>OX276391.1:22378073-32378073 GCA_946251805.1 Cybosia mesomella
CTAATGTTTTGTTTATATAATCTGTTTCAAAATGCTGGGAACATATTGTTTATGATTGCGCTTGGTTTTATGTTTTTCTTTACCTATGGTATCCATCCAACCTTTCTGAGTGTTTCATTTTGCGGAAATCTGTAAAAAAGAGCAAACTAAAATGAATAATAATTTATGACATTTATGTATATTATGTTTACCTGGTGTACAATAAAGTGTATAATAAATAAATAAATAAATAATTCTTAACATTCATTACTGAATACAAAAAACTTTTGACACATCACTGTTGTTATATTCACTTTACTGATGATATGATACACATTGAAGATGATTAATGCTTCCAGAATTTTTTTGATAAGTTTACCTCTCAGAATATATATACATGAATACAGGTTTTATCGATAGTTAATACATAAACAGGTGGAAAACAACACTACTTTTAAATGTAAACAATGCAAATGTTTTCTTGTTTTGATTCAATTTATAAAATGTAATGAGTATTACAGTAATTATCGGGAAATCAAATTTAAATCCTAATTACTTGTTACAAGAAGTAATCCATGCGCAAAATATGCATATCATCGAAAAATGGAAACTAACCTGAAAAAATGACAGAATGACAGATGAAACAGAGAAGAAAGATGATGTGGTGACCACTATTTTTCCAGTAAGTATCTATTTGGCTTCTGCAAATATGTAATATATATCTTAAAATATACATTGTAAATTATTATAGTGCTTATAATTATACAAGAGGTGAGCTTCATATTTGTTATTTAACTTACACACATCAATCTGAAATGCACACATTGCAAGTCTTAAAATATGACAGAAATAGAATGCTTGTATAATTAATGGTTTGTTTATGTTATAGCACTTCAAGTTATCTTCCAACCGAAGAAAAATGTTCAAGTGATAATTTACCACCTTGTTACATTACAAGGTGGTAAAGTCTTTCTTCTTTCATCTTTCTTACGGGCAAATGCTCAAATAAACTCCGATTTTAAGTTGCCCTCAACTCTCATTCTGTCACCGTCGCTTTAAGGCGAATAGTTGCGACAGAAATATATTTATATAGTTCAGTATCGTTTGAACATTAGGCCGTTAGTTGTGTATTGCCGGAATTATTGAATTGGTTTAAGTTTGCGATGATACTAGTATATTTGTTAATAGTTGTTTTTATTTGTGCTTTTATTGCATTTAGAGACATGCATATTATATCTCTTCACCCTTGTATTTTTTTTATATTTAGGAAACATCAATTTGACTTCACCTCGCCTGATGGTAAGCTGAAGGTAAAGTCTCAGGAAAGAGGGTCACCATTACATACACGTACCATGTTAACAATGGTTGGCACTCAGCTTGACGGCCTCATCAGAAGAGGATTGTCGTCGCAGCACCGCGTGACACCCACCGGTCCCACTAGTGCTGTGACCACAATCCCCCAACCCGCCTATGCACTTGCTGACTCCTGAACGCAATCAAACCGAAATTAGATTGCTATGGAGGGTTTTTCGCAATCGTGCACGGTGGTACCTACCCGGCCGCATTTTGTGACAAATTTGTGTCTTCAAATTTCTACCACCAGTAATAATCCATAAAGTTAAGCCCGAGAATGATTATATTTATATACTCAAATTTTTAATGGAGAAAAGTCTTTGAAAATCACGATAAATTAATAATTATTAATAAAAGCTGTGATTTTAAGTTCTTTGGATTCAATATATAAGGTCTACGAAAAAAAAACATTCGAAATATGTGTCCGAAACATTTGCTAACCAAATTGATATTATTCCTTAATGAATAAATTATTAATTCCTAATGAGTAATCATTGTTTTATTTTGCTATTGTTTATTTCTTATCTTGAAACCCAGACCCATTCATGACTAGTGGTTAAAATGTCCGTTATCGCTGCAAAAAGTACCCTATACACCAATCAAAAATCTGTTCAGTACTTTTATCTTGAAGAAGCATTTTGGGAGAGTGGAAAAAGCTTCCTGATGACATCATATCGGCACAAACTGTTAACCAATTCAAGAAAAAACTGGATATCTATTTACAAATGCTTTCAACCCTTGCTTGGCTTGGGTTGTGCTCATTTCTTAAGCTTTAATCGCAATGATTTTGCGGGGATACAAGCTTTTGGAATCAGCATAACCCAAGCGTTAGCAAGAGTTGCAAGCATTATATCATTACTTTCGTTTTAGTACAAACCGTTTTTAATACTAACTTTATTAAGTAATAGAAAAGACAACATTACGTAGAAACACAGGATACAGCCAACTGTTAGTTGTAGCAACTGCCTGCCTGATTAAATTACTAACATTAATAACAGTAACAAACACTCACAAACTTTCACCTTTATAATATTAGTAGGATAACAAACGATGTTCAGAAAATTGTGAGCTTAGTTGGCACACATTTATTTTTGTTGAAGTTTTCTAAAATTCTAGTAAATTCTCAATTGTCTTTATAGCTTTTTCCACTCTCTAACCAAAATGCTTCTTCAAGATAAAAGTACTGAACAGATTTTGATTGGTGTATAGGGTACTTTTTGCAGCGATAACGGACATTTTAATCACTAGTCATGAATGGGTCTGGATTTCAAGATAAGAAATAAACAATAGCAAAATAAAACAATGATTACTCATTAGGAATTAATAATTTATTCATTAAGGAATAATATCAATTTGGTTAGCAAATGTTTCGGACACATATTTCGAATGTTTTTTTTTCGTAGACCTTATATATTGAATCCAAAGAACTTAAAATCACAGCTTTTATTAATAATTATTAATTTATCGTGATTTTCAAAGACTTTTCTCCATTAAAAATTTGAGTATATAAATATAATCATTCTCGGGCTTAACTTTATGGATTATTACTGGTGGTAGAAATTTGAAGACACAAATTTGTCACAAAATGCGGCCGGGTAGGTACCACCGTGCACGATTGCGAAAAACCCTCCATAGCAATCTAATTTCGGTTTGATTGCGTTCAGGAGTCAGCAAGTGCATAGGCGGGTTGGGGGATTGTGGTCACAGCACTAGTGGGACCGGTGGGTGTCACGCGGTGCTGCGACGACAATCCTCTTCTGATGAGGCCGTCAAGCTGAGTGCCACCATTGTTAACATGGTACGTGTATGTAATGGTGACCCTCTTTCCTGAGACTTTACCTTCAGCTTACCATCAGGCGAGGTGAAGTCAAATTGATGTTTCCTAAATATAAAAAAAATACAAGGGTGAAGAGATATAATATGCATGTCTCTAAATGCAATAAAAGCACAAATAAAAACAACTATTAACAAATATACTAGTATCATCGCAAACTTAAACCAATTCAATAATTCCGGCAATACACAACTAACGGCCTAATGTTCAAACGATACTGAACTATATAAATATATTTCTGTCGCAACTATTCGCCTTAAAGCGACGGTGACAGAATGAGAGTTGAGGGCAACTTAAAATCGAGTGGTATTTGAGCATTTGCCCGTAAGAAAGATGAAAGAAGAAAGACTTTACCACCTTGTAATGTAACAAGGTGGTAAATTATCACTTGAACATTTTTCTTCGGTTGGAAGATAACTTGAAGTGCTATAACATAAACAAACCATTAATTATACAAGCATTCTATTTCTGTCATATTTTAAGACTTGCAATGTGTGCATTTCAGATTGATGTGTGTAAGTTAAATAACAAATATGAAGCTCACCTCTTGTATAATTATAAGCACTATAATAATTTACAATGTATATTTTAAGATATATATTACATATTTGCAGAAGCCAAATAGATACTTACTGGAAAAATAGTGGTCACCACATCATCTTTCTTCTCTGTTTCATCTGTCATTCTGTCATTTTTCAGGTTAGTTTCCATTTTTCGATGATATGGCATATTTTGCGCATGGATTACTTCTTGTAAACAAGTAATTAGGATTTTAAATTTGATTTCCCGATATTTACTGTAATACTCATTACATTTTATAAATTTAATCAAAACAAGAAAACATTTGCATTGTTTACATTTAAAAGTAGTGTTGTTTTCCACCTGTTTATGTATTAACTATCGATAAAACTGTATTCATGTATATATATTCTGAGAGGTAAACTTATTCAAAAAAATTCTGGAAGCATTAATCATCTTCAATGTGTATCATATCATCAGTAAAGTGAATATAACAACAGTGATGTGTCAAAAGTTTTTTGTATTCAGTAATGAATGGTTAAGAATTATTTATTTATTTATTTATTATACACTTTATTGTACACCAGGTAAACATAATATACATAAATGTCATAAATTATTATTCATTTTAGTTTGCTCTTTTTTACAGATTTCCGCAAAATGAAACACTCAGAAAGGTTTGGATGGATACCATAGGTAAAGAAAACATAAAACCAAGCGCAATCATAACAATATGTTCCCAGCATTTTGAAACAGATTATATAAACAAAACATTAGATGTGGTACGCCTGAAAGATGATGTAGTACCCACTCTTTTTCCAGTAAGTATCTATTTGGCCTCTGGAAATATGTAATATATATTTTTAAATATACATTGTAAATTATTATAGTGCTTATATTTTTTATATATTTTTCAGTTTACTTGTTCGTCAATGGAACCTAGAGTGGCATTGTCAAAAAAAATTATAATAAAGGTGTACAAGAGGTGAGCTTCATATTTTTTATTTAACTTACACACATCAGTGTGAAATGCACACATCTCAGTCAATGCAAGTCTTAAAATATGACAGAAATATAATGCTTGTATAATTAATGGTTTGTTTTTGTTATAGCTCTTCAAGTTATCTTCCAGCTGAAGAACTGTAATAGATTAAATGTCTATGGCAACACTCTAGGGTATGCAGTGTGGAATGTGGGAAATGCAAAGTATGTCATCCATCTGGCTTAAATATATTATTACAATAAAAGTGATTACCAACTTAAAGAAGTCCTTTTATTAACAAAATTACATGGCGCAGTCGGTAAGTGACATATTATATAACGTAACCTACAATAAAATACTAGCGTCACCGTAAAAATGGAAAACCTTCAACAGCCTCCGCCATTGCAATTTCATGGTGAACTAAAGGAAAATTGAAAAAGGTTCAAGCAAAAATTTATGCTTTACTATAAGGCTAGTGGATATGTCAATAGAAAAAACACTACCAACGACCAAAAAGTTGCACTCCTATTGCACACAATAGGTGATGAAGGTTTAGAGGTATACAACACGTTTGAAAAGGAGCCGGAAAAAGAGGAGACGCTGGAATGGGTACTGGAAAAGTTTGAGTCCTACTGTACACCATTTCAAAATGAAACGATGGTAAGACATACATTCTTCAAAAGGCAAAAGAAAGATAATGAAACATTTGACGAGTTTGTGAAGTCGCTCTCAATGGATTGCTGTTTTTGGGGAACTAAAAGAAAGTCTCATAAGAGACCAAATAGTTAGAGGCATTAGAAACGCCAAAGTCGCAGAGAGACTACTCAAAGAACAGAATCTGGACTTAAAGAAATGTATACAAATATGCAAATCCTCAGAAATGGCTAACATACAAGTGCGACATCTATACAAACAAAGTACTATTTCGAAATAAAAATGTCGTCAAAGCCGATAAAAACAGCTACGGGTCAAAAACGCAAGATGGCAACCCCACTACAACGTTCCAATATCAAATCGGGACAAGAAAATAACATAAGTAACATCACAATAAGAAAAAAACTAAGTTCTCCAAAACAAGATAACACATCCGAAAAGGGAAGTAAACTAGTAAATAAGCAATGTACGGTTAGCCCCATAAAACCCTCATTGGACAGTACCGTCAGCACCATACTGTCTACCAGTACTACCACTGACTCTCATGTACTTACTTCCTGTGATACCTTAGAGGAATCGTTCTCTAGTGCTGGTGTATTATCAAGAAGTGTGGATGGTACACTGACTGATCTAGTCACAATTGCAGAAATGAAAGATACTATAGTCCAACTGACTCAGGAGCTGACTAGTACGCAAAGCGAACTAGAAAACACGATCTTAGAAAATAATGACCTCCACACAACTATAAGTAAGCTTACAAATGAAAATAAACTACTGAAGTCATTATGTTCCACTACTTCGGAAAGTGTTATAAATGACTACAGTGCGAAGAAAAAAAAAAGACATTCTCTATTGTCTCACTGCAACTCATCCACACCCTCGTCTCCGACTCACTATCCTGACAGACACCTAAAAATTATCTGCCTACAAAAACAATTGACACAACTACAAGATCAGCTAAATAACTCCCGTCAGGAAGTAACAACCCTCAGAGAGAAAATAGCATACTTAACGCAGAAGTTAAGCTCTACCGCTGAAGTGAAGCTACCGTCAATCATACTTGAATCGACGTCGAGTTCTACCACTAATGAAATTAGCCAGAAGTTGGATAGAAAAATAGCAATTCTGGGTGCCCAACAATGCGTTGGACTGGCTTCAAAATTATATGACTCGAGACAAAACACACAATATAATAAATATGATGTTACGGCTACAACGAAACCAAATGCATTAAGTAGTGAAATAACGAAGAACTGTCGAAATATGAAATTTAATAAAAATGACAAAATGGTTGTATGCCTGGGTGAAAATGATTATGACTTGAAACTGATTGTTCTACAATTGAAAACATTATTACACACATTTAATAAGAACAAAGTTATAATATTGAGTGTAGTTAAAAACAATTATATATGTATTACTAAACTAAATGATTGTATTAAAAAAATATGTAGCATGTACACGAACTGTAAATATGTGGAATGTTGCTGTAATGATTATTATTATGATGTTTCGGATATTTGTAAATCAATTAATTACGCTATTGACTCTATAGACTATGACCAAAAATATATTTTAAGCTTTAGCGAGGTAAGGAAACATATGGCGTCTAATAAACTAAGCAATATGCAATTACACAAAACGACAAGAGGCACGATTCCTTACTATTTTGAACGGATGTCTAAAAATCTTGCTAGCAATACATTAAACAAAACAGTAGCTAAAAAGAAAATTTTGTTAACAGATTATTATCCGGTAATTAAAAAAGACATAACATTTTTTCGAGGAAAAAACACATCCGCCTCAGTATAACTTTAAAATCTTTCACCAAAATATCGCTAGTATCCTATCAAAGAAAGAAATAGTAGAGTTAACGCTTGAGGAGCTACGAGAAAGAAATAAGGAACCTGACGTAATATGTCTCTCAGAAACGTTCTTACAAAAAAACTTTGAGCACTATTTACAAAATCATAATTATGAGTTAGGTGATAGTTACTGCAGAGAAAAGCAAAGAGGAGGGTCCTGTATTCTGGTAAAAAATGACCTTCATTACAACAAAATGCAATTCCTGCACCAGTATGCTGCACAAAAGGTGTTTGAGATCTGTGGCGTAGAAATCCATGCTTATAAATTAATTATAATATGCCTCTATCGCATACCAGCATCAGATCCAAATCTATTTCTGAGTAAACTACATAATCTGTTACATGTCATAAATAACAAGTATAAATTTAAAAAACGCATAGTGTTGGTCGGGGATATAAACATCAATACGCTAAAAAAGACCAAAATTAGTAACGAATTAAGGGATTTATCGCACAATCATAAATTAAAGATTCACATTGATGTTCCAACTCGTAAGTCGTCCTGCCTAGACCATATAATAAGTAACATTCCAGATGCAATGGCCACAGTGCTACCACTGAATTTGTCTGACCACGACACAGCACAAATACTGAGCTTTCCTGTTACATATAAAGAACAAAAACCTATCTCATACTCGATATTCAAAAGAGATTATAGCCCTGACTATATCCAGAAATTTAAAGAATGCCTGCAAAGTCTGAACTGGACGGATATCTATGAGGAAAATGACGTTAATAAAGCATTCAATGAATTTCATGAATTGCTGCGTCTTTTCAATAGCCTATGCTTTCCCAAAATCCGTATAAAAATGTATAATACCGCTAAAAGACAAAATTGGATTACTAAAGGCCTGAAAAAAAGCTGTAAGACGAAACGAATGTTGCGTCACAATTACTATAAAAATAAAACTAATGTTGATAAAATTAAATATGTTAGATATTCCAATTTACTAAAAAAATGTATTTTTAATTCAAAGAAAAACGAAAACATGACATTTATAAACAAACATGACAATAAATGTATCGCAACATGGAGAGTTATCAAAAATGAAGTACTTAACACTAAACGCAAGGATGACATTGACACAATTAAAATAGGCAATAAAACTTTAACAGACCCAGCAGAGATAGCATCCGCTTTCAATAATAATTTCATTGATATGACCAATAGCCCGAAAGGTAAGAACAAAACCCATTCAAATATAAGACATACGCAAGCTAATTCTATATATCTTATGCCGATGACTGAAAGCGAAGTAAAAAAAGAAATAATGGCATTAAAAAATACCAAATCGGAAGGCTACGATGAAATTAGCACCAAAATAATAAAAGCGTCTGTAGATGAAATAGTTGCCGTCTTAACACATCTAATAAACCAATCCTTCTCATCTGGAGTATTCCCTGAAGCTTTAAAGATTTCAATAGTTAAGCCTATTTTTAAGAAAGGAGAAAAGTCTGACATCAATAACTATCGCCCAATCACGCTAATACCAATTCTTTCTAAAGTTTTTGAGAAATGTATGTATAAGAGGTTAATGAGTTATTGTAATAAATTTCAATCAATAGGCGTCGAGCAGCACGGATTTCAAAAGCAAAAATCTACGACGCTAGCAATATATTCTTTAATAAACATAACGCTGACTAATATAAATGATAATAATTTGACTACGGGTTTATTTTTTGACTTATCTAAAGCCTTTGATTATGTTTCACACGACATATTGATAGATAAACTTGATGCTATTGGAATACGGGGACCTGCACTTCTATGGCTATCAACATACCTGAGAAACAGACAACAACGTGTCATAACCACAAAAATTGACAAAAACTGTAATATGGTGGACTTTTCATCTGATTCCCGATACAACGTATGTGGCGTACCTCAGGGGAGTGTACTTGGCCCTATACTGTTCCTAATATATATCAATGACATCACCAGTTTCTTCAATCACAAATGCATCTTATATGCTGATGACATCTCGATTATTGTGACATCAAAAAAAGCAGGAAATGCAATTAAATATCACGAAGACGAAATAAATAATACTATTGACATGCTAATCGAATACTTAAATATAAACAATTTAAAAATTAATTTAAATAAATCAGTATACGTGCAGTTTAACCAATGTTACAATGAAAAGTATAATTTTGACTTGAATATACCAAAAATAAATGAAGTGAAGGAGACTAAATTTCTAGGAATAATGTTGGACCAGCAAATGAGCTGGAAGACCCAAGTTGAGAGCGTATCAAATAAAATTAATAAATACGTTTACGGTTTAAAACAAATAAAACATATAACTAACCGTAAAACTGCCATAAATAACATCTTACCGTGCTTACGTAGAATCTGTATTACGATATGGCCTTATAATGTGGGGTAATAGTACAGATTGCAATAGGGCATTTATTGCTCAAAAGAAGTGCATTAGAGCTATATGTGGAATTAAGCCAGATGAGTCATGTCGACCGTTGTTTAAAAAACTTAGTCTGCTACCGTTGCCATCATTATATATTTACGAAATATGTCTGTTTGTGTGGCAGCATAGTGATCTATTTAAAGTAGCAAAAGATGTAAACTCACGTAGCCGGAGAGATCCCTATAGGCTTGTGCTGAGTGATATCCCGAAGTCCACCAAATATAATAAGAGTTGTCTTGCTATGTGTGTACGAATTTTCAATAAAATACCAATGTACCTCAAAGGACTAAGCACTAGAATATTTAAAAAAGAATTGTATAAATGGCTAAATGAGCATAGCTTCTATAGCATTAACGAATTTCTTGAACAAAGGTGTTGATACTGTTGATAGGAAATAATATTTGCGCGCTAGTACACCACTGGCAAAACATGCATGCTCAATTTTGTGAACTTTATAACTTATCTATACCATGTTTTTATGCAAATAAAATTTGATTTGATTTGATTTGATTTGATTTGAAACAGCTACAAGAGCAAGAAAATACAGTGGGAATAGTGAAATATAATAGAAAAGCAAAGAAGAATTCTCAAGAGATACAGCAAGGTACTAAATTAGATGATAGGCAGCAGCCGTCAACGTCCAGAGAAGAAAAATCCTGTTACAGGTGTGGCTACAAGCATGGTTTTAGGTGTCCAGCCTACAAAGCTCAGTGTAAATTCTGCAATGGATATGGGCATTATGCAAAAATGTGTAAAAATAAAAAAGTAAAAACAACTACTAAAAATAGTGAAAGTGAGTCTGATGATGATCATGTGTTAGGTAGTATCACGGTAGGTAGTGTCACCAAATGTTTAACTGAAGCCCTTCAGATTAATAACAAAATTATAGACTTTAAAATAGATACAGGAAGTGACTGTGATGTGCTACCGTTGAGTTATGTGGAAAAATTTAATTGCAAGGGCAGGATTAAAGATAATTGGAATAAGTTGTACAACTATGATGGTTCTTTAATAAACTGTGTCGGTACTATTTTCTTCAAATGTAAGTTAATTAATAATAAGAATGTGACACTAATGTTCTATGTAGTAAATAATAAACAATCTTGTCCAGTGCTAGGTCATAGTACATCACTAAAATTAGGTATAATAGAGAGAAAATATTTGAGTAAAACTAAAAAGGAGCAATATGATAGTAACTACAGTGAGATGATTAATGAGTATAAAGATTTATTTGATGAAAATAAAATTGGTGCCTTGGAGGGAGTGGAATATTCTATAAAATTAAAAGAAAATAGTATAGGAAGAATTTTTTCACCAAGAAGTATACCAATAGCGTTACATAAACCTCTAAAAAAAGAACTATTAAAATTAGAAAGTTAGGTGTCATAGAAAAAGTCACTGAACCCACAGAATTTGTCAGTAACATTGTAATAGTCAAAAAGCCAAATGGTCAAATCCGTCTATGTTTAGATCCTAGTACTTTAAATAATTGTATTAAACGGGAACACTTTAAAATTGCCTACTTTTGATGAGGTGTCTGCTAAGATGACAGGGGCCACAATATTTAGTAAATTAGATGCTTCAACAGCATTTTTTCATGTGAAATTAAATGAAGATAGTTCAAGGCTTTGTACTTTCTGTACACCTTTTGGTAGGTATTCCTTTAAGAGACTACCTTATGGCCTGTCATCCGCAACCAGAGATTTTTCATAGGCAATATAGCCAGGTATTTGAGTCAATTGAAGGTTGTGAGGTATTTATAGACGATATTGTTGTATATGCAGAAAATAAGAAGTCACACGATAGAATACTTAGACAAGTACTAGAAAAAGCAAAAGAAAATGGTATTCAATTAAACTTAAGTAAATGTCAACTTGGAGTGGCTGAAATTACATATCTTGGTCACATATTGAGTCAGGAAGGAATAAAACCGGATCCAAAGAAAATAGAAAGTATATTAAATTTAGAAAAACCTAAAAATGCTAAAGAACTTCAAAGGATATTAGGGTTGATAACCTATATTGCTAAGTTTATTCCGTCCATGTCTCAAGTGTGTAACCCATTAAGACAATTCATTAAAAAAGGTTCAGAGTTTAATTGGACTAGGGAACATGATGAGGCATTTTGTGAACTTAAGAAAACATTGACATCTGAGCCAGTGTTACAATTTTACAAACCAGATAAAATGAGTGTAGTCTCTGTGGATGCTTCAAAAGACGCATTAGGAGCAGTGTTGTTACAAAGTAACCTGCCAGTAGCATATGCTTCTAAAGCTATGACCAATACTCAAAAGAACTATGCTCAGATTGAAAAGGAACTGCTGGCTATAGTCTTCGGTTGCACCCGTTTTCATCAATTCATTTATGGTAAAACTGTGCAAGTACAAACCGACCATAGGCCATTAGAGTCCATATTTAATAAACCCCTGTGTGAAATACCATTACGTTTACAAAGGATGAGAATGCAATTACAAAAATATGATTTAATTGTAAAATATAAGCCAGGTAAAGAATTACTCTTGGCAGATACATTGTCTAGAGATGTGAATAATATGTCAGAGGAAAATACTGTAATTGAAGATATGTATGAATGCCAGGTTAGTATGGTGAAAACTAATTTAAGTATATCTAACTATAAATATGATCTATTTAAAAAAGAAGTTGGAAAAGATAAAGATTTACAATTATTAATAGAATATATAAATAATGGGTGGCCAAATAGAATACACAAAATACCAGAACCTCTAAAACCATATTTTAATTTTCAGGAACAGCTATTTGTATATGACAATTTAATTTTTAAAAATAATTGTTCAGTGGTACCAATGTCTCTGAGAAATAATATGTTACAAAGAATCCATTACAACCATCTAGGCATAGAAAAGTGTAAATCAAGAGCAAAGGAATGTATTTACTGGCCTAAAATGAGTAGAGATATTGAAAAATGTGTTTTGGAATGTTCTGTATGTGACAGATTTAGAAAGAATAACAGTAAAGAACCTATGATGATAAGGGAAATGCCAAACATACCATGGTCGGTAGTAGCAAATGATGTATTTTATTATAATGGAGATCCCTATATTATAATTGTAGACTATTTTAGTAAATATTTAGAGGCAATTAAACTTTCCAACTTGTCAACAGAGAATACAATTAAAATTATCAAAACCAGTTTTTGCAGATTGGGCATACCAGATATACTATATACAGATAATGGTACTAACTATGTTAGTTATAAATTTAAGGAGTTTGCCAAAGAATGGAATTTTGTTCATAAAACTAGTAGTCCATATCATCACCAATCTAACGGATTAGCAGAACGGTTTGTACAAACAGTTAAAAATATATTTAAAAAAGCTGACTATGAAGGAAAAGATAAATATTTAGCATTGCTGGAATACAGAAATACACCTATTTCTAAAGAATTAAATTATAAGTGTCCTTCTGAATTACTAATGGGGAGAAAAATACAAGGATCGTTGCCTACTGTATACAATAATGATAATGACAACTATGAAAATTGTAAGGTACAGTCAAAATTGTATTAGAATGCCTTGAAACAAAAAGTATACTATGATCAAAGAAACACAAGAAAGTTGAAGCCTTTAGCTAAAGATCAAAAAGTTCTTATATCGGATGAAAAAAGCCAAAAACCATTAGCATATGCTCAAGTTTTACACAGGAATGATCGTCCGAATTCTTATACAGTTTTGACTGAGAAAGGAAAAAAGTTAGGCAGAAATAGAAGGGACTTAATAGAGAGTAAGAATACTGATAAATTTATTATAAATAAAGAGGTAGAGATAGATGAAAGTAATAATGATTGTAATATTGATGATAGCATAGATAACGGTAATAATCCAGAAGTTACAGATGTAACTTCTGAAAGTAAAATTAATGAAAATACAGATAACAGTTATGGAACTAGATCAGGTAGAAATGTAAGAAAACCTAGTTATTTGTCTAACTATGTATAGATTACTTGTCTCTAAAGACTTGTGTTTACTTCATTGCATTGCTGGAGATTGTTACTAGTAGAGGATATACAAAATTAAATCTACATTAATTGTGCTTGTTATATATATATATATATATATGTAATAAATAGTTGAGTTGTATGGCTATAGTATACAATTATAATAATAACTTTCCATCTGAAGAAAAGGGAGATGTAATAGATTAAATGTCTATGGCAACACTCTAGGGTATGCAGTGTGGAATGTAGGAAATGCAAAGTATGTCATCCATCTGGCTTAAATATATTATTACAATAAAAGTGATTACCAACTTAAAGAAGTCCTTTTATTAACAAAATTACAAGAACAATGTGCAACTGATATTTTACCACCTTGTTTTTTTTTTTTTTTACGTTCGGAAATCCCTTCGGATGGTTATGTCGTGTCTCGACTAAAACCGCACGGTGTCCTCCCCAAGTGTCCGTTGCCGGGCACCCCGGGTAAGCCCTCGAAAGGATAACCCCAGGGTTGCCGGCGGACTTTGGCCGCGACCGCGGCCTCGCCTGGTGGGATCGGGTTTTATCCCGCTTCGGTGAGTTGGCAGGCGTGTGTAGGGCACACACGACACGCCTCCGCCACGGCCTGCTTCTGTAAGGACGGCGAGTCGGCCAACTGCCGTCCTCAGGCCCCGATCATGGAGGTCGGTAGTCCCGGGCGTAGATGAGTCTGCGGCGTCCTCGCCGCAGACTGCGAAACTCGGGGGGCAGGGTTCTTTCCCGCTCCCTCTCCGCCGTCTCTTTCGCGCGCATTACCTGCTCGCAGAAAGAGGCGGTGGCGTGCCACTTGCTCCCGTCGGAGACCACGGCCCTCACCATGGTCTCCAACGAGAGAACGTCCACGCCCAGGACCGCAACGAGATCCCGGCGTTGACTCGCCCACGCAGGGCACTCCACCAACGTGTGGAGCGCCGTGTCTTCGCCAGGATCCTCGCAGTGCTCGCACTGCGGCGTTGTCTCCCGGTGGATGCGGCACAGATACTTACCGAAACACCCGTGTCCGGTAACCATCTGGCACATCCGGTAGGAGAGGTCCCCATGGTCCCTCTCCAACCACTATCATGAAGGAGTCTTCATGATAGGTCTCACCGCCGCAATGGTGGATTCCCTTCACCTTGGGTGCTCAAGTCGACCCTCCATGTCTCCATGAGTTCCCGGTGGAGCTGGGACCGCTAAGCCCTGATTTCTCGGGGCTCCGGCCTATGGCTATTGTGGCCCCTGTCATCTTAGCAGACACCTCATCAAAAGTAGGCAATTTAAAGTGTTCCCGTTTAATACAATTATTTAAAGTACTGGGATCTAAACATAGACGGATTTGACTATTTGGCTTTTTGACTAATACAATGTTACTGACAAATTCTGTGGGTTCAGTGACTTTTTCTATGACACCTAACTTTCTAATTTTAATAGTTCTTTTTTTAGAGGTTTATGTAACGCTATTGGTATACTTCTTGGTGGACAAATTCTTCCTATACTATTTTCTTTCAATTTTATAGAATACTAGCGGCCCGGTACGTGCTTCGCTACGTCAAAATGATCCGCCATGTATTGAATTCAAGGGCTTACACGGGGTGCCCGGCAACGGACACTTGGGGAGAATCAATCCCTTCGGATGCCCCCCACCGGCCAGCGGGGGTGGTTATGTCGTGTATCGACTAAAACCGTACGGTGTGCGCACGAAAAAAAAAATTCTGAGAGATTTTCTTAATATTTTTTCCGCAAGAACCTTGTACAGAGTATTAGAAAACTACAAAAAAAAAATTAGCCAAATCGGTCAAGCCGTTTTCATGCTATGTCGTGACAACGAAAAACGGGTTTCATTTTTATATATATAGATTCCACTCCCTTCAAGGCACCAATTTTATTTTCATCAAATAAATCTTTATACTCATTAATCATCTCACTGTAGTTACTATCATATTGCTCCTTTTTAATTTTACTCAAATATTTTCTCTCTATTATACCTAATTTTAGTGATGTACTATGACCTAGCACTGGACAAGATTGTTTATTATTTACTACATAGAACATTAGTGTCACATTCTTATTATTAATTAACTTACATTTGAAGAAAATAGTACCGACACAGTTTATTAAAGAACCATCATAGTTGTACAACTTATTCCAATTATCTTTAATCATGCCCTTGCAATTCAATTTTTCCACATAACTCAACGGTAGCACATCACAGTCACTTCCTGTATCTATTTTGAAGTCTATAATTTTGTTATTAATCTGAAGGGCTTCAGTTAAACATTTGGTGACACTACCTACCGTGATACTACCTAACACATGATCATCATCAGATTCACTTTCACTATTTTTATTAATTGTTTTTACTTTTTTATTTTTACACATTTTTGCATAATGCCCATATCCATTGCAGAATTTACACTGAGCTTTGTAGGCTGGACAACTAAAACCATGCTTGTAGCCACACCTGTAACAGGATTTTTCTTCTCTGGACGTTGACGGCTGCTGCCTATCATCTAATTTAGTACCTTGCTGTATCTCTTGAGTATTCTTCTTTGCTTTTCTATTATATTTCACTATTCCCACTGTATTTTCTTGCTCTTGTAGCTGTTTCACTTGTATGTTAGCCATTTCTGAGGATTTGCATATTTGTATACATTTCTTTAAGTCCAGATTCTGTTCTTTGAGTAGTCTCTCTGCGACTTTGGCGTTTCTAATGCCTCTAACTATTTGGTCTCTTATGAGACTTTCTTTTAGTTCCCCAAAAACAGCAATCCATTGAGAGCGACTTCAGAGATGTCACAAACTCGTCAAATGTTTCATTATCTTTCTTTTCCCTTTTGAAGAATGTATGTCTTACCATCGTTTCATTTTGAAATGGTGTACAGTAGGACTCAAACTTTTCCAGTACCCATTCCAGCGTCTCCTCTTTTTCCGGCTCCTTTTCAAACGTGTTGTATACCTCTAAACCTTCATCACCTATTGTGTGCAATAGGAGTGCAACATTTTGGTCGTTGGTAGTGTTTTTTCTATTGACATATCCACTAGCCTTATAGTAAAGCATAACTTTTTCTTGAACCTTTTTCAATTTTCCTTTAGTTCACCATAAAATTGCAATGGCGGAGGCTGTTGAAGGTTTTCCATTTTTACAGTGACGCTTTTTTTTTTTGTTTTACGTGCGGAAATCCCTTCGGATACCCCCCCGCTGGCCAGCGGGGGTGGTTATGTCGTGTCTCGACTAAAACCGCACGGTGTCCTCCCCAAGTGTCCGTTGCCGGGCACCCCGGGTAAGCCCTCGAAAGGATAACCCCAGGGTTGCCGGCGGACTTTGGCCGCCACCGCGGCCTCGCCTGGTGGGGTCGGGTTTTATCCCGCTTCGGTGAGTTGGCAGGCGTGTGTAGGGCACACACGACACGCCTCCGCCACGGCCTGCTTCTGTAAGGACGGCGAGTCGGCCAACTGCCGTCCTCAGGCCCCGATCATGGAGGTCGGTAGTCCCGGGCGTAGATGAGTCTGCGGCGTCCTCGCCGCAGACTGCGAAACTCGGGGGGCAGGGTTCTCTCCCGCTCCCTCTCCGCCGTCTCTTTCGCGAGCAGTACCTGCTCGCAGAAAGAGGCGGCGGCGTGCCACTTGCTCCCGTCGGAGACCACGGCCCTCACCATGGTTTCCAACGAGAGACCGTCCACGCCCAGGACCGCAACGAGATCCCGGCGTTGACTCGCCCACGCAGGGCACTCCACCAACGTGTGGAGCGCCGTGTCTTCGCCAGGATCCTCGCAGTGCTGGCACTGTGGTGTTGTCTCCCGGTGGATGCGCCACAAATACTTACCGAAACACCCGTGTCCGGTAACCATCTGGCACATCCGGTAGGAGAGGTCCCCATGGTCCCTCTCCAACCACTCCTTCATGATCGGTCTCACCGCCGCAATGGTGGATTCCCCCCACCTTGGGTGCTCAAGTCGCACCCTCCATGTCTCCATGAGTTCCTGGCGGAGCAGGGACCGCTGAGCCCTGATTTCTCGGGGCTCCGGCCTATGGCCCCGCTCCAGCGCCTCCTTGCGCCACTGGTACAGCAGCGCAAGGGCTCTCGCTTCCAGGTCCCATGGAGGGGTCCCGGCTAGGAGACATGCCGCCTCGACGGAGATCGTGCGATACCCCCTGATGACTCTGACGGCCATCGCCTTTAACGGGCTGTTTAATACAGCCACGTTGCGGGCCGCCAGAGTATCCGCCCATACTGGCGCCCCGTACAGGGCCATGCTTCGCACGATCCCCAGGTATAGTCTCCTAGTGGGGGCGTTGGGTCCCTTAACGTTGGGCATCAGCCGCGATAGCGCGGCCGCAGCTCCCCTCAGTTTCGGGACCAGACTTCGGAGATGAGGTCCGAAGTCCCATCGGCTATCGAGTACGAGCCCAAGGTACTTCATCGTGGGCTCCATGCCGATGCTTACGCCCCCTACGGTTATGCTGGTTCCCGCAGGTGGCCCCCTCCGAGGCCCGTGAAAACACATAGCCTCGGATTTGTGGAGAGCCACCGCGAGTCCCAGCCGCCGTATTCGACCCACGACTTGAGCAACCCCTGCCGTGGCCTTCAGTGCCGCGCTTCGGTACGTTGCTCCCCGCGCCATAACGAGGGTGTCGTCAGCATAGCACACTATGCTGACACCCTCGAGCAACGTACCGCGCAGCACCCAGTCGTATCCGATGTTCCACAGGAGTGAGCCCTAGGACCGACCCCTGTGGAACACCGCACGACACTTCTCGCCGCCCTGGCCCTAGCCAGCTCGGGTAAACTATGGCCCTCTCGGATAGGTATGCCTCGACAATGCGGCGGAGGTAAGGAGGCACTCCGTGATACGCGAGCGCCTCCCTAACGCAGCTCCAGGGTAGGGTGTTGAAGGCGTTGGCGATGTCGAGAGACACCGCCACCACCACCCCACCCCGCGAGACTACTTCCTCCGCCAGGCACCTAACGCGCATGATCGCTTCCACGGTGGAGCGCCCCCGGCGGAAACCGAACTGGTTGTCCGCCAGATCTGGCCCCACGTTCGTGAGATGCTCGACGAGGCGCTCTGCAAGGCCAGGGCCAGGATCCATGCTCGGCCTGGAATGCCGTCGGGTCCGGGGGCAGTGCATTTCCGGGCTTTAAGCCCGAGCACTGCTACCCCCAGTTCACTCTCCCTGACTTCGGGCACATCGCTCTCGCTATTATCAGCGTCAGGCGCCTGAGGCGGAGCCATACGCGGAGGGACGTGCTCCTCCGCTCTCGCTGGGAACAAGGAGCCCAGTATCCCCTCCAGCCGCTCCGGCTGGAGGCTCTGAGTCAGTAGGGGCGGATTTTGCCTCTGACCTCAAGGTAAGGACGCCCCCATGGGTTCTGCTCCAGAGACTCCAGCAGCTCTTCGCGGGCCCGCCGTTTGGCCTGCTTTATGGCTTTCTGGAGGGTCCTCTTGGCCCCCTTGTACGCCTCATACAGCTCCGCCTCTCGGGCTGCCGCATCGTCTGGGCGGCGACGCCTCCGGCGAAACCTGGTGTACTGGCGGCGAGCGGTCACGCACGCTGCTCGCAGCTGTGCGATCTCCGCTGACCACCAGTACACCTGTTTCTTTGCCGGGCCGGGCTTAACCCTAGGCATCGCCGCATCACAGATATGCGACATGGCTCTCCTGAACCATTCCGCCTCTGCGTCGACATCGGCAGGCCTGGCCAGTGACGGAATCCAGGCCTGCACTATTGATGCCTCCAGGAGAGCCTCCCGATCCAGGCGTCTGAGCGCCCAACGTGGATCCGGGGGATTCGCGATTGTCGGCGGCAGGTTAGTTGGAGGGGAGACGTTGAACCGAATATACTTATGGTCGGAATCCGTCTCCTCCTCCTCCACCACGCGCCAACACTGGACGCGGCGGGCGAGAGCAGGGGTCGCGAATGCGACATCCACGACCGAACTGAGCCCCCGCCGCTCCCAGGTGGCGACACTCCCCCGGTTGAGGACCTCTAGACCACGGGTGTTGGCCCAGTCCTCCAGAACTCGCCCCTTGTCATTGGTTTCCCGGGAGCCCCAGGCCTGAGACCAGGAGTTGAAGTCTCCCAGGACCAAGACAGGACGAGGACGGCACGCAGCGAGAACAATGTCCAGTTCAGCGAGCCTTAGCTCAAGCTCGTACTGGTCAAGGCTTGGGGAGAAGTAGACGGCCACGACAGCCAAGCCCTCATAGTCCGCCGCGACGCAGCCTCTGCACCTTGCAATGAGTGCAAGGCGCGAGGTGTCCGCGGCGGAACCCCCGAAGACGGTCGCTACGCCGTCCAGGTCCACCGGGCTTCCGGGGTGGACCCAGTACGGCTCAGCGACCACGACCACATTGATTAGACCACTCCACGATGCTCTGGTACAGAAGATCCTGAGCACCGGTGCAGTGGTTTATGTTCGCCTGCAGGATGCGGATTGGCGTGTCCATTAATGGACGTCCATCTCCGCATCCCGCCTCGAATGTGGCCGCTCTTGAGCGGCACCCCCGCTACCCGTTGCGGACGAACGGGGCTTTGGCCTCGAGGCAGCGCAGGTTCTGCTGTCCGCCCGGTGCTCCGCCGCTTTGCCCTCCGCTACGCATTTGTAGCAGCGCGGCGGAGCATCACAAGCACTGGCCTTGTGCCCGGGCTGACTGCAGCGGAAGCACCGATCCCCCACGGTGTCTCCCGCTGTGCACTGCACTCTCACATGCCCCACAGCCAGGCACCTGAAGCACCTGGTCTCGCGGGGCTGCAGGAGTTGCACCCGCGCCTTTAGGAAGCCCCCAACGAGGAGGCTCCGTTCGTCCGCAATTTTTTGCGCCGCTGCGACGGGGCAGTTGACGACTGCTGTGCCGTGACCGGTGGAGCTGAAGCGGATTTCTCCAGCTCTCACCTGATCACGGGGGCAGCCGCCCGCCTCCACGACGGCGGAGTTGACTTCCTCCGTCGTGGCCGCGTCATCCAGTCCCGAAATGCGCAAACCTGCGCATTTGTTGGGTCTGGTGACGCGGACGGCTTCGGTATCCAGCGACTCCCTCAGCTTGGCCGCTAGGGCGTCGGCTTTGGGGCCGCTGGTGGCGCCGGAGACCTCGAGGAGGCGAGCTCCGGTGCGTGTTGTTTTGCACTGGAGCTCCCCCTCAATTTCGAGGGCCTTGAGGTCCACTGAGGCTTTAACCTGCCTCAGGACCTGGGCGTACCCCACGCCCTTCTCCACACCCTCCGTCGTCACCGTCAGGACGACGGCAGTGGAGCGTGGCGCGCGGAGCCTCTTCGGCGTCTTCGCCGCAGCGGCTTTTGCCGCCTTCTTAGCCGCCTTTTTGGCGGCTTTTTTCGCCTTTTTGGCGGCTCCCGCTACCACCCATTCCTCCCCTCTGGAGTAACGCTCGGGTGCAGCGGGAGCGGCGGTTATGACGGGGGTGGGGGTGCCGCGCTTCTTCCCCTTCCCTTGTGGCGTTGGGGCCACTGGGGCGGCGGGGCCGGGCTTACCACTGACAACAGCCGCGAAAGACGCAGTCCGTGTCAGTGGGGGACGGTAAGCCCGGTCCTCTAACACGCCAAGCCGCCTCTCGATGGCCGCCAGGAGCTGCACCACACTAGGCGCAGGCTCAGGCGGCGGATTGGGCGCCGGCGTACGGCGTCGGTGCCCCCTCTGGCGGCGCAAGAGCCCTCGGGTGGTCCGCCACCTGCTGGGCTCTTGGGGCCTTCTGGGCCTCCGGGGATCCCCTGACCATCTGGGTCAGTTGCCTGACCTCCTCCCGGAGGACCCGCTGTTGCTCCCAGGAGTTGGCCAGCTCAGTTTCCAGGCTTGTGACCCGGGCCCTGAGCTTGACCTCCTACTCGGAGACGCTCCTACCAAGGAGCTCCTCCAGCGCCGTCCTGGCGACGGCGACGTTTTCCGCCACCGTCTTTTTTTTTTCCCCGCCACATTTTTGGACCCCTTAATGGTGTCCGTAATGCGGGCAAGCGCTGCGAGGAGTTCCCTCGCCGCGGGGACGCCTTGGTCCCTGCCACTGGGTAGTGGAGGGACGTGCACCGGCTGCTTCATCGATCTGGTCGCCGCGGTGGCCAATATTTTTTTGGCCGGCCAATCATCCTCACTCGAGGAGACCGTCCGTTGTCCGGAGCTTCTGCTCCGGTCAAGGGACGGTCCACCCGAGCGAGGCCGCTTACGTCGGAGACCCTCCTCGGTCTCCATACGGCTGGATAGTGACTCGTCAGTACCCGCCGTCGACGCCGCAGACGCAATGTCTGCGTCCGTTTCCCCACCTGTCGGTGACGGAGTAGCGGGTCTGGTGAAGACGGCCTTGACAGACCGCGAGTGAGGCCCCCGCCTCACCTGCTCTTCACCCCCCGCTACCTCCGTTCCATCATCTCGGAAGCCGTTGTCCGCGCCAAGGTCGTCGTTAGTTGTATCGTCCGGTTTTTGTGTTTTATTTGAGTTGAGTTGAGTTGAGTATTCATTACATGTCCCGCGAGTATGGGGGAAAGATGGTCCATCCAGGCGGAGCCCCCTGCACCTGGATAAGCCTATATACTATGGAGGTCGGCTGGTATCCATAGGTTTTGACGACTTCGCTGTCGGGTGTTATAGACTTTTCCTTGTCGTGGGCCGGCCAATAAAGGCAAGCCCTCCGGTCGGCAAGTTCACAGCGTACCCTTCTGGAGCCACCAGTCAGGTCGTTGCTGATCACCTGCCGATTACGGAACGCGAGAGGATGGCTAGTCCTCTCTCACCGGCGGCGGCAAAAGTGCCCGTCGGCCCCTGCGTGAGCAGTGGGCCAGCCCGCCCCTGGATCCCCCAGGACCCTACGGTGGCCTCCACCACTAACAGCATCGCTCATCCAGTCTCCTCTGAAAGCAGAGGAGTACGGAGAGCGATGTGTTCCCGCCACGTTGGGTATTGGCCGACGATCAATGCCAACCCCATGAATGGGAAGCCATTGACCGCCGCCCAGAGTGTACCGGCAGCTCTGATTCCGTTCCCCCCGGACTCCAGCGGGATCGGAATCGGAACGACACTCGAGGAGGCTACCCAACACACACCCCTTTACGGTGACGCTAGTATTTTATTGTAGGTTACGTTATATAATTTGTCACTTACCGACTGCGCCATGTAATTTTGTTAATAAAAGGACTTCTTTAAGTTGGTAATCACTTTTATTGTAATAATATATTTAAGCCAGATGGATGTGACATACTTTGCATTTCCCACATTCCACACTGCATACCCTAGAGTGTTGCCATAGACATTTAATCTATTACAGTTCTTCAGCTGGAAGATAACTTGAAGAGCTATAACAAAAACAAACCATTAATTATACAAGCATTATATTTCTGTCATATTGTAAGACTTGCATTGACTGAGATGTGTGCATTTCACACTGATGTGTGTAAGTTAAATAAAAAATATGAAGCTCATCTCTTGTACACCTTTATTATAATTTTTTTTGACAATGCCACTCTAGGTTCCATTGACGAACAAGTAAACTGAAAAATATATAAAAAATATAAGCACTATAATAATTTACAATGTATATTTAAAAATATATATTAAATATTTCCAGAGGCCAAATAGATACTTACTGGAAAAAGAGTGGGTACTACATCATCTTTCAGGCGTACCACATCTAATGTTTTGTTTATATAATCTGTTTCAAAATGCTGGGAACATATTGTTATGATTGCGCTTGGTTTTATGTTTTCTTTACCTATGGTATCCATCCAAACCTTTCTGAGTGTTTCATTTTTCGGAAATCTGTAAAAAAGAGCAAACTAAAAAATAATTCTTTACCATTCATTACTGAATACAAAAAACTTTTGACACATCACTGTTGTTATATTCACTTTACTGATGATATGATACACATTAAAGATGATTAACGCTTCCAGAATTTTTTTGAATAAGTTTACCTCTCAGAATATATATACATGAATACAGTTTTATCGATAGTTAATACATAAACAGGTGGAAAACAACACTACTTTTAAATGTAAACAATGCAAATGTTTTCTTGTTTTGATTAAATTTATAAAATGTAATAAGTATTACAGTAAATATCGGGAAATCAAATTTAAAATCCTAATTACTTGTTTACAAGAAGTAATCCATGCGCAAAATATGCCATATCATCGAAAAATGGAAACTAACCTGAAAAATGACAGAATGACAGATGAAACAGAGAAGAAAGATAATGCGGTGACCACTATTTTTCCAGTAAGTATCTATTTGGCTTCTGCAAATATGTAATTTATATCTTAAAATATACATTGTAAATTATTATAGTGCTTATAATTATACAAGAGGTGAGCTTCATATTTGTTATTTAACTTACACACATCAGTCTGAAATGCACACATTGCAAGTCTCAAAATATGACAGAAATAGAATGCTTGTATAATTAATGGTTTGTTTATGTTATAGCACTTCAAGTTATCTTCCAACCGAAGAAAAATGTTCAAGTGATAATTTACCACCTTGTTACATTACAAGGTGGTAAAGTCTTTCTTCTTTCATCTTTCTTACGGGCAAATGCTCAAACACCACTCGATTTTAAGTTGCCCTCAACTCTCATTCTGTCACCGTCGCTTTAAGGCGAATAGTTGCGACAGAAATATATTTATATAGTTCAGTATCGTTTGAACATTAGGCCGTTAGTTGTGTATTGCTGGAATGATTAAATTAGTTTAAGATTGCGATGATACTAATATATTTGTTAATAGTTCTTTTTATTTGTACTTTTATTGCATTTAGAGACATGCATATTATATCTCTTCACCCGGGTAGATAAAAATGTAAATAAAATTAACACAATTTTTTACCTTAGTATAAATTATTGCAAATTTTCAAAGCAATCGCCAATTTAAAATAATAAAAAATAGTTTTCATTCGTTATAATATACTTATAAATATAATGTTATATTACTTTCAGGTGTTGGCTGCTGAAACAAAAGAAAAAGTTCAGGTGTTGGCTGCTGAAACAAAAGAAAAAGAAACCTGTTGTCTGTAAAGTCGGTTTACTGACGATAGTTGAACTAATAAGAATAGCTGAAAATACTAACTATATGTATAGCAGCTGTCCACGCGGACGCATCGCTTGCACTTCAAGCCCAGAGCGAGGTAACGCCGCATACGAGGTAACGGCATACGAGGTAACGCCGCATACGTCAGGTAACGGCATGTTACGTCATGTTTTTTCGTGCGTGCAGCCGGCTCATCGATTTATAAGACGTTGTCACGTCAAAAATGCGGCAGTTATCGACGCAAGTGAAGATTCAGCAAATAAAAATAAAGGTCCTTAATTGAGGTTTTTTAGCCGTAGGTTAAAGCAGAAAGTTCTTACATTCCAAAATATAATTGAAGATTTGAAGAAACAATATTTAGTTGCTAATGAAGGTGCTATTGGAGATTATTGGAGAATGTGCTGGGTTTCCGGAATTTCTTTCTCGGCAAGTTTTGAAGCATAGGGGTGAAACTGTCTGCACATAGCAGGCTTCCTAGCCACGAAATTGACAAGGTCTTCAAAATGTGATGAATGTAATGGACTTTAACATGGTTCAAGGCAGCAATACACAATCAGTATAATTGAAAAGAAAAACAGGTGGCTTAATTTAAATCGCCGTCCTCAGCTTAATTCAAATTATCAGGAATACAACACAATTCAACAAAATGTAATTCATAAAGTTAAGCCCGAGAAAGATTATATTTATAAATTCAAACTTCTAATGGAGATTTTTTTTTGAAAATCACGATAAATTAATAATTATTAATAAAAGCTGTGATTTTAAGTTATTTGGATTCAAGATATAAGGTCTACGAAAAAAAAACTTTCGAAACATGTGTCCAAAACATTTGTTAATTAACCAACCAAATTGATATTATTCTTTAATGAATAAATTATTCATTCCTTATGAGTAATCATTGTTTTATTTTGCTATTGTTTATTTCTTATCTTGAAATCCAGACCCATTCATGGCTAGTGATTAAAATGTCCGTTATCGCTGCAAAAAGTACCCTATACACCAATCCAAATCTCTTAAGTACTTTTATCTTGAAGAAGCATTTTGGTTAGAGAGTGGAAAAAGCTTCCTGATGACATCAAATCGGCACAAACTGTTTACCAATTCAAGAAAAAACTGGATATCTTTTTGCAAATGCTTTCAACCCTTGCTTGGCTTGGGTTGTGCTAAGCGTTAGTAAGGGTTGTAAGCATTATATCATTACTTTCGTTTTAGTACAACCGATGTTTTTCAAAAGTTTTTAATAATTACTTTATTAAGTAATAGAAAAGACAACGTTACGTAGAAACACAAGATACAGCCAACTGTTAGTTGTAGCAACTGCCTGCCTGATTAAATATATAAACATTAATAACAGTAACAAACACTCACAAACATTCACCTTTATAATATTAGTAGGATAACATACGATGTTCAGAAAATTGTGAGCTTAGTCGGCACTCATTTATTTTTGTTAAAGTTTTCTAAAATTCTAGTAAATTCTCAATTGTCTTTATTGAGATCTTCACAAAAAAATAAATTCGATGTGAGTGATTTGCCTGAAGTCGGCCATGTCGTATGAATTATATAAAATACTAGCTTTCGTCCGTGGCTCTAATGCAATGAGATGAAATGTAGTTTGTACCTCTGCGTGCCCTAAACTGACCGGCGTGTGAAGGATTAATGTGTTGTTTGAGTACTTATGTCCGTTTGAGTATTAGTCGTAGTTAGATGAATGATAAACAAAAAGTAGATATGTTATACGAATAATGTTTGAAACAAAACATTAATAACAGAAAAAATAAATGTATAACCTTTACATACAAATGTGCCAGTATAGCTGTTTTCGGTAATACATTCGTGCTGGGGTGAACCATTGCAAGATAAAGAAAAAATCGCAAAAAAGCTGAGCTCGTCTCAGGAATTCAACTTGTTTATCGATATGGGCATCACCATCCATACAGTAACAACAACTCCCTCAGGACACAGGACGCGCGGGGTGTGTGCAGCGGCATGCATCAGTACGCTTTCGATTAACCCGCGATACACGCGTGTCTTTTTGCTGCGCAAGATATACTATATATACCTAAGTCAACGACAAGTGTCGTTCTAGATCGTATAATATATGTGTACGTTAATATACGATCAAAAATGTTGTGTTGTGTCCGTTTACGAACCTGAATATAATGGTAAGTTATTTGTTTATTTGCAGGTGCTTGTAAACTTCGTTTTTCATTGCAGTAACGTCTTAAATGCAGTTTGAAACGTAGTACTCTTAATAAGTGCATATTTTATTGATTCAGTTCCTTCACTTATGAAGAAATTATTGAATTTTGTAAATTTCAATCTGCGTGCCACGCTGCCCAGATTTTGTGATCTGATAATGCCAACTAAGCTAGCCGATCTCACGTCGTCAGCTTGTAGGCATATCTCACAAATCCGTGACTATATACAAACATTACGGATCAGATTCTGCAACTGTTACATACGAGGGAGCGTTTTTATGTTCGCGGAATGAAGGGTAAGGGGTTGAAATAAAAAAACCAAATTATTTTTCCTTTTCAATATATATTCACCTGCAAGACGGACACATTTTTCAGATCTTTCAATTAATTTATTTATACCCTCATAAAAAAATGTTTTGTCTTCGTCCTCAAAATACGCTGAAACTGCCTCCTTAACTTCATCATCGGTTTTAAATTTTTTACCCGCAGCTCTTTTTTCATTTTTGGATAGAGGTAATAATCACTCGGGGCCAGGTCTGGGCTGTAGGGTGGGTGGTTCAAAATATCGAAGCCCACTTTAAGCAGGCAACGCGGCTCTTGTGGACGGGCGCATTGTCGTGCAAAAGCAGCACACCTTTCGTCAATTTTCCCCGTCTTTTCTGTTTAATGGCTTCTTTTAGTCGCTCTAATATTGAAGCGTAGTATTCTCCGGTTATAGAAAAACCTTTATCTTTATAATCGATCAATAATATTCCTTCTGAGTCCCAAAAGACCGTTGCCATGAGTTTCCCAGCTGACTGTGACACCTTAAATTTCTTGGGGGGTGCTGTGCCCTTTTTATGCCACTGCATAGAGTCTTGTTTCGACTCAGGTTCATAATGATGAACCCAAGTTTCGTCTCCAGTAACAATTCGACTCAATACACCATCCTTTTCTTCATTGCAGAGGTCCAAAAATGCACGTGAACACTCTACGCGTTGTTGTTTTTGCGGCGGCGTGAGCATTCTCGGTACCCATCTTGCGCTGACCTTAGTCATGCCAAGATGATCGTGCAGGATTTTAAAAATGGTTGTATCGGATACTCCAACCATTTCTGCGAGCTGTTTCTTCTTTAGTCGAGCATCGTTGAGTACAAATTTTTCGACTTTTTGGATAAGTTCTGGCGTGGTCACCCCGATGCTCCTGCCCGGCCTCGGGTCGTCTTCAAGGGATTCCCGTCCTTTTTTAAACAAACTGTGCCACTTGTACACCATGGTTTTTCCTAGACAAGAGTCACCGTTAACCGATGACATCTCATCCAATATGGTCGCAACTGATTTCCCTTGCTTGGTAAGGAACTTTATAACATTTTTTTATTACGGCTAGTTTATTCGGGTCGCACGGGCCAATTTCACGAGCCACTGGGGCCTAATTTTTGAGCAGCACGGGTCGATTATTCGAGCCGGGCGGGTCGATTATTCGAGCCTGTCGGGTCGATTATTCCCTTCCGGATCGCAATGTTGAATTTGCAAAATGTTGAATTCCCAAAATGTTGAATTCCCAAAATGCTGAATTACCAAAATGTTGTATCTCAAAATGTTTAATTTAAAGTGTTTCAAGGAAAATAGGGAATGTTCTTTTAGTTCAGATTAAAAACAAAAACTTTAAAATATTTTTATTTGTGAACCTCTTAAAAACAAAACTCATAACTACTGCCTCTAAAAAAATTATAGACCTACCTACTACAACAACGCGTATGCTTCTGCGACAGCAGCGCCAGTTCGGTTTAAAAAGTAATTAAATTAAAATCCTAATTTAAGTCTTAAATATATATATTTTTTAATTGCAATGACTGTAATTTGTTCTTTTTAACTTTTTCCAATAACCTCGAAAATCTTTTATCAAATAATAAATCTTTTAGTCTTCTATTTTTCATGAAGGGGAAAAAGTAAGATCTAGTTGTTGGTTTTAAAAACCAAAAATATACTTATTTGGAGTTTTTGGCAGTCTTGAATTAATTCTTCGGTGATATCCCTCACAGGAATTAGTTGTTCTGTGGTTAACATTTGCACAGCTAATCAACTTGTGATCCATACTGAACCACTGTTCTTCAAAATACTGAAGAAAACTTTGCAAATTTTTTGAGCCAGGCTTCTGTCATATGCGTCGGAGGAAGTAAAACAAAAAATAAGAGCACATTCGTACGATATTTCTATCATGTTTATGGGCAAGGCTGTTAGTGTTTTTCTTTTTTACCAAATTGCATCGAGGTGTATAATGTTTAACTGGTAGAACGGCTGGGGGCATGATCTAAAAGTACCGTCTCCGTAATATGAAACTTTTCTCAGATTTCAGTAATTTCAGCATCTTCCTAGAACATAATACAATAATTTTTTCCTTGTCTCCATTTTCAATCAGCTTAAAAGTTTCTGACACACCGTTTGGAATTTTGACATCTTAAATTTTTTTTTAAATCAGTTTATCAAATCCTAAAAATTTTTTCCGTGCCCTATATAGAGAAGTTTTCGCTGAAGAAAATGTTGGTAGCCGGTGTGCAGGTACATTAGGGTTTCGGTCAACAAACTTAGTTAGCATGTCTTCAAAAATTTGCTGTATTGGTTTTGAATTTGTACACACTTCTTCCTTGATTGCATTTATTAAGTCCATAATTTTAATTTTATTCTGATCGGTCAAGCACTTATGGCTAGTTTGACGAATTATTTTACTTTTATCCGTGCTTAAAGGTACAGTAGCTGTACAAATCTCTCGTTGTGTACACTTCCAGCGTGTCGTACCATTATTGTTCGCCTTACCATCTCTAGTCAGCCTCCCTTCTAATATTAAAATATCTTTTTTTGAAAACACAATATGAGACATGGTAGTATAATATTAGCTATTTACAAACAAGGAAATCATGGACGTGAGCTGACAATATAAAAGGAAAATGACAAATCGATTATCAGTTTATCAAAAGTGGCCAGCATTAGTAATTGAATCGATGAATAGAAGTTTCACTTATTACAGTAAATTGAGTTTTAATTACAGAGTTATGTAATTTAATACTACTAATATTATTGAAGGCGAACATTTACTACAAGTCATAATAACTCATCGAGTGTTCATTTAAAACTTACCTCCTCCCAACTTTCTGATGTCCTAGTTCATTATTTTAGTATGTCATGACTTTGTCCAGTTGCGAATCAAAATTTTTGGGAATTCGACATATTTGGTAAGTCGAAATTTGGTAATTCAACATTTTGGTAATTCAACATTTTGGGAATTCAGCATTTTGAGATTCAACATTTTGCAAATTCAACATTGCGGTCCGGAAGGGATTATTCGAGCCTGTCGGGTAATCTCGTATAGGCTGATTTATCATTTTACTAACGAGTTCCATTCAATTATTGCCAGATACTCATGTTAACTCGACGAAATTTCGAAGTTAACTGTAGGTATTTGTCTGTTACAGGCAACATCCCCTGCGGACATGCACACACTCGAGTCACTACTGAATTGGGAAGTAGATGACCCCGGAGACAATTATATCCTAGGAAGGGTTATCCAAGTAATACAACTACATTTACCTGCTGGTTGGCGAGAATGGAACATTCGAATCTTCGATAAGGAAGAGTTGCTGGGAAATGAATTTGATACCCAAATTCTAAATAAAATCAGGTTTGCTATTCCTACCCTTGAACTAGCCAGAGCCTTCTCACCCAACTGCAAATAGCTTAAGGAAAGAACTTACCGAGACAAGAGTCCGTGGCTCCGCAGTCCAAAATGAACTCATTATAGCGTCCATCGCGGAAATGAAACCGCTTTTAAAAAGTAGAGAAGAAGCCGATAAAGAGTTGCAAGCACATCCCGATCAATCCGACGACGAGATATCCGTTCCGTCTTCAAGAACTTCAGCTGGTAAAATCAAAAAACTAAGTCGATTAGGGAAATTAGAGCAAGGTCTGCTGAGGCTGGAGAATATGATGCAACAATTCATAAAAAAACTTTCAACCTGGCCCTCATTCGTGTTCCGAGTCTGAGAATGAGTCCAATTCTCCAGTACTATCGGAGGATGAAGAGAACATCCCTTTACCTTCAACATCATCGTCAAACCCTTGGGTACCACCGACACCCACTATATACGACGATTTCGACTGGATCCCTTCTACAAAACAACAGGATCCCATAATACCAGCTGTTAGCCACATATTGCCATTCAGGGTACGGAATGCCAGCGCTTAGGTGATATAACATTTAACCAGATCTGCTATGCTGAAGTTCAAAAGAAATTAAGTAATCCTATATTCTCGGCGCATAGAGTCTCACCCAACCAGGACCTTCTAGTTCGTATGGACTATAGCTTGGGCACCATTACCCATGGGTTGCTTCTACAACGCGAATCGTTGGCAAACAAATTGAAAGACTTGGCCAACAAACACCTAGGTATGAAAAACGATTTAAAAGATATTCTGTCAACAGAGTCATCCTTTAAATCCCTCTCCGATGACCTTTTGCAGTATGTATGTGGCAGAAGAGCAGAGGTTATTGAACAAAGAAGGAATGGATTCCTTCCAAAAGAAGAGTATCAGGCATCTCTTCTTAATGCAATCCCCCCATCAACCACCCACGTTTTCATAATCATAATCATCATTTATTTGTGGAACATAGGTTATTTACAGATCTTATAATGTTAGAATGTCGTCTATATTCTACCACATTGTGTGATGTACAATATTTTAATTTAATTCTATGTCAATTCATGCAATGCGGCTCACCGCTCGCAGGGGGCGAACCGGCCCGCTCGGGCGCCGTCACAGCGCCGGGGGAACCGCCCGGAGCCACTGCAGTCGGCTGCTGCGCATCATCATCATGCGTCCATATTGGACCTCTGCCACTATAGGAGTTAGCGTTCAGTAGTTGATTCGCGTGGCGCCTCCAAACGATGTCGGAACCGGGAATACTTACGTCATAGAGAACCTTGCCTACGCGACTCATGACTTGTCCAAATATCCATGTTGGTTTTTTAGGATTGGACTTGTAGTCTTTAATCCAGACCTTATCGTTAGCTTTGAAATTTCTTTCCTGACCACCGAAATAAACCCTTTGCCTAGCTTGATTTGAACGCACTCGCTCTGGTACCTCTAACAGCTGTTTATTTGGATAAAGCGCATTCACAGTGACTAAATCTAACTCAGCACCTACTTTGTCTCGTAGGGCGAATGGCACTGGTCGGGCCTTGAAAAAACGGGGGGTGGATCCCTCTTTTAAATGAAGTGACAGTTTGTACTTGTTAAATGTGCCAAGATCGCCTGCAAATAGTGAGCTGTACTTGCTAAATATTTGTTCATTCTGTTCCGGCGCACTATATTTCAAAGGGACAAGCGCAAAATTAAATTTAGACATAAAATCTCTGCCCAACAAAGGAATGGGCCCATTCTCCACAATAAAAAACATAATGTTCTTTGTAATACCGTTATAGGTAACTGGAATTTCGCACATACCAATCGGTTTGACAATCGACCCGCCGTAAGTACGCAAGGTTTTGGATGACTCACCGAGCTCCGTGTGACTAGAAAAGTACCTGCGTCACACCGCCGCCGGCAGCGCGGACACGCCGCTGCCGGAGTCCACCTCCATGCCGAGCGCGCGTCCGAGCGCGCCCACCTCAATCATGATGGGTTTTTCATCGGTGCACCTGATATTATTTATGCACTCGGGCTCATCACTATCACTGCCCTCATAAATATAATGACTACGCAACACCTTCGAACCACTGCTACGAGACGAACTTTCACTATTTTTAGCCGTACACATTCGTTTCAAATGGCCCTTGACCCCACAATTGTCACACGCGAGATGACGGTACCCACACTCTATGGCCGCATGCGACCTCGCGCCGCACACGCCGCACCGCGGAGCGCCAGCGCCGCCTGGCGCGCCCCCGAATAGCGCGCGCCCGCTGCCGCGTCGCGAGCCCCCCGCGCCCGCCGCACCCGCGCCAAAGTGTAGGAGCGGCTCCTGTTTAACCACCGTTTCACCCGCAACTTTTTGAGCACTTTCTGCCGCAATAGCTATATCCAAAGCCTTATTTAGCTTCATGTTAACTGGATCTTGGCGGTAAAACTTTTCTCGTACTGCTGCCGAGTCGACGCCCATCACGAACCGGTCGCTCAAGCTCATTTCCAGCGCTGAGCCGAATGTACATCGAGACGCTAACCCACGAAGACGAGCCGCATAATCCATGAGCGACTCATGCGGTACTTTCTTTGCATCATAAAACTTGGCTCTTTCAGCGTAAATACACTTTTTGGGTTCAAAATGTGCGCTGAGAGTATCAAGTATAAGTTGATACGTGGCTGTTTCAGGAGTAACTGGGTGTAGCAAATCGCGTGTCAGTCGACACGAATCTTGCGACATGCAATTCAACAAAATAGCACGCCTTTTACTTCCCGTGGGATCCGAGGTACTGTCGATTCCGTTCGCGAGAAAGAAATTTCCGAGCTGTGCTACGTGCACCCGCCACTCATCACTTTTACAATCAAACACTAGTACACTACCTAGAACCGACGACATTGCACTGGGTTCGTTTTAGCTATGTTAATCGATTATCAACACGCTGCCTCGTCGCCAGAGACCGATATTCTTAGCAATCCATGGATTCTCCGTGCGGGTGCCGGGTCCATCGCGTTGCTGAGTTGGGAACTCGGGACAGTGCCTGGGACTTGCGACCCAAGTGTAGGTTTAGAAGGGGCCCCTTTTGTGTGATGTACATCAACACTCACCTTCACTACCCAAGTTCCCCTCCCTGCCTAACCAAATTTGATACGAACCTACTAGTGCCGCTTTAGACATTCGTCGTAGTAATGAGCGTATTGTAGCTCTCGATAGGCCTAGATCTTTAAGTAGGTTATAGAGAGATTTTGCTGGTATACCTCTCGCTCCCACTTCCACTGCATACAAATTAACCACGTAACCGTTTTTGATTAATTCGTTTGTGAGATCATAGTATTTATTTTTCTTTATTGTGTGGTCCTTCGGTATATTTGTTTCCCACGGTACAGTAAGTTCCACAAGAACCACATGTTTTAACCTCTTAGAATATAGGAATAGGTCCGGTCTAGATGACGAAACCCCAACATCCTCCGGAATTTTATAGTGCTTTTCATACATGTCGATTAGGAGAGTCCAATCTGGGGCAGTATCTAAGATTGAATAAGGTTTGTTCCTGGATATTATGGATGAAACTTCAGACACAAAGTTGATATGACGTCTGTTAGTAGTCAATCCTTTTTTGGCTCTAGCTACTGCCAGACTCATTGCTTCACGTATGATGATAAGCACCTTATCATGGCGGCGTGAGTAATGGCCTCTATCGAGAAGCACCCTACATCCTACTAATATGTGTCTAGCCGTCCCTATTGCCTCACCACAAGTATAACATTGTTTTTCTGTGGCCTTCCCCCACCTTACCAGATTACTCTGGTCTGGGAGGGTCATCTGAAAGGCTAAGATAGAATTTTAACAGGGCCGGCGACCAGTCATAGATCAAGGTGCGCCACTTTAAGGCCATTGGTATGCAGAACTCTCCCATTGTCAACCATTCATTTTGGATTTCCAAATTCATCGCGTGCACTCGATATTTATCATTTTCGTCTTGTTTTAGAAATGACTTAAGTATATCCTGGTAGCTTTCTGGCTCTCGTACTCCCAACCCCACTCTGTTCGACTGGACCCCTATCATAAATCGTTTATGAAATAGAAGTCTAGATTCAAGCTCGGACGCGTTATTATCTTTCGGGAGTGCCCTGATTGTGACATCTTGGGATTTACCTAAGATGTGGGCTTTGGTAACTCTAAGGTGTTTATAGAGCTCCGATGGTTTCTTAAGTTTCATCCCAAAATTATTTTGATCCCTAAATAGAGCAGAGGAATCAGCAGAGTGCGCTAGTCCAAGCCACGATTTTAGCGATTTTATGACAGTTGCATCTATTTTCGCCAGTAAGGTTTTACCGAATTCATACACCAGAAAAGGCCAAGTCAGACGTGATGTTAAGTAGTTGTCATATATCCAAGCTTTTTTGATATTGTTTAGTGGTATCTGATCTATCTTATTTAGGTCATTTATAAACGTATCGACAACTTCATCTAAGGATGGTGTGCGTCCTTTATAGTCTATCTTTCTCCCAAGAAATTTAAATGGCACCGATTCAGCGACTATGGAAACTGGTTTACCCCCAATGAAGAGTCCCGGGTCGTAGGAGGTAAATTTGGTGTCCCACCTACCCAGACACAGACAGTGACACTTACTGGGCTTCGTCCTCAGTCCATTTGTCCACGAACAGAACTCATCGACTTCCTTTAACAGTTCCTGACATTGTTTTGGATTACGCGTCAGTATTGCGAGATCGTCAGCAAAAGCTAAGATGGACTCTGAGTATATGTTATTTACTTTAAACCGATAACCCCATTTCTTTTCGTGACGTATTAACTTGGTAATTAAGATATTAATTACTATGTTAAATGCTATTGGTGACAAGCAGCATCCCTGAAACAGTCCCACATTATACCGTAATGGTCCTGTGTGTACTTCTTGGAAGCTTATAGCAAATTTTAGCTGCGAGTAATACGACTCGATTATCTCTATTACCACGGGTGGAAAGTTCAATTTTCAATTTCAATTTCAATTTATTTCAAGTAGAATCATGATACAAAATATATCTATCTTATTATCAAACATGCAAGAGTGAACATTATGAAATGGATACATCTGAAAGATAGAGTTAACGACGGTGTCTGTGCTAGTGTAAACTGTGTGACAGACACCGGCGCCTTCCTCCCCAAGCAGAACAATAAATTGTGAACACCAACAAGTATGTCACGTTTACAATATTAGGAGCGAAATAACTTAACAATAAAAAATAATAATAATAATAATTAGAAATATTATAAAATTAAAATTTACTAATTTACCAAATATATTATTTGCAATATGAATATTTTTATTTTATTTTAATGAAATTCATCACATTATCGGTATCAATAAAATTAACATAGAATGAATATGCATGTACTAAAAAATATAAACTTGTATATATGTATGAATGAGGGTGTATATGTTTATGTGTGTGTGTGAAAGAGTGTGTGGGCGTGAAAAGGTATGTGTGTGTGTGTGTGATGAGGGTGGGTGTGTTTGTGTATGTATATACGTATGTACCGGTTACATGGTAGTTCTCGCGAATAACCCTTCCGTCTCTTCGTAGGATTTGCACTGTAGATACATAGGCCACACCGAAATGATCGGGAATAGAAAAAACTAGAAAGATATTACAATAACATTTATTTTCATTGCTTTTCGAAGTATTCTCCGTGACAATCGATGCACCTTTGCATTCGTTCAAACCAATTATTGTAACAGTAATTCCAGTCTGAAATGGACATAGTCAAAACGGCCGATTTGTAAGCTTCGACTGCCTCTTCTGGACCTTGAAACCGTTGACCACGTAACAAATCTTTAGTTCTTGGGAATGTAAAGTAATCATTGAGGCTCAGGTCAGGGCTGTATGGAGGATGGTCCATCAGTTCCACGTTTTCCTGATTTAAAAATGCAATCGTATGCCGAGCGGTGTGGGAGCTCGCATTATCGTGGTGAAGGATTATGCGACGATTCGGATTACTTTTACGAAGTTTTCTTATGACTTCCGGCAAACAAACTGTTGTGTACCAATTAGCAGTAACCGTTCTTCGTTCCTGTAAAGGAATCGTAGCCACATGTCCGGTTTTCGACACAAACGAAGCCACCATTTTTTTCGACACGCTACGAGAGCGCACAACTTTTGTTGGCTTGACCTCACCTTCGTAGACCCAAACAGCCGATTGGTGTTTTCTTTCGGGCTCATATGAATATATCCACGATTCATCACCCGAGACGATATTGTAAACTGCATTTGAGCTCCATCTATCGAACCGTTGCAGAGCAGAGCGACACCAATTAACACGAGCCGACTTCTGTTCTTCTGTCAAACGATGGGGCACCCAGCGGGAAACTAACTTTCTGACACCCAGTTCATCGTGCAATATTGTTTGAATGGTTGTCATACCAATGCTGAGAGAAGCCCGTATCTGCTCGTATGTCACATGCCTATCTTCTTGTATTAATTGGCGTATAGCATCGACGTTTTCTTGTGTTACCGCTGTTTTTGGCCGACCAGTAGAAGGTACTGTGGTAAGAGAAGAACGTCCTCGACGAAACTCAGAATACCAGCGATATATAGTCGTTTTACTAGGTACTAAAGTTCATAAATAGAAACAAGCTCGGCGAGACATTGTTCTTGGGATAAACCTCGGCGAAAGTTGTGAAAAATTATCGCACGGAAATGTTCCCGCGCAAGCTCCATTTTCACACTGACTTGTCAATTTGAAATAGCTACGACTCTTATGTATTATTTATTTTTTTAATTTCAAAAATAGAATTGAGTTTGGAAGAGCACAAAATTTCAAATACTAAAAAGATTTTAAGTCTAATTTATTCAAAAGTATTCCATTCCCGATCTTTTCGGTGTGGCCCTCGTATTGGACCATCACATCTTTGCACTTCGACATTGGTAGGGAATATATATTAAATATTTTGTCGACCTTATTATAAAGCCAACTGCTGAGGCTTTGATAGTAATGATAGTTATACCATTGCAACGCGTATACCATAAGGTAATGTGGAATTGAGCCAAATGCATTTTCTAGGTCTATCCAACATACCGTTATCTGTCTTTCGTATTTTCTGGCATCTTTTAAGCTTTCCGCTAACAGACTATTGTGTTCCAGACAACCAGAAATGCCGGGTAAAAACCCTTTCTGGTGTTTAGGTCCGAAATACCTTTTTTTTTTTTTTTCTCGTGCGGAAATCCCTTCGGATACCCCCCCGCCGGCCAGCGGGGGCGGTTATGTCGGGCTTGAACCGACTAAAACCGCACGCCGTCTCGGGTCTTCAGACGCCGGGGTGTAAGGTTACCCATAGAGCATATCCCTCGCACCCCGACTGTCCCTGGGCCATCTCACCACTAACAGCATCGCTCATCCTGTCTCCTCTGAAAGCAGAGGAGTACGGAGAGCGATGTGTTTCCGCCACGTTGGGTATTGGCCGACGATCAATGCCAACCCTATGAAGGGGAAGCCATTGACCGCCGCCCAGGGTGTACCGGCCGTTCCGATTCCGTTCCCCCCGGACTGCAGCGGGATCGGAATCGGAGCGACACTCGAGGAGGGTACCCAACACACACCCCAGGTCCGAAATACCTATTGTTAATCATAAAATGACACATTTTTGTTTGTAGAATTGAGAAAAATATTTTTGAAATTGTGTTAGTTAGTGCTATCGGTCTAGTATCTTTAGGATGGGTCACTTCATATCAATATCCGTAAATATTTAGGGAAAACAGGGAGCTGAGTGAAACGACCGGATCACAGCTATCGCCATTTATTCACTGCCTCGAGAGGGTAGTTACTCGATGACCGTTATATAAATTAAATGTCCTTGTCACTGAGATAATCATCAATTGAGTAGCATGCTTTATCGAGCAAGAATGTGTGTACTTCTTTTTTAAACATTTGCAAGTTTTCGCTAGATTTTATGGCTTTAGGTAGTTTGTTGTAGATCTTAGGTGCCATCACAAATATACTTTTATGTAGTAGGGCCGTTTTGGCTGGCACGAGGCATAACTTGTCGGATCTACGACTGCTGGTTATAACTGAGAATTTCTCCCAGTTCAGCTTGACAAACATAACTGTTTCAAGGATATACAAACATGGCATCGTCAGTATCCTCAGACTAATGAAGTATGGCTTACATGTTTCAGTGGTTTTAATCTTGCATATGGCTCTAATGCATCGTTTTTGTTTTCTGTGAGACACAACTGGCCGAGCTGTTAAAACAACCATCGCAACAAACCTTTTTTCGCTACCCTCACAGTAAGCCATTACAACCAAAAACCTTTAATACCATGCACTCTGTACGTCAAATTAGACAAACACACAAAGTTTCCAAGACGCCGAGAACATTCAATCGACCTTGAAAGTCAAACACCAGTAAAACGCAAGAAACTTTCAACGCGACCAGCCAATACTAAGAACAGAGGCTATAATCAGACCTCTGCCCGGAATAAATTGCCTAAAAACTATTCTTCAAAAAGACAAAAACTGACGTATTCAGCGGGGGCCGTCTCCATCAATTTGTGGACATCTGGAAAGAGGAAGGGGCGCCGTTAAGTATCCTGCAAATAATAAGCGGATACACAATTCCTTTCGTAAAAAAGCCCCCATTGATACCTTTTTATTCGAAGAAACTTTCCAGATTCGAGACAAAGAAGTTAGACTCAGAGATCCAGATTCTACTACAACAAAAAATCTTAGAGAATTCTACAGTTCACACAGGATTCCTATCAAATATGTTTCCAGTTCCAAAACCCAACAACAAAGTGCGATCTATATAAATATATAAACTTCTTTGGGGCTAGCCCAAAGAAGTTTCGTTTATTCAACCACTTCAGGGTGCCTCATTTCCTACAGAAAGGAGATTTCCTCGTAAAAATAGATATTTCCTAGGCGTATTTTCATATACCGATAGCCAATCGTCATCGAAGATTCCTATCAATAGTCCATCACAAGAAGGTTCTCCAGTTTACATGTCTCCCATTCGGCCTTTCCACAGCGCCGCTTACCTTCGCGAGGGTATCAAACTGGATAGCATCTCGGCTACGACAAATTAATATAAGGGTTATTGTCTACCTAGACGATTTCCTGCTCGCGAATCAAGACCCGAGAATACTACAAGATGATGCTTACAGTTTCTTCTGAAACTCGGCTGGATAATCAATGTGGACCAATCCCTGCAAAAACCAACTCAATGTTTCGAGTACCTAGGAATAGAATCGGATACATTCCACAATACAAAGGCCTTCCAGAAAAGAAAATATCCTCTTTGAGAAGGGATCTCAACATAGTCCTATTAGACCAAAGATGGAGTTGGCAATCCGCAAAATGTCTGCTACGGAAATTAAATTTTGCATCTTTTGCAATACCCCTCGGCAGACTTCACTCCAGAGAACTACAAAGAGCAGCCAAAACCTTACCAGAAGAAACAAAGCGCAAGAAGATTCCCATTCCACCAAAGGCTCTCCAGCAGTGCAAGTGGTGGATTCAAAATCTCGAAGAAAAGGATACTCTTTTGAAATCGTCGGAAACCATATTCATCACATCGGATGCTTCAGACGACGGTTGGGGAGCACAGATAAACGGGAAACATATAAGCGGAATTAGGGACTTCCGGCATCTCGGTGGCACATCAACAAAAACAGTTGCTCGCGGTTCTTTTAGCAGTTCAACACGAGAAAAAAATTAATAACAAACAAGAGAGTCGTAGTACAACCAGATAATCGAACGGTTATAGCATACATAAAGAACCAGGGAGGAACAAAATCTCCTTGCCTGACAAATCTAGTCTTCCAACTGTTAACATTGGCCAAGCAGTTACAAGCAGGAATTTGCCCTCAATATTTACCAGGGATATACAACGATGTAGCCTAGTCTCTCCCGGCAGAAGCGTCTCTCGGACTGGCATTGTCGTCGAAGACCTACAACCCCATATTTCAAAAGTATTCCCGAGGTGGACCTGTTTGCATCAAACAATTCGAAGGTAGTTCCAGTTATGTATCCCGGGATGTAAAAGACAAGAACGCCCTGTTCTTCGCTGCTTTCAGCAAGACATGGGAGTACAGGCTAGCATGGATTTTTCCACTTCCTTCGTTGATTCCTCGAGTGTTAGCCATCTAAATCAAGCCAAAGGGACGTACATTTTAATTGTTCCACGCTGGGAGAGAGTATTTTGGTGATCAGGTCTCCGATCACGGGCGATAGATCGTCCCTTTCAAATCCGGAACCTTCACCATTATCTAGAAGATCTAACAACCCAGACGAAGCCTTTGAAAATACGAAACATACATTTGGAGGCTTGGAAGTAACAGGGTGGTCGATCTTAACTGAGAACTTGGCATAAAGAAGATTGCAATTTGATTCAAAAAGCATGGCGTAGTTCTTCATTTAAAACATACCGCGCTCCATGGAAAACATGGTTGCTTCGACGCAAGGCACTTGGTCTTAATCCTAACAAACCGGATGCTGCAACAGTAGCACAACATTTAAGTTTCCTATATAGAGTGAAGAAGTTGTCGCCCAGTACCTATTATAAAACTGCATAAATCAGTGATTGCTACCTTTGTAGATCCCTCTAGTAGGGGTTCTATTACGGACAGCCCAATAGTTAAGCAGACAATTAAGGCTATAGAACTATTAAAGCCACCCTCAGTTGAAATCAAATTTGGGATGTTAAGTTGTTAATGGATTGGTTAAAGAATGTTACAATAAAGGAAGATGATATCTTCCAAATTTCCCGGCATTTAGACCTATTATTGCTATTGGCATCAGGGAGGAGAATCCACGATATTACCTTGCTGAAGATTGACGAAGATAGCATGGTAATAGAAGAGTCATCTGTTACATTCTGGCCAAATTTTGGGTCTAAAACGGACAATCGTTCACATAGACAATCTAGTTGGAAACTCTTACAAGTTCCAGATAATAAACTTGACGCCGTTCTATGGATTAAATCACACCTCTCCGTGTCAGAGCCGGAAAGAAAGAAGAAGAGAAGGAAAGCCAGTGGCAATCGGATTAATTCATTGTTTATTACCTCCAGAGGTTGAGTCTCATCTGAGTCCAAAGCTATTATAGCAGGTTGGATGAAAACTGCCTTCACAGTATTAAACATTAATTTCTTTCCGGGTGGTATTCGATCTGCGGTTGCTTCTTCTAGGAAGGTCAATAATATTCCGATAGATATAATTTTAAGAAATGGTAACTGGAAAAGTGATAGAAATGTGATTAAAGTTTATTTTAAAGAAATAATTAATACTCCGTCCAAAGATAACGCCAATGACTTATGTTTATTAAATTCTAGCTTTACTACGTTGTGATACCTAAACAATTAATTGTTGCTACTTACATTTCTAAATAAGAGCCAATGACTTATGTTTAGTAAATCCTGGCCTTACTACTTTGTGATAGTTTTGTTAATTTAATAATACAAAAGGTAAAATACATTTTACAATCCGTATGTACCAGTAAACCGGAAGGGTTTGTATCGGTACTCACATAGTTACGAGTAATTCGAAGTTGATTTTTACATTTCTAAATAAATATGATTGTTTTAATACATTTCGATTTTTTTATTTAGGTTAAAACAAGCACTTACATTGACCCATTATTTGACACAACACACAAAAATTTGTTTTCACAGTACGCTGAACCCGAGTCATCAGAACGCAAAGATTTCTCACAAGTCAAGTCGACTGCACAGCTCATGAAATAACAAACGTTTTTCCCCCGAAGGGATAAAAACCATATATTTATTGTCTTGCCTAGGCTTGACCGAGTAAGCTCTTGACGACTCCATAATCCCAAGGCAGTACCTTGAGATTATGGAGGCCATGCATGCCGCAGCACACACCCCGCGCGTCCCGCGTCAAGACGGCACGGGGAGCATGGACACGAATGTTTCATAGGGTGAATTGAAGGTTGTTATCTCACAGGTCAAGCCTAGGCAAGACATGAAATATATCGTTTTTATCCCTTCGGGGGAAAAACGTGTTATTTTACTTAGAAAGGTACAGTAACCTACCCGACTTTTAATTTGACTTGCATCGGTATTGTAAAGAGTTTTCTTTATCATACATTGGGCTGACAGTTAATACCTTTATAGAGTAGTTAAAACCTTTTGCGTTCATAAAATATTGAAATTGTAGCTTCGGATTTACCTACTCTAAAAATATATTCACTGCTTTACAAAACCGAGGCAAGCCGATATTAATAGGACTCTCACTCGTCTCCCCGCGACGTGTTAAACCAATAGACGGGTACTGTGCCTGCATACAATTTCCTTTTTTTATCACAGGTACTACATATAGGTAACACAGATAAGACATTGAAAGAAGACTAGGCATATTACATAGGCTGTCTACAGACCACCGCCGACCCACCGGCTAAACCCGCCGGGCAAGGCCTACAGCTATCTATCTACACACCGCCGGCGCCGGCTTGTGCCGCCGGGCTTGTTGTATTGCGTTTAGTTCGGGTACGATTAAACCCCCGTTGTGCGGCTTGTGCCATGTGCACAAGCCGCACAACGGGGCATAAGCCGCAATGCCACCGGCTTGTGTTGCCGACTTTGATGTGTAGACAGCCAATAAACAAGCTGACATTATTGTAATAATTTTCAATATTATTTTAGTTTAATAGTAATAATTATATAAATGACATCGTATCATATATAAAAGACATCGTTGTATCAGTCTATATCTTAACTGTCTACTTAATATTGTGTAAAATAATTTCATGTATTCTGTTTTATTTAATTGTTGTATTTGTATTTAATTTTACATTTGCATGCTGGTAAAACGGCGAAACGTGCTGGACAATAATTTAAATGTATCTAACATCTATGTAGGTACTTAACCATGTTTCTGCAATAAATCAATAAATTATTAAAGATGATGATCCTATGCGAAAAAAATTAAATTTACAGAAAATATTCATTTTGTGGCATTGATTTATTTTCACTATGTTCATTCGCTTTTGCCTATATTTGTTTTTACCTATGTTTATTTGTTTAATATAAGTATCTACCACTTAGGGTAACATAAGATTTACGTAAAAATTATATAAGACATGTTCTATTGTATTAAGAGAAATAAATAATGTTAATAATAATACATTTTTCAAGTAATAATATTTAAAAATGTATTTGAAATTCCTACTGGATCCATTAGTGTCCTACTTAATGATTTCTCTTCATAATAGAGCAATATCTTTTACAATTTTTTGTTCAAGGCAACAAAAACCCGTAACCTTTTTAGGAAGCTGCTCTAATTGGATTACATTTGAAAACATCCATGAGTAAGTCATAACTCTGATATAATTCAGTAAAATTATTACGGTGTGATACAATAACATGCATATACTTCTTATTACATTTATTTTTTGCTTTATTGAACATTTGTAATGTTTTTTTCGCAGTTGAAGAACAAACTTCTGCTTCTAAGTAAACACTATGTAACTGATTACATTGTTCCACTAGTAATACAGGATTAGCCAGGTCATTTCGGATTTCACTGCCATCCACAATATGGATATTTTCTATAGTTGGACATTGGGTAAATGATGTAAATAATGATGAAAAATCAATGCATTTATCCACCAATCGTAAATTTTTTAATGATTGGCTTAATGGCAAAGACCTGGCAATTGCTGATGCACACGGAGGTAATGCAAGGCCTTCGATATTCAATGTAATCAAATTAAAACAGCAACGAAATAAAACATTAAAGAAATCAGAACTGAATCGTCTTAATTTAATTAAACTTAAATATGTCAGTTTCCTCAAATATTGACAGTCTGCTGATAATGCAATTGCATTATTTATAGGATATTTAAAAAATAAACATAATTCCAGTTTTTGTTGCCGTTTGAATATGACATCATAATTCAACAGATACTTGGGTTGTGCCATTCTGTCTTTGCTTGTTCTGTGCAAAAGATTTTCCGGTTTTTCAGTAACTGATACATTGGGTGTGGTATAGAACCAATCATGCACAGTTGAGGCTGGTAATTCTTGCAATTGATTGTGTAATAAAAAGTAATATGGAAAATACCGTTTTACACACTTTGTTAATGTACGATAAAAGTTATCATTAAAATTAGTAGTTACTTTATTCCATATCATAATTACCACCTTGGAAACACACATGAAATTAGATGGTAGAAGACACTCAACTGTAATATGAAACATATCTTTAAAAAAAATTCTAAACATTGGTGATGAATAAACTTTAGGATCTATTTCCTCTGTAACAATTATGAGATATTCATAATTTTCCCATGTTATCAAAGATAAGACAGGATTACCTATGTTCCTGTGTGGCCAATTTGATATGTTAACTGTAAATTGATCAAAATCAGGAACCATATATGGAAGTGTATACAAATAACCTGGAAGAACTGACCCAACCCTTATCAAGGTAGTAGAAAAGTGAGCCTCAGTCACTGTATATCTTAAATGATGTAACTTAGCTTTGGCTACAGTGAAAAATGCAAGTCTTGATAATAGTAAATTATGTAGTGACCCAAAAAAATGTACATTTATAAAGTGCTCAAAAACTGATTGGCATTGCAATAAAGTTTTTTTTGGCACCTTACCTGAATCACCACTTTCTATATTAAGGGTTATATCTTTAATTGTTGGACATACTTTATATATTTCTATAAAATCAACAATATCTAAATTTGTTAAAGATATATCCAAAATCTTCAGATTTTTTAACTTTTTCATAGCCAATACAACTGCTGTCTTACTTAAATCAGGTACTGCACACATATTGAGCTGTATTAAACCATAAGATATGTCTCTAAAAAAAATCAGTTTCAATGTATTGACAGTGGCCATAACATTCCTAGACATGCAGCATTTTTTTATTACTCCATTTAAACATAGAAGACTCCTTATTCCCTTAGATGTATTGTATAGATTCTGAAGCGAATAAAGATCCAGTTCTCTAATGATAATGATGAAAACTTCTTCAGGCAAGTCTGTTAACTTCATAGTGTAACTGAAATGTGAAAAGAAATACAAATAATACACAATTTTTGTCTAAAGATCTTTAGGAATAAATGACACCTTATGTTTTAAATTTCTAGTATATATATAATAATCCTAATGATTGTAGAACCACTATTCAATGGATAGGTTCAGGCTCATAGGCGTTGTAGATTGACCTAACTGTCCTTTCACTTGGCACTAGAAGGCCTTTACATCTCAAATAAATCATTTAAACAGCGTCCTTGCGGCAGATTTTTGAATGAAATTGAATCGCTGAATAAGACAAGTCGATAAAATCTGACATTTTTCTCCTATTATGCATTATGAATTTTATGATTGTTAACACCCTTTTTCTTCTCTGTTCGATTATGCCTTTGTTTTACTTTACTCTACTCTTTGACCTGTGAATCCTTTGATTATACCTTAAATTATACTATAAAAATATAATAATATACCTTTTAAAATTCAAGAATCATGATAATATTTTTTGACTTTGACAGGTCACCCGTTCACCCGTTACAGCAGTGATTACTCTTATTCTTTTTTCTTCGATGGCAACTTATCAACCCAATTAGGATATTCTTGCTAATGTCAAGTTGGATTTAGAGACTAAATAGTTTAACTTTGAGATTGATACCGCCAAATGGGTCCCTTTCTTTACGGTGACTGTTACCTTATGATAATTAATATCTTTTTTATTATGTTCTCATGGAAGTGACTCTGTATGTCTTTTTGAGAATAAATTCTTTAAACTTTAAACTTTATTTGAAAGTTATATTTATCTTCAACCTCTATTAGTCCACTGCTGGACACAGGTCTCCCCTAATGAGTGCCATAGCGCCCTGTCTTCAGCTTGCCGCATCCAGCATCTGCCCACAGTCTTTCGCAAATCGTCATCCCACCTGGTCGGAGGGCTTCCTACACTACGTGTGCCGAGTCGCGGTCTCCACTCAAGAACACGTTTACCCCAGCGGTTATCGGTTCTTCATTCACGAGATATGGCCGGCCTTAGAGTATAGATTAACTAGTTTTAAATGTATACTCTAAGTGGCCGGCCCACTGTCACTTCAGCTTGCTAATTCTTTGAGCTATGTCGATAACCTTGGTTCTCAGTCGGATGTGTTCGTTTCAAATCCTATCCTTCAGAGCAACTCCGAGAATAGCTCTTTCCATAGCTTGCTGAGTGACTTTGAACTGGTGGACCAGCCCTACCGTGAGTGTCCACGTTTCAGCTCCGTAGGTCATTACGGGTAGGACGCACTGATTGAAAACTTTCGTTTTCATACACTGCGGTATGGATGACAAAAAGACTCGACGTAGTTTCCCAAACGCTGCCCAGCCTACCTGGGTCCTCCTCTTAGCCTTCTTCTCAAAATTACTTTTACCTAACTGCACAATCTGAACAGGTAAGTGTACTCAGAAACAATTTCAAGAAGGTGGCCATCCACGACGATCGGTCCTGGATCAATGTGGCCATTGATCATAACTTTGGTTTTATCCAAATTGTGATCCAAATTGCGAATGAAGTTATATTATGAAGACGCAAGAATTTAATAAGCGTTTTTGTATATACTTTGTTCGAGAAGGATATAAATTTTTAATTTAATTTTAATTTTTGTATTCTATATAGATTTAGATGAGTGTCAATTAGAGCACTATGTCATATAAAAGTGCATAACTTTTCACATTTGTGCATGTAACCGCTGAAGAGTATTTCACGAAAAAAAGATTGTGTCGTGGTAATTTCTCGAAAAAAAAATTGGGCCTCTCTGGATGAAAGATAGCAAAAAGTTAGCTTTTACTTTGTGCTAAATGTGCATATAAAATTTACATTTATAGGCCTTATAGTTTCCATGTTATTTGAGTTTTCGCTGGTGTGAAGTTTCAGCTGATGGCTAGATCTCAGCAACTACTTGAGGCATAGACTTAAAATTTCGTGTATAAATAAGCATCATTTGTGCATCTTTGTATACCCCATTTTCTTCCCATAATTTTGCATAGCATGTGCATCTGCATACCATATTTGCATTAAGAGCTATGAGGCACTTTCCAAAAAACTATATAAGCTACAAGGTCCCTATCTAGGAACTGGGAACCAAAATACAGTTCTGAATTGTTGCTTGCATTTTTACCTAAGGTCCCACCAAGTTTCATTAGACTATGTCAGCGTGTAAAGGAAGCTACACGAATATTCTGTGTCTGGGCAACATAAAAAAAATAACAACCTCAAATTGACTACTCAACATTGAGTTAAGGATAGCGGTACTTTGAGGACTAAATAATAATTATTAACTATATGTATGCATAATTTCAGCTGAAAAAACCTTCAGTTTATAGAATAAAAGTAAAAACTCATTTTAAGAGTTTTCGAGCGGTAACAGACTAAATAGAAATGGTAACTTAAAAGCGGTGGTACGGTACTTAGTGCCAATCTTCTTAAATTGACATAACTATATGTCATGTTTGGGTACAGACGTGTAGATAAGTGATTTTTTTTTGATAGTATAAATTATACTTAACTATTGGTTGGCTAGAGAGAAAATAAATAAAATAAGACAAATGGTTTTCTTTTACCTTTATTATTAGGATTCCTTCTGCTCTAATAACTATTTTCTGGTTTTATTTATTGTTTAAGTTCGATCCATCCCCAGTCGCCCCTGGCACACACCTCTGACTTTTCGTAATTATGTGTGCATTAATAAATGTTAATTATAGCTCGCTTATTATTGTGCCCGGTAGATGGCAATAGGCTCGCTCCCTATTACATTGGGACCTCAACATAACTGGCAAATTGTGGGTGTGTAATACATCTCTGCCTACCCCATCGGGGATACAGGCGTGAAGTTATGTTGTGTTATGTAAGCTAATGTTTGCTTGCCATTTATATATATTTGTCATATATGTTTAACTATTTGGAGAAAGAAAACAGTAGAAAATGATCTACCTACTAATAATGTTATATGGAGGAAAGATTTATTTGTTTGTATTTGATAAACTTTAAAACTACTATACCGTTTTCAAAAATTCTTTCACCATTAGAATGCTATATTATCTCAGCGTAACATAGGCTTATTTTTATCCCGATATTCCCATAGGAGCTGGTCTTATGCGGGTGACACCACGTGCTGATGCTAGTAAATTGTATAAGAGCAAGGAGTCATTTTCGTAATAAAAAAAATATTGTAATAACTCTTGTAAAATATAGAGAATGCTTTTTTTTCTTGTGGAAATCCCCTCGGATACCACGCAGTCTCGAGTCTTCAGACGCCGGGGTGTAAGGTTGCCCAAAAAGCATATCTCTCGCACCCCGACTGACCCTGGGAAATCTCCGGTTTCAAGATGGCCCCCTCGGTTTTGGGAACCACGTTGTCCCCGTCTTGCCCCGGTTTGAGGGAGGGGCGCTAGTCGCCCCACCGTCCCGGCCTGCTTCTGCTGGGGTGACAGGCGGCCTCACCTGCCACACCCAGACCTGCGCTCATGGAGGACGGCGGTCGTTAAACGACCTCCGGCGCCTGAGTCACCTGCGACGCGCGGCGACCATGTTGCGGGCCGGGCGCGCTCTGCCATCTCCTTCTCGAGCATTGGAAGCATTGACCATGCTCACAGAAGGAATATAGACAATACCTGTGGATGGATATAAATTTGAATATTAGTTACTATAAGGCTCGTTTGGGCTCGTTAGTTGCTATCGATTTTTATATCGACAAATAAATTTAATTTGATAATTGTATTTTTCTCATTTTATTCGAATATCGATCGTACATATATGTTCGGTTTCGAATATACGAACGTTCAACGTACCGAAGCCGAAAAAGTCGTAGAAATACGATTTAAATCGTGCGGTTGGCAAAACTGCTCTGTGGTAGTGATGGACGCGGGTACTATTGAATCCGTAATGAATGTATTCTATCATCGCTACTATTCTCATAATATTTGGAATGAATAGTTGCATGTTGCATCGCTATACTGTGTTAGTTTATAATATAATACAATTACAGACATTAGATGCATATATTATTATAAGCCCTCTTAAAACGACGATTTCGACTCATTCGTAATTTTATTATATAGATACATTTATTAAAGTGAAACTTTTATAACATCGTCTCAAACTTTTTCGTCTGTGTGTTGCATGTCGCGTAACGGTCGCCGTGGAGTAGGGATAAAGTGAAAGGCGCTCGTCATAGCAGCCAAGGCCAACACAACAAGGCAGCTGACCGTATAGTGTAGTGTATAGACTATTACTCATTTGTGCCAGTGCTCCACGCTATTTTGTTTGTTTTTGTAAGTGTTTAATGTAAATGTTGTTTGTCAGTGTTTATGTAAATGTTGTTATGTTTTAGTTAAATGTCTTCAATGTAAAATATAAAATAACTTAAATAAAAATAGTTTTATTTCAATACCTATGTGTTGTCAATAACAATATAGTGAAATAGAGAAAAACATACAACTCCCTCCACTTTTTTTTGGATGTTAATATTTTAGTGTACAAAACCTCTAGATTAAGTTCATGTAATTTTATTATGGCTTAGACAGGGTGGGTAGCAATTTTAAAGAATATGATTATTTTCAAGTAACAAATTAATATATTTAATATATTAATTTTTGTATTTGTGTTTAATTGGTTGTTAATTAATTCAAAAAATAGATAACGAAACAATTCTTCTCTATTGTATTCTAATTCCAGTGAGCTGCCTAATATTTTACAGTTAGCAGTTGATTGATCCATAAAAATAAAACAATTGGCTCGCTTATCATCTACGACGTACAGCCAACGCTTCTTAGGTCTACCTCTCCTACCAGAGAGGCGGCAGGGTTAGTTTTTTGTTAAACACGTAGTCATGCGGTCGCTGCATAATAAGGCTGCACCAGCGATGGCGATTCTTCTGCATTTTATCTTCGATGTCACGGATATAAAAGGCTGCCGCGAATGCGGGCGTACCCACGGAATCCTTCCGCGTGACTCCAAATATCCACCGCAGCATATTCAATCTTAGAGTATATATACTCTAAGTGTGGCACCGACTTCAACAGAAAAATCTTAAGCGCATTTTTGTCTTTCAAATTGAATCTGGAATTCAGCGTTATTTTTGTTTACTTTTTAGTCCCTTCTTGGTCTTGAATTCAGTACAATTTTTTTTATTAACATTTTATTTATTTCTCCCTTTTTAGTGAACGTAACTCATTTATTGAACACTATAAACTAGAAGTGTATACTACGACAGATTATTAAAAACGCATCATCAACCAAAAATCAATGGAGTTGAACTTAAATATCGCTTAATAACTAATCCACGCCGACATTACGTGGTCTCCATTTGTTGTAGGTACCTACCTATACCAAAACTTTCTCTAGAATGTAATAAACACTTTTCTGAAAACTACATCAAAATCGATTAAGCCAATTGCAAGATAATCGCGTACAAACATACGTACGTTTTTGAAGTCGGTTTTAAGTACTACTTTCTGGAGATGGCTCCAGAGAGTATCAAACATTTTTTTTTAAATAACATAGCGATCTAAAGTGTGTTTTACAAAAAACTTGTAACTTGTTACTTGCTCTTCTAGAGAAATAATTCTTTTACATGAACATTGAAAGGCATTAAAAGGATTATCAATGATGTATGGGTAATATTAGCGACAAAAATACAAAAACGTGACACAGTTCAAAAACACGTGTAACTTTATTCTTTGCATAGGTCGATTTGTTTTAAACCAAACCTTATTCTAGAATGTAAGAAATACCTACTTATCTGAAGACCTCAGGCATCAAAATCAGTTCCGCCAAATGTGAGATAATCGCGGACAAACATTAAGATAAAATTCAGAACCTCCTATTTTGAAGTTTGTTATGTATACCAAAACCTTCTCCAGTATATAACAAATGCTTTTCTGAAAACTTGAAAAATCGGTTAAATCAAACATCGATAATCACGGACAAACATAGAGGTCAAGCTGTGGACCTTGTATTGAAGTCGGTTAAAAACCGCATCAAAATTCGATTCAACCAAACACGAGAGAATCGCGGACAAACAATATATAGAAACACACAGGCCAATTGAGCTTCTTTTTTTTAAGTCGCTTATAAAGCGTCGCTATAGAATTCCATGTATTTACCTCCCTTTTGTGTTGTGGACGTAGCGATAAATCGTAATATTGCCACGAATAAGTGGTTCATAATTTTAAAACCGCCCATGTTGTAGTGATTGCGGTCACACTTTTCTGTTAGACATTATACATTATTATGACAAAGAAAAAGTAAGTATTAATATTCATTTAGAAAATATTTTTTTATTGATGCCGAGTTGAAATATTCACAACAATTAAAAAGTTGTCTATCCTAATAGTAGTTTCAATGCTGCGGAAGTGACGTTCGACTAGTTGGTAGCATTGACTGCGTTCTTCCTTAGAGTGATGTAACAGATCCAGATGAAATATTCAAGAGAGTATTTTTATATCTGATCATAATATTACAATATACTTTTTGTTATTAAGTACGAAATTTTGAAATTATTTATTTTAAGACTAGATAACCCGGCAAACTTAATTCCGCCTTAAAATCAAGTTATGTTGGCTACCTTATCGTAGCTAGCTAGCTAGCTGATATTCGTGAATTTTCCGTTACGCGCCATCTTTTATAAAAAAGTTGATTTATACGCCTGATAGTGATCAGCAAAATCAACGGGTTTATTTTAATTCTAATTCCAGTGAATTTCTAAAAAAAGTTAGTAATTATATCTCTTTTTCTAACAAATGATTGTGATTATGGTTTTTTTTTTCAAGTTATTTAAGGTTAACCTCAGTTTTTGATTGTAACTATCAATGTATATAATTCCATTATAACTAGTTATTATTAACTAATACGACTGTTTTGTACTTTAATGAAATGCTGTAATAATCTTAGTAGTAATAAGGTAAAATGAAATACTTGTATTATTTGTATTCATGTCTATGATAATAAAAGACCTTTTGTTAAACTTTATCTAATTTAACTTTATTTAACCAATTACTGTAAAGTTGCATATAATAGATCATTTTTCGAAAAATAAGGTCATAAAGAAGTTTCACTTCTTACCTGTGTACACTTTTTAATCATCCTAATTGCTAATATAGGCTATCTAATAACCGTATCCCGAGGAGGTCATCTCAAAGCCATAGATGGCCCAGTGTCAGCCGGGCTGCGAGGGAATTGCCTTACTTGGCTACTGTAAATTAGAGACCTGAGATGGTGAGTGGTTGTGGCGGTTCGAGTCCGACTTATCTACCCCATTCTGGCTGGCAGTGGGATAACCGAGAGGACTACAGCAAAAAAAAAAGCAGAAAAGGCACAGTATACGCAGAGAGAGATCAAAAAAATCAAATCATGAAAATCGGTCTACCCGTTCTTGAATTTATCCCGGTTATTACTAACACGACTTTGTTTTATTAATATGAATTTACTGTAAACGCATGTGTACACAATTTGATAGGTACACTGCGATCGCACTACAATGTAGATGACACCACTGCCGCCGCACGGGCATTGTGTCGCCGCCACAGCTTCATTTTAGCCAAGAATATTACACGTGCACACGTATGGTATGGTTTCGCGAGCTGGTATCCGCAACTCCACGACAAGGCGTGGTTTTTGCGTGAGGGTGGGCATTTCACTCGATCCACCCCAACACGTGTACACGTGTATACACACGTAATATACATGGCAAGTAATATTTTACAAAAGGTGCAATGTTACACAAAATCCAGCTGTGGTGTCAGCGCGATAGTGACACGGTGGTGTTGTGGTCGTGTTGGGGATGCGGTGGAGTTACGGCGTGGTGGTGCTGTCGTCTATCATCTATAGAGTATTGCTGCGTGGTGGTGGTGTAATCGCGGTGTCATTTACAGGTAAAATCACCCTTAGAAGTTGCTGAACATTTAACAAATAAATGATGTAAGTATAATCATTTTTGTAATCTTCAGTAAGGACAAATTTAATATTTTAAAATCTTAGTTCATTATTTTATGTAAAGTCTTATAGCTAAGATGGTCCGTAATGTGTTAAGCTAATGCCGATAGCCACTGTACTAGCACTATGAAATTAAGGGCCGTGTTCCAGAACAATACTTCGTCATGAATCTCGGTTTGAGACTAATTCTAAGTACAGAATCTATTCTAGAACGGAACTTTTTTTTTTTTTTTTATTATTACCAAATTAAACAATACAGGTATAATAACAATACAGTAGCATTAATAAACCACTGAGGTTTGTGATAAATACTACAGTCTACACTAAAAATAATGTAAATCTATCAATATACTGACATACAATTGTTAAGAAAACTTAGGTAGGTATAGATAGATACAGTTATATATTACTGCAACTTGGCAAAAGAATTCCCCAGTAATTTATTATCACTTTCCATGTTCTGGAGAAAGAGCGGGTTTTAGGAACGCTCAGATGATTTACGTTCCTAATGTTTTCCACTTAAGTTTAGTTCTAGAATATAATCTGTACTTAAAACCTGTTTCAAGTCGAGACTCCTGACTGAGTATCGTTATCATACATACATTATACTCACGCCTTTTTTCCTCCGGGGTAGGCTGAGACAACCGACCGCCATTTGCTTCTGTCCTCATTTACTTCACGAGTTTCGGCCACTATCATTAAACCTGAATTATTATTATTAAAATTGTTGTTCAGTGTATAATTTGTACTGCTCTATTTTTTAAATCCTTTTTTTTTATTTAACTAATACTCAGAATAGGTATGAGTGATACTCATATTTTAATAGTACGTGGTTTATGAGTCACGGAGAACGCTTGATGAAATCTCTATGCTCTATTTCGCCAGGCTGCTGGCAGATGGCAATATGGCTGTAGCTTTCGAGTTTCGCTGGCAGTGTGCGGTGCTCGCATCATTTCCAGTACTAAAGTAGTATTTCTGACGGCTCTAAAGTTTCGTTTTTCATTTTTTTAGTGGTTATTGCTTCTGTTTACCTTTATTCAACTCAATTTTTGTGGCAAAATTACTGATATTTCATTTCCGTCGTCATCAGAATTTATTCGACGACAAAATGGCGTCGCTTGACAAGATTTTACTGCAAAATATTTTTTCGCATTTTATTCGTTTATCATAAAGCTATGCTAAAAAAAATTATACCTTGTGTTTTGTTAGGATTTTTCTATTTGAATTATCTGGTTTTTATTCGTTTCATTCGTTAATTATATAAGAAACCGTGTATTCCTAGTATTTTCTACAAAATGCACTTGGTAAGTGATTTTAAACCTTTATTGTTTATTGTTTTCTTGTATTTATTTATTTTATTCAAGTTTATAAGCTTGAAATATTCGTAGAACTCTCTAGAAGTCTTGGGTGTGGCCCTGAAGAAGGGTGAAAATTTAAGACGTAAATGTGAAATTAAGGGGTTTTGTGATTGTTTACAATAGATATTGATGTTTTTATGTATGAAAATATTCTTGTCCCACGCTAGAATAGGTTTTCAATGTTTCTTTGTTACGTAATCTTACTATATCAAGTGGTAAAAATTATTTCGAAAGGGGACCCATTTTTGTAATTTAACTTTGAAAATTGGTCTTGTTATGCACTGACTATGTAGCCTCTTGCTTTGGAGGTTATGTTTAGCTTTTATATCTAATATCTATTGTATTACTATCAAGTAACTAGCGTTTTTTCCCACACAGTCTTAGTGCTATCAGGGATATAATTTTTTGCTTTTTATTCCATAATTATGCATATTTATAGTCAGCAAGCTAACTATTTTTAGGTTATGTCTTCTAGTTTCAAGTGTATTCTATTACCCTTTAGTATAACTCTATTTACACAGTTAACTTTGGGTATATGGCAAATATTTTCTGGCTCTTGCCATAAATTGACTTACCGCTGACCTCTTACTGTAGAATTATTTATATGCACTCCGGTACAGCACCTTGTTTATGCAGGGATGTATATTGTTCAATAGTAAAAGATAAACCTTTGACTCTCCCTTTTATATCATCATCTAATAATTTATAATTTAGTGTTGTAAATAATTATCAATTAGCTTTTTTCAATTAGCTGTAAATACAATGCTGGTTTTAAAATTGTTAATATTTCATGTGTTTTTAGTATGTTTCCATATTCTTGAGACATTTTACTGTCTACCAAAAAGTAAATTTACTCATGATAAGTACCTATCAGCAATGGGTTTATTAAAATCAATTGGTGAGATCATTCTTCAGCTATTATGAAGCTATGTGGCCACAATGTGATGACTATGAATCAATATTGTTCTAATATATTTTCAGAGATCTTAAAAAGGAACTACTTACATAAGTTTCCTTATATCAACTTGTTATAATCCATAATTAACCCATTAATTTGTTCCAGAAGGGCTTCATGAATGAATCTGGAAGTGATTCAACTAGTGAAAAAGGTGAGAAGAGTGAGTCTAGTGGGTCTGGTTCTGGAAGTGAAAGGTTAGTTATTTGTTTGATAATATATGTTTATTAGTTCATTATTTATCGTATGTATTTTTTTTCATGCAACATACTTTTATTCAACAGCGAAAGTGGATCCAGTTCATCTGGTTCAGGCTCTGAGAGATCTGGATCCGAAAAGTCTGTGGATCGATCACACCATAGTGATGACACAAAGTCATCACCAAAACACAGTAATGCCAATTCTTCAAAATCAGACCACCATACCGACAAAAATTCTTCAGATGATTACTCCCCTTCTAAATCCAAAACTCGTAATAGTCATGGTAAATTAAAACCTGATCTTTGGGAACGCAATCCAGATATATATGGCATCAGACGGTCATGCAGGTCTCGTAAAGAACCAGATAGATTAAAGCTAGCTGATAGTGATTCTAGTGAAAGAGGCAGAACTCACAGCAGGAAAAGTAGAAAGAAAAGGTAGTAAGAAAATTTTGATACATAGAGCTCACAATTTGTAATCCAATAAAATTTATTAATTCTTTTATATTTTAGTGATTCATGGAATTCAGAATCATCAGATAGTGACAGTGACGTAAAGGGTTCGCCACCCCCACCTTCAAAACGACCAGGCCAAAGATGTGTACCTCTCAGAAAAAAGAAACCTGCAAGAAGAAGATTTTCAAGTGATGAGGAGGAAAGTTCTGAAGGCAGTGATGATGAAACCAAAAGGTAAGTGATTAAAGCATCACTAATTTAACATTGTCTTGTTATATATATTTGATTACTTCATAATTCTTTTAATACAGTGATTCCATCATCTAACGTTGATTCCGCCAGTGTAAAAGTTGGAAGTATATTTAATCATTTTTATGAGGTCTTTAGTTATAAGGTAATTAGTAAATTTGAGTGACTGTTATTGCTGTCGTGGAATATCTTTACTTCAATATTACTTAGTACAAAAACCAGATGAATCTAGATAATATTAAAGAGCAAAAGCTGCTTTTTAAATTTGGTTTGTACTAGAATTTTTTGCACCATATGGAAGTGCCAAGTCAATCATGATTCTTGTATTGATATGGATGGTTTACTAATGTTTGGCAAAACACTTTCCCCAAAGTGTCACATACCAAAGTATGTTTCCCAAATTTTCATTTGGCAAAACAACTTTTCGCAATTTTACAGTCAGCAATACTACTTTTGGCAATTTATTGTTTTACAAATAATTACATGGCAAAGTGTCATTGTACTAAGTATTAGGTAGTCAAATATGGTTTGGCATAACATACTTTAACCTGGCATGGCTGGCAACATACATGGCAAAATAAATACACTGCTGCATGGGTGTGACGAATAATTTACAGGCAAGAACTTCTATAATAATTATATTGCTATTATACAAATCAATTCTGGCAATGTTGGGGCCACAGTTCTAACCTAACCTAACCTAACCTACTTTTCCGGCAGTTCCGATCTAGCCTATGTAACTTATATGAAATTAATGTATTTTGCTTTATTTATAACTAGCTTTTGCCCGCGGCTCCGCCCGCGTAGATGTCGGTTATCGCGACAAAACATAGCAGCAAAACTGGTTCAGTGGTTTAGGCGTGAAAGCGTAACAGACAGACAGACAGAGTTACTTTCACATTTATATATTAGTAAGGATAAATTAAAATTGAAATTTGACGAAACATATTTTGCCAAACGGCAGGATCCCGATATGGATACATAAGAATAGGGTGGGATTAATGACAAAAAGACTAAGACTACATAAATGCCTATTGGTAAAGGTAGTAAAATTCTGCTAATGAAGCATTTAATTGCACATCTGCTAGCCTTTGCATAACATAAACATAGCCACCACTGAGCCGCACTGATGGTACATGGTAACAAGGAATCAATGTAAAAAGAAACCTGTTTGCAGCGGTATTCCTTGATATATGACAAGCCTTTGATAAGGTGTTTCAGAACTCTTTGAAGAGTCCATGCTGGATTTGAAATTCCTTCTGCTGACCACACTCCGTGATTCTCAAATCTTGCATAGACGGTCTCAGTGTGATATTTGAGGAAGAACTGTCGCAACTTTACAATATTGCAGCATCAGTGCTTCCAAGGTTTAGTTCTAGGACCAGTATATACTCCCTGTATACCACAGGCTTATCTGTCCTTCCTTTGCACGACTTAAGTCCAACCAGAAAAATGACCAATCCCTAAAAATGCCCAATCATAAAAATGAACATTCATAAAAAATATCGAATTAAAAATTTCCATTCATAAAAGTAGTCAAACATAAAAATTACAGTTCTTAAAAATGACAATATTAAATTAGTTTTATATGTAAAAATTAAGATATGGAAGACAAAGATTCAGTTTGTAAGCAAATAAGCGGTGCGAAGGTATGTGTTTTGTACGGAATACCTACCTATCATACCATTTATTTTTCAGAATTTTTATTTTATTAGTGCTTGCCAAATTTCGTGATTGTAGGCCAACAGGAACTACCATATGGGTTTTCGAGCCAAAACCTATTGGGTACTTCCAGTTTGACCTACAATTGTCAATATTGGTTAAGTAAAGGGAAAGTTGTAAAAAGAGTTAATTGTTAATAAAAGTAAATTATGGTACTTAAAATATTCGCAAAAATCTAAATTTGCACATATCTTTTTATTGTGTTGATTCAGGACCTTGATTTTTATGCGCCTAATAGTCCCTATTAATCGACCACAGTATCTGGTATAAATTTCAAATTGCTAGATCCACTCGTCCCTGACAAAATCGGTGGCCAGACAAACGGACAAGAGAGTGATTTTATAGGGTTTCCCTTTTTACCTTTTGAGCAACGAAACCCTAAAAAGAGCAGTACTGCAGAGCTCTTAATAGCCTGGTCCATATTTATATCCAGTCATCTGATTACGATGACTGGATATAAATATCGACGTTATTATCACTGGACGTTATTATGATTACACGTTGACTGGACGTTATTATCCCTGGACGTTATTATGACTACACGTTATTATGACAACACGCTATTATGAATGGACGTAATTACGATATGACATTATTACCAAACGCTATCTCGAATGGACATTATGAAAATATTTAAAACTGGTTGTTATGACTGGACGTTATATAGGCTGAACGTTATATAGACTGGACGTTTTTATGACTAGACCTTGTTATTAACGTTGTTTTGACAGGACATTGTTATGACTGGACGTTGTTATGACTGGACGTTGTTATGATTGGACGTTGTTATGACTAGACGTTGTTATGACTGGACGTTGTTATGACTGGACATTGTTATGACAGGACGTTATTAAGACTGAACGCTATGACTAGACGTTTCTATGACTGGACGTTTTTATGACTGGACGTTATTATCACTGCACGCTATTACGACTGAACGTTATTATAAATGGACGTTATTATGAAAGCACATTATGACTGAACATTGTTATGACTGAATGTTTTATGACTGAACGTTATGACTAGACCTTGTTATGACTGGACGTTGTTATGACAGGACGTTATTTAGACTGAACGTTTTTTAGACTAGACGCTTTATGCCTGGACGTTTACATTGTTATGACTGGACGTTGTTATGACTGGACGTTGTTATGACTGGGACGTAGTTATGACTGGACATTGTTATGACTGGACATTGTTATGACAGGACGTTTTTATGACTGGCCGTTATTATCACTGGCCGTAATTATCACTGGACGTTATTACATCTGGACGTTATTACGACTTTATGTAGGTACGTTTTTAAGACTGGACGTTATTATGAAAGCACATTATGACTGCACGTTGTTATGACTGAACGTTCTTATGACCGGACGTTTTTATGACTGGACTGGATTGTTGTGAAAAGACGTTATTATGACTGGATGTGATTATAACCGGGCTTTATTATAAATGTTTTTTATTTTTTTTAATACCGGGTGTCTATAAAAGAACTCCGGGGTTTTAAAATTCATATCTCACTAACTATAAAAGATAGCAAAATTTAGTCGATTTCTCTGAAAAGAGTAGCTCAAAAAGTTTTACTCATACCAATTGGGAATGTTTGTATCAACTGTTGGCGGCGCTGCAGGGCGTTGACGTTGAAATGACGTCGCGAAAATTGAAATGATGGCGACTCCGCAACAAAAGGCTCAATGTGTTATTTGGCTCATAGAAACGAAGTCTGTAGTTACCGTACAAAGAAACTTTCGACGTAACTCTGGTGTTAACCCGCCTTCTGACAAAACCATTCGTCAATGGTTCAGTGCATTTAAGGAAACAGGAAGTGTTTTGAAGCAACCTCCAAGGAGCCCTGATCTGACTCCTTGGATTTTTCTTCTGGGGGCATATCAAGAATCTTGTGTATGCAGAGAAAATTCGTGATGTTCAACATCTCAGGGAACAAATAGTCAATTTTGTGGCAACCGTCCCCCCAGACATGCTCGCCAGAACATGGGAAGAGGTAGAATACCGTTTAGACGTCTGCCGTGCCACTAACGGGGCTCATATAGAACTTTACTAAGTGTTAAAAAAAACTTGAAAATGTAAGCTTTTCAGTCATGTATAAAACATGTATGTATGCTTTTTATTTCATTAAAATATTTTGCCTCAAAACCCCGGAGTTCTTTTATAGACACCCTGTATTTAGGACACGTCAATTTGACTTCACCTCGCCTGATGTTAAGCTGAAGGTAAAGTCTCAGGAAAGAGGGTCACCATTACATACACGTACCATGTTAACAATGGTGGCACTCAGCTTGACGACCTTATCAGAAGAGGATTGTCATCGCAGCACCGCGTGACACCCACCGGTCCCACTAGTGCTGCGACCACAATCCTCCTTCGTTCGGATCGCGTTCAGGGGTCAGCAAGTGCATAGCCGGGCATGCACTTGCTGACCACTGAACGCAATCAAACCGAAATTGGATTACTATGGAGGGTTTTTCGCAATCTTTGTGACAAATTTGTGTCATCAAATTTCTACCACCAGTAATGTATTATGGCTGGACACAATAAACCCTGCATTGTATTCTTGGACGTTCATAAGTGTTTCTTTGTGGGCAACATGAATATAATGAAACTTAAATGTTTGGTATTATTATGTGATTTCACATTTATACAAAAAAAAAAAATACCCTTCGGCCGTTTCGTCGCCCAGGTTCGAAACCAGTTTAGAGAAATGAGTGACATCTGTCTGTGCGTACAGATTTTTAAAAATTGAGTACTTATTTTATTATAGTCGGACGGCAACACGCCGTAAGGGCGCTGCAGTTAGTTATAAAGAGGCGAGTGACGAACAAACCGATTCTTCCGATCTTTTGGAAGTGGATGGTGAAGCAGAGGCTGAGCCGGAGCCTGAAGATCACAGCGAGACCATAGAAAGGGTCTTAGGGAACCGGCGTGGAAAAAAAACAGGTAAAATCTATCGATATATTAGATTTTGAGTTTAATATAAGTGCTAAATCTTTTAAACATTTATGTTTAAAGTGTTAATCAAATCATTAATTTATTCATTTACTTTAATACTGATCAATTTGCCTTTTGGTGCACATATAATATTAACTTTTAGCTAATGTCTTCTTATCATTATGCAGTCACTGGAAATGTGACTACAATTTACTATATAGAGGAGCATGGGGACCTAAATGAAGACTGCAATCCCGATGACGAGGAATCTACTGAACCTCAGTACCTGATAAAATGGAAAGGCTGGTCCCATATTCATAATACTTGGGAGTCTGAGAGGACATTAAATGAACAAAAAGTGAAGGGTCTCAAGAAATTAGAGAATTATATCAAAAAAGAAGCTGAATTGTCATGGTGGAGGCAGCAGGCAGGACCTGAAGATATAGATTATTTTGAATGTCAAGCTGAGTTGCAACAGGAATTAGTGAAGACCTACTATTATGTTGAAAGAATAATAGGTTGGTACCTATCTATGTTATATACCTGCGGAAATGTTTAAATTATTTTAAGTGTGCTTATTGGTGTATCTGTTTGCTTTAGCGGAACAAACAAGGGAACTGGAAGGCGGTGGAACTGCTCACGAATATTTTTGTAAGTGGGAGTCGCTTCCGTATGCGGATGCGACTTGGGAAGATGCAATTTTAATAGAAAAAAGATGGCCAGAGAAAGTAGAAAATTTTAAATATAGGGAAGCTGCTAAAACTACTCCTTCAAGACATTGCCCTGTCTTGAGGAGAAGGCCAAAGTTCCATCAGGTTAAAGAGCAGCCTGAATACATGGGTAAAGATGCAGTAAGTTTATATTTTATTATATAACCTAGATCTTGTAGGTGTATAATTTTGACTGTTTGGTGTGCATTACATTGATGCATATGTAAACTTCCGGTAACGTGGCCTTGAAATATCTTATTAAAATTGAGTTCTAAATTTGATAAATATTGTTTTTTATAAATTGTCTGTTTTAGAGTTATGTGCTGAGAGATTATCAAATGGATGGTTTGAATTGGTTAATACATTCCTGGTGTAAAGACAACTCTGTCATTCTTGCTGATGAAATGGGTTTAGGTAAAACTATACAGGTATGATTATAAACACTTATGAAACTATATGATCATTTATTTCTTAATAAATATAATATGTCACACATTAAAAATAAATAAATAATTAAATTAACCCGTCCCACACCGTACCTGGTGCAAAGGTGCCCATTACGCTGCCTACATTGCCCCGTTGAATAGCGATGGCTAACCTTTGCACCAGATACGAGCCGGAGCGGGAGTCACCCGTCTTGTTCCTCAACCTACGCCCCATTTCGCCCACTAAACTTTTAGCGTCGGCACCCCAACTGCCCATCGTCTCGACCGCAAACGGTGCAAATAAATATTGCTCCATTAAGGCCGCATATTTTTCCCGTTTTCTATCAGCGGCGCCTTCGGCAGCAGCTGCTGAAGACAGGACAGTACGACTCAGGTGACTGGGAGCTACAGTGCTGACGCACGTGGCATCCCACAGGAGGCACCTGCCATTTTTCCACGACACCAGTCATACGGTCCGGCCTTTTGCCGTCGGATCTGCTAAGGCCAGGCGGCTCCAACAGGCACGGGACATCTGCCGATATAAAGGCTCTCCGGAGTATATCATTTAGAGCATGGTGGCGCGGAAACCTACCTGCACTTCTACGACAACTCAGTGCGTGATGGCCGTCACACCCCACTATGGAACCGCAGGTGCATCTGTGGGGTTCACACACCCGGCAGCCCAGGCGGAGGGCAACCGCCACCCGCAAAGAACTGTCGTCCAACAAAGTGCCCAGGTGAGGCGAAGGCAGGGCGTTCAACCATGCTCCTGATTCCGGTTGTGATACCGCCCGAAGCCTAGCCAGATCGGCTCCCGAAGCACCCTCCACCAACTGCTTCCCAACCCTCCCAGCGATGCCCTCATCCCAGGCGCGCTGAACATGAGGTACGTCTGGGCTCGCCGCCGCAGAACTGCGGGCAAACCAAGCTGTCTCGGCATCGGCTGCAAAGGGCACGGTCACCCCGCCACCATTGTTATGAAGGATTACAGTGACGAGATCCGCTACCCCATGCGCCGACGCCAGGAAAGGCACACCCACATCCCACACGCGACGTATTCCGATACCCCCGAGTCTTTATTTCTTTTAACTAAGTTGAAACCAACAAATGTTTTTATTTTCAGACTATATGTTATCTGTACTACCTCTTTCAATCACAACAATTGTACGGACCATTCCTATGTGTTGTACCCTTAAGTACTATGACTGCATGGCAACGAGAATTTCAACAATGGGCCCCTGATATTAATGTTGTCACATATATTGGTGATGTCAGCAGTAGAGATATTGTAAGTAATTATCCAGTTGTGCAATAGTGAAATCAAACCTTAGCACTATTTTGTACTTAATTGTTTATTTGTTTCAGATAAGACAATTTGAATGGAGTTTTGCTAGCTCTAAAAGACTGAAATTCAATGCTATCTTAACTACCTATGAGATTTTACTGAAAGATAGACAATTTCTCAGGTCATTTAGTTGGGCATGTTTATTAGTTGATGAAGCACACAGATTAAAAAATGATGACTCTTTATTGTATAAAGCACTAAAAGAATTTGATACTAATCAAAGATTATTAGTCACTGGAACACCATTACAGAATTCTTTGAAAGAGTTATGGGCTTTACTACATTTTATTATGCCTTATAAGTAAGTGATATTAAAGTGTCCATGCATGTAATATTGACTGTTCTTGATAACTTAAGAATAATAATTATATTTAACTTATTCTTAGATTTGAAACATGGGAAGAATTTGAAAAAGATCATGAAGATGCTGCAACTAAGGGTTATGAGAAGCTACATAAGCAGTTGGAGCCATTTATATTAAGGAGGCAGAAAAAAGATGTCGAAAAGTCATTGCCAGCTAAAGTAGAACAAATATTGAGAGTAGAAATGACTTCAATTCAAAAACAATATTACAAATGGATTCTAACCAAAAACTATAGCGCACTACGGAAAGGTGTAAAGGGCTCTATAAATACGTTCATAAATATAGTTATTGAATTAAAAAAATGTTGCAATCACGCTCTTTTGACAAAACCTGAAGATTTTGAATCGAGAGCATCATTGGCTACCACAGATGCTGTAGAGGTATACTTTATTTTAAATTTATTAAGCATTATTCACTTAACTGCAGACAAAACGTGTATAATACATTTTTCTGTTTCAGAAATTACTTAGAGGCTCTGGAAAACTACTTTTATTAGACAAACTATTATGTAGGTTGAAAGAGACAGGGCACAGAGTCCTTATATTTTCCCAAATGGTTAGAATGTTGGACATTTTGGCTGAATATTTACAAAGAAGACATTTTCCATTCCAACGTCTTGATGGTAGTATAAAGGGAGAAATAAGAAAGCAGGCCTTAGATCATTTTAATGCTGAAGGATCCCAAGATTTCTGTTTTCTATTGTCAACTCGCGCTGGCGGTCTAGGCATCAACTTAGCTACCGCCGATACCGTTATCATATTTGATTCCGATTGGAATCCTCAAAATGACTTGCAAGCTCAAGCTCGCGCACATCGTATTGGACAAAAGAACCAGGTGCTTGTCAATCAATATTAGTTTATCTTGATAATAACTTGTCTATGACAACTGAGTTCCCCAACATTACCATTTTACAGGTCAACATTTATAGACTAGTCACTGCCAGATCGGTAGAAGAAGACATTGTTGAGAGAGCGAAAAGAAAAATGGTGCTCGACCATCTTGTGATTCAACGAATGGACACCACTGGGCGGACTGTTCTCAATAAACGTGATGCGTCAGGAACCAGTGCAAATAATCCATTCAATAAAGAAGATTTAAATGCAATATTGAAATTTGGTGCTGAAGAATTGTTTAAAGATGATGATGAAAACGATGAGGAGCCTGTCGTAAGTCCCACATACTCACGCCTATTTTCATAATATATATAAGCTCGTCTAGCTTGGCGATCGTCATTGTCACCATTTTTTTGGTCCCATGGTTGATTTTCCTTATTATATATTTGTTACAGTGTGATATTGATGAAATTTTACAACGTGCCGAGACACGCGACGAAGGCCCGTCTATGGCGGGTGATGAATTGCTCTCTGCGTTCAAAGTAGCCAGTTTTGCTTTCGATGAAGATAAGGCTGTTATGGAAGTCAAAAAAGAAAATAACGAAGAAGACAGCAAGGACTGGGTATATGTTTTATATTTGTACTCTATTCAGCATTTCTTTAAACATTAGATTTGTACATACGTTATTCCCGCCAAAAATGATATTTATAATATAATTTTAAATCATGCTAACATGGTGCATAGGATGACATCATACCCGAAAATGTAAGAAAAACGATCGCCGAGCAGGAGAAAACTAAAGAAATGGAGGATTTGTACTTACCACCAAGAAGAAAAAATCTGCAAGCTAATAATGTTGACAATGGTAAGTTACTGAAACTGAAGTACTGTTAATATAATATTATTAATAAATTACTATTACTAAATAAGGCTACAAAGTTGAACAAGTTATTATAATATTTATAATAAAGGTATGTATGATTAAAGCTGAAGAGGGACGCAAGCGTCGCGGTCGTAGCTCCGGCGACGGTGGCGATGGCGTGGATGGCGATGGCGATGGCGACGCGGAAAGTGACGCTTCTGATGTTAGCGCCGATGATGACCGGCCCAGGAAAAGGGGCCGGCCTCCGGCCTCACACCGGGAGAAAATTAAGGGCTTCACCGATCAAGAGGTATGTATTAAAATCTATGGACATAATGTATGTAAGTGTGAAATTTGGATAACGTGAAAATAATGAATGTGAAATAACGTAAAATCCTAACTCCGATATAAATACATTGCAAGCAGTAAAAATGATTTTATTTTCATTTATCTTATTAATTATATTCTGCAACTATTAAAGTAAACTAACTTGATCAAAAATCTCATAGAAAAAATAGTAGAATATACTATAAATCTATGGATGGCTGGCGTTTATGGATTCTTCTACACTGGTAGGAAATATAAACTATACTACAACAATTACAAAAAAAACACTAGTAAACAATAGAGTGCAAGGTTATAAAAACTGGCCAGCCTAAGAAGTGAAGAGATTTAGCTGTTTAAAATTACTTAACATTATAAAAAATTTCAGATTCGAAGATTCGTCAAAAGTTACAAAAAGTTCTCGGCACCTTTAAAACATCTAGACAGTATAGCTTGTGATGCGGAATTACAAGAAAAACCACTAGCTGAGCTTAAAAAGTTAGGAGAAATTCTACAGGAGAGATGTAAAGCTGTATTAAATGATACTACAGAGACTGCAAGTAAGTAGTACTATACTTAGAATTTATTGATTATCTCTATACTCACTACACTCACACTCCACTGCCCTTCCATTATTATCCGGAACAGCGCGGGATAACTTTCCATCTGCGAAAATACCAGTGTATTATAGTTACACATCTGCATTTATTTGTATAAGACAGGTGCCAATGCCTAAAACTGCCTGACTGCCTCAATGATGATATATTTGCTTGCCATAAACAGTGTTTATTTGCATAGGCTTTGTCAACATTACTGCTTTACTTTTTTACTTTACTGCACAACCATCCTTTCACATAGTGGTAAGCAGTTTCTGTGGCATATGAACACTAGAGGCTTGTGACAGTTCCTGCTGTTGCAGAGGTGAAATGGGAGGCAAAAGAGGAAAGGAGAATAAAAGTTGAGGAGGAAACGAAAGGGCTATCACATTACCACCAACCAATCGATTGATCTGTGGCATATGAACACTAGAGGCTTGTGACAGTTCTGCTGCCGCAGAGGTGAAATGGGAGGCAAAAGAGGAAAGGAGAATAAAAGTTGAGGAGGAAACGAAAGGGCTATCACAGTACCACCAACCAATCGATTGTTACTAACTATGTTACTGTATTAATATACAGCATAATGTGTATATTAGGCGGTACCTCCCCAGTTGAGCCAAAATTACCATAAATAACGAACTATACATTAAAACATAAAATAATGCTGAAATTGGTCTATCTATTGGTTACGAATTTTTCGCATATAATACTTTGCACAATATAGAAAGGTTCACTAAAATATACAATAAATGTTGCCTATGTTGTTAATATACTCATGCATTAATTGTACACAATTATTCATAGAAGTATAGTGACAAATATTTATAAGTGAAGCATGCTTTCAGATGAACAAACGGAAGGGGTCCGGAAAAACACAAGAAAAACATTCAAGCTAGGAGGTGTGCCTGTTAATGCGAAGACTTTAACCGCATGTCAGAATGAGTTGGCGCCTTTAGATGGATTCTTACCAGAAACAAAAGAAGAACGGTTAAAATGGCAGTTGGACTTCCGGTAATACTTATTTTTATAAACACTTTATTTTGAAATAATCTTCAATCATACTATCTTCAGTTTATATTTTTTAAATAGGACGCGGCCAGCTAATTTTGATGTGGACTGGGGTGTTGGAGATGACTCAAAATTATTGGCAGGCATTTACCAATATGGGATGGGTTCCTGGGAAGCAATAAAAATGGATTCATCCTTCGAAATTGGCGACAAAATACTAACTAACGAAGATAAGAAACCTCAAGCAAAACATTTGCAGTCACGTGCAGACTATTTACTAAAATTAATTAAGAAATTGCTAGATACGAAAAATGGAAAGCAAAAGCAACGAAAACCTCGTGCAAAGCGAGGCAACAAAGAACCTGTAACAAAAGATATAGTAGAGGATGATGGAAGTTCCGGCGATGAGAACAAAAAGACAAATAAGACTGGTAAAAATGACAGATCAGAAAAGGTTAGTTGTACTTATATCTATATACATAATATTAATCAATATATACACACACATGATGTGCCCTGTAAATTCCCAGACGGCTGCACCGACTTTCAGGCAACCTTCACATTAGCCCAGCAGGGTTATCTTGTGAAGTTTGGTAATGATCAGATAACAGTTTTCAATACATCTCAGCTAAAATATGCAATGACCGCTGAAAATCTAAATAGGCATAAGTAAATATACTCCGGTCTCTTACATATATATTAATAACTAATATTAATATATATATATAATAATGTCTTATTTTTAGAGCAAGCTCAAATTTGAGGAGGTTTCTACACATGATGAAACATCTAATGATAGGAAAGAGAGGGACAAAAAACGTACAAAGAAAGACGGCAAAGATAGAAAAGGTGAAAAAACGAAGCCACGAAAGAAACCTGAAGGGCCTATGCACTTCACTGCTCACAATGAGCCTAGGGCCTTGGAAGTTCTTGGCGATCTCGACCCTTCTGTTTTTGAAGAGGTATATAATTTGATATTTTTTGTTCTTCAGCTTAAGTTCCAAGTGTAAGCACACACAAACTTATTTATTGTTTTCTTTTAGTGCAAAGAGAAGATGAGACCCGTGAAAAAGGCGCTACGAGCCCTCGATAATCCAGATAAAACATTATCGGACTCTGAGCAACTTACTAGAACACGAGCTTGTCTCACGCAAATCGGGTCCCAAATAGACATATGTGTAGATGCATATCCTGATCCCGAAAAGAAAGTGGAGTGGAGAAGTAATCTCTGGTATTTTGTTTCTAAGTTTACAAACTTTGATGCTAAACAGCTGTATAGATTGTACAAATATGGGTTAAAGAAAAATGAAGCATTAAAAGAAAAAGGTGGAAAACACAAAGTAAATGCTAAGGTATGATTTTTTGTAATATTCAATGGTTTCACAAAGTTTTTTCATTACATTCATAAGCTTTTATATTGTGTGTATTAATTTTATAAGTGGATAATCTGTTGCAGTCTAATAATAAAAATAATCACAATGCAAGTAATCATGTCAAGTCATTAAAAAAAGAAATAAAACATGAAGACGCTAATAACAAAAAAGAAAAAAGGCCTAAAGGTGATAGAGATAAACTTGATAAAATAAATGACAAAATTCCACACACATCTGGAATAAAGAGAAAATTAGAAGAGGGGGAGTGTGATCCAGAACCAAATGAGAACAAACGTCATGAGCGGTGAGTAATCACATTACATTTTGTACATTAGCAATAGGTTGGTGTCTAACATTCTCATTTAATCCATTTCATTAACACTGTCACTCGCTTTATCATTATTATTTTGAATAATCTTAAATATCTTTCATCAAACTTCAACACACTATAAACCTTTTGGCCGCTTTTCCAAATTAACTGTTTGTATGGATAATTTTACACTTGTACTTTCACACGTTATTTTGATCAGTATAAAAACTGAGTTGTTGGCGGAATTATTGGGATCGCCATAGAACAAACAAAAAAAAAAAATCTTTCATCAACTCGCTAACCTCTCCCGTGTCGCTCACCACCATTATCGCTTCTTACATACCTGCAGACATAAACACAAGCACAAGGATCGCAAGGATAGGGATAGAAGCCTCCAGCGAGACGATTTGATGCACAGAGAGCGGAGTCGGATAGACCGAGAGCGCGACCGGGACCGTGAGCGAGATCGGAACAGGGAGCGGGACCGGGAACGAGACAGGGAGCGGGACCACGATCGAGACAGATCGCGCACGCGGCGGGACAGCGGTGGGGTCAGCGGCTCGCGCCCTCGCCAGCCCTACGGAATGGCGCACCCGCACCCCGAGCATCCGGCGCATCCTGCGCACCCCGCTCACGCTGCGCACCCCGGCTGGACGCCGCCCGCCTACCCGGGCCCGCGCCAGTACCGCAGCGACCGGACACCGCGCCCGCACGATAAGAGAAGGTATCTATAGTATAGTATTTTTTAAATGGGATACGTCAATATGACTTCACCCAGCTAGATGGCCATCAGGATCATCCTAGCGATGTTCTAGGTCTCCGAGGCTTCCCGCGGAGCCATTTACCCAAAACTAAAGGAGGAGAATTTGTTTTGGTTTTGCTTAAATGAGTTTTATGTGAGCGACATCCGTCTTGACATCCCAACCCTGAACCAGAGCCTCATTCGTTAATCAGCTGGTGTACCTGCTTGCAGATGAGGTTGGCTTGGCCGCGAATAATTTGGAGCTACGTCTTTGGGGTATCAAACTAGCAGCGACTAGGTGGCAAGAAGCTTTAAGTGAAATGTTCAGAATGAAGGCCACCATTATAGATCTCACTATACTAAGATAGTCGTCCTCAGTTTGACGGTCCCGATAGATGCTTTTCACGCCCCGCTTAATGGACGCGGGATTGTGGGAAGACAGAAACATGTGCATTGGTAAATTATTTATGGTACGAATGAGAAAAGAGGAGCCGAACTTTTTAGTCCTCGATGGAATTGCTTACACCTGGTGATAAATTTGAATAATAAATACTTGCTTCATTTACTTTTAATATTTAACACGCATTTAACTTTCTTAGCAGGTATGGCACCTTCGGTGGCATGCCGGCATACAGCGGATATTACGACAGCGCAGCGATGGCAGGCGGCATGGGCTTCCCGCCCACGCGCCCTTACCCGGATGACTGGCGGAACTATGCGCCTCCAGAGTATGCGTACGACGAGCGGGAATATGAGCGGGAAGTATACAGAAGAGATTACGATCGGCGTGCGCCGCCGACTTAACGCTGTCTGTATCAGTTCTGTAAATAGATATCTGCTGTATTAAATTTTGTAAATAGATAGTTCATAGAAATCTCTTTTCCGAAAACGCTGGTTTAACCGTGAAAGTGTAAAGTTATAAGTGACAAAAAGTGCTGTGGTTTTTATCTATGTGATAAGCGAAAGCGCATCGATTTAAAATGAGACGTTAATAGTGACATAAGTAAGACTGTATGTATAGCAAATTTATTTATTGCCGAATCTGTCGATTTATTGTTGATGTACAGAATTTAGAAAAAATACCATTAATTTTTATATTGTTCCATTGTAGCAGTCTTAATGTTTTTTTTTTAAATCTCTTAATCCAATTTTCTATTTATTTGATGCCTCATTATCGTGATTTATTATATATAACTTGACAGAAACAAGTGATATAAATAGGTCGTAGTAAATGTACAAAGTTTAGCTATTGTTGTAGGTTTGCATATAATTCAAAATCATGTGCAATTTCAAATGAATTGTGTATAGCTTAGTGGAAGGGGCACATCACTTAGTCATTGCATTTTAGCAGTGGACAGAAAACTGTTTTAATTTGTAAATTCGTTTCTCATTTTGCGTGCATTTCCGAGTCCCGAAATGACTCGTACAATCCTATTTTTATACATTATGTAAAGTCTTATTCTCTGTTACATGCAATTGCGAATGTAATAAGAGCGAAAACGTCTTAATGGTATATACCATGATTATAAATAAACATATTAAAGTTGAAAATCGTTTTTTTCTTTTCACTTTTAAAAGATCCTAATGGTAGTGTTCTTCAGAGGGCTGGTTTTTAATCTGCTAGTAGGTAATTGTAGCTGTTCACTGGGCTTTTTCTAGGAGACTAGACAATGTCAGCCTGAACGCATTGTACGTGTATCATGCAGATTATTTCTCGAAGGTTTTTTTAAACCGTGGAATGGTAGGTAGGTGTAAAAATGTGCCGCTGTCGGTTTGATTGTTTGAATGAGTGCGTGCGCGCCGAGCGCCGTGTACGTACGTGCTCAACTCACACATGGGCAAAATATATGCCGGCCGGCCGCAGCCTAGCCCCTTCGTTCTCATATAGTAGTATAGTACCATAGTGCTCTGTTCGTGCGTTCGAGTACGCACGCCCGTTCCCATTCGTCTGTTCCCACCGACCACTTTAATTATTTAGCACAGCTTATTTTTAATTTAATTATTTAGCAGTTCATATTCATTTATTGATTGCTCATAGGACTTCAAACAAACGCAAAAAGATCTTGGGATGTCTTTTAGTTGTCTCAACAACGCCTTCTCAAACCCCGGACGTATCTTTCTTCACAATACCTAGGTACTGAACAAAATGGTAAGTAGGTACCTTTTTTTTTTGTTCGGAAATCCCTTCGGATACCCCCCCGCCGGCCAGCGGGGGCGGTTATGTCGGGCTTGAACCGATTAAAACCGTACGCCGTCTCGGGTCTACAGACGCCGGGGTGTAAGGTTACCCATAGAGCATATCCCTCGCACTCTGACTGACCCTGGGCCATTGGCAGTGTCCCATCTGATAACAGCAGAGGGGTACCTGAAGCGACCCCCCCCCGCGGGCCTTCCAGGCTCGCCATACCCCGACCCCCTCGTGCAATGGAGTCAGCTGGCCCTGAAAAGGGCCGGTTGGTCAGACTCTTGGCCGTTGACGTTGACGCCAGCTACTCCAGAGGAGCAATCAATGATGCGTCATCGCCCACGTTGCCTAGGGTGCACCAAACTTGGAGGTGATCCAGCCAGTCGCACCCCTGGTAAGTAGGTACCTACCTAACTAAACATTTGTAATGGAATTGTGTGCTGATGGACTTAAATATTAATAAATTTGGTATGTATTGTCAAAAGCACATACTTAGGTTGATAAAAAACTAACCAAAGTGCCTCGTATTCTATTTCGTGTTAGTGTCGGCGGCTTAAAAATTGAAATGTTTTGAAAGTCGTTTATAGGTTCCACGATCAATCAATGAACAACCACTTCAAGATAACGCGGGAAATCATACGTGCAATCTGGCCGGCGGGGGGGTATCCGAAGGGATTTCCGCACGAAAAAAAAAACGTACGTGTTGATCTCAAGACTTCCGACTACGATCTAACATAAAATAATACACAAATGTTAGCTATTACTAATTTAATCATATAAGGTAATAAAACCGTTACCACCCTGTGTCGTATGCGACTAATGCTCCTGCTCCTATACCTTTTTTTTTTTTCGTGTGGACATCCCTTCGGATACCCCCCCGCCCGCCAGCGGGGGCGGTTATGTCGGGCTTGAACCGACTAAAACCGCACGCCGTCTCGGGTCTTCAGACGCCGGGGTGTAAGGTTACCCATAGAGCATATCCCTCGCACCCCGACTGACCCTGGGCCATCTCCGGTTTCGAGATGGCCCCCTCGGGTTTGGAAACCACGGTGTCCCCGTCTTGCCCCGGTTTGGGGGAGGGGCGCTAGTCGCCCCACCGTCCCGGCCTGCTTCTGCTGGGGTGACAGGCGGCCTCACCTGCCACCCCCAGGCCTGCGCTCATGGAGGACGGAGGTCGTTAAACGACCTCCGGCGCCTTAGTCGCCTGCGACGCGCGGCGAGCATGTTGCGGGCTCGGCGGGCCGGGAGAGTTTTGAAACTCCCGGGCGCGCTCGGCCATCTCCTTCGCGAGCGTAACATGCTCGCAGAAGGAGGTGGCGGCGGCCCACGCGCTCGCGTTTCGCACCATTGCCGCAATCATGCTGCCGAGCGAGAGGACTCCCACCCCGATGGCTGCCACGAGGTCACGCCTCGGCGCCTCCCACGCCGGGCAGTCCGCCACCGTGTGCAGCCCTGAGTCCTCGCTAGCGTCGCAGTGATGACACTCAGGCGTTGGCTCCTTCCTGATCCGATGCAGGTGGTCCCCGAAGCACCCCTTCCCGGAGACCACCTGCGTCAGTTGGTACGAGAGGCTTCCAAGTCGCCTCTCTAGCCAATCCTCCATGATGGGCCTTACCGCCGCTATTGCGGCGTGCCCTCCTCCTCCTATACTTACCTACTTTATGCAGTCGGGTTGTCAATAGCCGTCCGCGCGCACGTATGGTATGCATTCATTCGAATTTTGTTCGATTAAATAGTAATCTATGCTATTATATTGTCTACATTCATACTCCGTATGTAGTGTATAGATACGAATCCAACAAGTCAAATAAAAGCCTTCCTTTTTTCCACCTGCCTTATTGATGAAGAAAGATACCAATGTAATTTTGTAAATTCACACGAACCATTTCGAGTCACTTCTGACCCCTTCACAACTTGAAAACGATTTAATCTATATATAAGGTGTCACAAAATTAGATCTCTGAATTTGGTGAGATGACTTGGTATAGACAAAATATAAAAAGAGAATAAAAAAAAAAATGGAAACAAAAAACCACCAGCGACCAGCGTCACGTGATGCGACGAGCCCGTGACTCACGTGGTAGGCGTGCAGTCCTCGCAGTATTCTCCAAGCGGATGTGTGGGAAATACCTAAATCGCGACCAGCGTCACGTGTGCTCGTCGCGTCACGTGACGCTGATTTTATTTTACCCCATTTTTTTTTGTTTCAAATACATATTTTGTCCATCAAGTCATCTCAGACCTAATTTTGTGACACCTTATATATGAAATTTATCAAATCCCCTTATCTTGTCTAGAATCCTAAATTTCATAAATGTTACGCAAACAGTTATTGATATTATTATATAACGTTTAAAAACCGGCATTTTTATGTCTGACTCACTGACTTATAGATCAAAAACCTAACCAACTTCCAGAAGACCTAGAAACTTGATATTTGGCATCAAGGTAGAAAATAAGGCATATACAAAAGAAAAAGAAGCCTATGTGGTATTCTAGACTATAGTCAATCCCAGTGCCAAATTTCTGCCAGATTTGTTCAGCCGTTTGAGCGTGGTTGAATAAATATCTTCACAAACTTTCACATCAATAATATAAAAATAAATCGCTGAATGTGTTGCTAAGCGCAAATCTCGAGAGCAGCCTGCTGCTAATACTCCTTGAAGTACGAGTATGGTTCTTACAGAGAGAAAAATTTTAAAAATTGCCTGAAAAAAAAAATCGTTCCCGCACGGGGAACGCACAGGTAGATTTCGTGAAGCAATTAATATTATTTTATTAACATGTTAAATTTTTTTTTCTCGAAAACGGTAACTCTTAGCGGAAAGCTTTTCAGACATTTATTTTAGACTTAAAAATGGCCTATCGATTAAAAATGTTTCCGACACCAAGAATGTTCACCGGTTAGAAGTTATGATTTTTTTCCCGAAAAATTTTGGTTTTTCCCCCCTCCACTTTTAGTTAAAGTTTTAATCTTATAGGTTTATAATTAAAAGTTGTTGGTATTCATGTATACTATGGGATAAAATTAGAACGGTTCGAATATCTTTCATGGAACGTGAAATTTTGAGGAAAAACTGATTTCACAAAAATTGAGGCCCTACCGTCCCCTTAGGCCGGATTCCACCCGTTCACGAACTTAAACTAAGTTTACACCCAAGCAATTTTTGACTGCAGTTTGAAAGCGATCGGGGCAAAAATGCGACCGTGAGAGTGCCGCAAATTTTGGGAAGTGGAACCATACATACATATATATATATATATATATATATATATATATATATATATATATATATATATATATATATATATATATATATATATATATATATATATATATATATATGTGTGTATGTAATATATATATATATAAACTTTTTGACCAGTGGTCATTTCGGACTCAGGGGGTCATAACTAGACCTCCTATGAAGATTTTTTTTTTAAATTCGACAGTAGTCAAGAAACCAATAGGTAGATCAATTTCATCGAAATCTACCTAAAAGTTTACGGGATAAATAGGTGTCACGGGGCCATAGATTATTATATATATACTAGAAACACGGGGCGAAGTATGCCACGGGCGAAGCCGCGGGAGACAGCTAATTGGCGCAAATAAAATGGGCAATAAACTCTAATATTTAGAAGTTACAAGAACAAATAAAAAATAGCATATAAAAAAAAAATTACAACGTAAACGTATGAAAATAAAGCAATTTTACAAATAACGATGTATAAATGATGTACCTACATTAATAAATTTGTACAAAAAGTAATGATATCCCACCAAAAACATAAATGTGAAATGAGAGCCGAGTTCAATATTAAGAATAGGCATCGTTGTCGACTTCGCCGACAAAAGAATTGAGATCTAGGTACAATATTATATGGGTGCCAAGTTCTGTGTTGAAAATCCTAAAATTTTTTTTGCATGAACCTATAACATTCTAAAATAAATTGATTTAACTATTTCTTGTTTCGTGGTAGTACCGCCATATTTTCTACTTAATTCTTATATATAAAAATGAATTGCTGTTCGTTAGTCTCGCTAAAACTCGAGAACGGCTGGTCCGATTTGGCTAATTTTGGTCTTGAATTATTTGTGGAAGTCCAGAGAAGGTTTAAAAGGTTTGTCATCGATTGAGGCAGTACGAAGTCTGCCGGGTCAGCTAGTAGTTAATATAATGTAAGTTGTATGTTTTATGTAAAAAGTATGTTGACTTTCCAGGCTTGATTCACCTGGCCCAACCATTAGGTAATCTGTGCTAATACCTACAAAGAAGACGTCGGCGTGTACTCCATTTGTCGCTTTATGTAGGTACAAAACGTGGCAAGTTTTTGTCGGACGGCGCGTTCGGTCGTTTATTCGCTTTGCTTTTTGCATGTTTGCAATGCTTTTTCATTTATTTTAGTTTATTTATTTAGTTACTAGCTGACCCGGCAGACTTCGTACTGCCTCAACCGATAACAACTTCCATATTTATTCACCTTTTAAACCTTCTCTGGACCTCCACAAATAATTCAAGACCAAAATTAGCCAAATCGGTCCAGCCGTTCTCGAGTTTTACCGAGACTAACGAACAGCAATTCATTTTTATATGAATATAAGAAAGAAGAAGAAGAATAAACGAAAAGTCATTGTACATAATACCTTTTTTTTTTTTCGTGCGGAAGTCCCCTCGGATACCCCCCGCCGTCCAGCGGCGGCGGTTATTTCGGGCTTGAACCGACTAAAACCGCACGCCTTCTCGGGTCTGCAGACGCCGGGGTGTAAGGTTGCCCATAGAGCATATCCCTCGCACCCCGACTGACCCTGGGCCATCTCCGGTTTCGAGATGGCCCCCTCGGGTTTGGGAACGATGGGGACACCTCCCCGGTTTGGGGGAGGGGCGCTAGTCGCCCCACCGTCCCGGCCTGCTTCTGCTGGGGTGACAGGCGGCCTCACCTGCCGCCCCCAGGCCAGCGCTCATGGAGGACGGAGGTCGTTAAGCGACCTCCGGCGCCTGAGTCGCCTGCGACGCGCGGCGAGCATGTTGCGGGCTCGGCGGGCCGGGAGAGTTCTGAACCTCTCCCGGGCGCGCTCCGCCATCTCCTTCGCGAGCATCACATGCTCGCAGAAGGTGGCGGTGGCCCACGCGCTCGCGCTTCGCTAGCGTGTGCAGCCCTGAGTCCTCGCTCGCGTCACAGTGATGACACTCAGGTGTTGGCTCCTTCCTGATCCGATGCAGGTGGTCCCCGAAGCACCCCTTCCCGGAGATCATCTGCGTCAGTCGGTACGTTAGGCTTCCGTGTCGCCTCTATAGCCAATCCTCCATGATGGGCCTTACCGCCGCTATTGCGGCGTGCCCTGCGCTTGGTCGCCCAAGTCGTTCCTTCCACTCCACCACGATGGCCTGGTGGAGCTGGGACTGCACGGCCTCGATTTCTCGATGCTCGGGGTTCAGTCCCTGCTCCCGCGCCTCCTTTCGCCACTGGTAGTTGCGAAAGGGCTCTCGCCTCCAGGTCCCATGGCGGAGTTCCGGCAAGGAGACTCGCCGCCTCGAAGGAGATCGTGCGGTACCCGCGGATGACCCTGATGCCCATCACTCGCTGCGGAGCGCGCAGCATCCGCACACTTCCGGCCTTCAGGGCCTCCGCCCATATTGGGCACCCATACAGGGCCATGGACCGCACGATCCCCGCGTAGAGTCTCCTGCAGGTACAGAAGCAAATTTGAAATGTTTTGTTATTTACCTATTATTTCATTTTTTAGGCGCGTACGGCGAAAAGCGTCGCTAGGGCAATCTACAATTTTGATCATTGCAAATTAATATTTATTAAAAAATTGAAATAATTTAATTTTAATTTTGATTGTAGTACATTTCAGAGGGCCAGAATCTGGTGGGATGTAGGAATAACAGGGTAGGGTAACACCACGCGTCATATCGGTAATCTTGGAGTCCAGATCCCGGAATCCGGCTCCTGGATTTTGGCTCCAGGGGAACTGAATCCCGGAATCTGGAAACTAGAGTTCGTATCCCGGAGTCCGTATCCTGGTGCCTGGATCCCTGAATAATTATAAAAATAAATAAACCGACTTCAAAGAAGGTTCACTGTTTGTCCTGCATGTTTGTCCGTGACTTTCTCGCGGTTGGTTCAACCGGTTTTGATGCAGTTTTCAGAAAAGTATTTTTTACATTCCGAAGGTTTTAGTACACTTAGCCGACTTAAACAATGGAGTTATGTTTTACTGGGATTAGGTATCATGAGTTTGGTTAAACCAATTTTAATGAAGTTTTCAGAAAAGTGTTTGTTACTTTTCGGACAAGGTTTTAGTATACTTAACCGACTTAAAATAGGTGGCATGTTTGTCCGTGATTAAGTATCTCGAGATTGGTTGAACCGATTTTAATAAGGTTTTCATCAAAAACATTTTGTTATGTTCTGGAGAAGGTTTTGGTATACTTAACCGACTTAAAAAAGGAAGCATGTCGGCGTTTTTTAACAATATATTAGGTATGTCATCATTTATGGTCTTCCAGTTTTCAGTGTTCAATAAATCAGTTACGTTCTCTTAAAAGGGAGAAATAAATATTTTCTTATAACAAATAGAACCGATTAAAAACTAAGAAGAGGCTAAAAAGTGAAAAATAAATGAATTATACTCCGCACGCCGAATGATGATCCCTATGACGTTTCAACTGACAGTTGTATTAGTTATGCGAAACAATTTCGATAAAATACTGTTTTTTCAGGCAAATGTTATGTCATTCAGCCAGGTCATTCAACATAATAAGCAATATTTATTTATTTTGAAATAAAGACTACGCGCATTGATGGACATAAAACACTAGATAAAAAAGTAACAGCCTTATTATATTTTATTTTACTATACTTTAATTTTTATTCAAATTGCATAATTTAAAGAATTTAAAATTCTTTTTGAATTGAATTTTAAAGAATTCATAATTAGCTGGCAATTATGGATTACATGGAAAAGTATTTAAAAGGAGGCCATAGACCTACCGTATTTTTTTTACCGTAAAATGTGGATTCTGCTATAAAAAATGTGACAAGAGAAAAGTATTAATGGAGCGTACTGACATAGCTTTACTACGATGCGATTTTCTTCGCAAAATCAAACAAATTGATAACTGGGAGAAGGTAGTATACCTTGATGAGACATGGCTGAACGCCAATCATACTGTAGGTAAGGCATGGACGGATGACACAGCCAAATCCAGCACAAAAACTCCTGAAGGAAAGGGCCAGCGCTTAATCATTTGCCACGCTGGCACAGCTATAGGTTTTGTGCCGAATTGCCTGTGGGCTTTTAAGTCAGTGAAAACAACGGAGTACCACGAGGAAATGAATTTCGAAAACTTTAAGACATGGTTTATAAAACTATTAGAAAATTTGAATGAGCCTCACTATATTTTAATGGACAATGCTTCATATCACTCAGTTCAAATTAACAAACCCCCCAGCAGCAATAACAAAAAAGCTGAAATTATAGAGTGGTTACAACGCAATGGTGTGGAAACTGACAGTCAGATGTTAAAAAAAGAGTTGGTTAGACTGTTGAACTTTCACAAACAACAGACGCACCCATCATATTTTTTGGATGAATTGGCCAAATCAAATGGACACACGGTAATTCGGTTACCGCCCTATCACTGCCAATATAATGCAATCGAGTTGATATGGGCGCAGATCAAAGGTATCTATATTTTTTATTTATATAATATTATGTATATGCATATATTTCTAAAAATAATTACTAAATGTACAAATATTTTCAGGTCATGCAGCTAGGCATAACACAACTCCGCCATTCACGGCAAATAAAATGATGGTTTTATTGGAAGAAGCTTGCGCTCAAGTGACAGCTGACGATTGGCGAAAAGTGGTTGAAAGAACGAAGAAAATTTGCTTACAAGACTGGGATCGAGATGTACAATACGACAATATCATTGACCAACCGTTAATAATAAACGTCACGGATAGCTGCAGTTCAGACTCAGATTTTGAAGATCCGATTGACCCTGTATCAGATTCAGATTGATATAAATAAAATACAAACTCAAAGCATTTGTTTTATTTTTCCAACAAATTATCGATATTTTGTTTATCGATGTGTCCCTTCTTAGTCGATAACAGCTTGACGACGTAACTTTTGCAGCACGTACCAATGTACATTTGCATTGAGTTTTTTTCTATTATTTCCGAACATTACGTAATAATTTCTTAATATTCATTTTTATAATTTACAATTGTACACAATTATGATTTTTTCGACTTTTTAATGGACCTCTAAAGGATTTGATGTGATAGGACGTCAGTACAATGTTAAGCGCTAACGAACTGTCATAGGGATCATCATTCAGCGTGCGGGGTACATATTTAATTCAAAAGACAAAAACGTTCATAAGACATTCCTGTCAAGTCGGTGCCAAATCCATCGAGACGTCAACCCACATGTATTGTGTCACTACGGACTACTACATTATGATGTCGCAGGACTATGCGAGTGGACCTTCCCTATATTTCTACCTGATAGTCCTAATACCTCTTTAGTTTGGCACCGACATACCTAGGTGTGGGTTTGGGTTACATGTTATGAAATCATTGAAGAAATCTGTACAAATCCAATAAATCCGTGCCACGGCATGCACGAGGGGGGGGGGGACACTATTCCGATGCCTACCTACACTTTTTTTTAATGGTAAGCAGAGTTCCTTTATGTGGGGCTAATTCTGGATGTCGATTGGTACTTTACCAATTAGCCCCAGATAAGAAACTCTGCAACAGTCGACAGCATAGCATAGACCCGAGATTTTATGCATTTTAAAAGCATCTATCTATCTATACTATTATAAAATTGTTAATTAGTTGTGTCGGTTTGCACATTGGAAATATTTAAAACAAGTTGAATTCCTGAGACGAGCTCAGCCGAATACAAGGGATTTTTTTTTCTTTATCTTGCAATGGTTCACCCCAGCACGAATCTATTACCGAAAACAGCAACTCGATAGCTCATCCTTCATACCCAAAACCGTGACAGAAAATTGGCAACGACGACGTCGACGACAACTCGATAGCAATAGGGCTTTTCTAAAGAAAATCCCTAAAAAATGATATTAGTAAGCTCAATATCATTTTTGAAGACCTATCCAAAAATATATAGATGAAAAAAAAAATGATATTAGTAAGCTCAATATCATTTTTGAAGACCTATCCAAAAAAAAAAATTTTTTTCTTTATCTTGCAATGGTTCACTCCAGCACGAATCTATTACCGAAAACAGCAACTCGATAGCTTATCTCCTTCATACCCAAAACCGTGACAGAAAATTGGCAACGACGACGTCGACGACAACTCGATAGCAATAGGGCTTTTCTAAAGAAAATCCCTAAAAAGTCAGTAGGAAAAGAATGACTAACAACCTTCTTGAAATAAAGCACCGAATTGTCTATCAGAAAGTTTGAACTAACGAGCATAGGCAGAGCAATATCATTTAATACTAAACTAACTATATCGTTAATAGATTCGTGCTGGGGTGAACCATTGCAAGATAAAGAAAAAAATAAAATAAAAAATAAATAAAAGAAAATCCCTTGTATTTGGCTGAGCTCGTCTCAGGAATTCAACTTGTTTCTATGAACAATGTCTTGATCAGACTTAATATCTGCCGTATGTTCGATTGCAATTGGTAGAGTAGTACCGGAGATATGACCACGTGAACGCGGGCGGAGCCGTTGGACTCAGCTAGTGCATTTTTAAATATGTATTAGTAAACGCTCGGAAGTCGAGTCCCGGTTGCATCCGAGGCCTTCACCTCTGAACCCCGGGCCCGCTAATGTTTTAAGAATACCTACTATATATATACTACAGTACCTTTTTTTTTTTTTTATCGTGCGGAAATCCCTTCGGATACCCCCCCGCCGGCAAGCGGGGGCGGTTATGTCGGGCTTGAACCGACTAAAACCGCACGCCGTCTCGGGTCCACAGACGCCGGGGTGTAAGGTTGCCCATAGAGCATATCCCTCGCACCCCGACTGACCCTGGGCCATCTCCGGTTTCGAGATGGCCCCCTCGGGTTTGGGAACCACGGTGTCCCCGTCTTGCCCCGGTTTGGGGTGTAGAAGTTGCTTCCAGAGGATGCCTTCCACCGCAGATATTAGTACGCAGTGGTGAGGTTAGGGCACACGATGTCGGTCGGCAAAATAAAACCATGAAATGTCACATAAACACTCTGCTGTATATTTACCAAAATATAAGGGCGTTTACAGTTGTCTAATTAAAGGATGCATTACGATTATTATAACTTACAAATAATACAATGGTTCGTGCGGCGAGAGCAAACCACAGAGAGAGGAAAGTCAATCGAAGTGACAGACATGTCAATGTTGCCAACAGTACATTTAGAGGGGCATATACACGTTCCAACACTTCCCCTTATATGCTCCTTACAATGTATATAATCTCTTATTCCAAGTATAAATTAACTCTACATTGACTTTACATTGACTCTACATTATATAACATCACATTGTTTCTATGTTGACTCTACATGTACATAAATAAAAACAATTTGCATTGACTCTTCAATAATGTACTTATTTAAACAAAAACAGAAATAGTTAAAGATTCAACATCTTTACATTCATACTCTTTGTAAATTCAACATGCTTAGAGCTACCCAGTGGTTTTGTAAGTACATCTGCTATCATTTTATCTGTACTTAAATATTTAATGGTCACAATCTTATTATGTACTAATTCTTTGACATAGTGATACCTTATATCTATGTGTTTGGTTCGCCTGTGACAGTACTCCCTAACTTGTAATAACTTATGAGCGCTCTGATTATCATTGAATACTATCACATGCAAATCCTTACATAAAATTTCAGACACGAAATTTCTTATAAAGCATACATCTTTACATACGTCACTTATCGCTATATATTCGGATTCAGTGCTAGATAAAGCAACACACCTTTGCTTGCGAGATTCCCAGTTTATGGTATTATGCCCAAGTTTAATAACAAACCCCGTATATGATTTTCTATCAATGGGATCATTGGCCCAATCTGCGTCAGTAAATGCAAATAAATCCAATTTACCACCTTTATAAAAACATAAAGAATAGTCAATTGTTCCTGCCAAATAACGCAATATTCTTTTAGCTGCCTGCCAATGGCTCATTTCAAAACTGTTATTAAACTGACTAAGCTGACTACAGGCGAATGTAATGTCAGGCCTTGTACATACTGATAGATACATAAGACATCCTAACAATTGCCTGTAGTGATATTTTTCATCACACAATGAACCCGATTCAGATTTTACTAATTTACAATTTACTGGCATGGGAGTTAAGACTGGTTTACAATTCTCCATGCCAAAACGGATAAGTAACTTTCTAATATACTCTGCTTGATCTAATTTTAAAATTCCCTTTGCATTATCACGAGTAACTCTCATGCCCAAACAACTTTTTAGTTCACCTAAATTCTTAACACTAAAATTACGTTCTAACAAAGGCAATAATTCATTATTATTAGAAAAGAATACATAAAAGTCATCAACATAGAGTGCTACCACTACTATATTATCTTTATTTTTCTTTATATAGACGCAGGGCTCACATTTGCTCTGAATATAAGAATTTTCTGACAATAAAGTATGGACTCTATGGTTCCATATTCTACTGGCCTGTTTAAGGCCATAAATTCCTTTCAACAATAAACAAACCTTGTTCTTATCGTTACAAAAACCTGGAGGCTGCTCCATTAATATTGTTTCCTCTAAGTCTCCATTTAAAAATGCTGTATTAACATCAATGTGATCTATATTTAAATTCAATTCATTAGCTAGGGTAAACAAAATTCGCAAAGTGGAATGCCTAACCACTGGCGAAAAAGTTTCGTTGTAATTTACACCTTTTGTTTGTGTAAAACCTCTGGCAACCAACCTAGCCTTAAATCTATCGAAATGACCAGATGAATCATGTTTCTTTTTATAGACCCACTTACATTTTATAATATGTTTATCCTTTGGACGATCCACCAATCGCCAAACTTTATTTGTTAGGAGAGAATCGAATTCTTCCTGCATAGCAGCCTGCCATTCATGACTCTCAGAGCATGTGGTAGCTTCCTCATATGTTTGAGGTTCTTCAAATGGGGATGTCGCATCCACCAACATTGAATAATCTAGATCATAATCACTATACCTCGATGGCAACTTTGAGCGAGTAGCACGAACTGGCCGCTGGGGAGCAGTGACAGGCGGCACGGAAATACCTTCCCCTCCAGCTGACACGTCGTCACACGGTGACGTTACACACTCATGGTGCGCGTCAACCGTTGGCGGAGTAGCAGAGGTCGCCTCGAGCTCACCCTTGCCGTCGTCGCCCAACTCATCAGTCGCATCTGTAAAAATAGAAGAGTTATTTCCATCTTGATTCTCATTGTGACTCAAATCATTACTAGAATTCAGTAAACTACTACTAGGACTAGAATTCAGTAAAATGTCAGTTTCATTTAAAATTATTTCATTATTAGAATTTATTTCACCATTAGAATTAATTTTACTTTCATTTAAATTATTCATATAGTCATTATTATCAAAATTATAAGAAATAAATTCATTATTAAAACTATTATCACAGTTGGTTTCTCTCTCTTTAGAATAAAATCGATTCTCCAGAAATGCCACATTTCTAGCAATAAGCACTTTACAGGGATTCAGGGGATCCATCAACCTATAGCCCTTAGTCGTCTCACTATACCCCACAAACACATACGGTTTACTTTTAGCATCAAGTTTTCGACGTTTTTGTTCTGGTACCAAAGCATAGGCAATGCATCCATAGACACGAAGGTGACTGAGGTCTGGCCGGGACCCAGTCCACAATGTCTCCGGGGTTTGACCTGAAAGAGCTGATGAAGGGCACCTATTCTTTAGGTATATAGCAGCCATGATAGCCTCTCCCCAATACCGCTCACAGAGTCCTGCACCCCGCATCATGCACCTAGCTTTCTCAATAATAGTCCTATTTAACCGCTCTGAAACACCATTTTGCTGTGGACAGTATGCTACACTGGTTTGATGAATTATCCCCTCCCTCTCTAAATATGCAGAGAACTTCGCACTACAGTATTCACCGCCATTATCAGACCGAAACTTCTTTATAGGCATACCCAATTGCTTTTCAACTAAATTTTTAAAAATAATAAATTTAGACATTACCTCAGACTTGCTTCTAATCAAATACCCAAAGGTCCTTCTGGTGTAGTCATCAGTAAACGTAACAAAGTACTTTGCCCCTGCAAAGCTGCACTCCTGCATAGGTCCGCACACATCAGAATGTATGAGCTCCAATGGTCGTGAAGCGCGTGACGCCTGGCCGACTGGATACGGCTTCGCTGGCATCTTTCCTTCCAGGCAGGGAACACACTCACCAAGAGCTGTATTATCGGCCTGAAACAGAACACCATAAGCACCACCACCCCTAAGAGCACACATACTTCTGAAATTCAGGTGACCTAACCTTTTGTGCCAAATATCTAGTGGCACAGATGAGGCAGCAACCAGAGCACTCGGTGTCTTCTGTCTATCACACAGAAGCAAAGAGTCCTCAAATGGCAAAGACTTCACAGACGTACACTTTGCACATAACCTATACATACCTTTGTACATAGAAGCCTCACATGTTGGTTTGCCAGAAATTCTACAGTCTGAATCATAAATCTTGCATCCATCCCTACTAAAGCACACAACGAAACCTTTTTCAACCAAACAACTTACAGACAAAAGATTACAGGATAACTGAGGAACATATAGTACATTTTTAATTACTCTTACCGAATTGTTATTTGTTTCTAAACTTATGTCACCATATCCTAGGCAATCTAGTTTTTGACTATTTGCAACTGTTACACTGCTCTTATTTGAGCATTCTTTCAATTTGACAAACATTCTCTTATCATTACACATATGTGCCGTACAACCGGAGTCTACTATGAACTGGAATTCTTGTGCTGCAAGATAGGCTGAAGCGGAGAACGTGGTGGCGTCCTGCTTCTTCTTCTCCCTCTTCAATTTATAACATTTTGACTTGATATGACCAGGTTTCTTGCAGTGATGACATATGACTTGTTTTCTTTCTTTAGAAACGAAAGCCTGGTTGAGATTTTCAGTCTTATTAGAATTCCTTCGGAACTCCTCCTGTAGTAATCTAGTACGCACGAGCTCGCTTGTGAGCGTTGAAGTAATGTTTGCTGTCTCCAGAGTAGATACAACATTATCATATTCCTCGGGTAATCCACTAAGCAACAGTTCAGCAATTTCTTTGTCCTCAACTTTCCGTCCGATATCAACTAACTGTTGTGAGACAGTCATAATGGACTCGATGTAATCTGACATGGTTGAAAACTGGTTGAAGGTAGTGCTATGCAACTTACGAAGCAGAAGAACACGACGATAGAAGCCCTTGTCTTCAAAAACAGTTGCAAGCTTATCCCAAGCTTCTTTAGCCGTTGTGATATTGTGTACATATTGGTAGCAGCATGGTTTAATAGACAGGCATATCCGTGCAAATGCTCGTTCATCCTTACTTGTGTCTGCACCATCTGCAGGGCTGGTGATGACACACGCCCAAAGTCCCTCTAGCGTCAACAAGTTTTTCATGCAAAATTTCCATTGCAAATAATTCGACACGCCTTCGAGTTTTTCGAGTTGAAACATCTGCAAACCGCCGACAACACCTCCCTCACGATTCTGTTCGGCTGGCATAATAGTTATCTAGCGCCAATCTGGGCCAATTACCTGTAGAAGTTGCTTCCAGAGGATGCCTTCCACCGCAGATATTAGTACGCAGTGGTGAGGTTAGGGCACACGATGTCGGTCGGCAAAATAAAACCATGAAATGTCACATAAACACTCTGCTGTATATTTACCAAAATATAAGGGCGTTTACAGTTGTCTAATTAAAGGATGCATTACGATTATTATAACTTACAAATAATACAATGGTTCGTGCGGCGAGAGCAAACCACAGAGAGAGGAAAGTCAATCGAAGTGACAGACATGTCAATGTTGCCAACAGTACATTTAGAGGGGCATATACACGTTCCAACATGGGGGAGGGGCGCTAGTCGCCCCACCGTCCCGGCCTGCTTCTGCTGGGGTGACAGGCGGCCTCACCTGCCACCCCCAGGCCTGTGCTCATGGAGGACGGAGGTCGTTGAGCGACCTCCGGCGCCTGAGTCGCCTGCGACGCGCGGCGAGCATGTTGCGGGCTCGGCGGGCCGGGAGAGTTCTGAACCTCTCCCGGGCGCGCTCCGCCATCTCCTTCGCGAGCATCACATGCTCGTAGAAGGAGGTGGCGGCGGCCCACGCGCTCGCGCTCCGCACCATTGCCGCAATCATGCTGCCGAGCGAGAGGACTCCCACCCCGATGGCTGCCACGAGGTCACGCCTCGGCGCCTCCCACGCCGGGCAGTCCGCCAGCGTGTGCAGCCCTGAGTCCTCGCTCGCGTCACAGTGATGACACTCAGGCGTTGGCTCCTTCCCGATCCGATGCAGGTGGTCCCCGAAGCACCTCTTCCCGGAGATCACCTGCGTCAGTCGGTACGAGAGGCTTCCGTGTCGCCTCTCTAGCCAATCCTCCATGATGGGCCTTACCGCCGCTATTGTGGCGTGCCCTGCGCTTGGTCGCCCATTTCGTTCCTTCCACTCCACCACGATGGCCTGGCGGAGCTGGGACTGCACGGCCTCGATTTCTCGATGCTCGGGGTTCCGTCCCTGCTCCCGCGCCTACTTTCGCCACTGGTACAGTTGCGAAAGGGCTCTCGCCTCCAGGTCCCATGGCGGAGTTCCGGCAAGGAGACTCGCCGCCTCGAAGGAGAAATATAAATACTACAGTACCTATAGTTAACGTACGATATTTAGATGGTGCCAACCTATATAACTGTTACAGTAGGTACCTACCTACTTACCTAAAGTTGTACCTTGTGTACCCATAAGGGCTACTTCACTATATCCAAGTACATACTTAACTACTTATAGGCAAATGTTAACGTCATTGGTGTAATTCCTCCTAAAAGGAACTTGTGCGCATGATCGAAAGGAGTTCATTCAGACAAGTGCTTTCAGCTTCAGTAGCCATACTACGTTAGGGGTGAAAAGACCGCTCGATATTAATGTGTAACAAAGGAAATAGCATTACTTGTATTTATAAAATTTTTAGATAAATAATCAACGTGTTCTTCGTTAATTCATCATAGTTTTATTTTAGGAATTAACAAAATATCAGGTTAGTTGTTTTATTTACAGGTTTGCAAAAATGGTAATGGTGATACTAAATTTAATTAAGTCTACTTAAAAGGAATTGTTATTGATCGTGTTTGTGAAGTGGTATTGAAATGTGTATAGCTGTTTAGGATGCCTGCTTCTATAGATAAGTATATGCTTATTATATGTAGATCTATATGTCATGTAGACTTGATATTTGCAGAGGGATATATTGTGTGATGGTGCCAAGAGAAACTAAGAGCGGCGAGCTAGCCAGACAATGGTGAGCGTGCTGGCAGTGCTACTCGTGTTGGTTGCAGCTGCTGACTGCTGTTACCTATTCCCTAGTGGTATGTAACACTCGATTATTAATTACATTGATGTTTTTTCTTGCTCTCCTTTTGCGTAGCATACCTGCCTACGAATTACTGTCAGTGATGATTGTTATGATATATATCATTCGCAGAAACGAAAATATATGTTACACATTTTTATTGATGTTGATTGTTGGTAGTACTTAAATATAGGGGATGGCAGGTGAGGCTGCTTTTCACCCCAGCAGAAGCAACCCGGGGCGGTGGGGCTAATACAAGATGGGGTAACAGGCCGGGGCAAGATGAGGACACTGTGGTTCCCAAACCCGAGAGGGCCATCTCAAACCAGAGATGCCCCTGGGTCAGTCAGGGTGCAAGGAAAATACCTTAACCTTGCACCCCGGCGTCTGAAGACCCGAGATGGCGTGCGGTTTTAGTCGGTTCATGCCCGACATTGCCTCCCCCGCTGGCCAGGGGGGAGGTATGCGAGGGGAATTCCGCACGAAAAAAAAGGTACCTAAATATACATTCATATTCAAAGATCTTTTGTTACTGTAAGGCAGTAAGCTTGTTAGTTTGGATAATGATGTTGGACGTGTTTTAATGTATTATCCTATTTATTTATATCTCAAGTAGCTGTTGCCCGCTGCCCCGCCAGCGTGGAATTCTGTTCCCGATCCCGCTTCCCATGGGAACCTATTCCCGAGATTTAAAAGCATATGTGTTATTTCAGACTATAATCTATCACTGTACCAAATTTCAGCCAGATCCGTGCAGCCGTTTTTGCGTGAAAGGGTAACAAACATCCATACATCCACACTCACAAACTTTAACGTTTATAATATTAGGAGGAAGTAGGATAGTATACCTAAGTATATAAATATATATATTAGTAGGATAAGTATAAAGGTCTTCCGTCTTCCGTTAATTGTTCTAGTACTATTATAATAATTATTATTTTATCTGTTACGGAGTGGTTTTTGGAATCTATTCACGATAGTCGATCTACCTCACTGCATCTCATGATCCGCTTAGGCGTCCTGTAAGCAGCTACTTTTCCGCATCGTATATCATTCCTTACGGATTATTTCAGAGCTGTTTTATTTCTTTTAGGCGTAGCCGATCCGTGCCGCGGTGTAACTTGCGGTCCAGGTGCTTTGTGTCGACCAACTCCCGATGGCCGATCCTACAATTGTGAATGCCCGAGCTCGTGTCCGAGCTACGGGGATCACGAGGGTTCGCGGCCATTATGCGCCAGTGACGCTCGCGACTACCCCGGAGAATGTGAGATGCGAAGAGCTGCTTGTGAATCAAACACTAATATCACTTTTAAATATTATGGTAAATGTGGTAAGTTGTCCGTTTTATAATGATTTATTTCGCTTGGTTTGTTAGTTATCTTGTGAGTATCTCATCATAGGCAAGGACTTACATCATTTTAGTGTTGTTCCGTATTACAGCTGAGGCTTTTACATTGTCGTAGCCCGGAGTCCGCTTATTTCATCTCCTCCAATTGGTTCCAATCCAAGCAAAGACTTACAATAAGTGCAGATACCAATGGTCATATTAATTTAAAATTAACTTTGAAACGTTTCATATGATTTTGGGATCAGCTTTTAATTTAAGATGATGTTCCAGATCCGTGCGCTGGAGTAACCTGCCCTGATCCTGAAGTGTGTCAGCTAGACGATCGCCGTTTGCCATCTTGTAGGTGCGCTGAGCCGTGTCCTCTCGAGTTCTCCCCCGTGTGCGCTTCTGACGGCAAGACCTACTCTAACGAGTGTCAGATGCATCGAGAGTCTTGTCGCGCCAGGAAGCAGCTTAAGATTGTATTCAAAGGACAGTGTAGCACTGGTGAGCAGACGAGACATTACGTTAAAGAAAGAATGTAGACGTTTCGTACTCTCAGTGGGTATCTAGTATCTGCAGCAATGTTATTCGAGAGTTTTACTCGATGAGCCTAGTGACATCTGTTGTATGTTACAACATCAATCGGCACTGTTACCCGAGCAGTGCACCTAATATGTCATCATATTGTCCACTTACCGTTACCACTTGAATAAGATTAATGTGAGGTTGTAGAGGTAACATAATATGAAACTGAAAATCTTTGGAAAGGAATCAAGTTTATTTTATTTGGTTTCTAGGTGTCAATCCGTGTGCGGAAGTGGAGTGTCGACACGGCGCGGAATGTCGTGTCGAAGGCGGAGGCGCAGTATGTGCTTGTCCCCCCGTCTGTGAGCCGGTGCTACGGCCCGTGTGCGGATCAGATTCGAGGACACACGACAGCGAGTGTGAGCTACGCCGCGCCGCTTGTCTCTTGGGACGAGAGCTGAGGGTGTTGCATGCAGGAGCCTGTGGTAATACTCATTACGCACTTGTTACTGAAGGCTTATCTATCCCTTGCTATCCGCTAAAACGAAATCAATCTTGGTTTGTACAGTTTAAAACGCATAAACTATAATTCCCAAATAGTTCCTTTTTGTGTCCATCGCGAACAAACAGATAAACAGACAAGAATTCCAAAAGAAATATTTTCTTTTCAGAATCGTTCATTTAACATTATCCAAGTATTTTTTTAAATATCTCCAATGTACAGACACAACAAATTTACAATTTTATAATAGTATTAATAATTTATTATATTATTTAATATATTAATTTTATAATTAGACTAAAACTTGCATTAAGCCTAAACCAATAATGAAATAAGAAATGTTTCTCAAGGCTTATAGGATATGTCTGTTTATCATAAGAGAACATTATAAATTCCGAATGTGGTAAATCTCCAGCAGTTGTAAGAGATTACCATTTAAAAATAGACGGTCGCCATGTCACGGAGGATCTGGAAGTTGCGACAGAGTTTGAACACTTTTTTTCAAATATACCTGTAGCCACTACCCGAACTCTTCAGTCGTCTTCCACTTCCGCTGAGTCATTGCTTATGGAATCAATTACAAAATGTGAGGACGCTTTCAGATTTTCAGTTGTTGATAGCAAGGACATCACAAAAGCGTTTAAATCCATTGATATTAAAAAGACCGCGGACCTATGGGGATTATCAGTCAAAACTGTTTCAAGCATCATTGATGTCATTGCTCCCCATCTAGCAACTGTGTTTAATGACTGCGTCAGTAGCGGTATATTTCCTGATTTAATGAAACATAGTAAAGTCATACCTTTGTTCAAGGCAGGCAGCACCTCAGATCCCTCGAATTTCAGACCCATCTCTGTGTTGCCAACCTTGAGTAAAGTATTTGAGAAATTAATTCTAGACCAAATGCTAACCCATTTTAATAAATATAAATTATTTCATGATAAACAGTTTGGGTTTACTAAAGGACGATCAACGACGGATGCTGGTATAGAGTTATTGAAATGTATTTACGAGGCCTGGGAGGATAAGCAGGATGCATTAGGTGTTTTCTGCGATCTATCCAGAGCCTTCGATTGCGTCCACCATGATACATTGGTCAGGAAATTAGATTATTACGGAATAAGGAACAAGGCTCTCGACCTTTTGACTTCTTATTTAAACAATAGAATTCAGAGGGTTGATGTGAACGGTACACGCTCGGTGGGATCTTTGGTTTCGATGGGCGTTCCACAGGGTTCGATACTTGGACCATTTTTATTTTTAATTTATATAAATGACCTCCCTTACTACGTAAGGGATAAAAATAGTATTGTTTTGTTTGCTGATGATACTTCCTTAATATTTAAAATTAAAAGACAATTAGATAATTATGACGAAGTGAACAACGCAATCTCACGAGTGGTTCATTGGTTTGATATAAATAATCTTTGCCTTAATGAAAAAAAAACCAAATGTATTAAATTCACCTTACCTAATGTTACACAGGTGGAAACCAATGTACAACTTAATGGACAGTTGTTGAGCCTTGTGGAATCAACCGTGTTCTTAGGTTTAAGTATCGATGCTAAATTACAGTGGGGATCACATATTGAAAAAATAGCTAGTAGGTTAAGTTCTGCTTCCTACGCTGTGAAAAAGATTAGGACTTTAACAGACATAGATACCGCTAGAATAGTTTATTTCAGTTATTTCCATAGTATTATGAGCTATGGCATTCTCCTTTGGGGTAATGTCGCAGATTTAAATACAATCTTTGTACTGCAAAAGCGGGCGGTGCGGGCAATTTATAAGTTGGGCCCAAGAGTCTCCCTCCGAGAAAAGTTCAAAGAAATAAACATTCTAACTGTAGTTTCCCAATATATTTTTGAAAATCTTTTGTATGTTAGAAGAAACATTTCCAATTTTTTAAGGCTTTGTGATATACATAACGTAAATACTAGACATAAAAACAATCTTGTGGTTTGTAATAGTCGACTCCACAAGATTAGTAATTCCTTTCAGGGTAACTGTATACGCTTCTACAACAAGCTTCCTAGTGAAATGAAGAATCTACCTCTTCATAAATTTAAAAGCCAAATTAAAAGTAAACTCTGCCAAAAAGGCTACTATAAAATTCAAGACTATTTAGACGACAAACAAGCTTGGATATGAACTGTTTGCTCTCTCTCTATGCTACTCAAATGGAATATTGTACTTAGGTTAAGTAAATATGTTTGTAAATAGACCAAAAAAAAAAAACAGCCCGCTGAGTTTCTTGCCGGAGTCTTCTCAGGACAGGGCCGCGTTTCGAACCAGTGGTCCATTTGCCAAACATTAGATTATTTATTTTTTTATGACGTTTTGTAAGTGCCGTATTAATGGTCTATGCAGAATAAATGGTTTTTGACTTTGACTTGACTTTAGAATATGTGAAAGTGAAAGCCATATAAACCGAAAAATCTAGTAGTATCTCCTCCAATGAATACCTACTAAATTGCTTGTGTTAGGAATGGGTTTAAGTCGATAGTGTATTGTATTGCATGTAGTTCAAAAACGACGACCTTTGTGGCGTGGCGGTAAAGCGTTTCACTGCTATATTCGAGATCACAGCTTTGATTTCCACTCAGTGCAAATATTTATATGCATGAACATGTAGGTATATTAACATTGGTCTGGATGGTTTTATATATAATAATTATTTACAACAGTAAAAATCTATATAAATGGGTACCTATGTTTATTCGCATTCTAGATCCCATATTTCAAGCTAGTTTTGTTATGCTTACTTTAGGTTAAGCTATCGTTTTGTAGTATGTCGTAGAATGCTGTATAACAACATTCTACCAGTGGCGGATTTAGCTTTCTTGCCGCCCTAGGCCCTGTCTGATGTGCCGCCCTTTTTAATAAACGAAAATCTATGGATTTATTATCATTATTTATATTATTTTTATTTTTATTTTATTGACGTATAATTGTTAAATAATACAAATAAATATTTAATAATTGTTAAATAAATAATCCTCTTCTTAAACTATAATGTATTGATTAATTCATAAATATCTTCTTTCTGGCTTTCATCCGTGCAAAAACATCAACTATCTCTTCGTAATCAATTTCTTGAACTAGTTTTGCTTCAATAACAGTAGGGCTAAAGCATTAAGTCTGTCTTGGCCCATACTTGCGCGTAAATACGTATTTACCCTTTTCAAGGTAGAAAAAGATCTTTCATCTGAACAGTTTGTAGCGGGATTACTCAAAAAAATACGTAGTGCAATGTCTACATTCGTATAAAAACATCTCGAATATTCCGAGAATGTAACACATTGCATATTCCTTACGCGGAATGTACATCGTCCGTGTTTAATAACGAATCTTTAAGCTGATAGTGTAAATGAATACATTCATTCCCTAAAGTTTCTTCCAAATCATCAGGATACATAGTAACTAATTCATCTGCACGAATTTTCAATTCATTAGGAGATACTAATGAATTGAAAATCAATGTCAGACAAATTTCCAAAAAAGTTAAAACTTTTGTAAAGCTTATTATAAGCACTTCCACGTCCTGCCAATTGCACACTTAAAGTATCTAAAATTCTATAATAAACGTTGGTTCGAAAATTTTCTTCTCCAGATAAAAGTGTTCTTTCATGCATTCTCCCGTGATTCATCTGCCTGAATTTTCCGGGTTCTTTTACGACGGGTATCATAACGATAAAAATTTTGAACTCCAGATAGTGCTTTGGCTTTTTCTTCATATTCGGAGAAATGTTTATCTCCCATGTCTTGTAAAAATATTACATTTGTATCACAGATGACAAATTAGCTTGAGAATCCTGAAGCTTCTTACTCGCAGCATTAAAACGATCCAAAATTGCATTCCAAACAATGATTAGTATTGCCGTTTTTAGATGTTGTAATTTTTGCTGCAGCCCCCTAGCTTCATATCGCGTAGTGGGTTTTTCATCCTTGTTTTCAGCAACAAGTTCCAATGCGACAATTATTCCAGGCCACTCTTTTTCTAATGCGTAGCATGCATCATGTCGAGCATACCAACGAGTTTGAGAAAGGCTTTTAAGTCTTAAACTTGTATGCTGTAATAAGATCTCCCAGCGATGTGTTGAAAAAAAAGTCAACTGCTTCGGTTACAGATTCAGCTGCACAAGTTCCCACTAAATTTAAGAAATGAGCAGCACAAGGAACATATTCTGCTGATGGATTAGTTGCTTTTATTCGTTACTGCACACCTGAATATAAGCCTGACATATTGCTTGCATTATTATAAGATTGACCACGACAATTCATTATATTCAAACCATTCTCAAGAGATTTTAACAGAGCATCTTCAATATCTTTAGCCTTATGACCAGTATTTGGGATAAATTCTAGAAATCTTTCGACAATTTGACCATTGTCACGTACATATCTAATAATTATCGTCAGTTGATCAACATGAGCAATATCAGGCGTAGAATCCACAATTACACGAAAATACTTAGCAGATTGCACTTCCCTAGAAATATTTTGCAATACTTTATTTTGAATTAGTAATTTTCTTTTGAGTTTTTCCAATCTCGAAATCCTTCACCAGTAAAAGCGTTTACTTCACCACTTCTACCAAATAATAAACATAGAGCACAAAACACCGATCCTTTACTTTCTGAGTATATTAACCACTCGACTATCACGGTGATAGTGTACTGGTGCCCCATCTTGCTGAAAGTAATGTCCTCGTATTTCAGCTAGTGGGACATCTTCCAGCAGCTCTTCCACGTGATAGAGCAATCTTACATACGCCTGCCCATTAAGGCGCTCCAAAAAGACGGGTCCAAGTACTGTTTCTCCGATGATGCCCGCCCACACATTCACTGAGAATCGACGTTGGAAGTGGTCAGGGATGAAGGCCCTCGGATTTTCGTCAGACCACCAGTGTGCATTGTGAATATCAAACAAGCCCACTCTTGTAAAAGTGTACTCGTCTGTCCACAAAAATTTTACATTGGGACCTCAACATAACTGGCGAATCGTGGGTGTGTTATACACCTCTGCCTACCCCTTCGGGGATACAGGCGTGAAGTTATGTTATGTTATGTTATGTTGTTAATATTAAATATTTAGTGAAAAATTACATACCTATCATTTTTAGGGATTTTCTTTAGAAAAGCCCTATTGCTATCGAGTTGTCGTCGACGTCGTCGACGTCGTCCGTGTCGTCGACGTCGTCGTTGCCAATTTTCTGTCACGGTTTTGGGTATGAAGGAGATGAGCTATCGAGTTGCTGTTTTCGGTAATAGATTCGTGCTGGGGTGAACCATTGCAAGATAAAAAAAAAACGCAAAAAAAACGCAAAATCGAAAATCCCTTGTATTCGGCTGAGCTCGTCTCAGGAATTCAACTTGTTTTATATTTTCTGGCATAGTGACTGATAACGACCAGCCTCTCCAAGTTCAGAAACCTAATACGGTGACACATTGTATACTAGGTATACAAAGAAAAAATTAAACCAAAAACAAAATAAAAAAGCGGCCAAGTGCGAGTCGAACTCGCCCATGAAGGGTTCCGTAGCAATAAGTAACATAATAATGCTTTTTTTTAAATTTTATATTTCAGTTGATTAAATGAAAGGTAAATTTCGTTTTATGATTTATGAGGTATTAAAAAAAACTACTTACTACATCTTGTTCAAACCAATTTTCGGTGGAAGTTTACATGGTTATGTACATCACATATTTTTTTAGTTTTATCATTCTCTTATTTTAGAAGTTACAGGGGGGGGGACACATTTTACCACTTTCGAAGTATCTCTCGCGCAAACTATTCAGTTTAGAGAAAAATATATTAGAAATTTTAATATCATTTTTGAAGACATAACATTACATAACATAAACTCACGCCTATATCCCCGAAGGGGTAGGCAGAGGTGCTAGCACCCACGTTTCGCCAGTTTATGTTTTAGGTCCCAATATAATAGGTGGCGAGCCTATTGCCATTAACCGGGCACTTATAAACCTGCGATAAATACACACATAACTTCGAAAAGCATCGAAAAGTCATTGATGTGTGCCATGGTAATAGCTGGGATCGAACCCGAGACCTCGTCTCGGCAGTCCATTACCCATACCACTAGGCTACCGCGGCTTTTTGAAGACCTATCCATAGATCCCTTTTTTTTTTTTTCGTGCGGATATCCCCAAAAATGTTGAGTTTCAGTTAAGTATAGGGAGCCCCCAAAGTTTATTGTTTTTTTTTCTATTTTTGTGTGAAAATCTTAATGCGGTTCACAGAATACGTCTACTAACCAAGTTTCAACAGCATCGTGCTTATAGTTTCGGAAAAAAGTGGCTGTGACATACGGACGGACAGACAAACATGATGTATCTATAAGGGTTCCGTTTTTACCATTTGGCAACGGAACCCTAAAAACCATTGAGCAATATTACAATTTAACATGTAGGTAAGCGTACTCAAGATACAAAAAGTAAAGAGAGCTTTAACATTTCTCAAAAAAAAATTATCAATTTGATTATTTCTTTTTCAAAACATTATTTCTCAATCGAAATCTCAATTGAATCCCATTGGACAATATTGGACCCACGAATAAAAAAGTTAATTGAAGAATGAACTACATTCTATTTTTATTTAAAACAAAATCCGAACCAATCAAAGCGGAATGAATTGTCGTTACATTTTATCAAGTTTAAAATTTTGACAATCTGAAAAATTTGCCGCCCCTCAAATTATGCCGCCCTAGGCCCGGGCCTCAAGGGCCTAGGCGTAAATCCATCACTGCATTCTACGACATACTACATGCTACTGATACTTAAAATTTCCTTTCAATTACTTTCAAAAGAGTTTATTGTGGTATATTTGTTGTAGGTTCCAACGGCGTATGCGCAGACCGAGTCTGCCCTCACGGTGGAGAGTGCATCGCAACAGGCGCACGCGGCATCTGTCGCTGCCCACGGTGTTCGAACGAATTTGCCCCTGTATGCGGCTCCGACGGTATATCGTACGGCAACCGATGTAAGCTACAGCTGGAAGCTTGCCGGCATAGGAGGGACGTGCAGGTGTTGTACGACGGGCCTTGCAGTTAGTATTTACCTTTAGATGTTATGATATTTTGCCTATAATATTATAAATTTTTTCGGGAAATGCGAGTTATTTCTGACTTCGCTAGTAATTGACGATTAATTCTTACGCACTTACGTGTACATAGATCCCTTGTGTATAAGTTCATGTGGATTTACCCGAAACCAATGGATTGTGATGATCATATAAATAAGTCGTCGCGTCTGTAGCTTAGTGGTTAAGAAGCCGACCCAACGATCGAGAGGTCCCGTGTTCGAATTCTGGCTATTACACTACCGACGTGAACCCACTCCTAACACAAGCAATTAAGCTTAGCTGGAGGGGTTAGGCGAAATATTAGTAATTTAGGTTACTAATATATACCTTAAAAAAATAAATAAAAAAAATTGATACCACTGACAATGTAATGTTTTTGCAGACGGATGTGAGAACAAGAAGTGCGAATTCTACGCAGTGTGCGAGAGCGACGGCGTTTCTGAAGCCAGTTGCGTGTGTCCCAAACACTGTGAGGAGGGGACTGTAAGTTAACTATTGAATTAATTTATTTAAATCTATAATGGTTACATCTACATCTATTATGCTTAGTGAACAGTGTATATAGCCAATGAATGCGAATCTCACTAAAACCCTATCCAAATTGGACTACTCGCACGTTGTCCATGTATACACCCTATAAATGCTCTTTTAAATTAAAGACGTTTTGAACCACCCAAGACGTGTTATATGGCGGTCGTATTGCTAACTAGACGCGCACAATATGTTTCCATGGCGTATTGATCTACGGCCATATTTCCAAAGAGAACTCGTGCCCTTTTGATTGTGATAATATTACAGTGACAATTGCACGCATTCTAAATGATGCGCGTACTATCGCATAATATAGACCAATATTATTGGTCTATGCTCATAAAGACCTCGAATAATAGAAATCGAGAAAAGACTAGAAGCCTGCCATGAAACGTACATCCGAAGTTGCAAACCGAAGTTTCGGGCAATTGATTGAAAGGCACAGCCACTTATTCCGTAATCAGACCCGAAGACGTCATGTGACACTTCGTTCGGCCTTAAATCCTAACGAAAGAAATCGGAAGTTACTTCACGGTAGGTACGTAAATGTTCGTACATTCTTATTTCGTACGGCACGAAGTTTTGGATGTACGTTTGATGGTAGTTCGCCTGTTCAAAGGTGGAAGGATTGTGTTTTACAGCATTAATGGGTTGACTCGACTCGACTGCGAAAGTAGCACTCTCTCACATAATAACGACTTCAAGTATCAGTATGCTGTATTTCGTACGGTTTGTGAGAATACCGGAGACCTTATCTCCCTTCGTTTTCATTTTTCCATTCTCCTGGCCCTTTCTCTCCAACATATGAGAGGCATGAATGACGCCATAATATCAGGCTGATGGCTGCTTGTAGTATAAAAAAACGTAGCTACCGTTGCATACTCAGTCTGACTACCAATATCGTATTGTTACACTTACGCATTCGTGGTGACCCAATTAATATTATAGTTAATTATTAGATTCATTTTATTTCTTAACAGGAAACGGAGGAAGTCTGCGGCACAGATAATAAAACACATAATAGCGTATGTTCTCTGCGAGATACAGCTTGCAAGCAGAAGAGACGGCTACATATCAAGCATATGGGATCTTGTGGTATGTAATCGTGTGTTCCTCAGTATTAAGTAGGTATAGCTTAAAGTATCAGAAAGAGAAGAATATAGAAAAAGTTTATTCGGTGAGCTTCACTATAGGTACCTACATATAACAAAAAAATGATAACCTAAATTACTATAATAGAGGGCACATGTACCTTAAAAGCTTGGCGAATAGGCAGTACCCAGGTATATTACGTGTAGAGTAAGTGTAATACATTATACCCAGTTAAAACGAATTCCCTTCTTCTAACAATTCTTTGATCAATGCTTTGATTAACGAGAACCAATCAGACAAACTTGAGTGACTCCAAAACTCTGTATCAGATTTATATTTATACGACCACGTCTCTGAATACCGAAAACAGCTAAATCGGTTATCAATACGCCTTAGTCAAAATGAAAATTTTCTATTTTTATTATACAGTATACGATTTCATCCTTCTACACCTTCCTATCTTAAAGAACGCTTTGAGTACTTGCACGATACGCATGGCTAACTTTGAGCTCGTTAGGAAACCTACGGTTAACAATGCCATCACATTTCACAAATTTCCTCGACAAGTCTTTTACCATACAGGCTATTCGCGTGTGGAATGCATTACCAGTACAAATTAGACGTTCTCAGACATTGCAAGCGTTTAAGACCGCAGTCAAAAATTATTACTTAACCGTATAATATTTGTAGGTATCGATTGAGTATAATGTATCTATATATATTATGCTATATGTACTATAAATTACAAATTTATTTAATATATTCCTAGTCACAACAACTACACCACTAGTCATTTACTATAGCTCAACCAGATCCGACCGCCCATTGTACGTACTATAGTAGTTAGAAACCTACTAGTAAAATGTATTTTCATCTCTCCTGTTCGGAAAGTTTAATTTTCGTACCATTTGCTCAAAAAAGTGACATTCTATGCCACAAAAAGCGAACATAACAATAGTCATTTTTAATCTGTTAAAAACAGGGAAAGAAAATTCTACTGAATTTCATTCGCCTCTAGGGGGAGAATGTGACTTAAATTTGTAATACTTACCGAAATTTATACTGAACTACATCTGTGTTTACACCATTGAGTTTGTATATAAAGCATTATATATACATTTGACCATTTGCACGCTTCGAATCATATGCGGCGTTCGCGGGCAAAGGCTGTTCGCAAATGGAATGCTGCCTTTAAAAAAATTACGCGCGCGATTCATATTTTAATTAATAAACCAACAGTTTAAAAAAAAACATTGATTGATTGGTTTTCGAGCGCGAAATTTAAATTAGAAGTTTTAATTCTTTATTTGTGACCTGCCAGTATTTTATGTGATAAAATAGAAAAAGTTTGATAATAAGTATTGTTTTGAAAAAGGAATACGCATTATGATTATTAAATAAAATTACGAAAACCGATGAGGCCGTATGAGCTTGATGCCTTTGCTTTTCCGACCAAAAAATATTAGTCTAGGAATTTGCCGCGTTTTTGTTTTCTTCAAATATGTACATAAACGTTATGTAAGTTTATTTTAATTTATTTTTATAAATAAGTTAATGTTCTAAAAATACGTTACGATGTTAAATCAAAGCGACAGTGACAGTCAATTGTCGGATTCCATCAGTGCAAATGCTGCCGCAATTATAAATAATTTCCTTCCAACAAAATCCAAGGAAAATACAAACATATGAAGAATTTTCAACGTGGAGAAGTGCGAAAGGCCTATTAATTTTAGAATCAGTACTTCTTGTCTATTTTGATTATTTATCCAAGACAAAGAATCCGAATACACTTTGGTGCATATACTCAAAACTGAAAGCTACAATAAGCATCAAACACAGCATTGAAATAAATAGATTCACGAAATTACTGGCTTTTTTAAAAAGAAAATCAGAAGGGCATTGCGCAAAGAAGTCTAAATTTTTTACGACTCAAAATGTGGAAAAATTTCTTAATGAAGCTCCTGACGAAATTTTTCTGGCCACAAAAGTAAGTATACATGATTTAACTATGAATATTTCGTATCTTAGTAATGGTAATTATTCTATATATTTACCTGTTCTTTGAGCTGAGTGAGACGAAGTCGAGCGAAAGCTCCTCATACCAGACTTCAGGATTTTCTTTGTCACAGGTCTCCTCATAAACTACTAATCCAATCAGAACCAAATTGGCATGATTAAAGAGGTCAATCAGAGGAAGGTTTATGAATATATTTTGAAAAAATTAATGCTACCACAGAGGAATGATCACCGTTAAAAAAATTCCAGATGGAATTACATAATAACCGCTCGAGACACTGTGACCAAACTTTACACGCTCAGAAAGCATGTCCAGAGTTGTGACTTTCAAAAAGAATTTTCAACATCGGACTTGCCACGGAGGAATGATCACTGTTCAAAATTTTCAAAATCTGATTCACGATGTCTCACTCAGCTCAACATTGCAAGCAGCGATTCGCCTTGCAGACCTAGTTATCTTTGTTATAGGTGGCCTTAATTTTTGGACTCAATGGTGCTTGCCGCGGATGTGAACTTGTAAACCTAAAGGTGGAGGACGTTGAAAATCATTCCAATGAGGTGCTGCTGATTAATGTAAAGGAAACTAAGAAAGAAAAATCGGTCATTCATTGTACAAGGACAATATACTAAAATGATTCATAAATACCAAGCATTACGTCCCACCAACATGGAAAACAATAGATATTTTATAAACTATCGGAATCGGAAATGCACTCGACAAGCCATCGGCAAAAATAAAATTAGCAATATGCCAAAGGAAATTGCTAAATATTTATAACTTAAAGATGTTGAACTCTACACCGGTCACTGCTTTAGAAGAACTTCAGCGACTTTCTTGGCGGATTCAGGGTCGGATATTACGTCAATAAAAAGACACGGTGGTTGGAGCTCTGATGTAGTAGCTGAGGGTTATATCGAAAGCTCAATGGCGAATAAAACCATATTAAGCAGTCAAATTAACTAAAATATAAAACTTAATCCATCATAGCCACAACCATCAACTTCCGGCATCTTATCTTCGTCCGCAACTCACGATGCACTACCACCACTATCTCCGACGTATACTATCTACAATGAAACGCAAGTTCCTCAGACGCAAGAACAGAGAAATACTCAAATTAACTCATCAACAATAAAAGTCAAAGTCAAAGTCTTTATTTTTCAAAATAGTGCAACGTAATTACATCTTTTTGACGTCAATAACTGCTTAATACTAAGTTTACCACCGCTTCCTAGGCGCTAGTGGAGAAGAAACGGCGCAACAAACTCCACTGCGGCATTTTCGAGACGTCAGCTTATAATAGTGATTTCTTAAGACTAAATATGGACGAATGTAAATTTTTGTCTCGTGTCAAGATAAATAAAGGTATATATAAAACTAGTATTTTGCGCGTTGCGCGAGCTGCAAGCAGCTCGCGAGTGTTAAATAAAAAAATCGATCCGCCATCTTGGATTTTCAAGTTTTTTTTTCAAAAATTCAAAATCAGAAGCCTCGATTTACTCAAAAATGAAACCCATGTTGCCATGCCATCAAAGATGGCGGAGAAACGACCACCATGTTAGCCGCCATCTTGAATATTTGACATTTCGGATTTTTCCCATAGTCACCTCAGCTCTCTCTACATTTTTCCCATACATCATCCATATTTACTCCTTCTAGGAGAACAATTTGGTCAGTAAGCGAGTGAGTGGTAATCGAGCTATATATAATACAAGCACCCCCTACCTCTCTTCAATACCTTGGCCGTGCTATTCACCCGTCTCCAAAATCCTCAATCATCAGCTCCCTCCATATTTTTCCTCCGAATGAATTTTCGTCCTTTATACCAAAGCATCAGGGAAAAAAAATTACAGCAGAGGTGAACCGAAACACAATTCATCCATCTTTAATACTTTCTGAGAGAGACACCCATGACATTTGTGGTGACGCCATCTTGAATCCACCATTTTGGATTTATTTTCATCTCCCTGCCAATTGGATGCGGTTCCGAGTATTTTTTGTTTGAGCAGCCCTCACCTATCTTCAATACCCTGGCCATGCTCCTCACCCATCTTCCAAACCCTCGATCATCATCTATCTCCATATTTCTGACTGAGAGTTCTTCCATAAAAACATTCTGAAAAGGAACCATACCAAAGTCTTGCATAGTTCAAAACTTGTAGTCTATTCAATATTCGCCCATTTTCTATAGAAAAATAAATTCCGCCATCTTGAATATTTTTTCTATTCATCGAGTAGACCTTTGGATCCTGATCATCTTTTGCGAAGAAACTACTCTTCCATCTTTTATACTCTCCGAAATAGACACCGACGAAATTTGTATGGCGGCCATTTTTTTTTTCGCCATTTTGATTTTTTTTTCAGGTCACTGGCAATTGAATGACGTTTCGAGTGACATTTGCTCAAGCACCCCCAACCTATCTTCAATACCTTAAGCGTGCTCTTCACCCGTCTCCGATATCTTCAATCATCAGCTCTCTCCATATTTTTCCTCCGAATGAATTTTTATGCTCTATACGAAACCATCAGTGAAAAAAAAATTTTTCATACAAAATTGTTTAGGAGAGGTGATCAATGAGTCAGTGAATCAGCACGAGCAGCTATATATATATATTAAAAAACGTTATAATAAATGTACCAAACAAAAATGTAACTCTCTCTATCAATAATTGAACCAATGTTTCGAATTAACATTTGAAACATTGGTTCAATTATTAATAGAGAGAGTTACATTTTTACTTTTAATTGTCATTATTTTTAATAAATGCTTATCTCATATTATTATTGTGTTAATTTTTTCGCAAATGGTACGAATAGTAGAGTATTTTCCTCGGTGATAAATCTGTTTTAGTCTTTATCTACACCCATGCTTTAAATCCTCTATAAAAGATTCTGAAACAGTTAGCTTATTACCAACATTAATACATCCAATGTCATAATAACCATAATATCATCCGAACGGGTGTTATAATGTTGTATGAAATTTCATAATAACACTCCTTTCGCTTTTTCAATCTCTTCCGCGCAAAGGGTTACTCATCAGACAGCCAAATTCTTACCGCTCGATGCGTGGAATCTGTATGAGTTTCAAAAAAAGAACTGTCATTCACGCGCGTTGCATTGCACGACCAGAGCGGCGGCGCGCCGTAAAAAAAAAATTAAAGCTTATTCGTTCGAATTCGAATTCCCGCTATTTTTCTTCGCTATTATTTTTGCAAATTATTTTGTTTACTTACGAAAATGAGCGATTCAAGTTTTGATAACACACCTCCAGACATTTCGAATGCAGCAAAGGACATTTCTAACAAATTACTACCGGAAAAATCTAGAAAACAGTATGAAAAGGCGTACCAAGATTTCATGAATTGGAAAATATCAAAGGGCAGTACATCATTCTCTGAAGATGTATTATTAGTTTATCATGGGTGTAGATAAAGTCTTGTATGCAACTGTATAATTAGGTATTAAAACACTCATGTGATACTATTATCACACTCAGCTTCGCTTCGTGTGATAAACCCACATTCATGTTTTAATACCCCTCATTATACCACAGTTGCATAAATAACTATTGGTGAACTTAAATCCCACGCTACACTCAGGACTCGTCTTAAATCCTTCGTTACGCTCGCGATTTAAATCGTCACCCGTGACAGAAGACACTGCTTTATCCCCTTGGTTAATAATCTACTATTTCATGGGTAGATAGCCGGGTGGAAAGTAGCTTATTTCATCCCTAGGGCAGTAAGTATTTTTTTTTCATTTTAAGTTTTGCTATGGCATGGCGTCCATGATAATTAAGTTCGTTATAATGCCTTGATATCATGACATTTTTTTTCTTTACATGGCCGCTTAGATGCACATCTCGTGACCAACTCGATTACAATGTAACCAATACATTCAATCTTCAAAACTTTTCTCATTTTGGCAGTATGTACGTGAATTATAACTTTTTTTCAGAATAAAAAAAAAACAATTGAAGTTTGGTAAACAAGTAACGGCAAAACGAGTTAAATATAAATAAATACCATGTGTTAATTGCGGTTAAAATGGTTTCGAAAAGTGATTCCAGTGACATGGATGTTAATTTAACTCCCGATAAGATTTAAGAACAGGCAAAAGCTGTTGTTAATAATCTATTTTCAAATTGTTCTAATTTTAACTGATAATCAATATACCTGTTTCATTACATGTGTGTGTAGTATTTGAATTTCCTCATATAGTTGAAATGAAAAGTAGAGTGTTTACCTCGGGTGAATGTCACCATTTCACCCCGAACTATTGGCGCTCTCACTACGTTCGAGCACCAGAAATATCTCAGGTAAAATGACTGACTTTCAACCCTTGTGTAACAATCTACTATTGTTGGTGTACAATAAAGTATATTCTATTCTATACTCTTATTCTCTATCGTCCCTGTTTCTTTTGTGTTGTACAGAATCATGTGCGGAGATAGTGTGCCCCACGGGGACCTGGTGTGCGCGTGGCACGTGCGGTTGCGCGGCTGCGTGCTCAGAAGCGGCGCGAGCTCCCGTGTGCGCCGACAACCGTCGCTCGTACCCCAGCCATTGTGCGTTACGTCGCGCTGCTTGCGAGGCCAGGGCTAGGGGAGACCCACCACCTGTACTGGCGTACTATGGGGACTGCACTGATAACGACGATAATAACACTACAGGTTACTATTTTTTATGAAAATCATCATCATCATCATCGTAGCGTTGAGTCTCGGTTGATTCCAGGCTTTCACCTTAGAGACCAGGGTCTTTATAGTAAGGAATGCCGTCTGATCTCCCAACCTTGAGAGGGCAGTCTGCCCCAGAGCCTCGTCTGTCAATCAGCAGGTGTACAAGCTTGAATGTGAGGTTGGCTTGGCCCCAAAAAGGTCTAAAAAATAGGTTCCATACACCCACCTATTTTTTTAGAAAAATCTAGTGGTTGCACCTTGTGCACCTGGGATATATAACTTTGTTGTAAAAAGTGGAATTTCAAGTCTCTTTATATCACCTGATTGATAATCACCCGGGTAAAATTATTGCAATTGAAGTTTTATTAATTAGCAGATTTTTTTTACAATTTTCAGATGGAAACAAATCAGCACAGTATACAGATTTGAGCAATGAGATCCGATCCGAGGATGACAATGCTGAGAATTCAAGCGAGACAGTCGCAGGTACTGCGGTCTGCGCCCGTGTGCAGTGTGCCTATGAAGCTACTTGTGCCGTTGACTCGAACGGACAGCCGAGGTTAGTCAGCCATCTACCTTTTTTTTTTTTTTTTTTTTTTTTTTATCGTGCGGAAATCCCTTCGGATACCCCCCCGCCGGCCAGCGGGGGCGGTTATGTCGGGCTTGCACCGACTAAAACCGCACGCCGTCTCGGGTCTTCAGACGCCGGGGTGTAAGGTTACCCATAGAGCATATCCCTCGCACCCCGGCTGACCCTGGGCCATCTCACCACTAACAGCATCGCTCATCCTGTCTCCTCTGAAAGCAGAGGAGTACGGAGAGCGATGTGTTCCCGCCACGTTGGGTATTGGCCGACGATCAATGCCAACCCTATGAAGGGGTGAAGGGGAAGCCATTGACCGCCGCCCAGGGTGTACCGGCCGCTACGATTCCGTTCCCCCCGGACTGCAGCGGGATCGGAATCGGAGCGACACTCGAGGAGGTTACCCAACACACACCCCCATCTACCTAGCGGACATATGGCACGACACCATGCCACGATATTTTCAAAATCATTTACAATTAGTGGTTAGGTGGGTTGATAAAAAATGATAAAATATGAATACGTAATTTTTAAAGACATTTTAGAATACATATTCTTTATTTAATAAGCTCAGTTAACAATTTATTTTACATATAGGGAGTTCCCTATATGTAGGGTAGTTACCCTATTGATTAGATACAAGAAATCTTATCAGATCACAGACAGAACAGACCACACCTTCTTTGTGACCAGAACAGGCAACTCTTTTGAATTAGATATAATATTTTTGAAGTTACTATTTTTTTATCAAGTAAAACCTTCGTTAGGACAACTTCATGTTTTTTTTAAAAGTACAGCACGTAATATATATAATAATACCCTTAGATGTGCTTGTCTCTTCGACTGTGCGGCTGCAGCAGCGGCTGCTACGTCATCAACACCAGTTTGCGCTTCTGATTTGAGGCTTTATCCTACACTGTGTCATATGAAATTAGAAGCGTGTCGCAGACAAGAAGATTTGAGGCTGAGACCATTAGCTTTGTGTAGAGGATTAGAGGTAAGAGACAATTGTGTTGAATAGCAGGAAATAAGATAATATATTCGTACGTCTTAATATATTCGTTAACCACATACTGGTTAACGAATATATTAAGACGTTTGTAATTGTAATTAATATAAAAAAATATCCAAGTAATTAACAGCATGCACTTGATGTTTCTCGAAAAATACAATTCGTTTAAAATTTGTCTGTATATATTTGTCACTGATAATAAAATACATAATATAATGCACATTCGAGCCATTTCACGCTGATTATCTATCTACTACACTCTAATTATACGCGACATCGCTTAAAAAAGTATTTCAGATTTCAAACTGGAAAATGTGAGTCCAAATTTATAATAAGAAATGGAATTAATTAAATATTAGCAAAAGGTGTCGTCACAAGCACCGTATTATTAGCAGAATCTCTTAAAATGTTAAAGTAATCCATCAATATAAGTACAGTGAAAAAAGCCGCGGTGAAAAAACATATTTTTTTCAACAGTTTCGACCATGTGGAGACAACGAGCCATTGACAGACAACGAGGGCAGACCTATTGATTGTGGAGGTGGTCCATATCGTAAAGACTGTCCGACTGGTAGCTACTGCCATCACACTGCTAAAGCTGCTCGGTGCTGTAGGAAAGGTAATTTTATAATTATAAGTAGTTTTTGATTGGAAAAGAGCAGATTATGGACATGGTTTTAGCATAAAGATAGTCCTGTACATTTATTGAAATACGTGCAATGTCGTAATGAAAACTTACTTAAAAAGCATCCAAACATGCATACATATAGTCACGCCTTATCCTCATTGGGGTAAGCAGACAACATCATTCCACTCGGCATGATTCTGACATATGCCTTTCGCTTCTTCTACTTTCATTACGAGGGTCAAACTGAAAGTTCTTAGAACTGGCCACTTATAAACAATATAATAAAAAAATAATTCTAAAATTTGAAAATAGAACTCTTTGCCAATATTACTGAGTATATATTTCATTCATTTATCATTTGTTTTACGATTTGGCGGCAAATTGAAAATTGTCTGTGTCACGTTAACATGAATTTAACACGAGAAAATTTTCGTGCAATGATTTTTTATGACTTTCGATGTCATTTAACCCTCTACGACTGACGTGGTAGTCCAACAGACACCGCGAAATACAAAATTCGGTTTATTACCGTAAATTTTCAAATTCGAGCGCCGCCGCTCTTAGTACCTTACCATAGTAAGTTCTCGCGTCGGTCAGTGTGCGAGGGGCGGTCGCAGCGAGTCCAGGTGTGCATAGTGGGAGGAAGGTGTCCACGAGACTGTCACATCAGAGTTAAGGTAAGTGTCTAATAGACTACCACTTCATTAAAATGGTTATATTTTCATAGTGTCTCCTAAACAACCACATCAGTAAATAAGTTTTTTTTTTATTTTAGGATAATGTATTGTTGTATTATTTCGCGTTATTTTAGAATTTGATTTCATTTACATATTTTATATGCACAAGAAGGCAAACGGAGGGTAGGACGCCCCCTAGCCTGATGGACCGATGACCTGAAAAAGGCGGCTGGGACGGACTGGATGCGGAAGGCGGAGGATCGTACGAAATGGCGCACATTGGGTGAGGCCTATGTCCAGCAGTGGACTGCAGTGGGCTAATTGATTGATTGATTGATATATACATATTATCTATGCACTATATTTCTATACTTCTATTGTGATATTATCACTGAATAACACAGGCTATTACAAATAAAACTTGTTTTTCAGATGACTGTCTCAAGTAACAACCCTACGCAAGGAACTTCTTCTAGTCGTAAAAGAACATTGGCTGGGCCTTGTGTAGGTCACGAAAATCAAATATTAGCGTGGCTGGATTAGGAAAGTGAACACGAGTTCAGCGATATTGATGATGAAGATGTTGATTCGACTTTCGAGACAGAAATCCAACAGAAGCTTTGTATTGTATCAAAGTTGTGCTGACAGTGATACTCAAATGAGGAGAGCAACTTTTCTATTGAATATGGCAAGAGATTTAGTGCTAAATCATATGAATACCCGAGTATATGATGAAAGATTGCCAAGAGAGCTGTGCATAACCATCACTAGGGTATGTAGAATATACTGCTTCCGGGCTGTTTGGCCGTGGTCCATCGGAATACAAGTCTCCGATGGACCACGGCTAAACAGCCCGGAAGCAGTATATTCTACATGCAACGCTGGCCGTGCAAGCCTTAAGATTTATAAACATCACTAGGGTTTTAGGCAAAGATACCCCCCCTCCACCACCAATAGTTCGGTCTATTCCACCAAGTGGCAGAAAACTTTGTTTTATATGTCCATCTAAAATAAAAAGACAAACTAAATATTCTTGCTGCGATTGTTCGAAGCTAATTTGCCTTCAAGGCTCCAAGCCACTAAGTGATAGTTGCCAAAATAAGCTGTGATTTTGAGGCTGTATAATTTTTAAGTGAACCAATGGAATTATGTCATATTTCCTAGTCCGATTAGTATTATTGTCAATTTTAAAAATTGATAAGGTTAAATTTAAAAAAAGTTTATTTTGTGTATTTTTCTAAGTCATTAATGATAATAAATAATTCGAAGACTGATTTGTATGAAGACAATAAACATTATTTTATTTTATAAATACAAGTTGTTTTATTTAATTAATGTTCATTTTATATAAAAAATAGACTATACATCTAATAAATATAAACAAAATTGCTATTTATAATCTAATTCTATAAAAGAAATCCCTTTGAAATGGTGTCTCGTGGACTACCACATCAGTACAATTGTAAAATATGAACCACGTCAGTCGCAGAGGGTTAAGTCAACAAGAAAGTTATGATAGACTACGATTGGCCTTTCACGATGAAGCCCCATCTCGTGCGACTGTTTACAACTGGTTTAATGAGTTTAAACGTGGTCGCACTAATCTCACTGATGATTTACGTGAGGGACGGCCTTCTACGGCGACGACTGAAAATAACATCTGTGTTGTGCGGCGTATGATAGAGACTGACAAAAGAGTGACCTATCAGCAGATTCGGACAAGCTTAGGCATCGGTATGAGTCAAGTGCACAAAATCCTCCACGAACATTTAGCGGTCAGGAAGCTTTGCGCCCGGTGGATACCTCATAATTTGACTGAGGCTCAAAAACTCCATCGTGTGGATTGGTGCCGTAAAATGATTGAAAGATTTAACGGAGGTGACTCTAATGCTGTGTTTGACATACTAACAGGTGACGAAAGCTGGATTTACTGTTATGATCCTGAAACCAAAAGACAATCTGCTCAGTGGGTGTTTCCTTTCGAGGAGTTGCCAACTAAAGTGAAGAGAGATCGAAGTGCGGGAAAAAAAATGGTGGCCTCGTTCTTTGGAAGGATAGGTCATTTCGTAACAATTGTGTTAGAGGATCAAAAAACAGTTTCTGCAGAATGGTACACTACCAATTGTTTGCCACTTGTCTTGGAAAAAGTTCGAGAGAAACGACCTCGCAGTAGGATCCTCCTTCACCACGACAACGCCTCGTCGCACACCGCCAAGCGAACGATCGACTATTTGGCGACATCAAACGTTGAATTACTGGGTCACCCGCCGTATAGCCCCGACCTCGCGCCTTGTGATTTTTATTTATTTCCAAAAATTAAAGAAAAACTTAAAGGAAAGCGGTTTATGAATGCTGAAGAAGCGGTGGCTGCGTATCGCGATGCCATTGAAGAGACCCCTAAGGACGAGTGGGCAAAGTGCTTTTCCCAGTGGTTCCATCGCATGCAGCGGTGTATTGACGTGAATGGACAATATTTTGAAAAGATATAATAAAACTAATAACTGGCTAATGTAATCAGTTTTTGATTTTCTAAGAACTTTCAGTTTGACCCTCGTATTATCATCATACATGCACGCCGGTTGCCGGTACCCTTGACCTGGCATTTCCTTAAAACGTCCTCGATCTGATTTAAATAGCTACGTATGCCTAAGGCGACCTTTACCGGGTTGCCTATTTGCCCCCGACTTATAAATTTATTTCGTCAATCTGCTTTTGTACATCCTCTCTACGTGTCCGAACCATCTAAGGATCTCTTTCTCTATCTTTGTCACTACATCTTTTATCATACCACAACGTTCCCTTATCACATTGTTCCTCACCTAGTCTATCAACGTCACTCCAGCTAGTGTAAAATCAAATTGCCCTGTATTTTGTACGTATCGAATAGAACTGGGACAAGTTTGCCAGTAAGTCGTTGTGACTCAACCTGGTTCAACCAGTCCTGTGTCTAGTGCTATAGGTACTTCAATGACTCCCATAAGTGTCGTTTAAAATGCATTATGTAATACCTTTAGACGAGTAATCTTGTATATATGTATATATATCTCAGTAACGGCTCCGACGATTTTGTAAACAGGGGGTTTCGGGGGCGATAAATCGATCTAGCTAGGTTTCATTTTTAGAAAACGTTGAAACAAAAATCCGATCGAAGCTCGGTCACCCAGATATTTCCGAATTAATATGCCATATTTGTACCTATTTCATCAGTCGTTAGTCTTTTGTAAAGATATGACTCTATTTCGAAATAAATTAAGATTAAATAGTTAGTTTATTTGCTAATTTATTAGAAACGAGTCTTAGAAGAATATGTAAGTAATTTACTTGATCTTTATACTTATTTTAATGTCTTGTACTGTTGTCAGCGTCGACAGAAAGTGTCAATAAATATGTGGCGAAACCAAGAGAAATAATGCTAAAGAATTGCACACATAATTGAGCATTAGCATATGTGTATAGTAATTGTATATTTCCCGGTGGGCTGTTATGAATCTGTACAATAGCAATTACTAACAAGCCTACAGTTATTTCACTGCAAATAGAAAGACGGTAAATATGCAGAACCAATGAATGCGGCTATAATTAAGTCACTACTCGCTTCTTAAAGCAAAAGTGAAAATCGGCGGTTCAGTAAGTAGGTATGCAATGTCAACATTAAGCTTGAAAAATTAACGTTCGCTTATAAAATATGCTATGAATAGGGTCTAAAGAGTTCGAGGATCCTTTGTATGTCAACGAGGAATAATCGCCTTCAGGTCTTCTTCGCTGTCTCTTCTCTAGGACTCGCTTGAGCGGCCGAAAATTAAGGCTCCGCGCATAAATATTAAAACCTTAAAAATTGAAATCCAAGCCGGGCACAGTATAAATTCTGTGATAATAATCATGTGAAATTTAATGTGTCTTTGTCTTAAAGCCATCTCATATATAACGTATGTCAATAGATAAATAAATAGGTACGCATAATTTATTTAGAAAGTTGCATTACTCGCAGACATGCAAATGTTAAATAAATATTTTTGATAGATCTGTTTATAGTAGGCACAATTGATGTGAAAGATATTACAGGCTGCTGCGGCTGATGTTAAGATTTGTCGTGCCCCCAAAGCCTGTATTGGCCTTCTCCCCCAGGCCAATTTGAGGACAGAATTTGTAAATAGTTATATAGTTCCAGAAAGGCTTATTCTATAATAGAATTATTCTAAGCTTTGAAAATATTGCTCTAGATAAAGCAGTCGTTGAAAAGAAAGGCTGCCAGGAGACATGGCATGGTTGCTGTGCAGATGGTGTCACTCCCGCCAGAGGGCCGGGTGGCGCAGGATGTCCAGCTGTGTGCGGCTGCCACCGTCTCGGTTCCGTGACTGAACAGTGTGATGACTCTGGGCAATGTGTATGCCGACCTGGGGTGGGAGGTCTAAAGTGTGATAGATGCGAACCTGGCTATTGGGGTCTACCAAGAATTGGTACTGGACATACGGGCTGTATACGTAAGTAACTCTTTTGAAAAGTATTCTTTGATATTTTAGTCTATAGCTATTCAAGTACTTAACTCTAATGAAAACAGGAGCAGTTAGTAGGGACCATAAAATCATTAGCTTTTGTTTCCACTTTGATGATATAATATGTATTTTTTTATCATTTCACTTCATGCACAAAGTACATCGGCGGACTTAATGCCGTACTCATTCTCTACCAGACAACCGTAGGGTGGTGAATATATATATACTCAAATTATATAGTTACTTAGCGTTTATTGTTCATTTTCCGTCTGTTGTCATTCCTGTAGCATGTGGCTGTTCAGCGTTCGGTTCAGTGAGAGAGGACTGTGAGCAGATGACTGGACGCTGTGTCTGCAAGCCTGGCATACAGGGGCAGAAGTGTACCGTTTGTTCTAACCACGAACATACCCTGGGACCTAATGGATGCTTCGACCGTGAGTACATTAACATACATTATGTAATTTTCACGTATGATCTTACTAATGCAATTCCTTTAATTATTTTATTGTGTATTTGCTAACAGCGGAATCTACCCAACTGCCAGCAACTAACTGCGATCACATGACTTGCTACTTCGGAGCCCACTGCGTGGTTCGAAGTGGATTGGCGACCTGCGAGTGTACCTCAACAGAGTGTCTTCCAACTGATGAACCATCTGTGTGCGGTAGTGATGGTCGCACCTATATCTCTGCTTGTCACCTTCGCACGCACGCTTGTAGAAGTCAGTCGGACGTGGTTGTACAAGCATTTGGACCTTGCAGTGAAGAGGCTCCACACGTACGCCGAGGTAGTCGCTCCGGTAGATCTAGCCGCTCGACCCTGAAAATTCCCAATTTCCACTACAATACCCCACTTGAGTCAGACAAGATATCCCTCAAAGATTTTGAACATATCAAACACCAAAGCTCTAATTCACTGCAATTCACAGATGCATCCGTAGATACCAGCGATAGCGGCAAACCCGACAGTCCTGAACCCGAGTTGACTTGCGTCGACATTCTTCCACCAGTTGGGTATCGCTAGGGTTATGAGCTAGTACACTAGTAGAATTCGTAAAATATTGATTTAATAATATTCATATTTATTACACTTCGATGATACTTCGCAGAAAAAGTCTACACACATTATAGTAGCGAAAATACTTACCAACGGAATTGTGCTAAGTCCAACAAAACTAAAAGCTATACACTGATCGAAGAAGTAGAAGAAGGGTTTGATTCTAATGAAGAAGAAGATTATTCAGTATATGAGGAATACAAAGAAGAAAGTAGTAGTCAGTCGTATGAGGTACCATTATTTGATGGTCAGGCGAGAATTATGGCACGAGTGAGGCTACCTGCTAAACGCTTCGATATTTGGGCAGAGGTGTCTGCAGTTTGCGGCATAGGTGCCTTAGTAAGTGCTTCTGGAACGAGGGATCATATGTGGCTTGGTTTTATAGACCGTAGAGCTGTGTTACGTTGGGATGCAGGTAGTGGACCCACAGAACTTTATACCGGGCAGACTAAGCTGGATGGTAAATCGAAAATATCGGCAAGAAGGTATAAAAAGGATGCAGTTATAAAGCTTGGATTTTCAGCAGTGCGAGGATCATCACAGGGCCGCATGAGTTCATTAAATGTTGATCCTTACATTTATGTTGGTCATTCACCGGAGAATATTACAAAGTTAGTATTAATTATAATATTTGTCTATTTTTCTATTAAAATCTTTGGATGATTTTTTGAAATAAGATTTTAAAAATTGGTACAGATTATCTGGAGCGTCAGGTATTGCCGGTTTTGTAGGCTGTATCCATCGATTGCGGGTGAGCGGTAGAGATTTGATACCTCCGTCCCGAGGAATGATTTTTACTTCGTCGGGCCTCCAATCTTGTACACCTCACAATTTGGCCCGATTGGTATGTCCATAACAGCAGCTCTGTAAATTATATCCATTATTTTATTTTTGTGATATAAATTATGATAAAAACATCTACTCCTGTGGACTATACGTATACGGATTTATATATGACTTTGAATGTAGAATAATGATTAATTTATACCAGAGTTAAGACATATTTTTAAGCCCATTTCAACTTTGGAATGCCTCATTATAGTTAACCTTGTTAAGAATTATTATGTTGAATTTCTGGTAGAAGATTTTTTCAAATGTTACATAGAGAATCTTGTTGGAACCATTCAAAAAGTTTAAATGTTATCTAACGTTAATTGATTAGTGTTTCGCAAAAAGTAGATATTCCTATATGTATAACGAATGACATTTAACATAGTCTAAATTAAAGTAACTTCACGTACTGATACTTCTACCTATCTATACTATACCTTGCAATGTGATATCGTGTAACTTGAATTTCTAACTTCTTATACTGTAATATATTGTTATCATTATAACATATCTAAGTCTATTCATATCTCCTTTTATAATACAGTTATATGAAATATTATTGAGCTTTTTATTTTGTACTTATGAAGTTGAAAAAATCCGTTCCCGCAGTGGGAACGCACAGGTAGATTTCGTGAAGCAATTAATATTATTTTTTAACATGTATAATTTTTTTTTCTCAAAAACGGTAACTTTTAGCGAAAAACTATTCAGACATTTATTTTAGACTTAAAAATGACCTATCGATTAAAAATGTTTCCGACTGCAAGAATGTTCACCGGTTAGAAGTTATGATTTTTTTCCCGAAAAATGTTGGTTCCCCCCAGGCACTTTTAGTTAAAGTTTTAATCTTATAGGTTTATAATTAAAAGTTGTTGGTATTCATGTATACTATGGGATAAAATTAGAACGGTTCGAATATCTTTCATGGAACGTGAAATTTTGAGGAAAATACTGATTTCACAAAAAGTGAGGCCCTACCGTCCCCTTAGGCCCAATTCCACCCGTTCACGAACTTAAACTAAGTTTACACCCAAGCAATTTTTGACCGCAGTTTGAAAGCGATCGGGGCAAAAATGTGACCGTGACAGTGCCGCAAATTTTGGGAAGTGGAACCATACATACATATATATATATATATATATATATATATATAAATTAGAATTATAAACGGGATATTTACCATGTTTAGTATCTTTTTCGAGAATGTAAATGACCATGTCAATCTAAAATCATATACTGGGTGCTTCAAAAAAATGTATACACACTTTGAACTTCCATAGAAAATTTATTTACCGTTCTACAAAGTTAAATTTCAGGAAAATAGAAAGCGAGACGTACGAGCTTACCTGGATCAAAATTTGTCGGGCCAGTGGATAGGACGCAGGGGGCCAATCGAGTTTCCAGCACGCTCTCCAGACCTTACACCACTGGATTTCTTCTTGTGGGGCACAGTAAAAGATGAGGTGTACAAACGTAAACCACGTAACCTAGACATTCTTTGGAATGAGATTCAAGCAGTGTGTAGAGAAATCTCATTGGACGTTTTGATACGATGTACAGAATCTGTGGTGACTCGTACTCAGAATTGTATTGATGCTGCAGGTCACCAATTTGAACAGTATTAACATTTGTTATTTATGTTTCATTTACATTGGACTTTCAGCTTTCTATTTTCCTGAAATTTAACTTTGTAGAACGGTAAATAAATTTTCTATGGAAGTTCAAAGTGTGTATACATTTTTTTGAAGCACCCCGTATATATATATATATATATAAACTTTTTGACCAGTGGTCATTTCTGACTCAGGGGGTCATAACTAGACCTCCTATGAAGAAATTTTGTTAAAATTCGACAGTAGTCAAGAAACCAATAGGTAGATCGATTTCATCTTAAATCGACAGAATTCATATCTCATATATGTTCTGGCGCTCGAACAAAGTGAGAGCGCCAATAGTTCGAGGGTGAAATGGTGACATTCACCCGAGGTAAACACTCTACTTTTCATTTCGACTATGTGAGGAAATTAAAATAATACACACACATTTAATTAAACAGGTATATTGATAATCAGTTGAAATTTAAAGTAAAATTGGAAATAGATTATGAACAACAGCTTTTACCTGTTCTTTAATTTCATCGGGAGTTAAATTAATATCCATGTCACTGGAATAACTTTCCGAAACCATTTTTAGCCACAATTAACACAAGGTATTTATTTATATTGAATCTCGTTTTCCCGCTAATTATTTAGCAAACTTAAATTGTTTCTTTTAATTCTGAAAAAAAAAGTTATAATTCACGTATATACTGCCAACAAGAGAAAAGTTTTGAAAATCGAATCTATTGGTTACATTGTAATCGAGTATCTAGGCGGCCATGTAAAAAAAAGCGTCATGATATCAAGGCATTATGACGTAACTTAATTATCATGGACTCCATGGCAAACCCTAAAATAAAAAAAAATACTTTCCACCCTAGGGATGAAATAAGCTACTTTCCACCCGGCTATCTACCCATGAAAATTAAACTTTCCGAACAGGAGAGATGAAAAATTCATTTTCATTTCAATGGGTATACTTCCCAGGTAGTCCTATTTAAATTTTACGAAGATCTGATGATACATTTCGGATACAGACAACGGAATTCTTCAATAAATGCCAGCAAATCAACCGTCATAGCCGCCCTCGCATATCTCGGCATTGTTTATGCTATTACATAACATAACATCAGGGAATATATCCCTAAATGGGTTCGCAGTTCAGTATACATGTTCGGATAAGGCAATGATCATGCCGAGAATCCTACACGGCGCCCTAGTATGGTGGCATAAAGCCAACATAGGAAGGAACAAACAAGAATTAGACAAAGTCCAAAGACTGGCGGCCCTGATGACCACCGGCGCGATGAGGACTACACCCACGGCCGCGCTTGAGATCATACTGGGCCTGAACCCCCTAGATTTGGAAACGAAAAAGAGAGCGATTGAACAATGGTTCAAACTGAAAAGTACTGGCCTATGGACTGGCAACACATTTGATGAGGGCCATGCCATGATCAGTCAAGACTACGAAGAAAAACTATCAATGATCCTTTCAAACAATGATCTGATAAAGAAAGAAAGGACCTTTGATAAGAAGTACAGAATACACATAGGACCGAGAGACGACTGGCAGATGAACACCAATGGCACCATCTGCTACACAGACGGCTCCAGAAAGGAAACAACCAAGCTCTCTGGCTCCGGAGTACACATCAAGTCCTCAGACGGTACAGAGAAAAACAGGTCAATACCCCTAGGAAAGTTTGCAAGTGTCTTCCAAGCAGAAATCTTCGCTATCATGGAATGCGCAGAAATGGCAGGCCACCTAAACAACATGGGAAAGGTCACCATCTACAGCGATAGCCAGGCAGCGCTGAAGGCACTTGGCAAAGTAGAGACAACATCAGCTGTTGTCAGAGTGCAAAAAGTCATTGGAAAAGTTGTCCAGAACAGCTGACGTGACGATTGCCTGGGTACCCGGACACGAGGGCAATACAGGCAACGAAATAGCAGATGAACTGGCCAGGAAAGGAGCTGATGAAAACCAGGTTGGCCCGGAGCCCCGGCTGCCAATCGCCCACAAAATAACCAAGGGAGTCATCAGCCGAAGCATTGAAGCAGAGACCAACCGGAGATGGAAATCATCGACAGGCATGAGACAGTCGAAGATATTCATAAAAGGCCTAGACAAAAAAGGACGAGCCAACTAATAAAACTCTCAAGAGTAAGCATGAGGCTCGTCATAGAAGTGTTAACAGGACACAGCCGACTGAACAGGCACCTGACACTGATAGGCGTGAAAACCGACCCCAGATGCCCAGAGTGCATGGACGGTGACGAGACCAGCTTCCACTTGCTCGCCGAATGCCCCATGTACTCACTGATAAGATGGGAGACAATGGGGTTGGATACATTGGACACAGAAGACTTGGAGGATCTGAAGGTGGACCAGATCGTAAGATTTTGCAAGGACACAGGTAAGTTCGACGGAACGCCGTGATTGCTGGGTAACCACATCCTTCCCAAAAGGAAGGATCAGGGGAAATGGGTGAAATGACCCACTGAAGAAGGGTTGATCACCCGCCAGGTCATCAGCGTCCCCGTTGGAAATAAAAATAATAATACATGTTCGGATATATGTCCGTCGTTCATAAACCGATTTAAAAAATTCTTTCAACATCGGGTTTGGTTGTAATCTCTGGTGTAGGCGTTGTCATATGAATTAAGTTACGTTCACTAAACAGGGAGAAATACGTAAAATTATAATAAAAAAGCGACTTCAAAAACCACTAGAAACAGGCATTGAAAAAAGAAAAATAACTGAATGACAGATTTAATTCAAAAGACAAAAATACACGGTTTGGGACCGAACCCACGGGTCTGTTGAAAAGATAAATAAATAAGTGCCTGTTTTTATTGATTTTCGACGTCGTTTTTATTTTAAACTTGCGTCCTCCATATTTTTACATTTGAAACGAGCTTAAATTTCAGTATTGCTAGCTTGTGAGTTGGTACCCTGCTTATTACCGGACGAGGTTCTCTCTGGCGCACATACATTGACAGTGGCACATAGGTAGATAGACGGTAGGTTATTGGTTAAGGCATTGGACTCGCAATGGAAAGATGGCAGTTTCGAATCTCGGCCATTACATTACCGATGTTAATCCATTCATAATACAAATAATTTAGCTTGGAGGGGTTGTCTGGAATACTACTAATTACGATTACTAGTATTCTTCCAAAGTTTGGTAGCACACTTATTTTTAGACACAATATTTTAATGTAGGGACTCAGTACAAAATACGCTCTCCTATTCCTCCCTTCCTTATTTATCGGTGGTATTATCTTGGCTTTTACGGGGGCGAACCTCGTCCGTGAATCAGCAGATTTAACAGCTTGCAGGTGAGGTCTGCTTAGGCTCCGAAGATATTGGTGGGGATATTTGGATATTTACGCATGCAGATACAGTCCGCGCGTGAGTTGCATTCAACTGCATTCAACTCGGGCGCCAGCCTGGACGGCTCCTAATTGGAGGTGACGCCAATGCGAAAAGCGCTTGGTGGGGAAGTAACGTTGAGGATGACAGGGGGGAACATCTTTTGGGCACTCTCGTGGAGATGAAACTACACATCCTCAACGACGGTAAGGCGCCCACCTTCGACACCGACAGGGGGGGCAAAAGGTACTGCAGCTACGTCGACGTGACTGCCTGCTCGGGCGACATGTTAGGACTGGTCGACGGCTGGAGGACTGACGATGGCGTAGCAGCAAGCTCCGACCACACCGGCATAGCGTTTAATCTTAGGCTAGTAAAATCTAAAGGCACTACCATCAGCCGAACGACCAGGTTGTTCAACACCAGGAGAGCGAACTGGCTCAATTTTCATGAGGAAATGACCCGCTCCCTGGTGGAGAGCAACCTGGCCGTTCAAGCCATAAGAGAGGTAAAATCGACCGAGGAAATAGAGGAAAAATTGCTAGCACTAAACAGTTGTATAAGAACATCCTGCGAGGAAGCAATTCCCAAAAAATCCGAAAAGGAAACGCTAACTATGGCGTGGTAGTCGGAGAGGTTGCGCCAGATGAGAAAGGAGGTCATCACCTTCAGGCGCCGAATCAGGAACGCCGCGCCCGTTCGTAGGCAGTGGGTCGTAATGCAGTACCTGGAGCGTAAAGACAGGTTTGAGTCGGAGGCTAAGTTAGCACAGACTGCGAGTTGGAAGGAGTTCTGCACAAAGCAGGAAAAGGAGGGTTTATGGGAGGGTATTTATAGGGTAATAGGGAGGTCCACAGCTAGGGAGGAAGATCCACCGTTAGAGCACAACGGGGCTATACTGGATGCAAGCGATTCCGCGGGGCTCCTCGCCTCGGTCTTCTATCCGGAAGACCGAGACGAGGAGGACACTGCGGACCACAAGGAGACTCGCGCGCTAGCCAGGACAAGCAATGACGGGAGGGAAAATGAATTTTGTGACCCGCCATTCACCGGAGCCGAACTAAGGGACGCGCTGGTCACATTCAATCCGAGAAAGGCCCCGGGAGCTGACGGCTTCACTGCCGACATATGCACTCATGCCATTAACTGCGCACCGGCACTGTTCTTGGAACTGTTTAACAGGTGCCTGGCTTTCGAATACTTCCCTAAGCCTTGGAAGGAAGCGACAGTTGTCGCACTTCGAAAGCCAGGAAAGGACTCGTACAGCTCTCCCAAATCGTACAGACCGATTGGGCTTTTGCCTATGCTTGGGAAGCTGTACGAGAAGATGCTGGCAGCTCGGCTCAAGTTCCACTTATTACCGAGGATTAGTACTCGCCAGTACGGCTTTATGCCCCGGAGGAGCACCGAAGACGCCCTCTATAACTTGCTACAGCACGTGCGTGGCAGTCTTCGTAAAAAGAAGATTGTCACGTTAGTGTCGCTGGATATAGAGGGCGCCTTCGACAGCGCATGGTGGCCAGCTATTATCGCACGACTGGCTGAGGAAAAGTGTCCCGTAAACTTGAGGCGAGTTGTCAGCAACTACCTCAGCGACAGAACAGTGCGGGTGAGGTACGCGGGGGCTGAGTGCATGAGGGGTACCCAAAAAGGGTGTGTCCAGGGATCAATAACGGGTCCCTTGCTGTGGAACCTGCTTCTGAACCCTTTGCTTAGCCTGCTCGAAGAAGACGGGAACTACGTTCAGGCCTTTGCGGATGACGTAGTTCTCGTCTTCGAAGGGGATACTGCCCTTGATATTGAGGGACGGGCCAACGCCGCCCTCGAGCGTGTTCGGGCGTGGGGAGTCAAAAACAAATTGAAGTTCGCACCACATAAAACCTGCGCAATGGTGATAACCAAAAAACTCAAATATGACAACCCACGCCTGACCATGGACGGGGTCGACGTTGCCCTGTCCAATGAAGTTAAAATTCTCGGGCTAACTATAGACAGTAATCTGAATTTCAATAGCCATATCAAAAAAGTGTGCACCAAAGCAATAAACATTTATAAAAAGTTGGCACGCACGGCCCGCATCTCTTGGGGGCTTCACCCAGAGGTGATTAAGACTATATATACAGCCGTGATCGAGCCGACCATCTTGTATGGGGCTCCCGCTTGGCACGAGGCAACCAAAAAAGAGTGCGTCCGGAAGAAACTGAACTCAGTTCAGCGTGTGTTCGCCCTAAAATTGTCTAAAGCCTACCGCACGGTCTCCCTGAACTCGTCACTGCTACTGGCTGGGATACTCCCTCTGGACCTCCGAGTTCAGGAGGTGGCCTCATTGTATGAGGCCAAGAGAGGAGTGTCCCAGCCATGGCTAGGGGACAGGGAGATCGAGCGGATGGCATCCGTTCTGGCAGCCCCGCATCCCGCGGAGCGCATCCGCCTGGAGTTCAATAGCGTGGTAGACGAGGAGCAATTTAATAACGTGCAACCACACGATTTCAGGTTATACACTGACGGAAGCAAAATTGAGGGCCGCGTCGGGGCTGCTGTTTCTATTTGGAACAGCCAGTCCGAGACAAAAGCCCGCAAGTTTGCTCTCGCAGCTCACTGCACCGTCTACCAGGCTGAGCTCTTGGCGTTGCGTGAAGCGGTATGCGAGGTAGAGCGGCGTGACGCTGCCGCGTTCGGGGTGTTCTGTGACAGCAGGGCGGCGCTCCTCAGTGTAGTCAATCCTCACTCTCTTCATCACCTCTCTGTGGCAACTAGAGACGCCCTTGGTCGCTGTAAGCAGCAGGGCAAGAGCGTCTCTCTTTACTGGATCAAGGCACATGTTGGTCTATAGGGGAACGAGAGGGCGGATTGCCTTGCCAAGGAGGCCGCCCTGAGGCTCAAGAAAAGGCCGGACTATGACCAGTGTCCTGTCTCATTCGCCAAGAGAATCCTACGCCAGGGCTCTCTTGGCGAGTGGAACAGGCGCTATCAGGAAGGCGAGACGGCCTCGACAACCAAGATTTTCTTCCCCTGCGCGGTAGAAGCGTATAGGACTGTCAGGAGGATAGCCATCGATGGTCCCACAACCCAATTCCTCACAGGGCACGGTGGGTTCTCCGAATACTTGACGAGATTCAAGTGTAAGGCGGACCCATCGTGCGCCTGTGAGCCAGGGGTCTCGGAGTCGGTGGCTCACCTCCTGATGGCCTGCCCAATCTACGCCAGAGATCGGCTCGAGTTGGAAATCGCCACCGGTGTAAAAATGGACAAAGACGGCATTAAAACACTTATTAGCAAACACACCGAGCCAACGATCAAATTCGCCATCAAAATTGTTAAGACAGTAAACGCGAGGAACAAGGTGTAATAATTTATGCTAGCTCATCATGCTGGGCATAATGCTGCCTAGCATAAAAATTATAGTTAAAAAAAAAAAAAAAACATTGTTGCTCATCATTATGTGTAATTTGTGAATAATAAAATGTAATAAAGATACATATGTAAGTGCCAATAAAAAACTGTATTAGAATATAAGATAATATAAGATATAAATGTAAAATGAAATTGTATACGTTTTCTGAAATAAATAAAAAAGCAAAAAAAAAAAAAAAGAAAAAAAAAAATATAGCACTAAAAGTAGGTACACTTAATCCCCGATGCCCTCACTCCCGACAGAGAATGAAAGGTTGTATGAAAGTGCGAGAGGAATAAATGCGAGAACTAGTATGACAAAGAGGCCAGAATGAAAGAGGAAAGACTAGGAATTAGAATAGAAAGTTTTTCATTAAATGAGTTAAAACAGGCCCTGCATTGAAAGCGGGGGTAGGTATTAAAAAAAAAAAAAAAAAAAAAAAAATTATTTATACCTGTGTCACAGTTTGAAGGGTTAATACTATTGTTAGCAAAATTTCTGGGCCAGCTGTACCCAAAAATAAAAAGATGGACAATTTTTTGTTGCCAATTTTCGAGGGGTTGCCAGAAAGTATTTATGCGTTCGATAGGACAATATTAATTATTATGATACGTAAAGTTTTATCTGTCACGTAGTTTCATCAAAATTATACAGGCCAATTTTGAAGCATCTTTAGGGTTCCGTAATCAACATGGAACCCTTATAGTTTCGCTATGTCCGTCCGTCTGTCCGCGGCATAGCTCATTGATTCTTAGTACTATAAAGCTGTAATTTGGCATGAATATACATATTATTGATCATGCCGACAAGGCGGTACAATAAAATCTTGAAAGAAAAACGCATACGCCATCGAGTGGGTTATCGTTGGATGGGAATTTCAAAAATAATGTGAGTTTTTTTTATTAATGTATCCATTTATGAATTATTAAGCTTTAAATAGCTAATTTTTGTTAGAGTTTAGTGCCCCCTGTCAGCTTACGTGAATGAATTCATGGTAGTAGCATATAATTTGACGAATTTAAAAGGAAAACTATCACAGTTAAGTATGCTTTACAAGTTTTTGAGTAACAATCGACAGTTATAAAAATAATGTAGTTGGCGCAGTACAAATTCCCTACTTGGGAACTACTAAAATAACGTGGTTAGGTGAGTAAATCAGGTAATTTGCTGCCAATATGTTTATAATTATTAAGACAATTTCTTTTTCTCAATATTTATTACGGCATCAGCTACGGAATGCTACCCGACACGCGCTTCGCCAATTATTAATTTTCATTTTTGGTTGTGTGTCAGGCAACTCCCTTAAATGATAACCCAGTGAGCCGGCGTTCGAAAATATACAATGTATTGACCAAAAAATTCTATGTTCAAAATTTCATCGCAATCGGAGCTATAGGAATAACCCAAGTTATATGGCAGCCTATCTTTAGTCAATTTTCGTAGTTATCGAAAGGTTGCCAGTTTTTGTTTTCGATGCAACAATATAAAATTCCATGTGAAAAGTTTTATCAAAATCGTCTGGGTCTATTTTTTTTAGAAAATTTTAATTTATTTTTTTGTTTGATGACAGCTACCTTTTAATGGCAACCCAGAAAGTCGCCGCTCAGAAACCTACAATGTATCGACCTACAAGTTCCGCATGTTCAAAATTTCTTTGCAAACGGAGCTATACGAAAAACCCAGTTTGTATGGCAGCCTATCTTTAGATAATTTTCGAAGGGTTGCCAGTATATGTGTTTTATAGAACATATTAAATTAATTATTACTACATGCAAAGTCTAATCAAAATCGAATGGGCCACTTTTGTCATTTTTTAATATAAATTATTTTGTTCTTCGGCAGCTACTCTTAAATAGCAACCCAGAGAAGCGCCGTTAAAAGTTTGTAAACAAAACATTCTACAAACTCTTAATACAAAATTTCATTTCAATCTGACTGTATTTAGCCGCTAAGCTAACGGTGACAGACAGACAGACACGTTTCCGGGCATTCTATGCAATATAATTCCGGGCAATATAATGTATTTTGGTTATTTTATCGATATAGATCCCATTTCCGGTAAAATTTAATACAATTTTAACTTTCTTTCCGCCCTCCGGACGTTCGAAACTAAAAATTGGTCCGCCATGTTGGATTTTATTAACATTAACTTTAACTTTTTTTTTCAAAAATTTAAAATTGGACCCCCGACTTACTCGAAAATGACACCCATGTCGCCATGACATTAAAGATGGCGGATGAAAAGCCACTATGTTGGCCGCCATCTTGAATTTTTTGACATTTCGGATTTTTCCCATACTCAGCTCACCCGTGTCCACACTTTTCCCGTACATCATCTATTCCCCCCATTACTCCTTCTAAGAGAATAATTCCTTCCATCTTGAATTTCGAACCAAGTGTGAAACTATAAAAATACAACAGGATACTGGCAACAATACTGTATAATAAAAAAAATTATATTACAATTTTCGTAGAACAAACTATCTTTTCAAAGTCGGCTCTACCCAAAAATAAAAAGTTGGACTATTTCTTGGTGCTGCCAGTTACAAGAGATAAAAATAGTCAAATGTCATTAAAGAGGATCCAAACTATCCTGCCATATGAAATTTGATTTTAAACTATCGTTAATTCCATGTTTCCGGTTTTTCGGGAAAATCTCGTAAATTTCCCGAAAAATCAGGTAAATGTTTCAATCTGGCGACACATCTTAAAGACCCACACGACCGACCCATACAACTCAAAATGCTCCGGTGTTGCCAACTGTCTCGAAAATAGATTTAATTTTCATAGAAATTTCATCGTTTTACAAAATAACTCCCCAAGCGTCCGCCATCTTGTTTTTATTTATGACTTATTTTTTTATAAATACTCAAGGATACTGGCAATACTACAAAATAAAAAACAAATCGAAATTGCAACATTCATAAAACAAACTTTTTTTTTGTAGTAGGGTCTGAAAATTGCTAAATTTTAAATAAAAAAATTATAGGTATGATAGGAGCAGTAGAGCAAAATGGGAGTGAATTGATGACAACTTTATTATTACAAGGTAGATCTTCACGAAATTTTGTAGTTCAGAAGAGCTTAGACATGACCAAAATCCGAACTATAACTCATCACGCTATACCTTAAAGGTTAAGAGCAGTAAAATGTAAAATTTCGAAACTTCACAGAGTTACCCACGTATAAAAGATAGTTGATTAGACGCATAAATATTTTATAATGAAAATCATCACGTTATTATATTAAGGTAGTGCACCACATCACCTCATTCTGCAGAAATAAGCATACCTTGATCTATTCCAAACTTAACGCGTACGAAGACGCGGGCAACAACTAGTTTCTAATATGGATCAAACATGCTTATGGCGAGGGTAATTTGCGACATACTACACATGTGCTCGCAACACAGGTCTACACTGGTTACGCGTCTACTCGGTGATCCAGCACTACTATACCACCAGCATGCGCGGTTCTTGCGCGTGTATCGCACGACAGCCACGTTGTTGTCACACATGTATGGACACCTTGGCTTCTGAGTCGTGCTACTGCAGCGCGACTCAGTGGCACTGTAATCGTGCGTTATTTCTGCACGGCTGGGTAGTTAGATCAGTGTTGCGAGCGCACGTGTAGTATGTCGCAAATTACTTACACTTACGCCATAAGCATGTTTCATTTAAGAAATGTACAAAAATAAGATAGCAAACGCGCGATTGTGAAGCAAGACCGAGCAACTGTAATTTGAAGGGTTTTGCTGGCAGCGCTCCTGTAGCACGACTAAAACGCCTTAATTTTGTGAAAGCGCTCTTAAAGCTAAAATACTCTAGACGCTTCCCCCAGTTTCATAGCCAGCCCATTATTTTCTTATCAGCGCTTCACCCCGACTTCCCCTTTATAATCCTCTTTATCATTGTCTACTTCATAAAAGCGGGATTTCCAAATTAAAACCATTATTCTGTTGCACAAGCAAGTGAAAGTCGTAAATTCTTTTATGTTTTTGTTTTAATGGTTAGTTAGTCTTAATTTCAGTCGTAGAAACAAGTTCTACTAGATGGCATGGGCTGTATAATGAGTGTGTACTTGAGTACCTCATATCCCATCTTAAAATTCGATTGTACAAGACTAAAGTTGCCGACTAAGAGAACGTTGTGGTATGATAGAAGATGTAGTGATGTGATGCTTAGGGACATGAAAGTAGATCCACATGGTGAACCCAAACCTAACAAAAGCATTTATTTTAGTTAGTGTAGTGATGTTAACAAAAAATATTGGTAATGTATGTGATCCATCTTTCTGGAAGACAAGACAGTAATGGGTTATTTATAGAAGTAATAGGGTAAAAAAGGAATTTGGGAAGATTATACGCAAGGAGGAAGTAGGAAGGAACGTCAGGGTTATTTACGCAGATTTAGCTTTTTTGGCAGACTGGCCAAAAAAAAGTAGGCACCACGGATAAGGGGGTGGCGGGTGAGGCCGCCTGTCACTCCAGCAGAAGCAGGCCGGGACGGTGGGGCGACTAGCGACCCTCCCCCAAACCGGGGCAAGACGGGGACACCGTGGTTCCCAAACCCGAGGGGGCCATCTCGAAACCGGAGATGGCCCAGGGTCAGTCGGGGTGCGAGGGATATGCTCTATGGGCAACCTTACACCCCGGCGTCTGTAGACCCGAGACGGCGTGCGGTTTTGCGGTTGCAAGCCCGACATAACCGCCCCCGCTGGCACGCGGGGGGGTATCCGATTCCGCACGATAAAAAAAAAAAAAAGGCACCACGGATAAAAGTGTTATGGTTCCTATATTAGTTAGCATAGGTAATTAGCAAAAAGTGAGTCTGCTACAAAACAAAGCACTGTAGGTTCTATTCTTATTAAACAAAGAAAGATTCTTTATGACTGTTTTTGATCAATTAATTTAATTCACATAGAAAAGCTCATGTACCTCACGATTTCCAGTTTATACACTTACATTTACGGCTAACCATTTAAGAAAAACCTGTGATAAAAGAAATTAGCAATAAAAACTCACAGTCGCTCTTTAATAATCACCAGTAGTTAACAAAATGGTTAAGTTAAAACAGAGTCACCACTGTGTGGACGTTTGTAGCATGGCGGTAGAACGTTCGACTGCTACATCAGAGGTAGCGGTTGGTTCCCGCTCAGTGCAAATATTTAGATGCGTGGATATGTTTATTTGTATTGATCTGGTTGTGTATATGTATAATGTGTATGTATTTACAAAAGAGCCGTTTATAAGTAGATATATTTCTTCATATTCTAAAAGCTGTATTATAAGCTATGCTTAATTTGGACCCGAATGGAGCTAAGATATTTATAATTAGATAAATTTAGATATTTAGACTTCGAAAAATTTTGAAGCCCATTTATGAGCGCTGACTTTAGTGGGATACATTAATTTCGTCATAAGAGTTGTTTGCCCAATCGTCGTGTCGCAGTAATATTGCTAAAAGCCTCTATTTATTATTTCTACATTCCCCTCCATCGCTTAAATGTTGTCGTATTGATGTGCCTTTCTGCACGCAATGGGATGATGTAAATTAAGGTAGGGGCTGAGCCACAGATTTCAATATTATCTCGCGCTGTTAAGCCTACGTCGTCAGTAGCCGGAATGTAATCTGGTTGATATTTCTTTGGGAATACATTAATTATATTTTCTTTTGTACACATACAATGTACTAAAGCATACACGTGCATGTGTAAGTTGTATAATGGAAAATGGAAATTGACTCGCTTTCTGAGCCAGTGTTGTAGCGACTTGTCAAAGTCTAATCTTAAAGTTGATCATGGTGAGCCTTTCAAGTTTAAAAACACTACAGACATTTCTTTTGCTTTTTATTATTACCCATTCTATATCCATCTATACCACTTTAAACGGGTATCCATTGGTTTAGGTATAATTTGCTCAGTGATAATATATTATAATATTATTTACCTATTTACTTTTGTGAATTCGTCATTACGATTTTATTGTATTTTACTTTTGGCATTTATGAATCCTATTCCTATTATCTTCTCAAGATAGTATAAACAAAATTTGAACTTTAAAAAACGCTGAGATAGAACATCTCAGCGTTTCGGACAACATCTCGGATTCTGAAAACTGCGAAGGTTAAGATTTACTCGAGCGAGACAGAAAAAGACCCTATTCTCCAAGGGCCGGGTTAATGGACGTGTTTTTCGACCCACGCCCAAGGGCAAAAAGGGTTAGTTACATGAATATTTTAATGAGAACCAGCGTTTACAATTATTGGTCGACTATTTGAAGGACTAAGCCCCAGAGTTTCAAAGATTAGGACAATTGAAAACAGAATTAGAACGTCTTTGTCAAAGACTTTCCTCCTTTTTTTCCTTCAGTAGTATTTTAGCTACTAACATACGTCCGCTACTTCATCTGTTTAGTTTATTATTAAATTAATACTATCTTCAGAACCAAATACTAATATACCCAGCGGGGGCGGTTATGTCGGGCTTGAACCGACTAAAACCGCATGCCGTCCCAGGTCTAAAGACGCCTAAAGGGTGTAAGGATGCCCATGGAGCATATCCCTCGCACCCCGACTGACCCTGGGCCATCTCCAGTTTCGAAATGGCCCCCTCGGGTTTGGGAACCACGGTATCCCCGTCTTGCCCTGGTTTGAGGGAGCGGCGCTAGTCGCCCCGCCGTCCCGGCCTGCTTCTGCTGTGGTGACACTTGACAGGCGGCCTCACCTACCACCCCCAGGCCTGCGCTCATGGAGGACGAAGGTCGTTAAGCGAAATACTAATATACCCATTTAATACTAGATTAGCTGTATGGAACTTAAAACGCAATAAAATGTTCGTGAATGCGACGTGTTGTTGTATTACGTTGAATTAAACGCGTAAGGTAACGCCCCGATGTGAAAATCTCAGTGTTTTCAACATTTTTTATTCTAGCCAGTTAGGCTATTAATTATTGATTCGAATCTGTAGTGAACTTCGATATAGCTATATCTTAGCTTAGCCAAAATTAATAATAATAATAATAATATTTATTGTCTCAAAAAAATTTATAAAAACACAATGGCTCCCTAGATCCCACACTAGGATTCCCTGTGTCGTGGGATCTAGTCTCTTTCGTTCCACTCGACAATAGTAATAATATTATGATAATATATGTTATACAATCATCCTTTAATTTACAAAAGGTGATGAAGACCTGAAAACAATATTAAATAGATAATAAAAAAAATAAAAAAATAAAAAGAAACCAAAAATTCGCCCCAATAATACAGTGTGTGTGTGTTCGTGTGTGTGTGTGTGTGTGTAATGTAAGGGTTAAGATGAGTGAGAGTTTGTGAAGATGAGGGTGTGTTTGTGTGTATGTTGTGAAATTGTGTGTGAGTGAAACAGGCAGTGTGTATGAGCATAAATTATGTGTGTATGTGAGCACAACATGCAATACAATAACATGCATCTAACAATGCACATCACTGTACAGATACCAAAATCTGTTCTGTTTTGTCATAATCCAGCTGCAGTAGCCATTTATAAACTTTGTCTTTGCACCTGCGTCTTGTCAATCTGACGATGTTATGAATGGCATTTATTTTCCTGTAAATGTACGGCCCCATAAAGTTATATGATCTCCTACCAATCTCTTTGCGGCACCTAACCGATTGCCATACAAGTCTGCGACCTGTATAACTCTCGGAGGCGCTACTCAAGGCAGATCCATGGAAACGCAAAGTTACTGATAGAATATATAATTTCCTGACACTGAGCAGTTCAAGTTCAGAGTAAAGCAGATTCGTGGGGTATCTAAAAGGTCGGCCATATGTTACTTTAAGAAGTGCACGTTGTGCTCTTTCCACCTTGATCATATTATCTTTTCCGGCAGCGCCCCATACAGTGATGCAGTAATTTAAGGTTGACTGGCAAAGAGAGAAATATACCATTTTTAGGGTTTTGTCATTAGCAACTTTACCTAATCGTTTGAAGACTCTTAAAGCCTTCTAGTCCTGGTGGTAAGTACACTTATATTTTTAATCCATTTCAGTGCGCAGTCCAAAAATATTCCAAGATATTTCATTGAATCAACTTGTTCTATTTGAGCACAGTTACAGTTGTCGGGCATTGAACATAAGTGTAGTTTCAGGCTCATAGTATGTTTTGGAGAGAAGCGTTTAGACACATACAAGTTAATAGCTTTAGTTTTATCAATGTTGAGAGTCAGAAGATTCTGTTGCAGCCAGCTAGCAACCTTCTGCAAGCCCCGCTCCACATTATTCTGAGTCTCATGCCATGTTTTGCCGGAGAAGACTATTGCTGTGTCATCAGCGTAGGTTTTTTTTTTTTTTTTTTTTTTATATTTAGGACACGTCAATTTGACTTCACCTCGCCTGATGGTAAGCTGAAGGTAAAGTCTCTGGAAAGAGGGTCACCATTACATACACGTACCATGTTAACAATGGTGGCACTCAGCTTGACGGCCTCATCAGAAGAGGATTGTCGTCGCAGCACCGCGTGACACCCACCGGTTCCACTAGTGCTGCAACCACAATCCCCCTGCCCGGTAACTATTTTGGCTTGAGGGAGGTCCATGGCGCACAAACCATTTATGTAGATAATAAAGAGTGTAGGACCAAGCACACTGCCCTGGGGAACTCCGTAGTTAACGGGTTTTAGTTCACTGCAGTAGTCTCCCACAACTACTTTCTGTTTTCTATCAGCCAGATAAGAGCTAAACCATGCTAACGCATCACCGCGGACTCCTAGAAACTCCATCTTACAAATAAGTATTTTCCTAGAGACCGTGTCAAACGCTTTTGCCAGGTCCAGAAAGATGCCAGTACATGCCATGTTCTGGTCAAGTTTGTGACTGATGAAGTCAACTAGGCTAGATACTGCATCCTCCGTGGACCTGGCAGCACGAAAGCCAAACTGGTTATCGGATAAAAGCTTCTTTTTTTCCAAATAAGCCAACAATCGCCTGTTGACAACCCTCTCCAAGACTTTGGAGAGAGTTGTCAACAAAGAGATCGGACGATAATTAGAAGGAGTCTTAGGGTCACCACTCTTATATATCGGACAGATATTTGCAATCTTGAAGCCTGTGGGAACAGTGCTCTTTTTCATGCTCAGGTTACATCAGAAAGTAATAGATTTAACTAAAACATGGGCACAGCTTTTGAGTATCTTATTATTTATGGCATCATGACCCGCAGATGAAGCTACTTTAAGGTTTATGATTATCTTTGAAATTTCTACTTCATCTGTTGGGGTGAGAAAGAAAGAGTCTGGATCTTTGCTATAGGGATCACACTGCCGGGCGTTACTGGCTAGTTTAGCTTCCGTTAAGTTAAGTTGGGATAGAGTTTTCTCTGCTAGAGTCTCGCCAATTGTTATGAAATAATTGTTTACTCTATTCAGAATAACTTCGGGTGTATCGGAACCGGTCATAAGTTCTGAGGTCCTACCCCTTTTATTTTTAATATTCCAAATGTGTTTAATTTCTGACCAAAGCTTTTTGTTGTTTCCTACGGCATTGGCTAATAGGTTCCGCTCATACTCCACCTTCAAATTGGTTAAAATATTATTACAATAATTACGGTAAGTTTTGTATTCCTGCTGGATAACAGGATTGTGAAGATTGTTTTTTATTTGCTTTAATATGCAATGCGTCTCTCCGTCTGATCCACTTTAGTAAATTTTGTGTTATCCAAGGCTTATTGATAACTTCCGAGCTACGGCAGAGACGTTTGGTGGTGTTTAGTAATTTTTTCAGTTAGTCCGTCAACCAATAGTTTAGCTGCTCTATTTACATCACGAATCTCATATAGATAGTCCCAGTCTTCACTCTCAATCTCACTAATCAAACCGGGATAGTCAATTTTCGTGATGTATTTCTTAGAAATAGGCGTTTGTGTGTTCTTGTTTATGCCAAACATCACAGTATCGTGGTCAGTAATACCGGTTTTACAGACTATCACTGTCGCTTAAAATGAAGTACTTGTATATTTTGTTTTGTGTAGCTTGTTTAACTCTATGTTTGGAACTGTTAGTATTAAAAACTATTTTAATTTCAAGTTCCATGGCTACGACAATAACACGTTATATAGGTACCTAAGTTTCATGTCAATGAATTTTCTTTTTTTTTAACACGTCTATTTGACTTCACCTCGTCTGATGGTAAGCTGAAGGTAAAGTCTCAGAAAAGAGGGTCACCATTACATACACGGACCATGTTAACAACATTTTGTTTGTGGAATCATCAAATTTGTTTACCCGAAGATTATATACCATAATCATCATATTCCCGAATTTAATTTACCCGAATTTCATTTGCCCGAATGTTTTATTTGCCCTAAAAGACATATGACATATTTTTAATTGCCCGAAACTTAGATACCATAAGATTCGAGTGCCATATGTATTGTTTTTCATATTTTTAATTGCCATAATAATAATTAGACATAATATTTAAACGCCATAATGATTATTCGACATAATATTTAAATGCCATAACAATTATTAGACAAATATTTAAACGCCATAATAATCATTATACATGATATTTAAGTATAATAATAATACATTTATTTATTCTTCTCTTTTAAGTTTAATGGTCACAGTTCTAACCTAACTCAAATGGCACCTAACCAAACTACTTCTGGGTGGTTTATAAAAAAATAACCACGAAGGGGATGGCGGGGTCTATTCGCTCGCTTCGCTCGTTCAAATGACCCCGCCATCCCCTTGTAACCTAACCTATCCGAGTCGGGGTGCCCTAAAGTCCCGGTTGCATCCAATTTCTCCTGATATAACAACCGTTACACACCCAATGTCGATGGCAAATGTAATTATCATATGTTATGGCATATGATAATTATGGCATGTGATAATTATGGCATGTGATAATTAGGGCATGTGATAATTAGGGCATGTGATAATTAGGGCTTACAATGATTATGACAAATGATGTTATGGTAAGTGACTTTATGGGAAACAAAGCTTCTAGCAAGTGACTAATATAGCAAATAAGAGTAGGGCAAATGAATATTAAGGTCATATAATATTATGGCTGTTGACTATTATGGCAAATGATATTAGGGCAAATAAAGTTCGGGCAAACGGCGGTATACCCTACCTTATTATATGAAATAATACCGTGTAGCATTGTGAATTTTCAGTTCTCCGCACTCAACAACAACAACTTATATCAGACTAGTCGCGTTACCTGCGGCTCCACCCGCGTGGCATTCTGATCCCGTACCCGCAGTCCATGGGAAACCGGTTCTAGGGATAAAATAACCTATTTGTTATTCCAGACTATAGTATATTCCGTACCAAATTTCAGCCAGATCCGTGCAGCCGTTAGAGCGTGATTGAGTGACAAACATTTAAATGTCTTCACAAACTTTCACATTTATAAACGCTAAAAGTGTTCGTCAGTAGTCTACACGTCGGTGTATGCACCTAAACAATGTTACTAAGTGGTTATTAAGTATCGGTTAAGAATTGTAGTCATTTTGGATGATGGAGGTCCTTCTCTAGTACCGAAAATTAAAAGGAACGGTCCGGGATTTTGGGTTGAGGGTCAAACGGTTAAAACAGTGTAACAAAGGCAACTTTATAAGTGGTATTGCTGAAATTTACCGCAATTCGCCTTTCGGCGATTACAAACTTCTCTTTGCGTACTGTTTTTTTTTTTAATTTCTAATGAGTAACAGATTTCTGAGAATTCCCTCTGTTGAATTCAATTTCGTTCGATGTAATTATACCTACATCAACAGGCCTCCGTTAGATGCGTTCATCAAATTCCATTTACTGATTAAAAACGGTACACGGGCTCCCATGTATAGGAAAATACGTATTTTCAAACCTTCAGAGTAATGAAATATTGTCCCTGGATACTCAATTAATCATGTACTGTTAAAGTCTGTTTTATTCTTGAGCTTCTAAAATTATATAACATTTGGTGGTACAAGTACAAATTAAAGATTTATTAATGTTCGAGTGAGCCCAGTAGACTAAAGAGCCAGTTAAATGTAGTAAATCAGTAATAAATAAGTCGGTATACAAGGTGGAAACGTTAAGTGTGTCCAGCCGATTATTTCGTCATTTTTAAAGATGGTATAAAACTTTAAACTGACATGAAATCTGTACCACTTAATCTATAAATCGACTTATAAAGAAAAAATATCGGCATGTGTTCATAATTTGTACTTTTTCAGTTCGCATACAGATAATATAGCACGGTTTATTCACTAGTCTGATAAGTAGAAATGGTCAGAAAGAAACAAAATCGGTCAAGTGCGAGTCGAACTCGTGCGCCGAGGGTTCCGTATCTACCCATTACACTACATTATACCACAATGAACCAGTCAACACGATAAAAAAAATGGCATGTCTCTTAGCCGGGACCCCTCCATCGTAGTACCAATGGCGCAAGGAGGCACTGGAGGATCAGGGCTCAGCGGTCCCAGCTCCGCCAAAAACTCATGGAGACATGGAGGGTGCGACTTGAGCATCAAGGTGGGAGAATCCACCATCGTGGCGGTGAGGCCGATCATGAAGGAGTGGTTGGTTAGGCACCACGGTGACCTCTCCTATCGGATGTGCCAGATAATTACCGGACACGGGTGCTTCGGTAAGTATCCGTGACGCGTCCACTGGGAGCCAACCCCGAAATGCCAGCACTGCGAGGATCCTGGCGAAGAGACGGCGCTCAACACGTTGTTGGATTGCCCAGCGTGGGCGAGTCAACGTCGGGATCTTGTTGCGGTCCTGGGTGTGGACGTTCTGTCGCTGGAGACCATGGTGAGAGCCGTGGTCTTCGACAGAATCAAGTGGCGAGCCGCTGCCTCTTTCTGCGAGCAGGTAATGCGTGCGAAAGAGACGGTGGAGAGGGAGCGAGAGAAAACCCTGCTCCGCGAGTTCCGCACTCGTCTACGAACGGGACTACCGACCTCCATGATCGGGGCCTAAGGACGGCAGTTGGCGGACTCGCCGTCCTTACAGAAGCAGGCCAAGACGGAGGCGTGACATTTGTGTCCTACACACGCCTGCCAACTCACCGTCTCGGGATAAAACCCGACCCCACTAGGCGACTAGGCGGTGGCGGCCAAAGTCTGCTGGTAACCCTGGGGTTATCCTTTCGAGGGCTTACCCGGGATGCACGGCAATGGACACTTGGGGAGGACACCGTATGGTTTTAGTCGGTCCGATTCCGACACGCCCTCCCCATCGTTTGCACCGATGGGGTGAAGCCCGTGGGGGTTTCCACACGTTAAAAATAAATAAAATCACAAAATTTAATTTAAACTGTAGTAGTGTAGCATGAGTGCGAGGGATATGCTCTATGGGCAACCTTACACCCCGGCGTCTGTAGACCCGAGACGGCGTGCGGTTTTAGTCGGTTCAAGCCCGACATAACCGCCCCCGCTGGCCGGCGGGGGGGTATCTGAAGGGATTTAAGGGAAAGGGATAGGGAAAAAAAAGTAGTGTAGCATGAATTTCCATGTAATAAAACGTGAAAATTCAGTTTAGTAAAAAAAGTCTACCAATACATACAAAAAAATGCTCCAATGTGTATTGATAAAAATAATATCCAAAAAGCTTAATAGACTTAATCTAAGTATCAAACTAGTGCATAAATCGAGCTATAGTAAACCTGTGGGAACCGCAAAAGTACAAACATTTTTTAGGTAGATTTCGATGACTGCGTGGCGGCGGCGGTTGGGGATATAGCGGTCGTGGCCGCTTATATCACGCCGAACCGAGACCAAGCTGCATATGAGCAGTGGCTCCGTCAGCTGGCCGTCGTCGTCAATGCCTGCCAGCCCCGTCCGGTCCTTGTGCTCGGGGACTTCAACGCCTGGTCGTATGCCTGGGGTTCCCGACACGAAAGGGGCGCGACGGGGCATAGAGGCAGGGCACTGGTGGACTGGGCCGCACGACTCGGCCTAGTCCTCCTAAATCGGGGAGCCGTGGACACGTTCGTGACCTCGAGGGGTAGCTCCATCGTGGACCTATCGTTCGCGAGCCCCTCGTTGGCGCGACGTGTTCAGGGCTGGCGCGTCGTTTTGGGGGAGGACACAAGTTCGGATCACCGATACATTCGGTTTGACGTGTCCCCCCCTGCGAGCGACGCGCCGGCTGCACCGGCTCCACCCGAGCCACGTTGGGCGCTTAAGCGAATTGATCGGGAGCTCCTCCTGGAAGCCGCCATCGTACAGGCCTGGGCCCCTGCGCCGGACAGGCCTGTCAGCATAGACGATGAGGCGGAGTGGTTCCGGGAGGCCATGACCCGTGTCTGTGACGCGGCGATGCCTAGGGCTCCGCCCTATAATCCGAGGGGTCAGGTCTACTGGTGGTCGTCGGAGATCGCGCAGCTCAGACGGGGCTGCGTGATCACGCACCGCCGGTGGGCCCGATTCCGTAGGAGGCGTCGCCGCCCCGCAGATGCGGAGGCCCGAGAGGCGGAGTTGTACGAGGGATACAGGGAGGCCAGACGAGCCCTCCGAGCGGAGATAAGGCGTTCCAAACGGGACGCCTTCCGTGAGCTGCTGGAGACGCTGGAGCGGGACCCTTGGGGGCGGCCCTACCGGATGGTGAGGGGCAAGCTGCGCCCCAAGGCCCCGCCGTTAACCCGGTGTCTCCAGCCGGATCTGCTCGGAGGAGTTGTTGGCTCCCTGTTCCCAGCGCGGGCGGTGGAACATGTTCCACCGCGGATGACTCCGCCTCGGTTGCGCATGGCACCCGAAGTGGAAGACGACGACGTGCCCGAGGTCACTTGGGTAGAACTAGAGCTGGCGGTGAGAAGGCTAAGAGCCAAACACACCGCCCCGGGACCCGACGGCATTCCAGGCCGAGCGTGGGTCCTAGCTCTAGTCGACGACGCTCTCGAGCCCCGACTGAGAGGGCTTCTCAGCGCATGTTTGGAGCGGGGCCAGTTTCCGAAATTGTGGAAGACGGGGAAACTGGTCCTCATCCGAAAGGAGGGGCGCCCGGCGGACTCGCCGTCCGCCTACCGGCCCATAGTGTTGCTCGACGAGGTGTGCAAGCTCTTTGAAAGAGTAATTGCGAAGCGCCTCGTCGAGCACCTCTCAAGAGTGGGGCCGGACCTGGCGGATGGCCAATATGGCTTCCGCCAGAGGCGCTCCACCGTGGATGCCATCATGCGCGTGAGGGCTCTGGCGGAGGATGCAGTAGCCCGGGGTGAGGTGATGTTGGTGGTGTCCCTTGACATCGCCAACGCGTTCAACACCTTGCCCTGGAGTTGCATTAGGGAGGCGCTCGTGTATCACGAAGTGCCTCTCTACCTCCGCCGCATAGTCGGGGCGTATTTGACGGAGAGAGCCGTCATCTACCCAACCGTGACCGGTCTCGGTCGGCGTGAAATGTCGTGCGGTGTTCCACAGGGATCGGTCCTGGGGCCGCTCCTGTGGAACATCGGATACGACTGGGTGCTTCGCGGTGAGCTCGTAGGCGGTGCCGCCGTCACGTGCTACGCGGACGACACGCTCGTGACGGCGTGCGGGGCGACGTACCGCGAAGCGACCCGAAAGGCCACGACCGCGGTTGCCCAAGTCGTTAGGCGGATCCGGCGGCTGGGTCTCGAGTTGGCCCTGCATAAAACCGAGGCCCTGTTCTTCCATGAGCCTCGGAGCAAGCCACCCGAGGGATCCAGTCTCATCGTGGGAGGAAATCGCATCGGCATCAAGCCCCAAATGAAATATTTGGGGCTCGTGCTCGACGGCCAATGGGACTTCGGAGAGCACATCCTAAGTCTGGCCCCCAAATTGAAGGGCACAGCTCTTGCTCTGGCTCGGCTGTTGCCCAACATGAGGGGGCCCGATGACTCCTGCAGGAGACTCTACGCGGGGATCGTGCGGTCCATGGCCCTGTATGGGTGTCCAATATGGGCGGAGGCCCTGAGGACCAGAACTGTGCGGATGCTGCGCGCTCCGCAGCGAGTTCTGGCCATCAGGGTCATCCGAGGGTACCGCACGATCTCCTTCGAGGCGGCGAGTCTCCTTGCCGGAACTCCGCCAAGGGACCTGGAAGCGAGAGCCCTTTCGCAACTGTACCAGTGGCGAAAGGAGGCGCGGGAACAGGGATGGAACCCTGAGCCTCGAGAAATCGAGGCCGTGCAGTCCCAGCTCCGCCAGGCCATCGTGGTGGAGTGGAAGGAACGACTTGGGCAACCAAGCGCAGGGCACGCCGCAATAGCGGCGGTAAGGCCCATCATGGAGGATTGGCTGGAAAGGCGACACGGAAGCCTCTCCTACCGACTGACGCAGGTGATCTCAGGGAAGGGGTGCTTCGGGGACCACCTGCATCGGATCAGGAAGGAGCCAACGCCTGAGTGTCATCACTGCGACGCGAGCGAGGACTCAGGGCTGCACACGCTGGCGGACTGCCCGGCGTGGGAGGCGCCGAGGCGTGACCTCGTGGCAGCCATCGGGGTGGGAGTCCTCTCGCTCGGCAGCATGATTGCGGCAATGGTGCGGAGCGCGAGCGCGTGGGCCGCCGCCGTATCCTTCTGCGAGCATGTAATGCTCGCGAAGGAGGTGGCGGAGCGCGCCCGGGAGAGACTTAGAACTCTCCCGGTCCGCCAAGCCCGCAACTTGCTCGCCGCGCGTCGCAGGCAACTCAGGCGCCGGAGGTCGCTTAACGACCTCCGTCCTCCATGAGCGCAGGCCTGGGGGTGGCGGGTGAGGCCACCTGTCACCCCAGCAGAAGCAGGCCGGGACGGTGGGGCGACTAGCGCCCCTCCCCCAAACCGGGGCAAGACGGGGACACCGTGGTTCCCAAACCCGAGGGGGCCATCTCGAAACCGGAGATGGCCCAGGGTCAGTCGGGGTGCGAGGGAAATGCTCTATGGGCAACCTTACACCCCGGCGTCTGTAGACCCGAGACGGCGTGCGGTTTTAGTCGGTTCAAGCCCGACATAACCGCCCCCGCTGGCACGCGGGGGGGTATCCGAAGGGATTTCCGCACGATAAAAAAAAAAAAAAAAAAGGTAGATTTCGATGAAAACGATCTACCTATTGGTTTCTTGACTACTGTCGAATTAAAAAAAAAAATCTTTATAGGAGGTCTAGTTATGACCACTGGTCAAAAAGTTTATATACTTATATATATATGTATGTATGGTTCCACTTCCCAAAATTTGCGGCATTTTTGCCCCGATCGCTTTCAAACTGCGGTCAAAAATTGCTTGGGTGTAAACTTAGTTTAAGTTCGTGAACGGGTGGAATCCGGCCTAAGGGGATGGTAGGGCCTCACTTTTTGTGAAATCAGTTTTCCTCAAAATTTCACGTTCCATGAAAGATATTCGAACCGTTCTAATTTTATCCCATAGTATACATGAATACCAACAACTTTTAATAATAAACCTATAAGATTAAAACTTTAACAAAAAGTGGAGGGGGGAAAAACCAAAATTTTTCGGGAGAAAAATCATAACTTCTAACTGGTGAACATTCTTGCAGTAGGAAACATTTTTAAGTCTAAAATAAATGTCTGAAAAGTTTTTCGCTAAAAGTTACCGTTTTCGAGAAAAAATAATTAAACTGTTTAAAGTCCGTAGTTCTCTATATAAAATAATATTAATTGCTTCACGAAATCTACCTGTGCGTTCCCCCTGCGGGAACGGATTTTTTTTCTACTTTTTAGTACCAATTGTGAACACATGCCGATATTCTTTTTATTTTTTTATATGTCGTTTTATAGATTAAGTGATGCAGATTTCATATCAGTTTAATGCTTTGAAATATCTTTAAAAATGACGGAATAATCGGCTAGACACATTTTTTAATGTTTCCAGCCTGTATATCTATTCCTTTGTATTTTGTCATGTTGCACACGATGTTTATTGTTTGGTAAAATCTGGTATTACAACCGGTTAGGCACAAACAAAGGCAATATCAGGTAAAGGAATTCGATGTTAAGACATGAAAGTGCTTATAATACCTTTTTTTTTCGTGCGGAAATCCCTTCGGATACCCCCCCACCGGCCAGCGGGGGCGGTTATGTCGGGCTTGAACCGACTAAAACCGCACGCCGTCTCGGGTCTACAGACGCCGGGGTGTAAGGTTGCCCATAGAGCATATCCCACGCACCCCGACTGACCCTGGGCCATCTCCGGTTTGGAGATGGCCCCCTCGGGTTTGGAAACAACGGTGTCCCCGTCTTGCCCCGGTTTGGGGGAGGGGCGCTAGTCGCCGCACCGTCCCGACCTGCTTCTGCTGGGGTGACAGGCGGCCTCACCTGCCACCCTCAGGCCTGCGCTCATGGAGGACGGAGGTTGTTGAGCGACCTCCGGCGCCTGAGTCGCCTGCGACGCGCGGCGAGCATGTTGCGGGCTCGGCGGGCCGGGAGAGTTCTGAACCTCTCCCGGGCGCGCTCCGCCATCTCCTTCGCGAGCATCACATGCTCGCAGAAGGAGGTGGCGGCGGCCCACGCGCTCGCGCAGTGCTTATAGTACCTATTTACTAGGTATGGGAGCTGGAAGCTATGTATACGGCGTTGTTTAATTCATAAGGTTTCCATAGCTAGCGCGTATTACACGACATTGTTATAATTTTCAAACGAGTTAATATCAAGAGTGGTTGAGAAATGTTTAATTACCACTGTGACATGCTGCGTGCTGGGTGACTGGGAGAACATAGTGGTGTTTGATGCAGAATAGGCCTGCTTCACGCATTTTCGACATTTTATCATTTTAGTAATCATAGGTGGTTATTAATTAAGATTATAAATATTTGTTTGTAATGTGTGATGTGATTTTTTTTTGTGTCCGCATCCGTTGTCTAGAGTCTAGCTAGAGCATTCATGTGCACACAATGTATCTAGTGGAGGTGGTATACTCATAGTGCCTCAGCCAGGTCATTGCCAACATTATTTCCGACTTTAGAGAAGGGTTAGCCCCCTTTCCTCTTCACAAGCGCGCGAGAGTCACCTGCCGCTATCTCGTTGTTAGTGTGACAGACTGCTCATACTGTTAACAGGATTATTTTTATATGACTCCCTCTTTCTCTCAGCCTATAAGAGTCATGGCTTGACCGGGTGGAGATTAGTTTTAGATCATATCCTCGGCCTCAAAAGATTCTGAGACAGTGAGATCATTCAGCTACTTCCGCATGACAGAACATTATCGCTAGCAGCAACATATCTACTAAAGAAAAGCGAGAGGTGTTAATACTTTCGTTCCTAGGGTGGACTATTAGGGTGATTTCAAACCCAGTACCCTACGTGCCTAGAAATTGAACGTGAAACTCTTCACTTATGAGCCAAAGTTTATATCTTAACGATATAATTGCGATTTTCTTCGTTCGATATACAACCTCGATTATTGATATGAACTAAAATCTAAATACCTACCTAACTTTAGATTAAATAGTATCAAGTCTTTAGAACTTATTTAAATGTCCGATGGGGCTCTAGTGTCATTATATTATATGCTTTACACGTGACGACATTAGGTTGAAAGTTGATATTATCGCTAAATTTAATCTATTCATAAATTATGGTTGGCCATGTCACTTTGGTTCAATATTTTCATTTAGTGCTTCTTACGAATTAGGCATTTAATGAGTTTTTAAGCAATTAGTGTGCTAACTTTTTCTATAGATTTAAATTGGAAAAAGTGACTATCCAGGTCGGGACTTCAACCCTTAAACTTGAGTACTTTCACCAACTGAGCTACCTGGACACGTCCTCTATGTTCGAAATTGTCTGATACGTTACGTCTTGGGGCGAGTCTGGGGCAAATAATAAATCCAAATGCTTTTAAAACAGGTTTTGAAGTAATTCTTCCTAGCCCTAGCAGCGCTTCACGAGGAATTAGCTCGAAAGCCACGACAATTATTTACGACGTTTCCAGTGCGGAATTACAGCCTGCCGCGCAACCGCGGCCCTTTATGTTTATTCACGGGTCATAATACCCGGGTGAAGATAAATATTCGACAACGAAAATATAGGTGAACCCGTATTTCAAGCTGCCATCGTTGGCGGCAGCAGTTGTGAAAGTAATCACTACAAACATGTCGAAAATTATTCTCGTTGCATGCTTAGATGAGCGAGTTTGGCGTGCCCTCATTTGTAATGCACTGGCAGAATGCATAATGGAATACGAGTTTGTTTCAGCCCAATTGGTAACTTCTTGCTGTCCGTTCTTATTGAATTATTTTAAAATAGGAATAGAGAAAGTCTCGTGTTAGCTAGGAGAGCATTTCAGCAGTCCCTTACTTAAAAATAACAACACAACTACAAAGATAAATCCACAATAGGACTATTATTCCCAAATTATTATTAGTTAATAAGTAAGCTGCATTATTACAATAACGTCTATTACTAGATAAAACTTTAAATAAGTTATATTGTAGTGATTCAAATGGTATACGGTTGTAACAATTTCTTGTAGTGTAATTGAAATTAGTAATATTGCGAGGTAATAACTAATTAGTAATCATTTTTAAATTGTCTAAAAATATTTAAAATACAAAAGCAAATCAAAGGTTGTTGTCGTAATCATAAATAGCTCGGCGGTCAAGTAAAGCCTATTGGCAATAATAACTGGCGATCATAACTATATCCTAAATGAGTATTTACAGGAAATGGAAAATGATCGAGGTGTTAAAAAAGCACCCATTAAATTTGGACAATGCAGCTTACGTTTATATTTCGCACGTAATCTGCTTGACGTGTAAAATACGGCGTGTCAGTAAATATTAAACTGCAATAATTTCGCTTGGCTCACCGTCCATAAATATTGTCCGCAGATTTTCATATTAATTGGAACTCAAATAGAGCGTCTCTGTAAACAAAAATTTGTATTAAATCATTGTTCTTTACACGCTGTGTAAAAATATGCATCTCAATTTGCATGGTATCATTGGTATGAACTATGTCTAAAATTTTGGTTGTAGTAGATTTATGATAACAATTGAGGATAATAATAATAATTTATTTGCACAAATAACAGTTCACAATGATAATCACAATTATATATTACAGGTCAAAGAAGAAAAACAAATCATAATGTGGTTCGTTGGCACCTGTACTAATATATTTAAACATTGTATCACAGGTGCCCAGCGCCTTCCGTGATAGAGGATCAATTTCAAATTATTATGATTTAAAAATGTATAACTAGAAATGCAGTAGTAGTATTTTTTCTTTTTTTTCTTTCCCTCTCTTTCTTTTCTTTTTTCTCTTTTCTAAGTAGAAGAAAAAAATTAAAAATAAGAACAATAATACAAAAATAATAAAGTATTGTTCCGATAGTTGTATCGGTTCACGGACTGATTACCAAACACCTCAAGAGGCTCGCGTTAGGCAGTTGGGTCATGGGCTTGATGCAGAAGGCATTGCTCCTCGACACGGCACGTATTGGGAGGAGATTACTCTCTCTGAAGCCCTAACCGGTAGTTTGGTCACTGTACACGATGGCGGTGGGCCACAATTTTTAATATTTTTAAATATATTTTTTTATAGAATGTATTTAAAAATATAATTTATAAGTAATTAAAGTTTAATAAAGGAACTAATATTACTGAAATAATTAATTATTAAGGTTATTAATTCATCAATATATTAATTTTAATGCAGTGAAGAGTAATGATAATAAAAAGAATGATGAAGTAAAAAATGATTAAAGATTAAAGAGTGTGTGAGTGTGGGTATGTGTGTGTGCGTGTGAGGGCGGCAAAAACCTGCGGCAAAATTGGTGTGTATTTAGCACAATGGGGACGTTGAACTAATATCACGAACAGATTTTCAGTTTCGTGATAGTCCAAAGTCAGGAGCCACCGTTTTAGTGATAGTTTATATTCTTAAAGTGGTAGTGGATAAATGTAAATGATTTTGTTGATACGGTTATAAAGGCGACAACTATTTATTGCGAAACTTCTACCCGCTTGAGAGAGCTGTTCTATGCGGTTCGATTATACAGATACGGTCCTTTCTACGCTTATCATTCGGTATACTTATACGGAAGCAATGCATGCCTACATAATATATATATATGTAGTACATAATATATATAGTTAGGAACACAAAAAGCTGTCTCACAGTCATTACAGAGCAATCTTTATATAGCTGTGTTGTAGAAAATCTGTGAGGTTTAGAATAGAATAGAAATAAACTTTATTGTATATCAATCAGAGTATGCATAGTTACTTGGAAAACATATGTACAAATATAATTTATATCTTATCGCTAAAAGCAAAATCTTACAGGCAACCTTTGGATGGACACGAATTGGAACATTTATGGGTGTGGTTTATAGGAAAGGAAGAAATAAAAAAAAAAAGATAAAAAAAAAATAAAAAAAATTGTTCATTCATATAAAATCGTACATTATTCAAAATTAAACTAAGCATACAAAACACACAACATTAGTTGAAATACAACTAAACTAAACTAGATAAAACTAAAATAAAATAAATAAATAAGAAACTTAAACCTAAAATGCATCGTGGAATTCCTCCGCATCACATGCCTCCTGTGGTAATGTGAACAGAAGACTGGCAGCATTGCCACGTTGTATGGCAATACTTATTCTCTGTGCTAATAAGGAGCCAGCCTTCTGGTCACGAGAAGTGTCGATCATACGTGTTGCAATGTCCCTGAAGAGACTGCGAGCACTCGGACCCCTTGCCCCTAACGTTTCGACTCCAAACGGCACAAATTCATAATCTCCAATTAAATTTGAGTATTTGCGCCGTTTCAGAGTCTCCGCAGAAGCAGCAGCAGCAGCACCGGCACAGCCACCCGTGCTGGCTATATGGGTAGGAGCAATGGTGTCGACGCATGTTGCGTCCCAAACCAGAGTCCTACCCATTTTCCATGGCATTCATGACATACCGTCCGGTCTCTTGCCATCGTCGCGTGCCAAACTATTTGGTTCAAGTACAGCTGGCACACCGGCAGTGACAAGAGCACGTCGGATTATATCATTGAGGCTGGCGTGCCGTGATATTCGCCCAGCGCTCCTGCAGCACGATAAGCCATGGTGTCCGAACCTGTCGATGGCTTCTCCACAGCGACATCGATGCGGAGAAACACACGGGGCACCTAAACGAAGGCATGTTGCAATGCTGAAGGTAGTGTCATCTGACATAGTTCCTACGTTAGATGACGGAAGAGCTTGTCAACTTATAGGGGTATATACCCTATAAGTTGACAAGCTCTTCCGTTCATATATACATGCATAAACATGCATAAATGCATAAGATATAAACGATACTCAATAAGAAACTAAGAAGCCACTTTTTTAAAGGTGGCCAGAGATTGGGCGCGCTTGATGGATAAAGGCAGTGCATTCCGCAAGCGTACCGACTGTACAGTTAAAGATCATAGAAGCTTGTGGAATGCTTAGGTACTGCCAATTCCAATGATACTGATGACCTCAAGGATCTTGAATGTGTGTCATTGAGAAACACAAAACGTTTTTTAATTAACTATGAGTGAAGGGATTAAAAAGAATACTGTAAAGCATGGAAAGAATATGAGCATTCCGGCGAAGTCGAATTGGGAGCCACTTGAGCAAGTTGCGAAACTCGCAAACGTGATTATATTTGCGGAGACCAAATATAAATCTAATACAAACATTTTGAAGGCGCTCAAGCTTATCAAGTTCTCCACAGTGAGATCAAGATAGCTGACATCAGTATAATCAAGTAGAGGAAGAAGAAGAGATTCTGCAAGAGCATTTTTAGTGGTCGTTGGCAAAAAGTTCGCAGTCTACGCATGAACCCCGCTGATTCCAACAACTTGCGGCTGGCTTCATTCATTTGGGGTCCCCAGGAAAGTGTGTTAAATATGCCTAAATTATTTACGTTGCTGCTTATTTGAAGTGCAATACCGTTAAAAATAATGTCAGGCAGTTGTGACCAATTTATACGTGATAGCATCCTGGAGCTACCAACAATGGTAGCCTGAGTCTTGGAGGGGTTAACTTCTAGCCCATACTGCTTGCTCCACTTACATACCTGCGTCAAGTCCACATTTATAATAGAGAAGGTTGCTGAAGAACCCGCGCCCCCTGTCGTAGCCGTCGAATGCACTGCCCCTACGCCACACACGTCAGTTTAGCCAGTCTACTGTTCTTACTCTCATTATGCAAATTGTTCGTAACCGACTTTTGCTAATTGTATTGCAGTGAAGATTTGTGTTGTCGTAAAAACGGTAAAGAGGGCGGTCCCCGAGAGGCAAGAAAACAAATTGATTTTTGATGTTGCCGGCTCGCGCTCGCGTTGAGACCATGGTAATATTTATTTACGGTACCTCTTTTTTTTTTTTGTGCGGAAATCCCTTCGGATACCCCCCCGCCGGCTAGCGGGGGCGGTTATGTCGGGCTTGAACCGACTAAAACCGCACGCCGTCTCGGGTCTACAGACGCCGGGGTGTAAGGTTACTCATAGAGCATATCCCTCGCACTCCGACTGACCCTGGGCCATTCGCAGTGTCCCCTCTGATAACAGCAGAGGGGTACCTGGAGCGACCACGCCCCCCCGCGGGCCTTGCAGGCCCGCCATACTCCGTGCAATGGGGTCAGCTGGCCCTGAAAAGGGCTGGTTGGTCAGACTCTTGTGGACGTTGACGCCAGCTACTCCAGAGGAGCAATCAATGAAGCGTCATCGCCCACGTTGCCCAGGGTGCACCAAACTTGGAGGTGATCCAACCAGTCGCACCCCTTATTTACGGTACCTATATACCTACATGATCGATGAAACGATAATAATCTGGCAATATCGAATAATCCTTTAAGGAACACTGATGACTTATAATTGATTGGTATAACTTTCCTGGTATTGATTGTTAAATTTTATTTTTTATCTCTAATTGTTGACAGATTTCACTCACTTATTACCCCTGTAATTATGAATTGCAATTTAATGATTATTGGTTCATTTGCTATAATAGTAACATTCAATAAATATTGCTTCATATGTATAGTTTCTTTGTCACTCACTCACATAGCAGTTAAAACTTTTGTTATCTCTTTTAACATGATTGATCTTAAAGTTATACAAATTTCAGCTTATGGGATTAGTATACATTTTATTTTTCATCTCTCCAGTTCGGAAAGTTTAATTTTCATGGTTAGATAGCCGAGTGGAAAGTAGCTTGTTTCATCCCTAGGGTGGAAAGTATTCTTTTTTAATTTTACGTTTTGCCACGGAGTCCATGATAATTAAGTTACGTCATAATGCCTTGATATCATGACGCTTTTTTTTATATGGCCGCCTAGATGCAGATCTCGTCACCAACTCGATGACAATGTAATCAATAGATTCGATTTTCAAAACATTTCTAATGCTGGCAGTACGCTTTTTTCAGAATTAAAAAAAAATCAATGAAATTAGCGGGAAAACTAAAATAAATAACTTGTGTTAATTGTAGTTAAAAAGTCACCGGTTCATCGAAGAAAATGTTCAATCTGGGTCTCAAAACGTACAAGGAACGCTGGTTTCTCAGAAAATTTCCAACAAATATGCTATGAAAATTGTTCTAATGTTACTTTAAATTTTAACTGATTATCAATATACCTGTTTCATTAAATGTGTGTGTAGAATTTTAATTCCCTCACATAGTCGAAATGAAAAGTAGAGTATTTAGCTCGAGTGAATGTAACCCATTTCACCCTCGAACTTTAATAATATCTTCATAATCGAAATATCACAGGTGTAATGGGTGACTTTCAACCCTTGTCTAATTATCTACTAATTATGAACATGTGAAACTTATGAAACGACTTGTGTTTTCTTCTATTTCCAAAAGAGGCCATCACGTTATGAAACATTTCCTGTGACTAATGCCTACATTTTAGTCTATAAAATCCTATATTTTTATGAAGTATTTACCTATTCAGGTACTCATCCTTAGTTTGGAACTTGTCCGATCTTACCGTAATACTATATCACGCTATGTATTTTGTGCAGCACTGGGTTTAATTTTATAGAGACATTTTGGTAACAAATAGGTTTTCTGTAAAGACACAGACAGGGAAACATTAGTTCGTTTTCTGGGACGACAAATCAAGATAGTGTCGCGATAAACGTCGCATCCAATCACCTGGTGTCCTATTACCAGGTGCGTGGTGTTATTTACGCGGGACCAATCAGTATGTAAATATGTAGGGTAGGTGAACGTTCTGGAGTGAGTGGGCCGAGACCCTGCAGAGCGCGACAGCCTGAGGCGCGCCCTGCGCTCGAGCGCACGCTTATGGCTCCGCTTCTAACGTTGCAAATCCTCGACGGACGCGCTATCCTTATCTGATAAATGTGGCTCTGGGCAATATATTTTTTGACCTTCCAGGTCCTTTTGCTTAGTAATTGTTTATTTATTTATCGCAATGCAGGCCCTCGGCGCGTTTATTTTGTTCGTATTCACTTTGGGCGCGGTAAACACGATCGTGCAAAGTGTACAAGATGAGGCGCAACCGCGCGTCCAACGTCGGTTCGCATCTTCACCGTGCAACAAGAGCCTCTCGGACGACCGGGTTCTGCTGAAGCACGTGACGTTGCTATCGAAATATGTGTTCACGGGTAAAGTGTTTGGTGTCAATGCCGGTTATAATGGAACACGAGTATACAAAGTGAATATACGTAGAGTACTTAAAGGCGATTTAAATGATATAGGTGTGTCGGTTAAGTTTGGTACTGTCAAGTCTCTGCGCTTTAGCGATGCCACAATTTTTGTGGAAAGTGCCAGCATTTCGTGTACACCTTTACGGGTACGAACTTATGGTATATTTCTTACTGAAAGGAAGCGGAAAGCTGGGACACTGTGGTTGAGTTTAGTTATAGAGCCATTGGCGTTGACGTTAAGGGGCATCGAAATAATCGAAGCTGCAGTAAAAGGTAAGATTGGTTTAGTCTCTTGAAATTAATAGAAAATATTACGGTGAAGTAATAATCTGTCTAGATTTGAGATGTTCGTTTACAGCTATAAACCAGTTAATGTAAAGTTGTAATAGCGGTACGTAAATAAACAAGTAGGCGGCAATTAGTCGCGGGGCGGAGCGAGTGTCAGCAAGGCCCGCGACGCAGACTTATTGTGGCTACCTGTTACCGGTTACCGAGTTAACCGACCACATCGATATGCAGTTTTTAAATCGAATAATGTAAGATTGTATAAGTTTAAGTTGTCTACATTATTAACATAATTCTAACACGGTTGTACCTCTGGTGGTAAATGTGCAAATTTTGTCATAATCATCATAGAAGCCTATAATATATTCGGTGGCTAACAGTTGAAAAAATAAGGTAATAAACCCAAATTATGTATTGACATAAAAGGACATTTCAGAAGCACTCGTAATCAGTGGGCGTACATGAAAGCTACAATAACAGTTTTGATGACTTCTGTGGCGTAGCGGTAGAGCGTTCGACTGCTAAGTCAGAGGTCGCGGGTTCGATTCCCGCTCATGGTAAATATGTATACTTGCATTGGTCTGGGTGTTTCTATGTATTATTTGTATTTATATACGAAAAAAAATTGTATCTAAGTATGTTTATCCGCATTCTAGAACCCATATGACATGCTCTGCTTAGTTTGGGTCTAGATGGCGCTGTGTTATAAGTATTAAAAAAAAAACTGCATCCACCTAACTGCAAAGCAAACATTTAGTACAAAAACAAAGAAATAGAAGAAACAATATTTGTAATAAACGAAAAAGTGGATCCATTTGTCGGAAAACCGGTCCACTGATACTACATTATAAAGATTGTTGACTGTAATAGACCTATCTATGATGATGATGACAGACCGGAGAATTTACGAAAGCTTTATCCGAGGTAGCCTAGTGGTATGGGTAAAGGACTGCTGAGACGAGGTCTCGGGTTCGATCCCAGGTATTACATGGCACACACCAATGACTTTTCGATGCTTTTCGAAGTTATGTGTGTATTTATCGCAGGTTTATAAGTGCCCGGTTAATGGCAATAGACTCGCCACCTATTACATTGGGACCTAAAACATAAACTGGCGAAACGTGGGTGCTAGCACCTCTGCCTACCCCTTCGGGGATATAGGCGTGAGTTTATGTTATGTTATGTTATGTTATCCGAGCTTTCATCCAAAGCTCTTCTTCATCCGAGCAAGCACAAATCTAAGTTGTATTCAAAGCATAAGCATCAAAAGAACCAAAATAAAATATAAAGTAGAGTCATCATCATCTTAGGGTGGTTCCCGGTTGAATACACTTCCGCTAACTCCTTCTTCTACTTTTGAATTTGGCTTATTTTTACTTAAACGGGAGTGACTGCCGTCTGGCCTCACAACCCCGATAGGAAAGTCTGCGTCAGAGCGTTATCCGTCAATCAGCAGGTGTATCGGCTTGTAGGTTAGGTTGGCTTGGTCCTGTGGGTCTTGCTGGTGGAGAATAATATTTAACTAAAAAAATACTTCTGTGGATATTTCTTGTTTTTTAGTACAAGACTACATAATTATATTTTTTAATAGACGATGATTTGAAACAATTACCATAGTCCTTAAAGAAAAAGAAAAAGGTAAATTCAGTTGGTTTGGTAACGTAAAATGTATGGTTGATACAAAACTTATAAAAGAAATTCATAACGCAAATGTAGAAGGATGTGTGTAGAATTGGTCTTAGAAGAACGTTTAATCAAATCGACCATATTCTCCCAAAAGCCTATATAGGGGATGCAGTAAAAGGAATAAAGAGTATGTAAGTATAAGTAACGCACGGATGTAAGCACCGTATGAAATATATTCTAGGGCATTTTCAACAGCGTTATTTATACCCAAAGTAAGCTTAACTAGATTGTATTATGAATTCTAGAATGTACATATTATATGTAAAAATACACGGTTACCAATGAAAATATGGATATTCATGCAAACAAATATTTGCACTGAGCGGGCTTCGAAACCACAACCTCTGACTTAGCAGTCGAACGCTCTACCACTACGCCAAATAGAGGTTATTGAAATGGCGTTCTATTGTCTTCGCCTACTCCTGAGTAGCTAAAAGGTAATAAAGTGAATGTTTTGTTTTTAACTCTTTTTTCTAATCTCAATTTCATTAACAATTATTTTTTACTTTTTAGTTTGGTCTTCTATTAAAGCTTGTTTTTTCTTAAAACTAGTATGTATTTATTAGCAATTGAAAATACCCTATTATGTGATGAAAATGGGTTTAATTTGCCCAATAATCTTGAATTGATATGATTAAATATGTCTTTTTTACAGAAAGATTATGTGTTCTTAAATAATTTAGAGCAACCGTGGATGGATTAAGATACCGTAAAGTTTGATGTAGATAATAAAGTTTCGTTTTTAATAATCAAGTTCGAAAATCAATTTCCAACTAGCAAGTACCTCCACACTACTAGAGGAATATTGAATTTTAACTTTCATGTCAGCACAAAGTTCTGCATGTTTAAAGTTTAGTGTACCTGCTCCTTGCACCACGAGATATTAATATTATGAAAATCTGAACACGGCACTTAACTTCTCGGCAAATAGATATATTTTATTAGATTAGATACATATATTTTATTTTTATTATATTTTATTATATAATTTACATCAAATATAGTAACATCTTTAGCCTTCTTCACTTATAAACGGGATGCACTTTAGTTTTGTTTAACTAGCAAGTTTTTACTTTTAGCGATATTAAATTTAAAAAGTACAGGTGTAATAATTAATCGCATTTTGTTTGAGGATTCAATAGCAGCGGTTCAACAGAACCTAATAATAATTTTAACCTAAAAAGAAATTATTATCCTCATAGCTGTCAGTTGTTCTTAAAACAATTGCGGTTTACGATTTATGTCGTATTAAATAAAAACTACTTACTAAATCTCGTTCAAACCAATTTTTGGTGGAAGTTTACATGATAATGTACATCACATATATTTTTTTTAGTTTTCTCATTCTCTTATTTTAGAAGTTACAGGGGGGGGGGGCACACATTTCACCACTTTGGAAGTGTCTCTCTTGCAAACTATTCAGTTTAGAATGTTTGAGTTTCAGTTTTAAGGGGTACCCCCAAAATTTAATGTTTTTTTTTCTATTTTTGTGTGAAAATCTTAATGCGGTTCACAGAATACATCTTCTTACCAAGTTTCAACAGCATAGTTCTTATAGTTTCGGAGAAAAGTGTCTGTGACATACGGACGGACAGACAGACAGACATGACGAATCTATAAGGGTTCCGTTTTTTTGCCATTTGGCAAGGGAACCCTAAAAACTATATTATATGGTTCTAACAAGTTGTGACTTTCCATGTGTAGTTTCTTAAAATACCTGCTTATACTGTCTTTCACCCCTATATTCAGGGCATCCAACTTCATAGTATTTCAAAATTAATGTTTTACCATCTGATACTTTCTGTATACTGTGTTTATATAGAGCTCCACCAAGATCTTCGGGGCCTTCATGCTGCAATGATTCTGGCGCAAGTTCCTCTTGAGGTTGTGTCAGACGACAGTCACTGCCTTAAAAGTAACCAAACCAAATTATTGAAAGGAGTAAGAGCAAACCCCGGGTTTCAAAGTGTAAGCTTTGGATACAACCGAGATTAGCGCTCGGATGAAGAGGACTATCCATATGCTAAGTGGAGCTTTGAGACAAAAACCGGAGAATCTCCGGCGACTATAGATTTTGCGAATAGCCGGTTTTTTTGTAAATCTCTGTAGAGTTTTCATGCAGTTAAATAAGTGTTGAACTTTCAATTATTCTCAATACAATACATTTACAATAATTCAATACGCAATTTTAGTAAGTGTAGCGAAAACTAAATCAATTTTCGTCTGTATACTTTTAAGACTATATTAATTGTATAATCATTTGAAGCCACTGGATTGGTTAGAGTAGTCAAGAAGTATTTGAACCTCTGTGAGAGGTATACAGACAGGAACTGATAGGCGAAGCGCGCTCTGTTGCCAGATGCAAAAGGAATGCTGAATCTTTTAAACCAAAATCGAATGTTTATTTAAATATGTAATCTTATTAAAATATCTAATCTTCTTAAAATATATGAGCACTCTTCGTTGACTAATGTTCTTAATAAACATAACATAACTTCACATCTGTATCCCCGAAGGGGTAGGCAGAGGTGTGTTACACACCCACGATTCGCCAGTTATGTTCTTAATATTCATTAATTATTAATGAATTAATTTTATTGACATTCTATCCTGCTATCGTACTAATATTATAAATGTGAAAGTTTGTAAAGATGTTTCGATGTTTGTCACTCAGTCACACTCTAACGGCTGAATGGAATTTTTCCTGAAGACGGACCATCGGTCGAAAAATCATCGGTTTTTTTCCTGAGAACCTCCGGAGATTAAAATCATCTCCGGTGCAAAGCCCTAATGCTAAGTCAACTTTCTCATTAAATATTTAATTTTGATCTGATGAAGATCTAACTTCCTTTGTTCGTTGTGTGTTACGTTATCCTTGATGGATACAATAAGCCCAACGATGACTTGTTTGCAGAGTTGTAAAAACGTAGCTCGTGAAAATTTTATGTTCATTCCTGTATTATATTTCACACATCGTCGTTGGTAAGATTATAAGAACACATAAAGTTTGACGTGAGATGTTTTATGTCGGCGCAGGCGACTGTCTGATTGCAAATTCTGTGTTGACGCCTAGGGTTACCAGCACTGAATGTTTGTAGTTGTTAAAGGGAAATGAAATATCGTATCGTCGTTAAATAACCTTTTAGAGTGATTGTGATTACTTCATCTTCATGTTTCGTGCCTTATGAAATGCCAAGATAATTGATGGAATATAATATATTTGTTCACAATATTATTGAACGGGTGGGTGAAAAGCACTTATAGTTCTTGTACGTAATTGCAAAATCTATTGCCCAAAACTGTAACGTAAAATATTCATGGATACCGAGTATGCTGCGGTGAAAGTGGCATCATCAATTTTTTTGGTTTGGTCTTTTTAAGGTGACAAAAAATGGATAAGAAAGAAAGAAAGAAAATACATTTATTAAACACACAACACACAACTAAGTAGGCATAATAACAACAACAATAAGCCCACCGAAAAATCGAAACACAGAGTACATAATAACAACAAAATAACAACAAATAAATGTTACAAGTTACATGTTAAATAAAATATAATAAAAAATAGTAAAAAATACTCAACAAAACAAACCTCTCAATATGTATCAGTGTGGGGTGTGTGTTTAAATGGTCACAGTTCAGCTAATGCTACAGATAAGCGGTAACCTGTAACAAAGCTTGCACTTAGAGGCCCGAGGCCTCCTCTCCTACTCTTCCTTTTCATGATTTGGTTAATCTTGGGTTTTAAGGGTGCATCTGGTCGCCTAACCCCGGAAGGAAAATCGGCGCCATGGCCTAGTCCGTTAACGAGCATGTGTATAAGCTTAAAGGTGAGTTGCATTTAAACACTAAATAGCAGCGTTGTCACTTGTGCATTGCCAATCCTATTTCTCTCCTCAATCATCTCAGTGACTTGACTCACCAAACAAAATTGAAGTAGGGTATGTAGAATATACTGCTTCCGGGCTATGTGGCCGTGGTCCATATCCGTGGCCGTGGTGGAAACTTGTGTTCCAAACGTTTCGTCGATCACTGCGGTCGATATCTTCAGTGGTCAGGTCCGGGCGCCGACTAGTGCGTAGAACTCTCCTCGGCGGCGACTTCTCTGCTAGTGATGTAAAGGCCCGAGTCACTAGCGTATTTATAGGCGCACTTGGAGGGGGAACTGATTGGTCGAGGCTAAGCAAGGGGGCGTGGTCTTCCGATACCGGGGATGGTGTTGGCTCTGTCATGTTTGAACTGTAGTGACGAGCGGCACTCAGTGCTGGGTACCAATCTTTTTGGATCAATTTTTTATATATATATATAAGAATTGCTCATTTAAAGGTATTAGATTTACATAACATAACATAACTTCACGCCTGTATCCCCGAAGGGGTAGGCAGAGGTGTATTACACACCCACGATTCGCCAGTTATGTTAAGGTCCTAATGTAATCGGGGGCGAGCCTATTGCCATCTACCGGGCACATTATTAAGCGTGCGATAATTAACATTCATTAATGCACACATAACTACGAAAAGTCAGAGGTGTGTGTCCAGGGCAACTTGGGATCGAATTCGAGACCTCGTCTCAGCAGTCCGTTACGTATGCCACTAGACTATCGCCGCTTACCATATTAGATTACTACTTACGGTATTAGATTTATGATAATGATAAAAGTAATGATGATTTTTCATCACGAAGGAGTTTATAACATAAGATTAAAATATATGGGCGTATATTACCCATATATCATGCCAGCAATCATTGTTGACCCTCCTGATCAGAAGGTCTAAGTAATTAGTAGGTATGCAGAAAATATGATTCCAAACTTTATAAAATTAATCTTCGTTCTTATTTGATTTTAAATATAGAAAAAAAAATTGTGTTTAATTATTTAGTAAGCAAAATATTAGTAACCAAGTAAAAGTGGAATGCTTAATGTCTAAACTTTGCAGGTCCTTAAAGTTTATGATCGAGTTCGCTTCAACTCTGAATAACTGCTGATCCTTTGGGAAAATAACGCTAACTATAAACTTCCACTACATCGACAAGCGATCCTGTGCTGCTCCGACCACTTTTCTTATTAAATTGAAACACCTTAGGGCGGATTTAAATGGAATCGTCAATTAACTTTAAATAATATTAAAGGTGGTGAGCTGGTGGAGCATTCGATTCATCGAATTGGTAAATGGGTCTTTTATAATTATTTATGTGAGATTAATTGTTTCACGCGAGTCCCTTAGGCGACGGCGGCGAACGCTTCTCTTCTCGTACCAATATCACAAAAATGATGGGCGTTTCAATTATAACACGACCTGACGGAGGTTGGTCATAAGTATAATGTGTAATAAAAAGTAAACGTTGTGTCACTTTATACCACAGAACAGGAAAAGACAATAGAAGTGGCATCTAAGTAAAAATACATAGATATCGGTGTCCCCAAAATCACAAAGTTGCATTTACAAATACAGATTATCGGTACTTCTCATTGGATGCATACATTTTACCATAAAATATATAAGTATCTTCTCACTGAAAATATAATAAACTATGTTACCTGTCACAAGGTATAAACCACCATCATTAATATGTTTTTTATTTATAAAACGTTTAATACAAAAAATATGTCTAAGTCACGATGGAATAGGGTACAAACCGATTTGTGAAAATAATGCACCATCTAACGGTCGGATAGAACCCTCGCCATGCTATGCATGCTATCTATGTGCCTAAATATTGTGGTCCTTTTTTTTTAACTTGTGGAAGCCCTCACGGGCTTCACCTCGTCGGTGTCAACGATGGGGTGGGCATGTCGGAATGGGACCAACTAAAACCACACGGTGTCCTCCCCAAGTGTCCATTTCGAGTGCATACCCGGGTACTCCGGGTAAGCCCTCGAAAGGATAACCCCAGGGTTACCGGCGGACTTTGACCGCCACCGCGACCTCGCCTGGTGGGGTCGGTTATTATCCCGCGACGGTGAGTTGGCAGTCGTGTGTAGTATACACACGACACACCTCCGTCTTGGCCTGCTTCTGTAAGGACGGCGAGTCGGCCAACTGCCGTCCTCAGGCCCCGGTCATGGAGGTCGGTATTCCCGGGCGTAGACGTCCGTCCAGATCCGGTGAGGACACCGCAGACTGCGGAACTCTGGGGGCAGGGTTCTTTCCCGCTCCCTCTCCGCCGCCTCTTTCGCACGCATTACCTGCTCGCAGAAAGAGGCGTCGGCATGCCACTTGGTCTCCAGCGAGAGAACGTCCACGCCCAGAACCGCAACGAGATCCCGGCGGTGACTCGCCCTCGCAGGGCACTCCACCAACATGTGGATCGCCGTGTCTTCGCGAGCATGCACGGTGTCTCCCGGTGATTCCGCCACAGATACTTACCGAACACCCGTGTTCGGTAATTATCTGGGACATCCGGTAGGAGAGGTCACCGTGGTGCCTATCCAACCTTCTCTCTTTGAGCGGCCTCGCCGCCGCGATGGTGGATTCCCCCCGCCCTGGTTGCTCAAGTCGCACCCTCCATGTTTCCATGAGTTTCTGGCGGAGCTGGGACCGCTGAGCTTTGATTTCTCGGGGCTCCGGCCTATGGCCAGCGTCTTCAGCGTCTCCTTGCACCATTGGTACAACGACGCAAGGGTCCTCGCTTCCAGGTCCCATGGAGGGACCCAACTAGGAGACATGCCACTTCGACGGATATCGTGTGGTACCCCCTGATGACTCTGACGGCCATCGCCTTCAACGGGCTGTTTAGAACAGTGACATTGCGGGCTGCCAGACTTTCTGCCCATACGGGGGCCCTGTACAGGGCCATGCTTCGCACGATCCCCAGGTACAGTCTCCTAGTGGGAGCATCGGGTCCCTTAATTTTGGGCATCAGTCGCGAGAGCGAGCCGCAGCCGCCTTCAATTTAGGGACCAGACTTCGGAGGTGTGGTCCGAAGTCCCATCGGCTATCGAGTACGAGCCCCAGATACTTCATCGAAGGCTCGATGCCGATCTAACGGTCAATAGCAAAACATTGATTGCAATATAATATTACTACACTCCAATAGATGTTTAAAATTTTAAGTGACGGTAAATAAATCCTTTAATAAATCAGTTATATGTATGTATTTCTTATAATACAATAGCATAAAGTACACAGTGCCAACTACATTGCGAAATCATTTGAAGAATAACGTAAAGACTATAGGTATAAACAGAAAGAAAAACAATTTCTTACTAATTCGTCTCCTCGTATTTTATTCGTCATGTAATTTAAATTTTTCCAAATAAAAAATCGAAATCAAATATTTTTATACACTTTTTTTTTATTTGGTGCGGAAATCTCCTCAGATGCCCCCGGGATTATGTCGGGCGCGAACTGACTATAACCGCACGCCGTCTCAGGTCTTCAGACGCCGGGGTGAAAGGTGGCCCAAAAGGCATTTCCCTCGCACTCCGAAGGACCCAGGCCATCTCCGGCTTCGAGATGGCCTTCTCGGGTTTGGGAACCACGGTGTCCCCGTCTTGCCCCGGATAGGAGGTTGACAGGCGGCTCCACCTGTTGACCCCAGGCCTATGCTCATCGAGGACGGAGGTCGTTGAGCGAACTCCGACGTCTGAGTCGCCACCGTGTCTCACGGGCTCTGCGGATCGGGAGAGACCTGAGTCTCTCCTGCACTCGCTCGGCCGCCTCCTTCTCGAGCATTACTTGTAACATTTTTTATGCATCTTAGCGACATCTGTTGCCGCTACACTTAATTATTCTAGAAATGTTCGAAATAGTTTGTTTACATTTTTTTGTAGGGATAATAGTATTGTGATTCCAGAAATGTCAGACGAGTTCCGGTATTGACGGATCGAGCAGATCATTCTAGTAATAAGTAAGGGTCGAATAAGTGCCCGGATGTGCCGTGTTCTGGTTTTCTAGAGAATTCGTCTGGAGCGGTTATAAATACTGGCCTCTAGTGTATCAAGTTTTGAGCTGATTGTCACCCTGATTCTGGGCATTGAGTACACCTCGACGTCTGCAGTGAAGTGAATCTTATCAAGGAGAGGCTGGATTCTGATGCAGTACAACTCTCAGGCATCTGAAGGTTCACACATTGCATCAAAGCGGTGGTCCGGGTCGGGAACGGACCACCTTTGGCCTCAAGGTCATGTATTGACTTTTTTGATTATTTTTCTTTGTACATAACCTTACTCTTATAACATTGTTAAAGAAACCTTCAGCCCAACATTTTGCTGCTCCGAAAGGGAGTTTAGGAGTGTATTATTAGAAAGAAAACACCCGTTCTAACTACAACAGTTTAATTTCACTTTTTCGTTTTTACTGAGCTTCTCAAATTAGCGCGCACAATACAACTGTCCCGCTACCCGGCACTAGGGGTGAGGCACGTGCGATTGTGTAGTGCCTACTAGTGCTGCACCGCCCTCTTGTAGGAACCGATTATCTTCTTAACAGTTCGGCCATCCTGTGCACTCCTTCGTCCTCGAAGGATAACGTTGCACCTATATCGGCACGCCGCCATCAGAGCTGCCATGAAGACTCGGTGGAGCAACCAGTAGCAGCAGCAGCAGTAAGCAGCAGCAGCAGTAAGCAGCAGCAGCAAAATATAGCCCCGTAGGCATAACAGCCCCGAAGGCAAACAAAAGCCCCGAAGGCAAAACATAGCCCCATAGGCAAAACATAGCCCGTAGGCTAAACATAGCCCCGTAGACAGAAGATAGACCTGTAGGCAAAACATAGCCCAGTAGGCAAAACATAGCCCAGTAAGCAGAACATAGCCCCGTAGGCAAAACATAGCCCCGTAGGCAGAACATAGCCCCGGAGGCAAAATATAGCCCGTAGGCTAAACATAGCCCCGTAGGCAGAACATAGCCCCGAAGGCAAAATATAGCCTCGCAGGCAAAATATAATCAGGTAGTAAGTAAAACATAGCTGCTCGTGGGTGTAATTGTAATATCTTAGGCACCAAGTCAGCCCGATATTCAATGGGAAAAGTTCAACAAAACGTGTCCAAACTTCTTGAAAAGAAAGTCAATGACCTTTCAACGCAATGAGAAAAATCATGCAAAAAAAAAACTTGCAGTGAGTGTCAAAAGCCTCAAACTTTGTTAGTTAAAGCATTTTTATTAATATTAGTAAGTGCCACCACCACGGATATACCTACATCTCTGCTTCCAATTCACGCTTCCACTACGTGGGACTTGTCTTGGGACTGAGATAGTATCTAGACCATTGGCAGATTGCAAGCTTCCACCTGTGGGACTTGCAATCCTCAGTGGATACCGAATTGTATTAGCTAGGCATTCTTTTGATCAAATAAACTTACGTTTATTACATTTCATAAGTTTTCTCTCCGTGCCTGATTCCGTCTCCCGTACATTGGTAACACCCAGCTTACCTTCTTACCGTTACAACGTACGATCAATTGATAGCCTCAGCCAGAGGTGTAGAAATAATCTTACAAGAAAAGGAGAAGCACAACTTACCTTATAAATCTGTAGATGCTAATAGCGCTCCGAAAGGCAAAATAAGGTGCGGATACTGCAAGAATCCTGGCCATACAACAGAGGTGAGTCGTAAGAGGCTTAAAGCGGAAAGCTCGTCAACAGTCAAGGATGGTACGGGTTCGAATCCAGCTTCTTCAGCGGTACCTAAAATTACTTGTTACGGTCGTGGAGCACCTGGAGTGGTGAGAACAAATTGTGCCACATGTGCCGTCAAGTCTTTAAAAGATGTTAAGCACGAGAACTTCAGTTTCTGTGCAATGGATATCGAGAGCAACATACGGTCCAGACCGGTAGTATTTCTCACAATAGGAGGAGTAGCAGGCTATGCACACGTGGACACTTGCGCGAAGTCCAATGTCGCCTCTTATAGCTTGTATCAACGGCTCCGGGAACAAAACCACGTATTTCACCAACAACAAGTGCGACTCAGCCTTGCAGACGGGGTGGCAAAGAAACAGACGGTGCTTGTGGTCCAAGCAAATGTTAATTTGTGTGACCGAGTGATACCCAGCTCATTTATTGTGCTACCCGAGTCGAGGGACAACTGGACACTCTTGGGAATCGGATTCCTACAATCTGCAGGAATGGTTTTGAATCTTCCCCAATTTACATGGCAGTTCATAGATAGCGCTATCACGTACGAGCTTTACCCCGAAGGATTCGCCAATTTTACAGAGGGTAAGCAGAATGCAGACGGTTATCACACGGATATACGCATCTCCGAAACGGCCCTAGCCCCCATTTCATTGGGTCATCCTTGTGCTGCTTTGCCCGATAAAGTACCGTGCTCGAACACAAAGGCAGCTACGTATCCAGGGCTACAACGAATTGGGACAACCACCCCCAAACGGATGAGAACTCTATTTGACGGGTATTCACCGAGGTATAATTATATGATGCGAGATGCCCAAATGAACATTCATATGCAGGAAGTTCACCGCTCCCCACATTCCAAGGCACTGTTCTCAAGTCCTGACTTACCTGAAGTATGTATCGATGCACTAGATGTCATTTGGGAACCAAATCAAGACGTCCTGACCGCTGACCAGCGGAACTGCATTGAATCACTACTCAAGAAACATGAAAAGGTGTTTGAGTCAAACGGGCAGCCTGCTAAGAACCGTGTACATAGCATTGATACAGGAAAAAGTGGACCGATCGCTGTACCGCCTTATCGTCTATCACCCCCGCGAAGAGCGGCATTTAAGAAGGAAATTGACGATATGTTAAGGAGAAACGTAATAGAACCTCGTGCGACTCATTGGTCTGCACCAGCTGTTCTGGTACCAAAACCCAATGGCGACATTAGAGTATGCGTTGATTACAGACGACTTAACGCAATTACAGTACCAGATACGTACCCAATTCCAAGAATGGACGATCTACTACATGAAGCTAAGCCTACACGATACATGACGAGTTTAGACCTGAAGGCCGGATATTGGCAAATAGCCGTTAAGGCAGAAGACAAGGAGAAAACGGGATTTATCACTCCCTTTGGCATTTATGTCTTTAACCGCATGCCCTTCGGGATGCGCAACGCTCCCGCTACATTCCAGAGGATGATTGACCAGTTTCGAGTTAGCCTAAACAATATCAAACTGTTAGCGTACCTAGATGATCTTATCTTGTTTTCTCCGATCTTTGAAACCCATATCAGTGACCTAGACCAAGTGTTCAAGAAGCTGGGAGAGGATAATCTGACAGTTAACCTTAAAAACTGTAGATTTGGCTGTTCCACCATTAAGTATCTAGGACATTTCATAACAACGGAGGGACTTACGGTGGACCCTGAAAAGACATCCGCGATATTGAAACTACCCAAGCCCCCATCCGTGAAACACTTAATATCGTTTCTTCAGACCTGTTCATGGTATCGTTGCTTCATCAAGAATTTTTCACAAGTCGCTGTCCCCTCACACGATTGACTAAGAAGGGTGGTCTCTGGATTTGGAGGGAGGAGCAAGAAGCGGCGTTTAACGAATTAAAACATCGTCTTACTACGGCACCCGTTCTCGGTCAAGCGGATGAAACAAAACCGTATATTATCAAGACGGATGCTAGCGGATATGCAATGGGAGCTGTTTTGATACAGGGGGAGGCTGCGGATGAGCACCCTGTTGAATTTGCCAGTCGCTTATTAACACCCGCCGAAAGAAATTACTCGACGACGGAGCGTGAAGCTCTTGCAGTCGTATGGGCAGTTAATAAATTTTGGGGTTATATCGAGGGACTGCCCATTGTTATAGTCACTGATCACCAAGCCTTGAAGTGGCTTAAGATCACCTACAGGACTACTAGCGAGATGGGCCTTGCAACTTCAAGTATTCAATGTCACCATCAGATACGCACCAGGGCGTATAAATGTGGTCGCTGATATGCTTTCCCATCCACCTTATCATGACCCAGCCAGTACCAGCTGTGATGTGTGCGCAGTGTCGGTAAACATGCCAACTCGTAGTGCTAAGGAAATACGAGTAGAGCAACTGAAAGATGCTTTTATAGCTTATAGGGAACTACGAACGCCTTATGACAATGAGCATGATTTTACCGACATTGTAATTTCAGAAAACTTTATTTCGGAAATCACTCTGAAACTATTACTGATTGCGGACACAGTTCAGAAAGCACGGGAAGTCCATGAAATGAAAGTAGAAAAACGGAAAGAATATGTTGACCAACAGCGTAAAGAAAGCCCTACCTACAAACCAGGAGATTTAGTGCTAGTAGACACGCACCCGCTAAGTAATGCTGCAAAAGGAGTTACTTCAAAGTTTTCTCCAAGAAGAGACGGGCCCTACCTTATTAAGGGTAAACATGGTCTTATAAGATAGCCAATACAGAAGAGCCAGACATCATTATAGGTATACATCATGCCTCAGCCTTACGACCCTTCCATAGTACCAGTGAGCTCCTACTTAAACCTACTCAGCCGCTGCGTAGACGTGGAAGACCCAGAAAAGCTCAAGCTCCATAAAAGCATACAGAGCAGATCAAACGCGGCCGCGGAAGGCCACGAAAAACTTAAACTCCAGATTCATCGTCGGCTCGTCTTCAGAATCTGAGGGGGAGTCTGTAACACCACAAAGCTTAATACTCGGAAAGTTGCTGTCACCTGCGATAGATGGTGCTGTGCCGGTCGGCTGCATCGCGCTAACAAGATTCTCCGCAACCGAATGACCTCCCGCGTAAATTATTTATTTTATATTCGGATCGGATATACCTACATCTCTGCTTCCAATTCAGGCTTCCACTACGTGGGACTTGTCTTGGGACTGAGATAGTATCTAGGCCATTGGCAGATTGCAAGCTTCCACCTGTGGGACTTGCAATCCTCAGTGGATACCGAATTGTATTAGCTAGGCATTCTTTTGATCAAATAAACTTACGTTTATCACATTTCATAACGTACGTTTTCTCTCCGTGCCTGATTTCGTCTCCCGTACATTGGTAACACCCAGCTTGCCTTCTTACACAACAGTTTAATTTCCCATTTTTACTGAGCTTCTTAAATTGGCGCGCACAATACAGCTGTCACGCTACCCGGTACTAGGTGCCTACTAGTGCTACACCGCCCTCGTGTAGAAACCGATTATCTTTTTAACAGTATAAAGGTGTAAATAACTCCTAATAAATATTACTTCAAATCTCAGACCAGCATCTTTGCTGCTCCGAAAGTAAGCTAAAGTCGCAAGTCTGTGAACCGAAACCAAACAAGCCAAAAAATAAGCTGATAGTGTGTATCTCAGTTGGATACAAAGTTAAAGCAGGATACTAAAATAAGTTGCGACAGCAAAACGTAAACGATTGCTAGCTCGAAATCAAAGATTACTTGCTTGCTTGTATTGTCAGATACCTCAAGAGATCCCAACCAAGGACTTATAACTTTATTATTTTGTGTGTCTAGAATAGCACTGGAGTTCTGTGTTGCTTCTATGTGTATAAAATTTCTTGGTAATTATTTGTATGAAACTTCTAATTTGTTTCATTGAAGGTGTCCCCTTGAAATGCACAAACTTAATTAGTTACCTATTTATAATTTTATGTATTTATTAGTTTAACAAAGGCGCTCTGGGATTTATTGAGTACTTGCTACCATACCGACTGGGTCAGCCGGTGAGTAACCAACGTTTCTGGTTACATACTTGCTCACAGTAGGAGGCAGTGGCAGCCCACGGATTCGCGCTCCGCACTATCGCTGTGAGCAAGATGCCAAGCGAGAGGACTCCTACTCCGAGGGATGCTACGAGGGCCAGCCTCGGCACCTCCCACGCCGGGCATGTGCAGCCTGCATAAAAAAAATTATACACTAAGGAAGAAAACGCATATACTAACTTTAGATCAGAATTTTTAAAGCAAGTCAAATCCTCATTGTTAATGGAAAACTTTACTTCCAAGCTCTTAAGGATCTCTTCAATTGTACAAATTTTTCTTTGTTAAGCGTAGCGAGCCGAAGGCGAGGGAAGCGTCTTTGGTTTCAAAGTTGCATTTCAAACAAATGATACTCCTCCGAGACCGTTTGACCGATCTCGACCAAATTTGCCACGGTGATCAAGTAGACATTACTGAGTGTCGTAAGGGGTCGAATGTCCAGATCGGTCTTACCATCGAGGAATAATCACCGAAAAACCAAATCAATGGAAAAAGTCTACCGGTCACGTTGACCTATTGTTGGATAGGCAAATCTCGCTACGCTTAAGTTTGGGTTGATTGCGAAGCTGGTAACCGTCCTAGTAATCTTTGATTTCGAGCTAGCAATCGTTTACGTTTTGCTGTCGCAACTTATTTTAGTATCCTGCTTTAACTTTGTATCCAACTGAGATACACACTATCAGCTTATTTTTTGGCTTGTTTATTTTCGGTTCACAGACTTGCGACTAAAATTTTAACTAAAATTAAAAAAGAAAAATCTATTAAACTCTTCATAAAATGTGTACATAGTTGATGATATTTTCCATAATTACAAAAAGTAAAGTAAACTTGCCTGGAAATGCAAGCAATCTGCGGACAAGTAATGCTCAGCCGTCGGAAGTCCCTCAAAGACCTCCATCCTTCACGAGCGCAGGCCTTCGGGTAACAGCTGGAGCCGCCTTTTCCGGGGGCAAGATGAGGAAACTGTGGTTTCACAAACCCGAGGGGGCCATCTTGAAACTGAATATGGCCCTGGCTCAGCAAGGGTCTGACAGAAACGCCTTATGCGGCCATCTCTGAAGACCGGAGACGGCGTCCGAAAATCGCACGCCAGTTCCAGTCCGACATAACCATCCCCACTGGCCGGCGGTGGGCAGCCGAGAGGATTTCCGTATGAAAAAAAAAAACAAAAAGAGTGTTTTTTATTTCTGGAGTGAAATGTGTTTCGTGAATTATTTATCAATAACGTATATCACTCCAAATTTACATCGTCCGCGTTCCTTCACTGAGCTGTAACGTCCTTGAAACTTCCAGAACATTGTTGTAGACATTTGCATAAAAACTCACCCAAAAAGAAACCTTAAAACCGATGATTTGATTTTTGTCTCCGTTAAGCTTTCTGGACTATCCTTTGGCGACGCAACCATGCCGCATTGCTACTCCTATTTGTATATTATGTTTTTGAAGTGAAAACTTCTTTAGCGCCGTTGTGCACTTTTTTTGTAATGGGTAAAAGTTAAACTCGCGTCAGTAAACACGTGACCTGGTCGTAAGACAACAAATACAGAAGCGCTAATTTCACAGTTTACTTAACCACCTTGGTAGCGCGTTCGTCTAATGAGTGGTCGTTGACTTCGTCAAGACTGAGATCGATTCCGACCGAGGCGCGGGAAACACTTTTTGTCATCATATAACATTTTGTAATATTTATTCTATTTTGTGCCATAAATCTATTGATATAAAATGGAAATTAAACAAAGTACATCTATTAATGAAAAAAATGACGAAGAAATAGCGAAAGAAAATGAGTGAGTACTTTATAAATACACTTTATAAATACTTTTTTACCATCATTATTACTAGAACCATCATAGTCATCATCATCATAAGTTTATCATCATAGTCATCATCATCTAGTAATAATGATGGTGAAAAAGTCGTTGAAATTATGGATGGAGGTTGATTTTTCTGAGAGATAAAGTTTTTAATGTAAAATAATTGTAATAGTTCTGAAGTGTAAATTTTTTAATGTAATATAAATTGTCATGTTTGTGTACGATAGCGCAATAAATGAATATTATATGTTACCACATAAATGATCGTACTTTTATACTGATAATTAAAGCAACTCGTGCAGAATTATTCCCTAACCATTAAAAAATATTAAAAATGCACAACGTTAATATTCAAGTTTTTACTTCTGCCGGCACTTCCGGAGTGCAACCCGTCGTTTTCTTTTTATCTGTGCTTTATACAGTCGAACATATGGGTTAATGTTTCGGCATCGGGGGCATCTTACCGAAATCGGCACCAATCTGTCGATGGCCAGTTAGGTTTACAATCGAGAGATCAATCGTCGCTATGATCCACTTGATGGTCGAGACCGAAGCTGTAGTGAGCTGTGGCTGCGTGCTGTTAGCTGTTATTCCGGTTATTGCTCAAGCGTATAGTGGTCTGTCATTCAGATTCTACAGGGAGATATTTCGGTATAAAGGGGTGCTATTGTACCTGAGGGATGTCTCAGGTACAGTGGCACCCCTTGATTTACAGGACCGAGATGGTATTCTGAGTCGTCGGCCCATGTATTGTGGTCTTGTGTTCTGCAGGGTTCGATGTAATGGTTTCTTATATGAAACATGGGTAAGAATAAGTTGTAGGCTGGGCTAAATCTGTTAGGCTAATGACACATTGGGTACAGCTTCTTGAGTGACTGATATGTTTGATCAGGTAAGTTTCCTAGGTGGTTAAGCACATCGACTCCTCCTTGTACCTACACCTGGGCTTGTAGAGTAAGGATTTGACTTGACTTTGAAACAGTGAAAGCTTTAAAGGGTTGTGCGTCTTTGTATCCTACTTCATATCATTTCTTTCTATAAGATATTTCAATTTTTCATTGCATGGACTGTTCATTTTTCTACTTCACTTCGATCGGTCTATGATGTCTCTGGTAAAGAGAGCATTGGCACGCATGACATCCCTTATGCGCCAAAACAGTATTTCTGGGGTCTACCACAGGTCTACTTCTCCTACCTGTGCTCGGTGGAAGTGGCAATATCATTTCCAATTGTATAAAAAGTAAATATTATTTTACTAAAAAGGGTTGATTAATCGATGACTTATTTTATAGTTTTACTAGCTGACCCGGTAAACTTCGTTCTGCATTACAATCAAGTTATATTGGTTGCCTTTGCAGCTGAATTTATTTCGTGAATGTCTCCTTGCACCTTGGCATTAAAGACCCGAGGTGGCATAAGGTTTTGGTAGGTTTGAGTCCGACGTAACCTCCTCCGCGCCCAGCGGGGAGGTTATCCGAGGGGATTTCCGCACGCCGAAAAATTGATCTAGCTTGTATTCATTTTTAGAAAACTTAAAACCGGGCAAGGCTCGGTCACCCGTATATTTATGTACTAAACTAGCATATTTTTTTTTATTATTTCCCTTTTTATTTATGTATTGAAAAACGTGTGTGACAGATATTCCACTTCCTTCTGCCTACTATCCTACTATAATGTTATAAGTTTGTGAAGATGTTCATATGTTTAGATGTTTGTTGTTGTTGTAGACCTATAGGAAAAGTAAGCATACAAATTGCTTAAAAATTTAATTGAATTAATTAGGCGGAATCATTAAAAACACAATGTTTAAAAATGACTGTAAAGTTATTCATTGTTTCCGTAGTTCGCAAGAATTACGGTAGATGGCTCCAGCGTCGTCTTAAGACGTATATAATATATCGGAGAATTTGAATATCTGGGAAGTGTCTAGGTGGCTAAGCTGGTCAGAGCGTTCCCCCTGTAAGTCAAGTCCCGTCCTAGATTTTCTCTTTTTCCGATCTAAATCTATAAGGATAGATTATAGTCTGGAATAACACAAAGGCTATATTTGTTCCTGGTATAGGTTTCCATGGGTTGCGGAAACGGTATCCCTGGAATAGGGTACCATGGGTTGCAGGAATCTAGGCCAGTCTTAGGATGGGTGACCCTTCTTTTCCTTCGCACCCCGACTGACCCAGGGCCATCTCCGGTTTAAAAACCACGGTGTCCCCTTCTTGCCACCGGAAAAGGAGGGAGTGCAATGCGCTGCCGCCCTGGCTTGCTTCTGCTAGCCACAAGTCCTCGCTTGAATCACAGTGATGGCACTCAGACGTTAGCTCTTTCCTGATCAGACACAGATGGTCTCCGAAGCACCCCTTCTCAGAGATCACCTACGTCAGCCGGAACAAAAGACTCCCGTGTCGCCTCTCCTACAGCCAGTCTTCCATGATGGGCTATTACGGCGTGCCCTGCGCTAGGTTGCCCAAGTCGTTGTTTCCACTCCGTCACGATGCCCTGCTGGAGCTGGGATTGCACGTCTTCAACTTCTCGAGACTCAGGGTCCCCTCCCTGCTCCCGCGCCTCCTTTCACCACCGATAAAGTTGCGAAAGGGCTTTCACCCCCAGGTCCCATGATTGAGTTTCAGCAAGGAGACTTGCCACCTCGAAGGATATCGTGCGGTACCCCCTAATGATCTTGTTGGCCTACCCCCCGAAACGCCCTATATACTAAATTTCATGAAAATCGTTGTGGAGTTCAGATGGCAGTCGCTTCACTGAACATATCGAAGTTCAGCCATTTCGTAGTTAGACTAAAAAGCCGACCCCAACTGGGGAACAACAACGACTTGGGAGAAGGCTCGGAGGATGATGATGATATCTACAAGAATTATTCGTTTAAAGGTATTAGATAACAAACAGAAACGTGTAAATACGTAAAACAATACTTCCAAGATAATCTAGTATGTGTTTCAATTAAGTGTTGAAGCGTACAGCGAGTTATCGAGTAACGTTACCGTCTCATCCCGATAGAGAGAGAGAGCTGTTAAATCTGGCGCGGATAATAAAGTGGACCGTATTTACGACAAGCTCGTACCCAAGTTATAGGTCGATTCGATTAGTCCGATACAGAGTTTATGAAACGTGTTTACGGCAGCTGAGCAACTCCTGTATTTAGCTGCTACACGTTCACACGTGTATATTAATAATTTATACTGTATTTTACTCACTTACATGTCTAATAGTTTTAGTGGAATTTATCAAGTTTTACAATTAGGTAGTAATAGTTACAACGAAACATGACGTAAGGTAATATAGTTTTAGTTAGAAGCTAAGGAAGTCAGGTTTATTTAGTTAAAATTAATACTGGAGTAGTAGGTGGTGTAGCTCTATGCCACTATAATCCACTGAACAAATCCATTAATAGATTTGTTTCCACTTTCTGTTCCACACTGATCAATCGATGGATTTGTTTCCACTTATACGACCAAGACCCTCGGGGCCAATGCAACTGCTGATTGACGACGCATTCTTTCCTCTCGGGGTTGGAAGGTCAGACAGCAGTCTCTCCCATAAAAGCAGCATAAGTAAAATCTCAAGGAGAAAAAGGAGTAAGCGGATTCCGGGATACCAGGAACTGAAATAGTAAACAAATATCAATACTAGTAGGTATTATTTGACAATTTTTGTAGTAGCACTTGTAATGTAATTATAAATACGAAAACTTGGATGAGTGTGAATGGATAATAGTTTGTTACTAAATAACACCAGGACGGCTGAATGGGTCTGGATGTAATTTTGCGCAGAGATAGATTATAGTCTGGAATACCACATGGGCGACTTTTATCCAGGGACCAGGTTCCAATGTGTACAGTACGGGTTCAGTACGAGCGCATGCAGCGCTCTAACATGGGGCTCTATAACTAAAATTCTAATACTACGGACAACTAAGTGCCGATTGGCAGATTTTATAAACCTACGAGAATAATATACCTATAACTCACACGGTATGTAGGTTTCCTTCACAGTTTCCTCACGGATTTTCGTTCACCATTAAAGCAAGTGATAATTAATATTTAATACACACATAAACTTCGAAAAGATGGTCGTGCGTAACAGGGGGTCAAATGTGGTCGGTGCGGTGAAACCATTAAATCTTGAACGTGAAATAATAAATTATTTTATGAAACAAGATTTCAGTTGATGCCGAATTAGATTGAGGCTCAGACTGATTGACTGACTTTCATACCGACGACATCTACTGATATCCTTGTTAATTACTAAACAAAGTTTTAAATTGTTTTTAAGGTATAGAACCGAATCCCTATTACTAATTTTTCCACCCCTTTGCTTTGCCATCTGGGGTGGATATAACACGATGTAGGTAGTCAACAGTCTTACCATTAAACACCCAAGAAACATACGTAATGGCTACCAAACCAAACCTCTTAAGAGTCTACCTCTTAAGATGTTTAGTTTTCGAACCCCCACATTTTGATTTGATTTGATTAAATCTGATTCTGATTTAATCTGATCTGATTAAAGATTAGGTTGATGGGTTTGACAATTGGCGGGCGATTTCCGATTGCAGTAAATATGCCATCAGGTTGCTTTACTAAATAACATACTTAAAAATCATAGTTTAATATATTGAAACATTGTTTTTTTTTTAAGAAAATAAAAATAGCCTGTTCATCTCTGCTAAGTACTACATTCAAGTCTTAGAAAATATACTTACTACTAAATATATTAAATATACTGACCCAATGATCGAGACACTTCCACTATCAAAAATATTCGTAGAAGCTAAACTACCATCTAAACAATCCGTTGAAAGTGATGGCCGTCGGAGTCATAAGGGGATATCGCACGATCTCTGTCGAGGTGGCATGACTCCTAGCCGGGACCCCTCCATGGGACCTGGAAGCGAGGGCCCTTGCGTCGTTGTACCAATGGCGCAAAGAGGCGCTGGAGTGGGGCCATAGGCCGGAGCCCCGAGAAATCAGGGCTCAGCGGTCCCACCTCCGCCAGGAACTCATAGAGACATGGACATGCGACTTGAGCAACCAAGGTGGGGGGAATCCACCATCGCAGCAGTGAGGCCGGTCATGGAGGAGTGGTTGGAGAGGCACCTTGGTGACCTCTCTTACCGGATGTCCCAGATAATTACCGGACACGGATGCTTCGGTAAGTATCTATAGCGCATCCACCGAGAGACAACGACGCAATGCCAGCACTGCGAGGAACCTGGCGAAGATACGGCGCTCCTGCCCAGGGTGGTCGATTCAATGCCGGGATCTCGTTGCGATCCTGGTCGTGGATGTTCTCTCGCTGGAGACCATGGTGAGAGCCGTGGTCTCCGACGGGAGCAATTGGCACGCCACTGCCTCTTTTTGCGAGCAAGAGCGAAAGAGGCGGCGGAGAGGGAGCGGGAAAAAACCCTGCCCCCAGAGTTCCGTAGACTCGTCTATCCACCTGGGACTACCAATATCCATGATCGGGGCCTGAGGACGGCAGCTGGCCGACTCGCTGTCCTTACAGAAGCAGGCCAAGATGGAGGCGTGTCATGTGTGTCCTACACACGCCTGCCAACTCACCGTCGCGGGATATAAACTGCCCCACCAGGCGTGGCCACGGCGAAAGTCCGCCGGTAACCCTGGGGTTATCCTTTCGAGGGCTTACCCGGGGTGCCCGGCAATGGACACTTGGGGAGGACACCGTGTGGTTTTAGTCGGTCCGATTCCGACACGCCCATCCCATCGTTGGCACCAATGGGGTTTCCACAGGTAAAAAAAAATCCTACTTACCCACTAATATTATAAATATTAAAATTTGTGATGTCGATGTATGGACGGGTGTTTGTTACTCTTTCACGCAACAGTTGAACGGATCTGGTTGAAATTTAGCTCAGAGATAGATTTTTGTTTGAAATAGTTAGTGGTTAAGGAGTCGGCCTTACTATCGAGTGGTCCCGGATTTGAATCCTGGCCAGTACTTTACCGACGTGGACCCATTCCTAACACAAGCAAATTAGTTTTTCCATAGGGTTAGGGGGAACATTAGTAATTTCAAATTTCAAATTTAAAAAAGCAATTTAGCTTAGCTGGAGGGGTTAGTGGGAATATTAGTAATTTCGGTTACTAATATTCTTAAAAAAAAATAAAGAAAGATAAGAATAAAGGTACCTTTTTTTTTTTTTTATCGTGCGGAAATCCCTTCGGATACCCCCCGCGTGCCAGCGGGGGCGGTTATGTCGGGCTTGAACCGACTAAAACCGCACGCCGTCTCGGGTCTACAGACGCCGGGGTGTAAGGTTGCCCATAGAGAGAACGGTATCAGTCCTTCTTGCGGGTAGAGCCGCGGGCAACAGCTAGTTTTCTATATACCTCTCATGCCAATATTATAACGACGTCATCGCCTGTGATCCTTGGAAATTACGAAACAAGGTTTTTAATTATTTTGATGGCATCAAATCGAATCGCATTATTGGATTCACGAGTATTTATTACGGTACGCTTAATAAAATTGCTTTCTATGGAACTGGGTTTTATGGTCGTTGAAATCATAACCACACGAGATCAACGGTAATCAACGTTGAGTTTTCCAATGCGGTATTTAACGGCATGTGGCTTATCCTTTGAACATAGGTGTTAACGTATTATAGGTACTTAAATACCTAAGTACCTAGGTGTTACGACGTACGAGACGGCGTGCGGTTTTGTACATAACACATAGCCGACATAACCGCCCCCGCTAGCCGGTGGGGGGGTATCCGAGAGGATACCCGCCCAGGCGGCGGGACGACTAGATAAGATGGGGACACCGTGATTCCCAAACCAGAGGGGGCCATCTCGAAACCGGAGATGGCCATGGGTCAGTCGGGGTGCGAGGGAAATGCCTTATGGGGCCACCTTATACCCCGGCGTCTGAAGAACCGAGACGGTGTGCGGTTTAAGTCGGTTCAAGCCCGACATAACCACCCCCGCTGGCCGGCGGGGGTATCCGAGGGGATTACCGCACGAAAAAAAAGGTACTTTAATACTAAAGCCCGTTATATTCTTATCACTGCCTGCTACTGAGAATTTAACGTCTTCATTGTGTTACTCTGTTTCACATTACATTAATTTTATATAAAATCTATACAAATAAATAAAATTGAAGTGTTTGTTTGTAATTCTAAAATAACAGATTTTATTAATAAATAATGATTGCACATGAATGTAACACCATACTTTAACATACATACAATTTTAAAAATGTTTTTCTGTCTGTATTTCTGTCTGAAAGACATAATTTTTGGAACGGCTAGGCCGATTTCGACGGGACTTTCCTGGCAGATAGGTGATGTTACAAGCCGTAACCTAGGCCACTGTAATTTCAGAAAAATATTTAGGTATCCGTGCAAAAAATCAAAACCCACAAAATTGTGAATAAGATCGGATTTACTCTGGAGCGACTGATTTTGATGGGACTTTCACTGGCAGATAGGTAATGTTACAAGGCGTAACATAGATTACTTTAATTTTAGAAAAATAATTATGATTCCGTGCAAAAAATGTTAACCCAAAAACTATGAATAAAATCTGATTTAATTACGTAACATAGGCTACTTTTATTTTAGAAAAAAATACCGACGTGTAAATTCTATACCGTCACGCGGAGCATTCATCTGATTTCACCGCTAGGACTCGTGAGTTTAAAAGCAAAAACTGATGTTTATATAGATATGAATCAGTTAAATATCGACACAATAATTTTAGTTTCTGTACAATTACCAACATTATTGTACACAACTTCGAGAATTTGTTTAGTTGTATGTTCTTATTCAAATATCTTGGTCCTTTAGATCAGACCCTTAGGCCTTAAATAAACATTCTTTAGAAACAACATTGTGTCCCTAAATAATTTATCGACAACATTTACCAAAACTAACGTCTGTTTGATATCGGGGGCGTAATTCCGATTCACCCATTGCGAGCCGTAGCTTCCTTCCACTGACCTTTGTAAACAGCATAAGTACGGTTTAGTTATTTGCAATTAATATGTTGTCTTGGTACAACGTAGTTATTGACTTTGTCCTAAAACAACATTATGAATATTTGGTCCGTGCAGTCTGCGTACAGTGATATCGATTCTCGCCGGCTTGGGCTTATTATGCAAACTGTTCAACATTCGCCGAAGAAAATGTTCATGTACTGAGTGTAAATGAAATATTCTAATAATCAGGAGCACTTAAAGGCCACCCGAATTGCTGTCTTTGCCTTCGTTTTTAGGTAGATTTCGATGAAATCGATCTACCTTTTTTTTTTTTTTTTTTTTATCGTGCGGAAATCCCTTCGGATACCCCCCCGCGTGCCAGCGGGGGAGGTTATGTCGGGCTTGAACCGACTAAAACCATTGGTTTCTTGACTACTGTCGAATTTAAAAAAAATTTCTTCATAGGAGGTCTAGTTATGACCCCCTGAGTCCGAAATGAGCACTGGTCAAAAAGTTATATATATATGTATGTATGGTTCCACTTCCCAAAATTTGCGGCACTCTCACGGTCGCATTTTTGCCCCGATCGCTTTCAAACTGCGGTCAAAAATTGCTTGGGTGTAAACTTAGTTTAAGTTCGTGAACGGGTGGAAGCCGGCCTAAGGGGACGGTAGGGCCTCACTTTTTGTGAAATCAGTTTTTCCTCAAAATTTCACGTTCCATGAAAGATATTCGAACCGTTCTAATTTTATCCCATAGTATACATGAATACCAACAACTTTTAATTATAAACCTATAAGATTAAAACTTTAACTAAAAGTGGAGGGGGGAAAAACCAAAATTTTTCGGGAAATAATCATAACTTCTAACCAGTGAACATTTTTGCTGTAGGAAACATTTTTAATCGATAGGGCATTTTTAAGTCTAAAATAAATGTATGAAAAGTTTTTCGCTAAAAGTTACCGTTTTCGAGAAAAAAAAATTAAACTGTTTAAAGTCCGTAGTTCTCTATATAAAATAATATTAATTGCTTCACGAAATCTTCCTGTGCGTTCCCGTTTTTTATTTATTTGTATGAATTAGAGCACTTTTGCTGGTTTCATGACGGAAGACTGACTATATGTTTTCAATAGAGAAGAAATTACCACCAGTAGTATTCATAGTCAAAAATATGCAGAAAATAATAATCCCTTACACATTATCAGCTCAGCGTTGTTCCCGGTTGCATCCTAGGCTTACACTTCTGGGCCCAGGTTCTGCTTACTCATTCACCTGGTTTTTGGTTTGGTTTATACAGCTTTTATGGAAGTGTCTGCCGTATGACCTTTCAACCCCAAGAGGAAAACCTGCGTCAGAGCCTCGTCCATCTATCAGTAAGTGTACCAGCTTGCAGGTGAGGTTTGCTTGACCTCAAAGATCTTGATGGGGCCCCTCACAGCGTCTCAAAGCTATCCGCAAGCGGGGCACCAAGCGGCACAACTTAGTTGTGCCAGGTAAGTGCCGGTTTAGTTTTATTAACTTTTTACTAGCTACTATCCCACTAGGACCACAGCTGCCGAAGTGTATGCGGCTTAAAGGCAGCATCCCACGGTACGTGATTCTGCAGTTTTTATTAGGTATCCACGGCAGATGACCACGAACAGCACGCACCAAGAATCAATTACTTTCCGCGGTGTGTGTTAATCTGTTTCGAAGCTGCGGATTCGCTGCACCGCTACGGACTTGTCTGTGTTTCCACAGATGACACTCTTTTCATCGCGCGTACATACCAGCTTCAGGTACAGCTCTGGACACGGACGGGGGCACGCGGGGGGTATCCGAAGGGATTTCCGCACGATAAAAAAAAAAAAAAAAGGTACAGCTCTGGAGTAAATACCGCTGTATTTCATTTAATGTCGAATGCTGTTTATCTTTCTCATGCATGTATTACACAAGCATGTTTGCCCTACAATTGTTTAGGGTTTGTTTATTTTCCTCTATGAATTTTATATTTAACTACAACCCTTCGTTGTTTTCGTATTTCGTTTGTATTGTGCACTGGAAAGGTCTCTTTTGAACTTTTGGTAGTTTTTTGTTGGGAGAAAAATTGAAATTTTTCCAGCACAAATATGTCGACTCGACAGAGGGAGGTGCCACCTCTTCACTAACGAAGCAGCATTTTGGAGTCTATCAGAGTGCCACCGTGATATACTCGCCATGCAGCCACCGCCGGGCCTAGAGAGGAGAGATAACACCTAAAAGTGCTGGCTTGGCGTTATAATTATGAATGCCCAAGAATGTGTGAACTGGAGGAGCACAAGCTGGCAAGCGAACCCTGGACTCCAAGGTCCAGAGAGCCTTGGATGCGACTGGGACTAACGCTAAGATAACGATGATAATGATATAAGAGTGCCACAGTCTTAACCTTCTTCCCTTATTGGCGTTTTCTTATTTCCCCACTCCCTACCTTTCTGCAAAACTGCAAACGCATGAATGATACCTCTGATTTTGATTTTGTTTAAAGGTACAGTTTTTAATAAGGCAATTCCCTCGCACTCTAGCTGACCCGATACAGTGCCTATACTAGTAATTATGAGAATTAAAAATAAGGCTGATAAGGTAACCAACATAATTTGATCCTAAGGCGGAACGCAGTTTGCCGGATCAGCTAGTAATTTATATTAGGTATTTTTTACTATTACTAGTACAATGTATTAGTTTTTATATCTAAAAATAAAACGCTGATAACACGAAGTACATGGATACCAAGATCTTCAGGGTCTAAGCCAACCTCACATGCGAACTGGTGCACCTGCTGATTGGCGAACGAGGTTCTGGCTCAGGCTTTCCTCTCAGGAGTGGGCATCAGACGGCTGTCGCTCCCGTAAAAGCATTCCAAACCCTATCATGGAAAGGTGGGCCAGGAGAGTGGCAAGCTTTGTATGCTCTCGACAGCATGTTGTGTATAATAACCAAATGTGTGCAGCACATGTGTCTGGATTTTACTGAATTGACATCCCTGTTGTAATAATACACTGACATAATACCCGGTGGTATAATCATGAATAAAATTGAATTCGATATGTAACTGAACCTGAAACGCGGTAAGAGCTCATTAGTTTCTTTATTTAATAATTTAGTTGGAGTCAGGTTTCGCACGCATAAATTGAAATCAGCTCCTGTTATGGCTTTCATTAAACCTTTTATTATACGGTGGCAGTTTCCATTTCAACTGTAACAAGCGCGTATATGAAATTACTATTATGTTAATGTCATGTGGGAATGACGTATACCTACACATATTATACAAATTATGTAGATTTCCCAAGCAATTCCTGTTTAATATTCTTTTTTATTATTTTCCAGCACAATACAACACATTTCATTAATAATTGCCTCTACATCATTTATCATCATCATTTTATCGTGGTTCTCGGTTGCATCCGAGGCTTTTATCTCGGAGCCCAAGGTCCGCTGACTACTTCTCCTCCTTTCGATTTGGCTTATGTGGCTTTTATGGCAGCGACTAACGTCTGACCGAGGCGTCTCCGAGAGGACAGGTGAGGTTGGCTTGGATCCAAGGGTCTTGGTGGAGCTTCCACTTTGGTGCTCCATGATATCCAGGGCCTGATGATGGAGATGGTAGGTGGTCATAGAAACTTCTTAATAAAACAAGATAGACCTGATGTTTTTGGGCCTGTTTGAATTGTCTTGACTAACATTGTGGTGGTACATGATATACAAGTAAATAGTTGAAAATATTATTAATAGAGAAGCTTTATTTAGAATAAAATTAAATACCTTAGCTTTTATTTAGAATTCCCGCTTAAATTTTTAGTACAAAACATAAATAATAGTTTTATGTAAGAGTTGACTTTCAATGACTTCAAAAGCTTGAAAGCAAATAGAAAACAAAAACAGAGCAAAAAAGGAGGTATCTTTACAGTTAAATGAACTGTCGCGCTTATGTGGATCATAACTATTTTATTTCGAAACTTTTACGTTTGTAGATACGTAACAACGTAACAACCATCAGTATTTCAAAGAGTCAGTACAAATACATCCACTTCGATGACTTTATGTTAAATAATGAGAGCTTAAATTATCTTAAACGGCACAATTAAGATTAGTTCGTTGAAAGTGGCCATAATGTCATTGCCGGCAGCCCATTTACAAGGCAAGGGCAACTAACCGTCGTCGTCCCTATCAGTTTTATTGCTTTCATATATTTTTTATATTTACATGTGTGCACGAGTAATAACGTCTTATTTGGAAGCCGATGAATCACTGTTATACTGCTCTTAAGAATTGATTGATGAATTTAATAAGAAATGAATAAGAAAATTAAAACTGTATAACAATACTGACTTTTATAATGGTAGTCCCTTTGTTCTCCTAAATTTCGGTAACCATAACGTTCGAAAATTCGTTATTTTATTTTAAATAATTATCTTTACTATTTTTATATGAAATAAAGTCATATGTCCTAAGTATTGTATTATATAATGTGTATTATTCAGAATGTTCATTTATAATTAAATTTTAGTCTTACATTTGCTGAAAATTCGGTTTTAGTGTCAGAAAAGACTTGCTGTGAATCCGACTCCACAAACTCTCGTCTGCCCTATACCTAGAATGTAACTGAATCGCGAAGGCGCTTAGGGGCGAGGCGGCCCGCGGGTAAGGAGCAGGAGGCTGCTTCGCCGGCCAGCCTCAGCCGCAGCGGTGAGTGAAAGCCATCTGCGACGCTTAGCACGCGTGGAACCGCCGAAGATCCGCAACGTCGGAGCTGTAACAAAAGCTATATTTCTGAAAATCCAACTCCATGTAGTATTGTCTGCCATAACCATGACTGTAATTTAGAATTGCCTAGGCGCGTAGGAACGATCCTTTGAAATATATTATTAGGATAAATGAACATTAAATAATTTGACTTTAGGAATTATAACTTTTATGGAAAACGCTTTTATGTCTTTTGTATATTATTGATTGTAATATTTATGACAAACTAATTTAGGGCATATATTATTTAGGTATTTCAATTTAATGGCATGTAATATTATGTGACATTAGGACAAATGATGATACGGACAAAAAAAAATTATGGTACTTAAATTATTGGTAAAAAGTTAGGTACCACAATAGAGAACTGTTAGAATTTTTTATTCTTAGCTGATTGTGCTGGAAACCACCAGAGAACACTCTGGACATCAGAATTAGAGGTCACAGTGAGGAGAGGGTAAGATAGCAGGCAGCTTCTGTATTCTTTCGGAGCTTTCCTGTCCAGCAAGGTATGAGAGCTCCAATGTAGAAAACCCAGTTAGGGACAGTGGGTTCACTGTGTCTGGATTCGCGTGGAAGTAGTCGACACGATCAGGCACAGACTGCTCTGCAACCAATAACCAATAACCTAACCTAACCCTGACAGGCAATAAATAGAATGGACGCTCTTCAGGGCTGCCAGGAAGAATACAAAAAATCTACTCACGTAAAGTTGACAAATGCGGTGTGACACAGACTACTATTCAGAAACATGTAATCCTGACCGGTGCTGGATAACAGCGGGGTCTTTGAATCTCCCAACTTTTTAACGGGCTGTTTAATACAGCCACGTTGCGGGCCGCCAGAGTCTCCGCCCATACTGGGGCCCCGTACAGGGCCATGCTTCACACGATCCCCAGGTACAGTCTCCTAGGTAGAAGAAGTGACTCACTTGTGTCCCCTTAGGAATCCTCCGAAAGAAGAGCTTTACTAGAAACGATGATTTTCAGGGGTTAGTAAAAATTCAAATGAGATATTAGTAAAAACTCAGAGCGATTCGAAACGGTCTGTAGTTAGTGTGTGTACTGTAGTTAACATATTTTTTATTTTAGATTTAGTCCTTAGCCTCAGCATTCTGATGTGCGTGAAGCATTTATTATTTAGAGTATTCAGCTATTTACTTATTGGTTGCCTAACGAGAGGATCGCGTGTCGAGCAATGGTTGTAGATAGGACACCGTCCCATCTTGAATATCTCTAGGGATTCGAAGAATTCAAGTAGACTTAATGTTAATATTGCTTTACATTCTTTTATATTTTTGAAGTGAAAACTTCTTTAGCGGCGTTGTGCACTTTTTTTGTAATGGGTAAAAAAGGTTAAACTCGCGTCAGTAAAACACGTAACCTGCTCGTAAGACAACAAATACAGAAGCGCTAATTTCACAGTTTACTTAACCACCTTGGTAGCGCGTTCGTCTAATGAGTGGTCGTTGACTTCGTCAAGACTGAGATCGATTCCGACCGAGGCGCGGGAAACACTTTTTGTCATCATATAACATTTTGTAATATTTATTCTATTTTGTGCCATAAATCTATTGATATAAAATGGAAATTAAACAAAGTACATCTATTAATGAAAAAAGTGACGAAGAAATAGCGAAAGAAAATGAGTGAGTACTCTATAAATATATTGGCGATGATGGTTCTGGTAATAATGATGGTGAAAAATTCGTTGAAATTATGTATGGAAGTTGATTTTTCTGAGAGATAAACTTTTTAATGTAAAATAATTGTAATAGTTCTGAAGTGTTAAATTTTTGATGTAATATAATTTGTCATGTTTGTGTACGATAGCGCAATAAATGAATATTGTATGTTACCACATAAATGATAGTACTTTTATACTGATAATTAAAGCAATTCGTGCAAAATTATTCCCTAACCATTCCAAAATATCAAGATGCACAACGTTAATGTTCAAGTTTTTACTTCTGCTGGCACTTCGTTTTTTTGGTACAACGTATAATACCCTACACAACCAATAATACCCTGTATTTGTAAGACTCATTGACCTAAAGTGGAGTGTATTTTTATATGAGGTCATTTAGAACAAAGTGTATTGCTATAGCTTGGTGAAGTCACGCGTGACACTGACGTGGTAGCATGACGGCCGGTCCGCGCGCACGTTTCAACACCCCCGGGAGTGTCAGGTATGCATTTGCCAAGTAATAGGAGCACCACTTGAGGTTTTCTGTTCATTCCAGAGTGAAATTATATAGACTATTCTGAATGAACTCCTTATCTGTAACTTAATTTTAATTTATATTAACGTAGATATTTAGAAAGACTATAGTTGTTGCTAACAACTTCTGTGCCCTTTTTTTTTTACTTGCGGAAATCCCTTCGGATACCCCCCCGCTGGCTAGCAGTGGTGGTTATGTCGTGTCTCGACTAAAACCGCACGGTGTCCTCCCCAAGTGTCCGTTGCCGGGCACCCCGGGTAAGCCCTCGAAAGGATAACCCCAGGGTTGCCGGCGGACTTTGGCCGCGTGGGGTCGGGTTTTATCCCGCTTCGGTGAGTTGGCAGGCGTGTGTAGGGCACACACGACACGCCTCCGCCACGGCCTGCTTCTTTAAGGACGGCGAGTCGGCCAACTGCCGTCCTCAGGCCTCGATCATGGAGGTCGGTAGTCCCGGGCGTAGATGAGTCTGCGGCGTCCTCGCCGCAGACAACGAAACTCGGGGGGCAGGGTTCTCTCCCGCTCCCTCTCCGCCGTCTCTTTTGCGCGCATTACCCGCAGAAAGAGGCGGCGGCGTGCCACTTGCTCCCGTCGGAGACCACGGCCCTCACCATGGTCTCCAACGAGAGAACGTCCACGCCCAGGACCGCAACGAGATCCCGGCGTTGACTCGCCCACGCAGGGCACTCCACCAACGTGTGGAGCGCCGTGTCTTCGCCAGGATCCTCGCAGTGCTAGCACTGCGGCGTTGTCTCCCGGTGGATGCGCCACAGATACTTACCGAAACACCCGTGTCCGGTAACCATTTGGCACATCCGGTAGGAGAGGTCCCCATGGTCCCTCTCCAACCACTCCTTCATGATCGGTCTCACCGTCGCAATGGTGGATTCCCCCCACCTTGGGTGCTCAAGTCGCACCCTCCATGTCTCCATGAGTCCCTGGCGGAGCAGGGACCGCTGAGCCCTGATTTCTCGGGGCTCCGGCCTATGGCCCCGCTCCAGCGCCTCCTTGCGCCACTGGTACAGCAGCGCAAGGGCTCTCGCTTCCAGGTCCCATGGAGGGGTCCCGGCTAGGAGACATGCCGCCTCGACGGAGATCGTGCAATATCCCCTGATGACTCTGACGGCCATCGCTTTTAACGGACTGTTTAATACAGCCACGTTGCGGGCCGCCAGAGTCTCCGCCCATACTGGGGCCCCGTACAGGGCCATGTTTCGCACGATCCCCAGGTACAGTCTCCTAGTGGGGGCGTTGGGTCCCTTAACGTTGGGCATCAGCCGCGATAGCGCGGCCGCAGCCCCCCTCAGTTTCGGGACCAGACTCCGGAGATGAGGTCCGAAGTCCCATCGGCTATCGAGTACGAGCTCAAGGTACTACATCGTGGGCTCGATGCCGATGCTTACGCCCCCTACGGTTATGCTGGTTCCCGCAGGTGGCCCCCACCGAGGCCCGTGGAAACACATAGCCTCGGATTTGTGGAGAGCCACCTCGAGTCCCAGCCGCCGTATTCGACCCGCGACTTGAGCAACCCCTGTCGTGGCCTTTAGTGCCGCGCTTCGGTGCGTTGCTCCCCGCGCCATAACGAGGGTGTCGTCAGCATAACACGTTATGCTGACACCCTCGAGCAAAGAACCGCGCAGCACCCAGTCGTATCCGATGTTCCACAGGAGTGGTCCTAGGACCGACCCCTGTGGAACACCGCACGACACTTCTCGCCGCCCTGTCCCTAGCCAGCTCTGGTAAACTATGGCCCTCTCGGATAGGTATGCCTCGACAATGCGGCGGAGGTAAGGAGGCACTCCGTGATACGCGAGCGCCTCCCTAACGCAGCTCCAGGGTAGGGTGTTGAAGGCGTTGGCGATGTCGAGAGACACCGCCACCACCACCCCACCCCGCGAGACTACTTCCTCCGCCAGGCGCCTAACGCGCATGATCGCTTCCACGGTGGAGCGCCCCCGGCGGAAACCGAACTGGTTGTCCGCCAGTTCTGGCCCCACGTTCGTGAGATGCTCGACGAGGCGCTCTGCAATAATCAACTTCTGTGCCCTTATGTAAAATTGCCACAATTATGTAAATGTTCGTCATTGTAGCGAAATAAAATGTACATCACTCTATAAGTCTAACCTTATGGTTAGACTATTATACATGCTTTTATGCATTTTTACCTACTTCAAAAGGATTTATTTTAATTAGTACAGAATTAAAGTATGGTTCTACGATAGTATAAACGGATAATAAGATTTTTATACTGTCGGAAGTTTACCCGAATGAAACTAACTGAAACAATTTTTAATAGTAAAAGTAGTTTTATTTTAAGATTCTTATATGTACGAGGTTGTCAAATTATCATTGATGCTAATATTAAAATTGTTCCTATATTCAATTGAAATGGAATTGGCTTTTTTTTAGCGTGTCGGGCTTCACCCCATCGGTGCCGACCATGGTGTGGGCGTGTCGAAATCGGATCGACTAAAACCACACGGTGTCCTCCCCAAGTGTCCATTGCCGGGCACTAACGGTAAGCTCGGGTAAGCGGGTAATGGAATTGGCTTAACACACTTTTTTGATAAAATTCCATGCTGACATAATATATTATGTTAATTACATATAACAGCATTTTTTTACTAAATATCTACTAAATATTCGATATCCATTTAGTCAGAACTTTATTTTTCACTTGATATCGTAAAAGGTAGCCTAAAGAACGTTGCCGTATTTTTGTGTTCAGAAATTTTCAAAAAATAAGTGATTGGATGATTCTACTCGTAGCCACTGGGGTAAAAGGTACGAAGCCGTAAAAAAATACGATCGTTAAATTTTTGAGAGTGCCCGACTGTGAAGTACCTATTGTCGGGGTCGGTAAAATTGCATTTGTCCACGCTGTGTGTTCTCTGCGGGGTTAAATCCTTTTTTCACAAGTAATATTTTACAAGACCGAAGGACTATTAAAAAAATCCTCACACAGCCTAGTGTTTTCATATTTTCAGATGTACAATCGTATTGGGTGTTATTGGATTTAGAAGAAATATCCGCTTTCTAAATCAATACGAATAATGCTAGTCAAATAAAAAATAAATAAAAGAGTGTATGCTTAACACCGCTCGGCAGAAGTGAAAACTTCATTGTTTCAATATATAATATTAGCACGATAAACCGCTAACTACACACACTAACCTCACAATGTAAATCAAATAATTGTCAAAATAATTTTTATTACGTACCAATAATAACTATTAAATTAATAAAGACAATTATTACGTATGAATTGAATATAATAAACACAGCGACACAACAGCGAACAGCAACTGACTGTATCTTTCTCGCTCGGGTACACTCGGCGGTCCCGAGTTCACCTGATTGTAAGCCTTTCACCTCAGAGCGTGACGGATTAGCCTAACTTACTACATAAGGAAAAATCTTTGTGGGGCGCGCCAAAAGAAGTTTTCACTTCAAAAAATTAATATATTTTTTACCTTAATTTGAGCCAGAGAAGAAAACAAACAAACAAACAAAGATTTCAAACAGAAATATCCTAGATTTAATTCCCGAAATCACAATTTATTTTATATACTTACACCTTAAATGAGGGAAGGCGGAGGAATAGTTACAACTCTCACATTTCGGTAGTTATATTAATTAAGATCTACCGGTACATTACATAATCCAAATTTCCTACGAGGAAAATTCAATAAAAGTTTGCGCGACCCGGGTATCGAGCTTAGGTCTGAACATCGTATGCTAACATGAGCGCATAATTGTACAAAAGGGTGAACGAGACATTATTTAATAATAAAATACATAATTTCGTATTTAGTCGCGACCGTCGCCGTTCATGAATCGCTGTTATTAACATCTGACTCAGTTGTTGTTATTGTTTCAACACAAAAATTGCCACTGATTTAATGAAAACAAAAAAAAACCTTACTAAAAATATGAGTAGGTTTCACTGGATAAGTTACGTTGGTCACAGTGCTTGGGACGGCACGTCAGGGAGAAGAGACAGAGTTCGGCTCGGATCGAATTTCTTCGGTTTTGTAGAGCGTTCTCTTTGTCGTATATTGCACTAACAGTTTGGCAACTTTATAATTATTTTGTCAGGCTGATGTGCGATAAAGAGAACGCTCTACAAAACTGAAGTAAATCGATCTTAGCCGGACTCTTACTCTTCTCCTCTTGACGTGCCAACCCAAGTGCCGGGTACTGTACGCAGAGGATCGAGGAGTTACTAATCAAATTATTTATACATTTGACTGCCAGTACAGATTGCATCCAAAGTTTGCATTTTGGAGTCCGCGGTCTGCTCTCCTGCTTCATTTTATTTTAGTTGTTGAGAGAAAGATTGCCGTCTACCGCCCCTAACTATGAGAAGAAAGCGTGCACCAGGGCCTCGTCCGTCAATGTGCAGGTGTACTAGCTTGCTGGTGAACTAGGTTTAGGCTCCGAAGATTTCAATGGGGTCCCATATGGGGTATATGGGACTTAGGATTTTGACGGAGAAACGAACCGGGACCAAACTTTAATAATGAGGTAAAATTATATTTTATATATATGCGATAAAACCGAATAGAACAAGTTATATCTATTAACTTTAGTAAGTTCGTTTTGGTTTTAGTTTATTTTTTTACAGCGGGTAATATAGTCGCTTAAATTGGTTTGAAGCCTGGAACAGTCTATGTCTAGACACATAATATTATAAGGTTAAGTCTTACAATACGCCTAATTGTGGTTGAGGTACAAGTAATACTTAAACGGATAGAGCAGAATACAGCTCGGGGTTATTGTTGGGTTTAACTTTTATGGAGCTTGCAAACGAGCGTTCATTGCGACGTAAATATCGATTTAACAATGCAATATCGCAAACGAAAACGGACAAAGTTGATTGTGCTTTTGAACGCTTCCCATATTCTTTCCTGAGGGCATTACAGTGGTTTGGAATTGTCTGATGTAAAGTCATAAACAAGCTTTTTGGTTCATCTACAGTTTAAAATTACCTTAGCTAATCTCGAGTACCTACTCTGAATAACACCTACTCTGAATGACATTGTCGGCACGGCCGCTGATGTTACCGCATCTGAAACATGCAAATGAAGACATGATGCCGACACCGGGTTGTTTATGCTCAGCAGACGGGAGCAGGGCCAGATGTTAACACTAGTGTCGTGTTATCGCCCTCGCCACCGTCTTAAACACGTTTTACGTAACACCGAGTTCTCGATAGCTATCTACATAAATTTGCGGTTATTTGTAGTCTCATAACGGTGTAATTTGCGGGAACAACGTCCCAAGTGCTCCCATTCGTTCAATGTTGTATTCCGGCAATATAATCAAGAGTTAACGGAGGTGAACCCATTTGATAGCTCTATCTTTTAAGCGATTTTTGATAAGTGTAGCCGCGGTAATAAGGTTCTTTTCTCAGAATATAAATAGGTTCAACAGCGACAAAGTAGCGGCCCGAGAGCATCATTTTGTTGCAAAACGTGTTTCAGTTGCCCACTTGTTCATCAGTTGACTTAATTGATATGTGGGCTCTCACGATCCTGGTCATCATTTGACTGCGATAGTTTCCACTTTAGCAGAAAATTGTTTAGCAAAACAACACTATTATTAGAGAACCTAATGGTTGCGTAGTACGTAATTATGCTACAACGGGTAGTGATCATTTACCTTTCTCTAAAGTGTAATTAAACCGAGTTGAGCGTAATGCCCACGCGCACCATTAGCTTGGCAGATTCCCTCGCACCCCGTGCTCCAACCCCGGTGTTCCCCTACATCCATTTGCCGGGAAATAAGTGACAGCGGCGAGCAATTTATCTCATTGATCCCTTTGCATACGTTTCAGTCTAAGCGCGCACCGCCGCGCGACGACCCTGAAGGCAGGTTCCGCATCGAATGGATATACGGGATTTTGTAGCAGAATTAGGGGATGTGGAACCGTTTATGCTGAATACCTACAGTTTCTTGGAACTTCTGCTGTTTTTCAAGTAACATTTGTTTAAGAATGTAAACATTACGGAGATGTGAACTAATCTTATTTTATTTTATTATTCGACTCTTACGCGAAACATTGAAGTGGTCGATTTGGCTGTTATTTTATCATCGTGAAAGGACTCGACGCCTCTTGTGATCTTAGTAAAGTCTAGCAGAAGAATGGCCGACATAGCAGCGCTTGATGTCGGAGGGGGGATGAGAACCTCGCAAGTCACGCTGCCTGTTGTTTGATGGGTGGATCTTATATTTCTTGGGTTATACCTAGGCTACTGGCCGCAAAACCCGAGGGTTGTGCGTGGTTAGCGTGTGGTAGCCCTCATATGCTAAATAACAGTTTATGCGTAAATAAAAAGACCTGCATAATATAAAAAGCGGCCAAGTGCGAGTCGAACTCGCCCATGAAGGGTTTCGTAGCAGTAAGTAACATAATAATGTTTTTTTAAAATTTTATATTTGAGTAGATTGAATGAAAGGTAAATTGCGTTTTACGATTTATGACGTATTAAAAAAAAACTACTTACTAGATCTTCTTCAAACCAATTTTCGGTGGAAGTTTACATGGTAATGTACATCATATATTTTTTTTAGTTTTATCATTCTCTTATTTTAGAAGTTACAGGGGGAACACATTTTACCACTTTGGAAGTATCTCTCGCGCAAACTATTCAGTTTAAAGAAAAAATATATTAGAAACCTCTATATCATTTTTGAAGACCTATCCATAGATATCTCACATGTATGGGTTAGATGAGAAAAAAAAAATGAGTTTCAATTCTTAGTAAAAATTTATGGTTTTTTTCTATTTTTAATGTTAAAATCTTAATGCGGTTCACAGAATACATCTACTTACCAAGTTTCAACTTTATAGTTCTTATAGTTTCGGGAAAAAGTGGCTGTGACATACGGACGGACAGACAGACAGACATGACGAATCTATAAGGGTTCCGTTTTTTGCCATTTGGCAACGGAACCCTAAAAAGTATAAAGCCCTCAGCCAATTGAGTAATTTCGATGTGTTTTCAACTTTTTACCGGAAAAAATTGTTTCCTCAGTAACTAAGTAATGTTTTTTTAGTATAATAAACTTCTTCAATTTACAATAAATACAAAATATTCAATTTTGATACAAAAATATAGTTATTATCGTAACCTGCGTCAATAATTTGCTGACGGATCGTGATGGATTTTATTGTTCAACTCTATAACTTAGCTGGAGCTAAGTTGTTGGCATCTAATGAATTTGTACTCAGTAAAATGGATGTACTTAATGTGTCGTAAAGTAAATTTAGTATGCTCGTACAACTCGTATGTGCTTTAAAAGTCATAGTTAATTTTATTGCAATATCGTGTAAGTTTTATTTATTATAATAGGAAAGCTCTAGTTATGCAGGGGTGTTGGTTATCGCGGGCGTGGAAATGGTACTTTTATACATATACTGCTGAGTGGCAGCTTCGTTGTCAAGATACATTAGGATGGGATCAGGGGTTTCCTGGGGCATTCCTTTCTTAGGGCATACCCTACGATCGTGACGGAACTCCATGTGGTTTTAATCGGTTCGATTTCGATAAGCCACGTCTTCCTTAGCCCCGCTGACCCGTGAGGGTTAACATACGAGGGAAAAAAGGGGATGGTATTAGGAGTTGTTGTGAAATGGGAAGCAAAAGACTCAGGTTCACAACTTCTTCCGAAGAATAATAACACAGCATATTACTTTTCGATTTTTTGTTGTTGATGTTCAATTGTTTTCAATCAATTCAATTGTTTGTTTGCCTTACAAAGTAAGTAACAAACATCCAAATATCTTCACAAATTTCCACATTTATAATCTTAAGTAGGATAAGTATCAACAAAGTGTTAATAAATTTAACAGAAAACCTATACGAAAAACTGCAGATAATTAATGTGCAATTTACTCTTATATTTCAAAGGTACATTAACATATGATAAATAGCACAAAAAAGAAAACCTTACAACGTAAACGTAGGGAAAAAAAGCAATTTTACAATTAACTATGTATTAATGATGAATATTAATAATTTTTAATAATAAACGCAATTTAAATTAACGGTCACTGTAAGCATACTGAGCCACCTTTCCACTACAGTTTAATGTGATTATTGCCTTATCTAAAAAAAGAAGTCGTAAGTCGTCGTAACTAATCGTGTAGCGCTAATCACTTATCCTGTTTTGCCTTTATTTGACCTTAATCGTGACGGGTTCAGTTCAAATGTTTAAGATATTAACGGCCTCTAAAGTAAAGATCATACTAAACTAAACTTCATAGGTTCGCTAATATAAATCCTTAGTTCGTTACAAAACGCCACAAGTTTGTCATAACATATAGTTTGCATATTTCAATAATCGTTGCTGCACGCTGTTTACATCTATGTATCTATATTTTTTCCGTGAATATCCTGTATGATATATCTTTATGAGAGATATAGACGTAGATATTCATGGAAAAATTTAATGGAATTCAGCAACAGCCAGTTCTGAACCAACGTGCTTTTAAACGATGTAAGGTATTCAAACGTGATGCGTGCATAAAAACAGAATAAAAACTCAAACTACGTGTTCTAATCGGATGATGTGGCGTGTGGTGTTGCCTGCCGTGGTTAGAAATTTGCGCATGGTGACCACTAATATATGCCCAATCTATATATGTGATGAGGTAATTTAAGCATGTGAGACCACCTGCATCGGATCAGGAAGGAGCCAACGCCTGAGTGTCATCACTGCGACGCGAGCGAGGACTCTGGGCTGCACACGCTGGCGGACTGCCCAGCGTGGGAGGCGCCGAGGTGCGAACTCGTCTCAGCCATCGGGATGGGAGTCCTCTCGCTCGGCAGCATGATTGCGGCAATGTTGCGAAGCGCGAGCGCGTGGTTTTAGAGATTTAGAACTCTCCCGGCCCGCCGAGCCCGCAACATGCTCGCCGCGCGTCGCAGGCGACTCAGGCGCCGGAGGTCACTTAACGACCTCATCCTCCATGAGCGCAGGCCTGGGGGTGGCAGGTGAGGCCGCCTGTCACCCCAGCAGAAGCAGGCCGGGGCGGTGGGGCGACTAGCGCCCCTCCCCCAAACCGGGGCAAGACGGGGACACCGTTATTCCCAAACCCGAGGGGGCCATTTCGAAAACGGAGATGGCCCAGGGTCAGTCGGGGTGCGAGGGATATGCTCTGATATACTCAGATCACTCATACTATTACTAACGTTCACAGTTTATAAAGCGATAGCGCTATCTCATGACCCTACTATATACATGAGATAACCGGTCAGCCCGGTGGAACCCAAATTAGCTTCTGTTTAGTGTATGTTGGGTAATCAAACTCCAGTATGAATTCAAAACGTTTTTAATCATTTAATAACCTTGACTTAGCCAGTATACATTTTTTAAATCCACTATCAAAAAATTAAAAAAAACATCGGGGGCACACCAAGATCTTAGAGGCCCAGGTCAAAATCACCTGGTAGCCAATACACCTGCTGATTAATGAAGGAGGCTTTGGCGCAGGCTTTCCTCTCGAGGGTGTGGGATCGGATTGCAGTCGCCCCCGCAAATGCAAAAATAAACCAAATTAAAAATAATAAAGATCGTAGGAAAGCAGACTCCGGGCTCCGACGTATAAACTTTGGATGCAATTAGGATTGTCACTGTGATGATAATGAGGGAATAACGTTTCAAATATTTTAATTGTATCCTTACTCACACATAAATATTTTTACTTTAAACTACAAGTTATCAATCATATAGGACGAACACAATTTTTTCATTTCTACAGTAGTTAACGAACGCGTCAAGTTTTCAATTATGTTAATTGCATTTCTTGTGGTATATATACCATGCATTTCATTTTGCCAGCTACTTACAGCCGTGGCTAACTGCCAATAAATTTGGCACCGATTTAATTTGGAAGACGATTTACAGGTTATGCAGGTACTTCATCAGAAGTTTCAAAGATAATTTATCAACCTCTTTTATTTGTTATAAACTTATGTCTAACTAGTTGATGCACGTGACTCCGCCAGCGCGGAGGTCAGTTATCGTTTTTCAGTCATATCTTCGATTCCAATAAACCAATTGCAATCGTTTGCAATAGTGTGAGACGTTAACGTTCAAATTCACCCAAATGGCCACCTTTAAACGGATACTTTCTCTCACTATTTAGCACTTCGTAACTACATATTTCTATCTTTTAGGTAGATTTCGATGAAATCGATCTACCTATTGGTTTCTTGACTACTGTCGAATTTAAAAAAAAATTCTTCATAGGAGGTCTAGTTACGACCCCCTGAGTCCGAAATGACCACTGGTCAAAAAGCTTATATATATATATATATATGTATGTATGGTTCCACTTCCCAAAATTTGCGGCACTCTCACGGTCACATTTTTGCTCCGATCGCTTTCAAACTGCGGTCAAAAATAGCTTGGGTGTAAACTTAGTTTAAGTTCGTGAACAGGTGGAATCCGGCCTAAGGGGACGGTAGGGATTCACTTTTTGTGAAATCAGTTTTTCCTCAAAATTTCACGTTCCATGAAAGATATTCGAACCGTTCTAATTTTATCCCATAGTATACATGAATACCAACAACTTTTAATTATAAACCTATAAGATTAAAACTTTAACTAAAAGTGGAGGGGGGAAAAACCAAAATTTTTCGGGAAAAAAAAAATCATAACTTCTAACCGGTGAACATTCTTGGTGTCGGAAACATTTTTAATCGATAGGCCATTTTTAAGTCTAAAATAAATGTCTGAAAAGTTTTTCGCTAAAAGTTACCGTTTTCGAGAAAAAAAATTAAACATGTTAAAAAATAATATTAATTGCTTCACGAAATCTACCTGTGCGTTCCCCCTGCGGGAACGGATTTTTCCTCTTATCTTTATCGGCGTAATTTCGGGTTATACTCGTCCATCTATATGCCGATTTCCAATCGGCTTAAAGCGCGAAGGTATAATTTCTAGCGTATGAAAATAAGGGACATCAAATCTTTGTTTGTTTGATATGAGAACAGTCGAACAAACTTATATGAGATGAGATTGAATTAAACATAATTATTTATTTCTGTTGTCCCTTTGGTTTGAATTGGTTTTACTGGTGGTAGAATTTTGATGACACAAATTTGTCACAAAATTCGGTCGGGTGGGTACCACCGTGTACGATTGCGAAAAACCCTCCATAGTTAATGATTGCGAAAAACCCTCCATTATTAATGACAAATCTGTATTGTGGACTATTAAATGGCAGCTTTGATTGTTGTAGATAAGATTGTCTAACAGATTATTTGTTAGATAAGGAATCTTTTCCTAAATAAAATTTTGGAAAACCAGTCAGAAGGTTATGTCAGGCTCGTCCGTTTTTATTGATGATTATAATAGTCCATTGAAAAGTTACATTTGGGGTTGCGTTTTTTAGATGACGCAATTTTATTTTTTTGATGTGTAGGGGGGGTCAGTGTAAAGCTAAAACCAAGTTTGTGGGGTAGCCACCCTTGTCCCACGGCCGCCATCTAGAAAATAGGGGTTGAAATGGTTTTTCACGATATATCTCTTAAACTATTTATCTGATCAAAAAAATTTGTACTCATTTTTTGTTGCAAATTAAATTCTCTACAACTTTGGTCCAGTAACTTTTTGTCGTAGAACTATAAATAAAAAAGTTATTAGCGAAAATATTCAGAAACGTTTTTTATCTCTTTATACTGTGGTAACATAGACGATAATTCTCTTGACAGCCTAAGATACAAAAAATTTGCCAAGGCAGTGACAAAAAGCACATTTAACTTATCTTCACTTCCTCCAATACAATACACAGGTCGCTTTCATACTTTCCGAGTCTACCATCAGGTCCAGTCGTGGCTTGGTAATAATAATGATCCTGAAGAGTGGAAAAAAATGTGGAAAATTATTGATGCCAGTGCAGAGCTCTGAACCTCCAGCAACCCCTGAGCTTCTAAAATTGATTTTTTGTAAATGCAAAGGAAACTGTGGAGCGATGTGTGGATGTCGAGAAGCAGGGCTGAAATGTTCTGCAGTGGGCTTCCATTGTTCTGGAGAGACTTGCTGCAACGTAATGGGGCTCTCAGAATTAATAAATGAAAATGACTTTGATGATGAACCGCCGACATTAACACCCCTTCCTTCTCCAGTTCTCCCACTGATATTTAATTCAGAAAGCCGATCAGATGCTGAGCCGCAGCCTGGTCCATCGAAAAGACGAGGACGGAGTAGTTCAAATTTAGAAAATCACCGTGGATTATGCCTATTGGGGATACCACGTAAAAAAAATATGCGCCTCCAGACTCTTCCTCGTGGTTGGTGGGGAAAAGAGTCAAAAAATAATTATTAAAAATATTGCAAAATTAATAAGTAATAAAAAAAATAAAAAAACAAAAGTTACTGGACCAAACTTGTAGAGAATTTAATTTGCAACAAAAAATGATAACAATTTTTTTTATTACATTAATAATAGTTTAAGAGATATATCGTAAAAACTATTTTAACCCCTATTTTCAAGATGGCGGCCGTGGGATAAGGGTGGCGACCCCACAAACTTGGTTTTAGCTTTACACTGACCCCCCCTACACATTAAAAGAATAAAATTGCGTCCTCTAAAAAACACAAGGTTAGGCCTAAAAAATGTAACATTTCAATGGACTATAAGCGAAAACATGGATTTCCAAAACATTTTCATAATTCTTATTATGATTAATATCCATGGTAGAGAGGATTTACTGATCGTAATAATATTTTAAATTCAGCTAGGAAACAAGCCTAAACTGTAAAACATATATCTAGTAACGTATTTCTTCAAGTTTGCATGAGTTCGGCAGTACCAGGACTGAGTCATTTTTGGAAAAAATATTTTCAAAATTATTATTAATCATATTAATTAAACAATTATTATTTTACTCAAACATTTTGTAAAAATAAATTACAGTCCTAATTTTTTTTTGAGCCCAAGATATTAAACGTGTCCTTTATATTAATATAACATATAAACCTGTATATTATTTCACCATGGTATCCCAAAACACTCTTTCACTTTTTTTCTCTAAACTTGTCATTATCCAGTGTTCTCTTCATGATTTTATAGTCAAAGTATTTATTTCAGACCATTTATCCAAAGTCTCCTAAAGCTTTCTAGTAGTTGAACCCTCAACCCCACGTACATGCCGTATCGAGAGTCATAACAATATCAGGCGGTAATTCAGAGAAAACGTACATCAAGCACGCATGCCGAGTAAACTACACATAAACGCAGGTGAAAGTGAAACTGTAGACAAAAGTTAGTGTTGTATGTATGTGCACAAACTTATTTAATTTTTTAACTGGGTGTGGATGACCAAATCGGAAGCAATGAGGAATATCGAAAAATGGTCAAAGAGAAGGAAAGTTCTCATTTTTAACAATATACTTTTTTTTAACTTGCGTTACCATCTATTATACCTTTACTGATTGAAATTGTTCAACATAATGGCCATTGTTCTCAATACATAGCTGGATTTTACGTCTCAAGTGTTTTACTACATCCAGCATTAGGTACAATATCTTCTCAGGCGCCGGAGGTCGCTTAACGACCTCCGTCCTCCATGAGCGCAGGCCTGGGGGTGGCGGGTGAGGCCACCTGTCACCCCAGCAGAAGCAGGCCGGGACGGTGGGGCGACTAGCGCCCCTCCCCCAAACCGGGGCGAGACGGGGACACCGTGGTTCCCAAACCCGAGGGGGCCATCTCGAAACCGGAGATGGCCCAGGGTCAGTCGGGGTGCGAGGGATATGCTCTATGGGCAACCTTACACCCCGGCGTCTGTAGACCCGAGACGGCGTGCGGTTTTAGTCGGTTCAAGCCCGACATAACCGCCCCCGCTGGCACGCGGGGGGGTATCCGAAGGGATTTCCGCACGATAAAAAAAAATAAAAAAAAAAAAAAAAAAGGTACAATATCTTGAATTCCGTCTTGAATACAAATTTATTGATTTACACTTGACTTTGGAGAAAATAAGTGGTTGTCTTTGCAATTTAGCTTCGCCAATATCTTAGGAGGCCCAGCCCACCTCACGTGCTAGCCGGTACACCTGCTGATGAACGGACGAGACTCTGGTGCAAGCTTTCCTCTCGGAGTTGGGAGGGCAGAGGGCACTCACTACCTAAAAGCAAAGGTTAGTCAAATCGAAAAGACGATAAAGAGTAAGCGGGCCCCAGGCTCTAAGTTGAAAGTTTCGGATGCAATGGATGATGATGACATTCCCACAAAGAAAATAATAATCCAAGAAAAACTGAGAAAAAAAATGTATTTTCTTAAAAATGAGATCTTTCCTTAAATTTGCCGTATGTCATTAGTTACCGGAATTTGTTCCTTACTCAGTGGCACTATCGAATGGTATTTTAATACAGAATGAGTTTGTTTTTCTAAATCAATTTGCTAGATTTCTGGTCAGCAGAATTGATTTAAAAAAAATCCAATGATGCAATTTTAGTTTTCATCAAAATCGGGCCAGAGACTCCTTTGATCATTTTGCGCTATTTCTGATACTTTCAGATTTGACCATCCACGTCCAGTTAAAAATTCATTCTGTATAGTATTTTTTATTTATTTCTTTTGTCGCCGGCGCGCGGCACATGAAACATATGTTTTAAATCCAGGTACATGCATAATGAACTCTGTATATTTCCGAAGGGTTAAAAGGTGTATTAACACTATATTACATATACAGTTTTTTAGTTCCACGTTATACGGGGGAAGGCTAATTTTGGTATACTTTTCAGAGGCGGCATGTAATTAGCTGCGCAGACGCGGTGATTGTCTTTGTATAATATAAAACAAGCAGCAGGATCATAGAACTCTTAATAATAAGATGTCTTATTATTAAGAATTCTATAAGCAGGATAATATAAAACAAATAGGTTTCGCTGTTGACAGGCAGGGTTTGAAAAGAGAATGGGATACACGGATGTACTCGTTTCTTCGCACTACACACGTAGGTGTGGACATCCTCCTAAAATGAATTAATATATTTTTTATAGGAGATTTATATACCCAAACATTTCAAAGCTTATGTTCAGATCTTTTCAGATATCAAACCAGTTGTATAGACGCCTCTAGTGCTTATTCAACTGGATTGATATCTTAAAAGATATCAGGTAAGAATATGCAGCTTCAGCCTGTTCATTCGACTTTTTGTAAAAGACTTTATCCGTCCTTTATACATCCTATCCAATCAATATTTTGACGTATATTTACCCAGCCGCACACATAAGGTAATATAATAATAATGTTTATCTACACCCATGCTTTAAATCCTCTATAAAAGATTCTGAAACAGTTAGCTTATTGCCAACATTAATACATCCAATGTCATAATAACCATAATATCATCCGACCGGGTGTTATAATGTTGTATGAAATTTCATAATAACACTCCTTTCGCTTTTTCAATCTCTTCCGCGCAAAGGGTTACTCATCAGACAGCCAAATTCTTACTGCTCGATGCGTGGAATCTGTATGAGTTTCAAACAAAGAACTGTCATTCACGCGCATTGCACTACCACAGCGGCGCGCGGCGCGCCGTAAAAAAAAATTAAAGCTTATTCGTTCGAATTTGAATTCCCGCTATTTTTCTTTGCTATTATTTTTGGAAATTGTTTTGTTTACTTACGAAAATGAGCGATTCAAGTTTTGATAACACACCTCCAGACATTTCGAATGCAGCAAAGGACATTTCTAACAAATTACTACCCGAAAAATCTAGAAAACAGTATGAAAAGGCGTACCAAGATTTCATGAATTGGAAAATATCAAAGGGCAGTACATCATTCTCTGAAGATGCATTATTAGTTTATCATGGGTGTAGATAAAGTCTTGTATGCAACTGTATAATTAGGTATTAAAACACTCATGTGATACTATTATCACACTCAGCTTCGCTTCGTGTGATAAACCTACATTCATGTTTTAATACCCCTCATTATACCACAGTTGCATAAATAACTATTATGTCATTCCTGTTATGAGTCTCTTCGTCTATTTACATATTATAAGGACAATTAGTTTTGTATGTTTATTTCTCAATATTCTACTATGTATAAAAATGTTCTCTTTTCCGATCTAAATCTTTAGAAAAAAGTAAGCATACAAAATGCTTAAAAATTTAATTGAATGTATAAAAAAAGTTTATAAATAGGTATACTAGCAGATACCCGCGGCTCCACCATATTTTAAGTCTAACCAATCATACATTTGACATAATCCAAGTATTTTTTTTAGAATTTCCAATGTACAGACAACTAATTTAAAATTTTATAATTGTACCTATAGATATTCTAAATTACTTATTTACTGAGAACGACTAGACTGATACGTTCTGCTCTCAAGAAGTAAGTCTCAAGCGGTTTCTGAGCTAGAGTAAAATATTAACGCATTTATACAATAAATATAGGAGCCCGAGACAAAGTAATTTTGTCATTACGGCTACACAGAACGAGATTAGGTTAGGTTAAGTTTGGGGTGCTTGGTTGGGGACCTCCACGCGGTGCACCCTGGGCAACGGAGACGGCAGCGCCTCTCTCCTAGGGTGGGAGAGACGCTGCCGCCTACGGCCAACTCCGACCGAGGCGAGGACGGCCCTGTTGAGGGCTGTTCGGAAGCTTTCCACGTGTCCCTCTGATTAGCAGAGGGCACAGTGGAGAGCAAGATAGGGGGCCATCTCGAAACCGGAGATGGCCCAGGGTCAGTCGGGGTGCGAGGGATATGCTCTATGGGTAACCTTACACCCCGGCGTCTTAAGACCCGAGACGGCGTGCGGTTTTAGTCGGTGCAAGCCCGACATAACCGCCCCCGCTGGAGACCCCCGTTCTCGAGCGGGGGCGGTATCCGAAGGGATTTCCGCACGAAAAAAAAAAAAAAAAAGGTTAGGTTAAGTTTAATTAAATTAATGGAAGCCGTACATGGCGCACAAATATGAACAACTTATATTTTGTGGTTTCAGCGAATATTTTATTCATATTAAAGGGTTTTTAGGTTGATGGTAATTCACATGTTACTTTGTACAAGGGTTACGAAAGCAGTCTTGAACATACATTATATGAAAAGTTTTAAAAAGTTATTTTGCAACCTCTTATTTTTTTAAGAAATTTTAAGTAAGTTTGTACCATTATATTCACAGTAATGTAACGTGTTTGGTTTGTTTTTATTGAATGCTGTTCCACTACTGATCATAAATACATTGGGTGTACAAACAATAATATAACAATATTAGGATGCTGTATAAAGTTTAACTGTGGTGCATCCAGCATGTTTATAAACACATGCGTGTTTCTGCAAATGGCTAAATAATTGCTTTCATGCTAACTTACGAAACTACTGGGTACTTAAACAATAAGGATGCAAGCACAAAAGAAAAGGAACTACACAATGTGTAAAGATATAATTGCTAGCCAGTTCCTCATTGGAAATACTACTTAGTAATAAATAACTATATAGTTCCGTTAAGCTGAAGGGGCTTTCGCTTATGTTGATATCTAAGTATATATTAATACGCAGTTGGGTAGTCGCCTTGTACGTATATTAGAGTTTCCCTCCACCTATCCTGATGATACAAATAGCGTGTTTTATTGTATTACAATGCAAATTTATCTATTGTATGTTTCAACGCGAAACATGCAAAATCGGGTGATGTCAGTAACCTGTTATATTTATAGTCAAGGCACTAAACTAACTTTTTCTTTTAAATCTTTATTGAATTCAGGACAGGACTTGAATTCGCAGAATAGTTTGTTAAAATGAGCTACCTAAAGGCACATTGTTGAAATTCTCCTTCACAAACATATATTATGTTTTAATCGACATTACAGTTTAAAAATATATCTCTTAGTAAAATATTTGAACATTCAAAAGTGTAACCGCGCAATTTGCTAGCATCGTCTCCACAATTTTATCCCGAGCTGAGTTTAAGCTAATTTCGTTCATCATGTCACATCGCGGCGTGGATTAATTCTAGTTCATTAAACTCTAGGGACTGTCCTAACAGTTTTCATGATTGCGGATTAAACCATATCCTCGCGCACGGCTTTTGAGATTTAATATCACTTTTGGAATAATTCATTCTCTTGTTAGTTTAACCGTAGCTTTATCTATTACAAATATGTAACAGACCCACGTTTGCTTTTTGGGATATTTCAGTTATTATAAGTTGTTGGACACTAAAATTAATTCGATATTGAGATTACTCTAACTTTTTATTTGTACTCGTGCACTTTTTATTGAAGTGAAAACTTATTTAGCGGCGTTGTGCACTTTTTTTGTAATGGGTAAAAAAGGTTAAACTCGCGTCAGTAAACACGTGACCTGATCGTAAGACAATAAATATAGAAGCGCTAATTTCACATTGTACTTAACAACCTTGGTGGCGTGTTCGTTTAATGAGTGGTCGTTGACTTCGTCAAGACTGAGATCAATTCCGACCAAGGCACAAGAAAGACTTTTTGTCATCATATAATTCTTTGTAATATTTATTCTATTTTGTGCCATAAATCTATTGATATAAAATGGAAATTAAACAAAGTGCATCTATTTATGAAAAAAGTGACGACTAAATAGCGAAAGAAAATGAGTGAGTACTTTATAAATATATTGGCGATCATGGTTCTGGTAATAATGATGGTGAAAAAGTCGTTGAAATTATGGATGGTAGTTTATTTTTCTGAGAGATAAACTTTTAAATGTAAAATAATTGTAATAGTTCTGAAGTGTTAAATTTTTATTGTTTTTTTTTATATATTTAATACACGTCAATTTGACTTCACCTCACCTGATGGTAAGCTGAAGGCAAAGTAAATAAATATAATGTAATAATGTAATATAAATTGTCATGTTTGTGTACGATAGCGCAATAAATGAATATTCTATGTTACCACATAAATGATAGTACTTTTGTACTGATAATTAAAGCAATTCGTGCAAAATTATTGTCATGTTTGTGTACGATAGCGCAATAAATGAATATTGTATGTTACCACATAAATGATAGTACTTTTGTACAGATAATTAAAGCAATTCGTGCAAAATATTCCCTAACCATTCCAAAATATCAAAAATACACAACGTTAATATTAAAGTTTTCACTTATGCCGGCACTCCCGGAGTGCAATCCGTCTTTTTTTTTATATAAGTTTAGCTAGGTACTTAGTCTGTTTTGAATTTTCTAGAAATTGTATAATTATTAGTAGGTAACGAAGAATAATGAACAAACAAACTTAGTAAAGTTAACGTTAACTTCACAGTTATAATTGTGAAAATGTAGATTTCTGTAATAATTGCTTATATCTGTTCTGTATTCACGTAAGTATAAGACTAATTTCAAAAATAAAAATAAAAAATAAAAAAAAACCGCAGGAAAACGCTCTAGAGCTCGTTATAGCTTCATGTTTAAAAGGAAAATGTTCAGTAGCGTCAGTGTGTTTGTATTTATGCGTTTATACGGGCCGACATGCAGCAACGATTTTTTCATAATAGCATTTCAAGCCTGAACTTTTGAACGTATGCATCCGGTTGATAAATCAACAGTTATATATTTTTTGGCCCAAATATAAGGAATTGCCGGGCTTGGGAAGTACCTTCTTTTTTTTCGTGCGGAAATCCCTTCGGATACCCCCCCGGCGGCCAGCAGGGGTGGTGATGTCGGGCTTGAACCGACTAAATCCGCACGCCGTCTCGTGACTACAGACGCCGGGTTATAAGGTTGCCCATAGAGCATATCCCTCGGGCTTGGGAAGTACCTACATTTCTGAATCCTATTAAAAACCGCATCTGTGTGTAACTTGTTAGGTGAGGGTAGAGTACCGAAGAGAAAAATCTTTAGTGTGCCCTGACTTTATAGGTATCAGACAAAGCTTAGAATGTATTAGCTCAGTTATCATAGTGGCGAATAAAATCTAAATCAAATAAACAAGACCATGTTAGTTGTTTAAAATATAGTAATTTGTGTCTAATAAATTAATATCTTATAGTATATAAACAGAATATCTTTATATAATTATTAACTTAATAATAATTAAATATTATTATTACTTTTGTTTTCTTACCTTACAATACACGCGTAGCGTTTCGAACACAATTAATGTGTACAACTGTACAAGGAATTGAGCTGTTATTCAATTCAATTAGCTATGATTCTACTGAGATGCAATTGTTATGCAAATATGTGTGCTAATACTTCATTGTCTGATTGTTTGTGGAGTGGATCTCACTTGGCCGCTAATTAATGGAATCTATGCCCGGACGCGATGGCAGAGGCGCGAGACGCGCAGACTCGTCTCGAAATCCCCTCACAATATTCCCTGTGATTGAAGCATTCGGTACTGTGCTCGAAGTCTATTATGTTCTATCGACTCTCGGAACCGACCGCCTTTGATTTCTCAACGCATCCTTATTCGATGAGAAATAGTTGTTCATAGTAACAGTTTCTCCAGTATAAGGTTATTGAAGTACGCTTTTGATATTTACGAATCGTGGTGGACCAAAACCAAAAGTTTGTTCTCGGTATTTAATTAACTTTGGTTTTACAAATCGATTAAACTTAAATGGAAACGTGTTATATATGTTAATGTTTTGTCCTTTAGTTCTTTGTCTGATGACCTTATTATGAGTATGATTGTTCAAAAACCTACAAGAATAACTCGCTCCAGGTCCTTGCTCGAGTTTTATTTTGTGTACTCTAAGCCGTCCGATACCATGACAATGGGCAAGACCATTAATGTCAAATTTCAAATTCAAAGTATTATTGAGATTTAGTTTTCTTGTGACTATAGCTGATGAAAAGCAACCGAAACATTGAGAAAATGTGTGATATTCGCGTAAACATTCGACAAAAAAAGGAAATACCTTATTTTATCCATAGTAATCCAATTTCGGTTTGATTGCGTTCAGGGGTTAGCAAGTGCATAGCCGGGCACTAGTGGGACCGGTGGGTGTCACGCGGTGCTGCGACGACAATCCTCTTCTGATGAGGCCGTCAAGCTGAGTGCCACCATTGTTAGCATGGTATGTGTATGTAATGGTGACCCTCTTTCCTGAGACTTTACCTTCAGCTTATATCAGGCGAGGTGAAGTCAAATTGACGTGTCCTAAATATAAAAAAAATAACTACCTTTTTTAACCGGTATCACAAAAAGGCTTTGAATTTAATGCATTTTCTTTTATTGATGTTCCATTTCTCCACAGTGTCAATGTCGATTGGCTTAACACTCAGGCGACGCGTATTTTTTTTGATGCGGAGCTATGTCGGAAAGTGCCATATAATTTTAATTAAGTTTGGATATGTAGTTTTTATTTTGTGAAGATTGGCAGGATCAACACTCTTCATACCACCAGGCTCCTGGGCTCCTTATTTTTTGTTTAATTAATTTTTCTATGGAACGCATGTTTTTTTCAGGTAGGTAGTACAAAAGTTACTTACATACTCAAGTCAAAAGTTGATCTCCAACCAATTGTCAGATTTTTTTTACCGAGGTGCATGGGCATGAGAAACTTGTAGAATATAATTACCTCCCCACCAGCGTCCCCTTGAGACGTATATAATATATCGGAGAATTTTGAATATTTGGGACGTGTCTAGGTGGCTCAGTTGGTCAGGGCATTCCCCCTGTAAGGTACTGGTAGCGGGTTCAAGCCCCGTCCTAGATATTCTCTTTTTTCGATCTAAATCTATAGGAAAAGGAAGCATACTAATGTAGAATGCTAAAGTAACATGCTTAAAAATTAATTGAATAAATTACAGGAATTGTGTATCCTTTTAATCAATTTTACTAGACCAAAAGTGTTTGGTAAATGACAATTAAGTTAGATATCTATGTATACAATTAAGGTAGTATTCTTGATAAACTTGTGTTACTTTATTAAAAGTATCACATAAATAATAACAAAATCGATATCGTTTAAACAGTAAATTTATAGGAACATCTTCATCATCATCACATCTTCGTCATATACACAATCAGTTTCATGTATACTCAAATTGCAAACGGTCGATGCCAACCCTACACTGGTTTTGGGGCACTTTCCATCCATTACCGCCCACATTAGTCGGGTAGTCAATATCTCAGTGCGGCATGCAATCTCGCCGTAGGTACAGTCCGTCGGGGATCGCTTGCAGTTCTGCCATCGATGCCTTTCCGTGTAGGTATGCTCAGCTCATGTTCTCACAGAGCGATGTCTATAAATTCTTGATAGCGGGGATTTCGATGGCATACTTCGAGGAAACTTTATGTTGAACTTATATTTGTTGAAGTCAGCTTTTTGAAACATAAGATTTCTAAACATACAACGATTGATGATCTATTTAGATTATATCACTAATAATTCTACATGATACTGGAAGCTAAATCGTCTATTTAAATACTTAAAGTCGATGAAAGAATGGAATCAGATAAATTCTAAAATTAAACAAAATTGAAATAAAACTATTTTTAACGGATTCTATCGCGGTTTATTTGATGTTATTTTATATTTTACATTGATCCCGACGTTTCCCGCTTTTCAGCAGCCATGGTCACGGGGAGACTGCTGAAAAGCAACCGAAATGTCGGGATCAATGTAAAATATAAAATAACATCAAATTAACCGCGATAGAATCCGTTACAAATAGTTTTATTTCAATGTGTAAAATTCGCGTAAACTTCCGACAATATCATTAAACTAAATGTTGATTCTAGTACATATTATGTTTAATCTTAGAGGCTTCTGAGCTTGGCTATTCTTTATTTCTATTTATTTTCAGCAATATTATGACTGTAATATTGAGATTCACATTACATCTTTGTAAAAACCACAAATGAATTTAGCCTAAACTATATAGTTTTTACTTACTTTAACTGTTCTATGACTAGTAGCAGCTGGCAATCAAACTGATTTCATAAATCTAAACTAACTAAAAAGTGAAAAATAACTAGTACAAATTTAATCCAAAAGATAAAAATACTCGTAAGGCTTTTCTGTTAAAGTCGATGCCAAGCTAAATAGGTCCAAGCGATGAGATCATTGACGGGACTCCAAACGGACAGACGCGGTTGACATCATAGTTTTAACTTTGATGCTCTATAACGTTGTGTTTCTAGGTCAATCAGAGCTAGAATCTAGGCTATCAGAGATCCTTAAAGATCTAGCGCCCTGCAGAGAATAGAGAATTGAAAACATTGCCATAAATGAAGAAGAAGTGTTTCAAACATTGTAATATCGTAATGTGCTTGGCATAACGATATAATCATTGCTATTGACGGCAAATGATGACGCCGATAAATCATATGCACGAATCTTAAGTTATGATGTAATGATTTTGTCGGATAATGTTATACTTATTCAGAAGAAAACATCATTGATTTTATAATATTACAAATCAATCATGCGTCACTTCCACAAACCATTCTTCAACATATAAATAAAAGCACCCTATTCTCTTTTACACAAAATGGCGGGTAAACTTTTTGTAATGCCCGAACCGGCTATGAATAACAGTGGTCGAAATTACGGTATTGTATTTCTTCAGAACAGGTCGGTAATAGGCATAAATATTGGTATCAGGAATCTATTGCTGCCGGGCACATTGTCTGAACACCTGCCCGTGTGCGTATCGGTGCTGTGAGCAATATCCGCGGGCAACCCCGCATAAATATTCGTGATGTTTCAATTTATATTCATGATATTAGTAAGTCAGATGGAATGTACGTCACATTTGATTCCCTTTGTTGGTAAAATAAATATAGAACAATGAAAATATTTGTGTGTTTTAAGGTAAGGGCGATTTAGAGGATTCAGGAATATTTCGTTGGGCAGTTGTCTATTTACACATGCCTTAGGTTTTATTTTTATGTTCTGTTTCTGAAGTTGTTGGAATGGAATACTTAGGTAGTAATCTAATATCGGTTGTTTACCTGGCTATCTCAAGCTACAGAGGAGTAAAACGATTTTCTCGAGAGTGTAGTGCAATATAATTAAAAATTGGTATATAACATTATGCATATTCTGCAAAAGGATGTCCTCTTGGAGCCTCGTCTAAACAAGATCAATTTTTATATATACATTTTTATTCAAAACTAGCTGGTGCTAGCGTCCTTATTATTATACCATATTGGTCATATCTTAACGAAACAACAAACAAAAGTAAACCAATTGCAATCAAACATACGGCAGAGCCCAACGCGAACAAATAGACAAACAGACAAGAATTCAAAAAAATATTTTTGTGTTCAAAATCATTCATTTACCATAACCTAAGTTTTTTTTAATACCTCCAATGTACAGACACATCTAATTTACAATTTTATAAATTTAAATCGCCCATTCAAATTGTTTAATTCTATATTATTATGGAAATTAATTAATTGTTTTCTTACTAATTGCCAGGTTTAGAAATCACTAAACTTGTAGGTTCAATAGGATTTTGGGTTAGCTTTCTCTCGAAATAGTTCAGTTTCAGACTGTTAGAGTAGTAATGAGAGCCAATCTATCATCTTTACAGTTTCATATATTTAGAACTATGTTCCAGCTATCTCTAGAACAATTTCACTTTAATTCTTAAAGGACAATGCCCATGTCACTATGGAAATCGGTTTCACAATTTTTTTTGCTATGTCACGTAAGTATAAACTGCATTAAAAAGCCTGCATTAAGTATTATCTGAAATATAAACGCCTATTCTAACAGAACTTGGGGTTATTGAGAAATTAAATGATTACAACGAGAAAAACAACAACAACAAGAAAATATTGTGACACTGACTGTTGAACCGACGTTTGAGTTTTCGTTTGGAATGTTTTAAGACAGGGATACCATGTATAAATTAAGAGAAAACTACCACTGAAGCATACATTATTTTACAACTTTAATTGATTATCACTAATAAACTACGAATACATACACGAAATATTAAGATTACATAACTGCAATATATTTGAATGTCACATTGCGAATTATTATCACGTATTATTATTTTACCATTTTATTTTAAAAAGATTGGTATATTTGCATTCTATCACCAATGGTTTATTCTATATAATGGTAACAATTAAATTATAATGGAAACGATTATTCATTCAAGTTGTATATCTTTATAATTAAAATTCAAACCCCAAGTTCTATAGAAGCGATTTAGTGTTGAAAAGTCATACTATAATCAATATTATTTTTTAACATTTGAAATATTGTCGCGAACGTCTAAAAGCGCAACCAAGAATGGGCATTCTCCTTTGCCCTGCATACTGTACTGAGTTTATAAAACTTCTACGAATATCTTTCCGAAATTTAGTAAAGCTTACGTAACTATGAAAGTTTTCTTTCATGTTCGTACTTCAAAATATATGATGAAGAGCCGTGGAACTAGTAAGGTTAAAAAACACACTTTTATTATTTCTTATGCAAGATTATGCAATGAAAATTATTTTACTTCGAAAATTGTTTAACGATATTCCACGGTCTAGCATACGAATGAAAGGCAAGAATGCCAATGCCTTACATAAACATAAAAGTGAGACATAACCCTTTTTTGAAATTTTATTACGTTACGTTACAAGTGAAATATGTATGACATGTGTTACCTAACATAATATACTAAATCATAGACGCACTAAGATACTGAAAGTGAAACAGACGTGATATTTAGATATATATTTAGTCAAATTGTATTATTATTTTATAACAGAAAACTATGCCAACAAAGTTGTTATCTCGAAAACAGGTGGGTTATGAATTAAGATTGCCTATTTATCAAGGAACGGTGTTTAAGGAAAGTTATCAAACGTGGTTATAATGAAAAAGATATTCTAAAGTACATTTGAAAGGATTTGAAATCAGTTTTGATGTATGACCATATTGGTTACAAGGATTGTTATATGTTTAGAGCTGAACCGACTATACCGGGGTTACTATCATTTTATGATTTACGATTGCTGTCGTAAATAACATTCCAATACCTGGTTGAACCCTGTACGTTGATCAATATTGGAATCAAATGTATACCTATACTATCAGTGTACCTAAGTTATACAATTCAAAAAGTAGTGTTAAGGGTACATATATTTCTCGTATAGAGTAGAAACATTTCTTCTTTCAATAAAAAATCATCATCACTAGTTTAAATACAGAAGCCAGTAAGAATCCTGTTGAATTTTTGAAGTGAAACCTTTTTTAGGTGCGTTGAGCACTTTTCTTCTTTAAGCGTGTTGAACACCTCCGAGCGGAGATAAGGCGGGCCAAACAGGCGGCCTTCTGCGAGCTGCTGGAGACGCTGGAGCGGTACCCGTGGGGGCGGCCCTACCTAATGGTGAGGGGCAAGCTGCGCCCCAAGGCCCCACTGTTAACCCGGTGTTTTCAGCCGGATCTGCTCGGAGGAGTTGTTGGCTCCCTGTTATCAGTGCGGGCGGTGGAACATGTTACACTGTAGATGACGCCGCCTCGGTCGCCCATGGCGCCCGACGTGGATGACGACGACGTGCCCGAGGTCACTTGGGTAGCACTAGAGCTGGCGGTGAGAAGGCTAAGAGACAAACGCAACGCCCCGGGACTCGACGGCATTCCAGGCGGAGCATGGGTCCTAGCTCTAGTCGACGACGCTCTCGAGCCCTGACTGAGAGGGCTTCTCAGCGTATGTATGGAGCCGGGTCAGTTTCCGAAATTGTGGAAGGCGGGAAAACTGGTCCTCATCCAAAAGGCGAGGCGCCCGGCGGACTCCCCGTCCGCCTACCGGCCCATAGTGTTGCTCGACGAGGTGTGCAAACTCTTTGAAAGAGTAATTGCGAAGCACCTCGTCGAGCACCTCTCAAGAGTGGGGCCGGACCTGGCGGATGGCCAATATGGCTTCCGCCAGAGGCGCTCCACCGCGGATGCCATCATGCGCGTGGAGGGCTCTGGCGGAGGATGCAGTCGCTCGGGGTGAGGTGATGTTGGTGGTGTCCCTGGACATCGCGGTAAGGCCCATCATGGAGGATTGGCTAGAGAGGCGACACGGAAGCCACGGGAGCTTCGGGGACCACCTGCATCGGATCAGGAAGGACTCGGGGCTGCACACGCTGGCGGACTGCCCCGCATGGGAGATGCCGAGGCGTGACCTCGTAGCAGCCATCGGGGTGGGAGTCCTCTCTATCGGCAGCATGATTGCAGCAATGGTGCGGAGCGCGAGCGCGTGGGCCTCCGCTGCCTCCTTAGTTAGTTAGTTAGTTAGTTTACCTGGGCTGTTCCGCACTTAGCCTCTTGATTGGGCCATTGTGCGTAGCATCTTACCTCTCACTCCAACCAACCCAGATCTTCCCAGAAAGCCAGCAGCCTTTTCAGGTTTCCACATGCTTCCCGGAGAGACGCTGGTGACTGGAGGAATTTCGCCCGTTGTTCGGCCACGCTCATGCACTCTGTAAGCACATGATGTGGCGTTTCTTCTGCCCCCATGCAGCCTCTGCACAGGGGGCTGTCCGTCACACCTATTGTAAATAGATGCTTGTTTAGAGGACAGTGACCGGTCAAGATGCCTATGACCTTGCGGATCTGGTCCCTTTTTAATCTAATGAAGTTTCGGCTAAACGTTTTTGATGCTACCGGAACTGCATTCTTTGTTTGCCTGCATCCTTCAATGTTTGTCCATTCTTTTTGATGGGTTTCTTCCGTATTTTTCCGCAGCCAAGTTTTGACCTGTGCTTGAGGTATAGGTAGTATTGGTTCCGGTCCATATACTGTTGCCCCTGATCCTCTCTTGGCCAATTCATCGGCTGCGTCGTTGCCGAGGGAGTTGCTGTGTCCCTTGATCCATTGCAGCGTGACCTTGTTTGTGTTTGCAATGGATTGGAGTGTATTGTGACATTCCAATATGAGGACAGAGGTTATGGTGTTGCTTTTCAGAGCTTGGAGTACGGATGCACTGTCTGATATGATCTTTATATCTAGATCTTTGACGTCTCTGGCGGCAATCGTCTCCGCTGCTCTCGTTATGCCAATACATTCAGCTTGGAATATTGTACTTAGCTTGTCCAGGGTGGTTGTTATTTTGATGTTTAGGTCATTCGAGAAGACACCTGCTCCGGTACCATATGTGGTTTTAGAGCCGTCTGTGTATATCCTAACTTCTTTGACGCCAGAGCTGTCTCTTTTTTCTTCGGTAAGTTGAATATGATAATTCCTTTCGAAGACGTGGTGACATGGTATTCTGTCTACGGGCGCCTCAAGAAGTGGTATCTTCTTTAGGATTCTCTGTAGAATTTTTGAATGCTTTGTTCCAGTATTCTCTTTCCAGAGCCCATTACTTTTCAGTCTTAAGGCTGCTGCCTTGGCCTCCTCCTGTATGATTAGATGCAGCGGTCTCAGGTTTAGGAGGTGCTCTAGTGCGGCTGATGGAGTGGTTCTCATGCATCCAGTGGCTGCTGTACTCGCTAGGCGTTGTAGACTCTGGAGCTTTTCTTTCACAGTGATCAGTTCTGTTCTGGGCCACCATACAACTGATCCATAGGTTAGAGAAGGCCTGATAATTGCCGTATACAGCCAAAGTGTTATCTTTGTGTTAAGACCCCAGTTCTTACCAACGAGTCTTCTGCATTGCCAAAAAGTTATGCAGGCCTTTTTCATTTTAGCATTTATGTGGCTAGTCCAATTCAACTTATTGTCAAGTATGATGCCCAGATATTTAACTTGAGTTGTTAGGGCTAGTTTGGTATTAAATAGTTTTGGTAGTTGTAGTTCTGGTAACTTTCTTTTGTTGGTGAAAAGGATAAGTTCTGTTTTTTTCGGGTTTACTGATAATCGGTGTTCTTCGCACCATTCTTCCACAATCTGAAGGGCTGAGCGCATGACTTTGCATAGCACGTTCTCAGCCTGCCGCTGCCTCCTTCTGCGAGCATGTAATGCTCGAGAAGGAGATGGCAGAGCGCGCCCGGGAGAGATTTAGAGCTCTCCCGGCCCGCCGAGCCCGCAATATGCTCACCGCGCACCTCCGTCCTCCATGAGCGCTGGCCTGGAGGTGGCAGGTGAGGCCACCTGTCACCCCAGCAGAAGCAGCCCGGGACAGCGGGGCGACTAGCGCCCCTCCCCCAAACCGGGGCAAGACGGAGACACCGAGGTTCCCAAACCCGAGGGGGCCATCTCGAAACCGGAGAAACCGGAGATGGACCAGGATCGGTCGGGGTGCGAGGGATATGCTTTATGGGCAATCTTACACCCCGGCGTATGAAGGCCCGAGACGGCGTGCGGTTTTAATCGGTTCAAGCCCGACATATCCGCCTCCGCTGACCGGAGGGTAAACGAGTGCACGAAAAAAAAGGCGTGCTCACTTTTTGGGTGAACAAAAATCATGGAACTCGTTTTAACGTCACCGAACGCTTTCCATATTTTTATAACATATCTTTGATGTAATTGATGAATCCACTTGGAACCGTAACAATATTGTTTGTTCTGACCCTGATGAACTCTGTAAACATTTTATTTATATTTTCACTTCTGTCGGCACTCCGGGAGTGCTATTTTTGTCAATAGTTTCTTTGAAGGAACTTAATGGGTAGGTACATAGACAAAGAAAAAGTAGCTCTTTCAAAGAAACTGAGAATAATCCAATATCGCCACTAGCGTCTGCCAACTATGCCTACAGTATTCGGTTCACTTGTCTATGTTGGAAATGTTTATATTTGGTTTTGTCTGACTGAAATAGACGTGAACGTCACCGTCGTTATCTACGTTAGACATAAGGCTCATTAAATTGGCAAATGATATAAAATACACACAAGCCGGTCTTCTCAGCGGAACTGGCGGCTGTGGGTAGATAAATTGAATTATTAATGGGATGTCCTCGTTCCGATCGGAAGTTCCGGCGCCCGTCAATGTAAGTTTCATCCGATGTAAGTTTCGGATTGACGCTACCAATTTAGCCTAAATTTGTAACTAATCCAGCCAACCTCCCGCTTATCAGTTGATGTTAATTACATTCCTAGTAGTATCAACTACGGCGAGGCCTGTCTTATATCACTGGAACATAATTGAAATTTGCATTTTGTCATAAGGACCTTTAATGTAATTGAATGAGCTTAGTTGTTGCTTATGTTATTAAAATGTCAGTTGGAATTTATTATATTGTTTAATGAATAGAAAACAAATTATTGTTAACATTATTAAGCATAGTATAGTTATTCTCTCCGCTACCAACAACTGACCCTACTTTTTTACTTAGGTACCTTACTTATTTACAAAAAGTGAAAATTTAGGCAGCGGCGATAGCCCAGTGGTGTACGTAACAGACTGCGATCTCCAGTCGCCCCGGGCACACACCTCTGACTTTTCGAAGTTATGTGTGTATTAAAAATGTTGATCATCGCTCGCTTAGTAATGTGCCCGGTAGATGGCAATAGGCTCAGGTAGAGGGCAGAACACCGGCAACCTAGGAATAGGATCCTGTGGGGTACTAGAATGGAATCAATACTCCACGCAGTCTTTTTTTTTTTCTTCGTGTATCCCCCCGCCGGCCAGCGGGGGTGGTAGAGTAAAAAAAACTTATAGCTCATTTAATAATTAAAGTGATTGTGAATGTAGGATTCAGTCTAAGAGAATAAATACAAAATCTAATATAATATATAAACTTGGTAACCTTATAACATACATTTTCATTTGAATAGTTGGGACTGAAAGTCAGATATTTATCAATATAAATGGATGCTACGTTCCTGTGCTTCTCATTAGAGCTCATAGTACAGTAGGTACTAAATTCAGTGGGGTGCGACTGGTTGGATCACCTCCAAGTTTGGTGCACCCTGGGCGCCGTGGGCGATGACGCATCATTGATTGCTCCTCTGGAGTAGCTGGCGTCAACGTCAACGGCCAAGAATCTGACCAACCGGCTCTTTTCAGGGCCAGCTGACCCCATTGCACGAGAGGGTCGGGGTTAAGGCGGGCCTGCAAGTCCCGCGGGGGTGGGGGCGGCTCCAGGTACCCCTTTGCTGTTATCAGAGGGGACACTGCGAATGGCCCAGGGTCAGTCGGAGTGCGAGGGATATGCTCTATGGGTAACCTTACACCCCGGCGTCTGTAGACCCGAGACGGCGTGCGGTTTTTAAAACCGCACGCCGTAACCACCCCCGCTGTCTGGCGGGGGGGGGGGTATCCGAAGGGATTTCCGCACAAAAAAAAAAAATACTAAATTCAGTATAGTTGTCGAACTGTGTCAGCAGATCATAGACGTGCGGTTTAGTAGTGTGAATTTTGTTTGTTTAGAATAGGCAATAAAACGTAGATCGAGGGTTACAACAAAAAGGAAGGACTGCTAGGCTGTCGGACGTGGAACGTTCGGTTCGCATCGTCGGCCTTGCTCAAACGGACCCGGAGGTACGCGTCCTTGATGCTTAACACCTTTGTACTTCACAACTTCAGGGCCATTGAACCGTGATTTGTAAAAGACTAATGATGTCCCATTTTACGTGATTTTGTATTTGTTCGATGTAGCTTTGTTGAGCTTTATTTAGGGTGCAAAATCGATATTCTTGCCAGGGTTACTGGTATGACTTTAATTTATTCTTTAATAGTTGCCCGTGCCTCCGCCAGCGTGGAACTCTGGTCTCGTTCGCGCAACCCATGGTAACCTACTCCAGGGTTAACCTATTTAGTATTCCAGACTATAAGCTATCCACGTACCAAATTTAGATTCGTTCAACTGTTCGAGCGTGATTTATGAACAAAGATCCAAACATTCAAACATCCATACAGATTCACATATGAGGTAAAATTACATTATATCACTTTGATCGTTATATAAGAAAATAGTATATTAAATGAAATTAGGCCATATAATCATTAGAACTTTTATTCAATGAATTTTTTTAAGCAATTAATATAATTAACTTTTCCAATAGATTTAGTTAGGAAAAAGTGAACATCTGGGACGGGCCTTGATAAATATAAATATAAATAATATAAATACTCTACGACATTCTACACAGCGCTTTCTAGACCCAAAGTAAGCATAGTTTAACTAGCTTGTGTTATGGGTTCTAGAATGCGGATAAACATACTTATATACTTTTTTTTTGTAAATACATACATATATTATACATAAAAACACCCAGACCAATGCAAATAGACATATTCATGCATACAAATATTTGCACTGAGCGGTAATCGAACCCGCGCCCCCTGTCGTAGCAGTCGAATGCACTACCGCTACGCCACAGAGGCCTTGAATCCGCGACCAGTCCCTTTTTTTTTTTTTGTTCGTGCGTAAATCCCTTCGGATACCGGCCAGCCTTATAGGGGGAATACTCTGACCAACTGAGTTACTTGGACACGTCCTAGATATTCGAAATTCTCCGATATATTATGCGTTGTGGGGCGACGCTAGAGCCATCTACCGTAATTCTTGCAAACTGACTTACTCTTTGTTATTATTTAAAACATTATACACACCTTTTATTTGTATCCCATAAGCACACGGTTACAGCGGTAACATCCCATCATGCATTATAATTTATTAAGTATGAAAATGCTGCTTTCACTGAAATGACTTTTCAGCGTTTATTTGGAGCGAGAACATTAGTTTTGATAGTCGTGACCCTAATTACTGTTCAGCCACATTTATATGCATACACATTAATATACGTTAGGCGTTTGTGAACGATTACGTACCACGTGTATTTGTAACACCCGACACAAAAACGACAGGGTGTTATAAGTTTGAAGTGTCTGTGTATGTGTCTGTCTATGACATCGTAACTCACGAACGGATGAACCGATGCTATGATCTTTAATAATGTCAGTGGCCTTATGAAACGCCAATACATTGTCGGCTCATTGTTGGCGACACTAATACTGTAAACAAGAGTATACAAAGCTGGTTTGAACAAGTGGAGTATGGTTATACCCTTGTCCATAACATTATGTCAGGCAGTGGTGACATAAATCTATTCCTCAATGTCTCTTCAGCCATGAAGGATAGTTTGAGTCTGTAAGTATTAGCAAGAAAGCCGGCTCATTGTAAGTTTTCAGCTCTCCTTACTTGTTACTACTTTCGGTCTTGAGTTAAATATTCTATACAATTATATATCATATCTATATAATTTTTTCAAATCTTTTTGTAATCATACCTTCGCTAATAATTTCATAAAGTAAATAATAGTGACAGATTAATAATATCACGCTTTACAAACAATAAAATAATATATAAAAACTTTTTCGCAAGAGTTGTACTGATTTCAAAAGCGTTTTCTCTGTGTTTTAATTGGAGAGAGAGAGGGAGGGATGGATGATGATGATTAAAAAAATACACACGTAATTGTTCGAGTTTTCAGTTCTATCGGCACTCCCAGAGAGCCTCTGGTTTTTTTAATAATGTCGGGTAATAAAGGAGTGTGTGTCATTTGTGGTGAAGATCAAGGAAAACAGAAAAAAATGAACGCTACCTAGCCAGATTTGCGTTTCTGTATTAAGATATTATGGGAGGCAATCTGACAAATTTTCAGATTGCTTCAAACACCTACCCATAAATGTATACCAGTTCTCAGACCATTAGAGTACGTTGTAAAAAAGGCAGCTAGCCTTTTTTTTACTTCCATCAAGAATTATTTTATTACAAAAGTAGCTCAAAGTCAAATTCAAAATTCATTTATTCTGTATAGACCCATTAAAATGGAACATACAAAACGTTAAAAAAAAAATTGACTTATGTTTGGCTATCGGTTTGAAACGCGGCCCTGTCCTGAGAAGACTCCAGCAAGAAACTCAGGAAGGGCGGAGAATTATAAGACTCGGACAATTTGGACTTCAGGTAGTATCGCCGACACCATGAAAACAGTTTAGAACTCATAAAATGACATTAGTGACTATAAAAATGTGTACTATTGCTCTTGATATCTTTATATAGAGTAGATGAGATCGTTTGGGTTTATAAAATATTAAAACTAAAGCTTCGGTTTTAATTACTCTAAAAAATATCAAGCTGTATACATACGCTGTGTGATAGAGACAAGTCGATCTTAGCCGGACTCTCTCTCCTTTACGACGTTTCAAATCACAAGTCGGGTACTGTATATCTCACTCTGCCTATAAGTTTTTATATTCTTTTTGACATACGCAATGCGTAAACTTTATAGTTTAAAAGCTCCACTTTGTTGAACTATGGTACTCTGAGAGGATCATCGCGTTTATTTTTTATGTGATATAATGATCCTTAACCGGTAACTAGTCCGTTCCACCTGGTAATGTGGGGCTAATAAGTATTATCTTTACGTGTTCCAAGACCTCCCATCGATGCAACGTTGTATAGTAACATTGACAACGCCATTTTATGATAATTCCTGTGGAAAGTTGCTATTAAGAGCGAACACGCCTCTGGCTACATGTTGTCTACGCCATAAAGTATATTTTTAACGAGATTTTTAATACACTCAGCTGTAGCATTAATTTACATCTTTCATTTAAAGCTTGTGTGTATCTCAAATTGCCTCTAATCATATCTTCGTTCTATGCTTAGATGATGATAGAGTTACAATCGATCGCTGTTCAGTTATGATATCGAGTTTTCTTACTATAGTCCGTATATTAATTGAGTTAGTCGACCGTAATGGGGGTGTATCGGTGTTTACTAACCAGGGCGGGCTTAATGAGCGGCTTGTTGCAGTTTGACAGAGTGATTTAATATCGTGGCGTGATCGTTTCAGTAAATCGGGATTAGTTTCGGGTGAGTGCGAAGCGGGAATTATTGCGGGATATGTGCCGCTGTCGATGCCGAATTTATATTCGATATCAATATTATGTAAGTACAGAAGGCTGAAGATAGTAGTCATAGGACCTTGGGATGGGATGTGATATTGTCTTTACAATTAATAACGAATGATAGTATTTTATTGAATCAATGTTGTGGATTTTTATAATGCAAATAAGCACATGTCACTTATAGCCGATGGCTATAATATTTGCAACACCAGATCGATGCGCCTTGTCAAACTTATCGCCCAATTTAATTTCTTTATATTTTTCCTTTTATAAATAGGTCTGTGAAATTGCCGAAATTTACTTAAAAATTCATGAGTTGTTTATTCCTGTAATTTAATAGCTATTTCCATTATTTATATTTTGTTTGAAAGTTGATTTCAGGATTTTACAACTCTGTATTCAATTTTGTTTTTATTGCTTGATACATTAATTCGATCTTAAAAAAAAATTCCTAAATGCTATCCATTTTGATGATAAATTTCGTATTACTTAACAGCTGTCACTTTTCAAAAATGTAATAAACGTTGCTGTTGGCTTAATGTTGTCTCATTCATACACAAAAAAAATCATAAAATTTGAATTTGTCATACCTAAAAAATGCAAAAATGTTAGTACTGAAAATTGGGTTTCCTCCAATTTCTTCAAGAAAAACGGCAATTTCATATGTAACGACCTTTTTTTTTTTTTTTTTTATCGTGCGGAAATCCCTTCGGATACCCCCCCGCGTGCCAGCGGGGGTGGTTATGTCGGGCTTGAACCGACTAAAACCGCACGCCGTCTCGGGTCTACAGACGCCGGGGTGTAAGGTTGCCCATAGAGCATATCCCTCGCACCCCGACTGACCCTGGGCCATCTCCGGTTTCGAGATGGCCCCCTCGGGTTTGGGAACCACGGTGTCCCCGTCTTGCCCCGGTTTGGGGGAGGGGCGCTAGTCGCCCCACCGTCCCGGCCTGCTTCTGCTGGGGTGACAGGTGGCCTCACCCGCCACCCCCAGGCCTGCGCTCATGGAGGACGGAGGTCGTTAAGCGACCTCCGGCGCCTGAGTTGCCTGCGACGCGCGGCGAGCAAGTTGCGGGCTCGGCGGACCGGGAGAGTTCTAAGTCTCTCCCGGGCGCGCTCCGCCACCTCCTTCGCGAGCATTACATGCTCGCAGAAGGAGGCGGCGGCGGCCCACGCGCTCGCGCTCCGCACCATTGCCGCAATCATGCTGCCGAGCGAGAGGACTCCCACCCCGATGGCTGCCACGAGGTCACGCCTCGGCGCCTCCCACGCCGGGCAGTCCGCCAGCGTGTGCAGCCCTGAGTCCTCGCTCGCGTCGCAGTGATGACACTCAGGCGTTGGCTCCTTCCTGATCCGATGCAGGTGGTCCCCGAAGCACCCCTTCCCTGAGATCACCTGCGTCAGTCGGTAGGAGAGGCTTCCGTGTCGCCTCTCCAGCCAATCCTCCATGATGGGCCTTACCGCCGCTATTGCGGCGTGCCCTGCGCTTGGTTGCCCAAGTCGTTCCTTCCACTCCACCACGATGGCCTGGCGGAGCTGGGACTGCACGGCCTCGATTTCTCGAGGCTCGGGGTTCCATCCCTGCTCCCGCGCCTCCTTTCGCCACTGGTACAGTTGCGAAAGGGCTCTCGCTTTCAGGTCCCATGGCGGAGTTCCGGCAAGGAGACTCGCCGCTTCGAAGGAGATCGTGCGGTACCCTCGGATGACCCTGATGGCCAGAACTCGCTGCGGAGCGCGCAGCATCCGCACAGTTCCGGTCCTCAGGGCCTCCGCCCATATTGGACACCCATACAGGGCCATGGACCGCACGATCCCCGCGTAGAGTCTCCTGCAGGAGTCATCGGGCCTCCTCATGTTGGGCAACAGCCGAGCCAGAGCAAGAGCTGTGCCCTTCAATTTGGGGGCCAGACTTCGGATGTGCTCTCCGAAGTCCCATCGGCCGTCGAGCACGAGCCCCAAATATTTCATTTGGGGCTTGATGCCGATGCGATTTCCTCCCACGATGAGACTGGATCCCTCGGGTGGCTTGCTCCATGGAAGAACAGGGCCTCGGTTTTATGCAGGGCCACCTCGAGACCCAGCCGCCGGATCCGCCTAACGACTTGGGCAACCGCGGTCGTGGCCTTTCGGGTCGCTTCGCGGTACGTCACCCCGCACGCCGTCACGAGCGTGTCGTCCGCGTAGCACGTGACGGCGGCACCGCCTACGAGCTCACCGCGAAGCACCCAGTCGTATCCGATGTTCCACAGGAGCGGCCCCAGGACCGATCCCTGTGGAACACCGCACGACATTTCACGCCGACCGAGACCGGTCACGGTTGGGTAGATGACGGCTCTCTCCGTCAAATACGCCCCGACTATGCGGCGGAGGTAGAGAGGCACTTCGTGATACACGAGCGCCTCCCTAATGCAACTCCAGGGCAAGGTGTTGAACGCGTTGGCGATGTCCAGGGACACCGCCAACATCACCTCACCCTGGGCTACTGCATCCTCCGCCAGAGCCCTCACGCGCATGATGGCATCCACGGTGGAGCGCCTCTGGCGGAAGCCATATTGGCCCTCCGCCAGGTCCGGCCCCACTCTTGAGAGGTGCTCGACGAGGCGCTTCGCAATTACTCTTTCAAAGAGCTTGCACACCTCGTCGAGCAACACTATGGGCCGGTAGGCGGACGGCGAGTCCGCCGGGCGCCCCTCCTTTCGGATGAGGACCAGTTTCCCCGTCTTCCACAATTTCGGAAACTGGCCCCGCTCCAAACATGCGCTGAGAAGCCCTCTCAGTCGGGGCTCGAGAGCGTCGTCGACTAGAGCTAGGACCCACGCTCGGCCTGGAATGCCGTCGGGTCCCGGGGCGGTGTGTTTGGCTCTTAGCCTTCTCACCGCCAGCTCTAGTTCTACCCAAGTGACCTCGGGCACGTCGTCGTCTTCCACGTCGGGCGCCATGCGCAACCGAGGCGGAGTCATCTGCGGTGGAACATGTTCCACCGCCCGCGCTGGGAACAGGGAGCCAACAACTCCTCCGAGCAGATCCGGCTGGAGACACCGGGTTAACGGCGGGGCCTTGGGGCGCAGCTTGCCCCTCACCATCCGGTAGGGCCGCCCCCAAGGGTCCCGCTCCAGCGTCTCCAGCAGCTCGCGGAAGGCGTCCCGTTTGGAACGCCTTATCTCCGCTCGGAGGGCTCGTCTGGCCTCCCTGTATCCCACGTACAACTCCGCCTCTCGGGCCTCCGCATCTGCGGGGCGGCGACGCCTCCTACGGAATCGGGCCCACCGGCGGTGCGTGATCACGCAGCCCCGTCTGAGCTGCGCGATCTCCGACGACCACCAGTAGACCTGACCCCTCGGATTATAGGGCGGAGCCCTAGGCATCGCCGCGTCACAGACACGGGTCATGGCCTCCCGGAACCACTCCGCCTAATCGTCTATGCAGACAGGCCTGTCCGGCGCAGGGGCCCAGGCCTGTACGATGGCGGCTTCCAGGAGGAGCTCCCGATCAAGTCGCTTAAGCGCCCAACGTGGCTCGGGTGGAGCCGGTGCAGCCGGCGCGTCGCTCGCAGGGGGGGACACGTCAAACCGAATGTATCGGTGATCCGAACTTGTGTCCTCCCCCAAAACGACGCGCCAGCCCTGAACACGTCGCGCCAACGAGGGGCTCGCGAACGACAGGTCCACGATGGAGCTACCCCTCGAGGTCACGAACGTGTCCACGGCTCCCCGATTTAGGAGGACTAGGCCGAGTCGTGCGGCCCAGTCCACCAGTGCCCTGCCTCTATGCCCCGTCGCGCCCCTTTCGTGTCGGGAACCCCAGGCATACGACCAGGCGTTGAAGTCCCCGAGCACAAGGACCGGACGGGGCTGGCAGGCATTGACGACGACGGCCAGCTGACGGAGCCATTGCTCATATGCAGCTTGGTCTCGGTTCGGCGTGATATAAGCGGCCACGATCGCTATATCCCCAACCGCCGCCGCCACGCAGCCGGGTCCCCTTGCAACGACGGCAAGAGGGGGGCTGCCGCTGCCGCCGGCAGCAGCAGGTTGTGCACCAGTGCCGCCGACCCATCCAGCGCGGTTTCCCAGGTAGGCCCGAGGAACCGGTGGGTGTATGGGTCGGCGACAGCGGCGACATTTATGGCCCACTGTGCCATGCTCTGGCGCAGAAGGTCCTGAGCATGGGCACCGTGGCCAACGTTCACCTGCAGGATGCGGAGTTGAGGATCCATTATGGAACCCCCATCTCCGCATCCCGCTGTGAACTGGAGGCGGAAGGCCGGCCTCCCGGCTTCGGCTCCCCTCCGGCGCAGGCCTTGCTGCCAACCCTGTGGTCGGCCGGCTTGCCTCCCGCTGCACACCTAAAGCAGTGCAGCGGGGCATCGCACGTGCCGGCCTTGTGACCGGGTTGGCCACAGCGGAAGCAACGGTCACCCGCCGTCACTTCCGCCGTGCAGTGCACCCCCACATGGCCCACCGACAGGCACCTAAAGCACCTAGCCGGTCGGGCCTGCAGGAGCCGTACCTGCGCCCTCAGGAAGCCTCCTACCAGGAGGCTCCGCCCGTCAGCGACCTTTTGGGCCGCCGCGATAGGGCAGCCGACAACTGCTGCCCCCTGTCCACCGCGGCCGAAGCGTATAGCTCCGGCCTTCACTGTGTCTGGGGAGCAGTCCCCGGCCTCCGCCACGGCGAGCCTAAGCTCCTCAGCCGTGACAGAGTCGTCCAGGCCCGTGATGCGCACTTCTGCGCATTTAATGGGCCTGGACACCCGGACGTCGGCTGCGTCCAGCGACTCCCTCAGCCGAGCCGCTAGGGCGTCGGCCTTGGGGCCACTGGCGGCGCCAGGGACCTCGAGAAGTCGGGCTCCTGTCCGTGTGCTCTTGCACCGGACGCCCGGGATCTCGAGGGCCTTGAGGTCGACGTTGGCCTTCACCTTGGCCAACACCTCGGCATACCCCATGCCTCTCCCCGCTGCCTCCACCGTCAGGGTGACGACGACGGCCGTAGTGCGGGGGGCACGGAGCTTCCCCGGCGCTGCTTTCGCGGCGGCCGCGGCCCTCCTGGCCTTCTAGGCGGCCTTCTTTGCGGCCTTCCGCCTCTTTTTGTTGGCTCCAGCCACCTCCCAACCCCCTTCCAAGGGGGTTCTAGTGGGGGTTACCGGAGCTGCGACTGGGGCTGGGGCTGGGGCCTGGGCTGGGGACGTCTTCCCCTTGCCCTTGCCCTTCCCCTTTCCCTTCCCTTGAGTGGGAGCGGGGCCCTGAGCGGGAGCGGGGCCCTGAGCGGGAGCGGGGCGACGAGCCAGCTCCGGCAGAGCCTCCACTGCAGCCGGGCGGGTATTACCCTTCCGGGCTGCAGTCGCGTAGCCGGCCACCGGTGGCGCCAGAGGCGGACTGCGGATGGAGTCCATTAGGGCCTCCATCCGACTCATCATACGCTCCTCTAGCGCCTCCACGTACGCGAACCAAGGCTCCGCCGGTGGTACTCTCTGCGGTACCGGTGGGCGAGCCGGCTGTGCCGGCTGCTGCACCGGTTGCTCCAGCTGCGCCGACAGCGGCTGCTGCGCCGACAGCGCCTGCTGCGCCGGCTGCCTCGCGGACGAGCGAGTCATGCGCGCCGGCTCCGCCGGTTGCGCTCGCTGCACCGGTTGCGCCGGTTGAGTCGGGCGCACCAGCCCGCTCCTCAGCTCCTCGACGGCTGCAGCTAGTCGAGCCGTCTCCCGACGGGACTCGGCCAGCTGCGCCGCGAGGGCCTCTTTTTCGGAGGCGATGCCGAGCACAATGTGCAGCATCGCCTCCTGATCGGGGTTCGGAGACCCCCGGAAAGACGCGGTCACTTGCTGGAGTTTCTCCATCAGAGACCGCGTCTTCCCACCTGGTTCCGACACCGCCGAGGTGGAAGGCCTCGGCGGTGACTTGCCCGCGGCCCTCTCAGGGGCCGAGGAGACTCGGGTGGATTGCCCAGCCCTCGTTCCACCTCGCGCCCCTCGGCGGCCAGCAGCCACCTTGGATGCCGGCTTTGAGGCTTCGTCGCTACTGGAGGAGGAGGTCGTCCCGGTGAGGGTAAAATCCTCGTCCGAAACGTCCTCCCCCGCCCGAGCCTTTGCGCGCCTCCTGCGCTTGCGGGTCCGCTGCACGCCCAGACCCGCCGGGCTGCTCGCCCTGCTTCGCTCGTTGGCGGTATCGAAACTCTCCGATACCGCCGAGGTATTTGGCGTCACCTCCACGCTTGCCTGCTGCGCGACCTCCGCGCAGACTCCGTCATTTTTCAAGTCCTTTTTCTTGCCCTGGTTGTTGTGTGTTTGAGATCGATCCGTTTTATTACTGATAGTTATGTAGTCCATAGCATATCCCACGAGTATGGGGGAAAGGTGGTCCATCCAGGCGGTGCCCCCTGCACCTGGATAAGCCTATATACTATGGAGGTCGGCTGGTATCCATAGGTTTTTACGACTTCGCTGTCGGGTGTTATAGACTTTTCCTTGTCGTGGGCCGGCCAATAAAGGCAAGCCCTCCGGTCAGCAAGTTCACGGCGTACCCTTCTGGAGCCACCAGTCAGGTCGTTGCTGATCACCTGCCGATTACGGAACGCGAGAGGATGGCTAGTCCTCTCTCACCGGCGGCGGCACAAGTGCCCGTCGGCCCCTGCGTTAGCAGTAGGCCAACCCGCCCCTGGATCCCCTGGGATCCTATGGTGGCCTCAGCCACAAACACCATCGCTCATCCTGTCTCCTCTGAAAGCAGAGGAGTACGGAGAGCGATGTGTTCCCGCCACGTTGGGTATTCGCCGACGATCAATGCCAACCCCATGAAGGGGAAGCCATTGACCGCCGCCCAGGGTGTACCGGCCGCTCCGGTTCCGTTCCCCCCGGACTGCAGCGGGATCGGAGTCGGAACGACACTCGAGGAGGTTACCCAACACACACCCCTCATATGTAACGACCTAATATCAGTTCACTTTTGTAGATTATATAAGCCATATAGAATAGATTAACGTTATAGAAGAAATTGTTAATGTTCATGACCATTACATTTACCATAAATCGTTTTCCTAGGCATTCTTGTAAAGTCTATTGTTACTTTATTTTTTATTTTTTTTTACGTGCGGAAATCCCTTCGGATACCCCCTCGCCGGCCAGCGCGGGCGGTTATGTCGTGCATCGACTAAAACCGCACGGTGTCCTGCCCAAGTGTTCCATTCGCCCATGAAGGGTTCCGTAGCAGCAAATATTTTTTTAAATATAAACGTAACATAACATAACTTCACGCCTGTATCCCCGAAGGGGTAGGCAGAGGTGTATTACACACCCACGATTCGCCAATTATGTTGAGGTCCCAATGTAATAGGGGGCGAGCCTATTGCCATCTACCGGGCACATTATTAAGCGAGCGATAATTAACATTTATTAATGCACACATAACTACGAAAAGTCAGAGGTGTGTGCCTGGGGCGACTGGGGATCGAACTTGAGACCTCGTCTCAGCAGTCCGTTACGTACGCCACCGCACCGGGCTATCGCCTTTAAATATTTATTTTAACTTTTTTTAAATATTTGTGTTGATTTACGATTTATGACGTATTAAAAAAAAACTACTTACTATATCTCGTTCAAGCCAATTTATGTGAAAATCCTAATGCGGGTCACAGAATACATCTCTTACCAAGTTTCAACAGCATAGTTCATATAGTTTCGGAAAAAAGTGGCTGTGACATACGGACGGACAGACAGACAGACAGACATGACGAATCTATAAGGGTTCCGTTTTTTGCCATATGGCTACTAACATAACCCTAAAAATGTGGCTGTATAAAAATAACTTAAGTAGTTGTTTATAATTTTTATCAATTTATATGTATTTCGACTGCAAATGATATACACTCATGTCAGAATCAGAATATCTAAAGTTGTATTTCCACTTTCTACCTTGACAAAAAAAACATACACAGAATGAGCGCTGAACACCCATACGGTAAGTGGCGCACAAGTACATCAATTACATGTAGTACGGGTGGTACATCGGTATAACAAAAGCATGCCAACATACTCGACTCTTGAGGCCCGTAATCGCTCCGATATGACAGACTTATGTCTCTCATTCGTGCGCTATATGCCTACAGCGTACTGCGGGCTTCAAAAAGCTGTGATAAAATAAACATTCATGGCTTGTCACATATTGCAAAAGTCATTCTAGTAATAATAATAAACATGGTTAATATCCCGTTAATAATTATAATTTTAATGTAAATGACCATGTCAATCTAAAATCATATATAGAATATTAAACGTGAAAAATGCGTTGATTACTCAAAGATTCAAATATTTTCTCACGAGGTTAAAACCTGTAGCAAGGCAAATATTTATATTTTATGAAGTATATTGAGAAGAACAAACAAAAATAAGAAATATCTTACCATTTTCCACTACGCTTTCCAATATCTAAGTAAATAATAAGAAAATAAACCCGTTCATATTTATTGATATTATGTTGAAGATGGTGATAATAGTGAAGTATCTGATGGAAACTTATTTAATCTATGGCCACGCTCCGCCCCACACCACTCATTGCTTGTACGATCGTATGCAGTTATTAACAAATTCAATGTGTGGGAAGATGTGCATTGTGTTTGCGTATTTTTTTAGTCTTTCAACAATGGGCTTGGTTTGTTATTATAACATTACCTTGTTATTTTTGTTGATATGGTTATGTACGGTATGTACTTGGCTTGTTTTTGATGCTTTTGACATATTGATGATAGTGACCCTGGCTGCGAGTTAGCCTTTTTGGCTTTAGGCGTTAGCATTTGGAAAGTGGCTATACCTAGGACTTCACCCTACGGACTAAAAGTAGAAAAGAGAAGGAAAAAATAGATGTACTATATTTATAATTCTCACGAAATTGACACCACACCATGCTGCTAGTCAGAAAATCTTAACAGAAAAATCCAATATAGCTTTACTCCACCAGGTGGAGTAAATCTGTATTGGATTGTTCTGTTTGACTCTGATTGACTCGACCATAGGACCTCAAAGGATCGCCCTCAACATAAACGCGAAATCATACCATAGGTACAACTAAATGGGGGTCTTAAAAGGTTAATATTTATTACAGATAAATGTGTTGTGTATTACACTCAGACCTACTTTATCTGTAGAACTGCTCCACATAAAATGAAAAGTATTTTATATGATAGAACCATTTCTGCGAAATGAAATCAAATTAAGATTATAAAATTGCTATTAAAATTTATTTATCACTGAAATATTAACATAAATAATCTGATCTCGTTGGGGTACAGCGTTCCGCCATTAGTGTTGTAGTTTGTTGTGGCGTAGATAACATTCCCGTTTTGCCTCGCAGTTTCTTTATCGGTGTAGGTATACTGCAATTACACCTCAAAGATTTGTTAGTATCAGCTACAGATGTGGTCCATGCCATAGACGAAGAAAAGCCCGCAAGTAATTTATTATAACTGATTATTACTTCAACTTCCAACCATCTACCAGGAAACGATTTTATGCTATCGACCTGTTTCGTCTAGAAGTATTTTGTATTCCTGTTTCGGAACACTTTAAAAATCTTACTTTAGTAGAGTCAGAATTTTTATAGCTCAACCTAAATGAGCCAAATCAGGAGAAAAAGGTGTAGAAAAGCTGACACCAGACTCTGAAGTTTTGGAAAAAAGTTGTTTATCTTCCGTGTTGGAGTTGCTCGGCTCGGCCACAATAAATATACCACATACATTGCTTGGATTTTAACCTGAAACCCTGATTTCAGGTCTTAATCTATATGTAATACAAAAAAAAAATAGTTAATATAGTTTTATAAATAGAACTGAATTAAATAAGTTACGAGTGATGGCTATTGCTCGTACTTGCTACCCTGAGCCCTTGAGTAGGTACTTTGTCTGCATTCTAGCTATTACGAAAAGAATGTTGTGGCTGGCAACTAGTCTGATGAGATTCAGTTCAATATTAGTTCTTCCACTACCATTGATGCCTACATTCCTTAATGTATGGTAGGTTTTTAATAGATACATAAGTAAATGTAAATACTTACATATTTACTGAATCTCCTAATCTTCTTATCAAACACTAGCTTTGCTTTCAAAGTACGAGGCAAACCAAAAAATACTTTATGGTATACCTATATAAAATTCGAGGGGTACAATTTAATGTTGCAGCCACATAAATATATCTTTTATCTATGTCCAACATTTAATGACTTCTTTCGATAACTAAAGTAACAAAAAATTCGATAATTTGTATGAGGACGCGGGAGAAGGGTTGAGGAATAACCGCCACCATTGCATGTATTCAAGTAATACACACGGCCGTATCCACGACACAGCCACACCCTGGTTTTTTATCTTTGGTCTTAAAGAAGCAGTAATAATAAAAATGTAATTGTAGAAACTTTGTTTTTATTTGTAACTAGCTGTCCCCCGTGGCTTCGCCCGTGCCATACTTCGCCCCCGGCACCCTTTTATCCCAAACATAAATTATTATTAGTTCTACAATCCTGAATGTTTTTTTCTGATTTATTGACATTTATTGTATTTTGATGATATATAGTCTAGAACCTTCTTCGATAAATGGGCTATCTAACATAAAAATAATTTTTCAATTCGGACCAGTAGTTCCTGAGATTAGCACGTTCAACCAAACAAACTAGCTTTTCAGCTTTATAGAATAGTATATAAGAAAAAGATAAAGAAGTTTAGTATAGATATAGGTTATTGGTAATTATAACAGGAGGAACTAGCGGTTTTACATACTCTCAAACCCCCTGTGTAATTGGCCATATCGGACCTGTAACAATATTATTTAATACATAGGTATTACAAGCCTAGGGGTGCTAGGTTGGGGACCTCCACGCGGTGCACCCTGGGCAACGGAGACAGCAGCGCCTCTCTCCTAGGGCGGGAGAGACGCTGCCGCCTACGGCCAACTCCGACCGAGGCGAGGACGGCCCTGTTGAGGGCTGTTCAGAAGCTTTCCACGTGTCCCTCTGATTAGCAGATGGCACAGTGGAGAGCAAGTAAGGGGGCCATCTCGAAACCGGAGATGGCCCAGGGTCAGTCGGGGTGCGAGGGATATGCTCTATGGGTAACCTTACACCCCGGCATCTTAAGACCCGAGACGGAAAAAAAAAAAAAAAAAAAAAGGTATTACAAGCCTAAAAAGTAGTAAAACAGATGCCGTTTTTAATTTCGGAAATAATTGTTATTTGCTTTATTTTGAATTTCATGAAATCCAGTGTTTAACATAGCGTATTCGCGAACTGACCGCTACGTAAAACAGAACTGGGGGACGTACAATAATGTAATTTCAAGAGGATTAATGAACCCAGCGCAATTAGGTGTGTTAGTACGGGATTGAACTGTATAACTGTATCTAATTTTGACTAAGTAGGGTAGGGATAACTTTTCTGTTATCATAGAATATATACTAATTTGAATTGTAAAGAGAGAGGCCGAATTTTGTGAGCTTGTTTATATGTCTGGGGTAATTTTCGGAACCTCTGGACTTACGGCAAAAAGTCTTTCACCATTATCCCGATAGTTATAGGATTAATTATGTTATGTGATATATAATTAAACCAAAGTGAAGCAACGAGGGCGGGTTGCTAGTAGGTAAATCATAAATCGAATTTGCCATGTCTATGGTAGGTTTTCTTTTTCAATCGAACCGACTAAAACCACACGGTGTCCTTCCCAAGCGTCTATTACCGGGTACTTCGGGTACGCCCTCGAAAGGAGGTTGTCTCTCTTGGTTAGGTATAGGTTAAACAGGTATACATTAAATCCAGATGATGGTAGTTTTAGACTGTCAACATATAATATAAGAAGGAAGTAAGGTAATAGAATTTTCTAAGATAAAAAGTTTATTTTATTATTACCTTTCATAATTATGATACAAAACTTACTTCTAAATCTTTTGAAAATTTTATTATCTTTGGATTTCATTATTCCTTATTGGTGCTGGTATGCTGTAATAGATTAAATATAAAAGATATTTATAGTATTTTTTTTGAATAATTTTATTATTTAGAAGGAACTATAAACCTTGGTTCTGATTATATCGCCTTTACCTTACGCCACGCTTACTATGATCGGTGTTCGAGGCGCCACATCCCGTTCGCCCACGCGTCCACGCATCGCGATCGTGGGCTTTCACAACCACGCTAGCGTACCACGGGCTCTCGCGCCGATCTGAGTGAATGCACAACTCTAACAACTTTGCTCTAGACGGATTTATTTACTGCGTCTGGCTTCCAGAGCATGCCTCCATGACATTGGACATAAATTAGTGTTAGCTTAAAAGCTGGGTATCGGTATTTTCAGATTCTTCAAATCCTCACAAATGAGAGGCAAACATCATATACGTAGAGTCCGGTAACGTCTTTAGGAAGTTATGTCTCGGATATATTATATCCTTATTTGACAATAAATATTTTATAAATACATTAATGTCTTTTGTGGAGCGTGCAATATTATAAGAACTCAATTCACTACAGTAAACCTACAGGTCAATTCAGAGTTAATTAAGTGTTTACGATCGGCATGAGTGAATACAGAGGCCTCCCTTATTTTGTTGCGGGAGGCTGCGTGTGACAGGCTTCAGTCAGCGCCGGCGAGCAGCGCGCGCGCACGTGTTTGCCGCCACACACGTTCTCCCTCGACATAGATCAATCTCTATTTGTTTACTAGCACGATACGATCGATCTACACGCCGTGAGAAATATTCTGTATTCAATAAATGCTTATGTATTGGACAGATATATTTATGTTTTGCAATAAAAGTTTGATCGAATAAGTTAAATATTCAATTTGATGACTTTTTCTTAGTGAAATGTTGACGCCATGACTCTTTAATAAGTCGTCACCGGCACTTTATGCTCTTGTGTCGACATAAATAACCCACACAATGTGACAGATACATTTGTTAAGACTGGATACTTAGGAGTCTCACACGATATTTCTGCAACATGAAGCCCTCCATGGTAATTGTTTATGTTATCGCACTGGCAATCGCCATCGGAGGCGAGTTCAGGATACGCGGCAGAGTAAGAAAAAGATACACGTCGCACAGACGGCACCGAGCTGTCCTATCGCCGTGTAATTTCAATGAAACTATTGTAAATGATGAGTGGTCCTTGATGGAAGCGATAGGAAAATCGAAGTTTATATTTACTGCTAAAGTTTTAAATGTAAGGAAGTTGCATTCGGACGATCAGACGAGTCGAAAGAAATCTAATTTGTATACAGTGTATCTTCGGAGATTATTGAAAGGGAACATTAGTGAACTGCGAAATTTTGTCAAGTTCGAGGGCTCGGATGACACTTTGAGCGGTTCTACGTTGATGGTGGAGCGACCACGTGCGCGAGATTCGTGTGCGCCAGCACCGCGACCTCGATTGTCCGCGATCTTCTTGAGTGATGGAACTTACACTGGTGCAGGCAGAGGACCTTCTCCTCGAATCAGGATTTTGACAGACCCGGTCCCGTTAACTCTATATCATTTGGATCGAGTCAATGCTGCTGTCAAAGGTAGGTCAAAAAGTTAATTATAATAAATCCTTTTCCTGATGATTATTTGCTGACGTTTAACTATGCTGATCTGAGGATTGAGTTCTATTACTGCAATGATTTGTAAGGCGAGTACGACTGCTGTGTGATCAAAAATTTAATTCCCGGGACTGAAGTTTAGTCAAGCAAATGCCCGATTGATGGCAATAGGTTCAAACCTTTTACGCGGGGTCAAAAATATCTTATTGGTCTATAAATATCATATCAGTAGAAATACACCTCTGCCTGCCGCTTTGAGGATATCTGACTGTTAGTATAAATAAAAAAAAACAGTGGCACTCCAGGAGTGTCGATAGACGTGAAAAGTTCCGGAATTATTTACAAAGATATCGGTAGAAACTCAAGAATCCTTAAGAACCCCACGAAAAACTCAAAAACCGTCAATAATCCCACGAAAAACTCAAGAGCCTTCAAGAATCCCACGAAAACCTCAATGACCTTCAAGAACCCCACGAAAAACTCAACATCCCTTTAACCAGAATGATGATTTATAAAAAAAAGGTAACGGTAATCAATTGTATTTTCCCATTTCAAAAATGTCCAACGCGCTTAAAGACGTTTTCACTTCAAAAATACACATTACTATACACGTCCAAACTAGTCACAGTAGCTTATATGCCATAAAGCGACAACATCTTTTGCCAGATGATAATGTAATATATTGATTATTGTAAACTATTTGTACAATAAGCTCAACAAAGTCCTGCAAGTTGATGGATTGAGCGAAAATGATGAAGCCACTCAAGCCCCACAACAACTTCAAGCGACTTCTGCGACCAGACTATAAAAAGTTTTACACAGTACTTAGTTTTAAACAGTGCTTTTGTTATCTACGTTGTTACTAACTCATCATGTATTTTGACATCATTCAAATTTTAAAAATATAACATGTTACTAAGTTTCGGCATCAGTTGTTACTGATTACCGAAAGTGCTGATGCACTTTGTGAAGTCATAAGACTAAAACAAAATTAGAAAAAATATTTTCACTTTTATAGGTGTGTATATACGACACTTCTATCACTTATGAACCTAACACAGCTTACTTATCGCTCAGATCAAGAAAGAAAATAATAATAAAAAAGTAATTGCAATGCCAAAGAAATTACAATAATGTGTAGGTGTGTTACATCCATAACGTACTCGTACATGGACATCTTGAAGGTATTAACAGTCGATTTTGATCGACATCTTGACAACTGTTCGTTAAGTTAATGGAGTGAACGCGATCGGAACGTTTGTGCTTCGGCCGCGGCCGGCCGTGTTTAACATAAACATAGCTTTGTGCGTACGAGGATCAATCAATATAGCCAGATTATAGTTCACACAAATCTAGTATAATTAACTAAGGCTATATCGTACAACATACAATTGCTGATTGTACATTGATTATAATTTATTACTGCCTAATCCCACAACCACCAAATAAACATCAATATTGCAACTAATTAACATAGAAGATTACCTAACTGTAAATATTCCATTTTTACGAAACGAGTGCTGCGAATTCTTATTTTATTCGCTACTCCAATATCTTTTGTACCTTTTATAAAAGAGGGTTGCCCAGTACGAAAGAATGTAAATAATATTACGCTGAGATGCTCTTTAATTGAATTCGCTGTGGGTCACGAATACACTTTATTCCGAGTCAAATACTCTGCAATAAATTTTATTGCGAAAGCCATTTTAACCTAAAAATTCCAAGAAGGTCCAATTTAAGCCTCGCATAATCCGGCGATGAGATGAGTATCGCATTGTTTTCACTCCAGTCATCCGTACGTTCCTGTGCCGCGGTAGAATCACTTAGCCCGGCCTTATCAGACGCTCCATCGTACACTGAGAGACACGTGACTCTTTGTTGTTATGTATCACTTCAGCATCGGCTTAGTTAGTGCCTGCGATGTCACCCGCTGCGACCGAGTGATCCCTATCAGTCTACAGGCCGCACGATCCGTGAGACTCCTGCTAGATAAACCAGGAGACCACTGATGTACTCGATTTAATCTGCTTCATTAGATATTTAAGCCTTTTTGTAGCGAAGGAGCTCGCGTGAGACATAATGAGTTCTCGACTGTACGGTTTCTAAAGATTGTCTATCGCATACATCCAACGTGTAGGACGAATAGCAGCGCCGTCGAAATCATGGTGATTGTTGATACTTCACCAGGATGCTTCATATCTAAAACTATCATCACAGGAGGCGTTATAGAGAAAGTAATGATCGAATATATTCGTCCCGACATCAATATACCACACACGAAGCTTGCATCTGATTGCATACTGCACGCTTGCAATGACTACTAAATTAACATAACGTAAACCAGTAATTTGTTGGAAATATTCAATTATCATCTTGTAATAGATACAGCTACTTAATAATAATAATGACTTGTTTTATTACGTTACGGCTACTTATTGAATATCTATTTACTACTCGATCTCTTGATATTTTCGATCAGTCGTGATAAGTCAGCTGAGGATACCAAATGAAGCGCGTACATACAAAATTCGAGCATTACGTAAATTGGTTTTTCTATTTATGGCGGAAATTCTGTTTGAATTGTAAATAAACGATGATGCCATTCCTGAACAAGTTATCTTCTTAAGCATTTTGAGTAAAGCTATAAAGTAAATACTTAAGCAGACTAGTCCGTGAAAAATGTTACAAAATATAAAGTGCGACGTTGAAGATTCGTCAAGAAAGCGACCGAAGCGACTCGCCCGCCCACGCTCGTACCACTTTCCAAATTCCTCGTGTAAGCGCTTGCAATCACCTATGTAGGTACGTGCGGCCACGACTAACAACATTTTAAGTCGCGTATCAAAATAATATGATACATTAAATTCCTTACTTTAAAAAAATACTGAGGCTGAGTTCACATGCCACATGAGGACGTTTCGTTATAACAGGTGAATGGCTAGAGGTGCTACTAAATATTACATCATCATCAGTTTGGGATGCGTTGTCATTTAATTATTCCATTTTATTGGTTAGCTCGATTTGTTACTTTTTATGGTAAAACATAAGATGTGTATTTTTTTTATATACTACTTAGTTGATAGACACGTGGGCCACCTGATGGGAAGCGGTTACCGTGGCATATGTACGTGTGCAACACCAGGGGCATCACACTGGCGCTATGAACACATTAGAATAAGATTATATTATATATAAACGAAAAATAATTCCCAAATGTATAATAATTTTGCAAATGCAACACAAAAACATGTTCTCATTTATCTAGAGCACAATTTGTTGTTAATATTTTTAATATGCTGTGTGAAACGTCGGAAAAGTTTCTCGACTACTTCAGCTCCGAATTTGTACATGAATATTCAGGGGCGTAGCCAGGCGCCACTGCGGCGCAGTCAGTAATAACTGTTAACTAGCGCCACGTATTGCTCTATCCTTTCTGCTATCAGAAAACACTTCAACTGTCGTTCACGTCACAATTTGGAACAGATATTCGAATACTTTTCGTGTGGGATTGCACAACCAATGTAATAACTACTAGAAGGAATGCTTTTGTAGTAACGAACTTCTACTAGGGATCATACACAAGGCTGCTTTCCATTTAAAATTACGAGGTCAATTAGTACTAGATAAAGTAAATGCGTCACTACTGGTAGTCAACGTAAATGTATGTTTGTTTACGTTGATGAAGGTTGTATCGAATTGCGAGGTCTCTTAGTAAGCGCGTGAGGCTGCGCTAGCGCACGCGTCTCGGTGGCGCCAAAGCTGTCGCTTGCGCAACTTTGTGTTCGTCGCGTGTTTACGAGCCACATCAAAAGTTTCTATGTATAAACCTCTAAAATGACTCTGATAAATCTATATATGATGTTGAAGTAAGTTGCACTAAAACAACAAATATGAAGCTAACATTTTTAGTGTTATTATTTTACTGCTTCACGATAATTCATGCCCGTTTCCGTATAAGGGGTGTAGTTAAGAAACGGGATACGGTTACCCGCAAGAAAGACGTAAATGGCTCCAAATGTGTTTTAAACGAGACGATAACTAATGACTACGAGATTCTGTCGTCAGCCGTGTCTGAATCTAAATACATTTTCACCGCCAGGGTCTTGAGCGTGAAGAAGATAAAGCGCGGCGCAAAACCTAATGCAAAAGTGTTTATGTTTTACAAACTGTACATACAACTGGTTATGAAAGGCAACATCGACGATCTGAGGCGTCACGTTGTTTCAGGAGACAAGCGTACTTTGAACGGAGCTATATTATTTGTCGACTGGCTTCGGACGAATAAGTGTGCTTACAAACTGTATAGACATTCGGCAGGTATCTTTTTGAGTGACGGTTACTTCGAAGATTCAGGCAATGGGAAGAAGCCGCGGCTTCGGTTGTTGAACGAGCCTCTTCCACTGTCGCTTTATGATTTGGATAGAGTAAATGCCGCTTTAAAAGGTAAATGTTTACTGTCTTGTAAGGTGTCGGCCTTTATGTCCATCTATGCACACAACTTATAAAATTATGTACTTTTATTGTCCTCTTGTGTACAGTTATGCCTTTATGGCTCTTCTAAAGTTTTAAGTTGATATGACTGTGTTTTACTAAAGCATTAATATGCTAAGGTTTCAGGTGTGTTAAGAGAGATAGATATTTAGAGAGAAAGAGAGAACTTCTAGGTGTAATATTGTTATTCATAAATAATTCCCGCTGTGGTGGTCTAAGTTATTAAATATTTGAAAAAAGGGATGTGTATATGTAATACACCAAATATCCTGCACAAATGACGGTAAGTAGGTATAAATAGCAGTAATTAAAAGTTATAAGTATAATATAAAGTATACTTGTTACAGCTAAGGTCATATAACTATTTTTGAAATCCTATGCAATATCAGTTTTATTTTCACCTTTAAAATCATTGAAATATTCGAATCTTAATATTGGAACAGATGCCTTGAACTGGCATTTTTCAATAGACTTTTACTATTACTATATTTTCAATATAAAGTCTATAATTTAAAGTATAAAGTCCATGTCTATAAGTAGGTGGATATTTTTCGAATCATCTTCAACAGTACGAATAAATAAAACAAGGCGATCAGCGGCCGCGGTCAGACCTTAGTAAAAAAATTAACTATGCCATTCGAAGTGTCATTACGTGCCTATAGCGTGTGGGTGGGGGTTGAACGCACCACACAATGCAATTTGCTATGGCGAGGACGAAGCTATAATGTCTTATGGTCTATTACCGATACTGTATACATCTCTACATATAAGACTACATATACCTTCCCTAAACAGTTGTGCTTTGGAAGTCTATTGACCTACTTGTGCCTTATAGAGAAGATTCATGATTGAATTAAGTAAATAATAAACTCTAATCGTACTTAGTACCTATCTACCTATATTATTTCTGAGGTTAGGAAATGGACCAATGTTTGAATTGAACAGCAGAATAGTAGGTTTTCAAAAATTTAAAGTTTGTACCTTTGAATGGTTCTCAAACACGTGAAGTAGGCTGAACGGATTTAAATGAAATTTGGCATCCATATAGTTCATAACCAAAATTCACATTCTTAGTAATTTTTATACGGGTAAACCCTAAACTGAAGTGCTCAAAGACGTTGTCGTGGCCAGATGAAGTTTAAAAATTAATATCATCTTTCAAGATGTGACCCCTAACTAATGCATATCAAGTTAAAGCTTGTAAAGAGTAATTGCTTGCTAAAATGTGTGAATATTATGCACAAAATTGGTAATACGAAAACGATTAATAAAAATTATTTAATTCAATAATATTACAAATATTCATTACAGAAACATTATAATTTGCTAGTAGGTTTCATAATCATATCGCGTAATACTCTTCTCAATATTTTTCCGCTCGCAACTTTCGGAATTTCTTCTATGAAATGTACACCACCACGTAATTGTTTCCACGAAGATACCTGGGCATATAAAATAAAAGATAAGAAGTCTTGGTAACATTTTAAATAAACGTTATTAAACCGGCACAAAACTTGTGAAGGTAATAAAAAACCGGCCAAGTGCGAGTCTGACTCGCACACCGAGGGTTCCGTACAAACCTGTAGGTATATAAGTAAAAGTTCACCCATCACGACAATCGAGTTATAGTTTTGGTAGTAGTAACTTTAAAATTTTCTAAAATATTTTTTATTACATGATGTTACTAAAAATTTACAGTTTTCGTAATTTTTCCTTCATCTGTACTATAAGACGTTACTACGTACCAAATTTCAAGATTCTAAGTTTACGGGAAGTACCCTGTAGGTTTTGATTCCCGTGCGAGTTTCGAAAATTTGCGGAAATTTGCGGCATAAACGGCTGTATCTTTTGATTCCTTTGGCTTAGAAGTTTGATTTTTTCACGGCTCCAAGGGACAGTAGACTTGAGTATTCGATATAAATTTTACTTTGATACCTCCACGCGTTCCTGAGAAAAACGGTCTTGACAGACGGATGAACGGACGGACGGATAACGAAGTGATCCTATAAGGGTTCCGTTTTTTCCTTTTGAGGTACGGAACCCTGTCGGGGTGCGAGCAAAGGGCAACTTTACACCCCGGCGTCTGTAGACCCGAAACGGCGTGCGGTTTTAGTCGGTTCAGGCCCGACATAACCGCCCCCGCTGGCCGGCGGGGGGGTATCCGAAGGGATTTCCGCACGATAAAAAAAAAAAAGGGTACGGTACCTAAAAAAACCTAAAAATGACCATATAATTTCTGTTCCCAATATTTTTTTCATCACTTGTGAATATAGATTGTCCTAGGCAGATATAAGACTTACATTTCATTACAGGTATTATAGAATATATTATAGAAAGAAAGACAAGCGAAAGTAGAAGAAAGTAACTTTAAATATCGTCAAGATTTGCGAAATTTACAGATTTACAATGCAAGAGGCAGCGCCTGTCATAGAATAAATCTTGAAATAAAAGTAATTAGCAACACAAAGGCAGTGAGAGTAAGATAAACTATACAACTGTACTGTAAGGATATTGATTAAAAAATTTATGCACGGGAAACTGTCAGTTAGCTCCTGAAATAACTGAAGAATATAAAGTTATTAAATAAGTTATAGTAAAAAAGTTATAGTAAATTATCATATATCAGTTAACAACGCTGCTTACCAAGCAAAAATGACTTAAAAGCACCTAAAAGCATCAGAATTGATGTTTTGTACAAAGTTTTTAGGGTTCCATATCTAAAGGGTAAAACGGGACCTTATTACAAAGACTCTGTTGTCCGTTCGTCCGTCTGACACTAGGCTATTGCTGTATCTCATGAACCGCAATAACTAGACAGTTGAAATTTTCACAGATGATGTATTTCTGTTGTTGCTATAACAACAGATACTAAAAACAGAATAAAATAAATGGTTAAGGAGGAGGGGGGGGGGGAGAGATATACATAATAATAACATTGTTTTGAAAAAGTGTTGAATATAATTTTAAAATAGAATTATATAGGTATGTGATGGAAGAATTACCTATAGAATAGATTTAATGTAACCGAATGCCTTATTAAACTTGACTGGCTTCGGTAATAGACATTAATTCGATCAATTTACAAAAAAATCGGATATCTTCATCGACTTCCTTTATGTTTTATGGTTTATCTGTATGGTTATGTCATCCTAGTTATATACTTACGGATTTTAAGTTGAAGAATTTTCTGGTATGATTGGCGAATTTTTTTATAATTCTTATTATGAACTTTTTGGCATCCAGCGAAACTTAACTGCACTAGTAAATGCTTTATAAAAAATTCCACATGAACAATTTAAAAAAAAAAAAAAAAAAAAAAAAAAAAAAAAAAAAAGAAGGTCGTAAAGTAATATTCACAATTACTCACATAAATCTGCTAGTCTCCATAAGAATATAAGCACAATAAATGTGCTTAAATAAAAAATCATTCAGTAACACAGTATTTCTTTTCTTTTTTCGCGGATTGTGAGTCTACATGAGACACTCATCGTTTCTGTTTTTTTTTCAGAAGAAGTAGATGATGTGAAGTCGGTTGTACCGTGGAAAAAGTGTTTCATTATTTGAATTTCAACCAAGTACTAACCTACTACGACCTAACAAAAACTTTTTCTTTACCTTGCTTTGTTTTTCAACTATTTGAATGTTATTTTACCATAAAAAAAGAAGTACTATGTTGAAACTAAATGTAAAAGACTTTCTAAGAATTAAGAATACTTTATATAATTTATTGCAGTCTTGTATTAAAATCACTTTGAAATAAATGAGGTGGACGCTTCGCTACGAACGTTTCTAGAACAATATATTTTGAGACCTTGAAAAAAAGGGTTATCAATGATTTTGCGAAGAAATACTACATGATAATTTAGTTGAACCCTTATAATATGAAATAAAATTAATAAGATATATTAGTGGCGAAATTGTTGAAAATGATCTTTAATCTTACGTTATTCTACGCTAAACCATAGTGCTTCGTGTTGAACTTTGGGACACCAACACTCAACTTGACGTCGTCATTTACATATCATATCTTATCATTCACTTTTAATTTATGAATTTGGAAAATCTTTATAATAATTTTAAAATTGTATAGGTTACTTCACTCAGTCACTCATTCACTCAGAATGATAGAAAGATTATAAAACACTGAATTTGAAGTCCATACCTTTATCACTATAACTTGAACGTAAGCACTTTAAACAAACCACATAATCATTAGTATACTCACTCAGTAATTTATAGAACTGCAAAATAACTTTATTTGTTTAGTGTTCCTCATAACTTGTTTCCACCTATCTGTTACCAGCTACCTGACGTGTAAGTTAGGTTTCATATAAATGTTGATTTTGGTGATTAGGGTTTATGATTGGTATTACTATCCCATTCATTTTATATTTGAAAGATTACCACTACTTAAGGCAATTAACCCTAAGGTAGTAGAATACAATCTTAGAAAAATGCCGCGGGGGTATGGTGAGATTTATCTTTTCGTTAATGTAATTTATCAGATTAATGCGAAATGTTAGGTATATCTCTTCATTCTGTTCTAAACAAATATACCTATATGCAGATTCAGATGTATGTAACATTAACGTACAAGATCAACATCTGTATACAAAACTATTCAATACAAATGATAAATTTGCTAGATTTTTGATATTGTCAATTAATCAAATGGATCGTTATATTATACTACTAGCCGGCTTAAAAACACACAACTCACCTTTGCACCGACAAAATCTATTAGTTCCTTCGGTGTGACGTGTACTCCCGGTTTCTTAACCACAAAGGCTGTCGGCAGTTCACCAACCATAGCATCTGGTTTGCCTACCACACCAGCATCTTTGACTGCTGGATGTTGAAGTAATATAGCTTCTAGCTCTGATGGAGCCACCTGGAAATCAATGTATTATGAAGAATTTTTATTAATAATTTTGCAATTATCTACAAGATGGAAAAATTTGCACTAAGTCACTATGTTATTTAAAAGTCTGAATATTTAATCAGAGTAGTTAGTGAAACAAGGAGTCTCCCGCAACTGTAATCCTTTTCCAAAGCCTTCTTTTTTGTCGTATTAGGTAAATAGTAACCTTATTTATCAACAACGGAGTGCTCTTGGCTTTGAGCTCACTTTGATTGCATTAAAATATAGCTATTTTTATTGTAAAATCAAAATTCTTAAATTGTTCGAAGCTTTTGTTAATTTGCCAACCATATTTGATTTGGTTGTGGAACATAATTGAATATTTTAGGTACATATTTTATTAATTCCCATTGTTGTATTTTTGTTTAATTTCAGGGAACTGTTTATTTTCAACTAAACTGCAATTTTCTTTAATTAAAATTGCCATTCCACAATAATTTATAAATCTAGCATTTTATTCATCTTGAACAGACGTCATTTACGTCACTATATTTATTCTGTGTTGTAAGTTTTAAATTTTTTATTATAACAATGATTGTAATGTGCGTTGTGCTTTGTTATTAAACGTGTTTTCTTTCTTTCTTTCAATTGTGTGAAAAAGCTTTACCTCAAGCATTTTATGATATTCAATATTACGATTTCATATACCTATGTATTATGGAAATCAGGGGAATATCGACAGTTACAAAGTACGTTCATACATGAAACCACTCACTAAACCACTATCTAAAGATTGCCCATTTTTTTCCCCTATAATGTCATCACTCAGCTCGTTCGTACTCGATTCTGATAGGGTACTCAATTTACCAGCACTATACTGAGAATCAACTGTGAGGTCTATCCATAAAATAGATACTCATATTTATAAGATTCTTGAGTTTTATACTATTATGGGGGTATACAAGCATAATATATCGGCAGTTGGAAAGTGGTTGAACACTCTATGGACACTTACTACATCTTAGGTCTGATTCGCGCATCCTCTGTGGACCACTACATGAATATTCGACCACCCAGATAAGATACCATCAAGCTCGACGTAACATCCCTCGCTGACCAGCGGGGGGTATCCGAGAGAATATCAGCACGAAAAAAAGGGTACTTTCCAGGCAATTTCTCATTTGAGCGGTTTCCAATTCATAAAGGCAAAACCATCATACCCTCTCTTTTTAGGGTTCCGTTGCCAAATGGCAAAAAACGGAACCCTTATAGTTTCGTCATGTCTGTCTGTCTGTACGTCCGTATGTCACAGCCACTTTTTTCCGAAACTATAAGAACCATGCTGTTGAAACTTGGTAAGTAGATGTATTCTGTGAACCGCATTAAGATTTTCACACAAAAATAGAAAAAAAAACAATAAATTTTGGGGGTTCCCCAGAACTGAAACTCAAAAATTTTTTTTTCATCAAACCCATACGTGTGTGGTATCTATGGATAGGTCTTCAAAAATGATATTAAGGCTTCTAATATTATTTTTTTAAACTGAATAGTTTGCGCGAGAGACACTTCCAAAGTGGTAAAATGTGTGTAACTTCTAAAATAAGAGACTGATAAAACTAAAAAAAATATATGATGTACATTACCATGTAAACTTCCAACGAAAATTGGTTTGAATGAGGTCTAGTAAATGTTTTTTTTTAATACGTCATAATTCATTCAACCAACTCAAATATAAAAATTAAAAAAAAACATTATTACTTGCTGCTACGGAACCCTTAATGGGCGAGTCCCACTCGCACTTGGCCGCTTTTTTTAATGATATTACCATTTGTACATTAGTAGTGCACTAAGGATACGATAATTATAATGCTTCTTTAGATAGGATGTTCGCAAAGGAAATTTACAACAAATATCATTTTTATATTGAATAACCAAATTGCAGAATATTTGCCTGGTGGTGGTGGGGAGTAATGGTAAGTTAAACTTCTAGACTAGTCCAAAGTGAAGACTATAGATTCGTAAAAGGAGGTCAAAGCCTTCAATATAAATAGTAACGTATTGAATGTAGACTCGGTACTTACTTGTCCAGCCTTATATTTGATTAATTCCTTAATTCTGTCAATGAAGAAGAAATACCCGTCTTCATCGTAGTAACAGATGTCCCCAGTTTTGAAGAATCCATCCTCATCTAGATCGTCATTGAAATTCTTTCCAATATAACCATTAAACAATCCAGGTCCCTTTATACGAACTTCACCCTCTTGGCGAGGGCCTAAAGTCATTCCAGTTTTGACGTCTGCAATCTAAAAATGTGTAAATTGTTAGTACATAAGTTGTTTGACTTTAATAGGCAAATGAGTATTATTTAAATGTATATCTGAAGTATAAGTGCTTAAAAATTAATTGCCAACATTACCTAAATATCCTTGTAATATACAGAGGTAATGCGGAGAGACAATGATGATAACGGGGATAAGGAATGGAAGAGAGGTAACTGTGGAGCTGTGTGAAGCCTCATTTGTATTACAAAGTTCTATAAACTGGATTTCCATTTCTTGTTAAAATACGTCTGACAAAAAAAAAGCTTAGATCCTATTTATTAATTTCACAATACTTGTACCTTAACTATGTTACCAAGCACAGGTCTACCCACGCTGCCTACTTTGAAGTGAGAGGGTGTTTCTTCTGTTAGAGCTCCTGTAGCTTCAGTTATACCATAGCATTGGAGTACATGAGATAAATTAACAAATCTGCAAATAGGATTGGTTGGAAATAGGTTCATTTTAAAACATGCTAAATTTGATATAAATGGTCGGTAATGTAATGTAAGGTATCTAATTCGAAGCAAAATATAAAAAATACATACCTTTTTTTGATTTCAACTATAATAGACAAATCCAAAGGCGCACCACCGCAATATATTAATTCCACAGACTGTGTGTCGTAATTCTGTACGATGGATGATTTTGTTAGCATGACTATGAGTGGAGGTACGACTATTAATAGCCCAGCCTGAAATTAAAATTCACTTATTTCAATACAATAGTATATACGCGATTTATATGTATAGGACATATATGTAAGTATCAATCGCATAGCTGTCGCAATGATAAGCGAGGAATCAATAACATATAATGGTGTTGAGCTCACACAACCCAACTGGGTTTAAGCTATATAGCTTAAACCCAGTTGGGATATTATTTTCTTAAGCTATATTTTAACGACAGTTTGTAAGTATTTTATATAAAAATAATATCCATTTCAGATTTTTAAAAATTCAACATTAGTCAACAACTGATTATCTAAATTGAATCAAATCATTTATTTTGCGAAATATGGGTTCACAGAATGATGTTTTAATAAATTGTATCACCATTCTAGACTCAACTCGCTGGGTGGCCCTGTTCTTGCTATATTTTATTTACTTTTTAGTAATCTACAAGTAGATATCAATGAAGAGATAACAATTGTTAAGTACATTTTTGTCATAAATAAGATAACATTTATCAATGCCTGGCGGTTACCAATCATTTATATTTATGTATTTGGTACTTTACACATTTAAATTAATTAAAATCATCTATGTAGTTTATAGTGTTTTTTTTTAAATCACCAAAGTCTTAAGTCTTTTGATCTGTTCAAGTGAGTTACATTAGAAAATAATTACTATTCAAACTTCCAGTTGAGAGGAAATTTATTTCAGTAACTATCCCTGGTTCACGCATAGTTTGTGATGCCATATTACATTTTCAGGCGTGTCAAATTTAACTTTGATATAGAAACCTCCTCAATAGTTTGAAAGTAATAAATTAATTATGACAGTGTATGGTATAAGTCCATTCAAAGTATTTAATACATGTTAGAATATACTAAATTAACAAAAACTTTAGTGAAAATTTCATACACATACCTTATGTGTTTCAATACATTTTAGGTACTGTTCTTCTTTGAATCCCGGCAGGTAAATCACAGTTCTTCGATTTTGAAGTCCAGCCAATGTGGTCATTATACCAACGGTATTAGACCATGGTGCTACTGTCAGACACCTTATATCTTTGCCTATGTTGCTGTGGAGATTATTTACTTTACTTGAATATATTACTTTACTTAAATCTACCATCTATATCTACTATCACTAATTTTAGTTTTACAGAAGAAATTGTTTTGATCAACATGACTTATTTACATAGGGAAAATGGTGTGATACATGTATACCTACATCTTATACCACATTTGGTCAATAAAAGTTAATTTTTACTAGTTTAGCTAAGTATTTGACGACCTCTGTTGCGTAGCGGTATTGCGTTCAACTGCTAAGTCGGAGGTCACGCGTTCGATGCCCGATCAGTGCTAATATTTGTATGCATGAATATGTCCATTTGCATTGGTCTGGGTGTCTCTATGTATAATATATATGTAATGTATTTAAGTATGTTTATCCGCATTCTAGAACCCATAACACAAGCTAATTAAGCTATGCTTAGTTTGAGTGTAGATAGCGCTGTGTAGAATGTCGTAGAATATTCATTATAGATCGAGCTATATCATGCCTGCCTTGGAGTAAGGGAGAGGCGGCGAGATAACCCTGGCGAGACAAGCAGCAGTCGGCCAGGGCATTAGGACGATTGGCAGAGGAACCGCCGGACTATTCGGGCATTGTCAAGCAATACCGCTCTCTACATCGTGGCTGCCACTGACTTCCCACTAATTCCGAGCCTCCCTAGATGGACTGAGAGGCTCCTTGGGATCAAACCAATGGCTGAAATAACAACCAGGACTGTTTCTGTGGACCGCACCCCCCACATGCCAGTAACCTCGTGCGCTAGGTCCAGATATTTGGTTTTCTTATGTGCTTCGGCGCGCGAGCGCGACGGCGAGGTTCTCGTCATATCGAATAGTGATATCCACAAGAAATACCCGTGACTCTGCCCGGTCCATCAGCACGATATCAGACTTATTCGCTAGAATTGTCCTAACCGTGATCATGAATCGATCCCAGTTAAGCATTGCGCGGTCATTTTCGAGTACGGCTTCCGGCATGTACTTATAGTATGGCAGCCTCTGCGCGATGAGGCTGTACTTAAGTGGAAGTTCTTGGTGTAGTATTCTGGCTGCTTGGTTATGCCTATGCAGATACTCAGTGTTAGCAAGCATGGAACAACCGGAGGTCACATGTCTGAGTGACTCGTCAGGACGGTGGCATAAACGACACACGCCCGTGGTTCCATCCCTCAGTATGTACCTCCAGTAATTGTTCGTCTTGATAACCTGATCTTGTATCTCACAGACAAAACCCTCGGTTTCCCCAAAGAGATCACTATAGCGCAGAAAGTGCACGGAGGCCTCTCGGTCCACGTGAGCCTCATGTAAAATCTTAAAGAAACGTCCGTGCAGCTCTTTACCCTTCCATACGGCCTCACGCTCAGAGGTACCAAGTATTGCTGGTGCACGCCACTCTGTGTTGGCCAGGGCTAGCCGGGTCAGTCCTTTATCGCATTCAATGACCTCTTTTTGCTTCTCACTAGTAGCGAGATAATTAGGGAGCTCTTTTGTGACTAGGGCCTCCTGGAACTGTCTTGCGAGGGTGTCATTGGAAGCCCGAAAACTCTTCAGCCAGTCATCCTGCAGTCCATCGCTCCCTGGCGATTTCCAGTGCGGAGCTTTGGCAACTGCTACGCGAACATCATCCTGGCTGATAGTTATCGGGCTCATTGGCAATATATTCACACAAGTGTCCTCGATGACCTGCATCCAGGATCCCTCCACATACTCCACAAGTCGTGACCATAGGTTACACCAAAAGGCCACCTGTTCTCCTCCTGCTCCTGTCTGTCCATTAACAGTTTTACCAAAGAAACATTTAGTCCAACTCGTAACATATTTGAACAATCTAAATAAAGTAGTGTATTTTCATTGTATCAGAATCATTTATGCATAGTCTAACTTACTCAGGTCGGCTAACAGCGGTGATTAAGTTGAGATGTGTCATTTTTGCTCCTTTCGGCAGACCCGTTGTGCCGGACGAGTAAAGTATCAGTGCCGTCCGTGGCAACCCTATTAAACCAGCAACTTTTGTAAAATGTATTTCAATTATTCAGTTAAAACAACTACAATTTCGTTATTATGTTGTCGCTACAAAATTAATGAATTCTTCCAGTGTTGTTCAACAAATTAATTTATTCCAACAGAGTTACTGTAACTTTATTTTTGGGTTGGCACACCAGTTTGAAATTAAATATGATTGAATGTAATAAAGTACATAAGGTAAACCTATTACTAAGATTATTTATATATTTTATTTCTAGATGAACAGTTTCTCAAGGACATGAAGTAGTCATGTCCTTAACTTTTGTAATGAAGTAGATATTTTATTGAGAGTAAATCTAATCAGCTGCCAATAAAAGTTACGTAAAAACGATAAAAATATGAACTTAACTTAGGAATACTTTTTTTTAAAGTATTTCTAAGTATTTTGTGATTTTTTTGACGGCGAAAGGCTACATAATAACTGTTAATTGTTTAATATAAAGTTTTGAAAGTTTAAATTTGATTATCTCTCGTGTCCTGTTTGTAGTGAATGTCCATGACCAAGTTCATTCATTTTTTTTAGGCAATCTTCTTTACTGGTATTGCAAAATTATAGCGTTGCCTTATTTTAATTACATAATTGTTATATTATTTTCCTAAACATTATACCATTTCGCTTCTGAAAAGTCATTAATTTTCTTTTGATTCTACTGAAGCTATACTTTCAACTTTTTCGGCGCCCAGTGATATAAAGTATGAGCTTTGGCTATTTTTTCTAGCCCCATTACAAATTCTTTCATTTAAGTGTTTCCTCACCGTTTTGTGTTCATATAGATGTTATTTTCTGTTTATTTGTATAACTAGTTGGCTTAGCTCACAAATGAATTTTTTTTGTACGTTGTATAAAATACCTACGCTGCCATTTCCAGCCTGCTTTTACTAGCATGACGACCTGTTCTATCCGTCGCCCTCAGGCCTGCATATTTTATGAAACATTCGGCACCAATTACGGGAAGGTAAAACTTACTATTATAACTTTAGAACTTGAATAAAACCGTACCGTTTACATCCATAGGTGGTTTGAAGCTCTGTACTTCGACAGTTGTTCCAGTAAATTCATCAAAATTAGTTAGTTTTGAATCAGTAACAACGTTACCGAATACGAAGAATTTATCTACAATTTTAGTGTTGGCAATAGTCTTATAGTACTTGTTGTAGGTATCAGGGGAGAAGAAGACGTATTTCGGTTTTGAAATGTTTAGAGTATGTTCCATCTCATCTGAAAAATAGAATAGGTATATAGGGTAATCTTTGATTTTACTCGTATGACATTATATTTCAAACTATATGACGATGTAGTATATTGTCTTAGTAGCTAGGTTAGCATTATCTTTTTTATATACCTATTATGATACATGAGAAATATTATGTAAGTATAGGTTCTTAAATAAACTCTAGACTCGCAGCGTGGACTTAGCTAGTTTACTATAAATTTGTTGTATTAATGTATTTTATAGCGAAAAGTTGTTGAATGTCCAAATAAACAAATAAATAAATAATTACATCAACTATTAATGTCGCTCAAAATTCCATGGACTTCTTATATTAAAATAAATATTATAATAAATAAAATTAACGTACCTTTACTGTACCCGGCATTGAGGAAAGTTGCAGTGCTACCGCAACACCATATAGCGATTGTCGTAATCAAAAACTCCGTTCTGTTTTCGCTGCATATAGCAACCACATCATCATGTTTTACCCCTAACCGAGTTAAAGCACCCGCAGTGTTCACTATTTGCTGAACCATGTCACCGTACGTTATTAACGCGCCCGTCACCCCATTAATCTTGAAAAAAAAAATCACTGGTAATGAAATGAATAAAAACCTGAGTTAGCACATTATTAGAACTAAATAAATAAAAATATTACCAAAGCTATTTTTTCTTTACATCTGGATAATTTATCTGTAATAAATTTTCCACAATTCATGTGTGACGGTATCACAAAATCTTGATTATCGTGTATAATTCCATTAATTATTTCGGCCATTTTAGAGATGTACAAAATTGACGTCCAACGAACACTAATTTCGAATAGATTTGACTGATATTTATGTACAAACAATAAACATTTACATAAGGATGACTTAATACAAGTACCTAATCTCGATTGATAAAAAGTGAGTATAGCTCGTATTTGTATTGTGATAAGATATTTATGGGTGTTTTAAAAAAAATGTAAATTGTCGAGAAGTTAGAATTTACATTGATAGGAGACAAAACAAGAAACACGCCGACGCGCCGGTGTGGCTCCACGTAGCGCAGCAAGCAACGTGGCGGGAGAGGTTGCACCGAAGTGCGGAACAGGGGTGTGCGCATCTAGTTAATAGGTAGCCGCGTAAAAAAAATTCACCCCCTAAAATACAATATAATATACAATACAAAAAAAATGTAATTAAAAAAAAGTTTATTTTAAATTTAAACCTGTGTGGGGATGAAATAGGAGATGATATTTCGTTGGACGTTATAACCGCCATCTACGCGGGCGTTTTTTTTTTTTTTTTTTACGTGCGGAAATACTTCGGATACCCCCCCGCTGGCCAGCGGGGGTGGTTATGTCGTGTCTCGACTAAAACCGCACGGTGTCCTCCCCAAGTGTCCGTTGCCGGGTTGCCGGCGGACTTCGGCCGCCACCGCGGCCTCGCCTGGTGGGGTCGGGTTTTATCCCGCTTCGGTGAGTTGGCAGGCGTGTGTAGGGCACACACGACACGCCTCCGCCACGGCCTGCTTCTGTAAGGACGGCGAGTCGGCCAACTGCCGTCCTCAGGCCCCGATCATGGAGGTCGGTAGTCCCGGGCGTAGATGAGTCTGCGGCGTCCTCGCCGCAGACTGCGAAACTCGGGGGGCAGGATTCTCTCCCGCTCCCTCTCCGCCGTCTCTTTCGCGCGCATTACCTGCTCGCAGAAAGAGGCGGCGGCGTGCCACTTGCTGCCGTCAGAGACCACGGCCCTCACCATGGTCTCCAACGAGAGAACGTCCACGCCCAGGACCGCAACGAGATCCCGGCGTTGACTCGCCCACGCAGGACACTCCACCAACGTGTGGAGCGCCGTGTCTTCGCCAGGATCCTGGCAGTGCTGGCACTTCGGCGTTGTCTCCCGGTGGATGCGCCACAGATACTTACCGAAACACCCGTGTCCGGTAACCATCTGGCACATCCGGTAGGAGAAGTCCCCATGGTCCATCTCCAACCACTCCTTCATGATCGGTCTCACCGCCGCAATGGTGGATTCCCCCCACCTTGGGTGCTCAAGTCGCACCCTCCATGTCTCCATGAGTTCCTGGCGGAGCAGGAACCGCTGAGCCCTGATTTCTCGGGGCACCGACCTATGGCCCCGCTCCAGCGCCTCCTTGCGCCACTGGTACAGCAGCGCAAGGGCTCTCGCTTCCAGATCCCATGGAAGGGTCCCGGCTAGGAGACATGCCGCCTCGACGGAGATCGTGCGATACCCCCTGATGACTCTGACGGCCATCGCTTTTAACGGGCTGTTTAATACAGCCACGTTGCGGGCCGCCAGAGTCTCCGCCCATACTGGGCCCCGTACAGGGCCATGCTTCCCACGATCCCCAGGTACAGTCTCCTAGTGGGGGCGTTGGGTCCCTTAACGTTGGGCATCAATCGCGATAGCGCGGCCGCAGCCCCCCTCAGTTTCGGGACCAGACTTCGGAGATGAGGTCCGAAGTCCCATCGGCTATCGAGTACGAGCCCAAGGTACTTCATTGTGGGCTCGATGCCGATGCTTACGCCCCCTACGGTTATGCTGGTTCCCGCAGGTGGCCCCCTCCGAGGCCCGTGGAAACACATAGCCTCGGATTTGTGGAGAGCCACCTCGAGTCCCAGCCGATCTACGCGGGCGTAACCGCGGGCTTCAACTAATATTAATATAAGTAAGAAATTAATATCTTATTAAGCCTTTAGTTTAACATGGTCTAAATTGCTATCGTCACGAATTCTCATGTTTGGTTTAAACACCTATATTCAGGCTAGTGCACACGTGCGTGTGATTATATTCCTTGTACTGAACATATAGGCCGCGCTTGCGCTGATTAATTATTGACGCGTGTTAGACTTGCAAAACCTCGGTTCTGTTGCCTGCTCTTATTCATATGTTAATTTAAACAAGGGATAATGTTTAATATTAACTTCTTCTTATCGGTTTGAAGTGTTATGCTGACAGATAGGACATATAAACGCTCATATTATAGAAAAGGAAGTATAAAATTCTCTGAGATATACTACACAGCATTATCTAGACCCAAATAAGCAAAGCTTATTATACATTCTAGTATGCAGGTTCGAAAAAAATGCATTAATTTTTAATACGCAATGGTAGTACATTGAACTCGTCTATTGGCTAATTGGCTAATCTCAGTCACCGTGTTGCACGTGCTATGAATAATGGTACTTTTGCGGGGAGAAGGGTGTGTGCACCGTTCCAGCAATCATGGCTCGCCACTTTGACGAAGGTTAGTGTTTTCGTAACTTTTTGTACAATGTTGTGTTCATAGTTTTGTTATCTTCATGAGAGAAATCTTTGACAGCATTTCATAAATTCATGGTGTGAGTGCCGGATCATCGCGTGGCACATGTAGGCAACACTTTTAACTGTGATAGTTTTCGGGACTTACGACGTAAATATAAGTTTGGAGATCCTAACGAAAAGAAGTCCTAACGGCGCATCAGCACTCACCTCTATTATTTGCTGTTATCTTTCCTACTGTACGAAGGTAACCTAACCAGCTTTGTAATGTTCTTTTCACTTGTTTCATTATAGGTTATGGGCCCAGTACGCTTCCTAACTTACTTTCGTGTAGCGCCACCTAGTTTAGTTAATAGGCACAAATTTAAAAAGGAATAAAGTCAGTCTGTGTCACGTCATTGAGTCTCATTATATTTGCAATCACAGCGGACGCCATTAAAATCAAAGTTGATTGACATGGATGAGGTAAGTGAAGGTAGTTGCACACAAAGTGCAGCGTTTGCGGCAACACAGAAAAAACAAGGGTGTGTTATACGCCGGAACAAAATGGTTTGTGCGAGAGGCTTGACCGTACAGTGTTAGAAAAAGCTAAATGTTTGTTGTTTGATGCAGGGCTTACAAAGAAGTTTTGGGCAGAGGCAGTAAACACTTCAGTTTATCTGAGAAACAGATCTATAGCATCAGGATTAAACAACCAAACACCTTTCGAGTTATGGCACGGAAAGAACCCAGATGTTACTAAGCTGCGTTTATTTAGAAGTAAAGTGACGGTTAACGTACCCAAAGAAAAGAGATTGAAATGGGACAAAAAGGCCAATCAATGTATCCTAGTGGGCTATGCAGATAATGTTAAGGGTAACAGAGTGTACAATCCCAACAATAACACAATAAATATAAGTAGAGACATTGTTGTGATTGAGGAGGGGATTGAGAAAAACATTGTGAACATAACCCTTCATGAAAATGAAACTGATTTCTCAGTGAAGGATGAAGAAAAATCAGAGGAAAGCATAGAAACAGTGAGGGAAACAGATGATAGTATGATGCTAGAAGAACAGAACAGAACAGAAGAAAAAATTACTGAAACTGAAAATAAAATTATAGAACAGAAAGAAATAAAAGAAATAAATTCAGAAAATGAAGTAATAAAGCAAGAGCCGACTAGAAATGACGCTAGTTGTCATTCAGAGGAAGATAAGTTTCTTGATTTTTCAGGTCTTTCAGGTACACCCAGGATGAAAGTGAGGTAAGTTTGCTAACACACCTATTGAGTCTAAATTGAATGTAACTAAAGTGAAAACTGTAATAAAAACTACCTTATCAGAAACTTATTGGTAGTATGATGTACTTAGCTGTATTGACTAGACCAGATATTGTTTTTTCAATAAACTATTTAAGTCAGTCCAATAACTGTTATACTGGGGAACACTGCGCCTATGCAAAAAGATTTCTACAATATTTAAAGAAAACTAAAGATTTCTGTTTGAAATATACATCTGATGGTGAGACACAATTGCAAGGTTTTGTAGATGCTGATTGGGCCACTAACGTAATAGACCGTTGATCCTACATAGGATATTTCTTTAAATTATCTGGTTGTGCAGTGTCATGGGAGACCAAAAAGCAAACCACTGTAGCTTTGTTCAGCACAGACGCGGAATACATGGGTATATCTGATTGCTGTAAAGAACCCACATATTTGCGAAATTTGTAATATGAGATCACTAATGAACTCTGGACTATACCTTTTTTTTTGTGCGGAAATCCCTTCGGATATCCCCCCATCGACCAGCGGGGGCGGTTATGTCGGGCTTAAAACGACTAAAACCGCACGCCGTCTCGGGTCTACAGACGCCGGGGTGTAAGGTTACCCATAGAGCATATGCCTCGCACTCCTACTGACCCTGGGCCATTCGCAGTGTCCCCTCTGATAACAGCAGAGGGGTACCTGGAGCGACCACGCCCCCCCCCCCGAGGGCCTTGCAGGCCCGCCATACCCCGACCCCCTCGTGCAATGGGGTCAGCTGGCCCTGAAAAGGGCCGGCTGGTCAGACTCTTGGCCGTTGACGTTGACGCCAGCTACTCCAGAGGTGCAATTAATTATGCGTCATCGCCCACCTTGCCCAGGGTGCACCAAACTTGGAGGTGATCCAACCAATCGCACCCCACTCTTTACTATACCTATATTTAATGACAATCAGTCAGCCCAGAAATTGTCAACGAACCCTATATTTTATAAAAGGTCGAAACATATCGATGTACGTTACCACTTCTGTAGAGAGAATGTCGCAAATAATATTGTATAGTTAATGTATTTGCCAACTGCAGAAATGCCTGCAGATTTACTCACGAAAGGTTTGTGTTCAGTAAAACATTATAAGTTTTCAAAGATGATCGGTCTATCTAAAGTTTTAATTCATGTAAGTAGCCATGTACTTAAAGTTTATAATATGAATTATTTTGTTAAGTGAAGGTGTTTAACTATAATTTAGTTTCGTGTACCGCCACCTAGTTTAGTTAATAGGCACTAATTTAAAAAAGGAATAAAGTCAGTCTGTGTCATGTCATTCGAGTGTTTCATTATACCAAGTCAAAAGATTCAGGCAAGCAATGTTACATGTAAATTTCAGAACCGGTACCTAGTACATCAAGGAAGCTTACCTATCGCCTATCCTCTCCGCGTTGAGGAAAAACAGAAACGGTAATCTGAAAAATCAAGGTTTTTAAGCTGAAAGCTAGTACATACAAGTCCTAAAACTGGAGAAGGTGATGCAATTCTTGTAGTTCTTTTTAATCAAAGAATCAGAAGAATAGGTGCCATATGGCATTGCACAAAGCGAAGCTGACCAAAACTAGTTGCACGAAGTGCAACAATTTCTTGTGTGGCAAACACAAATTAGATATGTGTCACAAGTGTATAAATAGTAATATAGTTGCCATTTCTTTTTTTTTTTTGGTTTATTAACTTTGATATAATTATTTTATTTTGCGAGCTAGTTGCATTTAATTTTATATGTATGCACTTCGAAAACTTAACTTTTATTGGTTCTCAAAGATATAGATAATCTCAATTGAAAGGCAAAAGGCAACAAGAAATAATTTAGTGTCATTTGTAAGTTTAAACTAGTGAAGAGCATTATTCAAGCATTGTTTTAGAAAGAAATACAAAGAAAATGAAACTTTTATTACAAGAAACCTTCCTAAGCTCCCCTTTTAAGATGGCGTAATTGAACCGATGAAGATAGTGCTAAGCATTGAAAAATAAGGTTAGAGGTCTAACTTTTGTAAATACATACATATTATACATAGAAAAAACCCAGATCAATGCAATTACAAATGCAAATTCATGCATATAAGTATTGGTTATAGTTGTAAAGTATACTTTCCAGTATCAATACACTTCAGGATTTCGGGAATCGATTTTGGGAATATATATTATATACCTGAGTATTTGAACATAAAGCGAAATTCGTTTGTGAAGAATTATAAAAATATTTTTTGATATTTTAGACAGAATCATAGGAAGGTAAATCGCACGCCTTCTTGCATAAATCATTATAGAAGTATAATAAAAAATATTTATGGAATATAAAAAAGCCTTTTACACCTAAAATTCCCTAGACAATGTCAACAAAAAACCAATTATCGATGTCAAAAAAGATAATTGTGATCTTGAATAAAAAGGAATACAATAGCAAAATATCTAAAATGAGAAATTACTTACAAGGTCTTGACGTTTATTAAATAATTTCTCTTTGTAAAAAGATTATTCGTATCCAATAAATCTGCACGAGAATGTGTGATAGCATAATCAATTGACAGTAGTAATTTTATGAGCATTTATTTACCACATTTTCACCGTATTTTCACCTATACCAATCATCCCGTTAGTCATCAAGTTTTGCAAATTAAATTTGATCCACTTTCCGGTTACCAATTGAGCTGAAATTTTGCATACAAGTCTAAATCGTGTGACAATGCAATATTATGATGACATGGTGCTGATCTGATGATGGAGCTGGAATAGGTGGCCATAGGAACTTCACAATGAAACGACACAACCTCATCGAGTTTGGGCTCGTTTGAAGCGTGTAGAAGAGTAGTTTATCTTTCAATGGTAGCCAGAGTCTGATGATGGAGCTGGAAGGTAGTCATAGGAACTCTGTAATCAAACAACGCAACCTCATCGACTTATGGCCCGTTGGATTTAAATTTTTTAGTTCTTTTTATTAACAATATCATAATAAAAGTTTATTTTTTTAAAGTATTTTTTTTTAAATCTTCTTGTTTGAACATTAAAATCTCCTTTTCGTGAGAATCCTTTTTTAGTTTCTACAAATATTCTAATTTTGAATCATTCGCTTTTTGTATCTTCCTAAATAACTTAGAGGCTATATTTTGCTAAATGGCACGTGTTATATCCTAGCGGCTATATGCTCCTGCTAATATAACACCGCACCACACGCTTGTATCTGGTTTCTATATCTAAGGAAGTACATAAATATTCATTAATGTTACCTTATAATCCCACCCTGAAAGAATTCATATAATGGAATTCTTTTGGCAAGCCTTAGAAGGTTATCGTTTAAGTTTTGATTATAACGTTCATTCTGTAAAAATCCAAGTTTTCGTAACGTATTTGAAGGAGCAAATACTTAGAATGTAATGTGTGTATTATTATTTTAAAATGATAAACCAAGTTCGTTTATAACCAGAAACAAACCATTCGTTTTGACATTCTAGCTAGCTCATCATCATTACCATACCAAAAATATCTGTAAACAGATATTTTTGATGATGATAAATCCTACTATACTACTTTATATTCCTACTTATATTATAAACGCGAAAGTTTTCAAGTATGGATGTATGGATGTTTGTTACTTTTTCACGGAACATGGCTGAACGGATGTGGCTAAAGTTTGGTACAGGGATTAGAGTCTGGAATAACACATAGGCTACTTTTTAGGGTTCTGTAGCCAAATGGCAAAAAACGGAACCCTTATGGATTCGTCATGTCTGTCTGTCTGTCCGTCCGTATGTCACTGCCACTTTTTTCCGAAACTATAAGAACTATGCTGTTGAAACATGGTAAGTAGATGTTCTTAAGTAGTGATTCTTACTAACTTATCAATTATTTTCACACAAAAATAGAAAAAAAAAATATTTTGGGGGTAATAAATAAGAACTGAAGCTCAATTTTTTTTTCATCAAACCCATACGTCTATGGATAGGTCTTTAAAAATGATATTGAGGTTCCTAATGTAATTTAATTCTAAACTGAATAGTTTGGGCGAGAGACACTTCCAAAGTGATAAAATGTGTCCCCCACTGTAACTTCTAAAATAAGAGAATGATAAACCATGTAGACTTCCACGGAGAATTGGTTAGAACGAGATCTAGTAAGTAGTGTTTTTTAATACGTCTTATATGATAAACCACAATTTACCTTTAAAAAACATTATTATGTTACTTGATGCTACGGATACCGGTCAAGTGCGAGTTGGACTCGCCCATGAAGGGCCAGTCCGACTCGCACTTGACCGGTTTTTATCCCTGAAATAGGTTTCCATAGTAATATATTTCTGTTACTATAAAATAAGCTCGTAAAGTGACTCACTTTTTTCGATTTTATTCGGTTGTCTAATTTATTGAACAGCCTTAAATAACTTTAGATTGAGGTTAATAAAATCTATGAAAAGATTGTATTGTTTTGTGAGGTACGGTACAGTAATTTAACAAAACGTAACTTAGATTTTGACAATATAAATTCGCTGATTGTAATCTACTTAAAAACTCTTTAAAAAAAGTCGTCTATTTGCGTTTACGCTTGCGAACCGGCTTAGTAAGATATTTAAATAAATAAAACCATTTGTCATACTTCACCTTTTTATATGGATTCACATAACATTTTTATTCGGGTTATACAAATTAAATAAACTTATAAAAAAGTTCTTGATAAGGAAAAATAATTCTTAACTACATTAAGTACAAATTTGGAAGTATACTGACTGTTATCTGACTTTGAGTGACATGACATAGACCCGAGACGGCGTGCGGTTTTAGCCGGTTCAAGCCCGACATAACTGCCCCCGCTGGCCGGCGGGGGGGTATCCGAAGAGATTTCCGCAAATGTACCACTGTCTGTGATAGTACGTAGCGTTTTAGATTGAATCGTAACTTAATTCTGTGAAAAAATATAATACTTAGGTACTTGGTTGCTTATAACCGTCCCCGCTGGCCGGCGGGGGGGTATCCGAAGGGATTTCCGCACAAAAAAAAAAGGTACTTGGTTGCTTATTGATTTAGTTTAAACGATTGTTTTATTATTTTACTAATTGCTTGTAATGCAATACAATATTTTGATAGATTTTATTAATCTCAATGTAAAGTAATTTAAGGCTGTTCAATAAATTAGAAGACCGAATGAAACCGAAAAATGTTAGTCACTTTACCATCTTATTTTATAGTAACAGAAATATATTAAGTACTATAATTTTCCTTTTCCAATACCTTATAAAGTAATGACACTTGAGTTTTTTTCTAGCCATGCTAGCATAAACCTCAGTTATAGTTGCCGTTTAATTATTTTATTTTCCTTGTACCTAAAGCCCACTAACGCATTGGACTTAATGTTTTCTAGATCTATATAGGTTGCTGTGCCATTATATTCCAAATAAGTTGAAAATAATACTTTTGCTTGACTTTCTGAGTTGTAGTAGCGGATTTAGACATTTGTCGCCTGTAGGCTATTTTGTTATTTAAAAATGTTGTCCCCATCCGAACTAGGCTCCCAGTCTACGCCACTGCGGGGTTGCTTCTACCAGAATGCTGTAGATCTCTTCTTTATACTATGGATATGATATTACGTTGTCTTATGTAATTGGTTTAATGTATTCCTTACGAACCATTATTCTTATGATTAAAAAAAAATTCATGCTAATCCATGACATTAACATTTCTACAGTTTCGTGAAGGCGAGTACGGTATAAAACATATCATTTCTTCCCCACCGTTAGATAATGTTGAAAGAGTATTTTTGCAAGTTCAATTATTCAAAACCAAAAATCTAAATAACTCAATAATTACTATTCACACGACGACACGAATTCAATATTTTACTTAAAATTTTGTAAGATTTATTATATCATATACTTTTCATTTTACTGAGAGTCAACAATAAGTTTATTTTTCTTCTCTAAATAGTAGTTTCAAAGGTATTACTTTATTTCGCCATTTTACAAGCATTGTGCGTATTTCCAGTCCAATTCCTTTACAATAAAAGCGTAGAAGATGTGACATTACTGTCTGAATGTTCAGTGAATGTTTACTTAAGCATTTCTCACGCATTCAAATGGTGGTATTATCCATATAATATTATAATTCCAGATATAGCTAGTGGATGGCACGGTACATTAACTTACTAAGACTCGGATTGTTGTGGTCGGGAGTGGGTAAACGTAATTTGTTAGTACGCCTGCGTGTGCGCAGGACTGGATCGCCCACGCGTAGCGCCTGCGACTCTAGACGACTCTTCTCAGGCCGTGACTCATATACCGTCATTATTTTGTACATTATAAATATCGATAGCAATTTAAATATAGTGTTCATGATAATTTTATACAGTCAAAATTGTCCTGTACATTTTACACTCACACCAATGTGTATCGGATTTCTGCAGGTGTATTCAAAAGTAGTAAGTAATTTGCTTTATTTTGAATAATCGATGAACCTGAACCAGAATTTATGATGATATTAGAAAAACGTTTATCTATATATAATAATAGGTATATATATAATTGATTGTTGTCATTTGTAATGTTTTAAATTTGTATCTGTGTATGAGTGAGGTATGGTAAATGCCTATTAATTTATCAAACAGGGGTGGTTTATCTAATTAAATATTTAGGGTAAGCTATCAAAGCTAAATATAAAACATCAAATAACCACTTATTATAACAATTAACAGGATAGACATTTGCCGTTTACCAATATCCGAATGAATTAAAAATTAAAATATTCATGTTAAATTCCGTTTCAAATCGATAGTTTTAATTGTAGGAACGTACAGTCAACGACAAAAGTGTCTTAAGAAATTGTAATTTATGGATTACTTTAGTTCTTAAACCTTTAATAAATTAATAAACAAAACATGAAATATATTAAGTTTGTCCTCTGGGGATTATAAAACGACTCATATACTTATGATTAGTAGTATTCTAATAAATTTTTTAGTGTTAATACACTTATGTCTTTGTCCGTGCGACTGGCTTGTGAGTGAATTTGTTAATTCGAATTGCTATCACTATACTCTCTACACAAAACGTTTAAATATCAGCGATTCTTACAATATTAAGGGTTCCGGGCCTCAAAAGGTAAAAAAATGAACCCTTATTAGATCACCCTCTTATCTGTCTGTCTGTCTGTGTGTCATCACCGATTTCATCAGCAACGGGTAGACTTAGCAAGTTGACATTTATACCAGATACTAAGGTCTATATTTTCTATTAGGTGTATAAAAATCAAGGTACTGAGTCAACTTGATAAAGAGATATGGGCAAATTTAGATTTTCACGAAAACTTGTAAAATTAACTTATGCTGTAAGACCTTGCTTTTAACCAAAATTTATAATTCTAGGTTTTCTAGATTTTAGGCTGAAAAAATAAGTTAGAGGACTAGCTTAATTGATACCAACCTCTAAGAAGGTAAATAAATAAAAATGTCCTATTGTGTGAAAGAAAATAAAAGAAAATATTTATTGAAATATTATGCTCGTGTGCCCAGCACATTTTAGAGTAAAGACTAATTACACTTTACACGATTGTTACACTATGCACTTACCAATTTTATATTATGTAGAGATATTTAGATAATCGCAACTGAATCAAAACCTACGGGCTCAACGGGAAGTACCTACTTCCCGTTGAGCTAGAATCATGATATTTTGCAGAAAATAAAGACAAAAAATATCGGTATGTCTATTTGTCAAGACAAGAAGCTCTACTGCAACGTTAAGTGCGCCCGTCAATCTAGTTTTGTACGAAACCCTCAGTGCGCGAGTCCGACTCGCACTTGACCGGGTGTTTTATTTAACTTGCAATGTCGGCGACAATTGCAACTAAGCCCACAGCCAACTCAGTCCGCGGGTTTAGTTGACCCCTATCAACCCCTTAGGGTCAACTTAGCCTGGGGTGTGTGTTGGGTAACCTCCTCGAGTTCGCTCCGATTCCGATCCCGCTGCAGTCCGGGGGGAACGGAATCGGAGCGGCCGGTACACCCTGGGCGGCGGTCAGTGGCTTCCCCTTCACCCCTTCATAGGGTTGGCATTGATCGTCGGCCAATACCCAACGTGGCGGGAACACATCGCTCTCCGTACTCCTCTGCTTTCAGAGGAGACAGGATGAGCGATGCTGTTAGTGGTGAGATGGCCCAGGGTCAGCCGGGGTGCGAGGGATATGCTCTATGGGTAACCTTACACCCCGGCGTCTGAAGACCCGAGACGGCGTGCGGTTTTAGTCGGTGCAAGCCCGACATAACCGCCCCCGCTGGCCGGCGGGGGGGTATCCGAAGGGATTTCCGCACGATAGAAAAAAAAAAAAAAAAAGGGTCAACTTAGCCCGCGGCGACTGTGTCAGTTTGTGAAGGTCAAATATTGCAAGCTTATTAGATCCACTTGCATCTTATCCAACGGAGTTGAATTTTTACAACACATGTTGGTTTAATTCTGGTGGCATTGCATTTTTATGGTAAGCATGACCTGAATCGACTTTCAGGATTGATTCCGGATAGAGGAACTGTTCGACGGTTAACAGCACGGACACTGAATTTTTATTTTTAAAAATGCTTTTTACTATTTAACCAGTATTTGCCACCACAGGATTGATTAGAGCGTTATGAATATATTTGATATTGATATTTAATGATTCGAAGGCCCTTTTTTTAAATTTTCACTTTGTAGACATAAAGACGTTGATTTAAAGACAATTCGTCAAAAGTTATACCATTTAATTATCTATAGTTACAAAGAAAGGTAACACAACAACATTTACTAAAGCTGAATTCAGAAAACATAAAAGTCAAAACATTTTCTTACGACTACCTGATTATACATTTACATAACGTTTTGATATCTAGTCTTTTTAGTTAAAGTAAGTTAAAATGTTATTTTATGATCATCAATATTACCTTTCCGTATTTGTATTTGAGGTCAGTCCAGATAGGATGGTTCTACGATTACTCAATAAAATGCCCCCTGTAGTGATGGGACATTTCACGGTAATATCGGGAGACCGGTGGAGTCTTGGAGTATAACATCCTGATTCATTAAGCTATTGGAATATTATACTGCTAAGGCCATTTTAAAAGTAATAATCTGACTTTATTTAGAGCTTCCATAAACATTTTCTTGAACTGCTGTACATAATTTAGATTTGGTCTCTTCTATTTTAGTCTATAAGGAATGAATTTCTTTTCTTAGTACTCACCTGGCTGGAAATATTGCCTGAAGGTAAGACGAATACATTTTATATCTACTATTCGGTAATCAATGACCCTCTACACTTTTTGTGCTGACAGTGTCTAGATAAGAAACGATATCATATTACATATAAACTTTGTATTTAACACAATATACCTCAGGAATTGGGGTTTACGTTTACTTAGAGCCAGCAAAATTTTACTTCCAATGAGAAGCGGTTCATTACACAGGGGTCTGAGTATTTTATCGTAATTTGTTACAAATGTAGCTATGTAGGCTACATAAGATAAAACGGTTCTATTTTTCAATTATCTATGAAATAAAATAAAGTAATAATCTAATTATGTCTATGTAATCACTTATTCTGACTGATTCATCAACGCAGAGCCTAAACCATTACGAACTTAAATTTTGACAGTGAACTGTGCCTTTTGAGTAATAAGGAGGGATTTTTGAAAATTTCACTCCAATTTATTCAGATTCAGATACATGATCATATTTGGTTGAACCATATAAAAATTCTAAAGATTTAGATCGGAAAAAGAGAACATCTAGGACGGGACTTGAACCCGCGACCAGTCCCTTACAGGGGGAATGCTCTGACCAACTGAGCCACCTAGACACGTCCCAGATATTCGAACTTCTCCGATACTTTAATACAAAATGCTTAAAAATTTAATTGACATATAAAAATTGTAAAGAAGTTACTCCTTTATTATAAAGGAATAGTTAGTAAGGGCTATCATAGCCCAGTGCAAATACCTATAAAAACTACAAAAAGAAAATAACAGCATGAGACCAATCGGATGTGACGGAAAAAAAAATCAACTCGATTTGAAGTACGGGAGTAAAATGGGATGCTTTTTAACACCAAAAAGTTTTTTTCACGATTTGCAGCGAAACTAGACTTCTTATTGAAAAATGGTCCATCAAAAGTTATAGATCTTATTATGGTAATAGTTATGTTACATTAATAATGAAGACCTTGAGAACTTACTTAACTAAATTAACTCTAAAGAAAACTAAAAGACCTTATTACCTACAATATTTATATTTAACGTTTTTCAATAGGATGTCTATCTTCGCTATATTTTCTTTTATTTCCAACAGGTCTCATTCTGTTATTCATTTTTTACGTCATAAAGCTATCTGCACTGGACTCTTACTTATTATTCATACTAACTGGTAAAAGTGGTTGGTATTTAGTTTTCTTGATACTACTTACTTGATACGGACGTTATGTATACAGACTAGTAAGCTGTAAGCTCACTTATTCATAGTGAAAGAACTTATCAAGTTGCCCTTAACATAAAAAATAATTTCTAAATAAAGCTCTAACTAGAACTTAAATATCTATAAATATGAGTTTAATGAAAGCAAGACATAATAATGGTTTCACTGATTCGACAAGTATAGAGCATTAGGGGGTATATATGGTCCCCATAGTCGAATATATCATAATTACCACCCCCGCGTTCTGTAGATGTTAGCCAGGTATTCGTACGGTTAATGCCTCGATATAATCGCCTCAGTGTATTGATGATCCAAATCAGATCAGACCTATTGTTTGAGGGCGGCAATACAACAATGAGATTATCCAATCGTGACTTTAACAGACTAACGTTAACATAATATTCACAAATACCATTCTATGTAACATAAGTGTTCGTGTACATCATGTGATTATGTATTGTTACAAGGTGAGTGTGTATTGTTAAACACTGTCTATTGTATTCGCTATAAGAAGTCAGATTTGAGAGTATTAGATCTCTTTAAGTCTTAGATCTTATATCTTTTTTAGCTCACTTATATGTTTTTGGCTTTAACCGTTTGCTATAAGGTAGACTATATATTTGCTAGATAGGTGTACCCTATCTAGCAAATATCCATAATATAAATTAGCCTCAAATAAAACTTCCAAAGACCATGTAATTACTAAGAACTAAATTAGCTGCAGTCAATACTCCTTGATGTGGTCGCGTGGCTGGTTGTTGTAGTTATGAGCCATAAATTAAATGGGAAAATAGAGGGAAAACTATATTCGATAATTACTGACAGGGATCTACGGGTGCTCCTCTTGATATTTAAAAAATAATTTTAGGATGCTGAGGAATATGGGCGTGAATATGTGTATGTAATATATACCTGTTACCGCCTTAAGCCTAGATTGATGAACCAAGTTTGTTAAAATTTGGCATACAGTTAGTTTATAAGCTGAAAAAGAATATAGTCTAGGTACTTATAGGCAGGTTACTCTATATCTAGACAGTACTTGAAAATAAGAACATTGGGATAGTAAAGTTAGAGGTTATCTAGAAGAAATAAACTTAATTGTTTTTAAGTTGTAATATGGAGAGAGATGTCTGTAACAGGCGGCAAATTTTAAATTCAAATAAGTTTAATAAAATCTGTTAATATATGGATTTCTGTGATAATAGTCTCGTCAGTTGCTGTCTAGGCCAAGTGCTGCTTTATAAGTTAATTTAGTAAAAGTTTTATTTGATGATATCTTTATGAGACAGTCTGATATGAAGCGCTCATTAAAATTCTTACTAATTTGTTCACTAATATATTCAATCACTAAACATTTGGACCGTTCGATTGTGTCAAATGTTACCCACGTTAGTATTTAAATTTATTATATTTTTTTTCTTAATATTTAAATGCCTGTATTGGTTCCAAGTAATAGGATATCGGCCTATTGTCGTCTGTAGGAGACGTCTCTAAATTTCATGTTACAGTTTTGCTCGACCCACACAGGCAGACTCCTACCTCGGTATCAATAAGATCTTTAGGCGTATAATTTAAATACTTACGCAATGTAAAGTGGCAAATTGTGTTTAATGATGCTTTGGTACTTATTACAACTTTATACGTAATATACACCTATTATATTATATTTATTTTATCTTTTAAGTTTATTATTATAATTAACTCAAATCATTTCATAATTGAAAATATTTGAAGACATTGGAATGTGTTTCGTTCGGAATTACACTGGAATGTGTTCAAACTATACCGAAAGTTTAAACATGCATTCTTTTAACTTATCATGAGTATAAAACAAAGTCGCTTTTCTCGTCTGTCTATCCATTTGAAACTACGCAACGGCTGTTGATGCGATTTTTTATAGATACATTGATTTAAGAGGAAGGTTTATATGTATAATAGATGCACATCTAATATTACGCGGGCGAAGCAGCTGGCGTCCGCTAGTGCAAAATAAAAGAAAGTTTAAGGTAATGGCAATTTCATTCGCAGATGAACCACACATGTTGATACACATCAAACACACAAAATATATATTTAATATATATTATATCATAACTAAAAAGTATACAATAAAATCATAAATTAAAAAATCAAAAATCCCGAATGCTCTAAAAAGACCGAAACATTAATTTTCTTTCGGTTTATGATTTACAAATGGGTCCTGCTGCTATCAAACTTGTTTCGGTCTTTTTAGAGCAGATGGGATTTTTGATTTTTATATTAGTAATTTTATTATATACTTTTTAAACGATTCCGAGTGGAGTAAAATGACCAATAGTGGTTTAATTAACAGGTATTTCATAATTATGTAGCATGTTTCATAATTATGTAAATAGAACACAAAGTTTGTGCTACTTTTTATACTAAATTCCACGTTGATGTTTTTGAATTCCATTTAACTTCGAAGTGTCTATGGTGCGTTTCATTTTTCCTATTCTCACCTTCCGCTCTCGAAGTGGCAATGGGCGACTGATACCTCAGGTGTTGCAAGCTAAGTTACAGGAACCATGCCTTGGATATATTAATATATATAGCTGCTTGTGCTGATTCACTGACTGACTCACTCACTCACTCACTCATTGATCACCTCTCCTGAACAATTTTGTATGAAACATATTTTTTTTCACTGATGGTTTCGTATAGAGGATAAAAAATCATTCGGAGGAAAAATATGGAGAGAGCTGATGATTGAGGATTTCGTAGACGGGTGAAGAGCACGCTTAAGGTAATGAAGATAGGTTGGGGGTGCTTGAGCAAATGTCACTCGAAACGTCATTCAATTGCCAGTGACCTGCAAAAATATTCAAAATGGCGAAAAAAAAAAATGGCCGCCATACAAATTTCGTCGGTGTCCATCTCGGAGAGTACCGTAAAATGGGGTGGCTTTGATTAAGTTTAAGAATAAATCGTTCCCTATTTGTTTTTAATTTGAGACCATAGCTTAGGAAAAAAAACGGAATAATCGGTTTTTTGAGTTCAGTGCATACAAACGTAAAAAAAAAGTGTAACCGTTTTGCAGAAAAAAAATAAAATGTCGCTTATCAACTTCAAACGGTCAGTGGGGTCACTTTGATACCACCTGCTTTTTCAATCGTATTTGAAAGTAACCCGTAAAAGGAGCAAATCAAACAAAAAAAAAATTTTCAATCAATACTTTATGAGTTATTAATAGTTCAGTTAATTTGGGGTGACATTGATTACGGGGGCTAATTTGATTAGTGAGAAAGAAAGTTGGGAGGAGGATATCTTAGGTTAAATCAACATTCAAATAACAAGTTTTATATTAGAGAAATATTTATTTAGGTAGTATGTACCTATATAGTTTTATAAAATATTTAAAACATAACCAAAACACTAAAAATATTATCACAATCTTAAAATATCAGATTTTTTAAAATTTTAAGAAATTAGATATTTTTATAAACTTAAAAATAAACAAATCAGACGTTTTATAATGTTAACAAATGACACTTTTTAATCCTAATAAATCAGACTTTTTTATAATCTTAACAAAACACACTTATTTATAATCTTAACAAATCAGACTTTTATATAATTTTAACGAATCACACTTATTTATAATCTTAACAAATCAGACTTTTTCATAATGTTAACAAATCACACTTATTTATAATCTTAACAAATCAGACTTTGTTATAATCACAAATCAGACTTTTTCATAATGTTAACAAATCAGACTTTTTTATAATCTTAATAAATCAAACTTTTTATAATCTTACCAAATCACACTTTTTTTTAAATTTTAACAAATCATACTTTTGTAATCTTAACTAATCAGACTTGAAAGTCAGCAACAAGAAATGTAAAATGTATTACATTTCTTTAACATTAACTTTATTAGGAAAGATATAGAAACCATTTTTTAGAATGGGATCCAAAAGATATATCACGATTTTATTTTCTTCTATGATTGAAATATCGTCATCCACTAGCCGGAATTTTGAATTGTCCTTTTCAACAGACTTAAGACCCTTAACGACGATTTTTTGATCTACAATGTCCTCGATAACACAGACATAGCGGTAAGTTTTTTTACCTTTTGTGGAGGCAAACTTTGCAAGTACAAATTTTCCCACTTCTGGGCCATCGCATCTTGTAGCATCGCTGTCATCTGCATCATCATGTGTGTCTTTAGTAGTTGAAGGTCCGGCACCTGACTCATTCTCCAACTCTAAATTTGATGGGCTAGAGGAACAAATAATAATGGAGATTCAGATTCTCTATTATTATCTGTTTCTTCAGGATCAAGTGTGGCTATACTTTGCCCTGGTTCCAAATTTAGCCTTCGTTTCTTCCTTCTTGTAGTATCGGAATTATCCCCGTATCTTTGTTTCTTCAAATTATCAGTCAGCACGTCTCGAATTGGTGCTTCAACAGTAGCCGAATCGCTGGGTATTTTATCTAGTACTCGTGCCATGTTATAAGGATAAATTCCTGTTGCTTCAAAACTGCTGCAGAGGTTTTGTTGAACTGCCGAATTTTCAGGATTTTCTGAACTGTCTTGAGTTTTGTCCATGTATAAAATGGCTTGCTTCAGAATTTTTGGGAAACAATCTTTCGGTACAGTGGTAAATTTTTGGTTTTGCATTTTCCACTGCTCTAATGTTTTACGCCATGCCATTTTAAACGGTCTAAAGAAACCCACGTCGAGAGGTTGACAAATATGAGTGGAGTTAGGAACGAAACATATGAAACTGATGTTATTTTCTACGCACATCTTCAGTATGTCCTCATCTAAATGAGTGGATAGATTGTCTCCGATCAATATTTTGCGGCCTTCCAGTCGGTTTGCATGTGGAAGAAAGGCAGTTGAAAACCAGTCTCGAAAAGTGGGACCGTCAATCCACCCAGACAGTGTCCTATTATACCTCGAACCTCTGCTGCAACATGGCTGAGAACAACACGGCTTACCTACTATACCATTCTCCTTGGATGTATTATACAAATGAATGCTTTTGTATATTATGTATGGAGGTAGTAGTACACCTTCAGCACTACCGCACATCATTACTGTTGTACAACTTTTTGTAAAATTCATAACTCGTTCAGGGTATTTCACGCCTCTTCTATAAATACTGCGTTTTTTGCCAGGATCGTCAGACACATTACTTTCATCATAATTAAATATATTTGAAGGTGGCACTCCCTCTAGCTCTATTTTCAGTCGATCAAAATATTTTGTCAATGTTTCACGGGTCACTTGAGCTCTTACACGTTTAATATTTGCTGCCAGTCTCTGACTAAATTCATCATTATGCCTTTTTAATAGCCCCTGAGCCCAATCAGGTCCAGGTAAATTGTCTGGAAGCTTATTTATCGTTTTACCCTGTTTGTCTAAATAGGCCTTTGCTATCATTATCAAATCTAAAGATGTCAATGGGAAACCCCAGTCTGCACAGGTGGCTGCTGCTTTCAGTAACGCCTTTTCTTCTAAGTGTGTGAATAAAGGCTGACCACCGGCTGAATGTATATGTAACCCTTTATATTTATTATATAAAGTGCCAAATGGTATTTTGTATGTTATTGAAGCCAAATTAATTGACATCTCCAGATTGGTTATTTTTTCGACAGCTTCCTCTAGCTGTTCTGCAGTGTAATTTTTATAATTTCTCGAGCCCGGCTTTTTTTTTGTAATTTAGCACCATGTTTATTCCTGTAAAGGGGTGACTTTGATAAGCAAAATAAAACCTGTACAAATCGAAAGCGGCATGCAACGGGGCGACTTTGATTTCAATCAATATCGCCCCGTTGAAATTATCAAAGTAACCCCAATAACTTTAACAATAATAACCTCAAAAATCTTGCAAAAATAAAATATGTGAAATTCGGAACATAATCACCATAAACCATGAAATGTATAGACATAAAGCTCAAAAAGAAAATAAAAGTAGTTATTTGGGTATATTATAAGTTATTATGACCATGATTTACTTATATTAATTGGATGTAACTTCGAGAATTATTTGCAACGTTCTCTGATGCGTCTGCGCTTTGGGAATGAATGACAATATGGCTGAAATATCAGTTCTACCAACACCAAAAAAATATTAGGACGCGTTCGAATATTTCATGAGAAATTTAGGTAAAAGTAAATTTTTTATGTTATCATCAAAGTCACCCCATCGTTCTAAAGTCACCCCATTTTACGGTATAAAAGATGGAAGAGTAGTTTCTTCGCAAAAGATGATCAGGATCCAAAGGTCTACTCGATGAATAGAAAAAAAAATTCAAGATGGCGGAATTTATTTTTCCATACAAAATATATGGAGAATATTGAAGAGACTGCAAGTGAACTATGCAAGACTTTGATATGGTTCCTTTTCAGAATGTTTTTATGGAAGAACTCTCAGTCATAAATATGGAGATAGATGATGATCGAGGGTTTGGAAGATGGGTGAGGAGCATGGCCAGGGTATTAAAGATAGGTGAGGGCTGCTCAAACAAAAAATACTCGGAACAGCATCCAATTGGCAGGGAGATGAAAATAAATCCAAAATGGCAGATTCAAGATGGCGTCAACACAAATGTCATGGATGTCTCTCTCAGAAAGTATTAAAGATGGATGAATTGTGTTTCGGTTCACCTCTGCTGTAATTTTTTTTCCCTGATGCTTTCGTATAAAGGACGAAAATTCATTCGGAGGAAAAATATGGAGGGAGCTGATGATTGAGGATTTTGGAGACGGGTGAAGAGCACGGCCAAGGTATTGAAGAGAGGTAGGGGGTGCTCAAATAAAAACCACACGGAATCACATTATTATATATAGCTCGATTACCACTCACTCACTCACTGACACAATTGTTCTCCTAGTAGGAGTAATGGGGGATATGGATGATGTATGGGAAAAATGTAGAGAGAGCTGAGGTGACAATGGGAAAAATACGAAATGTCAAAAAATTCAAGATGGCGGAACTTGGTGGTCGTTTCTCCGCCATCTTTGATGACATGGCAACATGGGTGTAGTTTTTGAGTAAATCGAGGCTTCTGATATTGAATTTTTGAAAAAAAAAGTTGAAAAATCCAAGATGGCGAATCGATTTTTTACACTGCACATATCACTCGCGCACCGTGTAAAATAGTAGTTAACTATACATCTGGTCGATTGGGGCATATGAATGAATGAATATATTTATTTCAGGCAATTAACCCATAAGCATTTGTCAATTATTAAAATCATATTGGAATATTGTAGGTAGCTTTTTTGGGCGGTAGGTGTCAAAAAGTTAACAAGTATCTCCAAGTTTAAATATTTGAAATAATTAGTTTTTCACTACTTTTCTAAGTTTTTCCTACATTTTGGAGTGTAGTACACTATAATAACTTAGTACTTACGTTTGTAGAAGTGTTGATGTGATTTAACATAAACAACACAGACACCACCTGCTGGCACAATACTACTCAATCACTATATATTATATATAATATATATTGGTCACAATGTCTCAACTGGCTGCTATAGAAACTGCACAGATCAACCTGGAGGAATGCTTCTCCAAGAGAATGGCAGAACTCGAGGCGCAGCTACAACCTGGTGGACCGGCTAAGGACACTGTTGCGAAGGTGGCAGAGGAGTTTCGGACTTTTAGAGAGCTCATGTTTGCCATGCTCGGCTTGCTCAGGAAACAAATTACGGAGTGTTCGAGAGCATTGGACATTATAGAAACGAGGCACCGGCGCAAAGCACTTGTCTTCATGGGAGTTGCGGAGACGGCGGATGAGGACTGCAGAGCCACTATTCTTGAGGTGATCCAGAAGAAGCTGGTGGTAAACAATCTTACTGCAGATAATATAACGTCCTGCCACAGGATTGGAGCCCCCAATAAGGACCATCATCGTCCTATCCTGGTGAAGTTCTCTGGGTTAAATCTCAGGTCGGACGTATGGCGTGCCAAGACAAGGCTGAAGGGCTCTTCTGTCTCCGTCAAAGAGTTCTTGACTAGAGCTAGGCAGACAGTTTTTTCTAAGGCCCGGCAGCATTTTGGAATGCGAGCATGCTGGACACAAGACGGTGTTATAGTCATCAACGTTGCTGGGAGCCGACACAAGGTAATATCCATAGAGGAGCTGAGCCCGTTGATGAACAAGCATCCCAGGGTGGCGAGTGAGCGAGGTGCTGATCTTTCCCGGGGTGTCGCGGGCAGTGTCGATAATGCGAGGTCAAAGGTGCGAAAAAACTAAATTAATACGTGCGAACTGCACTGTTTGGCATAGTAGGTAATTTCAAAATTCACACGTTTATGCAAAATCTTTGTCAATCATTTTTGCTCATCATGTTGGTTGGTACTTATCACAGCTTGTTTCTGTATTCTTTGGTAACTATTTTAAAGTTAAATTGAAGACCTACTCTGTATTTAATATTGATTACCCACAACAAGCAATAAAATTATTGTTTACAAAGTTAGATTATCTGAAGTGACAATCATTTGACTTATTTGACACATGTTGACATGTTTGATGTTACTTACGTACGATAAGGCGCGAGCGCCAACCAATGAGAAACAAGGGAGATTGTGCATTGTACACTGACAAAACTATGCGCGTTCGGAAATAAGATAATACGTTTCGTTAGCTGGCTGCAATACTAACTTTGTATTGTATTTCACAAATTGATTGTTAAGTACAAACTTGTTTGCTGTTCTTCTTTAGACTCTTTCATTTTATGTTTTATTAGTTTAATTATGTTTTAATGACTAATTGTTTAAATTAATGTAGTTGCTGGCGGGTGGTGCAGAAACAAAAGTACTGCATTTCGTACCTTGCATTATTTAGTGTTAATTAAAAATTTGAATCCCACTCTATATCTATAATCTACATTATCTATATATCTATTATAAAACTATATTTATTTATCATATTTTTGCTGTATATATAATATATTATGAATTCTGATGATGATATGTATGTTTCTGCTATCCTCAACGTTTTCCGGTGATGAAAGTTTTTGCTCAGTCAACGGTACACTCGGTGACTTCACGCGAAAACAGTTTAACCACCAATCTCAACACCTAATGAATATCGGCTACCTCAATACGCAAAGTTTACCGTACCATTACAGCGATTTCCTGGAAGCCTTTACGGACACTGACGTTCATGCCATTTTGATTTCTGAGAGCTGGTTCAAACCCCATCATCTTTCTACCACTTATGCTCTCCCTGACTTCGTCCTTATCCGCAATGACCGAGTGGGTGAGGGTGAGAGGAGAGGGGGTGGCGTTGCTATATACCTCCGTAGTGATTTACCCTACAAAATTCTCGCATCGTCTCCCTCAACACTATCTTCTACTGCGGAGTTTCTTTTCTTGGAGGTTGGCGTCAAAGGAGAGAAAATGTTACTGGGGGTTGTCTACTGCCCTCCTGCCGTGAATTACTTCTCCAGTATAGAACCAGTCCTGGAAGCTTTGGGGTCGGAGTATGTACACCACATAGTTATAGGTGATCTCAACACTAATCTTCTGGCCCCCCTGTCGTCGCGGTGCCGCCGGTTGCTTGACATTGTCGAGTCTGTTAACTTACAGATCTTGCCCCTTCAAGCTACCCACTATAACCCTGATGTCGAGGATACGTAGCTGGACTTAATTCTTACCTCCAACCCAGCGCTTGTCTCTTGTTACGGCCAACATGCTGCACCTGCTTTTTCGCGACATGATTTTTTGTTCGTGTCATACACCCTTAAACCCCCTAAACCCAAACCTCGCACAATGCTTATACGTAGCTTCGGACGTATGAACGTTGACCAACTGCGTAAGGAGCCTCGGCAATAGACTGGGAACGCGTGGGTGAGACCACATCAATAGACGAGAAAATCCGCATCTTTAATGATGAGGTCATTAGTCTCTACGATGCCCACGCGCCTATCAGGAGAGTAAAGCTGAAACGTCCTCCTGCGCCTTGGATAACGGAAGAAGAACGAATGGCGATGCGACGTAGGGATCGGGCCTTCCACAGGTTTCGAAGGGATCGGCGGGAAGAAACGTGGTCGCTTTTCAAGACTGCTAGGAATCGGTGTAACCAGGTGATACGTAATACAAAACGCCGTTATATTCATGATAACATCACTTCTTCTTCTTCTTCCGCCAGTATCTGGAAGTTCCTCGGAACGTTGGGTATAGGTAAGCAGCGGCGTTCTGAAATCCAGGCAACTATTAGTTTGGACGACATAAATCGCCATTTCACCACTGTTACTCTTATGAGTCATCAAACCAAGAGTTGCACAATGGAGTACGTGGCAAACCTGCCCCGTCCAGATATTGGTCCTTTTAACTTTTCTCCGGTCCAACCGTGTGAGATCAAAAAGATAATTTTCTCTATAAAATCCAACGCCGTGGGCTACGACTGTATTAGTCGTCGTATGATCACTACGATCTTAGACCATCTTTTGGAGGTAATTATCCACATAGTAAACTATTCTCTGTACTCAGGGCAGTTCCCATCTCTATGGCGTAAGGCCTATGTAATACCTCTGCCTAAAAGATCAAACCCATCCCTTCCTAATAATTTCCGGCCCATTAGTATTTTACCTTTTCTGTCAAAAGTGCTGGAGGCATGTGTGCACAAACAGCTGTCCCCTTTTATCTACAAGAACCACTTATTAAGTCCCCTACAATCAGGATTTAGGCCCGGGCACAGCACAGTGACCGCACTGTTGAAGGTGACTGGTGACGTGAGGGCTGGCATGGACGACACGAAGCTCACGGTACTGGCACTGGTGGATTTTTCTAACGCTTTTAATGCTGTCAGCCACGACCTTCTAATAGCAATTCTATCTTACTTTATGATCTCACCGGATGCTCTGGAATGGTTCTCAAATTATCTTCAGGGGCGCCGGCAGGCGGTTCGCCTGCATGAAAGTTGTTCGTGCTGGTGCGACACGGATGCTGGTGTTCCTCAAGGCGGTATACTGTCTCCATTATTATTTTCGATATTCATTAACCTCCTAACTAAAAATCTTCGATGTGCGTATCATTTGTATGCCGATGATCTGCAGGTCTACGCTCAGGCGGGTGTGGGAGATATACATGATGCCATTAACAGCGTTAATCAGGACCTCGAGCAAATAAACAGCTGGGCGAGCAGATTTGGATTGACCGTGAACCCAAGTAAGTGCCAGGCTATCATCATAGGTAGCCATTGGCTGATTAACCATGTGGATACACGGTCTCTTCCACCTATCGTTTTCAATGGATCGACCATACAACTGAGTACTTCAGTAAAAGACCTCGGTATCTTTATAGACTCGACCTTGAGCTGGCAAAAACAAGTATCTCATGTTAGTCAGAGAGTAACTGGGACGCTTCGGGCATTTTATCCCCTACGGACCCTCCTACCCACCGTGACCAAGACTATGCTCGTTCAAGCTTTACTGTTCCCTATATTAGACTATGGGGATGTATGTTACTTTGACCTCAATGCGGAACATCTCAACAAATTTGACAGGCTTTTAAATAACTGTATTAGGTTCGTCTTTAACCTCCGCAAGTACGACCATGTGTCTGCTTGTCGATCTCAATTAAACTGGTTACCGATTCGTCAACGTCGAAACTTGCGGGCACTTACTACTCTTTTCTCTATACTCACATCTCCTACTACTCCTATTTACTTATTACCGTTCTTTCAGTACCTTCACACCATTCACAACAAAGACCTTCGGTCAAAAAGTAATCTCCTCTTGACTTGTCCTACGCACAAGACTAATTTCGTGCACTCTTCTTTTGCGGTACAATCTGTTTTTCTCTGGAATGCGCTACCTCTGGAAATTAGAAGGGCTCCTAGTCGTCATGTGTTCAAGGTGAAAGTTCGCCAACTACTGTTGGATAAATTGGCAGAATCATCGGAATAATATCGAGTTAGTGTTTGTATAATGTATATAAATATATGTATGTACTATGTAATGTATCTATATAAGTATGTTTATAGTATTTATGATGTGTATGATGTATCGTTATGTATATATATATTTAATGTATGTATTCATTAGCATATACATTTATGTACACCTATGTACTTATGTGTATTTAAGTACCTATCTCATTTTACATGCCTCATGGTATTACACACTTCATAAAATTATTGTTCCTGGTTATGGTACATTCTCTCTATACATAATGTTACCTACTTGTAATAATGCACCTACTGAGTCTTTCTCTGCACCACCTTTGGTCAACTGGTAGAGAATGCCTGTGGCATTAAGTCCGCCTATGTACTTGTGCATGAAGTTTTATAAATAAATAAATAAATGAATAAAAAATAAAATAAAATAACTAAAAACTAAAATAAAATAAAACACATGGCAAATAAGTAAATAAATAATTACAATAAGATTAAATTTCAAATCAAATCAAATGAAAACAATTAAATTCAGATGAAAATGAAATTAAAAATGAAATAAAATAAAATTGTAAAATTAAATGTAAAATAATCCAAAATGTAATTGCATGTCCAATTAAATTAAATCAAATTAAATTAAAGTAAATTAATTTTCCTACAATAAACATATACCTATGTATTTATTTATTTACTTATTTCGTATTGGGATAACCATGTCAGTAATGCTTGGGTCAGTCGACAGTTTCTCCCGTTAAAGCCAAGATAATAAAATTCATAAGGATAGAAGTAGGGGAGCAAAACCCTGGCTCCAAACTTTGGATGCAACCGGGATTGACGCTCGGACTAGTCCTATAAATATTACATTCCATTTAATATCAAAGGCTGGCTATCGCGAAGTTATAGGGCAATAAAGATAAATGTAAATCTGATTTTAGATTGACATGGTCATTTACATTAAAATAATAATAATAATAAATAAATATTCTAAGACATTCTACACAGCGCTCTCTAGACCCAAAGTAAGCATAGTTTAACTGGCTTATGTTATGGGTTCCAGAATGCGGATAAACATACTTATATACTTTTTTTTTGTTGTAAATACAAACATATTATACATAGAAACACCCAGACCAATGCAAATAGACATATTCATGCATACAAATATTTGCACTGAGCGGGAATCGAACCCGCGCCCTCTGTCGTAGCAGTCGAATACACTACCGCTAGGCCACAGAGGCCATCAGTGCCATGATCACGGATGTACAGTACAGTACATCCGTGATCATGGCACTTGTAACAGTGCCGAAATATCGGATTCTCCAAAAAGATAATAAACATGGTAAATATCCCGTTTATAATTTTAATTTTAAATGTAAATCTCGCGAGAATTTGTTGTATTTATCGATTTGTGGCAACAGCATTGGATAACACTCTTCAAAAAGTGTGTAAAGCTGCATACATTAGTGTGACGGGACCACTGAGTTGGAAAGAGCCGAACCTATCTTGTTGGCAAGAGGTGACATGCCATCTAAATGTTTTTATTTCCAGCCCGCTAAACATATAACATTTAATGTGTTTCTTATCAAAATTATATTATTTTGTGTTCAAATTACGTAAGGACTACTATACTCAGGAGACACACGTTCATAGCCCTACTCAAAATTACACTGGTACCTACTCTATTAGTGACTATTACTTTTCAGTGGTTTCACTTGTAGGAGATAGTGTTCTTAAAACATATTTTAGATCACACTCATCTAATAGAGAAACTTCTTATTGGCTATTGAGGTTATTTATTATAAGGTATGAACCATTATTATAGGAATAGTGTTTCATACAGAAGTGTCACTTCGGGAGAACACTGAAATAAATAGCCACTATAGGTGCTTACCTATCTAGCTACCTAGGTCGGCGGTGCAATATTTATCTCGTGCATTCGATTTTTAAATAAGATAGATATAAGATCTCATTTTATAGAAAGTTTTTAGGGATTTTCTTTAGAAAAGCCCTATTGCTATCGAGTTGTCGTCGTCGACGTCATCGTTGCCAATTTTCTGTCACGGTTTTGGGTATGAAGGAGATGAGCTATCGAGTTGCTGTTTTCGGTAATAGATTCGTGCTGGGGTGAACCATTGCAAGATAAAGAAAAATTCCTGAGACGAGCTCAGCCGAATACAAGGGATTTTCTTTTATTTTATCTTTTGAGTTGAGCTATCGAGTTGCTGTTTTCGGTAATAGATTCGTGCTGGGGTGAACCATTGCAAGATAAAGAAAAAAGAAAAAGAAAAAATAAAGAAAAAAATAAAGATAAAATAAAAGAAAATCCCTTGTATTCGGCTGAGCTCGTCTCGGGAATTCAACTTGTTGTTATTACATAGCAAAATAATAGCATAGAATAAAATATTTTACGATAAGGCAGGTCGTACGCTTGATTGCTACATTTTTATCTGTTGTGTGGTATTTTGCATCTGTTGTATGATATTTTATATCTGTTGCTGTATTAGTGGTGTAAAACAGTATTACTAGTAAAGATGCTAATCTGGGGTCTAGTAAGAGACATCATTAGTGAATAAAATCTTGAAGATTCTGCAAATAAATGATAAAATAATAGCCGGCCTTTCAATTAAATAAAAAATATTGTGTCTATAACTACTAATAATAACTTTGTAGGTACTAGTAATAACAGTTTTTAACATTTTACTTACTTTAAAAACACGTGTAGCAATATTTCATCTATATATATAAAAATGAATCGCAAAATGTGTTTGTGAGCGCATAACTCAACAACGCCTGGACCAATTTGACCAATTCTTTTTTTTAAATGTTCGTTTAAGTCCAAGGATGGTTTTTACGGAGAGAAAAGTTTAAAAAATTGCATAAAAAAAATTACAGGCATGTTTGGGATAAATAGGTGCCACGGGGCGAAGTATGCCACGGGCGAAGCCACGGGGGACAGCTAGTTACAAATAAAAACAAAGTTTCTACAATTACATTTTTATTATTACTGCTTCTTTAAGACCAAAGATAAAAAACCAGGGTGTGGCTGTGTCGTGGATACGGCCGTGTGTATTACTTGAATACATGCAATGGTGGCGGTTATTCCTCAACCCTTCTCCCGCGTCCTCATACAAATTATCGAATTTTTTGTTACTTTAGTTATCGAAAGAAGTCATTAAATGTTGGACATAGATAAAAGATATATTTATGTGGCTGCAACATTAAATTGTACCCCTCGAATTTTATATAGGTATACCATAAAGTATTTTTTGGTTTGCCTCGTACTTTGAAAGCAAATATTAAGAATCACGTAAAAAATCATCATCATCATCATCATCAACCTATTCTAGTCCACTGCTGGACATTTTCAACACTTTTCTAAAACATGTTCTAAGCTGTCAAAATAAAATATTTACGAATATACATTCGTTTACATTTATTATTAAGTTTATTTTCGAACTACCGGTCCGTGACTAGCGTGCGTGGCTTGATATACTAAAAATATCAATTTACTAAACACCAGGAGCTTGTTAAAAGTTTTCGGCTCTAAAGCAAATCGATTGTTATGGTTGCTTGATAACTGGTGCCTCATTGCTTATGAATATCATTATATACAAGTTTTACAACAATATTTGTAGCCATTTATGAAGCCTCATAAGATCAATGGTTGATGAATTTAATAAATACAAAAATATTCTAGGACACAGCGACATTTAGACCTTAGGGTCTAAATGTCGCTGGGTTAGCCCAGCATTGTAATATGAATTCTACAATGCGGAAAAATATACTATACATTTTTGTAAATGCATAGCATCTTATACATAGAAACTTTCCAGGTTTACATTATAGCAATTAGTCAAAAAGAAAGTCATGGCCCAGCACGAAAAAATATTTATTTGTTTACAGTAGAACTATGCAAGTATATTAACGTCAGTTCTGTTATGTCTCGGTCACAAGTATTAGTCATTATTTATGTGAGAGCCTTAAGATCACTAACTGATACAGGTTTTAACCATTTCGCTATATACATAATCTAGTCGACAAGTTGAATATGGTATAAAATTGAAATAATGCTCTTAAAATGATGTGTGATACCTCATTGGATTCGGAATGACGCCTAGAGAAATGTGCCAAAAACTTGTATTAGCTCATAAAAAATTGCTAAAGTTACATACAATTAAAGATGAAAAATACAAGGCATTTCATTATTCGACAATATTTCATAGACTATTAATATTTAAGAAATTTAAAAAAAAACTTAACAAAGGGGAAGTTTTTAATAAATAACTACCCAGGTCCCGGAACTCTATCTCCATTATATATAATTTTAATTGAATGCTGAAAATTGGTCTCCGTGCGACATTTTTAGGGTGCGCGTGCGGCATAAAAAGCGAATACGACACATTGATTTTTTTAAGGTATTGAATATTTATTTAAAAAATGTAAAATAATATAGCCGCGGTAGCCTAGTGGTATGGGTAATGGACTGCTGAGACGAGGTCTCGGGTTCGATCCCCGGTTTTTTGGCACACACCAATGACTTTTCGATGCTTTTCAAAGTTATGTGTGTATTTATCGCAGGCTTATAAGTGCCCGGTTAATGGCAATAGGCTCGCCACCTATTACATTGGGACCTAATCATAAACTGGCGAAATGTGAGTGCTAGCACCTCTCCCTACCCCTTCGGGGATATAGGCGTGAGTTTATGTTATGTAAAATAATATGATATATTTTGAACACTTTAAAATTTTTATTTCCGTTGGAAATTTTACTTAAACTTAATTTTTCAACAAGTTAAACGATTGTTAGCTAACGAAATTTTCTCGAAATTCCGTCTTCATTGTAAATGAAAAAAAAGTTTGACTAATTGTCGTTAAATTGTTTCGATTCGTGTAGGTTATATACATACTTAACAAAATCACGCCATAAAAGTTAATAAAATTTTAATACTTTGCTTATAATATTTGTTGTACTAAAATACCACACAATTTTAAGAGCAGTATCTCTTTTTAGACCATTTTTAACTTTTCGACTAGACTAATAGAATAATGAGGGTTCCTGTCGAGAAATATAGTAGAAAGCGAGAACCACCACCACATCTCCTTTCGTTTGTGTCCGCACAATGCTCATTTAAAAGTTATGTAATGACAGATATGGAGATTGATTGCAAAAGGATTGTGTGCCGGATTCCCTATTATGTAGAATCGAGAGCAGAGTTGCTGAAGTGACTGTTACTCACCGTTTCGGTAATATACAAGCGTAATTAAGTAATAGTAAGTTAATTCAATTAAATTTTTAAGCATTTTGGATGCTTACTTTTTCCTAAAGATTTATATCGGAAAAAGAGAACATCTAGGACGGGACTTGAACCTTGAACCTTGAATTAATTAGGCGGAGTCATCAAAAAAACAATGTTTAAAAATGAGTGTAAAGTTATTCATTGTTTCCGTAGTTCGCAAGAATTACGGTAGATGGCTCCAACGTCGCCTTAAGACGTATTAATGTATCTGAGAATTTCGAATATCTGGGACGTGTCTAGGTGGCTCAGTTGGTCAGAGCTTTCCCTCTGTAAGGAACTGGTCGCTGGTTCAAGCACCGTCCTAGATGTTCTCTTTTTCCGATATAAATCTTTAATAGTAAGTTAATTAAATTAAAAAGCGATTTATAATAAAGAAAACCACTTCTACACTGTAAAATTATTCCGTGGTTGGAATTTACAAACAGGTAATCTACGGACATATACAAGACAATGAGCCTCGGAATAACTGGCCCACGCTACAATTATAGTGGTAAAGGCCGTCATGGGTGATTGGCTAGACAGGCTATATCGCGTCCTCTCCTACCGGTTGACACAAGTAGTCTTCGGGCACTGCTACTTCGGGAAGCGGCTATGGGCACGTGGAGACAGTCAATAGGCATCGCGATCCGGTCCATAATATTGATGATTTTCACGTGTAACGCAATTGGCCCCTACACCGAATCACGATATTGGATCGTAATATATGTTGAGTGTCTCCAAGCGCCATATGTCATTCAGTCCAGGAGCAACGGCCGCATGGCCTCAATGTGTAGGCTATCGTGAAGACAACGCACTCCACACGCTACTGGAATACCAAGGGTGAACGTAGCGGGACCACAAACTAGGGGTTACCACACGTAAACACGAGTATCGAATACGTATTGACACGTTGACAGGCAGTTGGCAAGGTAATTATTTAAACTATTACGTAAAAAAATTGTCTGCTATTTAGACCGACTAAATATCTGACTTTTTTTTTTAGTGCTATCCAAATATTAATCGCTACTGTCTGATTTCATCCACCCTTAATGTAATAGTTTGAATTACTGCCTACTAATACTAATTTCAACAACTTAAATTTTCTATAATGAAGCTTATTAATACTTAAAAGGTACAAAAATTAAGTAATAGTATTATCGATAACTTCATTATATGTGAAGAAATACCTAGGCACCAGCTATTGAAGATTAGTAAAAAGCATGATTTTTTTACGTAATGGCTGTCATTGAAGTGTTCAAAATATTAGAAAAATAATTTAGTTTGGTTATTAAAGAAAGATTCAATTAAATGTCGTTTCTTTATTTTACAGGGCAACACATAATAGTTTGATTTGTCATCACCAAAAACTAGATGAATGTGGGGTCGTTACCCATTGTAAAGATGTATATAAATGCTTATAGTACAAGCCGTTTATACTTAAAGTACTTAAAATAATTATCAAGTTTATATTTGTCATGGAAAGAGTGCTATCTCGTTCTTCTTAGGTCTTCTATTAATTTCGCAGCAAATTTTTCTCTCTACTTTTTACGCAGTGCCGCATCCAAATACAGAAATATGGTAAAGTAAGATTACAACTCACTTAACAGCGTTTAAAGAATGTATTACCATCTACCAATGCGACATAATTTATTAATGTGCATCTAAGTGGTCGGCCACTTATGGTGCTCACACGCCATACTGAGACTCACAAGTGCAAGCCCAAACATTGTAACTACTTTGTTTTACAAGCGGCGAGCACGAAGCTCACCGACATTATTATGTGTCAATAATGGTGATAGAAATTAGTGCCTTACTTAGAAATAGAAGACATGTGGGCGTATCCCATCGGGTACACAGTCGCACGCACATACGATAGCACTGCCATTTATTGTTTAGGTAACCCTCAGAAAGAATTTCTTTCAAGATTTATTACGTTTACCTTTGTGATGAGGAAAATAATTATAAAGTGTGTATATACCTGGTCTTTAATAAGGGTTAGAATATTTGTTGCGGGTTTCTTTAGACCCGTAATAAAACCACCTTTAATTTTAGTGCCGAAAGGGTTGAGTATAATTTAGGAGTAATTTTCAAAGGTTCTACGCCTAGCATATTAAAACATAGAAACGGCACCTTTATTTCAATTATATTTATGTGGATACTAGCACAGATTTAGTAGGTAGTTAAGATAACGATAAGTATATCAATAACAAGTATCGTTATCTGGTATCTGTACAGTTCGAATGTTTTACTTGAGAATGTGCGTTTGCACACGTAGAGATTTGAACTGCTGTGGGCGGGTGTGAGCGTGAGAAACAAATATCTCGTGTCGCGTCCACGGCCCTTTCAACCTTATGAAGAATTGAACTCCCTCTAATGGTGGCAGCACTGCTGTTATAATTGCTTTTAGGCAATCACAACTTATTACTTGTCGCGTGTCAATATGGGGCTTTACAGCACTGGTATCACGGTATTTAAATATTGAGCTGCTTGTTAGGATACTTTTATCGAGGAACTCAAGGCTTACATAAATTGGTTCCACGGTTTAAATAATTAACTTTCTTTGTGTTTATTCCTTTTGCTTGTCCTTATTTTTCTTGTGATCTTTTATTAGAGATAATAATACAAATGATAATTACGTGTCTTTGTAACTGTGATGATGTTGTTTATTTAAAAATATTGCAATTTTCATGCTGTTTTTTGTTGTCTTTATGGTATCATCTCAAAGAGAGATATTTTTAGGCCACGATTTTTTATTCTTTTGATGTTGGGAAATAAAACATTAAATAAACTGTCTTTTTATTTTACGGCAACACAGTGAATTTAATTTGACAAGTAATATCAAGATAAACCGGAATAGACACAGAAATAATATATATTTCTTCAGTCAAATATTTATATATTGTTAATCATAAAAAGTAAAATCGAGTCGGATTTGCACACTGAGGGTTCTATAAAAAAGTGAATTGCGGGACAAACTTAACAAATTTCCACCAGTAAGGTGGAAAATTGTTGCTATTGGTAAACTGATGTTGATGTAGTGGGATATTCATATAAGTGGCGATGAGTTTACTAGCTGCAAATAAGTTTCAGCCATCAGTGCGTGTGCCTGTTAAGGCTTACAGTGTAAAAACGTGAAAACTGAGGTCCACAGACTATAAGTCAAACTGCGGGCTATAGAGCAAGCTATTCTTGGAGTTTCTTTGAGGGATAAAATTTCGAAATGAGGTCATTCGACCAAAAACTAACATTAAACATAGGTCATCGCATAAGCAAACTGAAGACGCAACGGAATGTATATGGGGCCCTACCAAGATCTTCGGAACCAAAGGCAACCTCACCTGCAAACTGGTAGGTACACTTGGTGATTGACAGACGAGGATCTGGTACAGGCTTTGCTCTCGAGGTAGTGGGATCAAACGGTAGTAGCTCCCATAAAAGTTAAACAAGCCAATAAAAAGAGGAGCTGGAGAGTTGACCTTGAGCTCCAAAGTGCGCACTTTAGATGCGAATGAGATTGACGCTCGGATGATGGAGAAGAAAAGGCAATGCGGTGGCCACATTCACTGAAGGACCGATGGCAGCAAGTGAGTATTAGAGAGGCGACCACGAGTCAGTAAATGGAAGTTGCGACGCCTCCCAGCTAGATAGACTGCCGACCTGAAAAATGTAGCTGGTATAGACTGGAAATTCCACAGCGAAGCAGCAGTCCTAACCTATTGCAGTCCATCAGTGGACTGCAGTGCGTTAAAATTGATGGCATTGCCAGACAGACCCGCACCCTGACTGACCCAGGGCCACCTCCGGTTTCGAGGTAGCCCCTTCGGGTTTAAGAACCGGGAATGTAGAGTTCTATATAATGTGGCCGGAACGAACGATAAAAAAATGCATTTAAGCAATTACGCGTTTGACAACCACACTTGATGAGACTCGATGTAACGTCAAGCACTACGTTGAAGTTTTTTTTTCATTTCTCACTCATTTCCATTTTCAGTCGCCACAGGTCACTGAGTTTGCGTAAAACAACAGAAATGTATTTAGAATGATTTTAAAAGACCACCTTTAAATGCAGATATGACGTAACTTGCTCACAAATGCTAACAACACTCACAATAAAATTCAAAGGTATGGACAAAACAATCTGAATAGCATGCTTTAGATTAAATTAAGATCTATTGCATAAGAACGGTGCTAGCATTATACTATAATATGGTGCTTTATTCTTCGATATCTTAATTAAGGGTAGAACCAAAATTTTTGGGAAGAATAGTTGGTCCCTGTTACCTGAGCCGCAATAAAACTTTTATTAAGGGTTAAATTTTCCATAGCAAAAAAGTTACGGAGGAGTCTCCCTTGATCAGTTCTAAGTACATTTAGTAAATGGTTCATGAATTTATTCATGTATTATAATGCGGCTAGAGTCATTAAAATGCTTATGATTCGTTCATTGTTCTGTAATTCTTAGGGACTCAAGTAGACTCTAATATTGCCGTAAGACGTATGTAAAAATGCCTCAAATATCCGGTTCAATTAGGTTTCTTAGTAGAGTTTTCTCCTACCGGAATCGGTGCAAATTTTATCATGGATGTTGCATATTTTGCAAGGGCTGATGTTAAATCAATTTTGTCATGGATATTCTAAAGTTACACAGTGTTGACATAGTGGTATGTTATTGATAGTACAGATTCAGGGCCTTTGAAGTATAAACTTAAAGACATACTAGTATTTCTTCACTGAGCAATACATTCCTCCAGAATCTGATGAGAATAATCGTTAAGTCCATATTTCAATAAAGGCAATATTGAGCGGTATCTTGCAATACTTAATGCAGTAACTATAGAGTTGAACTGGACCGCTATCACTCTTAATATAGTATCAGGGACCATTAATCAAAACTGTCCGTGATCGCTATAAACGGAAAACTTATTTCGCAACGAGTGAAAGTCATCATGATCATCCGCACTCATTAAAAGTTATGACAGTGTAACAAGCAATTTATGTAGAAGTAACTTAAAGTAAACTCTGTAAAATAGGGTAGTTAAAATATACTGTTTGATATCGGTGTCGATTCTCTTGCTACAAAAGCTTAAACCAAATGAGTTTATCAGAAAGTACTTCAATACAAGACTAATTTTAAATCTATTTAGATCATTTTCTTAACGATTACGTATTACGATGGCATTAGGTAACCATTTTACTGAATTAACTAGGTTTAGGATTTCATCTCTACCACAAGTTGACAGACAAATTCAAGTGAAAGATGTGATCGCAAAATATGATGTAATAGCATTCCTTCTGTTTTGTCAATAGTCCAGCACAAACAGAGGGTCATAAAAGATGCAACAACTATTGACATGACATTTGCTTGGAATGTGACCAGTGACCACCTATTGACGCCCATAAGTTCCGCTCGACAACAAATGCAACATTATATTGTTTCACCATTTTATGTATTTTAGAAACATTTATTTTATGAGACTAGTCCATTGAATATAAGCATATAATATATGCAACTTTATTATTGAAACTAGGTGGTGTTTTATGGAAAATGAGCTCAGAATTATTTGTTTTCTTATTGGTACTAAGTTAGTAAACAGAGCCTGGTTGAGTAAGCAGTTAGTTTGGTCTATGGACGCTTGCAACTCACAAATTTAATGTATATTAAGTAATATGGTGCACTCCTCTGTCTATTCGGCCCATTCGTAATAGAAAAAGCATGATTCTAGTGCCTACATACTATAGTTCTAACAGAATACCTACTTTGCCCTGTTTCTTCCAAATATAAAAGAAAAAAGAATCGTGCCACCCATAATTGTATAATATACAAAAATGTTTGGCAATTATATAAAATGTGTGACAGTGTAACAAGCAATTTATGTAGAAGTAACTTAAATCGATGTTTATTTGGCGCACTCTGTAAAATAGGGTAGTTAAAATATACTGTTTGATATCGGTGTCGATTCTCTTGCTACAAAAGCTTAAACCAAATGAGTTTATGGTCATATAAGGTGCATACCAATCAGAACTTGCTTCTGAAGTTAATATGTAGGCTGCAGGTTATGAACTCTTAAGACACCCAGACTTGAACTCCATCGATTTGGTCTGCGAGGATATCAAAGGAAAGCTCCAAAAAAATGAAATTGATTTCAATAAAGACATAAAGAAAAATACACTGGAACAGCTCTTCGCCGAATTCTCTGTAGAAAAACAGGTTAACTGCGATAAACATTATCAAACTATTGAAAACGAATAGGTACTATCAGTACGATCGCATCATTAATGGAGAGATGGACCGATTTAGTATTAGTTTGCCAGATTCTGACTCCTCAAGCTGCACAGACAGTGAAGACGCCATACGTATTCAAGCTATATGGACATTAGTGACAAGTAGTCCTACATAACTTTTATCTGTGGTTAAATATTTCGTAAAAGGAGTTAATTGTTGTTTTATTATTTTTTTACCTAAGAAGCCATAATAAAGTAATTGTAAAGTTTATTTTTACTAAAAAATACAGATACTTCAATTATATTTTATACTTTGCCAACAATGTATATCTCGAGATAAGTCTTTGAATGATTGACCCCGCGCGTAGCGTTGTTCTTACCGCGCAGGCGATACGCGAGTTGAACGGTTGGCTAATAAATTTCAACGCTAGATTCGAAAATGCAGTGACGATAGCCTAACACATTTATGTAATTCGGGTCCAATCTAACCTACTTGCTTCTCTGAAAATTAATCGCCTATTATGTTTATCTCTCGTAAATATTTCTCAACTATACCTGATTTTACCTTAACACGCGTTCTAGCATAGTTCTAACTACTACTTCTGTATTAAATAAAGCACATACAATTTTTCTTCATTTAATGATGTTATATATAGGTATACAGCTCCTCAGGGCTGGCGCGTCGTTTTGGAGGAGGACACAAGTTCGGATCACCGATACATTCGGTTTGACGTGTCCCCTCCTGCGAGCGACGCGCCGGCTGTAACGGCTCCACCCGAGCCACGTTGGGCGCTTAAGCGACTTGATCGGGAGCTCCTCCTGGAAGCCGCCATCGTACAGGCCTGGGCCCCTGCGCCGGACAGGCCTGTCAGCATAGACGATGAGGCGGAGTGGTTCCGGGAGGCCATGACCCGTGTCTGTGACGCGGCGATGCCTAGGGCTCCGCCCTATAATCCGAGGGGTCAGGTCTACTGGTGGTCGTCGGAGATCGCGCAGCTCAGACGGGCCTGCGTGATCACGCACCGCCGGTGGGCCCGATTCCGTAGGAGGCGTCGCCGCCCCGCAGATGCGGAGGCCCGAGAGGCGGAGTTGTACGAGGGATACAGGGAGGCCAGAGGAGCCCTCCGAGCGGAAATAAGGCGGGCCAAACAGGCCGCCTTCCGCGAGCTGCTGGAGACGCTGGAGCGGGACCCTTGGGGGCGGCCTGACCGGATGGTGAGGGGCAAGCTGCGCCCCAAGGCCTCGCCGTTAACCCGGTGTCTCCAGCCGGATCTGCTCGGAGGAGTTGTTGGCTCCCTGTTCCCAGAGCGGGCGGTGGAACATGTTCCACCGCAGATGACTCCGCCTCGGTTGCCCATGGCACCCGACGTGGAAGACGACGACGTGCCCGAGGTCACTTGGGTAGAACTAGAGCTGGCGGTGAGAAGGCTAAGAGCCAAACACACCGCCCCGGGACCCGACTGCATTCCAGGCCGAGCGTGGGTCCTAGCTCTAGTCGACGACGCTCTCGAGCCCCGACTGAGAGGGCTTCTCAGCGCATGTTTGGAGCGCGGCCAGTTTCCGAAATTGTGGAAGACGGGGAAACTGGTCCTCATCCGAAAGGAGGGGCGCCCAGCGGACTCGCCCATAGTGCTGCTCGACGAGGCGTGCAAGCTCTTTGAAAGAGTAATTGCGAAGCGCCTCGTCGAGCACCTCTCAAGAGTGAGGCCGGACCTGGTGGATGGCCAATATGGCTTCCGCCAGAGGCACTCCACCGTGGATGCCGTCATGCGCGTGAGGGCTCTGGCGGAGGATGCAGTAGCCCAGGGTGAGGTGATGTTGGCGGTGTCCCTGGACATCGCCAACGCGTTCAATACCTTGCCCTGGAGTTGCATTAGGGAGGCGCTCGTGTATCACGAAGTGCCTCTCTACCTCCACCGCATAGTCGGGGCATATTTGACGGAGAGAGCCGTCATCTACCCAACCGTGACCGGTCTCGGTCGGCGTGAAATGTCGTGCGGTGTTCCACAGGGATCGGTCCTGGGGCCGCTCCTGTGGAACATCGGATACGACTGGTGAGCTCGTAGGCGGTGCCGCCGTCACGTGCTACGCGGACGACACGCTCGTGACGGCGTGCGGGGCGACGTACCGCGAAGCGACCCTGATGGCCACGACCACGGTTGCCCAAGTCGTTGAGCGGATCTGGCGGCTGGGTCTCGAGGTGGCTCTGCATAAACCCGAGGCCCTGTTCTTTCATTGGCCTCGGAGCAAGACACCCGAGGGAGCCAGTCTCATCGTGGGAGGAAATCGCATCGGCATCAAGCCCCAAATGAAATATTTGGGGCTCGTGCTCGACGGCCAATGGGACTTCGGAGAGCACATCCGAAGTCTGGCCCCCAAATTGAAGGGCACAGCTCTCGCTCTGGCTCGGCTGTTGCCCAACATGAGAGGGCCTGATGACTCCTGCAGGAGACTCTACGCGGGAATCGTGCGGTCCATGGCCCTGTATGGGTGCCCAATATGGGCGGAGGCCCTGAGGACCAGAACTGTGCGGATGTTGCGCGCTCCGCAGCGAGTTATGGCCATCAGGGTCATCCGCGGGTACCGCACGATCTCCTTCGAGGCGGCGAGTCTCCTTGCCGGAACTCCGCCATGGGACCTGGAGGCGAGAGCCCTTTCGCAACTGTACCAGTGGCGACAGGAGGCGCGGGAGCAGGGACGGAACCCCGAGCCTCGTGAAATCGAGGCCGTGCAGTCCCAGCTCCGCCAGGCCATCGTGGTGGAGTGGAAGGAACGACTTGGGCGCCCAAGCGCAGGGCACGCCGCAATAGCGGCGGTAAGGCCCATCATGGAGGATTGGCTAGAGAGGCGACACGGAAGCCTCTCGTACCGACTGACACAGGTGATCGCAGGGTAGGGGTGCTTCGGGGACCACCTGCATCGGATCAGGAAGGAGCCAACGCCTGAGTGTCATCACTGCGATGCGAGCGAGGACTCAGGGCTGCACACGCTGGCGGACTGCCCAGCGTGGGAGGCGCCGAGGCGTGACCTCGTGGCAGTCATAGGGGTGGGAGTCCTCTGCGGAGCGCGAGCGCGTGGGCGACCGCCACCTCCTTCTGCGAGCATGTAATGCTTTTGTATTACTTTTCTATAAATTACGAAGGTTTTCCCCTTCAGGAACAGGCTCCACCAATCGCCTTGTGCAGTAAGCATGTACTCGTATGCTGTTGTGGTAATATTACCACAACAGCATATCCTCTCTCTATCTGTGCAAGGTCATGTACTTTTTCCGGGTTTTCCGGGTAAGGGTTTTCCGTGTCTGTTTAGCTGAGACAGCTAGCTTGTTCGCCCCACCCATTGTACAAATTAAGACATAATTACATTTCGTCTACTTAGACACAGTCTTGTTGTAATACCGACAGAAGGTACAGTTTGTTTCTAGGTAAAATTATATCTTTCCCCTATCCTTAACTTACTTAACTTTCCCCTGACTTAAGTATGCGCTCAATGAATAAATTTATGCCGAACTCGATCTGATAGCCGGTCCACCGGTATAGCAGACAACCATATTAGGGTTATACACCCAGATCAATAAGTTTTTGATACAAGGTCCATATTTGGAGTACACTCAGCTGAATGTAAGTAAGGTGTAATTCAACTTATTGACCCCCTGAATATATCGCCCCAAGCATTATGTATTAATAACATGCTACTTTTCTTAAAGAACATTAAATAGAACGGATTCCTTACAAAAGTCAGTGGATAAGCGGAATAAACCCTGTAAGTAACTACCCTCGACTGGTATGCTGCAGCGGTCGCTGTATGCTGTGGTATCCCAGTTGAGTCCGAAGCTGCTGGATGGCGAAGACTAAATTACCGCTCATGCGCAAGAAGTGAATAGAATGGTGGCGATAGGAATGCTGCTATTATGTCCAGCGAAGGTTACGTGATCAGATCACGTCGGGGTCACCACTGTTGAGGAACGGAGTGTGACGTTCCTCCAACACAAAGGTAGGATCCTCCGACCAGGCAAGGTGATCACGCCTGGTGGGCCGCGGCCCCACGGTTGTCGTTGGGATGTAGTATATATGTTATACCAGCGGGCGAACTTCACTTTCGCGATTAAGGATCGGTAGTGACGTAGTAGTATCGAAGTAGTTCAACTTTTTGTCGCTAGATGGCACTGAGTAAATGTGGTATCGCCACAGTACTAAAACTACGCTCTTCTAACGGCTTCTATTTTGAACGATTCAAATGCAAAACACAGCGCGATAGCTCGACTAATACTAATACGATACAATGCCTATTACTAATGTAGGTACGTTAATGCCAATTAACGAACCTAAATCCTCATAAAAATTCATTACTATGCTTCACGAAGGAATTATATATTGCCCAAGTAATTATCCCGGTTATCTGAGAACCCAAGCATATCGTTTCTGATAACTATATTAGCTCACCACCTCTCCTCTATAGTGTGTACTTAAAATAACCCGAAATTGGATCTTCTGTCAGTCACAAACTGGTCTGTAGTGAGCCTAAGACGCACACAATGGTTTTCCTACAAAGATATGGGAGCAAGCTAGTTAGCCTAGGTTTAGTCTAACTGTGCGTTTGTTCCAGTCCACGAGCCGAGGCTCAGGGATGTGAAGTGAAACCCTGAAGAGATAATGGGCCCATCAATATTGGGCCCATAATCAAGCCCATAAAAACGGTTTCCCTTCAGCGGTACCTACTTTTCACAAAACTCTCAGTCAAACCCATCCAGCTTAACCAACGCTGCATTCACAGGCAAGGTCAGTTGCTGCAATCTTCAAAGGTTACCGGTCCCTAGCGACCTATCAGATGGGTATGGGTTACATTAAAACCATGTGGTTTCCCCCATAACCAAGGCACATCGCTCTGGATTCCCTACGGGAAGCTAGCCAAAAAATCGCGGCTCCTTCCCACAACTTCATACATAATTATCCTACTTCGTACTAATATTATAAATGTGAAAGTTTGTGAAGATGTTTGGATGTTTGTTATTCAATCATGCTCTAACGGCAGAAGGGATCTGGCTGAAATTTGGTACAGGGATGGATTTTAGTCTGGAATAACATATAGGATCCCGGGAATAGGTTCCCATGTGTAACGTTAACGGGAGCAGAATTCCACGCAGGCGGATACGCGGGCGTCGGCTAGTATAGCAATAAATTGACAGAAATTCCTTCATAGTTAAACCACCAGACTCAACGGTTCAAAGCCGTGAAGGTATGCAAGCACATGTACAATCACCACACAATGTAAGGTGTCTTCATTCCTGTGAAGTCCCTAACCCATTCCTATACGCGACCCAAATATTCATACCGTACGCAAATATCTTACCCTACACTATTTGAATCAATTACTACATAAATGACCAAAGAATAGACTAAAGGTACAATCAACTATTTATTCAATACCACGCACGTTTAAACTAAAGTACCCAAATTAAAGTAATAAGTTACGACAAGTAAATGTAACGCGATTTCTACGCGACTCAGCGGTATAATGTATATACGCTCGAAACTAGACACAATATGAACAAATAAACTAAAAACCGCATAGATTACAAGCCCAAGAATAACTTGTTTCAATCACGAAATAATATTAACACTTTATCTTATACTGCCCGATGTATTATGCACCTTATAGATGCCACTCCTAGCGAAGACCCGAAACAGCAGCGCTACTGTTCCCACTAACCTCTCGAGAAAGAATGTTTTATTAATCCTAATCGACTCACTAAAGACCACCTTCTCCCCTCTCAATGTCGACTCCAAGAAATTTTTCGAGAAGTTCTTTCGTTCTATTGTCACTTTCTACTATCCCCAACCAATGGCAATCGTCTTAGGCAGCAGTGGTATGAATTTCCTGCGTATGTTGACAGTCGGATTATAACCTTTTAAATTCTTTATATAAAAATTAAAAGGTATTATTTAACAAATGATTATGATTTAACACACTCTACCATCGCAATACTGATGAGATCCAGACCCAGAGTGCCCTCGCCCGTGAAAATACCTACCCTTTTTTTACGTGTGGAAATCCCTTCGGATACCCCCCCGCCGGCCAGCGGGGGTGGTTATGCCGGGCATAAACCGACTAAAACCGCACGATGTCCTCCCCAAGTGTCCATTGCCGGGCACCCCGGGTAAACCCTCGTAAGGATAACCCCATGGTTACCGGCGGACTTTGGCCGCACTCCCCAGGGTTACCGGCGGACTTTGGGCGCCAGTGAAAATACCCTTAACATAAACGTAAAGGTAGTTGAATCTAGACTTAAGCCTTACTTTAGTATCTAATTGAAAACGCCCTCAACGTTTCTATAATAACAAAACAAGAAAATATTCCTTCTACTGTTGTTATTGTAGCAATAATAACAAGAAAGCGCTTAATAAATAATTCTTAGTGTATGTAATCTATACTATTTCCTTTGGTCATGGCATCACGCGTGAACTGCTGGATCGATTTCACTAATTTTTTTTGTTGTGTTTGTTATTGTCAGGAGAAGGTTCTTATCAAAGAATAAGGTAAGATAGTTGTTCGGAAAATTAAAAAATTGAATAACTTGACGACCATAAATTAACTTTTCTAATGTAACCTTATGGCGTTTGATATATTACCTGTGTTCATTCGTAATTGGCGCGATTAACATATTGAATGGACCCATAAACACTATTTTTTAATAAATAAATAGTAGATTGTTACACAAGGGTTGAAAGTCAGCCATTTCACCCGAGATATTTCATGTTATGATATTTCATGCCAATAGTTCGAGGGTGAAATGGTGGCATTCACCCGAGGTAAACACTTTACTTTTCATTTCGACTATGTGACGAAATTAAAATACTATACACACATTTAATGAAACAGGTATATTGATCATCAGTTAAAATTTACAGCAAAATTGGAAAAAATGGAAATAGTTTATTAACAACAGCTTTTGCCTGTTCTTTAATCTCATCTTGAGTTAAATTAATACACATAACATAACATAACATTAACTCACGCCTATATCCCCGAAGGGGTAGGCAGAGGTGCTAGCATCCACATTTCGCCAGTTTATGTTTAGGTCCCAATGTAATAGGTGACGAGCCTATTGCCATTAACCGGGCACTTATAAACCTGCGATAAATACACACATAACTTCGAAAAGCATCGAAAAGTCATTGGTGTGTGCCATGGTAATACCTTTTTTTTTTTTTTTTTTTATCGTGCGGAAATCCCTTCGGATACCCCCCCCCGCCGGCCAGCGGGGGCGGTTATGTCGGGCTTGCACCGACTAAAACCGCACGCCGTCTCGGGTCTTCAGACGCCGGGGTGTAAGGTTACCCATAGAGCATATCCCTCGCACCCCGGCTGACCCTGGGCCATCTCACCACTAACAGCATCGCTCATCCTGTCTCCTCTGAAAGCAGAGGAGTACGGAGAGCGATGTGTTCCCGCCACGTTGGGTATTGGCCGACGATCAATGCCAACCCTATGAAGGGGTGAAGGGGAAGCCATTGACCGCCGCCCAGGGTGTACTGGCCGCTCCGATTCCGTTCCCCCCGGACTGCAGCGGGATCGGAATCGGAGCGACACTCGAGGAGGTTACTCAACACACAGGGATCGAAATTAATATAAAAAAAAAACTAATATCCATGTCACCGGAATCACTTTCCGAAACCATTTTTGACCACAATTAACACAAGGTATTTATTTATATTGAATTTCGTTTTCCCGCTAATTATTTAGCAAACTTAACTGGTTTTTTTTAATTCTGATAAAAAGTTATACTTCACGTACCTTTTAAAAATCGAATCTATTGGTTACATTGTTATCGAGTTGGTCACGAGATGTGCATCTTAGCGGCCATGTAAACAAAAAATGTCATGATATCAAGGCATTATGACGTAACTTAATTATCATGGACTCCATGGCAAAACCTAAAATTAAAAAAAAATACTTTCCGCCCTAGGGATGAAATAAGCTACTTTCCACCCGGCTATCTACCCATGAAAATTAAACTTTCCGAACAGGAGAGATGAAAAAAATATTTATACTAAATTCAACACTCATAGGTAAAGGCTGGACAACGTCAGTCGGCTAGCTAAACTTATAATAAAATCTAAATAAAAAAAGCGTCGTACGCTTAGTGGTTATGAAGTCGCCCTTACGATTGAGAGGTCCCGGATTCGAATCCTGGCCATTACACTACTGACGTGAACCCACTCCTAACACAAGCAATTAAGTTTGGAGGGGTAAGGAGGAATACTAGTAATTTCGGTTAAAAAATGAAAATTTGAAAAACTTATCGACCACACTAATTTTAATTAGGACGGTTACCAGCTTCGCAATCAACCCAAACTTAAGCGTAGCGAGATTTGCCTATCCAACAATAGGTCAACATGACCGGTCGACCTTTTCCATTGATTTGGTTTTTTAGTGATTATTTCTCAATGGTAAGACCGATCTGGACATTCGACCCCTTACGACACTCAGTAATGTCTACTTGACCACCGTGGCAAATTTGGTCGAGATCGGTCAAACGGTGTCGGAGGAGTATCATTTGTTTGAAATGCAACTTTGAAACCAAAGACGCTTCGCTTGCCTTCGTCTCGCTACGCTTAATAATGTAACCTTATGGCATTTGACATACTTGTCATTCGTTTGTAATTGTATTGAAAATCCATGTTTTACACATGGCCAGTAGCCTGTTCCCGTGTCGGAATACCAACAAAACTATTTATACGCGCGCCTGAAGATACCTACAATTTGGTATATCATAAAGCTTCAGAATAATAAACACTTTGATCTTAATATGTTTTTTTAACAATTCTACAAAATTTAACAACCATAGTTAAGGCAAACCAAGGCTAACTAGCTTGCTCCCATATCTTTGTAGGAAGTATTGGTGGAAAACCATTGTGTGCGTGTTAGGCTCACTACAGACTAGTTTGTGACTGACAGAAGATCCAATTTCGGGTTATTTTAAGTACACACTATAGAGGTAGGTGGTAACGACTGTCGGACCAGCCAGTAGTAAATAATTATTACAAGATTCCAAATTGTTAGTGAAGAAATGTACGCTAGTAGAGAATACTATAATATAACGTAATAACGGTAATTAATGATAATTACTATTGTTAAAAACAAACAAAGTCCTCATAGATCTCTCTATCTCTTACAGAACCTCCATTCGACGTGGACTAGTGAAATATTGTTACAAGTCGAAGTGCATTAAAGATCTATAAAGCTAGCGTGACTAAATTGCTTTTCCCTCAAGATAACTAGACAAGATTAATGACCGTAACGTGCAAAACGTTTAAACCCATTTCCAACTGAAATCCGACTAGTCAGTTCCATATATTAGCGCCAGTGAAAACGTTTCTGGCACAAATTTCCATCAGTAACATTAACCAAATTAGTTAGCTTTAAACCATGCTGCGAACTATCCGGATCCCGCTCGCTATGCCAACGAATTGAATAAATTACATTTGAACCACTGTTGTTGCTGTCAATAATATCAACTATTAATTTTATAGTGAATTAATGTCTAATTAGTGTCTGTACATTGAAGATTTTGTTAGTTATGTGAAATGAATTATTTTGAAAATATTTTTTTTTGTAATTTGTGTCTGTTTATCTGTTTGTCTGTTTGTTCGCGATATATGTAAATACTACTGAAACTATTTTGATGCAGTTTTTTTCATATCAAAAAGGTCTCGGTCAGACCTAAAATATGCCGTACGTTTGATTGCAATTGTTCTCGGCCTTCTGGGAACATTACCAGTCGGTGATAATCCGGATAAATTTTATGATGCATGATTCTGTCTTTAAGGTTTAGTTTTCTTTAGAGTGATTTATAAGTAATCGAACATAATTATTATAATAAAATATTTATTATTAAAAATATATTTTATTAGAATAAAATAAAATACATTGTTTTTTGATGACTCCGCCTAATTAATTAAATTAAATTTTTAAGCATTTTGTATGCTTACTTTTTCTAAAGTTTAGATCGGAAAAAGAGTACATCTAGAACGGGACTTGAACCCGAGACCAGTCCCTTACTGGGGGAATGCTCTGACCAGCTGAGCTATCTAGACACGTCCCCGATATTCGAAATTCTCCGATAAATTATATCGTCTTAAGGCGACGCTGGAACCATCAACCGTAATTCTTGCGAACTACGGAAACAATGAATTACTTTACAGTCATTTTTAAACATTGTTTTTTGATGACTCCGCCTAATTAATTCAATTAAATTTTTAAGCATTTTGTATGCTTACTTTTTCTAAAGATTTAGATCGGAAAAAGAGAACATCTAGAACGGGACTTGAACCCGCGACCAGCCCCTTAAAAGGGGAATGCTCTGACCAGCTGAGCTATCTAGACACGTCCCAGATATTCAAAATTCTCTGATATATTATATACGTCTTAAGGCGACGCTGGAGCCATCTACCGTAATTCTTGCGAACTACGGAAACACTGACTCCCTTGACTGGTCGCGGGTTCAAGTCCCGTTATACATGTTCTCTTTTTCCGATCTAAATCTTTAGAAAAAGTAAACATACAAAATGCTTAAAAATTTAATTGATTGACACTAAATATAACTTTATTTAGATTATTCAAAATAATGAAATTTCACAAAACAGTTTCAGAATGAAGAAATAAAATTATGTTTAATTGTGCTGTATTATAGCAATAAATATTAATGTTAATGAATGAGTAATGAAACATTCTTCGAATCGTTTACACGGTGGACTAACAAAGAACTCTAACAGAGAGCCGTGATTAATACTTGATCATCCAAACGTTCCTCATAATGACATCATTGAATAATATTTTTGGAGCAACACTTTCAAAGTATCTACTTGAAAAAAAAAAACAAATTAACTGTCGACAAGGATGAGATCTGGAACATGTCTCAAAACATGTTTCTTCGTGGTTATTAGGAAAATTGCCCATAACTTGAATTCCACCATGGAAAGTTGTAGTTAAAGTTGATCTTGTGGTTTACGAGCCATAGAATTACTAAAAAGTAATTTAAACGAAATCATGTCGAAATAAAAGTTTGGATGTTATGTATTTTTGCTATTGCAACAATGGAGTATTCTGTTTTATATCTTATTACCACGGTGCAAAGTTACTCCGCGGCAACAGTAAGCCCATATCGTAGGTGGTCGCAGATGGTGATACATATACAAAAATATTTTTATTGAACTGTATAAGATTTTACGGTCCAATCCAACAAATCTTTATGGCACTAAACATCAAGTCTGTTCTCGAAAACATAATATTACGCAATCAATAGCGAAGCGTTTTAGTTTTTTGTGGCAATTGTTGTAAGTTGATACTGGTCGTAAAATTTCAGGATATTGTTTTGTTTTCTTAAATAATTTCACAGTATTAATAATAATAATAAGCCTTTTTAATTATAATATAATAAAATCTGAATAATAATTTGATTACATAAAATGAAATAACTAAATTATAAATATAAATATATATCGATATATAAATCGATTTACTCTATCTTTCGCCTTTTCCATCCAGTTAGAGCTAGCATACCTCGGTTATTACAGCTAACCACCTCACCTATGGTCTACCTCTGGTTCGTTTCTTTTGTGGTCTTGCCCTGGTCAGATTTGTTATTACTCATGCGGACGACATAGCCAGCTCATCTCCATTTCAATCTATTCCAATGTTCGAGAGCATCCTTGACTTTGGTGGTGTGTCTAATGTCTATATTCATTTTTCTATCAGTTCTTCTTAAATTCAACATACTTGGTTCCATAGATCTTCGGCAACTATTTATATTGTTCATGTTGTGTTTATTGAATAGCCAAGTTTGAGAGCCATAAGACTGATATGGTAGTGTAGAGGCTCTACAGTAGTATGCATGTATCCACTACTGTTTTTTTAAGTTTCACAGGGAGTTTTGACTTTAAAACGTCTTTGTTGCTCCAGAATTTATTCCATCACATTGTTATACGTCTATTTATTTCTTCGAGGTTTCGAGATTTTTCATAGAATATTTGGGTACCCAAGTATATATAATCCTATAAATATTCCAGAGTAGTATTGTTAACTTTCATGGGGAAAAACCGCGGTAGCCTAGTCGTATGGGTAAAGGACTGCTGAGACGAGGTCTCGGGTTCGATCCCAGGTATTACCCATGGCACACACCAATGACTTTTCGATGCTTTTCGAAGTTATGTGTGTATTTATCGCAGGTTTATAAGTGCCCTGTTAATGGCAATAGGCTCGCCACCTATTACATTGGGACCTAAAACATAAACTGGCGAAACGTGGGTGCTAGCACCTCTGCCTACCCCTTCGGGGATATAGGCGTGAGTTTATGTTATGTTAGTTCCAGGTCGATGTCATGACTTACCGTGTTTAGTTCATTGGTCATACCTTATAGTTGTGTTGGTGATTCAGAAAAAAGCATGTCATCGGCGAACCGTACATAACTAAGGAAACCTTTGATATTGATACGTTTTTTCCCCGTTCAACTTCTTCATAACGCTCTCTATAACAGTTATAAATATCTATGGTGAGAGGGGATCCCCTTGTCTCACGCCCCTACCAATATTTATTTCAGAACCTTTAGTTTTCATTTTCATCCTACTAACACTTTTACCATATATGTCCTTTATAAGATCTATGACTTCCATTGGTACTACGCAGCATTTATGGGAAATTAAGGAAAAAGCTTTTGCATAATCGAAATAGGTTTTCGATCTTCATATTTCTCTATAATCTAAGCTACTGCATGGATGTGGTCTGTAGTCGAGAAGTTCTTCCTGGTGTGTTCTTCGTGGCTGGTGTTTTCTGTGTACTTAGAGAGACGATCTCAAGAAATTACAGTATTAATGGACATGAATAGCATGTGTACTATAAATACTTAGAATGCTCGTGGTTTTCAGGATATGATCGGGCCTCAAAGCCATTGCGAACTAAAGCTATATATTTTTAACTTGACCGCTTTATGATCCATTCTTTCGCATGAGTTCTTTACCCTTTAAATATGTCAAGCAGTTTCTTCTCTAATGTCTGCACCATTGCTGTGATATTTATTTCAAGTGGTAGGTAACTAGCTGTGTAATAAACAATATAAATAAATACCAGTTACATATTGTACGCTTGCGCCCACTAACATGAATGGAAGTTATATTAAGGTCACAGACATGCAGGGACTTTCTAAAGTAAAATAATTGAGTCAATTTATTGAGCGTCTTCGCGTCTACAAGGATCGGTGACACTTTAGCGTGCATTGATTGCCATTATTACCAAACTCTATTTACAGACGTCATATTAACAAATCTGGATTATTTTATTTAATGACAGTACTTTACGTGCATTAGTGGGAAAAAAATGGTACGGTAGCTATATACATCACAAAAGTTCTAGTTTACTCTTTACCCATTCACAGATGCTTTCAACATTCAATCTATTATGCGCTCCATGTTTACGTCCCCTGCTAAACTTCTGAGTGAAAAATAAAGGTAAGTCAATTGAGGGTTCTTTTTGTTTTACCTTATACATAAGAACCGTGGACAGAGTTCAACGGTTTGCCTTCCCTTTTAATACGAGACGAAGGTTAAGTGGTTTGCTGTCTGTTTCACTTAAACCGTTGCCCGCAGCCCTGGAGTAAACGGTGGCGGCCACTTGTGTTCACAACATTATATTATTATGACGGCAAACCCGCGGTTTAACCGAGACAAAACAAAAATGAAACGCCAGCTTCACAGATTCCTATTGTATTATATGACGGGCCTCTTTGTATATTGAAGCACAAGGTTGAATGGAATTTTGTGTGAGTGCGGAATTTAATTTTGACTTTCAGATATCCTCGGGTTAAGATTGAAGGAAATTGTATTAAAATATTAGTGAACTATATATTGAAGAGGAATAAAATTAGTGTGCTAGTGCACGAGCTTGTGGTAGAGGCGAGAGCCCTTAACGGCTCTCGTCTGGCGGTCAACTCAATACACTCGTCCGCAATCGTTTTCGAAGGCGTCGAGATTGCTTAGGTTGTTGCTTCTGATTGAATTCATCCGACGGTCGCCGCCCTCCCGCCACGTCCACACCCGTTTGACCCGGAAAATTAACCCGCTGAGATAAATACCGAAATGCGTCAAGTACCTAGTTTCTAGTGCTATAATATTTCGATGTAACATTTCGTTGTCAACATAGGTATATTATTCGTTTGACTTTAAATTTTATTATTTTTGCTGCGGGGAACAAAAATACATTATGGAAATCGACGTTGACTCGAGGTTTGTCTTTGTTGGAATCTTCAGATATGATATATGCTTTTGTATTGACTATCATTTTGCGCTAATGTTGGTAAATAATATTCAAGGTTAGTGTACAACGGTATATAAAATTATAACTTATTGCTTATATCAAAAATGCACATATAATGGCTAATATGTCGGAGATAAAAAGGCGTGGTAAATATGATTTAAATTCATACAAAAAACTTTCACTAACGCAAAATATATTATTTTGATACCAGTAACTAATTTTTTTGTATAATACAAAGTACAGCTTGGTTCTTCTTACTTATTTTTGTAAAACATCTCATTATTAAAGGTCAATGTATAGATAGATTTTTATTAATGGACTAGATTGGAATACTTAAATTGTTTTAAATTTTATGAATCTTATTTGCTGAAGTGGTTTAAAGTGAGTTCCAACATGCACAAATAGTTAAAGTACAGGCCAGGAAAGTACAAAGCGTATAAAACGCCAGATAATCTTTAAACCAGAAAATTTTATTTATTAATGGTGTTATAAGCACCTGATAATCTGCATGCTTCATTAGTGGAATTAATATAACAATTAAAGTAAATGTACCAATAATATTTTTGTATTTTTTTTTGTTTTGAATAAGTTTATATTTTTGCCTTTGACTTGGTATGATAAGAACATTTACACACTAACGAAATTCTTGTTATCAATATTGGTACAATTTTAGAGCAGTAAAAAAAAACTAGAAAAAAAATTAAAGCATTTGAAATACATATTAGATGTCTTTAAGCGAAGTGAAAGTCCCTTTTGTTTCTACTTTTAAAGTTCCTACAGGAATGAAAATACTGTTTTTCTGAGATCAACCGCTTTTTCCTACTGTAGTTTCAATTACTGTAACATTTACCTTAACGCTAAGAGAGTTTACACAAGCCAGAAGGTTTTATTACCTTTTGATAATTCGTAAGTATTGATATCACAACACCTACCTTTAGTGTAATTTGCGAGGATATTTAGGTAGATTATGGATTATGGGTGGTCAATAGAGTAACTATGACATAATTAATCCTACAATAAAATAGTTGTTCATAACAAGACGCTTTATAATTAATTATTTTTCATTTTTATATATTTTTTTATTTGACGCCCTCTGTGGCGTAGCGGTGCATTCAACAGCTACGACACAGGGCACGGGTTCGATTCCCGCTCAGTGCAAATATTTGTATGCACGAATTTGTCTATTTACATTGGTCTGGGTGTTTCTATGTATTATATATATTATGTATTTACAAAAAAAAAAAATTAAGTATGTTTATCCGCATTTTGATTGATGGTTATCGTAGAATATATTTATATTTATTTATTCAATTCATATTAAAGGTACCTAAACTGAATGTTTAATTAAGTCTGGAAAAGTATCCTGGAACAACGCGCGTGTCAAGGATGATAAATACTAATACCGCAAAAGTTGCCTCGTTAGTGCAGTCAACAATGATCCACACCTACACGAGAGAGCATGAAAAGAACTTTTAAACAAGTTAAAAAAACAAGGAGATGTTCTGGCCAAGGTTCTGGCATAACTCCGTCATACATATTAACGGATTTGTAAAATTATTTATTTGTTCAAAAGATGTTTATTTCGGAATGGCTCCCCAATAGTGTGACACGCGTTTTCGACTTTTAGATTAAATCTGTAATTCAGTCACTTTCACTTTTCAGTGCCTTTTTGCTTTTAAAGGAAGTTTAATTTTTGTTATTTATCTTTTAAATAACTGGTTGGTAAATTGGAACCTGCTTATATACTATAACAAAATTGTAAATTAGCTGTCTCTCTACATTGGAGATATTTAAAAAAAAACTTGAGTCATGTTAAATTAACGATTATGAACAAAAAATATTTTATGGGATTCTTGTCTGTTTGTTCACGATTGACGCAAAAACTACGGAATGGATTTTGGTGTGGTTTTTTTATTATAAAGGTCTGGGTCAGACTTGAAATCTGCCGTATACTTGATGGCAATTGGTTAAGTACAGCTGGAGATATGACCAAAAGCCTCATTAATATCAAAATGAAGGAGTTTGTACACATACGCTTCATTGCACACGGAGTATGATAACCGGGAAACTTTGTGAATTATGTTCAATGGTTGACAAGACTTAATTTGTTCATGTGCGGCTTAATGTGTACGTGATTTTGCGTCTATTTGTTGTTGGTGTGTAATATTTCGGACCGTCAACATCGTCGTCAGCTATTATGTACTCAGGTGTAGGAGTTTAACTATGAGAGTGATTTATACCATTACGCCAGAGTTTTAGTTTTACTATGCTTTGAACATTACATCAACATAAATAAATGTTTATTTAATGCATAAGAAATTAGTTGTACAGTATTTTAGATGGGAATGTTTTGTGTGTTTAGTTGTAGGCATTCTCTCCACTATTCAACCTCGCGTGAAATTGAATCTAAGCGAAATATTTATTTCTAAACTAATGTATCAAACATTAGCATCGCCGAACGGTTTCACCAGCATAAGTCCTGATCCCGTGCGAACACCGGGATAAAGAGTAGCCTATGTTACTGAGGGATAATGTATCATGCTAAACAAACAAACAATCAAATCCTTCCTCTTTATAATATTAGAATAGACAACATTCAGATGAAATTCAAAGTCGGTACCTGTATTTCAAGACGTATTACGTAGGTAGGACATTCTTTCCTACTGAGCCCCTAGAATTGGACACTTTCACTGAAGTCATTACCGAAGTTGAAATTTTAAATATTTTTATCCGACTGCGCCAGAAGGAGGGTTATGTATGTATGTATTATAAACAATAATTATACATTGTTTGGCACGTTCTGCGGCTTGAACGGCTAGATGAATTTAAGCTTGAGAGGTGTCCTTAGATTCTTATTTACTGTAAGAGTAACACTAGGTATTTCAAAATAAATAAAAAAACAATATGACGGATTTTTAGCGCTAAAATGCATGTTATTAAAAAAACTATTTTCTCGCAAACTTATAAAGTAGGATATGAAAATGAAGGGCTTTAAAAGGTGATTTCAAATATATGTAACTAAAAAGTAGGTATACAATAAATTTATGAATTAAAAAAGCAAAAACCCAACTGCCCAAAAAAACCGAAACAAGTTTGATAGAAATGGGTCCCATTTGCAAATCATAAAATAAGAAAATTAATGGGTCCCGCCTGCTGCTCAAACTGGTTTCGGTCTAATTGGGCAGTCAGGTTTTTTGATTTTTTTATTAATAATTTTATTGAATATCATCTTCCTATCCCATAGTTATTTGGAGTGGACGCCAGATGTGTGCTTTCTCCATTCATCTCAACTTGCAGTAATTTCAACATTCAGTACCTTCATCCATCTTTCACATAATTCATATACCCTCTTTTAGGTCTTTCTTCCTCCTTTTACCCTTTTTTGTCTTACGATATTATTTTCATTCAGGACAAATGGTTTAATCGTAATATTTTTGTGATTGGTTCTACTTACAAACTTCTTCTAATGTAAACATTCGTTATACACTTTATCCATTCTTATTACGCCACAAATCCATTTCAGTATTCGAATTATGACTACATGCAGCTTCGTTCTTTAGTTAAGTAGGTTTACCTTAACGTGGACCAATATTTTTTTTTTACATTAGAGTAATAGGTATATAGAGCCCATGCAAAAGTAATCAGAGATATGATATGTCCATATAACTGAACGAGTATGTTAACAATTATACCAAACAATTTGGAACAAGTTTTTGAAGTTACACCTAGAAAATATAAGAGCGTCTTCAGAGAGCCATCATTCTGTCAGATAAGAAAGCATTGCACACAAAGCTACTTAAGATATACACGCTGATTTTATAGTCGTTTTGGAATTAAATATTTTAGACACAGTTACGATAACAGAACCGCCTAGAAGTATTTATTTGAAAAAACAATTTTAAAAAAAGCCTAAAATTGATTTTGTTTGCACAAATCAAATGAGAACTCGTAGTAACTCCTTTCGATTTCACGTAATACGCTTACTACGTTTTGCTACGATTATTTTCATTAAAAATTTCCGTATTCAGTAAACAACCAATCAGAGCCCATGTCACGACACGAACCGCAGCCGGCGGCGTCCGCGCCATCCCTCCCGCCCGCCACCATCTCCAGTTGCGCGTTTCGCGTTCCATGTGAAAGTTTGTGCGGTATGTGCCGGTATAATTAACGATCAATTATTAGGGCCCGTCTATTGAGTTCATCGCACTGGTAGTTCGTATCTAGTAATGCTATGTAAGTACAGTAATATCAGAATTATTGAACATCTAAATACAGTGCGTGAACACCTAAATACTGAATTTGGTGCACGATGCCGCGATATGATGACGCCGCGGTAGCCCCATGACTTCGCCCTAGACTTGTGTTTATAGTTAAGATAAAACGACTTCTTTACACTCGTGAATACGAAACTCGTGATGAGTTAAGCAGTGCGATAGTGTAGGTAGTTACGTCTTCCGATTAGTGAAAAGTGATAGAGACAGACACACATTAAATACGCTAACAACAATAGCATAAATTCATAAAACGTACCCGTTATTTATCGAACGTGAAGGACCTGCTCGATTTCGAGCAGTTACTTTGTACAGCGAAGTGTGAACTAAAAAGGTACCTATGTAAGTTGATTATTTGGTATACAGCTCAAATTTTTTTAATGCGGCTGAATATCTACTCGCAGTTCGTTGTTGTGTTTATTTTATTATCACTACACAGACCATAAAGACATTTATCGTTAAATGATGTCCGAAATAAGTGTTTCCGATGGTCCTATGCCATGATATGAAAGAGAATATTGGAGTACCTTTTTTTTTTTTTTTTTATCGTACGGAAATCCCTTCGGATACCCCCCCGCGTGCCAGCGGGGACGGTTATGTCGGGCTTGAACCAACTAAAACCGCACGCCGTCTCGGGTCTACAGACGCCGGGGTGTAAGGTTGCCCATAGAGCATATCCCTCGCACCCCGACTGACCCTGGGCCATCTCCGGTTTCGAGATGGCCCCCTCGGGTTTGGGAACCACGGTGTCCCCGTCTTGCCCCGGTTTGGGGGAGGGGCGCTAGTCGCCCCACCGTCCCGGCCTGCTTCTGCTGGGGTGACAGGTGGCCTCACCCGCCACCCCCAGGCCTGCGTTCATGGAGGACGGAGGTCGTTAAGCGACCTCCGGCGCCTGAGTCGCCGTACCTTTTTTTTTTTTTATCGTGCGGAAATCCCTTCGGATACCCCCCCCCCCCCGCGTGCCAGCGGGGGCGGTTATGTCGGGCTTGAACCGACTAAAACCGCACGCCGTCTCGGGTCTACAGACGCCGGGGTGTAAGGTTGCCCATTAGAGCATATCCCTCGCACCCCGACTGACCCTGGGCCAAAAGCGGTAAATGTCCTCTAATAATCACCTGTTAGGCGGCGCCAGGCGGTGCATCTTATACCTATTTCCGCGCAGTTATGAATAAGAACGCACCTTCATTCATTAAAAATTGTCAATGAATTACCGAAGCGCTAATAATGTTTCTACTCGAACGAGTGAAACAGATTACAGAAACTTTTTTATTATAACCGGTATAGCATTTTGGACATCTCAAAATGGTACCATAGATTATTCCGAGTAAACCCGGGGTTACTCGGGAACCCCCCTATTCGGGTCCAATACGACTATAAATTCAGCGTGTATTTGTAAAAATAAAGTCAACGACTTTATTTTTTTCTTTAAGAATGCAACCAAATTGTTATATTAGAGCATGTTATAGTTTTACGATAAAAAGCACCTGTTTTTTTTACCCAACTGCACCTACAAGATAAGATGAGATAAGATATTAATACGATCCTATAAATACTTAGTTTTAGTTCTTTCTTGAGATGCACTGTAGTCACTAAATGTCTAAGGCCCGACCTATAATCCTCATTAATATTATGAACTTACTTCTAAACAAGTTTAATCAATTATGCATTACGAATTTAAAAAAAAATGCAATTGATTATATTTTTGAATACTGTTGTGAAGAATTAGCCCGCTATCAAAATCAATAATCTCTGTAATTGGTTATCGAAACAAGATTTTCATTTTTAAATATTTTTCCGTTTTGACATTAACAAAATTGCGTATAAAAGTCGTTTTAAGCTCGCACTGTTTTTTTTTTGTAAATGACACCGTATATCACACCGTCAGCGTCGGCAGTTGGCGGGTATTAGGCTAGATAATATTTAAACGGTTAACAAAGTTGATAGGGCATGTGGTTCGATAATGCGCTTAACTCGGCAGAGGGAGATGTTGAGCATAAATCGTTGCTAAGTGAGATCGGGTCCGATGTGTGAACTCGTAAATCAACCGTGTAAATGAGGCCCAGCTGGAAACGGACGTTGATGTTGGCCTATCTTTAAGCACGCATTATTTAAATTAATTGAGTCCCGATTTGATTACCCGATTCGACTTGATTAATTCAATACATAGTATTTAGTATTCAGTTTTAAGTGATTTCTATAATAAATTTAACAATTAAGTAGGATTAGTTCAAGTGTAACTTATCAAAGACAAAATCTTGATCCAGTGTAAATTTGTATAATCCAATCCAAAACTTTTTAGGAGTCAATGTATGTACCACTATAGCAAACATACATACATAAACTCACGCCTATACCCCCGAAGGGGTAGGCAGAGCTGCTAGCACCCACATTTCGCCAGTTTATGTTTAGGTCCCAATGTAATAGGTGGCGAGCCTATTGCCATTAACCGGGCACTTATAAACCTGCGATAAATACACACATAACTCCGAAAAGTATCGAAAAGTCATTGGTGTGTGCCATGGTAATACCTGGGATCGAACCCGAGACCTCGTCTCAGTAGTCCTTTACCCATACCACTAGGCTACCGCGGTCTAAAGCAAAGTTGTTTCAAATTATTATATATAACTGAAAACCCAAAAATTGCCCCTAATTAAGTAATCTATACATGTACAGTAGAATCCCTTCATCATGACTCCGCTTATAGTTACAAATTGCTTAATATGAAGTGCCCACAGTGTGAAGTTTGATTACATATAAAATTCTTTAGAACAAGATCGAATATACTATCGATCGAGTTAATTATCCGCTTATAATGACGTATATTTATGAAATTATGTCCAGCTATAATGACCAACATGATTCCTAACGCCTTCGCCTGTTATCGTAACAGTTTTCAACCATTTCCCTGCGACGGCGACGCCTTTCATTTGGTTTTGAATGGAATAGATATATTCCCTTTTTTTTTTTTTTTTTTTTTAACGTGCGGAAATCCCTTCGGATACCCCCCCGCCGGCCAGCGGGGGTGGTTATGTCGTGTCTCGACTAAAACCGCACGGTGTCCTCCCCAAGTGTCCGTTGCCGGGCACCCCGGGTAAGCCCTCGAAAGGATAACCCCAGGGTTGCCGGCGGGCTTTGGCCGCCACCGCGGCCTCGCCTGGTGGGGTCGGGTTTTATCCCGCTTCGGTGAGTTGGCAGGCGTGTGTAGGGCACACACGACACGCCTCCGCCACGGCCTGCTTCTGTAAGGACGGCGAGTCGGCCAACTGCCGTCCTCAGGCCCCGATCATGGAGGTCGGTAGTCCCGGGCGTAGATGCGTCTGCGGCGTCCTCGCCGCAGACTGCGAAACTCGGGGGGCAGGGTTCTCTCCCGCTCCCTCTCCGCCGTCTCTTTCGCGCGCATTACCTGCTCGCAGAAAGAGGCGGCGGCGTGCCACTTGCTCCCGTCGGAGACCACGGCCCTCACCATGGTCTCCAACGAGAGAACGTCCACGCCCAGGACCGCAACGAGATCCCGGCGTTGACTCGCCCACGCAGGGCACTCCACCAACGTGTGGAGCGCCGTGTCTTCGCCAGGATCCTCGCAGTGCTGGCACTGCGGCGTTGTCTCCCGGTGGATGCGCCACAGATACTTACCGAAGCACCCGTGTCCGGTAACCATCTGGCACATCCGGTAGGAGAGGTCCCCATGGTCCCTCTCCAACCACTCCTTCATGATCGGTCTCACCGCCGCAATGGTGAATTCCCCCCACCTTGGGTGCTCAAGTCGCACCCTCCATGTCTCCATGAGTTCCTGGCGGAGCAGGGACCGCTGAGCCCTGATTTCTCGGGGCTCCGGCCTATGGCCCCGCTCCAGCGCCTCCTTGCGCCACTGGTACAGCAGCGCAAGGGCTCTCGCTTCCAGGTCCCATGGAGGGGTCCCGGCTAGGAGACATGCCGCCTCGACGGAGATCGTGCGATACCCCCTGATGACTCTGACGGCCATCGCTTTTAACGGGCCTTTCATTTGGTTTTGAATGGAATAGATATATTCCCTAACAAAAACAGGAAGTTATTTACAACTATCCAATCGTCCATATAGTTTAAATCTACTCTTTTGCTATATTAGATGATAATAAGTTAGAGCCCGTCATCTACAAATTCTCCTCGATTCCTTTTTTTTTGGCTATAGCTTTTTTTTTATATTTAGGACACGTCAATTTGACTTCACCTCGCCTGATGGTAAGCTGAAGGTAAAGTCTCAGGAAAGAGGATCACCATTACATACACGTACCATGTTAACAATGGTGGCACTCAGCTTGACGGCCTCATCAGAAGAGGATTGTCATCGCAGCACCGCGTGACTCCCACCGGTCCCACTAGTGCTGCGACCACAATCCCCCTGCCCGGCTATGCACTTGCTGACCCCTGAATGCAATCAAACCGAAATTGGATTACTATGGAGGGTTTTTCGCAATCGTGCACGGTGGTACCTACCCGGCCGAATTTTGTGACAAATTTGTGTCATCAAATTTCTACCACCAGTAAAACTACACTGCCCTGTTTCGTAATGACTCAGTATATTGAAATCGGAATCCACATTCTTCAAAGAAACAATATAAAAAACCCACGCATTGATATAATTCTATGGTCTATCTAGATTGCTATTCCACTACGCATATACATATCTACATTATTTCTACAACTGAACTGCATTCCCAACGGTTGAAGGTGTAAATGCTCTTGTAATGACCTATTTACATACCTGCAGGTGATATCAAACTAACAGCTCTCATATATTGGTAGGTATTATGATCAAAGATAGTTTACTTGTTCTTTTAAGACCAATCTTATTTAATGTCCATTTTTATCATGATTGCATATAGAGAACTGTTTGGATACATATCTTTAATCTTATATGTCATTTAAACATAATATAGTAAATTCATTCATTCGTTCAAGTACTAGCTGTTGCCCGCGACTTCGTATGCGTTAAGTACAGAATAGATCAAGGTATGTTTATTTCTGCAGTCTCGATACGTACTTACGTAAGTATTAAGTTATGGACGGATCGGATGAGGCGATGTAGTACACTTGTATTATATTGTCAATTCTTTGCAAATAGATGGAGAAATCATGCCCTAGAAGAATGTTCATGCAAAATCAGAAAAAAAAAATCCATCTTCATCTTCTTCATTTTGCCTAAGACTAGCCCACTGCAATCTCCGACGTTGACGTTGCCGGGAATTCAGAGGAGCTCATCAAGACCTCCATGCTCGTAATCCAGCCTGGTGCAAGCAACTCTGAATGGCCCGAACTTCTGCTTTTATTTTAGTAGCGTTAATTGTTGGGTCACTGGCTGCTAGTAATCAAATATAGCGCTTTTGGGCAGCAGTTAAAACAGTTGGGTGACCACTGCGGGGTTGGTCACCTAAATTACTCATCTCGTGATACCTCTGCAACATGGTCACAACACAGGATTGGGATATAGAAACTGTTACTATTTCTTTCCTAGTTTATCCTTCTTCCCTCTAAGTAACTATTTTTGCTCGTAAAACTTGTGATAATCCTCTTGGCATTTTTGCAATCACAACTTTCCGGTAAAAATTATTTTAAATCCGTTAAAATTGACTAAATCAGATTTTCTGAATGAGCGTAAGCTAGGACTGAAAGTCTTTTCATATGCAAAAACTATTGAACTGTTTTACAGTCAGTCTAGTTCTATATTATAAAATAAAGAATCTAAAAAGAAGAAAAAATCATAATATAATCTACCGTAACAAAAAAGATTTTGATTTTTCAAAGTGATCGCGAACTGTTTTTGAGGGGTTTATGTATAGATACTCGAAAGTATCTTTGGCCTTTATTTTTACTTTTATTTAATAATACAAATTAATGGTGCCTTTTGTCAAAAATCAGAGAATTTATTCTTGTTCAATATCAATGGATCTGTTGTTTTTTCTGTTACTAGCTGTGCCCTACGGTTTCACATCTTTTTTTATTACTCGGTCTTTTAGGATCATGGCGTGATATTATATAGCCTGTCCTTTCCAAGAACTGGGGTATCAAATGCAAAAATATTTTTCAAATTGTACTTTTAGATTCAGAGATTTTTTAGATTCATGCTAGTGTTAAACAAACAAACGTATAAAATACGTACTGACCTCATACCTGCGAACCACAGGTACTATTCCCATAATACAAAATAGCTATATCAGACTATAATCTATGTCTGTGTCCATTTTCAGATCCGTGAAACCATTTTGCGTGAAAGAGTAACAACCGTTCCTCCGTCCTCACTCACTTACACTAGAAGTATTAAAGATAGTCAAACTCACGCAGCCGCCCTTAGTTCCATGGCCTAAGATACTATTTTGCTATAACATAAAGTGTCTAAATGAGAACCCAATCGGCATTTTATTATTTTTAATATGTCTCCAGCTGTCGTAATTTACTGGCTACTTGATAGCGATAACTGATTCAGACATACTTGAAAATTAATAACTTCTGCATCAAATATGGTCGGCGGCTTTCATTAAAAAATAACGACGTGTGAGACTGTGAAATGTTAAATATTTGCGTATGTCCTTAACCTTTTAATGTGGTAATTTTTAGATTTCGCTGAAACTATTCTACAAACAATTAGCTTTGAATTTCCTGACAGCCAAACTCAATAATACTGTGACAATCGAAATTATATTTTATTTTTTGGTGCTCCTTTTTGACCCTTGGCATGATGTCAATCATTACAGGTCTGATGACTTGCATTTATTTAACATATACGACGTCATAACTTACAAACCTTTGGGGCTTAAAGCGGTCAACATTAACTGCACTATTCTTGTTAATCTTCTTGGTTGGGAAGTATCTCTATCTGGACTTGATGACGTTCTTGTTGATCTTCTGCAAATAGGAGACAGTTCCTGCTGTTCTATCGCTTGATGCATACCTATTCAGCTTCAGATTCAGTATACACTGACCATTCTAAAGATGACCATTTCTTTGATTGCAATAACACCTTTATTCTATTCTCATATATAGTGTAAGCAACTAACTAAATATATACAGACCTTGGTATTTTTAAACTATAAAACATTCTTTGAAAATAACTAAAAATAATTAATAATAGGTAGTAACCAGATCAGGGGTGTGTGTTGGGTAACCTCCTCGAGTGTCGCTCCGATTCCGATCCCGCTGCAGTCCGGGGGGAACGGAATCGGAGCGGCCGGTACACCCTGGGCGGCGGTCAATGGCTTCCCCTTCACCCCTTCATAGGGTTGGCATTGATCGTCGGCCAATACCCAACGTGGCGGGAACACATCGCTCTCCGTACTCCTCTGCTTTCAGAGGAGACAGGATGAGCGATGCTGTTAGTGGTGAGATGGCCCAGGGTCAGCCGGGGTGCGAGGGATATGCTCTATGGGTAACCTTACACCCCGGCGTCTGAAGACCCGAGACGGCGTACGGTTTTAGTCGGTGCAAGCCCAACATAACCGCCCCCGCTGGCCGGCGGGGGGGTATCCGAAGGGATTTCCGTACGATAAAAAAAAAAAAAAGGTAGTAACCAGATCAACATACTCATACCTATCCACAGGCAGGTCCTATTCTCGCTACATAAATGTGTCATCGATTACTTTTTGACAAAGTTTTACGATAAACTGTGAAACTGTTCCTTGAAACCTGAAAAGTATATTAAGGAGACATAATTCAAATTGTACCATTAACGTGATGTGGAAAATATGTTTACTAAAGCGATATGAATTATGATATAAATATGAAAGGAATAACACAACTTTTGCATTTAACGCGACATCACCGAGGCTTTAGAACATAATTTTTATAAAAAAACACTGAATTAAATTTGGACGAACTTTTAACATCATTTGACTACTGTGTTTCTACTTATAATATGGTATTATCAATGTGAAAGTTTGTGGAGATCTTTAGATGTTTAATCACACTCTAACGGCTGAATGAATTTGGCTGAAAATAGGTAGGTACGGAGATAGATCTCCCGGCCCGCTGAGCCCGCAACATGCTCGCCAGGCGACTCAGGCGCCGGAGAGCGCTTAACGACCTCCGTTCTCTATGAGCGCAGGCTTGGGGAGGCAGGTGAGGCCGCCTGTCACCCCAAACCGGGGCAAGAAAGGGACACCGTGGTTCCCAAACCCGAGGGGGCCATCTCGAAACCGGTCGGAGTGCGAGGGAAATGCTTTATGGGCAACCTTACACCCCGGCGTCTGAAGATCCAAGACGGCGTGCGGTTTTAGTCGGTTCAAGCCCGACATAACCGCCCCCATTGGCCGGCGATGGGTACCCGAGGGGATTTCCGCACGCAAAAACAAAGATACGGGGATAGATTGTTGTCTCCACTAACACATAAGCTCTAATGCCTGGAATAGGTGTTGAATATGAATTTGTAGAATGGGAAGCGAAAACGGGATCAGAACTCCACGTGGGTGAAACTGCGGGCATGAGCTAGTTTTATATAGAAAAATTCTCTATGTTCTTAGGGCAAGATAGGCACAAACATAAATTAAAGTTCATTATCTTTTAAGAAGTAATGGTATAAGAAAGGTATCATACTTTCTAGCGGTGACATGGTCTCGTATAGAATTCAGAGTTAATTAAAAAAAAAAAAAGAAATATGTACGAAATTGTACGCTAATAAAAACAAAGCGTACTACAAAGATTCACGAGAAAACTATGATCACACTGCCACTATTAGGAAGAATACTTTTTAGCGGGCGTCATCTATTTTACATTATAGCCGTCGAGTTTTCAACTACGAATATCTTATCAATCAAAAAAAATGTTACAGAAAACAGTTACAGTTTAGTACGTTCAAGTTTTAAAGTGTTTTATAAATGTTAAGTTTCATTTGTCTCGTTGTCTCGCCGTCTGTATTGACATACTGCCCAGCTTACGATCGAACTGAAATTTGGTGATGATGATAAAGCTCATATAGGAAAATAGAAAAATCCTAAACTAAACAAAATAAACCCATCGTAAAAACTTATAAAATTACTTTAAAACCTAAACGTATATTTTTCGAACACTTTCTCTGTGTAATCATAGTAATTTCCGAAATCTTTGCAGTAAACTTTATTTTTATTAGCGTACAATTTCGTACATTTTTTTTATAGAAGTCTGAATTCCATACGAGACGATGACCAAGTTGACACTAGGAAAGTTCAATAATGATAGGATTGCTAGTAAATAAATAACTTAATACCATTTTAATAACCAGGGGGAATAGAGGACCTTACCAACATCCTTGAAGCCCAAGCCAACCTTACCTGCTAGTTGGTGCAGTTGCTAAACAACGGATGAGGCTCTGATGCAGATTTTCTTCTCAGGGTAGGGAGGCCAGACAGCAGTCGCTTCCAGAAAAGTCGACATACCAATCAAAAACAATAAGCGGACCTCGGCCTCCAAAGTGCAAACTTTGGACGCCACTAGGAAATCACTATGATGATGATGATGACCATATTAATAACCTTAATATATTCAATGGTCAAACTGGCGTGGCGGCCGAAATCTAAATTAAGATGTACAAAAATATCAATAGAATATTGATTCTCAACAAAGTTCAACGGATTCAACCGACAAGTCAACTTTTTTAATTATCTGGAAGTTTGTTCAATGTTTCCTAGTTTGTCAGTCTATCCTTGACTTTGAGGAGGACAAACTGTTATTTCAATAAGAAGAACAGTAATTAATTACAACAAAGTTTGAGTTAAATTTTATAAAATAGCGGTTGCTATATTTAAGGCCTATGTCCAGCTGTGGACTGCTATAGGTTTAATTGATTGATATTTTGGTTACAAGGTCGGTAAAAGGTGGTGGTAGATCATCCTGTGTTATGGCTGATGTAGTGGTACATGCTATTTTATTCTTGCCTGTTGATACTACTTATACTCACACCTTTTTTCCTCTGGGGTAGGCATAGACTCACCATTTAAGTCACACATTTCACGAGCTTCCTCTCCTGTCATAAAACCTTTCATGCGGGTTTGTGCAGGTGTTGGTACTATATAAAAGAAATGTGATACATATAAAGATAATTCTGACTTTGACCAACTTTAACCCTCCGTGATAGGAAGAAGCAAAAGCCTGCCTCTTCTTTTCTAAAGCCTTTCTGTCCTCCATAAACATATCACGAGCTTTGTCTACTATCGTTTGTAACTTTCAGGTATGCCTGCCAGTTTCAAGTTCTTCTAAGATTGTCTCTTTTTCTAGATATGGTGGTTTTAATTTGGTGTATATTCTGCGATTAGTAAAACCTGCTCGCTTACACTGTTTTTATATATTACACTCAGCAAACTTCTTTCAGTCTTAGAATCAAGTTATGTTGGTTACCTTATCAGCTGAATTTATATCATGAATGTCCAATTTTTTACAAATCCTAATGGCTAATATAGTTTAAGTATAGTATAGTATAAAAGAAGTCTGAAAATCTTGCAGCTTTCCGTGACTCGTATGTACATGCTGATCGTTTAAAATCAAAGACGGTCGTAATACTGGTATAATCGCAAGCAAAGCGCTAAATGCGCCAAGTGTCATTGTTCTTTTAGAAGTCTTAAGTTTCTAACTGTACCGCAGGGCTCCGATCCTCAATCCTTAGTGACGTTATGTTTTATATCTATCGGCATTATGACGTCTAGTCATCTATATGGCCAAACGAACATTGGGACATAATCCAGCTGCTGATTCTAAACACTGAATAGAAATCTCATCCATTTACGCTTCTTATTTTTCTTGAACCGTAAGTGTACCCTAACAGTCTCACCAACACATTTTGGAAAAGAGATAAGACCGCTTATTGTGATGCTCTTCTAGGTTTTAGCTTAAATTTGGTTATAATTAAGTGAAATAAGTATCACTTTGATAAAAAGTTTTATTCTAAGTAATATAAAGGTTTTTTTTTATTTCACAGTCTAACTTAATATGTAATCCACCTTACAGTGAGACAAATAGAATTGTTTTAGAGCGAAAGAGAAAGACAGCTTGTTCATAAACCAATTTATTTTAATGATACGTGAGGAGCACACACTTTATAGATTTTCGTCATTGTCATTCGTTATTGTTAACGTACGTCAGCAAAAGCTATAAAAGTACGATGACCCGTCTGTTCATGTTGACGAAATCATCTGACACAATCGTATACGACCTGTGTGGCATGGCTGCTGAGTGTTGCCACATCAGGGGTCACGAGTTCGATTACCGGTCAGTGCAAATATTGATGTGCGTGAACATGTCTATTTGCATTGTTTTAAGTGTTTCAGTGAATGATAATTATGTATATATTTACAAACATATTGTATCCAAGTACCTTTCTTTTTCAATGTCGTAGACAACAATGTAAACGGGAATTAACGCGATCATTATAGGTAGATACATACCCAGGCCTGGGGGTGGCAGGTGAGGCCGCCTGTCACCCCAGCAGAAGCAGGCCGGGACGGCGGGGCGACTTGCGCCCCTCCCCCAAACCGGGGCAAGACGGGGACACCGTGGTTCCCAAACCCGAGTGGGCCATCTCGACACCGGAGATGGCCCAGGGTCAGTCGGGGTGCAAGGGATATGCTCTATGGGCAACCTTACACCCCGGTGTCTTAAAACCCGAGACGGCGTGCGGTTTTAGTCGGGTTAATCCCGACTTAACCGGCCCCGCTGGCCAGGGCGGGGGGGTATCCGAAGGAATTTCCGCACGATAAAAAAAAAAAAAAGGTATTGCCTTTGGATTGTCAGTCTGTGACCACGGCCAGTGTAACCTGGTCGGAACGTCAGGCAAAAATTAGCAATGTCTTGGAATACATGATAAAACCTACGAGTATGCTTGATTTGGCCTAGATAGCGCTGTGTGGTTACTTTAGATAATCTGTCCCACAGTAACATTATCTCTTTAATAATTACAAAAGACAAATTAATTAGTGCGTTAATGCAGGATACCATTATCATAATCATCATCAATTAACATATTCATGCACCAAGGAATTCCTGAATGGTAATCTCTAACAAGACTCAATGAAGTTAAGTTAATAACATTTTTACTTCAACGATGCTAAGTAATTTATATATGCTACTAAACAGTTATGCCTTTAAAGGTACTAAATGTTGTTCTTATAAATAAAAACACACCACAACACAGTATGCTTCAGTATCACGCGAACCATTTAATCATTATACACTTTCCTTTCCTTTTAAATATTCAATTTAATAACGGGTTCGATGGTGGCACTGCACGCAAAAGCCACGCGTTGTATTAAGATTGTAAGATCAATGTTCCTACGTTTAATAGTAACTGAACTATTATAAGTAGCTGCACGTTCTCTATTAATTAAGTAAGTTAGCAGTTATAATACCGTATCGGTATTTAAGCTAGTGTCATTAGCTTAATGATTGGATTAAGGGATGTTTCAAATAGACTTAGGGAATTCTAGGAAACGCGCCTGGAAGATAGACATGTATATATGCAAATAATATATTCGGAGCGTAGCTCTGGTAAGTTAATGAAACTTGGTGATTTGTGAGATTATAAAGTACTATTCTTACATTGGATGACGATCTGCGAAAGACTGCGGGCAGATGCTGGATGCGGTAAGCTGAAGACAGGGCGCTATGGCGCTCATTAGGGGAGACCTATGTCCAGCAGTGGACTAGCATAGCATTTTTTTTCATTCTTTTTCATTCATTCAGATGGAGCCCCATACACCTAACCTAACTGAAGTTGGGAAGTTTAATTTCAATCCTTCATTAATAAACTGGGCACTTGTTAATACAGTATTTCAATTATTACCGTCGTAACCACTTACCATTAGGTGATCCGTGAGCTTATTTGCTACTTTATTAGTATTATAAAGCACTTGTCTTCTACTTCTATGAGTATATCACAAATTTTCATTCAACATTCATCAAACCCACACGGTGTCCTTCCGAAGCGTACATTGCCGGGGACACCGGGTACGCTCTCGAAAGGATAACCCCAGGATTCCCGGCGGACTTCGGCTGGCGTCGCGGGTTCGCTTTTGGGGTTGGATTTGATCCCGAGTCGGTGAATTAGTAGGCGTGTGTAGGACACACACGATATGCCTCTGTCTTGGCCTGCTTCTGTAAGGATGGCGAGTCGGCCGACTGCCGTCCTCAGGCCCCGAAACTGGAGCTCGGTAGTCCTAACCAGGTAGAGCTAAGTTCTCCCCCGCTCCCACGTCGCGTTTTTCGCGCCCATTACCCAGCTCGCAGAAAGAGGCGGCGGCGTGCCACTTGCGCCCGTCGGAGATGCGTACATCGCGAAAAAACAGACAGACAAACAAGAATAAATTTTCAAAATCGTTCATTTAACGTTACCTAAGTATTTTTTTAAATAGCTCCATTGTATGTATCTACATACGCAACTAATTTACAATTTTATAATACAATAGAAGATACAGTATCAGTTTTATAGGCGTAGAAATGATAAATTATGAGATTAATGAAGCAGTAATCATTTTTATTGTTTGCTTAGCACGATGTGGCACTTCGCATTGGCGTGTTTAATTATTTATTGGGCTAATACGTGTTTATGCCATATTTTATGATCGGTTAAATGAGAAATGAAATATTTACGAGCCTGTGCCTACTTTCGCGTCGTGGCGCCATCTATATATCAGTCAGAAAGCTATGTTCGATTATGTTATGACTGTGCGCAGTTGTGCACCATGCTTTATAGCTCGTACCGAGTCCACTTGAACGATAAATTACTTGCCAAGCACCTAGATCATCTGTCTACAACTTTATTTATATATCGCCGATAGCATGCCCATATATTTAGTTTCAGTCAACCTAACGTCATTTCAGTGAGAAATCCTGTAATCTTCCATAAACCACTTCAGTGAATAGGTAACGATATACACTACTAGCTTATGTCGCGGAGGTCGGTTCTCGTTTTCAGGGTTCCTCCGTTGCCAAATGGAAAAAAACGGAACCCTTATAGATTCGTCATGTCTGTCTGTCTGTCCGTCCGTATGTCACAGCCTCTTATTTCAGAAACTATAAGAACTATGCTGTTAAACTTGTTAAACTTGGTAAGTATTCTGTGAACCGCATTAAGATTTTCACACAAAAATAGAAAAATACAATAAATTTTGGGGGCTCCCTATACTTAGAACAGAAACCCGAAAATTTATTTTCATCAGACGCATTACTGTGTGGTATCTATGGATAGGTCTTCAAAAATGATAGTGAGGTTTCTAAAATCATTTTTTTCTAAACTGAATAGTTTGTAAGAGAGACACTTCCAAAGTGATAAAATATATGTAAATAAGAGAATGATAAGACTAAAAGAAATATATGATGTACATTACCATATAAACTTCCACCGAAATTTGGTTTGAACGAGATCTAGTAAGTAGTTTTTTTTAATACGTCGTAAATCGTTAACCGCAATTTACATTTCAATCTACTGAAATATAAAAATTTAAAAAAAAACATCATGTTACTTGCTGCTACGGAACCCTTCATGGGCGAGTCCGACTCGCACTTGGCCGCTTTTTTCGTCATATCTCAGGTTCTACTTTTAACCAATTGCAATCAAACATAGAACAGATTTTAAGTCTGATCAAGACCTTTCTAATTAAAAAAACTGCATCAAAATCCGATAGTAGTAGTTTTTGCATCCATCACGAACAAACATTTCCAAAAAATATTTTTGTGTTCAGAATCGTTCATTTAACATAACACAAGTTTTTTTTAAATATCTCCAATGAACTGACACAATTTTATAATTTATAATAGTATCGATAGTTGTAGTTGTAGTTGTAGATGTAGCTTAAAAATAGCTAGCAGCAAAATGCAAAAGTCATCATAAACATCTTTTACTAAATATATTATATATATATAGGAACTCAATCTAGGGAATCTCTGAATCCCATGGACTTCACAATTATACAACACTAACAGCCATGACGAACATACATCATATAGAATAATTTTAATATCTCTGATTCACATAAATCACACTAGAGTAATATCTCAGAATCACGAGGACGAGGACATGGTCATAAATCATAAATCTACAATGAAACAAAATCTTACTAATTTTTACCAGGTGAGTAAGTTCAGGGCCAGCTAACTAATTATATGTAGATCTTACATTTTACCATAATCTGATTTTTTTACAAAATTGATAGCAGTCTGTCTGATTGCTGTCAGTTTGGTGAAAGTAGGTATAACGTCCTTCAAGGCATTATAATAATGTGTCGGTAATCCATGAAACGTATTACATTTATAATTAATATTATTTCGGCTGTCCTGTGGTTAGGATATGTCGGGCTCGTCGAAAAGTGATGATTGACAGACAACTTGACGTATGTTCGTTAAGTTAATGGAGCTCGCCGGCCCTGTTCAATAATTAAGACTGATGTATCGCCGAGAAGAAGGCAATGTTCAAACTTAAACAATAAGAAAAGACATGAACTTATTTATTTTTTCGTTCAACAACTTGGAGATAGCTCAGAGTACAATTCAGTTTGACCAGGTATTTTCGTTCAACAATTTGCGATAGCTCAGAGTACAATTCAGTTTGACCAGGTATTTTTCGTTCAACAATTTGGAGATAGCTCAGAGTACAATTCAGTTTGAACAGGTATTTTTTTCAGCTATTTGGAGATAGTTCAGAGAACAATTCAGTTTGATCAGGTATTTTTCGTTCAATGATTTGGAGATAGCTCAGAGTACAATTCAGTTCGTGCATAGCGGCGGTAAGGCCCATCATGGAGGATTGGCTGGAGAGGCGACACGGAAGCCTCTCGTACCGACTGACGCAAGTGATCTCCGGGAAGGGGTGCTTCGGGGACCACCTGCATCGGATCAGGAAAGAGCCAACGCCTAGTGTCATCACTGCGACGCGAGCGAGGACTCAGGGCTGCACACGCTGGCGGACTGCCCGGCGTGGGAGGCGCCGAGGCGTGACCTCGTGGCAGCCATCGGGGTTGGAGTCCTCTCGCTCGGCAGCATGATTGCGGCAATGGTGCGGAGCGCGAGCGCGTGGGCCGCCGCCACCTCCTTCTGCGAGCATGTAATGCTCGCGAAGGAGGTGGCGGAGCGCGCCCGGGAGAGACTTAGAACTCTCCCGGACCGCCGACCCCGCAACTTGCTCGCCGCGCGTCGCAGGTGACTCAGGCGCCGGAGGTCGCTTAACGACCTCCGTCCTCCATGAGCGCAGGCCTGGGGGTGGCGGGTGAGGCCACCTGTCACCCCAGCAGAAGCAGGCCGGGACGGTGGGGCGACTAGCGCCCCTCCCCCAAACCGGGGCAAGACGGGGACACCGTGGTTCCCAAACCCGAGGGGGCCATCTCGAAACCGGAGATGGCCCAGGGTCAGTCGGGGTGCGAGGGATATGCTCTTTGGGCAACCTTACACCCCGGCGTCTGTAGACCCGAGACGGCGTGCGGTTTTAGTCGGTTCAAGCCCGACATAACCGCCCCCGCTGGCACGCGGGGGGGTATCCGAAGGGATTTCCGCACGATAAAAAAAAAAAAAGGTGTTTTTTTTGGTAAAAGACATGTAGTTACGTTGGGTCTCAGTTTACCAGTCACGACCGACTACATTAAGTCTAACTAGCTCATCCGGATAAATACATTCCGCCTTAGAATCAAGTTATGTTGGTTACCTTATCAGCTGAATTTATTTCGGAGATTTCTCATATTTTTAATTATTCTATTTGCTAGTATAGGCAGAGTATCCCGAGGGAGCCATCTCAAATAACCGGGATGGGGATTTCCGCAGAAAAAAAAACACAAAATGGCATAGTATAGGCATAGATGCTGGATGCGGCAAGCTGAAGATAGGGCGCTATGGTGCTCATTAGGGGAGACCTATGTCCAGCAGTGGACTAGCATAGGTTGATGATGAGGTGGAGACAAATCTAAAAAATCTAAAATAATGAAAATCAGTCAGCCCGTTGTTGAGTTTATCCCGGTCGTCAATAACATGACTTTGTTTTATTTTATATATAGATTTGCAGATGTTTTACATGTGTATTTATATCTAGTACCTTTTTTTTTATTTTTTCGTGCGGAAATTCCTTCGGATACCCCCCCGCGTGCCAGCGGGGGTGGTTATGTCGGGCTTGAACCAACCAAAATCCATTTAACATCAATTGATATTTGGTTTGTTTTATTCTATAGTCAGGCAGATGCGGGTTTGTACAAATATTAAAATAAGCACGTATACATATATGCATGTGTACCGGATGCAAGTCGGAAGTCAGATTCCTACCGGTCGTGTCAGCGCAACTTCCTCGTGTACAATATACACATTTTTTACTTTCATATTTTTGAAAGCATTGATGCTTGCATACATACGTGATCCTGTTTGGATTTTTTATTTTCCTTTGTGATTTTTTTTGGTGGCCAGTTTTAACATTTTATAATTTAATCTACAAATGTATGTCCAAATAAATTACATGATCATGAGCAAGTCAATTGTTAGATCACAAGAAGCGAAAATTAATTAAGTTAGTGTTACTATCTGGAGGCTGACCGTGACCGCTTATCAGCAATTCAATTGTAGAGCTAAACTGCTAAATAGTTACGTACTCATACCATGACGTCGTATTAGGTCGTTTAGTGTCACGTTCCAAATGTCAACAAAAGAACGTTTCAGTACAAATTATAGCAATTCAGTTTACAAACTTGTATTGCTTCCAAACTAAACTGTTTATAAATCATCATGGTAAGGTTCCTGAGCTAGAACTAATAAAGTAGGTATTTACAATGTTGATACAATATGAATACTTAGATATTGCAGCAGACTACATACTTAAGAAGTTTATCAAAGTTCTACTAAGTTGTGATGTATACATTTTTTGGTCATATCTCCGGTTCTACTTAACCAATTGCAATCAAACCTATGGCAGATTTTAGTTCTACCTTTCTAATAGAAAAAGCCGCATCAAAATCCCTCCAGTATTTTTTGCATACAAACAGATAAGAATGTCAATAAAAAATTGTGTTCAGAATCGTTCATTTAACATAACCCAATTTTTAAATATAGCCAATTACAGACATGACTAATTTACAATTTTATAATAGTTTAGATTGTAACCTCGAGATTGCTTGCATAAATGATAGTTTTCATACTGATCTTAAAATAAAGATCGTTTGACTGCCAGATCATTTTCGAAAATTTGGTATTAACAGATGAAAAATTTAGTACTACAGAAGAACCCCCCACAATAGCGTTAATAGAAAAATAAAGACGTGGAGATGCATCTACTCAAACTCATAAATGTAAAACCTAAATAGCTGGTATATATCACATATATACAAGCTATTTAGGTTTATATATGCAATGCTTATACTCTGCAAGTTATGTAAGCGACTTAATTAAGTAATTAGCCTGCAACGTTCTTTAAAAAATAATTAATATTATGTATAATATACGAGTATTTGACTATAACATCGCTATAAATTGACTTAATAAATAAACTTCAACGATTCTCGGCTGCTCAAAACCAAACATTCAAACCCTATTGAAGAAAAACTATTTTTAACGGATTCTATCGCGATTTATTTGATATTTTATATTTTGGGGAGTCTCCCCGTGACCATGGCTGCTGAAAAGCAACCGAAACGTCGGGATCAATGTAAAATATGAAATAATATTAAGTAAATCGCGATAGAAACCGTTAAAATATTTTATTTCAATGTGTGACATTCGCGTAAACTTCCGACAATATCATTCAAAGCCTGTTCAATTACCGTATTAGTTTGATTGATCATTATAGTGTGAGGATTACAATGCCTTGAAACATAACATAACATAAACTCACGCCTATATCCCCGAAGGGGTAGGCAGAGGTGCTAGCACCCACATTTCGCCAGTTTATGTTTAAGTCCCAATGTAATAGGTGGCGAGCCTATTGCCATTAACCGGGCACTTATAAACCTGCGATAAATAGACACATAACTTCGAAAAGCATCGCAAAGTCATTGGTGTGTGCCATGGTAAAACCTGGGATCGAACCCGAGACCTCGTCTCAGCAGTCCTTTACCCATACCACTAGGCTAACGCGGTTTCCTTGAAAACAATATCTAAATAACAGGCAGAAGCTTTAAGTCGAATCGTCACCGACATTCACAACTAGGTGACTGAAAATCGAATGAATATTCATCTATTCGGGTTACATTGGAACTACACAAAGTAACCAGTGTCAATTAACATGTACATTGTACCGCTGAGTTTGAAACCAACAGTCCAAATATTATACTCTAATCGGATTAGGTGCGTGAAGATTGCGATATTTTCAAGTTGCGTTTTGAAGATGAGTGTTGAGACTGTAATTTTATGCTTGTTCCAGTTAGGGGGGATATTGAATAGATTTATGTCACCTTAAGCTGTACTGATGTCAGTCTGAAGACTTAATTCTTTATTTGAATTTTAGTTCTTGACCTAAGCGAATATATTCGTACTTTTGACAATTTAGGACAATAAGGAAATTATAGCTTGTAACTTTTTGCTTAACTGTTTCAATACAAAAAAAAGAACAACAATGGAACAAGAAGGAATGATTAGAATTGTAATAGAACTCTTAGTCCGATTCCTGAGACAAAAGAATTAGATGTAGTGGATACATATACCCATACAAATACGTGCATAAATATTTACATTCAATTTGAAGTTAAAATGAGAATTACAAATCAACTTGTTAATTAGATTTCTTGATCACAAATGTGTTTCTATGGCTCAGAGAAGTCGGCTACGACTGATTACATTTTTGCGGCTTCAAGCAAATTACTAGCTCTGAGAACGTCGAATGCAATTAAATTGAAACCATTACCTGTAATGATTAATAATATATCGTATATACGTAATTCAAATCTCTTGGAATTACGAATTCACTTCTTAGGTAGGTACAAGAGCTTAGAATAATTTCTCTCGTGTTAGATTAGTATTTCAGTTCGCAGAATATTTCATTTTGATCTTTATTAGCCGCCAACCTGTTTAAATTACTTGTTATTAAATATTTAGATTAGAATCCATCTTCAATTTGCACATGTACATCCAGATATTCATACAGAGTGTAGTGTATACGTGCATATCGTGTCTGTTTTCTTTACTAATTGCTGTGGCTCCAGAGGTGGCATTTGTAAATATTCTTATGAGTATTTAAAGTAAAAAGGTCTGTTTTCCACATCGAAATTAAGTTAAGGGACGGCATGATTAAAATGTTACCTAATTTTTTTCTATAGATCTGGTTCTCTACTATGCATACAACAGTAACGTAATCTACTGTACTTGTTTTTAAAAAAGCTTTTAGGTCAATTCTACAAGAATTGGTAGCATTATTCCATAACGTCAATCGGTAGTTTTTTTCATACGCACTACTTAACTAAGCAAATATGAGATGGCAAACACAATGTGTAAACACTAAGAGTCGATCTGTTAAGCACTTTGTTTGTTTGCTCTAGAATGACCGTCAATTATTTAGAGAATATATTTAATTTCATAAACAGTAGACCAAAAAAGTTTAAACTAGAGTTGTAGATTTATCTAAACCTTACAACTTATGGCTACTTACTTGTGATATTAGACATATATTCGGTACATAATCAGTAATCAGCTATTGAAAAAAGGAAACGTTTCAATGGTTACTGTGGGGAACACATATAGTTACATTCTATATAATTAAATGACCGAGGGAATGAGAGGTTATTAATTAATAAAATTCACTCACATTGCAAAGAATAACGGTACAACTTATTGACCGAAAGACATAGCGAAATTATATTATTTATTTTGATCTATCTATTAACGATTTTAGGTTGTATTCACAGTAAATTCCATCTTTCGATTTCGTTAGTGAATTACTAAGCATATTACACATGATATTCATTTAAGAATTGTTAGTTTGTCTAGAATATCATACGGCAATGGTATTTTAAGAAGTAAGTTTTACATAAAGTTATAATTATACAAACCATTTATAGTAAAATCGAAAAAAAAAGCATCATCCGCCATTAACGTCTATTACATAAATATTGACTTAAATGTATTTAAAAGACGAAAAACGCGAAGATATTTTCATAAAACTTTATTATAATAGATTTTTTTTTGTATAAAATATTTCCGTGCAACTGCTTTGTAACTTATGGTTTTGATAAGAGTTAACTTACGTCACAAAAGATAAATCAAGTTTATGTGACGTCCCTTGCCATAGAAGGATTTATGTGACTGCGAGCGTTCTTTCTAATGTATTCCGTTAGAGAAAATAAAATATGTGTGTTTCTGAATATAATTTCTATTCAGTATAATTTCGTTACTTTATAGCAATGGATCAAAGGAATGAACACAGAAAGGTATATCATTGTTTTGCTACCTCGCCAACGCGAACGTGACTTACTTTGAATAAAAATCTTACTTGAATTTGTACACAAAGACCAATAATTAGGTCCGATAATAAGACGACGGTTATCCCACAAGCTGGCTATGTAAATTGTTATGATAATACGGAATTTAACATAAATGGAGCAGAAGTTGTGGAGTCATGTTCGTAGCCAGCTTTCGAGCACGCTTCCCGCCCATATAACCGGTGTACTCACAACCGTGATGCAGCGAATACGCATAGGGCTTGGTACAAACCATGAGAATACTCTTGTTTTCAAATTAAATATCAATGTGATCGATGGGATTATAATTATCTATAGTAATACATACCGATTGCTTGAGATTAATATGCTAGCAAATGGTGCAATATTAACAGTTGACACTGACCATTTTGGCTTTTATATACAATCGAAAATAACAAAAAAGAAACCCGTGAAGTTCGAGTCGGACTCGCACACTCAGCGCCCATACAACTTAGTGGACTATATTAATTGGAGTTTACTATGTATGTTGGTTTTTATTTTTTAGATTTTTTCCTTTCATTGTGCTGTGAGACCTTACTTTTCGCCAAATTTCGTGATTCTAAGTAAACGGGAACTACCTAAAACGGTTTTCAACCCAAAATCTATAGGGTACTACCGGTTTCAGAGGAGACAGGATGAGCGATGCTGTTAGTGGTGCGATGGCCCAGGGTCAGCCGGGGTGCGAGGGATATGCTCTATGGGTAACCTTACACCCCGGCGTCTGAAGACCCGAGACCGCGTGCGGTTTTAGTCGGTGCAAGCCCGACATAACCGCCCCCGCTGGCCGGCGGGAGGGGTGTCCGAAGGGATTTCCGCACGATAAAAAAAAAAAAAGGGTACTACCGGTTGACTTAGAATTGTTAATTTTGGTTACAAGCAAGGTCTTATAGAAAATTTCGATAAGTAAAAAAAGTTGAATAATAAGGTTAATTTGGTACTTACAAGTTGTCATAAAAATCTAAATTCGCCCATATCTTTGTATTTTTACATTACTCAGGACCTTGATTTTCATACACCTAATAGGAACTATAGACTTCAGTATCTGGTAAAAATTTCAACTTGCTAGGTCCACCCATTCCTGAGAAAATGTCCGTCTGTCCGTGTGTCACCGGACAGACGGACAAGAGAGTGATCTTATAAGAGCTCCTTTGTTACCTTTTAAGGTACGGAACCCTAAAAAACACCTTTAAAAAGTACAGCTTTCTAAATGGATCCTATCATATTATAAGTATCTACTACTAATAGTACCGATTTTTTTTTTTTTTACGTGCGGAAATCCCTTCGGATACCCCTCCCGCCGGCCAGCGGGGGCGGTTATGTCGGGCTTGCACCGACTAAAACCGCACGCGGTCTCGGGTCTTCAGACGCCGGGGTGTAAGGTTACCCATAGAGCATATCCCTCGCACCCCGGCTGACCCTGGGCCATCGCACCACTAACAGCATCGCTCATCCTGTCTCCTCTGAAACCGGTAGTACCCTATAGATTTTGGGTTGAAAACCGTTTTAGGTAGTTCCCGTTCCCCGGGGTGGTTATGACGTGTCTCGACTAAAACCGCACGGTGTCCTCCCCAAGTGTCCGTTGCCGGGCACCCCGGGTAAGCCCTCGAAAGGATAACCCCAGGGTAATAAATAATAGTAATAATACTAATAGTACCGATGAAGAAAAGTGCAGTAATACAATAAATGTTATACCTACTACCGGGTTTCGTTGTTTTTAACAATGATGGTAGCTAATGATTATATCAATACCATGCTACGGCCGAACGTGGATTTTGTTTCCGACCAGAAACTAGGTGCCATATTCTCTATTGAATCTAGGATAAATATAGTATTACGAATTTAATCTATGACAGATCTAAGTCAATGTTATTGCCAGCAACTATGGATACTATATTTAATCAAGCTAATATGTCCATAGTGGCGGGCAATAACAAATAAAAGCTCTGGCCTATTGCCGGGCAATATTGAATTTATTTGGACCTAAAAACTACGAAGCGTTAAAAACTAAGAAATACGAATTATGTATACAGATAGTTACGTTTATATACTCCTCTTCAATAAATTACTTTGCCCTATAGCTTTTAATATCTCCATATTTTAACAGCCATAGCGTGGGTGGCAGTTTGACGTCTTATTGTACTGTATTTATTGGATCTCGGATCTCTTCATTACTTACTACTCTCATTAATGCATCTTGAATTTATAAATGGGAGAATTGTACTGCGCATTACTTCATCATAATGCACCTTTGAGTACCAAAACCTGTTGTTTATAAAAGTCAAGCCGACCTCGACAGCTCATACCTATTTTTAATATAATTAGATGCAAATGTTATGAAATTTCATCGATCATACTATAAATGACGCCTTCGCTTACTACTTTATAATTAATATTCAATAAATCGTTAGTTTGAATTGTTGGTCTATGATAGAATACAGAAGTTAAAACTTATGAGAGAGTTATGAATATTATTACCTTAAAATTGAAATCAACTCCAAAAGTCACAGTTATGATATTATTAATAAATGAAGAGGAAATTGAGTGGATATCAATATTAATTGCAAATTGTAATTTAAATATTTTCTTCTTTTGAAAATGTCGATGATAGTCAGAAATTTAATTGGATTAAAAAATACTAGTAGTTTTTACAATGAAGGCGACGGTCTTGTAAATAATAATCATAAACCAAAATGCTGATGCAACACAACAAGCTGGTAGTTTAACCAAGTAACGATTATGAAGAACTTTTGAAACTATCAAAAATATTTTGCTAGACAGGACAACCGATGCTCACTTGACTGACTCGAGCTAATGAAGGAAAAAAATACAACAATCTTATCTATAGATTACTACTTACTTAATAATGAACGAAGGGTGTGTAATAAGTAATACTTATTCGATATTTTGCATGGTCGTACGGCCACCAATACGGGCTCGAATAACAGCCTGGTGCCTGCAAAGAAAACCAATAGCCCAGTTTCACACGACTAGTTGTATTGAAAAGCTCTACGCGCGCAAATTTCCAGCCTTTTACTACTTTTATTCTGCAGTAACTACTGTGTTCCCACTTTTCTAGCTGTTTATTACCTACACTTTTCGAGGGGTGAGACTTGTTTGAGGTTAAATAATTTAGTGTAGGTACCTACCTAGTGCGGAGCGCGAGCGCGTGGGCCGCCGCCACCTCCTTCTGCGAGCATGTAATGCTCGCGAAGGAGATGGCGGAGCGCGCCCGGGAGAGACTTAGAACACTCCCGGACCGCCGAGCCCGCAACTTGCTCGCCGCGCGTCGCAGGCGACTCAGGCGCCGGAGGTCGCTTAACGACCTCCGTCCTCCATGAGCGCAGGCCTGGGGGTGGCGGGTGAGGCCACCTGTCACCCCAGCAGAAGCAGGCCGGGACGGTGGGGCGACTAGCGCCCCTCCCCCAAACCGGGGCAAGACGTGAACACCGTGGTTCCCAAACCCGAGGGGGCCATCTCGAAACCGGAGATGGCCCAGGGTCAGTCGGGGTGCGAGGGATATGCTCTATGGGCAACCTTACACCCCGGCGTCTGTAGACCCGAGACGGCGTGCGGCGTGGGATATAAAAAAAAAAAGAAAAAAAAAAGTAGGTACTTTTTTTTTTTTTTTTTTTATCGTGCGGAAATCCCTTCGGATACCCCCCCCGCGTGCCAGCGGGGGCGGTTATGTCGGGCTTGCACCGACTAAAACCGCACGCCGGGGTGTAAGGTTACCCATAGAGCACATCCCTCGCACCTCGACTGACCCTGGGCCATCTCACCACTAACAGCATCGCTCATCCTGTCTCCTCTGAAAGCAGAGGAGTACGGAGAGCGATGTGTTCCCGCCACGTTGGGTATTGGCCGACGATCAATGCCAACCCTATGAAGGGGTGAAGGGGAAAGTTATCGAAATGTTTTAAACCTATTGTTATTATTACAACAAACCTTCGAGATTTGAAATACTTATTTAGTCTTACACTGAGATATTATTTTTTGATTAAGGTCGGCTGAAATGTTTGCCATTTTTTCTTTTGGAATTAAACGTGCCAAAAGATAAAAACCGGCCAAGTGCGAGTCAGACTGGCGCACGAAGGGTTCCCATTATCTAAAAAAACCAACAAACTATTCCAATTGTCAACTCTTTTATTTTTTGGAATTGTTCCTTCATTTTAACTGTAAGACCTTGCTATTTCCAAAATTTCGTGAATCTAGGTCAAAGGGTCAAGTATCATATAGGTTTTTGATCCAAAACCTATACTGTACTTAGGGTTGACCTAGAATTGTCAATTTTGGTTAAATTTCGAAAAATAAAAAAGTTGAAAATTAAGGTGAATTTGGGTATGATATTGTCCAGCAGTGGACTAGAATAGGTTGATGATGATGGTGATGATTGTCAGAAGTTTACGCGAATGTCGCACATTGAAATAAAAGTACTTTTAACGGATTCTGTCGCAATTTATTTGATTTGATTTTATTATCTACATTGAACCCGACGTTTTGGTTGCTTTTCAGCAACAGTCTCCCCGTGACCATGGTTGTTGAAAAGCAACCGAAACTTTGGGTTCAACGTGGGGTTTTGGGCAAGGATGACATGTATAATGAGTATCTGAAAGAAAAATGATCATTTATATCTCAGACATTCGCGGTATTATTAATTACTTAATAATAATATAATGTCAGCTGATGTACCTACAGTGGTGCAAGCCTTTCTATAATTATATTTTTTATGCTAAGATGAAGTGCGGTATCCGTTAGTGGAAGTGGACGAGTATGACATCCCAACGTCCTATAAGTACAGTTAAATAATATATTATGGTTGTTCTATTGTTTTAGTAGGTAACGCAAACTATATAATAAATATTTATAGGATCGATAACTTCGATTGAGATAATCATTAGCAGTAAATCGTAAAGCCTTAGTAAAAGGCATAATGTGCTTACCAAAAGAAGTGCTGTCCTAATCCGCAATTAGCGCAATATACATATTCCATTTCGTATACTTAACTCTTATATTTATTATCAAATCCAGATTATATTGACGCAAAGTCCAGAAATGACAGCTAGAGTATGTCGATATTGCAAGAAATCAGAGTCCAAAATCCAAAAATATTCACATTTTCGGTGGAAGTTTACGTTTAAGTTGATAATATACATAATTATATATATTTTTTAGTTTCATATTCTTTTATTTTAGAAGTTACAGGCCCCCCCATACACATTTTACCACTTTGGAAGTGTGTTTGGCGCAAACTATTCAGTTTAGAAGAAAGTCCGTTTAATACAATGCAGTGTCCCCTCTGAAAAGAGGGGACACTGCGAATGGCCCAGGGTCAGTCGGAGTGCGAGGGATGTGCTCTATGGGTAACCTTACACCCCGGCGTCTGTAGACCCGAGACGGCGTGCGGTTTTAGTCGGTTCAAGCCGACATAACCGCCCCCGCTGGCCGGCGGGGGGGTTCCGCACAAAACAAAAAAGGTACTTATTTTGGTCCGAGCGCTCGACCAAGTCATCGCCTATGCGGACGGGCGGGGGATCTGTTGAGTACAACGCTAGGTACTCAGTCTCTGCCACAATAATTTTCAGACCGCAGTTCTCAAGCGCCTTCTTCTACGTCTTCACACGTCGCATCAATCTGCCCTTATCCGGGTCCGCCAGAGCGCTATCATCAGCATACATGAGCAACCGCGGAGGTTGTTCATGTGAATTTCTGATGCTGTCCGACAGAACGTCTAATATCACGCTAACCAGAAACGAACGAAGCACTGATCTTTGGATTACCCCAACTGTGATGGGGAAGGGTTTCGTGTCGCCAACAGCGATCTTATAATGTCAATATAGGACTCTGATACCGGACCTACCAGATCATCGCGCGAGTAACACAGTCGAAGGCCTTCTGCATGTCCATAAATAGACAATGCAGAAGCGTAGTCTTCGTCCTGAATATCTCTGCAACGATCCATAGTGCAAAAACAGGATCCAGGGTCCCGCAGCAGGGGCGAAACCTATACTGACACTCCGAGAGTGCACACTCCTGACGAATCCGGGAGGGAGTCAATTAGCCTGTCGACGATTTTTATGGTGTGGGCCACTACCTTAATACTGCGGTAGTTGCCACACTCCTGCATCGATCCCTAGTCTTTGAAGACTGGAATAATGAAAATCAGCATCCATTAGCTTTGGATCTGCCCAATGAGGAGTATTTTAGTAAGAGTACTGTAATAATATGTACTAAAACAGAAGAATTCAAAACAATACCTAACTAACCAATGATATGTGTTATATACGTAATTTGCTACAGTTGGCTCAAGGAGTTTCTTACTAAATTTTAAAATGAATAAATACATCTTTCTCCATTCTATACGATTATGAATAAAACGAAAAATAAAATTTTGAACGGACCTAAACCTTTCAAAAGTATCTAACTATTATATTATAAATTTTAAATACATACTGCGATAACATACGTATTAAAAATTCTGTACATCGATTTCCAATAACAGTTTCTATAGATACTTAAACGTCAATACCATTAAGAATGTACATTTAAATTACTATATTTTATAGATTCCAATTGTTGCTAAATCAAAAGTTTCCAAGTTAATATTAATGTCAATACCACAATCGTATATGTTACAAGGAAGATTTTCTAGATTGAATAGAATTCTATTGAAGCTAGAAAGTATAAATACTTAATAGATAACAAACAAAAGTGTTGTATGAATTGTGAGTACAGTTAGAATAATCTCTCGAGGAGTACACACCTAGCCACCTACGGGACATGACTGTCTTTATGGGGGCACCCACAGATGGTCGCGAACACGTCCCACTTGCACTGTACCGTCATGTGAAACATGTTTTATAACCGCCATAAAAGAATAAGAGCTTTAGTGTTAACAATTATTGAATCTCTCAAATACAACTGCAATAATTTCTACTAAAGTCTATCGACGTGGAATATTTTACGATCGAACGCCACGCAAATGTAAATATTTAGAAGATTTATTTCCTGTGCTTTAGTTTAAAATATAAGTATGATCCTTATTGTTTCAAAAATCTGATATGTTGTGTTAACCGCAGATGTTGTTTAACATAAAACGTGCCTTATTGAGCTTATATTGTTTCGTGATATTCAGGGCTGGCAGGACTATATACGATGAGCGATATTCTTATAATGCTTAATATTACCTTTGACAGTCTTAACAATGATATAAAAAAAAATATTTCGTGGCATTTGATAATTTTAAGTTTTGAGAGGTTTGTAGGTATATGAAGTATTCGACTTAAAGAGGGGCAATAATATAAACAACTAGAATTATACCATGTTACAACTTGCTTAGTGCTGACAACATTTAAGTAGCCTGTATTATAAAAATTGTATGTAATTATAAAATTATATGCAGGACTGCATTATAATTTTGTGTTATGTAAAATTTTCTGGTCTTGTAAATAAGGTACGATGGGGATACTACCGTGTAGTAAAAGCCTTTGAATAAATTAAGAGAAAAGAAAATCTGTTCAATGTTGACGGTAAAAGTTTCATCTATTACGTTGGCCGGAATACATAGTTAGCGAAATACACCGCTCGAGGAAATACAGGCATGTTATATATAAAAATATATCCACCAGTCTCATTACAATCTGCTAACTCATTCGGTTTCAGTTAGTGATTTTTCCCTAAAGACGTCTACAATCGATTAATTAACTTTCCCAAACAGATCATTAGTTAAGTGATAAGTGGCATTTGTTCTAAGAACTAAGAATCTATCGTGGTACCGTACATTAGTAGTGTGTCGTCGGCCCGCCCCCACTACAATGCGACACTGACAGTAAGATCTATCTGTTTGGATTACACGAGTTCGTGACCGTGTACTGACTGCTTTTTATTTATTTTCCATTCCTGTCCTCTTCTAAAAGGACCTGGCTATTGTTCGGTGAAATCCGACGTCGGAATCCGGATAATTACGGCCTTCATTGAATAAAATGGTTACTGCGGTTTAAATATGAAAGGAAATAATTAACTACGATGAAAAAAGAAAGTAACAAATGTAACATAAATGCAGTACGCATTTATGTTACATTGTAATGGTTTCGTGATGAACTATAAGGTATAATAATTTTATTTTTCTAAGCACTTTTTTTTGCTTGACTGCCGAGGAGTAAATTTAATTTACTCCTCAAAGTGAAAGTAAAGTCTTTACTCTATACAGTTTAATTTAGTGAATTAAACGTTATCCTTTATCGTCACACTAAATAAATAAATTAAATATAAAACACCTAGGTGGCTCAGTTGGTCAGAGCATTCCCCCTGTAAGGGACTGGTCGCCGGTTCAAGTCCCGTCCGAGATGTTCTTTTTTCCGATCTAAATCTTTAGGAAAAATAACCATACTAGTTGCTTAAAAATTTAATTGAAATAAAACATATATTTTAATAACTCAATGAAATAATGTAGAACATAATAATTTATATAGGAGCAACCATGCATGATAACTTTGTACTTGTCGAAATCACCTACGTAATACTGTTGATTAAAATTTGTCGCTTTTTCAATAGCGCTTTTGAACATCACCTGGGTTTTCAAATTTTTTTTTTTAATTTTTTTTTTTTATTTATTTATTTATTTTAGCCGTAACAATTATACATATGAACACAGTTTGTGATTGGGAATGTTGCAGTAAGCTTAAACAAAATTGTGTTTGGTTTTAGCATCTGCTGCTGAACTAGGCTTTTGACCTGTATCTCAGCTAACAGCGCCTCCACCCCACTTTGGATATACATATTTGATAAACAATACAATAACAACTGCATTACGAAACACTTAATAATAAATCTATGGACCTAATTAAAAATATTATTTTGTAAGCCTCTCTCTGTGTGTATATGTTATTGTGTATTTGTGTGTGTGTATGTGTCTGTTGGTGTGTGTGTGTGTATGCGAGAGAGAAAGAGAGGGTGTGTAATAGTGTGAGATGAGTGTGTGTGTGTGTGTGTGTGTGTTTATGTATGTGCATGTATGTATGGGTGTGTGATTAAGGAAAAAATGAAAGAAGAGTATGATGGTTTGCAAATGATACTTCTCCGTAAATTTATTAGCTTCTAATAATGAAGCTGCAACAAAAACATAAATGGAATTAATTTTACTACTCCACTACTTCCATTGTGAGCTCGGTTTCCTCGTATGATAATTTGCTCAGGTAGTTGGACACCGTTCTTTTTACAGCTGCATAGGTTAATGGGTATATGTTATTGATTTTATTAAGTTTGTTGTAGGTGAAAGGGCATAGAAATGGAAAGAACCTGCGGACAAAACATGTTTTAGGCCTAATATTACGTTCACATACCGCATAAGATCTTCGCTGAGACATTTGTTCTTGAATTTATCTGTCGATCGCACACACATACTCGTAGTTGATCTGACGGCAGTAGTTGACCAGGTGACTACTTATATAACATTTGCACAGTAACATGACTGCACAGTCGTAAATATGTTCCTACTAGAAGTTTATTTAAATACAACATAAATTTTCATCCAAGATTAAATAACTGATCTTTTTCTTTTTGTGTGTTTTTGTGTGTGTAAATGTACTTTTTGTCACTGCCTTGGCGAATTGTTTGTATCTTAGGCTGTCAAGAGAATTATCATCTTTATAACCAACGTATAAAGCGATAAAAAAACGTTTCTGAACATTTTCGCTTATAACTTTTTTATTTATAGTTCTACGACAAAAAGTTCCTAGACCAAAGTTGTAGAGAATTTAATTTGCAAATTTTTTTTTATCACAAAAATAGTTTAAGAGATATATCGTAAAAACCATTTCAACCCCTATTTTCAAGATGGCGGCCGTGGGACAAGGGTGGCGACCCCACAAACTTGGTTTTAGCTTTACACTGACCCCCCCTGACTGACAAACACATCAAAAAAATTAAATTGCGTCCTCTAAAAACGCAACCCCAAATGTAACTTTTAGATGGACTATATAGTCGCTATTTCTAACGATAGTGATGAAGTATGTTTCAATCAGAACTTTAGCTTAGAACTATTAATTATAACATTGTAGACCTTCGTGATTAATCGTTGGTTACGGTACTTTGATTGACGTTTCGCGAAAACATCAGTTCCAGTTTAGATACCCTTTTCTATTAATTATTCAATGTATTGAATAATAAATTTGTATATCGTGTACGGTGGATGTTGGAAATTGAAATGTGTAGAATGTTACACCTACGTCTGAATTTATAATGACGAGCTGGTTTTAGTAAGGTGTTAGATACCAGGAATTCATAGGTATATTACAATCCCAGAGAGTCGGGGTGCGAGGGATATGCTCTATGAGCAACCTTACACCCCGGCGTCTTAAGACCCGAGATGGCGTGCGGTTTTAGTCGGTTCAAGCCACGTGTTCGCGCTCCGCACCATGGCCGCAATTATGCTGCCGAGTGAGAGGACTCCCACCCCGATAGCCGCCAGGTCACGCCTCGGTACCTCCCACACCGGGCAGTCTACCAGCGTGACGCTCAAGTATCTACTCTTTATTAGTAATTTCATATCATATTTCATGAACAACTTCGGATAACAGCTTACACTCATTGGAAGATGTTGGTGATCCAAGATGAGTTCCCTGATGGGTTGTATATGTCCTTGAAGGTTATCAACAAAATTTAAGGGAATCCACCCATTGTACTCGCATTTTCATTGTTTTACAGTGTATGTTACATTTTGGTGTAGATTAAAGAGTCTTTTCAAATGAATATCAGTATTTTGTAAGTAATTAATGTTCTTTTCGCTGCATACCGTACTCAAAGGTCTTGTGGTTGACATGCAAAGCTTAAACAAACTGGCACCTGACAGCACTTCTATTTCCACACCCTCCACACCCTCTCACTCACAAGCACAAACATACACACACATACAAGAGCTCAACGCAGGTTGATGCGTAATTTATTGACATTTAACAATTGACATAAAAAATAGTTTTATCACGTCAGGTAAATACTGATGGTTGAAACAGTTGGTAAATAAACATCGCAGTAGTTTCTGTAAACCCTGGGTTTATAATCTCTCGTGAGCATATTGATTTCTAGGAAAATGTATTTTTTTGCCTTAATAATATATAATAAGAACTAAAATATTTCCTTGTTAATCAACAAAGCAAATCTCCAACTTTCTCAAAACTAATTCATAGTAAAATGAATACTTGGAGCAACTGTTGAAAGATTCTTACCTAATGTCTACCTTTCAGCACCTTTTCATTTATTCAATAAATGATTGAACTAGTGAGCTATACCAATATTGCAATATCTAAAGGACTAAGCTGCCCATTGTTCTGGGACGGTGGGACACTAAGACCGTAAGTACTATACTGGAATAAAATTGTATATGAGCTTTACAGAAGCTTGTACGTTGTTTGTTACTATGTATAATTTGATACATTATGTTTCTAAATTATAAAAATTCCATAGAATATAAATTATTTTACTTTTAATTATAATCCTAACATTACCATTATAGTTGAAAAAAAAAACGAAATTGGGATACGTCAGACGACGACCGTGAATTAAATTTTATTCTGAGGTATTTTATTTTTATTATTCGTATATTTCGTATTATTCGTATATATTCTGCGTCTTCAGATGCATGTGTAAATGCAGCAAAGAGTGGAAATTTCGAAAAAACTTATCTATACCTTTGCTTTGGAGATTGATTTCGCTTCGCTTAGTGTAATTGCTGGTTTTTTAATCTATAAAGGACTAACTGATATTCTTTCCTACAACATTAATTTTGTTCTATGCTTTCTATTGTTACAAAGTCCTTTCCTCTTGTGGTATGTTTTTAATCATCAAGCACTATTTTTAATCGGTGTCTATTTGTAACGTTAAAATAACAGTTTTTCAATGTATTTACAACACAACATCATTTTTGACAGTTGTCTGTCTGTCTTTCTGTCTGTTTGACCATAGTGGAACTAATCAGTAGGAATCTAGTTTCCCTAAAAATCGTGAAAACCATTTTCACTTTTAAAATGTACCCCATTTCAGTCCCGTATCTCAAGTTATTCTTTTTTCCAATATCTCGCATGCTGTTCTTATTTCTTTCCCTTTTTTGCCGTTTAGTAGCACTGAGCTATTAACTTTATAGACTAAACTATAATCTCTACCAAACCTTGAACCATAACTGGTGTTGTTATTTCAAATATAATAGTGCCTAGTGTGTTTGGTTATGTTGAATTAATTAGCGTATAATAGCAAATGTATTATTGTATAAGAACAAACTTGCACAAACTAAACTAAGTTAAATACTACACGCGTGATCTAACACATATACGTTACAGTTAACAATACTGAATAATGAGCTGGCCGACGTAGGGACACAATTTTTTGGCTCACTTGTCCTAATTGACACTCATGTCATTAACTAATTTAAACTATTTGGCACAGTTAGCATAGTAAATCAGTGTCAGCAAAAAATATCAAAATTAAAAGTGTAAATTCGGACCGTATACTTGGGTCATAATTGTAAATTGAGATGTAAATGGTGTGAATTAATAGATCCAGACCTATAAGTTCCTTACTGAATGTTTCGTAAGTTTTAACAATCTGAGAGCTGCATTTTAGGAAAAGCAAGGTATGAAGTTATGTGTTCAGTGCGTGAATCGAGCGAGCGCAGTATTAAAAAAAACAATTAACAGCTCTGCTACCAGTCTCCTTTAACCCGGAGACAAGGGTGAGGAGTGAGACCACGAGTAGGTAGTATTCAAGCCGTAGCCCTACCACTCACTTTCACGCAATCACTAGTTCGTTCCGAAGCATGATCTAAAGCGCGACAGTGGAAACGCAAATAAAACTAATACTTAATATCTAACTATTATAAAGTGTCTAATGATCTGAATTTACACATATGTACAGGCAACCAGCGCTACAAAATCATTAATCAAACACAGGAAGTCGGTACGAATATACACCGTTTCAAACAACAAAAAAACCGCTATTTTATAAAAACCGGTTAACCGACAAACCCTCAAAACGGTTAAAAGGCATTCGAGGAACCGCCCCGAACTTAGAACAAATCAAACAAAAGTCATATCAAAAATTATCGGGAAGTTGAATTCCCGTTACAGTGAAACAGTTAGTTCGGTCAGAATCGACCACCAAAAATTACCCGGAAATCCCGAGAAATATTAAACTATAAAATTAGCTATTTTAAACGCTCGGATACAAACAAATCAAATTATAAATTACTTTCAATTTTATAGCAAGTAAACACAGATAAATATCTATTCAGACCTCACGGCGGGTCCGATCAAACACATGAAAAAACAACAAATCAAATTTAAACAGATTTTTAGCACGTACTTGTTTCAATAATCAAATTAAGCCACAATTGACACCCGATCGAAATCGATCAGGAAATATTTTAATTTTAACAACAATTCCAAGTATTAAAGGTGAAAATAGTCAAATTCAATTGCACCAAAAGGCAAAATAGTAACGATAAGTTTCAAATGACAAAAAAAATTAAACCAATCCATTATTTATCATCAACAGGCGTCAACAATACACAAAATATATTAAGAAATGGGTCACTAACCTTCAATGGACCGGGATTCAGCCGGAAAAGTAGCAAAGATTGGAAAGTGTGCCTATTTATAGTGTATCTAACTATATGTGACATGAATGTACGTGTAATTGAATATACAATAAACTTATGCAGTAAAATCAAATTTTAGGTTTACTTCCCGTAGAATGTGTTTTCCACCGCAGCAAGGTTCCAAATCCAACGAACGTGATGGGCGTATTCACTTTATTTAACAAAGAGATAACTAGCTCTATAATAAATTTTCACCAATAAATCAAAATTCAACAAATAACCAACAAATCACAACAATTTTGCTCCTTCAAAGCGCGTGGCGAGGCCGACCAAAAAGGCACGAGCACGTGATCTACCAAAGATCTAACCTTAACCAAACCACCTCCCGCTCAACTGTGATGTACAGGCGTCATAGTTCCCGTACAATAATGAGCAGGTACGTAAAGAAAAATAATATACAAACACCGACATTTTAATACGCGATAAAAATATCAAAATATAAATATTTAACGATTAAACTAAACATTATGCTAAGGATTTCTCTCTTCTTAGTCGTGCACTCTTGACAGAGTGGTCGTGGTTATGATGGGGGGTCCTGATGAACGGCTGCTCGTGCAATGCGCCGCCATCGCTCTCTGTTGGTTGCGTTGTGGGAGCAGTCGGTCATGGTGGATTGTGTTAGGGAGGTGATGAGGTCCGACCATCTAGTTGGAGAGCGACCACGGGACCTTTTGCCCTCCATTCTGCCCTGTACCACGAGACGCTCCATCGAGTCTTCATTCCGTGTCAGGTGCCCAAAGAACTTGAGTATTCGTATTTGCACAGTCGACGATAATCTCTCCTTTATGTGAAGTTCTTTGAGGATGGAGACATTAGTCCTATGCGCGGTCCACGGAATCCTGAGGAGACGTCTCCAGCACCACATTTCCAGTGCATCTATTTTTCTCCGCTCTTTTTGTCTCAGAGTCCATGTCTCAGCTCCGTACAGAAGAATTGGAAAGACCAGACTCCGCATCAGACGAACCTTGGTGGTTTTGGTTATCCGGCGGTCCTTCCAAATCCTGGAGAGCCTTTCAGCAGCTGATCGTGTAATAGCGCAACGTCTTCTGATTTCCTCCTCGCAGCCTCCGCTGTTGGTGATGTTAGAACCCAAGTAGATGTAGTTCTGCACAACTTCACAGTTAGCAATGCTTTTGACATCTGGTTCGTTATTTTCAGCTCGGTGATGGGCGTATTCACTTTATTTAACAAAGAGATAACTAGCTCTATAATAAATTTTCACCAATAAATCAAAATTCAACAAATAACCAACAAATCACAACAATTTTGCTCCTTCAAAGCGCGTGGCGAGGCCGACCAAAAAGGCACGAGCACGTGATCTACCAAAGATCTAACCTTAACCAAACCACCTCCCGCTCAACTGTGATGTACAGGCGTCATAGTTCCCGTACAATAATGAGCAGGTACGTAAAGAAAAATAATATACAAACACCGACATTTTAATACGCGATAAAAATATCAAAATATAAATATTTAACGATTAAACTAAACATTATGCTAAGGATTTCTAGCTTCAACAATATCCAGCGGTAAAGTCAATTGTATAAGTGATCGACGGTGTCCAGTGGGTTTTTTTTTTAATTTCTATCAATACTGAAAAGGTGACCGATTTTTGTGATATCAATCAATCAATCAATCAATCAATTAGCCTATAGCAGTCAACTGCTGAACATAGGCCTCTCCCATTGTACGCCATAGCACCCGATCCTCCGCCTTGCGCTTGTGCATCCAGTCGTTGGTGTTATGGCCATGAATAATTATTATTATCGTTATATTGGACGTTTAGTAATTAATTAATATTATCGCTAGAAATGAAATGCACTATACTGTATACATATAAATATATTATATACCGTGTATTTAATTACTTCGGGTTAAAAACCTCTTTTTAAGATTATTATGTTATTGATTACGCAACTAATCGATAATCACATGAAAACTATATTTTTCATATTTTTCCGCTTCAAGATCCACGATTGAGATAATTTTAGATATTTTATGTTAAAAATATGTTTCAATTTTTTTATCACAATTCAACTCTTTGCACACATGGCCCCAGATTTTTCATCTCCTTTGTGTCCCTAATGTCGGCTAGCCAGGCAGAAAGAGATATGAGTACAGTTTCTAACAATAAACAGAAATGTGTATTTATTTATATTTCGAAAAAAAAACTGAGCTAAATTTTGAAAAAGCAAAAAAGTAAATATTAAAAAGGTGGTAATAAGCCACTTACTTTTAAGTTATGTACAATTCTGTTTAAGTTTCTCTTTCAGTGCTTACATTAAATTATTCAGAATAAATACTTCCATGTAAACTGAACTAAACTAATTAAACAATAAATATTTACGTCATCTAACTACATCGTCAGCTACTACTCGTATACGTGATGCGAAAACTGTGGATCTCTTTATACAAATATTGCGTATAGTGTGGGATATGGTATAGTTATAGCCTAGGTATACGTAGGAAACTTTTAGTAATTTTATATAATATGCAAAACAAAAAATAGTACCGGTCAAGTGCGAGTCGGACGTGCGCACTGAGGGGTCCGTACAAAACTGAATACCTTATTTGACGTTGGTGCCAATTAACCCAGTCCTCTAAATTGTGTAAGCGGGGACGATCTTAATTGGTGTTTATTATCTAAAGATTTAGATCGGAAAAAGAGAACATCTAGGACGGGACTTGAACCCGCGACCAGTCCCTTACAGGGGGAATGCTCTGACCAACTGAGCCACCTAGGCATGTCCCAGATATTCGAAATTCTCCGATACATTAATACGTCTTAACCCCACGTTGGGCGCCAATGTAACGGTTTATGTTTTTATATAAGGTTTTTAAGTGAAATTAAGGTGATGTAACTGAACTGTAAGATTTAATAAAGTAATTGATGCTAACTACCGGCTAGGGCTAGCAAAGAGAAATAAAAAGGTCGATTACAATATAATAGGAGATTATAATCGTGTAAGAGAGCGTTACATATATTTATATTAGGTATTGAGTAAATTAACCTCAGGGGAAGGATTCGTAATAAATATTCTGCCGTGGCGTTGTTCGGTCCGTTGTGCAAGGATGGTAGTATGCACTTAGCTAGTGGACACGTGGCTGATGTTGCCGGCGTGCCAGGGTCTCCGCTGGTGTGCCTCGCTACCGCCATTATGGTGCGAAGCCCGGTGCGAAGACCCTTTTTTTTTTTTTTTATCGTGCGGAAATCCCTTCGGAACCCCCCCGCCGGGCAGCGGGGGCGGTTATGTCGGGCTTGCACCGACTAAAACCGCACGCCGTCTCGGGTCTTCAGACGCCGGGGTGTAAGGTTACCCATAGAGCATATCCGTCGCACCCCGGCTGACCCTGGGCCATCTCACCACTTACAGCATCGCTCATCCTGTCTCCTCTGAAAGCAGAGGAGTACGGAGAGCGATGTTCCCGCCACGTTGGGTATTGGCCGACGATCAAGCCAACCCTATGAAGGGGTGAAGGGGAAGCCATTGACCGCCGCCCAGGGTGTACCGGCCGCTCCGATTCCGTTCCCCCCGGACTGCAGCGGGATCGGAATCGGAGCGACACTCGAGGAGGTTACCCAACACACACCCCCGGTGCGAAGACCCTGGAATTAGAAAAAGTGCGGGTCAGTTTGTCACTAGGTAATTACGTCCAAGTGACCCGCTAAAATAGCAGGTGAAGAGAATCTCCCAGCGGCAATGCAGCGTAGCTAGAAGCTATAATAAAAGGAATATGAATAGGCAGCACAAGCTGGTGCCGCGACCTCTGACCGTAGGGGTCATCGGCCTCGTGGCATTAAATAGGTAGGCTGAAATAGCACACAGTATAAAATGAAATTTATTAAGCCATGCATTTTAGCAGGCAATAAGCTGCACCGCTGGAAGGTCTTCACCTGTAGAAAGAAGTAGGAAATGTTGATCTCAAAACTTACCCGGAGCCGACAGCAGTTGGCCACGGGGTCAAAGTGACCTTCCTCGGCGAAGGTTGCCAAGGAAACTAACGATATAAGAGCCGTCGGTTGATAACTGGGCTAGTGTTGTCCAATCTCGCTTGCACAACCATAGATAATTAGTAATAAGTATCGAAACATACTAAAATATCGATTAATTTACGGATATAGTTTTAGTTTGATTTATAAAGAATCCACAACTTTACAGGCGACGTTGGAGCCATCTACCGTAATTCTTGCGAACTACGGAAACAATGAATAACTTTACAGTCATTTTTAAACATTGTTTTTTGATGACTCCGCCTAATTAATTAAATTAAATTTTTAAGCATTTTGTATGCTTACTTTTTTCTAAAGATTTAGATCGGAAAAAGAGAACATCTAGGACGGTGGTGTCTATTATGTTTGTATGGGGACACACTATAATATTTTATTTTTTTTGCATTTTTTCTTTATTGTTTTTTTTTAATATTTAGGACACGTCAATTTGACTTCACCTCGCCTGATGGTAAGCTGAAGGTAAAGTCTCAGGAAAGAGGGTCACCATTACATACACGCTTGCTGTAAGACCTTGCTTCTTGCCAAATTTCGTAATTCTAAGTCAACGGTATCTACCATATAGGTTTTCGACTTCCGGTTGACCTAGAATTAAAATAAAATAATATTATAAAAATTCTTCCTAAAAATAAAAATCTTACAGCAAGTGAAGGGAGAATTCGAAAAATAAAAGAGTTGAAAATGAAGAAAAATTTTGGTACTTACAAGTTTTCGCGAAAATCTAAATTTGCCTATATCTTTTTATCGTGTTGATTCAGGACCTTAAATTTTATATACCTAATAGGTACTGTAGAGCTAAATATCTGCTATACATTTCAACTTGTTAGGTCCATCTGTTCCTAAGAAATTCTGAGGTGACACATGGACAGACATACGGACAATAAAGTGGTTTTATAAGGATTCCTTTTTTACCTTTTGAGGTAAGAGAACCTACCCTAAAAAGAATTATGGGCGAATTTCGACATCTCATGGATCACTAGTATACGTAAATATGTGTCATTAATCATCATCATCATCATCGACTGGTAACGTACTCGAATGGCGGGCAACATGGTGACCACGGTGAATGGCAATGTTATATCTTTGTGCTAACTATCCAATCCCTGGCCGCATAGTGTGAATCAGTCGCTTTGCCTAATCAATGTAGATGGACATTTAGATGATTCTATCGTACAATACAATACGCTATAAAACACAGGATTATTGAGGATTAAATTCATATCTGTTCGATTAATATTTAGTTCAGTTTGATACAGATACAAAATGATCAATGTAATAAATACTGATTAGAATTATGTATATGGCTATATTTATAAAAAGTAAAGTTTTTTTTTGTCTTAAGAACTCATCCTTTGTATAAGTTTCACTTTGTCTGAAAGTAATTAAGTTAAAAGTAGACAAAGCTACAAATTAGGAAAATTAACCGTTAATACGCTGCCTGCCTTTAATGGTAAATAACGGGTTAAATGGCAGTTAAATCACGAAGATTTATTACTCAGTGGATAAACGATACGTCGCAGAGAGTACGTGGGTACGGGAACAATGCTCGAACATTTTATAGCTTTCTGTTATCAAAAGATAATGCAAGATTCAGGCAAGTACGGATATTCAAAATGTTATTACTTAAACATTTGATTTTTCGTCAATGATTATCTTTCAATCACTAAATGATTATATCTTTGGTCCTGAAATTAAAAGATGAACCTATAGTTATTTTCTGATAGAGGCATTAAGTTCTGAGATTGATGTAATTGAATTCATTATAGAATGCCTCAGTAAAGCGTGATCAGGGTTTGCTACAATAACTTAATCGTTGAAGAAATTATAAGTCGTAATTAATGTTGTTCATTATTATAGGCAGATATCTTTGCGAGTGTTAGTTATATAAATATCCAATAGTGGCTACAATACGATCATCATTAACTACATCCTAGCCGTGTCCTTCATAGCGACCTCAGGATCTAATGTATAGTTGGCGAAGTCTGAATTTATCTTAATACCCGAGAATTATGCAAAGATAACCTAAACATTTCTTCGGAACTATCCCAAGAAATTGTTAAGTACATGATCGTAGATTCACTCTAATAACTACAGTATAGTACGGCTCCTTGTTATATATTTTAGCCCTTAGGACCACAATAATCCTATTCTATACGAATAATCTTAAAATCCAGTAGTAACTATTGATCGAAATAAAGTATAATAATAATGATTCTGTCTAGGGAAATTTCAAAAATATCATCGTAGCACGAGTTACTTAGTGGGCGAGGTGAGGACGGTATTCTTTACCAATTCTGAGAGGATTTACTAACTAGTACCATGTCATCTAGCAAGAAACCAGACCGTCTTCTAATTCTAAACACATTTATATAATTCTTTATCAACATTAATAACATAAGATTCGTGGTCATCATAAGTAATGTTTAGTTAAACATGATATATAAATACTATTGAAGATTGCTATAGCTTTAAGTACAACTATGTATGTGCAAAGTACCATCTGTAAAGGAGCTTAATACGCTATTCAAATGTAGTGCGAATTCTATTAGTAATAAGTGTTGTAAATGGGCAAACTGTGCGAAGTAAATAACGTTTTAGTGTGAAATTTCTTACGTCTAAGCTGCAAAAAGTCTAGCTAACGAGCTTCTTGGAAAGATAAAGTCGTTATTAGTAAATATACAAGTTGAAGAAAATTACATGTGCACTGCATGTTTCTTCTGCGTCCAATATTTGTGTGAGAGATGTATGTAAATATTTTTCTGAGCGGCGCTTTCTGATGTTGCGACGAGATGGCAATAATGCCGACAGACGTAATGAGGAAGCCTGGTTGTAAATCCATGCCACGTTCAGCGAATATTCAGAAATTTTATTTTTATTCATCATAGTATAGCGTTAAAGTTGTAAATCGCTTGTGTAATCCTAGTCGCAGGTGTATAATATAAGATTGTGATTGTGTCCCCGGCGCCGCGGGGCTCGCTATAACGAGCGCCTTGCGTTGACGGGGCGCCGGCGATCGCGACAAACCGCATTCAAGTGAACCTTTTCTAAAAATTAACTCTTAAACTTTAACTTCAAGAGTCGCTATCTTGGATGGCGCTACGTTCTCAGAATAGCTTCACGATTCTACTTTGTATCTTTGTCAAAATATTCAGAATAAAATGAAGCATTTCACGATAGTTAGGAAAGTCTTGGAAACGACATTGACGGCAAAGTCTTGTATGTTTTCTGTGTGGGAAATCTCCAAGTAACGAGTTAGTCTAAGTTAGTTATTTAACAAAGTGCTCCTAAGTATGATTCAATTGAGTACTAGCAGTATAAGCTTTTTTAACTATTTTAGTTTTATATATTACAATTATGATCTGTTCTTGTTAGTTTCACTTGCTTATTACATTGCTACGTACGGTCTGCGCAAAGTTTCTAACTTACGATGTTTCAAGTGCCTATTTCGCTAACTTATGTAGGTAGGTACTAAGTAGTGTGATGTGCGTGTACGTGTCTCGGTAAGCAAGTTGTAATTAAAATGACGATATGTTCTCAAGTAACAATTAATTAGACCATACCTGAGCACTGCAATAGCGGCGCGCAACGAGTGAGAGATGAGTTAGTGAAAGAGGCTTCATGCAACTTAGATTAGAAACTAACTCACCGTATACAGAGACAGTTATCTAGACGTGAACTAATGAAGATTGTGGGCTTTTGTGCTTAGTATGATTTACCTCACGGTATGCGATACCAGTAAACAAATAAATAAATATTCTACGACATTTTACACAGCACTTTCTAGACCCAAAGTAAGCATAGTTTAACTAGCTTGTGTTATGGGTAATGCGGATAAACATACTTAAATACTTTTTTTTTTTTGTAAATACGTACATATTATGTATAGGAACACCCAGACTAATGCAAATATCATATTCCTGCATACAAATATTTGCACTGAGCGGGAATGGAACCCTCGCCCTCTGTCGTAGCAGTCGCATGCACTACCGCTACGCCACAGAGGCCGTCGAATAATACTTTAACGCTCGTGGTTAAGTGTTAACCGAATCGGTTAGTGAATTATAAGCGATACTAGCCAGGTTAGTCTTAGGATCTGTGATCATTTTCAACACATTAACACCCCTCTGAGTGCGTTGAGCCGTTGATTTTCATAGGAACATGTATGGCATTCGTTACAAGTAGTTGAAGCCCTAAGAAGTTCAACACTTTTGTCTAACTACAGAACTTCGATATTGCCAGTGAGTTGTGACGTGGCTGTCGCTTTACGGAAAATATAGAAGTTCGGCCAATTCGCAGTTAAACTGGAAGTCAACCTCAACTGAGTTGCGAAAAGACTCGGATGATGAGGAAATACTTGAACCACACACGTAATCATATAAAATGACCTATCCTTAAGAAAAATGTTTCACCATAACCGATATTTTAGTAGTAATTCACTTTGATCGCTATCGAATATATGTAACACCCACTGTGTGTCGTTCGGCAGCAATATTTCACGATGCTCACCGCTCGTGGTGCTCTCTGTCGTAGCAGCTATTTCCTTATGCAATAAACTCTTAATACTTCTTCTCGCTTTTCCCACGCTCACGCAAATCCATAACGATTTCGATACAAAAACTAGTTTCGACAATAGCGTAATATTTAACTTCTTCAACATTATAGCGTTGCTACAGAATGCTTTTGTACTCAGAGAACTTAATTTACATACAGAACGGTATAACACAAGAATGTTACAATTTCTGGGATAAAATAATTAAAAATTATTGTTGAAATTATGTTTTGTTGTTGTAAAAAATGCATAATATAGATAATAAAAATAAATATATGTAGATATTTACAAGAACATTTATGTTTATCCGCTTTCTAGAAGCTAGTTAAGCTATGCTTGCTTCGGGTATAGATAGCGCTGTGTAGAATGTCCTAAAATATTGACTTCTAATATTTTGTTATTACATATATTGACTTCTAATATTTTGTTATTACATTATATTGAGTTATGACACGGCTATGAGTTGTGGACCTCAAGGCCCTCGATATAGAGGGGGGGCTCCGGTGCAAAACAACTCGCACCGGAGCTCGCCTCCTTGAGGTCTCCGGCGCCACCAGCGGCCCCAAAGCCGACGCCCTAGCGGCCAAGCTGAGGGAGTCGCTGGATACCGAAGCCGTCCGCGTCACCAGACCCAACAAATGCGTAGGTTTGCGCATTTCGGGTCTAGATGACGCGGCCACGACGGAGGAAGTCATCTCCGCCGTCGTGGAGGCGGGCGGCTGCCCCCGTGATCAGGTGAGAGCTGGAGAAATCCGCTTCAGCTCCACCGGTCACGGCACAGCAGTCGTCAACTGCCCCGTCGCAGCGGCGCAAAAAATTGCGGACGAACGGAGCCTCCTCGTTGGGGGCTTCCTAAAGGCGCGGGTGCAACTCCTGCAGCCCCGCGAGACCAGGTGCTTCAGGTGCCTGGCTGTGGGGCATGTGGGAGTGCAGTGCACAGCGGGAGACACCGTGGGGGATTGGTGCTTCCGCTGCAGTCAGCCCGGGCACAAGGCCAGTGCTTGTGATGCTCCGCCGCGCTGCTACAAATGCGTAGCGGAGGGCAAAGCGGCAGAGCACCGGGCGGACAGCAGAACCTGCGCCGCCTCGAGGCCAAAGCCCCGTTCGTCCGCAACGGGTAGCGGGGGTGCCGCTCAAGAGCAGCCACATTCGAGGCGGGATGCGGAGATGGACGTCCATTAATGGACACACCAATCCGCATCCTGCAGGCGAACATAAACCACTGCACCGGTGCTCAGGATCTTCTGTACCAGAGCATCGTGGAGTGGTCTATCAATGTGGTCGTGGTCGCTGAGCCGTACTGGGTCCACCCCGGAAGCCCGGTGGACCTGGACGGCGTAGCGACCGTCTTCGGGGGTTCCGCCGCGGACACCTCGCGCCTTGCACTCATTGCAAGGTGCAGAGGCTGCGTCGTGGCGGACTATGAGGGCTTGGCTGTCGTGGCCGTCTACTTCTCGCCAAGCCTTGACCAGTACGAGCTTGAGCTAAGGCTCGCTGAACTGGACATTGTTCTCGCTGCGTGCCGTCCTCGTCCTGTCTTGGTCCTGGGAGACTTCAACTCCTGGTCTCAGGCCTGGGGCTCCCGGGAAACCAATGACAAGGGGCGAGTACTGGAGGACTGGGCCAACACCCGTGGTCTAGAGGTCCTCAACCGGGGGAGTGTCGCCACCTGGGAGCGGCGGGGGCTCAGTTCGGTCGTGGATGTCGCATTCGCGACCCCTGCTCTCGCCCGCCGCGTCCAGGGTTGGCGTGTGGTGGAGGAAGAGGAGACGGATTCCGACCATAAGTATATTCGGTTCGACGTCTCCCCTCCAACTAACCTGCCGCCGACAATTGCGAATCCCCCGGATCCACGTTGGGCGCTCAGACGCCTGGATCGGGAGGCTCTCCTGGAGGCATCAATAGTGCAGGCCTGGATTCCGTCACTGGCCAGGCCTGCCGATGTCGACGCAGAGGCGGAATGGTTCAGGAGAGCCATGTCGCATATCTGTGATGCGGCGATGCCTAGGGTTAAGCCCGGCCCGGCAAAGAGACAGGTGTACTGGTGGTCAGCGGAGATCGCACAGCTGCGAGCAGCGTGCGTGACCGCTCGCCGCCAGTACACCAGGTTCCGCCGGAGGCGTCGCCGCCCAGACGATGCGGCAGCCCGAGAGGCGGAGCTATATGAGGCGTACAAGGGGGCCAAGCGGACCCTCCAGGTAGCCATTAAGCAGGCCAAACGGCGGGCCCGCGAAGAGCTGCTGGAGTCTCTGGAGCAGAACCCATGGGGGCGTCCTTACCTTGCGGTCAGGGGCAAAATCCGCCCAAGGGCGCCCCTACTGACCCAGAGCCTCCAGCCGGAGCGGCTGGAGGGGATACTGGGCTCCTTGTTCCCAGCGAGAGCGGAGGAGCACGTCCCTCCGCGTATGGCTCCGCCTCAGGCGCCTGACGCTGATAATAGCGAGAGCGATGTGCCCGAAGTCAGGGAGAGTGAACTGGGGGTAGCAGTGCTCCGGCTTAAAGCCCGGAAATGCACTGCCCCTGGACCCGACGGCATTCCAGGCCGAGCATGGGTCCTGGTCCTGGAGGAACTAGGGCCTCGACTGGTGGCGCTCTTTAGCGCATGCCTCGAAAGGGGCCAGTTTCCAAAGGCTTGGAAGACGGGGAAACTGGTCCTTATCCGGAAGGCGGGGCGGCCGGCGGACCAGCCATCCGGATACCGGCCGATCGTGTTGCTCGACGAGGTGTGCAAGCTCTTTGAGCGGATTATTGCAGAGCGCCTCGTCGAGCATCTCACGAACGTGGGGCCAGATCTGGCGGACAACCAGTTTGGTTTCCGCCGGGGGCGCTCCACCGTGGAAGCGATCATGCGCGTTAGGCGCCTGGCGGAGGAAGTAGTCTCGCGGGGTGGGGTGGTGGTGGCGGTGTCTCTCGACATCGCCAACGCCTTCAACACCCTACCCTGGAGCTGCGTTAGGGAGGCGCTCGCGTATCACAGAGTGCCTCCTTACCTCCGCCGCATTGTCGAGGCATACCTATCCGAGAGGGCCATAGTTTACCCGAGCTGGCTAGGGCCAGGGCGGCGAGAAGTGTCGTGCGGTGTTCCACAGGGGTCGGTCCTAGGGCCACTCCTGTGGAACATCGGATACGACTGGGTGCTGCGCGGTTCGTTGCTCGAGGGTGTCAGCATAACGTGTTATGCTGACGACACCCTCGTTATGGCGCGGGGAGCAACGCACCGTAGCGCGACACTAAAGGCCACGGCAGGGGTTGCTCAAGTCGTGGGTCGAATACGGCGGCTGGGACTCGAGGTGGCTCTCCACAAATCCGAGGCTATGTGTTTCCACGGGCCTCGGAGGGGGCCACCTGCGGGAACCAGCATAACCGTAGGGGGCGTAAGCATCGGCATCGAGCCCACGATGAAGTACCTTGGGCTCGTACTCGATAGCCGATGGGACTTCGGACCTCATCTCCGAAGTCTGGTTCCGAAACTGAGGGGGGCTGCGGCCGCGCTATCGCGGCTGATGCCCAACGTTAAGGGACCCAACGCCCCCACTAGGAGACTGTACCTGGGGATCGTGCGAAGCATGGCCCTGTACGAGGCCCCAGTATGGGCGGAGACTCTGGCGGCCCGCAACGTGGCTGTATTAAACAGCCCGTTAAAAGCGATGGCCGTCAGAGTCATCAGGGGGTATCGCACGATCTCCGTCGAGGCGGCATGTCTCCTAGCCGGGACCCCTCCATGGGACCTGGAAGCGAGAGCCCTTGCGCTGCTGTACCAGTGGCGCAAGGAGGCGCTGGAGCGGGGCCATAGGCCGGAGCCCCGAGAAATCAGGGCTCAGCGGTCCCTGCTCCGCCAGGAACTCATGGAGACATGGAGGGTGCGACTTGAGCACCCAAGGTGGGGGGAATCCACCATTGCGGCGGTGAGACCGATCATGAAGGAGTGGTTGGAGAGGGACCATGGGGACCTCTCCTACCGGATGTGCCAGATGGTTACCGGACACGGGTGCTTCGGTAAGTATCTGTGGCGCATCCACCGGGAGACAACGCCGCAGTGCCAGCACTGCGAGGATCCTGGCGAAGACACGGCGCTCCACACGTTGGTGGAGTGCCCTGCGTGGGCGAGTCAACGCCAGGATCTCGTTGCGGTCCTGGGCGTGGACGTTCTCTCGTTGGAGACCATGGTGAGGGCCGTGGTCTCCGACGGGAGCAAGTGGCACGCCGCCGCCTCTTTCTGCGAGCAGGTAATGCGCGCGAAAGAGAAGGCGGAGAGGGAGCGGGAGAGAACCCTGCCCCTCGAGTTTCGCAGTCTGCGGCGAGGACGCCGCAGACTCATCTACGCCCGGGACTACCGACCTCCATGATCGGGGCCTGAGGATGACAGTTGGCCGACTCGCCGTCCTTACAGAAGCAGGCCGTGGCGGAGGCGTGTCGTGTGTGCCCTACACACGCCTGCCAACTCACCGAAGCGGGATAAAACCCGACCCCACCAGGCGAGGCCGCGGTGGCGGCCAAAGCCCGCCGGCAACCCTGGGGTTATCCTTTCGAGGGCTTACCCGGGGTGCCCGGCAACGGCCACTTGGGGAGGACACCGTGCGGTTTTAGTCGAGACACGACATAACCACCCCCGCTGGCCGGCGGGGGGGTATCCGAAGGGATTTCCGCACGTTAAAAAAAAAAAAAAAAAAGAAAACGGCTATGAGTTGAGCTCTCTTTTGTACATATTATTTCTATGTTTTATATAAGTTATTTCATTAACGTCTACAATAACGAGTAAAATAAATTAATAAATGTGAATAAAATAATGCGACGTTTATCTCCACTCTAAATACAATTCATACCTCAGCTGTCAGATTAATCTAAGGCTCGGCGTGCATCGTTGATTGTGCGAATAGTAATCCGACGGAGCGGAGTCTCATATAGTTCACGAGAGCATCAAAGCCGAGCGCAAAGGAACAAAGCCTCCAATTACCCGAGCGGGCACGCCGTGGGCTTTTAGTGAATAATGAGCCGCTTATCCCAGTAGATGACGCCTTCAGTAAAATTGTTCCTGAATGGGTCTGCACGTGGACGTCTGTGCGCTTGACACGCTGCTCTCGAGACGTACAAGTTTGCGATGATACATTACTTCTCAGTACCACGTATCGCCCTACACATTTCCCGCCGCGGTCACTGTGTCAACAAAATTTCGCACCCGCCTCTGGCTTTCCCCTCACTTTGACATTTTACACAAAACGGACGCGGTCACCGCACAAGTCTTTTTTCAATGCCGCGCTCGCTTGGTGTTTTATGCAAAGTCATAAACGTTACATATAAAAGAACAGCCTATTCTAACCGTTCTATAATGAAACACTGAAGGACAAGGTTATTATATATAATACTAGCTGTTACCCGGGGCTTCACTCGTGTGGGATTCTGATCCCATTCCCTCTGCCCATGTGAACCTAGTCCACCACCACAACCTATATAAGACACACAATTCCACCATACATCATTTTGTAATATCTCAAAGGGTTTATTTAGACAGCGTTTTCGTTGATAGCTCCCAGACAGCATTTTTTTCCGGCACCTCCAACAAATATGCCAATGTATACAAAAACTTGACAAATTATATACCTAATCTTTCCTCGAGAACTACTCTATCTATTGATAAAAACACCATGAAAATCAGTACAGTAGTTTTTGAGTTTACCGCGAACAGACAGACAGATAGACGCGGTAGAGGACTTTGTTTTATAGTATGTAGTAATAGATACAAATTACAACCCTTAAAAGCCTCACCGCTTGATTGAGCATATTGTTGATGTATGAAATCGGTCTTACTCGTAAAGGCAGTTGCTGGTAAATTAAGGACAACTGCAATGAAAACACTCATAAATTGACATCTAGTACAATCGAATATAGTAACAATACTGTTTACTGTTTACATAGTGATGAGTTAACTGCGTATTTAAGGCCTAGCCGATAGTATCTTTTTTTTTTTTTTTTTTCGAGCGGAAATCCCTCAAGCTTTTAGCTGATTGTTCTGAATGCTACACTGCATACGTAACGCCGGTCAGTACCTACGCAGCGTAAGGGAACCACAAAGATAAAAGTTTAACAAAAAATACATTACAATAAAGGCAAGAATTATTTCTCGTCTATTTTGCAAGAAATATTAAACTCGAAAGTCGTAAAAAAGGAGAAAATTAATTACTTTTCAGTTTATATTTTAGGTTTGATCCTGGTGTAGGTGTAACTTCTTTGTTTACAAACATATTTTATTTATTATTTTTGTGTTAGTTAAAGTGTAACTTCATGATGATTTCATTTTAGATGAAATAGTAGAAATGTATAAATTGAGTTATTATGTATAATATATAATATAATCCTATAGGAACGAACTCATTTCATGTTTTAAGTTTTAGACTTTTTTATTTTTCTTAGCGTCCTTCATAAACTCTTGAAATAAATGGCAAGTAATACAATTCTTTGACATGGCACCGACTTAAAATTATACGAAATATTAGGATACGGCTGTCGCACAAACCCTAGGAGATACAGAATTTTACTACTTAACGTCGTTATTAAGTAAGAGGGTAATAATTTCTCGGTTGAACCAACTAGTAGAGAGGTCGCAAGGGGCCTGATTGTAAATCAGCGCTAGGCTCCAGTCTGGTACATGCTGAACCAGGTCCTATTCAATACACTTGCGAGGTACATATTTGCCTATAATAAATATTAACGATTTTAAATGATTAGTTTGTACGTGTAGGGGAAGGTCGGGTAGCAACCGACACATAAGTAAAACTCCAAAAAATATGAAATCAACAAATTTAATTAACATAACAGTCCGATAATTTTTAAACTTAGCTTAAATGAAGTCTCACAATCAGCCTTTAAATTTCGCCAAAACCATTATGACAGGTAAACTCATCCACACCTATTATTACAGTTATCGCACTGTCTATAGTTTTCTTCAACGGTTTCTACGCAAATAATGCACTCTGTCTCTTCGTCCGTTTTTAAATTCTGAATGTTCCGTTTTGTTTTCATTATTTTCTTCAGTGTGGGTTTCTTTTTATTGGGCGAAGTTGCCGTTGCAGTTTTAATTAATAATATAAACTATAAATACCACCCTATATAATACTAATAAACGAAATTATCTAACCTGGCACACTTACTTCATTAATAACCACACATAATTAATAATAAGTGATGATGAAATACTTACATTTAATATATTTTATCTGCTTTCGAAAAGTAATCAGCACTCGAAATAATCTTCATCAAAAATTCTAATGGCCGGCAATGGCTATCCGCTCGATGTTCACGGCACCATTGTTTATATTATTTGGTTACGCAGCGCTGCGAATGTTTTCAAGTGTGCAAAGTTTATGTATGAGTGCGTGGGAGCTTGGTACTCACAGTGGCCGAGGCGAGCCGAAAAAGCTTGTATTAGACAGTCCTAAATGTTTTATACGTATCGAGATCAATTTTAATGTTTTCAGCTTTATATCAAACAAACAGATTAAAGTTCAGACAAATTTCAACGGTAAAATAGTACTTAACTTGAGTGCGATAGTATACCAGCTGTTGTTCGTAATTCCGCCTATATGAAAAAATACTAACCCTGTTCCCGTGAACCACGTAATCCCACACATCGCGGAATAAAAAGTATTAGTCAATCAAGACTATAATCTTTGTGCCAAATTGTCCCCAGGTCCTTTTTCTTAGTTTAATGTAAAACAGTAACAATCATCCAACCCATCCATTCATCCATACATACGCTCAACCATCCTCGCAATCTTTCAATAATATTATTAGGAAGCAAGAATAACAGAAAATATTTACGAGTACGTCAGTGAAACATTTATTTGTTGAAAATGCCAACACTGAAGGTACTCAGAAAATTATACTGGCTTCGGAACAACAAGTATATTTTTAAGTGGCCTTGATTTTACTCGTAACATTGAGTGAGAAGGCTTTTATTTTCGAATAAGTACCATTTGCCCTTTTACAACTCCACAAATATTTCGTGTCTATATTAATACTGTAAGGTTGTATTATATTGTTGTTTTCATTCAAGTGATTGTTCGTTATGAAAATATAAGGGTCGCTTTTATAGCAAATTGTTAGCATGAGCATGAGTATATACTTATACGAGTATAATTATACTCACGTCTTCATACCCACGGAGAGGCAGTCGGTTTTCTTGTTGTTTTTTTTTTTTCAAAATATGAAAATTCATTCGTATTTCTCTGAAACATTTAGTAGCAGTTGGCTGTACAGAATATACTTTAAGTTGAGACAGTGTTTAAAAGTATTATTAGCGATTACATGAAAAAATATTTTTATGTTTGCAACTGCCACGTATCAAATAAATTACAGATTTCTACGAAGTAGCCGAGCAGGAGAACAGATGTTCTACGAAAATGTCTATTTTTAATCTAAATAATGGCATATTGGCCATTTTATTGATTATTTATATTATTCCAAAGCTGCGGAGTTTCTACGAAGTAGAATGTAAGGATCACTCTATGTACTCTCGTGAGTGTATCACAAGTAACTTAGGGTGATCTCCTCCTGATAGTAAATATACAGTCCATTCCACAGCCAAACACTCAGTTGGCAATAATCCCGTTCCATAACACTTGGAACTGAAAGATGTAACTGACGAAATGTGGGTGTTAATACACCTGTGTACTCACTCCTTCCGGGATGCACAGGCGTGAATATATATTTGTCATTCCTTAAGTCATTCACATTTAGGTGATGGAATTCTATTATCGAAAATCTAATGTCGGCAATTTGTTTTTGTGACTCATTTTATTTACCTCCGGTGTGAGTAAATTGTGTTATTCACCACACTTCGTGGTGTGCCACGGTACATAAAAATTCAAGTGCTTTCTTATGTAAGAGAATCATTTTATTGACCTATAATTATTTTTTATGTTTGGCAGGTATCAAGGTGTGACATTAATTCTGTTCAAACACATTAAACAAACGTTTAATGTCTCCCGTGAACGATTCGATAGCGACGAAACACGATTGCTTGCCATGTTTTATAGTGAGTAGCTGTTCTCGGACAAAATTGCGAATTAAAAGAAAATTCAACTTTTATGAGGTCGTAATATTGTCCCGAGTAATTCCGACGTGCTTCCATTTTAAATGTTTCGTCTTTTGATATTTGATAAGAGCCTAACGATTGCAATTTCGACCAATATTCAGCTACTTGAATGGTCTTGGAATGGATATTAAACCGATTGTTAAAATCGTTAAAACTGGGTAAATTAGAAACTAAATAAAATTCATATAATAAATGAAAGATACAGAATACAAACGTAATGGCCGATAGAGCGATAAAGAAACAAACGTGTGAGCCTATCTTTCTCAACAGTATAGGCGTTAAAGTTTCAAGTCGCGCTACTTTTAATATATACTAGTATAATAATTACTTGTATAATGATAAATAGGTCACCAGAAAAGTTTTTCAGTTCAACATTATCACGACCACCGATCGAATGCGTGCAAAAGTGATATTCTTACTAACATTTATTTTGCTTTACCCTTTAGAACTAAACAGGAAAATTTTGATAACAGTTGTTCACAAGGCAGGGATATCACTTACTTGGTGCTATTGGCTGCCATTGGATACCGTCTTATGGAGAGAGAAAGCACGAGATTCCGCCACCGTATTGAGAGATGTATGACAAAGTGGCTGTGGAATGCGAGGGGAAGTTTAAAGCATCCCGCTGAAGGCAGCTGTTGCAAAACGACCATATCAGTGTCTTCAGCGTTCATGCTGTTCTGACCAAAAACGAGTCAGAGAAGGTGGTACTACATATTAATCGGACGTCTGACATGAATTCTCTTTGAGGGTATATCTGAGCCTTCTGCATTTTTATTAGCGTTCATCGTATAGTTTTACTTTTAGTATTAGCTTGTATAGGGACAAATCCCATTGAGTTGTAAATTTGCCGATCCATAACTCTCTCTAATAAATCATTCTCAACTAATAGTCTTACTATAAAAGTATCACAAGTAATGTGAAACATATCCTATACATTGTAGGCCCTATTTTGTACACCAGGACAACCCTGATTCGTATTCTGAATAAATTATTCAGGTGCTACGTCGTCTAACGATGGTGTCACCTACTTTATTGCCTAAACATAAGTCCTAAGACGTTGCTGTATTACAAAATGTATGGAGTGAAAGTGAGTACTTTATTAAGAGTACAAATGTGGGTATTTGCTGACAACCTTGGCTCCAGTATTGGGGTTAAAGTACGCGCGGGTACTTGGTTTAATACACACATACACATATTTTAGCGCAAGTTTCTTGTGCTTATAGGTGGTCTTAGTTAATAGTATTTGTAGACCATTTCTCGTTCACGGCAAACAACACTGCAATTTAAAGTATAATGAACGATGAGTAAATTTACATATAATAACGTCTCTCTGCTGATTTTCACGTAAAGATAGAATATTATATTTATGAATTACATCATAAATGCATCAAAATGTACAAGTGATTGACTACTGTATTGTGGTAATGATACATTAAGGAGCTGTATTCAATATTGTAAGGGCTTTTTAACAAACTAACATATTCATACTGTATTCTCTCTTACTGAATGAAGCTTCGGTAGCTTAGTGGTTAAGGAGTCGACCTAACGATTGAGAAGTCCCGGGTTCGAATCCTGGCCATTACACTACCGGCGTGAACCCACTCCTGACACAAGCAATTTAGCTTACCTGGAGGGGTTAGGGGGAATATTAGTAATTTCTGTTACTAATTTTCTTTTTTTCTGTACATCTAATTACTCAATTGTGACATGATATTGTTAAAAGTTTACGTAAATATTACGCATGTTCCCGATGTTTCAGTTGCTTTTCAGCAGCCTAGGTTACGTGGTGAATAAGACGGTGGTCGTCTCAAGTCTCAAAGTACCCGATTTGTTTAGTAATTGTTGGTTACTGTTTAATGAGCTATGAGTTCAAAGTATCTGGAAGTTTTGCTGTATTTCGCTACTTTTACAGCTTCTTTTGTTATCATGTAACAAACTAAAATGGCCCGCGCTCTAAACTTAAATTACTATGCAACTTTTTAAGATTTTACACTGTAATAAATTGCTTAGAAATACCTATTGTTTGGTTAAGTAGTAATGAACATTTTTAAAAATCGTTAATGTCATTCATATATATGAAAATACGCCGCAGGGCAGAATTGCGAAATGGATAAAATGCAAGAAACAATGCTTACGGTGGTAACGGTTACTTTAAAGCCACTAAGTTGTACACCATTTCTTTAAATTACTTACTAGTTTTATGTTGTTAAGAATTTTGTTCAGTGTAACACAAAAATACCATTTTGTCGATGTGTCCAGCAGTGCATAAAATAACAATTGATACGACTGGGCATTATGTCGGTGTGGTGCGGCGGCACGGTATGACAGCGCGCTCCCGGCGAACGTGCGATGCAATTTGTCGAGCGTTTCTCTTGTGTGTCGCCGTAACAACGCTACGAATTGAGCTGACGTGAACTATCGATAACTCTGTGCGGAATTAGTGCCTTTGTCCTTATTGTCGTCTCGCCTTTTTTAGCTTTATTTCGTTTAAGAATAGCCATAACTAGCGCTCTCCTGCAAATTGTCTCGTTAGCTTGACTTCGAAAACTATTGAAATATTCTCATTCTTTCACTGTAGTTGAAATGGATTCAGGTTTCAACGAACCATTCCTTAAATCAGGTAATTGTGGTGGTGGTGGTATGACTACCATTATATTTTCACACAGTTCCAACGTAGTATCTGTATCGATCGTGTATTGTGTGTGGCAGGCGATGGGTTAAAAAGCTGATGCTTCTGGGCTTGAAATATATTAAAGATAAAGTCATCCCTATCATAAGTTTACAAGACTGATTTTGTAACTTGACAATATGATACACTCATTGAACGTATGAGGTCCTATTAACATCTTCAGATCCCTAGTGAACTTCATCTGCTAACCGCTCACCGGACGACGCGACGTTCTGGTGTAGGCTTCCCTCTCGGGATTCGAAAGTCAGACGACTGTCGCTCCCGTCCCGTAGTGTAAATAAGCTAAATATAAAATGGAAAACAAACCCGGCCTCCGACCTTTGAATGGTCATATTCACGCGAAGATTAAAATTATGTTAATATTCTAGTAACTACTCATAAATTAAGCTAATGTCAAAATATTAACACCAAATTATGCTTGTATAAAAATTCGTGTGGAAAGATGTAGAGTAAAATAATAAGCCTGATCGTATGCAATGTGCTTAAAACTCTAATTTGTTTGTTAATGGGAAATGAATAGAGCTATGTGTGCAATAGACGCAGGCGGTGCGATGGCTGAACTTGACTTGTTTACTGACGGAGCATTAGAATTAGAAGTCGTAACATTTTTCTTTAATTTTTTGTTTGCTCGTTAGATTGTTTACTTATTTCTTCAAACAGATGAGAGCTTTTAAAGCCATAGGCACACGAGTACATGCGCCTCACTTAAAAGCTACTGGCCGATTTTTAACGATACTTTCACAGTGGTTCAAAATTAAATCAAATAAACATTAGCATAACAAACACAGTGAGAGGTTTTAATAACTAAAATGTTTACTTGTAGTATTCTAGCTATTGAGAGTTTTGTCTTGCCTGCCATATTTACAGCTTTAAATTAAGAAATATATGGTTGCTATTATGAAATGAGAAGAGAAACGACCATAAATCACATTAATACTGACCCCGTGACCTCAGCTTACAGGAACCTGTTCCCGGGATAAAAGTAGCTGATGTTCGATGACCAGTCATACTCTGTAAGTCATATTTCAGCCAAATCTAGCCGTTTTTGCGCGTAAGTGCAAGAAAATAATAAATTCACTTGCGTTTTTAAATAGGTATTAGTTATGATTTATTCCATTACCTGCTTTAGTTTGCGTTGACTAAAAATCATTACCACCAGCATCTCATTTCAATTTACTTTGAGCTCGACTTTCTCTGTCCTTCGACACTAAGTTACTTGAGCATAAAATCAATTTCTACACAGTAGTAATTCCAGTGAAACGCGTCAAATTCTAGATCAGCATGATATATCAATTATTATGTAAATCAAGTTGAAAGTAATTGAATAGAGAGAATCTCTTCGTTCCCAAGTATCCAGTTGAGTAGTTAAACGTTTGAGTTAAACCGTCGACCTGTGCGGGGACACACTCGATACTTACTACTATACTACTATATACACTTGCCTTTATAAACTTGACACTTTACAACTTCGTTGAGCCATGAACATATCTGGCCGATTTTACTAACGAAGGTTGGTGTTGTAATAAATATACAATTTGTACAATTTTTATTGTAAACGCATGTACCTTATACATAATATATTACGCAGTACAGGTTAAATTATATACTTTATATGAGACATTAGATGAATCGATACCTTTATGATGTCAATGCTTTTCGCTGCCTAAGAATGATAATGTGAGGTCAATAATTTCCAATAACTGTATGTCTTACAATTTATTTTTACGTACAAGTTGTAAAAATATTTTAATCACTCAGGTTAGGTTAAACCACCTTTAAGTATTTTTGGCAAAATCTCCTTGTAGACCTACCAAAGCGACAGAAGTTTGTTTTTAATTCAGAAATTTGTTCACGTTTTAGTTAATCACGTGGTTTGGACGCTTGGGCGTAGGATGTATAGAGCCTCACCTGGGTATATGGGGCCCCATTCATATGTTCGGGGCGTAAGCTAACCTCACCTGCTAGCCTAGCCTAGGTTGTCCACTCGGGTTTAAGGAGCCCCGCAGCAGTCGCTTCCATAACAATTTCGGCTTGCAACTTCTTCGGATGCAACTGGGACTACAACTGTGATGATGATAAATAAAATACATTGAATGGTCTGGCAGAGATCTATGTCCGGACAAGTCAACAACTCCAACAAGGTTAACAGTAGCGATAACGCTGCCTAACATTTCATGGTTTATGACTAAAGCCCTAATAATTGATTATTTCCCTATTTTATACTAGCTGAAATTCGCCGCGTGGGCTTCTGATCCTGTACCCGCAATCAATGGGAACCTATTCTAGGGATAAAAGTAGTTTTTGTGATATTCCAGACTATGATCTATCCCTGTACCAAATTTCAGCCAAATCTATTCGACCTAATAAATACGTCACGTGGAGTTCTGATCCCGTTCTCGCAATCCATGAGAACCTATTCTTGGGATATAAAGTAGCCTTTGTGATATTTCAGACTATAATATATTCCTGTACCAAATTTCAGCCAAATCCATTCAACCTAATAAATAAGCCACGTGGAATTCGGATCCCGTTCCCGCAATCCATGGGAACCACCTATTCTAGGGATAAAAGTAGCCTTTGTGATATTCCGGACTATTATCTATCCTTGTGCCAAATTTCAGCCAAATCCATTCAGCTTAATAATATTGGTATTTCTATATTACTCTCTACTATCTTTAAATTGTATCACCGTCCGTGTATATATAATACGAGATTATACAATTACATAATAGCATAGAGTTGAATTGCACTAAAAGAGTGACCTCGCTCGCCAATGCTCGACTGTTTCAAGGAGCACTAGTTTTGGTCCTAGTACTGTGGGTCGCAGTTGAGAAAGTGAAGGTATATCAGTCGCAAATGAATCATGATTATTATATTCTGGTAAAGTTATTAATTGGTACTACTACTTAAGTACCTACTATTTGGCGTTGACTATAATCAAGTATATCGTTCGAAGGCAATTTCGTGGTTTGCTATTGTTTCAGTTTATGCTCGGTTTTCGTCTTGAACATGAACATGCAATGTCTAGACATGATTGAAAACCATTATTGTAGCAGTTTGGTTTCACATACGAAAGTATTTTATTTTGCTCTCATCAGTCATAAAGACACAAATTTACAAAACATTTTTATTGGATAGAAGATCCCTTGAAGGTAAACCCGACTTTTAGACTCGTGAGAGAAGCTAAATCTATTTATATAAAACAAAGTCGTGTTAATGATGACCGGGATAAACTCAAGATCAGGTGGACGATTTCATGATATTTAATTTGTTTTAAATTTGTTTTAAAAAATTTATTGTCGATTATGATCTTGTGAATTGTAAATATACACAATAAGTATATATAATAAACTTCTTTAAAACCTAATCTGCTTGATGGGTGCATAATCTGCGATCCAAATTTATTTTATTGTATACTTATATAACATACTCGTATAAATTAATTGACTACTATAATTCTATAGGCTTTCACGGCCGGCGTTGCATGTCGAATATACTGCTCCCGTGCTGTATGGCCGTGGTCCAGATGAAAATTGTGTTCCAAACGTTTCGTTGATCACTGCGGTCGACATCTTCAGTGGTTCAGGTCCAGGCGGCAACGAGTGCGTAGAACTCTCATCGGCGGTGACTTCTCTGCGACTGATGTAACTTTTTCATACACTTAAGTATATTTACTATTAAGATTATTAAAACTTTCTAAGAAGTAAGCTCAGTTATTCATATTATTTGGCGGTATGTGAAAACTGCGTCACCAACAATGGAGATTTTTATTTCACCCCTTGGTAGGTATTTCTGCCGGAACGGAGACGAGTAAAACTGTGTAGCGTAGGCTGGTGACGCTGTTTAACGGCCCCGAGCAAGACAGCGGAGAGAAACGGACGAGTGGGGAAATGAAGCGCAGATGAATGAGCTGTAGCAGGGCTGTGGGGTGTAGCAGATATTTTTGGCATATTTTATTGTGGTATTACCATTAAAGCTTTGAAACCATCCCATTGATGTACCCAAAACCGGTTTCATTAGAAAGGCAATAATGCGAAGATGCTTTCAGGTAGCTAGAATAGGTTCCTGTAGACCACGGGAACAGAATCAATTTTCCACGTGGCTGGAGACGCGGGTAACAGATAGTCCTCGATAAAAACCGATATATAATACAAAATATATTGATAAACAATAATTGCGTATAATTTTCAACATTATTTATATTAATATTTGACCTTATCGTCGCATGCAATGGAATGAGGGGAGAGAATGGGGAATATCTATTGGTTGAAAAATCTTATGCTATAATATATTTACATTCAAATGTGATCTGTGACTTGAAGTTACAATAATAACTTGTCATAATTATATTTTGATGAAGCGTGGACTCGGAATTTAAAAAAGTGCATATATTGGCACAATATTTAGGTTAACCATGAAGCTCGTACTGGACGATATTCAGAAGTATATATAACTCCGTTTATGACATAAATAACGTACAACAACCTAACTTTGAATCAACAAATTAAATTATGATATTATCTTATTTCTTTGTTATGTGTGGAAACCCCCACGGGTTCCACCCCATCGGCGCCAAAGATGTCACCACGCCACACGGTGTCCTCCATTATTCTCTCCAAGAATAAGTTTCATTTATAACGAGGATATATATTCTTTATATGAAGTTATTACAATTATTTATGCGGATACGATTATATCACCAGATGTGTCTTTCACTAGTTGAAAGGAGAAGGAAAAGGGAAGGGGACTTGGAAAATAAATTAAGGGTGGCATGCTGTGGCCGACTTAATTTTTATGGCGATGATTCCTGCATATATTAATAAGTAGCTGTTGCCCGTGGCTCCGCCCGCTTGGAATTTCGATCTCGTTTCCTCTTCCCATGGGAACCTATTCCATGGATAAAAAGTAGCCTATGAGTTAGCAGATCTATTCAGCCGTTGTTGCGTGAAAGAGTAACAAACACCCATACATCTATACAACCATAATCACAAACTTTCGCGTTTATACTATTAGTAGGATTAATTGCATTTTTATCTGTTTATAAATTATATAAAAATCAATTAATAATATATTGTACATATAAATTATTCTGGGTAGTCAGATTAAACATAAAAGCAAGCAATTACCGTCCTAGACCAAATTGCTAAGTGATTATTGGTTGTCCATTTACAAAGTACTCATTGTTCGAATATAAATCATGAAGCTATTTAATGAGATTTTAATGGAATAACCATAGGCGAGTCTAAACATTTTGGAGTCACAAACAAAAAATGATTTGAATTATTAGCTCTAAAAGTAAAAGAAAACATCCGCTGAAAAAGCATGGAATATGTTAACGCATACTTGGTGTGGTGAACCATTGTAATAATATCTCAGAATTACCTCAGAACCAAGCCCGCAACATGCTCGCCGCGCGTCGCAGGCGACTCAGGCGCCGGAGGTCGCTTAACGACCTCCGTCCTCCATGAGCGCAGTCCTGGGGGTGGCAGGTGAGGCCGCCTGTCACCCCAGCAGAAGCAGACATAACCGCACCCGCTGGCCGGCGGGGGGGTACCCGAAGGGATTCCCGCACGAAAACAAAAAAAACGGTATTTGTGTTCTAGTATAGAGCTTCCTGGTAAAGAGTTAAAAATTACAGTAAACGTATTAGTAATTGACACTATGTGGGGAAAAAGCGGTTGATTTTGGAAAAATAGTATATGTGTTTTATTCCTGGAGGAGCTTTAAAAGTCGAAAATAATAATAAAACGGACTTTTATTTAGCTTATACACACCAGATGAAATACTGTAGTTTGTTATTCCACAAATTTATTGTATCGATCTAAAATTGTATCGTTAACTGATTTTAAGAATTTTGTTCGACCATAGTTGACTATGCATTTTAGCTGCACTGTCCTACTACTTGATAGTAAAATTCATTGAAAATAAATTGAAGAAAAATAAAAATCATCATAAATGTAGATGAAAATATAAAAAATATAATGTTAATAAAAAACACATCAAACGTCTCTTAGAATTTGTTCCTTTTTGTTTTAACGGATTTTTTTGTCAAGTGAAGTAGGAATTGTATATAACACAGGTTCTACTGGAGTAGTAGAAGTTTCTGAATTTATGAGATTGCTAGAACAAAAACAAAAACAAAATATCTGTACCGGTAATCGATATATGTGTTTACCAGTAATTAAAATGATTTACCTCATATTAATTATTAGACAGAGTTACGCTAGAATAGCGATATTTGCAACACATGTATAGAACTTCCTTTTTCTGGAGATGTAAAAAATAAGATAGTTAATGACCCAATAGTAGATTGTACTAGTAGTATTGTAGTATATTTAATCTATGTTCATATGAATAATAACCTTTTTGTTGCATTCTTCATTGTCTCTGTTTTAGTCTTCATATAATAATTTTGAATTCATTGACGCCTGTCAATGAATTCAAAATTCCTAACAAGAAGATTAAAAATTCAAAGATCAGATTCGGACATTCTTGGGAGAGTCATGAAGCTGTAAACATGGATAAGAAAGGTGTATCTGATAGAAAAGACACCTCAGTTTAATCATACCTTAAACTCAAATGAGTGTCAATACTGGACTTCTTAAATTGCTCTGGTGGAGAGCATTCTAATATATCTTCTGTTCTAGCAAATCTATAACCAGAGGCTACTGCAGTTCTTAACACGTTTCCTCACTGTTGGCGAGTGGCTCGCTATGGCTATCCCACAATTGGATTAATGAGATTGCAATCTCTCTTAATAATTTGAAGACTTGGAATCGTATTGTGAACTGTTTATAAACTTTAAGTGATATTATTTAATTTTGTGATTAGCGATGTGAATTGTGGACATTATATATATTAATACCCCCTTAAAATCTTCATTTTCTCTCCTCCTGTATTCCTTTGTTTTTAATCTGGCGTACGCTATCCTGTATAGGATAACGTTACGTTACAGTATCCAGTATTAATAATTCAGAGAATTATTGTCATAGATGTTGATAAACTATTCAATTTGCAAGAATATAAAAGTTTTAGCTACTGTTTACAATACGAAAGAGATTAAAATAACAATTTATTACTTTAAAAGCACTGATTCAGTGTGACAAGGTTTTGACCGCAACGTGTTTTTAACGAATCCGCCTAGAAAAACATCACGTTATTCAATATTATTGAAATTTTGACTTAAAAGTCAATCAGGATTGTTGTACTTCTTGTCTGTATTAACTGATAACACTGCTAGGATCTTAAATAGATAGGAAGTCAATACCTGTGTACATATTCTTATTATACTAAGTAAAAGGCAAAAATATCATCTGCTGGTGCGGATCAATTATTGGTACATTTACCTTACTAGACCATGAAATCAAGTGTAGGTAGTTGTTGCGACCCCAAGTTTAATGGAAGCTTCTACAGGCTAACCCGTAATCGGTGCAAACCCAATCACAACGTTGGCGTTATGCCAAGAAAGCACATCGTATCTTGTGACTATTACCTCTATCTGTATTAAAATGAATGAATATTGATATCAAAATGATATGAAAAAGGTATTATAATTTAAACCAGGAAGATGGGTACCATAAATAGCCTGGAAATAAATGACATCATCAAAATATTTTACAGGGTAAATGTCAACAACATAATGTGGATTTAAATCTTTATATTAAAAAGCGCCATAGACTCTAAATGTATTTGGATATTTCTTTATGTTAAGTCTCAACCAACCAAAAACATATTTCTAGCCGTATGAATACACAATATTACTTTTTAACGCATATTTTAAGTGGGTGGGTGGTTCCTCTCCGATCGACTAATTCGTTCTGAGAAAAGCTTGAATTTACCATCTTAAAACTCTTAAAATAGTGCGATAATTTCGGTCTTTGTTTACCCGACTGAATTTCTGGTAGAAATTGGAGTTTGTTTGCGGTCCTTTCGATTGCAAGTGTTTCCAGCAAGTGGAACGCTGCGACCACAAAATGCAATTATCGACCGCTGTCTGTCGCAGCTATTCCCGAATTGCATTCCAATGTCGAGACAAGTATGAGCAGACCTTGAACGGTAGATAGGTGCCGCACGTTCATATTATACATCTCAATTGAGATTTTTTGTTCTCGGTGAAAGTAAGACAAAATTAGGAGAGTATATGCATACTATAACCAAAGGCAATCTGTGGCCAATACGCGTGTAAGACATCTGACGTTTGGATTTGCATCTTATAATAGCGGTCAACTCTTTGCAGCCTAGGGTTTCATATCAGAGCCCATGTACCACTTCGCTTCTCTACTTTTACTACTCCACTTTGTCCAGTATTGGGTATCCCTAATAATGAGACCATTATAGCATTGCGGAATCCATAGGTATCGATGAATAAGGGTGGCAGGTGAGGCCGCCTGTCACCCCAGCAGAAGCAAGCCGGGACGGTGTGGTGACTAGCGCCCCACCCCCAAACCGGAGCAAGACGGGGACACCGTGGTTCCCAAACCCGAGGGAGCCATCTCGAAACCGGAGATGGCCCAGGGTCAGTCGGGGTGCGACGGATATGCTCTATGGGCAACCTTACACCCCGGTGTCTGAAGACCCGAGATGGCGTGCGGTTTTAGTCGGTTCAAGCCCGACATAACCGCCCCCGCTGGCCAGCGGGGGGATATCCGAGGAGATTTCCGCACGAAAAAATAAAAAAGGGATCGATGAATACTTATGATCAAGGTTCAGTGGTCTATGTACTAATTTGTTAGCTTAGGTGTGTAAAAAGACGAATAATTTATATAAGAAGAATAATCACTTCACTGTGAGGTTTCCACAAGAATTTGTTATAGATTCCTGTTATACTTAACTGTTTGTTGCTTGTGTAAAATTAAGGCAGTGGCGCTCCGGGAGTGCGGATAGAAGTGGAAACTTGAACGATTTGTTGTGTGTGTGTGGGGAACTATTGTATGGATCTAAACGTGATTTTTCGTGTGTATTTTTTAAATCGTCATCACCCATCCCTGCCTACCTCAATCCCTCCCTTCGTCCCAACCACCTCCCCCTCCCCCATCCCCCTCAAATGGAAACTGCTTTCAAAGTAAAAGTAAGTTTTCACTTAAAAAACTAGGTACCTTTTCGTTTTGATGATTCGGACAGTGAAACAAAAAGAGATCAGAAGTGTGGCAATTTAATAAAATAAAATAATTTGTAAAATAATTGGCAAAAGGGTTGTTATTAAATTTATTTGTTAGGTGCAAAGGCGGATGAATGTAAGTAACATGTGGTATTGTCGTTATTCACTTTCTAGATGCGAGAACCGACAAGTCAAATTATGAATTTCATTACGTTCATTTCCATAAACGTATTGTATTACATGCGTTTCTTCATTATTATTATCATTTCCTTGAGCCTATCGCACGTTTCGTATTGCAACTTTCGCAATATCATCCGTAAAAGGTGGTTGTGTGTATTGATGTATTAAGATTTTGTATGTATATTTTAGTACCGATATAACCTCTGAGTAAGTATATGACGGATATTCAATACCGCGCACCTTACATAATAACAAAATGGTTGTGATAATAAAGTATACATTGACGTAACCGCCGACTGTACAGTAGAAGTCGTTGATCTCTGTAACAAGTGCATAACAAATCACATCTTGACGTGGGCTACAATGTCAAAGCGGTCATCTTACTCAGGTGTAATATGCAGCAAACCCTAACTTTTTTGATTTTTGTAATAGCTACTTCCTTGTATTCTCGGCTAGTCCGTGTCCACTGGCTCCGTTTTCTATTCTATCATTCTTACTTCTCAATAGCTTTATCAGTAACAAAAATGAACGAAAATAAAATGTTTCACCTTACTCAGTTCAATGTTTAAAACCTAAAATTGCAAAGCAAGACAACGTATTATAGTTTTTCAAGATTTCAGCAGCATTGCTTGCAATGATACGCCGAATTTACATTAAATAATATCACGCTTTCTGATGTGAACTAATAAAGAAAAGCATTCGACAATCACTCCATGGTATTTGAAATTTAAATCAAAACTTCACATTTTGATACAAAAACCATTCTCAATTAAAAAAATCCGTTCCCGCAGGGGGAACGCACAGGTAGATTTCGTGAAGCAATTCTGGTTTCGGGAATGATGTTGCCAAATTGACAAGTCGGAAATTTCTGTACCGCACAATTTTTTTTCTTTTTCTCGAAAACGGTAAATTTGAGCAAAAAACGTTTCGGACATTTATTTTAGAGCAAAAAATAACCTATCGGTTAGAAATATTTTTTTGTCCCTCTATGACCTATGCTTCTTCTATGACCCACGCCGAGCGCATTTTTAACATGTTTAATCATTTTTTCTGGAAAACGGTAACTTTTAGCGAAAAACTTTTCAGACATTTATTTTAGACTTAAAAATGGCCTATCGATTAAAAATGTTTCCGACGGCAAGAATGTTCACCGGTTAGAAGTTATGATATTTTTCCCGAAAATTTTTGGTTTTCCCCCCCTCCACTTTTAGTTAAAGTTTTAATCTTATAGGTTTATAATTAAAAGTGTTTGGTATTCATGTATACTATGGGATAAAATTAATAATAATAAGGTTAATGGCAATAGGCTCGCCACCTATTACATTGGGACCTAAAACATAAACTGGCGAAACGTGGGTGCTAGCACCTCTGCCTACCCCTTCGGGGATATAGGCGTGAGTTTATGAGTTTTTATGTATGTTATGTAATGTTATAAAATTAGAACGGTTCGAATATCTTTCATGGAACGTGAAATTTTGAGGAAAAACTGATTTCACAAAAAGTGAGGGCCCTACCGTCCCCTTAGGCCGGATTCCACCCGTTCACGAACTTAAACTAAGTTTACACCCAAGCAATTTTTGACCGCAGTTTGAAAGCGATCGGGGCAAAAATGCGACCGTGAAAGTGCCGCAAATTTTGGGAAGTGGAACCATACATACATATATACCTATATATATATATATAAACCTTTTGACCAGTGGTCATTTTGGACTCAGGGGGTCATAACTAAACCTCCTATGAAGATTTTTTTTTTAAATTCGACAGTAGTCAAGAAACCAATAGGTAGATCGATTTCATCGAAATCTACCTAAAAATTGAGTTTTCTAATTTTGTCAATTTTTACTTTATAAAAATTGTTAAAGATACCTTAAACTTTTTATTAGACTGATCACAAATATTATCCCAATTTATATGTGAATACTGTAGTTCGACTAATTATTGTACTTACTATTACTAGTACTTGGGGTATCCGAAGGGATTTCCGCACGAAAAAAAAAAAAAGGTACTTGACTATTGATATCTAATTCGGGTGCATTTCATAAAAGTTGTTAGTTATACGGTACTATTATGTATTCTGTGGCTATAATATGCTGTTTGTTTACGTTAAAGTACAATGTGAATTGATCTGCTTTCAAAGAATTCCAAGATGCCTCGTGTTCTTTGAGAGTGAATTCAATAACTCTCGGTGACTAGCCTGTTGGATTTTGCATTGGATAGTACTAAGATTATTTACTATGAACTATATTTATTTTACAATACACAATATAATACATATTCAATTTACTTGTCATAACTCTAAGTTAACTATGACTCGCAATATTTAAATGGCTAAGGACTACAATTTATGCAGAAAAAGTCAGATTTTAGATCTGGATATTCCTTGATGTTCAACATGTTCGCTGTTACGACGAAACGAGTTCTTCAACATTGTCAGTGTAGAGTGTGTATTTTATTACTTCGTTTTCAGACTCGCACGTACTATGTCAGTGCGGTAGTGCGGTATGAATATAAAATAATGTTTAAACTAATTTTGGTTATACCCAAAATAAATACTTCCTCACATAATAGCGTGTCCCGCTATAAAGAACCATTAATTTTCTACCGTGATTAATTTTCTACCAGATAATTACCGGATACGGGTGCTTCGGTAAGTATCTGTGGCGCATCCACTTGGAGAAACAGTGCCAGCACTGCGAGGAAACAGGTGAAGACACACGTTGGTGGAGTGCCCAGCGTGGGCGAGTCAACACCGGGATCTCGTTGTGGTCCTGGCACGCCGCCGCCTCTTTCTGCGAGCAGGTAATGCGCGCGAAAGAGGCGGCGGACAGGGAGCGGGAAAGAACCCTGCCTCCAGAGATCCGCAGTCCACGCCCGGGACTAACGAACCCCATGATCGGGGCCTGAGGACGGCAGTTGGCCGACACGATGTCATTACAGAAGCTGGCCAAGATGGAGGCGTGTCGTGTGTCCTCGTGCTCCTGCTCGTCCTCGTGCGTCCTACATACGCCTGCCAATTCACCGTCGCGGGATAAAACCCGAACCCATAGGACTGGCCGCGATGGCGGTCAAAGTCAGCCGTTAATCCTGGTGTTATTCTTTCGAGGGCTTACCCGGGGTGCCCGGCAATGGACACTTGGGGAGGACACTGTGTGGTTTTAGTCGGTCCGATTCCGACACGCCCATTCCATCGTTGGCATCGATGGGGTGAAGCCCGTGGGGGTTCCGACACGTTAAAAAAATGCTGTTTTGATGATACTCTCAATGTTGTTTTTGTTATTCAGTTTGTTGCGAACATTCACACCGAGTATATTTAGATTTTCCTGCAGTGGCAGTGGTAGTCGCAAAGAGTAGGAAAGGGAAGGAAAGGAGATACCTTTGCTGTAAACGCACATGCCTGCGTCTTCTTGGCATTGAACTCGACCAGGACTTCAGAGTTTGTCAAACTAGTGGTCATTCAAAGATGTGTCTTGTCTAAGTATTGTCTGTCGAATAATCGTCTGTCGAAGTAGTGGTAATTCGAAGGTGTGTATTGTCTAATAGTTGTCTGTCGAAGCAATGACTTGTCGATATATGTGTTTTCGAAGTTCGCTACATGTCGAAATATTGTACTGTCTAAATTCAGTCCGTAACTCGTGGTATCTATGGATAGGTCTTCAAAAATGATATTGAGGTTTGTATTATAATTTTTTTCTAAACCGAATAGTTTGCGCGAGAGACACTTCCAAAGTGGTAAAATGTGTCCCCCCCCCCTGTCACTTCTAAAATAAGAGAATGATAAAACTAAAAAAAATATATGACGTACATTACCATGTAAACTTCCATCGAAAATTGGTTTGAACGAGATCTAGTAAGTAGTTTTTTTTACGTCATAAATCGTAAACCGCAATTTAACTTTCATGCAATCAACTGAAATATAAAAATTTAAAATAAAACATTATTATGTTACTTGCTGCTATGGAACCCTTCATGGGCGAGTCCGACTCGCACTTGGCCGCTTTTTACTTAATGTCAGTCTGCTTTGCCGCACCTTGTTCGTGATATTGCCCGTGCTAGATATATTATTAGATATATTATAATGCATAGCAATGAATGATGTTGATATTTGGATAAATAAGCTAAATCGTCTATATACCGTACAACTAAAATATATAAACAGATTATTGTGTTAATCCATGATACTTTAAGCGATTTACGTTCGGAATTTTACTAAAATCCATTAAGCCGTTATATGCGTGTAACAGTAGTAATATACACATTCCTTCATTCAAAATTTTCGCATTTAAGTATAGTATTAAATATATGTGTTATTTGTGTTTTAAAGATTAATTTCAGTATGTCAAATTAATAACGGTTCAACCGAATGGAAATATAAATATTGTCATTATCATTATAATTATTTTTATATTGATACAATCTAGTAAATTATCTGTTTTATAACCCAGCTGGCTAGAAAATCTCCTCGTATTGTTGGACAATGGAAGCGACAACGCCTCTCTTCGTTTTTTTGGGGTAGGTGTTAGAAACGGGAGTGATACATTTTCTTGGGTTTACGGTTTGTTCATGTATTTCTGTGATTATCAGAATCTGGTACATATATCTACTTAGTGAAGCCATTAGCCTGACCTCAGCGTTGATTCTTAAGAAATGCTTAGAACCTATCTAAAAAATATCACAGATGAGGTCGACCGTAACTCTGACCGGCAATGCGTAGGACTATTGGTTTTTGGAAGCGGTGGCTGGAAGCCAACGCTGCGGGGCAGTTCCGTGAATACGTGGATGGAGCAGCGCCGTACCGTTGTACTGGCCGTTGGAGCGGGCATGCTCACCTAGCAGACCTTGATGCTGCCCATGGTAAACAGTGTGAGTGCGTACGCCACAGAAGCGGCAAAAAAGGAACACCATTGCTCTAGCAAAAGTAAGCTCTCTATAGGGGGACGGGACTTGGTTACCAAAGCTGGCGGTCAAGGCCGATCAAGCTCTCATGTCCTCCTGTGCTTTTAGTCAGTTCGAGCCCAACATACCCTCACAGTGAGCTCTGGTGAAGTGAAGCCCGGAAGGGCTTCCGTTTGTAAAAAATCTTTCTAAATTAAGGTTTGATTTCAATACTACTAGGTGTGTACCCATATCTACATGAAAAACTTCGTAGTTCAATGGTTTGTCATCTTAATGCCGTTTTTTTCCCATCACTATTGAGCATGTTGGTGATCGCATCGGTGTCGTTGAGCCACGGTGGTCGCTATTCTTGTTCGCCCACGCGTCGCCACGTGCATCGAGATGCACCGCTCTTGGAACTTAGTGCAACTTCATTACCTGTTATATAAGATGCTGTAAATATTTAACATATTTCATTAGAGGGAAGAGAAACGGTGGCCCTTTTTTAGGTAGACGCGTATTGAAATATTCTACTTTATTTTGATCTGTATTAAAATTTGTATTAACTATGGGGTTATGCAGACAGGTAAATCCAATTGTAAGTTATTCTAAGCAACGTTATAAGGAGTATCTGCACTGGATAGATATTCACTGCTAGGTAAATAAGTAAAGCACTTTCTGATAAAGGTTTATACTCTGGGTAAGATTAAGTGTATTTAGGTTCCTTATTACCTAGCACCATTCATTGCTGGAATAAATCTTTATAAGTATAAATGGATTTGAAAGCCAAATTTAAAAAGGCGACGTGTAATTATGAAGCAAGTTTTGAGCGGTATCTCTACTTTAACTAGTAAGTAGTCCCGCATTTAGCTATACTTCATAGAAACTTCTTTATTTATTCTACTCGGATTAGACATTCAGTAACTCCTACGTTGTGTACTAGCCTAATTGACTGTTCAGTGAAATGACGTGGGTTTATTTACAAAAATCCCTTTATCTATGCCATGCAGTCTTTCAACTGACAATTAGCACCTTTTCTCAAATACGGTATGCGTAGTCGCTTTACAAATCAAAGCAGCAGGTATGTCGGTACATAAATTTACAGGAAAGTGAAAGCGAAACCTCATCTAGTATACAACCGCTAGGAATCCATTCCTAGCATAGGCTATTCAGCTTAATTGACCTTATCAAATAACGACAATAGTTGAACTACGTTCGAATTTTACAGGCAATGAAAATATTCGCTTATTTATTTTTATTAAATTATTATTGTTTATTATTATTTATATTTTAAGTATTTTAAATATAATATTTTTAATAGTAATAGTAATATATAATATTTTATTCAATATTATTTATTATAAAAATTTCGCGTCCTTGTATTGGGCCGTGTTAATGTTAAAAAGTAAGCTTTTTAACATTAACACGGTCTGAACTTAAGAAGTATCTTAATAGAAAATTGATATAAAATATATCTCTTTATTTTTAATATCAATTTAATTTACTGTTACGTGTACCTACATAGGAGTACAAACTACAAAATAGGTACCTAGTCTAAATTACCTTAGTTTATTGTTTTGGGACTCGGTGGATGCAGGCCGCTACAGACCGGTCAAAATGGAAGCCAATGGGGGAGGCCTATGTTCAGCAGTGGACTTCCTACGGCTGATATGATGATGATGATGATGATGATTGTTTTGGTATATTATGTTTCAATTTCATAAATTGTAACTGTTAATTTATTAAAAAGCTGCATGATAAAATAATTAAATATTTTTTTAGTTAAACATTTTAGGGATACATCTTACAGTAAAAAAATACGAAGTCAAATATTTTTTAAGGACTTGATATTTTTTTTTTTTTTTTTACGTGCGGAAATCCCTCCGGAACCCCCCCCCCCCGCCGGCCATCGGGGGCGGTTATGTCGTGCATCGACTAAAACCGCACGGTGTCCTGCCCAAGTATCTTTTGCCGGGCACCCCGGTTAAGCCCTCGAAAAGATAACCCCAGGGTTACCGGCGGACTTTGGCCTCGCCTCCTGTAAAGTTTAATAATAAGTAGGTGCATGAAATGCGCGTAATCTTTAACATAGGTACAGTCACTATTGGCCAACAGAGTCGTCAGGGGGTACCGCACTATCTCCTTCGAGGTGGGGAGTCTCCTTGCCGGAACTCCACCATGGGACCTGGAGGCGAGAGCCCTTTCGCAACTGTACCAGTGGCGAAAGGAGGCGCGGGAGCAGGGATGAGACCCTCAGCCTCGAGAAATCTAGGCCGTGCAGTCCCAGCTCCACCAGAACATCGTGGTAAAGTGGAAGGAATGACTTGGGCGACCAAGCATAGGGCACGCATCATGGAGGATTGGCTAGACAGGCAACACGGAAGCCTCTCGTACCAATTGACGCAGGTGATCTCCGGTAAGGGGAGCTTTGGGGACACTGTGGTTCTCAAACCCGAGGGGGTCATCTCAAAACCGGAGATGGCCCCCTCGGTGGATCAGTCGGGGTGCGAGGGAAATGACTTATGGGGCACCTTACACCCCGGCGCCTGTAGACCCGAGACGGCGTGCGGTTTTAGTCGGTTCAAGTCCGATAAAAACGGCTAACCACTGATAACCTCCCCCGCTGGCCGGCAGAAAGGGATTTCGGCACGGAAAAAAAATGTACAGTCAACCTCAGAAGTAGCTGAACACTAACAATGTTACAAACGATCTTCACATTGAAATAAATCAATAAATAAATTGAGGTAAATTCATTTTTCTAATCTGCAGAGGATAATTTCAACATTTTTCAATTTTTGTTCATTATTTATTTTGTGTGAAGTTTTAGAGCTACGGCGCGGTGGTGGTCTATCTTGCTCATCTCATCAATTCAGTTCTCATGCTGATGTCTTGTTATTTTTATCATGTTGATATATCATATTTTTAAATATTCTAAGTATATATTTTATTTCATAACCTATATAATATAAAAATAATATAGTATGTGTATAACACTATACCTAAGTACGATATTGATTCCAAGAGATCCGATTCTCAGCACTCCATGGATTCACCGTGCGGTCGCCGGGTCCATAGCGTGGTACAGAGAGGAACACCATGACGGCGACTGGGACTTGCGACCCAGATGTAGGTTTAGGGTGGCCACCTTGTGATGCATCAGCGCTCACCTCCACCGTCAGTAGTGTTCCCCCCCCTACCTATCCAAATTTGGTACGATCCTAACAATGCCGCTTTTGATATACGTTTTAATAAAGAGCTTACTGAAGCTCTTGGCAATCCGAGGTCTTTAAGTAAGTTGTACAGGGATTTAGCTGGAATTCCCCTGGCTCCTACTTCTACGGCATAGAGTTTAACCACGTAGCCGTTTTTGGTTAACTCGTTAGTCAAATCAAAGTATTTGTTTGTCTTTATAGCGTGGTCTTTAGGTATATTAGTTTCCCACGGTACTGTGAGTTCTACAAGCACTGCACGCTTATGCGATCGTGAAAAAAGGAATATATCAGGTCTGGATGATGAGGCACAGACATCCTCCGGTATCCTATAGTGCTTCTCATACGTGTCTACGAGTATTGTCCAGTCAACGGCAGCTATCAAAATTGAATATGGCTTTTGAGGTGATTTCTTTGAGCAGCCTTCCTTTACAAACGCAATGTCATTTCTTTGGTTTGTGGTTAATCCTTTTTTCGCTCTAGCTACCGCCAAACTTACAGCCTCACGTATGATTTCTAATACCTTATCATGACGGCGCGAATAATGACCCCGGTCTAATAGCGTTTTACAACCCACTAGTAGGTGCCTAGCCGTACCAGTTGCTTCACCACATGAGTTACATGTTTTATCTGTGGCTTTTCCCCATCTGACCAGATTGCTTTGGTCGGGAAGGGTCAACTGGAATGCATTTAGGTAAAATTTAAGTAAGGCCGGTGACCAGTCGTATATTATGGTACGCCATTTTAAGGCTATGGGAATACAAAATTCACCTAGGGTCAACCATTCGTTTTGCATTTCTAGGTTCATTGCGTGCACCTTGTAGGTGTTGTTTTCGTCTGCTTGTTACAAAAAAAGTAACGATTTTTTGTGAACTTATTTTAGTCCTGCCAACTCGCTTGGTTAAACTAATAAGACTCGTGCCCAATGTCACGGGGATTGAAAAATACCCTTGGAAGCACCGGTAGTGTTATTCGGTGGTATCATGGGTACATCTTTCTAATGTATTGTCAAACTAGTTATAGAAAATTGCCGTGGTTGCCGATATATATAATGTTCGATTTACCTCTCACAAATGGCATGTGCCTTTTTTACCACTTAAAATATTCCAGCAATATATAGCTTTTATTCGTTGGAATTCAAAAACAAAACACTTAATCTCACTTGAAATATTGCCTTCATATTTGTAGTAATGCGTTTACAAAAGCTGTAGTAGCGAGCTTAAGGATTATAGTGCCACAGGTTGCAAGCTGCAGTGAATACGATAAAGCCTCCAGTCGAGGTTGGCACGGCATGCGGCGCGCGCGCATCTACGCATCATCCATACGCTTGCATAATATTTTACGATTATGTGCATCGCGGTCAGCGAAGCGATATTTATGGAGTACAGAGTACTCTAAAAAAATAGTTTAAAAACGAATTATGTTTACATATCAAAAAGTGCTTCAAAAACACAGTGACACAAAATGTTAAAACCAATTATACTGGTAGTGCTTGTTTTGATTTTCATGACCAATGCGGACTTTAATCTCAAAGGAAAAGTTAAAAAGCGAAACACTGTTATAAAAATAAATAACAATTTTCCACGGAAATGCTTTAACAATAATTCTGTATTTAAGAACAATGATACCTTGAAACGGATTGTGTTCGAATCAAAATATATTTTTACTGGTAAAATATCTTCAGAACATAAACAAAAAAGAGGAAACTTCAAACGAAGTATATTTAAAGTGTTTGTGAGAAGAGTATTAAAAGGTGACTTTGGAGCGTTAAGTGAAATTTTGAATTTCGAAACAAGGACATTCAATTCCTCAAATCGTGCTTATTTATTAGCTGAAGGCAGTACCTGGAGGCGAGGGTGTGTGGGTCACTCCCAGGGATGGGTGGCTTTGCTCTTTAGTGGCAAGAAATTCTCTTCACCACTGAAATTGTTGATTGACCCAGTTCCCTCAAACTTAGATAGTGTACGCTGGGTGAAAGCTACTATAAAAGGTAAATTTATTATACATCATTTTAAATGTAATTGTATTCTCAAGTTGATTTCTTAATAAATTATGCAAGAACATGTACGCATTCTCATACTAACTGTAACAATATATATTATTACATCGAACTTATTTCATAAATATACTACGGTTTTCGGCCATTTTGATCAATTCGTTACCTAGTGTAAAACGTAACCAAGGTAGAAAAGATTACTTACTTACTAATAGCGCAAGATACAAAAGTACGCTTTGCTAAAAGGATAAGGAATAAAACAAAAGATGGTCATAATTCAATAGAAAGTAAATGCCTATCTAAAGCCACCCTAACTTTAGATTCGAAAAAATATGCTGTCCAACTGCGTTCAGATTCACAGTTCTATTCTTTAGTTAATTAATGATTTTATACACATGTTTGTTCCCTTAATTGATTACAAATTTTCTGCCCAAAAATCTAGTGGGGCGGAAATCACACAGTGATTGTCAAACTTCGGGCCAAACTTAGATATTTTTGTTGCGGTATTTTTATTCAAAATTACAGACCTTAGGCTTTATGCATATTATTCGACGCGTCTTTATATATTGAGCAATAAATATGAAGAAAATTAAATCAAATCCAACATCTTCGACGTCAAAAACACAAAAAAATGATTTTATATTTCAGTTTCATTCAGTCTGGTTGTTTTATGTAAATATACAATATACGTATTGTCATTATCACTCAAATGTCAAAGTCAAATACGCGTTACTCTGATAACTCGAAAGAAACTCACTTGTAAAAGTTTTTTTAGGGAAAATTTGTATGGTAGGTACCCGAAACCTTGAACGTACAAACCCCAAAATCTAATCAGTTCTTCCCATTAACCAAACAAGATGATTGGCGAAAGAATTTTTTAAATCGGATAAGTGGTTCTTGAGTTATAGTCTAGTCTAGTCTAGTCAGACATCCAGACCAACGGACAGACCGACACAAAAATTTTTTTTGCTTAATTAGACTTAGAATCATGTGAAACGTCGAGAAAAGTGATAAAAAGTGGGTGTAAGATTTTGATTTTTTTTGCGTGATTTTAAGACTTCGGTGTCCACCTGGTTGGTGGCCCGAAGTAAAAAACTTAGAATTGCCGAACATTTGACGAGTTTTGGATTCCTGTGTTTTAAATAGGATATCACTGTTTTTGACCCTTTTTAAATAATGCAGACCATCCTTAATTAAAACATTGCTGCCTCACATGGTTGTATAGAGCATAAATTTAGCGACAGAATTAACCAAAATTAAATAGCAATTGCTTACATGAATAAAACATCAAAATCACTGTTTCCACAAAGTCAAAGCATGTTTATAAAAGTGCCGTATTTACGAGACAAAAGGCAATCCCACATATAGATAAGAGGAGCAAAATCACATTTAGATGGAACAAAGGTCTATTGCGCTGAAGACATGAGTTCAGACCTTTATGTAAATGAAGTTGTATATTATACTTTAACGGCTTATGCATTTGTAGTATAAAAGTTTCTACATGTTTTGTTTTAAATATAAGCGTGCACTTTTTTCTATGCACGGGTGATTCGGTAACAAAATAGATAATGATCAGCTCACTACTTACAAACAAAACAATTTAAGGGTCGGACTTCCGATGGAGAGGGAGTGGATCTGAACTTCGGCAATTTCTCTAACGTCATGAACCAATTCTGAGACAAGCAGTTGAGCTTTGGTCATGTTGAAATTGAATTATTCAAGAAACAAATTACTACTGCTATATTAATTTTTTGTAAACTATTTTCTTAATTTACCTTTTTTTTTGTGCGGAAATCCCTTCGGATTAATCCCCCCGCCGGGTAGCGGGGACAGTTATGTCGGGCTTGAACCGACTAAAACCGCACGCCGTCTTGGGTCTACAGACGCCGGGGCGTAAGGTTACCCATAGAGCATATTATCCTTGCTGCACCTCGCACTCCGACTGACCCTGGACCATTCGCAGTGTCCCCTCTGATAACAGCAGAGGGGTACCTGGAACGGCCCCCACCCGCGCGGGCCTAGCAGGCCCGCCATACCCCGACCCCCTCGTGCTATGGGGTCAGCTGGCCCTGAAAAGGGCCGGTTGGTCAGACTCTTTCTTAATTTACCTTTTTTTTTCGTGCGGAAATCCCTTCGGATACCACCCCGCCGCCCAGCGGGGGCGGTTATGTCGGGCTTGCACCGACTAAAACCGCACGCCGTTTCGGGTCTTAAGACGCCGGGGTGTAAGGTTACCCATAAAGCATATCCCTCGCACCCCGACTGACCCTGGGCCATCTCCGGTTTCGAGATGGCCCCCTTACTTGCTCTCCACTGTGCCATCTGCTAGTCCGAGGGACACGTGGAAAGCTTCCGAACAGCCCTCAACAGGGCCGTCCTCGCCTCAGTCGGAGTTGGCCGTAGGCGGCAGCGTCTCTCCCACCCTAGGAGAGAGGCGCTGCCGTCTCCGTTGCCCAGGGTGCACCGCGTGGAGGTCCCCAACTAAGCACCCTTCTTTCTTAATTTACCTCGAGTTCTTTTTTCTGCCATGCATTAGTTGATCAAATGTAGTGCTATCGATACGTTTAAAGTCACATTGAGCATTCCTGGCGTATAGCGGCGGTGTTTTATCTCATGAGTGATTATCGGGTGTGAATTGGAGAAACAAAGATGAAGTGCAGTCGTAAAGTGATATATGTAGAAAAGAATGGATGTGGCTTTTAACAACTTCTTTTTTATTTACATGAACATTGGATAGAATAGAAGGTAGATTAATTTTACAATTTAACATAACCAACATAACATAACTTCACGCCTGTATCCCCGAAGGGGTAGGCAGAGGTGTATTGCACACCCACGAATCGCCAGTTATGTTTAGGTCCCAATGTAATAGGGGGCGAGCCTATTGCCATCTACCGGGCACATTACTAAGCGAGCGATAATCAACATTTTTAATACACACATAACTACGAAAAGTCAGAGGTGTGTGCCCGGGGCGACTGGGGACCGAACTTGAGACCTCGTCTCGGCAGTCCATTACGTACACCACTGGGCTATCGCCGCTTACAATTTTATAATTTTAATAGTCTGATAATATTGGATAGACTGATTATTTTGGAAAAATATTTGCATTAGCTTCCTTACAAAATCCTAAATATATCCTAAACTAGTAGATGATGCCGAATTGTCCTAAGAATAAATTGTTTTTTTTAGAGATTTAAATTTATAATTGCGTTTTCAATACGATATGAATACTTTTATGTATGTAGGTACGAATTATTTGAAACATTAAGGAAAACGTGTATTTAAAAATGCTACTTTTGTACATAAAATTTAATTATATTGGACAAGAATATTTGCTGTTAATTTTTTGTGTCTACTGGTAAATCAGCACTAGAATACCGGCACTCTCACACAACCAGTGTAGTAGCTACTTCACATTGTCATATTATCTTCATATTACAATAATAACCAGCAAAATGACAGGTACGACGTTTCTGAAGTTGCAACAATTTGATTATCCAAATTATAAACAAATTGTGAACACGAAGTTCCACTCCTTACTCCGAAACGTTTTCACAGAATCGGTGGGCGTAAGCGACGTCCACCGTGAGAAAACATATTCGAAAATTATACGACTCCTCTTTTATAACTGACAGGAAATGGGTTCCGTATTATTCAAGACAATTAATACTATCCTTTGTTTTTATTTTAACGATCGGGCATTTACTTAAATTGTAGTTGGCGGTCCGTCTGTCCGTCTTCTTTGATACTTGACGTACAGGCGAGAAAAATTAATGTTTCACAGTTACGGTATTCGTTATTCCTCATATCCTTATTTTATTTATAGTACTACCCAATAAGTTGTACAATGTTTTGTTTACGATTCGGTTGTATGGTTACACTAAAGTAGAACATGATAGTATAGAGATCACCAATCAACTTGGTCAGATAAGAACTCCCTAAGATATATTATAATGAAGACAAGGTCGGCAGCAGATAAAAACATAATTCGGGCTCGGGAACAAGGGTCCGATCCTCGGAGAGATGTCGCGCGCTCGGGGACTATCAAGTTTATCGAGACCACCGGCGACGTGCACCACCGCTAGACAAGCCCCGACAAATTTATTGACACTCTTTCAATTAAACCTATTGTTAACCTGAATAGACACAGCGGTCATAACAGGATACACAACACGATAACTCGCCGCGTGTATTCGTAATGTGTCCCCATATCAACCGCTGCCCGTTCCGACCGCTGTAAAAGGAGATTTATTAAAACTATTTGGAAACTGATTCGATCGAAACCGAACGATTTGACATTTAGATAAAGAGTAAAATTTATTTTCCCCTCGTATACGCGGCTACGGCGGAGTGACAATGGAATAAAAAGGTTATAAAATGCGACGGTTGCGGCCGCTCTCGCCCACGTCCCACGGGTGTTGTCGGGTGTTCATATACGGCGCTGCATATCTGGCGCGGGACGAGCTGCAGCTGCCACGCCGCGAGATAAAATGCTACGAGTGCGTTATTACCATCCACGGACACCGACGAGCGCCAACACTCGCAAGCACGTGTAAATTTTCAATGTGAGAATATGGCAGATAAGCGTCCACGTGTAGGCGCAGGGAAAATGCACGGTGCGGCGCCGCGCGCCGAGCCATTAACAGGCCGCACTACGGTTTTGAACTCGGCGCGTCGCGTATTTTTTATGTAAACTGACGTAACTATCGGATCCAGAGATTATATCGAATAAGTAATTTAATATTCTAGTATTAGTCATATTAGTTATAAATCTCTATACAGTCACTAATATAATTGAGTTATTAATACTGTATCATAGCTATTGTTTATTGGCAAATTATTAATTGTTTATCGTTCAATAAAAATAATATTGCATTTTTGGTAGTGTAGGAACTTTTGCTATTGTAATGAGCCCTAAATACATAAACAATAAATTACGGTAATTTTAAACCTTTTCCGTTATATTTTGGAGCGGTAGTAAGATCGTTCTCAGAACTATAAATTCATAATAGGAAATGAACGTAGGCAATACTAATGTAATAAAAGTACTCCCACACTACTAAGAGCTTCTTCTTATCGATATGCAACTTCAAACAATAAAAATAATCATAATAAAATGAAATGTCTTTGTTGTAAAGGTATTATCATGTCTGGAGAGGTTTCGAAATATTATTGTTTTTTTACTGCTTGAGGTAGATCAGTGTGCTGGAGATAATCTCCTGGGGAACGTGACACAAGAATGAGATATTTTTTGCTGACGCATTGTTTTGGGAGTCGTATAACATAATATGACGGGCAACGTTCCTGGAATGGAGACTTTCGTAACATTGTCACTGTGTTAACGTAGTCAGGTCAACGGGCTCTATACTCAAGACTATACGAAAATTAAGTCTTTATTTTTTCCCAAGACAACAACAAATGAATAAACTATTGAATAGATATTTTATTCATTTGTTGTAAAGTGAGCTCAGAAATAGTATAAGTATTATATACAGTCTATACACAAACGAACTTCCACTTTTAGGGATCAAAGTAAATTGTAAACACGCGACATTTCTTGTGAACGTTCTCTCAGTAAAAAAAATCTTTTGAGGTCTGTGCTAAACTCAGTCGTCCGTCACAGTTTTTCCACTATAAACTTTACGAATTAGCGCAAGATATGGAGATGGAGAAGATAGATAGTAGAAATTTCCACTTTCAGAAATATTAACACCTGTCTGTCAAAAAAGAAATGAGGCGATGGTATTATCTATTAAAATTACCTAGGCTAGAACTGGAGGCGGTTTATGTCCTCGTCTTGACATACAACTATTTGAATTTCATGTGCTACCTGCTTCTGACGACTGTTATAGCGGGAGTAGGTTACAATGTTATAATCTTAAGTTAGAAACAATACGTAGCGCCTGGTTTATTACTAATATTATTATAAAATTCAAAATTATATTCGACTAAAAGCAAGCAAATAACATTGCATGAGCATGTTCATGCATCGCGAATCCTTCCCTATAAAGTATCTCTTTTATATCTTTTTGACGCGTTTGGTAATGTTTACAAAATGACTTTGTACAAAGTAAAAAGGTCACAGGTGCAACTTACAGACTTGGTAACTTATTTGATGTACAGGGGTAAAAGCCATCATGAACTTTTATAATAACCATCATCATTATCCCAGCATTTCTCCAAGGTGTAGAAGACGCCTTAAGAATTATACAAAGAAGAGTGGAGATCCACCTTAGGCTAAGCAAAAACTGCACGTCACGAAGATGCGGTGGATGTGAGAATGTGAAGGTTAGCGTGAGACACCTCCACATCCTTGGCGGACAGGCTTCATGTCCGTGACATAACGGATAAGATACAGGAGATTCGTCTTCGCTGGGTACGTTAGGTCTTGTGGTATGGTAACCGTGGGTAACAGATGTCTAGCCGTGTTACTTTCTGACCCTGACTCCCGGGACCCGTGTTTCATGTTGGAAGTGTTGGTTTGACGTTGTAAAACAAGACAAGCGTGCAAATGGTCTTACTATCAAGAATGCCGAAGAACCTGTGAAGCTGAGGAGATGGCACGAGGAGAATGGAAAGCGGACGCCGAGTTCCAAAGTTGAAACTTTGGAGGCAACTGAGGCTAATGTTATGATGACGATAGATGATGGTGATACAGTACTTATAGCTTTCAGTTTCATTAAAAGCCATTTCTTATAAAAAATTTCAAAGTTCAATACTAATATACTAATTATATTATATAATATTATAAACAAGTATAACATTGAAATAGAAACGCAGACATGCTCGTATGGAATAAAATAAGGTATTATCTTCTAAAATTACCTCAATACGTGTTTCGAAACCGGTAATTCTATTGTCTATTGTTCCTTTGTGCCGAAATATTGGTTTGTTGGACCCTAATAATAAATATATCAATTTTTGATATAGCTTTTGTTATGTCTGTTGGTGTAATGTGCACTTTTTTACTACTAAATGAAAATAATTTAAATTGGTTCAGTGCTTACAACATGACAACTTCTAAACAAATTTGACAATAGGTACATTGAATAAACCTTACACGTCTGTAGACCCGAGACGGCGTGCGGTTTTAGTCGGTTCAAGCCCGACATAACCGCCACCGCTGGCACGCGGGGGGGGGGGGTATCCGAAGGGATTTCCGCGCGAAAAAAAAAAAAAGGTACTTTGAATAAAATGTATTCCTTGTTTAACCTACACACAAAAATAATATAATATTATTTTATCTAAGTGAGATTTAGAAATGTAATTAGCGCTAATTTAGTTAGAATAACAAAACATTAACTGAGCATAGATACCCGAGCTGGTGGAGTCGTATCAAAACAGTCGTGGAGCACTCGGTGTCCTAAGGTAATATCACCTTCATTAACTTAGACTAATATTTTGCTTTGAAAGGAGTACCGGTCCCTGTCTGTGAAATTTGTTTTATTTGTCTATCTTACGAGATTGATATAACGCGATAAGAAATTCTTAACAAAGGTTTATTGCTTCAATAACGAACTTTACGACTTTCATTGTGGCCGAGCACGTGTCAAAAGTGTAGCAAATTGCTTTACACTCCATGCGATGTCCTTCTTAGTGATAAAATTAAAAGTGCAATAAATGTTGATGTCGATCTTTGAAGTAGGCACTTCAAAGAAGTTATTTGACATCTTAGAGATACTTATATGATTTTTGCTGAAGGTACAAATAAGGTTAATAAAAGTAATCGGCTTATATGTCAAATAAGGCAGTGAAACGACTTGGCGGCTTTGAGTCAATATTTTTTGTAAAGTTGTAAGGTATTTATGTTTAAAGTGACAACCATAGAAAAGCAATCCTACGCATACAAAATACTTATTAGCAAATACAAACAAACTCTCTACTAATTTACAGGGTCAGTAGTGCGAGTGTGACGCCCCTTTCCACTGTGCCCTCTGCTAATCAGAGGGACACGTGGAAAGCTTCCGAACAGCCCTCAACAGGGCCGTCCTCGCCTCGGTCGGAGTTGGCCGTAGGCGGCAGCGTCTCTCCCACCTTAGGAGAGAGGCGCTGCCGTCTCCGTTGCCCAAGGTGCACCGCGTGGAGGTCCCCAACCAAGCACCCCTCCCCAACCAAGCACCCCAGTGTGACGCCCCTGGTGTTGCACATATCCATAGGTCGCGGTAACCTCTTCCCATCAGGTGCGCAGTGGGCTTGTCTGCCACATGAGTGGCATAAAAAAAATAAGCGTGTTTTTACGGATTACATGACATTCATAATGGTATAAGAAGTATTGTGTTTTGCTTTCCAACAAGATGATGGAAAGAAGGGGATGTAGTGGTCGTAAAGTCTTGTTACGGCGCAGGGTGCTAGTGCCATAAAAGAGGACCGACTGCGCCGCCAACTCTCGCTTAAGAAAGCTCCATTTGAATTGAAACGTTGTATCCAATGCTTTAGTAGCCGTCTTGAATTTATTCAACAACTCCATAGCTATAGGTAACAGTTGTAATGGAACATCTGCAGTGAAATAACATATTTATTATTTAATATGAGGTAAACGCCTTCATCCGTCTCCGTAAAATTTTGGCAGTTTGGATTCCAGCATATTATACATGTTGAAGTTTGTTTTATTAAATACCTGTATGATATGACATTTCTCTTCTAAATTAAAATTTCTTCTGCCTCATGTTACAACATACAAGTCTCTGGAGGTATACTTATACAGGAATTCTGCAGCGAAGAGGAAGTTATGTTGTACCAAGAAAATATAACCGTTCAATATGAATGATCATCTAGTCTTAGCCTGGGGTGTATCTATAGAAATCTTAATAATACATATTATTAATGGATGTATTAATATAGTAAACGGTAAATAAAATTTTCAAGAAGTATCTACTAAATGACAACATCAACCAATCGAACCACGGTATGGCAAGTACGCTCACAGCTATAATCAAATTAGTAGGTTTTTCGTAAAGGACCTTTTCGTATCACGCATACGATATAGATTTATCTAGAAAGACCGATAGTAACAAAGTGGTTAAGCCAAATGGATAATCAAGGCGGGAAAACCGCAGCGTTTCCGATTCAGCCAAGTCGACAATCAGGATTGCAAAACCACAGGATTCCTGATATCATCGGGATACTCTGCCAATTGAAGTACTAAAATGAATTCCGTGTATGTAAAACACTTTCGAACTGGTTACCCTTACCATGGTTATAATTTTTTGTTATTGACTTGTTTGAAATTTCTTAAGATAGAAATTAAAAAATAATCGGTTTGTATTTTGATATCTGTACACAAACGGGGTAAATCACTGAGGGGGCCATCTGCACTGAGGTAAAATTTGATGGGAATAATAGAGATAATTTCTATCATGGAATAACGCTATTTTTTATTGTGAACCTTGAACTAAACCACGGGCTAAGCTAGTAATGAAATCAAATCACATAATATATGCCAAATAGCTTCCTTCTTGTGGGTAGTCGCCATAGCGTTGCGTTTGACTATGGACATGACATAAATATGCATAAAACATACTTGGCATCATAAATTATTTCGATCATTTTGACATCATTTTTGCGATCTTCCAAGTCCTAAATAATATTGAACATTCATATTCGTGACATCAAACTAAATATATTGGCAATTAGTTCAGACAATTATTATTAATCTTTTAGCGATACGTTTGAATATTGTGACCGGTTTGAGAAAACCATTAAAACGTTTAGTGTTTTAAGAGATGATAATCAAAAAAATCATTGATAGATAATGTCTTTCCTTTCACGTGAACAAACTCTTTTTTTACCTGAATTAAAGTGGGAGAGCTATTATAATTCCACACAGGAACATCTTTTTATTTTGCATTAAATACTCGTACAACAATACAATTTTAATGTTTCACTTATGTACCAGAAGATATAGCAAATTGAACGTTGTGCTGTAAGATTTAAATATGTTTTTAATTCAATTTTTTATTTAGAGTGAAATGACTCGTGCGCAGGTAACATACGACCGACATTCCTTCGCTTTGTTCGGATGACGATGGTCGACCCACACACTTCCGGATTGCTACAAATCTCAAAGATGAATCCCATTATACTTAAATTTTATTAGTTGTTAATATTGTGTGTTGACAAAACTGGAACAGTTAATGTGACCAAAGGTTTTGATTTAAATTATTGTGCTGTATACGTATACACGACATTCAAAGCAGCTGTAGAAAGTACAATTAAATAATATACATAAATTAAATCTATTCTATAGGTGATGCAGTTAAACGCACTCAAATTTTTAGTAAAAAAAAAAAAAAAAAAAAAAAGAACTAGACAACTTGATAGTAGGGTATTAAAAAACATTTATTTTGATTTTAAATGTAGTAAACAAGTATAACCCTTGCTCGATGTTAATTAGTATTGGCGGAAATTTGCGCCAATATTGGCGCCGCCAATAAACATGCACAAAATTAACGGTTCAGTTATTTTTTCCTTTTCAGCGCCGTTTTTTTTCCTTGAAGTCGGTTTCATTATTTTGTAACAATGTTGTTAATGTATGTGTACACAGGTAACAGTTCTACATGCTACTGTCGAAAGTTTACGGGAATGTCACACATTGAAATAAAACTAACGTTTCGGTTGTTTTTCAGCTGCTATGGCTACGGGGCATCCATTAAATTGTGATAGAATCCGATAAAAATAGAGATATTTCAATATAGATAAAAAAATATTATTAATAAGTATTTAGTAAACTAATTCGTCTTCTTTCGCTGTAGGAATGTGAGGTTATTTGTGATATGATTCCCTTTTTTTCGGAAATCTCGGATACTCCCCCGCCGGCCAGCGGGAGAGGTTATTTCGGGCTTGAACCTACTAAAACGCTAGTCGCCCGCCGTCCCGGCCTGCTAATACTGGGGTGACAGCGGCCTCACCTGCCACCTCCCGGGTGATACCCATACGAAGAAATACTTGTTACTTCGTACCGACTGCATGAATGCTCGCTTTATACCATGTTGCATTACACCCCGTAACACCGGTTATTAACAACTTTTATACTACATTCATAATACTACATTAATAATATTTATCCACAATGGTACACACTATAATAGGCCGTATCATATACATAGTTTTAGTGGCGAACAAGATTTTTGTGCGATACAGTCCGCAGAATGCACCACTAAATGGTATAATTTAATAACCCTCAAACCCCCTCTGTCCACAGTTGCCGCATATTCGATTCTTACTTACGGAACGCTTTCCTTTCTTATTAATCTGCGTGCTATTAAAGTTACAATCTCCGTGTCAGAGCCTGTATTACCAGTGCCTTAAGCATTCAAATTAAGGATTAAGCATAGCTTTTATGGGCCTGACTTGAAAGAAAAACGTATGTTAAAATACATGGAAATGAGAAAGTTTTTCCGTATGAGTAGAATAAGGTAATAAAGCTTAATACATAACGGCAATCCTTGTACTAGAGGTACCGATCCCCAGCGGTGGCTTAGTCATTTTTGGCACCACGGCTTTGTAACTTAGTGTGGTGAGAGGGATTGACAGTAATGGTTCGTCGAATCCTTTATTAGGTGGGTGAGGCACAAGAAATCAAAAATGCGGATTGATTTTTATAACGTGATCAGTATTGATATACTGAAGAATCAAAAGGAAGATATATAATAAAAGTAAAAAATAATACTGGTTGGAGTGATGTCTATATTTATTACTGAATTTATTTTTGTTGTTGTAATAGGTTGTATGCGTTTGTGTAAACGCGATGCGACTTTGGCAAGTTATCGTGCTCATGATAGCGAAAGTTAATGGCACTAAACTATTAATGAAATAAAACATGCAAGGCAACTCAAGATTATGAATAAAAAGTCGGCATTGCCTAGATAGTGAACAAAATAATATCATAAATGATTTCAAAATCTCTCTAGTAGTGAAAAAATTGTTGACTGTTTACTCAGTTAAAAGAGTCGGTTTATATGTACACAAACATGTCAAACACATTGTAATAACCATAACTTCTCAAATAACTGTATTTTATGTAATGTTTATTTAATTACACAAATTAATAGAAATTTTCTTCAGATGTAGTTTATAGTAATTATAATATGTAATAATCATTAATGTACATAATTAAGGCGATTATTGTTTTTATGTATCAACTTTCTTATTAACAAATTCTCTATTTCCACAAACGTACACAAATTACCAAATACAGTCTGTAGTTCCATTTGTTTATTTTAATGAGTTTGTGTTTGAGAATTAAATTCAAATGATTATCGATTAACCGGTTTCTTGCATCATTGTCTATTTAATAGCTAGTTAAGAGATGTTTACCGGCGCTGTAGGTAATAATTAATGTTTTTAAAACTGTCAACAGGAGACAACAGTGATGGCATGTACCATTCATCAACAACAATGATATACGACTTACACTTAAGTTTTTTGTTTTACTTCAGGTAAACTCGGTTGCCTTGGGTATCCTGATCGATTTACGTTCGATAAGAGATCATTATGAGGTACTAGCTGTTGCCCGCGGTTTCATCCGCGTGGAATTCTATTCCCGCTGGCTCTTACCATGGGAACCTCTTACAGAGAACAGTAGCCTATGTATTATTCCAGACTATAATCTATCCCAGTACCAAATTTAAGTTAGATCCGTTTAGCCGTTCGAGCCTGATTGAGTAATAAACATCTAAACATCTTCACAAACTTTCACAGTTATAACATTAATAGGATTAGTAGGATAGGATGAAGTCGAAGAATGTTATTCTATATAAAAAATAATAGATGAGTATTAATGACACTGATATTATAAACGCAAAAGTTGGAATGGGTGTTTGTTACTGTTTCACGCAAACACTAAACGGATCTAGACAAAATTTGACATTGAGATTGATTATATATAGTCTGAAATAGGACACAGGCTACTTTAATCCCGAGAATACGTTTCTGTGGGTAGCGGGAACAGTATGTCACGTGGGCGGAGCCGCGGGCAATAGCTAGTAATAGGAATAGTAATCGAGTAACTAAAATAACATATGTACTGTTATAAAATTTTAAATTTTAATCACACTGTTTACACTCTGAAAATGTAATTAGAACTCATAAACTGAAATAGCGTTTTGGTACATTCTAGATAAGTATCTAAAATAAAGTATAATAACAGTTATGGAAGGTAAAGACTAAAACTATATTAGTAAGAGGTTTTATCTTGGTAAATTATTCATCTTTTTCTTATATTGCTTTCCAAGTAAAGCTGTTGAACAGGATATAATGTGTATGATACATACAGTACGTTATGTTATTTTTACATTGTATTTACTGAGTACCGATACGAATAGAAAAATAATATGAATAACGTCATAAAGTTATGTTTTATTCTTAAAGTTTTATTTTATTTATTTATCAGACTACGCTGAAAATGCTACGCTTTTGAGTTAAAGTACGTAAAAACTACGCTTGTAATAATTTCACTCCTTAAATGTACGATTCGATTAGAAAGCAGTACCTAATCTGTGATTGCAGTGATAATTCCATTAAAGTCAGGTATCATAAAAACTGTATCATGTTTGGCAACCAAGTTGAATAACCAATCATTTGATTTTTATGTGGCCCTCGTTTTTGGCGTTTAACTTTTTGATAAAGACAAAACATAATAAATAATAATAAATGAAGCATCTTGATCGTAGGTGTGATCTTGCGGTTCTGACTTGTGAGTTACATAATAATCGTTAGATTGTAGACTCGAGAATCGAGTCTCGCCTTTACATCGGTGACACCCACTTTTGTTAGCTCAGAACAATGATGCGGGGGCACTGATGTATTGTTATCCACTCAAATGAGGTAACACGACGGTTTACTAATTGTTTTCATTCGTATTGTTACAGGTATGGTCGCGTCCTGCTTGGCAAGGTCGGCTCTAATTTTTTATTCGATATTCGGGTTAGGCTACTCGAATTAAATAATTACGCAGTTATAATGTAAGTAAAAGAGTATATTTTGGTTCAACTGTGTTATACATAGCGCAATAATCAAAATTAATCAATCTATACGAAAAATAAAAAGATGCGCACGTCTTTAAGAATATATTTTTAATTCAGAAAGTGTACAGTATAGTTTAACTATTGTCTAAATCAAATAAATATAAATAAATAAAAAAAAAATCAAAATATATTAAATTTATTCTTAGAGAAATTGAAAGTAAAATTGCAAGATATAAAGCCTTGTACGGACTAAGCATTCCAATGTACGTGTAGTCGGTTACGCGTACACAGGAACGATGGTCGGTATCTACTTGGTATTTACAGAAGGTACGCGTATACAATTTGAGTACGCGTGTCGACCCCGGCTCGCGGCGAGTCATCGCTAGTCAGCTCAATGATGGTTACTGGCTGGCCGACTCTCGAATACACGTTTATAATCTAGTAGTGCATTGTACCTGTACGCATATTCGACATAGTTAGATTGCGCGTACACTGGAACGCTTAGTCCGTACAAGGTTTTAGGTAGTAACACAGAGGTAAATATTTTCGAGAAGAGCTATATAAAATTTTAGTAGTACTGGTTTTGCCACGGCACAATCGGAAAAAAATATATACAAACGTATTTTTCGATAGTGTAATAGAACCTTAGAAGCATTTACAAACGGTGTACGCGAGTCGAGTAGCTATATAAACATATACGGTTACATTACAACTTCATATAATGTTATAAGACAAGTGCTAATTCCTTCTAATAAAAGTCTCAAAAACCTTTTAAAATTCTCTTCTTGCAATGACATTACGGAGCCACGGAATGTAGCAGGTAAGACCATGTTGCATCTTTATTGTTTCGTGAGAAACAATTTCTTTGTCTCGCTATGATGGTAATATGATTTCTATTTTTCTGAAACAAGAAAACAGTTTTATTAGGATTGCTCAGAGTAGTGAAAGGGACAATAAAAGGACATATTTATTTGTCTGCCATACTATAAGTAATAATTCGATTAACAGAAGTGTCATATAATTATATTATTTAATTTATTTTCTGTCCGTAAGCTGCAGATCTCAAAATTTATATTAGGATTAATTCAGCCTCAACGTTTATACAATGGTATTAAATATAGCATAATGAATGAGTTGGTTCCACCTAGCAAAGCAATTTCCATTTTGCGGTCTACGTGTTTTGTTGAATACTGTTTGTGTTACTTTTTTTCCCATGCAAAATCCCATGAGAAGCCCCCCGTCGGCCAGTAAGGATTACTTGGCTACAGAGGTAATCAAACTTAATGATACGAAACATTCAACATTCCTGGTGAACTCTTACTTGATCTTTGACAGTGCGTATTATACTACCTTTTTTATTTTATTTTTTTCGTGCGGAGATCCCTTCGGATACCCCCCCCCCCCCCGCCGGCCAGCGGGGGCGGTTATGTCGGGCTTGAACCGACTAAAACCGCACGCCGTCTCGGGTCTAAAGAGGGTGTAAGGTTGCAAATAGAGCATATCCCTCGCACCCCGACTGACCCTGGGCCATCTAGGGGGCGTATTATACTACCTATTAGAATCAGTAAGAGTATGCTGTACTATACTGATGCTTTTTATAAACTACCATTTAAATTCATTAATGAATTAATATTAAACCGAAATTTAGGTCGTATTTTTGAAGCAGGTTCCGTAATTGAATTTGACTAAGATTTGAATCGGAAATCCTACAGCTCCTATTGTGAAATGCGAAATTCACAATATTTTGCTAGAATAATCATGAAAACCTTCCAAACAATTAATCCGTCTGAATGTCAATTAGCCTAATATTCTGTCTGTCTAGGATTCTGCCAGCTATTAACAGACCTTAGAAATAACACCTTAACAACACAATTCAATTCGCTTTTAATTTAAATTCATGATTTACCCGCCTACTCATAATACGTTTATTGATTTCCATAAAGTCCTTTGTTTTATGGTAAACAGAAATCTTTGACATCTTGAAGCTGAGGTCAAGCTTTGAAGTCTCGTATCTCAATATGAAAACTAACTTAGTAAGTAGAATTTTAACATATTTCATCTAATATCAGCTTTATATGTGTATGGGGCTCCACCAAGATCTTGGAGGGCCAATCCAAATTCACCTGCACACACCTCACTTGGTATACACCCCCGCTGGCAAATAATAAAACTCTAAACTATCCCGAGGGTTAGCTTTCACCATTTCACCAATTCGTGTTTATATACGCAGGCACTAAGTTGACAATGTCGCTACTGTGAGCTTTAACCTCAGTGCCGTGTACTGTGTATCGTCTACGTAAAACATAACACACGTGCTTGTTTTAGTAAAATCAAAAGTTGTGTAGTAGGACCTCGTAACGACTTTGGTTTGTATTTTAATTTAGTTTGTCGAGCATTTCAAGTTCTCTATTTTTACCGGTTAAGCCCGACATAACCGCCCCCGCTGGCCGGCGGGGGAGAGGGGTATCCAAAGGGATTTCCGCACGATAAAAAAAAAAAGAGGTACCAACATCTAATTTTTTTAAATTTTATTACAATTGGGGACACCGGAAGCCGGACGGATGATCCACCCACGAAGCTTGTGGGCCACTTCATCCATTTCCCCTGCCCTCCCGTTGGGGTGAGCGTGGTCATTCCAGCATTCACGGCGCCCCTACAAACCTTTTTGTGTCCTTACAGAATCTTACGATCTGTTCCACCCTCAGATCCTTCAACTCCTCCGTGTCCAGTGTGTCCGAACCCAGAAGTTCCCATCTAATTAGCGAGTACATGGGACATTCGGCCAGCAGGTGGAAACTGGTTTCTTCTGTCTCCATGCACTCCGTACAATTGGGGTCAGTTTTCACTCCGATCACTGTTACACAGTTTGTCTGTTTAGTCTGCAGTGTCCTGTTATTACTTCTATGACGAGCCTAATGTTCCCTCTTGAGAGTTTGGTCATTTAGCTTGTTTTTTTCTTGTCAATGCCCTTGATAAAGATCTTCGACTGTCTCATGCCTGTCGCTGATCTCCATCGTCGGTTAGTGTTTGCTGTGATACTATAGCTAATTACTCCCTTGGTGATTTTGTGCGATATTGGGAGCCAGGGCTCCGGCCCCACCAAGGTTTTGTCGGCGTCGTCAATTCAACAACAATATCCAACCAACATCGAATAGATTTTATGTTAGATATGCGCATGTGCGTAACTACTCTTGCCGAGCTCTTTGTAAGTGAGGCTGGCAGTGAAACCTCACTTATATCTTTTGAAAGAACCAAGTTCGGGAACTAACTCATCAATGTAAGTATCGCTTGAACTTGTCGCATTAAACAGTGAAAGGAATATATGGAGAAATACACTGTCTACAAAAAACGACTTGTGTTGGTTCTAGATTAACGCTCTTTTACTAGTAGTAGTATGTGTAGTAATCTTCCAAAGAAAAAATATAGTGGCTTCCGGGAGTACCAACAGAAGTGAAAACACAAAAAAAAATTACATAGCCATATTGTTAATTATGAATCAGTTCATACTTCAAGAAGGTCAGAAGAAAATAATATATCAGCTACAACAAAGATGGCGTTGTTATAAATTTATAGAAAGCGTCACGACATAGTTACGATGACGGAAGCTCCATGATTTTTGTTCATACAAATAGTGCTCAGCGCGCCTAAAGAAGTTTTCACTTCAAAAATAATGGAGACGAGTTGCCTGTTGCATAGGGTGTAGATTTTATAACACAACATCCTGAATGTAATTTTCCCTGTATCGATAATAGTAGCATATAATTAACAGATATGAACTAAACTCCAACTTAAAATAACAATGTGTGGATGACAAAAATAATAGTTGGAGGTACGAAAATAATGTTTCATTTAAAATTTATATTTGAGTTGATTGAATGAAAGGTAAATTGCGGTTTACGATTTATGACCAAATTATGATATATTAAACCAAATTTCGGTGGAAGTTTACATGGTAATGTACATCATATATTTTTTTTAGTTTTATCATTCTCTTATTTTAGAAGTTACAGGGGGGGGGGCACACATTTTACCACTTTGGGAGTGTCTCCCGTGCAAACTTTTCTGTTTAGAAAAAAATTATATTAGAAACCTCAATATCATTTTTGAGGAGCTATCGATAGATACCTCACACATAATGAGTTCGGAGAAAAAAAATTTTTGAGTTTCAGTTCTACGTATGGGGACCCCCAAAATTTATTGTTTTTTTTTCTATTTCTGTGTGAAAATCTTAATGCGGTTCACAGAATACATCTGCTTACCAAGTTTCAACAGCATAGTTCTTATAGTTCGGAAAAAAGTGGCTGTGACATACGGACGGACAGACAGACAGACATGACGAATCTATAAGGGTTCCGTTTTTTGCCATTTGGCAACGGAACCCTAAAAAGACGACGTGATGTCATTTTGGACTTTGCAATTCGACGTCTGCGCTATTTGTATGTACAAGTAACAACAAGCTGCGCTTAACATTAAAAAAACATTATACCCTATGAACATGATGTAAATATATGAGAACAGATATTGACTAAGTTGTTCACATAATTAGATGTATTTAGGTGTCAACATTGCTATATGCGCCGCTGGAGCGGTTGACTGGTTGTCAATTTAACACGGCACGTGTAAACAGTAGATGTTCCATTTATAGAAGTAGCAGCCTATCTCTAGTTTCAATTATTACTGCAAGTAAGTATGTGAGCAAGTTCTAATGTGTACTGAGTACATTCTTGCCATACAAGATGTTTACACTACATCGCACTTGCATAAGACGAGATAAGCTTTTTAGCTATTGACTGTCAACGTCAACTTTTTATCTGTGAAGTATTAAATCAGTGTGATTGATGGTTGTAGTATCCATTTACTTGATGAATAGAGTTGATTTAAGTACATACTAGATAGAAGAGTTAACCGTATCACAAAATTCATGGGCGCTTTTTGGAGATAAAGATTAACAAATAAGCAACGTTCGTATCTAAGTGGCGTAACATGAAATGACTGTGTAATTTAGCACTCACGTTTTAATTTTGTGTTGTATAACACCATTATATGATCAGCCTTTCATAGCTCTGCAAACATGCAATAGCCAGGGACGTGCGCAGATCAATGCGGATGATATCCAGCTATCGCGCCTCAGTATGAGCCACGATTTCTCGCTTCATCATATTTTCTGAGACAGATTACTAACTAGCTCCTTCTATAAATTCATTAGACTTTATAGCCAGGTTAAAGTTTAAATGTTTTTAGACATTTAATTTAAATTTTACTTTGTTTGTAGTTTCAGTGTAATTGTGTCAGTTCAGCACTTTTATTATTAAAAGTTTATAATAGATTACTGTAATGTTAACATACTATAAAATGATACATTTTTATGATATGCATACACCTATCATTATGAAAACCATTATCGTTAGGATTTTAGTTCAGAGGGAAAATATAATTAGATTTATGATAACATTACAATTAAGCGTTTTATTGTATTTAGTTGAACCGTACCTTATATTAGATAATTCAAGTAAACTACTAAATAGATATTCCATTATCGATTGACTTCAAAACATAATTTAGCTTCATACCAGTAGATTGGTTCGTTAACCTTTCATCCGTTATGGACATAAACGTTGTGTTGTGGAAATCGCAAAAGTTCTGGTTTCTTCTGAATAAAGACGTAACTACGCGTAGAAATCATGGTTTCATCTTAAAATAGACAAATCACTAATAAATATATGAATCATCATCATCATCATCATCATCAACCTATGCTAGTCCACTGCCGGACATAGGTCTCCCCTAATGAGCACCATAGCGCCCTGTCTTCAGCTTGCCGCATCCAGCATCTGCCTGCAGTCTTTCGCAGATCGTCATCCCACCTGGCCGGAGGGCGTCCTACACTACGTTTGCCGAGTCGCGGTCTCCACTCAAGAACTCGTTTACCCCCGTGGTTGTCGGTTCTTCACGAGATATGGCCCACTGCCACTTCAGCTTGCTAATTCTTTGAGCTATGTCGATAACCTTGGTTCTCTGTCGGATGTATTCGTTACGAATCCTATCCTATTATAGCTCGCTGAGCGACTTTGAACTGGTGGACCAGCCTTACCGTGAGTGTCCACGTCTCAGCTCCGTAGGTCATTACGGTTAGGACTCACTGATTGAAAACTTTCGTTTTCAAACACTGCGGTATGGATGACGAGAAATTCCAATCCCAAACGCTGCCCAGCCCAGCTGGATCCTCCTTATGAATAGCTAATAAATATTAGGTTTATTTGCAACCATCGTTAGGCAGGCGCCGGCGCTGGTCCTTGAGTTACCGTGACGTGAACTTTGAATGATGGATACGTCTAAACCGTACTTAGTGTTATTTATTCTTATGTTATCTTATGAGACGTTTCACTGACCAAGCCAATAAGTCCCGCTGGAGGTAAAATGATTTAAGTGACGTTAGTAATTTGAACAAATGTTTTTATACGATTACCGTAGTTACATACGCTTACTACTAGAGAGGATCGAATGTTAAGATAAGCCACTGAAAGTCAGTTTAGATATAGCTCAGGCTTTTAGTCAGCACTGGCACAGAGATGTTCTATCAAGCATAACAAGTGCAAGTCAAATGGAAGCTTTTCGTTCAACACTTATTAAAGCCGAGGTTGATAGCAGCTGCTCTGACTGCATGGACAAAACGCTGGTGTCCCGCAAGGCTCTATTATATCAGCGAAATGCTATTCATTGCTTGCTAACATATCTCGTTCCATAACGACAGTTGGTCGCAAACAATTTATGTCTGGAATTCAAACTATTCTTATAAAAGTGGCTAAAATTAAACCTACTTCAAAACCTAGCATTATGACATAAATATATGCATTCACCGTTAAAAAACATATTTACGTCTTGGACTCTGTGTCGAACATACTAAGTTTACCTATTTAAGTTAACTACTTAAATAGGTAAACTTAATATGTTCGACACAGAGTCTGGCTTCACGTCAATTCTGGTCCCATCTGCATATCTTTATATTATCAAAGTGAACCCACTTCTAAGATAAGCATTTAGCATAGCAGTGCTCAACAAGAACACTAGGAATTTATGACGATCCCGCTGTCGCCAGAACTCACTAATTTTTACAGGGCTAAAATGTGTGGGATAAAGTAGTGTAGGTATGTACCTTGAGTGTATGCATATTTGCTAGCTTGTCCCGGCGGCCATTTGTCAGTAATCAGGAGCTAGAGGTAAGTAAAGTGTGTGTGTAGAATGTATTACACCATTCGATAGTGCCTCTAGTAAGGAACGAATTCCTGGAAGTAAAAACGTACGGCAAACTTAAGGAAATACCTCATTTTTAACAAAAATACCTACCCAACTTTAGCACCTAACCGATTCTACCTTTAGCACCAGATTACTGTTATGTATATTGATAGCTGGTATGTATACACTTAAGGTACATAGCTACACTACTTTATCCCATACATTTTATCCTTGTAAAAACAAGTGGGTTCTGGCGACGACGGTGGAATCTTGGATCATTAATACATGTTATGAGAGGTTGAGTATAATTTTAATTCAAATTTCGAACTGAGCCAAATAACAATACTTGTGTAGTGTTGTGTACCTACCGCTGTCAATAGTCCCTCAGGAGTGCTAGCGACTAATAGCGCCAGCAACTCACCAGTGACACAATATTTACTACTGATGAACGTTTACAGTTACAGTCACCGGTGAGTGTGAGATTTAGCATAATAAAAATTCTTAGTATAAGTTCTACATACTTAAAAAAAAACACAATGACTTCCTTATAAAGAAATTATGAATGTTAACCACCCAATGGACTGCCAGTAATTACAAATAGTAGAAAATTAAACAAACGACCGGCAGTGCTTGTAAACAAACAAGCTCTTAGATATTATCCGCTCAGGGGGGTTCAGAGTTGCTTGCTATTTAACGATCATTTCAAGTCCTAAGTCAAACGGGTAAGAGCTGCGATGTGACGCTGTTCAATAATTATTATAAGCCGTCGTGTGCAGTGCGCAGTTAGCCCTGTTTCACACTAAAGTGCCAATCGTCACACTAATGTTACATTGTTAAAATATGCAATAACGGTACATAATTTAGTAAATATAATAAACAGCTTAATATTCTCTTCTTCTTAATATTTAAAAGTACTATTTGAAACACATTCTTTCTTTAATTTGCTAAATAATTTTATGAAACTCTGAACATGCACTGCCCAAAACCTGCAACCTAGTCGAAACTTAACGGTACGTAGGTATGTGTGAGTATAATAAATGCCATGGGTATCATAAAGTCATCATCCACTACCGCATCAATAGAAGTTCGTTTAGCCCTCGTTAGATCAAGGGTTAAATAAAGTATATAGGCTTAGTTTTTTATAAGCCTGATATAGTGGTGATTGATCGATCAGAGCGTCTCGCAATAATTGTTGACATCACCATCCCCCATGATGACAATCTCGTGAAAGCCGAAAAAGACAAACAAATAAAATATTTGGACTTGGCTCACGAGATTGTCGACATGTGGGATGTGGATTCAGCAATTATTGTTCCGATAGTCGTATCGGTTCACGGACTGATTGCCAAGAGCCTCGATCAACATCTCCAGAGGCTCGCGTTAGGCAGTTGGGTCAAGGGCTTGATGCAGAAGGCAGTGCTCCTCGACACGGCACGTATTGTGAGGAGGTTCCTCTCCCTGGAGCCCTAACCACCGGTAGCTTGGTCCCTGTACCCGATGCCGGTGGGCCACTATTTTTTATATTTTTAAATATATTTGTTTTTTTTTTTATATAGAATGTATTTAAAAATATAATTTATATGTATTTTAAGAGTAATAAAGAGAATAATAATAATAATAATCTTTATTGATACAAGAACCTTATGACATTGCCTAAGACTTAAGACTAGGTTACATCTATATTGGTTAAGGTTACACAGATAGGATAAACTCTAACCCCTAAACTAGGTGTTCCTGTGACTTGGGAGTTAGTGTTCTGCTGTCACTATGATACCAGGAATTCCATTTTAATGAAAACAATTTAATCTTTTAAAGATTACGGGTTCGAATACAGTCTTGGTTCCAACGAATAAGAGGAATAAATTAGATCAAATAAAATATTGTGTGTGCGTGTGTGCACGCGCGCGTGTCTGTGCCTGTGTGTTTGTGTGTGTGTGGGTGTTTGCGCGTGCGTGTGTATGTGTATGTGTGTGGGGAGGGGCGTGCGTGTGATTGTGTATGTGTGTGTGGTGTATTAGATAATTTACTGAGGATGGTGTAGCAGCTCCTCCGTACGAGCGTAGTCCTGGTCCTGTAGCAACTTCTGTATTATACATTTTGCTTGATGAAGATTTAGCCCAGCTATGCGAGTGATTTTACTTATGTTCTTATAAGTAAGTGTGCTTAAAACATAAAACTGGCGTCTGGCGAATGCAGTTTTGTGGATTTTTATAGGGCACATAATTCTTGCTTTGCGTTTTGTATGATCTGGAGGGGGAACCAACTTATGCTGCCTAAGAGTGGCTAGGAGGACAAACAGCTGTCTCACAGTAAGGACGTTACACTCCGCATACAGTTGAGTAGTGGGGAATTTGTAAGGTCTACACAGCATCACCTTAAGCACAGCTCTCTGTGCTCGCTCCAGTTCAATGAGCTTGGTTTTGGCTGCTCCACCCCATACCGGGATGCAGTAAGTGATAACGGACTGACAGAGTGCGAGGTAAACCATTTTAGACTAGGTTGATACTTCGACAAACACTACCGCATTGTTTCCCTGAATCTTATCAGTATTGCGTACCTGGTCCGGTCGATAGTGGCACCGGTGTCGGTAGACTTTCTTAGAGTTCATAATACACCATATATGTAACCAGCACAACGGTTCATACGTGGATACTACACAGTGTCTGAAGAAGGCTTATATGTAAAACAAGATTTTATAGCGATAATATATTTCTATGAGTGTGGTAGCTGATCTATACGGAATCGTACCAAACAGTGCCACGAAACCAGCAAGTATGGACACTTATTTCATGCGCCAGGTATGGCATACAGCAGCTTGTTTTAGTGTGATATGAGCTCTAGGCATATAGCCCACATATACACAGCATAGGTTAAGATATATTATTTCTCTGTGAGCATTTAAAGTCTAGATTTTAGGTAACTGCATCCTCAATATTTAAATAAACCAGCCGTCACTATCAGATTTCACTACAGAACTTTATAGCCAAAATAGATCATAATGCCTCTTTCTCTAGCGTATATTTTGATGAAAATTATGAGTATGTACTTTTTTATCGTTGCATACTTCAGAAGAATAATAAATTATAGAGGGCCAATAAACGTTGAGTAGACTAGTTCCCGCTAAGGGACATTTATGGGCTATGGTGATGTTAAACGGGCTAAAAATATGCCTTTGTGAGGCTCTGGTAAAATAATCGTTTCATTTTTCTTTCTTTTTGGAACTGTACCAGCAAGATCTGATCCATTGTTATAATTTGAAAAATTAATTAATTAATTTGAAAGATATTTATAAAATGAATACTTAACTTCCTTCACTTTGGAAGTTAAGCATACATTTTAATTTATTACTTTTCAAGTTGTAACTTTTTTTATAGTTTTTTTTTAAGTAACGCCTGGTAGTTCGGATATATATATATATTTTTTTTTATATTTACGACACGTCAATTTGACTTCACCTCGCCTGATGGTAAGCTGAAGGTAAAGTCTCAGGAAAGAGGGTCACCATTACATACACGTACCATGTTAACAATGGTGGCACTCAGCTTGACGGCCTCATCAGAAGAGGATTGTCGTCGCAGCACCGCGTGACACCCACCGGTCCCACTAGTGCTGCGACCACAATCCCCCTGCCCGGCTATGCACTTGCTGACCCCTGAACGCAATCAAACCGAAATTGGTTTATTATGGAGGGCTTTTCGCAATCGTGCACGGTGGTACCTACCCGGCCGAATTTTGTGACAAATTTGTGTCATCAAATTTCTACCACATAAACACATATTTATTTTTGTATCAGAAATATTGCATCAAATTCGTGTGTTGTTCATACAATAAAATAAGAAAGAGCAAATGCAATCAATCAATCATTTTTATTATTCTATTGCAGTTACTGCTGGACATGTACACTATAGGATTCTGTCCTCCACCTGCTGCTAACGTACCCACATAACTTATTTTTTATGAATAATATTTTACTGAAAGATCAGAACTACTTGTATTATTATCCTTCGATTTAAGATTTTAAAATACGCAATTAAACATTGAATACATAATTCTTGTAAAAGCCGGCCAAGTGCGATTTGGACTCACGCACTGAGGGTTCCGTACAAAAGTGGATTGAGGGGTGCACTCAACATTGCTGTAGAACTTCTAGTCTTGACAGACAGACAAAAAGAAATTTTTTTGTAACGTGGGTAACTACACATTTACTATTTTCACATTTTTCCCATTACTTGTGCGATAATACCTTACTTCTTGCCAAGTTTCATGATTATAATTCAACGTAAAGTACCCTATAGGTTTTGATGCTTAGGGCAATTTGGTGAAATTGGCTACACAAACACTTGTACCTTTTGATTGCAATGACCTAGAAGTTTGATTCTTTTATAGCTTCAAGGCTTACATACCTGAGTATTTGGTGTGAATTTCAACTATATGCCTCTACGCGTTCCTAAGAAAAAGGTCTTGACAGACAGAGGGACAACAAAGTGATCCTATTCGTTCATAGTTCCATTTTTCCTTTTGAGGTATATTTAGCGAAAGTATTTTACTGTGGATAAGGCTTAATAATGATAAGTTGGTTTTAAGGCGTTGTGTGCAATGCACAGTTAATCAGTTGGCCAGCGAGGCCGTTCGTGGTCCGCCACGGGTTCACCCACGCATCAACGAGTGGCGCCAACTAACCAGACGATCAATTCGAATCAACTTTGCACCATTTACATTCGGCCAGTTATTAAGCCTTATTCGCATTAAAATCAACTTTGCATATTAAATGCATACCATTTCTTATAGCTTTTAAATTGTGTTATTTTGGAACGTTTGTAGGTGGATGTCGAAATTTAATTTTAATGCTTATAACTATAATAAGAGCATCCTAAATAAGTCATAAATTAAACACAAATTAGTAAGTAGTTTAGTTTATCTGCCAATATGGTCAGTATCTTAGTATATATGGGAAGCTATAATCTCCTAATATTGATAATAAAATGTCAGCTAATTTATTAGTTATTTGCAATTTTTTTAAATAGTAGGTATTTAAACTATCACGGTCACTAACATCAATATTAGAATTAACGAGATATTTACCAATTTACATGGTAAATATCCCGTTAACTCTAATACTGATTTTAAATAGTAATTTACAGTTTTCGTTTATTTTCTCGTATTTTATTAAGCTGCCGTACTTGCGATATAACTTGCAAGTGCAAGCTTTAGCACGAGAGTATAGGTATAGTTTTGAACCGGTAGTGCCGCTGTAATCGAGTTATAGGATTTTCCTTTGGAACGTCGGAACGGATCAGTTAGTTTACTATAATAAATAACATTACGTGACATTCCAGAAGCCATCTTTTCTTTGCGATATTCCCTTCTGTATTATTGTTGTTGTAATAACTTTTTGTTTTTTTTTTCGTGCGGAAATCCCCTCGGATACCCCCTCGCTGGCCAGCGGGGGCGGTTATGTCGGACTTGAACGAACGTGCATGAAGTTGTAAAGGTGTCAAAAAAAATTGTAAGCATTTTTTTATTATATTCAGTTCTCCAATTGAGTGCACCCCGCTGGATGGTAAGAGGCTAGGGTGAAGTCCAGAAGATACGGGCCACATTTCCAGATACTGTCGATCCTAAAATGAATTCTTTAAGAAAGCTGTTAGTGCCTTCTTCTTTGTCATCGAGTCAGTGGCTAATAATATTCTAGTTTCTTGAAAGATTTTGTCAGGCTAGTAATGTTATCGGTGCCAATACTGTTAGTACCAATAACACTTGCTAATAATGTTATAGATACCTATAGTATTGAGTTGCGTTTATCTTAACGAGCAAGCAGTACAAGACAATGTAACATTGTAAGCAACTGGATGTTTCATGTTCGTCTTGTTACGATAACAAGACAAATTGTTAATTAATGATACCGTTAAATATATCCATCTAATAGTAACTGTTGTAAAGAAAGTGACTTATTGGTGTATACTTTGGTAAACTTCTGACCTATTTGTACATATATCGATGGTAAACTTACAAGATTAATGTATAGAAGCGAGTCAGTTTCTGACACAACGGAACTTTGAGTGGGTGATGTATGGGTCAATTTTGGAAAGGTGTACGAGTTTCTAATGTTAACTATAAATGGTAAATGTATTCTATGATGAAGTATAATTTTAGATGCAGTTTTACATATTTATTCACCTTTTAAACCTTCTCTGGACCTCCACAAATAATTCAAGACCAAAATTAGCCAAATCGGTCCAGCCGTTCTCGAGTTTTAGCGAGACTAACGAACAGCAATTCATTTTTATATATAAAAGATTTATAATTAAATTAAAGGTCTTATTCAATATACCAATAAGAAAGAAAGGAAACAAAGACACGAAGTAGGGGAAAAAACTGCTCTTAGCGCAGAACGTCTTCAAAACGCTCAGCGTGCACTTATCTACATGTATTTCATTCTTTGACCAGCGGCTGCTCGTCCCAGTTTCGCATGGTAAAATATGAAAAAATCCTAAACGAAAAGTAGTTAGGCGGCTTTTGGCCTTTAGCATCAGCTACCTCATAGTTTATGTCTCACCAAAATCAGCCCGGTCATTTCAGTGATATGCCAAGTCAAACAGATAGAAAGACAGAAAAAAAATTTAAAAGGGAACTTTTTATTTTTTTGTCTGTCTTTATAAGTTCTAAGACGATTCTTAGATCTTCTATCAAATATAAAGTTGCTATTTTCATATTACAAACAGATAATTCAATTTTATTTATTCCTAAAGATGTTATTATGTGCACTTTGGTGTGCTAAATTTCTGAGTTGACATTTATAACAAATAATTATATCCATAATATTCTAGTGGTCTAAGTTACTCAATACGCAATTATATGAACTAAATGATATTGTAGAATATACTGCTTCCGGGCTGTTTGGCCGTGGTCCATCGGAAACTTGTGTTCCAGACGTTTCGTCGATCACTGCGGTCGACATCTTCAGTGGAACACGTCGGGACGCCGTCGAGTGCGGAGAACCTTCCTCGGCGGCGAACTCGGTGCGACTGATGTACCGAGTTCGCCGCCGAGGAAGCCCGGAACAGCCCGGAAGCAGTATATTCTACATGCAACGCCGGCCGTGAAAGCCTTAAGATTTATATTAAATGATATTGGTATATCAATATCAAAATGCATATTGACGTAAGGTTTCATTGACGTCCGGCTGTACGTCGCTATTTCAAAACATTAGTTGTAAATTGTAAAAATATGCTACATAATAAAAAGCAATGAAATCCATTAAAATACTTTCATTTCTATAATGCGAAAATCAATGAAAAGATGTAAAGCATTTACTAGGAAGATGCTGAAAAATTGCGACCGGATCGTTAATAAAATTGAAATATTCAGTTTAGATCAGTAAAAAAGATAAACTTTATTTTCACAAAATTAATTTAGAATTGATTTTATAGTTGTGTTCATTTCATAACTCCAACTATCAGTTTGACTCAATAGCGTTATTTAGAGTTATATTAACAAATCTAATGCGAAATAGTAATTAATTTGTCAAGGGAATCAATCCGTTGTAATCATACCGTAAAATTGATTGAATTAGGTGGAAATTAGCAACCACCGCAGCACCATTAGTTATTATTTTATCTAAAGTATCCCATTATTTAGTAAAGCTATGAACTATGGATTAAATGAAATAAATTCTAAACTTTCTGATACGAGCTGTATCGATACTTATGGTTTCATTTTAGCTTACCTCCTATAAAACCATCCATCTGTAGTAACTCTCAGAAGAATATATAAGCATAATATTTATAAAAATATTTAGGTACATATTTTTCATGGGGACTTTAGATAAATATGTGAATATTTTTCATCAAAGAGGGAAGAAAAGTTTCGCCTGAATCATCGTCTATGACATTTGAATATAAACGTTTCAGAGTTGATCTAACGTAAAATTAAACTTCTACATATCCAAACGAGCATCTTAATCAAAAGGGACACAAGCGTACACACAAAAGGCTTACTGTTAGTATTCATGCAATCTGGATGAGAGCCGTTATAAATTGCAAAAAGGCAAACCCCGCGTTTGAGAAAGCGATTTCTCGAAATGCTTTACAATACAATACGTTCCCGGCGCATTGTGTTGAGATCTGGGCGTTTCCTCGCTTACACAGGATTTATATAGTATATCCTACTAGTCGCTACAATATCTTTCGTTCATATATTTAGACATCAAGTAGATAAAAATGACATGGCTATCCTACTGCTGACGGTTTCTTCTTATTCTTCATCCAAGCTTTAGTCCCGGTTGTCTCCAAAGCTTCTACTTTGGGAACGGGGTTCCGCTTTTGCTCTATTACTTCGGGCCACCAACCAGGTGGACACCGAAGTCTTTAAATTCCGCAAAAAAATCTAAATCTTACACCCACTTTTTATCACTTTTCTCGACGTTTCACATGATTCTAAGTCTAATTAAGCAAAAAAAAATATTGTGTCTGTCTGTTGGTCTGGATGTCTGGATGTCTGTGTACGCAATAACTCAAGAACCACTTATCCGATTTAAAAAATTCTTTCGCCAATCATCTTGTTTGGTTAAAGGGAAGAACTGATTAGATTTTGGGGTTTGTACGTTCAAGGTTTCGGGTACCTACCATACAAATTGTCCCTAAAAAGATGTTTTTGTGTTTTTAACGGCCAAGACGTTTGATTTGATTTCATTTTCTTCATATTTATTGCTCAATATATAAAGACGCGTCGAATAATATGCATAAAGCCTAAGGTCTGTAATTTTGAATAAAAATACTGCAACAAAAATATCTAAGTTTGGCCCGAAGTTTGACAATCACTGGGTGATTTCCACCCCACTAGATTTCATCTAACCATTTTTGTTTGGGGTATTGGCCATTAGGGTAACGGCTGCTGACTTTACTGTTACTCAGCAGGTGTACCGGCTTCCAAGTGAGATTATAATGGCCCCAAAGAACTTGGAGGCACCCCATTCAAAACCCCTTTCATCCTTATATAATCTTATCACCTGATAAGGTTAACAGTAGTCAAAGTAAAAGTGATATGTACTTGCCTGTATTATAAAAGGATCCTCTGAATTAAATTCCAAGCTTTCTGACCTTATGGTTTGGGTTATCTCCTAGTAGAATATATCAAACATTGAACCCCATTTTTACGCCGTTAGCGATTGAATTTCAAAAATCCTAACTTGTATATAATTATAAAATTATACCATTTGCAAGGTGTTTTGTCCTCGATTGACATAGATTATTTATTATGTGTAAATTATGATGGTGAAAAACCACATATAAACCGATGCGAAGTGAGGGCGGGATGCTAGTTTATAGTATAAACATTTTTTGCAAAACTTCTACTCTCTAGTTCCAAAGGATTTGGCTGAGTGTCGATATAAATATCAGTCAGTCAGTTTATTCTTTTATTTAATATCATCCATACCACCTTTATTTTACTACCAATTTCGGTACCACAGGCTTAAAGTTCTTCTCCTATCCCTAAGGGTAAGTAATTTGTATTTGCTACAAACAAAAAGCTTCGGCTTTCAGTTAATTTTACAGTCAACGGTAGAAGTAGTAGTAGAAAACAAAAAATAAAGCACAAAGAATACACATAACTAGATTCAGAAATAAGCCTCTATGCAAATGCCAACTGGACTGAATATTCATCATAATATGTTTATCTGCACCCTTATCGCATGGCGACCCTTGATGGCAGAACCGAGAACCACCAGTAATGACTTAATATAATGCTCACACGGAAATTGTACGTCATTATACAGCTCCATGTCCAAGCCTATCATTAGGGCGTCGTCAGACTGAATAATAATTATTTCACATAAGTTTGTGCATTGTTTGAACATTTTCATAATGGGTATTGGCTGTGCTGAGATATGCGCATTAATTTTTATTAAAGATTACATTACGGGGTCGTGATTACATCGTTTTTGTCTTATAAATTTGAAAAGAGTTATGGAGCGATCGTTTTGTTATATAATAACAATTGAGGCTTTATAGCAAGTGTAGGTAATAAAGATTCCTGGTCATAAAAGGTTTTGCTAAAAGAATCTCTATTTTTTTTATTAAATACAAATTTTAGTTCTATTATCAGCCATAAATATTACCACTACTTGCAACCTTTTGTTTTTTTTTCTTACGTACGGAAGCCCCCTCAGGTTTTACCTTATCAAAGCTAATATAACTAATATACTGCAACCTGTGATAATATATAAAACCTATGATTGAAAAATCATACTACATTATATATGGAATCATTTTCGTATATTACTCGTAGTTTGATGAAATTTTGGAGTAACTAGAATGCTAAAACTTTGCCTATTTTAGATCGGCTAAAATCAACAAAAAAATCACATTCGTTATATTCTCATAGATTGAGCTTAGTAGAGTGAGCGTGTTTGTCTCTTATACTAAATACACAAATAATGTAAGTTAAAGCATTAATCATTCTCCATCAGTTAGAACTCTGGGTTCGATTTTCTGTCAAAATGTTACCGTAAATATCCAGAAGACGTAAATAGAATACTAGTGAGTAAATAAGGCTCTAGTTATATTGCACCCCAGCGGGTGATTTTATGTGCCTACGTAAGTTGTAGTCGGTACTTAATTTTATTCACAGTAATAATCCTCTGTACTGTACTTGCTACCAAACTAAATGTGCTGGGGAGATGCCTGATAATATATGAATTTGCGGTTTATTATTATAACTTTAACACAGAGCAGTCCTCAAAATGAGTTTCGAGGACTGCTCTGTGCTCTTCTACTAACTTTATCAAAATTGCAATTATATAAACCTAAGTTGTGTTTGAACATCTCTAACTTAATTAAGACAGTCAATTTACCTTATCCAAGTATTGCAGTATCAAAATGTTCAAAGTTTTGGCAAGTTATCTCTAAAGTTCCGCAATCTACCTCGTAGGTTGGACCAATCTGTCTGCAAATGACTCTCTAAGTAGCCTAAAGCAGTGTGGGTCGTCTACAACTCTCAAAATGTTGTTATGAAAATCCCTCCTGCATAATGAGAACTAACGGGTTATACCTGTGGACCGACACGAGCCCGCAAACTTGACCACTTGGCCGAGCCCAGGCAGTGGCGCCCAGTAGCGGTGGCAACCAACCGAAATGAAAATACTGCAGTTTATCTGTTTATCGATGCTTTAATTCGTATTTTAATTCGGTTTGTGGCGGCTGTAGCTGCGAATTAAACATTAAAAAGAAATATTAAACAAGGTTCAAAATGCAATCTTTGTTATAGCAAAAGATTGATGGTGAAAGCGTCTAAATGGTTGCCGTTTAAATAGTGCCAAAAAGCCGCTTCGCACTGTATGTAGTGGTAGCAAAAACAGCTCTGAGGAGAACGCCCTTCATTAACGCTGGGGAAATTAGTCTACATTAGTTTGAGGCACACTCACAAGAGGGTAACCACATGCAAGTTATTACGCGGACGATCATTGAATTAATTACGTGGATGTTACTAGAACGGAAGTGTTGCGGAGCCAGTTCGCTGTGACTGGGTCTCGACGCCTTGCGCTACTATCACAGTCTCCACCCACTTCATAATAGCTGTTCTGTGATACTGATGAAAGGAAGATTTGTTCCCATTAAAATGCTTTATTTCTATTCATAACGACATAAAAGTGAATTGTTATTTTTTAGTAACTTCATTTTTATAAGCCCACATGGGGTAGCAAGCTATGCATATAAATGTTGTAAATATGTTTATTTTTCAATTTCATTTTGAATATGGTGGTCATAAACATCTATTGAGACTGTAAAATAAACCGTACCAACTGTAATTTATAACTGCAATCTTCTTAATAAGAGAACGAGTCCACTTTGAGCAAAATTTACGTGTCTTACTTGCAGCACTTATTTTTTAACAAATAGGGCAAATTTTAGCCATAAATGCATTTTCAGATGATATGTGCCACTCTGAGACAACTGCTCGTATAAATTGTACACATAAAATATATAATATATCCATAATAATAATAAAATATAAAGATCGCTGTAAAATTATATTGTGAATCGATTATGAAAGTGGCGATCGCTTTGACGTGATAATTTGTACGAAGACTTCTCCCAGTCAAACCACCAACACGGTTGCTAATTTGACTTGGTACGCTTGAGTACCTATGTAGTCCTATTTCCTACTAATAATATAAATGTGAAAGTTTGTATGGACAGATGAATGGTTGTTTGTTACTCTGTCACGCAAAAACGGCTGAACGGATTTGGCCGATATTTGGCACAGGGATAGATTATAGTCTGGAATAACACATAGGCTTTTTATCCCTGAAATAAGTTCCCATGCAGCAGGAATGGGAACAGAATTCCACGCGGGCAAAAATAGGAGCTCTGTTGATTGACTATTCTGTAACTTTATTTACTGCTACTTGACTTAGATTATATATCGAATGATAGTAAAGTATCACGTGTGGATTAGTCAATTTAGGCATTGCGCTCAGAGGTTTACTGTCGCGGTTGGTCGATACAAAGCAAGTTGGCGTACTTGGCCAGCTTCGGCTTGGCGAATCGAATTAGGTCGGGTACGCGATGGTATCTTGCTTACTGCAACGCCCGCTCGTCCGCCCTCCGATAACAGAATGCCTGAATAGCAGATACGGCGCGTTCACTTACTTATTGCTCTCTACTTGATGACGCCCCACTAATAGTTAAGGGAAATGTTTTTCCGTAGCCGTGTCTTATTTAAACGTTGCGGTCGTCCTTCTTACTTGAATTAAATCTGGGATAGTTGTTAATCACACGACCAGGCCAGTATGCTTATATATTAAATTTGAAGCTAGCGTTTTGAAAAGAGAGTCTTTCTTTTAAAGGCGACTAAAATAGTATTCGTGACTTTCTAATTCACATGAAATACAAAACACTTCTCCAGATGATTGTTGTTACGATAATGCCGCGTTTGGCTAGCGCGGTAGCTGGAAGAAATGATGTTTTATTAGAGTGCTTCCAAAGCTCTTCTCTGATATAAAACATTGTTCCATTCTTGGGGTAGTGGACAAGTGTTACATCATATCGGATTATGTGGCTTTACAGCTCTATATTGTGTTGCAATTCTTTGCAATGGTACTTGTATTTCGAACTGTTTCGTTTCGTTTTCTGTTTGTTCCAAAGAGATTCCACTTTGGAAATGTTAAATTAGTATTGGTTTCCAATATTGAAGTGCACTTTTTAGCTGTGACTCAGAAATTCTTTGTTTTTGAACCGTGCTATTGAAACTTTGTGTATTAACGTTGGAAATAATAGATGTGTTTTCACAAAGCCGTAGTATATTTATGAATTATTGAGATCATTTAATCAAAAGTATATGTTTCACATGGATTAAATATTGCAACATGCTCAGGCGTTAGAAATACAAGTTACATTTAGTACATTCTACAGAACATATTAAAGCTTTTAAATTTAGTCGGAACGACATCGAGTCACGAATAGCGTACATTTTTATTCTAAAGATACTGTTAAGTCCTGATGAAAGGCGCTCTTTGTCATTTCACTCACATAATCTTACATTTAAAATGAGGATACGGGAGGGGTACTTACTACCTAGGCTACGTGAAATTTTAGTCAGGTGCCAGTTGACATTTAAAGTGCCCTTACACGGTATCTGCGGAGAGTCACTGTACGTTACTAATTACATTTATGAAGGTATATCACTATATTATTTACTGCTAGAAGTACTATAAGACTTTAGACTAAGTTAAATCCTCTGTTTTCTAGATATGTATAACTTAACTAAAATTCATTAACTTAATCATATTATAGTAAACAACTGAGCAGTATTTTAATTCTGCTTCGAGGCAGAATTCAGATATTGCTCAAAACTCATTTTGTCGGTCCACAATCTTGGGTAAAAGTGTCTAATTTATTGTAATTTTCTAAAAGGTAAGAAAGTTAAGTAAGTTACGAGATATAAACGTAAATGTGGGTAAATGACAAAACGGTCATAAAACTTCCCCCACCTACCGGACAAAAAGTTTTCATAACTAGGCGCAGTATCGCGTCTCCATGAATTAGTAGCGACCTCATTAACCCACATGAGCTGCCTCGGTGCTACTTAGATCATCATAGCGTTAACAAATAAATGAACACCGAAGCGCTCTGACGCGGTGGCGAAGCGGAGACGCTTCCCGCTCAGCTGCACAAGAAGGGCTAGGTAGGCACATGCATCAGACGCAAGGTAGGATTGTTTTAGTTTTCAAGCTAATGTATTACATAGTAGGGGAACGTTAGGGTCAGGTAATGCTTATTATTATTCCACATAGTCGACACACTTGGATATTAAATCTGTTATTATTATAGTAAGCTATAAGGCGCTTTAGCTACAGTGAGGTTCTATAGCTCGGCGGCACGAGTAGGGGTTTAATTATGTTCTGTTTGCGGATTATGGAGATGACATTAACCATGCATATTTATTTATACGTACAGTAACTGCTGTAACTGCTCAATATCTTGAATCGTATTTTTTTCTGGATGATAGTTCACTACAATTTAGTGTATTTTTCAGTGACACAAGAACTCTAATGACCGATTCACTGTTTCATGAATCGTGAAAAATCATAAATATTTACTAAAATGCCAATCCGTAATGACAAATTGATAGAATTCATACATATACCTATCAGACCTACCTATTATGACGGAAAGATTTTTATATGATGCATTTTTTGGGTGCAGCTGGTTAAATCACCATGCAATACCCTTAGCTTAATAATAACCATTTTTTAAGATAATGAATAAAATTGCATCACTTAATATTTAAAGGAAAACAGCTGTTTTTACGTTCATAAGTATAGATTTATACGCGGCACATCTTATATAAATAAGCTCTAATAAAGTAAGTTATTTTTGCAAGTCGTGCTTCGTAACAGAATGCCGACTAGACAATAAGCCGTTTGTCTCACGTAGACCACTGGTTGTGGTAATAAAATAGCTAGGAGGAATTTCTCTGTTTGGGCGGCGACGCGCGTGACTGTCATCGGGAGTGTCGGCCTCTATCTAATGTGTCGTGGGCCGCTCTTTCCGCATAGACAGTAAAGTGCACATGTTACGAGTACTTACGACCATCGGAAACCACTCCATGCTAGAGAAATCCCTCAGGAAATAAATCTGCTTTCTATCGATGTTTTCTTTAAACCAAATTCCTGTTATAGTCTTGCTGCATGCAGAAAATTTTAAAACACTACTTGTGCATGTTTGACTTGTCCACCGTAAATAAGAGATGATTTCCATAAATTTCCAAGATGATATTCAAGTAATCTCATAATATAAAAGAGTACAAGCAACTGGAAGTCTCATAGCGTATCTATTGAAAACAGGTTGCTAATTGAGCTATTATAAATGCCAGCTTTTGCATTCAGATGTTGCTCCTTTATAATACTCAAAAGAGTCTTTCCTTCCCACAAATAAAAATAGAAGCGAATGCCTTAAAGGTATGTAATTTCAAAGGTATCGATTGCTACACTTAAAATGAATAATGATATTAATATAAGTAACGCGGCTATAAAAGCTGGGCGTGGGTTGAAGTATTTACGGCTGTGCTTTAAAATTAAATTTTAAAAGCTATTGTAGTCATAATTATGTATATCATTCGACAGGTTCGTAATCGGAATTAAGCGTTCATGCACCTATTTTATTTATATTGCATAATTCCAGACACATTTTTTTCTTGATACCCGCGGAGGTCGGTTATCGTTTGTTGGTCATATCTCCGGTTCTACTTCAACATAAGGCAGATTTAAAGTCTAATCAAAACCTTTCTAATAAAATCCGCATCGAAATCAGTAGTTTCTGCTGCCATTGCGAATAAACAGACAAAAATATAAGAATGAAAAAAAAATCTGTTGTGAATTGTTCATGTAACATAACCCAAGTTTTGTTTTTTTATATCTCCAATGTACAGACAAAATTTTTATAATTTTATAATAGCATAGAAGATATATATAATTATATATTATACTATAATACAACAAGAATAAATTATATAATAATAATATTAAGAATATTATAGTCTAATATTTTTTTTTTTTAAAGAATATTAGTAACTGAAATTACTAATATCCCCCTAACCCCTCCAGCTAAGCTAAATTGCTTGTGTTAGGACTGGGTTCACGTCGGTAGTGTAATGGGACCGAACCCGGGACCTCTCGATCGTAAGGTTGACTCCTTAACCACTAAGCTACCGACGCTTCACATACTGATTCACAATCAATTTTTATATAATTTTTTTACAACTAAGGTGGCATACACGTATATGGACGCTAAGTGACTGCTTATCAATAAGTGTCACGTACACAAATTGATAAGTCACTACTACTGCTTCTATGTACGTTGGGCTTTAAATGCTGGTGATACCAGAGATATCACTCACGCGTCACCGGTTTTACTCCTATCACCGAAATAGCTCTGACGAGCCTGTGGATCTTACGACGACGAGGTACAAAACTAAGTAAGTATTGTGACTTATTTAGCAGAAGTTTTTATGGGGAATTGTTCGATTTCTATTCCGTATTTCTAATCCGTAACCTCAAGATTCGAGGGAAATTTCGATATCCTACATCCTATAATTTTAGGCAGAAGTACAGAAATCCCACATAAGAAAAAGAAAGGTAGCTAGCGTAATTATTTTCCGTTTCGTTTGTTCCTGTCAAAAAAGCAATGAATTAAACTCCATTTATACCTACCCATCTTAAGTTTACACAAAACCAATACAATCATCCAATTTGTCGATCATATATATTGACGCAGGTGACACTGCGGATAAAGGTTCATTTTCAATATTATTTATGTTTAGTATCTCAAAATTCCTTTTAAATTACACTGCGACTCACAGGAGCAGAATTCTAAATCAACCTAGATAAATTTATCGGGCACAACTACACTTATATAAATTACATTTTTAACTGCACACTGCATCAGGCAATATACGATAAAACAACCTATTAGAAATATCTAGCTCAAAACGTACTAAACACAGACGAATTCTCATAAAAGTTCAAATAATGGTTCAGCACAAATTCCTTTTGGCATTTCGTGTCGTGTTGCGGTTCAATCCTGAGCTAATTACTGTTGGGCTGGTGTTTTGCTACAACGCCTAGTATAAAATGAACTCTCAGCGTGTTATCTTTTCAATTATTCCACATACATTTGGAAGTGCATTGTTTGCATACATGGGTCAGGGATAAATGGATGAGTCTTAGTTGTAAAATAAGAAGAATACGCGTTATTGATACCACTGGGGTTGTGATATTATTAGGACTGAAGAAAAATGTAAAATTAACAGCTTTTGCTTGTTTTAAGAGTATTAATACTCGAGATAGTTTTTGTACAAGCGGTAGAGGTAAAATTTAAGATAAAAATGCTTTGACAGCCAGCCAGATTAGGTAGCCACTAAAATGTAATTGAGCTTGTAATTGAAGTAGATACTATGAAACACACATTCTCTCAACTGAACTCCTTAGCGGTACTCAAGAAGGAGAAGAAGGCACTACGGAAGAAGGTGTTGAATGCTCATCGATTTTAGTTATCAGACAAGTATTTGTGAAACGAATTGGACTGTGGATTTAAATTGAAAATAATTATTTAAAAATAAAGGCTTTTGATGTATGTATGTAGCAAGAAAAATTGTCGACAACCTCGAACTGTCAATAAATAATAACAGTTTTAATAAAAGTGCTGCGTCCAACGAGCGCGTAGCAGCTCGACGCCAGCTCAGGCACCATATTGCATCCGTACAGTATAAATTTGCTAATATGCCTGAACTGCTACGATAAAGCCTAAAATCGCAGAAGTTATTTTACTGCTGGAATAATTCTTCGGATTTTTGACAGCGCAATCGAAGTTTGCCGCTAGGCCCTGCCGCCGGGTTTAATTAAGAGCTGGTACAAACTTCAATTGCTACGTATCGAGCTCGCTCCGTACCGTAGGATTTGTCGGTTACTTTATGCTATTACACGCAAACTTCATTGATGCTTTAACTGTTAGCGCCAAATTTATAGCCGTCTGTCTGTATATAAAACAGCACATTATTTTGATTAACGGTAACAAACTGTTTCAAAAGCGCATCGTTTCCGTATTATTTAATTACTAAAGATATAAAACCACAAAAATTACTAAGAGCTTGTTCAGTCAGTTAGTTTATAAATTAACTAGTTGAACAATTCCGACACGCCCACCCCATCGTCGGCACCGATGAAGCCCGTGGGGGTTTCCACACGTAAAAATAAAAAGGGTGTATGTTTTCCATCAATTTTGGTTGCGGTTAAAGCAAATGATAATATTGGAATTCATCAATATATTTCTGTGAAATAACCATAATCTGCTATAAGCAGCTATACACCCTACATAGCCATATCACTCTTTTTCACCCAGGAAATGAACGCTTATAGCACGTCATGGTATGCCCACTGTACATACATATAATGATAAGTTTCAGTTATGGAATACCCTTAAACTAAAAGATTTTGATAGTGAATGTTTATCTGAGTAGATAATTAAATCTTCTTACATGTTATGAATTAAACCAGTGTTCACCCTTTCACAGCTCATGAAAGGCAAATTGCTTTGTATACTTGTCTGTTGATGCGCTATAATTTCAGAACCACTGATCCGATTTACTTGACTCATGTTTTAGTTTATAAAGCATTTGCATATCTTGGTAGCTCTTAGTATACTGAGGGCAATATCTAATGTAATATGATATGGGTATGAATCAATATTCATTTCATCGCTCACAGATCGGACTGGAGTCTAAATATCTAAGCTACAGAATTGTTAACTGACGTAGTTGCAACAGCAAGGTATTTATTTCTTTAGAAATGCGTATTGTTAAAACCTTCGAATAAATAATACATATACTAGAATATGTTATACAGCGTGGTCTAGAAAGTACTTTAACAACAACGAACTTGTACAACTCGAAGAAGAGTGAATTGCTTATATTTAAACCAGACAAACATCGGTCGGTGCCTCCCGTATACCTTGGTGGCGTTGCGCTAAAGTTGGTTGACAAATTTAAATACCTGGGTCATATACTGACTGATGACCTCAAAGATGATGAGGACATTGAGAGAGAGCGTAGGGCGTTGGCGGTGAGAAGCAATATGCTGGCTCGCAGGTTCACTCGATGTACAGAACTAGTTAAGATAACGCTTTTTAAGGCATTCTGTCAATCTTTCTACTCGAGTGGCCTGTGGGTGAGTTATACGCAGCGATCCTACAACACCCTGCGTATTCAATATAACAACGCTTTCAGAATGCTGTTGGGGCTGCCGCGGCGATGTAGTGCCTCCGGAATGTTTGCTGAAATGCGAACTGACGGATTCAAGGCGATAATCCGCAAAAAAGCTGCTTCCTTGCTACAACGCCTGCGCAATACCAACAACAGCATTCTGAAAGTCATTGCCCATAGGTTTGACTGCCCTATCCAAAAACATTGGGTAAGAGTAGTCAATGGCAATTTGTGATTTAAATGTAATTGATGTACTAACAATACTAACATAATTCTAAGCAGATTGTTACTAATATACTAACACTATGGACTTAAAATGGTCTGCAATAAATGATATTATTATTATTATTTAATATATTTGATTTATTATATACGAAGAAATACGTAGCCTAATGCAAAACTGTTAATGTATTTAAATATTTGCTATGAGCGGCATTCGATCCCGCGTCCTTTGGCGCTCTGGCGTAGTAGTCGAACGCTTTACCGCTACGCAACATGGATCATCCTCGACAATTAATTTTTCATTTCTACTGCCTAAATTAATACAACGCTGAACACTGATAACAGTAACAAACATATTCTCTTTCAGAAGCGTCAATAGATATGCGGATGAAAAAATGTATTTGACGGATCGCCGAGCGCCTCTGATATAACCTCTTGGTGTGTATCCGCCATCTTGGGCGTTTATTCACAGTGGGCGTAAAATAATACCACGATAACACTTTACAACGTCTATTACAACTAACAAATTGGAATGCAGTACACAATATGATGTGATTACTGTAATGTAATGAGATTAGAGGAGCCAATAGGTTTGCATGTGCTCACAAGCCGTCGTCCGTCCACCGAATCCCAAAATGACACTGACTACTCGACCGTCTCTATGACACATGCAAGTCTATTCGGTGTTACCCGCTCCACTTAGATAAATAAATCGACTAACCAGAAAAATAATTTGTTTGAATAAAGTAATTATCATAGGCAATATATCACAAACTAAAAATCGATTAAATTAGCAAACTTCACTAGCAACACTGCCAAAATCAACACACGCCATTATATTTATTTATTTATTATTTATTATGAATTTATGACTTAGCGATTGTAATACAATAATACATCCAATAATAGGTTTTAACAAAACCAGGATGGTGGCGTTTCGTAACTTAAAGCGAATGTCTAGTAATAAAACCAGTATACATGTGATTTGTTAACAGCTATTAATTTTAAATAGAACATGAAAACATAGATGATTTAGTTTACTACCTACCAGCAACAAAAGGTAAAGGCAAAGATCATGAAAACGCCCACACTAGACATTAGAATATAAATCATAAATAAATACAATACCTTGAGAGTAACGTATTTCATAATTGAGAAACAGAATAATATACTCAGAATAATAATGCAGTAAATTTTTTGAGTGTAGAAGTATTGATAAAGGGTGAGTATAAAAACCGATCAATTGCGAGTTGGACTCGGGCACTGAGGGTTCCGTACAAAATTAGGTACCTTATTTGAGGTAGGTGCCAATTAAGCTAGACCTCTAAATTATATGAGCCTCACAACTCAGAGTGTGTGTATGTCCCCTTTAATATTCAACATTTTTTATTTTTTTGAATTTTTCCTTTATTTGTGCTAAAAGACCTTGATTTTTTTTTGCTAAATATCGTTATTGTAATAACGAAATTTAGCAAAAATCAAGGTTTTGGGCTGGTGACCAATTAGATTTTCAAACCAAAACCTATAGGGCACTTTCGGTTGACCTAGAATTGTCAATTTTGGTCCAAAGAAAAGTCTTCCAGCAAAAGTAAAGCTAACATTATGAGAAACAAGAAGTTGAAAATTAAGGTAAAATTTGGTACTTACAAGTTTTCGCAAAAATTTGCCCATATCTTTTTATAGTGTTGACTCAGGACCTTGATTTTTACACCTAATGGGGACTATAGATCTCAGTATCTGGTATAAATTTAAACTTGCTAGGTCCACTCATTCCTGAGAAAATTGGTGGTGACACATGGGCAGACGGACAGACAGACGGACAAGAGAGTGATCTTATAAGGGTTTCTTTTTACATTTTGAGGGACGGAACCCTAATAAAAAGAAAGTAAACATACACTTGCACCTTTGTAGGGTTCCGTTGCCAAATGGCAAAAAACGGAACCCTTATAGATTCGTCATGTCTGTCTGTCTGTCCGTCCGTATGTCACAGCCTCTATAAAACTATGATAAAACTAAAAAAATATATGATTAACATTACCGTGTAAACTTCCACCGAAATTGGATTGAACAAGATCTAGTGAGTAGTTTTTTTTTAATCCGTCATAAATCGTAAAACGCAATCTACCTTTCATTCAATCAACTCAAATATAAAATTTAAAAAATGCATTATTATGTTACTTACTGCTACGGAACCATTCATGGGCGAGTCCGACTCGCACTTGGCCGCTTTTTATCTCTGTAGGTAGGCGGTGACAACAAAAAAACTAGTAATATAAGAGTTAATTTCACCAAAGACAGGAATTGCGATTAAGTTGAACTAAACTGCGTTACCACGTTCATCCAATGCATTTATGTGATTAAGTCGTGATAACCCAGTTTAGTTGAACGGATTTTCACTGGTGTAATCCAGCCTTAATATTTAGTCAACTTGTTTTGTTAGACTGAAATGAAGGCTGGATTCAGCAGTTATTTTTTGTTCCGACCAACTGACTGACTGATTAATTAACACAGAGCCGAAACCACTGAAGTTAATAAATATAATGCGTTTTAAACTCCCAGATGACTTAAAAGGAACATTAAAGAATAGTAAATCCTTAAGTAGACAAGAAATAAAGCAAAATGTGCTTATTAGTAACTCTGCCTACATAGCGTTTACGATAATTACGCTGAAATTGCAATCACGCACAATCAGCTAGAAAATGAAGGATATTTTTTTCATCGGTTGCTGAGGCTCGTGTCCGGGCCGATTCTAACGAGCTCATTGGAAATTCAAATGGAGCTGGATCGCCGCACCCTGTAATCAATAATATTACATGTACGTGCTTCCTGAAGTCTCTGTTCCAAGACCGTCGAGCGGACATGGGTATTCCATGGGAACGACCGCATTTTAACTCAGCGTATATAATTCGGCTCCACAACGTGGACATGCTGCCAGTGTTCTGGGCACGTTACCATAACAGGCATGCGGATGCAGAAGAATTTTATGATGCATTTAGGTTTCTTTAGTTATTATGTATTTATTTATTTCAATGCCATCTTGTTTATTATTCTAAGTAACCTTGGGATAAGTATCTCTACCTTAAAATCAATAACCTTTTTATATAGACAGTTTATTACTTCGTCCTTGCGTTCACGGCCCTTCAATTAGTATAATTAGAGTTTTATTCAAATTAACTATTTATTCACGATGAAACATAATATTATTATTAATATTGCAGTCCAACAACTCAGTTAAAACCTGTAACAAGTCTTGTATATGCATAGAACTACTCAAGCTTTTGCATAGCCCGGTTTAGTTATCTTTAAAGTGTAAATGAAGTGACAATCTTTGCAGCCTACACCATTTTATCCGATACAGTCACTTACTTGATCGTATTTAAATAAAACATTGCGATAAAAGTCACACAGTCTACTAAAATTAAATTACATTTTTGATAAAAGAACTTTGCATAATTATTAACGAGTTAAATAATACAGGTCCGTAATAAGACTGCATCACCGTGGATATCCATACAAATTATCAGTTTCGATTACCAAGTCAGATCTCGAAAGCAATTTGCTAAGTATTATTCATTCGTAACATTGCCGACGATACCATTCGTGTACTGGATGCGAAGAAAATTGCACTAACTAATGATCATATCGTTTCTTGAATACAAATTCAGGTCTTTCAGCACAAAGCGGGCAGCGGCTGGCCTATTACAGCCGTGTTAGAGTCGGTAAATTGAAATGGCGTTATGATTTATAGTAAGACTTCACGAACCGGTATTACGACCAGCTTCCACGCGGACGTGACATGAACATAAAAATCGCCACAAAAATTAAAATTTAATGCCACCATTCAACGTGATTGCTATTTGTTTGCTACTATGATCATTCTTCAGACAGGTGTGGCACTTGGAATCTCTCTTGTCAGTGAACTGTACTTTTAAAGCATCCACGCTTTCAATAATATTTTACACAACGTTTGGCGACACACATTCAAAACACACTAATCTCATATAACATTTTAATGGGTTCGTGTAAATTTCTTCAGTGCTAAATTAAATATCAAGCCCGCCAATATGATGTTCACATGGAAATGTGCTCGTTTAGCGAAAAGGTTGGCTGGAATATGAAGAGACTTCTAACTGCGAGCTCTTAGTTTAAAAGTCATATTTAGCTAATTACGCTGTGGACTGCGGTTGCCCGGGTGGAGGTTTGGCGTACCTACTGTGGCTGCGGATTTTGCTCCGGACTATATTATAATATATCTGAATATTATAATAAGAACATACCGTGTACTTTAAAAAGAAAAAGAAAATTTGTATGATAAGAAAAGTTTATAGATAATGTTATGCCATTCAATTTATTGAAACACTCTGTAGATCTAGTAATGATTATTTAGCATACATTTTTTAATTAAGTGAAGTATAAATTGGTCGTTTGTATGGGTATTTATGCTAGTTTGATATTGCATTTATGAGAAACTAGTTGTTTTGCTCTTGTGATACTGGTAAGATAATACGAACTATAACACTTGCCACTACAACAAGTTCAGAGGATCAAATTATGAAGTTGTTATTTTTAGCTTAATATTCATTTATTTTAGCTTAGTTTAGCTTTAGCTTATTATTTCATTATGTTAAGAAATTTTTGCATTCCTTTTAATAATTCACAAGCAATTAAAACAGAATTTTTCACATAAACATACTATCGTCTATGTAAAACAATTACGTGTTTCCTTGCTGACATAAGATTTTTCAAAATGCCTTGTGACACTATAGTTACAATACTCATTAAACATGATCATGTCTGTAAAAATTTAAAGTGATATGAATATTTTTATCCGTATTCTATTTCTAGGAGCCATATCATAAGCTAGATAAGCTATGCTTATGTTGAGTATAGGTACATAGTTAGATAGCGCTACAAACACGCTACACATACACTATATGTAGAATATTATGTGAAATGGTTTCAGAGGGGGATTCTTAGAACAAAATTATACATCGTTCGCGCAGCCCGCTTTTGTAATAGAAAGATAATATTCAGCTTTGTCGAAGTTACCTGTCTATTGAGTGTAGTTACACTCAGTAGAGCAACTCTAATATTGATTGGTGGTCTACTAACTATATAATCAGCAGATTACAAAATCGGTGGGTCAATAGGTATAGCATCGAAGACGCAGTTAAACTCCGATATTAGCCATCTCTCATCGTGTTCTTGACGAGGTGGATACTTCCAAACAAAAACGAATAAAAAATTAATTTGGAGTTATGTTTATTGCAATTTTATTGGATACTTTAGCAATATATCTAATATTTGAACTTTTTTATTTTTAAGAGAGAGGAACATGATTAAGTTAAAATTCATCATGATCAAAAATTATATGAAAATAGACTTAATACTCGGAATGAATCAAACGTATTATAAACGGGCTATTTACCATCTTTATGTGTTTTGTTGAATTTCCGATAATTACTTGCAAGCGCCATGATCACGGATATACTGAAGTACTGTAAACTATAGGCAGACAGTATCGGTCTACTCTCTTCCTGACTGCTTTCTTATTCACACATCACTGCTGCTACAACTAAATATGGTTAGCACTATTCAAAATAAGCTCATTCAGACAGATACACGCGGCGTTCATCATTATCCTGCCATTATATCAATGTCAAAATTCACCTTTAATTTGTACATAGCTCGCTTTTTCATTCGAGAAGTCTCAATTGACCTCTGCTTAATATTTTTTGGAGCTGTAACAATGCGCTCCAGCACAAAATGACGTAACTAGCACTCTCGTGTGCTATTTGTGAAAAAGTTTTCGACAAATTTGAAACAAGTTGGAATATTATAGTGAATTAGGTAGGGACCCCTACTTTTCTTAAACCTTATCTAAGTTTGTATTCAAGTGCAAGTTCATTCTATAACTTCTACATAAAACACCACATTAAAGAAAAGATAAGGTGGAAATTTTACATACATTTCCAGTTATCTAAACGATAAAATTGTAATACTATGTCGAAAGCTGGAGTTAAAATTTTGTTGAAGCCCATCTAGTTCCAAAAGGTTACTTAGTTTTACTTACATAAGTTGCTCTAATTAATATAATTTTTACTGTTTTCTTATCTTGTCATGTCTGTATGGTCCGTCGTTTTCAGTAACTACCTCATATTATCTGAAACAAACATGGCTATTTGTATCGGTGGCTGGTGATTCACATAGCTTTTCGGAAGCCTGCTACCGCGCCTGGCTTATGTGTGATGACAATACATACGAGCTCCAGTCGTTGTACTAGATGTGGCCAATTCACATAATACTGCGCACACATTCAAAGGTAGCTAACGCTTGTTCATGCGCCGAAGCAGCAAGAACGTGATATAGACTCGATATAGATTTTAAATTACGCTATTTATATACAGCAATCGAATGCAGATAATCACCAAAATGCACTGCATAATTCTAATATATTTTATACTAAAGTTAAACATAAGAAATAAGGTGTTTAAGTAGTTAGTAAAATATTATCAAGCACATAATAATAACATTGGTTCTAAAATACTTATAGCTAACCCAATACTTAAGTGATTTAATGCACCCGAGATTTCAATGTGCTCGTGAAAGTGTGCAGGTAAATAAAATTTTCCTGTCCATAACTACAACTTCTAAGCATAAGGAAAACAAATCAATTCATTGAATACGACAACATCTTTTGTACACAATAAGGAGACTGTTGTCTAAATATTGACAGGACCAAACTTTACCTCTGTTCCAAACTGACTGACTAAATAAACTGAAATCACATAGATATAGTCTTTATCAAATTTAAAAGGATAAATATCACTGAATATAGGACTAACGGCTCAGAATAGATAATAATAATGAGGTACTGACGATCATTATACGATTGACAATACACCTTTCAGTGAAAGTGATTTTGTAAATAGGTTGTAAATATTTACTTTAACGTCCACTCGTAATATAAGGCCTATTTACCTTGGCTTGACAAGTGACATGAAATTAGTGAGACGCGGGTGATTGAGTGATGTGAAAAATATCTCTGGATATTTTAGTATTAGTATGAGATATTTTAATACAGCACATTCAGTTTATCATTTGGGATTATTTAAAAAAGTTCCTTAAGATTTTGGATGGAGATAATTTGCTAGGAATTGTCAGTTCGACTGGCCAAATGAAACAGAGAAAGTTTTGTTTGAAAGATTCGAATTATTCAACAATGATTGCGTCACCTCTTTCTCTTTTATTTTATCACTCATAACAATGTTCACAAGTGTAAAAAGTAATCCCTATACATAAAAAATATTTAATTGATTATTTAGATATATTCATGAATAATCAGGCTTAGGTTAAGTCAGAACAGTGGCCTTTAAGGCATCCTTTAAAATAGTAGGTCATATGACCGTAGTTAATTTGAAAATAGTTAAAACAAGTTTAGTTGTCATAATGCGTATCCTCTTAGCTCCTCGTGGGAACGCTATGGATATTTATAACTTCCGAAATGACGGTGACGTGGTTCGCAACCCGTCACGTCTCGTTTTCAGAGGGGGCGGAAAGTGGGCTACGGACAGCCACTTTGCTACACTGAATGTGAGAGGAAGCATGAATGATAAAATTGAGGAAGTATGTGAGATGATGAGTAAAATACATCTAGATGTTCTATGTGTGAATGAGACAAAGCGGGAAGGTTGTGACATCACCACGCATGGGCAGTACACAGCCTATTGGTCAGGAGTGGCGGAATCCAGCAGAGCCAGCAAGGGCGTTGGTGTACTACTTTCCGCCAGAATGAATGAATAGATGACTGATTTTGAATGTGTGAGCCCAATACTCCTCTGGGTGAGGCTGAAGGTTGGCCTTACTCGCATCTTCGTTGTAGGAGTATATGCTCCACAAGATGCGGCGTGACACCGGTCTTCGAGAGCCCAGAATGAGAGGGAGGCCTTTTCGGGTAGTGTGAATGATATCCTGAGTAAATGTAATCAAAATGAAAGAATTGTAATGCTTGGTGATTTTAATAGTTAGGTAGGAGTGAAACGTGATGGATATGAGAGTGTGGTGGGAAATTTTGGCGATGAAAGAGTGAATGAAAACGGTGAAACTCTGCTAGAAATATGTTTGGAAATGAATCTGGTAGTAACGAAGACCATGTTCGACCGCAAAAAGATTCATTTGTATACTAGAGAAGAAAGAAATCGGATAAGTATGATTGACTTTGTAATTGTGGATGTACGATTGAGAAAGAAAGTGCTGGATACCCGGGCTTACCGCGGTGTTGGAATTGATAGAGACCACTTCCTGGTGATCGGCCGAATAAGAGGCCTATTTAAGCGGTGGCGGCATCGTCTGTATGAGTCCATTAGTGTACTAGAGCGCATGAAAGTTGAAAATTTGCAAGAGTAAGGTATAAAAGAGTAGTTCTTGTGTAAATTGAGGAACAAGTTACACAATTTGAACGAAATAAGCGAGATTGAAGAATTCTGGAAGTTGTTTAAGGAAGGACTTGTGGAAGTTGCTGTTGAAACGTGTGGTGTATGCAAGATAAGAAAAGGGTGTAAACTAAAGACTGTGTGTGTAGAAGTCCGAAAGGCAGTGTCTGAGAAGAAGAAAGCTTGGATGAAATGGTCTGTGGTACGAGCCAATCAAAGAGTGCAGAAAGCAACGGATGAAGGGGTAAAATTGGCAAGGGATGAGTATAAGAGGTATAAAACTGTGGTAAAAGAGGTTGTAAAAAGAAACAAAGAGAGTGACAGAGATGAGTTTAGTAGAAGGCTATCTTAACTTCCAGCAGAACAGAAAGTTCTTCTGGAAGGCAATAAGAACATCCAGAGGTGCAAATACAACTTCGCAACTGGACAAAGTCAGAAACCAGGTCGGAAGTTTTCTGAGAGGATAAGAATGCGTGCTATAGAGATGGAAGGAATATTTTGAAAGCCTATTTGAGAGAGACGATGTACCGGCACAAGTTCTTCCCCTGGACGTGAGAGGAGTAGGTGATGAGAGTGATATTAGTATGAAACAGATTGTGGAAGCGTTGAACAGCATAAAATTGGGCAAGGCTGCAGGGTGTGACAGGATTACGGCCGAGATGCTGAGAGCTGGACAAGGCTTGGTAGCTAGTCAGCTGTACCACCTTTTTAACCTTTGCTGGAGGAGCGGCTGTGTACCAGGAGACTGGTGCAAAGCCGTCATCGTACCGCTGTATAAAGGAAAAGGGTCACAGCAAGACTGTAAGAATTACCGAGGCATTAGCTTACTCAGCATCGTCGGCAAACTGTATGCAAAAGTCTTGATGAAAAGAGTGATGAATGAAACTGATGAAAAGTTGTGGGATGTACAAGCGGGATTTAGGAAAGGAAGGGGATGCATGGATCAGGTCTTTTCCCTATGAAGTGTAGCTGAGAAATTTTGGCTCACAACCAAAAAGTCTATTGCGCTTTCGTAGATTTGGAAAAGGCCTATGATAGAGTGATGAGGAATGAATTGTGGTCAACATTGTCTATGAATGGGGTGAGCGGCAGCTTGATACGACCACTGAGATCTCTTTATGAGGGTTCCAGTGCTCGTGTCAGAATAATCGGAGCTTGCACAGACTGGTTTAACATCGAAAAAGGTGTTAGACAGGGATGTGTGGCATCGCCGGGACTGTTTAAATTATTTATAGACGATTGCTTGAAAGAACTGAAAGAGAGTGCGTATGGATTAAGAATGAATGAATTGACCGTCAAATGCCTCTTGTACGCTGATGATCAAGTAATATTGTCATCATCGGAACAGGAGTTGCAGGCGATGGTTAATATTATGCATGGGGCCTTAACAAGCAAAGGAATGAAAATAAATGTAAGTTACACGAAAGTGATGATTTTTGAAAGAGAAGAAAACATGTCAAATTTTAAAATTCTGATTGAAGGAGAAACAGTAGAACAAGTGAAAGAGTTTGTATACTTGGGTTCAAAGTTTACGAGGGATGAAAAGTATGACTGTGATATTGAGAGAAGAGTTTTGGCTGGGAATCAAGTGAATGGAGCCTTGCATAATTTTATGAACAGCATTTACAGAACAGAAAGTATCTAAAGAGGCACGACTGGCCGTACATAGAGGAGCACTCGTCCCCACATTTATGTATGGTAGTGAATGTTGGGTATGGCAGAAGGAACATGAAAGTAAGTTGAATACTGTTGAAATGAGAAGTCTGAGAAGTATAGCTGATGTGACCCTGATGAACCGAGTGAGGAACAGCGTGATAAGGAAACGTTGTTGTGTGGCAGAAGATGTAGTGACCAAGATAGAGAAATTGATGCTTAGATGGTTCGGTCATGTAGAGAGGATGGATGAAAAAGATTAACGAAACAGATTTATGAGGCGAGGGCTACTGGTGAACCCGGTAAAGGTCAACCTAGGCGTACGTATGCCAATCAGATCGAGGACGTCTTGAGGAAAGGTCAGGTCAGAAGTACCCGTAACCGGCGTGCATGTATGAAAACAGTTATGAAAGTAGAAGATCGTAGTAAGTGGAAAGATGTTGTCTCTGCCTACCCCAATGGGAAAGAGGCGTGACTATATTTATGTATGTAATGCGTATCCAGTACCATAGGTGTAAAAGTGGGGAGATGGCCGAAATCAGAAAACATATACTCAGTTTTGGTTCTACTGAGATTCAAGCCTACGTTCTCTAGTCTACACTGCCATTTCTACAATTTACTCTGGACCTCAAGCCGGTCTTCATCGACGAAAGCAAATATCATCGGCAAACACCAACTCTGATTATTCATGAACAGTAGATAATGGTAACATATTATAATATTTTAAAAGTATCATAGCCATTTTCGACATAATTACTATCATATCACTAATTTTACAGTTCAGCTCTATATGTTTGCCATTACACGTTAGAACTGACAACGTTTCAATATCCATATCCACCACTTTTAAAATGAATCCTGCGCGCAGAATAATAAATATTTCAAATAGTCGAAATAACCAATATCTTAAAAAGCCCTAGTAGGTTAATTGAACAGTATTCGAGTCAAACAATATGCATTATGAACATAAGTGCCTCAACCGTAGTTTATGTTGAAAATACTTAGAATAACTGCAGTTATAATGATACGTTACCAATGTACTGGACGGTGCACCATTATCAGTCTGCTCCAATTTCCGGTACCTCGGCTCTCTTATTCGGGCCTATGGGGAAAATGATCTTGCAGTGAAGCACAGAACTGACACAGGTTGGATGAAATGGTGCAGGTCAGAGGCACGATTAACGCAATTTACCCTTAAGCTTTAGGGGAATATTTATAAGACCATAATTAGACCGGCCGTCTTGTATGGATTGTCATGTTTGATGTTTAAAGCGACGGAAGAAAGATATGTGTAGCGTAGATGTAAATGGTAAGATAGTTGAGTCAGGTGACGAGAATGGACAGAATAAGGAATGGGTATATTAGAGGAAGTTTGAAAGTCACACCAGAGAATGAAAAATTGAGAAGCGAGCGACTGTCGTTGTATGGACATGTTATGAGGCATGTTTTGATGGCCTCTGTGGCGTAGCGGTAGTGCATTCGACTGCTACGACAGGGAGCGCGGGTTCGATTCCCGCTCAGTGCAAATATTTGTATGCAAGAATATGTCTATTTGTATTGGCCTGGGTGTTTCTATGTATAATATGTATATATTTACAAAAAAAAAGTATATAACTATGTTTATCCGCTATCTGGAACCCATAACACAAGCTAGTTAAACTATGCTTACTTTGGGTCTAGAAAGCGCTGTGTAGATTGTCGTAGAATATTTATTATTTATTATTGAGCTGAGTGAGTCGAAATCGAGCGAAAGCTCCTCATACCAGACTTTAGGATTTTCTTTGTCACAGGTCTCCTCCTAAACTACTAATCCAATCAGAACCAAATTTGGCATGATTAAAGAGGTCAATCAGAGGAAGGTTTATGGAAATATTTTGAAAAAATTTATGATACCATAGAGGAATGATCACCGTTAAAAAAAATCCAGATGGAATTACATAATAACCGCTCGAGACACTGTGACCAAACTTTACACGCTCAGAAAGCTTGTCCAGAGTTGTGACTTTCAAAAAGAATTTTCAAAATCGGACTTGCCATGGAGGAATGATCACTGTTCAAAATTTTCACAATCTGATTCCGCAATAGCGGTCAAATCTATTGGACAAGTTTTGGCGCCAAAACAGTCGTCCAATACTCCCAGATAACTATCAAAAATAATATTCAAAATCGGACTTGCCACGGAGGAATAATCACCGAAAAAAACAAACATTGTTTGATTGTCTCACTCCGCTCAACATTGCAAGCAGTGATTCGCCTTGCAGACCTAGTTATATTTATTATGAGAAGAGATGAATGTAAAGCTGTTAACAATATAACGCAGAAATGTAGAGGGATATAGGAGCAGAGGTAGGCCCAAGAAAAGGTGGAAGGAATGCATGAAAGAGGCTATGGCAAGGAAGGTAGTGACTGAGGAGATGACATCTGACAGGAATGTGTGGAGAGGAATGAAATCTTGCGCCGATCCCAAATGAATGGGACATCTGCAGGTAGATGATTCTATAGTTCAAACATCAATCAATATTTTTAATCAAATTTATTCATATTATTTATTCGTACGTGCCGTCTGCTCTACAGTAGTCACCAAAAATACACAAAAATAACTTTAATGTTTGTCTATCTAATTGACGGGTCAATGTGTTATTAATACACGTATAGATCTCTAAAAAAATTTTGGTATTTTTATTTCTGTTTCCAAACATACATGTACGCAGAAAGTTGTGGGTTACAAGCTGAATGTTATTTATAAAAAGAAGTAGGTGCGCGTACCTGTGTGATAGTATGCAAATACGCCGTAGTATTAGCAAGGTTGATTTGCATACAGCGTCATTAGAAGACCGGCGCTGGCTCACATAGGGTAAAAGTTCTAACTTACCTATTTATAGGTCGGGTACTTAATATGATTGCGGCTCGGCCGAAGCCGTCAAATTGGTTCAGTAAACACTTGCTCATGTCACGAACATTAATACAACATGTGAATAACTAAGGTATGGAACCGGAGGAGGTGACCCGGTTACTTAGCAGCGGTACCTTATTGCGGTGCTCTTACAAGTGTCTAGGGAAACTGTGAGCTGTTATTACACGAAAATTTATGAGGTGAATTGGCCCTGCTAAGTTCCAAGTTTGCCGTAAACAACAATATAGAACTTATCCAAGGTTTGGTGAGCGCCAGCCTAATGTTCCGGGTAAAATGGAAAGAAATCTTTGCTGAAAAAATTGTCTAAAGCTCTGTTATGAGACTTTATTAGTTACTTTGTAAGATATTGTTCGTTGAGCGCTCGAGTTAGAATTATCTTAAAATGACATTGAAAGGTTGTGATACAGTATATTTCTTTGTTTTTAGGATTCCGTAACCAAAGGGTAACAGTACTCTACTAATAAAGCTCCGCTGTCCGTCCGTTCGTATGTCACCACACACGTCATAGCTAAATAGTTGAAATTTTGACAGAAGATGTATTTCTGTTGCCGCTATAACAACAAATACTAGAAACAAAATGAAATAAATATTTAAGGGGAGCTCCCATACAACAAACGCGATTTCTTTTTTGCTGTCTTTTGCAACTGTTAGACGCTTGAAATATTCATAGAATATTTAGTTGTATATACAATTCAAAAATAAAATAAAACATTAAGGGGACTCCCATTGTACGGAAACCCTACGTGCGCGAGTTCGACTCGATCTTGGCCCGTTTTTTATTAGATTTTTTAGTAACTTGAAAATGATTTTATGTATCTCGAATCCGGAGATGACCCAGGGTCAGTCGGGGTGCGAGGGATATGCTCTATGGGCAACCTTATGGGGTCGACTTTACCGGGGATGTAACATCCTTTCATTTAACATAAAGTTAAGGGATCATCCCTATGGATGATCCCTTAATCGTATGGATTAGAAGACTGTTGGGGGCTTAAATTGTCATCATTTCCTTTATCTTATTCTTCTCTTTTCTTCATCTTCCTCTTTACAAGTGGCGCGAAAATGATTCTCATTCTACAAGCGTTCATGGACAGTTAACGGTAGTGATTAATAAAATTATGTTTAATTATTTTTCTGCTACCAAAACTAGTAAATAAGAATATGGCTCTACTGACATAGTGAGTGGTTTCCCTGGCATATGAAAGTTTGCATTAAGGAATGGGGAGGGAAGAGAGAAGAGTAGATGAAAGTAAAGAAAAAGAGGTCAAGTTTCTCTTAAGCAGAACAAAATAACATGAATATACCTACTATGAAATTGTGTAACAATAAAGTATTATTATAGTAAGCCAGGTCAAAATCCGTTCAGTAGTTTTTGCGTCATCGCGAGCAAACAGATAAACAGACAAGAATACTAAAAAAAAAATTTGTGTCAGAATCGTTAATTTAAAGTAACCCAAGTATTTTTATATTTCTCTAATGTATAGACACAATTGGTTTACAATTTCATAATAGTATAGTTAGATGAATCTCTCGCTCGATAGAAACTACCACCTACCTTTTCCTTGAGCGCTGTACATCCTCTTGTTTAAGAATCAAGCGGGGCAAGGACTTAAGACTGCTTCTTTCAAGGTCTACTTTATCCCTAGAGTTTCGATATCGCTATAAGACAATATAGACTATATTTTCTTTCTGTGATTTTAGGGTAAGCCTAATATAGCCGCCTTGTTGTGTCGTTATTAGGGGTGTGTGCATACCTGCACCCGGCGTCTGAAGACCTGAGATGGCGTACGGTTTTAGTCAGTTCAAATATGACATATCTACCCCCGCTGCCGCTGAGACGGTGTATCCGAAGGATTTCTGCACGAAAAAAAGGGATACGTGGTTAAATTTGTTAAAGAGTATCTATCTATCTATCAATGCTAATTGATAACAAATACTAGTAATAGATTTAGTAAAGCACAAATTAGAAAAATTACTTATCGATCAATCCGCCGTTATTTATAGGTCATTTGGAATATTTTCCCAACCGCAAGAAAACGCGATCACAATATTTTTGTAGGCGTATATAATATAAATGTTTGATGGCTGTAATTACTTAGGTGAATCCTTCCGTGGATAACTACGTAAAAGGCATCTAATGTAAGGCAGCACGCTATAATATAATTAGTTGTTAAGCATCTAGGACGCCCATGTGTCATTTCATCAATTGCCATATAACTTAATGTGTTTGCTGTAATACATATTGTTGAGTAACTTTTTTTTTTGGACCGTTGTTTTAATATAAAAATAATATAATGCTGTAATATATATTTTTTATAGTGCTAAATAATAATTGTGGCATGGTTTTCAGTAAATTAGAATACAAAAATCGACTCCACAACTCCACACTCCTCATCTGTTAATGGAGGCCAACCTCAACTGTAAGTCAGTACTCCTGTTGAAGGATAGGTTGCTTCCATAAAAGCCGTATAAGCTGAACCAAAAGGAGGAGATGGGGTAAGCCGACCCCGAGCTCCGAGGTGAAAGCCTCGAATGCAAAAGGGAACATCGCTAAGATGATGATAATGCTTAGGCTTTTAAAAAATATAAAATTGCCGGAAGCCAATTGTTTTTATTGTGTGTTAAGGTCAAAAATATATATTTGCACTGAGCGAATCCTCAAACATACCAAACAGGTTTCAAAATTTCAATCCCAAAACAATCATCGTTCGCCAATCGCCTATCCTCAAGTCCCTAGAGGTTCTGCCTTCATAAATGAAAAAGAAATTGAAAAGTTAGTACTCTCTCGCTAGTACGCTTTCGCAAAAAACGTATATTGTATATATATAAAACAAAGTCGTGTTAGTGATGATCAAGATAAACTCAAGAATAGATATTGAAATAAAACTATTTTTTAAGAATTCTATCGCGATTCATTTGATGTTGGTCTGCTAAAAAGCAACCGAAACGTTGGGATCAATGTAAAATATAAAATAACATCAAATAAATCGCGATAGGATCCGTTAAAGTAGTTTTATTTCAATGTGTGACATTCGCTTAAACTTCCGACAGTATCATCAAGAATAGGTGGATCGATGATCATGATATTTGATTTTTTAGATTTGTCATAGTCACGTCAATTACAGATTACCTTTTGGTCGCTGAGTACACTATTTATAATGACAGTAATAACTTCACATTATAAGCATATAATCTACATAGAAACTACAAATACGATATTGTTTGTACACAATATACTGTGTATTAATAGACTAACACTATGGACGATTTCAAGGGCGATAAATCGATCTAGCTAGGTTTCATTTTTAGAAAACGTCGAAAAAAAAACAGATGTGTATAATCCATATATATAAAGCAAAGTCATGTTAGTGATGACCACTTCTAACTCGAGAACGGGTTTTCATGGTCTTTGATTTTTTAGACTTGTCTCCGCCTATACTGTGCCATTATGTGTTTATTTTTTTGCAAAAATATTGCAGAAATATGTAGTTATTTTGGACTCGAACCCACCAAAACCGCACGCCGCCGTTACGGGTCTCTAATACCGGGGTATAAGGTAGCCAAATAAGGCAATTTCCATCGCACCCAGGCTGACCCTGGGCCATCAACGGCTTTGAGATGACCACTTCGGAATGCTGTGCCTATACTAGTAATTTTATGGTTGAGATATGCGAAATGCAGAAATTAAATTCATTAGACTGATAAGGACATAACTTGATTCCAAGGCGGAACGAAGTTTGTCGGGTCAGCTAGTAATTTATATAATAAATATCTTAGGGAATACGAAAACTAAATAACCTTTATGATATTGTCGGAAGTTTACGCGAATGTCACACATTGAAATAAATCTATTTTTAACGGATTCTATCGCGATTTATCAATGAGATTATTCACTTCAACATTGTGCAGTGTTTCTTTACTACTTAGGTGCAAGCACAACCCACCTGATGGGAAGCGGTTACCGTGGCCTATGGGCGTGTGCAACACCAAAGGGAGTCGCACTCGCGCTGCTGACCCTGTAAAAACCGTCTAATATAGGGATTCTTTAAGAACTCCATATTGTAGTAGCTTTGGAATACCACAGTAGGGAGATCATTCCACAGTTTGAGCGTGCGCGGAATGAAGTTTCTTTCATACCCCACTGTACGCACTGTTATTGGTTGCAACATGAGAGGATAAATTCCCTGTCTGAGGCGAACGATGTGATGCTAGAATATGGCCGTGGGCATGATATGGAACAATTATTTTAAAGACAACTATTATATATAGGTGTTACAACACGCACGGAGAGGCAAAATCTCTCCTATCGCTGAGAGGTTCCACACTGCCTGAAAGTACGGGATTGACGATGATAATCAGCGCCCGTCTTTGTAACGAGTCAAACGGGTCAAGCAGGTATGCCGGTGCCCCGGTAAAAGGTGTCAGCAGTATTTCACGTGAGGCCGAACTTGTGACTTATAAAGAAGGAGTCTTTGCCCCGGAGTGAAGTACTGCTTCGCTCTGTCGTGTTTGTTGGGTATAAAGGCCCTACTGACACCTTCAACCTTCAAGGCCCAAGTCAACCACACCCTCCAATAACGAACTTTCCTCTTGGGCTTGCGAGGTCAGACAGCAGTCGCTTTCGTAAATGTCAACAAACTAATCTAAAATGATAAGTGGACCCCGGGTCCCAAATTTGGAAATCCCTAGAAGGATGATTATGATTTTTGCTATTTGGTGCACTAAGAACTTCCTGTTCGAAACTTGCTCTTTGATTTACGTGCCATACCATAATAGGCTGTAAACACACGTAGACGTAGATAACACAAGAAGAGCTACGGCGTAGCATCTCTACGTATGGTCAGTTATGCTATGTATGTATATATAGAATATTATATATTTTTGTATATAATCTTCTGTGTAATCTTCTCATTGTTATTATGTTTCCATATAGTTAAAATTATTTTTCATGGCATAAAAATAGCTAAAATGAATTTGTTACATTTCAATATTATGATTACATTCTAGTGGTCGAAAATGTTACACACCACAAAGAGAAATTTACAGGGTGGATACGTTTCGTGTGTCCAGGCGATTATTTGGTTAATTTTAAAGATATTGTAAAACTTTTTGACTTTTTGAGCGATGTAGATTTAATATTAGTTTAAAGTTTTACAATATCTTAAAAAAATACGAAATATATATTCCTGAGAGTTTGCCTTACGCCTTTACCAAATTTCATCCAGATTCATTCAGCCATTTAACAAACATCCGTCCATATATCCATCCATCCATCCAAACTTCCACATTTATGATATAATGTAAATTTGACTCTAATTTATTTCTTTTACATTGTAATGCTCTTGCATCCGAGGCTTTTATCTTGGAGCCCGGAGTCTGCTTACTTCTTCTACTTCTTTTGGTTTGGATTATACGGTTTTTGTGGGGGCGACTGCTCCCAACCTCGAGAGGAAAGCCTGCACCAGACCCTCGTCCATCAATCAGTAGGTCTAGCGGTTTATAGGTGAGGTTGGTCCCAAAGGTCTTGGCGGGTCCCCATACAACCCCCTACATGTAATTTTCCATAGTAAAATTACATGTAAACCAACTGATAAGAATCTATAATATAGAATTAAAAAACTAGGTATACATATTACATGCAAAAGACTGCATTAACATTGCGACTAGCAGTTAAGGTTTCAGAATGAATAAAACAGATTTTCATGAAACGTGAATCGATCGCTCCTTTACTTCGAGCCATTTCACATATATACCGTTCATTAAGTGAATATGATCGATAGTGGAGCGGAACCGGAGGTTAGTCGTAGCGCACCGCTAGATCATTACCGATATGCGAATGGCGCCTGCGGTTCGAAAACGCCCTTCTGCTCGTTATTAATTGCCCCACGAACAAAAGCAAATGACTCGGTAGAGGTGATCCTGTGAGGGTGGGTCGACGTTATCCATTCAGCCAGTGTAGACGTCCACGAAGAGAAATGTTCATTCACGATAGGAGAATTTATGACTTTGATTTACGCGAGACTTTTCACGTGGCGCCCTCGACGCCGTAGTTCGTCCATAAATAGAGTAGGGTCCCAGGCTGACGGTTGGAACGGCACGTTATTATAGCGTGTTACAGGTGCGCGTCACTGTCAACTATTCACAGTGAAACGCCCGCATTGAATTGATACACGAATCGGAAGTATCTATTTACATATTGGCTGGATTATTTTTCACCTTTTTTATTTCATTTTTACGTGTTGACCGTTGTCCGTTGATCGTTTGAAAGCATTATAGGGAACCGTGTTTTAAATGCTTTAAAATATGATACAAATTATCACTTTCTGGACGTTATCTCCAAAGAAGTTGGGTAATTATGTTGAAAAGTGAAACTTTGCCGATTGCAGCTATACTTATAATTAAAGGTTAGTACCGATTTCGCATGGAAGTATTCATATTTTACCCCCTTAGGGGTAAAATTTCCAAAAATCCTTCATTAGCGGAACAACCTAAAGTATAACAACTGCAAAAAACTGGGGCAATTTCAAGTTTTCAGGTTTTCTATAGGCTCTACGTTAATTAAGCTGTCAGGACAAATAATCATTATGTCTGCATATTACGTAATGAATATTTGTATAAAATATTTCATTTAAAAAGTGATACTCTTGTTGTCGTGACATTGTTCAGACGCCATCGCAGCGGCATGGCAGCAGTTAGGTAGTTTTATCTCACACAATTTCAATTTTTCATCTGCAGCTGTCAGCTCGGCGGCGGTAGATAAGTAACGTTCGCGTCGCCGCCGTCGCGTTCCCGCATAAAAGTTTGTTCCCCGCCAGTTTGTTCGCTCCACTTCCTTTTATAAACTTTTTGTATGCGCCTCCACGAGGCGCGTTATCAATAATTCTTACAATTTGTGCTCGTATTCAATCAACTTAACCGACTCAAACGCTATTGACACCGAAAATAGCGATAAACATCAAAACTTTACATTGGTTGGTTTGAAAATATTATCTAGGTTATTAATCGTCTGCGATAAGCTTTATAAGCTGGCATTTGCGATTCGGTCTGATATTGCTTTCAAAAATAACAATGTTAAATGTAAGTCATAATAATTAATGAGGCTCGACCTTCTTACGGTTTCTGCTATAATTGAAGGTCAATTTTGAATACATGTTACGAAGAAAAACTTCTTTATTTCAGATATACGACGGGAAATACATACGGCATATATTTCCATCAACTACTATGTGATCGGATTGTGATAATGAGTATAATCTGAATTAGCATATTTTACAATAATAAATTCGGTAAGTATTAACTTACTATCCGGTTCTGTACTTACTTATAGATATAATTTGTGGAGGCCGGACAAATTTCGGATCCAACTGAGCTTCTTTACTAAGGACTGATGTACCCCTACGGTACCATTGTACCGTAGGGGTACATCAGTCCTAATTGTCAATTCAAAAAGCAATTTTTTGGCATTCCAAAAAATTGCTTTTTGAATTGACAATCATATGGTCCTTGTTAAGATCATAACTTCTGAAGTCTTACAAAAATACGTAGATAAGTAAGTACAAAAGATTTTAATTGAACATACTTAACATAATACGTTAGGACTAGATTCCAGATAGTATCTTTGAGCTTTGGCTACATTGAGAGGTGATGTACAGTTTGTCACCACTGCCTTGTGAACCTTTATTTGAGGACTTCACGAGAATATCAGTAATGTGTCCTCATGGATAGCAGTCTTTCTTTGATAAATGAAAAAAAAAGTGATACATCCGTATCTGCGCACGTTTCTTGACTGGTATTTTATGGACAGTTAATTAAAGCTATACGTTCTTAGTTTGAGTTGGCGAAACTTTTATACCGATAACAACATTAATGAAAACTCGTCTGGATTTGGGCGAAGAGTGGCGGTGACAGAGACGGGCGAGACGCAAGGGCGGGTGGGGATCACCGGTTGGGTGGTTGTGCCAGTCCGCGCCGTGCCGCACAGGCGACGTTACGTCGTCGCGACGCCAACTCTCGTCTAATAATCGCGATCGCGAAACCTAATAATTTCAAAATCTCTACATCACGATCTAGATACGTACGATGACGGGGACTTCCATCCTCTCTAGAAAAGCGGAGTCCACGAATGTGTTTAGTGTACCTTATGGATGTGTTTTCGTTTCATGTAATATGTGCTGAAGACGACAGTTTCGTTTCTATGGGTGCACTAGTTCGTCGCCCTACGCGGTCTGTCACCCACTTTTAATGATTAGAATGAACTATTTTGTCACTTACGGCTAAGAGGATGGCAATATTATGACGCTATTTTTAATGAATAAGAATTTGCTACATACATTCGCATGCCTAAGTTTAAAAACAAAATAAGTTACTGAAAAACCTTTTTGATGATAAAAATTGACACAATTTATTTATTAGTTCCTATAGTTTTAAGCTTTCTGTAAAATGAATAATGAAATGTAATGTAAATATTAATTACGTTAACGATCTTCATACCTTAATGGTATTTTTTCCTGAATACATTTTCCTTATAGATTGGATTAAATAATAGCATTTAATGGCTTAAATGTGGTAGATAAAGTCTTACACGCAACTACGTTTAAAGTTCTCGTGACCTCTCATTAAGTAATTCTGTGTATTACTTAATGAGAGGTTAAAGGTCGTCCATAGAATAATGAAGTTGTATATAAAGTTGTCTCAGAAGTTTATATGGCTATCTTGATCTTCATGGTTTTAATTAATTCCACAATCGTGAATTGACATAATTCTGTACTTTTAAAAAAGAACCGCCACGTAGGCAGTTGGACGACAATAGTTTCTGACGTGATTGTGATAGTCTAGCTAGTGAGTGTGATAACCGATCATGAGATCGGTTACGTAAACGGGCCAATCAAATAACTAGACCGAAATATTAGTTAATATCTAGCCACGAGGCTACGCTGCTTCGTAAAGCTGTTTAGTTAGTATTCTTTGGCTGTGGTATCATGTCGCAACTACAAGCTTTCGTCGGAAAAGTATTTCTACGCTTTGTACGTTCAGGATTAAAAGGTTTTCAGACGTGTAACGCTTTTCAGTTATTGACAATATTTGGGGCTCATAAGTGCAGTAATTTCAATTTCATTATACTTCATTTCTATCTAGACTTTAATACGCCTATTGAGATTTTCTAAATGAACTAAGGAAATTGCTATAATTACATTTATAATTGCACGAAGTATTTTTTTAACCCCGGAATGTTAAGATGGTTGAGTGGTATTTAAAGTAGAAAGTAACCCTACGAGCTCTTGATTGTATTTCCTTTAAACGTAGGTACTATTAAAGTGCTATTAGCAATTATGAGTCTTTACGACATTCACTCAATTCTAATCACTGATATAAAGTATTTACTGACTATCGCAGATACTCGCTAGATGTTTTACAGCTGGTAGTGATAATATGCACTTGAGTGCAGCCGTTGTCTGTCTGACGGCTTGAAGCGATCGCGTCATCTTGAATGAATGAATCCTCAGACAGAAATATAGCTTATTTATGAGTTTATATTTTATAGCCTTCATTTTTTTGAAGTTATTACAGTTTTAAACGTCGTTTTACACAGTCTTAAAACTGTTTTGAATAATTTAGTTATTTGATGGTGAGTAATCTTAGTTTTGATGTCTATTGTTTTGGACAATAAAGTGGTATATTTTAATTTAAACGTAAATTGCTATGAACAACAACTATACACCTTCAATGAAATTACAATGTTAACATTTTCCGTTTTAGCTAGATCTACTTTATTTTATATATTTCTAGCTGACCCGGCAAACTTCTTTCTGCCTTAGAATCAAGTTATGTTGGCGAATTTCTCATATTTTTAATTATCCTAATTGCTAGTATAGGCACAGTATCCTGAAGGGGCCATCTCAAAGCCGTAGAGTGCCAAAGGTCAACCGGGGTGCGAGGGAGTTGCCTTATTTGGCCACCTTACACCTTGGCATTAGAGACCCGAGACGGCGTGCTGTTTTGGTTGGTTCAACAATAACATAACATAACTACCCCCGCTCTGGCCGGCGGAAGGGTAACCGTGGGCATTACAGCAAGACAAAATACAAAAAGGCACAGTATAGGCGAAGACAAAGCAAAAAATCAAAGATTCGTTCAAAGACTTCGTTTTATATATATATATATATAATCAATATACTTATATTCATGTAATTGGGTGCTATGCGTTAGCAGAGCACATTAGAGCAGCAGAGTACATTATTTTTGTTGCTGGCACTTGTGTAGAAGTTTCTGATTTAGTAGCTCATCGATTTGTGTATTGCCATTGCAAGTCGAAAATCGTGATGACTACTATTGATGAGCATCAATCGAAGCATCAATAGTAGTGTGCAAGTAACATGTTCCTTTATAACATACTACGGTGTTTTTGTTATATATGTACAGAACAGTATACAGTTGCCCATGTGTAAAAGTTGCTAAACACAAAATTTACGAACGATTTTCGACTTGCAATGGCAATACACAAATCGATGAGTGAGTATGTTAAATTTTCAGTCTATAGTTTCAACATATTTCATGTCATGTTAAAAAGCCGCGGTAGCCTAGTGGTATAGGTAATGGACTGCTGAGACGAGGTCTCCGGTTCGATCCCGGGTTTTACCATGGCACACACCAATGACTTTTCGATGCTTTTCGAAGTAATGTGTGTATTTATCGCTGGTTTATAAGTGTCCGGTTAATGGCAATAGGCTCGCCACCTATTACATTGGGACCTAAACATGAACTGGCGAAATGTGGGTGCTTAGCACCTCTGCCTACCCCTTCGGGGATATAGGCGTGAGTTCATGTTATGTTATGTTATGTTTATTATATCATGTTTAGAGTTAAGGTGATCGGTAACTTGGAATATATGAAGCTACTTCTGAGAACGACTGTACCAACATAATATACATACAAAAATATTATGTTAAAAATAGGGAAAACCAAATTTTACTACGTTTTCTGAATGTTCCATAACACTTATATAACTTCCAATGTGAAGAAAATTCCCAGAGATGAAAGTGTCAAGTTAATAAATCATTGATTTTGAGCATCGAGATTACAATTTCCCTTAGTGGGCTTTTACGGTTTACCCGCTATGAGTAAAGGGGAACGTGGAAATGACAAAAACCTCCACTTTCAAGGATCTGAGTGTAAAATTAATGGTAATAATATTTAGTATACTTATATTTGCACCTCGATGGCGCAGCGCAGTGCTACTATCGTTGTGATATCTCAGATACGATACCTGAATCGGGCAAATCTCATTGTGTTACTCAGTAGCGAAAAGTCATGAGAAAGGGCCTAAGGGGATATTTATCCCTACTGAGCTATCTCCACCGGAATACCTACGTGATGGAAATAGGCTCTCCCCCTTTTATAAGTAGGCCCAAATACAGCTGCTGAAACGTAGCTGGTTAACATTTTTTGCCTACCTCGAGGTTAAGTGGTTTAGATAGATAGAGCTTCAAGCCTCCTGGCAGCCGCTTTTACAAAAAACCAAGTATATCCCTTTACGTCTGTTCTTTTAAAAGTACAGAATTATATCAATTTACGATTGTCGAATTAATTAAAACCATGAAGATCAAGATAGCCATATAAACTTCTGAGACAACTTTATATACAACTTCATTATTCTATGGACGACCTTTAACCTCTCATTAAGTAATTCTGTATATTATATTATATTTTATGTTGGTACAGTCGTTCTCACAAGTAGATTCATATATTCTAAGTTACCGATCACCTTAACTCTAAAATCTGCCATGAAATAATAAACATAACATGAATATGTTGAACTTATAGACTGAAAATTTAACATACTCACTCATCAATTTGTTTATTGCTATTGCAAGTCCAAGATCGTTCGTAAATTTTGTGTTTAGCAACTTTTGCACATGGGCAACTGTACACTGTTCTGTACATATATAACAAAAACACCGTAGTATGTTATAAAGGAACATGCTACTTGCACACTACTATTGATCCACACAAGTGCCAGCAACAAAAATAATGTACTATATTTCAATAAATTGGAATAATAACTCTCTACTGACGCATAACACCCGTATATTGATAATATATATATATAAAACATAGATTTTGCACGAATCTTTGATTTTTTGCTTTGTCTTCGGCTATACTGTGCCTTTTTGTATTTTTTCTTGCTGTAATGCCCACGGTCACCCTTCCGCCGGCCAGAGCGGGGGTAGTTATGTTATGTTATTGTTGAACCAACCAAAACAGCACGCCGTCTCGGGTCTCTAATGCCAAGGTGTAAGGTGGCCAAATAAGGCAACTCTCTCGCACCGGTTGACCTTTGGCACTCTACGGCTTTGAGATGGCCCCTTCAGGATACTGTGCCTATTAGCAATTATGATAATTAAAAATATGAGAAATTCGCGAATATCAACCTGATATTCGCGATCAGCCAACATAACTTGATTCTAAGGCGGAAAGAAGTTTGCCGGGTCAGCTAGAAATATATAAAATAAAGTAGATCTAGCTAAAACAGAAAATTTTAACATTGTAAATTCATTGAAGGTTTAAAGTTTAAAGTAAAATATTTAGATATCACTTTATTGTCCAAAACAATAGACATCAAAACTAAGGTTACTCACCATCATATAACTAAATTATTCAAAACAGTTTTAAGACTGTGTAAAACGACGTTTAAAACTTTAATAACTTCAAAAAAATTAAGGCTATATATTAATATAAACTCATAAATAAGCTATATTTCTGTCTGAGGATTCATTCATTCAAGATGACGCGATCGCTTCAAGCCGTCAGACAGACGACGGCTGCACTCAAGTGCATTTTATCGCTACCAGCTGTAAAACATCTAGCGAGTATCTGTGATAGTCAGTAAATACTTTATATCAGTGATTAGAATTGAGTGAATGTCGTAAAGACTCATAATTGCTAATAGCACTATAATAGTACCTTTTTTTTCCGTGCGGAAATCCCTTCGGATACCCCCCCGCCGGCCAGCGGGGGCGGTTATGTCTGGTTTGAACCGACTAAAACCGTACGCCGTCTCGGGTACGTTTAAAGGAAATAGAATCGAGAGCTCGTAGGGTTGCTTTCTACTTTGAATACCAGTCAACCATCATAACATTCCGGGGTTAAAAAAAATACTTTGTGCAATTATAAATGTAATTAAAGCAATATCCTTAGTTTATTTAGTAAATCTCAATAGGCATATTATAGTCTAGATACCAATGAAGTATAATGAAATTGAAATTACTGCACTTATGAGCTCCAAATATTGTCAATAACTGAAAAACATTACACGTCTGAAAACCTTTTAATCCTGAACGTACAAAGCGTAGAAATACTTTTCCGACGAAAGCTTATAGTTGCGACATGATACCACAGCCAAAGAATACTAACTAAACAGCTTTACGAAGCAGCGTAGCCTCGTGGCTAGATATTAACTAATATTTCGGTCTAGTTATCTGATTGGCCCGTTTACGTAACCGATCATGATTTCACAATCACGTCAGAAAATATTGTCGTCCAACTGCCTACGTGGCGGTTACGAATAATGATGACACTGATGAGTCTGAGAAATGACAAGCTATAAAATTTTAAGCGACTAAATTTTTACCTCATGTAGGAAGTCAGACCACACATAAGCTCAATAAATTAAAATTAAAAACTTTAAAGATTTTTTTGAGAACATAAATGTGCTGCCGGGCAGTTGATTATCAAAACCCATTAATGTTTTCATGTAAGAACTATGCAAACTTTGTTCCGCCTCCCCCCCCCCCCCTATGGAGGAAAACGTTCCATTGTGTCTATTACAGGCACCGTACACAAAAATAAATAACACTGTAGATACGTCATTCTTATTTGTAAATAGCGTATAATATTTTTTTAACGAAAAAATTTATGATAAATAAATAAATAATAATTAATAAATATATACACAGCACTATCTAGACCCAATTTAGCATAGCTTAACTAGCTTGTGTAATGGGTTCTAGAATGCACATAAACATGCTTAGTTACATCTTTTGTCAATACATACATTTTATACATAGTAGCACCAAAAGAAATTTGCCGTATGAATTTGGAACCTCTAGAAAAGTGCCGCCACCATTCAAAAAGCTGAGGTTAATCAATGCTAGTTTCTTAGTGTAGTTTTGCTGGTAATGAGAAGGGTCACAAGATATCCTTGGAGTGGATGATAGGCTTTTTATATGCGTATGTATATTTAGTATTTGCTGAACATATCTAAGAATACCAATAATTTAGGGTGAACTAAAGTTTTCACTATTGTACTACACAAATGATTGAATGTTGCCTTCGTTATAATACGTTCGGTTTCATCTGAATACTTATATTCATAGCACAGTTATATTTGAAACCAATAAACATCTTAATTAAATTAATAATGTTTTATTTTACTTTGGTGAAACTTCGTGGCAAATGGAGATCCGTGATCTCTGCCTACCCCTGTGGGAAACAGGCGTGATTTTATGTATGTATGTATGTATGTATGGATGTATGTACTTAATTTTTATATCTGGTTTCGAAGTGAAAATCTCGGGTGCAACCGAGAACAACAAAAATATAGTTTAAACCCTGAAAGGAGCCTATTCCGAGAGCCGATTATACACAGGGAATAATTTGATTTAAAGCTAGCCATTTAATCCCCTAATATACTGTTCTCTAATCAATTTAATAGCGGATAATTAAGGAGGCGAATCGTAATATGATTTTCCGCTAAAATATGGAGTATTTCAACTGGGGTAGCACTTCCACCCAACAGAAAACCACAGGCAAATAACACAATTCATGTAGTCCTCTATTCTGCTAGTGATTAGGGTTACCGTTACACTTTAGCGAGAGCGATTGTAACATAAGTGAATGTGTGAGAGTATCATAAGTGATACCACCGGCACCAACCGGGCTGGGTGTAGCCGTGTAAATGTATGTAGCCGTAGTAGGATAAAAACTGAAATAGTTGTAATGAATATAACTATAGTATATAATAAACGCTTTCAGATAACTTTAAACTATGAGTCCTTCACCATCTTTAATGTCCATGTGACCTTGGCTCCTGAAAGGCAACCTAAATGTGGGTATCACTGTAAATAATCAAATAACGCCAAATAAATTGCGATAGAATCCGTTAAAAAATTCCAATGGGGCGCTGGCAACCGGACGGACGATCCACCCGCGACGCGGGCCATTTCGTCCAGAGTCAATCCAGTAAAAATAGTTTTATTTCAATATGTAATATTCGCGTCAACTGCCGATAATGTTATAGTTTAAAAAGCTGAAAAATACGCCTGGGAACGTTCCACGTTATCTAAAAAAGTGCAAGAAAAGCCTCTGACTGCCTCATAAGACCGTCGTAGCTATCTGTAATGTATGGGAATCATTAAAACTAATCAAATCAACCTTAACTTAAGGGGCTTAGTCACTGAAAAGTTCCATTCATATCATCTTATATCACTTCTTTACTGTATCATCTAATCAAGTCTGAGTTTCTTAGTCTATGTAAGTATGAATGTTTGTCAAAAATCATAAACAAATTTCTAAAAGCATTTTCGGTTTTGAATGGCCAATTAGAAAGTATATTGGACTTGTTATTTTTTCTTTTCAGTTTCATTTTATCTCACTCTAAATGTAAAGCGGATAAGTTAATGTACATTACATTATATACAAAATCACATTACGTTAAACGGATATTACCCATCTACGCTGTGAAGTGTGATCCATTATCGCCTTGTAATTTTCAATGCTATAAATCTTGATACAACATATTATGCGTTTGGCGTTGAGAGCTGAATCTAATTGTTATTGCTTACCTTGTTTCGTGACGTCACCAAGCCATTAACCAAAGACCCAAACGTTTTAAGCCCCGAATTTGATTATTTTGTGTCGGCAACATTTGTGAACAGAAATAATTAAATCGGAGGCAGACAAAATGGATCTTCGAGTATGATGGTTGTATGGATATTGATGAGTTTGGTTATTGAGTGACTGCTTTTACTAAGAATTTCGTATAGAATAATCTAATAGAGTAATGGTACACACAGAAGTTATTCCTCAAATAATATGTATATTGCTTTAATTTGTACCTTTTCAGACACTAATTTAAAAAAGGATTAGAGCTCCTTCAAATTAGAATTTTTTCAGTGGGAAAATCATAATAGTTTTCAGTATTATTATTTATTATTAATTATAACTATTTTCAATTTATATTGTATTTAATTTATAATGTGAATGTAGGTACCTTTTTTTTTGTGCGGGTATCCCTTCGGATACCCCCCCGCCGGCCAGCGGGGGCGGTTATGTCGGGCTTGCACCGACCAAAACCGCACGCCGTCTCGGGTCTTCAGACGCCGGGGTGTAAGGTTACCCATAGAGCATATCCCTCGCACCCCGGCTGACCCTGGGCCATCTCACCACCAACAGCATCGCTCATCCTGTCTGCTCTGAAAGCAGAGGAGTACGGAGAGCGATGTGTTCCCGCCACGTTGGGTATTGGCCGACGATCAATGCCAACCCTATGAAGGGGTGAAGGGGAAGCCATTGACCGCCGCCCAGGGTGTACCGGCCGCTCCGATTCCGCTCCCCCCGGACTGCAGCGGGATCGGAATCGGAGCGACACTCGAGGAGGTTACCCAACACACACCCCTGAATGTAGGTACCTAAGGTCAAACTGTTAAATTACTTCTACTGTAAAATACGTAGTATCTCACCTTTGCGGGTAGGTCTGTCAGGGTACTGTAGCGTCGGGGCCTGACGCCACAATACCTCGTGTTGACGAAAAGATAAAACACAAGGATTAATATTTATATTGGCATTTATTTGCACATAAAACTTCCTATTTCGAGTTTTAGGGGGTTTTACACGAATATATTTATATTTTAAACGAACTGTAGGGAATCGCGGATTCTGCTCAAGGATTGAGCCTACAATCAATTCTCTTGGAACTTTCTTCGGACGGCGGGTCGAGGCCGGAGCCCTCGGTCACCCGCTGTCAGCAACTTCTCCGCCAAGGCAATTGTTTTTCTTCCCTAAACTCATTTCAAATCAAAAACAATTTATTTTTAATCTCTGACACATGATGGCCAGGTAAACGAACTGTAGTGCTCGAACGAGGTCGGAACACTACAGTACCTTTTTTTTTTTTTTTCGTGCGGAAATCCCTACGGATACCCCCCCGCCGCCCAGCGGGGGCGGTTATGTCGGGCTTGCACCGACTAAAACCGCACGCCGTCTCGGGTCTTAAGACGCCGGGGTGTAAGGTTACCCATAGAGCATATCCCTCGCACCCCGACTGACCCTGGGCCATCTCCGGTTTCGAGATGGCCCCCTTACTTGCTCTCCACTGTGCCATCTGCTAATCAGAGGGACACGTGGAAAGCTTCCGAAAAGCCCTCAACAGGGCCGTCCCCGCCTCGGTCGGAGTTGGCCGTAGGCGGCAGCGTCTCTGCCACCCTAGGAGAGAGGCGCTGCCGTCTCCGTTGCCCAGGGTGCACCGCGTGGAGGTCCCCAACCAAGCACCCCTCCCCAACCAAGCACCCCACACTACAGTACCTCGGGGAGATTCTCAGTAGTAGTAATAAGTCATCTGGTGTGTGATTGTTTGTCAGTACTGACAACCATTAGGCGGGCTGTAATTTTGTTTACTTTTACTTACTATATACACGCATACGCCTATTTCCCATTGGGGTAGGCAGAGACAACATCTTTCCACTTGCTTCGATCCCGGCATACGCTTATCACTTCTTCTATTTTCATAATTGTTTTGATATTATGTTCACTAATTGCGGGTAATTTTGACCTGGTCTTTATTTAAAATGTGCTCAATCTAATTGACATATTACGTAGGCTGTGAAGTGCAGATGCCAAACGTGCCAAAACGTGAGTAATTTCATTTAATCCCGTTAAATTCATGTACCTGCTATATTTTTCTCGTTAAGGATAATTCTTTTTAGCATTAGCCACTATTAACCGATACAGTACCTACTTAACTTTAGCATAACTTTTGTGAAAAATGTGACAAAAAACTGATCCATTTGTGCTCAGTGACAGCTATTATACCCTGTAATTCACTCGCAGTGGCGGAGTAATAGATGTAAATGAATAATGTATCTACATTAAATTACAGAACGTAATAAAAATATGGTCATATTTTACCATTGCGGTATTCGAAGGGTAATATTTGCACATAAAACGTCTTGATAGAAGCTACATAAAGTTTGAGAAGGAGCTCCAATAAGGTTTGAGTGGAAATAAATGAAGAAAAACTTATTACTTTTACATTATTGCTTAATAAGGAATATCCGAATAGTTTGCCTAGTGAAATGATAATCAAGCGATTATTTGCATCTCACACCGATGCCGTTTTTTCAAATTCCGCATCAGCACTAGGCAGCACCAGCATCTGACTTCATTCGAAGCCCATCTTATCAATTGATTCAAGGCTGAACGAAAACACCGCTAATAATACTGCATACCTTATATTTTTTAATTTTTTTTCGTGCGGAAATCCCTTCGGATTCGGCGGGGGGGGGGGGTCCGCCGGCCAGCGGGGGCGGTTATATCGGGCTTAAACCGACTAAAACCGCACGCCGTCTCGGGTCTACAGACGCCGAGGTGTAAGGTTAACCATAGGGTATATCCCTCGCACCCCATTTGACCCTGGGCCATCTCCGGTTTCTAGATGGCCCCGGTTTCGAGATGGCCCCAATTCTGTATACCTAGTGCTCTACATTATTATCGATAATTGTCTGCCAATCTGTGTTGGGTAAGCCTTAACCCTCTAACAGAGAGAGTTTGTTAATATAGTAAGTAATGATATGATAAAACTATATACTTGAAGCTTGACATCCATCCAATCCATCCATCAATCCAACCTGTACCATTTACTAATTGATCCTCTATCTAATGCATATTGGTAGAAAATTTATCAGTTAAAAACCCATATAAGTCAGTTCTCCTTGCTTCTACCCTTCATACATCAAAGCTTCACACGCGGTTGAGCTTCGGCAAGAAGGAGTGCAAGACATATAGCTATCACTTTTATAATACATCTATAGTCCAGTCATTATAATTACATTTGGAAATGCAAATGAACCGAGAAAGCCAAAATTTGGGGTTTCAAACTTAAGTTCAAAATAAAGTTTACAATATTTGCAGTTTAACATTAAGTATGGCAAGTACTCGGAAGGTAAGATACCATGATCCTAAACTAGGCCGAAACCTGTAATATAGGTATCAGAGCACTTGCCCCTATTTTTAATTTTTTTGTGGCGTTAGAGCACAAGACTGCTAAAATAAAACAGTTACATTTAAACACTCATCTTAATCTCCAGTAGAGTGCATGCATGGTTTTGCATAGTCATGTTGTATGAGAGTGTATGTGCGGGTGTGTATATGTGTGAGGGTGTGTTTTGTGCACAAATATATACTTATTATACGTGTGAGAGGACTTGAAAGGAGAATGAGGTGACTGTTCCGTATTTTTTATAATTTTCAACTTGTATCACAGTTTCAGTTTCACTGTAGTTTCAGCGATGCAACCATTCAAATAGGAATGTTCTACTTTTATGATAGATATATAATATGTAGTTTCAGTGCTTTGTTTCTATTATTGAAAAGATAGCTGCCCAGAAAACAAAGGAAATTATTTGTTTCGATGGTATTAAAATAAATATTGTCACACTAAATACTTTATGGCTAATACGTCTGCTTTGCGTTTCCTTCGTCCTTTCAGGGTCTATAAGATCATGGAATCTTAGCATTAATCTCTGAATGAAAAACTGCCTTACCGTTAGGACATTACTATCCTGATACAGAATGAAAGTGGAATATAAGAAAGGGCGGAATTGACTCCCCTTAAGGACGGCTCTTTAGTTTATTCGTTTGGTTTCTTTAGTTTCCTGGTGCATTTTCCGCCATCTTTTTTCGCTAAATGGACAGTATATTCGTCCCCGAATCACCAACCCCGAAAACCTAGAAAACGATTTCCATTGTGATTTTATTGAAAATTTTCAGTCCGCCATCTTTTATCGCTAAATGGATAATATATACGTAATCACCAACCCAAAAATTATCCTTTTTTTCAAGATGACGGAAAATGCATAAGAAAATTTTGGTTAAAAATTTTGAAGCTAAGCTTTTGTAGAAACGTTATATCCAAAATTTAGCTTTCACGGTTCATTTGTATTTCTAACCAGTCTTTTCCGACTTAATGGACGTATAATACTGGACTACTAGTAACAGACAATAATTTAAAGTAGACGCCTTAAGCATTCATAAGGGGCCGAAAACTAAAAAAAAATAATGGGGTGAGACATGTATGGATTTGCTGCTTTAACTGAAACATGTAGTGCAACAAATTAATTGTGCCTCATAACATGACTCATAACTTATACTATTCCATAATGAGACCGAGATTCAAATATGTTTCGTTCTACGGTACTGAATATGTACGCCGAGCGTACCTATTGTAAGAGTATTGCATTTGACAAAAATCATAAGGTGATTTGTAAATTACTTATATCTCTCTACTATTCATTTACCGCGAGAGTTACAGAAAAGAAAAGAAAGAAAATCAGATATGATTTGAGTTGAATGAGGCCTTTAAAAGGTTTCAATAGAAGATTGACAACGTGCGAGTGCATCGTGGTTACCATATGTTTTTCATTAATTAGAATAAATCTATGCCATTTGTATGGATATGGAGAAACGTACTATAAGTCCAATAATTTCTTCTAACCTTTTGACTAGTGAGCTGAAACCGATTTGAATAATTGAGACATTCAATTTATCGATTATATTTCCTTACTTTACGCATGTAACTTGCAAGTTAGTACTGGTGGTAGAAATTTGATGACACAAATTTGTCACAAAATTCGGCCGGGTAGGTACCACCGTGCACGATTGCGAAAAACCCTCCATAGTAATCCAATTTCGGTTTGATTGCGTTCAGGGGTCAGCAAGTGCATAGCCGGGCAGGGGGATTGTGGTCGCAGCACTAGTGGGACCGGTGGGTGTCACGCGGTGCTGCGACGACAATCCTCTTCTGATGAGGCCGTCAAGCTGAGTGCCACCATTGTTAACATGGTACGTGTTTGTAATGGTGACCCTCTTTCCTGAGACTTTACCTTCAGCTTACCATCAGGCGTGGTGAAGTCAAATTGACGTGTCCTAAATATAAAAAAAAACAAAAAAGTAGGAAATATGTGGAATTTAATTGAATTCAAACACGTATTTTACTTAACGGGGGTAACTTTCTTAAAGGCTTCCTCTCAGCCCTCAGTCTTTTTAATGTACTGTGGCGAGCAGGATTCCTGGTACATAATGAAGAAATTTTCTGTTTATGCAGCTATCGGCAGAATAGCTATTGTTTGATCTATATTGGTGTTAGATCAAAAAACCTACGTGTTTTTTAACCTGGCAATAATAGATAGATAGAATACTATTACTGTTGTACACCACATATTAATTTACAAATAATTTTTAGTAAAGACTTTTTTAATTATCAATTTTATATATTTTTTTAATTTAATTATTTATACACTACATATTTAAATATGTAGTAGGTATAATGGGCGGTAGACTCGCCGCGTATTAAGTGGAAATGAGACATAATGCAAACTGTGGGTGTTTTCGCCTTTCTTAACTCCTTTGGGTATTTTTAGGCGTGGGTAGATCCCAATTAATATTATGTCTATTGAATCAAAGCGTAATAGACGCCTTGGTAAACGAAACAAATCTGCAGTTTCATATTTTCAAGTTATAATACTGAAAAGCAGTAACAAAATACTTCTTAAATCCTTGTCCAAAGGTAATATGGCTTCCCAGGGATCATTTTAAGCCATGGTATTGATAAAAATACATTACCGTATTCTTTCCTAACGTTAGATTTCTGATTGGGTGGTAGAACTACGTTTCGTTATTGTATTACTATGCTTAGCAGAGGTAGACCAAAGATGGATGGAATACGTGAAATAGGATATGGCAAGGATGGCAGTGACTGAGGAGATGACATCTGACAGAAATGTATGGAGGAGCATGACATGATGCGCCGACCCCAAATAATTGGAACAAGGGCAGGTGGATTGTATGACTATACTTGATACAATACTATCATTTATTGTTGTCCGTTTACACGTTCATGTGATGGTCAGGATTCGAACCCCGGATCGTAAGGCCGACTCCTTAGCCTTAAGAATACGGCTAAAAATATACACACGTGAATTACATTCAGCAAAAAATAGCAGAGCGCGTTCGAGTATATAATTATTACATTTTCATCTCTCATAAAGCGTAAGCTTAATGGTATTATCTGTAAATAATGTAATAATAAAATTATACCAGGTTGATAATTTTCGTTGCCCGTAGTTCAGTGGGTGGGCAAATTGTCAATATTGTAATTATCTCTGTCAACAGACTAACATTGTCCACGCAAGCATATACTTTTAAATGGCCGGTACTTCAGCATTCAACCTATACGATACGTAGGGGTTGGTATTTATTATATGAGATTAATATGACTATGGAATGGCTTAAATATACAGATCTTGCATTTTTTCGGTAGTATATGTTTGTTTATTTTCAATTTCCTAGCAGACATTTACCTGGATAACAGCATCTCCTGCATTAAAGGAATCGAACTTTCTGGCAATAGCCAGATCGCGGTAACAGATACAAAAATTTATACAACACATTACTGTTACTATCGGGGACACCGTGGTTCCCAAACCCAAGGGGGCCATCTCGAAACTGGATATGGTCGAGGGTCAGTCGGGGTGCGAGGTATATCATTTATGGGCAACCTTACACCCCGGCGTCTGAAGACCCGAGATGTTGTGCGGTTTTAGTCGGCTCAAGCCGACATAACCGTCCCAGCTGGCCGGCGGGGGAGTATCCGAGGGGAAAAAAAAGGAAAAAAAAAATACTATAAAACGTGTACTCCATACTGTGTTTGAAAATGTTAGACAATTGTTATCTAGTATCAATTTAATTTAACCAATATTTACAATTTTTTAAATAAATTAAATCATCTGTATATATACAATGTTAATAAAAGATTCCTGAGCAAGTAAAGTCGAGCTAAATGGTGTATTTATCCATCAATGAGTGTGTGAACGTAAGCGGCAAGCTATTTATGTATAATCGCGCACAACAGTGTCAGTGCACCTGACCGTTCTAATGGTGCCTTGGTCCACTGGATCTGTACGTTACTTTGCTTACTTCACTACCGTTGACTAAACATCACATATATGTAAGAACGAATAAACTAAACAATACTTTTTAACTATTGGGATACCTCAGATTGTGTGTGTGAGAGAAGTTAAAATACTACAAAAATCGAGTTAAAAATACTACAAGAAATGTACATTTATTGTAGTATTTTAACTTCTTCATTCTTAGTAGATACATGGATATAACAGATATGACAGAAATTTACTACATACCAAAATCAAAATATTCTAATGTATCAAGCGGTTAGTCAGTTACTATTAAAAACAGATTATTAAATGACTTTTCATTCGAAAAAGAAACTTTAAACATAAATTGTGGTAACTATGAATCATCAAAGTTTTAGGAATACACTAGAATCTGAAAAACGTATGCAGTTAGTAACCACATTACTTTCTATAGGTGTCAGAGAAAGTGAGTAGGGAAATTCACGTTGTTAGTTTAGGTAGTGCGCACAAACATGCATCTCAACTTGTAGACCACTAACCGTAGTGACTGGCAAATAGCTTTATAATAGCGAAAGTTTATTTCCACAATATCAGTAACGAATTTTTACTTTTTAATGTTCAACAAGAAATTACCTCAAAAATTTTGTTGGAATACATACGCATTGAATATGAATTACATTTTAAAGTGATGCAAATGTATCAGAGAGTTTTCGTAAAGCTTCAGAGATCAAACGGCTAACAGCGTCTAAGTTTTATGTTTCACCAGATACTTTTATGGATAGACGGATAGTTACTTTGTGACTTACAAGTATTCAAATGAATTGATCTGCTTAGTTTCTTATTTCCTTACTTTTTGCAAATTTTTATGAGCTACAAAGAAGATTCTCAGAAGATTTATGATCTGATAAATTTCTAACCGGTTATTATAAATTATATTACACAGACATTCACTCTTATTTATATCAATTCTAGGTATATAGTAAAGGGATTAGAGGCAGAATAATGAAGACTAACAAAAAAGAAACGGTTAGAATAAGAAATGAAATTCAGAAATTTTTGGTGTCATAGTCATTGCATTTCATATTTAACTAAGCCTCGTTCTTTTAACACTCAATAAGTTGCATTATTATAATGAAAGAAAGATTTTCATTATATCAATTCATTTAATCATTAAGTTCTCCTAGCAGTGTAGAACGATACGATACTTTGGTACGTATTCACACTATGTATTTAATTTATTTCCAACGAGCAATGGAAAGACAAACATTTACTGTTTTATTTAATAATATAATCTTTTGTGTACCGTTTACTGTGTCCTTACTTTTGAAGAAGCCTGAGTACATATTAAATGTTAAACAAAATATGTATAGTAATTTAAATCTTTGAAATATTATCATTACAACAACTAAATTCGTTAAGATTTGAGTGCCTACTCAAAAGGTTCAATAGTAGAAATAAAGTTTAGTTCAGTTTAGTTCATATTTATTACTAAATAAACATGAACAGTATACAATATCTATTAAAACTTGACGATGGGTCTACCCATCGTCAAGTTTTAATAAAATTTATTTTATAAAATTATAATGAAGAACTAACTAAATGGTGTTTAGGTCACTGTACAGTAACATTAAATAATAACACTTATCAAATAACACTATTGAAATTAAAGAAAAATACAGTGAATAAAAAATATGAGCAAGCAGCTTTTTTTTTTACGTGCGGAAATCCCTTCGGATACCCCCCCGCCGGCCAGTGGGGGTGGTTATGTCGTGTCTCGACTAAAACCGCACGGTGTCCTCCCCAAGTAAGTAAGTAAGGGTAATAGCCCTCGAAAGGATAACCCCAGGGTTGCAGGGTGAGCAAGCAGCTACTCAAATTTAGTCTGCTGCTTAACCTTATGTAGAAACATCTACTATAAGTTTAAAAAAACGTAATCGATTTATCGAGCTACTCACTTTTACACCCCTAAATCGTTTTATAAAAATATTCAACCCTTTTTACCTTATATTTTCAATTCTATTTTATTTTAATTTCACCCTCTTTTACATGTGAACACAAAGTATAGCTGGTGAAATGAGAGTGTATAAAAAGTGAGCCTATATATCCCTGAATAGGTGATTAACCTTCAGGGATATACTTTACAGGCGTCAAATATGTATGTATATAATTATAATTACGACAAATTTATAAAAAATCATGAATAATATATTTTAAACTTTTAAATATAAATTGTCTATAGTCGCCCTAGAGTCCTGATTAGGAGAACTTTGTAGTGCACTCTAGTCGAAGTGAATTGTAACATTTCTTTCCATTTCTAAGAAGAGACGAAACTCTTCACAGCTAACATGTGACTCTGATCGACAATTGACAGGAACAGTGGCCCTTTTGGGCTACAAGCCAAAAAATCCCTGTATCTCGGATGCTCTGGTGATGGAGATTAGTACATAATGTATTTAAATCCTATGTATTGTTTCTTAAGTCCATAAGCACCCAAATGTTATCACAAACTCCTAATTTACACTCGGTCGTCATTCACGAGTTGTAACTTTCTGTCCCACAACTTTTATGTAATGACTTTTGTTTGCTTTTAATTTAATTCATTTAAACGGATCATCCTAGTTATCGTCGGATACCCAGAAAAGTTTATCATTGGCTTTATCGAAGGTGATGAACTGATTCTAATGTAGGTACCTAACTTTTCTATGAAAGTAACTAAGAGTGCCATTAATAAAATAAGCAACCTCTTTACGGCACTTCCTTGTTTCACATTCTTACAGCTAGTTTACTAATAAAGTTACTTGACTCATACGTGTCAAAATCAGATAAATAAATGCGGTTAATTTAAGTAAGGGAAGTTTATTTACTCACGTCGCTACTTCTTTGTCTATCTTTCCGGGTGAGAGATGCGGCGCGCGGGTACTTGTTGTAACATAAAAGATAAATACCACCGTCGAACAAGAGGAATAATTGAGATAAACAGACGTGAATTCTGCCATATAACTTTCCGCCTTCGAATGTAACACAAAATGATATTAACGAAGTTTATTCACTAACTTAGTCCTTTCGTTATACTTTTTGATAACTGAGAATTATAACTCGACTTGCAATACGACTAACTCTTATGAAATTATTAGCAAGATCAGTCATTAACTTAAACAGCGTCATTGTATCTGCCATCTCTTAAATATTACCTTATTCATTTACAGTATTATAAATGATGTTTTATACAGTGAAACATAAACTCAAATGAGGCGATTAAGCGTTGAAGATGAACAGGTCGGGCTACGATTATACCGTACCTACATCCACCACTTATTACGCGACCAATAACCGGCCCCCACAATACGAACGTGGATACGGACAACTCACTACCGGTCCACTTTACAGCCCTTCCTCGCACCCACTCTCTAATTACGCAGATATCTATGAAGGTAACAACGATACCACTCTCAGAGCGGAAGAAAGACACTGGTACATAGAAAATCACAAAAACTTACAACCAAGTTATGAAGTCAGTGACGCTGTACCTCAAGATGCCAAAGTTAAGAAGGAAGAGGAGAAGAAAATCGAAGTACCAATCAGACGTGTTGATGCAAACCAGCCGCGACAGAGACGAAAAGAGGATAGATGCTCATGTGAATGTTGGCCTAGTACAGACAATAATATCGTACAAGATAGTACTACAGGGAATGAAACTAGTAGGTCATTGTCAGGTGCTGACATGGTTGCCTCTTACGGTGTATATGGCAATCCTCGAGACGATGAAAGCTCGGGGTTTGCACGACTTTCGGAGAAAAGTGCGATATATGGACAAGGGAGCGATGCTCCAGTGCAAGGTGTAATAGTGAACCAGCAGGGAAATAGTGCGGTAGTACGGGCAGCAACCCCGTCAGAATCTACATGTGTCAAGTGTTGTGCGTGGTCGTCCAGTCCGCCCGCCGGCAACTCCGAAGACTACTGTTGGATACACTACTGCCGACCTGCACTGATAGTCTTACTACTTTTATTTTTTCTAGTCTTGTTGGGCGTTTCTACTGGTTTCTTACTGACCAATAATTGTAAGTATACGCTTTAAAACTAATCCTATTTAGTTTACCTTAACCTTGTTTAGGAGAACGTTGGTAAAGTTATAATTATCGTTGCATTGTGGTTTCTATTCATAGTTCTATTTGCTTTAGTAGCTTAGTGGGCTGCCTGGTACAAAAAATTTTGTTCAGAAGCTGCTAGCAGTTCATCAAAGTTCCGGATTTAGGATCAGGAGATCATAATTACAATATTACTTACGGAAAAAAAGGAGAGAGAAAAGGAAGGTTAATAACCGTATCCAGATAATTTTCTTTGGAGATATATACTCGTATTATGTATGTTAACATTTTATGATAAATGAATCCCACCAAAAACATACCTGTTAAAAAGGGGGCAAAGTTCCTATCGGTTAATTGTTCGCCTAAAAAGGGTTGAATTCCAATCCAATGCCAAGTTTAGATGCACTTTAAAATCGATCATAATCATCTTCATCAACAGCCTGATCCCTTGGTAAACATTTGCCATTCCCAAGACTCGCCACCACATCCAGTTCTCCGCGTTCCGCATCCAGCCACTACCCGCCAACGTATTCACGTCAACGGTCCATCTGGCCGAAATTCACTTTACCATACACCCAACTTAAAATATGGTATAGTTCTACATGATATTGTCGGAAGTTTACGCGAATGTTACACATTGAAATAAAACTATTTTTAACGGATTCTATCGCGGTTTATTTGATGTTATTTTATATTTTATATTGAACCCGACGTTTCGGTTGCTTTTCAGCAGCCATGGTCACGGGTAGACTAAAGATGGTTGTTGTCTTGAAGTTTGAAGTGAAAGTTATCTCAAAGTACCCGAACTGTGTTGAATTGTTGGTGTTACTATTTACGCAGAATGAGCTCACAGTGTCATGAAGTCTTCTTGTATTTTGTTTTTTCTTGCAATTAATTAAGTGAATGACTGGGTCCCAAGCTGGTGGTACATTCCAACCATCTTCTCTATAAAAATTAGGATGTTTTTTAATTTCAATAGCTTCGCGGAGCATCCTAGGTAGGAATCGATTTTCTTTGGCGAGTATCTGTGGTTTATCAAATCTTAAGTAATGTTTGGTCCCCTGTTGCACGTGTTCACATACAGCAGACTTTTTTGTGCGTTGGTGTTTTATGTCAGCTATGTGTTCTTTGACGCGAGTGCCAATGCTTCGCTTGGTTTGACCAATATAAGAGAGCCCACAGTCACAATCTATTTTATAGACCCCTGCATCTTGTAGAGGCAATTGGCACTTGACAGATGGTAAAAATTGACATATCTTCGTTGGCGGCTTGTAGATGTGTTAATTGAAGCTCGCTTCAAGATGTAGCCAATCTTGTCAGTGACCCCTCGTATGTATGGTAGGAATGCAGGCTGGCGCTCGACAGTGGCTGGCTTTTCTCGGGATCTGTGACTGATGCGCGGTTGTTTGAGCTTGTTGTCCCACAGAACTTGTTTGACATGTTGTAGCTCAGCGTCCAGGTGTTTCTTGTCACAGATCCCACGGGCTCTCTGAAACAAAGACATTCCCACGGTAGCTAACTGTTTAGGGTGGTGGTGAGATTCACCGTTTAAGTACCTATCAGTAGGGGTCTTTTTCCTATACACAGTGTGCCTCAAAGTATTATTAGAGTTTCTGATTACAAGAACATCTAGGAATCCGTTAAAAATAGTTTTATTTCAATGGTATAGTTGTGAAAATACGTAGGTACTTGGTTAAAAATATCTAAAATTATAATAATTATAAATTTGAACTTAGCAGGTTTTCGTGCTGTACGTAACACTTGATTTATTGTATAATTAAATTTATTATTTATATAATTAAATTAATCTGCCAAGTTCAAATGTAGAAGTCAAACGTATTTCTGTACTTGCAATAGGCACTGAGCTACAGGGGGGGTCAAAAGTAGGTCGAAACGGTAATGACAGTTAAAGAAGGTTGTGAGGGATGTGAGGACATAAGAAGAAGTCGCCTGTTGTTTGTATGACTATCAGCGTACTGCACACAAAAAATATAAGGAGCAAAAATATTTTTAGCAATTAATTACATTCAGTTTACGATATACCTTTATGGTAGTTCGCCATCCTAATGGCGCATATCTGAATCAGTGTCGATAAATTTATTTATATTTTGCTTTTACATGCACGCGAAAATATAATTAAATATTTCTTTTGTTAAAATAGAATAATTAAAAATTCATTTGGTGCTTTAAATAGATCGGTCTCGAAATACTTGGATTGGCATACTGACAACTACCATACAGCCGCTCCTCGCTGAACCGATTAATGCGATTAACTTAATCATTACTGTCCATTTCTAAAGCTGATGCGTGCTATATATAGTGGCACTCGTATGCGAACGAAATTTCAGATTTTATGTCCATTTCAGCAATACAATGACTGCGAAGTATTTTTTTTTTAAACTAACAAGGCCAAACGTGGCAACAACTGAAATTCCTGCGAAACCGGGTCTAAAGAGTTCACCAATCAAATTCGACAAGCAATTGTTTTTTGGTAACTGGATATAAACTACAGTTTATTTAATAAATAGTAGAAACATATTCCTAACTTTGAACGTATATTGGAATCAAACACTTCCATTGTTCGTGCCAGAGCTCATTGGAAAATTAGGAAATACCTTTTTTTTTCGTACGGAAATCCCTTCGGATACTCCCCCGCCGGCCAGCGGGGGCGGTTATGTCGGACTTAAACCGACTAAAACCGCACGCCGTCTCTGGTCTTCAGACGCCGGGTGTAAGGTTACCCAAAGAGCATATCCCTCGCAACCGGACTGACCCTGGGTTATCTCCGGTTTCGAGATGGCCCCCTCGGGTTTGGGAACCACGGTGTCCCCATCTAGCCCCGGTTTGGGGGTGGGGCGCTAGACGCCTCACTGTCCCGGCCTGCTTCTGCTGGGGTGACTGGCGGCCTCACCTGCCACCCCCAGGCCTGCGCTCATGGAGGACGGAGGTCGTTAAGCGACCTCCGGCGCCTGAGTCGCCTGCGACGCGCGGCGAGCATGTAGCGGGCTCGGCGGGCCGGGAGAGTTCTGAACCTCTCCCGGGTGCGCTCCGCCATCTCCTTCGTGAGCATTACATGCTCGCAGAAGGAGGTGGTGGCTGCCCACGCGCTCGCGCTCCGCACTATTGCCGCAATCATGCTGCCGAGCGAGAGGACTCCCACTCCGATGGCTGCCACGAGGTCACGCCTCGGCGCCTCCCACGCCGGGCAGTACGCCAGCGTGTGCAGCCCGGAGTCCTCGCTCGCGTCGCAATGATGACACTCAGGCGTTGGCTCCTTCCTGATCCGATGCAGGTGGTCTCCGAAGCACCTCTTCCCGGAGATCACCTGCGTCAGTTGGTACGAGAGGCTTCCGTGTCGCCTCTCTAGCCAATCCTCCATGATGGGCCTTACCGCCGCTATTGCGGCGTGCCCTGCGCTTGGTCGCCCAAGTCGTTCCTTCCATTCCACCACGATGGCCTAGCGGAGCTGGGCCTCGATTTCTCGAGGCTCGGAGTTCCGTCCCTGCTCCCGCGCCTGTACCAGTGGCGAAAGGGCCCTCGCCTCCAGGTCCCATGGCGGAGTTCCGGGAAGGAGACTCGCCGCCTCGAAGGAGATCATGCGACCCTGATAGCCATCACCCGCTGCGGAGCGCGCAGCATCCGCACACTTACGGCCTTCAGGGCTTCCGCCCATATTGGGCACCCATACAGGGCCACGGATCGCACGATCCCCGCGTAGAGTCTACTGCAGGAGTCATCGAGCCCCCTCATGTTGTGCAGCAGCCGCGCCAGAGCGAGAGCTGTGCCCTTCAGTTTGGGGGCCAGACTTCGGATGTGCTCTCCGAAGTCCCATCGGCCGTCGAGCACGAGCCCCAAATTTTTCATTTGGGGCTTGATGCCGATGCGATTTCCTCCCACGATGAGACTGGATCCCTCGGGTGGCTTACTCCGAGGCCCATGAAAGAACAGGGCCTTGGAATTATGCAGAGCCACTTCGAGATCCAGCCGCCGGATCCGCTCAACGACTTGGGCAACCGCGGTTGTGGTCTTTAGGGTCACTTCGCGGTACGTCGCCCCGCACGCCGTCACGAGCGTGTAGTCCGCGAGCACGTGACGGCGGCACCGCCTACGAGCTCACCGCGAAGCACCCAGTCGTTTCCGATGTAATTAGGAAATACCTAATATAATAATAGACATATTAGGATAATTCCAGCCTTTAAAAAAAACTTCACCCAAAGGTAAGGTTGTTCATTTCCTATAGCATAAGCAGGCTGCAAGTTCCTTTGCCAAAATCTTTACAAAGTGTACAATGTAGAAAGAAAAACCATATTGAAAATTCTGTAGCAATCATAGCTTTTTCGACTATAGTTATTTCGACATCGACAGTATATTCTTAAACCATTCTTGAGTTTAGTAAACATAAAAGAAATGAATCTTAAAGCCATTTTAGTCAACAAAACTAAATGATATATATGCAGTTATATAAACGCTAGTATACTTGGTTCAATTCTGTTCCACTCGTTTTTCTTTCAGGTAGAACATTAATTTTAGTGACACTCTGAGTGCTCAACATAGTTGGTTAAAATTGTGGTGTAACTATTTGAATTAAAGAACTAGCTTTTTTTTTTTTTTTTTTTTTTTTTTTTTTTTTTTTATCGTGCGGAAATCCCTTCGGATACCCCCCCGCCGGTTAGCGGGGGCGGTTATGTCGGGCTTGCACCGACTAAAACCGCACGCCGTCTCGAGTCTTCAGACGCCGGGGTGTAAGGTTACCCATAGAGCATATCCCTCGCACCCCGGCTGACCCTGGGCCATCTCACCACTAACAGCATCGCTCATCCTGTCTCCTCTGAAAGCAGAGGAGTACGGAGAGCGATGTGTTCGCGCCACGTTGGGTATTGGCCGACGATCAATGCCAACCCTATGAAGGGGTGAAGGGGAAGCCATTGACCGCCGCCCAGGGTGTACCGGCCGCTCCGATTCCGTTCCCCCCGGACTGCAGCGGGATCGGAATCGGAGTGACACTCGAGGAGGTTACCCAACACACACCCCAATTAAAGAACTACCTTAGGTACTATTTGACTTAATTGGAATTATACTAATATATAGTAGTTGCAAAAAGCGTATTTCACAAAAATCACCTGAGGATGACGTCTGAGGGATGAGGATGAATATACCATCAATAGTTTCATTCATTCTCATGCGTTCAAAGGAACATAATATAAATCTGATGGGATGAACATTAAAACACAGCTTATAAGTTAAAAAAATACAATGTTTGGACATATATTATGGTTTGTTAAAAGTAGTTTCAAAATAGAATTACTCTTTCTCAACTCGTTTATGAATTGTTGTATGTTTTCTGACATAAAAGAAATCTCTAGGGTCGTTAGCTCTATAGAGAGCTTTGAAAATCTTTACACGATTATGATGGGCTGGCCAGATGACGTCATCAAGTCTTTAGCATTTTACTTATTTTTCTTATTATGGTTTAAAAAGAAAATACGAATAATAGTTACAACGAAAAAATAAAGATAATATATTCAAATTGAAACACACTATACACACAACACTAGGGTTGTGATTATCCTGTGTTAGATTCACAAGAATCTGGACAAGATTAGATTATATTATCTACTTTATGGTTTACTTGCTGTTGTGCACGGTTTCGCTCACGTTCATTTTCAAGCGTCTAAAAGTTATTTTCCTATCGTTAACGTACAGTAACTTATTCCTAAATAAAAGATCCTAATGTCCTTTTCTCTTCCCCCGATAACCAATCAAAAATTTCATGACGTTTGAATGCGTAGTAAAGGCGTACGAACAAACAAATTCACTTCCACATTCATAATACTAGTAACGAATGTATGTGTATGGTGATGTAAACATGCTGTTTTAGGGCTGTAAAATAAATAAACCATGAAATATAACGCATTTGCTATTCGGACGGGTGCTCTGGGTGGACTACCTCAAAACAAAAACCTGATTGAAAAATAAACAATTGAAATGAGTACACATAATCTTTATTGTAAAAGTTACGAGCTGTTCTTGCTAATTAATAAGGTCAATATTTTTGATAAATATAAAAAGTTCACCTACATAAATTACACATATAAATTAATAACATATTGCCTTAGTTATTCTTCGTGTGGCGTAAACAGTTGCTGTCGAACTTTGCGAGTCGTCGTAAACTTTTAATTAATGAAATGAAGAGTTGCTGGCTAACAATATTCTTGATATTGATGATATGGCTACCTCTAGTTTGTACAATTTCACGTTTCGTAAACCTCATAAAATAATTTATCTTTATAAAATTGACGTTTCATATAGTTTTTATATTTCCTAATATTTCGTATCGTTTTGTCAATTATTCATAACTGGACGAAGCGGGACGGTATAGAGGAGAACCTGTAACCCAGTTTCGACAATGACGGGGCTCTACGTTGTTTAGGGAAGAAAACATCTAGAACGATATTTTGCACCAGTGGGTGGATGTCTTTATTTTTTTTTTCGGTCCGTCATGTCGTGCATCGACTAAAACCGCACGGTGTCCTGCCCAAGTGTCCATTGCCGGGCACCCCGGGTAAGCCCTCGAAAGGTTAACCCCAGGGTCACCGGCGGACCTTGGCCGCCAACGCGGCCTCGCCTGATGGGGTCGGGTTTTATCCTGCGTCGGTGAGTAATCAGGCGTGTGCCTACACACGCCTGCTTACTCACCGACGCCTCCTAACACACACGACACACCTCCGCCACAGCCTGCTTCTGTAAGGACGGCGAGTCGGCCAACTGCCGTCCTCAGGCCCCGATCATGGAGGTCGGTAGTTCCGGGCGTAGACGAGTCTGCGGCGACCTCGCCGCAGACTGCGGAACTCGGGGGCAGGGTTCACTCCCGCTCCCTCTCCGCCGTCTCTTTCGCGCGCATAACCTGCTTGCAAAAAGAGGCGGCGGCGTGCCACTTGCTCACCATGGTCTCCAACGAGAGAACGTCCACGCCCAGGACCGCAACGAGATCCAGGCGTTGACTCGCCCACGCAGGGCACTCCACCAACGTGTGGACCGCCGTGTCTTCGCCAGGATTCTCGCAGTGCTGGCACTGCGACGTTGTCTCCACAGATACTTACCGAAACACCCGTGTCCGGTAACCATCTGGCACATCCGGTAAGAGAGGTCCCTATGGTCCCTCTCCAACCACTCCTTCATGATCGGCCTCACCACCGCAATGGTGGATTCCCCCCACCTTGGGTGCTCAAGTCACACCCTCCATGTCTCCATGAGTTCCTGGCGGAGCAGGGACCGCTGAGCCCTGATTTCTCGGGGCTCCGACCTATGACCCCGCTCCAGCGCCTCCTTGCGCCACTGGTACAGCAGCGCAAGGGCTCTCACTTCCAGTTCCTATGGAGGGGTCCCGGCTAGGAGGCATGCTGCCTCGACGGAGATCGTGCGATACCCCCTGATGACTCTGACGGCCATGGCTTTTAACGGGCTGTTTAGGACAGCCACGTTGCGGGCCGCCAGAGTCTCCGCCCATACGATCGCCAGGTACAGTCTCCTAGTGGGGGCGTTGGGTCCCTTAACGTTGGGCATCAGCCGCGATAGCGCGGCCGCAGACCCCCTCAGTATCGGGACCAGACTTCGGAGATGAGGTCCGAAGTCCCATCGGCTATCGAGTACGAGCCCAAGGTACTTCATCGTAGGCTCGATGCCGATCCGAGGCCCGTGAAAACACATAGCCTCGGATTTGTGGAGAGCCACCTCGAGTCCCAGCCGCCGTATTCGACCCACGACTTGAGCATGGGTGGATGTCTCGCATTCAAACATAACAACTGTCTCAGCATTTATTTGAAAGGTGTGGAAAGGCCTGACACTTACCTTTAGCTAGCATCTTCTTGGACTTTATGTGTTTCTATACCATACGTCCACGAAGTTGTTGCGCATATCTCCATGCAGGACATTAACTCGCATGGTGAACATCAGCTAGTATCTTATCATTACATATTACCATTTTTATGCAAACAAATATTATTGAAAGCTGTTTTCTGTAATATGACATTTTGAAGACGTGAAATTGATTCTACTAAACGCGTTCAAATATACGAGGACTTTGCTGTCCGTGGGGATTCTCAAATTTACTGGCAACCGCCCGTGGCCTCTCATTTTCATTTTACAACATTTGAAACATAACGCCTAATACATTTTCAATTGGGGTTCATTCTTGGGCTTTGAACTAGCTGAATAGTTTAGACTCGTCGGTGAATAAAAATTACCGCATTACGATATTCCTAGAAGCCATTATCATTTTGATCTTGAAAGTAATTGTGATGTCTCTAAAATGTATGCAACAGGAATGTTATTTTTTATTAAAGTGTAATTTTAACTACTTCCTTCATGTTTATCAAACCTACCCAGTGCCAAAAAGTTATACTTATATGACTCCGGCAGTCTGCTATTTCAATTGTGTGCCAGTTGAGTGTCGATGGAGTGTCGGCTGAATCATTTTGCACTTTTCATATTCTACTAATTATTTACCTCCCAATGACTTGCCACTAAACTGTCACTGATAAACATTGATACCTTTTGAAATGCGGTACTTTACAAAAAAATCACGATATACAAACAATAATTTGCCGCTTAGTTCTTTCATTCCGTCAATGTTGGATAATTTAAGTCAGCCTCACTTTTTTTCATTTGGCAAGTACAAACAGCCAGTAATCATTTCATTTTTACGGTGAATTAAGTGGTTATTACCAAGTTTATACATTTGTATCATTTACGTTAGCAGAATACCGTTTTCCATCAGTGTCAGTGGAGTCTCAGTAGAGTCTCAATGGAATGACTGTAGCTTGTGCGTTCAAATTAGCCTGGGGCCCTGTTAACTAGTCAATAAAATTTAAAAAAAACATTAAGATGTAAAATAACCTGGTACCCTTGTGAATTTTGTCTCTTAAGAACATTATAATAATATTTCTCTAGAAACTAGAACTTGAGTGTAACTCTTAAATAATTTGGGTTCAAACTACCGTTTTTGTAGTGAGATATATATTTTACAAGCTTTTAAATCAATCCATAAGTTAACCATTACTTCACTACTATCGAAAAGTATCTTGCTCATTTTTGAATCATATATTTTAGTAAGTCAGTCAACTTGGGGACTTCCCACCTCATTATAATAAACTCGCAAAAGTCAAATTAGTACTAAGTTCATTAGCTAATATCAGTCTGTTTAAAATCACATTACGGGAAATAGGAAAAATAAACGTTAACATGAATTAAGAAAATAATAGTAGGTAATAATAACACTTCGGGGCCAGTCATAATCACTTTATGAAGCTAACGCAACACGCCCAGAGCGTAGTACATTAGCTAATCAACTTAACATTCCTTTTTGAAATATAGTTTGCTGATTTTTATTGGCTTGTGAAAGCTAAGCTCTCTGGAACATATACAAGAGTCGTTAGTCTTGTTTCCTTTTTACCCTCAAGCAGAGTTAAATTGAAGAGGAAGGCCGCTAACTACTTAGAACTCTTTACCAGTACACGTGTTCTCTTCTTCCTACAATTATAGCGGTATTGTTGTAGTGAGTTGTCTGGTCACCGTCTGTCAGTTTTTTTTAATAGTCAGATGCTAATTTATTTAGTATTTTTTATATAACAAACGTATTTAATTATCAATAAACGCATGACTAATACTATAAGTGTTATAAGCATTCATTCATAGCCATATGCGCTAAGTATATTTAGCATTTCAGATCAAGTTTCACTTCTTACATCCCACCTTAAAGCACTAAGAAAAGTGCAAAGTATGTCTTTTAGTCTAATTTTAGAAATACTAGCATCGTAGAAAAGCGTTTAAAGTTGTTTACATAATATCTATGTCATGTGCATTATGAATAGTGCATATCTTACGGAATTTAAATGAAGCTGTGAAGAAAATAAAAAGGACGGAGACTAGCTTACTTTTAAAATGGCTCTTTGGCGTTGTGCGTTATGTTTCATAATAAAAATTACTTTCTGTCTTTCTTGCAATTCAAGATGGAATATTACAGATTTTAGTGTTTTGCGAAATGAAGTAATTTAAAATTATATTAGTTTGGTAGAGTGCCACATACACTTGTGTGGTTCTTTTAAAGTCTGCAATCGGTAATTGTAGGTACTTTTTAAAATATTTGAATTTAATTTATGAAAATTAATCAAGCTTTGGACGCGTTTGCAATTCCGAGATATTTAGAGAAAAGTCAGTGACAAGCCCGAAATACCATATAAGGCTATGGTGCAATCAACTTCGGTAGGTATAATGTGACAGTAGTTGATCTATCTAAAATACCTTTTTTATTTTTATTTTTTTCGTGCGGAAATTCCTTCGGATACCCCCCCCGCCGGCCAGCGGTTGAACCGACTAAAACCGCACGCCGTCTCGGGTCTCAAGACGCGGGGGTGTAAGGTTGCCCTTTCCTAGGATTTACCCGAAGTCCCCCCGCAATAAGTATCCATAACGGAACACCATGTAATTTTAGTTGGTCTGATTCCAACATAGCCACGTCATAGCTAGCCCCGGTAAAGGAATACCCATAGGGACTTCCACTCGTTAAAAAAAAGTGTCATTCTCATGGGAAGCGTTTACTATAAACCTAAGGATACTTTCTATATCGTGGTCTTTCTTCGTGCGTACGACCTCTAAATATGATTAAACACCATATTTGTGTATAATGTACAGACTTAAATGTTGCGTGGGTTGCGTAGGAAATAAAGATAACAATTGGTGTAAAATATAGCTAAGCATAATTGTGGGTTGCAGCTAAAAATTACATTTATTCTGTATAATAGAAGTAAATCCGGACGATTTTATGAGATTCCACTGCGCCACCCCTCTTAGGCGGATTCCATTGTCCTCTTGCAACCTCTCTTTTTTAACATAATAATCTTATACAACTCTAGTTTTTTAGTAAATAGGACGCATTATTGAAAGTTTATATAACCACTGATTAAATTTTACTTACAATTCATACTAACAAATATGTAGTTATGCGAGATGTTCATTATTGGTGCAATGCACCTTATAACTCGATTGCAACGCCTACAATCGGATTCAAATAATTTATACTATGTCTATAACCTTTGCTGAAGTGCACTCACATAAATTTATATATATTAAGAGATAAGTTCCATATCCTTTACACTGTAGGTTATACTAGACAGACACAGTAGGATAATGAACTATTCTTGGTGCTAAATAAATTATAGTGAAAACTTAGAACTGACAACAGCTTACATAAATAGTTCCTAACAACTATTAGATATTCATAGGAGAAGACTAACTTTATGAGCCAGCTTGCATCTATAACATTATTTGTAACTAATTGGCAGCCAATGTGTATGTGTAAACGTTAGTTGAGATATCAGGGAAAGTCTACGTCGGTACATGTTACCAATTATCGAACAAACACTGTCTTTTCAGACTATTTCAAGAAAAGCGAATGTTCTCCGTACTTCTTTTTTTTATTTTCGTCTCTTTCATTTTTCGTCTTTCTGATGTTGATTTAAAATATAAATTTTCAGATTAGGCACCGTTGTTTTGAGTTACATGCGTAAATACCGGAGTCGTAGTGTAAACATGTGGTCTCTGTCTCCCCCAATGGGAAAGACGCGTGACTGTGTGTTAGTATTTAATATTTATGTATAGCCTAGACCATCAAAGTAGGGATCACCATTTTAGGACCGATAGTATCTGGAATGGTGACCCATATCTTCTGGACTTCACCCTAGCTTCTTACTATCCAACGGGGTGAAGGCAATTGACGGACTTAATTATATAAAAGAGGAATAGATGCAGGCGAGGTGGCAAGCTCGAGTAGAGGAAAGCAGGCTGGTGGTAAAAGTTTCTTGGACACTATTTGTAGAGCTACTCTGCTCTTAAGAGGCTGTCTCCTCAGAATTATGCATTGTGTGCCCACTGTTTTGTCTGTCACCTGCACACAGTATTGGTAATTTCATATAGAACTGAGCTTTCTTGTAGTCCCGAAAGGCTTCCATTTTTGTCTGTAACCAGCATACTGCCTTAATGTCATTTTATGAGTTTCATAAATATCGAAATCACCTACATAGGTGAAGCGGTTTGAACCGGGGTGGTTTTTTAAGAAGTCAAGCAACAGTCATTTTGGCCGTTGCATGAATGGGCCGACTCGACCGGGGAAGCACCACCCTCTCACAGAATATCGACGCCAAGTAACAGTATTTGAACTGTTGCGTTCCGTTTGGTGAGTGAGTGTCCATTACCGGTCAGGACACAATTTAGTTGGAAATTTCATGAGCTAGTATTTCTAAAGATTGTACCATTACTTAATCAATTCTTGGCCATTTTCGTTTAATGACATACTAAAAATATCTTTGTTTTCCAATGTCTCCTACTGATAAACCTTGATATTTCACTAAAGTATCTCATATTTCTTCAATTCGATCGAACACGAAATTTGAGACACCTCGTGTTGATTTCAAGAGATAAAAGGTAAATGATAGCCTTCAGAATGCCAATTAAGTCTCTTTTAAGGCTAATTTTAGGTCTAACATATTTCTTTCTTAATAACTTAAAATATAAATATTGTTTGTTAATGATCTACCGCCAGTGCACCACTATGAGATGTAAAACAATTTAGGTTTACCGATTCATGCTAAAATATGGGTAATAGCTATCAGCTTTATCTATATACACAGCTGCCCTTTTATTTGATCCAAGTTCATTGCAAGGTATATTTGTTAATATACGTAAACAAAAATACAAACTAAACTAAACTAGAACAATTTTAGCCTTTGTTGTGAAATTGAAGGCATAGTTAATAGATTCAGTACTTTTATCGTAGAGCTACTATAAACGTTAAGTGAACTAATTCACATTCATATATTGGCGTACGAGTACAACGTTACTAGTCACCAATCTTTTTAATAGTTGCAACACTGCGTTGTTGGCGCTGTATGCAATAGATTATCGAAAGCTCTAAACGTTCTTTTTTAACTTCAGAATTAATTCCTACTAGCGGCGCCGCCGGTGGCAGTGGACTGGTTCACGAATCACGTTCAACTTTAGCTTTTGAAGCCGAGCGTGAATAGTTAATCGATCGATTAATTTTCACGCCATTTGAACTATTCGAGTAGAATGCAAGAATTTGGCACTACGAAATCTTTAGAATATTTGATATGAAACTTTGTAAGTTCGCTTTCTGATAGTGACTCTTGCATTTCATATAATTGGTGAACCAGCCTGGGATATTTAATCGGTCCACGGAACCTTGAATTTCATTTTACAACTCTCATTCCTTAGAGACCATTATATCGACACTAGCACATGAAAGATAAAACCGTAACAGTTTATTGCCATTTGAAAACCCATTATATCACCCAATGGCCTATAATAAATCTACGTTTTATTGAATTTCGATGAACAGAAAATTAAATAGATAACAGCACTATAAACAGAAATGATTCTCGGTGAGCATTTCAATCTACCGATTTCAGATTATGTCCGATGCGAACGCAACAGGAAACTGGAACGAAATCGATTCATACAACGAATCGAGCAGAGGCGGCTGTTATGGCGCCGCAACAAATTGAAATTGATACCATCGGTGGGCAGTAGCGAGCGGCCGGATATTACGGGTGTCAAGCGCAATCACGCACTTGCCTGCGAGTATTGGTTAGGTGGACGCCGTATCTAACACTTTGTTAGCTCTGTCGGGAGCCAGTGTTGTTCGTGCGTAATTGCGACTTTTACTCCAATTTACCGCTGTAATACGTTCTACGTGTTCATGAATTCGTTAAGATTTCGTTATCTTCAATCTTTTGAGGGGACACAAGTTATACTTGTATAACAGGATTAGTACTTATACAATATTAATGCGCTGCAAAATAATTTAACGGAGATGTCAGCTGATGTTTGGAATGAGAGCGCGAAAAACGTTTACTTCTGTGACTCCTGGCGAGGTGGTTCATCAGCGATTGTTCACAGGTATGTATACCTATCTGTGAACCATCGCTGATGAACCAGTAAACCTTTACAGAAAACCGACTCTAAACAGATCAAACCATTTTCGAGCTAAATGGCAACAGTCGAATACACACACATAAACAACCTCTCACTCTAAATGTATATAACCTTCTCCATTCTATCGTGGATAAAAACACTGTGCAGCGTATCTTGAGCACTAGGTACTCACGAAAATGATGGTCTAAACTAAAAGCAAAGAGCATAAAATTACACCAATAAAATTGAAGTGTTGATAGTCATAATAATAAGTATTTTCGTTTATTAAATGTACGATTACTTACTTGGGGATAAGTACACAAAGTGTTTCTTCCAAGATATAAACTCAACAACATTTATGCATTTTATTTGTAACCTGTGGCACTTATTAGGGTGAAAACCTTCGTGATTTTCAACCGTTAGTCATATTCATTATCGTCGTATAAATTATACCCTTATACACAATTACTGTATAGTTCAGGATACAATAGGGGTATAGTGCGTGATCCATAAAACCAAAAACGTCTATGGCATTTGACAATCTGTTACCTAATGATATTGCATTGATTTTATCTTTCTCATTACCATGTTGTTGATTAATGCTGGTTTCGAAATGAAATTTTCTGCGATTACATCTCCAGTTTCGTAATTCATAATTAGATTTGGAAACTCATTGCGTGCGTATTAATTTTTCGTTTTTTTTGTTACTTTAATGAATGCCATCGGCTTAATTTTTTTTAAATACTTGTTTAGGAAAATTTTATTAGCATTATTCACGCTCCATCGTGTTAGAATAGGTAAACGAAACGATCATTTCATAAAAAATGCATCACTTTACCAAAATGAAAAATAGAAACTGCCATTAATATCGGTATGAGGTCGTGGCTGTTGACCCAGTGCACCGTGCGGTGATTAGAACACCATTTTCGTGAGAAGTGCTCAAGATCCGCTGCACAGTATTTTTACCCACGATACAATGGAGAAGGTCATATATGTACATTTAGAGTGAGAGGTTGTTTATATGTGTGTATTCGACTGTTGCCATTTAGCTCGAAACCGGATTGATCTATTTAGATTCGGTTTTCTGTAAAAGGTTACTGGTTCATCAACGATGGTTCACAGATAGGTGTACACATAATACCTATCTGTGAACCATCGCTGATGAACCACCTCACCAGGAGTCAGAGACCTATATCCTATACCTATATCCGTATATAGGTCTAAGCGCACGGCAGTGCGCAGGCCAAGTTCCAGCAATAGGCCGCGCGCATGCCGTGCACTATTTACACGAACCGTTTCGACCCACTTTTGACCCCCCTGTAGCTCAGTGCCTATTGTAAGTACAGAAAAGAAATTGTGCCTACGTAATCATATACTAGTACTAAAGCAGTATGATAAAAATCTTAGTTTTTTTTATTTTATTAAAAGAATATTAGAAACCGAAATTACTACTATTCCTCCTAACCCCTCCAGCTAAACTAAATCACTTGTGTTAGGAGTAGGTTCACGTCGGTAGTGTAATGGCCAGGATTCGAACCCGGGACCTCTCGATCGTAAGGTCGACTCCTTAACCACTAAGCTACTGACGCTTTATAGCTTTTTATAGCTTCAGTAGATCCTGAAATAAGACCCTGTGAATATAGCTAATTTTTGCAACTGACTGACTCACTGACCGGTATTCAAAACCTTTAGGCCACTTCCAATTGTCATAGCGTTATGAAATTTGGCACACAGATCGTGTGTTATATGTAGGTTAACAAAAAATTAAAAAATTTTAGAAATCGGTCAAGCGTGAGTTGGCTCAATCTAATATCGAATTTTTAATCAAAATCTAGGGGGCGGAAATCACACAGTGATTGTCGAACTTCCGGCCAAACTTAGATATTTTTGTTGCAGTATTTTTATTCAAAATTACAGACCTTAGGCTTTATGCATATTATTCGACGCGTCTTTATATATTGAGCAATAAATATGAATAAAATGAAATCAAATCAAACGTCGTCGACGTCAAAAACACAAAAAAATGATTTTTTAGGGACAATTTGTATGGTAGGTACCCGAAACCCCCCAAACCCGAGGGGGTCATCTCGAAACCGGAGATGGCCCAGGGTCAGTCGGGGTGCGAGGGATATGCTCTATGGGCAACCTTACACCCCGGCGTCTGAAGACCCGAGACGGCGTGCGGTTTTAGTCGGTTCAAGCCCGATATAACCGCCCCCGCTGGCACGCGGGGGGGTATCCGAAGGGATTTCCGCACGATAAAAAAAAAAAGGTACCCGAAACCTTGAACGTACAAACCACAACATCTAATCAGTTCTTTCCATTAACCAAACAAGATGATTGGCGAAAGAATTTTTGAAATCGGAAAGTGGTTCTTGAGTTATTGCGTAAACAGACAGACCGACACAAAAATTTTTTTTGCTTAATTAGACTTAAAATCATGTGAAACGTCGAGAAAAGTGATAAAAAGTGGGTATAAGATTTTGTTTTTTTTTTTTTGCGTGATTTTAAGACTTCGGTGCCCACCTGGTTGGTGGCCCGAAGTAATATTTATGAACCAGTGATACAATGAGAATACGAAGAGGAGGGAGGAGAGGGGGGGGGTATAAAATATGTCATAAGAAATTTAAGAAATCGGTCAAGAGTGAGAGTTGGCTTAATCGAATATCGAATTTTTAATAAAAAAAATTATAAACCAGTGATACAATGAGATTACGATGAGGGGGGGGGGAGGTATAAAATATGGCACAAAAAGAAAAAAAATAGGTACGATTTCTTGAAAAAGAGTATTGAAATCCCACCAAAAACATACCTGTTAAAAAGAGGCTAACCAACTTAAAATATGGTATAGTTGTGAAAATACGTAGGTACTTGGTTAAAAATATCTAAAATTATAATACTTCTAAATTTTAACTTGGCAGGTTAATTTAATTATATAAATAATAAATTTAATTATACAATAAATCAAGTGTTACGTACAACACGAGAACCTGCCTGAAAATTAGATATTTTAACCAAATACCTACGTATTTTGACAACTATACGATATTTTAAGTTGGGTGTAAGGTAAAGTGAATTTCGGCCAGATGGACCGTTGACGTGAATACGGTGGCGGGTAGTGGCTAGATCCGGAAGGCGGAGGACTGGGTGTGGTGGCGAGTCTTGGGAATGGCTAATGTTTACCAGGGGATCAGGCTGTTGATGAAGATGATTGTGATCGATTTTAATGTGCTCTAAACTTGCCATCGGATTTCAACCCTTTTTTAGGCGAACAATTAACCGATAGGAACCTCACCCCCTTTTTAACCGGTATGTTTTTGGTGCGATATAGATTACCTATAACTGAATTATTGATTGTGACAAGTGACAATTGACGAAGAGACATTGTGACAAGAGATTGTGACCGAACAATATAGTTGGTAAAAATTGATTGGTGATATACCCATACCCTTCTCTTTGAACATAATATTTCTGGAGTAAATACCTGATATTTATAGGTATACTAGTTGTTGCCCGCCGCTTCATCCACGTGAAATATTAACCCTTCCCGCAACCCATAGTAATGAATTCCCGGAATGAAAGTAGACTATATATTATGTTATTTCACTCTATAATCCATCAATGTACCAAAATTTAAAAGTTAGATTCGATAAAATCAAATTCGGAAGAGATCTATTAATGTGCATGAGAATCACAACAATCGCTCTCGCTACCGCTTCGTTACTAACTCAGTCTTATGAATCTCATTCAGCCTTATGAAAGTCAGAAATGTCAGTCAATGAGATATATTTATAATAATTAATCGCGCAAGTTATTTCTTTATTTTCTATTGAAATCAGCACAGCCCTTGCATAAAATTAGTATTTTTGTTTTAGTGCAACTACATTTTTGAATAAGAGCTTGTTTAAAAAAAAAACAACTTTTTAGTGTGAGTAATATAATGTAGCACCAGAGGGACCCTTAACACCATGTAATAATAAAGAGTTCGCCATGACGAAAACATAAGCCCCAACTCGACAAGTTTACCTTGTTTAGTTCAGGAGTTCCTATGGCCACCTTCATACTATATTTTCCGACCCTGACTACTATGTAACACCAGATAGTTTGTCAAGACAAAAACAATGAGCCCAAACTCGACAAGTTTATCTTATTTAGTTTCAGGAGTTCCAAGGCCACCTTCCTACTCCATCTTCAGACCTTGACTACCATGTAACACAAGATAGTGTGTTAAGACAAAACAAATCAGCACAAATTCAATAAGTTTTTTCTACTCCCTTATCAGACCAGCTCCATGGTATCATATTAATGCATTGTCATCCAAACTGAACGTGTGTGCAAAATTTCAGCTCAATCAGATGCCAACAAATGGTCCAAAATTGGTATGCAAATTTGGACGGGCAACATACATACGAACAGTGCAGTTAATAAAAAGCTTGTATTAATAATCAAAGTGTTTTAAATTTAACAGGGGATAACCTTTTTATTTGTGAAAATATGGGTATTGTTTCATAAGACAGATGATTGAATTGCAGAATTGATTGCACCTCTCGCGATTCTATATTCTCTATCGATTGATTATAGTCTTTTTCCTGACTCAACCTCCGTTCCCATTCGCATGCTTCAGTAGTCTCTTTGCCTATTTTTATCTAGCATCAATGCTAGATATTGGATTCAGCAACAATGTTAGTAATTCAAATAAATGGCTTAGAAATTTAGCACACCATCTCGTAGATTCGATATTGTTTGAAATTTTTAACTTAGCTTCAGAGTTTTAAATAACTTATGGACATGAACTCCTAAGGTTTTATTTAAATTTTTAACAACTGAGTTGAGAGTTTGAAAAGGGCTCAATTATTTTTAAATAACGAGTTTTAGTTTAAATGCTTGGTACAATTGCGCTTAGAATAAAACCCAAAATCGCTACTGGGGAATAGTGCTACTAACCCTTTTAATCAGGTTTATGATTGTAACATCTGAAATGAATTGCACATTATTTTGTGAGTGAAACGAATTGCTATGTACTTAGCAATAACCATAGTTTTATGCCAATATTGAATAAATGCAAACGTTAACTTTAAGTACATAGCAAACTGAACACCCGTAATCCCCAAACATTAATTTAAAAAGATGGAATAACCTCAGTAGTAACTGGCTTTCTTATATCTGATATTTAAATATTATGGCAACTTAGTACTAAAATTATGAGACTTTTAACGTTTATGCCTTTTATAAAATTTGATACCAGCTTTACAAAGTTAAGTTTTATTATTACAACCATTATGTAAATTAAAACATGAGCAATACAGATAGGGGTGTTAGATAAATTGAAATCCGCCACTTTTTTCAGACTAACAAGCAGATTTGCTCAATCTGAAGTAATTCGCAGGTAGTAATAATGATAACGAACACTATTACGCCTTGAGACGTATTATTGTGTTTTTAATGTCATAATAATGCAGTGAACGGAACCGGAATCTGTTATCAGGGCATATTCTAAGAATGAAATCCCTAGAAACATCGGCAGACTTCGGCCATCTGTACAGGTGTTGGCCTCACTGTGAAATGCTAGAAAACCTAGTTTCCATCTGGCTTAGAGAGGTAGAAGCACGTCGAGTCACCATTTAACTTTAAGTTTGATTATAGATACTATAATTAAACTTAAAATAATGTTAATAACACTATAAAGTTTAATAACAACTATAAAACTTTAAACTGATATTTAATCTGCATCATTTAATCTATAAAATTATATTATAATAAAATATAAGTATAATATATATATTAAAATAAAAAATAGTAGAACAAATATTGGAATGTGTTCACGATTTGTACTATTGCAGTTTACACGGTCAGTTCATTCGTTTGATACTTTGATTAAGTCAACTAACATTTTTGTTTTTTTTTTATCTCACAATGGAGCGGAGTAGATACCTATTACTTTATGTACTTTCCTTACTAAACTGAATTTTTCCGTTTTATTCAATGGAAATTAATGCTACATATGCTAATACAGCTATTCCATGTTAATTTGTGGGAGCTGTAAAAGTACAAATTGTGAACAAATGAAGATTCTTTCTCTTTTTTACTGTTTTAATGTTTGATAATGAACTTATGTCAGTTGTAATAATATAAGACGAAAAAGAGAATAAAGTTTTGTGAGTGACTTTTCCAATCTTTATCCCAAGTTAAATGATGATTTGACCAGCTGCAGTTTCTAAACCTCAATTCCCTGTTACGTGCACTAGCCTCCTAACATTGTATGTGGTGATCGAATTCGTTTAACACGTGACTGGACACTGGCGGTAGTTTAATAGCCTCGTATATGTAAAGGACAGGCGCGGTCTACGTCCAACCAATTTGCAATAAAACAATATGGTGCGCGGTCCTAGCACGCTGGCTATTGGCCGAGCAACCTGCGAACCTCTTATTGTATTTTATATTATCCGCTTCATGAACCCATTAGTCGCGGCATCTTTGTGTCACATTTTAATATCTTCCGTCTTTTTGCAAATTTAATTAATACCTACTTAGAATCCATTATTTTTAAAATGTTTGGTAAGGTAGTTGTGAAGAAATTAAAATAAACTGATTAACATGCAACGAGGAGAAATCGGATTAAAATAACTTTTAAGCAAGCTCTATCCTTTAATATTCATGGAAAAGGAGGTACCTTATTAAATAAATGACATCTCAGTTGGGTATTAATTAATACTTTTGCCTTCTGTAAGTATATTTAAATAACATAAAATATTAGTCTACTATAGGTAGGTACAGCCAGTAATGAAAGTAGATTAAAATATTTAAATTTGGAAGTATTCGTTGTGTATTCGTTGGAACAAAAAATCACAAGCATTATATGATTCCTTAAGTTCTTAGAAAACACATCCTAGGGATATATTGGGCATCCCATGACGATGCCACATGGAGGAAAAGTATCTTAAATAATAAAGATAGACAATTTCAATGAAAGGATACTTCATTTTGATTTTAAAATAATTTATTATGCATTGAAGATTTTCGAAAATTCTAGTGTCACAATCGGTAATTGTACCCCGGCTAACATTCGAAAGGATACTTCATTTTGATTTTAAAATAATTTATTATGCATTCAAAGATTTTCGAAAAATCGATTGTCACATTCGGTAATTGTACCGGCTAAAATTCGAAAGGATACTTCATTTTGATTTTAAAATAATTTATTATGCATTTAAAGATTTTCGAAAATTCGAATGTCACATTCGGTAATTGTACCGGCTAAAATTCGAAAAAGTAACAGCCTGTACATTTATGGCATGAATCGATAGGCTCAGCCATAAGGATCAAATCTCTATGACAAATATGATAGATTAAATAGAAGGAAATCCGTGGGATGGCCTGTAGGTATATGATGAAGGATATTTTGTTAGGGTATACAATGTAACAAAATATCCTTCATCATATACCTACAGGCCATCCCACGGATTTCCTTCTATTTAATCTATCATACCTCACCGACCAACTATGCCTGCCAACTCACCGAAGCGGGATAAATCCCGACCCCACCAGGCGAGGCCGCACCGGCGGCCAAAGTCCGCCGGCAACCCTGGGGTTATCCTTTCGAGGGCTTACCCGGGGTGCCCGGCAACGGACACTTGGGGAGGACACCGTGCGGTTTTAGTCGAGACACGACATAACCACCCCTGCTGGCCAGCGGGGGGGGGGGGGGGGGGGTATCCGAAGGGATTTCCGCACGTAAAAAAAAGAAAAGAAAACACATTTGATTTTTGTAAGCTGTAACTGTACCCTTAAAACCTTAATGTTGCTCGTTAAGAATATAATTAATTGTAATATTTAAAGTAAGTTAAGAACTTCAATAAATAAATAAATTGCCCAGAAAACTAGGTAAATTTCCATATATATACTGTATTACGTCAATATTGTATTTAACAAATTATCGAGTTCACACAGATATTCAAGAAGAAATTAAAACGTTACACAAGTCTTTTAAAGTTTCTTCGTCGCATCATAGTAGTACTCGTATCACAGTCGAACGAACATGTAGTTCTACTGTGGTAGTGTTATCTTAGACAGGTTCATTTCATTTCTAATGAGAGGGAATATCTAACATATTTTTGTTAGATATCCAAGGACGGTTTCACAAATGGTCTGAGTCCTCTTATCAACAACTTGAACACCGAAAATTGTGTTACAACGACGTCATGTTTGTCGAGCAATCCCTTTTGAAATCCAATTTCGCAACTCTGTTTAAGCTGTCAGTGTACTACCAGGATTTTCATACCTACATAGATTTCTGTTTTAAACTATGATTTTGTAAACGCATTTAAAACTATTTATAAAAAACAAGGTTTTGGTATAATAGACAAGTAGTAGATAGTAGGGGAACTTCTTCACAAAAAGTTACTGCTTCTCAATGTATTTTTGAAAGTAAGGAAAACATGAACATAAATCCAGCTCTAATTTTTCGAATAAAATCCTACTTCCTACTATCGTACTAAAATTATAAACGTGAAAGTTTGTAAGAATGGATGTGTGGTTGTTTGTTATTCTTTCATGCAAAAGCAGCTGAATGAATCTGGCTGAAATTTGGTATAGTGATGGTTATTATCCAGAATAACACATAGGTATATATAATAATAGGTTCCCATTGGTTGCGGGGACCAAGATCAGAATTCCACGCGAGCGGACCCGTTGGCAACAGCTAGTCCGAAATAAAGATGAAATTCTTTATAGAAATTTATCTGTTCGAGGCATGAATCATTGTAGAGCCATGATACTTATACAGACAGCCCCTGGTCCCTGCTTATAAACGTGATTGATTATATTATTTGTGATAAGTGTGATAACACTTCTTATTAAAGCGTATTTGAGTTTTTACTGTTAGTTTGATAATTTGAATCTCCGAGAACCTAAAAACTTTGATTGTACTATGTACAATAGATATCTATCACGCAACACTGAATCTTTTACAAACTAAAAATAGGAGTTCCATATGGGTTAAACATAATGTTTTACAGATTGTGAATGGTCCATGAAATACTTTTTTTTTTTTCGTGCGGAAAAGCTGGAGCGCTACTGACACTATAAAAAAACCAACAGGTTAAAAAGAGTTGCAGCACAAACAGAGCAACCAGTACTGAATACTGCACTTCATAATAGAGCTCTGTCGGCTTCACCAGTAGTTTTTCGGAGACATAAATTGGTTATTATTTCAAGTTAAGTAGTATTAACATTGATGTGCGCAATGATATCTGCCGAAAACATGTAGAGAGAGAGAATAAAATGATGTCAACTTATTGTAAATAATGTTTGTTTCGGTAGCCAGATCAATACAGGCGTTGACAATTTTTATTGACAAATTACAAATATGCATAATTATACCTGTGTATTATACAATACGTACTAACGGTGAATGTAAAGCTCGCAAATCTGTCGCGCATATCGGAAACTATACAGATCACATTATGAGTTGGCGTTGTACATTCGTACATTTAGATAATTCATTTATGATGAAGTTATTTATGCATTAGGTACTTTGATCAATTTTGCAGTTATACTAGCTGATGCCCGCGGCTCCGCTCGCGCGAAGGTCGGTTATCGTTATTTGGTCATATCACCGATTCTTCTTAACCAATTACTATCAAATATTCAGCAGATTTTAAGTCTGACCAAGACCTTTCTAATACCGCTTCAAATTCCATTCAGCGGTTTTTGCGTCCATCGCGAACAAATAGATGAACAAACAAGAATTCCAAAAAAACATTATTGTGTTCAGAATCGTTCATTTAACTTAACCCAAGTTTTTTTTTTATATCTCCAAACTATTGACACAACTAATTTACAAATTTTGTAATAGTAAAGATAGATAAGTCAGTAGGCAGAATATTAGTTTCGTAGAGCCGGTCCAGTAGTATACATAGAAATCTTACTATAATAATCGCTGATACACTTCATACTCTCTTAGGTGTTTTTGGAGCCCCACTATGATCCTGGGGCCCAAGCCAACCTCACCGATACAGGCTGATACATCTGCTGATTGACAGATGATTCCTCTCGGAGTTTGGGGTCAGACGGCATTAGCACCCGCGAAAGCCGTATAAGCCCAACCAAGAGGAGGAAAAGGAGTACTTGAACCCTGAATTCTGAAGTATAAGCCCCGAATGCCACCGTGCTAAGATGTTGATGATGACCAAATTCTATATTCATATTCACGTCTGTCATCGACAACGTCTGTTTTTTTTTTCACTCCGAAAAAAGATATGCCAAAACATATATAAAGCCATATAAACCAAACCAAAAGGAGGGGAAAGAGAAAGCGGGCCCCGGATTCCAAGGCAAAAGCCTCAGATGCAATCGAGAGCAACTCTAAGATGATAACGACACTGGACTCCCTCGATAACTAATAATAGTTATCGAGGGAGTTAATGAATTAAGTTTGAGCAAATTACATCTGCAAGCTTTTCCGGTTCAATAAGTTCACATAATATTAAGGACGATAATGCCCTTACAGTAAAATATCATACTTTTGAAAAGACTAACCTCATTCATAAACTCCTAAAAATAAAGCGATATTAGTCTTTATAACAGTGGATTAATCCCTTGGCATTCTGTTAATTAATTATAACTTTGACTTCAACATGTATGCAAGCGTTCATTGCGGAAGTAATTTATAATTTTACAGAATTATCAATTTTTGCATCTGCTTATAGGTCCTGTGACATTCGTTTTTACTCTTAACTTAAATTTATTTCCCTTTGTTTCAGATTTACACTATCAACCTAGACCACCAGCTCCTGAGGGTAAGATATGTTCATGATATTATAGATATAGATATTGACACACATTTATATAAAATTATTTTTAATGGATTCTATCGCGATTTATTTGATGTTATTTTATTATTTACACTTACACTTAGCACTACGATTAGCTTTCGAATTTAGTAAAGCTCGATTGGGGGCCTAATTTTTCGATAACTGTAGTTAAATCACACGCGCGATAATCTCTCTTCCTCTTTAATGTGGTTCAGTTAGAAAAACGGCTTACATCACCATACGGTAACTTCCATCTGCTGTAAAGCCAGTTCTTCAACTACAGCATGAAGAGGTAAGAGTAGTAGTGGATATTTTGTACCACCCTCGCTGTTGCAGTACAACTTAGCTTAGGGAATTCGCCTTTTTATGTATTTTCTGAGGAATTGGTCGAGATGATAGCCGTGGCTACTCATTGCGATTGCACTGCTCACCCTCACAAATGAAGCAATACACTGTTGTAATCACTGTATCTTACGTCGACATTTATATACCCATCGTAAAAAAGAACTAAATAATACATTGCCTAAGCGTTTAGCTGAATGCACCAAAATTTGTGCTTCAAAAGTATAGAACGAAAGTAATAAGAAAGTCTCTTTCCTTCGTATTGATTTCCTTCGAACACATTTAGCTGTATTATTTTCGAACAGCATTATATTGTGTTTGAAACAAAAGCTTTTGGTGTGACATCCTCAAATTGATTATAATTTATATTATTAACGATTCACTTAACCGACCGCTTCAAAGCTTACCAATTTGATTAAATTTATAGTTTTAAATACCCATAACTTTATGAAAACCCAACGTTCAATAAAATTAATGAATTGAAAACCTGGATTACGTTTGAAAATTATTATCGTAGCTCTACTGCACTGTTACTTGTGAACTGCAATGTTAGTATTTGATTAAATAAAAAGATTTTATCTACTACTCAATAATTAGACTCTCCACTCTGTAGTATTAAAAAATACTTTTCAATCTGATTACTATTCTGCTTTTAACAGCGTAGATCCCTTATTGGGTAACAGTTTATTACTCCAATCAAAGTATAAGCCTTCACTTAACAAATGAGATTGCTAGAACTTAAGACAAAAGTTTTAAGATAAGAATTTTCTTTCAGAAATGAACTTATTAAGTTCATTCATTTCGTAAACCTTAAATTAGATATGTACCTATATGAGAGGGTATTTGAGCTCCGGTACATTTTCAAAGCTTATCTGGAGTCCACAATCCACATGTGAAGGTACACTGTGCGAGTGACATGCCAACTATGTCGGTGTCTCGAGCCAACAAAATTGCTTTGTCTCCGTGACTTTGGGAGAGCGCGTTCCGAATTATGTGGGCGAGAGTGAACTTGTACATTATGTTATGTTATTATTTTCGGCTTATTTCTTTTCATAAATGCTTTTATCAATTTCTGGTTAATGCAGAATTCTTAACTTTTAGGTATTGTGTGTCTTACGACGACAGTGTTATTGTGGATATCTTAGCATATTGAAGTAAAATACTAATAACACAAGTCTTCAATTGAATCTCTTCTTGAGAATAAACCAGCACATAACATAACACTAGTTATACATATCATTATTGTATATTTGTATATTTTGCACTGAGGGATATGCTCTATGGGCAACCTTACACCCCGGCGTCTGCAGACCCGAGACGGCGTGCGGTTTTAATCGGTTCAAGCCCGACATAACCGTATAGCGGGGGGGGGGGGGTATCCGAAGGGATTTCCGCACGAAAAAAAAAAGGTACTTAATACTGCTGTCTCCTTAACTAGGTATTCCTGTATAATGGAAACCAGTCATCTACTAATGTGTAGTACATATATATATATATATATATATATATATATATATATATATATGTATATATATAAACTAAAACTGAAACTAAAAGTTCTATATATATACATCTATATATATATATATATTAAAATAATGGTTTTATGCAAGGAATGTGCTGATTTCAAAAGTTTGTATCGTGCAAGTTATTTCTTTGTTTTCTACTTGAGTTACAAGTTTTTCAAATCAGCACAGCTATTGCATAAAACTATTATTTTCGTTTTAGCGCTACTACATTTTTGAATGAAAGTCTCTTTTAAAAATAGGTTTTTTTATAAATACTTTATTATCAACTTTTAGTTTCAGTAATATAATGCATTACTGTATCAGAGTAATTGCTAAATCAAAATAAATGAGTCCACACTTGTTTAGTTTAGGAGTTGCCATGGCCACTCCTACTCCATCTTTGGAACCTGATTATCATGTAACACCAGAGAGTTTGCTATGATAAAAAAAAACAAACTCGACAGGTTTATCTTCTTTAGTTTGGAAGTGATGCAAACGTGTATGCAAAATTTAGATCCATCGGATGTCAAATGATGGTCGTAAAATGGTTTGCATATTTTTATGACAACATACTTACATACGAAATGTGCAAGTTAATAAAAACCTTGTAAAAACACCTTGTAAACGGGCTTGAGCCGACTAAAACCGCTAGCCGTCTCGGGTCTTCAGATGGTGTAAAGTGGCCCATAAGGTATGTCAGTCGGGGTACGAAGGATATGCTCTTTGGGCAACCTTACACCCCGGCGTCTGTAGACCCGACACGGTGTGCGGTTTTAGTCGGTTCAAGTCCGACATAACCGCCCCCGCTTGCCGGCGGGGGGGAATCTGAAGGGGATTTCTGCACGAAAAAAAAAGGTATTTCGTTCGCATTCCGACTAATATTATCATGTTCAGGCACTTGTAATATCAAATTAAGCCAGACGAGTAAAATGTATTTATGAAGAGATAATACAGATAATTTAAACAGGTTTCGAGCCTGAAAAAGCTCCGTGGTGAATTTCCTAATTTTCTTCCATTCACGGAGCATCCGCCATCATTTTTATCTCCCCTCCCTGTCGCTATTTATCTCAGGCTTCCTCAAGAAAGAATCGCCTGCTAACATTGCGTTTGTTTCTTACAAAATTGTTATTTCCGACTGCGTTCTTTTCGTTAAGCAGATTCGTCGGCAACCTTCAGATGAAAGCCGAGGAAATGAGTTTGTGGCTCTATAATCTCTGGTATATAAATAATACTTAACCTATTTCATAATCGTAAGGACTAGCATAATAACAAAGCAATTTGTCACTTGCTAAGTTATGGTACAGTCGCCTGCAGAAGTTGCTGAACACTAACAGATTTACTTCATTGAAATAAATCAATAAATAAATGACGTGTCTAAGTATAAATACGTATCCAGCCAATTATTTCATCAAATATTTAAAGATATTGCAAAACTTTAAACTGATTTGAAATCTGTATCACTTAATCTATAATATGAGAAAAAAACCGGCCAAGTGCGAGTCGGACTCGCCCATGAAGGGTTCCGTAGCAGCAAGTAAAATTTTTATATGTGAGTTGATTGAATGGAAGGTAAATTGCGGTTTACAATTTATGACGTATTAACCAATTTTCGGTGGAAGTTTACATGGTAATATACATCATTTTTTTTTTATTCTATCATTCTCTTATTTTAGAAGTAACGGGGGTGGGGGCAAATTTTACCACTTTGGAAGTGTCTCTCGTGCAAACTATTCAGTTTAGAAAAAAATGATATTAGAAACCTCAATATCATTTTTGAACACCTATCCATAGTTGTATGGGTTTGATGAAAAATATTTTTTTAGTTTCAGTTCTAAGTATGGGGAACCCCCAAAATTTATTGTTTTTTTTCTATTTTTGTGTGAAATACTTAATGTAGTTCACAGAATACGTCTACTTATCAAGTTTCAACAGAATAGTTCTTATAGTTTCGGATAAAAGAGGCTGTGACATACGGACGGACAGACAGACAGACATGACGAATCTATAAGGGTTCCGTTTTTAGCCATTTGGCTGTTCCTAAAGAAGGTTAAAATGGATATCGACATGTGTTCACAATTTGTACTTTTGCAGTTCCCACACTACACGGTTTAACTGTATTAGAACATGTAGCATAAATTTCCAGTGTATAAAACGTGAAAATTCAGTTAGTAAGAAAAGTTAACCAATTCACAACCAAAAAAATTCTAAATTGTGAATAAAAAAAAAATCCAAAAATCATACTAGATATAATCTAAGTATCAAACTAGTGAACATGGTAAATGTATGGGAGCCGCATAAGTACCTACTTACAAATTGTGAACCTGGTGCTACATGAAATTACTAAAACTAAAAAGTTGAAAATAAAATAAGTAAAAAAAAACCTTTTTAAAAAAAAAGCTTTTATTATTTGCGCTAAAACTTGCGCTTGTAGCACAGTAAAAAATTACGCGATACAAGCTTTTGAAATCAGCATAACCCTTGCAAAAAAATATTTTTGTATTATTACAACTGTTTTTTTTCCATAGAAGCTTGTTTTGACTTAAAAGTTTTGACTTTTTTGCGTTTCTACTTATCAAAAAGTGAATAAACCGTGCCATACTCAATATATGTAGGAACCGCAAAACCTAAAATTGTGTACAGGTTTTTTTTTTTTTACTTTTTGCAATGTTGGTACTTATCAGACTAGTGAATAAACTATGTCATAATAAATGAATGGGAAAAGCACAATTTTTTTTATGTCAATTTATACATTAAGTGATGCAGATTTCATATCAGTTTGAAGTTTTTCAATATCATCAAAATGATGAAATAATCGGCTGGACACACTTAACGTTTCTACCCTGTATATACCGAAATCATACAACGAATTCAAGGGTAGAAAACGTCTTAGCACAATAGCACGATCAGAGTCTATATAGAGTAAGATCCCACTGTCGCCAGAACTCACTTATTTTTACAAGGATAAAATGTATGGGCTAAAGTAGTGTAGGTGTGGTACCTACCTTGCTTGCTAATCAGGAGTTAAAGGTAGGTAAAAATAGTACGCAGTTCACATATAGACTAGATTTTTACGTATGTGTTAGAAATATTGTAAAAATTCATTATGAATGATATTGTCGGAAGTTTACGCGAATGTCACACATTGAAATAAAACTATTTTTAACGGATTCTATCGCGATTTATTTGATGTTATTTTATATTTTACATTGATCTCGACGTTTCGGTTGCTTTTCAGCAGCCATGGTCACGGGGAGACTAAAGATGGTTGTTGTCTTGTAGTTTGAAGTGTAAATTATCTCAAAGTACCCGAACTATGTTGAATTGTTGGTGTTACTATTTACGCAGAATGAGCTCACAGTGTCATGAAGTTTTGCTGTACCTATTTTGATTTTTCTTGCAATTAATTAAGTGAATGACTGGGTCCCAAGCTGGTGGTACATTCCACACATCTTCTCGATTAAAATTAAGATGTTTTTTAATTTCAATAGCTTCGCGGAGCATCCTAGGTAGGAATCGATTTTCTTTGGCGAGTATCTGTGGTTTATCAAATCTTAAGTAATGTTTGGTCCCCTGTTGCATGTGTTCACATACAGCAGACTTTTTTGAGCGTTGGTGTTTTATATCAGCTATGTGTTCTTTGACGCGAGTGCCAATGCTTCGCTTGGTTAGACCAATATAAGAGAGACCACAGTCACAATCTATTTTATAGACCCCTGCATCTTATAGAGGCAATTGGCACTTGACAGATGGTAAAAATTGACATATCTTCATTGGCGGCTTGTAGTATGTGTTAATTGAAGCTCGCTTCAAGATGTAGCCAATCTTGTCAGTGACCCCTCGTACGTATGGTAGGACTGCAGGCTGGCGCTCGACAGTGGCTGGCTTTTCTCGGGATCTGTGACTGATGCGCGGTTGTTTCAGCTTGTTATCATACAGAACTTTCATTCATCATTCCGTATGTTATTGCTTCCTAGAATTCGTTCCTTAACAGCGGCACTATCGAATGTTTTTAAAGTGAAACTTTTATTACATCGTCTCAAACTTTTTCGTCTGTGTGTTGCATGTCGCGTGACGGTCGGCCGCTGAGTAGGGATAAAGTGAAAGGCGCTCGTCATAGCAGCCAAGGCCAATATGGCGGCGCCTATAGTTCGCAGCAGCTGACCGTGTAGTGTATAGACTATAACTCATTTGTGCCAGTGCTCCACGCTATTTTGTTGGTTTTAGTCCGTGTTTAATGTAAATGTAGTTTGTCAGTGTTTAATGTAAATGTTGTTATTTTTAGTTAAATGTCTATAATGTCAAAAAAAGTTTCACTTTTACCGTGGTTTCATAAAACCACACAATCCTTTTTATATATTTTTTGGGTGTGTTTTTTTTTTTAAATCAACGTGTTTGATTCCTGACGAGTCGAATTTTGATGAATACTAAAGCTGCATAATTTGGATTTTGGAAAATCAATATTCCTAGCCAGGAATCAAACCTGTTTATTTTAGGCACAAAAATACACCCTGTATTATTATACCATTCGATAGCGGTACTATCTATAATGTCTATATAATATCTATCTACTAATAAGGAACGAATTCTAGAAAGTAATAACGTACGGCAAACTTAAGGAAATATTTTATTTTTAACAAAAATAGCTAATTTACCTTTAGCACCTGATTACTGACAAATGGCTACCGAGACAAGCTAGTAGGTATGCATACACACAAGGTCTACACTACTTTGTCCAATACATTTTTTCCTTGTAAAAATAAGCTAGTTCTGGCGACAGTGGGATCTTAGTCACTTCCTTATACTTAGTCTATAATATTTTTAATTTATGTCACTATCGATTTATTGTGAAGATAGTAAAAAATAATTCATTATTAAAAAAATAGATCGGTAAAAACATATCAGCTTAACGACGATACTGATGAAACCGTAATATTAAAAAAATACAGTAACGGTAGGTCAACAATTGTTTTAAGTTCTGATGTATTTCAAGAAATTTTATAATATTTTCCATCGCATGTTGGTCGCCACGTAATTAATAGTTACTCAGGTTTAGTTTTGATTTCAAATTTTCTTAGAAAGCACATTCGCCTACAGTGTGTTAGTAACATAGAGAGCACTTATTACAATCGATGAATTCTGAATCAGCTATTCGGAAGGTTTTAAACGACTTAATACAACTTATTGCTGCAGGTGTTCAACAATATAGCTCAATTGTTGTTATTATTAAAACAAACTTTAACAAAACTTCAGTTTTAAATTTGATTTTCTCGTCTAATAACGTAATTCTAAAAAGTATTATGACTGAACAATATTGCACGCAAGAGTTTTATCCCGCTAAAGTGACAAACAAACATACGGCTCATGAAAAGGTGGTCAGCTTAGCCTATGGACGCTGGTAACACTACGGAGTGCTATGAGGAAAGAGAATAGAAAATGACAAATAAAGCGAAAATCGCGTTTTTATGAACATCCACTTAAACAACAGACTTTCGATAAATCTGAATTGCACGATAATTGTTTAAGTAGTTAAGGTGTGTTACGTTTTGTTTTGACCCTCATTCCACTTGCCTCAGTTCAATGGCAGTCAAACCTTTTTTTGTTAACTCAAATTGTACCCCAAATTTATTGGCGAAATAATTAAAAGTGATCTCAATTAGTAGATAAATAATGGAAGTTTTATTACTTATAAATAGTTTCAATAAAAATATGATATTTGAAAAACGATTTTATTTGATTTCTCGCTTAAGTGGCTCCAATTACTCTTTTCTCTTAAATTCGTACTATATTTAAAAAATATATATACCTATATTAAACTGTATATAAAAAATACTATACTTACTTTAACTGTGCTGTACTGTACTGTTTTGCAGCTATTAAAGCCGTAAAAAGTCTAAATTGCTCTTTATAAAATCTTAAGTAATGTTTGGTCCCCTGTTGCATGTGTTCACATACAGCAGACTTTTTTGAGCGTTGGTGTTTTATATCAGCTATGTGTTCTTTGACGCGAGTGCCAATGCTTCGCTTGGTTAGACCAATATAAGAGAGACCACAGTCACAATCTATTTTATAGACCCCTGCATCTTATAGAGGCAATTGGCACTTGACAGATGGTAAAAATTGACATATCTTCATTGGCGGCTTGTAGTATGTGTTAATTGAAGCTCGCTTCAAGATGTAGCCAATCTTGTCAGTGACCCCTCGTACGTATGGTAGGACTGCAGGCTGGCGCTCGACAGTGGCTGGCTTTTCTCGGGATCTGTGACTGATGCGCGGTTGTTTCAGCTTGTTATCATACAGAACTTTCATTCATCATTCCGTATGTTATTGCTTCCTAGAATTCGTTCCTTAACAGCGGCACTATCGAATGTTTTTAAAGTGAAACTTTTATTACATCGTCTCAAACTTTTTCGTCTGTGTGTTGCATGTCGCGTGACGGTCGGCCGCTGAGTAGGGATAAAGTGAAAGGCGCTCGTCATAGCAGCCAAGGCCAATATGGCGGCGCCTATAGTTCGCAGCAGCTGACCGTGTAGTGTATAGACTATAACTCATTTGTGCCAGTGCTCCACGCTATTTTGTTGGTTTTAGTCCGTGTTTAATGTAAATGTAGTTTGTCAGTGTTTAATGTAAATGTTGTTATTTTTAGTTAAATGTCTATAATGTCAAAAAAAGTTTCACTTTTACCGTGGTTTCATAAAACCACACAATCCTTTTTATATATTTTTTTGGGTGTGTTTTTTTTTTTAAATCAACGTGTTTGATTCCTGACGAGTCGAATTTTGATGAATACTAAAGCTGCATAATTTGGATTTTGGAAAATCAATATTCCTAGCCAGGAATCAAACCTGTTTATTTTAGGCACAAAAATACACCCTGTATTATTATACCATTCGATAGCGGTACTATCTATAATGTCTATATAATATCTATCTACTAATAAGGAACGAATTCTAGAAAGTAATAACGTACGGCAAACTTAAGGAAATATTTTATTTTTAACAAAAATAGCTAATTTACCTTTAGCACCTGATTACTGACAAATGGCTACCGAGACAAGCTAGTAGGTATGCATACACACAAGGTCTACACTACTTTGTCCAATACATTTTTTCCTTGTAAAAATAAGCTAGTTCTGGCGACAGTGGGATCTTAGTCACTTCCTTATACTTAGTCTATAATATTTTTAATTTATGTCACTATCGATTTATTGTGAAGATAGTAAAAAATAATTCATTATTAAAAAAATAGATCGGTAAAAACATATCAGCTTAACGACGATACTGATGAAACCGTAATATTAAAAAAATACAGTAACGGTAGGTCAACAATTGTTTTAAGTTCTGATGTATTTCAAGAAATTTTATAATATTTTCCATCGCATGTTGGTCGCCACGTAATTAATAGTTACTCAGGTTTAGTTTTGATTTCAAATTTTCTTAGAAAGCACATTCGCCTACAGTGTGTTAGTAACATAGAGAGCACTTATTACAATCGATGAATTCTGAATCAGCTATTCGGAAGGTTTTAAACGACTTAATACAACTTATTGCTGCAGGTGTTCAACAATATAGCTCAATTGTTGTTATTATTAAAACAAACTTTAACAAAACTTCAGTTTTAAATTTGATTTTCTCGTCTAATAACGTAATTCTAAAAAGTATTATGACTGAACAATATTGCACGCAAGAGTTTTATCCCGCTAAAGTGACAAACAAACATACGGCTCATGAAAAGGTGGTCAGCTTAGCCTATGGACGCTGGTAACACTACGGAGTGCTATGAGGAAAGAGAATAGAAAATGACAAATAAAGCGAAAATCGCGTTTTTATGAACATCCACTTAAACAACAGACTTTCGATAAATCTGAATTGCACGATAATTGTTTAAGTAGTTAAGGTGTGTTACGTTTTGTTTTGACCCTCATTCCACTTGCCTCAGTTCAATGGCAGTCAAACCTTTTTTTGTTAACTCAAATTGTACCCCAAATTTATTGGCGAAATAATTAAAAGTGATCTCAATTAGTAGATAAATAATGGAAGTTTTATTACTTATAAATAGTTTCAATAAAAATATGATATTTGAAAAACGATTTTATTTGATTTCTCGCTTAAGTGGCTCCAATTACTCTTTTCTCTTAAATTCGTACTATATTTAAAAAATATATATACCTATATTAAACTGTATATAAAAAATACTATACTTACTTTAACTGTGCTGTACTGTACTGTTTTGCAGCTATTAAAGCCGTAAAAAGTCTAAATTGCTCTTTATAAGCTTTCAAGTATTATAAGTTTACACCTGTCAACACTCCAAAGTTTGAAATCAAGATGAAAATTGTAAATTGACTTCTATTTAACCTCTTGTGACTTGGCTCCAGGCCTCTTTATTTGTTTACTGTTTTAAGAAGATAACATAAAATGTTGATTTTTAAAACCTGAGCTAACACAGCGCTGAGGCGAAAAAAACTTTCATCCTATTCTAGTCAGCCTTAATAATTTAGTCACGCTTCTCCCCAGGTAGAAAATTGGAAATTGTGTCATCTATAGCGAAGTTGGCTAAAGAATTATATCTTCTTCAAAGAATTCGCCGGTGGCTGCCGATGACGGAATATCACTTTTATTAGCGCTATTCACGGTTGGGACCGATGTCGTACCTTAATCAATTCTGTCCCTTGCCGAATGTGTAATGATTTATGTCCATCCATTTGATAAATATTTCCGATAATACGTATATCTGAGCGAATATGTTAATCTCTTTTTGAAATGATAAACCCTTAATAGAGAGGTGAGTAACACTTCACGTGTGAGGTCGGGTAAAGCTGCCTAATTAGATTATTTGTTGTTTGACTTCAGTGGTAAAAAATAGAACAATTTTGTAAATGAAAACTAATTACGTGATACCGTATAGATCCAGAATCTACTATTTTCATGTTCTAAAAGCAATGCTCATTTTAAGGTTTGCATATGACTTCCGTATTCTGAAAAAGGGTTTATTTTTCAGAAGCATGTGAAAAAACATTTTGTCGTTGGGGAGCGGAATGTGTATCGCTTGGGGACGGACGGGCCCATTGCGCCTGTCCTGCGACGTGCCCCACCGCCCCAGCCCCGGTGTGCTCGACAGCGGGTCGTACATATCGCAACCATTGCTACTTACGTAAGGAAGCCTGTGAACGTCGACTCAACCTACGCGTCAAGCATGAGGGTGAATGTGGTAAGCCTCGTAGAACCTTATTATGTTATTTATTTAATGATGATTAAAATGTTACTCGGCTTAAATGGAAAATTCAATTTCTTAGCCAAGGTTTAGGCTGAAATAACAAATATACAGTACATTTGATAATTTAGTCAAGTAGCAATTGAGATTTACGTTTAAAAATGTATCTTGATTTATTTTTACAATGACTATAAACTACGTGACGTAAAAATTTAAATGAATTGCAAAAATATTTTCTGTTAAGTTCATCCAGTTAGGTTAGGTTAATACTTCATTTTGATTTTCGAATTTGGTGAAGAAATAGTGATGAGCGAGTGGCTATTATGCCATGCTTGCATCGAAATTGGCTTCCGACGCTGGCTTGGCTGCGTTTCAATTTCGATTATAACCAACATTTGTGTCCTTAAAGCCTACCCGGATGTACAGAACAAATGTGTACAACGGGAAGAAATATTATACGTACTAATACACCGCTATTTAGTAGAAACGTACAATGAAACTAGGAAGTTTGATAGTGTGTAGTATTGTTATACCGGTAAACTCTCCTGACGGACTGACATAGAAACAACGCAAAGCCCTAATTATAAATTTGGAGGGTGTATTTGTTTTGATACGTGGAGGTGTGCTAAGAAATGGTGTTTTTTATTCATCCTTTAAGTCTTCTTAGTGGAATCTTCCTTAGTAGTAAAGTAGTAAAGGGGGTAAAAATGGATTTTCTTATAACTCATGAACGGCTGAGCAGATTTTCATGATGTCTGATTTTTTAGATTTGTCTCCGCCTCAAATAGCATATATCATAATTAAAAATATGATAAAAACACGAAATAAAGTAGAATATTAAGAAAAGCTATTTTTTTAACGCCATCTATATTGTTATCATGACAACAGGAACTAAAAGTGATTTTGGCTGAATTTAGTGTCATAAACTTGACGGGGGTGAAATAGGTTTAAAGTTTATATGAGAAGTCCGTCAGTTTAAAAAAAGACTTAGTGGCGATAACCGATATCCACGCGGGTAGAGCCGCGGGTGAAAAGCTAGTACTTATATGAAATATACAATTTATGAACCAATCATTACGTAACAGTAACCTTATCTGAGTTTAGGCTATAAAATTTCGAGCAAACATGAGACAGGGTTCCTTAAATATAGTCTGATAAGATTCTAACATTTTTTAAAAGATCTGAAGTACTTAATACTTATTTAGACATGGCCAAAGGAACTTTCTTAAAACTATATTCAATATTTTTAATATTAATGCATGCTAATTATTTAAGCCAGGTTATTTTTTTCTACTAAGCAAAGATTAAGCTTTAGGATATAATACAAGTTATGGGTCTAAGCCGTAACACCACAGAGTATTGTCTAAAGATTCAACACAAGCCACGCTCAATTGGACAGAGTTTTAAATCTCATAGTTTAGATGAAACTCTGTCCATGAGACCACGGTTCCTAGCCCCGTACTGAATAATAACGTTTTTCCTTTTAAATTAAATATAAACAATAAGTTTCTTCAAACGTTATTTGGTTTTAAATGATTTCAAAAAAGGAGCTCTTTTTTGCGTGTGGGTATCCCCACGGGCTTCACCCCATCGGTGCCGACGATGGGGTGGGCGTGTCGTCAAAAAAGGAGCTTGTTTTCATAATTTTTTCTTAATAAAATTTGATAACCTTTTTGAAATTTTAAACCTAAATTATTTTTTCAACGTTTAGACAAAGTAAAAAATTGTAGTCTAAATAATTTCTTTTGAAGTACCGACGTACCGTTTCAAGAACGGTATACTATAGAATTGATTAATGGAATAAAAGTTGTTTTCGAAGATGCTCTACTATTGATTGAAATCGGACATTACAACTTATATCCTGTAAATTCGTATATTTTATGATAATAAAATTATAAATAAATTAAAAATAAAAGGTTTGAAAAAAATCGACTTCAAAAGGATAACTTTTTATACAGATTCAGGCGATCCGTGCACTGGAGTACCATGTCCTGTGGGTGCGCGCTGTGTAGCAACATATGGCCAACCTGAATGTAGATGTCCAAGAAGTTGCCAGAGACGGAAGCCAGTTTGTGGCACTGATGGTAGAGAGTATGCATCAGTGTGCCATCTTGATAAACATGCATGTGACAACCAGTTCAATATAACTATAAAGTATCATGGGAAATGTGGTAAGTTAAACAAATACAGAATAATTTTTGGGTAACTTAACTCCTTAAACTTGAAATAGGATCAGCTATTGTTCTTAACGTTGGTTATTTGTGTATATAACCCATAGAGGCCGTCTAGGTAGGGGCCACCATTCTAGAGACATTTTTTTTTATACCACTAAGGTGGTAACCTTTGTATTTGACTTTAGCATATATTTGTCATAACTGAAAAAGAAATCTAAAGAGAGTTTTTAAGTCACCTAAATGTTGTTAATGTATTGTACGCGTATGTCACTGTAAGAATTTTCATTAAGCGAAGCCGTTTTCGCATCCTTCATGATTCAAATTGCTATTGTCATCACAGATGACAGTGGTTTGAATTAATGATCGAACGACGCAGTTATTATTAGAGTTATAGAACCTGGCTGTCACTTTCAAAGGTTACTTACATACTTTTATACTTAAGTGATAATTGAGAGACCACTTAGCGACTGACGAAAACAATTCATTAGTTACCCTCTTTGTATGTTTTCGGTGTACTACGTGAGTTCGACAATTGGAAGTGCGATTAACGATTGTGTGACAAAACTGTACTGCGACTCACCATAGTTCGAATGCCCGCTAGTGCGACACACTGTAGGTCGACATTATTCTAGTGAGACAAACGATTGTGCGACAGTAGTTCGACATTATAGTAGTTCGACACTACGGTAGTGCGACAAATCATTGTCGCATTACAGATAAATAACACAAATAACATGAAAAAAATAATGAAAACCCCCTTTAATCGATGTGGAATACTATCGCACTAACGTGCGTGGTGGAAAACATTCGAAATTATGGGTATCGATGTGGCGCACTTTCGCACTACTGTGAATCGCGTTTCGGTACTTTAGGGCTACAGTTCATAGCTATTTTGAACTTCGAAATTCAGTATGACAGTCGTATGTTTTGAAATACTTTGCAAGTGTAATAAACTATTTCCATGAAACCATTAAGACTTGATAACCAAGAAAATTTTGCATACAAATAAAACAAAAACTACTTGAAAAAAAGTTATATAACCATGACGAAATCAATTTTTAGTAAAGTTGCTCTGCGAGATCCAGTAATTTTAATGAGGGATTATATAATTAATACATAATGATGGCGTATTGTTAGTGTCGATCTTGGATAATATAAAAGGAGCTCGTTAAGACGTATTTTCTTAATAATAGACACGAGGCTCACAAAAAGGGTCAACATTTCATTTTGTCCGTGTCAGTTGACGTGACTGTCCCGGAATGAAATCGGCAATCAGAGGAAACGTGCGTAAAAAGGTGATACGCGTTCTGTCATTCTCCTTTTATTGAAAAAGATCCACTTAGTAGCATATTTTACAGGCATGACATAGTTGCAATGTACTATTAATTCTATTGAGAAAGTTAATAAGAGGTTATAGCCCAAACATTTTGAGAATATAATACCTAACTATATATGGCTTAGGCACCTAATCGAATTATATTATCTTTATCTCAAACCTCTATGCCTCTATGCTAAACCGTGTGCGCGGCAGCTCTAATTGTATTGTTGGCGTGTTCACGGATCGTCAGGATTCACCTATGCAACGGAGATGGGTACGGATTCACATGTGAATCTGTCCCATCTCCGTTGTATACTAGTAAAACAAAAAGAAATAAAAGAAATGTACCTACTAACCCTAGTTTATAAGCAATATTGTTACTAACACTATGGATAATTTTCCGAAATAAATGTTTATTAATAATAATAATAATAAATCATTAAAGCCTCATATCGCTATTTATTGAACTGATTAGATGAAATTTATTGTATCTACTGTTATATGTTCAAACAAATAACAACAATTGAGTCGCAAGTTTCTTTTTCATAGAAGTAATTTAATTTTCTTTAGTTTATGTACACTAGCTAACCCTTTTCACTAAACTTGTCCTCAAATATTGGATTTGAACTAAATTTGTACAAGACCGAATACGCACACATTCCAACATTCTTTCTCTGATTTTTATTTACATTACTGAAGCCTTTGTGCTTTTATTAGATTGTTTCAGCATAGTCTGAAATCTTTTAGAGGATAAAAAAGCAGTAACTAAGAATGACAAGACGACGTAAGACATTAGTTTTTAATTTGATAGCGAGGGAAATACCTTATGTGGCACACCTTACATCTGAAGACCCGAGACGGCGGTTTTAGTCGGTTCGAATCCGGCACTGAATGTGGCCGGGGGATTTCCGCATGAAACTAAAAAAATAAAATAAAAAGGTTTTACTTTGATACAGTTCTATATAAGTTTATATTTATACTTAATCTAATTGTTAAGAAAATACTATAAATCTATGATTTTCTTTTCTTAGATCCATGTTCTGAGCACGAATGTGCTGACGGTGGGATGTGCCAGTTAAATGAAGTGCGAGCACCCGTCTGCAGATGTGGTCCACCGTGCGATTTGTTGGTACGACCCGGATCTGCTGTGTGTGGTTCAGATTACAGGGACTATCCAAGCGAATGCGCTTTGCGACGAGAATCATGTCGAACTCGACAGCAACTTACTATTGCCTACAGAGGAGAATGCGCTTCGGGTACATTTTCTTTAGTATTCTTAGTAAAATATACATATAAGTATACTATACGTTTTTGTGAATTTTATTTTGTAATAAATATCCACAGACTCAAACTTTATCAACCTATCCTTCTAATCTAAAACTAAATCTTCACACAGAAACGTTAAGAAATGGCTTATTTGTATCCCGTGTTGAGAGACATTTTGTCCTTACAAAAGTAATTGGGTACGAGCATCGAAGCGTCAAGGCGATCTGAAATTGTGGCTGGAATGGAATAATTTCATTATTTAAGATTAAAGTTTTAATATTGGAAATGTTGCTTTGTCTCAATTTCTGTCCATCAGTCTCAACATAATTTTGGGTGAAATTGTTATCTTTATGTCTTAGAAAATTAAATAGATTTGAAAGCTGTCATTCAAAATGTATATTATTATAAAAGTATTCCTTTTGTGCCAATTCCAAAAAAAAAAAACTAGAATAGGGCTCTACTTATCTACATAGATAGACTTGGTAGCCGCTTCTATAATACAGTTAATAAATTAAATAATATTTATCCATTGCCCTTGATAAATATAAGTGATACACACACATACACACACATACACCCTCGATACACATAAGTCAATTATAATCAAAAATTCTACTGTGGTGATAACTTCAAAAATATTTGCATTTTTCAATTTCTGTGTTTTTTTATGTAATAGTGTATTCTTTTGTACTGTTGCATATTATATAACATTTTGAAAAAAAAATAACAAAATATATCGTTGTTGCGACTTTAAGACCTCCTAGGTGCAAAAACGAAAATTTTGACAAATCGATAAAAACCATCTACTAAAAAAATATACTTATAATGAAAACAATTAAATTTCAATATATAGGTGACTACTGTATACTTTCTTACATTTTATTTTGATAGTTGTGTTAAAAAATAAATAGTGATTATAGTATATAGGCCTCTGTCCAGCAATAGGACTGCAATAGGCTAATTGATTGATTGATTGATTGATAGTATATAAAATAGATTTTTACTGTTGTTGAGCACAGGAGATTCTGATTGCGCATTTCATGTTACATCGGAGATTTTGATCTAAAATATCTAATGTAAATTGAAGTAAAAACCAGTGTTAATACATATTTATTTGTGAAAACAATATAAATCAACAATCTTTTGTAAATAATCGATTTTGAAGAAAGATAATTTGAATAAAAATTTAAACTTAAAAAAACATAAAACATAAACTCACGCCTATATCCCCGAAGGGGTAGGCACAGGTGCTAGCACCCACATTTCGAACAACAGAAAATAATACAAAAACAAGTCCGCGCCGTATAGATACCTATTTAATCTACCTAAGTACCTAGATTGTATACAGTTCCTGTAAATACTTATACTAGAGCGACACACTCAGGCACTGGGTGTCACTGAGATGAATATGCTGCAGTGGATATCTGAAGCTACGCATGAGGATCTCTCACATCCACGGCAGCTTTCATATCCGTGATATCGTGAATAAAATGCAGGAGAGTCGCCTTCGCAGGTGTGGCCACTTTTTGCGGTGGTAGCCTGGCTATGTGGCATGGCCAGATATATGCCCATATCGCCTCCGCCGGGCCCCGATTGTATGGGTAGACCAATAAATTATAAACACATAGGATAATTTATAAACCAACTCTTAATGTAGAATATACTGCTTCCGGGCCGTGGTCCATCGGAAACTTGTATTCCAGATGTTTCGTCAATCGCTGCGGTCGACATCTTCAGTGGTACAGCTCTGGACGCCGTCGAGTGCGGAGAACCTTCCTCGGCGGCGAACTCACTGCGGCTGTTGTAGAGGCCCGAGTCACCGGCGTATTTAGTCGCAGTTGGAGGGGGCAAACGACGTGATCGCTCCTTGGTTGAGAGCTGCGCAACCGATGCGCTCGATCCTGATTGATCAAAGCTATGCAAGGGGGTGTGGCCTCCCGATACCGGGGATGGTGGCGGTTTCGTCATGTTTGAATTGTGATGACGCATGGCTCTCAGTGCTGGGTACCAATCTTTTTGGAGATGAACACCTTCGTTTTTTCTATTAAAATTGTTGGGATGCTTGAATATTTCGATGGCTTCTCGACATAGCTGTGGCAAGAAATGTAAAATGGTGGCTAGAACCTTCGTGTTCTGAAGTTCGATGGTATGATTACCATCCTCCTGGGTGTGTTCTGCAACCGCTGACTTGTCGAAGTGGCTGAGGCGGCAATTTCGTTCATGTTCTGAAAGGCGGGTCTTGACGCTTCTTTAAATAGTGCCCACGTATACCGAGCCACACGAGCAGGGGATTCGATAAACTCCAGCTGAAGATAGTGGGTCACGAGGGTCCTTGACTGAACGGTGAAGATTACGTAACTGCGTCGTGGGCTTGAAAATAGGCTTAATGTTGTAAGCTTCTAGCAACCAGTCAGCTTCTAGCAGCAGTCTCCCGATACGATCCGTTGTACCATAAATGTATGGCTTTTAATGAGTTATCACATATGACATTTTGAATATGGTTAAGAAAAATGATTAAAACGTCATAAGCGCACGAGAGTAATTGCATAATATGGTGCATTAAATTTTGAGTTAACTAGCATAAAAGTCAATTTCACTAAAATGACACATAGGAGGTCTTAAAAATAAATAAAATGGCACATAGGAGTCGCCACAACGCTATGTAAGTAATAGTAGCATCTTCGGGTGAAGGACACTGACGACTGTGACACAGTTAATACTACTCCTGTCGCCAACGCTAACCTCTTTCTTACATGAATCAATAAATTATGAATTGTATTATGTATTATAAAAATATATCTTTGTTGTAAAAACAGCTCAACATCCTTGCGATTCAGTGAAATGTAGTTCACGGGAACATTGTTCTTTGGATGCACGTGGAGTGGCCGTATGTGGTTGTGGTCCAGAATGCGAGCCAGTGGTACGGCCCGTATGCGGCTCTGATGGACACACATACGACAGTCGATGTCATTTGGATCGCACCTCGTGTCTCGATAACCGAGATGTTCGGATTGCTTACATAGGACCCTGCGGTGAGTTAAATTAATTTGCACGTACAATTGGACATATTTCTACTTGTAGTAGCTTAGTCAGTTTGAATTTGAATTTTCTTGGTTTTGTTTGGTGGTAAAGAAAAAAAGGTTTCCATTTTAATGTTAACAAAAATATACACATTTTATAGGTTTAGAGGGTGAATTTACATTATGCGGTTTTAACTGTATTTAGTTTTCAATTTTTTTGTTTAAAAATAAATCCGCAGTCTTTTTAAAATGTGTTTTTAATCACTCCAAAATTTAAAGGCTTAGTTGACTCGTCGAGTTATACCTGAAAAATGAAGTGAAATGGTTCTGACGCCGATTGTTTATATCTCCTTCGCGATAGGCTATACTTAAATATTTATCTCCTCTCCTTTAGGAATGATAAAATGGTCAGTGTAATGGGGTTGTAGGTGTATTATTTGATAAAAACGTTAAGACCGTGCGAAGTGAAGAAGTAAAAGTCAGAAAGCAGAACCCGGACTCCGAGGTGACCTCGGATGGGACCAGAACTAACGCTAAGATGATGAAGAAACATCAAAATGTAACATAATTTACAAGTCCTTGATTTATTTAATTAAACGATAGCTATAATAGCAATTACCAATATTTATTTTTTAACAATTTGGTATTGAATAAGAACTAAGTAATGCACAGAATATTGCCCTAACCTTATTTATGTAACTTAAAAAGTACCAACTATAGTTCATTCAATATATGTTGATCTCTGTGACAGATAGCTATGAAACCTACGAAGTTATGTTGTATCACCTATAGTTTCATTATTTACGTGCCAGTTTCACCGCAATTGAAGTGCAATACATTATAAGATATAAAATCCATACCTAACGTGTACTTCGTAACTTCTAAAATATCTAGTAATTGTTTACAAAATAGGTCACTTACGCACGTACAAGGTCATACTGGACTAAGAAAAATATAGAGATGTGACAATCACTAAACGTAAATCGATAGCCAATCCTTGTAAAATTAAATTAAATAAAAGAAATAAAACCAATACAGTATGTACCCGTATTCTTCACGATTAATATGGCTGTATTCAAAAATTTAGATAGTTGAAGTAGGTTAATACTAAATTTTTGTCAAAGAATTTTTAAGCATTAAATTTCTTCATTGTCAGGTGTAGAAAATCCTTGCGCACGAACTTCATGTCCATGGGGTGGAGCATGCGTGGCACGAGGTGGTGCAGCTCAATGCGCCTGCCCGGTGTGTGACGCTACACTTACACCGGTGTGTGCTTCAGACACTAACACCTATGGCTCTGAGTGTAAGATGCGTATGCACGCTTGCCAAGAAGGTGTACCTGACGGTGAACTACGCGTGTTGTACAATGGAACCTGCCGTAAGTATTTCCTACAACTATCATTCTAAAAGTGAAAGCTAATCCTCGAAAGTCTAAGCAAATCCATTGTATATTTTTACCTGGCTACTAGGTACACTTATGTTATTCGGGCTCATATTTCTAGGTGGTTATGATAAATAACCAAGCCAGGTTAACTAACCGTTAGAGCTGGCGTTAGAGTAACCTATTAACCTGATCTATTCAAATCGGTATGCTCTGCATTAGAGTGCTTACCCTAAAGGTGAATCTGTAAATGAAAGGTACTGACACAACTGTTATGATATCCAATAATTTTCGATGAAACGAATCCCGAAGTGAATTGAAATATATCTCCTATATGTCAAAAAAATATATCAAGAAGTACCCACTTGGTATATATCTCATTTTGTATTTATCTTGTAAAGGTTATTATAACAAAAATATACCAAACATAAAATTTATTTGGCAAATTTTTATGATAAGACTGAAATACATCTTCCCATCTTTAATCACGGCAAGAAAAGAGTGATACTTTATTTATAGATATAGATATAAGAGTGATATTTATTATTTACTTTATATGCATAATGTATTGAAGCGAAATGTACGATAAGTTATATTATAGTTTAACTGGTATACAGTAAAAACCATTTTGAGCGCTAAAGCACACAATGATTTTGATTTTGAGATGAAAACATTGTAAAATACTGCGGGCTACGATGCAGCACTAGTTTTATCAATGTTTTAAAATACGCTGACCAAAAGAACAGACGGTGATTTATAACAAACTAAATTCGCCACCTTTCAAGGAATACATAGATGCTAAAAATGGCCAACTCGCCGAGATAGAGGTCTCCTTCCTCACAGCCCTAAAGGGATACCATCGTAGTGCCTTAAGTAGTAAAATTAGAGTTAGACTTTCATAACTTTACAGAGATTGGTGTAGATTAGTATTTTTTCTGTGCAGTCTAAATTCTTTAATCAAAAGCTTCATGGTGAAAATTATATTATGCAAAGGCGTATAACAAATCCCATTTCATTCCATAGACGCCGGCGCTTAATTCACTTTTCAGTGAAATGAAAGGCTAGGCACTTACAAAGGAATTCCTATTCATTTGCGTACTCTTAGTGGTTATATACTAAACTATAGAGATGTCGAGATATAATTTTCTACAGATGGTACTAATAATAAATAAATAAATCTTTATTGAACAATATATGTGCTTAATGCTAAAGAACCTAAAGTAATACAATAGTAGATGTCGAGTGACACGGCGGGTCCACAAACAATCTCCAGCACCATGCTAGGAATTAACCTGTGTTACGGCAGCAGGAAGGTGGCTCTTTCTCCGTACCTGCAACTCGATGTAGGTAGTGATAGTATTAGTGAAGGGTACTTAAACTTTAGGAATTACTGAGTTCCCAAAGTAGGCAAACCTGTATACTGGGAATCTAACCTTAACTATAGGTAATATAAAATTAACCTAGTATTATACCAAACTGCTACAACCGAGGACAATAATTAATTTACTCCTTATAATTTATTATAATAAATTATATTATAATACACAGCAGAGGCAATCAGATATGTTACGTGTGTTTGTAAACGTATGGTAAAGAGTGTAAGGGTGTGTGTGTGTGTCAGGGTGTTTTTGAGGTTGTGTGTATGTGTGTATGTGTGTGATGATGGAATACTTAAGAAAGTAAGGTTGGTGCTTATGTTCTATGTATGTAGAAGATCCTCAGATGCCGTATACTTTAATTTCTGAAGAAATTTTTAATACTAAACAAAACTGATATTTGTGTCTTTTTGGCATTGTTGTCCTATGACGTACGGATCATGGATAGCTTGTAAATTGGTGTGTGAGTATGCGAAGGAGGTATTGAAATAATAATGAATGCCGTTAATCAAAAAAGGCTTGAGTGGAGGAACATTGAAGAATGTTATATTTTATTTGTCAAGGTAACATTAGGAGCTATTGAAAAAGGAGTGATTTGATTTGGAAACGGCAATAAATATTTCATATTAAATATCAAAACAAAATATTTATCACAAATATCACTTGTTGAATTTTAGTAAACTTTGATAGAAAATTAGAACGTCTAAATATTTAATCGTAGCTGAATTGATTTTTACCAAATTAAAGAAGTTTCTTAAGCTTGAAGAATTCATAACATTTATGAATTTTACTGTTTGTAACTATATCATTGTGCTCTCAAATGTTAATTAAAGATTAAAACGGCTGAATAGAAATTGAACGAGACTCGGATTGATGAACCGAGAATAAGGATTAATGTTATTATTTGAAAGCGTCCCAGCTTGACCATTAATTATTGAAACAATATTTGATAGAGACGTTTACCGGCTTTTAGACACAGTTTAATGAAATTTCTTTCAAAGGGTTTAGCTTATCAGTTGTCGATTAATCACAAAGGTCTCTTAAAATAGAATTACAGGTAATCAATCATTTCGTCCTAAAATTACTTTAGAGCAGAATTTATGAACAAAAATATTTGATTTACGTTCAAACGCTTTTAACTCTTTGTATGTTTGTGTATTCTATGTTCACTGATTTATGTTTTGATAAAGTATTGACATTGAATTATTTCGGCAAAACACAACTGTCCAAATATGTTTTTTCATTTTTACGACAAATAATTTTATACAACCAGTTTTAAATTGTTTGTATCAATCAATAAGCTTCAAAAATAACATTGAGCCGACTATTATTAAACAATTGAAAATACAAGAGAAAAAGAAAGGAATATTTTCAAAAAATATTTACCATACAGATACTTGCTCGGACATCGTATGCAAAGGCGGAGGGGACTGCATCGTGGACTCCGATACCGGGCGTCCTATATGTCGCTGTAACCATAATTGCACCGAGGCACAGGTATTGTACTGCAACTTATTTATATACACTATAACAAACTTTGTTTATTACACCTCAAGATGGTAGCTTTTATAAAACGAATTTTACTTAGTAACTGAGTGAGTTCAAGTAGCTTATAGATTTTATATTCATGAATTTTAAAAATTCACCTTTAATCAGGGACGTGGAGTCTCAGGCGTCACTCGTATTGTAAATTCGTAAGCCCCATTTACTCGATACCACTTTCTTGAAATGCAAGAGCAATAAATTAAACTCAATAATTGACCTTCAAGAATTGTAAAGAAAAACATTTACTAAACTACACGCGGTTACGTTAAAAAATTTAATGCAATTATTGAATGCAAATCTTGACCAGAAATAATCGCAAGTGTCTTTTGTTTACACACTATGTTTACTTCATTAAATCAGTAGAACCGAATATTGTCACATTTTGCCTCTTTTTTAATGAACAACTATCTTCTAAAACGTTCAATACTTGAATAACGCCAACGCAAATACGTGTAGTACTTGAAGCAACACGCCCATAAATTACAAACACACGTACAAGTCTTTATTTAGAAAAATCAAAACTTGAAAGCATGAATTACCTAAACATAATGACACGCTTATGTTTGATGCTTATGCTTATGTTGTAATGAAGGTTATTGACATTTATTGCAGTATTATGCATTATTATGGAAATGTAAATTACAATATAAATATATTTAAATATTCTACGACATTCTACACAGCGCTTTCTAGACCCAAAGTAAGCATAGTTTAACTAGCTTGTGTTATGGGTTCCAGAATGCGGATAAACATATTTATATAAACTTTTTTTTTTTGTAAATACATACATATTATACATAGAAAACACCCAGACCAATGCAAATAGACATATTCATGCATACAAATATTTGCACTGAGCGGCGAAACCCGCGCCCCCTGACGTAGCAGTCGAATGCACTACCGCTACGCCACAGAGGCCGTCGAAACTAAAAGAATTGTAATGCACGTTATACTGCATTTGCGCAAAGAATTTTTAATTGAGGGTTCGGATCTAAGGAAATAATAAACACAATAAAAATTCTGAAGACGCTGTATCATGTGGCAAGGAAAAAGATAAAAGTTTCTATGGGTACAAGTTACGGTACTTATGTTTACAAAAAAAGGGAGAATCCAATCCTAGCATGGAAAGATTGCCTGTCAGCGCAAGAATGTGACATGTTATTTAGATAATGCAAGTTATTTTCTTGCTTCAAATGTGCAATTTTGCATTATGTGAAATGGGCCTTTAGAATTTACTTTTTCCTCCCGCTTGTCACTACTCTGCATCTTAGTAGCTTTTGCTTTTAACCCCCGACGCAAAAACGATGTAGTGTTATAAGGTTGACATGTTTGTCAGTGTGTCTGTCTGTGGAATGATATCTCCCGAACAGATGAAACGGTTTAGATGCGGATTTTTGTTCGAAAGCCGAAATGGTCGAGATGGTCCTAGCTATAAATAAATTTGTGTCGGGAGTTTTTAAATTTTTAAATAAATGTTTTTATGTAATAAAACAACCACGAAAGGAGATTAAAGTGTTCTTAATTGTAAAAACCGTTTAAAAAGATTAGGCGTAGCCTGTCAGGCAGTTTCCCTCCGCGGTAGGCAGAGACAACAGCCCGCCATCTGCTTCTGTCCTTACATACTTCACGAGCTTCCTTCACTGTCATTAAACCTTTCATGCAAGCCCGCCGGTTTTGAGTCCTTTTGACCTAGATCCCATATAAAATGTAATGATGATTAGTTCTTTTATTTTTATATTTTCTTGTGCATAATGGCAAAAAACAGTAGCAAACGTCAAGGACCGATCATGAGTCCATCAAAAAGTAGAATAATGGGGGTAGAAAGTCCGTCATTTGAAGAGGAATTCTATTCCTTAATTCTAGCAGATCCATCTGATAGTGAAAATTGCCCGTAATTTAGGCCATGTTTTAGGCTTTATTTCTTTTTATATTAGATTTCAAGTAAAAAGTGTTATATTTATCATATTACATGTATGAGGTTTTTTAAAAATACCAAAATAAGCATCTCATGCCAATTAAAGCTAAAAATACCACTAAGATTTAATTTCAGTATAAATATTTAATTATAGAAGTATATTTAATTAGCTAAATAAAAAATTTAGTATAGAACTTAATTCAATTTACTTATTGATATAATATACCAATGGATAAATTTCAACACAATCTTAAAACATTTAAATTAATTTTTATAACAAAAAATCACTTTGAAAGTAGTAGCCTAAAGGCATCATGTCACTGGGCAGTGTTATCAATTTTTCATGTCACTGGTTAAGGGAATGGCATAGTGACGATTGCTGTACATGCGATCCCGGCTTCTATACTTGGTTCGGGCAAAGTGTTATTGAGATTTTTGTTAGGAAATTCTCCGCAGTACCAACTTCGGGTTGTCGGCAGTACGCTCGCACCCTGTTACATGGGAGTGAAGTAGTGAGTGCATATTTCTGCCAACTTCCTTGGCGAAAGTATATAAAAACACATACTTATATAATAATCAACATCGTTATCTTCGCTGTGGATATCCTCTACCGAAAATAAGATACCTTAAAAACCTTTATAAAAAACGTTGTATTACCATCTCCTTTATAATACCGATACCACGTCCAAAAATGCAATAGCTCGAGGACTAATTACAAAATATACAAATCAGAAGGAGTAGGTACTAGTAAACAATTAAATAACCCACGCGTATATGCATACCTAATCCTTTCTAACTGCGTAACTATTGACGAAGTGCAAAATGGCCATAATCTAAAAGTAAATACCATTAACATTTCTCAACTGTGACTAATAGGACCAATCCTGTGTCCAGTTAGCACATCAAGCGAAAGCGGTCGGAGAATGAATTAATATTTCTATAACATAATGTTAACGTGGCTGGATAAAGCATTCCAGGCAAATTCCCATACCTTCCACCATTGCAATAGGTATACCTATCTCCATGTGGTAAACAGGCTAATTATAAAGAGGTATTCCAACTATCTTCGGATAGGATATTTCTGGGTAATCTGTTATAATTAATACGTATAGTAAACGCGTATCATATATATTGGAACTATCCGCATGTTGGTTGATTAGCGCTGAAAGCAATATTAAGCCGGATGGATGAAAGTAGTTTAGTGCTTGAGCTTCAGGCGCTTAAGATTATGTGTGATGTGTATGGAAAAAAATTACTAAGCAGTCAAAAACTACTGGAAATATAAAAATATAAACAACGCTCACGTAACAAGATTATTTTGTGAAAAATGTATTCAAATCTATTTCTCTTTAGTAGACATTTTAAAAATAGTATTAGAAGATCTGTGTTTTGTAATTCGATGTTTTAATTATATCTTAAGACATACGATATATTTTTGAAAGTATGGTATATATAAGTAGTAAAGTACAGACTCTCGGCATAGCTAGAAGTAAACTTTCTGCTCACGTAACTACTGATTTCACTGATAACTGAAGGTTAAAAGACCTCCTATGCACACATTTGGAATGAAATAATCGAGAAATACATGCACGTAAATTCTGGATTTCTTGTAAACATATATATATATATATATATATGTATAGAGTTCTGATATTTATCAACGGTGGCAAAACAAAAACATTATTTCTAACCAGTACAAATGCTAATTTCATAGCAGGAACAGTCAGATCCTCTATCGATCTGCAAAGCCTCTCATCTACAATTCCATTTATCTTGAGATCCTTGAGTCGATTGAGAAAAGAGCCAAGATGCTATTCAACGTCGACAAGCCAACACAAGCAAAGGCCCTATAAGCAAAACATCGACGTAGGGTTGCAATTCATTAGTTTTTTCCTTTACGGCAAACACTCTTGAAAATATGCCAGTAATTAAATGAAGAAGTATAAAAATGAATCGTACTAAAAAAAAGTGTAGACGGGTGTTGCAAAAAAAAGATTAGTTTATCTTTAATTTCTCCACGTGTCACCTTGTTACCTTTACTTTCTTCAATAAAATGCTGTACCTAGTTCATGAATATCCTGCTCCTCAGTAGTCATTTAATAAACCAAAGCCACTGCTGATTTATTTATTTTTCTCAGAGTGCTCCAGCCACCGTATTTGAACGGCCTGTGACGGCCTCTATGGCGTAGCGGTGGTGGATTCGACTGCTACGACAGGGGGCGTGGATTCGATTCCCGCTTAGTGCAAATATTTGTATGCATGAATATGTCTATTTGCATTAGTCTGGGTGTTTCTATGTATACAATGAATGTATTTACAAAAAAAAAATATAAGTATGTTTATCCGCATTCTAGAACCCATAACACAAGCTAGTTAAACTGTGCTTACTTTGGGTCTAGAGAGCCCGGTGGTCTAGAATGTCGTAGAATATTTATTTATTAACAGTTACAGGGATATTTAAGATTATCATGAATTTTACGGGTTGGTTGTTGGTAGGAATCAGAAGCGGTATGCGGGAGCGACGGACAGACCTACCCGTCGCAATGTGAGCTGGACTCGACAGCGTGTCGCGAGCAAGGTGATTTGCGGCTCGCCTACAAAGGCGATTGTGGTGAGTTTAATTTTTTTAGTTAACTTTGAACTTGTGAAACGTAATTTCAAATTATAAATTTAAATAGGACATAATGAATAATGAAAGCTGTTTTCATAATAATATACCTGTTTATATCTAATTTATAGTAGATTTGTTAAATATATGAAGAAAAGTAGACTTCAGATATCAAGACTTGCAACCAAGTGGTTGAGGATACCAGTATACAATTGAATACACTTCTTGCAAATAACTTAGTTGGAGATGTAAACAAGAGCTTTTGAAAATGTGTGACCTCAAGGTATTTTGATGGCTAGTCGACTCTCAAATGGACTGAATTCGTTTAAAGAGGTGAATGTGACCTAGCACATACCACTATCTACTCAGGCTTATATCGAATAGATAAAAACGTATTCAGGTGTCAGGTATTCATTGATACAAGGACCAAACTTTATTGAAAATCACAACAATGTTGCGATGTTCTGGTGGTAGCAGGCATGGCAACTAGTGAGAAATGACAATGCGTTACGTGGATCAAAGGGAACCAAAAGCGATTTGTGATGATCATCTATATCATTTAATTTGGTCATAAACCGAAAAGCAATCCAAAATTACATTCAAAGTATGTCACTTCTTTGATAGGAAATATACCTCGCATAATATATATAGGACCTTCACTGGTAAAATTCTTATTTCTGTCCCTTATAAACAACGCTGACTGATGAATTAACAAACTGGCCCCAATTCTTGCACGAATCGTGTTAAATCTGGTACAATATAATTCCCGAAATAGTAATTTCGGGATGCTACAGTATTGATCAGGCAAAGCCTTCGAGTATTTAATTATGCGTGCGTCATCAAATAACATTTGATGCATAATATAAGAACGCACTAGTATTTTATCTCTTTATAGAGTGAATTGATAAGTAAACAAGCGGTAACTTTTATTTTGTACATGTATACTCGACGTGACCCTAAAGCAGATTACGGAAAGATCTGTACTTATCTTGTTTCAAAAGAGATTATATAAAAAATGTAGCAAAGAAAACATTGTCCGTATCCCTGATAATTGTTCACAATACATTAAAAAAGCCATTTCATTAAAGGCCCGTTGGACAATACAGTCCGGGCCTAGTTTTTTACAGTCGGTTATTGCATTAGGATATTTTGCGATAAAAAAAAATTATTCCTTCATGTTCATAAATGAAGCGTATGAACTGGGAATTTTAATCATATCATTTTAGACATAATATTTAAATATATTTCTTTAAGATTGATAGGAAAAACCACTCTCATTTCAGCTGTTACATATCACGAAGAGTGAAGATAAAGAGGCGCTTTGCGTAATTTTCCTTTTACGTCGCACGTTCTATGTCATCGTTAAACTCACACAGCTCTCATATAATGCTTCCCGAGAAGAAAATATCTACCAAAGTAATTATGCTTCAGTATGCAATCATTTCATATAATTTTAATGTCTGGTGTGGTTGCTCATACGATAGTTAACTGAATAAATTTGAATTCCATTAGATATTTACGTCGGAACATTTTAATTCAGCTCCTTTTTGTAATCCTATTTTTAAGGCTCGAATAAAAATACTGATTCGTGTATTTATCAATATATATTGGACAGTGACAGGATAGTAAATGATAGATGAATGTTTGTATTATAACTATAACTATTTTCGTAAAAAATTAAACTACACATAAGTCGCATTTATAATATTTAATATATTTTATATATAAGGTTATCTTAAAAAACGCCTGTTGTAAATTTTGTACTGTAAAATGTACCTTTTTTATTTATTTTTTATTTTATTTTTTTTGTATTTTAACACTTGCATTTACAGCAAGCGGCTGAATTTAGAACAATAGTTTCAAAGCCTTTTGTACTTTACATTTAGTTCGTGATAGATTAAAGTAGTATTTTTTACAAAATTGTGCTTAAGTTTAGGGCAAGCTTCATTCAGTGAGAGACGATCGATTAGGGATTATACTCCCATAACGGGCGTATCTGTAATAGTCAGATTAAGTAGATCGCCTTTGTGCTGCATGCTCAGGTTACTTTGTTAATCGCAAGAGGTGCTTTCTACATTTCATTAAACTGTAATCCTATCTATCCCTGGAATAGTTATTAGTTTTTAAGGGCCGACACGAGTTTATTTGCATCAACATTGAATATCAAAGCAGATGGATGGCTAAATCACGGATTTTAACAATCCTTACAAAACTTTCGATAAAGGTTTTATCTTTTTTTTAAATCTAACTTGTGGCACAGTATATACAGTAAGTGATAATGAAGTACAAAAAGCTCACTGCTTTGATTTTACAAGAAATTTAAAAAATTTAACGCCAACACAAACACATTTGCATTTGCATTTACATTATTCACAAAGTGTAATAAAACACTTAGCATTTATTTTATTTACATACAATTTACCACTTGATTTACCTTAAGATTGTGTGTTAGTTTTTATTTACTAAATTTTGGCTTTATTCTTAAATTCTTGATTCATGATTTTATGAATATCATAAAATTCTGAATTAACCAAAATAATTGGATACAACGAAAAGACAATATCACAAATGTGAGGTCGTGGCCGAAAAGTTAGCATCTAATTTAAATTTATAAAAGCAGAAGCGGCTGTAGTAATCTCAGATTAACAAAGAAGACATCATATTATACCATTAGCACCTAGCAGCATTAAAATATAAGTACTTTCTTACTTACTTCAACTTTTTAATTCAAGTCTGGGTTTTTGAACAAGCTATGCCCACGACTTCCCTCGTTTGGACTTCTTAGATCTGGGTTTTTCTGCGCAACCCAAATTTTTTTTTAACGATTATACGATTTAAGAGTTAGGAGAGATTTTAGCTAGCACCCCTGCCTACCCCTTCGGGGATATAGGCGTGAGTTTATGTTATGTTTATGTTATGTGAATTTATCTTTTTATCTCCTTATGTGATTTTATATCCACCCGACAGATGTTGCCTTACGTTAATATTGAATTAAATGTGTTGGTCAGTATGTTAATCGCGCCAATTACAAACACCATAAGATTACATTGTAAAACTTAATACATTCGTTAATTTTTTAAAGTTTCTTATTTACTGCGCAACTTTCTTAATTTTTTCTTCCAGAAGAACGTTCTGCTGACAATAACAAACACAATAAAGTAAGAATTTGTGAAATCGATCCAGCATTTCACGCATGATGTTGTAACCAAGGGAAATAGGGATGTGTGAATACGTGAATATTTTTTTCCCTTTTTATGTTTTTTTTTTCTGTAACGTTTCTACTTATCAGACTGCAGTTATGAGATAAAGTGAGTGAGTGAATAAACCGTGATGAAATAAATGTATAGGAACTGCAAAAGTACAAATTGTAAACACATGCTGGATTTTTTTTCATTTTTTATAGATTATTATGTCATGCAAATTTCATATCAGTTTAAAGTTTTGTGAAATCTTTAAAAATTAACGTTTCTACAGGGTGGAAATGTAAAGTGTGTCCAGCCGATTATTTCGTATTTATTATTTATATATTATATATATATTGTATATATTATATTATTTAGTAAAATATAAATATAGTGGAACCACCTCTCTACCGCGGTATGTCTAAATATTCACAGCATAGATTTATTAAAAGAGAGAAATGGGGTTTCTACAAGATTGATAAAGAATGCATGGTAGTTTAAGTTTAGGAACCTTCCATCGGCTGACCGCTATAGTCCTTATTTTTCAAAAAAGAAAAATAAGAACTTAACAGAGCATTACGGAGTTCGGGATTTGGAAACCTTACTAAATTTTGGTAATAAAAATTACACATCGGTTAGCAGATATTGGAAATGGCCCTATTTCATTGTTATCTTTAATTTTCGATGGTAGGCTCCGGTTCGTTGACTGTAAGCATTCCACTTTCTGACCACACATATTGATATATTTGTGTTTACACAGTATGTTTTATTGTATTGTTTATTGGGTCTGATTACAAGTGTGTCAATAAAGAGATGTTTTTTATTCTAACGAAAAAGACGTAATATACCTACCACTGCCAATTTCAAGGAACGTGATTGGGGGGATATAAATAGTCAATATGTGTATTGCGATTCAGTATCGACACGAATCGTATTTGCATATCCATACTGTGTCATAATTATCAATAATATCAATCATATACATATAAACGGGATCGCGATATAATAATATTGACTGTCTAAACGGGTCCATTGATCTTTTGTATTACACTCACAATGCACTCAATACAAGGTCACCCATTTTATGTTGAAATTATTCTTATATTTCTGTCAAATCAATCTAGGCATTGCAGGGCTTACATTAGATTTACTTCACAATAATATTTGATTACTTTCGAACATCCAGATCAATTACTATATTTGTTGCTAATTCTCTTCAATTTTAAATTTGGGTCCCAGCTGGATCAAAAAATTATTATCTTTTTCACCCTATTAAACCCTATAACACCCAAGTACACCTAGTAATAGTCAATGTTACTGACTCGTAAAAACCATGCATTCTATAAACATCGTCCCATGTCATTCCATACAATAGGAAACATAACAATGTAATAACAATGCATTTATTTTCGCACACTCTTGTAAATATGGTATCATGAAAATAATAGTAATATGCTTCCGTATTTTCACAAAACTGTAATATTCATTACCATATTTATAGCACCATTTAGTTCATAATGTGCTTAAATGCCATTAAAAACTCACTGTTTAAGTAGCTACACGGCAAAGCAGTCAAAGCGTGAACATTTTAACTATATTTAATGAAGTATAAAGCTTCCAGTGCTAACTTATACTTAGTCTACTAATAGTCGGGCTCTTGTGAAATATAATAAAACGTACTTGTAAACCTCTTAGGCGTATATTGTTATGTCCACATTATTCTTACTTTAAAATTTTATTACAAAACATTTTACATTTTCCGTCCAGCATTAATCGACCGCTTTCACAAGACTTTCGTTTTGCGGAGAAGTGGTAAACAATCGTTATTAAATTTGCACGGGTATTTTGCTTCATCCCTTAATGAGAGAACGAGGAAGATTAATTTTCCTAAAGGCAGAATGAGAAAGTATGATAGGAAGCACACAATTGTCCAACGCAATGACATTATCTGTTCAGCCATTTGTTTCTCGGTAAACTTCAGTCGGGGTGCTTATAAAGTCGTAAACCTTACCAGTGCAGACGAAATAAAACTCTTGCTTGTATTATTATTTATGAGTAGCGCAACTCGCTTGTTGCGACTTCTGTGAGACTGTTTTATAATTTAGATTTAATAAATGATTTCTTTTTTGTAGGTACATCATTTTTAGAAGTTTGGGAAACGATGTTTGTGTTCTTGAGCATTTTATAATACTTAGAAACATACATAATTTACTAGATATATTGTCAACAGCTTTATGCGAGGGCGTCCAATGCTCTTACGGCGCACACTGTGCAGCAGGAGAATGTATCTGTCCCACTGATTGTACTGGAACTGCTCGCGAACCAGTTTGTGGAAGCACTATGCAGACTTTTGCGAATGAATGTGAACTACAAAAAGCAGCCTGCAGGCTGTCTCCCCCAGCAACTCTACATGTGATATTTTATGGAGACTGCAAAGACAGATTAGCTGTTGTACCACCTATTGCTATGAGTACGTATATTTTGTTATTTCGTTTTTTATTTATTCATTAAGGCCAATTCTCTAACCTCATTTAATAATACTAACTTGATCTATTCATTAAAATAATCCTTCTACTCGACTCATATTACTCTGCCTATCTTAAGAAAACTTAATATCTACTAATCATCATCAGGCAAAAACAGTAATTTCAATATACTCAATTAACCAACTTTCGCTTTATCGCTTGAATAACACGCAAATATTTGGGTGGGGGTAGGTACGACCGCGATGACCACTACCGAGGTGGAGGATGGATCGACGGATTCTTGGGGTGCAACGGACCAGGAAGAAACTGCCAACCCTAGCGCTTGTCGGGACATTCGGTGCGACTTTGGGGCCAGCTGTGAAGTTGGTTCTGATGGCTACCCCCGATGTTCCTGCCTTTTTGAATGTCCGCCCGATAATGAATACTTTCCTGTATGCGCTTCTGACTTTAGACTTTATCCTAGTCTTTGTGCGATGCGAAAAGAGGGATGTCAAAAACAACTCGAATTAAGACTGCGACCTCTGGATCTATGTAAAGGTTTGTATTTCTAATTTCTAACACTGACTAACTTTTCCTTTATACAGCTAGGTATATTAAGTATAATTAACTTGTATTTGCTATATATATATATATATATATATAGTACTTCAAAAGCCAGTTTTCACAATAAAATATTGTTAACACAGGTATGGAAGTAAGGCCATGCGGTAATAGTAAAGCCATGATTGATGTTACCACCGGACTTGAAATAGATTGTGGTAACGGACCACATCGACAGGACTGCCCTTTGGGTAGCTACTGTCATATAACATTGACCGCAGCCAGATGTTGTCCTAAAAGTGAGTACCTACCTATGATAAATAATAAAATAGTATATGATGTTAAGAAAGTATAGCAATAGAAACTAAAATTAAATTAGAATTCAGTAATACTACAGTGGAACTACAAACAGTTGTGCATCGCCTTTGATGTTTTGCGAAATGCACTGTCTAGACATACATGATTTTCTCAGGGTTGCCACGTTTAGTACACACAGTATTATACATTATTTTTTAATTAGGTACTTAATTTTTGCAATATTTAATTACTTCTTATTAGGATATCCTCTTTGCGAATCCATATTGCTGTTCTGCTCGCTCAATGCAATCATTTCATACAAAATGTAAACATAGCGTCGCGCGCCGCATATAAACAAGTTATTGTATAAATTTTTCATGAGAGTTATATATACTTATTCCAAATTAATATTATAAATGTGAAAGTAACTCTGTCTGTCTGTCTGTTACGCTTTCTCGCCTAAACCACTTAACCGATTATATTGAAATTTGGTATGGAGATGGACCAGAGCGTCGGAAATTACATAGGGTACCTCTTATCACAAAATGGTTTGAAGGGGTTGAAATAGGGGATGTTTATGTGTTCAGTAATAGTTTTCAAATATTTAATTAAAACCACATATGGAACACAGAATAAGTTGTATTGTTCGAGAATCACATTGCCTAATACATTTCGATCAACCGTATTTATATATGGAGCGACCGACCCGCGCGTCTCGCTCCTAGTGAGTGCGGGCTCTAGCCTGAAGAGCATACATATCGAATTCCTGATGTCTCTGCAGTTTGTATGAAAGTATGTCATTTTCGAATATGAAACTTTGCATTATTATAAGCATTTGATTATAAATAAATATGCTTTATAGCGTTTTTGAAATATCGACCTGTGTGGGATGAAATAGTAGACGATAGTCGGATAACCGAAATCCACACGGGTGGAGCCGCGGGCAACAACAAGTCATAAGTAAACGTACTTTAGAGCGTTTTTGAAATTTCGACCTTTGTGAGGATGCAATAGGGGATGATACTTCGTACAGAAGTTCACACGCGATTACCGATATCTACGGGTAACAGCTAATAGTATACAAAAGTTATTTTTTACGCCCTACTATAAATTACGACGGCTCCGTCAAACGGCTGTAAGAAAGAGTTTGTTCGACTGTGGAAATACCATGTAATTGACTAAAAACACGAATTAAAACAAAATTGTGTTGTACATATCTCAATTAGTTCTTCAGCCATCGTCACTTTTATTATAATTAAATTAAAATACACCCTAGGAGTCACGAAAGAGTCCATTAAACTAATTGAGTACACGCCTAACGTTTAACAATCAAACTACAACAATTCGTAGGTATTGACCAAACTGTACAGATGTTGTAACTATGTCTCCGTCAAACAAATACTCCACTTAGTCAGTTTATTTTGGCTATTTGCACAGCTACAATAATTAATCTTTTAATTAAAGCCGAATCTGTGATTTGTAAAGGTTATATTTTGATTAGCGTCCAATTTCACTGTAACTATTGAAATATTTCCATCGTGCCAACCGTAACTGGTGATTTGTCAGGGTGAAGATACTAACGGTACACGGCACCAACAATAAATTGGATACAATCACGCTAGCCGTTGTCGGTACGGATCCTTTGTCCCCATCTTATAAAATACTGTATTTTATTCACTTACTTATGTAGCGAACATGAAGGCGTGTTCGTCTTATAACTTAAAACAATTTTATACAGATGATTCGAAACTAGCCGAAGAAAAGAAGATATCACACTGTTCAGAGTCTTTGTACGGATGTTGTTCTGATGGGTCAACCGCAGCTTCGGGGCCTAATGAGGAGGGGTGTCTAATCACAAGCTCGACTTGCGGTTGCAATCGGCTCGGTTCGGTATCCGATCGATGCGATGAAGAAGGGCAGTGTGTTTGTCGGCCTGGAGTTGGCGGCCTTAAGTGCGACCGCTGCGAACCTGGCTATTGGGGTCTGACGAGGATCGGTGCCGGACATACAGGATGTATCCGTAAGTATAGCTTATTTTCCTTTATGTGAAAAACTTGAATATAGAGTTAACTTTTTTATATTGCATCATTATGAGATTTCAGTTAACTGGATTAATTAATATTTAATTAATTTTCTACACCATTACTGCTATAATAATGCGCACTGGAATGGGAGTACTGGTAGATAAAATTAATGAAAACTAAGAGACAATGCTAATTTTATCCCACTACCTATGTTTTATTTTAGCCTGTGGTTGTTCAGCATTCGGTTCGGTTCGAGAAGATTGCGAACAAATGATTGGAAGATGTGTTTGCCGAACTGGCGTTCAAGGACAAAAATGTACTGTGTGTGCCGACCACAGACGCAGATTAGGACCCAACGGGTGTTCCGACCGTAAGTCGTATTTCCTTTAAAAAACAACAAGTCTCTCTTATACCGAGATTTAGAGTCCTCATTACAAAGGTACTTACAACAATGCCATGCCTTACCCATGTCGAGATGTTTTTGTATTAACCGTTTTCCTTTTTTTACAGAGATAGGTTAGTCCTTAGCCACTTCGTGAATGTATTTAATTTTCTGTGTTTTTCTTTTCTACAAAGGATTAGAGTTTAATAACGTCCCAAATATTTGGCAATATAATGTTTACGAGGGAGTGAAGGTAAAGATTGTAAATGATCTCGTACATACAAATAGTAAAATGGGTCGACTTTTAGTTGTTAGTGAACTGAATATCAGACTCCGAGGGGCATTATACATGTACGATATTTGTGATCGTGATTCAAAATCGTGATTTTGATCGCCATGTTGATATTTTGTGATATGGATTTCGGTTTCAAGATATAAAATTTTCAACCGAAGGAAAAACGCCATGTAGATTTTTGGGGAAAATTATAAAATGGACAAAGTTGGCTTGTGTCAAATATTTCAACAGATTAATACGCTTACATAGTAGGCTGAAGTGTGAAGTAAAAGTATAGTACCTATTATATTTCGACAAACTAGTGGTTTGAGCGGAATCAGGTTATACAAGGATACACTAATTTCAAGCATCAAGTATGTTCTGTGCTTAAAATTGGTGAAAAAGACCATAATCAATGACATTTTTGAAGCAATTAGTATGCTAACTTTTCCGATAGATTTAGTTCGGAGAAATTGAATATCCAGGAAGGGACTTGAACCTATGACCAGTCTCTTACAGTGGGGAATACTCTGATCAACTGAGCTAAATGGACACGTTCTAGACATTCGAAATTCTCTGATTCGTTACGGATTCGTCCTGGATGTTCACTTTTTGCGAACTACATAACATAACATAACTTCACGCCTGAGGGGGTAGGCAGAGGTGTATTGCCCAATGTAATAGGGGGCGAGCCCATTGCAATCTACCGGGCACACTACTAAGCGAGCGATAATCAACATTTTTATACACACATTAAATCAATAATATTATGCCATAGTCGTTTTAGTGTCGTGCATTCTCGTGTCATGTAGTATGCGGATAAATACAAAAAAGAAAATAATCGATACACTTTATTCTTTTAATATACTTAATTTATTAAAAATATACGAGAAAATCAGGATCCATCTTTTTAGCTAGTAGTTTGCTGTGTGGAACACAATCGCACAATTTTAAATGCTTAAATTTGGAAAATAGTTGTTTGTTCCAGCTACTGGCTACTGTTTTCAGAGCAGCCAGTAATTGGAAGTTGCAATATGACTGAGTTATCAAAATAAAATAAAAAAACGAACAATGGCGTGTTAGACCACTAATACAAAAAGTTAATGTCGTAACAAGCCTACGAATACAACAGCCTACTAATCTTAAGCACATATAAAAGATTACAGTCATGTTGCAATTTGTATATTTTGGATTATATTTTAAATATTTCACACAGCTGAAATGGGTGGCGTGGTGGCCTCTTGTTCGGAGTTGTCGTGTTATTTCGGTGCTGTTTGCACGGAACGGACCGGTGGCGCTCTTTGTGAATGTACGGCGGCACCCTGCTCTGATAGTGACACTAATATGTTGGTGAGTGAAGCCTTTAGTCTTATATATCGAGACTTTTCATTCAAAAGTTTAGTAAACGTATATATTTTAACGCCATGTTTTTTAATAATAATGTTAAAGACGATAAGTATTGTACTATAACCATAAGTGTATAGGAAAATAATAAGGGTATCAAAACAGTTATGAATACTTAAAGGCAAATAATAGCTGAGCTAACAAATGTTAACATTCCATTAGGTGTGCGGTAGCGATGGGAAAACTTATGAGTCCGAATGCCACTTAAAACTTCAAGCATGTCGCACGCAAGAAGATATTGTGGTCCAAGCGTTTGGCCCTTGTAAACTAGGTGAAGTAGCCGGGACAGCCGGGCCACCCAGACCATCATCCCCGATACAATTTACACAACAAGATGATGGAGCTGCATCTAAATCAACGAGACATCTAATGAACCCTGATAAATATTACAATAAATATGATTGGACCAGAAAAGAAACACCCAGTGATTTCGACAGTATACTCTCAGGCCAAAAGTTCAAAGGTAAGCTATTAACGATTTATAGAAATATATCTTTACAATACATAACACATAATATAGCTTCCACTAATGCTAAACCTTTCATACAGGCTCTCCAGTTTCGAATATTTCCGACAATTTTTTTTCTGTATATCATCAATCAAGTACTTTTTTTTAAACAAACGTTCTATTTAAAATATTTGTCCGCAAACAACTCTAAAAGAGTATCCACTTTTAATCCAATAATATTATTAAGTCAATATTGAATCGTCAATATTTAATTTTATTCTCGCTATCCCGATGCATCCATCGTAAAGTTGATTTAGGTCAACGATTTGAATCACGATAAAAGATATACACAATAATGTATTATGTATACTATAATACATATCTTTTTCAACATCTCACTTTCAACGTTCATAAAATATGTTTGCATCTTTAATAAATGACCAGCATTTACTTACAAAACATATTTACAAGTTTCATGAAACACCTGTTTTTGTCTATCAATAAACGCATGTATTTTATCAAGAAAAGTGTATTTTAATGGGAAATTATAGCGAGTGCTTGGTATACTTTACATTATTTGCATCTTATCTTATTATAAGACAGACTGATGTGCATATTTGTTCATTTCACGAGTTTTTATTGTGATCTATTCAAAAAATATATATGCGCAAAAACGCAATTTGTTGAGTTTTATGTTCCCGCTGGTGTGTAAAATCACCAGAGTATTTTGTCTTTCTGATGGAGGGATTATGGTTGGCAATACATGATTTCTATCTTTGGCATTCCAAGTTTTTATCGCTCTTAGTAACCGCTTATCTGGATTTGACTGGAGTTTTTTAGCACCCTAGGATAAAAATCTCGTCTCATTATCATATTATCCATAAGGACACTTTCTCAAACAGCAACAACAGCCACTGTTGGGTCTAGAAGTGCATCAGGGACAGTAGGGGCATTGCTTGGAGATCTTTGTAGTGAAGATGTAGATTGTGCAGTACTGCCGGGCGCAGTATGTGCGCGAGCTGCTTGTGTCTGCCGCCCAGGCCACGTACCTACGCTTCATCGGAAGGCATGTATTGGTAAGTCTTTTTCAGCTCTGTTATAGCGTTATTAATCTTATGTTTCAGTTTATTAAGTTATATATATATAGTTGCCTAAGTTAACCTACCACAGAGTAGTACAGATTTATGTATATAGAGTCCAGTCTCTTCATCATAATAACTTGCCTTTGAAATGCCTCATTTTAGACCAAGTCGACCTGACCGAGCTGATATACGAGTACATACCTATACAATCAATCAATTAGCCTATTGCAGTCCACTGCTGGACATAGGCCTCTCCCATTTTACGCCATAGCACCCGATCCTCCGCCTTGCGCATTCAGTCTATCCCAGCTACCTTTTTCAGGTCGTCCTATACAATGATCACGATAAATTCCGTGAATATACCTAATTCCTTTTTGTTTTACGTGTCTCGGGTTCATGTTGATTCAAACCAACTAAAACCGCACATGTAAAAGTGTACAAGTACTGTCTTCTGCCTTGTACTTTTCCAATTTAAATTTCAAAGATCGAGGGCAGTAGGGTAGGTGTACCCCCGTGACATATTTCGATCACCCGTGGTACCAATTTAACCCATACCTACATGCCTGAATTTAGATTTGCAATAATGTATGGAAATTTGCCCAATTTGTTTATATATATATGATTACTGCTCCGTTTCCCTAGATAATAGCGCGATGATATATAGCCTATAGCTTTCCTCGATACATAGGCTATCCAACACAAAAATATTTTTTCAATTCGAATCTGTAGTTCCTGAGATTCAACCAACCAAACAAACAAACGAAAATCTTTATATAATATTATAGATTAAGTATAGATAAGTTAGGTAAGTCACGTGGAAACAAACTCTTTGCGACTTAAGAATATTAGCCGATTAGTTCACTTAAGTCGATGAGTGCCGCATGAGTGCCCGTATTTTGCTTGAACGGAATAATATCTAATTGTACCCAAGAAATGAACAAATAAGAGACTGTCACTTATCGTTCATTTGTTGAAAGAGCAAGATAGTAAAAATTGATTAATCATCGCTACTGCGTGATTAGTTCCTGTTGTCGAATACAGACTTATCTATCTTCATATTATATTTTGAACTTTCAACGACGCATATTTTTGGCAGTAATGCGCATCGTAAAGTGAACGAGTCGTCGTAGCATAAAACAATTTTAATTAGTAGCGATAGTCACAAAATAGGAACTGATAACGTCCTGAAAGCAAGAATGCGAATATGCGGAAATCCCTTCGGATACCCCCCCGCAGGCCAGCGGGGGCGGTTATGTCGGGCTTGAACCGACTAAAACCGCACGCCGTCTCGTGTCTACAGACGCCGGGGTGTAAGGTTGCCCATAGAGCATATCCTTCGTACCCCGACTGACCTTGGCCCATATTTGTTTTTAGGGTTCCGTATCTCAAAAGATAAAAAAGGAACCCTTATAAGATTACTCTCTTGTCCGTCAATCTGTCTGTCCGTGTGTCACCGCCGATTTTCTCAGGAACAGGTGGACCTAGCAATTGAAATTTATACCAGATACTATCCAGATACTGTCCCTATAAGGTGTATAAATCAAGGTCCTGAGTCAACACAATAAAAAGCTAGTAATGTGCTACTTGAAGTTGCATTCGTATTAGGTATTTATTTAGTATTATGGGACGTCCGATTAAAAACTTTTCGTTTTCTTAAAATGTTGATATTTTTATTTATTCCCCAGAACAAATGCCCCAAGAGACGACAGAGGAATATAGCGCCTGTTTGTCAGAACCATGTTACAATCTCGGCACTTGCATTGATTTGCCTGGCTCCACTTACACATGCTTGTGTGCTGGCCCTTACACTGGATTAAACTGCGAATCTCTTGCAAAAGAATCACTGCTGGGCTCCTACATCGAAACACCTTCTTTCGACGGCACTTCTTATATACGCTTAAAACCTTTGAAAGCTTACCACAAGTTGAATATCGATATAGAATTTAAAGCCTTTTCTGAAAACGGTATTATATTGTACAATCAACAGAAACCTGACGGGACCGGTGATTTTATTTCACTCGCTTTAGTCAACGGATATTTAGAATTTAGGTAAGCGACATTTTCCCCACATTTTATCAGTTAAAATGTAATAAAATTCAAAACTTATTTCATAAAAGTGACTGGTTCTACGTCCACATTTAATCGTATTCTTAATACAGGTATAATCTTGGCAACGGAGTGCTAATATTAACTTCTTTAGAAAAGATAACACTGAACGAGTATCACAAGGTGTCAGCGAAGCGATACCACCGAGACGGGATTTTATCGGTTGATGATATGGAAGACGTGGTGGGTCAATCCAGTGGTTATTTAAAGGCACTAGATCTCAACGAGGATGCCTATATAGGAAGTGTGCCTACTAACATTTCTAGGTAAACAAACCTTTCATGGTATATTTTCATTATCAATGTTTTATTAGCCTGTAATAACCAATCAAGTATTAATATGTGGCTCCAACCAGGGTATTCGAGAATATCGGCACGCGAAGCAGCTTTATTGGATGCGTAAAATACTTGAGAATAATACGTCATCAAGTGACAAAGAAATTGGGTCGCCCGGACTCATTAGTTGTTGCTATTGAAAATGTTCAAGAATGTCAATCCAGCCCATGTATGAGTATGCCGTGCAAGAATGGCGCCACGTGTAAATCAATAGAGGGATCGACTACCGAATATACGTGTAGCTGCCCTATCGGCTTTCAAGGAGCCAATTGTGACGAGAGATTAGATCCTTGCGAGTCAAATCCCTGTGGATATGATGAGGGGCTATTGTGTGACATTGGACCGAACGGTGGACACGTTTGTCGCTGTTTGTTTGGAGGGGAAATTGGCTCAAACGGGAATTCTTGTAACAATGGTAAATGTTTTGATATAGAGCAACACATTACAAACTTATACAAAGACAAATAGTTTAATGTGCAATTTGTTTACAGATGTAAATGTAGTTCAGGAAACATGGTCCCCTCAGTTCAACGGGACGAGTTACGTTGAATTGCCGCCACTTGAAGGGCTTGGTAACGCGTTCCGCATCGAAATTTGGTTTTTAACGAACCGATTTTCCGGAATGCTCCTTTACACGGGCCAGTCTAATAAAGCCAAGGGGGATTTCATAGCGATTAACCTGGTTAATGGCTACCTTCAATTTAGGTACAATTTAGGAAGCGGTATTGCTAATATAACGTAAGTATTCTATTTAAGTTAGTTTGAGGAGTAATGTTATTTGAATTCGTAAAAATTGTTTATAGTATAAGTATATTTTTTTGTTGATAGATCTCCTGTACCTATTACGAAAGGTCGTTGGCATAGAGCTCGTGTATCTAGATCGGGACGTCATGGTATTCTCCAGTTGGACAATCACCCGACACAAAGAGGGCATTCATTGCCTCCTCTAACACATTTAGAACTTATGCTACCTCTCTTTATAGGATCATTACCGTAAGTATACCTAATAAGTCAATCACTGAATTCAATAATCTGCAATGCAATATTCTAGGTAGAAAATAAAATTTGATCATAATTTAACCGATTCTGTTGCGTATCTAAACTATTCTGCATTCTATTTGGCATCAAATTAAATCTAGGCTTTAAGTTAGTAGGTAGAATTAATTGTGAATTTTGACGTAGTTATACTTTGTGGTGTTTTTTTTCGATTTTTATTTTAGTTTAAAGAGTTTTGTAACAGTAAAACGTCAACAATGTGTATTCTGTAAATTCCCTTTATTTTTGCAAATTGCTTCAAATATCACATTTAGATAAATGTGCATGAAATTTATAGAACCTAAAATGTTCGTTACTAATGATAATTTGCAAAATCGATTCTCATCAAGTCCTAATATAGGTAAGTTATTTGAGAAAATTACCTATTATTAATGATAAAACTATTGATTTGAGTATATTAATAGACTAGCTGTTGCCCGCCACTTCGTCCGCGTTAAATATGGAATAGATCAAGATATGTTTACTTCTGCAGTTTCGAACCCAACATGTATTAGGGTACCTATTTCATGGTAATATTTTCAATCATTTATCATGAAGAAATAGATGTTTATATGTTACATCAATATTAATTCTATCCGATTCCCTAATATAATAGCGTGATAATATTTATTATCCAATGTTGAGTCTCTAATCAACTATGAGCTATAGCGTGATGATTTATAGTCCGAACTTTGCCATGTCCGAGTTCTATCGAACTGCAGAATAACGTGATGATCTGCTTTGTAATTATAAAGAAACGATTTATAATAGACTTGGTAGATTTTACTCTTCTGCTCTTATCACACTTATAATAGCGTGATGATATGTAGCACAGTTTATGACCATACCCTAAAATAATCTTCATGAAATTTTTCACTTTTTTTAGCGGTTTCCAAGTAATGCTCGGACATCGATAATAAAAAGCAGACAAACAGATAAACAGACAAAAAATCTAAAAGTCACATGTTTGGCATCGGTATCGTTCCTAGAACACATAGCAATTATTTTTTTGAAAAAATATTCAATGCAAAGTTTTCATCTCATTACGAATTTATTATACGTATAGATCTCTATGTTTCATACCCAAAATCATCGGCGTTAGTTAATGTAGCTACTGCGAATTCTCTTATCGCAGTAGTTAATGTTTTATCTTCGGAACTTAAGTAATAAAACAATACCCATCATGAAGTTATATATTTTGAGTATTCTAATTTACCTACTGTGCGTAAAGTTTATGTCTACTTTCTGGCTACTTGATATGTATTCTTTATTATTATTGTTCTTGCGCTTTTCCTGTGAAATTCACGATAGTAATTACATCTTTAGCCTAAAATACAAAGTAATTAATCGTGAACTTAACTTAAGTGGCCTAATTTTTTTTTTTAATTGAGTGGCATGTGTACAATACTGTATATATATATAATACTACTGTACTTATATATATTTCATTTTGAGTTTAGACCCATAGATTTCCTCATCTAATAATATAATTTCTATTATATAATACTTAACAAATAAAAATGAAACAGTTTACTAATAATGTTGATTAAAAAAAATATTATTTAAGTTATATGTGCTACGAAAATGGTTCTTCACCATCACCATGCCTACCCTTAAACTCATCTCATGCCACCTTAACACTATCTTTATTTCATCGACTACCATGTATACAATTGTCTTTACCGCTCATTATATAGTCATTAATGTGACGTATTTACGTCTTTACACAATTGTTCATCCAGTTTTAGATCAGTTTTCCAAAAGATCATTAATTCTTCTTGCTTCAGCTCGTACATTCGTCCTCATAAGATGTCGGGCGTGACCAGCAGTTTTATAGGAGCTGTGCAACAAGTCTTTGTAAATGGAAATCCTTTGTCTTTATTTGAAGCTGATACTGCTAAATGTGCTATAAATCAAGAGGAAGACCATTTGCCTTGTGCTACTACTGGCGTAACGCGGTACACGGGTCCACCTTGTGGAGAGGGTAAGTTTATGAAACAATAGTAACGTATGTGTACTTACTATATTGAAACTATTATGACTTTCGTATATGGGTATTCAAAATTTGTCTCCACTTCTTCACTCGAGCGCCAAACTCGCACTTTGGTGCCGGCGGTGGTAAGCTCTTTTGCTTCTCCTTTTATTGGTTTGTATTGGCGTTTATTGGAGCGACTGCCAGTTGACCTTCCAACCAGCAGGCTAGCTTTCAATCAGCAGGTGCACTGGCTTGCAGGTAAGGTTAGCCTGGGCTCAAAAGATTTTTAACTGTTGCCAATTTGTTCTCTATTTTGTGTTAAACTGACTTTTACACTCAATAATTTATAATATTCATTGCGCATAATGACATCTTTAGGTAGTTTATAAGGTTTTCCGATATTCGTTTGTCTTTGTATTTTGTATTTCGCCGAATTGTTTTAACCCGATTTAGAACTAACATACTTACGGGTCACATATAAATAAACGGAGGTACTGCCTAGACTACAGAGGCTGATGTACCTTTTTTTTTTTTCGTGCGGAAATCCCTTCGGATACCGCCCCCGCTGGAGAACGGGGGGTCTCCAGCGGGGACGGTTATGTCGGGCTTGAACCGACTAAAACCGCACGCCGTCTCGGGTCTTAAGACGCCGGGGTGTAAGGTTACCCATAGAGCATATCCCTCACACCCCGACTGACCCTGGGCCATCTCCGGTTTTGAGATGGCCCCCTTTTTTTTTTTTTTTAACATGCGGAGATCCCTTCGGATACCCCCCCGCCGGCCAGCGGGGTGGTTATGTCGTGTCTCGACTAAAACCGCACGGTGTCCTCTCCAAGTGTCCGTTGCCGGGCACCCCGGGTAAGCCCTCGAAAGGATAACCCCAGGGTTGCCGGCGGACTTTGGCCGCCACCGCGGCCTCGCCTGGTGGGGTCGGGATTTATCCCGCTTCGGTGAGTTGGCAGGCGTGTGTAGGGCACACACGACACGCCTCCGCCACGGCCTGCTTCTGTAAGGACGGCAAGTCTGCCGTCCTCAGGCCCCGATCATGGAGGTCGGTAGTCCCGGGCGTAGATGAGTCTGCGGCGTCCTCGCCGCAGACTGCGAAACTCGAGAGGCAGGGTTCTCTCCCGCTCCCTTACTTGCTCTCCACTGTGCCATCTGCTAATCAGAGGGACACGTGGAAAGCTTCCGAACAGCCCTCAACAGGGCCGTCCTCGCCTCGGTTGGAGTTGGCCGTAGGCGGCAGCGTCTCTCCCGCCCTAGGAGAGAGGCGCTGCTGTCTCCGTTGCCCGATGTGCACCGCGTGGAGGTCCCCAACCAAGCACCCCGAGGCTGATGTACCTACTACAAAATCCTACGAAGCGTTTTGATTTTGAGACCCTCACACTCTATTATCCCTAAACTTTTGAAGACGGGTCCTAGATCTCAAATAGTTGTAAATAGTAATATAGTTATAATAGTGTTCAGTGAAAATAGAATTTAAATTTATTAGTAAATAACATACTTGCGAGGACTACGAGTGTAGTTTTACATAAAAATATAGTTAGAATATAAATATGTATATCTCGATCAATGAAAAAAAAAAAAAAGGTACAAAATTCTGCCGCTAGTACTCAGAGTTTTGCTGGCAGATAACTCTTATGGAGTTAAGCTCGCCTTTATACATAATTATTTTACCTGAATTTTACATTTTGTATAAGATGTCTTTTTTGTGTAGGTACAATAAAGAATTAAGAATCAATTGAGCACATTACGACAGTGTATTCATTTTTTACTTACCGCGTGCAAGTACTGGCACAGATACGCACTAGTGTAATCATGGTAGAATAAAGAAAATAAGCAAGACGTAAGCAATTATATTGAATACTAGCTGTGCCCGCGACTTCGTTTCCATGGCCTTAGACCTGGTTTTTTGTTTACATGGAACCTTAATTCTTGTTCTAAAGTAGAAGTAGCCTAGGTTACACTTTATAACATCAGCTATCTGCTAGTGATAGCATCGTCAATATCACCCTAGCCGTTTCCGAGATTAGCCAAGTCATACAGACAGAAAGGCAGATAGATAGATAAAAATTCTAAAATTTCATGTTTTTGGATAAGTACGTAATTTACATTCATATGTAGACTAGTATGTAACTAGTACTAAGAAGCTGTTATTTTACCATTATAAACAGAAAGTTCAATTTTATTGATTTATATAGATTGATTTGTGTACAATTTTCCGTTAAAGTTATTTTTTAATGCTTAATAGTAACATAATATAAGACATCTAATAATTATACCACGAGCTTTACTTGCAGTCTGTGACACAAGTGACTTAATATATTTCAATTTACAGATTACATTGTACTAAAACTTTTCATAAAATATTAAACAAAATATAAAATAACCTTATCCTCTAAAGATTGGAAAAATATCTGTATATCTAAATCAATCTATTTTTTGATTTATTTCAATCTAAATTATTATTATTTAAGAACTCTTGTACGTGACTGTGCATGCGTGACAGATACCAATAATGATTATCAAACTTACTTATCCTCAATAGGTCTAACCCCATGCAAAAACAATGGCTCTTGCATACCTTTATTGAATGAATACAAGTGTATATGCCGAGATGGATACCAAGGAAGAAATTGTGAAGTCCAAATCAAGGTAGAAATGCTAAACGAAAGAACTCCGGTCATGTTTGACGGAAACAATTACTTCTCCTACCGTAGCAGAGGAAGTCGCAGGTAAAACTTTAATTAAAAAGACTTTAATGTAAAGTTAGGGGCAAAAATCTTGAGAATATACTCTAGATGTGCAATAGGGGTTTTTTTAGGTCTCTTTGGTGGTAAGTGCGCGGCGTGACGGCGGGGGCGCGCCAATCAACCAATCATAAATATATTAAAATAATCACGGGCTCAAAGAACTTGCGTCATTGGTTGATCAGTCCTTTAATTGGTTTTTGATTAGCCAGTTAGTGCACAAGCGCGAACTTCTTTTACGTTTGTTCAAAATTTTTGTCTCAAGGTATAATAGTAGCGAGTTATGAAATCTACCTCCTCACGAATTATGACTGTATAGTTAACATTAAAAGTAGATGACCGTTTTTCGAGTTAGAAAATTGTTTTGGAGCAAAGTAATTTGTTTTTTTAGTGAAAAAGCTGTTAAACTGCTTAGTTGCCACTATTAAAATATTGGTTAACATACCAATATACTAATTTCCATACTTATGATATTTAAATCTATGCAATATTCATCTACTTTTGACACTGGCTGTACGTCATTACTTTATTCTCTAACTTACCAAGTGGTGTAACCCAACAATTATATACAGAGATTATGACTCCAACTACTAATAAAATATCTAACTTTATTACCAATTTTAAATCACTGGAATATCAAAGGCATTATTTGCATCAACTCTCTTTAGTAACAGCATATTGCTACATTGCAATTTTTAACAAGTCAATTATTATCTAACCTATAATTACTTTAATTGATACCTTAAGAGCTTGGACTAAGTAAAATTTTCAGCAACTAAACTGAAAGTTTTTCTGTTATAAAACCATACAGTTAAATTGTGTTAATTTATAGAATTGCGTTTTTCGTAAACTAGTACTCAAAACCAGCGTTTCCCAAATGATGGCTCATATCCCGGCACCGGACCGCGACAATAAAATACTGGGTCAGCATTGTCTCATTTTGATGACCATTTTTATTCCAAAGTTTAAACTGATACGAAATCTGCATCCCTTATTCTATAAAATGACTATAGATTTAGATCAGAAAAAGAGAATTCATTGAATTAATGTGGAGGAGTAATCAAAAAACAATGTTTAAAAATGATTGTAACATCATGTTTCCGTGGTTCGCAAGAATTACTGTAGATGGTTTCACCGTCGCCCCGAGACGTACATAGTATATCAGAGACTTTCGAATATCTAGGACGTGTCTAGATAGCTTAGTTGCTCAGAGTATTCCCCCTGTAAGAAACTGGTCACAGATTCACCGGATCCTGGATAATCTCTTTTGCCGATCTAAATGTATAGGAAAAGTTAGCATAGTAATTGCTTAAAAAAACGACGGATTGCACTCCGGGAGTGCCGGCAGAAGTGAAAACTTGAAAATATTAACGTTGTGCATTTTTGATATTTTGGAATGGTTAGGGAATAATTTTGCATGAATTGCTTTAATTACCAGTACAAAAGTACTATCATTTATGTGGTAACATACAATATTCATTTATTGCGTTATCGTACACAAACATGACAATTTATATTACATTAAAAATTTAACACTTCAGAACTATTACAATTATTTTACATTAAAAAGCTTATCTCTCAGAAAAATCAACTTCCATCCATAATTTCAACGACTTTTTCACCATCATTATTACCAGAACCAACATCGCCAATATATTTATAAAGTACTCACTCCTTTTCTTTCGCTATTTCTTCGTCACTTTTTTCATTAATAGATGCAATTGAGTAATTTGCATTTTATGTCAATAGATTTATGGCACAAAATAGAATAAATATTACAAAAAGTTATATGATGACAAAAAGTGTTTCTTGGGCCTCGGCCACGACCACTCATTAGATGAACGCGCCACCAAGGTTGTTTTAAGTACAGTGTGAAATTAGCGCTTCTATAATTGTTGTCTTACGATCAGTCACGTGGTTTACTGACGCGAGTTTAATCTTTTTACCCATTACAAAAAAAATGGCACAACGACGCTAAGGAAGTTTTCACTTCAAAAATTTCATTCAACCATAAAATGACATTAAATAAAAAACGTTAAAAATATATCGACATGTATTCACAATTTCTACTATTGCAGTTCGCATACATTTATCATTCCATGATTTATGCAGTAGTTTGATAAGTAGAAAAAATATTAAAAAGTAAAAAAAAGTACTTTTGCGGTACATTTATTATGGCACGATTTATTTACTTTTCTGATAAGTAGAAACTTTAAAATTAAAATAAAATAAACATTAAAATTTAAAACAGTTAAAAATAAAAATAAACATTATTTCTCAATTTGTACTTTTGCCGATATTTTTTTGTTTCATTTTATAGATTACTACCGGTTGCCCGCAGCTTCACCCACGTGGAATTCTGATCCCGTTCCCGCTACCCATAAGGAACCCTGTTCCACTACCACAATCCATATAAGATACAAAATTCCACTATACATCATTTTGTTATATCTCAAAGGGTTTGGATTGGGGTTGGTAAGGGTTTTTGTTGAAATCTTGCAGACGGCTTAAGTATTCTTTTTCCACTCCAAGAAATATCATTATAATTATTTGAGCCAATGTATTGAAAAACTGAACAAATTACATGTATACTAAAACCTTCCTCGAGAACTTTCACTCTGTCCATTGGTGAAAACAGCATGAAAGTCGGTGCAGTAGTTTTTGAGTTTATCCTAAACAAACGGACAGACAGACGTAGTGGAGTACTTTGTTTTATAATATGTAGTGAAGTGATGCAGATTTCATATCAGTTTAAAGTTTGGCAATAACAATAACAAAATAAAATGACAAAATAATCGGTTGGACCCGCTTAACGTTTCCACCCTGTGATTCAAAACTTGTGGTGGGTCATAATGGAGAAACATAAAAATACTGATGTAAAGTAGCAATATGCTAAGCCTTTGTATTCGTAATATTAATTAATTAATAAAATGATACTAATTTTTCTATCTTTTTAGCTTACATACTAACAAAGACGTCGGTGAGGGACCCTATGGTGTAAGATAACATTTGAAGGAGTTACCATATAATTACATAAATTAGTCATATTGCGTCACAGCAGTTAGTTTAGGTAAAACATTATATATTTATTATTTTCCTGCTAGTTTAGGCAAAGTGGAGACATTAGGCAGCCGTGTGGTGGAAACATGAATACTTAATATTGCCGACGAAATTTCTCCACTTAAAGTGTAATTTGAATAGTTGACTGAATTTAGTAATACATATAGCTATTAGTTATAGCTATAATCTTGTTTAGATCTAACGCTTGGTAGAGATAATATTGTTTTATTAAGTAAGAGTTAATATTTATTTGTAAACTTTATGAATAATATTTTTACGGAAGAACATTTTAATGTAATTTTTACTGATAAGCCTTCAAATATTTTAATTTTAGAAAGTAGTTACACGTAACATTGTAAATGTTATATTTATAAACTAGCTGACCCGGCAGACTACGTACTGCCTCAATCGATAACAACTTCCATATTTATTCACCTTTTAAACCTTCTCTGGACCTCCACAAATAATTCAAGACCAAAATTAGCCAAATCGGTCCAGCCGTTCTCGAGTTTTAGCGAGACTAACGAACAGCAATTCATTTTTATATATAAGAAGAAGAAGAAGAAGAAGAAGAAGAAGAAGATATTTGTTGCTTCAATGTGTATGCCTACATTATCCATATTTCAGTGATAAGATACTTTAAATCCAGATAGTTACCTAATTGTTTTTGCAATTAGTTTCTAGTTCAACTTTATAAGTAATAGCATGTGTATTTGCACGAAACTATGTATTTGTAAAGAAAATCATTTTACTCGAGGGCTTTTAGCGAGTTTGAGTCTTTATTTGTGTAGTGTCTATTGTAAAATGGCGTAGTAATGCGCATCACCAAGTTTTTCTTGGCCTCCGCTCTGAATGTGTAAATTTACAGCAAGTCAAATAAGTTACGTCGAAGTTAACGCATTTACATAAACACGTTAACCTAACAACTTAGCTTGTAAATACTGTTTCTGTTTCTAGATAGTGTCTTTGTATACTTACGACTACTTATTTATTTGAGTCTCGAATTTGTATCTAAACTTTATTGAAACAAGTACAGGAATTAAGTTATTCGTATTACAAGTCGTTTCTATTTGATTTGATTGCGGAGTTTATTTGCGTTTGTTATTATTGTTATAAGGGATACAATGTATTCAATATTACTTCAAAAAATTATTAAAATAATAAAAAACCTACAGTTTATTAGATTTGATAATGTTTTAATAGATTGAAATCCAATTAAACTCTGATTCAGACTCAGAGCAGATATAGTATAGTTAATTTAAAAAAAAATGTCTCTCTTTTATTTTCTATACACTTTTATTTAAGGAGTAAATCGCAATAATATGCTAGTCCGTTGAGTAATAAATCATTGTTGTGTCCTCCGTGTTGCCATATTACATTAGAAGTAGCATACCTTCGTTAACTCAAACCATACTCAAACCTAATTTCAAGTTTTACCCAGGTATAGTGCCGGCGAACTTTGCTCACGGTTATACCTCTAACGCCAACGTGTTAAAGTGTTGTAGGAATACATAACACTAGAGTTAATGAAGTCTCGTAGCTTTGCATAGCATAGCATAAAAATAAAACTACGTTGGGAGCAGAAAATTTAAATATGTAATGTTAGTCGCGGATGTCGACCTTACCTGCAAAAAACTTACAAATATTTTAAGCATTTGATTTGAAGAGAATCTCAATGGATGCCTTATAGTCGATTCGATAATAAACAGAATATAAGTGACTAAATGTGCTTAGATTTCAGGTATTATAAGAACGGGCCCTATATCCCTGACCTGGTCTACCTGTGTGGTCAAATTCAGCCAGATCTATTTCGTTACTTTTGCGTGATCGACAATCAAACAAATTAACAAATAATAATACAAATTTTGACAAATTAATGACATGACTATATGAGTTTACCAATTTGATACGCGTTTTCATTCAAAATAAGTAATTCAATATACTTATAAGAAATCTGAAAATATTTTCCTTTGGGAAAATAATAACCTTTTACCCCTTTATGCTCTTCTTCATAAAAACAGGTCCTCCTTTGTACGATCTAAATGCTTAATTTTTTCCTAAAGTCTTTGTGAGCAAAAATAGCATATGCGTAAAGGAGTGGCTGGCGCTCGCACGGTTCCACCCACTCGCTCATCGCTGCTAAGGGTTAAAAGTATCTCAAATGTTTATTTTTACGGAAGCAATAACGTTTTCGTGCTTATAAGAATATTTGGAGTATCAAAGTGTTGATGTTGTACGCAAGTATGAGAAGGATAAATAATTACTTACTCGTAACATATTGTACTTTTAGCCTCCCACGTGTTTAAGGGTGTTATTTGCTTTGGGTAAATGCATACATCCCACGATTTATTGTAATATAAATGTGTTCTAAGTAAAGTAATAAAACTAAGAATGTTACTCAAACTTATGAAATCAGAATTTATATTTTAATTATATAAATAAACACCTTGCCGATGACCAATGAGGAGCGTATAAAGTTTTATTGGTATAAGAAAAACAAAAAGTAAACTATTTACGTAATCAGTTTTTGGGAATAGAATCGGAAATTAGGTATTCTTGTTATTTTATTCCCACCATTCTACAATTTATTACTGACTTAGGTTGATATAGGCAATTATGTTCTATACTCAACAAATAAATAAAGGAAATAATATTTCAATTTGTTTATGTTCGTATCGATCAAAGATAAATCTATCAAAGATAAAATAATACTATATAGATATATATTATATCAATGCTGTATACTAAACACTATGAAATACTATGAATACTAAACAAAGTGTCAAAATTACCTCTTTTAGTTATATTAAAAATTGTTGCTTCGTCTAACCAATTAACAAAACTACGATATTTAATATTTAGAAAAACATGATTCTTACAAATTGTTACTTTATAATAGTTTCAAACGAATGAATTAAAACTGAAATATCAACTATGTACTTAAATTGACTTTTCATTTTAATTTATACTATTTTAGGAACAGCGGCGCCCGTGGCATTAGGTACGAAATAAAATTCCGAACACACAATGATTCAGGTCTTCTAATGTGGAGACGGAAAATCGGTATACGACCTCGTGACTTCGTCGGGCTAGGCTTAAACGAAGGGAAGCTTCAACTCATATATACAGACACAGATATAAAAGAAGCAAACTCCGCGACTCAAGAGGACTGGTTCCAAAGCATTGAGTCAAAAATAAGGGTGGATGATGGACGGTGGCATACCGTTACCGTAAGACGAAGGAAGAGACTTGCCATGTTGCAACTAGATGACATGCCACCTGTTAGAGGGTACTCGCAGTCATTGCTGGTACCTTCGAAGTCGAACCCGAAGTTATGGATTGGTATGACAGTTTATGTTATTAAGTAAATTAATTTATATTTAGCAGGTGCAGCTGAAGATTCGGGGAAAATTAATCTGACAGTTTCATTGATCTTTTCAGTTGAAGTCGGTGTCAAATATATGTATAAGGAAAGTATGTAGGCTAGCTCCTTAGGCACCGAATTCAACTGAAAAGTCTTACGCGTACTTTCGTCTTTTGAATTAAAGCTGTATTTCAGTTTAGGTATTTAAACTATCATGGTCACTAACATAAGTATTAGAGTTAACGGGATATTTACCATGTGGTTCTAAGAATGTCCGATATTTCGGCACTGTTGCAAGCGCCATGATCACGGAGGAACTGAAGAGGCGGTTAACGGTGAACGAGTTTAAGAGTAAATATATCGATCTACCCTCTTTCAAACTCGTCTCTGACGCGCAACACCACTACCACTGGTCTCACTACACACTCGAACTCGATCACGATCGCGACACACGACGCTTACCGTATCTACTCGCGAATTTGTTTTGGCTTGTTCCCGGTTATTTTTGCACAGACGGACCACTGGATGCCAGACGTTCGGCATTTGAAACCCATCCTCACGATTGAAATTTCTGTGCTTTTTGATTTCTATCGCTTCCCTAACCAATCTTGGTATGTAGTGGCGTTCTGTCGAGAGCATCTGAGGGTTATGTAACTCGATCCAGTGGTCGGTACCGGACTCCAATAGGTGTTCAGCGATTGCAGATTTTTGCGGTTCATTGTTTTTGACTGCCCTGATGTGTTCTTTGATTAGGCACGTGACCGTTCTTTTGGTTTGTCCTATATAAGAACTGCCGCAGCTACAGTCAATCTTGTACACTCCCGGCCTGTCCAGTGGAAAACTATCCTTGGGTGTGCGTAGATATTGTGACAGCTTTTTAAAAGGAGTGAAGATAGTTTTGACGGAAACCTTCTTCAGGATGTTAGCGACCTTATCTGTCACTCCTTTGATATAGGGTAAAAAAGCTGGATGTCTTTCCACCTTATAGTCAGGGAGCTTGTTCGAGCGTCTGGGTGGCCTGATCCGTCCATTGTACCCATTCTTCTTTAGAACGCCGCTTATGTGGTTCAACTCCTTGTCTATATGTTCCTGGTCACATAGGTTATATGCGCGGTCAGTAAGCGACGTCACCACCGAGTTCAATTGGCGCGGATGATGATGTGAGTCGGCATGTAGATAGCGGTCAGTGTGAGTGGGTTTCCTGTACACAGAGTGGCTACATGAACCGTCTTTTCGAACACTGATCTTCACATCCAGGAAAGCGAGGGTTCTTTCTTTTTCCATCTCATACGTAAAACTCATTTTGCTATGGATATTGTTGAATTGAGCCACGTAGTGTTGTACAACATTTTCACTCCCTTCCAGTATACAGAAAATATCATCGACATACCGTTTCCAGATTTTGATGCTAGGGGCGGTAGTAATGGCTAAGGCTTCAAAATGCTCCATCCATATGTTTGCTACAATTGGAGCTACCGGACTGCCCATTGCTACTCCATCTATCTCTAGGTAGTACTCGTTCCTGTACACGAAGTAATTTGTGGTCAAACAATGTTGCACAAGGTCGGCATATTCCATAGCAATCCCGTTTTCCGTAATTTTGCGTTTTATGACCTCCATACAGTCAGTAACAGGAACATTTGTGAAGAGTGATTCGACGTCAAAACTGACCATCACTTCTTGTTCTTGCACGGTTGTATGACGCAAAATTTGTACGAAATGTTTTGAGTCCTTCACATAAGATGTCGTTCTCCCTACTAAAGGCTGTAAGATGCCAGCCACATGTTTGGCAAGTTCATAAGTTGGTGAGTCTATTTGACTCACGATGGGCCGTAAAGGTATGTTTGGCTTGTGAACTTTTGGCAGACCATATAGTTTGGGTGGTTGAAGGTTTCTAGGCCGTAACAGGTATATCGTTGCCTCTTCGCCGATCGCCTGTTTGTGTTCCTTAATTAGTTGAACAGTGTTACGGTTCGTCCTAGCGGTTGGATTGTAGTTGACTTTTTTGTACGTATTTTCGTCACTTAATAAGTGCCGAATTTTTTCATCGTATTCAGTGACGTTCATAACTACCGTGGCGTTCCCTTTGTCTGCCTTTAAGACTAAAACTCTCTCATCATCCCGTAGGTCACGAAGTGCGCAGCGTTCTTCGGGAGTCATGTTCGACTGTGGGAGCTTTGCCCGACGCAACGTGATTGCAACCTCTTGCCTAAGTACCTCAGCGTCATCAGCTGGTATCTTGTTTCGTCGGACAACCTCTTCAATCGTGCCTATCACTTTTTCATAGGGAATACGCATAGGTGTGGGTGCAAAGTTCAACCCTTTCTCCAGTGAGCTGAGTGCAGCTTTGGTCAGTACTTTGTCAGAGAGATTAATAATGGTCTCTATATATTAATTAATCTCTCTGACAAAGTACTGACCAAAGCTGCACTCAGCTCACTGGAGAAAGGGTTGAACTAGGACAAACCAAAAGAACGGTCACGTGCCGAATCAAAGAACACATCAGGGCAGTCAAAAACAATGAACCGCAAAAATCTGCAATCGCTGAACACCTATTGGAGTCCGGTACCGACCACTGGATCGAGCTACATAACCCTCAGATGCTCTCGACAGAACGCCACTACATACCAAGATTGGTTAGGGAAGCGATAGAAATCAAAAAGCACAGAAATTTCAATCGTGAGGATGGGTTTCAATTGCCGAATGTCTGGCATCCAGTGGTCCGTCTGTGCAAAAATAACCGGGAACAAGGTAAAACAAATTCGCGAGTAGATACGGTAAGCGTCGTGTGTCGCGATCGTGATCGAGTTCGAGTGTGTAGTGAGACCAGTGGTAGTGGTGTTGCGCGTCAGAGACGAGTACGAAAGAGGGTAGATCGATATATTTACTCTTAAACTCGTTCACCGTTAACCGCCTCTTCAGTTCCTCCGTGATCATGGCGCTTGCAACAGTGCCGAAATATCGGACATTCTTAGAACCACATGGTAAATATCCCGTTAACTCTAATACTTATGTATTTCAGTTATTTTACTTTTTTCATTTGTTGACTATTTTCAGTGCCTTTTGGATTTTGAAGCCTGTTTTTTTATTTTACCTAAATCTCCCTTTTTATTGAACGTAACTAATTTCTTGAATCCTGGTAATCCTTCTAAACATGTATACTGAACTGTGAACCCATTGGGTTATGTAATATTATAGGTGTGATGTAATATTATAGTATATAAACAGTTCCTAGATATGCAATATCAATAATCAGGGTTGATTTACTGGCATTTATTGAAGAGTTCAATTGTCTGTCTCCCAACTTATTTAATTCTAATTTTAAATCGCATAAACTATAAAGCATAATATTATTTATTCGCATAAAAGTTTACGACATGCAAATATCAAAAGATTTATTCGGGTATATTCACTATTTTTGTTCAATATCTTATTAATGACTGTTTATACAAGCATTAGGATTAACGCCCTGACTTGGATAGATTAGGTTAGAAGGTTAAGCTGGTAGCAAGACGAAGCGAAGTTACCCAGAAATAGGAGTACCAACTAGGGGACAAGTTTTTTTAACGGCCTAAACATTTGTGTGATACCTTCGCTAAGAATAATAAAATAAAAATAGCATCTGCCGCCGCGTAAAACGCCTTTGTATTTAGTTAGAGCAAAGCACAAGGATGTGATGTTAATGACTGTTGATACCAGCATCAGGGCAATCCTGAAGCTGGTATCAACCCCGATTCTGAGCAGTTGTACTCGGATAGATTAGATTATTTTTGGTTATTTTTCATGGTTATTTTTTATAACCATCTCGAAATCGAAGTTCTGTCAGGTTATTTTTAACATCCTAAACAGTTTTATGTTGATGACCTTTATGCTACAGTATCATTATGCGTTTATAATTTTATGATTTGACATCGTTATGCGAGTATAATGTTATGCTTCAGCATATTATGCTATTAAATAGCTATGCTAAAATAATTATGCCTTACAATTTATGCCGAATGATAGTTATGCGTTATGATCTTTAGGAGAAAGTATACCATACTAAATTATGACATTAAATTTTGTGCGTTCCATTAGGGAATCGATTTATACTTTGTCCAATCAACGCAATTTTTTATCTGTAATTTTCACGGGCTACTGAGTTTTCACAAACTTTTACTATAAACGCCAAGAATATTATTTAAAAGTGATAATACAAAAATAAGAAATAAATAGAGCTGTCACGCTTGTTTATTTGGACTTAGCATCTCCCCAAATAGCTTTGCAGACCTAAGTTACTGCAATTAACACTAAACAACATTATTTAAGCCAGATTTAGTAGCAATCCACAATAGCCCTGTACAGTACGAAGATTAGTGTAGCAATTGCTCTATACTTGTCTCACTTAAGTTTTGGCCGTCTATATGATATGTACGAAGTTCTTTGGGTAGTCAATGGTTAATTATTGCAATGACTTACACAATTAATACTGCTTGATTTAACATCGTCATTATAAGTTCTAAAGAAGAAAATTCAGAGACGAGAAATTCCCTTTTTAATCCTGTATTAAAAACATCGATGATAAATTAATTTTGTTCATCACACCAATTTTCAATTTTACTTATTTAACAGGAGGATCTCCATCTCTGCCGTTGGGTTTGCCAGCGGCCCTCTATACGGGTCTACGTGGTTGCGTCGCTAGTGTGAAAGCAAGCGGACGCCATATCGATCTTAGTGTACCCATACGACCTACGACAGTCGTAAGACATTGCGACTGACACTATTAATTGTCGTGCACGAAGTGCTCGGTTCATCCGTGCATATTGCCAAGTGGATTGTGAGATTTAAAAAGTATTAATTTGTAGTTATTGTGTTGAATAGTGGTTTGATGTACCTGTTTAATAATGTACCTACCGATACATATCCATTCTGAGATTTTGTTCTTTTGTTTACCTACTTATAGCGTTTTCGAAGAGTCCAATTATATATCAAAGTATATTCATATCTCTTCAAATTAAGAAATATATTGTATTAAGAAAAAAATTCGTTCCCATAAGAAATTAATAAATGCTTTCGTATTAGAAATCAATTATTATTTACATTGGTGCTCCGAATACAAAAAATTGAAATATAAATTATGTGAAAGTACTGAAAACAAGACTCTTGATATTTTGTTGTTATAACTGGCAGAAGAATATAATCTAGTTTTTTAGAGTAGTCAATACTTATGTATGAATAGTTTCTATCGTAAGCAAATGAGATTACCATATAATGAGAATTATAGTAAAGTTTTTAAAACTATTGATTTAGAAAACTATGAACGGGTTCTAAATGGAAACATTCCAGCTTGATGTTTGCAAAATTAAGATATTTTTATCGATCAATAATTTAAATAAATGACTGTTCCCTGAATTTATTTATTTGATAAATAAATGATCATTTTGATTCCATTTTTTTGCCATTCCTTTTGTATTATTAGTAAATATTTAGTAATTATTTATAAATGACAGTGCCATAGTAATTGTACAGTAGCTATTTTAAGAATAATATATATTTCAAGATAATATTAGTAGACTTTGTTTTTTATTTTACTTATTTTCTAAAATCATTCAGTTTTGTGTGCATTATTAAGCTAATAAATATATATATCAGGCGTTGCTTACACCTATATTTTGCATATTATTTAATGCTTAATTAGTTTAATTTAATAAGCGACTATTTTCAAAGTATTAACGTAGGTACAAATATTTTCATAATCAGAATCAAATAAATCCAATCATAGCTATTACATTTAGATACTTTAATTCACACGGCCAAGGGATTAAGTATACACCTTTACATTTAAAAGTGTAAGTAAAGGTGTATACTTATTTCCTTGGCCGTGTGTACGTAGAAGGTATGGAGACAGTGCATACATTTAATTAACTATGAAAATATTTTTGCCTAAAAATATTAAGAATGTTGTATATAATACTAAATACCAATTCGTCACAAATGCTAAATGCCGTCGTTTATTACTCATGAGTGCTATAGCAATGTTTTGTAAGCAATATACTATCTAAAATTATAATATCATTGATAATAATACATTCTTTGGCAACAAGGTACTGTGGAACTTGACAATGTTTCAGTTTTGTATCATGCAAAAATTTTTTTTGGTATTTTTTGTTCTTTACTGACATTTTGTAATATATGTACATACAATATAGATTAGAATTTTTTTACAAGCCGCTTAATGTTTTAATCGAGATATCTAATGAATGTTACGAAATGTCCGTTATCTTAGATTATGAATACCGAGTGAGTCATCTGTGAGTGAGTCAAACCCAAGTAATTTTGTTCGAAGCAAATCTCTCAGGGGTTAGTGTTTACAGTTATAGGGTATGAATGTCACAAGGACACTCATGGAAACTTTAGACACTTGAACTACAATTTTGACTGGTCCTTATATCTATTATAGAGCAGCATTTAATTTTTAGTGGAACGTTGTGAAATAGTGATAATATAGCATTCAATTTCAGTTCCGTCTGAAAAATTAAAACGTCTATTCAATAATAATTCAATGTTGTAAAGCAATCGCATTTCTTCATTTGAACAGAATGTTTTAACTTGATTGTAACCATGTAACGTCGTTTTTAGATCTTTCAATTGACATGTAATCGATCCTTCTAAATTTAAGATGTCTTACACTTGCTGCGAAAATCAAGTATTGAAAAGAAGGCCGAAAGTAGGCTAGTTACGTTACGAACTAATTAAATAACGAATTTGAATTTTATTTCTAAGCCTGTACATTTTAAAGTAACTACATACGTAATGTTATGTATAGAGATTTGGTATAATAGTCTAGAATGAATTACCTAAGGTAAATTTAGTTAATTTCTTTGGTGTTTACGCTAATGCAAAACTATGCTCTTTGCATAAAAGCTAGGTTCGTTTTTCTACTTTTCGTCTAGCGAACTACTTGTAAAGTATTTACCTAATACTAATTAAATTAAAACAATGACAATATTAAAATATATCAAAATGGCATTTAGAGTTACGTTTTACGTGTTAGAAATGCTTCGTGATCGAACGAATCATACCTACCCCTCCCACTCTTTAGAAGATATTTAGGACAACCCTTTTGCTGTTGATTCGGTCTTGTAGACATTTCTCTATTGTACCTACTTATTGTCATGTACTTAATAATATATATAATATAAACATAGAATAGTTCTACCCGAATGAACGCAATCAGGGTTAGCAGCAACCTACTTGTAGATATAGTTGGTAATATAAGCCTCTGAACACACCTACTTTCAAATCTTCTAGAAACATCGCATAGTTAACCTTTGGTCACGCTTGTGGTTGTGAGTAGGCAGATTACCTTTACCATGGGCATTTGATGTATTTAATCAAAACGTTTGCAAACAAAAGTTATGTAGCCTTTAAATGATCACATGATCGTGTCTAGGGTGGCTACAGATATTATGAGTGGCGCAAAAGAAATTTTCTGTCATTCTATAAGAGTAAATTTTGCTATAGTGTCTACGTGTTTGGCAGAAGATTTTTGTGCTCAGGTAATTGATATATTTAAATGTGTTCAGTGATTTACGTTACTAACTGTGCAATATTTTCACTGGTTCTTACATATCCTACAATCCAGTTTGTTAAGCAATGTGTGTTTTGATGTAACTATCTTAGTTTAATAATACAAAACCATAAAATAAAATGAGACTGCAATCCGAATATGTCGTGTTTCTTTTATAATACGTAGATTAAAATTATCCCTACATATAGTTAGAAATCTGGTAATCGTATTTTAACAATTTAATTCTACTTAATGGATTGAAAAGATTACTGAAATTATTGAAAATAAAGATACCAAATTGATTTAATAGTTTACCGACATTAAACCGGTCGATGTCATGAACCTACATTCACTTCCAATAACAAATAGTTTAATTAAACTACTTTGAACTTAAAAGCAGACTGAACTCATAAAGCTCTGAGGATGTGTCTTATCAAATTCTTGATCAGGAATTTATGGATAGTAAATTAGTTAACTGTTTGGGCAACCGTGCCCTGTACCAACCACGAATGGTGTTTCTGTTGCTGCAAATATTACTAATGGCCTTCAAACACGAAAGCTTTTAATTTAATGATATAGACAATTGTGGGGCCGGTCAAAGTTTACACAGTAAGCTAGCACCCTCACCACTAGTCGATATCTATTAGACAATCAGATATATGGGCGGAACTTGTTAACTTTATGGACATGCTACGTTATGGCTTTCTGTTGAAAAAGTTGATACTGACTGATAATCGATTTAGCACTTTTTATTATCACGTTTTTTTTTAAATTAACACTTCGTACGGATACTTTTAGTATAATTCACTCCATTATGGGTGTATGGGTCTTACCTGCAAGCCGGTACACCTGCTGATTAACGGACGAAACTCTAACGCAGGCTTTCCGCTCGGGATGGAGAGGTTCAGAAGGCAGTCACTGCTGTAAAAGCCGAAAGAACGGTGTAACGGTGGTACCGTTTACACAAAATACGCAACTCATTCGCATAACTTAATGTTTCATAATATTGGTCAATAAAATACATTTTCACGTAAACTTACCATACCAATCTGAGCTTACAATATCGTAAAATAATATTGCTTTCATTATACGATTTGATTTTACTTTTTTTTTATGACTAAGATGTAGTTGCAAACTTCTTGCAGGAAATCATCGCACGATCATTTGATTAAGCTTCTGGTTTGTTAAAAGAGATTATTCGTAATAGTTCGTGGCACGGATACTTGTCGTATGTGGTTCACATGTGTAATTCGTCAATGACATACCGATTTCCTTACATTTTTAAGCTGATTAATAATCGATAAATTTCTACCTATTCTCATATTCTCATGTGAGTAGATGCTCTCACTACGCCATCTTATAGTCACTCATTGTGATTTGGCCTTTGAAAAAGAATGGCGTGAGTTTTTACTGCCTGCCGTGTTGCATTACGAAAATAAGATTTAATTGTAAATTCTGACCATCACAAGTGTTACAATGTGACCCACGTAATAAATCATTTCTTTCATTCACTAACATGTAGTCAGACCGTTTTCTCTATACTCGACTATGGCGATGCCAGCTATCTGAAGACCAACTCGAAAAACTTGAAAGACTCCAAAATGTTTGCATAACTACCATATTTGGTCTACGCAAATATGATCACGTTTCTGAATTTCGAAAAAAGCTCAAGTGTTTGCCTATACGCCTTCACCGCGATGTTCACATTCTCTCCTTATTATTTACTTTATTATTTAATCCGCTTACACCTCCTTACCTCAAACAACGGTTTGAGTTCTTGCACAATACGCACTCAAGAACCTTGAGATCATCAGAGAATTTGAGATTCAAATTGCCAAGTCACTCTACTAACTTCACTGACAACTGACAAGTCCTTCTCAGTTCAAGCGGCTCGACTGTGGAATGCTCTGCCAGTGACAATTAGGCGTTAGGCGTTAGATTTTATTTAAAAAAATAGTAAAAGATTGGTACTACTGAGGTATAGATTTGTGTCTCAATAGATATATTTGCCACGTCTCTGTGATATTAATAATAAGCATAGTTTAATATATATATATATATATATATATTTAAGTATTTATTGTTTATGTGTGTATCTGTATACTATGTCAATGTACACCAAACTGCTCCAAAACTTTTTCTTCTAGTTTCTCTCCATCCTATGGTTGCCTGTAAGAGATTTTCTCTGAGCGATAAGGCCACCAATTGTATGAACCACATAAACTGTATCTCTGATTTATGTTATTTATATCCCTGGTGTACAACAAAGAGATATTATTGTTATTAAAAATCTTTTAAAGTTAATAAAAAAATCACTTCTACTATATCCGCGTAGCGTAGCGGGTGTAGCATATTTTAATTACTCTGTGAGGTATCCCTATGTATCTTTTAAATTTGGTACGCACCGGAGGTATCAAAGATTCTTTATTTATTTGATAATAGTACGTAATCTACGAGGGTATCAAAAGGCGAAACGAACAGATTGATATATCATCCTCAACACAGACCCGCCTCTAATCTCAACTAGCCTGAATTATGGTGTAGAAAATATCCTCTCATTCTTTGCATAAGCCATAAATCACGTGAGCCACCGGAATCCCTAGAGGCATTATGAAGAAGGAAAATAAGCAATAGCCTGATATTAACCAAAAAGTGAAACGCCACTTAGGGGTGGATTTCAAAGATATGTGAGAAAGAAAACAGCTTCACCAATAAATTGTTATCTATACATCTAATTATATAAATATATGTGATTAATTTCAAATAAAAATTTCACAATAAACCGCCAATCTAACTGTCATTACTACTATCTAGCATTTATATTAGAAATATAAAATGTTAATAAAATATCTGGTTACTGTGTAACCGTTAAGATAATAAAATATAGAGCTGGTAATAATAATGTGACATTCTATAAATTACACGAGGGTATTATTACAGTTCATTACATTTTTATCTAGTTTCTTTCAACATTTTGCTCCCTCGACATGGTCCGAAAATCGGATAAACATTACACTTATTCCCAAAAGTTTCAAATTTATTAAGGTTAAAAGTATGAGTATACGAAAAAGTAATAAAAGGTAACGTAATAGAATCATAAAAACATCGCGTGTTTGGCGGAAGCGTTTTATCACATTATTAAATGTTTGGGTTGTTTGTACATGTAGTGAGCTTTTATAAGTCTTGATATCGTGTATCAGTTTACAAACAAGCAATAGGTGTATAGTTGTACTAGCTGATGCCAGCGGTTCCGTCCGCGCGGAGTTTAGTTATCATTTTTTGGTCATATCTCCGGTTCTACTTTTAACCAATTGCAATCAAACATACTGCAGATTTTAAACCTGACCAATAATTACCTGACCAATAATGACCAAAAAACCAAATATTAAAAAAAACGCATTATAATCCGTTCAGTAGTCTTTGTTTCCATCGCAAAAAAAAAAACAGAAAAACAGCTTAACAGACAAACAGACAAGAATTAAAAAAAAACATTTTTGTGTTTAGAATCGTTCATTGCACCTAGCCCAAGAATTAATTTTTAAATATCTCCAATGTACTGTAAATATCTCTAATAGACACAACTAATTTACAATTTTATAATAGACGAGCTGATGCCCGCGGCTTTAACATGATTATTGACAATAACATGACGTATTTTTAAGTATCTCCAATGTACAGACACAGCTAATTTACAATTTTATAATAGAATAGAAGATAGATGGCAATGAAATATCAAATTAGGTACACTCGGCAAAGGAAATAAGTATACACTTTTACATACACCTTCGCATTCGATGGTGTAAACTTATGACCTAGGCCGTGTGTAGATAGAATATTAGAATAATAGAAAACTGAAACTTACATAAGCTCGCAAGAAACTGAAGGGATTAATGAGACACCAATAAAGTGTAAACCTTGTCAATTTAATCAATAGTCTAATAATAAAACTATATAAATATAATAATAATATTAGTTAGACACAATTATTTATTAAATTATTAAAGGTGCTGCAGATAAAACCTATAAATCTCTATTTATTTACTATATGCATGCCAAAATTGATTACGTAGGTACAGTAAATAGTGGTTTGTTTCACTTTTTGCGCTTGTGCAATCAACAGTACTGCAGTAGCGAAATATATTATTTGCTAAAACATAACTTTCGAGCATAAACAAAATATTTCGCTATGGAAAAATGAAGCAAAATTGCAGAACTCTATTGTATGGTTCACGATCATGCACGTATTTTTCTTTCAATCCCGTATAAATATGGTTAAGGTGAACATACAGTATACAGATTCCTACCGTCACCCGGGATTTGTATCTCGTCTCCCCACAGCGAGCGACGTGACGTGAATACAAGACGATGTTAGTGATACACGCCAAACCTCCCATTTGAAAACTCGCTGAAAGAAATTCAAACAGTACTGTGGACATATCGGTACGACTGTCTCATGCCAATGAGCTTTACTGCGATGCGTATGTATAAGATTTGAAATTACGACATTCCTAAAGTGATAAATTTACAGAAATATACTATGCTATTATTCAAGACGTCTTTGACTTTAATCCCTTATTTATTTTGAAGGGATCTAACACTATATCCGTGTGATCTACAATTAATATTACAATTACAATTGATTGACGTGATGTATTAGGTGATTCGTAAGTATTCATTATAATTAAGTTTGTGCACTGATGTTAATATGGTCAGCTCGAACCTACAAAAGTTCAAGTTCGAACCTATAAAATACACAACGCAGCTACTGACAGGGCACGTTGGAGTACTTAACAAGGCTCAAGTGCAAGGAGGATCCATCGTGCGCCTGCGACCCGGATAGATCTGAGAATGTTACCCACCTGATAGTGGAATGCCCCATTTACGCCAGAGAACGTTTCGACCTGGAACAAAAGATTAAAGCTGAAATTAAATCAGAAAGTCTGAGTCACTTAATAAGTAGTAGTAAAACCAGAACACTGTTTCTAGAATACTGTATCGGAATTGTAAAAGCAGTAAATAATAGAAATAAGTAGATTAAGTATTAATATAAGGATAACCTAAGGTTATTGTATATATATAACAAAAACCGTAGTATAAATTAAAAAGTAAGAGTATACAGCAAAGCATAAGGAAAATAATATACGTTAGTAATAGCAGAGATGAAAGTAAATGTAAAGCATAATAGACTAGCGGGCAGATACTGGATGCGGCAAGCTGAAGACAGGGCGTTATGTCGCTCATTAGGGGAGACCTATTTCCAGCAGTGGACTAGTATAGGTTGATGATGATCATGACGATGATGATAATAAACTAAAATGACCAGCATAGTACAAGAATGTCTAAAAGACACTGAAAAATTAATACATATTAAAAACCTTACCCCAATATGAAAAGAAAAGTATATATATCAAACCGGGGAAATGGTTACGCTCGTTTGTTAATTTAATAATTTATTAAATGATTGACGTTGTGGGTAAATTATTGACGTTGTGGGTCGCTTCCCAGAAATAGCATTTGAATAGAGGGTACTTACTTGCGTATTTCTGAACGGAGCCTACACACGTCCCCGCTGCGCACACGCGCCCCGCGCCACTTGCGCGAGTCTGTGGATCGATGTCAAACTTATCGCGTCGCGCGTATACACCTTTGACCTACGAATCGAACCCGCGAATCTCAGTAGGTACATTCCTAAAGCGGTGAATTTGTCACGTGACTTTGACTAGCCTTGGCTTTGTGAAACTGTGAGCTACATCGGCGGCGCCTTGTCTTCCGGAGACCATTAGCAACGTGGCGTGATTGGTGAAGTTTGGAGATCGGAGGTAGGTGCCTTATGTTCTGTGCTGACACGAGTCTCGAACCGGCAACGTCAATTTCTAGGACTACGCATCGCGAACCAGCATATATCCCAATATAGCTTTAATTGTATTGGGCGCGCATACATTATCAAGTCTTGTACGTTCCAACCCCTGTATAACTAACATTAGAAAAAAAAATATTTTCGGGCGTAGCCGGGTTCCGTGCCGCTATTATATATCTTTCATTATTTTTATTTTACATCCTCCAGTCACAAAGTCTGTATTTTAGATGGTGTTACGAAAATGTACGGCATCTCAGTCTATAAAAACAGAAACGACACAACAGTCCTGCTCAAAAAAATCTATTGTCTGTAAAGTCGGTTTACTGACGATAGTTGAACGTGACAACGACATAAGAACGCGAGGTAACGCCGCATACGTCATGTGGTAACGCCGCTCACGTCATGTTTTTTCGTGCCTGCAGCCGGCTCCATCGATTTATAAGACGTTGTCACGTCAAAAGCAGATTATCACATAACGGAATACTTTGATAGATATACTCTGCGAATTTGTGATAAAATCAAAAATTATCTAATTTAGCAGAAAAAAGTGAAAGTTATGAGAGAAGAGCGAAAATAAATTTGAGTAATATATCATCTTTGTGGAATTGGTCCAGATGATATGCATAATACAAACCTGAGGGTTGTCAACATATTTATATAAGTGTATACGTTTAAAGACGTGGTTCGTTTTTTCTTGTTTCATCAGATTTAATAAAATTGTTATTCTTTTCAGCCGCCTAACGTTGGCAGCTATTCAAAGATGAAGAATTTTAATGCGGAATAATGTTAAGGAAAATGCGCGACGTGTTCTCATATATTAGGTTATTTGTACGAAGTCAAATATTACTTTATGGACTTATATTTTCACTTATAAATCATATAATTCACGAAAAAAATACCTTTTTTACAAATTGCTCTTATAATACCTCCTACGTCAAAAGGATACTAAATTATATATACACAGACCCATGTAACAACAATATTGCAACCTGTGACGGGGTCGGTGGAAATCGGACTCCATGACCACGATAAATAGTTTAATTCCACCGCGGTGACTCGGCCGATTGCGAAAGGCTAAAATGCTATAACAATTTACTGCGATCCTGTCTCATGCTTGAAATAACCTTACCACAATTGCATATTATTTGAATGAACTTAATAGCCCATTATAGTATACATATATAACAATGGGGTATACTGTGATAACGATAGCTCTAATACAGAGGTATTATACTCGCGGTAAAAATCGAAACAGAGAACTGAAAAAATAAAAAAAAATTATAAAGAAGCATAAGAGCGTGTGTAAACGAATGCCAGTAGTAAGGTTAGAACTGTAGTAGAAACCGAGTATAGAATTTCCATTTCATATCTAAGCCTTGAGAGCAAAGATTATTACGCTTGAATTATTTTATGCAAAACCTCAACAAAACTAGAGCATTTCAAGAATGTTTAACGCTTTGTACCAGGACAAGCGGTTGAATAGCATCAGTAAATGAAATTAATGCTAGAAAGGAATTCTGAATGTTTTATAAACAATCACGTGATAAAATATATCTATATGTTTACTTATAATATCAGGTCCTTTCTGTACATTGAATATTTTAACATAATAACTATTGGGGGATGATTGGTGATCGATATTAATGCTAAAAATGCTATCAGTAATTTTTTTGTCTTTGTGTATGTCTATCTGTCTGTATTTGCATGCATGGATCAAAAACTACTGAAGGGATTCTGATCAAACTTGGTAGATAAACTTATTCCTGGTCAGGTTAGAGGCTATTTTTTATAATACAAAAATATTGGTAATCAAGGTATTCATTCCAAATATACCAAAATATGAAAAATATCGCATTATACATTATTGTATCTTCACAAAATACTAATGATCAAAAATTGGACTTTAATATCTTACTAATACAAAAGAATTATAAAAATTGGTTCACAAACACAAGAGTTTTATTGAAAAGACGTTTCAAATAATACATAATAATATCGTAACGAGGTGAAATATAATTTCGGCCTTTTTGTTGGTTGTCTGTTTGTTAGCAGGTAATTTTTGAATCTTCGAGCATCACTTGAAATCTATTGAACGGATTCAGCTGAAGTTTTGCACGAACATTCTCTTAGGGTATGGTCAAAACCTTTTATAGATATCATCACACTATTATTGGTCTGATAGGAGCAGCAAAGCAAAATCGATCTCAACTATTCTTCTTAAATACTTTATTATTGTAAAGCAGATCTTCACGAAATTTTGTAGTTCGGTAGAATACGCACATGAGTAACATCCGGACTATAAATCATCATGCAATAGCTAAAAGGTGATAAGTAATGAAATATAAAATCTCCGAACTCCACAGATAACTTACGAATAAAGGATAGTTGGTTAGAACTCATTATTGATATCATCATGCCATTATATTAACGAAGCGAGCAGAATTTATTGCAATGTTAAGTACATCTAAACCTCTCAACAGTCTCAACTATCAAAATTAATAATTGAAATTAGTATAACAATAACAGGTGGTTTGTAAGGGGTTTTTTTTTTTTTTTACGTGTGGAAATCCCTTCGGATACCGGTATACCGGTATACCGGTATACCGGATATCGGTACCGGTGGTTATGTCGTGTCTCGACTAAAACCGCACGGTGTCCTCCCCAAGTGTCCGTTACCGGGCACCCCGGGTAAGCCCTCGAAAGGATAACCCCAGGGTTGCCGGCGGACTTTGGCCGCCACCGCGGCCTCGCCTGGTGGGGTCGGGTTTTATCCCGCTTCGGTGAGTTGGCAGGCGTGTGTAGGGCACACACGACACGCCTCCGCCACGGCCTGCTTCTGTAAGGACGGCGAGTCGGCCAACTGCCGTCCTCAGGCCCCCATCATGGAGGTCGGTAGTCCCGGGCGTAGATGAGTCTGCGGCGTCCTCGCCGCAGACTGCGAAACTCGGGGGGCAGGGTTCTTTCCCGCTCCCTCTCCGCCGTCTCTTTCGCGCGCATTATCTGCTCGCAGAAAGAGGCGGCGGCGTGCCACTTGCTCCCGTCGGAGACCACGGCCCTCACCATGGTCTCCAACGAGAGAACGTCCACGCCCAGGACCGCAACGAGATCCCGGCGTTGACTCGCCCACGCAGGGCACTCCACCAACGTGTGGAGCGCCGTGTCTTCGCCAGGATCCTCGCAGTGCTGGCACTGCGGCGTTGTCTCCCGGTGGATGCGCCACAGATACTTACCGAAACACCCGTGTCCGGTAACCATCTGGCACATCCGGTAGGAGAGGTCCCCATGGTCCCTCTCCAGCCATTCCTTCATGATCGGTCTCACCGCCGCAATGGTGGATTCCCCCCACCTTGGGTGCTCAAGTCGCACCCTCCATGTCTCTATGAGTTCCTGGCGGAGCAGGGACCGCTGAGCCCTGATTTCTCGGGGCTCCGGCCTGTTGTGTTTCTTAATGAAAGACGGCTTTAGTTACTTGAGACACATTTATTAATTAATGCGTTATTCTAGTCTAGACGTACAATATAATATAAACATGGCGGGAGGATCACTCGATGGTGAGAATCAATGAATGATGTGTTGCCACATCCTTAACATCTTCCTTTTTAAAAAAAACAATAATTACTTAAAATCCTCTCCCAACATCAAAAGAAACTTATCTAAGTGTTGGCTTAATGCACCATATCCAAAGCCATTATTGTCTATGGTTTACACCTTACAAAAAAAAAAAAAAAAAAAACTTACACTAAAAAAAAATGCTTTGTTTACATTTTACTAACCTAATTTTCAAGCAAGTAGCTTGTGCAGAAGTAAAGACATAATAATAAACTAATTCATAAACTTATCACAATACGGTCTATTACGAAAATATAGACTAACAAACAACTTAAAACTATTGATAGCCATATCGGCTTGGAGGGATTATAGCTCGACCAAAAGATGAGTATTTTATGTTACCGTTATTACTACCATTATTATTACTATTCTGTGCATTTACATTATAATTTGTTTCTGTTTCAGGAGGCGACTTCCCCGAATCGCCACGCTGAGATGACCTGGACTTATTGGAGTAACTCGGATAGTATTCATCCTGAGAATTCTTCAGATGAGAGTGCTGCAATGGAGAATATTTTGGTTTTAAGATGTGCTGACGATTACGACGATATACACCATCACCTGAGCTGACTAAATAGGACCTGGGTTCTGGACCAATTTGTGTAATAACCCCAGGGATCCAAGGACTACTTGGTTGTTTTTTGAAATAAACTTTATCACCACTTAATAATGGACTTAATTGTTTCATGCTTTTATTATCATAATAATGTTTTGACTTATCAGCCTGTGTTTTCATTTTATCACTTATAGCTTTGTAATTAGGTAACTTAGGTATGAGACTATTATCTAAGTGTGGTAATGTAGATCTAAGTGTTCTAGACATGAGTAATTGAGCAGGTGAGTAATTACATTCTTTAGGGGTATTTCTGTATTGCAATAGGGCCAAATATAAATCAGACTTATCTGCACTGCATTTCTTTATTATGTTTTTTACTGTGCCTATTGTTCTTTCTACCAGACCATTAGAGCGACTAAGATATGGGCTTGAAGTTACATGACTTATTTGCCAGTCAAATGTGAACTGTCTAAATTCTGCGGAATTAAATGGTGGTCCATTATCTGATATTAGAATTTTAGGAATTCCATGTCTAGAAAATATGGATTTAAGGTGACTAATGACAATTTTACTATTGGAACCTTCAATCAATTGAATTAATTCAATATATTTTGAAAAGTAATCAACTACAATTATATATTTCTTACTATTTATCTCAAACAGATCAACACCCACTTTATACCATGGGATTAATTTTATTTCATGTGGCTGTAAGGGTTCTTTAGACTGACTTCTTCTCATTGTAAGACAAATATGACAGTTATTATATATTTCTCAATATCTGTATACATGTTGGGCCAGTAGACTAGATTTCTGGCTAGATTTTGACAGCTATGAATACCTTGGTGACCTTGGTGTAATTGTTTAAGTATGTCTTTTCTTAATGACTGTGGAATAATGACACTATTATTTTTTAAAAGAATGTTATCTATGACATGTATATCAGTTCTCAATGTAAAATAAGGCCTTATAATTTGAGGCAAGGAATTTTTGTGTTCTGGCCAACCTGATTTGCAGTAATTCAATAATAAGGAGAGCTCATTGTCTTTTAATGTATGTGACTGTATTTCTTTACTTTTTTCAGGACTAATTGACAAAGATCTCATTACCAAATTAACTTGCAAATCTAAATCTGATTCTAAATCTTTTAATGAATGATCAGGTAAGGCGGCTCTCGAGAGAGTGTCCGCGACATAAAGATATTTGCCTGGTTTGTATGTAACACTGAGATCATAGGGCTGAAGTCTTAACATTATTCTTTGTAGTCGAGGGGGAATGTTATAAATAGGTTTATTACAAAGTGAAACAATAGGCTTGTGATCAGTTTCTACTTTAGTTTGGCGACCATAAATAAATTGATGAAATTTTTGGCAACCGAAAAGTACGGCAAGAAGTTCTTTTTCGATTTGAGAGTAGGCTTGTTGTGCCTGAGTTAGTGACGCTGATGCATAAGCAATTGGATTCTGATTATGGCTGATGACAGCCCCCATAGCATCTTTCGATGCATCTACGGACAGAATTATATCTTTGTCATGATCAAAATATGTTAAAATGGGTGCATTAGTTAATGTCTCTTTAAGTATGTTGAATTCTGACTCATGTATATCTAGCCATTGCCATTCTATATCTTTAGACAATAATTTTCTAAGATTTACTGTTTTTTCAGACAAATTTTTGATATAAGATCCTAGGTAATTGACCATGCCTAAAAAGCGTTGTAGTTCTGTGACATTAGATGGAGATGGCATTTTTAAAATAGCACTTATTTTATCATCATCAACCTTGACCCCATTTTTACTGAAAATGTGACCTAAGTATTTGACTTGAGTTTGGCATATATTGGACTTGTCTTTATTAAATTTTTATACCTATTTCTCTAGCCCTGTCTAAGACCTGTTTTAATCGAAGATCATGTTCTTGTTTTGAACTACCATAAACCAAAATATCGTCCATCATTATTTTTATACCATGTAAGTCCCCAAACCGTTTAATCATCTCAGAATGGAACAATTCTGGTGCCGCATTGATACCAAAAGGTAGTCTTAGAAATCTATACCTGCCTTGTGGTGTTATGAAAGTACAAAGCTTAGATGAGGCTTGATCTAATTTTAACATGTAAAAGCCTTTATTGGCATCGAGGGTCGTAAAATACTGTGCACCAGCTAAACTTGATTTTATCTCATCTAAAGTGGGAAATTGGTAGTGTGGGCGCATTATAGCTTGATTGAGTTTTCTTGGGTCAATGCACAATCTTAATTTACCATTCTTTTTTGAGACTAATGCAATGGAGCTAACCCATTCAGTTGGCTCCTCAACTTTTGTAATGATATTTTCTTTTATTAGATTTTCTATCTCTGATTCTACTTCTTTAACTAGTCTAAAAGGTATTCTACGGCAAGCATCCACAGATGGCTTGGCATCTGGTTTTAGTGACAAATGACATTCATAATTATTTAGGCAACCAATTCCATTAAAAAGATCATTATACTCATGAGGAATATTATTTATGACTGGTGATTGTGATGATTCTTTAAGTTCTACATTGTGAATTCTTTTTATTAAACTTAAGACCTCACAACTTTCACGACCAATAATGTTTCTACATGGCATGTCAACTATATGGAAATTAAGTTTGAAGATTTTACTATTATATTTTACAGACAAGGCACATTTACCAACTGTTGGTATGACTTCACCACTAAATGTTGACAGTTTGTGTTTACTTTTAATTATATATTTAGTAGGTAATTTTAGACTTTTAAATTTATTATAAGACAAAATATTAGTGTCTGCCCCAGTGTCAAGCAAAAAATTGATATTATGACCTTCAACTGACAATAGAATGTTGTAATTATTACCTGAATCTAAAGAAATTTCATTTGTTTGAAGACATGAAAGCTGATATGAATCTGACGTCTCTTCTTGGATTAAATGCACTTTCTTGAGCCGACAGCACTTTGCAAAGTGGTTTGGCCGTTGACAATAGTTGCAAATGACTCCCATAGCAGGACATTTGGTTCTATGAACTAGGCTGCAGCGTTGGCATATTGCTGGACTTTGGCTTTGGCTGGGTAACTGCTTGGTTCTTGGAGAGTTGTGTAACTGACTGTTTGGTTGTTGACGTTGGTAAGACTGGAACTGATGGTTTGCTGTGTTTTGAGGCTGACCGTATGACTGTTGATGTTGGCGAGGCTGTAACTGACGGTTTCCTGTGTTTTGAGGCTGGCTGTATGACTGTTGACGTTGGCGAGGCTGTAACTGCTGCGACCTGACCTGTGTTACTTGACTGTTATTATAATCCATGAGGACACTCTTGGCTAGTTTTGTGTTCCTTACTGCCTGGGCCAATGAGACTGCCTCTTTAAATGATTTTGGCTTCTCAATTAGAATACGCTCCTTAATGTATGCATTACTGTCATTGAGATTCCATGAGAATATATCTTTTAGGATGTCATCTGATTTGTTTCCCATGTCGCATTGCTGACATATGTTTTGGAGGCCGGTCGCGTATGACTCGATTTCCTCGTCGAGTCCTTGCTTGTGATTGAACAGTTTGTGCCGTTCGGTAGTTATATTTACTTGGGGTGTGAAGTAATCACGGTATTGCTTCATAAGGTCCTCATATTTGACAGTGGACAGTGCCACGTTGAATGACTTGAGTATTGGTAGGGCGTCTTGTCCAAGGATATTCTGTAGGATGGCGACTTTCCTCTCGTTGTTTTCCTTGTGGAGATTATTTGCCACTAGATAAATAGTTAGACTGGTTTCGAAATTAGACCATTCCAGGGCCATATTTGAGGCGTTGATGTCCAAGCGAAAATTCGCAGGCGCTAATGGCGGCGGCGGCGTGGCCATTATAGTGACGACTTTCTCTTCTTTTACTTCTTTACTGTCTGTTTCCTCCGACATTGGTTCGGTGCACTTCTGACACCATGTTGTGTTTCTTAATGAAAGACGGCTTTAGTTACTTGAGACACATTTATTAATTAATGCGTTATTCTAGTCTAGACGTACAATATAATATAAACATGGCGGGAGGATCACTCGATGGTGAGAATCAATGAATGATGTGTTGCCACATCCTTAACACGGCCTATGGCCCCGCTCCAGCGCCTCCTTGCGCCACTGGTACAGCAGCGCAAGGGCTCTCGCTTCCAGGTCCCATGGAGGGGTCCCAGCTAGGAGACATGCCGCCTCGACGGAGATCGTGCGATACCCCCTGATGACTCTGACGGCCATCGCCTTTAACGGGCTGTTAAGAACAGCCACGTTGCGGGCCGCCAGAGTCTCCGCCCATACGGGGGCCCCGTATAGGGCCATGCTTCGCACGATCCCCAGGTACAGTCTCCTAGTGGGGGCGTTGGGTCCCTTAACGTTGGGCATCAGCCGCGATAGCGCGGCCGCAGCCCCCCTCAGTTTCGGGACCAGACTTCGGAGATGAGGTCCGAAGTCCCATCGGCTATCGAGTACGAGCCCAAGGTACTTCATCGTGGGCTCGATGCCGATGCTTACGCCCCCTACGGTTATGCTGGTTCCCGCAGGTGGCCCCCTCCGAGGCCCGTGAAAACACATAGCCTCGGATTTATGGAGAGCCACCTCAAGTCCCAGCCGCCGTATTCGACCCACGACTTGAGCAACCCCTGCCGTGGCCTTCAGTGCCGCGCTTCGGTACGTTGCTCCCCGCGCCATAACGAGAGTGTCGTCAGCATAGCACACTATGCTGACACCCTCGAGCAACGTACCGCGCAGCACCCAGTCGTATCCGATGTTCCACAGGAGTGGCCCTAGGACCGACCCCTGCGGAACACCGCACGACACTTCTCGCCGCCCTGGCCCTAGCCAGCTCGGGTAAACTATGGCCCTCTCGGATAGGTATGCCTCGACAATGCGGCGGAGGTAAGGAGGCACTCCGTGATACGCGAGCGCCTCCCTAACGCAGCTCCAGGGTAGGGTGTTGAAGGCGTTGGCGATGTCAAGAGACACCGCCACCACCACCCCACCCCGCGAGACTACTTCCTCCGCCAGGCGCCTAACGCGCATGATCGCTTCCACGGTGGAGCGCCCCCGGCGGAAACCGAACTGGTTGTCCGCCAGATCTGGCCCCACGTTCGTGAGATGCTCGACGAGGCGCTCTGCAATAATCCGCTCAAAGAGCTTGCACACCTCGTCGAGCAACACGATCGGCCGGTAACCGGATGGCTGGTCCGCCGGCCGCCCCGCCTTCCGGATAAGGACCAGTTTCCCCGTCTTCCAAGCCTTTGGAAACTGGCCCCTTTCGAGGCATGCGCTAAAGAGCGCCACCAGTCGAGGCCCTAGTTCCTCCAGGGCCAGGACCCATGCTCAGCCTGGAATGCCGTCGGGTCCGGGGGCAGTGCATTTCCGGGCTTTAAGCCGGAGCACTGCTACCCCCAGTTCACTCTCCCTGACTTCGGGCACATCGCTCTCGCTATTATCAGCGTCAGGCGCCTGAGGCGGAGCCATACGCGGAGGGACATGCTCCTCCGCTCTCGCAGGGAACAAGGAGCCCAGTATCCCCTCCAGCCGCTCCGGCTGGAGGCTCTGGGTCAGTAGGGGCGCCCTTGGGCGGATTTTGCCCCTGACCGCAAGGTAAGGACGCCCCCATGGGTTCTGCTCCAGAGACTCCAGCAGCTCCTTCGCGGGCCCGCCGTTCACCGTGTTCGCCGTGGGCTCAACCCTAGGCATCGCCGCATCACAGATATGCGACATGGCTCTCCTGAACCATTGCGCCTCTGCGTCGACATCGGCAGGCCTGGCCAGTGATGGAATCCAGGCCTGCACTATTGATGCCTCCAGGAGAGCCTCCCGATCCAGGCGTCTGAGCGCCCAACGTGCAACCCGAGCGTTACTCCAGAGGGGAGGAATGGGTGGTAGCGGGAGCCGCCAAAAAGGCGAAAAAAGCCGCCAAAAAGGCGGCTAAGAAGGTGGCAAAAGCCGCTGCGGCGAAGGCGCCGAAGAGGCTCCGCGCCCCACGCTCCACTGCCGTCGTCCTGACGGTTTGTAAGGGGTGTGTAAGAGAATGAAGATATATAGTTAGCCTCATTTTATCCTACATAAACATGAACACAATAATCCCTATAAGTATGAAAAAATCCCTGTTTAGTCCTATCAAATTAATCTACGTGTGTTAGAAACAAAATAATAATAAAAACTATCTAACTGTCTGATCTCAAAAACGGGATGTAGATTCAGTAAACCATAGCAAAATATCATAAAGAAAAAATAAAAACAAAGTCGGGTTAGTAATACCCTTTATAACTCGAGAACAGGTGAACCGACTTTTATGACCTTTGGTTTTTTAGATTTTTCTCCGTCTATTTTTTGCTTTTTTTGAACTCCCCACGAAATGATCAAAATCGCACGCTGTCTCAGGTTTCTAATACCGGGGTGTAATGTGGTCCAATAAGCCAATTTCCTCACATCACGGTTGACCTTGGGCCATCTACGGCTTTGAGATGGCCCTCTCAGGATACTGTACGTATACTAGCAATTAGGATAATTAAAAATATGAGACATTCACGAAAAAAAATCAGCTGATAAGGTAACCAACATAGCTTGATTCTGCGGAACGAAGTTTGTCGGGTCAGCTAGTATAAAATATATATATAAAAACTTTTTGTTCGCGATCATCATCATCTTAGTGTGGGTCCTGGTTGCATTCTTCTCCTTTAGTTTTAGTTTATGCGGCTTTTATGAGACTGACTGCCGTCTGAACTCTCAACCCTGAGAGGAAAGTTTGCACCTGGTCCGTCAATCAGCAGGTGTACCGGTTTGTAGGTAACATTGGCTTGGTCCCGAAGCCAACGTCATCTGCAAACACACACGACTATGAAACTCATAGAGGATTACTTTTTCATGAAGGTCCCAATGATACTCTTCTATATACTACTTTTAGCAACTGCGATATACTACCTATATGAATAATAATAATGAGTGAATTGTATATCTTAAAATTCTATCTTAATAAAAGCTTCATCATAAGAAAGCTTTTTAAAATGGCATTATAGTTACTAAAACATCTTATTGTTCATCTATTGTTTCAATATTTCGTCGGTAATAATAAGCGTCGATAGCTTAGTGGCTCCAATGTCGGTCTTACGATCGGTAGGTTCCGGGTTCGAATGGCCATTGCACTTCCGACGTGAACCCACTCCTAACACAAGCAACTTAGCTTAGCTGGAGGGGTTAAGGGAAATACTGGAAATTTCGGTTACCAATATTGTTTAAAAAAAAAACAAAATTCCCATTAAAATAAAAATATTCTAGGACATTTTACACATTAATTACAAAGCAGATAAAATATCTATCAATAAGAATTCCTTCACAGAAATATTCCTTGTCCCACTTTTATGTCTAGTGAATTTCTTAAATAGCTTTCAAGTGTACAACTCCTTGACTCAGAGACCTGTAACTACATTGGAGTTCAAAGTTTATGCTGACGCAAACTACAGTTCCTGGCAGTTATTTGCGGCCCAGAGAAATTTAATGCCAGAATCTAACATATATCATTAGCTTCAACGCCATCGCATCTTCTATAGAGTCAATTGTTTGTTATATTCTACTGCAGTGGAAAACAATTTATACCACTCTTTAAAGGAATAGAATAGGAATAAACTTGATTGTGCACCAATCAAAGTATGCTTACATGGAATGGAATACACAGTCAACATAATATACAAATGGCGGCCTTATTGGTAAACGCAATTTCTTGCAGGCAACTCTTGGATGGACATGCATTTAGACATTAATGGGTAGGAACCAAAGGTTGCCAATATTGCTTGTAAATACTTTGTCAATACATTCATTTTCTTATGAAGTTATAATAACCCTGTTTGCCAGTAGAAGCATGATAAACAAAAAAATGCTTCTAAATTCTTTACCAACGCACGTGTTTTCATCTACCTACAGTATCTCGGGTTCTAAAAACGGGGCGCGATAAAGCATCTACCGAGGGTGTCTAAATTTTAGTACTGCTCACTGCTGGCATGTATAATGATGGCCACCATTCTGTAGACTTCACATACAGCTTCTTACCATCTAGCGAGCTGAAGTATAATATGGCTATAAAAAAGCAGTTTAACTGCGGTTTTTCATAGGGTACTTTGCTAGTCGACATTTCCATGGCAAACCCGTTAAGCTAGAGTGAACTCTAGTAACCAGTTTACAAAAATATTTTCTCCCCACTCTACGAACCATTTATTTTTAAACTGGCCTCATTGTCGAGTTCAGCATGTGAAATGTTAACGTAATGATAACATTTCCTTATCGGGTTATAGTTTAAAAAGATGTCTTAAGCAGTCAATAGTAAATGCAGAAGGGTTCTTTACATGTCGCATATTTTCTTTATCCGTGATATGCTGATTCTGAACAAAAATGAATGAAATCCTGTTTTACTTGTATTTAAGATTGTTATCAAAGGATCTACTAACAGATCCTTTTCAAATGAAATAAATGATTTTGTATTATTATAATATGTGATATGTATTATATGTAGTATTAGCTACAGTAATTACTTGCTAATAAAAAAATATCTTAACAACTAAAAGTATCAAAGAATCACTAAGAAAAGCGGATAGTCCTAATTTAACAACCAAGAGACCAAGTGGGATGGTCGAAATTCGACCTTGTTTTGAGATTGTCAGAAAGTTAAACTTCATTGCATTCATTTAATTTTTTTTATAAACATACGTCAGCTGTGAACATTAAACAAATATGTCATAATACGGTTGCTATTATAAACTTGCGTATGTGTGGTCCAAATGCATGGTAGTGTGTCATGGCAGACTGTTGTTGTGAATAACGTCAAGTCAAACGGATCAAACGTCAAAATAGGCGTACCACAGGGATCAATCCTAGGACCTTTTCTCTTCTTGGTGTATGTCAATGACCTGCCTTATACGATCGAGGCTCAAGCTGGCATAGTACTGTTTGCAGATGATACATCACTGATATTCAAAGTAGATCGGCGTAGTACAGATGCGAGTAATATTAATAATATTTTGAACGCCATTTCAAATTGGTTTTATGCAAACAACCTATTGTTGAATGCAGAAAAGACCAAATGCATTAAGTTTACACTGCCTAATGTGAGGCAAGCACACGTTAATGTCGTGCTGGAGGGGCAAAGGTTGGAATTTGTAAACAGCACTACTTTTCTAGGCATAACACTAGATTCGAAATTGCAATGGGGTGACCATATCACTATTTTGGCCAATAAACTCAGTTCTGCTGCTTATGCTGTCAGACGGATTAGGCAGTTGACAGATGAACCTACTGCTAGGCTAGTATATTTTAGTTATTTTCATAGTCTGATGTCTTATGGAATACTACTTTGGGAGAATGCAGCAGATTTAGAAACTATATTTATACTACAAAAGAGGGCAGTTCGTGCCATTTATTGTTTAGGCAAGAGAGATTCTCTTAGGGAACGATTTAAAAAGACTAATATTTTAACTGTAGGTTCCCAATATATATTCGAGAACATACTGTATGTCAGGAAAAATATATCCAATTTTACAAAAGTAAGTGACATTACAGACAGAAATCTGCGTAATAAAAATAAACTTATCCTTCCATGTTATCGGCTTAGCAAAGTTAGTGATTCTTTTAGGGGGGAAGGTATACGCTTTTATAACAAATTGCCTGAATCGGTCCTTGGTATGCCTGACAATAAATTTAAAACCTTTGTTAATACCACCTTATGTAAAAAAGCATACTATAGGACAGATGATTATCTTAAAGACAAAAATGTCTGGTTTGAGCATGGTGCAGGCTCCTCCTAAAATGCTAAAATGTTACAACTACAGCATAGTATTGTAGTAGGCACGCGACCTTTTTACCATATTTTAACTTTTTTCAATTATTTGAACGATTAACTTGGGTTAAATTTTATTATAACGTTTTTTTATTATATACCTTTATTTATCTTGACACGAGACAAAAATGTACATTCGTCCATATTTAGTCTTAAGAAATCACTATTATAAGCTGACGTCTCGAAAATGCCGCAGTGGAGTTTGTTGCGCCGTTTCTTCTCCACTAGCGCCTAGGAAGCGGTGGTAAACTTAGAATTAAGCAATTATTGACGTCAAAAAGATGTAATTACGTTGCACTATTTTGAAAAATAAAGACTTTGACTTTGACTTTGTGTGTAATTTTTTTTTCTTTTTATGTATTTTTATGCGTAATTTAAAAAAATATTAGCATTATGCACTTCTCCTTCATATGAGCTATATCTATGTCAAATCTCACACTCCTATGTGCATGCAATAGGGATGTAAAGTTTTCTCTTCACGTATTAAAATACATATAGCTTCACCCGCTGCAATAATAACACCTTATCCGTGGACTTCCCTATTTTTTTCATACATACCTTGTCCTGGTAATAACGAACACAAAAAAATATCGAATTTGTTGGAATGGGGGTTTCATTTTTATTTATATGAGATATACCTTTTTTATTTTCGTGCGGAAATCCCCCCGGATACCCTCTCGCCGGCCAGCAGGGGTGGTTATGTCGGATTCGAACCGACTAAAACCGCACGCCGTCTCAGGTCTTCAGACGCCGGAGTGTAAGGCATTTCTATTGCACGCCAACCTCGAGAGAGAGAGAGATCTCCGGTTTCGAGATGGCCTTCCGGGGTTTGGAACCACGGTCTCCCCTTCTTTCCAACGGAAAGAGGGGAGCGCGCAGCGCGCCGCCATCTTGGACTGCTTCTGCTAGGGTGATAGGCGGCTCTACCTGTCACGCCCAGGCTATATAAGATATATCTTATGAAGATTTTGAGGGAAACTTAGTTGATAAAAGAAGGATAATACCTTATCCTTCTTTTATCAACTAAGTTTCCCTCAAAACCATTAAATTGCACGACAGCCTTTTCTCGCAAGCAAACTTGTTTCTCTTCTTCTTCATCTGAATGCCAATCTCAGTTGGTTGTTTGAGGTATATACACTTTTTTGAAGCAGTTATATTATTTCACATGTTTCACGGTCAATATCACATAATATAATAATATAATATAATATAATTTAAGTGCATTCAAATTACTACGTAAATCTTACGATATCCAAAGCTGTGTGAAATGCTCAACATTAAAATATGAGGCAAAATTACAATAAAAAGGAAAAAGAGAAGGGAATCACTGCCTGCATATACAAAGAAAAGGAAACAAACCACAAGGTGTTTCATTTACCGCGTAAACACAAGAAATTTATTACTAGTCTTATTTCGTAACTCTTTTAGCTTATCTTACAAGAAAAGGGTAGCAGTCAGAGAAATTTGAATAATTCAGTAAAGGTTCAGTCAATTCAAAAATAGATACAGATGGTTGCGTACTTTCGGTTGAAATTGGTAAATAAAATTTGGTTACCCATAAAAACCTTATTAAATCGTTAAGTGATAAGATAACATTCTATTGTTTAAAAAAAATAACTGATATGAAATTTAGTTTTTTGTTTTTATATTTTTTACGCTGTTCCTGCTTCGAATAATATATTGCGCTGATAGGTTCCTGGAATTCCATTTTTATGCAGTGCTAGCTGACCCGTCACGGCTGCACATGTAAAATATTTCATGAAATAAATCTCTTCTGTTTTTCTTATTATTCGGCTCCTAAGGGTCGTAGCGTGATGTTAAATTGCCTATTATATTCCTTCTTCAAGAACTGGGCTTAAAAGATTTTAATAAATTACACAACTAGTTATTGGAGCGATCAAACATAGAAACTCTTCAGCTTTATCATTATAGCTTTATACATAATAATAGATTAACGTACTGCTACGTTTATATCTACTATGCTAGCCTAACTTTCTTCATTCATTATTAGGTACAATCTGAGCCCAAAACTGAGTTACCACCTTACCCCATATTTTTCTTTGATTCCCAGAGCGACGTAGAACCTGGATAACGTATAACCAAATTTATATATTATGAAGGCTACTTCAGGCTTAGTAGCTACCTCAAATTTAACAGTAATCTGAGTATTAGTTTGAACACCGAAATCGTAAGTTTGAGCCCAGTTATCCACATAGTCGGGAGTTCTATCAGGTAGCTCGGTTGAAACAAAGTCAAGTAGTTTCCAAAACTGGCATCTTAGCCTAGTTCGGTATGTCGCAGAAGTTTGGCTAAGTCGTATTTAACTTCAGTGAACAGCTTGTGTTGCAACCGCATACCAACAAATTTTGACACTGTATATTGAGGTAAATGTAATCAAGAAACGTCTGTTAACTAAGCAATGTGGTTACTTTAATTTACTTTTAACCTAACTCTACATTTTGAATCAAACGGTTTGCTTATCAAGTTTAAGAATCTACTTCGTAATTAAAGTTTTACTTGTTTGAAAGCGGCGAACATGTAGTGCGGATAGTACAAACATTTTACCGACACCTAGAACGCTATTTTAAAAAGATTTATAGCTATTCGTTGAATAATTCAATATCCACAGTTGTACCTAGTTTTATAAATATTATAATAAGGCTAACCAATTAATATTTATGGACCTATATTCAAATTCAATCTGACCCTCATTTTTTGTAAAATAATATTTTAGTAATTATTAGGTGGAGGAAAAAAAGTGAAATCTACACAATCCGAGGGGGCCATCTCCGGTTTCGAGATGGCCCCCTCGGATTGTGTAGATTTAGGGTCAGTCGGGGTGCGAGGGATATGCTCTATGGGCAACCTTACACCCCGGCGTCTGTAGACCCGAGACGGCGTTCGGTTTTAGTCGGTTCAAGCCCGACATAACAGCCCCCGCTGGCACGCGGGGGGGTATCCGAAGGGATTTCCGCACGAAAAAAAATAAAATAAATAAAAAAGGTATAATATATAAAAGCAATATACCTATATCGTCACATCATCCTTATGCAAAACGTAAAATCAAAAAAAACTACCTTTAATAATATTTAAAAGGAAGATAAGTTACTTTCATGTCCAGTTGTGCAACTACATGTGCTATTTGACACTTGCTGATTCCTGAAAACAACCCAACCGAGATTGGATTATTGTAGTTGTTATTCATATGATGTGCATGGTGGTACCCACTTGGTCCTATTTGTGAAACTAGTAGTGCAGTTTTACGCTTAAGGTGTCCCTTAGCGGACTCTTACACCACACTATAAGATGGTAATTTCTCTAAACCGTATGTATCTTACAATTAGTATATATTAACATATTTGTAAATGTACAGTAGATACGTATATTATTATGATATTAAAAGGGAAAAAGTAAACATTCAGGACGGTACTTGAACTAGTGACCAGTCCTTTTTTAGTGACCAACTGAGCTACCTGGACCTATCCTGCATAACCGAAACGATCATCTATATACGTCTTAGCAAGAGGCAAGAATATACCTAGTCGTTATCCACGGCTCCGCCCCGCCCGCGCGGAGGTCGGTAATCGTTTTTGGTCATATCTTCGGTTCTACTTGACCAATTGCAATTGAATGGTAAAAAATAAAAATAATGGTAAAATATGGTAGATTTTAGTTGAGTTTTAGTTTCTAGTTGAGGAAACCGCATCAAAATCCGTTCAGTAGCTTTTGCGTCTATCGCGAACAAACAGACAAAAATAAACAGACAAACAGACAAGCATTGTAAATAAATATTTTTGAGTTCAGAATCCTTAATTTAATATAACCTAAGTTTTTTAAAATATTTCCAATTTTAAATGATATTTCCAACGTACATATACAACTAATTTACAATTTTATAAATGTAATAGATTTTAAATTACTAGAATTGTAGTATATAAATATTATTGTATTATATAACTGAATTGTATTATACATTTTTATTCACTAGGTATAGTGACAGCTGGGGTGTGTGTTGGGTAACCTCCTCGAGTGTCGCTCCGATTCCGATCCCGCTGCAGTCCGGGGGGAACGGAATCGGAGCGGCCGGTACACCCTGGGCGGCGGTCAATGGCTTCCCCTTCACCCCTTCATAGGGTTGGCATTGATCGTCGGCCAATACCCAACGTGGCGGGAACACATCGCTCTCCGTACTCCTCTGCTTTCAGAGGAGACAGGATGAGCGATGCTGTTAGTGGTGAGATGGCCCAGGGTCAGCCGGGGTGCGAGGGATGTGCTCTATGGGTAACCTTACACCCCGGCGTCTGAAGACCCGAGACGGCGTGCGGTTTTAGTCGGTGCAAGCCCGACATAACCGCCCCCGCTGGCCGGCGGGGGGGTATCCGAAGGGATTTCCGCACGATAAAAAAAAAAAAAAAAAAAGGTATAGTGACAGCTAAGCGGTTTAACCGATATTTCGCATCTTTATTGAAACGTTTTTCCTAATTATCTTGATAGAAACATCTTCAGAATCGAATTGGGCCATCTGTGTTCCGATATTAATTACGTCCCGCTAATGCGTAACGATAAACACTACACGCCTATCAAATCAGTAGTGATTTTCCCGAGTCATTACTGAGCTGAGCTAAAATTTAGTTGAAGTTACGGCGCTGAACCACGACAGCCCCGTTGCTTTTAATACCACTAAACATGCAACTATTCAATCACTACACAGCCACGAACCGTGTTTCTCTTGTAAATAGCTAGCCTATTTAAGAAAACGCCATCATTAATCTTTGTTTTGATAAAGCGCTTTCGTAAATACACTCAATGCTAGAAGACCTCAACAGGAAAATATGTGATAATTACGCGTTATTTTCATAGTTGTGTTTTGACTTCGTTTTAATTATGTTTTATTTTTGAACTGTTATCGAATTCTGTATGAATTTGAATCTTAAATACTGAATTGAAAATTAATTCTATTATGATTAAGGTGCATTTAGAACTCGATAACCAAGCGGTTCGGCACCTCTTTTGTTTACCGCACCATCAAGATTTGGAATTCTTTACCAGCACACGTGTTTCCTTCTCCTTACAGTCCCGGGTACTTTAAGCGGGGTGTCAAAAAGCATAAATAAATAAATGTTATACGAAATTACACACAGCGCTTTGTAGACCCAAAGTAAGAATAGTTTAACTAGTTTTAGTATGGGTTCTAGAATGCTGATAAAATTATATACTTTTCTTTTGTAAATAAATATATATTATGCATACAACAACCAGACCGATGCAAATAGACATATTAATGCATACAAATATTTGCTCTGAGCGGGAATCGAACCTGCGCCCCTGTCTTAGCAGCCGAATGCACTACCGCTACACCACCTTCAAGCTGAGTAACATTATCGGTGTCTGTAATGGTGGCCACCATTCCTGAGACTTTACCTTTAGCTTACCATCAGGCGAGGCAAAGACATCTAACTAGTCAACTAACTGTTTACTATATAGATAGATGACGATTTGTGGGGTAATTTTAAATGATTTTATTTGAAACTACCTGATCACTCCTTCCGCGACTTTTGGTCATATCTCCGGTTCTACTGAACCAATTGCAATCAAACGTACAGGAGATTTATTCCAACCAAGACCTTTGTAATAAAAAACTGCATCAAAATACGTTCAGTCGTTTTTGCGTCCATCAAACAGAGAGATGGACAAACAGACAAGAATTCCAATAAAAAGTATTTTTGTGTTTACAATCGCCTCCTTATATAACCCCATAACCCATATTTTTTTAAGTATCTCCAATGTACAGTACGCAAATAATTGATAATTTTATAATAATATAGATTTATTCATCTCAAAGTGAATACTAAACTGTGTGTTTCATTAGTGCAACCTATGTATTAAAGTGAAAATAAAGTTATTTGTGAAATAATAACTAGGTTCAATTCTCAATGGACGAAAGCTTATCAAATCATGTTGTCCGAAATAACACTGATTACAAGAACAAAAATATAACAAATTGATCTAAATGCCCTCGAGAGGATCTCTGCGTTCGCAACTGGATAGAGTGGTAAAATAGATAAGACTGGCTAATGGAATTTGTATCTTCAATGAAGTGATGACTACGCGGTTTATTAGGGCAATTGCTAATGATAACATAGTAACTAGCGTAAATAAATAACTAAGCAGGTAAATACATAACAGAAGTGTACTACTAGAAGTAAGTCTTGTTAGAATCGAGCTCTTCAAAAATTCATTTTTAAAATCTTACAGAGCAAAGGTGGTCTCACAAAGTCAGAAACAGTAGGTCGCGGCGTCACGGCTGGCTGCCTGTTCCTCTACGACAAAATGCACTCACGCCTCAGCCAGGCCGCGTGCACTCACGAATGCATTTACATATTGATCTCCAAATCACAGTACCTGCACGAATTGCAAATAAATGTACCTTTCTTTTCGTGCGGTAATCCCCTCGGATACCCCGCCGCCCGGCAGCGGGGGAGGTTATGTCGGGCTTGAACTGACTAAAACAGCATGCCGTCTCGGGTCTTCAGACGCCAGGGTGTCAGGTTGCCCATAAGGCATTTCTCTCTCGCACCCCGACTGACCCTAGGCCATCCCCGGTTTCTAGTTGGCCCCCTCGGGTAAATAAAATGTACCTGCATCTGAATCAGTTTTCATGCTTTTATTCGTAAGTACCTGTTCGCTGTAAATTATGAAAGTTTTTATTTTCAATCACAGCCGAAGCAAAATTATCGTTTCGCGTTTTTACTATCGTAGTTGTATCCTAAAAGCACGTTAAATGCCTTCCTAGCACTTTACTTGTCGACGTATGGAAGTCAACTCTAGACGAATGCACGTTAGTTTATTTTCCAACGTCAAGGAAAGTCTATGAATTTTACAATTGGATAATTTAGACGTCTTATTTAACGCGGTGCTTTCAAATTATTCTTTCAATCAGAATTGTTATCGTTTCGAAGAAATCAAATGCTTTGTATACGAAAATATTGTTATACACTTTTAATCAACTTCGAAAACGAGAGTGAAATTGTTTACTAACTAACCCATAACGGGTTAATTTAAATTAATTATGAGCTATTGTTAAAATCAATCACACAACAGTTTCCAGAACACGCCGATGGGTATGAAAGCCGTTGCACCAATACGACCATAATTTCCAACACAGATAGTAATTGGCCTACTTCAACAAAGGTAGCATTAAAAGCCAGAGCATTTATTGACATAGAGTATGACGCACGTTGCGATCCATTAGTGGTCCGCTCACCTGTCCCTTGTGCTGTGTAAGTGCAATCATGTACTGTAAACTGCCTCTATGGTAATTTATCTATTACTAATGCATAGATGTCTATGAGTACATCAATAACAATAAAAAATAAATATCAGAGTACTGAAATAGCTCATTGTAAAAGTAAAAGTTTGCGTTCGACCGTGAGGTATTAGTTTTAGGGGTATAATTTTTCAGTAGCAGTATTAATTGTAGAAACGTGCCCGGTGAACTGCCTTCCTTTCCAAGGATATACAGGCGTGAGTATAAATATATTTTACAAACCAGTGAAGTGCAAGTCGGGCTTGCGCACCGAGTGTGCCGTAAAAACTTAAACTATGAAAACACCTAACATTGCTCTAATGAAAAGATAAAATCCGCCCATCCCGTTTTCTCTCCAAAAAAATTACTGGAAATTATCTAAAACAAGATGGCAGCACCACCGGATCCAATAATTGTACTATTGCCGGCAGGAAGAGGGTGCGAATAAAAGATGAGTATTTTAGCGGTGTCGCCGCACACAGCAGTTGCGTCAGTTCGTCAGAGGTGTACACGAAGGACTCCGCGCGTTCTATGGCGGACACAGTGGTAAGCTGGTCCGCTCCCCAAAGCGCAACTTTCGTTCCCCATACGGTGAACCGTATATTACAAATTTAACTACAAAATATAACAAACAATGTAGGTAGGTACATACATGTGAGGACATAATACTTAACGTACAAAAGGGTCATTTGCGCTGGTAACATGTACTATTCTATTTTTGGGTATATCAAGCAGTACTGATATTAATGTCGACAACTTCTGCCAATTTCAAACGTGCTTTGGCAATGCGTGTGTTATTTTCTATTCACATGACACAATAATTTTTATAATTCTTTACAATGATAAAATGTATGGGATAAAGTAGTGTAAGTTCTAGTGAACCTAGGACCTTGAACGAATGGCTTTCATGGAAATGCAAGCAATAAGTTGATAAAGTTTTAGAGCAATCGAATGAACGGCACGACAGCGTGTAATATGCGAATAAACAAACATTGATTTCTTTATATTTTAAGTTATGTGCAGTTTAAAAGCAACAAACAGAAAACCACCACTGTAATCTTTTTACATTTCATCCCTTCTGTTTGCCAAAGTCCGAGTAAGTAACGGTAAAATCTTAACGCTTATAAGTAATATTTTATTATAACAGATAGCATTAACAAGGGGGATGCCGCGAAAACGTATGGAACATAATTGTAGCTACCGCAAAATTTCATGTTCGGTTAAATTACATAACGTAATGACACTCTACGCAGTATAGAGTGTTTGCGAAAGTAAGTTTTGATTATAAACTATTTTGTTAATGTTTTCGATTAACATTTTGTTGCATATAGTTGCAGAGAGAGAGAGAGAATTATAGGGCAAGCACTTTTTTTTTATACCACTAAGGTGGCAGGCAAGTACACGGCCCACCTGATGGGAAGCGGTTACCGCGGCCTATGGACGTGTGCAACACCAGTGGCGTCCGCCGTCTCTTTCGCGCGCATTACCTGCTCGCAGAAAAAGGCGGTGGCTAGCCACTTCCTCCCGTCGGAGACCACGGCTCTCACCATGGTCTCCAGCGAGAGAACATTCACGCCCAGGACCGCAACGAGACCCCGGCGTTGACTCGCCCACGCTGGGCACTCCACCAACGTGTGGAGCGCCGTGTTTTCGCCAGGATAGCTTGCACCTAAGTTAATCTTATTTCATATTCAGAAATATTGATTACTTTTTAGAGTATTGAACAAATGCCTGTATCAGGCTTATCTTTGTTTTTGAAGTATTCTTGAATTCCTATTCTTTTGTCTGATTTTGGTAGGTAAAACTTCCGTTGATAATATTAGTTAAAGAATTCTATGTTTTGGTCAACACTATACAGTCTGTAACCTTGTTTTGTTACAGACGGTATAATATTGACCACAAACATAGAATTCTTTGTCTTCGTCTGATCAATAAGGGGCATATAGGTCTCCTACATTACGATGTATGAAACTAAAAATAGTATACTAATGAAAATAATTGTATTATTGGAATTTTTAATGCCATTTCCTAGATTATAGTTACCCAATATCTCACCAAAATCTAACCAAAATCTGAGAAAAATTAAACATATTTAGCGGCAGCTCACAATACTGTCCCCCATTTCTTATACAATGTGGTGTTGCCATGTAAGTTGCCATTGACCTAAAATATATATATATTTGTGGGATAAAACTATCCCACAAAAACTGCAATAGTTTTTGTTTTAACTTAGTTTCCAAAAAGGTTTCCAAAGACGTGCAATATTGGAATGTCTACGAAAATTTTGTTAAAACACTTAACATAGTTTGTCTATAGAACATTGTGGAAGATGGCTTTGGATTCTCCCATACCTTTTCTTCGCCACAGATCTTAATCTGTGGCGAAGAAAAGCTTACGTAAAGCCACGAAAGAACATATAGCGGTCATTTATTCATAAATTGGGACGTGATCTAGATAAATTGATGTTATATCTTAGTATATATTAACCCCTGTTATTTAATTTGTTTGATAGTCGGTAAATAAACCAGTAGAAGTGTCTTGTGTCTATCAATGAATCTGCAATAAAACACAAAAATTCTAGAACCACCGTCTTTTTCTGACATACTTCGCCTATAAAAACGCCTGAAGCACCATAAAAGCCCTACTTGCATAAAAGTGTCAATTCTTTGCTTTGATACCATAGAAGCTTTGAAACCTAGCCACAGTTTTGTTCAAAATTGCTTGGAGCCTGTACTTTCTCTTCTCTTTTCGTGATATCTTTAGTATCTTCTGGTGGATAGTCCAGTATATAGTCCAGTAGCAGTCTTTAACAATATTTATATCCTTGTAACCTCTTAGGGATTCTCTGAGACGAGTTTAATGATATCTGCTACATTGTTATTTTGTACTTTTAAACTAGTTGCATGAGTAAGACTTTCAGAGATATGCCTTAGGAGCTCTTCCACTCTTCTCTCCCTCTCTTCTGTAGCGAGCTAAGCTCCACGAATGCTTTTTAACATTACATGTCTCCAGTCTGAAGGATATAGATGCACTCTCATTTACACCAAAGTCAGAACTGACAAATGGTTGCTCCTCTATTGACATTAAAGAAGGGGTCATCTTTTCCTTTTGACCTCAGGCCATTTTATATGCTGTTACAGCTATGACCCATACTTTAAAAATAAATTACTTCTAGTAAAATTATACGAAGCCCGCCTATTCCTCAACGAACACACTAATCTGAAAGAATGTTTTTATTTCATTCCTTTAATTTTCTGACAAATCAACTATATTTAAAAATTTTTTAAATAACACACACCTTAAAATGTCCAGATTAGTAAATAGTAAACCTTTCAACAAACACAAATAGAACGGAGTCAACGGGCACAAACTCTGAGAGCTACTGATAAAATTAAGCTCAACGTCCTATTTTTATACATCGACCCTTATTAACGTTCGCTATTCTTTAATTAGGTACCTATATTACATAGTTCGGGGTGCGAGGGATATGCTCTATGGGCAACCTTACACCCCGGCGTCTGTAGACCCTAGACGGCGTGCGGTTTTAGTCGGTTCAAGCCCGACATAACCGCCCCCGCTGGCACGCGGGGGGGTATCCGAAGGGATTTCCGTACGATAAAAAAAAAAAAGGTACCTATATTACAGATAATGTAATTGAATTTTAAGAAGGACCCATTTGGCCCCACTAGAGCTTAACTGGTTAATTCTCATATCATTAATATCTAAATATAACCCATGTTACAATACCTTGTTACTTCGCTCTTAAAATCTAGTATTGAAAAAAAAGCTTATACCTATTATCAATATCATTTTGATCATTGTCATCAAAAAGTCAACAGTGATAACATAAGTATATCGATCTGCAACTACACTTAACCCCGTCAAATAGTTGGGAAATCAAATATCGAAAATTCGAAATATAAAAATTTGCTACGTGCGAAGTGGCACCTAACGGTGCATTAATTGTAGGTCACCTTAATCGCCGTATTATGGTACAATAGCTCGTGTGAGCTTCACACTTCAGTTCCATTCAGTCTTTGAAAAAAAAATGCAAGTGTTTTCTCCCATATAAAAAAAATCATTTTTATTTTGAATGGGAGAGCGTGCAAAGTGCCTGGAGTTACTAATACCATCCATACCAAAGGTATAACAATTTTATTTTTTTATTTCCTTACGTGGTTTGGTGGTATGGAGCTCGACTTTCAAAACGCTGTGCGGCATGAATTTTGGTCAGTTCGAGTCCGACATAACTATCCCCGGTGCCCGTGGAGATTTCTGCAAAAAAAAATACAATATGGCACAGTATAGGCGGAGACAAATGTAAAGAATCAAAGATCATGAAAATCTGTCCACTAGTTATCGAGTTATAAAATTGATCACTATCCCGTCTTTGTTTTATGTATTTAGATAATGAATTTTTCTTTGTTTGTCCGTTATACGAACCACCGATGCGTACCAATACCATTTGCCTGATTGGAAATGAAATTTTGGTATGATACTGTGCGCATATCTGTTAGTTACTACACCTGCCCAGTAACAGACGAGATTCTGGTGCACGCTTTGCTCTCTGGTACGGGTGGTCAGACGGTAGTTCCCCACGTGATAGTAAAAATTAACCGAACATAAAATAAGAATTCAGAGGTAAAAGCGTTGGATGCAACCAAAATCAATGGTAAGATGACGATGATTAAAATTCTAGATCGAGAATTTACTCAATTACAAAAATAGTTATTCACAACAGAACATCCATATACATTATTGTAATATATACGTCATAAAGCATGAACTTCATAATATCTTAGTTATCAATTAGATGTTGGAACATTTTAAAGTACGTCACCAAAGCAGGGTTTTACATTCAAGTAAATAAAACGCATTTGCTGAATTCTGCTTAAAACGCAAATCATTCTGAGAACATTTAAGAGAAAACATGTGCGAACGACAACACATCACTGAAAATCTCATTATGCTGTCAGCTAATAGGGAAACAGTAATCCAACATTTCCAATAACGTTTGAAACCTTTGGTTACAAAAAGTGAAACGCTTCTGTAAAATAAACTGACGGGTGTTCGAAAGGCGACGAAAGTTAATTTCACGGTTTGTGAGTGCTTCTTCAGAACTCATCTCGCTTGAACAATCCGCGAGGCGGTTGCCATTAATCACCGCCGCCAGACAAATATCATTAGTTCTGTGCTCCTTGCTATACAACCGTATGGTTTTTAAAACCATTATTGATTTTAGATATATATTCTACGAGACATTAACAATTCCTGCAAAGAAGTCTACAAAATATTAAATCTAGATATAATTACAATACTTTATTTAATCAATAATAAATAAATAAATATTCTACGACAAATTACACAACGCCATCTAGGCCCAAACTAAGCAGAGCTTGTCATATGGATTCTAGACTGCGGATAAACATACTTAAATACATTTTTTTGTAAATAAATACAAATTATACATAGAAACACCCAGACCAATGCAAATATACAAATTTTGCACTGAGCGGGAATCGAACCCGCGACCTCTAACTTAGCAGTCAAACGCACTACCACTACGTCACAGAGGTCGTCAATTTATATAAATATCTAGCCTATTGATTATTAAGTAAATAGATTACTTATTAGGTGTAACTGTAGAGGGCTTTACAAATAGTCTTCAGGCACCAGGCAACCTCACCTTCTAGTCGGCACACCTACTAAACAACAGACGGGGCTTGGGCGCAGGTTTTTCGCCCAGAGTAGGGAAGTCAAAACGCAGCCGCACTTAGAAAAACCCGACGTACCAATCAAAAACAATAAGTGGACCTCGGGTTCCAAAGTACAAACTTTGGTCGCAACTGTGAAATCGCTACGTGATGATGAAATTACAACGTAAACATAAATCTAAAAGCCATCCAGTTAGCGTTAAGTTACTTTCAGTTAAAGCGAACACACTTTGTTGATGTGTTCTTTGGACGCAGCACTTATCACTACATTAATTTGTCTGTCACCAAAAGATCACACTAACTTGAACGCCTTTATACATTTCGGTGAAACTTGTATTTTTGATGTCAAGAACCGTAATTGCTTCAACATTCACATGATGATGTAGTTTGCTTTCATGAGCTTCTGCATATTTTTATACTAGTTTTTATCAGTTAGTTCCAATGTACCTACTTTAAACAGAAAATTAAAATATATAATCACGTTAGTCACCATCATCAAGCTAATGTAAAAAGTTTTAAATTCCTTTGGAAAGTCTTGAAAGAGCCAGTGGATGACATGCACAAGTTTCACAACTTGGCCTATAAATCATACGAACGTACCATAATGTTGATATATTAGGTAAGTAGATATAGAAAATCTTAATCCACTTTTCTTGTAAAAACGCGGAGAGGGCATAACTTTGTAATCTCAAAAGAGTTTGAGAGATATATGAGTTGGGAAAAGTCTGCAACGTGGTCTTGTTACAGAATAAATGCATTTTTCAGGAATTTATTCACTACGCTTATGTTTTATCTAAAACTTTAGCAACTAACTTTATTACCTCACGTGTAAAGGGATATGCATTTCCGGTAAGAATATATTACATTAATCTGGATGTCTGCCTGGATGGTCCTTACCATGTCAATATCATCATCTTCATCATACGTATAGCGATTTCCTAGTTGCGTCCAGAGGCGACACTTTGGCGCCTGAGGTATTAGTATGCCGGATTTTCTGGGAGCGACTGCCATCTGACCTTCCAAACCTGAGAGGAGAGCCTGCGCCAGAGTTTCATCCGTTGCTTATAATAATAATAATAATAATAATATATTTATTTATCAGACAACATTAATCCATTTTGTTAGTAACAATTTAATTCTTAACCTATGTTAGTAAAATTAAATCATAGTAATATTGCATTGAATTATTTAATTATCTGTCCCACCCAATGTCTCAATATGGGACAGTCTATTTTTGCAACAATTACCTTAAGGACACTGTTAGAGCTAGCCCGCGTCCTGTGCAACAATGAAGAGATTCTTTTACGCCGTATAGCGTAAAAGTCATCTGTGCGTTCCTGTGCAAACATCGTCGACGCGCTACAGTATCGGGGCAGCCCCAACAATGTCCTGAAGGTATTGTTGTACTGAACTCGGAGAGCATTGTACGATTTCTGAGTATAGCTGACCCACAGGGCGCTCGTGTAGAAGACCTGGCAAAAAGCTTTGAACAAGGTTATTTTCACTTGTTTCGTACATCGAGCAAACCTGCGGGCCAACATATTACCTCTCACTGCCAATGCCCGCCTTTCTCGTTCCATATCCGCATCATCTCTCATAGAGCTTGTGATAATGTGGCCCAGGTATTTAAACTGATTGACTACTTTAAGAGTTTGCCCAGCTAGTGAAACAGGAGGTACATAACAAAGTTTTTTATTTCCTGGTGTAAACACCACGATCACACTTTTACTAGAATTATATACTAAACCGTGTCTTAAGGCATATGAGTCACACACAGCTATTAATTTTCTTAAGGCAGCGATTGAGGGGCTCAGCAGCACCATGTCGTCTGCATAACTGATGCTGCTTACACTAAACCCATCAATATAGCACCCAGCATGCATGCCACTGAGCTCCTCAATCAAGCCATTCACATATAGGCTGAAAAGGTTCGGTGAGGTCAGTCCACCCTGCCTCACTCCACATTGCAGTTGGTACGAGTCAGATAGACCGTCTCTCCACCTCACTTGATTATGTTGGTTACTGTACCAATACTTAAGAGCCTCTATTAAGTCTCGGGGTACGTTAGTGCTTTCTAGTTTTTCCCATAAGATGTCATAGGAAACCATATCAAAAGCTTTACTTAGATCAAGAAAGCAAGCGTATACGGGCGTGGATCTATCTGTGTAGTACTTGACGGTATGCTTGAGACACAAAATGGCAGACTCGGTAGATACCCCCCGTCTGAAACCAAACTGTAAATCATGCAACTTTAAATACTTTCCAAGTTGCGAATCAAGCAGCCCGTCAAACACCTTTGCTGTTATTGTAGCCAGTGATATGGGCCTGTAGTTTCCCCTATCCGACATATCCCCCATTCGGTTCTTAACTATTGGTACAACAACTGTTTTCAACATATTCTGTGGAAGGTAAGTGTGCCTAATACAAAATGTGTACAGCATCGCGAGCACTCTCGCTAAGTGAACCCCAGCCGCCTGAAAATGTTCGATGCTGAGGCTGTCATGTCCGGGAGACTTGCCCCTTTTCATATTGTGTATAATACTCCATACCTCCCCCGCTGTGAATTTAGTTATCGGACAACTCTCAGCGGGGACACCACAGGCTGACTGTGAAGGACCCAGCGTTGATGTTATTCTAAAATGCTCTTTGAACACATTTGCAATTTGCTTACAATCGCTAATTCCATCTACACTTTCAGGAACACTGGGACCACCTTTCAAAGTATTAGTGGCTCTCCAAAACCCACCGAAGTTGTTATTAGAGCGATGGAGTGCTAGTGTGTCCATCTTAATCTGGTCTTGGTTATTAAGACACCATTTTAGTTTGCCTTTAAAGACCTTACGGCTCTCAACCATATCTCTAAACACAGCTCCCTCAGTGGGCTTCCCTAACATTACCCACATTGAAAATTTAATTTTAGCCTCAGCATGTGCCTCCTGCACATGTTTGTTCCACCCTGTTACATAACGTCTCCTCCCTCTAGCCGGCTTACTGCTACTACACACTGCAGCTTCTGATAGTACATCAACAATATTCTTATACATACGATCTATTACTATCTTATGTGATGGATCACTACAGCAACGATCACAACATTCTGATAGCTCTGATGGAAAATCAATATCTCTTAACCTTTCATTACAATAATCACTATAAATTTTAGTTTGTTTATGACCTCTGATTCCCCATACAATTTTATTGTAACATATTTTACTTGTGATTGGTTTTGACCTAATTACATTTAAGTTACATACTATTTCTATAGGAAAATGGTCTGACCAATTCACATCATTGAGTATGCTTATATTGACAGTAGATGCCCAAGCAGCTTGCGTTACTAATATATGGTCTAACCAACTTCGAGTTCCATACACTTCACTGACAAATGTATAACTATCTGAAGTCAATCCTAACTTTTTAATGTCCGCACATATCAGCTGTTGTTCAGTACAAAAGTGTAAAAGTTCCTTACCAAATAGTTCATCAGGGTGTGCATTGTAGTCTCCGAGAATAAATGCCGATTGAACGTCACTACTCTCGATTATCGCACAGATTTCACCAAGACAGTAAGTAAACTCCGCTAGGTTAGCACTGTCATTAATAGGCATATAAGCACTCATAATTAATATTTGTTTGTCACCAGTTTCCGCTTTAATCGCCGCTAATCGCGCACTTTCACACTTGATTACCGACACTGACCGGAAAATACTTTTGCGATATAATATCGCAACACCACCATACGGACGACCTCGAAGAATTCCCTGTGATGTATCTACCGCTGACACTCCTGTGTACCCGAAGTCTGCGTGTATGGACCCCAATAAATGCAGATCATGGGGCAAGAGCCAGGTCTCCTGCAGCGCAACGACATCGGCGCGATTGCATAATGATACTATAAACTCTTTCGCACGTTTCATAGACTTACAGTTGAAGGATACAAACTTGACTGTTGATGTTGTATTATCCATAAAATTTATTGTTTACTTTTTATCCCATCACTTGTTTCAGTCTGCCTAAACCTTACAAAACGTCGAAACGCAATACCATCAGGCCATAAACCCGCATCCATAAAGACAGACAGCTTACTCCGTGGTATATATATTTTATATGCATCATATTCCTTTAATACTTTCATGTTAATTTTTTCGGGCACAACCGTGACATTCGTTTTTCGTAGAATATAGGCAGCGATGTCGCCTACTGTCGTACTTTTATCAACATTATTGATAAATAACGGTATTTTTACATCAGCCGCTCTAAATTTCTCGTCAAACTGTCCTTGTCCTCTTAACCCTATAAATTTACTATTCGTCTTCTTTTTTTGTACAGTAATCCACCCATCATCTGACTTTTCTTTATTCCAGTCTTAACAACAATAGTCCCCGGCCGCAACATTTGAGAATGATTTTTCCTTTAATACTGGATGGGAGACTATGGTAGTGCATTCCGTGCGCAATGACGCGGATGGCTCGGTCGTCACCGCTACCGCTTCGCCCACCTCCGTCGCCGTCGGTCGCTCGGTTATCCGCCTCTCGCTCGCTCGCGTTTTATCTAGCCCGCAGACAACAGCTGATTCATCTACCCGCGTGTTATTAGAACTATGCGATAAATTGATCGGGCAGCAATTAGACTGTTTATTCGACTCTTCACTATATACCTCTTGCGATAAATGCAGTAAACCAATAGGTCCACTGTCGCAATTAAAAGTTTCAACCTGGTCTGATCCTCCCCTTTTAGTACAAACAAAATTTGTAGGTTCAAACTGATTAACAATAGAAGTCATTTTCAGGTTTGTCAGATCTCTTCTCACCATTTCCAGTTCCTCCGATTTGGCGTATGTTTCTTTAATATTTCGAAGATCTTTTTGTAACACAAGTATATCCTTTAGTAATTTTGTCACGTCTACATGATCGAAACTTACGGGGGGTAGTTTTTGTAAGTCCTTTGCTACAAAAATAGGAGTGTTTTCAGGATCTTCTCCTTTTATTAACGCTATAATATCTTCCACGTCCCTTTGCACTTTCCCATCTTTTTTACGTGTTATCTTACGTGTTTTGGTTTTCACCGAATCAAATAACAACGATTTGGCTTTGGTTATTTCTTCTGGTGAAAATGCACTCGTAATTATTTGGATGAGGCTTTGCTCATCCATAACATCACATTTGTTTTGCACAAAAGCCAATACTTCATTAATAACAATATTACAACTATTACATTTTACCACATTTGATGCCATTATTATGATCGATAAATCACACGGCGCTCGCGCACATCCGTCGGTGTAGCCGTACGCGACGCTGCTTAGCAGGTGGAGTTAGATTGGGCTTCAAGGATGTTGGTAGGGTCCTGTACACGTAACAATGGTGATATCAGATAATGTTATAACATTTAAAAAAGTTTCACATATAAAAATATTAATCTATAGAAATGAAAATGATCGCCGAAATGTATATAAGCGCATTACTTCCGAACTACTATACCAAATTCTTCAAAATAATTTTCAAATTTTCAAAATAATTCTTGTAGAATATACTGCTTCCGGGCTGTTTGGCCGTGGTCCATCGGAAACTTGAATTCCAGACGTTTCGTCGATCACTGCGGTCGACATCTTCAGTGGTATAGGTCGGGACGCCGCCGAGGAAGGTTCTCCGCACTCGCTGCGACTGATGTAGAGGCCCGAGTCACTGGCGCAGTTGGAGGGGGGAAACGACGTGATCGGTCCTGATTGGTTGAGAGCTGCGCAACCGATGCGCTCAATCCTGATTGGTCGAGGCTAAGCAAGGGGGTGTGGCGATACCGGGGATGGTGGTGGCTTCGTCATGTTTGAATTGTGATGACGTGCGGCTCTCAGTGCTGGAGTACCAATCTTTTTGGAGATGAAAACCTTAGTTTTTTCTATTAAAATTGTTGGGGTGCTTGAATATTAAATACTTCAGTAACTCGGGCCTCTACATCAGTCGCAGCGAGTTCGCCGCCGAGGAAGGTTCTCCGCACTCGACGTTGTCCCGACCTGTATCACTGAAGATATCGACCGCAGTGATCGACGATACGTCTGGAATACAAGTTTCCGATGGACCACGGCCAAATATCCCGGAAGCAGTATTTTCTACATGCAGGCCGTGAAAGCCTTAAGATTTATATGTATAATTTTTTTTTGTGTTCGTTATTGTCAGGACAAGGTTTGTATGAAATATTATTTTAAGAAAAAAATCTATGGAGGTGCTTTAATTGCATTGTTATAAATAAAGAAAATTCACCCCTGCTTCCCTGGTGTGACCAAATTTATACCTGATAAAATCCGTGCTACCTATTATTAAGCGTAGCGAGCCGAAGGCGAGCGAAGCGTCTTTCTCCACAAATCGGGTTTTCGCGTGAAACCATACTCCTCCTAGACGGCTCGACCGATCTTGACCAAACTTGGCACGGTTATCAAGCTCAGTTTGCTGAGTGTCTCTATGGGTCGAAAGTTGATGTCCGACGTACCATCGAGGAATAATCACCGAAAAACCAAATCAATGGAAAAAGTCGACCGGTCACGTTGACATATTGTTGGATAGGCAAATCTCGCTACGCTTAAGTTTGGGTTGATTGCCAAGCTGGCAACCGTCCTAGTTATGAATTGTTTCAACAAAATTGCCCACATTACGGTTACCACGTCACCAAAATTTCGTGTGATTGGGTAACAAATAAACTCACATTTGTTTTTATAATAGTTAAGAGAAATATTTTATATAGCCGTCTTTTCGTGCTCCTTTTTAACATAGACGTAAATAAAAGTAATATTATAAATAGTTAAAGGTAAAAAAGGGTCACAACTTTCAAACATCAAAGGCTCTAATACGTCACATTTGTGCCACTATTTCCCGTTATGGACACACATTGTACAAAATTAAGTATTATGTCAGCTTTATTACATGCTATTGAGCCGAGAAAGAACAGTAAAATTGTCTTTGAGAATAGTAGAAGCTCGAGTGCTGACTGAACAGTACGTGTCTCTAGGATCCCGGGGGATCGAAACAGTGGCGGTTAACGGGTTACATTCCACTGAGTTATTTTTAACGATTTCATTTATATCATCCCGTATTGTGTATTGTAGGTGTTAAATAACCTAAATTATCAAATAATGTACCTTATAATGAAACGGTTATTATCCGTTACTACGTGGCCACGAGCCTGTTACTAACGGGCTATATAAAACGGGCGACGTAGGTAGGTTAACACATTGCGAAATTAAGCAATCTTAAACAGGTCAGTCTTAGGATGGGTGACAATTTATAACGGGTACATGTACAGCACATTAATAAGGAAAATGTAATTCGGAAAGTCACAATCACGAATTTCAACGTACCGATTTTTAAAATTCCGATTGATTCGAAATTCCGAAAATCAGAAATCCGATGTATCTTAAATCCTAAAAACCGAACCATAAAAATTCCGAATCAATACTAAACTTGAAATTTTGAAATTCGAAATATTACATTTAGAATCAAATATTTAATTTTTGGGTGTTCCCATTCATAACATACTGAGACCCCTCAATGCCTCGGAGAGCATGTAAAGCCGTCGGTACCGGATACCATAGGAACATCTATGTCAGTCGTTACGGGTAGTTGAAGCCCTAAAAAGTCCAACAACTAGGGCCTTAACAAAATGACTAATAAGCAATTCGTTGCAATTCAATACAAGATGCTTAAACTGAAACGGGTTCACGTTTGGTACGTTTGTTGATCTTTGGAACGTGAAACTGAACGACTTAATACGACGTCATAGTATGAGTATGAAACTATTCAGTTTAGGTCTACAATTTTATTGAATTGCTATTAAGTGATCATGGTTAGCCCCCAGTCTCACTACAGAATTTCGATACCGTCAATGGGTTATGGAGGTCAGATGGCCGTCGTTTTCGAAAAATATCGAAGTAAGATTGAAAAAGCCGACCCCAAATGAGTTGGGAAAAGGCTCGGAGGATGATGTATTCAGTGCGTAACGCACGAATTCACGTTTTTAAATATATCATTTGGAGAACCAACAGTAAGCTTGGTCTTTCTAGATACAAAATTAGTTACTAATGTTAATTATACAGTGAAACATCTCATTATGTGATGTCCCTGAAACTTTGTTACCTTGTTCCATCGATTCAGATGCCGACGTTGAATCAGAACCATGAAACAGAATTAATGAAGCTTTGTGCTACAGCCCAACTTACTTTTGTATTCAAGTGGTTTAATTACATATTACTTTTTTTAAATTATCCATTGTTTTATTGGCTTTCACCACAGAGCATTCGCAATAAATTTGCGCTGTCATTTATTTTATACATCATGGTACATTGATTGATTTATATTACAAATTATTGTTACAACCTCTGGAGCCATAGCATGCATGAATATGTCTATGTACATTGAGCTGACTGTTTTTATATATAATTTTTAGGTATGTATTAATGAAAGAAAAAATCCACAAGTAGGGTGCTATGTTTGCGAAGCCTATATATTAGGCACGGCCTATTATTTTATGTTTTTACTAGCTGATGCCCTTAGCTCCGCCCGTTCGGAGGTCGGTTATCGTTTTTTGGTCATATCATCGGTTCTAGTTAACAAATTGCAAAAAAACATACGGCAAATTTTAAGTCTGACCAAGACCTTTCTAACAAAAATAACCCCAAAATACGTTCAGTAGTATTTGCATCCAACATAGGTAAGTTGTACCAACAAAAAGTAGTTTTGAGAATAATAAAGAAAGGACCGATTGTCATGTTATTGAAAATGGTGATTATGTGTCAGAGTTCAAATATCTGGATAGTTAGATTTTTTTCTTTTTAAAGATACAAGATACAGAAGATGTGAAATAAAATAAATGCCGATATTTATCTGATGTTTTTTTTCCAAGGTGAAGGAGTGGTGATCTCTCCTACCAGATGCCCCAGATGGTTACCAGAAACGGGTGATAAGTATTTGTGGCGAATCCTCCGGGAGACAACGCCGCAGTGCCAGCACTGCGAGGATCTCGGCGAAGACACTCCACACATTGGTGGAGTCAACACCAGGATCTCGTTACGGTCCTGGACGTAGACGTTCTCTCGCTGGAGACCATGATGAGAGCCAGAGCCAGAGCTGACGGGAACAAGTGGCACGCTGCTGCCTCTTTCTGCGAGCAGATAATGAGCGCGAAGGCTAGTCTATTATTATTTTAGGGGTGATAATATGACTATAATACGAAGGGTGTGTAAAAAAAAAATAAGTATATTTTTCCAATTGTTAGTGGATAGGTCGGTCGTACACCGAACAAAATATTGACGTTAAAAAAGGTATAAGCATACAAAACCAGCGGACTTGTCTGAAAGGCGAATTTGTTAGTTTCAGATGGCTCGTAAGAAATCAACTAAAATTCTGTTGCCGCGACTTACTCGACTTCTTTAGTTTAATACTAAAGAGGCAAACAAATGCGCTAATGCGATGAACAAATTCTTAAATAAGTCCAGGTCCAAGATATGAAGCATAGCTAGTATTCCATATTTGTTTTGTTTACTAAAACCTACCTAAGAGTTGCCAAAAATTCAAAGACTTACATTTTTTATAACTTTGTGAATACCATTAATGAATTTTCCAAAAGATCTTCTAATTCAATATAAGCAACTTTAATTAAAGATGGCTAATAATTAATGAGTTTTAGTAAAAGTAATGTTTGAAGTTGTTGTATAACTTTCCAGACCTAACTAAATGGACATTATGACAAATTATTGTAACTTTGGTACACGTAGAAACAACGCTAGAAGGTGATGGATAAAGCTACTAACTGATGTCATAGGGAGAGTGTAGATGCCACATAGATGTATTAAGTAAGTAGGTACTAGGGGCACTAGATTTGAAGGATGGTTCGTGTAGATCATTGTACCATTCTAAAGTTAGTAGTATGAACGGTAAGCTGTAAGAGAGTAACTATGGGTTGAAGAGTTTTCATACGCAAAAAAATAATATAGTTATGTTGGTATAACAAGTCAAATCAATTGACTGCATTCGAATAACTTATAAAGGTCTATATGCAGCTACTATCGAAGATAATAATAATATAATAAAATTTATTCAGGGTTACAAACTTAAGTACAAAATAAATATTTCCAGGTCTAACATAAATTAAATGAAACCGCGGTAGCCTAGTGGTATGGGTAATGGACTGCTGAGACGAGGTCTCGGGTTCGATCCCAGGTTTTACCATGGCACACACCAATGACTTTTCGATGCTTTTCGAAGTTATGTGTGTATTTATCGCAGGTTTATAAGTGCCCGGTTAATGGCAATAGGCTCGCCACCTATTACATTGGGACCTAAACATAAACTGGCGAAATGTGGGTGCTAGCACCTCTGCCTACCCCTTCGGGGATATAGGCGTGAGTTTATGTATGTTAACATAAATTATGACAAGTACTCGGAAGGTCGAAACCTGTAATATAGGTATCACTGTGCGAGGGATATGCTCTATGGGCAACCTTACACCCCGGCGTCTGTAGACCCGAGACGGCGTGCGGTTTTAGTCGGTTCAAGCCCGACATAACCACCCCCGCTGGCCGGCGGGCGGGTATCCGAAGGGATTCCCGCACGATAAAAAAAGAAAAAAAAGGTATCACTTGCCCCTATTTTTAATTTTTTAATGGCATTTTAGCACAAGACTGCAAAAATAAAACTATTACATTTAAACACTCATCTTAATATTCAGTATCAGCATGCATGGTTTTGTACAGTGATGTTGTGTGAGTGTATTTGCGGGTATGTACTCGTATATGTGTGAGAGTGTATTTTGTGTGCACACATATATACTTTGTATATATGTGTGCACACAAATAATATATATAATATATATACGTGTGAGAGGACTTGAAAGGAGAATGAGGTGACTCGATATTTTTTACAATTTTCCAACTTGTATCACATTTTCAGTTTCGCTATAGTTTAAGCGATGCAACCATTCAAATAGGGAAAGGGAAGATCGTGCGGATAAGCTGATAATTTTGTATTTAATACTAGCATCACCACGTGATTTCACCCACGTAAGTCCTGATCCCGTGGGAATGTCGGAATAAGAGTGGCCTATGTGACTTAGGGATTTTGTAGCATTTTAATGGTAAATCTGTTCAGTAGTTTCAGATTTTATCAATTACAAACAAACAAATCTTTCCTCTTGATAATATGAGTATAGATAAACGTATGTCTACGACTAATAATTAATAAATAAGTTTCTCCAATATTTCTTAATGTTATATATAATAAATGTACTGTGGGATGAAAAAACTCAACTTTGCATTTAATTAAAACTCTTAACAATTTATTTGCTTATTCAATAATGGAAACGGCAGAAAGGATGCAAAAAAGACAACCATTATTAACCTATTTCTGAAAGTGGAGAAAAGCGACGGCAAGTATGATTAATTAACGGAGAGCTGGCCGCAAGCGAAGCTCTATGAAGGAAAACTTAATTACTTTTCTGGGCAGAATCATAAAGCTGAATAATTCATACACTAGCTGCAAGGACAGTCTTGAATGTGTGACGCAGGATCACACTTCCTCCCACTCGACTTAAATTGAATTGCTCTTTACACTGTGCGACTTTCTTTTAAGATTATTTTTATTTGTAACGCTTCATAATGTTGCTGCGTTTTGATAAATACAGAAGCAAAGTATTGTAAAATAAATAAATAAGAAGGTAGAGATAAGGTTCTAAAGATACCAATACCTTTACATTATTAATATTTCTGTTTCTAATTTTTATTTTACTTTTTGGATCTCTTACGTTGCCAGTCGCGTGTTGTCTTTGTGTAAGAGCTGTTTAACCCCTTAATTTTTAGGGTACGTCCTAGGGACTCCATGCGGAAATATTTTCGAGAATTTTTTTTTTGTGTGGTGGTTTCATCATGGGTCCAACGCATGCAGGAGGAAAAGGAAGTGAGCTTTTCGCGAAGATAAGTAATGTTCACGCGTAGGTCCCACAGGCTCCACCCTACATTGCACGTTACAAAAAGTGATATTCTCTGTTGTTATAAATATGTCCATTTTAGGGTTATTGACAGATACAATGGTTTCCAATAGTTGTAAAATAAAGCTCAGCGCAGTTATAACTGACTGTATAAAAACGACGTGGATTTTGAAAAAGATCGCATTTCTCAGGCAACTTGTGACATTTTTTCCGATGATGGAGACGCTGAATTTATTCCGTCGGGTATTGTTTTATTTAACTGAACATATTCAAAAGGAAGACCGTTATTATTTGCTACTCATGTCATAAGCCAATATGTTTTACGAGCTCTAAGAAAATATGTAGGCAATGCATAGACGCACATATAGGAGACTACATCCTGACATATATGTTTAGTTCTAGAACAGCTTCTGTTTTATTTATTGAGTTTATTATTGCTTTTTTGTAATTTAATTGAAATAAACGTAACTCAGTCAAGTTTATACAGATTAGTTTAGACGATTTATATGTGATTTTGGGCGACTAATTATATTTTTAAATTGTTCTTATTACTATTTGTTACTGATTAGTTAATGATTTGTTATAAAACAAGACTGTTAAATAAATAAGCTTTCTAATACAATAACTACATTTGGCAATTTAATGTATTTTCAACTATTTATCTCAGTTCGAATTATAGGAGTCCCTGGGTCTCCACCCTGCACTTTGAGTGATTTTATTCCGTCCTACAAACTAAGGGTTAATTCCGTTGTACTCAACTTAGATTCTGAATCGAATTTTTTGTGTTCTTATTTATTGTATGTTTGTGAAGTCCCCGTAAAATTGAGGTTACTTACTCCTTGATTGTTTTTTTTTAAGGGCAATAAACAAGGCCTTTTTAATATAAATCTAAACCTGACATCAAAAACCTGACACGACATCGTAAACCTAAATAATGATGCTTTTTGTACCATTGGATTAATAGCGTTGGTCTAATAACAAGCTTTTGTCTGAATTCTTTCTCTTCACTTTTGACGTCAAGTGAAATAATTTGTACGAGAGCTATCTAAGTAATCTTTAGCTACTCTAGGTGTAGGACACGGAAGTATCCATAATTTTAAATTTATATTTTTCATCATCAGTTTTATTCCATCTCATTGTAATAAAAAAATGATGAGTTTGTTGTTGTGCAATTTCTCTAGATGATAGACAGGCTTGTGATTTGATAAAATAGAATGGCATTTCAACTAAAAAACTTTTTTCAGATTGACTATCGAATATGACATTGTAGCTATATATTTTTATTAATGGCATTTTATTTTGAAAGAAATACCAATAACGTGGGTTATGAAAAGTAAACTAAATGCTAATGTAGGCTATGGACTAACACACGTGCTTTGATAATGCAACAAAAATGGACACATTGTAACGAAACGGAATTACCTACGCGATGGCGTAAAAAACCCCGCCTCGTCCAGTCTTAGAAAATAAGAAAACCCGGAAGATTTTGTATTAGACTTCTAATTAAATAAATATTATACAGAATTTTGAAATAAAAAAGATGGTAACATTGAATGAGAAGGAGATGTAGATCACGGTGATCGGCCCGAGTTCGAACTCGAGGACCGATGGAAGGTATGGCTCAGCTCGCCCGGACCACAGATGACGGTTGAAAACTACGCTGACCTTGCTGAACTGCCCGAGATAGGTCTCGAGGGCAGTGATCTTCGGCCGGCGTGTTTCAGACAATGAACATCACTAGTACAAATGAAGACCACTTATCTGCAGGATATTGAAAGATATGGAGTTATTTTCTTAAGTAACACTAAGGTGATGGATCTGTGGGGCGGCGTATCGCCTCACGGAAGTCCTTCAGTTTTGGTTAATAAACCCATCAAAACGCGAATCACAACACTTTAATATTTTATACCAAAGAAGACAATTATATCAGATTTTCTCACGATGTTAGAACACAATCACCATTTTTCATAGAAACAAAGAAACTATATCGCCCCAAGAATGGCTCCAAACTCTGACCCAGCAGCCTCAGCTCTGCCCAATTCTTTTCTCACTTTTTCAACGCGTGGAAAAATCGAACCAACAAAATTTTTAAAATGACACGAAAAATCAATAATAGACTGCCAATTATCAAGAGGTTGAATATCATTCATAACAAAACTCACGATATTTCTGGTAGTCCATGAGAGGACAGTGGAATGACAGCCTACGTCAAGAAATTAATGTAAACAAACAATTTACGTTTTAAATACGAGAAAATAAATTCCTAGACTGAGATTCTCGCTTTATGATGTTCTTCCTACTCACGTTCCCCGTCCTACTTCCTTTAAATTGCTTCTTTCCCTTGTGCATTCCCCTTTTGTAAATTTTTTGTATAGACATATTACAATGAATAAAATTAAATTGTAAGTATTTAATTATGTATATTCCTATTTTTAGTGATAATTTTTGAGTTTTCGTCTTTAATAACTAATCTAACATAAATTCACATTCTTTGTTAGTTGCAACTTTGCAACTCGACTTGGGGAGTGTTTAAGTTCCTCTTTTGCCATTTGTCGTCATCTGGCTACTAGTATTTAATCTGTGGTCGTCATATTACTCGTATAATAAAATAACGCGCAACTGCTCCACAAGGCCATATTCAAGAATTGAATTGAATTGCAATCTGCTTGATTACATGTTTAATTTTTGGCCTATCTTTCCACCGGTCAAACTTCCTTTCGTTTACTGGTCTATCTCTAACTCGACACTGGCAAAATTGTGGTGTTTGCTCCACAAGGCCATAATCAAGAATTGAATTGAAATTGAATTGAGAAAATAAATAAATAAAAATATTATCGAATAGAAATTCGATAATATAAAACACAAGGTAACGTTTAACATATTGGGACAAAATTTAGAAACCAGTCCTAAAACTTCTTCCACGAAACAAACAGGGAACGAGAAATGAAACTAATCAATCTATATTTACAGGAAGAACAAAAATAAAACTTGAGGAAAAGGCAGAAGGCCCGTGGCTACGACAATCCAGCAAAGGACGCCGTAAACCAAGCAAATCAGGGCAACTTCTAAAGGAACACATAACCACTAACAAGCAATAAATTAAGAATTCATTTGGAAAGACAATTAAAACAAAATAAACGATCAAAACATAAGTTTGTTTATATATTTACAAAGAAAAACGCAAGTACTTAGAAATAAGATTCTTAGTAGTGTGAATAAGTAAAATATACAGTATTTAGAGAAAAGCAGCTAAAGATTCCATAGAATTAGTAGCTGTAGATAGACTTTATAGTGAGACCTACCAAGGTCACTCTTAAAGACGAAAAATAAATACTACAACATGTTAACGCCCCTAAACATCAAGGTATCCTGTGAATTACAGAGTCATTAAATGAATGTGAAAATATTTAATTTAGCAAATATATTAAATACGAATATTGTAATCAAACTGTACTTGGTGGATATTAAATGTATTATATTTGCTCATTTGTTTAAACGGCAATAGAGTTATATGTTACATGAAGTACTGGATTAGAAAAGCTTCCCGTGAATTTCTCTGATTAGCAGAGGATACACGGAAAAATAGCGAGAGGACAAGAAAGTAAAAAGGGGATATAGCAAATGTCCATAAATCACGGCCATTGTGGCTGTGTAGGCCGTGTAGTTTTTATTACCTTAATAGTATGCAAAATACTAACGAATGACGGACCAAACAGATATCACTACAACTTGTTCAAATCTAAATGTTAGATAATAAATAAAAAGTAGTCTATGCTCTGGTCATACAAAAGCTTTAATTCAAAACAGTATTTACTACGGAATGAAAAGTAAAAAGGTACACAAAAGCGACACAAATGTTTCAGAAGTCAGTATGTTCTCAAACTAAAACAGGAAACTTTATTTTATTACTTGACTAAGTATATCTCCCAGGCATTATTTTATCCACCACAGACGTAAAAAGATAATTATATTAACGACTAAGTATTGCATGAGCGTATGAAACAACAGAAACCAAGAGAACAATGTCTAAAAGACTCAGAATAAAAACAAAAACAAAGGTTCCAATATTTGTTTTAATTTTGTAAAAAGGTTTCTTGGGCAGACAGTAAATATCAATTAAGTATTCCGATGTTTTTCTCGAGGGTAACAATAGCTTGAGTACAATTACTCGTCCTTCATTAGCGAGAGACAAATCCTTTCACTAGTATTGCCAGTTCTAATTGCAGCATTAGGGTAACAGAATGAGCTATTTTAGAACGTTGTCTGTCGGATCTGTTTTATTTTTAACGCTCCGTAAGCTCACAACAGAGTTTTAGAATTCGCAACGTTAAAGACCATTGCTCGTAACAATAAATGGATTACTGATGGAAAAGTATGTTCAAGCCCCAGCTATTTCTGTATAGTATAAGAGCATTTTGGTGAATAGAACTGCCGAAGTTCAAAGTTTAATACTACTCATTTAAATTATTTTTGTATCCGGATTTAAATAAAGCACCCTTTGTTTAATTGTGGTTTGATTTCGATAATGATGCCTACCTACATACTTGGGATTTGGTTACTTTCATATTATCTTTGAGATAACAAACACACTCACAATTAGGTATCACTGTGATAAAGCCGCCTGTCACCCCAGCAGAAGCAGGCCAGGACGGTGGGGCGACTAGCGCCCCTCCCCCAAACCGGGTCAAGACGGGGACACCGTGGTTCCCAAACCCGAGGAGGCCATCTTGAAACCGGAGATGGCCCAGGGTCAGTCGGGGTGCGAGGGATATGCTCTATGGGCAACCTTACACCCCGGTGTCTGTAGACCCGAGACGGCGTGCGGTTTTAGTCAGTTCAAGCCCGACATACAGGGGTGGTATCTGAGGGGATTTCCGCACGAAAAAAGAAAGGTATCACGATGATACGAGAATTTTAATAAAAAAATATAATTTTAAAAATTATACAACGAATCGATTCTTGTGGCAATGGACCACACTATATATAACTGCACTCGGTGAGGTAACCACTTAACTCAATAAAAGTAACTCTCAGTCTCAACAACTGTTTTTTCTTAGGTCATTCCAATAATAAGCTATACTAATTGAATTTTAGTTTAATATGAAACCTCCGAAAATCAGATTGTATTGGTATTAACACAGTCTCATTTAGTCTATCGGGCACAGGCCGAGTGGTTCCAATTTGCGTGAAATAGTCAACTATTTGATGCACATCTATCATCGTTGATCAAAACAATGAATAGGCTTTTAATTTATAGGGCACTTAGTACGGGCGTATATCAAAATAATGGTCGAGATGGGGAACTACGACGAATGTCTAAGCCGGCTCGTTTAGACAGGATCGGTTTAACTTAACGCGAGCGGATCTCACGCTCCATCGCGTGTAACGCCCGTCGCTGAATTTGCGCCGGATTGAGATCCTACTAATTTAAGATAAGTGCTCACGTAAAATCAACGATGCGACTACGAATGGAGAATACCTTTAAACTAACTAGCTTTTACGCACTCCGCGGCAAATAATCAATTCAACAATTCAGTTACACACTATATACCCTTACTAGTGATAATAATGATTTTCCTATATCGTCATCAAACTGTTTATACCTACAGATCCACCAGTTTGAAGCACTTCTATTCTTTTTTATTTTCAAAACAATTGTGTTATATTTGAAAAAGTGAAATATTTCACATACGTTCTTTACATTTAATAGTTTCAAACCTATAATTTAGAATTATTCAAATATAATAAATAGCGTCGTGTTGGAACCAAACTGTACACAAATTACAATCCACTACTTGTAAAGCACACAAATCATAGTAATATTCGTCGCAGTGGTGCACTCACTACGCCCACACCAGTTGTGCAGTAGTAATAGAAAGATATAATTTTATTTTCTGTTTATGGCTACAATATAATATAATATCTGCAACATCATGCAATAGCATTAATCTCGTTCACATTCGAGGTTGTCACGTCAGAGCTCGGGATACGCTTTCCAATGTTTACTTCTCCTCTTCGCACGGTCTTTGGCATCTTTGGTAGTGAAACCATTGGTACGCATCTCATCTTCTGCGACACTAAGCAATCACTTCTAGGGTCTACCCTTTCTACTGGGGCCTGGTGGAGGAGGCATGGCCAGGCATTTGTTACCCACGTAGCCTGACGATCGCCGCAGAATATAGCCGCACCAGCGAAGGTGAATCTCCTGCATTTTGTTCACAATGTCACGGATTCCTGTCCGTGACATTGTGAACAAAATGCATACTGCCATGGATGCGATAGATCCTCGAGCGATCTTTACGAGTGATTCCAAACATCAACAGCAGCATATTCAACTCCGTGACATGCCGCTCCTGCTTGTGTCACTCCAACAACGGCCACGCTTCAAAGCCGTGTAAAAGGATAGGAAATAACGATGGTTTTATAGACCTGCCCCTTTAACCTTACCGGAATTCGACTCCGGTCACGCCGCTTGGCCCATGCAGTGGCAATTGCCTTCACATCGCAATCAATGTCACCAGTTGCGTGAAGTACAAATCCCAGGTACTTAACCAGGTCGGTGCGCTCGACCAAGTCATTGCCTATGCGAACGAGTGTGGGATCTGTAGAGGTCGCCATGGTTAACGCCATGTACTTGGACTTTGTTACTTTTAACTTCAGACCGCCGTTTTCCAGCGCCTTCTGTTCGCATCCACCTGAGCGATCAATGGCTGATCATATGAGTATCTGATGCTGTCCGAAAAAATGTCTAATACCACACTGAACAGAAGCGGACTAAGGACGGAAGGAGTTTATAAGAACGCCCACACCACGGGGACGTATCCCCTTCTAGGTCTCGATGGGGACTCCATCGGGTCCGACAGCTTTCCGATTCTTCATGCGGCGAAGAGCAGTTTGGGGCTTTGGGCTTCTACAAGCGTTATTGGTGGTACTAAGTGAAGGATGATTCGGAGGGAAATCCGGTAACTGTACTTCTTCATGCCGCTTGTTTAGCAGCTTGTGGAAGTATAAGCGCCATCTCTCCTTCACCGCGGCTTCGTTGCATAGCAGACTGCCACCAGGATCTTTAACACTGGCACTTAAAAATATCCTGTACCACTTTGACCGTGGAACGCGCCAACTAATAGATGAGTTTTCGCCCCACAGACGATTCCAACTTATCATAAAGAGGTTGTAAGTGTTCTCGTCTATCTCTGGCTATAGCTCTCTTAATGGCACGTTTTGCAGCTCGGTCGCGTCGCAATCCTCAGGAGATTTGGACGCTTGCCGCTCTTTAAAGTGGGCTTTTTTATCCTAGTCTCCCTCTGAACTGTTTCGTTCTACCACCAAGTTTCCTTGTCACACCTGCGTCACCCTTAGACATGCCAAGCACGACTTCGTCACCCCAAGAATAGCTGCCTGAATTTTGTCCCATCTTTCCTGAACAGGTTCACTTACAGCATCGGCGCACTTGTCTGATATGACTTCATCAAGTAGCCACTACCGAATCCGGCATTGGCAGTGCTAGACGTGTTTATCTTTAGGCTTCATACAGAGGTCCATGACAAGGAGTACAATACTATTTAAAAATCATAGTACTCGTAAACTAACCATGATACTCGTTAATGATGTTCAGTTTATTGAAAGCATATCATATACAGCACTGTCGCGAACAACCATGCATCTATACCATGTCGCGAAGCAACCTGGTATCTATACCATGTCGCGAAGCAACTTGGGTTCAATGTAGTAACTTAAATCTGGCTCACCAAATGGGGAATACGGGTGAGAACGCGGTTACAGCTGTTCCTGTCGCATCTGTCGTATCTCTCTAGCTTTTACCTGTAGGCAAAAGGATATCTGCTATTCCAAGAAGGAATAAGCTGAGCAATGGTTTTAGGATCTCTCAGATGTCTCCATTAGACACATTTTGAGTGAACTTGCAATGTCCTCTTGACATTGCTGCAATACAAGCAAATGCGCTGACGGTTCAATATCTCATACGAGAACAACAATCACACAATACCTCCGTTCCGCGACGTGGCCCGGACGGAGGGGTCCGATCCACACCTCTCGAGGGGCTATGAGTGTCCTAAGTAGTCGATTCCAGTGAAAGTGAATGGTTTACTGAAGTTAACTCTTTCACGTGGTAGTGGTGGTGTAATGGGTAACTTGTATGGTCCACCGTCACATTTCATGCAGTTCAGGCATTTCCTTATTATCTTCTGAACTTGTCTTTTGCCTTGAGGTATCCAATATTTTTTGCGGATTATACTTAATGTATGGCTAGCCCCAACATGATATTTTTTCTCATGTATATCCTTTATGATTTTATTTGTAAAATCACAATCTTTAGGAATTAGGAAAGGATATCTTTTATCGAATGACCATTCTGCATACTTCAGTCTACCCTTGCAGCGCAGAATACCATCAATATCCTTGAACAATCCGAGATTTCTGCTCAAATTCGTTTGCTTATTATTTACTTCATCATTAAAATACCTTGATTGTATTGATTTTATCACTTGTAAGGTATTATCTTGTATACAAGTTCTTTCTTCCGCTTCTTTCATCAAGTTGTTGTCATCTTTCTGGTTAACCATCTCGGACTCGTTGTTATCTTTTTCCTCGATATTCTCACCCACATAAAGGGTATTTTGATAGCTTGGGCTAATAGGCCAATTCTCCGGATCTTGTAGTAGAAACTCTGGTCCATTTAACCATCTCTTGTTATCTTCTTTCGTTCTAGTTGGTCTTGTAGCTACATCAGCAGGATTTAGTTCTGTTGGAACGTATCTGAAACGTATTTCTTTGTTTCTCTTTATTTCCTCAATTCTCCTTGATACAAATGGACTTAATAATTTATTTGAATTAATCCAACTCAACACAATTTGGCTATCTGTCCATAATAGCTGTTTGTTTATATTTAATTTGATGAATTTGCTGACATACTTCAAAAGTCTACTTCCAATCAGTACTCCAAGTAATTCCAGTCTAGGTATCTTCAAATTTTCTTGATCCTTGATAGGAACAACACGTGATTTACCGATGATGAAACTTTTTCTATCTTTTCCAACTATGTATATTACAGCGGCATATGCACGTGATGATGAATCTGTGAAACAGTGTAACTGGTACTGATTGTCTTTTGAATTTTCCTTGTAATATCTTTTTATGTTTATGTCTTTAGTTTCCTCTAAAGTCTGATATATTTCTTTCCATCTGTTTTTGATGTCATCAGGTAGAGGTGAGTCCCATTTTATTTTTTGTTTCCATAAATCTTGTAATATTAATTTTCCTGATAACAGTGTTGGTACTGCGAAACCACATGGATCGAATATTGATGCAATACATTTCAAAATTCCTCGTTTAGTGTTAACTTCTTCTTGTTTTATTTTTATTCTCAATTGCAACGAATCCTCATCCAGGTTCCAATTTAAACCTAGCAGTTTAATTGTCTTTTCAGGAACAATATCTGGTACTGCCTTTCTAAAAGTGCTTGAGTTTGAGTTCCATTCTCTCAGATTCATTGAAATTTCTTTAAATGACTCTCTTGCCGTCTTGTATAACTGTATTGCATCTTTATCGGAGTCTGTGCCTGTTATTACATTATCAACATAAATGTCTGAGGCTATCCTTTTCACATCACTATCTTTTCTTTGTAATAAATGATGTTTTATTGTAGCATTCAATAGAAATGGGCTTGATATGACACCAAAGGGTACACGTGTGAATCTAAAATGTTCAAGATTGTCCTCATTTGCTTGTTTTTCTATGTCTTTTAACCATAGAAATCTTGTCACATCACGGTCTGGTTCTTTAAGTCCTATTTGCAGGAAAGCCTTTTCAACATCTGCAGTTAATCCAACTCTATGCCCCCTGAATCTTATTATTAAGCCTGTTAAATCTTCCAATAATAATGGTCCACAGTATAAGCATTCATTCAAGCTTTTACTATCTTTTGTTTTGGCTGATGCGTCATAAACAATTCTCAATGCTTTTCCAGGAGCTAGGATGCCATGGTGGGGTATATAGTGAGTCGGATGACGATAATCTTCTACTGGTTTTGATGGAACCTTCTCAATAACTCCTTTTTCCATCTGTTGTTTCAATGTCTGATCATACGTTTGAAGAGTTTTTTGATCCAATCTCTTGAGTAATCCAATTAATCTTCCATGAGCCAATCCATAGTTTGAAGATAAGTTTGGTGGATAATTGATCCATGGCCAACTTACATAGTATCTATTGTTTCTCATCTCTGTTGTTTCATTAAAATGTTTGATTGCAATTTCATCTCTGCTTATCTTCGGTGAATCCGTGATAATAATAGATTCTAAGTCCCATAACATTTTCAAATTTCCAAGATCTAAAGGTGGATCCGGTTCCTTCAGACCTATTTTACATGCACATTGACAAAAGGTTACCATTGACATTTGTTCAATAGGTTCATCTGAAATAATACTGTTTCAGGTATTATTTCACCAAAGTCAGATTCTATTAAATATAAGCCATTTGCAATACATATTTTATTCATCATTATAACTGAATGATAATAATAATTTCCGAGTAGTATGTCTGCTCTATCTGCTAATGAGCCATCATGCGATTATCTTTGCAGTACTGAGGTTATCATACAAATCTTTGCATAAATCATGACTGTGAGATGTGAGAATCTTAATCTTTCCAATAAAACATTATCCATTTTGTTTTTATTTGCTTTCATTTGTAGACTTTTTAAATCCTTTAACAAGAAATAACCACAATGAATAGAAAGGAAATATGATATTATAACAATATCTTACTTTTAGAAGAAACTTTACGTTAGTCAATAGCCAATCTTACGATTAACCAAATATGAAAACTGCCTCTGGTAAGGCAAAGAAATTTTGCTAAAGATGTTCAAACGAAACTTACCTTATAATTTTCTATTCAAATTTTCTTAAAGATAACTTAATAATTATTAAATTACCACTTAAATACATTTAAATTATAAATATTTTCCATTTTTATAATGACATATGTCAAATGACATTTAGTTCGAAATTTTATTTTTACGGTCAAAATGTTTTTTTTTTTTTGTTTGATACACGACGTTTTGTCCCGATTATAACTTTTATCGATTTTTCTAAAGAAAAATAAATTGAATTATTTTTGGTCAAAGAATAAAATTTTTTATTAAAAAATTTGGTTGTCAAAATTTGTTGTCATAACAACGCACAAATATTTTATTTTGAAAGGACAGAATCAGCTGTTTTTCATTTTGAATGATTGAAATGAATTTTAGCCTTAAACCAGTGTTAAGGTACAGCATCTCCACCATGTCGCGAACAACCAGGCATCTATACCATGTCGCGAAGCAACCTGGTATCTATACCATGTCGCGAAGCAACTTGGGTTCAATGTAGTAACTTAAATCTGGCTCACCAAATGGGGAATACGGGTGAGCACGCGGTTACAGCTGTTCCTGTCGCATCTGTCGTATCTCTCCAGCTTTTACCTGTAGGCAAAAGGATATCTGCTATTCCAAGAAGGAATAAGCTGAGCAATGGTTTTAAGATCTCTCAGATGTCTCCATTAGACACATTTTGAGTGAATTTGCAATGTCCTCTTGACATTGCTGCAATACAAGCAAATGCGCTGACGGTTCAATATCTCATACGAGAACAACAATCACACAATACCTCCGTTCCGCGACGTGGCCCGGACGGAGGGGTCCGATCCACACCTCTCGAGGGGCTATGAGTGTGGCCAAATACCAGCGCGTGACAGAATCTGTCACGCGCCTTGTCGCGGAGATAGGGCACATCGTACCCTGCTCCAGAACCTTCCTGAACCAGCATGAAAATCCAGGAAAATCAGCTGGACGCCTTCGTCAGCTAGAAACCAAACATTAGATCCAATAAAACACTATACTCAGCTCGTCTATCCCACGCAGAGCGCTTTCGGCCTCCGACGTGCAGACAAACACGTTACGTTTCCAACGTGTAAACGAACACGCCAAGTTACGGCTCCCAACGTGTAAACAAACACGTTACTTCACGTCTCCAACGTGTAAACAAATACAGTTCACACTCGCGATTATAGTGGTACGATACTTTAAGAAAACTTGATTACACGCACACTTCTAAAAACTCTTGGGAATTTTAGGACTCTTCACGATGCGCTGTCAACGTTTCAACTGGAACAACACCTATTGACGTTACGAAACTGAATCAAATTCAAATTCAAATATAGAACAGAATTATAGATCATATGATCGATGATCTTACCAGGTGGTAGGATTTATACCTTGAGTAGAACCTCTTTGGAGTAGAACTCGCGGAAACTTCTGAAACCTCGCAGATCGTCCGATCGTAGCGACAAGCTCATTTAGAGACCTAAATGAAAGACGTAACTTTATTAGATACAGATTTATACGCGATATACAGATTTATATATAAAGATAAATCAAATTAACTATCTTTGCTAGGGTCGCCGCTTTTCTAACCGGATGTAATGTTACTAAATATGAATATGTTATATATAGTTAAACGAACAAAATAATATACGCTGAGCATACCGCTATTAAATGCAACTATCAAGTGACATAGTTACTATGTTTCTATGGTCACCTGACGCGTCTATTATTATTAGATGATATTAAAATGGCAATTGCGTTGCAAAATGAGTTTACATGGAATACTAATGACATGAAATGGTACACTCTTTTAATTTTCGCACATTAGACATAACAATTAGATACATATATAAATACCATCACGCCTTTACCCTGGAGGGTTACCTACCCTTTACATGTTACGTATTATTGTTAGGAATGTGAAATCAGATCCGGGTATACCAAGTTATATGAAAGAGTGACAACCCCAATGATGAAAAATACAGATGAATCTATAAAAAATTGCAGCTTCTAAATTCCATGGAATTGAGATGTAACATTTATGTGGTGTGCTGGAAGTATAATGTTTGTTTAGTTTAGGAAGTGATATTTTAGTTTGAATTACTTTTTCCGAAACGGTGGAATTTTCGAGACGAATACAAAAAACTAAACCCTAAAACCTCGTATATATCCGAGACTAACGAGGTTACGTTGTTCAAATTACCTTCAAAATAAGCAGCATAAAATTCCCTATCAAAGCGTGTAACATCATTGTTATTATTTATTGTACTTACTTTGACATGAATATATATTTTTTTTAATTGTGATTAAAAATTAACAAGCTTTGGCTTTTTAGTAAAAACTAAACATGTTGTTGAAACGAAGATTTCAAATCTAACATTTAAATGATTATTTAATAAAAACACGATGTTCGAAAATTTACTTCCATAAAACACTTTTTTTTTACGTGCGGAAATTCCTTCGGATACCCCCCGCCGGCCACCGGTTATGTCGTTTATCGACTAAAACCGCACGGTGTCCTCCCCAAGTGTCCGTTGCCGGGCACCTCGGGTAAGCCCTCGAAAGGATAACCCCAGGGTTGCCGGCAGACTTTGGCCGCCACTGTGGCCTCGCCTGGTGGGGTCGGGTTTTATCCCGCTTCGGTGAGTTGGCAGGCGTGTGTAGGGCACACACGACACGCCTCCGCCACGGCCTGCTTCTGTAAGGACGGCGAGTCGGCCAACTGCCGTCCTCAGGCCCCGATCATGGAGGTCGGTAGTCCCGGGCGTAGATGAGTCTGCGGCGCCCTCGCCACAGACTGCGAAACTCGAGGGGCAGGGTTCTCTCCCGCTCCCTCTCCACCGTCTCTTTCGCGCGCATTATCTGCTCGCAGAAAGAGGCAGCGGCGTGCCACTTGCTCCCGTCGGAAACCACGGCCCTCACCATCCAACGAGAGAACGTCCACGCCCAGGACCGCAACGAGATCCCGGCGTTGACTCGCCCACGCAGGGCACTCCACCAACGTGTGAAGCGCCGTGTCATCGCCAGGATCCTTGCAGTGCTGGCACTGCGGCGTTATCTCCCGGTGGATGCGCCATAGATACTTACCGAAACACCCGTGTCCGGTAAATATCTTTCACATCCGGTAGGAGAGGTCCCCATGATTCCTCTCCAACCACTCCTTCATAATCGGTCTCACCGCCGCAATGGTGGATTCCCCCCATCTTGGATGCTCAAGTCACACCCTCCATGTCTCCATGAGTTCCTGGCAGAGCAGGAACCGCTGAGCCCTGGTTTCTCGGGGCTCCGGCCTATGACCCCGCTCCAGCGCCTCCTTGCGCCACTGGTACAGCAGCGCAAGGGCTCTCGCTTCCAGGTCCCATGGAGGGATCCCGGCTAGGAGATATGCCGCTTCGACGGATATCGAGCGATACCCCCTGATGACTCTGACGGCCATCGCCTTTAACGGGCTGTTTAGAACAGCCACGTTGCGGGCCGCCAGAGTCTCCGCCCATACGGGGGCCCCGTTTAGGGCCATGCTTCGCACGATCCCCAGGTAGTCTCCTAGTGGGAGCGTTGGGTCCCTTAACGTTGGGCATCAGCCGCGATAGCGCGGCCACAGCCCCCCTCAGTTTCGGAACCAGACTTCGGGGATGAGGTCCGAAGTCCCATCGGCTAAGGTAATAAGATGTTTAAAATCTTTGTCCTCACCATCCATATGACCGCTAAGGTCACTCCCAGAACAATCTCATCATCTTTTCGGATTTACCTTAACGGGCTTTTGGCCTGTGTGCGTTTACGTAGGTAGTTATCAGATGGGTAAAAATCCCATCGATACGCACCCTCACGACCATAAGCCGCTTGCTACAACCTCCAAGATGCCGCTCTAAAGCTCAAATGCTTTTTATTTAATGAAGTTCAACAAAAGGAATGTAGAGAATATAGATTGAACCTGTGATCAATAAGCACATCTTGAATTCCTAGTTGAGTGCACGCGGGACGGGACGTGAGTGCATTTTGTCGTTGAAGAAACCAGTGAAGCGTGCCCGCTGCATAAACACATGCCTAGAACTGAACAGCTAAGCTTCTTGCCACTCGCTTCGCGACACAACGCCTGATTTTTCTACTGACTTTGAATATTGATGTTATGTAAACACTAGTGAAACGGGAAACATGTTTGCGTCAAAGTTCTTAAGGAAGCTTGAATCGTTCTAAGATTGAAGTGCTTTCAAATGTTTTACTAAATTCGAACAGTTAGAATTAGAGAACTAAATCACAAACTTTGGTGGAGTGGGACCTGTTGTCTTGTGACGGATACAAATTACTTAGCTTTAAGTTGGCTCTTATTACTTTGTCTCTGTCTTGATATTGATAGCTAAAACCGCATGATATTGTACCTGTTCATGTAAACTCGTGTCTGAGATGTTCATTTACAGAGACCGCATTCTCCTCTAAGACATCAAAGATTTAATTATGAAGGTATTAAAGGATACATTACTGAGGGAGCATATCACTTGGATTATTTGAGAGAAACCATCTTATACTGTGCAACTGATGAATAAGCTGCGTGAATTACAAGTGCTTGCTTTATTTAAAGTAAGTTTTTCATTTTAGAAGACGAGAAAATTTTAAGTAAAAGATGGAGGTAAATATAAACATTTAATTTTTCTTTGAATGATAAAACTTCCGAAATCAGCAACATATTTTTGCCGATTTAAATAACTTTATAATAAACTTTATATTTTATAAAAGTAGCGTACCTTTCCGGGTGTAACCATATCGAACAAATAATATGTTAGATACTATTACCGACGTGATGATAAAGAGCACCATCCAAGTGGATTTATCGCCTCGATTTATATTTGCTCATCAAAGCTAAAATGCTTGAAATTGATATTATTAGTCAAAGATTTACTTAAAGGTCATGATTTTCCATATTGCATTAATATTTGTGTTTAGTCCTTTTGAGGTTTTGTTATATAGCTGTGTATTTAGTTTGAAGTACTAATTCATAGCAGGGACATAAACGTCTGTGCCTTGCCTCTTATATTCATATCACTCATCTATTTGTATAGTTAGTTTGATGATTTCAATAATTTAAATACTAATGGCATAGTCATTGACTTAGGTAATATCAAGTTGTTCTATTATTACAATGACTTCGAATGCACAAAAATAGCCGGTTGTAGTAAGTTACGAGTAGTATGCAAAAATATAGTTGGGTGTAGATATAAAGAAACAAGATAATCTTGTGCTGGCATGTGATAATTATAGAGAAATAGGCGCCAAATAGGGTTTATGTATAGCGTACCTTTTTTTTTCTTTTTCCGTGCGGAAATCCCTTCGGATACTCCCCAGCCAGCCAGTGGGGGCGGTTTTGTCGGGTCTTAATACGCCGGGGTGTAAGGTTGCCCATAGAGCATATCCCTCGCACCCCGACCCTGGGCCATCTCCGGTTGGTGCCATGTAAGGCGTACCTTTTTTTTTTTTTTGTCGTGCGGAAATCCCTTCGGATACCCCCCCGCGTGCCAGCGGGGGCGGTTATGTCGGGCTTGAACTGACTAAAACCGCATGCCAACTCGGGTCTACAGACGCCGGGGTGTAAGGTTGCCCATAGAGCATATCCCTCGCACCCCGACTGACCCTGGGCTATCTCCGGTTTCGAGATGGCCCCCTCGGGTTTGGGAACCACGGTGTCCCCGTCTTGCCCCGGTTTGGGGGAGGGGCGCTAGTCGCCCCACCGTCCCGGCCTGCTTCTGCTGGGGTGACAGGTGGCCTCACCCGCCACCCCCAGGCCTGCGCTCATGGAGGACGGAGGTCGTTAAGCGACCTCCGGCGCCTGAGTCGCCTGCGACGCGCGGCGAGCAAGTTGCGGGCTCGGCGGACCGGGAGAGTTCTAAGTCTCTCCCGGGCGCGCTCCGCCACCTTCTTCGCGAGCATTACATGCTCGCATGTATGGCGTACCTCACCTCAAATAACTAAACCAATACATAAATTCAAATATTATAACTATTAATCTCTTCTTTCTACTGATACATGAATATTATATATTTATTCAGCATCGGGCGTATATAGTACTTACCAGAGATTTTTGTATTATTTACAAAGGCTACTTATATTTCTTTATTTAGGTCGAATATAAAACATGTATTGTCTTACCATTTTGAAATCGCTAAATCTTATTGCACGCAACGATGGGTAATATCCAGAAAGCGGATTTGTACTGTATTATGTATAGGAGAAGAGTTTTACGATTCATTTCATTACATACTATCGTTAATACGGTTCGATTACCGCCGATTTGACTATTTTTTACTAATTTATATTATTAGCTTTTTTACATTACCGAGTGCATCTTAGTTGTAAAGTTTCCACACACTAATTTTTAGCCTCCTTGAAAACCAAATTTTGAAGACAGAATTCTACAGTTCCAAAGGCACAATATCTATACATTATTGTCATAAAGACCCTTGTGTCCAAAGTACAGGATAATGTTTCAGAATTATTTTCCCAATAAAGTCCTTCCAATTTCCCAATTACGCAGGAGGAGGCCTATATACCTTTTTTTTTTTTTTTTTTTTTTTTCGTGCGGAAATCCCTTCGGATACCCCCCCGCGTGCCAGCGGGGGCGGTTATGTCGGGCTTGAACCGACTAAAACCGCACGCCGTCTCGGGTCTACAGACGCCGGGGTGTAAGGTTGCCCATAGAGCATATCCCTCGCACCCCGACTGACCCTGGGCCATCTCCGGTTTCGAGATGGCCCCCTCGGGTTTGGGAACCACGGTGTCCCCGTCTTGCCCCGGTTTGGGGGAGGGGCGCTAGTCGCCCCACCGTCCCGGCCTGCTTCTGCTGGGGTGACAGGTGGCCTCACCCGCCACCCCCAGGCCTGCGCTCATGGAGGACGGAGGTCGTTAAGCGACCTCCGGCGCCTGAGTTGCCTGCGACGCGCGGCGAGCAAGTTGCGGGCTCGGCGGACCGGGAGAGTTCTAAGTCTCTCCCGGGCGCGCTCCGCCACCTCCTTCGCGAGCATTACATGCTCGCAGAAGGAGGCGGCGGCGGCCCACGCGCTCGCGCTCCGCACCATTGCCGCAATCATGCTGCCGAGCGAGAGGACTCCCACCCCGATGGCTGCTACGAGGTCACGCCTCGGCGCCTCCCACGCCGGGCAGTCCGCCAGCGTGTGCAGCCCTGAGTCCTTGCTCGCGTCGCAGTGATGACACTCAGGCGTTGGCTCCTTCCTGATCCGATGCAGGTGGTCCCCGAAGCATCCCTTCCCGGAGATCACCTGCGTCAGTCGGTAGGAGAGGCTTCCGTGTCGCCTCTCCAGCCAATCCTCCATGATGGGCCTTACCGCCGCTATAGGAGGCCTATATACCTATTACCAACCTGAGAGGGGACTCTACATCGAAAAACCTTACTAATCTAGGAAAATTATGGTCTTTACAGATAGCTTCAATGTTGTGACAGTATTTGATGCTAGTAGTAGAGATGTCATTTTGCGACAATTTCTGGAATATAAATATATGAACTATATCAACAGCGCAGTTATGTTGTAAAGTTAGAATGTAGGCACGGCTTGAATGCATGCCATACCCTTGACTGTGTTATACCCAAGGTTCCACTAATTTAATAGCCTATTGCATTCTTCTACTAGATGGTCCTCTACCAATAGTCCCTATGTACGCCATAGCCTACCTGGTCAGGCTATGGCGTACATAGGGACTTCATATTACCACATTCTAACCGACCCTTAAAAGCAAGTTTATTTTTATAAGAATTGTAATTCTATGTGGAATCGCACCGCTCGCCAGATATGAAGATTTGAAAGAAACTTCATTCCACGCACGCCAAAAAAGTATGGAATCATCTCCTTGCTGTGGTGTTCCCAAACGACTACAATATGGGGTTCTTCAAGAATGGCATAAGAAGGTCTCTACATGGTCGGCAGCGTGAGTGTGACGCCCGCTTCCCATCAGGTGGATCGTGTGCTTGTCTGCCTAAGTAGTATAAAAAAAGCTGATAATATTTTGAAAAAGCTGTTGATAAATAATTTTAAGAAAAAAATTACGAAGTCCGTCAATAAATTATTCAATTTATTTTAAAGGGAAACAAAATGTATAATTTTGTCAACCTTTAGGTAAATAATTCATAAAAGTTATAATATAACAAAATTAAAATTTTCCCGTTTACTGGAGTAAGAAGTTCTGCTTCAGGTTTTTGTGAAAATGGAAAGAGTTCCATTTTCACAAATTTCGGTTAGAGAGCCGTAAGCGATTTGGAGAAGAGCGCGAACCTTTCAAAGGTTTTCTTCCCCTCGCCAATAAGATGGCCAAATATTCCGAATAAGTGCCAGTTTGATAATTCCGAGCGGTATTTGAAACTTTTAACCTTTCAGTTTATCTAAGTAATTTTGACCCGCACTTGAGTACTTTGGAGTTTCTACGCGGAGTGCTGTGGCTTTCATAAAAAAGACAGGAAAATATCCGTTACTTTGAGTTTTTTTGCTTTTATATTATTTATTTGTTTATTCACACATTTAGCTATAGAGATTTTGTAAGTTTAAGAATGATGAGGAGATATTTTCACTGCCGCAAAAAGTTCTTACAAATAAATCTATTTCGCTATAGATCCCAGCTGTTTTTAAAATTATTCTCGTGGAATGAGGATAATGCATAAGCCCAAAAACAACAATAGTCAAATGAATGAAAGCGATCCAAATTGTAGCTTTCAGTCCACTGACCAGAACTTACAGTAGTAAGCTCTCTAGCACTGTGTTAAATAAAACCCTTGTAAAAATAACAGCAAACGTAGGTACCTCACATTTACGAAGAGGGTAGGAAGATAATTAGTTATTTTTCTGTTTTCTTTGTTGAATGGGGCTCTGTTGTGGCTATTAGGCTAGTACAGTGCGGCGTTTCACTGGTTGGCCGGTGAATGTGGGGCTAGGCCAATTGCTTTGGGCAGTTTCGTCGAGGTGTTGCAATTAACGCGTCAAAGTATCTGGGTTTGGAGTGAAATATCCCTAGATTATTACAAAATACACATTTATAACTTACGTGGTTGGTATTTGATTATGTAGTTAGTGCAGTACAGCAATTTTTAATATTAGAATATTAAAGGAATGCTGTGAATGTTGCTTCGTAACTAGTGCTATTTTTTCTGACTTATTATTATGTAGGTATATATTATAAGCCGCGGTAGCCTAGTGGTATGGGTAATGGACTGCTGAGACGAGGACTCGGGTTCGATCCCAAATTTTACCATGGCACATACCAATGACTTTTCGATGCTTTTCGAAGTTATGTGTGTATTTATCACAGGTTTATAAGTGCCCGGTTAATGGCAATAGGCTCGCCACCTATTACATTGGGACCTAAACATAAACTGGCGAAATGTGGGTGCTAGCACCTCTGTCTACCCCTTCGGGGATATAGACGTGAGTTTATGTTATGTTATGTTATGTTATGTATATACCTAAGTGCTAAAAGCGATTTTTTTTAAGTGCACAAATTCCCTCGTTTTTAACCTTATCGGAGCTAACGAAGGGGTTTGTATGTCGGACTGGTATCGACTGAAACCGTTTAGTGTTTCGTCAAATCTGCCTCTGCTGTATGGAACTAGATATACCCTGATTAGGATATCCTTAAGTCCTGGACCGTTCTTGGCCGCCAGAGTTGTGGACACCTACGTGTTGTTGGGGATCAAATCCCCCCTACCTGTAGAGAAGCTGACACTTGATGTGCCGCCACCCTGGGCCTGCTTCTGCCAGTAATATAATCAAAATAAATTTAATTTAATATATGCCTACTATTTTCATTGAATTTTTATTGGATGTCTGCTTTCCTCTTTGTATTTTACTAAATGAACCGTCCCGGCTTAGCTCGGGTAAATTTCGTAAAATATCTGGAACTCGATTCACTAACTGGCTCCAATAATAAAATTGTACTATGCACAAGTACAAAAAATAAATTGACAAAGGTTTATCGCAATCGAATCAACGGTAACAAATAAATAAATAATATACGAACAAGTAAACATTGATTTACCTATTAGACTTAAAGATTATGTTTATAGTGTATAACTTATAGATTGATGATGATTTATGTTATTATAAACAATATTGAAAGTAACAATCTAAAAAATATATGCGATAAATATTAAAACAGGTAGTTAGTCGATTATGACATAAAACCTTCCTCTACATATTTAATCATAAACTTTCAAACACATTCCTTAAGAATCACAAGTAATAAACTTTGTCACAACACTGGTAAACATATTGCAATACTTCCTTTAATGCCGTTTTTTTGTAATTCTATATTCATCAGGTATCTAAAGACATTGATGTCTTTATTATTAAAGTTACGTCATTGTACAACTTTTCTCATATTGAATGTTGTTTGATGTAAAATTTTAATAGTTACGAGGGAGAGCAAGATATAAGAGCGTACAGCTAAATACTGTTATTAAAGTCACTGAACGCTTCAAGCATTATTCATCTAGGTTTGCTTCTTTGATGCAATGCAATACACAATATAACGTCGTTCATAAGTTTATATATTAAGTTATTCAACCTTTCTTTCCAAGGATTCGATTACTGTTAAATAATTTTGCCTACTCCGTATGACAGTAGACAAGTCCACTGGGATAATATAGTTATATTTTCTAAATATTTTATGTGCAATTTATACACCTACAAAATATTTTGTGCGCATCCTGATGTTAAATTTTAAAAATATCAGAGATTTGATGTTGAACGTTTCTTCAGAGGCGGCTGATTAAACGGATCCCTACCAGCTTCTCTCTTCAAAAGACTGAAGTTAACTTTTGTGCGTGAACTACTAAAAAAATATAATGATAAAATGCTGTGAAGTATATATTTTACACACGTAACGTTTCATAGAAGGAAAAAAATAATTGATTATATCACATAACCATTTAAGCGATACTCATGAGTGGTAAAAATTACTTAGTCTACGTTAGTACCATGGTCTTCCCTAAAGACATCAAAAAAGTTATCATATTTTTCACACAAATGCAAAAAATATGCTTACCTATAAATTTCAATAGCATAGTGTTGTTCGCACCGTTTCCATTTCATTCATTTCACAAACACCATTGTGAGTTATGAGCCTATTTTTTGCAACGACAATGGTTGGAGTCCGAGCAGTGAAAATATTAAATGTTAAGTCGAGTTGTTTGTATCCAACAGATATTCACGAAAATAGCTCGCAATAAATTGTAGAGAGGTATCCTCGGGATCTCACCGGTCTCATAAACTTAACTATTACACTTTACCGTACTGTAATGGCTTAAGGTTGTATGAATTGAAATTGCTTTATTAATACAAGTACTTCAAATAATCTGAGCCACCGCAGAGTTGAGTAAATCCACGGGTGACCTTTATCGGAGCAGATTTTTAGTTTTCAATAATAATTGTATGATTACCTATATTTCATCAAGACATGTTTAACTTTTTGCAGTATGTTATTGATTGCCTTCATTTGATATACATTTATAAATATATTACGGTGTTGTATAATGTATCCTTCAGAAGTACCTACAATTTCACAAAGATGGCATAGCAATGATATACGCAAGATATGATATAGCTAAACAATTAAATCATGGTTATCACAAAGAATCTAATTGGTCTTTCAATTGGTCATCATAATGAAAATTATTTGCCTGTAAATAAGTACTTTTATAATTTAGCATAGGAATTTTAATTGTGAGTCGTACATAATATTCTGGGTCTTTTTTTTTTGGCGTGTGGAAACCCCCACGGACTTCACCCCATCGGTGCCGACGATGGGGTGGGCGTGTCGGAATCGGACCGACTAAACCCACACGGTATCCTTCCCAAGTGTCCATTGCCGGGCACCCCGGGTAAGCCCTCGAAAGGATAACCCCAGGGCTAATCAATAAAAAAATACATAATTCGTTCTGTTTGACGTAATATCAAAATATTGTTTCACTACATTTGCATATCTCGAGACAGGAATGTTATTTGCCCTTCTCCAAAACAACGGGATCATCCGAAGCGATTGCTTTTGGGTTTTGCAGACGGTTTATTTTATTTTAATAGAATTAATAAGAATAACGTGTTGAAGTCTATAGGTAAATAATATATGGTTACAAAGATAGGGATATGCTCTATGGGCAACCTTACACCCCGGCGTCTGAAGACCCGAGACAGCGTGAGGTTTTATCCGGTTCAAGCCCGACATAACCGCCCCGGAGGGGGGGGGGGGGGTATCCGAGTGATTTCCGCACGAAAAAAAAAGGTACTTGCTACCGTTCGGATGATCCCGTTGTTTTGGAGAAGGGCAAATAACATTCCTGTCTCGAGATATGCAAATGTAGTGAAACAATATTTTGATATTACGTCAAACAGAACGAATTATGTATTTTTTTATTGATTAGCCCTGGGGTTATCCTTTCGAGGGCTTACCCGGGGTGCCCGGCAATGGACACTTGGGAAGGATACCGTGTGGTTTTAGTCGGTCCGATTCCTACACGCCCACCCCATCGTCGGCACCGATGGGGTGAAGTCCGTGGGGGTTTCCACACGCCAAAAAAAAAGACCCAGAATATTATGTACGACTCACAATTAAAATCCCTATGCTAAATTATAAAAGTACTTATTTACAGGCAAATAATTTTCATTATGATGACCAATTGAAAGACCAATTAGATTCTTTGTGATAACCATGATTTAATTGTTTAGCTATATCATATCTTGCGTATATCATTGCTATGCCATCTTTGTGAAATTGTAGGTACTTCTGAAGGATACATTATACAACACCGTAATATATTTATAAATGTATATCAAATGAAGGCAATCAATAACATACTACAAAAAGTTAAACATGTCTTGATGAAATATAGGTAATCATACAATTATTATTGAAAACTAAAAATCTGCTCCGATAAAGGTCACCCGTGGATTTACTCAACCGGGGCGGGGCGTTTATTTTATTTTTAGTTCAATTGCTGGCATTTATTGAAGAGTTCCGTTGTCTGTCCGCGAAACATATAATCAGATCTTCAAGAAATTTAAATAGGACTATTTAGGAATAAACATCTTTGATGATGACAGAGTTATGCCTGAGCATACAAAAAACAATATAAGGCTTTGGAATGAAAACCTCCTTCTTTTTCATGTCGGGTAAAAAACACTATTTAAATATGTAGTTATTTCAAAATGGTCTTCAACTTAATTTTTGTTCAATGTAATATGTGCTATCATCATAAATATTTATGTTATGCACCTACATATGAACAATAGGAATAATCCACCAGTATCGATATTACTAAATACAATGTGATAGCATTAAAATCGCAGAATCATTCAAACTATAGGGAACTGAAAATACAAGCTACATATATATTCTCAAAATTAATTGTAGAACAGTTCCGAAATCTCTCAACCAATTGAGTCCAATCTAGTTCCCATTTCAGTAGACATTAAATTATTGTACAATAGAATATTCCCTTACATTTAGAGGATCCAAGGGTCAGATTAACTTCTCGCAAATTAGCCAGTGGCCAAAATTTGAACAGAGATTTTATGAGTCGTGATTCCCATTTTAGCTTCAACAATAGGATTTTTATCAGCTTGCTTCATATACAAAGTAAGCTGAACAAATTAATATTGCAATAACATTAGAATGTAGTTGTAAAATTGTTACAATGAATAAATGCCTATGTGGAGATCCCACCAAAATATTCATGACCTAAGCCAACCTTACCTGCGAACCGGTACACCTGCTGATTGACTGACAAAGCTCTGGCGTAACTTTGGTTGCAACTAGAATAGGCGCTCGGATGTAGAAGATAATTAAACTTACCCAAAGTCAAATGATAAGTCCTCGCAAACGAATTCACGAATAGCGGTTGTTCTAATCATAGCTAGACAAAAAGAAGAAATTCGAAGGAAATTTAATTTAGCAAATAAACAGTTCCACCTCTTTATTTATAAATAAACCATATTTATATATATAACCGTCTTTATTTATAAACCATAAATGTGAAGGAAGCAAACATACTTCAATCAACGAACTTTTAGTACAGTCAGCAATAAAGGCATACATAAGTTAATACAGTTACAATAGTATACTGAACAAAATAAAATATTTAATGGTTTTCGAGTTCATTGAATGCGAAATTAGTTTATATTAAGCTATATCGAGCGTCTAATAAAAGATTATGTATTATAGATAATATACCTAAGCTCATGACATTGCTTTCATTACTGACCGTATTTGTGCTTTCGTCGCTAATTTATTTCTACCTTTGCATACAAATTAGAACTTTTAATTAATTAAAGGAGTTCATGTTTCTAATTTAATTGTACCAAGTTCGTGAATTTGTTTCGGCGCACCAATTGACAATATTCGAAACTTGTTGTGTTATTTAAGCTGCAGTTTAATTAATGTGACAGTTGAAGGGTTGATCATTGTGGCAGAAGTTACAACTTAAATTTTAATTGTCTTTTCAAGACGTTCCCGGGATTTGCAATTGAACATTAAGTTTCAGAGTTTAAGTACCTCGTTAGAGTACTCACACAACTGCTAAAGTCGGATAATTAAGAAATTTATTTCATTTCTATACTTCTAAGGTAGCATACAAGCACATAACAAACCTGATGCGATAGCAATATGATGATACGCTGTCCTCCCTCCGGCTAAACAACAGCCTGCTATCTGCTCCTTTCCTTATATACCCATCTGCTTCAACTTTTGATTGATATTTTGAATATCTAGGACGTGCCGATCAGACTATTCTCCCCATAAGGGACTGATTGCAGGTTCCAGACCCGATTCCTGTATGTTCACTTTGAGATGGCCAACTATTGTAGATACTTATTCACCATTTATAATACAAAAATAGATTACGTTTCATTGCCAAAACAAACCCTATTTTTTTCTCTTATCACCTAACAACATCTGCTTCAAATAAAGTTGGCACCGGACATTCCAGAACTATTTTAAATGTCAGTGATAAACTTGAGAGGAATAAATAATGACCTCAAATCCTAGGGAATTTGATGGGTTCAACACTTAAAGCAGTCATAAATTTGTAAAAGGGAGACATTTCGTAAGAGCTTTAAAATGCACATTCGAGCCCATAAATCAATACGCACAAAAAAATTATCATCGTGGAGACTTTGCCGCCAAATTCTGTGGCGGGTAAAGCACACAACGACGCTAAAACATAACCCAATCAGGAACAATTCACTGGCTTTGATTTTTTCCATTGGCAGAATGCAGAATGCAGGGCGGAGTCAGGAGAATCTGGTTTGCGCTGGCGACGCTCGAGGAAGGCAGATCGGATTCAACTTTTGGAAGAGCTTCACGTAGAGAGAGAGCTCCCCAGAGGATTAATAGAAAGATTTGACTAGTTAATGCTAGTCCTGTTTTAGATAATTTTATTTGTATTGTGTGAACTAGTTTTATTCACTTGTAATAAATAAATTTAAATAATAATTGTATAAGGATTAGGCGGGAATAATAATTAACGAGTGCTAGCAGAAAGCTGATCTTGGTAAAGTATACTTAATTGCATAATTTTAGTGTTCAAAACTTTATACATAGAATTTTATAATTAACTGACTTTATTAGCTAAACATAATCAAACGAGTTATTAATAATGGACCTAATGACCGATAAGGAATACGAGCTATTGTCTAAATACAGATCGTATTGGAACCCAACAATTTCATACATATGTATTGTAATAATCATGTTAATCATTATTATACTGATAATGTGGAAATGTCTCAGGACAGCACAGACGAGAGTGATGGTGATTCCATTAAATTCCATACAACCATCTAATTAAATATAATGAATTGATCAGCCCATACAATTCATGAAACTTGCAATATATTAAGAACATATTTATATCATGAATAAAGTTTTGAACTGATGTGTTTATAAATGTGTATAAACTGTTTTAAATTGTGTCTGTGTAAGATGAAATTGTAAAGGTATTCAAGATCAAGTTATAAATCCTGAAAATAAATTGTTTTTTTTATAATGTGCTTAAAATAATAAATTATAACTAATTTAAGTGCACAGTCATGTTATTCTGTTCTAAACAAAACCATTCTTGTGTTTGTAAGTCACTACTGAAATGATTTCAATGAAATCAACACACACACATATATATACATATATATATATATCATTGTGTATTGGGTCAGACATAAACCCAGACAAATTATCCGGCATTAGATTAAAGGATAACTAACAAGTAAATAACATTTCATCGAGCACACAATAACCGTGAAAATTATTGTGCATGTAATTTTATCATAAATAGATTTAAGTCTTGTGTAAATATTTGTGTTATAATTAAGTATTAATGGCATACAAGGGTTTTTTTTCTTTGAGTTTTCGTTTTTTCCTGTAATTTTTGGCCATAGGAACAGAAAGCTCGGTCTAGATGTGACTCTAATCGGTCACATCTGATCTAAATAATCCACCCAGATTCTATTAACTTCATTTATGAAATAAATATACTTAATTTCTTATATCTGCTATTTCAATGATTTAGATTTAATTCCCTTCCCATTTTGGCAATAGTAAAATGGAGTTTTAAAGGATGATTATTATTCAGTTAATAAGGTCACGCTGAACGAGACTTACATTGTAAATAATATGTATAAAGTACGAGTCTTATCCGCAAAACACCATCATACATGTCTAGGCTTATTTTATGAATTATACACGAAACTATGAATGAGTTTGAAAGATTGATAAGTCAAGCTACTATCTGATCTAACTGAATGAAGCCAATTCTATATACGATTCAAGTAATAACTCAAGCTACACTCAGACACTGTATGACTTCTAGTAATCCACAGTCTTGGAATTAATTTCAAATATGTAAATGCATAATATATATCTGACCTTTGAGCTGATGGTCTCAAGTGAACTCAAAAGGGCACGCCAGAGTCAGAAAGATCGAGCTGTTCGTAAGTAATTAATCTATTTAATAACAAGAATTGGAGATGATAGCCTATCACAGAGTCTGGATACTAAATTCATTTAGTCTATTTATTAAACTGCAAGACAGTGGTTATTTCAATGCTTAAAGTCAAGGATAGCACATTTTATATGAATTAAAACTTGCAACTAGTGTCTGACTTTAATACCACTAAGGCGCTGACGGGATGACGTTCCCTAGCGGGGATTCTGGTGGATATCTATACAATAAAAGGATTTTCATTGTGAACCCCTAGCCATAGCGGAATCTCAGATCGGCCTAAAATTAATAGCAGTTCTGGGTCAGAACTGAACTGTGCACAAGTAGTCGGAGTTAGCATCAAATCTGGGCATAAGCAAACACATTCCTCTTTTACCGAATCAACTCCGACCTCTATTCGGCCGAATAGAACCCTAACTGATATATATAATATAAAAATTATACCATGGTCACGGGGCTAGGCTGCTTAATGCGCCATAAAAAAAATATTCCACGTCTTAGGACGTGTTGATTGACCGCTTCTCAGCGATGAAAAGGACTTGAATTCGAGGCCCCATAATCCTATGCGTAGGAGCCTTGAGCCAGGCCGTAGGGTGATCCCGTAAATGCCAGAGTGATTTGAGCAACGAATGCCAGAGTGATTTGTCATTGACTCAATTAACAGACATATACACTCTTCAGGAACACTTACTAGACCTAATTTGTCATAAAATATTACTAACTCTAGACAATCTACTCATGAAGGTCTTAACGACTTCTTTCTGTTAATTACCTAAGGGTCCATTAAAAGTAAGCTGGAGTGAATATATGACTTGTTATTTTGGGAATACCATCACTACACTGCACACTTACATAATCCGACGCGATTGAATTAATTTCATTTGCCACAAAGACTATCCTCACACTCATAAGCATCGAAGTTATCCTGTAATGAAGCAACTAAGTTCTTATACATAGATTCAACTAGGTAAATAGACGATCACATATCTGGGCTTGAACCACCACAACTTTTCCGATTTAAATCTATAGGAAAGTTAGAATACTAATTTTTTCAAAATACCAATTAGGTAAATGAATGTGGCGAAGTAATCTAAAAACAATGTTTAAAATGACTGTAAAGTCTGACTGTCCAGTGTCGTCGCGTGTCGGAGAATTTCGAATATATAATAGAACGTATCCAGGTAGCTCAGTTGGTCAGGTCCTTTTTGGGTTTCGATATTTGGTCAAAACTTTGTTTGGTTTTAATTTTTTCAGTTTCTCCTATACATATTTTAATAAAACTAAAGTAAACACAATACGTCTGTTGACATTAACGTTAATGAATGCTCATTATTAGTTACTCGCACGATACAACTCTGCAAAATATTAATCAGGGTAAAAGTAGTCACTGAATCCGCATGGAATAAAGCCAGAGGGCATTATAAGTTCTGGAGACTTTACTCACTGCAACAACACAATATCGGATAATTTTAGTTGCGATCCTGTATAGGATAAAATTATGTAGATGCTCAACAATACCTTGCTAATTCATTTATTACAAATTGAGATACAAATCGTAGACTTCTTAAATATAATAGACATTATATATCTATCTGTCTATTATATATAATAGACATTAATAATAAGGTCACATGAATAAAATACAACATGAAAAAGTGCTAATATTCTGACTTACGCTCGGTCGTCCCAATTAAATAGAAAAAACAATAAATGAACTATTTTTTTTTAGAAAAACATTGTTTTCATTCAATGCATTGTACCATTGATTTAGCTCTATGTATAAATCGATCCGAGCTCGAGACATAATATCAAGAGGAACTGACGCTAACCATCGGTAGATAGAAGCTAAACGGCCATCATATCAGCATGCTATAATGGCCGTTTTAACACATTAAAGTGAAGTGTATTAATATTATCAAAAAAAAAACAAGATGAATTCCTGAGACGAGCTCAGCCGAATACAAGGGATTTTCGATTTTGAGTTTTTTTTTTTGCGATTGTTTGCGATTTTTTCTTTATCTTGCAATGGTTCACCCCAGCACGAATCTTTTACCGAAAACAGCAACTCGATAGCTCATCTCCTTCATACCCAAAACCGTGACAGAAAATTGGCAACGACGACGTCGACGACAACTCGATAGCAATAGCAATAGCAATTTTCTAAAGAAAATCCCTAAAAAATTAAATGCGACTTGCATCCATTAGGTTTTGGATATATAATTCATTTTTTTTAATTTCGAATCTCGATAACATAAATGCCGAGTTGTGTGGTAAATAAGTATACACTGCACCTCACTATTGACAATAAAGAACAGAGATTGGCTCCTTCAAAGTTAGGATTTATTGAAACGGAACTTCATGAGCGGACAAACGTCGAAACGGCCATCATAGCGTGCCGCTAGTTTAGTTTCGCAAAATTTCACTTATGACCAATCATGTGGCATGGCATTAGTCAAAATTTCAAGAGATAATAAGCTTAAAAGTGAATGTCAGTCAGTCGCCAATCACGTTGCGAACACCACAATTTCATAGAATTGTGGCTTACGAGCTAGCTCTTGATATTATATTTTGTATTCAACACTGGACACAAAATGAGTTGACAAGGTAACCACTAATTTATATATTGTGATGTTTATACAGATAAATGTAAACAAATTATATATACTGTAATAAATAATAAATAATTTATGCTGAGACCTATGAAACCTTTGAGAATGCCGTAAGGCGAAACCGGTCAGGTGTAATTTGTTAGAATAATATAATAGTGGAAAAGTACAAGTGATACAATTATTTCAATATGTAAACAAATTACTACAATATTTCCTTAACAAGTACCTACCAGTTTCATGAAATTAAGGATTCTAAACACTTCTATCTAATATTTATTAATGTATAATTATCGGTTCACCATCCGAATATAATTCCTAGTTGCGTCCAAAGCTTGCGCTTTGGAGTCTGGGAAAAGTGGTTAGCCCCCTTGATCGGTTAATGCTTACCATTGCTGTTATTGCTAACAATGTGCAATGGTAAGCATTGCTTAGTCTGTGTCTTGTAGCAATCCTAACTAAGCCACGAAATAATTACGCACTACACTACGCTAGGAGGATCGAGTCCATGATTAGTCCAGTACTGCACGTAATCAAAGATCGGTGAGAGATGTATACAAACAGACAATGAGGGCTTAGAACGGCCGATGGCATAACGCAACCGATTACCAAACATAATCCCAAAATATTATGTTGCGGTAATATGATTAGATACAAGATATGGGTTTTAGGTTATATTTATTCAAAAAATTTACAGATGACCTAATTAGGAAAACTAAAATTAGAAATGATCCTACTATTTTATACTTTTAATATTATAAAATAAAACTAGAACGATCTGAGAATCAAAAATGGCTGTTTCGTTACAAATATTTTTCAGCAACTTATTTCAGTAATTCCCAGTATTAAGTGGTGGTTTGAGTAATTTAATAAAGTCTACATTAAGTTTTCAAGATCTACGTGATAATGCTCTAGTAGAGGTTTGATTTACCAATTTATAAATAATTTATATTGTAATAATGAAATTAATACATATTTATAATCACGCAAAAGGCAAACATTAAGAAACTTTCGAAAATTGGAGCTGTAGCTAATTATTAACGGCTCGCAAACGACGGTAGCGTGGTCAGAAGGATAAACTTTTTTACATAGAAAATTATTTTCTTACTAACGTTATGGTTCATATGTATCAAGCTATTAAAAGCAATCACAGGAACTAAAATTCATGCAAAATAGATAAACCTATTACAATAAAAAAATCATCGCATCTACTTTTTTAGTAAACCACACTGAAAATGTACCGATAAAATTATTACGGAATTATACGAATAAACCTTCATTAAAAAATAAAGTGCTAAACGCTGGTTGTTAAGTAGAAGAGGATGTTTCCTCTTCTACTTAACAACCAGCGTTTAGCACTTTATTTTTTGGGTTCATTTATCTATAAAACTCCCTTATTTTTATAAGTTCTACATTATTTAAAAAAAGTTAAAGCTAATTTTAAACTTCATTCATTTTTGTTATATAACTACATGTAACTATAATTTTACGGTCTATGAAACTGATACTTAATAAAAGAAACCATTCAAAACTATAACAAAAACAAATTTACAGATAACATGAGAACTTATAAAATAATACCATAAGAAGTATTCACCATAAGCATTTCAATTGGAGATGAGATCCGATTCTCAGCACTCCATGGATTCACCGTGCGGTCGCCGGGTCCATAGCGTGGTACAGAGAGGAACACCATGACGGCGACTGGGACTTGCGACCCAGATGTAGGTTTAGGGTGGCCACCTTGTGATGCATCAGCGCTCACCTCCACCGTCAGTAGTGTTCCGCCCCCTACCTATGCAAATTTGGTAAGATCCTAACAATGCCGCTTTTGATATACGTTTTAGTAAAGAGCTTACTTAAACTCTTGGCAATCCGAGGTCTTTAAGTAAGTTGTACAGGGATTTAGCTGGAATTCCCCTTGCTCCTACTTCTACGGCGTAGAGTTTAACCACGTAGCCGTTTTTGGTTAACTCGTTAGTCAAATCAAAGTATTTGTTTGTCTTTATAGCGTGGTCTTTAGGTATATTAGTTTCCCACGGTACTGTGAGTTCTACAAGCACTGCACGCTTATGCGATCGTGAAAAAAGGAATATGTCGGGTCTGGATGATGAGGCACAGACATCCTCCGGTATTCTATAGTGCTTCTCATACGTGTCTACGAGTATTGTCCAGTCAACGGCAGCTATCAAAATTGAATATGGCTTTTGAGGTGATTTCTTTGAGCAGCCTTCCTTTACAAACGCAATGTCATTTCTTTGGTTTATGGTTAATCTTTTTTTCGCTCTAGCTACCGCCAAACTTACAGCCTCACGTATGATTTCTAATACCTTATCATGACGGCGCGAGTAATGACCCCGGTCTAATAGCGTCTTACAACCCACTAGTAGGTGCCTAGCCGTGCCAGTGGCTTCACCACATGAGTTACATGTTTTATCTGTGGCTTTTCCCCATCTGACCAGATTGCTTTGGTCGGGGAGGGTCAACTGGAATGCATTTAGGTAAAATTTAAGTAAGGCCGGTGACCAGTGGTATATTATGGTACGCCGTTTTAAGGCTATGGGAATACAAAATTCACCTAGGGTCAACCATTCGTTTTGCATTTCTAGGTTCATTGCGTGCACCTTATAGGTGTTGTTTTCGTCTGCTTTAAGAAAAGATTTTGTTATTTCTTTATCTGTTTGTCTCTGAATATTACCTAGACCTACTGTACCAGTCTGCGAGCCTATCATGAATTTTTTATGGAACTGGAGGCGTGATTCGAGCTACGATGCATTTTTATCTTTTGGAAGGACTTTTATTATTTCGTCTTTAGATTTCGATAAGACGAGCATTTTAGTTACTCTTAGGTGTTTATAGAGTTCTGATGGCTTCTTAAGCGTCATTCCAAAATTATTCGCGGATCTATATAGTGCCGACGGGTCGGCCGACTGAGCTAGCCCTAGCCACGACTTCAGTGTCTTCGTGACACTCGCATCTAGTTTTTTGAGGAGACTCTGGTTTATATCATATATAAGAAACGGCCAGTTAAGACGCGAGGTCAAATAATTGTCATAAATCCAAGCTTTTTTAACATTACTTATTGGTTGTTGGTCTACCTTTTTTAAAACGATAATGAAACTATCAATTAATTCGTCCAAAGCTGGAGTGCAACCTCTGTTGTCAATCTTTCTTCCGAGGAATTTAAAAGGCACGGTTTCAGATATAGTTGAAACGTTTTCCTCGCCTATACTAAGCCCTGGGTCATATGAAGTATACCTGGTACCCCGCCTACCCAGACATAGACAGTAGCATTTGCTAGGTTTTGTTCTCATTCCATCTGTCCATGTACAGAAATCGTCTACTATACGCAGTAGGTCCTGGCACTGCTTTGGGTTACGAGTCAGTATTGCCAAATCGTCCGCGAATGCGAGGATAGACTCCGTATATTTACCGTTTAGCTTAAACCGATAGCCCCACTTCTTGTCGTGTGTGGAAATGTTGTCTATTAAAATATTTATTACTATATTGAAATCTATAGGTGATAAACAGCAACCTTGGAACAAACCCACATTATAATTTAAAGGTTGCGTGTATCCATCTTTGGTATTAATCACAAACTTTAATTTACCATAATAAGAGGATATTATTTACCAAATGATGGACGGAAAGTGATACCATTTTAATGCAAACAACATAAGCTCGTGTTGTACTGAGCCAAAAGCGTTTTCTAAGTCTATCCAACAAACTGTTATTTGCTTATTATTTGATCTGGCATCTTTTAAACTTTCCGCCAGTAAAGAATTGTGTTCCAGACATCCTGAAATTCCGGGTAGGAACCCTTTTTGGTGGTTTGGTCTGAAATAGTTATTATTGATCATGAAATGAGCCGGCGATAGCCCGGAGGCGTACGTAACGGACTGCTGAGACGAGGTCTCGAGTTCGATCCCCAGTCACCCCGGGCACACACCTCTGACTTTTCGTAGTTATGTGTGCATTAATAAATGTTAATTATCGCTCGCTTAATAATGTGCCCGGTAGATGGCAATAGGCTCGCCCCCTATTACATTGGGACCTCAACATAACTGGCGAATCGTGGGTGTGTAATACACCTCTGCCTACCCCTTCGGGGATACAGGCGTGAAGTTATGAAGTTATTTTATGTGATCATGAAATTTGTCATTTTAAATTGAAGCCATGAGAAGAAAATTTTAGAAATTGTATTGGTTAATGCTATTGGTCTAGCGTCTTTTGGACTAGTTACTATTTCTTTCTTTGGAATGAGCACAAAATTAGCCTTGCCGAAGGCCGCTGGGACTTCTTTACTCGACCAGATCCTATTGAATATGCTTAGAAGATGTTTACGTACCGATGGGCATTTTTTATAGATAATGTAAGGTATGCCATCAGGCCCTGGGGCGGTTTTTGTTGGTTTCTTTTTGATTTGGTGTTCTATTTCATCTAAGCTAGGTGGATTTCAGTCAAATGTGAAATGAGGGCTTAATGGTTTTTGCGCGTTTGGTTTACTGTATTGTTTTTCGTATTTAGGCACCTCATAATTACTTTTATAGTAGCTATGGATCTGATCGTTACTTAGCAGTAGCCTATCTTGCTTTCTGTTGCTAAAAATATTCCTCGAGTACTTAAACGGGTCCTTATCGAACTCTACTTCATGTTTTGCTCTATTAAAATTTTAGTTTTCATTTATTATTTGAACAGAAATTCCTTGAATTAATTTCAGTATGGACCTTAAAGCTCTGGCCAGTTGATGACTAAGTTGATTATCGCCCATAGCTTTAGCAAACCGTAGTCGTTTGATAAGGTCCCGCTTTTTCTTTCTCATTTTAATTTTGAACGCGTTTTCGTTTTCTCGGTTTTTTCGCACGTAAGGTAATGATGGTGGGTAAAGCTCGTGTAGGTATGAGTAAATGCTAACCTGGAAAGATTCTACCTGACTGTTTAAATCCTGCTTTGTTCCGGGATGTTCTAACAGGATGGCTAAGTTTTGGTCGTGGGCTTTCCAGGTGGTCGACTTTAAAGAGGGAATGCTAAGACGGGCCCGGATGTTTATGGGCTCCTGGTTTGTGTCACACTCTGGCTCACCTTGGGATATATGAGGGTCAACTCTATCCGTGGCAATAGTTGAAGAACTTACAGACGGCTGTCTTGCTCCAACACCATCGTGTAATTTTAAGTGCTTCAGAAACCAGGCTCTCTTCTTGTAAACTTTCCCGCACGTTGCACATGTTAAGTCCGTATTCTCGCCATTATCGTTTGTTTTATCCACCGGTGGACAATTCTTTCGCCCCCCCCCCTCTCGGATTGTCCTGGAGGTATTTTTCTTTGTTGGACTTTTAGCGATAAATTCTAGGGCAGGGCTTGCTAGGCCCTTGCCCGCGGCTGTCTTTCCAGCAGTCCATTGTCTTTCCAATTGTCATCTGTCTTTCCAGCATCAACTGTCTTTCCAGTAGTCATCCCGTCTCTCCGGGCTGTCAGATTTTAAAGAGATCCGATTCTCAGCACTCCATGGATTCACCGTGCGGTCGCCGGGTCCATAGCGTGGTACAGAGAGGAACACCGTGACGGCGACTGGGACTTGCGACCCAGATGTAGGTTTAGGGTGGCCTTGTGATGTATCAGCGCTCACCTCCACCGTCAGTAGTGTTCCCCCCCCCTACCTATCCAAATTTGGTAAGATCCTAACAATGCCGCTTTTGATATACGTTTTAGTAAAGAGCTTACTGAAACTCTTGGCAATCCGAGGTCTTTAAGTAAGTTGTACAGGGATTTAGCTGGAATTCCCCTTGCTCCTACTTCTACGGCGTAGAGTTTAACCACGTAGCCGTTTTAAAAAGTTACGTACTTTGATGTTAATGTATTTTGAGAAAATGAAAACCTTTCTGTAGCTCGAATGCGAAATCCTTTGATACAATTTTCTTTCGGATCAAATCTGTGTGACGCAATGTGCATAATACTGTAAAATATTTAGACGGACTTTTTTGAAATGACATATACGAATTGAACATTATTTGTAGACATGACTTTACAATGTTTTACGGTAAACCTTTCAAGATCTCATAATTTCTTCTTAAAAATTACAGGCTTACACTTAAACGAAAAACGTTTCTTAAAAATTCAAATCTTACTTATCCACTAGGGGGAGGGGATCATACATGGGGCACATGGATACTGTACCAATATTTAAAAACTGAAAAACGCTATGCCATCTGGCATGTCACTAAAATACTCAAGGACATGCACAAGAATAACAGTTGCGACAAAATTCGCCGCCAGTTCACCGTTGGTCTTCAATAGTTATAAACGTGTTAGTGCTGCCGTCTGCTAAATTGTTACCCGTCAGCACTATCTTATTAGTTGATTTTGTTACTTAATGTTACCAAAGGTAAAGTCTATTCTAAATAATTCTTAAAGTCTATTTAAATATATTTCTGAGTATAACATCAACATTAATTTGGTAAATTAATGGTTTGTGAAATAAGTCCCTTGGGGCACTTTGATGCATTAAGGTACAGGTCACTATGGTACCTATCAATAAGCCTTGATGAAAATCAAATACTTTGCCCAACAATTATTTAACTTTTGAAAGCCTAATTTTTCATCAAATAGTTATGGCCTTTTTTTTTTTTTTTTTTATATCGTGCGGAAATCCCTTCGGATACCCCCCCGCCGCCCAGCGGGGGCCGTTATGTCGGGCTTGCACCGACTAAAACCGCACGCCGTCTCGGGTCTTCAGACGCCGGGGTGTAAGGTTACCCATAGAGCATATCCCTCGCACCCCGGCTGACCCTGGGCCATCTCACCACTAACAGCATCGCTCATCCTGTCTCCTCTGAAAGCAGAGGAGTACGGAGAGCGATGTGTTCCCGCCACGTTGGGTATTGGCCGACGATCAATGCCAACCCTATGAAGGGGTGAAGGGGAAGCCATTGACCGCCGCCCAGGGTGTACCGGCCGCTCCGATTCCGTTCCCCCCGGACTGCAGCGGGATCGGAATCGGAGCGACACTCGAGGAGGTTACCCAACACACACCCCATAAATAGTTATGGCCTAGTGCGTAACCTATCCAATTTCACAAAACAATCGCCTTTATTCATAAATAAATTGCAATCGATTTTACATGTTGAAATTCCATTTTTTCTGGATATTTTATAAACTTTTTTTTAATTATAATAATATTTTTTTCGATAGAATGTATTTAAAAATATTATGTATTTTAAATTCACTAAAGGAAATAATGATAAACAGGCGTAGAGATGTGGTAAAGCCATGGCCTATGGGCGAAACATCTAAGCTGAGATAGTTGTTCCACCCGCGCAAGTAACCCGCAGTAGCTGAAAATGTAAGGCATCGTATTGTGCGGCAGCATGGCCCAGGGTGTTTAAAGAACTGGGTCGCTAATGGTCCCCCCGGAATTCCAGGCATCTCTCCGGGGTAAACTAGCCTCCTGTTTGTCTGTTTTTTGCCTATGATGACCCAACAGGAACATCTTGCGCGCCCACTTTGGGGCGATTGGGGGAGAAATTAGCGGTGTGAGGCGGTGAGCAGGAATGCTCCGTAACTTCCAAGTATTGGAGCCGTCATTGACCCACATCACGGACCAAAACCTGGCTGATCGAGTTCGCTTTCTACTGTCCTCTAACATCTTTAGTGCAGACGAACTCAAACAGCTAAGACTTGAGGCTGTTCCAGCCCTTTCACTTGCACCAGCTCAGGAACAGGTGTCTATCGCATCTATTCAGAACGATGTTGATACTGGGATGGACACCGCAACTCAACCTTTGGCTGCTGACGGAGGAGGGGAGGGAACAGTTTCCCGGGATTTAGAGCAGATTGGGAAGATACTTGAGTAGGCGATTCTGGAAGTGCGTAAGATGCCTCTTGAAGGGAGGTCACGGATTCCCAGAATACCTCTGAGTCACCAAAATCTGGATGTCGTTGAGGCCGTTAACTCGATGCTACTTCCATACTCCAGATATGGTAGTTTGCACAGCAGCAGTCTCGACGATACGAATTCAATTCTGTTTGGCGCCGCAATGGCAGTATGCCGGTTTATTGGCGCTAAACTACAGCCAAATTGGCAGGTGGCAGCTGCTGATGCTCAGCGTGTGAGAGACGCTTAGCCTGACTGGAAGCGCAGAATTGAGAACCGTATCGCTGAAACAAGGGGCCTCATCGTTGGTTAGGTCCTGTAAACTGATTATTTTCAGGGCGGGTCCTATAAGGCCGAGAGTTCTGCGGTTTGTCAGATAAGCATTTGCGGGGTGTGACTTAGGTCCCGTAATACCAAATGCTCATGAACTGATGGACCGCATTGACACCCTGGAACAGAAGGTGGCAGCTTGGAGCAAGCAAATCCGATGGTACTCAGAACGAGTAAAGAAGTAACACCAGGATCGCCTCTTCATGAGTGATCAGAGGAAGTTCTACGGGTAACGACCTGCAGCAGGCTAGGGTCAACGCCGCTACTGAGCGTCCTTCAAGACAGGAGCTGGTGGCATTTTGGCATAACTTATGGTCACGATCTGTGGAGCATGTGGAGGGATCCTGGATGCAGTTCATCGAGGAGTCGTGTGCAGATATACTACCAATAAGCCTGATAACTATCAGCCAGGACTTGGAGCTTGGAGTGGACAAGTGTGCGGTTCTTCATGTGGATCGTATACCAGTGTCTGGTGGGGTGAGCCTTCGTTCACTCTCCGAGGGTGAAACACACCGGTACCTGGGCATGTCACAGAATGTGGGTGTTGATGCGGCGGACATCAAACAGGTCGCATGTGACGTGTTTTGGGAACGTCTGGTAAAAGTGTGTATCAGCCTTTTATCGGGCGTGAACAAGACACGGGCGTTTAACGGGTAGGTGATGCCCGTCCTTTTGTACACCTATGGCATGGTCAGGTGGTTTCAGACCAAACTGGACGCCCTGGATAGAAGAGTCCGCGCTACTATGATCCTCCATAGAATGCTCCACCCGAAATCTTCGGTTATGAAGTGACTTAGTACCGCTGAGCGTGAGGCCGTGTGGAAGTGTAAAGAGCTGCACGGATGCTTCTTTAAGGCTTTACATGAGCCTCACGTGAACCGAGAGGCCTCTGTGCACTTGCTGCGCTTTTTTTGACCTCTTTGGGGAAACCGAGGGTTTTGTCTGTGTGATACAAGATCAGGTTATCAAAACGAACAACTACAGGAGGTACATACTGAGGGATGGAACCATGGATGCGTGTCATTTATGCGACCGTCATGGCGAATCACTCGAACATGTAACCTCCGGTTGTTCCATGCTTGCTAACACTGAGTATCTGCAGAGGCACAACCAAGCAGCCAGAATACTACATTAAGAACTTGCCCTTAAATAAAGCCTCATTGCGCAGAGGCTGCCATACTACCAGTACTTGCCGGAAGCCGTACTCGAAAATGACCGCGCCAAGCTCTACGGGGACCGGTCCATCATCACGGATAGAACAATTCTAGCCAACAACCCTGATATCGTGCTGATGGACCGGGCAAAGTCACGGGTATTTCTTGTGGATCACTATTCCCTATGACGAGAACCTTGTCCGAAGCAGATAATAAAACCAAATACCTGGACCTGGCGCACGAGGTCGTCTCCTCCCAAAATGTCCTTTTCGCGAAATGTCCTTTCTCAAAAAGTCCTATTCTCAAAATGTGCTTTTCTCGAGTTGTTATTTTAGCCAATAGTTTAATCCCAAGAAGCCTTTCAGTCCATCTAGGGAGGCACGGGATTAGTGGGAAGTCAGTGGCGGCCACGATGCAGAGAGCGGTCTTGCTCTTGCTTGACAATGCCCGAATAGTCCGGCGGTTCCTCTGCCAGTCGACCTAATGCCCTGGCTGACTGCTGCTTGCCTCGCCAGGGTTATCTCAGCGCCTCTCCCATACTCTAGGATGAGGCGTGATATAGCTCAATAATAATAATAATAACTTAATTTATGGGTTTCAAATGAACATACACATAATGGTGTTAAATGCATACAGAAAACTTAGAAAATTTAGGTACAAGCATATGATTTTCTGAACCCCACACAAAGATACCCTGTGTCGTGGAGTTCAGTCTCTTCCCAGGTAAGTTATATAAAAAAATCCAGAAAAAAGTACCGAACTAAAAACAAAATTGGTGTGAAACAAAAATAAATAAATAGGATACATAATGAAGATACACAGTCGAGATAATAGAAAAAAATAACGAAACATCTGTGCACCATTTTGTATACCAGCGGGCTTCAGTTTCTGGCAGCGGTTTAGAGGGCGCATGATGGAGCGCCCTATGTATCAAAGTACAGGGGCAGCATGATGCAAAGCCGTTTTTTATTTAAATCAGCATATATCTATACCTTTTTTTTTTTTTTTTTTTTATCGTGCGGAAATCCCTTCGGATACCCCCCCGCGTGCCAGCGGGGGCGGTTATGTCGGGCTTGAACCGACTAAAACCGCACGCCGTCTCGGGTCTACAGACGCCGGGGTGTAAGGTTGCCCATAGAGCATATCCCTCGCACCCCGACTAACCCTGGGCCATCTCCGGTTTCGAGATGGCCCCCTCGGGTTTGGGAACCACGGTGTCCCCGTCTTGCCCCGGTTTGGGGGAGGGGCGCTAGTCGCCCCACCGTCCCGGCCTGCTTCTGCTGGGGTGACAGGTGGCCTCACCCGCCACCCCCAGGCCTGCGCTCATGGAGGACGGAGGTCGTTAAGCGACCTCCGGCGCCTGAGTTGCCTGCGACGCGCGGCGAGCAAGTTGCGGGCTCGGCGGACCGGGAGAGTTCTAAGTCTCTCCCGGGCGCGCTCCGCCACCTCCTTCGCGAGCATTACATGCTCGCAGAAGGAGGCGGCGGCGGCCCACGCGCTCGCGCTCCGCACCATTGCCGCAATCATGCTGCCGAGCGAGAGGACTCCCACCCCGATGGCTGCCACGAGGTCACGCCTCGGCGCCTCCCACGCCGGGCAGTCCGCCAGCGTGTGCAGCCCTGAGTCCTCGCTCGCGTCGCAATGATGACACTCAGGCGTTGGCTCCTTCCTGATCCGATGCAGGTGGTCCCCGAAGCACCCCTTCCCTGAGATCACCTGCGTCAGTCGGTAGGAGAGGCTTCCGTGTCGCCTCTCCAGCCAATCCTCCATGATGGGCCTTACCGCCGCTATTGCGGCGTGCCCTGCGCTTGGTTGCCCAAGTCGTTCCTTCCACTCCACCACGATGGCCTGGCGGAGCTGGGACTGCACGGCCTCGATTTCTCGAGGCTCGGGGTTCCATCCCTGCTCCCGCGCCTCCTTTCGCCACTGGTACAGTTGCGAAAGGGCTCTCGCTTCCAGGTCCCATGGCGGAGTTCCGGCAAGGAGACTCGCCGCCTCGAAGGAGATCGTGCGGTACCCTCGGATGACCCTGATGGCCAGAACTCGCTGCGGAGCGCGCAGCATCCGCACAGTTCTGGTCCTCAGGGCCTCCGCCCATATTGGGCACCCATACAGGGCCATGGACCGCACGATCCCCGCGTAGAGTCTCCTGCAGGAGTCATCGGGCCCCCTCATGTTGGGCAACAGCCGAGCCAGAGCAAGAGCTGTGCCCTTCAATTTGGGGGCCAGACTTCGGATGTGCTCTCCGAAGTCCCATCGGCCGTCGAGCACGAGCCCCAAATATTTCATTTGGGGCTTGATGCCGATGCGATTTCCTCCCACGATGAGACTGGATCCCTCGGGTGGCTTGCTCCGAGGCCCATGGAAGAACAGGGCCTCGGTTTTATGCAGGGCCACCTCGAGACCCAGCCGCCGGATCCGCCTAACGACTTGGGCAACCGCGGTCGTGGCCTTTCGGGTCGCTTCGCGGTACGTCGCCCCGCACGCCGTCACGAGCGTGTCGTCCGCGTAGCACGTGACGGCGGCACCGCCTACGAGCTCACCGCGAAGCACCCAGTCGTATCCGATGTTCCACAGGAGCGGCCCCAGGACCGATCCCTGTGGAACACCGCACGACATTTCACGCCGACCGAGACCGGTCACGGTTGGGTAGATGACGGCTCTCTCCGTCAAATACGCCCCGACTATGCGGCGGAGGTAGAGAGGCACTTCGTGATACACGAGCGCCTCCCTAATGCAACTCCAGGGCAAGGTGTTGAACGCGTTGGCGATGTCCAGGGACACCGCCAACATCACCTCACCCCGGGCTACTGCATCCTCCGCCAGAGCCCTCACGCGCATGATGGCATCCACGGTGGAGCGCCTCTGGCGGAAGCCATATTGGCCATCCGCCAGGTCCGGCCCCACTCTTGAGAGGTGCTCGACGAGGCGCTTCGCAATTACTCTTTCAAAGAGCTTGCACACCTCGTCGAGCAACACTATGGGCCGGTAGGCGGACGGCGAGTCCGCCGGGCGCCCCTCCTTTCGGATGAGGACCAGTTTCCCCGTCTTCCACAATTTCGGAAACTGGCCCCGCTCCAAACATGCGCTGAGAAGCCCTCTCAGTCGGGGCTCGAGAGCGTCGTCGACTAGAGCTAGGACCCACGCTCGGCCTGGAATGCCGTCGGGTCCCGGGGCGGTGTGTTTGGCTCTTAGCCTTCTCACCGCCAGCTCTAGTTCTACCCAAGTGACCTCGGGCACGTCGTCGTCTTCCACGTCGGGCGCCATGCGCAACCGAGGCGGAGTCATCCGCGGTGGAACATGTTCCACCGCCCGCGCTGGGAACAGGGAGCCAACAACTCCTCCGAGCAGATCCGGCTGGAGACACCGGGTTAACGGCGGGGCCTTGGGGCGCAGCTTGCCCCTCACCATCCGGTAGGGCCGCCCCCAAGGGTCCCGCTCCAGCGTCTCCAGCAGCTCACGGAAGGCGTCCCGTTTGGAACGCCTTATCTCCGCTCGGAGGGCTCGTCTGGCCTCCCTGTATCCCTCGTACAACTCCGCCTCTCGGGCCTCCGCATCTGCGGGGCGGCGACGCCTCCTACGGAATCGGGCCCACCGGCGGTGCGTGATCACGCAGCCCCGTCTGAGCTGCGCGATCTCCGACGACCACCAGTAGACCTGACCCCTCGGATTATAGGGCGGAGCCCTAGGCATCGCCGCGTCACAGACACGGGTCATGGCCTCCCGGAACCACTCCGCCTCATCGTCTATGCTGACAGGCCTGTCCGGCGCAGGGGCCCAGGCCTGTACGATGGCGGCTTCCAGGAGGAGCTCCCGATCAAGTCGCTTAAGCGCCCAACGTGGCTCGGGTGGAGCCGGTGCAGCCGGCGCGTCGCTCGCAGGGGGGGACACGTCAAACCGAATGTATCGGTGATCCGAACTTGTGTCCTCCCCCAAAACGACGCGCCAGCCCTGAACACGTCGCGCCAACGAGGGGCTCGCGAACGATAGGTCCACGATGGAGCTACCCCTCGAGGTCACGAACGTGTCCACGGCTCCCCGATTTAGGAGGACTAGGCCGAGTCGTGCGGCCCAGTCCACCAGTGCCCTGCCTCTATGCCCCGTCGCGCCCCTTTCGTGTCGGGAACCCCAGGCATAAGACCAGGCGTTGAAGTCCCCGAGCACAAGGACCGGACGGGGCTGGCAGGCATTGACGACGACGGCCAGCTGACGGAGCCACTGCTCATATGCAGCTTGGTCTCGGTTCGGCGTGATATAAGCGGCCACGACCGCTATATCCCCAACCGCCGCCGCCACGCAGCCGGGTCCCCTTGCAACGACGGCAAGAGGGGGGCTGCCGGCGGCAGGGTTGTGCACCAGTGCCGCCGACCCATCCAGCGCGGTTTCCCAGGTAGGCCCGAGGAACCGGTGGGTGTATGGGTCGGCGACAGCGGCGACATTTATGGCCCACTGTGCCATGCTCTGGCGCAGAAGATCCTGAGCATGGGCACCGTGGCCAACGTTCACCTGCAGGATGCGGAGTTGAGGATCCATTATGGAACCCCCATCTCCGCATCCCGCTGTGAACTGGAGGCGGAAGGCCGGCCTCCCGGCTTCGGCTCCCCTCCGGCGCAGGCCTTGCTGCCAACCCTGTGGTCGGCCGGCTTGCCTCCCGCTGCACACCTAAAGCAGTGCAGCGGGGCATCGCACGTGCCGGCCTTGTGACCGGGTTGGCCACAGCGGAAGCAACGGTCACCCGCCGTCACTTCCGCCGTGCAGTGCACCCCCACATGGCCCACCGACAGGCACCTGAAGCACCTGGCCGGTCGGGCCTGCAGGAGCCGTGCCTGCGCCCTCAGGAAGCCTCCCACCAGGAGGCTCCGCCCGTCTGCGACCTTTTGGGCCGCCGCGATAGGGCAGCCGACAACTGCTGCCCCCTGTCCACCGCGGCCGAAGCGTATAGCTCCGGCCTTTACTGTGTCCGGGGAGCAGTCCCCGGCCTCCGCCACGGCGAGCCTGAGCTCTTCTGCCGTGACGGAGTCGTCCAGGCCCGTAATGCGCACTTCTGCGCATTTAATGGGCCTGGACACCCGGACGTCGGCTGCGTCCAGCGACTCCCTCAGCCGAGCCGCTAGGGCGTCGGCCTTGGGGCCACTGGCGGCGCCAGGGACCTCAAGAAGCCGGGCTCCCGTCCGTGTGCTCTTGCACCGGACACCCGGGATCTCGAGGGCCTTGAGGTCTATGTTGGCCTTAACTTTGGCCAACACCTCGGCATACCCCATGCCCCTACCCGCTGCCTCCGCCGTCAGGGTGACGACGACGGCCGTGGTACGAGGGGCACGGAGCTTCCCCGGCGCTGTCTTCGCGGCGGCCGCGGCCTTCCTGGCCTTCTTGGTGGCCTTCTTGGCGGCCTTCCGCCTCTTCTTGTTGGCTCCAGCCACCTCCCAGCCCCCTTCCAATGGGGTGGAGGTGGCCGGAACCACGGCTGGGGCTGGGGCTGGGGCCAGGGCTGGGGACGTCTTCCCCTTGCCCTTCCCCTTGCCTTTGCCCTTCCCCTTACCCTGAGCGGGAGGGGGCTGAGGAGGAGTCGGCTCCGGTAATGTCACAACCGCACCCGCAGCCGGGCGGGTGGGGCCGCTCTTGGCTACAGCCGCGTAGACGGCCGCTGGTGGCGCCAGAGGCGGACGGCGGATGGAGTCCATTAGGGCCTCCATCCGACACATCATCCTCTCCTCCAGCGCCTCCATGTAGGGGAGCCAGGACTCCGCCGGCGGTGCCCTTGGCTGCGCCGGCCGCACCAACTGTGCCGGCTGCTGGTCCGGTTGCACCGGCCGCTCCGGCCGCGCCGACAGCGCAGGCTGCGCTGACCGACTCGCGGACGAGCGAGTCGCGCGCGCCGGCTCCGCCGGTTGCGCCCGCTGCGCCGTTTGAACCGAGCTCGCCATCCCCCTCTTGAGCTCCTCGACGGCTGCAGCTAGTCGAGCCGTCTCCCGACGGGACTCGGCCAGCTGCGCCGCCAGGCCCTCATTCTCGGAGGCGATGTCGAGCACAATGCTCAACATCGCCTCTTGCTCAGGGCTTGGGGACCCCCGGAACGACGCGGTCACCCTCTGGAGTTTCTCCAAGAGAGACCGCGTCCCACCGCTCGGCTCCGGCACCGCCGAGGTGGAAGGCCTCGACGGTGACTTTCCCGCAGCCCTTCCAAGAGCCGAGGGGGCTCGGGTGGATTGCCCACCCCTCACGCCACCACGCGCCCCTCGGCGGCCAGCAGCCACCTTGGACGCCGGCTTCGCCGCCTCGTCGCTGCTGGAGGAGGAGGTCGTCCCGGTGAGGGTAAAGTCCTCGTCCGAAACGTCCCCCCCCGCCCCAGCCTTAGCGCGTCTCCTGCGCTTACGGGTCCGCGGAACGCCCAGACCCGCCGGGCTGCTTGCCCTGCTTCGCTCGTTGGCGGTGTCGAATTTCTCCGACACCGCCGAGGTGTTTGGCGCTACCTCCACGCTTGATAGCTGCGCGATCTCCGCGCAGACTACGTCCTTTTCGTCGTCCTTTTTCTTGCCATTGTCGTTTTGAGTTGATCGATCCTTGTCATTTTTTTGAATAGTTATGTAGTCCATAGCATATCCCACGAGTATGGGGGAAAGGTGGTCCATCCAGGCGGTGCCCCCTGCACCTGGATAAGCCTATATACTATGGAGGTCGGCGTCGTCGTCGTAAAAACCTATGGATACCATCCATAGGTTTTTACGACTTCGCTGTCGGGTGTTATAGACTTTTCCTTGTCGTGGGCCGGCCAATGAAGGCAAGCCCTCCGGTCAGCAAGTTCACGGCGTACCCTTCTGGAGCCACCAGTCAGGTCGTTGCTGATCACCTGCCGATTACGGAACGCGAGAGGATGGCTAGTCCTCTCTCACCGGCGGCGGCACAAGTGCCCGTCGGCCCCTGCGTTAGCAGTGGGCCAACCCGCCCCTGGATCCCGCAGGACCCTATGGTGGCCTCAGCCACAAACACCATCGCTCATCCTGTCTCCTCTGAAAGCAGAGGAGCACGGAGAGCGATGTGTTCCCGCCACGTTGGGTATTCGCCGACGATCAATGCCAACCCCATGAAGGGGAAGCCATTGACCGCCGCCCAGGGTGTACCGGCCGCTCCGGTTCCATTCCCCCCGGACTGCAGCGGGATCGGAATCGAAACGACACTCGAGGAGGTTACCCAACACACACCCCAGCATATATCTATACCTAATCACTTTTAGCGGTTATTTCGTATCAAAAATAAAAACGAAAATACTAGGCTTATCAGAAAAAAAAAAACTAACTTGAAGCTTTTCCTCCATTAAAAAAGTGGTTGCATTTTTGTGCATCAATGGTCTCTACCCCTAAATACTGCATTATTCAAATTTAACTATTTATGGCCACACATTTTTACGCAAATATTTATTTATACTGACAAATTCTTGTGAGGTAGCGAGAACGTTAATTTTATTCATAATTTATTATTATAATATTGTATTATAACATTGAGTCATATAGTATATTTAACACCTAAACCACTACTCTCCATTACTCACAAAAAGTTTCGTGGAATATATCTTAGACTGTAACTAATTTAAGGCAAGATTCTCCACATTAATCCGTACGAACGTACCAAGAAATGGAAAGGATTTTTCGTAACAAAGAGGGCATCTGCGGTATTTATCTGCTTTGTAAAGATTCCATACGCCCCTTAGCATTGGAATGCGACGTAATCTTACTCTCGCCTTTTTCCTCGATCGCTCATTTGCAAATACGTGAAGTGCGAACGAAACGGACCCCATGGGAGATGTTATCACGTTCTCATAGTACCGGCTGGTCTCAAATTACCCGACAAACACAATACGTGAAGCCTGCCAACACAACTTTATTTTTAGAAAGAAATTCCTTTGAAACGGTACTCCAGTGATTGTGACGGTCTTTAATCAAATTGAAATGGACCTCTACTATTTACTAATGGACTTGGTTATCTAACGACTTGTTGAAATTCTTCGATTTCGTACTCAAATAATCTTTAAAGCCTCGAAGAAATGTTACTTTCTTTTCTTTTTGTTTCTAGATTTACTTAAGGCGATTACAGCCGCCAACGTCCTTTAGCATTTGACCTCTATCAAGCACTGTCCCCGCATCATACGCACGCCGCCGCATGTCAACGTAACGTAACAAAGAATTATTAAGTAAATTAAATGAAGCATATATATATTAGATCAGCCATAACTATTATCTCATGTAAAGAGACAAATTAAAACTATATTTCAAAAAACATTTATTGCTACAACATCATCACAATATTAAAAAAGAAAATAAACTTATTGAATTAAACTTATTTGATAATGGTTTTCAGTCCATCTTCGTCCGCGTGGATTAAGATTTTTAGGATTTTCGTTTATTTGCGCGGAATCCTAATTATTTTTCCTAAAATAAAAGTAACTCCTTGTTATTCCTTGTTATATTACCTTTCGGCCATTGAAAGTCCTGTCAAAATCGGTCGGGCCAGTTTAGAGATTAGCCGGAACAAACAGACAGACAGACGGACAGACAGACAAAAATTGTAAAAAATGTTATTTTGGTGTATGTACCGTATATATATTCATATACATGTAGTAAAAAACGGTTATTTCAATATTACAAACAGACACTCCAATTTTATTTATATGTATAGAGTATAGATGTATAGATGTATAGAAGATGTATAGACAAGAAAAACGGTTTTATAGTTACCGATTCTTCGATCGTCATAGAATACGCTATTTGCAACTAAACTTGAACTTTGAACACTTTGAACTCATTCGAGCGGGCGTGTAGCTGAGAATTCAAGCAACGTAGAAGAGATTCGTTCAGCAACAAGCCTTGGACGAGCAAAGAGAACTCAAACCTTAAAAAATATATAAAAATGATCTTGATAGGTAAAAGATGAATTTTATTAGTAACTTAATAAACCATAACGTGTAATTAATTACATTTATTAAATGTATACTTATGTAAAAATTTAGCTTAGTTGCATACATATTGTAGAAAACATTTCCTTTCATCCATATTCGTAACAGATCTTTCGTAGCCAGCTACGAATATGGTTGGTTTTATCATAAAAATTTGAGTGATTTTCAGTCACTTTTCGAGTATTTCATCTTCCTTTTTTAAATTCCGAATAAATCATTACACTGTATATATAGCCTGAAGAACACAGCATATATTTTTCAGATCAAACAAGAGAAACAGTTTTATCATTACCGATTATTCGACCGTCGGCCATTGTAAACCCCTAAAGGAGGTTTATCCGTTTCTTTATTAATTGATTTATTGTCTTTTACTACTATTGTGTAATTTTTTAGTTTAATTTTAATATTTTTAGATTATAAAATGTATTGAAATGAAAAATATTTTCTTTTTGGTTCAAGGATGAATCGACCAATAAATGTTAACAATTCATTACACTTGGAGATTTCTAAATAGGTTCTATTTTATTCAGCACCTAAATTTAGATATAAATAATATTTATAAAATCTGTATTATGTGTAAATCCTTTTTAAACGTTGCAGTACTAATCTTCTATGATATAATAAGCTTGTTGCATTAGCAATCATGGGTTCGAATACCACTCAAGTTGCTACTTACCGTGAACCCATTCCCATAACAAGTAATTGGCCGTTTTGACAAATAAAATAGTGACGTGAAATTTATTAATTAATATTAATAAATTTATTATTTATTAAGATTATGAAAATAAGATCAAATGCGAGTCGCACCGTCTGTAAGTTTTTGGATTTATGATTCATTTTTTTAAATTTCGAAAGACATGAATGCCGAGTTGTGTGGTAAATAAGTATACACTGCACCTCACTTTTGACAATAAAGAAAAGTTTGTGCCTTCAAACCTAGTATTTATTTAAACGTAACTTTATGAGCCGGAAAACGTCAAAACGGCCATCATAGCGTGCCGCAAGTTTAGTTGGGAGATTTTTGATAAACCACTGGACTATAAAATAATAACAAAACTTTACAAATGAAAAATTACGTGCTTAAGAGCGGATAGCAGCCATGTAAGGAACAAATATCAATCAAAACTAAACCGCATTATTCTACTTCTATGTTAACTAATTGGTATCCACTGACTAGTCTCGGTACGACTATGATGATAACTTGTTTCCAAACAGAATAATAGCCTTGTTGTACTTCCTAATACTGCCTTTTCAGTATAAAAACATTCGAAAAGTCCATATATGTTGTATTTTTGAAAAATAGACAGCTATAAAAACTTAAAGTTAATTATTTGATTATAATACTTGTCTTCTATGATATTAATAATTATATTTAAAATAACTAACGGTACATGTATAACCCATCTGCTTAAATTACCATAAACATTGTATTTCATTTAACGCTTTTGATAATATGCCAAGTTACACAAGAAAATTGATTACATTTATTACTCATAATTATTTTGTAGAAGGGTAAGAACGGGATATAGTGAATAATTCCGAGACCAGCGCTCTCCAGAGGCTACTCTTGTTAATTAATTGCCCTACTAGCTGGGTCTCCATCTACTTTAATTTCAACCCGATATTGCTTGTTATGAGAAATTGTTATAAAATGGTATGAATAATGTAAATATGTAGTAGTTCCTGACTTATATTTTGTAGTCTAGAGAATATAGTTCCATGAAACAGTATCTCCTTAAAGCGCCGCTTAGCTGTTTTTTACATTATAGTTAGAGAGTAATAAATACAATTAGCATTGCATAAAAATATGCAGAAAATAAAACGAAGTCCCACCGGCATCAAGTACAGGGACCAAGCTACATCTACCGTGTTTATTGTACTTACTTATTTTGTTAGAAACTAAGTAAATAGTTTAAAGTGTTTCATCCTTATTTCATTATATAGATATATGAGTAAATACCTTTTTGTTTTTTTTTTCGTGCGGAAATCCCTTCGGATAACCCCCGCCGATCACCTATAGTTGAAAATTGTTGAAATCTTTTTGATACGTAATGATAATATTGGATAGTGTTCTGCCTTTTTTTCACCTAAGCGCCAATCTCGGTTGCAGTCAAACCTTGAATTTTAGATTCCTTTTGTACTATTCCTTTTCAAGATTTGGTTTAATTGGCTTACATTTTCATTACATTACGAAAGACCACAACTGAAGTTTTATTATATACTAGCTGTTGCCCGCGACTTCATCTGCGTGAAATTCGGAATGAATCAGGGTATGTTTACTTCTGCAGTTTCTAACCCAACATGTATTAAGTTATTTCATTATCAGAGCACGCCGTAGTAGTGGCGTTAAGACCCATCATGGAGGCCTGGCTAGAGAGGCGACACGGGAATCTCTCGTACCGACTGACGCATGTGATCTCTGGGAAGGGTGCTTTGAGAGCCACCTGTTTCGGATCAGGAAGGAGCCTACGTCGGAGTACCATCACTGTGATGCAAACGAGGACTCGGGGATGCACGCAGGGGAGCAATTGAAGATGCTGGGCACTTCGCCAGCGTGGGGGAGTGCCTGGCATGGAAGGTGCCGAGGCCTCACCTTGGAGTGGGAGTCCTCTCGCTCGGCGTCTTGCTCACGGCGATAGTGCGGAGTGCGAGCCGTTGCCTCCACCTGCGAGCAAGTAGTGCTCGAGAAGGAGACGGTGGAGTGGGCCCAGGCCTCAGGTCCACTGATCCACTGAGCCACAGATACCGTTGAGAACTGGAGGTTTAAGTATATAAGTAGTTTGTAGTTTTAAGTATATAAGTAACCTCGAAATAAATTCTGCCGGTGCTCTAATATAATAGCGTGATGGTATTAATTTATCAAAGGGTCATGAGTCTCTAATCAACTAACTTTTACACGTGGATAACTCTGTACAGTTTTGAGATTTATAGTTTACTACTCGTCACTTTTTAGCTATAGCGTGATGATTTATAGTCCAGATATTGCTCATGTCCAAGTTTTGTCAAACCGCACTAAATTTCATGATGATCTGCCTAGTAATAGAAAAGTTTCTATCAATAATAGATTAGTCGATTTTGCTCTGCTGCTTTTAGCACAACTATAATAGCGTGATGATATATAGCGCAGTTTCTGACCATACTCAAGAAGAATGTTTTTGCAAAATTCCAGCTGAATTTATTCAGTGGTTATCAAGTGATGCTCGGACATCGATAATAACCTGCCAAAAAACAGACAAAAATTCTAAAAATTTCGTTTTCTGCATCAGAATATCTCCTAGAACAAATGCCACTTATTTTTTAGAAAAAAGTTTCAATGTAGAGTTTTCACCTCGTTACGATTTTATTATATTTATGGATAGATGCGGCTGTAGTGTTTTACTTATCTCACAAGTTGTATTTAATTGATGTATATATATTGGCTCACTGCATATCTTTCTCGTTTGACCGTCACACACAGAATCCCATCTGTCATCACGGTAACGTACGGCGTGTACATGAGAAGGAAGTATACATACACTATATATCTTCCCTCTTTTAATGAAAACAAATGTTAAGACCATCGTGTACGTCAATTCAAACTTATTTAATTGATCCATCATTAATCATTTTAAGAATTCACAAAACGTCCATTAATATCAATAAGTTAAGAGCCTCTCAAACAATGTCAAATTTACTTCAACCCTACATCTCTTCCTTCTTTGAACGAAAATAAATTTGAAAAATACCTTTCACTTCAATCAAAAGTTTGCGAATCGATCAACCTTCATCCATATCAAATTTTACTGTTTTCTTTTTTCTTGTAATTTTTACCCTTATTTAATAATTTCAAGATTCATTAAACTAACCAATAATTTAGAATCTCAGACTTCGCAGACTTCTTGGAATTGGATGTACTTGGTGAAATCAGTTCGTTGAGTATAATAGTTGAAGGTAACATATGATGAGATAGCAGGTCGCTTGTTGTATCATTGTATAAACACGCTAACTTCAGTTTGTCTATAGATACGCATGTTTGACTATTTGGTAATTGAATTGTAAATAGCTTGCTATTTTGACTGCATTTGATAACTTCATATGGGTATTCATACGGTGGGATCTAAGTCCTGTTCCAGGTCGTGCGTCCATCTTGCTGGAGTGGGTCCCACCTTCCGTTTGCCGATCCGCGGTCTCCACTAAGGACTCGTTTGCTCCATCCACCATTGCTACTTCAGCTTGCTTATTCTGCAACGAATTACGAATCTAGTTTTGTTTGACTACTTTTTATTATCGATGTCCGAGTATCACTTGAAAACCGCTGAAGAGATTTAGCTGAAATTATGCATGAGCAGTCTTCTAGGGTATGGTCATAAACTGCGGTATATATCATCAGTCTACATAACATAACATAATTTCACGCCTGTATCCCCGAAGGGGTAAGCAGAGGTGTATTACACGCGATAATCAGCATTTTTAATACACACAACTACGAAAAGTCAGAGGTGTGTGCCCGGGGCGACTGGGGATCGAACTCGAGACCTCGTCTCGGCAATCTGTTACGTACGCCACTGGGCTATCGCTGCTATCATCAGTCAACACACTATTATGTGTGAAAGCTGGGTAAAATTGATCAAATCTATTACTAATCATTCCTTTATTATTACAAGCAGATCATCACGAAGTTCTGCAGTTCGATAGAACTCAGATATGGTCGACGTTTGGACGTACGTAATACATATCATCACGCTATTATATGAGGGAACCGGGTAGAATTTATTGCGATGTTACATGTAAACATATATTTCTTCATGATAAATGATTGAAAATATGACGATGAAATAGGTAACCTAATACACGTTGGGTTTGAAATTGTAAAAGTAAACCTACCTTGATCTATTCCGAAATTAACGCGGACGAAGTCGTGGCCAACAGCTTTTATATTCGCATTGGCTGTGTGTTTTTATGTGAAATATGTAGGTATGTATTTACAAAAATAAAAGGTATTTAAGTGTCTTTATCCGCATTCAAGAACCCATAACACAAGCTAGTTAAGCTAAGCTTACTATGGGTCTAGATAGCACTGAGTAGAATTAGAATAAAGAATATTTATTTATAATTATATCTATACATCATATTATTTCATTATATGCCCTGAGTGATTGACTGACTGATTCATCAACGCAGAGCAGAGGACCCTGGCGTTACCAAGTTGAAATTTTAGGAATATGCTTTTTTTGTTGTAAACAAAACATCCACCAAGAAAGGATTTTTGGAAATTTAATAATAACAATATTGTAGGACAAAGTACAGTACAGTAAAGAACAACGCCATCGAGACTTTAACAAAGCACAGCTTGTCATATGGGTTTCGGATAAACATAGGTACTTAAATGTATTTCCGCATGAAAAAAAAAAAAAAAAAGGTACTTTTTTTTTTTTTTTTACCTTAAAACTGAAATATTTACCGGGGTGAAACTGGTTGGATCACCTCCAAGTTTGTTGCACCCTGGGCAACGTGGGTGATGACGCATCATTAATTGCTCCTCTGGAGTATCTGGCGTCAACGTCAACGGCCAAGAGTCTGACCAACCGGCCCTTTTCAGGGCCAGCTGACCCCATTGCACGAGGGGGTCGGGGTATGGCGGGCCTGCAATTCCCGCGGGGGGGGGATCGCTCCAGGTACCCCTCTGCTCTTATCAGAGGGGATATTGCGAATGGCCCAGGGTCAGTCGGAGTGCGAGGGATATGCTCCATGGGTAACCTTACAGATCTGTCGACCCGAGACGGCGTGCAGTTTTAGTCGATTCAAGCCCGACATAACCGCCCCCGCTGACCGGCGGGGGGGTATCCGAAGGGATTTCCGCACAAAAAAGAAAAAAAAGGTACTTTAATACTTTTTTTTGGAAATAAATACATATTATACAAACAAAATACATATTTGCACTGAGCGGGAATCGAAACCGTGACCTCTGGCTTAGCAGTCGACCGCACTACCGCTACGCCACAGAGGTCGTCAATTAGGATGTTTAATGACGGAGCAATGGTTGCATAGAAATTAATCATTTTCTATGTAAGATTTTTCATATACCAGCTACTAGTTAAGGTTCTTATTTTGTTTACAAAGTATGAATATTAAAGGATATTAAAATAGTTAGTTAGAAGTTAGGTAGAAGAAAAATTGTTTAGACGCTAGACGTCACTAGGAACATTTTTCTTTTAACATCATATTATAATTACAAGTATTAATGGTGATTATAGGATAAAATATACACCAAGCAGCCAAGTCAAATTATATGACAGTACCACATAACATGCCAGCAACTGTTACCATATTTTAGGATTAATCTTTTAGCAATTTTACCCACTTTTTGCTAGAATTTTATACTTCAACGTAATTTCCCTGACCCAGAATACTTTGTTTACTAAAGTCATATCCACCTATAGCTTCGGTTCTAAATATGTAAATCAGACAATTATTGGCGCTATTATAAGAACAACACACAATTTTTATTTATTCTTTGTTGAAATAAAGCTTCGTATGAATGAAGTTATTTACTTATTTATTTTAGATATTCTCTTGTATGTAAAAAAATGGTTTGCTACTTGCACTCACAATGTTCAACACAAACAAGTTCTAATACAATATAACGTATAGAATCCTTTTATATTGCTGTATTGAAAGGAGCGTTCTCTTTTTGCAATCAGAAAAAGCTAACCTCGCCCTTTTTGCCAATGCGGGTAGCGTTCTGTTTGGATCTAATTTAAAGTTTGAGATAAAAAATTTAGTTGTATTGAAGAATAACTATTCAAAGTTTTTTTACGCAAATAACAGCTTGTTACTAAAAGTATAAGGTGGTTCTAAAATAGATTAACAATAACTGACATAAATGAAATTGGTTTCATGTACAAAATATAAATAAACCGTAACTGTCTGTCCAAATTAAATAGTTTTTACCTACATAAAATATATAACGTCTTTCTGAATAATCACGGATTATCCAGTAATAATGTTCAGGCACCGACTCGTTTGTAACCCTCGTAGAGAGCTAGTAATGAAGGTTGCTGCGTCAGTGAATTTTCTACGGCGTATTACCCACTAATAGTGTCCGGATTATTCTCATCTCTTACTACCGCTTACAGTGTGAGTGAGACGAAATACTGAAAAGTAAATACTCTCTAATACCTACGCTTATAGAGCGTCGAATATTGTAAAACGGGTCACGTGCGTTGCTGATCTAATTTAGCGTTCTCAAAAAGTGCTACTAGCATTTCAACAACCGAAATTAGTTGGTACATTTGTGACCTTAGTTCTTATCAATATTTAGAATTTGGAAGACTTTATTAAGTATTTCAGAGAACTTAAAGTTTAACTTTAAAGAAAACTCACCATCATAGCGTTGTATCCCGATTGCATCCGAGGCCCACACCTCGGAGGTCGGGGTCCACTTTTCTGATTTTCCTTCTTCACTTCTCACGATATTGGGCATCTATGTAGTGAGACTTTTGGCACGTATGTCATCCCTTACGACGTCAAACCAGCACTTCTTGGGTCTCTTCATTCTACCAAGGCCCGACGGAAGTGCCAAGGTCAGACATTTGTTTCCCGCGTAGTCAGGCAACTGCCGCAAAACTTGGCCACACTAGCTAAGGCGACACTCCTGCATTTTATCCGTAATGTCGCGGATAAGGAGACTGCCGTGGATGCGGAAGTTACTCAAATGGCCTTTACTCCGCACATCCATTGCAGCATATTCATCTTAGTGACACGCAGCTCCTGCTTATGTAGTAACATAAGCAGGAGCATGGTGACGATTCACAGCCATGTAAAAGGACAGGCCTAATGATTGTTTTATAGACCTGCCCCTTCAACCTAACCGGCATTCTGGGGTCACAGATGACGCCAGTCATCTCACGCCACCTGGCCCATGCAGCGGTAATGCGTGCCTTAAGGTCGTAATCGAAGTCACCAGTCACGTGACTTGTTTCATTGATTTCAAAAAGGAACAGCATTTTTTTTCATACTTGGGTAGCAGAAAATCACAACCACCAGAAAACAATGGCAAAACCTTCTAACCTTTACGTTAGTATTTGTTAAAATAGATTTTTAACCAACGATCGCAATATTCTTTCAAGAAATAATTAATCCTGAGATTGGAATCCCGTCAGTATTTACAATCTGAGGATCAGCTTTTTAACATACTTAAATCAAAGCAACAACATCGTAGTTTTCCTCAAATAAATGATTACTGCGAACGGTTTCTCAATTTCACTGAAATATTGATGCAATAAAATTTGCAATTTTAAAAGAGTAATGGGAGATTCCAGGTGGCTGCGATCACTATTGGGAAATAAAATGAAGGAAGATAAGCAAAAGGATTTCTGAATGCAATTGAGAGGTAAAATATATAATTTATCGACTGTTTTTAGACGTCTGTCTGCCGGGTACTTGAAGTGGTAAGCAGGTAATTTTTTTTATTGGTTATGTTTTTAGTGTTGTCTTCATATTTTTAGGTTAGTGTATGTTTGGAGCCCACCAAGATCTTACACCTGCAGATTAACGGATGAAGCTCTGGCGCAGACCTGCCTCTCGGGGTTGGGCAGTCAGACGGCAGTCACTCCCATAAAAGCCGTATAAGCCAAACCAAAGATAGGAGAAGAAGTAACCATACCCTGGGCTCCGGGGTGAAAGCCTAAATGCAACCGAACAACGCTAAGATGATGATGAAAATATTTCCATTACATTATTTCCACGTTTCGACTCAAATGTAGATGTAAAAGTGTGACGTGCATCAATCGAAAGAGGTAATTATTAAACAGGGTAAGCACACTAGATTTATTGTATTGTATATATTAGTGGTCACAAAATTAGGTCTCTGAATTTGGTGAGATGACTTGGTATCGACAAAATATGTATTTGAAACAAAAACAAAAAATATCGGGTAAAATCAAAATTAAAGTATTAAAAAAATATTCAAAAAAAATTAAAATATGAAAAAAAAAAACACCACCAGCGACCAGTGTCACGTGACGCGACGAGCACACGTGACGCTGGTCGCGATTTAGTATCGTGGATTGGTATCGCTGATAGTATCCTCGCAGTATTCTCCAAGCGGATGTGTTGGAAATACCTAATTCGCGATCAGTGTCACGTGTGTTCGTAGCTGGTGGTGTTTTTTTTTTTTTTTTTTTTTTACCCGATATTATTTCCGATACCAAATTCAGAGACCTAATTTTGTGACACCTCATATATATTGGTTATTGTATCTGCCTGGAGGGACCGCTCCAGGCAGATACAATAACCCGCCATTTTCTTTTGTTCCTAAATCCTTTATAAGTTTCCTTTGTCATATATATATAATTTATATTCAAGTAGCTGTGCCCGGTACTTCGTTCGCGTGGAGTTAGATCTAGATTTCATTTTTTGTGCGGAACCGTAATACTTTTCCTAAACCAAAGCCTAACAGATGGAATACCTCCAAATGTCGCCTTATAACATCAGCAATCTGTAGTAAAAATGTCCATCCAATTCTGAGATTACCCGAAAGAAGAGAAGACAGGATCCTTTTCCTGGTCGTTCTCAACCCAAAAGTTGTGGAAAAATATATAGTACAGCATAATCTACGTAGCTCTGCTAATATTATACTTTAGACTAATATAATTGTCGATTTCATCAATTTTGAAATAAAAGCAAGTAACAATAACTCGACGTACAAGCAGATTAAAGTACATCCTTACGTATCACTTGCTTCACATTTGGGGAAAGCGTAGGACTAGCCATGAGTTATGCGGAGCACATACAATGCAAACGATCGGCTGTGCCTCGCCGCATACGAGATGTGTAAATTGATGGAATACAAATGTTCCACCCAGGTATATCGCCCAAGAAACGTTCGGAGATGGAGAGATGCTGACCGAGTTTGTTTTGTTTGTACAAATTGTTTTTTTTTGCTAGCAAAGTTGTTTGGCACTTTCATTGCTACGATAGTATACCTTTAAATAAATAAATTGTAGGACAAAGTACATAACGCAATCTAGACCCAAACTAAGCAGAGCTTGTCATATGGGTTCTAGAATACGGATAAACATACTTAAATACTTTTGTTTGTAAATAAATAAACATTATACATAGAAACATCCAGACCAATGCAAATATACATATTTGCACTGAGCAGGAATTGAACCCGCGGTCTCTGGCTTAGAAGGTTCGAGGCACAAGGCACTCTTCTAAGAATCTACTTTCATCATCATCATCCGACGGCCAATCATGGTTGCATCAAAAGTTTTGGAACCCGGAGTCTACCCTTCCTTTTTTTTTACGTGCGGAAATCCCTTCGGATACCCTTCCACCGGCCAGCAGGGGCGGTTATTTCGTGCATCGACTAAAACCGCACGGTGTCCTGCCCAAGTGTCCATTGCCGGGCACCCCGGGTAAGCCCTCGAAAGGATAACCCCAGGGTTACCGGCGGACCTTGGCCGCCAGCGCGGCCTCGCCTGGTGGGGGAGTCTACCCTTCTAGTTTTCATTTCCTTATGGATTGTTTTATCATCAATTTTACCGGAACGTCTACCGTCTAACCCCCCAACCCCGAGAAGAAAACCTAAACTAGTATCTACTATAAAAGTATGTGATAAATAATAGGTTGTCATGAAAATGGTCACCCGGACGATCGCTTATAGATAATGCTATATACGGGAGAATTATGTAATTTTTGGATTACTAATATTGACTCTACAAAGGTATGCGTACCTATAGACTATAATATATACACATAACTGAATTTGTAATCTACTGCTAGTGTATACAACAATGCAGGAAATGTGTTTGATCAGAATAACATCGTGCAGTTCTGTTGTTGACAGTTCGTATATTTTGAGTCTGTTTTACTGAAACCGTAAAATTAAATTCGGTTGCTTAGTATCTACAAAATTAATGAGAACGCTAATGTTCAGACACCTTGCATACTTATAATAAAATTTAAGATAAATCAGATGTTGTCTTCATGTTTCTATGCCTCGTTTTTCATCTGTTTCACATTTGAATGGTGACGACATCAAACAAGACTCACCATTTTTTACTATTGTAATCTTAAACTCGAGATTTTCTTTCTTTAATATGAAAAATTCCGAAACTGATTCCGAAAATTAGAATACCTATGTTCTATTCCAGATTATAATCTATCTCTATGTTAAATTTTATTCAGATCCATTCAGCCGTTTCGGCGTGATTGGGTAACAAACATCATCCATGCGTCCAAATTTCCGCATTTTGTATAGTAAAAAGATAAGCAGTAAGATATCAAGACAACTTCTTAATCTATAAAGATAAACATCTTCTGACGATTTCTATCCATCTCCGCCTTTATCAGACCTCTTTCTATAATAATTTCGTAATAAAAGTCACTGAAGTACTTATTTAAAGTGTAAAATAAAACGGGTACTGCTATACAAAACAAGTAAAAAATAGTCCAAAAGCATAATAACCACTGCAAAATTCGCAAGTATGTACTAGTTAAGCATAAATCTCTCAGTACGTACTTCTACTTTAATTGCAGGTACTAAATTCGCTACATTATTGCCGTAGGCGGTTCAAACGTTCAACTTACTCGCGATATTACTGTTTAGAATTATGCGTAAGTACTTGTATGCTACTATTCGCTAGCATGCTGTTGTTAAATACTGTTAATATTATACTAACTCAATGTTTTACTTTATGTTTTCACAAAGTAACTTCCTATATACGTGAATTAAATTCCCACAGGAGTGCATCGTACCGCCTACCAAGACTGCAAGGGCATACAGCTCAACTCCTAGGGTATTGGTTCAACTAAGCTAGATACCACAGCCCACAGCCAGGTCATTTTGTCGTTACTTGTTCCTTGGACAGGTGGGGTCAGAAAGGTTGAACATCTTCATCATCAGCACTTCTGATCATCATGCTCGGGTAAATGCGTTTTACTATTTGACGCAGGTAGGTATAGGGAAGTTACTTAAATATGCATTATTGTTATAAATACAAATTAAAATAAAGATCATCGACAGTCATCTTGCACGTAAATAAACGGCAGTAAAAATTTTAAAACTCTAGTGGATATTATAGTTATTCTTCCCTAGTTTTCTAAAATATGTGCGTTTTCGATGGGTAAAGGTATTGTATTCCACAAACGAACAGCCTGTAGATTAAATATTTGTCCATAAGTTTTAAAGAAAGATTCGGAATTTTCAACATCTCAGGCGACCTTAGAAACTAAATCATTTATACTGCTTGATCTGCTTACAGCGAAGATATCTCCACGCTATGTAAAACTGCATCCAAATTGCACTATTTACATAGTGAATGTTTATATCGGGGAGTAAAAAGGTTGTTCAAGCTATTCAGAAGAAGGGGTAGGGTTGGTGACGTGAGGGTGGCAAGACTACTACGGTATTGTGGATCCTACTAATATTATAAACGCGAAAGTTTGTCAGGATGTATGGATTTGTTACTCTTTCTCGCCAAAACGGCTGAACAGATCTGGCTGTATCAAAGTACAGGAATAGAATATAGCCTGGAATAATATATAGGCTACTTTTTAACTCAGGAATAGGTTCAATGGCGAGACCGCGGCGGCGGCCAAAGTCCTGCCGGTAACCCTGGGGTTATCCTTTCCAGGGTTTACCCGGGGTGACCGGCAATGGACGCTTGGGGAGGACACCATGTGGTTTTAGTCAGTCCGATTCCGAAACGCCCACCCCATCGTCGCCACCGAGATGGGGTGAAGCCCGTGGGAGTTTCCAGGCGTAAAAAAAAGGAATAGGTTCAAATGGGACGCAGGAACGGGATCAGAATACCACGCGGGCGGAGCCGCATGCAACCGTTAGTTATACCCTAGTTAGTTATTTCCTAACAATTTTATTTTATTTTTAGCTTAGTTGGCGTGGTTAAGAAATATTAAAATAATGTTACTTTCGTTTCTCTAGCACTTGGTGTGCTTCATTATTTCGTTCAAAGCAGAAATAATTTGACGTGTTTTTATATTTATTTACTGACAAAAATAACAATAATCTTAATGACTATTTAAGCAGTAAAATCGGCTTCGAGTGATTTCAATCGAGCAACTTGATTGCAAAATAGTTTTGAAGGATTTATTTTATACATAACTAGTTGATGCTCGCGGCTCCGCCCTCGCAGAGGTCGGTTATCGTTTTTTGGTCATATCTACGGTTCTACGTATCCAATTGCAATCGAACATAAAGCAGATGTTAAGTCTGACCAAGACCTTTCTAATAAAAAAAAACGCATCAAAATCCGTTCAGTAGTTTGTGCGTCCATCGCGCACAAACAAAAACAGATAAACAGGCACCAGGCAAGAATTCAAAAAAAAAAAGTTTATTTAACATAACCCTAGTATTTTTTTAAATATCTATAATGTACAGGCACACCTTATTTACAATTTTATAATAGTGTAAATAGATAGCTTGAATAGTTACTAAAACTTAATAAATACATAAATATGAGTTAAGACTTAGTCGTCACAGTTTGAGTTAGTAAATGTAGCCTTTTATATTCACGTACTACCCCTATTTGACATCTTTGTACCCTGCCCGGGTTATTCGACGTTCAATTTGACACCCCAGGTGCAGAATTTTACGGTTAGCAGAAGTGTCATTTTCCAAGCTATAAAATTATAATATGAACCGGGTTATATTCGGTTTCTCACTCACGTTCTCTACAATATGCTACAGAAACGTGTTGTTCTATTCGAGAACCATTTATTATAAATAAATTCCAGACCCAAGTAGGTACTTTTTAGGGTTCCGTACCACAAAAGGAAAAAACCGGCCAAGTGCGAGTCGGACCGCCCATGAAGGGTTCCGTAGCAGCAAGTAACATAATGTTTTTTTTATTATTTTTATATTTGAGTTCATTGAATGAAAGGTACATTGCGGTTTACGATTTATGACGTATTAAAAAAACTACGTACTAGATCTCGTTCAAACCAATTTGGGTGGAAGTTTACATGATAAATCATACTCGTATATTTTTTTTTTAGTTTTATCATTCTCTTATTTTAGAAGTTACAGGGGGACGGGAAACATTTTACCACTTTGGAAGTGTCTCTCGCGCAAACTATTCAGTTTAGAAAAAAATAATATTAGAAACAATCAATGGGTATCCATGAACTGGTTTTTGGGTGAAAATCTTAATGCGGTTCACAGAATACATCTACTTACCAAGTTTTAACAGTATAGTTCTTACAGTTTCGGAAAAAAGTGACAGGCCGTGACATACGGACGGATAGACAGACAGACATGATGAATCTATAAGGGTTCCGTTTTTTGCCATTTGGCTACGGAACCCTAAAAACGAAATCCTTACTGAATCACTTCGTTATCCGTCTGTCTGTCTTCTTCTCACTGTACAGTAACTAAATAAATACATGCATATATATATATTCAAAATTGCATTTTTCCAAAGACGTAGTCAAAAATGTATTAACTCCCACATTTCACCTACTATGTTTTTCAGCTCTACGTCCTAGGAATTGTTAAAACTTAATATTTATACACTTGCAAACTTAATTTTAGGTTAAATTTAAATGTACAATGTTATTATAACGTTATGAAAACCAAAAAAAAATACAGCTAAGCAAGCTCCCGCGCAAGGGCAGCTTCGAAACACATGTAAAACATAAATATACAAAAGAAAATGGCGTTTCCAGTTCGGCTTGACTTTCGAATGAACTTCGTGAACGAATGAAGTCTTGATCCGCCCAATCACTGTTGACTTGATGCGACGACGAGAGCGCTGATTGGCTCTCAGCGCTATAATTGCGTCGTGCGTGCGTGACGTAGATCCGGGTGGTTGTTGCGTCAGCGCTTCACTTGCACTTGTGTGGTATTGTAAAGCGCGACACAAAACAAAATAGCTACCCAAAATAGCGACGACCCACTAATATAGGTATGAAATCGTCGAGTAGGTAGTTAATAGGAATCCTCGGCCACTTCGTGGATTTAGCGTAGATAATTCGGAGTCGATAAAACTTTGCACTCACGTACTCGGCTCGTCAAGCATGGGCTCGTGGCGTCCGTTGTAGAAATATGCAGAATTGCAGACGACGCGATGTAAGGCCACCACCACATTGCAGCAGGTAGGCTTCGAAGGACCATTGATGTGCGCATATTCTTGTGTAGATAGGGCTGATTTTGTTAGGTGAGGAAAATAAGGACGCCAAATGCTTACACGTGGAATGGTTTATTGCGACTAACGATTCGTTCGTTCACTTACATAAAGTACACACAGAAAACGGAAGTTAATCTTTGTTGGTGTTGCCAACAGGAGTGAGCCTATTACCGCCAACCTGTTACTTTTTCATGGCCTGTATGTTAAACGTCGGATGGACAATTGTATAGCTAGATTGAATGGCACCCACGGGAATACATAGGGTTCCACTTCGCTTAAACACACGGCATAAGTAAATAAAACAATACAAATAACAAAAATAAAATACAGTTTTTAGGCTTTGCATTATAAATGTCTTATGTACATACATGAAACAATAAGCAACCATAATTCAAACGGACGAGGTAACAAAACAAATTAGAATTAACAAAGCTAATTCCGTCCGGTTGGGCTGCGCGCGACCTTTATGATTTATCCGTTGAAATTCATCCGGGCGAGTGGGCTTGTAGGCCTACCATTAAACATACATCCGAAGTTGCAGATCGAAGTTTCGGGTAATCGCACCATGAAACGCATTTACCCCGAAACGAGGGCCGAAGATGGCATATCGCAATTCATTCAGCCTAAACCTTAGCGAAAAAAATCTGAAGTACCTCCATGGTACATAAATGTTACATCTTTTGTTCTTGTTGCGTGCAGTGCCGAAGATTCGGAGGAACGTTTCGTGATAGCCCCTCTGTTCCACTTATACATACGTCTACAGCAACGACATACCCCTATACGTACCCCACAGATATGGATATTGGCACGTTGGGCGTAAAATAAGTCTCAGGTGTAGTTGATAGCCTTTATCCGCCAAAACTGATAAAATATGCTTTTCGCTCAAACCCAACCGTTATCGTTAGTTTCTGTTTTGAAATTATGGAACTTCTATCTCACGTCAGTTGCTAGGGTTCCTTTGGTGAACTTTGAAAATTCAAACCAGGTTTATATTCTAAAGATTTAGATCGGAAAAAGAGAACATCTAGGACGGGACTTGAACCCGCGACCAGTCCCTTACAGGGGGAATGCTCTGACCAACTGAGATACCTAGACACGTCCCAGATATTCGAAATTCTCCGATACATTATTACGTCTTAAGGCGATCTAAATCTTTAGAAAAAAGTAAGCATACAAAATGCTTAAAAATTTAACATGTTTATATTGTCTGAACCGTAATAAAATTTATTGGATAAAAATAAACAAAATGGAAACCGGTTTGTTAAAAAATGTTGAATTTGTCTTTTGTTGTCTCTTTTTTATTGTATAAATACGCACGCATATAGGGGTAGGCAGAAATTTATGAAAAAACATATTTTGCCTTTAATATCTACGGGCTCACATTCACATGATAGAGAGCAAGTCGATTGCCGTAAATTGGGAACTTTTACCAGACTTTGCGCTACTGCTGAGAAATTTCTAATTAAAAGTCAAATAATCTGTTACCCAACCCGAGAATTTAACCCAGGAATTGATTTCATGCAGAGTACTCCTGCTGCAAATTCCAGGAAGGTTCCTGGTGGTTGGGTTTCCAATTGGTCATATACAAAGTAGCGTATGCGATGTTACAGATTATAATCAATCTATGTACGAATTTTCATAAATTCTCACAAATTTTCAAGTCTCGAGTGAATAGGTTCTTTCTAGGCAAACGTGATCCATCGTAGACTACATCGTCACTTACGATCAGGTGAGATAGAGGTCCAACGTGAGCCTATCATTCATAAAAAAAAAACTTTCACATTTATAATATTAGTAGGTTAGCAGGAATGAGCTTACCCACTTTAAAATGCGAAACAAATCGGTCATAATTTTTTCCTGGTTGCATTCACAATCTTGGATCAAACTTTTTCATAATATATCTTTCTCTTTTTACCGCGTTATACGAGCCTGTTATATTTTCACCAATTGTAAAACTGTTACAGTGTATCCTTGAAATTGCTGTAATTTATGTTTGATGTGCAATAAAAAGTATTCGTCTATCGAAAGTTCTTTGTTCAAAACCCCAACTCTTGTTTTCTTGTTCATTTGATCATTTCACGGTCAACCTGTAAACTTTTACAGTATGTTGAAATGAAACTAATTTTAACATATTCTGCCGCTATATGTAATGTTTTTTTCAGCAATCATATACGTATACATTACCACTATTACAGAAAGATTACAGATTGAAATAAAACTATTTTTACCGAGGTTTGTCTCGATTTATTTTGTTATTTTATTATTATTATAGTTTCAGCTTAGATTATTAATTAGTTAAAATTTACTAAGTGAATCATTGAATATGAAACGATATACATAGTAGGATACAGTAAGTTATTAAATTACAATAAGCCAGAAGCACACCCTGAAATTCGCGTTAGAAATAAACACAATATAAAATCCATTTAAAGTGCATCTCAGTGAAATACCTGTTATACTATAGAAGCGATAGTGTTTTCTGCTGGAAGTGAGCCCATTTCTATGCGCCGCCATAGCTACGTTCTGTTATCAGACACTATCTACGCTAGCTCAACGTACAGAAAGCTACATACTTAGATAGCAGACTTTGACTTGGATTTCAAAGACTTTTCTGTGAAATTAGGTTTCACGACTTTCACCTCACTATTCTTGTATTAACTGAGTATGCACTGTGCTTATGAGAACATGCCTTATCTTTTTTTATAGTTGTAATGAAATAGAACTGAATAGCACGTATAGCTTTACACTTGTTTAAGTGAAGGTAAAAGAAAATTTCAAATGTTTTGTTTTGGCAGTAGCATTTTGAATGGGGTCTGTCCTATATGAATTCTGATTTAAATTTGTCTTTATTAATTCAAATTTGACAAATTTACACAGCCAGTTTCGTAATATTGGAAGAGCTTTAAGAAAAGGTTATAATAATAAACTTAAAGCTGATCTTTTTCACTGAAAAATAATTAAAAAGATCGTATTTAAAAAATAATTATATATCAACAAATAATATACTAAATACTGCAATGAATCTGTCACCCATTAATTAATGACAACTAAATGTACGTAAATAATAAACTCTACCATTATTTTCCCACGTTTTTCTTAGTTTCACTTCGTGTCTGTGTTTTTGTGTTTCTGTGTTTCTTTCCCTCTGAAGCCAAAAATTGACACTTAATTTTCGACCACTTCTGATCACCCTAAAGCTCTGAATTTTATCATCAGAAAAAAAAAATATATATAAAAAAACTTTTTAAAAACCACGTGTTCCTTCCGACCAACACTAAAAAACGTGGGGCGGGCACTTTAATCCTTTAATGAATCGTTTTCCTTAGATATTCAATAATTTAAAAAATTCAAAGCGCCCGCCCCACGTTTTTTAGCGTTGGTCGGAAGGAAAACGTGGTTTTTAAAAGTTTTTTTTTATTTTCAGCATTTGCTACAACAGGGTAGTAATAGCAGGGTAGTACAAGCTTCAAATTTATATAGAAAAAGGAAAATGCTGCATAACCTAGTTCTAGACCGAATGAAAAACTACGAATATATCCAATAAATTTATATATAACATTCAATTTGATTTATAACATAGTATATTATATTCGAAAACATTTTTTTTAATGCAAGCGTTAATGTGGAAGGAAATCTTAAGAACATTCTATAATGGCATCGAGCTCTCGCTTTTCAATCTGAAAGATGATTATATAACTGCCTATAGTAGAATACCGTTAGTACATGATAATGTGAAATTAATTAAAAAATATCAATGTGCCATGTTCCACGTCTGTAAACTGTCTAACTTTACTGACTTCAAAGCCGCATTTGGGTTCCTTGTAGGACAAGATATTTATGGCAAAATTATCCCCCAAAAATTCGTTTGATTCTACTATTTTATTGATTACATTGTTCAATATTAAATTTCTTACTTCTCTTGCTTCTCTCTTCAATATTGAATTTCTTACACAGAGAGTAAGAAATTCAATATTGAAGAGAGAAGCAAGAGACGAATATTAAATTACACAATTTATGAAATCATAAAAGAAGGGACGTATCGAAATTGTTTCATAAAAGAATAGTACGTTACTAGGAACTGTCAGATTAGTAAATGCACTACTACTGAAAAAGTAAAGAACCATGTATTAATCCTTTTGAATTCTCATGTTTTTCTCATATATTAGGTGAAAGTTTATTTGATATATATGATGATATGATTAAGTATGTATAGGTTATCAAACCATGTCCTGTATAGGTACCATGGAAAGGAAATAAGTCAAACGGAAGCGAATTTATTTCAGTATTAATCGGCAACTTGCATTTCAGTTATTCCCTTCTATTATATCCAGAGTTCCTTAGACTAGTATCTGGTTACAGATACGCTGGGGTTTAGATCAGTATCCCAACAAGGTGGTCCGGTCCACAAATGAAAAAAAAAAAAAAAAATCTCCAAGTGGTATTGAAACGTAAACCAAGGTAGTACGAGGCTTCAAATTACAATAAAAAGTTTTTACTAAACTGTGGAATAAGAATATTTGATCGAAGTGCCCAGAAGTTGATATATATGCAATATGACGGCTCGAGTTTTTTTATTTATAGACCCAATTTCATCAAACAGAAAACTTTTTGCGCAAACCTACCCACCCAAGCTCGGTCCGACCATACACATTGATACACTCATCTAAATTCAGTTTGTTCGTGACTAGAAACCCAATTGGCGGACTTTGCTCGTAGTTAATTTGTACTGAAACTGCCACTTGAAGACGCTCCGGAATTTTCTTAATTGGCTTAGAAGTTAAAATAAACAAACAATATTGTCATATAAACAAATATTGGAAACCAAACTGGTCAAAACATCTCGACCCAATAGTCAGGCAAATGGGTCACAGATGTTACGTACGATATTTAAAAAGTTGAAATAAAATTCGCTGTTTCTATTTCGAGCGAAAAGTCGAAAATTTATGTTACTTATTTGTTGTCACACTTTGAATCTAAAAGTAAGTCGGTTGTAACAAATAAAAACGTCAAAGTATAATACAAAATGTACATAAAATGCAGCAATATTTTGTTATAAGTACGTTATTTTTAAAGATTTAGCACAGTGAGTTGAATTTGTAGAGTATTACAGGGCTCGTTGTTGAGAAGATCCGTTTAATGCTGCGCTCGGTTCATTCTGATCCGGTTTAAGCGCGTAGGATTCCGTTTCCTAGCTAGGAAATAATAAGACTAGACAACACCAAGTGCGACATTTAGCTTATATTATATATTTACACCATTAGATTTCTAGTTTGTTAAATGGTACTACTTTATGCTAAACAAGTTAAAAACCCGATTATAGCGCCACCTACCGAGTCTAATTTTGATCCTACTATCCTACTATAGTTTTATACATATGAAAGTTTGTGAACATGTTTGTAAGCTTGGATGTCTGGATGTTTTATTACTCAATCATGCTCTAACAGCTCAATGGATCTGGCTAAAATCTGGTACAGTGATAGATTACAGCCTGGAATAATACACACTATAGTAATTATATTAACATGACTGTACTGCAGAAACCGGCCAAGTGCGGCACTAAGGGTTTCATACCATTATCTATAAAATTGGTAAAAAAAAACAGTTTGTGTGTGTACGTGTTGCCATTATCTATATCGAGTCCCCTTAAATATTTATTTTATTCTGTTTTTTAAGTATGTTTTGTTATAGTTGTAACAGAAATACATCAGCTGTGAAAATGTCAACTGTCTAACTATCACGTTTCATGAGTTCATCACAACTCGTTGACAGACGGACAGACAGTCGGACAGGCGGACGGACAGCGGTGTCTTAGTAATGGGGTCCCGTTTTACCCTTTGGGTATGGAACCCTTAAAGTGGATCCTATTATTTTGCACTAAGTAAGAATCGAACCCGCGAACTGTCGTGACTTAGCAGTTGAACGCTCTGCTGCTCACTGCGCGATACAGGCCAAAACAATAATAAGCAATCATTTCTCTGTCTCAAACAAGCAGGCCTTTTATAAAGAGCTTCTCACAAAAACTATTTAGGTACTTAAGTATTTTCGATCCCTGGATTATAAATTTAAGGACGCCTGTGCTGACATTGGGCGCACTCATAGAAACTGTGGAGGCGCGTGATCAGAATTTTGATGACGGGATTAAGCCATCCCGTTGCGACCAACTTGGCTTTAGAGATCTTCCCTGATGGTTCCTAATTAAGACAAAGCTAATGGAGAGGCATGCTACTACGTAATTTGGAAACGGTCCGGGTTCCATTACGGTGAGACACTTGTTATTAGTTATGTTGGTTCTATGTTGTTAAGGTGTGTTGTAGATAATATCATTACGAAGAAGTGTATTTCCTTCAGTATACATAAAAAAACTTAAGAATGGAATTGTTATTTTCTTATTCAGTTGATATTCTAATGCTAACTACTGCCCACGTTATCGCTTGCTAGCTCTGCATCGATTGATTTATTTTAATACGATATGCAACCCACTTCAAAGATGTTATTTTCGTGTCGGTAGATGGATGAATTTATTATATACTTTATTGTACGCCAATTACATAGTTCATGGTACAAAAATAAAAAAGAATATTTTCGCGGGCCAAGCCGGGACCCTGACCGCTAGTATTATTCTTCTTCTTGTTCCAGCCCTCTTCCCAACTTATTTGGGGTCGGGCCTCCTTGTGCGTTTGCGCCAGGTTAATCTGTCCTGGGTTGTCGGTGGTGGGATATTCTGCGCCTTCAGGTCTCTCTCGACAGTGGACCACCAAGAAGCTGGTGGTCTGCCTCTCGTTCGCTGCTTGGTGCTGATGTTGAGCACTGTTTTAACGGAGTAGCTATCGTCTCGTCTCATTACGTGACCCTACCACCTTAGTCTGCAGCGCCATAAATCATGGTAGGTCGGACGGCCGTTTTCGCTAGTATTATTATAAACAAAAATATTGTAACAAAAATATGTCATAGCCATAATAATCACGAAGGCGGTACACGCGCAGTAAATTTATTTCAACGCTTAGTAGACGTCATTTCTATATTTCTGTTGTTATTACGCACGACCTTAAAAGGTCATGTTTTTCTGCCCTAACTAAGTTATAGCAAAGGTTTCGTTTCCTTTCAGGCGCTTTAAATTATACGTAGATTCGAGTTCATTAAGCTTTATTATTTTTTAATCAAGAACTACGTGCTGGTAATTGGAGCCTTGAATATTTACCTTTGATGTTAATTCGTGACGTCGCTTTGTAAGTAGAGTCGACTCCTATTGTTTCATAGAGTTGAGAAGTGCTGGTAAAGAATGTTAAAGTATCGTAAAAGTAGTAGTAGAGTAAAGTATGTTGCGATATCGAAGTCAGACTGCAAGGTGCAATAAAAATCCTTAATTTTTTTCTAAACATTTGAAAGTTTATAATAAATGTGCATGTTTGTAATTTCATCATTTTTGCTTAATGATTGGCAGGGAATCTATAACTATGCTTACTCTTAAACTTTCGTGATCCATAATATATCAACCAATTAGCCTATTTCAGTTCACTGCTGGACATATGCCTCTCCCAATGTGCGCCATAGCATCAAGTCTATCCCAGCTACCTTTTTCAGGTCGTCAGTCTTTCTGGCTGGGGGCATCCCACCTTCTGTTTACCGACTCGCGGTCCCCATTCTAAGACTCGGTTGCTCCAATGGCCATCGGTTCTTCGACAGATGTGGCCAGCCTATTGTCACTTCAGCTTGCTTATTCTGCAAGCTACGTTGGTAATTTTATTTCTTCGTGCTTCATCATAATTTATATTTGGTGATAACTTTTTACTTTTTATTAAAAAAAAATAACCACATAAAACTACCGAGGCGTAGCAGTATGAGATAAGAGTTATTAAAAAATTGGGTTTAACCCAGATCACTAATCTCATTTTTCTATTGAATATGAAAAGTCTTTGTCATTACTAATTTCATCCCTGAGCATTTGAGGATAAGAGTAAATACTATACTATACTACTATAATATACTATACTACTATACTATATTCGATTTAGGTAGCTGACTGATGCTATGCTGAAGAGAAGATAAATTGCCGTTGAGTAGCAATCATCATCATCATCATTATCATCAACCTATGCTAGTCCACTGCTGGACATAGGTCTACCCTAATGAGCGCCATAGCGCCCTGTCTTCAGCTTGCCGCATCCAGCATCTGCCAGCAGTCTTTCGCAGATTGTCATTCCACCTGGCCGGAGGGCGTCCTACACTACGTCTGCCGAGTCGCGGTCTCCACTCAAGAACACGTTGTCCCCAGCGGTTGTTGGTTCTGCGCGAGATATGGCCGGCCCACTGCCACTTCAGCTTGCTAATTCTTTGACCTAGGTTGAAAACCTTGGTTCTCTGTCAGATGTATTCGTTACGAATCCTGTCCATCAACAAACTTCGAGCATAGCTCTTTCCATAGCTCGCTGAGCGACTTTGAACTGGTGGACCAGCCCTACCGTGAGCAATATGTTGATATAATTATATTAAAACTATTATTTGGATATCTTACAAATCGTGCTACATATTGCACTGGACAGCTATTAGTGACATTTTCTTCATTCCTTTCCTTTTTTGTATCAACCTCCTCCTCCTCTGTCGATCGAAACAGACGACGCGTCTGGTGTTGTTAGTATTCTAAAGCTACGTAGCTGCTTACCGTTAAATGGACCATATGCTTGTTCCCTAGCGTAGTAATATAAAATATATGCACAGACATGGTTTTGTATGTAAATACGAAATAAAATTATAGATAAAGTTTCCTACATCCTCTACTGACGGAATGCTATTTCAGTTGTCCCGTAACTCTACAGTGACGCATGTGCGCTTTTTATTGGACGCCGTATAAACATAAGTACGCTGGGCCATTAATGGATGAGAGGGGAGTCAAAAGCGATATTTTCCCATCGTGATATATGGGAAACTTGCTTGTAACAGTAATGAGAAATTCCGCTGTCACAGCTATCGCTGAGGGGACGTTTTCATGTGTTCTGATCCAGTTTGTGATATAAGCAGGTATGACGTAGCATGAGGTTGAAAATATAAGACGTGATGTTATTTAGCGCAACATCAACGCTTCTATAATTATTGAAAACTCAGGTAAAATAAACAATTTTCTGACAATAAATACAAGACCAATAAATAAAAGAAAAAAACTTATTGCTACAAGACTTATCGTTATTGTATTAATTGAAAATAGTGGGGCGGAAATCACACAGTGATTGTCTAACTTCGGGCCAAACTTAGATATTTTTGTTGCAGTATTTCTATTCAAAATTACAGACCTTAGGCTTTATGCATATTATTCGACGCGTCTTTATATATTGAGCAATAAATATGAAGAAAATGAAATCAAATCAAACGTCTTCGACGTCAAAAACACAAAAAAAAAGATTTGTTAGGGGCAATTTGTATGGTAGGTACCCGAAACCTTGAACGTACAAACCCCAAAATCTAATCAGTTCTTCCCATTAACCAAACAAGATGATTGGCGAAAGAATTTTTTAAATCGGATAAGTGGTTCTTGAGTTATTGCGTAAACAGACATCCAGACCAACAGACAGACCGACACAAAAATTTTTTTTGCTTAATTAGACTTAGAATCATGTGAAACGTCGAGAAAAGTGATAAAAAGTGGGTGTAAGATTTTGATTTTATTTGCGTGATTTTAAGACTTCGGTGTCCACCTGGCTGGTGGCCTGAAGTAACATTAACTTATGCAAGATGTGTAGTTGACAGTATATAATATTTTCATTTAATATTATATATTTATAAACAAATTAATGGCCTCGCTATGGGTAGCCCCCTCTCACCACTTTGTGCAGATGTTTTTATGAATTGTATCGAAAAGCAAATTCTAACGAACAGTATGTATAAACCATTTATTGCTTACTGGTATAGGTATGTGGATGACATTATTTGTTTATGGACCGGAAATATAGAGACCCTAAATAATTTTTTGACATTTATTAATACAATTAATTCCAAAATACAATTCACTATAGAAATAGGACAGGACAAAATTAATTTTCTTGACATCACTATTAAAATAATTGACAACAGACATATATTTAAAATTTACCGAAAGCCCACCTTCGCCGATAATGTAATACACGTAAATTCTAGGCACCCAATAAGTCATAAACACGCCGCGTTCCACTCGATGGTGCACCGACTACTGTCGATCCCGATGTCGCACTCAGATTTTGAGGATGAATTGACAGTGATTAAGGCCATAGCGACCAATAATGGTTACCCATCCCAACTAATAGATAAGCTAGTTACACGCGGAAGATACAGGACTGTCGCAGGTCTGGCGTACAAGGGAGATGCATCCATGACCGTGGAAACACCCAAAAATCGATGGGCTCGTATACCGTATATTGGTCATACTTCGTACAAATGTGCCAGAAATCTATCTGAATGCAAAGCAGCTTTTTATACCACTCACAATTTAAAAAACCTAATCTGTAATAATAGGGATGCAACCCCAATTCCACAGAGGAGTGGTATATACGAGTTGACATGTTCCACCTGCAACAGAAAATACGTTGGCCAAACTGGACGATCCTTTGAAATTAGAGTCGCTGAACACGTTAGAGGCTGGAGACTCAAAAAAACTGAGTCCAATTTTGCAGAACACCTGCTTCTGGAAAACCACACTTTTGACCCAAAAGTTGGTTTTAAAGCTCTGCGTCTATGTGACAAAGGCAGGAAAATGAACGCCCTAGAAGCATTGGAAATAAACAGACTGACAAACACGGACAGAAACAATATAATTAACCAACAGTTAGATCTGAGCCGTTCACCTCTATTACAATAATAATGACATATACATACCTATTTATTTGTTAATAATTCGTTGTAATCTTAATTTATTGTTGTAACTGACATTTTTTAATATTGTAATCTAAGTATGTAATCCATTTGACATCATTGATTTGACAATTACTTTAATTTAATTTAATTATAATTCCTTGACATTTTATATTTGACATTTCACTGTAATACAATTAATTTTATAATGTATAAATTATTTTTGCAAAACATAATTACGTTTATGAAAATTTAAATTTCCCCAAATTTTGGGGAAAAAAGTTGAAGCTGGTATACTCTTTTTTAAAAGTACCCACACATAAAATATAGTAGTTTTTTAGTTTAAAACATTGTAGACCTTTGATAATGCCGTAAGGTGAAACCGGTAAGGTTCAAATAAATAAATAATTGTGGAAAAGTACAAGTGATTTATTCAATATAATTTATTCACAGTGACTTTTAAACGATTTATTCCAAATTCAATCGCACTTGACTTTATTTTATGTGTAGACTAGTTAATTTATTTAAACATCGTATAAGTTACGTACTTTATAAGTCTGCTATAGTTATGCAAAGAATCTTGTATTTTGTTATATCATCAAAGCCTGTAAGTGGATAGCAGTGATGCAATATGAAAGGAGGTATCTCAAAGCATTACCATGAAAATGTTATCGCTTCACACAAAATTGAGCCTTTTCGTGGGGAATAACTTGCGTACTCCAATGAGAGCTTGATGCGCGAAGCTTTCTTTTCCCTAAGGAAATAAAGTGACACTTTGACGAAATTTTTCATACAATGGTTTGTAAAAGGTACGTTTACACATTTTTCGAATAATAGTACAAAACGGCTGTTTAGCGAAACGAGTGAAATATCGGCTTGTACCTTATTATATACGGACAATATGGTATAAAATAAAAGCGGTTGATTTTGACAAACTAAGATGCACTTTTATTAGTTTGTCAAAATTAAGTGTTTTCAAATGGGTTTAACCAAGATTCACAAAATTTTAATTTGTGTTAAAAATGCAAATAGCAATCATATTTTTTTTAAATAACAAACAATATTATAATTAAGAATATGCATAATTTAGTAGACGCGTACCATCGTAAATGTTGTACTCATTTAGTTCTAAAAGTATTTTGACTGCGGTTTCGCCCGCGTGTAATTCTATTCCTGTTCTCGCAACTCCTGGGAACATATTCCACAGATAAAAAGCAGCATATGTGTTATTCCAACCCCTAGTTAGTACTCCTAGTCAATCTAGCTCTGTACTAAATATCAGGCAAATCCGTTTAGACGTTAGTGTGTGTTTGGGTGACAAACATCAAAACTCACAAACATCTTCACAAACTTTCACGTTTTCAAATTAGTAGGATATTAGGAGTAGGTTTTGTGAAACACGTTGTAAGTGAATTTATTACGTACAAATAAATAAATAAATACCCTATAACCTTCTACAACATTCTTCACAGCGCTACCTAGACCCCAAAGTAAGCATAGCTTATCTAACTTGTGTTATGGGTTCTAGAATGTGAATAAATTTATTTTAATTTTTTTTTGTATATACATTACATAGATATGGAAACACCCAAACATTGATAATATCTATTAAGACATATTCATGTATACAAATGCAGTCGAATGCTCTAGCGCTACTCCATACTGGTCGATAGGTACTACGTGCTTGGGGTGCGACTGGTTGGAGGGGTGCGACTGGTTGGATCACCTCCAAGTTTGGTGCACCCTGGGCAACGTGGGCGATGACGCATCATTGATTGCTCCTCTGGAGTAGCTGGCGTCAACGTCAACGGCCAAGAGTCTGACCAACCGGCCCTTTTCAGGGCCAGCTGACCCCATTGCACGAGGGGGTCGGGGTATGGCAGGCCTGCAAGGCCCGTGGGGGGGTGGTCGCCCTGGTACCTCTCTGCTGTTATCAGAGGGGACACTGCGAATGGCCCAGGGTCAGTCGGGGTAGAGGGATATGCTCTATGGGTAACCTTACACCCCGGCGTCTGACGACGAGTCCGAGATGGCGTGCGGTTTTAGTCGGCTTAAGCCCGACACAACGGCCCCCACTGGCCGTCCGAGGGGATTTCCGCACGAACAAAAAAAAAGGTACTACGTGAGCTTTAATGTAGTTCTAAATTTCGAAGAGCTCTAATATTTAAGTATGTGCGCGGTTTAGACCCTGGCATTAGTATGTACTACTACTAAACTTGCCACTTTATAATATCAAAGTATATATACTATACAATGCAATGCAATAGGAGCATATGCTCCTATTGCACTGTTACCAGTGAAGGCAGAAACAAAGTCGTGTGTAAATTGAATTGACTTATTTAGGTATCAGTTCGTGGTTTACTAAGTAATCTAAATACAATTATCGTAAATAATAGTGATCGAACTGGATAGGGTATGAATTCTTTTATTCGAATACTTTTTCTTTGTGGAAGCACCATACATTGTCTTGCACACCGGGCACTGAAAGTTTGTTGCGATTGCTTATATTGCTAAGATTGCTAATATAAGAGATTGTAGTGGTTGTATTTATAATACTATTCCGAACCTCTTTCCCAAAAGAAGCCAAATTGGTTAACAAAGTAAAATCATTATACAATATCACTATTACCTACCTACTAATAAATAAAATATTTAATATATTGAATCAACGGACAAACAAGATAATCCTTAATTAAAAAACATGTCACCTAAAGTGATCTTAAATACACAGTGTGGCGGGTGAAAATTATTTTTAAAAAGCTCCCAAATTAAAAATGCGTAGCCTGTAATTATTACACAATAGGGGTAGACGAAACAGGATCCAGTGTGGTTGTAACGCAAAAATTATACAGTTAAAACGTTTTGCAACACGCGACTGGGCGTAAGCAGACGCGGCGGTTGCGTGACTGTAATCAAAACGAACTTTTAAATTTTTAATTTTAACAATAGTTACATTTATTATACTAATTGGTAGCATGACTAAGGTAGCACTACTGGCATATATTATTCTTGTTTAGATATTCAATCAAGTTAAACTTAGATTCGTTTATAGGTATAACTACAAATATTTTTTGAGCTATCATTTATTTAATTACCATTTTTTTCCAGAAAGCTGTCTCTTCCACTGAAATTCATCAGTCTCATTGAATATAATCCTTATCGTAGACATTAGTATGCTATTTTGTGCGGTTTGAAATAGTGCAGGTGGATGATACCTCTGATGTTACTAGCATTGATAGGCCACAGTAACCGCTTACCATCAGGTGACCCGTGTGTCTTTTGCCCTACAGTTGTGCGTCTAGAGATATAGACAGAGATCAAGATTCAGTAACATAACTCTTAGCGTCTGCAGTTGTATTTGTAGAAATTTGAAGGTATATACCTTATCACAATAAATGTATGTTTGCTAGTGAACCCTTCGCTCCATCAACCACTAAGTCTACTAGTTCTACTGGTATCAGATCTGATTTTAAGAATACTGCGTGGTTTTAGTAAATTCGATGCATCCTTACGGAAAAATATAAGTTTAGCCTATTTTACTAAAGGAATTGAGCCTGGTATTCTTTACATCTGAAACTTAAGTGGTATATTTTTGTTATATTTAAAATAGAAGATATATGTTTTACATATATGTTTCGGCAGGTACCATTTAGCTGAATCAATCATTCGATCGAATCTCGCAAAACTGGAGTGTTAAATGTAGCGGAACAATCCGATTTATATTGGGAATTTTTTAAAGCTCGACTTCACACGACTGGTAGAACAGATATCTACTAAAAGTGAAAAGTGAAATACTTTTCTATATAATATGATCCTGGAACGGTGGCTTGCGGGTTAAACCTTTGCACAGTGACTACAGTCACGTCTTCATATTCCGCTTCGATGTGCTCGAGGCGTAGCTTTCAGTGTAGGAAAATGCTTCTCCTGTTATGAAGGAACCTTTACAAACAGCTCCAGCTAAAACTCTGAAGCAATGGGCTTAATTTGTAAAACATAGGCTAAGTTTACTAAACGTAAACCCTAATGATACACAACTAAATACTTCCATATTCTATATTTTAGCATCAACTTTTATCTTTTTCTTTTTTTTCATTTTTTCAACTCTTTTATCATAAACATAATAATTATAATATTAAAAATGTAATCCAACAAAATATATTGTGCAAGCAATTTCCATATTGAATTAAATTCTTTACTGATATTAAAATGAGTTGCATTAGGTATATATTGGAATCGAAACTATTAAGTTACTTGAAAAAAAAATAGTTAAGGTAAAATCAATACATAATTGACAAGTTCAGGTTTTGTTCAGTAAAAACGTAAATCGTTCGAAACGACCAACGCTCCAATTGGTTTACGCAGAACGCTGATTTTTAACTTAAAATAAAACGAAAAAGGCCACGTTTATACATTTCTTTTGCAGCCGCAAAGGTACGAGAATTACCCTCTCTTTGTAATGCTAATTTAAAAACCAAGGAATTCATTTTTTATTCATAAGTTTTTCTGCTCTAAAGCCAGCAGTCGGAGCATCCTACTCGTTTGAGATGAGTTTGATGTTAAAAATAAAATTCATATAAAACGCTTTGTTGATGGTTGTTTTAAAAGCAGGTTAACATCAACTCACTTGGTATTTATTACATGAAACGACGTTACTTCGTCAACGTCATAGCGAATTAATGTGTGCATATCGCTCGCAGTATTTTTCTTTTTTAAGTATAGCAATAAATAGAACTGTTGAATAATTTCGAACAACGTTTATATTTAAAAAAATTGAAGCATGCATCATAATATATTATATACCGTGTAGCCTTCTAGGTGAATGTTATGGCTCTATTATTATCCAATATGGAACCCTATATCTAATATGGAACTCACAAGATGAATTCTTAAATATTGGTAACATTTTTCTGCGTCGAAGTAAGCAATACTCAATGTAATGAACAATCAACGCAGTTCAACTTTAACATTTTAGTTTAAAATTTAAAAAGTAAATGGTATGCATTATCGAGTCGGCTCAAAATTTAAAATAACTTTTCTATTTGTACACAAAACTATTACCTCAATGAATAATGTGATTAAAAGTTTATGACTTCTAAATCACATCATAAATATTATTTGTGTTCGTGTAACTTCACAGATAAAATTCAGGACATTCATCTACGCTGATGTGGCCACATTTTGCGGCCTGGCTACGTGGATACAAATTTTATAAACATAACAATAAAATAACATAACATCATAACAATAAAATTGTACAAAGGCGGACTTAATGCCAGAGGCATTTTCTACCAGTCAACCTTTGGGTGATGCAGAGAGAAGTCCCAGTAGATGCTCGAAGGGTTTAAATAAGAGAAAGAATGGTACAATACAATAAAAAACAATAGGGAATACTTACCTATTTTACCTATAATCTATTTAAGTTTATGAATATAATATAATTATAACATTTTATACTTAAAAAATGAATAAAGATACATATTTATAATATATATATATACATACATATACAGACCTGATAATATTAAATACATACAAACGGGAAAAAAGCCTTATAGATATTGTTCTGCATATGGGTTGTTATACAGTTGGCGTACTCTGTTTTTAAACGTGGTACGGTTAGTCAACATCCTGATTTCGAGGGGAAGTGCATTCCAAAGGAGAATGGATTGCACTAGGAAAGAAGAGTAGACACGACCTGAAGTATCCCCAGCTATAATAAAATATAAACCAGCTCTGTACGGTAAGCCGAAATGTGGTCGTACTTCCTAAGATTGTAGATGAAACGAATGCAATTGTTGAGAAGTCGGTCAAGTTTATCGAGCAAATCTGCATTCAGGTCGAGATAGCACACATCACCATAGTCGAAGACAGGAAAGAGTAAAGTCTGCACAAGCATTATCTTGGTTTTGGTGGAAGAAAATGTTTGAGGCGATAAAGAGCCCGGAGTGTCAGTTACCATCTGGCAGACTTTAGTGACCTGAACCCGCCAGCTCAGGGTTGAGTCAAGATGTAAGCCTAGGTTCTTAACGCTAGGTGTGACAGGAATATTTTTTCCATTAAAGGTTATCGATGGCAGAGTTACATCGTTCAACCGGTTAATTATACGACTACTGCCAATTATAATACTCTGGCATTTGTCAGTGTTGACGGCGAGCCCAAACCTATCACACCAACTACCTATCAAGCCTAAATCCGCGTTTACACTATCAATAGCCTCCGAGAGATTGTGTAGAAGAGGAGAAAGTATGCCGCCTTGAGGGACCTCAGAGTCAAGATTACACCAGCTCGATGATATCTCATTTTGATTTAATGGACAAGATAATCTTTTTGATCTCAACCGACAAGACTGGAGAAAATTGAAAGGGTGTGTAACTTGGACTGGTCAGTCCGGCTATGAAGTCAGCCGTTTGACGCTTGCTTAGGCCATCAATTGAAAGAGAGATGGAGAAATGACGATTAATGGTATCTAACTCAATAGTCTTGGGTAGCTCCTGCTGCCTTGGTTTACCAATTCCCAGTGTCCCAAGAAACTTCCAGATATCAGCTGGTGATGAGCAAGTTACATTATCAAAGATGTGTCGACGTTTAGCGTTACGTATCACCTGGTTACACCAATTCCTGGCAGTTTTATAAGAATCCCAATTAATGCCTGAACGATTTTTTTAAACTTGAGAAATGCCCGGTCTCTGCGCTTCTTACCTATTCGAACCTCGTTCGTTAGCCATGGTGCTGGGGGATGCTATGTCGTAGAGACTATTGACAATTTTGTTAAAAAGCATAACTTTGTCATCTATCGTGGTAGCCTCTGCTAAAGGCTCCCAGTTGATCTCTGCAGCATCAGCACACAGTTTATTAATGCCCATGCGCCCAAAACAATGCCTGTGCAGGACTTTCGGTTTGATTTTAGGAGGTTTAAGGATGTAAGAGACATAGATAAGGTCATGATGCGAAAAAGCTGGAGCCAAAAGCTGACCATGTGAGTGAACAAGAGTAGGAGAAGATGTAAGAATTAAGTCGAGCCAGGTATCTTCCACGTCCTTATTGTGGTGTGTGGCTTCAAGTGGTAAAACATGAAGACTGGCTGACTCGACTATGTGAAGGAGTTTGAGCGCTCTCATGGAGTCCCCTGCGAGGAGGTTAGTGTTAAAGTCACACATGATGATGTGATGCTCGTAATTAGACCCCAAAGTTTCAAAGACTCTATAAACAACAAGGGGGCACTATAAACAACGCCAAGCAAAATTTTAACTCCCCTGACCCAAACCTCAAGGAAAAGGAACTCCGCTGTGGCGGAGTACTGTGGAGGAGATGAGGCAACTATTTTAAAAGGCAGATCACTACGGAGATATATAGCAACCCCACCTCGCTCCTTACCCGTCCTATCATTCCTTATTAAAATAAATCCGGGAAGTGGGTAAGAAGTAGAAAGACAATTAGGTTTAAAAAGGGTCTCAGAAATCAGGATGGCATGAACATGGGAGTCAGCAAAAGTTGCAAAAAGGTCACTGTAATGACCGGGCACACTTTGTGCATTTATATGACAGACATTAAATGACTGTCCCAATTCTTATTCAAAATGCATACGGAGTACATCACCCACTGTGTTTGTGATTGAGCAAAAACTGTCATTCTCAGACAACGTATCAGTATCATAGGCAGAATGGAAGGAGTCATTATTATCAAGCGAGTCACTCATAATAAATAAAATAATATATAATATGTAACGTACCTAAACAATAATAATATAAAAGTTAAAATGTACCAGTATAATAATAGTGCTAAGTTGATGTAGGTCTCAGTCTCTGCACCACCCGCCAGCAAACATTCACAATTACTGAAAAAATAAATTAGAATTTTAACACACTGTAACAAAATTGATATAACAAAATGAAAATACAAACATATTAGTGCGTTAGTGAGCGAAAACCCCTTGTGCCAGATACGGCAGTTGTGTTGAATGATTTGAAATGTCAAATTGACAGTGACAATGTTTATTGTAGATACCATATAGAATTTATGTAGGTTAAACTTGAAAACTTGTTAAATGTGTAAAATATTTATGTAAACATCACGCCATGACTACTTTGAAAAGCACTATAATGGACCTTGGGCACAAAGAGTTAATTAAAGTATTGTGAAATAAGTAAACACAAATATTGTATGCAAAAATTCAGCGAGCAAGATTATAATCAACACTCGTCCAGCTGACACCGAACCGGTGCCCGGGCACCGCGAGTACGTACCGTTTGTCAAGTTGCGTGGCTAAGAGGGTCTGAAACTCGATGTTGGTTTAGGATTTTTCTCCATGATATTCTGAAGTTCCTCTGGAGTAGTTAGTTTGCAGCGGTGTCCATCCTACGTTTTGACCACTATAACACCATCCTGTGTCCAGCAGCAACGCATTCCGAAGTGCAGGCGTGCCTTGTTGAACACTGACTGTCGAGTCTTAGTTAAGAACTCTTTGATTGCTATCGAGGACCCTCTCAACCTTGTCTTCGTGTTCCAGACTGCGGCTTTTATATCCATGTTGTTAAATTTCACTAGGATGGGACGGTTTTGGCCTGTTCTTATAGCCCCAAGACGATGACAGGTTCTTATGGAAGTTGTTGTGATCTCTTTCAAGTTCATCTTACTGTGGAAAATCCCTGTAGTGGTACTGATGCAGCTTTCCTTCTCAACTTCTGGAACCCCTGAAAAAATTATGGCTTTACGGCGCTGCCAAGTATCGATGGAGTCTGTGGTCTTGGTGCATTCTGCTATTTATTTCCGGAGCAGCCCGAGAATGTTGAATATTAGCTCTCTGAATGTCCGGAACTCATCAGCAACCTTTGCCACTTTGTCCTTGGCTGAACCTCCTACATGAAGTTTATTTATTTATTTATTTATTTATAACTTTTACACTATCATTACAGGTACATATCAAACCTAATACAATAGTGACGCTAGTGTAAATGTAAACTATATAAGTCGAAGACACACAGTTTCTAAACTATTTATATCAAACCCATACAATTTACATTCTTTTTATTGTTTCTTTTTTAAACAATTAATCTCCTTTATTAAAATATATTTGTAGCAATCAAACAAGCAATTATATTACGGCTCTCTATAGGGCGCCTCTATATAACTCATCCCTGTTGAGCGCCCACACTACACAATCGTAATCGTGAATGTGCTATAGCAAACAATAAACATTATCACCTTTGTGAGTTCTCTCAAACTATCCGAGAATATGTCTATTCTGTCATGTACCTCATTCAGAACCCGTATTGTACGTGTTAGCGGATTTTTTGCGCGTAAGTTAGTCCTAGCTGCTGGTACACGTAACAGCTGTGGACGTCTACGTTAAGACACATATCCGTCCGGCACGTTAAGCTGAAGGTGCTTCAACACTCCCGCGTTGTGCTCTACTCCCCGTAATAACATAATTACATATACCGCAAGTGCGTATTCTCTGCGTACCCTAAGTTGGTTGTATCCCACCATACCCAAAACAAACAACGTTGGATACATTAATGGATAAAAAGGGTACACTCCGTATAATTTAAAATATAAGTGTCTTAAGAATTTATTTTGAACGCGTTCTAACATAACACAGTATTTTTCTTCACAAGGAGACCATATGACTGCATTATGTTCCAGATGGCTCCTGACTAAAGCGTCATACAGCACTTTTACTGTAGTTATGTTAGTGAAACCACTGGACTGTCTCAACACAAAACCTAAGTTTCTGTATGCTTTCTTGCATATCCTAATAATATGCTCCCGGAACGTTAGATGTGGAGTGACGATCACACCCAGGTCTCTTACCTCTGTTACCCGCTGAATCTGTACGTCGTCCACCTTGTACTCGTACTGTATAGGTTTATGTGCTCTGGTGAATGACATAGTCGAGCATTTAGAGACGTTAAAGGAGAGCTTATTACTCTGATTCCACTCTATCACTTTATTTAAGTCGTCTTGCAAGCGTTCACAATCCGACCTATTCCGAACCTCGAGTAGCAACTTAAGGTCATCTGCAAACAATAAACATGTACCATGTCGAAAAACCTCTGGCAAGTCGTTGATCATAATGAGGAACTCGAGAGGACCTAAATTGCTACCCTGACTCACTCCGGACCTGGTGTAATATGAGTCAGATATGCACCCGTTGTAATCGACGTATTGGAGCCGATCCCTCATGTAGTTAGCAAAAAACTGCAGCATGTGCTGCGTACATCCTTTGTCAGCTAGCTTCCTTAAAAGGATATCATTATCAACGGTGTCGAATGCCTTTTTGTAGTCGAAATATATCAGTATCCTATGAGTTGTGCCTGCAGTTCATCCATCTTTCCAAAGAAACTCTCTTCAAGGTTCTTCTGCACAGATTTGATTTCCTCAAGTGACATGCTGGTTTTTCCAATCAACAATGGCAAATAAATATGCTTGCAAAATGTGTGAAGTTTATAAGCTGGCAGGTGGTGTTCAAATTTTGGCTGTATGTCACATGAAGTGTCACTAAAGTGAGTTCTTTTTATTTAGCAGTCAAACCTTTTTTCAGGAAACAGTGATAAATTTAGAAATTATCATTTTTTTATTTAATGAAGCAAATTCAGACACTTTTTTCTGCTTCGCAGCGGATGATGGCCATCAGGGTCATCCGCGGGTACCGCACGATCTCCTTCGAGGCGGCGAGTCTCCTTGCCGGAACTCCGCCATGGGACCTGGAGCCGAGAGCCCTTTCGCAACTGTACCAGTGGCGAAAGGAGGCGCGGGAGCAGGGACCGAACCCCGAGCCTCGAGAAATCGAGGCCGTTCAGTCCCTTGCTCCGCCAGGCCATAGTGGTGGAGTGGAAGGAACGACTTGGGCGACCAAGCGCAGGGCACGCCGCAATAGCGGTGGTAAGGCCCATCATGGAGGATTGGCTAGAGAGGTGACACGGTAGCCTCTCGTACCGACTGACGCAGCTGATCTCCGGTAAGGGGAGCTTCGGGGACCACCTGCATCGGATCAGTAAGGAGCCAACGCCTGAGTGCTATCACTGCGACGCGACGGAGGACTCGGGGCAACACACGCTGGCGGACTGCCCGGCGTGGGAGGCGTGACCTCGTGGCAGCCATCGGGGTGGGAGTCCTCTTGCTCGGCAGCATGATTACGACAATGGTGCGGAGCGCGAGCGCGTGTGCCGCCGCCACCTCCTTCTGCGAGCATGTAATGCTCGCGAAGGAGATGGCGGTGCGCGTCCAGGAGAGATTTAGAACTCTCCCACCGAGCCCGCAACATGCTCACCGCGCGTCGCAGGCGACTCAGGCGCCGGAGGTCGCATAACGACCTCCGTCCTCCATGAGCGCAGGACTGGCAGTGACAGGAGAGGCCGCCTGTCACCCCAGCAGAAGCAGGCCGGGACGGCTGGGCGACTAGCGCCCCTCCCCAAAACCCGGGCAAGACGGGGACACCGTGGTTCCCAAACCCAAAGGGGGGCATCTCGAAACCGGAGATGGTCCAGGATCAGTCGGGGTGCGAGGGATATGGTCTATGCGCAACCGTACATGCCGGTTCGGAACCCCGGCAACCACACCGCGTGCGGTTTTAGTCGGTTCAAGCCCGACATAACCGCCCCCGCTGGCCGAAGGGATTTCCGCACGAAAAAAAAAAAAAAAGGTTATTCGCGATTTACCATTTATGACGTATAAAAAAAAACTACTTACTAGATCCCGTTCAAACCAATTTTCGGTGGAAGTTTATATAGGTAGTTTACATAACCACCCCCGCTGACCGGCGGGGGTGGGGGGGGGGGGGGGGTATCCGAAGGGATTTCCGCACGGCAAAAAAAAAGGTACCGTGATACATTTTTGTTTACAGTTATATTTGAGATGCGGATAGATTGAAATAAAACTATTTTAACGGATTCTATGCTGAAAAGCAACCGAAACGTCGGGATCAATGTAAAATATAAAACAACATCAAATAAATTGCGATAGAATCCGTTAAAAATAGTTTTATTTCAATGGGTGACATTCGCGTAAACTTTCGACAATATCATGCGTATAGATGTTAAGCCTGCTTAATCAAGATAGTAGAAAAAGCTGTGTGACAGGCTTGTACAAAAAATGAAGGATACAGGATGCGCATACTGTACCCTTACGACGTATATTCTGGATCATATATCAACTGCGAATGCTTTTTGAGTACAATGTGCAAAACAAATGATTGTATCACAGTCAGAACGTCCCACTTCTTATATAACTGAACTATAGGAAATCCGAAAGGAAGCCCTGCAGCAACCTTAAGAATGATGAGAACATTTTTGCCTGTTTACCTTAGTAAGATTAATAAATATCACAGATAGGGAATGCATTCAAACATCACTATGTTTTAAATAAAAGCCGGCCAAGTGCGAGTCGGACTCACCCATGAAAGGTTCCGTAGCAGCAAGTAACATGCCAATGTTTTTTAAATTTTTATATTTGAGTTAATTGAATGAAAGGTAAATCGCGATTGGGGTGCTTGGTTGGGGACCTCCACGCGGTGCACCCTGGGCAACGGTGACGGCAGCGCCTCTCTCCTAGGGTGGGAGAGACGCTGCCGCCTACGGCCAACTCCGACCGAGGCGGGAACGGCCCTGTTGAGGGCTGTTCGGAAGCTTTCTACGTGTCCCTCTGGTTAGCAGATGGCACAGTGGAGAGCAAGTAAGTGGGCCATCTCGAAACCGGAGATGGCCCAGAGTCAGTCGGGGTGCGAGGGATATGCTCTATGGGTAACCTTACACCCCGGCGTCTTAAGACCCGAGACGACGTGCGGTTTTAGTCGGTGCAAGCCCGACATAACCGCCCCCGCTGGCCGAAGGGATTTCCGCACGAAAAAAAAAAAAAAAGGTTATTCGCGATTTACCATTTATGACGTATAAAAAAAAACTACTTACTAGATCCCGTTCAAACCAATTTTCGGTGGAAGTTTACATGGTAATGTGCATGATATATTTTTTTAGTTTTATCATTCTCTTATTTTAGAAGTTACAAAGGGAGGGGGGGGGGGGGCATTTTACCACTTTGGAAGTGTCTCTCGCGCAAATTATTCAGTTTAGAAAAAAAATATATTAGAAACCTCAGTAACATTTTTTAAGACCCACATGTATGGGTTTGATGAAAAGTTTTTAAGTTTCAGTTCTAAGTACCCCTAAAAATATTGTTTTTTTTTTCTGTTTTTGTGTGAAAATCTTAATGCGGTTCACAGAATATATTCGTCTGTATTTATGTTTTTTTAGGTAGATTTCGATGAAATCGATCTACCTATTGGTTTCTTGATTACTGTCGAATTTAAAAAAAAATCTTCATAGGAGGTCTAGTTATGACCCCCTGAGTCCGAAATGACCACTGGTCAAAAAGTTTATATATATATATATATGTATGTATGGTTCCACTTCCCAAAATTTGCGGCACTCTCACGGTCGCATTTTTGCCCCGATCGCTTTCAAACTGCGGTCAAAAATTGCTTGGGTGTAAACTTAGTTTATGTTCGTGAACGGGTGGAATCCGGCCTAAGGGGACGGTAGGGCCTCACTTTCTGTGAAATCAGTTTTTCCTCAAAATTTCACGTACCATGAAAGATATTCGAACCGTTCTAATTTTATCCTATAGTATACATGAATACCAACAACTTTTAATTATAAACCTATAAGATTAAAACTTTAACTAAAAGTGGAGGGGGGGAAAACCAAAATTTTTCGGGAAAAAAATCATAACTTAAACCATACGGTATAATCGAGTCGTGTTACTCCTAGCTAAAATTTGCTATAAGCTTCCAAGAAGTACACACAGGACCATTACGGTATAATGTGGGACTGTTTCAGGGATGCTGCTTGTCACCAATAGCATTTAACATAGTAATTAATATCTTAATAACAAGTTAATACGTCACGAAAAGAAATGGGGTTATCGGTTTAAAGTAAATAACATATACTCAGAGTCCATCTTAGCTTTTGCTGACGATCTCGCAATACTGACGCGCAATCCAAAACAATGTCAGGAACTATTAAAGGAAGTCGATGAGTTCTGTTCGTGGACAAATGGACTGAGGACGAAGCCCAGTAAGTGTCACTGTCTATGTCTGGGTAGACGGGACACCAAATTTACCTCTTACGACCCGGGACTCTTCATTGGGGGTAAACCAGTTTCCATAGTCGCTGAATCGGTGCCATTTAAATTTCTTGGGAGAAAGATAGACTATAAAGGACGCACACCATCCTTAGATGAAGTTGTCGATACGTTTATAAATGACCTAAATAAGATAGATCAGATACCACTAAACAATATCAAAAAAGCTTGGATATATGACAACTACTTAACATCACGTCTGACTTGGCCTTTTCTGGTGTATGAATTCGGTAAAACCTTATTGGCGAAAATAGATGCAACTGTCATAAAATCGCTAAAATCGTGGCTTGGACTAGCGCACTCTGCTGATTCCTCTGCTCTATTTAGGGATCAAAATAATTTTGGGATGAAACTTAAGAAACCATCGGAGCTCTATAAACATCTTAGAGTTACCAAAGCCGACATCTTAGGAAAATCCCAAGATGTCACAATCAGGGCACTCCCGAAAGATAATAACGCGTCCGAGCTTGAATCTAGACTTCTATTCCATAAACGATTTATGATAGGGGCCCAGTCGAACAGAGTGGGGTTGGGAGTACGAGAGCCAGAAAGGGACCAGGATATACTTAAGTCCTTTCTAAAACAAGACGAAAATGATAAATATCGAGTGCACGCGATGAATTTGGAAATCCAAAATGAATGGTTGACAATGGGAGAGTTCTGCATACCAATGGCCTTAAAGTGGCGCACCTTGATCTATGACTGGTCGCCGGCCCTGTTAAAATTTTATCTTAACGCCTTTCAGATGACCCTCCCAGACCAGAGTAATCTGGTAAGGTGGGAGAAGGCCACAGAAAAACAATGTTATACTTGTGGTGAGGCAATAGGGACGGCTAGACACATATTAGTAGGATGTAGGGTGCTTCTCGATAGAGGCCATTACTCACGCCGCCACGATAAGGTGCTTATCATCATACGTGAAGCAATGAGTCTGGCAGTAGCTAGAGCCCAAAAAGGATTGACTACTAACAGACGTCATATCAACTTTGTGTCTGAAGGTTCATCCATAACACCCAGGATCAAACCTTATTCAATCTTAGATACTGCCCCAGATTGGACTCTCCTAATCGACACGAATGTCTAAAGCGGCACTAGTAGGTTCGTATCAAATTTGGTTAGGCAGGGAGGGGAACTTGGGTAGTGAAGGTGACTGTTGATGTACATCAACAAAAGGGGCCCCTTCTAAACCTACACTTGGGTCGCAAGTCCCAGGCACTGTCCCGAGTTCCCAACTCAGCAACGCGATGGACCCGGCACCCGCACGGAGTATCCATGGATTGCTAAGATTACGGTCTCGGTGAACATTCTTGCCGTCGGAAACATTTTTAATCGATAGGCCATTTTTAAGTCTAAAATAAATGTCTGAAAAGGTTTTCGCTAAAAGTTACAGTTTTCGAGAAAAAAAAATTAAACATGTTAAAAATGTTACTGTGTCTACTTGTGTGTCTAAGTCTTGCAGACTCGTGATGGCACTCAGACGTTGGCTCCTACCTGGTTCGCATGCAGGTAGGAGCCTATCTCCTCCCTGCTATAGTGGAGCTCCACCAGGCTATCCTACACACCATAGGGACACCTAGTCGTAGCCGATGTTCCACAGGAGCGGCCCTAACACCGAACCCAGTGGAACACCGCACCACGTCTCACGCCGGAATGTCAAAAACTTTTTTTTTTGTTTTTTTTTCGTGCGGAAATCCCTTCAGATCCCCCCCCCCCGCCGGCCAGCGGGGGCGGTTATGTCGGGCTTGAACCGAGAATGTCAAATACCTATCTTTTGTTTGGAATTTTTGAATACATGTTTTGAAAGTCCGTATCGGTACCGATTGTGTTGTTACAAAACTCTCTAAAATAGATTACCTTTTTGATAAAGTATAGATTTAATGTGTAAAATGAATTAGTTTTTTTTTTCTTTAGAATTGTTACTGTAATTCAGTTATTTTACACTTTTCAGTGCCTTTTGGTTATTGAAGGCGGGTTTTTTTTTAAATAGTTTATATAGTTTTATAATTGTTCTGAAAATGTCGTATTTCTTTTATTATGCATTTAAGTTTTGTGCGTGAATTATGCACTAATAAAAATGATTATTTCTTCTCTCCCACAGTAAAGCATAACAATAACAATAAATAGCTTAAGAACTAGTTTTACATGATCTAAAAGGTGAGATCTGTGTGAGAGAACTGGTATCCGTACTAGGTGGGAACCTGTATTACAGATGCCTCTCCTAACTCTAGATAAGAAGGCGTTGCGGTAAATGTACTTGGAGAAAGCATATAAAGTAAATAAATAGACATAGGGGTAAAAATAATTTTGTGAGATGACCAAGTTAATACTAATGTGTGTGTTTGTGTGTGTGTGTGTGTGTGTATGTGCGTGTGTGTGTTTGTGTGTGTATGTGCGTGTGTGTGTTTCTCTCTCTGCGTGTGTGTTTGTGTTTGTGTGTATGTATATGTCTCGTTTGCAGACGTTCCTATGGTATAAGCTGAGCGTCATGCTAAACAGTGTGAACACAGCTGATAGATTTATTATTTATTGGCGATGAGTTACGTTGGAATAGATATTAAATTTTCAGTTTCTTCATAACTGAGAGACTTCAACCAATTTGAGACAGTTTGACAATTTGACAGACAGTGAGAGTGTAAATGTGTAGTTTCTGATTTATTTTGTTATAAAGGTACCGTCCGCGAAATCCAAAAAGTTTGTTTGCGAATGCTGTACGCGAGCGATAGTCAGTTGGAAGGCAAACCTTATGCTTCAGACGTTTCCTGGTGGTAGAAGAGTCGTATGGAAGGAGAGAATGTTGCTTCAGAATAATATTTAAAATATATAATTGTCGAACTGTAAGGACATCCGACATCGGTAGTAGGATAAAATTATGGCAAAAACTGACTGACCTTAAGCACTGCCCTTTGAGCTCTTTCGACTTTTATCAAACTGGTTACACAAGCGCAACCCCATACTGAAATGCAGTATGATAAAATGGGTTGGCATAAAGATATATAGATCATTTTAAGGATCTTCTTATCCGCTATGTAGCAAAAGTTTTTAAAAATGAACATGAGTTTGCGAATTCTGGTTGAAAGAAGATCTATGTGGTAGTTGAATGTTAAAGTATCGTCTAATATGACGCCGAGATACTTAATGTTGGTGACACTTTTCAGCTGGTTGCAAGCACAGCAGTGATTTTCTAAACAGTTATGGGCCACAATGACGCTATCATTTGGTAAGTTTGTCGGAGAGCTTTTTATAGCGAATGGCATGTATCTAGTTTTGTCAAAATTGAGCGTTAATCCATTATTCCTGAGCCACAATGAAACGGCATTGAAGCACACCTGTGCAAAAGAAAAAGCATCACTCCAATACAATGTATTTATTAACTTGTTTAATGTTTTTATTTCGTTTGCATTGCATTATTCCAATTTTCAAACAACTAGTTTATTGGGAAAGTAATGCTTAACGATTATACACAAGTATAAGCGCCAGAGTACCATTGGAATGCACTAGATGTAACGGGTTTTCCAATAAGAGGTGTTATTTTAGTATTCAAAGAAAAATGCAATTTTGTAAGATAAATAATCGGCTGTTGTTTTCATAATAAAGAGGAAGGTATGCCGTTAATAATGGAAGATAACATCAGCCAAATGGCCACCACGACCACGCTTACAGGACCATATCCTTTTAATGAAATTTTGCATAACCAAATCGCAAAGTGGCTGTCCTATGTCCTCGATAGCCTCACGAATTCCATCTTAGAGGTCTTGAATCGACGCTGGGCTGTTGGCGTAGACCTTATCTTTCACGTGGCCCCAAAGGAAGAAGTCGCAAGGTGTTAAATCACAAGATCTCGGTGGCCAATTGTGATCACCTCTTCGAGAGACAACACGGTCAGGAAACTTTTCCCGTAAAAGAGCAATGGTTTCGTTGCTTGTGTGGCACGGAGCGCCGTAAAACCCGGGCAAAACCGGGCCCAGCCGGTTTGTTTGCCGGGTTTTTAGTAATGGCGTAGTTTCTACTTGTCAAATGTCAAAAAATAAAAGCTTCAAAAGTGACAGCTACCGAAATACCGGCTGATTCAAAATAACACCTCTTGTTGGTAAACCCTATATTTAACAATAGGCACTACATGTAATATATATATACTAGTATGTGAACCCATCCATGCACCAGCATGGGGTTTTGTGGCAGTTTTGTGGCACCTGACGGCCGTCTATTTCAAAGTTCCAGAACCATTATTCGTTCACAGCTATAAAATGTAAAGTAGTACTACATATCACCACTGGTAGCAACTAGTCAATTCATGAAAATTACTGAACCATTTTATAAGGATAAACATGTTCAATAAAACAACAACAAACTATCACAAGTTTTGACTTACTTACTTAAAAACAACTATGTAAGACTTAAGTCAAGGGGTCTTTTCTACGAGTAAAGCGAATTACAAATAGATACTGATCTCATTCAGAGACGGTTTTCATTGCGAAGAGCCAATATTCGATACTTTTCCCCGAGTGGCACACTTTTACATTTGGACTGCGTTCCTCATTGACGATTCAACCCTTGCGCGGTCGAACAAACTGGATTAGCTCGGGACATGTTCGCTCACAAGGGAAATAAATTGATTTTTTTTTTATTTTCTTCTGTTTCCAACTCGCGTCCGCAATAACAGACCACAATGAAAAATAATAATACACAGGAGATTGAACAACGAAATGTTTAATGTGAAGCAATTAAATTATAATGTAATGTGTAGGTGGAATGTTCTTACATTATTATACCACGAGTGACTTGTTTTAATACGGGGTCGTAACAGCGTTTTAAAGACAATTTTGTGTGCTATTGTGAAATTAACAATGAGCAAAAATAACTTTTTCGATAAACTTTGTACGTAGTATATACTACTTTTCACCGGATTTTGCAATGGTTTGATCATAGTTGATCACGACGCTAATTACTGCTACGCAATTAAGGGGCGGTTAATTATGCTGTAGATTTTTTTTTCGTGCGGAAATCCCTTCGGATACGTCCTCACCGGCCAGCGGGGGAGGTTATGACGGGCTTGAACCGACTAAAACCGCCCGCCGTCTCGGGTCTTCGTCACGCTATTTGTTTACGGTAACTATGACTTATATATATATTTTCGTCAAGTGGGTACTTTCACAATAAACTAAACATACAGATTTTTTGTTGAATAGAATTGTGTCACCGAAGTGTTTTTTGGGCTACCACCGTTATTAGACATTGGTAATGTTGTGTTACTGAACAAACAGTCCGTATTCCGTTTTGCTCGTACACGGCTCCTTAGGGTGAGAAATGTCAGTGTGAGTGAACCTACGATAAGAAGAAGACTGGCAGAAAGAAATGTGAGGGCTTAGCGACCAGCTTGCGCACCGCAACTGCTCCCACACCACCGTAGAGCTAGACTAGGAATTGCGCAAGAATATGCTGACTGGACTATGGAGGAATGGAAGGACGTTCTGTTTTCAAATGAGATTAGAATAGCTTTAAAAGGTCCAGACCGAACTCAGTGTGTCTACAGACGACAAAACGAAAGATTTACTCCATGCACTATAACTGAAACGGTGGGTTACCAGGGTCCAGTGGGTCCATAATGGCTTGGGGAATCTCTTTAAAAGCTCATACCAATCTAATTATGTTCGATAGAGGCAGTGTGAATGCTCGAAGAAACGTGGTTCTTCAAGCTCATGTCGTGCATTTCGCACCATCTATTGGAGATAACTTCAGATTAATGCATGATAACGCACCTTACTATACACCAATATTGGTGAACCTTATTGAGGTCCGGATTCAAGTTTTACGTTGTCCGGGACGCAGTCCCGATTTTAACCCTATTGAGCACATTTGGGAGAATCTCAAAATATGAATCCAAGCAAGAGTACCAGCCCCTACGAACTTAGCACAGCTTAAGACGATTGCGGTAGAGGAGTGGCACAACATCTCTGTCGCATATCCAGGATATCATGGATGGTTTATCAAACCGACTCCAAGAAGTCATCAGGGCCCGAGACGGCAACAACCATTATTCAAATTGTTATTTTTTTTTATTGACGTCTTTTTCTGATAAATTTAATTTGGCCAAAGTTTTTTAAGAATCGATTCTCATTGTAAAACTTTTAAGAAACAATTTTCTTTAATCTCTTATGTTTTTTGTGACCTTGATGGTTGCTTTCAACATACCCTCTCGTCAAATGTCGTTTAATTTAGAAAATTTTTGAAAAATTAAAAAAGGCAAGGTAGGCGGTTAATTGTGATGGTGAGTGTATAAAAGTTTACGCGTATTTCTTATGTTAAATCATAAATTTACAGTGACTTTGAAAAAAAAAATGTTTTTTTTTTCAAAATGAAGCGTTAACTTTCATAGTTCTTCTAACTTGCAAAGGACAGTCCCAACTTTCATTATTGAAAGACCACACAATGTTGTATTTTTTACTAAGGCTATGAAAAATCCATCTAAACTTTTTCATGTCGTTAGCGAATCTCGGCTCTTAGCGGCAAAATATAGTCTGGCGATGTCCACAACACATGTGCCTGAATCGATCGAGCAAAAATACGCAGTAAACATTAGAAACGAGATCACAGCCTAGTGTCCTGCATGACCGATTGATGAGGTTACCTAAAGTGGAATAATTATTTTTGCATGTTTTGTCTATTATACATATATAGAAAACGAACTAAGGACGGTGTACACCAGGGATTCGCCCTTAGTTTGTTTCTGTTTAGCGTGATATAAGACGTTCTGTCGGACGGCATCAGAAATTCACAGGAGCAACGCAACCACGGAGTGGTTGCGCGGCCTGACTACGTGTGTAACAAATGTCTGGCCATTGCACTATCGCTGGGGCCATGAAGGAGGGGAAGACCCAAGAAGTGCTGGTTTGACGTCGTAAGGGATGACATGTGAGCCAAAGGCTCCGAGGTGTAGGCCTCGAATGTAATTGGAACACAACGCTGAGATGATGACGATGATTTTTAAAGATATTTTATTTTGAAAAGGAAATTGACTGCGCCGGACAAAAGCGCTTCATAAAAAATCATTTCACATAGTGACGTCGAAGCGCAAATGTATGGACTGCAAAAGAATATTGCACTTATCTCAGTCTACTTTGCGTTTACATGTGTATATTGAGGTAAAAATTAATTTGAAAATTAATAAGGAATCTAAAAAGTTATAAACTTTTGACTTAATTTGATTGTGTATATTTTACCTATTTTGGGAACTAAAAGTAATAAAAATTCAAAGTTCCAGTTTAGTTGGGCAACATGTAATATGTGCTATGCATGTTTTTTCAAAAAAAAAATAGACTTTAAACAGTATTGGTTACAATTTGACGACCAATTTAACATCCCTATTAAAAGTGACCGTTAAATATTTATATCTTACATGTATATTATAGTTACTCAGAAACTATCCAGTGTCTGAGTACAGTGTACTTCTTGCATTATCAAAGTTAGCCGGGAGCTTATTCTAACATTTTACAATAAACGGTGACCCTCGTTTAGAAAGCGAATAGAAAACATGAACATTATAAATAATTTAACATAAAATATGGGTAAAAACAACCGAAATACAACAAAAAATAAAGCATCCCATTTTAAACAACATACCTACATCAAATGTTACATGTATATTTTTACTGCTTATCGATAAAGTGTCTATAATGGAAACGGGTTGGGATTGTGGGCTGAGCTCTAAACAAATGACAGTCGGGCGAGACGACTCGGCAGAGTCGTCCAATCCGATCGCAGGCAATTTCCTCAGACAAGGATTTTCTATCCCTTGAGCAAATATGCACTCATGAGTCCACGAACTACGATGAAAGTCGTACAGAAAATTGAATTGTACCTAAAGAAAGGGTCTTGTTTATTTTGATATAGCGCAAAACGACATAGGTATATCGGTATTGCCCGTTGCGAACCACTTTTATGTTAAAACGTTCCTGTTTATATTTCCGAATAAAGTAATGAAGTGACTACATTGCGTGGACATGGTTATTGTAACATGTCAGTACCGTAAAATGAGGTGATATTAGTTATGTTCTGGTCATTGCGGATGTGATATTAAAATCGTAATTGTATTAGTGCTGACATTTTGAATTTGTATGAGAAATTTATGAATAGCTACGTACTTCTTTTATAAAATGCTGCTATTGTTGAACTTTTTCGTGTTAAAAAAAAGTTCACCAATACATAGTTATATGACTTTATTTGACTTGATTTTATTAGATGGAAGCCATTACATAGGTAGACAACACATAGGTGCTTCGTACTTTCGCGAAGGAGATGGCGGAGCGCGCCCGGGAGAGATTTAGAACTCTCTCGGCCTGCCGAGCCCGCAGGCGCAGGCACTCAGGCACCGGGGGTCGCTTAACGACCTCCGTCCTCCATGGGCGCAGGCCTGGGGGTGGCAAGTGAGGCCGCCTGTCACCCCAGCAGAAGCAGGCCGAGACGGTGGGATGACTAGCACCCCTCCCCCAAACCGGGGCAAGACGGGGACACCGTGGTTCCTAAACCCGAGGGGGCCATCTCGAAACCGGAGATGGCCCAGGGTCAGTCAAAAAACCAACCAGACCAACTTTCTGTGTTGCACATAAATTTAAAGCGCGAACAACATGCTATTCGTCCAGAACAATCAAATCCCTTCACGAAACTCAATTTCCTGCAACACTGATGTTATTATGACTTTTTTGTAAAATGAATGACGACTAATAAGCTACAGGTAAGGCTTACCATAATTTTCCGCGTTCCAAACAAATTAACTCTACGCCAGTGAGCATTATTACAGTTAATAAACGATTTAATGGCTGACCTACTTATAACATATTAGATTGGCGCATGACAGTTTTGTTCAGCACGAAATTTTCACCCGGAATTATGGCGAACTTTACATTTTAATTTAGAACTCTAGTTCTAAATTATAATGTAAATTTTTAAAAGTTGTTCTGATTTTAAACATTCTCGCTGTATAGTCGGATTTCACAAACATTCAATTAACGAACACAAGGTAACTTTTTTTTGTTCAGGCATGAAAAAATATACCTCGTCCGTATACCGTGCGGCGCGGGGAAACCGCGTGGTTATGTGGGGTTCACTCCACACTAAAACAACCTGCCGTGTGCCATACACTGCGACTTACCTACTGAGTGAACCGTCAAAAATACTACGCACTAATCGATGGAACACCCATGCACCAGCCCGCAAGGTGCAGTGCAGGCCCGTCTTCGGTTGGGCGATGTCCAGGCACACCGGGACATCACCCATCGCGGGGGTTCCACTGCGGGTGGAGGGCCAAATCATGGCCCATGATCAGTTGCAGCAAATATATATACGATAAAATGATATTATTAACACTGGCACCTGTTCATTAGGACGGCAGTACCTCATACGGGTATGCCAACCATGGCATGCATGGGTATGCCGTGGATATCAACTTATACTGAAGCACTTACATTAATGATGTTAGTAAAGGTTCATTATACCTTCCATTGTTTGAAGTATCTCTTAAGCTATATCACAAGAAAAACATTCAAATATTTCTGCATCAAAATATCACAGGTTTGTGGAATATAATTGCATTGTTGAAGTTACACTTCATGAACTTTTAAGTAACAAGCTTGAACCTGGCATCATATTTCTGTCGGAGACTTTTATGCAAAATGGTTATGAATGTTTTATACATGTAAATGGTTACAAACTAGCATTCTCATTTTGCAGAAACAAAATTGAGTACGAACAATGCGGTGAAGAGTAAATCAGGTAAAGCAAGGCCAAACTCTTAAGGAGTTTTTTAATATAAAAGAAATGCCGATTGAGAAACACTTTAAAAATTGCACTATGGAATTGACTGTACACTCTGTACAGTACTCTGAACACTTAAATCATCATTATTTTTTAATCATAGTAAAACTTGTATGTAGATCCAATAAAAAAATTGTAGGTAGGTACTGTAGACATCTCGAAACCGGAGAGTGCCCAGGGTCAGTCGGGGTGCGAGGGATATGCTCTATGGGCAACCTTACACCTCGGCGTTTTAAGACCCGAGACGGCATGTGGTTTTAGTCGGTTCAAGCCCTACATAACCGCCCCCGCTGGCCGCCGGGGGGGTATCCGAAGGGATTTCCGCACGAAAAAATAAAGAAAAGGTACTGTAGACATTAATATTTATCATAACGATCACCACTGAAAATGAATGGAAAAAAAAAACTTTTATGTAAGTATGTGTATAATTATTTAATTCATATACCGGGTACACCTTCCTTTCCACAAAATTTTGCAGAAGTCATGCCATTTTCACGCCAAAAGAACCCGGGACTGTAGGAAGAAGGAAACACGTGTGCTGGGAAAGAATTCCAAATCATAATGATGCAAGGCAAAGAAAAAGGTACTGAACTGCTTGGTTCTCGATGGAATTGTTTGCACCGTGTGAGGGTGATACCTCATTCTTGCACGTGTTGTCCTGTATAGAAAAAGAGAGGGTGGAACTAATTGGAAGAGCTTATCAGAACAGTCGCCATGATAGATGTGGTAAAATACTGCCAAGAACGCAATATCTCTTACAACTGCAACTGCTCAATGGCGTTGGTGACCTCAGGACTTCCAATAAATGGACCGTACGCCAATGCAACCTGTCGAGAGCATTTAGTAAGTACTGAGCAGAGCCATTCCAGAGACGAGAGCAGTATTCCACGTCAGTACGGATTTGTGACTTGTATAGAAGATACCGCTGCTCCAGCGTATAAAACCGTCTCACCTTATTCAGGACTCAGAGTTTACGCGAAGCTGTTTTGATGATGCTCTTAATGTAATTTTTGTTGTTCAGTTTGCAGCGAACATCCATATCGAGTATATTTAGATTGTCCTGAAGTGGCAGTAGTGTGGCCCGATAAATAGGGAGGAAATAGAAAGGAGATACTTTTACTGTAAATGCAAATGACTGCGTCTTCTTGGCATTGAACTCGACCAGGTTTTCAGAGCCCCATTGAAAAATGTTATTCAGGACCCGGTCAAGCTCAGTGACATGAAGCTGCCTTTTCTCATTAATGTCAGCCTGCCTGGCCGCAGGGCATCCATGATATTACCCGTGCAAGGTTTTATCATCTGCATAGCCATGAATGCTGTCGGTAGACAGCATGTTGATGTCGATGTTGATATGCAGTAGAAAGAGAGTGGGCGATAAAGCGGACCCCTGCAGTACACCAGCATTTACCTGCAAGAATTTCGAAGATCTTCCATCACAAACCACACGAATTCGGTGCTCCTGCAGGAAGCTATCAACCCAGCTGCACAATTGAGGAGGCAGACTAAACGCAGGCAGTGTGGAAAGAAAGGACCTATGCCAGACTCTATGAAAGCTTTGGCGATGTCAAGACTAATAGCCAATGACTCGCCATGCTTGTCCATAGCCTCACTCCAAAGGTAGCTAATGTATGCCAGAAGATCACGCGTGGAGCGTTTTGGCCTGAAGCCATTTTCATTAATTAAGGAGTGATTCTCTAGGTAACGCATGAACGGTGCATTACTGTGCGTCGCCGCGGCTACTCGCGGGGTGCACCACAAGTTCTTGACCAAGCCGTGTGATGCGCTCGGCATCCGCTCTGATGTAAGCCCTCTTAAAGATCTTTTGTGGCTTTGTTGTATGCTGCCTTAACGCGCGATCCCAACGTGGGCTGCTCCCACGTTGGGATCGCGCGTGACAGCCTCTGCGCACTCGCGCCCAAACCAGGGACGCACACCACGGGCATCGAAGATTTCAGTGGGATATAGTATTTCATACCCAAACTGATCTCACCGGCGACAGCAGTGGCAATATCCGACAGGGCCCTATCCTTAAAGTAGCGTTCTACCTACGGGATGGACGCAAAGTAGTCACGAAGTCCATCCCAGTCTGCTGACGAGTAGTGCCAAAGCCGTCTCTTACCCTGCACGGATCATGGGGGAGCTACATTGGGTACCTTGGAGCAGACCAGACAATGGTCGGGCTAACCTAAAGCGGCACGCACCGCAGCACTGTACTGGTCTGGGTGACTCGTCAGCAGAAGGTCTGGCGTACCAATTGGGTCAGGTTATGCATGAGAGAGAATGCATGGTCTGTTTTGGCGGAGCCTAGCCAGGTTTCATGGCGGGGGTTAAAATCCCCCAAAAACATCATTTCCGAGTTCGGAAACCGCTCCTGCGCATCATCTGCCGCCTAACTCAAATATTCGAAGAGTCGAGTTATCTCGGCATCTGTATGATACGGTAGAGGCAAACCTAAATCTGACTTGAAAAGCCATGACCAATGTGTACCCAGAGAATGGAAAAGGATGGGTACTCTAAGCAGCGCAAACGGCGACAACAAACATCCGTCATAACAAACACGTACACCCCGGCTTTAGCACGGAAACTTTCCTCAATACAGCAAGTAAGTCGTGTCGTCAGGGCGGTGTATTTGTGTCTTCGTGAGAAAGAGCATAGCTGGCTGTGGCGTCTCAAGATGTTAGTGGACGGCGTTGAGGTTCGCATATAGCCCACAGATGTTAGTGGACTCTACCTCCAGTTTGTGGGAGAGTGACGATCCGCTGCATTGCCATTATCTCTTTTCTCCGTTGCCATAATATAGGGTTAAAAAAGGCGTAAAAAAAGCGTCGTCGCAGCACAGCGTGACAAAACGCAGAGATTCGTTTCATATATGTATATGAGGCATATGGGGAGTCGACCCGCCGGATGAAAGGGCCACCGTACCCTCCCGAATATGGTCACCGGGTCCTAATCCGGTCACCAATCGGCACGATGAACCACATCGGGATCATGCGCGACCTGGTGGGACACCCTTCCGGGATGGTTAGCCCCAGTTGCGCCCCTGTACTATGCTGCGGGCGGCCAGCGGCACCACCGGTTCTACAGATATCCCTGTCCGGCGGGTCGACCCGCGCCATCTCCAATAGACTACACCGATACCCACTGGCCCCATAAGTGCTACGACAACCACCACCTCATGCCCGGCTATGCACCTGCTGAACACTGAACGCAACACAACGAAATTGGATTACTATGGAGGGTTTTTCGCAAAAGTGCACGGTGGTACCTCCCGGTCCAATTTCGAAACGGATTTGTGCCATCAAATTGCAACACAAAGTATTTGTATGTTTATCCGCATTCTGGAACCCATAACACAAGCTATTTAAACTATTGTCTAGATATCACTGTGTAAAATATTAAAAACATAACATAACATAACATAAACTCACGCCTATATCCCCGAAGGGGTAGGCAGAGGTGCTAGCACCCACATTTCGCCAGTTTATGTTTAGGTCCCAATGTAATTGGTGGCGAGCCTATTGCCATTAACCGGGCACTTATAAACCTGCAATAAATACACACATAACTTCGAAAAGCATCGAAAAGTCATTGGTATGTGCCATGGTAAAACCTGGGATCGAACCCGAGACCTCGTCTCAGCAGTCCATTACCCATACCACTAGGCTAATTTATTATTATTCATAATTCTTCTCTCGCTGGTCATTTTGTTCCCTTAGAACAAAATTCTTTAAGACATGTTATGCAGTTACTACCAGAACGATAAATGTTTTTACTGTTTAACTTAACGTGTCATTATTTTGTAAGTGCATGAAATTGAAACAAATAATTAGATATTTTGGCATCAAATTATATGTATACTGTAACTATTATATCTGAAATACAGTAATATTCTCTACAAAGTATAGAAATAACTTGAAGTGTTGTTTATATTTGCAGAACTAAAAGCAGGATCATGCCATCCACGTCTTGGGTTTAGTGGGATATGGGGTAAACATACTGCAACTTTACACATGCTATGAACATAATAGGATTCCTGCGCCCAAACATTAAAATGTAAAAATATACACAGATTCAAACCGGATGTCTTCCAAAGTAAATCTTTTCCGTTTAAATTATTTATGGTAGTTGCTATTTTAGGAAGACTGTAAATAAACAATATTGCTACAAGTCCTCTTTACGCGATTTGCACACAAATAATTAGTCTATATATAATAACAATTCCAATGAAACCAGTAGAAAATGGAGAGGGCAGAACCTAAGTGGCAAAATTAAAAAAAAATAACGTTATTTTAGAATTAAATAGGACGCTAATGTATCATTTCTGAAGCGTAAAAATTAAATCTTCGTCTTTTTTGAAGGCAAATAATAATTATAAGTTATTTTCCTCGTAGGTATAATATGAACAAGGGCACGCCGCAATAGCGGCGGTAAGGCCCATCATGGAGGATTGGCTGGAGAGGCGACACGGAAGCCTCTCCTACCGACTGACGCAGGTGATCTCAGGGAAGGGGTGCTTCGGGGACCACCTGCATCGGATCAGGAAGGAGCCAACGCCTGAGTGTCATCACTGCGACGCGAGCGAGGACTCAGGGCTGCACACGCTGGCGGACTGCCCGGCGTGGGAGGCGCCGAGGCGTGACCTCGTGGCAGCCATCGGGGTGGGAGTCCTCTCGCTCGGCAGCATGATTGCGGCAATGGTGCGGAGCGCGAGCGCGTGGGCCGCCGCCGCCTCCTTCTGCGAGCATGTAATGCTCGCGAAGGAGGTGGCGGAGCGCGCCCGGGAGAGACTTAGAACTCTCCCGGTCCGCCGAGCCCGCAACTTGCTCGCCGCGCGTCGCAGGCAACTCAGGCGCCGGAGGTCGCTTAACGACCTCCGTCCTCCATGAGCGCAGGCCTGGGGGTGGCGGGTGAGGCCACCTGTCACCCCAGCAGAAGCAGGCCGGGACGGTGGGGCGACTAGCGCCCCTCCCCCAAACCGGGGCAAGACGGGGACACCGTGGTTCCCAAACCCGAGGGGGCCATCTCGAAACCGGAGATGGCCCAGGGTCAGCCGGGGTGCGAGGGATATGCTCTATGGGCAACCTTACACCCCGGCGTCTATAGACCCGAGACGGCGTGCGGTTTTAGTCGGTTCAAGCCCGACATAACCGCCCCCGCTGGCACGCGGGGGGGTATCCGAAGGGATTTCCGCACAAAAAAAAAAAAAGGTATAAAATGAACAACTGTGTACACCTTAAAAGAAAGTGTCATTCTCGATCTCGATTACTTTAAACAGATATGATAGTTGGTCACTTTCTCCCCTCACTGAACAATGTACTATTATTACATCGCCTATTATAAAAACGCTATCAGCAGCTTCTTTTTTTATGCTACTGAGGTGGCTGACAAGCATACGGACTACCTGATGGAAAGTGGTTACCGTGGCCTATGGACGTGTGCAACACCAGGGGAGTCACAGTCGTGCCGCCGACCCTGTAAACACAGACGCCGTCAGTATAGAAGACGAAGCGGGGCCTTTGGTCTTCCCTCTGACAGCACAAAAACTCTCCAGTGAGCTCTGGCTACCCTACTCACAGCCGGGAACACAACACGAGGTTCTTATGGCTGCGGTATTCTGTAGGGCGGAGGTACTTCCCCAGTCGGACTGCTCAGTTGGACGGGAATACCGTCGTGTCCTACACCTCCTAGCTGAGTTCGCACTAGCGTGTGTGCTAGTAAAAGTATACTACTAGTAGTTTATGAAATAAAAATAAGTGGCTAAGAGGTAGCGGAAAAGTATTTATACTCTCTCATCGCATAGATTGAGATAATAATAATACTTAATAATAATAATACTTTTTTTTTTTTTCCACAAAGGTAGGCACATAAAATCCATTCATACAATAACTATTACAGTCTTAATCCTTTGTGGGAGACTGGTATCTGCACTAGGAAAACCTGTCATACAGATTACCAGGCCCCCTACTTATGAATATATGTAATGATAGATTAGCGCAAAGAGCGTGTCCTATTCCAAGAAAAAATACCACAATATTAACCATATAAATCACAATCGCTACAATAAATTAACATTGAAATCAATATCAAAATTATTCTCGAACATATTCAAAAATAAAATACAATTAATAATAAAAAATCAAATCAAATCAAATATTAAAATTAATAAAATATATGAGAGTGTATGGACAGGCAGTGCTTGACCGCTACTAAGGTCAGCCGGTTACCTTAGCGGCACTCTAACCTAAAGCGACGAATGAGACCTTGGCAGTGCGATGTGTTGTTCGCACAGATTTTAAAATTCGAAGGATGTAAGTCGCCCCCGTGCTTCATGTCTGGGCGGCCTGATGAGCATCTTGTAGTAATAGAACTTCTTGTAAATATTTAATAACAAGCCCTGACATCGCATGATTGAACATAGCTGGAGTCTGAAAGAAAATTTAACAGATTGTAAAAGATAACGTTTAATTTCAAAATTGCTCTCTGTAGCTGAAAGATACAAGCTAGGGTTGTAATCTCTATGTGCGAGGGATATGCTCTATGGGCAACCTTACACCCCGGCGTCTGTAGACCCGAGACGGCGTGCGGTTTTAATCGGTTCAAGCCCGACATAACCGCCCCCGCTGGCACGCGGGGGGGTATCCGAAGGGATTTCCGCACGATAAAAAAAAAAAAAAAAAGGGTTGTAATCTCTTAGATAAATATGTATAAGACCATGAGTTATTTTCTAGTTGAAGCAGAACACAATTAGATTCATCTAAAACAGAGTTTTATTTATTAAATACAGATAAGTTTTACATAACAAATATCACTATGAAATAATAAAGTAGAAACTAACCTAAAACAGAGAATCGACAATTAAATGTTCATGCTTTACTATTCTTATTATAAAAACTTGAATCGTCTTTTGCACTTTTAAACTAAAGCAAATTCACAAACACAACTGAGTTTAAAAGAAGTTATAAAAAAACATTTGTAATTTAATTACCCTCTTGTCGCTGAACTGATAGGTACATACTCAAATGTCATTGTCTGTGTCAACGTCAAAACAAAGCTTACATCACCCCCCTTCGAAATGCAAATTTTTTCTACTTAAGTAGAGTAAAATTTAGCTGTGAAATCTAAAGATCAACAAGCATAGGAATGAGCTTTGTGACATGATATAGTCCAATAGATCTTGTACCACGACCGGTGTTTATTTTAAAAACTGAATCCGATATTTTTTCTTCAATTTCAAAGGGACCAATTCTAATTTCATCCATCTTTTTTTTGTTTAATTTGTTTCCATAGTCAACATATACCTTATCTCCTTTCTTAAACTCATATTGTAATCTATTCTTGGCAAATAAAGTTTTATTATATTCGTGTGATTTTATTGACCTTTGGAGTGCTATTTTCCTGTCTTCTTCCAAATGTTTTGTCAATAACTGTTTTCCTTTTAATTCATTTGGTAACAAGTCTGTAGACTCACCTGATAGTAAATATTTAGGAGAAAATCCTGTTACAGAATGGTTTGTTTCATTGTATCTATTTCTACATTCTTCTGCTATTTTTGACCAATTTGTTTTTCCTTTTGATCCATTCATTTTGCATCTTATTTTGTTCACAATTGTTTGGTTTAGCCTCTCGTTTAAACCGTTTGAGAACGGTGCGTCTACCGCTGTAAGTATTAATTGAATATTTCGGTTCTCAAGGTAATTTTTGAATTCAATCGAATTAATAGCTGGGTATTGATCAGAGAGTAAAATGTCTATTGTTTCTTCTTTTGGAATTTTTTCTATAAGTTTGATGAAGTCTCGAGCATGTTGATTCTTAGAACACAGGATATATGCGTACCTGGTAAAGTGGTCTACTAGTAGATGTAAATATCTTTTTGTTGATCTTTGACCCCCAAATCCTCCTATTGTGTCCAGTGACATTATTTGAAAGGGTTTGTTAGCTGGACCTAATTGTGACATAAAGCCATATTTTCTATTTAACCTTGTCTTATTTTTTAAGCATACCTCGCAGTTTTTGCATATCTGTTTAATATTTTCTGATAGATTCGGTGCAGTGTAAAAGGGTTTTATTTTAGATTCTGTTTGATTTATTCCAGTATGACAATATTTTTCATGCGTCTTTTTTATTATAGTTTTACTGTAATCTTCACTTAGAATTATTTTTTTCCTCTTTTTCCCCCCTTTTTTATAATAAATTCCATCTTCTAAAATAATGTTCTTTTCAAGTGGTTTTATTAGTAAATTTTGTGCTTGATCATATTTTATATCATGAATATCAATAATATTTACTGTTCTTAAGTTATCTTCATTATTTGCATCAATGTCCAATACTGGGTTTCTGCTGAGACAATCTGCTTCTGTATTATTTTTTCCTGGAAAATATTTTATTTCACAATTATATTGTGACAGATAATGTGACATATCCCCTAATTCATCGTCAGGTCTGTTTCTTATATTTAACTTCTCTAGAGGTTTGTGATCTGTGTAGACAGTAAAATAATTTCCAATCAACCAATGTTGCCAAAACTTTATGCTCTCTTTTATGGCTAAACATTCTAAAAATATCGCTTTTTTATTTTTTTGTGATTCATTTATTTTTTTAGAAAAATATGCTACCGGTTTTTCTTCGCCATTGTGCTGAACTTGTTTCAAAACTGCTCCTATTCCTATGGCACTGGCATCAGTATAAATAAATATTGGTGCTTGTGGGTCATAAATGGCTAGTATTGGTTTGGAACATAGATAATCTTTAACTTTCCAGAATGCATCCTCACACTGTTGTGTCCAATTAAAGTTGTGATCTTTTCTCAGCAATTTATGTAGAGGATCAAGTACTATTGATACACTCGGAATGTATTTTCCATAGAAGTTTATTTTCCCTAAAAATTGTCGTATTTGTTTTCTATTTTGAGGAGCAGGAAAATCTTTTATTGATTTCAAATTGTCTTTTAGAGGTGTAATCGTATTCTTTTGTAATATATGGCCTAAATACTTTACAGTGTCATGTGCAAACTTACATTTTGTTAATTTTAGCCTGAAACCTTCTTCTCGAATAGCCTCCAGTAATATTGTTAAGTGTGTGATATGGCTATCAAACGTCTTAGAGAAGATTAGTATATCATCAATGAAATTCACTGCAAATTCTGTCAGACCATTTTTCCTTATAATATTTCCCAAAATCCGTTGAAATATAGCTGGTGATGTCTTAAGGCCGAAGGGTAAACACGTCCATTGGTAATGACCTTCTTGAGTTACAAACCCAGTTTTGTGTCGGTCTGTAATTTTTAATGGGATGGACCAAAAAGCTGAATTTATATCTAAGGTTGTAAAATAATTACAATTTATTGTTTTTGTTATTAGATCTTCTATGAGAGGAAATGGTTGTGATTGAGGTATAATTATTTTATTTAAATCTCTGAAGTCTATGCATAATCTACTCTTTTTTCCTTCGTCCCTTTTAAAAGCTAAGGTAACAGGTGCCGCAAACGGACTGTAAGATTCCTCGATCAGTTCATGTTTTAAAAGTTGTGTGATTTGATTTTCTATTTCTATCTTGTCTTGGACTGAACATCTATATGGTCTTTTATAACAATATTTTTCAACTTGCAAATCTATACAGGCTTCATACTTCCTCACTTTTCCGGTGTCATATTTATTTTTAGCAAAAATTTCTGCGTAATTATCCAATAATATGTTTATTTGTTTTCTTTGATCAGTATTTAAGTGTTCTGTGTCTATATTAAATTTGTTTGTATCTATACCTTCATTGAAGTTAACTGCATATTCTTTTTCTTCTATATTTATTTCCATATTTTCAATCTGTTTATCTTCAAACATATTTTTATTATGTATTTGGATATTTAAATTCTCATCATGAGTCAACCCAAATTGGTGTATTGAATCTAACCCTAGTATTAGATCATACTCAAAATTTTCATTTTCAAAGATAAATGCATTTATTTTAATCTTCTTATGTAATAACTCCGCATCCAGGGTAACTAACCCTTTAGTTTTACCCCCTCCACTTATTGTTTTTATTGTACTATAACAATAATTTGGCTTCAAATTCGTCACCTGAACTAATTTTGAATTTATTAATGTTATTCGTGAACCAGGGTCATACAATCCCTTGGCTTCTAATGTATTATTTAACATCACCGTAATCTCAATTAGTGGAGGGAATTTTAGTTTTTTGGATCTTCATTACTCAGTTCAACTTTTAATATTGAATTAGAATTAAGGTTTTTTTTTTCATAGTTATACCAGCAAACATTCTCTGGATGAATTCTATTTAATTTTCCTTTATTCTCACAAATCCTGCAAGGTTTTTTTTCAGTTTGTTTTATTTCTTGTTTATTGTATTTATTTCCTGTGATTAAGTTTTTCTTTGTGTCGTTTTTCCTTGTTAAACTTTCTAATCCTCTTATGCAGTTAAATAAGTCATTTACTTCTTTAAGGCTTTCTCTGTCTATTCTATCCATTATGAAATTTGGTAGACCGGTCGCAATCAAATATATCAGAGTTTGGGTATCTATTGATTTGTTTATTTCTAGTAACAGTCTCTCTTTCTTAAGAGCATATTCTAACATTGATCCTTGTATATATTTAAAATTCATAGCATACCTGATTGGTGACCAGCCTTTATCAGCAAATGTTTCACTTAAACTTTTCTTCCATACAGACCAATCTGAATCTATAGTATGTTTGATAATCATTGAGGTGTACCAATCTATACAAGTATCTTCCAATAGTAATCTTAGAATTTCTACTTTTTGTAAATCTGTATTCATTTGTAAACGTGCACATTCACTTTCAAAAGTATCTAACCATTGTTGAACATTTGTTGTGTTTCTTGAAAACTTTTCTATTGAAAATTCTGCTACTAATCTCATCTTATTTTCTTTTTTTTTTTAACAATGTTGGTTCTGTTGATGACGACTCATGACTTTGTTCTAATTTTTCAAGTAAAAACCCATCAAATTGTAAGTTGTCATCATCTAAATATGTTGATTTCATTTCCTTGGTTAATGTTATCCAAACCTGTCTCTTATCATGCCTTTTTTGGAGAGATTTTTTTACTTTGTTAAATATTTCATGCTTTAATATTTCTTTGTGTAATTGCACTGATTGATACTCTTTAGGCACAACAAAAGTTTGATTTTGTGTATCCGTAATAGAGGTTATGGCATAAATATTTGTCTTATTATCATCCGATTTGGCTTTTACAACAAATTCAAATCTTAATTTCTCCATTGTATAGGTTATCAAATAGTAATTTATATTTCACATGTATATGAATTGTCGATTTATAAGACCATGAGTTATTTTCTAGTTGAAGCAGAACACAATTAGATTCATCTAAAACAGAGTTTTATTTATTAAATACAGATAAGTTTTACATAACAAATATCACTATGAAATAATAAAGTAGAAACTAACCTAAAACAGAGAATCGACAATTAAATGTTCATGCTTTACTATTCTTATTATAAAAACTTGAATCGTCTTTTGCACTTTTAAACTAAAGCAAATTCACAAACACAACTGAGTTTAAAAGAAGTTATAAAAAAACATTTGTAATTTAATTACCCTCTTGTCGCTGAACTGATAGGTACATACTCAAATGTCATTGTCTGTGTCAACGTCAAAACAAAGCTTACATATGTAGTGAAAAAATTATTATTATGTTCAAATGAAATTCACAGAATATAAAATTTGTGAAATTCACAATTAGTGACCAACATGAACCAACATGATACAGCTCGCAAGTTACAAAACTTTGTAGTTGTTAAGGCATAAACAGTGACAGTGCGACGCGTATTCTATGCGAGTGGATAGGTACCGGGATACAGCGAGTCCGCATCGCTGTAAACACACTAGGTTCTACACAGTGCGATGCGGCTTATCCGTGGTTAGGAGGAGTGGCGCGGATAGACTCCCGTTCATGAGCAGATTGCTCACCACGACGCAGTGAACGCACTATAAGGCTTAGTACATTTACTATCCGCCGTAGATGTCTGCATGGATCACCTGCGTCGGATTGTTTCAGGCGTCACTAAATTTAGTAGACCAAATAGCGATTGCACTAAAGCAATATTTGAAAAAAAAAATGTGCTTTCAATTTTGGAAACAGTTACGACATTATTTATATTGTAGAAGATTTGATACATTTGATTGTAGATCCATCCCTTTAGCCTAAGTGAATACCTATAGAGAATTTGTCAAAGAATAAACCAAACAAAATAGCAATTAACAAGAGTTAAGTTCCTCAGATGTATTCGCTTCAAGCACATGATCCATCTATTTCACACGCACTCGGTGTAAGATGTATCACGTTACTTATTCCAAACAGATTCTTTCATATCCGTTACCCAAATATAGTAGTACAAGTATCCTAGAGAGGGATTTAGAGGATATTGATGCAGAAAAACAGTAGTTATAGTCGAAATAATAGGGGTGTTGGGCTCGGCTCGTTTTGTTTTATCTGCCCGCAAGTTACGCATGAGTGTGGTGTGTATAAACATTTTGTGATGCTATAACGTTCCATGATCTAAATAAACACAAATGAAACCTTTGAGTATGTTTTTGATATGTTTTTATGCTTCTTTTTTATTAGATTTCGTGGGGTGGTTTTCAAGAGGATTTCCGCTTGACACCTATGGGTTTAAGTGTAATTAACCGACTTTAAAGGAGGTTCACGGTTTGTCTGGTATGTTTGTATGTACCCACAATTTTGACGCGTTTGGCTGAACCGATTTTGATGCGGTTTTCAGAAAAGTATTTGTTATATTCCGGAGTCGGCTTGAATATACTTAGCTGACTTAAAAAAGGGGGTATGTTTGTCCGTGATTAGGTATCACGAATTTGGTTGAACCAATGTTGATACGGTTTTCAATAAAGTATTTGTTACATTTCAGACGTTTTAGTATACTTAAACGACTTAAAAAAAGGAAATATGTTTATCTATGATTAGGTATCTCGCGTTTGGCTGAATTAATTGTGATGCGTTTCAGAAAAATACTTGTTACATTCTGGAAAAGGTTTTAGTATACTTAACCGACTTAAAAAAGGATGTGTGTCCGCGGTTTTTAACAATATATCGTCGTATAGTTTTCTAGTTTTAGGTGTTAAAGAAATCAGTATTGTTCACTGAAAAGGGAGAAATAAAATATATTAAATACAAAAATAGAACCGACTTCAGAAACCAAGAAGGGACTGACAAGTTTAAAATAACTGAATTGCATATTTAATTCAAAAGACAAAAACGCTCATAAGACTTGCCTGTTGAAGTCAGTGCCAAATCCGTGGAAACGTCAACCCACGTGTATCGTGTCACTACGGTTACACATTGCATTAAAGGCCATGGAGAGACATAATGTGGCATGACTACACGAGTGGACTTACCCTACATTTCTACCTAATAGTCCTAATACCTCTTTGGTTTGGCACCGATTTCAACAGGAAAATCTTATGAGCGTCTTTTTTTTTAAATTAAAAATGTAATTCAGTTATTTTTCACTATTCAGTCCCAGTCCAGTCTTGGTTTTTGAAGTCGGTTCAATTATTTTATAAAAAAAATCATGATGTCTTTTCTTGGCACTAAAAACGCAAGTATCATAAGTATAATGTAATATTTAATTAAAATTTTAGCTCCATTATTAATCGGCTTTAGCATAGCCATGAACTACAAACAATACCGAAAATAGTTAATAAAAATCATTTTAAAAAGAAGCTTTTATTCAAAAAATCATTTGTACTAGAACGAAATACTAATATTATGCAAGGGTTATTCTGATTTCAAAAACTTGTATCGTGTAAGTTTTTTCTCTGTGTTCTGAATTCGACATAAGTTTTTGAAATCAGCACATGCCTTTTTTTGAGCGTGTGGAAACCCCCATTGGCTTCACCCCATCAGTGCCGACGATGGGGTGGGCGCGTCGGAATCGGACCGACTAAAACCACACGGTGTACTCCCCAAGTGTCCATTGCCGGGCACCCGTTGTAAGCCCTCGATTGCACCACCGCGGACTCGCCTGGTGGGTTCGGGTTTTATCCTGCGTGAGTTGGCAGGCGTGTGTCCCTTGCTTCAAATTATTATTTTCGTTTAATAACAACTGATTTTTTTAAATAAAAGCTTGTTTTTAAACATTGATCTATTAATTATTTTATTTTACATGTTTTAGTTTTATTGAATTCATGTAGCACCATTGCTATCCAAGAGCAGCCAAAGGAACTCAATACAACAAGTCTATCTTGTTTAGTTCCAGACCACCTGTTGGCAACACCAACATTAAATTTATGTTGTCACATTGTTTCCGCTGTCTCTTTGCTCCTGCTTACATGGAAGAATACACGCGTTGCTCCAATTATAATACTTTTATTTATCCAAGACCTACACCTATCTCTGCTACTGAAGGAAGAAGGAATTACAGTCCATTAGGAACGACCTGCATCAAACATTGGTCCTAAGAAGCCAGTTAAGAAGACAGCGTCGCCAACAAGATTGGTGGTAATTTTATTCGGCGTGCTTGTAAGTGTTCCTCCATTTTATTTTCTTCGGACGACATCCGATGGATGCTTGTACTATCGTCCCTTTCAAGAGTAACAAAGCGCCATCTGTGAGCAGTGTAACGCTCCCCCCTTAAAAGTCCGAAAGTATTTGAACCGCCCACTGATGAGACGATGGACCTGAATGCAGCAACTGATTACAGTGCTGAAGGCACTGAGAGTATCCGTTACTATTATATCCTCCAAGTTTAGGAAGATACTATTAAAAGTTTGGCTTTATTGTGATCGTCTAAATATTTATAAGTATGGAACCCTTTATACGTTGTGTTTAAGCATTGTAGTAACTCATAGTCCTTTATTTGGTTCATTGAGACAAGACAAGAGTACATGGTATTGAGAACACTGATTTCAATCTAATTCCTATAACTATTTTTCTATCTAGTAATAAAGTTAAATAATGTTCCTATACAATTACATTGAATCCCTGAACCTAATATGATTTAAGATTTTGATTTTAGAAGCTACCTAGTCTCTATAGTGATAATTAGTGATATTTATAAAATTCTGAATACTAAGTTCATTCCTAAGTGATCCTAGATATAGACATTTTAAGTTTTGTGTACCTTTAAATGCAAGCTAGTTCAATTTCACAGTATGATATATAAGCATTTAGTTTAGGTAGAAGTGAAGATATAACACACACAATATGGAGTTGTCTTACCATAACTGGACCTTTCAAAGGAAATGTATATAATTTTCTTATATACAATTTGAGTTATTTAGACAAAGAGATAGTAAATATTGGTAGTCAAGTAAATAAAATGTGTGATTAAATACATATGTGGTTAATAATTAGTTACCTTGAGATAACCTACATAGTAGATTATCTCAGAGTAGCCGGAAAAATGAAATGAAGCGTCTGTTGATAGGTGTAGACTGCTAGGATGGGGTATTTTTATAGGTAATAAGGAATCCTATGACCGGTTCCATTACTGGAACCGGGGAGGCCGCATCCGCCAAAACCCCAAGCCCCCAACGAGCAACCAATCCTCTCCAGGCTGAAGGCATACTACTTTTAAGTTATGCACAACCTTGGTGCTTTACAAAATAAAAATAGTACCGAATTGGGAATGAGTGCCCAATTTCACCAAGTAGGTTAGATGGAAATATATCCAGTCTAACGAATGTATAGCTCGAATCATTGCTGTAGTGTATTCATACACAGGCAGTAATTGGGTAATCCCTTGGGCAGTTCATCTAGAACACGGCCAATGAGTTACTAGCGCTGTTATGGGTACCAGCTGTTAAGAGACATGGTAATATATATGGTAAGGTCTTCGCGAGCTTGTGGCAACTGTCCACGTTTCAGGGTCAAGTGATACCGCGACCAAACGCTTTCAAGACACAATGCGAGCTTGTGGCAACTGTCCACGTTTCAGGGTCAAGCGATACCGCGACCAAACGCTTTCAAGACACAATGCGAGCTTGTGGCAACTGTCCACGTTTCAGGGTCAAGCGATACCGCGACCAAACGCTTTCAAGACACAATGCGAGCTTGTGGCAACTGCCCACGTTTCAGGGTCAAGCGATACCGCGACCAAACGCTTTCAAGACACAATGCAAGCTTGTGGCAACTGTCCACGTTTCAGGGTCAAGCGATACCGCGACCAAACGCTTTCAAGACACAATGCGAGCTTGTGGCAACTGTCCACGTTTCAGGGTCAAGCGATACAGCGACCAAACGCTTTCACGACACAAGTATTTTCCCCACACCGATAAAGACATAATAATAAGTAGGTAGGTAAGTATGATAGCATGCATTGCGAGGGCTTAGCCTAGCATGACATATCACTTACAATGAACCGAGCTCACATCCGTCAAACAGGATACGTAGATCAAATTGAACATCGATCCTGCAAATAATTTGTTTTAAATGTCTGAATTAAATCAGGCACTCACAAGGACTGGATAAAGACAAAGGAATTGTCAAGAGTTAAATGAAACTGCTTTAAAAGACATAACAATCATTTACTCAAGTAATTACCGTACCTTTTGAGCTTCTCATCTTTACAATGAAAGTGAGGTCTGTATTTGATAGGAATAATAGTCCAGCAGATGGCTGTATGTATATACAATACGACACAAAGTGGACTGTCTGATCTTGTCCTATCACCAGTTGAGAAACCGTATGATACTACAAGATGAGCTCAGTAGGGTTGAGCTAGCTAAGGGGCATCAGTTCGTCACTAAACCTCCCCTCAGACCGAACCAATATCAGCAATGAACTGAGTCAGGGTATGATTATGTTACCTTACTTGATTAAGCAAGGTTTCACAACACACATCGACAATCCATTACTAGCTATTGTTGCGTACAGTACTGTTGTCTCGGCAGACTAGGCAAGTAAAGGGACGCTACATTCCATCCACTAGAATAAACATTTAGTTTGTCTAGCACATAGAATGTGATATCCAACGCTGAACGGGCTCTGCCCAATTGGGGTTCCCTATAATAAAACAACGGTCGAATACAGCCATCCTCTGGACTCATCCCAGACAGACTGTTGAATTTCAGTAGAACCATCGTAAAAAATAAGATAGCTCAATTTCTCAAACCTTTACCTCATTCCAAGCAAACTTTAGAACTTGGGAGGCTCTTAAGCGTGCCTAGAACTACATATTTCGTGTACACAAGGGTATTGTGTAGTGTGCAGGATGAGTGTAATGATGAGTGTATAAAATAATATTTTATAAGTTAGTTTAACAAGTCATATGACCCATTAATCACACTTTGAATATTAAATGCCATTACAGATACAGGCTAAGAATCTGCAATAGACATCCCAGGCTTATAGGAACTAGCCATCTAGATTTAGATAAGATAGCATTAAAAGAAAATGTTAGTAGCAATTTGCTTACATATAGGTTAATGGCAATAAAAGTTTTGTAATCTATTCATGTGACCTAGATTTTAATGATTATGGAAAGAACGCACAGGACATACAATAAATTTGTAAATCATAGTACAAATAATGTCTGTCAACATTCCATAGGGACATGTGATCAGACGCAAAAGAAGAAAGCCACAACATAGATACAGTTCAAGTTAATAAGTTGTTCACTTCTCACCAACCCGCTGCTGGAGCGTCTCTTATACTCACAATTACTGCTACCACCCTCACACCAAACCACACACCACCTATATCAGGAGACACGCCCTAATCTAGCTACGAAATTACCCTTAACCCACCTACATTCAACCCAGTGGCAAGCAAATGGAATAATCTCTACAAGGTTTGCCCTAAAATTTAGGATTCTAAACTAGATTTATAGCTTAGTACATACTGCATGAACCCAGTCACCTCATCCCAGATAGAGAGCCTCGAGTACTCTAAACCCAGCATGAATCGACAGAGAACGCTATCATAGCATAGCCACAGTCTGATCCCTGACTTGACTTGGCCAAAGTCATCCCAGTTCACATACCATAACCACACCAGATATATAAATCTTAGGTTTCAAAGGAAAATTTATATTCTATTTTATTTTTCTACCTCCAACCCACAAAAGTAAATTATCATGAATACAATTTATGAAACCTAAATACAGTCAACATTTTAAGAATTAGAAGAACAGAAACTAAGATAACTCACCACGCAGGCTACAAGGCTTTCTAAAATTCGGATGAACTTTTCAGCAACTTAAGTTCGCGACGAATTCTTGAAGACTCCTCCCGATATTCCCCGGTACGCTCCTTTTATTACCTCTTGCTACCCCCCTTTCCTATAATCACGCCACTACACGTCATCTCTTCTGAGTTGCCATAAAACAATATGTTTTAAAGCCACTACCAACTATCGACTATTTGAAATTAATAACGGAAGCTATCAGCCTAAACAAATAAATTCACTTCAACTATTCCTACTCTTTAAATTGTCTTGTAACCAAATTAACATGAGATTATACCAAAATTATATTAAAAGTTAATAAAAGAAATCATTAAGTCTTGAATTATCCTTATAATTTTTATTTTACTTTTAGGCCAACAATGTATGAGCAGTGAGAAGGGTATTTTAATGTTAATCTGCAACGTCTGAAGCCGTTCTGAACCGCCAATGCAATCTCGATGGTTGGACCGTCACAGCAGCATTGAGCACTTCAAAGAATAATACAGGACGTGAAATAGCATTTTTCGTCAATTTCTCCGTGTTACCTACTTGCAATTTTGGTCAACGCGCTTTTATAGAGGAAACTTATAAACCGCGAAAAGCTAGAAAATAATTAACATCGTGTTCCAGCTTGAAAATACGACGGTGAGCGAAAAAGATTTCAAGTTGGTTGAAAAGTTCCCGGCAAGACTACAAGCGACTCCGTCGATAAAACAGTAGCTTTAATTTTATCTATAAGTTGGTAAAACTGCTTTTTGCGGATGCGTCAAGCGTCTGTGCTCATATTATTGATTATTCTATTGAACGAATTCCATTCAAAGATTCGCCATATTGTATAAGTTATTGCGTAGGTAGTTTGCATTTGTTCATAAATTCTGTTTACAGTGAAGTTAATAGCATTAAAAAGTGCAAGATTGTCATTAAAAACGACAATGCCAGATTTAAAGAACTTGGTAGGTGCCCGGGGTCTCCCGTATTCATAGTTTTGTGACAAATGAAGATTTAAACGTAGAAGTTTCATTACTGCAGTCGAAAAAGGCAAGGTTAGTGGAAGCCTTTAAAGCCTACGACGAGTACAATATCCAAATTATAACTATTGATCCCAAGGATAACGAACAAGTGGCAGAGTACGAAGATTTGTACTTTATTTCATTGTCAAAATTAAATGACGCCATTGATAGGGCAGAGAGGAAAAATCCTCCACCTCAGCCCACACAAACACCCCATGCACAAACCAAGTTGCCAAATATTGAGATCCAACCATTCAATGGAAAGTATTGTGAGAGTATTGTGAGTACAGTCAATTTATGAATATATTTTATTCTTTAATCCATAAAAAATGCTTCGTTAGATAATGTGCAGAGGTTATATTATCTTAGAAATTTCTTAATCGGTGAGCCTCTAGATCTCGTTAAAAACCTTCAGATATCAAATGAAAGTTACACAGAAGCCTTAAACATTTTGGACGAGAGATATAAAAACAATTTTTTGATCATTAATGATATAATATCACAACTGTTAGATATAAACAATATAAAATCAAATGCTTTCAATCTTAGAGACTTTGTGTCAAAAATAAAACAGTGTATTGCGTCACTTAAACATCTTAATCCTCATATAGATAAATGGGATCCCCTGCTAATATGTGTTCTCTCGCGCAAACTCGACACATATACTGCGAGAGCCTTTCAAATGGATCGAGACTTGAAGACCGAGCCATCACTAAAGGAGTTACTGGATTTTCTGGAACGTCGTGCACTTGCTCTAGAGAGCGCTGACCAAGGCCAGCAATATTCAGGTCCCTCCAAGCTCAAGTTTGCAGCCAATCCTGTAACAGCAAGAAGCGCACCATCATGTACATTCTGTAAGTTAACACACAGATTATATAATTGTCCAACTTTTAAGCTAAAACCAGTTCATGATGACTCACCTTTGCTGAAAACAATAATCTATGCAAGATATGTCTTAACCCTCATATGGGTAAGTGTAAGTTTCACTTCAGGTGCAATACCTGCAAAAAAACACACAACACTCTTCTACATGTAGATAAGCCTGCTGCCCCAGTGGCCTTGCTTACTAATAATTGCAGTATACAGACTTTGCTTCCAACTGTACGTGTCAAGGTTCTGCGAAATGATGGTAAACAACTGCAATTCAAGGCGCTGCTTGATAGTGGTTCACAGGTCTCTTTTGTGACTAATAATGTGGTGACTAAGTTAGGTCTCACTCCGAAGCAGAGCAATATTAATATAGTAGGTATCACCAATGTGAGTAACAATATTAAATTCAGTATACCCCTACAAATTCACTCTCTGACTTCGCAATTTAAAATAACAATCAACTGCAGTGTAGTTGACAAAATAACATGTCAGTTGCCGCAAACTGAAATTGGAGCTTTTAATCTTTCTTCCGGCATTACTCTGGCAGATCCATTTTATAATATACCTGGCGATATTGATATTTTAATGGGTTGTGATGTGTTCTCCCAGGTGCTCCTGCCGCATTCGCAGCAGCTTAAAGAGAATTCTGCTGCCCCGTGCATTATTAGCACGCAATTCGGCCATGTATTAGCTGGAGCACTCCCTCAACACTGCCAACTTTCTACTCCCATTCAAAAGGTATCTTTATTATGTTCTACGTGTAACTCTGATGTCCATGACACCTTAAAAAACTTCTGGAAAACAGAAGAGATACCTGAAATTTTTTGTGAAAATTCTCCAGAAACGGAGCAGTGTCAACAAATATTTGAAAGTACTGTTAGCTTAGACAAAAAACAATTTCAAGTTGATTTACCTCTCAAGGTGCCTCTTGACCAAGTGAATGAACATTTAGGAAATTCTTTTCATCTTTCCCTTAAAAGATTCCAGAACTTAGAAAAAAGGCTGCATAAGGATACCCCTCTTTTTGAACAATATAAAATTTTCATAAATGACATTATTTCACTAGGGCATGGTCATTATGTAGATATACAAAATTATGATTTTCAGAATGATGCAATATATTTTCTTCCCCATCATCCTGTTATTAATAATAATAGCAAAACCACAAAGCTTCGTGTAGTCTTTGATGGATCAATGAAAACAAACAAAAAGGTCTCATTAAACGACATGCTTTTAAATGGTCCAGTAGTACAAAGAGATTTGTTTGATATTCTTTTATTATTTCGTCTAGGTGACCACATGTTCACGACCGATATACGTCACATGTTTAGATGTATAAAAATTAATCCTTCTCATGCTCCATTACAGAATATCCTGTGGAGGGAGCATCCCAGTGAAGACATAAAATGTATTCAACTGGATACTGTTACATATGGTCTTAAAAGTTCCAGTTACTTAGCAACACGGTGTCTGAATGAACTTGCAACAAGATTTGAAAATGATCTGCCTATAGCAGCCTGCTTTCATTATACGTAACTGTAGTTATGTTGATGATATTTTGTACGCAGGAAATGATATGAATGAGGTCATTGAGGCAAAACGGCAGTTAACTCAATTACTAAATCATGGTAATTTTCACACTCATAAGTGGGCTTCTAATTTCAAACAAATTCTTAGTGATATCCCACTAACTGAACAACATTTTGATGATATTAACCTTGAAAAACAAAATCTCATTTTTAAAACTTTTGGACTCAGTTTCAATGTTAAAAATGACAGCTTTATAATTTCCTGTCCTGAGTCATTTGGTAACAATAATATTACAAAACGTGAGATACTTAGTTACATTGCAAAATTCTATGATCCCTTGGGTTTTGTTTCCCCCATTATTGTGCTTGCAAAAGGCTTCATTCAGAAACTGTGGAAAGATAAGGTCGGCTGGGACTCTCCCTTACCAGATGAGCTGAGAAAGGAATGGCAATCATTTGCTAACAATCTCTCATGCATGCCTCCCATTAAATTACCGCGCAACATTAATACCGAACGTGCTACATCTATACAGCTGATTGGCTTCGCCGATGCATCCAGCTTAACTGCTTACGGTTGCTGCATTTATTTGCGGATACTTCATGACAATGGTGAGGTCTCTATGCACTTGCTTTGCTCAAAATCACGAATGAATCCTCTCGACAAACAATTAACTATCCCGAGACTTGAGTTGAATGCTGCACTGCTGCTTGCAAGGCTAATTGTGAAGGTGCACCAGGCTATCAGTGTCAAACTCAATATACACAATGTATTTTTATTTACGGATTCACAAATTATACTTGCTTGGCTGCAAACTGAAGCGACACGGCTTAAGGCTTACGTGGCGAATAGGGTTAAGGTCATATCACAGCTGGCAGGTGACTGGAGCTGGCATTACGTCAGTACGCATAGCAATCCGGTGGACTGCATTACACGTGGTGTTTCTCCGCTTGACCTTGCTGGAAATGAGATGTGGTGGCATGGCCCCTGTTTTCTAAAAAACAGTGAGTATAAATTCCAGTCATTAACAGAGCTTCCTACAGACCTGCCTGAATTAGCGTCAGAAAAGACTGCACTCTCCGGCTGCTCGACGTCTGCTTCTGCTCAAGGTAACTTTGATTTGTTTGAAAGGTTCTCGGGTATAGATAAAATGACTAGAGTGATTGCATATATAAAGAGATTCATCAACAACTGTAGGATTAAAAATAATAAAGATAAGAATAAAAATAGCTATTTATCTAGCACTGAGTTACAAAATGCATTACTTATTATTTTAAAACGTGAGCAAAATACTCACTTTTCAGTAAATTTAAAATCTATAAAAGAAAATAAAACTGTGTCTGAACCGTTACGGTCTTTACATCCATTTATTGATAAGCATGATATCATGCGTGTTGGTGGACGGTTACAAAATTCTAGCTTACCCTATACACAAAAGCATCCCATTATTTTACCTAAAGCTTCATGCATAACACATATGATTATTCTGTCTGAACACCAAAAATTGTTACATGCTGGTCCAAAATTTTTATTGGCTCATTTGAATGAAAAATATTGGATAATTAATGGTTTAAGGGAAGTTAAAAAGATTATTCACCGCTGTGTAATTTGTTTCAGATTAAAGGCTGAAGCCTCAAGACAGCTAATGGGTTCCTTGCCGCCTGAGAGAGTACAACCATGTCGCCCCTTTCAGAAGGTGGGCATAGATTTTGCAGGTCCAATTATTGTGAAGCAATCCCGAGTAAGGCGCTCCATTACAAGCAAAGGTTATATTTGTATATTTGTATGTTTTGCCACTAAGGCTGTACACTTGAAATTAACTTCTGATTTAACCACTGCCGCCTTTCTCGCAAGCTTTAAACGGTTTGCTTCACGACGAGGGCTCCCAAGTGACGTATTTTGTGACAATGGAAGTACTTTCAAAGGAGCAAGAAATCAATTGGCTGATCTGTATAAACTGTACAGTTCCCAAGCCCACCAACGACAGGTGAGCGATCATATGAGTCGCTTTGATATTAAATTTCACTTCATACCGACTTACTCACCAGTCTTTGGCGGCCTGTGGGAAGCTGCTGTTAAAAGCACAAAATTTCATTTGAAAAGAGTTGTACAACAATCAATATTAACATTCGAGGAAATGTCCACTGTACTCTCACAAATTGAGGCAGTTTTAAACTCTAGACCTCTTGTGCCTCTTACTTCTAATCCAGACGATTTTACATACCTCACACCAGGTCATTTCTTAACCGGAGCAGCACTTGTTTCCTATCCTGATCATGATGTATCAGATGTCCCTATTTTGAAACTTAGACTATGGAATGTAACTAATGGAATGGTACAATCGTTTTGGAAAATATGGCAAAAACAATATCTTAACATATTACAATCTAGACCTAAGTGGAAAAATGTTAAAACTAATGTTAAAATAGGTGATTTAGTTTTACTTATAGAAGATAATACTCCCCCTCTTGTATGGCCAATGGCAAGAATCACTAAGCTGTATCCAGGGAAAGATAAAATAGTCAGGGCATTTGATGTTATGACGCCAGATCGTAAGATACACAGACGATCTATAACAAAAATATGTTTGTTTCCTTTTAATTCATAATATAGAGATATTGTGTTTTAATATGTAATGTTAAATAAGATTCTTTATAAGATGGTTAATGTTTCCTTAAAATTAAACTATTATTAGCATTATATAAACTTTGTAGGCCGCAATATGTTGGCAACACCAACATTAAATTTATGTTGTCACATTGTTTCCGCTGTCTCTTTGCTCCTGCTTACATGGAAGAATACACGCGTTGCTCCAATTATAATACTTTTATTTATCCAAGACCTACACCTATCTCTGCTACTGAAGGAAGAAGGAATTACAGTCCATTAGGAACGACCTGCATCAAACACCACCAACTGTCTCCATCTTCAGACTTTACATATCATGTAGCACCATACCATGGCACATCAGATAGTTCGTCAAGATAAAAGAAATGAGCCCAAACTCGATAGGTTTATTTTGTTTAGCTTAGGAGTTCCTATGACCACCTTCCTGCTCCATCATCAGACTCTGCATACAATGCCAGATCAGAGAATATGTCAACACAAAACAAATGAACCCACATTAGATAGGATTATCTTATTTAGCTCAGACCGGCTCCAAGGTACTATGTTAGTGCATTGTAATCCATACTACTTTTTTGCTCAATCTGTTGAGCATAACTAACCAAGCAAGATAACTAAACAAGATTTGAACCGCATTAACAATCATACGTACAGAGCAAGGTAAATAAAAGCTTGTAAAAAAGAAACAGTCGCCCCGGGCACATACTTCTGACTTTTCGTAGTTATGTGTGTATTAAAAATGTTGATTATCGCTCACTTAGTAATGTGCCCGGTAGATGGCAAAAGGCTCACCCCCTCTTACATTGGGACCTAAATATAATTGGCGAATCCTGGGTGTGTAATAGACTTCTGCCTACTTCTTCGGGGATACAGGCGTGAAGGTATGTGATTGAGATGGCCAATTATTCGAGATATTTAGCCAGTATTTAAAATTCAAAATAATTATGTTTGTTGCCAAAACAAATCCTATATTTTCTCTCATCGCCGAAAACATCTGTATAAAATAAATGCTAAGAAGTCTAGATAACATACCTCACACTGCCTCGTGAAACAAAAGAGACGCCAGTCACCCTCATAAATAACTATAAAATAAAGGGAAAAAATTAACTTGAGCAAGAATTTGAATGGGTACTAAAGATCAATAAATTAACTTATATTCGAAGTTAATATCTTAAAATGTCAGAGTATTACACTAGTGAGAGCCATTAGCATAACAAAATTTATGGAACTCGTGTATGTTTAACACTTAGCAAAGTCATAAATTTGTTAAAGGGAGACATTTCGTAAGAGTTTTAAATTCACATTTGACAGCTCATAAATCAACACGCACGAAAAATTATTATTGTGAAGATCTTGCCGCCAATTCCGTGGCGGGAAGACACGCAATAGCGACGCTAAATTTGAACCAATCAGAAACAGTGACGCTAAATCAGGAACAGTTGACTGGCTTTGATTTTTCCATTGGCAGAATGCAGCATCAGAGGCGCGGCGGGAGAATTGGCTGCGCTTGCGAGGAACGTCAGGGAGGGAAGACACACAGCGGTTACAACCGCGAGAGTGCGAACTCGTACGTGTTGGCTCACTGAAAGAAACTGATAGCTAATGCTAGCCCGATCTAGATATTAATGCTTTATTGTAAAGTATAAATAAAAGTTTGACTAGTAATAAATCAATTTAATCTGTATGAGTTAGGCGGGTGTGACAAAATAAGCTGAAGCTGAAAAATTACTTGGTAAAGTACAACCTTTTGTAATTATTTTAGTGACTCAGAACTTTGTACACAGCGTTATATAACTAACTGTCAATTGTAGCTAAACATAAACAAATAAGCTATTTGGCAATGGGTATAATGTCTGATAGAGAATATGTATTATTGACTACACATAGAGTGTATTAGGAAATAGCAATTTCCTATATTTATGTTATAATAATTACCATAATTATTATTGTGCTGATAATACAGAGATGTCGTCGAATGATAGAGACGAGAATGGTAGAAATACTGTTAGAACTGATACAATCACCTATTTAAAATATTGAAATGATCAGCACTTACGTTTCATGAAAGATACAGTAAACTATGGACAAGTGAACAATGTTATGAGGAGATGTGTACATAATGTGTATAAACTGTTTTAAACCATGTCTGTGTGAGATGAGGTGTATAAATATCCAAAGATAATAAGGAGTCTTCTCGAAATAAAGTGCTTGGTAACAAATGATGATTAATCGAGTACATAATCATGTAATTCTAGTTCTAAACAAAACCACTCTCATGTATGTAAAGTCATTATAAAAATGATATTAATAATACCAACATATATATATATATACATATATATATCATTATGTACTGAGCCAATAGCCAGACATAAGTTCAGACCGATTATCCTAGATTAGATTAGAGTACAATCATCAAATAACTAACATCTCATCAAACACACAATAACCGTGTAATTTACCGTGTATGTCTCTTTGTTATAAATAGATCTAAGTCTTGTGTGAATAATTGTGCTAGAATTAAGTAATACGGCATATAAGGGTTTTTTGTTTGAGCTTACGTTCTCCCTTATAATATGAATGCCTAGGAACAAAAAGGCTCATTTAGATGTGACTTGAATCGGTCATATCTAATCTAAATAATCAACTCAGATTCGGATAATTTGGTTATGAAATAAATAATTATTAATTTCATATTTCTGCAATTTCAATGGTCTAGAATTAATTCCCTTCCCCATGTGGTTAAGGTAAAATGGAGTTTTTTAAGAATGATAATTATTCAGTTCATAAAATCACGCAGAACGAGAATTAAGTTATAGATAAAGTACAAATAAAAGCTCCAATCCGCAAAACCCCATAGTACACACCTAGGCTATTTTTACGAATCTATACACGAAACTAGAATTTCTACAATTGAATTTTAAAGTTGGATAAGCCAAACTTCTATCTGATCTTTACTGAGCAAAGCCAGTTCTATCTAAGGCTCAAGTAATAGCTCAAACTATACTTAGACACTATATGTTTTTAGTAATCATAGTTTTTTTTTTAAATTGATATCAAGCTTACATTGCATATATAATTGAACCTTGAGTCGATGGTCGCAATTGAATACAAAATACGAGAATGGTGGATAAATCGAGTGTAGTAAGTATTAAATCATTTTTTTACAGACATAGAGATCATGACCTTACCACAAAATCTGGACACTAGAATTTATTTGGTCTGTTTAATAATTTGTGAGATAGTGGTTATTTCAATGCTTATAGTCAAGGATAGCACATTTTATATGAATTAAAATTTTCAACTAGTGTGGAACTTTAACACCACTAGGGCGCAGACCAAGTGAAGCTCCCTCGCGGGGGATCATAATGGACATCTACACAATAAAAGGATATTCATTGTGTATCCGTCGCCATAGCTGATCTTGAGATCGGCCTGAATTTAAAACGCAATTCTGGGTCAGAATTGAACTGTGCAAAGGTTGTCGGCGGCTAGCTAGCAAATCTGGGCATCAAAATACACACATTCCTCTCTTATCGAATAAACTCCGACCTCTGTTCGGCCGAATAGAACCCTAACCGATATATAGAAATATAATATAAACCTATACCATGGTATTGGGGCAAGGTAGCTTTGTGCACCTTATAATTATCCATGTCCTCGGACGTGTTGATTTAACCGCTTCTCAGCGATGAAAAGGAGTTGAATTCGAGACCCCTAAATCCAAGCGTGGAAGCCTTGAGCCAGGCCGTAGGAAATCCTCCTAAATGCCAGAGTGATTTGGGCAGCAAAGATGGCTTCGCCATTGACTCAATTAACAGTTATATACGTGCGTTGGAGCACTTACTAGACCTAATTTGCCTCAGTACATTACTAATTCGAGACAAGATACTCTTGAGATCTTAACAACCCTTTTTGTAAATATCTAAAGGTCTATTTAAAGTAGGCCGAAGTGAATATATGACTTGTTATTTTGGGAATTTCATCACTACATTGCACACTCGCATAATGAGACGCGATTGAATTAAGTACACTTGCCACAAAGACTATCCTCAAACTGATAAGCACTGAAGTTATCCTGTAATGAAGCAACCAATCTCTTATACATAGATTCAAATAACTAGACGATCACACATATCTGGGCTTGTACCACCACATTATGTTATGTAAAAAAGAAAAAACATAAAAAGTACGGATGCTTACAATACCAGTAGTGAGACTTGCACCGATGTTATCCCAAACTTTATAATAAGTAAAATATTTAGTTGAAGAGCCTTTTGAGAAAATCATTCTGTTTACAATTTGAGCGTCGTCGATGTGAGGAATTGCATAGTATGCAATTATACAAAACTGTAGACGGTACAAACAATTTGTTACAACACTATTATCCTATCTTTTTTAATCCCATCCTAATTCCTACAAATATTATAAATGTGAAAGTTTGTGAAGATATTTGGATGTTTGTTAGTCAATCATGCTCAAACGGCTGAACGGGGCTGGCTGCAATTTTGTACACGAATATATTTCTGGAAGTTATTTATATCGAATAGGAATCCCTGAAATAGGATCCCATGGGTTGCGCGAACGGGATCAGAATACCATTCGGGTGAAGCCGCTGTCAACAGTTATTAGGATTATAAAAATGATACAAGAAGAATACACGTAGATTCATTCTTAATATTACCAATAAATTTAGTACTTGTCGCAAAATAATATCGTAGGCAGTAAAACAGCATAATACTATACTGCTTCACCGCAAAGTGATCATGACCATACTTACCCAATTTAGTTCAACCTCGCCTAGGCGACAGTTTAAGTGATCTATTGACTGGCCCAAATACAGCTATGTGCAAGCTGATATACGGCTGTAACGTGTAGAATCACGATACTGCCCAAGAGGTAATCTATAATAGCGTGCTATTCAATGGATAATACTATGAAATTACTACAATTTTTCTCAAATATCCACAAATTAAAATAAAATCTTACAAGAGGTGCGCAGAGGTGTAACTATTTTTACAGGCACATTTAGACATCCGTTTCCGATTTCCACAAACAGATTTTCTATTCTTTTATTTTGGGTACCTATTTTATTTATTTGTCTTTTACGTCTGTGTATGGTTTTTTGTTCCTCTCACACGGTAAACAACTATAAACTTCGCATTCGATCGCAATCGAAGTCGCGGCCAATGTAAACGAGGAAAATATGCAGTAATAGCAATTAATTTTGCACTCTCGCTGCTTATTCAGCGCGTATGTGGCCTGTGGGTGCATTGTAAAACAGCTTTAGGAAACCTTTATAATAGTAATTTTTATATTTCTGGCTGACGCACAGTGGTATTAGTATAGTACATTGCTTTGTTCAATGAATTAAAAAGCGAATATTCTTTAAATAGGTATTAAATGCAAATACGTTGTAATCTTTGCTATGTTACTTAAAACTAGCCAGCTTCTTTATAATGTGGGTAATTACTGTTACGAGTGCGGGGTACAAATTAAATGCCGTTTATACAACAAAGAGGTTTATTCGCTCACCACAAACTAGACAACTAAATAACTAGCACACACAGTACTCTTCAACAGTTCAAGTCGCTCAGCCTGCTGTTCACAGTAGTCCACAGTCGTTACTTAAGTCGCAGGTATAACCTGTAACATTGAGTGTTAATTTATAACGTAGATAGTAAGTTTATAAGTTTGTGTGAAGGAAACGGCAAGGTAGATGCAAATTAAACGATTCACAAACTGTTAGTAAAATATAATCACCTTTCAACAGAGTTACAATTATATTAAATCACAATACTGACCTTAAGTGTTTTTACAATACCATCCAAACGTCGACTGACCGTCAATATGGCCGACCGTAGCGCGGTCGTTCCCCCACCGATACCACAGATGTAAAACCAAATTAGTATTTTACATTAAAGATAAAAACAATATCATATTAGTCTCATTTTACTCGTACAACAATAATAATAATCGCGTAACAGTCGGCCATCCTATAGGAACGAGTCTCTTCGTTCTAAGTCTAAAATTCCTAATAGGTACTAACTACAAATCTACTTGGTGCTATAGTAAAGCCATATGAGAGCTACTTCCTTCACAATCATATGACTGACTGCGATGCCTCGAGCCACTCATGGGCGACGAGTTCATACGCCAATCCTGCCCGACCCGAGAACACCCTCCCTATGATATAGCTGCGCGCCGTACTAGTTACTTCTTTCACTAATACTGCGCACAACTGCGATGCCTCTAATCACTCATGGGCGGCGAGTTCATACGCCAATCTCCCCCGGCAAGAGAGCACCCTCACTGAATCACATTAATTTTCTCTTATAAATCACTTCAAAAATGGCACACAATTATTATCTTCCATCTAATAATTCTAATTTAATGCCATCATTCACTAACATCATAGAGCTATCTACTTGTTTTCACTCACTAAATTAAATTACCTCACTCTCAATAATTCACTTCAATTTAATAGGTACTTCGCTACAACAATATTTCTGTAATTATTTTCTCTTACACAATTATATTATTTTAAATATCACAATTCACTAACATAGGTATAACACTTATTCTAACAAATAATAATAATAATAATCTTAACAACAATAATAATCATCACGTATCAATCATTCTGACAATGACGAATCATCGTCTTCACTTGAGGAGCAAGCAGCAGTGTTAAAGCTAAGCCATGGAAATATTTTATCTATAGCTACGATCGTCTCATACCTTGCCCCCTTTCTAGTCAAAGGTGTGTCCTCTACTAGAAACCTATCATTCGGCAAAATCTTTTTAATTCGATAAGGTCCTTTACATTTTGCCTCGAGTTTTTTGGATTGTCCTGGTTCTGTCACTATTGCCCTTGCTATTCTAACTAGGTCGCCCTCTACATACTTCCTACTCTTTTTCCTATGTTTATCAAATCGTTCTTTCATTTTTACCTGTTTTTTCTAGATTTCCTCGCTAACTTCTGTTCTTATATCCTCTAATGATGCACTACCAGCGTCTATATCATCGACTAAGTCATTTAATAACCCTAAAGCCGGATTGGTTGCTGTCCTGCCAAATAATAGTGCAGTACGTGTTCTTTTTGTTACCGCATGTACCGTGGTGTTTATTCCTAACTGAACATCAGGAAGAAGTTCGTCCCAAGTATTTTTATTTTTACCGTGTACCATGGAGCCAAGAGCTGCTAGTATGGTTCGATTGTATCGTTCAACCTGTCCATTTGCCCGCGGCGTTGCGACTGCGTTAAGAATGTGTTTAGTTCCAATTGATTGAATAAATGTTTTAAAGTTTTTACTGGTGAAGCTAGAGCCCCTATCCGTTATTAATCGCGTGGGTGAGCCGAAATAGCTTATAAGGGTCCGAAATACTCTTATGCTTTCCTTAGTTTTCGTACTTCGTACAGGTGCAAGGCAAACGTACTTGGTGAACGCGTCGACAACTACTAGTATGTAAGTAAAACCCCGTTTACTACGTGGAAAAGGCCCAAGATGGTCGGCGTGTAACGTATGAAACGGTATTTCAACTTTCGGAATCGGGTGGAGTAACCCCTCTTTAGCTCCCGCTGGTACCTTGTGGTGGGCGCATTCAAGACATGCTGATACGTATTTCTTGATAAACCTACGCATTTTCGGGAACCAAAATTGAGACCGTACCCGCTCCAGTGTTTTGTCGAAGCCAAAATGACCCACGTCATCATGATTGGCTTTTAACAGCTGCCATCGTACGGCTCTTGGTACGACCCATCTAGTTGTACCGTCTTGTAACACTCGAAACACTCTGCCATTTTTGATGATATATTCTTTATGAATACCAGAAATCTTCAGTGTTTCCGGATCTTCCAAAACCAGCTTGATACGTTTAATTTCTTCGTCAGCCGACTGCACAGTGGCAATCCAGTCAGCTGACGCAATAGACAGTATGTCAAGCGTGTGTAATTTTTCGTCCAGTTCTGCAGACACAGGCGCCCTACTGAGCGCATCTACGTGAGACATCTTCTCCCCCGGGCGGTAAACAATTTCACAATCAAATTCTAGAAATTGTATCGACCACCTAGCTATGCGGGGAATAAGATCTCTTTTGGTGAAAGTAGAACGTACAGCGCTACAATCTGTTACTATTGTAAACTTTATTCCGATCAAATAGGAGCGAAATTTGTTTAGAGCACAGATAACAGCGAGCGTCTTGAGTTCAAAAGAATGAAGTTTCATCTCATCGGCCCGAGTCTGGCGGCTAAAGTACGCTACCGGTCGCCAGAGATCGGATCCTTTCCTTTGAAGTAATATGCCCGCTAGCCCAAACTTACTAGCGTCAGTATGCAGTTGGGTCTCTGCGCTATGATCATAAAGTGCCAGTATAGGTCTTTCTGACAGTAGTTTTTTGATAGTATCAAAGGCCTGAGTTTCGACATCACCCCATTTCCAAGGCATGTCTTTCTTTAAGAGATTTGTTAGGGGTCGAACCGTCAGAGCAAACCCCTTCACGAACCTCCTGAAGAAACTAGCTAGTCCGAGGAATCTTCTGATCTCGTGTTGATTCTGTGGGGTGGGAAACTTAGCTACTGCCGCTGTTTTTAGGCTGCCAGGCTTGATACCATCCTTGTCTATTTCGAATCCAAGAAAATCAATCTTTTCTTGAAGGAAACGACATTTCTCCATTTTCAAAGTTAGCCCGGCTTCACGTAAAAGGCTTAAAACCTCTTCAAGCCGTTCTAAACCCTCTTCGAATGACCTGGATGGTATCAAAATGTCATCCATATAATTAACAACATATCCAACCTTGGATTTACTTAAGATTTTGTAGATTGCCCTTTGGAAGACTGCTGGAGCATTGGCCAGGCCAAAAGGAACACGATTGTATTCGAACTGCCCATCAAGCGTAACGAATGCAGTCTTATCTCGCGACTGTTCCGATATCGGAATCTGATGGTATCCCGAGGCCAAATCTAAGGATGTGAACAATGACTGACCTGCAAGCTGATCTAGCAAATCATCGATCCTTGGTAAGGGATAGTGATCTCTCTTTGTGCGGCTGTTCAACGCGCGAAAATCTACGCAGAGACGCTTCTCTCCAGATTTCTTACTAACTAGAATAATTGGGCTCGCATATGGGGAGCTCGACTCCCGTACAATACCATGATCGATCATATCATTGACCATTTCTTGTACTAATTTACGTTCGGAGTGGGCCATGCGGTAAGGTCTATATACAACCGGCGACGAGTCCTTAAGGTGGATTTCCATTTCCGTTACTGTCGTGAACCCCAAATCGTGCATACCGGTAGAGAAGCAATCTTTATATTTATCAAGTAAATCGCGACATTTACGTATTTGCTCCACTGACAAATGTATGCCACAATTAGGGGTGACTGGCACAGGTTGGTCTACATTCCTAATCACCTTCATTATATTTTTGCTAAATCCTGTAAATTTTGCACGAGTTATAAGAGTATTGCATTCAATATGCACGGTACTAGCACCGACATTTTGAATCAAAAGGTAACAACGAGTACCCCTAATTTGATACTCTCCTGGCAAGAGGTAATATTCTTTACCTACTTTACCCCTCACGGATCCATTGACGTAAATGGAACCATCACATACAATGTCGGATTCAACGGCCAGCGACTTCATTTTCCCCATATCAATCGGTATGTCCTCAACTGCGCGTAATTGCAGTTTCAAACCTAACTCGTGTTCTACCCGTTCAAATCTCACGTCATCAGGTGTCTTGATAATTTTTAGTGTGGGTCTTTCTGTAAAGGTATGTCCCAACAGTACATTGCAATTTATCAAATGGTCGTCTACTATAAGTACTTCGACATTTCCTTCCAGAATACCCTGCACTTCTATATCTGTCATTGTACGGCCTAAAGGTAAGTATGGTACGTTTCCTAGTCCCCTCAAGAAGGGCCCGTCTACCTGTTCCCAATTTAGTCCTAGGTCGCGAGCATTACTAATACGAATCAACGTAGCTTCACTACCTAAATCCATCTGACATACTGTTTTCAAGCCATTTATAGTTAATGCAAGTTTATATTTGTCATTTGTGCTTTCAGAAGTTAAGATCTCAAGAACGTGTTTTTCTTTAGCCGTGCTTTCTTTCAATTTAGGGCAGTGTGATGATTCATGACCAAGGAAGTTACAGCTGGTACATTTTATTAATGGCTTTGGGCACCTAAAGCTCGGATGTCCTACACCTTGACAGTTGAAACACTTAATGGTAGGTTTGTTCTTTGAACTATTGCTGTTCGTTTTAACCTGCGGTAGATTGTTACCTACTGATACATTTTGACGCTTGTCTCTACTTGTATCTGTATTATTTTGAGATTTGATAGTGTTGAAAAATTCTAGAATATCCTCAGGCTTGTCAAATTTAGCCGCTTGAGCGCCGACTCGAACCCCCCTATCATCAATACCGTAGAGTATGCAATCTACTGCTTGCTTCCCAAATATTTTACAACGGTTGAGGAGGTTGATTTTTGCGAAGTAGTACAATTCTAAGGATTCGCCAGAGCGTACCCGTCTATTAAGCAAGCTTGTTAATAGTTCTGCGTAGTTTTCGGTCGCTGGGAATGACTCCTTTAACATCGCTTTCCATTCTAACCAAGTATGCTTAATAGAGGGTAGGCCCTGATACCAAGTCTTAGCGAGGCCCGTAAGCTTAGGCAGAGCATAGTGGATAGTTTGTTTGTCACTCCAATTATAGATGTCCGTACATTCATCAACCTTATCAAGCCAAATGTTAATCGTCTGTTCTCGCAACATGGGATCGAATTCAGGGATTACATTGTTTAGAGTCGAACTAGAAAAAGATTCACGATCTCCTGCCTTTGATTTAAATAAATTCAGAAACTCCTCAAAGAAGTCAGCAGCTGCTCGAGGCTTCTTTGACAAACTTGCCTTACTATCATCATTAGTTGAGTGTCTTTTAGTCGGTGTAAGCAACTGTCGATCTCGAGAGCCTCGTACCTGTGTGGCTTCGCTTGACCTTTCGCGTACACTGTGGCGTCCGTCGAGCCGCTTACGCTCTTTACGTACCTCGTTTTCTAACACACGTAGCTTTTCCCTCTTACGAGAGAGCTTACGTTCTCGCTGCCGCAATGACCGCACGCTGCTCGAAGTTCCGCTCCGTCGACGGCTGCGGCGACGACTTGTCGTCAGAATTCACGTGCGTCGTCTTCGTGGAGTGTCACCCTTTCGACGAGTGCTACTGCGACTGCGCCGTGAATCACGTCGAAGAGAAGCACTAACTTCAGGGTGGCGGTCACTCATTTTCTGAAACCTCAAAAATTTCGAGTGTTAATATTCATTCATTAATCAAGATGAACGTATTTCTCCTTTTTAGTAACTTTCAATCGAAAATAAATCCATTTACATCTAATTGGAATGTTCGGAAAATTGTAATATTGTGACTTTTCGTCATTAATCGTAATGTATGATTAATATAATAAGTACCCACGTATATTTTGTTATAAAAAAAATAATTTATCAAAGTAATTCGGAATAACTAATAGAACTATGGATTGTAATGAAATAACGGTATGTTTCTAAGCGTACAGGCCTATTTCGTCTATTCAAGCCTATATTTTTTTCAAGGAAATGGTTTTAAGGCGCTTTATCTATCACTGAAGACGGTCGAGCTTGTGGGATGGTACGTGACATAAATAATTACGATATCCCACTTCTGAAATGTGAAGGAAACGGCAAGGTAGATGCAAATTAAACGATTCACAAACTGTTAGCAAAATATAATCACCTTTCAACAGAGTTACAATTATATTAAATCACAGTACTGACCTTAAGTGTTTTTACAATACCATCCAAACGTCGACTGACCGTCAATATGGCCGACCGTAGCGCGGTCGTTCCCCCACCGATACCACAGATGTAAAACCAAATTAGTGTTTTACATTAAAGATAAAAACAATATCATATTAGTCTCATTTTACTCGTAAAACAATAATAATAATCGCGTAACATTTGATAGTTGATTTAAAGGTTATTTAAAGGTAGTTTTACCTTTCACAGTTTTACCTTTCACAGTTTTACCTTTCACAGTTTTACCTTTCATATATTATTTTAGCATAAGAATACCTATGTCATGTACTACAAAAGTGGTCTCAAGGATGAATACGCACAGCTAATTGAATTAAAATGGAATAGAGTGAAAGTGAGGTGAACGTGAAGAAACGTGAAGGTGAAAGGACGTGAAGAACGACCCACGGCAGCCAGGAGTCAGCACTTAGCTTGTATCCGCCCAGCGTGTCGCGCTGGCACCGACCGCTGACTCAGCTCCGCGGATCTGAAAAGAGAAGGAAAGCTTCAGTATGTGATGATATTCTACTAGTGCAGGCCGAGCACACCAAAGGCGTAAGAAAGGTGGCAAGTTTCCCCAGGTACGTGATGCTTATGGTCATTATTGCAAAAGTAGGCAGGTCTAAGCATTTGCAAGCAGCAGGAACAGATGCACAGAAACATAGATAAACAAGGAAGGATTGTTCACCATGCGGTCACCGACCGCGTGGCCGCACAGGTTATTGTCCTTTTGACAAGCGTGAAAAAAAAAGCATGCCTTGCGTATAAGCTACACAATTAAAACAAATAGATACTGCTCACGTAAAAAGCAGAATCCCAATTAACTTTGCCACGACTACCGAGCTGTAGTGTGGCATGAAAACATTTCATATAATTCCAATACATGGATGAATGGTGGCAAGCCTCGTTCACATAAAAAACGAGACTATGCCTGGAGTAGCTTAGTATAGCGGTGGAAACCTGACGTGGCACCATTGGTGAAGATAACAACGAGGCCACCGGGAATATCCCTGGCGGGCCATTGATACCACGTCACCTTCCAACGCTAATGAGCACTCTGTAATAAAAACGATTAGCACACATAATGTATAAATTGTTAAATTCTCACCAACGGCTCAGTACCAGAGGGCTAGCTTGTGCTTGTGTAAGCGATGCAGAGAATTAAGGGTTTGCAAAACCGCTGCACTCACATTTATAACCTTTGCTGACAGCAACTTAGTGGGGGTTCATAGAGAATATTGCCACTGTCGATAGGGTTGACCACAGCTAACCATAGACAGAGTCGATGAAAGAATACAGATAATATTAGTAGACTATGAATCAATATCAAACTAAAGAATCGACTACATATTCCACCAATATCACTTAATAGAACAATGTGCATTGTTACAAACCCTCTTGGTTCGCTTCGGTAAGATGTGTTCGCTTTCGCTTCCGAAAGTAAACTGACTGCGTGGCGTTAGCTGGGCGCTTTTATAGCTCTTAATTCGGAGAGTAGAATGTTCCGGAATCATTTACACGTTAGGTATCTAACTACAGCGTTCGAGAAAAGTACCTACTTAGTAGTAGGTACAGTCACGCCGACGGTCGAGGTGAATAACCTTGTATTCAAGATTTGTAGGTAAAGTAGGTATACGTATTTGAAGTACTTGTGGTTTTGTGTTCGCTTTTCTAGATTCTTCTACACTGTTCGGTAGAGTTCTTTGACACTACCAATGCGTTTAAATTTCCAGAACATTCGATCAGTAGTTTTCGAGATAGCGACGTTCGTTGTAACATTACTTTATTCAGTAAACAGTTTGGTTCAAAAGTCATTAGGTACAATGTTTTGGGGTGTGTGTTGGGTAACCTCCTCGAGTGTCGCTCCGATTCCGATCCCGCTGCAGTCCGGGGGGAGCGGAATCGGAGCGGCCGGTACACCCTGGGCGGCGGTCAATGGCTTCCCCTTCACCCCTTCATAGGGTTGGCATTGATCGTCGGCCAATACCCAACGTGGCGGGAACACATCGCTCTCCGTACTCCTCTGCTTTCAGAGGAGACAGGATGAGCGATGCTGTTAGTGGTGAAATGGCCCAGGGTCAGCCGGGGTGCGAGGGATATGCTCTATGGGTAACCTTACACCCCGGCGTCTGAAGACCCGAGATGGCGTGCGGTTTTAGTCGGTGCAAGCCCGACATAACCGATCCCGCTGGCCGGCGGGGGGGTATCCGAAGGGATTTCCGCACGATAAAAAAAAAAAAAAAAAAAAAAGGTACAATGTTTTGGATAAATTAACTATTATTATATAGTATATTAATTGCCTATCCCTATGAAACAATTTGGATCTGTAAAACAGTAATTTTACAGTAGAGCTTGTAGTATTAAATCTCGTAGTTAATGTTTTTTTAATACACAAGTAAAGCTTACAAAAAATCACTAATTATGTAATTATACTTTTTTAAGAGAAGAGCTTATGCACATGAAAATGAAGTAGTATTTTTATTTTCGAAATATGTGAAAAGTCCCTAAACGATTCTGTAATTAATCGGATATGACCCTACCTACATACTCTCATTATAAGAGCCAGTGAAAATAAATAAAACACAACAGGAAAGAAAAAATATAAATAATAATATTTATATATTCTAATCAATTAAAAATAATAAATATAATTAATAAATCTCTGTTATATTATGATAAGATTCGTACAAGCACAACCACCCGCGTATTCTACTCACACCCTTTTTTTTTTTTTTTTTTTTTACGTGCGGAAATCCCTTCGGATACCCCCCCGCCGGCCTGCGGGGGTGGTTATGTCGTGTCTCGACTAAAACCGCACGGTGTCCTCCCCAAGTGTCCGTTGCCGGGCACCCCGGGTAAGCCCTCGAAAGGATAACCCCAGGGTTGCCGGCGGACTTTGGCCGCCACCGCGGCCTCGCCTGGTGGGGTCGGGTTTTATCCCGCTTCGGTGAGTTGGCAGGCGTGTGTAGGGCACACACGACACGCCTCCGCCACGGCCTGCTTCTGTAAGGACGGCGAGTCGGCCAACTGCCGTCCTCAGGCCCCGATCATGGAGGTCGGTAGTCCCGGGCGTAGATGAGTCTGCGGCGTCCTCGCCGCAGACTGCGAAACTCGGGGGGCAGGGTTCTTTCCCGCTCCCTCTCCGCCGTCTCTTTCGCGCGCATTACCTGCTCGCAGAAAGAGGCGGCGGCGTGCCACTTGCTCCCGTCGGAGACCGCGGCCCTCACCATGGTCTCCAACGAGAGAACGTCCACGCCCAGGACCGCAACGAGATCCCGGCGTTGACTCGCCCACGCAGGGCACTCCACCAACGTGTGGAGCGCCGTGTCTTCGCCAGGATCCTCGCAGTGCTGGCACTGCGGCGTTGTCTCCCGGTGGATGCGCCACAGATACTTACCGAAACACCCGTGTCCGGTAACCATCTGGCACATCCGGTAGGAGAGGTCCCCATGGTCCCTCTCCAACCACTCCTTCATGATCGGTCTCACCGCCGCAATGGTGGATTCCCCCCACCTTGGGTGCTCAAGTCGCACCCTCCATGTCTCCATGAGTTCCTGGCGGAGCAGGGACCGCTGAGCCCTGATTTCTCGGGGCTCCGGCCTATGGCCCCGCTCCAGCGCCTCCTTGCGCCACTGGTACAGCAGCGCAAGGGCTCTCGCTTCCAGGTCCCATGGAGGGGTCCCAGCTAGGAGACATGCCGCCTCGACGGAGATCGTGCGATACCCCCTGATGACTCTGACGGCCATCGCCTTTAACGGGCTGTTAAGAACAGCCACGTTGCGGGCCGCCAGAGTCTCCGTCCATACGGGGGCCCCGTATAGGGCCATGCTTCGCACGATCCCCAGGTACAGTCTCCTAGTGGGGGCGTTGGGTCCCTTAACGTTGGGCATCAGCCGCGATAGCGCGGCCGCAGCCCCCCTCAGTTTCGGGACCAGACTTCGGAGATGAGGTCCGAAGTCCCATCGGCTATCGAGTACGAGCCCAAGGTACTTCATCGTGGGCTCGATGCCGATGCTTACGCCCCCTACGGTTATGCCGGTTCCCGCAGGTGGTCCTCTCCGAGGCCCGTGAAAACACATAGCCTCGGATTTATGGAGAGCCACCTCAAGTCCCAGCCGCCGTATTCGACCCACGACTTGAGCAACCCCTGCCGTGGCCTTCAGTGCCGCGCTTCGATACGTTGCTCCCCGCGCCATAACGAGGGTGTCGTCAGCATAGCACACTATGCTGACACCCTCGAGCAACGTACCGCGCAGCACCCAGTCGTATCCGATGTTCCACAGGAGTGGCCCTAGGACCGACCCCTGCGGAACACCGCACGACACTTCTCGCCGCCCTGGCCCTAGCCAGCTCGGGTAAACTATGGCCCTCTCGGATAGGTATGCCTCGACAATGCGGCGGAGGTAAGGAGGCACTCCGTGATACGCGAGCGCCTCCCTAACGCAGCTCCAGGGTAGGGTGTTGAAGGCGTTGGCGATGTCGAGAGACACCGCCACCACCACCCCACCCCGCGAGACTACTTCCTCCGCCAGGCGCCTAACGCGCATGATCGCTTCCACGGTGGAGCGCCCCCGGCGGAAACCAAACTGGTTGTCCGCCAGATCTGGCCCCACGTTCGTGAGATGCTCGACGAGGCGCTCTGCAATAATCCGCTCAAAGAGCTTGCACACCTCGTCGAGCAACACGATCGGCCGGTAACCGGATGGCTGGTCCGCCGGCCGCCCCGCCTTCCGGATAAGGACCAGTTTCCCCGTCTTCCAAGCCTTTGGAAACTGGCCCCTTTCGAGGCATGCGCTAAAGAGCGCCACCAGTCGAGGCCCTAGTTCCTCCAGGGCCAGGACCCATGCTCGGCCTGGAATGCCGTCGGGTCCGGGGGCAGTGCATTTCCGGGCTTTAAGCCGGAGCACTGCTACCCCCAGTTCACTCTCCCTGACTTCGGGCACATCGCTCTCGCTATTATCAGCGTCAGGCGCCTGAGGCGGAGCCATACGCGGAGGGACATGCTCCTCCGCTCTCGCAGGGAACAAGGAGCCCAGTATCCCCTCCAGCCGCTCCGGCTGGAGGCTCTGGGTCAGTAGGGACGCCCTTGGGCGGATTTTGCCCCTGACCGCAAGGTAAGGACGCCCCCATGGGTTCTGCTCCAGAGACTCCAGCAGCTCTTCGCGGGCCCGCCGTTTGGCCTGCTTAATGGCTTCCTGGAGGGTCCTCTTGGCCCCCTTGTACGCCTCATACAGCTCCGCCTCTCGGGCTGCCGCATCGTCTGGGCGGTGACGCCTCCGGCGAAACCTGGTGTACTGGCGGCGAGCGGTCACGCACGCTGCTCGCAGCTGTGCTAGCTCCGCTGACCACCAGTACACCTGTTTCTTTGCCGGGCCGGGCTTAACCCTAGGCATCGCCGCATCACAGATATGCGACATGGCTCTCCTGAACCATTCCGCCTCTGCGTCGACATCGGCAGGCCTGGCCAGTGACGGAATCCAGGCCTGCACTATTGATGCCTCCAGGAGAGCCTCCCGATCCAGGCGTCTGAGCGCCCAACGTGGATCCGGGGGATTCGCGATTGTCGGCGGCAGGTTAGTTGGAGGGGAGACGTTGAACCGAATATACTTATGGTCAGAATCCGTCTCCTCCTCCTCCACCACGCGCCAACCCTGGACGCGGCGGGCGAGAGCAGGGGTCGCGAATGCGACATCCACGACCGAACTGAGCCCCCGCCGCTCCCAGGTGGCGACACTCCCCCGGTTGAGGACCTCTAGACCACGGGTGTTGGCCCAGTCCTCCAGTACTCGCCCCTTGTCATTGGTTTCCCGGGAGCCCCAGGCCTGAGACCAGGAGTTGAAGTCTCCCAGGACCAAGACAGGACGAGGACGGCACGCAGCGAAAACGATGTCCAGTTCAGCGAGCCTTAGCTCAAGCTCGTACTGGTCAAGGCTTGGCGAGAAGTAGACGGCCACGACAGCCAAGCCCTCATAGTCCGCCGCGACACAGCCTCTGCACCTTGCAATGAGTGCAAGGCGCGAGGTGTCCGCGGCGGACCCCCCGAAGACGGTCGCTACGCCGTCCAGGTCCACCGGGCTTCCGGGGTGGACCCAGTACGGCTCAGCGACCACGACCACATTGATAGACCACTCCACGATGCTCTGGTACAGAAGATCCTGAGCACCGGTGCAGTGGTTTATGTTCGCCTGCAGGATGCGGATTGGTGTGTCCATTAATGGACGTCCATCTCCGCATCCCGCCGCGAATGTGGCCGCTCTTGAGCGGCACCCCCGCTACCCGTTGCGGACGAACGGGGCTTTGGCCTCGAGGCGGCGCAGGTTCTGCTGTCCGCCCGGTGCTCCGCCGCTTTGCCCTCCGCTACGCATTTGTAGCAGCGCGGCGGAGCATCACAAGCACTGGCCTTGTGCCCGGGCTGACTGCAGCGGAAGCACCGATCCCCCACGGTGTCTCCCGCTGTGCACTGCACTCCCACGTGCCCCACAGCCAGGCACCTGAAGCACCTGGTCTCGCGGGGCTGCAGGAGTTGCACCCGCGCCTTTAGGAAGCCCCCAACGAGGAGGCTCCGTTCGTCCGCAATTTTTTGCGCCGCTGCGACGGGGCAGTTGACGACTGCTGTGCCGTGACCGGTGGAGCTGAAGCGGATTTCTCCAGCTCTCACCTGATCACGGGGGCAGCCGCCCGCCTCCACGACGGCGGAGATGACTTCCTCCGTCGTGGCCGCGTCATCCAGACCCGAAATGCGCAAACCTGCGCATTTGTTGGGTCTGGTGACGCGGACGGCTTCGGTATCCAGCGACTCCCTCAGCTTGGCCGCTAGGGCGTCGGCTTTGGGGCCGCTGGTGGCGCCGGAGACCTCGAGGAGGCGAGCTCCGGTGCGAGTTGTTTTGCACCGGAGCCCCCCCTCAATCTCGAGTGCCTTGAGGTCCACTGAGGCTTTAACCTGCCTCAGGACCTGGGCGTACCCCACGCCCTTCTCCACACCCTCCGTCGTCACCGTCAGGACGACGGCAGTGGAGCGTGGGGCGCGGAGCCTCTTCGGCGCCTTCGCCGCAGCGGCTTTTGCCGCCTTCTTAGCCGCCTTTTTGGCAGCTTTTTTCGCCTTTTTGGCGGCCCCCGCTACCACCCATTCCTCCCCTCTGGAGGAACGCTCGGGTGCAGCGGGAGCGGCGGTTTTGGCGGGGGCGGGGGTGCCGCGCTTCTTCCCCTTCCCTTGTGGCGTCGGGGCCACTGGGGCGGCAGGGCCGAGCTTACCACTGACAACAGCCGCGAAAGACGCAGTCCGTGTCAGTGGGGGACGGTAAGCCCGGTCCTCTAACACGCCAAGCCGCCTCTCGATGGCCGCCAGGAGCTGCACCACGCTAGGCGCAGGCTCAGGCGGCGGATTGGGCGCCGGCCTAGGCGCTGTTTTTGGCGCCGGCTTAGGTGCCGACTTTGTGGCCGGCTTTGGCGTCGAATTTGGCGCCGACGTAGGCGCCCCCTCTGGCGGCGCAAGAGCCCTCGGGTGGTCCGCCACCTCCTGGGCTCTTGGGGCCTTCTGGGCCTCCGGGGATCCCCTGACCATCTGGGTCAGTTCCCTGACCTCCTCCCGGAGGACCCGCTGTTGCTCCAAGGAGTTGGCCAGCTCAGTTTCCAGGCTTGTAACCCGGGCCCTGAGCTTGACCTCCTCCTCGGAGACGCTCCTACCAAGGAGCTCCTCCAGCGCCGTCCTGGCGACGGCGACGTTTTCCGCCACCGTCTTTTTTTTTCCCGACACATTTTTGGACCGCTTAATGGAGTCCGTAATGCGGGCAAGCGCTGCGAGGAGTTCCCTCGCCGCGGGGACGCCTTGGTCCCTGCCACTGGGTAGTGGAGGGACGTGCACCGGCTGCTTCATCGATCTGGACGCCGCGGTGGCCAATATTTTTTTGGCCGGCCGATCATCCTCGCTCGAGGAGACCGTCCGTTGTCCGGAGCTTCTGCTCCGGTCAAGGGACGGTCCACCCGAGCGAGGCCGCTTACGTCGGAGACCCTCCTCGGTCTCCATACGGCTGGATACTGACTCGTTGTCAGTACCCGCCGTCGACGCCGCAGACGCAATGTCTGCGTCCGTTTCCCCACCTGTCGGTAACGGAGTAGCGGGTCTGGTGAAGACGGCCTTGACAGACCGCGAGTTAGGCCCCCGCCTCACCTCCTCTTCACCCCCAGCTACCTCCGTTCCATCGTTTCGGATTCCTTTGTCCGCGCCTTGGTTGTCGTTGTTGTTGGTATCGTCTGGTTTGTTTTTATTTTGGTTAGTATTTTCCATATCTAATCCCACGAGTATGGGGGAAGGGTGGTCCGTCCAGGCGGAGCCCCCTGCACCTGGATAAGCCTATATACTATGGAGGTCGGCTGGTATCCATAGGTTTTGACGACTTCGCTGTCGGGTGTTATAGACTTTTCCTTGTCGTGGGCCGGCCAATAAAGGCAAGCCCTCCGGTCAGTAAGTTCACAGCGTACCCTTCTGGAGCCACCAGTCAGGTCGTTGCTGATCACCTGCCGATTACGGAACGCGAGAGGATGGCTAGTCCTCTCACTCCGGCGGCGGCACAAGTGCCCGTCGGCCCCTGCGACAGCAGTGGGCCAACCCGCCCCTGGATCCTCCAGGACCCTACGGTGGCCTCCACCACTAACAGCATCGCTCATCCTGTCTCCTCTGAAAGCAGAGGAGTACGGAGAGCGATGTGTTCCCGCCACGTTGGGTATTGGCCGACGATCAATGCCAACCTCATGTAGGGGAAGCCATTGACCGCCGCCCAGGGTGTACCGGCCGCTCCGACTCCGTTCCCCCCGGACTGCAGCGGGATCGGAATCGGAGCGACACTCGAGGAGGTTACCCAACATACACCCCTCTACTCACACCCTGCCAAAAATGTCCAAAGTTAACATCCGCCATTTTTAACGGACGGTCGTGGCTATTAAAAAAAACTATGAGGAAAAATCAAATTTTTACGCTTTTTTAGGTCAATTAATAGTGAAATGAAAGTAAACCGTCGGGAATGGCACATCTGAAAATTATAAAGGCGAGTTTTTAGTGCCTCGGAGAGCACGTTAAGCCGTCAGTCCCGGTTGCCATACGGATATCTATGGCAGTCGTCATGGGTAGTTGGAGCTCTAAAAAAAGTCCGACAACTGGTCTAACTGCCGAACTTCGATATCGCCAATGGGTTGTCGAGGTCAGATGGCAGTCGCTTCATGGAAAATATAGAAGTTCGGCCGCATCGTAGTTAGACTGAAAAAACCGACCCCAACGCAGTTGGGATAAGGCTCGGCGGATAAGGATAATGCAAATTTGTTAGTGATGATGCTGAAATAGCTGGACCACTGAATGCATTTCAGAAAAGAACATTGTTGAAAAACTTCATAAATATTGGATAAACATCAAATCCTAATAAAATTAATCGCTTTTAGTAGTATAATATTATAGTAGTAGTTAGTATTAAATGCAAATCGGCATTTAAGGACTTTGATATATTACAGCACTCTATATTATAATTATAAAAATAAAAGTTTAACAGAAATATATTCTAAACGAAAACCTCCTTGATATTTTGTGATTGGTGTGTGAGGAAGCGAGTTATAAAAAGGTCCTTGTCGAAGCTCTGTTATAAATTAATTAATTTCACTAGGTTTTTTCTACACCTAACCTATACGTATTGAATAAGTGAACACTCAAGACCTGCTCTTCCTGTACATTTATCTGAGAACCTCACATTCAAGACAAGAAAGTTATTCTATATGGCGAGTGACTTTGCTGCTGAAAATAAATTTAAATACTGTTGGGTTGCTCGAGGACTAATATACCCACAAAAGGAAGAAGGTGAGCCTTACACTTGTATCGATGCGTAGGAAGATTTGGTTAAGCTCAAGGCAACGAAATGACTAGTAGAACAAAAGTCTGAACCTCAGTTTTCAATTTGCATGTGTTGTAAATTTATTATAAATATTCATAATACTTTGAGACTTAATTTATATTAATGACAATGATTATTTATATAAGGTGTCACAAAATTAGGTCTCTGAATTTGGTGAGATGACTTGGTATCGACAAAATATGTATTTGAACCAAAAAAAAAAATATCCGGTAAAAAATAAATAAAAATAAAAGAATAAAAATGAAAAACAACCACCACCAGCGACCAGTGTCACGTGACGCGACGAGACCGTGACGCACGTGGTAGGCGTGCAGCCCTCCTCGCAGTATTCTCCAAGCGGATGTGTGGGAAATACCTAAATCGCGACCAGCGTCACCTGTGCTCGTCGCGTCACGTGACGCTGGTCGCTGGTGGTGTTTTTTTTTTCATGTTATTCCTTTTTTTATTTATTAATTTTTTTTTGTTTCAAATACATATTTTGTCTATACCAAGTCAGCTCACCAAATTCAGTGACCTTTTTTTTTTTTTTTTTTTTTTTTAACGTGCGTAAATCCCTTCGGATACCCCCCCCCCGCCGGCCAGCGGGGGTGGTTATGTCGTGTCGCGACTAAAACCGCACGGTGTCCTCCCCAAGTGTCCGTTGCCGGGCACCCTGGGTAAGCCCTCGAAAGGATAACCCCAGGGTTGCCGGCGGACTTTGGCCGCCACCGCGGCCTCGCCTGGTGGGGTCGGGTTTTATCCCGCTTCGGTGAGTTGGCAGGCGTGTGTAGGGCACACACGACACGCCTCCGCCACGGCCTGCTTCTGTAAGGACGGCGAGTCGGCCAACTGCCGTCCTCAGGCCCCGATCATGGAGGTCGGTAGTCCCGGGCGTAGATGAGTCTGCGGCGTCCTCGCCGCAGACTGCAATTCAGAGACCTAATGTTGTGACACCTTATATAATACAGGTAATTGATTGCACGACAAATTTGTAAATTTGAACAACAAAATATACTTTACACCATAACGCGAAATACTTACTGCTACACATTAAAATACAGTACAACAGTACAGAACAAGTACCCTACGCTTTACACAAAACTATAATATATACAATACTTATCTCAAATACTCTTACTAAAGGTTCTATGGCTACTTGAGTTCATCACTTAAATATGGAAACGAATTCCTTTTCATTCAATTTTATTTTAGCGGGCCTTGCGTTACCACATATCTACCAATGTCGTCAGAACCAGCGAACTTATTATGTTGTATTATTTATCCAATGACTTCTATAAATCTAAACTGAATATGCTATAATATAGACAACATTAACATAGCGAAAGCTTTTATCTGTGACCCAACCAATAATCGGAATTCGTTCACAATAGAAATGGTAAAACTATTATTATTTTCATATGAATATATTTATGTAGTCTGAGCCGCCACTTTGATGACCTTAATATTTTACTGTCGGGGAGCTGGGTATCTGTTGCGATGTCATTGTCCTGACGGAATGCTGGATGGGCAAAGTGACGAGCATACCCGTGCTTGACAACTACGTGGCACATGGTTGTATTGTTTTAGGTATGCAATAAATCTATACCTGCGATGTTATAAACATGAAGTATATTAACGGGTCTATGTAACATCAAACTCAATCATATCGATTCGCCACGTCTCGCTCTCTTAACCGGAAATGTGAATCTGTAAGTATTTGAACTATAAACAATTACGAAATACACGATTAAAACTTATTTCAATTTAGTTCACCAAGTTATATTACTGTTTGTTTATAAAAAATATGGGGTAGTATAAGTATGATATTATATTATGTCAACTTATTGCATAAAAAGAGGTAATAACAGCAATTTAATGTACACGTTCAAATATTAATGTTATATGCAAATAAAATATAACACAGAAAACGATGACTACAAAAAAGAACACTAACAAAACAAACAGAAGAACATTTAACAAAACATGGAATCATTTGTCATAGTTGATTTACCTACACAAGTCGTGTTTGTAAAACGAATAAGCGCCACGATTACACTTTTAAACCAGCCCAGAATAAACCTAGCTTGGTTTTAATAAACCGAGCACCTCCAGCCGAGTCAGTCATGAATGTTATGTTATTATGCATACTGTAATAAGACGCAGCAACAATGCTTACGGCGCGCCGTACCTACAGCGTCTGCTGTAAAGCATAATGTGAGCATAGTTTCAGAAACAGAAAGCCCATTTACCTTTTGTAGTGGCTTTGTGTTCGTAGACTGGTGGGTTAAGCGCCGCGACGCAGAGAGGACAATAGTTTGGACCTTTTTTAAAATGGCTCTCATTTTTTCTTTCTGCCAGCAATTCCCGAAACAGAATGGTTTCGAGTTGATCAAATTGATTCTGTACGGTTCAAGAAATGTTTAAAGATAAAAGTGATTTGTATCGATGTCTACTTTTTGTAAATAAGAGTTTTTTTTTTTACAATCAATAAATTTGATTCACGTTGCCACGCTGTGCAAATACGTATTTGTGTACCAAAAGTTCATGATAGTTGAAATGTATCAGTGTAATGAAGATATAGCTTAATTTATCTTTCAGTAAAAATCTTATACTATAAAAGCCAAAGTCCTGACTGACTGATTGACTTTGAGACATAGCACAGCCTAAACCGTTTGTCGTAGAGACTTGAAATTTTAAGGGTGTATTTGTTTTGATTCGTAAGGATTTTATCGCGATTTATTTGATGTTATTTTATAATTTACATTGAACCCGACGTTTCGGTTGCTTTTCAGCAGACTATATAAATAGTTTTATTTCAATGTGTGACATTCGCGTAACCTTCTGACAATATCACGGAAGGATTTTGCGAAATTTAACCGCTAAGGTAGAAAAACGTACTTTTTCATGATTTTTAATTTTTTGGATTGGTCTCCGCATCGAATAGAACTCATAGCATCATTAAATATATACGATGAATTCACGAAATGAGGTAATATAAAGGGAATTCGATTTTTCAGGTTTTTTAACGCCATCTATATTGTTATTTTGACAACATGAACTAGAAGTGAGTTTGGCTAAATTTGCAAAGCATAGGGGATTCCCGCACGATAAAAAAAAAAAAAAAAAAAAAAAGGTACCTATATGCTTTGTTTCTTTTTTCTCAAAAGCAAAGTGAATATATTTATACATCCTGAGTTTTCTACAGTGAAGTTCCATTCAATTATGTTATTTTCAGTATTTGTTTTTTAAATGATTATTAAAAAAACTTAACCGTAACCTTAACTAAACGTATAATCCCCAACGCAAAAACGACGGGGTGTTATAAGTTTGACGTGTAGCATCTTAGCTCCCGAACGGATGAACCGATCTTGATGAGAATTTTCGTTCGGAAGCATCGGAAGTATCGGTAAATTAAAATACCTACTTAATTTGCTTTCAACCATATCGATGCTCGAAAGCAAATAAAGTTGTGTTCGGAGTTTTTTGTAATTTTTAAATAAAATTTTATTTTACTTTGATGAAGTCAACATCTTTTGTCATCGTAAACAGATAACTTTGCACTAAAATTTCGACATATTATTATTATTGAGTTATTTTGGTGCTAAAAATTTAGTTACTAAAATATTATCAAGGTTAGGAGTTAGAGTTAGGTGCTTGTTGTTTTCTGTAATTTGTTAGATTTATTGAAAAATATTATAGGATTTTATTGTTATGTAGATTTTAAAGTTCCTTTCAGAGGAGACAGGATGAGCGATGCTGTTAGTGGTGAGATGGCCCAGGGTCAGCCGGGGTGCGAGGGATATGCTCTATGGGTAACCTTACACCCCGGCGTCTGAAGACCCGAGACGGCGTGCGGTTTTAGTCGGTGCAAGCCCGACATAACCGCCCCCGCTGGCCGGCGGGGGGGTATCCGAAGGGATTTCCGCACGATAAAAAAAAAAAAAAAAAAAAAAAAGGTATGCTGAGTGTGAATAAAAAAAATAAAAAAAAATACTGTAAAATAATTATAATTACTGCACCGTAACTGGTGAGACTTGCACCAACTTAATATACATGTTTAACGGGAAAGCTTAAGGATGACTAAGATCACTTCAAGAATACCTTCACCTACATAAACTTTTCGAGAAGTATGGATCCCATGTTAAGGCTGCGTTTCCACCAGAGATGTGCGAGGCTGCGTGGCGAGGGATGTATTTGTTAAGAACGAAAAGAATCACTTTATCTACGTAATTTTGCTGTGCGCGCAGCGTACCATAGGTAATGGTGAAGAGGGGTGTGTGTTGGGTAACCTCCTCGAGTGTCGTTCCGATTCCGATCCCGCTGCAGTCCGGGGGGAATGGAACCGGAGCGGCCGGTACACCCTGGGCGGCGGTCAATGGCTTCCCCTTCATGGGGTTGGCATTGATCGTCGGCGAATACCCAACGTGGCGGGAACACATCGCTCTCCGTACTCCTCTGCTTTCAGAGGAGACAGGATGAGCGATGGTGTTTGTGGCTGAGGCCACCATAGGGTCCTGCGGGATCCAGGGGCGGGTTGGCCCACTGCTAACGCAGGGGCCGACGGGCACTTGTGTCGCCGCCGGTGAGAGAGGACCAGCCATCCTCTCGCGTTCCGTAATCGGCAGGTGATCAGCAACGACCTGACTGGTGGCTCCAGAAGGGTACGCCGTGAACTTGCTGACCGGAGGGCTTGCCTTTATTGGCCGGCCCACGACAAGGAAAAGTCTATAACACCCGACAGCCAAGTCGTAAAAACCTATGGATACCAGCCGACCTCCATAGTATATAGGCTTATCCAGGTGCAGGGGACACCGCCTGGATGGACCACCTTTACCCCACACTCTTGGGATAAGATATGAATATAAATCCAAAAATTAATAGAAAACCGGACGGAAAAATAAATAACGACAAAATGGCTACGAATATGGACAATACGAATGACGGAGTCTGCGCGGAGATCGCGCAGCTCCAATGCGTGGAGGTGACGCTAAATACCTCGGCGGTGTCGGAGAGTTTCGACACCGCCAACGAGCGAAGCCGGGCGAGTAGTCCGTTGGGTCTGGGGGTACAGAGGACCCGAAAGCGCAGGAGGCGAGCAAAGGCTCGGGCGGGGGAGGACGTCTCGGATGAGGATTATACCCTCACCGGGACGACCTCCTCCTCCTAGCAGTGACGAGACGTCGAAGCCGGCGTCCAAGGTCGCTGCAGGCCGCCGAGGGGCGCGAGGGGGAACGAGGGCTGGACCATCCACCCGAGCGCCCTCAGCCCCTGGTAGGGCTGTGCGAGAGTCACCGTCGAGGCCTTCCACCTCGGCGGTGCCGGTGCCGGAGCCGAGCGGTGGGACGCGGTCTCTCTTGGAGAAACTCCAGAGGGTGACCGCGTCGTTCCGGGGGTCCCCAAGCCCCGAACAGGAGGCGATGCTGAATATAGTGTTCAACATCGCCTCCGAGAATGAGGCCCTCGCGGAACAGCTGGCCGAGTCCCGTCGGGAGACGGCCCGGCTCGCTGCAGCCCTCGAGGAGTTGAAGAGGGTGGTGGCGAGTTCGGCGCAGCCGGTGCCACCAGCGCAATTGGCGCAGCCGGAGCAGCCGGCGCGGGTGACGCGGTCGACACGGTCGACGCAGCCGGCACAGACAGCGCAGTCGGTCACGCAGTCGGCGCGATCGGTGCGGCTGCCGGCCCAATCACCGGAGGAGCCCTGGGTGACGGCTACTCGTGCGCTGGAGGAGCGGATGATGAGTCGGATGGAGGCCTTAGTGGACTCCATCCGTCGTCCGCCTCTGGCGTCGCCGGTGGCCAGCTATGTGGCTGTAACCCAGAAGGGCCCCACCCGCCCGGCTGCTGGTGCATCCCTGCCGGAACCGGCTCCTCGGCTCCCTCCCACCCAGGGGAAGGGGAAAGGCAAAGGCAAGGGGAAGGGCAAGGGGAAGACGTCCCCAGCCCTGGCCCCAGCCCCAGCCCCAGCCGTGGCTCCGGCTACCTACACCCCATTGGAAGGGGGCTGGGAGGTGGCTGGAGCCAATAAAAGCAGGCGGAAGGCCGCCAAGAAGGCCGCCAAGAAGGCCAGGAGGGCCGCGGCCGCCGCGAAGGCAGCGCCGGGGAAGCTCCGTGCCCCTCGAACTACGGCCGTCGTCGTCACTCTGACGGCGGAGGCAGCGTCGAGGGGCATGGGGTATGCCGAGGTGTTGGCCAAAGTAAAGGCCAACGTGGACCTGAAGGCCCTCGAGATCCCGGGTGTCCGGTGCAAGAGCACACGGACGGGAGCCCGGCTTCTCGAGGTCCCCGGCGCCGCCAGTGGCCCCAAGGCCGACGCCCTAGCGGCTCGGCTAAGGGAGTCGCTGGATGCAGCCGACGTCCGGGTGTCCAGGCCCATTAAATGCGCAGAAATGCGCATTACGGGCCTGGATGACTCCGTCACGGCAGAAGAGCTCAGGCTCGCCGTTGCGGAGGCCGGGGGCTGCTCCCCGGACACAGTTAAGGCCGGAGCGATACGCTTCGGCCGTGGTGGACAGGGGGCAGCAGTTGTCGGCTGCCCTATCGCGGCGGCCCAAAAGGTTGCAGACGGGCGGAGCCTCCTGGTAGGAGGCTTCCTGAGGGCGCAGGCAAGGCTCCTGCAGGCCCGACCGGCCAGGTGCTTCAGGTGCCTGTCGGTGGGCCATGTGGGGGTGCACTGCACGGCGGAAGTGACGGCGGGTGACCGTTGCTTCCGCTGTGGCCAGCTCGGTCACAAAGCCGTCACGATGGCGCCCCGCTGCACTGTTTTAGGTGTGCAGCGGGAGGCAAGCCGGCTGACCACAGGGTTGGCAGCAAGGCCTGCGCCGGAGGGGAGCCAAAGCCGGGAGGCCGGCCTTCCGCCTCCAGTTCACAGCGGGATGCGGAGATGGGGGTTCCATAATGGATCCTCAACTCCGCATCCTGCAGGTGAATGTTGGCCACGGTGCCCATGCTCAGGACCTTCTGCTCCAGAGCATGGCACAGTGGGCCATAAATGTCGCCGCTGTCGCCGACCCATACACCTACCGGTTCCTCGGGCCTGCCTGGGAAACCGCGCTGGATGGGTCGGCGGCACTGGTGCACAACCCTGCCGCCGGCAGCCCCCCTCTTGTCGTCGTTGCAAGGGGACCCGGCTGCGTGGCGGCGGCGGTTGGCGACATAGCGGTCGTGGCTGCTTACTTCACGCCGAGCCGAGACATAGCTGATGACTCGTATGAGCAATGGCTCCGTCAGCTGGCAGTCGTCGTCAATGCCTGCCACCCCCGCCCGGTCCTTGTGCTCGGGGACTTCAACGCCTGGTCGTTGGCGTGGGGTTCCCGTCACGATAGGGGCCCGGCGGGGGATAGAGGCAGGGCACTGGAGGACTGGGCCGAAGGACTCGGCCTAGACCTCCTAAATCGGGGAGCCGTGGACACGTTCGTGACCTCGAGGGCCAGTTCAATCGTGGACATCTCGTTCGCGAGTCCCTCGTTAACACGACGTGTTCAGGGCTGGCGTGTCGTCTTGGGGGAGGAGACAAGTTCGGATCACCGATATATTCGGTTTGACGTCTCCGCCCCCGCGACCGATGCACCGGCCACACCGGCTCCACCCGAGCCACGTTGGGCACTTAAGCGACTAGATCGGGAGCTCCTCCTGGAAGCCGCCATCGTACAGGCCTGGGCCTCTGCGCCGGACAGGCCTGTCAACGTAGACGATGAGGCGGAGTGGTTCCGGGAGGCCATGACCCGTGTCTGCGACGCGGCGATGCCTAGGGCTCCGCCCTATAATCCGAGGGGTCAGGTCTACTGGTGGTCGTCGGAGATCGCGAGGCTCAGACGGGCCTGCGTGATCACGCACCGCCGGTGGGCCCGATTCCGTAGGAGGCGTCGCCGCCCCGCAGATGCGGAGGCCCGAGAGGCGGAGTTGTACCAGGGATACAGGGAGGCCAGAGGTCCCTCCGAGCAGAGATAAGGCGGGCCAAAAAGGAGGCCCGCTGCGAACTGCTGGAGACGCTGGAGCGGGACCCTTGGGGGCGGCCCTACCTAATGGTAAGGGGAAAACTGCGCCCCAAGGCCCCGCCGTTGACCCAGTGTCTCCAGCCGGAGCTGCTCGGAGGAGTTGTTAGCTCCCTGTGCCCAGCGCGGGCGGTGGAACATGTTCCACCGCAGATGACTCCGCCTCGGTTGCCAATGGTGCCCGACGTGGTTGATGACGACGTGCCCGAGGTCACTTGGGTAGAACTAGAGTTGGCGGTGAGAAGGCTGAGAGCCAAACGCACCGCCCCGGGACCCGACGGCATTCCAGGCCGAGCGTGGGTCCTAGCTCTAGTCGACGACGCTCTCGAGCCCCGACTGAGAGGGCTTCTCAGCGCATGTTTGGAGCGGGGCCAGTTTCCGAAATTGTGGAAGACGGGGAAACTGGTCCTCATCCGAAAGGAGGGGCGCCCGGCGGACTCACCGTCCGCCTACCGGCCCATAGTGTTGCTCGACGAGGTGTGCAAGCTCTTTGAAAGAGTAATTGCGAAGCGCCTCGTCGAGCACCTCTCAAGAGTGGGGCCGGACCTGGCGGATGGCCAATATGGCTTCCGCCAGAGGCGCTCCACCGTGGATGCCATCATGCGCGTGAGGGCTCTGGCGGAGGATGCAGTAGCCCGGGGTGAGGTGATGTTGGCGGTGTCTCTGGACATCGCTAACGCGTTCAACACCTTGCCCTGGAGTTGCATTAGGGAGGCGCTCGTGTATCACGAAGTGCCTCTCTACCTCCGCCGCATAGTCGGGGCGTATTTGACGGAGAGAGCCGTCTTCTACCCAACCGTGACCGGTCTCGGCCGGCGTGAGATGCCGTGCGGTGTTCCGCAGGGATCGGTCCTGGGGCCGCTCCTGTGGAACATCGGATACGACTGGGTGCTTCGCGGTGAGCTCGCAGACGGTGCCGCCGTCACGTGTTACGCGGACGACACGCTCGTGACGGCGTGCGGAGTGACATACCGCGAAGCGACCCTGAAGGCCACGACCGCGGTTGCCCAAGTCGTGGAGCGGATCCGGCGGCTGGGTCTCGAGGTGGCTGTGCATAAAACCGAGGCCCTGTTCTTTCATGGGCCTCGGAGCAAGCCACCTGAGGGATCCAGTCTCATCGTGGGAGGTAATCGCATCGGCATCAAGCCCCAAATGAAATATTTGGGGCTCGTGCTCGACGGCCGATGGGACTTCAGAGAGCACATCCGAAGTCTGGCCCCCAAACTGAAGGGCACAGCTCTCGCTCTGGCGCGGCTGCTGCCCAACATGAAGGGGCCCGATGACTCCTGCAGGAGACTCTACGCGGGGATCGTGCGGTCCATGGCCTTGTATGGGTGCCCAATATGGGCGGAGGCCCTGAAGGCTGGAAGTGTGCGGATGCTGCGCGCTCCGCAGCGAGTGATGGCCATCAGGGTCATCCGCGGGCACCGCACGATCTCCTTCGAGGCGGCGAGTCTCTTTGCCGGAACTCCGCCATGGGACCTGGAGGCGAGAGCCCTTTCGCAACTGTACCAGTGGCGAAAGGAGGCGCGGGAGCAGGGACTGAACCCCGAGCATCGAGAAATCGAGGCCATGCAGTCCCAGCTCCGCCAGGCCCTCGTGGTGGAGTGGAAGGAACGACTTGGGCGACCAAGCGCAGGGCACGCCGCAATAGCGGCGGTAAGGCCCATCATGGAGGATTGGCTAGAGAGGCGACACGGAAGCCTCTCGTACCGACTGACGCAGGTGATCTCCGGGAAGGGGTGCTTCGGGGACCACCTGCATCGGATCAGGAAGGAGCCAACGCCTGAGTGTCATCACTGTGACGCGAGCGAGGACTCAGGGCTGCACACGCTGGCGGACTGCCCGGCGTGGGAGGTGCCGAGGCGTGACCTCGTGGCAGCCATCGGGGTGGGAGTCCTCTCGCTCGGCAGCATGATTGCGGCAATGGTGCGGAGCGCGAGCGCGTGGGCCGCCGCCACCTCCTTCTGCGAGCATGTGATGCTCGCGAAGGAGATGGCGGAGCGCGCCCGGGAGAGGTTCAGAACCCTCCCGGCCCGCCGAGCCCGCAACACGCTCGCCTCGCGTCGCAGGCGACTCAGGCGCCGGAGGTCGCTTAACGACCTCCGTCCTCCATGAGCGCAGGCCTGGGGGTGGCAGGTGAGGCCGCCTGTCACCCCAGCAGAAGCAGGCCGGGACGGTGGGGCGACTAGCGCCCCTCCTCCAAACCGGGGCAAGACGGGGACACCGTGGTTCCCAAACCCGAGGGGGCCATCTCGAAACCGGAGATGGCCCAGGGTCAGTCGGGGTGCGAGGGATATGCTCTATGGGCAACCTTACACCCCGGCGTCTGCAGACCCAAGACGGCGTGCGGTTTTAGTCGGTTCGAGCCCGACATAACCGCCCCCGCTGGCCGGCGGGGGGGTATCCGAGGGGATTTCCGCACGAAAAAAAAAAAAAAAAAAAAGGTAATGGTGAAGAAGCTTTTTGGTTTTGTTTTGGAGACCGCATTGTCTGTCCACCCCATGTTTATTTTTAGGGATTTTCTTTAGAAAAGCCCTATTGCTATCGACTTGTCGTCGTTGCCAATTTACTGTCACGGTTTTGGGTATGAAGGAGATGAGCTATCGAGTTGCTGTTTTCGGTAATAGATTCGTGCTGGGGTGAACCATTGCAAGATAAAAAAAAAAATTAGGGATTTTCTTTAGAAAAGCCCTATTGCTATCGACTTGCAGTCGACGTCGTCGTTGCCAATTTTCTGTCACGGTTTTGGGTATGAAGGAGATGAGCTATCGGGTTGCTGTTTTCGGTAATAGATTCGTGCTGGGGTGAACCATTGCAAGATAAAAAAAAAACTAAAAAAACTGTCACGGTTTTGGGTAATGAAGGAGATGAGCCATCGAGTGGCTGTTTTCGGTAATAGATTCGTGCTGGGGTGAACCATTGCAAGATAAAAAAAATAAAAAAAATTGGGATTTTCTTTAGAAAAGCCCTATTGCTATCGAGTTGTCGTCGACGTCGTCGTTGCCAATTTTCTGTCACGGTTTTGGGTATGAAGGAGGTGAGCTATCGAGTTGCTGTTTTCGGTAATAGATTCGTGCTGGGGTGAACCATTGCATGATAAAAAAAAAGAAAAAAAAAAAAACTGTCACGGTTTTGGGTATGAAGGAGATGAGCTATCGAGTTGCTGTTTTCGGTAATAGATTCGTGCTGGGGTGAACCATTGCAAGATAAAAAAAAAACCGTTCCCGCAGGGGGAACGCACAGGTAGATTTCGTGAAGCAATTAATATTTATTTTTTCGCCTCTCTATGATCTATGCTTCTTCATTTTTAACATGTTTAATTTTTTTTCTCGAAAACGGTAACTTTTAGCGAAAAACTTTTCAGACATTTATTTTAGACTTAAAAATGGCCTATCGATTAAAAATGTTTCCGACATCAAGAATGTTCACCGGTTAGAAGTTATGATTTTTTTCCCGAAAAATTTTGGTTTTTCCCCCCTCCACTTTTAGTTAAAGTTTTAATCTTATAGGTTTATAATTAAAAGTTTTGGGAAATACATATAAACTTTTTGACCAGTGGTCATTTCGGACTCAGGGGGTCATAACTAGACCTCCTATGAAGAATTTTTTTTAAAATTCGACAGTAGTCAAGAAACCAATAGGTAGATCGATTTCATCGAAATCTACCTAAAAAAAAACCCTTGTATTCGGTTGAGCTCGTCTCAGGAATTCAACTTGTTTAAATAATAATTATGTTACTAATTCCCCACTTTGTAATTTTGTTAAGGGTAATAGGAAATTGCATTTCAAATACTAACAATATTTTTAATTTATAAAAAGAGGTTGTTAAAGCGGAAATCTACACCCCCTTTTTGGTCAAACAGGGCTGATGTTACTTACAGTTACGTTTAACGTTTTCAAAAACTCACCTCTAAGAGGGTGAAATAGGCGTTGAAAGTTTATATGGGAAGTCCGTTAGATCTTCTGGTTGTAGTAACAATTGATTCATTTTTTCGGTAAAGATTTCGACTATACATGTAAATGTATTTAGGACTGACATATTTTTTTTTTTAACATTTTACCCTGCCCAAGCATTATCAATCTGTTAGCGTTCAAATTAGATCGAAAATTTATTAACATCGAATAATCTCCTAAAGCATCGAAGCGTCTTGCATTGTTTGCCGTGTTAATTGATGTTAGATCTACTGCTAAAGTTTACAAAGTTAATAATGCTTTAAAATGCTGTGCGCTGCGATTCGTCATATATGCGCCGGCCCCTATTCAGAGATAATGTGGCGTTCAAAAGATATCTGGATCGTAATTTTACAAATTACACTATTACTTCTAAATTTTATTTCTCTAAATAGTTCGGGCAAGGCATGTTTATTTTATATATGGCGGGTGCAAAGCGTTTTTTGTTTTTTTTTTACTGGCAGTTAATTGTTAGACGAAGTGTGCACGTGGTGATGAGAAAATGATCAAAACATAAAATGGTATGACCTCAAAAAAAATTCTTTGTTTGTTATTAAATTACACATATTGACACATATAAAGGTTTCAGGTTTATTTTTATTTTTTTCTACATATAAGTATTACTTTTAAATTCATAAAAACATATTATTACATTTTTGTCTAATTTTACATGAAAACGGATTTTCAAAAAATAAGCATTTTTTTTAGATAAATAATGCATTTAAATCGTACGGTACAGTTCTTCGTATTAAAAGTAATTTCTTAAAATTATTTGTATGTACTTTTTTCATTTTTTTTGTATTTTTCTTAAAAAAAAACCAACTAAATTTAAAGTCGTCCCACTCAATCTTAGACACGAAATAAGCGAAAACATTCGTATTAAGAATAATTACATTTATTTACATAATATTCAGCTCAGTGACTCCAAAATGTGGGGTCAAAGTACCCACAAATGGGCCCCAACTGTGAAAAAGACTACTAACTGATTTTAAGGCTAGTTCTCTGTTCAAAATTATAACCCACCACATCAAGGTTTTGTGTGACAAGGTCGTAATATGTGAGAGTTGGGCGATACTAACAAGGTTTAAGAGCCTGCGCTGCGTTGTGCTTATGCACCTGTTTCGTACAAATAATATAGTATAGTAAATATTTTTTTAATTATAAAACACAACCGGCTTCAAAATCCAAAAAGAGACGTAAACGGGAAAATAATTGAATTACAGATTTATTTTTAGAGACCAAAATCCGCATATGATTTTTCTTTTGAAGACGGTCCCAAGCAAAAGTTATAAGGCAGAAATGTAGCGCCATCCAATGAAATGTGTAACCGTGGCGATGTACATAAAAAGTGAGTTGACGTCATTATCGGGTAGTATTAGGTATATTTCGATGAAATCGATCTACCTGTTGGTTTCTTGACTACTGTCGAATTTTAAAAATATTCTTCATAGGAGGTCTAGTTATGACCCCTTGAGTCCAAAATGACCACTGGTCAAAAAGTTTATATATATATATATGTATGTATATATGTATGTATATATGTATGTATATATGTATGTATATATGTATGTATATATGTATGTATGGTTCCACTTCCCTAAATTTGCGGCACTCTCATGGTCGCATTTTTGCCCCGATCGCTATCAAACTGCGGTCAAAAATTGCTTGGGTGTAAACTTAGTTTTCGAGAAAAAATAATTAAACATGTTAATCTAACAAATACTTTTCTAAAGACCGCATCAGAATCAGTTTAACCAAATTCGAGATAATCGCAGACAAACATACAGGCGAAACTGAGAACCAACTTTTTTGAAGTCAGTTAAGTGAACGAAAGCCTTCTACAGAATATAAGATATACTTTTCTGAAAATCGCATCAAAATCGGTTCAACCAAACGTGATACAATCGCGAACAAACATACATACAAACATACTATTAATCTCCTTTTGAAGTCGGTTAAAAAAAGACTTGGTGGTGATAACAAACATTCACGTAGGCAGAAAGCTAGTATGAAATAAGCTTTGTTCACTTCTGCTTGCAGTAAAGTTATATCTATATGGCCTCTCTGAGGGTTATTTGTAACTCGTTATTCATCATTTATTTTAAAACATTTTCAGAATTTTTGCGGTTTTAGTTATGGTTATTTTATTTGTTTAATTTTTATACTTTTCAGTTTTATTTTTGTATCGTGGCATTTAGTAACTTTGAGCTTTGCAATATTAGACTCGTTCCACTGGGTTTTTATTATGTTTTCGTACGATTGTATCCTGATGGGTTTGATTCCTTTTAAGTTTCTGTTTCTGATACAAACTTCTCAGTAGCGTTTCGAAGTCTGCAAACGTGTCCAGTAGAAGAGAAAAGGAGAACAATGTGACTCACTTGGCAAGTAAGTCAAACGAACTCACATATCAATTATTTATGAACTTTTTTATCGGGATTAGGTGTTACATGCAGCAGCATGTGAAATGTGTGTGTAATATTTACCTCTATCAATCCTACCTATCATAAAAGCATATAAATTTATTATTTATTTCTAAAACAAGTATTCCTCTGATATCATTGCTAAGTGTTACAATTTTCTAGAGAATTCATGCATGTAACACCTAATCCCGATAAAAAGGTTCATAAATAATTGATATGTGAGTTCGTTTGACTTACTTGCCAAGTGGGTCACATTGTACTCCTTTTCTCTTCTACTAATACAAGGTAGTGTATTGATTCGAACCACATTCCTTTGATTGCATTAGGAACGTTGTTGTTGCTTACCCTCATCTCATTCTGTCAAGTATTCCACGAAACCAGGAGCTACTTTTCTAGGAACTGCAAAAAGGAATAACCGAATCATTTAATATGCATGTTAAGCTATTTGACTTAGATTTTTAAATCGACCAAGTATACTCACTGTGTCCGACGATATATATATACCCTACTCCCTACCCACCCTACTTCCTATTAATATTATAAACGCTAAAGTTTGTAAGTATGAATGTATGGGTGTGTAGATGTATAGATGTTTGTTACTCTTTCACGCAAAAAACGCCTGAATGGATACGGCTGTTGGTACATAGATGAACTATAGTCCGAAGTAACATGTAGACGACGTACCTCGCAATGAACCTGCGAGATAAAAATATTATTAGTACTTAAAACATTATGTTCCAACTTCCACCTTATTGTAACTAAAGTAAAGACTAATTGGTTGTTTGGCCAAACTTATTATAAAGATGTATACTTACCTTAATGTTGTACCTACCTACATACCTGTTTTTATTATAATAAAGCTACTTTATTACCTGCTCGCACTACGTCATACGTTTTAGATTGGATGCACCGTAGAGGGCGCGACAGTTGCATACATCAGTAGCCCCAAGTAACACGTTGATATAGTTTGCGCTCAAGCGATGGTTACTTAACATCCATAAATCTTCTTCTTATTTACACGAACCCGTAAACACTCCACGCTTACCTGCATCCCGTACATAACATATGAGCTACTTTTTATCCCTGCAAAAGGTTCCCATAGGAGGAGGGAACGAGCTCAGAACTCCACGCGGGTAGAGCCGCGTGCAACCGTTAGTGAAAATATACAACAAAGCTTTCCAGGCGAAAATAACCGATTAATAATATTATTACACCTTTTTTTTTTCGTACGGTAATCTCTTCGGATACCCCCCCGCCGGTCAGCGGGGGCGGTTATGTCGGGCTTGAACCGACTAAAACCGCACGCCGTCTCGGGTCTACAGACGCCGGGGTGTAAGGTTGCCCATAGAGCATATCCCTCGCACAATATTAATATGCCTGTAAGATATGTTCAACGTGGTAAGTGTTGCTAACCTAGATAAAACTTTATTAAAGTGTATTTTTGCTCGAGTCTGTTAGAGTGCACTTGATTGTAGCAGTTGCGGTCTCATTGCTAAACTAAATCTAATATTGGAATTTGACCCACATCTCCTCTATTTTACTCAATTTTTGTTCGTTATTATTTAAATTACCAACAAACAATGGCTTGAACTTTTAGCTTACTGTGCTATTAGTAGCCTTAATTATCTACTTTTTTTTTTGCATTTTATGAACAGTCAAATGACGAAAACACCCAATCTACCCGAGTTAAGTTTTATAGAAGTTTACGTGTTCGCAACGCCGAAGAGCAACCGTTATGGGTTAACAGGGCGAAGTTAAATATTAGAAACGACTCTTCTGTGTGCCTTCTGCTAATTTATAGGAACACGCGGAAACATCGAGTAATCAAAAACTATGACCACTATAGCCGAACATTAACCGGAAAAGAAGTAATCAGACTTACATTACCTGAATGTCAGGCCTTCTAGCACAGGGGACTCACTTTGTAGGCCTGGGTTACAACCGGGTTTTTAAATCTTCAAGTCTAACTATGCAAGAGATCATTCTAAAGTCTAGAATATGTGTTACAGTTATTATAAAATCATATTAAGTGGTACATGTTCGAAAGTCTAATGTTAAAGCAATATCCGTTTTATGAATGCCCCGCCACGACTGTAGCATATTGACAAAATTCATTGCGACGTCTGTCTTCAATGTATTATAATATTGGAAATCGAAATAAGAAAAAAAATCTTATCTTATTATTGCTAAATCAATACATCGTATGTAATTTACTAATGCGAGTGTTTCTAACAGATATAGAAAAATCCTCTTTCTGTGATGAATATAATCTTTGAAAAGCCCCATTCCTTACAAAGATTCTGAGTTGGTTGGGACTGAGAAGCAGAAATCTTATCTAAAATATAGTAGTGGTGAGAGCACTAGCCGGCCAGCACATTATCCTGTAACAGGTTTAAGATGAAGTCCCGCTTGAAATAAAAATGAAATACATTGTTATTTGTTTGCTTATGTATTCAACCTGTTTATATGTACGTCCATGCCTATCCTCGTAACTTCTAACGGCGTCACCGATTTTGTTGAATGATAATGGGTTTAGGTTGTAACCTAAACACATTATCATTCAACAAAATCATATATAATCATATATAATATATGATTTGTGATTATACTCATATATAATCATATTCATGGGTATATTACTTTACAAAGTGTATTACTTTTTGCCATGAACATCAAAGGGAATGTTCTTAAATTTATATTTATAGCCAGATCCGCAAGGCAATAGCTAAAGCCTGTGCAAAAAGAATCTGGCAATAAAAACAGCTTCTGTTTTTAATTAATTCAGATACACTAGCTGATGCCCACGGCTCCATCCACTCGGAGGTCGGTTATCGTTTTTTTGTCATATCTTCGGTCCAATTGCAATCAAACATACGGTAGATTTTGTGTCTGATCAAGTCCTATCTAATAGAAAAAAAACTCATCAAAATCCGTTCAGTAGTATTTGCGTCTCTCGCGAACAAACAGATAAATAGACAAGAATTACGAAAAAAAAAAATTGTGTTCAGAATCTGTTATTTGACTCAAGTTTTTTCTTTTTTTAATATTTCCAATGTCATATAACAGCTAATTTATAATTTTATAATTGTATAGATGTCTTATTATGATAGTGTTAGTACCTTTTTTGTTTCGTGCGGATACCCCCGCCCCCACCCCGTTATACTAAAAATAACTCTGGTAAAGCTTCTAGATCATTGATAGGGTAGATCGCTTGCTAATGATAAGTATAACTATAGTATAAACAATTACCTACTCGATGTTGATATATGCAGCTGTCTATATATATTTACATAAAAATATAACATATATCATTTTCATTATCAATTTCTTAAAATATATCAGCTTGATATATTTTAAGAGTGGTAACTTAAGCTTAAATAAATAAATATTCTACGACATTCTACACAGCGCTATCTAGACCCAAAGTAAGCATGCTTTAACTAGGTGGTGATATGGGTTCTATAATGCGGATAAACATAGTAATATGCTTTTTTTGGAAATAGATACACTTTATGCATAGAAAAGCCCAGACTAATGCAAATAGACATATTCATGCATACAAATATTTGTACTGAGCGGGAATCAAGCCTGCGCCCCCTGTCGTAGCAGTCCAATGCTAGTGCAGCGGACTACCGCTACGCCACAGAGGCCGTCAGAGCTATAGTTTTAACAACTCTATGAAGGTATTAGACTGTTAGTCCGAGTGGTGATATTAACCAAACTGTCACTTTTCTTCTCGACGACGCGTACGAAATCAAATGCCGGGTACTGTACGCACGTCTCAATGAATCAAACACCAATTGGCTTCTAAATATCAATTGCCGGAAGCAGTATATTCTACATGCAACGCCGGCCGTGAAAGCCTTAAGATTTATAATCAATTGGTTTATTTCCGATAATTTATACAGAGTTGTGAAATACTTATTTCAGATATATTTTATATAGAACAGTACATATCGATAGAACTTAATAAATACAGTTTAATTTTGAATTTAATTTGTATTGGACTTTGAGCTCAGTACATAGTATTGATTGCAAAATTGCTATTATTATCATGAATGTCTCAGTACCGCTTCACTTTTTCGTATTAGCTAATCAAAATAAAATAATTATTAGTTCACCGAGGTGGACTACGGAAATTATTCTTTTTGTAAATTATCCAGATGAACCACGGCTGAATAACATTTTCCGTGGTTCATCCAGGTGAGTCATGGCAAGAAATAATTGCCCGTGGTCTAGCCAGGTGAACTACGCAGGTGAACTATGGGCAATAAAAGCAATCTAATTATAGAAATGTCGATTTCCTTCAAAGCTATAAATTAAGCTAGCTCTAACTGTGCACTTTTTAAATTATATAAAACAACAATGGCATTCTTTAGTTGAAAACCTTTACTTCCCGTTTCTTAGTAAAGAACAATATTTTCCAATTTAAGTGACAAAGTGCACTTAGGTCGGCTTGTCTGAAACCAAAACTTTACCATTTGAACTACAAGAGCAAGCTGCAGCTGAGGAAAAGAAAACTTTTTGTACTATATGCTTTGTGGACTATAGTTCCGACAATTGATCGATTATAGTCAGCTGGTGATGAATTTCTATCTGTGTTGTTCACTTGATGTCATTGTACCTAGGTTACTTGACTGCGGCGAAGTCAAAAACAAAGGGTTACGTGTTCAACCTGTTTATATGTAAATCCGTCCCTATTCTCGTAACTACTAAACGGCCTCACCGATTTTGATGAATGATAATGTTTTTATTGTGCTAGTACCACTTGAAATGTTTGGCGCCAAATGTTTGTTTAAAAAGGAACGCATTCAGATTTTTTGCTCACTTTTTATTTTAATATCTGTGTGACCGAGATTTCTAAGAATGAAACCTAGCTAGATGGATTTATCGCCTCCGAAATCCCCTGTATACTAAATTTCATAAAAATATTTGATGCCGTTGGTGAGATTTAGATTCTGTATATATATAAACATATAAATATATATATCTATATATATATACATTTAAATATATACACGTCAAGATACGGCGCTCCACACATAGGTAGTGTCTAGCGTGGGCGAGTCAACGCCGGGATCTCGTTGCGGTCCTGGACGTGGCCGTTATCTAGCTGAAGACCATCTAATACATCTAAACGAGGAATTGTTGTATATAAATATATATATAATATATAATTATATATAATATTACAAGTAACGACCGGTAAATTCATTTACAAACGCACGCCTGAGATGTATTCTGCGTGAATTCTTACATCAAGTCTCGCAAGCGTTTATTTCCCTCTTCCACTGTTTCTACAATATTACTATTATTTTATACACATACAACCTTAGTCCCTGGCTAAGGCTCTATCCATTCAGCCGTTAGAGCGTGATTGAGTAACAAACATCTGAACATACAAATGTCCAATCATCTTCATAAACTTTCACATTCATAACATTAGTAGGCTTAACGTTATTTATTTCATTGATTCAGAGTTTAAAATATTCAGCTCCAAAACGAATGCAAAATCACGATGTATATGTAAATATATTTACAAATGTAAATATAATAAACAAAAAATGTTAAATGTGTCTTGTTTGGAATTTTGGAATACATATTTTGCAAATCCGTATTTATTGGTGCCGGTTCAGCTTTTACAAAACTCTCTAAGCTAGACTACATTTTAATTATAGCTTAGAGAGTTTTGTAATAGCAGAACCGGCAACAAGAAATACGGACTTGCAAAATATGTATTCCATAATTCCAAACAAGAGACATTTGACGTCACGTTCGATCATACACTCGATAATTTCACATTTTCTGTTTGATTTTGAGGCATTCCCTGCTTCATCTCCGGAGTTCTAGGTCCAATACTATTAAAATTTATATGCGACCAACTTGGAATTAAACGGAACACAGTGCAAAAAGAATTTTCATAATCGGTTCATAAACGGCGGAAATATGGACAAACACACAAAAAAGCATAAATACAGATGAACATAGTACTAGTGTGCTTGTCAAGACCACCCAAAGGAACTCAACACAACAAGTCTATCTTGTTTAGTTCCAGACCCCCACCTGTCCGTCAAGATCTGAAGATTGACATCATGTAGCACCAGAGTCTTTACAAAGACAAAACAAATCAGCCCAAACTTGATAAATCTATCGAGTTTCTTCAGTTTATAAATTCTAATGGCCACCTTCCTACTCAGTCTTCAGACTAAATACCATGAAACACAAGAGACTTTGCCAAGATAAAATAAATGAGCGCACACTCGATAGTTTAGTTATAATTGTAACTGTAATTGTTTAGCTTAGAAGTTACTATTGCTACCTTCCTACTTCACCATCAGACCCTGAATACCATGTAACACCAGAGAGTTTATCAAGACAAAACAAATGATCCCAAACTCGATAGGTTTATCTCGTTTAGCTTAGGAGTTTCTATGGCCACCTTTCTACTCCATCATCAGACCAGATCTCTCAAAATTCAGTTGCAAGATTTGACCCGAACTAACATTTATGTTTACAGAGGAAGTTAAATACAAGCTTGTAAAAAATATATACACTATCGTAAAAAATATTACCGCTATCAATTCCCGAAGATAATTATTTAAATTATTTATTTATATTACAAATGTAATTATAGTGTTGTGTACAAGAATCAAAATTTATAAACTGTTATTCTATGGACACTTTGTTCGTGAATTTAGGGTATTAAGTCCCAATGTTATCTGCTATTGACTGTATCTGGCCTTCCTATCAGGGGAGCGGCATTGATAGCTGCGCCACTGTGTACACTTTAGCAGCTATCATCAACCCAATTTTGTATTTGCTTATATTGTTCTTGTTCAATAAAGATTATTATTTAATTGTAGATTGTTATTAATTATACCTAGGGGGTATCAATAGATGTATTACTATTATATCCTGAACAGGTAATTACAACGCGTAACTGTGTTATGAATGTTTACATCAATACAATGCTATTCTATCTATCTATCTATCTAGACTATCTATTTTTAAAGTAAATACACATATTATACATAGAAACACATAACACAGTGCAAATGAAAATTTTCATGCATACATATAAATAAATGTATGATTGAACCTTCCTTCAGTACAGTATTCTACCGCGCAGGATGCGAACCCGATACCTCTGACATAGCAGTCGAAAGCATCACTGTCATGAGTCATGCAAACGACCCGTAGTCACCCGAAATTACTAGTATTCTCCCTTACATCCCCAGTTAAGCCAAAGCGAAAGAGTGAGTTCACGTCAGTAATAGCCAGGATGCGAACGCGGGACCTCTCGATCGTGAGACCGACTCCTTAACCACTAAGCTACCGACGCCATAAGTACTTAATTACTTATGAAACAATGCAATGAGAGCATTTTAAATCGTAATAACTATGACGAACTTGACAATTGTATTGTCTACAGTTAACTGAGTTTAGCAATTGTCAAAGAGCTACATTATCCTGGTTCCATCATTGAATCCTTGATAATGTCAATTGAACGTATTATCAACTGAATATCACTTTATGCTTCTTTGTTTATCTTTCTTTAAATCACTATATGCCAATTGGAAGTTTTCATTCTTTTCATTTCATTTTTCCTCACAAACATAAAATGAACTAATATGTGCGTCAAAAAATACATCACTTTACATGCGTCATGTTTTAGAAGGAAACCCGGATGTTCCAATCAAACATTGAAAAGCTTTCAATGGATTTCACAGCTAGTACAGCGCTGTAAAACTATCCGACGCAACATCGAAAATAAAATATTTGAAAGAATTATTTGCATCGCTTTGTAAATATACTTAGTGGAAATTCTATTTATATTTAAGTTATAATTAACTTTGAAGTTTTGAAATCAATAGTTGGTGTTGTGTACACATTTAGTCAATTATTTATGTATGTATTGAATGCCGTCTTAAGCAGATCGAAGTTGGCAGGATTGAGTGATACAAATGTATTTAGTTAGGAGTATTGTTTGTTCATAAAAAAGTAGTACTAAAACATCAACTTATTTTATGCCACGTATCAAAAGGAAAAATATCAAGCCTTCAATAAATAGAGCCATATCTGCTACGATGAAGGAATATATTTTTTCTGGTATTAAGGAATTGTAACAATTGAAATTAATATATCCATTAATTTATACTTAGCTATTCTTCCAACTCTTCCAACTAAGTTACTCAGCCTCATCCCGTTTTGTTGAACTTTGCCTCGACATGCAAGCGTGTAAATTGTATTAAACAGGTGAAGTAACGAAAAACGTAAAAGAATAACTAATGTATCTGAGCGTTTGGTTTTGGAATAAATTTCCCAAAATAAAATTGGCTATAAACATAGCTACTGAATGCGGGGCTACAAAGTAAAACCTACGTGTACTGTTTGTGTCCTTTACATAAGATTTTTAACAACCAAGCAAACTACAACAGTAGTGAACTCATTCAAAAAATAGAACTACACTATTAACCAAAATTAAGCTACCAATATAATGATAAGCGTTTACTTTTCAATGTCAAAGGTTCATTTTTCGTGGCGTTATGCGCATTGCGTCGCTTTCCGAGTTTTTTAACATCCAATTGGTTTTCTGTTCCCATTCACCGTTCAACGCTGTTCCTCTTATCTCAAGCCTAACCCTTGTCTCTGTAGTTTTAAAAAAGTTGTCATTACACAGAGTGGAATGAATTTTTGTTAGGGTTATGATTAATGTGAACCAGATTTATTTTTGCTAAAAATGCCTATTACTTTACATAATTCTAGATCGATTAAGAAAACTATTAAAAACACAATGTTTTTCGCTAAATAGAAATAGTGTGTATATCATAATATTTCTTTATTTATCGAAGCCTAAGGCTATAACAAATATAACACTATTTATAACCGTTTTGAAGTATCATTCAAACATGGCTTAGTAGCTTTTACAATTGGTTTAATTGTCAGCTTGGTACGTTTAAGATAAATCAATTGGAATAGTCACCCTGAGTGATTGTAGAGTCGCCATCGGTATTAGCATAACACATTCCAAGTCACTCTACATAAAATAATAGACAAAGTTGAAAAATGATAAATTTGTCCTCTGAAGATTACAAAAATACATAATTTTTTATTTTTTTTAAACGTGAGCCTATCATTCGATAGGCTCACGTTTGACCTCTATCTCACCTGGTCGTAAGTGACGATGTGGTCTACCATGGAACACGTTTGCCGTTTATTTATTGGTGTATTTCAAGGTATAGATCGTTTGTAGATTTGCTATTATTCAGCAACTTCTGAGGGCGGTTGTACGTGGATAGATTTTTAACGTATGCAATACAACTATTTGTCAATCAATATAAATAGTCTGTGAATATTCTAATTGTAATATTGATACAGAATGCTAATTTTAATCTTGCACACGCGCATACGCTAAATGAAATTATTAATTCCGTTTGCGAAGGAGATAATTTCGCAGAATGGTTGCGTTGTTTGAGTTTAATTAATTCGAGGCTTGTCAACGGTGGTTGTAATTTCTACTGCGCGCCTGTCTGAGGCATGTATCTCGTTACTGTAATCGCCTAACGTTCATTCAGTGTTGATATATCTCAAAACGTGTGATGTATCAGTATAATCAATTCTATTAAATGTCTGTTTAAGTTTCACGAAGTCTTCAGCTGCATTCCAATACCACAACTCTACATTTAAGTCCGTGATGAAAGTAAAATATTGTCCAGCTCCGAATAAGAAACAAATACACCAAATAAGTTAGATGCTTTTCGATTCGCGAAAACCGATAGGTAGACTCCCCAACGCACGCTGAGCCGAACGGAATCCGTACCATATTTCATGTTCTCTACGTTATGCGCTTTGTGAAAGAAAATACATTTTTCACTATCTTTAGAGCTTTCACAGTATATTTTCTTTATTTGTTTCTTTCTGTAGCATAGCAGTTTTTAAACGTTCAATACTTTTTCAATTAGGATGCTACTGAGATAATTTATCACTTGAATTTTACGCAATACTTACAGTTATTAAAATAAGCACCTTTCAAATCATGAATAGATCAATTGGGTCAACATTCATAGCGACGCGAGTAACTAAAAAAAACTCAATGTTCGAAATCAGAGAGCGCTCAAACGAGTTCCACAGAATGATTCCTCGTTTGCCGACACTTGGTAACGATTCATTTGAGAAACTCATTTGCTCGAAGCCTCCGGAGAACGATCCTCATTTGCGTTTGTAGTGGAAGTGGAACGTGCTGGTTACTTACAATGTTACATATCGAGCGACAAAGCAAATACGCTATTATTTCTAATGACCCATTACGTCAAGTGTACAATAACAATTTATATAGAACAAGGCCCGTTAACAAAAGTACTATGTAAGAATTGAAGCACATTCCGAATGCACATAAAATAATGATGTCGTATATAATACATCCGTCATGCACCGCGATATCTATCGAAACCACCTTCTCACACAGATGCGTAAAAACAAAAGGCTGTTGAAATTTGCACTCTGCTGCATCATAAGTCATGAAGAATGCTCGACTTTTTGAGTATGTAGGGGAGCAATGGAACAGTGCCATCTTTCCCACTTAACGTTCAAAACTGAAGACGACGACTTCTCGTCATTTAAAACAAAGGGTAAAATTGCCCGGGGTAGCATGTAGTCTACAGTCGTTCTCTATTGTACGTTGACCGGAGTCGAGGGCACTGTGGGCATACATTACATATGTCGCTAAGCCAACTTTTTTGTTTCGCTAAAAGGGTTTTTTAAGCCACATAATTTTAGAGTCACAAATACGAATTTTACGCTTTTGTATCACCGTATAAATCAGTAACAAATGGATTGTATTGACCGTACGTGTAAGCTTCCAGCTTCCAGACGAGACGCCTTTATTTAAGCGCAAGCAGTAACAGTAAAACTCGGTATGAAAACAATAGCTCCTGTCCCGATAGAGCCACAGTTGGGGAATTTTCGAATGAAGACTAATTAACGTGGTAGAAAAGCAACAAAATAGGTGTGTTGTAATATTTCAACGTTGATTAAAAGCAGGATGACGTCAACTCGTGGGATGCTATGAATATTCAGACATTTATCCCGACGTTGACGTTTCATTTAAAGAGCGCCCGATGACTTTGTAATTTTTAAAGTAATATTAACGTCAACAAAAAGGCCTGAAGTGACCCAGCATTAAAGTCGGCTTATGACTGAGAACGTGATAGATTGCCGACCGCTCGCCACTCTCGTTTATTTTTTATTAAATGCCCCGGCATCTGCCTGCAGTGGTGTTAACGGCTTTTTATAGTATCTTGCAACGATATATGTACGAACATGCTTCTAATACTACAGTTTGCCAACTATTGTAAGTTTTCTTAGCCATATGGTCAGTCAGTCAGACAGTCTTATAAATAATTATATTAGTATAAATGATATTTTATAATGGCAGTGATAATCACTTTAAGTTGATGAAATGATCAGATAACAGAATTATCGGATATTGGCGGGATCACAAGTCATAATGCCATATGGTCAGTCAGTCAGACAGTCTTATAAATAACTATATTAGTATAAATGATACTTTATAATGGCAATGATAATCACTTTAAGTTGATGAAATGATCAGATATCAGAATTATCGGATATTGGCGGGATCACACGTCATAATGAAAAATTCTCAAGAATTCTATCGTCAACTCAGATTTCAAAGTTAAGTAAGTGCAAAGTTTAGTTCTTAAAAGATAAAATTAAGAGAAAAATACAAATTTAAGTTTTTAACCGTTCAATATCATACGAGTAATGGTTGGTAATATTTTTTATATTATTATAAGTATGTTTCAGAAACTGGTTCTCCTCCATTTTTTTTATACGTGTAGAAACCCCCACGGGCTTCACCCCATCGGTGCCGACGATGGGGTGGGCGTGTCGGAATCGGACCGACTAAAACCACACGGATACAAATACTGATACGCTATGATAAGATACTTCGCCACCGGGTACTTTTACATAATTGTTGGTAGTTGACCTTCAATTGTGGTGTATTGTTTTGTTATAAACCTATTATATAAAAAAAAACTGATGGATCTTTCGACATTTTATAGAAAATATCGCCAGAGGATCGATAGACTTGCTTAAAACAGTTTATTTTTTTTATTATATAAAGCTCTAGGTGAATAAGCCTTTTAAGTAAAGTTATTCTCAACTTAGTCTCTTAAAAGTATATGGGCAGTAAAACTTTTGGCGTGGTCCCTAATGAGCAATGATGGTGTAATGCACTTATAAATAATATAACAGTAAGTTACATTTATAACACAACGACGCGACAGCCGCAGCTCTTAATACCTTTTCGTTTGTTTATAATCTTGTAGTAAAGGATTTTCATTCAAGAATGTTAAAAATCGCAATTATAACAACAAACACTGAAATTATCTCTTCAACAATCCATGTTTCTTATACACAGTTATTATATTTATGGCAGTTAAACTGATCATGATATAAGTACGTAGTGTGTGTGTGTGTGTGTACTTTTAAATAGTCTAAAGTTATGTTCATATTATGTAAGCTAATTGACAAATCCCTATTTGTTCAGAAGTATGTTCCAGAGGTTCGTTCAAAACTCCAGTCTAGCAATTATTGGTGGCATATTCTTTTCGCTGAAATCGACGCGAAGAACACGAGTAACCCATGGAAGCTAGAATTGTAATACTCTGTATCTCCTCGCTCTAGATATAATAAAATCTACCGATCTGTTGTTTTCTGTATAGATAGATAGAACACTATTTTTATTGTACACCATTTATCATTTAACAAATTATCTTAAATCTAATTAAATAAATTGGTCTTTTCTAAGAGTAATCTCTGTCAGACAAGATATATATTGTAAGTAACTTAAACACAAATATTGTATATTTGGTTTCAAGATATTCACTCAACAATGTTTACTTTAAAAAAACGATATCAGTGTTGCTTTTTGGATTCTATAAAACATAGATCTCTCGCTATATGTATATAGCTTTCAATAAACTGTATTAAAAGTCAGTATATCGAGGTTTTTATTTTTGATAAATTAATATTAATTTTGATAAATTCGTTCGTGATTGTATTCGTAAGATAGTTCACGATTTATATGCTTCGCAAATGTCCTTACGAAAGTGGCTTCACTTTATTAAATTTTACTTTTCACTTATTTGATCAATGAATTTATGATTTGATTTAGGTAGATATATTTTCTGTGGACAGGTAATTAATTAATTAATAGTAAAGTAACAATATACTAAATATTAAAATTAACAACTGCTGCTTACGGCTACGCCTGCGGGGAAACCTTTTATCGTGAAAACTTGCATGATTTATATTTTGTAAGAACTTTTATACAATATTCTGACAAATAAATGATTTTATTATTATTATCTCTTTATTCACTTTAAAATTACTTATAAATTACATTTTTAAATACATATAAAAAAAACATCTATTCAAAAATATAAAAAATAGTGCTCCACCGGCAGCGTGGCAGGGCCCAAGCTACCGCCGGTCGGAGTCACAGAGAGAGAAACATCCGGACAATGCGTGCCGTGTCGAGGATGACCGCCTTCTGCATCTGACCCTTGACCCAACCATCTAGCGAGAGTCTCTTGAGGTGTTGGTCGAGGCTCTTCGCTATCAGCCCGTTCGCCGAAATGACTATCGGGACAATGATAGTTGAATCGACATCCCACATGGCGGTAACCTCGTGAGCCAAGTCAAGGTATTTGCTGATTTTGTGCTTCTCAGCCTTCACGAGGTTCTCGTCATGCGGGATGGTGATGTCAACGATCATTGCCCGGCGCTGGGGCCGGTCGACTAACACGATATCAGGCTTATTGCAAGCAATAGTCCTGTCCGTGATAATAGAGCGGTCCCAGTAGAGCAATGCATGACTATTTTCAAGAACCGACACCGGTGTGTACCGATAGTACGGCACCTCAGACTCAACATGGCCATATCGAAGAGCAAGTTGCTGGTGAATGATCCTGGCCACTAGGTTATGCCTGTGCAAGTACTCGCCGTTGGTCAGATGAAAACAACCCGAAATAATATGCCTGAGTGACTCTCCGGGACGACGGCATGCCCGACAGATGTCGACCGTACCGTCCTTCAGGATATATTTCCGATAGTTGTTCGTCATCATGACCTCGTCAGCAATTGCACAGGCAAACCCTTCAGTTTCCCCAAAGAGGTCCCCGAAGCGTAGTCAGTTCACCGAGGCCAGAAGGTCCACATCGGGCCCTGTTAAGGCTCGATAGAACCTCCCGTGCAGCCCCTTGCCCTCCCATACGGTCTTGCGGTCCGTGACGCTCAATACCGTCGGTCTGCGCCAGTTCTCGTTCGCCAAGGAGAGCGGAGTGAGACCCTTGTCTACTGCCATCACATCACGATGCATCCCGCATTCGTTGCTCTGGAAATAATCCCTAAGTCTGCACACCTCACGGTTGTGGAGGTTCTTGGCATTTAAAAAGCCTCGGCCCCCCACCTCCGTGGGATGTACAGTCTCATAACAGACGAGCGCGGGTGTAGCATGCGATGAGTGGTGAGCGTTAGAGCGTGAGAGTTGACGGACCTTTCTATCCAGGGCGTCCAGCTCAGTCTGAGTCCATCTCAGTATGCCAAAGGAGTAAGTCAGTAGAGGCATTACCCAACCGTTGAAGGCTCGCACCTTGTTGCCGCCCGACAAAAGACTGTTGAGTACTTTTGTGAAGCGGCAGAAGAAGCGTTCCTTCACCGATTTCTTGATATCCACTACTGAGATACCCAAAGACTCTGCCATACCGAGATACTTATAGGTTTCGGTTTCGGAGAGAGATCTGAGAGTCATAGTCTCAGAAAATTGCAAATTCGTAGAATTCACAACTTTCCCCTGCTGCATATGTAAGATCGCACACTTATCCACACCGAATTCCATCCCAATGGCGTTGCTAGTGTTGCCCATTGCAAGACCAAGACGAGACTTGAGCCAGTCTTGGTCTTGGTCTTGCACCGATACCCCTGGTCTTGGTCTTGGTCTTGGTCTTGCACGCTCAGTCTCGGTCTTGGTCTTGGTCTTGCAGCAAGAGTCTTGCGAGTCTTGCAAGTCTCGCACTTATCAATTGCTTAGTGTGATTTAGTAAGATATGAAACATCGTAATGAAGTATGGAAACTTGAGATTACATTGACATAGATTCCTATGTCAATGACTTGACATCATTTTTTAAATATTGTCAAGATAAATAGTGATAGTAATCGTAATCACCATATATGGAAGGAAACATAATAAAGACAAAGTATGCAAAATACTATTTATTGAAATTATCAATTTTAAGCTCAAGAAACAATAAACATGGTAAATATCAGGTAGATTTTTAATAATATTAATAATAAGAGAATTATTATAATAATTCTTTTGACCAAGAATTAATGCAAAGTAACCACCTGGCTGACTCATCACTTAACCTATTTCTGTGTTTTCTTATTACTAGTGATGCTTTAGAAAATAATCTTTCAGCGGGTACTGAAGTTGCAGGTATTGAAAGAAAATCACGAGCCATCTTGGATAAAATCGGATATTCCGTTTCATGCGTCCTCCACCACTCTAAAATGTCTTCCGAGCTGGTGGCTCTCGGCTTACTTAAATACTCCTCCAACTCGTCAGTTTTCATTAAGCCACAGCCAGATCCTAAAGACGTAGAGGGACCTGTGTATAGCTTCTCGAAATCTATTATGTCTTCATCTTCAATATCTTCATCATGATCGTGAAGAATATTTTCAATATTTTCATTGTTCTGTGGAGACTTAGACATAAGGTTTATTGTACTTTTATATTGCGTATAAATTTCATTGAATTTGCGCAGGCTTTCTGTTTTTATTTGCTGTCCCCACGTAGTCATTTCGAAAGTCTCAGCTTTGTGCCTAGGGTCTAAAATTAAACTTGTACAGTAAATCCAGTTGCTCTTCTTATAATGCTTAAGCATTTTATCTCGGGCTGCTTGAAAACCCAGAACGAGCTTTTCGTCCACTTCGGTTCGATTTGGTTTCTCGTCTAATTGTTTTGCCATGGATTCAATTTTATCCAGTAAAAGATTGAATGACACAACGACTAGCGGTATTGTAACATATTTTTCTCCACCAAGTTTAGTTGATAAAACTTTAAAGTTTATTAGAAACTTATATATTTTGTCGAGTATTCGCCATTCAATTTCCGTGATTTGAAAATCGTTTAATTCGCTGACAGAAGTACACAATATGTTAATACCCATTCGGACTTTTATACCAAATCCAATCATATCATGTGTAGAATTCCATCTTGTTGGACAGTCAAGTATGGGATTAAGATCAGCTGGCACACCAGATGCTTCACAAGCAGAGTGGAACTTTCTTTTTAAGATCTCACTTCTTTTTATTTTACAACAAATACTGCGTAATTTTGTAATCGCTGTACGTGAGTCAGCAATATTTGGAATATGTTCTTCATCTTCTTCACTTTCCTCTTCATACTGCTGTTCTCTTTCTGCATTTCAGTGTCACTATGTAATGCTAAAGTTTTTAATAAATCTTGTACACCAAGGTTCAAAATGTGAGCAAAGCACCGGAAATGTTGATTGTCTGAGTCAAAATGTGGCATTTGTTTGCCAAGTTGAAACATAAATTGCGTATTTGCACTAGCGTTGTCGACCGTAATACCCTGTATTTTATCAACCAAATCATATTCAACTAAACATTCGTGGAAAATAGTTGCAATATCTTCCCCAGTATGTCGACCGTGTGAAGGCATAAAATCAAGGACTATAGATCGATATTTCCACTCGTTGTCTATATAGTGCACAGTGACGCCATAGTAACTCCTACCAGCAATAGAGGTCCATCCATCTATGGTAAATGACATTTTGCACGAGTAATGTTGTAGTCGGTTCTTAACATGAGATTGTAGTTCTTCAAATCGCTCTTTAATCTTCCGTCTGAGAGTTGACCTTTTAGGAAATACCATCATCGGGTTCGGGCAAATGGATCGAAAATATTCTTGTGTATCTTCATCATCAAAAAATGAGAAAGGAAGATATTTTTTCACAATCCAATCAACTGTAGCTGCCACAAAGTTTTCACTGCGGTTTCTAGAAAGTGCTGGCTGAAATAAAATAATAAAACATATTATGATAATTATATGATACAATACAACATCAATACTATGAATATTTTGTTTGTTCGTCGTTTAATTATTATTAATTAACAGCTTTTCACTAAATGTATTATGATAGTATACAGAGTGATCAACCCAAATGGGTCAGTGGGGAGAAGTTAGAAACTATGAGATATAGCGAGATTTGTTATTAGCAACCATGGCTTCGATTTTGGATATAATAATAATGACAGTCAAACTTTTCTTCTAACTTTCATACATAACCGGGAATCGAACCCGGTCGAAGTCTCTGTAAACAAATTCAGTTAATAATAATGACATTCAAACTTTTCTACTAACTTTCATACATAACCGGGAATCGAACCCGGTCGAAGTCTCTGTAAACAAATTCAGTTAATAATAATGACATTCAAACTTTTCTACTAACTTTCATACATAACCGGGAATCGAACCCGGTCGAAGTCTCTGTAAACAAATTCAGTTAATAATAATGACATTCAAACTTTTCTACTAACTTTCATACATAGGTAACCGGGAATCGAACCCGGTCGAAGTCTCTGTAAACAAATTCAGTTATTTTCGTTATTATTGTGAGAAGCGTCGATAGCTTAGTGGTTAAGGAGTCCCTTACTATTGAGAGGTCCCGGGCTCGAATTCTAGCCATTACACTACCGAATGTGAACCCACTCCTAGCACAAGCAATTTAGCTTAGTTGCAGGGGTTACCGGGAATATTAGTAATTAATCGGTCATAATTATGATTCATTTATCTGCATAGACCACTTTTTTATCTACATCGATATTTATGCATTACAAATTGTTTTGTTGGCGCACCAACGCAATTTGTAATGCATGGCGAGATATACGGCTCTGGGTCAGCCGGGGAGAGAAATGTGCACGACAATCTCCCACGCACAACCAATGACATGGGGCGGAAAAATATGTTAAATAGGTATCTACCTACTTGTTACCAGAATTGCCATACTTTTATATGTTTTGTTGTTGGTAATTAGGTAGGTACCTAACTATAATTACGTATATTAACACTTAGGTAGGTATTTTTTCTTACCTGTCTATTTTCTCCATCTCTCATTAAAAACTTTGATATGGGCCCCTTTGTTGGCTTTTGCTTGATTAGTTGACTTGCAGGAAGTAATAGTCGCGATTCCTTCTCGTGAAAAGACAGTAGATGCTTCCTTAATCCTGAAGTATTTCTGTTCTTCATTTTGATTTCAACTTTCTTATGGTGGCATAACTTACATGTAGCAGTTTCAGTGGCATGAATTATATCGAAAAACTCATCAAATTTACTTTTTAGTCTTTTAGACCTAGTCCAACTCTCACTACTCTGACTAGAACTATTTGAATCTATGTCACTCATTTTAAAACCCGGTTGACTCTAAGCGCAGCTTAATCAAAACCAAAATGCATTTTTATCATGATGAACGCCCTTATATACAGCACATGCCGAAAGGCCAAAAGATACCTACATAACCTACGTTCGGCATCTATTGACAAAAATAATATCCTTCCAAAGACTATAAAAACAGAAACGTAATCTTAACGTAGTATCAAATTCCTCAAATCCAATCTCTGCAATCCGAGCAAAACAATAAAGTGACGGAGGTAACTAAGTGAATTCTATCAAAAGAGGAACGAAATTATTATTAATTGACTTCAACCCACCTTTTTTTAAGTTTTTTTAAGACTATTGCACTAAGCACTAACCCTATTAGGTAGGTTAGGTACTATCCCTGTGATCAAGTAGGTATAATACTATAACATCTATCTATCTTTATGGTGTGGCTACAATATTCATTGCAAGGACTATTGCAGGATTTGCAGGTTGCATGACAACTTGCAGGTTATCGTGTCCGTTCGTTATGAGTTATGACACTTTTGAGCACCCAGAAACTTAATTTAATTAGTCTTTGAAATGTCGGATACCTTTGACTTCAGAGCGGCAAAATCAAAAAAGAAATTCACTTGTCGCAAACTCTTTTAATATACCGCCACGTCTTTGTCGGTAAATATCAAAAATATCGTAGATTTATTGTATTATATGTATTAGCTGTACAGGGGTGAATTCAGGCGGAAATAGAATCTGGATATTCACTTTTTCCGATTTAAATCCATTAAATTCATGGAAATAGAATAATTGGATCACATAAAGTATAACTTTGATTCTCACACAAAACTCTATTTATTTTTAAAGCATTTATGTATCGATTTTATTTTAGTGATAAATAATTTCTGAGAAGTAAACTCATCATCACATTCATTGGTCACCTCTACAATTGGGCTGTTTAATTTTACGTAACGTAAGTATTTGCCGTGCTGGTTTGGTTCCCGGTGGAGTAGAATAGGACCACCCCATCTCTTTTCATGGGTGTCGTAGAAGGCGACTATGGGATAGGGGCTGTTCTACATCCGACAATAAACACACAGCCCAAGACAAAGTGCCCAATCGACAAAATGTTGGTGTTAAATACTCCTCTGCCTACCCCTTTGGGAATTACGGGCGTGAGCATATGTATGTAGGAATGTGTATTACGTATACAGTAATATACTTATATTACTGGTGGTAGAGCCCCGCTGGAACCGTTAGGTGTCAGCATGAATGGGCCGGCTCTACCGGGTAGTTACCACCCTGGCACAGAATATCGACGTAAAATAACAGATCTACTGTTGTGTTTCGTTCGGTGAGTGTCAGTTCCGGAGGCCCAAACTCCCATCTCTCCTCTTCCTCTCTCCCCTTCCGCCTCCTTTATCCTGCCTTTCTCTCTCCACCGTCTCCTTCAGGCGGTAACGCGTTAGTAGCAGCCTTGGTGTTGCAAACGTCTATAGGCTACGGTGACCACTTTCCATCAGGTGGGCCGTAGGCATGTTTACCGCCGTAGAAACATAAAAAAAAAAACAGACGTAAACTGATTTTGATGAAACTTTACAGTAATATTAGGTACCTACCTACCTACCCACCTACATAGGCTAGATTTTTTGCAATAACCAACGTACACGTTCAGTGCAGTAAATAGTAACAATATTCAATTTGATAATGAATTAGTAGGTACCTACCTAGTAACCTACCTTGTATTTCAACACTATTTACACAAATAGCAATTAATGAAAAAATAAATATATTTATAATCGTCTTATTCGATTCTGATTAATCAGTAAAAACGCGCCCAATCCGTCCCCTTTCGCCGGTGTCCTTTGACGGCAGCCATAATGTCGTTTTATCTCTATATTAAAATCTTTATTTTAAAGCGGTATCTCTTTGACAAATGTTACACGTGGAGAGTAGGCATAAAGCTTTAGCGTGGCAAGTACATACATTTCCATGTGCCAAATAGGCAAAAATCGGCGGTATAATGGTATACGTACCTACAGTCAGTGATAGTTGATGAATCTTGAGACCTTTAATAGGGGCTGTCAATGAAATAATAGGTACCTACAACAAATGCATAGATCGATAAGTGCAAATAAGTGCAAGTCCTCTTTGTATCTACATGAAGCTTAAATAAATATAAAGGACTTCGAGTCTTGTGTCACATAAGTAAGTAGGTAGGTACCTACTTTACATTGAAACTGCATATTCTCATAATAAGCGTCACGTCGTCGGCGGCGGCGTCGCCAGAACAGAACCGAGTGTCTTTAAAAAACGTTCGTTCCTCTGCCGAATGATAGTGGCTAGTGGCCTACCTACTTCTAAAAATATTAAAACACAAACCATTCATATTACACAGTAATTTAAAACAATTGAGGGACACGCGCCTATTACAGATTATGAATTAAAAAATCGTGTGTGTGTGTGTATCTACTTATTCTCGGGATAAAAAGTAGGTAACCTATGTGTTATTCTAGGATCGAGGCTCTAATGTAACTCTGTACCAAATCCAGAGCCGTTAGCCGTTAGAGCGTGATTGAGTAACAAACAAACATACAAACATCTTCACAAACTTTCACATTGACACTGCGCAAGTCGCCGCTCGCGCTGATTGTCGGTAACTAGTAACTACCGACAATGAGCGCGATTAAGTACCTAGTGTACCTACCTGCCTACGATGAAAAGAACTTCAGTCGTTGGCTAGCGCGGCTTGTGCCACGTCTATATTGGCACGCACGTCAGACATCGGGTCGTACGGCTGCCAGTGGTATGATACATAGGTATAACAACATGTGGCAATTTGTCTCTAAGGGAAAATGGAATAGGTACTAATTACCGCCTGTGCTCTTCATTAACTAGGGCTTTAGGTTCAAGGTCAGTGAAGTTTCCTTTCTATTTACCTACGCTAAACATAGGTAGGTATAAAAACATACTACAAAAAAGCAACAGGTAAGTATGGTGGTAAGTACCTTATCTCATCATCATTCTCTGAGCCTTTTCCCAACTCAGTTAGGGTCGGCTTTCTAGTCTAAGTTGCGGCTAACTACGATATTTTCCGTGAAGCGACTGACGTCGGACCTCCACAACCAATTAATTGGCGATATCGAAGTTCTGTAGTTAGACTAGTCGGACTTTTGAGGGCTCCAACTACCCGTAACGACTGTCACAGATGTTCGTATGGCAACCGGGACCGACGGCTTAACGTGCTCTCCGAGGCACGACCAGACCAATGCAAATACCCATTTTCATGCACACAAATATTTGCACTGAGCGGGGATCAAACCCGCGCCTCCTGCGTACCGGTCGCGTTCACTACCACTACGCCACGGAATAGGTAAGGTACCTACCACAGCCTCCGTCTATCATTCTATCAGTAGGTATAGACGTAGTAGGTACCTAGGTACTATTATTTATTCTGTGGTATAGAAACTAAATACCTAGTACCTACATACTCAGGTATTAAAAATGCTCAAATCTCAGTTTGACTTCACTGCAAGACTGCAAGAGTCTTGCAGACGTAGTCTTGTCTTGCGCAAGTCTTGCAAGGGTCAGTCTTGGTCTTGGTCTTGCAAAAAATAGGTGGTCTTGGTCTTGGTCTTGGTCTTGCAAAACTGCAAGACCAAGACCAAGACTGCAAGACTCTTGTTCTTGCAGTCCGATTTTGGGCAACACTAGGCGTTGCTGAAAACCTGCGTGATTTTCAGCAGCTCCACCAGGTCAAGAAGTTTCGGTGTGAAAAGTTTGAGGTCATCCATGTACAGCAAATGACTAATAACCTCACCCTCTCTCTGAAGCCGGTAGCCTAGACCTGAATCTCTCAACAAAGTGCTGAGAGGATTCAGTGCTAGGCAAAACCAAAGCGGGCTCAGACAGTCGCCCTGGAAGATGCCCCGCTCAATCCTTATGAAGTCCTGGGGGTCAGAGGAGATCTCCCCGCCACCCGGTTGACGAAGGACTGTGGTCCACTGCCCCATACATGCACTGAGGAAGGATCTCAGAGTTGCATCGATTTTATACAACTCTAAGATCCTCCTCAGCCATGAGTGAGGCACCGGCTTTCTTGTAGTCAATCCAGGCCGCGGACAGAGCCCCCCGGCTCCACCGGACTTGCTGGCTAATAGTCATGTCTATGAGGAGGAGCTCCTTAGTACCGCGGGACCCAACCCTACACCCATTCTGAGCGGGGGCCAAAATATTGTTCACAACAATGTGTGTGTTAATTTTGATGGTCAGAATGGATGTAAGTAGCTTGTACATAGTGGGCAAGCACGTGATGGGTTTATAGTTTTTAGGTTCAACAGTACTACCGGTCTTATGGAGCAAGAAGGTGATCCCGGTGGTCATAAACCGGGGAAGGGAGCCAACTTCGAGGGCTTGTTGGAACTGCATCGCTAAGCGGCCATGGGAGCACCGGATCCACTTTATCCAGAAGTTGTGCAACCCGTCCGGTCCAGGACATTTCCAGTTCGGGGCCGTACGGATCGCATAACTCACGTCTTCGGGGTCTATAGTTATAGACGCCATGGGTTCGATGCTCCCACATTCACGCTCAACAACGCACATCCAATCGCCCTCTGTGTGTTCGACGGGTGCTGACCAGATACCACGCCAGAAATTAATCATGGCACTGGCTCCTGGCAGCCCCTCATCGCCGGAGCTATACGCTTCGGCCACGGCGGACAGGGGGCAGCAGTTGTCGGCTGCCCTATCGCGGCGGCCCAAAAGGTCACTGATGGGCGGAGCCTCCTAGTAGGAGGCTTCCTGAGGGCGCAGGCACAGCTCCTGCAGGCCCGACCGGCTAGGTGCTTTAGGTGCCTGTCGGAGGGCTGCACGGCGGAAGTGACGGCGGATGACCGTTGCATCCGCTGTGGCCAGCCCGGTCACAAGGCCGGCATGTGTGGCGCCCCGCTGCACTGTTTTAGGTGTGCAGCGGGAGGCAAGCCAGCTGACCACAGGGTTGGCAGCAAGGCCTGCGCCGGAGGGGAGCCGAAGCCGGGAGGCCGGCCTTCCGCCTCCAGCTCACAACGGGATGCGGAGATGGGGGTTCCATAATGGATCCTCAACTCCGCATCCTGCAGGTGAATGTTGGCCACGGTGCCCATGCTCAGGACCTTCTGCTCCAGAGCATGGCACAGTGGGCCATAAATGTCGCCGCTGTCGCCGACCAATACACCCACTGGTTCCTCGGGCCTGCCTGGAAAACCGCGCTGGATGGGACGGCGGCACAGGTGCACAATCCCGCCGCCGGCAGCCCCCCCCCCCTTGCCGTCGTTGCAAGGGGACCTGCCTGCGTGGCCGCGGTGTTTGGGGAAATAGCGGTCGTGGCTGCTTACTTCACGCCGAGCCGAGACATAGGTGCTTATGAGCAATGGCTCTGTCAGCTGGCAGTCTTCGTCAATGCCTGCCACCCCCGCCCGGTCCTTGTGCTCGGGGACTTCAACGCCTGGTCGTTGGCGTGGGGTTCCCGTCACGATAGGGGCCCGGCGGGGGATAGAGGCAGGGCACTGGAGGACTGGGCCGAAGGACTCGGCCTAGACCTCCTAAATCGGGGAGCCGTGGACACGTTCGTGACCTCGAGGGCCAGCTCCATCGTGGACCTATAATAGGTCCACGATGGAGCTGGCATAATTGTTCGCGAGCCCCTCATTGGCGCGACGTGTTCAGGGCTGGCACGTCGTTTTGGGAGAGGACACAAGTTCGAATAACCGATATATGCGGTTTGAAGTGTCCCCCCCCTGCGAGCGACGCGCCGGCTGCACCGGCTCCACCCGAGCCACGTTGGGCACTTAAGCGACTTGATCGGGAGCTCCTCCTGGAAGCCGCCATCGTACCGGCTTGGGCCCCTGCACCGGACAGACCTGTAAACGTAGACGATGAGGCGGAGTGGTTCCGGGAGGCCATGACCCGTGTCTGCGACGCGGCGATGCCTAGGGCTCCGCCCTATAATCCGAGGGGTCAGGTTTACTGGTGGTCGTCGGAGATCGCGAGGCTCAGACGGGCCTACGTGATCACGCACCGCTGGTGGGCCCGATTCCGTAGGACGCGTCGCCGCCCCGTGAGAGGCGGAGTTGTACGAGGGATACAGGGAGGCCTGAGGTGCCCTCCGAGCAGAGATAACTCGGGCCAAAAAGGCGGCCCGCTGCGAACTGCTGGAGGTGCTGGAGCGGGACCCATGGAGGCGGCCCTACCTAATGGTAAGGGGAAAACTGCGCCCCAAGGCCCCGCCGTTGACCCAGTGTCTCCAGCCGGAGCTGCTCGGAGGAATTGTTAACTCCCTCTTCCCAGCGCGGGCGGTGGAACATGTTCCACCGCAGATGAATCCGCCTCGGTCGCCAATGGTGCCCGACGTGGATGATGACGATGTACCCGAGGTCACTTGGGTAGAACTAGAGCTGGTGGTGAGAAGGTTGAGAGCCAAACGCACCGCCCCGGGACCCGACGGCATTCCAGGCCGAGCGTGGGTCCTAGCTCTAGTCGACGACGCTCTCGAGCCTCGACTGAGAGGGCTTCTCAGCGCATGTTTGGAGCGGGGCCAGTTTCCGAAATTGTGGAAGACGGGGAAACTGGTCCTCATTCGAAAGGAGCGGCGCCCGGCGGACTCGCCGTCCGCCTACCGGCCCATAGTGTTGATCGACGAGGTGTGCAAGCTCTTTGAAAGAGTAATTGCGAAGCGCCTCGTCGAGCACCTCTCAAGAGTGGGGCCGGACCTGGCGGATGGCCAATATGGCTTCCGCCAGAGGCGCTCCACCGTGGATGCCATCATGCGCGTGAGGGCTCTGGCGGAGGATGCAGTAGCCCGGGGTGAGGTGATGTTGGCGGTGTCCCTGGACATCGCCAACGCGTTCAACACCTTGCCCTGGAGTTGCATTAGGGAGGCGCTCGTGTATCACGAAGTGCCTCTCTACGTCTTATTCAGAGAGTACAAAACGCCTGTTCCCGTTTTTGTTACGCGATACCACCAAGAAGCCACGTCACCCCCTTCCTCAATCAACACTATTTAATTAAAATGAAAACGAGACGTAAACTACATCTCGCATGTATAATGTTTGGCGTCATTAAACGTCAGGCACCTATTTACATGTATAAAAAATTCAAGCCTATGTCAAGCAGACGTGATTGTGGCAAAAGGAAGTGCTCACCACAATTGTCCATATCATCTCATAGAACGGCCGCGTTCAGAGGCAGCTTCCGATACGCTGGGTGCAAAATATGGAACAACATACCTCCGCCTATTAGAATTGTGAAATCAGCAAATACCTTTAGGTTTAAGCTGCGGCGGTACTTGATTGAGGCACAGCGGGAATTCGGTATGATAGATGTGAATCTGTCTTTTATCTGATGATTTCTCAGAGATATAATACGATACGAATGGGTACTATTGTTTATTACTTACTGTATGTTATTATGTTTTTATTATACACCTCTGTCTACCCCTTCCGGCATACAGACGTGAAGTTATGTTATGTTTATGTTTTTTTTTTTATTATGTTGTATGTTATATAGTTAAGTCCTTCCTGATTAGTTAATAATATTATTGTAAGCTGATTGACATTCGTAAGTCGAAAAGGGCCTGGTTGGCGCTAGGCATCAGTCTGGCATTATGCTGAACCAGGTCCTATTCGGCAAGCTTTGAGATAGGTACTCACATACTGTAATTAAGGCTATTCTTTTTCTTTATATTTTAAGTATGTCTCAAAGCAGACTGAATAAATTTCTTTCTTTCTTTCTTTCTCTCTACTTCCGCCGCATAGTCGGGGCGTATTTGACGGAGAGAGCCGTCTTCTACCCAACCGTGACCGGTCTCGGCCGGCGTGAGATGTCGTGCGGTGTTCCGCAGGGATCGGTCCTGGGGCCGCTCCTGTGGAACATCGGATACGACTGGGTGCTTCGCGGTGAGCTCGCGGACGGTGCCGCCGTCACGTGCTACGCGGACGACATGCTCGTGACGGCGTGCGGGCCGATGTACCGCGAAGCGACCCTGAAGGCCACGACCGTGGTTGTCCAAGTCGTGGAGCGGATCCGGCGGCTGGGTCTCGAGGTTACTCTGCATAAAACCGAGGCTCTGTTCTTTCATGGGCCTCGGAGCAAGCCACCTGAGGGATTCAGTCTCATCGTGGGAGGTAATCGCATTGGCATCAAGCCCCAAATGAAATATTTCGGGCTCGTGCTCGACGGCCGATGGGACTTCGGAGAGCACATCCGAAGTCTGGCCCCCAAACTGAAGCTCTCGCTCTGACGCGGCTGCTGCACAACATGAGGGGGCCCGATGACTCCTGCAGGAAACTCTACGCGGGGATCGTGCGGTCCATGGCCCTGTATGGGTGCCCAATATGGGCGGAGGCCCTGAAGGCCGGAAGTGTGCGGATGCTGCGCGCTCCGCAGCGGGTGATGGCCATCAGGGTCATCTCACGATCTCCTTCGAGGCGGCGAGTCTCCTTGCCGGAAGTCCGCCATGGGACCTGGAGACGAGAGCCCTTTCGCAACTGTACCAGTGGCGAAAATCGAGGCCGTGCAGTCCCAGCTCCGCCAGGCCATCGTGGTGGAGTGAAAGGAACGACTTGGGCGACCAAGCGCAGGGCACGCCGCAATAGCGGCGGTAAGGCCCATCATGGAGGATTGGCTAGAGAGGCGACACGGAAGCCTCTCGTACCGACTGACGCAGGTGGTATCAGGGAAGGGGTGCTTCGGGGACCACCTGCATCGGATCAGGAAGGAGCCAACGCCTGAGTGTCATCACTGCGACGCTAGCGAGGACTCAGGGCTGCACACGCTGGCGGACTGCCCGGCGTGGGAGGCGCCGAGGCGTGACCTCGTGGCAGCCATCGTGGTGGGAGTCCTCTCGCTCGGCGGCATGATTGCGACAATGGTGCGGAGCGCGAGCGCGAGCACGTGGGCCGCCGCCACCTCCTTCTGCGAGCATGTAATGCTCGTGAAGGAGATGGCGGAGCGCGCCCGGGAGAGGTTCAGAACTCTCCCGGCCCACCGAGCCCGAAACATGCTCGCCGCGCGTCGCAGGCGACTCAGGCGCCGGAGGTCGCTTAACGACCTCCGTCCTCCATGAGCGTAGGCCTGGGGGTGGAAAGGGATTTCTGCACGAAAAAAAAAAGGTACGTTAATACTCAGGTTGTAATCTCTATGCCATATTTGCACGAATCGGTTCACCGATCTTATTTAAATTATTGGTATTGATTACAAATAAGGTTGTTACAGCAAGCTTAACTTCTAAATCACATTTTCAAAATTGAATAAATACAAGCACGAGTAACAAGTTTATTTCAAATCTTGAAGAGTTTAGAAATGATGAGAATGAATATAGCAAAGTGGACGCCTAAAACACAAACCCAATGAGCCTGAAGTGAATGATACCCGTGGATTTTTCCAGACTAAGGCTTTTACACAGATTCTTCAAACAATATTTCTTACTGTGAGAAGAATAAAATGAGGTTACAGTTTAAATGTACTCAGAGTAAACAGTGTAATACTATAAATATAAGCGTATCAGACTAAATATTATTGCAAATTGAATAAAGTATTTTAAAAACACTATCAATCCTGGTCGCCTGATATGTTAAATGCAGGCGTTAAACAGTTTTTTTTCTAAGTTTAAGGATTTCGTCTTGAAATGAAGTTAGGTGCATAGTATTAATTAACACATAGTATTAAAAAAAATTATAGGTAGTGCCCTAATTGGACTATGTTTAGTTAGGATTTTTGTTGAGTATATAAAGTATTGCTGGATATCAACATGATTGATTGACTAAGATTGATTTATTTGTATCTACATACGAGATACGTAAATACGTAATCTGCATTTTACCAGCTAAAAACGTACATGAAAAGGATTTTAACTGGGACCAAAGGCAGACTATCAATAAACACGTTCATACTTATTGTACATTTTGGAATGCAAAAAGTCACAAAGCAATTCGCTGAAAGCCATCTCCTACTGTATTTTACAGAACACAATTTATAGCAGTAGCAGCAGCAATGTATGCCATTATCAAATTCCTAGCAGCCGTTTTCTAAAACGACTTCAAATACTAATGCTTAGCGCTAGTAAAAATTAGGACTCTAAATGTGTCCATTGTTCAAGCGTTACCGCAAATTCTTCCACTTAAGTTGGGCCCGTGAGTAATGTTGGGGCGGACTTCCAACTGTTACATTTCGTTTTAGCTCGGGCGCCCGTAAACCGACGTTGATAAGTGTTCGATGCGACACGTCTCTATTTGGTCCGAATGCGAGATAAGAGCTAAAATATCACAGAAAATAACCTCAATATTGCCTTCGAATGGACGTGGAATACATAATGTAATATTTGGACTGCCTGTGGCCATCGCTGCTCTCATCGCGGTCTGTTATAATCTGAATATTCTATTAGTTTTTTTTTTGGATCACCGAGTGTATTGTACTATTATAGTTGACTATTTATTTACTGTCTAGAAATTCAGTGTCTTCTATTTATTAGTTGCAATTCATATATTGTAGGTCAGCCTATTTTAAAATTAATTTGGATTTAATAATGATGTCTTAGTCCCCCACCTTAATGTATTGTAATGGTAATAAAAGTTAGGTATGGCAAAACATTATATTACGAAAGTAGAAACAACGTAGTAGAGATGAAGTCATAAAAAAGGTCATAAAATACAAGAAGTGTGGCCTGAAAGAGGCTTTAGTGACGAGAATTGAAAAAGGTAAGCTGAGGCAGAGTATGCAAAAGGAATCGATAGTATTTTGTTATTTATAGTTTGTCCTGACATTAAAAAATACTATCAGGCCATATATTTCAGCGATTCATTTTCATTTATATAGATTTAGTCTGTTCATTTTCTGCTTGTGGCGAATCCGTCGAGTCCAAGAATCTACCGAATCACGAATCTGTCCAATCCCGAATCTGTCTAACACTGAGCAAGCGGAATAATCAAGTACATAAAGTTAATGTAAATCGTGTGTAATTGGGTTGATCTCTGCATACAGAGATCAAATTAGTGACGGGTTGAAATAAGTACTGATCAGAAAAATATATAAACGGAATCCAGTTAAAGGTTTATTGACAGTAATAATAGAAACAAATAGCAGGCTTCGTTCTCGCCCATGCCATAGTAAGAAAGGTGTGAATATGTATGTATCTATTTGTGGAACAAGGTAGGCCCAAAACATATTTTTATATATGGTTTTACAAAATGGGTTACCCAGAGCCCTAATTTAGTTGTCCCCAAATTATTTCAGTCAATGATTATTTGTGCCAAAGTAAGATTAGAGGTTAGAACTTTAAAAGTAGTTATTTTGGAAGGTATATGAAATACTAGCGGCTAGCAATGGGGAAGGGGGAATTTTTGATCTACAACAACGGGTCAGGGTCACCAATGCCTCAGGGGCTCTTTCTACACACCTGAGTATTCGGTCACGTAGCCCCAATGTGACGAAACACCGTGCAGTTCTAGTCAGTTCGAGTCCGACATACACCTCATCGTTAGCTCTGGTGAGATGAAGCCCGAGAGGGTTTCCGCAGGCAAAGAAGCGACTTTGGCTTTGCGTGAATGAATCAGTCAGTCAATTCTAGTCCATGCATCATTTACAATGCATTTTACTTTATCTTATACTAGCTGACCTGGCAAACTTCGTTCTGCCTCAGAATCAAGTTAAGTTGGTTACCGTATCAGCTGAATTTATACCGGGAATGTCTCTTTGCACTTCGGCATTAAAGACACGAGACGGCGTGAGGTTTTGGTTGGTTCGAGTTCGACATAAGCATCCCCGCTGGCCGGCGTGGGGCAAATGTGGCGATTTCCGCAAAAAAAGAAATACCACAAAAAGGTACAGTGTAGGCGGAGAAAAATCAAAAATCATGAAAATCGGTCCACCCGTTCTTGAGTTTATCCCGGTCATCACTAACACCACTTTGTTTTATATAATAAAGATGTACCCATATAGTTTTAACCTTCTTTATAGTTCATATTGTGTAATTATAGTGCTGATTCAAATCAACCAAATCGTGCAAATGCAACCTATATGATAGTGCTATATATGCACGCAAAAACGGCCGAATTAATGACGATGAAATGTAGCACAGATCATAGTACGGTATAGCACATAAGCTTTTTATCCCGAAAATAGATTTCGCGGGTACGGAATTAGTGTTTAGCGATAGCGAGTTCGACATACCTGAGAAAATTTAAAAATATCATAGTGCACTAAACAAAACAGTTTTTTTTCAAACTGGTATGGAACTATCACAGAAGATCACAGCTAAAATGACCTTGTTTGCGTTTTTCTGTGCAGTTTAGTAACTAGAGTAACGAATTTATCGTGGATCGCATGTTTATATTTTCACCTACATTCCATAAGCTCATTCGATACTTCAGATATATAATAATTATATCAATCGCTCAATTAAAAAAGTACAAACATAATTCACCTAGTAATCTCGATAATAAAACAATTTAGTCAGTGTGCAAATTCCTTCTCCATAAATGAAATAGGTACACAAATCAAGCGCCCGCTGCCCAAGCAAGAGAATTCCGTCACCACTAAAGCGTATGCCTTCCGTCTAATCGAGTAAATGTTTCCAAACCAATGGCTCGGACACGTCGCGTAGAACTGCTACGAGCCGTAGCCGGCGTCGTAGCTCTACGGAGACGCAGCTACCCAATACGTTCAAAATTGTACGTGTATTTGTGTAGAACTCTAGTTTAGTTAAATGCTTTCAGTGTGTTTGTAACAATAATATATAATGATGCTTTATCTTTGTTGTGATAATCTTACTCCTACTTCTACTAATTTTATAAATGGGAAACTTTGTGAAGATGGTTCGATGTTTGGATGTTTGTTACTCAATCACACTCTAACGCCTAAACGGGTGCGGCTGAAATTTGGTACAGGGATAGATTATAGTCTGTAGTAACATATAGACCACTTTCATTACTAGAATATGTTCCGATGGGTTCCGGGTGAAGCCGCGGGCAACAACTAGCTGACCCGGCAAACATTGTTAATATCAAAGTGACGCAACGCTTCATGTAAAATTGTTCATATATTTACATTTTACTAGGAATAAAAATATGTTTGTTAGTCGCGTATATTTTTGGTACCATTTAATAATAATAAAATTATTGTTCCTTTACTCAAAAATAGGGTAACAATTAAGGTCTTAAAACTAAGGCAATAGAATGAATGATGGAAAAATAGAAAGGATATTAAAAGAGCAATGTATGTCTTTTCACAAGGATTTAGGAGTGTAGAGTATGTGTGTGTTACAGATATAATATATACAATCGAATAAAAAATAAATAAGAGAAAGTTATTCTAGCTCCATATTCGTAGAGGCAACTGTAGAACACAATATTATAAATACTCATACACAATATCTCTAGAAGAAGACACCCATAAACTTGGAATGCCAATGGACTGACAGACGCCACGCGACAGATGACGACAACGCCAACTGGAACTTGAACAGTTCCTGAAGACTGAAAGACGTTATGTGGCCTTAATCTCAGAAACGCGATTCACTCCAAAATATTACTTCGTCTTCGGGAGTACAAAATCTTTTTTTTTTTTAAGAATATTAGTAACCGAAATTACTAATATCCCCCCTAACTCCTCCAGCTAAGCTAAATTGCTTGTGTTAGGAGTATACTACTAATATATAATATATAAAATATATACTACTAATAATTATATGTACAAATGGTGGTCTTATTTCTTACAGGCAACCTTTGGATGTCCTTGAATTTTAATGGACCTATTATTGTGATATACTTAATCTGTAGTTAGAATTGTAGTGAAAAAAAGAGAAATGACCATACTTATAAAAAAATAACAATGTCAACCTTAGGGTATATATTATACATACCTAAGCGTAGTCAATACCTATACTTACATAAACATAAATATGATATTACTGACTATTAGTTTCTCGGTATTTGTGATATTTCAATGAAAAAGTTTAATTACTCGAGCTACCGTTTTCAGGTAGTCAGTCAATGTGGTTAATCCTTTTTTTACCAAATCACTTTCACCATTCTAGGACCCGCTTGCTCCACTTATTTTCTGTCCTAAGGAGGTGTTGCTGTTGCTGTTTCTGGCTAATGTTCTGCCGAGGCCAGAGTGCACTAAGAGAACTAAAACTCGAAATAAAGAAAAAAATTCGTAGTGGTATACCATGTGGGGTTCAACCACAAACCATTTCAATTACAAGCACACCAAGTTAATCATTATTCTTCTGAATACAATCACATGGTGGGTCATTTGACTTTGTTGAAACCTTTTTCATAACTATATGCTGAAACTATTATTATTTGAAAATAAAAGCATGCAAAAAATTGAAAGGGTTACCATAAAGTCTACAACACAATAATAATAAAACAATTTTGTAATTTTGCACACCTCAATAATCGTCGATGTTTTTTGTGTTTAATGACTGCACGCCAATTACGCGGCATAACATAGCCAAAATTAATGTCACCGTTAGGTGATTAAGGTTACCATATGGAAATTATCCGGAATTGGAATTTTGTTGCCATAAATCGAGATTAACAAACAACTGAACACCCAACAACAAGCTTCGGTAATATCATTTATTGTGAAAATTGATGATAAGTATAACGTAATATTAAATTAAACCTTTGTGAGGTTTTGGTGGCGAATGCAATAGATGTTCATGAGATCAATTCCCGAGTTTGGCTAATTCTGATTGAGTTTCTGGTTAACTTCTCAATAGGCACGAGTATATTTATATTCATATCATCATCATCAACCTATGTTAGTCTACTGCTGGACATAGGTCTCCCCTAGTGAGCACCATAGCGCCCTGTCTTCAGCTTGCCGCATCCAGCATCTGCCCGTAGTCTTTCGCAGATCGTCATCCTACCTGGCCATATAGACATGAAGAAATAATAATACTAATTTCAAACCCGGTTAGGGTACGCTTATTGTTTTTGATTGGAAAGTCGGCTTTACCGGAAGCGACTGCCATCTGACCTCTGACTGCGAGAGAAAAGCCTGCGTCAGAGCCTAGTCTGTAGTTCAGCAGGTGTACCGACTAGCAGGTAAGGTCAGCTTGGGCCCCAAAGGTGTTGATAAGTTGCTGTGGGTATACAGGAATATAGGCACACGTGTTTCCTAAAGTGAGTTATACTTCTGATAATTGGTTAGCCATATAGTTTAGTGAGAACATTGGTTAGTCACGCGGATCGCTTAAGTCGCGCTGTCAACTTGAGTCACGACCATTTCGTATATAAAGGTCTTTATTTGTATTTATTTTTATGCTTATTGTCCATCTTAATCAGTTTGAATAAAAATAACGCAAGCGTAGCAGGTTTATTGTCATCGAACAATCATTGATATTATAGCCTTTGTGATAGAATAATTTTAGTTATTATGGAGATACACGTAGGCCGTCTATAGTACATAGATGGCCTCTGTGGCATAGCGGTAGTGCATTTGACTGCTACGACTGAGGGTGCGGGTTCGATTCCCTTTTCAGTGCAAATATTTGTTTGCATGAATATGTCCTTTTGCATTGGTCTGGGTGTTTCTACGTATAATATGTATGTATTTACAAAAAAAAAGCATATAAGTATGTTTATTCGCATTCATATTAGCATTATTATTATTAATATTACCCTTTGGCAGAGAATAATACTCATGAATGTTTAGATATATATAATAACCGCGGTAGCCTAGTGGTATGGGTAATGGACTGCTGAGACGAGGTCTCGGGTTCGATCCCAGGTTTTACCATGGCACACACCAATGACTTTTCGATGCTTTTCGAAGTTATGTGTGTATTTATCGCAGGTTTATAAGTGCCCGGTTAATGGCAGTAGGCTCGCCACCTATTACATTGGGACCTAAACATAAACTGGCGAAATGTGGGTGCTAGCACCTCTGCCTACGTGAGTATACATATACATATAGCAGAGCCCGCGAGGCGCGGAGGGGAATCTGACGACGGAGGTCGCTCAACAATCTCCGTGCTCCATGAGTGCAGCCTTGGGGTTAGAGGTGACGCCAGCAGTTACCCTAGAAGAAGCAAGCCAGGGCGGAGGTGGGTTACGCACCCCCTTTTTTCCAGGGCCAAAACGGGAACACCACGGGTCCCTAACCCGATGGAGCCATTTCGAAACCGAAGATGGCCTTGGGTCAGTCGGGGTGCGAGGGAAATGCCTTATGGTACACCCCGGCATCTAAAGATCCGACACGGCGTGCGGTTTTATTTGGTTCGAGTCCGACACGCGGGGATATCCGAGGGGATTTCTGTACGGAAAAAAAGCCCGCTCAGCTGAGAGAGAGAGAGAGATGAAGCTAGTGTTGAATATAACGGTTGAACGGTTATTTGCTATTTAAGACGAATAAAAAATATTCCAGCATAAAATTGCCAGATTTACACTGACCACATCTTTTAAATTGAAAATACATTTTCATACATCAAATACAGCAGAGTATCTCGTAAACATAGAGTACGTCTCTATGATGATACGGTTTAATGAACTGTGGTTTCAGCTTACACAGATGGTGACTTCGAACGGCCACTGCTGACTTGGCACGCACACGAATTTACTCGTAAGACGTATATACCGACATACATAATTCATGCGGTTGTTGCCACAATGCAAGCGAATTTCATTGCCATAAAAGCATTCACATTTTACTAACAGACAATTTAATAAGTCAGAATATAACTTGATGCCAATATTTAACTTAAAAAAATAAAAAATAAAATGTAAACCATGCAAAAACTACTGAATGTATCGGGATGAAATTTTTCACAGAGATATATTATAGTTTGAAATAACACAGGCTACTTTTATCCTGTGAGTAGAAACGGGATCAGTATATCACGTGAGCGTAACAGCTAGTTTTATTATAAACCAGACAGAAGAAAATAAAATATAACCATTAATTTTCACCCATATCATTCTTGCCTCGTCTATCTGCCGATATCGAAGCTACCTGGATTTTTCAATTCGATTGAAATTATTAAAATCTTCGAGTTAACCTGCCACTGTCTCAGCGTTGGGAACGTTAACCGTTTGCTATAAACTTTTTTGATATTACTCAGCAGCCGTTGCACGTAAATCTGCCCTTACAGTGGTCCCTGTAACTTTTTCAATTTAACAGGTAAGGATAAATCGTTCATTCTTTTTATTTGAACATAGAACTGATATAAACTCCCTAAAAGTTTAGAAGGTAGAGACCAATATTGTTTGCTTCCTGTTAACTTGGAAAATCTTTTGCTGAGAAAGATTTGGCCTGTACGCGTCATTGGGTTTCCTATAGTTTGTTGAATACCTGAAACTTTATGCCTAGATAGTAAAATATTCTACTTTACTTTTCTCTTTATATGCACGATCAAAGTTACCTTCTTGTTACCCAAAGTTAAACTTAATACTCGCTCAACGTAACCATCCGGTAATAAAAAGCGATTGAGGATAGCAGATGATGCAATAATGCCTCTAGGTTAAAAATTGATTAATTTTATACGTATTACTATATTTTAACTATGTTTTATTACATAAGTATGAACACAGAACAGGTTTTGTTTATGTTTTTGCTGTGGGTATGAATTATTATTATTAATAATAATTCATACCCACAGCAAAAACAAATTAAATTAATTAATTATTAATTATATTATAATATATGAATTATTAACTGAAATACAAGAAGATCTAATTAAGGCGAGGGTATTCGAGGTATTTTGGCATAGTAAAGTTACCACTTTACGCCACAACAAGGCGCTTGCGATCCCCGTTCAGTGTTTTGCGTCAAAATACAGAAAAACAACGAAAGGAGAAGTAGAAAAGCGTACCCTGGGCTGCAAACTGTAGGCTTTGGATGCAACCGGGATTGGAGCTCGGATTCCAATTCCCAGCAAAATTCCATTCCCATAGGAAAAGCTTCATCAGCGATGAAAATATTATACACCGAGATTTGATAGTCGTTTTGGACCCCAAGGGGGGTTACTCGGAATAATCTATGGTAGCATTTTGAGATGTCCAAATTACCGGTTATAATAAAAAAGTTGACTTTAAGTCGGGACGCCGTTGAGTGCGGAGAACCTTCCTCGGCGGCGAACTCGCTGCGACTGATGATCAGTCGCCGAGCTGTACCACTGAAGATGTCGACCGCAGTGATCGACGAAACGTCTGGAATACAAGTTTCCGATGAACCACGGCGTTACAGCCCGGAAGCAGTATATTCTACATGCAACGCCGGCCGTGAAAGCCTTAAGATTTATAAGCCATATAAGTGGCCAGTACGACAAAACGCCAATTTCATATGTAAGGACCTAATATAATGCCGATACATTACTTAGTTTTAGTATTTGTGCAATGAGTAACTTATTTAAACAACTTATACTTTAAAGAAAGTGTACTAATACTAGCATTGTATTCGCAAAAGTTCAAGTGTCAACTTTTTATCATTGGATTTGTACATCTAGCATATTCTCTACGATGTGGCATTTACGCTAAGTACCTACATTTAAAAATCGTACGATATCGCTGTGCATCTGCCGCAAACTGATACACCTCTCTCAGGACCTCTAACACGTTCCGCTCGGGACTGATTGACTCTCCGAACGCAAACGTAGGTATTCTTAATTTTCAGGGTATAAATCGGAATTTATGTAAATTTTGATAACCGTTTTTCATTCTCCTAACCTTCATATTGGTTTCATTTTTATTCTTCTAACCTGAACACAAATCAAATAAAATTAATAGTTGTCATTAAATCGGTTCGAAGCAGACGTGTTATCAGTTGCAATATATTTTTTCTATCTAAGTGCTACTCAAAATGGACACGTAACTGGTGAAGTTAAGAGTGAAATTTGTGCAAAACATATAATTATCATCGAATATTTCGTCTCGTTTCTGAGCGTGTGCTGTCCCTTTCTCGCTACGCTGCTTGTGTCCGCGAACTGTCAAAGGTGCTGAGTGGTTTGCCTTTCTTATTACCTTATCCATAAAAATTAAAAAACGATGGGTTCGGAAGGTACTTCATGCCCTGATATTCCCACTACCGATGATGGCTTACAATCCATAAATAATCAGAAGGAAAGGCAACAGCGTCAGAAGAGAAAGGCTAAAGATGATGACCTCTTAATGTTATTTGAAAAATTCAAAACGGAAATATCCTCCAAGTTAGCTTCCATGAACTCTAATCTTTACAGTAAAATTACCGAAGTACAAAATGATATAAATAATGTAATAAAAAAAGATCTCGAGCACATAAAGTCAGATATTCAGAAAATCCAGGCTAGGCAGTCTGAGTTTTACAAGGATATTAATGATTTAAAAGATACCTTAAGCTTCCTCGACGGGGAGCATAAGGAGCTACAGGGCAAAGTACAGAGGGAATGCATGCTGTTGAAAGAGGAAAACGTTAAGCTGCACGCCGAATTGAACGATATACAACAACGTGAGCGCTCGGAGAATTTGGAAATTACCGGTGTGCCTGAGAGATCGAACGAAATTTTAAGTACACGAATAACAGCCATTGCACGTTATGCGGGCGTGCAACTGACCCCGGATGATATAATACATGCTACTAGGGTTCAGCCTCGCACAATAATACCTGGTCGTCCCAAGGCTATAGTGGCGAAGCTTAGATCGAGATACCTACGAGACACTATTTTGTCAGGAATACGCTCTAAAAAAGGGATCACTACTACGGATATCGGTGAGCCAAGCGATGCCAAAGGAATCAAGATATTTGTAAATGAGCACTTAACGCCTGCAAATAAGTTGTTATATAGAAATACTCGCGAAAAATCGAAGATAAAAATATCAGTACACCTGGATACGCGACGGGAAGGTTTTTGTAAGAAAAGACGCGTCCTCGCCCAAAATATTAATAAAATATTCAGAAGATTTACAAAAAATCATCTGAACATCACTTTATTCTTCTATTATTCCGTTAATTATATTCATATGCTTCAGCTTACAGAACTATCATCTAACATGATAAGATATGTTCTACAAGTTATTAATTGTAAAAGTGTCGAAAACCTACCCACTGAATGTCGCATATTATTAAATTGTTTTTATAGGTTGCCTCGATTTGAATATGTATTTCATGTAATAATCGCCCTATTTTGGTATCGTAGCATATTTGTAATCATTTTAAGTCAAAATAATGTACACTCATTAGTGCCTTATCATAAATTACAGTGTATAAAGTCACTAACACGGATTCACTGTCTGATCTCACCAATGATGGTATTCAGTTGGTTTTATTATTGTTGTTTTTGTTGCTGTAGTATAGTTAAAATCACCAAAGAAGTTAATAACATATGTCCGTTAATATTCCATTGCGATATATTGCAGCTTGAAATGTCATTGATTCGCTGGTCAATTTCTCTTAATTTGTACAAAACGTACCTTTCTCATCTAAATTAAATATTTTTTATCAAAATTTAAGGGGTGTACGCACTAAATGTACAGCTGTATATAACAGCATTCTTTCACAGGAGTTTTATATTATACTTCTAACTGAAACTTGGTTGCAGAATGATATTAGTGACTCGGAGGTATGTGACGAAAGATATGATGTATTTCGATGCGACCGTAATCTCGACTCCACAAGTAAAAAAACGGGTGGCGGCGTAATGGTATGTATCCGTCATGACCTCGCTGCGGAAATTAATACTGGGTGGTCGTGTGAACTTGTTGAAACAATTTGTATAACAATATCGTCTCGCAAACTGAACTCAACTGCTGGCCTGCATATAGTACTAGTATATGTCCCCCCGGACGATAGTCCAATACTTTCTCGTAATATCTCAAACATCTCCGACGCTTATGGCCAATTCTTTAATATGCACAGCCATGATTATCACTTAATGGTAGGGGACTTCAATTTGCCGTGCTTATGGTGGACGGACATGGGTTACATAGTAAGACATCTAAATACAACAGAGGTACAGGAGACTGCGCAATCATTTGCCAACGAACTGCAATTCTTAGGTCTTAGTCAGTTTTCTTATATTGAAAATAATTGTGGAAATATTCTTGATCTCTGCTTCTGTAACCTTCCGGTAACAGTTACCTTGACTCAACCTATATCAAAGATAGACCCACTTCACCCACCACTTAGTATTGACATAGCAGATCTTCAAATGAAAAGTTTTGAGGAAAAGAAGGTACCACTCTATAACTTTCATAAATGCGACTACGAGCTCATTAATAATTATTTAAAAGTGATTAATTGGGATGAGGTTTTGAATACAGAGGATATTAATACTGCGCTCGAAAATTTTTATACTGAGTTGAGTAAATGTTTTGCTTTATATGTACCATTGTAAATAACTCTTATCCTGTGTGGTATACGCCCGCTTTAATAAAAAATTTAAAGGAGAAATATAAGGCACATAAAAAATGGAAAAGATATAATAATCCTAGGGACTACGACGAATTCACTCTACTCAGAGACCGTCAACATAAAGCACAAAGCATGTGTTTTAACAATTTCAAGGATAACGTTGAACGATATATAAAACTTTCACCTAAATATTTCTGGAAATACGTAAAATCAAAGAGAGGAGGTTCAAGTTACCCTCAGCGATTCACATTGAATGGTCAAACTTTAGATGATGGCAATTCTATATGTTCTGCGTTTAATAGTTTTGTGGTCTACCTATAGCATTTATTTACAATATATACATATTTACAGTTATTTATTTAGTATTTACATATTTACACATTATCTCAATGATGTTACATGTATATACATTTATTTACAATAACTAACTTAATTTATATATCTAATAACTTTATACAACTTAATAAACTACAAATTAGATATGCACAAAATATTATATTAACTATACAAAACATTTACACAAACATATCGTACCGGTTGACGCTGTAGTGTATATTGGAAATACGCGACCCGCTTCGATATGTTCGTTCAGTGGCGGTATGCGGTGAATTGTAACGAATGATCTATGATAGACACTCTTAGTTCAGCGTTCGTAGCAAATAGATTTTGACCCGCAGTTTTACTTATATAAAACATTCTTATGATTATGATAATATTCAAATTTCACGGTTACATGTCCTATCTTTCTGTTTTCATCTACTGTGCTGTATAACTTTCTCCTTCTGAACTTATTCTGCTGTTCTGTGTATGTGCCTATTGTGTTGTGTGTGATCTAAATACACGGATCCTTACAAAACTGTGAGTAGACTTTTATTCCCGGAACAATACTACACTGGTGACCCCGTTACTGAAACATTTAATATCATGGAAAAGGAGTCAATATCTGAACAAACCACACCCTCGGCCTCAAATGTGCCTGTGGAACACGTTTCCGCGAACCTTCGCGACGTATTTCGTGTGTCCGTGAAGCTACCCCCGTTTTGGCCCGAGGAGCCAGATTTATGGTTTGCTCAAATTGAAGCACAGTTTGCAAATGCTAACGTGACCGCAGATGTTACGAAATTTAATTATGTTGTTGGACACTTGGAGCCACATATTTCGAAAGAGGTAAAGGACGTTATAATGAATCCTCCAGCTCAGATGCGTTATGAGAAATTGAAGGTAGAATTGGTTAAGCGACTGTCAGCTTCACAAGAGCGTAAAGTAAAGCAACTCTTGATGCACGAGGAGCTTGGAGATCGAGAGCCCTCTCAATTTCTGCGCCATCTTCAGGGTTTAGCAGGTCCGAACGTCCCCGAAGATTTCTTGCGCACTATTTGGAGCAGCCGCCTACCATCAAATATGCAACCACTGCTGGCATCGCAGCCGGAGAGTACTTTAGAGGCCCTAGCTGGACTTGCAGATCGGGTACAGGACATTGTATCACCTTCAGCTCACGTAGCTTCCAGTTCAGCAGCTGGACCTACCGTCAATGCGCTGACGAGTGAAATAGCGGAACTGAAGAGCGCTATGAAACGTCTGACCGTGCAATTTGTGATGGCCTACCAAAGCAACGTCAGCGCAGCAAGAGTCGTGATCGCAGCCGCAGCCGTTCATCCACCCGTTCTGAGGCCAACTACAAGCAGTTTCCCTTGTGTTGGTATCACGGGAAGTTCGGTTCCAAGGCTCACCACTGCATGAAGCCATGTGACTTCAAGGCGGGTAACGCTCCGGGCAGTCGGTAATGGCGACTGGCGATTGCCCCACTTCTACTGGTCGCCTGTTCGTCACAGACAGAAAGTCAAAGACGCAGTTTCTGGTCGATACTGGAAGCGACCTCTGTGTCTATCCTCGCTTTCTGCTCCGTGATCGTCGTGCGTCTACCAACTATCAACTGTGTGCCGCCAATGGGACGGCCATATGTACATACGGTTGTGTAGAGTTGAACCTTAATCTTGGTCTACGTAAGGACTTTAAGTGGCGTTTTGTTGTAGCTGATGTAACTTAACCTATAATCGGTGTTGATTTTTTGTCATTTTACTCTTTAGTCGTTGATTGCCGTAACCAACGATTAATAGATAGTAATACAAATATGTGTACTTCTGCTTTGAATCACTCAGACTCCTCTATATCTAGTGTAAAGGTGTGTACTGGTGATTCAAGGTATCATTTAATTTTAAAAGATTTTCCAGAAATTACTCGGCCAGCCGGTACGCATCGCACCACACCACACAACACCTTACACTATATACGCACGACACCAGGCCCTCCAGTTTCTTGTTCTCCTCGACGTTTGGCGCCAGATAAGTTGAAAATCGCCCAACAGGAGTTTCAACTGATGATGGCCAACGGTACTGCCAGACCTTCAGACAGCCCATGGTCATCACCTCTTCATTTAGCTTCTAAAAAAGATAACGGCTGGCGACCCTGCGGAGACTACCGATTGCTCAATGCCAGGACCATACCAGACAGGTACCCAATAAAGCATATGCATGATTTTGCTCACAGCATTTCAGGTTGCACCGTCTTTAGTACAGTCGATCTCGTAAAGGCCTTTAACCAGATTCCGGTCAATCCAGACGACATACCAAAGACGGCTATTACAACACCATTTGGACTATTCGAGCTGCCTTTCATGGGATTTGGTCTGCGGAACGCTGGGCAAACGTTTCAACGTTTCGTGGATGAAATGACCCGAGGTCTTGATTTTTGCTACTCATTTTTGGACGATTTTCTCGTATTTTCTCGTAGTGAGGTCCAACATGAGGAGCATCTACGGACTTTATTCTCAAGGATAAGAGATTTTGGCATGGTGGTCAACACGTCTAAGTGCGTTTTCGGTGCTTCAGAAGTAACTTTCTTAGGTTACAGCGTTTCAGCTAAAGGCACCAAACCACTTGACTCTAAAGTTGACGCCATTAGAAACTTTCCTGCCCCTAAAGATGTACGCCAACTTAGGCGCTTTCTGGGTATGATTAACTTTTTAGGCGATTTATGCCCCAAGCAGCCCAAATTCAGGCCCCACTACATAAACTTTTAGTTGGCAATGTGAAAGGTTCTCACCCGATTAAGTTGAGTGAGGATTCCCTAAAAGCCTTTGAGGACTGTAAAGCTAGTTTAGCCGAGGCAGCCTTACTAGCTCACCCTGATTGCAATTCCAAACTTGCATTGGTTACCGATGCGTCGGACACAGCAATCGGTGCGGTATTGCAGCAGCTAGATAAGAATGGCTGGCAACCGTTAGCGTTTTTCTCCCGTAAACTCAGTCCTTCCCAAGTAAAATACGCTCCTTATGACAGGGAATTACTAGCCATATACGAGGCCATTAAATATTTCCGTCATATGCTGGAGGCAAGGCACTTTGTCATTTACACGGACCATAAGCCACTCACATTTGCGTTTCATGACCGGAAGAAAACATGTTCTCCAAGACAATTTCGTCATTTGGATTTTATTGCCCAGTTTACCACTGATGTGCAGCATATATCAGGTAAAAATAATGTAGTGGCAGATCCCTTATCCCGTGTAAATGAACTTCAAGCCCCAGTTAGCCTTGACCATTTAGCGGAATCACAAGCCTCAGACGATGAGCTAAAGCACCTTTTGAAAGAAGGGTTATCTCTGAAATTAGAGAAGCTTAATATATCCGGGAGTCATGGTCACCTGTACTGCGATGTCAGTACGACGCATCCACGCCCATTTGTGCCTAAAATGCTTCGTAAGCAAGCGTTTGACAGCCTTCACTCCCTTAGTCACCCTGGTGTGTCAGCCTCTGCCAAATTAGTGGCAGAACGATTTGTCTGGCCAGGCATTCGAAAAGACTGTCGAGAATGGGCACGAACTTGTATCTCGTGTCAGCGGGCTAAAGTGAGCCGCCATGTATCCGCTCCGTTAGGCACGTTTAACTTACCACGGGCACGTTTTAATCAAGTCCATATAGACTTAGTGGGCCCATTACCACTGTCCCAAGGCTATAAGTATTGCTTAACAGCAGTTGACCGCTTCACGAGATGGCCTGAAGTTATGCCCATCGTTGACATTACTGCCGAAACGGTAGCCAAAGCCTTAGTATCAGGGTGGATAGCCCGATTTGGTTGCCCTGTTACGATTGTTACGGACAGAGGTCGGCAGTTTGAGTCGGCTTTGTTTGAACAACTGTCTAAAATAGCAGGCTTTCAGCACAAACGAACAACGGCATATAGGCCATGTTGCAATGGTTTGGTTGAACGAATGCATAGGCAGTTGAAAGCATCAATCGTTTGTCATGCTAGCGAAAAATGGACTGAGACCTTGCCATGGGTACTACTTGGCATTAGAAGTGCCTTTAAAAACGATCTTCAGGCGTCATCAGCCGAGCTAGTTTACGGCGAAGCACTTCGCCTACCAGGGGAATTTTTCAATTCAAGTAGCACAAGTGTTACAACTGACCCCATCGATTTTATTGCCCGAATACGTTCGTTTGCTCAGAAGTTACAGCCTGTACCAGCTTCCCGCCATAGTAATGGCAAAATATTTATTTTCAAGGATCTGGCAACCACTGACCACGTTTTCCTACGTGAAGACGCGTCACGTGGATCCCTTCAACCCGCTTATACAGGCCCACATAAAGTGCTGAGCAAGGCAGATAAGTATTTCAAACTTGATATCAAGGGAAAGCCCGTCACAGTTTCCATCGATCGTCTAAAACCTGCATATTTGTTGGCAGAGGAGACAGACCACAACAATGTTCCTTCTGATAAAATAAAAACTTATCAGACTCGTTCTGGTCGTCGTGTTAAATTTACTGATTTTTATCGCCCTTGACGGTCTCTGGAGGGGAGTGATGTGGTCTACCTATAGCATTTATTTACAATATATACATATTTACAGTTATTTATTTAGTATTTACATATTTACACATTATCTCAATGATGTTACATGTATATACATTTATTTACAATAACTAACTTAATTTATATATCTAATAACTTTATACAACTTAATAAACTACAAATTAGATATGCACAAAATATTATATTAACTATACAAAACATTTACACAAACATATCGTACCGGTTGACGCTGTAGTGTATATTGGAAATACGCGACCCGCTTCGATATGTTCGTTCAGTGGCGGTATGCGGTGAATTGTTACGAATGATCTATGATAGACACTCTTAGTTCAGCGTTCGTAGCAAATAGATTTTGACCCGCAGTTTTACTTATATAAAACATTCTTATGATTATGATAATATTCAAAGTTCACGGTTACATGTCCTATCTTTCTGTTTTCATCTACTGTGCTGTATAACTTTCTCCTTCTGAACTTATTCTGCTGTTCTGTGTATGTGCCTATTGTGTTGTGTGTGATCTAAATACACGGATCCTTACAAAACTGTGAGTAGACTTTTATTCCCGGAACAATACTACAGTTTCTTTGAAAGCGTGTTTGCTTCTGGTTCCATATTGGACACCTCTAGTAGTTCTGTAATTACTCACACCAACAATGAGACACTCTCAAGTATTCGCATTAATGAGGACGAAGTCCTTCGATTATTGCGATCTTTAGATATATCAAAGAGAGCAGGGTGTGATGGTGTACCTCCAATATTTTTAAAATCATGTGCAAGCAGTTTAGTATATCCGGTTACTAAACTGTTTAAACGATCTCTCGAGGAATGTACTTTTCCTTTATTATGGAAAAAGCCCACATAGTTCCAATTCATAAAAAGGGTGCTAAAGCTAAAATTGAAAATTATCGCCCCATCTCAATTTTGAACGTACTGGGTAAGATGCTAGAGAAAATAATTTACGAAAATATCTATCATATAATTTCGAAGGGTATTTCTGAGTCACAGCATGGATTTCTTCGAGGGCGTTCGACACTGACTAATTTGGCAGTTTATTCGGACTTCGTACTGGAACACATGGAAAAAGGAGGACAAGTTGACGTGGTCTACACAGATTTCGAAAAGGCTTTTGATAGAGTGGACCACGCCATCCTTTTAAAAAAATTACAAGCTTTAGGCATCCACGGAGATTTATTTCGTTGGATAACATCGTATCTTTCGAATCGATCACAAGCAGTTGTGCTGGGTGGTTTTAGATCTGATTATATTAAGATACCATCCGGCGTTCCCCAAGGCTCGCACCTTGGACCACTCTTCTATAATTCATACATTCATGATATTTACCAGTGCATTCACAACACTAATCACCTACTATATGCAGATGACAAAAAAATATTCCTAAAAATTAACAGTCTAACCGACTGCATAAATCTGCAAAAGGATTTGGATAGTTTATATAATTACTATGCTAGAAATAAAATATCAGTAAATATATCTAAATGCCAATGCATAAGTTTCGGCCGTGGGCGAAATATTATTTCTTATAATTATAATTTTAACGGTGTTGCCATAGAAAGAGTCAACAGTGTGCGTGATCTGGGTATAACTTTCGACTCAAAGATGAACATGATTACTCATATTGATAATATAGTAAATAAAGCCTATAAAAATCTTGGTTTTGTTATGCGCACCTGTCAACCTTTCAACAGTCCAATGACCCTAAAAATAGTGTATTTCGCATATGTTAGAAGTATTCTGGAATACAATTGCCAGATTTGGTCACCATACTACGCTGTTTATATCAAAAGAATCGAACAAATTCAAAAAAAATTCGTACGTCACCTAAACTTCAAGTTCCATAAATCTGAAACTAATTACACTGATAACTGCCGAACGTATAACTTGTTTACTCTGGAAGAGAGACGATCTGTGATGGACATGGCACTGCTTTTTGATATACTTCGTGGTCGCATAGATTGCCCTAGCTTACTTGCTCGAATATCATTTAAAACTCCAATATATCGTACGCGGCACACCCAAATGCTAAGTGTACCATCGCATCCTACGCAGTACGGACAGAATGCTGTGACTACTAGAATAATGCGATCCTATAATGTAAAGTTTAACAGTATATACCCATTTGTGAAATCAAAAAAAAATATTTTTGGCTGCAATTAGAGAGGTTTTGGCCAGCGCACAGTAATATAGTGTTGAAATTAAGTCTCTGTTGAGCTGTATACGGTACTTAATAGTTTGTGATGTATGTATGTTTGAATGTTATACCAACGTGTAATTATGTACAATGCATAAAGTAAAGAAATAAGTCCAATGATACTTTGACGGAATGTAACGGAATGTTGGTAGTGACAGTAACTTACCTAAGCGCGACCAGCAAACCGTTTCTGACTTCACACCGATAATAGTAGAAACAATGTACTTATATGCCGATACTACTTATTGCTTTTATCCGAACTACACATCTCGGATTTTTTTCTTCCTTGCTACCACTACCATCATTTTTAATTTTTGGTGTATGTTTTGTTTGCTTTTTGTTTTTTTGTTGTTAGTACTCTGCTTATACAAAATGTGGATAGCTGTAATTGGTCATTGTTTAGCAATTATTTACTGATATAAACTTTTGTTAACGACTGTTGCTATCCCAAATAAAATAAAATAAAATAAAAAATAAAAAAACTGGAATGCGTATTGAGTTAGACCAAGCAAGCGAATTCTATCGAGGAAAGTAAAAGTCATCGTGTATCGGATAACCGAAAATACTAGTTTGAATAGCCTAGAATAACATATATGACTTTTAGAATACAGGGACTTCTCATTTTCGAAAAATCTTCATCTAGAAACAACCTTCCTCACGGACCCTCGCCTTAATAAATAGTAATAACTAACTGTGCCCACGATTCCATCCGCGTGAACGACCTAGATTTTTTTTTGCATGGATCTCAAATTATATATATGTAAAATAATAAAAGTAGCTTAAGTTATACCTTATAAGATCAGCTATTTGTCAGTGAGAGTCTTGTCAAAACCGGCCCAGCCGTTTTAAGGATTAGGTAAGTCAAACTGACAAATAGACATTATTAATTTAGATTATTTTTGCTATTTTTATATAAAACGTTTTATAGTGTCTTAGTTAGAAAAACCTACAGTTTAATCAAATAAGTAGAAATTCAATTAATATAGAAGGGGGTATTAAAAGTTAGGTAGGTAATTGTTACTATTCACAGTAACGGCTTGATGTTAAATCGATTAACAGATGAGGTGGAGAAAACTTTTTCAATCGAGAAGTTTTATCGATTAGCTCCTCGGCGACGTTACTGTCATCTAGAAGAAGAAGATGGGAACAGTTTGAATCGTATCCTTTATACTTAAATGTTCAGTCATGAAAACTTTGATCTAGCGAACAAATGCACTATCTATGCGAATTTATTATTGGCTACTAGAAATGCTCTCAGTGAGCAAACCATTTAAAATTGCACTTTAGAATTCATGCAAATCCTACGAGTATAGTCCGCCACCTTGTTTTAGTGATAAAATTCTCGTATTAATAATTAAGGAATTAAAAATATTACGAATCGTGAGTATGTAATACACCTCTGCCTACCCCTTCGGGGATACACCGTGAAGTTATGTTATGATATTACGACTTACGGTAGGTAGGTAAAATTTCATGTTCGATTGCCAGAACAAACTGTATCCTCTGTTAGTTCTGTTTAACAGAACAGACGTTTTGAAATAAAACTATTTTAACAATATTTCGTTATTTTGTTCGTTACTTTATTATTTAAATTGAACCCAAAGTTTCGGTTGCTTTTCAGCAGCCATGGTCACACTTTTGTAGATTTATTGTCGAAAATATGGATACAACTACAAGGGTCAAAAAGTGTATTAAATGTTGATACCAGTACTCATAGACGTAAACAGTATTATTTTACCTCGTAACATTAGAAATTAATTAGACAACAATAGGGGTTTCTCCTCCCCTTTACCGCAATGCCTAAAAACAAAGGTGTTCGACCAGTCCGTCCTACCTGTCATGACTTACGGTGCCAAAACGTGGACATTGACATTGAGGCTAGTTCAAGACTTAAAAGTTGCGCAGCGGGCTATGGAGCGAGCTATGCTTGGGGTCTCTTTGAAGGTTAAAATTCGAAATGAGGCCATCCGACAAAGAACTAAAGTCACCGACATAGCTCGCAGAATAAGCAAGCTGAAGTGGCAAAGTTCTGGCCACATCTGCTGAAGGACCGATGGCCGATGGAGCAAACGAGTCCTAGAGTGGAGACCACGAATCGCAAGATGGACGGACGACCTGAAAAAGGTAGCTGGGATAGACTGGATGCGCAAGGCGGAGAATCGGGTGCTATGGCGTAAAATGGGAGAGGCCTATGTCCAGCAGTGGACTGCAATAGGCTAATTGATTGAACATTAGAAAAACTTTCATTTTGGATTTATATAATGAGTAAGGGATCATGAACTATTTTGGTTGTTTATAAAATTAAATGTCTCCATTCTTATTAACATAAAAAGTTTCATGACAGTAGAGGAAACTCGTAAAGTGCGTAAAGACAAATGCAAATAGAAATGTTGTCTCTGCTTACCCTAGTGGGAAATATTGAGATATTATACATGAGTATGTATAATATCTCAATATTTTAGAGTCGGCAGTAAATTATAATCCAAATCTCGAGATTAATCCATATAAAAACTATTAAAATTACTAAGATTCAAAGCTTAGATGGAAATAACTAAGCTGGATTTCAACAGCGAAAATCCGTTCAACTAAACTAGGATCTGACGTTTTCAATGACATGTATTGAATAAGTTAATTATGATTCCTATCATTATTGAAATCCGCTTTGAATATAACCACTGACTTAAACCACACGGTATCCTTCCCAAGCGCCCATTACCAGGCACCCCGGGTACGCCCTCGAAAGGCAAACCCCAGGGATTCCCGACGGACTTCGCCCGCCGTCGCAGCCTCGCCTTTGGGGTCAGGTTTGGACAAATAAAGTCCTACCATAGTGTGCAATGTAAAATAGCAAAAGTTTAACATTTTTCTCATTCGTACACAATATAAATTTTAAGACGACTGACTGTTTAATGCCTACAATTTCAAATTGACCCCTGTTATTTATCACCCATTGAAGTGATTTCAATAACTCAATTTTTTTTAAAGAGAGTTGTCACTCTTCAATGCATAAAGGCAAATGATTCGAGGAGCCATTTTCCACTGGCAGGGCACCTATTGAGAGCCGATGACAATGCTGTCTGTCGGTGGACGGAACCCTATTGTTATACTCGGAAGCCATTATTGATATTTTCAAAGGACTATTAAAATATTTTTTATTGAAAATCGTTTACCAACTTTTTAGCGAAGAGTAATAATTCATCGGTGTTCTGCAAAAAAAATTATGCTAAATATTTTGACAAAATAATTCTTGACAGCTTGTATGTTTCGGGGCACTGAATTCATGGCCATAACGACTGAAAATGGTAACATTCATAGGTCTACAGTTATGTTTCATTTATATCAAATTTATTGACAATCTTTTATACATACTATTCTTGTCTTCTTACAAAATTTTCATCAAGATTTACACGCACTGAATTGAATTTTACATATTAGGTTCTGAATAACACTTTTTATTGGCTCGCTTACGTAGTGGCAGTGAGTGCGACTGCTGTGCTTAAGGCCTCGGGTTCCTGGGTTACTGGGTTTTTCTGTTGAGAAATGTTCAGTAACAGTAAAATCAGGAAAAACGTCTGTTGCCAGCAATAGACTGGCCCTCTATTACATGGAGCAACGAAAGTTCATACCTAATTGGTGAGATGTGACCTTTGATTCCCACTTTAGGGATGTACAGGCCTCAGTACTATTATTTTTTATACTGCAAACAAGCGTGTATTTCCAAACTGATGGTACGATCGTTACCACTAATAATACTTGTAATATCAGAGGTGTTAATCATGCAGTTGATAAATTCTTCAAGGAATAATACTTAACATTATGCAAATCATATGATTCTACTTTTCTGAAAGGTAGAAATAGTTTCCCAGTCATACAGTTTCAAAATTCATTAAAATTGGAAAACACTGCCATACTCCTGGTAAAAAATAGAGTACTGAATATCTACTATAGTAATTTAACTGGATTGTTCTCACTAGTTCCAGTGTCAATTTTTCCCATCTTTGGAAGAAATTTGAATTAACTAGGATCGGTTTTGTAGCACATGGTTGCTTAGTTATCAAAAAGAAAAGTAAAAGTTCTGAAGAAACAAAAGCGTAATTACAGAATTTTGCCGAAAGATATACGAGCACAAAGTTAAAAGAAAAATCCACTAAAAGGGACATTCCACTTGCCAACGCTAATTCGGAAGTATTCTTTCCAAAAATTTATAAATATAGTTATGTATACATTAGTATATTTTGCTAGTAAATAGATAAAACCGCAATTTTACTTACAAACCTCAGAAGGAAATTGTACTACGATTTTCACTTAAGCCTCTTACCCGTACCCCTTACATCGTAAGTCGTCGTGCCTACGTGGGCACTTACCTAAAATTAGTCACACCGGTCTACAGGTTACGGTCGGTGGGATCCGCTTATAAATATACATTATACACCCTTATACGACCGGCCTTCGAATTTTACTCAAACTTACCCAGTGTTGTAATACATTAAGTATCCTAAAGGTGACTTTAAATGCTATATGTTATTACTCAAGTATCGGAACGACCCGTCTTAGTCATAAAGTGCAGGGTGAGACGGTTGTAAACAAGCAACCGTCTATGTCACATGGTTAATGAATGCAGCTCTGATGTGGTGTTGCGATGCAAATGACTTGAGTCAAACTGGGTGATGACTGGCCTACATACTGCTGACGTTAGGATTTTATCACACCGATTCGTACCTCTTGCACTAAATATACACCTTCTTAACATTATTCCACCCTGCCCTAACGGATAGAAGAGAGGCATTACCTCTATAGTTTTCAGGGTACATTACGAGGAGGCGAAATAACTAGAGCACACCTCGGCCCCCGCCGAGACGAGAGAGGAGAGCAGGGCACTACTTACCTTTTCTCGAAGCATTTCGTCGTATTTTTGTACCCTTATAGATTTGGTCTAGACAGTGGTAGAAAGTCCAAATTCTCAAGATATGATGTCAAAAGAGTACTTATTTAACATACCAAGTTTGAAATGTAAAGCTAATATACTTTAGGCACTAATACGCACATTTCGTCACTCACTAACTAACTTGTCATCAACAAAATTGTTAGGGGACTTCCTGAAGTTGTAGAAAACTGAAATTTGGTATGTGAGCTAGGATTAACACACATACAACAGCAAATTAAGAAATCTTTACTTTTTGCCCCATATCCCTTAAATAGAGGAATGAAATTTTGTATGGAACTTTGGCAATGTTAAAGCAAGGAATATAAAAATTGGTATTTGGACTATTGGTTGCATGCGTAAAAAATACTACTTAAAAAAACCAACATGTGTGTATTGAACTCGCGCACTGAGGGTTCTGTATACTACTGGATTGAGGAACAAACTTAAGGTCGCTTTCGGACAAGGGTTATTTTTTTACCTTTGAGGTATATAATCCTAAGAAAGTAAACAAAATTAACATAATAATAAAGAATAAACTGCGATAAGTATATCTATACTTAAATAATATTATAAAGCTGAAGAGTTTGTGTTTATTTCGTTGAATTTGTAGAGAACTTAAGACTAGAATTCACGCTGAACACTACGCAATGATGAAATTTAGAGTGTTAGGTAGGAGTTTAGGATTAGAAGCTTGGCTCTCCATAAGATCTGATAAGTTTTTTACAGTGCAAGCAATAAGAACTCGTCTCGGCGACGTTTCCCATGAAAATGTTTTTAGTGAGATTCATTTGTCTTACTTAATTCTTACTTAATGTAGACAAAAGAATCTGTTCTTTTTTTAAAACCTTATTAAAACCGATCTCAACATTTTACAAGTATAGTTAGTCAAAAAATCTGTGTGAAATATCTGGCCAATCAAAAAACCAATAAAAGGGCTAATCAACCAATGACAACTTTTTTAACGATTTTGACGTTTAAATAAACTATAATTGGATGATAGGCGCCCCTCCGCCCGTCGAACGCAGCGCTTACCGCCAAGGAGACCTAAAAATACGGACTACACAATTGTCAAGATTTTCGATACCAATTATAAATATCACTGAGATAATGTAAGGACACTCACGGTAGGGCTGGTCCACCAGTTCAAAGTCGCTCAGCGAGCTATGGAAAGAGCTATGCTCGGAGTTTCTCTGAAGGATAGGATTCGTAACGAATACATCCGACAGAGAACCAAGGTTATCGACATAGCTCAAAGAATAAGCAAGCTGAAGTGGCAGTGGGTAGGCCATATCTCGCGAAGAACCGACAACCGCTGGGGTAAACGTGTTCTTGAGTGGAGACCGCGACTCGGCAAACGTATTGTAGGACGCCCTCCGGTCAGGTGGGATGACGATCTGCGAAAGACTGCGGGCAGATGCTGGATGTGGCAAGCTGAAGACAGGGCGCTATGGCGCTCATTAGGGGAGATCTATGTCCAGCAGTGGACTAGAATAGGTTGATGATGAATGTAAGCATGTTAAAAAAAAATATGAAGCTAAAAATGAATTTCTTATTTTTTGGGTTACCCAAGTTTTATAAAAAAAAACCTGAATTTTGAGATAACATTACTCATAACAACATAATTAGGACTTAATTAGCAGAAATGCATGATAAATGTTTTAATTTGCATGTCTAAATCATAGTCACATGGACCTGACCGGGGTACTTGGTGTGCCCTAGAAAGGATATCCCAGAGACCCGAACCGCCCTTGACCACCAACAAAGGTGACCCCGATGAGTTGTGTAGGAACAAAATCTCTGTAGAGAGGCGCGCGGGGAAGCACAATGCACTGCCGCCCTGGGCTTGCTTCTGCTAGGGCGTCGGCTAGCCCCGTCACCGTCACCCCGTCCAGCGCCACCACGCCCTAGGCCAGCGCTCCTGGAGGATGGTAAGGCGGTTAACCGTTGATAAAAAAATATATATCAGTTATTGGTTACTTGATGTTTCATATCGGTGTAATATTCAGTTAAACCTCACTAGATTGGATGTACCTAAGGCTTTCGCCAAGCGGTGTGTACCTGATGAGGCATTCCTGACTACGCAATAGCTTTACTGTCCAAACACTGTTTGTTCAGCTCCAGGCCTGTGATCTGGATTAATTCACACACGCTGTTTGCCTGCTGAGGTTTCCTTTAATTAATTGTGTGTCATTTGGTGCGCTACACTTAATGAGTATCAATGTATGTCATTGTAAAAAAGGTACTGATACTACGAAAAAGTTTATTAGGTTAAAGGCTTTATTGAGATGTTTTCTTATGGCTTCATGGTTATGAAACTGGCCCCAGGTTGTTACTTCCACAATATTTGGTGACTTCAACAATATTTGCGGCATCATAACAGTGTTTAATTCAAATTATTTTTACCGATGTTCGTATTATCAACTCTTGAATGGGTTGCCGTGATATACCTACATATTACTACAAAAGTAATTTTTAAAAATATTAGTGGTTAGAATTTAGATGCCCCTGTAATAATACTTTTAGTGTATTAATAGTTTCTATTTAACTTTTACAACTATTTTCATTAAAGATTAAAATGAGCACTAATATGAACCATGATGCTACTGTATCATATCTTACTTTCACCAACCTATGACGGTACAATCTATCAAAATGTGTCCAAAAAAAAGTTTATCAATGAAATAAAAAGCAAAAACTTATCTTATTTTTCGAACAAAACGATTGTTATCCTTCTAGGAGGATGATAATATTATTATTTAGTCTAGTACAGAAACGAAGTAAGGGCTCAATACAACACCACTGGGATGTAATCCCAATCCATACAAGGAGAATGGCTAACTAGGTTATCGCAGCTATAAGCTTCTCCTATAGGTCGTTAAAATGAAGGATCTGGGGACGATATTACCATAATAGCCGTGCTTAATAAAGGGATTAATGATGGCAGTATGACTCTAGTTATTATCTAAGTAGACGCTCCCATCACTCTTTGTGATACTGTTGATAAAGACTTCGTATTAGACTAATAATTTTATATCAACCTGTAACATTACCTGAACGATTATTTCGAGAATTTACAATGCTCACTTTTTCTTATAAATTACATTTTTAAAGTGAAAATTTAGGACAGACTTGGGTGTATATGGGACCCAACTAAGGTCTTCGGGGCTCAAGCCTACCTAATCTGCAAGTCGATATCCTGTTGATTGACGGACGAGACTTTGAAGCAGGCTTTCCCCACGGGGATGGTCCCCTTCAGATGGCAGTCGCTCCTATAAAAGCCAATACAAATCAATGACAGGAGGAGCAAGTGAGCGGACTTTATCTTTAAGAACTTCATAATATTCAATGATATTGCAATAATGTTTCAATAGAGTGTCAACAAAGAATAACTTTTGTGTCTTTTTTTCAACTGTGAAATGAATATCGCCAAATAATTTACCAATATCATTGGGTTAGTCCGTTCTCGAAAATACTTGCAACCAATATCCAATATTACGCACTAAACATAGAATTATGCAGTAACATAAATTATACTCCCTAATAAGAATAATTAACAATAAAACAGTTGACTATATTGAAACCATTATTTAGCTTCAACTGTCCCGATGTTTGTCATCAAATCTTCTTTTTTCTTTATCTCTTTCTTTTCTGAATTGCGTGACAATGCAATATTATGATGACATGGTGCTGATCTGATGATGTAGCTGGAAGGTGGTCATAGGAACTCTGTAATGACACGACGCAATCCCATCGAATTTCAGCTCGTCTGATTTTAAATATTCAGATCTTTATACTAACAAATACATAATTATTACAAGTTTATATTCAAAAAAATCTTTTTTTAATTCCACTTGTTTAGTACTCTCTTCTCTTAATGCCACAGTAGGTAAGAAGATTTTTAATTCCACTTGTTTAGTACTCTCTTCTCTTAATGCCACAGTAGGTATGAAGATAAGAAAATATAAAAACATTCAATTAGTTTCCTAGCTAGATAAAACACTCTACTTTTTCATAAAATATGTTTGATTTATCGCATTCTCTTCAAAAAGTCAATTATTTTAGAGCAACTTGGCAAGACGGTAGGTTGCCTGGAGTAGTAAGCTAAATTTGTCAATAACAACTGTTACAACTGTACGTCTGAAGGTTTGCCTTAACACTAATATGTTAAACTCAACTGATTTGAGTGTGAGCAGGAAGTACACTAACTGAGTAATAAGGGAGCCAGCCCTGATTAGTGATATAGGCTTCGATTTCATCTATGATAATAATGAAATAGAATCTAATACCTTTGAACGAGCAATTCCTGTATATATAAATATTTTATATATATATTTATGAAAATTATTGGAACCGTTTCCGAAATTCAGATCATATGAATTTCGGAAACGGTTCCAATAATTTTAATGAAATTTAGTATGCAGTGACGATTAATCGATCTAGCCAGGTGTTTAAGACTATATTAACTTGTAAAGTTTTAATTTTTCACAAAAGCACTAGGTTTCATTTCTAATCAATGTCGTAGGTAATTAAAAACATATGGAATAAAATTAGGGGTATTTTTCAATAAGAACCGTAAATCATTACTCATAAAGTTATATTTATCACAGAATTGTCATTAGTAACTGTTGGCAGTTGTGTCTACAACGAATGGGTAATCAATTATTACGATACATTATCGGGAGCTCATTTATTTTGTACTAGCTGCTGCCTGCGACTCCGCCTGTGTGGAAATCACGTATATTCTCCTGAATAAAATGTATTATATCTTCTTTTTCAGTTTATAACCTATCAGTGTGCCGAATTTAAATACAATCGGTCCAGTGCTCTAAGTGTGAAAAGGTAAGAGACAGAGTTACTGTCAAAAAATATAACATCAAGTATAGATTTGTTAGATTAAGGTATTGTTTTCACGACTGTATGTCATAAGAGCCTATTCTTGCGTCACCATAACATCAACATTACATCAACTATGTTTTTGGCTTATAAAATAAGGCGTATAACAATATTCTATGGAACGTCTAATAAAGAAAGATCTAATAAGTAAGAAAGAATTAATGAATCAACTATCAATCAAGTAAGGCCTTGTTCCTATCAATTACTTCGATGTCGATTATTTTTAATTAACTTTACTCGCTTTCATTAACAGTCATTAGGAGGTTATTAAAACAAGTCTCCTAACATTTATTGGAATAATGTAATTTATTACATTTCATACCCACTTAGGCAGAAATTCCTTTGACTACGACGAAAGAGGAATTTTGTTTGAAAAATAAAATGTCTATATTAGGAAACTTTTACACACCATTTTTCTGCTTGACTACATTCAGATAGATAGGTAACATTGAGATGTATGGCGAGGGGAGCTCAACATTACTAAGATACTCATACTATCAAAATATTGTATGTGAGAACCAAGGTGGCCAGCAAAGATACATATAGTCTAGTAATAAGCTATTACCATGGAGTAGTTGTTACCGTAGTCTAAAGATAATACTTAGGAAAATACTCTTACCCAACTTTTAAATCTTTGAAATGTTTAAAAAGCGATACAGCCTGTACAAAAGTTATCACTCCCAGACGGTAGAGTACATCGTTATGGAACTAACACACTTCAGAAATACAATTCACGTTTTTGGTTGCAATCCCCTGCAAGAAGTAGTGCCGGCTTCTGTGGCGTAGCGGTAGTGCATTCGACTGATACGACAAGGGGCGCGAGTTCGATTCCCGCTCAAATAGTTGTATGCATGAATATGTCTATTTGCATTGGTCTGGGAGTTTCTATGTATAATATGTACGTATTTACAAAAAAAAAAGTTTATAAGTATGTTTATCCGCATTCTAGAACCCATAACACAAGCTAGTTAAAGTATGCTTACTTTGGGTCTAGAAAGCGCTGTGTAGAATCTCGTAGAATATTTATTTATTGCTCTTATACGCGGGATAGCCGCTTACAAACTCGGATACTCCTTTGCAAACACAAATCTGATTTCAACCAAATTTGGCATGATCATAACGACAATAAAATACCATAAAATTAAAAATCGGACATACCATTGAGGAATTATCACAGATAAACAAATTTATTGAAACTAATGGAAAAAGTTCGCGCGCGCAAAAATTGAATCTTTCATATTTTGAAATAAAAAAATAAATTTTCTTGCGATCGGCGTGCGATCGCGAACTGCATCGCATCCCTAGTTATATTTATTTATTTATTATAATTACCTAGCCATGCGTTATAGAGATAACGCCAAACAAATGTAAAGTTCATAATCATATTCGGAATCATCTAAAAAACCGAAATTGTGGCATAACAACCGTTTGTTTTTATTTACTGTCGTGATTTACCCTTTTTTTTTTTCGTTTGGAAATCCCGTCGAATACGCCCCCGCGTGCCAGCGGGGGTGGTTATGTCGGGCTTGAACCGACTAAAACCGCACGCCGTCTCGGGTCTACTGACGCCGGGGTGTAAGGTTGTCCATAGAGCATATTCCTCGCACCCCGACTGACCCTGGGCCATCTCCGGTTTCGAGATGGCCTCCTCGGGTTTGGGAACCACGGTGTCCCCGTCTTGCCCCGGTTTGGGGGAGGGGCGCTAGTCGCCCCACCGTCCCGGCCTGCTTCTGCTGGGGTGACAGGCGGCCTCACCCGCCACCCCCAGGCCTGCGCTCATGGAGGACGGAGGTCGTTAAGCGACCTCCGGCGCCTGAGTCGCCCGCGACGCGCGGCGAACAAGTTGCGGGCTCGGCGGGCCGGGAGAGTTCTAAATCTCTCCCGGGCGCGCTCCGCACCATTGCCGCAATCATGCTGCCGAGCGAGAGGACTCACACCCCGATGGCTGCCACGAGGTCACGAGGCGTGTGCAGCCCTGAGTCCTCGCTCGCGTCGCAGTGATGACACTCAGGCGTTGGCTCCTTCCTGATCCGATGCAGGTGGTCCCCGAAGCACCCCTTCCGGAGATCACCTGCGTCAGTCGGTACGAGAGGATTCCGTGTCGCCTCTCTAGCCAATCCTCCATGATGGGCCTTACCGCCGCTATTGCGGCGTGCCCTTGTCGTGATTTACCCAATTAAGACTTAAAATAATGAGTTTCTTCAGAAAGGGAACAAAAATATTTTGTTAGTTTAAAAATGTGTAAGTGACATCCCTAGTGCATAGTAAGCATCCTAGAACTAAGATAACCACTTACCATTTATAAAAGTGCAAAAATATGTTGGGATCCGTTAATTGCTAGAATGAGCTTTGGTAAAACGTATGGGACTCAGGCAGGTCGTACTTGTTTTCCACCTTAGTGGTATATAAAAAAAAACATAATAATGTAGAGCAAGCCAAGCAAGCCCCCTTCGTTTCCAACCATATCTTATGAAAGTCGTTTTTCCCTTTCGTCTGCGTCCGCTAATGAGTTTCATAACCAGTGGCGAAAATTGACTTTTTATTCTTGCTTCGTAATTAGTTGGGATGAAAGAATATTAATTTGTTTTTATACCTTGGCCAAATACTTCATAACCACACAAGATATACTCGTAGCATCTGTTGCAATCGATCTTTCATAACAGCATCAGCCTATTTACGTTATTTATTTTGATTATATTTTAACTTATTCATCGAGTTTCAACAGCATTTTATTTTAATTGCACGCCCAAGTGTGTATTGGGCCGCACTTAGATTTTTGGCCAGCTTCATCTGCAAGCCGTTACAACTGCTGTGTGTGGACGAGGGCCTGTTGCAGGCTTTCTTCTCGAGGTTAGGGGGTCAGACGGCATTTGTTCTTGTAATACACCAAATTTGCTTAGGAGGAATAGGAGAGCGGAGACCGGGCCATGGTACGACGATGATAATGTAAGCAAGGCACGAATGACATTATTTATTGAGAATAACTTTATTTCTTACAACCAACATCATCTCACCTTTAATTATCACTTACTGTAATAAAATATCTCATTCCCACAAAGTTTTCAGTCTGGAAACTCCAAACTACTCCTAAGTACATTAAGTAAGATTAGTTTTATCCCTGGATCACATCAAAATAACTTTAATAGAACCTTTTCTAATGCTACCTGAAGTATATACGATACTATAAAATAATTGCTAGGTCGTTAGTTTTTACGCATATTACTTCTAAAGACGAAGGTAATTCCCTAGCCGAACGAGAAATCTGTTACAAGGGCTCCTTTCCAATCATGTTGGGGGCAAATACTGACGGTATTAGGTCCGGTGAACATCATACATCTCTTTTACTCCTTTGGGAGTATCTCGCTTAATAGGCGTGCTCGTAAGCAGAAACGGAATACTTCGGAATAAAATATAAACTTTTTATTGCATGGCAGATAACATTTTTATACTTGAAAATATGCAGAACAGATATTGAATTTTTCGCCAAGTTAGAATAGAATACAAATAAACTTTATTGTACACCCATCAGACTATGCATGCATGGAATACACAGTCAACATATTATCTAAATGGCGGCCTTATCGCTGAATGCAAATTCTTACAGGCAACCTCTGGACACACATAAATTTGAACATTTATTTTAGTTATTGGTGTGTTTAAAAGAAAAGAAAAAAATATGTAACTTTTTAGGAGGTAAAAGGTAATTTTCGAACAAACATTTCGAACGTTAAAAAACTTCGGAACCACGTAAACATACTTTCATGCTTGTTTTTTTTTTATAACACAATCCCTAATTACCTTTACTACTTTTGAAAATATTATTGTCAGCAAATCCTGTCTTTTTTTTTATATAAATTTGCGGGGCAAAGCGATGAAAATAATACATCATTGAAACTACGATATTCGCGTCGGTTTTAGTTTTAAAGACGAAGAGAAAATCCGGTAAATCTCGGACCGGTGGAGATCAGGTTGATGGTAATATCCTTGGATGCAGCAGGTTAAATCTTATCATGGTTTGGTACTATGATACCAGTGTCTTTTCATGATTGTAATAAAACTGAAGTGAATAAAATGATTCTATAAATTTATTTGTTATTTATGACATCTTCTTCAGAGCAAAATTAAAAATATTGACGGAAGGAAGTTGAAATCCTAATTAATTGGACTGGATTGTCGATAATCGTAAGGGCGGTTTTGTGTATTATCAAAACAACCAAATATAAGATTACTTTTGTTGGGGTCACACAGAATAAGCACATAGACACCAATATTGGCACAGCACAGGCACTCATGATTAGCATTGAGACTGGTTTCATTCAAAATCGTCAATACGTGACTACGCTGGTTATGTGTCTTTGATCTTCTGTTCCTAGATTAACTAGACGTCACTTAAAATCTCGAAACCTAGGACACCAAATTTTTTATAGATGGTAGGAAAGGTATCTTGATATTACGTTACAACTAGCTGTGCATGCGACTTCGTCCGCGTAGATCGATTTTTAGGGCTTTAGTTCTTTTGCGTGGATTTATGAATGATATGAATATGATATTACCCACGATATTACCAATCTGTCAGTGAAAATCCCGTCAAAATCGGCCCAGCCGTTCCAGAATAATTCAAATTGCGCGAATCATTAATTATATTTCTAAAATTAAAGTAACCTATGTTACGCCTTGTCCTATCTGCCAGTGAAAGTTTTGACAAAGTCGGTCGCCCAGCCGTTCCAGAGATTACCTCTTTCAAACACACAGAAAGACAGACAGACCGACAAACAAAAAAAATATTTTTTTTATTATTGTTATAATTATCGTGTATACATTCATGTGCAATCATTAAAAATCTGTGTTTTAATATTACAAATAGATACTTCAATTTTATTTATTTGTATAGATATAGACCATTTTTACGGCAACGCATACTTTTCACTTTTAAATTAATTAAGAAAAATATCATCATTCGGGTTTAAAGCGTTTAGGAAATATTTATAGTACCGCATAAATTCTTAATCTCAAAGGTAACTTCGTTTAAAATGACTTTAATCTTAATTTGAATTTATTGAAAAATTGCGCTAAGCGTTTTTGTCGAATTTAGTAAAGTAAGCTATCAACTTTTTATGACTTGGATAAAAAGAAATACTCTTTTTTGCCTTTTTAATTTCAAGAACGACGAATAGGTGCACCGACCAGCAGGTGAGCTTAGTTTGAGCCTCAAGGATGTTGGTTAGGTCCTCTGCACCCACCCATACCACTTATTCCCATTCCCATTTATAATTGATGTAATAATGAGCACAAGTTCCTATATTGTGACTGCCCATCAACCTAGTACAGTATACTGTGCAAAAGCATTTCTGTCAGCACTACTCGAAACGTATTCGCGATTTTATCAGCCACGTATTTCATTATGATAATATTGAAATTTTGACAAATCACTCAATGCATTCGTGATATAAATCTATTATACAGTCAACGACACAAATTGCATATCAAATTCTAATCTATTGATCACCTTATGTACCTCTTAACCCTTTCATAAAACAATAAATAAAATATGAATAATAATAATTTTGCCCTGTGGGGAAAAATAAAGGCAAACTACTTAAACACTTTTGGTTCATGTAGTCCTATATAAAAAAGGTTTGTAAATATTTTAGTGCTTACCAACTTTTGTCATTGACTATACAATCCATAACGAAAGTGTTCTGCACAGTACTACTTGGCCAGTTTTAAATGATGGATTCCTTAAGCAGTTAAAACGATTTCATTTTCATCAAATCATGGAAAGTTTTCGGAATGAGGCATTTATGCTTCCATGGCTGTAAAAGTATTTCCATGTCTGTGTCTTGTGTATGTTTATGTACGTCCGCCACCACTGTGCACTAATGAATAGACAAATAAGTATTTTCAAATTGCTAATCAGTAATACGTTAACGAAAGTTTTGTAAAATAAACGCTAAATACTATGAGAACCCAATGCATTTGGGCAACGTTCACATAGTGAAAAAATATCATCTCATCATGATATTCCAATTGAGCTACATCTTATTAGCGTTGGTGGGTGGGGACAATTCCGCCCATAGTCCTTTTATATTATATTTTATTAAGTTACTTGAAATTTAACAAAAAAGGGCCAAATTTAGTACTAAACTATATCTTAACTATAGTAACGTGACCATACTGGCTGTGAAATATTGAACCCGTACCCGTACCCGCAAACAGACTTTACTTTTCACATCAAGGAAGACGTGGACACCGTAGTTCCCAAACCCGAGGGGGCCATCTCGATACTACGACACAAGACGACGTGGGATTTTAGTTGGTTCGAATTTGAGATAACTACCCCCGCTGGCCGGCGGGGGAGTATCAGGGTGGTTTACGCACGAAAATAAAAGCAAATAGATCGGCGAATAATAAACTTGAAATTTAATTTGATTAAATGGTGGCGTGGCGACCCAACAATACATACAATATGCACACTTAAACATTTTAACTTTAATTAAGCACATAATACAACTTTAGAATGTTTTTGAATGTAATGAGCTGCGAGCTCAAAAACACTAATTTTGAGCTCATTTTACCTCCCTTGCTTTCAATTACAAATATAATATTGTATGAATTTATGTATATATTTTAAAACTTTTACTCGCAGCTTTGCCTGCATGAAATTTTTGTAGAACCATTAATAATATTATTGTAAACAAAGTATAAACACGTAATTGTTCTCCAACAGAAATCTACTATAGGAACATTAAATATTCTATATCCTTGTCTTTGTATTTTCGTTAGAACTTTTTACATGCTTATTCTTAGGACTGCAAAATTTTCATACGTTTCAAAATAAATTCTCAGAAATTTTACTTATTAAAATAAGTGGAAATTATCTGAAAAAGTTGTATTTTTAGATGATTCTTAGAAATAATTCCGATATCCGTTATTTTTAGGGTTCGGTACCTCAAAATGAAAAAACGGAACCCTTATAGGATCACTTCGTTGTCCGTCCGTCCGTCCGTCCATCCGTCCGTCCGTCTGTCAAGACCGTTTTCCTCAGGAACGCTTGGAGGTATCAAACTGAAATTTAAATCTAATACTCAGGTCTACTATCCCTTGGACCTGTGAAAAATTCAAACTTCTCAGCCAAAGCAATCAAAAGATACAGCCGTTTATGCCGCAAATTTACGCAAATTTTCGAAACTCGCACGGGAATCAAAACCTACAGGGTACTTACTTCCCGTGAACTTAGAATCTTGAAATTTGGTACGACGTAACGTCTTATAGTACAGATAAAGAAAAAATTGCGAAAACCGTAAATTTTCAGTTAAATCATAAAAAAAAACAAAAACATAAACAAAAAATATTTTAGAAAAAATTTACGGAACCCTTGGTGTGCGAGTCCGACTCGCACTTGGCCGGTTTTTTTTAACATTTATTTCATTCTGTCTAATATACCCACAGTCATAATCACTTGTGTTCGTTTTACGAATAAACCTTACAAATACCTAAATAGATACTTTTATGTATGTTGAGACTGTTTCGCCTATAGCAGGATTAATAATAAAATAAATATGTAAAAAATATCAACGGCAAAGCAATGAAATAATCGTACTAACAACTATTGCATTTGCGAATGAAACCTCAGAACGACACGTTAGCCATTAAAACACGCTGCAATAAAACTATTAATATATGAAAAATTTTAACTTCATAAGATCCTATCCTACTTATATTATAAATATGAAAGCTTTTTGGTATATGTTACTCATTCACGCTCAAACGGGGGAACGGATCTGGCTGAAATTTGGTACAGAGATAGATTATAGTCTGGAATAACACATAGGCTACTTTTATCCCGGTAATATGTTCCCATGGGTTGCGGGAACGTGATAAGAACTCCACGCAGGGGGTAGCCGCAGGCAACAGCTAGTATAGATAAATGATTTTTTTCATTTTCTTACGAGTCACAATAAACTTGAATCTGTGCTATGAAATGCTAAAGTCTATGTTGGGCAGTGAAAGCGGAAGATGAGGTCATGAAGTAATTCTTGTGAACGTCAAAATTAATGTTTTGGTGTTTAGATTTACAACGGGATTCACAAGATGACATAATTTAGTAAATTAAAAGGCATGACTTCTCGTTTTTAATAAGTATTAAACAAACTATTTATGAATTTTAAGACACTACAACAAATACACCAATTATTGTTGGAGAAAATATTTACTAACCAACAGAGTTTTATTAAGCTACCCTAAAATACCGATTATTCCGAACCTGACCCGAAAACCAGACCCGATCGCGAGTTAGGTTAGAAACTTAAAAAAAATGTAATATTTGTTCCGAACGTAACCCTCTTCCTAACCTGACCCGACGTCTCGTTCCTATCATAACCCAAATTGCGCAGATACATTTAATTACTTGCCTAGCTATTTAATCAAACAGCTTAGAAAATGACTTATTTCTGCATGGTTATAAGAAAAATAACCACGAAGGCTTAAAGCGGGAGCTACGATCCGCTCCACTCCACTCCCGCATTAGGCTTCTAACCTAGCCTATCCAAGTCGGATACTAAATATTAAATACTGATTTGACACATATGTACTTTTTATTTTCAGAAAGATTAGAGAGAATGGCCATTCTGGTTATGATAGGTACAAGACGTCGTCTTGTACCTATCATAACCAGAATTGCGAATTGTCAGTTTAGGAAGAGGGTTTACGTTCGGAACAAATATTACGGTTTTTTTTTCAAGTTTCTAACCTAACCCGCAACCGGGTCAGGTTGTCGGGTCAGGTTCGGAATAATCAACTAATACTATACATGTAAATGTTGTGGGAACGGGATCTGAATTCCACGCGGGAACTTATTTTTAAATTATAAATCTATTCACAAATTTATAAGTCCGGGATGCCAAATCCATCTAGTCATCACAAGCAATCGCAAATAAACATACCACATGAACCAGCTATCAACTCTCTCGCCGATCAAATGAAAGAAAGAAAGTATTTATTCGTAAAGTTTCGAACTCGAAAGCTACCCGCTCCACTAAGCCACTACAAGCAACAATATTTGAGTGAGCTTGACGACCATTGTAAATGAGACTCACAAGAATAAAATAATTTTAAAAGAACTATAAGTTGGAGGGTACGTATATGTCTTTTCTCTCGGGTTAGTTAAAGATATGTATTTTTTTTATTTATCTTGTATTTTTGTGTAAATAAATTATGATTATAAATATTCTTATCTTAGTATTTACTGTAATAAATCGAAAAGGTAAAGAAGCCTAGTTTTATAAGTATTTCTTTTTCTGAAAACAAGCCAAGCAAATTAGAAATAGCATCACGAAATGATATATAGGTATCTCTTTATTTATTAACGACAGCTCAGAAGACAGATTTTTGTTCTGTTCTGTTCCCAAAGGAATATTTGTACCTAACTCTAATAAGAGATTATATTAGAGTTACAGATATTCCTTCGGTCAAAGGAATTTATTTACTTTAGGTGCTACGTGCAATCATAGTCAAACAACGTAAATAACTATAATATAATACAGAACTTCAAAGTTCATTTATTTACCATGTTACCGTCCACTAACACAAATCGTGGTTACAGCTTGAGGGCAAAAAGTTCATTTATTTCATATACTGCACCCAATCAAGCACGTTGTAAATAAATAAATAATAATAATAGATCTTTACCTATGATATTGCCGAAATTTTCTTACAAATTCATGAGTTCGTAATTCCTGTAATTTAATAGATATTTCCATTATTTATATTTTGTTTGAAAGTTGATAAAAGTTGCTGTTTGTTAGCTTAATGTTGTCTCATTCAGACACAAAAAAAAATCATAAAATTTGGATTTGTCATTCCTAAAATAAATGCAAAAATGTTAGTACTGAAAATTGGGTTTCCTCCAATTTCTTCAAGAAAAACGGAAATTTCATATGTAACGACCTAATATTCTACGACAAACTACAGGGAGCTATCTTGACCCAAGTAAGCATAGCTCAACTAGCTTGTGATATAGGTTCTAGAATGCGGATAAACTTACTTAGAAACATTTTCTTTTATTGTAAATACTTACATGAACACTCAGACCGATACAAATAGACATTGTATTCATGCATACAAATATTTACACTGAGCGGAACACGAACCCGCGACTCCCGATGTAGCACTTCAGCCGCCCGTTGGTCGAAATGCGACTATAATCGTTATTTTAATTTTGATGGAACATGCGCTTATGATGGAGAAAAACTAGGACGGTTGCCAGCTTGGCAATCAACCCAAACTTAAGCGTAGCGAGATTTGCCTATCCAACAATAGGTCAACGTGACCGGTCGACTTTTTCCATTGATTTGGTTTTTCGGTGATTATTCCTCGATGGTAAGACCGATCTGGACATTCGACCCCTTACGACACTCAGTAATGTCTACTTGATCACCGTGGCAAATTTGGTCGAGATCGGTCAAACGGTCTCGGAGGAGTATCATTTGTTTGAAATTCAACTTTGAAACCAAAGCCGCTTCGCTCGCCTATAACTGGTATTAATTATTAATTTTTAAACTTTCGCGTTCCATAATACACAATAATTTAATTTAACGGGAATTAACATACAAATGATCGCGTTAATTCCCGTTAAATTAAATTATTGTATGGTACTAATTATTTTTATTAATAACGCTAAAGCTCATCATTGGCAACTGAATAAAAAAACGTTAATTTGACAGACAGAGGAGAAGAAGGTACGAATTTGTTACGGCCTTACCTCTTTTAGATGTAGTTAAACTCAACCACTTTCATGAAAATTTTAAAATACCAGGCCAGAGTTCCGGCTAGACCCAACAATAAATTCGTAAATCCTATAACTGGTATGCAGTATCATGTCAAAATTTAAGCTCAATCGATGCAAAAATTAGATGCGTACACAAACAAACTTAACATTTATATGTACGCAGAAGAATGGCGAGCACGTTAATTATCAGAGACTAGCTGCGCGCCCTTGCTTCGCCCCGCTGCAATAATAGCACCTTACACGTGGACTATCCTTATTTTTTCTTTCATACAAACCTTGTCCTGACAATAAGGACCACAAAAAAAAGAATTATCCAATTTGGTGCAGGTGTTCGAAAGCGTACATACATTTCGGTGATTCATTTTTATTTATATAGATATTAACGAAATTTTGTAAAAAACGAAGTCTGAGAAGTCTCACTACAACTCATAATAGGTATATGGAACTAAAAGCCGAAACGAAAGGTAAACGCACATAATAGTAATACGGTAAAAGTTATATTTCTATGCCAAACTAGTCATATAATTGCGGAACCTTTAACAGTAACTTTCACTTACATTAATGATTCTGTACACGTAGCCACGTACTACATATTTCTTCTTAATTCGTATCCTTTGGTAGCCAGAAGCCATTATGAACGTATTCTGCCTGTTCTTCGTAATCCAAATTGATATTTACACAGACACAAGGATTTTACTTTTCGTTTAAATGTGCTGTGAGGTCTCAATGTTAAATGATTTTGTATTGAGGTTCTCCATTAAAAATGCTACCTAGTTCGGGTGACAGTTGTGAGAAGTAGCAGAAAAAAGCGGCCAAGTGCAAGTTGGACTCGCCCATTAAAGGCTTCCGTAGCAGCAAGTAACATGACAATGTTTTTTTTTTAATTTTTATATTTGAGTTGATTGAATGAAAGGTAAATTGCGGTTTATGATTTATGACGTACCTATTAAAAAAAACTACTTACTAGATCTCGCTCAAACTAATATGCTTTGGCAGTTTACATGGTAATGTACATCATATTTTTTTTTTAGCTTTATCATTCTCTTATTTTAGAAGTTACAGGGGTTACACACATTTTTCCACTTTGGAAGTGTCTCTCGCGCAAACTATTCAGTTTAGAAAAAAATGATATTAGAAACCTCAATATCATTTTTGAAGACCTGTCCATAGATACCACACACGTAAGGGTTAGATGAAAAAAGAGTTTTTCCCCCTAAATTTATTGTTTTTTTTTCTATTTTTGTATGAAAATCATAATGGGGTTCACAGAATTCATCTACTTACCGAGTTTCAACAGCATAGTTCTTATAGTTTCGAAGAAAAGTGGCTGTGACATTTTTTGCCATTTGGCAACGGAACCCTAAAAAGATATCAATCAATCAATTAGCCCGCAGTTCACTGCCGTCTGACGCTTATAATAAAATGACACTCATAAAAAAAACTAAAAAATCACTATCACTGCATAGTATAAAACAAAGTCGCTTTCTCTGTCCCTATATCCCTATGTATTCTTAAATCTTTAAAACTACGCAACGGATTTCGATGCAGTTTTATTTAATAGATAGAGTGATTGAAGAGGAAGGTTTATATGTATAATAACATCCATTGCACCCGTGCGAAGCCGGGGCGGGTGGCTAGTTAATAATAAAAAAGCAAAGCATGACTAGCTTCTATTATGGGTTAGAAAGTGGATATATTATAATATAAATAATCAGACACATTTTTTATAAATACTTAAGTATTATAAATAGGAAACACTAGACTAAAACAAACATTCATATTTATGCACACAAATATTTACACTTAGCGGTAATCGAACCAGCGACCACTGCCTTAGCATCCTCTTCATAATACACTTCAAAACTGAGCCTAAAACTAGTTTATAATAGATGGGACTACAACCATATCTCTCCGAACGGAACCGTGAAATGCGACGAGTAATAGATGTCTAACGCGTTAAACTTTAGCAATAGGCTTAACATATCAAATTAGTATTGAAAGCAAAAACTTTCGAAGTTTTTGACATAAATCTACAATAATATGTGGCAAGTTTACGATCTTGATACGATGCGTGATAATATTTAGAGATGGTAATAATTTGAAGGTTTTGTCACTGCATTGTGAGGAACCAATCAAATTCCGTAGTTAAAATATTGAATACCCGAAAGGGAAGACGGGTTTTGGTTCCTTTTGGCACAGTCTCTCTCCGGGCCGAGCATTGATTTTTAACTTTTGAACCCAATAATACTATTTCGTCGACCCGGGAAGTGAACATGGAAATCTCTATACCTGCGACAGGATTTCGTAACTATTAGCTGTGCTATTAGTCTCAAAATGATTATAAAGACAAAACATCGAAAATCCCCTTCAGCAATCGTTGTTTTATTTGTAAGCTAATTCCATGTAGTTCCTTGGTGACAAAGGAAGGATGCTTCTGACCTAGCTAGGTGATCATCCCAAGTGGACCACGGCCTGACGGATGATGTTAGGATGTTGTTTACATACTTACCAGCGAGCGTGAGAACTTCCATAGCATGATTTAAAACTGATAGTCAAGAAGTAGATTGCCTTGTCTTCGTTTGATGGCACGTGTGGTGTGGAAACGGAGTTAAACATATAAGTACAAAATGTACCCGAGAATAATATAAGTGGATGTTTATGTAATTCATGTACCTTTTTTTTTATTTTATCGTGCGGAAATCCCTTCGGATACCCCCCCGCGTGCCAGCGGGGGCGGTTATGTCGGGCTTGAACCGACTAAAACCGCACGCCGTCTCGGGTCTGCAGACGCCAGGGTGTAAGGTTGCCCATAGAGCATATCCCTCGCACCCCGACTGACCCTGGGCCATCTCCGGTTTCGAGATGGCCCCCTTGGGTTTGGGAACCACGGTGTCCCCGTCTTGCCCCGGTTTGGGGGAGGGGCGCTAGTCGTCACCGTCCCGGCCTGCTTCTGCTGGGGTGACAGGTGGCCTCACCCGCCACCCCCAGGCCTGCGCTCATGGAGGACGGAGGTCGTTAAGCGACCTCCGGCGCCTGAGTCACCTGCGACGCGCGGCGAGCAAGTTGCGGGCTCGGCGGTCCGGGAGAGTTCTAAGTCTCTCCCGGGCGCGCTCCGCCATCTCCTTCGCGAGCATTACATGCTCGCAGAAGGAGGTGGCGGCGGCCCACGCACTCGCGCTCCGCACCATTGCCGCAATCATGCTGCCGAGCGAGAGGACTCCCACCCCGATGGCTGCCACGATTTCACGCCTCGGCGCCTCTCACGCCGGGCAGTACGTCAGCGTGTGCAGCCCTGAGTCCTCGCTCGCGTCGCAGTGATGACACTCAGGCGTTGGCTCCTTCCTGATCCGATGCAGGTGGTCCCCGAAGCACCCCTTTCCGGAGACCACCTGCGTCAGTCGGTACGAGAGGCTTCCGTGTCGCCTCTCCAGCCAATCCTCCATGATGGGCCTTACCGCCGCTATTGCGGCGTGCCCTGTGCTTGGTCGCTCAAGTCGTTCCTTCCACTCCACCACGATGGCCTGGCGGAGCTGGGACTGCACGGCCTCGATTTCTCGAGGCTCGGGGTTCCATCCCTGCTTCCGCGCCTCCTTTCGCCACTGGTACAGTTGCGAAAGGGCTCTCGCTTCCAGGTCCCATGGCGGTGTTCCGGCAAGGAGACTCGCCGCCTCGAAGGAGATCATGCAGTACCCGCGGATGACCCTGATGGCCATAACTCGCTGCGGAGCGCGCAGCATCCGCACAGTTCTAGTCCTCAGGGCCTCCGCCCATATTGGGCACCCATACAGGGCCATGGACCGCACGATCCCCGCGTAGAGTCTCCTGCAGGAGTCATCGGGCCCCCTCATGTTGGGCAACAGCCGAGCCGGAGCAAGAGCTGTGCCCTTCAATTTGGGGGCCAGACTTCGGATGTGCTCTCCGAAGTCCCATCAGCCGTCGAGCACGAGCCCCAAATATTTCATTTGGGGCTTGATGCCGATGCGATTTCCTCCCACGATGAGACTGGATCCCTCGGGTGGCTTGCTCCGAGGCCCATGAAAGAACAGGGCCTCGGTTTTATGCAGAGCCACCTCGAGACCCAGCCGCCGGATCCGCTCAACGACTTGGGCAACCGCGGTCGTGGCCTTCAGGGTCGCTTCGCGGTACGTCGCCCCGCACGCCGTCACGAGCGTGTCGTCCGCGTAGCACGTGACGGTGGCGCCGCCTACGAGCTCACCGCGAAGCACCCAGTCGTATCCGATGTTCCACAGGAGCGGCCCCAGGACCGATCCCTGTGGAACACCGCACGACATTTCACGCTGACCGAGACCGGTCACGGTTGGGTAGATGACGGCTCTCTGCGTCAAATACGCCCCGACTATGCGGCGGAGGTAGAGAGGCACTTGGGGTGTGTGTTGGGTAACCTCCTCGAGTGTCGCTCCGATTCCGATCCCGCTGCAGTCCGGGGGGAACGGAATCGGAGCGGCCGGTACACCCTGGGCGGCGGTCAATGGCTTCCCCTGCACCCCTTCATAGGGTTGGCATTGATCGTCGGCCAATACCCAACGTGGCGGGAACACATCGCTCTCCGTACTCCTCTGCTTTCAGAGGAGACAGGATGAGCGATGCTGTTAGTGGTGAGATGGCCCAGGGTCAGCCGGGGTGCGAGGGATATGCTCTATGGGTAACCTTACACCCCGGCGTCTGAAGACCCGAGACGGCGTGCGGTTTTAGTCGGTGCAAGCCCGACATATCCGCCCCCGCTGGCCGGCGGGGGGGTATCCGAAGGGATTTCCGCACGATAAAAAAAAAAAAAAAAAAAAAGGTAGAGAGGCACTTCGTGATACACGAGCGCCTCCCTAATGCAACTCCAGGGCAAGGTGTTGAACGCGTTGGCGATGTCCAGGGACACCACCAACATCACCTCACCCCGGGCTACTGCATCCTCCGCCAAAGCCCTCACGCGCATGATGGCATCCACGGTGGAGCGCCTCTGGCGGAAGCCATATCGGCCATCCGCCAGGTCCGGCCCCACTCTTGAGAGGTGCTCGACGAGGCGCTTCGCAATTACTCTTTCAAAGAGCTTGCACACCTCGTCGAGCAACACTATGGGCCGGTAGGCGGACGGCGAGTCCTTTCGGATGAGGACCAGTTTCCCCGTCTTCCACAATTTCGGAAACTGGCCCCGCTCCAAACATGCGCTGAGAAGCCCTCTCAGTCGGGGCTCGAGAGCGTCGTCGACTAGAGCTAGGACCCACGCTCGGCCTGGAATGGCGTCGGGTCCCGGGGTGGTGTGTTTGGCTCTTAGCCTTCTCACCGCCAGCTCTAGTTCTACCCAAGTGACCTCGGGCACGTCGTCGTCTTCCACGTCGGGCGCCATGGGCAACCGAGTCGGAGTCATCTGCGGTGGAACATGTTCCACCGCCCGCGCTGGGAACAGGGAACCAACAACTCCTCCGAGCAGATCCGGCTGGAGACACCGGGTTAGCGGCGGGGCCTTGGGGCGCAGCTTGCCCCTCACCATCCGGTAGGGCCACCCCCAAGGGTCCCGCTCCAGCGTCTCCAGCAGCTCGCGGAAGGAGGCCTGTTTGGCCCGCCTTATCTCCGCTCGGAGGGCTCTTCTGGCCTCCCTGTATCCCTCGTACAACTCCACCTCTCGGGCCTCCGCATCTGCGGGGCGGCGACGCCTCCTACGGAATCGGGCCCACCGGCGGTGCGTGATCACGCAGGCCCGTCTGAGCTGCGCTATCTCCGACGACCACCAGTAGACCTGACCCCTCGGATTATAGGGCGGAGCCCTAGGCATCGCCGCGTCGTAGACACGGGTCATGGCCTCCCGGAACCACTCCGCCTCATCGTCTATGCTGACAGGCCTGTCCGGCGCAGGGGCCCAGGCCTGTACTATGGCGGCTTCCAGGAGGAGCTCCCGATCAAGTCGCTTAAGCGCCCAACGTGGCTCGGGTGGAGCCGGTGCAGCCGGCGCGTCGCTCGCAGGGGGGGACACGTCAAACCGAATGTATCGGTGATCCGAACTTGTGTCCTCCCCTAAAACGACGCGCCAGCCCTGAACACGTCGCGCCAACGAGGGGCTCGCAAACGATAGGTCCACGATGGAGCTACCCCTCGAGGTCACGAACGTGTCCACGGCTCCCTGATTTAGGAGGACTAGGCCGAGTCGTGCGGCCCAGTCCACCAGTGCCCTGCCTCTATGCCCCGTCGCGCCCCTTTCGTGTCGGGAACCCCAGGCATACGACCAGGCGTTGAAGTCCCCGAGCACAAGGACCGGACGGGGCTGGCAGGCATTGACGACGACGGCCAGCTGACGGAGCCAGCTTGGTCTCGGTTCGGCGTGATATAAGCGGCCACGACCGCTATATCTCCAACCGCCGCCGCCACGCAGCCGGGTCCCCTTGCAACGACGGCAAGAGGGGGGCTGCCGGCGGCAGGGTTATGCACCAGTGCCGCCGACCCATCCAGCGCGGTTTCCCAGGTAGGCCCGAGGAACCGGTGGGTGTATGGGTCGGCGACAGCGGCGACATTTATAGCCCACTGTGCCATGCTCTGGCGCAGAAGATCCTGAGCATGGGCACCGTGGCCAACGTTCACCTGCAGGATGCGGAGTTGAGGATCCATTATGGAACCCCCATCTGCGCATCCCACTGTGAACTGGAGGCGGAAGGCCGGCCTCCCGGCTTCGGCTCCCCTCCGGCGCAGGCCTTGCTGCCAACCCTGTGGTCAGCCGGCTTGCCTCCCGCTGCACACCTGAAGCAGTGCAGCGGGGCGCTAGCGGAAGCAACGGTCACCCGCCGTTACCTCCGCCGTGCAGTGCACCCCATATGGCCCACCGACAGGCACCTGAAGCACCTGGCCGGTCGGGCCTGCAGGAGCCGTGCCTGCGCCCTCAGGAAGCCTCCTACCAGGAGGCTCCGCCCGTCAGGTACCTTTTGGGCCGCCGCGATAGGGCAGCCGACAACTGCTGCCCCCTGTCCACCGCGGCCGAAGCATATAGCTCCAGCCTTCACTGTGTCCGGGGAGCAGTCCCCGGCCTCCGCCACGGCGAGCCTGAGCTCTTCTGCCGTGACGGAGTCGTCCAGGCCCGTAATGCGCACTTGGACACCCGGACGTCGGCTGCGTCCAGCGACTCCCTCAGCCGAGCCGCTAGGACGTCGGCCTTGGGGCCACTGGCGGCGCCAGGGACCTCGAGAAGCCGGGCTCCCGTCCGTGTGCTCTTGCACCGGACACCCGGGATCTCGAGGGCCTTCAAATCGACGTTGGCCTTCACTTTGGCCAACACCTCGGCATACCCCATGCCCCTACCCACTGCCTCCGCCGTCAGGGTGACGACGACGGCCGTGGTACGAGGGGCTCGGAGCTTCCCCGGCGCTGCCTTCGCGGCGGCCGCGGCCTTCCTGGCCTTCTTGGCGGCCTTCCGCCTCTTTTTATTGGCTCCAGCCACCTCCCAGCCCCCTTCCAGTGGGGTGGAGGTAGTCGGAGCCGCGGCTTGGGGCTGGGGCCAGGGCTGGGGACGTCTTCCCCTTGCCCTTCCCCTTGCCTTTGCCCTTCCCCTTCCCCTGAGCGGGAGGGGGCTGAGGAGCCGGCTCCGGCAGGGTCGCACTTGCAGCCGGGCGGGTGGGGCCCTTCTGGGCTGCAGCCGAGTAGCCGGCCACCGGCGGCGCCAGAGGCGGACGGCGGATGGAGTCCATTAAGGCCTCCATCCGACACATCATGCGCTCCTCCAGCGCCTCCATATAAGGGAGCCAGGAATCCGCCGGTGGCTCGCTGGACCGCGTCGTTCCCAGTGACCGCGCCGGCCGCATCGACTGTGCCAGGTGCTGTGCTGGTAGCGCCGGCTGTGCCGGTTGCGCCAACCGGGACGACCTCGTCACACGCACCGGCTGCGCGGGTTGCGCTGGCGGCACTAGCTGCGCAGAGCTCGCTTCCACCCTCTGCAGCTCCTCGAGAGCGGCAGAGAGCCGAGCCGTCCCCAGATCCCCTCGGATCAACACGTCGCTCGCAGTGTCCCCTCAGATAACAGCAGAGGGGTACCTGGAGCGACCACCACCGCGGGCCTTGCAGGCCCGCCATACCCCAACCCCCTCGTGCAATGGGGTCAGCTGGCCCTGAAAAGGGCCGGTCGGTCGGACTCTTGGCCGTTGACGTTGACGCCAGCTACTCCAGAGGAGCAATCAATGATGCGTCATCGACCAGGTTGCCCAGGGTGCACCAAACGCGGAGGTGTTCCAACCAGTCGCACCCCTTCCAACCAGTCGCACCCCAGTAATTCATGTACCTTTTTTTTTTTTTTTTTTTTTTTTTTTTTTTTTTTTTATCGTGCGGAAATCCCTTCGGATACCCCCCCGCGTGCCAGCGGGGGCGGTTATGTCGGGCTTGAACCGACTAAAACCGGCTTATATACAGGTTCGTAATTTTCATTCTATATCAATTTTGTATTTTACACTGGTATTATTTGGATATTTAATTTCATGCATGACTGTTAAAGCTGGCATGTAAAATATTACGTCAAAGCTGATATTGTCTGCGATTTCTTTTGTGAATTCTTTGAAAGTTACAAAATAATATAAAATAAATTGAATGAAAAGTGTTTCAATGTTTTATTTAGTACGGTTGGTAACGTTTTCAACTGTTTTTTTTTGTTGTTTCATTTGACTGATTATATTATAATTATTATCATGAAACTTTAATGTGAAGTACTAGCATAAAATATATTTTTTATTTAACATTCGTTATGACTACTTACTGAAGCATAGCAAAAAGTGGTTGAAAATATATTTATCTCAACAGAAATCTACCAAGGCAACAATTATATGGTTCAAATCAGTTCAATATCTAAGTAGTAATATCTAACTGGTGGTAGAAATTCGTTGACACAAATTTGTCACAAAATTCGGCCGGGTAGGTACCACCGTGCGAAAAACCCTCCATAGCAATCCAATTTCGGTTTGATTGCGTTCAGAGGTCAGCAAGTGCATGGCCGGGCAGGGGAATTGTGGTCACAGCACTAGTGGGACCGGTGGGTGTCACGCGGTGCTGCGACGACAATCCTCTTCTGATGAGGCCGTCAAGCTGAGTGCCACCATTGTTAACATGGTACGTGTATGTAATGGTGACCCTCTTTCCTGAGACTTTACCTTCAGCTTACCATCAGGCGAGGTGAAGTGAAATTGACGTGTCCTAAATATAAAAAAAAAAGTTTGTTTATCTGCACAATGACACACCAACATGTAACCAGTATGTAAGGTACCTTTTTTTCATGCGGAAATCCCTTCGGATACCCCCCTGCCGGCCAGGGCGGGGCACATGTTAGTGGGCAGACAGGCCGTGGTCGACCTCGCATGACACACACTGGTCAAATCAATGTTATATTGAAAAAAGGGCAGGTCAAAAACACTCGAAGCCAGCGGGTTTGTATAAAAGCTTTACTGACAGTAGAGGAAGCTCGTCAAGTGTGTAAGGATAGAAGCCGATAGCGGGCTGTCGTCTCTGCCTACGCCGGAGGTAAAAAAGGGAAAAAGTATATGTATGTATATATATCCGCATTGTCTTGTAAAACTTATATTACAAGCTATGCTTTGTTTGAGTCTAAATGTGCTCTGCAGTATACTGCAAAGCGCTATCTAGACCAATAATAACATTACTAAGTAAGACAATTCTGAAGCGTGATATTTTTCATATACTGTATGAAAAAATAAGAATGATTATTATAAAAATATCATCATAAAAAGATCCATGTTTTCGAATTACAAAAGAAACTTTATTTTTTACTTAGAAATGACGTTGTTTATTCAATTACAAATATCATGATGCTGCGGAAGTAAAGAATGAAATAATGGACCAATACGTGCATAAAAGTGCCGATATAGATTTTCGCACATGACTGTGTCCGAATTCGATGATGAAAACCGTTCAACATGTATTTCATGCTTGAAAAAATGCAAGCTTTAACCAATTTTGGTACACTATACAAATATTTTTGAGCAAGGACGAGTTGTAAGCAGTCAACAAATATTTCTACAGGATAAAGGAATTAAACTTTCCATTCAACATTAGAAAGGGACCTATAATGTCAGGGACCTGTGTCAAGACATGTTATTAAAAATCGTTGGACTAGGAGCGTATTACGTGGGGCTCCCCGCGTCAAGATACAGGAAACGTACGATGAGAGCCTAATGGCAACGTGTAAATGCTTTCAATACTAATTAGATACATTGAGGCTATTGCTAAAGTTTAAGACGGTAGACACCTATTGTATTACAGAACTTTAGTCCCGTCGCATATCATGGTTACGTTCAGAGAGATATTGCTTTAGTCCCCATCAATAGGCATGACGACAATATCAAATAATCAAAGATTTAATGACTTAGGGGAAAATACATATTAAAAGGATTTAAAAGACTGATTTCATTTTATTTAGAAATCTGAGATTATTTAGATTTTCTATAAAATAAAAGATAAAAATACTGCAATCGGCCTTTTTGACTGAAACACGAATCACAGAGCATGACGTCACGGTTTAGTAAACAAACAAATGTCACTGTGTTTTGTTGTGACTTGTGACCGTACTACTGCTTACTCATTTGGATTGTTTTCTTTTTACTTGTTGTTTACATAACCGTGACGTCAGAGCGGACGCCATGACACCTGCGAGCTTTTTTCGCGAACTATTTAAAAATATTAGAAAAATGGCTTTAAACTTCGTTAAACTCTAATTTATTACCGAAATAAAGATTTTTTCTTAAATAGTAAACGTGTACCCCCACTACGGAAGAGTATTTCAAAATCTTTCGTCATGCCAATTAGATAGATATTTGTACGCCGCCGAAAGTTGAAAGGATTGTCCATACATCATTCGCTCTAGAACCAGCAGCAAAGGAAAAATGCATGCTTGTTATATGTGAAATCATTTATGAATTCTTACCACATTGTACTTTAAAGACGGACAAGCTTGTAAAGCGCAGTAATGCCAAAATATAACAGATTTTAAGGTTATGTTTATGCAGAACCCGGCAATAATTCGTTAATTAGGTAATAAATACTACATTTTAATTTCTTTGAATGGACTTTGTGACGGTCCAACCATCGAGATTGCATTGGCGGTCTGAGGATGGGGGCTTGCTGTTCAGAACGGCTTCAGACGTTGCAGATTTACATTAAAATACCCTTCTCACTGCTCATACATTGTTGGCCTAAAAGTAAAATAAAAATTATAAGGACAATTCAAGACTTAATGATTCCTTTTATTAACTTTTAATATAATTTTGGTATAATCTCATGTTAATTTGGTTACAAGACAATTTAAAGAGTAGGAATAGTTGAAGTGAATTTATTTGTTTAGGCTGATAGCTTCCGTTATTAATTTCAAATAGTCGATAGTTGGTAGTGGCTTTAAAACATATTGTTTTATGGCAACTCAGAAGAGATGACGTGTAGTGGCGTGATTATAGGAGAGGGGGGTAGTAAGAGGTAATAAAAGGAGCGTACCGGGGAATATCGAGAGAGTCGTCAAGAATTCGTCGCGAACTATAAGCAAGCGGTAGCTCTGCCCGAGCAGCCTTCGATCAGTCGCTGCTCAGCTTAGGATATAAGATGAGTCTTCAAGAATTCGTCGCGAACTTAAGTTGCTGAAAAGTTCATCCGAACTTTAGAAAGCCTTGTAGCCTGCGTGGTGAGTTATCTTAGTTTCTGTTCTTCTAATTCTTAAAATGTTAACTGTATTTAGGTTTCATAAATTGTATTCATGATAATTTACTTTTGTGGGTTGGAGGTAGAAAAGTAAAATAGAATATAAATTTTCCTTTGAAACCTAAGATTTATATATCTGGTGTGGCCGTGGTATGTGAACTGGGTTGACTTTGGCCAAGTCAGGTCAGGGATCAGACTGTGACTATGCTATGATAGCGTTCTCTGTCGATTCATGCTGGGTTTAGAGTACTCGAGGCTCTATCTGGAATGAGGTGACTGGGAACACTTTTATTGCCGTTAACCTATATGTAAGCAATTTGCTACTAACATTTTCTTTTAATGCTACCTTATCTAAATCTAGATGGCTAGTTCCTATAAGCCTGGGATGTCTATTGTAGATTCTTAGCCTGTATCTGTATGGCATTTATTATTCAAAGTGTGATTAATGGGTCATATGACTTGTTAAACTAACTTATAAAATATTATTTTATACACTCATCATTACACTCATCCTGCACACTACACAATACCCTTGTGTACACGAAATATGTAGTTCTAGGCACGCTTAAGAGCCTCCCAAGTTCTTAAGTTTGCTTGGAATGAGGTAAAGGTTTGAGAAATTGAGCTATTTTATTTTTTACGATGGTTCTACTGAAATTCAACAGTCTGTCTGGGATGAGTCCAGGGGATGGCTGTATTCGACCGTTGTTTTATTATAGGGAACCCCAATTGGGCAGAGCCCGTTCAGCGTTGGATATCGCATTCTATGTGCTAGACAAACTAAATGTTTATTCTAGTGGATGGAATGTAGCGTCCCTTTACTTGCCTAGTCTGCCGAGACAACAGTACTGTACGCAACAATAGCTAGTAATGGATTGTCGATGTGTGTTGTGAAACCTTGCTTAATCAAGTAAGGTAACATAATCATACCCTGACTCAGTTCATTGCTGATATTGGTTCGGTCTGAGGGGAGGTTTAGTGACGAACTGATGCCCCTTAGCTAGCTCAACCCTACTGAGCTCATCTTGTAGTATCATACGGTTTCTCAACTGGTGATAGGACAAGATCAGACAGTCCACTTTGTGTCGTATTGTATATACATACAGCCATCTGCTGGACTATTATTCCTATCAAATACAGACCTCACTTTCATTGTAAAGATGAGAAGCTCAAAAGGTACGGTAATTACTTGAGTAAATGATTGTTATGTCTTTTAAAGCAGTTTCATTTAACTCTTGACAATTCCTTTGTCTTTATCCAGTCCTTGTGAGTGCCTGATTTAATTCAGACATTTAAAACAAATTATTTGCAGGATCGATGTTCAATTTGATCTACGTATCCTGTTTGACGGATGTGAGCTCGTTTCATTGTGATATGTCATGCTAGGCTAAGCCCTCGCAATGCATGCTATCATACTTACCTACCTACTTATTATTATGTCTTTATCGGTGTGGGGAAAATACTTGTCTTGAAAGCGTTTGGTCGCTGTATCGCTTGACCCTGAAACGTGGACAGTTGCCACAAGCTCGCATTGTGTCTTGAAAGCGTTTGGTCGCAGTATCGCTTGACCCTGAAACGTGGACAGTTGCCACAAGCTCGCATTGTGTCTTGAAAGCGTTTGGTCGCGGTATCGCTTGACCCTGAAACGTGGACAGTTGCCACAAGCTCGCATTGTGTCTTGAAAGCGTTTGGTCGCAGTATCGCTTGACCCTGAAACGTGGACAGTTGCCACAAGCTCGCATTGTGTCTTGAAAGCGTTTAATCGCGGTATCGCTTGACCCTGAAACGTGGACAGTTGCCACAAGCTCGCATTGTGTCTTGAAAGCGTTTGGTCGCGGTATCACTTGACCCTGAAACGTGGACAGTTGCCACAAGCTCGCGAAACCTTACCACATATATTACCATGTCTGTTTACAGCTGGTACCCATATCAGCGCTAGTAACTCATTGGCCGTGTTCTAGATGAACTGCCCAAGGGGTTACCCAATTACTGCCTGTGTATGAATACACTACAGCAATGATTCGAGCTATACATTCGTTAGACTGGATATATTTTCATCTAACCTATGGGCACTCATTCCCAATTCGGTACTATTTTTTATTTTGTAAAGCACCAAGGTTGTGCTTTATTTATAACTTAAAAGTAGTATGCCTTCAGCTTGGAGAGGATTGGTTGCTCGTTGGGGGCCTGGGGTTTTGGCGGATGCGGCCTCCCCGGTTCCAGCAATGGAACCGGTCATAGGATTCCTTATTACCTATAAAAATACCCCATCCTAGCAGTCTACACATATCAACAGATGCTTCATTTCATTTTTCCGGCTACTCTGAGATAATCTACTATGTAGGTTATCTCAAGGTAACTAATTATTAACCACATATGTATTTAATCACACATTTTATTTACTTGACCACCAATATTTACTATATCTTTGTCTAAATAACTCAAATTGTATATAAGAAAACTATATACATTTCCTTTGCAGGGTCCAGTTATGGTAAGACAATTCCATATTGTGTGTGTTATATCTTTACTTTACCTAAACTAAATGCTTATATATCATACTGTGAAATTGAACTAGCTTGCATTTAAAGGTACACAAAACTTAAAATGTCTATATCTAGGATCACTTAGGAATGAACTTAGTATACAGAATTTTATAAATATCACTAATTATCACTATCGAGACTAGGTAGCTTCTAAAATCAAAATCTTAAATCATATTAGGTTCAGGGATTCAATGTAGTTGTATAGGAACATTATTTAACTTTATTACTAGATAGAATAATAGTTATAGGAATTAGATTGAAATCAGTGTTCTCAATACCATGTACTCTTGTCTTGTCTCAATGTACCAAATAAAGGACTATGAGTTACTACAATGCTTAAACACAACGTATAAAGGGTTATTAGACGATCACAATAAAGCCAAACTTTTAATAGTATCTTCCTAAAACTTGGAGGATATAATAGTAACGGATACTCTCAGTGCCTTCAGCACTGTAATCAGTTGCTGCATTCAGGTCCATCGTCTCATCAGTGAGGGAAATACTTTCGGACCTGTAAAGGGGGGAGCGTTACAACTTCGAGGCTATAAATATACGTTTTACAGATACTATTGATAGGATATATTATACCTACTTAATCATTTAAAGGTAAAAACAACCATCAGAAGCAAGATATGTTCATCACACAAAGATTTCCAGTGTTGTGGGAAGTGGGAATCGAACCCATAACTTCAAACTTAACAGTAAGGGTAAGGTTAGCTAACCACGAGGGCATCAAGTTCGTCATATTATTACCTATATACAATGTGTAGGGTTAAATAAATAAAAATATACAACACATTTTGTTCTCATGCCTTATTTGCTTGATCGCTGTTTTTGGAGAAGACCTTGAGGAAGATGGCATTGAATAGTGTACGGGTGCACGATCAACTCTACTCAACTCAACGCGGAGAGGTATATAAAGGTCACCCTTGCTGCGGGTGACCTTTATAATGAGATGCGTGCATCTGAAAGAAATATAATAATATAAGGTCAGCTAATGTACCTCCAATATGGTGCAAGCTTTTCTATAAATATTTTTTATGTTAAGATGATGTGGGTTATCCGTTAGTTGAAGTGAACGAGTACGAGGTTGCAATATCCTATGAGTACAGTGAACTACTACAAACATTGCATTTAGTTGAAGTATGAGTAGGCTCTTGGGCCAGTGCTCAGCATGAGCTTGAACCTGAAAAAAAGATAATTGGTCATCCGTATTCTAACTAATAATTATATTTGTCTCATAAATGTTGTATAGCTATAGTCCAAAAAATAATGTATTACGGTTTATCTATTGTGTTAGTGACTAAACTATTTATTTATATGATAGAAAACATTGGATGGGATAATTATTAGTACCAAATCGCCTTAGTAAAGGGCACAATGTGCTTACCAAACGAGGTGCTGTCCAAAACTAGGTTATTGTGACACAAAGTCCAAAAATCACAGCCAGAGCATGTCGATATTGCAAGTAATCCGAGTCCATTACCTAAGATACCCGAGTAGTAAAAGAAGTATCCAAAATATTGAAATTATGTTTCAGAAGAACAAAAAAAAATGTTTGAATTTGAATAATACACAAAACGAGCTATCGAAGTAACATTGACAGCTACCTCTACTTCAGGTTAGAATCTTCTTCTTCTTCTTCTTCTTATATATAAAAATGAATTGCTGTTCGTTAGTCTCGCTAAAACTCGAGAACGGCTGGACCGATTTACCTAATTTTGGTCTTGAATTATTTGTGGAGGTCCAGAGAAGGTTTAAAAGGTGAATAAATATGGAAGTTGTTATCGATTGAGGCAGTACGAAGTCTGTCGGGTCAGCTAGTAAGGGATAAAATTAATAACATGAATTGTGTCAAAAATCCAATCCGAATTTATGTAAACTCCTAAATAAATGTGAATCTATAATTTAAATTTCTGAAATAAAATGGTTTTGATCTTGCCCGATATCATAGATATGGATAATTAATTGAATTATAGTATTTATTTATTTTCGATGTAAAAAGTAAACAATAAATGATATCGATTGTTATTTGAAAAATCTATTTTGAAATTGACCAATGTTCTAATATAATCAATAATCATTATAGAATAAAATTGTATTAGATTTGGTATTTGTTTCTTTTGTACTTGGTATTTGTCCTAATGTAAAACTTTTAGGTGTCTCAAATAAATAATAAAATATATATACTAGAGCTATTTTCATGCTATCGTTATTGTAGTAAGAGAGGTAGGACATGACGGTATTCCCGTCCAACTGAGCAGTCCGACTGGGGAAGTACCTCCGCCCTACAGAATACCGCAGCCATAATAACCTCGTGTTGTGTTCCCGGCGGTGTGTAGGGTAGCCAGAGCTCACTGAGAGTTTTTGTGCTGTCAGAGGGAAGAGTCTTCCTTCTGACAGCACAAAAACTAAAAAAGAAGGGAGAGGCGCTAGTAGCCTTTGGTCTTCCCGGAAGACGGGTCGGCAGCGCGAGTGTGACGCCCCTGGTGTTGCACACGTCCATAGGCCACGGTGACCGCATCCCATCAGGCGGGCCGTCAGCTTGTCTGCCACCTGAGAGATATAAAAAAAAAAGTTATTTCGAACGTATACTTCATTTATATATTTATTACTATACATAACACATCATTATTAGTTATGTGTTAGCTTCAAATATGTAACTAGCACAATCAAATGATAGGTAATAAGACAATTACCTAAGTAAAGTAAAAGTACATAGTAATCATTTCTTTGATTTGGATTGAGTTGCGCGTATGTAGTACTTAGCTGGTTGATATTTATATTTAATGTCGGTTAACGTAAGGATACCTTAACTAGCTTATGTTATAGGTACTAGATAGCGGATAAACATACTTAGATAAATTTTCTTTTGTAAATATTATATACATATTACACAAAGGAATACAAAACTCATAATTATTATCTGTGGCGTAGCGGTAGTGCATTCGACTGCTACGACAGGGGGCGGGGGTTCGATTACCGCTCAGTGTAAATATTTGTATGCATGAATATGTTTATTTGCATTGGTCTGGGTGTTTCTATGTCTAATATGTATAATATGTATGTATTTACAAAAAAAAAGTATAAAAGTAACTTTATCCACATTCTATAACCCATAAAAGAAGCTAGTTATACTATGCTTTGGGCCTGGAAAGCGTTGTGTAGAATGTCGTAGAATATTTATTATTAATATTTCCTTCCTTAAGTTTAAAATACATATACCTAAGTTATATTTTTAAATACATTACACTATATAAAAAAAAGCGGCCAAGTGCGAGTCGGACTCGCCCATTAAGGGTTCCGTAGCAGTAAGTAACATAATAATGTTTTAAATTTTTATATTTGAGTTGATTGAATGAAAGGTAAATTGCATTAAAGGTAATGTACATCATATATTTTTTTAGTTTTATCATTCTCTAATTTTAGAACTTACAGGGGGGGGGGGACACATTTATCACTTTGGGAGTGTCTCCCGTGCAAACTTTTCTGTTTAGAAAAAAATGATATTAGAAACCTTTCACTGGTGGTCGAAATTTGATGACACAAATTTGTCACAAAATTCGGCCGGGTGGGTACCACCGTGCACGATTGTGAAAAACCCTCCATAGTAATCCAATTTCGGTTTGATTGCGTTCAGGGGTCAGCAAGTGCATAGCCGGGCAGGGGGATTGTGGTCGCAGCACTAGTGGGACCGGTGGCTGTCACGCGGTGCTGCGACGACAATCCTCTTCTGATGAGGCCGTCAAGCTGAGTGCCACCATTGTTAACATGGTACGTGTATGTAATGGTGACCCTCTTTCCTGAGACTTCACCTTTAGCTTACCATCAGGCGAGGTGAAGTCAAATTGACGTGTCCTAAATAAAAAAAAGAGCTATCTATAAATACCTCACACAGGCTTCGATGAAAAAAAAATTTTGAGTTTCAGTTCTAAGTATGGGGACCCCTAAAATTTATTGTTTTTTTTCTATTTCTGTGTGAAAATCTTAATGCGGTTCACAGAATACATCTGCTTACCAAGTTTCAACAGCATAGTTCTTATAGTTTCGGGAAAAAGTGGCTGTGGCATACGGACAGACAGACATGACGAATCGATAAGGTTTCCGTTTTTGCCATTTGGCAACGGGACCCTAAAAAGAAATATATTTAAAAATATAAAAAATAGTGACCCACCGGTATCGGGTACAAGGACCAAGCTACCGTTTACATTTGCCTCTTTACATTAAATAGATTAATAATTATGGTATAAGCCATGTATTTGTGGGGTTTAGGGCGAGATTCGTCGATCTCCTTTAAGTAGTCAAAATTGAAGAGATGTGTCTTAAGCCGCTGGCTGGCGGGGGGGTATCCGAGGGGATTTAAGCACCAAAAAAAAAGAAAAAAAAAATGGTACTCGTATAGGTATAAAATTATTCCTGTATGCTTATCTTTATTTCTTGTAAGTATAGATGACGACGCAAGGTAAATTACATAATATATAATCCTATTCCAACGTCAACTAAGAGAAATGGGTTACTTAACGTAATCGAAGCTAGTAACCCTTTATTATGCCATAAGGGAAAAAGCCTGACTGATACGTATATTCTTCGGTCATTAGGCACCCTTGCTATTCTATCATTATCTTCCAGCCAGTGAGCTGTCAATGGAATATACGGCAGGGTTGTATATTTTGTAACCACGTTTTATCAAGGAAGTACTTCTGGTATTCAAGTTATTGTGCAAGTTATCATAAAATATACATTTTCTCGTTATTAGATATAAATTGTTAAATTATCACGATGTTCCATGATATGGTAGGGTTCTGTTCGATTTTTAGACAGATTCATTTCTTTATAACTAACAACAAATTAATATAGCTTAGCCGTCGTTTCCTGAGGCAATATTACTTTCCATTCATTTCATTTTTAGGGTTCCGTTGCCAAATGGCAAAAAACGGAACCCTTATAGATTCGTCGTGTCTGTCTGTCTGTCCGTCCGTATGTCACACTTTTTTCCGAAACTAAAAAAACTATGCTGTTGAAACTTGGTAACTAGATGTATTCAGTGAACCGCATTACGATTTTCATACAAAAATATAAAAAAAACAAAAATTTTGGGGATCCCCATACTTTTTTTTCATCTATCCCATACGTGTGTGGTTCTATGGATAGGTCTTCAAAAATGATATTGAGGTTTCTAATATAATTTTTTTGTAAACTGAATAGTTTGCGCGAGAGACACTTCCAAAGTGGTAAAATGTGTGCCCCCCCCCCCCTCTGTAACTTCTAAAATAAGGGAATGATAAAGCTAAAAAATATATATTATGTACATTACTATGTAAACTGCCAACGAAAATTGGTTTCAGCAAGATCTAGTAAGTAATTTTTTTTAATACGTCATAAATCGTAAACCGCAATTTACCTTTCAGTCAATCAATCCAAATATAAAAAATTTAAAAAAAACATTATCATGTTACTTGCTGCTACGTAACCTTTAATGGGCGAGTCCGACTAGCACTTGGCCGCTTTTTGTGCTGTGTGCTTGTTAATAGTGTGTGCTTCAGTTTTTCATTTTTAACTTATATTTAAATATTAACGTAAGCGTACGTAACACGATAAAAATAATTGGTAATAATACTTTTTGTGCAATGTGTGGACAAGTATGAGTTGAGGTGTGAACCTCAACTCATATTTTTCTCCTTTTTAGGGTAGACTACACACCTCACCAGCTTTTCTAGATACCGTGGCCCCGTCCTGAGAAGACTCCGGCAAGAAACACAGCGGGCAATTTTTTATTTGGTCTCGGGACTTATCCCACTCTCATTCCCACTACTGTAACTCCTATATATCAGGATCAACAGTATTGACTTACGCACATACCGAGTAATGATACTCGGGAAGTTCCAGGGAAAGATAAATTAGAGGAGCTGGAAATATAATAAATCCACTTCCCGACCTAGCAACCGGTAGACAATAGAAACAAATAGGCATACTCCCTATAAAGGAGATAAGCAGCAAGGACACAAAAATTATGGGTCCTAAGTGAGCTATATTCGATTCTAATAATACGTATGACAGAAACGCCTGTATGCACGGATGAATGTTTTTGGTCTATTTACATGATCACAACAGAAGTCATGCGTTGAGCACTTATTTAAGAGTGTAGTACACTGTAGACACAATTTCTCATATTCACTCTCCTTTCAATATTTTCTTCAAATCTTTCGTCCCTCGAGTACAAACTATTCAAGTTCTTGAACTCTAATACATATTCTGCACATTCAACTGTGGCATTACATCAATGCAAATTTACCGTGGCTATCAGTATGATGCCGAATTTCAATCAGCTTCCCAAAATGTCACCGCTCTTCTTCGTTTGATAGCTGCATTAAATTGAAATTATCTGCATAAAGCCGCCTCAAATATCGCACTTTTAAATATGAGTAAAGTGTAGGAGCTATCTCATTTCTATGTAACATCAATCATACTTTCAAATCATTCGGGGGAGAGATAAGCGGACATTTTTGAATAAAAACATTTTTGAATGGTGAAGATATAGGGCGCCTCTGTAGACACTACGATTAAGATAAGATGGAGTAAAACGTTTTTATTATGTTTTTAAACAAAAGAGATTAGAGTTAAAGAGTATAATAATGGATAAAAAATGGAAGTAAAAGGCTCTAAGAAAATATATTTTAAAAATTACAGGCGCTTCACGATCGTATTCTTGGCTCATTTGTCTTTTATATGGCCGTTACTGTAATGTTTCCCCAGAGAGGCATACTTCTCAGATGATATTAATAACGACAGAAGCGAACGCTGCCATTTCCCTAAAGAATTTTTACTGTAGGTATGTAATCCTTCTGTGTTTGTGCGTCAATGTTATCTTTTTATGGCATACACGTCATTCTCATTTACAAACAAATTGCGATCGCAATGATGGTTTTGCATTAACTAAAAAAAACAGGTCAATTATTTTTTTATCAATATATTTTTGATGATCAAGCGCTATTTCGTTCAGGATATCCTCGTTAAATCTATGTATATAAAAAAATACAAAAATTGTCTCTACCTATGTCCGTTCTAGACCTTGAGATCCTCCAATTGATGTGCTCCAAACCGGTTTCATTAGGAATTAAATAATGCGAAGTAGGTTTTAGACTACTAAAATAGATTCCTGTAGGCAGCTGGAACGGGAGCCGCGAGGAACAGTAAGTATTGTATATATTTTGTATGCATAGTTTACACTGTTACAAATATTAACTGTTTTTAATCCCAATGGGTAATCCTAGCCTGTCTGTTTTTCAAACTTAATTTACTGGATTTGTAAGTTTGATAGGTAACGGGCCGAAAATACTATAAAATATCCTGTTGGGCTGTTTTAATAGTAATGAGAATGCTGTATTGTACTGAGTAATTAGTAGAAACAGATTGTGTAGGTATATTATGTATACCTGACTGTAGCTATTAGGTTTAAGAATATAGGTAAGAGGCAATCACATTAAGCTTAACCCATCCTCGTCTTTCAAAGTCAAGTCACAGATAATGCGATACAAATGTCCCAGTGCGGTATATCAGAGTCGTTAGGGAGATACATTTTACTTTTGTGCTCGTTTGTAACGTATTTATTGAGGGCTTAAACATCATTCCACACTCAAAGAAAATCAAGATACTGTCTCAATTCACACACAATATCTGAAACCAACACTTACATGCTTAGTTTAAGTTGGTTTAACATAATTATAAAAAAAAAACTGAAAGTAGGGAAAAATAACTGAACTATTATGTGGTTGATGACATTAAATTATTACAAGTAAACGATACGTAAGATGTAGTATGGAAACCAGATGAACCTATCATTTATGCAAGCATTAATTTGATGAGTTTATTAAGCAATGATTTTCTCTTAGTTACCGTAATCAATCGAGTAACGATGGCAGGTTTTGTTCATTATTTAAACCCTTGAGTTTCGCTCTGGTGTTAGTTAGTTAGTAGGCAGGGTGTATACGAATGGCAAAGATATCAAACTTACGTTAAGTATGGGACCTAGCATGGGTTACTGATAACATCCCTTTGCCACGACCTTAGACACAGCATACTGTCCGAGTCTTAGCTTTTAATTGTATCTTGGAATATTAAGTGCTAAGAATAGTACAATTTACCGACACCAATATCTTGAAGATATAAATTTATAAAAAAAATTGTGTAGTTCATTTTAAATGTGATTGACGAATTCTGCCGGTAAAATTTTATATGAAAGATGTCAGAAGCAATATCTAGTAACAACTGAAATTCAAATCACGTCCATTGAATACTAATTTAAATGCAAAATTATTCGATGCTACATACATAAACGACATCGTACATCAATTTGTTTGATCAATGCATTTATCTGTTTTATTGTTAGTGACAGGTGTGGTATGAAGGGTAATCGTTTTCACATAACTTAAATAACTTAAGGTAACCTACTGAAATATTAGACACGCCTAGTTTACCAAACTATGACTGAAAGAGTTTTTTAGAGTGAACTTTAAAAAATGCACAGTAAGTAACCGCCATCTAACTTCTAAGTTGGAGGGTATTTTTTCCTCCTCTAATCGTTTATCCCAACTCGGCTTCGATTTATGTTAAGAATGGTCACCCATCCTTAGACAGACCTGGCTACTATTGCTTAACCGTTCAATGTGCTAACCTACTCAGTTACCACTTAACCTCGAGCCCTTCCCTCTTATTCTAAAGCCTGGTGTCCATTGCGAGCGGAGTGGACTCCGTAGGGACACCATTTACACACTATTGATAGATTAAAGTAATATGATAAATTTAAAAGTTCAATGGTGTGCACACTGTCTCACACACGTCTGTACGGAGTCCTCTCCGCCCGCAGTGGAAACCCCGCGAAAATATTGCAAATCCATACCCTTTAATAACACAAGTGCCATATCCGTTCATCTTAAGTTACTTGTGATACTGCACGAAGAAATCTGAGTGGTCACAAAATAATCACGAAGGTTAAGACGGGTTCTAATTTAATCGATCCGAGACAATTTTTGCTTGAAATGTTAGTCAGCTATATAGGTATGAGTATTATTATTTCCTATGCTAAAAGGAATACGCTTAAGGCAATTACAAATATTTAAATTTTAAAAAACCTCAACATAGCCAAAACAAAATAAAATTATTATCGTTTCATCCGTTCGGGAGCTATGACGCTACAGACAGACACACACGGTTTATGTTCCTTTAATTAACGATGTATACTTACACACTCCTCTACTCTGCGATCTATTATATGTACATTTAAGTACTTTGCGTCGTTATTGTAAATGATGGTACCTATATTTGTCATAAAATAAGTTTATTGCCGCTTCGCGTTCACTGTTACGCTTTTTATACAAGTTTTCTCTCGTTAATCTTTGTTACGAATATCCTCTTGTTTGCCATGTAACATCTGTTTCGGCAATAATTTACAAGGCTGGTGACATTAATATTTCTCTGATTGCAAGCTGGATCGTGATTTTTAAATTTTTACAACATTCGCAACACTGAATTTTAAAATTCTCAAAACACTTCAGTTTTTTTTATTTTTTTTTAATTATACCTTTATTTTATTTCGAGTTATCTAAACAAAATGTAGTGTATAAAAATGCATATACCTACATATATTATTTAACCTACCTATAAACACAACTATGTTTCAATACTTAATGTCCTTCAATTAATTACGCCTACTTGTACCGAGGAAACCCAATGTTGCGGTTTTTGAAGCAATTCATGTACATTGACGTTATATTATCAAATTACATAAATTTTGGACAAACAGCGGGTTCCACCGACGCAGCTGCACAAGTTCAACTAATTTCATGTCGACATGACAAGGGTATTAGTTGGGTCGAGACCCTTTTTATAACTCAGGTTACTCTAGCAAAACCTGCCTTTGTAATGTGTCCGGATAATTGTCGCTAAACTCAATAAAAAACCAAACATAATTACTTATAAACATTAATATCTATATAATTGCTTTTAGAAGTAAACATTCACATTTCACCATATTTTAGTCGCACTACCAACGACGTGGATCGCATATTAAAAGCATCAAAATAACCCTGTCAACTGTGCTTATTAACAGTACGTACACATCATTTTAATATAATGTCAGATAAATCAGAAATAAAAACAATAAAACCAAGTTAATTATGTGAATGAGAGTTACTTCGGGCCACCAACCAGGTGGACAGCGAAGTCTTAAAATCACGCAAAGAAAAACAAAATCTTACACCCACTTTTTATCACTTTTCTCGACGTTTCACATGATTCTAAGTCTAATTAAGCAAAAAAAATTTTGGTGTCGGTCTGTCTGTTGGTCTGGATGTCTGGATGTTTGGATGTATGGATGTCTGTTTACGCAATAACTCAAGAACCATTTATCCGATTTAAAAAATTCTTTCGCCAATCATCTTGTTTGGTTAATGGGAAAAACTGATCAGATTTTGGGGTTTGTAAATTCAAGGTTTCGGGTACCTACCATACAAATTGTCCCTAAAAAACTTTTACAAGTGAGTTTCTTTCGAGTTATCAGAGTAACGCTTATTTGACTTAGACATTTGAGTGACAATGACAATACGTATATTGTATATTTACATAAAACAACCAGACTCTGAAAGAAACTGAAATATAAAATCATTTTTTTGTGTTTTTGACGTCGAAGACGTTTGATTTGATTTGATTTTCTTCATATTTATTGCTCAATATATAAAGACGCGTCGAATAATATGCAAAGCCTAAAGGTCTGTAATTTTGAATAAAAATACTGCAACAAAAATATCTAAGTTTGGCCCGAATTTTGACAATCACTGTATGATTTCCGCCCCACTAGATTTTGACTTATATTTAGGTAAATTGAATAGATCAAATTGCATTTTACTTTTATACTTCATCATTTCTAATCGAAAACTCACCTATTTACACCGTTAAGTTAGCTGATTTTGATTATGCATCGCCTTTGGAGTGCCCTGCGTGGGCGAGTCAACGCCAAGATCTCGTTGCGGTCCTGGGCGTGGACGTTCTCTCATTGGAGACCATGGTGAGGGCTGTGGTCTCCGACGGGAACAAGTGGCACGCCGCCGCCTCTGTCTGCGAGTAGGTAATTGCGCGCGAAAGAGACGGCGGAAAGGGAGCGGGAGAGAACCCTGCCCCCCGAGTTCCGCAGTCTGCAGCGACGACGCCGCAGACTCGTCTACGCCCGGGACTACCGACCTCCATGATCGGGGCCTGAGGACGGCAGTTGGCCAACTCGCCGTCCTTACAGAAGCAGGCCATGGCGAAGGCGTGTCGTGTGTGTCCTTACACACGCCTGCCAACTTACCGACGCGGGGTAAAACCCGACCCCACCAGGTGAGGCAACGGTGGCGGCCAAAGTCCGCTGGTAACCCTGGGGTTATCCTTTCGAGGGCTTACCCGGGGTACCCGGCAATGGACACTTGGGAAAGACACCGTGTGGTTTTAGTCGGTCTGATTTCGACACGCCCAGCCCATCGTCGGCACCGATGGGGATTTTATATTATGAATAATTTATGTAGAATAATATTATAATATGCATTCAATTTACCGGTTCAAGATTGAGAGGTCAGAGGGAAGTCACTTCCATAAAAGCCGTATAAGCTAAACTCGACCAGGGCTCGGAGTGAAAGCCTCGGATCCAACCAGGAACAAAGTGAATGATGATGATGATGACGAAGTACTTAGGTACCTTGTTACCTGCGTTACTGTTCAAATACTATTATATTTTATTATATACTATTCAAATTCAAATAAATAAACAAATAAATAAATTCAAATAATATTACATTATATTTAAAAGGGACTGAATTGAGTGAAAACCTAAAATTGTAATATTTTATCGATGGAAAACAATCACAAAGTTACGTCTAATTTTCAACTAAAATCGATTTATTGCCATAAATATGCATATAACTGAGTCAATATTTTAATGCATTTTGTAAAAATACATTACCGAGGGATGCTACTAGCGTTTTGAAAAAATAATGTACAATTTACGAGTAATTACAATAAAACTGATTTGGCGCTTACTACGTTCTTATTCCACGCAGAACGCTCCCTTTCTGTCGCACCTGACCCGAGGTAACGGGCATGTTTTGTTTCATTAATCAGTCGTGATCACTCTGTTCAACTCCGTTGAGACGAGAAGACTGTGCTTCTGTGCTCCGCTTCGAGAAAATACTTCGACGACCATGGCAAACAAAAAAAATAAAACAAAAAGCTCTAAAAGAGAATTAAAAATTCAACTCATGGCTAATTGTCGAAGGCAAATGTCTATTACTTTACTTTTCTTATATTTGTGTTTGATTCATGAGTAGTTTTACTTTGAAATTTAACGCGTCGATCTCTCAATACCTACAAGTATAATAATGAAGTATAAGCAAAACAAATCGATATTTTTGACCACTCGCATGTTGCTGCCAGTATACGAAGTTTTTATAGTATTAACATAATCTTTACTAATATTATAAAGAGGAAAGATTTGCATTTTTATTTGTAACGAATAAGCTCAAAAACTATGTACTAGACCGATTTAAAAATTATTTTACTTATAGAAAGCTACATTATAAGACAGTAAAATAGGCTACGCGAGCGTAGCCGTGAGCCACTGCTAGTTCATAATATGTTACGAAAGTATCGTATCATACTTTATATTTAACCGTACAGTTTTATTGATAACTAGCTTTTACCCGCGCGCCTGCGCTATTGTCGATTTTTTTTCAGCACCATTTTCATTATTTTTTCTGTAAGAACCATCTTCTGATAATTCAAACAACAAAAAAAAATTCAGCCACGGCAAACTTCGTTCTGCCTTAGATTCAAGTTATGGTGGTTAAAAAAAGCCTTATTTATTGACCAAGCTGGATAACCTAGGGCACTAGGTAGACATATTTCTGAACAACTTCGAGTGTCGACCCTTCAACGTCGATCGGTTTCGGTTCGGTTATGTTCAGTACCCCTCCAGTGCAATCCGGTTTCTAAAAGACGTCCTCCAGTGCGTTGGTGAATCATTTATGGATAATTACGGGGTTCGTTTTCTGGTCTTGGTGCTGGACGTAAATGGTGACAGTGTCATACAGACACCTCATCACCTCAATATATCGCGAATCGACATGACACCGTTGCAAAGCTTTCAGAATTGTCCAGGTCTCGATAGAGTCAAAAGGCTTTCGCGTAGTCCGCAAAAGCCATAGACGTCGGCTGATTGTACTCCTCGGTCTTCTGTACAATTTGCCTAACAGTATGGATGTGGTCTACGGTGCTGTAGCCCTATCGAAACCCGGTTTGTCCCTGTGGCTGTAACTCATCGGCAGCTTACTCGCGAGGCGGTTTGTGACGACTCTCGAGAACAACTTGTAGACATTAATCACAGGAGTGAGATGGGTCTGTTGTTCTTGAACACGTCCATGTCGCCTTTTTTTTTAAGAACAGCACCACCGCACTCACGCTCCATGCCCAAGGTGTTAAGCCCTGCTGAAAAACGGAATTAAAGAGGCTCATTAGCTCATTCAAGATTGGGGTCTAAAGACTAAGCAGGCGGGTGCTTTTAGGAGCTCGGTAGTAATTCCGTCATCGCCAGGGCACCTGTTATTTTTCAGCTGCTTGAAAGTCGCCTCTACTTCGCACTGCTTTATATCGTATCGTATCTCCTCCGTATAGTGGTGCATGAGTGGAGCTCTGTGGTCTTCATCGCCGTGTCTCGTCTAATTTGTCATTCGCGATGTCTATAGCTATCCATAGAATTCCTGGAGAATCTTGAACTTTGAACAACGCAGTATGTAGTCCCAAGACTAGTACCGCCAACGGTATGATGCATTACTTTAGCAATGTCCTCATACACGGCCTCAACGGATTCGTCAGGGTGTTTCGAGGTCAGCGCATATACGTTTATCACCTTCAAGGAATGCCTGTTTGATTTTTAGTATGAGACTGTTGACTTCCACAACCCTGCTTATGAGGTCCATCGTGACCAGAAAACTGATACCTCCCTGGGAGAGCTGATCACCTCCTTTGAAGTAGAGCAGGTTGACTGATATAAGATTATCATATCCTCTCCCTGTCTTCGGATGTCAACCTAAATATATGCCAGTTGATACAACTCAGCTCTACCTCGAGTTCGGTGTTGGTTCAGCCGTAGGGTGTTGCTATTAAAAGTTGCCGGCTATAGTCGTTGATAATAGCCTACCGTAGCCCGTAGAGGAACCAGCATAACCGTAGGGGGCGTAAGCATCGGCATCGAGCCCACGATGAAGTACCTTGGGCTCGTACTCGATAGCCGATGGGACTTCGGACCTCATCTCCGAAGTCTGGTCCCGAAACTGAGGGGGGCTGCGGCCGCGCTATCGCGGCTGATGCCCAACGTTAAGGGACCCAACGCCCCCACTAGGAGACTGTACCTGGGGATCGTGCGAAGCATGGCCCTATACGGGGCCCCCGTATGGGCGGAGACTCTGGCGGCCCGCAACGTGGCTGTTCTTAACAGCCCGTTAAAGGCGATGGCCGTCAGAGTCATCAGGGGGTATCGCACGATCTCCGTCGAGGCGGCATGTCTCCTAGCTGGGACCCCTCCATGGGACCTGGAAGCGAGAGCCCTTGCGCTGCTGTACCAGCGGCGCAAGGAGGCGCTGGAGCGGGGCCATAGGCCGGAGCCCCGTGAAATCAGGGCTCAGCGGTCCCTGCTCCGCCAGGAACTCATGGAGACATGGAGGGTGCGACTTGAGCACCCAAGGTGGGGGGAATCCACCATTGCGGCGGTGAGACCGATCATGAAGGAGTGGTTGGAGAGGGACCATGGGGACCTCTCCTACCGGATGTGCCAGATGGTTACCGGACACGGGTGTTTCGGTAAGTATCTGTGGCGCATCCACCGGGAGACAACGCCGCAGTGCCAGCACTGCGAGGATCCTGGCGAAGACACGGCGCTCCACACGTTGGTGGAGTGCCCTGCGTGGGCGAGTCAACGCCGGGATCTCGTTGCGGTCCTGGGCGTGGACGTTCTCTCGTTGGAGACCATGGTGAGGGCCGTGGTCTCCGACGGGAGCAAGTGGCACGCCGCCGCCTCTTTCTGCGAGCAGGTAATGCTCGCGAAAGAGACGGCGGAGAGGGAGCGGGAAAGAACCCTGCCCCCCGAGTTTCGCAGTCTGCGGCGAGGACGCCGCAGACTCATCTACGCCCGGGACTACCGACCTCCATGATCGGGGCCTGAGGACGGCAGTTGGCCGACTCGCCGTCCTTACAGAAGCAGGCCGTGGCGGAGGCGTGTCGTGTGTGCCCTACACACGCCTGCCAACTCACCGAAGCGGGATAAAACCCGACCCCACCAGGCGAGGCCGCGTTGGCGGCCAAAGTCCGCCGGCAACCCTGGGGTTATCTTTTCGAGGGCTTACCCGGGGTGCCCGGCAACGGACACTTGGGGAGGACACCGTGCGGTTTTAGTCGAGACACGACATAACCACCCCCGCTGGCCAGCGGGGGGGTATCCGAAGGGATTTCCGCACGTAAAAAAAAAAAAAAAAAAAAAACCGTAGCCCGTAGATTCTTATCACCTTTCGTCCCTTTCTCTTATACGTGCCGTATTCACAAAATTACGTATCTTTTCGATATTCGACCTATTTCAGTCAGTAAACGTATTCTGAGAAAAAAACAACATAATAATGAATGTCAACAAAGCGAAAACGAAAGTAACATTTTAGTAGATTAAATTAATTAGAAAAAGATTAGGATCTCACTACAACAGCCCACATGGACTTATTATTTCTACTTTTTTTGTGCTGTATGTCCAAATTTTGCAAAGAGCCACAACAATTTTAAAGTAAAGGTATATAAAAAATATATTTATTTTATTACTTGCCTCTTCGAAACATCTGCACAAACAAAAGTATTGTTACTGTTTGAAGTATAGACCAACTTACGCTTAGTTTGTATGAAAACTAACATTAGCACTATATAGTAATGAATACAAGTCAAGCGACACTTATATATGTGTTACAATTGAACTTTTAAAGTAACATTATACTATAAATAAATATATCATTATATTAGGTACCTATCGTTACGTTTTATTTATCACCTGCAAAAATAGATACTGATAGAAAAAATCTGACTAGCAGTAAGACAATTTTTATCTGATTATTTTGGGTATACTGTGCGCGATCGTATTTGACAAAACAAGACGGTAGCTAAGGCAACGCGCGGCGACAACGCGAATTTAGCAACATACGTATTCTTGCCGATGTAATGGACGAGAGCGGGAGGAGTGAGGCGCGCGGGTGAAATCTGATATTTTTTTAGGTTCATGGGCGCTCTTAACTGGCTTGTTTTATGGATTCCACAATGCGGATAAATATACTTATATACTTTTTTTTTGTAATTAAATACATATTATACATAGAAACACCCAGACCAATACCAATAGATATATTCATGCATACAAATATTTGCACTGAGCGGGAATCGAACCTGCGGCCCTCGTCGTATTATCGAACGCAGTCGTATACACTATCGGTACGCCACAGAGCGTTTTTGTTTACAAATAATTATGGCAGCAATATGTGTATTCGATTGTAATTTTTTTGATAACACAGCCTTTTTTAGGTGCCTAATACCTCTTTAAGCAATACAATCAGCATTTGTCTGTGACTTCTTATAGTTCCATTTTAAAAACTAGATTATTACTTAAAGAAAACGATTCTAGTAAATTTATTCAAGCATTAAGACTAATAATTAGACTGCTAATTTTTCAATAGTTTCCTTTACCATTACAAAAAGCAAACTGCAAAGAGATATAAAAAGTCACAATTATCGGAAATGTGTGAATTTACAGCACAGTAAGTACCTAATTCCATGAATATGCAATGGTATAGCAATCAGAATATTGAGTACGCTCATTCGCTTTTCATTTTGCAATTACATCGTTACAAAGCTAGCAAAAAATTTAATCTATCTAACAAGCTATCGAGATTCAAACGAATGAGATTGAAAATAGTTTCACTTTGGGTAGATATATTGCGCTGTCCAAATATTTGAAACACGTCGATAGTATCATAATCGGGAACCACAGTATTGACTTTATTTATTATAATTACTATAAGTACTTGAATAATATAAAAAATATAGGTAACAATGAACTTATGTCAATGCCTTCTACCCTTTTGTGAACTTCAATCTTTGCCCAAAATGTGTGTAATAAAATCAGGCATGAAGCTAAGCCTTAACAGCTGTCACCATCGAACCTCGTTTGCTACTGATTTAAATAGGCGTTCCTAAATTAAGCAATAATTTGTCTCGAATTAAAGGCTTGTAAGTATTCTTGAGTGGTATTCGAGCCTCGGCAAGATGCCGACTTGTTGTTGCTTGCAAAACTGTAAGAGATAAGAGTAGATCGCGCTAAGCTGATGAATTACATAATCAAAGTACCTACTCAGGATTAAGGTTTGAGTTTGCAGTTGTAAATCACAGTACATTGTCATTTATACCGCACTTATCATCATAGTTAGGTTACTATGGGATACCAATTATTAGTATTATTTCCTTGATATGATTCGCCACATGAACAGAATACAAAAAAAATACCAACGGTCACCACGGGGATGGTTGGAAACAAATATATAATTTTATCCCAACGACCTTTTATAGGTGGCCGATGGGAATAAGCCTTTTTTGTGTGACACCGGCTCTACTTAGAAGGAGAATAAGTTAGCTGTGTGTGCGCCCGAATTTATTTAAATTTGCAGCATACCTTGCTTGAATTCAACCGTGTGAAGTTAGTAAGACATCTTTAACTCTACAATAATCGTAATGAAATGGTCTCTGCGTCTCAGCTGGCGGGCTTAGAAGACTATATTACGAACTTAATCACAATGTAAGTGTAATAAAAGGGTTCAAATTACTTTTTATTCAGCAAACGTACCTACATGGTGAAAGAAATAATGAATGCTAATGCAGTCGGACTAAAAGCAATAAAGAACAGTGTTAGTTTCACCTTATCGTAGTTAATTGTATGCCACATTTACGTTCCGTAGACACTTGTATAGATGTTCGTGACAAATACACGTCATCCTCATAAGAAATTCACCCTTGTAAGTGACATTGGGCGGGCCCTCGTGAATTAAAACATAGAACGCCAAGTTTTTGCGCCGAGATTAACTGCGTATTACAAGAAGAAAGTATGCCAATGAGCCGGTGTTCAGAAAGTTCTTAATTACTTACGTAGGGTTTTTTGTAGCGACCGCCTTTACAGGGTAGACACGAATTGTTTTCACATTTCAAAGTAGAAGAACGACAGTAGAAGTTTGCATAGTTAACGTTCGTTGCAAAAACTTCAGGATGAAAGTTCCTGGAGATGTTTTCACTGGAGAATGATATTGTTATCTCGTTAAAACTTCTTTAATCTTCATTGGTCTAATTCGTATCAGAGGTTGTTGTTGTGTGCACTATAACCAAGGGAAACTCGTAGATGAGTTTGCCTTGGTTATAGCCCGGGACTACCGACCTCCATGATTGGGGCCTGAGGACGGTAGTTAGCCGACTTGCCGTCCTTACAGAAGCAGGCCGTGGCGGAGGTGTGTCGTGTTTGTCCTATACATGCCCATAATTTTATAGTTCTACATAATATATATGGAAATTTTCTCGATTTGTTAACATTTATAATTACTGCTCCGCTCTCCTAGGTACTAGCGTGATTATATATAGCCTTCCTGGATGAATGGGCTATCTAACACATAAATAATTTTTCTATTCGGACTAGTAGTTCCTGAGATAGTGCTTTCAACCAAACAAATTCTTCAGCTTTATAATATTAGTATAGATAAAAATATTAGAAAGGTGTATGGTATGGGGCCCCATGAAGAATATCGACGCCCAAGCCAACCTCACCCGCAAGCCAGTACATCTTCTAATTTTTCTGGGTTAGTGTGTTAGGCGGTAGGCGCGTAAAAATCAACTAAACCAAATGTGCCCAGTAGATGGCAGTAGCCTCGCCCCTTATTACATTGGGACCTTAACATAACTGGTGAATTGGGGGTGTGTAATACACCTCTGCCTACCCCTTCGGGGATACTGGTGTGAAGTTATGTAAGTTATGTATGTAAACCAAATTATTGAACAATTAGTTGCCCACTGCTGCTTCGCCCGTGACATACTTTGATCCTCGAGATACCCTAGAGGATCCAACCGACTTCCTCGATAAATAGGCTATCCAACACAAAAAGATTTTTCTATTCGCACTAGTAGTTCCTGAGATTAGCGCGGTCTACCAAACAAACAAACAACTACTTTGGTAAATTCGCTACATAAACGGCTGTATCTTCCATTTACATATTTGATTTTTTTCACAGCTTTAAGGCGTTGTAGACCTGAGTATTTGATATGAATATCAACTGGATTTCTCCACGGATTTCTGAGAAAAAGGTCTTGACATACAGACAGACACCGAACGGATACAGAACGAACAACGAAGTAATCCTATAAAGGTTTCTTTATTTACTTTGGAGCTATGGAACCAAAAAAAGGTGGAGAATATTATTAGAGATCCCGTCTATTATTAAACTTCAATTAAATATGACTAAACGAACCCATCTGGAAATATAAATAAAAATGAAATGCTTTTCATTAGTAAGTCTCATGACATTATATTTTAACTATAGCCGCTGCCCGCGGCTACGCTCGCGTGGAATTCTTTTCCCGTTCCCGCTTCCCATGGTATTCCCTATTCCAGGTATAAAAGTAACCTATGTGTTTTTTCAGAATATAATCTATCCCTGTACCAATCAGTCCAATTCGTTCAGCCACAACAGTGTGATTAAATAATAAATATCCAAAAATCTTCACAAACTTTCACATTTTCACTTTTCACTGGTGGTAGAAATTTGATGACACAAATTTGTCACAAAATTCGCCCGGGTAGGTACCACCGTGCACGATTGCGAAAAACCCTCCATAGCAATCCAATTTCGGTTTGATTGCATTCAGGGGTCAGCAAGTGCATAGCTGGGCAGGGGGATTGTGGTCGCAGCACTAGTGGGACCGGTGGGTGTCACGCGGTGCTGCGACGACAATCCTCTTCTGATGAGGCCGTCAAGCTGAGTCATTGTTAACATGGTACGTGTATGTAATGGTGACCCTCTCTCCTGAGACTTTACCTTCAGCTTACCATAAATATTACCATATATATCCAAAATATTTGTTATGTGTTCTTGGAACGATAGCGATGTCGAAAATGTGATTTTTAGAAATTTTGTTTATTTATGTCTGTTTATCTGTTTGTCTGTTTATCTGCTTTTATTATCGATGTCCGAGCATAACTTGAAAACCGCTGAACAGATTTAGTTGAAATTTTGCAATAACCTTCTTCTAAGGTATGGTCATAAACTGCGCTATACTCATGCTGTTTTAAGTGTGATAGGAGCAGCAGGGAAAAATCAACCATATCTATTATTATTACAAAGCAGATCATCACGAAATTCTGCAGTTCGATAGAACTCTCGATATACTCAACGTTTGGACTATAAATCGCCACGCTATAGCTAAAAGGTGATAAGCAGTAAAATATGAAATCTCGAAACTACAGAATTACCTACGTGGAAAAGATAGTTGATTAGACACTTAACCGTTGATAATAAATATCATTACGCCACGCATATTAGGGTACCGGGTGGAATTTATTTCTATGTTACATGTATACATTTATTTCTTCATGATAAATGATTGAAAATATAACGATGAAATAGGTAACCTAATACATGTTGGGTTGGAAACTGCAGAAGTAAACATACCTTGATCTATTACGAATTTAACGCGGTCGAAGTTGCGGGCAACAGCTAGTTTATAATATTAGTAGAATGTATCAGATATTATATTGTGAGATGTTCCTTATTTACCTGGATTTGGAGGCTGCAGCTTTTGTCTAATATGATTGACCAACTGTAAATGAACGTTGTTGAATTAAGTTTGTTCATGATGGGCAGATTGTCTCCCAACTTCTTGGTACCCATTCCCAGAGGAAAAGTAAACCCACAACAAACAATGTATTCCCTGTATTAAAATTGCACAACCAAACAGAAAAGTGCAAAAAGGACGAAAACGGAACAATGGAATAATAAACATAAATAAATGAATTCACAACGAGTGCATTGTCTCGTTAAAGCTTGTAAGTTTATTATAACTGAATAGTAAATTTATATATTTTTACATAATCCACATTTCCATTTCGTGTTTTGATTCCGTGCTTTACTAAGTCTCAGAATAAAGTGCATCATATTTATTATTTTATATCAAGCAATGAAACATTCTCCTTTTTTTTTTTTCACGATTAGGTTCTGAAATCATAATTTGTTACTTGCATATTCTCACAAAACTTCAAACAAAAAAACTTGTATTCAAATATTTGTAACTTGTAACTTAATTTATTTGAGAAAACATCCTCAAGTTAGTCTTGTGTTTCTTCAGTCTTCAGATAATTGACGGCCTCTGTGGCGTAGCGGTAGTGCATTCGACTGCTACGTCAGGGGGCGCGGGTGGTGGCGGTGTCTCTCGACATCGCCAACGCCTTCAACACCCTACCCTGGAGCTGCGTTAGGGAGGCGCTCGCGTATCACGGAGTGCCTCCTTACCTCAGCCGCATTGTCGAGGCATACCTCTCCGAGAGGGCCATAGTTTACCCGAGCTGGCTAGGGCCAGGGCGGCGAGAAGTGTCGTGCGGTGTTCCGCAGGGGTCGGTCCTAGGGCCACTCCTGTGGAACATCGGATACGACTGGGTGCTGCGCGGTACGTTGCTCGAGGGTGTCAGCATAGTGTGCTATGCTGACGACACCCTCGTTATGGCGCGGGGAGCAACGTACCGAAGCGCGGCACTGAAGGCCACGGCAGGGGTTGCTCAAGTCGTGGGTCGAATACGGCGGCTGGGACTCGAGGTGGCTCTCCACAAATCCGAGGCTATGTGTTTTCACGGGCCTCGGAAGGGGCCACCTGCGGGAACCAGCATAACCGTAGGAGGCGTAAGCATCGGCATCGAGCCCACGATGAAGTACCTTGGGCTCGTACTCGATAGCCGATGGGACTTCGGACCTCATCTCCGAAGTCTGGTCCCAAAACTGAGGGGGGCTGCGGCCGCGCTATCGCGGCTGATGCCCAACGTTAAGGGACCCAACGCCCCCACTAGGAGACTGTACCTGGGGATCGTGCGAAGCATGGCCCTGTACGGGGCCCCAGTATGGGCGGAGACTCTGGCGGCCCGCAACGTGGCTGTATTAAACAGCCCGTTAAAAGCGATGGCCGTCAGAGTCATCAGGGGGTATCGCACGATCTCCGTCGAGGCGGCATGTCTCCTAGCCGGGACCCCTCCATGGGACCTGGAAGCGAGAGCCCTTGCGCTGCTGTACCAGTGGCGCAAGGAGGCGCTGGAGCGGGGCTATAGGCCGGAGCCCCGAGAAATCAGGGCTCAGCGGTCCGAGCTCCACCGGGAACTCATGGAGACATGGAGGGTGCGACTTGAGCACCCAAGGTGGGGGGAATCCACCATTGCGGCGGTGAGACCGATCATGAAGGAGTGGTTGGAGAGGGACCAAGGGGACCTCTCCTACCGGATGTGCCAGATGGTTACCGGACACGGGTGTTTCGGTAAGTATCTGTGGCGCATCCACCGGGAGACAACGCCGCAGTGCCAGCACTGCGAGGATCCTGGCGAAGACACGGCGCTCCACACGTTGGTGGAGTGCCCTGCGTGGGCGAGTCAACGCCGGGATCTCGTTGCGGTCCTGGGCGTGGACGTTCTCTCGTTGGAGACCATGGTGAGGGCCGTGGTCTCCGACGGGAGCAAGTGGCACGCCGCCGCCTCTTTCTGCGAGCAGGTAATGCGCGCGAAAGAGACGGCGGAGAGGGAGCGGGAAAGAACCCTGCCCCCCGAGTTTCGCAGTCTGCGGCGAGGACGCCGCAGACTCATCTACGCCCGGGACTACCGACCTCCATGATCGGGGCCTGAGGACGGCAGTTGGCCGACTCGCCGTCCTTACAGAAGCAGGCCGTGGCGGAGGCGTGTCGTGTGTGCCCTACACACGCCTGCCAACTCACCGAAGCGGGATAAAACCCGACCCCACTAGGCGAGGCCGCGTTGGCGGCCAAAGTCCGCCGGCAACCCTGGGGTTATCCTTTCGAGGGCTTACCCGGGGTGCCCGGCAACGGACACTTGGGGAGGACACCGTGCGGTTTTAGTCGAGACACGACATAACCACCCCCGCTGGCCAGCGGGGGGGTATCCGAAGGGATTTCCGCACGTAAAAAAAAAAAAAAAAGGGGGCGCGGGTTCGATTCCCGCTCTGTGCAAATATTTGTATGCATGAATATGTCTATTTGCATTGGTCTGGGTGTTTCTATGTATAATATGTATGTATTTACAAAAAAAAAAGTATTTAAGTATGTTTATCCGCATTCCGGAACCCATAACACAAGCTAGTTAAACTATGTTTACTTTGGGTCTAGAAAGTGCTGTGTAGAATGTCGTAGAATATTTATTTATTTATTTATATAATTCTCATATTCTTATTATAATCGGATCAGACCAGCTTGATACACCCATAAAATCCAAACTTAAACTGATTCAAGGTAAACAACGAGTCGAGTTACAAATCTTGTAGCTTATGTCAACCGCTTTTCACCTTAAACATTGCAACTGTGATAATGCCTTTAACCGAAACGGTTCATCAGTATTCAGCGGCGAAGCAATTGAAACTGCGGTGGTGCTCGGTCCTCCCACTCAATTTTCCTTGTTCCGACGGCTCGAGTTATTTGCATCACAAAAACACAATGTCGAGGGAACGCGAGACTATTAATCACGCGTAGCGGAACTTCAGCACAACAGTGTATAGCTTCAACCACACGCGAATGATTCAGACGTTTTACTGGTCCGATCGAAAGGCGGGGCCACTGACTGACGCGACACGGTGTCCTTCGCCTTGACACGACATGCTGTCTCACGAAGTACTTCTAACGGATTATGAACAATGCCATGACTCACAAGCTCATTTAAAATTCGAATGGACACTAAAGACAGTTTTGAAAATGGGTTTTTCCGTGGTTAATATTGCAATATAGCAGAGATTAAAGGCCTATCAGTTGGACGCACAGAGTGTAGATATAGAAGGTAAATTATATAGAATATTTCTGTGTTAAGAAGTTATTATAAAATCTAATGAACTTTTTTTTTCAGTTTATCTAAAATTCTAGTATAACAATGACCTATATTGTAAATACCTGCATCGGCTATGTCATTCAAAAGTCACTATATGATAGAAATGTTTTAAACTGTCAAAGTCTTGAAACTTAAAACAGTGATAGTAAAATAATACTTACTATTTCGAATTGTTAAAAAAAATACCCAACTATATATTATGGAAACAAAATAAACCAGTTGAATACTGAGTAAACTATACGTAGATAAGCGATAATTTAATCATAGCCGTGTGATTATAAAATGTTTACCCCAAAAATTACACAATGATCGCGGTAACAAGACGAAATTAATAGAATCTACTTAACAAAATTTATTGCGCAATTATCTACAATGTGCCTGTAGGTACTGTTCAAATTGTCTATGCCTATACTTTAAAAGTTTTTTAAGTGCCGGAACAAGCCGCCGTTTTAATTGCACCAACCGGAAAGGGGAGAGATGAATGGAAGGAAACGGCAGCAGCCTTGCCAACCGCCCTACATTATTAAAACTTGCCTCTTACTCTACCGCGCCCCACTCTTGCAACTGCGAGCATAATGAATCGCGCATCCCGAATAGACTCGAAATAATCTCGTTTATTAAAAAAACATTGTAGAGAAAATTGAAGGGGCGTTGAGATTTTATCTCGCTGACAACTTTTCCTCCTTAAGAACTAGCTTCATAAATCTATTTTGGACTGAGGACATTTTGGACACTTTTATTATATTTCAAGAGCTCAAAGGACCTCGTTAGTTTACACGTGTGTATTCGTTCTATGACGAATCTTCTCGGGACGCTGCGTCTGATCGCCCTAATAAGTACAGAGGCACAACTCCGAAAGTTGCTTAAGGGATTTATTATGATATAATAACAACAATTTTTTATAACTTTTGTTGCTGTAAGCTCCAAACTAGTTTATAAATGATGTTTTCATGAATAATTCATGCTACCGAATACATACTGCGTTACCGAATATACAGGGTGTATAAAAATTACAACATTTTAACAGCCAACATTTGGACAGTGTAGAATGAGTCATGCGTCATGAGCACCTTGCGCCATGAGGGTGTTGAGGGTACACACCAAATATGTACTATTCATGTTTGTTTCTAGAACAACAATAAACCTGAAACTAATTGCGTCCTTGATACAACAAGCTAGCGCAGGTTCTACGTAAACATTGTTTATAAAAGGTGCGAAATAGACGGGCGTCCCCGTATTACCGTGGACGCCTTATTACATTGTACAAGTACCTTCGCAAAGCCTCCGGCGTGCCTTATCTGTGGTACCACAAGAGCCTCATAAGCTCAGGTTGTTACCTCGGAACACATTGTAACACATTATGCGCCGACGCGACGCCGACCTAACGCTCTCATCCGCACGTAATAAGAATATGTAGTCTTATGAATATTTTGCTCTTTCTTGACAATATACGATTAGAGATTAATATCTTGTGGCTTCCATGAAGTACCAAAAATGAATATTACCACCTGTACAGAGGTTTAGGACTTGACGCAGTATAGTGTACTAGAAGTGCATTCGTGACTCTCCCACCCACAAGATGGGTCTCCTATAGCGTTGTGAGCGGCTAGGCTTGTTAAGCGGTGGAGTCAAATAGCAAACCGTGTGAGAGCTAAAGCTTATAGCATAATGTCAGTTAGCAGAGCATTATATTGAGTCTCACTTTGTGTCTAGTGGCCTTGATGGATAAAAGACATTTCAATAGAGAATTTGAAAATAATAAGTTTTTCACAACAACAGGGAATTTTGCAAACTTATAAACTCTATTGAAATAAAACTATTTTTAACGGATTCTATCGCGATGTATTTGATGTTATTTTATATTTTACATTGCTCCTGATATTTCGGTTGCTTTTCAGCAGCCATGGTCACGGGGTCTCCCAGTCATCAAATAAATCGCGATAGAATCCGTTAAAAATAGTTTTATTTCAATGTGTGACATTCGCGTAAACTTCCGACAATATCACAATCCCTATTCTAAGCCTATTCTATATGTAAAAAAATAAAGTCTTTATTAAATTAGTATTTTTTCGTAAATAGTAGACGTAGTATTTTATCTCAATGAGACTGCATTTAGAACTGTTGAAATTTTACATTCAACACTTGTAGCAATGCAATAGGTAAGAAAAAGTGAAGTGCATAATTTGAATATTTAAATTTTAATTTGTTGTAGCCCAAATTGATAAAGATTTTTGAATAGTTTATTCCTAAAACCTAACAACACAAAACTTAAAAGACAGCATACGAGAAGTTACAGGATTGCTTCTCGAAAATGTTAGATTTCTTTGTTAAAGGTACAACATATATAGTGCGGAGCGCGAGCGCGTGGGCCGCCGCCACCTCCTTCTGCGAGCATGTGATGCTCGCGAAGGAGATGGCGGAGCGCGCCCGGGAGATGTTCAGAACTCTCACGGCCCGCCGAGCCCGCAACATGCTCGCCGCACGTCGCAGGCGACTCAGGCGCCGGAGGTCGCTCAACGACCTCCGTCCTCCATGAGCGCAGGCCTGGGGGTGGCAGGTGAGGCCGCCTGTCACTCCAGCAGAAGCAGGCCGGAACGGTGGGGCGACTAGCGCCCCTCCCCCAAACCGGGGCAAGACGGGGACACCGTGGTTCCCAAACCCGAGGGGGCCATCTCGAAACCGGAGATGGCCCAGGGTCAGTCGGGGTGCGAGGGATATGCTCTATGGGCAACCTTACACCGACGTCTGTAGACCCGAGACGGCGTGCGGTTTTAGTCGGTTCAAGCCCGACATAACCGCCCCCGCTGGCCGGCGGGTGGGTATCCGAAGGGATTTCCGCACGAAAAAAAAAAAAGGTACAACATATATTGTGCTTGTAAACTATTGAAATAGAGAACGCATTCTTCTCCTACAAGTTATATCCAGTGAATTTCCATATCTGTGTATTGCACGGTTCGAATGCAAAACTAACTTCTGCTCTCTGATCCTTGGTAAGTTTGCTGAACACGCATGTTTGTTTATACTCGTACCGTGTTCCTTTAACGATCTGTTTAGAGGCCACACTACCTACGTTAATGTTTTGTAGTACTATATTATAATTATTATGTTGCCACTTCGTGTTCGTACATTGCATAGATTAGATGGCCACTTAGCAGGTACGCTTGTTTTTGTTTTGTTGGAAAACCGCGGAAGTAAGTTTAATCTGATGATATTTGCCGCCAAATCACCTAGCGAATATATCGTATATCTATGCTATGAATTGTCAAGTAGTCTAGTCTGTACATTGGAGATATTTTTAAAAAACACTCGGGAAATGTTAAATAAACGATTCTGAACACAATTTTTTTTTTAATTCTTCTCTGATTACCTGTTTGTTCGCGTTGGACGTAAAAACTACTGAACAGATTTTGATGTTTAAAAGGTATCCGGTTCTACTTAACTAATTGCAATCAAATATACAGCAGATTTTAAGTCTCACAAGAACACGGACCAAGGAAATCTTATCTTTCCGTACTCCGTGGACAAGAATTAAAATAAAAATTATGTTCAGAATCGTTAATTTAATGTAACCCAAGATTTTTTTTTTCACAATATATGTATGGATACAACGAATTTTAAATTTTATACTAGTATTCGCTGATACCCGCGGCTCCGCCCGTGCGGAGGCCGGTTAACGTTTTTCGGTCATATCCCTGATTCTACTTAACCAATTGCAATTAAAGATACGGTAAATTTAAGTCTGCCCAAGACCTTTCTAATTGAAAAACCGCATCAAAATGCGTTCGATATTTTTGCGTCCATCGTGAACAAACAGACAAACAGATAAATAAAAAAGAATTACAAAAAATATATATATTCAGATTCGTTCATTTAACGTAACCCAAGTATTTTTTTTAATATTTTCAATGTACAATTACAACTATTTTACAATTTTATAATAGTATAGATAGATTAGTACAGTGGTTGTAGCAATCGCAAGTGTCTATTGTCCACCAATCCGCTCTACGAACGAATTATAGATAGTATACCTGTGGAGAATTTGTGAAGATGTTTAGATATTTGTTAGATAATAAAGCTCTAACGGTGAAACGGATCTGTCTGAATTTGATACAGGGATAGATTATACTCTGAAATAACACATAGGCTTTTATACCTCTGGAATAGACTACACTTCTCTAATTAGCTTGTTTTATAAAACAATAGTTTGTAGTTATAATGTTAGTTGTTATAATGTTCAAAAGTGTAAATATAGGTACTGTTTCAATAGAAGAAGAATCGGTCCGTTCCTTGTCCTAGGAAAATATAATATTCTCATAATCACTACCTTTTTTTTTTTTTTTTTTTTTTTTTTTCGTGCGGAAATCCCTTCGGATACCGCCCCCGCTGGAGAGCGGGGGGTCTCCAGCGGGGGCGGTTATGTCGGGCTTGCACCGACTAAAACCGCACGCCGTCTCGGGTCTTAAGACGCAACGCTGGCTGGTTTTAATAAAACGAAAGGGTTTTATTAGTTCACTAATGCATTTAGCTATGGCTGCTAAGTTTACACCTGGTATATACCGCAGCTTAAAACACCGATGGGAAACTATTTCCTTATACATGAAATGTACATAACATAACATCGAAATCATGCCTGTATCTGCTCCATAGGGAACATAGGCGTACTATAATCCACATTTAACCGTGTTAAATGTTAAGCTTGTGTCTAGAATATATAAAATTTAAACATGACATTTTTATGCTGTTGGTAATAGCTGAAATTCCGGTCGCATGCCACAATTTCTGGTGTAAAAACATTATAACTTTTGACAGTGCATTGCACCACCGGCAAGGACGCACGGGAGCGGAGACGGTGGTGGAGTGGAAGGAAGCCGTAGAAGCGGCAGTAACACCCATCGTCGAGGACTGGCTAGAGGGGTGTCATGGGAGCCTCTCTTACACGCTTACGTAGGTGATCTCTGGGAAGGGGTGCTTCAGATCAGGAAGGAGCCCACGGCTGAGTGGCATCACAGTGTGCAAGCGTGGATTTAGGACTACACACGCTGGCAGAGTGCCCAACTTGGGAAGTCAAAAGTCAAAATTCATTTATTCTGTATATACCATTAATACGCCACTAACAAAACGTCAAAAAAGTTAACTATTGGTTACTAAATGGACCACCGGTTTGAAACGCGGCCCTGTCCTGAAAATACTTTTTTGGTCTATTTACAAACATATTTACTTAATCTAATTAAAATATTTTGTTTGAGCAGCATAGTGAGAGAGCAAACGGTTCATTTCCAAGCTTATTTGTCGTCTAAATGTTCTTGAATTTTATAATAGCCTTCTTGGTAAGGTTTAGTTTTAATTTTACTTTTAAATTTATGAAGAGGTAGATCCTTCATTTCATTAGGGAGCTTGTTGTAAAAGCGTGTACAGTTACCCTGGGCGGAATTATTAATCTTGTGGAGTCGAGTATCATATACTATAAGATTGTTTTTCTGTCTAGTATTTATATTATGTATATCACAAAGTCAAAAAAAATTGGAAATGTTTTTTTCTGAATTAGCGCTAGGGTGAAGAAGATTAATCGCTAGGGTGAAGGGATTAATCGAAGTACATTTATACCACTAGGTTTTGTGCGTACAAGTACTTGCGTCAAACGATAACGATTTTACTTGGCACTCTTAACTTTAGAAAAACACATGAATTAACATGTCTATTAAATATCGCAGCAAGATGTGATGCCATATTAGAAATAATGGTATGAAATGATTTAACAGAATATTGTACAGATGTAATAGATTCATGCATTTTTATAATGGCATTGAGATTCGTGTGTAGAAAATTTAATAAGACTCAGACAGCTCCGATAGCAGCGGCGGCTCCACTGTATCTTGACTCTTTTATTACGGAGCTCATCACACCTGCTCACACCTTATTTTTATTTATGCTTTTACACACGATTTGACTCATTATAATAGCATACATATACTCTTCACCAATAAGTACTTAGGAATTGCTTTTTAGCTCTTTTTGATGTTGAATCGTGCTTGGTAAATGGAAAATGAATATATTTCTTAATTATCTCATCATTATTATCACCTATTACAATTGCTTCCATTCGATTTCGAATCTTTTTTCACAGCGAAGTTGTTTCCGTAATATTTATCTCGAAAAATAAAACATGTGTAAAACAGCGGGCTGCACCCTATTACTTTTTAGTTAAAATATTACATAACATAATATATCATAACATAACTTCACGCCTGTATCCCCGAAGGGGTAGGCAGAGGTGACACACCCACGATTCGTCAGTTATGTTTAGGTCCCAATGTAATAGGGGGCGAGCCTATTGCCATCTACCGGGCACATTGTTAAGCGAACGATAATTAACATTTATTAATGCACACTTATCTACGAAAAGTCAGAAATGTGTGCCCGGGGCACACATGACTGGGGATCGAACTCAAGACCTCGTCTCAGCAGTCCGTTACGTACGCCACAGGGCTACCGCCGTTATTTTTTTTAAACATTAATTATTAAATATTTTTTTAAATAGTAATCTTGGCTTATTTTTCTCTATTCCGTTTATGCGTATTCTTAGGGATAAAAGTTTATGCTACATTATTTCAACACGCAATTCATTTTGTGACCATTGAAGAGGTTATAAGAAAAAAAAAATTAGAACGTAAATAAAGGCAGCAACCAGAATTCTTTTCCTATGAAAATTCAGTCGGGGTTTTAAAGTTAAGCCAAGGTAAACATTCTCCTACTTTCTTAATGCACCAACAACACGACGTTGGCTATTGTCTACTAATGGTGTTCTAGTTGAACTGAAGTCTTAATACTGCAATTCTCTGCTATTGAATTTTTGTGCTTGCATCTGAAAGTTCCAGTGTTTATACTTTAGTTCTTTTTTATACTTTGCAATTAAGTAAATCCACCTAAGAACAAGCTGTTATTAGTGTCAATAAACTTTCGCAATACCAGCTAATGAGAGAGCCTCGGATGCGACCGGGACTAATGCGAAGATGACTCCCATTGCCAACCATCATCATCATCCGAGTAACCTTAAAATTTGGAGCCTGGGGTTCACTCTCCTACTCCTTAACGGTTAATCTTACTACTTATCTTACTACCGTCTGAGCCCCCAATCAGCAGGTATACAAGCTTGGAGGTGACGTTGTCTTGGGTCCTACTTGTACTTGAACCCATTGCCCTACATAAGGAAGTCCAGTGACCCTAATTGGCAGCAGAAAGATAACACTGAGCAAATTATATATATTATATTGTTTTATGATATGATAAGATACTTCCCCAGTTAGACGGCCCCTTTTTTTTTCGTGCGAAAATCCCCTCGAATACCCCCCGCCGGTCGGCGGGGGCGGTTATGTCGGGCTTGAACCGACTAAAACCGCACGCCGTCTCGGGTCTACAAACGCCGGGGTGTAAGGTTGTCCATAGAGCACATCCCTCGCACCCCGACTGACCCTGGGCCATCTCCGGTTTCGAATCGAATAACGACTTTTTCCTTAAAATTCAGATAGACGGCCCAAAATTTTGAGGAAAAAGTCGTTATTCGATCATTTCTCTATATAAATAATTATGTGACTCCATTTTATCAAATTATTTCAGACAGCTGACTACTTTGCAGCCTAATAATACTTAACCAAATCTTATAATCACAGCCTTGACAAGTGATATACGCATAAAAAGTCTGCGGTTATAATCTAGGATGAAAGAGGGGTCTGAGAGTCTCCATAATAATCGCTACCAAAACGTCAATCAAATAAGGGTTGAATCGGGTTAGACCAAGGATGAAACTGAAGGGTAGGATTATAAGGGTCTAATTCTCCGTGGCAACAGGATTACTAATATTTAGGGCCACGGATGATGGCCTTAAATTACTTTTATTAAATATTAAAGTATAGGTTGGTCTTATTATAAGTACTTTATTTACATTAAGGTGGTCATGACGGATTGCATAGAACTTCACTTGTAAGAATACACCTAACAAGTTGTATATTCTTGACACTATTATTCATTATTTCCAACGGGGATACTGGCAGCCGGGCGGACGATCCACCCGCGACGCTTGCGGGCGACTTTGTCCATTTTCCCAGTTCTAGACACTATAGCATCTGTCAAATTAGTTATCTGATAGTTGTTACTATAATACAATCACCATTATCTTGATTTCGTTTCCGGTTGTTTTCGAGGCTTACTTCGGAGCCCAAGGTCCGCTTTCTCCTTCTTCTCCTTTTGATTTAGCTTATACAGCGTTTATGGTAGCGATGCGCGATGTCATAGCCTCGTTCATTAATCAGCAGGTGTACCACCAGCTAGGCCTCAAAAGATCTTGATGTCTTATACACCAAATTACTAAAACAACAAAGTTTCACAAAGATTAGAACAAATTATACATTTTTTAAATATGTTATCAATTTCTCCATTGTATCTTATCTTCAAAATAAAATTGCCCCTTAGTACCAGTTCTTTAAAAAATCACTCTGAATCTTTGCTAACCCTAAACTTTACATAGAATATCTTAAGTATAAAACTTAAGAATAACTAAATGTCTTAAAGAAAGACGCGTATCTAGCCTCCTTTTTCTGACAAATCAAATTAGACAGGTTAAAATAATACAATATTAAGGCGGGATTTTATACAAAATGGAACCAAAGGGGTTCCGTTTTGTATAAAATCACGCCTCAGAGTCAGTTATCCTCAGAATTTTCTATTTTGCAGAGGGCAATTTTACTCCTCTCAAGAAGTGCAAACGAGACCTGAACCACCCTAAATCATCACAGACTACAACTTGTTGTACAACCTGTTTTTTCATTGGCGGTAAATCAATTGGTGGGCCGGATATAATCTATACCAGAATGTGTACCATATATTTGAGTATATGAAGAACTGGCACAGGCACCTTCTTATCCTTTATGCTCTGAAGGAAAAAAGTTTCTTTTGGTTCTATTAAAAATAAAAGTATTTTTTGGTATCAGCAGATATAGACAAACATTTTATTTCAATGTCATACATACAATTATTTGAATTCCCAGATGTCAAAAACATAATAAATATATAAAATGGCCAGGGTTTCCTATTATATAGAAATTAAACCATGAAGGATTAACACCTCCCTGTAATAGGAACACCCTGTATATACACATTATTTAAATCATCAACGAACACAGGTACGACTAATAAATCGTTACCACATCTTTTGTAGTAAAGACAGTGCTCATTAGTGGCTTGAGACAACGACAAGGCAGACATTGCTTCACACACCTTCTTATTCCATGGGCGTGGTGCTTGCTTCAAGCCATAAAGGGACTTTTTAAGTAAACATACCTTACTCTTCGGATCATTAGAGAAGTCTTCAGGTTGTTCCATAAAGATCTCCTCGTCTAAGTCTCCATTTAAAAATGCTATTTCCACATCAAGATGATCAATTCTACAGTTTGTTTGAGCTGCGAATGCCATAATGATCGAATGGACGATAGTCTTGCAACGGGCGAAAAAGTTTCTCCGTAGTCAATTTCTGCAACTTGAGTAAACCCTTTAGCCTCAAGTCTGGCTTTATGTTTGACAACTTGGCCACTAGTATCCTTTTTTAGTTTGAAAATCCATTTACATTTGATTGTTTTGCGATTTTTAGGTCGATCAACAAGAGTCCACGTTCCGTGTTTCATCAAGGAATTATATTCAGTCTACATAGCTTTTAGCCATTCATCCTTGTCTGGATGTTTAACAACTTCATTGTATGTTTCTGGTTCCTGGTCGGAAATCATGTTTACAATGCACACAAACCTGTCGGTTGGACTACTGTCTCTATAGGGATATCTACGTTCAGTAACCGATTCAGAGACTTCGGATTCTGAGGTCGGATACCTCAATATTTTCATTTTCAATCTGTTCTGACATTGATGTTGATGGCTATATGACTGATTGAATTGGACATACTGAAGGAAGTATTGACTCTTCAACTGAAAACTCGAATCTAAACCCTCTACCAACCCGTCTGGCCAGCGTGGTAGTAGTAGGCTAAAACCCTCCTATGATAAGAAGCCACAACAAAAGACCCCCAGTTCCCGGTGGTCCCGCTATTCCCGACTACGGTAGCGGTCGCGGTAACGGCGGGCGGGGGTGCTAAGAATCTCCGGGTTACGGGAGGCTACCCACAAAAACTACAGCTGGCAGCGTACAACTGCAGTACCCTTCGGCTGGACCATCATCTCGCCGAACTGAAGATAGAACTGGGTCGCATAAACTGGCATATATTGGGGTTGTCCGAGATCCGAAGACAGGGGGAGGACACGATAACCCTTGAGTCAGGCGACTTATTCTACTTCAGAGAAGGTGATCAGCTCTCCCAGGGAGACAGACTTATCAGAGGCTCTCTAAATATCAACCTGAAAGGCTGAAAGATTCCGAATGATACGGTCTACTCTCCGAACTACGCCGCTCCAAGTAGCTCTAGGGTCCGAAAAGTTTCAACTGTAACTTCAAAATCGTTTTGCAAGGCTGGAAACCACTAGCAGCATTGATGAGAAAACCGACAAAGTGGTCAAAACTCTGCAGGAAGTGGATGATGGGAGAGCCTTAAACCAAAATATCAAAAAGCTGATACGACGCGACCTCCGACACTTCAACACTCGCATCATACAGGATGCGATTGAGCGAAATAGGGGGTCGAAAGTGTTCGCTCAGCAGTTGGGAAGGCCCCATCTGACGAAACTTAAAACTGAGGATGGTAGAACCATCACCTCAAGGTTCGAGATTCTCGAAGAGGTCGAGAAGTTCTAAGGACAGCTGTATGCATCACGGATGACTAAACCGACGGAACACAGCGATGAAGACCACAGAGCCCCACTTATGCGCCATTACACCGAGGAAATACCCGATGTCGAGCAGTGCGAGATAGAGGCGGCTCTCAAGCAAACAAAGAACAACAGGTGCCCTGGCGATGACGGAATTACTACTGAGCTCCTAAAAGCAGGTGGGGTCCCAGCGCTCAAAGAGCTAGCGAGCCTTTTTAATTCCGTCATCCAGCAAGGCTTAAAATACCTAGGGCATGGAGCGGGAGTGCGGTGGTACTGTTCTTCAAAAAAGGTGATAAGGCCTTGCTAAAGAATTACAGACCCATCTCACTCCTGAGTCATGTCTACAAGTTGTTCTCGAGAGTCGTCACAAATCATCTTGCAAGCAAGCTCGACGACTTCCAGCCACCAGAGCAAGCCGGGTTTCGAAAAGGCTACAGTACTGTGGACCACATCCATACTGTTCGGCAGATTATACAAAAGACCTACGAGTACTCCATCGAGACCTGGGCCGTTCCGGATGCTCTGCAACGGTGTCGTGTTGATTGGCGATACATCGAAGTGCTGAGATGCCTATATGAGACCGCCACTATGTCCGTCCAGCTCCAAGACCAGAAGACGAACCCCATAAGCCTACAGCGTGGAGTGAGACAGGGGGATGTTATATCCCCCAAATTATTCACCAACGCGCTGAAGGACGTCTTTAAGACTCTGGATTGGACTGGGTGGGGTATAAACATAAACGGTGAGTACATCTCGCATCTTCGGTTCGCCGACGACATGGTGATAGTTGCGGAGTCGCTGGAGCATCTGGGCGAGATGCTGCACAGCCTAAATGGAGCCTCTCGACGCGTCGGTCTTGGTATGAACTTTGACAAAACCAAGGTTATGTTCAACGAACATATCACACCGAGACCAATTGCCGTCGAAGGGTCGACACTCGAAGTTGTTCAACAGTATGTCTACCTTGGGCAGGTTATCCAGCTCGGTAGAAACAACTTCGAGAAAGAAGTCACCAAAAGGATCCAATTAGGTTGGGCAGCATTTGGCAAACTACGTCGGGTTTTCTCCTCCCCTTTACCGCAATGCCTAAAAACAAAGGTGTTCGACCAGTGCGTCCTACCTGTCATGACTTACGGTGCCGAAACGTGGACACTGATAGTGAGGCTAGTCCACGACTAGAAAGTCGCGCAGCGGGCTATGGAGCGAGCTATGCTTGGGGTTTCTTTGAAGGATACAATTCGAAATGAGGCCATCCGACAAAGAACTAATACAAAGAACTAAGAATAAGCAAGCTAAAGTGGCAATGGGCTGGCCACATCTGCCGAAGGACCGATGGCCGATGGAGCAAACGAGTCCTAGAGTGGAGACCACGAATCGGTAAACGAAAGGTAGGACGTCCCCCAGCAAGATGGACGGACGACCTGAAAAAGGTAGCTGGGATAGACTGGATGCGCAAGGCGGAGGATCGGGTGCTATGGCGTAAAATGGGAGAGGCCTATGTCTAGCAGTGGACTGCAATAGGCTAATTGATTGTGTAAGGGACCGATGTTTGTTGCCTTCTGTTGTTCTCCTTCAGAAAGGTAGAAAATTTATTATTAACATATTCACGACCATTGTCTGTTCGCAGAACTTTAATTTTTTGACCCGTTTGATCCTCCACTAAATACTTAAATTCTACAAATTTACTGAAAACTTCATCTTTTGGTTTTAAAAGATTTCCAAAAGTTTTACGACTAAAGTCGTCTGTAAAAGTAAGCAAGTATAAGGCTCCACCCCACGAGTGCGTACTCATAGGACCGCATGGGTCTGAGTGAATCAATTGCAATACGGAACTCGACTTTCTAGTAGACAACGGAAAAGGTTTCTTAGAAAGTTTACCCTGTAAGCAAGGAATACACTTTTCATTCAATCTTCCTGAGAAATCTATGCCAATATTTTTATTTTTTTTAAATACATAAAGCTTTCACATGAAGATGACCAAGGCGTCTATGCCATAACATATGCGACTCTTTGCTTCTAGTACACATGGCATATGACTTTTTGACATTTAATCTGTACATCCCTCTATGTATAGAGCCTGTGGCAATGACTTTGTCTGTCACATGACATCCTCCGCTTTGAAAAATGCTTGCACCTTTCGAAGTGAATAGGACATCGAAACCATTTTCACATAACCTTTTTATGGATAAAAGATTCGTAGCTAGACCTAAAATTGCTTATAGTATTTACTTTATCGGATATATTTATATTTACTGTACCTTTTACTTTTTACCTTGGCTTAATATTTGATCCTTATTCGCAACTGAGATAGGATTCCTGTGAGAATACTGGAGAACCATTCTTTTGTATTAGTCATATGAGAAGTTGCACCTGAATCAATGAACCAGTAAGGTGAGGTTGAACCTGTAGGAGGAACAAAAGTGAAACAAGATGAAAGTATAAATTAGGATGTATTAAATGATTTGGTCGCCGAATCATCTTTCTTTTTGTTATTTTTGATAATCCTACACTGTATAACTACGTGCCCTGACTTTTTAAAGTATTTACAGAATATCTTTTTATTGACGTTATTCGTGTGTAGCACGACGTTGGCAGGTCCTGATGATTACTTGATGTGGTGGGTACAGTACGATAATCTTCCTTTAGAAGTGCTGCCACTACGTTTTCCGATGATATTTTGATATTTGAATGTTCTAACGTCATCACGAGTGGCTTGTAACTCTCCGGTAGACCGGCTAAGATAATGATGGCGAGGAACTCATCATCAACTGCAGATCCAATTCCTTGAAGCTCCTGCTGCGTAGCTAATATGTTCTTGACATAATCAAGCATATTTCCTTTATACTCATTTGCTAATAGTGTTTTCTTTAGACCAAGTCTTCTTGTTAGTCCGCTGTCAGCATAGGCCTTCTTTAAGCAGTTTAAAGTATCAAAGGCTGTCTTTGCTGACCTTATCACCGGGTAGATTGCTTCTTCACAAGCAAGACAGATTTTTACTCTTTCTTTCACATCCTTCCTTGTTTCGATTGGATCTTCGAAATCAACTGGTGAAACACGTACGTTCCACAAATCCAGGTCGGTGAGCATACATTCTATGCTAAATACCCAGGTATTAAAATTCTTACCTGTTAACTTTTTAACTTTTTTAAATTAAATACTAATAGTAATGTTATTTACCCTTATGGTAAGCGGTTACCATGGACCACAGCCTGCAGCTTGGAGCAGCTCCGAGTAAAAGTTAAACGTTGGTAATACCGTAAAACTTAGTTGTCGATCGACTATATAAACTACTGAATCATGTTGCTGTATGCTATATAATTTTATAATATTTAATAACTATACAATTACCAGATATAACAAGTTACATCATTTACGAAATTGATATTATAAAATTATAAAGCCTTATTACAGATTTAGCCGAAGCTCGCTAAATCATATTGCGGTATTAATCTAATTCCACGAACATCACTACACATAAAATATTTGCCACAGTGCAAATGGCTACCAACTAATTAACACAGGTCAACTAATTTCGGAGCAACAAACTATGCATTTAAAGTCCAAATTCATATTAGTAGGGATGGTATGAAGTGAGAAGCAAATGGCGGGCTGTTGACTCTGTCTGTCCCGAAAGGAGAAAGTCGTGAGTATAAGTTATCTACATAAGATAACGTAAAACAAAACTGAAAATATGAACAAGTAATAAGTGAAATATTACCACCGTAAACAAAGTTATTCTGTGAGTAAATTCCGATGCAAAACTGTGCGTGCCGTCGATTTAATTACTGAACCTCATTAATTTTATCTTTTCCACACATTATTAACAGCAGTCAAACATCAATCAATTTATTGAAACTTCATTTGTAGGAAATTGAGTTAAAACCGCTTACCTGAATACGGAACGCTAAAAATAAAATGAATAATTTAGGCCGACGGTCGTTATGTGAATTGCAAATCGAGCGAAAGATTGTATTTACGTGAAATTATTCAGGCAAATCTTTCCTAACGAATTGTTTGCTTGCTTCAAACTTTAGCCATTTCGAAATAGGTATTATATTCAGTACCATTTTTGATAAAATTTAAATCGCTTGCGGAATTATTTCTTTTCATATAAGAGTTTCAAATTGAAAAGTTCCATAAAAAATATCCTCGACTTATTTATGATAGATACGTAGAAATTTTGCATAAAGTCCATTATATCAATATTATACTCGATATGATAAATAAATAGGATAAATAGTAATACATAGATATTTATTTTATTCTCTTATCGATAGTAGTATTTTTAATGGAGAGCCCTAAACTGCATTTTCGCAACCTGGAAGTGGGAATCACATACGATGAGGGGCTTGGGGTCAAATTAAGAATATAATAAATAAGTCTAACAAATAGTAGGTTGCTCAGTTAAAGACAAAAGAATACGCCGTAAAGCTATTCCAAGCAAGTCGTCTGAATCTCAGCGGGTTTGCGGCTGAAGTTGACTGCGCTATGTTTTCGTTTTAACTCGCCTGTTGCTGTGAACATCCTATACTAATAAATGCGAATGTAAATTTGTTTGTTACGCTTTCACGCAAAAACCACTGAACCGATTTTGCTGAAATTTGGTACAGGGGTAGATTAGACCTTGGGAAAGGACATAGGCTATGTTTTGTCGCGATAACCGACATCTACGCGGGCGGAGCCGCGGGCAAAAGCTAGTGGTATATAAATATTAAAGCAATTCTAATTCAGTATTTTATTACTGGCGCTATTCGTTCAAAAACTAGAAAGAGCACCAAGTAAGTACCTTTTTTTTTTTTTTTTTATCGTGCGGAAATCCCTTCGGATACCCCCCCGCCGGCCAGCGGGGGCGGTTATGTCGGGCTTGCACCGACTAAAACCGCACGCCGTCTCGGGTCTTCAGACGCCGGGGTGTAAGGTTCCCCATAGAGCATATCCCTCGCACCCCGGCTGATCCTGGGCCATCTCACCACTAACAGCATCGCTCATCCTGTCTCCTCTGAAAGCAGAGGAGTACGGAGAGCGATGTGTTCACGCCACGTTGGGTATTGGCCGACGATCAATGCCAACCCTATGAAGGGGTGAAGGGGAAGCCATTGACCGCCGCCCAGGGTGTACCGGCCGCTCCGATTCCGTTCCCCCCGGACTGCAGCGGGATCGGAATCGGAGCGACACTCGAGGAGGTTACCCAACACACACCCCACCAAGTAAGTACCTATCTTTGTTCGTTATCCTTCTCTTCACATAAATTACATAATTATGAATAACACTCTGGTAACACACGACTCTTTTATCCATTTTTATGGTTCAAAATATTCCGTAAATGTTGGCCATTTTAAATCCTTTCGTCTCATTTTTCACCGTATTACACGCGGTGCTTCAGATTGTTTTATTATAAACTTTTTTAGAATGTGGAGTTTTTGCATACCTGCCTCTGTTTTGTTCCGTATCATGAATTCATGAAACGAAAACTTTTGCGTTTTAATTTTAAAAATACTCGTAATTTTTTATGCTTAGAACAGGCAGTCTGTTGCAATGCGTTCATATTATAAGCTTACTTTTAAAAATACAATAACCATTAGGTTATAACGCATGGGGTGCTACACATATATAAGGTATACACAGAGAAATAAGACACAGAGAAAATGAAAACATTCAAAATCAAAAAAATGTCTGATTGAATTAGAAAGGTTGAACACGTAATTTATCTATTTTCTCAAACTGCTATAAAAGCTGTGGCCCGGGGTTCTTCGTCAATTACTTATTAAAGGTTTGTTTTTTAATTTTTCAATAAATTATAATACAACAAAATACAACTCTTTACTCTAATAAAAGAAAAAAGAAGATTAACTACTATATTATACGTCTCCACATTTCATACGTAGCATTGTTTTACTTTCATTTCACCAATATTGTTTTTCATTCCATTCGTTATTGTAACTAGATGTTTTGTTGATATTTGTGCGCATTGTGCTCCGATGGATGCTAAAGGAATTATACTGTCATGAATACGAACAAAATTTTAATAAAGTCTCGATTCAATTTGTTATCTGGCCCTTAATACATTGTTTCACGAAAATCTAATCAAACTGGTGAAAAATACAATGAGTCCAGTTTCGATATCTGTTAATTAAAATCAATCCTTTCTTTGAATCAACTTTGATAACAATCAAATAAAATAAAAACATGTTTTGTGTTGTTCGTTTTTCGTTTTTTGAATGTATTGAACGTAAAAGGTAAAGGTCGTATATTGATCTAGACATGAATAAATAACCTATTCTGACTGAATGATTTGTCAACACCTCTGCCTACCCTTTCATGAATATTTTAGCAACCATCTGTAGCCATAACTTAATAATCTAAAATTATATATTTATTCATCATCAACTTGCATTGTTCCTCGTTGCATCGGAGGTTTTCACCTGGGAGCCCAGGGTCCATTTACTTCTTCTTTTCTGCCGTCTGCCCTCTCAACCCCGAGAGGAACCCTGTGCCAGAACCTGTTAATCAGTAGATATAACGGGTTGCAGTTGAGTTAGTTAGTATTTTATTATATTATAATGTTATCATAATTTTAACTATTTATAATTTTTTTCTTTTTTTTGCATGTGATCCCCAATAATAGGAGTCACCTTGTCAAAGGCACAACGAGACAAGTATGGCGGAATTGATATCGGTGGACAATCGGCGGGAGCAGGTGTAAGCCTTGGGGAATATTTCCGCTATTGTCCTCAATAGACCTTGCTACCGCAGGCAGCAGCCACCGTAAATTTTAAAATTTTGCCATATTGACTTAAAATTAAATTCAGTAGCTGTGATAGAACTGGTTCGTTTGTCTAGTTCAATGTTGGTGTTTCCATTTTTTACGAGTGTGTATAACACCCGTAAAAAATGTTGTTAAAGAAATATTGAATAACTCGATGTCAGACTTATCAAATTGAGTTCTTCCTATGACCAATTTTTATTAAAGTGTATTCTATTCGTAGGGCGTTTTTTGAATCAGTAACGTTTGAAAAATATCTTTTGGATGTGATTTCTTGATGAGAATATAGTATTTGTTGAGTATAACAATGCAACAGTATAACTGATTCTAAAAAGGTTTATAAAAAACTTAGTACACAATGAAAAACAAGATAAAATTTAGCAAGGGCTTTAATACAGTTCGCACGCACATATGGGTAGAGATGAGATGACCCTTGTATTCTACTTAATCAAAAACCAAGTGGTGAACTCTGGGAATCGAACGGCTGCGGTATAAAAGATGAAAGCTGATCTATTTTAGTAATACGGAGAATATCGTTTGAAAATTTTCCTATCGTTTCCCATCATGAGAAGGCGACGGCAATGGCATGAGCATTTTTATACAATGATAAAATATTTAATCACATAATTATGAACAACGATAGAGCATATATATATATATATATATATATATATATAGTAATATATATATATTACTACTATAAGGGCGGAGCATCAGCATCATATACGCAGCCGCTAACAGTCCTGAACAGTCGTTGTGTAATGGGATGTTTTTTTTTAAATATTCATATTTAATCTTCTGTAAGATTTTCTACATCCGAATTTTTTAATTTAATACACATACTAGTATTTCCAAAAAGCTTTAGGAGAGCAATATTATTAGTCACACAGATTTCTGAAGTATAATTTATATGTTTGCTAACCGACGCGCAACGGCGACGTCATAAAATTACTTAGGAGGCTCTCAATTCAATGCATATTTTTACCGAAGACAGAGATCTCTTGATCGATTATCGTATTACTTATTTTAAGCAATGTAAACTTTGAAAAGATTATAATATGTACCTATCTAAATAAGATTATTAACGTTTGGTAAAACGTTTCTATGAGCAAATTTAAATTGAAGTTTAGAGCGGTCAAAGTAGATTTGATTTACTTTATTTTATTCTATATATTTGATCTGTCATAGACATTAATCAAAAGATCATAATAACCAAGTAGATTCTACATAATAAACAAGTATTTAGCCCTCTCAATACTTGTAGCTACAGAATTCTTACATCATTAAAAAATAGAACTTCTTTACAAGGGAAGCGCGTTCACGGCGTTCACGGCCAATTTTGTTGGTGACACATCACTTCACATCACACTACTGAGCCCTGTGTCAATATAATGTTATTGATTTATCTGACCTGTAGACGCTGCTGTTGTTCTATGGACGTAAGCTCTAGAAGCTAATAAAATATAATATGGATCAGTTTATTACTGTCTGCTTCAAATGAACAATACACGATCACGAACATGCAAGGAAAGGTTGCGCTGCAGTATAAATCTTTCATTACATGTTATTAAATATTACTATTGTGGATTTCTACATAAGTTATAAATCAAACAAATAGACTTATTTTATTGAATAACTTAAGAAATAGAAATGTATATAGCATTATTTGCTATCTTGATGGATATAAATATGCTCCTTACCTAAGCATCGGTAGCTTAGTAGTTAAGGAGTTAGCATTATGATCAAGAGGTCCCGGGTTTGAATCCATTTGGTTAATGCTCTTCCGACGTGAATCCACTCGTAACACATGCAATTTAGCTTATATTAGCTGGAGGGGTTAGAAGGAATATTGACCTAATTGCGAAACAACTGAATACATTAACAGCTAATAAAATCCAATTCACTCATCTGCAAATTCATAATTCATCATCTCCAAAAACATTGAGATTAAAACAACTAATATCGATGTGGAAGAAGGCGGTAACACTTGACTGATTGTTTACCTTTAGTACATAATATTTAAATAAAACAAATACGAAAATTTTGGTTATAGTAAACGTGAACGATTCCCTAGAATTTATTATAAAATGACAGCTTAATATCCGAACAGGAAATTAAATAGGAATCAGAACAAATCCCATTATAAACTCGCATCAATCACTACATTCAACAGCAGTCTTGTGTATGGGAAACATTGATATCCTTATAATAAATAGTATAAATCTTCAACTTTATGACTAGGCTAAAATAATAATAAATTTATTGCACTTTTCTACCAAGTACTGATTTAACCAAACACATTCAATTACCAAGTACTGATTCAATTTGACGACCTCTGAGGCGTAGGGGAAGTGCATTCGACTGCTAAGTCGGAGGTCGCGGGTTCGATTCCCGCTCAGTGCAAATATTTGTATGCATGAAGATATCTATTTTCATTGGTCTGGGTGTTTTATGTATAATATGTGTGTATACATATACAAAATAAAATATGTCTAAGTATGTTTATACACATTCTAGAACCCATAACACGAGCTAGTTAAGCTCAGTTTGGGTCCTAGAATGTCGTAGAATATTTATTTAATTACACAGAATCACCTTCCACAAACACTGCAGGAATTACTCTTAAGAAAATTAAGAAAGCAATTATATGACATTTTAATGAGCAAAACGTATTATGATGTGAAAGAATATCTAGATGACAAATACCTAAAATATTAACTTTATGACTAATGATTTTATATTATACTGTACTTACCTTTAATGTTTGCATGCTTTATGGAGTAGAATATGCAGTACCTACTAGCTTTAAGATCCTTTGTAACCATATTCGATAAAAATAAATGATTGATTGATTGATGGACCCATGGGGGTGTCTTTAAGGCACCTAAAAAAAAGATAACATCCATATCAGTATACATAATTATAGTTCATGAAAAAGTACCTGCTGAACGGCAACAGACTTACTCCCTGTTGGTCCAAAAAATGGCATAGCTAGTTCAGTTAAGGATATGAATACTGTGAATTCGTACTCCTTGGTGTGGATATACACCTCCTCCTACCCCTTTAAGGATTTACATTCTTGAGTATTTATATAGTTTTTAGTATTTCAGTATCTAACCTGAGGTTGATTAATTTCTGTTCTTCAATAGTGTTAGCGTGCACTATTCCAAGTGGATGTCCCATTCCATATTAACTTTAAATTAACCTAAAGGTCTACATAGTTACTTAGTTAGTTAGTCCGCTTACTTCTTCTCCTATCTAAAGTTTGGCTTATTGAACGGCTTTTGTGAAAGCGACTGCCGTCTGATCTCCCAACTTCGAAAGGAAAGCCTGCGCCAGAGCCTAGTCCATCAATAATCAGCAGGTGTACCGGCTTGCAGATGAGGTTGGGTTGGGTCCAAGCCCGTCAGACGCATTAACTCCCATTAAGGCCAAAACAAGCCAATAACGGGAGTAAGAGAGCACACCACTTCTCAAGCGCGAGCATTGGATGAAACTGGGATTAACGCTCGGATGAAGAGAATCCTTAGCATATACCCACCCCTATACCCACTTTAGTCTACCATAGATGCAGATATCTTCCTAATAAACAGGAGGATACCTGAGACAAAGAGAGACATTTAATAATATTTGTAAATAAACACCAAATACTTTTCAAAAAGTCATTTCGCTGCTTTAAAGTTGTATGCAAATATATAGTTGACATGTAAATGCAACAAACAAATACGAAAACCCTTGACAAGTCTCCAGGATTTCAATTTAATACGCTCCTTTAATATCTATGAACAATTAAAAATGTTATCAAAAGAAAATCCAAAGAGGAAGGCAATGAAAAGGGGAGTCAATAAGCCCCAATGATTAATGTCATCTGACAATTGTCAAGTCGCAAGCTTAACACGGCTCAATAAACTTCCGAATTCATAAGGGACTTAAAGTATCAATCAAGACCCAACTATCTATTAATAATCAGAAGGTATTTTATCGGTTTGACATGCCGATATTATCCGGTGAAACCAAGAATTAAGTTCCTACGTCATGCATTTTTATTTAGGTTCTTAAGGGCAACAGTGACACTTTTATATACCTATATACATATGCGCTATATGTATAACTCCCAAAGAGTAAGCAGAGGGTGAGAAGGCTTTTCAGTCCCACATAGTTGTTGTAGGGTTGGGGACTTATTGCTCACAATCACTTGCTTTCTGATGGGTCAATGTACCAACCATTCTATAACAACTAACGGTTATGCTTTGTTTAGTAAATATGAATATTACTCATAGAAGTTTCTATAATTTAGACATCTACTTACCAAGGACACAGCATGCTAACCTAACTAAACATGTCAGGGTCGAAAATACCTGGGGCTCGTACTCGATAGCCGATGCGGCTTCAGACCACATCTCCGAAGTCTGGTCCCTAAATTGAAGGGGGCTGCGGCAGAGCTCTCGCGGCTGATGCCCAACATTAAGGAACCCAACGCTCCCACTAGGAGACTGTACCTGGGGATCGTGCAAAGCATTGCCCTGTACGGGGCCCCCGTATGGACGGAGACTCTGGCGGCCCGCAACGTGGCTGTTCTAATCAGCCCATTGGAAGCGATAGCCGTCAGAGTCAAAAGGGGATATCGCACGATCTCCGACGAGGTGGCATGTCTCCTAGCTGGGACCCCTACATGGGACCAGGAATCGAGGGCCTTTGCGTCGTTGTACCAATGGCGCAAGGAGGCGCTAGAGCGGGGCCCTAGGCCGGAACCCCGAGAAATAAGGGCTCAGCAGTCCCAGCTCTGTCAGGAACTCATGGATTCATGCAGGGTGCGACTTGAGCAGCCAAGGTGGGGAGAATCCACCATCGCGGCGGTGAGTCCGGTCATGGAAGAGTAGTTGGAGAGGCACCACGGTAACCTCTCTTACCGGATGTCCCAGATAATTACCGGACACATGTGCTTTGGTAATTATCTGTGGCGCACGCACCGGGAGACAACGCCGCAGTGCCAGCACTGCGAGGATCCTGGCGAAGACTCGGCGCTTCACACGTTGGTGGAGTGCCCAACGTGGGTGAGTCAACGCCGGGATTTAATTGCAGTCCTGGGCGTGGACGTTCTCTCGCTGGAAACCATGGTGAGAGCTGTGAGAGCGGTGAGTGAGAGCAGACGGGAGCAAGTGGCACGCCGCCGCCACTTTTTGCGATACGGTATAAATATATATATTCCAAATATTTTGTAAGTGTGATCTTAATTGCGGCAGCACGGCTCTTGCCGTCGTTTGACGTCTCCCCCCCCCCCTCCCCGCAAGTGACGCGCCGGCCGAGCCACGTTGGGCGCTTAAGCGACTAGATCGGGAGCTCCTCCTGGAAGCCGCCATCGTACAGGCCTAGGCCCCTGCGCTGGACAGGCCTGTCAGCATAGACGATGAGGCGGAGTGGTTCCGGGAGGCCATGACATATGTCTGTGACGCGGCGATGCCTAGGGCTCCACCCTATAATCCGAGGGGTCAGGTCTACTGGTGGTCGTCGGAGATCGCGCGGCTCAGACGGGCCTGCGTGATCATGCACCGCCGGTGGGCCCGATTCCGTAGGAGGCGTCGCCGCCCCGCAGATGGCCCGAGAGTCGGAGTTGTACGAGGGATATAGGGAGGCCAGAGGAGCCCTCCGAGCGGAGATAAGGCGGGCCAAACAGGCCGCCTTCCACAGATACTTGAGACACTGGAGCGGGACCCGTGGGGGCGGCCCTACCGGATGGTGTGGGGCAAGCTGCACCCCACTCCGGCGTCTCCAGCCCGAGCTGCTCGGAGGAGTTGTTGCCTCACTGTTCCCAGCGCGGGCGGTGGAACATGTTCCACCGCAGATGACTCGGCCTCGATCGCCCATGGCGCCCGACATGGATGACGAAGACGTGCCCGAGGTCACTTGGGTAGAACTAGAGCTGGCGGTGAGAAGGCTCAGAGCCAAACGCACCGCCCCGGGACCCGACGGCATTCCAAGCCGAGCGTGGGTCCTAGCTCTAGTCGACGACGCTCTCGAGCCCCGACTGAGAGGGCTTCTCAGCGCATGTTTGGAGCGGGGCCAGTTTTCAAAATTGTGGAAGACGGGAAAACTGGTCCTCATCCGAAAGGCAGGGCACCCGGAGGACTCGCCGTCCGCCTACTGGCCCATAGTGTTGCTCGACGAGGTGTGCAAACTCTTTGAAAGAGTAATTGCGAAGCGCCTCGTCGAGCACCTCTCAAGAGTGCGGCCGGACCTGGCGGATGGCCAATATGGCTTCTGCCAGAGGCGCTCCACCGTGGATGAGATCATGCGCGTGAGGGCTCTAGTGGAGGATGCTGTAGCCCGGGGTGAGGTGATGTTGGCGGTGTCCCTGGACATCGCCAACGCGTTCAACACCTTGCCCTGGAGTTACATTAGGGAGGCGCTCGTGTATCACGAAATGCCTCTCTACCTTCGCCGCATAGTCGGGTGTATTTGACGGAGAGACCATCATCTACCCAACCGTGACCGGTCTCGGTCAGCGTGAGATGTCGTGCGGTGTTCCACAGGGATCGGTCCTGGGGCCGCACTTGTGGAACATCGGATACGATTGGGTGCTTCGCGGTGAGCTCGTAGACGGTGCCGCCGTCACGTGCTACGCGGACGACACGCTCGTGACGGCGTGCGGGGCGACGTAACGCGAAGCGACCATGAAGGCCACGACCGTGGTTGCCCAAGTCGTGGAGCGGATCCGGCGGCTGGGTCTCGAGGTGGCTCTGCATAAAACCGAGGCCCTGTTCTTTCATGGGCCTCGGAGCAAGCCACCCGAGGGATCCAGTCTCATCGTGGGAGGAAATCGAATCGGCAGCAAGCCCCAAATGAAATATTTGGGGCTCATGCTCGACGGCAGATGGCACTTCGGAGAACATGTTTGGGGGCCCAATATGGACGAAGGTCCTGAAGGCCAGAAGCAGGGGAGGTAATGTCGGACTCGAACCGACTTAAACCCCACGCCGTCTCGGGCCTTTAGATGCCGGGGTGTAAGGTGGCCCATAAATCATCACCCTCGCACCCCGACTGACCCAGAGACATATCTGGTTTCCAGATGGCCCCCTCGGATTTGAGAACCACGGTGTCCCTATCTTAACGGACAGATCCCCACGGAAAAAGGGGAGCGCGCAACACGCCACCGCCCCGGCCTGCCATATAAACTCACCTATGCATAAAAGGGTTACAAAGTATTCGTTTAAGCTAAATGAAAAAGAGGAGGTGTACTCGGAGCAACCGAGGTAAAAGTCTCGAATGCTACCACTAACAACGCTAAGAAGATGATGAAAATATTCTCTACACGTATTATTTTATAGATGGCCCCAAACTTGTACGTACACTATGTATTAAATTAAGTATTTACCTGGAAATATTCAGTCTAATATGAAACTCACAAACTTTCATATAGCACCTGTATTAGACAGACACGGTCAGATGTGAACGACGTCTCTACCAAATAAAGGCTGGACTGGGGGATTGTTCACTTAATATGCAGTGAACGCTATACAAAAGATACACATTTACGTATTTGTTTGAAAGTTGTTGAAAATTCTGTTTCTTGGTTTGTTTATTTTGATAGTAGAATCATACTTTTGCCATTACAGATGAATTGCTTAACCGTGCCATACTCCCACAAAACATCGACTTTAGATAAACCTGCTGCTATTTGCCTGTAAAAGTACCTTGATTTACGTAGATATAATTAAGTTACTGCTTCATATATTTATAATAATAAAACTTCATTAATTTACTTTTATAACTTACTTAAGCATGTGTTTATTATCTTAAGTAGGTACCCAACATAATAAACACACTGTATAATCTGTTATCTCACAAAACCAGAACATCTAACTTTGTAAAGTCCATTTAATATTTTCGTGCTAAATGCCAGTTGGTCCAAAGTAATAAGGAACAGTGTCAGCTTAATGTACTCTACCGCCAGAAGTCAAGCATTTCTAAACCCGTTCATTCCGACTAGTGAATTTTGATTCTCTCTGGAGACACGTAAGCTTTGTTAGGTTTTGTGGATTCGTGTCTTTTTGTTGAAAATGTTCAGATATTACTTTCAGGCTTCGTTTTACCTAACGTAATGTAAAACGTAAATGGTTAAGTGAATAAGTAATGTGTAGCGGTTTAAAGGAAACAATCCATGGTTTTCTCTCGATTTGTAGGTGCGCGCTCTTATATACTTCACGCTAATAATAATAATTTTAAGCAAGACCCATTATAATTTTTTTCCGAACCCCAATCCTAGTTGCATTTAAAGGGGTCCGCTATCCCACTCCTCTATAATTTGATTCACTTGGCTTTTATGATAGTGACTGACGTCGGACCCCCCAACCCCGAGAGGAAAGCCTACGCCAGAGCCTCGACCATCAATCAGCAGGAACCTTGCAGATATGGTTAGTTTTGACCTATTAATCTTGGGAGGGCCTACACATTCTATTATTTTGTATTTATATACTACTAGCTGACTCGGCACACTTCGTTCTGCCTTAGAATGTTGGCTACTTTATCAGTTGACATTTGTGAATGTCTCATATTTTTAATTATCCTAATTGCTAGATAGGCACTGTATCCCAAGGCGGCCAGTTCAAAACCGTAGATGGCCCAGGGTCGGCCGGAAATACCTTATTTGGCCACCTTACACCCTGGCATTAGATACCCGGCACGGCGTGCGGTTTTGATCGGTTCGAGTTCGACGTAATTGCCTTCACTAGCCGACGGTGAAGTAATCGTGGGGTTTACAGCAAATAAATCAGAAAAAGCACAGTATAGCCGGAGACAAATCTAAATAATCAAAGATCATGAAAATCACTAACACGACTGTGTTTTATATATTATATATAGATTTACAATTAAGTTGGATAGAGTTACTCTTAACTCCATCATCATCCGAGAACCAACTCAATGTTTAACTGTTGTTGTGTTTACTCTGTACCCGCGACTTCGTCCGCTTGGATTTAAATTTTAGAGGTTTTAAATTCTTTACCGCAGAATTCTAATTATTTTCCTAAAAATAAAAGTAGCCTTGTATCTACCTACCTATCTGCCAATGAAAGTTCAGTTAAAATGGGCCTAGCCGTTCTAAAATACATGTTCAAAAATATGCAATCACTACTTACTATTTTTGAATATGAGGTACTAGCGACCCGCCCCGGCTTCGCACGGGTGCAATGGATGTTATTATACATATAAACCTTCCTCTTCAATTACTCTATCTATTTAAAAAAACCGCATAAAAATCCGTTGCGTAGTTTTAAAGATTTAAGCATACATTGATATAGGACATAGGGATGGATAAAGGGACAGAAAAAGCAACTTTGTTTTATAATATGTAGTGAAGTGTATCTTAGCAAGTTCTGAAATTCCCTTAAGTGTTAACTAGATGGAAATCAGAAATTTTAACTTAAAATAATCTTGAATCTTTACTGTTGAATTTCAAAATCTCAAATCTTGAATCAATTATTTTCAAGAAGATGAAACATTAAGCTAAATGCTTCTATTGTAATAATATCAGAAAAGCACATATTAATTTACATTTGATAACATGTACAACACAACAGAATACGTACTGTTCACTGTGCAAATAAAATAACTTAACGGTGAACTGAATAAATATAATCTACTTGCCGAGTCTTTATAACAATTTATTTGCGTTTGTTACATTGATTTTATGCTAACATTCGTTTACTATTGTATCTGTAAATATAAAAAAACGTTGCGTAACTAGCTATAATGTTTGTAACCTAAAATATACCTATATTCTTTTACTTTAAAAAAAAGATTGGTAGGTAACTTAGTAAGCAATACAGAGAACAGGATTTTTCAGTTAATTTTAAACAATTAAATTTAATAGTAAACTTTATAGTGTACTATAACAATAATATTTAATAATTTATTTAATATATTTATTGTTTAGAAAAAAAAATATATTAGAAAACTCAATATCATTTTTGAAGACCTGTCTATAGAAACCACACATTATTAATTGGTCTTCAGTGAGTTCTGGATAGCTGACATCAGCATTATCAAGAGTGGAAAGAAAAAGAGATTGTGCAAGCACATTCTTCGTAGTTAACGGTAGAAAACTTTGGAGCCTACGCAAGGACCTCACTGTGGCTAACATTCTGCGACTAACCTCTGGAAATTGAAGTCCCAAGAAAGACTTCTGTCCATATATATGCCCAAGTTTTTTACTTTGTCACTATAATTGTACATTAGTACCATTACAGGAGATTTGAGGGAGAAGTGACCAGTCTATTTTTGATATAGCTCTCAGGCTATTTCAAAAATATTTTTTATATAAATATTTTTCTCAGGCTATTATCATTGGTAGTATTACCAATGATAATAGCCTGAGTTTTACCTGGGTTCACCTTAAGACCATATAATTTACTCCAATTCCATATTTCATCCATGTCTTCGTTGATTTTGTTAATGGCGTCTGTTAGTGTATCTAGGTTACCCCTTGCAAAAATCTGAAGATCATCTGCGAAATAAGATTTTTTGTGATTAATTTTATGAAAACTACGAAGAGTAGAGGACATAAAACGCCGCCATGTGGTACACCAGCAGACGCTGAGCACCATACGGAGACAGTTTCTTCCATGCGGATGCGCTGCCAGTGACCATAGAGGTAACTTTGAAACCAGTCAATCACTGCTGGAGATATGTTAAGAGAACGCAATATGCCGAGCAGGACGTCAAAGTCAACATTATTAAAGGCATTGGTGAAATCTAATAGAGATAAAACAGTTAACTCGTCGTTTTCTATACCTGATCTTATATCTTCCGTAATATGAACCAAGGTTGTCGTAGTGCTGTGACCAGGACGAAATCCAGATTGAACAGGAGTGAATTTTTAGAGAGAAAACTAGATAACTGAGAGTGAACCAGTCGTTCAAGAACTTTAGAAAGAAAGGATAGTATAGATATAGGTCGAAATTCGGAGAAAGTTGAAGGGTTATTCTTTTTAGGAATAGGTGTAATTTGGGCATCTTTCCATACGGTTGGAAAGGTGCTGCTGACCGTCGAGAAATTGAAGATGTTACATATAATAGGAAGGATTTCGTCCATAATAGGAAGGATCATATTACGGCCGAAACAGTCAGTTCCTGCAGCATTGGAGGTAATCGACATTATGCCTCTCACAACTAGTGAATTGTGTAAAGAAGAATGGAGAGCAGTCGGTGCGGTGAATGGTGAGCATAGGATGAAAGATAATTTATTGTTTTAGTTTTAGTTGCAGCGTCAAAAGTTGAGGGAGCAGAAAAATGCTGGATTAGAGAATTAATATCTATATTTTGAGAAATAGCGTTTTGCCGTGATTTACCGACACCCAATGACCTTAGGAACTTCCAAACATGAGCCGGGTCCTCATTTTCATCAGAGTTGTTTATATGTTGACGCTGAGCATTCCTACACAACTTACAACTACGATAACAACAATTGTTATAGTAAGTAGTAGTAGTAAAACATATCAAAGCACTAGCATTAAAACACTGCAACGAGCAAAGTTTGTACGCAAACATGAGTGTTTTGATTTGTGATGAAACAGCCAGTTTATCTCCGAACTGTTACTAAACTACACGCATCTTTAACTTGCTTTTTATTTCAATTACGATATAACTCAATTTGTCTCATAGCATTTCCCCTAAGCGTAATAGCGTTTCGTAATACGTAATTTGGGAAATTCCCTTCGCTAGGAGCTTGCTCCACGATGGTATAATTAGATACGTCGGTAATTAGACGGCAGCTCCACAAGAGCACTCAGGGGCCGCTTTCGTTTACTTTCGTACAAGAACTAGGTACCGACCCCTTTTTCACCAGCGGCTAAAATTAAATCTTTTTAGGTATATACCTACTTCAAATTTTATAGACAATGAAACCCGCTAACAGCCTTGATACTACCTATTTCTTGAATAAACAATAAAAGCCTGAGGCCTATTGTAAGGTCCTCATAATAAAGATTTAATTACTTGAAAACGTCAAATTACGTTATAGAATTTTGAACTCTATCAACAGAGATTACTTACCAACACAAAATATGTGTCATCTGTCTCTATCAGGTCGCAAGAAAAATAACCGAAATAATTTTCTACGGTGAGCATATAGAAGAAAGCTATTCTGCTAATGGGAGCACAATGGAAAAGAAAACTCAATCAAGCGCACGAGGTCGTCGTGATTTCTGCACCTAACTACGAGAGATATATTGTGGGCCGGGACTCGTCATTAGCTACGAAATGCGGCATGGCCCACACAGAAATAGAAATTTCCCTCAACCACTAGGTAACTTTTCATACGTAAGCTTGATTTACCGCTCCACACCAATATACTCCATTTTTTTTTTACTTGTTAATACAAAAGTTAGAACTTTTTTCCCGTGTACTTTATCAACGTGTACTTTTTTACCAAAGCTGGTAGTTTTCTTACTCTTTCGAAAAAAAAAACAATTAATTACTTTTTATCCAGTTAGAGATTCTTCAGTGGGAATTCAATTAAATCCTCTCCAGAACCTTTATCTTTTTTTTTTATGATTTGATCAAACACCCAGATTTGAGATGAGATGAGGTGTTATACTGGTATTTCAATATAATACTAATTCGCCAACACCGCCTTGGAAGTCAAAATTTGTCTAATATTAGTAAATTGTTCATCGTGGCGAGAAAGAGAGCGAATCGCACACTTGGGAATCATTCTTTCTTCCGTGTGATACATAGTGCTTTATAACCTATTAGTGCTTTTATACTTACAACTTTTTTTTTTCGTGTGGAGATCCTCTCAGATATCCCCCTGCCGGCCAGCGAGGCTGGTTATGTAGGATTCGAACCGACATAAACCGCACGCCGTCTCGGGTCTTCACACGCCGGGGTGTAAGGTGACCCATAAAGCATTTCCCTTGCACCCCGCCTGACCCAGGGCCATCTCCGGTTTCGAGATGCCCCCCTCGGTTTTGAGAACCACGGTGTCCCCATCTTGCCCCAGAAAGGTGGCTTGTCGCCCCGCCGTTCTGGCCTGTTTCTGCTAGGGTGATAGGCGGCCTTACCTGCCAACCCCAGGCTGCGCTTATAAATTAAAGAAAAATGAAAAAAACCACGTTAACAATGAATTTCATACACTTTTCTCTCCCGCTCAGCACGTTAACAATGGCTTTTCATACATTTTTTCTCTCAGGTAAGTAAAACATTACATACATAAAAAATACATAAAACGTACATTCTGCCTAATTTTTGATAAAGTACTAAGGAACTTTCTGAGTAGGTGTAGTATAAACGATATTTACATCACGCGATAGTGAATCGAAAGACACATCATTTGATCAATCGAATATGAGGATTCGGACAAATAGTTACGAGTTATTTAAAAATACCTACCCTTTTTCCGTTTAGATAGTTACAGAAATACCATGCAACTGAATCTATGTATTTATCTTCTACACATATATAATTACTTTTACCGACTGACTGACTGATTCATTTACGCAGAGCCAAAACCGCTGGACCCACAAACTTGAAATTCCGATAGTAGAGGCATTTTATGTTGTAGGCATCCACTAAAAAAGGATTTTTGTATATTTTACTCCTACGGTGGCAATATAAAGAATTAATGTTTGTATGAAAGTCCATCATTTTTAAAGTTAGAAGTACAAAAGTGCTTCATCATCATGCGCCCATATCAGCGCTTTTCGAAATTTTACCCCTAAGAGAGTGAATTAGGGGTTGAAAGATTATTTGGGAAGTTCGTCCTTTTGAAGATAGAAACATGAAATTTGAATTTCAGCTACTTCTGGTTAGAAATAAATTACACGTGTATCAGTGTTTTTCGAAAATTATATATATAAATATACTACTGTTTACATCGCCTACTCTACGCAGGCGATGAAACGTTGTATGGAAAGTCCTGCATTTTCGGTAGCCCCTTTACTTGCCAACATTTGAATGGAACATTGTGAAGGGAAAGCGGAGTCTCGGCCCGAAGACCATCAGACTTTGGAATCGATGCGTGGATGGTATCTTCAGTAATTGTGGTGTAAACAAAGGAAGTGAACAGGAAGTGTATCAGTATATAAAACATCTCAACTTCATTCACCCCAAGATGAGGTTCACGTATGAGATGGAAAAGTATTTACGTCGTCTTTTTTAGACGTAAGAGTAGCCGTGAGATCAGATAGATCTTTGTCACACCGTGTGTACCGGAAACCTACTCATACCGACAGATACCTATCGCACTCAAGCTTATGATCTCTGTAACCCTGAACATCTGGAGCAAGAGCTGGATCATATTCAGGAGGTACTTAAAAAGAACGGATACGATGTGAACGGACGACGGAATCAGCAGACATTGAGGCGGAGGCATCCAGAGGTGAGTAGATAGCCAGCCTATATCATGTTCAGGCAGTAACGGATAAAATCGGCACCGTGGTATAAAAGTACTCCAACCCGACAGTTTACACACCAGGCATAAAAGTAAACAACTTCGTGGATGCACCGAAGGTTGTCTTGCCGCTACAAACTCCAGGTGTCTACAAAATAAATTACAACTGCGGCAGTTCTGTATAGGCTAAATAAAGCGGACTATTGCTGAAAGGGTCTAGGATCATATTGCAGGTTTAAAGAACCGTCAGACGAGCAAATAAGCGATAGCAGAACGTCTTCTAGAAGCAGGCATCAATAACCGGATGGAATTCCACCATACATGATTCAATGGTTGTACGTGAAGTCATTGTAATTAAGAAACATAAAAATTTCAATCGGGAAGATTTTTAAATTATCTGCAACATGGAATCCAGTGATAAAAAACTTGCTACCTCGCTTTCGGCAGTCGGATAGACACCGTTCAGTTTGTTTAGAGAATAGGGACACTGCGAGTGTAGTATGTGACGGTACATGGCAAAGCTAAATTATAAAAAATATCAAGAATATGCAGGTGGATGAAGAACTTTCTACTTCACGAACTCGACGACGGTGCACGCCCTCAGCCAGTCAGCCTGTGGCCACGGCCAGTGTAACCTGGTCGAAACGTCAGGCAATCCAAAGGTATGTACCTATACACATGACGTTAATTGCCGTTACATTATTGTATATCATGGAACGGGGAAATTTAATAGTTAGTAAGTTAATTTCGTTAGAAATTATATATCGGTGTTTCTTAAAATTTTACTCCTAAGATAGCAAATAAGGTCTGCTATATGAAAAGTTTTTAACTGTTGAAGTAAGAAGCATGAAATTCAATATTAAAATTTATTTTTGTAATTTACATTTGGATCCGGTGGGTGGCAGTGCAATTGGGTTATAGGATTTTTATAAACTTACTACCGGGCGAAGCCAGGTCCCTGGCTGCTCGTTTTATTATGTACATATGTTAGGTTCTCCATAAGATTTTATCGAAAACAGTTTGATTGCTCTCCTGAAAAGTTATAAACTTTATTCCCTTTATCTAAAGTACTACTAGAAGATCTGGAATAACAGTTGAATTATTATTAGTGTTGATGCCCAACACCGTAAATTAACCTTCGTTGTTTTTCTATATATTGGCACAAGATACTATACGTAGACCGCCAGCGCCTCGTGTGGCGTATATTCGCAACTTTACTATGCCAAAAATACCTAAAGTCGTCAAATACCCTCGCCTTAAGGCTTTTATTTTTGCAATCGAATTGTTCCGGATAAGAGCTCTACCAGTATATCATCGCCAAGAACTCCTTCTTAATCTGTTATTTAGGAAAGATTACTCACATTACTCATCATAGCCTATGAAAAATAATGAAACTAACTATAGGTACGTATCTAGTCGTGCGAAGGATATTCTCTATGGGCGACCTTACACCCCGGCGTACTAAGACCCGAGACGGCGTGCGGATACACCCCCACTGACCGGCGGGGGCGTATCCGAAGGGATTTCCGCACGAAAAAAAAAAGGTACGTATCTAGTCAGTGTTTAATTATTTTATTTCAAACGTGACATAAAATTAAACTAACTTTGAACTTCGAGGTCACGGCACGGCACGGATTGTTGAGGTGATGATGACAATGAAAGTAAGTTAGAGGGTAGTCAAACTGTACACAGTTAAAAATTTTGCTCTGTGATTAATTTTATTTTAAAAATATTAAGCTTCATTTCAAATGTTCTACAATAGTTAGATGTGATCAGTATCCATTAGTGCACATAAACAACTTACTGTTTCTCCTCTGAAAATCACTGTCACACTGATATAACACACAATGGATCTTTACACCAAACTGTCAAGCTGCATGGAGGAACTCTCTTCAACATTTACCTCACGCATGGTTCAGTACGAGGAATGCCGCTGGTACGGATACAGCCCACAAGACGATTGCCGGCCTCTCACGTGACTTCACGGATTTCAAGGCTCTTATTTGGAAAACCATGGGTATGATGAAGTCACAAATAGAGCTGTTACTTACTGGACTGGACAGGCATGAGATGGGTTCCAGAAGGAAGGTCTTACTGCTGCATGGTTTAGATGAAACAACAGAAACCACCTGTGTAAATCAGACTGTTTCCATCCTGAAGGATAAACTGCAGTTGCCTCATATCACGGTCAACGATCTGGAGTATTATCACCGCCTGGGAACCAACTTATCGAAACCACGTCCCCTTCTCATACGCTTTCAAAGTTATATGCGTCGTACTGAGGTATGGAGTACTAAGACTAGGCTTAAGGGTACAGGGCTAACACTGTCTGAATTTCTAACCAAGCCCCGCCACGACGTCTTCATGGGTGCCCGTAAGCATTTTGATGTAAGGCAGTGTTGGACTTCGGACGGGAAAATAGTAGTACAACTTCCTAATAATAAGCGTCGTAAGATCGAGACCTCCCCTGAACTGCGTAAGCTGTGTATGGAATTCCCAGCCACGCAATTGCCGCCTCCAGGAATATCAAAGACATCGCAGCCAGTATAGTCACCGTCAGCTAGAAAAGACTCCGGAAGCAAGTCAAATAGTAATGATGTTCTTGTCGTATGTTTGTTACTTTGTTTTACAAACTGCAAATTGAGGTCAGTTGTAAATTTATTTTGTTGTCTCTCTCTAAATTTCAAATCAAACAGCTTTTCAAACATTTTAATTTGTTTGGCTTAACTTCAAATCACAATCACAATCTTCTTCTTCTTTTAGTTAATGGCTTCTGCAGAATCACCGCAATTTCGCCAATGTCAAGTAAAATATAGTAAATGTTTATAAAATTATATTAATCTAAGCATTTCAAATTAACGGCAACGTCGTACGGTTTTCTCAAAGAGTATCAAAATATAATAAATGTTTATAAAATTATTAATGGCGAAGACGCCAATGTCAAGTCCGTCTATACAGTCGAGAGTCAAAAGTCAAAGTCCCACAATCACAATAAAAGTTTTGTTTTGTATGACGTAAATGACAGGTTGATGTCAGTTGTGATGTGACATTGTGACGTTCATTTTTTAATGAATGAAACTCGTTTAAAAATAGTGTCAGTTGTCAGTGCGTTTAATTCTTGCTATATTGTTTGATTGTCTCTGGACCCTTTAGTGCATTGAGGATACCAAATGAGAATTTATAGTAAGTTTTATATTGCTTTTATATATTTATCTTCTTTTGTTAGTGACGTTCTTTATATTACATATTTATTTAAATACTATTATCTATCTTATTATTTATATTATGTCTGATTTTGACGACAGTTATATTTCTTGCTCTTCGTCTGAAATTTCTGATGAAGACTACGCTAGTGCATGTAGCGATAGCGAAAAGGATGCGGTTCGTCTGCGCAGAGACCTGGTTACTATTTTCGGTCCTTTAAACCAATTCCTAAATGTGGTGCATATCAATGCTCAAAGCGTGCATGCCCACTACCCAGATTTACTCTTCTGCCTTCGATTCCAATGTCATACATGCTGTGCTCATATCCGAAACCTTTCTTAAACCCACATTGCCTTCTACACAGCACAAATTACCAGGATACAAGCTGATACGAAATGATAGAATTGGCAAGGGTTATGGCGGGGTTGGCATTTATCTTCGCGATGATATCACGTTCAAAGTAATAGATCGGTCTTCTAATGATTACTCTGGTTTTACTGAACATATTTTTATTGAAGTCGAATTTTATCATGTTAAATGCCTTCTGGGGGTTTATTACAGTCCTTCTCTGAAAATTAACTATTTCTCTTCTTTTGAATCTAAGTTAGAAAACCTATCCTCTATATATCAGCACTGCATAATATTGGGCGACTTTAACACATGTTTACTCAAAGATGATGCACGCAGTCAGAGCCTCCAATCTCTGGTCTCTTCTGTAAACATGCATATTCTCCCATTAAATGCTACTCGCGCTCCTCACTGTGTTCCTTCTCTCTTAGACCTCATAATCGTGTCCGATCCTGATAAAGTAGTAACTCATGGTCAACTTTCGGCTCCTTACTCTTACCATGATCTTATTTACCTCTCCTACAAAATTCGTATACCGAAACCTAAACCAAAATTTTTCTTGCTCCGAAATTTCAAAAACATTAACCTCGAGATTTTGAAAGCTGATGTGGCAGATGCTGACTTTTCACCTGTTTTCGATTCTGGGGACATTGACACAAAAGTTGACAGCTTTAATAATATTCTCATGTCTCTTTATGACAAACATGCTCCTTTGAAAAAAGTTAGGGTGAAGCATTTACCTGCTCCTTGGCTCACAGATAATATCAAGCTGGTCATGTCTAAACGGGACAAAGCCAAAAGACGCTTCAATCGAAATCCCTCAGATGAGAATTGGTCTACTTACAAAACTATTCGTAATCGCTGCAGTCGTCTGTGTTGGGATGCAAAAAGGCGCCACATTCATGACTCCATCAATGACTTGAACACATCACAGGTATGGCAATTTTTAAGGTCTCTTGGTGGGCAAGGCCCCCAGTGACTTCACGCATAATATTGACCTCAATGCGCTGAATATACACTTCTCCACGCCCCCAACTGTGATAGATGACGTAGATAAAACATCTACTCTCAGTTATATCTCCAGTCTTCCCCTGCCTGAATGTGCCTCGTTTACTTTCAACCCGGTTGCAGAGGACGATGTAAGGAAACATATCGTGTCAATATCTACGAAGGCAATGGGTGACGATGGTATTCAACAACAAATGTTGTTGCCTATTCTAGGGGAGCTTCTTCCAGCTATTACTCACATCATTAATTTTTCGCTTGAGAATGGCTCTTTTCCATCGGCCTGGAAGAAAGCTCTCATTATTCCCTTGCCTAAAGCCTCCAATCCCACTTTAGTTGCCCAGTTTCGGCCCATTTCTATATTACCAATTCTTTCCAAAGTGCTTGAGAACACGGTGCGAAATCAATTGTCTAGTTACCTTTCCTCTCATGATCTGCTGAGTCCATACAAATCTGGTTTTCGTTCAGGCCATAGCACAGTCACGGCATTAGTCAAAATATCAGACGATATAAGACTGGCCATGGAGAAAAAACATCTGACAGTATTGGTTTTACTGGATTTCAGTAGTGCCTTTAACTCTGTTGATTTCGACATCCTCCTGAGCATCCTATCATCACTAAATATATCGTCATCTGAAATCGCTTGGTTTAACTCCTATCTTCGGGGTCGCTCGCAGCGGGTTCGCTCTGATGAGGCATCCTCTGAATGGTGTGACCTTGCTGCGGGTGTACCTCAGGGTGGCATCCTCTCTCCTCTTCTTTTCTCAATTTTTATTAATGCTATCAACAAAGTTATATCTTCCAATTATCACCTTTACGCAGACGATTTGCAGCTGTATCGTCATTCTAGGGCTGATGAGGTAGAGGAGGCCATTGCTGCCATCAATAATGACCTTACAAGCATTAGTGCTTGGGCAAAATCTTTCGGATTGCTTGTCAATCCCGCAAAATCTCAGGCAATCATTATTGGTGGCAGATACTTATACAATAATCTTGATCATGCCGCTCTGCCCCCTGTTTTGTATAATAACAATTTGATACCATTTACCACGGTTGCCAAAAATTTGGGGGTTCTCATTGATTGCAGTTTGTCATGGTCAAGTCACATCAACGAGGTAAGCAGGAAAGTGTTTGGTACGTTCCACTCTCTCAAGCGTCTTCAAAATTTCCTTCCATTAAAGACCAGAATCTGTCTCGCTCAATCTCTTCTACTTCCTCTCCTAGACTATGCTGATGTCACCTTTCTCGATGCAACTGAGGAGCTCTGGAACAAGATGGAGCGGCTGCAAAATTTATGCATTCGTTTCATTTTCGGTCTTCGAAAGTACGACCATGTTTCGGAGTTCCGCAAGCGACTGAAGTGGTTGCCAGTTCGGGGGCGTCGGGATGTTCACATTCTTTCCCTACTCTTCTCTATTCTTCATAATCCCCATTCTCCTCTATATCTTCGTGAGCGTTTTGAATTTCTTATCCCAAGGGGTAAACCCTGTCGTACTTCAACATCTCTTTTACTTCGAACTCCTTCTCATTGCTCTACTTGCTACGACAATTCGTTTACAGTTTCCGCAGTACGGCTGTGGAATTCTCTGCCTCATTCCATACGCGCTAGCCCTTCCTTAAACATATTTAAAAAACGAATAAGAGACTACTTTTCCTTTCAACAATAGCAGACATAACATTTATTTATATGTATGTATATCTATGTACTAGTGTTTATTTAGTATTAAAGTATGTATGTATGTATGTATGTGTGTATGTATCTATATGTATGTTTAGTGCCGGGGTATACCTTCTGTATACCTAAATTCATTAAAATTTATTTGTACACAAGACTTTGCCTCTCTTAGCATTGAATTTCCTCTGTGCACTCCCGGGTTTGCTGGAAGGAAACTCAAATTTGAGTTAAGCTCGCCTTTTGTACATAACATCTCATAAGTATTATATGAATGTAATTTATGTGTGCAATAAAGAATTAAATAAATAAATAAAAAATAAAATATAAATGCAGGACAGAAAAAGTTACAAAATAATATAATTACTGTTTCCTATAAACAAAACAGGAAATTGAAAATGATGTGTGATTTAACTACATAATAAATATACTTTTTTATTAATAGACTCAGTTATTTTGCTCTTTATTAAATTGCGAAAGTAACCATCAATTTAAGTATTTTTTAAATGTGAATCTTCTGTACTTAATAAAGATTCTGATAATATACTGTAAAGCCTCTCTTTGATAGCCAGTTCGGAAAGGGAACTCTACAATTTTTTTTGACCGAATGGTTAAATAGAATATTTTTAGCCCCAAAAATTAGTGGGTGTTTTTGGAGCTCCCTAAGAACTTCGGGGTCCAAGCCAACCTCATCTACGAGCTAGTACACCTGCTGATTGACGGATGAGGGTCTGGATTGAGAGATTTATATGGTAACCGCTCCCGAAAAGCGAAGATAAACTAAACCATGTAGTAGGAGAGCGGACTCCCGGCTCCGAAGCGCAAGCTTTAGATGGGATTGGCACTTAGATGACGATGACAATATTTAAAATCAGAAGATCCTAATTACTTGTCAATTAAACAAGCTGCCATTGTACTTAGTTGCCTTGAAGTTCTGCTCAAAACTTTTACTTTAATGAAACAATAAACATAATATTAGAGATGTTCAGCTTTCAAGTACAGAGATGTTTAGTCGACATTGTATTTTCTCCACATTATAAATATGTATTTCAGGTAATATTATTAATCGAGCAATCGCTCGCATCGTTCGATTTTATTTAATTTTATGCAAATTTATTGAAACGATAATAATTATGGATAAAAAAAAATGAATTCAACAATTTGGGCCATTCGGAGAGGAAGTTGAAAATAAAATTATAACACTCAAATAAACTGTTGCTATTACCTTATATCATTACTACAACTAACTTGAGTGGTTTCCTTTATATTTCGTTTAAGATCTGTATTATCATAGAAGACACAAGTGTTTTGATAAATCAAATGAATTAATACTAGTACATTGGTGGGAGAATAAAAAAAAGAACTTTGAGTTGTTACAAAACTCGTAATCCTACAAACGTCTGTTCCTAATTTCTTTTCCCATTTTAAAAGAGCCATCTTTCATTTACGGCGACATTTATAACAAGAAAATTTCAGGCTTCGACACGAAGTTTTGGCAATTTCCGTACTTGGCGACGCTTTTTTGTGACCCATACTTTGTCGTTAATCTTACGAACAAAAAGTCGCCAATGCTCGCCGAGTCGTTACTGGTAACTGTGTGAGATGACAGATTTAAATTACCCGATTAAATAGACCAAAAACTTTTTAGATTTTAACGTTTAAGATCTGTGAAAAAATTGATACAATTGCTACAAAATAAGAAACTGATTTAATTAAAATATGCTTGAACTTCATTTGGCTACAATAAAATATAAAGAGTTTTATCTTTTTTAATCAGCAAAGTAAAATTATACTTATTAAGCTGTCGTTGTTGTTCTATCACACTGCAATGAAACTAAAATTAGTGACATCATATTTTATGTCGATGGAATTGCTTTATTTCAATTAAAGGTCCGTTAAAGTTTAAGTTAACTTAAGTTAAAGGGTTATTTATATATAATTTGGATATTTATTAGATATAAATAGATATAGATAATGGATATTTATTTGACATACTGATCTTCTTAAAGTGTACACAAGTATTAACAGAAACTAATCGAAATCTATTGTAATAAATAGGGTTCACTTATTTTGTGTATTCAATAATGTAAAAAACGTATTCACTGGATTTTATATTAGGGTTGTAAGGGATCGTTCAGTCTCTCCATTCGATGTTATATTCGACCCAAATTTGTCCAAATGCGGACACATTTTCGACGTCTCCCAGAACACTTTTCTTTTTATTGGAATGTATATTTCAGAAATTTCATCGGCACACCCCGGGGCATTCCCGAATTTTATTGCAAATGAAAACATGTTGATAGGTTGCATCTCGTAACATCCGTGCTCATGATGGTATCATAACACGGGCTGTGTTTTTTTACAACTTATAGTCTATATTAAAATATTCCTTAGACTTTGATGAACTGCTATTTAGATTTCAACTCAATTGAGGTATATTGATTTATGTAAAATGTCAATATCACCTGCACTAAACATATTTCATCAGAAATACATAGCTACTAATTATTTAGTTTCAGCTTTTAAACTTTCGTGGCCCGCTTGTGACAATGACCAATGAAACATGGTCGAAACTTCAGGCAATATTTCCCGTTAACATTATTGTATATTTAGTATCAAGTTTGAACTATATTACTCTACAGAAACCACCAGAACTGTAGTATAAAATAATATATCGGGGGTAGCTAATGTATTTTTGGAAAATTTCATGTTCCTGTAGTTTTTATCGTCTCATATTTTGCGCTTATTCTATAAAGAAACCATTTTTACAGCTTTAACGAGCATAAGTACGTGTTTTATGGTAGCCCAGTGGAATCAAACGTTCGTGACAAAAATTATAGTTGGTATAAGTACCTACCTCAAAGATTCATATAACGTCGTAACCTACACAATAGTGTCAATTATAAAGCAGTAAACAGCTCATGGAAGCTTGGAGGTGTGTTAAGACACCACGTGTATAATGACCAACACGCGTCTATGAAGTTACACTTCCGTGGACAGTAGGCTTTAATATCAATCTAGCTGTACGGATATTAGGTCGTTACATATGAAATTGCCGTTTTTCTTGAAGAAATAGGAGGAAACCCAATTTTCAGTACTAACATTTTTGCAGTTTTTTTAGGAATGACAATGACAATTTCTTTTTGTTTATGAATGAGACCACATTAAGCTAACAAACAGCAACTTTTATTACATTTTTGAAAAATGACAGCTGTTAAGTAATACGAAATTTATCATCAAAATGGATAGCATTTAGGAAGTACTGTTTTTGAAGATCGAATTAATTTTTCAAGCGGCCAATAAAAACAAATTTTAATACAGAGTTGTAACATCTTGAAATCAACTTTAAAACAAAATATAAACAATGGAAATAGCTATTAAATTACAGGAATAACGAACTCATGAATTTGTAAGAAAATTTCGGCAATTTCATAGGTAAAGACATATTATTATATAATTTTGATGACAATTCTGCAATCATACTTATGTAAAATTTAAAGTAATAGAAACTTCTAGAAGCGAGTAAAATTATATTTGATACGTAGGCTCCAAAATACAAGGTTTAGATGCAACCGAGATTGGCAATCGGTTGATGAAGAAGAAAAAGAGTTGATGACCAAATTTGATACATAATATTATGATATTATTTTTGTTAATTGTCAATATGACTGAAATTTTGTCTTTACAGATGAATGAGTTGTATCATTCACAATTCAGTAATAAATGATTGCAATCTGTGGAATAAAAGTAAAAGTATGAATAATAGTTAGTTAGATAAATAAATAGAGAGCACTGTGCACCCAACTGATGCAATCTAATTAACTTTGTCTTCTATTGTCATTTATTCACTGGAACTAATAGTCCATACAGTTTGTTACGGTTCTATATTTTGTTAACTTCAACCGCAGCAATACTATTCATGACCCTCAATAGAATGTGTCTAAACATGGTACGGAATGTTACCAAAACATTAATATTTTTAAATTATGTATATGTATTAAATTAAGTACCTATCTATAATACAAACTTGGACTATTTAACCACAATACAAACGTGTTTCATATATATGACTGTGAACAATAACCCATCATTCTGAGTCCGTCCATCATACTTGAGTAGAACACAGCGTGAATACAGCGTGCCCTTGTTTATATTCAGTTCAAGCGAATCTGATCAATATTTGCGCTCATAACGTAAAAGAAAAGTGACTATTACACGGACAGCTGCTTTTTTTGGTCGCTACATCCCTTCATTCCATTTAAATGAACGAATGGTAGAACTCGTAAAGTTTCACGGAACGCTGCCTCTGGCTGTCAGCCGAAGAGCGGCGCCTCGGAGCATCACAAACCATTTACCGCGATCAATCACGGCTTGAGCTGGCAACGTCTCCTATGCCTATATCACTTTACGAAATTGACTGAAATTTTTGCTGAGCACCATTATTGACACAAGAAACCCGTACTTAGCCTTACTTTTGCAAGTGTTACAAACTTTGATATCTGGGTGGGGAAGATGTGGGTGTTTCTACATTTGTGACATAAGAATCGTACATATTTTAGAGAAAAAAATTGTGAAAATAATCTTCTGTTGAAAGACACACCATACTCATATTTTAAATTAAATTGTAAAAGTGTTTTAGAATCCCACACATGTAGAAAGAGAAAAAGCCAGTTTATTATTTAGAAAACTTCAATGATCCAACGAATTGGAAGGTAGGTCTTCCACAGAAAATGTCACGATGACGTGGGTAGAAACTAAGGCTCTCCTCTCAGACTGTATCCATTATGTACGCTACTAAATAGTATCCTAATCTCTCTATAACTTCTCTAAAGGCAAAATGAATAAGAATCTGGGAATATACACAGATTTTAGAGAGAAAATTTTGTGATTCAGTCAGCCAGGCAGTCGCACTCGTAATAGTTATCTCGTAAAAATGGATGGAGGAAGAATGGTATCCCGAGCGCCGAGGTGAATGTCTCGGATGCAACTGAAATCACTGCTAAGATAATGATGATGATATTATTATCAATTAATATATAAGTCCATAGTAATTATTCAAGTGAAAATATAGACAGTGCTATCAATAACATTAAAATGAATATGCAGCTTATACACATTGCGTTAGTATACGACGAAATGCTATCATATACATGCCCCATTCATCTAAATTAGTTCGACGAAATCATCAATATTCTGTAGCTTACATTTTTCACCAAATCTATGAAATCCAACTAGCGAGTATTTTTTGTTAAATATACTGGGCTTACGTAACTTTAAGGGTACCTTGGTTGCTAATCTTGATTGATAGGTATCTATAAATTTTCAGCTGAGAGTCAGATTTTCACTTCAATGGCTGCAATAAGGGCACTTTTGCCAACAAAAACCTTTTTTCACAGCTTTGAGAGATCACTAAACATGAATAAATATTTTTTACTTGCAGGCGGTTATTTCTAACTTTATTTATTTTAACCTACTGCGTAAAAGGAGGCGTCAATGCTTATGAATTCCTTTTAAAACGTAATCACTTCATAATAATATGTAGATCTGTATTTATTTAATTTATGTTATTCTATGGCGCAAATTTTTTATAGGTAAGCACTAGTCAAAAACAAATAGTGTAAAAAAAACACTGGATGACGACATTAATTTTAGAAGAGAATATTACAAAAGAGAGAAGGGAAGTAGAAAGAAAAAATACATTATGTTTGTTATGGATGTATCAGATAAAACAAAATTTCAACTTGATCTTTAAATTTTTATACAATTCATCTTTTCTTTAGAGCAACGTTTAGTGTTTTAAAGTTTAATTCCTTCAAGTATATCAATTCGTCCTTCAGGTCTCAATTTCGACGACGAGAATGTGACGAGAATTTAATTCACAATTGTGTGGAATAACAGGCTACTGTTATTCCACACAATTGTGAATCTAATGGTTGTTACTGCTAATTAACAACCATTAGATAAAAATATAGTTGCTAATTGTCCGTAATAGTACATATGCTCCTTTGTAATATAAATCAACAGTCTTTAACTAATACCAAGGTTAAAATATTCATATTATCATTATACCCAAGGCTGTTACCTGATTTAGTAGGGTCTTATGTCTATATCAGCCGGAGGAGTTAGGGATTTTCGATTACGCACACGTGATAATACAAAAGATTAATTCTTTATCATCTAGGTTATTCCACTTAATCCGTTTAATTAAGGGGGATTAAATGTGGTATGATATGTGTTTGCTGATAAGCTGTAAATGAAACTTAAGCCAAGGCTTTGTACGTAGTATTTTTTTAGTGGTGTTTTAATGTAGACTGGTTAAATGAGGTGAACATGTCAATGAAAAACACGTTGTTGTACAAAAATAAATTAAGCTTTGAGATTAAAGAAAGACATTCCAATAAGCTCAGATTTTATTTTGTAATAACTATTTATTTTTAAGTAAGGGGGCCCGGCAATGGGCGACCGACTTGGTGAGGACCGTGTGGTTTTAGTCGGTCCAATTCCGACACGCCCACCCCATCGTTGGCATCGATAGGGTGAAGCCCATGGGGGTTTCCATACGCTAAAAAAAAAGGCGATAGCCCAGTTCTCCGACAGTCGTTTCTCCGTTGGACTGATCACCGACAGGACTTTTCGTTTTTGAGAGATTCGTCGATAGAACGTTTCACCTACCTGGTGAACGATTCTGTCGTCGATTCACTCATGAATTAATCGTTCTGTCGGCGAAACGTTCGTAGTTGAAAGGTTCTGTCGGTGAACAACTCATAATCTAAACGTTCTGTCGGCGGCTCATTCGGCAGAGAAACGTCTGTCGGAGGTATGTTTCAGAATCAAGAAAAGGGTCTATCGAGCTAAGGTTAGTATGACCTTGTAGAATAGTCAGCAGTATTCGAAATATTGATTTAATGCTGTGACTATTGAAATCGGGTAAGCACTGACTAACTCTCCTCCAAAGACACTTAACTAATTTTACATGGGTTTGTCAATGATATAGCGAGTATGGTATTCTGATAAAATAGTGTCCTGGATGCTAGCGTATTGACTCACCCAGCTGGATAAGGTCCGTTTATGTATTGGTAGAGTTCACGCTAAATTAACGGTCTGCAGTTTTCTGGTCATAAATACGAGAAGTAATGTACTAGAGAAGTGGGCCATAAATGTGCTTAACCCAGTACAGTAATCTGCTTGATGTACGTGCATTAGTAGAGTAGACTCATGCATAACACAGTCACGTGATCTATAAGGCATATGGATCAAATTTTCCCCTTCTACCAGGGCGCGACGACAGCGACTTAACATTGTGCTTAGCGTATTTAGAAATATTTAGTAATTTTAAATTGAAATGGTACAAACACAGTGGCTATAATGATTATATCAATTCATATTTATAAATATTTTAGAGCCCCTGTAAAGTACACGACGCCTGGCTTCCATCTGAAACAGAAAATAGAATAAATAAAAAATTATAGATTTAGCTACTTACCTGGTCTGTTAACCCGCTACTGCTGTGTGTCTGTAAAGTAATGTAAATGTGTGAATAAACGCTCGTGTACGGGCGCGAGTCTATGTGTGCGTCGCCTAGCTCTGTCACAACCAGTGACCCTTTGACCGTCAACCAAAGCACACGTACTCGCTCCTTAAGCACAAGCCTCCAATAAATCGCCTTTTTTTACTCACCGAAGTCCTTACCTGTCCTGCGCCTGCTTCTGTCAGCTACATTTGGTCCTCCGAGCCAGGATCAAAAAGGAATCCGGATAAAACGGCGAACGTAATGTTCAGCACACCGCCACCGCACGCAAAGGCTACATCTCGCAGTGAGCGCGCTCACGTTCGTGAAAAGTTGAAACATTCCATGGCAACCGTTAGTGAAGTGCTCTCAGTGAAAACATGCCCTCCGGCAGGGAAACTCACGGATTTAAGTCCACCAATAGCTACTAATTTTCTACAGAAAGAGAAGGCTACAGAAAAAGAGGGTACCTTGAAAACAGAGCTCGACGAATGCCGCACCTCAGTTCCCTCGGCCAAGAGTTCCAACCCTTCAGTGCTGGCCCGCAGAAAACAATTAGAGCTAGAGGCGGCCGAGGCCAAGGCGAGAATCGAGCGGGAATTGATTGATAAGAAGCTAGCAGCTGATCTCGCTGCGCTCGATGACCGTTCCTCGAGAAAAAGTCGCTGTAGTGATAACCAATCAATGCAAGCAGCATCACAGAAAGTGGAACAATGGCTCGAAAACAGTGTACAGGAACCAGTCGTTGACCATCCCGGCCATGAACCTGCTTTAGCGCCCGCCGCCCTACCTACTTCAAATGAATTTTTGCAACTGTCGCACGCGATTGCCAACCTTGCCACCGCGACACAAAGTGCAAATACGAACTTCATGTCAAGATTAGCCACATCCAAGGACCTGCCCCCATTCCACGGCGACCCACTCGAATGGAGGCAATTTAAAAGAAGCTACGAAGACTCAACCAAATTGTGTCATCGCTGCTCATGAGCGACACTACTCCAAGTACCATTTTAGAAGCACTCGAGCTACGTTTTGGACGTCCTGAATTAATTATCTTCAAGTTGGGTTCACAATTTAGAAAACTGCCCTCCTTGCCACCTAACTATCATAACGCGATCGTGAACTTCGCAGTTAGAGTGAGAAACTACGTCGCTGCCGTACAGTCAATAAATCAAAACGACTATTTAAGAAGCCCAGAATTGCTCAACACTGTTTTATCGAAATGCCCAACTACACTTCTTAACAAATGGGCAGATTACATTTACGACCATAACGACAGCAAGAAGGCAAAATTACAATATTTTTCCGAATTTCTACACAAAGAAGCAATGAAGATCGCCTCAGCTGGAATAAGCCACATTCACGCGCAATCTGAAAATAAACCATTCAAGCCGAAAACCGAAGAACGAAGAGTTTATTCACACGCAGTTTTGAACCACGACAATAATAGTGACGCAAAATGTAAATTCTGTCGCACACATGATCACCCGATTTCAAACTGCACTAAATTCAAACGCGCGCTGCGTAAAGACAAGTGGCGATTTATTAAAACACATAGAATGTGTCATAAGTGTCTATTACCGGGGCATGGGAAAGAAACCTGCCCGGCCGCGCCGTGCGATATCGACGAGTGCGGCCTACCTCACCATCGCTTGTTACACTGGCCCCATAAAGTAGCTTCACCACCCAGCAGCGACGCTGTAAATGAAGAATCCAGTGCTACCCAATTAACGACAACAAGCACCAATGAGCCTACCAACGACAGTGAAACTGTGACAAACACTATAGCCGCCCAAAACAGTGCTAGTGTAATGCTAAAAACAGTACGCGTGAAAGTACATGGACCGAGTGGTATAATTACTACGTACGCTTTGCTAGACGACGGTGCTACAGTCTCCCTAATGTCAGCTGATCTCGCGGACAGTATCAACTTACAAGGTCAGCCTGAAACGTTACGTATGAGAGGCGCGTGGAACTCTGACATCGTTTGCCAAAGTGAAATTGTGAAATTTAAACTTTCTAACACAAGAGACCAAATGTACGAAGTGCGTGCGCGTAAAATTAGTGAACTAGACCTACCTACACAAAAGTTATCTAAAGTGCATATAGAAGACTATGAACATTTACGAAACCTGAAAAACCATGTTACCTGTGCTGACATAAAACCCAAATTATTAATTGGACAAGACAATTTCCATCTGATCATGACGCTGAAGACGATTCATCGCAAGATAAACGAACCGTGTGCGACCCTAACACCTCTGGGGTGGTGTCTGCACGGAATCGTACCCGCAACCTCACGCGGGCTACTAACCACTGAGCATACGCTAACTACGACGCTGTACGAAGCGCGCGACCTGCCGATCTGTCTTATCAGCGGTCCACCCGGCGCCCCCGCCCCGCCCCCCGGCTGTTCCCAGCCGGAGACGCACACATGCGCGGGCGCACACGCGCACACAGCGCACTCAATGCTGCAACTCTCAAACGATGCACACAATAACGAAGTTATGCAACTACACGAACTGGTTCGACGCTCGTTTGCCTTAGAATCAATTGGAGTAAGCTCTACGCCACGTGTAAATAAGGATGAAATTCGTGCACTCAACACGGTGGATCAATCTGCGAAACTTAATAATAACAGATGGGAAGTTGGCCTACCCTGGAAAAACGAATCAAAAATGCCCGATTCTTATGCAACGGCGTTAAGAAGATTTCTCTCCGTTGAACGAAAAATGAAACTAAACAACGATTACGCGTCGAGATACCAAGACCGTATGCATCATTTATTTGAAAACGGCTACGCGCGGGAGCTAACTGATTACGAGATTTCGGCACCTAGGGAGCGAACATGGTACCTCCCACATTTTGGAGTGGATAACCCCAACAAACGCAATTTAAGACTGGTTTTCGACGCTGCGGCTAAAGTAGCTAACAAATCGCTGAACGATTTTTTATTACAAGGCGCGGATCTTCTTCAACCATTGCTGGGTATCCTACTGCGATTTCGTGAGAAGCCCGTCGCCGTAATGGGAGACATTAGAGACATGTTCCTTCGTATTCAAATAAAAGAAGACGACCAACACGCCCTACGATTTTTATGGCGCGAAACTAATGACAGCAAAATCAAAACATATGTCATGACATCTTTGTTATTCGGCGCGAATTGTTCTCCGTTCATCGCGCAACATATTAAAAACAAAAATGCGATCAGATTTAAAGACGAGATGCCTGAAGCCACGGACGCGATCCTGAAGTCCCACTACATGGACGACTATATTGAAAGTCTGGACGACATCGAAACTGCAAGAAAAATGATCAAATCAGTATCCTATATTCATCATCAAGGCGGTTTCGAGATAAGAAATTGGATTAGTAATAAAGAAGAAGTTTTAGCCGACATGCCAAAAGAGACCTTAAGTAACAAGGCAATAAGAATCAAATCTGCTTGCGACGAGTTACCAGAGAGAACGCTGGGACTGTTGTGGTTTCCCGCCAGTGACTTATTCGGGTTCGATTTATCGCTCAAGCGCATACCTACGGACATTCTGAAACTCCAAAGAAAACCTACGAAAAGAGAACTCTTGCGCATTTTCATGTCCATATTTGATGTTTTTGGTTTTCTCGCTCCATTCACAGTGAAAGCAAAAATAATGCTACAGAATACCTGGAAAAGTAATATTAAATGGGACGACAAGATTTCGGACAACGAAAATAAGACCTTCCAAGAGTGGATATTAGAGCTCAATTTGCTACAACACTTGAGAGTGCCTAGATATCACTTCGCCACTTCAAAGGCGAGTGAGCAAGACAAAGCAATGAATGCATCGAGCAGTAGCGACTGCCAGAACGAGACGACACTTGAACTGCACGTTTTTTGCGATGCGGCGCCCACTGCATACGCGGCAGTTGCTTATTATCGAAAGACACTCGCAAACAAACAAATTAATGTATCATTCATCGCTTGCAAATCCCGTGCCGCTCCGATAAACAAATGTATAACTATACCTAAACTTGAGATGCAAGCCGCCGTGATAGCCTGCCGCCTCACCGATACGATTGCGCGCGAGAACCGGTTAGTAATAAACAAACGATTCTTTTGGACGGACTCGCAAATAGTGTTATGTCAAATAAAGAATAACACGCGCAATTATAAAGTGTTCGTCGCTAACAGACTCGGAGAAATTGACGAGTTGTCTCAGCCTCAAGAATGGAATTATATACCTACGAAGTTAAATATTGCCGATAAAGCTACAAAAATTAATACTTACAAACTGAGTAACGACGGGGAATGGCTGCGAGGTCCACATTTTCTGCACATGCCGCGCGAAGATTGGCCATCCATGAACCCTGAAAAAATCGAGAAATATGATGATGAGACGTTACAAGTCAACTTGATTGTGAAAAATTACAATAAATACGTACCTGTTCCGGAACCTACAAGATTTTCCTCCTGGCTCCGCCTGTGCCGATGCATGGCGAACGCGTTATTGTTTATTGAAAAATGTAGAACGTCTGGAACTGCTGAACTTACCTCGGAAATTATGCAGCGCGCTGAATATGAGTTATTGCGCTACTCACAACTACAGTCGTTTCCTGAGGAGGTAAATCTGATTAAAATTAATAAACCTATATCAACGATTAGTCGCCTGAGAAAACTAACGCCAGTTTGGAACGAAAATGGGTTATTGAGCGTCGGCGGGAGAATAGAAGCTGCTGCGAACGTGAACCCAAGTGTAAAGCGACCGGTAATTTTGCACGGACGTGACTATATTCCAAAATTAATAGTAAGACACTACCACGAGATGGCAGCACATGGCTGTACCGAAACAGTAGTTAATGAGATTCGTCAAAAGTACTGGCTATTGAAATTGCGACCTACTGTGCGAACGATTGCTGCGAAGTGTTTGTACTGCCGTATAAGGAAAGCGAGACCTACCAACCCACGAATGGGAGACCTGCCCGAAGCCCGCCTTGCCCATCATCAGCGACCCTATACCTATTGTGGCGTCGATCTGTTCGGCCCAATGGAAATTACAGTCGGACGCCGCCGAGAAAAAAGGTACGGTGTTCTTTTCACCTGCCTCACTGTACGCGCTATACACATGGAACTTGTACCGTCGTTGTCAACAGATTCATTTATAATGGCATTGCGGCGAATGGCAGCGCGGCGTGGCTGGCCATACCGTATGTTTTCGGATAATGCTACTAATCTTCGGGGTTCAAATGCGAAACTGAAAAAGTCATTCCAAGCGATCAATGAAGAAGCTACTGTAAAAAACGAGTTAATCAGCCGTGGACTAGAGTGGTATTTCATATCTCCGGCAAGTCCTCACATGGGTGGTGCATGGGAGCGGCTTATTGGTACTGTGAAAGCGGCCTTAAGAGTAATCCTGAAAGAAAGGGCTCCGCGCGAAGAAGTGCTGATAACATTACTAGCTGAGGTGGAAAATATAGTCAACAGCCGCCCCTTGAGCCATGTTTCAGTGGACCACGAATACCCTGAAAGTCTAACACCCAATCATTTTCTTATCGGGACCTCCTCGAACTTACCTGTGCCTGGGAAATTTGATAATGACGACTTCTACAGTAGAAAATCGTGGAGAATCACGCAGAGACTAGCGGACATGTTCTGGCAACGCTGGATGCGAGAAGTCCTGCCGACTATGTTACCACGCCAAAAATGGTTTCAAGAAAGTCATCAGCTGAAACGAGGAGACGTAGTTGTCATAGTTGACCCGAAACTACCACGAAATACTTGGCCTAAAGGAATAATCGAGAGTGTCCACCCCGGCGCCGACGGTCGAGTACGAATTGTGGACATACGGACAAAGACGGGAATCCTTACCAGACCGGCGACCCGCGTGGCTTTGCTCCCCACTGCAGCCGAGAATGATTGTCCTGAAAGGACAATGGGGGGGAGAATGATGTAAAGTACACGACGCCTGGCTTCCATCTGAAACAGAAAATAGAATAAATAAAAAATTATAGATTTAGCTACTTACCTGGTCTGTTAACCCGCTACTGCTGTGTGTCTGTAAAGTAATGTAAATGTGTGAATAAACGCTCGTGTACGGGCGCGAGTCTATGTGTGCGTCGCCTAGCTCTGTCACAACCAGTGACCCTTTGACCGTCAACCAAAGCACACGTACTCGCTCCTTAAGCACAAGCCTCCAATAAATCGCCTTTTTTTACTCACCGAAGTCCTTACCTGTCCTGCGCCTGCTTCTGTCAGCTACAGCCCCTGTATAATCATATTTTATAGTAATTTTCCCTGACTTTACCCTATCTTGAATATTATTTTGTAGTATTTATTCATTAATACCTCATTATACCTTTTTTTTCGTGCGTATATCCCGCCGGGCAGCGGGGGCGGTTATGTCGGGCTTGAACCGACTAAAACCGGACGCCGTCTCGGGTCTACAGACGCTGGGGTGTAAGGTTGCCCATAGAGCATATCCCTCGCACCCCGACATGTCATTATACCTACGTGACTTGTAAAATCAGAAAAAGAGCTACGACCTATACGGTTCATTAGCAATTCTATTGCAAGACTGAACTACCTTTTTTTTTTTTTTTTTTTTTTTATCGTGCGGAAATCCCTTCGGATACCCCCCCGCTGGTCAGCGGGGACGGTTATGTCGGGCTTGCACCGACTAAAACCGCACGCCGTCTCGGGTCTTCAGACGCCGGGGTGTAAGGTTACCCATAGAGCATATACCTCGCACCCCGGCTGACCCTGGGCCATCTCGCCACTAACAGCATCGCTCATCCTGTCTCCTCTGAAAGCAGAGGAGTACGGAGAGCGATGTGTTCCCGCCACGTTGGGTATTGGCCGACGATCAATGCCAACCCTATGAAGGGGTGAAGGGGAAGCCATTGACCGCCGCCCAGGGTGTACCGGCCGCTCCGATTCCGTTCCCCCCGGACTGCAGCGGGATCGGAATCGGAGCGACACTCGAGGAGGTTACCCAACACACACCCCAAGACTGAACTACCTAAACAATGCTATTAGATGCCTTTTGTTTTTAATATTCTAAGACAGACACGCCGTCTTTTTTATTAAATATGAACTACTTGTCGAAGTGTTCATGGCAGATTAATATTGATCTTTATCTCTAAACAAGAGTTTGAGCTAGACTGCGTGAAAAGCACACACGTGTGATATATTTGAAATGATACGTATATGTGATTTTATTAAAACTTACAGAAACCTTTAACTACACTTTAGCTTCAATATGTCCAAGTACCAACTCTTTATTTTAATTAAAACGGCACGAAAAAAATCAACGCAGGTAAAGAATATTGCGTTTGTAAAATTGCAAAAAAAAGTTTCTGAATAACCTACAATGATTTATCAAACGGTTTCATATTTGTGAAGAGATTATCTACAACTCGGTGTCCACCATGCATAAACAAATATATATGTACAAGAATTGCTAAGTTAATAATATAAATATTTGTGCATCCATAATTGCACGAGTACTTCATCAGCATTTATTGCACCAATCAACACAATCAACTTTCTGTTTAAAAGTAATATCAATATCATAAGAAGTTGAATAACTAAAATTTTCCAGACTTTGTAATACTAACGTATTCCTTGAAAATGACCGATACCTTTTTTTTTTTCATCGTGCGGAAATCCCTTCGGATACCCCCCCGCCGGCCAGCGGGGGTGGTTATGTCGGGCTTGAACCGACTAAAACCGCACGCCGTCTCGTGTCTACAGACAGGTGTAAGGTTGCCCATAGAGAAAAATGACCGATACCTTTTTTTTTTTTTTTTTTCGTGCGGAAATCCCCGCGGATACCCCCCCGCCGGCCAGCGGGGGCGGTTATGTCGGGCTCGAACCGACTAAAACCGCACGCCGTCTGGGTCTGCAGACGCCGGGGTGTAAGGTTGCCCATAGAGCATATCCCTCGCACCCCGACTGACCCTGGGCCATCTCCGGTTTCGAGATGGCCCCCTCGGGTTTGGGAACCACGGTGTCCCCGTCTTGCCCCGGTTTGGGGGAGGGGCGCTAGTCGCCCCACCGTCCCGGCCTGCTTCTGCTGGGGTGACAGGCGGCCTCACCTGCCACCCCCAGGCCTGCGCTCATGGAGGACGGAGGTCGTTAAGCGACCTCCGGCGCCTGAGTCGCCTGCGACGCGAGGCGAGCGTGTTGCGGGCTCGGCGGGCCGGGAGGGTTCTGAACCTCTCCCGGGCGCGCTCCACCATCTCCTTCGCGAGCATCACATGCTCGCAGAAGGAGGTGGCAGCGGCCCACGCGCTCGCGCTCCGCACCATTGCCGCAATCATGCGGCCGAGCGAGAGGACTCCCACCCCGATGGCTGCCACGAGGTCACGCCTCGGCACCTCCCACGCCGGGCAGTCCGCCAGCGTGTGCAGCCCTGAGTCCTCGCTCGCGTCACAGTGATGACACTCAGGCGTTGGCTCCTTCCTGATCCGATGCAGGTGGTCCCCGAAGCACCCCTTCCCGGAGATCACCTGCGTCAGTCGGTACGAGAGGCTTCCGTGTCGCCTCTCTAGCCAATCCTCCATGATAGGCCTTACCGCCGCTATTGCGGCGTGCCCTGCGCTTGGTCGCCCAAGTCGTTCCTTCCACTCCACCACGATGGCCTGGCGGAGCTGGGACTGTACGGCCTCGATTTCTCGATGCTCGGGGTTCAGTCCCTGCTCCCGCGCCTCCTTTCGCCACTGGTACAGTTGCGAAAGGGCTCTCGCCTCCAGGTCCCATGGCGGAGTTCCGGCAAGGAGACTCGCCGCCTCGAAGGAGATCGTGCGGTACCCGCGGATGACCCTGATGGCCATCACTCGCTGCGGAGCGCGCAGCATCCGCACACTTCCGGCCTTCAGGGCCTCCGCCCATATTGGGCACCCATACAGGGCCATGGACCGCACGATCCCCGCGTAGAGTCTCCTGCAGGAGTCATCGGGCCCCTTCATGTTGGGCAGCAGCCGCGCCAGAGCGAGAGCTGTGCCCTTCAGTTTGGGGGCTAGACTTCGGATGTGCTCTCCGAAGTCCCATCGGCCGTCGAGCACGAGCCCCAAATATTTCATTTGGGGCTTGATGCCGATGCGATTACCTCCCACGATGAGACTGGATCCCTCAGGTGGCTTGCTCCTAGGCCCATGAAAGAACAGGGCCTCGGTTTTATGCAAAGCCACCTCGAGACCCAGCCGCCGGATCCGCTCCACGACTTGGGCAACCGCGGTCGTGGCCTTCAGGGTCGCTTCGCGGTACGTCGCTCCGCACGCCGTCACGAGCGTGTCGTCCGCGTAACACGTGACGGCGGCACCATCTGCGAGCTCACCGCGAAGCACCCAGTCGTATCCGATGTTCCACAGGAGCGGCCCCAGGACCGATCCATGCGGAACACCGCACGACATCTCACGCCGGCCGAGACCGGTCACGGTTGGGTAGAAGACGGCTCTCTCCGTCAAATACGCCCCGACTATGCGGCGGAGGTAGAGAGGCACTTCGTGATACACGAGCGCCTCCCTTTTTTTTTTTTTTTTTTTTTGTTAAGGCAGGAAAAAATGTCCCTTCCGCATACCGCGCAGCTCGGGGAAGCCGCGCGGTTATGTGGGGCTCTCACCACACTAAAATAACGTGCCGTGTGCCGTACACTACGCCTTGGGTGAGTGGACCGTAGGAACCTGTATACAACTTCTACAGTCCACCCGGCGCTGGCCCGCAAGGTGGCGTGCGGGCGCCCTCTCTTGGTTGGGCGATGTCCAGGCACACCGGGACATCACCCCTTCGCGGGAGGCTCTACTGCGGGTGGAGGGCAATCCCCGGCCCATCCACCCGCGGCCTCACTAGGGCGGCATGAGGCGCAGAAACGCGCGCCTCCGCCGCCCGGTTCGCCGGCGACGGTTCGGATCAGCGAGGCTATTTTCCTCCCTGGTCCGCTCCGCCGCCTCCTTCCGCGAGATGACTTCCTCGCAGAAGGTTGCGACCGCGGAAAAACATCCGTCGCTGCGAGCCATGGATCGTGTTATGGCTCGCAGCGAGAGGTCCACTCCAACGACTGTAGTGAGGGCTTGACGCTCCGTCGCCCAAGCTGGACAAACCTCGAGCGTGTGCTGCGCCGAGTCCTCACTACAGTCGCAATGATGGCAGGCGGGGGTCCTCTCCCTCCTTGCGACCGAGAACAGGTACCTCCCGAAGCAACCGTGGCCGGAAAGCACCTGTGTCAGCCGGAAGGAGAGGGTTCCGTGCCGCCGCCCTGCCCACTCAACTATGACCGGCTGGAGCGCCTCCACGGTGCGATGACCAGCACTTGGGGCCTCCAGCCGGGTCGACCACTCGACCATTATGGTTTGGCGGGCGGCCTCTCGCCACCCGCGGACCTCCTCAGGCGGGGGGCGACTGCCACTCCCCGCCCGGTACTCAACCGTCAGTCGATAGACCTCGGCGAGCATCTCCGCCTCCAAATCCCAAGGGGGTGTCCCGGCCAACGCGCAGGCCGCCTCCGCGGACACCGTGCGGTACCCACGAATTGCCCTGACCGCCATAACTCGCTGGGCCCTCAATAGATAGGGCCTATTGCGGACAGTCAGAGCTTCCGCCCACACGGGTGCGCCATATAGCGCCATCGACCGGATCACCCCAGTGTAGAGATTCCGGCAGGCAACACTGGGCCCGCCCAGGTTCGGCAACAGCCGTGCCAGAGCGGACGCAGTGCCGACAAGCTTCGGCGCGAGCAGACGGAGGTGCTCGTCGAAGCGCCACCGAGAGTCAAGCACGAGACCCAGATATTTAAGCTGGGCTTTAACCCGTACGAGGACCGAACGGACGTTGATCGTGGCGTCTGGAGGCGGACTATGCCGAGGCCCGTGGAATAATAGGGCCTCGGTCTTCTCCAAAGCCACCCTCAAGCCAAGCGCCTCGATCCTGCTGACCACCTGGGAGACCCCCGCGGTGGCCAGGCGTGCCGCCTCCTCGAAGTTGTCCCCCCGAGCCGTCACCATTGTGTCATCGGCATAGCAGATAACCGATAGCCCGGGAGGGAAAACTCCGCGGAGGACCCAGTCGTACCCGATGTTCCACAGGAGCGGCCCTAAAACCGACCCCTGTGGAACACCGCACGACACTGGTCGTTGCAGCACCTGTCCGTCGCAGTCCCCGTACAGAACCCTTCGCCCTCGCAGATAGTCTGCCACGAGCCGCATTAGGTATGCGGGCACTCCATGGTAACGGAGCGCCTCCCCAATGCAGCTGAATGGCAGACTATTAAATGCGTTGGCGATGTCGAGCGACACCGCCAACAGCACACCACCACTACTCACTGCCTCCTCTGCCACGGCCCGAAGACGTATGACAGCGTCGACCGTTGAACGTCCCGTTCGGAAGCCGAATTGGGCGTCCGACAAGTCGGGGCCAACCAGAGTCATATGCTGGACCAGACGGGCCGCGAGAATTTTCTCAAGCAATTTGCCCGCCTCGTCCAGCAGCACGATCGGCCTATAGGCCGCGACAGAGTCAGCGGGCCTTCCCGGCTTCGGCAGCAGAACCAGCTTCCCGGCCTTCCAACAGTCAGGGAACCGTCCGGACGCTAGGCACACGTCGAACAGCTCCCTGAGGTGGTCCCCCATGTGGACGAGGGCCAGGGCCAACACGCGGGGAGGAACCCCGTCCGGCCCGGGGGCAGTGTTCTTGGAGCGAATCCTTAGAACAGCCACCCCCACTTCCGTCTCCGTGATGGGCGGAGCTTCTTCTTCCATTGCCTCCCCGTCATCGGCCAAAGGAGCCATGGACGGGGGCGTGTGCTCCGCCCGAGTTGGGAAAAGGCCCTCAACCACTTCCGCCAGGAAGCTGGGCTGGAGAGTCTCGGTGAGAGGGGGGCCCTGAGTGCCGAGCTTATTCCGCACGGCACGGTATGGGCGGCCCCAGGGGTCACGATTGAGGCCCTCCAGCATTTCCTCTCTTGCGCGCTCTTTGGCAGCACCGATAGCCTGCTTCAGAGTCCTTTTCGCCTCGCGATAGGACTCGTTAAGCAGGCGTACCTCTTCGCAGTCGGGATCGTCACAGTGACGTCTACGGCTGCGGGTGTAGAGCCTTCGTTTGGCAACACAGGCCTCGCGAAGGTCAGCTATGTCCTGGGACCACCAATACACTGATTTCCTGGGAGGCCGACGCGTTGCCCGGGGCATTGCCGCATCGCATACAGACGTTAAAGCGTCGCGAAAGCGGCTAGCCCCGACGTCAACCCCCTCAGTCGGAGGCGTGCAGTTCAACCACGCCTCCACTATTGCTGCCTCTGCTAGGAGATCCCTATCGACCTTACCCGCAGCCCACCGCGGAAAAGGTGAGGTGCTGCCCGCTGTGCGACCCCTTCTGGCAGCGTGAGATCCGGAGAGCTCAAAGCGAACGTATCGGTGGTCCGAGAGATTCTCCCCATCTTTAACGACTCGCCAGTCCCTTACCCGCTCAGCAACCGCAGGGGTGGCGAACGAAATGTCCACTATTGACTCCCCCTGCGGTCCTACGAACGTGGCAGTGCGGCCTCTGTTCAATAGACAGAGGCCCAAGGCGTCCGCCCACTCCATCACCGCCTCACCTCGGCCATCTGTCCCTGGGGAACCCCACGCTGTAGCGTGAGCGTTAAGATCCCCCAGGACCAGAAAGTGACCTGGTGCTAGTTGCCGCATTGAGGTCTCCACGGAGTTAAGGAAGACCTCAAAGTCGGCCAAGCTCCGATTTGGGGAGAAGTAGACCCCGTACAGAGTCACACCTCCCCAATCAGCGGCTACGAAACCCGCACCTCTATCTCTTACAGACAGGGGCCCCGCGGAGCTGACAATCGCCACGGATCCGTCCCGGTCTCCAGCCCAATTCGGGCGAGGGAGGACAAAGTTCGGCTCCGTAGCCACGGCGACACTTATCGACCAGGCCGCCATGTTCTGCATGAGCAGATCCTGGGCGCCCGAGACGAGGTGCAGGTTCAACAGTAGGACGCTGCAATTACGAGCCATTATTCTGGTGTAACTGCAGCATCCTCCTCCATGCGCGACGGCGGTCGCGCAACAACATCGGGGGCAACCTGAACCGATTGGCTGGCGTCCGATTTCTTTTGTGGTGCCTTTTTAGGCTTACAGGCCTCGCGTCCCATGACGTGGTTGGCCGGTAATTTATTGGCCGCACACACAGGACAATGAGGGGGGGCCGAACACGCCGCGGCGTTGTGCCCGGGTAGACCGCAGCGGAAACATAGTCCGCTGCAGTCAAAACAGCTTGTGCAGGTTGGACGAGTGTGTCCCGTTGCCATGCACTTATAGCACCTCGCTGGCCTGTTCGGCAGGACAGTTACCTTGACCGATGACCAACCAACGAGGAGCCTGCCGGCCTTGGCCAAGATTTGGACCGCGGCAACGGGGCAACTTGCCCAAACGGCACCTACACCTCTGGGACCGGGACGAATAATGCCGATCCTCACTAACTCCGGCGAGCAATTTGTGAGGGACACGATTGCGTGCCGGATATCAGGCGCCTGGATTGAGTCATCCAGCCCTGTCAGCCTAATATCGGCACACTTGGTAGGCCTGGTAACAGTGATGCCCTCCTCCTCCTGCATCAAGTTCCGCAGCCTCTCCGCCATTGTGTCCGCCGTCTTGGTGCCGTTTGCTCCAGAGAACTCCAAAATGCGAGACCCCGTGCGACCTTTGCGAATTCTCGCACCAAGGCCTCCAAGCTCGGATACGGTGATGCTCTGTTGAGCCTTTTTTAGCACAGCCTGATAGGTAAGGCCGCGCTCCACCGCTTCTGGGGCCACCGTAATTACAACGGCCGCAGTTTTTGGAGTTTGAAGCTTCGGCATCCGGCTTCCTGCTCCTCCACCCTGGGTATTTGGGGCTGCGGCTGCGGGCGCGGGTGCGCCAGCAACGCCTTTCTTTTTCTTTTTCTTGCCCCCCCTCTTCTTCTTCTTTTTCCGTCCTTCCACGGTCTGCCAGTCCTCATTCGAGGTTGTGGTCGGGGGGCCTGGAGTAGGAGCGGGGGGAGCGGGAAGAGGGTTACTCGGCGCACTCCTTCCACCGGCAGTTCGAAGAGGCGGAAACTCTTCCCTGCGTTGCACCCCGGCCGGCTTCCGCTTCGACTGCGTCGTAGCCGCAGGGGCGGATACAACCGCACCATGACCAGATGACGGTCCAGGTATGGCGGCCTTCGACTGTGGTGTCGACCTCATCGTGTCCCGTAGACACGGTTCTGGAGGCAATCTTGCTTCCAGGGCCTCTAGGCGAGCGCCAATCATCGGCCCCACGCTCAACATCACCTGCCGTATTTGTTCCTGCGAGCGGAGCGCAGCAGAGGGCACGTCCTGTGGGCCGGATACTACCACAGGCTCGGGTTGAGCACGAGCCGTCCTGATTTCGGCCCGTATCTACGCCAGTTCCTCCATAAGTTCGGCGACCTCTGTGGAAACGCGTTTATTCGCTACTTCCAATCACCGTGTCTCCTCCGTGGCAGTGCGCTCGTGGAGTGCCTCGATGGCTTCCAGTAAAGCGGCTGCTGCGTCTTTGAGCACCTTCACGAAGGTGCCCTTCAGGTGATTGGACTTCGTGGCCACGTCCGTGATCATTGCGAAGCAGTCCGCTGCCCTCTTCTTAAGCTCTACTGCCGCCAGCTGTTCTGTCGGCATATTTCGCAGCTGTTGTGCGAACTGCTCCGCTCGCCATTCCACCTGCTGTTTGTCAATGGCGCGTTGTTTCGCCATTTCAGCCTTTCTTGTGGCACCAGGCCGTGAATCTGGGGTGCTAGAGCGCCCACGAAAGGCGCTTGTCACATTCGGTGGGGGAGCGAACATGTTGTCCGCTTCCGCACCTACCGAGTCCTGAGAGCGATTCCTCTTCCTACTCTGCCAAAACTTAGACGTAGCGTCCACGTCCGTGCCTTGGCTTGTGCTTGGAAGCGACTCCATGTCGGAATCGCTAACAGCGGCCACCTCCGAGTTCAGACGGGCAGACCTCCGGCGTCCGTTCAAGGAGTTTTCTGGCAGCTGGGATGCTGCCTTATCTCCCCGAGGGACGGCTTCTGGCTCGCCAGCCTTCTCCTCTATCGAGTCGCGTGCAGAGCCTGAAACGCTCTTGCACACATCCTCCAACGCCACGAAGCAAGGAACAAAGTCCTCCTTCGCCACTTCATCCTCCTTTCTTTCATCATTAGGGTTTTTATTTAATTGAACATCCATAAAAAGTCCCACGAGTGTGGGGGAAAAGAGAGTCCGTCCAGGCGGAGCCCCCTGCACCTGGATAAGCCTATATACTATGGAGGTCGGCTGGTATCCATAGGTTTTTACGACTTCGCTGTCGGGTCTTATAGACTTTTCCTTGTCGCGGGCCGGCCAATTAAGGCAAGCCCCGCGTCCTCCGAGATCACATCTTCCCGCATGTGGCTAGCATGCAGGTCTTTGATGATCACCCGGAGATTACGCGACGCGGGAGGGCAGCCACCCCTCCCATCACCGACGGCGGCACGAATGCCTGTCGGCCCCTGCGCGAGCAGTGGGCCGACCCGTCCCTCGATCCTTTCGGATCTGGGATCCTCGCGGATCCCTCGCGGGCCTAGCAGGCCCGCCATACCACGACCCCCTCGGGCAATGGGGTCAGCTAGCCCTGAAAAGGGCTGGAACGTTAGCCGTCGACGAATGCAACTCCAGGGCAAGGTGTTGAACGCGTTGGCGATGTCCAGAGACACCGCCAACATCACCTCACCCCGGGCTACTGCATCCTCCGCCAGAGCCCTCACGCGCATGATGGCATCCACGGTGGAGCGCCTCTGGCGGAAGCCATATTGGCCATCCGCCAGGTCCAGCCCCACTCTTGAGAGGTGCTCGACGAGGCGCTTCGCAATTACTCTTTCAAAGAGCTTGCACACCTCGTCGAGCAACACTATGGGCCGGTAGGCGGACGGTGAGTCCGCCGGGCGCCCCTCCTTTCGGATGAGGACCAGTTTCCCCGTCTTCCACAATTTCGGAAACTGGCCCCGCTCCAAACATGCGCTGAGAAGCCCTCTCAGTCGGGGCTCGAGAGCGTCGTCGACCAGAGCTAGGACCCACGCTCGGCCTGGAATGCCATCGGGTCCCGGGGCGGTGCGTTTGGCTCTCAGCCTTCTCACCGCCAGCTCTAGTTCTACCCAAGTGACCTCGGGCACGTCGTCGTCAACCACGTCGGGCACCATTGGCAACCGAGGCGGAGTCATCTGCGGTGGAACATGTTCCACCGCCCGCGCTGGGAACAGGGAGCTAACAACTCCTCCGAGCAGCTCCGGCTGGAGACACTGGGTCAACGGCGGGGCCTTGGGGCGCAGTTTTCCCCTTACCATTAGGTAGGGCCGCCCCCAAGGGTCCCGCTCCAGCGTCTCCAGCAGTTCGCAGCGGGCCTCCTTTTTGGCCCGCCTTATCTCTGCTCGGAGGTCACCTCTGGCCTCCCTGTATCCCTGGTACAACTCCGCCTCTCGGGCCTCCGCATCTGCGGGGCGGCGACGCCTCCTACGGAATCGGGCCCACCGGCGGTGCGTGATCACGCAGGCCCGTCTGAGCCTCGCGATCTCCGACGACCACCAGTAGACCTGACCCCTCGGATTATAGGGCGGAGCCCTAGGCATCGCCGCGTCGCAGACACGGGTCATGGCCTCCCGGAACCACTCCGTCTCATCGTCTACGTTGACAGGCCTGTCCGGCGCAGAGGCCCAGGCCTGTACGATGGCGGCTTCCAGGAGGAGCTCCCGATCTAGTCGCTTAAGTGCCCAACGTGCGGAGCCGCGATAGGGCAGCCGACAACTGCTGCCCCCTGTCCACCGCGGCCGAAGTGTATAGCTCCGGCCTTTACTGTGTCCGGGGAGCAGTTCCCGGCCTCCGCCACGGCGAGCCTGAGCTCTTCTGCCGTGACGGAGTCGTCCAGGCCCGTAATGCGCATTTCTGCGCATTTAATGGGCCTGGACACCCGGACGTCGGCTGCATCTAGCGACTCCCTTAGCCGAGCCGCTAGGGCGTCGGCCTTGGAGCCACTGGCGGCGCCGGGGACCTCGAGAAGCCGGGCTCCCGTCCGTGTGCTCTTGCACCGGACGCCCGGAATCTCGAGGGCCTTGAGGTCCACGTTGGCCTTTACCCTGGCCAACACCTCGGCATACCCCATGCCTCTCGACGCTGCCTCCGCCGTCAAAGTGGCGACGACGGCCGTTGTTCGAGGGGCACGAAGCTTCCCCGGTGCTGCCTTCGCGGCGGCCGCGGCCCTCCTGGCCTTTTTGGCGGCCTTCCGCCTCTTCTTACTGGCTCCAGCCACCTCCCAGCCCCCTTCCAATGGGGTGGAGGTAGCCGGAACCACGGCTGGGGCTGGGGCTGGGGCCAGGGCTGGGGACGTCTTCCCCTTGCCCTTCCCCTTACCTTTTCCCTTCCCCTTACCCTCAGTGGGAGGGGGCCGAGGAGCCGGTTCCGGCAAGGGCGCACTCGCAGCCGGGCAGGTGGGGCCCTTCCGGGCTGCAGCCGCGAAGCTGGCCACCGGTGGCGCTAGAGGCGGATGGCGGATGGAGTCCACTAAGGCCTCCAACCGACTCATCATCCTCTCCTCCAGCGCCCGAGTAGCAGCTACCCAGGGCTCCTCCGGTGGTGATTGGGCCGGCCGCCGCACCGATTGCGTCGGCTGCTCTGCCTGCGATAACTTCGCCGGCACCGGCTGCGTCGGCCGCGTCGATCGCGTCACCCGCGCCGGCTGCTCCGGCTGCGTCAATTGCGCTGGTGGCACCGGCTGCGCCGAACTCGCCACCACCCTCTTCAACTCCTCGAGGGCTGCAGCGAGCCGGACCGTCTCCCGACGGAACTCGGCCAGCTGCTCCGCGAGGGCCTCATTCTCGGAGGCGATGTTGAACACTATATTCAACATCGCCTCCTGTTCGGGGCTTGGGGACCCCCGGAACGACGCGGTCACCCTCTGGAGTTTCTCCAAGAGAGACCGCGTCCCACCGCTCGGCTCCGGCACCGCCGAGGTGGAAGGCCTCGACGGTGACTCCCGCATAACCCTCCCAGGGGCTGAGGGCGCTCGGGTGGATGGCCCAGCCCTCGTTCCCCCTCGCGCCCCTCGGCGGCCTGCAGCGACGCCGGCTTCGACGTCTCGTCACTGCTGGAGGAGGAGGAGGTCGTCCCGGTGAGGGTATAATCCTCATCCGAGACGTCCTCCCCCGCCCGAGCCCTTGCTCGCCTCCTGCGCTTTCGGGTCCTCTTAACACCCAGACCCAACGGGCTACGATCAATATCCATAACATATCCCACGAGTATGGGGGAATGGTGGTCCATCCAGGCGGAGCCCCCTGCACCTGGATAAGCCTATATACTATGGAGGTCGGCTGGTATCCATAGGTTTTTACGACTTTGCTGTCGGGTGTTATAGAGTTTTCCTTGTCGTGGGCCGGCCAATAAAGGCAAGCCCTCCGGTCAGCAAGTTCACAGCGTACCCTTCTGGAGCCACCAGTCAGGTCGTTGCTGATCACCTGCCGATTACGGAACGCGAGAGGATGGCTAGTCCTCTCTCACCGGCGGCGGCACAAGTGCCCGTCGGCCCCTGCGTTAGTAGTGGGCCAACCCGCCCCTGGATCCCCCAGGACCCTATGATGGCCTCAGCCACAAACACCATCGCTCATCCTGTCTCCTCTGAAAGCAGAGGAGTACGGAGAGCGATGTGTTCCCGCCACGTTGGGTATTAGCCGACGATCAATGCCAACCCCATGCAGGGGGAAGCCATTGACCGCCGCCCAGGGTGTACCGGCCGCTCCGATTCCGTTCCCCCCGGACTGCAGCGGGATCGGAATCGGAACGACACTCGAGGAGGTTACCCAACACACACCCCAATGACCGATACCTTTTTTTTTTTTTTTTTTTTTTTTTATCGTGCGGAAATCCCTTCGGATACCCCCCCGCGTGCCAGCGGGGGCGGTTATGTCGGGCTTGAACCGACTAAAACCGCACGCCGTCTCGGGTCTACAGACGCCGGGGTGTAAGGTTGCCCATCGCAATCATGCTGCCGAGCGAGAGGACTCCCACCCCGATGGCTGCCACGAGGTCACGCCTCGGCGCCTCCCACGCCGGGCAGTCCGCCAGCGTGTGCAGCCCTAAGTCCTCGCTCGCGTCGCAGTGATGACACTCAGGCGTTGGCTCCTTCCTGATCCGATGCAGGTGGTCCCCGAAGCACCCCTTCCCGGAGATCACCTGCGTCAGTCGGTAGGAGAGGCTTCCGTGTCGCCTCTCCAGCCAATCCTCCATGATGGCCAATGACCGATACCTAATCTCCAAATGTATACGTTTATTTTCTTCAATTTAACAGTAATATTTTTCTCAGTGATACAAATCTAATCTTAGAAATACAGCCACGATTAAATTCAGCGTACCAACACCTTACGGTGCACAGTTGAGGTGCGCAAGGGCTCTCGCTTCCAGGTCCCATGGAGGGGTCCCGGCTAGGAGACATGCCGCCTCGACGGAGATTGTGCGATACCCCCTGATGACTCTGACGGCCATCGCTTTTAACGGGCTGTTTAATACAGCCACGTTGCGGGCCGCCAGAATCTCCGCCCATACTTCGCACGATCCCCAGGTACAGTCTCCTAGTGGGGGCGTTGGGTCCCTTGACGTTGGGCATCAGACGCGATAGCGCGGCCGCAGCCCCCCTCAGTTTCGGGAGCAGACTTCGGAGATGAGGTCCGAAGTCCCATCGGCTAAGTTTATATGGTAATGTACATCATATATTTTTTTTAGTTTTATCGTTCTCTTATTTTAGAAGTTACACGGACACACATTTTAGCACGTTGGGTGTGCATTTCGCGCAATTCATTCAGTTTAGATATTTTTTAAATTAGAAACATCAATATCATTCTCAAGACCTTCGTATTCGGGTTTGATGAAAAACAATTTTTGAGTTTCAGTTCTTAGTATGGGGAACCCCCAAAATGTATTGTCTTTTTTTTTCTATTTTTGTGTGAAAATCTTAATGCGGTTCACAGAATACATCTACTTACTGAGTTTCCATTTGGCAACGGAACCCTAAAAAGCACAAAAAAGAAAACTTTACAGCGTAAACATAGGATAATAGAGCAATTTTACAAATAGCCTATGATGAATAATAATAATTTCTATGCAAAAAGTAAAGATATCCCATCAAAAACATTAACATGAAATGAGAACCAAGTTCAATATTAGGAATTATTTACAAAATGCGATTATGTCACTTGGGATGTAATTCAAGCTCAAGATTTGACTTGGCTAGTTTTAATCAACAAACCCAAATTTAATAATAATAACATAGGTATTATATGAACCTAACAGTATATACAAACAGGAAGTACACTAACTTGCGTATGACTTACCGTAGATCAGTTCATTAGACAAAATATAAATTACTTAATATGTTTTTACCAATAAACGAAATTTCAGAAATGTTACATAGGTGTTATATCAACCTAACAGTAGAAGTATAGTACAAACAAACACTTGCGCATGAGTTAACGAAGATAAGTTCATTGGACAAATATAATTTAGCCTGACCGTAGAAGCTAACCTTAGAATTGCATTTTGTAAATAATTGTCTGTTAAAATTTAAGAATTTATATAACATATTAAGTGATTGCATTTATTAATGAGTCAATTGAAGTTCAGCAATTTATTTTTTAGATACAAAAGTAAGCCACACAATCGTCACTAGTCATAATAGAACCTGCCCCTGACCGTTCCAGGTGCAAGAGTGCCCATCGCACTCGCAATTTATTTATGAATCAACCTATTAAGTAGAATATATTGTGGCCAAGAAACAAAAAATTGTTATTTCAATTTATTTTAGAATGTTTTAGGTTCTTGTAAACAAAAAAATTGGGTTTTCTACACAGAACTTGGCACCCATAAAGATCTCAATTCTTTCGTCAGCAAAGTCGACAACAATGCATATTCTTAATATTGAATTTGGCCCTATTTCATATTTATGCTTTTGATGTGTCGTATTTTCCAGAATAATAAATAGGTAGCCAATGTTCTTAGGGCACGCCACAATAGCGGCGGTAAGGCCCATCATGGAGGATTGGCTAGAGAGGCGACACGGAAGCCTCTCGTACCGACTGACGCAGGTGGTCTCCGGGAAGGGGTGCTTCGGGGACCACCTGCATCGGATCAGGAAGGAGCCAACGCCTGAGTGTCATCACTGTGACGCGAGCGAGGACTCAGGGCTGCACACGCTGGCGGACTGCCCGGCGTGGGAGGCGCCGAGGCGTGACCTTGTGGCAGCCATCGTGGTGGGAGTCCTCTCGCTCGGCAGCATGATTGCGGCAATGGTGCGGAGCGCGAGCGCGTGGGCCGCCTCGACCTCCTTTTGCGAACATGTGATGCTCGCAAAGGAGATGGCGGAGCGCGCCCGGAAGAGGTTCAGAACTCTCCCGGCCCGCCGAGCCCGCAACATGCTCGCCGCGCGTCGTAGGCGACTCAGGCGCCGGAGGTCGCTCAAAGACCTCCGTCCTCCATGAGCGCAGGCCTGGGGGTGGCAGGTGAGGCAGCCTGTCACCCCAGCAGAAGCATGCCGGGACGGTGGGGCGACTAGCGCCCCTCCCCCAAACCGGGGCAAGACGGGGACACCGTGGTTCCCAAGCCCGAGGGAGCCATCTCGAAACCGGAGATGGCCCAGGTTCAGTCGGGGTGCGAGGGATATGCTCTATGGGCAACCTTACACCCCGGCGTCTGTAGACCCGGGACGGCGTGCGGTTTTAGTCGGTTCAAGCCCGACATAACCGCCCCCGCTGGCCGGCGGGGGGGTATCCGAAGGGATTTCCGCACGAAAAAAAAAAAAGGTAGACAATGTTCTTTTTGATGTGTAGCTTCATAGGCGTGAAAAGGAAACAGACAGAGTTACTTTCATATTTATAATAATAGTTACAATGACGTCGAAGATCACTGCTCACCTAACTTGAGTTAAACATAACTTTTCCACATGACAATGTTTGGTACTTTTTTATGTTCTACTGTATTTGCATAACACAAGTCCACTCAAATTTCCTCCACTCTCTAAACCCGGCAATACTGCTGGTATTCTTCATTTTAACTTGAATCCTTATTAGCTAGGAACCTATATGAAAACTATCGTTGATATTTTTAATAATTTAATTCATAGATAAACCAAGTATACTTTTTTTTTTCGTGCGGAGTTCCCCTCGAATACCCCCCCCCCCCCGGCGGCTAGCGGGGGCGGTTATGTCGGGCTTGAACTGTCGGGTCTACAGGCGCCGGGGTATAAGATTGCCCATAGAACATATCCCTCGCACCCCGAAACGAAGTATACCTATAGCAAATGAAAGTGGGAAGGTCGGGTTGGGGTTGACTTCAAAGAAAATTCACCGATCGAATCATTGACGTTTTGAAAAAGGGAAAGTTAGAAATACCCAAAACGGACGCGCCTCTGTGAAAGGTTTAATAACGGTCCGTAGAGCAAGCTCATGATTATGCAGCCCCAAAAGTAAATAGCACGCACTTTTCTACCTACCCTGGAGGGAGAAAAGCGTGATAGTACGTATGTACAAATTATTTGCGCTGGTGCATATAGGACTGACAGTCACAAAACTCGAAATAGTGACATTAGGTAGAGTGATAACTAAAACTGCAAGTGCAAACTGGAAGTTGTTCCAGAAATGTTTCTATCCTACTTTATAATAGTATTATAAAGTTTATTGATGATTAATGGATAGTTGGTTATTAACTCTTTCACGCAAAAATAGCTAAACGAATCAGTATTTTCAATTTCCATATTAAAATTGTTTTGTTACTTAATCCTAGATTATAACTGGCATCTGCTCGCAACCGAGTCAGGAGACTGTTACGGAATACCGAATGCTATTATATTCTACCAAAATCGTTTCATCATGCCCGGTGTAGATTCCTTATGGTTGATATTATTCTGGATGCAGTCCGTTTTCGAAAAATTCCTGAAAAAAGGCGGTGTAAGCTTTCAAAAACGCAATTAAAATTTTCATTTTCACAAGTTTTCATTTCTACGATCACTGAATTGTTACCACTAAATATAATTATAGCAAACAAACATGTAAGTTAATATTATAATATCACAGTTATGGCACATAGTACAAATAGTATCAGTACGACATAACACTGTCTTGCTACATACAGACTGCAGCCTTGTTTGGAGGTATGTACTGTAACTCCTGAGATTTGCTGTTTTTGTGCGTACAACTTTTTTTTTTTAAACTAAACCAGTGGACAAGTAGTATAATCCATCAACTAGCTATTCATTACTTTTTTAAAGTAGACTTGTAAATCGCCTCACGGTTTACGCGACAATACTAAATACCGTTACTGTCACCAGTTCTACGACACGCAGTTGTCGTGAGGGACTCGGATGCGCCGTTTGTCGTAGCACCCGTAACTGACGCGATCTACGGAAGTCCACCTTTACAAAAGGTTTTATTTTTAGACTGATTGTACCAATTAGTTGACCGTATTTTCAAAAGTACATTTTAGTGCGTTGTAAATATCTTGTCTTATAGATCTTTTAAACCAAAACAAAACTTGAAACTACCTTCAATTTCACCTAAACTTTTCAACAAATTTAAACATTCCTCCTATACCAAACACATCAGAGTAATATTAAATTAATTATACTGTTCAACCTATCTGAGGTAATACAGAGAATAGGGATGTTGACATGGTCGGCATATTCTTAACAGTAATACCTTTTTTTTTTTTTTTTATCGTGCGGAAATCCCTTCGGATACCCCCCCGCGTGCCAGCGGGGGCGGTTATGTCGGGCTTGAACCGACTAAAACCGCACGCCGTCTCGGGTCTACAGACGCCGGGGTGTAAGGTTGCCCATAGAGCATATCCCTCGCACCCCGACTGACCCTGGGCCATCTCCGGTTTCGAGATGGCCCCCTCGGGTTTGGGAACCACGGTGTCCCCGTCTTGCCCCGGTTTGGGGGAGGGGCGCTAGTCGCCCCACCGTCCCGGCCTGCATCTGCTGGGGTGACAGGTGGCCTCACCCGCCACCCCCAGGCCTGCGCTCATGGAGGACGGAGGTCGTTAAGCGACCTCCGGCGCCTGAGTTGCCTGCGACGCGCGGCGAGTAAGTTGCGGGCTCGGCGGACCGGGAGAGTTCTAATTCTTTCCCGGGCGCGCTCCGCCACCTCCTTCGCGAGCATTACATGCTCGCAGAAGGAGGCGGCGGCGGCCCACGCGCTCGCGCTCCGCACCATTGCCGCAATCATGCTGCCGAGCGAGAGGACTCCCACCCCGATGGCTGCCACGAGGTCACGCCTCGGCGCCTCCCACGCCGGGCAGTCTGCCAGCGTGTGCAGCCCTGAGTCCTCGCTCGCGTCGCAGTGATGACACTCAGGCGTTGGCTCCTTCCTGATCCGATGCAGGTGGTCCCCGAAGCACCCCTTCCCGGAGATCACCTGCGTCAGTCGGTAGGAGAGACTTCCGTGTCGCCTCTCCAGCCAATCCTCCATGATGGGCCTTACCGCTTACCAGTAATACCTAATATCTGTTTTTTTCTGAAAAAATATACATTATAAAATAAAATATTACCTAACTTTACTGAACTTTTTCATTATTTTTAGTTCCCAAAACAGCTATAATCAAAAATCAAATGAAATCAAAATTAATAGCTTTTTACATGCCTTAATAAATTTTAATTTAGTTTTATTATGCACTATACAGAAAAATGTGATATTCTCTTGCACTCCATACATTGCCTGCTTATTGCCTGCTATTACTTGCCGATTTTGTATGGACCGTTTTTGGGTGGCTCGAGAAATTGAATTCTCAAAATCAAATATTTAAAGTCGACTGACTGACTAGTTTTCAAAGACTACTTCACTTTGGCAGTTCATTATATTATTATAAAATTTAAATATTTGACTTTTTTTATCAAATTTGCCATTAAAACAAGTACCTACTACACTCGAGAGCAAAAAAATCGAATCACTCTATAATTTCCCCCCTAAAAGGGCTCTAGCACTAAAATTAAAATTCATTAATTCCATGTTCTAAGCTAAGACCTTTAAAATGAGTACAAACTCGTTTAGGTTGTACTCTTTTTTTTTATGAAAATATGCTTGTAAACTTTTAACTTAATAAAACTTAAAAATTACGAACGGTAATCGAAAAGAAAAATAAACCTAAACTCAATTTTTTATGAAACATTATGATGAAATTATTAAAAATTCAATGTTATCGCCCCTAGCTCTTGAATCGGTTCTACATTGACTCAATGAGGTGTTTCATTATTTCTTGTGGTATGTCGTGCCATTCTTCAGCTATCGCTGCTTGAAATTCAGCTCCCGAAGCTAGTGCAGGATTCTTCTCTAAAGTCATCCGACAGGTGCTCAATGGGATTCATGTCCGGACTACAAGATGGCCAGTCCATAACAGAAACATTCACTTAATTTAAGTACTGCCGCACGACAGCTGCACTATGTGAACGAGCATTATCCTGCATTACTATAAAATTTTCTCCGATGAAACCGGACAACGTGCTCTGCTAAGGTTTCTTGGATGTATCTGTGCGTAGGGAATCCTCCCATATGGTGGCCAGTTTCAATGAAAACCAGTTCGCTTTTTGGCTTCTATTAAAATGCCAGCCCACACCATGCTAGAACCTCCTCCATACGCAACCGTTTTTGCTACCTGGCCTACCCTGGCCTTCCGTAAAATCTTCGCCTTCTGTTATTGCCATACAGACACATGCTTTTGTCGGAGAAGAGATGCTCCATTGTTCGTTAGTACAATCGACGTGTATCCTCAAAACGAAGCCGGCCTGCTCAATGGGCAGGGGTTAATTTCAGGCCCGTTGGCTAGGTTTTTGAAGTAAGGGTTGCCGCCTTAAGCCATTTTCTCACCGTCCAAGAACTGACTCTACGCGTTTCTCTCAGCTCCTGTTGGACAATGACTAAGGCCTCGTTGCAATAGCGTGACTGTTTGAGCCGCTGCACTAGACATTGTCAGCCTAAACGCTTCAGGTGTATTGTTCGTTTTAAGGAAACTTTTCTTGCTTGGCAATTGTGGAGCAGCTGTAACTGTAAGAATATTGAATGATTTCATCATCATTTTTCATGAAACAATATAAAAAAAAAGATTTAAGGTTCTTCCTTTCGATATTCCTTCGTAATTCGTTAAAAGTTAGTCAGCATATTTTTTACGGAAACGATTACAAGCTAATCGAATTTATACTCATTTTAAAGCTTAGACTTAGAACTTATGGAATTTAATACCTAAAACAAAATTTAGGTTTTAACTTTAGTGCTAGACACCTTTCAGTGGGAAACTATCTTGATAGTCGATAATTGACTCACTCTAAGTCGATGTTTTTGCTCTCAATGTGTTATATATATCTTGTGTAATTTTATAAGAAATTGGTTATTTTTATCCACTGAGTGTGAAATAACATAAATATAGGCTTTTACGACTTATATCATCGTAAAAATATCATAAAATATATTTTGCATCACCGACGTGGCCACTTTCTTCCAAGACGCCTCCTATAAGGACTTAAATACTTGGAGAGAGCCGTAATCGGGTCCGAGTTGGACGGGTTTCATTCAGAGAGGGATGTAATTTTTTTTTCGTGTGGAAACCCCCACGTGCTGCGCCCCATCAGTGCCAACGATGAGATGGGTGTGTCGGAATCGGACCGACTAAAACCACACGTTGTCCTCCCCAACTGTTCATTGCCGGGCACCCCGGGTAAGCCCTGGAAAGGATACCCCCAGGGTAAACGGCAGACTTTGGTCGCCATCGCGACCTCACCTGTCGGGTCGGGTTTGATCTCGGTGAGTTGGCAGGCGTCGGTGAGTTGGCAGGCGTGTGTAGGACACACACGACACGCCTCCGTCTTGGCCTGCTTCTGTAAGGACGGCGAGTCAGCCGACTACCATCCACAGGCCCTGATCATGGAAGTCGGTAGTCCCGGGCTTAGACAAGTCTGCCGCAGACTGCGGAACTCGGGGGGGCAGGGTTATCTCCCGCTCCGTTTCCGTCGCTTCTTTCGCGCGCATAACCTGCTCGATCATGACCTGTTGGAAACCATGACTCTCACCATGGTTTCGAGCGAGAGAACGTCCACGCACAGGACCGCAACGAGATCCCGGCATTGACTCGCCCGCGGTGAGGGATGTTATGCGGTATTTCCTAGGCCTCACTATTATCTATTCTGTGCCTCGGTGTTAGGGCCACCCTCGTGGTATATGAGTTACGACTTGGAGTTGTTTTCTTTAAATTAGAAATATAATTGTTTTTTTTTATATTTAGTCCGTCAAATTGACTGCACCCCACCTGATGGTAAGCTGAGGTGAAGTCCAAAAAGTAGTGGCCACCATTTCCAGAGATGGTCCCAAGAATCGTGGCCCCTACCTAGACGGCCTCAACAGATGTTTTTTCACGCCCCGCTGAAAGAGCCCAGGATTGTAGGTAGAACGGAACACGTGCGTGGGTAAAGCGTTCCAGTGCTTTATGGTCCGACAAAAAAAGGAGTCACCAACCGCAAAATTGTATATATTTTCAACAAAATAAATGTCCCAAATATAGGTAGATTCGACAGTCCCACCATAACACGCTAGGGCTATATATATTTCAGCCGAAGTAGCTATTATGTAATCGGAAGGTAATTTTTATCACCAGCTATGAGTAGGTACAACACCGCATGTCGCGCGCACTTGTTTCACGTAAATTATGGGTAGCAGACGCGCCGCGGCCAAACTTGCTGTTTTTGTTTCCAAGATTAACGATGAACAACGGCGCTCGAAAAAACGTGTCACAGAAAACGGATATTGCCCAAAAGTTTGCCGCATAAATTTTCTTCGTTCGGTTTTATAGCGTTTATGTAAATAATGATACAGCCCTTTTATGACTTTCGTTTCCTTCCTTGATGTTTATTAACAACTTGTGGGTTAAATCTGTAATAAATATAAAAGAAGTTGAGCTGCAGTAATAAAAAGCACTTAAGATTACCATATGTATTAAAAAAAGCGTTGAGTTATTGTTGGTTTCAACTGAAAGCTCGTATTATTTGTACTCGTAAAAGTGCAAATGAATGTTTTGTGATCAAGTAGTTAACGGCTATAAACAACACTTTTCATATTTTGAAGTTGCACACTTAAAAAGTAGTTAAAAATAACAAAGGTATTTTAAAATTCATCATTTGTAAACAGGTTGTTCCCATCTTTTTCCAATACTGAACTGGCCATTATAGATATTATCATTGAATATCTTTCAAAAAAAATAGTAAAAGATATGTTTAAAAGAAAATGAAAAACCTACCGATGGAAGCCCCTGTACACACGATATCACATCATTCAAGCTTCATATTTTTATAACAAATTCTTCAAATTATTGGACAGTTATCCATTATTCCAATTACATATCAACGTAACGTACAACGTTAAGAACAATCCGTTGCAGTTTCGAACTGGATTTAAAAATATTTCGGTGTTTTTCAGACATTTTTGTACCAACAAAAGTTGGATAAAAGAAATCAGAGCAATGTGGTGAAGATAAGCAAAAATACCCTATACATTAATTCCCGTTAGGTTGCCAAGTTCATTTTTATTTTTAAATTCACTTCTGTTGTATTTGTAACTTCTACTTATAACCTGCCGGATAACTTACTTATGTATAATTAACAAAGAAAATGTTTCAAGAAGTCTTGTACAAATATCGTACAAACAGCTGCACGACATTGTTCGCTTAATCCGAGACATAAATAAAACCAAGGAGTTGGCACATTCGTGAAAAATCCTTTAGCCTCTTGCAGCAAAATGCGTTCGTTATGTGAGAGTAATTTCGAAGTGTGATTTACGGGTTTGTATAAGTGATTACGAGACTAGGGGTAAAAGTCATATATTTAAGGTGCTAAAGTGGCAAACAAGTACACCGCCCAGCAAGTAGCGCCTCGGGTTTCAGCACTCTAAGGGGAGGCTACTTATTCATAGACCGATAAGATACCAATATCTACTGGGGCTCCTAGAGAATTCGTTTTTTGTTCTTTATTCCCATAAGTGCCTTAATTTGCTCGAAATGCATAAAAATCAATATCAAGTAGAATATACTGCTTACGGGCTGTTTGGCCGTGGTCCATCGGAAACTTGTATTCCAGACGTTTCGTCGATCACTGCGTTCGATATCTTCAGTGGTCAGGTCCGGATGCGGCGACATCTCTGCGACTGATGTAGAGACCCGAGCCACTGGCGTATTTATTGGCGGTTGAAGGGGGAAATGACTTGATCTATCCTGATTGGCTGTGTGCAGTGAAACCGATGCACTCGAGCCTGATTGGTCGATGCTAAGCAAGGGGGTGTGGCCTCCCGATACCGGGGATGGTGTTGGCTTCGTCATGTTTTGAATTGTGATGACGCGCGGTGCTGGGTACCAATCTTTTTGGAGATGAAAACAGTGCGTATCTTAGTATCAGAAAAGCTTCACTTACTTTAAACGGAAAACATCACTCAACGACCAATTGCTTGCCATAAACGTATCAGTACTTTAAGTATAACAAAACACGATTATTATAAATTTGAAAGGGGCTCGTTGCTAAGTGGTAACCGAGTAGGTGGTAACATTGCAAAGTTAAGCAACACTAGCCAGGTCAGTCTTACGGCGTGCGGTTTTAGTGGGTTCAAGCCCGACACAACTACCCCTGCTGGCCAGCGGGGGAGTGTCCGATTTCCTGGGGATTTCCACACGATAAAAAAAGGTATGAGACCCCTCCGTGCCACGGAGGGCACGTTAAGCCGTCGATCCCGGTTGCCATACAAACGGCTTTTATGGGAGTCGTTACGGATAGTTGGAGCCCAATAAAGTCCAACAACTGGTTTACTATAGAACTTCGAAATCGCCAATGGGTTGTGAAGAACAGATCGCAGTCGCTTCACTACAAAAATCAAAGTAGTTAGACCGAAAATTCAACCCTAACTAATTTGACAAAAAGGATCGGGGGATGATGACTTTTTTTTTGAACAATATTAGTAACCGAAATTACTAATATTCCCCCTATCCCCTCCAGCTAAGCTAAAATACTTCGAACCCGAATTCGAACCCGGGACCTCTCGATCGTAAGATCGACTCCTTAACCACTAAGCTACCGACTTTTTATTATTAAATAACTTCCTACATTTACTATCCATCATCATCATCATCATATTACATCACATTACTTTAGAACGGAAATCCAGATCCTTAAAACAAATAATACGGCCATGGTTACCAGAAGCGTCAACAATGAAATGCTTACAATACCCAGGTTTAGGAACTTCTATGGTAGAAGAACTTCTGAGTATATATTACCAAACCTACCAAAGCTGCCATTAGAGGTTAAAAATAAAATAACAGCACGTAACATTAAAATAAGCCTAAGAAAATATTACACCCAGCGACCACATGAATAGGAGCACCCGTATAGTATAGTTATAGCGATTTTTGTTCTGTAATTTTTGATATTCACAAATAGTAGATTATGTAGTATGTAAGTATATTGTAATATTTTAAAACGAGAACTATTTATCCTACACAGACCTAATCTAGGTTTACAGGATAAATTTACATTTAAATATATGTATTATGTATAACATAAAAAAATAAAATAAAAAAAAATCAGCCGTAGGAAGTCCACTGCTGAACATAGGCCTCCCCCATCGACTTCCATTACATTCTTACTATCCACAGATAATAAATATTTGAAAATGTAGACATACAAAAGTTTTATTCAATATTGAATATTTGAAGTTTTAACATCTTCGCCGATTCTCTTCAAGTTTAGGACAAGGTCCAATAAAATCATCAAACAAATTATTATATCCAGCAACTTTGAAATAAACACCCGTTATTTTGGGGTCAGCATTATCAAGAAACTTAGTAGAAGCGACCGAAAAGTATAAGGGTTTCGAAGTGCTGTATCAAAGAGCCGAAGTTTCAGTATTATTTCAAGTAGGTACTTAAAACCACAAGCAAAGCTGTAAGATTGAAAACTTTGCATCAGATTTAATAGAATCAGATTTCAGATTTAGACTAGTTTTCAACTAAGCAAGTCTTAAATATGGTGAAATAAAAATATCTATGTCGAAGTCCAAACCCGAAACACAACGTAAACATTCAATGTCAAGACAAGCGTCTTCTAAACCAAAATAAGGGCCAAGCCAAACCTTAGGCCGCATGTCTCCCGCGCAAGCGATGATATTCTAAACGTAGGTGGATTCTCCACGTTTCTAGCAACACAACCAAACGGGAATCAGACGTCTCGAATGACATTGAATGTTTACGTTGTGTTTCGGGCTTGGACTTCGACGTAGATATTTTTATTTCACCATATTTAAGACTTGCTTAGTTTCGTTGTGTTTGGACATTGAATGTTTACGTTGTGTTTCGGGCTTGGACTTCGACAGAAAAATCTTACGCGTATTTTTGTTTTTTGTTTTGTTTTTAATTCAGAATTTTTTTATTTTTAAGTGCTTGTTTTCAACAGTTTTTGAAGTCGGTTTTTCTATTTTTTTTGCATATTTTACTATTTTAACATTTTGTACTTAGTACGTTTATCTTCAAGACCATCGATATAATTATGTATTTCCTACAGACCGTTGATAGTGTATCTGATGATCTGAAAACTACTCTTTATCACTGATTACATAGGTAGACCAAGGCAGGGACTTCATTATATTAATTCATTAAGGAGGGGTCAAACGATAGTCGCTTCCGTAAAAGCCAACATAAACGAATTCATAATAAGAGGAGGAGTAGGTGAGCGGGACCCGGGCTTCCAAGTACAAACTTTGGTAAGAGGGGCCAAGGAATAGATAAACTGAACCAAAACACAGCATTCTATTTAAATAGCTAATAAGGTAGGTAATAAGTGTGAGGACATTGAACCCGACGTTTTGGTTGCTTTTCAACAGCCATGGTCACGGGGCTCAATGTAAATATTAAATAATAAAATAACATCAAATAACGCAAGCAACTCCTAACCACATAAATCATTATTATTTGTTATTTAGCACTTAATTGTGACAGTTGTCTTCATTCGGTGCATGACTGTATGTTTTGTATGTAACTACTCTTGTTTTTCTTTCTTGTATGTATCAGTATTAATTGAAATGTACCGTATACTACCTTAAACTATTATGGAACTCTAAGTCTATAAGTATATATTTTTTCTTCTTGATGTAAAAACTGTATATGACTGTCTGTGTCCTAAATAAAAAAAAATAAAAAAATACATACTAATGTTATTATGAACATAGTTATGCAGTAGAGATACAATAAAACTTATAAATTGTTTTATGTATCCCAGTCAGCTAAATGTTGAAAATCACTGAGCAAAGTTATTCAGAAAAAAGCCGAACGAGTTAATAGAAGGAAAAGTTGCAAAGGTACATACTAGGGTGTCCCTAATTTTTCAAACGTTTTTTTTTTGTAAATCATACCTCTCTAATTATCTTTATTACATGGTTCTATACTCCCAGGATAAATTTTAGCTCATTATTTTAATGGCAACCTCCGAACATGACGTTGTGTCAAACAAGAGCGAGGATATTATTTTTTTCACGCCTAAGGACATTCGACAGTTTTCTGCAGGGAAGTGTTTCTTCGTGGAAATTAAATTAAATCGAAATGAATGCTAAATGACATAGCAGAGAGAGAGAGAGAGCAGTTAAGCTAAAAAAAGACTATTACAGTTTGAAAACCTCCAAAGAGCAGAAACAATTTGTTCTACGAAAGAAAATTCTATCTGGACTCTAGGGGAACCACTATATCTCGCTTGTTGCATCGCTTCAGGGGTCTGACTAATTTCTTCTTCTCATCTCCGCACAAATATATCACAGAAAGTTCAATAAGTTTTCGGTTAACGTCTCTCACATCTTTAGTTCTCCCGAGTGAAATCCATTATGTTCGTAAATTGTGGTGTAAACTTCCTGGGCATTTTTCTTTTTTTTTTGTAAATAAGCCACACGATATACCGATCTAAGTACTGTAGCGTCCGGGGGTTGGACGCCACAATACCTCGTGTTGATGATAAGATAAACACAGAGGAAGAAATTTATATGGGCATTTATTATATCAACAAAAGCTTCCTATATCGGGTTTAGGGAGGTTTTTACGCGTATACTTTTATATTACTTCGAACTAGGGAATCGCGAACTCCGCTCAAGGACTGAGCCTAAATTACAATTACATTTATATCTTCTCTTCGGCCGGCGGACCCGGGCGGCGCGTCTAGTCGCCCGCTGTCAGCCGCACAGCCGAATGCAGCTCCACGCCGCAATTGTTTTTTCTTCCCTAAGCTAATTTGAAACACAAAGTATTTATTTTTAAACTCTGACACATGATGGCCAGGAAACGAACCGTAGTGTGTGGGACGAGGTCCGAACACTACAGCAGCTACGCCCTTACTGGTCATTCATGTGACAGTTACATCGAACCCTAGATAAACTAAATCTGGGACACAAAAACAAAAATTATGCGAATTGTCCCTTACAATGGGAATAACGAAGCAATCTTTGTAATAATTAGTAAACGATAGTAGAATTTCAAATTATAGCAATTAAACTGTAATAAATACTGAAAAACACGAACAAAGAAAAATTGATTCATTCTTGGCCAGGCAAAAACCCAGGTTAAAAGAAGCCTGGCCACAATCAGCCTCATCAAAGAAAAGTTATTGGTATCACTTGCCGATACATTTTAAGGTTTGCCCTGAAAGGACTTAGTAACACAGTACTTTTAAGACCTACCTAACTAAAAAGAAAGATGACATAACTTGATCTGTCCTTACACATTATGCATGTGAAGCAGAGACTATGTCGCCTACACATTACTAAATTATTTTTAAAACAAAATTAAAGAGAAAGAACTTACTCTATAAAGAAAAGTCTGATCGAAAACTAACTTTCAATCATCGTCGGCGCTTATGTCCAGAACGATTTGACTCTCTTACAAAGTTTAGATCACAACTCTCAATATTGTACAAAAAATAATTGCCTAACTCCTACGCTAGAACATCACGAACATAAAAAACAAAACAAATCTATTTATCTTCCGCAGCGCAGCAATATGAAATAAACAGAGAACACATATTAATAATAAAATACTACTAGTTACTAGTTACGCTAGTACGTAACGCGGTTTTAGTCGGTTCAAGATAACACGTTATTCACTACGTGAATTATAATTCTACTAAGACTTATAGTCCTTATTGGCCCTATTGACCCGCAGGCAACTATCAATGCTCTTGAAACATTCTGGAACAAGCCACCATCATAGCCATCTTCTCGTTGAGCACATAATATCACATAAAAGCACATAAAAGCAAAATAAACAACGATACTGATAAATGCGTCGCTCCAATTGTCGCACGACGTCTTTCTTCAAACGGTACGGGATCGATCCATTCACTGCCAACTGCAGAATGTTGGCGTTTCCGATTTCTGCGGAAACTAGCGCTTCACCAGCTGTATATAGCAACCACTAGCTCCTGTGGCAACCAGCACCTCTACCAGTTGTATGGAAACCGGCGTTCCTCCACACCAATTGTAGCTGTAGCAACCACCAGCTGTATGGAAACCGGCGTTCCTCCACCAGTTGTAGCTGTAGCAACCACCAGCTGTATGGAAACCGGCGCTCCTCCACCAGTTGTAGCGTCCGGGGGTTGGACGCCACAATACCTCGTGTTGATAATAAGATAAACACAGAGGAAGAAATTTATATGGGCATTTATTATATCAACAAAAGCTTCCTATATCGGGTTTAGGGAGGTTTTTACGCGTATACTTTTAATCGCGAACTCCGCTCAAGGACTGAGCCTAAATTACAATTACATTTATATCTTCTCTTCGGCCGGCGGACCCGGGCGGCGCGTCTAGTCGCCCGCTGTCAGCCGCACAGCCGAATGCAGCTCCACGCCGCAATTGTTTTTTCTTCCCTAAGCTAATTTGAAACACAAAGTATTTATTTTTAAACTCTGACACATGATGGCCAGGAAACGAACCGTAGTGTGTGGGACGAGGTCCGAACACTACAGTACTTATTTTTTAGCACGGTAGGGTACTGTTTTGGTTAATATTCGCCTCTATTCCCAAAAAACAATCACGAATCGAAAGACAAAACATAGGAGTTGTATTTCTGTACGTCATTTTTTACCTGTTATCTGGTGTTTTATGCTACCAACTAAGTAAATATCTTTATTGGGAGATCTTAGTGCGACGGTTATCTTATAAAAACAATTGAAAACATGTTATTTGCATGAAAACAGTCACAACAATGACTAATTGCAACGCATACACCGTTTGTTTCGCACAACTTGTACGAAAATTATTAAAATACCTGTCGGCACGAGTTCCCATTAATATAGTGAGCTGAAAATCATCTTGGGAGTATATAACCATGTAATAAAAATAAATGGACGGTATGCGTTACAAAAAAAAACATTCGAAATAATAAGGGACGCCCTAGTGTATACCATACAGATATTATAGACGAAGTTATGTATATAAAAAGCTCACACAATACCAGCTAACGAGATTTATATTAAAGCTCAGCTGGGTACTCACGACATGTAAATTTCGATAAAATAATATCCCATCACAAACATAAAATGTGAAATGAGAGCCAAGTTCAATATTAAGAATATTTTGTCGTGTGGACTTCGCCGACAAAAGAACTGAAATATATATAGGTGCCAAATTTGTGTACAAAAATCTTTAAATTTTAGTTACTAGACATAGCAACCTTTTAAAATAAATAACTTCGGGCCACCAAGGAGGTGGACACCGAAGTCTTAAAATCACGCAAATAAAATCAAAATCTTACACCCACTTTTTATCACTTTTCTCGACGTTTCACATGATTCTAAGTCTAATTAAGCAAAAAAAATTTTGTGTCGATCTGTCTGTTGGTCTGGATGTCTGGATGTCTGTTTACGCAACAATTCAAGAACCACTTATCCGATTTAAAAAATTCTTTCGCCAATCATCTTGTTTGATTAATGGGAAGAACTGATTAGATTTTGGGGTTTGTACATTCAAGGTTTGCGGGTCCCTACCATACAAATTGTCCCTAAAAATCATTTTTTTGTGTTTTTGACGTCGAAGACGTTTGATTTGATTTCATTTTCTTCATATTTATTGCTCAATATATAAAGACGCGTCGAATAATATGCATAAAGCCTAAGGTCTGTTCACAAGTAAAAAAAAAGTATAAAAATACTGTAACAAAAATATCTAACTTTGGCCCGAAGTTTGACAATCACTGTGTGATTTCCGCCCCACTAGATTTATATAAAAATGTCTTGTTTCTTGGTGCTACCACAATATTTTCTAATTAGTAGGTGATATAACTTCGTAAATTTTAACAGATTATTATTTACAAAATGCAATTATTACACTTGGGATGTAATTCCAGCTCAAGATTTGACTTGGCTAGTTTTTACATAAAGGCTAAATTATAACATCTGAACTAAGGTCGTCCCGTCCCACCTTCCGTTTGCCGACTCGCGGTCTCCAGTCAAGGACCCGTTTGCTCCAACGGCCATCGGTCCTTCGACAGATGTAGCTACTTCGCTTGCTTATTTTGCGAGCTTTTGGTTAGTTTAGGTTAGTTCTTTGTCGAATTATCTCATTGCGAATATTATTCTTCAGAAAACTAAGCATAATCTCATTCCATAACCCGCTGCGTGACTTTAAGTTTATGGACTAACCCCATCACAAATATCCACGTCTCGGCTTTATGAGTAGACTTCGTATTTTTGAGTCAATAAAGAAATTATTAAGACCGTCGTTTCTAGGCATTATGGTAAGGATAAGGAGAAAACCCAATGTAATTTGCCAGCCCTATTGCAAATCCTTAAATAACATCATAAAAGAAATTAGTAATTTTAATTGTCAATACATAAACCCATACAGCATTTCGTTTGGAGCTCTATAGACTTCCCTAAATCTTGAAATAGAACGAAGTAAGTTATTTTGATAGACTGCATTCAGAGTGCATGTTCAGGTCTCACTCGGGAATCTATAGTTACTCCTAAATTCTCGCTGGATTTCACTGCAACAGTAAACTCATATTCAACTTTCACATTCTGTTGCACCAGTAAACAATCCCATCAGAGTAACTTCAGCAAGACAGAAATAATATTTACTCAAACTTTTACTTCATAACTCGTTACATTAGCAATACGGAACTTATATTTAGTCATATTTTCGTAACATCGCTTTTATTCGTAAACCTGCTACTTCCCAAGATGGCATTGGAATCTCGCAAATGTATGTGTGGTGAAGATTCCGAGAGAAAATGTACACAGAAGAGTTTCAAATATAGATTTATTCGCTTTATGTATATTTAAGTTGAACTACCTTAAATATACATACTTTTGGTTTGGGTTTACTATTTCAACCCTGTGACACATTGTTTGAAGGTACCACAGTTACAAAGTAGGAATCTGCGATCAATAGACTACATAATTGTACATTTACATGATACACAGAATATATAATTGTGTTTGTATGTTTATGTAATAAAAACCCCTTGGTTTCAGGTCCATATCCATCATTAAAAATAACTGAGGATCGTGCTCTTTGATTGTTAGGATAGTCCTAAATCTTGCTAACTATATTTGTAAATAATGTACACAAACACACGCTCACACAAAACTCGAACACATAAACATATTTGTTTTTTTTTTTTCCTGTACTAATCAGAATTAATTTATGCATTGTTATTAAAATATGAACTACAATGACTTTTCAGGCAAAATATACTATCAGATCTAGTCTGCGATTGTACTTCTAGTAGTACAGATTAGTAATCCTACTTCCTACTATCATACTAATATTATAAATGTGAAAGTTTGTGAAGATGTTTCGATATTAGTTACTTAATCAGGCTCTAATCACTAAACGGATCTTGCTGAAATTTCGAACAGGGATAGATAGTCTGGAATAACACATAGACTACTTTTTATGTTTGAACAGGTTGCCATGGGTTGCGGGACCGGGATCAGAATTCCACGCTTATGGAGCATCCAATATATTTCAAACCGCTTATGCTTCTCTTTAGTCACAGCCATACTACCTTATTTAGATGTAAGTAGTGGTCTTTTTAGTAGGAGGCTTACGTGAGGACCTAGGTCAAACACACTGGGACTCTTAAAAAAATCTAATCTAATGTAGGAAGGGGCCTACTGTAGACTATCACAAGAAGTATAATGGATCACCTGAAGACCAGGGGCTATAGGGTAATCTGTAATATTTTACGCTTTCCTTGGTTATGCTTATCTATAGGTTTGAAAAATAAAAAAGCTTGTGGATTTAATTTGAAAACATGTTGACCTTGTTTGACCCCAAGAAGCTTATTTTTAGTAACATATTTTTATTTATCATTATATGACCATACTATATTTTCCTAGAAATCATTTAAGATATATTATGTTCTCGGAAAAAAATCTAGGAACCCAGTGAAAGAGATTAAAAGCAATGCATGAAAAGATTGATGGATGTAAAGGAAGCAAAGGATATTCAGAAGGGTTATATACAGTGGTACTCGACAATCTCTACTCGATAATCCTAATTTGAATGGCTCTCAAGATCAGCGGTCAATTCCCAAGACGCCTAGAAACCTCAATTCTTTGGGAAATGCTTGTTTGGGATCCACCTCCGTGCACAAGATTTAAACGAGGACATGCTGCGCCGACTCCGCTAAATGGACATCGAGGACCTAGGGACTCCTGGTAACTCCTACCTCGGATACGGACAGTATAACCCCCTCCTAACTAATACTAGACTTGGTGAAGTCGACTATGTACCAAAAAAAGACAGGAGTCAACTGCTCAGTAATCGAACAACCGCTCTACGCCCCCATAGATTGTAATTAGCCGTAAATAGGATAGGACAATATAGAACATTATGCATTATATAAATTGATACTGTACATTCTGACAAGCATAGCACACACTACACGTCACTTATATAGATCTCTTTAGACAAAACATAGGTAGACTGTAACTAGCTGACACACTCACAGGCCGAATACACCATCGAGCTGTAGACATAATGTAACATATAAACCAGGATGATAGACATCGAATGTTCAAAGACAAATGATCCCAAATGACATCATAAACACTTTACTGAAAAGTAATTTTCTTGACAAATTTCATTGTTGTTTACACATTTTAGCCTTTCAAACGCCGAATGTAATAGTAATAGGTACGTTATGCAACGTGGTATCCAGATACACCGTATGTACGATGCAACCGTACACTGTCTGTCGACTAAGCATCCCTTGCTCCTTTGTAATCATTATTTGGTAAGAGGAATAAATAGATAATTTTAATTCTATAATCTGCCGTATTCTTTACTACCGACTAGCAAACCTTTACATGGTCCTTCGAAGCCATCGGCCGAGATCTCGCGAGTTCTAGTTACGTTGGTTTATGGGAGTGACGTAGGAATTAGGTACTTGTGAGTGAATTGGTTAAGTGAACTAGCATTGAACTACAGTGTCACGTGGAAAGTTAAAAAGTGGTTTCGTAGTTGACTAAGCGTACAGAAACGAAATCCTAGCAGCGAATACTTTCACCGTCATCTGTGATTCTTCAGCGTCTCAGGCACGAGACAATCAGTAGCTTTAGCAACAGCAAGTCGGTACATAGCGAGAGCTCCGTTACCCAGCAGCAGCTTCGCTATTCAGCAGCGTTTCCGCTATCCAGCAGCAGCATCGCTATCAAGCAGTAGCACTAGCATCTAGCGGTAGGGCGGGAGATCTAGCACACAGCAGCAAGGACGTTAGCGTCCAGTTTCAGCTTCAAAACGGCTATAGCAGCCATCTACAAGTAAGGTCTTTCCTTTTTATTAAGTAGCTATTCAACAGCAAAATGGAAGAAGTTTACAGCCAGCAATGTGAACTCAGCGAGTTGATAAAGAAAATCCCTATCAACATCAAGAAAGACAGCACCGATAGAAAAACAGATGATTACTTTAATAGGCGATTAGAGTTGTTAGAAAGGTATTGGTCGGACTTTCAAAACAACCACTTAAGTATTTGTGAATATAGGGTTATAGATCACCCCTATTTTTCAAATAATATGCATGAAGAGGTAAGCAAGGTATATACAGCTGCAAAAGGATTCATCAAGGAACAGCAGCAGCAGCGACTGCGGTTCGTGAGTGATCCAACTCCGTCAAGACCCACTAGGAGTCCTCAACCTCCACTTAAGCAACCTGAGGTGGCGGCTGAAGAAGAATCATCTGGTTATGAGCGGAAATCAAGACATAGCATACTTCGTCATTGCACGAATCACGGGGCTGTAGAAGCCAATTGGACGATATGATTCGCAAGCAAGCGGCGAATTTTAAGGCCTTCGAGAGAACTATCGCACTTATTGATGTAGAGTCCATGTCCGAAAAATGGGAAATGGTTGACGCTTTAAAAACGCTCGAAGCACGCTGGTCAAAGATCGACTCTCTTCACTGGGAGTTAGACGGCGAATTAAGTGGAGAGGACGATGAGTATGAAGCAGTGCATACTCAGCACGGGCGATCATATACCAGGTTGAAGTTAACAATCAACAAAAATAAGTATTAGAGTTTACGGGATATTTACCATGTGTTTTTAAGAGTTCGTTCGTTACGGATGTACCCGTTATGAATAACGTGCTTAGAAATATCCCACTTAAATCCTTCGACGCATCGAAGTGGTCGTATTTAGGCAATCTGATTTTAGCTGATCCATACTTTGACCTTAGCCGTCCAGTGGACTTACTATTAAGCAGTTCCTCCGTGATCATGGCGCTTGCAACAGTGCCGAAATATCGGACACTTTTAAAAAGACATGGTAAATATCCCGTTAACTCTAATACTTATGTTAGTGTTCGGTTAATGCTGACACCGAACACGTGATGTGAGCCCGCTGGCGACGCGACCTAATTATAAATTTTAGTAAAATTAAGTCGTGTACTTTCGGTGACCGTCGCGACCGGGTGCATTCCTCTAACATTTCCATAAATAACATTTAAACAGTGACATCCTAACATTAACATCTCTTTTAACATTTACATATAATAATTTAACTTAACAATTATACAGTGTAATATCTAGTGTAGATCAAACAATAAACAATTTTGTATTTCTCAACAAACTCTCTTGATTCTTACCCCACTTCCGATCGTATCCCGAACATTGGTCCTTCGATCCTTAAGGACTTCGCGCGTTTCGTGTTCGGTCCGAGTGTAAAACGTGTGAAGTATGAACTAGCGCAACATCAGGGAAAGGTGGGAGGTGTCCACGGGGTCAGGAGTAAGAGCAGGTGCACGACACCCGTCAGGCAACCAGCAACAGTAAGCCAGGAGGAATTCAAGTAAGATCTATCCATTTCTAACCCTATTTCATAATGTCTTTGATTGAAGAACAGCGTAGCCTTTTAGTAGAACTTGAGAGGCAGTGGACGAATTTCAGAAAGGATGGTAAGGAGAGGAAGAGCAGGCCCGACTATTACAAAGGTCAGTGGAACAAGTTAGACGAGTTATGGACGTCGATACAACAGCATCAGGATCGTATTTCGCAGGAGGTAGACCCCGCGGACCCTTACTTCACGGAGAGATGCTTTGAAGAAGCCAAAGAAACATACCAAGTATATGTGTCTTCAATCCATAAAGGAAATCTGGAACAATTCTCAAAACCATCCAGTGGCGTTTGGGCAACAGGAGAAAGGTCGGGTGAAACTGACCATAGGCAGAAAATTCCTGATGAGGACAAGGAGGAAGCTGCGCGCCGAACTCCACCAACAGTACCAAGACAACAGGGTAGCTACAGCAGAATAGATGACATGCTATGACAACAAGAAGCCAATTTTAGAGCTTTCACGAGAACAGTATTTAACATGGAGCTAGACAGCTTAACAGTGAAATGGGAGTTTGAGGATGCTCTGAAAACACTAGAAAATCGTTGGTCTACCATAGATAAATTACACTTGCAGATCGATAGTGAAATAAACGGAGAGAACTGGGTATATGAGTCCAATTTCACTAAACATGAAAAACAAGTTAATACCTTGAAAAAAGAAATTAACAAAAAAATGTGGTCAGTATCTTATAAGGAAAAGTTTACACCAAAATTAGACATTCCTATATTTAGCGGCAACTGCACACAGTGGATGTCATTTAAAGATTTATTTATTGACGCCGTTCATAACAACACTATGATGCCGGATTCACAAAAAATGCAAATATTGAAAACGAAAGTCAGAGGAGAAGCTGATAAATTAATTCAACATCTTTACATAAGCTCCGAAAACTATAAATCATGCTGGGAAATCCTAAACAAACGCTATAACAACAAAAAACGAATTTTCAGGTCTCATATGGATATATTATTAAACTTACCAAACATACATCATAATTCAATAACCCATATAAAAAGAATGCACGACATAACATTGCAGACGATAAACGCTCTAAACAATCTAGGGGCGGACACAAGAACATGGGGTCCAATCGTAGAACATCTACTTATCCAAAAAATGGATCTAGAAACACAGGATGATTACCTGGAAACGGTGAAAGAGCCACGCGAACTACCAGTATTACAAGAGCTGTTGGACTTCTTAGAAAGCAAGTTTACGACCTTAGAAACATCATCCCGCCGAAGTCAGGAAAAGGAGTCACAAAAACATCCCCAAAATTCTGTAAGTTTCATAAAATATAATTCAACAGGCAAATCCGCGTCATACAGTATGTCTAAAAATGCAAAGAATGGTCAAATTGCGAAATCTTACAATGTGACCGGATTTGGCTTTAAATGCCCACTTTGCAAACATCAGCATGGCCTGTACAATTGCAAAACATTTTTAATAAAATAATAAAATGACAAAAAATTAGAAACGGTGAAAAAACTTGGAATCTGCATTAATTGCCTATTTTCGCATAATGGCAAACCTTGCACTTCCAATCACAAATATCGAAATTGTAAGGGTCATCATAGTACAATATTGCATGACGCATTTGTTAACTCAGCATCAGCATCAACGTCATGTTCAACTTTGGCAACATCCGAGAGAAACGTGATCGGTAATGCACGTATTTCTCAAGACAACTGTCCGGAAATATTGTTAGCAACAGCACAACTAAAGGTCCAAGGAGCTGACGGGATATATCAGAATATGAGAGCCTTAGTTGATCAAGGGTCCCAGATATCCCTAATTACAGAACATGCAGCAAAGATATTAGGTATTAAAAGAGAAAATTACAAAGGGGTTATTTTCGGCGTCGGCCAACGTGAAAATAACTGCAAAGGAAAAATAAAAATAACATGTGCATAACTACATACTGATTATACTTTCCATGCGGAAGTAGTCATTATGGCGAGCCTGGTCAAACGCCTACCAAGCAAGACATTCAACATCCCGAATTGGTCTACAATTAAGAACATCAACTTAGCCGATCCTGAGTTTAATATAAGCAGACCAATCGATTTATTGCTCGGGGCCGATGTTTATTCAAACATTATATTGAGCGGCATTATAAAGGGAGATGACGCAACACTACCTGTCGCGCAACAAACAGAACTAGGCTGGATTTTATGCGGTAATGCATAAACACTCCACTGTAACGTCATAGTTACAAATATTGAAGACATAAAACAGTTTTGGGAACTCGAGGAGATCTCAGAAGAAAATCAGATGTCATCAGAAGAGATCCAATGCGTAGAACATTACGAACAAACTACAACAAGGAACAAGGAAGGCCGATATGTCGTAAGATTACCGATGAAGAGTGACATGGTCTCCAAACTTGGTTCCTCCAAACAGATTGCCGTCGCTCAGTTCAAAAATCTGGAGAGAAAATTAGAGAAACAACAACATTTTGCTAAGGCTTATAAAGACTTTATGTCAGAGTATATGGAACTCGGTCATATGCAACAATGTACTAGTACTGTGACGCCCGAATGTTACCTTCCTCACCACGGCGTAGAGCGCGCCGAATCCACGACTACCAAGTACAGGGTGGTATTTAATGCATCGGCGAAAACATCTGCAGGCTGCTCGCTCAACGATCTAATGTATAAGGGGCCCAATTTACAACAAAATCTACAGAGCTTGTTATTGAGGTGGAGACTATATCAATATGCGTTTATAGCTGATATCGAGAAGATGTATCGGCAGATATTGGTAAACAAATTAGATACCCCTTTACAGAAAATCATTTGGAGAGATTCACCTGAGCAACCTCTACAGTCGTTCCAATTATCGACGTTGACATACGGAACCAAGGCGGCGCCGTTTATAGCGATGATGACCCCTAAGCGGCTAGCAAGGGATGAACGTGATTCGTTTCCTGAGGCTTCCAAGGTCTTACAGGAGGCTTTTTACATAGATGACTTAGTTCACGGCGCACACAACATAGACCAGGGCCAGAAGTTAATTGAAGACCTCACCCGGCTGTTGAGATCGGGAGGATTTAACTTACGTAAATGGTCCTTCAATCATCAAAAGGTATTGCAAAATATACCCGAGGTTCACGACAATCGAGAAACAACATTTTATTTTAAAACAGAAAACACCTCAAAATTCCTGGGATTGGGCTGGAACCCTACAAAGGATACGTTCACTTTTACGTGTCAAGCATCCAATCCTGCCAAATTAACAAAAAGAAATCTGCTATCTGAAATTTCAAATTTTTTTGACCCTAGGATGGCTAGCTCCAGTAGTCGTGAAAATGAAATTATTGTTCCAAAAGGTTTGGAAAAAGAATACTCAGTGGGACCAGGAAGTATCGATTGATATATACAATGAATGGTCTAAATTACAAGCAGATTTAAAATACATAAACAACTATGAGACTCCAAGATGGATATCGAGTGGGGAACACGACATCATTGAATTACACGGGTTCTGTGATGCCTCGATTGAAGCGTACGCATGTGTTGTTTACGCCCGAATCAAAAAACAAAAAAGACCTATAATAGTCGCTGCAAAGACAAAACTTGTACCCCTCAACAAACAGCTAACTTTGCCGCGCCTAGAATTAAGCGGAGCTTACTTATTATCTAAGCTCATTAAGCAAATAAAACAGTCATGGTGCGAACACAACCTGGAAATACATGTGTGGACAGATTCCAAAGTCATTTTAGGATGGCTGAATGGAGACCCAAACAAATGGCGACCCTTTGTAGCCAACAGAGTACGCCAAATAACAGAGACGATCCCCTCAAAACAGTGGCGATACGTCAACACTAGCGAAAATCCTGCTGACGCCGCGAGTCGGGGCCTATATCCAAATCAATTCCTGAAAAACCAATCGTTATGGAAAAATGGGCCCGGCTGGCTCACAACATTCGATACACAGTTATGGGAGAAACAAAAATTTACAACAGAACAGGAAGAGAAGTCTGCAAAGCAAACTAATGTGGTCTTAAATCACAGAGAAGAAAGTATCATTGATCAGCTGTTAACAAAACACAGTTCATTAAATAAAATCATACGCGTCCTGACCTACATATTACGCCTCACAACCTTCGATCGTAAACAGCAACGACAGGGATATCTCACGTTACAAGAATTACGTATGGCGAAGTTGAAAATTATACGCCACGTTCAATTAAGCGAGTATGGAACAGAAATAGACCACTTAACGAAACATGGAAAGGTGGATTCAAAAAGTAAACTTTTACCGTTGAATCCATTTATTGACAAAGACAACATTCTACGAGTAGGAGGTCGACTTCGGAACGCAATGATTAACATGGAGATGAAACACCCCAAAATCATACCGAGCGACTCACGGTTCGCTACCTTAGTCATAAGCTCAGCTCATAAATTAACACTCCACGGTGGTCCCCGCCTTACGCTAGCTACTTTGAGACGGGAGTATTGGATTACCAGCGGCAACAATACCGTCAAGAAAGAGCTTCGCAAATGCATTACTTGTCGAAAAAATGAAGGGCAAAAACAACAACAACTAATGGGAGATCTACCGGCACCTCGTATAAACCCAGCCAGCCCATTCTATCATACAGGGGTAGACTACACGGGATTTGTCGAGGTGAAAAGGAACAAAGGACGAAGTGGACTTTCATTAAAAGGTTACATCGCTATTTTCGTATGTATGGTGACCAAAGCCGTATATTTAGAGATAGTGTCAGAACTAACCAGTTCCGCCTTCTTGGCTGCTTTACGAAGAATGGCGGCCAGAAGAGGAACACCCCGGCATATCTACAGTGATAATAGCACGAACTTTGTCGGGGCGAACAAAATCCTACAAGAAGAGTGGGAACAACTAAAACAAATTTTCAATGACAGTTTTCTCACAGAAATGACTGAAATGAAGATTGAATGGCACTTTAACGCACCCGCGTGGCCCAGCGCCGGAGGTTTATGGGAACGTGCAGTTAGAAGCTTAAAACATCACCTCAAACGCGTGGTGGGTCAATAAAAATTAACTTTTGAGGAGTATTCTACATTATTAGCACAAATAGAAGCTTGCCTAAACTCCCGACCACTGTGAGCCCTAACAGAAAATATAGAGGATCTTGACTATCTATCACCCGCTCACTTCTTGACCGGAAGATCAGGAGTTACGATGATAGAAACAGGTGAAGATGCTCGAACACGTTGGCATTTGACTCAGAACATATTCAGAGACATTTGGAAGAGATGGAAGTCTGAATATTTAAGCCAACTAACATCAAGAGGAAAGTGGCGGAATCCTCAACAAAACATGAAAATCGGTGATATGGTAGTCATCCATGACGATAACATTCCATCAGGAAAATGGACCCTGGGAAGAGTGGTTGATGTCCACCCTGGTAGTGATGATTACGTGAGAGTTGTAACATTAAAAACCAAAAATAATCTGATAAAAAGACCGGTAACAAAATTATCTAGATTGCCATTAGAACAAGAAAACGAATATAAATCACAACCCGACATCGGAGTGCCAAGTAAACCTAGTAGGCATGGTCAGTTCTACCTAAACAAACGATCGAGTTTCATTACAACGGCATTGACCTTCCTATATATTATATCAATGGTAACGACCTCTATGTGCATCAACATAAATACACTGGATAAGCAACAAGGCATTTATTTCGATAAATTATCAAACATACAGCTCGTAAGAGATGAGTGGAAAATAGTTGCTTACTACGATCTGCAACCTTACTGGGAAGGGAACACCGCTTTGCAAAAATATTATAAACACCTGGAAAGGGTTTGTGACTACCTAAAACGGCAGACGTACTGTGACATAATAAGAATACAATTAAGTCATTCACTAAATGAACTGGAACATAATAACAGAGTCTTATTACAACAGTATTCGAACGAGCGCACGCGACGTCGGCGCGGTCTTATCAACGGTGTCGGGTATCTGGCGAACTCCCTATTCGGAGTACTCGATGACCGTTTCGCAGAATAGTATACTCAGGACATTACGCTCGTACGGAACAATCAAAAACATTTAGCGTTATTATGGAAAAACCAGACATCAGTAATGGAAGCGGAATTTAATTTATTAAAAAGAACAGAAGCAACCATACAAGTTCAACACAAAATTATTAACAAATATTTGATCTCCCTAGACAATGTTACTAAAAGTTTGGTGGAAAAGATAAACGAGACTGAATTTCTTGTAGAATTTTCTCTTTGCGCCATAGCCGCTAACAATTTACTGATTCCCTTAAAAGACATCCAAACCAGTTTGTTGGATACTTTAACCAACATATACAATGGAAACCTGAACATACATTTAATTGATCCGCAACAGCTTCAGAAAGAATTGGGCATTATTTCAGGACAATTAGACAAAGATCTCACTCTCCCGATTGAGAATTTACAGACCAACATGCAGAATATTTACCATTTGTTAAAGGTCAAAACAAAAGCATCAAAACAATATTTGATTTTTGAAATCAGAGTACAGTTAATTGATAAAGATTCATATGAACTATACAATGCTATACCGATACCCCGACAGATGGGAACAAAAATGGTGAACAATATACCGATTGAAAGCCACATAGCCATCAATCTGGAAAAGGATTCTTACCTCCCCATAGCTCCAGGCGACTGGGATCATTGCTTAGTGCAGGATGTAACAACTTATTTATGTCAACTGAAAACTCCAATCTTCAAACTAAAATCAGACATGGATCTTTGTGTCAAAGACAACAACAACCAGTGCAAAACAATCATGTCAACTTGTCAAAATCAATGGATTGGCTTAACTACGATCAACCAATACCTGCACCTTTGCTGCGATCAATGTCCGCTAAGAACAATTTGTCAAGGTGAAATAACAGCGGAGACACTGACAGGAGCCAAAATTATCCATCTCCCTAACGATTGTATGATAAAGACAGAAAATTTTACAATTATCGGTCACAAATTGCGAGAAAGTAGAATGAACATCGAAGCGAACATAGAAACATTTCGAATAGCTCCAATAAACAATATCATAAATTTAACCATACCAAAATTAGTAGAAGGAAACATCAATCAAACGGAAAATGAACTACTGTTCAAAGATGTGGAAGACCAGATTAACAACTTGAAAAAACAGCCCATGCTCCCTGAAGAAATATCAATCCATGACGAGCATCATTATGTTTTGATTTACGCGTTATGGGGTGTAGCAATCATCGTGGCGGCAGTGTGCTTGTGTCGCCGTGTGCGCTGGCGGTGGCAGGCTGCAGCAGCATCAGCGCCAACGCCGGCTAACCCCGTAGTTTTGGAGATGACGGCAATGGAGGTCACGCGGCTTCAACCAACTCCCTGCAGTTTGTACAGTGAACCATCCAGTAGTGCGCGAGTGCATAATAGTGAAAGTGTGAAAAACGAATTTAGGTATAAAGATAAGGGACTGTGTTGTTGTTTGTGTAGTGACCATGATAGTTTAAATCAACAAAAAGCTCTCAAACGTGTCCCACAGAGAACACTCTGCTCCTAAAATGGAAATACCTGAGTTTTTAGGACGATTTCAGAATTGGTCATCGTTTAAGGATCTATTCACTAAAGTTATCCACAATAACCCTCACTTTTCTAAAGCTCAAAAGATGCAATTTTTGAAGGGAAAAGTGGTAGGGGAAGCCGGAAAACTTTTACAGCATCTCGCCATCAGTACCGAAAACTACGATGTCTGTTGGGAAATTCTCAACTATCGGTACAATAACGAAAGGCTTATATTTATATATTTAACGAATAACCTATTAGACCTACCCAATACTCAGCAGCGATCGCTTAGCCATATCAAAAAATTGCAATACGTAACCTTAGAAAGCATATATGCTATACGGAATTTGGGGATAGACATAAGCACCTGGGATCCGATTCTCGTATATTTACTGTCTCAGAAGCTAGACAGCGAAACTTACGACGATTACAACGATTCCCTGAAAAATAAGAAGCAACAACCTGTATTGCAAGATTTTTTGCGATATCTAGAGAGCAAATTCACTGGTTGGGAAACATCTCGTCGCAAGCTAGACCAAGTGACAGCCAAATCTAAAAATCAGCAATCATCGAGTCGTTCCCTTCAAAATGCAAACCCAAACCGTTCTAATAATAATTTCAACCGCAGGTTTAACAAACAAGAATCTTATTCCAAAGCCTTACACGTGTCGACGATCAAATGTCAATTTTGCGGTAAACAACATGCCCTGTATAATTGCGAAAGTTTTCTACAATTGCAAAACGAAGCTAAATTAAATACTATAGCAAAAATGAAATTATGCAAAAATTGTTTATTCGATCACAATGGCCAGTAGTGCATTTCTACAAGGCGATGTCGCAAATGCGCAGGAAATCATCACTCGGTTTTACATGACGCATACTTGAAAAATAAATCACAATCGAATACTGCTGCGACGACATTAAGCTAGTCAATTTTAACTGAGGAAAATGTACCAATAACAGCGCATGTCTCACAAGATGGTCCTGCTGCTAACGAGGTCTTGTTAGCCACAGCTTTAGTTAAAGGAGCAGCAATAGATGGATCCTATCACATATTAAGAGCCCTAGTAGATACAGGGTGACAAGTCTCCGTGATAAAGGAGAGTGCAGCAAAAAAATTAGGCCTACAACGAACAAAATTCAACGGGTTAATCGTTGGTATAGGAGAGAACGAAAACAACTGTAATGGTGTGGTCACACTGAACTGCTTTTCCACATGCAAAGATTTTTCGTTCGTTACGGATGTACTCGTTATGAATAACGTGCTTAGAAATATCCCACTTAAATCCTTCGACGCATCGAAGTGGTCGTATTTAGGCAATCTGAGTTTAGCTGATCCATACTTTGACCGTAGCCGTCTAGTGGACTTACTATTAAGCACTCAAGTTTACAGTATGATATTATTGGAAGGACTGATAAAAGGAGAAAGCTTGCAACCAGTATTACAAGAAACACAGCTGGGTTGGATTATATTCGGCGGTGGTGAAGTGCCGTCTTATCAATGCAACGTAGTCGTCAATGATACCCAGAACATACAGCGATTATGGGAGATTGAGGATATTAGCGAAAAATCTATCTATAATCTCAGCATATCAGCTGAAGATCAGCAATGTGTTAACTTCTATTAAGCAACCACAAAACGTCAAGAGGACGGGCGATACGAAGTAAGATTGCCATTGAAACTGGAGATAAATGAAAATTTAGGTTCGTCTAAGGAAATGGCTATGGTATAGTTCCAAACTTTGAAACTAAAATTTAATAAACAGCCAATTTTAGCGGAAAAATATAAAGTGTTCATATATGAATACATAGCCTTAGGACACATGGTGCCGAGTTACAGCAACAATAACAATCGGTTATCATGTTACCTACCGCATCACGCCATGCAGCGAGCGGAATCCACTACGACAAAGCTACGCGTGGTATTTAACGCGTCAGCAAGGACGTCTAGTGGATATAGCTTGAATGATCTTATGTTTATAGGTCCTAATTTAAAGCAGGATCTTGAGGAATTAGTATTGAAATGGCGTCAGTATCAGTATGCCTTTACATCTGATATTGAAAAAATGTATAGGCAAATCATGGTGAACGAAGACCATCAACAATATCAGCAAATTATATGGAGAGATACCCAGGATGAGCAGCTGCAAACATATAAACTCACTACCGTAACGAACGGTACTAAGCCAGGATCTTTCCTAGCTATGATGACTCTTAAGCAGTTGGCTTCAGATGAAGATGCGATCAAACTTCCCGGTGGCTGCTAAGGTCTTAGAAAGCTCATGTTACATGGATGACATACTGCACGGATCTAACACCAATGTAGAAGGACAGCAGCTCATAGAAGATTTGAACAAACTATTAAGAACAGGAGGTTTTACTTTGCAGAAGTGGTGTTCAAACCACCCGAATCTTCTTAAGAATATTGAAAACAACAACAGCCCTGCCGGAGTCACTTTTAACTTCAAATCCGAAAGTACGTCTAACATATTAGGCCTACATTGGAATTCTAGCACTGATAAATTTACTTTTAAATACAACACAGCTAATCTAAACGACTACTTTTATAGCCAAAGTATTCGACCCGTTAGGATGGTTGTCACCCGTAACTACGAAATTAAAGCTAATGTTTCAGAATCTATGGTTGAACAAAATGAGTTGGGATGAAGAAGTTCCGGAAAGCATAAAAAAGAAATGGGTGGCAATAAGTAAAGACATGGCATATATTAATCAATGTGAAATACCGCGCTGGATAGGATGTCAGCCCAACGAGGTCATTGAACTCCACGGATATTGTGATGCATCCATCAAAGCTTACGCAGCGGTTATTTACGCATATCAGCGGAAGAAAAGTGAGCCAGCTATAAACATAGTTGTTGCCAAGGCGCGACTAGCACCTGTATCCAAAAGCATCTATTTGCCAAGATTAGAGTTGAGTGGAGCTTTATTGTTAGCGAAGTTAATGACTAAGGTCATAAATAGTTTAAGCGGTCAAAATATACGCATTTACGGATGGACGGATTCGATGGTGGTCTTGGGATGGCTACAGGGCGACCCAGGTCACTGGAATCCGTTCGTTGCAAACAGAACGAAAATTATAACAGAGATAATGAAACCCGGCTGCTGGCGATATGTTACATCTAAGGACAACCCAGCGGATGCAGCTAACAGGGGAATCTCAGCTTCTCAACTGATAAATCAAACTCTATGGTGGCACGGGCCGCAGTCATTAAAATCTTTTCGTGAAACGGATTCCGAGATCACTATTTATACTACTGATCAAGAGACAAAACAAAGTTTTCTGCAAGCACAGCGAATTCCGTTCAACAAACTGGCGCGGATAGCATTATCGAAAAGCTGTTATTGAAACACAGCTCGTTCCGCAAGGTAACTAACATTTTAGCTTGGTTATTGCGAGCGATTAAAACGGTTACATTTACTAAAAACAAAAACAAGTGTCTTCGTCTGCCCGAATTTCTAACCTTATGCGAATTGAAAAAGGCAAATTTACTTATAATAAAGTATGTACAGAGAGCTGAGTTTTCTGAAGAAATCAATGTATTAAGGAATCATAATACACTACGTAGTAAAAGCAATTTATTAAAATTGAACCCGTTCCTTGATCAGGACGGCATTTTACGAGTTGGCGGCCGTTTAACTAAATCACATATGAGTAAGGAAATGAAACATCCTGCGATATTACCTTATCAATCTAGATTAACTACTCTATTAATACAGCAAGCTCTTCAATTAACATTTCATGGTGGACCTCGGTTAACTTTATTTTATCTCAGACAGAAATACTGGATAATCGGTGGCAGCAAAGCTGTTAGAAAAGAAGTGAGAAACTGTGTTACTTATAGAAAACACGATCTAAAACTACATACTCAATTAATGGGAGACTTACCTGAAGCTAGAAGCAACCCTGCCCCCCCCCCCCCCCTTCTATCATACCGGGGTGGATTACACCGGTTACGTCGAGGTAAAATGCAACAAGGAACGAGGTATTAAGACAATAAAGGGGTACATTGCATTATTCATTTGTATGGCGACCAAAGCTATACAGTTAGAGCTTGTATCCGACCTAAGCAGTTCTGGATTCTTAGCAGCGCTACGTCGAATGGCAGCTAGAAGAGGAGCGCCTCGGCATATTTATAGTGATAATGGGACGAATTTCGTCGGAGCGAATAGAATGTTACAAGAGAGTTATCACGATTTCAAGAGCTCATACGACTCAAATTTTTTGCTGAGTTGGCGGAGTTAAACATCGAATGGCATTTCAATGCGCCATCCTGGCCCAGCGGTGGGGGTTATTGGGAAAGAGCCGTAAGAAGCTTAAAACATCATCTTAAGCGAACTCTTGGAGACCAGAAGCTAACTTACGAAGAATTCACCACTATTTTAGCACAAGTGGAGGCCTGTCTGAACAGTAGGCCACTATGTGCACTATCCGAAAATATAGAGGACTTGAACGTGCTTACTCCGGCTCATTTTCTGATAGGCAGAAGTGGGATGGATATAATAGATACGGAAAGAGACGCGCGAACTAGATGGTATTCGTCAATGAAATTGGTGAATGATGTATGGAAGAGATGGAGAGCGGAATATTTAACAGAACTCTCAGTAAGATCTAAGTGGAGAAAGGTTGAAAGTAATCTGAACATTGGAGATTTAGTTACCATCCAGGACGACAATCTGCCACCTGGAAAATGGATGATGGGCAGAATAGTAGAGCTACATGAAGGTGAAGACGGCTTGGTGCGTGTTGTAACCTTAAAGACAAAGGGAGGTCTCATCAAGCGGCCAGTGGTCAAACTTTCGAAACTTCCTATATCAACTGCCTCCGGCAATACGGAAGACAAGCTCAATGATCAACAAAAGCACATAAAAAAGACCTCAAATCGCAAAAGACAGCATGTATACAAGGGTCTATGTTTGCATACATTGCAATTTCATTAATATTTTTCATGTCACTATTTACAAATTCTTAAGCAGCGTTCAATATATCAGAATTATCTAGCAACAATTCCTTATATTTTTAACCTATAGATAATATGCAAGTAATACGAGATAAATGGGGTCTAATTGTGTATTATGATATGAGACCCTATTGGGAAGGAAGCGACGCAGTAAAGTGCAGTAAGTGACGAGTGCAGTACTTGGAGAGACTCTGCTCATACCTGAACGAGCAAAACCACTGTAGTACTATAATGCTGCAATTAAATCACGACTATAGGGAAATACAGCACTACAATAAACTCATGCTTAATCAACACTTTAGTGCTCATAACAGATAGCGTCGCGGCTTAATCAATGGTGTTGGTTACCTGGCTAACAGATTGTTCGGGGTATTAGACGAACGATTTGCAGAGCAGTACAGGAAAGATAATCAATTAGTAAAACAAAACGAGCGACATCTTGCTTCTCTGTTGCGAAATCAGACATCTATCATCGAAGCTGAATACAATATATTGAAGAGAACAGAGCAATCGATCCAACTACAGCACAAGATGATAAATAAACATCTGAATCAATTGAATAACGCTTCCATAATTCTCAAGAAAGAAGTGGAAAGTCTAGAGAGGACCCAAGACTTCACGTTGTCCACGATCTCAGCTATCAGTTTAATCCAAAACCTTAAAAGTATCCAAGATACCCTGTTGGATACCATCACCGACATCTACCATGGAAAGTTTGACACTCATCTGCTTGCCCCTGATCAGCTACAGCGTGAGCTAGAATTTATTTCGGGTCAGTTGCCTAAGGACATACCTTTACCCGTGGATAATATAGTCCGATCTTCGATATATATATAACATGTTGAAAGTAAAAGCCAGAATGATGGAAGATTACCTCATATTTGAGATTACTTTTCCATTGGCCAGCAGAGACAGCTACAAAATTTACAAGATACTTCCCGTTCCCCGGCAACTTCAAAGTAACATGGTTAGCTTTCTGCCAGCTGCCGAATTTATTGCTATAAACTTGAGAAAAGACGCTTTCTTTACAATGTCCTTTCTTGAGCTCCAATTGTGTCTGCATAACGAAAATTCATATCTTTGCCAAATCAATAAACCTATAAATCGTTTAAACATTGAAGAAAAATTCTGCAAAGTGGACAGTAAACTGAAACAATGCATTGTTATTAAATCTCCATGTCAAGACATCTGGCAACAATTAAACGTACAATCTAGGTACCTTTAATTTTGTTGTAAGAGTTGCGCCGTGAGAATCATATGTCAAGATCAAGTTTCTTTTAAACATATGACTGGAGCCGGTATCATTGACCTGGACTTTAAATGTGTAATTAAAGGCAAGGATTTCACCTTGTACTCCCATGCTAATTTAGCCAATAGCATTCGAATAAAATCTGACCTTCCAGTCCCACAGATAAATGAACTAAACCACACAGTTAACATCTCAGTAAGCCACTACCCGGAGTACACAGATGCATTGAATACCTCATTAGCTGATTTAGAAGAACGCATAACACAATTGAAATCCGCCAATACTAACACGGATGACACTCTATCTTCCCATGACGTTCATCAATACGTTGTTTGCTACGGATTACTAGCTGTAGCGGCTATTTTAGCTACATGGTTCCTGTGGAGAAGGAGGCGAGCAGTTTCTTCAGTGCATATATCTACAGATGTGCCTAGTGTAGTGTTTTCGCGAAAGCAGAGCACGGCTGATCGACAGCCTGAAGTGAATATAAGTGAAAATACCCAGGGCAAACGGGATAAAGCCACATCACCCACTATAATTAAAAAATGTCTCTGTATCCCAGAAGAAGTATAATTTTTTGTATCTCTCGGACCGGGAGCATGTACGATGCAACCGTACACAGTCTGTCGACTAAGCATTTTTACCTTAGTTGGCAGTAATTTCTTAACAATGAATTTAGATCTCGATTAACGGCCATTGCGTGTGATCCCTCGCTCCTTTGTAATCATTATTTGGTCCAAGGAATAAATAGATAATTTTAATTCTATAATCTGCCGTATTCTTTACTACCGACTAGCAAACCCTTTACACCGTACATATCCAGTGTCCTGGTCTATGATAATTAAATGCTTTGCACGTTAGTACTTAGTTTATGGTGTAATTCGCTAACATTTTGATTCTAGCTGAATAAAGTTTGAATTTGTTAAATCACTTTTGATCATGTTTATTTTAGGTCTAGATAGAGCTGTGTAATATATCCCAGATTATTATCAGTATTCTACTGAAATGCAGTCCATGTTGTAACAAATTCATGTAATCAATCCCTGTGTGATATATTTTTTACCAATTACAAAAATAGCCAAAAAAAATACAATTGCGTCAGCAGAAAAAAAAACAGACGTAACCATGTTTACTCGAAAGAGATATCATACACATACAGATAAGGAATATGAATATGCCAAGAGATTAATTAAGCTATCTAAAATCTTCAAAGGTACGTAATCTGCCTATAACGGATTAAACTTTAGGCGGTAGCTTCTTTACTAGGTACTCGTGAAAGCATATTAATTAACAGTGAAGTCCATTGTTTATTTATACTATTAAGACAGAGCACTGTATTTTAGTTAATAATATATAAGTATGTAGAGTCTCAAAATAATTATGTAAAGGATGAATAAAACCAATAAAACTGACTGTAATTATATTTTGATTTGTGTATTAATCTGTAATGTGAATATATTATCATAAAACCTTTCATATAAACACGTAAGTCTAATATCTCCGTGTGATTGAGACTACAGATTTTAAAAGAAAACTCAACTCTCTTATTTAGTAGCACAACAAATAACTTTGTAGGCTAAATCCCAAAATTTGTAGTAATATAATATTCAATGTTAGATATATAATGTAAAAATGATTCTCAATCTAAACATCAGCTAACCGGAACACGCAAAGTATTTTATGAAAATGTTCAAATATTTACTATAAAAAAAAAATTTACTATTTCACAATAACTGCTATTGTATATAGTGCTTACTAAATATCTAAGGCCAATACTATCAATATTCAAAATGATATAATACTTTTATTGGAGCTTGTCAATTTTTTCGATTTTCTTTGAAAAATGACATGTATGTATGGTCACAGGATGATGTATGGTAATTTTAGGTAGATTTCGATGAAATCGATCTACCTATTGGTTTCTTGACTACTGTCGAATTTAAAAAAAAATCTTCATAGGAGGACTAGTTATGACCCCCTGAGTCCGAAATTACCACTGGTCAAAAAGATTATATATATATATATATATATATATGTTCACTTCCGGGCCAGGAGGTATATTGCGCAGTGGAAGTTCGCCCTCCTGGCTACAATGGGGAAATGAGCAGTCTGCGGTTCACAGAGCAATTGTTAATAAAATAGGTTTCACTTACCAACTTAGAAGGCGCCCGAAACACAACGCTGTTACCTGTCTGTGTCTGTATTTACGTATTTATGAAGTGTAGGGTGTATGAGGTTTGTGTGGACAGATCAGAGCGCGTGGTACAAGTGGGACCCTTCAAGACAAATATATGATTCGGTCGAACAACTCCCAACCGATCACGTTAATTAGTCCAAAATATAACCAATCCAACACTGGCCAAATAGGATATTCACGGATTATACTTATTCGAACAAAAACTTATTTCAACAAACGTTTTCTCAAGACAATTCTTTCAACAAGTTGACAACAAGTGACAGTCGTAGATCTGTCAACGCAAATTATAGTTTTTTTTTTTTTTACTTCGTTTAGGAACACAACAAGTGTTCACTTCCGGGCCAGGAGGTATATTGCGCAGTGGAAGTTCGCCCTCCTGGCTACAATGGGGAAATGAGCAGTCTGCGGTTCACAGAGCAATTGTTAATAAAATAGGTTTCACTTACCAACTTAGAAGGCGCCCGAAACACAACGCTGTTACCTGTCTGTGTCTGTATTTACGTATTTATGAAGTGTAGGGTGTATGAGGTTTGTGTGGACAGATCAGAGCGCGTGGTACAAGTGGGACCCTTCAAGACAAATATATGATTCGGTCGAACAACTCCCAACCGATCACGTTAATTAGTCCAAAATATAACCAATCCAACACTGGCCAAATAGGATATTCACGGATTATACTTATTCGAACAAAAACTTATTTCAACAAACGTTTTCTCAAGACAATTCTTTCAACAAGTTGACAACAAGTGACAGTCGTAGATCTGTCAACGCAAATTATGGTTTTTTTTTTTTTTACTTCGTTTAGGAACGCAACAATATATGTATGTATATATGTATGTATATATGTATGTATATATGTATGTATATATGTATGGTTCCACTTCCCAAAATTTGCGGCACTCTAACGGTCGCATTTTTGCCCCGATCGCTTTCAAACTGCGGTCAAAAATTGCTTGGGTGTAAACTTAGTTTAAGTTCGTGAACGGGTGGAATCCGGCCTAAGGGGACGGTAGGGCCTCACTTTTTGTGAAATCAGTTTTTCCTCAAAATTTCACGTTCCATGAAAGATATTCGAACCGTTCTAATTTTATCCCATAGTATACATGAATACCAACAACTTTTAATTATAAACCTATAAGATTAAAACTTTAACTAAAAGTGGAGGGGGGAAAAACCAAAAATTTTCGCGAAAAAAATCATTATTTTTAATCGATAGGCCATTTTTAAGTCTAAAATAAATGTCTGAAAAGTTTTTCGCTAAAAGTTACCGTTTTCGAGAAAAAAAAATCCGTCCGTAGTTCTCTATATAAAACAATATTAATTGCTTCACGAAATCTACCTGTGCGTTCCCCCTGCGGGATCGGATTTTTTTTATATTAAATTTATATTCCTAAATGCTACAAAATCATACCAAGTTACGATAAATATATATCTAAGATGTTCCTAGTGACTCCTCAGTTAGATTTAGGTGCCACTTTTATGTTTTTATATCTTTCGGAGTATTATACTACAATATCAAGGATCGACCTTACATTATTTTTAAAACATACGACTAAATAACTATATAATTTCATTAAGATACGAAAAGTGGCTCCCAATCCATATGGACATGCAAGTCTTAGGTGATTCTGATCCACTTAAATCTTTGGAGCCCAAGCTTCACCTAGAAAACAGATAAACAACTGACTTCCCAACCCTGAGGGGAAAGCCTGCATCAGAGCTTCGTCCGCCAATTAGCAGGTGTACCGGCTTGCAGTTAACGTTAGCTTGGGCCGCAAGAGCTTAGTGGGGCCTCAAAAACACCCACAACATATGTATAATATTGCAAGTAACAAGCCGGAAGTATGACACATCTTTTTCTATACACACACACAATTATCTTACACACAATTTAACATTGCTTAACAGGTCGTTGGACTTAAAACATTATTGCGTTTTCGTTTTCCATTTTATAGATATGACTAGCGCTGGCAATAGGATGAAACCAATCAGACAACACTAAGTTGCTTACCTTTAGATTGATTGTTGTCATTAAGAGTAATATGTCGAATATATAGTGTTTTCATTAAAGCTAAGTGAAGTAAAACACAATAGTACACAGACAAGAATAACTTAAAAAAAACAATGTTAAAAATTCTATCCTATGATTATTATGCTGTTCTCATAAAATGAGCACTACTGAGCGTGGCTAAAAGTTCGATTTGCAGCAGACTTGCACTAAATTTTGCCGATATTATTGTACAAAACGGAATATTTCCGTGCACAGAGGCAAATAGCACTCGAGTTCTGTTGAATCTTGTAAAATAACAGTCGAAACTGTCGTACGAATGTCGTGATCGGTCTCTGAAGGGTAATAAAATTTGCTTTGAAACGACTTTTATAAATATTTAAAGACTACAGTAAAAGCTGTGACGTTCTTAAAACTCCATTAAACTTGTTTTGAGAGGGAGCGGGCGTTCTTAATACATATATTATTATAATTATTATCAGACTTTAAGCAATTAACACGTTTGTAGCCAGTAAATTTGTATGAATACATTTATTGATAGGTTTTTGTTGATACTTGTACTATAATTTTTAGTTAGGTAAACCACATAAAAATGAAAAACTTAATTCCGAAAGTCATAATCACGAATTTCAGAATTCCAAATTTTATAATTCCGAGTGATTCGAAATTCCAAAAATCTGAAATCCGATGTGTCATAAATCCTATTATTTAAAATTTTAATTTCAAAATTCCTAATGTTTTTAATTATGATTGTCATAATGTCGAATTTCAAGATACCGAAGCATGAAAATTCCGAAACATCTATCTACATCTATCCGTGTCGGAGCGCGGTGAATAAATTAGTGGAACATAATATATATTATTGTAAAGCATTTTTAGAAATCAATTTTAGAAATTCCGTTGTACCTTTTGATAATTTAGTGTGCAAATAAGTATTTTTGAATGAGACAGCTGAAATTTCATATAGAGGTGCGGTTAAAAATTTCATGTATTGAAATATTGTTTTAACCTGATTTAACCTACCGATTAAAAATATCTACGTTGCCTTAACCAAATATATATTCTACGACATTCCACACAACGCTTTCTAGACCCAAAGTAAGCATAGTTTAACTAGCTTGTGTTATGGGTTTCAGAATGCGGATAAACATACTTATATACTTTTTTTTTGTAAATACATACATATTATACATAGAAACACCCAGACCAATGCAAACAGACATATTCATGCCTATAAATATTTGCGATGAGCGGGAATCGAACCCGCGCCTGCTGTCGTAGCAGTCGAATGCACTACCGCTACGCCACAAAGGCAGAGCAGCGAGCATGCATGTATACAGCATGCAAGTGGACACATATGCAGGAAAGCGTGCATGTAGGAGAACATGATTGCGAGCATGCATGCAGGCAAGCATACATGCAGGCAAGCATGCATGCAGGCATGCATTGATTTTGCTCTTCTCTGGTGCTACGGAGTCCTTCCGCCTTGCGTAACGAAACTCGGGCACTCATGCTTGCTTCCGCAGCTTCGGCTCGCTGGTCCAGCTCGAACGGGCACCCTAAGCTTCGTTATTGCGTGCGAGGATCGCCCTCTCTCTGCGCCTCCGGTTTTTAAATTACACTCTGGTAAACATACTTTTAAATTACATTTTTATATTCGATGAGTTGAAAATGCATGCGTAAAACGTTATAAAACGTTTCACGCATGAGATGGGAAAATTAAATTTAACTTTTACACATTTTTGATACAAATTTTTAATTTTAACAATGACATTTCGGAAATTTAAAAATTCGTATTGTGACTTTCGGGTAAAGAAATGTCGTGATATTGAATAGTCGGAATTTTGTTTGTTAGGAATTATAATATTCGGAATTTTAAAGTACAAGATTTTGAAATACGGTATTTTGAATTCAGGATTTTGAAATTCGGAATTAAATATTTCGAAATTTTTAGGTGTTCCCATATTTTTTTTTTGTAAAACCATCATCATTGTCATCCAAGTAGCAAGTCCTGTTGCATCAAAAGTTTGCAATTTGGAGCCTGTTCTCAAACTTTTCCTTTCCTTATGGATTGGTTTATCTGGTGCGACTCCCCAACCTCGAGTAGAAAGCCTGCGCTAGACCCCTATTTTAATTTGTATAAATCACAAAAGTACAAAGGGTTTACAGGTAGACTTTGAATGACATAAGATTTACCATGTAACCCATCTGAAAACTAAGTAGATTTGAAGAACTTTAGAATTGTAAAACATTTGAAAATTTCAATTATTGTTGAAATTTTTTTGTAGGTTTAATGTTTTTCATTCGGATATCATGCGACACGGAGAAGCCAAGCACGGTGCTTATGTGGCTCTCATCACACTAAAAACGTACCGCTTACCTTACTAGGTTTTTTTTTTTTTTTTTATCGTGCGGAAATCCCTTCGGATACCCCCCCGCGTGCCAGCGGGGGCGGTTATGTCGGGCTTGAACCGACTAAAACCGCACGCCGTCTCAGGTCTACAGACGCCGGGGTGTAAGGTTGCCCATAGAGCATATCCCTCGCACCCCGACTGACCCTGGGCCATCTCCGGTTTCGAGATGGTCCCCTCGGGTTTGGGAACCACGGTGTCCCCGTCTTGCCCCGGTTTGGGGGAGGGGCGCTAGTCGCCCCACCGTCCCGGCTTGCTTCTGCTGGGGTGACAGGTGGCCTCACCCGCCACCCCCAGGCCTCATGGAGGACGGAGGTCGTTATGCGACCTCCGGCGCCTGAGTCGCCTGCGACGCGCGGCGAGCAAGTTGCGGGCTCGGCGGACCGGGAGAGTTCTAAGTCTCTCCCGGGCGCGCTCCGCCACCTCCTTCGCGAGCATTACATGCTCGCAGAAGGAGGCGGCGGCGGCCCACGCGCTCGCGCTCCGCACCATTGCCGCAATCATACTGCCGAGCGAGAGGACTCCCACCCCGATGGCTGCCACGAGGTCACGCCTCGGCGCCTCCCACGCCGGGCAGTCCGCCAGCGTGTGCAGCCCTGAGTCCTCGCTCGCGTCGCAGTGATGACACTCAGGCGTTGGCTCCTTCCTGATCCGATGCAGGTGGTCCCCGAAGCACCCCTTCCCGGAGATCACCTGCGTCAGTCGGTAGGAGAGGCTTCCGTGTCGCCTCTCCAGCCAATCCTCCATGATGGGCCTTACCGCCGCTATTGCGGCGTGCCCTGCGCTTGGTCGCCCAAGTCGTTCCTTCCACTCCACCACGATGGCCTGACGGAGCTGGGACTGCACGGCCTCGATTTCTCGAGGCTCGGGGTTCCATCCCTGCTCCCGTGCCTCCTTTCACCACTGGTACAGTTGCGAAAGGGCTCTCGCTTCCAGGTCCCATGGCGAAGTTCCGGCAAGGAGACTCGCCGCCTCGAAGGAGATCGTGCGGTACCCTCGGATGACCCTGATGGCCAGAACTCGCTGCGGAGCGCGCAGCATCTGCACAGTTCTGGTCCTCAGGGCTTCCGCTCATATTGGGCACCCATACAGGGCCATGGACCGCACGATCCCCGCGTAGAGTCTCCTGCAGGAGTCATCGGGCCCCCTCATGTTGGGCAACAGCCGAGCCAGAGCAAGAGCTGTGCCCTTCGATTTGGGGGCCAGACTTCGGATGTGCTCTCCGAAGTCCCATCGGCCGTCGAGCACGAGCCCCAAATATTTCATTTGGGACTTGATGCCGATGCGATTTCCTCCCATGATGAGACTGGATCCCTCGGGTGGCTTGCTCCGAGGCCCATGGAAGAACAGGGCCTCGGTTTTATGCAGGGCCACCTCGAGACCCAGCCGCCGGATCCGCCTAACGACTTGGGCAACCGCGGTCGTGGCCTTTCGGGTCACTTCGCGGTACGTCGCCCCGCACGCCGTCACGAGCGTGTCGTCCGCGTAGCACGTGACGGTGGCACCGCCTACGAGCTCACCGCGAAGCACCCAGTCGTATCCGGGAGCGGCCCCAGGACCGATCCCTGTGGAACACCGCACGACATTTCACGCCGACCGAGACCGGTCACGGTTGGGTAGATGACGGCTCTCTCCGTCAAATACGCCCCGACTATACGGCGGAGATAGAGAGGCACTTCGTGATACACGAGCGCCTCCCTAATGCAACTCCAGGGTAAGGTGTTGAACGCGTTGGCGATGTCCAGGGACACCGCCAACATCACCTCACCCCGGGCTACTGCATCCTCCGGAAGAGCCCTCACGCGCATGATGGCATCCACGGTGGAGCGCCTCTGGCGGAAGCCATATTGGCCATCCGCCAGGTCCGGCCCCACTCCTGAGAGGTGCTCGACGAGGCGCTTCGCAATTACTCTTTCAAAGAGCTTGCACACCTCGTCGAGCAACACTATGGGCCGGTAGGCGGACGGCGAGTCCGCCGGGCGCCCCTCCTTTCGGATGAGGACCAGTTTCCCCATCTTCCACAATTAGGTACGTACGTACCTCTCCTAAAACAAATGTTTGGTGCAAAACATATTAACGTCCATTCTACATGTATTGCTCATTGCTTATTCGATAGGCGGCATGCTTTTGGGTGCCCTCCTTTTCAAACAACTGATAATTAGGAGACGTGACTAGAGAATTGTCATCCACCCGCTTTACTATACAAAAACAAATATAGATAATTATGATTAAATTCGTGCACCAATAGGACTTTTTTCACTAGTTCGGTGCGTGACGGCTGTTTTTGATGGTTCGTCTTAAATTATTCTCAAAATCATAGAGCTAGATTTCGCAGTAAAAACCTAAGTTCACACATATCCTTTTAAAAATATACATAAATGGAATTATATAGTGTAAACGTAGTACGTATACCTAAATTCAACGTTAAATAACACCTGAATGTACATTTAGATGAGAATGATGCAGAGTCAGATTCAGTGTGAATAGGAATGATTGATAACTTGAAAATGTTCAATATAATGCGATAGGTTTGTCGATACCGACTACTATAATTATTTTTTGGGAAAATATCGTAACACAGTACACTTCTCATTAGCTTTGTTTTATTTTGACATAGTTTTTATTACCAACAATCAAATCTCTCGAATCAAAGTTACACGAAGCTATCAAGGATCAGAGAAAACAATAAAAAGGTCTGAATTATTATCCGCATTCTGAGTAAAATTCATAGCATGGCAACTAGGCTAAAAAAAAAACTATTGCTATTCCTCTCTCGTATACGCTGGTAGCCCAGTCTAGTTTGATGTACGACAGAGAGAACGCTCGTCAAAACCGAAGTAAGTCGATCTTAGCCGCACTCCCTCTCTTCTTCCTGACGTGCCAACACAAAGCACCGGGACCTGTACCAACATCTTTGACACCTTACCCTCTGGGGTAGGTAAAGACAATAGAATGCTTTAGACCGGCTCTTTTCTAATACCAATATATAGTTAGCAACGCACCGAAGCGCGGCGCTAAAAGCTACGGCAGGGGTTGCTCAAGTCGGGGGTCGAATACGGCGACTGGGACTCGAGGTGACTCTCCACAAATCCGAGGCTATGTGTTTTCACGGGCCTCGGATGGGGCCACCTGCGGAAACCAGCATAACCGTAGGGGACCTTGGGCTTATATTCTATAGCCGATGGGACTTCGGATTACATCTCCGAAGTCTGGTTACGAAACTGAGGTGGGCTGCGGCCGAGCTATCGCGGCTGATGCCCAACGTTAAGGGACCCAACGCCCCCACTAGGAGACTGTATTTGGGGATCATCGTGCGAAGCATGGCCCTGTACGGGGCCCCCGTATGGGCGGAGGCTCTGGCGGCCCGCAACGTGGCTGTTCTAAACAGCCCCTTAAAAGCAATGGCCGTCAGAGTCATCAGGGTGTATCAAACGATCTCCGTCGAGGTGGCATGTCTCCTAGCCGGGACCCCTCCATGGGACCTGGAAGCGAGAGCCCTTGCGTCGCTGTACCAGTGGCGCAAGGAGGCGCTGGAGTGGGGCCATCGGTCGGAGCCCCGAGAAATCAGGGCTCAGCGGTCCCAGCTCAGCGCGAGGAACTCATGGAGACATGGAGAGTGCGACTTGAGCATCCAAGGTGGTGGGAATTCACCATCGCGGCGGTGAGGCCGATCATGAAGGAGTGATTGGAGAGGCACCACGGTGACCTCTCCTACCGGATATGCCAGATATGTATCGGACACGGGTGCTTCGGTAAGTATCTATGGCGCACCCACCGGGAGACAAGGCAACAATAGTTTAATCAAAGGTGTTTTACAAGAATGCTAGAAATGTGTTATAATTATGTGATTTTAATATTCCAAGTTGGTGATAAAAAGAACTAGGATATATAAAGAAATGACCTCTCACAAAGCTGTAATATAAGTAAGGTACTTCAAAACGTAATCTTCTGTTCTAATAATTTCGGTCAAGTATAGTAAATACAAGTTGTACAGATATTACGTGACGCTGTGTGAAACAGTTTCCTAAAGCAATAACAACTCGGCCACAGCGCGACAGTGCCATTAACTACAGCATTATCTCGTTCCTACTCTTTTCAAATATTTGGACATTTCATTTGCCACTAATACGGGCTCCCATGTTTCGCGAGACGAGATGATAAAATTTGAACATTTTTCTTCTGACACGGCTTAAATAACGTGATTAACAATGCTTGTAACTGCTATTAAATGTTTTAAGAATTTTCAAAATATTTTATAATGTACATGCTATTGTTGATATTTTTGTCAACGAATCGAGGAATTCTTGGGGATTACCGCACATGTGGTATAGCATTCCACCCTTCCTTCAGAAAGCCGACGTATTTACGTATTATTGTGTCGAAGAAGCTTACATTATGATCTAATCGACATCAGCACATGCCGTAGTTGCCACAGCCCACTTATTTAGTACAGATGTTGAAAACTGCAGATCAGTGCAGATAGTCTCGTGTATAAAAGTTGCACAACAACTTTTTGACGTTACACCATTAAATATTACAACTACATACCTATAGCTCCAATAAATAGATCTACTAGATTCCTAGCTTATAATTTATATTCAGCCAATTTCAGCCAATCAGGAAATAAAGTGTGGTATGGACAAATGTCATATAAAAATGATGGAATTAATAACATACATTGAGTCACCTTCCAAGTGGAATGATGCCAAAAAATTACATACTTAATGAAAATAGGAACATTACTCTCATTAACTTCGAACAAAATCTCATGGTAATTTCCAAAAAGAAAATGCTAACCCATTTTAACACTACCTGAATAAAAATAGGCGGATTTTGGTAAAAATCATTAAACATGTAAAGGAAATCCAATTATGTCGAGTAACGAGTCCTGTCCTGAACACGCATTTCCCTGTAGAATTTTAAATTGAGTAAATATGGCTTTGTTTAAAAAACACTGACTCATTTTAGCTCAATTAAGATATGGCGTGTCTCTGGTTTATGTTATGACGTTGTACCTGTTTGAAATGATGGTTAAAAATACATCATAATTGTGCCAACGGGGGCAGGTCTTCACCAGTAGGGATAAGCCCTGAGATCCAATGCAATCCAATATATTTATATATATACGCATAGAAGTCTATATCATATAATACAGAAAGTGATCGTACGGTAATGATGCTTTAGCTGGTGATGAATACTTACCATAATTTTATTCAGATGCCAACTGTGAGATACTAACCTGAATTTTGAAAGACCTCAATTAAATTTAAAATACTAAATACGCAAAGTGCACACATGTCTAAATGACATGAATATTTCTATAATTCCATACAACTGAAAGTGCAACTCTATATAGTAAATATGAAATTATTATTCAATTATTTTTAATTACCTGTTTCATTGCAAGTGACACAGAACTCTGCTACTTAAACCACATTGGAATAATTTTGTAACAATATTTCCTCTTTCTGTTGTTACCAACAAAAACACATTGCAAAAATAGCACTATGGATTTTTTCAATTTGTACAAAGAGCCGGCAACGATTAATCCGGCTAATACTATCTTGTTACAACTTACTACCCACTAACAACAACAAAACCAAGCTATTAAAACAAAGTTATAATTATTTACCACTCCAGCTTTGTTTTAGAATTCTTAGCAATTCTAAAACAAAGGCGAGTGTGAGCATCGGTGAATACTTCCTATTGTTCTTCGCAACAGATAGTTTTCACCTGTAATTAAAGTTTGCGGCGTGGATTATATTGGCTGTGATTGCAGGCAGCTACTTAATTACGGAACGGGGCAATCTCCGGGGATGCGATCGGATCGCAGTGCCTCTGTAAATTTACTGCTCTTGACCTCACTTGATCTAAACCTCACGACAACTTGTAATTATAACATCGATTATAATCTGTTTAACAATTAACAAGTATAATAACGCAATAATGTTTGTCCTGTTTTACGAGTTTCACAATTGATGTCTCCCGTTTTAATGGATGCAAAAGAGTAATACACCCCTGTAATGTTTGTCATAGCGATTGTTCTTTGGGTAATTTCTAAACTAATTATACATTCGTTCGTCGTCTGCCGCGTCTTGAGCGCTTCCACCGGAAAATTGGAATTTTATACTGTCGTTTTTGTTACCGGATATTAAAATGTGCACAAAACATTAAAAATTGAAATTTCCATCGCCATTTACTGTTTTATTGGTTTTATTTTCGATCCACGATGCTCACTTTTAGTGAAAACGTGGACTGTAATGATGAGATCTTATTAATATATGATATAATAATTCTTAAATAATGGAATTTGTTATAAACTGCAGCCTGGATCTCGGCTTCTAACGGAAATCAATTCGTAAAAAAATCTATGATGCAAAAGCAGCGCCACGCGGCGTCGCCGTCGCGAACCTTTAATTTTTGTTGGGCGACAGTTTTAATATTACGTTATTTTAGCAGATATTCAAAGACAATCACTATGTATATGAAATGCTTAAAGTGACTAACATATTTAATTTGATAAAGATAGATTGTGATTGATAGTGTATTCATCTAAATAGCTTAAGAGGTAGATAATTATACCATCATGGACTTTTTGTAGACCTTTTAAAGAGGAACAACTCCACGATACATCGTTTTGTTATGTCTCAAAGAGCAGCGTTTTCGATTTAAGCTATCAGTCAGCAGAATTTATTTCGTCATTTTCAAGAATTATCCCCATATTTCAACAAATTATCACATAATAGTAGCAAGCTATTAATATTAACCTTCCAATCAATCACCCTATCTGTTGATTAAGACTCATTTGGTAGTTTAGAAACGCCTGCGTGGGATTCTGATACCGGTCCCGCTACCCATAGGAACATATTCCCGGGGTGAAAAGTAGCCTATGTGTTATTCCGGACTATAGTCTATTCCTGAACAAAATTTCGGCCAGATCCGTTCAGCCGTTATTGCGTGAAAAAGTATTAAACATACATACATACATACATACTCACAAACTTTCGCCAGATCCGTTCAGCCCTTATTGCGTGAAAAAGCATTAAACATACATACATACATACATACTCACAAACTTTCGCTTTTATAATATTAGTAGGATAAAGATAAAGATTAGTGCATTATATAATGAGATGCAATAATATCATGCGATTATCTTAGAAAAATAAAGTTCTTTGATTCAATACACGTTAAGGGTTGCACGACGGGAACAACCTTAAAAGTAATGTGGCTATCATCACCATTTCATAATCCGACGAACGATTAAGGTAAATATTATAATTCAAAAATCTTGACAATTACGTAGTTCATAATTTTAGGGCTCTTTGGTGGTAAGCGCGGGGTGCTACCCGAAAGGAGGAGGCACGCTTATTAACCAATCATAGATTATTTAAACGTCAAAATCGTTCAAAGGGCTCGCGTCATTGGTTGATTAGTCCTTTTATTGGGTTTTTGATTGGCATAGTTAGACATAGAATGGCAGTTAGGCATAGATTGGCAAGTTTGCATGAGATTTTTGGAACTTATTATACCAAACATAACGCCCAAACTTTTACATTCAACTTGCTACTTTTCTGGGGTTAAAGATATTGAAGATAGAATAGAATATTTATTATCAAATATTTGTATTTCAAATTCCATGTATGAATAATGGTAAAGGCATAAAAACACAATGATACCGATTCTGTTGGACATCTCATAAACTTAACTATCTTTAAAATGCTTTTATTTGAATTCCGAAACTATTCTATTTGGCAGCGAATTAAATGTAGCCTTACAGGGATGGCTTAAATATGAATTTCAATGCACTTATACAATGTAATTTAAGTCTTTTTGATACATCTTGACAATATTTACGTTATTTTCCGTATAGTTTAATAGATTTTTGTGACCACAGAATCGACACTAATGTCAAATGTTTCTTGCTCAAATTTATTTGCTCTGTTTTGGTGGTGGTGGTTTTAAAAGACACTCCTGTAAACCATATGATGGATCTGGAACACCCATCAATAATGTCTGTTGACCACAATGAGGCTCCGATGCATATCTGCCACTCCTGAAATGCAATACTTTAATGAGAAGCTGTATGGTCGGTTTAAGTCTGTCTTGTTCTATTCCTATTAATAAACTATATTCTTGTGTAATTGATGATACAGCGATTGAAGTTAATACATAATACATACAACAATTATAATAATATGCTATAGCTGTTCGCGTGTGTATAGCGTTTGTAAATAATAGTTACTTATTTTGAGTTATTCTGAATCTGGATGGTATGTGAATTCCTATTAATATATTAATATAGCGAAAAATTCTCAAAAGAGTCTCGAGCTCAATTTTGATGATAACTAAAACTGCATCATTGAATTCATCATAGTCTCGGATTTGGCGAAAAAATCTCAAAAGAGTCTCGAGCCCAATTTTGATGATAACTAAAACTGCATCATTGAATTCATCATAGTCTCGGATTTGGCCACGCCCAGTTGATAAAAGTCATGCTGTAAATTAGTAAAGACGCTCGATACAGAGATAGATTTTCAAAACATAAGCTACTAACTGAGGGCCAGCTGGTGGTATACCTCCAGCTTTCAAGCATCTTATAATATTGTATACGTCACATACATTTAGATCTTCCTGAAAATAAAAAGATCAGTTAGCTTTAATTCGAATCATACTTACTTTATTACTTAGCATTTCTATTTTAGAAAAGGAGAAATGGATCAGTGTCTGATAAACTTTTGGTTATTATATATTATATCTCAAAATATAAAACAGAAACCGTTTTCTGCTCTAATCTAAAGATTAATCTTTAGGTTAGAGCAGAAAACGGTTTCTGTACATCTTGAAATCATCCTTTCTATAATGTATGCCTGTACGAATTCAACGGCTTTGAATGTGTCTTTAAAACTCAATATGTAAATTTATGGACATCGGCGATGTCTATCGCTGTGTAGATACACTAGTGTAGTGTTGTGGTAAACTTAGGTATATTTTTAACACTATATTTTCGATGATATGATATGACTATTGATGTGTTGATAGTTTTACATTATTTGGCATATTTTTTTGCACGTTACACCAGTAACCGTACTAAACAACAGAAACAAGTTCAGTAAGTAATGTTTTAACTGTAATGTTCTGTAAATTTACCAAAGTGTAAGACTTCAAATTTGACCCGTTAGGCCTTTTAACCCCTTGTTCCTAATTTAAAAAAAATATACGAACATAATAATCATCGTCCACGACTAGCATTGGTGCGTTAACACAAGCTCCCTGGCACTCTACGATATCGACTCCGAACATCTTGTCGTCAGACAGTTTGCCAACAGTGCAGCAAGTGGCCTCTTCAACCGCTTTGAGTATAATGTCCGACCCTCGCAACATACACGGTGTTGTTATACAAACCTTTACATGGTATTTACCTCGAAACTGTCTACAATATATCAAAGAGCATATTACAATTAATTAATTACTATACTAATTAATGACGAAAGCCTGGACCTGCCGAGCCTGCATGATATAAAATGAGATTCGAACAACTTTTGGATGTTAAAGCATCTTAACAATATTGAGAGGTCCTTGTTAAAAGGAACACGATAAAAATCCTTAAACAACACCATAACATGACAGTGTCTGTCAAAATATATTTGACATAGAAATACGAGTTTGAAATGTTATCGCTAAAACATTAATTTAAACTTAAAAACCGCGGATACAAATTTATTCATAGCTAAAAACAATCGCGATATTGCGAAAAAAAATCCGCATCAAAATTGGTTCATGAACATGGGTGGCATTCGGGAACTCTGATACCACAGACAGACACACATAGACACGTCAAACTCACAACACCATGTCGTTTTTACGTCGGGGGTTAGAAACGAGGTGAACGGGAACAAATTAGTTACTAAATTTTCCAAATTATTCTTCCCTTCATGGATTATATTCGTGACTTAGGATTCTGTAAAAGATAGTACAGGCGCTACAGGTTTTTGAGTTTGAAAAATTTGAGGAAGGGCAACTATGACCGGATTCCTATTCTTGAGACCTCAAATAAATACAAAACACATCTTGATATTGTCGGAAGTTTATATAAAATAACATCAAATAAACCGCGATAAAATCCGTTAAAAATAGTTTTATTTCAAAACACATCTTGTCGCCAGATGTGATGGTCCCTTTCCACCAATTTTTTTTTATCTTTTTAATACTTGCGATTGATCTACGCCAACGACAATATAGGTACTATGTATTAGGGCACGCCGCAATAGCGGCGGAAAGGCCCATCATGGAGGATTGGCTAGAGAGGTGACACGGAAGCCTCTCGTACCGACTGACGCAGGTGATCTCCGGGAAGGGGTGCTTCGGGGACCACCTGCATCGGATCAGGAAGGAGCCATCGCCTGAGTGTCATCACTGTGACGCGAGCGAGGACTCAGGGCTGCACACGCTGGCGGACTGCCCGGCGTGGGAGGTGCCGAGGCGTGACCTCGTGGCAGCCATCGGGGTGGGAGTCCTCTCGCTCGGCAGCATGATTGCGGCAATGGTGCGGAGCGCGACCGCGTGGGCCGCCGCCACCTCATTCTGCGAGCATGTGATGCTCGCGAAGGAGATGGCGGAGCGCGCCCGGGAGAGGTTCAGAACTCTCCCGGCCCGCCGAGCCCGCAACATGCTCGCCGCGCGTCGCAGGCGACTCAGGCGCCGGAGGTCGCTTAACGACCTCCGTCCTCCATGAGCGCAGGCCTGGGGGTGGCAGGTGAGGCCGCCTGTCACCCCAGCAGAAGCAGGACGGGACGGTGGAGCGACTAGCGCCCCTCCCCCAAACCGGGGCAAGACGGGGACACCGTGGTTCCCAAACCCGAGGGGGCCATCTCGAAACCGGAGATGGCCCAGGGTCAGTCGGGGTGCGAGGGATATGCTCTATGGGCAACCTTACACCCCGGCGTCTGCAGACCCGAGACGGCGTGCGGTTTTAGTCGGTTCAAGCCCGACATAACCACCCCCGCTGGCCGGCGGGGGGGTATCCGAGGGGATTTCCGCAGAAAAAAAAAGGTACTATGTATTGTAGATAAGCTCTTGACAAATATGAAGCCGTTTGAAAAATCATCATAGGTTATTTAGAAACACATTATTGGCCATTTCATAAAAAAAAATCTTGGTTTTTGCCTGCACTACGCGATAACTTATGGATCGATTAAAGTCCGGTCATAGTTGCCGGTCCTCGGATTTTGCAATCTTCAAAGACATGTAGCGCCTTCTCTAAGAAAGAACAATTGTTTAGTGATCATTTTATTTCTATTTACCCTTTGACTACTATAATAAACTCGAGACGGTTAAAAACCAGGTAATGTTTTACATCTACTCCTGCATTTTTACAACTAGCTTTTGCCCGGGGCTCGGACCGCGTAGATGTCGGTTATCGCGACAAAACATAGCCTATGTCCTTTCCCAAGGTCTAATCTACCCCTGTACCAAATTTCAGCAAAATCGGTTCAGTGGTTTAGGCGTGAAAGCGTAACAGACAGACAGACAGAGTTACTTTCACATTTATATATTAGTAAGGATGATACTAAGCTAAAAGAATGTTAACCTTTCAATATCCAAAAGTCATGTTATACTTTTATATACTGATATAAATTTAAAGAGATATCTACAAGTATTACCTTTTGTTCATTGTATAAAAAGTAACCCATTCATAGACTCGCATTCGAGGAATGCTGAGTAATTCAGCGACTTTATGCATGGCTGATATAGGAACCCATCCAATTTGTCTCTGAACGATATCCAATGCTGGACCTATGACGGATCTTTGGGCGCCTTTCGGATAATTCTGTATGAGTGCTGCGATTCTCTGTAAAAATAATATTCGTAAATTCTATGCTTGTTTTTCTTAGTACACCGCAAGGATTACATTTTTATTTAGGTATAGAAATTCTCATTTCCGATCTCAGCCCCCTAGAGCAGAGGAATTTTCATTAGATGGAACCTTGATATTAATGCTAAGGCGCTAGGGACCAGATTACTATACAAAGGGGACGCAATTAGCTCCGCTAGTAAGCTAATACGAGGGAAGAACTAACTAGCCTAACCTTACATGTTCCTCTGCAAACAAATATTAATTTGTCTATAAGAAGTCTACTTATTTCCCCTTTGCTTATATGATAAAATGAAAGATTGCTCGTAGTAAAAAAAGATATGATTATTAGATAATAATAATATAATTACGCAACCTATATAAATCTACGAGTATGTGTGAACATTCAAAATAATAACAAAGGTAAGTCAAATTATTACAATTAAACATTTTAATTAGGGGGATTATACATCCAGCGGACATTACAGTAACTGAAGTTCGTTTATTTTATTAGTACAAAACATATGCATTTTGTGATTCACGTCAGTTTTCAATGAGCCATATATTTTAAGGAATGTTTCAATAATTTATTATATTTGTACTCGTCGTTAATTGCAGATGTATGGAGTATATATGGCGTATCTTCAGGCCAAACTAATCTCACGTGCTAGCTAGTCCATCTACCAATGAACGGACAAGGCTCTGATGCAGGCTACCCTTTCAGGGTTGGGAGTTCAGATGACATCACTTCCATAATAGTCAAAATATACCAAAAATAAAATGGAGAGCGGACCCCAGACTCCAAGGTGTAAAAGCTTCGCAGGCAACCGGAACCATCGCCAAGATAATGATGACGATGACCCGAGGTTAATTTACTTTTAATTTACATAGATACAAACGAAACAGATTAATGAGGCGAGAGTGAATGGGCAACCCAGTTAATCAGAGAGGATATTTTAAGAAAAGGCCAGTTCAAGGCACATGTGCCGCATTCGGCAAGCATGTATGAAAACATAAAAAACATACATAACTTCACGCCTGTATCCCCGAAGGGGTAGGCAGAGGTGTATTACACACCCACGATTCGCCAGTTATGTTAAGGTCCCAATGTAATAGGGGGCGAGCCTATTGCCATCTACCGGACACATTATTAAGCGAGCGATAATTAACCATTTTTATTAATGCACACAACTACGAAAGGAGTCAGAGGTGTGTGCCCGGGGCGACTGGGATCGAATTCGAGACCTCGTCTCAGCAGTCCGTTACGTACGCCACTGGGCTATCGTATGAAAATGAATATGAAAAAAATAATAGAAGGGAAAGGGGTATGCCTGGATGCTATAACTGCATTAACCTGCTATAATCAAACAGTAGCAAATAGAAAGATGTTGTCTCTGCCTACTCGAATGGAAAAGAGACGGGTCTGCATATATGTATGTATAATTTATATGTATGCAGGATCTGATCTGAAACTGGCCATCGCAGATAAATATACAGAAACTGGTCAAGACGAGACAACTGGAGCGTTCACCTCAAGTTGTAAGCCCTGGTTCCGTGAACTCAGTGTCGTTTAATGGACTATCCAAACTTTGATAGTATACTTAAAACTTCGGATAGTTTGCTTGTGACGCTCAGGGGACCGCTTATTACTGGAAATACTAAAAAGAATATTATTTAGTGAGTAGATTCAAAAAACGCTTCTATGCACTGACAACTTTATCAACTGCGACATAAGGTCTTCCATTTTAATGTCCAGTAGAAGTCAACCCAAATTTAAAAAATATCTTCTTATATTTAGTCTATACTGTATGCCACACCGTTTCAAGCTTTCCTTTTTAAGGTTAAGTAGGTACCTCCAAAGCTAAAAAGAGACCCTTATAAGATCACTATCTTCTTCTTCTCCGTTTGTCTGTCTGTGTGTCACCACCGATTTTCTCAGGAACGGTTGGACCTAGCAAGTTGAAATTTATACCAGATACTGAGGAAATCAAGGTCCAGAGTCAACACCGATAATAAGATATGTGCAAATTTAGATTTTTGCAAAAACTTGTAAGTACCAAAATGTACCTTTATTTTCAATTTTTTTTCCAGAATTTCCCTTTACTTGTGCTGTACCAAGGTACAACAATTGACAATTTTGACAATTTTGGTTAAAAGCAAGCTTTTAACCAAAATTGTCAATTCTAGGTCAACCGGAAGTACCCTATAGGTTTTAGTTCGAGAACCTATATGGTAGTTTCTACCTAACCTATCACGAAATTTGGCGAAAAAACAAGGTCTTGCAGCAAAAATAAAATAAAAATTCCACAAAAAATGTTGAAAATTAAAGGGTGTCCCCATACATACATAGTTGTATTACATAAATACTTTCTCGCAAATGTGCTAGCAACAGTGCTAGTGGGAGCAACATTGTGATGAACTCTTTACATGAAGTTCAGTAGTGGGGTATTTGTATGGTTTAAAATATATTACCTTGATAATATACCTTTTTTTTTTTTTTTTTTTTTATCGTGCGGAAATCCCTTCGGATACCCCCCCGCCGGCCAGCGGGGGCGGTTATGTCGGGCTTGCACCGACTAAAACCGCACGCCGTCTCGGGTCTTCAGACGCCGGGGTGTAAGGTTACCCATAGAGCATATCCCTCGCACCCCGGCTGACCCTGGGCCATCTCACCACTAACAGCATCGCTCATCCTGTCTCCTCTGAAAGCAGAGGAGTACGGAGAGCGATGTGTTCCCGCCACGTTGGGTATTGGCCGACGATCAATGCCAACCCTATGAAGGGGTGAAGGGGAAGCCATTGACCGCCGCCCAGGGTGTACCGGCCGCTCCGATTCCGTTCCCCCCGGACTGCAGCGGGATCGGAATCGGAGCGACACTCGAGGAGGTTACCCAACACACACCCCACCTTGATAATATACCTGTGAGCCTTTTCCAGTTCAATAAATTTAGTTTTTCCACACTGGTATGTAATATTGTAGTACTGATTCTACTAAAAATTAAACATATATTTTTATTAATGTTTCATGTGTTGTAGCAGTTCGTAAATTTTAAAACACCCAGTATTTCCTAAAATGATTTGCGAGTTATTCTAGATGAGAGTGCCATGAGAGTCTTTATCAAACATGATACCAAGATACTTCAAATTTCGTACTTTCGCAATAAGGGCACAGTTGCAGTCACTTGTTTGAGTATTATTACACTCGGAGTTCAAAGTCCACTGGAGGCTGGTAAGAATCATAATTTTTTTTTTCTCTTGGGCTACTCGGTTTGAGTATTTGCCAACATCAAGCTAGGGAATCAGTAATAAATAAGTAAAAAGGAATTTTGAACGGGAACAAGGAATTCATGTGGACAGGGTATGAAACGATAAAAACTTTATATATTATATAGAAGCTATGAATAAGGAAAGAGAATTATATACATGAATATTGTTAGATGCAAGCAAAATATGAACAGATGTTGGTAATGGGATAGATAAAGAAATTAAGGATGAAAATAATACAGAATGGTCATATATAGGGCAGGAAAGTATGATGTGGTTTATGTCACCCACTTGTCCACTATCGCATGCACTGGACTGAATAATTTTTAGTCTCGCAAGGTGGGAAGGGGTACACACGTGGTCAAGTCTCATCCGAATCAAAATGGTTGTAGCTTGTTTACCAAGTTTGTATTAAAAAAACCAAGGTTTACTGGGAATATTCGGCTGAATCAAGGAATAGAGTTTACCTTTGACTTTGGAACTAGTTGACCACACGTTTTCCCACGACTCTCTTAGATATGTTACGGGTAATGTTACCAAGTCATGATAATAATTTGTATAGGGAAACATATCACCAGACTGTACAGCATCTTTTGCAAGGCCGTCCGCCTTAACATTACCAGGAATATCAGAATGTGCTGGTATCCAAGCGAAGGTGAAATTTAAATTATTTTGTAAACAATTGTAAAGTAGGTGTCTGATTTGAATTATAACTGGAAAAATAGTTTTGCAAGTGAATGGAAATTTTTCCAAAGCCTGAAGGGCACTCTTAGCATCTGAGAAAATAGCAGTGTTTTGAAGTTTCATAAGTAAAATATATTCTATGGCTTTTAACAGTCCAAAGCATTCGCCTGTAAAAACAGATGATTCTGGGGGTAATTTAATTTTTTGGACAATATCATATTTAGGGTGATAAACACCTATTTAACACACTTTGATGTTAGAGATTTGGAAGCATCTGTGTATATATGGTGCCAGTTATTCCAGTTACTATTTATGAAGTTCTTAAAAGAGAATTGCGCTAAAGGATCAGATTTGAGAATACCAAGATTAAGCTTAATATCCGGAACTAAAACCAAGGATTCAAAGGGAGCAGTGTAGAGAGGGTGCATTAATGAATGATGAGATGGTGCTTGAAGAGAAATGTATTTCTGGAAGCTATTAAGAAGACAAGGGTGATTTTTATGAGTCCAGTAGTTGGAGGAGGTGACCTGATCTTGAAGTAGCTGGAGTTGTGAACGTAAAGGATGGTTAGAAAATTGAAGACAACGAAATTATTAACTAATTAACGAATTCATTAATGAAACAATATTTATCTGATAAATATTGACGACGTAAGTTTAAAGGAGGGTCGACCAATTCGACCTGCAAAGCATTATTTGGCGACGACTTCATTGCACCTGCTATTATCTTAAATGCTTTCGATTGTATTAGATCCAATCTCTTAAAAGTAGCAACATTACCAGGTTCTAATAAAAATGTGCCATAATCAAGTTGGCTTCGAATTATTGCATTATATAGTAACTTTAAAGAGTAAGGATGAGCACCCCACCAGAGAGACATCTCAAAATGTTCAAAGATTTTTCACATTTAGCTATAACATAATTACAATGAGCTATACCGGAAAGTTTTGAGTCTAAGATAATACCTAAGAACTTAACACTGTTTTCTAAATTAATTAATTTATCATCATAATAAATAAAAACGGGAGGAGGAAGTCGCATCCTAGAGAAAATCATGGCAGAACTCTTGTTAGTAGAAATATCTAATCCATTAGAATCCATTCAACCCTTAAGATTCTTAAGAGTATTATTTAGGCAGTAGCAGTAGCTTGACTGATAGAGTGATGCGGATAGTATAAAAGTAAGTCATCAGCATATTGAAGAACTTTAACTTCTGAGTCTAGAGAAGATTCTAAGTCGTAAGCATAAATATTATATAAGATCGGGCTTAATACGGATCCTTGGGGGAGTCCCTTATGGGCTACCCTTAATTCAGTACAAGAACTTTCTAAATGAATATATCTCTCCATTAAAAAGTTCATAATAAAATTCGTAAGAAGAATAGGAATGTTTAAGGAAATCAATTTCAGATAAAATAACATTATCATATGCGGCTGTAATGTCTAAAAAGGCAGCTACTACTGACTTATTGCTAGAAAATGCCAAACGAATATCAGTTACAAAGACACTTACACTGTCTAATGTGCTTCTGCCACGTCTGAAGCCAAACTGGCTATTACTCAAAAGGTTGTGGCTTTCAATAAACCATTCTAATCGTACTTTTACTAAATGCTCGGAAATTTTCATCAGGACTGGAAATAGTGCAATAGGGCGGTAAGACGAGGCTGAAGACGAATTTTTACCAGGCTTCAATATTGGCAATACTTACTGTGACCTCCACAAAGTAGATATCTCACCCGTTATCATCATAGAATTAATAATTGTAAGATAATACGAAAGGTATTCATCAGAAGCAAGTGTGACGAAAGAATAGGGAATACCGTCAATGCCAGGAGCAGAATCTTTTAAATTAACTAGTACACCTTTGAGTTCAGAAAGTGAGAAAGGAATATTGAGGCCAGAAAGATTACTTGAAATTTCAGTGAGACTAGGTGGTAATAGTTTTTCAGAGACTGTTGGAGGAGCCAACTTATCTTAAAATTCGCATTGTAAAGAACCCTAAACCCTAAAGCTTCTAAACAACATGCCCCAATATCCAAAATATCTTATGCAGACGCTGTTATTTCACCAAAGTCACAATTAGTACCTAACCTTCCAAAAGCTATTCCCCAATTCAGTCCAACTAGCAGTTCCCATAAGAAAACAGTTTTCCTAAAAACTAGGACTAAAATCAGCAATACTGTGGGTTATGATGTTCACACACATAACTCTCTAACTAAAAACTATAATATGCAAACACCTGCAGTTGGGCATGTTGTTTGAAGCTTTTAGACATGGTTTCCTTGATTGATTTTTACCTTTGGAATTCAGGGCATTTATAGCCATATGGAAACCTCTGCAGAGAACACAACGTATATTTTCCTCTTCTACTGCACAACTATCACCTGAATGGTCTTGCCCACATTTAAAACACCTTGGACGAGATCTGCATTGCATTTTTACATGTCCGTAGTGACAGCAGGAATAACACTGGACTGTTGGGTATATATACAATTCTACTGATAGTGCATTATAACATAGATAAACATGTTTGGGTAATGTTTGACCATCAAATGTTATGACAACTGTTTCAGTGACTTTTAATTCTGGTACATTGTTAACAATAACTTTCCTTTTAAGTCTCCTAACTTTCAGAATTTTTCCACAACCATATGGAAGGTTAATATTCTTAATAATGTCTTCTTCCAACCAGTCATGAGGGATGCCCCTAACTATGCCCATTCGAGTAATGGAAAATGTTGGTATAAATACTTAATATTTATTATTTTCAATTATAAGTGACTCTAAAAATGTATTGGCATCCTGGTAATTTTTAAATTCAATGGAGTGGAATTCAATTGTCCTTAGGAGATGAAATGTTTTTGTGAATATGAATAATGAATGGTGATACATCACTATGTACATACAACAGCCTCGCAACAAAAGGTACTGCAGGGGTCTGGGATTGAGTTGGTTGTGGGTGTGAGGTTTGAATATGAACCACTTCATTATTATTATGTTTTGGTATTAGGTGTGGGGCTTGAATCGGAGGAGCCATTTCAGTGTCCTTAAGTCTAGGTAAGTCCTGTGACACATCCGAACATTCGCAGTTTATTTGGTTAGAGTTTTCTTTGTCACCTAGCTTACGCCTGCGCTTATTACAGTGTCTACAAACTTTTCGGAATGATATTTTTTTCTTTTTAATGCTACTGCTTCCAATACCGATATTAGAGCAGTCAGTGTCCATGCTACCATCAGTATTGGTAGCATTATTTATTGTAACAACATAGCCAATATCAGGGGCTGTGCCCCCGGGATCCTCAGGATCCCCCATATAAATATAAAAAACTTACGATCACATGTACCTAATATACTATAATACACTACTAATCTACGTAAAAATATAAGAGAATTTAAATATGATGAGTAATTTACACAATTAAACAAATTTATACAATAATATCGCCCAATCCACAAAAAATTAAATTTAGGAAAAATCCCGAATCATAAATTAAGAAACACATCTAATTCCTGAATAACCTCCTTAATTTTATTTCAGGGTCCTTGGCGTTATCTATGGTAAATAATGTCTAATACACACACACTTACACATACGCCTGCTGCCTGCTTTCTATAAATTTAAATCTGCTTCATCGGTTGAAAAAGTGCATATATCTAAACAGTGAAACGATTTAAAACAACTTATCTTGATTTTGCTACAATACAAAACTCTAAACCTTGAAAAACTTCAGGAATCACTAATTACTTTCTTAATCAACTTCTTATAATTATTATAAAGCCTCAATTAAACTCACAACTTCCTTAATAATTGTTATTCATTTTCAATAACATTATATAAATTATTTCTCTTTTAAATGTTACAAGTTATAAATCTTGAACTTTTAGTGTTCTCTCTGTATTTTGTAGGCTGTTAGCTTTTCTTTTATTCCACTATTATTACTCTTTTATCTCTTCTTTGCTAATAATGGAAGTGAATTTCTTGTGTTTCTCACTCTTCGGTCGTTGTAGTTGAACTTACATCGAAAACCACCCAAGGCAAGTTTTACGTTCTCTAGTACTCGCTGACTGTCATGTTCAGTGTTATCACGGATCAATACTATTGATCCTGCCATTCGGGAATTATAGTAGTCGGAGCGTGGCTTCAATATAACGCTAATCTCTTTGTAAGATTTATTTTCATTATTGTTAAACTTCATACATTCAACGCTCTAATCGAATATAATATTACATTGCACTACAGCTTTCCTTATCCATGATTATAATTTCTTGAATTTCAATTTAAAAAATCCATACAATTTCAGTACGAAATAATACGTACTACACACAGGAAGTTTCTAGAAAATTAAGTTCGGCTACATCCGATATTGCTACCATTGGATTAGTTATTGTAATGTGTAATATTATAATAAGTTTAATTATACCGAAAGGATCTAAAAAACTATCGAAGGTATGAAATTATAGTAAGTAGATAAACTATTTCACACAAGCTCTCTTTCCTTTAATGCATATGTATTTAGCCTGCGTCATCATTATCTCGGCGTTCTGTCCCGATTGCGTCTTAGGCTTACACCTTGAAGAACGGGTTCCACTAACGTGCCATATTTGGATTAGCAATAAGTTGGTTTTTGCGGGGAAGCCGACGTTCGACTCCCCAACCCCGAAAGAACGCCTGCGCCAGAACCAATCAGCAGGTGTACCGGCTTGAAGGTGAGGTTGACTTCGGGCCCGAAGATCTTGGTGGGCCTCAAAATACCCTGTACCCACACACCCATACACATCTTAACTAGGACGGTTACCAATCCACCCAAACTTAAGCGTAGCGAGATTTGCCTATCCAACAATAGGTCAACGTGACCGGTCAACTTTTTCCATTGATTTGGTTTTTCGGTGACCATTCCTCGATGGTAAGACCCATCTGGACATTTGACCCCTTACGACACTCAGTAATGTCTACTTGATCACCGTGGCAAATTTGGTCGAGATCGGTCAAACGGTCTCGGAGGAGTATCATTTGTTTGAAATGCAACTTTGAAACCAAAGACGCTTCGCTCGCCTTCGGCTCGCTACGCTTAACTATGAATTTGTGGTAACGTATTTCCAGTAATCTCACTGAATTACCCTACAGCGAAAGTCTATGTAAGTGATGTTATATTACATTGGAGGAATTCCTCTGAGAGAGAACTTGTGCTTATAATATGTGCCATATACTGGACCGCACTAGTTATGAAGTTACCCTAGCTTGTACCCATTTGTGCATATAAATTTTATATTATAAGTTGTTTGCATCGCTCGAAGAAAATCGTAGAGATACAATACTTTTAAGCTTGAAATTTTTAAGCTTTTAAGATTAAATAAAGATAGTGAATACTCCTGAATCTAATGTACAGTCAACATCAATAGTAGCGTAGTATCTGAATTGTCCAAAAGAAATGCATTGCAAGATATATCACAATAGTCTGACAAAATCTCGTCGCAAAAGTGTTTGGTACATTAATATTTTCATAATGCAAAAAAAAACTATCCATCAAAAGTAAAGCAGTATCAGAAATTTTCAAAAGTTTTTCACACAATGGTTCTATAAAAAGTTTCAAAAGTACCTGAATTAGGAATAAAACTGTCGTCGAACATAAACCTTTTTAGAATGCTGATGTATATTTTGATTTAAATTTTGTGTTCTACCTTTTGTTTTATGGCATTTTCAAGAATTGTCACTTGAAGTGGCTATATAAACCAAGAACTGAACTGAATATAATCTATCTATTATTAAATCTAATATAAATCTAATCTAATCTATCTATTAATAAATCTATTATTAAGGCTATAAGTTTGGCGGTAGCTAGAGCGAAAAAAGGATTAACCACAAACCAAAGAAATGACATTGCGTTTGTAAAGGAAGGCTGCTCAAAGAAATCACCTCAAAAGCCATATTCAATTTTGATAGCTGCCGTTGACTGGACAATACTCGTAGACACGTATGACAAGCACTATAGGATACCGGAGGATGTCTGTGCCTCATCATCCAGACCTGATATATTCCTTTTTTCACGATCGCATAAGCGTGCAGTGCTTGTAGAACTCACAGTACCGTGGGAAACCAATATACCTAAAGACCACGCTATAAAGACAAACAAATACTTTGATTTGACTAACGAGTTAACCAAAAACGGCTACGTGGTTAAACTCTATGCCGTAGAAGTAGGAGCCAGGGGAATTCCAGCTAAATCCCTGTACAACTTACTTAAAGACCTCGGATTGCCAAGAGCTTCAGTAAGCTCTTTATTAAAACGTATATCAAAAGCGGCATTGTTAGGATCGTACCAAATTTGGATAGGTAGGGGGGGGAACACTACTGACGGTGGAGGTGAGCGCTGATGCATCACAAGGTGGCCACCCTAAACCTACATCTGGGTCGCAAGTCCCAGTCGCCGTCATGGTGTTCCTCTCTGTACCACGCTATGGACCCGGCGACCGCACGGTGAATCCATGGAGTGCTGAGAATCGGATCTCTGATTATTCCGAAGTAGGTTATGCACCTATATTATTTCTAGGAAGTCATAATTTTATTAAATAGCACTACAAATTAGTAAATTTCCTTAATTCCTTTATCATCGATATGTCGCATTATCTATCAGATCATGAAAGACATCGTATAGTAACGCTTCATGAAGATGGCTTACCAATTGGTGACATCGCAAGACATGTTGGTGTTGCTCGAAGTACCGTAACTCTTTGGATCAATAGATGGGACAGCGAAGGACATGTTAATCAAATTCGAAAAACAAGACGACCGACTGTTACATCTGCTTTTACACGTAACGAAATTGTTAGAAGGACAAGATACAATGGGTTCACTCCAGTCGCAAACTTGGCTACTGAGTTTAATATATCACAGTCAACAGTCCGACGTGTATTGCATAAAGCAGGAGTACATCACCGCAAACCGGCCAGGAAGCTTGCTCTGACTGCAATACACAAGGAAGAACGATTGAGATTTGCACGAGACTATCTAGACTTCAATTTCGAGAATGTCATATTCAGTGATGAAAAAACTTTTACATCAGATGAAAGTGGAAGGGTCACCTTGTGGCGAATTAATAACACAAGGTATTTTGAAAGAAATATTGTCAATGTTCATGCAAGCGGCAGAATAAACCTTGGATTTTGGGGCTGGATGTCGTCTGCTGGGCCTGGAGAATTAATAGAAATTTGTGGACGATTGAATGCTCAAGGTTACGTTGATATTATGGAAGACGTTTTGATACCAACTGTTAGAAATTGTTATCCAGGCATCGATCCGTTTAATTTTGTTCACGACAATTCACCCGTACACACTGTAAGATTGACCAGAGCATGGTTTAGAGAGCACAACGACGAAATTATTGCTTTGCCATTTCCACCTAAATCTCCGGACATAAATCCAATTGAAAACATGTGGGGATTGATGGTGCAAAACTGGGATTCGTCAACTCCTCGCACTGCAACCGCTATTTGTAATCATGTGTTCGAGTTATGGGAACACTATAGAGGAATGTATACATGTCAGAACATGGTCATGTCCATGCGGGAACGTCTTCAGTGTATTATAGATAATGCAGGAGGCCATACCCGATTCTAAAAACGCCATTGAAAACCTTAACTTTAATTATGCAAGTATGCAAGTGTAATTTTTTTTTAGCTAGAATGTAAACGTTTTTTAGTAGATAAGTGGTATGTTAATTTTAAAGTATATGTTTTTTTTTCATTAAGGGACCGGGGTCCCACTACATCGAACAGCAGTGCTATTCTCTAACTTTCACTCGTCGACGGACACAGCGCTGCTGGCTCGTCGTAGAGCAATCGACCAATCCCATCATAGAATCGTCGGCGAGCACAACCTTGTTCTATGATGTGATTGGTCGATTGCTGCGGGCTCGTCGACTAGTAAGAAGTTAGAGAATAGCACTTTTTTATACCACTTAGATGGCAGTCAAGCGCACGGCCTACCTGATGGAAAGTGGTTACCGTGGCCTATAGACATGTACCAGGCCACTCAGAAAGTATTGCGAAAAAAAGTTTTTATAATCTATTTCTAAAATATGATTATTTATGAGTAAAAATACGTACGTTCCAATTTCAAAATTTCTCTCTGCATTTTTTGCAAGATAATTCCAATTATTGTGTCTCATTGAAAAATGGATCTACGTCGGGAACATTTTCGCGCTATGATTTTCTACGATTTCAAGTGTCGCCTGAAACCAGACGAATCGTACGATAGACTTCAAATGGCATTCATGGATGAAGGCCCTTCCAAGGCGACCGTGTATCGTTGGTATAACGAATTCAAGCGCAGTCGACTGACTTTGGAGGATGAAGAAAGAAGTGGTTGCCCTTTGACGGCTGTTGCGGAAGAAAACGTGCTAGCAGTGAAAAATTTAATCCAAGATAATAGACGAGTCACATATCAAGAGATTCAGCACATTCTTCAGATTGGATCGAGAAGCCTTCACGAGATTCTACACGTGCATCTTCGTGTGAGAAGGATAGTTTCACGCTGGGTGCCGCACAATCTCACCGATGCTCAGAAGCAGGCACGGGTGAAATGGTGTCGTGATATGATAAACAAGTTTGAAGCAGGCGCGTCTCGGCGTGTTTATGACATCATTACAGGTGATGAGTCGTGGATTTATCAGTATGATCCAGAAACAAAACGCCAGTCGACGGTTTGGGTGTTTCAAAACGAATCAACACCTACCAAAGTGAAGCGATCTAGAAGCGGAGGGAAGATTTTGATCGCGAGTTTTTTCAATTTGTCTGGCTACTTGTTATCAATCCCTTTACGAAATCAAAGAAGCATCAACGCTGAATGGTACACTACCAAATGCTTGGCAGAAGTTTTCTCTTGTAGTGAGCTACAAGCGACCAAACACAGGGCTCCGCGGGATACTACTCCACCATGACAACGTGCCCGCACACACCGCGCTTAAAACGAGGGACTTCCTGGACAGCACTCCGGTTAAACTCCTAGGTCACCCTCCTTACAGCCCTGACCTTGCACCGTGCGACTTCTTTTTATTCCCGAAAATAAAAAATCAGCTCAAAGGGATACAATTTTCGTCGCCGGAAGATGCACTGTCAACGTTTGAGCACGCTGTAAGCGAGGTATCTGCGGCGGATTGGAAAAAGTGTTTTCAAAACTGGTTCAAACGCATGAAACTTTGTATAGAGGCTGGTGGAGAGTACTTTGAAAAGATTTAATAAGAAAATATTTACCTATAGAACACTTTTTTTTATTTTCGCAAAACTTTCTGAGTGTCCCACGTACAACACCAGGGGCATCACACTCGAGCTGCCGACACTGCTGCTAATAATTGAATAATACCACATCCCCTTTTGTCTGACTATTTTGATTCAATTAAATATCAGTCACTTTAAAAACACAATATAGTTATGAGTATTGAAAAAAATTTGAATCAGCTTATTTTGAAAATAGTTTTTTTGATTATTTTGAAACCTTAACGCGAGTGATTAATATTAAAAAGTAGTAAGTCAGGTTATTAAAAAAAATTATAGAGTGAATACTTTTGGAACTCAGTTTTTGATCAGCTACTATTGACGCTGACTGTACTTAGATATTTGTATATTCAGTAGTATGCTGTCCAACTCACTATCAATTAATTATTATTCAAGTACTATATATACCATGATATACAGTAACTTCCTTTCATGTATGTATAATCTCTAATATATAAAATACTCGTGCCACAGTGTTTGTAATAAAAGTCCTCCGAAACAGCTTGACCGATTCTTATGAAATTTTGTGTGTATATTCAGAAGGTCTGAGAATAGGAAGTTAACTATTTTTATGTACCCAGATGACCGGGATCAGAAGTTCAGGCGGGCGGGTCGAGGTCAACAGCTATTAGATATTATTACAAAACGATGTATGTAACTTTGGAAGTAGGTACTCCCCCTCCGAGCAGAGATAAGGCGGGCCAAAAAGGCGGCCCGCTGCGAACTGCTGGAGACGCTGGAGCGGGACCCGTGGGGACGGCCCTACCTAATGGTACGTGGCAAGCTGCGCCCCAAGACCCCGCCGTTGACCCAGTGTCTCCAGCCGAAGCTGCTCAGAGGAGTTGTTGGCTCCCTGTTCCCAGCGCGGGCGGTGGAACATGTTCCACCGCAGATTACTCCGCCTCGGTCGCCCATGGTGCCCGACGTGGATGACGACAACGTGCCCGATGTGGATGACGACAACGTGCCCGAGGTCACTTGGGTAGAACTAGAGCTGGCGGTGAGAAGGCTCAGAGCCAAACGCACCGCCCCGGGACCCGACGGCATTCCAGGCCGAGCGTGGGGCCGTGCTCTAGTCGACGACGCTCTCGAGCCTCGACTGAGAGGGCTTCTCAGCGCATGTTTGAAGCGGGACCAGTTTCCGAAATCCATAATCAAGTATAACATACCACGAGCATACTAATATAGCCTCTCTCACCAATAGGTTTAACGATTAAATGCCTACATAGGCTTTCCACCGAATGAAAATATATATTTATAGTGTAAACTAAAAAAGTGACATTATTCACCTCACCAGGATTTTAGTGACCATTTTGACCATCGTTATTATGTGGTAGGTGATTTAAACATGCAATATGCATCAATTATAGTGATGGATGAATAGTGCATCATCGTTTGTTATTTCGCATGTCATAATTTCAGAATATTGGGTATGGGTAATGAGATAATTATTACTTAATTAAATAGACAAACGTTTTGCGGTTACGATTAAACAGCGCTGTTATGAAACAAATGTATGTAATAATTATTTATTAATTTATGGGTCGCGGTGAAATGGCGCCATTTAAACAGTTCATTATTTACGGAGTAGGATAATATTATTCGTAAGAGCAGAAACCGTAACTCTTTTAATTTAAAGGTTGCAAGTAACGCGGGTCGAGTTTTACTGGCTACTACGCCTTACTATGAATTTAATGCTCAAGCTTTTTTATGAATATGGGGTATACATCATCATTATCTTAGCACATAAAATTATCCGAGGCTTTCACCTCGGACCCCGAGGTCCACTTACTCCTTGTCCTCCTTTTGGTGTGACTTACATGGCTTTTATGGGAGCGATTATCATCTGACCTCTCAATCCTGTGAGGAAAACCTGCACCAGAGCCTCCTCTGTCAATCAGCGGGCGACAGGCTTAGAGGTGAGGTCGGCTTGGTCCATTACAACATTCCTAAACCATGTTAAAAATATGGTTTCAGAATTGTTAAATTATAGTTCCTCTTACCATCATGTTTGCTTCTGTAAAATGAAAAGGTGTCTCAGAGTTATTTTCTTTGCTGTCTCTATGGACTACCAATTCATCAGAAGTCAACCTTGGTGTAGTGTATAATTTTCGAGTACAAATGACCTGTAAACAAAAGAAAGCCTGAACGAAATCTTGTTCTCTAATAATGATTTATTTATGGTCCTCAACCTCACTTGTATATCCCATTAACTATTTGTCCTATTAACTTCAGGGGCTTTTCGTTTAGGTTATTCTTCACCTTTGTTTTTTGTATTTGTTTTGCATTATTTATTTTGAATTAAATCATGGGCATGAAACTTTCACAAAACATTTACAAAATATATTATTTTGAAATATACTTACTTACATTACCAAAATAAATGTTTTTAATGAAACAGCAATAACATTGTTTATTTTTTATTTATATATAAAATTGTATGTTTAATAATAATAATCATCTAAGTAAAGTTTACTTTATTAAAAAAAGTTTTTTATTCACGGTATTATACTACTGCATAGTGCCTACTATAAATAACTTTTAATAATAAAATGATTTTAGATTGAAATTACTTGCATAATTACATACATGCCCACTTATACTCACGCCTTTTTCTCTCTGAAATATGCCTGCTTGTGTCCTTTCACACTTTACGAGCCCGAGTTGCCGATATTTTGGCGCAGTTTCAAGGGCCATGATCACGGTTGGTCTAACCCGGGAGGGGAAATACTGAGAATCACATCCTAACATTATGACGATGTAGCAGGTACCTCGTATCTCAAGGATTGGCACAACCGAACTCAGCAGAGAAGAAAAAGCAATGTTTTTGACTGACACAATATAGGAATATTCATATTCTGATGTAGTCAATTATATTATCAATGACTCCATAGTCAATTGAACGCAACATCTTTGGGTGCTGGCGTGCTAAGCTGATTCCTGCCAGGTAGTAATTTTATTATAGTACCCACTTAGCGTAACTGTTTAACATGCAGTACTTTAGACTCATCATTATAGATATTTTTAGTCTTTCAGAAAAACTCTTAGCCAGAGGAATTCTGAACTGCTAACTAAATAATACACGCACCTAATAAAAAGCATCAAGCCTTCTCAAAGGCGCAAACATGAAAAATATACATTATAGTACAATTTAAGCCATAATTAAGGTAAACAGATTATCCAGAATGTCGTGTATTCGAAATAAGCTTCCTTTGACATTCCATGCATAGAATTTAGACAACGTCAAGAACTATTACCATTTGTAGAGCTTCTACTTGATCGAATTAAAGTACTGAAGCCACATATTATCTATAATGGCATTTCAGTACTGTATATAATAGGCATGCTATAAAAACAGGTGTATAGGTTCACTTACATTTCGAAAAATATTCTTGAATTGTAACATTATTATTTGTAAGATATTTATTAATTATTTGTATGTATCTACCCTTTAGAAACAAATCGATGAAATAAGATATTGTTATACATAGACTGGAATAAAAGGTGTCATATGTTTAAACGTGTCAAAACGTAGACGGAGAATAAAAGCTATGTCAAAAGCTCTGGACAGATGTGACTAATGAACCATAGACTAACATTTTACTTCACAAGTAAGAAGTTCCTATATATTTTTCTATTTTTTTGTAGATATATTTAGTCAGTTTTAACCTTATAACCCAAGCATTAATCTATTAGACCCACAAAATACATTTGTCTTGTTGTTTTGATAGAAAAGTCTGGATAATATATACACGTGAAGACAATGTAATAAAAATAATAAAATGATTTGACATTCAAGTTTTGCGCAAGTTCAAACAATAAGTTTACCATGTTTCATTGCAATCGGATGAACGCTACGAACTAACAATCAAACATTAATTTTTAAATAGGTAACTGCTTTATGTAACGCATACTGCTGTTTTGCTACACAGTAACCATATTATCATAGATCAACGGTGGTAAACAACGACATACTGTACTGTGCCAATTGCTTTAGCATGTAAACGACTAAAATAGTTCAGTATGCTCTTAAGAGTCACTATAAATAAAATTAATTGCTTCTATAAAAGTGGTATAGCAGTATTTACACATAAAATTTTCATTTCAATAGATAACTTACTATACGTTAAAAGATAAAATCCATACACTGAAATATTATGATCATAATCCTTTCTTGCTTTTATGTTAAAAATAAAATCCGGCCAAGTGCGAGTCGGACTCGCCTATTAAGGGTTCCGTAGCAGCAAGTAACATTTTTCTATTTGAGTTTATTGAACTTTGAAATTGATTGAATTTATTCAGATTGAATGAAAGGTAAATTGCGGTTTATGACTTAAAAAAAAATCTAATCGTTCAAACCAATTTTCGAAGGAAGTTTTCATGGTAATAATGTACATCATATATTTTTTCTTAGTTTTATCATTATCTTATTTTAGAAGTTACGTTAAGTTATTTAAGACGGGGGAGGGGGACACATTTTACTACTTTGGAAGTGTCTCTCGCTAAAAATGATATTAGAAACCTCACGAATGGGTATGATGAAAAAAAATTTTTTGAGTTTCAGTTTAAGTTTTTAACCCCCAATTTTTTTTTTTCTATTTTTGTGTGATAATCTTAATGCGGTTCACAAAACACATCTACTTACCAAGTTTCAACAGCATAGTTCTTATAGTTTCGGAAAAAAGTGTCTGTGACATACGGACGGACACACAGACAGATATGACGAAACTATAAGGGTTCCGTTTTTTGTCATTTGGCAAAATTGCACGAATTTGGTTCTAGCTATTACCTATAGAAACTGATGTTAAATGTTTTACAAAGTGACTGATCCCATGAAAGTTTTGTAAAAATCCGAATGAGGAAGCCAACACCTTGAAATCTGTTAGTAACAATTTATAAACACCTTAAATATTATCGGTATTACGATACCAACTCACGGAACCTACATTTATAAAAGGTTAATATAAAACTAAGTTGCTATCCTTTCCTGCTTTATATGCAAACGGTAAGGCAATTTAATAGCCATTACGGCAATTTAGGTAAATATTTCAGTCATAACATAAAACGACGTCGCAAACTAATCTACAAAACATTCAAAAGATCGCCCACCCGAATATGTTTGGGTTACTTCGTAATGCCATAAGAAAACATCGAGGAAAGTGATTCCAACAAACTAAAAGTTGTTACCAGCCACCCAATATTAACGGATATTGGAAAAAGATGGTAAAATGTGGCAGTTGCCGGATCAAGGTTAGTAGGCACTAATATTCCCTGGATGCAATATCGGGGTTCATTGCCATAAAACCGCTCGAAGCGAATATCTTGGGTACGATATTGACCTCACAGCATTTCGCCGAGAAAGCAGATATCTGAGGCAATTTCAACATCGTAAATGATGTTTATCGTGGCAGCCCACTGACCCTCTACCTATGAACACTTGTCAAATACCACTGTATCGCTTTCCATGCACGTATTGGAGGCACGTGTAACTAAGCTGTTCTGTCGTTATGTACATCAATATATTTACATAGTACCTACGTGCGTGGGTAGTACAATACATGGCTGTATTGTAATAAATATTTTGTATTTGTTTTACATTTTATTATATTGGATATCATATTCTCATTCAGCAATATATCATTGATGAACTACACTATTGCGTTAAATAGTTGTGAAAATCACAAAATCCAAATATGCATGATTTATTTAAATATAACATAGTTCGGGATACGAGAGTAAATGAGAGAGATTACTATAATATTGTCATAAAATTAATGATGGTGAGCTTGCATGATACGTTTAATGATAGTAGGAAGATATAGACTAGATATATACTTTTAAAGTGTGGAAGGATAGAAGCAGATGGCGGACTGTTGTCTCTGCCTAACCCAGAATTTAGAGGGCATGGGTATATGTATGTGTGTAAGTAAAGATAAAATGATATAAAGTGAGATATAATAACTGCATACATATTAAGTAATAACATATAAGTAACTCGATAAATAACTAATAATATCAAATATTCCAGGAAAAATCAACGCTAAAATTTGAACGACAAATTTAATTTCTTGTTGACTGCGGCGTTCGTTAGATTGAAACGAATTTTCAATCAAGCGACAAAAATATTCAGCGCCAATTTTAAACGCAACCACTGTGGTGATTCGTTAACACGTCTACCTAACTTTTCATTCAAGAATATTAAGATGAGAGTTTCCTTAAAATATATTTCAGTATTCATTTTCAGATTGAACATTCTATATTAGTGATCTAAATTATAAGCAGAGGTGCTCAATTTTTTGATCTACTTACATTAACCAATTTGGAAACATGGTTATTGGTGTAACCACTGAAAATATGATAATGTTCCTCACATGTAAGTCCGATTTGGGAACTGGATCTAACTTCACTCTTTTAAAACTAGCTAAAAGCGGTACAGTAGGAGGGGTCGTGAAGTTTTCTACCTAGTAATAATTTTGAAGGAAGTTTTTTAAAGAGAAAATTATCTTTTAATGCATGGATTATTTTATGATTTATAACACATCTAGACATGAATAGAAGTTACTATGTCAAAGCCCAAACCCGAAAGTGTGATAGTTTCTGGGAAATAATAATGGTTCCGAAAAACGAATTAATCTCCAGCGATCTGTGGCCGACTATTATTCTAATTAACCAGCGTTATAATGAATTACCGACAAAAAAAAACCCAAAGCATAAACGAAAAAGAAACCAATTTAACAAACAAATAAGAGCATGTTCAAATTACATTTTTCTCCTAAAAAAATGGATCTTCGAATAACAAAACTAAACTTCTGAATAGAAAACTGAACGTCCGCCAAAATTACTAAGTTACTGACAGAAGTTTTGTCAAAATAATCATATTTTTACAACTTACATGAACTATTTTAATTGCTACGCCGCGGGAGAGATAGATATAGGTTAGAAGGGTTATTACGGTTCCTTCGTGTTAGGTCACTTGTGATGATGCACTTAGAAATAGGTCCGTCGTAATCAGAATTATATTTTCAGTATAATGTTACAGTTGAAATATCACCACAATCTATGAAATATGAACGGTAATTTAATTATATATTAATAGTAGGCAAGTAAAGATAACAATTACAAAGCATAGTTTTCAGTAGGACGTAAGTATTATAGCAATAAACAGTCATGTTTATATTTTTCGAAGATTTCAGTATCTCATTCGGTCGTTTCGTAATTTTTATTGGGAAAAAAGTAGTCAGAAAGTTAGTATTTTATACAGGAAAATTCTTCTTTTTTTGTCGGAGCTTTTATTATTATCCATAGTTTCTCAGTAAACAACGTGTAAAGTACAAAAGTGCAAAGATTGTGATTAAATCTGATTAAATTTAAATGAGAGGAACAAGTACAGTATTCATATGAGTTTGATCTACCAGTATAATAATATATGTTACTATAAATTAAATAGTTGTTGTAAGTTCAACCCTGTTTTCTGGTCCTCCCGTTTTGCTATGGTTAACATTTCGCTAACCTTCTTTTTTAAATGAATAGTGTTGATACCATTAACTAAAAATAGTTAAAGTGAAAATGAGAATGTGGAATTTCTCAAACAACAACCAAAGCAATTTTAGTCAAGAAGGTAAGTGTGGTGTATCTCCTTTTTCTTAAAACACCGCAATTCGCTTACAAGGGGTGCCAGTTTGTCAAGTTAGGAGAGGATTTGGTGAAGTTTAATCATATAGTATGATTTGGCTATGAAGCATGACTCAGGTAAATGCTTATCGATCTGTGACAAGTAACTTTTCATATTCATAAACTCGGATCTTGGTAGCGGCGCTGAAGATACTTGTTACAGAAACCTTCATACTTGATATTACGTTACGTTAAGCTTTCTAAGGACCACGGCATACTCTAGAGCCCCTCCGTAGTTTCCGTCATCTGAGTTAAGATGATAGCAGAAGAAGTAGTGTAGACTATGAAGAGTCCCTTAGGCCCATTTTCTTTGATAGGTTCCTGTTGGTTAGAAATATATTATAGCATAAAAACGAGAAATATTTTGAGAAACGAAAAACATTCCTGCCAAAATGTTGTCTAAGTATGCATATAGGTATATACCACACTTAAATCGTTCTTCAAACAAATATCAGTAACGATAAATCAATGACACAAAAATCAGGTCGTTGGCCTCCATTTATTAAATAATGGTACTTTTATGTGTACAGAATGGCATTTGCAAGAGAATGCCACGGCCCATGCCAGGATAATGTCAATCTGTCCGACAGGGGACTATATAGGCTCGCCTACAGCATGCTACTAAAGCCAGCTTTGTATACCAAACGTGTTTTTGTACCACCCTCGTTCCAGACCGATAACGTTGTATCTCATTTATCATGTTACTTCAATGTTGACTTTTTCACAATTTTAAATAAAAATGTAGTCATGATTGTAGGTCCCATATTTTATTGTATCCTTCAGGTAGATAATGGTTTTTTACATAACCCAAAAGCCTTAGTTGTATACACATCAATACCCAAAAGGAACGAATTAGTAATTTTAAAATTAATATTCAACAAGGTACTCCACTTAAGCTCCGCCAACCATCGGGGTGGGAGTCCTCTCGCTCGGCAGCATGATTGTAGCAAAGGTGCGGAGTGCGAGCGCGTGGGCCGCTGACGCCTCCTTCTGTGAGCATTTAATGCTCGAGACGGAGGTGGCGGAACGCGCCCGAAAGAGATTTAGAACTCTCCCAGCCCACCGACCCCACAACATGCTCGCCGTGCGTCGCAGGTGACTCAGACGCCGTCCGTCCTCCGTGGTTCCCAAACCCGAGGGGGCCATCTCAAAACCGGAGATGACCCAGGGTCACTCGGGGTGCGAGGAAAATGCTTTATGGGCAACCTTACACCCCGACGTCTGGAGACCCGAGACGGCGTGCGGCTTTAGTTGGTTCAAGCCCGACATGACCACCCCCGCTGGCCGGCGGAAGGTTAACTAAGGGAATTTCCGCACGAAGAAAAAAAAAGGGTAGTAATAATTGATAATATTATAAACATTGTTATGCATAATTATCATCATACAACATTGTGTCCAGATTGCATCCAAGGCCTTCACCTTGGAGTCCGAGGTCTGCCGTACACGCTGGCGGAATGCCCGGTGTGGGAGGTGCCGAGGTGGGCCTTCGTGGCAGCCATCGAAGTGGGAGTCCTCTAGCTCGGCGTCATGCTCACGGCGATGGTGCGGTGCGCGAGTGCATGGGCTTCGGCTGCCTTCTTCTGCGAGTAAGTAATACTCGAGAAGGAGGCGGTGGAGGGGCCCGGGAGAGACTCAGGTCTCTTCCGATCCGCAGAGCCCACGAGGCGTGGAGACGACTCAGCTGTCCTCCATTGCCTGGGGGTACAAGTGGAGCCGCCTGTCACCTTAGCAGAAGCAGGTCGGGGCGACGGCTCATACCACCCCTCCCACCCCCTTTTTCCGAATGCAAGACGGAGACATCGTAATTTCCAAATCTAAGGGGGCCAGCTCGAAACCGGAGATAGTCCTGGGTCAAGCTGGGGTCATCTGACACCCTGGCATCTGAAGACCCGATACGGCGGGCGGTTTTAGTCGGTTTGGCTCGGATTGGAAGTGGCCGAAGGGGATTCGAGTATCCTCCCCGTATCGAAGGAGATTTCCACACGTAAAAAAAGGAGTCTTGTGTGTGTGTACTTGCCGTAATCTCAGTGCAATATTGTTTCGCACAAAATCGCACTAAAAATACGGTATAGTATTTTATTATAGGATTTACTTATTGTATATATGAATACGAATTTTTACTTACTTGTTCGGACGTACACAGACATGGCTAATATCCAAACTGAAATAATTTAAATCATTCAACTTACACGAACTCCCATCTAAAACTGCACTAAGACGTAAAATGTGCTTAACTGTACTGTAAAAATTGCTGATTCTATACAACCGTTCATCCTTTATTTTACCTGCCATAACCACCTGCCAAAATTACAAATTTGTAGCCCCAGTAGCTTAAGTTCTCGTTGATGAATCAGGGCATACATAAAAATAGATTTTTGTTGATACTACCTATAATGGACTAGACCTGGAGAAGATGTTAATGGACACAAAAATAAAGTAACATAATATTATCTTAACCGTATTTTCAGCTACGAATTTTAACCAAATGGCATACTTACAGGAGAATTTCAAATGAGGCTTCACTGGCCCAATAAAACCATTTGTAATCCTACGGAATGAACGACACCCCAATTTCAGGGAAAATTTACCCGCACTGGTAATGTAGGTTGTCCACTTAACTGTAACTATTATATACAGATGGTGTACTTGAACAACACTAGCTTGATGGCTACTTGTGTATGAGAGAGCTTTGAAAGTCCAACGTACTAGGATCATAACATACACGTATTAATAGTTATTACCTACTCTACTCACATAGTAATTATTCCTCATACACACACCACGTGTTAATATAAAAGGTTTTGTTTACCTAATTGCTGGGTGTAAATTATATTCTAAACATCTTTTAGGAAAACTTAAACGCACAATAGTTTCTACTTAAATAAATTAGTGCCATAAAACGTTTAAATAATACTTGACAGCAGAATAGTATTTTTTTTTATTCAATTAATTTTTTTAGCATTGTGTATGCTTACTTTTTCCTATAGATTTAGATCGGAAAAAGAGAACATATAGGACGGGACTTGAACCCGCGACCAGTCCCTTACAGGGGGAACGCTCTGACAAACTGAGCCACCTAGACACGTCCCAGATATTCGAAATTCACCGATATATTATATACGTCTTAGGGCGACGCTGGAGCCATCTACTGTAATTACAAGTCGTCCGTCCCGTCGCGTCGCGGGTTCAAGTCCCGTCCTAGATATTCTCTTTTTCCGATCCAAATCTATAGTATTTTTTGTCTTCAGTAGGAACATAATATCATTTTTTGAGTAAGTAGATCACAAAAGCACGATATTATTCCCACTAACATACCTACCTACTACGAGTATGTACCTTTTTTTTTTTTTTTTTTTTTGTCCTGCGGAAATACCCCCCCGCCGGCCAGCGGGGGCGGTTATGTCGGGCTTGCACCGACTGGCTATCAAATAATTTTGAGAATCAAGAAAAGCATTACTACAGAAAATACGAAAACATTATAGGAATTACATGCATTAAAAGATTAAATTAAGTATACGGGCGACGATCTACATATTGAAAGGATTTTTTTTAAAGTAAGGCATATCCTATACATATAAATAAAATTGGAGTGTCTATTTGTAATATTGAAATAACCGTTTTTTACTACATGTATATGAATATATATATACATCAAATTTTTTTTTACAATTTTTGTCTGTCTGTCTGTCTGGCTGTTTGTTCCGGGACGGAACTTTCACTAGCAGATAGGTAATGTTACAAGGCGTAACATAAGGTACTTTAATTTTTTTTTTATATTGGTGCCCGGCAACGGACACTTGGGGAGGACACCGTGCGGTTTTAGTCGAGACACGACATAACCACCCCCGCTGGCCGGCGGGGGGGTATCCGAAGGGATTTCCGCACGTAAAAAAAAAAAAGGGTTCCGCGCAAAAGAACCAAAACCATCAAAATCGAAATCCACGCGGACGAAGTCGCCGGCACAGCTAGTTCTAAATAATATTCTACGACATTAGGACATAAGAGGGGCTCGAGGCTAAGTGGTGACCGAATTGGTGAACACATTGCAAAGTTAAGCAATCCTAGCCAGATCAGTCTTAGGATGGGTGACCATTCTTAACATATTGAGACCCATCTGTGTCACATTTCCATACTAACATCTATGGGTGTCCTTACGGATAGTACAGTTAAAGAGTTTAAAAAATAGACCGATCCGACATGTATACCACATGTACACAATACTAAAGAACTTTGATATCGCTAATGGGTTGTGGAGGCAAGATGGCAGTCGCTACAGGGAAAATTTCGAAGTTCAGCAACTTCGTAGTAAGACTGAAAAGCCGACCCCGACTGAGTTGGGAGAAGGCTTGGAGTATGATAAGGATGATGATTCTACTGGTACGACATTCTATACAGCGCTATCCAGACTTACATTGGGTAAGCATAGTTTAACTAGCTTGTTACTTACTTTCTAGAATGCGGATAAGCATACTTAGATAAATTTTCTATTGTAGATATATACATATTACATAATAATACCCAAAACAATGCAAATAGACATATTTATGCATACAAACATTTGCACTGAACCGGAATCGAACCCGCAACCTCAACCAGCGGTAGTGCGTTCGCACTACCCCTACGCCACAGAGGTCGTCCCCACAGAGAAATGCTCAAGACTTTCAAAACATAGAAATCGTTACTTGAAGTGAATTTTACTCACGTAAATAGCCTGCGCAAAATGTTTATGGCGGCTTAGTGTCACTACGATTAAGACTGGAACATTGGAAATTCAAGAAAAAAATGAAAAGGCATACTTAAGGACCTACTATATGACCTTCAACTTAAACGAAAATCATATTTCGTCGAGTTCAAAGGGAAGCCATTTAAATCCAAGCTGAAATAATTTACGTCAGGGATTAAGCTGACGCAATGAAAAGGAATCTTCCAAAAGAGCCTCGACATCAGAACCTCTTCAGCGACCGTTGTTTATTCTCGTTTCTCAAACCTTTTTTACAGATAACCTGCCGTTAAATTTTATAAAAGCAAAAGGATACTATACGTATAACAGTGTTTAATGGATAGAGACAATACGTTATATAGTTGTTCATATGTGACAAAGAAAAGAAAATGATTAAAAGTGAAAAACCTTGTTCTTTTCTTAGAAACTATAGTAAAACTACAATACATACCCAAAACACTATTCGAATGAAAAAAACTTGAAACATTATTCGGAGACTGAACTGGTAACGAAACTCTTTTGCAAAATGGAAGTACTGGGGACGCAAAACGGTTCATTCCCTTTGTTTTATGAGACAATTAAGAAGCGAAGGGACGTCGGGGTGGCGCGAAGAGTAAATTTTTGTTCCTTGTAATAAAAGAAGCGAGAGCATTTAAATAGCAGATTGAAAACTCCTAACGATCTATGTTAAGTTCACGACGTAACAAGAATTTTTTGGTGAAAAAGGTTATGGCTCAGTCATTTACATTTTATTACCTTGTGGTGGATTTATTTAACGATAGCTCTACACTACGCAACTATTGTCGTATTTTAAAAATAAGAATATTTGGAAATAATTTCGATTTGATTAAAAAAGAATCACCAAAGTATGCTTCAATAATACAAATAAAATAATTAAATATCGATTACAACAACCTAAAAGGCCAACAATGTTCCAAAAACTTTTTAGTACGAAATACTGAACTTGATTTATAAGTAACTTACAACGTTCGCTCTATATTGCTTGCCGCTCTTGTTTTTATTTTGCCATTCAAAATATACTCGTATATCCATGAAGCTTAAATTTATTCATACTTTATTCAGTAAACCTTAAAATATTTCATTGCACATTGTCATTAAAAAATATACAGCAAAGTGAATATTTATATAGTGTTTATGGCAGCCATGAACAAGCGGCGTGATTTCTACAAGGAAGTAAATACACACGTAAACACCAAATAAGAAATCACGTCCGCTGCCATAGCAACAAAGGAAGGCGTCAGCAGAAAGCAGCTACAAGCACCAGCCCCTCTCTAACTAATGGCAAAACAACTAGTATATAAGCGTATGTAAATAATAAATAAATCAACCATTCCTAACGAGTAAACATTTTTATTAATCCGCAATAGTGTTACAAACTACACAATGTATTATCAGAAATCTATACAAATTAATAAAAAATCTGTCTGTTCGTCTGTTTGGAAGAGGTAATCTCTGGAACGGCGGGGCTAATTTTTTCAGGACTTTTGCTGACAGATAGATAATGTTACAAGGCCAAATTGGCCTAACATTGGCCAATTTTTTTTTTAATATTTAGGGATCCGCGCAAAAAAAATTAAACCCATAAAATTGTGAACAAATCTCATGTACTCTGTAACGGCTGGGCCGATATTGACGGGATTTTCACTGGCAGATAGGAAATATTAGTACGTAACATAGGCTACATTTATTTTAGAAAAAATAGGGTTCCGCGCAAAAGAACTAAAACCTTCAAAATCGGAATCCATCGGACGAATTCGCGGGTACATCTAGTTTATAATAAATTAAAAAAGTTTGTGATTCGGTTCGTTAATAAATTAAAGGTAGGATATTACAGCAGATTAATTTCGTCACCTAATGGGAAAAGGCTTCAATAAATAAACTAGGGTGGACAATTAATATGTTATCGAACACTTGGGAACATAATTTGAACACACCCCGGCTTGTGATTTATAGCTAGAGAGTGAAAGAGAGGTATTACACTAATTTATAGGATTAAACTTCTTAAGGCCTTGTAGAAATGGTCTAGAAGCGATACTCTCGCGTTTGCTCTTCCAAATGAATGTTATTGCCATAAATATATGATGGCCAAGACCCACTTGGATTAATGCGTCACGCCATCCTACTTCCCTTGGGTATTATGGCAAAGCAGCTGAGGTATAGAGCTGTTCTCCATCCGACAGGAGCCAATGAAAATGTGCCTGGTCTCTCTCGCTGGCTGGAAAACAGAGTTAATAGAATAAAGATTTTAATATACCTTGGTCTACTGTACCTATGTAAATTTACCTGTAATGACCCACATTATAGTAACACTGTAATTCAGGGCAAACAATTAAAGTCTACTATTCGTACCTGCTGCGATAACACACAAAATCGAAACGCCCTTATTTTTATGTCAATACGTTTACTCGTACATAAAATAACTACCCCGTCACCGTCGTTGAGACTTTATTAGCAACCGTGACAGATGACTTTCCAAAACAAAACTGACATAGGAACTCCATAATAGAAATATCACTTGATAAATCCTCGTCAATTCCTTTGCTTCGTTTCTTCCCCTTTAAGAAAAACCAACATTTTTGCCTCGGCAAAAAATATACTTTAAACATTTAACAGTGCACTCCAGCCGGTTGTTTTCAACTAAAAAGTTTTCCATTAAAAGTTTCAATGGTGCTTCTTTATATAGCCATTTAGAAATGTTAATAATATTTTATGCCCTTAAAAATAACTTTACCTTTAGTTCTTTTAATCTCGCAAGTGGATTATTAAGTTTTATTCATAATATTCGTACTGTGTAAGTATTGCCAGACTAATGAAGTAGGTGTCCCAATTGTTTATTTTATTTGTTCAAATATATATTATTGGACACATCTTTATATATAAAACAAAGTAGAGTTAGTGATGATCGCGATGAACACGAAAACGGTTAAACCGATTTTCATGATTTTTACTTTCTTGGATTCGTCTTCAAGCCTTGAAGGATCTATGGAAATCCAAATATGGAAACACTTAAAAAAACTCGAATTGTAATGTAAACAATAATACAGAGAGCCAATGCCAATAATTCAATATTTGCTACGATAATTTTCCAACCCACCGTCATAGACAAGAATTCCTTCATAGACATTTGTTTCACAGACAATTTTTGTTAAATAACTCTTTATTTAATTCACATTTTAGTTTGTTTTAATACAGTAAAAAAATATAAATACTGTTGAAAGATTTCAAATTATTTTATATATACATATATACACACATACATTAGAAAGACAGATAGACAGATAATTCTTCTGTATGTGTGTTTATCAGCTAACTCCTCCTAAACGACTGGACTAATTTGGATAGTATGTACACAATATATATGGTGTATACAATATTTTCAATGGGTGTCTAGATGGGTTGAAAACAAAATTGGACTGCACTGCTGTATCGCCAAATATGATTAATGTGGTGCTGATTTTTTGGGTAGGACGACGTCCGCCGGGTCCACTAGCATTCTTATATTATGAAAAACGTCATACTTGGTATTTAAATGGGTTTAATGGATCCTATTATCAAATTTAAATGCTTTTTAATCATTTGGGTCTCAATATCTATTCAGTGTTGCGAATGCAGATAATATACAGCAGTGCCCTATCGATGTTCACGTAGGTATAACAAGGGAATACGTCACTAACTTATGTCTTTATGTGTAATACTTGAAGGGACGTCTCATGGGAAACACAACAGCTCTTTGCTAGTAGAATATAGTCTTGTCGTGTGAAAATATTTGTAGATTCAAAATATTAAACTAGAAGATTGACTTTAACTCATAATCTATTGACTAGAAGCTCACGAGTACTGTACACAATAGATCTGGACAAACAGCACCCATCCATCAGTAACAGCGACCTTGCAAGGAGAGGTGCGCACAGTTACATCGCAGTGTGATCATGGAACTGCTTTTAAAAGGGCGTCAGATTGACTTCCTATCACCCGTAGGACCCCTCCTTTTCTGTCCAGAACAACACGTACAGGGCTGAGGTATCACCATCATACGGTGCAAACAATTCCATGTACTTTTTCATTATTCACTATTATTTATTACAATCCCGGGTTCAATGATAGGTGTGAATGACGTCATAACATTGACTATATAAAAAAAAAACAAATGACCGTTCTCATAGTGGTTAGACGTCATCGTTCCCTTGTAATAAGAAGCAGGAGAAGCTTATGCACTCTAACTGTAGACCACGGAAAGTATCGTATGATCTACCAATACCTATGTTCACTTTTCGACCTCTCTTATTGCCTGAATTTATACATCCAAGCTATAACAGTCCATCTAATTATATCTCATCATTACAATTCTGTCAACCTTCCTGGCCTTTTCCTGGCACTTTTCTATAAATTTTGCAACCATATTGCCATCACAACATGTCACAAATTATAACACCCCTATTTAGTATTAAGGCTTTCGTTAAAAGGTTTTCGGAAAGACCTCGACTTTTTTCTGACCCTCGTCAGAGTAATTTTGTTACGACCTAATTAATTTATATATTCACTAGCCACCACTTTCAAAGTAAGACGAATTTTTTGTATAACTCTAGTTAATATATATTTCATACCCTTGTATGAAAAGCCTAAACTCTTAAAATAAATTCTTGAATTCTTGTAGACATAGCTGTAATGTGTCTGTCTGCTGAATTCAATCAAAACTGTCAAAGATGAGACGATTTCGATGAGATATTTTAAGATCTAATGTAGTAGGAGCTAAATCAATTATCGTGGATGTTTGTACCCATAACAATTTGAAATATCATTACCAAATGCAATAACTAAACTGAATTTAATGTAAATACTCCATATATGAAATACTTTATAATAGTTTAGTTAGTTAGTTAGTTAGTTTAGATTAGTTTACTTTAGTTTTTTATTTTATCTATAATTGAGCTGAGTGAGACGAAGTCGAGCGATAGCTCCTCATACCAGACTTCAGGGTTTTCTTTGTCACAGGTCTCCTCCTAAACTACTAATCCAATCAGAACCAAATTTTGCATGATTGTAACATTGATTGTTAAATTTGTAACAGGGATAGTGATTTTAAGTTATTAGAAAATTTTACATATCCGGATAACCTTTCTTTTCCTGAGGCTCCTGACGCCAATCCTGATTGCCTGTGCGTAACAGCCAAGGACGTGTTGGCAGCCGTTATCTCCTTTCGAAATGGCTCTGCTGGTGGCCTCGACGCTTTGACACCACAACATCTAAAAGATCTTTTGGGTTCAAGCGCCGGGGTAGCTGGCGAGGCTCTTCTAAAGGAGTTAACGGCGCTTATAAATTTAATGCTCTCCGGTAATGTGGACAATGGCATCATATATATTTTGTATGGGGCTAATTTGTGTGCCCTGCGCAAAGGAGATGGTGGCATTCGTCCCATTGCCGTGGGATGTACCTACCGACGTATGGCAGCCAAAATTTGCTGTCAATTTTATAAAGAGGAGTTGGCTATGAAATTCCAGCCAGTCCGATTTGGACTTTCGACTTTGGTTTTGGATCGAAGGGAGGTTGTGAGGCTGCCATACATGCTTTGTCAACCTACCTTGGCTCCGGGAAAAGCGAGGTGATCCTCAAGGTTGACGTGAAGAATGCTTTTAACTCCGTGAACAGGGACACCTTGTTGACACAAGCTAAATTACAAATCCCCAAAATTTATAACTTTCTTTGGCAATGTTACAGAAACCCATCCAAATTATTATATAAAGACAACCTTTTAGAATCTGCTGTTGGATGTCAACAAGGTGACCCCCTCGGGCCGGTAATCTTCAGTTTAGTTATTCAACCTATTATTCGGCAGTTAAATTCTAAATTCAATGTATGGTATCTAGACGATGGGACCTTAGGAGGAGATATAGATACTATTTACAAGATTTGGCCTTTATTAAAAATGAATTTAAATTAATAGGTTTTAGAATTTAGTTCATAGCAAATAAATGTGAACTTTTTTTAAATGATGATTTGGACAAAATTTCAACAATTTCAAAATTTAATTCATTAGCACCGAATATTAAAATTATTCAAAAAGATGCACTACGCCTCCTTGGGTCCCCAATTTTAGAAGATGCCTATAACTCCTTTATAGAGGAGAAAATTCAAATTTTTTGTGATATTTCAGATAGCCTACTCAAAATTAATATCCATTCCGCTTTTACTATTCTTCGGTATTGCCTTTTTGTTCCAAAATTCACCCATGCCCTTAGATCTTCCCATTTTTTCAAACATTTACCACTTTTAGAAAAAATGTACAAAATTATACAAAGCACCCTGACAAAAATCTTGAATGTGGCCTTGAATGACCGAGCTTCACTACAAGCGTCTCTACCGATTCGCTTGGGTGGGCTCGGTGTTCGCAAAATTTCGGATATAAGCTTACCAGCGTTCCTGTCCTCGGTCCACAGTACGGAAGAATTAACCAGGAAAATCCTTGCACCTACACTGGTTAACTCTGAAGTATTGTGTAAAACTGATGCAGTAAATGCTTGGAAAATTGCTTGCCCGAACACCGATTTCCCAAAGAAACTTTTCTCTCAGCGACAGTGGGACGCGCCGCTTTGCAGCTTAGTAAGACAATATTTAATAAATACATGTTCTAATGCTGCAGAGCGTGCCCGTTTGCTGGCGGTAGGAGTGTGGGAGTCGGGTCTTTGGTTACAAGCTCTTCTGTCATCTAACGTAGGAGCATGATACCTTCCGCATTGCAACATGCCTTCGTTTAGGTGCCCCGTGTGTTTCTCCGCATCGATGTCGCTGTGGAGAAGCCGTCGACAGGTTCGGACACCATGGCTTATCGTGCTGCAGGAGCGCTGGGCGAATACCACGGCACGCCAGCCTCAATGACATAATCCGACGTGCTCTTGTCACTGCCGGTGTGCCAGCTGTACTTGAACCAAATGGTTTGGCACGCGACGATGGCAAGAGACCGGACGGTATGTCATTAATGCCATGGAAAATGGGTAGGACTCTGGTTTGGGACGCAACATGCGTCGACACCATTGCTCCTACCCATATAGCCAGCACGGCTGGCTGTGCCGGTGCTGCTGCTGCTTCTGCGGAGACTCTCAAACGGCGCAAATACTCAAACTTAATTGGAGATTATGAATTTGTGCCGTTTGGAGTCGAAACGTTAGGGGCATGGGGTCCGAGTGCTCGCAGTCTCTTCAGGGAGATTGCAACACGCATGATCGACGCTTCTCGTGACCAGAAGGCTGGCTTCTTTTTAGCACAGAAAATAAGTATTGCCATACAACGTGGCAATGCTGCCAGTCTTCTGGGCACGTTACCACAGGAGGCATGCGATGCGGAGGAATTCCACGATGCATTTTAGGTTTAAGTTTCTTTTAATTATTTATTTTATTTTAGTTTTATTTAGTTTAGTTAGATATAAAATTTGTAACCACATTTGTACATTTACCTTCATATCTATATAATTAAAAGTATAACATGTTTTATAGTTAAAATTAGAAGTTAATTAAAGGTTTGATATAAGGTTATAGTAAATTAAACATGAGAATAGTTTTACCTTTCATATATTAAAAGTGTTATCAATTATAAGTGGTCTCAGGGGTGAGTACGCACAGATTAAATTAAAATAGTTAAAGTTTGAAGAAGGAGGTATAAGAAGAGATGTGAGGACGACCCGCGGCAGCCAGGAATCTGCACTTAGCTTGGTGTCCCCCGCCCGGCGTGTCGCGCTGGCACCAACCGCTGCGTGAGTCGCTCGGCGGATCTGAAAAGAGAAGGCAAAACTTTCAGTATGTGAAGACATACTGCTAGTGCAGGCCGGGCATATCGAAGGCGTAAGAAAGGTGACAAGCTTCCCCAGGCACGTGATGCTTATGGTCATTATTGCAAAAGCAGGCAGGTCACAGCCTTTGCAAGCAGCAGGAACAGATGCACAGAGACATAGATAACAAGGAAGGATAGTTCTGGCGATACATGATTAAAGAGGTCAATCAGAGGAAGGTTTATGCATATATTTTGAAAAAATTAATGCTACCACAGAGGAATGATCACCGTTAAAAAAATTCCAGATGGAATTACATAATAACCGCTCGAGACACTGTGACCAAACTTTACACGCTCAGAAAGCATGTCCAGAGTTGTGACTTTCAAAAAGAATTTTCAAAATCGGACTTGTCACGGAGGAATGATCACTGTTCAAAATTTTCAAAATCTGATTCACGATGTCATACTCAGCTCAACATTGCAAGCAGCGATTCGCCTTGCAGACCTAGTATAATAATAATTTATAATTGTACATATGATGATTAAAAATAAACTAATTTCAGAGCCGACAGATTAAGCTAGCATGAATGCTAGCTTAATCTGTCGGCTGTTTCAAAATCTGATTCACGATGTCATACTCAGCTCAACATTGCAAGCAGCGATTCGCCTTGCAGACCTAGTATAATAATAATTTATAATTGTACATATGATGATTAAAAATAAACTAATTTCAGAGCCGACAGATTAAGCTAGCATTCACCTCGTATGAGATATCACACATAACTACCTGCTTGAACTTAAAATATTTTATTTAACCTTCTAGAGACAGCCGCTCCAAAATATAACTACCCTACATCATGAACTAAACTAATCGATAGCTAACATCAGAATAATTGCATACACTGCCTTTATAACAAATGCTGTTTTCCGTTTATCGCTACTATCACAATTAATAATAAAAAGTATATGTACCTCAAGTATTAAACTATACGTAAACTTTTAACATAACTAATATGAATGAAAACAAAAATAATTCTCGGACATAAATTCTACTCAAGAAAAGAGGCCGGCCGTCGACAAAGATACATTCTCAAAAACTCAACTCATCAACGTTTCAACAAAGGAAGTAGGTGGGTACAAAATTAGGCTTTAGAAAATAAGCTTATCTTAGACCCTTATAATCCCTACCCGGAACTTTGATCCCCTCAAAATGGAGCAGACCTACAGAGATTGACATTTACAACGTTATCTGTCCCAGCAGGCACCGCTTTGAAACTAGCGTACGCTGAAATATGATCACCGTACACTGAAACACGCCCGCACACATCAAAGGTTTGACGTCAAACTCTCTATATCTTATTTTATGCTTAGTGTATTTTGCTTATGTTTCATAATCTCTTTGTTACCTAGTATTCTACATGGAAAAAAATTACGTGGTTCTATATACTATACATCTTACACTGAAATATATCTGATACCTACCCACCTATTTCGTATTCTATTATATTTTACGGGTGCTCTTCGTTTTACCTTAATTATTTATTATCGTTCGTATAATGTGAAAAGGGCTGAAACGCGTAGAAATAATTTATCTGGCAGAATCTTAGATTACAGAACGTCATAAGACAATTTCATTAAAGTTTAATGTAAATGATACGTGTTACTTAATTACCATAATTACAATTTAAGCACGTAAATATTATGTTATAAGGCCGCTTATTTAAACCTGTACAGATTATATAAGAAACCGTATAGTAATACAACTGAGTTTTCGTACAACCCAATAAGCCCACTCCAAATTAGAGGCGGAAATAATTAGTGTCGTATCAAATTGATGGATTGTGATAGATTTTAATTACCTAATTCGAATGATTGCAAGCGGAAATAATGCTTTTGCTAGTAATCTGAGTCTTCGTTATGTATTACACATTTATAAGCCTGAAATTGGAATAAAGTAAAATAGTAGCAGTAGATAGGTAATAAACGTAGATATAAATCTTTCTTATAGAGTGGTCGGAGGCAGGACACAGGAACTTACAAATTTAGTTATTTATATGTATCTATCTACACTATTATATAATTGTGTAGTAAAGTTTGTAGTTGGAAATTCTCAGGGGTTGATTTGGAGAAAGAAAGAGTTCGGTAACACGATCAAAACTGTAATTATTATTCTAGGTACACTATTAGTTACAATTTACACACAAAATAGGAATATATCTAATAAAACACAATAATACAAACAAAGGGTGTGTCTCGTGTCCGTTAGCCGGTTTTTTGCTAGTCCTAGTTCCTCAAGCGGTCACGGGAGGCGCGGCGGAGATAAGCGTCTCTCGTCGCGTTCGGATACACCCTCTTAAAATTGTGGATCATTACAATTGTAAATTAGTCGTACAGACACTTTTATTTTATGTTCAGTTTGAGGCCATAATAAAATACAGTAACGTGTTACCTAAATTTACGCATCAACAGTTTAATAAAAAATTAAAATACCCCATTAATGTTCCCATCGTAAAATACGTCGCTGTCTACACAAATTTAGCAAGACCCGATATCAGCAAATTGGATACACAAATGGATCTCCCAAAATGCTTTATCAATATTAATTTGCCACATCCGATAATGAGCATAATGTGTGTCGTGGTATGTACTTGCTCACGTATAATTTAATACGTAAGGACAATAGGATGGTATCGCACGATGAAGCCAATAAGGAAACTATGAGAAATATATTACAATGGATAAATCTTTTAAGGTCCGGTTTTTAGTCAAATCTTGATTTTCAAAGTAGTAATCCAATGCGATATTAAGTATTTAGATAGCTATGCTATGTCATGTTCAAACATAAAATCTAGTCTACGCTTACCTTGAATAGGAATCTTTATTATACTGATATTTGGCGTGGCGTCGATTTCGACTATTGCTTTCCGCTCAATACAAGTATTTGTTTATGTGAATATGTCCGTTTGCATCGTTTATATAGTACTATGCAAAATATGTGAGTATTCACCAAGAAAAGTATAGCAATGTATGTATAGTTTCATTCTAGAACCCATAATGTAGGCTATGCTTATATACTATTATATCTCAGCACGGGAATATAAGTAATTTCGTAAAATATAAAAATACCGGTCAACTGCGAGCTGGACTCGCGCACTAAGTGTTATATTGGATTGAGCGGTGAACTTAACGTTACTTTAGAGTTTGTAGAAGTTCTAGTCTAGCAGTTCTACAGAAAGACATACATACGGTTTTTTGTGATGTGGATATTCACGGTGTCGGACTTTTTCCTTTACTTGTGCTATAAGACTACTTTCTGCAATATATCATGACTCTAGCCGTACGGGAAGTACCCCACAGTTTTGATTTCCTTGCGATTGTTTCTAAATATGCTGTATAAACAGCAAAATCTTTTGATTGCGTAGACGTAGAAGTTTGAGTTTTTCACAGTTTCAAGACGTTTACAGTACTGAGTATGTCACATTAAATTCAACTTGATGTCTCCACGCATTCCTGAGAAGACTGGTCTGGACTGGACTGGTCTTCACAGACAGACATACAGAACATTTCTTTTTGTGATATAAGTAACTACATGTTTACGGTTTTCGGATTTTTCTCCTTACTTGTGCTATTTCTTCTTGCCCAATTTCATGACTCTGGCTCAACAGAATGCATTCTATAGGTTTTGATGCCCTTGCATTTGGTGAAATTTACTAAATAAATGACAGTACCTTATGATTGCATTGCCCTAGAAGTTTGATTTTTTCACAGCTTCAATGCGTTACAGACCTGAGTATTTTGTATAAATTTCAAATTTGATTTTTCTACACATGTCTGAAAAAAAGTTCTTGATAGATAGACAGATGAATTGATTCCAGAAAAGTTCCGTTTTTTCCTTTTGCATACATATAGTCACGGCTTTTTCCCATAGAGGTAGGCAGAGACAACATCTTTCTACTTGCTACGATCTTGGCATACGCCTTTCGCTTCTTCCACTTTCATAATTGTTTTCATACATGCACGCCGGTTACGGGTACTTCTGGCCTGAACCCTAAAATATGAAATGGCAATATAGATAACACATAACTTATAGAAATATTCTTCTCAGTCACACACTTGCAACGAAATAGGTTTATAAGTTTCATTATCCTGTGCTAACGTAGCTAACCAAATGGTATCACTCGGTGAATAGTTAGGATAGTTACTCTGCAGATCCGCATTAACCGATTTCATATGGTTCGTTCCTCACATAGGCGATATAAAGGTACATATGGTTTGATACTGCTGAACATAAACAGTGCTTAATAAGTAGGATTTTTATAGAGTACCTTATTAGGCCTGACGCCGTTGTTTATGTGGATAAAACCATTCATATATATAAGACGGTTAAATATAACATATAGCCAGCCGAAAAAGTAGAATACATTCCAGGGACATTTATTTATCCACATACATTGATATTACAGGTTACAAACCTAATACAGCTATATAGAAATGAGAGAAAAACACATAAACAATCACAAAAAATAAAATAGTAAAAACAACCATAACATCCTAAACCAAAGTAGAGCGAGGCAATCCAATACCAACCTCTAAAATTCCGCCCAAGTACAGACAAAAATGTCCAACCGCTTCGAGATAAGATTTAAAAAATGTAAAGCCCGAGTAATTGGAGCAAACTTTTGTATATTAGTGCGAGATGTGGGCACCTCAAACACCTTCATCCGTCGCGCCTGCCGCAGTCTTGTGTTTGGGACAAGCAGCTTCAACATTTCCAATACTTGAGAATTAGTTACCTTACCACGAAACACTAAACATTACCTTACCACGGAACATAATATAACAAATACGTAGCTAACCTAGCGTATTGATCTGAAACAATGTGAATTTGAACATAACATAAACATAACATAACTTCACGCCTGTATCCTCGAAGGGGTAGGCAGAGGTGTATTACACACCCACGATTCGCCAGTTATGTTAAGGTCCCAATGTAATAGGGGGCGAGCCTATTGCCATCTACCGGGCACATTATTAAGCAAGCGATAATTAACATTTATTAATGCACACATAACTACGAAAGGTGTGTGTGTCTGACGAAAACGTCAGAGGTGTGTGCCCGGGGCGACTGGGGATCGAACTCGAGACCTCGTCTCTGCAGTCCGTTACGTATGAATTTCAGTTCTAGATTAAGTCCTTTAACATTAAGGGACCCAACGCCCCAACTAGCAGACTGTACCTGGGGATCGTGCGAAGCATGGCCCTGTATGGGCGAAAAGTCTGGCGGCCCGCAACGTGACCGTTGAAAGCAATGGCCGTCAGAGTGATAAGGGGATATCGCACGATCTCCGTCGAGGTAGCACGTCTCCTAGCCAGGAATTCTCCATGGGACCTGGAAGCGAGGGCCCTTGCGTCATTGTACCAATAGCGTAAGGAGGCACTGGAGCGGGGCCATAGGCCGGAGCCCCGAGAAATCAGGGCTCAGCGGTCCCAGCTCCACCAGGAACTCATGGAGACATGGAGGGTGTGACTTGAGCAACCAAGGTGAGGGGAATCCACCATCGCGGCGGTGAGGCCAGTCATGGAGGAGTGGTTGAAGAGGCCCCACGGTGACCTCTCCTACCGGATGTCCCAGATAATTACCGGACACGGGTGCTTCGGTAAGTATCTGTGGCGCATCCACCGGGAGACAACGCCGCAGTGCCAGCACTGCGAGGATCCTGGCGAAGATACGGCGCTCCAGACGTTGGTGGAATGCCCAGCGTGGGCGAGTCAACGGCGGGATCTCGTTGCTCGTCGGTGAGGACGCCGCAGACTCGTCTACTCCCGGGACTACTGACCTCCATGATCGAGGCCTGAGGATGGCAGTTGGCAGACTCACCGTCCTTACAGAAGCAGGCCAAGACGGAGGCGCGTCGTGTGTGTCCTACACACCCCTGCCAACTCACCGTCGCGGGATAAAACCCGACCCCACCAGGCGGGGCCGCGATGGCAGCCGAAGTCCGGCGGTAACCCTGGGGTTATCCTTTCGAGGCCTTACCCGGAGTGCCCGACAATGGACACTTGGGGAGGATACCGTGTGGTTTTAGTCGGTCCGATTCCTACACGCCCATCCCGTCGTTGGCACCGATGGGGTGAACCCCGTGGGGGTTCCAACACGTTAAAAAAAAAACAACTGGTTAAGTCCTTCAATCAAGAAGGTTCCTACCCTATCAGCAGTAGAAAGAGTTATTTGAAGAAAATACGTAAATTTTATATAGTTATTTAACACACAAGGATTATTTACATGGAATGGTTAACAAGTAACCATACCTACGCAGAAGTAAAATCTGTTGCGCGTTTTGTGACTTTGTGGTAATCAATAAAAAAAAAATCCGATCCCGGAGGGGGAACGCACAGGTAGATTTCGTGAAGCAATTAATATAATTTTATATAGAGAACTACGGACTTACACACACAAGTAAACACAGTAACATTGTTAACATGTTTAATTTTTTTTTTCTCGAAAACGGTAACTTTTAACGAAAAACTTTTCAGACATTTATTTCAGACTTAAAAATGGCCTATCGATTAAAAATGTTTCCGACATCTAGAATGTTCACCGGTTAGAAGTTATGATTTTTTTCCCGAAAAATTTTGGTTTTTCCCCCCTTCACTCCTAGTTAAAGTTTTAATCTTATAGGTTTATAATTAAAAGTTGTTGGTATTCATGTATACTATGGGATAAAATTAGAACGGTTCGAATATCTTTCATGGAACGTGAAATTTTGAGGAAAAACTGATTTCACAAAAAGTGAGGCCCTACCGTCCCCTTAGGCCGGATTCCACCCGTTCACGAACTTAAACTAAGTTTACACCCAAGCAATTTTTGACCGCAGTTTGAAAGCGATCGGGGCAAAACTGCGACCGTGAGAGTGCCGCAAATTTTGGGAAGTGGAACCATACATACTTTTACATACATACTTTACTTTACATATATAGTTTTTGACCAGTGGTCATTTCGGACTCAGGGGGTCATAACTAGACCTCCTATGAAGAATTTTTTTTTAAATTCGACAGTAGTCAAGAAACCAATAGGTAGATCGATTTCATCGAAATCTACCTAAATGGACAAAAGCAAAAGAGGTTCAAAAAACTATGTGGACAATTCTGCTTCACTCGTTGCCGCCCTCTCTTATAAAGACAAGAATGGCTCACGCTACATTAGAAAACGTCGTAAAATAAGCATTAAATGTCTTATGTACAGTTGCCCTTAACTCCTGCCTAATAACTGTTATGAATGTACAAAACATTGGCTTCAGTAACGAAAAAGAAAACCGTATTGTAACCGTGTGTATTTAGGTTTAGTTAAAGTCTATGAACTGTCTAAATGAAATGGATGAATGAACAAACTATTTAGCTTTTTCAGTAAAAACTGTCAACTGTGATTGCTTGATAGAAAACGCACCTGGGATATTTTGAATCTGCTTTTTAGGTTTTTTAGAAATATTTTGATTAGTATAAATCTTAAGGCTTTCACGGCCGGCGTTGCATGTAGAATATACTGCTTCCGGGCGGTTTGGCCGTGGTCCATCGAAAACTTGTATTTCAGACGTTTCGTCGATTACTGCGGTCGACATCTTCAGTGGTTCAGGTCGGGACGCCGTCGAGTGCGGAGAACCTTCCTCGGTGGCGACTTCGCTGCGACTGATGTAGAGGCTTCGTAAATCATCTCCGCGGCCCGTCAGGGCCGCGAGGGAATCGCGTTTTAGGATGTATCCTCTTCGCGTGATATGTCCATCTCAGCCCGCGAACTCGCGGGCCGGTCGTTGGGGCGGGCTGCATGGCCCTTTCATAATGTTGTTGTTGCGTCTGGGAAGCGGTGGGGGGGGGGGGCTGGATCGCTCTTCACGAACCTCGGGCGGTCTGCACGTGCCGGGTGAGATTCCCGATTACTCGGGAAAGGCCCAGCTCCGAGCGACACGCATCCAAGGTTCGGCTTGTGCGGTCTGCCTGTCCCCTGTTGATTCGGCTTCGTGATGCGGTATTAAGGCGCCGCTGCGGCCGCCGTCCGCGGCACACGACGTTCGCACTATAGCTAGTGCGTGCGGGTGATGCGTTGGATGAGCGGCGACCGGCGTCGGTGTTCGGTGCTTGAAGGTTCTTCTGTTGTCGGCCTCTGGTTTTCATCGGTGCAGCCGGGTGATCCTCATCAGAACCGAGCGGGCGATGGCGTTCTTGGCTTCGTCGGCGCGAAGTGCTACTAGCACTTCTTGGAGCACGTCGATCGCGGTGTCGATTATGTCGCCTCCTAGATGCGTGCTGACTGCCACTTTGTTTGGCGTCGGGGTTGGGGCAGCTGCCTTGCTCCTGCTTGCCTTTACCGCTTGGGGCGGGTTGGGACGAGCTTCGGGGGCGGCTACGGCGACGGTCGGTTGGTCGGGTGGTGTTGGTGTTGGGGCCACCTCGGGTTCCGCTAGGGGCTTCTTCTTGCAGTGTCTTCTTCGCTTCTTGGCTGGTGCCGAGGTATTTCGTGCCACTCCCTGGTTTTCTTCTTGTTCGGCTGCGGTTTGTTGGGGCCGACGCATGTTCCCAGATAGGGCTACGGTCCCCGCCCGCTTATTCCGGGCCTCTCTCCGGAATACCGGGCAGCGGATGTTGTTAGCGGGGTGTGGTCTCCCGCAGTTTGCACACGTCGCGGCTTCCTCTCTTGGGCGAGGGCAATCGGTGGCGCGGTGCTCTTCGCCACAGCGGACGCACGCCAGAGTTCGGTGACACAGCTGGCTGCTGTGCCGGAAACTCTGGCAGCGATGACACTGCGCTGGCTTCCGTTTGCCTCGCCAGGCTTCAATCTTGATGCCGGGAATGTTCAGCATCTCCGTGACGCTGTATATTCCCGGCACAGTATCTCCCGTTCCTTTGAGCACAACGTGGAGGATGCACCCCGAGCGCGAATGTTCCGCACGTACTCCGGCTCGAACCCGAGCTCGCGCAGCTCATCCTCCACTTCTTCGGGGGTTACGTCGCTTGGGAGGCCCTTAGTGGCCACCTTCAGGCTTCGGTCCGCCGGCTGCGAGTAGGAGAACCATGAGATGTTCTCGGTCTTCTCCAGTTCGCAGAGGTATCTCTGGATGATTCGGTACTCCTGTTCCTCCTTTGGCTGGAAGCGGATGCCTTTCCCGTAAGGGCGGATGTTCGCGGTCCTGCCGAGCTGCTTCTTAATCTCCTTTAGGTGGTACAGCCAGTTGGGCAGGCGCTCCACTACTAAGGGAGGGTATTTGGCTTTTCCGGGAGCGGCTGTTTTCGCTGCGGGCGCGTTGCGAGGGGCGTCAGTTCGGGGCTGAGGCCGGTGAACCGTATAATCTTGACCGTCCTCTTCTTCCGATAAGACTTCTTCTTCTGAAGAAGCATCATCTTCTCTGTCATTCTGACGAATTTTCCATCGGAGTTACTGGCAGAGATTCCATATGAATACAAGGAATCCAGGGGCAGGTCCGAGTCGTTATCCGACGTTGTTGATGCCGACATCTGGAGGGACGGGGAGTCGGTGACGGCCGTCGAGAAACCCGACGGAGGAGTGCGGGTCATCATCGACGACGGGATGGGGCGAGCGGCGTCTGGTCGGCGCGGCAGCGGCATGCCGTGCGCGAGGACTCGCGACGCGATCGCCTGCTGCGGAGCGGCGCTTGCTGGCTGAGTGGCGCGACGGCGGTATCCGCACTCCGGGGGGCGGAGGACGCGGCTGCGCTCGCGGGAGAGCGGTTCTTCGGCGTCTTCACCGTACTCGCCGTGTACGATGGCGCCTGTGACCTTCTCTGTTCTGAAACAGTCGAAACGGGATCTGACTCATCTGTTCCGGCAACGGCGGCTGCCGAGCCCTGAGAAGGGCTGTTTCGTCGCGTTTCCGGGCTCTTTGCAGAGCCGGAAGCGCGGATGATGCGTGGGTTCGCGCCTGGAGGGCTGCGCCACGAAGACATCTTGAATTATTACGTGCTGCTCGGCCGTGACCCAACGACGTAAACACGGCGGGATCGGGCGGCGCGCGACGCGCGTCGGCGAGTACGGCTGTGTCCGAACGCGAACACAAGCGCAGTCGCCGAGAACGTGCGCGCGACTAAGTTCCTTACGGCGATAGAGTGCGCGACGAGGCGAGGCTTGCGACTGCACCCGACGGCAACTCGGGCGGTCCTGATGTAGAGGCCCGAGTCACTGGCGTATTTATAGGCGCAGTTGGAGGGGGGAAACGACGTGATCGATCTTGATTGGTTGAGAGCTGCGGAACCGATGCGCTCGATCCTGATTGGTCGAGGCTAAGCAAGGGGGTGTGGCCTCCCGATACCGGGGACGCGCAGCTCTCAGTGCTGGATACCAATCTTTTTAGATATGAAAATCCTCGTTTTTTCTATTACAATTGATGGGATGCTTGAATATTTCGATGGCTTCTTGACATAGCCATGGGAAGTGGTGAAGTGTTGGCTAGAACCTTCGTGTTCTGAAATTTGATGGTATGATTACCATCCTCCTGGGTGTGTTCTGCAGCCGCTGACTTGTCGAAGTGGCTGAGGCGGCAATTTCGTTCACGTTCCGAAAGGCGGGTCTTGATGCTTCTTTGAGTAGTGCCCACATATACCGAGCCACATGAGCAGGGGATTCGGTAAACTCCAGCTGAAGATAGTGGGTCACGAGGGTCCTTGACCGAACGGTGAACATTACGTAACTGCGTCGTGGACTTGAAAATAGGCTTGATGTTGTAAGCTTCTTGCAGTCTCCCGATACGATCCGTTGTACCATGAATGTATGGCAAAAAGACCTTCCCTATAGGGGCAGGTTTCTCCTCATCCTGGTTCGTTAGAGAAGATTTCCTCGGATGAAGAGCTCTCCGTATCTCCTGGGCAGAGAACCCATTGGCTTGGAAGGCCGAGTCCAGGTGGCGTAACTCGTTTTGAAGGTGTTGAGGCTCACAGATGCTCTTAGCTTAGTGGACCAGGGTCTTGATGACTGACATTTTCTGTCTGGGATGGTGGTTGGAGTCCTTATGTAAGTAACGGTCTGTGTGTGTAGTCTTTCGATAGGTGACAAAGGCTGCCATCTTCTTTTTTGGATGCCAGGACATCGAGGAATGGCAGGTCGGAGACCTTCTTCGTCTTCTCTACTTCCATGGTGAACTCGATGTTGGGATGGATGCTGTTCAGGTGATTCAGGAACTTAGTCAGTTCCGTGTCTCCATGACTCCAAACCACAAAGGTATCGTCTACGTAGCGGAACCAGACCTTAGGCTTCTTGGACGCTCGTTCAAGAGCGGCTTCTTCGAAGAATTCTAAGTAAAAGTACTACAGGAACTACAGGACTGATGGGGTTTCCCATGGCTAAACCCTCCACTTGTTCATAGAACGTGTTGTTCCACTGGAAGTAGGAAGCTGTCAACATGAACTCGAACAATTCTGCGATATCCTTAGAGAACGGCGGTCGGATACGTGACATACCTTCCCTGACTGGAACTTTCGTAAACAGAGAGACGACATTGAAGCTGACCAGACGATCATCCGGGTGTAGCTTGAGATTCTCAAATTTCTCCACGAAGTGGCGAGAGTCCTTGATGTATGACGAGGACGATCCGACATGTTGTTGAAGCAGTCCGGTGAGATGCTTAGAGACTGGATGAGTGGGTGAGCCGATAGCGCCCAATCAGGATCGAGCGCATCGGTTCCGCAGCTCTCAACCAATCAGGATCGATCACGTCGTTTCCCCCTTCCAACTGCGCCTATACATACGCCAGTGACTCGGGCTTCTACATCAGTAGCAGCGAAGTCGCTACCGAGGAAAGTTCTCCGCACTCGACTGCATCCCGACCTGTACCACTGAAGATGTCGACCGCAGTGATCGACGAAACGTCTGGAATACAAGTTTCCGATGGACCACGGCCTGTTTGGCCCGAAAGCAGTATATTCTACATATTTTGATTAGGTTTACACATCGAAACATATTCCTACATTAGCTTTTGATTGATTGATAATTTGATTTTGAGTGGCTGCGTTTGTATTATTTGATTGTATTATTAGTTATGTATATTTTTCTTTAAGATTAAATGTTAAAATCATACCCATGATACTTGACTTAGACGACTTAGCCTCGGATCTAGTCTAGACCTTAGAATAGTGATCTAGTGAGTACTGCGGTCCAAAGGGGTCCCAGAATTCTATATTGTCATCATCCGAGACATGTATGTACAATGATTCCCATTCCATGGTTCGGCCAGCTTTTGGTGAGAAGAAACTCTTCCCATCGTCGTCGGGGTACAACAAGGATCCTTCCTTAGTCCGCTTATGTTCAGCGTGGTATTAGACGTCAGCATCAGAAACTCATATGACCAACGGTGGTCTAAATTTAAATGTTGCAAAGACGTACATGGCTTTGAAGTCTACAGATCTCACACCCGTCCGCTTGTGGCGATGACTTGATCGAGCGCACGGACCAGGTCAAGTTCCTGGGATTTCTACGACTGGTGACATCGACTGCAACGTCAAGGCACGCATTGCCGCTGCATGGGCCAAGTGGCGTAAGGTGACTGGTGTCATTTGTGACACGAGTTGTTACATCATAGTTAACACTCGTAAATACAGAAATGACCAATTTAATAACCAAAAAACTATTTTGTTCCTTTAAAATACTTTACAATAGAAAGTAAACACGATACCATATAATCAATACTTTGATAGATAGAAATGTCAAAACTCCTTAAATCGTTACATTGAGACCGTATATTACAGGCTCAATAGGGTCACGTTGCGGACAAAGGCAGACATCTATATAATACGCACACATGGAGGTATATAAATCTTAACCAAACTCGGTCCATTACTCGTACAATGTGTGAACCAGATGCTTCCTCACTTGCCCTTATAAAGTTAGTACGGTTGAGAACTCAGAAGATTGTGTTGACCGCTTAAGATTTTGGTCGAAGAAGTTTAACATTTTAAATGTAATAAGCGTGCTTCCTCTTATGTGAATGCCTTTTGTTGACTTGATAGATGTATAGATTTAGATCGGACAAAGAGAACATCTAGGATGAGACTTGAACCCGCGACCAGTCCCTTAAAGGTGGAATGCATTGGCCAACTGAACTACCCAGACTGGACGCGGGTTTAAGTCCCGTCCTAGATGTTCTCTTTTCCGATCTAAATCTATAGGAAAAGTAAGCATACTAATTGCTTAAAAAATTCATTGAATTGATTGTATGTTCCTTCACAGAATGTGTTCGTAGCCTGGAGTCCGCTCCCTTACTTTTCCATAATTTGCTTTACTTGGCTTTTATGGAAGCAAATGCCTTGTGATCCCCAACCCTTAAAGGCAAGCACCGACTTGCAGGCGGTGGAGACCATTACACCCAGAGTTTATTTGTAGAATAAAGATTAATGAAGTCATCCGAAAAACAACTAAAGTTACCAACATAGTTCACAAAATAAGAAAACTGAAGTGCCAATAGGGTAGCTATAGCTGAAGAACCCGTGACTGCTATAGCAAACGAGTCCTAAAGCAGAATCTGCGAATCCTGCAATTCATCTGCAGTTTGGTTTGGCTCCAAAGGTCTAGGTGACGCTTCATCCACTTTGGTTGTCTATAAAAAGAATACACTATTCATTACCTAGTTTTTTGAAGTAAATCATTACAGTACGTAAATGAATTTCGACAGTATTTCATTCTGCAAAATTAAGCGTGATTAATTTACTGACAAAAGGGGAGTATTTCAATCACATCGACCGAACTCGCGAACGAACAATATACGCGCGAATTACATTGTCGCTATTTCTGTGAATACGAAACATTGGTCATAGTCCCTCGTTTCCCGTTGCGGCCCTTCCATACGTTGTAGCTCACATTGAATTTTACATTTCTATCATATAATTAAGATGGCAGTTACTATATACGGCTACATTTATTGGTCAATATTGGATCAGGATTTTCAGATTCAGTATTGAATTAACAGTCGGTAATATTAGAGCACTGTTGTCACTGCTGTTGTCGTTGTCATTGATGCAGTGGCAGTGAATACGGGCATTTTGTATGAGGTTCTCTATTCAATTACTAGATTGAGAGGGTGCTATTGAGATATTTTTTCTATAAAGATATTCTCAAACCTTGGCACTTTTTCTGACTCCATTCGTGTCAGGAAAAGTGACATGTTGTCATATTGTAGTGAATGTGACCGCTGGTGAATGGGACTGGGTTTGCTCTTCATTTGCAGTACAACCTCCTACGAAGGAGTGATGTGTACCTGGATATCGGTCAGTTAGCTGAAGGAGCCCGCAAGGCAAGAGAAGTAGCTAGTGCTGGGGGGAACGTTAATGGCGTTCGCCGCAGTTTCACTCCTTTTTGGTGCAGTTTATGGCACAAGACAGCTTGCTTTAACATTTCATGAACCCCACATAGCTGCTTCCTTATATCACGTGCTCTGTGGATGATATTATAGCCAGAAAAATCTAAATTGGTTTGCACTGTGAAATACAAGTATTAAACCATACTCGCAATAACACGACTGAATTGCATTAGATGATACCTATTAATAATGTTGACAAATTCTTCATTCATTACATTACACTTTCGAGTACTTTTTATCGTATGTGATAAATAAACAAGGTACGTTTGAGTCGGCAAATAAATACACTATTCATTCGCAGTGTATAATTCAGCACTTCTGTATAGCCTTTTATACGAATCATTTAAAAGCCAATACGTGAATACTGAAACCAGTAAAACCTAGAAACTGAAAAAGTTGATTGTTAAAATACGTGTTCAAGCTTCCCTGCGAAGTAAAAGCACTCTAAACCGCCATTTGATTGAACTAGTTGCTAGGACACGTCAAAAATGTGCAGATTTTTTCATTATTACTGCTTGTTTAGAAAGAACAAGTATTGTGAACAGATAGGCGCAATAGTATCAAGTACCTAATCATACTAGACTTGTATTTTTGAGATAATTAGCTGACTCCTTGCACCTCTGCATTAAAGACCCGAGATGTCATGAGGTTTTGTTTGGTTCGAGTTCGGCATAATCACCTCCGCTGGCCAAAAGGAGGAAGGGGCACCGTGACCATATCTGCAAAAAAAACCACAAAGGGGCACAGAATAGGCAGAGATAAATCTAAATAATCAAAGATCATGAAAGACATTGATATTTGTAATATTATTATACAAGCGATAGTTTTAGCGAAATAAAGCGCTAAAACTAAATTTAAACGTAGGGAAATAGCGAGTAAAATCCAAGAATGACAATATTTGAATGCAATCAGTAGGTATATAAAGACGTGGACAGTGACTATGTTGAACTCAACATCTAAGAAACACCTTTATTATTTAAGCTATAGATCAAACGCAAACGATAGTTTGGCCATTAGAATTACAAATCATGGATGAATTTTAAACAGTTTGAATGTCCGTAAACTTTTAAATTAATCAGAAGATGCTTTTACTCTATTATACATTTATAAGTCGATCTTTTAATAAACAATTTTGACCAGCTTTTATTAAACTCGCTCTGTATATATGTATATTAACTCAAATAAATTTTTTAAGCATTATGTATGCTTACTTTTTCTTTTTCTTTTTCTTTTAGGTCGGGAAAAGAGAACATCTTTGGCGGGACTTGAACCCGCGACCAGTCCCTTACAGGGGGAGTGCTCTGACCAGCTGAACCACCTAGACACGTCCCAGATATTCGAAATTCTCCGATATGTTATATACGTCTTAAGGCGACGCTGGAGCCATCTACCGTCATTCTTGCGAACTACGGAAACAATTAATAACTTTACAGTCATTTTTAAACATTGTTTTTTGATGACTCCGCCTAATTAATTCAATGAAATTTTTAAGCATTTTGTATGCTTACTGTTTAGTTTTAATCGTTAAGTATTTATATTTTGATATTTTCACCGCGTATTAACATGTCGGTGTTTGGATATTATTTTTTCTTTATGTACCCGCTCATTATTCGTAGTACGAGCGCAATAACGCCTGCACCGGACGAAGTGGGCGTGGTATGCTGGCAGTACATCGCGAGTTGTGCGTGAGTTGACTTTGTTTTAAGTGATCGAGCAGGTTGGCTCGTTGTGGATCACTTGCTCGCGCGTTTTTGGTCGGCTTAGCCACGGGCTTTGATGGAGCAATGGTTCGCGCTGTGTTATACGAACTCGCGCAGTTTTGTTTTGTGAAGAATTTGATTTGGAACTTTAACGGTTTCATTGTGGGCGTCTGAAGATTGGACCGCCGCTATTACCGATTTAAAGAGAAGTGAAATCTTTTATAATTTTTGTAATCTATTGTATAATACATTCTCAACATACATTAGACTAGGATTAGATTAGGTACTATATCACTGGGTCATTTGTTCCTAATAAGGGGGCCGTCATTAATAAGGTTAGCTAACAACCCACTTATATATTTCATTTTATTGACATTTTATTTATTTGCTTGTTTGTGTAATCGTCGTATTTTGTTTGAAATCGATCGATCTTTTGTCTCGATTGAAATACCACGCGGATTTCGGTTGTAATAATTGTACACGTTGGGACGTAGCGGGTTGTCCATCTTTTGATTACCCTCTTTGTAAAATAAATTACTATTTCATATTAAGTACTTGATTAATCTTGCATTAAAGTCGAATGTTGCCTAATCACTTGCGATCGGAATTTATCCTTTGAATTTTCATGATTGTTTTGATTTGAGTGCCTATTTTAATTGTTTTTGGGACTTTGTGGGATTTAATTTTGATAATATTTCCGTCCAAATATGGTTGCTTAAGATCTATATAATTGACCTAACATTTTCCCATACTGTGATTTTTTGGTCAAGGGCGAGTCACTTTGGGGGACGGTTGGGTTACTCAAATTAATTAATAGAATAATATTTGGAAATTTATGGTAATACCTTGGGGAGCTCTCAACTACGTTTAGAAGCCTATCCTGAACAATTTTATTGATTTTTGCAAGTGGGGTCCGGTAGACCCCCAAACTAAAATTGATCCAAATTTTGCATTCTTGTTTCTGATTTGTGTCCGGTCGGCTCCCAGAACTTATTTGAACTGATTTGTATATTTTTCCCTATTTATTCGTTACGGGAAAATCGGGTTTTTCATAAACTTGCCTAACCTAGTAATAATTGTTTGTGCCGATTTTGCGGACCTAGTTTGGCATCGGATATTACTAGATACGGTTGATAAATTAATGATTAAGTTTTCCGCACGTTTCCACTACGCGATTTTTTAGACTTAAGTTAATATCGTTGACTTACGACGATATCGGTGCCTCGTAACGCGGTTTCCGAGCGCGAAAGCGAAAAATGCGACTACGAGTAGGTAGTTTTCAAACCGTAGCCCCACACGGTTTGAAAACTACCTACTCGTAGTCGCATTTTTCGAATTTGCTTTCACCTTAGAGAGGGGGCTTGTAGCAGAGCTGCTTCGGAATCATTGCTCTGGCTACGTTCGCGTACACTTACTTTTTCTTACAGATTCAGATCGGAAAAAGAGAACATAGAAAGCGGCGATAGCCCAGTGGCGTACGTAACGGACTGCTGAGACGATGTCTCGAGTTTGATCCCCAGTCGCCCCGGGCACACACCTCTGACTTTTCGTAGTTATGTGTGTATTAATAAATGTTAATTATCGTTCGCTTAATATTGTGCCCGGTAGATGGCAATAGGCTCGCCCCCTATAACATTGGGACCTTAACATAACTGGTGAATCGTGGGTGTGTTATCCACCTCTGCCTACCCCTTCGGGGATACAGGCGTGAAGTTATGTTATGTATGTTAAAGAGAACATCTAGGACAGGACTTGAACCCGCGACCAGTCCCTTACAGGGTGAGTGCTCTGACCAGCTGAGCCACCTAGACACGTTCCAGATATTCAAAATTCTCCGATATGTTATATACTTCTTAAGGCGACGCTGGAGCCATCTACCGTAATACTTGGGAACTACGGTATATGTATATCAGATCGGGTCAAATTTTGTAATTGATTTTGAAGGAATTATCGTCTATCGATTGAGATGAAATTTTGCATGTAGGTACAAACCGGGGCGGGGTGTGTGTTGGGTAACCTCCTCGAGTGTCGCTCCGATTCCGATCCCGCTGCAGTCCGGGGGGAACGGAATCGGAGCGGCCGGTACACCCTGGGCGGCGGTCAATGGCTTCCCCTTCACCCCTTCATAGGGTTGGCATTGATCGTCGGTCAATACCCAACGTGGCGGGAACACATCGCTCTCCGTACTCCTCTGCTTTCAGAGGAGACAGGATGAGCGATGCTGTTAGTGGTGAGATGGCCCAGGGTCAGTCGGGGTGCGAGGGATATGCTCTATGGGCAACCTTACACCCCGGCGTCTGTAGACCCGAGACGGCGTGCGGTTTTAGTCCGTTCAAGACCGACATAACCGCCCCCGCTGGCACGCGGGGGGGTATCCGAAGGGATTTCCGCACGAAAAAAGAAAAAAAAAACAAAAAAAGGTACGTTTAGTTTAGATGACAATCCATTAATATGGTGTCAAGGAGCTGGTCTGATGATGGAATAGGAAGGTGGCCATAGGAATTCCTAAGCTAAACAACTATCGAATTTGGGCTCATTTATTTTGTCTTGACAAACTCTCTGATGTTACGTAATGTTCACGGTCTGATGAAGGAGTTTTGTCTTGGTGAACATTCTGGTGCTACTTGACGTTCAAAGTCTGAAGATGGAGACAATATGTGGTCTGGAACTAAACAAGAAAGACACGTTGTGTTAAGCTGCTTTGGTTAGTTTTGGCAAGCATTCTGTTGCTACAAGACATTACTTACACTAAAAAGTTGAAAGTAAAATAATAACAGTTTTTTTTTTCAAATAAGCTTTTATTAATAGAATTAGTTGTACTAAAACGACAAAATAATCATCTGGACACACATAACATTTCCACCCTGTATAGTGTACATGGGAATCATATTTACCTAAAACCATAGAGCAATATTGTCATTACCTACATAACATGCAAACAAAGAGAACAACCACTATACACTAATTTTAATATAGAAAGACAATATTCCCTTAGCATTGCTTTCACCAAATGTGTTTTCAAACATCCACATTATTCTAGAACTATCTGAAACACTAAAAGTGTCACGTTCGATATAAACACGTTTATTTTTCACGTTTACAAATCCAGTAATGGGGAAAGTCGCTTAGCGTAGGAGCGTGGCTGCAACAGCAACACTCCATTAACCGACGCATTATCTCCCTCTGTTCTGAACACTCTTCTCTTCAAAATATCTCATACCTAATATTACAATGCTTTTACCGCAAAACGGTTTTTATATTCAATTATAATGTAGTTTAGAAAGATCCAGCTCTGAATTTTTAGTTTTGATTTAGTGCAACTAATGTATTTCATGAGGCGCCTAATAGGAACGACTTAATTTTTTTCACATGATGAATAGTTTGTTTGAATTTAAGCTATTTTAGGTGGCTATATAGAAAGATTATTGCAAGAACTTGTAAACTTCATCTCATAATTTAGGGTAAGAGATAAATTATCGAATCTACGTCAAATATTACTAAAGTTTTTCACAAAGAACTTCAGTTTTCAATAGCCTTATTCACATTGTTATTTCAACAATCACCTACCAGAAACTGCATTCTAATGAATGTGAGAATAACAAACTGAACATGTACCAAACTTTTATTACCAACCCTTTAGAGTAAAAACTGTAACCCAAGCTCGCTGTTGTTGAGCTACAAAATAAGGAACTCTCCCGCAATACATACCATGCTCAAAATCATCCCTTTTTGTTCGCAGACCCCTAATTTTGCAAGTAACTAATATTTGTGTGCTAAACTCATAGTTTTACTTCCGAAATAGAGCAAGGGACAGAAGTATAACGAGACTTTTGTTTCATGTACACAACAACAGTTTGGTTTGAGTTAACGTACAAGCATTCTGCTAAACATCATCTCCTACAAAGGCAATCTTTTACTGACCTATAAAGGTTGAGTGATAAAGAGAACTACAAAGAGAAAATTATTAAAATGTGTCCCATTTTAATAATTTTCTCTCATACATCTAAGTCAGTTTGAAATTAAGGAGTAATAAAGAAACTCACATATATTATATGACTGATGAGCTCTGAATATAATTACACTACTTTTTTCTGCGATAGTCGTGTCGAAAAAACAAAATAACGCATAGAAGTCGTGTAGAAAAATCTGGGATTCTTTTTATATCGAATAGAATAAAAAGCTAAATTATGTTCATATATTATTTCACATGAAAATATAGCGTTCACGAAATAATACTATTAGTTTAATTCAAATAAGTTGAATACATTTGTGTACCAATGCTGTACAAACAAATAGATATGAATCCTAAAATGAACAACAAATGCTTCGTAGCCATAGTTCTTGGATTCCTGACAATTTTTCAAAATTTCTATGAGGTCGTAACCGCAGGCTGCAGGCAGTAGTATATATATAACTAGCTGATGCCCGCAGATCCGACCGCGCGGAGGTCGGTTTTCGTTTTTGGTCTTATCTCCGATTCCACCTAACCAATTGCAATCAAATACACGTCAGATTTTAGGCATGCCCAGAAACCCTACCTCCCAAAACCCCAGGCAAACAGCCATGGTGGGGCCCAGAGCTAGAGCGCAAGCGAAGGAAGGTTAGAAGGGCTTTCAACAGGGCTATGAATACTTGTGCAGATGAAGACTGGGACGCCTATCGTTCAGCCAAATCCAGCTACAAAAAATGTATTAGATACCGAAGCAAACAGGGATGGCGAAAATTCTGTGGGAACATAGAATCATGCCAACAAGCAAACAGGGTAAGGAAAGTCCTAGCGCAGACAAAACCGATGGCACTGACCGCCCTTAAAAAACAGGATAATACACTCACAACATCGCCAGAAGAGTCTAGACGCGTACTCATCGAAACCCACTTCCCTGGATGCGTCTTCACGACGACAATCAACTGGCACGATGAAACCATAACACCTACTGCCCGAGACTGGCAGTACGCAAACAAAGTGGTCACACTGGAAAAAGTCCAGTGGGCCATCAGTAGTTTTCACCCTTATAAGGCAGCTGGCCCCGACCGAATCATCCCTGCTATGCTACAGTGGGGCGACAAACTAGTCGCAAGCAGACTGGAGCGTATCTTTAAAGCCTGTCTGGCACACAGATACGTTCCAAAAGGATGGCGGGAAGTAGGAGTAATTTTCATCCCGAAGCCAGGAAAGGGTGACTACACAAATCCCAAAGCACATCGACCAATCAGTCTGACCTCCTTCATGCTAAAGACCATGGAACGCCTATGCGAGAGGGAGCTGAGAGATGGTGCACTAAAACAGCTACCCCTACATGCAAACCAGCACGCATACAGCTCCGGTAAGTCTACGGAATCAGCCCTCCATCTGGTAGTCAGCCGGATAGAGGAAGCGATCGAACAAAAAGGCTTCTGCCTAGGAACGTTCATTGACATCGAAGGAGCTTTCGACAAAACCAGCTTCACCAGTATTAAGGCCGCCCTGTCAAAACATGGAGCGGAACCGGTACTAACAGACTGGATAACAAACATGCTCAGCAAAAGAGTAGTTCGCCTTGGGGAAGAAGATCAGACAGCTCTGATAGCCAAAGGCTGCCCGCAGGGTGGAGTTATCTCTCCCCTTCTGTGGAATTTAGTGATAGATGACCTAATCACAAGGCTGAACAAAAACCGCGACTACACAATAGACTACGCCGACGACCTAACAATCCTTATCTCAGGGAAGGTATCGGGAACGGTCTGTAACCTAACCCAACAAGCCTTACGCATCGTAGAAAAATGGTGCAGGGAATTCGAACTATCGGTGAATCCGAACAAAACCGAGTTAGTAATGTTTACGAACAAAAGGGTATTAGGCGAATACCGATTACCCAAACTCTTTGACACGGAACTCCAACTGTCAAAAGAGGTAAAATACCTTGGTGTTATTCTTGACAGCAAGTTAAAATGGAGTAGCCACCTAGACAATAAATTACAAAAGGCCGGCATTACCTTCTGGCAGTGCAGAAGAATGATTGGTAAAAAATGGGGGCTATCACCGAAAATCATCCTGTGGCTTTACGAAACAGTAATCCGCCCCATGATAGCGTATGGCGCTATCGTCTGGTGGCCAAGGACCGAAAACAGCACAATAGCGGCTAAACTACAACGGACCCAAAGACTAGCCTGCATGGCAATCACTGGATGCATGAAATCTACCCCCACCGCGGCAATGGAAGCCATGCACGGACTCCCACCCTTGGATCTGTTCATCCGCCAAGAAGCAACAGCTGCGGCTATACGCCTGAGGGCACTCAACCTATGGAGCGAGAGAAACACACGACATACCTCACTGCTCACAGATCTCATAAAGGAGATACCCGTGATAGGAGCAATGAATGCTCGTGTACCCAAACAATACGTTTTCGACAAAAAATACAAGATCCAACTTCATGAGGACCACCGCTGTGAGGCTTTATGCCCAACGGAATTACGCATTTTCACAGATGGATCAAAAACTGGTACAGGCATCGGGGCCGGCGTTTTCTCGGAGGACCTTAATGTATCCATTTCAACACCGCTGGGGACCCATAACACAGTATTTCAAGCTGAATGCATGGGGATTACCCTGGCAGCTTCAGCGGTAATGGCCAGGAGAGTGGAAGGCCACTCAATACGCATACTCTCCGACAGCATGGCCGTGCTGCAAGCTTTAAACAGCCACACTATAAACTCGGGACTAATTTTGGAGTGCCATCGTAAACTGAACCAAATAGGCCATTCCAACAACATAACGTTGCAATGGATTAAGGGCCACAGCGGCTCGCGCGGCAATGATGCAGCAGATGAGCTTGCCAGGAGAGGATCTGACATGGTGGTAATGGGACCTGAGCCCATAATACCGATCCCCTTTGCATACCTACGAACTATAGTAAATAAACGAACGAGAGATCAACACAACAGCTATTGGACAAATCTGGAAGTTTGCAGACAGGCGAGGGAAGCACTCCCCGTGCTTGAAAATAGACTGACCAGGCGTCTTCGACAACTGACCAAACGGCAACTGCGCACGGCCACAGCTGCCATCACGGGGCACGGCTCCTTCAATAAACACCTTTTTATTTTAGGAATCACCGACAGCCCTCTCTGCAGAGCCTGCATGAGAGAGGAAGAAACAGCGGCACACGTGCTCCTACACTGCCCTGCAACCGCCACATACAGGGTTAAGTACTTCGGAAATACAGGTACGCTCCGGGAGATTGCCAGCAGCGTGAATAGCCTGCTGGCGTTCTTCAATGAGTTGGGGTGGATCGAGTGAAATGCCCACCCTCACGCAAAAACCGCGCCTTGTCGTGGAGTTGCGGATACCAGCTTGCGAAACCATACCATACCATACCATTAGGTCTGACCAAAACCTTTCTAATGAGGAATAACGTCATTTTACGTCCATCGCGAACAAACACAAGAATTTTTTAATTCCAAAAAAATATATTTTTGTGTTCAGAATCGTTCATTTAACATAACATAACACCCAAGTTTTTTTTAAATATCTCCAATGCACAAACACAACTAATTTACAATTTTATAATAGTATGAATAGAAATCAAGCTCAGCTCGCGTTCGATATATAAAGCAGACCCACACACATACATAACCATACATCCGTCCAGCCATCGTAAACAGTCGATAAAAATAATGAAATAATTTATTATATGGACCATAGGATTCGTCCCAAAGAACATTTTATTACCTCACAGTCAACGTGCAAAAACAATTCTCACGTAAGCGAATGTACTCAGTTGTACCAAGAATCCTTAGCTCCCCCTAACGTATTAAATACGTAATGAAACTGCTTTGTGACAGTATCGAGGCCCCTCTGCCCCAACCCTCTCCCCTGCAAAAACACCGCCCAATACATGTAGAGGCTACAGGAGACATAATAGGTGCCTTAAAACGGCGCACATAAATTTTAAAAGTTTTCCAATTTGAATTTAACTAACAACTTGAGATTTTCTTTGGAGCATACTAAAAAGTTTTAGTATTTTAACTAAGCAGCTTTGGGACAAGAGTAAGGAATGGAGGACAATATTATTAACAGAATAAATATACTGGCAAAATATGTGTTTGAAATAATATCTTATGAAAGAAAGCAGATCAGTATTAGATTTACGGACCCTTGAGTTTGATATTGGTTTATTTATATTATAACTCCCATTTTGACTCATGTTTTAAATTGATGAGTAGAGGATAAGCATTATACTTGCATCATTACATTTAAGACGTCTTAACGTCATAACTGGACGCTGGACGTTCACTAGAAATTGTAGTTTTTTCATAGCCGAGATATTGCAAAATCAACTCAGGGAGTTATTAATATCTTCGTGATTTTGTAATTCGTATTATATATTATATCTTACATATTTTATTTCTATAAGAGATCAAAGTAATCAAGGTATTTTTTTATAAATATTGTTTGGATATTTTTGTTAAATGTCAGATGAATCATTCATCCTCCTCAGAGCATTTTCCCAACACAGTTGAGGTCAGCTTTCAGTCTAACTGCGAAATGGCCGAACTTCTCAATTTTCCGTGAAGCGAATGCCGTCTGATCTATGAGAGAAAGAAATTAATCATTAAACATGGAGGTATACATGAAGTTTAGGATTTTTATTTTTTTATTTACTATTTCTATATCTGTTTTATTTAGTAAATTATTACTCTCCACCTCGATCAAATCTACTGTTTTCGAAGCTTCTAGTTTTTTTAGGGGACATGTACCCAGTACCAATAATTATATTTTAATAAATTGCAATTTAACAAAGTAATGTAAAAAACATTGTACTCATTCTGCAACGCATACGTAGTCTCAAATTTAGATTGAACATTGAAGTTAAGTTCAATTATTAAGAACTTTAACCTAAACCGTCCAGCACACGAAATAACGAAATTACACCATATATATGTTAAAAAGCAGAAGACAGCCGAGGTCTCTACAAGCAAATTGGGAGATTCTGTATCAAACGTATGGTAGTAGCTATTCAGCCACCTTATCATTTTCTCAAAGTCCGATGGAAAAAGTAACGAATGACAGCAGCTTATTTTGCTCTTATAAATGTCAATAGAACTGACATGGGTATGAGCCTCGTCAATGTTTTGATATGATTGATACCTTGTCATTAGATAGAGAAGCAATAGCAATTTGACAATAATTTTCATGTGAAACAGTAGGTAAACGAATTATTTTCTTCACAATCAATATAATAATATATGTTATTAATGTCGTAAGTGTGTACGAGGTCTTTAACTGTAGATAAATAATGAGCATATCTACTAAATTCCTATGTTTAAAAGTTAGATATTTACTTGTTGATAATATGCAATAAATTCGCATAAATTCTAAGGGTGACAAGTATTTTTTTGGACTAAAATGTATTTTTATCTTTGCCTTAACTTCGGTAGAAAAAGAGATTTTAGTCATTCCGAACTATACACTACATACTAATTAAGTTTTTACAACAATAGAATTGGCACCATTAACATAATACTATTTCTTCATAACACGAAGCTAGGCACTCACTTCAATTTATAATCTATACAGTGTCCTCTGTTTTCCGGGCAGGGTGAGATAACTGAATTGGGTGGGTGAAAGTGAGTAGGTAGTAATTCTTTACGGATGTAGTACCAATATCTATTCGTTTTTCAGTCAAATTAACAGTACAAAGTATAAATACTTTATCATGAAGTGAGACGTTATAAAAAGTATGTACTTGTTTTAACCGTAAAGATTGCAGGTTAAACAAATTTTATTCTATTAGCTTATTGAAATACTTGTCTAAGTGTTTTCGAAAAAATCTTCAGTTGAAATTTAATTTCTCGCAAGTCCCGCCGAGTCGTACAATATTATATTGCTAAAGTTTATAAAGTTATTTCATTTCACTACCTCGGGGATAAAAGTTTGGCTGTATCTGTTACTAATACATAAATAATCTTAAATTTCTATGAAGAAAATTGATATTGACGGCGTTTTGCTTTGGTGTCTACAAGTTTCTGGCAATTAAGATTTATTAAATTAATTAAGATGGTAAAAAACAATCTCTACTTTTGATTTTATGAACTTATACTTTACAATTTTTCTCTTTAACGATCAATTATAACACCTTGGAGGGTTGTATCGTCGTTATCAGCATACATCTATTAGTATTGTACTAAATAGGCAATGGGCTTACACTCCCATAGCAGAGCCGCAGATTATTAATGCAAATTTGTTATGCACTTGCCATCGGTTATCCATACATACTTGCTTAACATCATAGAAAAAGCATTTAAACTTTCACACTAATAGTTAATAGTTAAAGTTGACGGCCTCTGTGGCGTAGCGGTAGTGCATTCAACTGCTACGACAGGAGGCGTGGGTTCGATTCCCGCTCAGTGCAAATATTTGTATGCATGAATATGTCTATTTGCATTAGTCTGGGTGTTCCTATGTATTATATTTATGTATTTACAAAAAAAAGTATATAAGTATGTTTATCCGCATTATGGAATCCATAACACAAGCTAGTTAAACTATGCTTACTTTGGGTCTAGACAGCGCTGTGTGAAATTCGTAGAATAAAAAAAAGCCCATCCTCTTTTTTCGTCAAGTTTTTTTTTTAAATTTATTTTCAAGTTCTCGATTATGGAACGTTCTTTTTATATGGTAGCGTCTATGAAACTTAGCAGTATATAACAACAGCACAATTGTTCTTGCAACCCTCTGCAATTCGCAAAAAAATTTTTAGACAGCAACAAAATGACAGGTACAAAATATCGTATATATTATTACCGTTTGGGAAGTAATTTTTCACCGTATTTGACTAAAACTCTTGATGGCTACGCGGCTCGACTTCGATTTTTACTTAACAGCATTATGTATTCAGAAAACGTAGGTTGAAGTAAGCTTGCCAGCAACGTGCGGGGCTATGTCAAATTCATGAGCAGTTTCTGTACAAGCATCTTACACAGAATGTCAAGTAAAAACGAAATACCTTCATCATATCAACCCAGTGACATGATATCGTGGTGAAAATATCAAGTTTTGGAACTTGTACCCAATTTAATGTCTCTTAATATATGAAAATAAGAGGAATGTTCTATTATTTTCGTATTATTTTAAAAGACATATATTATCCATTATACCAATGTATCTAATTTATAGTGAATGATACAACAATAGTGACATCACCCATTACAAATAGGGTTAACCTATTTTTGCAAGTACCAAAAACGCGCGACGGGGACGAAGGGTCGGCAACAAATTATACCTGTATTGGGCATGGGGTAAAATGAAGAGCATGTTTACTAAGCCCTCGGTAGCGACACTTTTGAACAACAAACCTATCTTTAGGGTATGAAGTCAGCGACAATGACACGGGATCAAACATTCAGAGATCCGAGAGCTATTGATGTTATACAAATATAGCGGAAAATAAAATTCCCGAATACATGTGTTGTGACTATTATACTATTTTATTAACGGATACGAAGTACACCGTGACTTAGAATTTTTTTATTACTTTGTGTTAATTTTTTATTGCATAACATTTTTTTCCATGTGAGGATCACAATAATCTAAGTATTGGCAATTGCAATTAGCTACATGACAACTTAAGCCACTAAACCGCTAGGACTGCTATTAAATACGAAACCGCACAAACATAGGAACCATGAATTCTCATTTATCCAGTTTAACGTGATCAAATAAATCAAAACGGTGAAAATTTATGAAGCGGTAATCAGTCATCGTCTTTTGATACACCGATATAAATAATTATTACACTTTTACCATTTAAAACAGTGGAAATATAATTTTATTTTAGGCAACCGCAGCAAGAAACTGACTTTCCGAAACTTTTATCCGCTCTTTACACAGCAAGAATCACGTAGTTATATAATTTTGGAACTTTTATTAAACAGTAAAATTTTGGTATCTTATTTTCTAAGGAAACGTGTCACAGTTGTATTGCGCAATGTTTTGAAGGTTTAAATCAGTTAATTTACGAATATAATAAAGAAATAATAACCATGTATAGACTTATATAACCGTGCGTGGTTTAAACTTCTATGTTAACGTCGATCATGCCGAATAAGGTCCCTCGGTCACTTAAGCACTCAGTACAATCATTCGGAATATCAACTTTGAGTACCAGCAGTGTAATGAGCCAAACAAGTAACCAATATCTGGCCCTTAGGACTTTCTAAATATAATTATATAAATCTGCAATGGAGAAGAATAATATAAAATAGCCTGATATAGAAGTCGCATGGCACTGATTGCATCTTAAAACAGAGATCTTAAAAACTCACGCCACTACACTAGTGACAAACAGTAAAAAGGAAGAACTGGGACGTACTAACTTATTAAAATTAGGCTTTAGAGAAATGTAGTTACCCATACCTCCTATACTCAATTCGTAAGTCTGCTAACTCTCGCGCATCACCCACAGACTTTTATAAGTTGTTTTTAAGGCTTTAACGTAAGAATACTTTGACTTCGCAAAAAAACGATACTTAGCTCCCGCCAAAATTTATCGTCACCCGCAACCAAGTAATACACCCTTTTTGCAGGTGCAGGAGTGTAGCAACTACCGCAGTATAAAGGTAATGGCCCACATCATGAAGCTCTTCAAGAGGCTAATTGACTCTCGGATTCGACAGGAATATGCACTCTCGGAGTGTCAATATGGTTTTCAAACTGGCCACGGGACCTTGGATGCTGTTTTTGCACTAAGGATCCATTATCACCATCTTATCGTTATGTCCCGATTGCATCCGTGGCTACACCTCGGAGCGCAGGTTCCGCATTCCTGCTTTTTCTTCTCCATTTCATACGATTATCGCTCATCTATCGCAGCGTATTCATATCCGTTTCACGGAGATATGCGGCAGCCGCCTGACTACGTGAAGACGAAGACATATAAAGTGCTGGGTTAAAGGTGTAAGGGATGACATACCTTCTTTTTTCGTGCGTTAACCCTGCCAATGGTCTCGCTACCATGGATGCCCAAGATCGTGCGAAGTCGAGTAAGAAATACTTCCTACTGGAAAGTGCACCGCGAGCTCCGAGGTGAAGGCCTCGGGTGCGATCGGGACACAACACGCAGATGGATGATGAGCGCTGTGTAGAATTTCGTCAAATATTTATTCATACATCTTTCATAAATATTTTAAAATAAAGTCGATGTTATGAGATTCACATAAAATGCGTCCTAACAAATTGAATCACAAAAATACAACACTTACCTTTTTTTTCCTGCGGAAATCCCTTCGGATACCCCCCCGCCGGCCAGCGGGGGCGGTTATGTCGGGCTTGAACCGACTAAAACCGCACACCGTCTTGGGTCTACAGGGTGTAAGGTTGCCCATAGAGCATATCCCTCGCACCCCGACTGACCCTGGGCCATCTCCAGTTTCGAGATGGCCCCCTCGGGTTTGGGAATACAACACGTACCTTTTTTTTATTTTTTTTCGTGCGGAAATCCCTTCGGATAACTCCCCGCCGGCCAGCGGGGGCGGTTATGTCGGGCTCGCACCGACTAAAACCGCACGCCGTCTCGGGTCTTCAGACGCCGGGGTGTAAGGTTACCCATAGAGCATATCCCTCGCACCCCGACTGACCCTGGGCCATCTATGTAGTAGTAGTATACGAAACTATCTCCGTAATTAGAAGTAAAACATTTATGCCTGTATCCAAGCTTTTTTTTATTTTGTGTGCTACATTTCAAAGAAACGTATCATTTTCACACTTATAACATGCAATTTGTACTATAGGATAATAAATTGTTTTATTTTTATGGTTTTGCCACTACGCTACTTCATACAATTCTATATATCTAATGAATTCAAATATGAACTTCTATAATATTGGATACAATATCATTACTTAGTCCACTTTCCGTAACCTATTCAAGTCACCCAAAGATGTACTCGACCATTATCCATCGCGTGTTGGTTATAACAACTAAATTAAGAATTTCTTTCACGATCGCCCATAAGCTTGAGTCATATCGATGCCTTTATTTTATTACGGGGTGCTCTCAATCCCCCTTTATTACGAAGTAATTAATTTCACACGTCTCGCGTGACTCTTGCTTTAGTTCCTTAGTACATATAAATTGTACAGGAACAATTTGGTCGCCCGCTTATTGCCTTATTTGAGGTATATTGTGTTCGTGGGCATTGTAATGGTCGTTGTCCGGTAAATTTAATTCTAGCAATGGAATGAAATCGAGTTTAGTTGCATTAGATATATCACGAGAAATATTGACATTTGAAAGCAGTAATCATTGTAATAAATTAAATTATATTCATTAATCATTTAACTAATTCATTTTATTGTAATTTTTATATTCAATTTAGTTTTATATTAATTTAATTTTCATGTTTAATCAAATTTTTATAATTACTTAATCTAATCTCATATCAATCATAATTAATCATATATTATAAGTTGGGAATTTAATGGTTATTGTTTTGCCCAGCCCAATCAATTGTAATTGTTTATTTTAATTGTTTTAATGTTAATCGCATTATAAATAATGTAATACTAACATAGCTGTAAGTTAATGATTGTTACTAACCTTATGTATGAGTCTTAGTTACTCGGGAATAAAGATTTTGTTATTATTATTATTCTGTAATGCTTTTGCAGAAGATTATTGTACCAGCGGAACTGATTTCACATCAAAATTATCCTAAATGGGATTTGATTGCAAATCCATATAATCAATTATGTACTGTAACGGATTTTTAACGGTATTCTTTTAGTTAGATGCTATCGTCATATATAGTAGTTACGAGGATATCAAATATTTTCAAGGTTATTAGTGTGTAAAATTATCAACTTTTCTTTTAAATTTGAGTAACGCCATTCATTAGACTTTTGCAAATTTAAATGGCCAAAATTCGACTAATGCGTAGATTACCTTTACCAGTTACCTTACACTGCATAATTCTAGTAAATTGTATTTATATTTTTCAGAGTCATTGTAGATCAACAATTTTCATGTGTGGTGATCGGAAACAGTACATTCAATTAGCTTCTGCAGTAGAGGCGTGCACGGCGAGGTGTCCACTTATTATTGCACCTTTCATACAGGCGTTTTTGTATTTGCTGGAAAGACTGCTGTCCTGTGATACAAAAATGCCTACAATAGCCATTTTCAACACTGACGCTACCCTTATTTATCTTCGGTGGGTCAATTCTATCGGTAGAGGTACTCGTGTGTCGCAGTGACACAACCACACAAAATCAATCTCATCACTTTGTTCCACCTGTCACACTTGATAAATAGAACACACTCAGAAATGGTTTTGTTATGTTAAAAGCAGAAATTCTTACAAAATACTTTCCTTTCCCTAACGTATTATTTTAGAAAATAAAGAATTACAAACTTTTTACTCTCGATATTATATTTTGATACAAAATACTGAGCAATGTTTTATGTATATTAATGGGTATTGAAGTTTTGTGAGCTCTCGATAGAATATAAATATTTACTAGCTGTTACCCGTGACTTCGTACGTGTTAAGTTCGGAATAGATCAAGGTATGTTTATTTCTACAGTCTACTAACACGTAAGTATTAAGTTATTTTATTTAACGGGCCGGATGAGATGAAGTGCTGCACTGGTTTAAATTGACAATTCGTTCGAAATAGATAGAGAAATATGACCGACTCCTGTACCGAATCTAATAGCGTGATGATATTCATTATGAAATGTTTTTGCGTCTCTAATCACTGTGTTTTATACGTGGTTAACTCTGTGGAGTTTCGAGATTTTACTGCTCATTACCTCTAAGGTTAGCGTTGTATATCGTTATAATCCGCATTTTGACCATGTCTGAGTTCTGCTGAACTACAAAATTTAATTAAGTTATATAGTTAGTTAATTAACTTACCTTGAACTTATAATAATAAAGTTGTCAACAATAATAATAGTTAAGACTTATTTCGCTCTACTGCTCTTATGATACCTATATTTCGTTTATGCGCAGTTTATGACCATGCCCTAGAAAAATGTTTATGCAAAATTTCAGCCAAATCTAATCAGCGGTTTACAAGAAGTGATGCTCGGATATCGATAATTAAAAGCAGAGAAACAGACAAACCGACAAACAGATAACACTTCTAAAAATCACATTTACGACATCGGTATCGCTCCTAGAACACATATCAATTAATTTTTTGGAAAAATATTCAATGTACAGTTTTCACCTCGTTAGCTTTAGTATAACTTTTGTATTCTATACTTTTCTTTGTTTAACAGAAGATTCAGTAATAGCCACGGAGAAATATGGAAATTGGAACTTCTCTAATATATTTTTAAATTGTAATATAATATTCTTTTTCGCTCGCGGAGTTATTCAAAGAACACCAAAGAAAGGAATTCGATGTGTAAGTATATGGTAGGAAGAGTCTTGTTTTTGCATGTCGCGCTTGCTAGCACGAATGGACCAAACCATTTGAGGCAGTATCACCTTCTTACTTAACAGCGACGTTTAACAACAGTATGCTACTCGTATATTCTTATAGGGTTTCTCTCTACGACGAATACGCAAGTGACACATTTGGTGCTGCAAGGGTTCGTTCATAGGGTACGGTAACCAGGTAGGTGGTCATCTGCTTGTATGTTACTATAGATATTTAAAAATACTAATGAAATAGTAGTTCTTTTTTTCCACGTTGAAATTTGAAGTACGTAACCAAGAAGAAATCTTGGCCAGGCAAACATAAATATTACCTATCAACAGACAGCAACTCTGACTACAACTGACTACTGAACACAACATAACGGTACACCCTAGTGAGTATCTCCAGGACGATAGTAAGTAGTAGTAACTAAGTGGAAACTTCATCGTGTCCCATCGATGGCGTCATGTAATTGTTGTCCTTGATACCATGAAACTAGGTTAATATGTCTTGACTTGGCTGAATAATATTTATTAAACTGTCTAAGTAAGCTCATGATACCGTGCGACATTCATAGCTCATAAGCAACACAAAAGCTCATAAAAAGGATCAGAAGCTTTACTGGATCGCAGAGCAAAAGAAATATTTCCGTTAAACTCATATAGAATGAAACACGTCTGCTGAGTTATACGAAAGTGCACGCACGAAGGGATTTCGTGAGGTAAATGCCTGCCTAAAACTATATATTTATGTAGCAAGATTCGTACATTAAATGCAAATGCGAGTGTTGGTAATGGCAATACACTTTAGTCTCGTGTGCTAGAAAATATTATTAATGTTTTCATGTGTTTTGAACTAAAGATAAATGTAGAGTCTGCGACTTGATTTGACGTAGGACTATGTTTGCGGCCCTTTATTTGGGTGTTGTTGTGAACTTAAAGCTAAGAAATGCAGTAAACTGAAAGAAGTTGGATATGATTTCTAAAAATAAGAGAAGAGATATGGAAATTTAGTGATTTAAGTGAAAATGTAATCTGCAGCACCTAAAATGTACCAAAACTTTCATCACTCTTACAATAGGCAGACATTGTCTTCGAAATCTTTCTAGTTAAAAGGGATAGTTTGTTTGTCCTTTTCAAGCAACATTTCGTATATATAACCATGTCTAATTTTGTCAAAACCGGTTCAGAGCGGTTAAAACCGTATAGGAAATGTTTATTATCGGTAATAAGTATAAAATTTACAATATAAAAATCGCAAGCATAAAATATGCCTTATACACAAAACTTTATGAAAAATGTATTTGGTCATAAAGCGGTTCAACTTTCTCTAACGCCTTCACGTATAAACCTTTTCTATATAATTTTTAATAAATATTTATTCAGTATTACTACCAATACGTGAGGTATTTCTGCACCGGCAAGGTGGGGTTCACGACATCACCCGGATTATAAATTAGATTTCATTTCTACGCGTTCCGAGTTCTGATTTTCGTATATTTTACAAGCGGGCAGGTAAACGTAACGTAGCTTTAAGGATACGCAGACAAGGGAAAATTATTCTTAGTATACATCCTGATATTCTCGAGGTTCGTAAAAATATTAAAATGAGATGGATTTATTAAAATTCTACGAATCTCATTTCGACGGTTGTTGGGATAGATCAGTCTTTGTAAATAAATGCGGCAAGGAATTTTGAAACCCATGCTTACTTTCGTTCAAAAATGTATAAAAAAAACCCTGAGAGTTTAGCCAACGATGCTTGACGAAGCGATATACTTTAAAGCCAACCAAACCAAAGCATGGAAAGGAAGAATAGAAGAGGGGATACAGTGCTCCAAAGTATATAACCATTGGATGTGACCAGGATTGACACTTGGATAGGGGAAGACACCTAGTACTCGGTTAATCAAATAAAATAACAGTAGGTACATTATAAGTTACTATAAATATAAATATTCTATGACATTATACACAGCGCTCTCTAGACCCAATGATGATTCAGTGGGTTGGAACGGAACATAAATTCTCAAAGGTGTATTCTCACACCCCCTGTACCACTAAATAGCTAGCGTTACCTAAATAAATCACAATTTGAAGAAGAGATTGACAATTTAATGTACGTAAAATGCCATAAACAGCTGTTAACTATGCAGTAAATTGAATTATTCCAACGTTCCCAACGGCACGGGTGCGAAGCGGTATGCTTTTTACCATTACCTATTTTGACCTACACAAGAATTAGAACCATCTCGAAACAGGAGATGGCCCAGGGTCAGTCGGTATACGAGGGATATGCTCTATGGGCAACCTTACACCCCGGCGTACCTGGGGTACGCCCTCGAAAGGGTTATCCTTTCGAGGACGAACAGGGTTCCCCGGCGGACTTCAGCCGCCGTCGCGGCCTCACCTTTGGGGTCAGTTTTGATCCCGCGTCGGTGAGTTGGCAGGCGTGTGTAGGACATACACGACACGCCTCGGTCTTGGCCTGCTTCTGTGGGGACGGCTAGCCGGCCGTCCTGAGGCCCTGATCATGCAGGTCGGTAGTCCCGGGCGTGGACAAGGCGTCCTCGACGCAGACTGCGGAACTCGGAGGGCAAGGTTCTCCCCGGCTCCCTCTCCGCCGCCTCTTTCGCATGCATTACCTGCTCGCTACGACTATGGCTCTCACCATGGTCTCCAGCGAGAGAATATCTACGCCCAGGACGGCAACGAGATTCCGGCTTTGACTCACCCACGCTGGGCACTCCACCAATGTGTGGTGCGCCGTGTCTTCGCCGGGATTCTCGCAGTGCTGGCACTGCAGCGTTGTCTCCCGGTGGATGCGCCATGTGTTATCGAAGCACCCGTGTCCGTGTAATCATCTGTGACATCCGGTAGGAATTTCCAACCACTCCTCCATGATCCGTCTCACTGCCGCAATGGTGGCTTCTCCCTACCTCGGTTGCCCAAGTCGCACCTTCCATATCTCCATGAGTTTCTGGCGGAGCTGGGACCGCTGGCCCTCAATTTCTCGGGGTCCCGGCCTGTGGCCCTGCTCCAGCGCCTCCTTGCGCCATTTATACAACGACGCAAGGGCCCTCGCTTCCAGGTTTCATGGAGGAGTCCCAGCTAGGAAACATGTTGCCCCGATAGAGATCGTGCGGTAGCCCCTGATGACTCTGATGGCCAGCGTTTTCAACGGGCTGTGCACAACAGCCACGTTGCGGGCTGCCAGACGTCCCGCCCACACGAGGGCCCCGTACAGGGCCATGCTTCGCACTGTTACGAGTCTCAAGGTAGTCTTTACCTTGAGACTCGTATTGTATGACTGAATTTTATTTTAAAATAAAATAAAATACAGGGTTTCGATTGAGACAGCCGGTACATAGAGGTCGGGATGAGACTGACTGCAAGTGGAATCGAATGATGTCAGTGGGACGGATAAGTGCTGACTGTGCAAGGAGGGAATGCGTAGTGTGCGAGAAAGGGTACAGGTGCCAACCGTAACACCTCCCAGGGGTGGACTAAACATCGGTGTTGGAACTTCGATGTTTAGGGGAATTGGTCAGCAAATTACACGTTTCTCCTAATACTAGAAGATGGGAGATCTTCAGTTTCAGGATGGCGTTTATTGATTTTAATAGGAGTGACTGGCTCGGAATCTGGAGTCTGAACTGGAGGTGAGCTCACGGGAATGGATTGGGAGAATCTAGAAAAGTAGTGGATGAGACGGCTGTGCGATTTAATATACAAAAACAATTTAAAAATACAAAATACAAAAACAATACAGAGTATTACTATAATTATAATTCAGTAATGAGTCCCGTATTTTATTATATGATGTTGATTGGGAATCTTATCGGTCTCATCGTTCATAGATTTAAATTTTGACTTGGTTTCTAATGTAAAGACGTATAAGTCGATGTTTTGTAGTTTCAAGGGAGATTCATTACTCATTGTTTTTAAGAACTTATCTAAAGTACAGCAGGAATCGTTGATGATATTAAAATCTGATCGAGTGACAGTAACATTGACAATTAAATTGTTAAATTTGGGTATTCATTTTGTACTTTTGCAATAAGCGATACAATTATTCGGGACGCTTAAAATTCCCGTGCCAATAATACTTAATTCTGTAATTTTTTGATTAGGGCATTCAATATAGAGTTTATTACTTTGGGACTGTACGTAAATCCAGTTATTGTTGTGAAGCGGCTTCCATAAGTCTATTTGTCCATGAAATTACCTTGTTTGACACTGCACTGGTAAAACGCTTATCACATTAGACATGAAGTCACTTTCGCAGCTTGGGTTTGCACTTGTTGGGAACACTGTCATGACGTCACAGATATACTCGTGTGAGCTTATCACTGTGCATTCCATTAAAGAGTCAAGGTTACAGTATTCAGATTTATCCTTGGTCATTGCTGTATATTTACTAGAAGGTATTATAAAACTAAAAGAGTTCGGTTTTACATTGTTATGTGGAGTAGGTAGTGCTATGTTGTGAAACAGATTATATTCCTTAGGTGATACTAAAGGTATTCTTAAAACAAAAACAATATTATTGTTTAAACTATAACATACTATACTAGACACATTCAATAGGATATGAATGTTACTTAATGCTAAACTTACGGGTAACTCTAAGGTAAGTATCTATAGTTATCGACAATTTCTTGGTATAACTGAGCGGGTGATAACACAGCCGGGTGTAGGATATTGTTGCTGCATAGCATGATAGCGTTTGTTATGTCTTCTAACTGAAATGAAATTGTGAGAATTGATGCTTCCAGACTGTTTAAAATTGAAGTAATGGTTGTTTTTACATTTTGCTCATTGGAAATTATTGTAATATTTTTCAGTTTCGCAGAGAAATGATCGATAGCTAGGTTAAGGCTGGCCTCGTTAATTTTTATTGAATGTAATGTACTATTAAATTTTGACAAGATTGAGGAAGTAATCAGAATATTTTCTTTCATTACTGAGCCCAGTCTTTTTTCATTATCCTGAATATTTTGGATAGCGTTATCATATTTTATAGCGTCATCCTCGTTCAAAGTACCGAATATAGTTTTGGACAAACTACCAATAGCTCCTATCCAGGCTCCCCGTTTAAACCTTTTGTTTATTAAATGCGAGATAGCTGAATACTCTGAAGTGATATCGTGATATCTTACAGTTAATGGTTCTATTGTATTGTGATATTCTAATTTGTTGGATGTTTCAATTTCAATTTGATTACATATCAGACGTATTGTACCTTTTTTTTTTTTATATCGTGCGGAAATCCCTTCGGATACCCCCCCGCCGGCCAGCGGGGGCGGTTATGTCGGGCTTGCACCGACTAAAACCGCACGCCGTCTCGGGTCTTCAGACGCCGGGGTGTAAGGTTACCCATAGAGCATATCCCTCGCACCCCGGCTGACCCTGGGCCATCTCACCACTAACAGCATCGCTCATCCTGTCTCCTCTGAAAGCAGAGGAGTACGGAGAGCGATGTGTTCCCGCCACGTTGGGTATTGGCCGACGATCAATGCCAACCCTATGAAGGGGTGAAGGGGAAGCCATTGACCGCCGCCCAGGGTGTACCGGCCGCTCCGATTCCGTTCCCCCCGGACTGTAGCGGGATCGGAATCGGAGCGACACTCGAGGAGGTTACCCAACACACACCCCAGACGTATTGTACCTAATATTGAGTTTATATTTTTTATATGGGGTTCAATGTATGAGATGTCGAGGGGAGTAACTATGTCTAAATGGCTTACACGAATTTTGAGTTCACCAATTGGGTCAAAGTATATACCGGGACTCGTGTTGATTTGTTGTATAAATTCCTGATGACCATGGGCCAGTATGCTGTAACGAAAAGAGGCCTGATATGATATTTAAATGATTAATAAAATGTATAACTAAAGTATATTGTATAAACTAAAGCTAAGCAAATTTGTAAAAGTAATAAAAGGTAAAATATATACTCTTTGTATATAATCGAATAAGTTCGATTTGCAGTACTAGGTAGGTACTTGTTGGACTTCCACGTGTTTAACCTCATCGAAGTGGTGTTTCACATGGCGTCTGTTTATGAGTAATGTTAATGTGTGGTTACCATGTACTTTTACGATTTTATACGGCCCCTTCCACAAGGGCGATAGGGCTTTACGTAGTCTAAGGTGGTTCTTCAGTAAAACATAATCACCAACCTTGTATTCTACAGATCGACTACGGGAGTCGTAGTAGTTTTTAGAACGTGTTTTAGATTTTTCCATGAATTCTCTAGCTTTGTCACGTGTGTATTTCATACGATGTTGCAACATCTTTACATATTCAGGATATGTAGTGTCAGAGTTATTATAGACAGAGTCTGGAATATGTGGTTTATGTTCACATAATAATTCGAATGGTGAATAATGCGTTGTTGAATGCACCGCAGAATTATATGCTAGCATAGCAGTGTAGACGTATCGAGGCCAATTATCTTGGTTTTGGTTGGTATAGGATTTCAAATATTCCTTAAGTGTAGAATGACTTCGTTCTAAGGCCCCTTGCGTCTGCGGATGATACGGAGCGGACCATAATTGTTTTACTTTTAGGAATTCACATGTTTTTTTGAATAGGTCTGCTGTAAAATTTGTTCCTTGATCAGTGAGTATAAGTTTTGGGATACCAAATAGAGATACAAAATGGAGAAGGCATTCACACGATTCCTCTGCTGTAATACTACGAATGGGATATGCTAGCGAGAACTTTGTGAGATCATCTTGCATAGTCAAAATGAATTTAAGCTTGGCTGTGCCGGATTCAGGTAAAGGCCCTACGATGTCAATGGATAGCCTCTCAAAAAGGAGAGGTTGACGTGGATGTTATTATCATCGGTGCTCTATTTATTCTGCGTGAGGCTTTGTTGGTTTGACATGGAGAGCATATTTTATGTAGTTCTCGATATCACTACGCATGCTTTTCCAATAAAATCTTTCTCTGATACGGCTTAGCATTCTATTAATTCCTAGGTGTCCGGCAATTGGAATATCGTGATTTTCCTTATGGATTTTTGGAATTTCACTCAGTGAAGGATATATAATTTTGTTATGGTATATATGGATTCTTATGTTAGTCCCGTCAAACAGATAGCTAAACATATTATAAATTTTTATGAAACAGTGTTTATCAAAGGGGTTTTCAAAGTTGGATGTGGCGATGTCATTTATTAGGGGATATGACATCATCACTTCATCGCGTGTGAACTTTAGAGATTTGAATATATTTGGGTATGAATAATCATCAAAATGATGAACTTTCGTAAATAAGAAAAGATAAGTTTTATTTTCAGTCTCAAGAGGTAAGAAGGTATGTAGCGATTTTTCTTTTTCCAGGATTTCAATTCGCACGGATTCTGTACATTTATTAAGAACTTCCTGAACATAGGGCATAGACTCGTCCATATCTATTGAGGTTGGTATAATTACTCATTTTTGTGCTCCTTTAAGCAGGTTTTCATTATGTTGTAAGATAGAGGTGTTGTGTGACGTAGTGGGTGATCTCAAGAATTGATTATAGGTTCTCTCAGGTGAGGGTAGGTTGGGGTGCGATGGAACACCTCCTCGCGGTGCACCCTGGGCAACGTGGGCGATGACGCATCATTGATTGCTCTTCTGGAGTAGCTGGCGTCAACGCAAACAGCCAAGATTCCAACCCGTGGTGCCCTTTATTGGGCCACTGTTACTCCGTTGTTAGGGGAACAGGAAAGCGAACGGGCTCGGCGTGCACTCGCATTGCCACCGAGCAGGCAGGAGAAGATCCCTCTCTCCTGCCCCCGTGGGCACATCGTAATCCCGGAAGGAGTGCTGTGGACATGTCTCGCGGCTCCGACCGGTGGCGAGGGTCTTGGCTTAGCCGCCCGGACTGCGAGGAAGAAAACCTCTCTAAAAAATTACCCCGAATCCCGCGTTCTGGTGCGTGACCAGGGGATGCATGGCTGGTGGGTATACCAGTCCCAAGCGCCCTCCCAGCCGGGAGCCCTGCGGACCTCTCGGTTGGGTTACAAACCTACGCTTACCCGGGTATTGGGGGATCTCTGCCCGGGTCGACCTCTATTTCTCCCCCACTCGTGGGTTCTAATATGGAAAATTTAAATAATAAAAACGAAGATAAAAAGAAGGAGAAACAGAAAAAGAAGAAGGAGAAGAAAAATAAAAAAGGTGAAGGAGACTCTATGACAATGCCTCAAATGCTCAAGCTCCCAGAGGCCACTCTGACCTCTGGGAGCAGTCTAGCCGGCAGTGCGACGGATGTATCAGAACTCCCGGAGTCTCTTTTGACCCCCGGGAGCCGACGGAGCTCCATACGCTCTATAACTGAGGCGTCTTTACATGGAGAGCCCAGAGACCGACAAGACTCGGATTTGGAGTCGGTTAGTTTTGATCTCGGTGGAGAGCGGCGCAAGCGCGGCCGGTCTGACGGGGAGGGGGAGGACATGACTTCGATGCCTGCCCCAAAGATTACCACAGCGCGAAGAGGGCGATCAAACCCCCGTGGTGGTGCCAGGACACGCTCGGTAACACCAGGGCCGACAGGCTCTGCGTTTTCACGCTCGGAGGCCGTGGCGCGAGCACTCTTTGATCGTGAGCAAGCGGCAGAGGAGGAGGTAGAAACCCTCCTAGAAAAGGTGGTTCCATCTGCGCTAGGGGGCTCTGTCTCCCATGCACCGGCGGACATACTGGGGACTTCGGAGGCGGCCTTCAATGTCATTATTCGGGTTGCCACACATTCCCGGAACCTTAAAGGGAATTTTGTGAAGGCCCTTAAGGACTCTGGGACGCTATTATTCGAGAAGTTGAAGGAAACCCTCGGCTTGGTCACGCAACTCCAGGATCGCCTAGATGACCTAGAGCGCCGCCTGGAGACTCAGACGGTGCCCGCCGCACCCTCTTCTCCGTTGCTGCCGCGGTCATCACCACCCGCTGCTGAAACCTCTTCTCCGGTGCTGCAGCGGCCATCTCCGCCGGATGCCTTTCCTGATGCCCAACTGCGTCAAATAATGGATGCTGTTGGCCATCTTATAGATGGAAGGCTTGCGGGCCTAGAGGCAAGGCTGCCTCCCGCTCCGAGCGTTAGGCCTCCCTTGGCTGGACCCAAGCCGAAACCAGCAACCATTCCAACGTCACGTCCCGGTACGAGGGGTTGCGCCGAGACGTCGGCTGCGCCGGGAAGGATAGGTGGGAAGGCAACCCAGCCGTCTATTGCCGCTTCCAAAGACTTCCCACCACTCCCAGTGCGGACACCGACGGGGAACCTGCGCGCACGTTCTGGACTTGTGCCTGCAACACCCGTGCCCATTGCACCCGCCCCTGTTGCCGGCCCATCGGTTCCTGCCCCGGCCAATGAGGGTTGGCAAACGGTGCAGGGGTCGAGGAAAAACCGAAGAGGAGGCAAGAGAAGGAGGGCAGCTGCTGCGGCCGCCGCAGCCACCCCACCAGCTCAAAACGGCAGGAGTGTAAGGCTGCAACCACCGAAATCGGCCGCCGTCGTAGTGACGCTGACGTGGTTACCGCACCGTATCTACGGAGGTAGCGTGCGCATTGGCTGGCACTCCCCCGTGGGACTTAGAGGCAGAAGTGCTCGCCGAAGTGTATCGGCGGACGACGCTGTACCGGGCGGATGGCGGCAGTCGGCCTCCGCCCGAGGAGATTCGCGGGTGGCGTGAAGCCGCCCGCATGGAGATTATGGCGAGGTGGTCGTCCCGGCTGGAGGCTCCACGTGCTGGCTTTGCTACCGTGGAGGCGCTCCAGCCGGTTATTGTCGAGTGGGCAGGGCGGCAGCACGGGACTCTTTCCTTCCGACTTACGCAGGTGCTTTCCGGGCACAGCTGCTTCGGAAAGTACCTGTTCAAGGTCGCTAGGAGGGAATCGAGTCCCGCCTGCCACCACTGCGTCTGCAGTGAGGATTCGGCGCAGCACACGCTTGCGGCCTGCTCGGCCTGGGAGTCGCAGCGCCGGGCCCTCACTGCAGTCATAGGGAGTGACCTCTCGCTGACGGCCATCGTCCGATCCATGGCCGCCAGCGAAAGGAACTTCACCGCGGTCGCATCCTTCTGCGAGGACGTCATCTCGCAGAAGGAAGGCGCGGAGCGGATCAGGGAGGGAGATCCTCTTTCTGATCCAAACCGACGCCGGCGAGCCGGATGGCGGAGGCGCGAGTACTTGCGCCTCATGCCGCCCTGAGCGTGGCTGCGGGTGTGAGGGACGGGGTAAGCCCTCCACCCGCTGATCTAGCCACCCGCGAAGGGGATGACGTCCATGTTTGCCTGGACGTCAACCAATTGAGAGTATGGAAGGTGTGGTGCCCGCGTTAATGGGCATGCGCTAGGGGGGGTCGCCGTAGAAGTATTCCTGCATAGTTTCAGGCCCCCCCGATAAGGCGCAGAGTATGGCACACCGTGGGGTTTAGTGGGTATGCCCATCCGGTTTGCGGATGGGTGAGTCCCACACACGATCTCCGGCTACCATCCCGTGGCCGGCGGTGCCGTGCGTAACAGCATTACCCACGTAAAAAAAAAAAAAAAGTGAGGGTAGGTTTACAGGTTCTGGAAGAGGGGTTGTTGGGTTGAGCTGGACCGGAGGAACAGGTAAGCTTTCAGGGTTCTACCAGCTAGTCGAAGGTTGAGGTTCTGTTTCGAAACTTGGTAGACTATGCTGAACAGGAGGAGCAGATAAAGTTTCAGGGTACTGCTGGCTAGTCGAAGGATGATGTTCGTTAGCGGAGGAGCTCAGATACTCCATTACTTCATTCTCAATATCAGGATTTATAAGGGCTGCGTCTAGACTGGATGGTGGAGATACAAGGAGGTCTTGCAGGTCGTTATTTGCTTCATCAGGTGAGTTATGAGGGTTAGTGTTAGCAAATGTATTAGAGGTTAATGGATCCTCGTTTCCTGGATATATTGGGTTTACTGGATATCTAGAAAGGGCGTCAGCTGCAGAGTTTAATTTGCCTTTACGGTACACTATTTCATAGTCGTATTCTTCCAGTTTTAACCTCCATCGCTGGAGTTTACTGCTGTGGTCTTAGTGATTGAACATCAATTTCAGAGGTCTATGATCAGTGATAATGAGAAATTTATGGCCGTAAAGGTAAGGTCGAAATGTTTTGCATTCATATAATATTGCTAGTAACTCTTTCTCAGTCGTACTGTAATTGGATTCGCTCTTATTGAGCGTTCTTGACGCAAAGGCTACTGGTTGATCTTTACCCACAGTTCCTTGGGAGAGTACAGCACTAACCGCGTAATTCGAAGCATCGCACGTGAGTACGAAGGGTGGAGAGAAATCAGGGTAAATGAGAAGCGGAGCAGTTGTAAATTTTTTTTTTAGAGTGTCAAAGGCAAGTTGTTGTTGGTTTTCCCATTGGAAAGGTGTATCCTTTTTCAGGCGATTAGTAAGGGCTTTTGCGGTCTTAGAGAACTCCGGAATAAAACGTCGGTAATATGAAACGAGTCCGAGGAATGACTTTATATCTTTAGGATTATTTGGAACAAGGAATTCGGTCACAGCATTTATCTTTTCAGGATTCGGTCTAACGCCTTGCTCAGTGATTATGTGACCAAGATAGCAGACTTCACGTCGCAAAAACTCACATTTATCGGGCTGTAATTTGAGCTTAAATTCACGGATTCGTTGGAAGATTGCCTTTAAATTGAGGATACTAGATTTCAGGTCATATCCATAAGAAACGATGTCGTCAAGGTAAACAAAGCATTTGATACCTTGTAAACCGGATAAAACAGAGTTAATTAGTCTCTGGAATGTGTCTGGTGCATTCCTTGTTGAGATTTGACACACGTAGCTGTTTTAATACTTCTTCTGTACGTGTTAAGCTATTATATGAATTATTTACGTAATGTACTGCACCCGGAGGTTGTTCTTTAAGTTTCAAGGCCTTAATGCAGTCCAGTTTTAAGTTGAGGTTAGAGTTTACGGTTATAGGGTTTTCAGAGGTGTTCACAACGGATACATTAATTCTTTTATTTTCCTTAACGCGTACTAAACAATTTGCGATTAATAAAGTATCCGAGAGATTTTGATCTATGATTAATCCTTCCTTTATTTCAGGGTTTGAGACGGAGCATTCAATCACCGTTTCGGTTCTAGGTGGAATTATGTAGGCAGGGTCATGGAAATGTAATTTCAAGGATGACTTACTAACCCACAGTAGATTATCGTTATAATTTCTGTTTCAGCTAAGTGTATTAAGCATGTCAGACCCTATAATACCATCGTTAGGTAAGTGTATCGTATCTATAATATGAAATTCATGTGATATCTTACGTTTAGGAAGTTAGATTTTTAATAAGAAGTGACCCAAGGTACGGATAGTTGCTACTGTTGAGTCGATACCTTTTAATTGGATAGTTTGTTTTACAATTTTGGGCTGGTGTACAATACACGAATGTTTTAGGAGACTAACAGACGATCCTGAGTCAAGTAATAAGGATAGTGGGATGTCTGATACCGAGGACATGACAAGAACGTGGGGTAATAGTGTTTTCGCAGGATCACTTGTTATTTCGAAAACATTGGATTCGAGAGGTTTTGGTAGAGCAACTTTATTACGTTGTTGCATGGATAAGCCATCTTGTAGCGATGCTTGGGGTATAGAATGATTTTTATTGCGTTGCTGGATAGATAAGCCATCTTGTAGCGATGCTTGGGGTATAGAAGACCGTCTAAGTTAGAGTAAGCTCAGAATTAGATTTGAGGGTGCCGGTTTTAAAATCTCGAGGTCCCGCACGACACAGGGAAGAGACGGTTATTCGTTTTTTGGATAATTGTCAACAGTGTCGTAACCCTCTGTGGGGTCATTTACTTCATCATCGTTGTTGGGCGCCGGTGTTTTGTCGGAAATAAAATGAACACGTTGGGGCGTTCTCGATTGGCTTTGTTCAAGATTTTTAAATCGGTTGTTATTAAACTCCCTTTTTTGACATTGCTCCAGGGTGTGCCCTGGGGTCTTGCAGTATCTACAAAATGGGGAGGAGGAATCATTATCGTTACTTGTATTGGGACGGCTGGCGTAAGGTTGGTTTGAGTTGTAGGAAGATTGTTGGTAACGACGTGCAAATTGAGTATTTGGTCTTGGCTTGTCTTGGCGGATGATTTACTGACTACTGGATGGCCCTGGACGTTGTTTGGCTAAAGAATGCTGTATTTTTTCTTCGGATATTGCCATATTAATAGCCTCACTTAACGTTTTTGAAGATCTACATCTAATAATATTCGAAATACAGGGTATCAACCCCATTTGGAAATGGTGGAGGGCTAATTCCTCCATAGCAGCTGTACGTCCTACCATCTCCCTATTTTTATAGCCGTGAGAGATTGATATGTCCGTTAAAAGTTGAGAGAGGCATGTTTCAATTCTAAGCGCATACTGACTTACGGTTTCGTTAAATTGTTGCTTACATTCTTGTAGGTCGGTGAGAAGATGGGCGTAATGCTTCCTTTCACTAAATTGAGTTTTTAGGAATTCTTTAAGTTGCATCCAATTGGTAAACTCTTTTATCGAGCAAGCCGTTTCTGCCTTGCCTTGGAGTTGGCAGAGAATATATTTATAAGACCATGAGTTATTTTCTAGTTGAAGCAGAACACAATTAGATTCATCTAAAACAGAGTTTTATTTATTAAATACAGATAAGTTTTACAAAACAAATATCACTATGAAATAATAAAGTAGAAACTAACCTAAAACAGAGAATCGACAATTAAATGTTCATGCTTTACTATTCTTATTATAAAAACTTGAATCGTCTTTTGCACTTTTAAACTAAAGCAAATTCACAAACACAACTGAGTTTAAAAGAAGTTATAAAAAAACATTTGTAATTTAATTACCCTCTTGTCGCTGAACTGATAGGTACATACTCAAATGTCATTGTCTGTGTCAACGTCAAAACAAAGCTTACATCACCCCCCTTCGAAATGCAAATTTTTTCTACTTAAGTAGAGTAAAATTTAGCTGTGAAATCTAAAGATCAACAAGCATAGGAATGAGCTTTGTGACATGATATAGTCCAATAGATCTTGTACCACGACCGGTGTTTATTTTAAAAACTGAATCCGATATATTTTCTTCAATTTCAAAGGGACCAATTCTAATTTCATCCATCTTTTTTTTGTTTAATTTGTTTCCATAGTCAACATATACCTTATCTCCTTTCTTAAACTCATGTTGTAATCTATTCTTGGCAAATAAAGTTTTATTATATTCGTGTGATTTTATTGACCTTTGGAGTGCTATTTTCCTGTCTTCTTCCAAATGTTTTGTCAATAACTGTTTTCCTTTTAATTCATTTGGTAACAAGTCTGTAGACTCACCTGATAGTAAATATTTAGGAGAAAATCCTGTTACAGAATGGTTTGTTTCATTGTATCTATTTCTACATTCTTCTGCTATTTTTGACCAATTTGTTTTTCCTTTTGATCCATTCATTTTGCATCTTATTTTGTTCACAATTGTTTGGTTTAGCCTCTCGTTTAAACCGTTTGAGAACGGTGCGTCTACCGCTGTAAGTATTAATTGAATATTTCGGTTCTCAAGGTAATTTTTGAATTCAATCGAATTAATAGCTGGATATTGATCAGAGAGTAAAATGTCTATTGTTTCTTCTTTTGGAATTTTTTCTATAAGTTTGATGAAGTCTCGAGCATGTTGATTCTTAGAACACAGGATATATGCGTACCTGGTAAAGTGGTCTACTAGTAGATGTAAATATCTTTTTGTTGATCTTTGACCCCCAAATCCTCCTATTGTGTCCAGTGACATTATTTGAAAGGGTTTGTTAGCTGGACCTAATTGTGACATAAAGCCATATTTTCTATTTAACCTTGTCTTATTTTTTAAGCATACCTCGCAGTTTTTGCATATCTGTTTAATATTTTCTGATAGATTCGGTGCAGTGTAAAAGGGTTTTATTTTAGATTCTGTTTGATTTATTCCAGTATGACAATATTTTTCATGCGTCTTTTTTATTATATTTTTACTGTAATCTTCACTTAGAATTATTTTTTTCCTCTTTTTCCCCCCTTTTTTATAATAAATTCCATCTTCTAAAATAATGTTCTTTTCAAGTGGTTTTATTAGTAAATTTTGTGCTTGATCATATTTTATATCATGAATATCAATAATATTTACTGTTCTTAAGTTATCTTCATTATTTGCATCAATGTCCAATACTGGGTTTCTGCTGAGACAATCTGCTTCTGTATTATTTTTTCCTGGAAAATATTTTATTTCACAATTATATTGTGACAGATAATGTGACATATCCCCTAATTCATCGTCAGGTCTGTTTCTTATATTTAACTTCTCTAGAGGTTTGTGATCTGTGTAGACAGTAAAATAATTTCCAATCAACCAATGTTGCCAAAACTTTATGCTCTCTTTTATGGCTAAACATTCTAAAAATATCGCTTTTTTATTTTTTTGTGATTCATTTATTTTTTTAGAAAAATATGCTACCGGTTTTTCTTCGCCATTGTGCTGAACTTGTTTCAAAACTGCTCCTATTCCTATGGCACTGGCATCAGTATAAATAAATATTGGTGCTTGTGGGTCATAAATGGCTAGTATTGGTTTGGAACATAGATAATCTTTAACTTTCCAGAATGCATCCTCACACTGTTGTGTCCAATTAAAGCTGTGATCTTTTCTCAGCAATTTATGTAGAGGATCAAGTACTATTGATACACTCGGAATGTATTTTCCATAGAAGTTTATTTTCCCTAAAAATTGTCGTATTTGTTTTCTATTTTGAGGAGCAGGAAAATCTTTTATTGATTTCAAATTGTCTTTTAGAGGTGTAATCGTATTCTTTTGTAATACATGGCCTAAATACTTTACAGTGTCATGTGCAAACTTACATTTTGTTAATTTTAGCCTGAAACCTTCTTCTCGAATAGCCTCCAGTAATATTGTTAAGTGTGTGATATGGCTATCAAACGTGTTAGAGAAGATTAGTATATCATCAATGAAATTCACTGCAAATTCTGTCAGACCATTTTTCCTTATAATATTTCCCAAAATCCGTTGAAATATAGCTGGTGATGTCTTAAGGCCGAAGGGTAAACACGTCCATTGGTAATGACCTTCTTGAGTTACAAACCCAGTTTTGTGTCGGTCTGTAATTTTTAATGGGATGGACCAAAAAGAATGAATTTATATCTAAGGTTGTAAAATAATTACAATTTATTGTTTTTGTTATTAGATCTTCTATGAGAGGAAATGGTTGTGATTGAGGTATAATTATTTTATTTAAATCTCTGAAGTCTATGCATAATCTACTCTTTTTTCCTTCGTCCCTTTTAAAAGCTAAGGTAACAGGTGCCGCAAACGGACTGTAAGATTCCTCGATCAGTTCATGTTTTAAAAGTTGTGTGATTTGATTTTCTATTTCTATCTTGTCTTGGACTGAACATCTATATGGTCTTTTATAACAATATTTTTCAACTTGCAAATCTATACAGGCTTCATACTTCCTCACTTTTCCGGTGTCATATTTATTTTTAGCAAAAATTTCTGCGTAATTATCCAATAATATGTTTATTTGTTTTCTTTGATCAGTATTTAAGTGTTCTGTGTCTATATTAAATTTGTTTGTATATTCTTTTTCTTCTATATTTATTTCCATATTTTCAATCTGTTTATCTTCAAACACATTTTTATTATGTATTTGGATATTTAAATTCTCATCATGAGTCAACCCAAATTGGTGTATTGAATCTAACCCTAGTATTAGATCATACTCAAAATTTTCATTTTCAAAGATAAATGCATTTATTTTAATCTTCTTATGTAATAACTCCGCATCCAGGGTAACTAACCCTTTAGTTTTACCCCCTCCACTTATTGTTTTTATTGTACTATAACAATAATTTGGCTTCAAATTCGTCACCTGAACTAATTTTGAATTTATTAATGTTATTCGTGAACCAGGGTCATACAATCCCTTGGCTTCTAATGTATTATTTAACATCACCGTAATCTCAATTAGTGGAGGGAATTTTAGTTTTTTGGATCTTCATTACTCAGTTCAACTTTTAATATTGAATTAGAATTAAGGTTTTTTTTTCATAGTTATACCAGCAAACATTCTCTGGATGAATTCTATTTAATTTTCCTTTATTCTCACAAATCCTGCAAGGTTTTTTTTCAGTTTGTTTTATTTCTTGTTTATTGTATTTATTTCCTGTGATTAAGTTTTTCTTTGTGTCGTTTTTCCTTGTTAAACTTTCTAATCCTCTTATGCAGTCAAATAAGTCATTTACTTCTTTAAGGCTTTCTCTGTCTATTCTATCCATTATGAAATTTGGTAGACCGGTCGCAATCAAATATATCAGAGTTTGGGTATCTATTGATTTGTTTATTTCTAGTAACAGTCTCTCTTTCTTAAGAGCATATTCTAACATTGATCCTTGTATATATTTAAAATTCATAGCATACCTGATTGGTGACCAGCCTTTATCAGCAAATGTTTCACTTAAACTCTTCTTCCATACAGACCAATCTGAATCTATAGTATGTTTGATAATCATTGAGGTGTACCAATCTATACAAGTATCTTCCAATAGTAATCTTAGAATTTCTACTTTTTGTAAATCTGTATTCATTTGTAAACGTGCACATTCACTTTCAAAAGTATCTAACCATTGTTGAACATTTGTTGTGTTTCTTGAAAACTTTTCTATTGAAAATTCTGCTACTAATCTCATCTTATTTTCTTTTTTTTTTTTTAACAATGTTGGTTCTGTTGATGACGACTCATGACTTTGTTCTAATTTTTCAAGTAAAAACCCATCAAATTGTAAGTTGTCATCATCTAAATATGTTGATTTCATTTCCTTGGGTAATGTTATCCAAACCTGTCCCTTATCATGCCTTTTTTGGAGAGATTTTTTTACTTTGTTAAATATTTCATGCTTTAATATTTCTTTGTGTAATTGCACTGATTGATACTCTTTAGGCACAACAAAAGTTTGATTTTGTGTATCCGTAATAGAGGTTATGGCATAAATATTTGTCTTATTATCATCCGATTTGGCTTTTACAACAAATTCAAATCTTAATTTCTCCATTGTATAGGTTATCAATTAGTAATTTATATTTCACATGTATATGAATTGTCGATTTATAAGACCATGAGTTATTTTCTAGTTGAAGCAGAACACAATTAGATTCATCTAAAACATAGTTTTATTTATTATATACAGATAAGTTTTACATAACAAATATCACTATGAAATAATAAAGTAGAAACGAACCTAAAACAGAGAATCGACAATTAAATGTTCATGCTTTACTATTCTTATTATAAAAACTTGAATCGTCTTTTGCACTTTTAAACTAAAGCAAATTCACAAACACAACTGAGTTTAAAAGAAGTTATAAAAAAACATTTGTAATTTAATTACCCTCTTGTCGCTGAACTGATAGGTACATACTCAAATGTCATTGTCTGTGTCAACGAAAACAAAGCTTACATATTTAAATAAGATATCTTTTTGGGATTCTGTGGCTAGTTCGTAGGCATTGTTGCAATTTACCAGAAAAGAGTTGAGCTTCTCCCTGCAGCCATCATACGACTTTTTTTTTATTTTTTATTAATAAATTTTAACAGAGTAGAAAGCTCGATTTCCGTTTTAGTTGTTACAATTTTCTTTTTGAAAATGGATCTAGTAGTAGGTCCTGCAGAAGGAGGGCAGGCTTGAACTTCTTCCTCCGTGTCAACTATCGCTATCTCGGGCTTTTCAAATTTGGGACTTTGAGATCTATCCGCCATTATGATAGGAAATATACAATTTAATTAACACAATAGAAAATAATTTCAAACAAAATATTATACAGTTTAGAATACGGATAAGATATAAGCAATGACCAAGTGCATAAAATCACTTACTGGAATGCAGACAGTGCGATAAGGATGATCATAGTAGGTACGTGGGCGTTCTTGCAATCTTGTTCGACGAAATAACGTGATGATAAGCCACGGGCTGTCGCGTCGTTGCGTTGTCGAGGTCGCAGCACCTAATTATGCGCGACCAAGGTAACCTTCTTCTGCTCCGGGTAAAGACCGGCTGCAGCACAGGCAGTGCGCAGCAATGGGCCTTCCGCGAACTTGGTCACAACACAAACACCAGACACAACACCAGGTATGCAGAAGGGCTGGACGCACTCGGTACACCGGTATGGGATGCACTTTGGAGTTGGCACTTAAAACACGCACTCGCGTCGGGTTTTGATTTCTATAAGCTAGGAGACGAACCGGGGACTCTTTTTTTTTCTTGAATCCCTTAACGCTGCCACCAAATGTTACGAGTGTCAAGGTAAAGGCTTTTAAAAAAAAAACAGGGTTTTGATTGAGACAGCTGTCTTACATAGAGGTCGGAATGAGACTGACTGCAAGTGGAATCGAATGATGTCAGTACGACGGATAAGTGCTGACTGTGCGTAGTGTGCGAGAAAGGGTACAGGTGCCAACCGTAACAGCACGATGCCCAGGTAAAGTCTCCTAGTGGGAGCGTTGGGCCCTTCATGTTGGGCATCAGCCGCGACAGCGACCAGACTTCGGAGATGTGGACCGAAGTCCCATCGGCTATCGAGTTCGAGCCCCAGGTACTTCATCGAGGGCTTGATGCCGATGCTTACGCCCCCTATGGTTATGCTGGTTCCTGCAGGTGGCCCCCTCCGAGGCCCGTGGAAACACATAGCCTCGGATTTGTGAAGGGCCGCCTCGAGTTCCAGCCGCCGTATTCGACCCATGACTTGAGTAACCCCTGCCGTGGCCTTTCTATTTCAAATTTCTACTAGGAGGCAAAAGTGGCAATGAACGCTTGTGTGGAAAATACGTCATTTTCGAAGTGAGACGCACGAAATTCCATATAGCAGCTTCTATTATTTATCAGTCAGCCATTTATCAGTTATTAAACATCAATTTTTCTTAATATATTTTATTAAAGGAGATTAATAAACATCTGAATTAAATAACTATGTATCAAATATCACTAATTTACATCAAATTATTTTCATTTTGGCCGTAACTGTATTAAACTTTTTTAATTAATTTGAAATTTTCACGGTCAGTGCAGAGGCAGAAGATCGGCCGTATTCGACCCACGACTTGAGTAACCTCTGCCGTGGCCTTTCGTGCCGCGCATCGGTAGGTTGCTCCTCGCGCCGTTACGAGGGTGTCATCAGCGTAGCTGATAACGCTGACACCTTCGAGCAATGGACCGTGCAGCACCCAATCGTATCCGACATTCGTCAGGATCGGCGCTAGGACTGACCCCTGTGGAAAACCGCACGATACTTCTCGCCGCCCTGGCCCTAGTCAGCTCGGGTAAGCTATTGCCCTCTCAGATAGGTATGCCTCGACAACGTGGAGGAGGTAGGGGAGCACTCCGTGACACATGAGCGCCTCCCCAACGCAGCTCCAGGGCAGGGTGTTGAAGGTGTTGGCGATATCAAGAGACATCGCCACCGCCACCTTACTCTACGACACTGCTTCATAACATAAACATGAAAATATCTAAATATCAATAAATCAACCAGTCTATTGTAGGTCATTGCTGACATTGTGCATCATACAATACACGCGTTGAGGTTTGGGATGTGTGTTGCGTTAATGACTCAGTTACTCGTAAAACATTAAATCACTATCTCCAAACTAGATAGACCCAAAACATATGGATGAGATAAGCGAGAACTCTCTGTAAATCGAAAAGTAACGGGTCAGCAAATCCGTGATTTTTTTCACGTTCTGTGACGTGATAAATGGTTCAGAAACCAGTCGAAGTAGTCTACGGACGCCTGGCTGGGATCGACTAGAGCGAATGCCAATGACGCGAAAAATTGCTCCTATTTATCTCATCAGCTTAAACGTTTCGAAGTACACTATCAGCGTATTCACTGTTGTGATTGACAGAGTTTTTTTTGCGCCAATTAACGAAAACTTAAGTGGATCTTATGTTCGCAAACGATGAGCCACTGAATTTTATAGTTCTCCTTTTTGTCAATGTTTTATAATATATCGTTGATTTGTTGGAATTGGGTTATTTCAATGTTTAATATTGTCACACAATCACTTCCTTTTGTGTATACATGCATAGACGTATATGTGAATACCAAGATGTACCTAGATATCTAAGAATGTTGACAGAGCCTGACTTCAAAGACCTTGCAAAAATATCATCACAGACGTAGGTACGTCACCGTAACGACGGAGCGACGCATAAAAATGTGCTCGCGTCAAGTTAGATGTATCGCTGGGCAGGATATTCTGTCTGTGTAAAATCTCGAGGTGCGGTTAGAATGTGTTAATATTACCGTGAATATGGCCGCTGGATAAAACTATAAGAGATCATTTGTTTCTGGGAATTACTACAGAAAGTGTTAGGGATACTACTGATAAGACCTGTTTTTACGAACCCGTCTCATTTAACTTTGATCCTCAATAACTAAGCAACAACGAGTAAAATCAGAAAGAACACCAGTGTAATCATTTCTTACATGCACACACACGTATAATGTATAAGTACTGACAGTTTTTTAGGCATTGCCTAGCTACAGATAATTGGGTGTACTCCACTAAGATTTTCAGTGCCCAAGGCAAACTCATCTGCAAGTCAGTACACCTGCTTATTCGGCGGAGGATCTGTTGCAAGTTCTCCTCTTGGGGTTGGGGAGTCATATTCAGGTGGTCTCGTAAAAAACAAAACAAACCAAAGGCGGAGTAGGAAGTGGTCTCCGGGCTCTAAAGCTTTGAAAGAAACCGGAATGTGCACTCGAATGAAGAAGATTCCTTAGATAAAAAAAAATCTGATGATGTATAGTTCTTTTTGCTAACATACGGCTCACCAGATTGGGCGTAGAGCGAGATATTCCGGCGTCCTTTTCTTGATGCTTCCTTTCCCTACACTTCTCAAAAAAACGCTGTCAAAATTGTAAATGAGGTGTAATGTATGGGAGCTTGTTTGAACGTCTATCTATACATAAATAATTTTATGTTTTTTTTATGTGTTATGTGCCAAAATATGGGTGAACGTTTGCATGGAAGTCCGTCATTTTCAAAGTTAGATGCACGAAACTTCATAAACCTGCTTCTGGTTAGAAATAAATGAACACATGTTTCAGCGTTTTTCAAAATGTTACCCCTAAGAGAGTGAAAAAGAGGTTGAAAATTTCTATGGGAAGTTCGTCACTTTTGAAGTATGAAAATTCATATACCAATAAAAAAGGTACATCTGGTTGGAAATTAATCTGTGGTTGTCTCAGCGATTTTTTTCAAAAAAATTGTACTATGGGTTAAAATAGGCGGTTGTGTGTAAAATACGTCATTTTCGAAGTGAGAAGCACGAAATTCCATATAGCAGCTTCTTTTATTTATCAGTCAGCCATTTATCAGTCATTAACCATCAATTTTTCTTAATATATTTTATTAAAGGTGATTAATAACATCTGAATTAAATAACTGTGTATCATTTATCACTAATTTACATCATATTATTTTCAATTTGGCCGTAACTGTATTAAACTTTTTTAATTAAATTGAAATTTTCACGGTTAGTGCAGAGGCAATAGATATTCATCAAATAAAAATTGCAAAATCTCATTTATGTTACGTTTAATATAGGGCAGTAATCAGGGGGATTGATGCCCTATATTCAGTTTAAATTAGTTTAAATAAATCTATAACAACTCAAAATATTTAAAATATGAAAAAATACGACGGGTTGCACTCCGGGAGTGCCGGCAGAAGTGAAAACTTGAATATTACGTTGTGCATTTTTGATATTTTTGAATGGTTAGGGAATAATTTTGCACGAATTGCTTTAATTATCCGTATAAAAGTATTCATTTATGTGGTAACATACAATATTCATTTATTGCGCTGTCGTACACAAACATGATAATTTATATTACATTAAAAATTTAACACTTCAGAAGTATTTCAATTATTTTAAATTAAAGCGCGTGGCACGCTATAACATAAACACACGCGAACATTCGCGCAAGTACCCTGCGCCGCCTAAACGAAACAGCAGGCGCAGACATACATTTTCGCGGCGCAGTGGAAAGAGAGGGGGATACTTCCTCTCCTACGCCGCGCCAGCGATCTACTTTCCCTCCGTCTTACGAATTTTCGATCAGGTCACGTGTCCTGACGCGAGTTTTACCTTTTTTACCCATTACAAAAAAAGTGCACAACGCCGCTAAATAAGTTTTCACTTCAAAAAAATCCATACATCCGTGCTCCACCTTAGTACTTAGTTGAATCCGAATTCCACGATTTGTTTGCAGACATTAATGTTATATTTATATTTCATCTCCCGGTCTATTTAGGTTTATTTTTCCAGTCACAATTTTTAATATAATGTAGGTGGGTAATAAATAACATCATATAAAAAGAATGGTAATTTACAACCTACAATATTCTGCTACGGATTACCGTCTTGATTGTTGAAGAAAGTTTGATAAAAGTTTTATTTAACAAAATATCTACCTATCGTATAATAAAATTGTAAAATGCAAAATTAATTAAATGAGCGATTCTGAACACAAAAATATTTTCATGGAAATCTTGTCTGTTCGTTTGTATGTTTGTTTGCGATGGACCCAAGAACTACCGAACGGATTTTAATGGGTTTTTTTTTCTATTAGAAAGGTCTTGATCAGACTTAAAATCTGCCGTATATTTGGTTGCAATAGGTTAAGTAGAACCAGAGATATGGCCAAAAAGCGATGCACATCCGCGCGGGAGGAGCCGCGGGCATAAGCTAGTGCTAAATAAGGGTACAAAAGTACGGCGAAACGCCTCGAGAAAAGATAGGCAGGGCCCTACGCTGCGCTGTCTCGTCTTGGTAGATATATCAACGAGTAACAATATGTATACGCTTGTAAGATGCGTGTACTTAACAGTTATTACCTAATTTTTCATAACTTAAACTCAATAATTACATTATTTCAGCAATGCGCCATCTATGGGAAATATTGCTAAGCTTTTTAATTCTTCAAACGTCTTACTTTTTATGTTATTCAGTTTCTATAATAGATGTCGCTGCACACTATTTTGAATCAGTGTGAAATTACGATTTTTGGGTAGCCAATTTGATGTAGTCTTCTGTTTTATAAAATTACGTATATTTCAGTTCTACGGTTATTGTTGTTAACAATTTGCATGTATATTATACTCCGAAAACACATTAACTTTGGTGGAAAGCACTTTGTTTTCATTTATAAACAATAGATGGCGTTAAATTATAACATAATTGATCAGGTGTAGTTCTTAGTACTTTTTACTAGCTACGATAGGGGGCAGTAAGTTAAACTAAACTTCTAATTTATTAACAAAATATCTATACCTTATGAATATTCATTTATATAATCAAAGTGAATATTATAAAAACGAGTTTCAAAATAGGTAGGTACTTTTAGAATTTTAAGAGTACTAAAACCTTAAAAGACAATAGGTAATCATCCCAAAACTGAAATACATAATAATATCTACATAATAAATCTGCTAAACCACTGCTAACTAATAGAAAAAGAGCTGATGTATTAATCCAGGACAAGGTAGGTAAGTATATTCGTTCCAAATACAAATCCATTGAGCCATTTAGGTATCGTGAAAAAGTACAGACATTCACATTCGCAAAATATTCTATTAATAAAGGTTAATATTAGAACCTACGACACAAATTCAATTTTAGTTAGGGTTAAGGTGGACCCATTTCGCTCGCACCACGATTGAAGGTATCTAGGTACTAGGCTGGATTTGGCGAGTGAAAATCCATTTATTAAAACTGGGTTCCCAAACTGTATCATTATCGTCATAGCGATTTCCCAGTTGCATATAAAGTTTGGAGTCCTAGGTGATACCAAGCAGGGATGTTATGGATATATAATTTCGGATCCGGATACGGATATAGATATTACATAAACATAAACATAAACTCACGCCTATATCCCCGAAGGGGTAGGCAGAGGTGCTAGCACCCACATTTCGCCAGTTTATGTTTTAGGTCCCAATGTAATAGGTGGCGAGCCTATTGCCATTAACCGGGCACTTATAAACCTGCGATAAATACACACATAACTTCGAAAAGCATCGAAAAGTCATTGGTGTGTGCCATGGTAATACCTGGGATCGAACGCGAGACCTCGTCTCAGCAGTCCTTTACCCATACCACTAGGCTACCGCGGTATTGGTAACGGATATTATATCGGTTTCGGTTACGGTTATGGATATTAAATTATTTCGGATTATCCGATAGTTTCGGTTACGGATATTAATTTTTGTGTCAGTGTCAGCTGTTGGGAATTTGTCAGTTTTTGTGGGTTATCTTTTTCTAGCAACAACAATTCTTCATACTTATCTATGTGTTGAGATTTAAGGTGAAATTTGAGTGAAGTAGTGCCACCTCCTTTGCGTGAAAATTGTTTCCCACACTGTTTACATTTTGCAAAATTTAGATTCACTTCATCATAAAATGACCAAATTAAACTAGATTTAGGACGCATTTTTCCAGTCACTGACAATTTGTTTACTAATTAACAAGAAACCACACCTTTAATAAGAAATTGTAAAATAAATTACATCGTACGTAGGTAACGTAATCCCACAATAACCTCTAAAGTTACGACGACTAAACCGGCGCGCGATGGTCTGCCGGCCGGGCAAAAACAAAAACTTGTCACGACGTGTCATATTTACTATAAAGAAAGTATAACCCGTACGAATTAGCTGTGCACCTCGCGCTGTGTCGTCATTAGGTAGCGGGAGAGGTGTCGCATTCCAGCGAAGCGCATAGTTAATTCGTACGAGTTGTAGTCAATGAATTGGTTGTAGTATTTTATTTAGACTCCGCCCTATCCGAAACTATCCGAAACTTTTATTTCGGATTCGGTTACGGTTACGGATATTTTTTTATTTCGGATATCCGATAGTTTCGGTTACGGATATGGATATCCATAACAACACTGATACCAAGGTACCATTTGCCTAGGTACGACTGCCATTTAACCTCCCAAGTCTGAGCACCTGCGCTGCGTCGTGCGTGTGCACGCATGCGGACTACTGTTTCGTGCAAATAATTATGAGATTATATAATTTGATATAGATATATATATATATACATATATATATATATATATATATATATATATATATGTATATATATATATATATATATATATATATATATATATATATATATATATATATAGCATATGTATGCATAGCATATATATATATATATATATATACATATATATATATATATATATATATATATATAGATAATACGATTTGCACGACGTGCAAAGAGCCAGAGCCTAGTTCGTTATTTATCGAGTGACTTGCAGGTGAGTTTGAGTTGACCATCAAGGATGTTGGTACGGCCCTGTATATCCATGGTTTCTCACAATTCTCATGTTTTATTTAATGAAATCCATATTATATGATATTGTCGGAAGTTTACGCGAATGTCACACATTGAAATAAAACTATTTTTAACGGATTCTATCGCGATTTATTTGATGTTATTTTATATTTTATCCATATTATATTCCATTCGTTTAGTTAGCCTTCATTTCTAATGCTGGCTATTCACTCTAATGCTGGATTTCTTTGAGAGTGCCACTATCCTCATTCTGACTCTACCATCGGAATAAATTGCTCTTCGTCCTCTTAGGAGATCACGCGCGTGATACCTATAGTAGGTACCTATTACCTAGTTAATTTTGCTAATAATAATAGATGAAAATAAATATATCTTATCACCTTTGCCTTGTCCTTACATTTTCTGACTTTCATTAATTTCATGCGTAGTTTCCCGTTAATGTTTTCCTTTTACTGGTGAATAAACAGCCGTAGATATGTTTAACTCGGTCTTAATTTCCGACTTCCGCATTCTATTCCGCATTCATTAGGAAGTTCTGTACGAGTTTTTTTTCTTGGTTATCAGTTTATTGTAAGTAGTTTACATACAATGTGGGGACAATAATCAGTCGTGTTTATTTAGTCCTAAATTCTGAAAAGTTTCAATGCGGGCCTTTTATGAGTGAGTTCGTGTTTTTATAATGTACCTATAAGTACAGTCAATGATAAAAGTTGCTGTACAATAAAATAATTACAACTCTTTTTTACATTGGACCAATAATTGACGCATAATTAGTTTTATAATCCCCAGAGGACAGAATTAATATATTTAATGTTTTACCTATTATTCCATGAAAAGTTTAACAGCTATGATGATCAACAGATTAGAATTTGTTAAGCTACTTGTGTTGTTGACTGCAACTATACTATCTTTTACCATAACCAAAACAACCAATTTAAATTATTTTTAACTGAACTAGTTTTTACTTGCGACTTCGTTTATATGGATGTCGATTATCACGGACGTGGCAATATAGTGATTCAATTTATTTTGCTTCTTCCACTATTCAAACTTCACAATAATGTAGAGAAAATTCTCTATATTATTGTGAAATTTGAGTATGAAAAATCGGAAACAGACAAAGTTACTTTGGTACTAAACTATAAATTCTAAATAAGCGTGATAAGTATATAACAGCTAACCAAGATATTGCTATGTTTCTGCGATGCATCATGGCGAAGGTAAATAACTTGACGTTCAAAGAATGTACTAGCTGTACCCCGCAGTTTCAATTGCCCTAAATTAAACACAGTTCTATTCAGGAAGCCTACCTATCTTTCTAATTCTTTTACCATATTACTGGGTGCTGGGCTCCTAAGTGTCGTAGTGTGAATATCTGGGACGCATCTAGGTAGCTCAATTGGTCAGAGCATTCCCTCTGTAAGGGACTGGTCGCGGGTTCCAGTCCCGTTTTAGATGTTCTCTTTTTCCGATCTAAAGCAATACTTAAAATAGTACGATAATTCAGCCCATAAATTTATAAAATTAAATGGAGTACATTCTATAAACGAAACCTTAAAAAACTGATACAACGGATGTATACTTAATGTACTAAATGCATTTTAATTGTCCTTTAACGTGTAAAGGAAACAGGTGGGTTATGTAAAAAGTTGTAGATCATATTGAGCCGGAATGACCACGTACTGTATAAGGATGCTGGCATCGGGGTGCGACAATATATTTTCTCATATGATAGAGTAGGTAGTTCACATATTATTTCTCAAAGAACTAAATTACCCGAATTTGGATAACTTCTTATAATATCTACTGACACTGATACCTTTGGTGAACATACCTCCTACAAATCTGGTGATAGAAAAGTAATTGAAGAAATGAAGAAACGTCAAAAAGTTCTCACCTGTGCACTAACTGGCCAAAATACTCGTAACCAATAAAAGGCTGATCGACCAATGACGACACCTTTGAGCCCATGATTAGGTTAATATATCTATGATTAGTACGCAGCCACCGCAGACCTAAAAAAGCCCTGCAGTACACCTTAGAGTTCTTTTTTTTTATTTTTTTTATGTTTAGGATACGTCAATTTGACGTCACCTCGCCTAATGGTAAGCTGAAGGTAAAGTCTCAGGAAAGAGGGTCACCATTACACACACGTACCATGTTAACAATGGTGGCACTCAGCTTGACGGCCTCATCAGAAGAGGATTGTCGTCGCAGCACCGCGTGACACCCACCGGTCCCACTAGTGCTGCGACCACAATCCCCCTGCCCGGCTATGCACTTGCTGACCCCTGAACGCAATCAAACCAAAATTGGATTACTATGGAGGGCTTTTCGCAATCGTGCACGGTGGTACCCACCCGGTCGAATTTTGTGACAAATTTGTGTCATCAAATTTTTACCACCAGTTACAGAGTACATTGTCAAAATTTTTGTTCCTAACTATACACAACGTCAATCGGTAAATATAGCACCACAAACATGTAATTTTAGCAAGAATTTCTGTGTAAAATTTTGGGAACACCAAGAAAGGATTATAGACAATTCAATCCTTGAGGTCCAAATCCTTGATATTAATCCTTGAGATGTAAATTTACTAGCCTTCACCCAGGGTAGCCAGTGGACTAAAGGTAATTAAATAATACCTCCTTACCTCGTGGTGTATCTATGAGTTCTTATTGATTTTAGGATTTCTAGAAACCACACTAAAATCCGTTCAACCAATCGCGAAATACCTTCTTTTTCATGCGGAAATCCCCTCGGATACCTCCTGACGTCGACGGCCAGCAGGGGTGGTTATGTCGGGCTTGAACCGACTAAAACTGCACGCTCTCTCGGGTCTTCAGACGCCGGGGTGTAAGGTTGCCCATATGGCATTTCCCTCGCCCCCCGACTGACCCTGGGCCATCTCCGGTTTCGAGATGGCCCCCTCGGGTTTGGGAACCACAGTGACACGTCTTGCCCCGGTTTGCGGGGGGGGGGGGGGGACATTCGCCCGCCGTCCCGGCCTGCTTCTGCTGGGGTGACAGGCGGCCTCACCTGCCACCCTCAGGCCTGCGCTCATGGAGGACGGAGGTCGTTCAGCGACCTCCGGCGCCTGAGTAGTCTGCGACGTGCGGCGAGCATGTTGTGGGCTCGGCGGGCCGGGAGAGTTCTAAATCTCTCCAGGGCGCGCTCCGCCATCTTCTTCTCAAACATTACATGCTCGCAGAAGGACGCGGCGGCGACCCACGCGCTTGCGCTCCGCTCCATTTCCGCAATCATGCTACCGAGCGATAGGACTCCCACCCCGATGGCTGCCAAGACGTCACGCCTCGGCACCTTCCACGCCCGGCAGTCCACCAGCGTGTGCAGTCCCAAGTCCTCGCTCGCATCGCTTTCGCGAGATACCTAATTTCGGACAAAGATACCTCCTTTTTAAGTCGGTTAAGTATACTAAAACCTTCTCCAGAATGTAACAAATACTTTTCTGAAAACTGTAACGAAATCGATTCAACCGAACGCGAGATAATCGCGGACAAACAGACAGGTCAAACAGTGAACCTTTGAGGTCGGTTATAAATATTGTGTGCGAATATTTTTACAGTGGAATTTCTGTAAAAATATTCGCTGTTCTATTTGGTCTGTAAACTAATAAATAGACGAGCCTCGGGTAGAGATCTAAAGTTTATAAACATTGTGTTACACTGCTATGTTTACTAAATACAGGGCTCCGTGTTTCTTAGACCCAAGCACTACTTGATAAGTCGTCCATACCCTAAGAAGGTGTTACGGAATATTCGCTCGAATCCGAGGCCACTCCACACCTTAGAGAGCAAAGCGCAAACCCAGATTAGAGTGACGCCCTGGTTTTGATCGATTCCTTTTTTCCTTTTACAAAACTTTTCTTATGGATATGCGTTATTTCTAAAATCTAAAATGAACTATGATAACATTGAATATTGAATACATAAGTTGTACCTTGGTTATTATTAAGTTTACAGAATGAAAGTATTCAAACTAAAATTAAATTCAAATGGAAAATCGAATGATGTTCTACCTCCCCTAAGTACCTTTTTTTTCTAAGTACCTACCAATCATCTCCACTAGATATATCACAGTCACTCGATATCTAAAAGGCGTAAATTGTTGCTTACTATTAAAACAGGCCGTAGTACCAGGCCACTCAGAAAGTATTGCGAAAAAAACTTTTTATATATGAGAGACAGGTCAGTTATAATCTATTTCAAAAAAAATATGATTATTTATGAGTAAAAATAAGTACGTTCCAATTTCAAAATGTCTCTCTGCATTTTTTGCAAGATAATTTCAATTATTGTGTCTCATTGAAAAATGGATCTGCGTCGGGAACATTTTCGCGCTATGATTTTCTACGATTTCAAGTGTCGCCTGAAACCAGACGAATCGTACGATAGACTTCAAATGGCATTCATGGATGAAGGCCCTTCCAAGGCGACCGTGTATCGTTGGTATAACGAATTCAAGCGCGGGCGACTGCCTTTGGAGGATGAAGAAAGAAGTGGTCGCCCTTTGACAGCTGTTACGGAAGAAAACGCGCTAGCAGTGAAAAATTTAATCCAAGACAATAGACGAGCCACATATCAAGAGATTCAGCACATTCTTCAGATTGGATCGGGAAGCCTTCACGAGATTCTACACGTGCATCTTCGTGTGAGAAGGATAGTTTCACGCTGGGTGCCGCACAATCTCACCGATGCTCAGAAGCAGGCCCGGGTGGAATGGTGTCGTGATATGATAAACAAGTTTGAAGCAGGCACGTCTCGGCGTGTTTATGACATCATTACAGGTGATGAGTCGTGGATTTATCAGTATGATCCAGAAACAAAACGCCAGTCGACGGTTTGGGTGATGCAAAACGAATCAACACCTACCAAAGTGAAGCGATCTAGAAGCGGAGGGAAGATTTTGATCGCGAGTTTTTTCAATTTGTCTGGCTACTTGTTATCAATCCCTTTACGAAATCAAAGAAGCATCAACGCTGAATGGTACACTATCAAATGCTTGGCAGAAGTTTTCTCTGTAGTGAGCTACAAGCGACCAAACACAGGGCTCCGCGGGATACTACTCCACCATGACAACGCGTCCGCACACACCGCGCTTAAAACGAGGGACTTCCTGGACAGCACTTCGGTTAAAATCCTAGGTTACCCTCCTTACAGCCCTGACCTTGCACCGTTCGACTTCTTTTTATTCCCGAAAATAAAAAATCTGCTCAAAGGGATACAATTTTCGTCGCCGGAAGATGCGCTGTCAACGTTTGAGCAGGCTGTAAACGAGGTATCTGCGGCGGATTGGAAAAAGTGTTTTGAAAACTGGTTCAAACGCATGAAACTTTGTATAGAGGCTGGTGGAGAGTACTTTGAAAAGATTTAATAAAAAAATATTTACCTATAGAACACTTTTTTTTATTTTCGTAAAACTTTCTGAGTGTCCCACGTATATTTGTTTATTACCCTAAAATAAAAACGATTCTATTATGTTATGAATAATATAAAAGTCAAGGCAAACCTGGTTAATATTACTGCACCCACCTCTTTGATAATAGGAGACAACGACGACCTCGACACGACAATATAGGAAAAACCGTTGAAGTTAGATATATACGTAGATTAGTTCGTGTTTTCCACACATTTTGTGATATTGTTGACATTCATGTCACCTTGAACTTAACCTGCTAATATGATACAGTTTTGAAAGTCTAAAATGGAGAAGATGTGTAAAAATGCTTTTCATTTTATAAATAAAAGATAATATTATTTTCTTACTTTTTATTTATTTTTTATTTATTGAACTTAGCCATAGGCATTTTCTACCACCACCATAGGGTGGTGCAAAACTAGAACGAGGCAGGCATTAACATGAAATCTACATCTACAATTACATACATACAATCTACAATTACATCTAATACATATATAAAAATAGATACTGATCTATATATATATATATATATACATACATACAGGACACAAATACATATACATATATAAAATAAACATACATACATAATCAATATAAAACAAAACAGAATATACAATTACCCTTGAGATGAATCTGCTAACTCTTTGAAAAGCAACAGCCGTACTCTAGACTTGAACACATCCCTGCTCGTGCTCATCCTGATCTAAAGAGGAAGAGCGTTCCACAGAAGTACAGACTGAACGAAGAAAGAGGAGCCTAAGAAGCCAGTTGTATGGGAAGGGCATAAAAGGAGACGGTTATTCGAAGAGCGAAGATTTTTATTATGGTTTGAACATAACAGTTGGAAAGAAGGAGTTAAGTAAGTACGAGATGTAGGAGAGTAGAGAACGTTAAAAAGAGTAGTAAGTTAGCGTAACTTACGGCGATGACGGATAGGCAACCAATTAAGCTGTAAACGAAAAGAAGATTGAAGATGAATCGAATGCAGTTATTAAGAAGACGTTCTAACTTGTCGAGAAGGTCTGCATTGAGGTCAAAATAGCACACATCACCATAGTCAATCAGGGGATAGATTAAGCTTTTGACCAATGTCACTTTAGTCTTCATTGGTAGAAAGTTCTTTAAACGGTACAGAACCCGAAGCCTACTCGTTACCTTTTGACTCAAGTTTGTGACTTGCACTCGCCAGTTAAGAGAGGAGCCGAGGTAGAGCCCCAGATCCTTCTCTGATGCACTGAATGGAATTATTGTGCCGTCATACATTACTGCTGGCAGCGCTGTAATGTCAATTTTGCCGGTTATCCTACTGCCACCTACCAAGATAGCCTAACACTTGGATGGGTCCACGGTTAACCCGGATTTAGTGGACCAGTTTTTTAAAGTTTCCAGATCCCTGTTCACATCCCGGATCGCTGCTGTTATGTCGTCTGCAGGTGCTTGAGCATAAATCTGCAGGTCATCTGCATACAGATGATATGCACATCGAAGGCTGTAAGTAACGAGATTAATGAAAATAGAGAATAACAAGGGAGAGAGAATACCGCCTTGAGGAATACCAGAATCAAGAACACACCAGTTCGATGAGAAATCACCAATGCGAACAGATTGCTGGCGTCCCTGAAGTTAATTCTACTTTAACTTTATTAACAGTTTTTAAATACTCGTAGGTACCTCCTGGGGGTTACAGGTGGAGCCGTGGCAGAGGCGGCGTGCGGTTTTAGTCGGCTCAAGTCCGACATAACCTCCGCCGCTTGCCGTCTGGGGGGGAAACCCCGCAGGGATTTCCGCACGAAAAAAAAAATTACCACCTTATAAGCATGTCTAATGTTATCTAATTGTTTAAGACGATATTAACTTGTAAAGTTGCTCGCTAGATGTCGCTGTTTTATTCTGAAACGCTATTGTATTTTGTTTACGAAAACCTATAAACGTCGGTTTATTCCACCCTGTGCCACTGGATTTGCCACTGGGGTCACAAAACGGAAAAAATCTTTCGGTTTGTGCCACTGTTTGTTGAAACATACTCCCGTTATACACTTTGAATTTGCAACTTTTGTAACATTCAATACAGGTAATAGCGCAGTGCCGACTTATGAAGATACCAACCCTTTATTGTTAAAAACATGTAATAGGTATGGATAATGAATGATTCTAACGATACTTACGTTGAAAAACAATATTTATAATATTTTTTTTATTTAACAATGTTTTTATTTATTTATTTTTATATTTACATAAGAACCTCCTTCAACATAAGTGGCCAATGCATCATACGTAATTAGATTATGCTCTATTTTTAGAACAGTGGCACAAACAGGAAGATTTTTTTCCGTTTTGTGACCCCAGTGGCAAATCCAGTGGCACAGGGCGGAATAAAGGTATTTTTCATTGAAACCACGTGCAGTAAGTTCAATGACCTCAATGTTTACATGGTCGTGCACGGAGACAACAGTATCTGAGATAAAGGTAGTTAGTACAGTCATGTCCTCATTAACAGATGCATCGAGTTACATTACTTAGTATGTAGGTACCCAGTATAGCCGTGCAGTTTACCTGTCCTATTAACCTCTAGAAAATAATACCTAACAGTACTTTGTCTCTGACGTCAATTGAAGAGCTCTCTAACTAGGTCACTTTCATGAAACGGGTGGACAGAATCAGTAATAAGTACTATGAAGTAAAGAGTGACACTGAAACATTTATTCAAAATGCAAAACGAGACTGATTTGCATAATGAATTCGCTTATCGATAAATTACTAGAATACGTAAAGTAAACATTTTGGCACCTAATGTGTACCTAATGCCGTAGTGGGCAGAGAGGTGATATTACGCGTAATGTATAAATTGCATTGCTTAAAGGACCCAGATGATATCTCATGACGAATAGTCTGTTTGTTAAAGTACATTTTTTTTCGCATAGAATTGAAGTTTTCTTAAATGTATTATTCAATATTCTCATTCTGTCAGTTATTTACAAAGCACGATTTCCTCTCGTGTTGGTAATTTTTTTCTTGGCAATTTGTTGAAATATAAAGATATAAACACAAAGATAACTGTGTTGAACCCGTTAATAAAATTCGATTGAATAGTTTATACAAGCACGATGTTACACCATATAAGACACTTGTCTTTATCACTATTGCTGAGTTCACATAAAATCAAGTATGGAAGACAGATTCATTTTCTTAAATATTTTGCAAAAAACAGAATAAAAAAAAAATACTACCATAGTTTATTGTAACAATACTGGTGCCTTCATCGTCTATTTACCCCACATCGTCAATGAATAGCGAAGCTCGTTCACAAAAAAATTTAGACTAAAACAGCTATATCGTTTCGTTTCGTTGCGACTTAATGGCTATTGTAACAAAAGAATTCGAAGCAGATATGCACAAAAACATAATACCGCAATCACCATTCCGTGTACTGAGCGTGGTAATTATTACCGCCTATACCCCTGCTGTAGTGGACTTTATCGGCTATTGTAGGACAAAGACGACGTCTTTTCCTAATTGTACGAAATTGTTTTTTAATTTTCGCTGGTATTAAATGGAATTATTATTCAAAGTACAACAAGAAATATTCAGCATCGAATGCATTGGACTCTTCCAATGCATCCGATTCTGAATAGGTCTATACCCATGTTCAGCAGTGGATTGTAATAGTGGCCTATTGTAGTCCACACACTATCAAAGTTCATTTAAAGATGGCTTAAAAGAATTACAGATAACTTGTAATAAATATTTTTTTAATTTCTAAAATCAATAGGACTGCCACAACAGAAAACTTATCATGAATCCTATCTGCAATATCCTGTTCCATCAAAACCGCAAAACGGCTACTGAAACAACTTAATCAGACGTGCAGCCAATTTCAATAGAAACAAAAGAAAATTATTGGTTTGATTCAGAATTATTTTTAACGAATTTTATAATAAAGTAACATAGCATAGCACTAAAAAGCTTATTTCAATTGATACGACCAGCAGCATACAAAAAATAATAGTACTGACGTACCAGCAGTCCATAAAAGCGTCGTAAACTTAATCTGATGCTTTTATGGCCACCTGAACAGGTATTACAAATTATGTTATCATGCCGATAACCTACAAAAGTTGGGCCACTCTTCCAATGTACTCTTTCAGTGTATTTCAATGTACTCAGGCTAAACTAGAAGCTCCAGATAATAGAATTAGATCTTTGTTGACCATTCCGAATGCACACCTCACACCCATTGGTAATGGTATTGAGACTATATATGCACAGAAGAGTGACCTGTGACTTTTTAAATGTCAAAGCCCGTCATCTTTTTCGACGTTTTGTAAAAATAAATCTAGCCCGATCGATTTATCGCCCCCTAAACCTATATATTATACTAAATTTTATGAAAATCGTTAAGCCATTTCCGAGATTCAGATATATATACAACAATTATTATTCGTTTAAAGGTATTAGATAGATAGATAAAATGAATTGATTTGATTATGATTTTACAAATCATTACATGACTACACTAATCAAGAGATTAATATTAATACTATGTTTCGGATACTAATTCGTGATTTATTTTCATAAAGATTGGAAAAATATTGACCTTATCATAAAGCTGTAATTAAATCTTTCACGGCAGCTATTTTCTATCAAAGTTTAAGTTTGATACAATCTTTATTCAAAACTTTGCACCGTTTGTCTGCGTCACCAGGTTTTAACGTGCCTTATCATTTATCAAAATCATCGCCGCGTCCTGTATGAAAGATATTTTAATTACAATCTATTTAAAGACAAACTTAGAGCAAAAAAGCATTCTTCGGAACCAGACGCCATACATTTTATGGAGAGACAGTCTCATCCGAGCCGTAAATGGAAATGAAAGTGTTTTATTTTTATTCAAACTGTGAATCAGTTTATTCAACATTCCTGTTTTATATATTTAATTTATGCATATAAATATACTCCTGTACTATACTGTTCTGCTGATGCCCGCGGCTCCGCCCGCGCGGAGGCCGGTTGTCGTCTTTATCATATTTCCGGTTCTACAAAACCAATTGCAATCAAAAATGCGGCAGTTTAAACAGATAAGTGTTCCAAAAAGAATATTTTTGTGTTCAGAATCGTTCATTCAACATAACCCACGTTATAACGCATTAGACATAATTTAGCTTGCTTAACGTGTTTCCTTGTAAAGTTTCAATTTGTAAACACAGTGCTTGTTCAATACCAAAAAATACATTTATTTGTTTTCTATACAGGACTATTGCCTACGAGGCAAAGATTTTAATGGGGTAATTAGATAAAATAATTCCAGATAACTGCATTGTACTATCCAAACCTAGGTTTCTCCTTTCGTCTGATATTTATCGCACACAATTCATAGATTTATTTTATTGCGATCAAATAGATAAATAAACCGGCACTAGGCATTCATTTACGCGTTATCACAGTATCCCTAACGATATTGTGTACTTTATATTAAATTCCTTTTCATGCCGTCTTGTCAAGGAAGTAATTAGTTGTCGTTTGATATCCGAAGATAAGGCCTGTCGGTTTACAGGAATGAATAGGAAAAGATTATCTGCTGCTGATGTTAATATTTAAGTAAGATTTTGAGAGCTTATTACTAAAGTTTAAGTTACGTTGCAATTTTTACTTGACTAAACCTAAAATAGACTTTGGATGATTTTCGCTGCTTCTGCCTTGTTTCATGTGGCCGCTAATTTGGTCGGTATTGTTTTTTTTTTTCAAAACATCTTAGCTTGCTCGCTTTCATTTGCCTTTTTTACACTCCTAATTATTTGATTAGCAATTCGTCAGATATTTACTATCCTTTCATCTGCTACCCTTAACATCATTCTCCCAGCCTTTACCTACTCAATTGGGGTCGGATTTTCAGTCTGAGCTTTGACTGCCATCTGACCTCCACAACCCACTTGTGATATCGAAATCCTGTAGTTAGACCAGTTATCGGACTTTTTAAGGTACTTTCCAACTACCCGTAACGACTGCCACATATGTTAGTATGTCAATTGGGGTGGACGACTTAACGTGCTCTCCGAGGCACGGGGGGGTCTCAATGTGTCAAAAGAATGGTCACCCATCCGAAGACTGCCTTAGCTAGTGTAGCTTAACTTTGCCACGAGCTACCCTTCTATCGTACTTAGTTTACTAGTTATAATTCTGGTGCTTTTGTCACGGCTAGATACTTTACTTGGTGTACAATAAAGTGTATAAGTAAATAGAGTTTTAGCTTTACCGTATTTACTGCCAAATCTCAGTATTTCATTTATGAACTACAAATTGTTACTACAGCGTATATTTCTTATCATTGATATACATATAGTATCTACTTTGTTTCATCTATGCATTAAACGGTGTTTAGTTGCATGAAAATAGTGCATGAAGAATAAAAAAGTGTACCTATCTAAGTAATATTATATATTTTATTACTTAGATACACTTTTTTATACTGATATTGAAGTAATATCGATATTGAATTGGTCGCCAGAACAAATACTGCTTAATGGCTAGGTTTTTCTAAAAAAATATGCATAGGAAAATAAGATATTGCCTAACAAAACTGAAATTATGACCTTTCATTATTTTTAGTTCCCAAAATAGGTCAAAATATAAACCACCAAATTAAGTCAAAATTTATGTAATCTGCTCAGTAACTTTAAAATTGTTTTGTTAATGTAACCACAATATTCTCTTTCGCTCCATAAATTAGAGCTTCGCGCTAACCATTGTGAAGTCATATATTACACGATTTTGTATAGAGTGGTTTTGGCCAGCACGAGAAATCGAATTTCCAAAATCAAATATTTTTAAAACTATTTGTCCTAAGAATATTAGAATATTTAATCAGTCCATTATTAATATAATGAAAATTTACATTTCATAATAACTTCTCCCGAAATCGGGCCCGAAGACGGCACATGACAGTTCATTCGGCCTAAACCCTACCATGAAACACCCTGAAACCGTAAAAATCGGAATTTTGACAGCCCGCCAAAAATAAAACATTGAAACACGATTCCATACGACTTATATCAAAAGGTCGAAATGTACATATCATCCAATACATTGGAATGTATTTTTAATATGTTAGTTTATAATAGCTCACTTTTTAATAGAAATATATTGAAAACGAAAACCTCCTTGATATGTTTGATTCAGTCCGAACATATTTTATGGTCCCGACCGAAAGTACGAAATCCAAAGTAACTTCATGGTATGGCTGTAAACTTGCCATCTATACTATCATAAAAATTTTAATTAGCTGTGTCTGTAGACACAGCTAATTTAAAATTTTATGATAGTATAGATGGCAAGTTTCTGATGAACGATTAGTGCCATTTGATTGTGTTGGTGTTGTAGTTTGATTAATTTAGACAAATTGAACAGGCGATTATTACTATTACATTTCTTGAGTTATTTCGATGACGAAAAGTAGGTAATGCAAAAGTAGGCCTTTGTAGTAGTTGACCACTGTCAAGGTCCTGTGTCTTATGAAGTGATAAGTATGTCTTGTAAAGTATACCTAGTCAATTAGAAAAATATGTTCAGTTAGCAACTATAATTTTATTGTAGTGTTAGCATGCAGATGAAAATATCATAATCAACATTAAATTAATACTGAATATCCAGTGTATCCTAAACACATCAATGGAATTCTGAATAATGAATAAATCCATGGATTTTCGCGTTTTTATTGTTCATTTTTGAAATGAGTCAGCAATAAAACCTCAGTTACGCCCGAAATAGGTTTGAAAATTACATATAAATAAACATATCTTAGTTCATTCTTCTCTTTATTCTTTTGAAAATATTTGTACCAGGTTCTAAGCCATTTATAAATCAAATAATTATTTGTTTCACGAAAATAGAATTTAGTTCATAAAGTTTCCGTTAAACATTGCATTCTCAACAATCAGCTGTCTTCTCGTAGAGTCTGCGTGTAGCCAGTGATGCCTTGATCAAGGTTGTCGTCCACACGCCGCATACCAAGTATCAAGATCGCTATCGCTGTCTCTTTTTATCACCGTCGACTGCGCCTGCAAATCGTCTGAGAAAAACTATAAAGGAATGTAGTCTTAATTTTTAAATTATTTGCATTACGAATAAGTCAAGGTTTATTCGAGAAATGGTGACATCTATTCATAAAACAATCGTTAAAATGGTCTCTTTTTATGTGAACCCCATTGTTTATTTGTTTTTATTTTCTATACCATTATGTTTAAAAGTTTCAATAAGTATCTAACTCTTATTATTCAGAAACAAAACTAGACGATTGAATGATGAAATCTTAATCTACAGTCAATGGAGACATGCTTTTGTTTAGTGCAAGCCCGACATAACCGACCCCGTTGGCCAGCGGGGGGGGGGGGGGGGGATCCGAGGACTTCCGCACAAAAAAAAAGTTTGTTGTATGACGAACAACAAACGTCAAGGATAAAAAAATTGCCGGTAACATATCTACCTAATTTACTATGCTCCCAAAACTTACTCAGTTGCATTGAAATAAAACTATTTACAATACTTACATTATTATACTTACATTTATTTATATTTACATTTATTTTTATTTATATTTATATTTACAATTTTACAAATAAATCGCAATAGAATTATTGTGATTTATTTGATGTTATTTTATATTTTACATTGATCCCGATCCCGACGTTTCGGTAGCTTTTCAGCAGCCACGTTCACGGGGAGTTGCGTTTTGCCTTACCTTCACTTTTTTAATCACTGGCTTTTAATTACTGTTCAGGATGAATGCGAATTACCCCTTATGCGTTTTATTAATGAACGATGTAGGCTTACTTAAAATTAGGCCGTAGGTACCAAATTATTTTTACTCAGTATTTAAAGTTTATTAGGAAACAAAATAAAAATATAAGTAGCTGAATTGCTTGTAGTCCTTCGAAATCATTAATATGTAATTTGTTTTTCCCCTCAATCTATTTTAGATATATTATGAGTTTTACATAATATGAATTAGTTATTTTACCTACAATAAAATAATATATACCTCGTTGTGTTCTGTATACAGTACCGGCTTGAACTGTGCTCACATGATGCATCTTTTTTTATTTGCATCGGCCACGCTATGGTGTGATCGAGGCGTGTGTTACAACCAACGGAGTGTATTTCTTTGTTTTGAGTTATTTTTTGCAGTTAACTTTTCCTCGATGATTTCTATTAAGATAGTGTAAATTTAACGATGTTTTTGCATTAGCTTGTTATAACTAGTAGATATACTCTATCATCATAATCATCATCTTTGCGTTAGTACTGGTCCCATACAAAGTTTTCACCTCGGAGTCCGGGTTCGCTTTGCCGGAACTAGTGGATATACTAGTTTTAGTCATACAATTTCTCTTTAGACTGAGTTCACGTGGAGTTCTTAGAGTTGTTATAGGCCGAATTTCATCACAGTGGACACGAGCTCAGCAAATTAAAATGGCAAAAACAGCTGTTTTAAGTGGTACGGTCTCTATATGTCATTTTGTATTGTGTTTTGCAGATGTGGATCAAATTTTAAATTTTAAAGCTACATAGAAGTAGAACAATGTGGGTATTAAAGCACCGCAGTAGGTTTCCTTAAATATTTAAATATAGTTACATTCGGAAGGGTAGTAATCAACCAGTAACCGCGTGCAAGCTGACGCATATGTAACGGTTTGGTAGGGCACCGATGCGTGACGACCAGACGACACTACTGGCTTCTGCGATATAGGTTCAAATGATATGGGGTGACAAGACCGCACCCTAGTTATAACACGCCATTACATAATTTTCAACCTGTGCGGCGAGTAATTACGATTTTTTTTATTTCCAAACGTTTGCCTACAAAACCCTATCTATGCCTAGCTCAAGTCTCACAAAGATTTGCTTCGAAATAAATTATTGTTTAAAGTTTGTCTTACATTTCCTTGTTGATGCCTCACTCATTGCCTTATGTATCGCTTACAATTTTCTTTCTCACTGCAGTAGGTACTTACCTAAAACAATATATCGTTAGTGTATTGGATTTATTTAGATCATAATATTGCTGGGTAATGTACCCAGGCTTGATCCAGGTAATATCTTTGTTTGGTTGTTTTCTGATTTTATTTTGTGATGGATTCAAATTAGCTAGGATTTCTATTAGGATTACGTAATGTAACACACATAATACATAGAAATCACCCAACCAACACAATGTTCATATTCGTGCATACAAATATTTGCACTGAGCGGGAATCAAACCCGCCACCTCTGACTTAGTATAGTCGAATGCTTTTGATAATTAATACTCTATGATACTAATCAGAAGAAACTTAGTAGGTATATGACAAATAATAATGTGTTATCTGTAGTACCAGTCGCCGTTACTTACCCACCTGGTACCATTAAAATACATTACATAAGCCGGCGGCGCATAATGGCTTGTAAGTGGTAGGTTACTGGCAAACTCGGTTCGCCGCTGGACCATCATTTTACAACATAACCAATCGTAACGGACGCCCGAATTCCTGTTACTCGGGTCAACAAGCCAACCGATTAAGATACCCCAGATAAACGAACACAAAATGCTTTATCTCTTGACCTCCGAAAATTGATCGGATTGCATTTCGCCTGCAGAAAAATCCAAGACACGCCTTTGAAAATTATATAGGTACTACACACTCCGTAACAAGACCGTGAATGAAATCTTGTCTTTTAAAATATTAACCTCCATATTGGGGGCATTCGACACTCCGCTGTCGTGACCGCAACACGTATGCTCTGAGCTCCGACCTATTCACGAATAAGTCACTCAGATATTACGTGCGCTTTTTTCAAAGCGAAGTTCTCAATTATCAGATTGAAAGTCAGTATCATTATAATTATAATATACGGCGATTCTCTGTTGCAGTTACTACGGGCGGCGAGCCAAGGTCGTGTGACGTCACTGCACACCTGCGAGCGGCGCTTCGACGATAGCGAGCCCAGCGACTTTTCGCGCGCTTTTTAACCGTTCTTTGAGCGGCTGATTTGCGCGCGTAAATTTGTTTGGCGAGCTCGGGTTTTTGACCCCTTCAGGGTAGCACTGGTTGATACCTAACGGTGATAACGAAGCCAGGGCGAGCGGCGACCCGACCCGCAGCTTCACCCCCTCAGGGCAAAGCCAGTCGGACGGGGCTGGGGCAACCGGTGGCGAGGAAGACCTCCTGCCGATCCCAGCCGTCACCAAATTCCCCCCTTACCCATCCCCCCATTCCATTCTCGGGTGTTCGTTTGGTGTGCGGTCCCCTAACCGACCGTACTATCTCGGCATCCGGGCTGCGAGGGACTCACTCATTGCACTTCGAGTGTATGACCAGCTGTTGAGGTACACACCCACACCACAAGTACTCATCCTCCCAACTTCGGTTGGGCGGAATTTATTTCGCGTCGACACGAATAGTGTTAGGGCCACGCTACACTCTAGTATAAAGGTCGAACCACACTTATTTAATTATCTTTTAATTAAATTTTTCGTTTTTTGTTGTTATCAGTTAGGCTTATCCTAACTGCATTTTTACCAGGAAAGGGGTAAGCAGGGAAGTCGGCATCATGGCCGAAACTTCCCTGCTTGATCTCCTCCTAATGGACCGGGAGGTCCACGCCTTTTTAAAGGCGAGGTTCGGGGATAGAATCCCGGACTCCCCCATCGTGGGGCCCGACACTCCACATATTACACCCCCAACGACCACCACACCCCCACTACCTACCATCACCACAAAAACAGCTAGGGCCTCTGCCGCGTCGTCAAGCTGCTCGGGCAGCCGTTCTTCTAGGGGCGGATCGCCGACGCGAGAGCGCAGCCCTCTTCCCCCGATCGCCACCGGGGATGAAGATAGCAGTAGGGACAGCATGGACACTGCTGACATCTCTGCCTCCGCCTCGGAGACAGAATCGACGTCCTCCTCCTCCGACGAAGGGTTCACGCCCGTAGCCAGCGGGAAGAGGAGACGCAGCCCAAAAGCCGCACAGGCGGCGCCGCCAGCGAAAGCGCTGAAGAAACCGCCGGTCCTCACCGAAGCCCCAGCACAGGTTAAGCCCACTCAGGGGCCCACCACCGACGTCCCGGCTCGCAAGGAGCCCACCCCACCCCCCGTTTATGTTCACGACAAAGACCGGTGGACCGCCATCTCCAGCTGGTGCAACGACCAGCACATCCACTTCACCTCCGCCCGTTCCACCCCTCAGGGTATTAAAGTTTCCGTCCCCTCTCCAAGGGACCACCGCGCATTAACCACCCTCCTAAAGGAAAGGAACATTCAGTTCCATTCCTTCACCCTTCAGGAGGACAAGCTTCTCCGCGCCGTCGTGCGTGGAATCCCGAAGGAGGTCTCCTTAGAGGAGATCACCAAATCTCTCAAGGAGGATCAAGGCCTCCCTATTCATAGCGTCCATAGGATGGTCCGCGCTAGGACACACGAGCCCTACGATATGGTCCTTGCCACCCTGGACCGATCCGAGGCCGGCAAGGCCATATTTAAGACTCAGACGGTGTGCCAGTTGGCTGGCATAACCGTCGAACCGCCACACAAGAAGGGGATCATATCCCAATGCCACAGGTGCCAGCAGTACGGGCACTCAGCCCGCAACTGCTATGCCCGCCCAAGGTGCGTCAAGTGCCTTGAGGACCACGCCACAGCAGAGTGTAGCCGTCCGAAGGATAGGGCACTCTGCTCGACACCACCTGCGTGCGTCCTATGCGGGCAAACGGGCCACCCCGCGAATTATCGCGGGTGCCCGAAGGCACCCAAACAACAACCGTCACGCCCATCCGGGCGTACACCTCAGACCGTAGGTCAGTCGCAGCCCCAAGCACCAGCTTCGGCTCCACCGAAGCCCTGCCCATGGGGACCCAACGCAGCCTCCTCAAGGCCTGCGTTCCCCCCCTTGCCGTCCCAGACTAGGAACGCCCAGACTTCGGGGATTCCGGCGCTCATGAGCGTATATGTCCCCCCACCTCAAGTCACGCAGCCTCTGTTGCCAACACCAGCTCCGCAACAGCCGCGCCCCCAACAACCTCCGCGGTCGCAGGCTGATAGGACACACACGCAGCCCCCACCACCACAACAAACACAACCATACACAAACACGGCGAGCCAGCCAGCGACCGGGGAGTCGGACCTCGAAGTCGTGGCACGCTTTGCCAGCATACTCAATTACGCGGAACTGCGCGACATGGCCGCGCAGATCCGCGCAAATGAGGGAAATCCGATGGCACTCCTAGGAGTCACAATTAGGTACTCGACCGTCTTCGAGGCCCTCGCCAACTTCAGAGTAAATCCTTAATGGATTCGCGAAACACTGGCAGAGTCAAACCACGAACACTCAAGTTAGGGTATTTCAACGCGGACGGCTTAGCCGGTCAAAGAGATCAGGTAGGTGAATTCCTTAGGGTCCATCAACCAGACATACTTCTCGTGCAAGAGACCTTTTTAAAGCCCGCCCAGAGAAACCCTAATATTGCGAACTACAACATGGTTCGCAATGATAGGGTCGGCTCCCCTAAGGGCGGGACTCTGATCTATTACAAGAGGTCCTTGCACTGCTCACCTATGGATCCGCCAACGCTGACGAACGTTGAGGTTTCGGTCTGTCGGTTGGGGATGACCGGCCACCAGTCAATAGTCATAGTGTCAGCTTATCTGTCACCAACCAAACAGCTGCTCGGTAGCGATCTCAGGGCCCTATTCGAACTAGGACCCTCAGTCATAGTCGCTGGCGATCTCAACGCCAAACACACCATGTGGAACTGCCCCATCACCTGCACCCGAGGTAGGGTCCTGGAATCGCACTCGAGCACGCTCAACTACGATATAATAGCTCCATTAGAATGTACTCACTTCCCGTATGAAGTGGAACATAGGCCGGCGGTGTTAGACCTGGTGCTTCTTAAGAACGTGAACTTACGTTTGTGCTCTATAGAAGTACTGCACGAGCTTACCTCAGACCATAGGCCAGTTATGGTAGAACTGAAACAGAGACTAGGTCCCATTGATACCGGTCAAGCCCCCCCGAATAGGTGGATTACGGATTGGGCGCGGCTTGAGAAAAGACTCGAGTCGACCGAATCCGTACATCTGAACAAAATACCAGATCACATCGTTAGCGTAGAGGACACCACGGAGGCGATCGACTCCTTCACAGAGCACGTACAATCGTTACTTAATGATTGTTCTCGGAGGGCTCCCGAGACGGAAGACCGTCGCTGGAAGCTCCCCGATGACGTGCGTGATCTGCTGAGGAGGAAGAACGCCGCCGTGCGCGCCTACGATAGGTTCCCTTGCGAAGGCAACAGGGTTAGTCTCCGCAGATTAGAACGGGCCGTTAAGGCTCGCATACAGGAAATGCGTCAAACTCGATGGGACACTACATTAAGCGAACTTGAGCCGTCTCACGTCGCTTTCTGGCAGTTGTCTCGATCTTTGAGGAAAGACGTGGTCGCCCCTATGCCTCCCTTAAAGAGGCCCAATCAGTCAGAAGCTTTCGAAGATGTAGAAAAGGCGGAATGTCTGGCCGAAAGTCTCGAGTCTCAATGTTCGCCCAGCACCCTACACACCGACTTAGAACACGTACGCGAAATAGACTCTGATGTGGAACGGCAAGCTTCACTTCCGTTACCACCGGACAGCGACGGTCATATCGACCCAGTCACCCCGGAAGAGGTTCAGGAGATCATCAAGGGCTTGCACACGCGTAAAGCACCCGGCTCGGACGGCATCACAAATAAAGTCATTAAATTATTCCCAGAGAGGTTACTCGTCCTTCTGACATACATTTTTAACGCAGCGCTCAAAAATAACATCTTTCCGCAGCAATGGAAAGAGGCCGTGGTCATTGGGATACCCAAGCCCGGTAAGCCAAAGTCCGAGCCGACCAGTTATAGACCGATCAGTCTGCTTAAAGGTTTAGGGAAAATCTATGAGCGACTAGTATGCAATAGGCTGAAAGCATTTGCCGATGCAAAGGGTCTCATTCCGAACGAGCAGTTTGGCTTCCGCGATCAACACTCATGCGTACAACAAGTGCACCGCATCGTTGAGCACGCCAGCGAGCGGTTGCAGTTCAATCAATTCACAGGGGTTCTCTTCTTCGACGTAGCGAAAGCGTTCGACAAAGTGTGGCACAACGGCCTCATTTGGAAGCTGTTCCACATGGGAGTGCCACACAGGCTCGTACTCATCATACGGGACTACTTGTCGAACAGAAGCTATCGCTACCGAGTGGAAGGGACCCTCTCGGATCCTCACCCCATTCGCGCCGGTGTACCGCAGGGGTCGGTACTCTCACCCATCTTGTTCACGTTATTCACGTCAGATATACCTTTGCACGGGCAAGTGAAGACGGCACTTTTCGCAGACGACACAGCCATCTTCCACTCGGGACTTAATCCCAACATAGTAGCTAGAAAACTCCAATCCGCGGCCGACACCCTAGGGGCATGGTTTCGGAAATGGAGGATAGAGGTTAATCCAGATAAGAGTCAGGCCGTGCTGATCCACAGAAGGAGGCGCGACCTGTATCCCTTAGAGGGACTTACACAGATTAGGATGTTTGGCAAGCCGATCCCTTGGGCTAGGCAAGCCAAATATTTAGGTATCATCCTTGATGATCGCCTCAGCTTCAAAGCTCACCTCAAAGCGGTCCGCGATCGGGCCGCCTTCGTATTAGGTAGACTACATAGCTTAGTGAACTCTCGTTCTAGGTTATCACTTAGGAGTAAAGTCAGACTTTACACTAGTTGTGTTAGGCCAATCATGACATACGGATGTCCGGTTTTCGCTCATGTTAGTGAACAAAGGATCCATAGGCTACAAACACTACAAAATCGTTTCATGCGCCGAGCTACGGGAGCACCGTGGTTTATGCGTAATGTCGAGCTTCACACCGACCTAGAACTGCCGACGATCAGGCAGTACATAAAACAGTGCTCCCTTAGCTACTTTGACTCTGCCCCGACTCACCCCAACCCTCTAGTGGTTGAGGCTGTAAACTACACACCGAGTTTAATTTCACGCACGCGGAGACCTAGACACGCTCTCGGAGAGCCCGATGATGCAATAACACTCGCTCAACGAAGAGCCTACACAGCTCGCGGAGCTACACAAAATAAACCGCGGTTCCGTCTTCGCCGACGAGGGCGGAACACGCGCCGCGCTTTGTTCGTAAATGTGGGCCTAGGTCGCCCCAGTATTAATCCAGCAGCAGCCCAAGCCGAGGCCGCCCCAACTGGGGACCCTTGAGGCGTGTTGCTTAAAATCAACTTTCGGCTGAGAGCCCTATGCGCTCGCCACACTGTTCGCGTAAGGTTGTAGAGGCCTGTCGGCCAACAACCCACACCGCACACAAAAAAAAAAAAAAAAAAAAAAAAATCCACGGAATTGATATATGATATATTTTATGGATACGTAATATTAATGTGGAGTCACGCGTAAGCATCGCGTGGCCCACTCTCGCTGCTGCAGCAGCCTTTATGTCCATGACATTGCGGATGAAATGCAAGAGAGTCACCTTCGCTGATGTGGCCATGTCCTGCGGCCTCCGTGGGTAACAAATATCTGGCCATGCTGCCTCCGCTGGGTCCCGGTCAGAGGGGTAGACCACAGAAGTGCTGGCTTGATACTGGATTTAATATAGGTGTATGAACTAAATTATTCATAATATTTTTTTTTTGTAAATCTCAGTTAACGTAGGTAGTTCTTCTAATTGATTTGTTTAACACAGACTGATTACCATACCTACTTATTTTGTAACACCCAACAAGTTAGTATTGCAAATGTACGAGCATAATGCTGTCACTCCTTATTATTACGTAAGCACTAAACTTGTAGTTAAGGTTGAACTACATGGCACCAATAAATATATAGCAATAGGAGTACCAAGTAGTAAGAGGATTTGAGTTCAAATCCCATTTTTAGGGTTCCGTAGCCAAATGGCTAAAAACGGAACCCTTATAGATTCGTCATGTCTGTCTGTCTGTCCGTCCGTATGTCACAGCAACTTTTTTCCGAAACTATAAGAACTACGCTGTTGAAATATATAGTTAGTTAGTTGTGATAGGTCTTCAAAAATGATATTGAGGTTTCTAATATCATTTTTTTCTAAACTGAATAGTTTGCGCGAGAGACCCTTCCAAAGTGGTAATATGTGTCCCCTCCCCCCCCTGTCATTTCTAAAATAAGAGAATGATAAAACAAAAAAAAATATATAATGTACATTACTATGTAAACTTCCACCGAAAATTGCTAACTAGAATTGAAAAATAGTAAGTTGTTTTTGTTAATACGTTATAAATCGTAACTCACATATAAAAATTTTACTTGCTGCTACGGAACCCTTCATGGGTGAGTCCGACTCGCACTTGACCGGTTTTTTATTTTGAAAACGACAGCATAGTTTTATGTTACCTTAGTGCCTGAAGCCGTACAGTACCGTGTGGGGACAATATTAACTCAAGTGGGGTTTCTGTGTACTGTACTGTTTGTACACTGCTTCTGTGGCGGCTACGAAGCTTTGACATCGTAAATGTCTATAAGCTTTTAAGTTGACATAGGTGTAACCGTATATTTGACTATCGTGTAGGTCTTATGGATGTACTGTATAATTAAATAATTCTGGTTGAATTATTATACCAACCGTTTTATACATAACCACATCAGGGATTTCAAAACGTCCGGAATTTAAAGAAACTAAATCTGATATTCTTCCAACCCTTAATTATTATTCTTAATTATTTTCTTCCAATCCTGTGTTCCTTTCTTGAGTGAGAAGTGTCACTCTGCTGCAGTTAGTTTTCCGAAAACAGTCATTACGAGTTGTAAGGACGTGATCTTGTCATTCCGAGTTATTGCTTTTACACTTCCAATTTCTTCGGTAAAGGTGATGTGATCTTTTTACCTTTCCTTTTCGATAATTAAGAGTACATTTTAACTTTTTCATTTACCAAACCTACCCCTTCAAGGATATACAGGCATTAACTCATTTATCAGTCAGTCTGTTCTTCGGAATTACTATATTCCATAGAACTTTTGGTGCACACATAGAATTATCTATCTTTCTGCTTTATAAACCATAGACGACAGTTCCTGATAATGACCTCATTTGAAGCTAAGGCATCAGTAGATGTATGTATATATGTAATTATATTCTTCATTCTTTAGGTCTTAGATGATATGACCTCATTCGAAGCTAAGAATAGTATACAATAATCAAAATAAAGTCTATTATCGAATTCGCAACCAAAAATGTGATGTAATATAAACTTGTTAAACAAGCGATACCTACACCTCGTCAGTTTTCCAAACACAGGCGTAAATTGTGATCTAATTATTATCATTAGGTTTGGGAGCCTTTGTTCTTACATCACTGGCTATTAAATCTTAAGAGGTAAACTGAGATTGCGTAAAGGCTGCTGCAACGATACATCACTTTCTCCTCACAGATATCGGGCGTTAGCTCCTATTTGGGTCGGCTTGACTCATGACTGGGCTTATGCATTCTGATAGCACACGACTAAGCAATCCACTTTAAAAAGGTCATACAGTAGATATCAATGTAAGATACTTGTAGCGTCTAAAGGGTCGATACTTTATATTTTATTTTATAGCTACATTTTGTCTGAACTTCGACTTTCAAGTGGAAACACTGTTTTCATTTCCGTTTTTGATGTACATACAAAAATATTCTTTATTACAACACTGAATTATCACAAAATACAAGACAAAAGAAAGGCAAAAGTGGAAATCAATTTTTTTTACAAAGCATACGTCCATTATATCAAAGTTCATGATTATAGTTAAAATACATTAGGTGATAAGGATTACTTAATACAACTGACACAAAGTGAAAAAATTATGACACCTAGCTATAAAAATGCAAAGACAGGCTTCGGTACGGTAATTTCTAAAATTTGTTTTTGGATTCATCCTATTTCTGTTCCGCGATCTGAAAGCACAATACAAAATTAATGACGGTTTTACGTGCTGCCATAAACCAGCGAACCCTCAAATAAAAATTCCGCTGCGAAACAAAAAGTAACGCTTATGGAGAAAAGTTCTACATACTATGACTTGTTATTTTTTTTTATTCTAAGACTGTGACACTCTCTGAGTTATTGTTTTATGTTTATAATATTGTAGAGCTACGTTATTTAGTGAATAACTTATATTTTTAAGCCGATAGAAGTTAATTACTAAGTAGGTACTTTTTTTTATTAAGTAGGTACTTACGAGTATTTAAAAATTAAATTCTAAACTTTCTGCATTTATAAGTAAATCTCCAAACCATGCCATTAACCGGGCACTTATAAGCCTGCGATAAATACACACATAACTTCGAAAAGCATCGAAAAGTCATTGGTGTGTGCCATGGTAAGACCTGGGATCGAACCCGAGACCTCGTCTCAGTAGTCCATTACCCATACCATTTACCTACGTAAATGGTATTAATTATTGTATATTCAATACTATTTAAATCGGAATCTAAAATAGATGAAGAAAATCATATTATTGTGAATCAAATGCTCCTCATTTTACAAAACCAAATAGCTTAAAAAAATATCAATCTGCCGAAATGTTGAGCGGATCTAGGTCCTTTCCATATCAGCAGCATATCTAAAGCACTATTTTAAAGCAACAATATGACTCAGATTCATCATCTGTATGTATTTTGCGTTATAAAATAAATTATCCACATTTATTTTTGTCATGGCCACAAACTAGTTATTATCATAGAGATAATTGATGTGGACGGTGTAAATTGTTTGGACTTAAAAATCAAACAGACTACATGCAGAACGAATTGATTTCTGGTGTCTTTAGAATAAACAATCTTCAAAATACCTCTTTTCTTGGAACAAAAACTGTCGATTACATTTTCTACATCGTAAAAGATGATTTCATATTGTATTAGATAGGAAGTGTTCACACGCTTCTAAAACCCGGTCAATTTCTGTACTCTTATGTAAGAGTTTTATACCTATGGATTTAAATCCTTTTGAATTGGTTGCTAAACTAAATAAATTGCTTCAACTGTCCTTAAAAATAAATATAAATGAAGCTATATCTTGTAATAACACATGGCTGCTATGGCTAGTGAATAACTTTTCTCGTGGTTGAGTGCTTGAGTTAATATCATACCATTCGTATCGAGTCCTCTATTCAAATCGCTAGATTGAGATAGTTGGAAGAGTAATTAAATCGCTTTTGATTGGTTCATGAGTGGCATTGATTTTGTAGACATTTAATAAAGAGAAATAGAAAACGGTACAGCCATTATACTCGCGGTAGGCAGTTATATAGATCATGATTATGTCCAACGTTGACAACAACGACAGATGAAAACCTTCAAATAACATTATAAACGTATACGAGTCAAATAAAAGAATGCTGAATTGGTCGCTTATCTATAACCCATACTGATGAATCTGAATCTGAATGATCTGCAATTTCTGATAAATTGCAGATGGAAAAGTTCATTCGATGCCAAAAATATCTGACGATATTTGATAAGAATTACATATTTCTTGTGTAGGCAAGTAGCGGCGATAGCCCAGTGACGTAGGTAGAGGACTGCCAAGACGAGGTCTCAAGTTCGCTCCCCAGTCGCCCCGGGCACACACCTCTGCCTTTCGTAGATATGTGTGTATTACTAGGTCTGCAATTCATTCTGTTGTTGCAAAAATTGAGCGAAGCAATTTCACCAGGACTTTTTATAACGGTGATAATTCCTCAATGGCTAGTCCGATTTTCGTTGAATGTTAAATGGAGGCTTTTTTGTTCATTGAGAAATCAGATTTTAATTTTTTTCCGATGATTATTCTTCCGTGGTACACATGAATTTTTACTTACATAGCCTATATCCTTCCCATTAGTAACATCTTTGCTTGTGTGAAATTTCATTAGAATCGGTTCAGCCGTTTGGGAGGAGAAGATGGTCTAATGAAATACATGTGTCGTCTAAAAGAGAGCAAAGCTCTGACGACCTTCGCTCAAAAATGTTTATAATCGCTCGCTTAGTAATGTGCCCGGTAGATGGCAATAGGCTCGCCGCCTATTACATTGGGACCTAAATATAACTGGCAAATCATGGGTATGTTATACATGTCTGCCTAGGGATACAGGTGTGAAGTTATGTTTTGTGTAATATTTGGTTTGATTCGGATGATGATACTAATATGCCAATTCCATTGTCTACACATGAAAAGATATTAGCTAAGTAGGTATAACTACATTTATTAATATGTAGTCACGCCATCAATGCAACTAATTACGTATTTATAAGCCCGGTGAATCGTTCGTGTAGCATCCGCGTTTTTGTTGTATCTCCGTTCATGGAAGCGACTATTGCCTATTGTTCCTGGTGAGTCGCTGTAGCTGTAGAGGTTAAACGCTCTTAGTTTTTCATTTCTTTGACGAGTTCTTTTATGGCCAATCAATCAGTTTCATATACCTGACTGTTTTTACGATATGTGATTGTAAGTAGTTTTCTTTTGAGAAATACTTGATTGTATACAATAATGAATTCGGCAAGGATCAGATTTAGTACATATTATTTTTATTATATCTAGCTGTGCCCGCGACTTCGTACGCGCGAATTTCGATTTCTAAAGTTTAAATTTGACAGACAGGCAGAGAGAATTGTATTTTGTTAGAAGTATCATTTACAAGATACTTCTAACAAAATATGATGTGAAAGATATGTAATCATTAAAAATCTGTTATTTTAATATTACAAACAGATACTTCAATTTTTTATATTGACTGTCCAAATATAGGTCCTTACAATTGTTTTAACTATTTGCAAAAGATGAGTTTTTGCACCGGACACGGGTGCATCGGTAAGTATCTGTGGCGTATCCACCGGGAGACAACGCCGTAGTGCCAGCACTGCGAGAATCCTGGCGAAGACACGGCGCTCCACACGTTGGTGGAGTGCCCTGCGTGCGCGAATCAGCGCCGGGATCTCGTTGCGGTCCTGGGCGTGGACGTTCTCTCGCTGGAGACCATGGTGAGAGCCGTGGTCTCCGACAGCAGCAAGTGGCATGCCGCCGCCTCTTTCTGCGAGCAAGTAATGCGCGCGAAAGAAACGGCGGAGAGGGAGCGGGAGAGAACGTTGCCCCCCGAGTTCCGCAGTCTGCGGTGAGGAAACCGCAGACTCGTCTACGCCCGGGACTACCGATCTCCATGATCGAGGCCTGAGGGCGGCAGCTGACCGACTCGCCGTCCGTACAGAAGCATGCCGTGGCGGAGAGGCGCGTCGTGTGTATCCGCCAACTCACCGACGCGGGAATAAACCCGACCCCACCAGGCGAGGCTGCGATGGCGGTCCGGTAACCTTGGGGTTATCCTTCCGAGGGCTTACTCGGGGTGCCCGGCAATGGACACTTGGGGAGGACACCGTGTGGTTTTAGTCGGTCCGATTCCAACACGCCCACCCCATCGATGGCACCGATGGGGTGTAGCCCGTGGGGGTTTCCACAAGTTAAAAAAAGGGTAATTTATATTGAAGAATAAAATATAGAATTTGGTTTGTTGCCACAAAAGCATTTGGCGTTACCGCAATAAAATAAATTCATAAGGTTGCAGCACGAAATGAGTAAATCTAAATAGCAAAGCTCCATCAGTCATTTAGGTGTCACGAGTGGCAGAATATCCATTTAAGATTTCCTTATCATTGCTTCCATAAAAGCAAGCCATACTAGATTTCAGAATGAGGAAATTCTACTGGAATTTTAAAATTATTTTTCATTCACGGCTTAGTGTTGCTATTTTTTGGCGCTTCATATTTCATTCAACGTTCATTAAACAGAATTGAAGTTCTGAAATGAAAAATGTTCGCTTATTTGTAGGCGTTTTAATGGAAAATTTATGGTTAGATGACTTGACCTGATATATTATATAATGTGTACGAAATATGTATGAGTATTGAGGTAAAACATCCGTATCGTTATGTTACATCATTTGTTTTATTTCGCCAATCACATCACATCTATATGCTATTATAAAATTGTAAATAACTTGTGTGTGTACATTGAAGATATTTAAAAAAATAGGTTATGTCAAATGAACGATTTTGAACACAATTTTTTTTTAGAATTCTTGTTTGTTTGTCTGTTTATTCGCGATGGACGCAAAAACTACTGAACGGATTTTGATGCTGTTTTTTTTATTAGAAAAGTTTTGCTCAGACTTCATATTTGCCTTACTTAACCAATTGCAATCAAATGCAATCGGTTAAGCAGAACCAAAGATAATACCAAAAAACGATAACCAAACTTCGCGCGGGAGGAACCGCTGGCACCAGCTAGTATTCAATTATAATTATATACATATCAAGTATGTAGTATCGGAAACTCAATAGATAGTATATAATGTAAATTGTTTCCTTAATAACATGAGTTTACCGATATTATTGAATAGTAACGTAACATAAATGGAATTGAATAAATAAATACGTTTATTGCGTCTAGTGCATTCAATATTCATTTTCTAATCAACTATGTAACGTAATCATTTTATGTTTTCTGTCTCTGTGTTTTCTGTTCAGGCATGATCACATGATTGTACAGAAAAAAAAACTAGCAGAGCATCTGCAGAGTAAAGACATTCAAATAAGACTATTTGTGTCATTGCTGCACATGCGAAGTTTAATTATATATACGACTATCACACACCAGTTATCTTGGATTTTTAACTCAGAATCATTATTAAGCATTGAATAAATCTTAATGCTTGCATTTTATAGTTTTTATAGATACTCTCGTTGAGTTTAAGTAAAATAAAGTCCTTCGCTTTAAATTACCATTTTTAGGGTACCGTTGCCAAATGGCAAAAAAACGGAACCCTTATAGATTCGTCATGTCTGTCTGTCTGTCCGTCCGTATGTCACAGCCACTTTTTTCCGAAACTATAAGAACTATGCTGTTAAAACTTGGTAAGTAGATGTATTCTGTGAACCGCATTAAGATTTTCATACAAAAATAGAAAAAAAAAACAACACATTTTGGGGGTTCCCCATACTAATATTTTTTTCATCAAACCCAGACGTCTCTTTATTTATGGATAGGTCTTCAAAAATGATATTGAGGTTTCTAATATATTTTTTTCTAAACTGAATAGTTTGCGCGAGAGACACTTCCAAAGTGGTAAAATGTGTGTGTTTGTGTGTGTCCCTGTAACTTCTAAAATAAGAGAATGATAAAACAAAAAAAATATATGATGTACATTACCATGTAAACTTCCAACGAAAATTGGTTTGAACGAGATCTAGTAAGTAGTTATTTTTTAATACGTCATAAATCGTAAACCGTAATTTACCTTTCATTCAATCAACTCAAATATAAAAATTAAAAAAAAAACATTAATGTTACTTGCTAAGCTACGGAACCTTTAATGGGCGAGTCCGACTCGCACTTGGCCGCACTCGCACTTGCCTCTGTAAAACAAATTCGTTTTGTAAACAAACCAAAGAGCATCACAATTTTTTTATTGTTGTAAATTATTAGAAATACATAGGTACTAATAAACAATGTTTTGGTTAAACTTAACCGTGTTACAAGTAAGAGATTAATGTCTTAATTTGTAGGTAGGTATATGAATCCTGTGAAAGATAATAAATGAAAAATTATAAGTATCTACATATAAGTCCTATCAAACAAGCATTGTGAAAATTAGTACTTACGACGTAATTTAATATTCAATATCCAATCAATTTATACCATACACCAAAAATTTACACCAAATCTAAACCGGAATAAAATCCGAAAAAGCGTCTTTAGTTAAAGTTATCTAGTTTCTCTACTATTCTTTAGTAGATGTGTCCATATCATCTAATTACAATCATATATCGACGACAATCAATCATAGTTCTAAGTAATTAGATGTAGATAAAGCAGAAGCTTCAGTGTACTGCCCAAGCTTTGAGTTCGAGAGCCGAACATGTACGACGCCGAAAACGAAGCCCGAAGACAAACGAACATCAACACGAATACCAGCCAACCGCGGAGTCCGCGGAACGGAACCAGTCGAAAACAAAATATCGTCGTGCAGGTACGTTTCGTTCGATCGCACCGCATGCGGTTTTAAGTTATTCTCTTCGTCACAGATTTGTGACTGTAAGTGGAGTGAAACTTGAAAAAATCATAAATTATTGAAGCAGTTTAGTGTTATTTTATAGAAGAAAATTGTTCATTGGATTTTTCTGTCATATTTCCGTAAACGTTTGCGCCATCAATATTGTTTTTGTTTGCATGGTTTACCCCGGTGCACTAATTGCTGTTTGCGGAGGTAAGCAAGATTTTTTATTATAACTGCTAATAAATGTAACTGGTTGTCATTAATTAGATGCTCTTTATAATAGATTCCTATAATTACTATAGAACTGATTAATTCATATTTAAGTTAAGAACACAAATTTGGTCCACTAAAATTTATGAACCAAAAGCGCGCGGTGTTTTGTTCGTTATAATAAATAAATGAAAAAAAAAAACAACTGTCTCAGTGTTTTCTTTATAAGTGAGAACCGGCAATATTCTCGCAGTTGTTCCAAGTGAGTTTATCATATCATACTACATATAGGTAATATTTCCATTTAGTAATTCATCATTCATTCGTGTTCCAGCGACTATAAAAAAGATACCTTTTGCGTGTTAATATCTATTGAGCGGGCTCATCCACCGACTAAAACCTGTTCTCGGTCAGGTGATAGTTTTATTTTTTTATTCTGAGTGGGTAAGTACCTCTGCGGTCCGGTATCGGGAAACAACTGTGCTAAAGGGGATGGATCTAGCACACATTTACTTTAGTTAATTATTGACAGAATCTATATGATCCGTAATGAGCCTATACTCATGCCTTAGTTAACGATAACCCAGTGGTAAGTATAATGATCTGCTTCGCTTATTAAATATCAAGATTGAAATTGAGTTATGAAAACCAGAGGTTGTATTCTGTATGGTATAAATGTGTTCATCCTTACCTTAGTTGAGCTTCACACAGACACAAGGGATAGAGACGTCCAGAATTCCAGGTGCTCACCACTAGTGAGCACACAGCACCGTTACATCACAGCAAGACCTGTTTAAAGATTGGTCACATTGATTCTAAGTGAATCACTAGGTATTCCTAGATTAATTTATAAGGGGTTTTATTATCTTTTAGTGGTCTAAATATGACCATTATACTAGGCTCAACTGGGCCGGGCTAGAAATGGTAGTCAATATATCTATACTCTATCTTATTCATCGTTCATAAACCTTGCCAAACACTTATGGCGGGAACAATCCATACCAAGATTGTTCTTTGTCTGATTGCCCTATACCATGGTATATCAATCTTATTATTATTATTATTACTGGAGGCCTAACACTCATAAACTTGTTGGTAAGTCAGCAACTGGAATATCCGTGATATGTTCTTACAGACATCCAAAGCGACCCAAACTAGTGCCTCAGCAGTCAAGCTTATGAATGTCATGCGAATCGTTCTTGCATGTTAATATGCCTCCGTTGGGTGCATACGAGAATTGTATACATGGTCTGAGACCTTAGGCTTTGTACATGCTGCCTTGCATGCCTGATAAAACAGGTTATTAGAGTAAGCACATAGTGACAATTTATAACACCAGACTAGCTTTATGTGCATTCAATATATTAATTTCATACATGATTATTTCTAATACTTAGCTTGCTTTGCGGATGGAAAACTGGATATCTCGATCCACTGAATCTAGTTTAGTACTTATAAATTATCAAGTAAAATTACGTGTTCAACCGCCATTTATATTTAAACGTGAAAAGGCGTGTCACTTACCCATAGATATGTCCTTTTTTCTCATAGTTTAGTCTCTGGATTTAGTGTTGCTATATACAATATTTATTTACAATTATCGCGTGTTTCGCGACAACAACTACCATCTTACGCTATCGCTGACAAAATAAGAACGTTTTATTAGTAAACTTTATATGAAATGTGCTTGGTATGCATGCAGATTATCCAGTTTAGTAGGGTTCTTTTGCAAACCACTACTTTAAGAAGGAAGGCTATAGTCATCGACATTAATATTCAACAAACTTTACAAAGAAAATTTAATTTTGTGCGCGCTATTACAATTTTGACATCTACCAACTTACAGAGATTTTTCAACTGAGACCTTTCAGCTTTGTTTTGATAAGATACTAGCTGCGCCCGCGACTTCGTCCGCATGGATTTAGATTGGAAGGGTTTTAGTTCTTTGCACGAAATCCTAATTTTTGATCAATAAAAATAGTAGCCTATGTTAAGCCATCTATCTACCAGTGAAAGTCAAAATCGGCCGAGCCGTTCCAGAAATGACCTAATTCAAACGGACAGACAGGCAAAGAATTTTAAAATGGCTTTTTTGTATCGTAAATACAGTCATAAGCATTTATTTAAAACCTGTTATTGAATATACAAACAGCCACTTGAATTTTATTTATTTGTATAGATTAAAATAGGTACCAAAAATTCAACACAAAAATTATGAGGTTCAGTGACATCTACTTTTAAAGCTGCGTGTTGGAACACAACTATAACAAATTTAAATAACAGAAGAAAAAAACACAAAGCAAATAGTAGGTATACATTCACATGCAATAATTCAAAATCTGTTATTTCAATATTACAAACAGACACTTCAATTTTATTTATTAGCATGTATAAATAGACCTTTATGTTTGCTTGAATTTATCAACCTTTACAAACTAACTGCTAAATATGATAGGTGTCGCTTTTTATGCTGACCGGGTTGTTTATCTTTACTCAGAATGACCGATATTCAGAAATGGTATGTGCAAAACGAATTCAAGGAATTGAATTGCACTATTTATTTCCTCAATGCCACGAACATGTCTGTACAATTTATAGAAGTAGTTCTCAACTTTTTTTTTTATTAGCTACTAGTGCTACCACTAACTGAAATGAAAAGGAAATTCACCAAGCTGGAGATAGGTACTCTTTTTCATCTTGTATTTGTAATACCTACTTGTTTAATGGACACTTACCACCTAGTAAGTACGTATATAGGATGTAACTTAATTATAAATCAAGGTATGCTATAAAATACGGTGGCAAAGTACCTACGTCATTCTCATACCTATTGATTAGTATTGTATCTTCCTATCATCTTATACCCGTTATCCAGTAATACTTTAATACTTAAATCTAAAATATTAAACTACCATTTTCCATTAAAGAGACTTAATCCCTGTATTGATTGCTATATCTACAAGCTAAACAGATTCCACGGCTCATCCGATTTTGCATTAATTGCCAGGAGTAAGCGATCGACTCCATGTTGATTAAAATTCTGTCTTCGATCCACTGATTGGTTTTACTTAAGATAGCTAATTCTATTCCGCTTGACTTACGGTTAAGACTTTAAGCGTCAGAGTATTTTGTTTGATAAAAGAGAATATCGATGAGCTCAAAGCTGTTGATATCTAAATTTCTCATAATCTTCATTAAGGTATTAGGAAAAATCATTTATTAATAAAAATATAGGAAATTATTTTGTACCGTGTAGTGTATGATCAATTTCATCTCATTGGAAACAAAAGCAGATTGAAATTTTACTTAGAATAATATTCATTAGTATCTTTAATTGCATACACAATTTTAGAAACGTGGCATATACAAATAGAATTTCATTGCAGTCATGTTTATGATAATATTATATTATCATAAACATGACTGCAATGAAAACAAACGAAAGGGTTTTAAAAACTTTGGCTAGATTAACATGAATTCAGTTAAAAGCTACGACAATACAATAATAAATTACAAAGTATCTAAGTGTCAATGCAAAATCAATTACCAAGTAGGAGCATGCCAAGGATTGTACGTTTTACGTACAACTACATTAAGCAGTCTTCATATTGGGTCGTCCAAGAGAGGATCCCATAGGGTACTGGATCTATTAATCAAAATCGCGTGCAAGTAAATACCTGCCAGACACCTGGCATTAATATATGTCTTTGAAACTGAAAATATCTCTTTCTGTCGTTGGTTTTACAGGTAATAAAGGTATAGCTTTCTGTCTGACTTAAATAATCGTACTCGTATTCAGATATAGTCATGGATAAGGTATTTTAAGATCACATCATTTAATAAAACAAGTTGGATATTGCTATTCATTGCCTAGTTTTATAATGGTGTTCCGGTCTGTTGACTTCACCCGTTAAAATGCAGATGTTTTGGGTGAAGTTCACAAAGTGAAGGCATTTCAGTTTGAAGAATTTCAATTTATTACTTTGTAACAGTGAAAGAAGGTTCTGGACCATATGGAGGTGTTACTTGAACCCTCCATGGGTATCCTTTATACCCATGGAGGGTTACCAACACCTTCGACGAGGAAGTTGACCTCACTTGCTAGTCGGTGTACCTGTTAAACAACGGACGACAGTCTCTCTCATAAAAGCCAATAAATCAATCAAAAACAATCGGTGGACAGAACAAAACAATTTGTGAATCAAAACAATTCGCAATTGGGAAATCGCTATCCAAAGATTTATGAAGGCTAAAGTATCAATCAGATAGAAGCAGACCATGTAATAAAATATTTTAATAAAAAATAAATACTTAAACAAAATACATAACCAAAAAGGTACTGAAAAGTGTAAAAATTACAGATTTATTTCTTTTCTGTTGTCCTATTTGGCTTGGCGGTGCCTTAATGCCTTAATGCCGGTAATTAGGTAAAAAGGGTAGGTCCACTTTCGCCACATCATGAGTCTCCCTATGCAAGCGATAAATATATGTGAGCGTGTGTGAGGTCTCCACTTCTCCAGGAAAATACAATCGATTATAACGTTGTGTTTCTGGCTTGGCACCTACTCCAATAGAAATCTTACAAGTCTTTTTTATCTTTAGAATTAAATCTGTAAATCATTTATTTTACACTTTTCAGTGCCTTTTTAACCAACTTCAAAAAGGAGGAGGTTATTAGGATATTGGTCTGTATCTATGTTTTTTTTATGTATCCATCGAGGTATGCGTCGTTTATGACCCGACTTCAAAAAAAATATTTAACATCATGTTCGGTTTAACTTCAAGTTGGTCCCATATAAATTTAAATATTCCTACTAACCTAGACTAGACCTAGAACTCCGGAGATGCAGTAGGAAATTCCTCAAAATCAAACAGAAAATGTGAAATTATCGAGTGTAGGATCGAACATGACGTCAAATTTCAAATGTGTTTTGTTTGACATGTTGGAATACATATTTGAAAAGGCCGTATATATTGGTGCCGATTCTGCTGTTACAAAGCTCTCTAAACTAGACTACGTTTTTGATAAAGTCTGGATTTAATTTGACGGCGCATTGAACAAAATTTCAGAATTCAAATGAAATAGTTTTAGAGACAGTTTAGTTTAGTTTAGTGAGATGAGCAACAGAATTAACGCCATTTTGTGAATTCAATAGCCAATCAAAGATTTGTCTTAAAAGGTGCTCCCTCATCGTGAGCATTCGCCTATAATGTAACATTACAGACTCAAGCATTGGATTTTGCATAGCATTGGATTGGAGACAAAATTTCGATGAACAAACACAAACATAAAATAAAATAAAAATACAAAAGAAATAGATACAGACGAACGTACTCGTCGTACTCGTCCTCCTTTTTGAAGTCGGTTAAGAGCGATGTGTCATAGTCACCAACTGTCTCAAGGTGGACTGAATTTAATCCCATCAGCAAATTAGCGATTAGTTACAATGTCAATTACTAAGTGCTTCGATGAAGGTGTTATAATATGAAAACATGTTGTATAAAAAAATACTTACCTGTCTATTTATGTATGACTTAGATTTGGGTTTTAAAGATTTTTACGCGGAACCCTAAAACTTTTTAGAAAAATGCCTAGGTAGGTAGCAGAGACTGTAACTCAATAAATAATTTTAAACACATACTTTGTCAACACTATATATCTTCTGCCGATGATTGATTCCTTTCCATTAATCCTGTATGGCCTTGTATATATTTAGTAATTTATGTTTGTATTTTTATCATATATCGTTATATTTATATCTATATTTTGTATGTATACTGTCTCTCGTCTTCCCCCCACACTGTTAACTTATTCTATTTTTTCAAACTCTCCTCTCGCAGGTCTGCTGGAAGAGTTTCTTTAAAGAAATAAGCAGAGCCTCTGTACTACTTTTTGCATTCATGTATTTTTATGTTTGAATATGTGTGTACATAAATAAATAAATAAATAAAAAAGAAGTAAATAAATATTCTAAGTTACGCCTTATAAAATCATCTATCTGCAGTAAAATTCGCGTCAAAATCAACCTAGCTATTTTGGAGATTACCCAGAATAAATAGACAAACATACAAAAAGTTTTATAAAATTACTTTTATATAAGTTATTAATTTATAAGTTATTACGTTATAAGTTATTTTTATAAGTAAGTATAAGTATCGTATGTACACTTGTACACTCATATGCGCTTTTAATTTCATTTATTTATATAATATGTAGATTATAGCCGCTCGTACTGATATATCGACCAAAGTTTAACTAGTAAACACTGGTATCGGGTCTAAGTATATTTATTTTTTTCACTCTGTGGCTGCTACTGGCAATGTTTACTTAAATATCAATAATTATTCATTTAAAGTTAGTTTGTAATTTATAGTAAATGTTTGTTTCAGCTGTTGAATATTGGTTGTTGACATGACAATGATGATTCATTCATTCATTCATTTCATTCATTCAGTCATTTCTGGAACACTTTTAAAATTAAATCTGTAGGTATATTTTGATCATATGAATGAATAATTTCATACCTTCATACCTTTAATTATTCATACTTTAATTAGGGATTGTCTGTGATTGTCTTAAAGTATGTTACAAACGAAATATTAGTTTATATTAGTTGAATTAATATATTAGTTACCTACTTCATTCATACATCTACTATCACATAATCGTCATCATCAAAGGTTTTAATAGAGCTAAAAATAGAAAAGGTTCCATCAATAGAAAATAAATCTGCAATGTGATGAGTATTTGAGCATAAATCTCGGAATCGTTTATTTTTGAAGCAAGTACAAAGATTACTTAAAGGTAGGTATCTAAATACGAGTATCGATTTCTTGGTAACATAATTCATCGCGTCCTGTCGGCTATTTGTAAATCAGGACGGAGACGAAGTACCTACTGGTCATAACAAGCTATTATACGTTGACCTATCTTTAGACGTCAGTGATAAAGCCGGGTAAATGTCCTGGAGACATCCGGTGGAAGACAAAGATACCTAGATCCAACGTACGAGTATGATAACAAGTATCAGTATAAGTACATATTTATAACGAGGCTAAGTTTACTCATCTGCAATTAAATAAATACTTTCTGCATGATATTTAAATACAGTCTGGCCAAAGGTTTAAGATCTTAAAAGGAGTGGAGTGGAGTGGTAGAGTCAAGCAACTCGACCGGGGTCGCACCACCCTCTCACAGAAAATCGACGCCAAGTAACAGTATTTGAACTGCTGCGTTCCGTTTGGTTAGTGAGAGTGCCGGAGCCCAAACTCCTTTCCCATCCCCTCCCAAACTCCTTTCCCATCCCCTTTCCTTTACAGGGTCGGCAGCGCGAGTGTGACGCCACTGGTGTTGCACACGTCCATAGGCCGCGGTAACCGCTTCCCATCAGGTGGGCCGTATGTTTGTCTGCCACCTTAGTGGTATAAAAAAATAAAAATAAAAAAAATGTTATCGGCGTACACAAAACGTAAAAGAGTCGTAAAGTAAAATAAACCGGCCAAATGCGAGCCGGACTCGCGAACGAAGGGTTCCGTACGATTATCTATAGAATGGGAGCCAATAAAATATTTTATTTTTATTTTTGAAGTGAATATACAACAACTAAATATTCTGTGGATGCAGGCCGCTACAGACCGGTCGAAATGGAAGTCGATGGGGGAGGCCTATGTTCAGCAGTGGACTTCCTACGGCTGATATGATGATGATGATGAAATATTCTGTGAAAATTTCAAGCGTATACCTGTTGCCGTTATTAATATCGAATGAAAATGGCAAAAACATCACGTTTCTTGTATGGGAGAGCCCTCATTATATATTTATTTTATTCTGTTTTTGGTGTTTGTTGATCTAGCGGTAAAAGAAATACATCATCTGTGAAAATTTCAACTGTCTAACTATCACGGTTCATGAGATACAGCCTGGTGACAGACGGACGGACTGACAGCAAAGTGTTAGTATTATGGTCCCGTTTGGGTACGGGACCCCTAAAAATGAACTTTCACTAAATTACATATTCGTATTTATTGCATGCCAAGTGCAAAAACCTTCCCCTAACGTATTCAACTACTTATTATTAACTAACTGAATATCGTTATAACATCTGCATAGACAATAAAGGGATCAGTGCGTGATGGATATGAAAAATAAAACAAAACGCGTTGTGATAAAACAAAGTCGTATTAGTAAGACCGTTTACAATTCGAGAGCGGGAGGACCGTATATCATGATCCTTTATTTTTGAGATTTGTCTCCGCCTCTACTGTGTAATTTTTTTTTATCAGATAAATAGTTTAAGAGATATATCGTAAAAACCACTTCAACCCCTATTTTCAAGATGGCGGCCGTTCGACAAGGGTGGCGACCCCACAAACTTGGTTTTAGCTTTACACTGACCCCCCCTACACATCAAAAGAATAAAATTGCGTCCTCTAAAAAACTCAAGGTTAGGCCTAAAAAATGTAACATTTCAATGGACTACACGGGCAGTGGATAGTGGCCAGTTAGGTGGAACTCGAACCGACCATAATCGTACACAGTCTCTAATACTGGGGTATAAGGTGGTCTAATAAGGCAATTCCCTCACACCTCGGCTGACCCTGGGCCATCTACGGCTTTGATGCTACTAGCAATCAGGATTCTAAGGTGGAACGAAGTTTCTCAGCTCAGGTAGTTTATAATAAAAAAAAAACAATCTGCTTTAGTTAAAGTAATGTTCAAACCTATTTACACTTATGTTTTTTGTGAAATAAATAATCATGTTGAGAATGAATTAAAACAAAATATTCTACATTTCAATCTCACTTTAAAATATTTCTTAAAAATATAAACTTATGTCATTTTGATATTACTTAAGATATCAAGACTAGTGTTGATGTTCAGCACTAATCAATTCAGCACGTGAATGTTATGATTCAACATATATTACGTTAGCAAACATAAATAGATGCTAATCGATATCACGACCCGGTAACGGAAGTACCTAGATATATTTAAAAGCATTGGGACGTCAGAAACTGGTTCACCTGATGCGGGGGTAGTAAGATATAAATAATGTGCTAATTCCACCGGCTGGTTTTGTCGACCGACTTGCAGTACATTGCCACCACTCGTTAACTAAAATGCTCTTGAAATAATAAATTTGATTGTTTCTTGGAGTTACACCACCGCCACACAATTTGAGCTGTCGGATCTTGGAGGTGCAGATATGTCTAATAGTGATAACACAAGAATAACGCGAGAAAGAGCAGATCAGCTACATTTAATTAATGTCAAATTTCATTATAGATGAGACTCCAAGAGGAAATCCGTTTGATATGCAGAACGCATTCTGACTACTGATATGTGTTGTAGTAATCCCAGACTACAATATGACTGATATTTTATATAGGCCGAGGGTCTCAGGGTGCACAAATAACAAAAAAAAATCCGGTCTACATATTTTGCAAACGGTACACCCATAGGAGCATCGTCTATAAATCTTTTAAGATTGATTTCCCTGTCTGAACTGTCGAGTAAATTTAAGACAATTCTACATGAATAACAATACATATTCAAAAATCTTTAAATAAGTATTAAGTGTCCTGTTGAAATTTGGAGCTACATGACTGGGATAAAACATCCACGGCACAGATAACTGCAACCAGTATTACAAGTCTACTACTACTGCGAGCTTATGCTAAGTGCTAGGTATACGGTTGTGTTCCTCCTGAAGGTGAAACACCAGAGCTCTGTAGATATAAAGATAGAGTCAGCTTAGAGCAATTGTTACCTTCTTACCTACCAGTCACAGGTAGGTATATTTACTGATCAATCAGGCCATGTCGTTTGACATCAAAGGATATTATAATGTGCATTATAGGGTTAATACGAAAGCAGCGGTAAATAATAATTCCAAACACTGTATTAAATAAATCGCGTCAATGGACATTTGCCGCATTTTCCTGTTAATTTCTGGTATATTAGCTCTCACAGTAACCGTATTCAGTTCACTCATGTTGTGGTTTGAATACAAAAGCAATGACGCCGTAATCATGTAAAATACAGACTTATAACACTAGTCAGCAGTATATATAGCAGGTGGGACGTGCAATGCTGGTCGTTTGCATATTGTGCCAGTGTGAGATTCGGCAAGACCGGAATTCTGTCGTGTCAAATTTATGCTATTGCGACAGAACTCGATACCGAACTACGTAACCGTGATGCAATGGTCACCCTATTTTATTCTAGTAACGCGTGATTTTTCTTTGTCTAATTTTCGACTTATTTATATTATGAAAAACTATAATTATATTACGGAAACCTTATTTAATAATAAATAAATATTCTACGACATTCTACACAGCGCTTTCAAGACCCAAAGTAAGCATAGTTTAACTAGCTTGTATTATGGGTTCTAGAATGCGGATAAACATACTTGTATACTTTTTTTTATGTACATACAAACATATTATACATAGAAACACCCAGACCAATGCAAATAGACATTTTCATGCATACGAATATTTGCACTGAGCGGGAATCGAACCCGCGCCCCCTGTCGAAGCAGTCGAATGCGCTACCGCTACGCCACGAAGGCCGTATTTTTCTATTTAATACACATTTCACTTTTCTTCTTTTGCTTTCCAATCTTTGACGGTACTTTCATTTCCTTACGTCAATAAAGAATACTGTAATGATTACCAGGATTAATTGATTTATCTCACTCTAAGCACAGTTTAATAAATAGTTACTACGTAACGCTAAGTTAAAAGTCACAACTATTCTATGATAGAGTGCGTTTTGCTGTGTCAAGAATGTTACTGTCAGAGCGTTGGTTCAAGGAGCAGTGAACTTTGCGGAGTGGCGAGGCTCTTCCACACCTGTGGTTCACTCGCACACCCATTAGTTCCAACAATTTAAAGTTTCAAGATAGATATCACGTGCTTACCACACATTTTGAGACTGGCTACGGGTATGTACCTTAATGACGATACTATTAACTCGACGAAAAGGATAGGAACATTTTGATACTGTCATTAATGAAGCTATGACGGCAAAAAGCAATGGCGCAATTTTTCTTACTATCTACTCAGAAGTCATTCCAAATCAAAGTAAAATCACCGCTGCGGTAGCAGGCTTACACTTTCAAACGATTCCAGCAAGTCATTGAAGCAATAGACAGAAAAATTACATAGTAATTAGTTTTTGATGGGAAAACGAAATATAATACATTTAGATACGTCATCAATTCTGTGGTTGATTGGTATATTATTATTACCCTGATATTAAACTCAGGTTTGTCATTATAATTATACAATAGTTACCACATCGTAAAGTTGCTGTTAATTGTTAGAACTAAATAAAGCAACTGTTGTTGAACCATGTCCTCACAAGAATGTTCAATTAATATGAGATGAGCAAGATTGGTGTTGTTTTCACTACCACAGCAAGGGTGGACAGCGGGCAATTTTGAATTATCTGTGTACGCTTGATTCAGTTGCGTGTATTTATAATAACGGCGTGTATTTCTGGTGTGCTTATGGACTTTTACGATGAAGTGAGTAACTATTTTAAGTGCTCCCGTCATGAAGCCGGTTGTAGTGACGGAACGACGCTCGACTTGAGCCACAAGATAATTAACAAATTAGTTCCACTATTGAATTAATTTATTCAGTGATTTCCCTTAAGTTTTATAAGCATCAATCGGGTAACGGTAAGAACATTTAACATTCATTCACTGAGAATATTCTGATATTGAATTAGTGTTTGTTGTTGTAAGTTTGATTTACGTATAATTAATAATCGTGACTCAAGATTCTTTTTGTTATCTATATTCTGAAACTATAGAACAGTATTTCCATTTTTGTTTATACATTCACATAATAATAAAGCAATTTAGATCTTGAGTTATTCCTCAACTTTAACGACCGACTAACAAGAACTTCCAACTGTGTGCAGTGCAATTATGCACTTTTAACGGTATAATAATTTTACTGCAATGTAGGCCTAGCTGTGTGCCTTATTGTTCGTAGTAATACGCCTAGTAGGTGCAAATATTACAGAAAACCAATCTCAGGGGTACTTCTTATCACCCAATATCTTTCTTCGACACATTATTGTCATGTTGTCCATTAGCAAGGTACTGACGACACACTTTGCAAAGGCAGTCAAGGACATCCTGCGGTTATGCAGAGAAGAAGAAATGATTACAACTTTTCACTGAGTTTTACCGGAATTGTCTTTATTGAACACTCGACTTAATACAACGGTATGCATTCGGAGTCATCACCTTTTTAATTAATCCTACCCTTTCCTTCCCTATTTAGAACAAAATATGCAGGGCTCAAGAATCAACGCGAATGTTAAACTAAATGATTCAGTACAGTTCTGAACCATAATGATAGGTCTAAGAGCATATAATTTGGCACTGGAGTTCCGTACATATAGAAGAGTTCTATGTATGGGTGTTTATCGATTCCACCTCTAAGCCATCTACTATAGTTACATATTGGTATAGAATAACCCTAAAAGTGAAGTCGTAAAAATGTATTATTTTATAGGTGACCTTAATATCTTTTATTTATATATACGTATGAAAAGTTCCCGTTTAAAAAATAATAAGCACAGCTCAAACTAGACCTAGACAAAGATTATCATTAAATGCACATGACATATAATAGTCATAGTCTTAGGATAATATTAGTCTAAGTGTTAGAAAGTCCAATTGTCATTATGTAAAAAAGTCAGCTACAGAACGTTATAATCATACATTTTTTTGGGTTTCCAGGGCCTACGGCTCCCCTGAGATGGGAAATATTGTAGCCGTAGGCTTGACTGCGATCGTAATGGTATAGTAAAAAAAAATAGAAATCCGTGTTTGGACAATGTGAGCTAGTTTATTACTTTGAATTGATTGAAGAGATTGAAATTATTAGATATCTAATCCTAGTATATTTGCTCTGTGCACCAGACACGTTTAATAGCTGACTACCTCTTTTTTGTAGTAGCACGACATCTGGGACGTTCATGTATAATATAATTGTATAATAAATAAATAAATATTCTAGACCAAGGACACAACGCCAGCTAGACCCAAACTAAGCAGAGCTTGTCATATGGGTTCTAGAATGCGGATAAACATAGTTAAATACTTTTTTTGTAAATAAATACATATTATACATAGAAACACCCAGACCTATGCAAATATACATATTTGCAGTGAGCGGGAATCGAAACCGCGACCTCAGGCTTAGCAGTCTAACGCACTACCGCTACGACACAGAGGTCGTCCTTATTATTAGGATAATAAATAGTATATATATTAACCTACAGAAATATAGGTTCCAATTTAGAGATTTATATTTATAAATTTTGCTCAGAGTGCATAGACTTTTGCGTAGTTTATGAGTGCTAAAATGAAATTGGTACAGTACGGTAGTTTTTCCGATTTTATAGTGTTTTGTTGGAGGCTGGTTGAAGTGATCTATGCTATTAAAAATTGTAAATTTGTTGTGTAAACATTGGAGACATTAAAAAAAAATACTTTGGTTATGTTAAATGAACGATTCTGAACACAAGAATATTTTTTGGAATTCTAGTCTGTTGGTCTGTTCGCGATGGAAGTAAAAACTACTGAAGGAATTTTGATGTGATTTGTAGAGTTCCGTTGCCAAATGGCAAAAAACGGAACCCTTATAGGTTAGTCATGGCTGTCTGTCTGTCTGTCCGTATGTCATAGCCACTTTTCCGAAACTATAAGACTTATGCTGTTGAAACTTGGTAAGTAGATGTATTATTTATTCAAAGCGAAAATCATGAAATATAAGATAAAAATACTCTTTGCAATTTCGTACCTTTTTTTTTTTTTTTTTTTTTTTATCGTGCGGAAATCCCTTCGGATACCCCCCCGCCGGCCAGCGGGGGCGGTTATGTCGGGCTTGCACCGACTAAAACCGCACGCCGTCTCGGGTCTTCAGACGCCGGGGTGTAAGGTTACCCATAGAGCATATCCCTCGCACCCCGGCTGACCCTGGGCCATCTCACCACTAACAGCATCGCTCATCCTGTCTCCTCTGAAAGCAGAGGAGTACGGAGAGCGATGTGTTCCCGCCACGTTGGGTATTGGCCGACGATCAATGCCAACCCTATGAAGGGGTGAAGGGGAAGCCATTGACCGCCGCCCAGGGTGTACCGGCCGCTCCGATTCCGTTCCCCCCGGACTGCAGCGGGATCGGAATCGGAGCGACACTCGAGGAGGTTACCCAACACACACCCCACCCAACACACACCCCACGCAATTTCGTACCTACTTAAAGGGGTTTTCCACAGTTCAAATATAGTAAGTGTTGCTCTATCTATTGATTCTTCTCTCTATTATAGTGTGTTATCTATTGAAAAGTAATAAGTTTTCGCAGAATACATGAAACTATATGGCACTGGCTACTAGTATAATGAAATAAGTACAATAAAAAATGAAAAGAAACGTATATAATAATATACTTAATATTATTGATCTTTAAAACTAGCAGTAGATGTAAACACTAATATTTCAATAAAAGAACAATAAAACTCTTAGGACAATAGATTATTCTACTCCCTGAGTATTTATTTTACCTTATAATATTATTATTTTCAATGCATTATTAACGGTAAAACAAAACAAAAAAATAAAAACCATAGATATTATTTACTAAACGCGTATAGTATGAAAAATTGAAGCGAGATTAGAAACACGTATGATGTTTTTACATCCCGAACAACATGATTAACGTGCCTCTTTAGTGTAATTGCGGGACTTCTCACAACAAATAGTCGTCATTAGGGCCGGTGCCTAAGGGCTATTATCTCGAGGTTTCACACTAGCGTGCTACTGCCTCCAGGTACCAAGTAATAGTTAGGAGTCTTCTCAAGAGTCATTCTGAAAGTACACCCTTTCTCTCATATGTTCTTCACACTAATTACTTACTCACTTGGTCTACCAGTATGTTTCGTCTATTTCTTCACACGTCTAGTTCACCTGAAACTTCTAACCCTTAGCGTGGTAGGAAACTAAGTGAACACGAAAAGAAGAGTTTCGTAAAAGTAGAAAGAAATTGGAGTTGAAACTATTATAAGTTCATAATAACAATAATTGTTGCCCACCTCGCAGGGGTTTTGTCTCCCTAATATTATGGGGAGATTTAATGTTACTCCATGTGTATAATAATAACTTAAATTATTTGGAGCTTAATGTTACAATATCCGGGTGACCGAGCTTAGCCCGGTATTTTTTTTCGACGTTTCTAAAAATGAAACTCCTGTATACTAAATTTCAGTAAAATCGTTGGAGCCGTTTCCGAGATTCTGATTGATTTTTTCTATAGTTCCATATATACAAGAATTCTCGTTTAAAGGTATATTAAATGGTTATACATTGACCCTGATTTCTCAGAGTTTGAGAGTATTGTTGGCCAGTTGGCCTCCATAGGCTACCGCGGGGCACTGCAAATCCCTCAACTCTAGCTAACCTTAACATGAAAGTGTAAATTTCAAGAGCATTATTACGGGGAAATCCACTACCACCAGTCCATGTTGCCCTCTACCATCTTTATGGCATGTTTGCCTTTGGCGACCCCAGTGGACCCATCTCATCTAGTGAAGTGGCGAGTCGCCGGCTGTCAGAATCTTGAGATACTGAGTACCTATGACAGACGCCGATTCTCTATATTTTGTGTTTAACCAGTTCATGTGTATTTTCAAATACGCACACACGAAAATTTGCTTATTTGTGACCAAAAACATGCAACTCAGAGATACTACAAAGATGTATTACAATGATTAAGTATGTGCATTGATCGGGAATCGAACGCGCCAACTCAGACGTGGCAGCCGAACGGTCTATCATTACACCGCACATCATCACGTCGTATATGTTTATTTAATTTGCAAATGATTATATTATACATTTAAATAATGACAGGTTTCTCATAAAATTGTATTGTGTCTCCGTGACTGCATGTTATCCTTATGAAAGTCAATATCCCCATATTATGACTATTATGAGTCATTGCTGATATTATGTTCCTCAGTAATTAGATATCATGGCTATAGGTGTGACTCGTAATTCACCGAACTATCCCACATATGAAATAAAGTAACGTCATCATTAACCGGTCATCGTTACCACTCCTAGAGGTGACCTTCAGCAATGACATGAGTCTTAATATTTTTAAGCAACCTTTATAAAATATTATTTTCGTAACGATTCAGCGTCCAAACGAGGTAATTAAAGAGATAATCAATTTGGTCTTACATACATTTTTTGAATCTTTGCTCTGTATTCAGGTATGCTATCACCAGTAGACTCTCAAATCTGTGTCTGGTTTCACCCTGTACTAAAATAATTGTTATAATACACTTGTCATGCAACACAAAATAAGTGAGTTGATTTCTAGGAAATCTTTTACAGTTTGGGATCCAAGTAAAGGCCTACATGAAACAAATTTTAAAGCAATTAGAATCTGTTATTTTACACTTTTCAGTATTTTTAGGTTACTGAAGTCGGTTTAATTTTTTATGAAATATTTTATTTCTCCCTTTTTACCCGACTGCGCTAGAAGGAGGGTTATGTGTATAATTGTTTATTACGCTCTGTAGCCTGAACGGCTCGATTGATATTAGCCTGAGAGATGTCGTTAGATTCGTGTAAATACGAAATGTGAGAGTACTACTGGGTGTATCAAAAGTAAAAAAAAAACAAAATGGCGGATTTTTGGCAACAAAATGTAAAACAAAAATGTGTTTTTGAAACATATTTTCACTCAAACGTATCGAGTACGGTATCAAAACCTTTTAAGGTTGATTTCAAAAATATAAATATCATAACTAAAAAATATACCATATATTTTTTTAATTTACGGTTCTAGTAATCGAAATCACTAGTATTCCCGCTCACCCCTCCAGTTAAGCTAAATTGATAGTGTTAGGGGTGGGTTCATGTCAGTAGTGTAATGGCCAGGATTAGAACCCGGGACCTCTCGATCGTAAGGCTGTCTCCTTAACCACTAAGCTACCGACGCTTATCAAAAAATAAAAACCCGACTGCCCTTTTAAGCCCGAAACAAGTTTGATTGCAGGCGGGGCCCATTCATTTTCTTTCAGCTTATGATTTGCAAAGGGATTGCTAGCAAATTTGATTTTTTAATTTAATAATTTAATTAGTGAATGTAATTCATTTTATTAGTGATTCTTAAATCTTCAGTTTATTCCAGGTTGAATCCCAGGCTGTCACCTGTCACAAAAACTAGCTTTCTCTTTTTCCACTTTTAATTTGGCTTACCTATACGGTTTTTATGGAAGTGACTACCGTCTGACCTCCCAAACCTGGAAGGAAAACCTGCACAAGAATCTCGCCAGCCAATCAGTAGGAGTACGAACTTGCAGGTGAGGTTACTAGCTTAGTGAATTTTGTAGACGGTGCCCCGCATCGCAGGGCTCCTATTTCTTCATGCTTTGTTACAAGTTATCTAGTCTATCCATGTCGGGATTTGCCCTTTTGGTAACTCCACTCGACTCTCCTCTCAACTTTACTTTCCATTCTAATCTGTTCAGAGTAAAGCGGAAAGTGAATTTGAGAGGAGAGTGAAGTTGTGCCCTTTCCACTCCACTCCACTCCATTCTCTTCTCCACTACACTCTCTACTCCACTCTCCACTCCATTCAACTGTCTACTCCACTCTCCACTCTAATTTCCACTACACACTAAACCCGCCACTCCACTCTCCACTCCATCCTCCACTTTACTTCACTCCACTATCCACTCTTCACTCTGCGCTTTCCACTCTCCGCTCTACTCTCCACTCACTTCTTTCTCACTAATGTAGCTTATGTTCCAATTTGTAACATTATATTTCAGGCGAATGCTCGCAGTGAGGGAGCATCTTAAAAAAAAAATCACACAATAGTGTTAATTCTGTTGCTCATCTCACTACACTATTTCATTTAAATTTCGCAATTTTTTTCTATGTGCTGTCGGCTTAAATCTAGACTTTATTAAAAAGAGTATTCTAGTCTAGAGAGTTTTGTAACAGTAGAATTGGCCCTTCAAAATATGTTTTCCTTACAAAAGACATTTGACGTCATGTTCGATCATAAATCTAACTGTACCTCGATAATTTCACATATTTATTTGATTTTGAGGAGGTTTCTGCATCTCTGGAGTTCTAGGTCAAATAATTATAAAATGTATATGGTGACAGTGAAGGAAGCTCGTGAAGTATGTAAGGACAGAAGCAGATGGCAGGCTGTTGTCTTTGCCTATCCCGGAGGGAAAAAGGTGTGAGTATATGTATGTATGTATGAATATGGTTGACGTTATATAGTAATTTTTTTAAATCGGTTCATAAAACTCCTCCTTTTTGAAGTCGGTTAAAAAGTTAAACAACGCACAAAAAGTTAATACGATTCGTAAAGTGCTATTTACATTAACATGAAATTTCCACGATTTATTGTGCAAATACTTCCAGATTCGTTTAAACCAGCGGCAATATTTCTATAACAACTAAACATTAATTTATTCCGTAACAACTTTGCGATCGCAAGCTACCGCAAAGTTATTGTGTGTAAATTCTTTCAAAACAGCTTGCATTATGCGAGCAATATATAATTAAACTGCGTGCAATATATTTGCAAAAAAGGTAGCCCAGGTTGTATAAAAATGTGTGCTTCTACTGGAGTAGTGTTATTTTATTACATTGGTTTTAAATTATGTCCCATACCTCATGTGTCGTCGGTATACTTCTATTAGTGTACATATCAATCAAATATCATACAAACACCTTACGATAAGTGATTATCAGTACCTCTCAATAACAGAAAAGCTATTGCGTAGATAACCTATCCTCTTCCCAAGAAAGTCTAGTTCTTTATCACACGTCTTCAAAATCGTGAGACAGGTGGCATTTTGTTTCATTTGTCTTTATGTTATGTTTGATGGTATGTTTGGGCACCATTTGAGCACTAAACAAAAACTATTCAACAAATTTTGATCAACCATTTTTGTGATCAAAAACTTATAATTAGTCATGATAAAAATCAAACAACACGCGCGTGAGACCACGTTGTAAGTAGGTGAAGATGACGGTACAAGCAGTTTTTCATATACAAAAAGTTTGTACACTATTGTATTTATTATGTTATACATCTTAACACAAGTTGAGATTTGGGTTCAGAATCAAAAATAAAGGAAGAAATGTAATAGATAAATGTTATTAAGAAAGTGGTCTATATGAGGGCGTTTGGTCATGCAAACTGGAAAAGTCTCCTTGACGTTGAATTCGTATTTAGGAATATGTATTATTTTTACTACTTTCGTATTTACTGTCTAATTAAATATGGACTTTTGAACCTACTTGATACTACCATACCATAATATCGATGCAACCTACTAATGAAAGTATTTTAGTACCCATTCTACATCTCTATTATAAATGCTGGAAGCCTGACTAACACGTGATTAATACAACACAATAACATTCTTCAGACCTTATATAACATTATGTATTTGAATATAATATGTCTAGTCAGTCCTGAATACAAAAGACGTGTCAAGGACTTAGCAGGTTATTACAATCGTGGTGGTAATTTGTTATATTTCGCAGTGTTTGAAATAAAATTATGCATATTATTCAAGCTGAATTTACTTTTCGGCTTATCTTTGCCGCACCATAAAGACTTTATGTACTAGCCCATATGCTTCATTCTTCCTACAATCCCGGCTCCTTCAAGCGGGGTGTGACAAGCATCTGATGAGACTATCAAACTAATAAATAATGTTACAATGGTGTTCATTGTAACATTATTAATATCTTTAGCTAATGATGACCATCATTCTGGAAACTGAGATTTGCCAGGCGAGTTGAAATCATATTGACGTGAACCACGTAAAATAATTAAAAAAATGCTTATTATGAGTATGCCTATTGAGGAGAATATCAACTGTACACTACCCACTTAAATCAGTAACTTACTACCTTTGATGGTGGTTCTGAATCTGGAGGCATTTAATGTCCGTTAATTTTACAAGTTAGTGAAGTCCCTTGCGACCCTAGAGTATTATTTTAGCGCATGCGTTATTTAACCATCCTATATTCGTGGCAAATATACTTATAAGTATGTATAAAAACACATACTTATATCCACGCCAGTACTGATGACGAAAATGGGCAACCATCAGAACCTCACACAGAGTACCACCGATGTGAATCAACATCTAACAAAAGAAATTTAGTTTGGTGAAGGGGTTAAACGACAATATAATTAATTTCAGTTAAGTTGACCAAGAACTATGCAGTTACCAATAAGTACAAAATGCCAGCGTTTTCCATTTAATGAAAACAAGGCAAACGTATAGGCAATGTCGGTCTCACAGTCTAATGCCCGGGTTTATGAAGGATTTGTTCTGAAATTTTGCAGTTTTAAAATGAAAAAACTTCATTCGACTATAGATTTTTCTGGTATTCAAAGGGGATTATATCAATTGTCTTAATAGTACTTCACAAACAACTACAACTACAACCACTAACATAACTTGCCGCTCTTTGGAACTGGTAAACTGCACATATCAAGTGAATTTCGATAACTAATTTAGTTCTTTATTGTTAACGAAGCGTTATTAATTAACGAGTTTATGAATAGTGCCCTAAATGTGGCTACGTTCTTTACTTTTATCTAGTGAAACAAACCGCCGCAATTGTAATATTCATGTGAATAAACGATAAAAAGTCGTTATTGGAACAATATTTTCTACCACACACGGTAAGTCAATAAATCCGCGCAACGAGAAGATGATTTGAATAAACCTTTCTTATATACATGCATTCGAACGTAAAATAGGTGTGAAACCATTACTACAGGCAAATTGTTGGAACTAAATAGTAATCTCACTGAGCCCTTGTACAATTTGAATAATAACTTCATTCGCGTATAATAACTGGTAAGAATAGATTAGGTAAGTAGGTAAAAAAAATAAAAAGATACTTACCTGAAATTTGATTCCGAATAAAATAAATGCAAGTACATATTATAATTAGCTTGTATTGATTCAATTGACAAACTGTGTTGTGTAGTAGTGAAGTATTGGATTGCTACGTCAGAGATCACGGGTTTGATTCCCGCTCCGTACATTTACACTAGCTTTTGCCCCCGTTACCGAAACCAATGTTAACGGATTATTCCACTTTGTTCACCTGGGTGACATCACCTAGGTGAACAGAGTGGAATTGATTAGTCTACTTTGATCACCTCGGAAATAAATCACCTGACCCAAGACGCCTAATAATTATGATTACGATACGCTGCCGATGATTCGAGTTTATAGTTATTCGAGATTTTGATGCATCGATGGAGTGAACTGTCGAGCTCATAATTTAGCGATTTCAAGTACTATCGAGTAAACGTTTTCGAGCAAGTGTTATTCGATCTCGCGTCGTTATTAGGCGTCTTGGGTCAGGTGATTTATTTCCGAGGTGATCAAAGTAGACCAATCAATTCCACCTTGTTAACCTGGGTGATATCACCCAGGTGATTTATTTCCGAGGAGATCAAAGTAGACTAACAATTCCACTTTGTTCTCCTAGGTGATATCACCCTGGTGAACAAAATGCGATGGTAACTTATTCCCGGGATAAAAATGTCATATAATCCACCCCTGTACCAATTTCAGCCGAATCTGTTCAGCTGTTAAAGCGTGATTGAGTAACAAACATCCAAACATCTTCACAAACGTTCACATTTATAATATTGGTAGGATATTGGTATTTTATTAGTCTGTGGTTTTTTAATAGGGGTGTATAGTACGTTATAAATAAAATGTGTATGTAGGTATATTAAATAGGTACCTAACATTTTTAAGCGTAGCGAGCCGAAGGCGAGCGAAGCGTCTTTGGTTTCAAAGTTGCATTTCAAACAAATGATACTCGTCCGAGACCGTTTGACCGATCTCGACCAAAGCCACGGTGATCAAGTAGACATTACTGAGTGTCGTAAGGGGTCGCATGTCTAGATCGGTCTTACCATCGAGGAATAATCACCGAAAAACCAAATCAATGGAAAAAGTCGACCGGTCACGTTGAAGTATTGTTGGATAGGCAAATCTAGCTACACTTAAGTTTGGGTTGATTGCGAAGCTGGTAACCGTCCTAGTTATCCTTCTTCTTAACTTAAGACTGTAAATTAAACTAATGAATCTTGTTGATTAAGCGGATTTAAAGATAATAACATACTCTAAAGCATTTTGTGTACTAGTTTATACGAAAATAATCTCTCATGTAAACATAACTTACTCTATTCAAATCAACTTTAAAACAAGAATATTCACAGTGTACGTTTTATCTCGTGTTTACACAACCAAGCATTTCATAACATCAAAATGGCGATTTGGTTCTTAGAACTACATAGAAGAAATGGAGTGATCTAATCCGTTTCTAATAAAGATCACGTACAAAGGGATATAAATATGTAATAACCAGATTTTGTTCTGACGTGCATATTTACGTGGGACACTCAGAAAGTTTTGCGAAAATAAAAAAAAAGTGTTCTATAGGTAAAATTTTTTTTATTAAATCTTTTCAAAGTACTCTCCACCAGCCTCTATACAAAGTTTCATGCGTTTGAACCAGTTTTCAAAACACTTTTTCCAATCCGCCGCAGATACCTCGTTTACAGCCTGCTCAAACGTTGACAGCGCATCTTCCGGCGACGAAAATTGTATCCCTTTGAGCTGATTTTTTATTTTCGGGAATAAAAAGAAGTCGCACGGTGCAAGGTCAGGGCTGTAAGGAGGGTGACTTAGGAGTTTAACCGGAGTGCTGTCCAGGAAGTCCCTCGTTTTAAGCGCGGTGTGTGCGGGCGCGTTGTCATGGTGGAGTAGTATCCCGCGGAGCCCTGTGTTTGGTCGCTTGTAGCTCACTACAGAGAAAACTTCTGCCAAGCATTTGGCAGTGTACCATTCAGCGTTGATGCTTCTTTGATTTCGTAAAGGGATTGATAACAAGTAGCCAGACAAATTGAAAAAACTCGCGATCAAAATCTTCCCTCCGCTTCTAGATCGCTTCACTTTGGTAGGTGTTGATTCGTTTTGAAACAGCCAAACCGTCGACTGGCGTTTTGTTTCTGGATCATACTGATAAATCCACGACTCATCACCTGTAATGATGTCATAAACACGCCGAGACGCGCCTGCTTCAAACTTGTTTATCATATCACGACACCATTCCACCCGGGCCTGCTTCTGAGCATCGGTGAGATTGTGCGGCACCCAGCGTGAAACTATCCTTCTCACACGAAGATGCACGTGAAGAATCTCGTGAAGGCTTCCCGATCCAATCTAAAGAATGTGCTGAATCTCTTGATATGTGACTCGTCTATTATCTTGGATTAAATTTTTCACTGCTAGCACGTTTTCTTCCGTAACAGCCGTCAAAGGGCGACCACTTCTTTCTTCATCCTCCAAAGTCAGTCGACCGCGCTTGAATTCGTTATACCAACGATACACGGTCGCCTTGGAAGGGCCTTCATCCATGAATGCCATTTGAAGTCTATCGTACGATTCGTCTGGTTTCAGGCAACACTTGAAATCGTAGAAAATCATAGTGCGAAAATGTTCCCGACGCAGATCCATTTTTCAATGAGACACAATAATTGAAATTATCTTGCAAAAAATGCTGAGAGAAATTTTGAAATTGGAAAGTACTTATTTTTACTCATAAATAATCATATTTTAGAAATAGATTATAACTGACCAGTCTCTCATATATAAAAACTTTTTTTCGCAATACTTTCTGCGTGGCCTGGTAGTAGGTACACCACTTCCCCAAATTTAGGAAAAAAACATTGAGCTTAAAATACGAATTTAATGATTTGGTATTATAATTTTTTTTTCAATTTAACTTTTTTTTTTCGTGCGGAAATCCCTTCGGATACCCCCCCCCCCCCGCCGGCCATCGGGGGCGGTTATGTCGGGCTTAAGGCGACTAAAACCGCACGCCGTCTCGGGTCTACAGACGCCGGGGTGTAAGGTTGCCCATAGAGTATATCCCTCGCACCCCTACTGACCCTGGGCCATCTCCGGTTTCGAGATGGCACCCTCGGGTTTGAGAACCACGGTGTCCCCGTCTTGCCACGGTTTGGGGGAGAGGCACTAGTCGCCCCACAAGCCTACATGATTTTTGGAAACCTAAATAGTATAAAATTTCTTCATTTTCTTTTAATCCTGATTAGCAAGAATATTTCGCATAGCAAAATTTTCAAATTAATCGAGCTTTTCTCAGTTTTTTGTATACTTATATAGTCATGCAAAAATATAATCATCGTATGTATACAATATAATGTTAAATTAGTTGTGTCTATACATTGGATATATTTAGAAAAATACTTGGGTTATGTTAAATTGAACCATTCTGAACACATGTTCTTTTTATTTTTATCTGTTTGCGTGTTTGTTTGCGTTGGACTCAAAAACTACTGAACGGATATTGATGCGGTGTTTCTTATTAGAAAGGTCTTAGTTAGACTTACAATCTACCGTATGTTTGACTGCAATTGGTTAAGTAGAGCCGAAGATATAACCAAAAGAACGATAACCGACATCCGCGCGGGCGGAGCCGCGGGCTTTAGGTAGTCTAAAAAAAATATTGTGTGGCAGTATGAAGTACAGAAAGTAGAATAAGCACGATCGATATACAGGTAATGGGATTTGGCGGCCATTCCCCTGACACCCTAGGAAGTGACCCCACTCAACGGAAGAGTTCACTCAATAAGCCTTTATTTTCTCTCTGCATTTGTCCCATATTCTCTCGGAGGGAAATATACGCGTCGCTTGGCAGACAAACCTATGACATCGTGTGAAAATTGTCCTTATTCGTAAAAGTTTAATACTGGAATTTTATGTCTTATCGCAAACTATATACTATTGTACGGCTAAAGTATACTCAAATTCTTTCAAAATAAGGTTCTAATTTTATTTACTTTTTTCGTTCAAATATTTTTGATTCGTATTCGTCGGTGTACGATGATCTTGTATCTAAATCGGTGAACTCAATAGTAACTTACTACTCGAAGCCGAAAAAAACGGGCCTTCAGCAAGTAACATAAAATTTATTTATGCATTAAAACTAACGCTAATCGTTAGTTTTAATGCATAAATAAATTTTATATATTAGTTCATGTTATCAATATATATGAGAACCAATCACGAAAGTTTGGGAAACTTAGGATTACTTTTATGGCAGTAAAATAACTATTCTTTGTAGGTTAGGTCTTGGTAGGTTATGCGCTACAAATCGCAAGGGTCATTGCACTGACTGCAAAGTTTCTGTTTTGACACGAAAGATGATATGGGTTAACTTGAAACCATAGAACTCTTAATAATAAGACAGTCTTTTTGTTTCTTATTATTAAAAGTTCTACAGTTGAGACAGTTGACCAAACCATTTTTTTTTACGTGCGTAAATCCCTTCGGATACCCCCCCGCCGGCCAGCGGGGGTGGTTAGCCTAAACTTTTGACTGCCAATGAAATGTTGGTGCTAGTGTTGAAACTCGTATAGCTAAACTAATTTCACGAAACTAAACAATAACAACACAGCATGAAGTCAATGATGCTGTCGTCACGTGTTATGTCGAGCGCTAAGACAAAAAAACACAACCTTCTTGGCAAGTTCCAGTAAGTAATATACATAAACCATGTCAATTACAAAAAAAAATGTGAGAAACACCACATTGTCCTTAAAATTGGTCTTGAAATATGGAATGTGTTAATTATTAACAACAATAACGAAATACTTTATGGTATGCTTTAAAAATTTACGGTTTCAAAATATTTGAGTGCATTTCTCACGATGCTGGACACTGGACAAGATCTTATAACAGTATATCGCTAACAAAGTACGTACTAAGCAGATGAGTTAGCACAACAGATTGTGTCACATGCTTTCGTGATTCTTCAAAGGAATACTTTGTAAATATAATCTTGGTATTGGTAACATGAATAACTGTTGCTTAAACTGTATCAACACTAAAATCAAACTTATGGTTACTAAGCAGGTTCTAAGTACTATTTCATTTATAGGAATCTTTTTATGAGTTTTGTAAAAGATCAGTTGATTTTATTTATTTCTTTGACTGATTTTGATCAGGGATGCATGTCATCTACTGGATAAAGTGCCCAGCGGTACTTTCTCCTTTATTGGTCAACTCTAAATCTAGTCTCCAGGTCATTAATAGCGTGTCGTCTCAATCTGGGGAGTTTTACACACCCTGTGCCCGCATGCTGTGCTGCCAATTCGTTGACATGCACTTATAACCTTTTTTGGTATTTCATACTGTGTGTGGGCTTGGTAAAACAATAAAATTACTAAATAATCACCTTATGTAGGGTGTAGTGGATAATAATATTTGACGTTACTACGTCTACTAGATACCTAATGCCTAGCAGCAATTGCGATGGCGATTTAATGGGAGGTTCCTTCGAAACCGCCTGGTTCGAGCCTATACATAACTAACGAGCTTTATAGACTAGCCTATTGCCAACGGCAACGGGGTCATGTTCCATTTACTTGATATGAAATACCATTAGAAATTATTCGGGGCCTCTATCCCGTTTTCTCGGCTAACGGTTAGACTTGTTATACCTACCTAAAAATAGTCTACGATGGAACTAATGCTGCCCAGGCTGCCCTCTTTGTAGAGCCGTCTTTGACCCATTACAACATTTACCACAACGCAGAAATTTATAGGAATGCCCAAAAAGTGCAAGTCTATAAATAATTTTCACAAAACTTATGTAATCACTCGTTTAATAACAATGTGGTTAACGTAAACCTACAACGCAGAATCCATTGTAGCTTAATCGTAGTGATAGTGGGCTTATTGGATACTATTACAAGATTGACGAGACGAATAAGAATACTTACCATAGCCAAAAGTTGGCAAAAATTCAGATTCTGCCAACAACAATGGTTAGTTAGTGGTTAGGTACATCGTTCAAAAATAAATTGTTTAATTATAAGGGTATCTGATCTAATGCTGGAACGCAAAAAAAAACTCAACTGAAAAATATAGTATTAAAAGTGAAACCGCCTAAACATTATACAATTTTTTTTCACATCCTATATACATAATTTTTTTTATTACAGCTATCTGTTAAATCGCTTTTTATTCTTCCCATATTTAGAGCGATAATCACACAACAGTTCGACAATTCCACCTGGATATTATAATCTCATTCTCGGATCAAATTTGTTCACGTGCGAGAAATCCCGCCTGACAACGTATCTCAGCTCAAACGACATTTCCTTTACTAATGGAAAATTTATCCTCCAATATCTCTTGCATAAATATTTACCATTACTTACATACCAATGTCGTTTACGTTAAACTTGCGTAGTAAGAGAGCAATGTAACGGGTGTTTATTCGAAGTTATCTATAAGATTGGTGCTATCCATCCGTGCGGACCGCCCCGACCGCAGCGTCGACAAAATATCTTTAGTTCCGTGGAGATTTTACACCGAAGTAGACGTTATGTGATGTTACTCTGAGCGATAGTAATCCTTACTTGGATATCAGTTAAAGTGAACTATTAAAATGTTAATTACTATATACAAGTGAATAGTGTAGTTATTTGTGACTATCTTAGTTATAAAAAACGATCACTTCGGTGTTGGGTATGTTGTACAAGACTCGTTGAACTTCGTATTAGGTAAGTAACTTAACAGTTTTTGTTAAGATTTTATCTACAACGACAAGATCGCTAAGCTTACCTTTTTGCTTTTATAAGTAACTTACGGGTCAAGAACTACTCAGAATCATTCAGTTTTTTTTCTCTGATGAATGATTTACTGATGGGCACCTACTTATTAAAAATAGTAAAAAATCATCAACTTCAAAGTTACAATTTTGACTTGATGACTATTACTATTTTTAGTTTAGTTTAGTTTTTTTAGCTTTATAAATAGGAAATAATATTTAAGCTATTAAAAAGTTTTGTTGTAAAAACCTTAAGAACTAAGTCAAAGCAGTTCCGTTTAAGTACTTATAATAAATTTACGATTAATTTAAATAATAAGTACCATAATATTTAATTACTTTAACCTATTACATAATAACTTTGACATAAAATAAAAATTAAAGACTGGTTTGGTACCATTTGTATATAAGTCATTTATTAATTAATAAATACTATTATGTACCTACTATGATTGTATGAATTGCACATAATAGAATATGTACAATGTACGTACTATTGTTATCACAAAATGACATGAAGGTACAGATAATAATAAGCACACGGCCCATCTGATGGTAGGCGGTTACCGTGACCTTATGAATACTTGCAAGTCTTGCAACAGGTGATGCCCGCGACTCCGCCCGCGCGGAGATCAATCGTTTCGTAATTCGTATAAGTAGACCTTTCTATAAAAAACCACATTCAACTCGGTTCAGTAGTTTTTGCGTCCATCGCGAACAAAAAACAGACACAAAAATTCCAAAAAACATATTTTTGTGTTCAGAATCGTTCATTTAACATAACCCAAGTAGGTATGTATGTAATGTACAGATACAACTAATTTACAATTGCATAATAGTATAGATTCGATGTATGGGGATTCCACAAAGACCTTCCGGGGCCAAGCCAAAGTCAACTGCAAGCCGATCCTACATGCTTATTGACGGACGTGGCTATGGCGAAAAATTTTCACTCAGGGTTGGGAGGTGAGACGACAGGTGCTCCCATAAAAGCCGCATGAGCCAAGTCAGAAGTAGGAGAAGGACTAAGCGGACCCCGGCCTCCTGGATCAAGGCCTCCGATGCAACCTGAAACAACGCAAAATCATCAAACACACACAATCAAACATAAATATACATTAATAGAGGAATAACTATAGACGCTTTGCTTTCTTTAAGAAATATCTTCATACATTACAATTTTTAGACTCCATCGTAGGCCTTAATCATTGACTGCTATAGGTAGCAATACAACTAGTATATTGTGACTACAGCGCGTACGAATCCTAACACTTCGAGACATCACAAAGCTATATAACTTGTTTATCAACTTATTGATTCCTGTATAATTGTGGTTACATCATATGTTTTGGATTTGTAATTAATACCTGTACTTACGTTACAGTAGTGATCATTGCCAACTACTAATTTCCAAATTGTTGTTTAATTCGTCACTATACAAAACTATTTGGGCTTGTAGCTAACCCAGTTAAAACATACATAAATAGATTATGTTATACTAAAATTTTCATTCAGAGTCATAAAGAGCTCTGTTCAGCACTGTTGTATATCTTGTGTATCTTTCTTTCTATAATGGTTTTCTAACGAGATAAAATACTCAAGCCTGTATAAACCCCAAAGGATAGGTAGAGGTGTATTAACACTCACATTACCCCAACTACGGCTATCGGTTTCCAGTCTAGTGTTGTAAAATTATACAACTACAATCCATAATCAATAAAAATGAACAAAGCAGGTTCACCATTGTCAACGACAATCTAAAGTTATGCACTAATAATTTAATTTGTCTTATTCAAGTATTGGATGTATCGGAAAAAGAGAACATCTAGGACGGGACTAAAACCCGCAACCAGTCGCTGACAAGGGGAATGCTCTGATCAACTGAGCCACCAGACATAGGAAATAAATCGACACAAATCTATAGGAAAAGTAAGCATACTAATTACTTAAAAATTTAATTGAAATAAGTGATACTGTTATAACGATATAATGCATTGAATGATCGGTTTTACATTTAACATTTTCTATGCATACAGTTATTAGGGCCTTGTAAGAAGCTCAAAAACTCGTAATATAATTAATAATAATTCTTCGATGACCATGCTATGTCTATTCGGAACATATAACACAGCTACTTAAACATTTTATTGTGTACTTAAATATTAGTTACTAAACATAATTTCCTACACGATGATATTTTACTTTCAAGCTTATCAAAAGATTACAACACATCGAGGTATGCGATGACAAATCGGTAGTAAGAAGACACTTTTGAATCAATAGTCATAGTATAGGAATTTATATTGATTGCGGTAAAATCTGTGTTGTAATTATTTTTATCGGGTTCAATGAAACTTAATTATGGCTTTAAATGTATAATTTTTCCGGTAGGTAGCCTTGTATTAAGTAGTAAGCAATTGAAGCTTACTGGTTAAGGGGTTGGCCTTACCATTGAGAGGCCCCGGGTTCGAATCCTGGCCATTACACTACCGACGTTAATCTACTCCTAACACAAATAATTTAGCTTAGCTGGAGGGGTTAACGGGAATACTAGTAATTTCGATTTAAAAAAGTATCTATAAGCTTTGTATTCTAAGTTCTAAGAGATAATATAAAAGCTCATACAGTAAACTATACAAAACCAGGCAAATGGGATTGATATAATGCTCCCCTATTAGATTTCACTGTTTCGTGCAGTTCTACATACAATGTTACGTATTCCTTGAACAATTTGTGCACGTGGTTACCGTTAACCATATTGCGATATCGTGTATCTACTAGAGATTTAATAGATTCTAGCTAAATACAGTGCAAGTTATGTATCATTACGTCCGTGTGAAATCCTTTAGTTATCCTTTACCGTATTTACAAAAGTCAAAATTTGTCAATAAATATTTGCAAAACGTACTTTTGCGGGCATGCTATTTTATAAACGTAATAAAAAAGGTCAACGTTTTATTCATATTTCAAGAATTCAGACGAACTAGATAAGTAAACACATCTTGTTTAACTTCAGGATTCGAAATTCAAACCTAGATTCTCGAATAAACAGCAGCTTGTGCGTAATTCTTAAGCACTACACCTACTTCCAAAATATTAAAAGCACGTTCCTCTCCTAGTGATAAAAGTGTCATTGACGTGTTGGCAATCTTATAGAAGCCTATTCATTCCTTTGAGAGGAGACCCATTCATCTTTCACAGCTCTACATCTGCCATAAAGCCTACTTCAGCCACTACCTACTTACAACGATCATTTTACCAGAGACCTTTATAAGGAATGTGTTAAGAAAATATTTTAAAATTGAAAATTTTATCCTAGGTTCTAAGATCATTCGAATAAAAAATTTAACATAACATAACATAACATAAACTCACGCCTATATCCCCGAAGGGGTAGGCAGAGGCGCTAGCACCCACATTTCGCCAGTTTATGTTTAGGTCCCAATGTAATAGGTGGCGAGCCTATTTCCATTAACCGGGCACTTATAAACCTGCGATAAATACACACATAACTTAGAAAAGCATCGAAAAGTCATTGGTGTGTGCCATGGTAAAACCTGGGATCGAACCCGAGACCTCGTCTCAGAAGTCCATTACCCATACCACTAGGCTACCGCGGTTTTTTTCAAAAATTTAGCACCAAATAAATTTACAATTGCTGTCCAATTTTAGCAATTACTTGATTGGCATACAATATTGCAAATATTACATATCACAGTTAGTTATCATGATCAATATAAAGGCTTGGTTTATATTTTGTGGGTGTATGTAGGATGTAGTTTTTACAATGCAGCTGTTTTCATCAATCAAGTAGAATGTGAATATCGAAAAATATTCTAAATTGTGTTTCACCCAGTAATCTTCGTATGAAATATACCCTTTCCGGGATTTCATATCCAGATCAAATGAAAAGCAAATAACAGTTTGTTGGATAGACTTAGAAAACGCTTTTGGCTCAGTACAACACGAGCTTATGTTGTTTGCATTAAAATGGTATCACTTTCCCTCCATCATTTGGGAAATAATATCCTCTTATTATGGTAAATTAAAGTTTGTGATTAATACCAAAGATGGATACACGCAACCTTTAAATTATAATGTGGGTTTGTTCCAAGGTTGCTGTTTATCACCTATAGTTTTCAATATAGTAATAAATATTTTAATAGACAACATTTCCACACACGACAAGAAGTGGGGCTATCGGTTTAAGCTAAACGGTAAATATACGGAGTTTATCCTCGCATTCGCGGACGATTTGGCAATACTGACTCGTAACACAAAGCAGTGCCAGGACCTACTGCGTAGAGTAGGCGATTTCTGTACATGGACAGATGGAATGAGAGCAAAACCTAGCAAATGCTACTGTCTATGTCTGGGTAGGCGGGGTACCAGGTATACTTCATATGACCCAGGGCTTAGTATAGGCGGGGAAAACGTTTCAACTATATCTGAAACCGTGCCTTTTAAATTCCTCGGAAGAAAGATTGACAACAGAGGTTGCACTCCAGCTTTGGACGAATTAATTGATAGTTTCACTATCGATTTAAAAAAGGTAGACCAACAACCAATAAGTAATGTTAAAAAAGCTTGGATCTATGACAATTATTTAACCTCGCGTCTTAACTGGCCGTTTCTTATATATGATATAAACCAGAGCCTCCTCAAAAAACTAGATGCGAGTGTCACGAAGACACTGAAGTCGTGGCTAGGGCTAGCTCAGTCGGCCGACCCGTCGGCACTATATAGATCTGCGAATAATTTTGGAATGACGCTTAAGAAGCCATCAGAACTCTATAAATACCTAAGAGTAACTAAAATGCACGTCTTATCGGAATCTAAAGACGAAATAGTAAAAGTCCTTCCAAAAGATAAAAATGCATCGGAGCTCGAATCACGCCTCCAGTTCCATAAAAAATTCATGATAGGCTCGCAGACTGGTTGAGTAGGTCTAGGTAATATTCGGAGACAAACAGATAAATAAGTAACAAAATCTTTTCTTCAAGCAGACGAAAACAACACCTATAAGGTGCACGCAATGAACCTAGAAATGCAAAACGAATGCTTGACCCTAGGTGAATTTTGTATTCCCATAGCCTTAAAATGGCGTACCATAATATACGACTGGTCACCGGCCTTACTTAAATTTTACCTTAATGCATTCCAGTTGACCCTCCCCGACCAAAGCAATCTGGTCAGATGGGGAAAAGCCACAGATAAAACATGTAACTCATGTGGTGAAGCAACTGGTACGGCTAGGCACCTACTAGTGGGTTGTAAAACGCTATTAGCCGGTCTAATAGCGTTTTACAACCCACTAGTAGGTGCCTTACTCGCGCCGTCATGATAAGGTATTAGAAATCATACGTGAGGCTGTAAGTTTGGCGGTAGCTAGAGCGAAAAAAGGATTAAATACAAACCAAAGAAATGACATTGCGTTTGTAAAGGAAGGCTGCTCAAAGAAATCACCTCAAAAGCCATATTCAATTTTGATAGCTGCCGTTGACTGGACAATACTCGTAGACACGTATGAGAAGCACTATAGGATACCGGAGGATGTCTGTGCCTCATCATCCAGACCCGACATATTCCTTTTTTCACGATCGCATAAGCGTGCAGTGCTTGTAGAACTCACAGCACCGTGGGAAACTAATATACCTAAAGACCACGCTATAAAGACAAACAAATACTTTGATTTGACTAACGAGTTAACCAAAAACGGCTACGTGGTTAAACTCTATGCCGTAGAAGTAGGAGCAAGGGGAATTCCAGCTAAATCCCTGTACAACTTACTTAAAGACCTCGGATTGCCAAGAGCTTCAGTAAGCTCTTTATTAAAACGTATATCAAAAGCGGCATTGTTAGGATCTTACCAAATTTGGATAGATAGGGGGGGGGGAACACTACTGACGGTGGAGGTGAGCGCTGATGCATCACAAGGTGGCCACCCTAAACCTACATCTGGGTCGCAGTCAAGTTCCAGTCGCCGTCATGGTGTTCCTCTCTGTACCACGCTATGGACCCGGCGACCGCACGGTGAATCCATGGAGTGCTGAGAATCGGATCTCTTTATTATTTTAACATCTGGCTGAAGAGCGTCTTACTTTTAATTACACGATCTACATTATGACTAGTTTGGTCTGAGCGACCGATGATGCGCGAAGGCTTGAAGGTAGCTGAGATAGATTGGACGTGGAAGGGAACGGACTGCAATAGGCTGATCGATGGAATTCCTTCCCAGAATATTTTGTTGGGCTTGAACATCTTCAAGTAGATTGATGCACAGATTTATAAAATAAATATTTCATCCCTTTTGGCTGACACATGAATCAATATAACATATAATCTGTAAGATGCTGTTAGTTCACAAAATGTCTGCAAATGTTATACATGTTTCCTTAAGCCCAACATTGATTTATTATATAGTATAGCTGTTATTTAGTTGAATAGAATTGTTCATTGTTGAATAGAGTTGTTAAATGTTTCTGACAAGGAAAACCCATCTTTAAATTCATATTTTTACTCAGGTATCAGTCATCGGTTTTTCTTGATAAGTCAAGGTTTTCGGTATATCAGGATTTCGACCAGACTGTAGCAATGGTTTAAATTAATGTTCTTCTAAAAAAAGTGTATTATATCAGTACTACCGTGGATTTGTAGAATTGTTAGCGTGCCCTCTTAACTAATGCTTGTATTAGGAGTAGGTCACGCTGGCATTGATAACAATCAAGTGATAACACTTTATGACAATCAACAAAAGAAATACAACCATTTGTATCATAATAAAAAATGAAATAGTAATTCTGTATTATGTTAGCACTTTTTACACTCAGGGACCCTATATGGTACATAAAACTAAGTTTCTTAATGCATTCTTATGTTCTCCAAAAATGCTACGTTAAACACCACTAAACACCGGATAGTGTAATTGTAAATAGCAATATAGTCAAAATCATTTAATACTATTTTAAGTCACACACTAGCAAGGTAAAGATATAATTGTGTACTAGTTTACAACAATGAACTAATGACTGCAACATCAGAGTAAGTGGAAGTGTTAAGAATAACTCGACCTCAAATAGTTACTTTGTAAAAAATAATTTTGTTTATGATTACCACGCTAATGTTTAAGTTTACTCAAGTCGGAGATTACCACAGTACCGCAACAGAATTCTATCTGTATATTCGACCTCGTTCATTGAACACAACTTCAATATCGTGTGAAATTTAAAGACTTTCGGCACCTACAAAAACTGTATACAAGAATAGGCTGTCGTTAGATTGGCAACTGCATAACAACATGTCTTGAAGAGGTACAATAGGAGGGAATCATGAGATACGAGTCTAGGTCTAGATACCACTGAAATCTTTATTTTACCAATATAACAGGGTCGACTTGACTGAAGAAGGACCCTCTCTAAATTAGGAAAGACTTGAGGTAGGAGTCTGCTCCGTCATCTACCCAACCGTGACCGGTCTCGGTCGGCGTGGGATGTCGTGCGGTGTTCCGCAGGGATCGGTCCTGGGGCCGCTCCTGTGGAACATCGTATACGACTGGGTGCTTCGCGGTGAGCTCGCCGACGGTGCCGCCGTCACGTGCTATGCGTACGCCACGGTCGTGACAGCGTGCGGGGCGACGTACTGCGAAGCGACCCTGAAGGCCACGACACGGTTCACATTCTTTCGTTATCTTGCATATAGTTTGAAAGTGTATGGCAAAAGATCGCATTTCTCTCGTGTCTCTTCCTTCGAATTCCTTTCATTGTACAGCCTAGTCACGCTAAAAATATGTTGTTGATGTCCTTACACAACATACACACACACAAACAATATATTTCTCCATCAACTTATTCATGAAACCCAACAAAATACAGAAATATTTTGTTAGGATAATGTTATTTGAAGGACTAGTGAGTTTTAGGATTATTCATTGCTAATATGCGTGATTGGGCAACGCAGTAAGGGTCGGCCTAGATGTATATTATACACAATCAAATCAATGAAGTTTAAATGAAAGGGAAAAATAATGTAGAGCAAGCAAAAGCTACAACCAAGATCGTAGTCCTAGTTTGATCGGCATGCACCGCTGTACCGCTCGACGCTCGTTCGTACCTTACGCCACGTGTTCCGTAGTATAGTACATGTTGTTATTGTCAGAAGTTTACGCAAATGTCACACATTGAAATAAAACAATTTTTAACATCATTCTAGCAACATTCTATCGCGATAGAATCTTTTAAAAATACTTATATTTCAATATAGTAGATGTAGTTATGTAAATTAGTAAGTACCTTTTTTCTTTTTTTGTACGGAAATTTCTTCGGATACCCCCCTGCCAGCCAGCGGGGGCGGTTATGTCGGGCTTGAAACGACTAAACCGCACGCCGTCTCGGGTCTAGAGACGCCGGGGTGTAAGGTTATCCATAGAGCATATCCCTCGCACTCCGACTGACCCTGGGCCATTCGCAGTGTCCCCTCTGATAACAGCAGAGGGATACCTGGAACGGCCCCCACCCCCGCGGGCGTTGCAGGCCCGCCATGCCCCGACCCCCTCGTGCAATGGGGTCAGCTGGCCCTGAAAAGGGTCGGTTGGTCAGATTCTTGGCCGTTGACGTTGACGCCAGCTACTCCAGAGGAGCAATCAATGATGCGTCATCGCCCACGTTGCCCAGGGTGCACCAAACTTGGAGGTGATCCAACCACTCGCACCCCAATTAGTAAGTATCTACATGGGAAAACTCTAGGTTAAGGAAATCTGATTCTTGTAATATATCAGCTACAAGAGATTTATAGAATTTTTATGTGAAACAGTAATTGACATGTGCAAAGACACTTTCACAATATTGTCACGACACACTGTATCGACTTCTGTCTTTCGATCTTATCTTAGCGCTACAGGTAACTACATGAAGATATTATTACGAAATTTATCAGTCAAGATGTCGATAATAATTCAATACATTTCACATCATAAGTATTGATAATTTGATAAATACGAGTCCAATTCATTTAGAGCCGATTTTATCAATGATAATGCGATAAAGTCGAATTAAACTGCATTATCGTTTTACTCAATGAATTTTATAGCGATTCCAGTGAATTGAGAACCTCTCTCATATTCGGAAGTCGGTTAAAAACTTGAGTTCATTTAGTAAGTTTCTCGTCTTCCCACCTCTTGAACTGACGGCCCCTTTTCCTATTCGTATCCCTTGGGTACCAGGGCATAATCTCTTTACTCCATTTATCTTTTCCCCGATTTGTGCGACCTGACCATCTCTACTTTAGTTTTTTGATTTTATATGTTACGCATTCAAATTTGGTTTCCGCTCTTATTTGAGTATTTTTTATTCTGTCAGCTAACTTCAGGCGCAGCATGCTTCTCTCCATTGCTTTCTGACAGGATTCCAGCTTCCTGCATTGTACTTTTGTGGTGGCCCAGGTTTGGCAGCCATAAGTCAGTATGTGCAGTACAGGTTTTAGAGCTAAGATGATCTGTAAATGGAAATGTGTTAAGTCACTCTTGTCATTTACTGTAGGTGGGTTTATAATTTTTCTTAAACATATAATTTTCAGTTTCATAACTGATAACGACATACATACCTACCTATCTTATATCTGTGGTGCTGTTATTTATTGTGCGATTATGAAATTTCCTTTATGTTAGTACATACATAACAACTAAATGAGTTGAAGATTAAAAGAAATTACTGGTATTAATATGGATATTAATTATATTTTTTACATTTTATATACCTAACCTATGATATAGGTATCGAACCGCAGGCAAAAGAATGCATGTTAATCTATAAATAAATAATAATATAAAAATACAATTTCCTAATAGTCTACACTGCGAAACTAGATTAACCTACTGAGAAAATATTTATGGAAGACCGTATTTGGATACATTTGTATATTCATTTGTTAAGAAAAATTAAAATCTATCTATACTATTATAGAATTGTAAATTAGTTGTGTCTGTACATTGGAGATATTTAAAAGCAATACTTGGGTTATGTTAAATGAACGATTCTGAACAACACATTTTCTTTTTGGAAATCTTGCCTTATTTTTCGCGAGTATTTAGGTACGGTTTTTGTATTAGAATGGTCTTGGTCAGATTCAAAATCTACCGTATGTTTGATTGCAATTAGTTAAGTAGACCCGGAGATATGACCAAAAAACGATAACCAACCTCTGCGCGGGCATCAGCTAGTAAATAACATAATTATTTGATGAGTGTCGAAACTTCCGTGCTACTTCACTGAATTTCATGGAGCCGGTAATATCAGAATAGCTTATTTTTCGAATTATTGTCATTGGAGCTTGATACCGTGTAGGTCGAGATAAAATCTAGGAAGGAAATTCTCAAGAAGATTACTCGTTTAGAGAAAAATACCATCAGTATACTTCTCCAATATATTTCTTACTAGCTGCGCTTCGGCCTTCTGCAATAATAGCACCTTACCCGTGTACTTTCCTAATTTTTTCTTTCCTACAAACGTTGTTCTGACAATAAAGAACACAAAAATAAAGGTAAGGAGCTCTTGCACCCGCAAAAAGTGGTAGGCGTGCAGTCCTTCTCCTCACAGTATTCTCCAAGCGGATGTGTGGGAAATACCTAAATCGCGACCAGCGTCACGTGTGCTCGTCGCGCCACGTGACGCTTGTCGCTGGTGGTGTTTTTTTTTATATTTATTTTTTATTTTAGCCGATATTATTTTTTTGTTTCAAATACATATTTTGTCGATACCAAGTCATCTCACCAAATTCAGAGACGTAATTTGGTGTCACCTTATATAGATTAATTTCAACGCGGGTTCCAAGACTATTTAACTTTTCTAAAGATTTAGATCGGATAAAGAGAACATCTAGGACGGGACTTGAACCCGCGACCAGTCCCTTACAGGGGGAATGCTCTGACCAACTGAGCCACCTATACACGTCCCAGATATTCGAAATTCTCCGATACTTTAATACGTCTTAACTTTTCCTAAGATTTCCTGAAAGTCAATACTCGGTGTGGTCGTGGAGTACTGATGTTGATCCTGGGGTAGAGTAACTATACTGTATGCTTATTACAACCTAGCTGATGCCCGCGGCTCCGCCCGCGCGAAGATTGGTTATTGTCTTTTGGTGATATCGCCGGCTCTATTTAACCAATGGCGATCAATCATACGGCCGATTTTAAGTCTGACCAAGACCTTTCTTATTCAAAAACAAAAACCGCATCAAAATCTTTTCAGTATTTTTGAGTCCATCGCGAACAAACAGACAGACAAGAATTCCAAAATATAATTTTATTTTGTGTTCATAATCGTTAATTAAACATAGCATTTTTTTATTATCCCCTCGGATACCCCCCCCCCCCCAGCTGGCCAGCGGGGGCGGTTATGTCGGACTTGAACCGACTAAAACCGCACGCCGTCTCTGGTGAATAAACGCCGGGGAGGTTGCCCATAGAGCATATCCCTCGCACCCCGACTGACCTTGGGTCATCTCTAGTTTCGAGATGTCCCCCTCGGGTTTGGGAACCACGGTGTCCCCGGCTTGCTCCGGTTTGGGGGAGGGGCGCTAGGCCCAAGGTTTTTTTGTTTAATACTTACAATGTTCAGATACAACCGATTTACTGTTTTATAATAGTAATATAATAGATTACGAAGCTTTAGTCTCTTGTTTTAACATACCAACCAAGTACATCGTACGGCTGATAGAATGCGGTTACCGGTGCCACAAACACTAGAAACATCATAGGTATCAGTCTCACCTTACTGACTTACCCCCATTCCCAAGATGGTTTGACGACAAACACGACACTTTGCAGGCTAAGTTATATCCCCAGTCGGATAGCTCCAATCCGAATAACAAATCCGGTTAGACTAAATTAACTAGAAATCAAGTAAATTGGTCAAAGTTGATCGGGTTTGATCTCGAAGGGCGAACAGCGATTAAATTATGAATGTTTTGCTAAAAGAATAAGGTTATCACAACCCAAATGGAGGGTTTATAGTTATAAAAGGTTTATGACGGTAGAGGGAGCTCGTCAAGTGTTTAATGACAGAAGCAAATGGCGGGTTGTTTTCTCTGCTTACTCTGTAGTGAAAATGGCGTAAATGTAGAAGTATGTATAAATATCCTATTCTACCCTCCATCATAAGTGTAACATATTGAACGCTACTTTGTTGAAATAATATTGTGTGAATATTATTTTTAGGTGAAATCAGTAACTACACTGAATACCTGAAATAGGTACCTATATCAACAGGAAATTGAATTTGTTACTAACTTTACATTAATAATAAGCTAACTTATTTACATTTGAACGGAATAATTCGGTATCAAATATTTGTCCCACTCAAGTCACAAACTCAATCAATTTTGTTTACGTAATTAGGAAAGTTTACTCTATCATCAAACATACTAAATTAGGTAAGGATTTCATATTTGTACTGTATGATACATGTACCTACATTCATATACTTATGCCTATATATCCCCTAAGGTGTAAGTAATATTTATATTAATAAATAACTAGGAATTCAGTGCAGGGTGCGACTTACTTGAAAATAAGACATCTTACTACGGTCGCGCGCTTAGCTTTACCCCGAGTGCCCGGCAATGGACACTTGGGGAGGACACCGTGTGGTTTTAGTCGGTCCGATTCCGATACGCCCACCCCATCGTCGGCACCGATGGGGTGAAGCCCGCGGGTTTTCCACACGTATATAAAAAAAAGGCCGCGCGCTCGTGAAACTGTTTTTCGGTGGTTATTCCTCAATGGTACATCGGACATGAACCATCTCGCTTCAAAACAGTATAAGATTATTTCTGTGGTTATTTACCTGTATTTAACCAGCTATATTTTTGGGTCTCAATCATGCAATTCTTTTGCTGTCAAGCGTCTTGAAATTAAAAGATTTTGCAAGAGAAAGGTTAAACGAGGATGTCGCTTTTAATAGTTTGCTTACTAACTACCTTATGTCATTAACTGCTTTTAATTTGTCAAAAAAAGACAAGTTAACACATTGTGTACGTATCTTTTTTTCCCATCTGTGTACCACATTGCGGAGGTTACGACAAACCTGTTGCTGGTAAATGACCTTTGGTTTCTTCGAGGAGTTACTAACCCTCGGCCAGTGATAGTCACCATTGCTGGTGACTAACTTTATGGCGCTCCAAGCAAGCTCCTTTACACTCTGAAATACGCACGTGAGACACGAACCGCTAGTCAGAAATTAAACTAACAGCGGTGGGCCTGATAAAATATACCTAATTTCTGCCGAGATTCTGCACTCCTGCTTGACGACTTCTTGACAGAAGGTCTTTTGTAAATTTCATAAAGAGATTCATATCCTCCTATAGTTTCTACACCCATTCCTTAGTTCTTAATCGGTCTAGGCGTATAATATACAAAATTATACTAGCTGCCTTATCATCATCATCATCATCATCAACCTATGCTAGTCCACTGCTGGACATATGTCTCCCCTAATGAACGCCATAGCGCCCTGTCTTCAGCTAGCCGCATCCAGCATCTGCCCGCAGTCTTTCGCAGATCGTCATACATAAATATAGATTGTGCAACTTGAACAAAATGCTTTCATGAGTAGCTGAATAAATTTAATATTGTATTCGCGTCATCGTCTCAAAAAATAAATAACAAAATACATTACGCATTTAGGAACACCAAATGATTTATCAAAAAGTAGATAACGAATTTGATTTAAATCACAAAAGGCAGAATTCATTTTGATGTCAAACTGTCTTCAGTATGGCATATCTTCTGTAAGTACGCAATTTCACGGTTCATTATATTGACGTTTGTTTTGTTACTTGTCAGAACTGTCTAGATATTATTCAACCAATTGTTCATTGTATTGAATATTCAATATTCATAATATCGTAGTTATACTGTCATAAGATATAAAATATAATAAATAAAATAAGTCAGAATATTCTTTAGGTATGAGTTATTATTTTTATCTACGTATTTAAATCAAAACAAGCTTATATTTGAAATCTGTGATGTACTTGTATCAATTGCGGTAACGTAATTGTGTTAATAGTTAAAGCGTCGCCGTCAGGTAATGTGTGTAGAGATCATGACTATCATGAGGTTTGCAGATTTGAACTATAATCAGTACAATACCAATGTTACAGTACAGATTACGTAGGTAGCCGATTAAATTAAAATTATAAGTCACGAGCTGCCTTCATGGAAGAAATTTCATTCAGTATAATAAGCTGAAGAGCAAACTTCTGTATGTACAGCGTGCTCCATTACAATAATCAAGTTTTAGTTTGCAAACATCCTTTTAGTCTTAACGTTGCTACTGTTGCAGTTAACGAATATGGGTGCATTTTTTATCAAAGAAACTAAGAAGCTTAACTAAACTGTCTGTTTTAATAATAGATTGGATGTCCTGTGTTTAATACTACTGTATTATGTATTGTTATCGAGTTTTACCACCTTTTACCACGGGTTTCGGTGCACTGAACTCAGGTTCTGTTCATTCGTTCTCGACTATTTCCGTGTTTTATGTGAGATAATAGACGCGCTTTGTTATTAGCTCATCAAGTTATTAATAAAAGAAATATGTTCGTTCTCAGAACTCTACCTCCACCTTTGAACGATAGGTGGTTCCTGGTATAAGTCCTACTTTTTTATATTGTAACATTATTCTATTAATAAAGCTGAAGAAATTTGCCGATATTGATATGTGTATAGGTGTAGGCAGTCACTAGTGTTTCTAATAAAAGTGGATTAGCATTATCGCTGGACTTGTATAACTAGGATTTCTTTCGTAAGCCGACCAAACAAATCTAAATTTAAGCGTATATTTTTTAATAATACTAGCTCCGTTAGATTACATCGCATATGAGATTAAGTTCGTATTCAATTTATGGGGTATATAGAATTAGTAATTGCATGCATTCATTAGTTAATGCATCATATTAAGTAAAACTGTGTGCAGATATATTGCACTAGCTATACAATAGCTTAATTAATCAATACAATGTGGTATTAATTTAAACGATAAAAACTAAAGTTAAACTCTGATATAAAAAATCCACTCTAGATCGGGTACACTAGGTTACTAAAGAGACAGTGAAGTAGATATGGTAGAGTTCAATCGAGTAAAACTATAGTAGGTATACAATAACGTATATCTGATTTACTAAAAGGAAAAGCAATTTTCGCTCAGCGCAACTACGTTGCTACGGCTATTGTCACCATTTCTGGTATATCCCTAACCATTTCGAGCAGCATCAACCATCCACACAAGCACACTTACATCCAATGGTTAAAGTGACGGGCTGATCCAGGCTTATCTTAATTTGACCACTAGACACACTTGCGGGCTATTTCATGCATTCCCATCCAGTCTTCACCAGGCAATGGATTTTTATAAAAAGGTTTTTTCCTACAGTCCAGTCACTTACTGGCCACATACAAAAGTCGGTCCCACCTCGGCAGGAGCATCACTAGCCTTAAAGTAAACACTGGTGCTCAACAATATCATCACGTACCCAACGAAAATGTTAATGAGCTACTCGTTTACTAACTATTTTCACTACGCATTCGACTCGGTAGGCGTTTATCTATTCAACAGACTACAAAGCAAGCAGCTTCGATAGTGTACTTTAAACCTTTTCATTAAGACCACTTTAGTTCTTTTGTGTTGTAAATCGTCAAGTTTACCGTCAAGTTTCACAATCTTTAATACAAAGCACCTTGTGAATATTTCATGCTTTTGTCTTAAATGATATTCCTCGGGAGTCAAAGAATTTTTTTTTTTTTAGAAAAGAATATTAGTAACCGAAATTACTAATATTCCCGTTAACCCCTCCAGCTAAGCTAAATTGCTTGTGTTAGGAGTGGGTTCACGTCGGTAGCGTAATGGCCAGGATTCGATCCCGGGACCTCTCGATCGTAGGGTCGACTCCTTAACCACTAAGCTACCGACGCTTAAATTAAATATTATAAATTATTTCCTAAACAAAGACTTTAAGTAGTAGGCTTGTATTGAATATTCAACGGTATTAACCCCTAACTTCTACGACAATCGGGTGCTTACTGAAATAATGTTCAGTTCAAAATTAGGCTTGGGATCTTCTTTTTAATCAATAATCGTACAGAAATTACAGAACGCAAATTCGTACTTCATATCCGTTTCAAACGACAAGCGAAATTCATAATTTAATTAAGCTTAATTGAATTTATTTCAAGTTGTCGAAAACGGGTGGTAATTATAATTATTATAGAGAAGACAGCAAATTTAAAAAGGTTACAAAGTCTTTCACAGTAACGTGTTGTACCTATCAACTTGAGTCGTATGTGAAAAAAAAGGTTTTTGCACGTTTTTAACAGACAGATCAGACGGGTAAAAAGGTTTCGTTCCCATAAAGACAACTTTAGCATGGTCGTTAAATGTGGAATTCTTTTACGCCTTCATTTCTTCGCTCTATTAAACACTAAGGGGTAACTGAGTTATACGGAATCGTATTCATCGAGAGTAAACTCGCATGTTTCCTCGTGGAAACTTTATTGACTGGCAGAGTTCATTGAAGTTGAGGCCAATGTGAATCTCGAATAGAATTCCGACACTCAATAGAATAGCTCCCGCACGATGCAGGAGTATGAAAAGGCCGTATTCCGCTCGTGAAAGCATAAGCCGGTTCAGCTTTTAAGAGTGCAGTCAAGTTGTCGGTGGTTGCTATTGAAAATTATACGTTATTCGTAATCATAATAAAGTGGTGATAGGACTTTCAGATCCTTGTTGAAATTGTAAAACAAGCCAACACAGTTTGATTTTGAATTCCAACTCAAACATGGAATGTTATATTTTGTAGCAAGAGTTTTGTGGAAATTGCTCTAAATATTGAAAACTATGGCTACTCAATGCAATAATATTGAGGTATACAAATTGAATAAAAGTAGTAGGTCCTGTAAATAAAATAATGGCCGTTGACGAATGATAGTATTAATTTTACCCGTATCACGATATAGTAACACTTGTTGTTGTAAAAATTGTTCTAGGAGAGATAATAGATAATCACACCTATATTATTAGTAACTGAGCCACTGAGGGTAGTGACCGAGACTATCCAACAATGCGTCATTGCTAATCTTAGCGATCTACAACACGTCGCAATGACGCACCTTGACCTCCAACTGACTCACTAGCTAACACAAATATTATTACTAATTACGACACAACTAGTTAATTTACTACGATCATCCATGTTTTGTCTCAGATTGACACAGTGGAGTCTATTGTTAAAGAGCTAGCTTTATTTCTATAAATCATAGAAGTGCACAAAAACACAAATTATGTCAATGAAGTCTTGATAACGTTTTCCATCAAAGCACACAACTTGAATTGGAACGACAAATTAAGTTGTAGGTAGGTACAATGTTTTCAGTCAAAAATGAATTAAATACTTCATCAACCTGTTGCGAAAGGAGAACATTTTGCGAGGGAACACAACAACTTCGATAGGATTTACTAGCAGCTTATTGAATCAAAAATTTTAATACTCTTACACAACGTTACTAAGAAAGTGACGTTTTTAGATCAACGTAAACGATTAACACCACATTGACACAATATTGGTTTTTAAATTTCAGTCGAATCACAGATTATTTGCTTGAATTGAGTACCTCCTACTATTATAAGTTGGTGAAACAGATAAGCTCAAGAAAGGTCAATAATCTTCCAATTGAAAATATATTCAACTTAGCCTACCAATTCTTCCTTCTGTACGTAGTATAAAACGTCTTGGTGCAACTAAAATAAACTTAATTCTTAGCTTGCGTGACTTGCGTTGCTTTATACTCGTGTGAGTTACTTAGATACAAAGAATCCATTCAGTAATTTGTCTGCCAATTTTAATAACCTTATTCATTAACTTAATCAATTATATTAATTATTAAATATTAATAACTAAATTAACTGATTATTTGTTCAGTTTGTGTTATCAATTTATGTGTTACCTAATATATGCTTGTTTGTTCAATCCTGTTTTTTATGTAATTGCGATAGTTACCAAACTTTATTTGTTTTTATGAATCAATGAATAAGCAGGATGAATAAAATATATCGATAATAGTAATTCTATATGAAATGTGAATGTCCATATCAGAATGAAATCATAATTTAAGCCGTAAAATTCACAATTATAAAGCACAATTACAAAATGTGTTGATTGTGTGATAAGGTTCACTGAGAGTACCCACCTGTGTGTACCCAACATTGCACCTAGACAAAGGATTTATCTCTGTAGAAAATCATTGATGGTTTCAAAATTGGAGAGCTGATTGCCAAAAAGTAAACGTGTAATTGTTTTCTTTATTTAATTTTTCGGGGTGCCTACTAGAAACCGCTGATAGTGATTAAAAGAATTTATAATAATTGATAAAAGTAAGATTTTCGTAATGTAGCAATAAATCACCCGCTGTATCTACTTGGTTCTATTGAGGCGCAAATAGCACAGGTAGTTGCAAAGATTGACGCGTTCAAACAAACCAACAAATAAACTCTACAGCTTTATTATTAGTAAAGATTATACGAAGATAGAAGTAAGCATAACGCAGAAAATTTTGAATATATGTCGTGGCTGTTATGTAGTTAGCTTTCAATACAATCTATCTGTAAATACATACGAATAGCGCGCATTCGACACCAAAATCCACGTAAACAGTTTCGGTGTATGAGCATTGATTGCCATGTCTTGACAGTTCTCGAACTTACCTAACGGATCATTTGACCTGTATATTCTTAGTATTATTTAAGCCTCTGCTCAAATAGTATGTACGGTTGGAAATATTGTGATATGCAATTATGTGTACATTTATAGGATTTAGTAGAATATCTTTTATGATAAACATAAAGGAATAATGAATAAAAATTCTGCGACATTCTACACAACTTCCTAGACCCAAAGTAAACGTGGGTTAACTAACTTGTGTTATGGGTTCTAGAATGCGGATAAACATACTTACTTATTTACTTTTTTTTTGTAAATAGATACATAGTATGCATAGAAACACCCAGACCAATGCAAATGGACATATTCATGCATACAAATATTTGCACTGAGCGGGAATTGAACCTGCGCCCCAATCGTAGCAGTAGAATGCACTACCACTACGCTACAGAGGCCATCAAAAGAAGAAGAGGAGAAGAGAAAGGAGGAGGAGAAGAGCAGAGGAAAAAGGGAAGAAGTAGCCTTAAGGATGACTGGCATTTATATGAAAAATATTCAAAGTTAGTTTAGGGACAGAGAAAAAATAAAATCTTTTGGTTAACTGCGGACACAAGTAATCAATTTACATTTATTATTTCAAATAAATTGATGGGAAAGCGACTAAGACGGCAATGGCAGTATTAGCTCGATTCACCCCGGGGGACTGGCAACTTTATAACGAGAGATCGAAATGACTGGAAAAAGGGATTTGTAATAAGGAGTAAAAACGCCTTGGCCTAATACAGCTGCGAGACCACAGAAATAATAAGAGGTATTTCTGTGTGTGAGGCAACGTATGGTAGCAGTAAAGTAAGAGATTTGTTAAATCATTTTACTATGGCTGTTTACATAAAAATCGGACTTAATGAAGCTGTTTTTATGTAAACATATCTCGCGTTATTTATATGCTTACGAACAATAAATAATATCATAATTTATTATTCTCATGACCTAAATATATGTATGTAAAATCTGTTGTTGAATAGGAATTGTTAGTCAACATGTATGTTCTTTGTTATAAAATAAAATACCCGACTTAAGATATTTGCAACTTAGCTCATTTAGCTAAAACATTCGTCAAGCATTAATTTACACCCCTCGAGGTTCGCAGTCTGCGGCGAGGACGCCGCAGACTCAACTACGCCCGGGACTACCGACCTCCATGATCGAGGCCTGAGGACGGCAGTTGGCCGACTCGCCGTCCTTACAGAAGCAGGCCGTGGTGGAGGCGTGTCGTGTGTGCGCCCTACACACGCCTGCCAACTCACCGAAGCGGGATAAAACCCGACCCCACCAGGCGAGGCCGCGTTGGCGGCCAAAGTCCGCCGGCAACCCTGGGGTTATCCTTCCGAGGGCTTACCCGGGGTGCCCGCCAACGGACACTTGGGGAGGACACCGTGCGGTTTTAGTCGATACACGACATAACCACCACCGCTAGCTGGCGGGGGGTATTAGAAGGAAAAAAAGCATTAATTTAGCTGAAAGCACATAATAGGCATTGTCCATACACAATATTTACTTTACTTATCGTGCATAAATTTTAAATTATTGTTATCATACATTATATCCTTGTAAAATGTGGGTCAAACTAAACGATATCGGTATATCGGTTATCAACTAAATCGTTTTACCTCGACAAAGTGCAATACAAACACATTCCATTTCTGTTGGCACAGATAACGTTGTTGACCTAACAAGAGATTGATTGGTATCAAAGCGTTATCTACATTATTATATTCACTATAGGTACTCACCTTTTAATGAGTAAATTGCTAAATAATGTTGAAGTATTGTATAAAAATTTATTTCAATGTTTGTCATTCGCGTAAACTTCCTACAATATCATATTGTATAGAAAATTTACGAATGTTAAAATTAAAAGTAAAATAAACGTCGATACTTTGGAAATTACGGACATATTAGGTATTATTATTAACATTTGCTGCAGTGAAATTCACTATCAAATTGATCTGACTAGGGAAATGTGTAATACCTCGCCCTCCTTTATCAGCTTCATAGGATTTACCCTGTAAATTAGATACCCAATACAAAAATTGTAATTTGAAAAAAAAGCTCCTTTAAAATAAGCGTTTATTATTTAGCGTTTATAAACTAAAATTACTAAAATAAAGGACTAAAATTTTAAAATCAAACGAGCTAATACTCAATGGGTTTGGGTCGTTTCCTTAAAGAGTTCCTATCAACACATTCCAGCTCCATAATCAAACCCTGGTTACCATTGACAGACAAACTACTCGTCAAGATGATTTAAACGAGCCCGCAGTAGATGAGGTTGTGTCGTTTCACTGCGAGTTTCCTGTGGCCACCTTCCAGCTCCACCATCAGGTGGAGCTGGAAGGTGGCCATAGGAACAGATCAGATCAGCACCATGTCAACAATATATCACATTGTCACGCGATTTACATATATATGCTAAATTTCAGCTCAATCGGTAACCGGAAAGTAGAGCGAATTTAATTTAAGGATTTGATAACAAACATCGGAACAGGTGAAGTGAAATAAAAGCTTTTAAAATAGGTAATGATATTTACGTAAGGCCAGTAAGTGTTTGGTTACACCTACAGAATCAAAATTATTGAGGACTTTGAGGAGGAATAGCAACGGGAAATTGAGTTTGCCCTTTGAATTAGGAGCAGTATGACTGCGAAAATACCTACTTCCACATATAGCATGTGAAGTTTGCGCTTATTTGCTTTTCCTGCGAGTAGAATTCAATCTAATATTTATCATGAGTCGTTTTGAGAGGTCACATCACATCCCCACATCCGTAACTTTGCGTTTGTATTCAAATAGGATTCTAGGTATCGTGACCTCAATACTGATCAGTCATACGTGATACCCGTCTTCATAAGGCGTTTTCACTCGAAACGTTTCGATTACCATCGGTACCAAACACTGAATAATCGATAATGCATTCTGAATGTAAACTACCTTCGAGCCGCACACGCGTTAATGAAAGTTAGATATTTTTTAAACATACGTTTACTTTTAAATAAAAGCTAATATAGTGTAACTGTAGTTGAATTTAAATTGTAATTTCGGATACAAAAGGAGGCTAATGTGAATAGTCTTTTAAGCTCTGACTAATCTGAATTCTAAGAGCATAAGCTATATCATGGATTCCGGTGTTAGTGATAGTTTTCTAACCTATGGATAAAGTAAGAATAAGCTTAAAAGCCTACTCCAGTGAACTTTTCGGAGTAACTTTGTAAGTTAAAGAACCACAAGACAGGCAGTTATAAAATGAATAGAATTTAAAATAATATTACAATAGATTATGATAGTGACAAAATAAACTTGGAGTATATTGTTCACATAACAGCACTAGGCACTAGCCGACAATAAGAGCTATAAACTAAAGTTAGTGTTCTGCAATGAATTTCATTAAATTAATATTTATTATTTATTTTTAGCTTTAAATCGGGGTAGATAGGTAAATCATAGTAATATAGACTAGACAGGGTTATTACTTAACCCTGAATTTTTGTTTTGAAATACCATTACATTTTAACATAACATAACTTCACGCCTGTATCCCCGAAGGGGTAGGCAGAGGTGTCACCCACGATTCGCCATTACATTTTAAATACTTAAAAATGATAATTAGTAGCAATTAATTCATGTTGAAGGACCTATCCTGTTACCTATATTATGTTACTTAATGAACCTCATTAAATTGCCCTACCCAACACATTTTGGACTTGATGATTATTACATTGATAAAAATGGACGATTGTCACTTGTTCCAGTGTCAATTTGCTCAATGGAACTAGTAAGATTCATTTTCTCACTTGTTCCATTGATTTTTTAAATGAAAGAAATAAAATAATTGTATGTAATAAATTGACACTAGAATTAATAATAGCTAATTATCCATTAAAATATTCTGGGAAAACCCAGTAATATATGAATCATTCTGTTAATTATGGCACTAGAATCATTAACTTCATGAATGCTTACAATTGCTTCCTTCAATTACCATTCTTAAAAACTTAAAAGAGTATCCTAGTAGTTTTATGATACGCTTAGATAAGCTTCATCTTCGGTATTTTGTTTTATTTACTGTACCCATAAAAGGCAATCCAAATGCTTGATTTCATGCCAAATATGGATATGAATACGACTCACATCCCTTCGCATTAAATGTATTGTTATTTCCATATATACGAAATTGTATCTTAAAATGTTGGTATTTATCCTACAGCGGAGCAGCAAAACAAAATGGATGAAATGAACATGAAAGATAATGCTTCTGATAAATGTATATTCATAAATATTATCCTTTCTTGCGTTCACTGTAACGGTTCAAGTGACTTGGATAAAAGATGCCAGTTTGCCATTTTATGTCGTATAACGTAGTACGTCTATGCTATGATTAACATGTTTGATATTTCCTGTTTCATGTTTCTTAACTGAAAACTAATCAAGTAATTCTACATTACATTACATAGGTAAAGACAATTATTGTTAGGTACTACACATTGTATAGGAAAGATCTTAGAAAGTCTATTATAAAATACGCTGTTTCCTGTTATAGTTTCACAGCTTTTGTCGAAATAGATTCGTCGCGTATTACATTGTTGTGGGTAACACAGCTATCGGTATACCAAAGTATACACTTTTAGCATACCTAATTAGATCTCAACGTTAAGGGTCTTTATATTTATATATGTAATTAACCATGATTAATTATCCTTCTCTGTATACTGTATTGTATCTCGCCGTTCTTTTTTTAAATATATTTGCGGATTGTGCACCATAATTGCGTAAGACAATACAGATTGAAAGATGTAATCGTGGTCGCTGAGGCGAATATTTTGCGAATAGTGATTTTTTTATAAGCTGGCTATGAAAGCAAATGGTATATAAGCAAAATGTGTTGCGTATTTCTACATTTTTTTTATGCTTAAATATGGAATCCCAAAATATGTGACTTCTTAAATCAATATCGTCTTTTCGTTTTCTTGGGCGGCAACATAACTACCAACAATTTTTTTAAGGTAAAATGAATATTATTTCATGTTAGCTATAAAATTGACTGTATAATTTAAACAAATGGGATTCTTACAATAGGCAACTGGGGTTGAATTGATAAGTAGATGACTCCAAAAGTTTAATGTCAGTGCTGTAGACATGATGTATAGGTTCTAAATAAAAAATAAAATTATATGTCCTTAAAAACACCTAACTCAAGCACAATTAAGCGCCATGGAAGCAGTTGTGTACTGCAATTGTAAAAATCAAGAAAACCTGCTAGCGTTCAGTTCTTTTCTTCAGGCAATTCATTACGTCTTTTTATATTGTTTTATTTCCAGTATACAAATACAAATACAAATTCGTGTTTATGCCTGAAGAAATTTAGTTCCCTCGCTCCCTTCGCTTCAACAAAAAGTTGTTGAATCGCTATTCTTGGGGAAATTGGCCTTTATTCCGAAATTCACTTACTGTAATTTACTCGAAAAACATTATATATTGAAACAAATATTACCCTTTTTTTTTTTTTTCATTTTCATTTTTGATAAGGGATTGGCAACTTGGCTGTAATTGGACAGACAGAAAATATTTCTCTTTTTTTATAAAGTTTACAAGATTTAAACAATTTATGAATAGGATGTAAACCACCATTGTAATTTTAAAATATCCACACATTGTTTACCAGCATTCCTTTTTTTTTTTTTTTTTAAAAGAATATTAGCAACCGAAATTACTAATATTCCCCCTAACCCCTCCAGCTAAGCTAAATTGCTTGTGTTAGGAGTGGGTTCACGTCGGTAGTGTAATGGCCAGGATTCGAACCCGGGACCTCTCGATCGTAAGGTCGACTCCTTCACCACTAAGCTACCGACGCATTATGCATTAGCGCATAGGCCTGCGGGGGGGGGGGGGGGTATCCGAAGGGATTTCCGCACGAAAAAAAAACAACGGGTTGCACTCCAGGAGTGCCGGCAGGAGTGAATACTTGAATATTAACGTTGTGCATTTTTGATATTTTGGAATGGTTAGGAAATAATTTTGCACGAATTGCTTTAATTATCAGTATAAAAGTACTATCATTTATGTGGTAACATATTCATTTATTGCGCTATCGTACAAAAACATGACAATTTATATTACATTAAAAATTTAACACTTCAGAACTATTACAATTATTTTACATTAAAAACTAGAGATAAGCTTTTTAATGTAAAATAATTGCTAAAATCAACTTCCATCCATAATTTCAACGACTTTTTCACCATCATTATTACCAGAACCATATTTATAAAGTAATCTCTCATTTTCTTTCGCTATTTCTTCGTCACTTTTTTCATTAATAGATGCACTTTGTTTAATTTCCATTTTATATCAATAGATTTATAGCACAAAATAGAATAAATATTAGAAAAAGTTATATGATGACAAAAAGTGTTTCTTGGGCCTCGGTCGGAATCGATCTGAGTTTTGACGAAGTCAACGACCACTCATTAGACGAAGGCGCCATTGTTAAGTACAGTGTGAAATTAGCGCTTCAATATTTTTTGTCTTCCGAATTTTTTCGATCAGGTCACGTGTTTACTGACGCGATTTTAACCTTTTTTACCTATTACAAAAAAAGTGCACAACGCGGCTAAAGTAGTTTTTACTTCAAAAAGGTACACGCATTAGGCCGCCTCTTTCTGCGAGCAAGTAATGCTCAAGAAGGAGGCGGCAGAGCGAGCCCGGGAAAGATTTAGAACTCTCCCGGCCCGCCGAGCTCGCAGCATGGTCGCCGCGCGGCGCAGGCAACTTAGACGCCGGAGGTCTAATATACATATACATACATATGTTATATATACACGAGAATTGCTCTTTTAAAGGTATACGTACTTTATTTATTCATTTAAAACAATAAATGCTGCCTGTAAATATAGGCAGTAGTGTTTTTCAGATAGTGCTCTTTCTGTTCCAAGAGACGCGAAAATAATGCTGTAAATTGTGTAAAAGTATGAAGTATCGCCAAAATTGCGGTTTTATTATTACGAAAACCACTGTCTGCGTGAAAATACAAATTTGAAAGCCATCAGATATAGTCTTCTATTCACTTAAAATCTGCTCACTTCAATTGGGTTCTTATGTTTTATACGATAAAATTCTTTGGGTAAAATATGATAACACATTTTAGTTTGAATTAAACTTGGTACGGTAACATAATAAATATAGTGGAAGTTTTGGTGAAATCAGCTCTGAGACTGGATTTCAATAAAAAAAATGGTTCAGCCAAAATGGGAATTGGAGCTTTACTCAATTAATTGGACTAAAACGTGACAGCGCAGTTTAATTTTAACTGATCTCAGTTTCTATCATTGGTGAAATGCGTTCTAAGAGAGTTTCACAGATTGCTTGCTCATGTTGATGTAAAAAGAAAATATAATGATTTTTTCTACGGCTGGACCGATTTGAATGAAATTCTGTGTGTATATTTCAATGAGTGCCTGCATGGTTTGAAAATACAATTAGACCCGGTAGGTGGCGTTGCTGTCGATATATCACAAAATTTGATTAATGTGATGCTGATTTCCCGGGCAGGACGACATCTGTTGGGTCCGCTTGTATGTAATAAAATACGTCGCTTGCTCAGTTCGGTTTCTTGGAATTCGTTCTTGTCTAATTTACACTGTGTATAAAATAATTTTACAACATTCATAACGGCCTTTGACACAATTTATATGGATTTTTGGGTGATTTGGAAAATATATTCAGGCATTGAATTTAATAGTCACCCTTAGTCCCTCTTAGTATTATACAGTATCAAATTCAGTTATTAAACATCATCATCACTAATCATCGGTTCAGAGATGGGACGTCCTCTGCCATATAGTCCGAAAAACAGACAACTTCCAAGAAAAAAAATTGAGTGATTTCTGACTCGAAAGCTCAGTAGGTTGTAGATGTTCGATCTCTCATAAATGGACCGATGACCTGAACAAATCCACAGAGAGCAGCTGGATGCAGTCTACATGGCTAAAGACTACAGTGAACTTTCCTGAGAGAGATTGTTTTTATTACTCAGTAATTTCGCTGGGCCTCCATTAAATACAAGACTGTATCAATTTTATTATTATTAAAGATCTGAAGATTTAAATCACAACACACAATCCAATCATAAGAACAGTCATCATATTATTTCATAATAGTTGGCTATAATGATAATACTGTATGTCCAGAAAATTTAATGACGTTTAATGTGTGATTGCCCAGCGTCTCAGAACGTTAAGATGACAGTTTTACTCATAAACGTAATACTTATGTTTATGAGTAGGTACAACTGTCATTCATAACACAACTAGATGAGTAAGTATTCATAAGATAATAGACATAGACACGCTTATTGCAAACAGTCCATTACTATGATAAGAGCAAAAGTGGTACCATCCCTCGGGTGGGACGTATGGTTGTTTGACAGTTCAGTGAGGTAGAAAAAACGTAACTTCGTAACATAAAATCTGATAACCGCCCCCGCTGGCACGCGGGGGGGTATCCGAAGGGATTTCCGCACGAAAAAAAAAAAAAAAAAAAAAAAAGGTACTATCAGTGTTTCCCCTTCTCAGGGCTTTATTCTCCTCAAAAAAATTTCTGCTGTATTTTTTACGTTTGGCCCTAGTGTAGTAACTAAAAAAAAGGTCTTTATCGATTTTCTTCTATAGCCTGCCCACGCCTCTGATGATACTATACTATGATAATATTATTTACACTAAATGCGTCAACAAAATCATCGACAAAGTATGTCGACTTTGCACATCATTATTTAGCACATACATTTTAGCACAGAATAATATTTTAGGCCTTAAACAGAATGGAAATAAGGGTAAGTTTAAGCCACCTGCACGTGTTGTCACTGTTTCTTTTTATAGGGCAACACGCTAGTCCACGGCAGAGTGCATAAAAAAAGGCTAGGTTTTAACCATGATTTCCCGCAATTTCCCCTTTTTCTCCCCCTATGGACCCTAATTTACCCTCAAATGGGGAATTTCGCCTCAAATGGCAAATTTCCCCTCATTGTGGAAACACTGGGTACTATGCCTAAAATCAATGCTCACTTTGCGCATAATAAAGCGTTATTTGCTGCGATAACTATTATTTTTAGACCACCGACGATGAAAGCAAAGAGATTTTAATTATGACAAGAATAAATAGGAATTGAAAGATATCTAAACAAAAAGAACCGTAATAATGATATTGATATCATTCATTCTCAGATAGGCACAAATTTACCATTATATCTGATAAAAACTTACGCCAAACAATGTCTATAATGATAAAAACGCATAAAAAATAACTGAATTGTTCCATTCGCAATCACATTTTGTGATAAAAACACAATGGTACAGTTATTAAAGTTTTCTTGGTAAATATTATTCCTATTAGTCCAAGAGCCTTACGACACTTTTACAACGCTCGTACATATTTTTTCTAATTACTACCTTGATGTTTGCATCGATGGAGTTATTAGAAAAAAATTGTCATGTACAGGTTCATGACTGACACATTGAACAAATAAATTATCATTGTATTAATTAGAACCACGCTACCAGCACAAATAAGTTGTTGCGACAAGGGAACTGCCACCTGTCACGAAGTCTTTTTTTATCTAATTTAAGAAGTTGAATTCTGTATTTTGTAGACACTATTAATGAGAGTTCTACAAGCCCTAAGATCCTCACCTTCCAATTTCCGTTTCCCTCTGCACGTGGCAACGCGCGAGTGACATCTCTAGTGCTGAGAATTTCACAGTTTATGTAGTGTTTGTATTAAATCAATATAAAATCAACATCGAATTCTGGGAGCTCATAGAAATTTAACTCTGATACGATGGGCTACGGGAACTGCTTTCGAAATAATAGATCGGTAGGGTGTATAAAATAAGAAAGTAATAAAAACAAATCGTACCTATGTGGAAATAATGTAAGTCTACTGACCACTGACTAAATTTCCACAGACCATAATTTTTATAGCTAGAATAGTAGAGAAATATCAGAGTAAGTACATTTTTGTCATGCACGAACAAGTTGTGAATGGTGTCCTCGAGACGTGCGGTGGGGTATTGTAGCCCTAGTAATGTTATATTTTCTTAAATTACTGTCTTGGAGTCCTTAATTCATTTTAGAAACGTCCATCTATGTGTAATAATATAAGAAGTTGTCCTTATTTTTAGTAATGATAATATTGAATTCTAACATACATAATATTTTATTCAAAAATGCTATGGAAATATATAATATATTTTATATAGATATAGAGATTTATTAGATCAGAAAAAGAACACATCTAGGACGGGACTAGAACCCGCGACCAGTCATACAGGGGGAATGCTCTGACCAACTGAGCCACCTAGACACGTCCCAGATATTCGAAACTCTTCGATATATTATATACGTTTCAAGGTGACGCTGGAGCCATCTACCGTAATTCTTGCGAACTACGGAATAAATTTTATGTTAGGAAGCGCAGTGGTAAAACTGGTGATGTTGGAAAAAATAGTGAAATCAGAAACATTGGCATAGCTTGGTCCTTATGCGGCAGTCGATTATAGATTAAGACAGTCAGTTCTGAAACTGACTGATGAACAGATCAAACAAAAAAAATCGACCTAGTAGTAAGAAAACACACAATCTCATAATAAAGTTAATTGCCGGGAATAGAAATATGTAGGATTTAAATTGGAAAAATTTAACATACGGGATGATACTTGAGCCCATAGTATTCCATGTCGAGGACGAATATTCTAATGGTTCATTAGATGTATATAGTCAACTATTTAGGATAGGTCTAGGGAAATCCCTTATCTATCTATCATCTTATCAGTAAAATTTAGTTGATGTCAACTAAGTTTAATTGATGGAGGAGGATTATAAGAAAGAGAGAGATTGATAAATACTCTTTATTGCATTTCAATTACTTGATACAAATCAGTGATAAAATATAGTATAATACAATTTATTTGTATATTTCATTGTTACGGTTTCAAGTCCCATTCTGAATGTTGAATTTTTACAATTTTATATTTAGGTAGGTATGTACAAAAAGTAACATTGTATACGCTTCCAAAAATGTTAGAAATATGATTTTCATTACAAGATTAGGAAACCCAAATGTCATTCTGGAGGACATCACATCGTAGTATTCATGAATCATTATATGAGTTTTACGAATGAATACGTACAGTACGTAAACTTGGATACTTAATTTAAAAACAATTTTAATCCAATATCCACTCCATAGCACCTCATTCCACATCCAGTTCAAATAAATTGTAACAGAAATGTTAAAGGTGTCTATATATTTATCATTTAACTCCCATATTTTCTCGGCGGTGTGTACAGATTGAGAAAGCCAAACCTACATTACACCGATAGATGACATTAATAAATAGACGAATACAAGTTATACTCTGTCCAAGAACAAAGAGGCTACAGAACGTAACTGTTACATTATTCGTAAAAGTAAACTTGGAAATACGCGGCCACAAAAATATATAAACTGCCTAATCATACTTATGTATGATTCCCTATTTATAACCCATTAAAAACACTAAAATGCTTTAATTATCTCGGTTAAAGTATAAGATACGAAAATCCACTCGCAAAATAAAAACAGTTACATTTTACCGCATCTATAGTGTTGGGATCGAATGTGTTCGTTGCAAATCAATGAATGACAAGTAATCGTTTACACTAATTTGTATTTTGGTCGATTATTTTGGCCTTGCGTTTGTAGTTATGAATTTTTTTATCAACTTTTAATAATAAAAAATGTTGTAGTTATATTGTTTAGGGATCAAAGTTTTATATTACGTAAAAACAATTAAAATAGGTACTTCAATATTATTTTATTATAAACAATCAATGTTAATGATTAGTTTATTAGTTTAGTCAATTAAACACCTGGTAAGTATACAAAAAGAAAGTTTTTAAAGATATAAAATATCGAACTAAAATAAAATATCAATGTATAAAGTTGATTGCAACTTCTTCACAAATAAAATCGATTGTTATGTGAAATCGCATACGCATTGGAACCTAACTATTTGATGAAAAATTCACCTGTCAAAAATTAAATAAATGGTTGGACAGAGTTTAGAAACGCTTAATCCAACAAATAGCTCTGCTTAGTTTGGGTCTAGATGGCGTTGCGTACTTTGTCGTACAACAACAACAATATTATCCATCCAAAAAACCTTTTGTATATTGCCTCGTGAGTTCTATTCTATTGAACTCGCAACGGAATAAAGTCGTACTTGCATAACTTTATTACAAAGTTAGATGGGAAAGTTCCACAGAATACAATTCTGTAATACCGATAATAACGACGAGTATCGTATGCATTCCATTGTTCTCCTCTGTCAGCGTTAATGAGCGCTTCGGAATCTTCACTTTTCTTTCGTATCTGTTGGATAATAGGCAACTAAATTGAATTCACAATATCCATGAAACCATTAAAAGTTTGATTACTCAATTTCTAAGTTTCTTTGAATGAATCAAAATTATCTACAAAATATTTCTAAGTGGTTGAAATTTTCTAATTTTAGATAAATTAATATTACTATGGATGTAACCAGAAAAACTTCCGACGCAACATGATTCCTAAATTTTACTAAAACAGTAATACTAGAAATGTGTGACCCAAATTGCTTTTATGGGATATAAACCAGTAGGAAGACGATTGTAGGTTTAAGGATTTTCAGTTCTGTGATGTATGTGACTATTACGCAAGTATTTCACACTATTCACTTTCTTAGAATATGAATATATTGCTTTTGATCAGTTTGATAGCTTTGTATAGCTTGCCGCGGTAGCGGTGTAACTGAATGAAATAAATTCTGCAAAACGCATTAGTAATGCGACAGTATTCTCTTCGGTTCCTTTGCCCGCTTCCTGCATATTTGTATACGGAAACCTTGTAGACATCGATACAAACAAGAATACGTCATCCGCTTTATCGACTATATATTATTTTTATCGGGAACTTTTACATATTTTCAAAGGGTTAAATTGAAGCAAATTAGAGTGTTGCATGAATTATATCAGGGGGCTGACCTGGGTTGACCCCCTGGGTTTCCAGACGCTAAAAAAACAAAGGGGCTGACAGGATGGCCTAGTTGACAAAATGTGTGTTTCACAACTTGTTGGGGAATTTTTCCTAACACCATGTAATGGTACTGAGAATTTTGTATCAGAGAAATCCAATTTCACTCTGCAGACCCGAATCTCATATTTGGCAGTCACACTGGCTGCTGCTGCGACGGGGCACTGTTAAAAACTTATAATATTGATGGATAACCGATGATTAGTTTGCATCTTTGAAATACACATCAAGCTATTATGCACATAGAAATTAAAGCCTGAAGATTAACTGAGTCAGATATATATAAATCATTGAAGAATTCTATTGACGCACGTACCGGGAAGTAAGTACCTACCTACTAAAAATTGAATATCCATGTTATGTGTCTATAAAATATTTATCGGTAATATTTAAAATACTTTAAATTTACTCCCGATCTGACCTTTAATAATTACTAGCTATTAATTTATTATGCTTTATCTCGTTACGTTTAGACTCGAAGGTTATCTGTGAAGGTCGTGTTACTTTTGCCCAAAAATAAATCAAACATTGTCACAGATAAAAATACCAATGACTTACGTAATTACTGTTTTCAATTATACGAATTGACAACCAATAAGAACTGTTTGATTAATGTCCGTTTAACTCGAATTACGTTTCAAGTCTTCCTAGAATCGATTAGTGCAAAAATCGATTTGTTACACAACACAGTTAATGCTGTCACTACATCTAGCAAGGTTACAAGTTACGTGATTATTCAAATCGAGTTTAGTTACGATTCTTACAATATGATTTGGTGATGGATGGCCCGATGTCTAGTCGCGTTGATGTAACGAATCAGTAACGATGTTAGGACAGTTGACGGATTTGTGCGATAATGCAATGATCCGTGATCGTGATCGACGGTATCCATATAAGTAATTTGATCCTGATATTTACGATGTATTCTATTAGAAAGAGAATGTTTTTACGTATGCTAATTATACAATGCGTGAATGTGATATGTCATTTCACATAATAATATTATATAAATGGTTATTTACAAACGAAGGATCGCGTGAAAAATAATAACCTCGTAACCAACACTATATCTAATAACTGAATAAACTTGTACTTAAATAAATTCAAGACGTATACGTTATAAACATACTGCATATTCTTATTTACTTGCATGAATTCAAAATGTTTCATCGTGAATGAGATGCTATTTACCACAGAACTAATAATAAGAGGTACTAGCTGATGCCCGCGGCTCCGCCCGCGTAGAGGTTGGTTATCGTTTTTTGCTCATATCCCCGGTTCTACTTAACCAATTGCAATCAAAATCCGTTCTGTAGTTTTTGCGTTAATCGCGAACAAACATACAAGAATTCCAAAAAAAATATTTTGTTGTTCAGAATCGTTCTTTTAAAATACTTAACCCAAGTATTTTTTGTTATATCTCCAATGTACAGACACGTCAAATTTACAATTTTGTAATAGTATAGATTACTAGTTCTGTATTATTTACTGACACGCTTGTCAAGTGCTGACTATAGACGATTTTAACGATATCAGGGGTCATGACCGCCGTGGGTGGGCTTACCTGTTAACCTAGAGATATGAAATAAATTGCCACATTAGTAACCGAAGGAGTACATGCTAATATTGATAGTGGAACTGCCTTAAGTGGGGCTACATTAATTACAGATCATTATTACACAATAACAGGTTATTTCGTTACAGCAGTGCTATTCCCCCTAGTCGGCTTCTAGAGTATTGGTCCCTAGCCGGGGGAAGATACCTTTAAGTCGTACTAGTATACGTCTAAGTCGTTATCATACTATCGTTATTCGACATATCTTATATTATATTGTATGTACATTGGAAAAGACGATATGTTTCATACTTGAAGAAAATTTAAATTAATCTAAGTTATTATACAGATTTATGTAAGCTTTGATTGACACAGTAAAAAGTTAATAAAATGGAATTAATCCGTGCAACCAAGGCTCTTCGAAAACGTGCTGCTAAATTACTACTTGCCTACTTGTTTTACAAGCTATATGGTCGATTAATTATGAAGCCACGAAAAAACACATAACATTTAAATAACTTTTACGAAGCAGTAGTTCCTACCTACCTTCATATAATAATTGACATTCAATTTTTTTTACTCTTGCGCAAGCCGCTGCCTGAGGTCCATGTAGAAATATGTTGATATGTGCAAATAGTATCATAAAAGGAGACAGACAAGTTAAGAAACCTGTCGGGACTTAATGACTTTGACTGTTCAATGGTTGAAACACTTACACTTACACATATACTTATTGCAACATCATCGCGATATTAAACGACCGATGGGTTAGCAGCCTATAGGTGCGTTGACAATGTTTATGCTTGTAATGCAACTTAGTTGCTATTCCCCATTATGTTCATGAATGCATAATGGCAAAGCTAAGAATAAAGACTAAGATTTATATGCTAAAGAGTATTTTAATGTATTTTTCATTATCTCTAAATTCTTAGAACCAGGATTAACCGACCTATTAAAATCATGCAAACTCGTGCATACATAGTTTAACTAGGTACGTGCCTACACAGACTATAGCTGTGACTGATGTCACGGCAAAAAATATCTGATAACGGTTTAGTCAAAGAAGATTCTCAGTAAACGGCTAATTAAACAATTTAATGCATTTTTCAACGCATGTACATTCGTTGCTCCAAATATATTTAGAAAATTATAGTAGATAGTATTGTTCATTGTGTATTGTTAGGAGGTACAGCTCTGCTTTCTTCCAGCATAAGTGGGATGTATCACACTCTCAATTTACAATAGTAGTTCTATCCAGTAGTTGGTTATACTGTCACGACCCATCTGATTTATATCACGTACAACACCAGAAGAATCACTTACGTGCCACAAATTTTACCCTCCTTCCAAAAGGGCTCCCGTGATCCTACTCACCATTAGAAATGCAATACCAAACCAGTTTAAGTAGCGGTTACATTCGAATACGAAATCTCTCTAACCGGAAAATGCGTAAAGTAATAGAACTATGAGGAACACTGGATACGTTTACCTATTACTTATGCACTACTCAATACAATCCGCTGCGATTTGAAATATAGGTCGCTTGTAAACTATACATATGTAAGTGTGTATGTAAGTACATAAGTGGATTATTTTGATATAGGTAACTACTACGGTAGCACGTTGTTGAACAGTGGTTCAACAGTTCAAGTGAAAATATCTTATACTAACGCCTAGAGTTAACATGAATTGTAAAAATGAATTCTCATGTAAAATAATTGTGTAATTAAAGAAGCTGTGCTGGCTTCTCTTTGAGGTCCGGATTCGCTTTTATTTTATTGCCGAGCTATGAAATAATATGAAATAGGTCAAAACATATTAATTATATATGTATATTATGTTACATTACGTACCTTTTTTATTTATTTTTGGGCGGAAATCCCTTCGGATACCCCCCCGCCGGCCAGCGGGGGTGGTTATGTCGGGCTTGAACCGACTAAAACCGCGCGAAAATAGCACGCATATACAAGGTATCACGCATATATAACTAGCTTAGTTTGGGTCTAAATCGCGCTCTGTTAATATTCTAGAATATTTTTGGTGTCATTCAGATTCAATAATATCTTTTTTCTAAAGATTTAGATCGGAAAAAGAGAACATCTAGGACGGGACTTGAACCCGCGACCAGTCCCTTACAGGGGGAATGCTCTGACCAACTGAGCCACCTAGACACTTCCCAGATATTCGAAATTCTCTTTCTGATCTAAATCTTTAGAAAAAAGTAAGCATACAAAATGCTTAAAAATTTAATTGAATCAATAATATCTTGTTTTAATTGTAGTTATATTGTTACAGTGACAAAATGAAGTAATCATTGAGGAATTATGCGGTGGTTCAAAAAAGGTGAGCCGCCGCGGCTGCTCGCTGTTACGCCTGACGCCGAACCGCGATCGGCTCGAAGATCCAGAATCGGTATGTTCAGCTCATTTAATATTTCTAACCGACTTTCGAGTACGGAAGTTCTTAGTTCAACGAAACCATTTTTTAATGTGGGCCTTTTACAGATTGCTCAAATTAGTCCATCTGGACCACTTCGAAGTTTTTATTTGTTCTAATAGCAAGTGATTCCTTTTCCTGTTCTATTAGCAAATATCATGGGCACTTAAAGCCATTTTTAGTGATTGTTGAAGTAAATTTTTCTTGGTAGTAAAAACACTTAAAGTGTGAATTTCTTTTGATGACAATCAACCAACTTTATTATTTCTGTGTATATTTCTGTGTCACTTCACAAATGACGCCATGGTTTAGCTGGTCATCTCGGTGTAAAAAAAAACCGTTCTCGAAAGCGAACTGCGCGTTCAAAGATTTGTAGGTATAATATGAACGAAACATGTATTATATGATTCATACTCATATCCATATATACCAATATCCTAAGAGATAGGCAGAGATGTAATAACAGCTTAACATCTACATTTCGTCAACTATGGGACAACCCTAATGGGATTAAGTCTATCCTTACCGACGGTAAGGATAGACTTAATCCCATTAGGGGTACAGGTAGACGTACTGGTCACTTTTTCCAGACTCCATGCTGCTACTCGGCTTTTCTTAACAGGGAAATCCAATTATACTGTGTGACTCAAAAATCTTACCTCGGACCTTATACATAAAAGTTGCACTCACGTTAAAAACTTCGAAATTCGAAATTCGGCTGCTTCCCAGTTAGATTGAAAAGTCAACCCCAACTTTGTTAAGAAAAGGCTCGAAGGATGAGTTATTTGTATTAAACCAATTTCAATATATAAAATAATAAATAATAAATATTCTACGACATTCTACACAACGCTTTCTAGACCCAAAGTAAGCATAGTTTAACTAGCTTGTGTTAGGGTTCCCGAATGCGGATAAACACTTAATATACTTTTTTTTTTTGTAAATACATACATATTATACATAGAAACATCCAGACCAATGCAAATAGACATATTCATGCATACAAATATTTGCACTGAGCGGGAGTCGAACCCGCGCCCCCTGTCGTAGCAGTCGAATGCACTAGATTGCATGTAGAATATACTGCTTCCGTGCTGTTTGGCCGTGGTCCATAGGATTTCAATATAAATTTAAACTTTTTTAGATTTTTTATATTTGCACGACACCAAGGAGCTGCTTTTAGATAAGAAAACTGCTGAACGTTGAAGGTCTAGGGTGAAGAACGTATAAATATAAACCAGCTGAAGTCAGTAAACGACCTCCACCATTCACATTCCTATATTGCCTGCATTTCTCTCCCAGATTTCATAATAAACAGGTCTCGTTGTCATTATAGCAATGAAATGTTTAATAGAAAGAAGTTTATTTCCCTGATATTCATCATCTTCAGCTTTAAACGCTGTTCACACAGGTCTGGGTCAGAGCTATCTGAGATCCCGGGCGTCCGGGCTCTCTCATCGTATTTGTCCATAAAAGTGTGTTCAAGGAAACTGGCACCTGACACAACGTCACACAGTTTATACAAAATATTTATACCAATTTTTTATTCCCTGACCTTGACGGAGCACTGACAGCCCGGATATGTACGGATAGACCTTAAAGAATAAAATATTATTTTTCATTAATCATCAAGAGGAATAGCGGTAGATTTTTTTATTGCCAAGCTATGAAATTTTCCCGTAACATCCTACTAATAATATAATAATTTATTATAAACGCGAAAGTTTGTGAGTATGTATGTATGTATCTTTGTTGCTCTTTCACGCAAAAACGGCTGAACGGATCTGGCTGAAATTGGCACAGGTATAGATTATAGTTCGGAATAACACATAGGCTACTTTTATCCCGGGAATAGGTTCCCATGGGTTGCGGGAACGGGATCAGAATTTGACGCGGGCGGAGCCGCGGGTAGCAGCTAGTAGGTAATAAAACCTCATATACTTAGGTACATCCACCCCAGCAGAAGCAGGCCGGGACGGTGGGGCGACTAGCGCCCCTCCCCCAAACCGGGGCAAGACGGGGACACCGTGGTTCCCAAACCCGAAGGGGTCATCTCGAAACCGGAGATGGCCCAGGGTCAGTCGGGGTGCGAGGGATATGCTCTATGGGCAACCTTACACCCCGGCGTCTGTAGACCCGAGACGGCGTGCGGTTTTAGTCGGTTCAAGCCCGACATAACCGCCCCCGCTGGCACGCGGGGGGGTATCCGAAGGGATTTCCACAAAAAAATGTACATTCTCACTTCTCAGTCTATGGAACAGAGCGAGGTAGCATAAATCAAATTTAATAAAGAAATGTTCTACGTCATTCTATACAGCGCTATCTAGGCCCAAAGTTACGTAGTAACTATTTATTAAGCTGTGCCCAATGTAAGCATAGCTTTACTAGCTTGTGTTATGGGTTCTAGAATGTGGATATACATACTTAGATACATTTTTTGTAAATACATATGTACCTATTATACATAAAAACACTCAGACCAATGCAAATATTCATATTCATGCACACAAATATTTGCACTGAGCGGTAATCGAACCCGCGACCTAGCAGTCGAACGTTCTACCGCTACGCCACACGGGTTGTTTGGCGTCAACGACAAAAGTAGCCTAACAAATTCTAATTCACGGATCACCTTGGCTCTGAAACCATCCATAAAACTAGGAATTCAGTGCAGGGTGCGACTGCAATAAATTGAGCTGAGTGAGCAGGACTCTTACTTGAAAATAAGACATCTTACTACGGTCGCGCGCTTAGCTAAGGCCGCGCGTTCGTGAAACTGTTTTTCGGTGATTATTCCTTAATGGAACATCGGACATGAACCATCTCGCTTCAAAACACTCCTCAGTGTCCACACTATCACCGTGGTAAATTTGGTCAAGATCGCGAGGGTTGTTATGGAGTAATTTAATTCTATTTGCCATCGGATTAAATTTAGATTTAAAAAAGGTAGCCTAGTTTAGACATTACAGGTCCCGAGGCTTAGGTTGGGATATCGGGAAGAAGAGATAGAGTCCGGCTAAGATCAACTTACTTCGGTTTTCTAGATCATCTAAGGTAAGATTTCTGATAGATCATGAACTATTGACTGGCTATCAGCGTATACAAGAAATGAATAGCAATAAAATTTCTTTCATGGCCAAACTATGAATTCTACCCATAATATAGGTAATCTTAGACACTCATTCTGCTTTCCGATGTGCCAATCAAAACACCGTTTACTGTAACAGGATAATCGGCTCCAATATATACAGCCTTTCAAATGTATCCCAAACAAAAGGCATGTCAATTACGACAGAAGCACGATTAAATAAATAGTGGAAAGAAACTTCGATATACCCTGGTGTCAACCTGAGAAACTTGTTAGTACTCTAATCTATACATATACAATTACTTGTCTTTACTGACTGGCAGATTGATTGACTGACTGACTAAATCATCAACGCAGAGCCTAAACCGCTAGACCTACAAACTTGAAATTTTGGCAGTAGATGCCTTTTATATTGTAAACATCCACTAAGATAGGATTTTATGAAATTTATCTTCTGAGGTGGCAAAATAAGGGATTAACGTTTGTATGAAAGTCTGTCATTTCATACACCTGCTATTGGTTAGAAATGAATGAACCTATGCATCAGCCTTTTGTCGTAATTTTACCCCTAAGAGGGTGAAATAAGGGTTGAAAGTTTATATAGAAAGTTCGTCATTTTCGAAGTAAGAAGAACAAATTTATTAATTTGAACGCTTTTTATAGCTATCTTATATTTACCATTGGACCTGGGAGGTGGCGCTGCAATCGGGTTATTGGTAATTTTTTACGAAGTTATTCCCGGGCGAAGCCGGTTCCCGGGCCGCTAGTGCTTTCATACTGTCGCACAATTTTGAACATTAAGGTGACCTTGTTACTCATCATCAACTTTTGAAACTTTGTCACTATTCTTACTTTTGACGCTCCATGGCATCACCTACTTTTGACGGTCTGTAGCATAACCCACTTTTGACACCTGGGTGTGATCATCAACTTTTGATGCCTACTGTACCTACGTAAATGGTGGTGCTTATGTCCAATGCAAATTACTTATGTTTAATTATTCATAATTTGTTTTTCCATCAATTTGGTATATGTTAATAATTTTACGTACTTCTGATGTGTTGTAAAAATAGTAGTTATTAAGAAGGATCGAAAACCATTTTGTCGTCATTAAAAAGCTGTCACATATAATGTTATAAATTTTCTCATAACTACGTTGTTGAAAAGTTTAAATAGCCACAAGGATATTGATTAACCTAGTATTAGATTTTAGAAACCTTCAGCTTAATATGGTCAAAATAGTTATTTCTTTTATTCATTTTAAAATTCAAATATGAAATTATTAGTGTCATCTATTGGTGAAACTAAATACTAATTTTAGAATGTATTGCTTGGGTATGCATGCTTTCACTAATGATATAATTGTGCCGATTGATTTACTTGTCTACCTTTTATTTTCTCTGGTTTGCTTCCCTCACATCCACTTCGGATCTGCAGGTGACAATGCACGAGGTATCTTGTATCGCAAGGTCTCATCGGCTATCAAGAGGGCTGTTGATCTAGGGCTGGATATCATAATCCACTTATGATTTCAAAACTTTTCTGTTTAAAATATTACATTCTTTGATCAGTTTTTAAGTAAAAGAGAATTATTTCTTAAAAAAGTCATTAAAAAATTTACGCAATCGATAGTTATTAAAGGTCAAAATATACGTAATATTGGTTTATATCTTATGATATGTTACGTCACGTTACCAACGGCTAACATGCAATAAGCCATAAATACTTAGTACCTACTGAATAATATGGGCCCTATCAAGTAGATTGCTTCACAAAATGTGCCTTCTGGGGTTTACTGTAATTTATAATGTTGCAACTGATCAAAAACTAATTGGTCACAATGTTTACATCTGGTTTCTATATCAAAACTAAAATAAGGCTTGGAAATTAGTAGGATCAAACATTAAAATTTATTGGTGTACAGAAATCTATCAACATTCTCGAGGCCCAAGCCAACCTCACCTACAAATCGGTGCAACTAAATAATGGACGAGGCTCTGGCGCAGGCTTGCCTCTGAAGTCACTCCCGGCAAAGCCGACATGCCAATCAAAAGCAATAAGCGGACCTCGGGCTCTAAAGTGCAGTGGATGATGATAATGAGCTATTAAAATTTATAAGAATCTTCCATTACATCTAACAATTACTTTTGTACTTTAGCCAGTATAAAGTTAACTAAACGTTCCATGGTTTACGGAGCCGATCTATCGGGCAAAATAGATCGTTGTAATTCTTCCATTGTACTTACTTCTAAAAACGATTATATAATATTGGTACTTTACTAAAATATAATTTGAGTATCCTTATACAGTTTATTGATATTTAACGTCAGTAGAAAACTAATGAAATAATTTATGTTTCGCTATGACTTTTGTAACTTCACGTTTATGGATCCGGAGAAGGAAAGGTATTAAATTTTAAATTATGAGTTTAATGGTTAATCTATATTTAAATGCAGAGGAACGTAATGAACATAAAATGATTACTACATATTTAGTGTTTCATAGTTCAATAGCCCTGAATATATTTATAACTAGTTGTGCCCGCGACTTCGACCGCGTGAACTTAGATCTGGGTTTTAATTCTTTTTCTAAAATTTATCTACCAGTGAAAATCCCGTAGTAGAGATTACCTATTACAAACAGATAGACAGGCAAAAGTTAAAAAAAAACCGTTCCCGCAGGGGGGACGCACAGGTAGATTTCGTGAAGCAATTAATCATTTTTAACATGTTTAATTTTTTTTTCTCGAAAACGGTAACTTTTAGCGAAAAACTTTCAGACATTTATTTTAGACTTAAAAATGGCTTATCGATTAAAAATGTTTCCGACTGGAAGAATGTTCACCGGTTAGAAGTTATGATTTTTTTCCCGAAAAATTTTGGTTTTTCCCCCCTCCACTTTTAGTTAAAGTTTTAATCTTATAGGTTTATAATTAAAAGTTGTTGGTATTCATGTATACTATGGGATAAAATTAGAACGGTTCGAATATCTTTCATGGAACGTGAATTTTTGAGGAAAAACTGATTTCACAAAAAGTGAGGCCCTACCGTCCCCTTAGGCCGGCATCCACCCGTTCACGAACTTAAACTAAGTTTACACCCAAGCAATTTTTGACCGCAGTTTGAAATCGATCGGGGCAAAAATGCGACCGTGAGAGTGCCGCAAATTTTGGGAAGTGGAACCATACATATATATATATATATAAAAACTTTTTGACCAGTGGTCATTTCGGACTCAGGGGGTCATAACTAGACCTCCTATGAAGATTTTTTTTTTAAATTCGACAGTAGTCAAGAAACCAATAGGTAGATCGATTTCATCGAAATCTACCTAAAATGATTTTTATTGTCTTATTCTCCGAGTCCGCGTTCTACTAATTACTTTGTTTTCTTTTGAAATTTGATACTTGCTGAGATGCTATGCACTATTTAAATAATATCTTGGTCTTAAACACTATCAGATTGCATCGCTGTTTATAGGTACTAGGTTCACGAGGTTAGTCGGTCAATTAATTTGTTTATTACAAATCACTCTGTTGTTGGGTTATTATTGTGTCTTATAATAATTATTATACATACTTACTTGTATGTATTTCGTTTTCAGATATTTAGGCCAGCAGTCACAAAATATTCAGAAAGAAAAAACACCTTCAGACAGCTTCTTCAATCGTCATCACCTTAGTGATTCTCTCCCTTACCTTCTGGTATTAGACTAGTGCAGGTATTTGATTGGAATAGATCATTTATTTGATTTATCTTGACTATTACAAGAGCGATTACCGTCTTGTAGATGGGTTGGCTTGGGTTCTCTGGTGGCCTTCTTCTGACCTTGGTGGAGTGGAGCCCCACTCAGTGTCTTCTATTACAAGTAAATAAAAATTAACATCAAAATAAATTTCATTCGAAATTGTTGACAGTGTCAATTAAGTTACCTCATTATACTGTAAGCGTAAGAACATTACTGTGTTTATTTCGTGTAGATTGTCTTTATTACCCGTAAAGACGCGACGTCCCCACGTCCCTAGGTATTACTTGGAGAGACTATACATTATAGGAATCATGGACGCAAAATGTGGGTGGGGCTACTGTTACCCTGATAAAACATTAGCCAGGAGTAGCGCTGCTTTTTCTTTTAAAGAAAAAGCAGGAAGATGGTTTCCTTCTGCTTCTGCTGACCTAAACTTACTTAAATTCCGTATTTAACAAAATATATTATTACATAAAAACTGTACTAAACTAATTTTGAAATTATTTTGGCTTAGGTTTTTTACGTACTTTTGACTGTTTGAAAAAATATATCGTCTTTCAATATTGACATATCGATATTATGTGAACCCACGCGGAATCACAAATTTCCAGTCCCATGTGACCGGTGGGTAGGAAAATATGGTTCCTTGCGGAAATTGATTTTTACCTTATTAATATCACGTTAAGTATGTCAGGATCGTGGCAAATGGAGATCCGTGATCTCTGCCTACCCCTATGGAAAACAGGCGTGATTTTATGTATGTATGTATGTATGTAATATCACGTTTGGAGGAAAGCTATAAATGAACAATAAGGGAGATACCATGTTCATAGCGGTTAAGCGTAGTAAGATGCTTAGTACGATGGTATAGAAGTTTTCTGCGTTGTTTTGATACTGCTCATGTTAGCTGAACATTTTTCTTCCACCAGTCTAGTCAACACATAATACTCCTAATATGCTCAACCATAACAATTTAAGCTCTAAAATGCATTCATTTTAATATTCAATAATAAAGAATGTAGGTAAATACAAATTAACACATAGACATTGATGGGAAATAAAAAAAATACTGACCGATGCAAACTAGTCAAAACAGCAAGTGTTCCATCTGCATACATAACTATATGAAAATTAAAGTTTATTTTTCTGTGTTTTTGACCGAAATTTTGACACTAGGCCTACCGGATTTATATCAGAATTATTTACCCTCATTATATATCGTTACATTCGGTTAGATTTTACTGTACCTACCTAGTATTAGAGACTATTGCGTACATACTCTATAGAGTAATACGGTAGATATATAACAGGTTTTGTGAGCCTGTACTCTAAAGATGAGATCATTAAATATACGCAGATTATATAATATTATCATCTATAGTATCATAGTATCAGGGTAGTTTGACCAGCCATTTAGGTGAACATTATATGAAAAAATACCTGGCTTCACGTATGTGTAGTGTAGTATGACTTGGATTTTCCATTTAAAACTTAACTGAACCGCATGGTGCCGGTGGTGAAACTTTCGACATGTTTGTTCTTTCTATCCAAGAGTAAAGTTACATTAAAATGTTCAATACTATAAAGTATTTTAATTTATCCCTGACGTTGCCAAGCTGCCCCTGTAGTAGTAAGATGAAATTACAAATTTGTGAAATTTGCAAATTGTCAATGTTTTACGGCTATTGCTTTCACTAACGAGATGTGCGTATATATTTTTTTTTTTCGTGCGGAAATCCCTCCGGATACCCCCCGCCGGCCAGCGGGGGTGGTTATGTCGGGCTTGAACCGACTAAAACCGCACGCCGTCTCGGGTCTTCAGATGCCTGATCTCTCTTCAGAGAGATTAGGGGGGGAGGCGGGTATCGGAGGGAATTTCCGCACGAAAAAAAAAGGTACAATATCCTCAATATCTATTGGGATGTAAACTGAAAATCATAAAGAACTCTGCTCACCTTCATCCAACCTTCATCGTAATCATCTTAAAATTGATCCCGGTCACATACAAGGTTTACAGCTCAGAACCCGATGTCCGCATGTTTAAAGGTTTGGGTATTTTAGTTGATGATAACACATTATGAGAGCGACTACCGTCTGACCTCCCATTACTAAAAGGGCACCGTTCAACAGGTACACCAGCTATCAGGTGAGCTTGGCTTGGACCCAAAGATCTTGATGGAGCCTCTCCGGAACCTTCATTGCTGTCAATCTGACGCTATTACTATTATATTACTACACTTTTAGATTGTACTACTTTTAGATTGTAGCTTGCTAATCATTATATCCAGCACTGACTTAGGTATAGTATTGTAAGTTATTGTATTGTAACTAATAGTATTTTAAGATATCTCATAAATGTTTTAAATATTATATGTACCTAAATATTAGATTATTTTTATTAATACAAATCTTTAGGACCCAGACAAATAGAACGGACGCGCGTCCTAGACGTAACATTCCGTACACCCCTTAACATCTCACCCCGCGCAGGGGTGCGCGCGGCATTACATAGACACGTCTAGCATCCGCATGCGTTCTGTTGTCCGGCGCCTTACATTCAAGAGTGCTTGATATCATAGTAGGTAAAGCTGAGTATGGGATAACCACCTGAACGCACAAATAACTAATCAGTCGTTGATTTTATCCGCAGTGGACATGTTGATCTAACGACCTATAAGCTCGTTACTCCATCGCAGGCAATGTCGCAGGCAAATACTATTACTTGTACTGTGAGAAAAATTTGCCTGCCTGGTAGAAATCGATCTAAGTCGGTCGAAATCGGTAGATCTCATTGTAGCAAGGGCCAAAGTAAATATATGCGTTTAATTGTATATTTTCTCTTCTAGTGTACAATATTAATAATAATAGCACACATCCACGCAAACAGCATTATATAGTTACCGAGATAAATATTCGCTACAGATAGACTACTACTTAAAAGACCATTGTTTTTTTCGCCTCTGACGTATTTGCTGCATTTAATTTAATGTTCTAAAAGGTACATGATCTTTGGAATATCATAAGTCCGTGACCAGGGATTGAGGTTGATGGAGTGAGAAGTACTGTACAGTTCTATATGGTTATCACTGCTTAAGCGACTGCTCATAATCAATTATGTCACTAGCTAATATTTCACACAATTGTACAATCCACAATACAACTAAGTGTGTCACCTAAATCGAGGTTCTTTTACATTCGAACGTAAGCGCTGTGTCATCGTCAGGCACCCACTATTTATACGTACAACACGATTTGTCATTACTAATTGAAAGTCTAGCCTTTTACTCACGCAAAGTAGCTTATGGTTATGTAAAAGATTACAGTTAAAGAAACAGAGAAAATAGGAAGTATGTCTAATTGACACTTGTATAGACACCAGCTTTTGAACTTATAAGGATAACTGGTTTAGTCTGTTAGGGAAAACATAACATTCAATGACATCATTATGTACTGCATAGGAATACCCGGAGTTGTTTAGTAATGTGGTGGCTACTTATTTTAACGTTTCACCTGACGTCAGATGTATGAATTCGCATTGCAAAGCTAGTTTCCTATGTAAGGGAAAGAGAGAGAGGTTTACTTTAATTTTCGTATAGGTTCTAAAACTATAGTAAGTTACCTGTTAAATAGAAACTACCTAACGCTCGTAGGAAGTTTCTATGATAATCATAAATCTGAAAAACTGCTATTAATAACATATATACATATATTCATTTTGATCGCGGTTAAAAATTATTTCAGGACGTAAGTTATTGTAAATCAGCAAAAATAATCATCAATATAAAATATTAAAAATAAAATATTTCTTTATTTTTTAGTTTTTTATAATTGTTAAAACCTAAATAAAAATAACTACGAAAAAACAATATATATTATGTTTGAACCTGTGCTAATATGAGTCTAATCTAAATGTGCACTAATATCTATACTTACTAATATTATAGAGAGAGAGCCAAATTTAGTGAGTTTGTTTACTGCACTTATTGGAAAAATTCGCCATTTGAAGGTACGTTATCCCCGATAGACATAGGCTATACATAAATTATATAGGCTTAAGTTTAGAAAAGATCATTTAAACGGAAGCGAATTGCTAGTTTAATGTGATATAATACCTTATGTGATATAATTTTTTTTACATTCACATAAATATGTATTATATATATAAAACACTTGAACAAAGATTCAAAATAAAAGCCTACAATGTAGTGCAGCGCGTGGAGACCGTTAATATATATTGCGATCCTGTAAATATGTTTTTTTTTAATATTGATGATATTGCCGTGTAAACGTGATATATGTCCGCGGTAGCCTAGTGGTATGGGTAATGGACTGCTGAGACGAGGTCTCGGGTTCGATCCCAGGTTTTACCATGGCACACACCAATGACTTTTCGATGCATTTCGAAGTTATGTGTGTATTTACCGCAGGTTTATAAGTGCCCGGTTAATGGCAATAGGCTCGCCACCTATTACATTGGGACCTAAACATAAACTGGCGAAATGTGGGTGCTAGCACCTCTGCCTACCCCTTCGGGGATATAGGCGTAAGTTTATGTTATGTTATGTTAAACGTGATATAATTTATTTGCAAATAAACGTGATTGGTCACTTGATCACGTTATTGGATCGCAACATATATTAACTGTCTCCACGCGCCCTATTTATACTTCTACCCGACAGTGTTACATGAAGGCAGGTTTTTGATAAGCAAAGGGACAATTATAACCGATAGTGTGCTCACCGTACGCTGTATAGGTTCTATGCATATTCGCCAAAACTGTCCTAGTGTATCTAAAGGTTTCATTAAAAAAAAGTTTTTTCACCTATTATAAATGTACTCGTACTTGTGTATGTACAGGCAAAACATAGGAAGAACTATTTAGGTTATAAATATTGTTTTAAATAAATTTGATTACAACTAAAATATTATTTGTAACCTAATTTAAAACAAGAATGATATTGGTATGTTCTACGAGGTTCTACGCACCTACTTGAGGACGCACAAAGTCCTATAAACTCCAACACTCTAGGAAAAAGTGTATATTTTAGTTGACAGGTCTTTTGTGCGCAGACCATTTGATTGAAGTAATGTGATTGATAACATAAAATAGATACATTTAATAACATCAATCGTGTTTACAATCATTTGGATTAATAAAATTAAAATCAATGTCGAACTTTACTTCTTTTTATAAATATCTCAGCTACTAAAGAAAGTGAATTATAGTATCTGGTAACATTCTGTAACATGACTCGACTATCCGTAATTAAAGTTTCTCTCCGTAATATGTATACCCGACCTAACTCTCCATAGTTTTCCATTTTACTTTCAATTTCTTGTGTTAATAACTGTCATTTTCTTTTCGTTACAGATATATCACCAGCACGCTGCACCAATAGAAAAAGTAGTGGCAGTTCTGTCGAAACAAATTTCTACAATCTTAGCGATCAAATAATCATCGTGGAAAAATCTCCGCATCGGTGTCATCGTGGTAGCGGGACTCCAGTTAGTCGACGCATATCACTGCAAAACGGTGTTACTTCACCACAAGAAAGTTATAATACATCGCGTAAAAACCGCGGAGGCTCACTCGAGAAGGAATACATGGTCCATCGAGAAAAACGTAACCCGTTACTCGATAAAGTCAAGAACACTAAATTATCGTGCTTCAAATCGAATGGTCCACTACGATATGGCGATGACGCTGCCTCGACGTCTGGAAGTGATTGCAGTGGATTTGGACACGTAGAAGACGTTACTAATTGTCGATTTACAAATAACTATGCTGATACACACATTGAATTTGAAAATCATAATCCATGGGTAAAAATGCCAAATTACGACGACGATGTTTTTTATGCTAAAAGTACAACTAGTCCTGTCGAGTGTAACTGGAGAGAAGGTAAATCTTTCACTAATAGAGGTACTCGATGCTACAGTTCCGGCTCTGAATGTGATAGGTATCATGCAATACCAAAAGCTGGTGCAAAACTTTCTAAATCCAGTGATCAAATCTTCAACGATGACTATGAAGCATACGAGAGTAAGCCTGCTGTACTCAACCCTTGTAAAAAGACTGATAAGCTTAAGACTAAAGATGGTAAAGAATCACTAGGACCCAGTTCCTGTCTATCGGCAAAATTAAGAGCGATGTCCGATAGATACCTTAAGTCATCAACGAACCGATTTCTTTCAAAACTGTATAATAGAACAGGTGAAAATGATGTTGAAGTAAATGCTAGTAACGATGATATTTTAAAACCTACCAGTGCAATTAAAAATCGAAAGAAGAAAGGTGGTGTCAAAGCAAAGCTTCGTAGTTTCTCTTATGGTGCTTTACCTGGGTTAGAAGAATTTCAAAAAGGACATTCCGTATTTCACGACGACATTTATCAAATATCTTGTGACGATGAGAATGTTTTAATTCAAGATTGTGAAGATACAGATTCTGGAATTCTAGTCAATGAATCAGCGGCATCGTCGATTTTTGATAGTGACAGGATTTCCTCTCGCTGTGAAAGTTCTGCTTCGCAATCACATAATATAGTTCCTTGTCATGGTAGAAGTGTATCTGGCGATCAAACTCATGTCAAAACAAGAGCTTCAGGAAGAATTAGTAGAGAAAGAACTTGTCCAAGACCAAGGCCTAGACATACTCATAGAGCTTTATCACTTGATCGTAAAGAGATCCTAAGGCGTATGCCAAAGAAGGAAAATGATTATGAGGAACCACAATTTCTTCAACTAACAGAAAAGCAAAGGATGCGTCAGCGAGATGCTACTCGAGACTGCGGCATCCCTCCAATCCCACCGTGTCGAAAACCACCTAAAGCCAATAAATCAGACATTACAAGTGTAGAATTTAAAGTGGTCAGAATAATGAGAAATAGCCCTACCGATGAACTTGGAATATTTATTGCAAAAACAAAGTTAACTGACGAAGGCCATGTGGGTTACTTAGTGGCTCACGTGATCCCTGGTGGATTAGCCGAAAAGTAAGTATCTAAATTTATTAAGTAATTGAAAAAATAAAAGTGTAAAACTTTTCCAGGATTAAAGATAAAAAAAAGATAATAATACTATAAATTATTTTATCTCACATAATTATGTGTCACAAATTTTTATATCTCTAATTTAAGTGCTGAGCCTGAGTAATAAAACTGCCAACGCATCTATTCATTCCATGGACACATTACTACTGCCCAAGCAGAAAACTGTTCAGATACCCTACAATTATTGGCTGTTGGTTACTGATTTAAGAGTGAAAAATAAAGGTCATATAGATCTCTGGTCTTTGAACGCCTGACCTTGAGTGGTATGTGTATGTGTGACTGTGAGGGATGAAATTTAATAATAATTTTAGACTAGCTAGACCGTCATTTTACTCCCCTCTAAAAAGACCAACTAGACTAATCGATTGCAGTATTTGTATCGAATAAAAAAACGTGGTAGACAAAATACATATACAAAATATATAATTACAAATATATTTATTTTTTCAGGGAAGGTACACTTCGCATAGGAGATGAACTACTCAATGTCAACGGTCGAAGGCTACGCGACTTGACCATGCCAGAAGCCAAAGAAGCTCTCAAATCTGGTTCAACAGAAATTGATATAGTAATTTGTAGACAGCGTGATAAAACTTTGCAAGAAGTCAGGCAAAGAGAGTCATCTAAAAGGAGGATTCTGTTGATGCGGGAAAGTTCAGTGGATTACGAGAACGCCATCATATTAGGGAAGGAAAAACTTGCCGATAAATGTGACGTCAGGATAGATCGACGTCGGTCACAGGACGAGTCCACATGTAATCGTAGCGCGCTATCAGTGGCGGACGAGCCGACCGACAGTACGAGTTCGCATTCACACTTCCTCAAAGGTCAGAACGCGAGTTACAGCAGTATGAACAACAAGCTGCTGCGCCGACAGGTCGTGAGTTACGGCGGAGCTAATAAGGATGGGCTTGCCTTCAGTTGTGCCGCTGACATCGTTAACGTCGATACACCGGATTGCGTCGAACGGACAAAATGTAAAGATGACAGTGAAAGTGAGACACAAACGCCAAACACGGCTAATTTCTGCACGTTACCTCGGAGGCCAAGGGCTCCTACACATACGTACCACACTATCACGTTTGAAAAGGGACATGGGAAAAAGCCTCTTGGATTTACCATCGTCGGAGGGCGCGATTCACCGAGGGGTCCTCTCGGAATATTCATCAAAAGCATTCTTCCACAAGGGCAAGCTATTGATGACGGGAGGCTGAATGCAGGTATGTAGGAAATTGTTATTATCTACTGGTAGCGTGTGTTATAAATTATAGTCCTATGTTAAGTTTTTGATAACTCGTGATAGTACAGATATAAAGCTTCGTGGTTTTTTGTTGCTTTTTTACTTTAAAATGGATAAATTTCTCCACGCTTTTTTGTTCAATTAAATTTACTATACGTAGTTATCTGTGTTCGAATGAACGTAAAGGGCTTGTTTTATGATAAGGCTATTCGATGAAACATTATACCTAATAACAAAGTATTATATCAACTAGCTAGCCTATACTTCATTATGTGATACGATTGTTTATGTAGGAATGATTTACCACTACTGCCACAGTGATACATGTTGGGTCAAATGTTATCTTGCAAGACAGCGTCTGGAACACATATTATGAACTTTAACCTGTTATTAAATGCGACATATTTAAAACCTAATTAGAGACTACTATAAAATGGTTTCAATGTCATTTTAATGTTGATACAGCATCATCGAGAGAGATGTAAACATATAAATATCACATTAATTTATAACAATTTAGAAGCTGTATCATTTGCAGCCTCTGGTGAATACATTATTTCATTTGTTTACGCAATAATTTTAGTAGGAATGAAGTTAATACTGAATTCTTTTCTTTAGACCCAAGACGGCGTGCGGTTTTAGTCGGTTCGAGCCCGACATAACCGCCCCCGCTGGCCGGCGGGGGGGTATCCGAGGGGATTTCCGCACGAAAAAAAAAAAAAAAAAAAAAAAAAAAAAAAGGTAGGTTTGTTTATTTTTTAAGGGTAAACCTTGGAAACTACTGCACTTACTGGAAAAATTCTTTCACATTTGAAAGGTACCTACACTATCCTCATTGGACATAATATTATGTGGCTTGAGTTAAAAAATCTCATATAAACCAAAGCGAAGGCGTCTGTAGACCCGAGATGGCTTGCGGTTTTAGTCGGTTCAAGCCCGACATAACCGCCCCCGCTGGCCAGCGGGGGGTATCCGAAGGAATTTCTGCACGGAAAAAAAAGGGGGGGTTGCTAGTTTTTAATAATACCTTTTAAGTATGATTGAGTCTTTACTGAAACACATTAAACCAAGCACACTTTGAATAAAATTCAGCTTTTTGGAACTTTTCTTGACAATTATCGTATCGCCACGGGGATGTGACGGTCAGATGGCAGTTGCTTCAAGTATGACTATGTTTTACTTTCGATAAGTATATGACACATTATTATGCTGAGATATACTTTGTCCGAATAAAACAATACTTGCTCATATCGATGTATACCTATCATATTCTTTGATTTTGGCTTAGTGGAAAGAGACTTTTTAAGTTTACAGCTAAAAAATATGTGGTAGTTTTCTTATAAATTCATCATTGTTATTTTCAGGTGACGAGGTGTTGGCGGTGAATGGGCAGGCGTGTCATGAACTGGCACATGTAGAGGCTCTAGCGCTTTTTAAATCGGTGCGCAGCGGACCCATAGAACTCAGAGTTTGCCGGAGGGTGAAAAATCCACAGTTAGTATCTTTTTCGATTCATTTTCTAAGAGAACTATGAGAGTATGTCTAAGTATACGTGAAATATTAACTTAAAATATTAAATACAGCGATGGGGGAGCTTAATGGCCTAAGAATCAGATTTAAAATAGCGAGGTTGCTGATACTAACTATACTGTATACACTTTTTTTTAGCGTGTGGAAACCCCCTCGGGCTTCACCCCATCGGTGCCGACGATGGGGTAGGCGTGTCGTAATCGGACCGGCGAAAACTGTACATACTGTATACACTAGCATAAGGATCCACAACTAGCACAAGCGTAGCTGGTTTGTTTTTCTATCCCTAAGAAACAGTATTTTTTGACCTCTGACGACATGATGTGTGGGCGCGTATAGACAGACAATATATATTGCGATCTAATATCTCAATTCAGTATCGTGATTCAATAATAATAGGCACAAATCACGTTTGCACATCAATATTGTAGCCATATTATTTCAATATTTATTGATAGGATCGAGGATATATTGATATGTATCGGTTGAGAAGTTACGTACTAAAACGCAATAAAAAAATGGTCAAAATGTACTCATCCGTATTAGGTTTTTTTAATAAATCGATGCAATAAATATATCCTAAGTTTCTATTACGGATTAGTGACAAGGACAGTTAAAAGTGCATTTTATATAATATTAGCATTACATTGTTTTATGTGGTCACAAAACCCTTGCGGTTACAAACCTATACACATGCTTTAGTTTATCAAAAATTCCAACAATAACAGAAACAAAGGAAACAACAGACAAATGCATCGTAAATAGATTTACTGTCGTCAATGAACTGTTTACCCTACTTTAAAATAACTTGTTATTGTAGGTTCTATACTTATTTACGTAAAAGGATGATTTAGTAAGGAATATGGTGTATCTTTGAGCAATTCATTGAGAATATTGTTATGAATGAATTGTGTTTAGTATCATCTATTAGACACACATTACTCATTGTAATTAAACTTTTAAGAATAATTATATATATGAAATCTGAACCACGGCAACGGCTCCAACAATTTTCATGAAATTTAGTATGCAGGGGGTTTTGGGGGCGATAAATCGACTAGCTAGGTTTCATTTTTAGAAAACGTTAAATAAAAAACCGAGCAAAGTTCAGTCATGCAGATAATATTCTTAAATTACTGTGTTAAGTGAATCCTCGTCAAATACATTATTTTAGAAATGATAGTTAGAAGCATTTTAGGCACTTTTAGTACTAAACTTATGTATAGGATTAAATATTGGTAATTCGATGTATTCTGGGCAAGATGAAGTAGGGTTATTTTTTAACAGGTCACTGCGGTATTCATCTCCCCTACCTTGTTTTGTCAGAATAAGTAGAATTGCAACAACCCTGTTTAATTTATTGGCGAAGCTTCCAATCCTTCTACCATTAAAAAAAATCATCCAACGAAAACCACTGGCTCATGTAAAATTAACCAGTTGTTTTGATAAGATGACTTTTTTCCACATTAGTTAAAAATTATTAAAGTATTACAAAGCTTCTTACCCTCCTTTGCCTTTACAAATTAAAATCCAAGTGTTATAAATAAAAGCTCCTTAACGGTGTTATCGTATTTTAACTTTGAAATAAAATTGTAAGGCGGTACAAAGAAGCAAAATCTTTTAAAACTAGTAAAAATATATCCTTGTAACAGTTTACTTAATTGGTTTAAAAAAAAAATGTTTTAAAAATCGATTAAATTGTTACTCAGAAAGTTTAGAAGTCTGTTTCAGGATTTTTATATATATAGAAGTCTAGAGGTGTGAGACATCACAAAATATAGCTTAGTTTTAAATTAACGTTTGCCATACCATAGTAGCACTGGCACTTTGTCAACCCTGTAGAACCCTAAAAAGAAAATCATACTCATTCTAGAAATGAAAAATTGGGATTTTAGGTGACACCGCTGCAGCCTGAGTAACTTTTTGTAAGGGTACTAAATCTTCCTATAAAATCTTATGTAGAATGTATATTTATACCATGTGCAAATACTTTAATTTTTAATATTATTCTATCGCATCCTTACAATTTTATTTGTATTTTCAGATCTACCAAAGCGAAATCGTGCACAGACCTTCTCAACGATGACGAGTGAAACTTAACGCTGGAAACTCTATTGTATGTATATTTTAATGCATGAGAATTTATTTCTGATCGTATATTTATACCTTGTTAATATAAAATGTTTAAGAACCGCTGTACGCTCGAGCTTCTATTTAATGAATTTCGTTTTACTTCATTTTTGATGAAGAGCTAAGAATAAATATTGGAATAGTATAGAATAGAAATAGAAAGGAAGTTCATTGTACACCAATCAAAACATACATACAGGAAATACACAGTCAACAATGTGTATGTACAATGCCTCTTGATTTCGAAAATATATATAACTTATTTGCAAATTTTACTGCAATCAACTGAAAACCAACCTGATTTTAATACCTTAATAAATGAAGCATAAGAAGGCTAAAAATGGAATAAGACAACATTCAACTTATATCAAGCGTACAGGGGAACTTAAATTGCTACAAGAGCACTGTTATTTCGAAATGTAATCATAACTATACAAGTAGAATGAGATTGCTATAAAATAGCTATAATCATTTTACGAAACTCTAATCACTTAGTAGGTACTATATGTTCTTTTACACTACATTAACCAATCATAATTCGTACAGAGGAAATGATTTAGATACAGTAAATAATTATGTCGAGATTGATTGGATATATATCCCTTGCTGAGTGAATCCAATTGTTAGCATATCAGTCTTTGAATGTGCCATTTAAATATAGTTGCACTTTCACGTAGATGATATAATAAATCCTTCTAAAACTTTTTGGAATGTAATCTGTACCTGAGTTTTTTTTCTATATTTTTGTTTTATCTTACAACGCTCAAAACGTTTTTTTTTGTGGAACGATGGCTATATCGGGGCTAACGATTAAGTGGCTATGTCGGAATGGAACTACAACGCTCAAACCTAGTGGATACCTAAACTATAATCCAAAGATAAGAAATTAGGTATTTCCGAATCATTTTGGCGCGTTTTTACCAACATTTATCCAAAGTGGTATACGTTTGCAGACTGTTTCGTCAAGAAAGCAGTACTAAAATTAAATAATAGGTACTTGATTCTTATGTATATTTTACCTTACCTATATATTAAATATGTTGGTAGAAACGCGTTATACATTATCCTATCGAATTATATGTAAATGTGGTTATTAAGTAATGAATTAAATTTTAATGTATTCTATATCTACCTTCAGTTCATAAAATTTTGTGGTAGGTAAGAAAATTGAATGTTTAACCAATTCATAGCACCTAGGACTTAAACTAAAGTAATGTGAATAACTTTATATCATCGTGCAATAAGAGTATATCGAAAATGTTAAAAGTAGAAAGTGCACTCTTGAAGTAATGATCTGCCTTCTGTGATAGTTTAATTTAATAAATATTGAGGTTTTGGCTACATTGTGGAATTTTTACGCAAGGACAGTGTAGGCACCTATTTGTAAGTCTAAACGGGACACATATTAATATTTTCATCATCTAAAGGTAAAGAGGGTAACCATTTTATGGCTGACATAGCGTGTCCTTTGCTACCCTTTGTCCGCGGACGTAACATCAGGTTCGCAACCGGAAGAAAAAATCATCTTTGTTACGATACTATTTGCTAAATAATAGCTTATTTTCCTAACCCGATATTGAGTTTCAACATAGGAAATTTGCAATATATTACGTGAAGGTAACTACGGAAAATATGTATAAAAGATTAGTTTTAAGTGCTATGTGACATCTGGACAAAAAGTTTGGCTAGGACTCGTTTTCTGCCTTCTGTGACTGCCAGAATATAGCCAAAATATTATTAGACTGAGCTTCAATGTGTTAATAATTCTTGTTTCGCCGCCGTTGTCTGCTATGATATTTAATATCTTAAAAATATAACTAAATTGTGACTACCAATTTATACAAATAATGAAAAACCAGTGAATCTTTATCTATCAAATATTTATTTGTAACCTTAATGTTAAACTTCAAAGTTCAATATCTGTGTAGGCTGTACCTACACAGATATTGAACTTTGAAGATGATAGTAAAAAGATAAATATAGCATTAAAAGGACATCATTTTCTTGAAGTATCGTTGCTGCTATTTTTCAACAAATAACGATGTTAAAACCTAAATAATGTAAAGCCCTTTATGCGTTCCGATACCATAAAATAACTAGTTTTTGAGGATTCAGTTTTTACAAAACATGTCGTTTTCTAACTTTTATCCAAGGACTCTTTCTGTATGAGCTGAGTTCTCAAATAACTGTGTCCACATGTAAAAATTAATTGTACTTATAAGTAAAATGTTGTATGTTGAAACTTCGTAGTAGACGATCAAAATGTACTGTAATAATTTTGCCCAAAATGTCACTTGCGAAACCGCCTGCGATTTTAGTGATGTGAATTGAACAGCGCTTGTTTATATTTATACACTGGTTTATATTTTTATGTATATGTATTGTATTCCACTATTGATTCTAATGTTTCTATTTTATACACGCTCGCGTTTTAACGAGCGGTTGATTACTTATTTCTTAGTTAACATGATATTATTATAATTACATAGGGGTCATCTAAACGTTCTAAAGGCTTATTATTTTTTCATAGATAGGTACATATCATCTATTTTAAATTATTGTAAGTAATAATTGATTGTTTAAATAATATAATAATCATAAAGTTAATGAAAGTTGTTTTTGTTACTCCTATACCTTAATACCAACGTATATCCTCACAAACACTTTCAAAGAGACTATTTTTCAGAAGATTAAATTTCTTGAAAGACGTGTTACTAAATGAAATATTCATAAAATGGTTATCATTATCATCAACTCAATTTAGTTTGTTCAGCAGGCAAGTTGTAGAAATATCTTATTGTTATCTTTATACTTTATGGAACTCTAGTTACTAAGAATTTCATGTAATTTAGCTATATAAGTGTATGACTGTTTGTTTCCTAAATAAATAATATTAATAAAAATGTGCAACTAAAAACGAATGTAATAAGTAACAAAAGTCTTACGGATAAATCTAGAAACCATAACTAGTTAATATTATTTCATCATCATCATCATCAACCTATGCTAGTCCACTGCTGGACATAGGTCTCCACTAAAGAGCGCCATAGCGCCCTGTGTTCAGCTTGCCGCATCCAGCATCTGCAGCATCAATATTATTTAACCCATAATGCGCTCAGAGTAAGATACTGTATTTCGTTAAGCCGATTCTTAATATTTCCTATGTAGGTACGAACTACAGACATTAGAGTTACTGACTTTACAGATAACCCTTACAGACAATTATGGAGCTGAAGCACAGTTATAACCCAGTCGTCACTACCCGCCATATTAATGAGTAAAAAATATGAAAATTTTGACGTATATTATGTTGTCAGTTGTTAGACAGGTTTGGATTCAGTGCTGATATTAATTTGTTACTTGAGTTAGCCTAGTGGTATGGGTAATGGACTGCTGAGACGAGGTCTCGGGTTCGATCCCAGGTTTTACCATGGCACACACCAATGACTTTTCGATGCTTTTCGAAGTTATGTGTGTATTTACCGCAGGTTTATAAGTGCCCGGTTAATGGCAATAGGCTCGCCACCTATTACATTGGGACCTAAACATAAACTGGCGAAATGTGGGTGCTAGCACCTCTGCCTACCCCTTCGGGGATATAGGCGTGAGTTTATGTATGTATGAAAATAATAATATTGATTAAATTTAATTAAGTAAATAACTAAATAATTCTACTCGTTTCTATCCTAATTCCAGTGACCTGCCTAAAATTTCGGATAGTAAAATGTTCACTGCGGTATCTATACATACCTATAATAAAATCGTCAGGAGGGGAAAACAGTACATTAATAATTTTTCCTAAAAAATAATTGATGTGAGTTCTAGGAGCGACACCGATGCCGAAAATGTGATTTTTTGAAATTTTGTTGGTTTGTCTGTTTGTCTGCTTTTAATTATCGATGTCCGAGCACCACTTGAAAATCGCTGAACAGATTTGGCTCAAATTTTGCATGAACATTCTTCTAGGGCATGGTCATAAACTGCGTTATATGTCATCACGCTATTATAGGTATGATAGAAGTAGTAGAGCACAAATCGGTCTTAACTATTATTGATGACAACTTTATTATTACAAGGTAGATCTTTACGAAATTTCGTAGTTCAGCAGAACTTAGACATGGTTAAAATCCGTAGTATAACTTATCACGATATACCTTAAGGATAATGACATTAATTTGTCACAAAAAGTCAAAACTCCACAGAGTTACACACGTATAATAGACAGTTGATGCATAAACATATCTTGGCGTGTCGTGTGTGCCCTACACACGCCTGCCAACTCACCGAAGCGGGATAAAACCCGACCCCACCAGGCGAAGCCGCGGTGGCGGCCAAAGTCCGCCGGCAACCCTGGGGTCTTTCGAGGGCTTACCCGGGGTGCCCGGCAACGGACACTTGGGGAGGACACCGTGCGGTTTTAGTCGAGACACGACATAACCACCCCCGCTGCCCGGCGGGGGGGTATCCGAAGGGATTTCCGCACGTAAAAAAAAAAAAATGAATATCATCACGCGTATTAAAGAAACGGGCAGTATTGATTTCGATGTTACATTATTTCTCTATATATTTTGAACGAATTATCGATGTAATACGTGTTCTAAATCACCTCATCCGGCCCGTTAAATAAAACAACTAAATACTTACTTGTTAGTATCAAGACTGCAGAAATAAACATACGTTGATCTATTCCGAACTTAATGCGTACGAAGTCGCGGGCAATAGCTAATACTAACTATTTAAGCAAAAATGCTTTATTTATTTGCAAGGATATCTAAATATTTATGTTCACACCATCTATTGGGTATCTCTCGTATTAAATAGGTATTGATGCACCTGAAAATTAAAATTAAAATTCCCTCTGAAATACCTTTTTTTTTTTCGTGCGGAAATCCCTTCGGTTACCCCCCCGCCGGCCAGCGGGGGCGGTTATGTCGGGCTTGAACCGACTAAAACCGCACACCGTCTCGGGTCTTCAGACGCCGGGGTGTAAGGTTACCCATAGAGCATATCCCTCGCACCCCGACTGACCCTGGGCCATCTCACCACTAACAGCATCGCTCATCCTGTCTCCTCTGAAAGCAGAGGAGTACGGAGAGCGATGTGTTCCCGCCACGTTGGGTATTGGCCGACTATCAATGCCAACCCTATGAAGGGGAAGCCATTGACCGCCGCCCAGGGTGTACCGGCCGCTCCGATTCCGTTCCCCCCGGACTGCAGCGGGATCGGAATCGGAGCGACACTCGAGGAGGTTACCCAACACACACCCCCCTCTGAAATACCTTTGCAATATCTTACACATATACCTGAAAAAAAAAAGCATAATCACGAATGAATGAAACAAAATACATAAAGAAAAATAACGAAAATTTTATGTCTGCAGGTAGGTACGCTATTATTTGAAATATTATTTAGATATTTATGTTAGCGCCACCTACTGGGTATCTCTCGTATTATATAGGTATTGATACACCTGAAAATAAAAATGGTGACGTCATACGTAACTTAAAAACAGCTTTTCTATTTCAGTTTACTCAACAGATGGCGTTAACTAAAATGGCTGATTATTAAAGATAAATACATGCCTAGCAAAAATCATGAACGAATGATATTTAAAACTCATACAATAAATATACGCGTCGACTTGAGAATCTTCTCCGTTATTTTCGTCGGTTAATAGCATTATAACATGGATAGTTAGTTCGGGGATACAGGCGTGAAGTTATGTTATGTTAGTAAATTACGATTGTATGGTTTTTGCATTAGGAAAGTGGTCGGTTTCGGTAGGATTACTGAAGTGGTGATTCGTGGTTTGATTCTTGCGAATTCGGAACCAAAACATCACCTACCTTATAGATTACCAAGGTTGACTTTGTTATCAAAAATCACAATATTGTACTAACAGTCCCTAAACACTGATAACCCGAAATGACCGGAAACCTTGATATTGGTTTCTGTCTTCATACTGTTGATTAAATTTCTTTAAATGCATATTGGTACCTATACATTGACCTAAAATTATGAGTGATCTCTAATCTGTAAACCTGCTTTCGGTATTTCTTCAAAAAATCTGCTCTTCATCGCGATGGTAAAAAGAAACTAAAACAAGCAATTTTATGTTTAGCTATGTCAGTACTATTATCTATTTTGTTGTGTAGCAGCAGTTTTAAAAATCGAATGCATTCTAAGCTGTTACCTGGCATTGGGTACTAACTTCAAGTTGTCAACTTGTATGCCGGTTATCAGCCATTTTGGTGAGTAGGTAGTAGGTGCATTGGGGTGTGTGTTGGGTAACCTCCTCGAGTGTCGCTCCGATTCCGATCCCGCTGCAGTCCGGGGGGAACGGAATCGGAGCGGCCGGTACACCCTGGGCGGCGGTCAATGGCTTCCCCTTCACCCCTTCATAGGGTTGGCATTGATCGTCGGCCAATACCCAACGTGGCGGGAACACATCGCTCTCCGTACTCCTCTGTTTTCAGAGGAGACAGGATGAGCGATGCTGTTAGTGGTGAGATGGCTCAGGGTCAGCCGGGGTGCGAGGGATATGCTCTATGGGTAACCTTACACTACGGCGTCTGAAGACCCGAGACGGTGTGCGGTTTTAATCGGTGCAAGCCCGACATAACCGCCCCCGCTGGCCGGCGGGGGGGTATCCGAAGGGATTTCCGCACGATAAAAAAAAAAAAGAAAAAAGGTAGTAGGTGCATTACTGCATGTGGGAGAGAACGCTAAAATATATTATCAATCGCTGTCGATACATATGTATTAGCTTGACCTATATATAGGTACGTATTTTAGTCGGTTCAAGCCCGACATAACCGCCCCCGCTGGCCGATGGAGGGGGTATCCGGAGGGATTTCCGCACGAAAAAAAAAGGTACCATACGTATTCGGTATAATGTAAAGCAGTACACCTATTACGTACCAACTTTAGACGTTAGGATGCCTCTCAGGGAGACGCACTAATGAAGACTGCACAGCCGGATGCAAAGGAAGCATTTAATCGTAATTCCCTTTTAGGGTACCGTAGGTACCTCAAAAGGAAAAAATAGAACCCTTATAGGATCACTTCGTTGTTCGTCTGTCTGTCTGTCTGTCAATTTTTTTTCTCAGGAACGCGTAGAGGCGCCAAGTTGAAATTCATTGGTACTCAGGTCTGTAACGCCTTCAAGCTGAGAAAAAATCAAACTTCTCAGTCAATACAATCAAAAGGTACGTTTATGTAGCAAATCTCATCAAATTTCACCAAATTTCCCTTGGCGCTGTCAAAATCTTTTTTCCTGAGGAACGCGTAGAGGCATCAAATTGAAACTCTTACCAATACACAGGTTTATAACGCCTCAAAGATGTGAAAAAATTAAACTTTTAGGTCAATGCAATCAAAAGGTACAACCGTTTATGTAGCAAATTTCACCAAATTGCCCTTGATATCATAACCTATAGGGTACTTCCGTTGAGCTAGGATCGTGAAATTTGTCAAGAAGTAAAGTTTTATAGCACAAGTAAAGTGAAAAAATCCGTTCCCGCAGGGGGATCGCACAGGTAGATTTCGTGAAGCAATTAATATTATTTTATATAGAGAACTACGGATTTTAAACAGTTTAATTCTTTTTTTCTCGAAAACGGTAACTTTTAGCGAAAAACTTTTCAGACATTTATTTTAGACTTAAAAATGGCCTATCGATTAAAAATGTTTCCGACACCAAGAATGTTCACCGGTTAGAAGTTATGATTTTTTTCCCGAAGAATTTTGGTTTTTCCCCCCTCCACTTTTAGTTAAAGTTTTGATCTTATAGGTTTATAATTAAAAGTTGTTGGTATTCATGTATACTATGGGATAAAATTAGAACGGTTCGAATATCCTTCATGGAACGTAAAATTTTGAGGAAATACTGATTTCACAAGAAGTGACCCTCCCGTCCCCTTAAGCCGGATTCCACCCGTTCACGAACTTAAACTAAGTTTACGCCCAAGCAATTTTTGACCGCAGTTTGAAAGCGATCGGGGCAAAAATGCGACCTTGAGAGTGCCGCAAATTTTGGGAAGTGGAACATATATACATACATATATATATATATATATAAACTTTTTGACCAGTGGTCATTTCGGACTCAGGGGGTCATAAATAGACCTCCTATGAAGATTTTTTTTTTTAATTCGACATTAGTCAAGAAACCAATAGGTAGATCGATTTCATCGAAATCTACCTAAAATTCGAAAACAGTAAGTATGTCATATCAAACTACTACATCAACACAATCAAAAGATTATAAATACGCAGCAAGAAATCCTATGACGCACCACGTGGCCCCGACATGAACATTAAATGATTTTGTTTTTTATTCAGTCCGTCAATTGACTGCACCCTGATGGATAGTGAGAAGTTAGGGTGAAGTCCAGAAGTTATCGGCCAACATCCCAGATGCTGACGATCGTAAAATAGTGGCCACTGCCTTGACGGCCTCAAGAGATGCTTTTTCACGCCTCGCTTGAAGAACCCAGGATTGTAAGAAGGAAACACGTGCGCGGGTAGAGCTTTCCAGCTCTATATCGGGCGACAAAGTTTTGATATTAGGATATTTCAAATAATATTCAATTAATGAAATGCTTAAAGTGAGTAACATATTTAATTTGATGAAGATTGATAGTGTATTCATCTAAATAGCTTTCCAATTACTAGGTCCATAAAAAAATATTATTTTTAAGAAGTTAAAATCGCAAACCTTTCAAAAGTGGCAAAAGCTACTCCCGTTGAGCAAGAATCATGATGTTTTGCAGAAAGTAAAGGCTTATAGCGTAAAGGAAAAATTCCAAAACCGTAAATATGTAGTTACCCAAATCACAAAAAAAATCCGCGAGTCTGTCTGTCAAGCCTAAGAGCGAAGTTAACGTTGCTATAGAGCTTCTCTATAGCAACGTTAACTTCGCTCTTCAATCCAGTTTTGGACGGAACCCTCAGTGCGCGATTCCGACTTGCACTTACCGGTTTTTTTTTATTTTGAATATTATTAATCTAGTGAGAAAAATATTCAAAGCATTAGTTATAATTTCCAATTTTGTTTCAGAAATAAAACTACTTACTTGACATTAAAATTAAGAATTTAGTTATAATTTTGGCAGAGTTTGCGGCTATTTAAAACTTAGGCGAAACACCCCTTTGATGCAACTGTGAACAGCATTAGCATTTGTCGCATGATTAAGAATTAGAATGGCCTACATGCATTATGAGTTTCCTTCGTCTTAAAATTTCGGGTTCTTTAACGGGGCGTGAAAAATTATGTCTAGGCCGTCAAGGTAGCGGTCACCATTTTACGATTGATACTATCTGGGATAGAGGCCCATATCTTCTGGACATTACCCTAGCTTCTCATTATCCAGCAGGGTGAAGTCAATTGACGGGTTAAATTCACTTATAAAAAAGGTATACTTACATCAAATAAACGTTTCTTTCTTTCTTCTATCTGATAGCAAGAATATGAAACAGGATCAACGGTAAAAAATGATAGGTTAATCATAATTTTAGGCAATATTTGGAAATATACATAATTATATTAAAGCAATAGGAAGTGTCGCCACCGACGACTCGTAAGAAATGAAAACGCGTAACGTGCAAAGCAAATTGCAGCTGTTCTATTTCCGTTTAAGAAATGTTCTGATTTACTTAGGGCGAAACAGGGGCAGTGTAATTATGCGAAGCTAGATCAAATTCTATCTTTTTGCAATGTGTACACTACCAATCAATGTATATATCCTGCATGTAATGATCTAAATTATGTAAAAATGTATATCAACTTTTTCCAATATTACTATTTTGAACTAGTGTTCAAACTCACATCGAAGTAAGAGTACTTCAGCGTACAATCTATGGCAGAATTTGAGTATAAATTGATAGAATAGGTACTGAATTATTAGGGCACGGAGCCAACGCCTGAGTGTCATCACTGCGACGCGAGCGAGGACTCAGGGCTGCACACGCTGGTGGACTGCCCGGCGTGGGAGGCGCCGAGGCGTGACCTCGTGGCAGCCATCGGCGTGGGAGTCCTCTCGCTCGGTAGCATGATTGCGGCAATGGTGCGGAGCGCGAGCGCGTGGGCCACCGCCACCTCCTTCTGCGAGCATGTAATGCTCGCGAAGGAGATGGCGGAGCGCGCCCGGGAGAGATTTAGAACTCTCCCGGCCCGCCGAGCCCGCAAATTGCTCGCCGCGCGTCGCAGGCGGCTCAGGCACCGGAGGTCGCTTAACGACCTCCGTCCTCCATGAGCGCAGGCCTGGGGGTGGCAGGTAAGGCCGCCTGTCACCCCAGCAGAAGCAGGCCGGGACGGTGGGGCGACTAGCGCCCCTCCCCCAAACCGGGGCAAGACGGGAACACCGTGGTTCCCAAACCCGAGGGGGCCATCTCGAAACCGGAGATGGCCCAGGGTTAGTCGGGGTGCGAAGGATATGCTCTATGGGCAACCTTACACCCCGGCGTCTGTAGACCCGAGACGGCGTGCGGTTTTAGTCGGTTCAAACCCGACATAACCACCCCCGCTGGCCAGCGGGGGGGTATCCGAAGGGATTTCCGCACGAAAAAAAAAAAGGTAGGTACTGAATTATTTCAATGACTTTTACATCTAGACTAGTTGGTACTAAATTTGGATTCACAGAACAGTACCTATCTTTTATTCTATGAGATACTAGTTGTACCCTGCGGTTTCGCCCGTGGCATACTTAGTCCCCGTGGCACCCGTTCGCCCTACAAATGTTAATAATTTATTAGTTCTACAATAATGTGTGGAAATTTGCCCGATTTGTGGACATTTATGCTTACTGCTCCGCTCACCTAGGTAGTAGCGTGATATATATAACCTTCCCCGGTAAATGGGCTATCCAACACAAAAAAATCATTTCTTCTATCCGAACCAGCACTTTGTGAGCTTAGCGCGTTCAACGAGACAAACAACTCTTCAGCTATATATATATAACTAGGTCTACAATACATTCTGCTGTTGCAAAAATTGAGTGGAGCTCCCCGACTGATAACCATCATCAGTGGAATTGGTTTGAATAGATTATTAATGGTTAGTTTTAACCAGGCAATTATTTTTTAACCAGCCAGTTATTTTTGATAAGGAGCCATTCATAAAATTCTATTTTGCACGCGTGCCCTATTTGTTTACTCCGTTACAGATGGTACTTTTGGTGATTATTCCTCCGTGGTTAGTCTGATTTTGGAATTTCTTTTGCGAAATGGACACTGATGGTACGCACGTGAATAGTAGGTTTCATCACAATGGCTTGAACAGCTTAGTCGCATTTTCATCAGAACTTTTTCTAACGGTGATAATTCCTCAATTATTAGTCCAATTTTCGTTTTTTTTTGTTTTGTGTATATGAACAAATTACTTAATTTAATACCAATCGCGTGAATGGAGGCGTGTTTGTTCATTGAGTAATCAGATCTTTGTTTTTCCTAGCCTAAAACCTCCACACTCATATGTTGTGTATATATGCCAAATTTGATCTAAATCGGTTGAGTGGTTTAAGAGGAATTAGCGAACAACCGAAATACATGAGTCGTCTAAGAGAGAGCTTCACTCTTTCAGAGCTTCGCTTAATAAGTATCGATATATATATAGTATAAATCTAGTAACAAATAAAAAAAAAACAACATTTACCTATAAAGAGCGTTTACAGCTTAAAAGTGGCAACGTCGCAATTTAGTGTCATACGTAGCGTTGAAAAATTAGATGAATTGCGTTTCATTTTTTATATACTCTGAACTATATAGAATTACGTGAGAATTATGTGTGTATGAAAATAAGAAATAAAAATGCTTAGAGTTATTTTACTATGTAAATAACGTACCTACTGCAAGTTTCCAATTAGTAATTTACTTTCAAATCATATTTTTGGAAAATTTTCCTCTATTTCTAAAAATATAGTTGAAAATAATTGTTCAATTTAGCATCTGGGGTACTTTACGTATGGACACTATAAATGCTCTTAAGGCGACAACGACAAGTCGTAATACATAAATACCTACCTAACTATATCCGGATGCACAGATTGCACAGATCTCCTCTCTCAAGGACAAAAGTACAGTTCTCAGTCAATTTTAATAACAGCATGATACTTCATAATAATTATACTCTACCGCAATTGCAACTAGTAATAAAACAGTAGTAATATGCATAATGTTATAACCACTTCAATTAGTCAAAACCGTTCAAAACCATAATCGTCCTCATCTTTTCAAACGATTACGGCAAGACATTAAAATAAATACCACATTTTGCTGGTTACTTACCGGAGATTAGATTTTACAAAATAATTAAGATTAGGTAGATACTCTGATCACACAGTATCTTTAAAAACTATTTGCTTTATAATGTAACCACCAAGTTATAGGTAGTTATGTAATACCTATTATAAATATAATATCGACGTCAATATGACTAGTATCTGTATCATCTTTAAGTCTGTATTAATTCTGGAAGATTCAGTCGTGGGCATTGAGGAGTTTGGTTCATTTTACGAATAAAATAGTTTTTCTTTTATCTGCTTACTTAACATAATGTTCTATTTGTCGATAGTTCAGGAATTGGGTCACCCTCTTTTATGTGAAACTGAAAATATAATTAGTAAATTGTGGACGTTAATAGTTCTCTGCCCACCTTTTGAAGGATCTTATATCCTTCATTCCTTCGTGAGTATATAAAAACTAAGTAAACATAGCAACTTGTAAGTTTAAGGAATAGTAATAAACAATGACCAACCATTCTAGTTGCAGCTCTTTTCATAAATCTTCTTCTTCTTCTTTCTTCTTCTTCTTCTTCTTCTTATATATAAAAATGAATTGCTGTTCGTTAGTCTCGCTAAAACTCGAGAACGGCTGGACCGATTTGGCTAATTTTGGTCTTGAATTATTTGTGGAGGTCCAGAGAAGGTTTAAAAGGTGCTATCTATTGAGGCAGTACGAAGTCTGCCGGGTCAGCTAGTGCTCAATAATTTTTGCAGTTAATACTACCGCAAACTATGATCACTTAAGAACGTTCTATTTCAGTTCATTTGTAGCAACCGGTATAATTGTAGCTATTATCTGCTTTTACTCTCGCATTTAATATCTGCGGTTGATACTCAGAAAATCAATTGTTCATAGAGACAAAGCTAATAAATATTTCGTTGCGAACAACGTCAAATAGTTTTCTCGTGCGCTTCCTCATGGTGGTTTCCTCGAATGCCATCAATTTGATCTAATTGCGGTGTGAAACTTTCCCCGTGGTTACTCTGACATAAACAATAGGTTAGCGTGCATAAGATCTACGAACATCGATCGTTTTCATAAACGGACGGAAGCACTCTTAGCTATTTCCTAACCGACCTGATTTGAACCAGATTTATTAATCCAGTTATGCTTATAAGGTAATGGACTGCTGAGACGAGGTCTCGGGTTCGATCCCAGGTTTTACCATGGCACACACCAATGACTTTTCGATGCTTTTCGAAGTTATGTGTGTATTTATCGCAGGTTTATAAGTGCCCGGTTAATGGCAATAGGCTCGCGACCTATTACATTGGGACCTAAACATAAACTGGCGAAATGTGGGTGCTAGCACCTCTGTTTACCCCTTCGGGGATATAGGCGTGAGTTTATGTTATGTTATGTTATGTACTCTGTTAGTTCGCGATGGACGCAAAAACTACTGAACGGATTTTGATGCGGTTTTTTCTATTAGAAAGATCTTGGTCATACTTAAAATCTGCCATATTTTTAATTGCAATTGGTTAAGAAGAACTGGAGATATAACCAAAAAGTGATAAACGACCTCCGCGCGGGCGGAGCTGCGGGTATCTGCTAGTATACAATGTTAAAGTGTAAAGGCTCACTGAACAATTTGAGGAGGGACGGACTCTGATCGTGATTCTCAAAAAGACTCTCGTTGCCGAAGAGCTGAATGAACATAAATTGAAATTAGTTCTAATTAGACAAGAGATGTAACAAAAAAGAGAACCGAATGAGCTGTTTAAGCAAATGATGGTATGGTATGGTATGGTTTCGCGAGCTGGTATCCGCAACTCCACGACAAGGCGCGGTTTTTGCGTGAGGGTGGGCATTTCACTCGATCCACCCCAACTCATTGAAAAACGCCAGCAGGCAATTTACGCTGCTGGCGATCTCCTGGAGCGTACCTGTATTTCCGAAGTACTTAACCCTGTATGTGGCGGTTGCAGAGCAGTGTAGGAGCACGTGTGCCGCTGTTTCTTCCTCTCTCATGCAGGCTCTGCAGAGAGGGCTGTCGGTGATTCCTAAAATAAAAAGGTGTTTATTGAAGGAGCCGTGCCCCGTGATGGCAGCTATGGCCGTGCGCAGTTGCCGTTTGGTCAGTTGTCGAAGACGCCTGGTCAGTCTAATTTCAAGCACGGGGAGTGCTTCCCTCGCCTGTCTGCAAACTTCCAGATTTATCCAATAGCTGTTGTGTTGATCTCTCGTTCGTTTGTTTACTATGGTTCGTAGGTATGCAAAGGGGATCGGTATTATGGGCTCAGGTCCCATTACCACCATGTCAGATCCTCTCCTGGCAAGCTCATCTGCTGCATCATTGCCGCGCGAGCCGCTGTGGCCCTTAATCCATTGCAAGGTAATGATGTCGCGGAATAGGAAGTAGGTATTATGAAGATAATATTGAAGATAGAAGCAGAAAAACTGTGTAATATTTTTCTGGTGTAATTTGGTACAATAAACGGAAAAAAAACATGTAAATATTTACAGTTTCCACCACGAATGTCACAGAAACTGTTTTCTCTTTTCATAATCAAAAGCTTTAGAACAAAAAGCACGTAATTGATTTTCTGAATATATTTAATACTAGCTGATGCCCGCGGCTCCGCCCGCGTGGATGTTGGTTATCGTTTTTTGTTCATATCTCTGATTCTACTTAACCAATTGAAATCAAACATACGGTAGATTATAATTTTGACTAAGACACAACTAATTTACTATTTATAATAGTATAGATATTCATCAGAATCAGTTACGTGCGTTTTATATAGGATAAATGTTAGCAACCATTTACAGTTTATGAAGTAAATAAACATACTAGTCAGGCGGTTAGGTAAAACATTTCCAAGAAAACTGTGTTGAAAATGCCATAAAGCTAAGTACGAAAGGGCCGGTTGCACAAGGTAGCCTTAAATTACAGTTAGATAAATGTTTGCAGAGGCACACGTGTCAACACATTATTCTCTGTACTTTCCAGTTTACAGTAGCAGGAGGTTTAAGCACGTTGTATCTGTGTGACGAAATTGCTTTGTTTGATAACTGATAAGCTTAATGAATGGGTGTCAACGACTTGCTCTGCTTCGATAACACGTGTACGTTTCAAAGGAACCAAGGTGTTCTTTCCGACTTAAGTTACGACCTTCGTCCTCCATGAGCGCAAACCTGGGGGTGGCAGGTATGGTAGCATGTCACCCCAGTAGAAGCAAGCTGGGATAGCGGGGCGATTAGCCCCATAGGGCAAAATGGGGACACCGTGGTTCCCAAACCCGAGGGGGCCATCTCGAAACCGGAGATGGTCCAGGGTCAGTCGTGGTGCGAGGGAAATAAGTTATGGACTACCTTACACCCCGGCGTTTGAAGACCCCAGAAGGCGTGCAGTTTTAATCGGTTCGAATCCGACATAACGACCTCCACTGGCCGGTGGGGGAGTATCTGGAGGGATTTCCACACGAAAAAAAGTTACTATTGAGTTACAGAATCAGAAAACAAAAAATTGTTGACGTAGTAAATAAATACATAAATAATATTTGATATTCTACATAGCCCTTTCTAGACCCAAAGTAAGCATAGTTTAACTAGCTTGTGTTATGGGTTCCATAATGCGGATCCTATCCTTATGGGATATATAATCCTTTTAGGATTATATCCTGTTAGTAAATACATACATATTATACATAAAAACACCCAGACCAATGTCAATAGAAATATTCATGCATACAAATATTTGCACTAAGCGGGAATCGAACTTGCGCTCCCTGTCGCAGCAGTCGAATGCACTACCGCTACGCCACAGAGGCTGTCGAAATTGAACCCCCACTCAAGCTTAGATAAGCAGGTTGCTTGATGATACTAAAAGACATATCTACATAATAATATCATAATAGCCGCTATGAAATGAATAAATCACAAAGGAGAGATCAATTACTTCAATGCTGATTGATTTAATATTATCATAATATTCTAATCATCTCGATTACAATGGATATTATAAAGATTAAATTTATCTTACAGGTTAGACTAGGATAATATACGTTTGAGAATTGATCAGACTCACATCTTGTATATTGATGTATTCAGTATAAGTCGCAAATTTGTAATGCATTAACTGTTGCCCACGAATTCTGATCCCGCTCACGCAGCTATACTTGGGATCAAAAAAGTCTAAGTCTAAAAATCATAGTCTAAGAGTTATTCCCGTACCACCGTACCACCTTAGTGGTATAAAAAAAAAAACCAGATTATAATCTACCTCTGTACCAATTTAGACAGATCCGTTAAGCCGTTTGAGCGTGATCCAAACATTCAAAAATCCTAAAATCTTCACAAACTTACACATTTATATTAATAGTAGCTTTTGCCCGCGGCTCCGCCCGCGTAGATGTCGGTTATCGCGACAAAACATAGCCTATGTCCTTTCCCAATGTCTAATCTACCCCTGTACCAAATTTCAGCAAAATCGGTTCAGTGGTTATTGCGTGAAAGCGTAACAAACAAACTTACATTCGCATTTATAATAGTAGGGATAGATATTGCAATTTCTAAAGTTTCCATTTTGAAGCACTACCCATTTGAAATTGTACCTACTTAACCGGTGAAAATTATCCCCTCACATTGCATCGTTACTTAGGAACCCTTCAGGCAGACTCCCTAACCCAATTTTATGTGGTGTTGCGTTAAGACTATTGTTAACTTGGGACTTACGAACCAGTTGTATGTAGACAACCCTCGCATTATACATATTTTGAATATTTTTCGCATTATTCCCCTCTTTACCTCCAAATTCTGATTTACGTCGTAAACGTGCCCTATTTGAATTTGAACTTCAAAACTGAAAATATAATACAGCTTTCCTTTACTTGAGTTATAATCTATATATATAAAAATGAAACCCGTTTTCCGTTGTCACGACATAGCATGAAAACGGCTTGACCGATTTGGCTAATTTTTTTTTTGTAGTTTTCTAATACTCTGTACAAGGTTCTTTCTTAAGAAAATATTAAGAAAATCTCTCAGAATTTTTTTTTTCGTGCGCACACCGTACGGTTTTAGTCGATACACGACAAAACCACCCCCCGCTGGCCGGTGGGGGGTATCCGAAGGGATTGATCCTCCCCAAGTGTCCGTTGCCGGGCACCCCGGGTATGCCCTTGCATTCAATACATGGCGGATCATTTTGACGTAGCGAAGCACGTACCGAGCCGCTAGTAGCTGATAAAGTTATTAAGATACATTTTCGTTAGTGCTATATAAACTTTAAGAAGTTCTCATATATTATAATAATTTTTTTTTTCGTGCGGAAATCCCTTCCGATACCCCCCGCCGGACAGCGGGGGCGGTTATGTCGGGCTTGAACCGACTAAAACCGCACACCGGAACGGGTCTACAGACGCCGGGGTGTAAGGTTGCCCATAGAGCATATCCCTCGCACCCCGACTGACTGGACTGAAGGTCTCTATTTACATACCTACTAAAAAGGTTAAAACCTCTAGTTTTAACCTTTTTAGTAGGTATGTAAATAGAGACCTATTTTGTATCTGTATTTACATACCTACTAAAAAGGTTAAAACCTCTAGTTTTAACCTTTTTAGTAGGTATGTAAATAGAGACCTTAAGCAAAATAAAGTGATATTGCATAAGATTTGAAATCAATTCAATTGTTACTTTCTTGCTTAAAAGCAAAAGATGTGGTCACAAACTACAATTTGTAAAGGCGACGTAATCACATCTGCGCTTGTTACTTTAACCATAGTAGATGTCGCCATAAGAATCAAACAATACGTTGTTAAAGAAACTTGATACTTATTACTTTCATAATAAGCCAGTGAAGTCGACCGACCGTGATGCGTGCACGAAATGTCCTAGCCAGCGATTAGCCGTACTAGTCTAATGACGCGTAACAATCTATGATGGGGAAAGACGACTTCTGCGTGCCTTTAGGATAGGGCTGCCATTCGTTCGGGTTTTCCAGACTTTTCCTAATTTGCCAGACATTCCGGACGGGATTTTTAAAGTTGAGTTTAAAAGTAAAACGCGGCCCCATTTCGTGTCCAGGTAAATTCCGATTTCATTAAGAGAGAAATATTATGTTTATATTGTAATTTACAATTTATTTATTTTCTACTTTATTCTGTTAAAAATATGATTCATGTTCTCGGGAAAAATACTTGACCCTAAAACCGAAGTTTTTGAAGATTTTATCTAACGACCGAATTTAAATTATGGTACCCCTATAACAGTAGGATATTAATCATGACGTCAGTTCAACAAAAAGTGCGTGCAAACGACAATAAAACCTTGAATAAGTTTTAGAAACGAAAAATATTTTTTACGTTTGATTCGATAAGGTGAATCAGCATTCCTTTGCAACTATCACTGAAACCAGAATAAATTCGTAATTATACAATGTATTTATTTTAATTGTTGCGTAATTTGCATAGTATTTCTATTTGAGAAAATAGATTATGAAAGAAGAGAGCCTCCACGCGGTGCACCCTGGGCAACGGAGACAGCAGCGCGTCTCTCCTAGGGTGGGAGAGACGCTGTCGCTTACGGCCAACTCCGACCGAGGCGAGGACGGCCCTGTTGAGGGCTGTTCGGAAGCTTTCCACGTGTCCCTCTGATTAGCAGATGGCACAGTGAAGAGCAAGTAAGGGGGCCATCTCGAAACCGGAGATGGCTCGGGGTCAGTCGGGGTGCGAGGGATATGCTCTATGGGTAACCGTACACCCCGGCGTCTTAAGACCCGAGACGGCGTGCGGTTTTAGTCGGTTCAAGCCCGACATAACCGCCCCCGCTGGCCGGCGGAGGGGTATCCGAAGGGATTTCCACACGATAAAAAAAAATGTTAATTTTAGGCGCCGGGACGGTGGGGCGCCTTGCCCCACCCCCTTCCAGGGCAAGATGGCCTGTCACCCCAGCAGAAGCAGGCCGGGACGGTGGGGCGACTAGCGCCCCTCCCCCAAACCGGGGCAAGACGGGGACACCGTGGTTCCCAAACCCGAGGGGGCCATCTCGAAACCGGAGATGGCCCAGGGTCAGTCGGGGTGCGAGGGATATGCTCTATGGGCAACCTTACACCCCGGCGTCTGCAGACCCAAGACGGCGTGCGGTTTTAGTCGGTTCGAGCCCGACATAACCGCCCCCGCTGGCCGGCGGGGGGGTATCCGAGGGGATTTCCGCACGAAAAAAAAAAAAAAAAAAAAAAAGGGCACCGTTGTTCCCAAACCAGAGGGGGCCATTTCGAAACCGGAGATAGCCCAGTGTCAGTCGAGGTGCGAGGGAAATGCCTTATGGGCAACCTTACACCCGGCGTCTGAAGACCCGAGACAGCGTGCGTTTTTAGCCGGTTCAAGTTCTGCATAACCTCCCCCGCTGGCCGGCAGGTATACGAGGGGATTTCAGCAGATTAGTAAAATTTGAGTGATATTCCCAGTGTTGCAAGCATCCATAAGCATAGGTTACCATTTGATTACCACTTTAATAAATAAATAAAACACATGCATGAAATTAACTTATTGTTTTTGTTCATATAAGTACCTACGTGTTTCAGCAATACCACTAAAGGATTCCTAAGTACTTTAATTATACCGTATAGAAAATAGACTGTGCCGTTTATACTGATCTCAGCTGGGGCTGTTTCGCAATTTGGTGATACAAATCACAGAACTTTTGTACTCATTGAACACTAGCTGCGCGCCCTGGCTACGGCCCGGTGCAATCATAGCACCTTATCCGTGAACTTTTGAAACAATTTGTTTTTCATACAAACCTTGTCCTGAAACTAAAGTACACAAAAAAAAGAGTCTGTGCTTGAGACTGCACGGCAGAAGTGAAATCTTCATTGACAATCGCAAAATAATTCAAATACAAAATTCTAAGTCAAAATAATTTCTATTACGTACCAATAATAACTATTAAATTAATAACGACAATTATTACACATGAATTGAATATACTAAACACAGCGATAAAACAGCGAAGAGCATATCTTTCTCGCTTTCTCGCTCTGGTACACTCGGTGGTCCCGAGTCCCGGATCAGCCTAACTTACTACCTTTTTTATTCGTGCGGAAATCCCTTCGGATACCCCTCCACCGGCCAGCGGAGGCGGTTATGTCGGGCTTGAACAGACTAAAACCGCACGCCGTCTCGGGTCTTAACACGCCAGGGTGTAAGGTTGCCCATAGAGCATATTCCTCGCACCCCGAAGCCTAACTTACTACCTACGGAAAAATCTGTCCAATTTGGTGCAGTCGTTCAGAAGTTATGCGCGTACATACATTTCGGGGATTCATTTTAATTCTATATAGTTTTTTTTTATCTTGCCTTTTTGGTATACGAGGATATTATTGCGGGAGCCGGTCACGAAATAAACAACTGGGGAAACTGTGAGCCGTAAGTAATCTTAATAAAGGGATAGGTCCCTTGTGTCCATACAAACTAAATAGGGTGTTTCCTTCCCGCCCTCCGGGCAAAGGTTCGTAAGTCACAGGAAGCATTTACGGTCGGATCAATTTCCAAAAAATCATGCACAGCTGTAGATAATGTCATTTTCTGGGATGTAATATGCGAAGGGAAAATCGTTTATGTTATATTAATATGAAAATATTTCATATAACGTTTGCTAAAAGTGTATTTTAATGCGCGCAGAGATTCCTAAAACATTTTCAGAGTCGAAATTTTATGCTTTAATTCAACAAGTCAATGTAGATACATAAACAAGCGAAATTCATACAGATAACTTATACAGACAATAGTGGTGATATTATTTTGTGTACGTAGGTACACAGAATAATATCAGGTAAATTGAGCTAAATGGTCTATAAAACAAATGGATGGCAATATAATTTACAACTCCTAAGTATATTGAATATATAGCAACATGCAGCTGTGTTACACTCTACCGCAAAGTTTGTGCCTTTCCAACATTATTATGATTTATAACTTTCTGCTTTCGCTCTTCGGATGTATGAGATTTTCATTTTACGCGTGTAAGAACCATTATTTAAAAGTCAAGATAAGACCTTTCTCCAAAGATCTTGGCCAACAGAGATGAATTTAAACCATGGGCGTCGTCGAAAAAGGTTTTAAGTTACATTAATTTTATGAGTTTACATCATAAAATAAATGTAACTTATGACATTTGGTGCAGAAAGAGGAGTGTATGCGTCCCACCAATATCTTCGGGACCCAAGTCAAAATTACTTGCTAGCCGGTGGTACACCTACGGATTATATATATCGGGACTTAGGAGGTCAGATTGTAGGCGCCCTCCCAAAAACCAAGATAAGCAAAACTGGAGAACTTATTGAAAATACGTCACAGGCATCACATCTGTGGTATAAAATTGTCTAAAAAAACTTACGTTTAAAGTTTGATGTGATCCCTTTCATCTTTTCAACACAGACGTACCTTTTTTTTTTTTTCTTTTTTTTTCGTGCGGAAATCCCCTCGGATACCCCCCCACCGGCCAGCGAGGGCGGTTATGTCGGGCTTGAACCGACTAAAACCGCACGCCGTCTCGGGTCTGCAGACGCCGGGGTGTAAGGTTGCCCATAGAGCATATCCCTCGCACCCCGACTGACCCTGGGCCATCTCCGGTTTCGAGATGGCCCCCTCGGGTTTGGGAACCACGGTGTCCCCGTCTTGCCCCGGTTTGGGGGAGGGGCGCTAATCGCTCCACCGTCCCGGCCTGCTTCTGCTGGGGTGACAGGTGGCCTCACCCGCCACCCCCAGGCCTGCGCTCATGGAGGACGGAGGTCGTTAAGCGACCTCCGGCGCCTGAGTCGCCTGCGACGCGCGGCGAGCAAGTTGCGGGCTCGGCGGACCGGGAGAGTTCTAAGTCTCTCCCGGGCGCGCTCCGCCACCTCCTTCGCGAGCATTACATGCTCGCAGAAGAAGGCGGCGGTGGCCCACGCGCTCGCGCTCCGCACCATTGCAGCAATCATGCTGCCGAGCGAGAGGACTCCCACCCCGATGGCTGCCACGAGGTCACGCCTCGGCGCCTCCCACGCCGGGCTGTCCGCCAGCGTGTGCAGCCCTGAGTCCTCGCTCGCGTCGCAGTGATGACACTCAGGCGTTGGCTCCTTCCTGATCCGATGCAGGTGGTCCCCGAAGCACCCCTTCCCGGAGATCACCTGCGTCAGTCGGTACGAGAGGCTTCCGTGTCGCCTCTCCAGCCAATCCTCCATGATGGGCCTTATACCGCCGCTATTGCGGCGTGCCCTGCGCTTGGTCGCCCAAGTCGTTCCTTCCACTCCACCACGATGGCCTGGCGGAGCTGGGACTGCACGGCCTCGATTTCTCGAGGCTCGGGGTTCCATCCCTGCTCCCGCGCCTCCTTTCGCCACTGGTACAGTTGCGAAAGGGCTCTCGCTTCCAGGTCCCATGGCGGAGTTCCGGCAAGGAGACTCGCCGCCTCGAAGGAGATCGTGCGGTACCCTCGGATGACCCTGATGGCCAGAACTCGCTGCGGAGCGCGCAGCATCTGCACAGTTCTGGTCCTCAGGGCCTCCGCCCATATTGGGCACCCATACAGGGCCATGGACCGCACGATTCCCGCGTAGAGTCTCCTGCAGGAGTCATCGGGCCTCCTCATGTTGGGCAACAGCCGAGCCAGAGCAAGAGCTGTGCCCTTCAATTTGGGAGCCAGACTTCGGATGTGCTCTCCGAAGTCCCATCGGCCGTCGAGCACGAGCCCCAAATATTTCATTTGGGGCTTGATGCCGATGCGATTTCCTCCCACGATGAGACTGGATCCCTCGGGTGGCTTGCTCCGAGGCCCATGGAAGAACAGGGCCTCGGTTTTATGCAGGGCCACCTCGAGACCCAGCCGCCGGATCCGCTTAACGACTTGGGCAACCGCGGTCGTGCCCTTTCGGGTCGCTTCGCGGTACGTCGCCCCGCACGCCGTCACGAGCGTGTCGTCCGCGTAGCACGTGACGGCGGCACCGCCTAACGAAGCACCCAGTCGTATCCGATGTTCCACAGGAGCGGCCCCTGGACCGATCCCTGTGGAACACCGCACGACATTTCACGCCGACCGAGACCGGTCACGGTTGGATAGATGACGGCTCTCTCCGTCAAATACACCCCGACTAAGCGGCGGAGGTAGAGAGGCACTTCGTGATACACGAGCGCCTCCCTAATGGAACTCCAGGGCAAGGTGTTGAACGCGTTGGCGATATCCAGGGATACCGCCAACATCACCTCACCCCGGGCTACTGCATCCTCCGCCAGAGCCCTCACGCGCATGATGGCATCCACGGTGGTGCGCCTCTGGCGGAAGCCATATTGGCCATCCGCCAGGTCCGGCCCCACTCTTGAGAGGTGCTCGACGAGGCGCTTCGCAATTACTCTTTCAAAGAGCTTGCACACCTCGTCGAGCAACACTATGGGCCGGTAGGCGGATGGCGAGTCCGCCGGGCGCCCCTCCTTTCGGATGAGGACCAGTTTCCCCGTCTTCCACAATTTCGGAAACTGGCCCCGCTCCAAACATGCGCTGAGAAGCCCTCTCAGTCGGGGCTCGAGAGCGTCGTCGACTAGAGCTAGGACCCACGCTCGGCCTGGAATGCCGTCGGGTCCTGGGGCGGTGTGTTTGGCTCTTAGCCTTCTCACCGCTAGCTCTAGTTCTACCCAAGTGACCTCGGGCACGTCGTCGTCTTCCACGTCGGGCGCCATGGGCAACCGAGGCGAAGTCATCTGCGGTGGAACATGTTCCACCGCCCGCGCTGGGAACAGGGAGCTAACAACTCCTCCGAGCAGATCCAGCTGGAGACACCGGGTTAACGGTGGGGCCTTGGGGCGCAGCTTGCCCCTCACCATCCGGTAGGGCCGCCCCCAAGGGTCCCGCTCCAGCGTCTCCAGCAGCTCGCGGAAGGCGTCCCGTTTGGAACGCCTTATCTCCGCTCGGAGGGCTCGTCTGGCCTCCCTGTATCCCTCGTACAACTCCGCCTCTCGGGCCTCCGCATCTGCGGGGCGGCGACGCCTCCTACGGAATCGGGTCCACCGGCGGTGTGTGATCACGCAGGCCCGTCTGAGCTGCGCGATCTCCGACTACCACCAGTAGACCTGACCCCTCGGATTATAGGGCGGAGCCCTAGGCATCGCCGCGTCACAGACACGGGTAATGGCCTCCCGGAACCACTCCGCCTCATCGTCTATGCTGACAGGCCTGTCCGGCGCAGGGGCCCAGGCCTGTACGATGGCGGCTTCCAGGAGGAGCTCCCGATCAAGTCGCTTAAGCGCCCAACGTGGCTCGGGTGGAGCCGGTGCAGCCGGCGCTTCGCTCGCAGGGGGGGGACACGTCAAACCGAATGTATCGGTGATCCGAACTTGTGTCCTCCCCCAAAACGACGCGCCAGCCCTGAACACGTCGCGCCAACGAGGGGCTCGCGAACGATAGGTCCACGATGGAGCTACCCCTCGAGGTCACGAACGTGTCCACGGCTCCCCGATTTAGGAGGACTAGGCCGAGTCGTGCGGCCCAGTCCACCGGTGCCCTGCCTCTATGCCCCGTCGCGCCCCTTTCGTGTCGGGAACCCCAGGCATACGACCAGGCGTTGAAGTCCCCGAGCACAAGGACCGGACGGGGCTGGCAGGCATTGACGACGACGGCCAGCTGACGGAGCCATTGCTCATATGCAGCTTGGTCTCGGTTCGGCGTGATATAAGCGGCCACGACCGCTATGTCGCCAACCGCTGCCGTCACGCAGCCGGGTCCCCTTGCAACGACGGCAAGAGGGGGGCTGCCGGCGGCAGGGTTGTGCACCAGTGCCGCCGACCCATCCAGCGCGGTTTCCCAGGTAGGCCCGAGGAACCGGTGGGTGTATGGGTCGGCGAAAGCGGCGACATTTATGGCCCACTGTGCCATGCTCTGGCGCAGAAGTGCCTGAGCATCAGCACCGTGGCCAACGTTCACCTGCAGGATGCGGAGTTGAGGATCCATTATGGAACCCCCATCTCCGCATCCCACTGTGAACTGGAGGCGGAAGGCTGGCCTCCCGGCTTCGACTCCCCTCCGGCGCAGGCCTTGCTTCCAACCCTGTGGTCGGCCGGCTTGCCTCCCGCTGCACACCTAAAGCAGTGCAGCGGGGCATCGCACGTGCCGGCCTTGTGACCGGGTTGGCCACAGCGGAAGCAACGGTCACCCGCCGTCACTTCCGCCGTGCAGTGCACCCCCACATGGCCCACCGACAGGCACCTAAAGCACCTAGCCGGTCGGGCCTGCAGGAGCCGTACCTGCGCCCTCAAGAAGCCTCCTACCAGGAGGCTCCGCCCGTCAGCGACCTTTTGGGCCGCCGCGATAGGGCAGCCGACAACTGCTGCCCCCTGTCCGGCCTTCACTGTGTCCGGGGAGCAGTCCCCGGCCTCCGCCACGGCGAGCCTAAGCTCCTCAGCCGTGACGGAGTCGTCCAGGTCCGTGATGCGCACTTCTGCGCATTTAATGGGCCTGGACACCCGGACGTCGGCTGCATCCAGTGACTCCCTCAGCCTAGCCGCTAGGGCGTCAGCCTTGGGGCCACTGGCGGCGCCAGGGACCTCGAGAAGCCGGGCTCCCGTCCGTGTGCTCTTGCACCGGACGCCCGGGATCTCGAGGGCCCTAAGGTCGACGTTGGCCTTCACCTTGGCCAACACCCCATGCCTCTCCCCGCTGCCTCCGCCGTCAGGGTGACGACAACGGCCGTAGTGCGAGGGGCACGGAGCATCCCCGGCGCAGCTTTCGCGGCGGCCGCGGCCCTCCTGGCCTTCTTGGCTGCCTTCTTCGCGGCCTTCCGCCTGCTTTTGCTGGCTCCAGCCACCTCCCAGCCCCCTTCCAAGGGGGTTCTGGTGGGGGTAACCGGAGCCGCGACTGTTGCTGGGGCTGGGGCCTGGGCTGGGGACGTCTTCCCCTTGCCCTTGACAAGGTCACTTGCTGGAGTTTCTCCATCAGAGACCGCGTCTTCCCACCTGGTTCCGACACCGCCGAGGTGGAAGGCCTCGGCGGTGACTTGCCTGCGGCCCTCTCAGGGGCCGAGGAGACTCGGGTGGATTGCTCAGCCCTCGTTCCACCTCGCGCCCCTCGGCGGCCTGCTGCCGCCTTTGACGCAGGCTTTGACGCCTCGTCACTGCTGGAGGAGGTCGTCCCGGTGAGGGTGCAGTCCTCATCCGACACGTCCTCCCCCAGCCGGTCCTTTGCGCGCCGTCTGCGCTTACGGGTCCGCTGTACGCCCAGACCCGACGGGCTGCTCGCCCGACTTCGCTCGTTGGCGGTGTCGAAACTCTCCGACACCGCCGAGGTGTTTGGCGTCACCTCCACGCCTGAGTGCTGCGCGGCCTCCGCGCAGACTCCGTCATTCTCGATATCCGTATTCTTGCCGTTGTTGTTTTGGGTTTTTTTCCGATCCGTTTTATTTATTATAGTTGTGTTTGAGTCCATAACTTATCCCACAAGTATGGGGGAAAGGTGGTCCATCCAGGCGGAGCCCCCTGCACCTGGATAAGCCTATATACTATGGAGGTCGGCTGGTATCCATAGGTTTTTACGACTTTGCTGTCGGGTGTTATAGACTTTTCCTTGTCGTGGGCCGGCCAATAAAGGCAAGCCCTCCGGTCAGCAAGTTCACAGCGTACCCTTCTGGAGCCACCAGTTAGGTCGTTGCTGATCACCTGCCGATTACGGAACGCGAGAGGATGGCTAGTCCTCTCTCACCGGCGGCGGCACAAGTGCCCGTCGGCCCCTGCGTTAGCAGTGGGCCAACCCGCCCCTGGATCCCCTAGGATCCTATGGTGGCCGCAGCCACAAACACCATCGCTCATCCTGTCTCCTCTGAAAGCAGAGGAGTACGGAGAGCGATGTGTTCCAGCCACGTTGGGTATTAGCCGACGATCAATGCCAACCCCATGAAGGGGAAGCCATTGACCGCCGCCCAGGGTGTACCGGCCGCTCCGATTCCGCTCCCCCTGGACTGCAGCGGGATCGGAATCGGAACGACACTCGAGGAGGTTACCCAACACACACCCCAACACAGACGTACCTACAGTCCTCCACGTTACGTTATTACATTAACATGCCTTATATAATATTCTATTGAAGGTGAGTTCCTCACTTAGCACCAAATTCTATAAAAGTTACATGCATTACTATTGTTCGCGGCATTTGGATGGGTAAACTGCGAGCCTTGTGACGTAAATGAGCGAAAATCACATATAATTGAATGTCAGTCTCTAACAAAAGCATCACGTCAACGGCATTGTGGAACTATTATCGTAACAGCGTAAGGAGATGCTTCTTGCGTAAGACAATATGAGCTGCAAACAATTTACGAAATTTTTCCACCACCTATTCTTAAGGTACGAGATATTTTTTGTGCCATTTTCTGTTAAAAGTACCAATCGGCAAAATATATCGAGAACTATGAGAATCTTAAGTTAAATTGTAATTTAAACTGACCAGTCTATTTATTATTAACTATCTGTTACCCGTGGAACCTGCGTGGATTTCTGATCCCGTGTCCACAACTCATGGAAACTTATTCCAGGGATAAAAAGCCTATGTGTTATTCCAGACTATAATCCATCCCTGAACCAAATGTTAGTCAGATTTGTTCAGCCGTTATAGCGGGATTGAGTAGCACACATCTAAACTTACAAACGTCTTTTCACGCCTCCGCCACGGCCTGCTTCTGTAAGGACGGCGAGTCGGCCAACTGTCATCCTCAGGCCCCGATCATGGAGGTCGGTAGTCCCGGGCGTAGATGAGTCTGCGGCGTCCTCGCCGCAGACTGCGAAACTCGAGGGGCAGGGTTCTCTCCCGCTCCCTCTCCGCCTTCTCTTTCGCGCGCATTACCTGCTCGCAGAAAGAGGCGGCGGCGTGCCACTTGCTCCCGTCGGAGACCACGGCCCTCACCATGGTCTCCAACGAGAGAACGTCCACGCCCAGGACCGCAACGAGATCCTGGCGATGACTCGCCCACGCATTGCACTCCACCAACGTGTGGAGCGCCGTGTCTTCGCCAGGATCCTCGCAGTGCTGGCACTGCGGCGTTGTCTCCCGATGGATGCGCCATAGATACTGTGACGTCTGGGGTCTGGCGTCACAATTCCTCGTGTTAGTGAAATGATAAACACAAGTATTTATATTTATAATGGCATTTATTTTTCACATCAAACTTCTACATCGAGTTTTAGGGGATTTTACGCGGGTTTATTAGACTTTAAGCGAACTGAAGAGGGTCACGGATTCTGCTCAAGGATTGAGCCTACAATCACTTTGCTTGGAACTCTCTTCGTACGGCGGGTCGAGGCCGGAGCCCTTGGTCGCCCGCTGTCACCAACTTGTCCGCCAAGCCCATTGTTTTTCTATTCTACATTTTATATTTTAAAACAATTTATTTCTAATCTCTGACATATGATGGCCAGGTAACTATCTGTAGTGCTCGAACGAGGTCGGACGCTATAATACTTACCAAAACACCCGTGTCCGGTAAATATCTGGCACATCCGGTAGGAGAGGTCCCCATGGTCCCTCTCCAACCACTCCTTCATAATCGGTCTCACCGCCGCAATGGTGGATTCCCCCCACCTTGGATGCTCAAGTCGCACTCTCCATGTCTCCATGAGTTCCTGGCGGAGCAGGGACCGCTGAGCCCTGATTTCTCGTGGCTCGGGCCTATGGCCCCGTTCCAGCGCCTCCTTGCGCCACTGGTACAGCAGCGTAAGGGCTATCGCTTCCAGGTCCCATGGAGGGGTCCCGGCTAGGAGACATGCCGCCTCGATGACTCTGACGGCCATCGCCTTTAACTTTGTTTAGAGCAGCCACGTTGCGGGCCGCCAGAGTTTTTCCACCACCTATTCTTTAGGTACAAGATATTTTCCGATCCCGCTGCAGTCCGGGGGGAACGGAATCGGAGCGGCCAGTACACCCTGGGCGGCGGTCAATGGCTTCCCCTTCACCCCTTCATAGGGTTGGCATTGATTGTCGGCCAATACCCAACGTGGCGGGAACACATCGCTCTCCGTACTCCTCTGCTTTCAGAGGAGACAGGATGAGCGATGCTGTTAGTGGTGAGATGGCCCAGGGTCAGCCAGGGTGCGAGGTATATGCTCTATGGGTAACCTTACACCCCGGCGTCTGAAGACCCGAGACGGCGTGCGGTTTTAGTCGGTGCAAGCCCGACATAACCGCCCCCGCTGGCCGGCGGGGGGGTATCCGAAGGGATTTCCGCACGAAAAAAAAAAAAAAAAAGGTACAAGATATTTTTTGTGCCATTTTCTGTTTAAAGTACCAATCGGCACAATATATCGAGAACTATGAGAATCTTAAGTTAAATTGTAATTGAAACTGACCAGTCTATTTATTATTAACTATCTGTTACCCATGGAACCTGCGTGGATTTCTGATCCCGTGTCCACAACTCATGGAAACCTATTCCAGGGATAAAAAGCCTATGTGTTATTCCAGACTATAATCCATCCCTGAACCATATGTTAGTTAGATTTTTCAGCCGTTATAGCGGGATTGAGTAGCAAACATCTAAACTTACAAACGTCTTCATAAACTTTCACATTTATGATATTACTAGCTGCTTCCAGTTCCCGCTTCCCATAAGAACCTATTCTAGGGTTAAAAGCAACCTATGTATTTTTCCAGACTATAATCTATCCCTGTTCCAAATTTCAGTTAAATCCGTTCAGCCTTTAGAATGTGATTGAGTAACAAACATCCAAATTACAAAAATCTTCACAAACTTTTACATTTATTACATTAGAAGGAAGTAGGACTAGCAGATGCCTGCTTCTTCGCCCGCGCGGAAGTTGGTTATCGTTTTTTGATTATATATCCGGTTCTTCTAAACCAATTGCAATCAGTTTGGCAGAATGGCAGTAATGGCAGATTTTAAGTCCGTGTGGTGCCGGCCCAGAATAGCACCACCCCAACTCTTAACGTGGGTGTCGTAAGAGATGACTAAGGGACATATCAGGGGGCGGGCAGCAGTGCCCCCGCAGAACAACCCCTCCACCAAACTGCGAACCCCATCTCGCGTGCCCAGCGTGGGGATTATGGGCATTACCCCCCAAATGAAGAAAACAGCTAAAAGATGGCCTCCAGTTCCCGGCCGCCTCGCTATCCCTAGTCATGGTAACGGACATGGTAACGGCGGGGTAGGGGGTGCTAAGAATCCCCGGGCTACACTAGGCTACCAAACACTTCACAAATTGACCCTGGCTACGTTTAACGGACGTACTCTGAGGCTTGACCATCATCTAGCGCAGTTGGAAGTGGAGTTAGAGAACACTAAATGGCATGTTCTAGGGTTATGCAAAGTCCGTAGAAAGGGAGAGGACACCGTAACCCTTGACTCGGGCCATCTTCTCTACTTTCGCGAGGGTGATAAAACATCCCAGGGTGGCGTAGGTTTCCTCGTCAATAGGGCCCTCTCTAACAACGTTTAAGAAATCTTCAGCGTGTCGAACAGGGTAGCGTACCTGATCCTTCGGCTATCCAAGCGGTATAGCATGAAGGTAATTCAGGTCTACGCACCGACCTCGGCACACTCGGATGATGAAGTGGAGGATATGTATGAAGTTATATCCAAAGCCTTGCTCAACACCACTAAGGCTCACTTCAACGTTGTTATGGGAGACTTTAACGGCAAGGTGGGAACCCAGTCTGGCAACGAATCCCAAATAGGCCCGCATGGTTATGGAGTTAGGAATCACAGGGGTCAAATGTTTGTCCACTTCCTTGAGAAAGAGGGACTGTTCTTAATGAATTCCTTCTTTAAGAAACAACCTCAGAGGAAGTGGACATAGCAAAGCCCCGACGCTGTGACAAACAATGAGATCGACTTCATCATGACGGATAGCAAGCACATATTCAGAGATGTCTCAGTGATCAACAGGTTTAATACCGGATCTGATCACCGACTGCTCCGAGGCTCTCTTAATATCAACCTGAAGCTTGAAAGAAACTGTCTGATGATGTCCACACTCCGACCTAACCCAAACCAAATCATGGCGGGCACTGAGAAGCTCCAGCAGCGTCTCGGGGAATGATTTGGATTGCCTTGGAACCCACTGATGACGCTGACGAGACCCTACAAAATCTGGTCGAAACGCTGACGAGGACATCAAGCTCTGTAAAAAACAGCGTACTGGCAGGAAGTCCAAACTCTCGGATGAGACGGGGCTGATGACAAGAAGACGAGAAACCAACCAAGCGACTACGTCAGACAGGTCACACCTTTTTTTTTTCGTGCGGATATCCCTTCGGATACCCCCCCGCTAACTAGCGGGGGCGATTATGTCGGGCTTCTCGAGTCTTCAGATGCCGGGGTGTAAGGTTGCCCATAGAGCATATCCCTCGCACCCCGACTGACCCTGTTTCGGTCCCTCGACCTCGGACCCTCTCCGGTTTCGCTAAATAAGGAAATTGCGAAGATGATACGGTGCGACCTTCGGAGCTCCAACACACGCCTCGTTGAAGAGGCGATAGAGTGAAACCGAGGGTCTAAAGTGTTCACTCAGCAGCTTGGCAGGAGCCATCTGACGAAGCTCAAAACGCACGACGGGAGGACCGTATTGTCGAAGCCGGAGATCTCCGCTGAGATAGAGAATTTCTATGGCCGTCTGTACACTGCACATACTTCCCGTCCTCAGCGAGACGACCATGACTCCCGAGCCACCCTGACACGCCACTATACCGACGAACTGCCTGATATCAGTCAAGACGAGATCGTGTTAGCTCTGAGGCAGCTTAAAAATGGAAAAGCCCCTGGTGAGGACGGAACTCCTAAGGCGTGTAGCGGGAGTTTGGTTGTTCTCTTTTTTAAGAAGGGTGATAAGGCCCTCCTTAAAAACTACAGAACCATCACACTCCTTAGCCACGTCTATAAGCTGTTTTCACGAGTGGTCACGAATTGTCTCGCCAGGAGACTCGACAAGTTCCAGCCACCGGAACGGGCTGGGTTCCGCGGAGGATATGGCACCATAGACCACATTCACATAGTGAGGCAGATTATACAGAAGTCCGAAGAGTATAATCAGCCCCTGTGTCTCGCTTTTGTGGACTATGAAAAGGCCTTTGACTCCATAGAAACTTGGGCTGTTCTGGAATCCTTACAGCGATGCCAAGTAGACTATCGTTATGTCGAGGTGCTGAGATGCCTTTACGCAGCCGCTACTATGAGTGTCCAAGTACAGGATCAGTAGTCTAAACCCATCCAATTGCGCAGAGGAGTGAGACAGGGGGATGTCATATCCCCGAAACTGTTCACGAGCGCATTGGAAGATATGTTTAAGACGCTGGACTGGAAAGGTAAGGGCATAAATATAAACGGCGACCACATCTCACACCTGCGATTCACTGATGACATAGTCTTAATGGCGGAGTCACTAGAGGAGCTAACCCGGATGCTGGACGGCCTAGCTCCAGCCTCGCGACGCATCGGTCTTGGCATGAATTTGGATAAAACCAAAGTCATGATCAATGGCCACATTGATCCAGGACCGGTCGTCGTGGATGGCCACCTTCTTGAAATTGTTTCTGAGTACACTTACCTCGGGCAGATTGTGCAGTTAGGTAAAAGCAATTTTGAAAAGGAGGATCCAGCTGGGCTGGGCAGCGTTTGGGAAACTACGTCGAGTCTTCTCGTCATCCATACCGCAGTGTTTGAAAACGAAAGTTTTCAATCAGTGCGTCCTACCCGTAATGACCTACGGAGCTGAAACGTGGACACTCACGGTAGGGCTGGTCTACCAGGTCAAATTCGCTCAGCGAGCTATTGAAAGAGCTAAGCTCGGAGTTTCTCTGAAGGATAGGATTTGTAACGAATACATCCGACAGAGAACCTACGTTATCGCAATAGCACAAAGAATTAGCAAGCTGAAGTGGCAGTGGGCTGGCCATATCTCGCGAAGTACCGACAACCGCTGGGGTAAACGTGTTTTTGAGTGGAGACCGCGACTCGGCAAACGTAGTGTAGGACGCCCTCCGGCCAGGTGGGATTACGATCTGCGAAAGACTGCGGGCAGATGCTGGATGCGACAAGCTGAAGACAGGGCGCTATGGCGCTCATTGGGGGAGACCTATGTCCAGCAGTGGACTAGAATAGGTTGATGATGAAGTCTGACCAAGACGTTTCTAATAAAAACCGCACCAGTATCCGTTCATTAGTTTATACGTTTTTTTTATCCATCGCGAACAAACAGACAAACATTACAAAAAAAAAAGATTGTGTTCGTTCATTTAATATAACCCAAGTATTTTTTTCAATATCTTCAATCAACTAATTACTCGAATTTAATATAATAAATTTAATAAATAATATTTATAATTAAGTATAATGCTTGTATGCACAATGTTCTATAATTAACATAATCTTCTAGTAATCAAAAATATGTCCGAATGAAAACGTGAAATTTGTCAAACATTAATTGTCTAGATAAATAATTATGTAATTATGACATTTGACTAAGTCAAACAACACCTTTAAATAAAATAAATATTTCGCTCGCAATGATATCTTTTCGAACTAGTTTTTTCCCTTTCTTTCCTTTCTTGTAACTACATAATTTTCAATCTCTGTGTCTGATATAATAAATATTTCGACCTTACGTTTTACGAGTGACTTTGAGGATAGCATGCCATACATCGTTCATGTCGCAGTTGAGTGACAACAAAGGGTCGATTTGTCGTTGTATTGTCGCTGCAACAATAGCAACCGGGTCGAGTGACTATGGAACCACGTTAATGTACCTCTTGGCATGCCTTGCTTGTCCTCGCTACTTTTATTTAATCTTGTGTTCGTATGGCATACAGTATAACTACTTAGGTACAACAGAAATGTCTAGATTAATATTAAGTAGGTACTTCTGATAATTTTATAAGTAATATTGTCTGTATTGATGGTAAATGATTCTGTGCAATTGGTTGTTGCCAGATGTACTTGCTATGTTTGTCAATGTCGATGGTTTCCTTTTCGCAAGAATAGATAAGAATATTTGTATGTATTCGGGCTTTGAAACTACAGTATTGAATAATACTGGACTTTTTAATAAAGGTACCAGTCAAATTATTATCTATTTATAGAATATATAACTTGTAATGACCGACTAATCAACACAGAACTTAACCCAAATTAAAATTTCGACATCTGATATCATTTTTATTTCAAGCATCCACTAAGGAAGGATTGTAGGATCCACAAGAAAAATAATATTATGTTATATACAGAATAAATTCCTACAGGAATGGAGTATCGCTTACCATAATATTAATCTTGATGAACATAATAAATTTGATGCGCATAGAACAGATAATCCTACTAAATTCTAACTTTATGTATATTATATTGTGCATAATCTTATATCTACAAATAAACCTGCAAGATGGTTTTGTTGAAAGCATTTAAATTGCGTTTGCAAATAATTTTCCTAGTATCTGTGCCGAGTACGTTCGCAGTAATATTTTTTGCGAACGCTAATGCATCTGATATCGAAGGAAGTCGTTGGCTTCGCCGGCGGAAATTGTATAGCATTAGAGGGACATTAGCCGTTATGAAAGGGACACCTCGCCCTTATTGCTTCTGAAGGTTAAGAGTAATTCAACGGTATATTTATCAAAACTACTATCAGCTAAGGTTAGTAATTACTTCCACATTTGTGGATGTACGACAAGTCAAAGTCGGAGATAGTGCAGAAAATGTGGTTATACGAGAGCGTAGAAATAAATTGTAAATTACAAAATCACTATCTGCAAGCCATTTGACCCATCATTTTATGACTGTTTTCAAGTCGACATCAACATGAAAATACCCGTAAATGGAACTTTGCAGGGATGACCAACAAAATTCAAATTTTGCACATCCTTTTTGCTTCATCATTGCCATACTGGCCTCGGCTTCACAAAACTAACCGGACTGCCGAAAAATTACTGAAAAAACATACAATGACTCAAGAAAAACACCGTGTACCTTTTTTCTTTCGTGCGGAAATCCCTTCGGATTCCGCCAGCCAGCGGGGGTGGTTATGTCGGGCTTGAACCGACTTAAACCGCACGCCGTCTCGGGTCTTAAGACGCCGGGGTGTAAGGTTGCCCATAGAGCATATCCCTCGCACCCCGACTGACCCTGGGCCATCTCCGGTTTCAAGATGGCCCCCTCGGGTTTGGGAACCACGGTCCCCGTCTTTCCCCGGTTTGGGGGAGGGGCACTAGTCGCCCCACCGTGCCGGCCTGCTTCTGCTGGGGTGACAGGTGGCCTCACCTGCCACCCCCAGGCCCCGGAAGAGTTCTAAATCTCTCCCGGACGCGCTCCGCCATCTCCTTCGCGAGCATTACATGCTCGCAGAAGGAGGTGGCGGCGGCCCACGCGCTCGCGCTCCGCACCATTGCCGCAATCATGCTGCTGAGCGAGAGGACTCCCACTCCGATGGCTGCCACGAGATCACAACTCGGCGCCTCACACGCCGGGCAGTCCGCCAGCGTGTGCAGCCCTGAGTCCTCGCTCGCGTCACAGTGATGACACTCAGGCGTTGGCTCCTTCCTGATCCGATGCAGGGGGTCCTCGAAGCTCCCCTTCCCAGAGATCACCTGCGTCAGTCGGTACGAGAGGCTTCCGTGTCGCCTCCCTAGCCAATCCTCCATGATGGGCCTTACCGCCGCTATTACCTTACCTATTACCTATTACCAGAGCTGTGGCCTTCAGTTTGGGGGCCGGACTTCGGATGTGCTCTCCGAAGTCCCATCGGCCGTCGAGCACGAGCCCCAAATATTTCATTTGGGGCTTGATGCCCATGCGATTTCCCACGATGAGACTGGATCCCTCGGGTGGTTTGCTCCGGGGCCCTTATAAGAACAGGACCTCGGTTTTATGCAAAGCCACCTCGAGACCCAGCCGCCGGAGCCGCTCAACGACTTGGGCAACCGTGGTCGTGGCCTTTAGGGTCGCTTCGCGGTACGTCGCCCCGCACGCCGTCACGAGCGTATCATCCGCGTAGCACGTGACGGCGGCACCGCCTACGAGCTATCCGCGAAACACCCAGTCGTATCCGATGTTCCACAGGAGCGGCCCCAGGACCGATCCCTGTGGAACACCGCACGACATTTCACGCCGACCGAGACTGGTCACGGTTGGGTAGATGACGGCTCTCTCCGTCAAATACGCCCCGACTATGCGGCGGAAGTAGAGAGGCACTTTGTGATACATGAGCGCCTCCCTAATGCAACTCCAGGGCAAGATGTTGAACGCGTTGGCGATGTACAGGGACACCACCAACATCACCTCACCCCGGGCTACTGCATCCTCCGCCAGAGCCCTCACGCGCATGATGGCATCCACGGTGGAACGCCTCTGGCGGAATCCATATTGGCCATCCGCCAGATCCGGCCCCACTCTTGAGAGGTGCTCGACGAGGCGTTTCGCAATTACTCTTTCAAAAAGCTTGCACACCTCGTCGAGCAACACTATGGGCCGGTAGGCGGATGGCAAGTCCGCCGGGCGCGCCTCCTTTCGGATGAGGACCAGTTTCCCCGTCTTCCACAATTTAGGAAACTGGCCCCGCTTCAAACATGCGCTGAGAAGCCCTCTCAGTCGGGACTCGAGAGCGTCGTCGACTAGAGCTAGGATCCACGCTTTGCATGCGTTTGGCTCTTAGCCTTCTCACCGCCAGCTCTAGTTCTACCCAAGTGACCTCGGGCACGTCGTCGTCATCCACGTCGGGCGCCATGGGCGACCGAGGTGGAGTAATCTGCAGTGGAACATGTTCCACCGCCCGCGCTGGGAACAGGGAGCCAACAACTCCTCCGAGCAGCTCCGGCTGGAGACACCGGGTTAACGGCGGGGCCTTGGGGCGCAGCTTGCCCCTCACCATTCGGTAGGGCCCCACGGGTCCCACTCCAGCGTCTCCAGCAGCTCGCGGTAGGCGGCCTGTTTGGCCCGCCTTATCTCCGCTCGGAGGGCTCCTCTGGCCTCCCTGTATCCCTCGTATAACTCCGCCTCTCGGGCCTCCGCATCTGCGGGACGGCGACGCCTCCTACGGAATCGGGCCCACCGGCGGTGCGGGATCACGCAGGCCCGTCTGAGCCTCGCGATCTCCGACGACCACCAGTAGAACTGACCCTTCGGATTATAGGGCGGAGCCCTAGGCATCGCCGCGTCGCAGACACGGGTCATGGCCTCCCGGAACCACTCCGCCTCATCGTCTATGCTGACAGGCCTGTCCGGCGCAGGGGCCCAGGCCTGTACGATGGCGGCTTCCAGGAGCAGCTCCCGATCAAGTCGCTTAAGCGCCCAACGTGGCTCGGGTGAAGCCGGTGCAGCCGGCGCGTCGCTCGCGGGGGGGGGGGGGGGACACGACAAACCGAATGCATCCATGATCCGAACTTGTGTCCTCCCCCAAAACGACGCGCCAGCCCTGAACACGTCGCGCCAACGAGGAGCTCGCGAACGAAATGTCCACAATGGAGCTAGCCCTCGAGGTCACGAACGTGTCCACGGCTCCCCGATTTAGGAGGACTAGGCCGAGTCGTTCGGCCCAGTCCACCAGTGCCCTGCCTCTATGCCCCGTCGCGCCCCTATCGTGTTGGGAACCCCAGGCCAGATCTAATCAGTTTCTTTTGGATACATCATATCAATTTTTACTTACATGTTTTAAATTCTTCTATATAAACTTTTGTTAACAATTACTTAAATAATTTTAAAATAAAATTCTTGTAATATTAGTACATTAATATCGGTAGCTGTCAGTTTGTAGTGTATTTGGTTTCGATAGAATTAGCAACTTCTTAAGTCGACGTCTCGTGTCGATCAGCCATGGCATGATAAAACGTGTGAGCCTAGCCATGCCATGATCGACGATTTATGTTGCACGGTCCAACTGTGAAGTGAGTTAAGACTAACGCAACGAATTATCAATCAAGAGTAGTCAAGACAATTGTTTAATCCTGATCATGATTAAGAATCGAATCACAATACTTAGTGCAATCGAGTGATTTGCATTCAATCTAGAAACTAAAGATGTGAACTTACGAAAAGGGTTGTCAAGGAAAACATAAACTCACGCCTATATCCCCGAAGGGGTAGGCAGAGGTGCTAGCACCCACATTTCGCCAGTTCATGTTTAGGTCCCAATGTAATAGGTGGCGAGCCTATTGCCATTAACCGGGCACTTATAAGCCTGCGATTAATACAAACAAGATTATACTATACGTAATTTTGTATAGCAAAGCTACCAAAGAATCCTACTGTTCATGTGTGTACACTATTAAATAAATCATGGAGGGTAAGGTGTCTGTAAGATTTTGCCACTCCGTAAGAGACGCTGTAAATAAATTCATTACGGTCGGCAGGAATTCTTTAACAATTCAACTGATTCTAACTTTGATCTTTTACATTCTACATAGTTACAAACATGCTTCTCTTTGTCAAATGATTTTATTAGGCAGTTTCAATCTATCAATGCAAATAGCCTTGAAGACATGTTAGCTCGATTGAATCTCTGCGTCAAGTCTAGTAATCACGTCAATCAGACGCACCTAAATTGCCTATTTACTAATACATTTTCTATTGTTGGATATCAGTCCAATAAATTGTTGGCTATCTATCTACTCGAGAGCCTTGGCTCCATCTAGTTTGTTATCACTTGGCGAAAAGTGGATTGAATTGGGAACATTTGCGAATTTCGTATCGAATCAGACAATAATCTGATTACAGTGCTCTGTTTAATAAATGTATATTGGGTACGTACTGATTTGTTTTTTTATATGCAGTACATGCGTACGAGAGACTTAACGACTTACGGAAGTAATCAGTTTATATTCTGTTCAGTAATGAATGGCAACTGCAAATCTAGAGGAATATTTCATGTAGTACTTTAATTTTACAACGAAATGAAATGCCCACTGTTACCAAGGTTTGTTACTTTCAAACTTTGGAAACAATATAAGAAGAGTGATTGTTGACATTTGGAAAAAAAACTTGAACCTACTATATTTGTTAAATTCCTTATTATGTGTGGTGCTATAAAGCATATTGACAAACTGAAATAGTCCCTCACATAAAATATAATAATCAACTTATGCGCATACAATGAATTTTAGCCGTCTTCAAAAAAGAGGTGGTTCTATGGTCGTCTCAGTATGTCTTTATCTTTTTCTTTCATATAATTATTTTCCCTGAATTTTCGTCATATTATGAACCATTTTTTTTATATTCTTGTGCACTGGATTTGGTTTGGGTCCAAGGTGGTCCCGTATTATTTTCATTGACCTTGTTAAGTATACGAACATAAATGCAGCAACATGTATCTGTTGCATACATCTCACCAGACAGAACTTCAGTTATTTAGCGTATTACACAGATACAGATCAAGGCGAAATGGATATTTACAAGCTTTTAAAAATTCGTAACGCAAAAGTTTACATAGTCATAGTTACTTCATCGATTAGTGCGACGCGAGCGAGGACTCAGGGCTGCACACGCTGGCGGACTGCCCGGCGTGGGAGGCGCCGAGGCGTGACCTCGTGGCAGCCATCGGGGTGGGAGTCCTCTCGCTCGGCAGCATGATTGCGGCAATGGTGGGGAGCGCGAGCGCGTGGGCCGCCGCCGCCTCCTTCTGCGAGCATGTAATGCTCGCGAAGGAGGTGGCGGAGCGCGCCCGGGAGAGACTTAGAACTCTCCCGGTCCGCCGAGCCCGCAACTTGCTCGCCGCGCGTCGCAGGCAACTCAGGCGCCGGAGGTCGCTTAACGACCTCCGTCCTCCATGAGCGCAGGCCTGGGGGTGGCGGGTGAGGCCACCTGTCACCCCAGCAGAAGCAGGCCGGGACGGTGGGGCGACTAGCGCCCCTCCCCCAAACCGGGGCAAGACGGGGACACCGTGGTTCCCAAACCCGAGGGGGCCATCTCGAAACCGGAGATGGCCCAGGGTCAGTCGGGGTGCGAGGGATATGCTCTATGGGCAACCTTACACCCCGGCGTCTGTAGACCCGAGACGGCGTGCGGTTTTAGTCGGTTCAAGCCCGACATAACCGCCCCCGCTGGCACGCGGGGGGGTATCCGAAGGGATTTCCGCACGAAAAAAAAAAAAAAAAAAAAAGGTATAATAGGAATCTGATCTAGCTATTAAGTAAGCGTCTGTTCAACAACGGCTTCATCTGTCGATATGCAATACGGTCGATGTGTCATAACACTCATAACTAGATGATAGGTATTTCAACCGAAGCACCAATTACACCACCAATACCAATACGCATGCTGCAATAAACCAACTCATCCAAAACCGAATGATGTTCGTAAGTATTTATGTAGGGTGGCTATGAAATATTCTGTTAAGTCAGGACGAGCTTAATTAAAGGTTACTTTAATGTTTTTGTGACTGTGGTTTCAGATTTGCAATAGTAATAATTATTTAGTAATAGCTGGGTGCAATTGACAAAATTGCTGTGCAGCAATTCCAACATAAATGTGCTGGCTTAGATGCTTATTAACGCCCTTTCCTCATCAAAATATGCGCAACGCCCCATTGCTTCTTTCTTTTAAAACAATTCTATAAATTGGAGGGTGGTGTAACCAAGTTTTACCTACTAAAATTTGGACGGAGTTTTTATTGAAATGCCACCCTCTTAACGTTAAATATCAACGCTGGTGGTGGAGCCCGTGGGGGTTTCTACATGTAAAAATGTAGCCCAATGTAGCAGTTCGCTTTATTTTGGAGAAAAGTTTGTATAGTAAGATATACTTTTCATGAAAGGTTTACTGACAATAGAGGACATTGGCACTGCTACTTACTTTTATTTTTTTTTCTAATCTTCTTTCTTTATTCTTCTTCTTTTTCTTTCCATTTTTCCATGCAGTGGTAATTTGTGGCATAGTAAGCGTTTCTAGGCCACGATAACCATTTACCCCCATATTGGGCTCTGAGCTTGTTTGTTACCTTAGTAGTATAAAACATCAATAATAATGATTTTGTTGTGAATTACTGCAATGGCCATCTGCAACAAATCGAAACGTCAGGCAGTATAGTGCAGTATATTCTTGATGGCGTTAATTTCCGTAAACTTAAAAGTCTCTTCTGGAATTCAAAAGTTTAAGTATTATATCCATCACACTTCGCACTTTAGAGGATTGCAAGGGAGCGCAAATAATTTTTACAACGGTGCTTGGTACGGGTTGACTTTTGTTTTTGGTCATAGTTCAATGTATGCGAGGGCGTATGAATATTCAGTCATTTATTTGAGAAGTGATATACCTATTGCTTTGACAGATTATCGCCTTTCAGAAAAGTATATGAAATGATCAGAAATTCATTTAATAAAATTTCATTATTATTGAAAGACTACTCGCAAAATATGGCAGCATAAATATACAACACTTATTACAAGCATTAAAGTAGCTAATAGGATAATTATAAATGTAAACCCGTATAGCCTGAGCCGTGAGCCTGAATGCTCATTCTGTCTGTCTAATACTAAATTATTGATTACAGGACGAATTCGAAATACGAATCAAAGGTGAAAAAACACCCACATTTCACCAATCTCGTGTAATATTATATCCTTAGGAATACTACCCGTTAACCTAGAATCATATTAAAATTTGGCAAGAAGTTTCCCTAGACTTAAAAGAGGAATCCTGAAAAATGATTAATTTGCATTTATATGAATCACAGATTTTTTTGTGATTACAAATCTACATTAAAGTCAATTAAAAATTCAACCTTGACCAGACGGGCTTTGTATGGGAGAAAGGTTTCCATAATTAAAACGTTAAGTTAGTCCATCAATCTTACTAATTCTTTATTTTTATTCTTGGGTTTTCTATTTCTATTCTTTTTCTATTCTATCGAACCTTCAAATGTTCAATATGTATGGGAGTGACATTATTTCTATTATATTTCTATTCTATGGCCTGTAGACAGTCACATTCTACTAGTGGAATCGCAACGAAGAACCTTCAAAAGACCGAAATGTATGGGAGAGACAACATTTGTCGACATGTCACGTGTAACAAATAATGTCACTCCCATACATATTGAACATTTGAAGGTTCGCTTCGAAGCGATTCCACTAGAAGAAAGTGACATTGTCTACAGGCCTATTTCTATTCTATTTCTATTCTATTTCTATTCTATTTCTATTCTATTTCTATTCTATTTCTATTCTATTTCTATTCTATTTCTATTCTATTTCTATTCTATTTCTATTCTATTTCTATTCTTTTTCTATTCTATTTCTATTCTATTTCTATTCTATTTCTATTCTAATTCTATTCTATTTCTATTCTATTCTATTTCTATTCTATTTCTATTCTATTTCTATTCTATTTCTATTATTAATAACGTTACGTTACGTTACGTGGAACGGGAAACTCACCCCCTACCTACTATGGATCAACTACTACCCAGGTTAAGAGAGACAATCATCTTCAGTAAATTAGATATTCATGAGTCTTTCCACCAATTACCACCCGAATGGTTAGGCAGTGGTGTAATAGTTCATTCATATTTTTGTCAGTTATGTTTTAAGTTTTATGAGATAGGGGACACAAGAATTCTTCAAAATTAAAATGTGAGCATTTTTATATAGTAACAAAAACATTATTGATTGATTTATGTTGTTTAAATATTCCAAATATTGTTGTAAGTATCCACATTAATCCTAAGCAATTTGTGGCTCTTCTACACCCTACATACTTGTTCACGCAGCCGTTGTGAAAATAACAAACCAACACAATGCGTGTATGGAATCACATTGATCAACGAAGAATGAGGTCTACTCATAAACTATGTCCAGCCGTTACTTAATTAAAGAATGGACATGCGAATTAATTTACTGCTATTAAACTTGCTCTATTTCTATAATTAGTTTGAAACTATCTAGTTACAAAGTTTTTGATTATTGATTGAGTATTGGTTTATTAACAATAACTTGAAATAAAACTATTGGTTCCGGATTCTGTCGCGATTTATTTGGTCTTAATTCTGTATCCGTAATCATGGCTACTGAAATGCAACCGAATCTTTGTGATCGGTGTAAATAATAAATAAGTATCAAATTAATAGCGATAGTACCTACCTACCCTTTAAATTTTTTGTAATATTTGCATATATCGCCGACATCCTACTATCCTATCCTATCCTACTTCCAACTAATATTATAAATGTAACGGCTGAACGGATCTGGCTCATGATGATGGCAACTTTTTTCCTAATTTTCTTTTTTTTTTTAATGTAAGAACCTCGTACAAGGTTTTAGAAAACATTGTAAAAAAGATGAATGAAATCGGTAAAGCCGTCCTGAAGTTATAGCGTGACCAGGAGAAATAGGGATTCATTCTTAGGGTTTCGTACCCAAAGGGTGAAATGGGCCCCTATTTCTAAGGCTCCGCTGTCCGTTCGTCTGCCAGGCCACAAAATATAATAAAGATTTAAGGGGGGCTTCCATACAAGAAACGTGCTTTTTGCTCGATTAGACAGTTGAAATTTTCACAGATGATGTATTTCTATTGCCACTGTAATAAAAAATAGCAAAAAACAGAATGAAATAAATATGTAGGGGGCGCTCGATATTGATAACCGCAACAGCTAGATGTTGGAAATATTCACAGAATATTTAGTTATATATTTACTATTAAATAAAATACATAAATTAAAATAAAACAAATATTTTAGGGAGGCTCACATACCCGGGGTGCCCGGCAACGGACACTCGGGGAGGATACCGTGCGGTTTTAGTCGAGACACGACATAACCACCCCCGCTGGCCGGCGGGGGGGTATCCGAAGGGATTTCCGCACGTAAAAAAAAAAGGCTCGCATACTACAAACTTGATTTTTGTTTGCTCTTTTTGTTTGATATTTATAACGGTAACAGGCAGATAATGGTACAGAACCTTTCAAGTGCGAGTCCGACTCGCACCAGGATTTCGCTGCTACTAGGGATATGTAAAACCTTATTTTCTAAACGATTCTTACTTAAAAAATTTCCAGACCAAATCCATCCTTTCGAGGGCGTACCCGGGGTGTCCGGCAATGGAAGCTTGGGAAGAACACCGTGTGGTTTTAGTTGGTTCGATTCCGACATACCCACCTCATCGCTGGCACCGGTGGGGTGAAGCCCGTGGGGAATAGTACACGTAAAAGAAAAAAAAGACCAAACCTCAATAATCTCAAACAACACAAAAATCTCCCCAAGAGACTAGACAGAGATACTGGACAGGTTTATAAATTGTATGTAATATTTCAGAATCAGTGTATCTGCATACAGATGATTCTGTTATATTATCCTATTTCATCTTCATCTGATATACGTTTATATTTCCTCTCCAGAGTAATCTCGAAGTTGTCTGCCAATCTAGCCCTCGCTGGTCGCCAGTATTTATCTTATGAGAAATATTGGAACACGACGTGCAGCTTTAATATAAATCGAGCAATTTATTTAGAATTCTACTGTAGAATGCAACTCTAATGAATTGCTGAAGAAGGTGTAATATTTTATTTATAGAACATATATTTTTCAAAGAAAACTATATTCACTGCTTAGTAATACCATCTTCTAACACTCATGAGCAATTTTGTAAACCACAGCTAGATATTTATGTAAGTACCAGTTCTTTATAAAATGTCTCAAAATGGGCTTAATTGTTGATAAAACTTTTTGTTTGGTTCGTTTTACCATTAGGTACTATCAAACGGGGGTGCTTGGTTGGGGACCTCCACGCGGTGCACCCTGGGCAACGGAGACGGCAGCGCCTCTCTCCTAGGGTGGGAGAGACGCTGCCGCCTACGGCCAACTCCGACCGAGGCGGGGACGGCCCTGTTGAGGGCTGTTTGGAAGCTTTCCACGTGTCCCTCTGATTAGCAGATGGCACAGTGGAGAGCAAGTAAGGGGGCCATCTCGAAACCGGAGATGGCTCAGGGTCAGTCGGGGTGCGAGGGATATGCTCTATGGGTAACCTTACACCCCGGCGTCTTAAGACCCGAGACGGCGTGCGGTTTTAGTCGGTGCAAGCCCGACATAACCGCCCCCGCTGGCCGGCGGGGGGGGGGGGGGTATCCGAAAGGATTTCGCACGAAAAAAAAAAAGGTACTATCAAAAGAAAACTTCACCTGCGAGCTGGTACACCTGCTGATTGACGGACGAGACTCTGGCGCATGCTTTTTTCTGGGGGTTGGGGTCAAACGAACAGTCGCTCCCGCAAAAATAAAGATAAACCAAATTAAGAGAAAGAGTAGGAGAGCGGACCCCGGGTCACCTTTAGTGATGGTGATGATCCAACTTTATTTAGGCTGTAAGTTTAATCGTTTAAATTTAATAATATTGCCTTTGTAGAGGCTGTAGCAATACTTATGGGGATTCTGAATACGTATATCATTTTTAACACAGTTTGAGCAGGGCTCACAAAAATAAGAGACTCGATACCATATTTATTAGCAGACAATAGCGTTACCACCTCATTATCATCATCTTCCTACCGATTTCCTGGTAGTTTCAAAGTTTTATTGACTTTTATGAGAGTGAGTACCGCCTGGCCTCTCAAACCCGAGAGGATAGCCTGCGCCAGAGCCTCATCTGTTGTTTAGCACGTGCACGAAGGTGTTGATATTGCCCTGTACACTCAAGCGACTACAGATCATAGTGTCGAATTATGGGTATTAAGCATAAAATTCCCACCTGGTAATATGTCACGTGTTAGTAATGCATCTAGGTATGTTAAGTTCATTATGTAGATTGTTTATGTCGTCACGCTTTTTCACTTACCAGGTTACTAGAACAGATGGCGAATACAAATGCGTGCACAGACTTTAAGCCTGTGACAATTTAATTCGCGGTGTTATTTGCGCGGAGAAAGCCTATTAACTAGCGCGAGAAGTCTAAACATAATTCAATAAGAACAAAAATCACGTTGAATGTTTCAACAACGCTATTTACTGCTATTTACTGTAATTGGGTAGAAAGAGTATACGTTAATCTATAGTGATCTATAAAAGTTTGAATCTAACATTTGGTAGACCTAATAATAGATTTTTTTTAATATTTACTAGTTATTTGAGGTAAGTAGATTTACTGTCAAGCTCTCAAAATAGAAGGTAAGTGCGATTGGTTAGTTTACATACAAAAAATACACATATACAATACATACCTACATATACACACATAAAATATTACTAAGGCCTGGGACGGAAAGTGGTATTAAATAATATATGACGAAAACCGCAGAAGTTGCAAGATAATTCGCTATGGTAGAATCGTAATCATGATAAGAGGGCACTCTACACCTACAAAAATATGACGTTCCATTTGTCGATTTTCTTTTCTTTTTTTTACCATTTTCTGTGATAGTGATGTGTTGGCGAAAGAATATATTGACAACCAAATGTGAGTGATGACACCGCTGTATAAGGATTATTACTGTCGTAAGCTTGGTGTCGTATGCTTCTGTAAATGATAATAATTATTAAAGTAAAGTAGGAACGGTAGGCTGTATATGACATAGTAAAATATGGTTGCACCACAGACTTATGAAACTCAACAAACAATGAAAGATGCATAGATAATTATAAGTAATCAAGATGGCACACAATAATTAATACTATAAACTGCATAATACTACAAAGGCAAAAATGTTTCACAGTTTTGTTAATTCCAACGTGAATATTTGTAATTTGATGTAGGTATATATTACTAAAGTATATCCCTGTTATGTACCGTAATGTCCAAGAATTAACATTATTCTTCTGTAAACATTTCAACGGTCTATTATTCTTAAGAAATCTTTAACGGTTTCATTCTCATCATGACAATGCAAATCCCGGTTGCTTCCAAAGCTCGCACTTCGAAGTCCAAGGCCTGCTGTCCTACTCTCTCTCCTCCTTTCCACATTTGATTTATCTTGGCTTTTTCGGGAGCGACGACTGCCGTTTGACCCAAACCCTGAAAGGAAAGCCTGCACCAGAGTCTTGTTCGTCATTCAGGAGGTATACCAGCTTGCTAATGAGGTCGGCTTGGCCCTCAAAGATCTTGGTGGGGCTGTAATGACTTCGTACTTCATATAATGCCTAAAGTCATATACAAAAAAAAACAACTAAGCGGGAGGGGTTTCAGCTACCTCAGAAGTTGAACATTCCAACAGAGCTAAGACATTCATTTCAATTTTCAAGACTTGCACAATAGGTCATAAACACCTACCTGCTTAAACATCAGACAAAGTAATTTACTTAAATCTCTCTATCTATACTATTATAAAATTGTAAATTAGTTGTGTATTGTAGTACTGTACATTGCAGATATTTAAAAAAATACTTGGGTTTTGTTAAATGAACGATTCTGAACAATTTTTTACATGATATTGTCGGAAGTTTACGCGAATGTTACAGATTGTAATAAAACTATTTTTAACGGATTCTATCGCGGTTTATTTGATGTTATTTCATATGTCCAAAAAACGATAAACGACCTCCACGCTGGCGGGGCCGCGGGCATCAACTAGTAAATACATATTATACATAACTTCTTATGAATTCTGAGTGCTTATCACTAAAAATCTAAATTAGTGTGCACTGTCTTACCTTTTCATTACACGGCCGCCGCAATGGCTTCCGCCAGACACCTTGACGAAATCAAATGCTTCATAATAATGCATTTGGAATGCGCCTATCGACAAAGGCTGGTATATTATTTTACATTATGTGTTGAAATCACACTATTTGCTCCGTTTACTATAACTATCAGCTATTTGATATTGTCGGAAGTTTACGCGAATGTTACACATTGAAATATAAAATAACATCAAATAAACCGCGATAGAATCCGTTAAAAATAGTTTTATTTCAATATCAGCTATTTGTGAAACGTTTCTTGCAATAATCGTTTTTGTTGCAATTGGAACTCTGGATCAAGGAACTCTAACTTAACGTTGCTGTTGGTAAACTTGAGCAATATAACTCGCAGAATATGCAGTCTGAACTGAAGTTACAACGGGCTGGCTACAGCTGCAGCTAAACGAGTTGAGTTGAGAGTAGTAAAACAACGTTATAAAATTTCAGAATCATATTTTGGAGCTATATTTCTTTTTAATTATCTTATGAGGGTAAACTTGATGTTTACCTAGGTATTTAACTTCCAATTTTTCAAACAACTTGATTTGCTACAGATATGGAACACTAGTTGACACCCCGGGATCGGGAACAGAATTCCACGCAGGTGGAGCCGCCACCTGCGTGGAATTCTGTTCCCGATCCCGCTGCTCATGGGATCCTATTCTCGAGATATGTGTTATTTCACACTATAATCTATCCCTGTGCCAAATTTCATTCAGAACCGTTGAGCCATTTTTGCGTGAAAGAGTAACAAACATGCTTACATCCAAACTTTCACATTTATTATATTAGTAGATTTCTTGATATACTTTAAATCAAAGTAAAGGTATATGATTTGAGACTGATATGGTCATTAATACTACTTACTATTATAACTATTAACAGTCCCTATTATAATCATTAATTGTACATTACTGCGATTATGGTACTTGTAACAGTGCTGAAATATTGGATATACGAAAAAACTATTAAACATGGTAAATATCACTTTAATAATTATATCAAACTAGCTGACCTCTCACGGTATATAGGGCCCCACTAAGATCTACGGGGCCCAAGTCAATCTCACCTGCAAGTCAGACATCTGCGGATGACAGACGATGTTCTGGTGCAGGTTTAGCTCTCGGTTTTAGCAATTCAAAAGGTAGTCACTCCGGGTAAAGGTCAAAATAAAACAAATTGTCCAATTATGGAGTGGAACATCGGAGCCTAAGCTCTAAAGTGCAAGCTTTCAATACAATAAGGATTGCCGCTCAAATGAAAAGAAGAATTGAGGAAAGTATAATTCAAAACGCAATATACGAGTAACAACAGGTTACCTAACTATGCTAATCTCCAACAAATTATTGACAACTAGCTGTTGATCGCGGCTTCATACGCATGAAATTCTGTTCCTAAAATCTATCTTTGTACCACAGTGAGATCTGTGCAGCCGTTAGAACGTGATTGAGTTACAAACATACTAACATTTGCACAAACTTTCACATTTGTAATATTAGCAGGATAGTAGGATATAATGGTATTATCCGTTATGTTCTCATCAATTATTGAAAATTATGCATTATTTAATAAGTAGTCGGAATCACGTAAAATAATAACTTAGGCATACTGTAAAATCTTGGCTGAATAACATTAAAGAACGGACAAGAACAGGATAAACAAGCCGCGTTATGAGTACATCTTGCAGGTAACCGCCGTCATTACGTGAAGATGCTTGCTAGTAAAACACAGGCAAACAATATTTACTTAGCGTTCTAACAGTTACATAAAGTAGATGTTGTTTTTAAACCACTCAAGTGAAGAAATACATTGGACATTTTTCTTTTATAAAAACAAACTTGAAAATAAACAAAATGGATGTTTCTGTTTTTCATATCAAAATAATACGATTGAAATTAAATAGGTACCCAAGTGACCCAGGGCACGCCGCAATAGCGGCGGTAAGGCCCATCATGGAGGATTGGCTAGAGAGGCGACACGGAAGCCTCTCGTACCGACTGACGCAGCTGATCTCCGGGAAGGGGTGCTTCGGGGACCACCTACATCGGATCAGGAAGGAGCCAACGCCTGAGTGTCATCACTGTGACGCGAGCGAGGACTCAGGGCTGCACACGCTGGCGGACTGCCCGGCGTGGGAGGCGCCGAGGCGTGACCTCGTGGCAGCCATCGGGGTGGGAGTCCTCTCGCTCGGCAGCATGATTGCGGCAATGGTGCGGATCGCGAGCGCGTGGGCCGCCACCACCTCCTTCTGCGAGCATGTGATGCTCGCGAAGGAGATGGCGGAGCGTGCCCGAAAGAGGTTCAGAACTCTCCTGGCCCGCCGAGCCCGCAACATGCTCGTCGCGCGTCGCAGGCGACTCAGGCGCCGGAGGTCACTCAACGACCTCCGTCCTCCATGAGCGCAGGCCTGGGGGTGGCAGGTGAGGCCGCCTGTCACCCCAGCAGAAGCAGGCCGGGATGGTGGGGCGACTAGCGCCCCTCCCCCAAACCGGGGCAAGACGGGGACACCGTGGTTCCCAAACCCGAGGGGGCCATCTCGAAACCGGAGATGGCCCAGGGTCAGTCGGGGTGCGAGGGATATGCTCTATGGGCAACCTTACACCCCGGCGTCTGTAGACCCAAGACGGCGTGCGGTTTTAGTCGGTTCAAGCCCGACATAACCACCCCCGCTGGCCGGCGGGGGGTATCAAAAAAAAAAAAAAAAGGTACCCAAGTGACCTCGGGGTGCGAGGGATATGCTCTATGGGCAACCTTACACCCCGGCGCCTGTAGACCCGGGTCGGCGTGCGGTTTTAGTCGATTCAAGCCCGACATAACCGCCCCCGCTAGCCAGCGGGGGGGGGGTATCCGAAGGGTAATTGTAGGTCGAAATTGTTCTCGACAAGTTAATTAACAAAAGTTTTGTTTAGGAAATATTGTAATAAACTTTACAAAAATGACTTCTAAGTAATACCGGAATACATATAAATACGATAAATATTTCACGCCCGCGTGGAAAAATAAAACTGTTCTTCTACTGGGATAATTGTTTAGCCTATGTGCTATTACAGACTATCTTACTATTATAACCTTGAAAATTAGTTGTGTTGGTACATTGGAGATATTTAAAAAAATGTTTGAATTATGTTAAATGAACGATTATAAACACAAAAATATTTTTTTTAAATACCTGTCTGTTTGTTGGTTTCTTCGCAATGACTACAAAAACTACCAAACGGATTTTGTTGCGGTTTTTTCTATTAGAAAGGTCTTGGTTAGACTTAAAATACTGCCGTATGTTTGAATAAGGTATGGAATAGAACCGGAGATATGATCAAAAACGATAACCGACCTAAGCGTGGGCGGGGCCGTGGACATCAGCTATAAAGTTATTTTAAATTTAATTGATTAAATTGATTGATGAATTAAATTTAAAGAATAAAATTTCGTGAAGATATGAGTATATCTTCACGAAATTACAACCATATCCGTTCAGCCCTTCTGGTGTGTTAAATTACAGAATTTTGAATTATAATACGCACCAAAGTTTACGATTTGATTAAATTTGAAATAAGCGCAGTTTGCATTATATCAAAACTTAAGGTATTCAAATTCAAACCGGCTGTCCATTTGTGCAAATTAATTCGTATCATCACCCTTCGATGGTCAAATTAATAATTGAGGGTTAACTTCTCTCCATTTTATTACTACTACAGAATACGGAAGCGGAAATGAAATGTATGCGTTTTACTCTAATTAGGCACGTACATTTAAAACTAACAAGTCGAGGTCAAAACCTGTCCCTAAAATAAATGAATAAATATTCCTCTACCTTAGTAGATATAATATTTTTTTCAATATGCTATTGTTGCTTCAATACCACCCAAATAATATTATGATTTAACATTACCTATCTCTACTTATGTTAAAACTGATAACATTATTACCGAATCGATAATTAACGTCAATAAAAAAATACCTTATATACTCTGTTTGCAAAGCTTAAATTCCTTAATATCTATCTACATCCATATGTAAATGTAGTGAAATAATGATGCTCAAAAATGAACGACGATCAAACAATAGATTATTATTGATTCCGAGGTTAGTCAAAACATAGGCCACGCCTTCGAATGTTCCAGTGATATTTTGTTACTAAGCCAAAGCAACCTTCGTAATGAACGGTCACGAAGCGAGACCTAAAATATCATCCATTACCCGGTTTACAGTCGAATACTGCTGTTGCTTCAGTAAATAAATATACCATCTGTTTAGAGTTCACTTGTACCTTTAGCAATCTCCTAGTTTGTGGTTATGATTGTGGAGATTATAGCTATCGTGAACTGGTTCAAACATTATGTTGACATGGAAGGTATTTATGTAATGGCCATATAATGTATGCACATTTACATAGGTTGTATAGAAAACAATAAACAGATAAAATTTTTATCCAGTTTCAACAACGGTATAGAAGTCAGTGATACAATTATTGTGTGTCGTCACTAGTTAGCACTTCGGTACTGTTCAAAACTTAAAACGCAAGGCTGTAATAAGATTACTTAGGCATATTTATTTTACAAAACTATATTTTTTACTCAAAAAACATTTTTGTCGCTGATTGTACAAAGTTACATAAATGGCCGGTGATCTGGTGAATGCATCGGATAGTGCATCGGTCGAAAGGGCTGCAGTTACGACATCGATGCCTCTCACTACGCTCGCACCGGCCAAATGTCATCGCCAACTATACAATAGGCAATTATACATTTATCGACTTAATGTGGGAATTGGAGAACAAGGAGTGCAAAGTTTATCATTGTAGAGACATGAAAAGTGATTATCTTCACTTTCTGCGCCAGTGAGCTGCACTTTGTTCGATTCTTCAGGGTCTGTGTCTAGAATCACGATCATGAAAGAGTCTCAAGTAAGATATGTTCATAAATTAATTGTAATTGGTTTACTAGGACAACATACATGATTAACCTTATAACATAAGATTGGGAAAACCATTTCTGACATCAGCCTACTGTTTATTCCGATTCGTCTTTTGCTGCAATGAATCGAAGATGTAAGTTTCAATTCATTAAACCGACCAGCAGTAGCTTAAGTTAAGTTAACTATTGCAATAATGGTAAGAGTAAAGGGGTCAAGGAAGTTGCGTACAAATCAATGGGGCATGACTCTACAACGCTTCCTCACTTTGTGTTATGGACAATAAACATTCAAGTGTGTCCAATAACGAACAATGAACTGATTATGGGTTAGAGGTAATTGTTGTCGAAAGACTTTGTCAGCGAGAATAATGCTGGCTAGCATAATTCATTTTCTGTGTTATCGTGGTTACGGAATTGTGACTGCAAGTTCGCATGTGCTTGTGCAGGACCATGACATAAAATAAAAATGATTGAAGAAATTAATATAGAAAAGTAATGTAACGTATACATACCGTTTAAATTCCGTTTAACTACTTATGCGCATAGGTCTGTATACCAAATCTCGTCATTACCCCTGATATCTGAAATCCATTATGGCGACAGGAGTTAATCAAAAATAAAATAATTAATATCAAGTGCACGGATGATCGAACCATCATAGAATACAATGCAAGCCTTTAAAGGTTGAGTCTCGCGTCCACTGAGATCACCGAAATGTGTTGATACTATGAACACATGTAGTTTATTTTAGGAAGTTTTTCCACAACGCCTAAGTATATTTTACAACCGCACCCAGGAAGATATAATTAATAAAAAACATTAGCAGATCGCGTTTAATAGGTTCATAGATACGAATTTTAAATGGAAATATGAAATTAAAAATAATATTTACATTTTTGTTTATATGTTTGTATCACATTTATGAATATTCTAGACGATACAATCACTTTGTTAATGGTCTATAACTTCCTTTTATAACAAAATTGGCTCTATTGGTATAATTCAATAAAACTCAACATTGTATAATATAATATTACACATAAGTAACTGAACCTGCATATGCATATAAGGAACTGAACTTACAGACAACTGAAATGAAACCGTTGGCAAGTACATACATAATTTCAAGAGTATTGGACTTGCAATCAAGACTGTAGAAATAAAAATAAAAATAAGCTTTTTCTTAACAAAAATGTTTAGTCTTATAGGCGAGGTAGATAAACGAATTTAATAGAAAGATATAACATAACATGGCAGTACTTATAAAGTAGTACTGACAGTATTTACAAAAAACTAACAACACAATACATACTGTAACCTAGCCATGTGCTATGTGCATGTAGAAGGTATGAAACCAGTCCTCGCAAGTTAAAAGTAATACCTATCTTTAGCAGGCGCAGCCTATTAGGTACATCTCAAATTATTACGGGTGAGTGTAGCTTTAGTTCAGATTGTAGCCTGTGCTCAAAAGTAAATGCTATATTTCGACGACACTCATCCATCTAATACCTTTAAACGGACAATTCTCGTTTATAACGGCTCCAACGATTTTCATGAAATTTACATTACACAATTATACAGGGGATTTCGGTGGCGATAAATCGATCTAGCTCTTATAACGTCGAAAAATAAACTGGTCACCCAGATATTTATAATTAAACAAAGTGCACCGAGTATGCAACTTACACCTGACTTAACTGTATCAGGCCTGTCTAAAAAGGAAACGTTTAAGGATAGGAGAGGAAATTGATGCTAATAATGTGGTTATAAGCTGACTGCTTACATAAGTTGGTCTAAAGCTGAGTGAGATAAGTCAATCTTTACAAATGAGTAAAATTGGGTCTGTTTATAATATTAAATAAACAGCTTTTTATTGAATGCATAATAACAAAGCATAGAACACTTAATAATATTTTATTAAGAGTTCTATGAAAGAAACCAATTTTAAAAGTTTTATCTGTCTAACTGTCTTTCTGTATGTTTGTTCCGTACCCGGAATAGCTGTACGAAGTAACTGGGCCAAATCTGACGCTTTCTTTTACTGTAGATAGCTGGTGTAAAAAGGTGTTACCTATTATTATTTTAGAAAAAGAATTAGGGTTACCCTCAATACCCTCAAAAATTATTAGAACCCAGATATAAGTTCAGCAGATAAAGTTGTGGGTACACAGCTAGACATAAGTATAGACGAACTTGGCCAGCTTTACACAAAACGTTTTATAATTTCCACGAATTCAGGGGTGCTGACATGATTTCTGAAAAAGTAATTTAAATATAAATTCTGTTCCTTTCAGCTGCCTGTTTCGTTTTGATCTCGTTAACTTTCAAATCACGTTGTCACCCTTCGAATATAAAAATGCAAAGTACCTGGATATGGGAGACAAATGCTGAATTCGTTTTATCTCCACTCCGAATTCGTGTTGTGTTTGGACTTTGTGCAATAACAAGATGTTGTTTTTCTGTTTCCGGTTTGAGATGCCACCGTACATTCACTTTCTGTACGGATTGTAGTTTTGATCAAACTGTTTGATTACTCGCTTCCTCTGAGATTACATACCATACCTAATTATGATTTACATTTGATTACCAGATGTAGAAATTTATTGATTCACTTCCTAGTAGAAGTTAATCAATAAATTTCTCAGCAAGTATGTCAACCATTTTCAAATAAATAATGACATCAATAGCTCTTTATATTTTAATATTGATTTAATAGATCGTATAAACTAAACAAGTATCTCAAGCTGTTATTATGTACAGCTTTTATATTTTGTTTAATATAACACTCAAAATTATAAGGGTTATGATGTACAATATTCTTTACAACATATTTCTAACCCAGTTATTTAACAGGAAAATTGGAACACGATAGTGACTGATAGCTGGCGATATGGCTTAACTAGCTGGTATGGCTTTACTGGCTTAGAGAGGACAACCTCTTGGTACAGCACCGCATAGAATACTAAGTTCCGGCGAGGTATTTTACAGGAACCTATTCTCGCAATAAAAGTAACGCATATGCTACTATTTATTCCGATATTTAACTTTTGTTTGTTAGTTTGTGTTTGTAGTCTGAAATAGTCCAGACTAATAATATACTTTATCTCTGTGTCTTTCATCCAGATCCGTTTAGCCGTTCTGATATGTGAAGTAACAAAGTCCATCCATACAAACTTTCGCTATTATAATCAGTAGTAAGATTTATTAATAGTAATCAAACGAAATACTTATATAATATATATCTATTAATATTGGTTATACAAATTTCGTCTATTTTAAGTATCTACGTGACTAAAAATTAATTAAGGGAGGATTTCTTTATTCTTACAATAATTATGTTTACGGAAACGGTAGTTAACAGTTGACAGTTAGCCTGTAACCACGGCCATTGCAAACTGGTTGAAACACCACTCATTTCAAAGCTATGTACATGCTTAAACCATGATTGCGTTAATTCCCGTAAACCTAATTGTATGTCATGGATTCATGGAACGTGTATGTTTAGAAGTAAGTTTTCTTTTCTTTGTTTATTAAATGAAGTTTACAGACTACTTTCCTTAGAACGCTTACACCTCTATTCTTAGGTGATTTCATTTTGTGACTTAAATTTGGACATATTATATCAAAACGAGAGTTATATCAAAAAAGTTTAAACGAAATCACCAGTACTTCGTCCATCAATCAGCAGGTTAATCGGCTTGCAGATGAGGCTAGCTTGGCCCCGAAGGTCTTACCCTACCCTTGGCTCTACGCATTTTAAATCTGCAACTGGTTGTAATTTCCAAGTCTTACACACCTATCCAGCTCAATTGAAAATCTAAAGCAGGATACTAACAAGAAATTTTACCAAGATTCGGTTCAACCGTTTAGGAGGCGTTTAATGACAAACACATGTATGAGAGATTTTTATAGTAAGCTAATTTAAATCAGGAAAACTGTATGCTTGTTTTTCGATAGGTTCAAAGTAAAGGGGTGCGACTGGTTGGGGGGTGCGACTGGTTGGAGGGGTGCGACTGGTTGGATCACCTCCAAGTTTGGTGCACCCTGGGCAACGTTGGCGATGACGCATCATTTGCGAGGAGCAAATGATGCGTCATCGCGTCATGGAGTAGCTGGCGTCAACGTCAACGGCCAAGAGTCTGACCAACCGGCCCTTTTCAGGGCCAGCTGACCCCATTGCACGAGGGGGTCGGGGTATGGCGGCCCCGCAAGGCCCGCGGGGGGGGGGGGTCGCTCCAGCTACCCCTCTGCTCTTATCAGAGGGGACACTGCGAATGGCCCAGGGTCAGTTGGAGTGCGAGGGATATGCTCTATGAGTAACCTTACACCCCGGCGTCTGTAGACCCGAGACGGCGTGCGGTTTTAGTCGGTTCAAGCCCAACATAACCGCCCCCGCTGGCCGGCGGGGGGGTAGCCAAAGGGATTTCCGCACAAAAAAAAAAGGTTCAAAGTAAAAAGTGCTCTTAACTGGAGATAGCACCTATAGTGCACGTAGTCCGATACACGCTTGACTGGTTCTTAACACATAATGTAGCTTCTGTCTAATTACGTCAATTGTTCGCGGTGTACAGTCGTTACTCACTTGCCATATTGGTTTTAAACATTACCAAAGGCGTGGAGCCGTACGGGTAATTGGGTATTTGCTTTTTATTGTTACTCTCGTTCGTGTCTCGTCCGTATCGGAATGTTTCCTAGATCGTGAAATGCCATTCGACCAACTACTTATTTATGTGTGTGATTTTACTGGCGATTAACAGGAGCTTTTATTTTTTGAAATACTTATTATGTTTTAAGGTCAATTTAATTATAACTTCGTATGTAAGTTATGTTTATTACCTGCAAATTCCCTTTTATTTTTATTTTAACTAGCTTAGATAAACTGGAATATTGGATATACAGGTTGATAAGAAACTCACAAAATAAACTCCATTGAAATTAGCCTTGCAAAGATTTTAAGTATAAAACTCACTTTAAGTTTGTATCACTGTCATCTGTATAGCAATGTGTGGCAATTTTTTTTAAAATTATGTCATAATTTGTGCATGTGTGAGCCTTCGTTTCATTTATGTTGCAATAAAGACATGGCTGGTTAAGTTTAATCTCCTAATTTCAATTCAATAACTTCAAAATATATTACTCGTTCGTACATAGGTGAGATATGTGAGACTAGTTCATAAACATTGTTCATCATTTTATTTTATGAGGCAGTTTCAACGAAATGATGAAACTTATAGAGTTATCTTTGGCATTTACATTTTCATTATGTAACTTTATATTTTCCAAGACTACATTGTTTGTATGACACGTGCTTGAACTCTTCTATACTACGATGGTATAACTGTTCCCGGACAACTGTCCAGATGCGCCGTAATCCTTAACTTTGTTGCATCCAACCTGTTGTAGCCGTACTTTTGAACATATTAACGATATTATATTACATATACATACAGTGAATGGAATACAAGCTTATTAAAAACATGTGATATAAAACATTCTAATATAAAATAGCCCTGAGTATTTTCATTGGTTTTTCGTTTCAATAACTCAACAATTGATAGTCGGGCCACATCCAACCTCACCTGTAGGCTGTAAGCCAGTACACTTGCTGCTGGATAGACGAAGCTTTGCCCTCGGGGTTGGGAGGTTAGATGGTAGTCCATGTGTGTAGTGAAGGTCCATAAAGAAAGGAGGAGTAAAAAAGTGGGCCCTGGACTAGTACAAACTTGGGATAATGTCATTTCAACGAGTTATATGAACTGTGATGTACACAGGAGTTCTAGGCCTAACATTTTTAGGGTCAAATTAGTATGAAATACTTTTTTGCATATAATTCTAGATATAATGCGGGTGCAATTACTCATCGAGGTTGTCCAATAAACAACTCATGTCCCCACATTCATTGCGTCCGCTAAGGTGTTCATATGAGGCATATTTAGAATAGTTGCGAGGATGATGAACTTTTGAGCGGCGTTTTGCATTCTGAGTCTATTTCAGTATCGTCGGCCGCATGCGCAGTTACGCGTCAAGCCATGTTTATAGCACACCGGTGTTAAGTCAATTACTCTTAACAGTGTTACAAATTCCTTTAGCAGCATAAACGTCTGTAGACGTTGCACCACGAGCAGGAAATGGACAGAATTAGTTCAGTATAACATAAGCAAAATAAGAATGAAGTGATATAAAGGCAAATATTTATACTTGTGTTCTAACTGGTATCTGCAATTGACGAGTTGTTCTACTTATTAGAAATGAAGGATCAAATAGTAGTAAGTTTCGTCAGAATGCGTCATAATATGTTTTAAGTCTGTAAACTCACTTTTAAGCACGTGGGAAAACTCATAAAATGAGATGCATATAATTAACAGTGAAAGCTCATAATGTCAGGAATTTATTGTCTATTTACTTCAACTGGGTTTGACAGAAAATATTAACAAATAATCCGATGTAGAGTGGTATTTGCTGAGTTTAACGAAACGTTGCCCTTCAATATAAAACATTGGCAATAACTGAACATGTCTATGCCTACTAAGTGTAGATAGATGTTAACATTTACATTTCAGTACTTAGGACTTAGTGCCGTTTCAGGCATTGCAATATTGAGGTCACGGGTGACTTATAAAATACTGTTTTGATGATTACAAAATTTAAGAAATTGGAACGTATGAACAAGAAGTAGAATTAAATTTATGATTGGTAAATAATTCTCCTTTTAATACAAAATCATCCTAATCAAATGTACCTTTTTTTTTTCGTGCGGAAATCCCTTCGGATGCCCCCCCGCCGGCCAGCGGGGACGGTTATGTCGGGCTTGAACCGACTAAAACCGCACGCCGTCTCGGGTCTACAGACGCCGGGTTGTAAGGTTGCCCATAGAGCATATCCCTCGCACCGCGACTGACCCTGGGCTATCTCCGGTTTCGAGATGGCCCCCTTGGGTTTGGGAACCACGGTGTCCCCGTCTTGCCCCGGTTTGGGGGAGGGTCGCTAATCGCCCCACCGTCCCGGCCTGCTTCTGCAGGGGTGACAGGCGGCCTCACCCGCCACCCCCAGGCCTGCGCTAATGGAGGACTGAGGTCATTAAGCGACCTCCGGCGCCTGAGTCGCCTGCGACGCGCGGCGAGCAAGTTGCGGGCTCGGCGGGCCGGGAGAGTTCTAAATCTCTCCCGGGCGCGCTCCGCCATCTCCTTCGCGAGCATTATATGCTCGCAGAAGGAGGTGGCGGCGGCCCACGCGCTCGCGCTCCGCACCATTGCAGCAATCATGCTGCCGAGCGAGAGGACTCCCACTCCGATGGCTGCCACGAGGTCACGCCTCGGCGCCTCCCACGCCGGGCAATCCGCCAGCGTGTGCAGCCCTGAGTCCTCGCTCGCGTCGCAGTGATGACACTCAGGCGTGGGCTCCTTCCTGATCCGATGCAGGTGGTCCCCGAAGCACCCCTTCCCGGAGATCACCTGCGTCAGTCGGTACGAGAGGCTTCCGTGTCGCCTCTCTAGCTAATCCTCCATGATGGATCTTACAACCCGTACTTTTTTTTTTTTTTTTTTTTTCGTGCGGAAATCCCTTCGGATACCCCCCCGCCGGCCAGCGGGGTCGGGTATGTCGGGCTTGCACCGACTAAAACCGCACGCCGTCTCGGGTCTTCAGACGCCGGGGTGTAAGGTTACCCATAGAGCATATCCCTCGCACCCCGACTGACCCTGGGCCATCTCACCACTAACAGCATCGCTCATCCTGTCTCCTCTGAAAGCAGAGGAGTACGGAGAGCGATGTGTTCCCGCCACGTTGGGTATTGGCCGACGATCAATGCCAACCCTATGAAGGGGAAGCCATTGACCGCCGCCCAGGGTGTACCCGGCCGGTACACCTCCGATTCCGTTCCCCCCGGACTGCAGCGGGATCGGAATCGGAGCGACACTCGAGGTTACCCAACACACACCCCTTATAACCCGTACCTACCTATAAAACAACCTTTTTGTTGTTTACCTTGTGTCTATAGTCCAGTTAAATAAACTATAGGTTGTCTTGGTATAACGTGAAGTAATTGCCGTTATTTCACGAAATTACTCCTAAACACCCACTTAATTAGTTATATTACGTTTAATAATTGTAAATAAGACTGAGAATAAAATTCAAACGGCTAACGAATTATAACTAATACAGATCTATGAATCGATATATCTGATTGCACTATATAATGCTCGGCTTGGTGATTGCCAAGTCATTATACCTACATATTGCAGAAGTAAAGATGTTCAATATTGATTCGATCACCATAAATGTTGCTAGGTAACAAATTAAGAAGTATATACTTCTATAGATAATAATGAAATTAACTGATTTAAATTTTACGTGGGATCTTACACCTTGCCACACTTGCATTTTTTTACATTCCTTTTCATTTTCTCTCGTTTAAAATTTAAGGATTTTTTGTCTTCAAGAGCAGTATAGCTCCATTGCAATACATGTATATTTTATGTTTTTGATGGTATATTTTTTGCAGTTTAATATAAAATTTCGTTATATTAACAATATTCTAATGTAGGAATAGGTAACTAAGTTCACTTTAAACATCATCATCATCATATTCATTAATAAGGTATGATTATGATCTTAGCGTCGTTCCCAAGCGTAATAGCGTGGACTGGCTAGCAGGTCAGTATGGCTTGGGCTCTTGATGGAGAAGAATCTTGAAAGATCTTGGTGGAGCCCCATGCGGTCCACATGCTATAAGACATGAAGTAGAAGAGAGAAAAATGTAACGTAACAATTTTTTAGGACGTTATACTCAAGTTTATTTTTTTTAGTTATACGTCAGTCGGGGTGCGAGGGATATGCTCTATGGGTAACCTTACACCCCGGCGTCTGTAGACACGAGACGGCGTGCGGTTTAAGTTGGTTCAAGCCTGACATAACCGCCCCCGCTGGCCGGCGGAGGGGGTATCCGAAGGGATTTCCGCACGAAAAAAAAAGTATCCGACACAAGGCAGTCAATAATTTTGTACTACGTAATCAGTTAACATAGTTACCGTACCTTTTTTTTTGAAGGCACTAGAATACAATTCAATAAATTCCAAAGTAAAATTTTATTACGGCAAGGATCCGACAATAAATATATTGGTATCACGGAATAAGAAATATATAGTGATCACAGACAATTACTCGAAGATATCATGAAGCAATAAAAGTATTTCATTAGCCCCTCGTGATGGTTATGATCGAGGATGCATCTGCCTCTACTTTATGTTGTGGATTGCCGTACTTAATATCCATGAATAAAATATAGCCTATGTAATAGGTACGTTGTAAAATAACCCCGTTTCCTTACGCACTGTTTATCAATGTAGTAGCTACTTACTAGTTATCGTTTCCTACACACATTACTGTCCAAAGTATTTATCAGACAAATGTACACATACCAAAAATTTATATAAAGGCGCGATCCGGTAAAAATCTAAATTGGGATATAAAATTATTATTGCTTCTTTTACGGCCGTTACAGTAATTTTATCGTCATTCTACTCGCCTCCACTTTTTCGTTCGTTTGCGAAACATTAATATGTGTTAGTGTCTTCTGATATCAAAAATTTACTGTTTGTTGATGGATATTTTATAGCCAATACGTACAGAAGAACTGGTTATAAAATATATATGCTATAAAGGCGTAAATACACCCACATTACGGTTAAAAATGCTATCTGTCTGTCTTTTTGTACTACTGAATAATAGAACTCTCCAAATCGGCTGGATGAGAAGATTTATCGAGTGATAACTCTTGGTGTTAAATAACAACTCTCGTTATTCGTCGGGGATTTAACATTTATGGAATTAATAGACTACACTGACTATTTTAGATAAGGTGATCCCTATAAGTCTGCTAAGATCGTATTAATATAAAAACACCTTTTAAACAATCAACGACGACTAGTCTACCACAATAACTAAGCGGGTAGAAACGCATCGTTGGCTTTTTTACTTAACAGAATTTGTATTGACATTATATTTAATCAGGATAATATAAACGAGACTAGCTAGACAGGATCTATCCGCATCGTGGCTTTGCGAGAGGATGTAATTACATCGACCACCAAACAAATAAATAATCAACGTATCCCGCGTACTAAGCGATGACAGGATAGCACTCCTAGATGAGGCCAATGCTTAGCAACGTGACTCTCAGATGAATAACGAGATTGCGAATCAATATTATTAAAGGCTGTAATTGCTATTAAAATACAAGACCTAATAAAATTACAGTAACTTGTGTACTATAAAGGCTGTAAACTTGAACATCGCATCGAGCAAATTTAATAACCTACCCATTTTGTTATAATTTAACGACAGCGAGGGAGATGTTTGTTATGCAGTTTTAAGCTATCTCTGGTGAGCTATGACATGGTATCTTTACACAAATATAAATTCTCCATAATATATTTACGCATGTTATACATGAGAAAACATCTACGAATAAGAGAGTAGATAAAATGAAAGTAATTAAATCTAGAAAGAAATGTTGTTAATCTAGTCGTTCTTATGACCTTTGTAGTGTTAGTTCAAAAGTTCATTGTAACGATCGGGTATACAATGTGATGAAAAGTAAATAATGTAAAGTCGGCGAGACCGCCGAGCAGGGCAAACGCAGGCAGCTGGGCTGGCGTGTCGCGACGGATCGATGTTGTGCACCAGTCGCCGCCAGTTGGTAGGGTTGACGCACGGATTATGGGCTATTATTTTATATAAAGCTTAGTATTGCAATATTGTCGTACACCATATAAAAAATTAAGGCATATTTACATTCTGGGATAGAAATCATAACTATACCCCCGACGGATAACGAGAACACAACGGCATTGATTAAACATTATCAAATCAGTGACCAATCTGTTAGTTAAAGTCCCAATATCTTTTTCAGTGTAGGAAGCAAAACTTAACTTACTAGCTATTTTTAACATAACACATTCCCGGGTTTTGTACCCCATCAGTATTTCACGCGGCTGAAGCCACGGGTAACACTAACATCTGGTTTAATATAATTCAGTAAAAAAATGTTTAGTAGAATTCAAAGATGGTGCAATTTTAGCAGATGTATGGCTATTCGTACGACGTGTACGCGTAATAATAGAGGCATATTGATGTCCTTATCGCTCGCTCTCAAATAGTCCTAGTAACCCAAAACATTTAGAAATAAAATGTTACAAGTACCATACAAAGAAAAAGTACGTTATCGTGTATACAGCCTATAAGATTACTAACACTATTTGCAAAGGATACAGCTCTACCATTACGCAAAAAAATCAAAATATAAATCAGCAATAAACGTTATTGTTATTATTGGTAGATAACAGGTAATCTGAAATTAATTTTATAAAAATAAAATTTTAAAAACCTTATTTCGTAAGCACCTTTAGCCCATAGACTATGTACCACCTACTAACTCTTGCTGCTATACATGTACACCAGAGGAACTCATAAGTGCCTCAAATAAAATTTGACATAATATGATATTCGTCGATACGACAGAAGAAGACGATAAGCATCTTCCTTTCGTTGTTGTGACGACGCAAAAGTTTTGGGTTACTCAATATCCCAATGTGTCTCGGTGAGTGGGAGGGTGGGTTCGTACTTGTGAATTATTATGGCATAGTGGAATAGTGGTCTGGTACTATATAGTAATGTCCAGAACTACATACCTCAAGAATATAGAAATAAATATCACAGTAATAGGTATATTAATTTTATTGAAGCAACCCTACATCCTAATATCAGTCTGCTCTTTTATAACCATTGAGATTCGAACCTTCGTACAAGATATTGGTTCTAGTATACTTGAATGTTAGGCACAAACACGTCCAAATTCAAAATTAATTTATAAGGACGACTATTTCTTGGGTGATCCTTTGAAAATTGTAATACTTTACTAGTTAGTATATTTCTCTATATACTGTAAACTTGTAGTTAAATATAAATTTTACAACTGACAGACTCTTATAAATTCTGAAGAATTCTATCACATACTTAACATATACCGCACATTCGAGAAAATATTGCGATTATGCAAGTTTCTACTGAGCGAAGTCACAAGGTGATAGAAACTATCACTATGTGATTATATAATGTTAAAGACATATTTTACGTCACAATTATCAGCCTTGCCCTGGCATCCCCAAAATGCTTGGTAAGTATCTTGTGTGTGTGTATAAGTTCAGCCAGTTGATTGCATCGACAAGCAGCTAACTTATCTGTGCTACCAAAAATACAGAAAACAAGAAATACCTAATAGAGAAAATTACAGTTCATCAGTAAATTTTAATATGCGCGATGACACCTGTTCTGGAAGTGATTTAAAGTTCTCCAAATAACTGAATTTAGGGATTGTGGCCCATGTCTGAGTACGCATGCATTTTTTGGATGCTACTACTCTATATGTCCGTCCGAAGCCTATATAATAACGGATATGTTTAAAAAAATAAAGGGTACTCGTGATATTATATACCTGTAAAGGTAGACAGGGGAAGATGAAATTAAGACCCACATTTCGCATATAAAATTTTATGGTCCCACGTAATAGAGGTAGTTCTAAAACAACCCTATCCCTTTGTCACCTTGTATGACACCTATGAGAACCTCCTGAATATCTATTAGCGAACATTTGCTACAGTACTAACGCCTTTCTCCCTACGGGGTAGGTTGGGACAATACTTCGCCATCTGCTCCTGTACTTACATCTTACTTCGATCACAAATACGAAAATTTGTATTTGTCACCCAATCACGTCAGAACAGCCGAACGGATCTAAATGAATTTTGGCACATAGATTATAGCTTGGAATCGAACAAAGTATACGTTTATATATTTTTTGGAATAGGTTCCTGTTGGTCGCAGGAACGGTATCAGTATTTCACGTGAGTGATTTACTGCAGAATTTTTTATATCGGATACCTATTTCGAAAATTTTATTTAATGGTAGTCCATTAAAAATCAATACAGCTATCTGCCATTGTGAACAACTCTAATAACTCAGCGTTACTCACATTTGTCTAGGTATACCCAATCCCAACCCAATCTGATATTATATTTTCTCCAACGCGCCGTCCATTTCCCAAATATATTTATGATTTTTATAACGTTTTTAGCCGCTATTGGCGAAATTGACCTGGGCATAATTTTGAGAATGGTTTGAAAATGAAAATAGGATCATGTTGTTTTGTAACAAGAACTTTTGTAATCTTTTTGACTTTTTTAAATTAGCGTACATACAAAACTTATTTAATATTTACTATGTCAAGTTTCGGCTTCCCATTTCCGACAATCTCTGGAAAAAGCGATAGGTACGGTCTATATTTCTCTAATCTTTCATCCTTGACATAGCGTAGAAACTCTCTATAAAACGATAGCGACCTATTTAAACAAATATAATATATCAAAAACTAGTTAACAATATCTTTGATCAACTCGTCTGGGTCTGATCTCAACTACTCTCAGTTAATCAAGTGGTTTGTGGGGAATTTAATCTGTATTTGCACAAAAAGCTTTATCAATGTATACAAGGCCTAGATGCAGTTGACAGAGTTGTTGTGCATTACACACAATTTGACAAAATTGGTCCAATAATTTTACCACACCTAATGTGTGTGTCAAGTCAGAAGCTCATTATCGTAGCATTGTTACTGGTTATATCCGAGACTTTCGACTCGGCGCTTGGGGTCTACATCCCTTCGCCTCTTTTTGATTTAAATTATATGACTTTTACGGGAGCGACTTCCTTCTGACCTTCTAAATATGAAAGGAAAGCTTGTGCCAAACAATCGTCCGTAAATCAGCAGCTGTACCGGATTGCAGGAGGGATTGGCTTAGCCCCGAAGGTCTTGGTGGACTCCTTACTCCCCGACAAGTCAGCTAGTTTGATACGAAGTATATCAAAAACGTTCCATGTCTGTAGTAAATCATGAGAAAACCAAATCTAAAAAGTCACTACTCGAATAGAACGTGCCTAGCGCAAAACTCAATTCACGTAAATCGACTTACGTAACTTCCACACGTTAATTAACTTGTGTAACTTCCAAGCTAAGTGATTTTCTTTTATTTTCTGTTAGGTAGTTACTATTCTGTTCTTGTTTTTAACCGACTTCAAAAAAGTTTTATGCTTATTTTTGTCCGCTGAATTAAATCTGTAGTTCAGTTTTTTTACTTTTCAGTGTCTATTCAGTATTTGAAGTCAAATTATTTCTTTTCTTAAAATTTTATTTACGAACCAATACGGTAGCAAAACGCATTGGAGCAGCCGTAAGCGGCTACTGTTGAATATGAACCCTCCCACAGTGGAAAACAAACTCGTGCATGACCCTTCCAATAGTGTGTGGATATGAGTACCCAGCGAACGCCTCCAGTCCCAGAAAGTTGGAAGAGGTTAAATAGGAGAGTAAGAAAACATACGACTAGGTACATAATTTACGCTTAACGACCTCCGTCCTCCACGAGCGCAGGCCTGGGGGTGGCAGGTGAGGCCGCCTGTTAAAGCAGTAGAAGCAGGCCGGGACGGCGGGGCGACTAGCACTACTCCCCCCAAACTTAGGCAAGACAGGGACACCGTGGTTCCCAAACCCTAGGGGGCCATCTCGAAACCGGAGATGGCCCAGGGTCAGTCGGGGTGCGAGGGATATGCTCTATGGGCAACCTTACACCCCGGCGTCTGAAGACCCGAGACAGCGTGCGGTTTTAGTCGGTTCAAGCACGACATAACCACCCCCGCTGACCGGCGGGGGGGGTATCCGAAGGGATTTCCGCACGAAAAAAAAGGTACATAATTTAATTTAAACAGACTGAATAGGGCCACACCAGGATCTTTGAAGGCCAAGGCAACTTCACATCTGCCGATTAAGAAATGTGGCTCTGGTACAGGCTTACCTCTCGAAGGTGGGGGGTCCTTAAAAACTAAGATAAGCCACACCCAGGAGAGGAAAGCGTAGGCGAGCGGATCCCGGGTTTTAAAGTGCAAGCTTTAGAAGCAACCAAGGTAAAGAATTGAATGTCAAACTGGAATGAAATCATAACGTACAACACAGAAACACTTTAAGTAAAGGTACAGCCCACTTATTGCAACCATCAGTATATTATTAGCCCTGTTGGTAATAAAACTCTGTTACATTTTATGATAAGCACCGGGCAAGGTGGTCTCTTATCAACAAAGACCACATAGCTTATTCCTAAAGATGCAGTATCAGCTTAAAGATTACCAACATACTGTGGGGGTTGAATTACATATATTTGCTCCGAACCACGACGACACGATTCATCTATCCATCCATACAATTCATGTATAGTAAATACTTATAATAAGATAAGATACGCGTTTACGATATACGCCTGTGTATATTATATTTATTTTATTAGATTAGATAGTAGTATTAACATAAATTTTTCGCCGTTTTTCAGCGACACAAAACGGGGCCGTTCCTACTGCCGCTGTATTGTATACTTTTTCTAGTGTTTACTTTCCTTTGTACGACACTTACGGGAAAAGATGCGATGGCCCTTGTATTCTACTTCACCGAGGACTACACAGTATATTAGTGAAATATATGTGTCCTGTCTGGCTGTAACTCGATATTGCGTAATACAGTGGTTTTATCCCGGTCGAGTTGGTCCGTTCGTGCTATTAGGAGTAGTTTCATTACCAATTATTCTTCTATCAAATATTAGCTATACATTTCATAGAAAATATTCTCATGCTATTGTGAGATTTATAAGCTTCAACACTTTTTACTGCCCACCTTAAAAGTTGACCCTCGTTAATTATTTTTTGTAGAGAAGGATTTCATGTACTTTCATTCTAAAAATATATCGCGGTACGTATTTAATGTTAGCAATAATAATAAAGAACCGGTCAAGCGCGGATCGAACTCTTGCGCCGAGGGTTCCGTACCTTTTTTTTTTCGTGCGGAAATCCCTTCGGATACCCCCCCGCCGGCAAGCGGGGGCGGTTATGTCGGGCTACCCCATAATTTTATGGTTTATGAACCAGTCAACACCATAAAAAGATATGGACAAATTTAGATTTTCGAAGGCAAATTCAGAAATTTAAAAGTTGATAATTAAGGTAATTTTGATACTTACAAGTTTTCGCGAAAATCTAAATTTGCCCATATCTTTTTATGGTGTTGACTCAGGACCTTGAATTTTATACACCAAATAGGGACTTTAGACCTTAATTACTGATATAAATTTCAACTTGCTAGGTCCTGAGACTGAAAAAATTGGTGCTGACCTACGGACAGACGGACAAGAGAGTAATCTTATAAGGGTTCCTTTTTACCTTTTGTGGTACGGAAACCTAAAAAGAAAGATTTCCTAATGGCTCATCTTGAACAGAACAAAACCAACCCATCGCCTACAAGAAAGTTATATAATTGACGCTGTTAAATGATTGACAATAAAAGTAAATCTCGTTGGGAAGAAGTTTTGGGCCCACAATTATTACGGTATCCACTTTTTCTCGATCCCATGTTTTTAAAATTAATTTATACCTATATTGATATAAATCATTTATTTCTAGTTACCAAGACTCATTGTAATACATTAAATTATATTAAAATTAAATTGAATTGTAATCACATTATAATATTTGTCGTAATCCTATTATTTATTTCAAAACATGCATGTCATAACACAAACAAAAATTAGAATTATAAATTAGTTTTAAGCGGAACACATAGTTGTTCCCTCTTCTTGTCAAAAAAAATAGAATAAGAATAAAGTTGTGCACACGATAGTACATACTAAAAGCGTTAGTCCCAGTACAGTCTGATCCCCAACCCCAAGAGGAACGCTAACACCAAAGCCTCGTTTGTTAATTGGAAGCTGTGCCGGCAAGAAAGTGAGGTGTACTTGATTTCATTTTCATTTCAAATTCATTTATTGACGGGAACTAGGCCCAATTTGTTGGTAACAATTAGCTTATATAGTAACAATATTATGTCAAGTGAATTACTAAATTATAAACTGATCACTATATTATTATTAGATTTATGTCAAATAAAATTAAAATAATATTTATATCATATAAAATTAAAATAATATTATATGTCTATTTGATCAATTTGAAGTTCGTTTGAAGATTTGTGAACTGAAATTTAGAGTTAAATTACTAACATAACATAACATAACACGACACGACACGACACGACACGACACGACACGACACGACACGACACGACACGACACGACACGACACGACACGACACGACACGACACGACACGACACGACACGACACGACACGACACGACACGACACGACACGACACGACACGACACGACACGACACGACACGACACGACACGACACGACACGACACGACACGACACGACACGACACGACACGACACGACACGACACGACACGACACGACACGACACGACACGACACGACACGACACGACACGACACGACACGACACGACACGACACGACACGACACGACACGACACGACACGACACGACACGACACGACACGACACGACACAACACAACACAACACAACACAACACAACACAACACAACATAACATAACATAACACAACATAACATAACATAACACAACATAACATAACACAACATAACATAACATAACATAACATAACATAACATAACATAACATAACATAACATAACATAACATAACATAACATAACATAACATAACATAACATAACATAACATAACATAACATAACATAACATAACATAACATAACATTATCCCACGCCTGTATCCCTGAAGGGGTGGGCAGAGGTATATTACACACCCACGATTCGCCAGTTATGTTTAGGTCCCAATGTAATAGGGGGCGAGCCTATTGCCATCTACCGGGCACATTACTAAGCGAGCGATAATTATCATTTTTTTCATTCATACATACATACATATAGTCACGCCTTTTTCCCCTATGGGTAGGCAGAGACAACATCTTTCCACTTGCTACGATCTTGGCATACGCCTTTCGCTTCTTCCACTTTCATAATTGTTTTCATACATGCACGCTGGTTACGGGTACTTCTGGCCTGGCCCTTCTTCAAAACGTCATCGATCTGATTGGCATACGTACACCTAGGTCGACCTTTACCGGGTTGCCCAGTAGCCCTCGCCTCATAAATCTGTTTCGTTAATCTCCTTTCATCCATCCTCTCTACATGACCGAACCATCTAAGCATCCCTTTCTCTATCTTGGTCACTACATCTTCTGCCATACCACATCGTTCCCTTATCACGCTGTTCCTCACTCGGTCCATCAGGGTACTTCAGCTATACTTCTTAGACTTCTCATTTCAACAGCATTCAGCTTACTCTCGTGTTCCTTCTGCCACACCCAAAATTCACTACCATACATAAGTGTGGGGACGAGTACTCCTCTATGAACAGGCAGTCGTGCCTCTTTAGATACTTTCTGGCTGCTCATAAAATTATGCACTTGATTACCAGCCAAAACTCTTCGCTCAATATCACAGTCATACTTTCCATCCCTCGTAAACTTTGAACCCAAGTATATAAACTCTTTCACTTGTTCTACTGTTTCTCCTTCAATCAGAATTCTAAAATTTGTCATGTTTTCTTCTCTTTTAAAAATCATCACTTTCGTCTTACTTACATTTATTTTCATTCCTTTGTTTGTTAAGGCCCCATGCATACTATTAACCATTGCCTGCAACTCCTGTTCCGATGATGCCAATATTACTTGATCATCAGCGTACAGGAGGCATTTGACGGTCAAGTCATTCATTCTTAATTCATACGCACTCTCTTTCAGTTTGTAACATTGATAGTTAAATTTTAAGGTAGATTAGAAGTTACAAGTTAATTAAAGGTTTGATATGAGGTTATAGTAAATTAAACATGAGAATAGTTTTACCTTTCATATATTAATTATAATTATAAGGGGTCTCAAGGGTGAGTACGCATAGATTCAATTAAAATATTGAAGTTGAAGAAGGAGTTAAAAGAAGGGATGTGAAGACATACTGCTAGTGCAGGCCGGGCATACCGAAGGCGTAAGAAGGGTGACAAGCTTCCCCAGGCACGTGATGCTTATGGTCATTATTGCAAAAGCAGGCAGGTCACAGCCTTTGCAAGCAGCAGGAACAGATGCACAGTAACATAGATGACAAGGAAGGATTGTTCACCATGCGGTCACTGACCGCGTGGCCCGCACAGGTTATTGTCCTTTTGACAAGCGTGAAGAGGAAAAGCATGCCTTGCGTATAAGCTACACAATTAAAACAAATAGATACTGCTCACGTAAAAAGCAGCATCCCAATTAGAAAACTTTGCCACGACTACAGAGGTGTAGTGTGGCATGATAACATTCTATATAATTCCAATACATGGATAAATGTTGGCAAGCCTCGTTCACGTAAAAAACGAGGCGATGCCTGGAGTAGCTTAGTATATCAGTGGGAACCTGACGTGGCACCATTGGTGAAGATGAAGAGGCCACGGGAATATCCCTGGTGGGCCATTGGTACCACGTCACCCGCCAACACTAATGAGCACTCTGTAATAAAAATGATTAGCACACATAATGTATAAATTGTAAAATTCTCACCAACGGCTCAGTACCAGAGCTATGTGCTTGTGAAAGCGATGCAGAAAATTAGGGGCTCGCAAAACCGCTGCACTGTCATTTATAACGTTGGCTGAAAGAAGCGACTTGGTGGGAGTTCATAGATAATATGCCACAGCCGATAGAGTTGACCACATCTAACCATAGACAGAGTCGATGAAAGAATACAGATAATATTAGTAGACTATGAATCGATATCAACTTAGGAATCGACTACATATTCCACCAATATCATTAAAAGAACAATGTGCATTGTTACAAGTTCTTTCAAGCAATCGTCTATAAATAAGTTAAACAGTCCCGGCGATGCCACACATCCTTGTCTAACACCTTTTTCGATGTTAGGCCAGTCTGTGCAAGCTCCGTTTATCCTGACACAAGCACTGGAACCCTCATATAGAGATCTCAGTGCTCGTATCAAGCTGCTGCTTACCCCATTCATAGACAATGTTGACCACAATTCATTCCTTACCGCTCTATCATAGGCCTTTTCCAAATCTACGAAAGCGCAATAGACTTTTTGGTTGTGAGCCAAAAATTTCTCGGCTATACTTCGTAGGGAAAAGACCTGATCCATGCATCCCCTTCCTTTCCTAAATCCCGCTTGTACATCCCACAACTTTTCATCAGTTTCATTCATCACTCTTTTCATCAAGATTTTTGCATACAGTTTGCCAACGATGCTGAGTAAGCTAATGCCTCGGTAAGTCTTACAGTCTTGCTGTGACCCTTTTCCTTTGTACAGCGGTACGATGACGGCTTTGCACCAGTCTCCTGGTACACAGCCGCTCCTCCAGCAAAGGTTAAATGCGGCCAAGTGCGAGTCGGACTCGCCCATTAAAGTTTCCGTGGCAGCAAGTATGTTTTTTTTTTTTTAATTATTTTAGTTGGTTGAATGAAAGGTAAATTGCGGTTTACGATTTATGACGTATTAAAAAAAACTACTTATTAGATCTCTTTCAAACCAATTTTCGGTGGAAGTTTACATGGTAATGTACATCATATATTTTTTTTAGTTTTATCGTTCTCTTATTTTAGAAGTAATTCATTTATTTTATTTTAGAAGTAGTCATTACGGGAGTTAAAAAAATCCATTGAGTTCCCACGAGGAGCTAGAGAAATATGTGGTCCACCCAGACAGAGCCCTGCATGTCGGGGTAAGGCTAGCCTAGTTCTGGGGTCGCCCGGTCCCAGGGCATAACCTAACCTAATTTATATCTACGACGCTAACAATTAAGCTCGCCCCTAGCCACGCAGCCCTCGGCACGACAACCACTGGCTTGGCATATACACTCCTATCTTTCCGTTCTTCGTTCCAAATATCCAGCATCCAGGACAGTTATTATGCTCTCTACAAATTAACCTCTGCAGTTCAGAAAGATAGGATAATACACACATAACTACGAAAAGTCAGAGGTGTGTGCCCGAGGCGACTGGGGATCGAACTCGAGACCTCGGCTCGGCAGTCCGTTACGTACGCCACTGGGCTATCGCCGCGTTAAATTACTAGTTAACTAAATTTCCTATATTTACCTTATTAAGTTGATAGCAAAATTTAAAATTGTCGTGTAATTGGATACGCTTACTTTAGTTACTTTACTCTTTATTACGCACCAAAAAATGAAAATACAACATCTGTAAAACTGACATGTGACGGTGATAAAATCTTAATTAACAATTTCCTTTTCCAGGTATATCTAATATCTGCTTCTAGAGACAATAGGTGTTGATTGCGTTTTATATTTGAGCCACAAAGTAAGTAATAATTTTTCATAGATGTTATAACAAACAGACGAAATTATTTATTTTACATCAAGTACTAAACGTATGAAGTCAATCTTTCAGAAATTGCAAAAGTTTAAATGAGTTATTAACCTTTACCTAATTTATTTTACCATGTATAGTTACGCAATTAAAATGTAATTTATCGATGTGTACATGTCAATTTATATTTAACCACACAACATTTATTAGATGTTCTCGACAAGTTGTAGCGACGTGTATTTCGCGTTATTGGGAGTTCTGAGGTTCTGAAGTCTGCAGTTGCATTGAGGTAGAGATACTGTCTCTTTAAGCGGTTCGGCTCCTCTTTTCTTTGCGCACCATAAAGACTTAGAAATACAATTATGTTTCCTTCTTCCTACATCACCTTATCTCTATCTCAGCTTCATGGACTCCATGTCCAGAGTCACCTATGCAACAATAGTTATGTGTAAGGGTAATGCCGAAACTTCACTTTTCTCTCTAGTTTGAATGTAATTTTATTTAAATAGTTTTAATTTTCCTTTATAATTTTGATCTTAATGTAATTTTAAATTCTAAGTTCTTATTTCTAATTTTGAATTTGAATTTGATTCAAATTTCTGATTTTAATTGTAATTTTATATTACCTACTTACATTTTTGGCACTTGAATATAGCCACTTAAATATAAAGAATTAAATTTATAATTGCCATTAGGCAAGCTGAAGTTGACATACCCTACATAAAAAAATCCTGTAAAAGATACGAATAACGTAATTCGCACTCTTTACTGCATTCGTACTACTGTATACGTATAAAATGTCTCGGGCCGGCTAAAGGAATAAGAAAACAGCCACATGCAAACATAGAACGCGTGAATAATCGCGTGAAGCATCGGTAGCTTAGTGGTTAAGGAGTCGACCCTACGATCGAAAGGTCCCGGGTTCGAATCCTGGTCATTACACTACCGATGTGAACCCACTCCTAACACAAGCAATTTAGCTTAGCTGGAGGAGTTAGGGGGAATATTAGTAATTTAGGTTACTAATATTCTTTAATAAAAAAAAAAAATTGTCCGATAAATGAACACATTTATATACATAAGTAGAAGAAGTGAAAGGTTGCCAGGATCATAGGAAATGAAAACATGAGGTCTCAACCTACCCTATTCCTAAAGAGGCGTGTCTATTTATGTGTATGTATGTAGGCATAACCTACCTTTTTTTTTTTTTTTTTTTTTCGTGCGGAAATCCCTTCGGATACCCCCCCGCGTGCCAGCGGGGGCGGTTATGTCGGGCTTGAACCGACTAAAACCGCACGCCGTCTCGGGTCTACAGACGCCGGGGTGTAAGGTTGCCCATAGAGCATATCCCTCGCACCCCGACTGACCCTGGGCCATCTCCGGTTTCGAGATGGCCCCCTCGGGTTTGGGAACCACGGTGTCCCCGTCTTGCCCCGGTTTGGGGGAGGGGCGCTAGTCGCCCCACCGTCCCGGCCTGCTTCTGCTGGGGTGACAGGTGGCCTCACCCGCCACCCCCAGGCCTGCGCTCATGGAGGACGGAGGTCGTTAAGCGACCTCCGGCGCCTGAGTTGCCTGCGACGCGCGGCGAGCAAGTTGCGGGCTCGGCGGACCGGGAGAGTTCTAAGTCTCTCCCGGGCGCGCTCCGCCACCTCCTTCGCGAGCATTACATGCTCGCAGAAGGAGGCGGCGGCGGCCCACGCGCTCGCGCTCCGCACCATTGCCGCAATCATGCTGCCGAGCGAGAGGACTCCCACCCCGATGGCTGCCACGAGGTCACGCCTCGGCGCCTCCCACGCCGGACAAGGCATAACCTACCTACTAGTAAATATAATGGATCCAAATAAAAATTCCTACTAATCATACTGGTATATTACTAGCATGGTCGATGTTATCAAGCGGGAAATGCTCCAAGGCTTGGCCGTTTAGCACCATGTGACGTCACCACGTTGCCGTTGTAGTTATTCGGGCAATAGAGTACGAAAGCCGTACCTTTTTTTTTCGTGCGGAAATCCCTTCGGATATCCCGCCGCCGGCCGGGCTTGAACCGAATAAATCCGCACGCCGTCTCGGGTCTTAAGACGCCAGGGTGTAAGGTTGCCTATAGAGCATATCCCTCGGACCCCGACTGACCCTGGGCCATCTCTTCGAGATGGCCCCCTCGGGTTTGGGAACTACGATGTCCCCGTCTTGCCCCGGTTTGGGGGAGGGGCGCTAGGCGCCCCACCGTCCCGGCCTGCTTCTGCTGGGGTGACAGGTATTAGCCTCACCTGCCACCCCCAGGCCTGCGCTCATGGAGGACGGAGGTCGTTAAGCGACCTCCGGTGCCAGAGTTGGTTCCCTACTTGAAATCGAATGACGCGAGATCGAATAACACTTTCTCGAAAACGTTCACTCGATAGTACTTGAAATCGATAAATTATGAGCTCGACAGTTCACTCCCTCGACGGTTCAACAAACAGACAAGAATTCCATTAAAAATATATTCATGTTCAGAATCGTTCATTTAACATAACCCAGTTTTTTTTTTAATATCTTCAATGTACAGACCCAACTAATTTACAATAGTACTAGCTGTTGCCCGCGGCTTCACCCAGGTGGAATTGTGATACCGTTCCCGCTACCCATGGGAGCCTATTCTACCACCACAATCTATTAAGATACACAACCATACATCATTTTGTTACATCTCAAAGGGCTAAGGCAGCGTTTTCGTTGAAAGCTCCCAGACGGCCTTTTTTTTTCGGACACCTCCAACAAATATCATTATATTTTAGCCAATGTATACAAAAACTTGACACATTACTTATTAAAACCTTCCTTGAGAACCACTCTATCAATTGGTGAAAACAGCATGAAAATCAATGCAGAAGTTTTTCAAATTTATCGTGAACACAGACAGACGCGGCGGAGGATTTTGTTTTATAATATGGAAAGATAGAAGATAGATTAAAATTTAAAATTGTACTATCGATGACTATTTAATTATTACAAAAATTTTAATACAAAAAATTGAGTATTACTAACGTTATACCAAATGTCATTAGGTTAGGATTGCTAATAATTTCAACCTACATAAATTATCTATAAATAAATAAAATATAAATGAACTTAACGTGCTCTGTCACTGCCGGTGTGCCAGCTGTACTTGAACCAAATGGTTTGGCACGCGACGATGGCAAGAGACCGTACGGTATGTCATTAATGCCATGGAAAATGGGTAGGACTCTGGTTTGGGACGCAACATGCGTCGACACCATTGCTCCTACCCATATAGCCAGCACGGCTGGCTGTGCCGATGCTGCTGCTGCTTCTGCGGAGACTCTCAAACGGCTTAAATACTCAAACTTAATTGGAGATTATGAATTTGTGCCTTTTAGAGTCGAAACGTTAGGGGCATGGGGTCCGAGTGCTCGCAGTCTCTTCAGGGAGATTGCAAAACGTATGATCGACGCTTTTCGTGACCAGAAGGCTGGTTTCTTTTTAGCACAGAGAATAAGTATTGCCATACAACGTGGCAATGCTGCCAGTCTTCTGGGCACGTTACCACAGGAGGCATGCGATGCGGACGAATTCCACGATGCATTTTAGGTTTAAGTTTCTTTTAATTATTTATTTTATTTTAGTTTTATTTAGTTTAGTTAGATATATAATTTGTAACCACATTTGTACATTTACTTATTTTAATTTAAAATAAACCCATTCATTATAAGGTTGCTATACTGCCCGTTATAATCATTTCAAAAGAGTTAATCTTTTGAAATAGATTACGATTGTAAAAATTGATTTGATAAAAAAATATTTTAATACAAAATAAAGACAATACAATTTCAGACGCTCTGTTGTGTGCCTAAAAGTGTTGAACCACGGGCTCAGGTGGCGGGTGTACAGCATAAAGCCGGTCGTTGATCTTTATTTACCACCCCACTCATCCAAACTTCCGACGACGGCTGCACAGTAAGCACAAACTTTAATATATACGGCTCAGACTCCCTCGAGACGATTTTATCGTAATGAACATGTTTACAAACATTCTTAGATGACCCTTCTGGTCAAACTGTCAGGAAGGGCTGAGTGCTAATCTACAAAGACGAAGAAGCGAATTTATATTCCTATTTACTACTTAGATATGTTATTTGTTCTATTTTGTTTGAAATGTATAGACTCGTTATGAAGTGCAGGGATAGATGAATTCTCGTATCAATAACATGTCAAACCAGAAGCGAGGCCTGAGAATGATGACGTCTTTGAACTCTTTGACATGAATGAATCCGGAGCCAATCATATATTTATTTTAGTTGGTGTATTTTAGTATTAGTATTAGTAGTGACCGGAAGACTGGATATTATCTTGCTTAAAGGATTAGCATTGCCATTCAACGTGGCAATGGTGACAGCCTTCAGGGCACATTACCAGTCGGTGATGATGCGGAGGAATTTTATGACGCATGTATGTAAATATTTGTATTTTATTTAGTTATTATTTAGTCATAGTTCACTTTCATAGTTAATTTATTAATTTTCGAAATAAACTATCCAATTATGTAGTATATTTATAATACGACAGACATAATATTTGCCAATATCAATATCATTGCACTTGCAAGGGTTATTAATAAAACGAGAATAAAGCCATATCGATGCCCTTGTGTGACAGATGGCTTACACAGTCGATACAGAAATGTTGTTATGGGTACGCAAAAAGCAAATAGCTATCCAACGGAAGTAGCACATACGTGATATCCGGAGTCCGGGGCGTACGAGCCTGTCGACAAAATCAATCGGAAGTCAAGTTCTCTTGCGGGCTTTCGTACGTACCGACATATAAATCATTTAGTACGTATTCGCTGGTTTGCGTTTGGTTCACAAGTGAGCGAAACCGCAAAATTATCTGAGCTAAGTTTAACATTTACGATGTAAGCTTGGATAAGCTTGTTTTCGACTTTCGAAATATCAACGTCAATCTGTGCTGGAATATATATTATAAATTTTAGTGTTTCAGTACCTATTTCAACACTGGTGGTTTGGATTTTTACCCGACTAGCAATAAAAGGGTTATGGTCAGGCAATCGAAAATATCTGATTCGTTTCACCAATATAATACTTATGAAGTCTTTTTATGTTAAATAACGTAAAACGACTTCATAAAAAATCATAATAAAAAAATCCTGGGTTACCCAGGTTTTTTTTTCTATACTGGTAACTAAATATATAAGTACTACTACTATTGTATGTTTCCATTCTTGACGTGGTGAACTCTAACATTTTATAACTTAACTGTAAATTAAAAGTTAACTGGAAAAATATTTGTCATGCAACACTTCAGTGGTAGTGGAATCATTAAAGTATAGAATGCAGAAATCGTTAAGAAATCCTAATGTCATGCAGAAATTTTCTTACCGAAATCTACATTTAATATCTTTCAAGATAGAACAAAGTAAAGTATGTAACAAGCTTTATCATGTCATCATTACTCATCATCCAACTTCCTTCTCGGCTGGGAATTTTCTAAGCCAACACCCAAAAGTTACACGTCCCCGAGATTTATGTGCACCCAAAAGTTTTTAACAGTGTTTTTATGTTTGTAACGTTGAAATTAGTTTCGTTCCCTTTGGATCTTATTTAATACAAGTAAGTAAGAGGAAACGTGAGTTGAAAATCGAGGCACCTTTATCGAGAAGTACGGGAATCTAATAAGGAGGAATATTTTATGTTGATGCGTTAGGAAGATATTGCTTTTGACATGATATTGCGATGTCAGTAGAAATTTCATAAGTTTTCTGTAAGTATGCTACTTTTACTTGAAGAGCTTTGGTTCGATGGTCTTAAACAAACATCGTTATCGTCTATATGCATGGGTGTGACACGTGTGAGCAAGAATGTTACAACTTGAATAATAAAATACTTTATCTACAGGTTTTAATTCTAACAATATTACCAGTAATAAAGGTTTCTGGGCTCTATATCACTGGGCTGATATTATAACATTTATGTCCAGTATACCAATTATGTGCAGTAGTATCTTGATATTTACCAATATATTTTAGCTATTTTAGCCGAGTATTACTTGATATCGGGCAAAGTACTGGTGAAATGTGAGGTTTAATATTTACTTCTGCCTAATCGCTCGGGCATCATACAGGTGTTAGTGCGTGTGTGTTGAATTTAGTAATTAAATTAAAAAGTAAACGTTAAAAAGTATTAAAAGTATAATTTAGAAAATTTAACGGTCATTATAATTATATATATATATATATTATGTAATTAAAATAGCATAGCGAAAAATATTATCTTATTCAGAAATGAATAAAGAGCGAAATACGTACAATTACATTGGCCTAGACATGAATCTGTGTGGCTTATTTTCTAATACCAAACCTCCGCTACAAGTGATGCTAAATGAAGTCTACTCCAGTATTACAGTACCTGTAGTTACTTTAAGTACGGCTTATATAAAGTCATCTTTTAGTGTAAGGAAGTTTGGACCACGCACTGTCCAATTGACCCAACAGCCACTGCGTCTCTACAGGCGGGATTATATGCCTTGTCTTTATGAATAGTTCAGTGTAATAAAATAAGGATAAGATTAATGTAAAGCTGTGCTCAATAATAGCCATAGTCACGACAGTATTAGCACGATCCTATTATTATTCAGTAAGCATCGACAGATAAGTTTAGAGGCGCTACATGATGTCTAATGAGATTTGATCACACGACTCCACGAAACTGCCAACTAAAAGGTGCTCTGGGAAGTTTCATACTTTAATACTCTTAGGTTACAAAGAAATTCTTATAAAAATGGTACACCTGGACTGATAACTGCCTCCTAGGTTTACGCGTTTACATTATTAGGCTATTACCTATACTAGGTTTAAGCAACAACCTCAAGTAACCAAAGCTCACTAAGGCGCTCTGATATTCCTGAAGAGCCATATGGGTGCAATGCGCTACCAATATGTGTGCATAAGTTGGGATGCTGTGTCATCTTAACTCTGACTCATATAATATTACAGGCTCACGAACTTTGGCGTTCTGGCCCCAAAAACCTCCTCGCGGTGCTTCTTGAGTAAATTGTGTAGCATGACCTTTGTTCGTTTCCTTGGGGAAGATGTTGCTGCTCCAGACTAATGTCTAACTGAAACAGAATTGGATATGAAGATACATTTACAAGTATTATCCAAAATTTAAAATACAATCATATTTTGTAAGATTCAGTTAGGAACTGATAAGTCTAAATTTATTAATTCACACCATTTTCATCGCATTAAATGGAATCGTTTCCATCTCCTTTGTTAGTTTTCAGCAACTTCTAAGTTTCCGCCTCTTTATTTAAATTAAGATTTAATGTCTTTCAAAATACAGGTCAAATACAATAATTACTTTATCTTCAAAATTAGGTCAAAACTCGCTATATGCACGTCAAGTCATATTTTAATTATCTTGGTTCAGTTCAGTTGAATATAGGCAAAGTCAACAATTTAAATTGGTTTATATATTTATTTAGATACCGGTGCCCCTTATATTCTTCCGTCAATATAAACAGCCAACTTAGCCTAGTCTTTTGTCAGTTTAAACAGGTCATAATAATAGCATTATGCAATACTATTATTATGACCTGTTTAGAGTGAGTGAGTCGTGTTAGTGATGTCCGGGATAAATTTAAGAACGGGTGGACCGATTTTCATGATCTGTGATTTTTTAGATTTGACTCTGCCTATACTAAGCATTTCTGTTTATTTTCTGAAAGGCTCAACGAGAATCCTGATGGATAATTTCAATTAATAAGATAATAAGCTTTGTGTCAAAAAAAAGAAAAGAATGACATATTTCACATTGATTCTTTATTACCACTTGAGAATAATATGAGTTTCCCTACAGTGAACGTTTACCAGCGCGATATGAGATGCATTAGCTTGATAAATAGTTACTGTCTAAAGCCCTCCTTTGTCGGCGCCAGGCTGTCTCATTCCGAACGAATCTTTTGATATGGAATATTCAATTTCTTAAGCCCTACTTTTATTCTCTATCTGCCATACTTGTCTTATAAAAATTTGCGGTGTAGCGAAAATGGTTAAACTTTTTGGCTACGCTCTTTGAACTAAGGGCATTGTTATTATAAAGTGATCAATAAGCATACCTTTTTTTTTTTCGTGCGGAAATCCCTTCGGATCGAATTCCGTCGGCCAGCGGGGGCGGTTATGTCGGGCTTGAACGGATCTGCCTAAAATTTGGTATAGGGATGAATTACCTTTATTTTTTCTATTATCTATTATTATTGTCTATTAGTTTTATTTTTTAGTCTATAATAACACATAAGCTACTTTTTATCCCTGGAGTAAGTTTCCATGGGTTGTGAGAACGGAATCAGAATTACACACGGGCGGAGCCGTGGGCAACGGCTAGTAAATAATAATAACATCAAGGTGTGCAAACACCTTGCTATACCTTTTTTTTTTTTTTTATCGTGCGGAAATCCCTTCGGATACCCCCTCGCCGGGCAGCGGGGGCGGTTATGTCGGGCTTGCACCGACTAAAACCGCACGCCGTCTCGGGTCTTCAGACGCCGGGGTGTAAGGTTACCCATAGAGCATATCCCTCGCACCCCGGCTGACCCTGGGCCATCTCACCACTAACAGCATCGCTCATCCTGTCTCCTCTGAAAGCAGAGGAGTACGGAGAGCGATGTGTTCCCGCCACGTTGGGTATTGGCCGACGATCAATGCCAACCCTATGAAGGGGTGAAGGGGAAGCTATTGACCGCCGCCCAGGGTGTACCGGCCGCTCCGATTCCGTTCCCCCCGGACTGCAGCGGGATCGGAAACGGAGCGACACTCGAGGAGGTTACCCAACACACACCCCCACCTTGCTGTACCTAATTGCTAATAAACAAAATAGATTGCTTCTAAGCACAGGAATTCAACCAAGTTCCTTCGAATTTTCCTGCTTTATCAGGTATTTTAAAATGTTTTTTGTTTGTTTCAAGGTGTCCAGTATTTTTTCTTAAGATAGCATGGTTACAGATTTGAAATTGAATTGGGCGCAACATATTATCTGTAGCATATTGTCAGACAGGTGGACAATGATCGATTGTCTTTCTCGATGACGACCACGATGATGAGATGGTGACACATTTCGTAATTGATTTGAGTCTGTTTCAAGTATTTGGGAGATGAAAAAGAACAATCTTAAATAAACGTAGATATTCAAATTTCTTGTTTAAAATAAGGCTTTAATTACAAATATTGTAATACTAAACTATACAACGCAAATAGATTAAACAAAAAACTATTATTATTATTACCCAATCTTTGAAAAAAAAAACATAAATATGACCATGGGTAGTGGGCAGTCCAATACTGCCTTTGCTATTAGCTCAACAAAGTAAACGTAATCATAAATTTTTATTAATTTATATACTCTGTCCTCTTACTTTTACATATCTTTACATATAACCTTATTGCTTCCATTTATGTCTATCATAAAAATGCTCGTTCTGCCAATAAAATTGATAACATGAGTTCAGAGAATGGAGGCATCATTACTTAACAAACGCATCGGTTTTATATGAGTGATATAAACTGGATAATAAACATAACTCAATCTCTCTGCGCATAAAATTTTACATGCGTTTACTTAGGACTCGGACAAAACGTCTGTAATATTTTATATCGATAAGATTTCAATGTGTAGTTCTTTGTCGCGATCGCTTAGGATGATCGAATTTTTACGGACTTACCAACATTATCGACGGACACAGATATCACATACTAGATGCGATAGGTAAGGTCACCACCGCGGTTAGGACACGATTAATAAAAGTTAAGTATCTATGGCACACGGAGTGAAAGGCGCACGAATAAGGATCGTTTTGGGCGATCATTGTATGAAGGGATGGAAAAAAAGAGGATAAAGTTTATCTGTTGATTGATGATAAAAGCTTGTGGGTGAATGGCACCAAGAGGAAATACGAAGAGGTTCCATAACATGATATGCTAGCATCAATATAGTTAAGTGTAACCGAAAATGATTGAGCGTCCAGGCGTCGGTTCACCTCTTTCTGAAAGAACGAGAGAGTGTATGATAAGCCTCGAAACCATCCAAGTCTCAGACCAAAACATACACTTTACACTTCATCATATCGGTCTCCCCAGGTTGGTAGAGATGTGTTTTAACCCCTAAGTTTTATCAACTATGTTTTTTAATTACCGACAACTTTTCAAGGTCAGTATATTTCTTTCACTTGAAGAACAGCCCTATTCCTTAGTAGCCTTGTATGATATTCACAGGACAAGACTTTTCCGTTGTATTCTTCTATCTATCGTAGAATATATCTATGTCTTTACGATATAACCATGACCGTTTTATGAGAGCAAGCTGATGTTAATAAAATGAATGGTGCTTAAATGAGAGTAGCATTTATTGTTCACGTTGATATACATAAAAATGTCGACATTGTATTTGTATCAATAACACTAAATTATCTTTAATTGTGGTAATGATACGCTAAGAGGATAAAATTAATGACTAAAAATTGAAAGGAATAACATAATCTATACAAATAAATAAAATTGAAGTGTATGTTTGTAATATTAAAATAACAGCTTTTTTATTAAATACGCATGAATGTATAGACTATATAGGGTACTTCTACAAAAAACATACTAGCACGTATTCTGACATATAAGTTTTAGTTACTGAAAATTGAACTCTCTGAATGTTGCTTTTACTTACAAAGTCATTAAAGACATTTAACATTTTCAAAACAGTAAGTGAATTAACCAGTTAATTTAATCACTACTCTGCATCTTTCGATCAATTTTACAATATCATGCTCAATAATCCGTAGAAAGTGGTCTTAATTAAATATACAAACAGGCTTTATAAATACGTGATTTATTAAACCATTGAATCACATCCGCTAGAGTGGGTATCTTATCGAAAGTTTTTGTACTGTACAGAGCATGAAACCTCCGTGCATAGCAGGTGGTAGAAATTTGAAGACACAAAGTGGTGGTGGGTTCCGTGCACGATTGCGAAAAACGCTCCATAGTAATCCAATTTGGGTTTGATTGCGTTCAGGGGTCAGCAAGTGCATAGCCGGGCAGGGGGATTGTGGTCGCAGCACTAGTGGGACCGGTGGGTGTCACGCGGTGCTGCGAAGACAATCCTCTTCTGATGAGGCCGTCAAGCTGAGTGCCACCATTGTTAACATGGTACGTGTATGTAATGGTGACCCTCTTTCCTGAGAATTTACCTTCAGCTTACCATCAGGCGAGGTGAAGTCAAACTGACGTGTCCTAAATATAAAAAAAACCCCAGTATAAAAACGTCCATGGACAATAGATAGTATTATTATTTTCTGGCAAGTAGCCTTATTTTGGACTAGCTGTTACTCAGAAATGTTGTGGTTTTCTATTGATAACAGATTTTTCAAAATCGGTTCGGTGATCCAGAGATTACTCCATACAACCTCACAAACTCACAACATCCCAACCTCACAAACTTTATCTTTTATAGTAATTTACTATTATAATATAACAGTACAGGTACATAATATTGGTATAGATATAGATTAAATGATTGTAGAAACTGGTTAAAAAATCTGGTTTGCAGGTGAGGTTAACTTAAGGCATTTTGAAAAACGAGGATATACTCAATTCGGATGTTTTTATTTTTTTTGATCTATGTTCGGGCATAACTCTGTCATATATAGACGGGTTTAGAAAATTCATATTTTGTTTGATAGGCATTTATTCCGAAATGGTTCGATTTAAATTTCGTAAAAGTTTCGGAGACAGATAACGATATAAATGCCAGCAAATCAACAGCAATTGCTCCTATCGCATATTCAGGCATTACTTATGGAGCTTCATAGTATAATATTACACCTGTACCTTTTTTTTTTCTTTTCGTGCGGAAATCCCTTCGGATACCCTCCCGCCGGCCAGCGGGGGCGGTTATGTCGGGCTTGAACCGACTAAAACCGCACGCCGTCTCGGGTCTTCAGATACCGGGGTGTAAGGTTGCCCATAGAGCATATCCCTCGCACCCCGACTGACCCTGGGCCATCCCCGGTTTCGAAATGGCCCCCTCGGGTTTGGGAACCACGTTGTCCCCGTCTTGCCCCGGTTTGGGGGAGGGGCGCTAATCGCCCCATCGTCCCGGCCTGCTTCTGCTGGGGTGACAGGCGGCCTCACCTGCCACCCCCAGGCCTGCGCTCATGGAGGACGGAGGTCGTTAAGCGATTTATTGTTTTGAATAGATAGCAAAACCTAGAGTAATTATTCTATATAAAACATAATAAAATATTTACCTACAATTATTCAGTTATAAAATATTTTCCTACAATTATTCAGTTACTGCACCAGTATGCCAAACAAGGCTATGGACATAACGTGCTCACTAAATCCAGTGACCCAGGCATTAACAACTCTTTACATCATAGGTAGATACAAAAACCGTATTACTTTATATGTTTGTCTTGGGTGTCATCGCTTTTAGCAATTTTTGTTTTTTTTCAATGTACTGAGTAATTTAGAATTCTTCTTTCCTATCTGGTACATACAATTCGCTAATATTCGTACAAATATAAATACATAAGTTCGTGTGTTTGTATATGTGTATGAGTATCTTAAATAATGGCGCTTAAATAGTTATTCTCATAACCTTGTTAGTTTTTTATTGTTTTTTTAGTTAATTCTGTGTGAAACCTTTAATAAATAGAAAGCAGTGCAGTAGCCATAGAAAAAGTAATAATATTTTTTTATATAATTAAAGTCTCAAACGTCCTGGTTCACGATTACAAGAATAGTAGCACTAGAATTCACACGATGCAGATTCGTTTTCGACGTTTGGAAAAGATAGATGAATTTAAAGATCGTCTACGAAGCTCTTGAGGTATGTTAACAATTGATGAGCTTTCATCAATACATTTCTCACTCATCACTCCTTTCAACACACCAAAACTCTCTTGGGTATCGTATAAGCGGGACTAAATTTGAAGTGGGTATGTTAGAATACAGTGTAATATTATAGGGAATCTATTAAAAATCGCAGCAAAATTTTGTTTTGTCCATTTTGCCTCCCTCCCAATTTAGGGACACTCAAGTTAAGCAAATAGGTATGCATTTATTTAAGAACGCATTACTGCAACTGGTTAACATAAACGTGATCTATCTACAACATTATTTTCTCCATTATATAGTTAATGTACTGAAAGCACTTTTACATTAGTGATATGTCGCGTAGCATTCAAATCCTCAACCTCATAAATACGAGGTCAAAAGTATAATAATGACCCTACCCCTACTAACTGATAGGACTAGACACGGAAATACTGTATTTTCAATTTCATATAATGTTTGTTGAAATAAAACTATTTTAACGGATTCTATCATGATGTATTTAGTGTTATTTTATAATTTACACTGATACTGACGACGAGCTGCGTTTGCGTTACTTCCCCATGATCTTGACTGCTGAAAATCAAACAATATGTTGGGATCAGTAGTTCTATTTTAATATATAATACTAGCGTGAACTACTGACAATTCACAATGATGTTTGTGTTAACCTATTCATATATCATATGTAGGCAACACCAGTGTATATTATGACATCAAAAAAATTTGGCAAGTGGAAATATATTCGATGAAAATCTTGAAAAGTTCAAGGTATTTAACACCATACTACGCACGATCGTACGCTATATTTTATATCATAATAAACGAGTCAAAAGACACACTCAGTATGTCAGCTTTAGTTCGTCGATTGCCAAGTATGGCAATGGTTCCGGGAACTTTAGAACCTCGACTTCTTATGCGGAATATAAATTGGGTAGCGTAACTCGTCCTTCCGACTGTACGCACCTACGATACAAATTTAATTTACTCTACTATAAGCCACACAATGATGCAGATTCTATTGAATATCTTTTTTTATACCAGTTTCAGTATAAAAAGAAGTGGATATGATGTAAAAAGCTAAAGAATGGGAAATAAAGCCTATGTAAGGCCTCTGGAACTAGCAGAAGCCGTAGAAAATGCAGCATACTGTTACTTATAGTTAATCCACTTTTATTGAAAATATTGTATTGCACTATCCACCAGTCGAAACGGTGCATGCGCGCAAAAAGAAAAACGCTTAGATTAAATCTGTGCAAATGTCATGTACTCGTTACTTTTACTTTCATTACAATCATGACAGAGGATATATTCTCATTCCATTACATATCGTGTTTCGAGGGTTGTAACTTAAATCCGAGGTCGTGATAGATGAGTCGACCGTAATCTCGCGCCAATAGTTTGAACATAATCCACGTTACGCATCTTTGACTTTTCAACGTATGCGTATAAGAAATTAATTATTGTTGCTGGTAGCAGCTAAGGAAACCATCGCGATGATACCCTGAGAGATCAGATAATCTGAGAGTTCTTTATAATGTTTTGAAGAGCCCGTAAAATCTGTTAATACCTTGATTACCACAGATATGGACTGCCTGCTTATGCACGCTAGGGGGACACTTTCTTGAAATGGTTTATGTTAAAATCGAGGCGATACAGTCCTAGGACAATAATATTAACGGGAATTAACGCGATCGTGGTATAGATATATACATACCTTTGGATTGCCTGACGCATTCATTCCCGTTAACATTATGGTGTATCATGAAACGCTAAAGTTAAAATTTAACAGTCCTAGGACCTCACTTAAATGTTACTAATACTATCATCATAATTATAAAAGGGTGTAGTTAATAAATGGAATTTAGTTTTCTTATAACAACAGCAACGTTTATATTGTATCCTGTGTAATTATTTGTTGAATAACTGAGTAGGTTCTAGCGGAATGAGTGATATTGTTCTCCAATAAGATCAAGATAATAAGACTGTTCAAGCGATAACTCTACATTATGAATTGGTCTTCTAATGAAATAAACATCTCATTTGTTTATTACATTACAATACAAACTATCTGTAGTAATTGTATGCTACTGGTTGCAGCATTCCTTTAATAAGCAATTTAATTAATTTATAACGGTATTTCCCGTTTAAATTTGGAGCAAGTTGAACGGAATGGTTTGTCCACCCTACAACAAAGCTGTAGTCAAATTGCACTATAGTGGTGTTTGCGTTTTTGTTGATGAATATCACCGTAGTTACTTTCATTTCAGTACGAGTTTCTTCCTCTCTATCTCTCTCACTCTCGGGGTTGGGAGGTCACACGACCCAATTGCAAGGGATTCGCGCTCGCAAAAAGAGAGGTACTTACTGTTCGGAGGGTATCCGAAGGGATTTCCGCACGAAAAAGAAAATCGTACTTACTGTTCTGGTGTTGAGAATATTTATAGGCACGCAGATATAAATGGCCAAATAAATAATTTTGGTTGTTCTTATTCTCACCATCAATAACGTTTACCACCTTAGAATACTAGCTACTTAACCTTCCAATACAAATACATAATAATATTTCTGGAGTGAATACTTGTACGCATACATGAACGCATGCATACACATACAAATACACAAAATACACAAATATACAACGTACCTATACATACACACAACATTTACACGTACAAATACACAACATACATACACACTTACATCTATAAATACGCAACTAATACTACATATTAATTACAATTTATTATGTTATTAGTTAATGTTAATAACTTACCTTAATAACACTTTTTTGATTGAAGTTCACTGTGTCCCTATGACAGAAGTACAAGAAAGAGCACTGTTTCCTGAAGTTTTGGCCTAGTTTGGGAACCAGCATCAGTATATAATTTTTTTAAATCAAACAGCAAAGTTTGTAAAAATTTATAGTAAAAAAGTTTGAGACAAACATTTTTATTAAATGTATTTAATATACCCACGCATTGCGTGTGAGACCGAAAAAGCTGATGATGTAGATGGCCAACCATTCAAACCCGATCCAGTGTATAGAGGAGATGACCAACCATTAGAATTCCATCCAGTGGATAGTGGAGATGGACAACTATCTGTACGCCACCCTATGTATCAGCGATGTGTACCCATATATAACGGGGGTTAGACGATAACATTAGTAATTTCAGTTAGAAGTATTCTTTAAGTAATTGCTCAAGCAGTCTTTGCTGATTTTAAAGCTGGCCGCGAACTATTCAGCTACCAAGGAACACAAAACTTCAGCGTTTTCCATCAATAAGAAAACAAGACACATTATATCATCGGTCTATCAGACCAATATGCGGGTATATGAAGGTGAAGAATACAATGGTATACATTGTTAGCAGCATTCTTCAATAAGGGAAAAGGTAGTGTAGTTAGTTGGTTAACGTAACATATTAGAAACAAGTTTTTATTTATTGTTGCCCTAGCAGGGAGTACACAGGATCTGAAAACGTTAACCATTAAAGTCCATAATTTAATAGTGTAAGCACGCTCGACAGCGCAGCATGCATTTGTTTAACAATGATGTTCACATACAGTTACTGCTTATATTATACGTGCTCGCTGTATGGACACCGTATAACTAATTAGTCAACCTTCTGTGGTTTTAATTTGCGAAACATGTATGGTTTGGTAATTTTCCTATCAAATACCGTCAGCCGAGACTTAGACATTTATTTACGGTGTCTGCCACTTTTATATATTCTAATTCGTTATGAGAATTTCAACAACGATCATCCATGGTAATCTTCTCTTATTTTATATGTTCCGTTATAAATTGGGCAATGAACATACAAGCGACAGATGGCAAGACGTAATATTTGTATAGCAAGTAGGTCAAACAATTCCACACAGAACTAAGCGGTTCGGCACCTCTTTTCGCATCGCACCATAAAGACTTGGAATTCTTTACCAGCACACGAGTACAATCTCGGCTATTTTGAGTGAGACGTGAAAAAAGCTATAGGTAAAGGCTCAGGAATGAGTCACTAATGCAGATACAGATAATAATTAAATAATAGGTGGCCCTTAGTAGGCTGTCATACTAAGGGCCTATTTAGAACAGTTAGTAGAAATTTGCTATTGATGTTTATAGTCTCCAAGTAATAGTGATCATGAGTCTTTATATATTATGAAATGTGGCTATAGAAGTAATTATTACACTCATACATACATATATATACTCACGCCTTTTCCCCTTCGGGGTAGGCAGAGACAATAGCCCACCATCTGCTTCTGTCCCTACATACTTCACGAGCCTCCTTCACTGTCATTAAACCTTTCATGCAAGCCCGCCGGTTTCGAGTGCTTTTGACCTGCCCTTTTATCAATTCCTCATTAATTTGATCAGTGTATGTCCTGCGAGGTCGACCCCGGCTTGCCTGCCCACTTACATCTGCCTTATACACTTGGTGTGTCATTATTATTACACTCATGTTATCATAATCTTGCCATTTCCATTATATCCATGCATCACCATTACATAGAACTCATCGTCCTCCGAGCCTTCTCCCAACTCAGTTGGGGTTGGCTTTTCAATCTATCTACGAAGCGGCCGAACTTCGATATTTTCCGTGAAGCGACTACCATCAGAACACCACAACTCATTGACGATATTGAAATTCTGTTTTAGACCATTAGTTGGACTTTTTAGGGCTCCAAATAGCCAAATACCCGTAACGACTACCATAGATGTGACGGCGTAACGAGGCACAGATGGGTCTCAATGTGTCATAAGAATCGTCACCCATCCTAAAACAGCCTTGGCTAGTGTCGCTAAACTTTGCAGTGAGATAAATAAAACTTACCCGGTTACCACTTAGCCACGAGCCATTACATAGAAGTCTCTTTTCTCAATCCATTGCTACTATTATTTTTAGTTACTATTTATCACTATTCAGTGACCTGTCGTGACAGCCTTGCATTTTGAGTAGAGTTGATATTCAACTCAGGATTAAGTATGCTGTAGCAAATGCTGCAAAACTTCTATCTTCTTTTTCTTCACTGATATTATTTTCTAAAAATTAGTCATCAGTTCTGATGATCTTGGTTAGAATATTAAGACAATGTTATATATATATGTATATATATATATATCTATATATACATATATAATTATTCATTTGGCATCCGTCCTCAGAAAGTATATGAAGTCGGTAACATTAAGGTTGACAGTTTTTTATTTTATTTTTTACATAGCTAATTCAGAATATTAGGTGACCTAATTTATACTATAAAGACCCCTCGTGTGGGTAGGTAGAAGTACATTAACGCCCATATTTCACCAAATATGGTTTCGGTCCCATCAAATTTGGGGTGAATCTATTCACGTATTTTATTTATTTACTTCATAAAAACTACTACCGCGTACTGTGTAAAATTTGAAAAAACTTTTACATATTTATTTACCGTAACCGCGAAGAAAACACAAAATACATAACAGTATTTCAGCTAAGGTAACTCCAGTGCAATATAATTCATTTTTTGTGTAGTTTTAGTTATACTACTATTTACGAGTAAGTAATGGCCGTATAAGTTTGTTTGTGCAATAATTAAATATGGGTGAGATACAATGAGAATTGGTGAGGCAGGGTTATGATAACCTTGACGAGGTTGGAAGAAATAACTAATATGATTCCTTTTTTAATTCAACCTTTTGTTTAATTTTTTATAATTCCATATTTAATACTTACTGAAAGTACCGATATATAGTATAATAAACAAAATAGATACTGGCATATTATACAACATTTCAAAAAATAGTAACAGCAATTCGCATCAAGCAACCGAATTCGAATAGAATAATATGGCTATAAAAATAACTTCAGGATACGGATAAAAGGATAATGGCATGTGAAGGTAATTTGGCTTTATAAAGGCGAACGTATTCATCAAAACAAAACAATAGAAACAATAATGAAATTCGCAGACATTCCCCTTCGGCCCAATTCCGTGACAACCCTCGCAATCGTTGGGTGAAATAAATGGTGCACGAAAAATTTATGTTGTCAGCGATTCTTTTGGCCCAGATTTTGTAAGCCGACTTCCTAACACCCTACTTTCCCTTTGTCAAAGCAATTCCTTAACTGGTACGTTCTTTAATATATCAACTGTTCAGGGTTCTTTTATGGATTTAAAGGCTTTTGTGGTAAGAAAATTAGGTTGTTTAAAGTTATTGAACATCTCACGCAATTTGATACTTAACTTACAGTTAATCTTACATTGTATGAAACATTTTCTTTGTATTGTCCCTTGGTATAGTTACATAAAATCTCGCGTTTCCTTATAAGAATCGTCAGGCAGTTCACAGGTAATGTACATCTAAGCGCACGGTAGTGCGCAGGCCAAGTTCCAGCAACAGGCCGCGCTCATGCCGTGCTCTATTTACACGAATCGTTTCGACCCACTTTTGACCCCCCTGTAGCTCAGTGCCTATTGCAAGTACAGGAATAAAATTGTACCTACGTAATCATATACTAGTACTAAAGCAGTATGCCAAATTTCATAGATATAGCTTCAGTAAATCCTGAAATATGACCCTGTGAATATAACAAATTTTGGCACTGACTGACTCACTGATCGGTAATCAAAACCTTTAGGCCACTTCCAATTGTCCTAGCGTTATGAAATTTGGCACACAGATGTTTGGTGTATTATACTCGTATGTAGATTATCAAAAAATTAAGAAATTTAAGAAATCGGTCAAGCGGTAGTTGGCACAATCTAATATCGAATTTTTAATAAAAATATTTATGAACCAGTGATACAATGAGAATACGAAGAGTAGAGGGGGGAAGAGAGGGGGAGGGGGTATAAAATATGTCAAAAGAAATCGATCAAGCGTGAGTTGGCTTAATCGAATATCGAATTTTTAATAAAAATATTTATGCACCAGTGATACAATGAGAATACGATGAGGAGGGGGGGAGGAGGAGAGGGGGAGAGGTATAAAATATGGCACAAAAATAAAAAAATAGGTACGATTTCTTGAAAAGAAGTATTGAAATCCCACCAAAAACATACCTGTTAAAAAGGGGGCCAAGTTCCTATCGGTTAATTGTTCGCCTAAAAAAGGGTTGAAATCCAATGCAATGCCAAGTTTGGATGCACTTTAAAATCGATCATAATCATCTTCATCAACAGCCTGATCGCCTGGTAAAACTTTGCCATTCCCAAGACTCGCTACCACACCCAGTCCTCCGCACTACCCCACTACCCGTATTCACGTCAACGGTCCATCTGGCCGAAATTTACTTTACCATACACCCAACTTAAAATATGGTGTAGTTGTGAAAATACGTAGGTACTTGAAGAATTACAGATACTTTTATTTTTCAATCTTTAATTGATTACCCACAAATGTAATGCACCTAAGGAACTCAATTTACGTAAGCGTTGACATGTGACAAAGCATACATAATCTTATTTTTTTTTCTATTGGAAGTTTTTGTAATAACACATTGTACCTGCTCCGGTTTCTTTCTCAATAAATTACTGAGACGTTCTGTAATTAAAAACTAGTTTAAATATTCGGTATGTGTGCCCTGTCGCTGCTGTGTCAATATTAAGCGAGTGCGACTGTTGTTCAAACAAGCCACTAGTGCCCCAACCTAATTTTTACCCATCCACGTGGACGTGCGGTACTATAGGACCACATAAGCTGAATATTAAGTGTTCTTGGTATTGTGGTAAATCGCATATCAGTTATTTTTATAAGGATCAATCAGTTCATATAAGTTAAAAGACAAGTATTGTAGTTTCAATTAGAATAACATGTTTAGGTTTCTTCAATATTGAACAAATAAATGAGAATACACTAGAGAAAACTAATTCATTAATTAATTACATAAATAAGTCACTTATTTCTCCATTGGAGATATTTAAAAAAATACTTGGGTTATGTTAAATGAACGATTCGAGAAACATATTTCTTTTATTGCTATTCTTTGCTGTTCGTCTGTTTATCTGTTTGTTCACGCTCAATGGATCAAATATACGACAGATTTTAAGTCTGACCAAGACCTTTTTCATAGAAAAAAAATGCATTAAAATTCGTTCAGTAGTTTTTGCGTCCATCGCGAACAAACAGACAATCAGACAAGACTTAAAAAAAAAATGTTTTCAGAATCGTTCAATTAACATAACCCAAATATTTCTTTTCAAATATTACAATATTACAGTTGTGTACAGACACAACTTATTACAATTTAGAATATTATAGATACCTTTTTTTTTCGTGCGGAAATCCCTTCGGATACGCCGGCCAGCGGGGGTGGTTATGTCGGGCTTGAACCGACTAAAACCGCATGCCGTCTCGGGTCTACAGGCGCCGGGGTGTAAGGTTGCCCATGGAGCATATCCCTCACACGCCGACTGACCCTGGGCCATCTCCGGTTTCGAGATGGCCCCCTCGGGTTTGGGAACCACGGTGTCCCTGTCTTGCCCCGGTTGGGGGGAGGGGCGCTAGTCGCCCCACCGTCACGGCCTGCTTAGTATACATACCTTTTTGTTTTTTAATGCTGAAATCACTTTGGATACCCCCCCGCCGGCCAGCGGGGGCGGTTATGTCGGGCTTGAACCGACTAAAACCGCACGCCATCTCGGGTCTACAGACGCCGGGGTGTCAGGTTGCCCATAGAGCATATCCCTCGCACCCCGACTGATCCTGGGCCATCTCCGGTTTCAAGATGGCCCCCTCGGGTTTGGGAACCACGGTGTCCACGTCTTGCCCCGGTTTGGGGGAGGGGCGCTAGTCGCCCCACCGTCTCGGGCTGCTTCTGCTGGGGTGACAGGTGGCCTCATCTGCCACCCCCAGGCCTGCGCTCATGGAGGACGGAGGTCGTTGAGCGATCTCCGGCGCCTGAGTCACCTGCGACGCGCGGCGAGCATGTTGCGGGCTCGGCAGGCCGGGAGAGTTCTGAACCTCTCCCGGGCGCGCTCCGCCATCTCCTTCGCGAGCATCACATGCTCGCAGAAGGAGGTTTAGTATAGATACCTACTGTTATTTAAGCTACTTAAATTTAATTTTTTACTAACTAAGGTAAGCCACTTTAAACCGAATGAACCGCGCCATGACCTAAAAACACAGACAGATATACAAGATAGCATAATAAGAGCTTAAGCTTAAAAATAAAGTGTAACTCTGACCGACACTAAGAATAGATTCAAAGATGGTGAGTTATAAAAGGAAACAGTTCCCAAAACGTCGTATATGGTTGTGTCACGGGCGAGGCGGCCCGCGCTGCTTGCACGCATGTTTACCCTTTGCTTTTAATTATCCATGAGTCGTAAATCTCGAGGTGTAGCGCAGCATTACCTTAATGTACCCACACTTGATAAATATCTAACACGAAGCCACATGCTAACATTATATCACACAGAAAATTATGAAACGCGCCAACTTCACATAATACACAACGGCAAGCAATTATACTTTAAGAACTAGTTATCGAGACAAGCGTGTATTAAGCGGGGCCTAAACCAGGGTATTTTTATCTCATTCACTGATAAAATGGACGGAGAACATCTGGTGTCGAGCACGGTTTCAAGTGTCGTAACTAAAAAGCCATCCATATCAGAGTTTTAACTAAAAGTCCTTGTGTTTTCGTTCAATTATCTCATTTGATACATCGATTGCAGTCAAGTCGTATAAATTATAAACGGTTACAGCTTAATTCATAACCATGTGAATGTATTCATAGCGCAGTAGGCGGTAACATCGTAAACGGTGAGGACTGAGTCACAAATGACAGTAAATACACTATGAATATGCACATCGTTGACGCGAAGATGGCCCACGCGTCGCCTCTCGCACCTAGTGTTGAAGAATCAGCACCAATTAGGAAGTACTGGGGTATACGGCAGGCAGCACATCGAGGTCGTCGTACGTTTGCTGGCACGCCGCCAACTCGCCTCCGACTTTTCTATATTTTTAACAATTTGCACTTAAATCCAACCCTGAGATGTGGAATCGCGGGGTATTTAGCCTGCTTATGTTATACATACATAAACATAAACTCACGCCTATATCCCCGAAGGGGTAGGCAGAGGTGCTAGCACCCACATTTCGCCAGTTTATGTTTAGGTCCCAATGTAATAGATGGCGAGCCTATTGCCATTAACCGGGCACTTATAAACCTGCGATAAATACACACATAACTTCGAAAAGCATCGAAAAGTCATTGGTGTGTGCCATGCTACCTGGGATCGAACCTGAGACATCGTCTCAGCAGTCCATTACCCGTACCACTAGGCTACCGCGGTTACCTATAGTATGTTATCTTATGTTATAGTATGTTATCTATAGTAGTAATAATAACTCAATTTTTACATATGGGTAATATGTAACCATTGAGTTACACATATAAACATTGTAATTATACGTGTCATATATTAAGCTACTTGCGTAATATGTATACGTATTACTCTAATAAATTAGACCATTACACTAAGAAACTAGCTAATAAGTGATAGATAACACATTACATGTTGTAAACAATTTACATTAGTCTCTAGAACTTTTACGCTAAGAAATTAGATGATACGTATTCAAAGTTTAGCAACAAGTTGACAAGTAGATGTATTTATTTTAAACCTCTGATCCTTTTCAAGGTCATCCTTTACGAAATCTATAAAATCAATGAAATTATATGTTAAGCTAAAATGTTCGCATAATTACTCAGAACTTGACAGTTAAATGAGTTCTTATTTTGTTAATAGTTGTTTAATCTTAAGGACCATAATATGTTAAGTATTCGCCCATTACCACAACCATGTTAAAGTTTCCCATGCTCACCCGATATAAAAACATTGTATATTAGGAATAAGCCAGCTGCTGGCCACATCGCTGGCGACCCCAGCCGGGCATCTGTGAATACAGTCTCACCTGGCTGAGGTCGACCGCCGGGCCGGCGTGAAGACGGAGACACATCGGCACGCGAGTATCGATGGAAAATTCCACCATCAGGACCTGTCCAGCGTCCAGCGGCAGCGAGAAACGATGTCTCCTCCAGAGGGCGATGCCCTGTACGAAGACTCCACGTGCCCTAAAGAGTACTGTGGTGACCCGAGAGTGAATAAGTCAGTTGCATTTCACCTCAAAGCCTCAACATATCTCTCTGTATCTAGTGTTAGTTTGCATTTCTAAGTTTAACTTTTAAAGACTTCACTTCGACACACACAGCAAAATTCAAACTTACTTGAGTTCGCCATACAATATATACGTGGAGTTGCTTTTAGAACATGAATATTATAGATTTAGATCAGAAAAAGAGAACATCTAGGACGGGAATTGAACCCGCGACCAGTCCCTTACAGGGGGAATGCTCTGAACAGCTGAACCACCTAGACACGTCCCAGATATTCGAAATTCTCCCATATATTATATACGTCTTAAGGCGACGCTGGAGCCATCTACCGTAAATCTTGCATCAGTATCAGATAATATTTTGTTTTCAAATTATTTATATTTCATTCAATCGACTTATAATATTACAATATTATCGGCACGTACTTGTGACACATCTTACAATGCGAATAAGAAGGTCAAACATCACAACCAATCGACAGCGTGGGTTGTATGATTACACTTTTACGTCATGTAAAAAATATTCAGTATTTGTTGAGCGCATGGAATCTCTCCTCTATGAAACTCCCTCAGGTATTCATTCAGGAAATTATGAAGACCATTTCTTTGCTTGACTACTAGAGATTTTCTGTATTTTATGTACTAGCTATTGTTCACATGTATGTTGGTATTATTGGGGGGATATTTCGAAACCGGAGATGGCCCAGGATCAGTCGGGGTGCCAGGGATATGCTCTATGGGCAACCTTATACCCCGGCGTTTGAAGAACCGAGTCGGCGTGAAGGTGCTAAAAAAGAATTAGGTACCGCGAACAGGGGTGTGTGTTGGGTAACCTCCTCGAGTGTCGCTCCGATTCCGATCCCGCTGCAGTCCGGGGGGAACGGAATCGGAGCGGCCGGTACACCCTGGGCGGCGGTCAATGGCTTCCCCTTCACCCCTTCATAGGGTTGGCATTGATCGTCGGCCAATACCCAACGTGGCGGGAACACATCGCTCTCCGTACTCCTCTGCTTTCAGAGGAGACAGGATGAGCGATGCTGTTAGTGGTGAGATGGCCCAGGGTCAGCCGGGGTGCGAGGGATATGCTCTATGGGTAACCTTACACCCCGGCGTCTGAAGACCCGAGACGGCGTGCGGTTTTAGTCGGTGCAAGCCCGACATAACCGCCCCCGCTGGCCGGCGGGGGGGTATCCGAAGGGATTTCCGCACGAAAAAAAAAAAAAAAAAAAGGTACCGCGAACAACAACTTGTAATGTTGTTGTAGTGGGGAATAAATAACATAGGTAATTATGTATGATTATTTTAGTTAAAGAACCATACAAACAATTATTTTCTTTCCTTTATAAGTGGAAAAGGATCGCTCCACATCCACTGAGGTAACTGGGCCATATTTAAATTCAGATGTTGTATTAGTAAAATTATGCTAAATGCTATTCGAGGAGGAGACAAATCCAAAAAATCTGTTCAGCCGTTCTTGAGTTATAAGAAAGTAGTTACATTTTACCTCTTTTCACTCACTTAGAAGTTGAATTTAAAAAAATCGTTCCTTAGCACACCTCCACTTATCCAAATAAACAGACTCTCCAAATTTCAAGTCCCTGGGACCAGCGGTTTAGGCTGTAAGTTGTCTCTATGTCAGTCAGTCAGACAGCCAGGACAAAGAGTTTTATAGTATAATATGACGTATTTCATGGCCAGGCATCAATCCATGAAGTTGCTAATTTTAATGTTAATATAATACTAGACAATTCGATGAAAGCATAACTGAAACTCGAGCTTATGCTGCGTTCGATTAGTGCAAACGACCGAGCGCCTCTCCGTAATGTTCTCGCCTTACTGTAATGCTAATCCCAGCTATTCAAGACCCTTATTAAAGCTGCAAACACACAGTGATAAAATTGTGCCGAACCGTCAATACGCATTCAGCAGGGTGTACTGGGTAGGTTCATGGAACATACCTCTACGGCTACGGTTAATATTAAATGGAGAAATAATTGTCCTTAAATGGCTTAACATTACCGCGGTACCGAACTTATTATTAGAAGGAGTTCATTCAGTAATAAATATATTTTCTTTATAAGCTTTATTATGTTTCAATGTTACCGGCCCGAGATGCCGGTAACATTGAAGAGAATCCATTTTACAAGTTTAAGTCCATTTTACGGTCAGTTTTACCGTGACTCAAGGATAAGAAAAAATTGTATAGCTTTATTATATTTGACACTTTTTGCTACTATAACAAACGGCCGTATCTGGTGACGATGAGCTAAATGTCACTTAGTTTGCCTATTATTAGTGCCTTCTTATTACCTTTTGCATTTTATTATAAAAAAGGTAATTATGTCGAGAGATCCGATTCTCAGCACTCCATGGATTCACCGTGCGGTCGCCGGGTCCATAGCGTGGTACAGAGAGGAACACCATGACGGCGACTGGGACTTGCGACCCAGATGTAGATTTAGGGTGGCCACCTTGTGATGCATCAGCGCTCACCTCCACCGTCAGTAGTGTTCCCCCCCCCTACCTATCCAAATTTGGTAAGATCCTAACAATGCCGCTTTTGATATACGTTTTAATAAAGAGCTTACTGAAGCTCTTGGCAATCCGAGGTCTTTAAGTAAGTTGTACAGGGATTTAGCTGGAATTCCCCTTGCTCCTATTTCTACGGCATAGAGTTTAACCACGTAGCCGTTTTTGGTTAACTCGTTAGTCAAATCAAAGTATTTGTTTGTCTTTATAGCGTGGTCTTTAGGTATATTAGTTTCCCACGGTACTGTGAGTTCTACAAGCACTGCACGCTTGTGCGATCGTGAAAAAAGGAATATGTCGGGTCTGGATGATGAGGCACAGACATCCTCCGGTATCCTATAGTGCTTCTCATACGTGTCTACGAGTATTGTCCAGTCAACGGCAGCTATCAAAATTGAATATGGCTTTTGAGGTGATTTCTTTGAGCAGCCTTCCTTTACAAACGCAATGTCATTTCTTTGGTTTGTGGTTAATCCTTTTTTCGCTCTAGCTACCGCCAAACTTACAGCCTCACGTATGATTTCTAATACCTTATCATGACGGCGCGAGTAATGACCCCGGTCTAATAGCGTTTTACAACCCACTAGTAGGTGCCTAGCCGTACCAGTTGCTTCACCACATGAGTTACATGTTTTATCTGTGGCTTTTCCCCATCTGACCAGATTGCTTTGGTCGGGGAGGGTCAACTGGAATGCATTTAGGTAAAATTTAAGTAAGGCCGGAGACCAGTCGTATATTATGGTACGCCATTTTAAGGCTATGGGAATACAAAATTCACCTAGGGTCAACCATTCGTTTTGCATTTCTAGGTTCATTGCGTGCACCTTATAGGTGTTGTTTTCGTCTGCTTGAAGAAAAGATTTTGTTATTTCTTTATCTGTTTGTCTCTGAATATTACCTAGACCTACTCTACCAGTCTGCGAGCCTATCATGAATCTTTTATGGAACTGGAGGCGTGATTCGAGCTCCGATGCATTTTTATCTTTTGGAAGGACTTTTACTATTTCGTCTTTAGATTCCGATAAGACGTGCATTTTAGTTACTCTTAGGTGTTTATAGAGTTCTGATGGCTTCTTAAGCGTCATTCCAAAATTATTCGCGGATCTATATAGTGCCGACGGGTCGGCCGACTAAGCTAGCCCTAGCCACGACTTCAGTGTCTTCGTGACACTCGCATCTAGTTTTTTGAGGAGGCTCTGGTTTATATCATATATAAGAAACGGCCAGTTAAGACGCGAGGTTAAATAATTGTCATAGATCCAAGCTTTTTTAACATTACTTATTGGTTGTTGGTCTACCCTTTTTAAATCGATAATGAAACTATCAATTAATTCGTCCAAAGCTGGAGTGCAACCTCTGTTGTCAATCTTTCTTCCGAGGAATTTAAATATAACTATACAAGATTTAAGTATAAAACAGCAAACATATTGCTTTTGTATGCAGAAGGAAAAATATGTAATACTAGCATCGCCACGCGGTTTCACCCGTTTCTTGATCCCGTGGGAATATCGGGATAAAAAGTAGGCTATGTTACTCAGGGATAATGTAGCAATCTAATGGTGAAAGAAGTTTTGAAATCGTTCCAGTACTTGCTGAGCCAATTCGTTACAAACATACTTACATACAAATCTTTAGTAAGTATAGAAGTATAGTAGTATACATATAGTAGTATACAAGTATACATATATTTTAGGGACTTGGATTATTTAGTAAAAAAAATAATTAAATTTAAGTATAAAATAGTAAAACAGTGGAAATGTTAAATAATATCAGTTACGTGCTGTGAGTTCACTGCTTAAATTGTGATTACATCAACATGTTATCTTCTAGAGACTGCGTTCATCCAATAATTTTTATCAAATACGATGTACTTAATTGCATATTCCTATATACACAACTATGTTGCATTGTTGAAGTTTACTGTAATCGAATTCTAATAAATAAATTGTCAATTTTATTATTATGATAAAGATAATTCCTTTTTATTGATTATCATTTTTAATTACCTACCGGGCGGTAATTCTCGTGACATTTCTATGTTATTTACTTTACTTCGTGTAATATTACTAGTAAATTATGTTAATAGTTGTTATACAATAATATTTTAAAGAAATTAGTATCTATACTAACTTTTCCAATAGATTTAGTTCGGAAAAAGTGAACATCCAGGATGGGAAGCGACGACTCCCTTAAAAGTGGAATACTCTGACCAATTGAGCTACCCGGACACGTCCTAGATATTCGAACTTCTTCGATATATTATGCATCTCGTGGTTTGCCATCTGTTTAAAATTGTATAGAATTCCACTGAAAGATCTACTAGTTGAGTTTAGTTTTTACCCGACTGCGCCAGAAGGAGGGTTATGTTTTTCGAGCATATGTATGTATGTATGTATGTATAATTGTTTGGCACGCTCTGCAGCCTGAACGGCTCGATGGATTTTAGCTTGAGAGGTGTCGTTAGATTCGTATTTACTGTGAGAGTGACACTGGGTATTACAAAATAAAAGAAAATAAAAAATGGCGGGATTTTGGCGCTTAAATGAATATTGTTAGATAAATATTTTCGCTAAAACATATCGAGTAGGGTATCAAAATGAAGAGCTTTAAAGGGTGATTCCAAAAATACATATATCATAACTAAAAAGTATACAATAAAATAATTAATAAAAAATAAAAAAACTGCCCTAACAAGACCGAAAAAAGTTTGATAGCAGGCGGGACCCATTGATTGTCTTTCGGTTTATGATTTGTAAACGGGTTCCGCCTGCTATCAATTTTGTATCGGTCTTTTTAGGGCAGTCGGGTTTTTTGATTTTTTATTAATTATTTTATTAAAACTAAATTAAAAAATGCCATTTTAATATATTTAGCAGTCATGCCGATATTATACGATATTATGTGCCAGAAACATGGTTACAGGTCGTTACAGTAGTTGATAGGATAGGTTTTGCCTCTCTGTGCGTGTTCTACTGCCTATATATTGGTATGTGTTCAGAAGAATTGTCTGATATGATACACACGGCCACATTCTATCAATGCACCGCTCGTCACAGACAGGGACTTCATCATCACATGTTGCAAACGGCAACGGTGTGCTCAGTAAGGTATGAAAGAAACTATATTCCGCACTTGCTCAAACTGTCGAATGATCACTGCTGTGGTTTTTCCAAGCGACTACAGTATGGGGTTCTTCAAAAAGGGCATTAGAAGATTATTTTTACAGGATCAGCAGTGCGAGTGTGACACCTCTGATATTGCACATGTCCATAGGCCACGGTAACCGATTCTTATCAGGTGGGCTGGTGTTTTCTCCCACCTAAGTGTTATAAAAAAAGTTATTGTGTATAAAATGTACAAAATTATAATTTATGTCATGCAAAAATTAAAATTTCATCAACATAAATATAAATAAATATTACCTAATACGCAATACAGAAGCAATGCCAAGGGATAAAAAATAGAATGTACTTATACATAGTAACCATCTGCTGGAGAATGGAAATTATTGCTACATAATAATAAACCTTGCATGACTTAAACAACCTAAATGTAAACCTTTAACAATTAATTTACTAAGCAAAGTAAAAAACGAGGCCATTAACTTTTGTTTACATTACGTTACGCTGATTAAGGTCGTATTTCCTTAACAACACAATAAGTCGATGTAACAGGACCCGCCTATTAGCACAGATGACTTGCCGGTTTAGTAGCCACCGGCATCTGGGTATCGCATCAGCCATCATTTACAAGACCCCACCGAAAATGCACCATAACCAGCCTTAATAATGATGGTTATATAACGAAGAACAAATAATAATAATAATAATTTATTTAACCAAGAGAAATTCGACATAATAACACAATTTATGGTTGACAGGACAGTGTTAGAATTAAGTTTCACAATTATCGTTATAAAAGGTACCCACTTATTTTAAAAAGTATCAAAGATACTCAGTATTATTCACGGATGACACTTATATAGGACTCACGTGCTAACACGTTAAAAGTTCTAAAATTAACTAAAAAGTCCGTTGCATTTAATTTCAAATGAGCTTCGTTTAACTTTTTAAGAATAAAGTACAGACCTAATATAAACAAATAAATTCAATAGTATAATAGGTTCGGTAATGACTTGTCATTTAAGACGCGCTGGCTCTTTCGTTACAGACGAAGAACAAAGGTTCTCGCTACGCTCCTGTTAATTCCTCGACACTTTCCCAGTGCAGTGACGTTAAAAAGGAAGTCACGGCCTAAGGTTCGTTGCTCCACACGCCTTAATAACCCCCTCGCACTGATCTATGCCACACATGAAAATGAAAGTCATGTACTGTTTAGAAGAAAGTATGCACGCTTATCTTCTTCTGAGGAAAAAACAACGAATACATTAACCGCATTGTCATGGTCAATCATTTGTATACCTAGAACAGTCATATATTACAAGAATGTGTACGTTACTGCGCCAGCCAGCATATTTCTTAAATCATAAAACTCAGCAACCAAAACTATTTATCATTAAATACTTCTAAAATACTTATTTTTTATTTTATTAATACTTCAAAAATAAAGAAACGTAGACGCTTCTTCATTTTCGGTATGATAAACAAAATTCTATGCAATGAAATACAAATAAAATTAGGTCTGCATTGTAATTAATAATCGTTAAATTTATTTAACAATCCTTACTAATATTATAAATGTGAAAGTAACTCTGTCTGTCTGTCTGTCTGTTACGCTTTCACGCCTAAACCACTGAACCGATTTTGCTGAAATTTGGTACAGGGGTAGATTAGACCTTGGGAAAGGACATAGGCTATGTTTTGTCGCGATAACCGACACCTACGCGGGCGGAGCCGCGGGCAAAAGCTAGTAATTTATAAAACTAAAATTGCCACGAAAATATAATATCTACCGGCAACTTGATTTTTATTACACAATACTCATTATCATTCAATATTTACTAGAACAGTGCTCATAGGCGCTTTACACTCGTAAAGTTTGTAAGTGATGTGCTTCGGACTGTTTACAATTCGCGTGGCTGTTCCAATTAATTTTAATTTGCTACTTCAATTACTTTTGACGAGAAAACGGTTGTTCCCAAGTACAGATATACTCGGTCCAATTATTTTGTTGTCAGAATCTAATCACTAATAATTACTAGACTGATGATAGATATAAGATATGTACATAGATATAAACTTTGTTGTATACCAACAAAATATACATATATGGAAAACACAATCAACATATATGGCCATATCGCTAATAAAAGCAATATCTTACAGGCAACCTTCGAAAGGACATGAATCCTAAATGAGCTAAATCGTATATTGGGTAGTTATTGGTGTAAGAGGAAAGAAAAGAGGACTAACGTAGTCATTTATTATATCAGATTAGATTACAAACACATATTATTGTAATGTATTTTTTTAATTTTTTTTTTTTTTAAAGTACGATTATACATAAATACGACAATAAAAGTGTCGTATTTATGTATAATCGTACTTATTTTTTTAAAAATTTTGTCCGTCCAATTGACTTTAATTAAATCATTCATATATACATTATAATTTTACATACATACTAAGCCGACATATATATTATATATCTGTCTGTCTTTATCTCGCACGAAAGTTAGAATCACATAACGCAAACAAGTTGTGGGGAAGACTGGGCCCAGGTAGCGGTCTTTAACCATGCTTTTGAAGATGGCCAGCTATACTCAAGGATTATAAATGTGTGTCATTGAGGAACACGAAACATTCTTTTAAATAAGTGGGAGTATTGGGATTAACAACAAAAGTTTTGAAGGCACTCAAGCGTATCGAGTTGCTCCTCGGTGACGTGACGACATGAATATCCCTAAGGTCTTCGCACTTTGGCATATTTCCTTTGGAATACCATTAAAAAGATCTCTGGCAACTGTGACCAATTTACTTGAGGCAACATTCTGGAGCTACCAACAACTATTACCTGAGTCTTGGAGGGGTTCAATTCCAACCCATATCGCATGCTCTAAGTGCATATCCTCGTCAAGTTGGTGTTAATAGTATTAAAAAAGTAAAGAAGTTCTGTAAAGAAGCCTGTGTATATACTTATTTTTGAAGATCGTCTGCATAAAGGTGGTAGGAAGAAGGTAATGACTTAGAGACAGACTTTATATAAATTGTGAAAAGCACAGGAGATAGCACTGCACACTGTGGCACACTGACGGATATATTACGCCAAGTGGAAAGGAATCTTCAACACGTACACGTTGTCGGCGCCCAAACAGGTAACTATGGGCGGGGCGGATCCACCCGATGGAAATCCGCGTCGGGTTGGTGAACCCCTATTCTCAACACCTGTCTGGTGTAGAGTCTGGCTAAGGTCTGGGAGGAGTGCAGGTCGCGAAGATGCCCAGAGCCAGGCTAGTGGTTACCTTCACGTGGTGCCGCCTGTTATTGGTCTGGTTCCCTAAGAAACAGACGCAACAAAAAACGCAGCTAAAAATTCCCCCCATCCAATATCCCATCCTTTATGTCGACTTATCGGTGCGCGGGACTCGCAGCCACACTCGATCACGGGTGGGGCTGCGGGGCCTGCGTGCCGGGACGTCGACATATTCCTTAACCCATCCAGCAAAACCGGCAGCCCCGGACACTAATTAAGCGCAATGGACAAAATACAACATGATATACCCCAGGGGGGTACCGGCGAAGCCGGAAAATCCCCCCCTGGACCTTCCCAAGGTCCAGGCAGTCCCTCGTATTCTGGGGGGGACACCCGTGCGCCATCCAAACTACCGACTAAGAAACCCAGTGGTCAGGTGGCACGTCCCGGTAGGTCTCTATCAGAGACTCTCGGGGACGACCTGACCCATATGAGCATTGCAGAGAGCAATGTTCAAAGCAATGTTCAGTCCAAGGAGTCAATAATCAAGTCTATGTACAAAAGGTTAAAGGCTCGCAGGAAAAAACAGGTTGAGCTATCGAACCAGGTCAAACCCCGGGGCTCGTCAGCCGCAGTGGTAACGACTGTGCCTCAGGGAGGGGCCGGTTCGAAACCTCAAAAAGTAAAACGTCAGAGCACCGATCCTGACGAGAAGACCTAGCAACGTCCACCAAAACGACCCAAGACCGCAAAGAACGAGGGAACACAAAGACCCAAAGCAGGTCAGAGTGATCTCTCGGTCATCATCCAGCGGGAGGACGGGGTGGCGATGGACGAGGCAACCGCGGCTGAGATCAGGACAATACTGACAGACAAGATCCTCAAGACCCTACAAGAGGAAGCCGATGAACGCGGCCGTAACGTGGCATTCGATGCCTCGGGTTTGGTGGCAGAGGGATATTTCCTTGTGACACCAACCACCGAGGAGGCGATGACCTGGTTATTAAACTGTGACTTCGGAGACCAGGATGGAGTACCCCTGAGACCCAGGAAGCTCGACAAATACAGGATGTCGATCTGGATCCCAGGTAGCACCGAGAAGATACCTGTAGACGAAATGTACTTTTTGCGAAGGCAAAACGTCTACAGGGAAGAGCTGCGGTTCCCTGAGTGGTCCCTCATTCGCAGGCAAATACTCCCCTTGGGAGTACGACTTGTGATGGGGGTCCCTCAGGAAGTCGCAACGCAGAAAACCATCTGGCTCCATAACCAGGCTACCAGGGTCCACACCAGGCTTCTGGGCAAAACACCTGCCGAGCCAGAAGCCAGATGCATCTGCAAAGACGTCTGTCCAAAGCACCCCACAACAAAGTCACTGGGTGCGGTGCCAGCCGACAACTCCACCGCACGAAGTGGATTAAGCCGACCGAGCACAACACCCAACAGCACACAACAGGCACGAAACACAGAGGGGCCAAAGCCCGAAGGCGGGGGAGACGGATCGCAGGCGGGCACCTCACAGAAAGAGGACCCACTGAATGTTGCAGGCCCCACCGACAGACAAACCCCGCACACCCCCCCCCCCACCCCCCTACGACGCGGAAGGACCTGACACCCCCACCAAGTGTAGCATCGCTACAACCACATTGGAAAGGGGTGCCGTCTCCCAACGCGAAGACCAAATAGGGAGGGAGCAATAACACACACACGCATACATACATCAACACAAACAAATGAACACACCCAGAAACACACCACAAAAACACACACAAAAAATAAAAATAGTCCAAGTAAATCTCCACCACTGCCACGATGCCATGAATGAGCTGTGCAAATATGTGGTGGAAAAGAAAATCGATATCGCTCTGCTGCAAGAACCACACGTCTATAACGGACGCGTGACTGGGCTGGGCTCTCTTGGATCTTCTATCATGCTGATGGGGGAGTCAAAACCAAGGGCATGCATCTATGCCAGCAGCAGAGTGAGATCGTTAGAACTAATAAAGGCAGATTGGTACAGTAACCTCGCTAGTATTGCAGTGACAGTACAAGCGGAAGCAGGAAATAAAGTAAGAGTGCTCTTTGTCTCTGCGTACTGTAGCGTCCGGGGCTACGCGAATATATTTATATTTAAACGAACTGTAGGGAATCGCGGACTCCGCTCAGGGACTGAGCCTACATTCAATACACTTATATCTTCTCTTCGGCCGGCGGGCGAGGGCGCAGCCCCCAAGTCGCCCGCTGTCAGCCGAATCCACCGCCAAGCAATTGTTTTTTTTCCCTATACATATTTTGAATTACAATACTTTATTTTTAAACTCTGACACATGATGGCCAGGTCAATGAACTGTAGTGATCGAACGAGGTCGGAGCACTACAGTACCTACCCAACGAAAGGGACTTCGAGCCACCATCCCAGGAAATGGAGGAAATAACAAGAAAATACCAAGGTAAGAACCTTCCTATTATTCTAGGTTGTGATGCCAACGCCCACCATGTGGTATTGGGCAGCACAGACTGCAATAAAAAGGGGGACTTACTCCTGGATTTCATTAGTACCACAGGAATGGAGATTCTAAATGTGGGCAACACGCCTACGTTTGTCACCAAATCTAGCAGAGAAGTGCTGGATATTACTATCGCTACGAACAGTATAAGCCAGTACATCAAGGACTGGAAAATAGACGAAAGTGACTCAATGTCGGATCACCGAAGAGTCACCTTCAGTCTAAAGACCAAGATAGACAAGATTATGAAAAGAAATGCGAGGAAGACCAACTGGGCGACATACGAATACCATATAAAGAAATGGAACCCGGGAGTTGAAACCTTACTAATAGATAAAAAAAGAAGAAACTAATAGACTGGACGTAGCTCTTAGGAAAGCATACTACAAGGCATGCCCACTCAAGGAGATAAAACCAGGCAAAGGGCAACCCTGGTGGACTAAAGCACTAGGCAAACAAAGGAAAAGAACACGTCGAGCTCTCAAACACGCTCTGAAGAAGGACGATGATGAGAGCTGGCGCGCGTACAGAGAGCAAAGACATATTTACAAGAATGAATGTAGAAAGGAGAACAGAACAAGTTGGAAGGCGTTCTGCACAGGAGTTGAAAAACAACCTGACGCGGCACGACTTGTGAAAACATTCTCTAAAGTTAACACATGTAAACTAGGAAGTATCAAGAAAGCGAAAGAGTTACTAACGGACCCCAAGAGGATACTTGAGGTCATGCTGGAAACACACTTCCCAGAATGCGAAAAATATGAGGATGATAACACGCCGATAGACTCAAACCTCATAGAGGATATGGAGGATATATTCTGTGATAAGGGCGTTCGACTGTGGGCAAACGCCCTTATCGCAGAAGAACATTTACAGTGGACTATACGATCATTCCAGCCATACAAGGCGGCTGGACCGGACGAAATCTTCCCTAAAATGTTACAAGTAGCCAGCAAGTACATAAGCAAAGATATACTGGCTCTCTACAAAAGTAGTATCAGAGCTGGATATATCCCAAGAAAATGGAAAGAGGTAAGAGCAGTGTTTATCCCGAAACCTGGGAAGACATCATATCAAGAGGCCAAATCCTTCAGGTGCATTAGCCTCTCCTCATTCCTTCTTAAGACATTAGAGAAAATCCTGAACAGATTAATAAGTGAACAAATAAACTCGGAGTGCATGGAGACAGAAGAAACCAGTTTCCACCTGCTGGCCGAATGTCCCATGTACTCACTAATTAGATGGGAACTTCTGGGATCGGACACACTGGATACGGAGGAGTTGAAGGATCTGAGGGTGGAACAGATCGTAAGATTCTGCAAGGACACAAAAAGGTTTGTAGGGGCGCCGTGAATGCTGGAATAACCACGCTCTCCCCAACGGGAGGGCAGCGGAAATGGATGAAGTGGCCCACAGGCATCGTGGGTGAATCGTCCGTCCGGCTTCCGGTGTCTCCAATTGTAATAATAAAAAAACAGGTAACTATGAAACCAATCAATCACTGTTGGAGATATGTTAATAAAGCGCAGTATGTCAAGCAGGTTATGAAAATCTACAGTATTAAACGCATTGCTGATATCGAGTAAGGAGAGTACCTTAAGATTTCCCTTCTCCATGCCTAGCCTGATATCATCAGTAACCTTGATCAATCGTGCTGTATCCAGGACGGAATCCTGACTGGAGTCTATTCAGGAGATTTTTTCATGTAAGGTATGAAGTTAATTGATTTTGAACTAAGCGTTCTATTACTTTTGATAGAAAACGTAAGATGGAAATGGGACGAAACTTGTAAAGGGACGAGCAATTAGATTTTTTAGGCAAAGGAATGATTTGTGCCTCTTTCCCAGCATCTGGAAACATACTGCAAGAAAGGGAATGATTTAGTATATGGCAAATTATGGGTAGTATTTGTTACAGAATTGGTTGTACCACTGTCGTGTTTGTAGTAAAGGCACAAGTTGCGTACACTACCTATACAAGTTCAATTATGTGACTAAAGACTAAATAAATGGTCTAACAAATTAGCATTGTGTTTTGCGAGAATGTTGATACGGTATTAATAACAACCGAACCAAAATAAGACTAGGTAAACATAATAATATAAACAAGATAAAAATATGATCTCATATGAGTATACAATATGCATGGAGACAGAGAGAGAAAAGCATCGCCCCGAGACGCATAAAATATCGGAGAATTTCGAATATCTAGGACGTGTTCAGGTAGCTTAGTTGGTCAGAGTACTCCCTTTGTGAGGGACTGGTCGCGGGTTCAAATCCCGTCCTTGATGTTCACTTTTTCGAACTAAATCTATTGGAAGAGAGATAAAAGTACACTTTGTAACAATTTTAACTTTGTATAATAAATTGATTATTATTTTTAATATTGAATATATCGATATACCGGTATAATTATCCAACAAAATAAATAATTTGCAAATCAACAAATTCTGCAGTAGAGTTAAATAGTACAAAAAAGTCAACTTACATGCAAAGTCCTGAAAAGACCGAAAGAAAGAAAACGTGTTTAAAATTTTAACGATAAATCCGTAAAGATTTATTATAAATCGATTATAAAAAAATCGATTCAAGAAACACAATAATGCAGTGATATACATATGCACAAATCCTTGTTGCTTGTCCAAGTGCTAAAGCTATTGTATAGATATATAAATCAATAAAAATTGCTTACAGGTAAATACAAACTACGTAAAAAGGAAATTGTAACAACCTATGCAACTATATACGAAACAATGTAAATACAATTACGTGTTGTCAACATCTTAATAACACAGCGATATAACTTCCTAAGAATATCTTTAAATCGAATATATTAATGAACTTCTGCACAACAGTAAAACAAATTGCATATAATAATATCGAAACATTATTGCTCGTTCAGAATATTTATACCAAAACGATGAACAAAACTTGTCTTTTGGGATACAGATATTGTTTTCTTAACCATAGGTATATTAACTTTAAGAATCCATAAGGCAACTTTCTCTTTACATTTTGCAAATTGAACATTATGCAGACGCTGATATGACGTACTCATCAAGAATATCGATTGACATTCGATCCAACTAGTGACGATTTATTATTATATTTGCCATGTCATGGTATGATGCATCGAGTTTTTTGGCCGTCGCGTCGTGGCAGGGTTTGCTATTTTCTAACAAACTAATGATTCTATAATATTCTATCATTCAAATACAGCATCTACATTTTGATAATTTTTTTTTGTATATAACTAGGTAACTTTTAATGCCTGATTCGAAATGTATTAGGCACGCGATTATTAACAGGGTAATTACTCCTACTTCCAAGGGAGGATCCACGAGCGATAGAGGTCATGACCTGGGGTCAACTCTTGGCAAATGCCAAAATGTCGCAGAAAAGTCGATCTACAATATTCACTTATCAAACTAATTACAAATACCTTATGATCTCAACGATAATCTTCGCCTAAATCTAATTAAAGATCTTTTTTAATTTTTCGTGTAAAACATATTTTATGTTATGTTGTCGGAAGTTTACGCGAAGTCTCACACATTGAAATAAAACTATTTTTAACGGATTCGTCGGGATCAATGTAAAATATAAAATACATCAAATAAATCGCGATAGAATCCGTTAAAAATAGTTTTATTTCAATATATTTTATGTTATTTAATGATTGTAAAGTAAATAACATATAGAATGTATCAGCTATTAGCGGATCTATAGAATCGAAGTATTTATATCCAACCAACAATTAAACGGTAGCGATAAAGCACCAGTTAGCAGCTCTAAGCGATTCAAATTATCCATTTAAGTTTAGCCGTAGATGGTAACTGGTTTTGCCTATAATTTGAAACTTCAACTAGAATTGTTGCGCAGACCCTTGTTCGTTGACATGCAGCGTTCCAATGCGTACTTAGCTAGAAATGATATCTAACTAGTATAAACTTGACAGTCAGCCATAGAAAACAACGCACATTCGCCCACATTTTCATTATCGAAATTTTGATTGATCATGACCATGATTATGATAATATATTAATAATGACTATCGAAACTCTTTAATTAATCATTCCTTCTTCTCACGAATTATCAAACTATGCGAAAAGCGTATTGTTTGGTCAAGAATCTACCTAATGGTATTCCCAAAATCTGTTCCAATCGGTAAAATCGAAATAAATTATTTCTTTACTATGGCATCAAAAGAATTATAGACGTAACGTGAGTTATAAACTTCACATACACAGTCCCTTTCATTGAATTTTTATTTATAAAAAGCCCTTAACATATTTTTCATTTAAATAAATCACTTAAATCTAAATAATTACCGCTCGAGGATAATACACACAAGCAAAACACATTTGATTGTAACCGACCTCACAACATTCCTGCTAGTATGACGCAGAAGATAAACAATGTACCAGAAATTTTATAGGATAAAAATACCCAACTCAATAAAATAGGATGAAAATGTGGTCCCTGCAGTTTTTTAAGCCATTATTATTTTTCACCCCCCGATTGTAAATCAGGACCAACAAATTGTTTTGCAATGGCTCCTCTTTCAATTTCAAACAAATGAATTTTATAATGTGGAACAAATGACAAAAGTAAAGTAAATTTTTAACAAGATTAGTGGTTATAATTATTAGCTTCAGGAAAAATGAAGTGATGAATGAAAAAATATGTTTTACTGTGAAACATATTTTTGCTATCGTCATAGAAAACTTCTCCAATTTTTTGGTCATAATTAATATTCGTTAAATAATAAAATAAATGAAATTATCAAAAATTTACATCATATCCTCGTAATTCATGATTTCAGAGTCACCAGACCTGCGAGAGCCCAGAGCCATACTAAGCAGGCCTATATTTTATAACGGTTCGTGGATACCATTTTTAGATTTTTAATTACCAGCTAAACTAATCGAAAGAAACAAACAGCCGGCCCCCAGATGCAAAAATTTTAGCTATGACTGCAAATGAGACAGTTTCATGAATATAAATAATTTATTAATAGAGTAATAAAAAAATACAAGAACAAATTTTATAATTTATGAAGGTTCTACCGTATATACTCATCTATGTAGCTTTAGTCCCTGCTATCAGTCAAATGGCCTCGCTTCAAGTAAACAAGTATGCATTCGTTTTTAAATATACATATTTTACGTAAGTTATTAAAAACTTTAGCTTCGCTAAAATAGCATACGTCAGGTGCCTCTGGTGTTTTACTTTTCCGATCCTACTTTGACAGTACTTTAATGACATCTTTTTTATAACTGCCACCAATGTTTAACACCTTACTTTAAACTATGTTAAAAATATATTTCGTATTTCGGTCTTATTGTTAAAAAAGTATATCCATTATTGAGATTGCGTCGTATCTACATGTCACTGCAATCAAGTTTTGTCATTTTAAAGGTAGGGTTCACCTTAGAACACAAGTGGACAGCTTTGGGCCTTGGAGTTAAACCAGTACCTATTAGTGAGCGCCTAGCCGCAAAAACAACAGGGAACGAATCGGGAATGCGGCCTGGATCTGCTACAGTCCAATGTTGCCAGATAAGAACGATTAGCCTTAACTGCTGTAGAATTCGGTACAGATATTATCGTTAGTTGAGTATAACATTTTAGCACCCCTGTTTTAAAAGATGATTAGTGTAAAACTTTGATTCTTCTGTACATCATAATTCACCAAAGCAATTTAGGTTTTCAAATCATAGAACAAATCTACTGTTGCCATTAACATTTTGATAAAGCGATACCAACAACAACGACACATATTACAAGTTATTAGCTATATCATAAATTTCCCATTTCTCTTTGATGGCGCTCTAAGTAGTTAGAGACACTTAATTTTCTGCTATTAGGTACTAGATCATCATAGTCATAAACTGTCAATATATAAGCATTTATTGCTAAAGTTCGATGATAACGAGCAATAAAATATAACTATTAATTGAAACATACTCGTAGATAGGTTTATCAAATTAAGACATCATTAGAAATACAAATACAAGATAATACTTAATACTCAAGTAACTATTTTTCTAGAAACAGTGACAGCTAGTTAAAGGTTATTAGTGTAAACAATCTAATCAGTATGTTTGCAACTACCGCTTGTTATTAGCCTGTCACTAGCCTGATCTATCTTCCTTGTTGCGAAGTTATATCCGTAGTGTATAATATTTTTCATACGTTGGCACTCTGATACAGTTTCCATTAGGTAGTGATATAGCACATGTCTCGATAAAGACCTCATTTACGACGAATAGCCATCCGATCATGAACAATCCGGTTTTGTAGTTTAATTACGCGTTTTTGAACATAGGTTACGCATTATTTCCTATCTAAACGTAGGTACTTCTTGAGAAATACGTCTTTAAGCTTTCACGGAATTGGAATCGGATTCGGAATGAACATGTCTTATGTAGAATGATTTGACACATTTTAAATGTCACAGAATTTGTGACCGTAATAATGAGCATAGTCATTAAAAATATGGGTAGACAGTTTTAGCACAAGACGTCTGTATTTCCCTATAATTTTACATATTAAACAGTTGCATAAAAAACAAATGGTCTAAACTTACTTTATCATAAATTACATTGGTTTTAGTCGGTTCAAGCCCGACATAACCGCCCCCGCTGGCCGGCAGGGGGGTATCCGAAGGGAATTCCGCACGAAAAAAAAAAAAAAAAAAAACGGTACTTGAACGCAATTGTTACCGAAAAACTGACTAGCAACAATGTCCTCTCTAATCATAGACTAACCACACACACTGAATAATATTAACAATATTGACACTTAAAATGTACATACTGTAAAAAATATTGTATGTATATATCACTCAATAATAGGCCGCACACATACAATCTATTGGCAGTATGTATTTTATTGTCAATATTATCCCTTAGGGACACTGCACACACGCAATAATCCATTTATGAGGCAAATCATGACCAAGTAAACAATCGAGGGTTGTTTTTGTCTAGAATTGATCGATTACTCAACGAATCACCTAGACTAATTGGAAACGTCCGTATGAATCAATCTGGCGTTCCCATACATCGTGAATCGTGAGACCGCTCAGAACCTAGCGAAGTGAATGACCAATTACATGTGAGGGCGGATGTGCGTCGGCGATTCCACTCGAAATGTAATCTAAAGGCGCCATTACCTTCACGTGGCTCCAGCCGCCTCATCAGCTACGTAATTCACGTAATAAAGGCAATCTGTTGACACTCGCCGCCTTTACTCCGGACAAATAATCCACTAGATCTTCGATCGACCTCTCACTACTGCACTTACATATTATTTTTTCTTTGTAATACTATTAGTCGAACTGCCAACCGGTAGTGTATAAGTAAGATACTTTTATTCATCTTTTTATGCTGCCCTTTTAGACGTGGATATTTCTGTTAGAACTCATGTTGAAAACCCATCATAATATTTTAATCCTGTTAATTATCCTATTGATACTTTACTGCTGTAATAGATCACTTACTTGAACTGTAAACGCAGTCATAATATATATAATTAATGACTTTGAACCATAGAATATACATTAACTACTTTGAACTCTTCATGGTCAGTTGTAAATCGACGTAAATCGAGTTGTGCTTCCAGGAATTTTCTAATGCCATCTCGTACAGCATAAAATTCTCAGTAAGGACACATTGTTTTTATGATCCATCTGTTCTGTAAAAAATAATTAGTAATCAATCAATAACAATTATCTGAGAGAAAAGAACATTATGGGGTGTTAAGGCGAGGGTATTCGACGACTTTAGGTATTTTTGGCATAGTAAAGTTGCCACTTTACACCACAGTGAGGCGCTGGCGGTCCGCGTCCAGTGTTTCGCGTAATATACAGAAAAACAACGAATGTTAACTTAAGGTGGTGTAGTAGTCTCAACACAAATAATGACGCAACTGTTATTTATATAGAAGACCTTCGATTTAATTGCACTTTAGATAAAGGGTAAGCTTATAATAATTATAATATTGTAATATAGGTATCAGAAAGTCTCTCCCGTAAAAGCTTATATGAACCAAACTATGAAAAAGATCAAAACGAGAGTCGACCCCGGGCACCAAGCTACAGGATCTTTATGGGACCCCATTGACGGCCTTTGTGACGTAGCGGTAGTGTATTCGACTACCACGACAGGGGGCACGGGTTCGATTCCTGCTTACTGTAAATATTTGTATGCATGAATGTCTATTTGCATTGGCCTGGGTGTTTTAATGTATAATATGTATTTATTTACGAAACAGAAATAGTATATAAGTATGTTTATCCGCATTCTGTAACCCATAACACAAGCTAGTCAAACTAAGCTTACTTTGGGTTATGGAAGCGCTGTGTAAGATATCGTAGAATATTTATTATTATTATATTATATACTTATAAACCATTATTGCTCCCAGTTGCACACACTAGTGGGCCCCCACATACGTATGGGGCCGGTACACCCATGGCCCCCCATACATATACGTTACCCATGGGGCCCATATACCCATGGGTCACATACACATATGGGTTCTATAGACCCATGGGCACCATTAAGATCCGTGGAGCATCTGGGCCCAAGCTAGATGTGACACGGCAGTCGCTCCCGTAAAAGTCACAATGAATCAGGTTATGGAAAGGAGAAGTAGAAGAGCGTACCCTGGGCTCCTAACTGTAAGCTTTGGATGCAACCGAGATTGGAGCTCGGATTCATGAGGTTAGGCCCCAAAGCGATGAAAACATTATATAGATATTTAGAGGCAGGTAGTAGTAGTATTTGGTAGTGTTGAAGGTTCATATCGGTTTAAATTATGTTGCTGGTAGGCACTGTTCCCAATATTTAGTACCACTATTCGATATGTCTATTAGTGCCATCATTACAAATTATTTTTATTGCACCCACTTATGTCATAAGATATTTAATTCTATTATAATGCCGATACTTTACTTAGTTTTAATATTTGTACAATAAGTAACTACTTACTTATTTACACAAATTATACTTTACCGAAAACACTATACTAATACTAGCATTATATTCGCAAAAGTTCAAGACTCAACTTTTTATCATTAGATTTGCACATCTGGCACATTCTCTGCGATGTGGCATGTAGCAACACGCTAAGTACGATTTCGCTGTGCATCTGCCGCAAACTGACACACATCCTGCCTCTAACACGTACTGCTCAGGACTGCTTGACTCTCCGAACGTATACGTGTACATATGGGTCGAAAACATAGGTATTATGATTTTTTATGGTATAATTAAGAATTTAGCTAATTTTGTTAGCCGTTTTTCATTTTCCTATCAATGACCTTCATTTTGGTATCATTTTTATATTTCTAACCTGAACATAACTCAAATAAAACTGGAAAGCGTTTTGGGTTAGACCAATCTTTGAGAGCAAATTCTATCGAGGAAAGTAAAAGTCATCGTGTATCGGATAACTGAAAATACTAGTTTGAATAGCCTAGAATAACATATATGCTTTTCAGAAAACAGGGAATCTAATCTAAAAACACCCTTTCTCGGGGACCGTCGCTTTAATATTGCCATCACTTTTAATATCATAATGGAAGTCTTAATGGTGGTCATGAATTATGATGGCTATCCGGTCTATGTAGAGCGATTAATTGGTCCCTGCCAATGTAAAGAATGCGTTATATAGTGATGTGCAATTCTGCTTAAAGCGAGCATTTTCTGTTTGTGCAGCTGCAGCGTAGCCCTACAGGCATACAGTGCGTGGAAGTAGAACGACCTCGAAGGACGACGCGGTTGCGGCGTGTGCGCATTGTATTCGCCACGGTTGCGATATATCCGCATAACTCGCTTGACCGCCCCGCACGGTTAATTAAAGAGTTGTTACGCAGAATCACTGACATCTAAATATTTTTCTGCTTTGTAGGCACATAATTTGCTAAAAATATGTAGCTGGAAAATAGTTAAGTAGGTAACTTGCTATTCTTGACCTCTAGAAAAAACACAAGGTATAATGCGAATTTACTATTCTATAAGTACCTACGTAATAAGTAGTCAAATAATAACAAAGTCGTAATAGTGAGAACGTTTATAACTCGAGAACAAGTGGACCGATTTTCATGATCTTTATTGTATTGGATTCGTCTTAGCGCCTTCTGGGACAATTTGTATTAAACTATCTGTTAGATTTACGTAGACCAAACTCGAATTGTAATGTAAAAAACAAAATATAGAGAGCCAGATAAAGAGCCAATGACAACAATTTGACAGTTACTTTGACAATTTCTCAACCCAACGTCATAGACAAGAATTACTTGATAGAAATTTATTTCACAGACAATGTTTGGTAAAAAATGTTTGTTTAATTCACTTTTTACTTTGTTATTATACTGTTAAACAAATATCTTTATATATATATATATATATATATATATATATATATATATATATATATATACTACTCTGTGTAAAAAGTATCGGGAATATGTCTATAAAAAGACCCGCGTAAAAGAGGTCGTTCTAATTTTTTTACTGCATGTTGGTAGCACTGTACTGATTTAGCGCGCAAAATTTGAGCGGGATCTGTCATTCAATTTGTTTTAAACTACACTTTTTGTTGGTCATAGTTTTGAGTCCTCGGCGATATTTTACAATGGAAAATATTGTTGAACAAAGAGTGTGCCTTAAATTTTGTGTTTCGAATGATATTTCATGTGGTGAATCACTAAAAATGTTGCGAAATACCTACGGCGAATCGTTTATATCGAAAACAAGGGCTTATGAATGGTATAAGGCTTTTAAAGAAGGCCGAGAAGTAGTAGTAGACTTGCCTCGTTCTGATAGACCTTCAACCGCTACGACCAAAGAAAACATCGACAGAATCAAGGCTAGTGAGGTGAACATATCTTTTAAGTCCGTCCACAATATTCTCAATGACATTTTAGGCATGAAACGCGTCGCCGCTCGACTAGTTCCAAAAGAGCTCAATTTTGTTCAAAAAGCGCAGCGAAAGCATGTCGCTGAAGACATGGTTTCCCGAGCTTTACGGATCCGACCTTTATGAAACGTATAATTACTGGCGACGAGACATGGGTTTATGAGTATGACATGCAAACAAGCCAACAGTCTTCAGAATGGCGTCTCGAAAACGAGCCGAAACCCAAAAAACCGCGGCAAAGTCGCTCCAAAATCAAGGTGATGCTGACAGTTTTTTTTGACTACCGTGGTGTGGTTCACTCCGAATTCCTTCCAGAGGGAGAAACAGTGAATAAAGAATATTATATAGGCGTCATGAAGCGTTTGCGTGAGAGTATCCGCCGAAAACGTCCAGATTTGTGGCGACACAACTCATGGATGCTGCACCATGATAATGCACCATCACACACAGCCATTATAGTGAAAGAGTTTTTAGCGAAAAATTCTGCAAAAGTTCTCGACCAAGCACCGTATTCACCTGATATGGCTCCGTCTGACTTTTTTTTATTTCCCAAGTTAAAATTACCACTTCGAGGAAAACGTTTTGAGTCGATAGAAGCCATAAAAGAAAATTCGCTGAATGACCTTTTTTTTTTTTTTTTTTTTTCGTGCGGAAATCCCTTCGGATACCCCCCCGCGTGCCAGCGGGGGCGGTTATGTCGGGCTTGAACCGACTAAAACCGCACGCCGTCTCGGGTCTACAGACGCCGGGGTGTAAGGTTGCCCATAGAGCATATCCCTCGCACCCCGACTGACCCTGGGCCATCTCCGGTTTCGAGATGGCCCCCTCGGGTTTGGGAACCACGGTGTCCCCGTCTTGCCCCGGTTTGGGGGAGGGGCGCTAGTCGCCCCACCGTCCCGGCCTGCTTCTGCTGGGGTGACAGGTGGCCTCACCCGCCACCCCCAGGCCTGCGCTCATGGAGGACGGAGGTCGTTAAGCGACCTCCGGTGCCAGAGTTGGTTCCCTACTTGAAATCGAATGACGCGAGATCGAATAACACTTTCTCGAAAACGTTCACTCGATAGTACTTGAAATCGATAAATTATGAGCTCGACAGTTCACTCCCTCGACGGTTCATTTGCTATTTGTCTACCTAAAGGCCATACCGCAAATAGCCTATGAAAAATGTATGGAAGACTGGGTGAAGCGGTGGAGATGTTGTATTGCAAGCGATGGGGCCTACTTTGAAGGCGATAAAATAAATTTAGATGAATAATTTGTATTTTTTGTTTTATTGACAAATTCCCGATACTTAGTATACAGAATGTATATATATATATATATATATATATATATATATATATATATATATATATATATATATATATATATATAATATATATATATATACATATATATATAGATATATATTTCTTGTGTGCGTGTGTATGTCACTGAACTCCTCCTAGACGGCTGGACCGATTTTGATGAAATTTTTTGTGATCGAAATCCACGCGGACGAAGTCGCGGGCACAGCTAGTAAAATATAAATACTGTTGGAAGTATTCGAAATATCAATTGAATTAGACCTGTTTAAACGGTGCCATTGTTTGCGCGTTTTGGATGACGTCATGCAGTTGTTTACCATATGCATATTATTGTTTACTATACAGATAAGGAGTTTTATTCATTGAAAATCTGTATATATATAACAAAGTCGGGTTAGTAATACCGTTTAGAAAATTTTTATGACGTTTGAGAATTTCCTCCGCCCATTGAGAGACCAATAGAGAGACAACCTTCAATGTCAAAGATAAAAAAACGCACCCATGTTTTTTATGACAATATCATAGCTTTGACACTAATAAATATTTTGAAGTAATCATATATTTTTAAATACAAAAATATAATGGAATTGTGGGTATATATATACCTATCTTCACCCAGCGCGATGCACGTTGGACGTTATTATACGTTAAAGACAGTTATGGCCCCACTTACACAGCATTGTCATGCACATTTTTTTGCAGTAACCTTTATTACATTAACATAATAATACGTTTTTGTCATAATATCTTCATAAGATTTGATATGGTGTAACCATACGTAATTATATTTACGTACAGTATATTTGTATGAACATTTCTTCATATGAACATTCTAGTAAATAAATTTAAATTGTCCCCAAGCGTGTTAAGTACTCTGCTAAGTTAATCAGATGCCATATTTTTTGTAACAAATTATACTAAACAGTTCATTTCATTAATTGAAAAATTTCCCATTTACATGGGAAAACCAGTTTTAGTTTGTGGTGGCATCACTAAACTTGACATAGTTTGTTATTTTTATAATACATTTTATAACGTTATTTTGAGAAATATAAGTATAGAAAAAATATAATAAAGCGTGAAACGTAGTCCCATTCATTCCCTTATGTTTTGTGGGCAAAAATCGCACTCTTTCACCACCACCGGTGAGTGGTGGTAGTTACGTTATGAAAAACCCCACGCCGTTTCGAGGGGTGTAATTTGGCCAAATTAGGCAAATCCCTTGCACCCCGGCTGACCGTCGGCTATCTATGGCTTTGAGATAGCCCCCTTGGGATACTGTGTATACTAGCAATTAGGATAATTAAAAATATGAGACATTCACGAAATAATTTCAGACAATAAGGTTACCAACAGAATTTGATTCTAAGGTGGAACAAAGTTTGCCGGATCAGCTGATAATAAGCCAGACCATAAAAGCGAAAGTTTGGATGGAAGGTTGGATGGATGTTTGTTATTCAATGACACTTGAATGATTAAACAGACCAAGTTAAAATATAGAAAGATAGAGTATCGTCTGGAATTAAAATAGGCTATATTTTATTCCAGAAATAAGGTCCTTTGGGTAGCAAGAACAGGATTTAGTAGACACGCACCGGAGCCACAAGCAACTACTATAGGAAACATATTGAGGTACTTGGGGTGTGTGTTGGGTAACCTCCTCGAGTGTCGCTCCGATTCCGATCCCGCTGCAGTTCGGGGGGGACGGAATCGGAGCGGCCGGTACACCCTGGGCGGCGGTCAATGGCTTCCCCTTCACCCCTTCATAGGGTTGGCATTGATCGTCGGCCAATACCCAACGTGGCGGGAACACATCGCTCTCCGTACTCCTCTGCTTTCAGAGGAGACAGGATGAGCGATGCTGTTAGTGGTGAGATGGCCCAGGGTCAGCCGGGGTGCGAGGGATATGCTCTATGGGTAACCTTACACCCCGGCGTCTGAAGACCCGAGACGGCGTGCGGTTTTAGTCGGTGCAAGCCCGACATAACCACCCCCGCTGGCCGGCGGGGGGGTATCCGAAGGGATTTCCGCACGATAAAAAAAAAATAAAAAAAAAAGGTACTTTTTATACTTCTACCTATTTAGAAGGTATCAAACTAAACAAGTCATTATGGCCATATGCCTTATAAAGAAAAAAAAAACCGTTACGCACAGACGCGTATAGATATCGCTTGCCGAATAACCACGCATCAATGACCGCTTCAGGAAACTATAGCATTCCAACATTCAGTTGACTCACTTGGATGTTCACCGTCGCCGGACTAGCGCCGAGTCTTTGAAACCTCAATCAAACGTCTTTGCCAAGCTAATGCCTAATTGCACACAAGTAATAATTGTAAGATATTTCTACGAAGAATTTTAAATGCCTGAACATTCTTACGGTGACTATCATCTTTATATCTATAAATAGTATTTATTGCATAAATGTAGTATTTATTGCAATGTATACGAGTAATAGGTATATTATACGTAATAAATTAAATAGTAGTGTTCTTTTTCCGGTATATAATTTTTGTAACTTAAATACGAGGGTCAAACTGAAAGTTCTTAGAACTGGCCACTTATAAACAATATAATAAAAAAATAATTCTAAAATTTGAAAATAGAACTCTTTGCCAATATTACTGAGTATATATTTCATTCATTTATCATTTGTTTTACGATTTGGCGGCAAATTGAAAATTGCCTGTGTCACGTTAACATGAATTTAACACGAGAAAATTTTCGTGCAATGATTTTTTATGACTTTCGATGTCATTTAAGTCAACAAGAAAGTTATGATAGACTACGATTCTCCTTTCACGATGAAGCCCCATCTCGTGCGACTGTTTACAACTGGTTTAATGAGTTTAAACGTGGTCGCACTAATCTCACTGATGATTTACGTGAGGGACGGCCTTCTACGGCGACGACTGAAAATAACATCTGTGTTGTGCGGCGTATGATAGAGACTGACAAAAGAGTGACCTATCAGCAGATTCGGACAAGCTTAGGCATCGGTATGAGTCAAGTGCACAAAATCCTCCACGAACATTTAGCGGTCAGGAAGCTTTGCGCCCGGTGGATACCTCATAATTTGACTGAGGCTCAAAAACTCCATCGTGTGGATTGGTGCCGTAAAATGATTGAAAGATTTAACGGAGGTGACTCTAATGCTGTGTTCGACATACTAACAGGTGACGAAAGCTGGATTTACTGTTATGATCCTGAAACCAAAAGACAATCTGCTCAGTGGGTGTTTCCTTTCGAGGAGTTGCCAACTAAAGTGAAGAGAGATCGCAGTGCGGGAAAAAAATGGTGGCCTCGTTCTTTGGAAGGATAGGTCATTTCGTATCAATTGTGTTAGAGGATCAAAAAACAGTTTCTGCAGAATGGTACACTACCAATTGTTTGCCACTTGTCTTGGAAAAAGTTCGAGAGAAACGACCTCGCAGTAGGATCCTCCTTCACCACGACAACGCCTCGTCGCACACCGCCAAGCGAACGATCGACTATTTGGCGACATCAAACGTTGAATTACTGGGTCACCCGCCGTATAGCCCCGACCTCGCGCCTTGTGATTTTTATTTATTTCCAAAAATTAAAGAAAAACTTAAAGGAAAGCGGTTTATGAATGCTGAAGAAGCGGTGGCTGCGTATCGCGATGCCATTGAAGAGACCCCTAAGGACGAGTGGGCAAAGTGCTTTTCCCAGTGGTTCCATCGCATGCAGCGGTGTATTGACGTGAATGGACAATATTTTGAAAAGATATAATAAAACTAATAACTGACTAATGTAATCAGTTTTTGATTTTCTAAGAACTTTCAGTTTGACCCTCGTATGATGTCGAAGTGAAAAATATACGATGCTGACACTTGATGAACACGGCAGGTAAATCATGATGAATAGTGTGAAAAAAGAATCATAACTATGCCTTAACTAATGTATTCTCTGACGACTTCTGTGGCGTAGCGCACGCACTAGCGTTCGACTGCAAAGTCAGAGTTCGCGGGTTCGATTCCCGATCATGCGTGTATTTGTATGCATGAATATGTCTATTTGCATTGGTCTGGGTGTTTCTATGTATAATATTTAGAAAGAATTTAAAAAAGCTCTAGATAGCGCTGTGACGAATATCGTAGAATATTTATAATTATCATAATTCTAATTATTCTACGAGAATAAATTACTAGTAGTTACTCCCATTCAGGGGTGTGTGTTGGGTAACCTCCTCAAGTGTCGCTCCGATTCCGATCCCGCTGCAGTCCGGGGGGAACGGAATCGGAGCGGCCGGTACACCCTGGGCAGCGGTCAATGGCTTCCCCTTCATAGGGTTGGCATTGATCGTCGGCCAATACCCAACGTGGCGGAAACACATCGCTCTCCGTACTCCTCTGCTTTCAGAGGAGACAGGATGAGCGATGCTGTTAGTGGTGAGATGGCCCAGGGTCAGTCGGGGTGCGAGGGATATGCTCTATGGGTAACCTTACACCCCGCGGCGTCTGAAGACCCGAGACGGCGTGCGGTTTTAGTCGGTGCAAGCCCGACATAACCGCCCCCGCTGGCTGGCGGGGGGTATCCGAGGGGATTTCCGCACGATAAAAAAAAAAAAAAAAGGTACTCCCATTCAAAATTACTTTGCATTCATAGAAAAAAATAAGTAGTACTACTGCTACACATCTCTTATAAGAAAGGTCTTTAAGAATTTAACTTGGAGTTTATGATATCACAGATTGTACATAGTACTTAAAAAGAAATATGAGTAAAAAAAAAGATTAAATTATGCAACTTGAATCGATTAAGTTTATTTATGATTACTTAGAGGCTCTTCTCTAAGAGTAAGATACCGGCATAATAATACAATGTAAGTTAATAGTGTAAGAACAAAACATGTTGTATTCTAGCGCTGTATCATAAAAACAAACAAATAATACATAATACAATCATATTCTGCACATTATGGTGGTACGAGGGTCGAATCGGGAATGTAGCGTACCAAGACGTTTGGGCGATGTAATAATGACGTAACATAAAATATTTAGGTCAGACATTTTGCCAAATAGGACGTTGTTTTCTACAGGCGCTACGAGGGGAGTTTTATCTCTGTAAGATTTTCAAGGTACTTTTAAAGTTTTAACGTATATATTTTGACACTAAGTATTGTCTAATATTAAAGAACTATAGAACTAAGAACACAGGTAACATTATAATAGTAGTGAAAATTATGGATGAATAATAGTTGGTAACATATTTGAAAATACATACATATTTGGTATGTCGATTATGTTCTTAATATATAAACGCTCTATATTACTTTAAATAATAAATATGTTTAGTCTTATTTATGTTTGAAAGCTCGGCTGGCCCGAGCTTTCAAACATAAATACACTAACTAATACACTACAATACACGCCAAATAAACATAAGTGTGACAGTTAAGGCTAGCCTCGTCGTAGCCCTTGCAGAAGCCAGCCCAGGGTCACGGCGCGTCGTGTATCCGCGCGCGCCTCTGTAAATAGATTTTGATCCTCAACCACACGTTGGTGTGTCACTATTTTGGTGGCCAAGATCAGTCAGGGACTCAGAGATATCCTTTCTAAAGGGTCCTGGTTCTTCGGCCACAGCAATATCTAAGGTTCTGGTTGGTCAATTTACTGTAACAATTATGTAATTTTCAATATTTTACAAGAAATAAGACCCAACTTAGCTATTTTTCAAGACATTCTAAAACAGTAAAATAATTTTGATAATATTACAAATCTTGAAATTTTATAAACTATATATATATATATTATAAACTATATAAACTTTTATATTTGAAACATAAACGCCATATCTATACAGGCTGGAAACGTTAAGTGTGTCCAACCGATTATTTCGTTATTTTTAAAGATATTGTAAAACTTTAACAGGTATGAAATCTGCATCACTCAATCTATAAAAAGCCATAAAAAAGTTAAAAACAATATCGGCTTATAGTGCTTTTGATTGGTATGTCGGTTTTTCTGGGAGTTACTGCCGTCAGACCTCCAGAAAATATTAAAGTTCGGCCGTTTTGTAGTTAAACTGAAAGCTGAGAAAACTGAGTTGGGAAAAGGCTTGGAGGAGGAGGAGGATTATGTATTGCTATACAATAGCAGAGCGTTTTTGAAATTATGACCTTTGTGGTGATTAAAAATAGGGGATAATAGTTCGTATGGACGTTCACAGTTACGCTTCCACGCCCATTGGAACTGTTTTAGATGAAATTTGGTACAAAAATAGACCAGATCTTGGGATGGGACATAAGCTACGTTTTGATTTGGAAAATGGCATGAAGGGGGGCCTATATCGCATTAATGTGTATCAATACTAAATATCGGCGTTTCGCATTACGCTGTATCGATACTCATAATATCAATACGTATTGGGCATCGCTAATCATGAGGTTAATCCTTTTACACGGCTGTAAAGGCTTTAAATTTTTTGTCGCTCCAACACCGGCCAGTATTGTAGCGACAAAAGAGGAAGCTGCATGTGAGCATGTCACAGAGATGAATTTAATGGTGGTTTAGTTGCAGTGGATGTGCGGAGTCATGTAGCCAAAGTAACACCATATTTTCATTATTGAATTGACTCGATTTAAACGCTTCGATGTGCCCCCGGTGATGTGGTAATAATTTATTTCCGCGCGGAAATTAGTAAAAGAAGCATCCTATCTGTCTACCTATATATTAAATACAAGCAAGTATATTTTATAAAATATTATGATTGCCTGTATAGCTCAAAGAAATCTGAAATAACCTTATTGTAAAATAAATATTGTTTATAAATAAAAAATTGTTTAGCCAAGACTGGTAACTCAAGCTCTGCACCACCCGATGGTTGACTGGTAGAGTTGACTGAGTTGACTGGCCTACGGCATTAAGTCCGCTGATGTACCTTGTGCATGAAGTTAAATAAATAAAATTTAATAATTACTGGAATTTGATGGTAGAAGGTGCCACAAAGCACATAACGTACGCATACACGAATAATCATATCTTAGTGAAAGTTCGCACCACGGTATGACCAAATGCCGCAACCGTACGCAACTTGAATATATTTTCTAAAATTATATGTACATACATAGTGGGAATTAATAGCGGCCCACTAAAATTGTTATTATTATTTTGTATTTAGACCGTCAATTGACTTGGTGAAGTCCAGAAGATATGGGTCACCATTCCAGAAACTATCAGGCCTAAAATGGTAGTCCCTACCTTGACGTTCTAGACAGATGATTGTAAGAAAAAGGAAACACGTGTAAGGGTTGAGCATTCCAGGTCTTTATCGTATTACAAACAAAGGAAGCACCGAACCGCTGAGTTTGGGACGGTATTGTTTCTACCGTGTCATTGTACTCCAGCACGTGTTGTTCTGGATGAATAATTCTAACTATGCATGTACTTGTAACTAGCAATTTATTGCATTGTATAAACCTGTAACTTGTAAGTTAATGACGCTATTGACCACTCAATACATTTATATGCACATAAATGACCGCGTGAACTGACGTTGATAGAAATAAAGCGCATACACAAGGTAAGTAAAGTTAAAACGGTTTAGACGGTCAATATATATGTCGCGATCCTGTCAATATAAATTGATGATATTGATATTATTGTCACAATATTGATGTGTATGCTACGGAATACGTCCCAATGAGAAAACTTGAGGTATTTACACTATTTTTAATCCGCTGCTGGAGCACTGGGATGGCCGGCTATCATTATGTTTTTTTTATTTACGGTTTACTACGCAGTTATAATCATTATTTCAATACGCACACACTTACGAAATATAACTATGTGATTTTCATATATAATGCGAAATTAACAAAAAAACACGCGAATAAAACTGTATCAAACGCTGATGATAACATAGGCCCTAACATCCTGTTGGTGACATAATTTTTAAAATAGGTGCAGTAGTTTTTGAGTTTATCGATTACATACTAAAAAACTGAAACATAAAGAAAAAAAACAAGAATCATTACAATTACATACAGTATAAATACATTACTCATTTTTAGATCAGTTATTAATAATACCACGCACCCACAGTAAAAACATTCAAAAACACCACAAACGGCAACTGTATAACATTTTTTGACAACAAAACTCGCAGAGCGATAATACCGTAACAGAAAAACTTAAAGATCGACGTAAAAATATACTTTCATAAATGTCAAAAGTGTTTCCATGAAAAATGATGACTCTCTACTGAAATATCGGGTATCTCATATTCATTACAACTGCAACATAGTTTACCATTAGTTATTATTACCTAAGTTATGTGTTAGGATATTTATTTTAAAACAAAATCTTGATGCTGAGCATGGTTTACAAACTAACCAATTGTTAAAATTGGTTAGTTTCTAAACCATGCTCAGCTTAACTAATGGTTAAAGCAATTTTTACTCCGGATCAAGAAAGAAACCGGCCCTAAAACTGAAAATTTATGAGAAGTTAATTACCTTGTTGTAATTACAAAATATTATAAGCTGTGAATAACTTATATCTAAAGTGAAATAGGACACATAGTGGAGATTTTAACTAATGGTCAGGTTAGGGTGTAGAATTTTCAATTTTGTTATTCCCCTGTATATGGTTAATACAGAGTAAACTATTTTGGTCTCTCACTATGGGCCTCATAAGGAAGCTCGGGCTCACACAGCGAGCTATGGACCGGGCTATGCTTGGGGTTTCTCTACGAGATCGAATCAGAAACGAGGAGATCCGTAGACGAACTAAAGTCACCAACATAGCAGAGCGAGTCAGCAAGCTGAAGTGGCAGTGGGCAGGGCACATAGCTCGGAGAACCGATGGCCGGTGGGGCAGAAAGGTTCTTGAGTGGAGGCCACGTAACGGCAAGCGTAGCGTAGGAAGGCCTCCCGCAAGGTGGACAGACGACCTAACAAAGAGCGCAGGGACTCGGTGGATGCAGGCCGCTACAGACCGGTGGAAGGAAAAGGAAATGGAAGTCAATGGGGGAGGCCTATGTTCAGCAGTGGTCTTCCTACGGCTGATATGATGATGATGATGATGAAACTATTTTTGACTATACTTATATTTTAGGTATACCAATTACTATTACAAATTAGCCATACCAATTTTAGTAGTAGTGTATGAAGCTTTCCTCTCTAAGTTGGTGGGGAGGGGGGGGTCAGCTTAGAAGAATGGAACCCGGGCTCTAAAGTACCAGCTTTGGATACAACCGGTATAATCACTGGGATGATAATGATACTAATAAAATTGTGATTTGGATTCGATAGTTTTTTTAAAGGATACTTAACCAAATTCCCGTTGAAAGAAAGATATATTTTTTTCTCTCTTAATCTTATGCAACTTATTGTTACCATTCTGAAAATTACTCTATGACTCTAAACGGGAGTAAACTGTGTCGCGTGCGCAGACAAAGATGTTCTCCGCCCGCCAATCATTCTGTTAATTGGAGAGAATCATCGCTGTAGAAAGTCCGCCGGCTTGAATCAGCGCAGGCCACGGGCAGTGGGCACGTCAATAGTGACGAGTGCACTGCAGTGTCAACGGACACGCGGACGCTCGAGTGCAACAAACTACGCCACGGTCGTTCACGTCACCGTTAATTTGTACACAGTAATACCATGACGATAACACAAAACAAACAGACGAATTAGTAAAAGATACGTGCCGTATCATTCGGATGGACTAACATTATGAAGCGTGTAAAAGAAAGATATTAACGAAGTTGCTTTAATTTTACCTCGTGCAGGTTATTTATGGTTAGTCAAGTCTTCAATGTATATCCACCTGATTTATGAGATTTGGCTGGATGAGGGATTAATTTAGATTACGATCGACAATGGAACTATTGCAAAATATCACTCAAATTTTCGCAGATCACAGCTAAAATAATAATTTTACTATAAAATGCTACTATATTTTTTAAGGAAACTGAAAATTCAAGGTTTTTATTTAAATGATTGTAAAGTGATGTTCGAAACCATTAATGAATGTTGGTACCATTTACCCATTAGGAGGTTATCTGGTTTTTTAATACCTTAACTGTCATAAGCACCGTTAAACTGCCGCAACTGTAGGTAACTTCTGCTAAGCCGACTTTAGACCCTGTTGTGACGAGTAGGTAATCTTTCCGTATGAGCTAACAGCTAGGCCTAAGTGTAAGTATACATTTTACCTCGTTATGATGACGGAGTCCGGAGAAACAGCAATTTCACTTGTAAAGCCGCTTACAAAAGCTAATACAGAATAAGAAAACAAATGCAATTCATATAATAACTTGAAAATTTAAAATGAGAGATGTTTATATTCAATTAAGATGACAGGCAACATTGCACAAAGAATCTAACTATCGCCATCAGTCACGCAGACGTATTAGGCAGTGTGGAAGGATGCAAATTTATAATGAACAATTATTACGTCATGATCACTTCTAAGGTCTATAGGTCTATTATTGAGCATCGTGAAAGGCGTGTGGGGTGTTTGTATGGCAGTAAACAGTCAGCACATAAGGCCTTTGAGTCAGTGGCCCTTCCTGCGCTAAAGCCTTTTGGGGAAATGTTACGTGAGCGGTGGGACGCGTACAGCAATTCAATGCCACGACGCATTGTCTGACGAGCCTTGGTTCTTAACGAACCTCCGAAAGGGACCGATAGAATCCACTTTATAAATAGCTATGGTCTAATGTTTTACGTATAAGTTATTATATCATTACTCCATAAGCATTCATCAATAGCTATTTCTGAGATTTACAAAATAAATATTAATCAAGACCTAATCATGATATTTATAAGATACGATAAATATGTTTTTTGTGTAATTGTATCTCAGTTTACTTTATTGGATATTCGTACCTTTTTTTTTTTTTTATCGTGCGGAAATCCCTTCGGATACCCCCCCGCCGGCCAGCGGGGGCGGTTATGTCGGGCTTGCACCGACTAAAACCGCACGCCGTCTCGGGTCTTCAGACGCCGGGGTGTAAGGTTACCCATAGAGCATATCCCTCGCACCTCGACTGACCCTGGGCCATCTCACCACTAACAGCATCGCTCATCCTGTCTCCTCTGAAAGCAGAGGAGTACGGAGAGCGATGTGTTCCCGCCACGTTGGGTATTCGCCGACGATCAATGCCAACCCTATGAAGGGGTGAAGGGGAAGCCATTGACCGCCGCCCAGGGTGTACCGGCCGCTCCGATTCCGTTCCCCCCGGACTGCAGCGGGATCGGAATCGGAGCGACACTCGAGGAGGTTACCCAACACACACCCCTGGATATTCGTACCTAAAAATTAAGGAAATGCACTGAAAATCTAATAACGTCTTAAGTATAAGATTTATATAGAAAGATTGTAGCTTAAAAGCGTGTCAATTATAATTCTTCATACATATTATCACTCCCTATGCATTTTAAAATGTTTAAAATATTCTTCTTTAAAGTTATATTTGCCAAGCATCAAAACTAATGAATTGACTGTAATGCATCTACAAGTGTTTATATTGACCTAATTGTCTGTAATATATGCTGACGTACATATTGTTCGCCAAACAATTGATATATGTTGTTATTCTGATGCCCACGGCTCCACCCTGGTTACCATTAGAAGATCGGTTATCGTTTTTAGGGTGTTTGGTTATCCTTTGATTCATGTTTGTGTCTTCATTTTTATTTGGGGGATACCCAATTCTTTCAAAACTTCGTTTAGGGATAAAGATGAATTATGGTAAAAGATCAAGAAGATGAAAATAGTGTCAAATCTATACATATACTAAACTCTTAACGAGGAGACAGTAGTACATTGAATATTTTTTCATCATCATCATTTGAAAACCGCTGAACAGATTTGGGTGAAATTTTGCATGAACATTCTTCTAGGGCATGGTCATAAATTGCGCTATATATATATCACGCTCTTACAGGTATCATAGGATAGCAGTAGAGCAAAATCAGTCAAAACTATTATTGATGGCAACTTTATTATTACAAGGTAGATAGATCTTTAGGAAATTATGTAGTTCAGCAGAACTCAGATGGTCAAAATCCGGACTATAACTCATCACGCTATACCTTAAAGGTAATGTGCAGCAAAATGTAAAATCTCGAAACTCCACAGAGTTACACACGTATAAAAGATAGTTGATTAGAGACGCATAAATATTTCATAATAAATATCATCACGCTATTATATTAAGGAATCGGGCAGAATTGATTTCGATGTTACATATTTCTCTATGTATTTTGATCGAATTGTCAATGTAATACGAGTGAATCATCTCATCCGTCTCGAATAAATAAAATAACTTTATACTTACTTGTTTGTATAGAGACTGCAGAAATAAACGTACCTTTATCTATTCCGAACTTAACGCGTCACTAAATATTAACAAAATTATTAACATTCCTTTTAGTAAATCAGAGATAACAAATGCCGGAACTGATCTTAAACCATAGATACATACATACCCATGCAACCGTAAAGTGAATCGTTCTAACTGCGGCTACACGTTACTTTCACGTGTCAATTTTAAATTAGACGTGGAATCAATATGGAATTTATAGCAAAATTAGTGTATTAGAGAAAATAATTTGTACCTATATCTTAATATGAACCTTTACTCGCTGTGATAAATCAAGGACTGCATTTTATATAGGTACTTAGTAAATAATTATGCAGTCCCTAATACGATGAATCTGAATCTGTCCCTAAGTATTTATCTTTCGGTTATTTCATCAAATAGCTTCACTAATGTGTAGTTATATGATACTCGTAATAGAAAATTGATAAGTAACTATACATTAGAGTTCTGTAAAAAGATTAATTACCAGATTGTTATTTTCCTTTTTCCTTGTGGGACCTTCCAGTCCTAAAAGGTGGATGCGACTGCATGCTAGCGCATCCCCGCGATTTATTCTATGATGTGATTTGTTTATGTTTATTTGTTTTTATGTTTTGTTTGTAATGTAGAACTAACATAGTTGTAAGATCATTGTTACTTACACATATGGACCTACGTCTGATATAAATGAATTACTATATATTATTATTATATTTAGCATATTTTCTGTGCCAATCAATTAGCATCAACATAATTAGTCAGTTGGCTATTATGCATCTACGATCGGATATATTCAATTGATTGTTCGTGATACGTTGTTATACATTGCTCATTGTTATAAGATTGATAGTTTATTTAGAACTTGCTGATGCATTGTAATGTCCCTAACGTAATGGCAATTAGGTAATCTGTGGTAATGGTATGGACACGTAAGGACAACTCAAAGAAACACTTCTTTATAATAATATGTATAATTATATGATGTCGCAGCCATTTGGTTAAATTAAGCAGCTAATTTAACCAAATGGCTGCTCCCTCTAAATCGCACACCATGTCATAAAATAACCCCCACTAGGAGACTGTACCTTTTTTTTTTTTTTTTTTATCGTGCGGAAATCCCTTCGGATACCCCCCCGCGTGCCAGCAGGGGCGGTTATGTCGGGCTTAAACCGACTAAAACCGCACGCCGTCTCGGGTCTACAGACGCCGGGGTGTAAGGTTGCCCATAGAGCATATCCCTCGCACCCCGACTGACCCTGGGCCATCTCCGGTTTCGAGATGGCCCCCTCGGGACTAGGAGACTGTACCTGGGGATTGTGGGGGATTGTGTGAAGCATGCCCATACGGGGCCCCCGTATGGGCGGAGACTGTGGCGGCCCGCAACGTGGCTGTTCTAAACAGCCCGTTAAAAGCGATAGCCGTCAGAGTCATCAGGGGGTATCGCACGATCTCCGTCGAGGTGGCATGTCTCCTAGCCGGGACCCCTCCATGGGACCTGGAAGCGAGAGCCCTTTCCTCGTTGTACCAATTGCGCAAGGAGGCGCTGGAGCGGGGCCATAGGCCGGAGCCCCGAGAAATCAGGGCTCAGCGGTCCCAGCTCCGCTGGGAACTCATGGAGACATGGTGGGTGCAACTTGAGCATCCAGGTGTGGGAAATCCACCATTGCGGTGGTGAGGCCGATCATGAAGGAGTGGTTGGAGAGGCACCACGGTGACCTCTCTTACCAGATGTGCCAGATATTTACCGGACACGGTTGCTTCGTTAAGTATCTATGGTGCATCCACCGGGAGACAATGCCGCAGTGCCAGCACTGCGAGGATCGTGGAAAACCCTGCCCCCGGAGTTCCGAAGTCTCGACGACGTGACAAGAAGAGTCCGAAGAGGACGCCGCAGACTCGTCTACGCCCGGGAGTACTGACCTCCATGATCGGGGCCTGAGGACGGCAGTTGGCCGACTCGCTGTCCTTACAGAAGCAGGCCGTGGCGGAGGCATGTCGTGTGTGTCCTACACACGCCTGCCAGCTCACTGACGCGGGATAAAACCCGACCCCACCAGGCGAGGCCGCGGGTAACCCTGGGGTTATACTTTCGAGGGCTTACTCGGGGTGCCTGGCAATGACACTTGGGAAGGACACCGTGTGGTTTTAGTAGGTCCGATTCTGACACGCCTACCCCATCGCTGGCATCGATGGGGTTAAGCCCGTGGGGGTTACACACATAAAAAAAAAAGAAAAATGTCATAAGATAGAGATATAGGCAAGTAATCAGTCAAATTACACTGGGCATTAATTCAGCTAACTGGACGCCTAAGCGGTTAATGAACAGCATAGGTGTCCAATTACCTGACTAAATGCTCTGCAAAGTAAATAAGATATAATCATGGATACATGTATATGCGTCGGTATGTGTAGATGCTATTATTATTTACCAGCTGGCACGTCCCGGCTTCACATGGAAAATTTTAGTGACAAAAATCCTACCTACTGGGTCAATTAACTTCCATTATGCCACAACTTTCACATAAGTACTAGTTAGTTATAGTATAGTTATAGGATGAACGGTAGAGTAGCGCATACGAAATGATAGAAAATAACTTTAAAGCAATAGCTTACAACTTGAAATAACCAAGCCTAATATAGATATAACTCCTTGAATTATTTATGGTTTTGAGGAACGCGTGGGATTGGACCTAGTTAGGTTTTGACGATGCGATACGCAACCGGCAATAGATAGAGTGCATTTAAGGAATAACACTTGACAACATTTAGTAATAATTGGTGCTGAAATCAACCGTATCGTTGAGGATCGTTGCTAACCAAAAACAGAATAATGGAGTTCAGAAGAAAGGAATGTTGCGAATGTTGGTATTAAGGAGATGAGATGTATACTCACGTGAACCGTAAAACGAGGGTACAGACTAATGTTAGCGCCAGTCCCCCACGATCTTGTTTTGAAATTCGAAACATAGGCAATCGTCCAGACATATAAGTACCTGCTTTATAAATATCTCCGCTCATCTGCCGTTATACTGACTTAACCTAGCCACAAGTAAGCTTTTTACACAATTAGCACGCGTATCATACGACAACGCAGGCGCAAACGTAGCACTAACGACACCGCGCCGCACCGCTTGGTATATCACTATACCTTTTTGTACTTAATACATTTCTAGCCAAGAACATCACACGTATATACCTACCTAAGTAGGATGTTCGCGGCTGACATTCATCCAAAATCAAGTGGCAGTGTTGGTGTTTACGACACAGTATTCCGGTACGGCGGTGAGGTCGTGGCGCCCTTTCGTCCTTAAGGCTTGTTTGCACGCGTGCTTAGAATAATTTGGGCAGCTTTGTAATTTTTATCAAAATTGAATATTTTGAAACAAAAATTACAACGAAGGTACTATGCTCTGCATATGATATGCAGAAAAAAGAGAGTGGGCGATAAAACCCTGCGGTATACCAGCATTTACCTGCAAGAACTCCGATACTCGTTCATCACAAACCACTCGAATATGGCGGTCCTTCAGGAAGCTATCAACCTAGCTACAACGAGGAGGTAGACCAAAGGCAGGCAGCTTGGGAAGAAGCGACCTGTGAAAAGCTCTATCGAAAGCTTTGGCGATGTCAAGACTCGCCATGCTTGTCCATAGCCTCACTCCAAAGACGGGTAACGTACGCCAGAACATCAGCCGTTGACGGTTTCGGCTTGAAGCCAGCCAGGTCATTAATTAAGGAGTGATCCTATAGGAAACGCAGGAGCTGTGCATTATTGATATACTCAAAAACTTGCACAGCACTGAGGTGACAGCTATGGGTCGATAGTTGCCTGGATCTAAGCGATCCTCTTTCTTGGGAATTGGATGTACATTCGTCTCTTGCCAAGCCGGCGCCACTGTACCCGAGGTGTGAGAGATGCAAGTCCGCTGTGTATTTACGTAGAACCATCACTGGAATAGCATCGGGACCACTGGCTTTGCAGACATCGAGTGATTGCAGCACTGCATAAAAATCGCGTTGTCTAATATGAATATTAGGCATTATGTGGTCATAGCTGGGCAGAATCGGTTGCTGCATACCGGCATCATCGATTCGGGAGTTGGCCGCAAAGAGACAAACTAGCAAATTTGCTTTCTCCTGCGGGTCATGGGCCTGGGATCCATCAGCGTTACGCAGCGAGGTGAACCACTAGTATTTTCGTCTAGGTGTTTGTTTCTATTCATTTTTGTTTCGAAAGACCTCTACTGTTCCTAGGAATAATTACCAGGAACAGAAGTTTTATTTAATAATCGATATTTAATTTATATTTAATTTAATATCGATAGTCGATTAATTTAACAACCTACGTGAAAATAAATATAAGTACTATACATTGTAATTGAACATTCCAGTTAATACGACTAAGCACTGTAACGTAAAATTAATTGATGTAATTCCATTTAATAAGAACTTACGAAGTTATAAATAAATGATGGTACATCAAAGGACCTGAATGTCACAATGTGGTTGCGTCTCGATTTGTCAACGTCGCGGAACATTAGAGCGGCTGTCAACCACAAATTAATAAGTTAAGAAAACATGATAAAATTGATGTATATTGATGAACGGAAAAAATATTGGTACGTGATTTCATTACAGTTTTGATGTTTATTTGAACTGAAAATATTTTTGTTATAAATATTAATAAACAATAGAATCTATACATATAATAAAATCGTAACGAGGGGAAAACTCTACATTTAAATTTTTTATTAAATAATTGTTACGTTTTCCAGGAACGATACTGATGAAAATGGGATTTCTAGAATTTTTGTTTGTTGTCTTTTTGTCTGTTTGTCTGCTTTTTATTATTGATGTCCGAGCATCACTTGAAATCCGCTGAACAGATTCAGCTGAAATTTTGCATGAACATTCTTCTAGGGTGTTTAGTTTTAATCTTTGTTTTATTATTTGTTTGATGTTAGTACCGCGTATTGATAGGACCAACACCAATCATTTTTTTTTACATACCCGCGCATTATTGTACGTGAACTATGACACCTGTACATCGCGAGTCGAGCGCCGAGTGCAGCGTCACGTCGCTTTGTGAAGGGTCCGGGCTCGGGAGCTCGTTTGGTTGACCCTGGGCTCGTTGTTGCTTAATTGGTGAAAATTAATTATCGGGATAGTTATCTCCTTGTAAAATCAAGTGAATATCACGTCCGTTTGAGTTGTAACCATTGCTGCGATGGAACACACACACTAAGGAAAGTGAAATCTTTGTTATTCTTGTAATCTATTATATAATACATCCACAACATACTTTAGATTTTGATTAGATTAGGTACATTATCACTGGGTCATTAGTTCCTAAATAAGGGGGCCGTCAGTAATAAGGTTAGTTAACCACCTACTTATATATTTCGTTTTCTTGAAATTTTATTTATTTTTTGGCTTGTGTAATCGTATTATTTTGTTTGAAATCGATTGATCTTTTGTTGATTTAAAACTTAACACGCGGATCGAGTCCGCCATTTTGATGTTAATTTATCGGTATTATTCTGCCTTTTGGAGCAATTGAATTGAACTATTTTCACTTAAAACTGTTATTTTAATTACAATATTTCCTAGTCGAATTCGATCGGGTGTCAATTGCGGCTTAATTTGACTATTGAAACAACGCAACGCAGTAGTGATTGCATGAAAGTGAGTGGTGGGGCTACGGCTTGAATACTACCTGCTCGTGGTCTTACTCCTCACCCTTGTCTCCTGGTAAAGGAGACTGGTAGCAGAGTTGTTAACTGTTTTTTCTATTATTGCGCTCGCTACGTTCGCGTACATAGGATATGGTCATAAACTGTGCTATATATCATTACGCTATTATAAGTGTGACAGGAGCAGTAGGGTAAAATCGACCAAATTTATTTTTGATCATTCCTTTATTATTAGGTATATATGAAATTGCCGTTTTTCTTGAAGAAATTGGAGAAAACCCAATTTTCAGTACTAACATTTTTGCATTTTTTTTAGGAATGACAAATCCAAATTTTATGATTTTTTTTGTGTATGAATGAGACAAAATTAAGCTAACAAACAGAAACTTTTATTACATTTTTGAAAAGTGACACCTGTTATAAGTAATACGAAATTTATCATCAAAATGGATAGCATTTAGGAAGTACTGTTTTTTAAGATCGAATTAATTTATCAACCGGGCAATAAAAACAACATTTAATACAGAGTTGTAAAATCTTGAAATCAACTTTCAAACAAAATATAAATAATGGAAATAGTTATTAAATCACAGTAATAACGAACTCATGAATTTGTAAGAAAATTTCGGCAATTTCATAGGTAAAGACCTATTATTACAACGCAGATCATCACGAAAGTCTGTAGTTCGATAGAACTCAGACATGGTCAACGTTTAGACTATAAATCATTACGCTATAGCTAAAAGGTGATGAACTGTAAAATATGAGGTCCCGAAACTACAGAGTTACCTACGTGTAAAAGATAGTTGATTAGAAACTCAACCATTGATAATAAATATCATCACCCTATTTTATTAGGGAACCGGGTAGAATTTATTTCGATGTTACATATAAACATCTATTTCTTTATGATAAATGATTGAAAATACAAAGAGGAAACAGGTAACCTAATACATGTTCAGTTCGAAACTGCAGAAGTAAACATACCTTGATCTATACCGAATTTAACGCCGACGAAGTCGCGGGCAACAGCTGCTATGGAATAAAAATAATACCAAGTAGTTTAAAAAATAAAAAAATAAAAACTGATTCTATCGCGATTTACGTTGTGTTATATTTCATGGGGAAACTCTCTGTCAATGATGAAATAACACAAAGTAAATCGAAAAGCGAAAGAATCCGTTAAATTTAGTTTAATTGAATCTGTAATATTAGCGTAAACTTTCGACGATATCATCTATAAAACCCGAGGGGGCCATCTCGAAACCGGAGATGGCCCAGGGTCAGTCGGGGTGCGAGGGATATGCTCTATGGGCCACCTTACACCCCGGCGTCTGAAGACCCGAGACGGCGTTCGGTTTTAGTCGGTTCGAGCCCGACATAACCGCCCCCGCCGGCCGGCGGGGTGTATCCGAAGGGATTTCCGCACGAAAAAAAAAAAGAAAGGTACCTAGATACCGGCGACACGAGCGAGGACTCGGGGCTGCACACGCTGGCGGACTGCCCAGCGTGGGAGGCACCCAGGCGTGACCTAGTGGCAGCCATCGGAGTGGGAGTCCTCTCGCTCGGCAGCATGATTGCGGCAATGGTGCGGAGCGCGAGCGCGTGGGCCGCCGCCACCTCCTTCTGCGAGCATGTAATGCTCGGAAGAAGATGGCGGAGCACGCCCGGGAGAGGTTCAGAACTCTCCCTGCCCGCCGACTCAGGAGCCGGAGGTCGCTTAACGATCTCCGTCGTCCATGAGCGCAGGCCTGGGGGTGGCAGGAGAGGCCACCTGTCGCCCCAGCAGAAGCAGGCTGGGACGGTGGGGTGAGTAGCGCCCCTCCCCCAAACCGGGTCAAGACGGGGACACCGTGGTTCCCAAACCCGAGAGGGCCATCTCGAAACCGGAGATGGCCCAGGGTCAGTCGGGGTGCGAGGGATATGCTCTATGGGTAACCTTACACCCCGGCGTCTGTAGACCCGAGACGGCGTGCGGTTTTAGTTGGTTCAAGCTCGACATAACTGCCCCCGCTGGCCGGCGGGGGGGTATCAGAAGGAATTTCCGCACGAAAAAAAAAGGTACCTAGATACCTAGGGCACGCCGCAATAGCGGCGGTAAGGCCCATCATGGAGGATTGGCTAGAGAGACGACACGGAAGCCTCTCGTACCAACTGAAGCAGGTGATCTCCGGGAAGGTGAGCTTCGGGGACCACCTGCATCAGATCAGGAAGGAGCCTGAGTGCCATCGCTGCGACGTGAGCGAGGACTCAGGGCTGCACACGCTGGCGGACTGCCCGGCGTGGGAGGCGCCGAAGCGTGACCCCGTGGCAGCCATCGGGGTGGGAGCCCTCTCACTCGACAGCATGATTGCGGTAATGGAGCGGAGCGCGAGCGCGTGGGCCGCCGCCACCTTCTTCTGCGAGCATATATTGCTCGCGAAGGAGATGGCGGAGCGTGCCCGGGAGAGATTTAGAACTCTCCCGACCTGCCGAGCCCGCAACGTGCTCGCCGCGCGTCGCAGGCGACTCAGGTGCCGGATTTCGCTTAACGACCTCCGTCCTCCATGAGCGCAGGCCTGGGGGTGGCAGGTGAGGCCGCCTGTCACCCCAGCAGGAGCAGGCTGGGACGGTGGGGCGAGTCCTGGGGGCTACTACGAGGTAGATAGAGTGAAGTGTTTCATCACCATGAAAGAGTTCTACCGATTGTATACGGCCATTTACGGTGCAAGTCAGGTAACCTAAACGCTCGGTAAAATGTATTTTCTCGCTTAGAAAGTTATTACACCAATATGGTAAAGTGTTTTGTCTCAATGGTTACAGTGCCAGCTTTCATAGCAGTATGGAAGCGTTATGATTTAGTTTACTTTTCAGTTACTGCATACGAGGCCAATGACCTTCACGGTCAGAAGTCATTATAAGGTATAATCTTGTGACACATGCTTTTCTATATGCTCAAGCCTTTATTTTATTTCCCCTTGCTCACACAAACGCTTTACAATTTCTACGCCTTAATGTGACACCGGGCACTATGCTTTAAGTATTTTTTATTCAAGGTTCATACGCTTAAGAGCCTTACCACGGTTACATTGTAGCTCGACAGTCGCCGGAAGACCTGCTATGCCAAAAATAAGTGCAGAGCTTTAACATCCTAGCACCCAGAATAATCCAACTTCATGGCAGAATGTACTTATATACCCACCCACCCATGCCTAAAGAATGTTCCTGAAGATCCCTAATGTTGGTAACGCATTACTCTTTTTGATTACGAGATTTATTTAACTCAATACATACTTTTATTTATTTGTCTTGGATCCTTTAGTAGCTAACGGGGCAGAATCTTAATCAATTGTATTTTTTATGAATAACTATTAAATGAAATGAAATGAATTACTACTGCTATTCATACACTAATAACCACTTCTTTTTTTAACGTTACAATGGTATCCAACCCTAAACGTCACTTATGTCACAACCAGCACTCCTTCCCACCTACGATAACTATACATACCTGAGTGAGATAACTGGCGCATTAAACATTGTCTTAAACTAATTAAAGTGAATAAATAGCACATTTTAAAAGGTTTCGTACTCAGTCGCATATCTCGTTGTTATTCGCTTAAGGCCGGGACAGGTGTCCACGGGTATTCTTTTTCTGAGGATGTAGAGTGACATTTTTCAGCCAGTTAATTGTAATGACTGTCGATCTTGTTAATAAACACAAGTTTTTTTGATTGACCACTTTACGAATACCTGTCTTATTCCCACACCTGTATCCTAGAGACCCGCAATAATATCTAATTTTTTATTAGGTTATCACACAAGGTGCGTTATATTTGGTTAAATTACTAAAAAGAAGAAAATTTCTGAAATAACCGATTTCAGAAATTTTCTTCTTTTCAGTAATTTAACCAAACATAATGCACCTTGTGATCGCTGATAAGAGAAATCATAAAATTAAACTAAAAAAAAAGCGGCCAAGTGCGAGTCGGACTCGCCCACGAAGGGTTCCGTAGCAGTAAGTAACATAATAATACTTTTTTTTAAATTTTACATTTGAGTTGATTGAATGAAAGGTAAATTGCGTTTTACGATTTATGACGTATTAAAAAAAACTACTTACTAGATCTTGTTCAAACCAATTTTCGGTGGAAGTTTACATGGTAATTTTTTTATTTTTTATTTATTTAAAATTTATGCACACACAATAATATTATTACAATATATGGATGGTGGAAAGTATAGTACAATGGTACTGCTTATTTCTTTAAGAAATTTCTTCCAGCAGACCGGCGAGAGGAGATTGTGAAGAATAAGAAAAGGTGCACTGACGTGTGTATAAAAAAGGAAAGAACAGTGTTTACACACACATACATAAAATTACAAAAAATATACATATAAATACACAAATATATATTTCAGTATAATATTCAATATAAATAGATAAAATATTATACATAAATAAACAATAAATAAGCAAATATGCATACAGGCAAAGTAGTTTCGATATCATATAGAAGAAAGATAGTGTTTTACTTTTGAAGGCAGATAACGTATTGCTAGCTCTGATGTCAGATGGAAGGGAGTTCCACAGTGTAACCGCTTGCACAGAGAAGGAGTAAGAGTAGAAATTAGTTTTGTGTGAAGGGAATTTAAGTATAGAGCGAAGGCTTGACCTGCACGGAGCATCAGGAGTGCGGACAAATGAGAATCGCTCCCTCAGGTAAGACGGCACTGAAGGATTATACAGAATATTAAAGAGAAGACAGAGTATTCGAGTGTTCCTGCGAAGGCGGATTGGGAGCCACTTGAGTTCATTGCGAAAATGTGAAACGTGATCACACTTTTTGAGATTAAAGATGAAGCGAATGCACAAGTTTTGCAACCTCTCAAGTTTATTTAGGAGCTCCTCAGTGGCATCTAAATCGCAGGCTTCAGCGTAGTCAATAATGGATTGGATAAGGGTTTGAGCAAGGCTAATTTTGGTTTTTAAGGGTAAAAAGGTCTGGAGGCATTTCAGGGAGTGAAAGGTATAGTGAACCTTTTTGCTGACTTCGTTAATGTGGGCGCTCCAGGACAGGTTGGCATCAATGAGTACCCCCAAATTCTTGGCGGTATCCGAGTAGGGTATTGGAGTGCCATTCAGAAGAACAAGGGACAGCGTAGTCAGATCAAGTTTGCTGAGCATGTAATTGCTGCCAATGATCATTGCCTGTGACTTGGCTGGGTTGATGCATAATCCAAATGATTTGGCCCAAACACTTATTCGATCCAGGTCGCAATTCATGGCAGATATTGCGGATGAGGCATCAGCTACAGCTGAAGGTACAGATGCAGGTCATCGGTTAAAAGCGCTGCTAAAATCTAACAATAATAATATAGTTAGTTCTTTACTTTCCATAGCCCAGCGAATATCGTCAGTTACTTTAATGAGAGCCGTAACTGTGCTATGTCCAGCGCGAAATCCAGATTGGAAAGAGCTGAGGAGGCTAGAGGAAGACAGAAAGAAGGTACAGGTCAGGAACTGTCGATGAACAATATGCTCAAGAACTTTTGATAGAAACGGAAGAATGGAAATTGGCCGGAAATCGGACACTGTGGAAGAATTGGAGGATTTGGTGAAATGGAATTATATATGCTGGTTTCCAGGAGTCAGGAAAGGTACCAGAGAATAGAGAGTAGTTGAATATGTGGGTTATAACGGGGGAGTATAATAGGAAGAATTTTAACTTCCATTTCGGATACTGCGTTAATGTTAAAAGGCGAAGTATGCGGTTTAGGCACACTCGAAAGAGCATGCAGAGTACTCTGCTTGGTAACTGCGTCCAAGGATGTCGGTGGCAGCGAGAAGTGGTTATTTAAATCACACATGTCTATATCCTTGACGTCAGAATCAGGCGATTTCCCTATGCCAACAGACTTGTGAAATCTCCAAGTGTCCGAAGTGTTTCGATTGTTGAGAGAGTTATAGAAATGCCGTCTTTTCGCATCTCTATACATACGACTACAGCGATTCCGCAGTGTCTTGAATAAGAGCAGGTTGTGCTCTGATGGACTGCCCCTGTAGCGCCTTTTAGCTTTGTCCCTACGAGCCATGAGGTTTTTGATAGTAGCATTTAGCCACGGCGCCGGGTTGTGCCTAATCTTGACACGTCTCAAAGGCGTGTTGGTCATATAACTGGATAATCCTCGAACTAAAAATATTGACCATTTCATTAACATCAGCAGAATTTAAGATAAACGACCAGTCAGTGCTACTGATGTCACTATGCAATGCCTCCAGGTCAATACCTCTAAAATTGCGACGGCAACGGTACTGTGCCTTACGTTTAGGAGGTCGAATACGATAGGACAGGACAATAGATCGTGATGGGAGAAAGGAGCAGATAATTGGCCATGTGTACTTACGTCGTCGGAGTAAGAAACTATAACGAGATCAAGCAATGACGGAGTACGATTAGGGACGTGGTGAAAGGCAGAAAGCCTTACCTCGGCTTGAAGGTTATAGGAAGATAGAAGTCACAATAGTTTGCGAGACCTACAATCGCCTTTTAATAAACAGGTATTGAAGTCACCCATTATGACTACGTGATTATAGGAAGGAGTGAGATTATGTAGGAGATTATCGAAATTGTCGAAGTAGTCGATGCTAAGATGAGAACTATAGAAGACTCCGAGTAGAACAGTAGTGTGAAGTAGCCGAATTTCTAAGAACAGGTGTTCGGCAGACTCAGTGTAGGTAGAGGGCGATGTATTAACAATTTTGTAGGAAATGTTGGCACGCGGATATATATGCCTACACCGCTGCATCGCTTTCCTGTTCTATCATTACGTATCAAAACGTAGCCGGGGAGCGCAACGTGAGTAGAAGGTAAAGAGGGTTTCAGAAAGGTTTCTGAGATAAGAATAGCATCAAGAGAGGAGTTGCTAAAAGATGCCAGAAGGTCAGGATGGTGACCAGGAACACTCTGAGCATTAATGTGAACTAGGTTGAAGTTCTTAGGACAGTAAGAAAATATGGAAGAGATTTGATCGTGCAGAGTTAGGGCTGGGGAATCTTCATCAGCGCTAACAAAACTGTCTGAGTCAGAGGAGCAAGAAAAAAAGCTACTATCGAAGTCATTCAAGTTATGCATAATACTATATATTAAAATGCGTAATAATATAAAATTAAATAATTATATAAGTATGAATACAAAATAAAAAATAATATACAAATTTACCCTGCGATCCCACCAACTCGCTAGTATAGTGGAAAAAAAATACATTAAGCTTAACTGAGTAGTTCGTGCTGAGACGGTAGAAAATAAATGTACATCATATATTTTTTTTAGTTTTATCATTCTCTTATTTTAAAAGTTACAGGGGGAGGGGGGACACACATTTTCCACTTTGGAAGTATCTCTCGCGCAAACTATTCAGTTTAGAGAAAAACTGTATTTGAAACCTCAATTATCATTTTTGAAGACCTATCCATAGATACCTCACACGTATGGGTTAGATGAAAAAAAAAATTTTGAGTTTCAGTTCTAAGTGTCCCCCAAGATTTATAGTTTTTTCTACTTTTGTGTGAAAATCTTAATGCGCTTCTCAGAATACATCTACTTACCAAGTTTCAACAGCATAGTTTTTATAGTTTCGGAAAAAAATTGGCTGTGACATACGGACGGACAGACAGACAGACATGACGAATCTATAAGGGTTCCGTTTTCTGCCATTTGCCAACGGAACCCTAAAAAGATTGATTTAATACCAAAAACCCGATTGCAGCTGTCAACACCGAAACAAATTTGATAACAGGCGTAACCCATATGCAAATCATAAACAGAAAGAAAATTAATGGGGCTCGCCTGCTATCAAAGTTCTTTCAGTCTTTCTCTTCTTCTTTCTTTATTCACCATCTACGATGAATGTTTAGTTTTAACTTGTTTGTTTTTGGTTTTACTACGACACAACGACGTCATGTTAATGACTCTATCACGTAGATGTGACTATAGACATCGAGCAATAGAATTAGTCGACATTACTTTCAGATCAATGACAGTTATGAAGCCTTTGAACTAGCCAACGTGTAAAAATACAAGTTAACTATTTAAGAATTATTGCTAAAATTACTCGTACACATTCCACGTCAATCAAATAAAGTATTTCTTCAGCTTCAGCCTTAATATGACAGAAAACTATTATGTTAAAATTTGAGCTGATCAGCCACCATGACGCATACCTTTATGAAATACAATCACACTTTGTATCGTGAAACACTTTGCGGGTTGCTACGAATATATGGAAACATAATGTTACGATCATATAGATAATTACTACGCTATGCACTGACAATCTCCGTTATGACCTATCTTTCGCGTATTTTGATTTTGCCACGTGGTATATTCAATTTGTTAATGCGTAAGATAATGTACGTATATCAATATTTCTATGGTTTCTAAGGAAATTTAAATTATTTCTTCATTGTGGACATTTGACATTTTTGTATCTTGGTGAAACTGAGCACCATCACACGGAATCCTACGGTCACAAACACCCAGGTTGTCCTGTTGGGAAAGACATAACATTCAAGAGCGGACTCTGAAGGAGTAAGCGAGTATTTTTCTGGAGTTTGACGTCACTGCAACCGAAATACATCATTAACGACTACTGCTTTCTTTTCTAAGCCTTCTGCTTTTTTTATAGGAGCTCCAAAGGCAAGGATGAAGTGGCGTTACTCATATTTGTATCGGATAACGCTATTCTTTTGAGTTGTGTTTGTTTAACTTGCAGTACATAGTGAAGATTTGGTTAGTACTTACCTATTCTGGTGGTAAATTTTGGATACGTTGCAATATATTTTAATTTACTACTTTCTGCATTAATATACCTAACGCAATATTAATACTAACTTGAAATATTTTACAATAAGTAATAGTATTAAGATAGTAATAGGCTTAAAAAGGCTTAGGTACTTCATAATGACAATGAAATGAAAATCCTAGACAAATAGGATTATGTTCTGTGTAGTCTGACGCATTGCGTGCACAGTGAATTTAAATCAGGGTTTAATGCTTAGCTTAACATGTATACTAGTAGCCTTAGGACGGACCTAGGTGGCAGAATCATGGAGAAATAGTTAATTTTAGTGGGTAATTATTCGTACATGGATTTTGTAACATCCTTATCGCCGAGGGCAGTGGTTGTTTCCGAGTCAAACAAACTGAAACTTAACTGTCTCTAAACATCAAACTAGCAGGTCTGCAGGCCTATCATGAAACTGTGATGGAAACGCGGGCCGACTTTTTGGACGATTGTTGAAAGTTGTTTATTCCGCAATGGGGCTTACGGCACGTGAGATTTTGTCCGCCCTAAACCCTATTGAAAAAATTTAACTAACTTTATGATATAGTAACAGAGTTTCGAGTATACTTTTCATAACAGCCCACCAAATCAGGCAGGTCATGTCTTTGTATTGTTGATTTGCCTTATATTTGCAAATATTTTTAAAGTGAACACATATAAAATTGCAAATAAAAGTAAAAAGTAGATAATAATATTCTTCCATCCCATATACGTAGTTATAAAAAGAATACGAAGACTATTATTTAAATCTGCGTTTCTCAACCCTTGATTGTAAAATTTAATAATGCAGATATGTCTATGATTACGCGTATCTACTTTCAACTGTAATTACTATCGTAACGTCCTTTAAGCATTTAGTTTCCGAAAACACAAGTCGACGTCAAACGCAACACCGGATCTTCACGATTATATTCGGATACATTGCACATAATTCAAATAAAAACGCGAAGCTCAGTAGTATTGCTATATTATTGACAGCCTGTGTGTAAAGCATTTCTAGGTTAAGTCGCCGTTTCTAAGGCAAAGCAATTTTCAAATATAAAACAAAGAGTCATGTAATATTTTTTTAAATAATTACCAAGCAAATACAAGTGAACAAACTTTTATGACTTTTGAGGTCAACGATGCTAGAAATGAATACATGGTAAAGATCTTGGTGTAAATAAAGGTCCAATTGCGTTGAACCGTCCCAACTGAGTAAATAGCACCACATGCCATTCCCATGTATAAAAATTATCAGCAATGCGTGAACCATCCTATCTTTACGTCTTGTTATACCAAAACAAGTTAAATACCAGAAAATTGGTAAAGTTTTGCTGTGTTAAGCAATTAAGGGAACCACGATTTCGATGCGCGATGAGTCTTATTCGGCAATAAGAATATTTTATTGTACAAATTGAGTATATGCGCTGCTGGTGGTACATCATATATAATATGAAACTCAAAACAGTATCTGAATATATAAGACATATGCTGAAAGCTATAACACGATTATCAGTCAGTTCTTTCAAAGATGATTACCTAAAGGACATTTTTATTTTTATTTTTAGGCCGTTTAATTGACTGCACCCCGCTTGATGGAAAGCTGAGGTGAAGTCCAAAAAGTAGTGGTCACCATTTCCAGAGTTTGTCCCTAGAATGGTGGCCCCTACCTAGACGGCCTCGACAGATGTTTTTTCACGTCCCGCTTAACGAAACCAGGATTGTAGGAAGAAGGGAACACGTGTTTGAGTAAAGCATTCCAGTTCTTTATGGTCCAACAAAAAAAGGAGTGACCAAACCGCTTGGTTCGCGATGGTGTAAATTGCACTGTATGAGGATGACACCTAAGTCCTGCACGTGTTGTTTACTTATCAAAACAAATCAAACTCTAACGCGTTCTACTTTTCATCAGTTAATTCATGGAGATATAACTAATGGGATAATACGATGAGCTAAAAATAACGCTAAACAAATAAATTGTTCGTTAAAGATTGGCTTACGCTATTAGTTTTAACTCACGTTATATACTTCTGCTAATCTTCTTTCCTGTTCAGTTGAAATTTCCACTATTTCCACTGAGGTCTACTTTTTAATCTGAAATTTAAAACGTAAAAACAATTGTAAGTCATATCATAAAATCTTATGATACTTTTGAATTAATTATGGTATGTTACAGTTTTTGTCCAAATAAGTTTTAATCACAAATTTTGGATCATGCAGGTTTAATTGTAACTGTTCTAATTACCTATACGATTAGTGGCATGTAACTATAAAAACCTAATATACAGCTGTTATAAATTCCATCTCCACCTGTATGTGTCAATTAGGTCTTAATGGCATAATTATCCATTTTATGTGAATTTCATTTTTTTTGTAATAATTATTTTCTCTTTTTCATTTTAGATTATAATTATGTTTTTTTGGAACTGAATATGTAATTTATAATATGAAATAATATTACTTTATTTTTAAATATAAACCTTAGGATACATGTAAGTAATTTGGTAACATTTAATAGCATGTTAACATATCCTACGCCAATTTTTACCATTTTAATTATTTAATTTATGTTTATTAATTACATTTATAACTCCTGTATTAGTTACATTATTTTACGCTGTGCGAATATTTACTTTTTGAGAGCCAAAAATGCGTTAGAGTTTGGAGGGGAGAAAGAAAGAAAAACTACCTCACATGAGGCTTTATGTAAAAAGTACCCATCATAATCAATAAAATGACCCTGACTGTAATGAAGTGACACAAAGTGAAGTTGGAATTTCCTTTCAAATCCAGTATCTTCGAGGCCCCAGCCAACCTCACCTGATTAATGCACGAGGTTCTAGTGCAGGCTTAACTCTCTGGGTTGGGGGTCAGACGGCAGTCGCTCCGTAACGGCCAAGATAAACCAATCTTTACGGAAAGGAGAGCGGACTGAGGCTTAAAAAGTGCAAAGTATAGATGCAGCCAGTGTTGGCGTTCGAGTGATATGTTTATGCACAAAAACGGTCTAATTAACCATATGCCCTTCATAATTTGTAAAACAGTGCAAAAAGCTATGGAAAATATATGATATTTATATTGCACGGTTATGTTAATACCAGTTGGTACAACGGTCTAGTTTCTTTACATACATAATTTAAAGCAAAGATATAAGTTTCCGTTAATGCTGCTTATAAAGCGTAGTGTCTATTACGAAAAATATTCGGAAGTAGTATCTGCTTCGATGCTTCCACGTGTATATGCATATTCATAATAAGGTATAGAAGGTCCGTGGATAACTAACATAAATATTTAAACGATTTTTTAATATTATTTTATATGGAGGCCTTCCGTCTTTTTAATGATCGACTAAAAATGTGATAACATTTTTGTATATTATCATTTCTTTATTATTTAATAACTACCGCGCAAAACTACGCTGCCTATTCCTAACTGATATATTAATATGAGCTTTGTAATGGTAAAGATTTTTTACTTTAACTATTTTTCTTATTTTACCTGATGGTACAGAATACTATGTAAGATTCGGTACATTTGTCTATAAGTCACTATACCTATTATATACCTATATTTGTTTATCCTTTAAACTAGACAACCATTTTTCTAACGTGTATACCCAGCTTTTTAACTATATACTTTACCTAATGGCTAGATTTTCACGCACTAACCGTTATAATGAGTCTTTGCTTAGCATTATATACAATTTTAATATTCATTAACAATTAAACTCCTACAATAATGTATAGTTATTAAGAGGTAACAGTTATACAGCTCCCTGGACCATGTAAGCTTAGTGAAATGTTACGCTTGTGGTGGTCCCAGTGGTGACCTGATAATATGAAACTAAATTCGGATGTTTACCGAATAATTGTGTGTGATAATTATAGAAATATCATATTTATAATAAAATAACACTGAGATAGGCACAAAAGGACTGTACACATTTTGTAGCAGGCTTCACAATACGTACTGTCATTAACAGTTTTAGTGCAAGTTAAGCAAAGTGAACGTCCCTTGCATTAAAATTATACATTACGAACGTGACGCTCTGGCGCAATACGGATCTAAGGAACATTGCAATTAAACCTTCAGAATCCACCTGATATCAACACCCGTTGAAAAGTCAATGTCAGTTTGTAAATATTTTTATATATACTCATATATACATAAAATAAAGTTTGCAATGCCGTATCTTGAGCAACGAAAATATCCACTATGCTGTTACCATTACAGTTGGTATTTGTTTGAACCAATAAAACTGATATTTTTTCTCATTGCTTCCGGTTACTAGACTTCAATACTACTTCTTGAAAATAAAATAATATTTGTTTTTATTTTATCAGTAAGAATCTTACTGTAGGTACTTTTTTAATTTTAAGTTCTATAATCGTGCATTTATTGTAAATAACAAATAGTTTTATAAAAAAGACACGTATGAATATAAAAAAATAAGCATTTGCTTAAAATTTTATTCACGTGGATGTTGGACATCGTTAAAAGCGTGTCAGGCTAAGATCGGCTTAGCCTTACGCTCTTTTAAGAGCGTAAACTGTCGTACAACAAACTGACAGGTTATAAAGTAGTTAAAATCGTTTATATTTATTAATTATGGCTTATAATTACGGTTTTAACTACTCTAAAACGATATCAAGCTGAAAACATGCATTTTACATGAGAGAAAACGCTTTAAAAAACCAAAACAAGTCATTCCTAGATGGACTCTCACTCTTCTTCCCAACGGAACGACAACGTGCCAAATCAAAAGCTGATTAAGTATGTACTATATTTAATACTAGCTGTCCCCCGTGGCACCTATTTAACCCATACCTACATGCATGTAATTCATTAGTTTTACAATAATGTATAGAAATTTGCCCGATTTGTTGACACATTATGATTACTCCTCCGCTTCCCTGGATAGTAGTGTGATGATATATAGCCTATAGCCTTCCTCGATAAAAAACACAAAAATATTTTTTCAATTCGAACCAGTAGTTCCTGAGATTAGCGCGCTAAACCAAGCAAACGAACTCTTCAGGTTTATAATTTAAGTATAAACTTGTGATGACAGTTTGAACATACGATAATAACGCTTAAACAATATCATAAAGTTTATATGAAAGTGTTCATAAGTTAGTTCTTTTCCATAATAGTTTTATGTTTAAACGTAATGTTATTTAATCTTAATTTCGTAACTGTGTTGTTTACAAAACGGGTTTCTTGCGAAATATCGAAGTGATAGCCATGCTCTGCACATCGCATATATTATAATAAAATGAAAGTACCGTTATATATTTACATATATATGTATATTATATACACCTTTATTGACATAGTACAGTGATAAATAATAAATAGATTATATAATGCCAAGTGAAAATATACATATCTATGTACTCATACAATATGTATACATGAATTTACAAAAAAATAAGTTGGTTTATTCACATTCTACAACCTATATCACAAAGTTTGCTTAGTTTGGTTCTAGATGGTTCTCTATAATGTCCTAGAATATTATTACTCTACATTTACTAGCTGTTAGTAGATTTCTTTGGTAGAAAAACCGAAATTATAAACTCGATAAGTATATTTTTCCTTTTTTTAAACTCAATAATTATGGTGTTTGCTGGTATACGTGTTTATTGAGTGTTTATTGATAACTAGCTGTTGCCCGCGGTTCCACCCGCGTAGAATTCTGATCCTGTTCCCGCAACCCGTTCAGCCGTTTTTGCGTGAAAGACCAACAAAGATACATACATACATCACACTCACAAACTTTCGCGTTTATAATATTAATAGGATTAAATAGCCTTCTTTTCTTAGACCTTTTATTAACCCCCGACGAAAAAACGAACAGGGTGTTATAAGTTTCACGTGTCTGTGTGTGTGTGTGTGTGTGTCTGTCTGTGGGATGAACAGATTTTGAAATTGTTTTTTTTTTGTTTGGAAGGTGATTCCTGAGTGTTCTTAACTGTATGAGGAGAGATTTAAATACTATCAAAAATGACGTAGGTATCATACACATACGAAGCATCCTTGCACAACCAACATCAAAAATGGCTAGGAACCTATATTGGACAGTCAAGGAGTAAAAAAAATGGAAAGAGAGTCAGTGCGAGGGGCACTGACTCTCTTTCCATTTTTTTGAGAAAAGGATGACTAATGGCACAATGTGGTTGGCGAATATGCCAACCACATTGTGCCATTAGTCATCCATAAGTCATCCATCCATAAGTCAGGGATAAAAACCTCTACCTCTACAATGAATAATAAAAAAAATGCTTTATTAATAAGATCGCTTACATGTGAAGCTAACTCGTGGTCTATACTGAGAATGTTAATTATTTGCAGTACCTACCAGTTATGGTCTGTGCCATATGTATCATTACGATTCTTTTAGCGAGTACACGCTCTAATTACTACTCTAGTAACTTGTGTTGCTCGTGTATGCTTATTTTTATAATTAGCCCCGCTATCAGAAACATCGAGTTACTTACGAATGTTTTGTTTCTTATGTCTGCACTAGTTTTTTTTTTCCATGCACGACATAACCAACCCGCGCTCGGTGGGTTGGGAGAGTTCTAAATCTCTCCCGGGCGCGTTCCGCCATCTCCTTCGCGAGCATTACATGCTCGCAGAAGGAGGTGGCGGCGGCCCACGCGCTCGCGCTCCGCCCCACTGCCGCAATCATGCTGACGAGCGAGAGGACTCCCACCCCGATGACTGCCACGAGGCCACGCCTTGCCCAAGGTACCTAAGTAAAAATTGTATATCTTCTAAATTATACGCAATTAACAATTAGTAACTAATAATCAATCTTGTAGTTCCTAAGGGCACCGCGACGCAATTTCAATATCTTTTTTTTTTTCTTGCGGAAATCCCTTCGGATACCCCCCCGCCGGCCAGCGGGTGTCGGGCTTGAACCGACTAAAACCGCACGCCGTCTCAAGTCTTCAGACGTAAGGTTGCCCATAGAGCATATCCCTCGCACCCCGACTGACCCTGGGCCATCTCCGGACGCAATTTCAATATCTATCACAAAAGTTCAATGAGAAAAAACTTTTGAAGTCAATTTCGCCTTTTAGTTAGTACACGGCTCACAGTATCTAGATTCGAAAAAGGAATATGATCAAAAGTGGTTATCAATCTGCTTAAAAAACTTGTCTATGGAAGACTATTTCCATCGAGCCATTTACCATTAATTTCAGCACAGATTTCTTTGTATAAAATGTCAGGCTTATCATGGATTGCCTATTAAACCTGTCAGTTACCTAACAGTCAATATTAACTTAATATTTAAGACGGCTTACAAAATATTTCCTTCAGCCAATGCGGCAATGATTTTGACACTTCCATTTTATAACCAAACCGAATTTAGGGTGAGAGCTGTAAAAGAATTATGTAGCTGTTTTTACATTTCATTTAATAATTTATTTCTTGTTTTGATGTTCTGCCGCGAAACAAACGTTTGGTATTTCCTTAGTAGACCCTCGTGTTTTCATACGAAGTTCCATTGTCTTCCACGTCTTTATTTTAAACATTTGAATTAAATATTCATTCAATGTCTGTTTCTTTTTTTAATAAGTTATGGTATTAGAAATTTGAAGTAAAGATTACCTCTATTGATTCCATTAAAATTATACTTAGGTAATTCAAACACCTGACATGAGTGTTATTCACTGTCATTGAAGTCAGTTAGGTATAGAAATAATTAATTTAACTTTCTTATAATTCCAGGTTTACCTCTCTACGTTATAAACAGATACAAAGTATCCAAGAAGCAATTTCAAATAAATAAGTAAACATAAACATGCTTATACAACTCATTCATCATAATTACTAGATGTATAATGATTAAGTATCACTAGTTAAGAACTAACTCATTTTAGGTCATTTATCGCGTTTAGGATGGACGTTGTTTACTAAAACACAATGTGTAATTAAAACAATAGGTATGGGTCGTTATCACCGGCGCTTTTATTCATAAATCCATTGTTTGAATCGTTAAATCGGCTGAGTGAAACAGCATGGAATGAATGGATGCACTTGTCGCGTGCATGGAGTTCGGATGTTAGCTTATCACAGCGGGTGTAGGAGTAGAGGATAGCGGCTGGCGCGGTGAGTGCGGGAGCCGGGCAGTCAGTTGCGCCGCGCGCACCGAGGCCGCCGCTCCTCACTCTTTACCTCGACAGTAACAGGCCGACTCGCGCCGCCTACCCTTATCAAAACATTCCCGCATTGGGATCGATCCGCATGTCTTTACGCGCCTCACATTGATAAGACGACACAGGACCGCTGCATGACATTGTGACTCGAGTGCTCCTGGATGTACTATTGATATACTACCGTGTTGTGTTTCACATGTGATAAAGTTCCGAATAATACAGTTCTGGATTAAACTGACTTTTAACTTTTATATTCTAGGATTAAGTGTAAGTACCTACCTATCCCATTACTTTTGAAATTACGAATTTAACTTCAACTAAAATATATTAATTACTAGTATAAAATTTATTAAATGTTTATAATAAAAATCATAAAACCAGTTTACAAAATTTTGCAAACTTGTTTCTAGTTTTGAATGATAAAAAATAAAAAATAAAGTTGATAAAAATACATGAAACAAATTTACAAATTTGTAAAAACCCGTTCTTTATAAAGGGTAGTAAGTTCCTTCAAAATGTAAATACTTTCACATGAATTCAACCGTTTTCTAGAGTTTTTAAATAGAGACTAACATCAATATACGGGTAAGATAATCAGTACATAAAGCGAAAATATTACGCTGCTCAGTAAATAACGAGGTCATAACTCGTACATAAGACACACTTTGGTTAAATGTTAACCTTAATGTTCTTAATAACTACGCATTTAACAGAAAATAGTTTATTTTTTCAACTCAAGTTCGTCGTTAGTCACGATAACCAATTTTTTATCGATAGTAAAATTTAAGCACTTTAAACTATAAGAACTAAACATCCATTTAAAGTAAAGAAAGTCTAGTGCAATATTCACATGAGCATTCAATCTGTAAATGATATGCTTCGGAATAGACCGACATGCACCGAAGCACGTTGTTTAATTCCAGATGCTACGGATGCAACACAGAGATATTTTTACCCAAAAGAAGCGACCATTAAAGAGTTACCGAAAGAAATGGAATTAACAGTTGGTCTTGTTAAAACAAGCTAAGATTTAATGACTGTAAAAGTATGTGCTCTTTCATATTTCATAAGCATAACTGAACAGAAAGTAGTATTAATTATATTCAAGGTTATAAATTGTAATTAAAATACAACGAATGATATCGCCTCAAATTGTTAACACATTCATTGTGGCTCTACATTTTTAAAATAAATTAATATATTTTAATGTAAATTATAATGAAAATTTTGTAAGTATGAATAATGAGGTCATTGTAGCCATGAATTCATTGTTTATTTTAATATTTACATTTGGAAAATCACCCCGTCAAGGTAGGTGGTGTTGTACCTACCACAAAATATGTTAACCTTCACGAATCTTGATCGCCAATGCCAATGTTTCACAAATTTCTTTCATAATTTGTGCGCTTCCATTAAACTCATTTAGATCATAATATAATAACTTCTTTAGCATAAAAATATTCAATGTTATATTACTAATCTTCCTGCGGATTGGTGAATTAAAATAATTGAAGATAATTAAGTATAAAATTAAGTGCCTTTCGCGGTGTGAAGATTATCTTAAATATTTACGTTAGCACTTTGATTATCTATATTATACTATGTCACGAATCTTCTAACGTTATCTAAACTGAAATATTTGCAATATTCAAGATAATGTCTAAAAACGTGTTCAAGATGACCGGTGCGCGCATGCGTACGATCATTATCAAGATCACTCCGGTGACTGCCACATTCACATTAGAAGCACTAGACTATCGACTCATGCCATTACACTTTACATTCTTTAGGTATTAAACGCATGCTAGGTATATATTTACCAGGTCCGCCGGTAACCCTGGGGTTATCCTTTCGAGGGCTTTCCCGGGGTGCCCGGCAATGGACACTTGGGCAGGACACCGTGCCGTTTTAGTCGATGCACGACATAACCACCCCCGCTGGCCGGCGGGGGGGGGGGTTATCCGAAGGGATTTCCGCACGTAAAAAAAAAAGCAGGGGATTCCTCACAAATTCTGATACATAACAGATATTCTTACAATTAAAAGTTTACCTACTAAGGATTATTTATAGTGTCCAAATAGATCACTCTATTTTACCGCATATATTTAACACATGTTTTAATCAAAATAGTGCCACCGGGTTCTTTAAACGGGATGTGAACAAGCATCTGTCGAAACTGGTCGAGGCCGTCATGGCAGGGACCATCATTTTAGAATCGACAGCATCTGGAATGGTGGCCTGTATCTTCAGGACTTCACCTTAGCTTCTTACCATTCAATGGGGTGCACACAATTTAACAAAAATCATACCCAAGTAAGAAATTAGATAAGAAAGGTCATTAGATTAAAAAAATATAAGGTATGAAGGCGCAATATCGGCGGTATCTATGTACTCAAGGCGCCGCAGGTCGCCTCCATGAGCGCAGGCCTGGGGGTGGCAGGTAAGGCCGCCTGTCACCCCAGCAGAAGCAGGCCGGGAAGGTGGGGCGACAAGCGCAATTCCCCCAAACCGGGGCAAGACGGGGACACCGTGGTTCCCAAACCCGAGGGGGCCATCTCGAAACCGGAGATGGCCCAGGGTCAGTCGGGGTGCGAGGGATATGCTCCATGGGCAACCTTACACCCCGGCGTCTGTAGACCCGAGACGGCGTGCGGTTTTAGTCGGTTTAAGCCCGACATAACCACCCCCGCTAGCCAGCGGGGGGTATCCGAAGGGATTTCCGCACGGAAAAAAAAAAGGTATCTATGTACTCAATAAATACGAGTATTATATCCATATACTAAAACAAGAGCATTATGCAATTCTGAATTCCCGAAATATAAATTCAATCAGACTTGTAATCGGTATGTTGCAGGATCAGGCCTCACCCGGTATTCTACTTTTTTAAATTATTATATATTAAATATTGAAGTAATCCTAAGTTTTAAGTAATATTCTTAGGTCAGATTTCACCAGTGAGAATAATTACAATAAAGTTGAAACACTAGTCTAATAGTATATTATTTTGGTAACTAAATATTTCGTTAAAGTATTATTAAAACTTAAACGTGTAGGTAAATAGTTATGCAGCTAGGTAATTTATCTACAAGCTGTCGTCGACAAAATTGTCTAATTCTAAACTAGTTCTTGCTATAATTCTGTGCTATTGTATTACTTCTCACCTCTGTACTGTTATTATGAATGATCGCAATTTATGTAAACGGTGACCAATGTTGTTTCTCTTTATACATTTGCCGAAAGATCTTCATATATTGCTTGTTCACTAGGACCACTAGTTAAAATGTCGAAACCTACAGCAAATATATGGAATTAACCGACAGTGTATACATGACCAAGGAAGTAACTATACATCTTATCATACACCTTCACATGTAAAAATGTATACCTACTCTTTTCCTTTACCGTGTGTACTTTACTTTTTGTTGAATTTTGTACCCCTTAAGAAGGCATTTCACGCCTTCTGAGGGGGTACAATATTCAACAAAAAAATAAGAGGTTTGAGATGCAGATAGTACATTGTGACTGCCCCAGTTTTGCAGCGCATCAGCAGTGAACTTGACTCGTAGGCAAAAGATTTTGTTAGCTAACCCTATTATTTAGGTTATTCTAGTACGTGTCATATGAAAAAGCTGGTGAAATGTGTGTGTCTTTAAAGGTACATCTCAGACTAACACTAATACAAGTTCGGCAAAGAATAAATGATGTAGGGCTAATAATCACAATCTAGACTCTACCTTTAATAATAGATATTTTATTCATTCAACACTCCAAAACGTGATTTTTTTAATGAATAAGAAGCATGAAGATTATGTGACAAACATAGTAACCTACATAATTATTATGTAGGTAGATTTAGGGTGCGGATTGGTGTTACGCTGCGTTCGTAATACATTTTAATATGTAAATAATAATAATTGTAAAATCGATTTAGTTCGGAAGAAAATACAATCTAATTTCAAAAAAGTAATCTTTTTCGGGCATATCGGCTGGTATGTCACTGATAACAAGTGTGATGATGTCTTCTAGTGCTTAAATCGATGCTGTGCTATCGGAATAAACACGAGATTTGACATATCTCCACAAAAAAATAGTCCAACGGAGTCAAATCGCTCGATCTAGGCGATTTACTGGTCCAAAACGAGAGATTCCCCTGTAGGGACTCTGTAGGGCACAGAATCCCTAAACCCCTAAATCCCAAAATTTAATTTCATGTATGGACATGAAACATGGTACATGAAATAATCTTTAAAACATAACTGGCCAGGATTAATTTTGAGCCCCCAATATATATGTTTTTCTACTAGCTACTTTAAATACCCTTGAAGTTAAGCAAATGCCATAGGTGCAATTCTATCGTAAACGGGAACCAGTGAATTTCTTAAAATATGTCACTGCTTAAAAGCAACACGGTGATTTATTCAAACATCTACAGATGTGATGTAAGAGTAGAACACAATTGCCTTGACCAAGTCTACTTCACGTATTCTTGTAAATCGCATCGTCACTAAAAATTCTATCACTTGTTTTAGCATTTAATCTTCTAATTATATTTATTTACTTTATATTATACTTATTTCTTATAAATAACTATTCCATTTAATACTTAACTTTAATAAGAATCGATGCAGATAAAGCTATACTATTTATAACCAAAATTATAAGTAGGTATTATGTTTTAGAATACAATCAATACGCGTTGTTTGTTTTAAATATAGTATGGCAAAGGAAAACATACAAAGACGTCTACAAAATTTATTCATAACTTATGAATTAATCGCTCATGTGCTCATTTCGATGGTAAAAGAATTTTTGGAAATCGGTCCACTAGTTTCGGAGCCCATTCAATGCAAACAAACAATCAAATCTTTTCTCTTTATACAATATTAGTATAGAAAAACATCATCAATTGACGCTTCAATTACTGAGATATTTACAAACTGAATGTCAATATTACGATAGTAACCTTAATGTGCGTTTTCAATATAAACAGATAGGCTATTTATTTAAAATCAACATGTTTTAAGAAGGTTCGTACAAATGTTTTTTTCTTGATTGTTGAGACCACTGATAGACCGTGACTGGTGTTTCTTATAAATAACTTGCATCTCCAGGGATGTAACCCAATCGCCCTTTCCCCCTCCACAAGTAGCTTTAGCTACTTATTTAAAAGTCAACCGATCACAGCATGAAGTCATTTTAACTCGTCGTAATGCAAAGCAAAAAACGCTTGCAAAAATTGGTCATACCTATTATGTCAATTCAGATTTAGGTCGGGAAAAGTGAACATTCAGGACGGGACTTGAACCCGCGACCAGTCCCTTACATGGGGAATACTCTCGCCAACTGAGCTACCTGGACACGTTCTAGGTATTCGGAATTTTCCGATGTATTAAATGTCTTAGGGCGACGCTGGAGCCATCTACCGCCATTCTTGCGAACTACGGAAACAATGAATGATGTTGCAATCATTTTTAAACATTGTTTTTAGTTCAATTAAATTTGTTTTTAGATTATTCCTCACGTACGTACTACTTATTGAAAATTTCATTGAATTATGTTAATTAATTTCAATAAAATCACATTTCAAACTGTGAAGTATGTGATGACCAACTGAAACGTTTTAAAATGTTTTTAGCACTATCACGAGTTAAAAAGTATATGATTATGTGTATAGTTAAAGTATAGTTGTGTGGTACTAGTTCTTTTACCTAAATTAGTCAGTGTTCTAGAATGTGTTATAAGTGTGTAGATTAGGTGTTAATTATTTGAATTCGGCTCATATATTTAACAAGCGCTATTTCCTGCCACAAACGTAACTACTATTCCAGGTTCACCAGAACTCACTTATTTTTACAAGGATATAATGTTTACGATAAAGTAGTATAGGTTGAATTAAGTAGTGAGTGTATTTATATTTACTAGCTTGACCCGGCGGTCATTTGTCAGTAATAAGGTGCAAAGGTAGGTAAGAATAGTACGAAGTTCACATTCATTATGAGCATTGCCAGATGGCAATGCTCATAATGAATGAAACGTTCCGTCGGCTGGTAACTTTTACCAGAACCCTGGAAGCTCCCAAAAAAGTACCTATTTTTGTTAAAAATGAGATCTTTTCTTAAGTTTGCCGTATATTGTTGATATTGCTTCCCAGAATTCGTTCCTTATCGAATGGTGTAACAATACAGAATATGGGTTTTTTTTTTCAAAATCAACGGGTTGGATTCCTGGCAAGCCCGATTTTGATGAAAACTAAAACTACATCATTTGGATTTAGGAAAATCAATATTCCTAGCCAGGAATCAAATCCGTTGATTTTAGGGAAAAAATACACCCTGTAAAAACATTACACCATTCTATAGTTCTGCTTATAAGGAACGAATTCTTTGAAGTAATAACGTACGGCAAACCAAGTAATATCTCATTTTAACAAAATACCTACCTACCTTTAGCACTTAACCTAACCCACCTTTAGCACCTGATTACTGACAATTGTCTACCGAGACAAGCTGGTATGTATGCATACACACAAGGTACATATCTACACTACTTTATCCCATACATTTTATCCTTGTAAAAATAAGTTATTTCTGGCGATACCCACTATCTTATCTTGGATCATTCGGTCATTTGTCGAAATTAGTCGCTATTCATAAAATAAGTACTTACTATAAATTAGATTTTTAATATGTGAGGGTAATAAATTACTATATCCTATTTGAATAAAAACTCATCAGTCCAATATATTATCTATTTAATCAAATTTTAGAATCGATAATAAAATTAAGATTTAAAACAAGCGCAGTGACAACATTAATTATTGCTCTGTTAAGATATGTAGATTAAAAAAAAATACATTATTTATTCTTATATAAATAGTTATATAAACCCCATTTACAACCTAAAAAAAATATACCTACTTGAAGATGAATTTCATCAGAAACTAATCTGCAAACATTAAAGTTTTTATTAGAGATAAAACAGAGCTCATTGAGTGCGGGCTTAATTCCGGCACTTGTCCGCAATGTACCTTGGCTACAGATACGACCTGGATGCCATCAAACCGTCTTAGCGTTAATCTGGAGTATCTGGACAGTTCATCAACATCGCCCTCTATAATTTAATATATACGGCTTCCTCCTCATAACCTCCGCGCGGGCATTAGCTTGTACTATTATAAAATTGTAAATTACTTGGGGTCTGTACATTAGAGATATTTAAAAAAATACTCGAGTTTTGGTAAATTAATGATTCTGAACACAATTTTTCTTTTTTACATTTCTTATCCGTTCGTTCGCGATGGACGCAAAACTACTGAACTGATTTTGATGTGGTATTTTTCAATTAGAAAGGTTTTGTTCAAACTTAAAGTCCGTATGTTTGGTTGCAATTGGTTAAGTAGAACCGGAGATATGACCAAAAAACTATAAATGACCCTTGCGTACGGACCCGTGGTCATCAGCTAGTACTATTATACAATTGTAAATTAGTTGCGTCTGTACTTTGGAGATATTTAAAAAAAGCTGGTTTTATGGTAAATGAACGATTCTGAATACAAAAATTTTTGAAGTGAAAACTTCTTTAGGCGCGTTAAGCACTTTCCATATGAGTACATTTTGGGTGAAGAAAAATCATGGAACTCGTGTTTTTTTGTTTTAATCGTCACCGAGCCGCCTACGTCACTCGTCCCCAGGACGCCTACGTCACTCATCACCGAGACGCCTACGTCACGCGAGATGCTTTTATAACATGTATAGCCATCTTTGCTGGATCAAACTATTTATTAATTTGTGGCTGGATGGATAGATAGGCGGGTGAAACCGCTTGTGCTAGTTGTACTAGTAGAATAATATAATATTTTAAATTCTAAAATATCTACCAAGGTCTGTGTGTCCGTTTGCTTCTTAGTCCGGGATCTCAAGAAGGACAGATTTCACCCAAGTCCGTGATTATCAACATCGGATGAAGGTAGTTACATACATAGGCAGTATATTTGTTAAGCACAACTCTGTATGACTATTATATGTTTGGTTAGAAATATTTGGATAAATTTGATAAAATATAGTAAATTAGGTAGCATTTCTAGTTAAAATGTTTTTGTATATAGCGGCATTTTTATATATTGATTTATTCACTTCATAAGGATTCTATTCTTATTTATTATCACATGTATTTTTTAAACGTTTTTATTTATTTATGACTTCTTTTTTGTTTATAATAGCGTTTAAATTAAATCCGATAAACATAGACGAACGTTAAATAAATCATACATGTTCTAACATCTTAGCATGTTTTATAGTACCCATTTTTTTTTACGTGCGGAAATCCCTTCGGATACCCCCCCGCTGGCCAGCGGGGGTGGTTATGTCGTGTCTCGACTAAAACCGCACGGTGTCCTCCCCAAGTGTCCGTTGCCGGGCACCCCGGGTAAGCCCTCGAAAGGATAACCCCAGGGTTGCCGGCGGGCTTTGGCCGCCACCGCGGCCTCGCCTGGTGGGGTCGGGTTTTATCCCGCCTCAGTGAGTTGGCAGGCGTGTGTAGGGCACACACGACACGCCTCCGCCACGGCCTGCTTCTGTAAGGACGGCGAGTCGGCCAACTGCCGTCCTTAGGCCCCGATCATGGAGGTCGGTAGTCCCGGGCGTAGATGAGTCTGCGGCGACCTCGCCGCAGACTGCGGAACTCGGGGGGCAGGGCTCTCTCCCGCTCCCTCTCCGTCGTCTCTTTCGCGCGCATTACCTGCTCGCAGAAAGAGGCGGCGGCGTGCCACTTGCTCCTGTCGGAGATCACAGCCCTCACCATGGTTTCCAACGAGAGAATGTCCACGCCCAGGACCGCAACGAGATCCCGGCGTTGACTCGCCCACGCAGGGCACTCCACCAGCGTGTGGAGCGCCGTGTCTTCGCCAGGATCCTCGCAGTGCTGGCACTGCGGCGTTGTCTCCCGGTGGATGCGCCACAGATACTTACCGAAACACCCGTGTCCGGTAACCATCTGGCACATCCAGTAGGAGAGGTCCCCATGGTCCCTCTCCAACCACTCCTTCATGATCAGTCTCACCGCCGCAATGGTGGATTCCCCCCACCTTGGGTGCTCAAGTCGCACCTTCCATGTCTCCATGAGTTCCTGGCGGAGCAGGGACCGCTGAGCCCTGATTTCTCGGGGCTCCGGCTTATGGCCCCGCTCCAGCGCCTCCTTGCGCCACTGGTACAGCAGTTCTCGCTTCCAGGTCCCATGGAGGGGTCCCGGCTAGGAGACATGCCGCCTCGACGGAGATCGTGCGATAACCCCTGATGACTCTGACGGCCATCGCTTTTAACGGGCTGGTTAATACAGCCACGTTGCGGGCCGCCAGAGTCTCCGCCCATACTGGGGCCCCGTACAGGGCCATGCTTCGCACGATCCCCAGGTACAGTCTCGTAGTGGGGGCGTTGGGTAACTTAACGTTGCCTTAACGTCAGTTTCGGGACCAGACTTCGGAGATGAGGTCCGAAGTCCCATCGGCTATCGAGTACGAGCCCAAGGTACTTCATCGTGGGCTCGATGCCGATGCTTACGCCCCCTACGGTTATGCTGGTTCCCGCAGGTGGCCCCCTCCGAGGCCCGTGAAAACACATAGCCTCGGATTTGTGGAGAGCCACCTCGAGTCCCAGCCGCCGTATTCGAACCACGACTTGAGCAACCCCTGCCGTGGCCTTCAGTGCCGCGCTTCGGTACGTTGCTCCCCGCGCCATAACGAGGGTGTCGTCAGCATAGCACACTATGCCGACCCCCTCGAGCTACGTACCGCGCAGCACCCAGTCGTATCCGATGTTCCACAGGAGTGGCCCTAGGACCGACCCCTGCGGAACACCGCACGACACTTCTCGCCGCCCTGGCCCTAGCCAGCTCGGGTAAACTATGGCCCTTTCGGATAGGTATGCCTCGACAATGCGGCGGAGGTAAGGAGGCACTCCGTGATACGCGAGCGCCTCCCTAACGCAGCTCCAGGGTAGGGTGTTGAAGGCGTTGGCGATGTCGAGAGACACCGCCACCACCACCCCACCCCGCGAGACTACTTCCTCCGCCAGGCGCCTAACGCGCATGATCGCTTCCACGGTGGAGCGCCCCCGGCGGAAACCGAACTGGTTGTCCGCCAGATCTGGCCCCACGTTCGTGAGATGCTCGACGAGGCGCTCTGCAATAATCCGCTCAAAGAGCTTGCACACCTCGTCGAGCAACACGATCGGCCAGTATCCGGATGGCTGGTCCGCCGGCCACCCCGCCTTCCGGATAAGGACCAGTTTCCCCGTCTTCCTTTATAGCACCCATGAAGTAAAAATTGAATTAAAACTGACCAGTATTGATTACCCATTGACGATCAAATCGAATGACTTTCCATAGGGCTAGCATAATAGGTTAGATCTGGTAATCAAGATATATTATCTACAGAAGTTCTTTTAACAATTTTGGAATGTTTTATTTTATAGAACTTTTATCAATATAGCAGATTGTGAAAGTTTTTGTTTTTTAAATGCTACAGAAGTTTTCTTAACGATTTTGGATTTTTTAGAACTTGTATCAATATAGCAGATCGTAAAAGTTTTTATTTTTTTAAAAGCTTCTCACTGAGTTATTTTCAATGCCTTATGCTCATACTCATTAAATGGTGGTCATCACTGAACAATCGCATTATTGATATGTTGAACGAACTGAGTAAATAACCACAGCTACTGAACAGCAACTGAAATATCGGGATCAGTGTAAGTAATAACATAACACCAAAATGATTGTTTTTTATCAAAATGAAGAAAGGTGTATGTAGTGCTTAAATATTGGTTTGAAAATAAGCCGTGGGCTGGAGAATACAATCGGAAGTGATGAAGTTTAATTCTTGAACTATTAAAATGTGCCTACTCCATTGCAGCGATGTAGGTATGTACATCAGCAAATTTGCTGCTCGTATTAAATAATATTCTGTTTGCAGTAAGTCCCATATTCAAACGTCATGTCATGTATAAAGCGTATCGAGTTAGAACTGAAGAGTGTTTGGTATTTAATTCATTTGAACGTATTAATTCAGTGTAGTCGTTTAATACATAAAATAAGGCAGATGTTGCTAAAGAAAAAACTTTTTGTATATTATTTGTATTTAGTATAAGTAGGTATAAATTTCAGTGGATTTGTTGTTGGTATAAAAATACTCTGACGATCTTTTCTAGGACCTTCAATGTGTTGGAATATATTAATGTGTACATGTCATTAAAATATGACAAATACTTCTTATAAATTGTGATTTAAGTATTATTGATGTCAATCAAGTAAACACAGAAAAACATCATGATGACCAGAAAGAGTATCAATATGTAAAGTTGCCGGTAATAAGAATGCATGATGAAACTGAAAGAACATACTTACTCCCACTAGATAAGATTCATTTTGTACGATAACTTGAAACCAGTTCAGCACATTTTATATTTAACAAAGTATGCATATTTTACAGTAAAGTTATTGGAATCGAAAATAAAGTTTTTACAGAGATAAGTACAAGATGATCAGAAAGTCCATTTTATTAGTTCACTTTACGAGAGCTGTGTTCATACAACATTGTTGCAAAATTTATATCACCGGTAAATGCCTTCATTTATGTGATAACTACAGATGCTCGTAAACAACATTCATTTTATTATAGGTCTGAATTACAGAAACACATAAAATCCATAACAGAAGCAGCAGTAATAATATAAAATCGCCTTAATAACAAGACTTCCAGTTCAAAATCGAGCTGCCCGACTTCAAATCAAAATACCTTACAGAAAATAGTGTTATCATTATATTTAGTGTTACTGCTGGTGGCTATGATCCAGAACCAGAACTTCTCCAGAAGATAATAATCTAAGACTAGATAAGTCGAAAACGCTAAGTGACACCTCTTTTGTCGCAAAATGTTTATTGGTACTCGTGAATATGTTTTTCAGATATCCATGTGATTGTTTTTACCCTAATACCCAATATTTGTTTCCAATAAATTGAGTTACAAGATTTCTCCTACACCATTAAATAGGTTCCTAATCGAGTAGTTACATAACATGATATAATCACAGAGCGTCAAGTCGTTTTAAACATATTGAAAAGTGATTTTAAAAAGTACATATTAGTCAGCAGACTGGTTTGGCGTAACGCCGGAAGCGAACAGGTTCCACGCCCCCAAGATAACTATTAATTGGAATTTAAAATTTTAGTAATGAAAGATGCTTGTGAATTGTCTGGGCCATGTTAAGAATAGGTTTTTCTGAACCTATTACGCTTATTGAGTAATACGGCTTTCACTGGATCTAACAAGTTATTGTAATGAGCAGCACGCAATGCGTTTTAGTTTAGGTAACGAAACTGCTCGTCGATTATTTGACCACGATACGGTGCATCAACCACGCTGTGCCACAAAGTCCACATAATATCTTCAATATAGTTGTGCAAGTTTTGGTGTTAGGCTCACTTTCTTTTATATATCTCTTTGAATTAAAAGAAACGGGGTACATAATTTGCACTTTAGGTTGGTACTTAACAAAATATTCATCACATTTAGATACATAGGACCTGGATGACCGAGCAATGCTCGGCTTTTTGATCCGACGTTTTCTAAAAATGAAACTTCGCTAGATCGATTTATATACCTCTCCTTTAGATACCTCCCGCAGGCCAGCGGGAGTGGTTATGTCGGATTCAAACCGACTAAAACCGTACGCCATCTCGGGTATTCGGAAGGTGTCCCTAAGGCATTTCCCAAGCACCTCGGCCCCTGAATCCCGCCCCCCCACCCCCACTGCATACAAATGCAAATTTTATATACTTCCAAGAATCGCTCGTTTAAAGGTAATCTGAGATTTATTACAAGTAAGTAGATGTTAATTTCATTTTGTTCGTTTTGTTAATTGTTTTTTTTAATCATATCCCAGTTAAAACATAGGAAACTTGAATCACTCATTTGAATTATCATTTCATATTGGAATTTTGGATTTTCCATATTGGCATTCCAGCCTCGTAGAATGAACACCCAAATGATATACCTACGGGCCCGGGGTATAAGATTAGTGGCGCGTTCATCTAATGACATGCTCTGATATAAATTATGCAGCGATGATAAGATTCAGGTCTACTAGGTCAAAGCAGAAGAAGAGCGCTACATGGACGCCGTTGATCAAATGTCATGATTCAAGTACGTTTTGATCTGTGCTTAAAAACGACTCTGTCCTAACAAACTTTGCTCGTGTCATATATATATGTAACATTTTTTCACATGTTCATATGTACCTCCCTTTAGGTGCCACTTATTATTCGTCAATACGATTGAAAACAAAATAGGCAGGCTTAATAAAAAAACGAGATGGATTAACGTATTCTTTTAAGAAATTGGCATAATTATTCATTTAGTTGAAAAATCATTTCATGACCGTGAAGCATAACCAACAACTAGAATTAATTGCTCGCGATAATTGGAGAATTCTGTTGATCACACGTGGAATAAATGGCCATCGTGAGTTCCGTACAAAATGTCTGATATATATGGCGATTTGATCTACTTGTTTTGTAAAAGTAATGCGCTTGATTAGTATCATTACAAATATGAAAATTGTTTGTAATTATATGCAGCACAGAACAATACAGGTTGGTAATTATGGTGAAAATGAATTAGAAACTAATCTTTCATCTAAGTATTTCAAGTCCATGTTTGAAACGAGTGTGTTTTGCTAAAATGATATTGAAAGATATTGATTGATATAATTTTTGAGCGTGTGAAATAAAAAATATTCAGTATAATACTTAAATACCAACTATAACGGGGGATTGTAGGAGTATTAATTTTGCTCATTGGTAATAAAATAACAGAAATCATATCAAAATCACTGTATTGCTTAATATCTTAGTCATATAATAGATGTTAAATATAATCTGCCTCGGACTTTATTTTATGCTTGTGATCTTTGGTATACCTTGATCAGAGTCGATTAAAGATATTGTTCGATGCTGATTGACTCCAATAATGATAGCATGATCAAAATTATTTTTGAATGAAAACAGTTTCGTTGACTTTATGATTAAGTTACAATCGAGATATTGCTGGTTGTAACTCTTCTCTACATACTACCTAACCTCCTGAACCTCCTTCTAATGAAAGCATTTAACTCGCAGCCTGGACAAAAACTACGTAGTATATATAAAAGAGAAAAAAAATCACATATGTAAGTAGAATTATATACTTATAAGTAAAGTTCAAAGAGAAAGTTAAAAGTTCCGTCCGTGCGTCCGTAGTAAGGTTATGTGTTTTCCTGTCTATGTAGAGTATTCACGTGTTCCACTGTAACTCCTCAGATACTGAACTGATTATAATTAATGAGGTTTCAATCGATTCAGTATTCTACTCTGGGTGCAATCGGCTATATTTTATACAAATAACAACAACATAATGGATCCGAAAACATGGAGCCTCAAAAAATATTTTTGGTTATCGTATATCGAGTGTGATATCAAATGAAAGGTGAGAAAATTCCAAGTTCAAAAATATAAATATAGTGTAATATTATGGAATATACCAAGAAATAAAGATAAAAATTTACAGTATATTTTATAATACTTCTAGCGTTAAAATACTACTTAAATACTAATAGAGGCATCTATCGGTGGACAGCTATGACTATATTTTACTGTTCTACAAAAAACAAAACTCTTTCGCGTCCATATTTTTAACCTTACCGTTTTTAAACTTTATACTTAACGAACGTTTATGTATTTACTGTGGGGCTTAATAAAGCTAGAGGTACTGATAAGAATACGAGTAATGTGTCACAGTGTTAATCTTTAAAAAATGTAATCAATAAAAAATAGTACAATCCCATTATAAAAAATGAAATCGACAAGAATCAAATCTAAAGTCAAATGTACGATGTCTGCCCATAATTTTAAAACAATCTGCGTCTGATATGCTACTACCTACTAAGCTTATCCCTTGCAAAATCATGCATATTTAATTGTCTATACCCTTCCATTGCCTAAACGGGCTTATCCATAAATAAACACCTACATTTAACAAAATGCACAATGTCATTTAACTAAAACAGTATTCCATCTGCATTTGGATCTAATTACGAAACCGCTCGATGCCAGCAGATGAATGCATATAATTATTGTGGTGGCCCTGAAGCACACATTACATCACATCAATTCAGGCAATCCTCTCCAAGCAAAATACTATGTTATGCTAATACATAATCGTAAATATGGTCGCTGTGAAGTGGTTGGAATCGAACTCTGTGACAGGAAACAGTCGAGTTTGTTTTATTACCAGCTATTAATGTCTCATAGCTGGACGTGTCTAATTTACTTACGTGAAGTTTACGTAATTTGAACCACTTAACTTACGATACCGTTGGTGCATCACTTATCTAATCAATTAAGACGAACGTTGACCCAAGCTTATCTCTCAGATGCTTAACAGCGAGCACTGTTCAATTAAACAATAAAGGAACCTTTGCCGAATTACAGTTAAAACAGGGTTTAACGATATTACCAATACAAAGGTATCTTTGGGGTTTGCTCTGTTTACAAACTGAGCATTCTTATCATTGTTTGTCTAACAAAACGAGCCATTGTAAGGTGTTAGAGTTTTATTATAACATGTTTTGTTGTAGTCGTAAAAGCTGTTTCTGATTGTAGGAGGATAAATAGTTACAAAGGGCATTTCTCTTAAATAGCTATGTCCGCCTACAAAGCGCGTGCGGTATGTTCCGCCCGCCCACGCACCTTTAAATTATTCCCTAACTGTACCCAAGACAAATTACCCGTACACCATACATTATAGTTGTCCTTCGATTTTAATATGCTAGGGATCATAAACCAATCGCTCGTATATGAATTATATGTATGAATACGTGCATAATCGCAACGAAATGAAGAACAAATTCTTGCTTATACCATCAACATGGTTTAGTGATATTGTTGCTCATTGTTTATGTTTATAAATATGTATAATGATATATTAAATGTATCCTACTATCCTACTTCTTACTAATATTATAAATGTGAAAGTCTGTTTGGATGTATGTTACTCAATCACGGCTGAAAGGATCGGGCTGAAATTTTGGTACAGGGTTGGATTATAGTCTGGTATAATCCAACCCTACCTATAGGCTACTCTTATCCCCGGAATAGGTTTCCATGGGTTGCGGAAACTGGAAACGAATTCCATACGGGAAGCCGCGGGAAACAGGAAGTTAGATATTACGTACGCTACGATCAGCGCTATTTCCGGTTGCATTCGAGGCTTTCATCTCGGAGCCCGAGGCCCACGTACTCTTTCTCCTTCTTTTGATTTGGCTTAACTTGGCTTTTACGTGAGTGACCGCCATCTGATCTACTAACCTTGAGAGGATACTAGCATTCGATTTACGGAGCCAAGATCATTCATCATTAAAGCCGAGGGACACCTCACGGGGTAAAGAGCACCCGGAGTGACACCCCAATATGAAAATCCAACCCAGGACATCATACACAACAGTTGCACTCCTTACCGCTGCGCCACCTAATTAATACGTCTGCCTACTAAATGATTTTTTTTTCTAATTTGCTCTTCTAACTGGTTTTGATATTCTAATCTTGTGTATTCTTTCAAAATTCTAGTTTATATAACGTAAATGAATGAATTCTAAAATACATTTTAAAGCCTACACACACGACAGTTTTTCATGCGCTGTCGTGTTGACGCCTGGCAAAGCGCGCTGCAAACTCTCAACTCGCCGCTACGACAACGCTCAGTATGACGATTTTGGGCTCGTGGCTACGTGGTAATCGAACCGTCTGCCATATGGAAGGTTAAAACAAAGTTAAGCAATACAAGCAAGGTCAGTCTTAGGATGGTAGACCATTTTTAACACATTGAGATCCCTCTGTGTCTCGGAGAGCACGTTAAGCCGTCGGTCACACGAATATCTATGGCAGTCGTACGGGTAGTTGCAACTTTAAAAATCCGACAACTGCTCTAACTACAGAACTTCGTTATTGCCAATGGGTTGTGGAGGTCAAATAGTATTCGCTTCATGAAAATCGAAGTAGTTAGACTGAAACAGCCGATCCCAACTGAGTTAGGAAAAGGCTCGAAGGATGATGAACAAAACTCCACAGATTGCTTTCTATGTAGGACAAGACAGGACAAACTACAAAAAATTTAATAAACAATATTATTATTGACATTCGCGTTTATTTATTCAATTGTAACTAAATGTCGGTTTCTCCACTCTGACCTCCAGAATCTAAAGGAATGACGATTTACCTAGATTACTTCTTAGATTAGATTGTTGAAATTGAACATTGAAGCGATCAAAGTCTATTTTCACTTAGGTCCTTTCATAAGTAGGTATATGTAACTATAAAATAAAAGTAAATGCAAAATGTTAATTCACACATCACATAATAATGTAATCTGAAGGCAAAAGGAAGTTTACAAGGAAAATTGAAACTATATACTTCACAAAAATAGCAAATCTCACTTGCATACCTATTCGAATTCCAGATGTAAAAGTTTTCTATTTTATATTAAATCAATGATATAAAATATCCGTGAAATATCTATTTTATAAAATTGAGGGTGAAAAATGGTTAAATATATTCTTCGTTTGTCAAAACAAAGTAATCCAACGTTAGCAAGCTTCAGTTAGAAGCTCACTTATTCTCATTAGTGGTACACCGCTAATGATGTGCAAATAATAAATCTCATATTAATATTAGTGAAATTTTGATGTAAAAGGCTGATAATGATGATCATCAACTTATACCAATTTCCCAGTTGCGTTCACCGTTTGCACATTGAAACCCGTATTTTTTTCGTGCGGAAATTCTCCCGGATACTCCACCGGCCAGCGGGGGTGGTAAAGTCGAATTCGAACTGTCTAAAACCGCACGCCATCTCGGGTCTTCAGACGCCGGGGTGTAAGGTGGGCCACCTTACACCCCGGCATTTTTCTCGTTTCCCAGCTGACCCAGGGCCGTCGCCGTTTTCGAGATGGCCCCCTCGGGTTTCGGAACCATCCGTTGTTTAGCAGGTGCACCGACTTGCAGGTGAGGTTGGCTTGGGCCCCAAGGGTGTTGGCAGGGCCCTGTATATCCCTCAGGTTGCTTACGATGTCTATGATATTTCGATTTGGAAGAATACTGAGACTGATATAAATACAGACAAATACGACTTTTACTGGGTGCCTTTTTTTTTAGCGTGTGGAAATCGACGATGGGGTGGGCGTGTCGGAATCGGACTGACTAAAACCACACGGTGTCCTTCCCAAGTGTCCATTGCCGGGCACCACGGGTAAGCCCTCGAAAGGATAACCCCAGGGTTACCGGCGGACTTTGGCCGCCACCGCGGCCTCGCCTGGTGGGGTCAGGTTTTATCCCGCGTCGGTGAGTTGGCAGGCGTGTGTAGGACACACACGACACGCTTCCGCCACGGCCTGCTTCTGTAAGGGGCGAGTTGGCCAACTGCCGTCCTCAGGCCCCGATCATGGAGAACGCAGTCCCGGGTGTAGAGGAGTCTGCGGCATCCTCGCCGCAGACTGCGGAACCCGGGGGGCAGGGTTCTCTCCCGCTCCCTCTCCGCCGTCTCTTTCGCGCGCATTACCTGCTCGCTATTTACTAGGTGGCTTGCGATCGAATTTGATTATGTTTCGTAAGAAAAAATAGGTCCATCAAATACCAGAACCGTGGCAACAGAACTAAATATTCGTAACTCAGGGGAATTAACTTCCCTGGGGTTATCCTTTCAACGGTATACCCGGGGTGCCCTGCAGTGGACACTTGGGGAGGACACCGCGTGGTTTTAGTCGGTCTGATTCCGACACACACATCTCATCGTTGGCACCGAGGGGGTGGAGCCCGTGGGGGTTTCCACACGTAAAAAACAGGGGAAGTTAATTCTTTTATATTTTTATAACTATATATTTCCAGTTTAAAGGTGGGTGTTTCGGGTGTTTGCAAGCCGGTACACCTCTTGATGGAGGGCCGAGGCTTTGGCAAAGTCCTTCCTCTCAAGGTTGGGAGGACAAACGACAGACACTTCTATCGAAGCCGTATAAGTCAAAACCAAAAGGAAGAGCAGGAGTAAGAGGAAAATAGTAACTTTGAGCGACTTCTAATTAACGTAACTTATACTTATGGTAAAGGTTTAGACGACAAGTATTCAAAACAAATTCAGCAAAATTGATTAAATTGGATATTTCATATCACGGAAAAAAAAAAGATATCTTCAATGTTGTATAGGTGGGGTAGAGTACCGCTCAAAACTTCTCACAAAGTAAAGAACTGAAATCTCGATTTGCGGAAATACAGCCAGATGTCGACATTAAAAACAGATCTAGCAATTTATTTTTATTTTTGATGGGTTGTGATGTTAAAGTCCTAAAGTCCTAAGTTATTGTACATTGTTTCCAAGCTACTAAATATTATCTACATTCATTAACACAGCTTCATTATCACTACATTATCTCGTATATAATATATAGGTATATGTTCAATGTGGTATATGTGGGATATTTTACCGTTCCAAACTTATTACAAAGTAAAAAGCTAATATCTCGATTTGCGGAAATACAGTCTGATGTCCACATTATGAACATTTCAAGAGATTGTAACGTTAAACTGACGTTCTTGGCCCGGATAAACATACATAAAACTACTAGTTGTAATAGTTGTATATTGATGGTTACTAAACATTGCATCTAACTAGTACACACACTTATTATATTATTGACTTCCTGCACATTCACTTTAGCAAAATTTTACTACCTTAAATGATTATTTAGATGATTATTTTTTAATAACAACCCGCCCTCACTTCGCCTCGGTTTTCTATCTTTCTTTCGTTTTTTTTTATCTTTAACCATCGTAATTTATACATATTATATACGAGTAGCCTATGTCTATATAGTCTTTCATTATTGTGGAAGAATATTTCAAGTAAATTCGGGGATATCCGAAGGGATTTCCGCACGTAAAAATAAAATAAAAAAAAGTGGTTCCAAGGATTACTCCCAACATGTGAAAAAACTTACAAAATTCGGTCTCTCTCTCTTTATCATGTTAGTAGATATAGATTCTAAAACTTGTTGATTAGTAAATATTCTCTATTAAATTTCTTTATTCGCTATATCACTATTCTATTTCATTCAATAGGTATCATTTGTCTATAATGTAAACCACTGACTGCTATTAATGACCTTGAACTAAAAGCCTTGAGATTCACTGTCACTGTAATAAGTATGTATTGGTACATTCAAACTTGTACTACTTCAAATATTATGTTCTGTGCAAATTATTCTTGAACCCGGTGCAATTATAGCTCACTCGTGGACTTTACAAAAATCTTCTTTCATACAAACCTAGTCATGACAATAAAGAACACATTTTTTTAAATCAACTTGGTGCTGTCGTTCGGAAGTTATGCGTATACATTTCAGCGATTTTTTTTAATTTATAGAAATTTTCTCAAGAAAATGGACTTAAAAACACATTCATAAAGGTTACATAATTATATGGGTTACACTATGAAAAGGTTACACAATGAAAGTGTAACACTTATAAATGTGGTATTGAATCTGTTAATCGTTACAACTTTCAATTGGGTAACAGTTAAATATGTAACAGATATTAATCTGTTAACAGTGTTAATAAGTGTAAACCGAAATGCTACGTTGCTAAATTTACTATGCTATCATATTCATAATCTATTTTTTTAAATAAAATTATTTGATATTAGTCGGTACTTTAGGATGTTATTTCTGTTACACTTATTAACAATAATTAACACATATACCTAAAATGTACCACTTTGAATATGGTACACTTTCGTATCTCATTTCATTATTTATAAATGGGTTTATTCTAAAACAGTCTCAAAAACAGTGTTTAAACAATTTATTACGGTTACAGTTCGGGTCCCTACTCAAGAGTCATGTCACTTGAGTAGTAATCAATCAGTTTACTATAGTTTTCTTACATCCTTTAAACTAGTATACATGGTAGTTTAGGCATTCCTTTTAAGTAAAAAAAATACGAGGCTTCGCTCCTTACACTTTATTAGAGAAGCAGCTAGCCGCCCTGACTAGCTGCTTCTCTAATAAACTGTAAGAAGTGTAGCACGGAACCTGTACCATATTACTTAATTGACGAAGTAGGCACGAAGGCATTTCCAAGTCGAGTAACTTCAAATACAATGCCAATTTGCACTATCTACTACTGGGTGTTGTAATGTATATGATTAGCACGAAAACCCAGTTAATATTTAATCTCATTACGGTCATCGTCATCATCGCAGCATTGCTTCCGGCTCCTATTTAATCATACGACAATGACGAAGGTAAAAAGGAAGAAAGCCTTTGTGAAAACTGGAGTAATCATAAACCAGCAAACTGTACTCCCTATTATCCTTTTACTAGATAACATGATAATATAAACTGGATAGGTACACGTCGGGCTGTACCAAAGCCATATGTAATCTTGAGTGTGGGAGTTCAATTTATTTTAGAAGTACCTAAAACAAAGACTTTATGTAACCACATAAAAGTCCTCTATGTTTACAGACAAAAGGAAATCAAGGGAATTGCGTAATTTAGAAATCTGTTTAGCAAGTGCAATATTAAGACACAGGGAAGTAGTTATATTTTGACATCTTACACCATATTAAATTCAAGGAGGTTAGGCAGAAAAGGCATAGTTACTACACAAAAAAAAATTGCAAAAAATAATAATTAATTGCAAAAAAAGGCACAGAAATTTCACCAAACTTAACAGGTCTAAAGATGGTCTCGGGTTATTTAGATGGTCTAGCAGCCCAACGGCATTGAAATTATTTCGGATTCGAATACGGTCCATAGTATTGTTTGTTGCCTAGTTGACTTTCTAGCATTTAAGGAAAAGACATAATAAGACAAATTAAATAATTCATTTAATTTTAAAGTTCTATATTTATAAGTTTATGTACACACACAACCAAGCTTCCAGATTTGGGGAAAGAAGTACAGAGGATCTGCTTATTTCTTAAAGAAATTCCTTCCAGCAGACCTATAAGATGGAGTGTCAAAACTTGAAAAAAATTGAAGTCTGCGTGATACTAGTCTAGCTATATCCCATCACCCTTGTGATGAACAGAAGTGTTATTCACGAGTTGCTGATTTTACTCTCACAATCACTACTCTACCTGCTGCTGAATAGCAAAATAGACAACTCCTGTACAACACTAAAAAGCAAGGTCATTTAGCACCGGGTCTCCAACTGAATGGCTGTAAATGTAAACACGAATTTTAGTAACTCTTCACCTGTCCTTTATCCTGGGGTAATCAGAGTATTGCTGTTATATCAATGCGTAGGATCTTTTTCCTATCCTCTTTAATCATTCATATTCAATACGACCTCTGTGGCATAGCGGTAGTGCGTTCGACTGCTAAGTCAGAGGTCGCGGGTTCGATACACACTCAGTGCAAATATGTATATTTGCATTGGTCAGGTTGTTCCTATGTATAATATCTATTTATTTACAAAAAAAGTATGTTTATTCGCATTCCAGAACCCATATAACAAGCTCTGCTTAGTTTGGGCCTAGATGGCGTTGTGTAATTTGTCCTAGACTATTTATTTGAAGCAGCCCAGCAGCCTAGCAGAAGCAGGCCGAGACGGTGAGGCGACTAGCGTCCCTCCCTCAAACCGGGGCAAGACTGCGTGCGGTTTTAGTCGGTTCAAGCCTGACATAACCACCCCCGCTGGCCGGCGGATCTTTCTTTTCTTGCGGAAATACCCTCGGATGGGCAATCCGAGGGTATTTTCGCACGAAAAAAAAAGGTACTAGTCCTGTTACTCACAGTGGCAGCAGCGTAACGGCTCAAACGTAAGGCTTACGATTCTTAGGTTGCGGATCTGAATTGAGTTCACGCCGTTGGGTACAAGGGTATGCTCTATGGGCAACCTTACACCCCGGCGTGTTAAGACCCGAGACGGCGTGCGGTTTTTGTCAGTTCAAGACCGACATAACCACCCCCGCTGGTCGGCGGGGGCGGGGGGGGGGGTATCCGAAGGGATTTCCGCACGAAAAATAAAGGTACTTACGAGTAGGCAACCTGAACTCACTCTGAACTCACGTTAACTCAAGCATACTTACGGGTATCGTCATATCGAGAAAAACTATTTTATTCTCTACCAACATGTACTTGTGAGTAATTGTATACTATTAATAAAATGTGAATAAATCTTGAATTCCTGAACAATAAACAAACCGCACAACACGTGCCTTAGATGTATGCGCTTTATCGTATAGGTATTGTGAGTATCATTTTGTTGCTTTTGCGGTCGCATGTGGTCCTCGCATTACCTTCGTAGCTCGTTTATGTGTTTACACTATGTCTACAAACAATGAATCCTACTTTCAAGATCCGAGCAACACTAAGAAGTTTTGTCAACATCATTGTTTCTTTGTGTTTTTAGTTATTTAAACACTCAAAGAAAATAGTTAGGTTATTTGACTAATATTTTTTGTTAAGACAGATATTTTAGACTTTCATTATTTTACTGAATCGCTTAGGCTACGAATAGATTAAGTATCATAATTTCAGACATACTCATGACTTTCTAAGCTGAAATTTTCCTAAAGATCTTCTTCCAACATCAAACTAAATATCAGTGTGCTTCAATTAATGTGGTCTATGCGAGTAAGGGGTTCCTGATTGGAACGCATATAATATAATGCCATTATAGTGGGGTATACTTTAATTTCTCCTAACGATCATAACAAGTAACAAATGTAAGGCATCATTTTTTTAGCATAAGTATTTAAGAGCATAATATGCTAAAGCATAACATTATGATCGCATAACGATATTATCGTTAAAGATGTTAAGCATAAAATTATAAACACATAATGATACTGTAGATATCTATAATTTGTATCCACATGAAACAGACGTCATAACGTCCATCAATATACAGACATAAAAAGGACGCGGACGTTTAAAAGAAATTGACGGAACCCCGCTACGCGGGGCTCCTATTTCTGTGTGGTTAATACCTACATCTCTGCCTACCCCTTCATGGATACAGGCGTGAAGTTATGTTATGTTTTAAAAAAATAACCATGGTTCTAACCTAATCTATCCGATTTGGGGTGTTAATCCTGATGCTGGTATCAATAGTCATTGATAAGACATCCTTGTATGCGTGAATATACTCGATCAAACCTTTTGATATTTACATGTTACAAATTATTATTTGAATAAATAATATTATGTTTCATAAATTTATGCGATTTAAAACTAGACCAAAATATATTAGCCCAAATGGTAGTTATGCCTAAAGAAACAGTATACCATTATATCGTCATGCCAAAGTATGGTTCCGCCTTTAAATTTTATGCCAAACCTATTATGCTAAATATAAAAATATAAATTTAGACAAAAAAGTAAGTTATGCGTTCGAAGGGGATCCCCGAATAAGGAGGCTTTATTTCCTTTCTTATTCCTTCTGTTTCCCTCTCCAAGTTCAAACACGTGAGTGATACCTGACTAGTTCATAGACCACGCAAGGTAATCGCTGATCAATAAGGGCTGTTTGCTACGTCAGTAGAATAAAAAAGTATCTAAATGGCTCCCTGCTACTCTAAACAGCTCGTCAGTCAAAATATTTTTTCTATTCAAATATTTGAATCGACGAAAATATACCGAACGGATCAACTTTATGAAAAATAAGCTTATATTGCCACATATAATAAAAATGTATACCTGTGCATGTTAAATCACGAGTCATCAATACAATAATAAAATAATATATATGTTGTGTTTGTATATTGGAGATATTAAAAACAAGTTGGGTTAAGTTAAATGAGCGATTCTGAACACAAAAGTATTAAGATTCTTGTCTGTTTTTCTGTTTGTTCGCGATTGACGCCAGAACTATTAACCGAATTTTGATGCAGTATTCATTATAATGGTCCTGATCAGACTTTATATGTGCCGTATATTTGATTGCAATTGGTTAAGTAGAACCGGAGATATGGCCAAAAAACGATAACCGATCTGCGCGCAGGCAGAGCCGCGGGCATTAGCAAGTAGTGAATATTATATTTGTTGTAGGCTGCGCAAGTGCCCTGCAGTCAATTAACCGCGCTACAACCTACGTAACACTAACAAACAAATATCAGTATAAACAAAGAGAAGTCGGCGAATGTTAAATAGTACTACATATTTTTTGGATTTAACGCATACAATCACATACCTACCTACATTGTTGTATTGTAAAAATGTTCACAAAGAAATTATGTAATTTCGAAAACAATGGATTCGAGCCTCACCTGTTCAAAAGTCGGACGTTTCTAAGTTACAGCAGCGGCGATTAAGTATTTAGTGTTATACTTACTTACCTACATTTTATGAAAGGGATCTTTTTGTAACCCTAGGGTTATCCTTTTGAGGGCCATACCCGGGGTGCCCGGCAATGGACGCTTGGAAAAGACACCGTGTGGTTTTAGTCGGTTCCATTTCGACATACCCACCTTTATAGCTAGCACTGGTGATGTGAAGACCGAGGGGGAATCCGCACGTGAAAAAAAAGGATCTATTTCTACGGGATGATGAATCGCGTGACCAAAGATACTTGTACTTACTACCGACAAGGTAGTATGTGAGTGAGTTGAGAATGTTATGAGTCAGGTATATATTTACATGTCAAGATCCGCAGGCAGGCTCTAACACACCAGTTTGTCATTAAACACTCTTTCAACGCCGCTCTATTGTCCTGCCATAGATGGCGATAAAATACTACGTGATGGAATTTTTATATTTCCGATCCCTAGACGCTGCCTACATTACAATATTAAAAAAAATACTTTTCATATCCATCTAATCGAATACCTATACCATATATATAGGTACTACTATATATATATATACATATAAATGTTTATATATAATCTGAACGGCTCCAACGATTTTCATGAAATTTTGTATAGGTACAAGGGGTTTCGGGGCGATAAATCAATCTAGCTAGATCTCATTTTTAGAAAACCTTGAAAAAAAAACCGAGCAACACGCGCTCACCCAGATATAAAATTAAATTTTCCATGAGCTTTGTTAAATATAATTTTATCATCTTTAACCGATACATATAATCACTTATCATACTTTGTAGTGACGTAGATAACCTATCCTGCAATGAAAGCATTGTGCATTCAGTAATGAAATTATGTTAAACCTTTTTTTTGACATATTAAGAACTTCACTCACAATATTCATTATGATCGTTACAGTCGAGCTTCGCGTTGCTTGTTTCAACGCCGCCTGCATCTCTGTCTACCCCATGAACACTGGTATGAGGTGAGTCACCGTTCTTAATTTAATTTGCTATTTCTGCTCTGCATGTAACCGCCAGCAACTGTATACTGTACATTTTTGAAATCCTGACAACCACAACTACTGTGATTAATGAGAACCTTGACTAAATCCATAACAAGCTAAAGTTTAATTTCTAAGTTAAAGTACAGAAGTATTAACGTGTATTCTGTAACCCAAAACGCGCAACATGCCATACATATTACTGAGAGTTATTAGCAACGCACACCTGCCTCGTGACTCGATGTCAATGTCCGTCATACGCGACCCTTCTGACTTCTACTTACTTTACTAGGTTCTTTATTATAACATAGCAACGGTGCTAAAAGTAAAAAAATGTAACAGTAAAAATAATTCAGAATTAATACAGACGTAATTCATGCTAAAGACGTCAGATATACTCGTATATTTAGAATTTCAATTTGCCTGTATTTTTACAATAGAATATTTATAGATTGAGAAGTCACTTCAAAAACGTAAGTACTCTGTCTCAAAACTCATACTGTTGTGTACGTATTGATCATCGATTCCCTCCGCACTGTAAATACCTATATTAACCTGTAGATGAAACCATTAAATGATTAGCAACTTCTATTGAAGTAGAAAGTCTGTTAAGAATATTAGGAAGAGAGTGATAGATATTGACTGTCTAGATGATATTAATAGGATTCGTCGGCCGCATGCTTACAGTGAATAATACTCAAGAAACAGAGTTTATAACTGAACCGTACCGAGGTTATAACTGAAATAATAGTTTATATTTGGTATTCAATGTTTAAATGAATCATAGGAAATGTAAATTGTAAAAGATCATTAATTTCAATATCAGTTATAATTGAAAACGGATTAATGATTTTCAATTAACCTTTACGTTTACGGGTAGGTACCCAAAATTAACAGAATATTTTATTTGTAACATAACCAACACAATTTGTGTAAGTCGTACATATCTTAATAAGATTAACTTACGTATAAAATACGTTAATAGAGCGACATGTAAAAACATTCCAAACTTTCTTAAAATTTAAAGCCCATTTGAGACTTTGAAACTCAATTCTATAACTATGAAACTAGGGAGTAACAAGAACATCTACTGTCACCTGGCGCTAGTTTAGTTATCTTTGCCTTAATCGCGCTCTTCAAAACTACCTAGTGTCATGGTGACCGATAACCACTACGTGTGTGGTTCACATCCGGCAGAAACTTCCTTAATCCATCATGCATTACGACACTACCGCTCTCCTAAAATACCACAGGTCTCACAGAATAAACAATATGGAATCGTCGACGAAAATAATTTTACTGAGCAAACAATTTAATTCATAAGTACATATCTTCGTTTTACGTACACAAAAACATACAAATAATAGCCTTGATAGAGTTACTGAAGAATGTTTTTGTTATACAGTGAGTGGAGTGGCTGACAAAGACCCGACTGTAATGAAAAAATATTCCTTCGTTACTACACGTTCCTTCCTTATATGAAAATGTTCATCTTTTACGTTATTTTAACTTTATTTTTCATTCATAATTGGTCGAAAAGTTTTTAAAAATAGAACTTGTTTATTACACCACCGCACCGACCCCAAACACAATTTATTTGAATTACTGTTCCTACATCGATCAAATTACTTTAATCTGTTAATATTTCCTGTAACAGGATGACAGCTCAGACATAATTGTAAAGAACCTATAGAAATATCACAACAAGTGGAAAATATCAAGATCCAGATTAAATCAGGATGAGTGGTAAGAAGATACTTGCATCAGAGAGATTTCCAGTTATCCTAGGACTATTGGAGACCCGTTTATAACTAACTAAAAACAGAGTACTACGCAAGATATATGTTGCTTCTATTGGCATGTCTGACATTATTATATCACATTCACATAATTACGGTGTCTGTGTCAATCACGCATAACTAATGACAGTCAATATCAGGCAACATCCTCACTGTCCTGCGGTGTAGTCAGCTTCTACCCATAAATTATTAGCATTAGAATATTTTACGACCAGTAAAACTATATATGGCGATACATAAATGGGTTTATCCATTTGACTTATTTCTTTGTGTAAAATATATAAAAAAAGAGTAAATTCAAAGCCACGCAAACACTTACTAGTACTCTTTTTACCTTGTTGATTCCGACACAAAATTTGATACGCAAGCATTTAGCACGTGGTTATTAACGAAATAATTAAGATTACAAACTGAAATTATTTCATTTCTTATTTTTGTAGTTGTACTTCAAAAATACTACTGGATTAATTTTGATAAACACTATGTTTAAAAAGTAATAAAATATTTTATACATTATAGTATCATTCAATTAGAGATCACACATTTTTAAAGTCAAATCCGGGGTATGCTGCAGCTAAAACTTAGACTGGTATAATAATAATCGATCTAAAAGCTTATTTGTTAGAAGAAATTCGTGCGCAGTAGTCATAACATAACACAACAACAACGATTAGGAGCCTGGATTGCAGGGCACTAACAGCATGTTTCAATTAAATTACATCGAACTTGATGATGAACAAATATTTGCCTGAATATATAAAAAACCGGTCAAGTGCGTGTCGGTTTGAGGGACAAACGTTGATGTAGGAAAACTGTTATACCCATACATCGACATAGATCGCTGTTAGTTTATCGACTGCGAAATTCTACGACCGTATTGCCAGTTATTACTGTGCCGAATCATGGCTCAGCTGACTATGGAGCGACCTATGCTTAAAATTTAAAATCAGGTCATCCGACAAGGAACGCTGAACTTTCAGTGCCATCTAGACCCAAAATAAGCATAGCTTATCTATCTTGTGATATGGGTTCTAGAATGTCGACTAACATACTTTTTCTTATACATTTTCTATACATTTTCTTTTTTCTACATATTATACATAGAAATAGTCATTATTACAAATTGTTACAAGTTATTACAAATTTTTCAGTTTGCAGACTTTTCCCTACTTGCGCTATACAACATTAATTCTTGCTAAATTTATTTGATAATTCTAGCAGAACGAGAGAGATTCCCTTGTGAATCTCTGAATATTGCATAAATGGCTGTATCGTTTCATTGCGGTAACTTAGAAGTTTAATTTTATTACAGGTTCAAAGGGTTGTAGTGTTTAATATAAATTTCAATTTGATACCTTTACAGGTAGCTGAGAAAAATATCGTGATAAGCAGATGGAAAGCGAACAGACAGACAGATGAACAATAAAATGATCTTATAAGAGTTTCTTTTTTTCTACTGAAATACAAACTTAAAAGCACTTACTTTAAAATTATTAGAGGTATCTGTTGAAAGTCATTTGAGTCATCCAAGTGATATTGTATACTGAAACAATTTTGAAATTTTGAATCTATTTTGAAATTATTTTCAAAAATACGAACTAAAAGTAAGAACTTAAAAGAGTTATGTGGTTTTTTCAGAGTAGTAGGCGCGTACGGACAGGCGCGATGGTTGCGTGATCGGTCATCATGCGCCTCTTCCGCGGGCCGAAGCGCAGGGAAGTGACCGGACCGCGAGCCGTTGCAACGTCGTCTCCGTGCCGAGACGTCGCCTCTGCAGACGTTGCTAACACCACGCCGCACGTTTCAGAAGATTTCGCACTTGTTACCGCTCTGCCAGCCATGGTTATGGAAGATGATGTCAAGGAGATGAAAAAAGGTAAGTGATTTTTATTTTTTCCCAACATATATTGATCACGGCTACTTGTATACATTTAGAAATCAATCCCACCTGGCTTAAGTTTTAGCTATTTGTAATTTAAATATAGTCAAGGGGATGCAAAGATTTACTTCACATAGCGACATCATTGCTACAGGGAGTAAGGCTGGCATTTTTGTTGCACACAAAAATGGCATTACTTTTAAATCTGGGTACCTTCTATACAATCTTCGGGTATAAATTTATACAAAATAAAACTTACTTTTTTTCTTTTCCTATTGATTTCTTGTGATACTTTTATCATAATTAGATTTTATTCAGTTAGAGTTAATTAAAAAATAATCTTATCTAAATACTAATACCTACCAACAATCAATTTCATATTTAAATTTACATGCTTTCAGTGTTTGCTACGTGGGGCCGTCGCATGGGTAAAAAACTAGACATGTTGAAGAAAGCAGAACCAAAAGATTTAATGCAAGACGTCACATCCAATGAAAACTTAAATGAAGATTCGATAGTTGTTATTACAGGACAATATAAGAAAAAACAAAACTGGAAAATGGGACGAAGCAGTTCGGATTCCACGTCTTTAAAAAAAGATAATGACACGGATTCGGTAAAAAGTGGTTCTAGAGATAGGTCTCCAAGTCCATTCAAAACATTTTTTCATAGAATGGGATCGACGGGAATGTTAAATTCAGCAAAATCACAATCTCTTAATATGAACAGAACACCAGACTATAAAGTACCAAACTCTTCTACTTTATACCGTAGTTGTTCTACTTCGCATCTTTCCACGTATGTAAAAGCTGATGATCCATCAGATGATATAGACTTACAAAACGCAGAAAATGAAAATAAAAGCTCTCCTAAAAAACAGAGTACTATTCTGTCTGAAGAAAATTTGGTAACATCAGCAACTAAGGCCGTTAGTTGTGACAATATTACGAATCTAAATGATAACCAAACTCACAATGGTGCCTCTAAAAAACCGAATTTCCCATATGCATTTTTACGGTCTAAATTATCAGTTTTACCTGAAGAAAATAGCATAGCCTTACAACAACGAACCAGTTCTATGCGACAGAGTTTATCAGAAAGAATAGATAGAAAGTCACCTAAATTCCGAAGGGAAAGAATTTACCTAGCAAACTCGCGATCTGAAGAGCGATATCAAAGTAGTGATAGTATATCTATTCATGAAGATAATATGCGAGTTAATAGTGCTTTGAGAAAAGATTGTAATGTTTCACGAAGTTCCGTGAGGAGTATAAATGAAATAGACGGTAATTTTTACCCAATTGGACGTTTAGATGATGCACCACGAAGATCATCGATGATTACACAAAAAACCCCCCTTGATTACGATCCTTTGCTTATTCCGCGAAATAGAAATAGTTTACCAGTATATGAATATAATTCAGTACTTGGGTCAATGCGAGATATACGAACTGAATTTGCTTCTTCTATGCAAAGTATTCACCACGGCCATGAAAATGCTGAAGTGCAAGCCCATCGCTTAAGTAACTACGTCAGCTCTAATGAATCTGGTTATGATAGTGATGGTCGCCCTACGGATGAACACAGTAATCATTCTCCACCAGGCTACTCTTCTCACTTTAGTCATGTGCCAATTCGTAGAGAACCTATAGACTCTAACTTCGATGAAAATCAAGGGAATTTTGCCCGCCAGTTCAGTTTAAATCACAAAATAAACATTGGCCGAGTTCAAGTACCAATTAGACGTAGTTCTACACCTTGTGCGCTTTTTCCAGTGGAGAAAAATAATTCATATGAATATCAAAATGAAAGTAGAGAAAACATTAGCAATTTTCCTGCTGACAGTCTTAACCACGCAATATTTGATCATCTTGAATCCAAACCACCTCCACTTCCGAAGAAAACTATCAACAAAAAGCCACCATATGTATATAAAACCATTACATTGGATGAACGGGTACAGACTAGAAAAATAAAGTTCTTACATTCTCAATTACTTCCAACTGAACATTCATCAAATTATAATCCAGATAATATAAATGTAGAAAGTCAATCTCAAATGCAACAGAATCCAGGTAATGATATTTTCGGAAGAGGACCCTGTACCAAGCGTTTTAGAAAAATACGACTTTTGAAAACGAGATTGGAGGAGAGTCTTGGGGTTTACCTTGCACAGCATAGAGTAGACTTCGATAGTAGTGGTTCAAATTATGAAGTTAGATATATTGTAGTTAAGTTGGATTTTGATGGAATAGCTCACAAAGATGGTAGACTAAGAATAGGTGATGAAATAGTTAATGTGAACGGAAGAGTACTACGGGGATTGTCTTCCCTAAAAGAAGTTCAACATGTAGTTAACTCTTGTTCGACAGAGGCTACTCTTGAAGATGGAGCATTATTTCAGAGATACCAAGTTGATCTGGTAATGGCACATGATGAAGTGACCCCGATTACACTAGGTAGAATAATTAATAGTCAACCGTTAGAACAGAGCAATGGAACATTGCCAGCATCTAATGTTCCTCCAGATATAATATCACAAACTGTTCATAAACCATCTCCATTAAATCAAATAACAATAGAAACACATTTTCCTACCGATAATCAATTATACATGAGAAATAATACTAAATCAGCCAAAGAACATTCAAACGAAAATATAAGCTATGAAAATAATATCAGTAGAACTGACCTTTGTCAGAAATGTGAAATAGGAATTCATGATAATGGTTGTCAAATGCAATCAAATCCAAAGAGTGACGATGAAAAATTGCTTGAAAGACATTGTTATACTCAGTCTTCGTCTTTGCAAAATATAACAAATATAGAAATATCGTTACGATCTTCGCCAACTGCGAGAACAAACAACCAAGGCAATAATTATAGACCAATATCGTTAAATAGTTCTCGACCACCAGCAGTTCCTGCATCTTATACCGTTTACAATGATAACACCACCAATGAAATCAAAGAAAATTTTTCCCATTATATAAAGCACGTTCCACGGCTGTATCAAAACAGATCATTTGAAAGCATCCCTGAGCAATTAAGAAACAGTAGCCGAAGTAGATTTTTCAATAGAGTCGGGTCACAGCGATGCACTCCAAATCCCGGCCCACATATATCAAGACTTCAAGAGCATAATTCTGCACTAAATTATCACGATCGCGGCCAACAACAACACGGAGGTCATTATGCTCATAATTCAATACACAAAGTTGAATTTTGGAAGGGTCCGGGACATAAAAGTCTGGGTTTTAGCATCGTTGGTGGAATTGATTCACCAAAAGGGCATATGGGTATATTCGTTAAGACAGTTTTTCCAAACGGTCAAGCAGCTGACAGGAGTACGATTTTTGAAGGTATCACACTTTTTATATCATATATTTTTCATTTTCTTTTATTGTAACTATAACTTCTCTAAAAATTATATTATTATTTCAGGTGACGAGATCTTGTCAGTAAACAATGTGCTAACTCGTGGACTGAGCCATGCTGGGGCTATATCGCTTTTCAAAAAAGTAAAAGAAGGAAAAATTGAACTGACGCTTTCGAGAAGAAGGTAATTGAATTAAAGTTCAAAGTAAAATTATTTAACAACGTGGGGCTCAAATCTGACCCTTACAGCTAAAATTAACATTTATGATTAATGCTCGTTCGCAATATAAAAGACAGAGTTGAAAGAAAAGGCTAAGTAAAAAACAAAAACAATTCACGCCAGTCTTTCCAATACCAAATTACAATATCAGATATTGTCTTCCCTTTCTTGACTCCTTTAGAAGTTTAAAATGAAAATACTAGATTCTGGTACAACCGTACCGTACCAGTTTTATAAGTTACACCAATGTGCCTGCGCAGAAGTCTCATATTCGAAAAATCTTAACCAATCACAACGCTCCGTTTACGCGCGCCAAACATGACAATTTCTTATTGGTTGATGCATGCACGGCATGTTCGAACCCACCGCACTGCGGTGCCGCGACAGTCGCGAATTGTAGTGTGAATGGGATAATATATATATCTTCATCGCACCGTACAATTGAAGACATAAAAAGTGAACAATTTTATTTATTATGTCTTAACTTAAAAGAGGCAGACCTTTAAGAGGTCAAAGTAGGGAAATTGTGTATAACCCCAGCAATCAAAAACAAAATGTTTAATACGGAACATTTTCAAACAGTGATGGATACAGCACGTGCTACAGGAGTCTCAAGGAATCAAATAGACAAATTTGAGCAGAAAAAGATGATGTACGATTACTAAGAATAAAATATTTACGAAAAATTAAGGAATATAGGAATGAAGGGAGGAATATAGTATACGGAGATGAAACGTATGTTCACACGACAGAAGTTTAATTATTGAAATTAAAAGTTATGCTTGAACAATTATTAAACGTAAGCTTAAGAGTGTTGTTGGGCAAATTTATATTTGTTTGTTTAACTTGGGACTGAATAATATTATCAGACGAGGTAGATGGGCCTGGCTGATTTGTTACAATGAAGTCGTTATCACGGGAAGTAGATGGGCGCGGCGATGTCGATTGATTTAAATTAATTGCTTCCATAATACATGAAGTAATTTTACTTTTGTTTTCAACCGACTCTTCAATATAGCCCTCTGCTACTTGGTCGGATTTCCAGCCGCCGTGGCGCTAGAGTGTAGTTATATTTGCGCCGGAATCTGCGAGAAGCGTTTCTGAGGTTCGACGGAAGCAATGGCCTGTGTGTGCCTTCTGGGTTCGGAAGCTTTAGAAATGTAGCAATCTCTTTAGGAAAATTTCAAAATTTGTTTCTGCCTATAACTTGTTTCGTACATTTACCATTTCTGTAATTCAAGAAGAACCGCGGCGTGCTTGTTTCTGTTGGACGAAGTAGTCGATATTTATCCACGACTTTCACGAACTCATCGCGAATTACGAACATTCGATCTTTTTTCGTTTTGGTGTTAACAAGTTTTATAAGCAACATGTTTTCGTGAGTTTCTATATCGTCAACCGTAATATTCAATCATTCAGAGGTTATACAAGCACCACTAACGCCAAAAATTAGAGCAACCTGGAAAGATAGATAATTTTGTTTGTATATTCGTACATTCAAATAAAAAATAATATAGTAAAATAACAATATTTGTTTTTTTTCGATAAACATACCTTTGTAGCCAAATATATGTCATCAGGGGATTTATTTAAAAACATCTCTACGTTTTGAGCTGTAAAAACTTTAGATTTTTTGCTTTTGAACCCATCCGATGATCGTTTCAAAAACGCTGTGAGTTTTGAATATTCTTTGATATGCACATTGTGTCTTGTGCCAACAGTGGATTTTAGCATTAAGTATATGGACCACAACGAAGATGGTTTAATTTTTTCGATAGATCACTAAAATAAGCCAAAAATACACTCTATGAGAACGACTTTGCTTCATTTCTATCTTTCCAATCAATAAATTTCTCATAAGATTTTACGTATTGTACTCGAGATTTTAAGGGTAAAAGATTTTCTATAACACTGTCGGCTTCATTTAGAATGTTTTTCGGAGTTAATGTGTCGCTAGATGATTCCATTTTAATTCGAAACCGAAGCACTTAAAATCAGATAGTATCACACTTTATCGTTTCCAAAAATATTGTCAAGCAAAATTAACAAAGTTTCCGCCAAATCACATTTTAAATTTCTTTCATTTTTAAATCAGAGTTAGCAGCAATCATTTTTTAAATTTCGAATAAGTAGGATAGAAACGAATAATACGTACGTAAAAAAAAGTATTGATATCGGCTGGCTGAATAGAGCTAATCCATTGAGATTGGCACCTTTTGGTGCGTTTAAAAAAAAACTGTGCAATAATGAAATTTCATACATTTTTATTGCTCTAGAGCATTAAAGACTCGCTTTGTACTGAGTTTTTAGTGTGATTGTGATGAAATTAAAGCATAGTTGGAAGAAAAAAATGGAATTGAATTAATTAGGCGGAGTCATAAAAAAAACAATGTTTAAAAATGACTGTAAAGTCGTTCATTGTTTCCGTAGTTCGAATTACGGTAGATGGCTCCAGCATCGCCTTAAGAGGCATATAATATATCGGAGAATTTCGAATATCTTTTTCTTTTTTTTTTTCGTGCGGAAATCCCTTCGGATACCCACCCCGCCGGCCAGCGAGGGTGGTTATGTCGGGCTTGAACCGACTAAAACCGCACACCGTCTCGGGTCTAAAGACGCCGGAGTGTAAGGTTGCTCATAGAGCATATCTCTCGCACCCCGACTGACCCTGGGCCATCTCCGGTTTCAAGATGGCCCCCTCGGGTTTGGGAACCACGGTGTTCCCGGTTTAGGGGAGGGGTCACGTCACGGCCTGCTTCTGCTGGGGTGACAGGCGGCCTCACCTGCCACCCTCAGGCCTGCGCTCATGGAGGACGGAGGTCGTTAAGCGACCTCCGGCGCCTGAGTCGCCTGCGACGCGCGGCGAGCATGTTGCGGGCTCGGCGGGCTGGGAGAGTTCTAAATCTCTCCCGGGCGCGCTCCGCCATCTCCTTCGCGAGCATTACATACTCGCAGAAGGAGATGGCGGCAGCCCACGCGCTCGCGCTCCGCACCATTGCCGCAATTATACTGCCGAGCGAGAGGACTCCCACTCCGATGGCTGCCACGAGTTCACGCCTCGGCGCCTCCCACGCCGGGCAGTCCGCCAGCGTGTGCAGCCCCGAGTCCTTGCTCGCGTCGCAGTGATGGCACTCAGGCGTTGGCTCCTTACTGATCCGATGCAGGTGGTCCCCGAAGCTCCCCTTACCGGAGATCACCTGCGTCAGTCGGTACAAGAGGCTTCCATGTCGCCTCTCTAGCCAATCCTCCATGATGGGCCTTACCGCCGCTATTGCGGCGTGCCCTGCGCTTGGTCGCCCAATTCGTTCCTTCCACTCCACCACAATGGCCTGGCGGAGCTGCGACTGCACGGCCTCGATTTCTCGAAGCTCGGGGTTCCATCCCTGCTCCCGCGCCTCCTAATTTCGAATATCTGGGACGTGTCTAGGTGGCTCAGCTGGTCAGAGCGTTCCCCCTGTAAAGGACTGGTCGCGGGTTCAAGTCCCGTCTTAGATGTTCTCTTTTTCCGATCTAAATCTATAGGAAAAGTAAGCATACAAATAGCTTAAAAATTAAATTGAATAAAAAACAATTGCTGTTCCATTTTTAGTCTGCACCTCAAAAAAGCAACGGAAATTAGCACCATAATTTTTTTTTATATTTTAAGATATCCATTTTATGAGTCTGCATTTTGTCAAAATTGTTTCATAAAAATAATCATGTCAGATTAAAATATTGGTACTTTTTATTTGCTAGCAAGTGTAACACCTACTATGAGCGACATAGCACTACTCTGTGGATTTATTGAATTATAATCTTAACTTAACGCAATAAAGTCTGTATTTCAACAGCGTTCGCAATCGTAATCAATCGGCTTTCACTTGCTCTCTTCTGCATAGACGAATTTTGTCGATGCTACTTATAAACGTGGTACATCTGTATCTTCCTTATAAACTTCTAAAGGGAATGAATAACTATTTTCATTTTTATATAAATTACTTACCTATAAGTCAATTATTGTTTTATTTTTTCAGAGCACCCAGGTCAAGATCCGTGGAACCTCTAGGCAATTTTCGTGGTGATGCTAAAAGGGATTAAAACATTGTTCCTGAGAAATAACGGTGTTATCTAGTGCAATAATTCACCTTGTTCATTTAGCCAAAGGCAAAATTATTTTAATTCTTCATTCAAATTTTCAATACATTGTTTCAGTATCATTTTAATTGTCACTGAAAGGTGTTATTATTCTACGATATTACTAGTAAAATATTGGTATTGATATAATAACTATTAATAGCAAGTACGTTGATGTTTTGTTGATTAAATGTAATGAAGTGTATGTCACTTGAGATTTGTATGGCATTATATACGTAATAACTATTGTTATGTTGTCTATTGTTTTGCGCTAAATTATTTTTAGCTTTTGTATAATAAGACTGTGTATATAAATATTGCTAATTTTTAAATAATTGTAGTACGCTATTGTTGAAGTTAGAAATGCTAGATCTCGTTACTTGCTGTACTTGTATATACTATTAACCCTCGTAGAATATTCTTTTAAACTATCATATACTATATTTCCATAACAACATAATGCATGACAATTTATAAATTCAATCAGACTGATATTTAATTTGAGTACCTATTTTACTACCAAAGCATTTTAGACTTAGCCAGAGAAATTCAGAGCATTTGTCAATATCATACTTGACCATTGTCTTGTTTAGGAAATAATTATAACAATTTGATACTCTGACACTCACTTCCAAATAAAATTCTGTGTTGCGAAGTTAACCGTCGTATGATGAAAGACGTCAAAAAAGGAGATAACAATAAAGTGCCTTGATTGTGAAAACTCGCATGCGGCGAGTCTTCATAATCTTGTGCCTAGTTTTCAAGAATTGGTTCATACAAAAAAACGCTTTTCGGTGTAAGGAGCTGAAAGATACTTAAAATCTAGGCTTGATTCAGTAATTTGCGAATTCAAACTCGAATTTACTTACGATTGTGTAACAGTAAATGACGTTTAATTTTCATATTACCTTTTATAAATTTAACGATTTAGCATTTCGTAGTAACACATGTAAGTATTTCTCATATTCAATCTTACTGGCTGCATCTTAAACAGGACAAGGCTTTAAAAATAATGTTTCTCATTTTAGATAGGGGTCGTTAACATTGCAAGGTTATTTGAATCACAATAACATGACAAACATATGTTTTTAAACCAATTAATGCTTCTGCATACTTGTGATAACAGCTGTAAATTGTCCATCGAATTAACTCCGTCCACTTAGATTGTTACACCTGTAAAATGGTTTGGAATCATTAGTTTTACTTAAATAGCCTGTCTTGCAAACTTGGTAAAGTATATTGTTTGAAAAGAACTGCAAATAACCTTGATTCACGGCATTATAAGATCTATCTGATGTAAATATATTATAATACTTTAATGCTTATGAAATTATACATCTGGTAATAATTTAGCATTTATTTATACAAATCCTTAGCAAATTAAGTACAATTTGATAAATCACTTATCATTTAAGTATGACGTATTTATGAAGGCCTCTGTGGCGTAGCGGTAGTGCATTCGACTGGTACGACAGGGGGCACGGGTTCGATTCCCGCTCAGTGCAAATATTTGTATGCATGAACATTTCTATTTGCATTGGTCTGGGTGTTTCTATGTATGATATGTATGTATTTACAAATAAAAAGTATATAAGTATGTTTATCCGCATTCTGGAACCCATAACACAAGCTAGTTAAACTATGCTTACTTTGGGTCTAGAAAGCGCTGTGTAAAATTTCGTACGATATTTATTTATTTTATTTATTTATTTATTTCGTATGAGGTAAATGCGACTTATATATAGAACACGAATTAAGTTTTAAAAAAATAACCATGTATATGGTGCCCTAAACAATCATTGAATTATTCCACTAATTCACCTAAGTTAATATCGAATGGTGGACTTATCACCTGGTGATTTAAGTATTCCAAACGGTGCGGACTTTTAAAATATCACAGGTGAATAAATTCGACCGTAAGAAACTAATATAAATATTTAGTCGTCCATATGAAAAAGGAATAGGTGAGTACAGGTCATAACGACACCGGCAATTAAAAGTACGCAGCTCGTAAATGTCAATTTTTCCCCAGAGCGTTTTAATGGAATTATATATAATTTAATTATAACGATCACTTAAAGATCATTTATTGAACTATTTTTATGGAGTTAGTTATTTTGAGGCTGAATAGAATCTTATTATGTGTATAATTACATTCTAGGCATTTTTAAATTTGTTTGTTTTTAAAATAACAAAAGTCAGGCCGTGCCATGACAATACACTGTATCTAAAAACTGGTCAGTTTCAAGAAATCGAGTGTTTCTGTTTTTTTTTGGAAAATTGACCATAAAATCTTTAATATTAGCCGGATTCCTTTGAATTTCGGTTATCTTGATCGTCAGATCACCGATGTAAAATAAATTTTGGTTTTTAGGTAATTTCGTATATTTACGCCCACAAACGTGTTCTGCCACAATTTATAAATTAATGTATAGAGAACATTGTTATTACAGAACACTGTAATTATAATTGCAGTGTTATGTCATTTTATTTTTTTATTTTTTTTTACGTGCGGAAATCCCTTCGGATACCCCCTCCGCTGGCCAGCGGGGGTGGTTATGTCGTGTCTCGACTAAAACCGCACGGTGTCCTCCCCAAGTGTCCGTTGCCGGGCACCCCGGGTAAGCCCTCGAAAGGATAACCCCAGGGTTGCCGGCGGACTTTGGCCGCCACCGCGGCCTCGCCTGGTGGGGTCGGGTTTTATCCCGCTTCGGTGAGTTGGCAGGCGTGTGTAGGGCACACACGACACGCCTCCGCCACGGCCTGCTTCTGTAAGGACGGCGAGTCGGCCAACTGCCGTCCTCAGGCCCCGATCATGGAGGTCGGTAGTCCCGGGCGTAGATGAGCCTGCGGCGCCCTCGCCGCAGACTGCGAAACTCGGGGGGCAGGGTTCTCTTCCGCTCCCTCTCCGCCGTCTCTTTCGCGCGCATTACCTGCTCGCAGAAAGAGGCGGCGGCGTGCCACTTGCTCCCGTCGGAGACCACGGCCCTCACCATGGTCTCCAACGAGAGAACGTCCACGCCCAGGACCGCAACGAGATCCCGGCGTTGACTCGCCCACGCAGGGCATTCCACCAACGTGTGGAGCGCCGTGTCTTCGCCAGGATCCTCGCAGTGCTGGCACTGCGGCGTTGTCTCCCGGTGGATGCGCCACAGATACTTACCGAAACACCCGTGTCCGGTAACCACCTGGCACATCCGGTAGGAGAGGTCCCCATGGTCCCTCTCCAACCACTCCTTCATGATCGGTCTCACCGCCGCAATGGTGGATTCCCCCCACCTTGGGTGCTCAAGTCGCACCCTCCATGTCTCCATGAGTTCCCGGTGGAGCTGTGACCGCTGAGCCCTGATTTCTCGGGGCTCCGGCCTATGGCCCCGCTCCAGCGCCTCCTTGCGCCACTGGTACAGTAGCGCAAGGGCTCTCGCTTCCAGGTCCCATGGAGGGGTCCCGGCTAGGAGTCATGCCGCCTCGACGGAGATCGTGCGATACCCCCTGATGACTCTGACGGCCATCGCTTTCAACGGGCTGTTTAATACAGCCACGTTGCGGGCCGCCAGAGTCTCCGCCCATACGGGGGCCCCGTATAGGGCCATGCTTCGCACGATCCCCAGGTACAGTCTCCTAGTGGGGGCGTTGGGTCCCTTAACGTTGGGCATCAGCCGCGATAGCGCAGCCGCAGCCCCCCTCAGTTTCGGGACCAGACTTCGGAGATGAGGTCCGAAGTCCTATCGGCTATCGAGTACGAGCCCAAGGTACTTCATCGTGGGCTCGATGCCGATGCTCACGCCCCCTACGGTTATGCTGGTTCCCGCAGGAGGCCCCCTCCGAGGCCCGTGAAAACACATAGCCTCGGATTTGTGGAGAGCCACCTCGAGTCCCAGCCGCCGTATTCGACCCACGACTTGAGCAACCCCTGCCGTGGCCTTCAGTGCCGCGCTTCGGTACGTTGCTCCCCGCGCCATAACGAGGGTGTCGTCAGCATAGCAGACTATGCTGACACCCTCGAGCAACGTACCGCGCAGCACCCAGTCGTATCCGATGTTCCACAGGAGTGGCCCTAGGACCGACCCCTGCGGAACACCGCACGACACTTCTCGCCGCCCTGGCCCTAGCCAGCTCGGGTAAACTATGGCCCTCACGGATAGGTATGCCTCGACAATGCGGCGGAGGTAATATTATGTAATATGTAATGTAATATAGGTGTTATGTCATAACATAATATGCTTAAACTTAGACGATTTTTTTTAATCTAACATAATATCTTCATAATAACCTCATAATATCAGCCATAGGAAGTCAACTGCTGAACATAGGCCTCCCCCATTGACTTCCATTTTGACCGGTCTGTAGTGGCCTGCATCCACCGAGTCCCTGCGCTCTTTACCAGGTCGCCTGTCCACCTTCCGGGAGGCCTACCTACGCTGCGCTTGCCGTTACGTGGTCTCCACTCAAGGACCTTTCTGCCCCAACGGCCATCGGTTCTCCGTGCTTTGTGCCCTGCCCATTGCCACTTCAGCTTGCTGACTCGCTCTGCTATGTTGGTAACTCTGGTTCGTCTACGGATCTCCTCATTTCTGATTCAATCTCGTAGAGAAACCTCAAGTATGCTTGCTCTACGAGATCGAATCAGAAGGCTATGGCCCGTTCCATAGCTCGCTGTGTGACCTCGAGCTTCCTTATGGGGTCCATAGTGAGAGACCACGTCTCGGCACCGTAGGTTAGCACTGGAAACACGCACTGATTATAGACCTGTGTCTTCAAGGACTACAATAATTTGGACGAGAAGACGCTGCGCAGTTTCCCGAACGCAGCCCAGCCGAGTTGGATTCGTCGATTGACCTTCTTCTCGAAGTTGGATTTGCCTAGTTGGACAGTTTGTCCCAGATAGACATATTCATCAATAACTTCGAGAGGTAAGCCTCCCAATAATACGGGGGTGGGTGACACATGGACATTTGACATGACTTTCGTCTTGTTCATGTTCATTTTCAGGCCCACCCGCTGGGACACTCCGCTGAGGCCTCCGAGCATAGTGCTGAGCTCCTCTAGAGACTTTGCCATGACTACGTTGTCGTCGGCAAAGCGAAGGTGAATGATGTATTCGCCATTGATATTGATGTCGAATCCTTTCCAATCCAGAAGCTTGAAGGCGTCTTCCATAGCATTGGTAAAGAGTCTCGGCGAGATGACATCACCCTGCCTAACTCAGGGGAGTTAGGCAGGGTGATGTCATGATGTCATGAGTACAGATGGCGCTATCTACAATTACACATTTACAGTATTGTAATTGTTACACCATCCCCCCTCTTAACAGTATTTCCTGCGGGCGCGATACGCAGGGAATACACCATAAAGACACCAAAAAAAAGGAATATTAAAACAAACAAAGTATATTCATTCCATGAGAAACAAAATTATTAACCAACTAGGAGACCATCCATCCATACACTTTACTAGACACCAACTCTTGTAGTGGTTAGGTGAAACACCCAGAGTCGAGATGCCTTACAAAGAAAACTAATGCTTCCTCCACTCACTGTAGAATTCCCAACACTTCGAAGACAAATTAATCGTTGCATAATGTTGATAAGTCAATGAGGAAGGATTATTCGATCAGGTGTACGGACAATTCGATAACGGGCCACTATCAATGGACACGCTTATACACAGAGATGACTATCGTCAGCTATGCCGCTTCGACCACACATGGCACTAGCCTTGCAAGCAAAGACCTATTGCCCTGTGATCGAAATATTACTAACGGTATGGACAGGAGAGAGGGTTGACTGATCCTCTTCCTTATACTTCAGAATATCCTTGATATGGTACTCGCCCAGATCCTTGCCTTCCAAATCTGATAATCTGTACACTAATGGGGATCGCTTAGCAGTCACCACACATTTCAGGAACTTATGGGCTAACTTAGCGTTAAAGTTCTTTGCCTTATTCGACAGGTAGAACGTTCGTTTATACACTATTTGTCCCACTTTCAGCTCTACATGCCTCTTTCTGAAGTTGTAATATTTCTCATTACGCTGGTGGGCAACTTTTAAATGTTTCCGCACCTGATCGTAAATGCGATGAAGTTCCTTCAGCTTGGCACCGAATGCAGAGGGATCGTCAATGGAGACTGAATGAGGGTGGCAAGTAATGTCCGACTGTCTATAAAGAACCCCATCCCCAATAAATTCCCTACCATGTACTAGGAAAAATGGGGTGAAACGAGTCGCTTCGCTCACTGCAGTGTTCAGTGCGCACTGCAGTTCGATTAGGTATTCGTCCCATTCACTTAACGACCTCCGTCCTCCATGAGCGCAGGCCTGGGGGTGGCGGGTGAGGCCACCTGTCACCCCAGCAGAAGCAGGCCGGGACGGTGGGGCGACTAGCGCCCCTCCCCCAAACCGGGGCAAAACGGGGACACCGTGGTTCCCAAACCCGAGGGGGCCATCTCGAAACTGGAGATGGCCCAGGGTCAGTCGGGGTGCGAGGGATATGCTCTATGGGCAACCTTACACCCCGGCGTCTGTAGACCCGAGACGGCGTGCGGTTTTAGTCGATTCAAGCCCGACATAACCGCCCCCGCTGGTACGCGGGGGGTATCCGAAGGGATTTCCGCACGATAAAAAAAAAAAAAAAAGGTATTCGTCCCATTTCTTGTGTTGAGACTTTACATAACACGAGATGGCTTGTACTACGTTTCGGATGGCGCGTCCTGCTTGGTTTGTCTGGGCATGATACCTAGGGTTATAATAAATATTTGGCACGTTATATTTCGTTAAGAGATCTTTAAATTGCTTACTGACGAACTGAGGACCGTTATCCATATAATAGTCTTACAGACTCCATGCACGAGAAACACACTCAATGAATCTCGCGACCATCGCGCCTGTTGCAACCCTGATAGGACACAACATGACGTATTTACTAAAATAGTCGGAGACCACAATCAGATGTACATTTCTATTGCTAGAAGTGGGGAAGGGACCAAGTAAATCAACAGAGATGGCTTCAAATGGCCTCGACACGCGCTTCGGACTACCCATGAGGCCAGGCCGAGACGTGTTTACGGGTTTGTACTGTTTACAGACTTCACAATCCTCCACGTAACGTTTGATGTCATCGTACATTTTGGGCCAGCAATAATATATTAGGGCTAACCTTTTGTGCGTCTTCAAAACGCCACCATGGGCACTAAGTGTGTCGTCATGGTACTTGGTGAGGAGGTATCTTCTATCCTCCATGGGTACCACCAACTTCCAGTCAAAGTCTGAGGTCAGAGAATATTTGTTCTTAGATATAATTGGTTATCCCGTATATCAAAATTAAGGAATTTCCTAGGGTTTTTCCATACACTATTCATGGTGTAGATGTACCATGGGTCTTTAGTAGTACTTGCGTCGAGAGAATCAATTTTTATACGCGACAGAGCGTCTGGTACCACATGATCCTTACCCTTACGGTGCTCTATGTCTAAGTCAAATTGGCTTAGTCTTATGATCCAACGCGCGAGACGACCGGAAGGATTTTTTAACTTATGGAACCACAGTAAGGAGGCATGGTCAGTGACTATAGTGCACTTTTGTCCCTCTACATACTGCCTAAACTGTTCCAACGCGAAAATCACGGCCAGAAGCTCCCTCTCGGTGGTGCTATAGTTCACCTCGTTCTTGATGAGAGAACGGCTGCAAAACGCGACAGGGTGCTCTACTCCGTCGTGTGTTTGCGTCAGCATCGCAGCAACAGAGTAAGCAGACGCATCGCTAAGTATACGGAAAGGTAAATCAAAATTAGGCATCTTTAAGATAGGAGCAGAGACCAGAGCTGACTTAAGTAGGTTGAAGGACTGCTCAGTCTCAGGGGTTCATACAAACTCCACATTCTTCGATGTTAATTTACATAAGGGTTTGCTAATTCGAGAGAAATCATTCACAAAACGACGGTACCAGCCAGCCATTCCGAGGAACCTCTTCACTTCCTTAGAGTTAGTAGGAGTGGGATAATTGAGGATGACCTGCACTTTACCCGGGTCCGTCCGCAGGCCGTGCTAGTCAACATAGTACCCCAAGTATTTCAATTTACTCCGACAAAAGTATGATTTTACCATATTGATGGTCAGGCCTGCATCCTTCAGTCGCTGATAGACTCTATTTAAGAGCTCTACATGCTCCTCAAAGGTGCTCACACGCAGACTATGTCATCTTGAAATGAGAATACCTTATTGTCAAACTCGGGGCCAAACAGACGGTCCATTTGACGCTGCATGGTTGAACTCGTACCGACTAGCCCGAAGCACATTACATTGAAATGAAACAGCCCTCTTCTGGGAACTGTGAAAGCAGTCTTCTCGGTGGACTGAGGAGAGTCGAACGGAATCTACCAGTAGGCCGCACTCAAATCTATAGAGGTTAAGTACTTAGCATTATTCAGATGGTCTAGAATTTGATTAATGTACGGCAACGGATAGGCATCACTTTTTGATACTGAGTTGAGCTTCCGAGAGTCCAAGCACAGTCTGAGATCGCCATTCGCCTTCTCCACCATAACCACCACTGGTGAATTCCAGGCGGATTGAAGACGGGGTTACTACACCCATCTCTAGCATCCGGTCCAGTTCAGCTTCCAGGGCTTTCTGTTTGTGGGGAGAGAGCGGATAGTACTACACTACACTCATACCTCCACTATAATTTATAAAGTACTTATTTTTTTCGTGTATCGACTAAAACCGCACGGTGTCCTCCCCAAGTGTCCGTTGCTGGGCACCCCGGGTAAGCCCTCGAAAGGATAACCCTAGGGTTACCGGCGGACTTTGGCCGCCACCGCGGCCTCGCCTGGTGGGGTCGGGTTTTATCCCGCTTCGGTGAGTTGGCAGGCGTGTGTAGGGCACACACGACACGCCTCCGCCACGGCCTGCTTCTGTAAGGACGGCGAGTCGGCCAACTGCCGTCCTCAGGCCCCGATCATGGAGGTCGGTAGTCCCGGGCGTAGATGAGTCTGCGGCGAGGACGCCGCAGACTGCGAAACTCGAGGGGCAGGGTTCTCTCCCGCTCCCTCTCCGCCGTCTCTTTCGCGCGCATTACCTGCTCGCAGAAAGAGGCGGCGGCGTGCCACTTGCTCCCGTCGGAGACCACGGCCCTCACCATGGTCTCCAACGAGAGAACGTCCACGCCCAGGACCGCAACGAGATCCCGGCGTTGACTCGCCCACGCAGGGCACTCCACCAACGTGTGGAGCGCCGTGTCTTCGCCAGGATCCTCGCAGTGCTGGCACTGCGGCGTTGTCTCCCGGTGGATGCGCCACAGATACTTACCGAAACACCCGTGTCCGGTAACCATCTGGCACATCCGGTAGGAAAGGTCCCCATGGTCCCTCTCTAACCACTCCTTCATGATCGGTCTCACCGCCGCAATGGTGGATTCCCCCACCTTGGGTGCTCAAGTTCCCTTTTTTTGTTGTGTCTTTATGGTGTATTCCCTGCGTATCGCGCCCGCAGGAAATACTGTTAAGAGGGGGATGGTGTAACAATTACAATACTGTAAATGTGTAAGTGTGGTTAGCGCCATCTGTAGGACACAGTCGCAACTACGGTGATTGCATCGATGTGGCTGACTTTAGCGACTCCCTGTCAGAGGGCGTGAGTTATGCGTTCGTATCAGGATTTTTTGTCAAGTCAGTCTCATGGAAAGTTCGAGTTGGGTATCTTAACGTAAACAATTCTAGCAAGATCTAGAATTAATTCAATATATAAGGATGATCGCAGTGACCCTATGATTCATTTTTTGTTTGAGAGGTCATTAGTCGGGTCCACTGAAGAAATTTGTGTTATTTGGTATAGTTGAGAAAAGTATATTATCTTAAGTTTGGAGGTTATAGTTCGTGTGTGTTCCCAGATTTAATCTGGTAAGTTATTTTATTCAATTGCTGTTATTATATTCCCATAATGGAGATGTGTTATTGATAAAAGTTGTGTATCTTCATAACAGGGTCGTTAGTTCTGGGAAAGAACCCTGTAAGCAATTTAGAGGGCAGAGACGATACCCCCCCGCCGGCCAGCGGGGGCGGTTATGTCGGGCTTGCATCGACTAAAACCGCACGCTGTCTCGGGTCTTAAGACGCTGGGGTGTAAGGTTACCCATAGAGCATATCCCTCGCACCCCGACTGACTCTGGGCCATCTCCGGTTTCGAGATGACCCCCTTACTTGCTCTCCACTGTGCTATCTGCTAATCAGAGGGACACGTGGAAAGCTTCCGAACAACCCTCAACAGGCCCGTCCTCGCCTCGGTCGGAGTTGGCCGTAGGCGGCAGCGTCTCTCCCACCCTAGGAGAGAGGCGCTGCCGTCTCCGTTGCCCAGGGTGCACCGCGTGGAGGTTCCCAAACAAGCACCCTTACCCCCTTGGATACCTAGACCTTGGGAAAGCAGATCACCAGGAAAGCTCCGGAATCTGCTCTGCCGGTCCCCAACCACTGGCGGTCCCGCGAATACCTGAGATATATAAGGTCAAGTTTTCTTTCCATATAACCATAACTGTTTATTTCATAACTGCTGACCGGCGCGAGGCTGGTGTATAGTATATCTGGGTGTGCCACTACTGGCTGGCATCTTGGAGAATTATCTATATATGATTGTACCTAAAACTGTGTTCTATTATCTTGCTGTGTAAATTATTTTGTGTATCTGTCTGTGTCCTGTGACCTCTTAAACTCACTTTTCTATATATTTGTATTATTCTTTTGTGTGTGATTATTCTGTATATCTATCTGTGAATGCTATTTCTCTGTGTATAAATATATGTATGTACCACTGACCCTTGCGTTTCATTGGAGATCAGCTGACCTGTGCACCACCTAAGAACCTCTGTATAAAGGCGGCCTGGGATAAGAAACTCTGTTGCTCACCTGGTCTAGCCGGTGTGTGACCCCACTGAGAAACAGGGTTACAAATTGACCGCACTACGCTTGTGTGCGCCTGAATGTGACCGCTGTCTCCGCAACGAAAGCATTTGCGTTCGTGGAGGGCAGCCGGAGTCTCCACTGCAGACACCTGTTTCGTCGGCATTGGTGCGCTCTTATCCTTCCGCTGGTGTAAGTCGGAAGATACCTCCAATTTGTCAAGAACAGGCTCATGGAACGCTTCAGCCCTTGCTCGCGCCAGCTCCAGGCGCTTACCCAACCGTCTCAGGTCATCTATGGAGTTGACCTCATGGATGGCCAATTCCTTCATGTAGTCAGGTCTAATATTGTGCATGAGGATGTCCAGTTGTTCCTCACTAGGCATTGTACATGACAACCGACAGAACATGGCTTGCATTGTACAAATATAATTCACCAAAGATTCAGACCGGGCTTGTGTACGCTGTCTTATTTCATTGCGGAGTCTATAATCGTAGTCGGGGATGTCAAAAGTATCCCTAAGCTCACTAAGTAGGTCCTCATACGAGTTAAATGAGGTTCTATTGGTGCGGAACCAAGACAGGGCAGGTCCGTCCAAAAGATCAGAAAATGCCGGGACGAGCCTAGGCTTGGTGACTTCCCGAGCACACCTAAGCTCTTCCAACCTCTCAATGAATACACGTACACACGTAGAACCATCATACTTTAAATTAAAAGAACACAGATTAAGGGGACGTTCCCTATATACCATATTTTCACAAGCTGAGCTAATTTTATTCGAACTACCCCCAGCCAAGCGATCCTCCTTCATTGAAGGCGAAGTATACCCCATCTGGACTCGACTCGAAGGATCATCATCATCCGACCCTTCGGATTCTGACTCGCCACTGGGTTCGGCCACTGACACGACCTTTATAAGTCTCTGGCGAATGTTGACAAGTTCCGGACAGTCCAGACCACAACGAGTCAATCTGGTTAGAAGATAGTTTGCCCTAACAGCGACTCTGAGGCGACAATTGCTATTAGAGGTGAAATCACCTGATGGAATGATATCCTCCAGCTCCCGGACCTTGGGTTCACAGATCACCAGTTCCGCCGCGGCATCAGCAGGCAACGCGACGTTGGCCTTGATGCTGCCACGTCGTAAAAGCCGATGGGCTGTGCGCAGCTCATTCCGAAGCCCAACCACTGATGTCTCCGGGTCAACTGAAATTCCCATATGGGAAAGATCGTTAGCAAGTTCATCCTTCCTTAAGTAATTAATACCCTTCAGAATGTGTGCCATTATTTATAGATATTTCAAAATCAATTAAATAACTAACAATGCAAGTCACTAAGTTCCACTACAAGTTTATAAAAGTTCAAATAATCTTAACAAATACCTAACAATGCAAGTTACTAAGTTTCACTAAAATTATCATACAAGTTCAAACAACTTAACAAAATTTTTGAATATTTGTACAAGAAACACAAAAGTATATGTTAATTATAACACAACTATTCACAGAGAATTTATTAAAGATTTCTATTGTGAAAAAAAAAAACTACACACATACCTCCACTATAATTTATAAAGTACTTAATAAAGTTTCTATTGTTAAAAAAAACTAAACTTTCAAATTCAAGTTACAAACTCTAAGGTAGGTGTAACAAAATTAAAAATTACAATTACACTGCACAGATTTAACAATCTTATTACACATATAACAAGTAGATAGTTGTAAATACCTGTATGCACAACTTTTAAAGATGATAGGAAGGCTAGATGAAAGAAGTTAGAAAAGAATTAGACACAGAAGAATAAAAACAGAAGTAGGTAGCTGAAAAAAAGTTTCATCAGAGACCCGCAAAACCCTCATACACACACCAATGTAGTAACTATAAATCTTTCCCAAAGCTGTGTGCCAATTTGTAACCATTTTTCTCAGTGGGCCGGCCACCGGCTAGACCAGGTGAGCAACAGAGTTTCTTATCCCAGGGCGCCTTTATACGGAGGTTCTTAGGTGGTGCACAGGTCAGCTGATTTCCAATGAAACGCAAGGGTCAGTGGTACATACGTATATAGATAATTCTCCAAGATGCCAGCCAGTAGTGGCACACCCAGATATACTATACACCAGCCTCCAACACCCACGAACTATAACCTCCAAACTGAAGATAATATACTTTTCTCAACTATACCAAATAACACAAATTTCTTCAGTGGACACGACTAATGACCTCTCAAACAAAAAATGAATAATAGGGTCACTGCGATCATCCTTATATATTGAATTAATTCTAGATCTTGCTAGAATTGTTTACGTTAAGATACCCAACTCGAACTTTCCGTGAGACTGACTTGACAACAAATCCTGATATGAACGCATAACTTACGCCCTCTGACAGGGAGTCGCTAAAGTCAGCCACATCGATGCAATCACCGTAGTTGCGACTGTGTCCTACAGATGGCGCTAACCACAATTACACATTTACAGTATTGTAATTGTTACACCATCCCCCCTCTTAACAGTATTTCCTGCGGGCGCTATACGCAGGGAATACACCATAAAGACGCAACAAAAAAAAAAGAATAATACTGTCACTGCGATCATCCTTATATATTGAATTAATTCTAGATCTTGCTAGAATTGTTTACGTTAAGATACCCAACTCGAACTTTCCGTGAGACTGACTTGACAATAAATCCTGATACGAACGCATAACTCACGCCCTCTGACGGGGAGTCGCTACGTCGCTACGTCAGCCACATCGATGCAATCACCGTAGTTGCGACTGTGTCCTACAGATGGCGCTAACCACAATTACACATTTACAGTATTGTAATTGTTACAGATCCTACCAGAAAAAAATTGTGGACAGACGAGTCCACTTTTACAAGAGTGGGCTTGTTTAATATTCACAATGCACACTGGTGGTCTGACGAAAATCTGAGGGCCTTCATCGCTGACCACTTCCAACATCGATGCTCAGTGAATGTGTGGGCGGGAATCATCGGAGAAACAGTACTTGGACCCGTCTTCTTGGAGCGCCTTAATGGGCAGTCTTATGTACGATTGGTCCATCACGTGACAGAGCTGCTGGAAGATGTCCCACTAGCTGAAATACGAGGACATTACTTTCAGCAAGATGGGGCACCAGCACACTATCATCGTGATAGTCGAGCGTACCTAACTATGAACTATCCAAATCGTTGGATAGGTCGTGCAGGGCCCATCGCATGGCCACCTCGCAGCCCAGATTTAACTCCCCTCGATTTTTACCATTTAGTGTACACGATCAGCGGTAGTGATAATGACATTACTAACGTGGATGTGTTGAAAACACGTTTAATAAGTGCATTCAACGTTGTTAAAAGTGACAGAGACACTTTACGGAGAGTACACAACAATATTTAACCTACACTTGGGTCACAAGTCCCAGGCACTGTCCCGAGTTCCCAACTCAGCAACGCGATGGACCCGGCACCCGCACGGAGAATCCATGGATTGCTAAGAATATCGGTCGTCGTGCCCAAATGTGCATTGAACAGGAAGGTAGACATTTTCAACACCTTTTGTAAATAATGTAATTTGTTTTTTGATTTGATTTGATTATTTTTTATTTAAGTAATTATTGTAGTATCTACATATTATATTTTACTATAGATTATGTATTTATTTAATATAATTATTCGTAGTCACTACAACTACACCACTAGTTATTTACTCTAGCTCAACCAGATTCATACCAAGGTTGTCTGGAAGAGATCGCTTTAAGCGATAAGACCGCCCATTGTACATAATTATATTAAATAGCTAAGTTAAGTAATTGTGAAATTTCTTTGTTGGTGTACAATAAAGTATATTCTATTCTATTCTATTCTATTCTATAGATAGAAGATGATTCTAATTAAATTTTTGAAAACATACCAATTTATTGATATGATTTTATGAAAATTTGTTTTCATTAATTTATGACTATTACTAAAAATGGTACTTAATTTATTACTTTTCGGTGTTCCCAAGTTTAATTTCAATAAATTGACAGTCCAAAGTCTGAAAAATGTGATGGAAAAATTGGAATGCTTATAACGTAAAAGTTTCACGTGTTTCACGCCCAATTTGAGCCGCAGAGACAGCGCGCCGCGGTGCCTCGACCAGCGATGCGGTACGATTTGCATCTTAGAGTATACATTTACAATACTCTAAGGTTTGCATAATTAGCATTTGCAATAATAAAAATATGCAGATCTTTTTGCAATTAAATTTTGGATCATTGGGTCACCCGATATTTGTTTTTTTTTGTTTCAAATACATATTTTGTCGATACCAAGTCATCTCACCAAATTCAGAGACCTAATTCGGTGACACCTTATATTTCGGTAAGCATTTAAAAAAACAATATATTTAAAAATATAAAAAATAGTGGCCCACCGGCATCAGGTGCAGTGAGCAAGTTACCAGTGGTTAGGGCTCCAGAGAGAGGAAACTCCTCACAATGCGTGCCATGTTGATGAGTACTAACTTCTGCATCAAACCCTTGACCCAACTGCCTAACGTGAGGCTCTTGAAATTTTGATCGAAGCTCTTGCTTGAATTAGGTGCTGAATCCAAATCCCACTTTTCGAGAACCTCGTGAGCCTGGTCCAAATATTTAATATTATTAGTGTAAAAACCCGGTCAAGAGTGAGTAGGACTTTCTCACTGCACCTGATGCCGGTGGGCCACCCACCGGCATCAGGTGCAGTGAGCAAGTTACCAGTGGTTAGGGCTCCAGAGAGAGGAAACTCCTCACAATGCGTGCCATGTTGATGAGTACTAACTTCTGCATCAAACCCTTGACCCAACTGCCTAACGTGAGGCTCTTGAAATTTTGATCGAAGCTCTTGCTTGAATTAGGTGCTGAATCCAAATCCCACTTTTCGAGAACCTCGTGAGCCTGGTCCAAATATTTAATATTATTAGTGTAAAAACCCGGTCAAGAGTGAGTAGGACTTACGCACTGAGGGTTCTGAAAAATCTGGATTGAGGGACTGGATTTGTCAAGTTCACAAACTAGGCTGGTCAATGCACAAAATAAACAAGTTGAATTCCTGAGACGAGCTCAGCCGAATACAAGGGATTTTCGATTTTGCGTTTTTTTCTTTGCGATTTTTTTGCAATTTTTTCTTTATCTTGCAATGGTTCACCCCAGCACGAATCTATTACCGAAAACAGCAACTCGATAGCTCATCTCCTTCATACCCAAAACCGTGACAGAAAATTGGCAACGACGACGTCGACGACGTCGACGACAACTCGATAGCAATAGGGCTTTTCTAAAGAAAATCCCTAAAAATTGTATGTATGTACTTTTCTGAGGATCCAGATAAGTCCATATCATCCAAACAATCTATGATGCTCGGTTTTGTCACTGGTGGAGGAGGAGACTGCACTCGATGAGTTCCCTTGTTTTCCTTTAGAACACTGTTCATAGTGGGTTCAGATACAGGGTCGGAGAGGCACTCGTCAGTTTCCCTAGCCCGTCAGTTTCTGTAACTGGTCAGTTTCATAGATTCATCAATTTTAAGTAATTCGTGAACTAGTCAGTTTCCTTATTCGTCAGTTTTCTTATTTCGTCATTGTACATAACTCGTCAGTAATGGTAACTCGTCAGTACAGTATAGTCATGACGATAATTTGTCACCCACAATACGGGTCGGGGATCTTTCTGATCGGGTAGTGCACTAATTAGAAATATAATGGAACTCACACTTGAAGAGCTTTGATAACACTGGCTACTTTATAGATAGTAGTGCATTATTATAATTGATATTATAAGTGATTGTCATGTTAACATTGAGTATCTTTATTTTATTATTATCACGTTTTATTGCAAGTTGAAGTGTATTTAAGATATTTGTGTTTCTGTGAGTTTAGAAATGGCAAATGTGCAAAATATTACATTTATTGCTTCCGAAAGGGGTAAAAAGCTTCTTCTCAAAGATGGTTACAGTTACAACTTGGCACAAACAAATAATAATGAATCCACCTGACGGAGGTGCATAAACAGCAAAAATTGTAATGGTAGCATTACATTGAATATGGATTTGGCCGTAATAAGGCAAAGAGATCATTTGTGTGAATCTGACCCAGCTATAGAACTTGTTTCTATTGCTTTGGATAACTGTAAAAATAGAGTACAGGAAGAATTTAGCTCTGTCAGAGCCATTTATGAAGATTACGTTGGCCATTTAAAAGGCACAGATTTAGAGAGCACAGAACATGATTTTAGCGAACATTTTAGTTAGAGTGAATTTCATTGTATTAAATAACATTGAATTAGATTTAGTCTTAGGTCAATCGTTCATGTTTGCTAATGCTGTATCAATTGATTTCAGAAAGAACTGTTTATGGATTAAGGGCTTCAAAGTAAATTGGACACGCAGATATGACGATAAAACCGTGAGTAAGGCTTCAAAGTGCACATCGTTAAATATTATAAACACAAATAATATGTTATTTAATTATAAAGCAATAAATGAAACCATTGATTATTACCCTAGTCGTAGTTTTAATAATGAAATATTTAAATCTGAAGAATCTAAGAAATTAATCGATGGGGGCATCCCAGCGAACAAAAGGAGTTGTTTGGTGCAAGCAGTACAAGACTGCGAGGATGGAGTCATGTTCGACAACGGAAGCACGGGCAGATGCGGATTGTCAGATGATATTCCTGTACATACAGCTCCGTACAGGTCAACTACGGAACAATCAGACTTGGTGAAGGATCCAATACAAGATGTGGATTTCGACGTCGTACATCGTTCCGGCAAGAGCAATATGGTTGCTGATTACCCAAGTCGTTATCCTTTGAAGACAGAGGATGACGATACGAACACACCAGTATCGGATGATATAGAGATGTATAACATCAGCACCGATACAATGGTAGTAAAACAGTGCGCCGATCTTTTCTGTAGACCACTAAGGAATGGCTTAACAAATAATTATGTAACAAACTACAAAGGATTTTTATTAAGAAAAAATGTTGTTGTGCTGCCGAGAGAACTACTGAAGACAACTCTCGAAGAACTGCATGATCATCCATCGTCCGGAGGTCACTTCGGAATCGCGAAGACGTTGTCGAAGTTCCGCAATAGATTTTTCTTGCCCAAAGCTGAAAAAGAAATTGAGAAGTACATTAGAAGTTGCCTAGTGTGTCAACAAAGAAAGAAATTTAGAGAGCGAGCTCCTTTACATCCGATGACCACGCAAGGTTTATTAGAAAGAGTGGGGATGGACATTCTTGGACCATTTACGAAGTCTAATAAAGGAAATAAATATATTTTAGTAGCTGTTGAATATATGTCCAAATATGTTATTTGTAAACCTTTACCCACGGTTACAACCCAAGAGGAATGTGAATTCGTTACAGATGAGATTATATGCAGGTTAGGAGGTGTAAAGAATATTATTACTGACAGAGGGTCGGTATTTACATCAAACTTACTCAAAGAAACAGCGGACTTCTTCGGGTTCAAGTTACATCACACCACAGCATTCAAGGCGTCATCGAATGGCCTTTGTGAGAATTTCAATGCTACACTAACGCAGATGCTATCTATGTATGTGTCGGCGGACCAGAGAAACTGGTGCAGTTTTGTAAACATGGTGACATTTGCATATAATGCCACGAAGCATACATCTACAGGTATGTCTCCACACATGTTGTTATTCGCACGAGAGCCGATTCTGCAATCAAACTTTGAAGTAAATCAAGAGTCTACGAACGAGTCATACGCGTCCAGACATGCACGTGCAAATTATCTCGTGCAACGAGCAAAGGTGAATATAAGAAACGCACAAAGGAGGCAGAAAGCTTACTACGACAAGAAGGTGAAATTCGTAGTATACCAACCAGGTCAGCTGGTTCTGATATACAGTCCAAGACGTATTTCGGGAAGAAGTAAGAAACTTTGTAAGCCGTACAAAGGGCCGTTTATTATTGTCAGGAGAATTTCAAACACCAACTATGTCATGGGAAAAATCAATAACCCATCATGGCAAGATATTAAACATACCAATTTTCTAAAACCATTTGTCAACAGAAGATGCGTTATTTAAGTAACATATGAGTAAATGTCATTAAATTTATTTGACGTTGAGTGTTGTGTGAACATGATTAGTTTTTTTTTTGTATTTTATGTGTGATACTAATAAAGAGGCTGGATAAATAAAGGTTGAATATTTTATTAATTGTTATGTGCAATGATAGTTCAAAGGTAATTGTCGATGGTTTCATATAACTTTATTGACGTTTTAAAGTTCAATTTCAAACAGATCTATGTGCAAGTTGGCTCCTATGATTGTTTTCTTTTACAGATGCCTATCTGCGTGACCATAACTCTTATTAAAGATATGTTGTATAATAGTAAATAATGTATTGTATGTAATGTATATTAATAGTACATTTTCTCTGTTCATTCCATATTGGGGCGCTGTTGAAGATGAATAAACTGTCTTTTGTTATGTATTCGTGATGTTATAGCGTAGGAGTTAGGCAATTATTTTTTCATCTGATGTTGGGAGTTGTGATCTAAACTTTGTAAGAGAGTCAAATCGTTCTGGTCATGAGCGCCGACGATGGTTGAAAGTTAGTTTTCGATCAGACTCTTCTTTATGGAGTGAAGTTCTTTCTCTTTAATGTTGATTTAAAAATAATTTAGTAATGTGTGGGCGACATAGATTGTCTATTTCACATGCATAATGTGTAAAGATAGATCACTTTATGTCATCTTTAGTTTTTAGTTAGGGAGGTCTTAAAAGTACTCGGTACTTTAGGTCCCGTCAGGACAGACCTTAAAATGTGTTGTCAAGTAACACCAAATTAGTCTATTTAGAAAGGCCGATTGTGGCCAGGCTTCTTTTAACCTGGGTTTTTGCCTGGCCAAGAATGAAGCAATTTTTCTTTGTTCGTGTTTTTCAGTATTTATTACAGTTTAATTGCTATAATTTGAGATTCTACTATCGTTTACTAATTATTACAAAGATTGCTTTGTTATTCCCATTGTAAGGGACAAACCACTTGAATTTTTTTGTTTGTGTCCCAGATTTAGTATACCTAGGGCTTCAGTGTAACTGTCACATGTTATGGCCTTGGGCGTAGCTGGATGTAGTGTTCGGACCTCGTTCGATCACTACAGTTCGTTGACCTGGCCATCATGTGTCAGAGTTTAAATAAAACTATTGTGCCATTTTTAAAAGGTTTGATTTAGGGACAGAATAAAACAATCGCGGCCTGGACATTCGGGATCTGAACGGGTCTGGTGGAGCCGTTCCGATTGAAGCTGAGATAAGTAGGTATCCTGGGAAGAGTCCCGCTTTAAGCCCTATCCTTGGGCCGAGTCCGCGTTATACGTCCCAGTCCGCTATTTAAAGTTAAAACAACCGCGTAAATCCCTAATAATATAAGTAGGAAGTGCGTGTGGTTAATAAATAAATAATATCTTTTCCCCTTAAAGTCGTATAATTTCGTCACCTCATACACGCGTGGTACCCAATCCCCCGGGTACTACAGTACCTGTTTTTCAATTTTATTATAAAATTAATTGTTACTACTCATATTTTGCTACGCGGCATTCCAGGTGCCTCCTTCAGTAATATTTTTTTTAAGTGTGTTACCTCATTCTTTTATTTTGTCGACGTGGTGAACCACGCACGAGGAACGATGTTTTTAACGATGTTTTAGTTAAACATGACTGTACCCTGAGTGACTTTCAGTTTCAGTAAGTTTCAGTTCTAAGAATGGGGAATCCCCAAATTCTATTGTTTTTAGGGATTTTCTTTAGAAAAGCCCTATTGCTATCGAGTTGTCGTCGACGTCGTCGTTGCCAATTTTCTGTCACGGTTTTGGGTATGAAGGAGATGAGCTATCGAGTTGCTGTTTTTGGTAATAGATTCGTGCTGGGGTGAACCATTGCAAGAAAACATCGCAAAAAATCGCAAAAAAAAAAACGCAAAATCGAAAATCCCTTGTATTCGGCTGAGCTCGTCTCAGGAATTCAACTTGTTTTTTCCTATTTTTGTGTGAAAATCTTAATGTGGTTCACAGAATACATCTACTTACCAAGTTTCTACAGCATAGTTCTTATAGTTTCCGAAAGTAGCTGTGACATACGGACGGACAGACAGACAGACAGACATGACGAATCTATAAGGGTTCCGTTTTTTGCCATTTGGCTACGGAACCCTGAAAGCCTGTATCCGAATGGGATTAATATTTTTTTCTTTTTCTTTTTATTAACGAATATCATCCTCGGAGCCCTTTCGCAACTCAGTTGGGATCGGCTTTTCAGTCGAACTACAATCTGAACTTCACGACCCGAGGAGTCCGTGGTTACAGCGGAGGTCGATCCCGGTGGGAGGACGGGCTAATTCGTGTCTCAACGCTCTTCCACCAGATACACTTCTTCGTTGTCATTAAAAAAAAATATTAATTGGATTTTTACACGAAATTTTCAGTACATATGTTAAACGCCGTGAATAACTATTTAACACTCAAAACGCAAAATGGCCGAACCTCAAGTTTGGTGTCGATGAGCTATCATAGGTATGTTATCTTGTGTGAGTATCCATTTTATTGCACTGTTCAAGTACTAAAAGTGAAAAAAATCTATCGATGCATCTTTTACTAGATTTTATTTCATTCGGTCTTATAGCCCTAGGTATGCATAAATAAAAAACGAATTAAGAAAATAATTTAATAACAAAAGCGAATAAATACAATAAAACACAATATCGAACCACCTACTATGGCTCTATATTTTTATATAAGTAAAAGAATAAAAAATTAAAAACTAAGAAATAATATTAACGATTATTTAAAATTGAAACATATCAAGGGTTAGGTTAGTTAGGTAAGACCCCAGTTCCATAACTCAGAAACTTATATAATATCAAACAAACAATGTAAACTAACCATAAAAATATATGAACTGCGAGAGTAACCGTAGGAAATGTTTCAACTCGAAACCTAACCTGTAGGTAACTACATAGTAAACAACAAAACACTTATTTAATGTCGCAGAGCATGGCAACTCCTCTCAGACCCCAATGGTCTGGATTCTTGATCGTTTGTAACCACAGCGGAGTGATAAAAGTTAATCCAGTGCGTACCGGTTTCTTGTAAACTGGACACTGCAAATGAAAGCAAATACATACATATTCTTTCAAAGTAATTACACTATTACGTTTTTTGTAATATACAGGAAGCCAAATTAATTTTTACAAGCTTTTATTTAACTTACTCTGCAAGTCTGTATTTTTTAGTGCAGGTCAAATCTTACAACTGAATTTTAAAGCAGTTATCCTCAGTCCATTGAGATAAAATTTTGCAGACACGTATAATTTGGATGACAATGCATAAATAGGTACCATGGAGGTGGTCTGATGATGGAGTAGGAAGGTGGCCATAGTTACATCTACACTAAATAAGATTGATATTCAGGGTCTGATGATGGAATAGGAAGGTGACCATAGCAACTCCTAAGCTAAACAAGATAAACTTATCGAGTGTAGGCTCACTTGTTTTGTCTTGATACACTCACAGATATCGAATGGTATTCAAGATCTGAAGATGAAGTAGGAAGGGGGCACCTTCCTACTCCATCTTCAGACCCTAAACTAAGCAAATTAAACTTATCGAGTTTTGACTCATTTGTTCATTTGTCTTGGTGAACTCTCTGGTATTACATGGAATACCATGTACCGGAATACCGGGTCTGATTATGGAGTAGGAGGGTGGCCAAAAAGGTGGTTTGGTAAAATACTTAGGTGCTACATGATATCCAAGGTCTAAAGACGTTAGGTGGTCCCCTCGGATACTCCCCCGCCGGCCAGCGGGGGCGGTTATGTCGGGCTTGAACCGACTAAAACCTCACGCCGTCTCAGGTCTTAAGGCGCCGGGGTGTAAGGTTTCAAAGAGCATTTCCCTCGCACCCCGACTGACCTTGGGCCATCTCCGGTTTCGAGATGGCCCCCTCGGGTTTGAAACCTCGGAACCGTTCGTTCGTTTTGGGGAGGGGCGCCGTCCCGGCCTGCTTCTGCTGGGGTGACAGGCGACCTTACCTACCATTCGGGTATTTAATTTCTGTTCAGTATGAGTTTCAGACTGCAAAATGGCTTCAACTTAAATTGTTCAATTCATACTAAAAATATAGATACCAGCCCATCTTATTTTTGTTAAGTACATATATATGGCTAGCTCTCGAAAACTTTCGTCCTTACGGTAAATTGAAAATTCATATTAGGGTAAATGATGTTAACAAGCCACAACTTCACTATTATCAATGATGAATGTTAAATATATTGATGGATTTCAGATAAATATTGTTTCAGTATCAAATTATAATATATAGCTAAACTAATGAAATAATATAACAATAACTTTGAGAACAAGAAAGAACTCCGTCCGTCTGTCAAGACCGTTTTTCTCAGAACGCGTGGAGGTATCAAACTGAAATTTATATCTAATACTCAGGTCTATACTGTCCCTTGGAGCTGTGAAAAAATCAAACTTTTAAACCAAAGCAATCAAAAGATACAGCCGTTTATGCCGTAAATTTCCGCAAATTTTCGATACTCGCACGGGAATCAAAACCTACAGGTTCGATAAAACGTTCAGTCGAAGTTGCGTTTGGCGATAAACGGTTCATTCGAAATAGCAATATTCGATCAAACGTTCTGTCGACTTTCCATTCATCGAACAAATAACTCTCGAAGTTTAGTTACGGACCCCTGCTATGTATGAAAAATAAATAAAAATGAAAAAGTATCAAAATTTTTTCCAATTTCCGTAGCTCAGTTTTTTTCGCCCAGTTTCTTTATTTCCCTATTTGTCATGAAATTCGGGTAGAACTATACCAATCTTATACAAAGAGCTTATGTAATACATTAAATTAGATAAAATTAATATTAAACTTTGTTCGTGTTGGTGATTCATGCAGAAGGCAACACGGCTTGATATAGGTTGGCATTTATTGTTCGAATATCTCAGGAGCTCTAATTAATACTAGCTTCGTTCTTTTCTGAACCATGCGCATGTGGACTTTGGTTTTAACATCTTTGGAATTATTACACAAAGGACGTAACAGCTTTATGATGAGAAGTAATACGTACCTGATAAAGTCTAGGATCCTTGGGAGCAGTTGAGTTAATAGCATATACATGCACGACGGGTAACTGTGTGTACAGTACTTTGAGCGTCGACTCACACAAGCGTATATTGCGTCGATCCCACCCGGCACCGTCCATAAACAACCCATGGACGTATACACCTTCCTATAACCATATTAACCAATATTAAAATTTTATTTTATTTTTCACAAATGATCACTTCATATTGGTTATCCATATACTGATTATTGCTATTTAATCCTACTAATATTATAAATGAGAAGGATGTTTAGATGTGTGGGTGTTTATAACTCAATCACGCTCATACGGCTGAACAGATCTGGCTGAAATTTGGTACAGGGATAGATTATAGTCTGGAATAACACATAGTCTACTTTTTATCCCTGGAATAGGTTCCCATAGGTTGCAAGAACGGGCACAGATTTCTATGAGGGCAGAGCCGCGTGCAGCAGCTATAACTTAATATATAAAAATAGTTACAAGTGTTTAGAATACGGGGTTCTTCAAGAAGGGTTTTTAGAGGGTTGGTAGCGTGAGTGTTGCGCCCCTGGTGTTACACACGTCCATAGGCGGTAACCGCTTTCCATCAGGTGAGCCATGTGCTTGTCTGCCAACTGGTATAAAAAACACATCTCACCGGTGGCGGTGCCTTGATATCATCTAGTAGGGACTTGGTGACATCGTTATGTAACGATACCGTGTCGAGAGCCCAACCTTTGTGAGCACGAGTCACTTCCTGTCGCATGGCCGTAAGAAAACCTAAAAAAATAATAAATGTTTAGAGCTTATGGTGAAAAGTGAGTAATACTGATAAATAATATATTAATATACATATACAATGTGTTATCAAAAATAACTTGTGGTCTCACAAGTATACTTTTCACCTTTATGTAAGCTCTTCTAAAAATAGCTAGTGAAATTAAAAACAGAATACGAAAATGTTTATATAAAGTACATTAAAATATAAATACCATACAAGCCCTATCCAGTTACGTATACGGGCGAACCAAATTTTAAAGGATTTCAAAAATGTACCTCACGGCGGCGGCGAGTCAAAAAATATACGATGTAATTCTTCAATGACCTCGTCTTTGATGTAAATCGTAATGTAAATCGTTATGTAAATCGTAATCGTCTTTGATGTAAAGTAAATCGCATGGAACTTAATCTAGGCTGAACGGAGGATGGCGTACCATTTATACTCACGAAGTTGAAATGAATGAAAGGGACTAGAACCCATAACACAGAGAATCCTATAGCTTGGCAAATTCATGCATGACACCGGGTTCGTGCGTAAAACGTTCGCGCGGGACGTGGGTTACCTGAAGGCACTCAGAACGTTGGTATAGGATCTAGGGCTTCTAAACAATTGTTTTTAATGAAACAGTTGTACCTTGTTGTATCTCATATGGCTTCGTATATCCTCATTCAAATCCTATTTAAAAAAAATGCAATAAAAGCAGGCAAAACATGGTACCGAAAAAGAGGTATTCATACCTTGTGGATTGAAAAATCCAGTCATCCAGAATGAAAGAGGTCTGGCTTGGAAGCACCATGTAGAGAATTGTATGTTTCTTTCCAAAAATTCGGTAAACCAGAAGCCCAGTGTAGAAGACGACCATGAAGATTTTAACCAGATAAGTGGCACTTTGGCATCGTAGATACTATCTAATGAATCACGGAGTGCCTAAATCAGGTAATTACATTAGCAATTGTTCTTAATATATACGAGTTTTGTAACTGAAGAAACCTATGAAATTGAGCTGTTCAATCGAGCTACTGTTATGACTTTTTTACATATACCTCATTCATAACGATAGTGCCGTCAATAGCAAGCAGTAAGTCCTTTAATGTTGTGCGTACAAGATTTATAATTTTTTGCATTCGGTCGATTTCTTGCCTCAGGAAAATAACCATAGATCCCAAAATACCGTAGAACTTCAACCTGCAATTTATACAAGTTGCTTTTATTATTAAAAAAAAATAGGATCAAGACGATAGAAAGCTTTACCTATATCAGGAAATATTATACTTAATACCTAATTAGATGCCTGATATGACGAAACTCAACTCAAAGGAATTAAAATTCTGTTTTTTTACTTATGGATCACAGCCATCGTCTGTCAAAAATCTTAAGTGAAGTTTATACAATTAAGGCTGCACTTCAAATTAACAAAAAATCAACAAATTATAATATTGATGATTTTTCGATAATGACCTTTCTCTGACTTCATGAGGGTCGAAGTTAGGTGGCACTTTTTCCAGCATTTCTTTAGATTGTCTGTACACTGACGCTTCACGTGATTCACCACCTCCACCTCCTGATTCCTTCGGCTGAATGGACAGTATTGTGTCCAAGAGTTCCTGAACTGTGTTACGTTGATAACTGAAATAACACATGTTGGAATTATGCTGGATACTCTTATAATGAGATAAATAATTGTTCTCGAATGAATCAGTTATGCCTTTTATGCTACAAAGCTACAAAAACCTAATGAGAAGATATGAATTATGACTTATAAAGTTCTTAATGTTCATTCATATAATTATACTTACGTGATATCGGCATTACTATGTAAACCATAAGCCTGAGGGGGATCTACAGTTTTCATCTTCTCAATTTCCTCAATATACTCAGGAATATTTTTGAATTTCATAACACCATAGCCTTTATAAAACTGGTAACCCTCTTGAAACAACTGGTCCGTTAACCATACTCTAGTAAAGGTACTAAGCAGACGATTGTCATAGTCATCAGTAACACGCCCGCCATATTGTACCGCCGCTACCATATAACTAAAATAAATATTGTTATCATTAACTGAATGCTTAAACAAATATAATCTGCAAGTCAATGCACCTCCTAAACAACGGACGATGCTCTTCCTCTCAGAGTTGGGAGATCAGATGGCAGTCGCTCCCGGCAAAAATACTAATCAAAAACAATAAGCAGAAAGTTTGAACGCAACTAAATAGACAATTTTTAGTATAAAGTTAACAATAAGAGATATGTACCGCACTGTATTCCAACTGGGCGTTTGTCCTGGTTCCAACATGTCCAAATGATTTTGCACAAATAAGCAACATGACAACCAGTCAGCAGAATTAAATTCGTAGGGTATATTCCACCCTAGAGGCCCAAACTTCCTCCGCTCTTGCACAACCGTATGCAAGAAGGAAATTGTGTAAATTAGCGGCAAATAAAAAGGACTGTCACTATAATCAAGGAAATCTTGACTCATTGAATTGTAGGTTCTCATGAGGCCAGCCTTAATACCTAAAAGCAATATTTTATACAAAATAGTGTTACACATTTATGAATATGTAAGGGTTATTTAAATTACTTACCAGATGGAGGCTCACAAGTGTATTTTATAGACATTTGTAATAAAGTAATCGGAAATATTTCATGCACCTCTGTGGTAATCCAAAGTCTGGAATTATATAATTGATTTTTACCATTCAAGTTTAAGTGACAAAATTTAAAGAAGTCTGTAAACATTAATCAACATAATGGAATCCTGCATATGAGGTTCGTAAGTCACGCGGTTGTCGCATTGAATATGCTATATATGGATATATTTTTCATAAAACTCCTACAACAAGCAACATTATATAGCAGGATTGAACAACAAAGTTACACAAACCAACCTTTAATCTAAAAAACAGGCTCTATGTAAGGACTTCTGATGAGGAGGTAGATATTCAACTAATAAGAACTTCAATTCTAAGCCCGTATTTAGGTGAATGTCTACCTCATCATAAGCTTTATCTAGATCTACAAACTGGAAAAAACCTTTATGGGATAAGATCATATATTTGCCGGTCATTACCTGAACAACTCATGTACCTGCTCCGGATCTTTCTCGAGTTCAGCGAATTGTTCCAAAATCTCCACCATGTACTCGAGACCCAAATGACAGTTTTGCAGCAACACCCATATTCCCTGAATATAAATTCAATTATAAATTATTATGTTGAAACAATAATGATCTCAAAGAGCGCTATGTTGGGAAATAATTACCTCCTTAAGGCCACGTTCTATCAGTTTTCTTGCGTGCACCTCTTGACCTTGACCCATAGATATGGATTGGCAAAGATTCTCCAATCGCTTAGCAGTAATCTCAATCGATGGAGTTGGGTCAGATCCCATGGCTAAAAAACAAATGAGTGGCACTAGTGGTCGAGACTCCATAACTAATTGCTGAAAGTAAATGAATATATAATATAGATTATAATACGTACTTGGAAAAGGAAATGAATCGGTAAATGAATGGTGGTGTCCCATCAGGCATCCAATTTGTTCTAGCTTCCTTTATTAGAACGACCTGAAAAAGGTAGCTAGGACAGACTGGATGCGGCAAAAGATCGGGTGCTATGGCGCTCATTAAGAGGCTTTTTTTGCGTGCGGAATCCCCCTTGGGCTTCACCTCATCGGAGCTATTGATCAGAAGGCTAATCTATTTTGATTTGAGTTGGTTGTATGTTTAATTATTCCTTTCTCAGTCGTTCACTCCTACCTACTCAGTAAGTCCTATGCTAGAACGACCATCAAAAGCGGCATTAGCAGTTGCATGCCAGATTTGGCTGGGCATGGATACAAACACGAGTAGTGAAGGTGAGTGTTGATGTACGTCGGTAAGGGGCCTATTAAAACGAATGTGTCTCTATAATTAGATACAATAAGTTAGTTTTTATTACCTCGTAATTTACTATAACAGCTTCAGAGTATCGTTGTCCCATTGACCCACTTACGTATTTCCTGCACAATGTAAAAAATATATCTCAAAACAAATTTAATTAGGTATTATGTGATGGTGGGGTGCTTGGTTGGGGACCTCCACGCGGTGCACCCTGGGCAACGGAGACGGCAGCGCCTCTCTCCTAGGGCGGGAGAGACGCTGCCACCTACGGCCAACTCCGACTAAGGCGAGGACGGCCCTGTTGAGGGCTGTTCGGAAGCTTTCCACGTGTCCCTCTGATTAGCAGATGGCACAGTGGAGAGCAAGTAAGGGGGCCATCTCGAAACCGGAGATGGCCCAGGGTCAGTCGGGCTGCGAGGGATATGCTCTATGGGTAACCTTACACCCCGGCGTCTTAAGACCCGTGACGGCGTGCGGTTTTAGTCGGTTCAAGTCCGACATAACCGCCCCCGCTGGAGACCCCCCGCTCTCCAGCGGGGGCGGTATCCGAAGGGATTTCCGCACGAAAAAAAAAAAAAAGAAGGTATTATGTGATGGTCCCATCACAGATGTTACCATGCAGTCTCAACTACTTGAACTCAAACAAACTTGTTAAATTAATGTAACCAAGTGGAACAAACCAGTTTTCGAGACTCCACTATAGTGACTTTATTTTTTAAATGCGGAAATCCCTTCGGATACCCCCCCTCCGGCCAGCGGGGGCGGTTATGTCGGGCTTGAACCGACTAAAATCAAACGCCGTCTCGGGTCTTAAGACACCGGATGTAAGGTTGTCCATGGAGCATATCCCTCGCACCCAGACTAACCCTGGGCCATCTCCGGTTTTGAGATGGCCCCCTCGGGTTCCACTATAGTGACTATAAAATTAGCTAAGGATAAAACTTGAAGAATTGTAATAGAAATTTTTACCGAACCGAAACCCTGAATTTTAGTAAAAAGCTTGCTTAAAAAGATGCCAGATTCATTCAAACCACGAATGATAAAATAGCAATCATTTGTGGGTAAGAAATAAGACTTCTCGAACTCGTGTTTCACTCAGGCATATTCAGGACCTTCGAACTGAACAAGATGATTCTTCGACTTGAAAAACGAAAGTAATGAAAATGAATGCAAGTAAAGGCAAGTAGTTTTTTTTTAGCGTGTGGAGACCCCCACAGGCTTCACCCCATCGGTGCCGATGATGGGGTGGGCGTGTCGGAATCGCACCGACTAAAACCACACGGTGTCCTCCCCAAGTGTCCATTACCGGGCACCCTGGGTAAGCCCTCGAAAGGATAACCCCAGGGTTTAAAGGCAAGTAGTAATAAAGTTCTTGACCATAAATACATACATATACACATAAATTTACGAAAATGATAGGGTACAGTTTTTTTACTTGAGAGCTAATACATACATAACACGTCACGATACGCGAATACATTACGATATAGTTGTAACAACTTATCTGTGAAATGGTGAAAATCGGAACTACGGTTGTCACTGTGAAATGTCATTCAATACAGATAAGTGTTGTCGGCTTTCATTATATAAATTATAATAGTCCCAATATATATCTCCGAGAAAACGCATTACATCTATATTTTCCAAGCATGAAAGATATAAAAACAGATAGAAATAGACATTCCAACAGAGAAAGCGGAACATCGTGAGCTGGGTGCACCTTTGGCCACAAATACTGACTACGAGTCGATGCCAAAAAAAGGACGTCCGGTGATTCATAGTGGTAAGCAGGTCACCAAATTTATCATAGCATGAGTTCAATTTGGTAGAAACTAAAATTAACATCAAAATGAACAAAAGATTTACTTATTCCATGGGGAATGAATTTTTAATAATTTATTTTGTCTATGTAAACTGTTCACAGACAAAGAAATCCCTTTGGTACAACCAGGTGGACATTGCTGTTGGACCACGAGTAATACGGCGATGTAGTCGTAAAGCAACAAAGCCCTTTAATGAAAAGAAATGAACACGCAGTTATATCATACTAGCTGTCACCCGCGACTTCACCCGCGTTAAATTCAGAATAGATGAAGGTATGTATATTTCCGCAGTTTCGAACCCAACATGTATTAGGTTACCTATTTCATTACTATAGAACCGGGTAGAATTAATTTCGATGTTAAATATAAACCTCTATTTCTTCATGACAATTTATTGAAAGAAATAGATTAATAGCTTAATGTAATTTACCATCAAAGGCTGAGTCTCTAATCAACTATCTTTTACACAAAGGTAACTCTGTAGTTTCGAGATTTCATATTTTACTGCTCATCACCTTTTAGCGAGTTGAATCGAACTTCAAAATTTTGTGATGATCTGCTTTGTAATAATGAAGGAATGATCAATAATAGATTTAGTCGATTTAACCCTGTTGCTCGTATCACACTTTTAATAGGGTGATGATATATAGCACAGTTTATCACCATACCCTAAAAGAATGTTCTTGCAAAATTTCAGTTGAATCTATTCAGCGGTTTCTCAAGTGATGCTCGTACATCCATAATAAAAGCAGAAAAACATACAAAAATTCAAAAGATCACATTTTTATACATCGGTAACGTTCCTAGAACACTGAGAATTTTTTTTAATAAATATTTAATGTACAGTTTTCACCTCGTTACGATTTTATTATATGTTTAGATAATTTTAGATACTAACAAGCTTTGCGCCAGTGTTCTGTCGGGGCACCAAGCGCGCACCATCAATAGTTTCCTGAACACATCCATACTGTTGTAGCCGTCTGGCAGTGGTTCTTCCTCCGGTGCTTCTTTGTCAAACCTACAATTATATAAATATAATTAACTAAGTAACTGGCTTAGCGGTCATCTCGCTAATTACTATATCGAGTGTTGTTTTTGAGATGATAAAATTGTTTGTTTGATTTATTCTTAGTTATGTTCCCTCAAATGTAATTGGTTGGCCCCTCCATCAACCTAGAGTTCGTCAAGCGTTTTAATCAAACCGCTTGACGAACTCTAGGTTGATGAAAAAGCGTATAACTCAATCGAGTTATACGCTTTTTGTTCCCATTTTCAATCGTGTCTGAAGTAACTTAATAATTAATTGTGCAGTATATAAATAAATCGGATACCCCGCCGCCGGCCAGCGGGAGTGGTTATGTCGGGCTTGAACCGGCTACAACCGCACGCAGTCTCGGGTCTTCAGACGCCGGGGTCTAAAGTGGCCCATAAGGCATTTCCCTCGCACCCTAACTGACCCAGTGTCATCTCCGGTTTCAAGATGGCCCCCTCGGGTACTCGGAACCACGGTAACCCCATCTTGGTCCGGAAAGCCCCCAACTTTCCTTACCTTGACGCTCCGCCGCCCGGCCTGCTTCTGCTAGGGTAACAGGCGGCATCACCTGCTACCCCAGGCCTGCACTCATGGAGGACGGAGGTCGTGGTGCGACTTCCGGCGCCAGATTCACCAGCAACGCGCGGCGAGCATGTTGCGGGCTGGGCGGGCGGCCGGGAGAGCTCTAAATTTCTCCCGGGCTCGCTCCGCCGCCTCCTTCTCGAGTATTACTTGCTCGCAGAAGGAGGCGGCGGTGGCCTACGTGCTCGCGCTCAGGGTATGAGTCATTAATAACTTTTAACTAACAAAGTACTGAAGAATTTCTAGATAAATCATTATTTTCTTTTCATTCCGCTACATGCGATTATTGTTATTTCTTTGACATTGTCTGTGATTATTTTTTAAGTGGACTATCTACAAAAATTAAATCATGAATATTTAACTAGGTTGTAATACAAGAAAAATACTTTTTCATCTCTCCTGTTCGGAAAGTTTAATTTTCATGGGTATAATAATAAAAAGCTACTTTCTACTTTTTTTCAGAATTAAAAAAAAAACATTTAAGTTTGCTAAATAATTAGCGGAAAAACGAGATTCAATATAAATAAATACTTCGTGTTAATTGTGGTTAAAAATGGTTTCGGAAAGTGATTCCAGTGACATGGATATTAATTTAACTCCCGATGAGATTGAAGAACAGGCAAAAGCTGTTGTTACTAATCTATTTCCAATTTTTCCAATTTTACTTTATATTTCAACTGATTATCAATATACCTGTTTCATTAAATGTGTGTGTAGTATTTTAATTTCCTCACCTAGTCGAAATGAAAAGTAGAGTGTTTACCTCTCACTTCGTTCGACCGACCGCCAGAAATCGGGTGAAATGGATGACTTTCAACCCTTGTGTAACAATCTACTATTACATTGCATATTTAATAGGCATAATATAGGTATTTAAACTATCATGGTCACTAACTTAAGTATTAGAGTTAACGGGATATTTACCATGTGTTTTTTTTTATATAATTTTTATATCATTTTAATTTTATATCGGACACTCTTAAAAACACATGGTAAATATCCCGTTAACTCTAATACTTAATAGGCATATTTAATTAATTGGCTTATTTAAGCTATTGCATATATAAATTATTTTTTCCCCACAGTTTCTCAAACTCAACAATACTGATTATGATCGAATTTCGGCTTACGGGCGAACACTATTATACTTCATTATGTCTACTTTCATCCATTACTTACCAATTCTTCCAACCTCTTTCGTTATTAGTAACTTGATTGAGTATATTCGAATATTGACGTAACGTGGAAAGCTGAACCAAATTTAGCCAAGACATATCAGTAATCCACTTGAAAGGTTTGGGTGGACATGCGTTTAGATCCAATGCAGCTCCCCCTTTAACAGTCATTTTAAAACATTTTTAATTCTGCAGATAGTTAGTTTATAGAGAAAGCTATACCTTCTCTATCGTTAGAATTTTAGACAAACCAGAGAAGTTATACATAATAACTTGATATTGAACTAAAATTATGCATAATATGACGGCTTGACTACAGTGTTCTTTTTTACCCTGTCAAACGTGTGCTGTATATAGGGGTTCAATTACAGGTAGAACTAGTACCTCCGCCTAGCAAAGTCGTAAATTTGACAAACAACGATTAGGAACGGTAAGTGAAAAAATGTCTAGGAAATCGTCCCGTCCCTCTATGAATTGGGTAGAGCGGGAGAGCGCACGAGCACAACAGAGGAGGGGGCTTTTTTTCTTCCTAATAGAATATAAGAACGAGTTTAGTAGATAATATATTATAAGAAATTAATAATACAATACAATACAACAACATAACATAACTTCACGCCTGTATCCCCGAAGGGGTAGGCAAAGGTGTATTATTACAAGATATCATATAAGTTTCATATTTCGTATTAAAAATACCTTTAATAAAGTTCTGAAATTCATCAAATGTTAAATAATCCTGTTGCATGTCTATTTTTAACGTCAGAAGTACCGTGAATAGATATTTGTGCTTCTCATAAAAACCTCTGCAAATAAATTTGAACACGTCGAAGGTCTGTCGGAGGAAACAACGAACAATTTTTATTACTGCACTGCACATATGCTACATTCTTGGCACACAATATAAGTTGTTAATGCATTTTATTCATTATGGAAATTAAGGATCATGATTTATGGATAGTTTTAGAGTATGGCATGTTCTTAACTCTATGAAAATATAGAGTCCCTAAAATGCACCATAAGACTGGCAGTATAGAATTTTACCATGGAAAAAGTGCGTGTTTCAATTAATAACTGGCCTCAATGTTTGAACGATTGTGTTAAAACCAATGGAGACATTTTGAATGACTTTCATAATTATTAAGCTTTTAAATTAATGTATGACACACACTGCAGGAAAACATGTTTTATGCAATGGCAAGACTAGATAATACATACCAACCTAATCACTAATATCAAGGACACAAATTTAATATGTGTATCCTTAATAGACATGTATTTTTCTAATTTAATAAAAGTTTAAATTATTACCAAATAATCGATGATTGATGCAATCCTTCTGCTGGTGATCGGACTTGGAGCTGAGCGCTCCATAGATATATCGAAACGCTCAAGGAATTGCGCTAGCGAGGTTTGATACATATTGCAAACAAGCGACATGTTGCAAACCAAGAAGTACAGTACCGAGCCGCGTGTCGCAACCGGGCGAAACTCTTCACGAGCCAAATTGATTTTTATCTCCGTTTCCTTTGCCACCTCTAGCTTTTCTCTAACCTGAAAATTTTAATATGAAATAAGATACCTAAACCTTAACCCGAGACAAAACATCCAATACTCGTGTCAAATATGTTATCGTGATATGGATACTTTGATGGTGTTGTGTTCTTTACTAAGCAATCAAAAATAGACCTTCATCATCATCATCAATTTCATACTATGATTTTACATCATTGGTTTTGTAGAATATTGAATTGAAGACAAATTTTGTTACTTACTTCCGTGGCAGTACTTTTAGTAACATTAAGCACTTGGATAAGTGTCACGTCTTCAACAAGTGATCCCTGTATCGTGGTCAGTTTGTGCAAGAGATTCGCTTCTAACTCCTGCATTTTTCGACGATTCGCAGTAACGTCCATGATAAGTTGCGTACGCTCTGATTCCATCTCTGCCTTTTCTGTCAAAATTACACGACCGAGCAGCTGATCTTCCAGACCTAAAAATTTCATATGTATACATAAATACTCCTCTGTTTTGTCCCGTGTTTTTCCACTTGCTATGATCCTGTTAAATATTTAAGTCATTTTAAATTAACATTAACGTCAGCATTTATGCACATTGCATCCAAAGCTTGTATTTTGGGAGCCTGGATTTCGTTTTGCTTTGCTTTCTCTTCCTGAAGTGGCATATTTTTGCTTTTATAAGAGCAACAGACTTCTGGTCCTCCAATCCCGAGAAGTAAGCCTCGATCATTAATCAGCAGGTAGACCGGCTTGCAAAAATGATTGGCTTGAGCCTCAAATATCTTGACGGGGCTATACACTTAATTTCATATCATTTTTAATTGGAAAAGTGAACATCCTAGTATGAACTTGAGCACGCGGTAGTCTTTTAAGAGGGAATGGTTTGCCAAGTCAGTTAAATGAACCTCTCAGTTAGTTTATATAGTTTGATAATTTTCTACCAACTCTAAAAATGTTAAGTAGAAGAAACAAAAACTTAAGTGTAAGAAGAATAAAGAATAAAGTTAAGAATAGAATAAGAATATAGTTGTTTACCCATGTTTCAAACAGTTTACCTTGCATTGTCACAGTGAAGTCTATGATGGAAGTTCGGGCTGAAATTTCAGGCGTATACGCTGGATTAGGTAGCTTTGTCGTTATGTATATTTTATGACCAGCAGTCACGTCTACCTCTTTGTCACCCAATCTCACCTAAAATAAAAAGGATTACTGAAAAAGAATTCTACTAGACAAATAACATTATACTGGATAAATAACTCTATAGATTAGATATAATATAGTGCGTATTTCGAATGATGAGAGTATTGCACTCAGTTTTTTTTTTGTATTATACACTGTACTGCAATGTACAATATGATAAAATCTGTATAGGTAAAAGCGGCACGCTGCGAGCATTCTACACATAATGTAGACGTAATTTTTAATATCGTAATGACGTAAGTCTTCATAGATATACCTAAAAAAACTATTAAAAATACCGTCTACATTCTGTTTGATTTCTCTGTTCTGGTGTCTTGTTACGGTATTCTGTAGAAACAGAATGCCTTTTCCATAAGTTCACTACTTTTGTATTATAGTTAACGTATAAAGTAGCCATACTTTAAATGATGATCCTATTTTAATATAATTCTTCTCAAGAACATTATCAAGTACAGGATCTAATTCTTCAGAAATATCTTCTATTAGCATCGGCCTTCCTAAAGATACACAATCTTCAATATGATTTCTGAAAAAGGAAAAAGTTGATTACGAATATCAAATAAAATTTATGCTACTCATATAATTGAATAAAGCTCAGATCTGATACGAACTACATATAGCTTTGTAATAATTAAATAGCTACCTAAAATATTTATGATTGAGTGTCGTAACTATCAGTTGGTTGAACTTCTCCATGTTTTTAATCCAGTTCTTTCCCTGGGTCTGCGGATCAATTAGAAGTGGAAAGCGAGAAGCCTTCGTGACAATGATGCCATTCTGAATGGATAACTCATCAGTGGGTAACCCGAACAAATTCCATTCTCCAATCTGCAAACCATTTGCTCTATTTTATATTTTAGAAACAGCATCATAACTTTTAGTTTTGTTTACATACCAAAAATAACCAATCACAAACTACTTATTTAATTTAATAAAGTATGGCCTTTGGTGTGGGATGCAACATGCGTCGACACCCTTGCGCCTTCACATCTTTCAGGCACAGCGGGCTGTGCCGGCGCTGCTGCTGCATCTGCGGAAAACCTCAAACGGCGCAAATACTGTAATTTAACAGGTGATTATATTTTTGAGCCGTTTGGGGTTGAAACGTTGGGGACATGGGGCCCAAGTGCCCGCTTTGTGTACAAAGATTTAACAAAGCGGCTGATCGACGCTACGCGTGACCAGAAGGCTGGTTATTATCTTGCACAGAGAATAAGCATTGCCATTCAACGTGGCAATGCTGGCAGCCTTCTGGGAACGTTTCCGGTCGGTGACGATGTAGAGGAATTTCACGACGCATTATGCATGTAAATATTTTATTTATTTAATTTAGTTTATTTTAGTAATAAGAGTGTGTGTGTGTAATTTAATTTAGTATTATTTTGGATATGTATCTCTTGATTATATATGAATTAAATTTAAAAAAAAAATATCTCCCCATAAAGTATATTATATTATTTAGTAAAGTATATATTATTTAATAAAGTACTTCGATTATATGGAACACTAATGTGACAACATGGAATGTTTATGGGGCCCAATCAATATCTTCGGAACCCATGCCAACCTCAACTATTGATGTTGATTGACTGTATGGTCAGAAAGCAGTCGCTCCCATAAAAGCCGTATAAGCCAAACCAAAATGATGATGATGACCAATATAACAACATATGATAATCGCTTCTACTTCTTATACATGTGTATAAGAAGTAGAAGCGATTATCGTCTTAATTTCATTGAACCAATTACAATCATATGCATTATGAACAGACTTCAAAAAGGAGAGAGGTTCTCAATTCGGATGTTTTTTAAATATTTTCACCACAAATATAGTATAAAACATACATACTGTAGAAGTATCGGTAAGCTGATCTGTTATATTTAAATTCATTGACACTGGTATTTTTCTTCTTAATAATTCACTGAGCCAGTTAGATACTAATACCGAACGGAACTCTTGATTGAATGGTCCAGAATAGGATAAGAATCTGAAAATTTATAAAGATATATCTTTGATTATAGGTCGTAAAATACGATTAAAAAAAACCACTACAATAAGCAGAGTCGCTAGTCACTCATATAAATATTTTTTTTAAATAAAGAAATCAAAAAACCCGACTGCCCTAATAAGACCGAAACAAGTTTGTTAGTAGGCGGGACCCATTTGCAAATCATAAACCGAAATAAAAATTAATGGGTCCCGTGCCATCCGCCTGCTATCAAACTTGTTTCGGTCTTTTTAGGGCAGTCGGGATTTTTGATTTTTTTATTAATAATTGTATTGCCTACTTAGTTATGATTAATATATATATATATATAAATATATATATATATATATATATATATATATATATATATTTGAAATCACTCTTTTAAGCTGAACATGAGTGAATAGATGACGACGTTAGTAATTTTTGTAGAATATTGTGATCCTGTCCCACTTGCTATTCTTCTTACTTCCCTACTATCATCCCTACAAGTATTATAAATGTGAAAGTTTGTGAAGATGTTTTTATGATTGTTACTTAATCACGCTCTAACAGCTGAACGAATCTGGCTAAAATTTGTTACAGGGATAGATTATAGACTGTAATAACACATAAGTTTTTTATTCCTACAATAGTTACCCATGGGTAACGAGAACTTAACAAAAATTCAAGCGGCCGAAGTCGTGGACGGCAGCTAATTTAGATATTATGTAATGGGAAAACTAACCCACAAAGCAATAACACATCTCCAACAAGCCGTTCAATTTCCGATTTGAATAGCGCAGACTGTTCTGTCCATCGAACACGCTCGCCACTTAATCCATTTATAAGTGCAGTAGCAACATCCATTTTTTCCTGACACCTTGCTGCATCGTCCAATACCGCTTGCTTCAATGTCATTGCTTCGTCAAACTGCCGCTGTACTCCAGCTAGTTCCACCTAACAGAATCATTGCATATTATCATGATAGAGTAGACAATGTAGACATAGAAAGGTGAAATTACTCCTTATTTGGAAGAAATATAATAAATTTATCATTTACATTAGTTTACTTATCAGTATTTTATTAACTAGACATTCATATTATAAGAATCGGTAAAAGGCGATGTAAAGATGTTAAATGGTGAGTGGAAACGAAAGTGTCATTTGTAATAGAAATTAAGATTTTTGAATAATTGCTATTCCAAAAAGAACACTATATTTTTATACAATTATAATATAGTAATATTTACATATATAGTCTATGCACATACAATCTTGCAAACTTGTCTCGATAGACTGAGTTCATCATGGCAGAGCCTAAACCGCTAGACCTAAAAACTTAAAACTAAATCTTTAGTTAAGTTTAATTTAATTTAACTTTAATTTTGGCAGTAGATGCTTTTAATATTGTAGATATTCACCAAGAACGGATTTTTGGAAATTTCACTTCGGGCCAAAATATGGGATGAACGTTTGCATGGAAGTCATTTTTAAAGATAGACGCAAGCAAACCCATACACCTGCTTCTGGTTAAAAATAAATGAAGACGTGTATTAGCAATTTCAAAATTTTACCTCTAAGAGGGGTTGAAAGTTTATATGGAAAATTCGTAATTTTTGAAGAAAGTGAAGCACGAAAATTCGTATACCTACTTATGGTTACAAATTTATCGATAATGGGGATTTTTCAGAATTTCATCCCTAGGGTGGTAAAAAAAGTATGAATGGGTGTATGGAAGTTCGTCATCTTCAAAGTAAGAAGCACGAAATTCTATACAGCTGCTTCTGTGGCGTAACGGTAGTGCATTCGACTGCTACGACAGGGAGCGCGGGTTCGATTCCCGCTCTGTGCAAATATTTGTATGCATGAATTAGTCTATTTGCATTGGTCTGAGTGTTTATGTATTTACAAAAAGTATGTAAGTATGTTTATCCGCATTCTGGTACCCAAGCAAAACAAGAACACAACCAACCACAACACAAGCTAGTTAAACCATGCTTTCTTTGGGTCTAGAAAGTAAATTAAAATTAAATGAAATTTATTAAGTATTATTCTGCTTAGAAATAAACGTGTATGTGTATCGGCGTTTTACAAAATTTGACTACGAATGAATTACATAGGCGTTTAACGGTTGTATGGACAACTCTAAAATATATTTTTTTTAAGAATGATGGGCTCACGTTTGACTTCTATCTATCACTTTTGAAGTAACAAGCATGAAATTTAATATTAAGGCTTATTTTTGTATACATTTACAATTGGTCCCGGTAGGTGGTGGGTGTGAAATCGAGTTATATGATTTTTTTCGAATTTATTCCCGGGCGAAGCTGCGTCCCGCGCCACTAGTATTTGATGATTTTGTACATAATTACAGTAACTTCAATATTTACACGTTAACGAAAATGAGTTTATTTGACCATTTTATTTTTACTCACCCTATTTCCCCCGGTACTCAATATTGCTTACATAATTCTATAATAATAATATTAATAATTTATTGAATCATTTGGTTACACTGGTACATACAATCTCTGTCTCCTGAACTAGGTTATTAATTTAGGTTTAATTCTGGCATAAGGCTATTTATTTATTTATTTATATTTACAGTTTTATTGTAAGCAATCGGGTCTATATTTTCTATTAACTTCTTTTTTTTTCTGTTTTTTATATTTTGAATATGCTGAACCTTACAGATAAAATTTCAGTTAGTTGGTAATAGTGTCGGTATTCATTGAGAACAGAAACGAAAATAAACAAAAATATTTATGTTAAGATATATCAAGATATTACTAATTCTGAATATGCATTCACTACACTACATAAGTAAAAAAGTTGTTGTTAAACCTCTTTAGCTGCCAGTTCTGCTTCCGCAGCGTCCAATTCTCTCTTAGCTCCTTGATATTTACCCTGCATTATCGCCAAATTTGCTTTAAGCGGTAGTACATCCTTATTCACTGAATAAAATGATGACATCGCAATAGTCCACGAAATTAGACCCGCGACGTTACCACAAGCTAGTTTGGCAGCTTCGAACGTATATTGACTATAATAAAAAGAGCTCCCTTTCATTTGCTGGTTCTTTTATCATTTAGAGGTTGAAATTGAAGTAAATATAAGCTAATAAAAAAGTAAGATTACAATCCAATTAATGGTAGAGAAATGCTTGGAACAAACAAACATACCTACTTATCTACACACCTATATTTCTTTTTAGATTTATCTGGAACCTGCGTTTCAAATTGATAACCTACTTTTTTGAAGTGCGTTAAAAAGAAATCAGTATCTTACGGGAAGCGGAAGTATGGCGCTAATAAATCAATCATTTCGGCATTAATTTCATCCTTTGGATAATTCTTCAAGTTGCTTAGAAACCGAGAATCTGCCATAACCTGTAATGAATAAAATTTATTATACATGCCTTTTTAGGTAGATTTCGATGAAATCGATCTACCTATTGGTTTCTTGACTACTGTCGAATTTAAAAAAAATTCGTCATAGGAGGTCTAGTTATGACCCCCTGAGTTCGAAATGACCACTGGTCAAAAAGTTTATATATATATATATATATATATGTATGTATGGTTCCACTTCCCAAAATTTGCGGCACTCTCACGGTCGCATTTTTGCCCCGATCGCTTTCAAATTGCGGTCAAAAATTGCTTGGGTGTAAACTTAGTTTAAGTTCGTGAACGGGTGGAATCCGGCCTAAGGACGGTAGGGCCTCACTTTTTGTGAAATCAGTTTTTCCTCAAAATTTCACGTTCCATGAAAGATATTCGAACCGTTCTAATTTTATCCCATAGTATACATGAATACCAACAACTTTTAATTATAAACCTATAAGATTAAAACTTTAACTAAAAGTGGAGGGGGGAAAAACCAAAATTTTCGGGAAAAAAATCATAACTTCTAACCGGTGAACATTCTTGATGTCGGAAACATTTTTAATCGATAGTAAAATAAATGTCTGAAAAGTTTCTCGCTAAAAGTTACCGTTTTCGAGAAAAAACACACTTTTTTTTTAATTAAATTTTTTTTAATTTAATTTTTTTTAGTTTAATTTTTTTTTTCTCTATATAAAATAATATTATATAATATTAATTGCTTCACGAAATCTACCTGTGCGTTGCCCCTGCGGGAACAGATTTTTTTTTTTTTTACGTGCGGAAATCCCTTCGGATACCCCCCCGCCGGCTAGCGGGGGGTGGTTATGTCGTGTCTCGACTAAAACCGAACGGTGTCCTCCCCAAGTGTCCGTTGCCGGGCACCCCGGGTAAGCCCTCGAAAGGATAACCCCAGGGTTGCCGGCGGACTTTGGCCGCCACCGCGGCCTCGCCTGGTGGGGTCGGGTTTATCCCGCTTCGGTGAGTTGGCAGGCGTGAGTAAGGGCACACACGACACGCCTCCGCCACGGCCTGCTTCTATAAGGCCTAGCATTAAATCAAACATAGAACTTATTACGTGAACATAGGTATTTTACAAGGATTTTCGTGTCACTATAGTATGGCCGCTGAGTTATTACCGATTTGACACATGACGAATTGACAATACTAGTGAAGTGACTGAACCAGTAACCCTAATATCATTTGGGAACAGTTTGTTTTTAAATATTCTAGTATAGTGTGTAATTAAATAAAATCAAAACAAATAATAGTTAAAGACACAGGTTCTTTATTAGGTGGAGTATCCTTGATGGGCGTAGATAATTGGTCGAGGACATATCAAAATAAAACAAATTTGTAAACACTGTTACACATTTTAATGAATAGAGTAGTTACAAGATGTTTTAATAAATGACTACCTATCATTTATTAAAACAATTATTCAGACTCTGAACCAGATTCGCCAGAGCTGTCATCGCTATCAGTCAGTTGTATGACAATTTCATTGTCTATAATGGTGTCCACTCTTATATCGCGTTCATAATCTTCTGTTATTAGTTTTCGAGTCTTTTCAACGACCTTGACCCAATCTTCTTTCGTTATTTTGCTGCAAGCATCTTTTAATAGACCCATCATTTTATTAGTACTGAATGGCAGAGTCGTATTATTACGAGCTGCGTAACCTGTAATGTAAACATTAAATAACGTTAATTTAATAAATAAATGAAATGTTACACAATTACCTACATGTAAGGGACATGAGATATTTATTTCTTAGTTATGTATCTTTTTACTTATATGCTGAATATTGGATGTTATAATAGTACAAATTATTCATATTCATAACTTATGCGATAAAAAACAATACCTTTGATTTTTGCCCATATTAGCTCAATGGCATTGTACTGGCAGTGATAAGGAGGAATTCGAAGTACCCGATGTCCATGTGCCAGAGCTATCTCATCTACTTCATAACGGACTCTTGATGATTTATTTTCGCGTACCAACTTTACTAAGTCAGACTTTAGCAATTCGGCAGTAGTTTCAATTCCATTGTGGTGTAGCCATGCTAGGAGATCAGCTTTCTTGTAGGCCTGAGTAGGCGCTTTATTCACTTGTTTCGAGTGATATGAAGCGTTGTCCATTATTATGATAGAAGGCTCTGGCAGGCTGGGTAATAATTGATTTTTGAACCAATTCGTAAAAGTGTCTGTATCCATCTCCTCGTGGTAATCGGAAGTACTTTTTGACGCGAAAGCCAGCAGTCCATTTTCAAAGAAACCACTTCCAGCCGAACCGGCGTGACAAATTATCAGTCGCGATCCTTTTCCAATTGGAACCTTTGAGGTTGATGCTTTTGTTTCGTCAGTCCAAGAGCGTGACACAGTGTGGTTCGCATTTAACCATGTTTCGTCAACAAAAATGACGATGTCCCAAGACTCGATTTTTCTGGCTTCTCTTAAAAAGTCACTCCTTTTAATTATTAAATCAAATCTTTCCATTAATATTTTCCTTTTATTCGTTTTTTTATATTCAAACCCAATTTCGTGCAATAGTTTTGACAACGCCGTTTTACCGCCTTTAAACAAGCCAGCTTTTTTTAAAGAGACCAAAAGCAAACATCTAGTTGGAAACTCGTTCCTAGTATAATAACCATATATGTGGTTTCTTATTGCATCTGCATCAAAAACATCAACACCTGTCACGGGCTTTTGTCTTCGTTTTTTCTTAGGAGTGCGTAAAATATTATCTTCACTTCCAGAAGCACCAAATTTTTCTTTATTTATATTATATAGTGTTTTTGCACCAATTCCAAGAGCTTGTGAAACCCGATCTTTCACTTGAGTGACAGGAATCAAAGGGCCGCCATTTTGTGACTCACGCTCAAAGTAATCCTGTAGCTTTAGTACAAGCTCACGACATTGACTATTCAATGTTTTTCCTCGTTTCGGCATTTTCAACAAAATTACCAAACACAAACAAAATTAGTCCAATAAAGCGCAACGATAAACAGGAGAAAGCCGAGTTAAAAAACAACGGTTACACAAGAGAACGTAGTCTGTGCGCACGAGAGTACGGAAGACGACTAAACAGATTAAAATAGCGGGGGTAAGGATGTTGCCAGAATAGTATCGCCAATTACTTAAAAAAATACACCTATAACATTGCTTAATTGAGGGAGAAAATTATTAATTAAATGTTGTATTTATTTTTAAATCATAGAAAACAGTATTTCTGTCTTTGGATCACACATAAATCTTAAAAATCATAAGATACTGGCAACACAGTGCAATTAAGAGACGCAAAAAAATGGTAGCATTATATTTAGTCTAGTTGCTCGAAGGAATAAGTAAAATAAAAATATCCAAATAAAATAAATATCATATCTATTCCAATGAATTCGGACCGAATACTATCAAGCACATCACTATGAAAACTAGACGCACGATGTAACTTTGAACAAGCGCGCCAAAGAACAAAAAATAAATGTTTTCATATTATTTACAAACTATTTTAAGTTTTATATTAAAGAGGTATTCTAAATCATTCGGCAAATGTGTCGCTCGTGCAAGGTTATATCGATTAATTTAAGAATAATCTGTCAAATCGGTAATAACTCAGCGGCCGTACTTTAAACTAATGAACCGTTTTTAATATCCAGGTAGTTGGACCTGGTGCTGCAATCGGGTTATAAATATTATATTATTTAAACTTCTAGTGTATATATTATATTCACAATTGAACCCGGAAGGCGGCGCTGCTATCGGGTTATTAGATCCTCGGGTTCTTATAGCCTCTAATAATGTATTACTTTATAGTTTATAATGCTAACATTTCAAATACGCTATAAAACTTTGTAATAATTATATAGTTAGAAACAGTTAATTTAAATATTTAATTACCTTCAATGACTCCGCCCAAGAGGGGAATAAAAAGTTTTTTTCAAAATCGGCTTTAACTGGATCTATTTTTTTCCTAAAGAGCAAAATGACAGCATCCATAATGAGTGTAATGAGATATGGTGGCTTTCCTAATTTCCTAACGGTCGCAATATCCGCAGCGTTGATGGTCTGTAACAAATATAAAAAAACAATAAAATCTTAACAAAAATATAATATCAATTAAAATCGAAAAGTTCATATCGTGGACGAGATTTGAACCCACGACAGACCCTTCCTAGGTACCGTACTTATTAAAGTGAGCTACCTTTTTTTTTTTTACGTACGGAAATCCCTTCGGATACCCCCCGCTAACCAGCGGGGGTGGTTATGTCGTGTCTCGACTAAAACCGGGTGTCCTCCCCAAGTGTCCATTGCCGGGCACCCCGGGTAAGCCCTCAAAAGGATAACCCCAGGTTTGCCGGCGGACTTTGGCCGCCACCGCGGCCTCGCCTGGTGGGGTCGGGTTTTATCCCGCTTCGGTGAGTTGGCAGGCGTGTGTAGGGCACACACGACACGCCTCCGCCACGGCCTGCTTCTGTAAGGACGGCGAGTCGGCCAACTGCCGTCCTCAGGCCCCGATCATGGAGGTCAGTAGTCCCGGGCGTAGATGAGTCTGCGGCGTTCTCGCCGCAGACTGCGAAACTCGGGGGGCAGGGTTCTCTCCCGCTCCCTCTCCGCCGTCTCTTTCGCGCGCAATACTTGCTCGCAGAAAGAGGCGGCGGCGTGCCACTTGCTCCCGTCGGAGACCACGGCCCTCACCATGGTCTCCAACGAGAGAAAATCCACGCCCAGGACCGCAACGAGATCCCGGCGTTGACTCACCCACGCAGGGCACTCCACCAACGTGTGGAGTGCCGTGTCTTCGCCAGGATCCTCGCAGTGCTGGCACTGCGGCGTTGTCTCCCGGTGGATGCGCCACAGATACTTACCGAAACACCCGTGTCCGGTAACCACCTGGCACATCCGGTAGGAGAGGTCCCCATGGTCCCTCTCCAACCACTCCTTCATGATCGGTCTCACCGCCGCAATGGTGGATTCCCCCCACCTTGGGTGCTCAAGTCGCACCCTCCATGTCTCCATGAGTTCCTGGCGGAGCAGGGACCGCTGAGCCCTGATTTCTCGGGGCTCCGGCCTATGGCCCCGCTCCAGCGCCTCCTTGCGCTATTGGTACAGCAGCGCAAGGGCTCTCGCTTCCAGGTCCCATGGAGGGGTCCCAGCTAGGAGACATGCCGCCTCAACGGAGATCGTGCGATACCCCCTGATGACTATGACGGCCATCGCTTTTAACGGGCTGTTTAATACAGCCACGTTGCGGGCCGTCAGAGTCTCCGCCCATACTGGGGCCCCGTATAGGGCCATGCTTCGCACGATCCCCAGGTACAGTCTCCTAGTGGGGGCGTTGGGTCCCTTAACGTTGGGCATCAGCTGCGATAGCGCGGCCGCAGCCCCCAGTTTCGGGAAGAGACTTCGGTGATGAGGTCCGAAGTCTCATCGGCTATCGAGTACGAGCCCAAGGTACTTCATCGTGGGCTCGATGCTGATGCTTACGCCCCCTACGGTTATGCTGGTTCCCGCAGGTGGCCTCCTCCGAGGCCCGTGGAAACACATAGCCTCGGATTTGTGGAGAGCCACCTCGAGTCCCAGCCGCCGTATTCGACCCACGACTTGAGCAACCCCTGCCGTAGCCTTTAGTGCCGCGCTTCGGTGCGTTGCTCCCCGCGCCATAACGAGGGTGTCGTCAGCATAACACGTTATGCTGACACCCTCGAGCAACGAACCGCGCAGCACCCAGTCGTATCCGATGTTCCACAGGAGTGGCCCTAGGACCGACCCCTGCGGAACACCGCACGACACTTCTCGCCGCCCTGGCCCTAGCCAGCTCGGGTAAACTATGGCCCTCTCGGATAGGTATGCCTCGACAATGCGGCGGAGGTAAGGAGGCACTCCGTGATATGCGAGCGCCTCCCTAACGCAGCTCCAGGGTAGGGTGTTGAAGGCGTTGGCGGAGAGCCTCCATTCCGCCTCTGCGTCGACATCGGCAGGCCTGGCCAGTGACGGAATCCAGGCCTGCACTATTGATGCCTCCAGGAGAGCCTGCCGATCCAGGCGTCTGAGCGCCCAACGTGGATCCGGGGGATTCGCGATTGTCGGCGGCAGGTTAGTTGGAGGGGAGACGTTGAACCGAATATACTTATGGTCGGAATCCGTCTCCTCCTCCTCCACCACGCGCCAACCCTGGACGCGGCGGGCGAGAGCAGGGGTCGCGAATGCAACATCCACGTCCGAACTGAGCCCCCGCCGCTCCCAGGTGGCGACACTCCCCCGGTTGAGGACCTCTAGACCACGGGTGTTGGCCCAGTCCTCCAGTACTCGCCCCTTGTCATTGGTTTCCCGGGAGCCCCAGGCCTGAGACCAGGAGTTGAAGTCTCCCAGGACCAAGACAGGACGAGGACGGCACGCAGCGAGAACAATGTCCAGTTCAGCGAGCCTTAGCTCAAGCTCGTACTGGTCAAGGCTTGGCGAGAAGTAGACGGCCACGACAGCCAAGCCCTCATAGTCCGCCGCGACACAGCCTCTGCACCTTGCAATGAGTGCAAGGCGCGAGGTGTCCGCGGCGGACCCCCCGAAGACGGTCGCTACGCCGTCCAGGTCCACCGGGCTTCCGGGGTAGACCCAGTACGGCTCAGCGACCACGACCACATTGATAGACCACTCCACGATGCTCTGGTACAGAAGATCCTGAGCACCGGTGCAGTGGTTTATGTTCGCCTGCAGGATACGGATTGGTGTGTCCATTAATGGACGTCCATCTCCGCATCCCGCCGCGAATGTGGCCGCTCTTGAGCAGCAACCCCGCTACCCGTTGCGGATGAACGGGGCTTTGGCCTCGAGGCGGCGCAGGTTCTGCTGTCCGCCCGGTGCTCCGCCGCTTTGCCCTCCGCTACGCATTTGTAGCAGCGCGGCAGAGCATCACAACCACTGGCTTTGTGCCCGGGCTGACTGTAGCGGAAGCACCGATCCCCCACGGTGTCTCCCGCTGTGCACTGCACTCCCACATGCCCCACGGCCAGACACCTGAAGCACCTGGTCTCGTGGGGCTGCAGGAGTTGCACCCGCGCCTTTAGGAAGCCCCCAACGAGGAGGCTCCGTTCGTCCGCAATTTTCTGCGCCGCTGCGACGGGGCAGTTGACGACTGCCGTGCCGTGACCGGTGGAGCTGAAGCGGATTTCTCCAGCTCTCACCTGATCACGGGGGCAGCAGCCCGCCTCCACGACGGCGGAGATGACTTCCTCCATCGTGGCCGCGTCATCCAGACCCGAAATGCGCAAACCTGCGCATTTGTTGGGTCTGGTGACGCGGACGGCTTCGGAATCCAGCGACTCCCTCAGCTTGGCCGCTAGGGCGTCGGCTTTGGGGCCGCTGGTGGCGCCGGAGACCTTGAGGAGGCGAACTCCGGTGCGAGTTGTTTTGCACCGGAGCCCCCCTTCAATCTCGAGGGCCTTGAGGTCCACTGAGACTTTAACCTGCCTCAGGACCTGGGCGTACCCCACGCCCTTCTCCACACCCTCCGTCGTCACCGTCAGGACGACGGCAGTGGAGCGTGGGGCGCGGAGCCTCTTCACCGCAGCGGCTTTTGCCGCCTTCTTAGCCGCCTTTTTGGCGGCTTTCTTCGCCTTTTTGGCGGCTTCCGCTACCACCCATTCCTCCCCTCTGGAGGAACGCTCGGGTGCAGCGGGAGCGGGGGTGCCGCGCTTCTTCCCCTTCCCTTGTGGCGTTGGGGCCAATGGGGCGGCGGGGCCGGGCTTACCACTGACAGCAGCCGCGAAAGACGCCGTCCGTGCCAGTGGGGGACGGTAAGCCCGGTCCTCCAAAACGCCGAGCTGCCTCTCGATGGCCGCCAAGAGCTGCACCACACTAGGCGCAGGCTCAGGCGGCGGATTGGGCGCCGGCCTAGGCGCTGCTTTCGGCGCCGGCTTAGGTGCCGACTTTGGCGCCGGCTTTGGCGCTGAATTTGGCGCCGACGTAGGCGCCCCCGCTGGCGGCGCAAGAGCCCTCGGGTGGTCCGCCACCTCCTGGGCTCTTGGGGCCTTCTGGGCCTCCGGGGATCCCCTGATCATCTGGGTCAATTGACTGACCTCCTCCCGGAGGACCCGCTGTTGCTCCAAGGAGTTGGCGAGCTCAGTTTCCAGGCTTGTGACCCGGGCCCTGAGTTTCGCCTCCTCCTCGGAGACGCTCCTACCAAGTACCTCCTCCAGCGCCGTCCTGGCGACGGCGACGTTTTCCGCCACCGTCTTCTTCTTGCCCGACACATTTTTGGACCCTTTTATGGTGTCCGTTATGCGGGCAAATGCTGCGAGGAGTTCCCTCGCCGCGGGGACGCCTTGGTCCCTGCCACTGGGTAGTGGAGGGACGTTAATCAGCTACTTCGACGTTCTGGCCGCCGCGGTGGCCAATATTTTGGCCGGCCGATCGTCCTCGCTCGAGGAGACCGTCCGTTGCCCGGAGCTTCTGCTCCGTCGAAAACCCTCATCGGTCTCCATTCGGCTGGATACTGACTCGTTGTCAGTACCCGCCGTTGACGCCGCAGACGCAACGTCTGCGTCCGTTTCCCCGCCTTCAGGTAGCGGAGTAGCGGGTCTGGTGAAGACAGTCTTAACCGACCGCGGGTGAGGCCGCCGCCTCAACTCTTCTTCACCCCCAGCTACCTCCGTTCCATCGTCTCGGATTCCTTTATCCACGCCTTGGTTGTCGTTGTTGTTGGTATCGTCCGGTTTGTTTTTATTTTTGTTAGTAATTTCCATATCTAATCCCACGAGCATGGGGGAAGGGTGGTCCGTCCAGGTGGAGCCCCCTGCACCTGGATAAGCCTATATACTATGGAGGTCGGCTGGTATCCATAGGTTTTGACGACTTCGCTGTCGGGTGTTATAGACTTTTCCTTGTCGTGGGCCGGCCAATAAGGCAAGCCCTCCGGTCAGCAAGTTCACAGCGTACCCTTCTGGAGCCACCAGTCAGGTCGTTGCTGATCACCTGCCGATTACGGAACGCGAGAGGATGGCTAGTCCTCTGACTCCGGCGGCGGCACAAGTGCCCGTCGGCCCCTGCGACAGCAGTGGGCCAACCCGCCCCTGGATCCCCCAGGACCCTACGGTGGCCTCCACCACTAACAGCATCGCTCATCCTGTCTCCTCTGAAAGCAGAGGAGTACGGAGAGCGATGTGTTCCCACCACGTTGGGTATTGGCCGACGATCAATGCCAACCCCATGAAGGGGAAGCCATTGACCGCCGCCCAGGGTGTACCGGCCACTCCGATTCCGTTCCCCCCGGACTCCAGCGGGATCGGAATCGGAATGACACTCGAGGAGGTTACCCAACACACACCCCAAAGTGAGCTACCTATCTTACCTATTTGGATAGCTGAAATTCTCATCTACATACCTATAAGAGTGAGGTAGTATTCATCTACCGAAATTCTTATGGATTGCGAAAACAAAATACCTGTAAAGCCGCTTCGGCAGCGTCTAGCGCTGGCTTGGCAGCAGCGAGCTTCTCCTCGGCAATTGCTGTCTCCGCGGCAATAACTGTTACAAGTTTTACAGCACGGTCTTTTACTTCCAATACTTCAGCTTTCACTATTTCTGCCGCTGCTTGCGTTTCCGCGACAGCTGTTAATACCTGAAGAGATAATATTTTTTATTTTTTATGACTATTAACGGTTCACTCTATATAAGTTAAGGTCTTTTACAACTGCATTTATAGCTCAACTAGACTGCATGAAAATCAACTTTCTAAATAGTATTAATCAGGACCCTACCTCTTCAGCTTTAGCTGTAGCTTCTTTAATTTCAATGTCTTTGAGTAACAATTCTTGCTTTAGTTCATCTACGCTTGCAGCTGCTTCAACCAGTTTATCTAAGCCTGTGATCATTCTATAGAAACACGGTAAACCATTAGTAAAAAAAAAATTAGTTAAAGACAGTTTAGTAAAAATGAAGTCAATGTTAGGTAACTGTTTCACAGGATCACACTGTGATTTTGCGATTTTTTAACCGCCTCTTACTACAAAATAGTTACTCTTACCACCAAATAGGAACATATATAGGTATTTAATTTCTTTACGCTATGTGAATCACAGTATTGTAATTCATATAGCGTAAAGAAATTCGGATGACTTTCAGACAACATTATTAAATTAGAGGTTAATCGTTCTTTGAAGTGATGAAGTGTCAATTTTTGGCCTGGTCTGTGAGTTCTATCTAGTATTACAAAACTTACCAACTTTGCAATTATGAGCCGATGCACAAAAGATTTTACTTTGTTTCTGATAGCGAAGACATATAATGAACAAAACGTTACAAATTTATATAAAGTCATACCTCCTTGCCATTTCTGCTATTGTTTCGTGTTTTTCCTGGTACAGAACTTTATATCCGTCTAAGAATGACAGATATGATTTAGGAGTAACATGTGCCTGTCTTCTAAATCGGTCGTAGTACAAACTGCAGGTATCAGCTACATTATCTTGTACCATACCCATTATCTGAATTAATTGTTGCTTTGTGTCTTGAGAACACACCACCTTAAAAATAGTAATAGCTGTTTATAAGAAAAAAGTAATATTTCAAAACGATGTAGTTAAAACTTTATTTATTTGTCCTACAATATTTATTTAAATGAAAAACAATATTTCTTTCACATACCTTGAAGTCCCACAAAAAGTGATGGGCTACTTCAATAAGCGCTTCTTTAGGCCACTTTTGGAACCAATCCATGATAGACCCAGATATCAATCCCGGAAATTTCATGGCTCTGCTTCTGAACTTCTCACCTACCTTTTATAAAATATGAATAAATCATAAACGGTTACGAATACATCTGCATATAACTACATAAATACCAAATAATTTATTTAATCATGATAGACAGATGTACGGACAGACAGATCCTTTTGAGGTACGTAACTCTATAAACAAATCCTCTAATGTAAAACAACAGTGTTGACAACGGATGCGCGTTAGCGCGTTATTGGTGAGCATCGATGCCAAATTAACGAAAACGCCCATCTCTACTGACAGCTGATACTACCCCCCTTCCCCCTCTCGTCTCGCCGCGCACATACCCAACGCGTGGTACGGAGGTCTCGGTCAGTCTGTAGTCAATATCATAGGTACTACTTTTCCCGTAGTCTCCTTAATCTCATTGAACTCATACGTATCCGAATAACAAGTCATTGTGACAGCAATAAAATGTTTCTTTCTTAATTTGACTCAGTGGTACACAAAAAAAAAATCAGTGAAGGTAACTCACTGGTGAGAAACAGAGCACAACATGCAAGTTGCATCGAGACCTAATGATGAAGTATTCATACAAAACATCTGGTACTGGTATCCTTCTCGGTGCATACTTCTTCATTATCGGCGTCAATTCATTCAGAATCTCGTCTAGTGGCCATGTAAAGGAAATTATAGTATGTTCGTTTATTAGAGCTCAATATTGTATTAAAACCAATTTTGCATAGTTTTTAATGTCATGATAAATAGGTTAACTATTATCTAAGACTAATCTTAGATGAGGGGTGTACTGTAGGGGCCCTACCAACACCTTTGAGAGCCAAGCAAACCTTGCCTGTATGGATGTAATAAGTGGGTCTCGAGCTCCATAGTGCCAAATTTAGACGCTACTAAGAAATCGCTAGGAGGATAATGAGTTTTACATATTATAATAATTAACATTACTTAAAGGTATTAAAGATATCCATGAAAAAAGCAATGTGTTGATGATAGACCAATAGTCTTTTGTCTAAGTCATACAAGCTACATACAAGTAAAATGTAGGCACCCATTTCATCCTTTGGGAACAAATTCGCTATTTCTCCAGAGCTGAGGATATTATTAAGGAACTCTAAAAATTGTTCGTCTTTGATATCATTATCAGTAAATATGAATGATACTCCTTGTCCCTGTAATCCAGCAATCCGGTATAATATTTTAATGTCCTCCATAAAATTGCTCACGTTATACGTTCTGAAATACACGTATTTAATAATATTTATATTACCAAATGATTCTAAACGCAGGTTTCCTTTTTCGGGATAAAAGTACCTTTTCTTTTTTTCGTGCCAAAATCCCCCCCCGCCGGCCAGTGGGGCGGTTATGTCGGGCTTGAACCGACTAAAACCGCACGAACCTTCCTAACGGTTACTTTTAATTTTATTCAGGATATGTAAGTCAATTTTAAATTTCACTTTAACCCATTGACCCGTTCAAATGTAAAAATTACACATTCACTGACACTTTACGAAAACTTTTCTAACATTTGGAATCCTTGATTACGTAAAAGTTAAATAAAATAAATAGATATAAAAAAATTAACCTAATAAAATAAATATACAATTAATATAAAACACAACTACAAATTTCGAAATAAAAGCTGTTCAGATCAATATTACATACTTTATAATCTAACGATAAAAGTTGCTAAAATAAAAAAATAATTTACCTTGTCAAAGTTATTTGATAGAAAGTATAATTTGCTATAAACGAAGCTAATTTAGTTAAACTTTGTTTTCCAGAACCGCCGACTCCCACTAGAAGAGCGTTACCACTGTAAAAGCGCATAATGTTTATATGTTTTTATTGCAAAAAAATAATACAGTTTACAAACATACATGAACAATTTTCAACTTACCGTGATGTGTTAATAATTCTGGATATAATAAACAAGTGCACCATTGCATCATGGAAAAATACTAAGTCCAAATGAGCTCCTCTAATTTGTTCATTAAACAACTCTTGAAACGAGGCTAATTTTGATAATAAAAATTCCCATCTGTAATTTAGATACATATTAACCATTTTTAGTATACCTGCATGACTTTAGCTGACTTCGTTGATGAATAGCATCATATAGCCTATTTCCATTCAAAATAACGTACATTTCAAATAGAGAAAGAAATATTCAAATAGATGCCGTAGTCTTGGAGATTATCTCATACAAACATGCTAATTATTTTTGAAATGTCGTATCCATACAATGCTGCGAAGTAGCACGTGTAGTATACAAAATAAAAAATGATATCATTCACGATATCAATCTTATTTCAAGACATTTTATTAATTCAATTGCCTAAATAAAACAATTTTACAAATAAAGAACTTACGAAGGCAGTTCTTCGTATATTTTTGGTGCTTCCATACTAAAATCTTCATCTTCATCTCCTGTTGGATCAACTGGTTCCCGTAAGAAATTTACAAAAAATGTCTCTGATTCAGGAAATTCACTAATATATTCTGGCAATTCATTAGCAGCAGTTTTCCAAAAATTCTCAACAAACCAATCCTTGTCAGCAAACGTAGTGAACCTATAAAAATTATTATATTAATACTTTACTACTGCACTTTTCTAAAGAAATATGTACTGCAATTGGGGTATTTTAGTCTTAGGTACAAAGTTTAAATTAGCTTCAACTAAGAAATTGTTTCGTTTATTCATAACATCTTGGTTTTCAATATTATCAGTAATTTATTTTCAGTAATTATTGTTAGCAAATTTCACATAACTCTATAATAAGTACACACACAAGTTTAAGTACTTATTTGGGATAACTTTATTTAGTACATTATCAGATACTTACCTGTCGGAGATAATTCTTAAACATTCATGGAACCATAATTTTAAAGCCATTTGAATTGTTTGTAGCTCGTCTTTCTTTATAAACAATATGCCTTCCCATATACGAGATAAATCTCTAAGATTGAAAATGTAGTGAAACTTGGCTGGTGTTGGCAGCATTTTTATCTAGACCACCAGAAATGATATTATTAATAAACAGCTCAAAAGAAACCAACTCAGCCTTTAGCCTCAAAAATTTTAGCGGTTTTGGTTTATTCTGATATATTTCTGATGCCTCAACCTGTCATTACATAGCTAAACTAGCGAGTTTTATTAAAAAAAAAGAGATGTATCAATGTTAGTGGACCTGGAATCAAGGCTTGAGGAACGTGTTCACGGATATTTCACAATATATATAGCTTATTAAACTAAAATTAAAAGTACGGTGCGATAGATATAGTTGATGGCGGAAAGTTCAATAGCGTTATTTTGATGGAACCTTACGGAGTGAAGTTACTATCATCTATGGATCGCGGTTCCGATAGCTGATAGCCTCGATTGAACTTCTGGTCGCCACAACCGCTGTACTTACTTTGGTCTGTTGCCAAATGACTCGAGTGACTGGAACTAATTTTGGCATGAAGTCGACAATCTTTTTGTCAAAACGTGTTTTGCAGAAATAACCAGCACTTATAGTCTCTAAAATGAGTAAAAAAATATTCAAACAAAAGAGAATTATTCGTAAATTTCTCAGCTTTAAATAGTTGTTCATGACCATTGGACTAAAGGGAAAAAAGGCAAAAAAGGCCCTGTTGAATTCAATAACCCCTACCGTGCAATAAGTATGCAGCTAACGCAGATATGATCATTATAATCATCGTATTTAGTATCATCATATCTATACAACTAAGTAAAATTGAAGTTTCTGTTTTCAATGTCAATATAACATGTACGAATCCGTAACCCAAAATAAGCTTAAAAAATGTTTGTCTGTATTTTTATAGAAAGAAATACAGACAGGCCTGTATATCTTTCTGTTTGTTTGTTCCGGGTAATGTCCAAAATGGCTGTGGTGGTGTAATTTTAACGGGATTTTTAGCTGATATTACAAGGCGTTTGGCTATTTTCCAAGCTTTTATTTAACTTGCTCTGTATGTAATATATATGTTAGTGCGAGTCGAATGCAACTGAATTATGAGGCAGTTATCCTCAACCAATTGAGATTGAATTTTGCATGCACGTTTAGTTTGGTTTACAACACAATAATATGTCAACGTGTAGCAGGTTTGATGATGGAGCAGGAAGGTGGCTATAGGAACTCCTAAGATTATAAAATAAACCTATCGAGTTTGGGCCCATTCGTTTTGTCCTCACAACTGTCTGATGCGACATGGTATTCAGGGTCTCATGATGGAGTAGGATTTAGCTTAGAGGTTCCAATGGCCACCCGCCTTAGAAACTTCTTAGCTAAACAAGATAAATTACAATATAAATTAAAGATAAATTGGAAGTTTTACTGGTGGTAGAAATTTGATGACACAAATTTGTCACAAAATTCGGCCGGGTAGGTACCACCGTGCACGATTGCGAAAAACCCTCCATAGTAATCCAATTTCGGTTTGATTGCGTTCAGGGGTCAGCAAGTGCATAGCCGGGCAGGGAATTTGTGGTCGCGGCACTAGTGGGACCGGTGGGTGTCACGCGGTGCTGCGACGACAATCCTCTTCTGATGAGGCCGTCAAGCTGATTGCCACCATAGTTAACATGGTACGTGTATGTAATGGTGACCCTCTTTCCTGAGACTTTACCTTCAGCTTACCATCAGGCGAGGTGAAGTCAAATAGACGTGTCCTAAATATAAAAAATAACTAAAGAGATAATAAATGAATGGATATTTATTTTTCTAACCTTCAGAGGACAAATTTAACATTTTAAAAGTTTTTGTTGATTTGTGTATGTCAAGTTTCAGAGCTACGGTGGTCGGTAACTTGGAATATGTTAAGCTTATAACGATGGCAACTGTAGTAAAACGAAATAATCATTTTATGCAACGGTTGAGCGGATTGCAAAAGATTGTTGCGTTTTAGCACCGAAAAAAACGTGCGCTACAAGCTTATATACTTGGTGTGTCATTCGCTCAGTACTCATTTGTTCCAAGTGCCCAAACCACCTTAGCATACCCTTTTCAATTCTTGTAACAACATTCTCTTTCAGGACACACCATCCTCGTATATCTGTATTCCTCTTCCTATCAGCCAACCTTACTCCACACATACTACGCAATGACCGCATCTCCACTGCATTCACTTTACTTTCATGATTTTTCTGCCATATCCAACTTCACTTCCATATATTAATGTGGGGACTAGCACGCCGTTATGAACCGCCAGTCGTGCCTTCTTCGGCACTGACTGGCCACTCATGAAGGAGTGTAGCGCACCATTCACGCGATTTCCTGCAGTCACTCTCCTTTCAATATCTCCATCGTATCTTTCATCCCTTGTGAACAAACTACCCAAGTATTCAAACTCGTGCACTTGTTCTACACATTCACCTTCAATCATAATATTACATTCAGTCATTTCTTGCTGCCTCTCAAAAAGCATAAAACCACTATCATACCTCTCGCTTTAAAGGCCGCATTCATGCTGTTCACCATTTTCTGCAACTCCTGCGCCGATGATGCAAGTATAACTTGGTTGTCAAGGTTGTAGGAGGCACAGCAGGTCTCCCATCTTTATTCCATATTCACACCCTTTCATATCACTCATACAGCTATCCATGAAAAGATTGAACAATCAAGCGAAGCTACACATCCTTGCCTGACTCCTTTAGAGATGTCAAACCAGTCTGTGTAGGCGCCATTAATCTTAACACAGGCTCTGGAACTCTTGTACAATGACATCAGAGCCCGTTTTGAGTTGCAGTCGCCCCATACATGGATAGTACCTTCCACAAATTCATTCCTGTTCACCTTGAAATACGCCTTTTCCAAGTACACGAATTCGCAAAACACTTTTTGGTTTTTGGCCAGGTATTTCTCCACAACGCAGCGCAAGGAAAAGACGTGATCCGTACATCCCATTCTCTTTCGAAATCCCGCTTGCACATCCCAAATCTAATCATCAGTCATGCGGACTACCCAATAATACCAAACAATAAAAAATTTGGCATACAATTTCCCAACCACACTTAGAAGGCTGATGCCGCGATGATTATGGCAGTCCTGCTGCGAGCCTTTACCTTTATAAATTGGGACAATCACCGCCTTCATCCAGTCTTCTGGGACCTGGCCTTGTCTCCAACAAAGGTTAATTAGGTGGTGCAACATTCTTGCTACTAATCCCTCACCAGCCCTCAACATTTCAATCGTCACTCTATCATACCCAGCAGATTTTCCCATCTTCATATATTTAATGCTTTCATAATTTCATCCATTCCAATTTCATCAGTGGATGCCAGCGAACCTATCACTCCTTCGTCATACTCTATTTCGTCCACAATACGCTCATACAGACTTTCAAAATATCTCTTCCAACGATCTAACACAAATCTTTCCTCCTTCATAATTTCTCCATTTTCATCCCTTATTAAATTCATCGAACCTGTTTTTGTGTTCCCTCGCGCTTCTTTAACTAGTTTCCAGAACTTTTTATGTTATCCCAGAAACTTGCACTGAACTCTCTCTCAAGCCTCTCCATTTTCTCCTTTTTCTTTATTTCTACGCACTCTTTCACTTTCGCTTTCACACTTCGATATTTTTACTTCTTTTCTTTTATATTACCTTTCTTCATACCTTACTCTATCAATAGCTTCCATCGCTAGCACATTTTGCCAAGCTTTTTTCTTTTCTTCTATCATCCTTCACGTTTCATCATCCCAAAAGTCAGCTTCGTACATTTTCTACTCCTTCTTTTTGTAAAATTACATACATCAATGGCACTCTCTACTAAATTACTTTTAAAAACTGTCCATACTGCCTCTACATCCTTCCCACTCATGGCACTACAATTTTGTTCTCGTCTATCATTAAGTTACGCAATAACAAAATCTCTTACAGTTGCTCCCAAAATTCATCCCTGTCAGCTTTATTATGGCTCATATCGGGAGCATAGACACCTACAAGAAATACAGGTGTCAGCCCCACCTTAAGCCGGATCCAGAGAATGCGGGAGCTAACACAATCATACTCTCTCATACATTCTGCCAGTCGCTCGGAGAGAATAATACCAACACCTTTACTGCCATGTTCACTGTCGTACACACCCGACCATATTTCGGTGAACGGCCCGCGTGTTAGTATTTCTCTCCACACACACAGTACATCTATATTTCTTTCTATCATCATCTCATATACATCATCTAGTTTTTCATTCATAGCCCCTTTTACATTCAGAGTAGCAAACCGTCGCCACCTCTTCATGCAGATTTATCCCCCCCAGATACGTAGGACTGGCTCTTCCTGTGAGGAAGACAGGAGGACTCTCCGGTTGCTCCGGTACTTCCCTGGGGTAGCTTTTCTTTTGGATCCACATGCATTTCTCGACGGTTTTTCTTGGACTGTATGATGTAAGGTGAAGAACAGCCCTATCCCTTAGTCGCCTTAAAACGACACCCACGGGAAGAGATGGGATATCTAGCAGTGCCACGGTAACCACGTCTGTAATTTTGTAAATCGTGTGTCCGCCCCCCACGTTATCAGATAATCGATCCGGACTGATGGTTGGACTTTAGGAGGCAACTTTAACATTATTATAATATCGTGCATCAACAACTCAAAATAAATTAAGATCAAATAATTCTTTAGATTCCATCTCATTGTGTAACATAAGTAAATTTACTTTAGCTTCGATTACAGGTTAATAAAAAGATCTTTACCAAAAATCTTGTCCATGGAGACTACACTTGGTAGGGTGCAGTTGAAAATGCAAAACTGTCTCTTTAAACGCGGTGGAATATCATTCCTGCCACCACCTACACAAAAAAACATGTAATTTGAGTTGTTCATCATCAACAATCAACAAATCTTCTGAGCTAAATATTGATAAGAGATATAAGATTCATAATCATCATATATTAACCAGGATGTATCATAGCGCCAAAAATTTGAATGTCGGCAATTATGATGAATTCACCAGGTTTTTCTAAAGAGTAGAATCCACCACCCTCCATCATTTGTCGCACTATTTCATTTGTCACCTAAAATATTACACCGTAAATAAATAAAATATGCAACTTTAAAACATTGTCTATGGGATTTAGCCAGTACAATACTACATTGCCAAATACTTGGAAACAACTCTAGACCGATTTGCTTCCAAGTTGCTACAGCATTTACAGTTTCTACCTTGTCCGGCACTTCAGGATTAACCAGTGTAGGTTTTGAATTATCCTGGGTAACTCTTCTGTGCCAAGCATCAAAGACTAGATTACTGATTGGCTATACAAAAAAGCAAGGCTAGGTTATACACAAAAAATCTTATCACCTGATCACCCCAAGCGTTTACGACTGGCATGTTGATGTCGTCTATGAACACTGTCATTTTTTTACCTCCTGGTGGCCCGTAAGTCATACCGACACGCTTTTCCACATACGACTCTATAATTCGCTGTAACATCACATGCGAATATTTATAGGAAAATAATAGGTAATACCTGAGGTACTAGAATCATTTCAAAATTAAGTGAACTTACTTGAAACATATTCGGTGTGGTCGCAGATGAAAAATTGATCATCTTAAAAACCTTATAATCACTGTCATAGTATGACATGTAACTTTTCAACATGACAGTTTTTGCAGTACCTTGTTCACCAATTAAGAGCACAGCTTTATTTTGCTTGGCAGCCGTCTCGATCAAAAAAGTAATACAAACGTTATCAATATTCGGCACCAAAATGGATGAATATTCCGGAACACTGTCACTGGGATAAATATAATCCTCAACATGTTCAGACCTACAAAATTTTACAATAAATGAGGCCTTTTACCTGGTTACGCAAAATAAAAGTGGCTTAAATTAGGTTTCAAAAATTCTCTTGGCAAAAAAAAACAAAGCAGGAATCAAAAGAAACAAGAATTCTGAAAATTTAGCCTGGATTATTAATGTTACCAATTTCGAACCCGTGTTAAACAACATCCCATTATTAATATGCTTTCATTATTTTATGTTGCTTTGGTTTATAAGTCATAATAATAATAAATATTAGATTTGTTAGGATATTTAGTTTATTATACAGTGGTTGACCACATTACCAAGTAGTCAACCACTGTATAATACCCTTACAGTGGTCGACTACTTGGCAATGTGGATCCCTGTCATTTGGCCTTTGTCACAGGTTCATTATTCTTCTTTATTCTATGATCATAGCGTTAATTCTGGTTACATCTAATAATTGCACTTATTTTTCTTACTCTTTCTCTTGATTTGGTTTATCTTGGTTTTATGGGAGTGACTGCTATTTGTGCCCCAAACCCGAAAGGAATGTCGCGCTCTGAAGATATTAGTAGGGACCCTAAACCACAATTCTACAGATTTCTAAATTTCTCCGCAGAAACGATGTGGTAAACTGTTTATATTTTTCTTTTAAATCTTTCAGAAAATGTTGTCATGACTTTCAAAATTATGTGACACTATGCGTGGAATACTGACCAGTGTTGCCAAGTGCCTGTAACGCTAACCATAAATTCGAAAGGCATTATCCACTCTTTTGATTTTCCACCAGGCCAGTCCATTTTAACGGGTAGCTTCGTCATGTATTCAGCCATACGCGTGCGAGCATCTAATTCCAGCACCGCACCCAAAGACCACATCATCGCAAATATAAACAAACGCTCAAGGTGTCGCTCAGAGTGTGCCTCTGCAAGAAGATACTAAACGATATATCCAAATATAGAATCGCAAATATAAAAAAACGCTCAAGGTGTCGCTCAGAGTGTGCCTCTGCAAGAAGATACTAACCGATATATCAAAATATAGAATCGTAAAGATAAACAAACGCTCAAGGTGTCACTCAGAGTGTGCCTCTGCAAGAAGATACTAACCGATATATTAAAATATAGATACCAGATGAATTACAGGAAAATTATGGAACATACATTTATACGATAAAAATAGTGATGGGTAGGTAATGAGTAGGTATACTTTCAATGAATATACTATTCATACTATTATAAAATTGTAAATTAGTGTGGTCTGTACCTTGGAGATATTGAAAAAAAAACTTATGTTAACTTATGTTAAACTAACTATACAAACACAAGCCTTTTTATTTCTTGGAATTGTTGTTTTTTTCGAAACTTGTTTGTCGTCTAAATATTCTTGAAGTTTATAATAGCCTTTTTGGCAAGTTTCGTTTTGATTAGACTTTTAAATTTATTAAGATATATCTTAATAAATTTAAAAGATAAAAAGATAGAAAGAAATTTCATTAGGAAGCTTGTTGTAGAGGCGTTATAAACATGTATGTATGTATGTATGTATGTATGTATGTATGTATGTATGTATGTATATATATATATGTATATATATGAAGTTTATTTCGCTACCATATATGTAGCGAAATGAATATATATATATAGTGGTAGCGAAATTTTTCAAATTGTAATATGTGCGTGCCTTAAGAATAAGTAAAATTGATATATGCTAATTCGTGCCAAGAGAATTACTTACTGCCGCCGGGAACTTCGATTTCTAATAATCCAACTAATACGTCGATACATTGCCTGTACACCAGAAATATAAAAATCCACAAATAGAATTAATGATAAAAACATGAAATCTTCCTATATCACTTAATTTTTGCGTTATTATATATGATACCATATCTATAAGGTTAGTCTACCTGATATATATTGCTTCAAGAAGTTTCATCTTAGCTGGCAATTTTTGCTGTACGTAAGAATGCACGTCGTCGTAAACTTTGTTGAAAACGTTGCGGAAAATATCAGCTTCCCTTTGATTGCGTTTCTTTAACCAACCCTAGGGTACAAGATATTGTATACAATATTTTATTTCCAGAAAGCAACACGAAATATATCATTCAATTCAAATGTATGGGACATTAAATTTGTATTTTATTTTTCACCAAAATTTATTCATCTAGTGAATTCCACAGCTTGTTAAGCTGAAGAGTATTCTTTATTTTTATTAAACGTGTATAATATAGATTCTCAAATTAAAACCGATTAAAAGGAAATAAATATGGAAAACTAGCTGTTGCCCTCAATTGTGATCCCGTTGCCGCAACCCATGGGAACCTATTTCAGGGATAAAAAGTAGCCTATGTGTTATTTCAGTCAAATCCGTTCAGTTATTTGAACATGATTGAGTACAAAACATCTTTACAAACTTTCACACTTATAATAGTAGTAAGCTGCGATATATATAAGATGGAGATAATAGATAAAAGAATCGAGAGAGAATCAAATATTTAGGAATTTTTCCTTAAATCTTTACCTCTAAAATTGGTTGCCATCTCAGTACTGACGAGGATAAGAATACCATGCCCATCCGGCTTACGGTTGCAGGTGAAGCATTGTCCACATTGTCCGGCTCAAACACTAGCTTACTATTCGATGCCATTGTGATTCGATCACCGTTGGCTAATGTCAGAGTTTTGTTGTCATCCAATACAGAATTCAAATTCTCGATCCATACAGCATCTACTGGACCATCTATCAAAATATTTTTTTTTTTTAACATTTAACACTTTTAGAAAAAATGGACAAAATTATACAAAGCACTCTCACAAAAATCTTCAATGTAGCCTTGAATGACCGAGCTTCACTACAAGCGTCTCTATCGATTCGGTTGGGTGGGCTCGGTGTTCGCAAAATTTCGGATATAAGCTTACCAGCGTTCCTGTTCTCGGTCCACAGTACGGAAGAATTAACCAAGAAAATCCTTGCACCTACACTGGTTAATTCTGAAGTATTGTGTAAAACTGACGCAGTAAATGCTTGGAAAATTGCATGCCTGTACACCGATTTCCCAAAGAACCTTTTCTCTCAGCAACAGTGGGACGGGCCGCTTTGCAGCTTAGTAAGACAACATTTAATAAATACATGTTCTAATGCTGCAGAGCGTGCCCGTTTGTTGGCGGTAGGAGTGTGGGAGTCGGGTCTTTGGTTACAAGCTCTTCCGTCATCTAACGTAGAACTATGTTAGATGATACTACCTTCCGCATCGCAACATGCCTTCGTTTAGGTGCCCCGTGTGTTTCTCCGCATCGATGTCGCTGTGGAGAAGCCGTCGACAGGTTTGGACACCATGGCTTATCGTGCTGCAGGAGTGCTGGGCGAATACCACGGCAAGCCAGCCTCAATGACATAATCCGACGTGCTCTTGTCACTGCCGGTGTGCCAGCTGTACTTGAACCAAATGGTTTGGCACGCGACGATGGCAAGAGACCGGACGGTATGTCATTAATGCCATGGAAATTGAGTAGGACTCTGGTTTAGGACGCAACATGCGTCGACACCATTGCTCCTACCCATATAGCCAGCACGGCTGGCTGTGCCAGTGCTGCTGCTGCTTCTGCGGAGACTCTCAAACGGCGTAAACACTCAAATTTAAATGGAGATTATGAATTTGTGCCGTTTGGAGTCGAAACATTAGGGGCATGGGGTCCCAGTGCTCGCAGTCTCTCCAGGGAGATTGCAACACGTATGATCGACGCTTCTCGTGACCAAAAGGCTGGCTTCTTTTTAGCACAGAGAATAAGTATTGCCATACAACGTGGCAATGCTACCAGTCTTCTGGGCACGTTACCACAGGAGGCATGTGATGCGGAGGAATTCCACGATGCATTTTAGGTTTAAGTTTCTTTTAATTATTTATTTTATCGTGTTTAGTTTAGTTCTATTTCAATTAATGTTGTGTGTTTTCTATAGAAATAAATAATCTTCCACTTAAAAAAAAAAATTAATAATATATTTTTATATTCACACAAATACATTTAAACGAACCTCTCGGGTCTCAAGATTAATTACTATTCAATTGACTCTTTTTTTATTAAGTTATTAAAGTTCATTGGAAGCGCTTTATGAATACTATTATAGTAGCTATTGGAAATTAAATACGCGTCATCTTGGGCCAATGTTCTAAAGTTGTGCTGAGTAGTAAGAATAAATTGAAAAAATATAAATGTAGTACCATTAATTAAAAAAAAGTCTATTTCAGCTTACTGAAATAAGGCGTCAGTATAAGAGAACATAGCTATGTTGAAAAAGAGAGTGGAGAACAGAAAGATAGAAATAAAGTTTACAGAAAGAATCGTGGATCCCTTAACGTATTCAAAAATAGGTTACCGACATAATTTAACTGAAAGGAAGGTACGTTACCTAGGACAATCCAAGTTGTATCAGATTTTTTCACTTTCAACGCTCGACGCCATAGAGTGGAAAATATACCATCTGTCCAATCATTTGTGGCTACATCCAGACGCCCAAACATTTGAGGTGCGGTTATAGCCTAAAAAAATCATAAATAAATAATTTGGGATTTGGACATTTTTAAAATCAGCTTGAAGACCAGGATAATATGTGGGTTAACGGTAAACATCATTCACGGTTGATTCAATAGATAGAAATCATAGTTAATGGAATGAGGGTGTTCCTACCCCAATTTTTTTTTTTTAACGTGCGGAAATCCCTTCGGATACCCCCCCGCAGGCCAGCGGGGGAGGTTATGTCGGGCTTGAACCGACTAAAACCACACGCCGTCTCGGGTCTACAGACCCGGGGTGTAAGGTTGCCCATAGAGCATATCCCTCGCACCCCGACTGACCCTGGGCCATCTCCGGTTTCGAGATGACCCCCTCGGGTTTGGGAATCCCCGTCTTGCCCCGGTTTGGGGGAGGGGCGCTAGTCGCCCCACCGTCCCGGCCTGCTTCTGCTGGGGTGACAGGCGGCCTCACCCGCCACCCCCAGGCCTGCGCTCATGGAGGATGGAGGTCGTTAAGTGACCTCCGGCGCCTGAGTCGCCTGCGACGCGCGGCGAGCAAGTTGCGGGCTCGTCGGGCCGGGAGAGAGTTCTAAATCTCTCCCGGGCGCGCTCCGCCATCTCCTTCGCGAGCATTACATGCTCGCAGAAGGAGGTGGCGGCGGCCCACGCGCTCGCGCTCCGCACCATTGCCGCAATCATGCTGCCGAGTGAGAGGACTCCCACCCCGATGGCTGCCACGAGATCCCACGCCGGGCAGTCCGCCAGCGTGTGCAGCCCTGAGTCCTCGCTCGCGTCGCAGTGATGACACTCAGGCGTTGGCTCCTTCCTGATTCGATGCAGGTGGTCCCCGAAGCATCCCTACCTTAAAAATATTGGTCTGTGTAAGAAAACATTTTGCTGACCTTAGGATTCATCCTCATTTCCCTATGAGGTCTACCGACTATAGTTAATGCAGCCATGAGCGTGTGTATGCAGGTCGTTTTACCGGCGCCAGTTGGTCCCAATGTCATTAAACCGTGTCTCACCAACGATGTTTCATATAATTGAATAATTTTTAAATTCCAATCTGGATGATTCACAAGCCCTGTGCGTTCTGTGATAATTCCTACAGCGCGTTGCATTTCTCTAAAACATTTAAACGTTATTATTTGAACTGTAAGTGTTTTGGATACTTGTCATTTGTTTGATATTTGTTTTGGAATTGAAATTTTTGGTCTTTTTGCATAACAAATACCTTTTTTTTTTTAACCACATAAGAAAATGAAATTGATAGTATTATTTTTATTTAAACTTACTTCTGTTGAGTTTGAGTAAGTTTCATACCAGGGAACAAATCCTCAATTAAGGATACAAATAGAGGCTCATCTTCATCAACCAGTTTTGACACGTTCATTTCCCTACAATTTGAAGAAATTATATAAGCTCCCGACACAAATGATTTCGAGCGTACGCAGACTACTTTCGAAAAGGGATTCAATAATAGTAGCTTTTGCAACTGTCATATAAGAAGGGGTATTAAAACACGAGAGTCTGTTTATCGATAATAGGTTGACTCGAGTATTTTTATTACCTAAGTTATATGCAGTTTCATACACTACTTTATCTTCACTCATAGAAAAAATTGAAATTAAACAAAGTAGGTAGGTTACAAGGATGTAATTTAGCGTGCGCCATTTTCTTCACAGCTCGAACTGCGCATGCATTTTTTTCATATTCAGCCTAAAACCATGGACTAGTTTAATGAATAAAAAAAGATAGCGGTACTATAATGAGTTTTATGATACAGTTGGCGGTGCTATAATAAGTTTTATTTTTAATTTTATGTATTTGCGTTTATAAAGTGCGTATGTATAGAATCGTCTTTGAATTCGTAATTCGAATTTTTCGATTTGAGTGTAGATAAATATATTTAATACATAATGGTCTACATCCAACCGCCTTTTTAAGCCAAGGAATAAGTTCCCGTAGGCCGCGGAAACGGGTTCAGTTTCATACACATGCTACAACAGCTAATAGTGTAATGATACGACATTTATATTATATTATGTAACACATGTACATGTTGCACTTACTTCAATACTCTCATCATAATATTCTCTTCTGTGCTATCCGGGTTGGCTCGTTTCTGTGAGCCCATAGTACGTAACACAGACAAAATATTCCGTAACCCAAAGTCATAGTGCACCTGTTTTGAAAGCTGTTCTTCACAAAGTTTGTACAGTGTGAAGAACTTACGTGCTGTAAAAAAAATATGATTTTATTTTATTTAAATTAATATATTGCAGGCAACATGAGCTAGAAATTTCATTTAATCACTTGAATATTTTTATACGAAAAACTTCATCGAGTGCAACAATTTGAACTATTTATAATTTAAAACTCTTTATTGTTTCGTAAAATTTAAAGTAAAAATTCGTAGGTATTATTGCAACAAAATTATGAAAAAATAGTATTCTGATTGAAACTGCAGGTGAACGTAGAACCATAGATTACATAATATTATTCTAATACAGATACACGTACTTGAAAAAATTTTGAAGCCACCTTAAATCATGTAGCTGGCCTGGCATAATTAGTACAATTATTCCTCCAATAGATGGCTACAATAGTTATAGATTCCATGTACAAGGCCGTTGTATTAAATTTTCGTTCAATTCAAATAATTTCAACCGGGCTTTGGGGCAATGGCCCGTCCATTGCCCCAAAGCCCGGTTGAAATTATTGTCTACGTAAACTGTCTACGGTCGTCAAGATCCAGGAACAGAGCGTAGAATGAGAATACAAACTTATGCTATAGACTGGATATTAGAAAGGAATAGCGGTAGTTTTTTTATTGCCAGGCTATGAAATTTTCCCATAATATAACACAACAAAACCTAAAACCTCAATAAAAAGAAAAACCACATAGGTATATTCTCAGTCTACAGAACAGGGCGAAGTAGCATAAATCAAATTTAATTAAGAAATGTTCCACGACATTCTATACAGCGCTATCTAGACCCAAAGTAAGCATAGCTTAACTAGCTTGTGTTATGGGTTCTAGAATGTGGATATACATACTTAGATACTTTTTTGTAAATACATACATATTATACATAAAAACACTCAAACCAATGCAAATATTCCATTCTCAAAAGTATTTACACTGAGCGGGAATTGAACCCGCGACCTCTGACTTAACAATCGAATGCTCTACCGATACGCAAAAGGGGTCGTTTTAATGCTCTGTGCGCGTGAAAAATTCCAATCCATTCCAAGGTTGCCTGGAAGAAATCGCGTTTAGCGATAAAACAGTCCTTTATACAGTCAACGACAAAAGTAGCCTAACAAATTCTAATTCACCGATCATCTTAGCTCACTTTCATAAAATAATAAACAGAATAGGAAATATATTAACTTTGTGCTCTGCGGATTATAATACTATTTTTACTTCAATTGATCAATTTAAAAAGGGTTAATAAATATTGTGTTTATTTTATTGCAAATGGTGTCCAAAGAGACCGATATTCTTAGCAATCCATGGATTCTCCGTGCGGGTGCCGGGTCCATCACGTTGCTGAGTTGGGAACTCGGGACAGTGCTTGGGACTTGCGACCCAAGTGTAGGTTTAGACCCCTTTTATTGATGTACATCAACACTCACCTTCACTACCCAAGTTCCCCTCCCTGCCTAACCAAATTTGATGCGAACCTACTAGTGCCGCTTTAGTATCTGTCAGCCTTTTACGTAGATGTTTATTATTATTTATTTATTTTATTTTACGTATATATTATCTGTGAATTTAAATAAGTTCTAAGGTGCTCCCGTAATATGACGGGTCGAAATAATTTGAAATTAAATCTAAATCAATTAAAAATCCAAATCAGAATCAAAATGATTATCAAAATCAAACAAATTGAAAACCAAAAAAATAATTAAATCTATGTATGTGATCTGTGTTGTGGTGTGGGTATATGTGTGTGTGTGTGTGTACTATACTCCAGGAGTATTTCTGTTTCAAGGTAAGTGAGTGATTTTAACCAGTCCGTAGTGCTTTTTTGCACTTATAATATTGTATTTCCTTATTCTATTATATACTCATAATCTCAACACAAGTAATTCGCATTGGACGTAAGCACCACCATGTACTTATTACTATTTACGTAGGGTACAGTCAGCGTAAAAAGTTGACGACCATATCCAGGTATCAAAAGTAAGTGATGCTACAAAACGTCAAAAGTAGGTGATGCTACAGAGCGTCAAAAGTAAGTATTGTGATAAAGTTTCAAAAGCTGATGATGAGTACAAAGTCACCATGGCGTTCAAAATTGTGCGAAAATATGAAAAAATTAACAGATTATTTACTTTTGACGCTCCGTGGCATCACCTACTTTTTACGCTCTGCTGCATCACCTACTTTTGACACCTGGGTATGATCATCAATTTTTGACGCTGACTGTACCTACATAAATGGTGATAAGTACATGGTGGTGCTTATGCCCAATGCAAATGACTTATGTTTAATTATTCTTCAATTGGTTTCTTCCAGCAATTTAGTAAATGTTAATAATATTATGTACTTCTGATGTGTGGTAAAAATAGTTGAAATTTATTACAATGCCATCTATGGTCAAATATTTAAGTTATTAAGATGGATCAAAAACTATTTTGGTCGTGATTAAAAAGCCGCGGTAGCCTAGTGGTATGGGTAATGGACTGCTGAGATGAGGTCTCGGGTTCGATCCCAGGTTTTACCATGGCACACACCAATGACTTTTCGATGCTCTTCGAAGTTATGTGTGTATTTATCGCAGGTTTATAAGTGCCCGGTTAATGGCAATAGGCTCGCCACCTATTACATTGGGACCTAAACATAAAATGGCGAAATGTGGGTGCTAGCACCTCTGCCTACCCCTTCGGGGATATAGGCGTGAGTTTATGTTATGTTATGTTATGTTTAAAAAGCTGTCACGTAGAATGTTATTAATTTTCTCATAACTACGTTGTTGATAAGTTGAAATAACCGCAAGGCATTGGCATTGATTAACCTAGTATTAGGTTTTAGAAACCTTTACACAGCTTAATATGGCCAAAATAGGTATTTTTATTCATATTTTAAACATGAAACTATAAGTGTCACACAACTACAAGTGAAAACTTATTGCTAGTTCTAGAATGTACTGGTTGGTATGCATCGTATAACGTAAATCTTAGAAAGTAGGATATCATATCCTCATGAAAAATTAACTGATTCCTCTTATATTTACAATACAGTTGCTTATACCTAACAAAATGTTCTCTTTAAATCCACAGCTGGCTAACTTGACTCGAATGATGATTTGCCTGTCGGGAACCATCATGGCCACGGAACGAAATTGGATCTTCAAATTCTCTGGTAATTCCTGCCGGCCGGCGTACCCTGGATTCATAGTGATGATAAAGGCAAACTCAGGATTCAAACTCACTGTGTCTCCGTCGCTGTAACGATTAATCCCAATATAGTATTATATTATCCTTCAAGCAAGTCTACAAGAAAAATCGTCAACTATTCTAAAAAAAAACGGTTCAGAGAATTTAGTAACTTGCTTCATAATGTAAAAAATTATACCTGAATATGAAGAAATCTTTCTTCTCCCTCCTGGCAGTGAGGCAGATGTAAATTTGTTGTGCGGCCACAGATAATACAGGCAACTCAATACGATTGAACTCATCGAAGCAGCCCCAAGTACCCGACTGAGCGAGACCTTTATATATACGACCCAAACCTACCGAAACATAGAAATTAACAAGGCAATTTCAGAACTCAAATAATATATGCAGAAAACAGAATTTTGAATTTAATGAAGTACAGTTAGTTACAATAATGATTTAAGATTACATAATAAAATAGGCGTTACATCAGGCGATAATCTAGTTAGATGCTGTAATTACAAGCTGTATATTAAAATGGTTTGGAAATAAATTAATCGGAATTGATTCAACATCGGGGGTCCAAAAAAAACACCTTTTACAAATTTAACATTTGGGATCCAACATTTTACGAATTCAACATTTGGCAATTTCAACACTTTGCAAATTCAACATTGTAGTGCAGAATGAAAGATATCTAACGTTTTCATACCTCTGAAATCCATTTGATCAGAACAATTAAATACAATAACGAGCTTTCCAAGTGTCCGGGCCATGTCCTTAGTCGTCTCGGTCTTGCCAGTGCCAGCAGGTCCAGCGGGTGCACCGCCCATACTCATACCGATAGCTTGGGACAGAGTGATGTAGCAGCGATCCGTTAATGGTGTGATTACCAAACGTTCCGTAATTCCCAAATACTCGTTCTGAGTACAATACACAATACACATAAGGAAATCCAGTACGCATCGACAGTTGACAATAAAACTGAAGGAAGTGAAGTGTGTATACAAACACTACTATACTAGTGGTCTCTAAGACCAATACGAGGTAAATCCATTTTACAATGTGAATGCAAATTACCTGGTATACAAAATCAACGTCAGTTATAGATACTATACACTCATCAGTATCTTCTGAATAATAAAAACGAGCCTGTTTCTGCCATTCGAAATCCCCTGGGGATTTAATTCTCATTCGGACTAGATCATCAAATATATCCCTGTAAATTCAAGTAATATGTTTACTACTGAACCGTATACAAGTTTACAATGAAATTTACATAACTTCAGTGTTTTTGTACCTCTGATGTACGTGTATAGTGATCATAGTCTCGACTTGCGTTCTTGCCAAAGGTACTAGATCTGTCACAGTCTGGTCGATTAATCCGTTTAGTAGATCAAGGAACTTCTGATTGGTGATTCTCATAATTAGACGATCAACCCTTGCCTTTTTAAGAGCGTACTCTGCGTCACTCGTCCACAAAATCTGCATTCCTAATAAGCCGGCCTAGAACAATAGAAAATAGAAGAAAAAAGACAAGACGATAGAAATGATCATTCAGCAACAACCTGTTTATAAACTGCGCTACTACTCCATCTCAGATACTTTCTTCAGGTATATTATCAGGTATAACCACCCCCGCTGGCCGGCAGGGGGGTATCAGAAGGGATATCCGCACGAAAAAAAAAAAAAAAAAGGTATTCTATACGACGCTATTACCTGTTTAAAGTCCAAGAATCTTGATGAAATTTCCAAAAAAAAAACTGTTTAAAGAGTGCATCTTTACCTGACCAGGGAAATTCCAGAAACCGACCAGAAAGTCGAATTCAGGATCTCCGGCCATTGTTTGTGATATATTTGCGATTAGATTTCTTACTGTTTCTTGCATCGATTCTAGCAGAACATTTATCCAAATCTGTAAGGTAAGAACAAAATATAATATAATGATGTATATTGTCAATTAGTTTGAAGATTGCCGCTTGGTTTTAGAGTTTCTTCAAAATCTGTTATTGTTTATTAAGAAAACACTCTAGAAAAGGCCTACACCATTTACTTAGTCAAACCATATAGAAATATTTTCAGGTTATGTTATTATCTTATGCATATTTTTTCATCAATTATTAGGCATATTTGTACATTAATTGAAATCTATAACATAAATGACCTGAAAAAAAACTATAAAAAAATCAAATTACCTCAACACCTCCCATGCAAACTACCGGCCTATCAAGGGGTATAGATTCTCCATTGCTAGAGTTCATTCCAATAATTCTCTCCTTATCATCAAAATCGACCGTGCATAGAGCGTCAAATATACTTGGCAGATGAGGCTAGAACAATTTAAGTAGCACTTTAATTTCTGCGATAACAATACCCAATTAATTTAAAGTAATATTTCAGCTTGGGTTAGTAAGAAGACTATTTGAGACATTTTATTACTATCAACATTAACATCCATAAAGTACCTGAATAGAATGTGGATCTGACGCTTGCCCGAGAATTTCGAGCAATACAGGATCTGAGACGAAGAAGAATCTGGGAAAAATAAGACGCTTCGTCTCGAGGTACCCAGTTAGTGACTTTTGGCAAGCTTCCAGCTGTTCATACAAGTGCGGTAGCAATTGTTTCAAAGAGTCATCTGCAGTACATGTCTCCACACAATTTATTATATCCCGCGCACGGTACATAATCTTCACGTATTGCTTGTCAATAGTCTGTGAAAAATATTTAAGAATCATTAGACGAACAACTGTACTAGATTTCTAAAAAATAATATTTCACCTCTACACAAGTGTACAAGATGGCAAGTCCGTACACTATTCCCGTACAATGCCTCCTGCTATAGTTTGATCTGATTATTCCGAACCTGACCCGAAAACCTGACCCGGTCGCTAGTTATGTTAGAAACTTGAAAAAAAAATTAATATTTGTTCCGAACGTAACCCTCATCCTAACCTGACCCGACGTCTCGTTCCTATCATAACCCGAATTACACAGATTGGTCATTCTCAAAATAAAAAGTATATATGTATCAAATCAGTATTTAATATTTAGTATCCGACTTGGATAAGTTATTTATATTCGATAAGCCTTCATGGTTATTTTTTTTATAGCCATGCAGAAATACGTCATTTTCTAAGCTGTTTGATTAAATAGCTAGGCAAGTAATTAAACGTATCTGCGCATTTCGGGTTATGATAGGAACGAGACGTCGGGTCAGGTTAGGAAGAGGGTTACGTTCGGAACAAATATTACATTTTTTTTTCAAGTTTCTAACCTAACCCGCGACCGGGTCAGCTTTTCGGGTCAGGTTCGGAATAATCGGTTTGATCGGTAGAACTGTATCACTCGGTCACGCACCGCGCGTTCCTAGGAAGCAGTATAGCGGTACCGGTCAAACTATAGTCAGAAATATAGGCACCACTGAGAGGAACTTACATGTGAGTTGCTATCGGTCGAAATCGGGCGGAACTTACACTCCTCCTCTTAATCTTCATCTTTTTAATCGTGATAACCTTTGCATCAATACTTACAAATGGAATATTTGCCCATGTAATATTTAAATAATCCTATATTATCGTATCGCTTATTTTTTTAAAGAAAACTAGTGGGGCGGAAATCACACAGTGATTGTCAAACTTCGGGCCAAACTTAGATATTTTTAGGGACAATTTGTATGGTAGGTACCCGAAACCTTGAACGTACAAACCCCAAAATCTAATCAGTTCTTCCCATTAACCAAACAAGATGATTGGCGAAAGATTTTTTTAAATCGGATAAGTGGTTCTTGAGTTATTGCGTAAACAGACATCCAGACATCCAGACCAACAGACAGACCGACACAAATTTTTTTTTGCTGTATTACACTTAGAATCATGTGAAACGTCGAGAAAAGTGATAAAAAGTGGGTGTAAGATTTTGATTTTTTTTGCGTGATTTTAAGACTTCGGTGTCCACCTGGTTGATGGCCCGAAGTAATTTCTGGTATTCCCTGTAACACCTTCAGTTAAGCTCATTAGTTTGTAGTATTAGTAGTAGTGGGTAGTGTAATGGCCAGGATTCGAAGTCAGGACCTTTCAATCGTAATTCTAACAGCATCATCAGTAACCTACCGACGCATAGATTCATACAAAGGACCCATAGATATATTAACGAGATTAAAATTTAACCGTACGATAACATTTTTGTAAAAATAATTTAGGATTATAATAAACAAAAACAAACCGCGAAACGTTTGGCTTCTGCAGGTAATTGTTTTGCAATATCACCTCCGACAAACACAGCTTCTAAATACATCCACAAAGTCTGCACTTGTAGCCACTTCTCTAGTATCTCACTAGTGCTCACCAATTTGTTGATCCACATTAAAATATCTTTCTTGAACGGCGCGTTATACCTGAAGCGTATCTCATTAAAATTAAAATTATTCTTAGAATTTGGAGGTATGAGCTATTGGAGCAAACTATGAAGTAATCATTTGCTTTAATATCAAGTTAATGACCGATATTAGTCAGTTAAACTCAAGCAACATTACATAGATGGTCGAGTTCTCTGGTCGCAAGACACCCTGCTGCTGCACTATAAGTCATATAAGTCAGCACTAGTCTCCCTAAATTCAGAAAATAAAACAAATACAACCTCAGTTTAAAAATATAGACCGGCAGTAGATAATTAGATGAGGCGCTAATCCATACAAATAAAAAATCTTTGTTGTACTACTGTTGGCCACAAACCCAAAAATCTGTTGGCCACCTGCCTACTCCATCAGCAGACCCTGAATACCAAGTAAAACCAGAGAGTTTGTTAAAACAAAACAAATGAGCCCAAACTTGATAAGTTTATCTTGTTTAATTTAGGAATTCTTATGGCTGCCTTCCTACTCCATCATCAGAACAGCTTATGGTACCATAATAATGCATTGTCATCCAGACTAAACGTGCATGCATATATGTGGATGGATAACTGCCTCAAAATTAATTTGCAATTGACCCGCACTAACATATATACGTACATACGAGTACATACATAATACATAGTTGAATAAACGTTTGTAAAAATGGAAGTGATTTAATCATATTTCAGGAGATATCATGTTAGGTCTAAACAAGTAATATCTTCTTTACATATAACTTTTATTAAATGCCTTTCTTTTACCCAATATTTCGCTAAACCCGAACAAACTCTACTCTAAATGTCAATACCTGTTTGAAGCTAAAGAGTTGAGAATCATCAAGGAGTCCTCCAGCAGAGTGATGATGTCAAGTGTTTCTTGCGGCTTGATTAGCAGCTCTCCTCTATTCTTGAAGTTAGTAAACGAGAGATCTACTAGCGCCCAGCTGGCCGCCACTTCTTTCAGTTTGGCTTCTATATCTTTCTCTTTGACAGCACCGATGCATATATCCTGAAAAGTATAGAAATATCATAATATATGTATTCTGTGAACCGCATTAAGATTTTCACACAAAAATAGAAAAAAAACAGTAAATTTTGGGGGTCCCCATACTTAGAAACTCAATTTTTTTTTTCATCTAACCCATACGTGTGTGGTCTATGGATACGTCTTCAAAAATGATATTGAGGTTTCTACAATTTTTTTTTTCTAAACTGAATAGTTTAGAAAACGAGAGACACTTCCAAAGTGGTAAAATGTGTGTCTCCCCCCCCCCCCCCTTACTTCTAAAATAAGAGAACGATAAAACTATAAAAAAATATATGATGTACACTGTATTACCTTGTAAACCTTGTACCTCCTATATTACCATGTAAACTTCCAACGAAAATTGGTTTGAACGAGATCTCGTTAGTAGTTTTTTTTAATACGTCATAAATCGTAAACCGCAATTTACCTTTCATTCAATCACTCAAACATAAAAATTAAAAAATACATGTTACTTGCTGCTACGGAACCCTTAATGGGCGAGTCCGACTCGCACATGGCCGCTTTTTTTAAATGTTTAATCTTTTAATATGTAGGTAAATAATAATTCACCATTTCTAATGTCTATAACACATACGAATTTCTTTAATTATTTTACAATTGATTGTGATCATGATTTTTGAAGAAGTTTTAGCACGGAAAGTGAAGACGCATCAATCGACTTTTCACTTCAAAACTATGGCATTGTAAAAAATGATCACATACTTCAATATCTTCCTTGTTCTGCAGTAGTGGCGCTTCCATTATATTAGCTAACGTGAATGAATCAGATTCCACATCCAATACGCATTCTGAAAACATGAAAAGTTACATTATTATGAACTTAAGAGAATTATGCAGTTATTATGAACAATTTACCCACTCATTAGAGTTTCCAATCTCTTCCAATGCCTTTCCTTCATAGACTTATCAGCCATTAGTTCTAAAAGTGGGCATGTCTGATTGAAGTCATCAATTTTGTTCTTCAATTCAATGAAGGCAGGCCAGTCTTTCATGCCTTTTGGTAATTTGCGACACCTAAGTACATCGTGCAGGTATTAATGCGACTATGGTTAGTTAGAGACTACGATCGATAGCGATATTAGGTATATGAACGAGGGGTGTGTGTTGGGAAACCTCCTCGAGTGTCGCTCCGATTCCGATCCCGCTGCAGTCCGGGGGGAACGGAATCGGAGCGGCCGGTTCACCCTGGGCGGCGGTCAATGGCTTCCCCTTCACCCCTTCGTAGGGTTGGCATTGATCGTCGGCCAGTACCCAACGTGGCGGGAACACATCGCTCTCCGTACTGCTTTCATAGGAGACAGGATGAGCGATGCTGTTAGTAGTGAGATGGCCCAGGGTCAGCCGGGGTGCGAGGGATATGCTCTATGGGTAACCTTACACCCCGGCGTCTGAAGACCCGAGACGGCGTGCGGTTTTAGTCGGTGCAAGCCCGACATAACCGCCCCCGCTGGCCTGGGGGGGGTATCCGAAGGGATTTCCGCACGAAAAAAAAAAAAAAAAAAAAGGTATATGAACGAAATAAATGAAAAGCATGGAAACCGAGTGAAGTATTTATGTGTGTTGAATATGTCTATTTGTATTGGTCTGAATGTTTCTATCTATAACACGTATTTACAAAAAATAAAGTATATAAGTGTTTATCCCGCATTCTGGAACCCGTAACACAGGCTAGTTAAACTATGCTTATTTGGGGTCTAGAAAGCGCTGTGTAGAATGTCGTAGAATATTGAATCTTACATCTTGAATATTTAAAGAAGTGATTGGGTAAATTGGAAAACTAGAGTAAGGGTTTGAAAGAATAGTGATAATATTACCGCTATTTATAAAGGCGCAGGCTTTCTCTCATTTTGTAAAAGACTTGATCTACCTCACTACCTACATACCTACCTGCCTAGGTAATACCTAGGTATATAAAAATGAATGGCCGAAATTTATGTACGCGCATAACTTCCGAACGACTGCACCAAATTGGATCATTCTTTTTTTTCGTGTTCGTTATTGTCAGGATATGGTTTGTAAGAAAGAAATTTTTTTGAAAGTTCACGGGTAAGTACTATAATTGTACTGGGGCGAAGTCAGGGCCCGCAGTAAGTCACAAATAAAATACAACTTGACTGAAATAGCTTACCTTACGTCAAAGTCTGCTAACTGGGAAACTATTTGCTCGATGTCGATTTCTACCCAAGGAGTTTCAAAATAACCATCAATAGAGTTCATCACTAACAGATATAAACTATAACTGTTAACAAAAAACTTTTATATAAATTTCTGTATTAAAAATATGATTACGCATAGTTTGGTACCATGGGTTCTAAGGACATGGATTAACATTTTTAGTACCTACAAATAATATAACAAATAAAAAAATAAAAAAGTAAAGGATTAGTAATAATATCATTGTTATTACAGTTTGCTTAATAAGTTGAAATCCTTTTTCCTCTGATGCAAAATAGGATAGTCTTTAACCTCCATGCCGAATAACTTTTCACCATTTGAATACATTTCGAACCTCCTCCATAACTCATCAAATCTTGATTGGAACATTATTACTCTAAAAAAAAGGTGCTAATAAATTCGAATTGCTCTTTCAAACATGAAATTTCTCAATATTCGTATTAGTAAATTACTATTATTCCTTTATCTTTTCAAAATTATACCTGTCACTAGCTTCACGAGCCGAGAGACCAGGTGTCAAAGGACCAAATAATTCATAATCAGCATCAAACTTCAATACGTCTTGTAAAAACGTTTTTACACCGTCAGTAAGCTCTTTTTGGAGCGGACCTTGCATTTCCACAATTTTTTGTTGAACTTGCTGAGACTGTTAATATAAAATTGAAATGAATTTAAATTTAAACTAAAAAATATATATACTTGGCAACATGCTCTCATCCTACTATTCTAAGCGTTTAAAGGTTTTGGCTAGCGCATGCCAATTGGCGACCAGGATGCTTGTTAACAGTATAATAAGCAGTTAAGTTTATATCTAAATGTTAATAAAGTTAAGTTAGGTTTGTTGTTAGTTATGTTAGGTTAGGTTTAAGGAATCATCTCGCTAGAATCTTCAACTTCGCGGCACAAATGATTCAATCATTATATGATTTCTAAAAGAAATGGCAAATAGTGCCTTACAGTTAACATCATGTTCTGGAAGGCATAACGCAATCCGTACACCATGTCAGCGTCTTCTTTTGGGATATCAATATCAAACTGTGCAAAAGTTCCATAACATTCTTCTATTAGATCTAATTCCATATCCATCCTGAAAATGTATGTTACTCTTAATTAACGTTAAGTCATAAACACATTTGCGTTGGTTTTCAAAATTTCTTGTTACAAGAATTATAATATATGTTTGATATCTCTAAGAACCTAAATATTCTCTTTGCGCACGTATTATTATAAGTTATATTTATTATATTTTTTTTATTTTTTTTTATTATATTTACAGTAACATCATAATTTATGTTATTTTATTAAGCTTATGTATTAAGTTTACAGATTATTAGACGCAATCGGCGTAGTCATTATCCTAATGATATAATTGAATGAATTTTGATTTTGAGGTTGTTGCACGACCCGTGTGCCCTTCGACTTGAATCTAGTGGGAATTTCAGTTTGGTGTGGTACCTAATGTAGGTAAGGAAATTTATACGTAGAGAAGTATATCACCCGATAAATGCATCTCTAATACGCTCCAGGCACATCATGGCAAGTCTGACGTCATCCAAGTCTTTCATCTTTTTAGCCATTGTCTTCATACGGTCGTTGATGAATTGCATAAGTTTTACTACACGTTCTTTGTAAGCTACACATAAAAGTTTTCCCAGTATCCTCTTCCATTCAATCGACTCTAAATGTAGTCCCAGTTTACAATCATCTACAATTTAAAAGATTTGTCAAAGATTAAAATTACAAAGCCAATAGACGTCACTCAGTTTCCAATATCTACGGAACCGTTCCGTTGTCCAAATGCTTTATTTCCTGTTATACTTAATAGTATGGTTGTAATAAGAAACAAAGCATTTTATTAATATTAAACGACACATTTAAAATATACCTGTATTAATTTGGATTGAGCCTATAATGTGACGATCGGGCAGGTTTAGTACTTCCTCTGTCTGTCTCTCATATTTCGTGAGCATGTCTTTCACTATAACATTAATCGGGTTTGAATCTACGAAAGTTTGCACTTGTTTTACTCTATCTTCTGTCCATAAATGCTCAAATCTACCATAACCCTGCAATATTTCGGTATATTACGCATACTGTAGCATACAAAATTGGAAACATAAATCCTTCATTCAATTGATCCATACCTTCAAAAGTTTTTCGATATCGGGCTTATACATATACATTATTCCTTGTAATGCCATTACTGATCTTACAATGTCTTTATGTTCGGACACCATTCTAAAGTATGACCTAAGTCCACCTATAATAGAGCCAGATCGAGATCCTGTCAAAGAAACAATAATTAAAATAGTAGATCAGAAGATCATTGTGGGGCCCCCCCATACAAAACTTTTGTCCAGACATAACATTTAGATAATATTTTACAGGACTCGAAGCAACTATAAGACACTGCACTATACCCATGTAATAAAAAACTATTCTCATCTAAATTTACATAAAATTATTCCATATGATCTCGAATCACCTCGAAAACTATGAATCTAATGTGAATATCCATATTCTGATGTACTCAATTATCAATGATTCGTACCGACTAAAACTGCACGCCGTCTTGGGTCTTCAGACGCCGCCCGGGGTGTAAGGTGGCCCATAAGGCATTTCCCTCGTACCCTGACGGAACCAGGACCATCTCCGGTTTCGAGGTTGCCCCCTCGGGTTCCGGACCCTCTGCCCCATCCCGCACCCAGAATGAGGGTGGCGTGAAATGCGCTGCCACCCACCCTTGCTGCTTCTGCTAGGTGGACAAGCTCGGCTCCACCCGTCACCCCCAGGCCTACGCTCATGGAGGACTGAGGGCATTCAGCGATCTCCGACGTCTGAGTCACCTCCGCGCCTCGCGGTCTCTGCGGATCGAGAGAGACCTGAGTCCCTCGCGGACCCCTTTCACCACCTTCACTCCGAGGGCTACGATGAGGGCCCGCCTGGGCACCTCCCACGCCGGACATTCTGCCAGCGTGTGCAGCACCGAGTCCTTGCTTGTATCACAGTGATGGCACTCAGACGTTGGCTCCTACCTCATCCACCACAGGTGGTCCCCGAACCACCCCTTCCCAGAGATCATCTGCGCGGCCGGAACGAGAGGCTCCCGTGTCGGCTCTCTAGCTAGTCCTCCATGATGGGCATTACCGCCGCTATTACGGTCCCCATTTAACATATACAATGTTAAATGTATATGTTAAATGGGGACCGTAATATTGTATATATGTATATACAATAACATATACAGATGCCCGTGGCACTCATTTAACATATACATGCTTGTATATTATTGTTGACATTTATGATTACTGCTCCGCTCTCCTGGGTAGTTTATTACCTTATTATACAATATATTGTTACGTGCGCGGGGTACAAATTAAATGCCGTTTACACAACAAAGAGGTTTATTCGCTCACCACAAACTAGACAACTAAATAACTAGCACACACAGTACTCTTCAACAGTTCAAGTCGCTCAGCAGTTCACAGTAGTCCACAGTCGTTGCTTAAGTCGCAGGAATAACTCTCTTGGTTCACTTCGGTAAGATGTGTTCACTTTCGCTTCCGAAAATTAACTGTCCCGTGTCGATCGCCGGGCGCCCTTTTATAGCTCTTAATAAAGAGGGTAGAATGTTCCGGAATCATCTAGAGATAAGGCACTAGAGCGTTCGAGAATAGTAGGTATTTACTGGAGCTCTCGAGAAAACAAGTACCTACACAGTCGTGCCGACGATAGAGGTGAATGCCCTTCTTATCGCGATTTGTAGGTAAGTAGGTATAGGTATTTGAAGTACTTTGTGATTTTGTATTGACTTTTGTAGATTTTTCGACACCGATCGATAGAGTACTTCAACATTAACAATGCGTTTTAATTTCTGGAAGATTCGATCAGTAGTTTTCGAGATATCGATGATCGTTGTAACATTACCCCCCTCTTAGTCATGCTCGTCCCGAGCATCATTTGTTCCATGATATCGCGTCAACCTATCCACATGAACTACCTTTGGTTTTCCCCTAAGCCCCTTCTTAATGCGGTCCTTTAACCGAAGCACATGCAGTGCATTTACGGCACCAATCCTCGACATCTTCCCGACAACGAAGCCAGTAAAACCGCTGTCGCACTTGAACCAGAGTTTTCTTGACTCCGAGATGGCCGCCAGAAACACCATCGTGGATGTGTCGTAAGAGTGGGGCCACCTTGCTTCGTGATACCACTACTTGCATGATCACTTCCTTGCCGTCGCTAGACTCCCATTTCCTATACAGGACATCGTCTACCAGAGCTAAGCTGTCCCACTGGGCCCAATAGCTTTTGGTAGTCAAACTGTGAGCAGGTACATCACTCCATTGGGGTTTGCTTCCAAGCTGTTTCCAATGCAGTATAGGTTGTAGGTCATCATCATCCTCTTGAGCCTTCTTCATACCGCTTCCAGTCCATTCGTCGGCAAGTCCATTTACCTTTAGGACTTTAATCTCTTCTCGGGCTCCGTTCCTCCGACAATGCTTGCGATCTTCGACACACGGCCTTCGTGACAAAGCATCAGCATTGCCAACTTGACTTATAGTGATGGTTGGGGCCTCATATCGACCAGCTAGCGCACGCCCTGCGGCCCTGGCGACATTTAGTTTTAACGGAACATCTTGATCCACTTGGGTCCAGGAGTCCGTGACCCTTCTGCGTTTCCTAGAAGGACACTCTAACTGGATATGGCCCCTTCCTCTACAGAAATGACACGTTGGGATATACCACGGTTTCCTCTCCTCTGCAACTACTTCCTTGACCTCCCTGACTCCATGTTCCACTTGGGTCCAGGAGTCCGTGACCCTCCTTCGTTTCCTCGAAGGGCACTCTAACTGGATATGGCCCCTTCTTCTACAAGAATAACACGTTGGGACATACCGCGGCTTCCTCGCCTCTGCAACTACCTTCTTGACTTCCCTGACCTTACTTATCCCGGCGTTCTGCCGTACGGTTTCCACCTCAACCGTACGGCAGACCTCCACCTCAAGGGCATAAGTCAGTGCTTCTTTTAAGGTCTGGTGGTGACACAACTGTACACTAGTTCTCACTTCTGCGTCCCGTATACCATTTAGGAAGGCCTCCAGTACAGTGGGCTCGATCATCACGGGTCACGCTCGACGGACGAGCCTTTCAACCGCTACAGCCCATTCCTGGAGGCTTTCACCAGCTTTCTGTTTCCTCTCCCATAGCTGCGCTCGGTAGACCTTCTGCAGGTGCCTGTCACCATAGCGTGTGTCTAATGCTTCCATCAGAGACTCCAGTGTCCTACCTTCAAGCGGGAGGTTTTCCAGTATTACTAAGGCATCTCCTCGTAATCCAAGTGTCAAGGCCATAAAGGACTCCTCGTTGCTCCAGGCTTTATTTTTTCAGGCAGCAGAAGCAGGCCAGGACGGTGGGGCGACTAGCGCCCCTCCCCCAAACCGGGGCAAGACGGGGACACCGGGGTTCCCAAACCCGAGGGGGCCATCTCGAAACCGGAGATGGCCCAGGGTCAGTCGGGGTGCGAGGGATATGCTCTATGGGCAACCTTACACCCCGGCGTCTGTAGACCCGAGACGGCGTGCGGTTTTAGTCGGTTCAAGCCCGACATAACCGCCCCCGCTGGCCGGCGGGAGGGTATCCGAAGGGATTTCCGCACGAAAAAAAAAAGATATTAAAACACTCGAGTCAACCTATTATAGAGATAAACACTCTCGTGTTTTAATACCCCTTCTTATAATTACAGTTGCAAAAACTACTATTTTGTCACATTCACTTTTCCAGAGCGTGCACCTCGAAAACGGTTGGGAATTCGAAGAAAGTGTTAAAAAGATAAAAGTTATAAAGGATTTTATGAGCTTTCATTTAGTTGCAGGATACTTTTCTTTGGACGAATGAGCAAAAAACCCAAAAGTGGTACTTTTGTAACCCCTACCTCACTCGGGCTCACCATACGAGACGTCGTCGTCTCGCATATTTCTTTTTGTAAATTCTTTTATCATCAAGCTACCACCCAGGAGAGCAGAGCAGTAACAATCAATGTCAACAATAATATATGTATGGGTTAAATTGGTGCCACGCGGGTATCGAATTATATATATCACGGACGAAGCCGCAGGGCACAGCAAAATGAATTATGGATAGTTTTGTTACTTTCATTTAGTGTTCAGTTTCACTGCTTTCGTGTGTACAATTCAGACAGTATAATTATCATCTCTGTGTTTTCGTGTGTACAATTCAGACAGTTTAATTATCATCTCAGTGCTTTCGTGTGTACAATACAGACAGTATAATTATCATCTCAGTCCTTTCATTTAGTGTTCAATTTCAGTACTTTCGTGTGTACAATACAGACAGTATAATTATCATCTCAGTCCTTTCATTTAGTGTTCAGTTTCAGTGCTTTCGTGTGTACAATACAGACAGTATAATTATCATGTCAGTGCTTTCATTTACCATTCTTCATAAACAGTATCTTAAAATACAATTCTATCACTAACTAAAGATAATGGACTAAAAAGTCAAGGTGCTATTTGAAAGAAAAATTAATAAATTCGAATACCTGAAACACTAGGTGTCTTCAAGAGTGACTCGGTATTCAATAATTTTTCTTTTTTGAGTTGATCTTGTTGACCCCACATGAATACATTTCGATGGATATCCATAACACAATTCAAAACAACCTGTTTAATTACAAATAAAATGGAAAATTTGTAGTCGTTTCATACCATTGGAGTATTGAGCATTTTAGAGCTCAAGTTACGATGATAACAATAGATACCTATTACTATTATTTCAGAATAACATTTACATTTTAGACGCATACTAAGAAAAATATTAATGTAAGCGTATGGAATACTGTAGAAGTTACCTGTGTAAATATTGACTGTATATCTTCTAAAGTAGGTTTTATTAATATTTTGGGTATTTGCAGATACATGTTAGTCAACATTAGCGGTTTTAACTTCTTTTGTTCTTCGGGGTCCGTTGTCATTGTCAGAAAGCTAAAGCGCAAAATCATAATAACATACATTTAAGATTAAACTAACGTACGTAGATCTAATTCTTAAAAAGTTGTTGTGTTTGTAGTTGGTGTCTATGGGTTTTCAAAATAAATTTACGGATTATGACTACTAATCCTTCTAAATCAATGTAAAAAAAGAAACATAGTTTTGAGCCTAATAATTTTCACAATACCAACTTAATTCACCAATTAGGTATACATCAAAAAAATCTTCTATTGAATGCTGAACATAAATCAATATTACCTGGAAACTGATGCCCGCCGTCTTAGTGTATCAAGACTCTGTCGAGTACATTTAATTAGTGCTTCCAAACATTTAGTAGCAAAATAAGCAAACAGTTCATTACATTCGTTTATAGCTTGCACTACTTCGAATCTATCAGGATTCTCAATCTCCAAAAAGGCTGTAAAGAATTACGTTGACAATGAAAAAACTAAATAATCCTTTTTTTAGGTTTCAAATTCAAATTAGATGTAATTTTTCATCAAAGAACAAACTATTGCCTTTTCACTACAATTGAGTAGTAACTTCTCTTTAAATTGAACAAAATAGAAGCATTTTCCGGGCGTCCGGTGCAAGAGCACACGGACGGGAGCCCGGCTTCTTGAGGTCCCCGGCGCCGCCAGTGGCCCCAAAGCCGACGCCCTAGCGGCTCGGCTTAGGGAGTCCAGACCCATTAAATGCGCAGAAGTGCGCATCACGGGCCTGGACGACTCCGTCACGGCTGAGGAGCTTAGGCTCGCCGTGGCGGAGGCCGGGGACTGCTCCCCGGACACAGTGAAGGCCGGAGCTATACGCTTCGGCCGCGGTGGACAGGGGGCAGCAGTTGTCGGCTGCCCTATCGCGGCGGCCCAAAAGGTCGCAGACGGGCGGAGCCTCCTGGTGGGAGGCTTCCTGAGGGCGCAGGCACGGCTCCTGCAGGCCCGACCGGCCAGGTGCTTCAAGTGCCTGTCGGTGGGCCATGTGGGGGTGCACTGCACGGCGGAGGTAACAGCGGGTGACCGCTGCTTCCGCTGTGGCCAGCCCGGTCATAAGGCCGGCTCGTGTAGCGCCCCGTTGCACTGTTTTAGATGTGCAGCGGGGGGCAAGCCGGCTGACCATAGGGTTGGCAGCAAGGCCTGCGCCGGAGGGGAGCCGAAGCCGGGAGGCCGGCCTTCCGCCTCCAGTTCACAGCGGGATGCGGAGATGGGGGTTCCATAATGGATCCTCAACTCCGCATCCTGCAGGTGAACGTTGGCCACGGTGCCCATGCTCAGGATCTTCTGCGCCAGAGCATGGCACAGTGGGCCATAAATGTCGCCGCTGTCGCCGACCCATACACCCACCGGTTCCTCGGGCCTACCTGGGAAACCGCGCTGGATGGGTCGGCGGCACTGGTGCACAACCCTGCCGCCGGCAGCCCCCCTCTTGCCGTCGTTGCAAGGGGACCCGGCTGCGTGGCGGCAGCGGTTGGCGACATAGCGGTCGTGGCCGCTTATATCACGCCGAACCGAGACCAAGCTGCATATGAGCAGTGGCTCCGTCAGCTGGCCGTCGTCGTAAATGCCTGCCAGCCCCGTCCGGTCCTTGTGCTCGGGGACTTCAACGCCTGGTCGTATGCCTGGGGTTCCCGACACGAAAGGGGCGCGACGGGGCATAGAGGCAGGGCACTGGTGGACTGGGCCGCACGACTCGGCCTAGTCCTCCTAAATCGGGGAGCCGTGGACACGTTCGTGACCTCGAGGGGTAGCTCCATCGTGGACCTATCGTTCGCGAGCCCCTCGTTGGCGCGACGTGTTCAGGGCTGGCGCGTCGTTTTGGGGGAGGACACAAGTTCGGATCACCGATACATTCGGTTTGACGTGTCCCCCCCTGCGAACGACGAGCCGGCTGCACCGGCTCCACCCGAGCCACGTTGGGCGCTTAAGCGACTTGATCGGGAGCTCCTCCTGGAAGCCGCCATCGTACAGGCCTGGGCCCCTGCGCCGGACAGGCCTGTCAGCATAGACGATGAGGCGGAGTGGTTCCGGGAGGCCATGACCCGTGTCTGTGACGCGGCGATGCCTAGGGCTCCGCCCTATAATCCGAGGGGTCAGGTCTACTGGTGGTCGTCGGAGATCGCGCAGCTCAGACGGGGCTGTGTGATCACGCACCGCCGGTGGGCCCGATTCCGTAGGAGGCGTCGCCGCCCCGCAGATGCGGAGGCCCGAGAGGCGGAGTTGTACGAGGGATACAGGGAGGCCAGACGAGCCCTCCGAGCGGAGATAAGGCGTTCCAAACGGGACGCCTTCCGCGAGCTGCTGGCGACACTGGAGCGGGACCCTTGGGGGCGGCCCTACCGGATGGTGAGGGGCAAGCTGCGCCCCAAGGCCCCGCCGTTAACCCGGTGTCTCCAGCCGGATCTGCTCGGAGGAATTGTTGGTTCCCTGTTCCCAGCGCGGGCGGTGGAACATGTTCCACCGCGGATGACTCCGCCTCGGTTGCGCATGGCGCCCGACGTGGAAGACGACGACGTGCCCGAGGTCACTTGGGTAGAACTAGAGCTGGCGGTGAGAAGGCTAAGAGCCAAACACACCGCCCCGGGACCCGACGGCATTCCAGGCCGAGCGTGGGTCCTAGCTCTAGTCGACGACGCTCTCGAGCCCCGACTGAGAGGGCTTCTCAGCGCATGTTTGGAGCGGGGCCAGTTTCCGAAATTGTGGAAGACGGGGAAACTGGTCCTCATCCGAAAGGAGGGGCGCCCGGCGGACTCGCCGTCCGCCTACCGGCCCATAGTGTTGCTCGACGAGGTGTGCAAGCTCTTTGAAAGAGTAATTGCGAAGCGCCTCGTCGAGCACCTCTCAAGAGTGGGGCCGGACCTGGCGGATGGCCAATATGGCTTCCGCCAGAGGCGCTCCACCGTGGATGCCATCATGCGCGTGAGGGCTCTGGCGGAGGATGCAGTAGCCCGGGGTGAGGTGATGTTGGCGGTGTCCCTGGACATCGCCAACGCGTTCAACACCTTGCCCTGGAGTTGCATTAGGGAGGCGCTCGTGTATCACGAAGTGCCTCTCTACCTCCGCCGCATAGTCGGGGCGTATTTGACGGAGAGAGCCGTCATCTACCCAACAGTGACCGGTCTTGGTCGGCGTGAAATGTCGTGCGGTGTTCCACAGGGATCGGTCCTGGGGCCGCTCCTGTGGAACATCGGATACGACTGGGTGCTTCGCGGTGAGCTCGTAGGCGGTGCCGCCGTCACGTGCTACGCGGACGACACGCTCGTGACGGCGTTCGGGGCGACGTACCGCGAAGCGACCCGAAAGGCCACGACCGCGGTTGCCCAAGTCGTTAGGCGGATCCGGCGGCTGGGTCTCGAGGTGGCCCTGCATAAAACCGAGGCCCTGTTCTTCCATGGGCCTCGGAGCAAGCCACCCGAGGGATCCAGTCTCATCGTGGGAGGAAATCGCATCGGCATCAAGCCCCAAATGAAATATTTGGGGCTCGTGCTCGACGGCCGATGGGACTTCGGAGAGCACATCCGAAGTCTGGCCCCCAAATTGAAGGGCACAGCTCTTGCTCTGGCTCGGCTGTTGCCCAACATGAGGGGGCCCGATGACTCCTGCAGGAGACTCTACGCGGGGATCGTGCGGTCCATGGCCCTGTATGGGTGCCCAATATGGGCGGAGGCCCTGAGGACCAGAACTGTGCAGATGCTGCGCGCTCCGCAGCGAGTTCTGGCCATCAGGGTCATCCGAGGGTACCGCACGATCTCCTTCGAGGCGGCGAGTCTCCTTGCCGGAACTCCGCCATGGGACCTGGAAGCGAGAGCCCTTTCGCAACTGTACCAGTGGCGAAAGGAGGCGCGGGAGCAGGGATGGAACCCCGAGCCTCGAGAAATCGAGGCCGTGCAGTCCCAGCTCCGCCAGGCCATCGTGGTGGAGTGGAAGGAACGACTTGGGCAACCAAGCGCAGGGCACGCCGCAATAGCGGCGGTAAGGCCCATCATGGAGGATTGGCTGGAGAGGCGACACGGAAGCCTCTCCTACCGACTGACGCAGGTGATCTCAGGGAAGGGGTGCTTCGGGGACCACCTGCATCGGATCAGGAGGGAGCCAACGCCTGAGTGTCATCACTGCGACGCGAGCGAGGACTCAGGGCTGCACACGCTGGCGGACTGCCCGGCGTGGGAGGCGCCGAGGCGTGACCTCGTGGCAGCCATCGGGGTGGGGGTCCTCTCGCTCGGCAGCATGATTGCGGCAATGGTGCGGAGCGCGAGCGCGTGGGCCGCCGCCGCCTCCTTCTGCGAGCATGTAATGCTCGCGAAGGAGGGGGCGGAGCGCGCCCGGGAGAGACTTAGAACTCTCCCGGTCCGCCGAGCCCGCAACTTGCTCGCCGCGCGTCGCAGGCAACTCAGGCGCCGGAGGTCGCTTAACGACCTCCGTCCTCCATGAGCGCAGGCCTGGGGGTGGCGGGGGAGGCCACCTGTCACCCCAGCAGAAGCAGGCCGGGACGGTGGGGCGACTAGCGCCCCTCCCCCAAACCGGGGCAAGACGGGGACACCGTGGTTCCCAAACCCGAGGGGGCCATCTCGAAACCGGAGATGGCCCAGGGTCAGTCGGGGTGCGAGGGATATGCTCTATGGGCAACCTTACACCCCGGCGTCTGTAGACCCGAGACGGCGTGCGGTTTTAGTCGGTTCAAGCCCGACATAACCGCCCCCGCTGGCACGCGGGGGGGTATCCGAAGGGATTTCCGCACTATAAAAAAAAAAAAAAAAAAGGTATAAATGATTTTGTTAATTACATACCTGCACCTTCAGGAAAGATTCTTGTAGCCGATGTGACTGGTTTCAAAGCCTTTTCCATATCCATCCTATAAAAACAAACTAATTATTAAAAAAATCTCTTCGAACTAACATTTATATTCTTACTATATCCTACTATTTTTATTAATGGATGTATGGATGGGTATTTGTTACTCTTTTACTTACAAATGGCTAACTAGATCTGGATGAAATTTGACACAGAGAAAGATTATAGTCTGGAAAAGAAGCTGATGTCCATTTTTTATAGCAGCAATAGTTAAAGAGATAACATAATACTGGTAACTTTTTCCTTCTGTTCGCACCTATAGGCACCTACTCTATAATTCAATTTGTTTAAAAGGTTAATAAATGTACTTTTAATTACCATTTGTCCTTTAAATCTCTTATTGTCTGAGATGGTACGCTGTCTAAAAATTTATGAACGAGTTCTATCACAGCAGTTTCGGCATTTGAAGATCTTTGCTGAAGATCCCGTGCTGTTTAATTAGATAAGGTTTATAGAAGATTTTCGACCACAAAATAATGCTAAATATCAAAAGGTTTACATCCTTCCTTCATATTAACTACATACCAATTTCATCGCGTCGAACTAGATTTTCTTCGTAGAATACACTAGGATCAACAGCCATTTCGGGCAAATAAACAAGCATTGACTTAGTGATGGATGCCAGTATGGCGTCAATGCGGGCTTCTTTCATATCTACAACCTATAACAAACCCAAATTCTCATTTATTCGAGGTATCGATTAATATAGAATAGAAAACCAAAACTTTGTATTACCTCTTTAATGAACAGGTCTACTTCATCCAAAATTTTCTCAATGCTATCACAATAAGTAGGGATTTCAAGAGAAGTCCATGTTATAGTTGACAATCCTGGTTCGAAAGCTCTTTCCATCTTTACCAATTGCGCTCGGAGTAAAGGCAAGTAAAGTTTTGGCATACTCCTTTAAAACAAATCACATGTTTGAAAATGCTAGTATTACAGTTTTAATAAATCTTGTAACTATTTGATATATTGATTTACTTGCGTATTTGATCATTTCTTTGAACCAAAGATTTGACTCGTTCATAACTTGCAAAGATTTTATCCTTGCAAAAGGCTAATACCTGTGCACCGTCAGGTACACCTATAATTAAAATGAAAATGGCAATTATAGATAAAATTAAAAATTAAGTTATGATCAATATGATTCAATATAATATGCTTACGAAGTCCCAACTGCCACATATATTCAATCTCCCTGATGCATTCCGGTATGTAAATATTGAAGTTTATTACGTACATATTTGTCGTTGGATGACGTATCAGAAGGGGAGTTATTAAACTCAAGTGCACCTTGTAAGTAATTATGAGTATTAATAAAAAATTGTATTCACTGGTCCTATGTATACTTGGTGATTAATTGTTAAGTAGTTATAGTAGTATATAGAATAAATATAAAACATTATACTTTTACTTTATAATACATGCATAAGGTTAGTGGCTGCATAAAGATAATTACGGAAATATAACTAATATAACAAACGATATTATTTTTATTTTCAAGCGTTGCTTTAATTGCCAACTTAAAATTTGCATTCACATTTTATTACCTGTCCAATATTTTCAGCCCAGGCGTAATGATATATTAGTTCGAATTCTGTAAATACGATAGACATGACATTGTACAACTTTATACAATTCTGCGTATTCTGCAACAAGAAATTTAATATTCATGTTTATATTCTCATCCATATAAATTTATATTTCCTGATTGAACTCATGAATTCTATGTAGCATAGCTAAAACTAATTATTTACCAAATCAAACATGAAAAAAATATAAAATTAACAAATTTTTAGCGCACACATTTAATTTCTAGGAATGCTACATACAGTATGTGTTATGACTTCGTGGTGTTCCCTAAATGTCTCCATTGGTTTTTTAATGTTCTTATCATAAAATCTAATCCACATCACACGACCAGCGACTGGAGGCATGTTTCTAGGCAGTTCTGGATTTTCTCTTTCTTCATTATACCTAAAGATTTCAATAGTTATTGTAAGTGCGGCCCACGTTTTCGGCTTTCGTAATTGATTGGCAGCAGCGGAACACCGACTTATTTAAGGTATGTAAGGTTTGCAGGTAACAGCGAAGCAACGATCGGCGACAAATATAACACTACATATCCCTCTTTAATCAGCCGATCCACTTACGGACCGACCCACTGGTTCAACTGAACCAGTGGGTCGGTCCGTAAGTGGATTCGATTATCCAATGTCTATAGATATGCGAGCTTATAAGCTGTGCTGTTTGTACGAGAGTCTCATGTATTATTGGCGCTCATACGAGCCGAACAACTTAAATCTCTAAATACCTTTAACTAAGAGTATCTTCTGTTAGATTATAATAGATTTTTTACGGCAAATGATTATCTCCGTACATAAGGAACAGGATCATACTCATACAAAGAACTTTGCCTGCAAAGGTAAACTAATAACTTTTTGGCTTAAAAGTGTTAAAGACAGTGCAGGACCATTATCTGCCCTGAAAACGCTTGATTGTCACAACTATTGTCATGAATTGATGCACGATCCATTTATCAATTAATTCGTAATCGGTGCGTCAATGAGGTATTTATTAAAAAACTCTATACGTATACCTGTCTCTGATCGACTCTATTTCTAATGTATAGTTTTGAATTAAATCATAATATTGATCTTCGAGGTATAAACAGTCCAGTTTAAGTTTCGAAAATCTAGATAGTAACTGCAAAGCTATTTCCGTCGTTGGACACTTTCTAACACTCTGAAAATGTAAATATAATATATATTTTTACCATGCCATGACAATTACTTCAGTAAGTAAGTTTCAAAAAAGGAAATGGTATTTAATGATGGTCTAGATTATGAATAAGGATTCAGTAAACAAGTGACAAAATGATGTATTTGCGTGCCCTTCTCAAAAGGGGAGGAGACCTGCTGGGGCCTCGTCTGCAATCCACTATGCGAGCATAACGCTTCTCGGTAATAGGCCTGATGTCAGAGACACCATGTGGTTTTACTCCGTATACGGTTCGACTCCAATATATCTGCCCACTGTGAGGTGGTGGTTTGCACCTACTGACTTGCTAAACTACTTGCCAATGTGATGCATAAACGTAAAACAATCAAACGTAAAAAATATGTTTTATTTCGCCGGTTTTTTGTTCAAACCTGTAATAACTGTTATAGTCAACAGTCAACAATGGATTCCTAGAATTATACAAAAAGTAGAATATTTACGTTAATCATAAAATTTTCCAGCAACAGCTCCTGGTTAGCAACAGTATCTGCATATGTTTTATAATCCTTGTCAAAATCTGGACGTCTATAACATAAAACACACAAGTAGACAAATACTTAGAGCGAATATTCCTATATCCCTACATATTATAAAACATAATCCTCCGCCGCGTCTGTGTGTTCGCGATAAACTCAAAAACTACTGCAACTATTTTCATGCTGTTTTCACCAATGGATAGAGTAGTTCTCGATGAAGTATATAATTTATAAAGTTTTGTATACATTAGCTAAAATATAATGATATTTGTTTGAGGTGTCGGAAAAAAAATAAACCTACTGGAAGCTACTTAAAACCTTTCAGATATAACAAAATGTGTTGAGGTGGTAGAATAGGGTCCCATGGGTAGCGGGAATAGGATCAGAATTCAACTACTTAAATATACCTACACTTTGTATACCAAAACTGCGGCAGCAGTTTGATTGAATAGACGTTTTGTAAAATTGAAAAACGGTTTTGTTTATTTAACGGTCTTACTCGAGATTTTACATTTTTTTTAACTTTTATTTAAATTGCAATTATTGTATGTTGGAACCTATTATAGTTTTATACCTGTGATCTAAGGCGTCATATGTCTTGGTCGAAATAGCTTTGTAAAGCTTATTGAACATTATGGCGAATTCTTCAATACCTTCTAAAGTTGTTTTGTTGAGCACGTAGTATGTTATGTATGTTTGAAATAGATTTACAATCTGTAAAAAAATAAAGAATAAACATTGAAAAGCAAACAAAGTTCAGTGTAATTCAGTCTACACAGTAATATTCTTACAATTTTGCGCAGCGACGGAGAAAGGTTTTCTTAAAACAAATATATCAAAAATTGTAGTTGTTTAGTTTTAATCGTTAAGTATTTATATTTTGATATTTTCACCGCGTATTAAAATGTCGGTGTTAGTATATTATTTTTTCTTTACCTACCCGCTCATTATTAGTAGTACGGATTCAACGACGCCTGTACCGGACGAAGTGGGCGTGGTATGCTAGCGGTATATCGCAATGTATTGCGCGAGATGACTTGGTTGTAGGGATCGAGCTCGTTAGCTCGTTGGTAGATCACGTGCTCGCGCGTTTTTGGTTGGCTTCGCCACGCGCTTTGGAGGCGCAAAATCGTGTTGATTTTTTGGCGAAAGTTTTGGATTTTGATGCGCTAAAGGTCGCGTTTTGTTATACGACCTAGCGCAGTGTTGTTTTTTTTGAAGAATTTGGTTTGCAGCTTTACCGGTTTCATTGTGGGCGTCTTGAAGATTGGACCGCCGTTGCCGCCTTAAAGGGAAATGAAATCTTTTATAATTTTTGTAATCTATTGTATAATACATCCTCCGGATTTTGGTTGTAATAATCGTCCACGTTTGGACGTAGCGGTTAGTCCATTTTTGATTACCCTCTTTGTAAAATAAATTACTATTTCATATTAATACTTGATTAATCTTGCCTAAAAGTCGGATGTTGCCTAATCGCTTGCGATCGGAATTTATCCTTTGAATTTGCATGATTGTTTTGATTTGAGTGCCTATTTTAATTGTTTTTGGGACTTTGTGGGATATAATTTCGATCATATTTCCGTCCAAATATTGTTGCTTGAGCGCTATATAATTGACCTAACATTTTCCCATACTATGTTTTTTTGGTCAAGAGCGAGTCACTTTGGGGGACGGCTGGGTTACTCGAATTAATTAAGAAAATAATATTTTGAAAATGCCCCGCCTGACCTTACGTCGGTTTACTCTTGTTACGACTTTATACACTGTACGAATACAATACGACTTGCTATAAAATTGAAAGTACTTTATAATTTGATTTACGGGAAATTCGGGTTTTTCATAAACTTATAATTTTGTAGTATCCCTTTTGCCTAACCTAATAATAATTGTTAGTGCCGATTTTGCGGGCCTAGTTTGGCACCGGATTTTACTAGACACGATTGATAAATTAATGATTAAGTTTTACGCACGTTTCCACTACGCGATGTTTTAGACTTAAGTTAATATCGTTGACTTACGACGATATCGGTGCCTCGTAACGCAGTTTCCGAGCGCGAAAGGGACTAGTGGGGCTACGGTTTGAAACCTAGGTACTCGTAGTCGCATTTTCGCATTTGCTTCCTCCTTAGTGAGGGGGCTGGTAGCAGAGCTGCTTCGGAATCATTGCTCTGGCTACGTTCGCGTACAGTAGTGTCATAAAAGTGGTAATACCAATGTTTTATAAAGCTTTCTAGTTCGACTAACGTGTATTCTGTTCTCTGTTTGAATAATATCTGTATATCTTACCTTAACCACTCTAGTGCGGAATGTTTCAAATTTTCCAAAAATATACATTTCAGAGCAATCAAACGGTCTCTCGTCAGCTGCTTCTTTCATTTCTATTTGAATTTCAGCATAGCATTCCCGGTAAAAATTATATAAGCAAAGGCACCGCTACCAAAGCAATATCAAAAGCAAGACTTAATAAACGGATTATTTTTCTTTGTATCTATCTCTTTCTCTCTTTCCATGTTATAGTCAGATTAAGAACTATATTTTAAATAAAACATACATACATACATACATAACTTTACGCCTGTATCCCCGAAGGGGTAGGCAGAGGTGTATTACACATCCACGATTCGCCAGTTATGTTGAGGTCCCAATGTAATAGGGGGCGAGCCTATTGCCATCTATCGATCACATTATTAAGCGAGCGATAATTATCATTTATTAATGCACACATAACTACGAAAAATCAGAGGTGTGTGCCCGGGCAACTGGGGATCGAACTCGAGAACTCGTCTCAGCAGTCCCTTACGTATGCCACTGGGCTATCGCCGCTTATGGGCTTAAAAATATGAGCAAAACGACTTTATTTATTGTAGGTACTTATGAGAAAGACATTAATGAAGTTCTGGTATGCCTGGTTTTCGAGTTTATAGTATTGGCACAAATTAAATAATAGTATGGAGGTATTCAAAGTAAAAAGATTTTATAGAGGTAGCAGTACACTCACACAAGCAAACACAGCATCCTATAAATGCCCACGTGACAGTACGTGGGCATTTATAGGATGCTATGTTCGCTTACCATCGGATAAAAAGCGAGGACTATATTTTTTTTAGACACGGATACTAACAATATAACTGTATTACTAACTAGGGGGTAAGGGGGAGAACAGCCTAATCATCTGCTGACCCCAATTGTCAACCTCACCTGCGGCGGCGGTGGCGTCAGTTACCGCGGTGCCCCCTGCTAGATAACGGACGAGGCTCTGGCGACCGAGCCGTGGCGGTATAACCACACACCTAGCTTGGACAGCCGGCTAGAAGAGGCTGCAGTAGCCTTAGGGCATAAATAGTCCTTAAACGACTGGCGCAGAAGGCAACGGGAAACCACTGCAGCTAATATCCCAAGATAGTCAACATGAAAGTACAACCGAAGAGATTTAGACCGCCATGCGAACCGCTTAGCAACCGGCGCCGTGCTGCGTCCGGGGCACGCGGTGGGAAATGGGATACCGGCCATGGAGGAGTAGGAGACCAGGCTTTCCCCACGGAAATTCTACTACTGGAATCACCTTGAAGCTGTGGTAGATTCAGACAGTCGGAACATGGAATACAAGAGGCTTGCTCAGTCCCGGAAAACTCGACATCGTAGAGAGAGAGATCACCAGATGTGGCTTGAACATTTGTGGACTGAGTGAGACCCACTGGAGGGACAATGGTCATTTCCTTACAGATGGCCATATCATTTACTTCTCTCGCAATGACACTGACAGCAGGAATGGGGTGCAATTCTTGTTCCAAAGCGACTAAGGAGTAGTGTTCTCGGCTATGAACCAATTGATGACCGAATAATCCGGATTAAACTGAAGGCATCCCCAGTAAATCTAAACATCATCCAAGTCTATGCCCCCACAAGCACTGCAAGTGACGACGTCATTGAGAGGTTCTATTTCGAGTGGAGCTATACACGATATATAGCTCTATTCCTCTTTATCGTTAGGATGACCTATAAATAGCAGTAACAGCGCCCACATACACAGGTAACCACTGAAGATTAATAATGACAAATATGCAAATACCTAACACTATTCTGTACTAGAGACCACCATTGCTAAAATTCCCAATAGAGAACTTCTTATAATCTTGGGTGATTTTAACGCCAAAATTCGAAAAAAATCTGAACACCTTAACAAGTGCGTCGGTAGATTTGGTCTGGGGGTACGCAATGAAAGAGGTGAGCGGCTCATAGAGTTTGCAACTGAGAATGACTTGGCGATGGCAAATAGTCAATTCCAACACCATCCAAGAAGGTTGTATACGTGGACGTCGCCGGACGGCAAATACCGTAATCAAATTGACTATGTGCTAATCCGGTCACGATGGAAAACTTCCATTATAAGCGCACAAACACTACCCGGAGCAGACTGCGGATCCGACCATCAGCTGCTTGTCTCAAAACTAAAACTCAAACTTACAGCAGCAAGAACTCTTGACAAGCCTAGGAGACTTGAAGTAAAGGATGGGCCTAAATTTCGAGCAGCTATAGACCAAAAATGGGTGGAATGGGCAAGGAGACTTGAAGCAAAGGATGGGCCTTAATTTCGAGCAGCTATAGACCAAAAATGGGTGAAATGGGCAGGCGCAAACCTTGCGGAAGAGACACCGGATGTGATATGGGTCCGAACAAAATATCTCATTGAACATGCAGTTCGTGAATCTGAGCCACCGAATGAAAGACTTAAGCGCCAACTTTGGATGACAGATGCTACGCTCGCACTAGTAGAAGAAAGACGAGTGATAAAGACCAGAGGGGTGGATGTTGGAGTCCTCAACTCACTGTCTGCTTGAATCCAAGCTGAATGCAGGTGAGACTACAACTCCTACCTCTGTGGAATCTGCTAAGAGGTAGAAGCCCACGCGTACAAGCATGAATCTGGGGATCTTTATCGGAAGATTCGCTTTATAACGAAAACGCTGGGATCAAAAACCTGGGCTATAGAAGACAGTAGAGGTGAAGTAGTAACAGACCTAGCTCAGATATCTGAAGTCTGGAAGAACTACTGTCATTCCTTGTTCCAAGACCCGCAATCACAAAACTTTCCAGATACAGAACCCAGGCATGATGATCAAGAGCCAGATATCCTCAAGTCTGAGATTGAAGCTGCCATTAAACATCTCAAGAATGGGAAGGCTACAAGCAGAGACGCCATCCCGATTGAAACTATAAAGCCTTGAGAGAACACGGCACCTATATGTTTTACACCCTGTGCAACAGGATTTGGCGGACAGGAGTGTGGCCTAGGGAGTGGACTCACACAGTCTTCAATTCTCTACATAAAAAGGGTTCCACCAAGAATTGCGGCAATTACCGTCTGATTGCACTGATATCGCACGCAAGCAAAATAATGCTTCATATTCTCAATGAAAGGTTAAAGTCATATCTGTCTGGGGAGATCGCACCAGAGCAAGTCGGGTTTGTAAAGGGAAAGGGGACTCGAGAACGAATCCTCATAGTTCGCCAGATCATCGAAAAGGCACGAGAATTTAACAAGCCGACTTATATGTGCTTTGTCGATTTCTCCAAAGCGTTCGACTCGGTTAAATGACCTAAACTATGGAACGCACTTGTCGAAATGGGCACTCCCAAACATCTTGTCCATCTTCTCAGGCAGCTATACGAAAAAGGAACAGCTTCGGTGCGGACAGATGATATGTTGTCTAGTGATTTTCACCCGAGTGCAGGTATCAGACAAGGGTGTATAGTATCGCCGCTCCTGTTTAATGTATACACGGAGCTGATAATGACGATAACCTTGGAAGACTGGGCTGATGGAATAATAGTTGGTGGCCATAGGATCGCGAATTTGCGCTACGCCGATGATACCACCCTATTTGCCACCTGTCCACGCCGTATGGAAGAGTTGCTTCTGAAGATGGAACGCGTGAGTCTGGAGTTTGGTTTAAAGATCAACCGTCAAAAGACCAAAACGATGGTAGTTGACCGCGTCTCGCGTCTCGCCCGAAGTGACTAAGATTGCGAACTGTAACGTGGTCCACTCCTACATCTATCTGGGAGCTTTAATATCAAACTGTGGTGGTTGCGTGGATGAAGTGAAGTGGCGTATGGGTATGACGAGAACTGCAATGGACAAAATGAAAAGAATATGGAAGAATAGGAATATTACTAAAAATACTAAGATCCGGCTCGTCCGACCGCTCATATTCCCCATATTTTTATACGCTGCCGAGACGTGGACGCTTCGAGAAATTGAGAAGAAAAAGATAGACGCTCTAGAGATGTGGTGCTGGAGAAGAAGACTCGGAATATCATGGACTGAATTCCGAACCAACGTGTCCATCCTTAAAGAGCTCGGCATCAAGCAGCGTCTATCTACGCTAGTTAAGACTCGAATACTAAAAATTTTCGGCCATGTATCGAGGCGTAGCAATGACTCCGTTGAACGTCTTGTCGTCCAGGGCAAAGTAGAAGGAACAAGGCCACGTGGGAGGTCACCCATGCGATGGACCGACCAAATCAAATCTGCCGTGGGCGGACCCTTGCATGAGTGTACCAGAATGTCTGCGAACCGGAAGAAATGGCGAGATATCATACGGCGAGCGACATCTGTACCGGATAGTACTAGCAGTTGACCACGACCGCTCTGCAAAGAGTGTGTGGGGACACAGCTTTACGTACTGTGAGGACACAGCTGTACTGTACCTGCTAAGTAAGCAAATATTGTATTGAATTGCAACGAAGACCCAGTCTCGGGCTTGTCGGGCTGCGTGTCGGTCATACACTCTAATAAATCACCTTGTTCACAAATCTTAGTTTATTCATTGGTTCCTGTAGTTACAGTCCGACCCCGGGACTCCACAAGTGCATCGACTGAGAAGAGACTAACTATATATAATACTATTAACAATATAAACTAACGATATTCACACGTGGTTGCAAATAATTAATTATGTACTGCAAAAAAGGTATAACGTACTCTGGATTTCTGTATAAAATTAAGCTTATCCTGGTTCCATATTGTTTTTTTGCCGTAATTAGTCAAGTAATCCATACACATGTTAAGAATTTGATTTGTCACTTTGACAAGTAATGTAGATATTTGCTTTGTCGTATTATAATATCGTGATGTGGCAAATATCATACGAATGGTGTACAATAGACCCGGTATGTACTGTTGCATCGTCTGTGGATCGCATCTGTAGGTAGATACAAAAGAAAAACCATCTTTAATCAAATCAAGGACGATTTTAATATCAGGGGTTTCGCTCGCTCATAGTAAACACTATATAACGCACTCCTTCCTAAAAAATATTATATGATATCAAGTGTGATTACGTATTTGCGGGCGTTAGTTCATAAATCCACTTATAAAATACGTACATTTAACAAGCACATATTACGGTTATCGAATTGTTAAATATTACTATCGTACCTATATAAGGGTTCACAGTATTTCTCCAATGCATATAAGTACTTGACATTGTCATAAGCTTCATTGAAATAGTCAGTTACCATGTTATCCAGTTGTCTCCATTTCTGAAATTAAGTGATAGAATGCTAGTTAAGTAATTTATTCGAGAAGTAAGACTCCAAACTTGGGATCTAGAGTTTGTGATTTAGACTCTATATCCAGTACACTATCGACAAACTCGACCTTAACATTAGCGATAAAGAGAAAAAGAAAATTTCATATTTTTATTATAGTTTACCTTAAGCAGTTTAGATTTCACGCGTATCAAAGTATTGATATACATCATTGTGGGTTCACTCTTGATATGCTCGATGATGGAAGTAAATGTGGTAAGCTGGCGCCTCCAGTAGTCTAGCTCTGCTAAGGGCCCTATATTAGAAGGCTCACGTCTCAATTGCTGACTTTGTACTAATACCTAAAAATAAAATTTTGTCTTTTACTTACAGTATCTACTTTTTTTTTTTTTTTTTTATCGTGCGGAAATCCCTTCGGATACCACCCCGCGTGCCAGCGGGGGCGGTTATGTCGGGCTTGAACCGACTAAAACCGCACGCCGTCTCGGGTCTACAGACGCCGGGGTGTAAGGTTGCCCATAGAGCATATCCCTCGCACCCCGACTGACCCTGGGCCATCTCCGGTTTCGAGATGGCCCCCTCGGGTTTGGGAACCACGGTGTCCCCGTCTTGCCCCGGTTTGGGGGAGGGGCGCTAGTCGCCCCACCGTCCCGGTCTGCTTCTGCTGGGGTGACAGGTGGCCTCACCCGCCACCCCCAGGCCTGCGCTCATGGAGGACGGAGGTCGTACTTACAGTATCTACCTGGTTTTTGATTTGGCACGTAGGAGAGAATAGTGCGACGCCGGCTAAGATCGGCTTGCTTCGGTTGTAAAGCGTCCTCTCTATCGCCTACAACTAATTACAACTTATTTTTTTAGAGTAGTTAAAAGCGAAGTTATAATTTTAATATTTTATAAACACAATTTTAACTACTCTATAAAGGCATCAAACTGTCAGACCGATTTGCGGTTCACAGAACGCTCTACAAAACTGAAGTAACCCGATCTGAGCTGGACTGTTACTTTTACTCAAAATCCGGGTGCTGCATATAATATGCACTTACTTTCTGTTCGAAAGTATCACCCAAATTATGATTCCTCTTATTTAATTGTATTGATTATTAAATTTGTGACATTAAGAACATACAATTTTATTAGGATTTTTGTAGGTAAGACTATTTTACACACAGTAAGGGTATTTGTACACACAGTAAGACTATTTGTACACTTAGTAAGACTATATGTATGACTGTGTTTTAATAAAAATCTTACCCTAGTTATCTGTCTCATCCACTGTTTAACGTATGAGCAAATTTCTTCTAACACTGCAGTTTTGGTAATCGCTACCTTCATTTTTTCCGGATCCGACAGCTCGTCCTGATATAAGTCTAGATTTATTTGAAATCTTGTGCAACATTCCAGATCTATCTTTGTTTCTAGTAACAAAAATGTTATTTAAATATGACTCAATATATTTAATAAAATCTATATCTATACATATAATAAAAACGTAACGAGGTGAAAACTGTATATATGTGTTCTAGGAACGATACCGATGCCAAATATTTGTTTTTTGGAATTTTTGTCTGTTTGTCTGCTCTTATTATCGATGTCCGAGCATCACTTGAAGATTTAGCATGAACATTCTTCTAAGGTATGATGATGAACTGCGTTATATATCATCACGCTATTATAAGTGTGATAGGAGCAGCTGGGTAAAATCGAACAAATCTATCATTGATCATTCCTTTATTATTACAAAGCAGTCATAACGAAATTCTGCAGTTTGATAGAACTCGGATATGGTCAACGTTCGGACTATAAATCATCAGTTCATCACACTATAGCTAAAATGTAAAAATCTCGAAACTACAGAGTTACCTACGTGTAAAAGATAGTTGATTGATTATTTGATAATTGAACGCAACCGTTGTTATTAAATATCATCACGCTATTATAATAGGGAACCGGGTAGATTTCGATGTTACAAGTAAACGTATATTTCTTTATGATAAATGATTGAGTTTTATCATTCTCTTAATTTAGAAGTTACAGGGGGGGGGGGCACATTTACCTCTCTGGGAGTGTCTCCCGCGCAAACTATTCAGTTTAGAAAAAAATGATATTAGAAACCTCAATATCATTTTTGAAGAGCTATCCATAAACAATTCACACATATGGCTTCGATGAAAAAAAAAAAATTTCAGTAGTTTCAGTTCTAAGTATGGGGACCCCCAAAATTAATTGTTTTTTTTTCTATTTCTGTATGAAAATCTTAACGCGGTTCACAGAATACATCTACTTACCAAGTTTCAACAGCATAGTTCTTATAGTTTCGGAAAACAGTGGCTGTGACATACGGACGGACAGACAGACAGACATGACGAATCTATAAAGGTCCCGTTTTTTGCCATTTGGCATCGGAACCCTAATAACGATGAAATAGGTAACCTAATACGTGTTTGGTTTGAAACTGCAGAAGTAACCATACCTTGATCTATTCCGAATTCAACGCAGACGAAGTCGCGGACAACAACTAGTTCTATATTAAATATGTCATAAAATCGCAACACCTGGTTACGAAAATCTGTACATTGAATATTTTTTCTATTACTAAAATAACTAGCAGTAGAATAAATTTGATCTAAACAATTATTGCTTGTAACTTCATTATTACGGAGCAGATCTAAACGATATTTATAAGAATTCATGCATGGTCAACATCCAGCCCATAAATCCCTACAGTATGCGCAAGCTACATAAAACACTAGGTCTGCAAGGCGAATCGCTGCTTGCAATGTTGAGCTGAGTGAGACATCGTGAATCAGATTTTGAAAATTTTGAACAGTGATCATTCCTTCGTGGCAAGTCCGTTTTTGAAAATTCTTTTTGAAAGTCACAACTCTGGACATGCTTTCTGAGCGTGTAAAGTTTGGTCACAGTGTCTCGAGCGGTTATTATGTAATTCCATCTGGAATTTTTTTAACGGTGACCATTCCTCTGTGGTAGCATAATTTTTTCAAAATATATTCATAAACCTTCCTCTGATTGACCTCTTTAATCATGCCAAATTTGGTTCTGATTGGATTAGTAGTTTAGGAGGAGACCTGTGATAAAGAAAATCCTGAAGTCTGGTATGAGGAGCTGTCGCTCGACTTCGTCTCACTCAGCTCAATAAAATCACTACTATCAAATCAGTTAGACGTCTGTGTGTCGGTCGCTTTATTTAAACCTGAAACTATATAAGTACGGATAATTCCCAAAAGTAATATGTATTGAAATAATATGAATTGGTGTTGAGACAACAGGAAAAATACCATGACATAATATATTCTGAAGATACAGCGGATGTAGTCGTGGTCAGAGCTACTTAAATATGTATATGTTACGGATTATGTTACGTGCGTGGATAATTTTAACATTAGCCGGTTGTTCTTAGAAATACCCACTGGAACCAACTAATGTTCGTTAGAATGTTTGTTTGTTATGAATATTTTCAACTTTAACCGGCATTAACTTCGTGTATTATCACAAGTAACCTAACACGAAGAGTATGGCGGCCTAGCCTTACGGCCGAGCCACACGGTGCGGCACCGCACCGCCCCGCATTACTCTGCACCGCACTGGCAGCCACACGAGAAGCGCGGCATCGCAATGTTTTTACGGCGCCGCTGCGGGATATAGAATCAACGAGCGTGCACTCTTCCCTATGCCGAACAAACAACGGAACGGCGCTGCTGCGGCACCGTACTGCTTGCACCCCTCCCCGCCTCGTCTGCCTCATTCCCAAGTCCGGTGCGCCTGCGGTGCGGCGCCGGAGTCAAGCCGGGTGCGCCTGCGGTGAGGCTGGGTGCCCTCGACCTGGATAGATTACGGCTAGGCCACACGGTGCGGTGCGGCTCCAGCACGGCGCTTGCGCGGTGCCGCAACGGTTTCCTACATATAAAAATTTATGGTATGCCACACGGCGCGCCCGGCTCCGCTCCGGCGCCGCACCGCAGGCGCACCGGACTTGGGAACGAGGCAGACGAATATCCGAAAAATGTAATTATATTAGTTATTCGTGACGAAACGAACATAAGATTTTATTAGGATTATTGTACACACAGTTACGTTTATTACAGTTTTATTCTCGCGTTACATCCTTTTAACTCGTACCCCTTATTTTATTTGTATACATTTTGTGCCAAGTTTCTTTGAATAGTTTGCATTATAATAACCATTTCACATAAAACACATACTCACTTGCAAGATAATCGATAAAAAGCTTAATTTTGGAAATATAATAGTTGATCATCTCTTCACTCCTGGGATTAGGTGGGCTGAGCTCCCCCCATCCTTTGCATTCATTCAAAGACGCAAGGTAAACATATTGCATTGTTTTATATATACCCGATACTATGTTATCCGTTTCTTGTTTTACATCAAATAAAGCCATGTAGTAGTCCTGAAAATTAAACCCATGACAGGAAACAATTACCCGAGGACAAAAAAATGGCCTGCTGGAATTAGATAATCATTAATTTTCTAAAATTACTTCCAATTTGTATGACTTCAGATACAATTTAAATGCTACGAATATGCAATTCACTACTTACTTCAGAGACATTTTTAGAATCAATAGCTTTGTTTTTTATCCTATACATGGCCACACAATTCCCTTCCGTACCTATCGTAGAACTATCAGATATATATGTCCGAAACATTTTACCCTTTTGATTGTGAATAAACCGACCAGATTCTGAAATACAAAAAAGGGAAACTATAAGTATTGCTTTAGTGTTTATTTTTCCTCGTTTTGAAACCTCCAAGTTTTTGTTAATTTTGGAATATTGAGTTGATGCCGAAATTTTATTGTAGGTGTAAAATCTTTTTTGTACTGTAGTTGTACATTATTAACTAAGATTAAACGAAACTTTACCCATTTTAGGAGGAGGGAGATTTGCATCACACACGACAAAACAGTTTCTGCCACCTTCGGCAACAGCACTATCTAATATATCTATATGAACATCAGCATCATAGACACCCTCCTGCAAGAAATGTAAGTTTTTATCACAAAGTTATTAAAATTTGTAAAGCCAATCTCGTAGTTACTCACTAGAACATAATCAGGTGTTACTCACGAGAACATAATCAGGTGTCTTATTTATTGCAGACGCAGCATTTTCTAGTAAGAATCTATGTTGTGTTTTGATACCACCCATGCGATTTGAGCGAGCTTCTTTCGCTTTAGCCTTTAAGTAAAATATTAAATATATAAACCAATTGTCGTAAACATAAAAATATAATTTGATACATATCGAATTTATTTACTTGCTTGTCTTTGTATGACTCATGACCTAATGCCAAAGTGCTCATGGATATTTTGCTCTTCTTCTGCATATCTATTATTCGAGCGCTAAGATCTAGTATAGCATTCAAAGCCGTTCTGTCTACATCAACGCGCTCTTCAACGCCTACTAGCATTTTTTTGCGTCCTTTTTTGGCTCCCCATTTCGATATTGCACTAATTTTCATACCAGCATCATACACTTTTCCACGTTCTTCCGTTGCTGCCCCTTCTTCATCTCCCGCTTCCGCTGCTTCTTCATCTGGAGCTGGTGTTCCTTCAGTAGCAGCCGCATCTGTTGGAGCTTCAGCATCTGGTGCTCCAATATCTGGAGGCGCTGCTTCGCCATCCTCGGCCATTTTTATCTATATTTATAAACAAATAGCTCTACTGTGACAAATTCTGTTTTGAAGCTTACTCGTCACTGATACAAATTAATAAGACAGAAATCCACTGTCACATCGCAATTCAAAATTCAAAAAGCGTGAGCCGCCGTTGCTAGGATCTAATTTCTACTTATTTATTCTAATCTCTACATTTACTATGCTTAGAATAATAATAATATGCTTCGTCTGTTACAGAATCTTGAACCAACTGTAAACGTTTCGGTGCAACGATTGTCGGATCAGGTGCTGGCTATGCAGCGATGTCACTTGCATATAGTTAAGTACTTGAGGGGCTACGCAGTTGCAGAACGTGTGAAACAGTTTTGTAGAACCTCGGTTTTGACCCCAGCTGTGGCGTAGCGGTAGTGCATTCAACTGCTACGACAGGGGGCGCGGGTTCGATTCCCACTCAGTGCAAATATTTGTATGCATGCATATGTCTATTTGCATTGGTCTGGGTGTTTCTATGTATAATATGTAAGTATTATTAAAAAAAAGTATAAAAGTATGTTTATCCGCATTCTAGAATCCTTAACACAAGCTAGTTAAACTATGCTTACTTTGGGTCTAGAAAGCGCTGTTAAGAATGTCGTAGAATATTTAAAAAAAAATTATATCTGCTTTATCTGACAACATATACGTTTTTGCCGAATAGACGACAAGGCGCTAAAAACAGAGTTATATTATTGTATAGTTTTTGAAAAATGTATTACAACTTTATTAAGGTTATTTGTTAAGTGTAAGAAGAAAAGTTTTGTAATCGTCTTCTGATGAGGCCGTCAAGCTGAGTGCCACCATTGTTAACATGGTACGTGTATGTAATGGTGACCCTCTTTCCTGAGACTTTACCTTCAGTTTACCATCAGGCGAGGTGAAGTCAAATTAACATGTCCTAAATATATATAAAAAAAAAAGTAAATATAATGTATATTGCTTTGATTACATATTTTGTTTTCCTTTTTCATCGTCATCTTCCCAACCTTTTCCCAATTACATTGGGGTCGACTTAAATATCAGTATTTTACATAAAGGGACTGCCATCACACATTCTTAACCCAGTATGAAACGAGTATGATTCTTAGTTAGACCAGCTGTTGTGAGATTTTTCTTAACAACTATCCTAGTTCGTGGATGGTAATCCTCCACGGAGCAAATGAGGCAAGCGTTTGACACCCTTTTTATTACATAATTAACAGGTAAATAATAGGAGAAAAAGCAAAGCTTTTTAATTTAACATTTTTAGTACGGAACTCTTGAAACATAATGAGATTCTTCAATATAGGAGTGGAATTGCCTGCCTGAGCCTGTGTTTCCGAAAAGCTATAACCTAGGAATCTTCAAATCACGAGTGAATAGGTTCCTTCTAGGCAAACATGATCCACCGTAGACCACATCGTCACTTACGGCCAGGTGAGATAGAGGTCAAACGTGAGCCATCATAATAAAAAAATATATATATAAAATAATTTAGTACAAATGTATTCAAAGTGCAATAAGTAATTTGCAGTTTCTTAAATCCCGGGATTAAATCTTCATATTTATGATTCCGGGATTTTAGAGGAGGTATTATTAACTCTATGTTACTTCCTTCCTCGAATTTTAGGTGAATATACTCTACCTATTCCGATCTCTGGTTATCATAGTAGACCTCGTTTACCGTGTTTTCCAATGCATAAACGTAATAAAGCACTGGTGTGTGCCTTGGATTCACTATTATCTATTTATTAAGATAATAGTGAAGATCTCAGTGATACATACTTAATTCCGTACTGTGCCGCTATTGTAGCCTGTCGAGTAGCTGTTGTTGCAGTACAGAATTGAGCGTCGTATCACTGAGGCCAGGGCACTCATTGGCAAGATTATCTGCTTCAGGTCGGGTAACACACGCCCGAGAGTGATGCGCTTTGTCAATCGGGCATTTTCGGGAACTAGCATCAGTCCCCAATATTATCCATCTCGAGTCACAGAGCGCATCGACTTCCTGAAGTTTATGCATGGGCAAACCACATAAAGCGGTACAAAAAAGAAGAGACCGATACATGCTGAATCACACATTTCGAAGGGATGAAAGGTGGGTGAATAGAGTTGGGAGCGACCTGATTTAGTGGGTGACGTGCACTAGATGTTGATGCTACAACTATGTTTTGGCGCAACATTTGGTCAGTTTCTCTCACTCACACAGAGGGTGATTGGATGCGAAAGGTCTAGCAATCGTGTGAAGCGCTGTAATTTGGTGTGTTTTGGTTATTACGGGCGCAAGAGACACTTCCAAAGTGGTAAAATGTGTGTCCGCCCCTGTAACTTCTAAAATAAGAGAATGATAAAACTATAAAAAATATATGATGTAATTACCATGTAAACCTCCACCGAAAATTGGTTTGAACGATCTAGTAAGTATTTTTTTTAATACGTCATAAATCGTAAGCCGCAATTTCCCTTTTATTCACTCAACTCAAATATAACATATTTAAAAAAGCATTATTATGTTACTTGCTGCTACGGAACCCTTCATGGGCGAGTCCGACTCGCACTTGGCCGCTTTTTTAATATAAATATTGTGATGCTTATTGTCAAAAACAGAACCGGTTTATGAATAGTTGGTAGATTTTTCAATCCCTTCTAGGCACTAAGCGCACCGGGGTGTGTGTTGGGTAACCTCCTCGAGTGTCGCTCCGATTCCGATCCCGCTGCAGTCCGGGGGGAACGGAATCGGAGCGGCCGGTACACCCTGGGCGGCGGTCAATGGCTTCCCCTTCACCCCTTCATAGGGTTGGCATTGATCGTCGGCCAATACCCAACGTGGCGGGAACACATCGCTCTCCGTACTCCTCTGCTTCCAGAGGAGACAGGATGAGCGATGCTGTTAGTGGTGAGATGGCCCAGGGTCAGCCGGGGTGCGAGGGATATGCTCTATGGGTAACCTTACACCCCGGCGTCTGAAGACCCGAGACGGCGTGCGGTTTTAGTCGGTGCAAGCCCGACATAACCGCCCCCGCTGGCCGGCGGGGGGGTATCCGAAGGGATTTCCGCACGATAAAAAAGAAAAAAGAAAAAAGGCACTAAGCGCACCAATTTTTAATCCACAACATGAATGTTTTTGCTATTTTTCGATATTTCGATAGAGGTCCCCGCTATATTTTACCCAAAACGAGTTACATAACTAAAAGGTAATAATTATTTGTTATTCAAATATAAATCGAGATTTTATAGGTTGCACATTATTGCTTGTTAGCATTCAACAGTCATTTCGGTTTTAACCACTCTTTAAAGATTAACCTTTTGACATATATGCTGTACAATGTACAATACATTGGCTAATACGTAATTTGAAGTTTTACTGTAATATAAAAAAGTAGTATAACTCGGACAGCACTAGTTCGGAAATAAATACATTACATGGTGTGTAAAAATCAGTAGTGTGACAAACGAGAAAAAAATTACCGTTTGTCATACTGGTGTGATAATGCGGTGTGACTAAGAGTCGGTAGGGGAAAATTCTCTACAAAACCGAAGTACAATCTTAGCCTGACACTCTCGCTTCTTCCCGCCATGCCAACCAAAGCGCCGCGGCCGGGTAGATAATGTACCATGACCAACTGTGCCCGCGACTGTATGTAAATGTGAAAGTCTACACATCAAACCCGCCGATACCCGCCGACACAGCCCGGTTGCGTGATGTCGGGGGTTTAGGCGGCTTTATTTCAAAAGAATCATGTCGGCGACTTGTAACCACGCGTGTCGCCAGCGACTTGTGACTACATATCGGCGGCCTGTCTCTCTCACGCCGACGCTATTGAGCTATAATGACGTGTTCATTGATGTATATCTATACTTAAGTTGCTGATATCGTACTCGTTCAATTTTTAGGTAGATTTCGATGAAATCGATCTACCTATTGGTTTCTTGACTACTGTCGAATTTAAAAAAAAAATCTTCATAGGAGGTCTAGTTATGACCCCCTGAGTCCGAAATGACCACTGGTCAAAACGTTTATATATATATATATATATATATATATATATATATATATATATATATATATATATATATAAATATGTATGTATGGTTCCACTTCCCAAAATTTGCGGCACTCTCACGGTCGCATTTTTGCCCCGATCGGTTTCAAACTGCGGTCGAAAATTGCTTGGGTGTAAACTTAGTTTAAGTTCGTGAACGGGTGGAATCCGGCCTAAGGCGACGGTAGGGCCTCACTTTTTGTGAAATCAGTTTTTCCTCAAAATTTCACGTTTCATGAAAGATATTCGAACCGTTCTAATTTTATCCCATAGTATACATGAATACCAACAACTTTTACTTATAAAACTTATAAGATTAAAACTAACTAAAAGTGGAGGGGGGAAAAACCAAAATTTTTCGGGAAAAAATCATAACTTCTAACCGGTGAACATTCTTGCAGTCGGAAACATTTTTAATCGATAGGCCATTTTTAAGTCTAAAATAAATATCTGAAAAGTTTTTAGCTAAAAGTTACCGTTTTCGAGAAAAAAAAATAAACTGTTTAAAGTCCGTAGTTCTCTATATAAAATAATATCAATTGCTTCACGTAATCTACCTGTGCGTTCCCCCTGCGGGAACGGATTTTTTTCAACTTGAACGAGATGTGTAGGCGCCAACATACCTGCCGACCAAAAAATCGACGACTCATGTCGACGGGTGTCGGCGGGTTAGGTGTATAAGTTCACGCGTTCACTTTTATTACTGTTACATTTAGCTAAATAGTCAGGTAAATAAAAAAAAGAAGAAAGAAGAAAAAGAAGTTACAATTTTTATTTAAGTTATTTAATTATAATGAACATAATGGGATATCATATTAATAATAATTAGATTATAATAAGATATACTATCTGTATATACAATGTTATACTTGATATAATGTAATCACTTATTTGTTATTGTACTAACAAATTGCAAGTGTATCGGTGCTTAGGATCTAAAATCCCTTTAAACTTTAATAAAATATAAATCTCTCTACGACACGCAAAACAATCTCTTAAACAGTAAAAATAAAGATAAGTCTTCGTCTGACGTCTTGAGTTAACCTAATCTTTTCATGCGATACATAGTTTAAAAATAATCCTGGTAATACAGTAGAAGTAGAAGTACAAACTGAAGTATAAAGGGTTTATTAAATATACTGTTATGTCCTCGTTTATAAAAAATCGGAGAAAAACAGAAAAAAAAACATCTGGACAGACTACTCTAGGCTAAGGATCATTCTAATATAGCGTGCGCTCAATTAAAGAACCGCATCGATATCGTTCAATCCATTTGGGCAGTTACCAAGCCACAGCCAGATAGACATAATACGTCAAACTTATAATAATACTCTTCACCTTTCGACGACAGGTTAAGAAACAAATAATAGTCAGTGCTTAGTCTAATATCTCTTATTAGATTACCTAACAAACAATAATTCAACACAATGCTAGTACAATACAACAATAAATTAAGCATAGTCCGGCAATAAATGACGCAATGAACAAATATTATTATTATGTAAATAATTATTTATTTGATATCACACAACATAGCAACTCCTCGTAAAATCCAGTGGTCAGGGTTCTTGATGGTTTGCAACCACAGCGGAGTGATGAAAGTCAATCCAGTGCGAACCGGCTTCTTGTAAACTGGACACTGAAATCAAAAGGTCAGATAATTTTACCGCTTTGATGTAAGCAACGTCTCTAGCGTCGTGTTTAGGGATAGGTAGACATTTATTATATTCCATCAATGCAACTGTATTGCATCACCACGCCAGTCTTGATGACACATGATATGTAGAGGATATTAATTACTTACAATGCTGAACTGATGCAACATAATTATTATTAAGTATAGTATATCATGAAAGTCTGATGTTTAGGAGGATCTGAATAATCTATATGAATAAAAATCGCTTATTTAGTTACTAAGCTCAAAACATAAGAATGCCTCGACCAATTTGGATGATTAATTTTTTCTTCGATTCGTAATTGTAGGGCAAGAAATTTTGGAAAAATCACGAAAGACGCCTAGCACGAGCAGCCAGTACTTAATATATCTATATTACAATAGTGTTACAATGGTGTGCTAATTACCATAGGGTGTTGGGGCTGCGGCCGCGCTATCGTCGTAAATGCCCAACATGTAGGGACCCAACGCTCCCACTAGGAGACTGTAACTGAGGATTGTACGAAGTATGGCCCTGTACGGGGCCCCCGTGTGGGTGGGAAATCTGGCAGCCCGCAACGTGGCTGTTTTGCACAGCACGTTGAAAAAACTGGCCATCAGAGTCAAAGGTGGCTACTGTAGGCATGTCTCCTAGTCGGGAGCCTACCTTGGCACATAGGAGCGAGGGCCCTTGCGTCGTTGTATCAATGGCGCAAGAAGGCGATGGAGCAGAGCCACAGGCCAGGATCTCGAGAAATCGACGCCAAGCGGTCCCAGCTCCGCCAGGAACTCATGGAGACATGGAAGGTGCGATTTGAGCTACCGAGGTGGGGAGAAGCTACCATTACAGCGGTGAGGCCGGTCATGGAGGAGTGGTTGGAAAGGCACTGCGGTGACCGCTCCTACCAGATGACACAGATTATTACCGGAAGCGAGTGCTTCGGTATGTATCGGTGGCGATGGCTCCCGGTAGATGTACCGAGAGCCAACGCCGCAGTGCCAACATTGCGAGGATCCCGGCGAAGACACGGCGCACCATATTTTGGTGGAGTGCCCAGCGTGGGCGGATCTCGTTGCGGTCCTGGTCGTGGACGTTCTCTCGCTGCAGACCATGGTGAGAGCCGTGGTCTCCGCGGAGAGCAAGTGTCACGTCGGCGTCTCTTTCTGCGAGCAGAGAATGAGTGCGAAAGAGGCGGTGGAGAGAGAGCGGAAGAGAACCTTGCCCCCCTGGACTACCGACCTCCATGATCGGAGCCTGAACACGGCAGTCGGCCGACTCACCATCCTTACCGAAGGTGGCCAAGACGGAGGCGTGTCGTGTGCTACACAAGCCTGCCAATTCACCGACGCGGTATTAACCCGATCCCAAAGGCGACGCTTGGAAAGGACACCGTATGGCTTTAGTCGGTTCGATTCCGACATTCCCACCTCATCGCTGGCACTATGGTATTAATTGCAGCTGCTCAATCATTTCTATTTATCAGAGGGGCCGCCCAAGGACTTTGTACTAGCATGGTTGTATCTCTAACATATTTGAAATTATAATTTATTTTCTTAATTTTAAGTCATACGTACCATATAAAGCTTAGGATCCTTGGGTGCAGTGGAGTTGATAGCATAAACATGTACGACAGGTAACTGCGTGTACAAAACTTTTAACGTCGACTCGCACAAGCGTTGATTACGCCGGTCCCATCCCGCACCATCCATGAACAACCCGTGGACGAACACACCTTCCTGTAACCATCCCGACCAACAAAGTATATTAATTCTTTCTCACAAATAAACAATGGTGATTTTGCATAGATAGATTGATAAATTGTCTCTACAGCAAATAAAGGATCATGAAATTAATGTACAATGCTCGATTTTATTGCAGTTTGCGATTTCTTCTAGACATCAGACCATATTGTCTTGCAATATAGTCTATTGTCTATCTGTTATCTAGGTAGTTTGTGGTATACAGTAAAATATGACTATTTAACTGAACTATTTGTCGCCTTAAGACGTAATAATGTATCGGAGAATTTCGAATATCTGGGACGTGTCTAGGTGGCTCAGTTGGTCAGAGCATTCCCCCTGTAAGGGACTGGTCGCGGGTTCAAGTCCCGTCCTAGATGTTCTCTTTTTCCGATCTAAATCTTTAGAAAAAAGTAAGCATACAAAATGCTTAAAAATTTAATTGAATTAATTAGGCGGAGTCATCAAAAAACAATGTTTAAAAATGACTGTAAAGTTGTTCATTGTTTCTGTAGTTCGCAAGAATTACGGTAGATGGCTCCAACGTCGCCTTAAGACGTAATAATGTATCGGAGAATTTCGAATATCTGGGACGTGTCTAGGTGGCTCAGTTGGTCAGAGCATTCCCCCTGTAAGGGACTGGTCGCGGGTTCAAGTCCCGTCCTAGATGTTCTCTTTTTCCGATCTAAATCTTTAGAAAAAAGTAAGCATACAAAATGCTTAAAAATTTAATTGAATTAATTAGGCGGAGTCATCAAAAACAATGTTTAAAAATGACTGTAAAGTTGTTCATTGTTTCTGTAGTTCGCAAGAATTACGGTAGATGGCTCCAACGTCGCCTTAAGACGTAATAATGTATCGGAGAATTTCGAATATCTGGGACGTGTCTAGGTGGCTCAGTTGGTCAGAGCATTCCCCCTGTAAGGGACTGGTCGCGGGTTCAAGTCCCGTCCTAGATGTTCTCTTTTTCCGATCTAAATCTTTAGAAAAAAGTAAGCATACAAAATGCTTAAAAATTTAATTGAATTAATTAGGCGGAGTCATCAAAAAACAATGTTTAAAAATGACTGTAAAGTTGTTCATTGTTTCTGTAGTTCGCAAGAATTACGGTAGATGGCTCCAACGTCGCCTTAAGACGTAATAATGTATCGGAGAATTTCGAATATCTGGGACGTGTCTAGGTGGCTCAGTTGGTCAGAGCATTCCCCCTGTAAGGGACTGGTCGCGGGTTCAAGTCCCGTCCTAGATGTTCTCTTTTTCCGATCTAAATCTTTAGAAAAAAGTAAGCATACAAAATGCTTAAAAATTTAATTGAATTAATTAGGCGGAGTCATCAAAAAACAATGTTTAAAAATGACTGTAAAGTTGTTCATTGTTTCTGTAGTTCGCAAGAATTACGGTAGATGGCTCCAACGTCGCCTTAAGACGTAATAATGTATCGGAGAATTTCGAATATCTGGGACGTGTCTAGGTGGCTCAGTTGGTCAGAGCATTCCCCCTGTAAGGGACTGGTCGCGGGTTCAAGTCCCGTCCTAGATGTTCTCTTTTTCCGATCTAAATCTTTAGAAAAAAGTAAGCATACAAAATGCTTAAAAATTTAATTGAATTAATTAGGCGGAGTCATCAAAAAACAATGTTTAAAAATGACTGTAAAGTTGTTCATTGTTTCTGTAGTTCGCAAGAATTACGGTAGATGGCTCCAACGTCGCCTTAAGACGTAATAATGTATCGGAGAATTTCGAATATCTGGGACGTGTCTAGGTGGCTCAGTTGGTCAGAGCATTCCCCCTGTAAGGGACTGGTCGCGGGTTCAAGGTCCGTCCTAGATGTTCTCTTTTTCCGATCTAAATCTTTAGAAAAAAGTAAGCATACAAAATGCTTAAAAATTTAATTGAATTAATTAGGCGGAGTCATCAAAAAACAATGTTTAAAAATGACTGTAAAGTTGTTCATTGTTTCTGTAGTTCGCAAGAATTACGGTAGATGGCTCCAACGTCGCCTTAAGACGTAATAATGTATCGGAGAATTTCGAATATCTGGGACGTGTCTAGGTGGCTCAGTTGGTCAGAGCATTCCCCCTGTAAGGGACTGGTCGCGGGTTCAAGTCCCGTCCTAGATGTTCTCTTTTTCCGATCTAAATCTTTAGAAAAAAGTAAGCATACAAAATGCTTAAAAATTTAATTGAACTATTTATCTCTAATATCGAATTTAGGTACTACTAAGGTGTCTAAAATACTATATATTTTTGATTTTATATTCTGCAAAGTCTTGGATATCAGTGTAAGACTAATTTTGTGACGAAGTATGTAACAATAAGTCATGTGGCTTGTGGTTGTAGCAGACCCAGATGATTTACCAACAAAGGATTCATAAGTACAAAATGTAATGAGAATTACTATTAAAATGAAATTTTAAACGGAGGGTGTCCTTATAATGTTAAGCACTATAATTGTTATCACTAATATATTTACGAGTAAATATAGTAGCCACCAGCTGACTGCTATTCAGACTACCTACCCTTCAAATAATAGTTACAACTTACGTAACGTAACTTATTTTTTAATTATGTGGCACTGGCACTTTTAATACTATGCTTATATTCAAAATCTGGACCGTTTCTTTTAAGTCATTATTTTGAGCATAACATCTATACTATTATAAAATTGTAAATAAATGTATCTCTGTACATTGGATTATTCCAAAAATACTTGGGTACGTTAAATGAACAATTCTAAACACAAAAACATTTTTATTTTGAATTATTATGTTTATCAGTTTATCTGTTTATTCGCGATGGACGCAAAAACTACTGAATGGACTTTGATGCGGTTTTTTCTATTAGAAAGGTCTTGGTCAGACTTAACATCTGCCGTATGTTAGTAGATATGATGATAGTAGAACCGGACATATGACCAAAAAAAACCATGAAACACCTCCACACGGGTGGAGCCACGAGCATCGGCTAGTGCATAATATTACCGATACTGATAAAAACGAAATAATGATTCAAATGGAAATAATCATATCATTTTGTACTATCATTTCATTTAGTTAGTTTAGTAAAGCTCATCTAACCGGTGGCGGCGCCTTAATATCTTCAAGCAGGCTCTTGGTGACATCATTATGTAACGAGACCATATCGAGTGCCCAACCCTTATGGGCGCGAGTTACTTCCTGACGCATCGCTGTCAGGAAACCTAACACATTGAAACGTATATTAACTGCTTGAAAAATAAAGGAATTCTAAGAATCCTTATGCATTACTTTCTTTCTTTCTAATATAAAACTTTAAAATGATGATGTAGCTTAGTGTGGCTAAGGTCGGCTTTAACCTCGAGAGGTCCCGGGTTCGAACTCTGGACCTCTCGAGCTACACTACCGATACGTACCCACTTATAACAGAACCAGTTTAGCTCAGCTCGATGGGTAGACTGCGGGAAGACTAATAAATTCAGTTAGTTGTACTCTAGAAAACATTGTTTTAATCGCGGATGATGACCACTTAGCAGCATTAGTTCTTCCGTTCCTATACGTTATGCGGTATCGCGAATCTCTTAATTAATTCTGTGTTATTTTGAACAGGCATCGACAGTCAAATATTTTGTGCAACAATAATGACACTGCGTAAAACAAGTATTCCATTAGGCAGTACTATACTACTGGCCAAACCCGTTCATTTGATATTCATGTTGAGTATTGAAAAAATTGATATTCCGCAGCTTAGGGTGGCGGGTAACTTAAATTTATAATGATACTGAATACACGCACATTACAATAAAACATTGGAATGTCGCCAAAACTAAACCAAATTCCAGATAGATCGGTTAATAGAAAGGGGTGAAAAATTCAATTACTACATTTGCCCCAAACAAAGCAAGCAAATGAAACCATTCCAAAATAGTTACCAATTAGTGAAAACTATACCTTGTGGATTGAAAAATCCTGTCATCCAGAATGAAAAAGGTCTAGCCTGAAAGCACCATGTAGCGAATTGTATATTTCTTTCCAAAAACTCTGTGAACCAGAAGCCTAGTGTAGATGACGACCATGAAGACCTCAACCAAATTCCCGGGACTTTTGCATCGTAGATACTGTCTAAAGAATCACGAAGTGCCTATAATTTAAAAAAATGTGAAAATATGTAAGTAGTCTACCGAAATTGTTAAATCGAATAAATTAACTGCTCGGCAGTTCATTTAACCTTTACCTTGGTTTGTGATTTTTGTTGGAAATACGTATTAGTTTACGGCAATACGTAATACTTAATTTGTGATAAGTAGGTAATGTAATTGTTTTTAGGTTTGTAAGTTTTTGCTTCTGTTCTTGCACGCTTAAGCACTGCAATTGTTAACCTAAAGGTAGGCCTTCAAGGGACAGCAGCTTCTGATAATATAATGAGCTTTAAGGGAGGGATGAGGGACTGTTCTCTGTAGGAAATAAAATGCCTGAATATTGAATAAAATCTAATGAGAACTTGCAATGGAGTTAATGCATACGGATTGCGAATATTTGCAGCTTGGAAATTTAATAAAGCGCACGCTATAGAAGTAAATATTCTTAGATTACATTATGTTGTTATTTACATGAAGTGTAAGAAAGAGGGATACTGGGATCATCCATCTCCATGTTTGTCGCTCTTGGACTATGTGCATTGTTGCACCTAGTAACGTTAATCCTATTGTTTCCTATACTTTTGTCTGTGTTTTGATGTTCTCGGTTATTCGGGGAACTTTTAATCAGCTGTGGGTTTTATTCAACACAATTTGAGGTCTATTTTGAAGAATGAAAAAGTACGGCAGGCATTGTCCGTCGCCTGCACAGACTTTAAGCCAACTTACGCAGTGTGCAGTGTGTATATATAAAATTTCATCTCTATAATATATTTGCTCAGTGGAAATACCTCATTCATAACGATAGTGCCATCAATAGCGAGCAGTAAATCTCTTAATGTTGAACGTACAAGATTTATCACTTTTTGCATTCGATCGATTTCTTGTCGCAAGAAAATAACCATAGATCCTAAGCTACCGTAGTATTTTAATCTGAAATTTTAAATAAATAATTTTAATTAGTCGGTTCAAACCACCCCCGCTGGCCGGCGGGGGGGTATCCAAAGGGATTGCCGCACAAAAAGTAAAAAAAAGGTATACCAATAAAATAACAAACCCATCATAAAATGTTCCATGTCCTGAAATGCCCTGACAACATGTCATGCATTCAAAAAATTCAAATCAACTTAGGAATTATTTTCGAATAATATTTAACAATAGCAACCCCTCCTCGCTTTGCTTCGGTTTGTATGAGATTTTTTTTAACTCAAGCCACATATTATATAGCTTATGTCCATCCAAGATAATGTATCTTTCAAATGATGAAAGAATTTATCCAATATGTGCAATGGTTCCGAATATTAATATTGTGTAAAGCTTTAAAGGCGGGTTGCTAATGTTGTTATTAATAATATAGTCGATAAATAACTACACTGGGTTTGTTGGATAAAATGGGACTCCTTGAAAAAAAAAACTATTTACCTCTCTTTAACTTCATGGGGGTCAAAGTTAGGTGGCACTTTTTCCAGCATTTCTCTAGATTGCCTATATACCGATGCCTCACGTGATTCACCCCCACCACCTCCCGATTCCTTTGGCTGAATAGACAATATGGTATCCAAAAGTTCCTGAACTGTGTTTCGTTGGTAACTAAATAAAAATATGGTTTTCTTTGAAATATATTTGAAGGAAGACACAACAAAAAAAAACTATATTGTTAAAATAAATGTACTAACGTAATGTCAGCATTAGTATGTAAACCATAAGCCTGAGGGGGATCCACAGTTTTCATCTTTTCTATTTCTTCAATATACTCTGGAATATTTTTAAATTTCATGATGCCATAGCCCTTGTAAAACTGGTAAGATTCGTCAAACAATTGGTCGGTGAACCATACTTTAGTAAAAGTGCCAAGCAGGCGATTATCAAAATCATCTGTAACACGTCCACCATACTGTACAGCCGACACCATATACCTAAAAAGTAACAGATTATAGTGGTTACAGTTTTTAGTAGTCACACAGTCGTAAGGATTCTATGGTTTTGAATTTCTCCGGATTTAAGTAAATGAACATACATAAACATAAAAGACAAATGAACATACCGCACTGTATTCCAACTAGGTGTTTGACCCGGTTCTAAAATGTCTAAGTGATTTTGCACAAACATACAAGATGACAACCAGTCAGCTGAATTGAACTCATAAGGTATATTCCATCCTAAAGGCCCAAACTTCCTTCGCTCTTGTACAACCGTATGTAAGTAAGATATTGTGAAAATTAGCGGTAAATAAAACGGACTATCACTGTAATCAAGAAAATCTTGACTCATTGAATCGTACGTACGCATGAGACCAGCCTTAATACCTGAAAATAATATTTTACTGTAAGGACTTCAAGCTATTATCAAATTCAAAGATGCTAAAAGGCGGAACTCGCATATCTATCCTGAGCTTTGTGGAATTCCGAAAATGTATTGTGCCCACGCATACCAGTGTCTGACCAATCCTGTTATTAAATTACTGTGAACGACAACGTGAAGAAAAAGATCTATTCTGCAGTGGGCGAGTGTAAAAAACTCAGAACAGGATGCACTAGTTTGAGTACGCTATTCCTGATAATAATAAAGATATATCACCAAAAATCTTACCGGAAGGTGGCTCGCAAGTGTATTTAATTGACATTTGCAATAATGTAATCGGAAATGTTGGATGAACTTCTGTAGTGATCCAAAGTCTGCAACGAAATAAAAGATATAACAACCAATTCAGTATTCTATTTCTTTAAATCCGGTCGTGACACTCTCATGGTTCACGGGCGATGGTGGAAGTGAGACTGTGGGCATGGTCCTAAGGGTGCTCGCGGTTGGTATTGCTTTGCAGGAGCATCAATTGCAATAATAACAAAGACACTATATTGCGAAATAAAGATGAGTACGCCGAATGTTAAATTATTGGGTATGAAGCGAAGTACCTAAAGTGTAGTTATCTTTTTTAACTATTACAACTACAGACACAATCAATAAAGCAGAATAGGTACTAAAGAAGTTGCATAGTCAAAAATCAATATACCTGAACAGCTCATGAACCTGGTCCGGATCTTTCTCAAGTTCTGAGAATTGTTCCATAATCTCCACCATGTATTCGAGACCCAAGTGACAGTTTTGCAGTAGCACCCATAGTCCCTTAACATAAAATTGATAATAAATTCAATAATATTAATGAACTTTAGGCCATGTAAATAAAAAAAATAAATGCTTACCTCTTTGAGACCACGTTCAATCAGTTTTCTTGCATGTACCTCCTGACCTTGTCCCATGGATATGGATTGGCAAATATTCTCCATTCGCTTTGCAGTTATTTCGATTGATGGAGTTGGGTCAGATCCCATAGCCAAAAAGCAAATGAGTGGCACTAGAGGCCGAGATTCTAAAACTAGTTGCTGAAAAAAATATATGGACAGTATATAGAGCTTTTCCAATATATTATAAGTCTCGGGACGATGTTGCGTTCAAGTCCCGTTCTGGATGTTCACCTTTTCCGATCTATTGGAAAAATAAGCATACTAATTGCTTCAAAACTTCATTGTAGAATGGCAAGTTTTGTGATGAAATTATTGTGACCACCAAATCATTAAATTATTGATTTGATTGCGTTCAGGGGTCAGCAAGTGCATAGCCGGGCAGGGGGATTGTGGTCGCAGCATTAGTGGGACCGGTGGATATCAAGCGGTGCTGCGACGACAATCCTCTTCTGATGAGGCCGTCAAGCTGAGTGCCGTTTCTTTTTCTTTCTTTCTTTCTTTTAAATTGACGTGTCCTAAATATAAAAAAATATATAAAAATAATCACTTCTAAGCTATAACACACATATTTAACTCTACCTAAATATCTCTTACTAGCAACTCTGCTTATATGAAAGTTTATTAATTCAAGCCATATTATAGCCTGTGTCTATCAGGGATAATGTACCTTTCAAATGATGAAAAAAAAATTCTAATAAGAGTACACTGGTTCCCAAGAACACTCCACCCATAAATACAAAATTTATAAAATTCGGCATCTCTCTTTATAATACTAGTATAGATGAAAGTTTCAGGAATAATTACGTACAATATTCTGCTTTGCTTTTGTAGGCTGAGTCAGTGAACAGTATTTATTTACTGGGTGAAATTTTGTTAATTTGCCTACGGAGCTGAAGGCCAGGCCTCAATTAGCTTATGGCATAAGCATAGGGTGGGTGGGGCGAAACTCTGACGTTAAAATATACTTTGTGGATTTAACTAACTGAATGTATATTCAAAGGTTTTTGTTACCTCATAATTTACTATAACAGCTTCAGAGTACCGATTTCCCATAGAGCTCATTACATATTTTCTACAAAAATAAAATGAATGTTAGTTTTCTACACACTAAAACTACTAACAAACTATATCGTTAGTACTTATATAATAATAATGAATACCTACATGTTTTATAAGTACTAGTCATTATTTACCAGTCCTATAATCAAAGGATAATCATATTTTATGTAAAAGATACATAAAATATAATTATCGTAAAAATACCGGCACATGAGATTTTGATAAAATCAGTGGCAGTTTAAAATACCTAAAATCATTTTACAAACTGCTGTGTAAATGGAATCAACTTCGATCGGCCCACAGTTCTCTCATACTGGTCTGATTAAGGAGTGGTATGTGCATACAAAACAGAAAAACAGTGGGTTCTAGTTAGTAAATCGCCTGTTTTTCTATGATTTAGCGTACTTGGGTCGTATCCACATCACCATTACCTATTACAAAAATGTAAATGGACACGTACAAGCTTTGCGCCAGTGTTCTGTCAGGACACCAAGCACGCACCATTAATAATTTCCTGAATACATCCATAGCATTGTAGCCATCTGGCAGTGGTTCTTCTTCTGGTGCTTCTTTATCAAACCTGAAAAAAATGTATATAGTAAACAACACAGATGACGCAGCGGTAAAGCGATTACCACGGCTATTGATGCTAAACATACTGTCGATCTGATGTTCTGCCTGCACTATGCAGTCTAGGAGAACTACGTATTTGAACGACCTGCTCACCTGTGACCGAGAATATTCTCTTATTATTGGGTGTTCACACTATTTTTATGCTCTAGTGTGTAGCAGTTGACATGGATATGCTCTATGGGCAACCTTACACCCCGGCGTCTGCAGACCCAAGACGGCGTGCGGTTTTAGTCGGTTCGAGCCCGACATAACCGCCCCCGCTGGCCGGCGGGGGGGTATCCGAGGGGATTTCCGCACGAAAAAAAAAAAAAAAAAAAAAAAAGTATCCGTATACAGGGGTGCGACTGGTTGGAGGGGTGCGACTGGTTGGATCAGCTCCAAGTTTGGTGCACCCTGGGCAACGTGGGCGATGACGCATCATTGATTGCTCCTCTGGAGTAGCTGGCGTCAACGTCAACGGCCAAGAGTCTGACCAATCGGCCCTTTTCAGGGCCAGCTGACCCCATTGCACGAGGGGGCCGGGATATGGCGGGCCTGCAAGGCCCGCGGGGGTGGGGGCCGCTCCAGTTACCCCTCTGCTGTTATCAGCGGGGACACTGCGAATGGCCCAGGGTCAGTCGGAGTGCGAGGGATATGCTCTATGGGTAACCTTACACCCCGGCGTCTGTAGACCCGAGACGGCGTGCGGTTTTAGTCGGTTCAAGCCCGACATAACCGCCCCCGCTGGCTGGCGGGGGGGTATCCGAAGGGATTTCCGCACAAAAAAAAAAAAGTATCCGTATCACTTGCGAATTTTCGCTTAGAATTTATTTCTAAGCGAAAATTCGCAAGTGATCTGGGAGAAATAGTAATAATCAGGTACCTAAAAGCTCCGACCTCCTCTCCATAACTCCACGAATTCTAATTGAACAGGAGGGAGCAAAGCTTACTACTACACAACGCCGCTGCATGCTGTTACAACGGGTATCAATCAGTGGCCTCTCTTACTGGTTCCAATTCTACCGATACTGGTAACCACGGTGAGATTGCAGGAAGGATTGCAGACGTCAAAAGAACATGGTAATACAAAATGTAACATAAAATAACTTTTTACAATAAAATCAATTTGGAATTTTCCACCAAGTGCCATCAATCTCCAGTATAAACAATTTGGAATTATCTTTCCATTACTTACCAATTCTTCCATCCTTTTTCGTTATTAGAAACTTGATCGAGTACGTTCGTGTATTGACGTAGGCTGGAGAGTTGTACCAAATTAAGCCACGACATATCCGTAACCCATTTAAATGGTTTTGGTGGACACGCATTGAGATCCAGCGCCGCTCCCCCTGTCACGACACGTTTTTGTCAATTTGTTTAAGAAGAGAAATTAAGAGCGGATTTCACCGATGCTAGGCATTGAGATCACTAAACTACGCTATCGGAATTCGATTTCTTCTTAATCAGAGTAACATGTTCGTTATTTAGACACAGTTCATTTTCGTTCGGTTGATGTGTTGCATTATACGTACACTAGCTAAATATTGATCGAAAATTAAAATTAGACAAAAGTGACACCTTTAATAAAGTTCTGGAATTCTTCGAATGTTATGTGTTCCTTCTGTAAGTCTATCTTTAACGTCAGCAACACCGTGAACAGATACTTATGTTTCTCATAAAAACCTCGGCAGATGAATTTAAACACGTCAAAAGTCTGAGGAAGACCAATAAGTAATAATTGGACGATTTACGCTTTCATGTAAACTTTTGAAATGATAAAAAAAGGAGGTCAGTCGAATTATAAACATTAATAATAGAATTCCTTAACCTAAACTTTAAAAAATATTTGTAACTGTTTTGGAGACTAATTACCATCAGGTAAGTAGAGTACGTGCCATTAAGTGAGAGGGATAAATAATATTTCTATACTAATTTTTTTATAAATTTCAATCAAATTGAAACTATTACCAAGTAATCGATAATCGATATAATCCTTCTGCTAGTGATAGGGCTCGGGGTTGATCGTTCCATGGAAATATCGAAGCGTTCTAAGAACTGCGCTAGTGAGGTCTGGTACATATTGCAGACGAGTGACATGTTGCACACCAAGAAGTATAACACTGAACCACGTGTTGCCACCGGACGGAACTCTTCACGAGCTAAATTGATTTTGATCTCAGTTTCCTTTGCCACGTCTAACTTCTCTCTCACCTGATTGTGTAAATTTAAATGTAAATCAATGTAAATATTATAGTTACTATTGAGTGTTAAAAAAAGTATTTCGAAGTTTTCTTTCATAAAGTATTAAAGTGAGCTTGCTTACTTCCGTAGCTGTAGCCTTAGTAATATTAAGCACTTGAATAAGTGATACATCTTCGACGAGCGAGCCTTGTATAGTGGTCAGTTTATGTAAGAGATTTGCTTCTAACTCCTGCATCTTTCGTCGATTGGCGGTAACGTCCATAATAAGTTGTGTACGTTCTGCTTCCATCTCTGCCTTTTCCGTTAAAATTACTCGACCAAGTAGCTGATCTTCCAAACCTAAATAGTTATAAATGTTTGAGTTGTTATAAAGAAACACATAAAAATTGTGGAAACCATCGGACTGCCAAAAAATAAGCACATTTAAGATACAACAATAAAATAACGATGATGATAGACGTTTTTTTAGCACTTAATAACTACGTTTTTTTGTGTGACTTATCGATAAAATACCAAGAAACCTAAATAAATTCACGTTGTTTTGGTTATAACGCTAGTGATGTCTGTGACTTTGAACTTGTAATCGTACCCACTTCGAATAAGTATCACGTTCCATACTTCTTTCCCAATACTTACCAATTCTTTAGAGATTTATTGAAATTTGTTTCAACTTACCTTGCATAGTTACAGTGAAATCTATGATTGAAGTTCGGGCAGAAATTTCAGGAGTATAGGCTGGATTAGGTAGTTTTGTTGTTATGTATATTTTGTGACCATACGTCACATCAATCTCCTTGTCACCTAATCTCACCTGAAGTGTCATCAAAGTGTAAGTAGATATAATTTTATTAAAAACTAGCTGCGCACCCTGGCTTCGCCCCACTGCAATAACAGCACCTTACGTGTGGACTTTACTACATTTTTTTTTATTTCATACAAACCTTGTCATGACAGTAACGAACATAAAAAGATAATTATTCAATTTGGTGCAGTCGTTTTTTTCTTTCATACAAAACTTATCATGACAGTTACACATGACAGTTTGGTGCAGTCGTTCGGAAGTTATGCGCGTACATGCATTTCGACGATTCACAATGCCCACGACTTTGACCACGTGAATTTATATCGGAGTGTTAATGTTTTTGCGCAGCACACTAAATTGTTTGTCTGAAATAAAAGTATCCTATGCTACGCCTTATAATATTAGCTGTCGGTCAGTGCAATTCCGCCAAAATCGGTCCAGCCTCTCCAGAACCCAGACTCCTAATTCACACAGAAAGCCAGCCAAACAAAACTTAAATTATTATTTTTTTGTTGTTGTAAGTACCGTGTATACATTCATTGAAAAGCTGTTATTTTACCGTTACAAACAGACACTTTCATGCATTTGTAACTATAAATAATTAATTATACACAGATTTATTTCAGTATTTAAGTGTGATTATGAGTACGGCATAAAATATCGATATTTAACACAAAACTGATATACGCACTTTATATGATGATCCTATTTTAATATAATTCTTCTCTAGAACATTGTCAAGTACTGGATCTAATTCCTCGGCCACATCTTCTATCAACATCGCCCTGCCTAATGATACACAATCTTCAATGTGATTCCTGAAATAGGATCGATCTATATAATGACGGCACTTGGCTTATTTAGAGTTTGTTTAAATAGCTATAGAGCAGGTAAATAAGTACCTGAAATATTTGTGATTGAGTGTCGTAACTATCAGTTGATTGAATTTCTCCATGTTTTTAATCCAGTTCTTGCCCTGGGTCTGCGGATCAATTAGAAGTGGAAAACGAGAAGCTTTAGTCACAATGATACCATTCTGTATTGATAACTCATCAGTAGGTAACCCAAATAAATTCCATTCTCCAATCTGTGAAACAATTTTTTCATCGTTTATTTTTGTATAAAAAGAAGTGCCAAACTATTTTTGTAATTTTTTATTGTATTTAAGATACTTTTAGGTTCCTGTTAATTAGTTCATATACACGTTGCAACAAAGATATTATATTATATGCAGTTCTAAAAAAAATTCGTAACATACTGTAGAAGTGTCCGTAAGCTGATCTGTTATATTTAAATTCATAGATACTGGTATTTTTCTTCTCAACAATTCACTGAGCCAGTTAGATACTAACATCGATCTGAACTCTTGATTAAATGGCCCAGAATAAGATAAAAATCTGCAAATATATTAAGACCTTCAAATGCATACATAAGATTTGTATGTATTATACATACCTATAATATAATATTTACACATTAGACATTCCAAAATAGCTATATTAGTAGGCACATCGGCTACATGGCCAATTGACACGTCATTTCCAGTCTTTTTGTAAATTAGCTCATATTGAACTTATTTTTCAGATGAAAAAAGAGATCCGGTTTATGAATGGAGAAGTAGCTCACCCACAGAGCAATAAAATATCTCCAACAAGCCGTTCTATTTCCGATTTGAACAATGCTGACTGTTCCGTCCACCGAACGCGCTCGCCACTGAGCCCATTTATAAGCGCGGTGGCAGCGTCCATCTTCTCTTGGCATCTGGCTGCATCATCCAATACCGCTTGTTTCAACGTCATCGCTTCGTCAAACTGCTGCTGGACTTCAACTAACTCCAACTAACAAAATCATATCAGAACATTAATTTCACAAGAAGAGTTTATAATAATAAAAGTAACGGTAAGGTAGCCTTTGTGATATTATCGGAAGTTTACGCGAATGTCACACATTGAAATAAAACTATTTTTTAACTGATTTTATCGCGATTTATTTGATGTTATTTTATATTTTACATTGAAGTGAAGTGAAGTCTCCCCGTGACCGTGGCTGCTGAAAAGCAACCGTAACGTTGGGAAAGTAGCCTATGTGTTATTGCAGACAATAATTTATCTCTTTACCAAATTTCGACCAGATCCGTTCAGTCGTATTTGCATGAAAGAGTAAGAAACATCCATACATACAGGCAAACTTTCGCGTTTATAATATTAGTAGGAATTTATTTCAGTGATTCTCTTTTTTTAAATAAAATATGTACCTCTTTAGCTGCCAGTTCAGCTTCCGCAGCGTCCAATTCTCTCTTAGCTCCTTGATATTTACCCTGCATTATCGCCAAATTTGCCTTCAGCGGTAGTACATCCTTATTCACTGAATAAAATGATGACATTGCAATAGTCCACGATATCAGCCCGGCGACGTTACCACAAGCTACTTTAGCTGCTTCAAATGTATATTGACTATAAAAATTATGAATATAATGGTTATCTACTTATTATAATCTAATTTATAGGTAATGCTGAGTGAAGCACCGCGGTGAACTTTGAGCTCGCTTGCCATTTATATGTTGCCATTTAGCTGTTACCCGCACGTAAAATACTGATTCCGTTCTCGCAACCCACAACCACCTATTCCCCGGTAAAAAGTTACTATATGTGGTATTCCAGATTACAATTTATGCCAAATTTAATCCAGATCAATTCAGCTGTTTTCGCCCGTAAGAAAAACCATCCTCATGAGGGGCTCTTGGCTAAGTGGTAACGGAGTACCACATTGCAACGTTAAGCAATATAAGTCTTAGGATGGGTGACCATTCTTAAGGCCTTGAGACCCCTCCACATGTTGAGCCATCTGTCCCGGTTGCCATACGAACATCACTATAGCAATCGTTACGGGTAGTTGGAGCCCAGTAAAGTAAAGTTTACTTTAACTACAGAACTTCGATGTCGCCAATGGGTTGTGGAGGTCAGGTGGCAGTCCCTTCACATAAAATATCAAAGTTCGGCCGCTTCGTAGTTAGATCGAATAGCCGACCCCAACTTGGGGAAAAGGCTCCTAGGATAATGATGACATACATCCATACTCACAAATTTATAATATTTTTAGTAGGATTTTTAATATTAGTAGGATTGTTACCGTACCGAGGATTTTTATGTAAGGTTTTATACAATGAACATATTTTTTATCTTCAATTAAACAACATGGACATACAAGTATCTTTTTAACCGACTCCAAAAAAGGACAAAGGTTCTCAATTCAACGGAATCTTTATTTTGTTAGTAAAGACACTTAAAATATTACAGTCCTTTTTTTTGGCAACCGTATAAAAAAATAAATGACCCCAAACTACTATTATTAAGGCAGTAACTTACGGAAATTGGAAATAGGGAACCAATAAATCAATCATTTCGGCATTAATTTCATCTTTAGGAAAATTTTTCAAGTTGCTTAGAAATCGCGAGTCTGCCATAACCTGTGATGGAAAAAGACAAGTTTTTAAGCAAAGTCAAGATTCATAGCGGAACGGAGTACTGAACTAAATATAATATATGAATATATCAACCTATTTAAAAATAAGCCAAAACTAGTTTTTATTTGTAAACAATCAAAAATTCCACTAAGAACCTAATGATTTCATCATCAGACGTTCAGTAGTGAAGATAAAGGTACTCGTCAAAACGAATCAAATGGGCAAAAGAACTCAACTTCTAACTCCAATTTTACAGATGATTGGTTAAACAATATTGGAACTCATGATTCATATTACAAATATGTATACTACTAATATTTATATTGCGTGTAAGTGTATTTGCAGTGGGATCACGTTGGTGACCCACTGGGCAGGGTCTTAATTACAAATCCAACCACTAATCCAGTACGCCACTGTGGCTAGGCCCATAGGAATGCAAATTAAAATAAAATTATAAGTTACTAGCTGTCCCCCGCGGCTTCGCCCGTGACATACTTCGATCGCCCGTGGCACCTAGTTAACCTATACCTGTATTAGTTTTGCTATAATATATGGAAATTTGCCCGATTTGTTGATATATATGATTACTGATCGTCTCCCCTGGGTAGTAGAGTGATGATAAATATCCTATAACCCTCCTCGATAAATAGGCTATCAAACAAAAATAATTTGTCAATTTGAACCAGTAAGGTCGTGAGATTAGCACATTCAATTCGCGCGTGAGATTATAGTATAGATAAACTCGGCTTTGAGAATTCAAATAGATTAAATACCTTTAGTGACTCAGCCCAAGAAGGTGTCAAAAACTTTTTTTCATAATCAGGTTTAATAGGATCTATTCGTTTCCTAAAGAGCAAAACTACAGCATCCATAATGAGTGTGATGAGATATGGCGGCTTGCCTAATTTCCTAACGGTCGCAATATCCGCAGCATTAATAGTCTGCAAAAAGAATAAATTACTCAATAAAATCCTGATTAGAAAGCGACATAACAACAAATATAAAAATTATCAAACAAGCGTAAACCATAAACTTTTAGTTTCTCTGTATCAGCTAACAACATATTTAACGTATTGGTAATCACACATACCTGTAGAGCCGCTTCGGCAGCGTCTAGTGCGGGTTTGGCATCAGCGAGCTTCTCCTCGGCAATTGCTGTCTCTGCGGCAATTACTGTCACGAGTTTTACTGCACGGTCTTTTACTTCCAACACTTCGGTTTTCACTATTTCAGCTGCTGCTTGCGTTACCGCGACAGCTGCTAATACCTGAAGAGATTTTTTTCTGCTCATAATGCATTTTTAAAAGTTAAATATGTTTTCAGTAAAAGTGTATTTAGTTACAGTAATAACGTATTCTACAGGACTTAGGTAATTTTATAGCTTACTTCTTCAGCTTTAGCTGTAGCTTCTTTGATCTCTGTTTCTTTAAGTACCAGTTCTTGCTTCAGTTCATCTACGCTTGCTGCTGCTTCAACTAATTTGTCTAATCCCGTGATCATTCTATAAGATACGTATATTATATTATCGAGAAGGAGGTAGGACACGACGGTATCTCCCGTCCTAATTGAGCAGTCCGACTGGGGTAGTACCTCCACCCTACAGAAGACCGCGGCCATAATAACCCTTGTGTTGTGTTCCCGGCGGTAAGTAGGGTAGCTAGAGCTCACTGGAGGGGTTTTGTGCTGTCAGCGGGGAGACCAGAGAGTTTTAGTAATCGTCACCGACTTGTATGGGCGTGAAATGCTGGCGTGGCGGTCAGGGAGACCCGGTGAAACGGCTATCCGCTGGCCGCCCGCAGGCTTGAACGGTTCCCGAACCTGGGGACTACATAATCTCCGCCCCAGGAGGCTGAACCAGCTGTCTGTGAAAAGTACCTGATACTGTGATCGTGCCGGAGGAGGAGACCGGAGTGGACCCGGCTACAGTATTCGGGAGGGGACCGGGGGCCCTTCCGCCCGCCTCGCCAGCCAGTCACACAATCCTAACTCGTCAGTGGTCGCATAGAGTCTTGCTTTGTCTCCTGCGCTGTCAGCACAGAATCTCACTTAACCTTCTCCCCCACCAACCCTTCTCAAAATGGCGAAAAGTAAAAGGAAAAATATTTCGACAGCGGCATCCTCGTTCACATTACAAGTGGACTTTTGCAACATCAGGGGATTGCATACCAACCTCAACGCGGTCCACCAACACCTTGAAACCGCTCAGCCGACCTTGTTTTTCCTAACGGAGACACAAATATCATCCCCTGCCGATACAGCCTACCTAATGTACCCTGGGTACAAACTCGAGCACAATTTTCTGAAGCGTGCCGGGGTATGCTTGTATGTCCGGGATGATATTGGTTGCCGCCGTCTTAAAGGCCTTGAAGATAGGGACCTGTCTATTTTGTGGGTACGTATAGATCACGGGGGTCACACCCGTATCTATGCGTGCCTTTACAGGTCTCATAGCGGTGACTTGGGAACGACTCAACTGTTTGAGTACCTGCAGCGGTCGGCAGACAAGGTTATTGAGCAGTACCCCACCGCGGACTTAGTGTTCTTGGGGGACTTCAACGCTCATCACATTGAGTGGCTGGGATCCTCGAGCACTAATTTTGCGGGAAGGGCTGCTCACAAATTTGCCCTGACCTATGGGTTCTCGCAAGTGGTTCATTCTATCACTAGAATACCAGATATCGAGACCCATAGAAGCTCTCTACTGGACCTTCTGCTGACTACGCGCCCGGATGAATTCTCCATAACTGTGGAAGCACCACTTGGCAAGTCAGACCATTGCCCCGTCCGGGCGCAAGTGCCACTCGCACGGCCACAACCACCTCGGCCATCCGAATGGTGGCATGTTTGGCACTATAAGTCGGCAGACTGGGATGGATTGCGAGAATTCTTCGCTTCGTACCCGTGGAGGCGGCTCTGTTTCACTTCTGAAGATCCAAGCTCCTGTGCAACAGCAGTTACTGAGGCGATTCTAGCGGGCATGGAATGCTACATTCCCAACCGCTGGATCGCAACAGGAGCAAGTAAGCGCCCGTGGTTTAATTGGCCTTGCAGAGAAGCAAGACTTCACAAGCAATCTGCTTATAAGGATTGAACCACGGCTCTTGCTAACAAGGATCCTAATATCACTGAGGTGAAGCGGAAATTAAATGCCGCCTCGAGATCCAGTAAAAGAGCAACGGCCAGGGCTAAATTTGAATTCATCGGCAGAATTGGTGAACGGCTGGCGCGGTACCCATCTGATAGTCGTGCATTCTGGTCGCTTGCCAAAGCTGCCGAGGGAAATTTTTGTCGGTCTTGTCTGCCGCCGCTGCAAAAACCCGACGGCAATCTGGCCCATGGCGCAAGGGAGAAAGCCGGTCTTTTAGGTGACCTCTTTGCGTTAAACTCGACCATGAATGATGGGAATGCCGAGCCACCCACTATCCCCTGGTATGGTGTTTCTATGCCAGAAATCAAAATCACACAACGGGTGGTCCGGCGGGATTTGAAGTCCCTAGATGTTCGCAAGTCGAGTGGGCCTGACGGCATATCGGCGATGGTGCTTAAGCAGTGTGCCCTGTTCTTACACAGCTTTTTGCGCTCTCTTACTCCACGAGACAAGTCCCAGCTTCGTGGAAGACTGCATTCGTGCATCCTGTGCCTAAGAAAGGCGATAGGACAGACCTGTCCAATTACAGGCCTATCGCTGTGACCTCCCTTCTCTCGAAGGTAATGGAGCGTGTCATTAACATACAGCTTCTGAGATACCTTGAAGGAAACGATCTATTGAGCGACCGACAGTACGGCTTCCGCCACAGTCGCTCTACCGGTGACCTTCTTGTGTATCTCACACACCGCTGGGCGCAAGCCATCGAGAGTCAAGGTGAGGTACTAGCGGTCAGCCTCGATATAGCGAAGGCCTTCGATCGGGTCTGGCACAGAGGTCTTCTTTCGAAGTTGCCGTCTTATGGACTGCCCGAGAGACTTTCCGAATGGATCGCTAGCTTTTTGTCCAATAGAAGCATCCAAGCCGTCGTTGACGGCAGCTGCTCGGACCACATGGACATAAACGCTGGTGTTCCACAAGGCTCCGTGCTGTCTCCGACCCTGTTCCTCCTGCATATCAATGACATGCTGTCTGATGACTCCATTCATTGCTATGCGGACGACAGTACCGGGGACGCATTTTACACGGGCCGAGCTAACATCCCTCGGTCAGCAGTGGAAGAAAGTCGCGAACAACTTGTGTCTGAAATCGAGACTACTCTCACAAGAGTGTCCGATTGGGGTGGACTAAACCTGGTCCAATTCAACCCCACTAAGACACAAGTATGTGCATTCACCGCTAAGAAAACCCCATTTATTGTAGCGCCACAGTTCCTGGACACACCACTTAATATCTCTAAAAGTATAGGGATCCTCGGTGTTGACATCTCCAGCGAGGTCCAGTACCGTAGTCACCTGGAAGACAAGGTCAAGTTGGCATCTAAGAAACTTGGGAGTGCTCAACAGGGCGAAGCAGTACTTCACTGCGGAGCAAAGACTTCTTCTTTATAAGTCGCAAGTCCGGCCCCAGATGGAGTACTGCTGTCACCTTTTTGCCAGAGCACCTAGATACCAACTTGACCCATTCGACTCGGTGCAAAGACGGGCGCTGAGGATCGTCGACCATCCCATACTTACAGGCAGCGTGGAACCTCTTAACCTTAGGAGAGATTTCGCCTCCCTGTGCGTTTTCTACCGCCTTTATAACGGGGTGTGTTCAGAAGAATTGTATGATATGATGCCCACGGCCACATTCTATCATCTCACCGCTCGCCACAGACAGGGAATCCATCCTCACACGTTGCGACCAGAAACGGTGCGTATAGTTAGATATGAAAGGCACTTTATTCCGCGCACCCTCAGGCTGTGGAATGATCTCCCTGCTGTGGTTTTCCCAAGCGACTACAATATGGGGTTCTTCAAGAAGGGCATTAGAAGGTTTTTACAGGGTCGGCAGCGCGACTGTGACGCCCCTGGTATTGCACACGTCCATAGGCCGCGGTGACCGCTTCCCATAAGGTGGGTATGCTTGTCTACCACCTGAGTGGTATAAAAAAAAAAAAAAACTTATAAAATCAAAGTTGTAGCATTGTAGCATTACCGGTATCTGTTGGTAATGGGGACCCCCATTCCTGAGACTTTACGCTTACCATCTTGCGAGGTGCATCATATTAACGTACCCATTAAAAAAAAAATTACCAAAAAACAAACACGCATGAATTTTAAAACTGCATTTCAGTTATGTACTACGTTCGAGTAATATAAATAGAACATAATAGAAATAAACTTACACAATAACTAACTATACAAATTATACATTTAAGAAATACACAATTCTAGACAATAATACATAGGCATGAATAATAGTAAAACAAAATGAACCAAACCTCCTCGCCATCTCTGCAATGCCCTCATGTTTTTCCTTGTACAGAACCTTATAACCATCTAAGAAGGACAGATATGATTTAGGAGTAACATGCGCCTGCCTTCTGAATCGGTCGTAGTACAAAGAACACATGTCAGCTACGTTATCTTGCACCATACCCATTATATGAATCAATTGCTGCTTTGTCTCAGTAGAACATACCACCTTAAAAGTAATTGTGGCGCTTAATAAGAAAATTATTACGTTAATTTACATACATACAAACAGCCATTCCCTTTTCTTAGTGGGGTAGACACAATTTTTCCAGCATCCTAGCAAACATCTTTCACATCATCGAATATTTTTATACAATATGTATATATATGCCGATTGCGGGTATTCATGACCTCTTTATCCTCTGCGTATGCAAACGCGTCTTCTATCATTTAGCAACGCTGTTTCACGCTGTGTTATCATTATCACGTTGTTGCTCACTTTCTCCACCAACGTCAGTTCAGATAATCTAGTCAAATAATTGTGACAGGTATCAAAAGTATTTCTTAAATCGAAATTTTGACAATTAGTAAGCAATACATACCAATTCCAAGATCATTTTTAGAGTTCCGTACCAAAACCCCGCTGTCCGTCCTTCTGTCTGTCTATCCGTCTGTCACCAGTCTGTATCTCATGAACCGAGATAGTGAATCGCATTGAGATTTTCACACAAAATTAGAAAAAAAACAATAAATTTTGGTGGTTCCCCATACTGTAACTCAAAAATTTATTTTTATCAAACCCATACGTGTGTGGTATCTATGAATAGGTCTTCAAAAATGATATTGAGGTTTCTAATATCATTTTTTTCTAAACTGAATAGTTTGCGCGAGAGACACTTCCAAAGTGGTAAAATGTGTGTCCCCACCCCCTGTAACTTCTAAAATAAGAGAATGATAAAACTAAAAAAAATATATGATGTACATTACTATGTAAACTTCCACCGAAAATTAGTTTGAACGAGATCTAGTAAGTAGTTTTTATTTAATACGTCATATTATATATATAATTTACAAATTTATAATTGGTGATGGTACGGACCCCATCGTGAGTTAGTATGACTCGCACTTCAACATATTTACTTATATTGTTATAAGTAGTTTACATACCTGGAATTCCCATAAAAAGTGATGTGCTACTTCAATAAGAGCTTCTTTAGGCCATTTCTGGAACCAGTCCATGATAGATCCAGATATCAGACCCGGAAATTTCATGGCCCTGCTTCTAAACTTCTCACCTACCTATGATGAAACATTATTATGATATTACAAGTTTTAAATGCATACAGTCAAAAATTAAGACGTACTCGACCAGTAAATTGTGGATTTCATTCTCTTGACTTCAGCACAAAAGTTACACATGAAATTGTTACTTATGTAAATAGATGAATAAACATCCTCAGCGTTATTCAAAATAATGACATTAAATAATAATTGAACTTACCGGTGAAAAACAAAGTACGACGTGCAAATTGGATCGAGACCTAATAATAAACCATTCATACAAAACATCTGGTATTGGAATTCTTTTTGGTGCGTACTTCTTCATAATTGGTGTCAACTCATTTAGAATCTCATCTAGTGGGCAAGCGAAGAAATTTATGTATTTTGTTTGTTGCTAATGAATGATTATCAAAGGTATTGATATCTTATACTAAAATGAGGTGAAAACAGCACAGGCGCGGTCATTCAAAAAAAGCTGTTTAGCCTATACAAGGAAAGCAAAAAGTTTCCCTACACATCCTGCAACTTCCTAAGATTATATCGCGATGTATTTGATGTTATTTTATTATTTACAATGAACGTTTCGGTTGCTTTAAAGCAGCCATGGTCACGAGGAAAGTAATATTCCTAATATTCACATTGAACTCAACCAGGTTTTCGGAGTCCATTGAGAAATTTGATCCAAGACTCAGACTCAGATCAAATTCAGTGTTATGAAGTCGTCTCTTTTCTTTAATGTCAGTTGGCTTAGTTGCAGAATATCCGAATGATTTGCATAATGATATGATTATGTTACCAGCGGTCAGCATATCAATAATATGCAGAATAAAGAGGCCGCTACAAAGAGCTCGCCTAAGTATGAACTTATAGTATTTTATATTTTAATATTATATAGGTATTTGTGTATAGTTTAATATAAAAAAATGATCAGTAAATGAAATAAACAGTTTACCCATTTCATCCTTAGGGAATAAATTGGCAATTTCTCCGGAGCTGAGAATATTGTTAAGAAACTCTAAAAACTGTTCATCTTTAATATCATTATCCGTAAATATGAATGATACTCCTTGTCCCTGTAACCCGGCTATCCGATACAGGATCTTAATATCTTCCATGAAGTTACTTACGTTATATGATCTGTAAATATTGCATAATGTTCGTTAAATGTCGTCAAACTGCAGGCCTTTTGGGAAGTAAGGAATTTCATTATAAATCACAATCGGAAAATATCTCCAAATTATTGGATACTCAGATAAAAATACGGGAATGAAGTATGAGCCCTTCCGAATTATACGTTGAAAAATCTGCTGTTTAAAACATATATATATATATATATATATAACCCTGGATAAAATTTGGTAAAAGAAATAAATAACAGTGTCTAAAATTATCTAAAATTATAGTGGGTTTGTTACCTTGTCAGCGTTATTTGGTAAAAAGTATAATTTGCTATAAACGATGCTAATTTTGTTAAGCTTTGTTTTCCAGAACCTCCGACTCCCACTAATAAAGCATTACCACTGTAAAACATTTAGAAATATAACAATAATAAAATAAAAAAGACTGTATACATGACTTGCACAATGTTTAATGTCATTTGATAAATTTCACTAACCGCGAAGTGTTAATAATTCTAGATATGATGAACAAGTGCACCATGGCGTCGTGGAAAAATACCAAGTCCAAATGAGCTCCTCTAATTTGTTCATTAAATAATTCTTGAAACGCTGCTAGTTTGGTCAATAAGAACTCCCAACTGCAAGTTAAACAGGGGAACTCAGCACTGTTAATAGTAGTAACACATGTTTGTACAGTAGGCCTACGCCAATATGTCATCGATCTGTTCATGAACATATTGGAAGCTTTGTCCAATTATTACGACTTTTAAAATAGTTGAACTACTTGGAAAGAAAAGTGTAGAAATTTCTGCATCTCAAAGCCGTAGATGGCCCAAAGAATTACCTTAATTGGCTACCTTTGTTTGTTTTGAGCAGGTTGACTCGTGACATAACTACCCCCACTGGTCGGTGGTGGGGTAATCGTGGGGATTTCCGCGATTTCAAAGATTATGAAAATCGGTTCACCCGTTCCTTAGTTATAAACGGTTTGACTAACCCGAATTTGTTTTATTTTATATAGAATTAAGACGAGAAAAAAAAAACGTTACTAACATCTAGACGTGTCGTTCATTCGATATCAAATATAGTTCATGATAAAGATGTCATGAAGTAACTGACTTGGAATGTAACAATTTTATTAGGTCAGAAATAGTTGTGTTGAGTTGTGTTATTTGTGTGAAGAATCTTATACAGTAAAACAGACTGGAATATAAATGCAATGAAATTTTTCCCTTATATTGTAAAAGTATCAGTGTTACAAAAATGCAGGGGCTTAAATATTTTCTCGATTTATATATAAATTCGAAGGATCACGACACTACTGTGATGAAAAGAGACAGTAGTAAAGACACATCGTATAGTGACAGAAAGTAACAACATCATAATCCTACGACAATAGTCCAATTTTACTTGAGCCCTGCGATCACATGAAATATTATCATATTTTAAATAACTCGTATTTACCGATGAAAAGTGTATTTTTATAGTTAGATGTATTTAGATAACTTTCCACACCGTTTAACTGTACAGGAAGGCATTTTTGTGATATTCACGGTGAATGAATATTAATAGTCAATCAATCCACACTTCATCCACGTTAAATTTGGAACAGATCAAGGTATGTTTACTTCTGCAGTCTCGATCCTAACACGTTTTAAATTTATTATATTATCGTTATATGTGTAATCATTTATTATGAAGAATAAAGCCTTTTTCTGGTGACTGACTCTTGAACGTGGAGCTAAACTTCTAAAGCTAGAACTACAAAGCTAGGACAGTAGGTTACTTCTATAACTTTATTAACGCGCCGGATGAGGTGGTGTGATTGACAATTCGTTCGAAATATATTATGCAACATCGAAATAAGTTGTCTTATTCCTTAATATAATAGCTTGATGATATTTAATTATGGAATGTTTATGCGTCTCTAATCAACAATCTTTTATACGTGGGTAACTCTTTGGAGTTTCCAGATTTTATATTTTGCTACTCATCACCTTTTAGGTATAGCTTGATAAGTTATAGTCCGGATTTTGACCATGTCTAAGTTCTGCTGAACTATAAAATTTCATGAAGATCTATCTTGTAATAATCATCTATCAAAATTTAGACCGATTTCACCCTACTGCTCCTTTCGTACCTATAAACCTATAATAGCATGATGATATATAGCGCAGTTTATGACCAAACTCTAGAAGAATCTTCATGCAAAATTTCAGCCAAATCTGTTCAGCGGTTTTCAAGTGATATTCGAACATCGATAACAAAAAGCAGACAGACAAAGATACAAACATACGAACGAACAAACGGCCAAACGGCTAAACGGAAAAACGGACAAGCAGACAAAAATTCTATAAATCACATTTTGAGCATCGATGTCGCTCCTAGAAAACACTCAAAGAATCAATATTTTTTTGAAAAATGTTCAATTTACAGCTTCACCTTGTTACGATTTTATTATATTATGTGTATAGATATAGATGTACAAATCAGACCAGTGAAACAAAATACTTTTATAAAAATAAGCAACTCACGAAGGCAGTTCTTCATATATTTTCGGTGCTTCCATACTAAAATCTTCGTCTTCGTCGCCTGTTGGATCAACTGGTTCCCGCAAGAAATTCACAAAGAATGTTTCCTGTTCAGGAAATTCACTAACGTATTCTGGTAATTCTACAGTAGCTGTTCGCCAGAAATTTTCAACAAACCAATCCTTATCATCAAACGTGGTAAATCTATAACATGAATGATATATCTTCTAATAATATATATATATATAACTTGATACGTGCTCATATAGGTACGTAACGTTACACCCACGAAAACTCTAGTTATTCCACTATGAGTATATTGAGAGGGTGAATGCTGAATGCTAGTGTAGCTGTGATTAAAACTAGAATTTAAAAAAAAGTCATACTATTTGTAATGTTGTATGGAGCGAATACCTTTGGGACCAACAACCTCACCTGCTTATTGACGGGTAAGTATCTGGCAGAGGCTATCCTCTTGGGGTTGGAAGGTCAGATGGCAGTTTTTCCCATAAAAGCAATACAAGTCAAATCACAGGGAGGATAAGGCGTAAGTGGACTCGGGCTCCGAGGTGAAAGCCTTAGATACAATCAGAAACAATACCAAGACAATGGTATTATTAAATTTATAGAATATACATTCAGAGGTGAAATCTCTCTAAGAGCTTTGGAGATTTTATGAAGCTAATGAGCTTGGAATCTTTGATCGTATCACGACAAGATTTGCTGGTATCCTGGTGCTTCATATCAAATTGTATTTAATATGGCATATAATTGGTTCATACCATCCTACAGGAACAATACACTTTCCAGGGTCCAAAGTAGTGACAATCATATCAATCCATTGCACCGGATTGTGTTTATTGGTTTGTATTTCTTTAAAATACATTCTTTGAACTCGGCTGAACACACTGTCGCATGTCTAGATACCAACAAACTAACAAACACTCACGAGTGTATAACAGTTACATACCTGTCGGAGATAACTCTTAAACATTCATGAAACCATAACTTCAAGGCCATTTGAACTGTTGGAAGCTCTTCTTTTTTGATAAACAATATGCCTTCCCATATACGAGATAAATCTCTAAGATTGAATATGTAGTGAAACTTGGCTGGCGTTGGCAGCATTTTAATCTAAACCGCCAAAAAAAGTAATGACAACATTATTATAAAACAAACTCCTCCGCCCTGTCTGTCTGTCTGTTCACGATTAACTCAAAAACACCGATTTTCATGGTGTTTTCACCGACGGATGGTTCTCGTGGAAGGTTTTAGTATATAATTTGCAAGTTCTTGTATACATTTGCTTTTTTTTAGCGTTTGGAAACCCCCACGGGCTTCACTCCACTTTACATTGGCTAAAATAAAATATTTGGTGGAGCTTGCAACGAAAACGCTTTTTTTATTTTTTTAATGTGTAGAACTCCCCACGGGCTTCTTCCCATCGGTGCAGCGATGGGATGGGCGTATCGGAATCAGATCAACTAAAATCACACGGTGTCCTCCCCAAGTGTCCATTGCCGGGCACCCCGGTAAGCCCTCGAAAGGATAACCCCAGGATTACCAGCGGACTTTGGCCGCCATCGCGGCCTCTCCTATGGGTTCGAGTTTTATCCTATGACGGTGAGTTGGCATGTATAGTACACACTCGACACGCCTTCATCTTGGCTTGATTCTGTAAGGACAGCGAGTTGGCCAACTGACGTCCTTAGGCCCCGATTATGGAGGTCGATAGTCCCGAGCGTAGACGTAGACGTAGACTGCGGAACTCTAGGGGCAGGGCTCTTTCCCGCTCCCTCTCCGCCACCTCTTTTGCGTGCATTACCTGCTCGCAGAAAAAGGCGGTGGCGAGCCACTTGCTCCCGTCAGAGACCACGGCTCTCACGCTGGTCTCCAGCGAGAGAACGTCCACGCCCAGGACCGCAACGAAATCCCGGCGTTGACTCGCCCACACTAGTCACCCACCAACGTGTGAAGCGCCGTGTCCTTGTCTTTGCCAGAATCCTCACAGTGCTGGCACTTCGTGCTGGTCTCCCGGTAGATGCGCCACAGATACTTACCGAGGCACCAGTGTTGTTTATCGGGGCAATCCGAGAGGTCACTGTGGTGCCTCTTCAACCACTCCTCCGTGACCGGCCTCACCACCGCGATGGTGGATTCTCTCCACCTTGGTTGCTCAAGTCGCACCCTCCATGTCTCCATAAGTTCCTTGTGGAGTTGGGACCACTGAGCCCTGTTTTCTCGGGGCTCCGGCCTATGGCCCTGCTCCAGCGCCCCTTGCATTGGTATAACGACGCAAGGGCCTTCGCTTCCAGGTCCCGGCTAGGAGACATACAACTTCGAAGGAGATCGTGCGATATCACCTTATGACTCTGACGGCTATCGCTTTTAACGGGCTGTTTAGAACAGTGACGTTGCGGGCTGCCAAACGTTCCGCCCATACGGCGGCCCTGTACGGGCCATACTTCGCACGACCCCAGGTACAGTCTCCTAGTGGGAGCGTTGGGTCCTTTAATGTTGGGCATCAGCCGCGAGAGCGCGGCCGCAGCCACCTTCAATTTAGGGACCAGATTTCGGAGATGTGGTCCGGTTTAGTGCCGCGCTTCGGTGCGTTGGTCCTTGCGCCATTACGAGGGTGTCGTCAGCATAACATGTCATGCTGATACCCTCGAGCAAGGGACCGCGCAGCACCCAATCGTATCCGATGTTCCACAGGAGTGGCCCTAGGACCACCCCTGTGGAACACCGCACGATACTTCTCGTCGCCCTGGCCCTAACCAGCTTGGGTAAACTATGGCCCTCTCGGATAGATATGCCTCGACAATGCAGTGAAGGCAAGGAGGCACTCCGTGAAACACGAGCGCCTCCCTAACACAGCTCCAGGGTAGGGTGTTGAAAGCGTTGGCGATGTCGAGAGACACCACCACCACCACTCCACCCCGCGACATTGCTTCCTCCGCCAGGTGCCTAGCGCGCATGATCATTTCCACGGTGGAGCGGCTCCACCGTGGAAGCGATCATGTGCGCTAGGCTCCACTGGAGCCAAAACCAAAACCCCCCCCAAACCAAAACCGAACTGATTGTCCGCCAGGTCTGGCCCCACGTTGGTGAGATGCTTGACGAGGCGCTCTACAATAATCCGCTTAAAGAGCTTGCACACCTCATCGAGCAAAACGATCGGCCGGTAACCGGATGGCTGGATCCTCCGGCCACCCAGCCTTCCGGATCAGGACCAGTTTTGCCTGTTTCCCCGTCTTCCACGCCTTTGGAAACTGGCCCCGTTCGAGGCATGCGCTAAAGAGCGCCAACAGTCGAGGCCCTAATTTCTCAAGGGCCAGGAACCATGCTCGGCCTGGAATACCGTCAGTCAGGGCAGTGCTTTCCCGAGCTTTAAACCTGAGCACTGCTGCCCCTAGCTCACCCTCCCTGACTTCGGGCACATCGTTCTCGGTATTATCAGCGTCAGGCGCCTAAGGCGGAGCCTATAGATTGTGGTGGTGGAATAGGGTTCCACAGGTAGCAGAAATAGGATCAGGGTTCCACGCGAGTGAAGCCGCCGGCAACAGCTAGTTTATAATAAATAAGAAATAACCGGTCAAATGCGAATGGGACTCGCCCTCTGAGGGTTCCGTACAAAACTGGATTGAGGGGCGAACTTAACGTTGCTGTAGAGCTTCTAGTCTTGACAGACATACAGTTATCTTTTTATGATGTAGTTACTGCATATTTACAGTATTCGAACATTAACCTTTACTTTACGAGACTTTATTTTCTGCAAAATATCATCGCTATGGCGCTCATTAGGGGAGACCTATGTCCAGCAGTGGACTAGAATAGGTTGATGATGATGATGATGATCATGATTTTAGCTCAACGGGAAGTACCTTATAGGTTTGGGTTCCCTTGCGATTGTCAAAAAATATGCTACACAAACGGCAACATCTTTTGATTGCGTTGAAGTAGAAGTTTGATTTATTCACAGTTTCAAGACGTTACAGACGTATTTCATATTAATTTCAACGGAATCGTACAGAACCTCAAAAACATGGCGGCCCGTCACTTAACACAACTACGTATAAACTTCATTTTATGACTTTACTATCTATACGTTCACTGAAAACGGTGCAACAAGAACATCTATTTATTATCTATTTAGTTTCTATTTATTGGAGCAAGAAAATTCTTTAAATGACTGTTGTGGTGTTGATGAAAGCAAAAACATCTTCAGTTCTACGAATAGGGAATTATTGCATGAAATATATTGAATCCTTCAGTTTGGGTATTTTTCTTGGTCAGTTTTCTGTAAGGTGAAGACTACCTGGAAAGCTTGTTATGCTCACAAAACCTAATAAGTCTAATAGGTTGTATTTCTGGCATTTCACAAACTATCATTTTAGGAATTTCGCATTCTGTAAATTTGGCATTTTACATTTCTGGTTATTTGCATATAATATGTCCTTTAACAAATCTGTAATAGGTACTGTTAATCTGGCATTCCACGAACCTGAAGTATAGCCAGAATCAACCAAAGTTTTGATTGATGCAATTTAATATTAAAACCATCATAACATTGACTGATGCGCAAGGCGGAGGAGCGGGTGCTATGGCGTAAAATGGGAGAGGCCTATGTCCGGCAGTGGACTGCAATAGGCTAATTGATTGATTGATTGAACATTGAAAGCATAAAATACAATTAACTAAAAAATTAACCATAATTTTATGACACTTTATACTTACTTTCGTTTGTTGCCAAATAACCCGAGTAACTGGAACTAGTTTTGGCATGAAGTCGACCAATTTTTTGTCGAAGCGTGATTTGCAGAAATAGCCAGCACTTATAGTTTCTGAAAAACATTTTTTTAATTTAAATATAGATTGCATAAAATATAAAAATTACTTTGAACACGGATTAGTACATAATACACACAAATCATAAATTTAAAAAAATGTTTGTGCTAATTGTAGTTCCTCTCAGTATGCACAGATCTAACCATTAAAATATATTAGAAAATCTTTGGCGAAAATAACGGTTCTTCTTTGCGGATTAGATTAGATAACAACTTTGTAACGGGTGACATGCATGTCTCACTACCAAGGATACCAAAGACCGTGCCGAAGTGGAGTAGTAAAAGCCGGAAAGCGGACATCGGACCGGGACCAGGACTGTGATATACAACAAAATATGACATTACCCGGTACGCGCGTATGCCACTTAGGGTGCCACAGCCCGGCGCTATATTGTGCGATTAAGGCAACATTGTGGGTATACCGGTGCGCCGTAGACAACTAAAAAATGTAAAAAAAACATGGGATTTCAATAAAGATTAATTAATATTTACCAAAAATCTTATCCATGGAAACCGTACTTGGTAGCGTACAGTTGAAAATACAAAATTGTCTTTTTAGACGCGGTGGCACATCATTTCTGCCGCCACCTATAAAAAAAGTTAGAGAATAGGTATGGAGAAATAGTCCACGAAATAAATACTGAATAATAAATACATTGTGGCGTACGTTTAATTTGTGTTTCGATTGATTTATCAAGACATGCTTCTAATTTAATGGAAGTTAATGATTGTGACTAAGTATTGAGTTGTCTATCAATGATTTTTCCCACTAATATTATAAATGTGAAAGTTTATGAAGATGTTTGGATGCCTTATATGTGGTCAAAGTATTTGACGGGAAAGTAGTCAAAATAAGTAATAGTACTAGCAGTAGTTTAATTCTAGTATGCATAAACATTATAATTAATTAAATGTATTCATTAATGAATAATATATGTACCAGGATGTATCATAGCTCCAAAAATTTGAATGTCAGCAATAATGATGAATTCACCGGGTTTTTCTAAAGAGTAAAACCCACCGCCCTCCATCATTTGTCGCACTATTTCGTTTGTCACCTAAATATAACATGAAACATTACATAAATAAATGATCAGAAAAATATTTCATAATCAGCTTTACACTAAACTAATTAATAATTCAGGATTTATATTCTGACGCTAACGTACTGCAATAGAATAACCCATACGCTAAAAACTATGCACAAAATACTCTGTAATTATTATTTGTTCTTTCAATATTTTTCGACGAACAAACTTCGCGATGTAGTTATATTTCGGATACGTCAAAAATATATAAAAACTATTGGATACCATCGATATGTGAAAACAGTGACGGTTGAAAGATAAAGTAATGCACGTAAATGTTACAAAATGTGACAAAAGGAGCCTAAAAATTAAAATAACATTTTTTTAAATCAGTTTCGTACAATAAATCGTTATACCCTACTCATTTCTAGTCAATTGGGCTATAAGTTTGCAAGCTTGGTTACAATTTATAGCAATACCGTGTTTTATCAGTGGTGTATTAACTACTAGCTGTTGCCCGCGACTTCGTACGCGTTAATTTCGGAATAGAGCAAGGTATGATTATTTCTGCAGTGTCGTTACTAACACGAAAATAATAAGTTATTTTTTTTAACGGCCCGTTTGAGGTGATGTAGTACACTCGTATTAAATTGATAATTCGATAGAAATAGATAGTGAAACATGTAACATCGAAATCAATTTTACCCGACTCCTTAATGTCGCGTGATGATATTCATTATGAAATGTTTATGCGTCTCTAATCAACTATCTTTCATACGTGCGTAACTCTGTGGAGTTGCGAAATTTAGTTTTTACTGCTCATTACCTTTAAGGTATAACGTGATGAGTTATAGTCCGGATTTTAACCATGTCTAAGTTCTGCTGAACTACAAAATTTCCTAAATATCTACCTTGTAATAATAAAGTCATCAATAATAGTTTAGACCGATTTTGCTCTACTGCTCCTATCATACCTATAATAACGTGATGACATATAGTGTAGTTTATGACCATGCCCTATTTCGTGCGAATTTTCTACCAAATCTGTTCAGTGGTTTCAAGTGATGCTCGGAAATCGATAACTTAAAGCAGACAAACAGACAAACCAACAAACCGACAAAATTATAATAAATTATATATAATATTATATAATATATATAATAAATTATATAAATTTTCAATATTTTTTTGGAAAACTATTCAATGTACAGTCAGCGTCAATAGTAGCTGATCAAAAACCGAGTTCCAAAAGTATTGACTCTATAATTTTTTTTAATAACCTGACTTACTTCTTTTTAATATTAATCACTCGCGTTAAGGTTTCAAAATAATCAAAAAAAACTATTTTCAAAATAAGCTGATTCAATTTTTTTTCAATACTCATAACTATATTGTGTTTTTAAAGTGACTGATATTTAATTGAATCAAAATAGTCAGACAAAAGGGGAAGTGGTATTATTCAATTATTAGCAGCAGTGTCGGCAGCTCGAGTGTGATGCCCCTGGTGTTGTACATGTCTATATGCCACGGTAACCACTTTCCATAAGGTAGGCCGTGCGCTTGACTGCCATCTAAGTGGTATAAAAAAGTGCTATTCTCTAACTTTTTACTAGTCGACGAGCCCGCAGCAATCGACCAATCACATCATAGAACAAGGTTGTGCTCGCCGACGATTCTATGATGGGTCGATTGCTCTACGACGAGCCAGCAGCGCTGTGTCCGTCGACGAGTGAAAGTTAGAGAATAGCACTGCTGTTCGATGTAGTGGGACCACGGGCCCGTAATGGATTAATCACATATTTGAGAATTAAAAAAAAAGTAATTAATTTTCGCAACCGATGCTTTATTGTAAAAAAAAACATAAACTTTAAAATTAACATACCACTTATCTACTAAAAAACGTTTACATTGTAGCTAAAAAAAATTTACACTTGCATACTTGCATAATTAAAGTTAAGGTTTTCAATGGCGTTTTTAGAATCGGGTATGGCCTCCTGCAGTATCTATAATACACTGAAGACGTTCCCGCATGGACATGACCATGTTCTGACATGTATACATTCCTCTATAGTGTTCCCTTAACTCGAATACATGATTACAAATAGCGGTTGCAGTGCGAGGAGTTGACGGATCCCAGTTTTGCACCATCAATCCCCACATGTTTTCAATTGGATTTATGTCCGGAGATTTAGGTGGAAATGGCAAAGCAATAATTTCGTCGTTGTGCTCTCTAAACCATGCTCTAGTCAATCTTGCAGTGTGTACGGGTGAATTGTCGTGAACAAAATTAAACGGATCGATGCCTGGATAACAATTTCTAACAGTTGGTATCAAAACGTCTTCCATAATATCAACGTAACTTTGAGCATTCAATCGTCCACCAATTTCTATTAATTCTCCAGGCCCAGCAGACGACATCCAGCCCCAAAATCCAAGGTTTATTCTGCCGCTTGCATGAACATTGACAATATTTCTTTCAAAATACCTTGTGTTATTAATTCGCCACAAGGTGACCCTTCCACTTTCATCTGATGTAAAAGTTTTTTCATCACTGAATATGACATTCTCGAAATTGAAGTCTAGATAGTCTCGTGCAAATCTCAATCGTTCTTCCTTGTGTATTGCAGTCAGAGCAAGCTTCCTGGCCGGTTTGCGGTGATGTACTCCTGCTTTATGCAATACACGTCGGACTGTTGACCGTGATATATTAAACTCAGTAGCCAAGTTTGCGACAGGAGTGAACCCATTGTATCTTGTCCTTCTAACAATTTCGTTACGTGTAGAAGCAGATGTAACAGTCGGTCGTCCTGTGTTTCGAATTTGATTAACACGTCCTTCGCTTTCCCATCTATTGATCCAAAGAGTAACGGTATTTCGAGCAACACCAACACGTCTTGCGATGTCACCAATTGGTAAGCCATCTTCATGAAGCGTTACTATACGATGTCTTTCATGATCTGATAGATAATGCGACATATCGATCATAAAGGAATTAAGGAAATTTACTAATTTGTAGTGCTATTGAATCAAATTATGACTTCCTAGAAATATATAGGTGCCTAACCTACTTAGGAATAATCAGTAATAGATTATATTTAGTTCAGTTCTTGGTTTATATAGCCACTTCAAGTGACAATTCTTGACAATGCCATAAAACAAAAGGCAGAACACAATATTTAAATCAAAATATACATCAGCATTCTAAAAAGGTTTATGTTTGACAAAAGTTTTATTCTTAATTCAGGTACTTTTGAAACTTTTTATAGAACCATTGTGTGAAAAACTTTTGAAAATTTCTGATACTGCTTTACTTTTGATGGATAGTTTTTTTTGCATTATGAAAATATTAATGTACCAAACACTTTTGCGACGCGATTTTGTCAGACTATTGTGATATATCTTGCAATGCATTTCTTTTGGACAATTCCGATACTACGCTACTATTGATGTTGACTGTACAGTTGTTTTCACCTCGTTACGATTATATTATATGTATAGATTACGCTATCCGATTAAATACTTATAAAGTCAACATTTTTACATTTTTAAATTATATAGCGTTTACCTGGTCACCCCATGCGTTGACCACCGGCATATTGATGTCGTCTATGAAAACTGTCATTTTTTTACCTCCTGGAGGCCCATAAGTCATGCCAACTCGCTTTTCTACATAGGATTCGATAATTCGCTGCAATATTAAAATATTAAACTTTATCATAGTCTTATAAGGAGTATATCAGTGTTCGATTGGTGTTGAATTGAGTGAACTTACTTGAAACATATTTGGTGTTGTAGCAGATGAGAAGTTGATCATCTTGAATACCTTAAATTCACTGTCATAATACGACATGTAACTTTTTAACATGACAGTCTTTGCAGTGCCCTGTTCACCGATAAGGAGTACAGCTTTATTTTGCTTGGCAATCGTTTCAATCAAGAAAGTAATACACACGTTGTCGATATTCGGCACCAAAATTGATGAGTATTCCGGAATACTATCGCTGGGATAAATATAAGCTTCTACGTGTTCAGACCTGCAAAATGTGAACATGGATTAAGAAATACCTTCAGCCATTATTATAAGTAGCTCAGGGGGCTAACTATGACTGCTTAATAGCAATTCAATTGCAGACTTTTTTTTTTGCGTGTGGAGACCCCCACGGGCTTCACCCTATCGGTACCGACGATGGGGTGGGCGTGTCGGAATCGGACCGACTAAAACCCCACGGTGTCCTTCCCAAGTGTCCATTGCCGGGCACCCCGGGTAAGCCCAAACTAAATAAGTTCGTACTGATACCATGACGTCATATTAAGTAAAAAATGTTAACAAACGAACCAAACGCGAACACGTTCAGTTCAAGCATGTCATAGTACGGATCATAGCAATTCAGTTTACAAAACTTGTATTAATCGCTCCGAAACTGAACTGATTTTTAAGTCATCATGGTAAGGCCTGATTTACTTCTAACAAACACTTTTGATAGGCTCGCACAAAATGCACTACTTACCTAAGTTAATGTTATTAATTTAAAGCAGATTTCACCAATAATTGAAACCGGGTCAGTTAAAACTAAATTATTACGTTTTACTCAGAGAATTCTATTGAGTAAAACATGAGAACCCAGTTTAGTTGAACGGATTATCACTAGTGAAATCCAGCATGAGCCCTATCTATCACCCTATCTTCGAAAAATCTAAAAAATGTGATTTCATAAACATACTGTTTACTCACCAGTGTTGCCACGTGCCTTGATGACTAACCATAAACTCGAAAGGCATAATCCACTCTTTCGATTTTCCACCAGGCCAATCCATTCTACCCGGTAGCTTCATCATGTACTCAGCCATACGTGTGCGAGCATCTAGTTCTAGCACCGCGCCCAAAGACCACATCATCGCAAATATAAATAACCGCTCAAGATGACGGTCAGTGTGTGCCTCTACATCAAGCATTAAAACAGATTATTTTATAAACATATAAAAATATTATAGAAATATGTTGAGTATTCGTTACAATTTAAACGGTATCATTATCATTATCGTTATCAAACTTATAATAATTCAAGCATGTCGCGTCACTTAATAATGAAATATTTAATATGTACTCACTGCCACCGGGAACTTCAATTTCTAATAATCCAATTAGCACATCAATGCATTGCCTGCAACACAGAACATTAGAGAATTTACCACCAATAGCAGTAGCATATAAATGACATAACGTACAACGGTGCGTTTTGGCATAAAGACCAGTTTCACTCTTAACTGTGGATGTTATATAAATTTTATTTGTTTACTTCATTTATTCATAAATCAAATTGTAGGTGCAAACAAGCAATGTTGCACACTTAAAAATTAAAGTGTACATATATGTGTGTGTGTGTGTGTTGTTCAATAATACTGTATTGGGTGAGTTACTGCTCTCCTAGAAAGGTTATAAGTAGCCTGTGTTATGAAGAAAAATAGGACCATCCCCCTCATATAAGATCACAAAACGAATATATTATATAAAAATAAATTATATATGCATATTATTCGACGCATCTTTATATATTGAGCAATAAATATGAAGAAAATTAAATCAAATCAAACGTCTTCGACGTCAAAAACACAAAAAAAAATATTTTTAGGGACAATTTGTATGGTAGGTACCCGAAACCTTGAACGTACAAATCCCAAAATGTAATCTGTTCTTCCCATTAACCAAACAAGATGATTGGCGAAAGAATTTTTTAAATCGGATAAGTGGTTCTTGAGTTATTGCGTAAACAGACAAACAGACATCCAGACCAACAGACAGACCGACACAAAAATTTTTTTTGCTTAATTAGACTTAGAATCATGTGAAACGTCGAGAAAAGTGATAAAAAGTGGGTGTAAGATTTTGATTTTTTTTGCGTGATTTTAAGACTTCGGTGTCCTGGTTGGTGGCCCGAAGTAACTAATAATATAAACTATAAATAAATAATATGATAACAGTCACTGTTACCTATATATCTGACTATTTAATGTTGGCTTCAGTGGGCTGTGTTTCTAATATTTGACCTGCTAGAAATGCTGTGAATTCACCTGATATATATTGCTTCAAGAAGCTTCATCTTAGCCGGTAATTTTTGCTGTACGAAAGAATGGACATCGTCGTAAACTCTGTTGAAGGCATTACGAAGAGCATCAGCTTCCTTCTGAGTGCGCTTCTTCAACCAACCCTAGGGCAATAAAATAATATAATTGATTTTAAATTACGTGGCTACTTTACTTTTATACCTATGTCTCTATATATATATATGATTGTTTGTTGCCTAAACATAATACAACTATATTCAAAACGACTTCGAATTATGATTTATGAACATGCAATTGAGCAGCCACACTGCAGGTTCGGATAGGCGCAAGTGTAAAATCGAATGTTAACCGTATTCCGATGCGATTACTTGCACACTACTCCGGTTGCAGAATTGGCTGCGTGCCCACCGTTTCCAGTTACCTAGAGGGTTGCTATTCACACTATGTGTAAGAAGTGAATGTGTTGCAAATATCACGCTTTTGGGTTTGCAATTGAATTATTTTAACGGCCTCTGTGGCGTAGCGGTAGTGCATTCGACTGCATGCGACATGCAATTGGGCAGTCTGAACGCGGGTTCAATTCCCGCTGTTTGCAAATTTTTTTATGCATGAATATGTCTATTTGCATTGGTCTGGGTGTTTCTATGTATAATATATATGTTCCTATTTACAAAAAAAAAGTATGTTTAAGTAAGTAAGTATGTTTCTCCGCATTCCAGAATGCGGAGAAACATACTTATATACTTACTACTTACTTACTACTACCCATAACACAAGCTAGTTGAACTATGCTTACTTTAAGTCTAGAAAGTGCTGTGTAGAATGTCGTAGAATATTTATTTATAATTATAACACTTCTTCATGAAAACTTTAGAGAAGGTAATTAGAGTGGGGGCTTTCTGTGTGATTTTCTATATTTCTTTCAGGTAACAATTTAAACATTAATTCATCATTACATTTTTACAGTTAATTCGCTAAAACCTTTCAAATAATCAGATTCACAACTTTCAATAAAATGGGTGACCAGGCATCGTTCGGATTTTTTGTTTTTAATCATAACCTTTAATATCGTTAAATTGCAAAATACCTCTAATATAGGTTGCCATTTTAGTACCGATGAAGATAAAAACACCATGCCCATCCGGCTTACGGTTGCAGGCGAAGCGTTATCGACATTGTCAGGTTCGAACACTAGTTTACTATTCGTTGCCATTGTAATTCGGTCACCATTTGCCAATGTCAGAGTCTTATTGTCATCCAGTACAGAATTCAAATTTTCAATCCACACGGCATCAACTGGACCATCTGTGAGATTTAAAAAAATGTTAACTATATAAATCGTAATAAAAATACTTATAATAACTGCCACACTGCTGTTCGTTACCTAGGACGATCCAAGTTGTATCTGATTTTTTTACTTTCAACGCTCGTCGCCAAAGAGTAGAAAATATACCATCTGTCCAATCATTTGTTGCTACATCCAGGCGCCCAAACATTTGAGGTGCGGTTATAGCCTAGAATATGAGTATTATGAATAACTTTAAAAACTACCATGATGATAGTATTTCGGACCGATAATATACTTGCTGTTACTACAAAAGCAATGCAATCCTAAAACTACCTCAATAAAATTGGTGTCAAATGTAGGATCAAGGATGCATGAAGACATACATAACATAATACATGACATGTATAACATAAACAAATAGAAATAATTAAATCTTCAAACCTTAGGATTCATCCTCATTTCTCTGTGAGGTTTACCGAGTATAGTTAGTGAAGCCATGAGCGTGTGTATGCAAGTCGTTTTGCCGGCGCCAGTCGGTCCCAGAGTCATTAAGCCGTGTCTGACCAACGACGTCTCAAACAATTGAATAATTTTCAAATTCCAATCAGGATGGTTTACCAGGCCCATGCGTTCTGTAATAATTCCTATAGCACGTTGCATATCCCTGGAATAATTAGTAGGACGTAATATCTTTGAAAAAAAGTAATTTACGCTCCGGTCCCCCGGTCCGTATAATTTTGTTTTAAAGCATTTAGTTTACGGTAACTGGTGAAACTTCACTAGTCAAGTCACTAGTTAGCAAATAGGGGAGATATGCATTGTGTTGTTATTTATGTAATTTACATCCGAATACAATTTAGGAGCGTATTGATTTGCCTCTCTGTTTCATAAAGTAGATCTTCACAACCAAAATAAATTGAAAATGTCTATACTTTTTGTTTAAGATTATCATTGAATCGAGCTTTTTAGATCCGAAATCGAATTCATGGGTTAAGTTTTGTAGTCAGTTTGTCGCAGTGCTAAAGTATGCAAATACTCACCTCCACTGGGTTTGACTGAGTTTCATACCAGGGAACAAATCTTCTATCAAGGATACGAATAGAGGCTCATCTTCATCCACTAATTTTGACACGTTCATTTCCCTATGAAATATAAGCTTTGATTTGAACACAATATTTGATGTAAACGTTTACTTGTATACTTATGTGTTGGTGCCCTTATCATTATATTTATTAAAAAATGTTCTGAAAGCTCAAATGACTTTTCGTGAACCGAAAGATGACGTAATCAAATTTTGATTTTATTATATTCAAGTACAACTGCATCTTGGTGGGGCCACATATGAGTATACCGATACAATAATTGCATGTTATTATAACCTGAAGGTGAGATTTCATATTAGATAGAGATTTATTAAAGTCATTATTTTAAATCTTTAGCTGACCCTCCCCGGCTTCGCCTGTGACGTATTTCGAACCCCCGTTGCACTTATTTAACCCATAAATACGCCCGTAATTAATTAGTTTTCATATGATGTATGGGAATCTGCCGAATTTGTTTACAGTTATGATTACTACTCCGTAGTAGCGTGATGATATATGATGCTTATGATATGAGCAATGACACTCACAAATAACGTGGCTTTCTATTGGTAACATAATTTGCATAATCGGTTCAGTAGATGCAAAAAACCCCCCTAAAGCCTTATAAACTCACAAACTTTACCTCTTTATAATATTACTAGCTTTTGCCCGCGGCTTTTTGCCCGCGGCTCCGCCCGCGTAGATGTCTGTTATCGCGACAAAACATAGCCTATGTCCTGTGCCAAGGTATAATCTACCCCTGTACCAAATTTCAGCAAAATTGGTTCAGTGGTTTAGGCGTGAAAGCGAAACAGACAGACATACAAACAGACAGAGTTACTTTCACATTTATATATTAGTAAGGATTAAGTATAGATTATCTGAAGTTGACCATGTTTATAATATCGGCTTAATGCATACTGTAGGTTTTATACAAGAGGAAGAAAGTCCGTGGCATAAAACATGTTTGAAAATTGGATGATAACTTCAGGAGTACGGTTTACATCTGGGTGGTCTTGTTTGAAATTTGAATTACTTAAGATGTTTCGTAGAGTCTAATAAGTGCATTTTTACTCTACGTATACTTCATTATTGCTGTAACTATTACTGTTATTCTAATAATACTACATCAGAATTATAGTATAGTTCAGTATTTACTTCAATACTCTCATCATAATGTTCTCTTCAGTACTTTCCGGGTTAGCTCGTTTCTGTGCACCCATAGTACGCAGTACAGACAGAATATTCCGTAATCCAAAGTCATAATGCACCTGCTTTGATAACTGCTCTTCACAAAGTTTATACAACGTGAAGAACTTACGAGCTGTAAAACGAAACAGTTAATAGAAGGGTTATAAACTAAAATATACAGGTTGGATTTTTTTTATCCCCGCCCGGAGGGTAAGTTCTCTAAATATTTTTTACATTATACATTTCTTTATTTTTAAAGAGAAACAAAACGAAAAAATTGCATCCTGTACTTTTATGGCATCAATCGATAGAGTTAATTATAAGGATCAAATCTCTCCGACAAACTTGGTTAAGTAAATAGAATGAAATCCATGAAATCGTAATTCAATGGGATAAACAAAGCACTTTTACTCAAAGGTCTATCAGAAACCTTACTAAAAAAACTACTCAACACGTTCCATCAACTAGAAGTACTTATCGAACTAAAATATCTCAAAAAGTGGCCCGTTAATTTTGTTCTTCACCCAAGCTTACGATTAAGCGGAATAAAGTCATTTGGTGCAACTATTTAGTTCTCTACATTTATATATTTTGTAATTTGGATCGTATACCTAACACAATATTCTCCTTGAACCCACAGCTGGCCAACTTAACTCGGATGATGATTTGCCTGTCGGGAACCATCATGGCCACGGAACGAAATTGAATTTTCAAATTCTCTGGCAACTCTTGTCGGCCGGCGTACCCCGGATTCATGGTGATGATGAATGCGAACTCAGGATTAAGACTCACTGTGTCACCGTCGCTGTAACGATTAAAACCAATCTGAGCTGGTCTACACTTTATTATTTTCTGAGCAAGCCCTAGAGCTAGAGAAAAACAAAGTTCTGGAATTACCTGATCCGGAATGAACCGGTAATAGGGACGCTTATTTGAATGACAGAGTGGGAGAAAGGTTGGAAATATAATTGTGGTTTATTATCCTATCCATAAGGTTTCTACAATGCTTTTATGCTATTATGAAGACGCTTTGGCTATAATAGATGGTCTTCATGCATATTAAAGATGTAGTAATTGCGAGTGAAGCGATCAAGCAAATAAAATACGTTGAAGAATTTCTTAATATTCGAAAAATATAATAATACCTGAATATGAAGAAATCTTTCTTCTCCCTTCTGGCAGTCAAGCAGATATAAATTTGTTGCGCAGCCACAGATAGTACAGGTAACTCGATACGATTGAACTCATCAAAACAGCCCCAAGTACCTGACTGAGCTAAGCCTTTGTAAATACGACCCAATCCTGACCGAAAGTGGAACAAAATTAGTACGTTATAGCCAAGTTTATAATGACGTCTCACGTTGGTAATAAAGCCAGCTATTGACAGAATGTTAAACATCTGACTTTGATATTTAGTTGACGTCACTATTCAGTCTAACGTATTACGTAATATAGCGTTTTAGTAGGGTATTTCAATAATATTCTTAGTTGTTTTCCTTAAAGTGATATATAAAGTGAAATTGATTTTGGGTAGAATTCAAATAGCCTGTTCAGTGTTTCCTTAACATTTTTGTCCCACGCACCTAGTCCCATTGGGTCGTATGGCTTTGTGGATCGGAACAGCAGTCCACAAAGTGTCCTTCTTTTCAACCTATTGGAGAGAGTGATACGATCCGTCCAATTAATGTGAAAATTGTCAAAGAGTATATTTTAGATTGTGACACTGACACAGACACAGACCCATACACGTTTTTAGCATCAACCTATGATTACTACACTACTCTACACGAATAATCATCTATGTAATAAGAGACAACATGATAGCCTCATCTATTAATGTAACCTCTTCGGTGATCCAATAATCCAGCCTCCGTGGCGTAGCGGTAGTGCATTCGACTGCTACGACAGGGAGCGCGGGTTCGATTCCCGCTCAGTGTAAATATTAGTATGCATGAATATGTATATTTGCATTGGTCTGGGTCTATCTATAATATGTATGTATTTATAAAAAAATCCGTTCCCGCAGGGGGAACGCACAGGTAGATTTCGTGAAGCAATTAATATTATTTTATATAGAGAACTACGGACTTTAAACAATATTTCGTGAAGATTTCCGTACCGCACTATTTTTTTTCTTTTTCTCGAAAACGGTAAATTTGAGCAATAAACATTTCGGACATTTATTTTAGAGCAAAAAATAACCTATCGGTTAGAAATATTTTTTTGCCCCTCTATGACCTATGCTTCTTCTATGACCCACGCCGAGCGCATTTTTAACATGTTTAATTTTTTTTTCTCGAAAACGGTAACTTTTAGCGAAAAACTTTTCAGACATTTATTTTAGACTTAAAAATGGCCTATCGATTAAAAATGTTTCCGACGCAAGAATGTTCACCGGTTAGAAGTTATGATTTTTTCCCCCAAAAATTTTGATTTTCCCCCCTCCACTTTTAGCTAAAGTTTTAATCTTATAGGTTTATAATTAAAAGTTGTTGGTATTCATGTATACTATGGGATAAAATTAGAACGGTTCGAATATCTTTCATGGAACGTGAATCTTTGAGGAAAAACTGATTTCACAAAAAGTGAGGCCCTACCGTCCCCTTAGGCCGGATTCCACCCGTTCACGAACTTAAACTAAGTTTACACCCAAGCAATTTTTGACCGCAGTTTGAAAGCGCCATGGGAATATGGGCAAAAATGCGACCGTGAGAGTGCCGCAAATTTTGGGAAGTGGAACCATACATACATATATACATACATATATATATAAACTTTTTGACCAGTGGTCATTTCGGACTCAGGGGGTCATAACTAGACCTCCTATGAAGAATTTTTTTTTAAATTCGACAGTAGTCAAGAAACCAATAGGTAGATCGATTTCATCGAAATCTACCTAAAAAAAAGTAAATAAGTATGTTTATCCGCATTCTGGAACCCATAACACAAGCTAGTTAAACTATGCTTACTTTGGGTCTAGAAAGCGCTGTGTAGAATGTCGTAGAATATTTATTATTATTTATTTATTATATCTCAAAGGTCCCATACCTCTGAAATCCATCTGATCGGAACAATTGAATACAATGACGAGTTTTCCGAGCGTGCGGGCCATATCCTTAGTAGTCTCAGTCTTGCCGGTTCCGGCAGGGCCAGCTGGTGCACCACCCATACTCATGCCGATAGCTTGCGCCAGAGTGATGTAGCACCGATCCGTTAGTGGTGTAATTACCAGACGTTCCGTTATTCCCAAATATTCATTCTAAGTAAGAAATTAAAAAGTATTAGAAATATTTTCAGTAAAAAAAAGCCACGTGTGTTACTAGACCTCATATGACCCTGCTGTGGTGGTTATGATTTCCTTTCACCTATGATCTTAATTCAGTTCTGGGTTTTGTAGTAGCTGTTTTGATTGATTGATTGATATATCTTTTTTATTTAACTTTTTACAATGTTATCTCTGCCTGGATTAAGCAAAAAGCATGAGAATGAAATGAGTCCATTAATATCATCTTAGAGATTACAAAGGCATCTATTTCGATTTTATTACTTATATAAATAATCAATCATCAGCAAACATCAACATTAACGTGTAATGAAAATAGCTCGGGACATTGTTGATATTAAACAAAATGTGGTCGCAAATTTGAAATCAGTTCGCTCAGACTAAGACTAAATTCAATATATATATATATATATATATATATGTATATATATATATATTAATCATACATGTTCTGTTAAGGAGATATGTCTCAAACATTAACTGCTAAACAAACTATCCTACTTCCTACTAATACTATAAACGCAAAAGGTTTGTGAGTAGTGATGTTTTATCCTCTTTCAAGCAAAAACGAAAATTCCACACGGGCGAAGCCACGGACAAAAGTTAGTATTAAATAAAATATACTATATTTACCTTTACTAATTCTAAATATAATGAAAATAATTTTATCGAGTCTTATACCTGGTATATAAAATCAACATCAGTTATAGATACTATACACTCATCGGTATCTTCTAAGTAATAGAAACGAGCCTGCTTCTGCCACTCGAAATCTCCTGGCGATTTAATTCTCATTCTCACTAGATCATCAAATATATCTCTGTAAATTGAATTAAATAGTTGATCTATCAAACCTACTTTTGAATAATGAAACGCGTGAAATTAAACATTGATCAACGTAAAAACAGCTTGTCATTGAAATAAAACTATTCTTAACAGATTCTATCGCGATTTATTTGATGTTATTTTATATCACACCGAAACTGAACGAACCAAACCGAACCGAAACGTCGGGATCAATATAAAATAACATCAAATAAATCGCGATAGAATCCGTTAAAAATAGTTTTATTTCAATGTGTGACATTCGCGTAAACTTCCGAACAGCTTCTCATATCAAAAAATTAAAAATGTCGCTTTGTACCTCTGATGTACATGGATGGTGATCATGGTCTCCACTTGAGTTCTCGCCAAAGGTACTAGATCTGTTACAGTTTGGTCGATTAAACCATTTAGTAGATCGAGGAACTTCTGATTTGTTATTCTCATTATAAAACGATCAGCCCTTGCTTTCTTGAGGGCATACTCGGCATCACTCGTCCACAAAATCTGCATTCCTAATAATCCAGCCTAAAAAAATATTTGTTTGTACAAAATGAAGACCTCGGTGGCGTAGCTCGATTCCCGCTCAGTGCAAATTTTTGTATGCATGGATAATATCTATTTGCATTGGGCTGGGTATTTCTATGTATAATATGTATATGTTTACAAAAAACATATCTAGGCATGTTCATCCGTATTCTAGAACTCATATTACAAGCTATGCTTAGTTAGGATACCGCGGTGTAGTTTGTCCCGGAATGTTAATTTATTAATATTTTTATGGACGAGCTGTGAATATACATACACGCACGAGAACTCTCGAAATTACTAGCAGACTTGATAGTCTTCAAAATTCTATTTACCTGTCCAGGAAAATTCCAAAATCCAACTAAAAAGTCAAAATCTGGATCGCTAGCCATTGTTTGCGAAATATTTGCAATTACATTTCTGACTGTTTCTTGCATTGATTCTAATAGGGTATTTATCCAAATCTGAAAAAGTAGGTTCATACAATTTAAAACATGTTTACGTAAATTACTAGAACTAGAAATTGTTTTCACTGTAAGATTGATTTAGGCTTTTAGCAATTGCTTGGTTGGTTCCAATCGTACATTTGTGTAATCGTTCTTTTTTTCTGGTTATTTTTCATGAGCAAATTTCCAGTGTATAGAGTTCCTATATTTTATATTATCTACAGATAACAAACACACAGCAAACATGGGATGCGTAGAAATGAAAAGAACATCGTAAGGAAGGCATTAATGTGGACAGTTACAAGGCGAGAAGAAGACCTAAGAGAAGATGAATGAACTCCGTGATAGACGATAATATGGTGCCAGGACTGAATACTCTGATGAATGCACGTAGAGGTAAATGGAAAAATATACATGCTTAAATAAATATGGGAAAAGGAAGATGATACAGACATTCATAGTAATTCTATAAAATGGATGAAATGTAATTACGAAATCATATTACCTCTACACCTCCCATACAAATTACTGGTTTATCGAGAGCTATAGATTCCCCATTGTCAGAATTCATAACTACAATTCTCTCCTTATCATCAAAATCAACCGTGCATAAAGCATCAAATATACTTGGCAGATGAGGCTGGAACAATTGAGCTAGTTTTAAGAACTGTTAATTATAACCATTTCCTTTATTTCTGTAGTTTCCTCTAATTTCGCTAAATAATTTATACGTAAACAACATGTTGTGCTATTATTTTAAATTGGTTAAACAAACACACAAAGTAGGATGTTATTCGACCTTTGCGTAAAGTATCAGTCCATCGATTGATAAATATTCGAAGAATCGTTTAGTCGAAGCAGCGTTTGGCGACAAAAAGTTGTTTCGCAATAAACTCTGTTCGCACAATCTTTCAGTCGATATTCCAATAATCTAACATGTCTCTCGAAATTACTTAATTTCGAGAGACATCACAACATCAAAATTTAAAGTTACGGACCTCTAAGAATGACAGGCGAATAACGGTTTGTGATGTCTAATAATCCATAATTGACTAGTTATGTGTTTACAAAAAAAAAATGTTATAAGTACCTGAATGGAATGTGGGTCTGATGCTTGTCCGAGAATTTCAAGTAATACAGGATCTGAGACAAAGAAAAATCTGGGAAAAATAAGACGCTTCATCTCGAGGTACCCGGTTAGCGACTTTTGGCAAGCTTCTAGCTGTTCAAACAAGTGCGGAAGCATTTGTTTCAAAGTGTCGTCAGAAGTACACGTATCCACGCAGTTTATTATGTCACGTGCTCGGTACATGATTTTCACGTATTGCTTGTCAATTGTCTGCGAAATAATAAAATATTAAAATCATGCAACGTTAACTATTAAATAATAATCATTTTAAGTAGATTATTTATTTTCATTATGAAATTATAAGGCGTACCGTAATTTGGTGCAAACAAATCAAGTAATTAGAATAAATTCATTTTCTTTTTCATATTATTTTTACATATAGTCCGTCAAATTAGCCCGAAACATAAAGCCTAAATAAATATTCATGTTTTGCATTTTTCTCATAAACGGTGAGTTTAATTGCAATAATGTGTCAGACAAAGTTATAGATCATGCAATTATCTATAAAAATTGGTTTTCATTTTTTCCTACGATTCACCATTGGAGAGACTGCAATAGACTTAAATTGATTATGCTCTTTTTTTTTGTTTTCGAAGTTATCTTTTTACCTGTGCTACAAAGACTTTGCTACTTGCCAAATTCAAACTTTTAAGAGATTTGACTGACTTGAGTGTTTGATATAAATTTCAACTTGACGTTTTCCTGAGAAATTAATTAAAGCAAGGATGAAGTCTATTTTGACTGGAATAATATCGCCATGGCTACTATAATAGTCAAATAAATGATTAAACTTGGAATGATTAAAATTACGGCCAACCTACCTTTAAGGATTTTTTAGTTTTCAGCAATGCTTTTCACTCGTTTTAAATATTAAGTAACAAATTCTTAATGGGTTCTCTATTATTTTTGTCAATAGTAACAGAATTAAATTTTAATGATGATTATTAACTTAGGCTTCGGACTATGTATGTACATATTGACTAACCCCAAAACGTTTCGCTTCTCCAGGCAATTGTTTCGCGATATCACCACCAACAAACACAGCTTCTAAATACATCCACAGATTTTGTACTTGTAGCCACTTCTCTAAAATCTCACTTGTGCTTACCAATTTTTGAATCCACATTAAAATATCTCTCTTGAATGGCGCGTTATATCTGAAATACACATGTGTTGTACAATTTAGAACCGTTTGTTAGTGACTGTCTTGCAGAAGAGCGTCTACCCCTCTTAGCGTGTATGAGACTCGAGGTCAGCGCTAAAACCTTTTTCATTAGAAAATGAAAAAGGTTTTAGCGCTGACCTCGAGTCTGCGAGGAACAAAAACCTCTATAGAAATAGAGGTTTTTGTTCCTCGCAGAATCAGTCGGATCAAATCAGTTGTCTGAGAAATAATTCGCGAACAGTGTTTAAGCCTCAACACGAATGGAGGGTATTCTCAATCTAAAGTGTGTATCTATAAATCGGAACATGACATCGTAGCTCCCAGACGAATGCTAAGTACCTGTTTGAAGCTAAAGAATTGAGAATCATCAAGGAGTCCTCCAACAGAGTGATAATGTCCAGCGTTTCTTGCGGCTTGATGAGTAGTTCTCCTCTATTTTTGAAGTTAGTAAATGAAAGGTCGACAACCGCCCAGCTAGAGGCCACTTCCTTCAGTTTCGCTTCTATGTCTTTTTCCTTTACAGCACTGATGCAGATATCCTTCAACATGAGAGATTTATAATTCTCTACAAACAGTCCCCGTTTTAAATACCAACAATATGTATAACCTTTTAACTTATAACCTTTAACCTTTTAACAATATGTATAACCTTTTATACCGCGGTAGCCTAGTGGTATGGGTAATGGACTGCTGAGACGAGGTCTCGGGTTCGATCCCAGGTTTTACCATGGCACACACCAATGACTTTTCGATGCTTTTCGAAGTTATGTGTGTATTTATCGCAGGTTTATAAGTGCCTGGTTAATGGCAATAGGCTCGCCACCTATTACATTGGGACCTAAACATAAACTGGCGAAATGTGGGTGCTAGCACCTCTGCCTACCCCTTCGGGGATATAGGCGTGAGTTTATGAGTTTATGTTATGTATGTATAACCTTTTAGTTATACAAACACTTTGTACTGCTGAAATCCCCCCGGATACCACCCCGCCGGCCAGCGGGGCTGGTTATGTCGGACTCGAACCAACTAAAACCGCACGCCGTCTCCAGTTTCAGATATCTTCAGATATATCAGGATGTAAGGTAGCCCTTAACGCATTTTCCTCGCACCCCGGCTGACCCAGGGCCATCTTCGTTTTCGAGAGGGCGCCCTCGGGTTTGAGAACCACGGTGCCCCGCCTTGCCCCCGGAATACGGTGGGGAGGGTGCGCAGCGCGCCGCCACCCCTGCCTGCATCTGCTTGGGTGACAGGCAGGTCCACCTGTCACCCCCAGGACAGCGCTCATGGAGAACTGAGGTCGTTGAGCTACCTCCTCTGCTGAGTATTAAACATCCCTAATTTGAATCAATTTTTTTTTAAATGCTACCTATTCCAAATCATCCATTCCTTTCTTTGGGGTTTTGTTTTCTCTGCAATATTTAAAACCATGGACTCGTAAAATGTATGTTACTTTTTAACTTTAAATGTGGAAGCAATGCAGCTCAACGGCATGCAATACCTACTGTACGGGCTTGCCTTGATGCTGCCGTACAACCTGCTTGATAGATCTTGATGTATTGATAAATGATAAATCCTTGATGATTGTACAATATTTATTGATTGCTAAATACACGAGTTTTACATCGCGACTTGTTTGCGCTGTCTTTATAATAATACTGCAATAAGGCAATCAAATCTGCTGACACGTTAACATGTGCGGTAATTGGACCGTACATATTCCCGGGCCAAAGAAGATGAGAGCCAAAAATAAAAAAAATGTATTATGTACATTAATGACAAAGAATAGCAAAACAAAAAAGTGTACATGCAAATGGATATTGAACATTAAATTAATTAAACCACCGAGTTATCGAACATTTCGCTGAATTTGCGCAAAACTGGACTTGTAGATCTATTCTGAAATGTTCTTGCGCGCGAGCTGGGTGCTGCCGTCGCCTCTGGCCTCGACGTGTCGCATTCACCGGCGCGCGGACGCCGCTCGAGGGCCACCACCGCAGCTTGCTCCTGGATCGACTCATTACCCTTACTTCCCTGGCCTTTTGTACATCGCCATGTATGGGTTAGTCGCCGTACCACAACTGCTATGGTGATCACCAATGCTATTCCAAAGATAATGTAGATCATAGAGTAATGGTGTATATCATGTGACGATAATATAGTCTCACGAACGGCTTCGTTGTCCTTCAATTGACGTATGTTTGCTTGTAAGTTTTCGTTTGCCTCTTGAAACTGCAAATGCGATTTGTTTGATGTTTCGTACGTGGGAATGCTGATGTTAATGATGTGATTTATTGGTGCAATTATAGGTGTGTATAAGTCCGGTGAAATTCGTAACTCACTTGTATGAGGTTTGTGTGGATATATTGTAAACTCTTCCGTCTTGATTAGACAGCCGTGACCTACACTTAATAGTCCGGCACCGGTCAGCTGATGTGCGGTAATCTGATCGTCACACATTGTTCGTACCTTGCACCGGTCGCAACACATATAAATGTATGTGTTCATAATATAACTATCTTGCCATGTATTTTTACATAGTATATTATGGGTTACACATTCTTGATTTTCTTGTTGACATAAATTTTTGTCACTCTTCATCAGGTATTCAGGCTTCTGGCTATGACAAACATATGCTTCTTGAACGAGACAATCCTTGATGTCGGCTTCGCTCATAGGTATGAAAGTACCCTTTCTTATATTCAACGCCACGTAATCTGCTATCGGTGATATCAAAATAATGCTGTTTCCATGATGTTTAGGAACTGCTATCAATTTGAATATTTCATATGACTCTCTACTGATTAACGGTATCCTTATTTCAAACAGTAGGTATTCTTCTAATAATCTGGCCTTGACATTCAAAAAATTATATATCTTGCGTATTTCTGAGTGGACGTTGTCTATTGGCAAGGTAACATCCTTTGGCAGTTTGCTTGAAATTGTATTCAACTCAGTAATCAGTTGATTAGGTGTTACTAAATGTAAGTTGAAGCGACCTTGATAAACATCCAGTAATGAATCCATTATAGTGTTTTGTAAGGTTTTTAAGTTGTTAAGCATATTTGTCGCTATCATAGATCCAATTGTAAAGTCACTAAGGGCGTTACTTTCTTGAACCGTGTTTTTTAAGGTGTCTACTGCTTTGTCTAACGCTAACATATGTTGATTTATTATTTTATGCTGATGATTCATAATATTCTCAGAGCGTTTTAATAGATTATTTTCGGCTTCTATGATAGTTGTTTGATTCTTCCAGAGATTGAGTATGTGATTTTGATTTTGATGCAATAAAGCGATGTCCTTTTGGTACTGTTCGGCGAAACGGTTATCTAATACTCCAAACAATGTGTTTGCGAGATATCCGATTCCATTGATCAAGCCTCGTCTGTTACGTTGCGGTGTGTCTCGCGTCGGTGACGCATCAAATTGCTGACTTTCTAACAGCTGATCGTAGTATTGAAGTTCTTCGTACCCGTGACGTAGCTGGTGTACTATTGCATTACATCGAGCTTGTTCTCGCATTGATTGACATGTTTTGTCAAGTGTTTGTAGGTAAGAATCGAGTGCCTTAGTTCCTTGTATAAACGGGCCCATTTCGTAGTAGATGACAAGTTTCCATTCATCTTTGATAAGTAACATGTTAGATAATTTTTCTAGGTATAAACCTTGATTTTCCCGAAACTGTGTGATGTTAACATGGGCCGTAGAGGTGGATAAAAATGTAAAAAGGAATAGAAATGTCACTAACATTGACGATAAAAAACTCCTCCTGGGGGTTTTCACGTGTTGTGTACTGTATGATTGCGCTTGATTGATTCCGCTCTTTTCATACGTATCTTGGACAGTTTCTTCGTTACTAATCAATTTCGATAACTTTATAATCGGTCTTTTTATATGGCCACTTTTGGTTTTCAGAGAGACAACGCGAACAAAACCGTCTTTTCCGGGGTGAAGTTCTGTCACACGGCCCATGACCCACTTGCCGGGGGGTAAGTTTTCTTCGTGAATGAGAACCACATCATTTAACTGGACATTTTCCTTTGGAGTTCTCCATTTCGACCTTGTTGTCAATTGGGACAGATATTCAGCGTTCCATCTTTTCCAAATGTCTTGCATTATGTTCTGTACAAGACACCACCGCGTTCTTAAATCTCGCTCAGTAGGTATAAGTGTCAATAATGGACCACTTGTTAGAAAGTGAGATGGCGTCAGATATTCTAAATCTGCGGGATCGCCCGTTAAGGCACACAGCGGCCTGGAATTTAAGCAGGCTTCTATCTGGGCCAGCAGGGTGTGGAACTCCTCGTAGGTGAGCTTCTGTTCCCCTATCACCCTCTTCAGGTGGAATTTAAAGCTTTTGACCGCCGATTCCCAGAGCCCTCCCGCCGACGGATTCCCGGGGGCTATGAAGTGGAAGGTTATTTCCATGTCAGCTAACTCTTGCTGTAGCTCGTCGTTGAAAGTTTGCAAAATATCTTGATATTCTATTTGTAAAACTCTAGAGGCTCCGATGAAATTTCGTCCATTGTCACAATAGATATCGCTTGGTGTACCTCTTTGGGCGGCCATTCGGCGTAAAGCCGCGAGAAATGCTGCAGTGGTCAGGTCGGAGACCAACTCTAAGTGCACGGCCTTGGTTGCCATACAAACAAAGACGGCGACATATCCCTTTGTAGTTTTGATACCACGACCCTTGCTGGCTTTCAAAAGCATATGCCCCGTGAAATCCACGCCTGTATGTTTGAACGGACGAGAAGGACGAACTCTGGCTTCAGGTAAGTCCCCCATTATTTGCTCCTGCATGCTTGGTTTTTGTTTCTTGCACAATACACACTGACGTATATATTTCTTGGTTGTTCTTGTGCCACTAAGTATCCAATACCTTTGTCTGGTAAATGCTAAAGTTACTCGGGCCCCGCCGTGTAATGTGTGCTCGTGGGCATGGTTTATGACTAATTCTGTGAAGCGATGACTTTGAGGTAATATGATAGGGTTTTTCTTTTCAGGACTGATGCAGGCGTTACGTAACCTGCCTCCAACGCGAAGAATACCATCGTTATCCAAAAATGGGTTTAAATTTATAATTTTACTTTTCTTTGAAATGCATTTTTTTTGCTTCAGGATGCATATTTCTTCCCCAAATATTTCTCCTTGAACTTGTTTTATAATCTTATTTCGTGTTTCTCTTAACTCTGATACAGTCAGCCATGGTGTGAGCTTCCTGTCCTGTTTTTTAGTCAGGAAAAAGAAAATCCTGTATACCCAGGTAAGTACTCTTATAAGTTTTGATAATGAGCTGTATTTTTCTATCATTTTCTTGATAATATTACTGTCCTCGCCCTGTATGATGACATGAACTTGTTTTAAAGATTTCGCTTCTTCATTGGTCGTGTAAGTACGTTTCTCTTGCACTATATTTTCAGGAGTAGATAGCCAAGGCGGACCTTGCCACCATAATGTATGTTGTATTAGCTGGCTCATAATCAAGCCGCGGCTAGCGCAATCTGCGGGATTCTCTGAAGATTTGACATACTGCCAGCAGCCAGGTGGCATAACATCGATAATTTGATGTACTCTATTAGAGACGAACGGCTTCCAGCGCTCGGGATTTCCTTGCAGCCACCCTAGCACCGCCATGGAGTCAACCCACCCGTAGATCTTAATCTCAACTTCTGGTGATATCGCTTGTTTGATTTTCATCATAACTTTCGAGAGAAGGAGGGCTCCACTCAGCTCCAAACGAGGCAAGGAAACTTCTTTATTACAGGGAACGAGTCTGGATTTGCCAGCAATAAGTTTTATTTCCGCTTGACTTGATTTTATTATTTTGCTGTAAACGACGCACGCGTACGCTCTTTGTGATGCATCGCAATAGCCGTGTAATTCGAGCTTAGTCGTGTCGTCGCAGCCTAACCATCGTGGTATTTGAATATTATTTATGTGAATAATATCGTTTTTAATTTTTTGCCACTCATGATATATGTCCTTAGGGAGCTTGTCATCCCAACCCAAGTTCGTTTTCCACACTCGTTGAAAAATCAATTTGAGTTTGGTAGATAATGGAGTCAGCCACCCCAGGGGGTCGAACAGCTGGGAAATGGCAGACAACAGCGATCTTTTTGTGTCCTGAATGTCCTTGTTGACTTGATATTGAAAAACGAAAATATCCTTTTCAGGGTTCCAATGTAAACCAAGAGTCTTTGTAGATTCGGTTAACTTGATATTAAAGTTGCCTTGCTCCTCTTGGCCATCTCCTAATAATTCTTGGTAATTCGATTTCCATTTCCTCAAATTAAAGCCGCCTGCTTTCATAATGTTTATAAGATCTTCCTTAATTTTCAAAGCAGATTGTAGCGTTGGGACTGCCAGAAGTAAGTCGTCCGTATAGAAGTTATTCTCCAGGATTCGTGCGGCTTCAGGATATTCTTCTCTTTCATCACTTGCTAATTGACGAATCGTCATCATCGCGAGGTAGGGCGCGGCCTTGGTGCCGTACGTCACTGTAGTGAGTTTATACTCTCGCAAAGGTTCTTGTGGGCTATCTCGCCATATAATTTTCTGGAGAGGCTGGTCATCTTCATGTAAACAAATGGCGCGAAACATCTTTTCACAGTCGGCGGTAAAAGCAACCTTATATTTCCTCAATCCTAGTAACAGTGTAAAAATATCTTTTTGTAAGTTAGGCCCCGTATACATGCAATCATTAAGACTTAAGCCACTTGAAGTTTTTTCCGATGCATTGAAGACTACACGTAGCTTCGTAGTACTAGAATCTCTTCGTAGCACGCAATGGTGTGGTAAATAACTGTTGCGCTCGGATAACGCATTCTCGTAGCTTATAAGTTTCATATGACCTAAGTCTTGGTATTCGTGAATGAAGGATTTGTAGGCTATTCTGAGCTCATTGTTTTTGTTTAGTTTTCGTTCTAACTGGCCAAATTGTGCAATCGCTTTGTTTTTCGATTTTCCTAACTGATCGATATTTGACTTAAGGGGCAGTCTCACTATATAATTTCCATGTAAAGACCTTGTTGTCGTAGATTTATAGAAATCAATGCATTTATTTTCTTCAATTGAAAGAGACTGGTTCTGAGGTAAGTCTTCAATATCCCAATATTTTTGAAAGTCTTGAAGGTTGTTTAGAACGACATTGCACTCGAAGGTTTGGATTTTTCCACAGAGAATCCATCCAAGGCGTGTTTCCTGGATAATCGGTGACTTGCTCCCGACTCTGTATATTCCGTCCAATATAATATTTGCATATATATCGGCTCCAAATAAGATGTCAACAGGCCTGCTAAGATGGAAGTCGGGGTCCGCCAAATTTATTTCGTTTAATAGTTGCCATGCTGGTGGCTTGAATGACGCATTAGGTAAGTTTAGTGTTAAACTTTTCATAATGTAAACATCCGTCGTAAAGGCGTATTTATTCGTCATTGAATTGCAGTTGATTGTTATCATGCCGTTGCAGATGTTGTCCGTGGTGCCAACGCCCGTTACGACCCCTTTACATTTTTGACGTGGTAAACGTAAAAGTTGAGCTGCCTTTGTTGTAATTAGAGAGACTTGTGAGCCTTGGTCTATAAGGGCACGTAAGATTTGGTACTCTCCATCTGCCCTTCGTACTTGTATCAGGGCCGTTGCTAGTAAAATTTCGGGTATTTCACATTGCTGGGTCACGTGCGAGTTCTTGGTACTGCATTCAGCTCCCTGGCTTGAGTCCGGGTTATTTGATGCATGCTGTGACGTCATGTCGGTTGGAGTCACGTTGCTTTTTACAAATGCTGAGTGCAGCAACGTGTTGTGGTTTCCGTTGCACTCGCGGCATCGTTTATTTGAAGTGCATGTTTTTCCATTATGCTTATGCAAACAATTCCAGCAATAACTTAATTTCGCAATCGTTTGTCGCCTTTGCATTGGTGTCATTTCTAAGAATTTTTTACAAAAATAAATGCCATGTTCTGCGCTGTTACAAATTTGGCATGTTAATCTATTTCTTGAATTGAATTTTGTTGCAGCCTGATTGCTTGAAAAATTCTTGAAATTGAATGGTTTATTTTGTCTGTTTAATTCGGATGAGGTTGACCTTTGTTGATAATTTTCTTGTTTTCGACGGGCCGATTCCATTGTAGTGAATTTGTTTTCCAAAAATTTGAGGAATTCATTCAGATTTGGTAGCTCTCGAGGTTCCTTTAGCGATTCTAGGTAATCACTATGAGTTTCGGCGTCTAGCTTTTGCACTAAAAGGTAGACCAAAATCGGATCCCAAGTGTTTATATCTACGCCAAGGTTTTTAATAGCGTTTAAACATTCTGTGGTAACGTCATGAAGTCGTTTTATGTGATTTCCATTGACTTGTTGCGTAACAGGAAGGTTCATTACAGTGTTCATGTGGGTTGTAAATATCAATTTCTTGTTGTTGTACCTGTGGTTTAATATTTCCCAACAGGCGAGGTAGTTCTCAGAACTAATTTGTAAATGTTGTACCAAACGCTCAGCTTCACCCTTAAGCTTGCTTTTAAGGAACTGCATTCTTTGCGCGTTTGATAAGCTTGGGTTGTTGTGTATGGCCTCGCTAAAAAGATCTTTAAATGAGACCCATTGTTGATAGTTCCCGTTAAAAACAGGAATGTCGAGCTTTGGTGTAGACTTTTCGCGATGGGAGACGGACCATAACTTGCTATTTATAGCCTTCTTGATATCAAAGTATTTTTGTTCGTGTTCAGTGAACCTGGCTTCATATTGTAGGTTAGATCCGCTTGTTTCACTGTCTATCTCCCAATGAAGTAAGTCGATAGCTTTCCAGCGGATCTGGAGAGATTTCAGGGTGTCTTCAAACTCCCAACGCTCTTCTATGGTATTTACGTTGATGAGAGAGACAGTTCTTGCAAACGCCTTGAAATTGCTTAATTGTCTCTTGAACATCTCGTCAAGCTTGCTGCAATTACCGGTATTAGAGGTCGCCTGGACCGTCTGGTCTTGGGTCGCGGACGTGCCCTCATAAGGTAAGTTCTGTTCTTGCTCAGCTGCCCGGGACGTAGACTGTTCTTGAAATACTCCTATCTCGTTCGTCTTATGCTGATCAGTAGGCTTACTTTCCTGTGAAGTAGTTTGCATCACAGGAGTTTGCGTCGGAAGGAGAGCAATGCTAGACTTCTCAATGTAGTTCTTAGCATCCAAATAACTTTGCCTTGCTTGCTGATAATGGTCACCGACAAAATAATCATCATCAGCTTGTAAAAGCCCCGAAAGTTTTGTGTGGATTGACCTGTACTCATCCCAATACTTTTCAAGAGCTTCGAGCCGTCTCTTGATTAGATCTGGAGTCCTACGGGACGCACTATCCTTCTTAAAATTAATGAGAATTTTCTTGATTTCCTCTGTTAGCAGTGATTGCTGATAAAGCAGATCATTCGCACTCATCTTGATATGGCTTGATGTAAACTTGCTAGGTTAACAATATTATTCACTTGAAAACTCGCGATTAACTCACTTGCTAGATAAGGTACCTTATTTGATATAAAATATTTAGTGTGCACAAATTGACTTGAAATAAAATGACACGTGGACTTGTATTTCACAACAAAATTTCCACGTAGAAAACTTGACCTTGTTGCTTGTAACTTGCTGGTTCTTGTTAGTTTAGTATCTAAATGTGATCCCGCGTGATATGTGCGCCTTCTCAATTCAGTCGGGGAGACCCGCTTGTGGGAGGCCGACTGGACCGATTCGCTATCACGCGCAAACCCCAAAAAGATAACTAAACCTCGTCTTCGAAGGACCACAATGTACGGGCTTGCCTTGATGCTGCCGTACAACCTGCTTGATAGATCTTGATGTATTGATAAATGATAAATCCTTGATGATTGTACAATATTTATTGATTGCTAAATACACGAGTTTTACATCGCGACTTGTTTGCGCTGTCTTTATAATAATACTGCAATAAGGCAATCAAATCTGCTGACACGTTAACATGTGCGGTAATTGGACCGTACACCTACAGAGCTAGCATTAATGTAGGTATGGCATGCCGTTGAGCTGCATTGCTTCCACATTTAAAGTTAAAAAGTAACATACATTGTACACAATGTATTGTATTACAATGTAGGTATGGCATGTTCTAAATGTTACCACAATTCAGTCCCAACGCATATGAAATAAATTATCACATACTTCAACATCTTCCTTGTTTTCTAATAGCGGTGCTTCCATTATATCAGCCAAGGTAAATGAATCAGATTCCACGTCCAACACGCACTCTGTAAATATGAAAAGTTACATTATTGCTGAGGATTATTTATCTATTACTAGCTGGCCATCGCTGGCTTCTCCCCGTTGCACACCTTTAACCCATACATTACGCCCATCATTTATTCGTTTTTCGTTTATCTATGAGAATCCAACGGATTTGTTGACATTTATGATTACTGCTCCGCTCCCTTGGGTAATAGTGTAATGATCCTATGATACTCACAAATAATGTGACTCTCTATTGGTAAGAGATGTTTCAAAATTGTTTCCTTAGATCCAGAGATTACCCCCTGCAAACTCACAACATCAGAACCTATACCTCTTTATAATATTATTAATATCATAGCCTTGTCGACAAGTTGAAAACGGTCTAAAATATAGATACTGCTCTTAAAATTATGTGTGATACCTCATTGGATTCGAAGTGACGCCTAGATAAATGTGCCAAAAACTGGTATTAAAACATAAACAATTGCAAAAGTTATAAACAATTAAAGATGATAAAAAGACGATTCGTTTGTTCGTTGTCTACTAAACTATAGATGAACCATGTAACTCACTCATTAGAGCTTCTAATCTCTTCCAATGCCTGTCTTTCATTGCCTTATCAGCCATTAGCTCCAATAGTGGACATGTTTGATTGAAGTCATCAATTTTTTTCTTCAATTCAATAAAGGCAGGCCAGTCTTTCATACCTCTTGGCAGTTTGCGACACCTATGTATTACTCAACATTATAGCATGATATTATAATGTTAATATAATGGAATTAGTTAATCAAATCAATCAATCAATGAATATTCTGTAAATTACTTGTGTGTTTACTTAAATGGCGAGAGTTTGATAGACTATGAGACCCTTCGCCATGCCTTTGTGTCAAGGTGCCTCTAGACCTGTAGGGTCGGCCCCGATCGGTTTAATATGTCCATGGATCGATGAAACTGACCGTCAAAATTTTCGTCGATCCTTTGAGTTGTCATACTAAATAGTCATGGCAAATTTATTGGACATGCCGATCGAGCAGCTCTAAAAGTAACCTTAGGTTACATGTGATACTGTTTGAAAAAGCTGGGTGGTCATCCCTGCTCCATTATAATAAACTCCCGCCTGAACCGTACAAGTATGATAATAATAGGTGATACAATACAACCACCCGTTCATTATATCCTGTGATATTTGTGGGTACCAAATTTCTTACCTTACGTCGAAGTCTGCTAACTGAGAAACTATTTGTTCAATATCGATTTCTACCCACGGAGTTTCAAAATAACCATCAATAGAGTTCATTACTAGCAAATACAAACTATAACTGTAAAGAAATATTTTATTTCATTTCATATTTAGTTTTTATTTTATTTTCGATGTTAATGAATATTTTTAGAATTACTTACAGTTTGCTTAACAAGTTAAAATCCTTTTTCCTCTGATGCAAAATAGGATAGTCTTTAACCTCCATGCCGAATAACTTTTCACCATTTGAATACATTTCAAACCTCCTCCACAACTCATCAAATCTTGATTGGAACATTATTACTCTACAAAAAAAACCTAACATGAACCTAATGGCATTACGGACCAAGAAATTAACCTTAACAAAATGATAAGTAGTATTTAAGTCATAAAACATTCACTTCAGTTTTAGTTGAATCTAAATCCCTTATTAATAATAACGCGTTAACAATTAATTAAACTAATCTGCAGTTCGAATAATAAAATATATTTTTTCTCACTTATACAAGACTTTACTACAGGCATTATCTATATTTACTTTGGTGTGGACTTTGGTGACGTAACTCATTCTGGGCATTCGACGTTACATACCAAACTAATATGTTACATTGCTACAATGATCTCGTATATACGCAGCGCATAGAGATTTAAATTTACAGTAACATGTCGATTTTATTTGTCGATGATATTTGTATATCCTTATTTATTTTGTGCAAAAGATGTAAAGTTCCGAAGCAGATGAAAAGATCATTTTATTCATATAATTACGTCAATAGGGATGTTGTTTTTTTTTTAATTGTCGTAAAATGTACATTTTGCAACTGCTAAAGCGAAATAATCTTATGGAACATGATTTCAAAAATATTTAATTGTGAAAATTTAAGCAGCTGGAGGCTTTTCTCCACCTCAGCAGGTTTTACTATAACAGCAATTTTCAATGGTAAATAACTATTGTCCCTAAATCTAAACAGTTAATTTACCTATCACTAGCTTCACGAGCAGATAAACCAGGTGTCAAGGGACCAAATGATTCATAATCAGCATCAAACTTCAACACTTCTTTAAAGAATGTTTTCACACCGTCAGTAAGCTCTTGTTGAAGTGGACCTTGCATCTCTACTATTTTTTGCTGCACTTGCTGTGACTGTTAAGATAAATAATTAAATATTAAAATGGCTTCATTTCCAGTACTTTTTGACAAGGTAAAGCTCCTTACATTATAATTATTCTACAGGGTAGTTATAATGTTTGATGCACTATCTGTGTGAAATTCATCGTCAACGCACCGCCTGTGGTGCCAATAGTAACAAATATTTATAGGCTTCGCTCACCGCTTGTAGGGTTAATGCGTCTTTGCTAAGCAACTTATCATCAACATCTAAGCGGTGATTTCTGGTTGCATCCAAAGCTTGCACACCTGAGCCCAGGGTGCGCTTTCCTCCTCTATCAATTTTATTTGACTTACTTTGACTATTACGGGATTGACTAACATCTGACTTCCCTACCCCGAAAGGAAAGCCTGTACCAGAGCCTCGTCCGTTGCCCAGCAGATATACGGCAAGTGAGGTTGGCTTGAGCCCCGAAGATATAAATAGGCTCCCATACACCCTTTTTGCTACAACCATATATTCTTTAATGAATAAGATATTTAAATAGGTTAATATTAAAACAGTTACATAGAACCACCATCGTTCTGAGTGTATCTATAATTATTATTATTTCCTTTATTACATTTCAAATACATTATGTGAATTGTTCAGCTATTAATGTAATTGTTATATGTGGTCTATTATTCGTAGTTGTTTTATCTGTTATGATATCTCGGTCCCAGTAGAGTTTAGTGGTTTCGCTATTCAATACATTCTTTGGTTTATCTTTATAACATGGTTCAATTTTATTTTAGGTAGTGACTAACAGTACCTAAAATAAAATTGAACCATGTTGTTACATAGAACCACCACGATGGTGGTTCTATGTAACTGTTTTAATATTAACCTATTTAAATATCTTATTCATTAAAGAATATATGGTTGTAGCAAAAAGGGTGTATGGGAGCCTATTTATATCTTTAGTATATATATCTTTATATTTTAGGTAGTGACTAACAGTGGGGTGTGTGTTGGGTAACCTCCTCGAGTGTCGCTCCGATTCCGATCCCGCTGCAGTCCGGGGGGAACGGAATCGGAGCGGCCGGTACACCCTGGGCGGCGGTCAATGGCTTCCCCTTCACCCCTTCATAGGGTTGGCATTGATCGTCGGCCAATACCCAACGTGGCGGGAACACATCGCTCTCCGTACTCCTCTGCTTTCAGAGGAGACAGGATGAGCGATGCTGTTAGTGGTGAGATGGCCCAGGGTCAGTCGAGGTGCGAGGGATATGCTCTATGGGTAACCTTACACCCCGGCGTCTGAAGACCCGAGACGGCGTGCGGTTTTAGTCGGTGCAAGCCCGACATAACCGCCCCCGCTGGCCGGCGGGGGGGTATCCGAAGGGATTTCCGCACGATAAAAAAAAAAAAAAAGGTAGTGACTAACAGTTAACAACATATTCTGAAAGGCGTAACGCAGTCCGTAAACCATGTCAGCATCGTCCTTTGGAACGTCAATATCAAACTGTGCAAACGTTCCATAACTTTCTTCTATCAAATCTAATTCCATATCCATCCTGAAAATGTATGCATTTGTTAATACTGAATTCGATTTCGGCTTTAATTTTTTTTAATTGAATATATCCGCCACTTGTCTCAAAAACCAAAATGTAATGCGTGTGGGGTTTCAATATTAAATGCAATTTTAGCATGGTTTTTAACTCAATACTATAGCTAGTTTAAACTCTATTACTTTGAGTTTTTTTTAGTGACTCGGATACAGAAAATGATGAGTATATTAAACGTAGAGAGGATAGACAAAAGAAGATTGAAGAAACAGATTTACGAGGCAAGGTTGAGGGTACCTGGTAAGGGTTGACCTAGTTGTGCATAATTCAATTAGATTGAGGACATTTTAAGGAGAGTCCAGGTCATAAGTACTAACTGCCAGTGAGCATGAAAGCAATAAAACTATGAAATTAGAAAACGCGAAAGTTGTATGCCAGGATCGTAGCATGCGGAAATGTATGGCCTCTGCCTAACCGGACGACAGAGAGGCGTGACTATATGTATGTAATAGCCTGAAAACAACATATTTTATTTCACTTATATTAGACTAGCTGTGCTCCGTGGCTTTGCCCGTGAAATACATACTACGATCACCCGTTGCACCCATTTAATCCGTACGTGCCCGTAATTTACTAAGTTTTATAATAATGTGAAAATTTGCTCGATTTGTTCACATTTATGATTACTGCTCCGCTATACTTCCTATAGCCTTCCTCGATGAATAGGCTCTCCAACACAAAATATTTTTTCAATTCAAACCAGTAGTTCCTGAGGTTCGTTCAACCGAACAAAGAAACAAAAAACTCTTCAGCTTTATAATATTAAAGTATGATATAAATATCATATAATATATTATAGTATAGATACCATGAATAAGCGGCGATAGCCCAGTGGCGTACGTAACGGAGATGAAGCCTCGAGTTCGATCCCCAGTCGCCCCGGGCACCACACAACTCTGGCTTTTCGTAGTTATGTGTGTATTAAAAATGTTAATTATCGCTCGCTTATTAATGTGCCCGGTAGAAGGCAATAGGTTCACCCCCTATTACATTGGGACCTAAACATAACAGGCGAACCGTGGGTGTGTAATACACCTCCGCCTACTCCTTCGGGAATACAGGCGTGAAGTTATGTTATGTTATACCATGAAACGCCATGCAGCAAAAGTATATTACCCGATAAATGCATCTCTAATACGTTCCAGGCACATCATGGCAAGTCTAACGTCATCTAAGTCCTTAAGTCTTTTAGCCATAGTCTTCATACGGTCGTTGATGAATTGCATAAGTTTAACTACACGTTCTTTGTAAGATAAACATAACAATTTGCCCAAAATCCTCTTCCATTCAATAGACTCCAAATGTAGTCCTAGTTTACAATCGTCTGCGTAATTAACAAAATTATCAAACATTAGTTACACATTTTCCAAACAACATTACGGCAGTCGCTCCAATAAAAACCTATTAACTCAAATCAAAAGAAGAAGGAATAAGTGGATCCTGGGCGCCGAGGTGAATGCTAAGATATGATAAATTAATAAATAGTCTGCATAAAAGGAAAAAATAGTTTTACTACTTATTTGACCACGTGTCTTTGCTGAATAAATAAAATTAAAAATAATGTAAACATACCGGTATTAATTTGAATTGAGCCAATAATGTGACGAGCGGGCAGATTCAGCACTTCTTCTGTCTGTCCCTCATATTTAGTAAGCATGTCCTTCACTATAACATTAAGCGGATTCGAATCTACGAAACTCTGCACTTGCTGCACTCTATCTTCTGCCCACAGATGCGCGAACCTTCCATAACCCTACAATATCCCAGTAAATTACACATAATTATTATGGAGTAAATATAAATAAATAAATAAATATTCTACGACATTCTACACAGCGCTTTCTAGACCCAAAGTAAGCATAGTTTAACTAGCTTGTGTTATGGGTTCCAGAATGCGGATAAACATACTTATATACTTTTTTTTTGTAAATACATACATATTATACATAGAAACACATATTGAAGACTCTTGTTCAAGTCATATTATAACAATATTGTCGTGAATTTTTGTACCTTTAATAGTGCTTCAATATCAGGCTTGTACATGTACATTATTCCTTGTAAAGCCATTACTGACCTAACTATATCTTTATGTTCTGACACCATTCTAAAGTAAGATCTAGGTCCGCCTATCATAGATCCACCCCGAGATCCTACAAATAAAATTAATATTAGAGCTAAATAAGTAAAATAATAATGTCGACGTTATCGAATAATCATCAATAATCATACCACATAAATCACTTACTCGATATGCACACCTATCCAATTACAACACATTTCAAAGACATCTTTTGTATCGTTTTTTTACGGGACTATTCCCACCCTCATTCCCACTACTGTAACTCCTGTTTGTTGGGAACCCGCATCGAAATTAAACAGAAGTAAATTGGAGGAGTTAGGAATCTAATAATGGCTTACTCTATATGGTTTATGAACTACATACTAAATCTATATACCTTTTACATGTAATGGTTAGGTGCTTTCCATGCTTTTTTTCAACGGATCTATTGTGTATTGTGAACATAAAATAATCTAAATGATTTTAAAAATTATGACATTTACATAGGGTAATCAAATGATTGAAGAATGAGTATATTCATCTTTACAATTACGCCATTAAAATATAAGAAGAATATACATACCTGAAACACTACGCGTTACCAAAAGCGACTGAACTGGTTTTAACTTTTCTTTCTTGAGTAGTTCTTGTTGGCCCCACATGAATACATTGCGATGGATATCCATGACACAATTCAAAACAACCTGAATAATTATAAACATAGGACGATAGGTGTAAATTGTTATAATTAATTGTATCAACTAAACTACCATAATACTAAGAGGGAAAGACTGCGTATCATCCCAATATTCATTCAGCCTTTAGAGCTCAAATTAAGAAGAGAGAGAAGAGAAGTTACTATGGTCGACTACTGGTACATATTGAAAAATAATAACCTATCCGATTCTTTTCTATTTCATAGATTTTAATATGAATTTTAAATCTAGTATCTTTTGAAAGATCAATGACAATAACAATTCATAATTTACGTATTTTAGGTATATTCAAATTCACTGCAATCTATAATAATACATAAATTAAAAATTAAAAAAAACTTCCTACACATATATTTGCAGATATTGGGTATTTTCCCCACTTTTACCCCCAGAGTTTTTTCAGAGCTCAACTGATTTTCATTGAACATATTATTTTGTAATGTGCACGTGATGCGCTTTCATTTGAGACCCCACTCGATTATATTTGCAGAGATTCGGTTATTCTTCCCCACTTTCACCCCCCACAACCTTTAAACAACGACTCAACCGATTTTCATCAAACACGTCTAAAAACACTCGCCCGTTGGTCGCCCTAAGGTGAGTTAACCTTTCATACAAAAAAACTAAATTGTAATCGCTTCATCCGTTCGCGAGCTACGGAGCCACAAACAGACAGACACGTCAAACTTATAACATCCCTCTTTTTACGTCGGGGGTTAAAAATAAATGAAATTGAAGTATCTGTTTGTAATATTAAAATAACATATTTTTAATGATTCCACCAGAATGTATACACAATACTTATAACAAAATTTTAAAAAAAAGTCTGTCTGTCTGTCTGTTTGACAGAGGTAATCTCTGGAACGGCTGGATTGATTTTGACGGGAGTTTCACTGGCAGATAGGTAACATTATAATACGTAATATAGACTACTACTTTATATACTTTTATTTTGCAACAAAATTAGGGTTCCACGCAAATAACCAAAACCCCAAAAAATCAAAATCCACGCGGACTAGCAGAGCTAGTTACGAATAAGACACTAAATCTTGCAATTAATAGATTTGTAAGTAAGCCAGAAGTAATTTACAATTCACCTGTGTGAATGCTGTCTGTATCTCCTCTAAAGTAGGTTTTATTAATATTCTGGGTATTTGTAGATACATATTTGTCAACATTAGCGGCTTCAGTTTTTTTTGTTCTTCTGGATCGAGGGTCTTAGTCAAAAAACTAAAAAAAAAAGAATAAATATTTACGGTACCCTTTTTTTTTTCTTTTTTCGTGCGGAAATCCCTTCGGATAAGCCCCCGCCGGCCAGCGGGGGCGTTTATGTCGGGCTTGAACCGACTAAAACCGCACGCCGTCTCGAGTCTTCAGACGCCGGGGTGTAAGGTTGCTCATAGAGCATATCCCTCGCACCCCGACTGACCCTAGGTCATCTCAGGTTTCGAGATTGCCCCCTCGGGTTTGGGAACCACGGTGTCCCCGTCTTGCCCCGGTTTGGGGGAGGGGCGCTAGTCGCCCCACCGTCCCGGCCTGCTTCTGCTGGGGTGACAGGCGGCCTCACCTGCCACCCCCAGGCCTGCGCTCATGGAGGACGGAGGTCGTTAAGCGACCTCCGGCGCCTGAGTCACCTGCGACGCGCGACGCGCGGCGAGCGTGTTGCGGGCTCGGCGGGCCGGGAGAGTTCTAAATCTCTCCCGGGCGGGCTCCGCCATCTACTTCGCGAGCATCACATGCTCGCAGAAGGAGGTGGCGGCGGCCCACGCGCTCGCAATATTTACGGTACCTACCTCTAGTACAATAGTAATAATACTCGCATAATCTATCGCATAGTGGACATTTTCTTCACTATGCTCTTTGAGACAATTATGAATGGGCTTCATCTGGAAGTATACGTACGTAAGGAATCATAACCACAGTTAATGTCGAAACTCGTAGCCTAAAATCCATTACTTGGTTATAGCCTGATCTTATATTTAAACACCCTCATTTTTAGGGTTCCGTTGCCAAATGGCAAAAAACGGAACCCTTATAGATTCGTCATGTCTGTCTGTCTGTCCGTCCGTATGTCACAGCCACTTTTTTCCAAAACTATAAGAACTATGCTGTTGGAACTTGGTAAGTAGATGTATTCTGTGAATCGCATTTAGATTTTGATAATTAACAATAAATTTTGGGGGTCACTTAGAACTGAAACTCAAAAATTTTATTTTCATCAAACCCTTCAAAAATGATATTGAAGTTTCTAATATATTTTTTTCTAAACTGAATAGTTTGCGTGAGAGACACTTCTAAAGTGGTAAAATGTGTGTCCCCCCCCCTGTAACTTCCAAAATAAGAGAATGATAAAACTAAAAAAATATATGATGTATATTGCCATGTAAACTTCCATCAAAAATTGGTCTGAGCGAGATCTAGTAAGTAGTTTTTTTTAATACGTCATAAATCGTAAACCGCAATTTACTTTTATTCAGTCAACTCAAATATAAAAATTTTACTTGCTGCTACGGAACCCTTCATGGGCGAGTCCGACTCGCACTTGGCGATTTCAGTATTAAATAAAAATTGTATTTAAGGTGCCTTTATGATTTTTTATGTAGTGAAATAACTTAAGTAATAAATAAAATGTATAGGTAAAAATAAAAATATATCCAAATAAAATCATTATATGAAATTCAGTAATACCTTGAAACCGACGCCCGTCGCCTAAGTGTATCAAGGCTCTGCCGAGTACATTTAATTAGTGCTTCCAATAATTTTGTAGCGAAATATGCAAACAATTCATTACATTCGTTTGTAGCGTGCAATATTTCGAATCTTTCCGGATTCTCTATCTCTGCAAAAGCTGTAAGTACATAACGGCATTAAAATCATAGAAATAGGTTTTATTTATTCATTTATAATACCCCGTTCTAATTTAACAGTTTAGTCCATCGTCCTTCTTGAACTAAGGAAAAAATTGTCGTTTTATATTTGCAGTGATGCAAAACGACAAACATGCTCACAACATATCATTATCAATATACCTGCATCTTCAGGAAAGATTCTTGTAGCTGAAGTGACTTGTTTTAATGCCTTATCCATATCCAACCTGAAAAATACAATTAGTTTGTTCAGGGCCGTATAACGCTATAGAGGTTATAGACTATTTCACGGTAGTCCCTTACGTCTCCTAAAATTATTTATCCGAAACTCATTATCCATTACATGTTTGCTATAAACTTCAATAAACAATGTTCAAAAATGGAATTATCTTTACTACTAAAACCTACGAAAGGATACATTATTGGTAGACTAAAACTATTCTGTCCCGTCTTGCCCCGGTTTGGGGGAGGGGCGCTAGTCGGCCTGCTTCTGCTGGGGTGACAGGCGGACTCACCTGCCGCCCCCAGGCCTGCGCTCATGGAGGAGCGATAGAATCCCTGAAATATTTGTTGAAAATTAGGTTTTAGTGACAGAGACGAATTGCTGTGCGGGCTGAGGAGAAGGCCGAAGCTGCGGTGGTCAGGGAAAGTTAGGTAATACAATAACCCTCCTTCACACATATCTTGACATTGAAAATGTTACTATAGTCTTTGATTCTTACGTTACTTATGTAACTATATAATTTGATTGTGTAAATAAATATTTCAATTTACGACATAAAAGATAATAAAAAAATTGAAAATTTACCATTTATCCTTCAAATCTCTTATTGGTTTAGAAGGTACGCTATCTAAAAATTTGTGAACCAATTCTATCACAGCAACTTCAGCATTACATGATTTTTGCTGTATGTCTTGTGCTGTCAAATGAAAATATATTTGAAGTAGTTTTTTGAGGTATTTAAATAAAAGAATGAGAGAGGATGATCAAAGAAACGTATACATCTTTTCCGTATTCAAACATTTGCATACCGATGTCATCACGTCGAGTGTAATTTTCTTCGTAAAATACATGGGGATCAACAGCTGTTTCAGGTAAATAAACAAGCATCATTTTTGTAATAGATACTAGTATTGCGTCAATGCGAGCTTCTTTCAAATCTACCACCTGGAACAGTCATACTGCCTTATTCCATATCTGTTCGTTGCCTTTCATTAATAGCGAATAAATATAGTACAAAAAGATTTAATATTACCTCTTTAACAAACAAATCTACTTCGTCCAGAACCTTTGCAATATTATCGCAATATGTAGGTATTTCAAGAGAAGTCCATGTTATTGTTGAGAATCCTGGTTCAAATGCTTTCTCCATTTTTATCAACTGCGCTCGTAGTAACGGCAGATAAAGTTTTGGCATACTCCTGTGAAGGAAAACCGACGTTCAAGATGATATTAACTGAGAATAAATAAAATTTAATTAACTGTAATTTACCTTCGTATTTGATTATTTCTTTGAACCAAAGATTTTACTCGCTCATAGCTTGCGAAAATTTTCTCTTTACAAAAAGCTAATACCTGAGCTCCATCAGGTACACCTGTAATATTAGGTACACTATAATGATGATAAACAAATAAAATATTTCAATAAGTGAGTGTTTTCTTACGCAGCCCCAACTGCCACATGTATTCAATCTCTCGAATGCATTCTGGTATGTAGATATTGAAGTTCACTATATACATATTCGTGACTGGATGTCGAATTAGAAGAGGAGCTATTAAACTCAACCGCACCTTAAAAGTAGATGAACTGGTGGTAGAAATTTGATGACACAAATTTGTCACAAAATTCGGCTGGGTGGGTACCACCTTGCACGATTGCGAAAAACCCTCCATAGTAATCCAATTTCGGTTTGATTGCGTTCAGGGGTCAGCAAGTGCATAGTCGGGCAGGGGGATTGTGGTCGCAGGTCACGCGGTGCTGCGACGACAATCCTCTTTTTATGAGACCGTCAAGCTGAGTGCCACCATTGTTAACATGGTGCGTGTATGTAATGGTGACCCTCTTTCCTGCGACTTGGTGGTGGTGACCTTCAGCTTACCATCGGGCGAGGTGAAGTCAAATTGACGTCCCCTATATATAAAAAAAAATAGATACCAAGAGAATAATTGAGATAAAGCTTCCGGGCTGTTTGGCCGTGATCCATATGAAACTTGTGTTCCAAACGTTTCGTCGATCACTGCGGTTGACATCTTCAGTGGTGCGTAGAGCTCTCCTCAGCGGCGAATTCTCTGTGACTGAGTCGCCGCCCGGGAGAGCTCCAGCCAAACAGCCCGGAAGCAGTATATTCTACATGCAACGCCGGCCGTGGAAGCCTAAAGAAAAACTATTTCAACTAATTTTATCACAATTTATTAGAATTTATTTTTATACTTAAATTGTACCAAATGTAATGTACCGATTTGGTTTCAGCACTCATAGTCACGCTCACGAGGAGACGAGGACGGTGCCGGTGGTTATGTCATACCTTGAATTGTGAAATTATCTCAAAATACTCGAACTTTGTTTAATTCTTGGCAGTCTATTTACGCAAAAAGAGCAAAAAATGTGTTGAATCCCTGCTGTTTTTAGCTTTTTTGTGTTTAAGGAATTAACTGAAATAACTGGCAAGCATAATTTGTGATAAACCAGTTGAGTCAGCTTTTTAACGCTATAGACCATCTCTTTAAATGCACATAATTTTCAATAGTCTAAAAATATCTATTGTGCCTGTTTTTATAAATGATGCGATGGTGTGAGCAGCATCTTGGTGGAATTCCATTCCATATTGTGAGGAATGTGAGGATTTGCGTAACAGTTGATTTTATATCTACGTATACATTACTATACCATGTTAATGTACTATTTCTTCGTAATAAAGTGTCTCTACATGCAGTATTCATAGATTTAATTTAACTCATGAACGACCAACTTCCAGTACACATTACATTGTAATTTAATAATTATATCTTTTGTAGTAATTATTATATTTTATTACCTGTCCAATATTTTCAGCCCACGCATAATGATATATAAGTTCAAATTCTGTGAACACAATTGCCATGACATTGTACAACTTAATACAACGCTGTGTATTCTGTAAAACGAAAAAGTTTCTTATATCTAAACGTAAAAAATAAAAAACATATTCCACACTTCGGCTATGCAATTTCAAAAACTAGTAAAGGACACCTGTAAAAAGTCGGGTCTCATTATTTTGCAGGTCACTAGACCATAAAGCATCGATTGGCATTGTCAAAATATACCAAAGGGTCTTAGGAAAAAGACTTATGTATTTGAGAAACAAGCAAGTAAAAGTGATGCCGACAAAAAAACGATAAACCTAAATTCTTAAAGATATGATCCTTACTAATATTATAAATGTGAAAGTAACTCTGTCTGTCTGTCTGTCTGTTACGGTTTGACCACCACCGACCACTGAACCGATTTTGCTGAAATTTGGTACAGGGGTAGATTAGACCTTGGGAAAGGACATAGGCTATGTTTTGTCGCGATAACCGACATCTACGCTGGCGGAGCCGCGGGCAAAAGCTAGTTAAATATAAATTAAAAAAAAACTCCAACATAGCTAAGAGCGCTCTTAACTAATTCATCTTTTACGCAACAAAAAAAACAGTCAAAATCAATTCATCCGTTTGGGAGCTACGATGCCGCAGACACACACAAAGACACGTCAAACTTATAACACCCCGTCATTTTTGCGCCGGGGGTCAAAATAAATAAATAATATTGAAATTTATCCCATGTCCCTTACTAGGTTTTGAAATTACACAGCCGACTTGGTTGCTATAAACGCTATAAACCATATGTGTGATGACTTCGTGATGTTCCTTAAACGTATCCATAGGTATTTTGATATTTTTATAGTAAAATCTAATCCACATAACACGACCAGCGACTGGAGGCATGTTTCGTGGTAGCTCGGGGTTTTGTCTTTCTTCATTGTATCTAAAAAATAATGATATTATTAAGCCTATAAATTCGATAACAGTAAGTCGAGAATGTGGTCAGTGGCTCACGTGTACCTGTTGAATAGATACCTTTGCGGGGGCGGTTATGTCGGGCTTGAACCGACTAAAACCGCACGCCGTCTCGGGTCTACAGACGTCGGGGTTTAAGGTTGCCCATAGAGCATATCCCTCGCACCCCGTCTGACCCTGGGCCATCTCCGGTTTCGAGATGACCCCCTCGGGTTTGGGAACCACGGTGTCCCCGTCTTGCCCCGGTTTGGGGGAGGGGCGCTAGTCGCCCCACCGTCCCGGCCTGCTTCTGCTGGGGTGACAGGCGGCCTCACCTGCCACCCCCAGGCCTGCGCTCATGGAGGACGGAGGTCGTCCGTTGAATAGATACCTGTAAAAAAGAAATTCCATAACAATACCTGTCTCTTATCGCCTCCACTTCTTCTGTGTAATGACGAATTAGATCATAGTATTGATCTTCAAGGTATAAACACTCTAGTTTCAGCGTCGAAAATCTTAATAGTAATTGTTGCGCTATTTCTGTTGTCGGGCACTTATTTACACTCTAAAAACGAGATTGTGTGATTGTTAAATGCTATTGTGCCTATCAAAATTTTCATGGGTATAATGACCAAGATCTTCAGAGCCCAAGCCGACCTAAGCTGGCTATCCCGGTCACATCTAAATGTTCTACTTTGAGGCCCAGGGTACGCTATTCTACGCTTTCTTCTCCAGATGTGGTTTATCTTGGTTTTTACTGAAGTTTGACTCCCGTAACCTTGATAGAAATGGCTGCGTTAGAGCTTTGTTTGTCAAGTAGCAGGTGTACCGGCTTGCAGGCGAGGTTGGCTTGGGTCTCGGAGAAGATTCGACCTTATACACAATATAGGTTTCCATGTGTAATTGATATGACAATAACATATTTACATTAATCATAAAATTTTCCAACAGCAACTCCTGGTTTGCCACAACATCTGTATATATTTTAAAATCTTTGTCGAAATCTGGACGTCTGTAAAATAAAACTGATATAATTACTATAAATGCAGTATAAAACACTACTGTCGTATATAGTACAAAAATTAGACCTGTGATCTAAAGCGTCATATGGTTTAGTTGAAATAGTTTTATAAAGTTTGTTAAACGTTGCGGCAAAGTCCTCAATACCTTCCAAAGTTGTTTTGTTGAGCACGTAGTATGTTATATAAGTTTGAAATAGATGTACTACCTGTAAGGTATAATAAATATTATATAGGTACATCTGGTACATCTAGCAGGCTTTTGTACTTTATCGGCTTTATTTTACAAGCCGTAATCATTTGATACTGATGAAGGTCTGGTGAATTGAGAATCTGGGGATCTAAATCTCCGGAGGGGAACTAAATAGCATAGATTTTCAATTCGATTGAAGTGTATAATGAATTTCATTTTAACGATATTCTTTATATCGTACCTTAACCACTCTAGTGCGGAATGTTTCAAATTTTCCAAAAATATACATTTCAGAACAATCAAATGGTCTCTCATCAGCGGCGTCTCTCATTTCTTGTTGAGTCTCAGCATAACACTCACGATAAAAATTGTAAAGATTTAAGCACAGCTACAAAATAAAGCGAAGTTTTTAAGTAAAAAAAGTATGATATCACTTTATGGGGCTTGCGTAATTCATCAATCACAGTAGGTGTTTCTAGAAAGCTTTCAATAATCAGTTAAATACCAACCAATTATTTTTCAATTTTATCCACAGTTGACGTAACGAGTAAGAAATCGGTTACCTTATAATAATTAATATTTTTTGTTTATAGAATCTTTGTTTTTTTTTCATTATAATAATTTAATTATGATTTTTGATTGTGCTACAGTTACAAAGCTCGTACTTACTTTTCCTTTCTTAATAAAATTAAGCTTATCCTGGTTCCAAATTGTTTTTTTACCATGATTGGTTAAGTAATCCATACACATGTTAAGAATTTGATTAGTCACTTTGACTAGTAAAGTCGATATTTGCTTCGTTGTATTATAATATCTAGATGTCGCAAATATCATGCGGATAGTGTACAATAGACCAGGAATAAACTGCTGCATCGTCTGTGGGTCGCATCTGAAGGCATATGAGTTTTAATACGACAAATATAGCTAAAAAGTATTCGGGCTGCCTGTTTTTGAATATTAAATGATAATATAAAATAAATTACCAAGGAATGAAAATTAGTTTTTAGAAGTGTGTATGTAATGGTGACCCTCTTTCCTGAGACTTTACCTTCAGCTTTCCATCAGGCAAGGTGAAGTCAAAGTGTCGTGTCCTAAATATATACTACTCTGTGTAAAAAGTATCGGGAATATGTCAATAAAAAGACCCGCGTAAAAGAGGTCGTTCTAATTTTTTTTTTGCGTGTTGGTAGCACTGTACTGATTTAGCGCGCAAAATTTGAGCGGGATCTGTCATTCAATTTGTTTTAAACTACACTTTTTGTTGGTCATAGTTTTGAGTCCTCGGCGATTTTTACAATGGAAAATATTGTTGAACAAAGAGTGTGCCTTAAATTTTGTGTTTCGAATGATATTTCATGTGGTGAATCACTAAAAATGTTGCGAAATACCTACGGCGAATCGTGTATATCGAAAACAAGGGCTTATGAATGGTATACGGCTTTTTAAGAAGGCCGAGAAGTAGTAGTAGACTTGCCTCGTTCTGGTAGACCTTCAACCGCTACGACCAAAGAAAACATCGACAGAATCAAGAAGCTAGTGCTCAAAAATCGACGTATGAGCCTGAGAGAGTTGGCTAGTGAGGTGAACATATCTCTTAAGTCCGTCCACAATATTCTCATTGACATTTTAGGCATGAAACACGTCGCCGCTCGACTAGTTCCAAAAGAGCTCAATTTTGTTCAAAAAGCGCAGCGAAAGCATGTCGCTGAAGACATGGTTTCCCGAGCTTCTACGGATCCGACCTTTATGAAACGTATAATTACTGGCGACGAGACATGGGTTTATGAGCATGACATGCAAACAAGCCAACAGTCTTCAGAATGGCGTCTCGAAAACGAGTCGAAACCCAAAAAACCGAGGCAAAGTCGCTCCAAAATCAAGGTGATGCTGACAGTTTTTTTTGACTACCGTGGTGTGGTTCACTCCGAATTCCTGCCAGAGGGAGAAACAGTGAATAAAGAATATTATATAGGCGTCATGAAGCATTTGCGTAAGATTATCCGCCGAAAACGTCCAAATTTGTGGCGACACAACTCATGGATGCTGCACCATGATAATGCACCATCACACACAGCCATTATAGTGAAAGAGTTTTTAGCGAAAAATTCAACAAAAGTTCTCGACCAAGCACCGTATTCACCTGATATGGCTCCGTCTGACTTTTTTTTATTTCCCAAGTTAAAATTACCACTTCGAGGAAAACGTTTTGAGTCGATAGAAGCCATAAAAGAAAATTCGCTGAATGAGCTAAAGGCCATACCGCAAATAGCCTATGAAAAATGTATGGAAGACTGGGTGAAGCGGTGGAGATGTTGTATTGCAAGCGATGGGGCCTACTTTGAAGGCGATAAAATAAATTTAGATGAATAATTTGTATTTTTTGTTTTATTGACAAATTCCCGATACTTAGAATACAGAATGTATAAAAAAAAAGTGTATAATGCAATGTGAAAATTTTATCGGAAATAGGTACACGATAATTGAGTATTTCCCTTCCCATATACCAGATTTAAAGGACATTTATACTCCACTAACCTATATAAGGGCTCACAGTATTTCTCCAAAGAATATAAGTACTTAACATTGTCATAAGCTTCATTGAAATAGTCAGTTACCATGTTATCCAGTCGTCTCCATTTCTGAAATAATGTAGCAATTGAACAAATAGTCTCCCTGTTATGTTACCTGAAGTCAGCAGTTTGCAGGTTCAAATCCTACCCAGTAGACTGATATAAACTCATATTTTGCACTGGTAATATGGCCTACTTGGAAGGGTAATACAGAATTTCTTGGACATATCTTAAAAATGTCATGACTAGGTGGTTATATACCTTAAGGAGTTTAGATTTCACGCGTATTAAAGTTAGTATATACATCATAGTTGGTTCACTCTTGATATGCTCGATGATAGAAGTAAATGTGGTAAGCTGACGCCTCCAGTGATCTAGCTCGGCTAAAGGACCTATATTAGATGGCTCACGTCTTAGTTGCTGACTTTGTACTAATACCTGAAATGAATTAGAGTTACAGTGTAACAATCAACAAAAAAATACGGGTATAATCTTCTTTGATAATTAGGAGTCGGTTTAAGGCTTAAGTTCAAAGAATAAAAAGGTCAAAAAAATAAAAAGAACTATACCCTGATCGTTGAAGCTGACAAATCCCTTATGGAAAAAATAACCTGCTTATTTTGAGGAGCACTTTTACAAAAGTTATCTATAAGATTTCCTAATAGTAAATAATGCAAGATACAAGAATATTGTATTTTTATTGTTTCATGGAAATACATATCCTGCATTTTCATTTGAGATAAAATACTAACTATAGAAAATAGACCTACAGGTTTTGACTATGCAAAACCCGAGGAGCGGCAACTATGACCGGATTCCTATTCCTGGGAACACCAGGTGTCATGGTCCCTTTCCACCTATTTTTTTCTTCTTCCTTTTTTATTGATTGCGATTGTTTGAAATGAACTCTATGGACTAAAATTGGTTTAGTAGATCTCCAGTAAAAATAGTGTCTGTCGAGTGATTACTTACGTTTTTTTAATATATATTTAATATAGTGTTTAAACTTGGTCATGTTGTAGCTTTTGTGGACTTTAAAGTTTACTGTAAGTTTTAATAAAATCGATTCATGAGTTTTTGCGTAACGCTGGCAAAAGTAAAGAAAGTATTTTTGTAAAGTGGCCAGAAAAAAGTTTCTTAAAATCCTACGATGAGTTTTAAAGGATTTCATATTTGTGAAGAGATTATCTACAACTTGTCATTTTCATAGATAATCGCAATGAATCGAAAAGTTGAAAATAAAACAGGTGGTAAGGGAACATCGCACCTGGCGGCAAGATGTGTTTTGTAATTATTTGGGGTCTCTAGAACAGGAATCCGTTCATAGTTGCCGGCCCTCGAATTTTGCATATTTAAAAACCTGTAGCACCTCCCTTATAGCCAGTGTTCTAGTCTATTTGGTCTATTTGTTTTATCAGGCTATCAAAAAGATATTAGTGTTTTTTAACAACTATTGGCGTATGTTCAGGGTAAGACTCGTATAGCGTCGCTATTTACTTCCTTTTTACCATATATTATGCTAAATTCAACAAGTGTTTTACTGTAACCATAACCATTATCCATACTATTATGAAATTGTAAATTAGTTGGGTCTGTACATTGGAGATATTTAAAAGCAAAAATCTTGGATTATGTTAAATGCTAAATGAACGATTCTGAAGACAATTTTTTTTTAAATTCTCGTCTGTTTGTCTCTTGCGATGTTTGCGGTGGACGCATAAACTACCAAACAGATTTTGATGCGTTGATAGAAAGATCTTGTTCAGACATAAATATGCCGTATGTTTGATTGTAATTGGTTAAGTAGAACCGGAGATTTGACTAAAAAACAATAACCGACCTCCGCGCGGGTGGATTCGCGGGCATCATTAATATATAAAAATCTCGTGTCACAGTGTTTGTTATCGAACTCCTCCGAAACAGATTGACCGATTCTTACTCAATTTTTTGTTTATGCTTTTATTTGGTAGGTCTGATATAAGTCGTTAGCTATTTTTACCCCTACCCAGAGATGGGTGCAATCGATTATATTTTGTATTTCATAGCGGCATTCATTTCTTTGGGTCGTATAATTTAGCTATAAAGCAATTTTGTTTATAATCAGCACTATCGCCTGTCTTCGTTTTCGGGAGCGTTTCCCTAACACCTGGTATATAGTGTTACAAATTCTCAAAACTAGCATTGCATTTGCAACGGTACAAGTGCAATACTTGTAACATTGCACCTACACTTAGTTTGGATCCAGTGTAAAGATTTTTCTCATATGCAACTATGACCAATTTACCCAAATCATATAGACTTTCAGTTCAAATGTTTGAAATGGGAGTGCTATTGAAATCTAATTTAAGTCGCATATGATATGAATGATAATGATGACGAAAATCTAAGAATCAGTGATTGTGATGATTAATCCTACTAATATTTTAAACGTTTGTAACTATGGATGTTTGTTACTCCTTCACGCAAAAGCAACTGAACGGATCTGGCTGTAATTTGGTACAGAGGTAGATTATAGTCTGGAATAACACAAAGGCTTCTTATCCCTGGAATAGGTTCCCATGGGATGTCACATCAAGATAATGGTTGAAAACTAATAATGCTTAATCACTTGTATAATTACTTTGAGGGTTCCGTACCCAGGGTAAAATTACTAAGGCTTCACTATCAGTCCGTCGGTCTGTCACCAGGCAGTATCTCATGAACCGTGAAAGCTAGACAGTATTTTCATAGATGTTGCGTTTCTTTTGCCGCTATAACAACATATAATATGAGGGCACCCATACAACGTGATTTTTTTCATCGTTTTTGCTCGATATTGTATACGATAACAGCTAGACGCTTGAAATATTGACAGAATATTTAGTTATAGTTACTTTCAAAATAAATAATTTAATTGAAATAAAACAAATTTTTTTTTTTTTTTTTTACCATAAACGTGAATTTTTTATTCGTTTTTGCTCGATATTTATAACGGGAACAGGTAGAATGGCACGGAACCCTTCGTGCGCGAGTTCGACTCGCACTTGACCGGTTTTATTTTGATTACTTTCATTAATCTGTAATCATGATTGAACTTTACAAAATATCATAATCTAATCTTTTTTTTTTTTTTTTTTTTTTTTAACGTGCGGAAATCCCTTCGGATACCCCCCCGCCGGCCAGCGGGGGTGGTTATGTCGTGTCTCGACTAAAACCGCACGGTGTCCTCCCCAAGTGGCCGTTGCCGGGCACCCCGGGTAAGCCCTCGAAAGGATAACCCCAGGGTTGCCGGCGGGCTTTGGCCGCCACCGCGGCCTCGCCTGGTGGGGTCGGGTTTTATCCCGCTTCGGTGAGTTGGCAGGCGTGTGTAGGGCACACACGACACGCCTCCGCCACGGCCTGCTTCTGTAAGGACGGCGAGTCGGCCAACTGCCGTCCTCAGGCCCCGATCATGGAGGTCGGTAGTCCCGGGCGTAGATGAGTCTGCGGCGTCCTCGCCGCAGACTGCGAAACTCGGGGGGCAGGGTTCTCTCCCGCTCCCTCTCCGCCGTCTCTTTCGCACGCATTACCTGCTCGCAGAAAGAGGCGGCGGCGTGCCACTTGCTCCCGTCGGAGACCACGGCCCTCACCATGCCCTTCAACACCCTACCCTGGAGCTGCGTTAGGGAGGCGCTCGCGTATCACAGAGTGCCTCCTTACCTCCGCCGCATTGTCGAGGCATACCTATCCGAGAGGGCCATAGTTTACCCGAGCTGGCTAGGGCCAGGGCGGCGAGAAGTGTCGTGCGGTGTTCCACAGGGGTCGGTCCTAGGGCCACTCCTGTGGAACATCGGATACGACTGGGTGCTGCGCGGTTCGTTGCTCGAGGGTGTCAGCATAACGTGTTATGCTGACGACACCCTCGTTATGGCGCGGGGAGCAACGCACCGTAGCGCGGCACTAAAGGCCACGGCAGGGGTTGCTCAAGTCGTGGGTCGAATACGGCGGCTGGGACTCGAGGTGGCTCTCCACAAATCCGAGGCTATGTGTTTCCACGGGCCTCGGAGGGGGCCACCTGCGGGAACCAGCATAACCGTAGGGGGCGTAAGCATCGGCATCGAGCCCACGATGAAGTACCTTGGGCTCGTACTCGATAGCCGATGGGACTTCGGACCTCATCTCCGAAGTCTGGTTCCGAAACTGAGGGGGGCTGCGGCCGCGCTATCGCGGCTGATGCCCAACGTTAAGGGACCCAACGCCCCCACTAGGAGACTGTACCTGGGGATCGTGCGAAGCATGGCCCTGTACGGGGCCCCAGTATGGGCGGAGACTCTGGCGGCCCGCAACGTGGCTGTATTAAACAGCCCGTTAAAAGCGATGGCCGTCAGAGTCATCAGGGGGTATCGCACGATCTCCGTCGAGGCGGCATGTCTCCTAGCCGGGACCCCTCCATGGGACCTGGAAGCGAGAGCCCTTGCGCTGCTGTACCAGTGGCGCAAGGAGGCGCTGGAGCGGGGCCATAGGCCGGAGCCCCGAGAAATCAGGGCTCAGCGGTCCCTGCTCCGCCAGGAACTCATGGAGACATGGAGGGTGCGACTTGAGCACCCAAGGTGGGGGGAATAATCTAATCATTAATCTGATTACAATTTGTCCAACACTGGGCAACAGCAATAACCCCGGGTAGAGCCGAGGGCAACAGCTATTTCTTGTGTAATATTATTAACCACATGAAACTACAGATTTCGAGGATTTTGCAACTATTGGCGTATGTTCGCTCTATTCCACTTACTCCACTAAACAAATCCATTCATGGATTTTTTTCCAATTTTTGTTCCACTCTAATCCATTGCCGCGATGGATTATATTCCACTGCCTTTTATATTCCGTTCTAACCCATCGCCACGGTGGATTATATTCCACTGCCTTTTATATTCCTTTCTAACCCATCGCCGCGATGGATTATTTTTCACAGCCTTTTATATTCCGCTCTAATTATTTGTACGAAAGAAATTCTTTATTACATAAATGAAATAAGTAACTAAATATGTAGCCAAAGAAACAAAAAAACAGCCTTGGTAATTATTTCACCCAGTGGCGTAACTATAGGGTGGCAGGGCTGGCAAAATGCTACGGGCCCCCGACCCAAGAGGGCCCCAGCCCAAGAGGCTACGAGCTCAGAAATAACCTAACATTTGTAACAAAATTTTATACCTAAGTACTTAAAAATTAAAAAAAACTTAAGTACTTAAAATCAATCAAAGTGGGGCACAACTAAAGACCATATGCAAGTTCAAACAAATCATGAAAATTTTAACACATTCAAAACAAAAAGATGTCGATTTTCAGAACGCATCCATTAGTTGCTTCATTTTTTGTCGCGGTACATTGGTGACGCGGGCGAGCTAGTGCCGGTCGAGGAATTCCCTCATTTTGTTAACGAAATAGGCTAGAACACTGACACTGAAAGTCCTGTCATCGCGGATTTGAAAAATTTATATGTAAATCGATAATTAACAATTATACGAATAAAATAAATATGTTAAATAAAATGTATCTTATTGTTATCGCGGATTTTGATGAATTTTAGTTCATTCGATAGGAAATTTCGGGATTTAACCGAAAATTTTGCTGACAAACTTCATTATACCGGAAGGGTATAACGTGCCTATGTGATAGGGAGTACATTTTTTTTTCTTTTAAATCACGTAATTGTCTATTGAATGCACTAAAATTCATCGAAAACTGCGATAAATTTAAATTTGCAGGTTTCCTGAAATGTGAACTGCAATAATGTTATTTCTTACAATTCCTGTGACTACAGCTAGTGCTGCACGATCATTTTCGAAACTAAAATTAATAAAAACCTATTTAAGAAACTCTATGGCACAAAGGCCCTCCGGTGTGGGCCCAATCCAAAAAATTTGCCACGGGCCTCAGATGGTATAGTTACGCCACTGATTTCACCTCTTCAAGGAAGTGGCCTACGGTAATGCTGCCAGTTAAAACTTCCAACTGAGCTTCCTGAATCCAGTTGTCAATCATTATTTGTCCTGTATGTTTTTTTTTTCACCAATAATGACGGGAATGGTAGCTCCTCGAAGCAAGATGAAGCTCTCGTTTTATTATTTTTTACAGCAAAAAATGAAGCATCTTCTTTCAGGTGTCTTTTTGCTGGAGCACCTACATACCAACTTGAGTACTTGACCCGTTCGACGCGGTGCAAAGACGGGCGCTGAGGATCGTCGACAATCCCATACTTACAGGCAGTGTAGAACCTCTTAACCTTACGAGAGATTTCGCCTCCCTGTGCGTTTTCTACCCCCTTTATGGACCACGGCCACATTCTATCATCGCACCGCTCGCCACAGACAGGGAATTCATCCTCACACGTTGCGACCGGAAACGTTGAGTACAGTTAGGTATGAAAGGCACTTTATTCCGCGCACCCTCAGGCTGTGGAATGATCTCCAGCTGTGGTTTTCCCAAGCGACTACAATATGGGGTACTTCAAGAAGGGCATTAGAAGGTTTTTACAGGGTCGGCAGCGCGAGTGCGACGCCCCTGGTGTTGCACACGTCCATAGGTGAATTATATTTGGGCTTTTCTTTCCAACACTGCTATTGAGGTTAAAGTTCCAACCTTCCAAATTATTGTTTGTTCTGAATTAACAAATATTAAAAAATCAATTATTAAAATCCATCGATGGATCAGAGTGGAAACAAATGCATCGATGGATCAGAGTGGGAAAAAAAGTGGAAACAAATCCATCGATGGATTTGTTTAGTGGATTAAAGTGGAATAGAGCGTATGTTCAGGGTAAGACTCGTATAGCGTCGCTATTTACCGGTTCTTCCAGGTGGACTAACTATTTTGTCAAACTGATTTGACCACGAGGAAAAAATGTCCTGTTGGTCAAGCTTCTTGGATTGAGTCCTCGTGATCAAACTATTTTGTCTAACTGATTTGACAACGAGGAATAGTTCTTCCTCGTGTTAAAACTTGTTAAAGTTTAAGAAAAGTACATTTAAGTTCATTTCGAAAATAACAATTATTCACTTTTTTTTAAATAAGGAAAGGGCATGGTAAATTTAGAATCTCATTTTGAGTAGATTATAATATTAGTAAATAGAATTAGAAACCATTGGTTTTTCTTCCAGAGTGCTTACCTTTTAGGTAGATTTCGATGAAATCGATCTACCTATTGGTTTCTTGACTACTGTCGAATTTAAAAAAAATATCTTCATAGGAGGTCTAGTTATGACCCCCTGAATCCGAAATGACCACTGGTCAAAAGTTTATATATATATATATATATATATATGTATGTATGGTTCCACTTCCCAAAATTTGCGGCACTGTCACGGTCGCATTTTTGCCCCGATCGCTTTCAAACTGCGGTCAAAAATTGCTTGGGTGTAAACTTAGTTTAAGTTCGTGAACGGGTGGAATCCGGCCTAAGGGGACGGGCCTCCCTTTTGTAAAATCAGTTTTTCCTCAAAATTTCACGTTCCATGGAAGATATTCGAACCGTTCTAATTTTATCCCATAGTAAACATGAATACCAACAACTTTTAATTATAAACCTATAAGATTAAAAATTTAACTAAAAGTGGAGGGGGGGGAAACCAAAATTTTTCGGGAAAAAAATCATAACTTCTAACCGGTAAACATTCTTGTCGTCGGAAACATTTTTAATCGATAGGCCATTTTTAAGTCTAAAATAAATGTCTGAAAAGTTTTTCGCTAAAAGTTACCGTTTTCGAGAAAAAAAAATTAAACATGTTAACTTCACGAAATATTGTTTGAAGTCCGTAGTTCTCTATATAAAATAATATTAATTGCTTCGCGAAATCTACCTGTGCGTTCCCCCTGCGGGAACGGATTTTTTATAAAAAGTTTTGTTTTAATTTTGTTTTTTAGTTTGTAAAATATTTATTAAATTGTTATATCTAATAATGATAATATGCTTCCGATTTCGGTCAAATCAGTTAGACAAAATAGTTTGATAACGAGGACTCAATCCAAGAAGTTTGACCAACAGGATTTTTTTTCCTCGTGGTGAAATCAATTTGACAAAATAGTTAGTCCACCTGGAAGAACCGCTATTTACTTCCTTTTTACCATATATTATGCTAAGTGTTTTACTATAACCATAACCATATTCACGTATTGCATATCTGTCCTTCTGCTAACGAGGTAAAATACGAAACAAAAATCTTACCATTGTTATCTGTTTCATCCACTGTTTAACATATGAGCAAATTTCTTCTAACACTGCAGTTTTGGTAATCGCTACCTTCATTTTATCCGGGTCAGACAGCTCATCTTCATATAGGTCCACATTGATTTTAAACTTTGTGCAACAGTCCAGATCTACTTTCGTTTCTAAAAAAATATTTTATAGTCATAAAAGTATACCTATTACTTCAACATGTGGCCAGTGCTCCAACCGCCAAGCCAACTTCAACTGCCAATTGACGGTCAATGCTCTGGCGCAGGCTTCTGTCACGGCGGTTGGGCAGCGGTCGCTTCCATAAAAACCGTACAAAGAGAGGTAAAGGAGTAAATGGACCTAACAATCCCGGACACCGAGGTAAGAGCCTCAGATGTAACCGGGAACAACGCTAAGATGATGATATGATAATGGTCGTGAAGGTAATTAGTACCAGGTGTAAAGGCCCCTCCAAGATATTCAGTGGCCAAGCCTACTTCACCTGTAAGCCAGTAATACCTGCTGATTGATTGACGAGGCTCTGGTGTAGGCTTTTCTCTCAGGTTTGGTGGGTCCAACGGCAATCTCTTCCATAAAAGCCAAAATAAATGTCATTTCATCCTATCCTATACTATTTCCTACTAACATTATAAATGTGAAAGTTTGTGAAGATATTTGTATGCTTGTAAAATAATCACGCTCTAACATCAGCTAAACGAATCTGAATAAAATTTGGTACAGGGATAGATTATGATCTGCAATAACTCATAGGCTACTTTTATTCCTGGTATAGGTTCCCATAGGTAGCGGACACGGAATCCGAATTCCACGCAGGCGACGCCGCGGGCAAGAATGTTAGATTCGATTTTGAAAACAACTTTTGATTGTTCCCCTCAAGATATATAATATATACCACTTCAAAATCCACAACGTCGAAACTGCTATCAGCTGGTGTGTCGAAGAGACATTAACGAGATGTACTGATATAGGCTACTATTTGCTTTCCGAATGAAGGCAAATAGTAGCGACTTTTTGAATATCATTGAGCCTTTAAGATTGAGTAAAGTTTAATTTGACGATTGACAAAATCTAAAATCTAATAAAGTGGCGATAGCCCAGTGGTGTACGTAACGGACTGCCGAGACGAGGTCTCGAGTTCGATCCCCAGTCGCCTGTGTATTAAAAATGTTGAACGTGGGTGTGCAATACACCTCTGCCTACCCCTTCGGGGATACAGGCGTGAAGTTATGTTATGTTACAAAATCTAATCGTAGCTCAGAATAGCATATTTCTCAATTCAATCATATCGATTACACGACTACATATTTGTGTTGTTTGTCACTAAAAAATATTACTTGTTTATGAACTCTCAACGGTAGTTGTATAAAACACATACTTACTAGCAAGATAATCTACAAACAGCTTAATCTTGGAAATGTAATAATTAATCATCTCTGCACTCCTAGGGTTGGGTGGGTTAAGGTCTCCCCAGCCTTTACATTCTTTAAGAGCAGGAACGTAAACGCGATCCATTGTTTTAAATATACCCGAAACTATATTATCTGTCTCTTCTTTTACATCAAAAATAACCTCGTAGTAATCCTGTAAAAGTAGTCATAATGCTTATAAAGCTACTTGAGAAATAGAATTTGCTCTATTCGTATGTAAGTATGTTGTCCGTCAATTGCAAACCAATTGTCATACATTTTAGAATAAATCATACAGTGACAATATTTTCCCCAAACATATAATTTTTCATAACTCAAAATCTTCATAAAATATCCTTTCTAGGCAAATTATACTCCAATATTCATATAAATGTCACATTTTTAAAGCAAGAATTTATTACATTTCAGAAAGTTGATTAAAAATAAAATTTACTTATTATTTAAAACCCTATTATTGCAAACGTATTTAATATTGAAATACAACTTAATAGATAAAAACTAAAAGCAAAATATCTAGCATTGTCAGGCTAGATTTGTAGTCGCCAGTCCCGAGGACGGACGTGGGTGAACAAGTTCATTTCCAATGTAACAACTATATTTTTAAGCCTCCGACGCGGCACACTCATGGCCTGGGCATGATTTGATATCAGTACACCCGCGCACGTCACGGCGGCGTCGGCCCGAGCACTGAAACTCCGTCGGCGGCCTGGGCACGGAAGTATGTGAACGAGTTTATATTACATGTACGACTATAAACTAAATAATAATTGTAAATTTAAATTGTAATTTAATTGTAATTGTAAATAATTATAAACAACTATATTTTTTGAGCCCTTGACGGGGCCCGGCTCTGATGTTTCTGGATAGACCTTTATTCTCCCAATGAATGAGCCCTATAATTTGCAAGAACCACAATACTTACACCGTTGAATCAAAAGTAGGTACAAAAATCTTATTAGCGACGCAGTCTCAGAAAGAGATGAGCAGAAAAATGGTAGTGCGAAACAAAATTTATATTACTATTATATATATATTACTTACTTCAGCAACATTTTTAGAATCAATGGCTTTATTCTTTATTCTATACATGGCAACACAATTGCCCTCGGTACCAATAGTGGAACCGTCAGATATGTATGTGCGACTCATTTTACCCTTCTGATTGTGAATAAACCGACCAGACTCTGCAATATACAAAAGAGTGTTACAGAACTTGAACCACCCCAGTTTGAATAACGAACAATAGGTACTACGAATGTGGGGTGTGTGTTGGGTAACCTCCTCGAGTGTCGCTCCGATTCCGATCCCGCTGCAGTCCGGGGGGAACGGAATCGGAGCGGCCGGTACACCCTGGGCGGCGGTCAATGGCTTCCCCTTCACCCCTTCATAGGGTTGGCATTGATCGTCGGCCAATACCCAACGTGGCGGGAACACATCGCTCTCCGTACTCCTCTGCTTTCAGAGGAGACAGGATGAGCGATGCTGTTAGTGGTGAGATGGCCCAGGGTCAGCCGGGGTGCGAGGGATATGCTCTATGGGTAACCTTACACCCCGGCGTCTGAAGACCCGAGACGGCGTGTGGTTTTAGTCGGTGCAAGCCCGACATAACCGCCCCCGCTGGCCGGCGGGGGGGTATCCGAAGGGATTTCCGCACGATAAAAAAAAAAAAAAAAAGGTACTACGAATGTGAACCTACTCTTTTCTTTACGGTGACCTAAGACTGCTCCTACCACCTCTCTTGGGTTCTTATAGCCTCTCTACAATACTTCTACCATTGGTTTTATGTCTTGTGTCAATTTTATTAAAATAATAATAATAATAAATAAATATTCTACGACATTCTACACAGCGCTTTCTAGACCCAAAGTAAGCATAGTTTAACTAGCTTGTGTTATGGGTTCTACAACGCGGATAAACATACTTATATACTTTTTTTTTGTAAATACATACATATTATACAATGAAACACCCAGACCAATGCAAATAGACATATTCATGCATACAAATATTTGCACTGAGCGGGAATCGAACCCGCGCCCCCCTGTCGTAGCAGTCGAATGCACTACCGCTACGCCACTACAGGTAGCTATTCCTGCTAACCCGATAGGCTTCCCATTAGGTATCTTAATAAGAATAAAATAAAATAGGTACCCATTTTAGGAGGAGGGAGATTTGCATCACATACGACAATGCAGTTTCTACCACCTTCTGCCACAGCGCTATCTAAAAGATCTATATGAATATCAGCATCATAAACACCCTCCTGGAATAGGGCGAGTGTTAAATGTATTATAACATTGTAGAAAATCAGCTCTTCAGTCAGATGATACTATTTTACTAACCAGTACATATTCCGGTGTTTGGTTCATTAGAGTCGCTGCATTTTCTAATAAGAACCTATGTTGTGTTTTAAGACCACCCATGCGGTTCGAGCGAGCTTCTTTGGCTTTAGCCTACAAATAAAATATTTATTATAAAAGCAATAAATTAAATACAATTATTTACGATACGTATAGTTTTTCTTTACTTGTTTATCCTTGTAAGACTCATGGCCTAATGCTAACGTGCTCATAGACAGTCTGCTTTTCTTCTGAATGTCTTGAATTCGAGAACTAATATCAAGTATGGCATTGAGAGCCGTTCTGTCTACATCAACACGTTCTTCGGCCCCGACCGGCATTTTCTGCCGTCCCTTTTTTATTCCCCATTTAGATAATGCACTAATCTTCATAGCGGCAGAGTACACAGCATCAGTTTCGGCCGGTGCTGCGGGTTCTGTAGCACCCTCTTCACCTTCTGTTTGGACAGCTTGCTCATCTGAAGGTGGTACCCCTTCAGCAGCTGGCTCTGCTGGGGCTTCAACATCTGGAGGCGCTACTTCGCCTCCCTCAGCCATTTTAGAAGTATATTTAGAAGTATATTTAGAAAATTAATAAGTTTACAGGAACAGATTCTATTCAGAAGTTTTCTCAGCTCAGGCTCAAATTCATTTGAAAGCAGTCAGCTGTCATTTCCGTATTCAAAATAAGAATAAAGCTTGATCTATCGTTGCTAATAGCAACAATATTTACTATAGCGTAGCATAGCAGTCAGAATATTAGTATTAAAGACAAACTATATATTTCACCTAAGTTTAGGATCGCACCACCACCTTATATGGTAATTTATGTTATTTTTGCACGCGGTTTTGCTTATTAAGTTGCCCAGCTGTGGACTGCAATAAGCTTATTGATTTATTTGCTTTTATCATTATATAATACTAGCTGTTGCCCGTGGCTTTGCCCGTGGCTTTGCCCGTTTGGAATTCTGTTCTCGTTCTCGCTTCCCATGAAAACCTATTGCAGTTATAAGAATATGACTTGGCTGAAATTTGGTACAGGTATAAATTCTATCTATCCCGGAATCCTCGCTTCTACTGGCCCTCTCCAACTAGAGTGAGGATCCCGCTGTCTGTCTGTTCTTCTGTCGGTAGGGTAAATATCTCGAAAGATGGCAGCTTCAACGAACATTCATCACTCGGAATACCCAGGTACGTACTATACACACGGATTTTCGGGGTGTTCTATGCATGACCATGGCAACACATATTAAAGGGGCAAATTTAATTTTACTTTATTATTGTAAACTTAACTAATTAGTCTAAGTTTTCTGTTTAGTAAACATTACTCTATTTTTTTAATATTACGACTGAAAGACTTGTGTCCATATGTATAGAATAAATTAATTTAAAAAAAAATTGGACTAGCTCGACGACGCGCGACGTCCAATCAAATCAATGGCATTGCCTTAATTCGGTTCTTCCGACAGCTTCCAACTGAAACCTTGAAGAAGGAACGAAACATCTAAAAATGTATACGAAGTAATAGTTCAGTGATATTCTCTGAGTTGCCCCTTAAGAAGAGTTATTTAAATATTGCAGGCTCGATGTTCATCTTCTTCGTCAGATAAATGAGATAAATTATCGATAGCACTTAATTTTTATCCGGAATTAAACTCTACCTCCAATGTTGATAACTTTTTAGTTGATGTGAGTTAATACTAAGTTCATCCTTTATTATAATCCATTTTTATTTTTATTTTTTCTAAGTACATACTCTAGCACTGTGATCACTATTCTGCATCTTTTTTTAATTCTACAATATCGTACAAAGATTCCTTTTATACGTAGAGAAACCTTGTTTCTTCCAATTCATCATCGTAGGAGTTTAGGAGACCCTGTTTACGGTAGAAATACAAAATAAGCTTTTTTCCCGTATGTATATATTTTCGTATGATGTAGCTTATTATGGATTAGGAGTGCATGGGGCCTACCAAGACCTTGTACCCAGTTAAACTAATGAATGAGACTATGATTACCATAATATTTAAGTACAGTTAACTTCACTATAATATCAAATAAAAACCTTTTTCCGTTATAGCATTTATTCAAATTAAATTCACTAAAACTGAACGAATAAGAAAAATAATTAAAAAAAGCAATGCACTTACATCCTAAAATATTTAAAAAAAAACATTAATATACAATATAAAAAAAATGATCATAATAATAACAAACTGAACGAAAACAAAAAGATTTAAAAATGATAATGCAGATACATCTCAAAATATAAAACCATTGATATTATATATTTACCGTAGGTGTTATCTAATATATTTAATAATCATGCCAATTTCTAGGATAATATATTAATATAATATTTAATAAAAATTATTTAATGTCACACAATATAGCAACTCCTCTTAAAATCCAGTAATCTGGGTTCTTGACCGTTAGTAACCAAAGCGGCGTGATAAATGTTAGTTCAGTGCGGACTGGCTTCTTGTAAACTGGGCACTAAAAATCAAAAAGTAGTTATAACATACGATAAAAATTACCAAATATTGGTATGATCCCACAGTGTACAGTATGATCCCACAGTGTACAGTATGATCCCACAGTGTACAGTATGATCCCACTAAGATCCTCGGGGCCGAAGGCAACCTCACCGCATAGAATGACGAAAGAAACTCAGGTGCAGGCCTACCTCTGGGGGTTGGGAGGTCAGACGGCAGTCGCTACCGAGAAAGCCAATATAAATCAAATATGGAAAGGAGAAGAAAGAGCAGGAGAGCTGACCCTGAGCTCCAAAGTGCTAGCTTTATATGAATGCCAGGAATGATAATGATTATCTGTAATAGATCCAGATCGCGAAATAACATTATAAACTTTAATTCAAAGTTTAAATCTCAAGCATTGCCTATATATGTTAACAGCACTATTTTTCAGATTAGATATACTATTCAAACAATAGTTTACACTTTTAAATCAAACAAAAATGTGGAAACCTGTTATATAAAACTTAAAATACGTCGAATTCATTGATCAGTCTTTCATACGTAAAATATTATTTTCTGTTACCACATAGAGCTTAGGATCTTTAGACGCAGTGGAGTTAATGGCATATATGTGTACAACAGGTAACTGCGCGTACAAAACTTTTAACGTTGATTCACATAAGCGCATATTACGTCGATCCCATCCCGCGCCGTCCATGAACAGGCCGTGGACGAACACCCCTTCCTGTAATCATATTATTAAACATATACAATATTTAATAGAAATCTTTAGGCTTTCACGGCCGGCGTTGCATGTAGAATATACTGCTTCCGGGCTGTTTGGCCGTGGTCCATAGGAAACTTGTGTTCCTAACGTTTCGTCGAACACTGCGGTCGACATGGGGTGGGGTGTGGCCTCCCGATACCGGGGATGGTGTTGGCTCCGTCATGTTTGAACTGTGATGACGAGTGGTTCTCAGTGCTGAATACCAATCTTTTTGGAGATGAAAACCTTCGTTTTTACTATTAAAATTCGTGGAATGCTTGAATAGTCGTTTCCACCCTCCAACCGCGGCCTCTACATCAGTCGCAGAGAAGTAGCCGCCGAGGAGAGTTCTCCGCACTCAAAAACGCCCGGACCTGTACCACTGAAGATGTCAACCGCAGTGATCGACGAAACGTTAGGAACACAAGTTTCCTATGGACCACGCCCAAACAGCCCGGAAGCAGTATATTCTACATATACAATAATTTCCGACAATCCAGCTGGATAGGGTCCAGCAGGTTCCGGCTAAGATAACATAGGATTCACGGAAAACCACGCGTAATTGGGGCAAAATACCCTCGCGACTCTGAAGGGGTTAAGATCTAAATCAAACAATAAAAAAACGACGGGTTGCACTCCGGGAGTGCCGGCAGAAGTGAAAACTTGAATGTGCATTTTTGATATTTTGCAATGGTTAGGGAATAATTTTGCAAGAATTGCTTTAATTACTAGTATAAAAGTACTATCATTTATGTGGTAATAGATGCACTTTGTTTAATTTCCATTTTATATATATTTATAGCACAAAAAAGAATAAATATTACAAAAAGCTATATGATGACAAAAAGTGTTTCTTGGGCCTCGGTCGGAATCGATCTCAGTCTTGACGAAGTCAACGACCACTCATTAGACGAACGCGCTACTAAGGTTGTCAAGAAAAGTGTGAAATTAGTGCTTCTATATTTGTCTGCAAACGTCTTACGAATTTTCAATCAGGTCACGTGTCCTGACGCGAGTTTAACCTTTTTACCCATTACAAAAAAAGTGCACAACGCTGCTGAAGTTTTCACTTCAAAAATGTGCACATCTAGTGAACAAAAAGTGTGATGAAAGTACTAAAGCAATGAAGTATTTTAGTAAAGTTCCTCAACACCCTCAACCTGCTTACATAGTGAACAATTATGCATCGCTTAATTGCACAGTATAAATAAACCATCTCACCTGCGGCGGCGCCTTTATATCCTCCAGGGAGAATTTGGTGACATCGTTATGTAATGAGACCATATCGAGTGCCCAGCCCTTGTGAGCGCGCGTTACCTCTTGTCGCATCGCGGTAAGAAAACCTTGCAGATTGAAATTAAATTATAGAACTCTTGCAATATAGTATAGCAATATTGTGAAATATTTAATATAATATGTTCGTTTATTTTTCTATTACTTCCGTTTACCACAACGTACACCCAATCAAAATATTCACAGCTGAAACTAGATTAATCTTACCATATTACTCCTATCGTGATATGTTTTCGGTTTGAGGGCTGTAAAAGATAATATTTCGAAGGAACTGATGTAGAGTCAATTGATTATTTTCTAATCCCCTAAAATATGGCAAGTGAAATAATATTTCTCTACCTTCAATATTTGCAGTATGTGTATGTGTGTGAACAACAGAACATAAAATCTTAAATACTAAGACTACCTTGTGGGTTGAAAAATCCTGTCATCCAGAAAGAGTTAGGTCTAGCCTGGAAACACCATGTTGAAAATTGAATGTTTCTTTCTAAAAACTCGGTGAACCAGAAACCCAGTGTAGACGATGACCATGAAGACTTCAACCATATGGTCGGCACTTTTGCATCATAGATATTGTCCAAGGTATTGCGTAGCGCCTACGAGAAGATAAAGCCGTTAGTAAAGTTTTTTAACTTACATGAAATAATTTTTAACTTGTTACTTATTCTACGAAGTTACTTCTAACAGAACCGTTTATATCCAGTAGAGTAGATGAGAAAACTATAATGTACACATACATACATACGAGTATACTCACGCCTTTTCCCTCCGGTTGTTCTGTATGTAACCAGCTATAACTGTATTAACTATTAAATGAAAAAAGAAAGATATTTTTAGTATCAATATTCAAAATATAGGAATATTAGCTGGTGCCCGCTACTTTACCCGCGTACATCCTATATCTCGGGAAATTGTTATTTGCTGAAATAAAAATTATCCCATCCAAACATTAACAAAATCAGTTCAGTGGTCTGGATGTGAGAAGGTAAAAACTAGAGACAAAGTTACTCTCGCATTTACCTTAAATATTAATTAGGATTCCAAAATGTAGCTAGACAATTAAAATTAAATACATAGTAATAAGTTAGTAAAATACCTCATTCATTATAATAGTGCCATCGATAGCAAGCAATAAATCCTTTAACGTAGTACGAATCAGGTTAATCACTCTCTGCATTCGGTCAATTTCTTGTCGCAAGAAAATTACCATAGAACCTATTATACCGTAGAATTTCAACCTGAAAAGTATAAAGGACATCATTCAGATTGGGCTAATTTTTATTTTGCCGGCCACTAAAAAAAAGTCCTTGATTTTGATAGAACACAATATTGTAAGCATTTTTTATTACTACACCAAAGTTCTAAATCGATTCCTTGAGATTTTATTTAGGGTTAAAGTTCACACTTTACACTGAATACAGGCTGTTTTACGTGTACGCTAGTCACCTAGCGTACACGTAAAACAGCCTTGTTTTGTCTAAGCTATTATATGTTAACTACTATTGCTACAGTTATGGTAATCTAATTAGGTTTTACGGTCTCGTATGGAGGCCAGAAAAAAACAAGGGAGAAAAAGGAAAACAAAATAAAAACACTAACTATTCTAATATTAAATATTTATTTTTTATAGTTCGCCAGCTCTCACAAATATGTCGTCTAAACCTTCAGCAGGAATGCTTATCACAGGCAGGTGCCTTGCATACCCCATGTACCACACAATGCACATCACATGGGAGCAGCAACCGACAGTTCTTCTGCCATTAAGGCAGGTGCAATAATAGTGTGCTATGGCTTGCCTGCCCGTGAGAGCTGTATCAATTCCTATGTAAACATTATATGTTCGTAAACGAACATGCCGAGACTGAATTCGGCCTCGAAGTAGGAAGAATTCCCTCTCTTCAACCTCCCGCAAATGTTCAGCAGGTATTTCTCCCCCGAGTTCAATAACAAATCTACCAGTGCCCTGGATGTGTTCTGCATAGTAGCTTCGTGCCTGTTTTATTTGGTAAATACCGACGGCGAATAAAATAAGGTCTTCCTCCGTTAACACAGGGAATGGAATTTCGGACGGCGTGTCTATTCGCTCAAACTGTGCCCGTCTTCGGTTATAATTATATGAAGTAACTATATCGCCCAATCTATTTGGCATATTCATTCTTTCTCTCACTATTTGTAAGAACGCTGGGGCTCAGACATTGTCCACAATCAGCTGATGATATGCATTTAATAATGCTGCAGCAATCCTAAAATAGTCCATCATATTAGGTAGGGCGAGATTACTATGGACTGTTTTAGTAGTCTAAAATCCCTTTTAAATCGTCCGTTGACAACTTCTACCACTCAGCGGCATAGGGTGACAAGGCGGGACTTGTTAGCTTGTACCGTAGTTAATTGTGGTTCATTAGCATCCTTTGTTTGAGGCATATGCACCGAGTATCCATGTGTCCGTAAATTCAACTCTGCATCTCTAAAGCCACGATCCAAAATGAAGACATCTCCTGGTCTATAGAACCAGTGAAATATACGTCCTCAAGAATTGAATTTATTATGTGAGCATCAGAAGTAGTCGCAGCATGTGGCCCAGACACCTCAATAATATGGCCATCACAGCACACAAATAAAAAGGGTTTTGCCAGATTTCTGTACTTATGGTGACTGTACGTGAGTCTTTGAAAAAGGTAATTCGAACTTTTTTGGTTATATATATATGTACCATCGCAAATGACTATAGCATTTCTCTGTTCGATAGAGCTTTCAGGATTTCCGAATAACGTTTCGGGTATCAATAAGTTTCTTTGTGCCACATCTTGTCGATTCATATGATCAAACCCTAAATGAGTAGGTACAAAATCTCGCAATAGGGCTTCACGACCTAAAATCAGTAATCTTCGAAATCGAGATTAGCTTGTTCTAAAAATCGAAGCGAGCCTCGCATTGGAATCCCCTGTACGCAGTTTTGCTAACGTTGCAGCCAGTATAGTTTTTTTAAGTCTGTTATTATTTAGACTGGAAGTTTGGTTAAGCAAATTCAAAAACTGTTCATGAGTAACTCCAACCCAAGTGTGGAATTCGTTAGCATTTATGAGTTCATATTGTTCAAAGTCAAGTATATCTGCTGTAATATGATTTCGCATAATAGTTATTATAATAGTTATAATATTTACTATCTCCGAGGCCGTAAAATCTTCTATGAGATTATCTTGCATAGGAAGTGTATGCCAGAGGTTTGCCTCCAAATGTTCTTGACATACTCGAGCATTTTCTGGTACAACGAGGTTATAGCGTACGATGAGACGAATTACCACATTAAACGGAACCCTAAGGCGAGTCACATTCTGGCAATATTGAAAAACACAATTCGCAGTTGTGTTTGGAGTACGAAGGTATCCAGTTAATTTTAATGTTGGATGGAGACGGCTTACTTGTGCAGCAGGTTCATCCGGCAGTGGAGCATCAACAACCTGATTTGCGTCACGAATTCGTCTTGCATAAGCCCTTTCAACTGTTTGCCAACATGGTCGACAAATATGATCTGTCGGTTCTTCCTGAAAACCAGCCTTATAATATTATAGTAATATAGTCTATATACAGTATAGATTGAACGTACAGGCATTCAATTAACAACATAGTAAAAATAATAGTGTACGTTCTTAGTATTATTTAGGTGGATATTTATTAAAAAATAGATTACCTGTCTCTCAATCAGTTGTTCAATAACGATCTGCGCCATGTCACTATGTTGCTCTTCTCGTGATATCCACGTATATGTCCTTCGACCTTCACATGGTCGACGACATTGTATACACAACGTTTGTGACATTATAATAACAAAACAAAAACACGATAACAATAACTAAAACGATACAGATAGCCGTCCGATGTAACAGAAGTTGCATTGAGAACTAAAAAATTAACTAAACAATGCAGGCCGGTACCCGGCCGCCCGCCACCGCCCTCCGCCGCGCGGCGTGCACTACACGGTAAGTGCGAGCGAGATAGCATGTGACGCCAGGCGCAGCCGCCGGTCAGCCGACTCCTTGAGACTAGTAACTAAGACCTTTTTTACATTCTGACGACAGAATATTGCAATAATTAGGATTTTTTTCACAAACTTTTGTTGTTGAATATTACCTCTCAGAGTTGACTTAGGGCTTCGGTCTAATAATAAAAAATGTTTATTTTGTTATACTCTATTAGAATATTAAGTTTATTTTTATTGGCCGGCACTTTCAAAATTAGCCCAGAAATGTATGGAGAGTGAATGTTGTCCTTTATTTTACATAAAGAATAATATTAAAATAGAAATAGAATTTATGATTAAAAATTTAGCTATGAAATATATAGCCAATAGTGTAATTTTTTTGAACTCGGTTATAAAGACTAATTATTATTATCAAAATATTATAGTTGATGAGCTCGCTACCGAGTATGGTCAACTTACTTCTACGAATGGAGATACTATAGAGGTACTATGGGCACACAGTCACGTCACCAAAAATTATATAAGCTTCAAACTTAATAAAACTGAAGAATCGTTATATACTCGTATAAATGGTAAAAAAGCTTGGATCTATGACAATTATTTAACCTCGCGTCTTAACTGGCCGTTTCTTATATATGATATAAACCAGAGCCTCTTCAAAAAACTAGATGCGAGTGTCACGAAGACACTGAAGTCGTGGCTAGGGCTAGCTCAGTCGGCCGACACGTCGGCACTATATAGATTCGTGAATAATTTTGGAATGACGCTTAAGAAGCCATCAGAACTCTATAAACACCTAAGAGTAACTAAAATGCACGTCTTATCGAAATCTAAAGACGAAATAGTAAAAGTCCTTCCAAAAGATAAAAATGCATCGGAGCTCGAATCACGCCTCCAGTTCCATAAAAAACTCATGATAGGCTCGCAGACTGGTAGAGTAGGTCTAGGTAATATTCAGAGACAAACAGATAAAGAAATAACAAAATCTTTTCTTCAAGCAGACGAAAACAACACCTATTACGTGCACGCAATGAACCTAGAAATGCAAAAAGAATGGTTGACCCTAGGTGAATTTTGTATTCCCATAGCCTTAAAATGGCGTACCATAATATACGACTGGTCACCGGCCTTACTTAAATTTTACCTAAATGCATTCCAGTTGACCCTCCCTGACCAAAGCAATCTGGTCAGATGGGGAAAAGCCACAGATAAAACATGTAACTCATGTGGTGAAGCAACTGGTACGGCTAGGCACCTACTAGTGGGTTGTAAGACGCTATTAGACCGGGGTCATTACTCGCGCCGTCATGATAAGGTATTAGAAATCATACGTGAGGCTGTAAGTTTGGCGGTAGCTAGAGCGAAAAAAGGATTAACCACAAACCAAAGAGATGACATTGCGTTTGTAAAGGAAGGCTGCTCAAAGAAATCACCTCAAAAGCCATATTCAATTTTGATAGCTGCCGTTGACTGGACAATACTCGTGGACACGTATGAGAAGCACTATAGGATACCGGAGGATGTCTGTGCCTCATCATCCAGACCCGACACATTCCTTTTTTCACGATCGCATGAGCGTGCAGTGCTTGTAGAACTCACAGTACCGTGGGAAACTAATATACCTAAAGACCACGCTATAAAGACAAACAAATACTTTGATTTGACAACGAGTTAAACAAAAACGGCTACGTGGTTAAACTCTACGCCGTAGAAGTAGGAGCAAGGGGAATTCGAGCTAAATCCCTGTACAACTTACTTAAAGACCTCGGATTGCCAAGAGCTTCAGTAAGCTCTTTACTAAATCGTATATCAAAAGCGGCATTGTTAGGATCTTACCAAATTTGGATAGGTAGGGGAGGAACACTACTGACGGTGGAGGTGAGCGCTGATGGATCACAAGGTGGCCACCCTAAACCTACATCTGTGTCGCAAGTCCCAGTCGCCGTCATGGTATTCCTCTCTATACCACGCTATGGACCCGGCGACCGCACGGTGAATCCATGGAGTGCTGAGAATCGGATCTCTCTATACAAAGTCAACACGACGAGTGATAACCGCTTATAAGTTGAGAAAGGGTGGATTGATTTTCATGCTCTTTGATTTTTTTAGATTTGTCTCCGCCTATTGTGTGCTATTCTGTGGGGTTTTTATTGCGGGAATTCCCACGCTTTCCCCACCTCCAGTCATAGGGGGTAGTTATGTCGGACTCGAACCGACTTAAACCGCACGCTGTCTCGGATCTCTAATCTCAGGGTGTAAGGTCGTACACCTCGGCTGACCCTGGACCCTCTACGGCTTTAGGATGGCCCCCTCGGGATACTGTGCAAATATAAAACATTCACGAAGTAAATTCAGCTGATAAGGTAACCAACATAACTTGATTCTAAGACGGATAGTAGTAGTAGTATTACCTTTGATTAACTTCATGAGGGTCAAAATTAGGTGGCACCTTTTCGAGCATCTCTTTAGTTTGCCTGTACACCGATGCTTCGCGGGTTTCACCGCCACCCGCCGCTGACTCCTTGGGTTGTATGGACATAATTGTATCCAGTAGCTCCTGAACTGTATTGCGTTGGTAGCTGTAATTTATCTAGGTAGTTAGATAAGATATTAACTAGAATTTAATTACGAAAAATCTCAGCTTCGAATTTTTTTTTCTACTGATTCCAACAATAAACTATTAGAATGATTAAAGCATCGACTTTATGATTACCACTACGTTATATGAAATATATTCATTTCGTAAAAAATAAAATCTAGTTAATATAAATTCTATGATATATATTATTACTAGCGGCCCGGTACGTGCTTCGCTACGTCAAAATGATCCGCCATGTATTGAATTCAAGGGCTTACCCGGGGTGCCCGGCAACGGACACTTGGGGAGGATCAATCCCTTCGGATACCCCCCCCCCCGGCCAGCGGGGGTGGTTTTGTCGTGTATCGACTAAAACCGTACGGTGTGCGCACGAAAAAAAAAATTCTGAGAGATTTCTTAATATTTTTTTCCGTAAGAACCTTGTACAGAGTATTAGAAAACTACAAAAAAAAACAGCCAAATCGGTCAAGCCGTTTTCATGCTATGTCGTGACAACGGAAAACGGGTTTCATTTTTATATATATAGATTAAAGTAAATCATTAACTTCACTAACGTAATGTCAGCATTAGTATGCAAACCATAAACTTGAGGGGGATCTACGGTTTTCATCTTCTCGATTTCCTCAATATACTCAGGAATATTTTTAAACTTCATGATACCGTAGCCTTTGTAAAACTGAAAATCTTGTTTAAAAAGTTGGTCTGTGAACCATACTTTAGTAAATGTGGCCAGCAAACGGCTGTCCAAGTCATCAGTCACGCGGCCTCCATATTGTACGGCTGAGACCATGTATCTAAAAAAATATAAAACTGAACAATAACTGAATTAGGGAAATAAGTAATATTATAATATTGAATAACAAAAAATACCGTGTAGTATTCCAGCTTGGTAATTTTCCTGTTTCTAACGCATCGAGGTGATTCTGCACGAACATACAAGATGCTAACCAGTCGGCTGAATTGAACTCGTAAGGAATATTCCATCCTAAAGGACCAAATTTTCTCCGCTCTTGCACTACCGTATGTAGAAAAGATATAGCGAATATTAACGGCAGATAGTAAGGGCTGTCACTGTAATCAAGGAAATCTTGACTCATAGAATCGTAAGTTCGCATGAGACCAGCCTTTATACCTGAAACCATATAATTTTCTTAATATCAAAAGAATGCTTCGAAGGCAATAGTCTAAGTTTATAAGTCGGATTATGAATTGTAAGGCAAGCAGATTAGACATTCAGATCAAATAATTGGAATGAAACTGCAAGTAGCCAATAAATATATTATTACTTAATAAATAAAATATCATACCAGAAGGTGGCTCGCATGTATATTTTATAGACATTTGTAATAATGTAATTGGAAACTTTGGATGCACTTCTGTTGTGATCCATAGCCTGAAACGAAAATGTATGGAAAACAATAGACAAGGATTTTTTTTATTATAAAACGCTATTAATGGTTATGATATTCGATCGAACATGGTTACTGGTGGAATTGCTAACCAATCAGCAGCCAAGTATTATCACATTTGATTTGATTTCAATATTTATCTCAAAATGACGATATACAAGTTGGAAACGTTAAGTGTGTCCAGCCGATTATTGCGTCCTTTTTAATTATCATACTAATATTATAAACGCAAAAGTTTGTAAGTATGGATGGATGGATGGATGTTTGTTACTCTTTCACGCAAAAACGGCTGAACGGATCTGAATGTAATTTGGCAAAGGGATAGGTTATAGTCCAGAATAACACATAGGATACTTTTTATCCCGGGAATAGGTTCCCATGGGTTGCGGGAACGGGATCAGAATTATACGCGGGCGGAGCCGCGGGCAACAGCTAGTAATGTAGATTTTATCTCACACGCAAACTATTACTCAAAAAGACAGCGTTTCACTTTGCTGTTTGCTGTTGAAACTTGGTAATTATATATATTCTGTGAACCGTATTAACATTTTCACACAAAAAAGAAAAAAAAAACTATAAATTTTGGGGGTTCCCCATACTTTTTCATCATTTTTATGCATAGGTCTTCAAAAATTATATTGAGGTTTCTTATATTATTTTTTTCTAAACTGAATAGTTTGCGCGAGAGAAACTTCCAAAGTGGTGTGTGTCCTCCCCCCTGTAAATTCTAAAATAAGAGAATGATAAATCTAAAAAAAATATATGATGTACATTACCATGTAAACTTCCACTGAAAATTGGTTTGAACGAGATCTAGTAAGTAGTTTTTTTTAATACGTCATTTTACTTGCTGCTACGGAACCCTTCATGGGCGAGTCCGACTCACACTTGGCCGGTTTTTTCCTATCTCAATTTGTTTAGAGTCTTTACGGTGGTTATCATACTATTCGAGATTGATGAAGTAATCACATCTACAAATTGTACATCTATGACAATTACCTGAACATTTCATGAACCTGCTCTGGCTCTTTCTCCAGCTCGTTAAACTGCTCCATAATCTCCACCATATATTCGAGTCCCAAGTGACAGTTTTGTAGCAACACCCATAATCCCTTAACATGAATTGAACTATAAGCACAATGCCAAAAAACATGTTTTTTTTAGGATTTCTAGCTATAGTAGGAAGTTCTTACCTCCTTCAGACCACGTTCAATAAGTTTCCTGGCATGTATCTCCTGGCCTTGTCCCATAGATATGGATTGGCAAAGATTCTCCATACGCTTTGCTGTTATTTCAATTGATGGTGTTGGGTCAGACCCCATAGCTAGAAAACCAATGAGTGGCACAAGAGGTCGTGATTCCATAACCATGTGCTAAAACATTGTTTTAAATCATAATCAAAGAACACGAATATATTAAATTAAAAGAAATCGTATATGATAAAAGTTTTTTGAATTTCTTACCTCATAATGAACTATGACAGCTTCAGAGTATCGGGTTCCCATAGAGCTCACTACATACTTTCTAAAAAAAGTTAATTACAATTTAACAACTAATAATCAAGTAAAAAATGATTACATATTCTACTTTATTATCAAAAGACTTGTTTCAATTTCATCTAAAATATTTTCATTTTATCATTATTTGCTGTGAATGTATGAATATTATAGCCAAAAAGCAAAGTAATAAAAATAAAAGATCAGAAGGACACTTACAAGCTTTGCGCCAGTGTTCGATCAGGACACCAGGCTCGTACAATTAATAGTTTTCGAAAAACATCCATAACATTGTAACCATCTGGCATTATTTCCTCTTCAGGTGCTTCTTTCTCAAACCTTCAACATTTAAGACTTCATTCATAGGCAAATCAAAGACAAAATAATCTATGTATGAAAAAATCGGTTGTCTGTAAAGTCGGTTTACTGACGAGAGTTGAACGTGACAACGTCATAAGAACGCGAGGTAACGCCGCATACGTCATGTGGTAACGCCGCATACGTCATTTCGTGCGTGCAGCCGGCTCCATCGATTTATAAGACGTCACGTCAAAAATAAATCCCTGTTTCCCTTGGCCATGCCATAACTTGAGAACGACTTACCTATTGCACTCGACTCATTTTTATAAGTTTTCTAATAATTTTTCAGTATTCCATGGGGAGGGAACTGTAGCAAACAGTTAGTAATAAAAAAATCGGTTGTCTGTAAAGTCGATTTACTGACGATAGTTGAACGTGACAACGTCATAAGAACGCGAGGTAACGACGCTTACGTCATGTGGTAACGCCGCATACGTCGGTAACGCCGCATACGTCATGTGATAACGTCGCATACGTCATGTTTATTAGTGCGTGCAGCCGGCTCCGTCGATTTATAAGACGTTGTCACGTCAAAATACAAGGTTTTTTGAGTATTCACGCATTGGTATAAGTGAAGAAGATAAAGGTTACTTTGTAGAAATGGCTTGAAAGTTGGATATGAATAGAGAGATCGCACAGATTTAAGAAACTCTAGAGAATAATAATGATATTATGGTTTTGCTTTTGATTATACCTTTTAAAAATATTTTTAGATAAAATTGACTGCCGTCTGATATTACTTACCAACTTTTCCAACCTTTTTCATTATTACCCACTTGATTAATTATATTCGTAAATTGACGAAGGTTAGAAAGTTGAACCAAATTTAGCCAAGACATGTCAGTGATCCACTTAAAAGGTTTGGGTGAACATGCATTAAGATCCAGAGCGGCGCCACCTATAAAAGAAATTCTTTCTTTCTTTCTTTTTTAAGATACTAAAGGGGTAACAAATAGGCACATAAAGTGTGCCTCTACTTAAAGTGTTGCCGTGAACTATGAACAGTGGCAACACCAGAGGTGCCCTTCGCGCAAAAGAAAGAGAGCGGATAAAGAAAAGTAAAGACATTGCTACTCTCACATACCGCACGAAAAGCAGTTCAATATCTCGTTATAAAACGGTTTGTATATTATGAACGTTTACATTACAGCAGGGACCGCACAACATTGAAATCATAATCTTATGCAAAAGATCAAAAATATGAAGATATTTAAATAATTTACGTGGGACACTCAGAAAGTTTTGCGAAAATAAAAAAAAGTGTTCTATAGGTAAATGTTTTTTTATTAAATCTTTTCAAAGTACTCTCCACCAGCCTCTATACAAAGTTTCATGCGTTTGAACCAGTTTTCAAAACACTTTCCAATCCACCGCAGATACCTCGTTTACAGCCTGCTCAAACGTTGACAGCGCATCTTACGGCGACGAAAATTGTATCCCTTTGAGCTGATTTTTTATTTTCGGGAATAAAAAGAAGTCGCACGGTGCAAGGTCAGGGCTGTAAGGAGGGTGACCTAGGAGTTTAACCGGAGTGCTGTCCAGGAAGTCCCTCGTTTTAAGCGCGGTGTGTGCGGGCGCGTTGTCATGGTGGAGTAGTATCCCGCGGAGCCCTGTGTTTGGTCGCTTGTAGCTCACTACAGAGAAAACTTCTGCCAAGCATTTGGTAGTGTACCATTCAGCGTTGATGCTTCTTTGATTTCGTAAAGGGATTGATAATAAGTAGCCAGACAAATTGAAAAAACTCGCGATCAAAATCTTCCCTCCGCTTCCAGATCGCTTCACTTTGGTAGGTGTTGATTCGTTTTGAAACACCCAAACCGTCGACTGGCGTTTTGTTTCTGGATCATACTGATGAATCCACGACTCATCACCTGTAATGATGTCATAAACACGCCGAGACGCGCCTGCTTCAAACTTGTTTATCATATCACGACACCATTCCACCCGGGCCTGCTTCTGAGCATCGGTGAGATTGTGCGGCACCCAGCGTGAAACTATCCTTCTCACACGAAGATGCACGTGTAGAATCTCGTGAAGGCTTCCCGATCCAATCTGAAGAATGTGCTGAATCTCTTGATATGTGACTCGTCTATTATCTTGGATTAAATTTTTCACTGCTAGCACGTTTTCTTCCGTTACAGCCGTCAAAGGGCGACCACTTCTTTCTTCATCCTCCAAAGTCAGTCGACCGCGCTTGAATTCGTTATACCAACGATACACGGTCGCCTTGGAAGGGCCTTCATCCATGAATGCCATTTGAAGTCTATCGTACGATTCGTCTGGTTTCAGGCGACACTTGAAATCGTAGGAAATCATAGCGCGAAAATGTTCCCGACGCAGATCCATTTTTCAATGAGACAATAATTGAAATTATCTTGCAAAAAATGCAGAGAGAAATTTTGAAATTGGAACGTACTTATTTTTACTCATAAATAATCATATTTTAGAAATAGATTATAACTGACCAGTCTCTCATATATAAAAACTTTTTTTCACAATACTTTCTGAGTGGCCTGGTATTTTTGAAAAATGAATGGTATGTCTGAGAAATAATATACCAGATTATGAGAAGAATCACGGTTTTAATTATGGATAAAACTGGGCATAGCTTATATTATGGGTTAGAACACTTTTTTTTTTCAATTACTTTACTCAGACAGAGAGGTAGGACATGACGGTATTCCCGTCCAACTGAGCAGTCCGACTGGGGAAGTACCTCCGCCTTACAGAATACCGCGGCCATAATAACCTCGTGTTGTGTTCCCGGCGGTGAGTAGGGTAGCCAGAGCTCACTGAGAGTTTTTGTGCTGTCAGAGGGAAGAGTCTTCCTTCTGACAGCACAAAAACTAAAAAAGAAGGGAGAGGCGGGAGTAGCATTTGGTCTTCCGGGAAGACCAAAGGCTACTCCCGCCTCTTTGCAATTTCTTTTTTTTTAGGGTCGGCAGCGCGAGTGTGACGCCCCTGGTGTTGCACACGTCTATAGGCCAGGGTGACCGCTTCCCATCAGGTGGGCCGTGAGCTTGTCTGCCACCTGAGTGGTATAAAAAATTTTTAAAAAAAAGACGATCCAGTCGTACGCTCTACCATACATGCTTGAATTTAGATTTATCATCAAATCCCATAAGTCGATCAGTTATTTGATTACACACATCGATATGGCTAAAATATGGTGAAAAAATACAACCTTTTATAAAATTCTGGAATTCTTCGAATGTTATATATCCTCTTTGCAAGTCTATTTTAAGCGTTAACAATACCGTGAAAAGATACTTATGCTTCTCATAAAATCCTCGACAGATATATTTGAACACATTGAAAGTCTGTTAAACAAAAACATTTTAAATATACTATAATAATAAAATAAAATAAAATAATAAAATGGTTATTACCAGGTAGTCGATAATGAATCCAATTCTTTTAGAAGTAATAGGACTTGGTGCCGATCGCTCCATGGATATATCGAAACGTTCCAGGAACTGCGCTAATGAGGTTTGGTACATATTGCAGACGAGTGACATGTTGCATACTAAGAAGTATAATACCGAGCCGCGTGTCGCTACAGCCCGATACTCTTCACGAGCCAAATTGATTTTAGCCTCAGTGTCTCTTGCTGTATCTAACTTTTCTCTCACCTGATCAATACAATAGAAACTATAGATTTTGTAAAGCGAATTCATTAACATTTATGTATAATGGCATGTAAAATTTAACATGAAATATTAATATAAGGAGAAATTTAACACTCACGTCTGTAGCAGTAGCTTTAGTAACATTAAGTACTTGAATGAGAGACACATCTTCGACAAGAGAGCCCTGGGTAGTAGTTAGTTTATGTAAGAGATTTGCTTCTAGTTCCTGCATTTTACGGCGATTTGCGGTAACGTCCATAATAAGTTGTGTACGTTCTGCCTCCATGTCAGCTTTTTCTGTTAAGATGACACGACCAAGCAGCTGATCTTCCAAACCTGTTTGATTATGAGATTTAGGCCCATTTTCGAGAACGATACTCAGTCACGAGTGTTGATTTGAAACTAGTTTTAGATTGTATTCTAGAAGTAAACTTGAGTGGAGTATTATTCTGGAATACGGGCCTAAGAGCTTAATAATTCTTGTCAGGTTATGACTTCACTCAAATTACAAAATTCTTTACCTTGCATTGTTACAGTGAAGTCTATTATGGAAGTGCGAGCTGAAACCTCAGGTGTATATGCTGGGTTAGGCAGCTTTGTAGTTATGTATATCTTGTGGCCAGCCGTCACGTCAATCTCTTTGTCACCTAATTTTACCTAAAATACCATTAATTGAACTTATGTAGAACACTATGGTTATAAAGATTCTATTAGCTAAAAATATCGACTGTATTTCAACGATGGCGAAACTTACAGGGAATAGTAAGATATTAAAACCAGAATACAACTTGCACCATCTATATCTTATCATTTGTATAACATACGTACATAGGTAATAGTTATGACTAGTTTTATCCATTGTTTGAAATTTGACGTAGATTATAGTTATTGAAAATTTGAGGAAAGCATAAGTCAATTGGTAAAACACTCTTTCCTATCTTTATTATTGATAACACTAAAGCTACAGTCAATGACTACTAAACTAAAGAGTAAAGAAAATCGGTATGAAACAGAGCAGAAAGAAGTTGCCGAAGTTTTCGTTTAACGTTTTACTACGACTACTTATTTAGAAGATTTTTATAAACATATACTTTAGAACACTTACAATCGCTGTATAATAACTGCGAAAGACTGCGGGCAGATGCTGGATGCGGCAAGCTGAAGACAGGGCGCTATGGCGCTCATTAGGGGAGATCTATGTCCAGCAGTGGACTAGAATAGGTTGATGATGATGATGATGATGAACATACTTGACAAATACAACATTTTAAGTATATTTATAATATATATTTTTAATGTAAATACTTTGAATGTTGATCCTATTTTGATATAATTCTTCTCAAGAACATTGTCAAGAACGGGATCTAATTCCTCTGCAACATCTTCTATTAACATAGGTCGTCCTAATGATACACAATCTTCAATGTGATTCCTGAAATATACCTAAACCATCAACACTTATACAAATGTAATACAGTATTCATATCACTGCAGGAATACTTCGTTAAAATTGTCCCGATACACCTCGAGTATATCCGTAATACCAGATTCTAGTAAGTAACTCGTTTAAAAGTGTTCCAAACATTTTACTTTGTAAAAACTATGTTTGTATTTTTTGCTGCTTATGTAGTCAATTGATATAGTGAACGCAAGATATATTATAACCGATGTAAAATCCTTTTACAGTAAGAGGTGCACGTCATCATATAGCAGTCACGTACTATACAAATATTTTTAAGAGAGAGACCGAATTTTATCAGTTCATTTATATATTGTGGGTAATCATCGGAACCACGGCATTAATTGGAAAAAATATTTCACCGTTTGAAAGGTACATTATGCCCAATGGGCTTAGGTTACATATATAATATGTCAATCAAATTAACTCATATATAAACCGAAGCGCAGCGAGTGAGGATTTCCAGTAATTTACAAATACATTGATTTTCTCTCATTGGGGCGTAGCGTAGTATTACCGGCACAGTAACGATGTTACATGCGAGTAGGCATTCTCAACTTGCCTCAGGGTTTATAATCGTATATTATATAATATTAATATATTATTAAAATAATTAACTCTGCTCTCAACTAAGTGTATGTGTAAGCGAGAAAAATACTTTAAAATGTATAAAATATACTTAATTAACCACAAAAATAAATTAAATTAGGTACCTAAAATATTTGTGATTGAGTGTCGTCACGATAAGATGGTTGTCTTTCTCCATTTTCTTAATCCAGTTCTTACCCTGAGTCTGCGGATCGATTAAAAGTGGATAACGAGAAGCCTTAGTCACGATGATACCGTTTTGTATAGACAACTCATCAGTTGGTAATCCGTATAAATTCCATTCACCAATCTACGAATAATCCATTTTTTATAAACCTGCTTTAAATTGTTTAAGAAAAGTTTTGAAGAGCGCCTTAACTTTTAGCTTTTAGTAACTTTATAGATAAATACTCCGCAAGCAAAAATCATATTTAGACAATGTATTTTTTTCTTTTTTATAACCGATACAAAAAGTAAGAAATACGTACGGTGGCCGTGTCTGTAAGCTGATCTGTTATATTTAGATTCATAGATACTGGTATCTTTCTTTTCAATAATTCACTAAGCCAGTTACTTATTAATAACGACCGAAACTCTTGATTGAACGGCCCAGAATAGCATAAAAATCTGTAAGTATAATATACTGATTACTGGTCGAAAAAACCCTCGGTAACTTCTAGTCGTCATCTAGTTAAGACGTCGGCCTTACGATCTACACTACCGACGTTAATCCACTCCTAACATAACCAATTTAGCTCAGCTAGAGGAGTTAGCGGGAATACTAGTAATTTCGGTTAATAGCACTCATTTAAAAAAGATAGAAAAGAAAAAAGTTCATCACATGAGCGAAATCATTTTAAGAAACAACTATTTATTTATTTACAATACATAGATTTAGAGAGAGAGTTGGTACATATTCATTACGGAAATTAAACGTATCGAAATTAGTTCAATCATAATTTTAAATACGATACAAAACTTTAGGCAGTTATCTCTTATAGGCGTGTTTGTTTTTGTTCCAAAAATTATTCGATTATAATAATCATCATCATCTTGGCGTCGTTTTTCCCATTTGCATCCAAGACTTGCACTATGGAGCCCGGGTCCCTGGGTGAATTAAATTTTATATATTTATTGTTTACTAATAACTATACATTATCCTACATGAAAATAATCTATATCTATACGTATATCTACACATTTTAATAAAATCGTAACGAGATGAAAACTGTACCTACATTCCTTCAATTAAATTTTTCAGCATTTTGTATGCTTATTTTTCTGAAGATTTAGATCGGAAAATCCTACCTACATTGTTTTTTTTTTAATATTGCTTTGTGTTCTAGAAGCGACACATGCTGAAAATGTTATTTTTAGAATTTTTGTCTGTCAGTTTGTCTGCAGATTATTATCAACGTTTGAATGCTCAAACGTTGTGTTTGCGTTCACTTGAAAACTGCGTAAGATTCAGCTGAAATTTAGCACGATTGTTCGTCTATGGTATGTATATGGTCATGAACTTCGGTATATATCATCACGCTATTATTGGTCTGATGGAAACAGTAGAGTAAAATTGATCTAAGCTATTACTTATGACAGTGTTAGGTACAAGGTAGATCTTCGCGAAATTTTGCAGTTCGGTAGAACTCAAACATGGTCAGGCCCAAATCTCCTAAAGATCGCGATGCGTACAGAGCTGCTAAGCGCGCCACAAAGAGAGTTGTAGCCAGAGCCAGACAGGACCACTTGCAACCGCTGTATGACAAGTTACGTATAAAAGATAGTTGATTAAGGACCCATAAACGTTTCATAATTAATATCATCATGCTATTATATTAAAGAACCAGGTAGAATTTATTTTGATGTTATATCTAAACCTCACAACTATTAAAAATAAGTAATTGAAAAAGATAAAAATGAAATGCCTAACTGTGGGGATCGACACCTACTAACGAAATAACCTACCTTGATCTAGATCTATTCCGAACTTGATGAGGCCGAAGTCGCGAGTAACAGCTAGTAATAGAATAACTCACCCACAGAGGACCAGTATATCTCCAACAAGCCGTTCTATTTCCGATTTGAACAGTGCAGACTGTTCAGTCCACCGAATGCGCTCACCACTGAGCCCGTTAATGAGTGCGGTGGCGGCATCCATCTTCTCCTGACATCTAGCTGCGTCATCTAATACAGCTTGCTTTAATGCCATTGCTTCGTCAAACTCCCGCTGCACACCAGCTAATTCCCGCTAGAAAAGTATATACTAATCTTATTACTGTTATAAATACGAAAGTTTTGATGGATATTTTTACTTAATCATGCCAGAACGGCTTTACGGATCTAGGTAAAATTGGCACAGAGATAGATTATAGTCTGGAATATCAAAAAGGCTATTTACGACTAGTTACTTTTTATCCCGGGAATAGGTTATTGTGGGTTACGGGTATGGGATCAGTGATTCTAGTATTAGCAACTTAATATTAGGTTTGATATAGTATGCTGCGAGCAATAGGTAGTATTTTTATTTAGTCGATTTTAAGAGCAGCAATATCACTTTTCTATTAATCCACGCATGCTAAGACTATAAATCATAAATTTATACCTCTTTGGCTGCAAGTTCTGCCTCTGCTACATCTAATTCTCTCTTAGCTGCCTGGTACTTGCCCTGCATCACCGCTAGATTTGCCTTCAATGGAAGTACATCTTTATTCACAGCATAAAACTGCGTCATTGCAATAGTCCACGAAATCAGACCAGCAACGTTACCACAAGCTATTTTGGCGGCTTCAAATGTATATGAGCTGCAATATTGATTTTTCGATATAGCCCACCAGCCCTCATAAAGGGGTGTTCTCATAAACTTCACAAACTTGACTTAACAACGATATTAAGTGAGAAAGTGGCACTTCTTTATACGAGCCAAACCAAGCAGAAAACCTCTATTATGGTCTACTACTATAATGATTTTCATTACTAATTTTTTTCATGATATTTTGAGATAGGTTTTTAGTATGTAATATTTAATTCAATTTCGTATCCGCATGATATCATTTTATTAAAAATCTAGTACACATATTTATCTACCCAAACAGTTCCTGTACTTACTGAAACCGAAAATAAGGCTGTAACAAATCCACCATTTCTGCATTAATATCATCTTTCGGGTAATTTTTCAAGTTATTTAAAAATCTTGCATCTGCCATAATCTGTAGTAACAAAATAAAATTATATGTAGTATAAAAATAATGAAATTAGTTAACGTAGGAAATCATATCGAAGACTTTTTTTACATATTTACTACACATTAATTTAATACCATGATATATTAGCCCTGGCTAGTAGTGTATTTTGTCATGAACACCATAATATTAAATACATATACGTAATGTATATGCACTTAATGTTTAAGTCTTTTTTGAATTTTGTACTAATAAATCTAAACACATTAATAATTAGGTATTATCATAATTTCACTAAAATAATTTTACTTTCAAACTATGACTTCCTACTCTATAGTTATTATATTATTAACATATACTGACCTTCAAAGACTCTCCCCAAGAAGCAGTCAAAAATTGTTTTTCAGGATCGGGCTTAATTGGATCAATACGTTTTCTGAACAACAAAACTACTGCATCCATAATAAGCGTAATTAGAAAAGGTGGCTTGCCCAATTTTCTAACAGTCGCAATGTCGGCAGCATTGATAGTCTACAATAAAAATATATAAAATAACGCATCATAATATTACATTTACTCAATTAAAGGTAGTGTTTAAAAATAGGTTATACATACAACTGAACCACTATGTAAATGATCTATACACGTAAGATACATATTACACGTATATACATATTACAATATATACCCGATATAATCAAAGGCCATTCCCTTGTAAGATGATTAACAGACATAAGACACTGCCTGTTTTTCAATTTAGCCTCGAATTGAAGAATTGGGAAGATAAATTTAAAGGTCCTTAACCTTCAAATTTATTTTTCCAATTCTTCAATTCGAGGCTAAATTTATAACTGAGACACATTAAATAGTAACATAATACCACAAAACATACATATCATATTCGTTTTGAATACCAACTTGTAATGCAGCTTCTGCAGCTTCTAATGCAGGTTTAGCAGCAGCCAGCTTATCCTCAGCAACTGCAGTCTCAGCGGCAATCACTGTTACAAGCTTCACAGCAACTTCCTTTACTTCCATTACTTCGGCCTTTACTAACTCGGCTGCGGCTTGCGAGGCCGCAACATCTGCTAATACCTACGCAGTATATAGTTATATTAAGTACAATTCGTTCTCAGTTTAAAAGGTTTTTCTGACTGTTTATTTTTCATATTTCAAAAGAGTATTAAGTATTCGCGAGACTATTCTAGAAAATTGTTAATTTAACAAACACAGATATTGTGATATTATTTCAACATAAAACTGGTGAAAGTTGTATTTATAAGAATGAACATTTTCTTATAACATAAATATATAATTCGACATTACATAATATTCATGAATTATAGCAAAGCGATATTCTACCTCTTCAGCCTTGGCTGTGGCTACTTTAATTTCCTGCTCCTTAATTTCCAGTTCTTGTTTCAGTTCATCTACGCTTGCCGCTGCTTCTACCAATTTATCTAAGCCCGTTGTCATTCTACAATAGCAGACTTGTTATTATGAAATTCATAATTGTTTAATTCAATATGTTTTATTTTTATAAAAAAAATGTCTAGTTGTGTTTTTTTCTTCCTACGTACGAAAAAATTCGGTCTCATTCACTTTACTTCTCTTCTTCTCTTCCCACCATATTCATCAGATCTTGCTCTAATCTAAAATCTGCTAAAATGTGAACCATACTTTTTTACCGAAAGTAGCAATTGATCGTCTTCATACATTTGCTTCTTTATCTATGATGCTTAATCTGAAGCTGTTGAAATAAGTGAAATGGTTTGTAGTACATGACATAAAAAAAAATACTATACCTTCTAGCCAACTCTGCTATACTTTGATGTTTCTCTTTGTACAATACTTTATATCGCTCCAAAAAGGAAAGGTATGATTTAGGAGTGACATGCGCTTGTCTTCTAAATCGTTCATGATATGCCACGCAGGTATCAGCCACGTCATCTTGTACCATACCCATCATTTCAATTAACTGTTGTTTTATCTCCCCTGAACACACCACCTACACAAGTTATACAGGTGTTTTTAATTGGTATGGTAAGCTAAAGGTGCCTCAGGAATGAGGAACACCATTATAGATACAAATAATGCTACAATGGTGGCCTTCAGCATGATGGAAAAAATAGCACAAATGGAGTATAAGCAAAGTTTTAAAAAGCGAATCGCAAAAAAATATTTACTATGAAAATAATTTGAAGTGAAACCTTCATAATACTTTACGAAACAATTTTTTATTCAGTATTGGTACCTTGAAGTCCCACAAAAAGTGGTGAGCAACTTCTATAAGAGCTTCTTTAGGCCATTTTTGGAACCAATCCATGATGGACCCAGATATCAGCCCGGGAAATTTTAAAGCCCTGCTTCTAAACTTTTCACCTACCTGAAAACATTATAATTAATGCAATTTCTCTAAGGTCTAAGTGACGATGCATATTTTCGCTATATTTAGGCACAATATTGGTCGATAAACACAAATAAGACCGTCACCTAGTTAAAACATTAATGTTAAACAATAAATAATAAATTAATTAAATCAACTTACAGGTGAGAAACAAAGTACAACGTGCAAGTTTGCTCGAGATCTTATGATGAAATATTCATATAAAACGTCAGGTACTGGTATCCTTCTTGGAGCAGATTTCTTCATTATTGGTGTCAATTCGTTGAGAATCTCATCTAGTATTTATATGAAAACAAATGATGTATTATAATTATATTAATAGTTCATTACCAATCAAACCTATACATTACCTTCTTTATATCCATCTATGTAGTTGACTGTTACTTAACATCAATCGAAAAATTCAAAGGAAATTAAGCACAAAATGATGTTAATAATTTCGATACTCCTTTTTTTTTTTTTTTTATCGTGCGGAAATCCCTCATTTTAATTTTAATTGACTACTTATAAACTCACCCATTTCATCCTTTTGGAATAGATTTGCAATTTCTCCAGAACTAAGTATGTTATTAAGAAACTCTAAAAACTGCTCGTCTTTAATATCATTATCGGTGAATATGAATGATACACCACGTCCTTGCAAGCCGGCTATACGATATAATATCTTTACATCATCCATAAAGTTACTCACATTGTAAGCTCTGCAAATAAATAATTTTAATACTTTTCAGTAAAGACTAATCAAAACTGAGACAACCAGGTGAATAATTTGGAAGTTCAAGGAAGTATTATATATGAAGTATAGAGAACGAGTATTCATGGTTCTTTAGCTCTTTAAAGGTATTATTATTTGTCTCTTTTATCTCCCGCTTGAAAACGGAGGTGGTCGATTTATTATATTTGTAACTCCTCCAACTTATTTCTTATTAACTACGATGCAGGTTCTTAGACAGTTTAACTAGCCCTGGGACTTATTTTTGTGTGTAACTGGGTTTTGTGGGTCACTACTATTGATCCTGGTGTACAGTGGTGGCAATCGGATTAGTACACGAAGCTAGCCTAACACAGACTAGAAAATCTACCCGTAGTGCATCTTCGGCAACGGAAGTAGTAAAATCCTTCTTTTCATATTTGTTTTCCTTCCTAACTTCTAAGCCAATTTTCTTGGCCAACTGTTGTAGCGTAAAATTTGTGTATTTATAACATTGTAGGATTTTAGTTACCTTGTCAAAGTTATTTGATAGAAAGTATAATTTGCTATAAACGACGCTAATTTAGTCAAACTTTGTTTTCCAGAACCTCCGACTCCAACTAGCAAAGCGTTACCACTGAAAAGAAAAATAATTTTATAATTTAAAAAATAATTAAATTACAAAATTGTAAAGAGAAATGTCTATTTACCGTGGCGTATTAATTATTCTTGATATAATGAACAAATGCACCATTGCATCATGGAAGAATACCAAGTCCAAATGAGCTCCTCTAACTTGTTCGTTGAACAAATTTTGATATCCTACTAATTTGGACAACACAAAGTCCCAACTGTAAGCAAATTTAAGTTTATTAAATAAAAGCCGAAAATTCTATTCACATCGCATAGCTGTAAAGTCTATACCTACCAACGTTCAAAGTAATCAGTGTTGCAGTTTATCAGTATTATATAAATCTTAAGGGTTTCACGGCCGGCGTTGCATGTAGAATGCACTGCTTCCGGGCTGTTTGGCCGTGATCCATAGGAAACTTGGTCTCAAACGTTTCGCTGATCACTGCGGTCGACATCTTCAGTGGTTCTGTTCCGGGTCGACGAGTGCGGAGAACTCTCCTCGGCGACGACTTCACTGCGACAGATGTAGAGACTCGAGTCGCTGGCGTATTAATAGGCGCAGTTGGAGATGTCGACCGCAGTGATCGACAAAACGTTTGGGACACAAGTTTCCTGTGGACCACGGGCATATAGCCCGGAAGCAGTACATTCTATATATCAGTGTTATATTATTATTATAAACCGCCTGCGTGGAATTCTATACCCGTTCCCGCAACGCAACCTATGGGAACCTATTACCGTTCGAGCGTGATTGAGTAACAAACATCCAAACATCTTCACAAACTTTCATATTTAAAATATTATAGTTTGAAGATGTATATGAGTATAGTATATAGATAGGAGCAACTCACGATGGTAGTTCCTCATATACTTTTGGAGCCTCAGTACTGAAATCCTCGTCTTCGTCACCAGTTGGATCAATTGGCTCTCTTAAGAAATTTACAAAAAATGTTTCCCCATGAGGAAAGTCGTTAACATACTGGGGCAACTCTTCACCAGCTGTTTGCCAGAAATTTGTTACAAACCATTCTTTGTCCTTAAATGTGGTGAATCTGTATATTTAATAAAATATAATTTAAAAGTGATTTCAATAATTAGTCCCAATTCCTTCCTGAATATATTGATAATCATAGTTAATTAAACTACTGTACGGCGATGAAAAGTAAAATATAACAGCAGTATTAAAAGTTTCTCATGAAGGTACAAGTACGTACCTATCGGAGATTATTCTTAAACATTCATGGAACCATAATTTTAAAGCGACTTGAACCGATGTTAGTTCTTCCTTCTTTATAAACAACATGCCTTCCCATATACGAGATAAATCTCTAAGGTTGAAAACGTAATGAAATTTAGCAGGCGTTGGCAGCATTTTTATCTAGATAAAGGGAAATCGATAATAGTAAAAACAAATAAACCTTTCTTGGAAAATGAAATACAAAACAAGCATAATATAAATATCTTACTTTAGTTTGTTGCCATATGATACGAGTAACAGGCACGAGTTTTGGCATAAATTCCACTAATTTCTTATCAAAACGAGTTTTACAGAAGTAACCAGCACCTATGGTCGCTAAAATCAAAAATTAAATTTGAAGTTATGAAATACCCTGACAAAATATACTAACATATACGAAGAAATACATTTGAAGGGCATGTAAGTAACGCAAAAGGAGAAGGCCTAATATGTATTGGAATTTTGAGCATGAAACAGTCATCAGTACTTACCGAAAATCTTATCCATAGAAACTATGCTAGGTAATGTACAGTTAAAAATGGAAAACTGTCTCTTTAAACGTGGGGGAATATCATTTCTACCTCCACCTGCAATGAAAATATAACTATTCAGATACAAATAGCAGATATTATAAAATAAGACATCCTACTCCCTGAACTTTGAAACATTTAGATACATTTAGATATTCGAAATAATTTTATGTTGAATATACTGCTTCCGTCACGCAAAAACCACGCCTTGTCGTGGAGTTGCGGATACCAGCCCGTGATACCATACCATACCATATACTGCTTCCGGGCTGTTTGGCCGTGGTCCATATGAAACTTGTGTTCCAAAAGTTTCGCCGATCACTGCGGTCGACATCTTCAGTGGTACAGGTCCGGGTGGCGACGAGTGCGCGAACTCTCCTCGGCGGCGACTTCTCTGTGACTCAGCCGTTTGGAACACAAGTTTCATATAGACCACGGCCAAACAGCCCGGCAGCAGTATATTCTACATGCAACGCCGGCCGTGAAAGCCTTAAGAATTAGTATTTGAACTGTTGCGTTCCGTTTGGTGAGTGAGAGTGCCGGAGCCCAAACTCCTTTCCCATCCCCTTCCAAACTCCTTTCCCATCCCCTCGCAAACTCCTTTCCCATCCCCTTTCCTTTACAGGGTCGGCAGCGCGAGTGTGACGCCACTGGTGTTGCACACGTCCATAGGCCGCGGTAGCCGCTTCCTATCAGGTGGGCCGTGTGCTTGTCTGCTACCTTAGTGGTATAAAAAAAAAAAGTAGTTATTTTTTATTTAAACATAATTATATAATACAACTTTTCCAGAGCTAAAGAAAGCTGGATGAGGTGCTATAAGTACTGAAACATAGTAATACAATATAATAACCAGGGTGTATCATAGCACCGAACATTTGGATATCAGCAATAATCATAAATTCACCGGGTTTTTCCAATGAATAAAACCCACCGCATTCCATCATCTGTCGCACTATTTCGTTTGTCACCTAAAAAAATTTAGATACGTGTAAGTTTTAAATCTTATCGTATCTTGTTGTATTCAATTTATCAAACCGTAGTTTTTTAACATTCGCTGTTAAAGATAAACATGACGCGTCGCCTACAGTATACATACATTAAACAATATTATTACTTTTATAATTTAATAAACATACCTATAAAATACTTGTACATTAATTTATGTTCTGTATATTTAAAATAATATAATTTATATATTCTTACCTGGTCTCCCCATTCGTTTACTATTGGCATATTGATGTCGTCTATAAAAACTGTCATTCTCTTACCTCCCGAAGGCCCGTAAGTCATACCAACACGTTTCTCCACATACGACTCAATAATCCGCTGTAATATGGAACATGACAATAAACATCATATATAGCAAAATACTGCAAGTCTTTAATATACCCTGGGGTTATCCTTTCGAGGTCTTACCCCGGGTGCCCGGCAATGGACACTTGGGGAGGACACCGTGTGGTTTTAGTCGGTCCGATTCCGATACGCCCACCCCATCGTCGGCACCGATGGGGTGAAGCCCGAGGGGTTAACCAAATCTAAAAAAAAAAAAAAAACTTTAATAAGGCTGATTCGAGTAAGACTTGAACATCGGCATATAAAAGGAATTTTGCAGTCCTCTCATAATCCATACAAAAAAATTATCAACCGAAGTGAAGCTACCTAACATTTTTTTGGTGTCTGTGGTGTCTGACACCAAAAAACTTCATTTAGTTATCTTTAATTAAATTTTATGTATAAACATATGTCAATCATTCGTTTAAAGTTATACATTTAGTCAGGACCACTATTTCATAAAAAGTGACGTACTTTTATTACTTAAATTAAATTAACTTATGGATCTTATTTTATTCATTCATTTCAATGTACAATTTAATATCCTGATTGGAGTATCTGAGGTCTTGCATTTATTCCCCTACAGGTTGTATGAATAGTTTACTTATTACCTGAAACATATTTGGTGTGGTAGCAGATGAAAAGTTGACAATTTTGAATAATTTGTACTCGTTATCATAAGCTGACATGTAACTTTTCAACATTACTGTTTTTGCGGTGCCCTGTTCACCAATTAAGAGCACAGCTTTATTTTGCTTGGCAATCGTTTCTATCAAATAAGTAATACACACATTGTCGATATTCGGTACCAAAATGGAAGAATATTCTGGAACACTATCGTTTGGATAAATATAATCCCCCACATGTTCTGACCTGTAAAATATAAGCCTTAATGTTGTCTTATACAGCAGCTGATAACTTGCCGACCAAAATGTATGTAGTTTAGGAACATCACCAAAGTCACATTGGTTGCGATAAGAGAAAAATAAAAAAAGAAAGTGTTTAATACCAAAAATATACCAAGTATGAATCGAAAAAAATTATATTAACAGATAAAACTTAAATTGATATGTCCTCCATGTATTATAAAGTTAGAAACTGTTTCACAGTTACTACAACATTTAACAAATGATAAATTTTCCATACGATACTTCCATAATAATATTATAACGAGGAAAGATTTGATTGTGTGTTTGTATTGAATAGGCTCCTAAAATACTGAGTCGATTTAAAAATTCTTTCACCATTAGAATGCTATATTATCCCTGAGTAACATAGACTACTTTTTATCGCAATATTCCCAAGGGGTCAGGATTTACGCGAGTGTAACCGCGTGGTGAAGCTAGTATTTTATAGATTAATTTATGTTCTGAGTGGAATAGTGCAGCGTACTACCCCAAGTTATGGAAAGTGTGTAATTTTTGAGAATATAGATTAAAATAATAACCAATTTGGTTTTGCCTTAATACATTTGCTTACATAAAATTACGGTTACGGTTTAAGTCGGTTAAAGCCCGACATAACCGCCCCCGCTGGCCGGCGGGGGGTATCCGAAGGGATTTCCGCACGAAAAAAAAAAACAAAAAACAAAAAAGGTATAAACTTTTATTGTCTCATATTTACCAGTGCTGCCAGCCACCATGAACGCCAACCATATATTCGAAAGGCATGACCCACTCCTTCGATTTAGAACCGGGCCATTCCATTTTGACAGGCAACTTCATCATGAATTCAGCCATGCGTGTGCGAGCATCTAGTTCGAGTACTGCTCCCAAAGACCACATCATCGCAAAGATGAACAAACGTTCCAAATGACGATCACTGTGTGCCTCTATGTGACAAAATTATTTTATTTATTTTATTTTAAAATTATTTTATTTTAAATAACTACTAAGACTAACTATACTCACTGCCACCGGGTACTTCAATTTCTAATAATCCCATCAACACATCTATACATTGTCTGAAAATTATTATGGACATATCAGTGACATAAAAAATATAATTGTATCTGCCTACCTTAATATGAAGGTGTGGATCTTTAAACGAATTATGTGTGTATGTCTCCGATTATATTAACAGAGGCAGGGCCGGCCTTAGCCATCTAGGCGCCCCGGGCGAGTCATGCCTTTGGCGCCCTTTTATGTATAGGCCGTATAGGTATGTACTTATTTCATTACAATTAAAAAAACTTATTTAGGATTTGTACCATTTTTTTTATTAAGTAGGTAATTACTTCAGATAAATATTAATTGGGATTTCCCCTCAAATAAAATTGCACAATCGCTCAATGCGCTCTACTTACGGGGACTTACCCGACCACAGAGTACATTTTATATAGGTAGATAGTTAGATACCCGACTACAAAATGTAAACATATTTTTAAACAAGACTAAATGGGCGTACTAATGGTACCTACCTATTTTCTGAATTAAGCTACCACGCAAATAATAATAAATAAATAATTCGTAGGTAAGTTATTTCTAACGTACAGGTTCTATTAAAAGGTTTTTTTGATATGCTTGTGAACTTACGAGTATGTAAAAAGCAAAGAAAAAAGTATGTATAATGCGGGCCTAATAAGAGTTGCAATTTCTAGGCCTGGTACCTATATTTCGTTCTACACTATTTAGTGAGAGATATCACAAAGGACAAAATGACAGGTCGTATTTGTTAGACATAGAATACTGATACTCACTCCTACGAGATAAGTCTATTAAAGTTAATATACGTTGAGTCTAGTTTTCCTTTAGATCGATAAAAATAGGTATTCAAATTAAGTGGTATAGTTGAGCTGGCGCGAGCGGCGCCCTAAAGTACCTGGCGCCCCGGGCTGTCGCCCCGGTCGCCCCCCCCTAAAGCCGGTACTGAACAGAGGGCACAGTCGAGAATGAACTCAGGGTAAGTTATCTCTGGATACTTTCAGAGTGGTGGATATAGTTTTAAATAGGCCTCCGTTTGTTCCAATCTATACCCTTAAGGCCACGGATAGAACTTTTCCAACTGTTAGGAAGAAAATCTCTGTAGCAAATGGGGCAACCGGGGTAAACTTCTGTCATCTTTTTTTTTATACCACAGGTGGCAGACAAGCACACGGCCCACGTGATGGAAGCAGTAACCGCGGCCTATGGACGCGTGCAACACCAGATGCATCACACTCGCGCTGCCGACCCTGTAGAAACCTTCTAATGCCCTTCTTGAAGAACCCTATATAGGGAGATCATTCCACAGCCTAAGGGTACGTCTCATACCGGGGTGTGTGTTAGGTAACCTCCTCGAGTGTCGCTCCGATTCCGATCCCGCTGCAGTCCAGGGGGAACGGAATCGGAGCGGCCGGTACACCCTGGGCGGCGGTCAATGGCTTCCCCTTCACCCCTTCATAGGGTTGGCATTGATCGTCGGCCAATACCCAACGTGGCGGGAACACATCGCTCTCCGTACTCCTCTGCTTTCAGAGGAGACAGGATGAGCGATGCTGTTAGTGGTGAGATGGCCCAGGGTCAGCCGGGGTGCGAGGGATATGCTCTATGGGTAACCTTACACCCCGGCGTCTGAAGACACGAGACGGCGTGCGGTTTTAGTCGGTGCAAGCCCGACATAACCGCCCCCGCTGGTCGGCGGGGGGGTATCCGAGGGGATTTCCGCACGAAAAAAAAAAAAAAAAAAAGGGTACGTCTCATACCTCATCTTCTGTAGATGCAGCTAGGTTCTGTGTCCGTAATTTATAGTAGGCTGTAGGTGATGAAGTGGTTTTACTTCAGATCTTTACTCACCCAAAACTTAACGCCAATCATTGCGTTGTTGAAATTTTGGTATTAGTGAGTGATTCTATCACAATTTTCAGATTATGTCAGAAAAATAATTGGAAGAACGAATACCTCATGTATATTGCCTCAAGGAGCTTCATTTTTACCGGTAATTTTTGTTGAATATACAAATGTACGTTGTCATATACTTTATTAAAGCTGTGCCGTAGTATATCAGCTTCCTTCTGAGTACGTGTCTTCAACCAACCCTGTGATGGTAGAATTTTTTATATTTAAATTTTACTCATCTGTCTCAAAGACGACATTTAAAATATATTTAGTACCTCTAATATGGGTTGCCATTTCAGAACGGATGAAGATAAAAACACCATGCCCATCCGGCTTACAGTTGCAGGCGAAGCGTTGTCAACATTGTCAGGCTCAAACACTAGCTTACTGTTCAATGCCATTGTTATTCGGTCACCATTAGCCAATGTCAGAGTCTTATTGTCATCGAGTACAGAATTTAAATTTTCAATCCATACAGCATCTACTGGACCATCTGATCAAAAGATATACGAAATTTCAAATCTCTATAAAACTACAGCACCCGCGTATCGTGTATAAATTTACCTAAAACGATCCAGGTTGTATCCGATTTCTTCACTTTCAAAGCTCGTCGCCAAATTGTTGAGAATATACCATCCGTCCAATCATTTGTTGCTACATCCAAACGACCAAACATTTGAGGTGCAGTTATAGCCTAAAAATATAATGTAGAAAGTCGAGTACATTTCAAATAGTAATTCATTCAATCTGTACTTCAATGGAACGCACTCCCTCTTGAAATCAGGATGAGCAGAAGTTGTGATATGTTCAAGTGCAAAGTACGGCTACAGCTTTTTCAGGAATTAGCAGTCAACTCAAAGTATGTGAGTATTCTCTTTTATTTTATATTGACATGTGAGTATGTTTATATTAATAAATAAATATTTTAGAACAAAGTACACAACGCTATCTAGACCCAAACTGAGCAGAGCTTGTTATTTGGGATCTAGAATGCGGATAAACGTACTTAAATATACTATTTTTTTGTAAATAAATATATTTATACATAGAAACACCCAGATCAATGCAAATATATATATTTGCACTGAGCGGTAATTGAACCCGCGACCTCTGACTTAGCAGTCGAACGCACTACCGCTATGCCACAGAGGTCGTCAAATAAACCTTAGTAAACAAAATAGTGCAAATCTTCAAAATTTCAGACCTTAGGATTCATTCTCATTTCCCTATGAGGTTTGCCGGTTTCAGTAAGTGCCTCCATTAGTGTATGTATACAGGTGGTTTTCCCGGAACCAGTCGGACCCATAGTCATCAAACCGTGTCTCACCAATGACGTCTCAAATAGCTGAATAATTTTCAAATTCCAATCTGGATGGTTCACTAGACCTGTACGTGCTGTCACTATTGCTATAGCACGTTGCATTTCCCTAAAATTATCGTAGATTTTTAAAGTATAAGGATATAGCAACGTTAGATTGTAATTTAACACGTTTATAAAAATACATCAAAATTATAATTCGTTCAATTGAAACTTACTTCCACTGGGTTTGACTGAGTTTGATACCAGGAAACAGATCTTCGATTAAGGAAATAAAAAGAGGTTCATCTTCGTCAACTAATTTTGACACGTTCATCTCCCTGTCAAATAACATTGTGATAACAAAGTAGATAATGCAATTGCATTATAAAGTCAACTTATACCCCAAGCCGATAGGTACAAGTTTTTATTTACACAGCAAAGATTATTTATATACTTACTATATATATTATATATTTACTAACTCGATGCTACTATCAAAATTGCAGCTGGGAGCTCCTTATGTCCCCAATTTTTTAAATGTACGTGCAAGATCATTGATTTGCAGTACCTAAATAAATGAATGATCATATAATAATGATAGCTTAGGTACATTGCGCTGGGCTGCATCGTACCATAATATCCACAGAAAAAAGGAATTCAATGAATCACTATCGATTTATGTGATATTATTATCTCACTCAATAGGCTATAGGTGAAAAGTGCGTGCATATGCTTATTCTGCCTAACGCTTTTGGTATACCAAACATGAGTATAATTAATGATTAAACGAACTTACCTGTACGTGAAGTTCTATCATAATTATACGAAGTGCTTCGTTTGAAGAGATGAGTAACCTGTAGGATAATATTATTAATTCATTCAACTTGTAGTAGTAGAACCAGCTGTCTCATCACTCCACTGTAATTGAGAGTAGTTGCATATTTTATTTTTTTCTACCTCCATCCGGCTGTCGCTTGTCGGCCCGCCGCGGCCGCCTCGGCGAGTTCGTCATTCCGTTTAGAGCAAACGATCACTCCCAATGATATGATATTTCCGAAAATTTTGGGGGGAGCATTTCTGCAGTACATCGGGGATGGGCGGGCGTTTGTTACTCATCTCTTCGAACGAAGCACTTCGTATAATTATGATAGAACTTCACGTACAGGTAAGTTCGTTTAATCATTAATTATACTCGTGCTTCGTTCTCGAGATGAGTAACCTGTAGGATAATATTATTAATTCATTCAACTTGTAGACTTTGAGAGTGTTTTGAGGAAATATCAATGAAACTCAAAAGTCAACAAAGTTAATATTCTTTCTTTTGCTTTATTTATATTTATTTAGGTATAAGTAATTTTACTATAATTTACTATAATGGTAACGTATTAATAGTACATAGGTAATTTTTCAAAATGTATAATCATTAATAACAGCGTGTTAATTGCAATATCTTGCATTTGTGGATACACATAACTTCATTCGACATATTAATTGCATGAGGTACTTATATTGCAACTGTAAATATTTTGACGCTTCTACTGAGTTGTAATTAACATAAGAATAAAGGTATTAATCGTTCAAAATCAACCTAGCCATAGAATCATTTTGATTGGTCACGATAGTCCTATCGTAGAACCTAGCGAATGTGGAAGATGTTCCGCTCCAACCCGCAGTTCTGCGGATCGTATCAACACTGAGCCCGAGGCGACGCGCGCGCGACGTGCTCGCGTGCCGCGTGCTGTGCGCGCTAAAGATCGATACATCTATTCCACATTCTTCTAAAGTCGATTTTATCCAACGACTTAGTGATTGCGAAGTGACAACCGAGTGAGGCTTTCTATGGCTAATAAAAACATAATTATGATTACCTCTTAGCTCTCTTGTTCTGTCTAAGTAGGCGAGTAACGTAAGCGATGGACAAATTTCTGGCTTATGCCTAAAAAAGGGTAAGAATAGGGTTGGTTGATTATTACCTGCACGTGATGTCTTAATAAGTTCCGGTATTTTAATAGTAATTTGTGAATCGGTTTCCACTATATTTCTAATGTCTATCTTGGACAACGTCTGTACCCTATGGGCTGTTGTCAGAGCCAGCAGCACTGCGCATTTTTTGGTCAGGTTTTCCAGACACAAAGTATCATTTGGGTACCACTTAGCAAGTTCTTCTAGGACGACCGACGTATCCCAGGTAACGTCATACTTGGGAGTAGGAGGTTTCAGCCGAAACACTCCTTTAAAAAAACGTTTTACTCTGTCGTCCATCGATATGTATGAACCCATTAGCATTGATAATGCGGAAGAGATCCGTACTGGGAACCAGAATTAAACAGGTGTGTGAAAAATGATAAAATTGTAGGAATAGATTCATCATAAAAGTTTAAATCGTTGTCCCTCGTATAGGCGAACCAACGTTTGAGACAAACGTCATATTGTTTAATCGAATTTTCGGACAGGGATGCGAGAGATATATCTACGGAATCTGCTGGGACGTCTCGTCGCAGTAGCGCCGTCCGCAGAGCACTCCGGCAACCAGGGTAAGACTCGACTTGATGTTGTCTCGGCTGGAATGAGAAATTAGCACGTTTTCATGGGGACTAAACGTAATAGTATTGCTAACGAGCAGACGTAGAAAAAGTGGAAACCAAGGTTGTGTCTCCCATAAGGGGACTACAATAATTCCAGTGGCTTTATCCTGAATAATTTTCCTCAAGGATTTCAAAATAACTGATACGGGCGGAAAGGAATAGAAGAAGAATTTTGACCAATCAAGAGTGAATGCGTTTATCGCAAAGGCATCTGGGTCTTTGTGCCACGAAACGTATTTTGTTTATTTCCTATTTATTCGGCTAGCGAACAAATCTACTTGCGGCTGACCGAAAGTGGCAGCTACTTTGTAGAAAGCGGAATCCCTTATCTCCCACTCAATATCTGGGTGGTTACGTCTTGATTCTGCGTCTGCCAAGACATTATCTTCAGATCGGATATAGGAAGCGTAAATAAATACTTTTCTCAGTTCACACCATTGCCAGATGCTTTTGGTAATATCGGCGAGGTGTGGAAACTGTACCCCTCCCATCCTGTTAACGTACGACACTGCCGTCAAATTATCGACTCGAATAAGTATCTGGCAATTTGAGTAATTTTTAGCAAAAATTTTTATCGCAATAAACGCGGCCAGCAACTCTAAATAATTTATGTGTTGTTTTGCTTCCGAATTGGACCACTGACCACTGGCTGTCTCATTTCCACACGCTGCGCCCCATCCCGTCGTTGAGGCGTCAGAAAATATTTCGATTTCGTACCTGTCCTCTAAAATTCTGTGTACCGAATTCTCGATTGAATTAAGCCACCATATTAAATCACCATGTAAATGGTTTGGAATATTCATAAGTCTTTCATAATTTAGATCCTGAGCTAAGTTTAGATATTTACATCTTTCCAAATTTTTGGTGTAGAGCCATCCATATTCGATAGCAGGACAGGCCGAGACCAGTAGTCCGATGAGGTGCGCAAACTGTCTAATTGTACACGTTTTGGTGCCAATAAACTTTACTAATTCCTCTTTTATGCGTTTTCTTTTTTTGTTTGGAAGTGAAACTTCAAATCTTTGAGAGTCGAGGATGTAACCCAAATATTTACATTTATTTGATGGTGTAAGTATACTTTTATCGTGATTAATAATGAAGCCAAGGGAACATAATAGTTTTTTAGTAATTTCAATGTTATCCATACATTCTTCATAAGAATATCCTATTAAATTCATGTCATCTAAGTAAATTGTGGATAAAAACCCACCGGATCTTAGAAGTTTTACAATAGGCTTTGTGATTTTTGTAAAAACGTATGGAGCCGTACTCAAACCAAACGGTAAAACGTTGCACTGATATAATTTATTATTCCATTCAAACCTTAGATACTTTTTGCTATCTGGATGAATTTTGATAAAATGGTATGCATCTTTAATGTCTATTGTTGCCATATAGCAGTCACGTGACATAAGTTTTAGAGTTGTACGAAAGTCTTCTATTTTAAAGTGTGAGGTATCTATGAATTTATTTAGTTGTTTAAGATTGAGTATAAAGCGCATTTTACCATTTGGTTTGGGTCGTAAGAAAACGCTTGAAAGGAATTGATCTTTACAAGGCTTACAAACTGAAATCGCCCCGTATGACTCAAGTTTAGCTATAGATTCATTTAACAGCAATTTTTCGGATTCCGAGTATTTACTGGGCGGGGGCGGGGATGCTTGTCGTACAGGATTACAAAATGTTATTTTATAGCCTGGGTCGATCCAAGAAAGTAGCTTGAGATCGTCCGTAATTATTGCCCATGATTTGTAAAAAAGCGACAATTGTCCAGCATATTTCACCTGATCTAGTAACGCCTGCGAGCGGACCTCAGTGGCCGCGGCGGCGGCTTGCGAGATGAGGGCGCGCGTGCTGTGCGCGGCTCTGCTGGCGGCGGCGGAGGCTGCGCTGGCGTCGTCGGCAAAGCAGGCGCGTTCTGCCGGGGCGTCGCTGGTTGCCTGCGACCCGCGACAGGAGGCTTCCAGTTTTTTGGCATCATTGTTTGGGTTTTCAAGTCGGTACCTGACTTTGAAACAGCCTTGGCGGCTTTCAAGGCCTCTGTTAAGTTGTCCCCGAATAGGGACTTATCTATTTTGGTTTTGAGCAAAGGCTCCTTCATTTCCTTTTTCAAGGAATATACAGCCAGATTCCTTCGTGACACTGACTCATTATGTTGTGCGTCACAAATAAGTCGTGCCGTATCCATGAGGCGCTTTATTTGTTCATTGTCCTTTTGTTTGGCCTCAAGGGCATGAGAAAGCGTTTCCCCCAGGCAGGATATCGCTGCAGCCATTCGCTTCTGGCGATATTCTATCAGTTTGTCACGCCTCAGCGTGGTTTCATTAAGGGCAGCTTTAACTTCGGCATTTAGAGCTGGTGCCCCAATCATTGTGCAATTTTCAGGCAACAGGTATTTCGCACAGCTCTTTCCTAATTTCTTTGCTCAAGCCGCTGGTGGCGATATGGTTGAAGCGCGAAGCTAACTCCGGACGAATATATTTTCCGTACTTCACTTTTTCTGTAGGGTCGTCGCCTAGAATCTCTAGGATGTCGTTATCTAGCTGAGATTCTTCTAAGAGACCATCTAATGACTGTATCGCATCATCTTGTGGTTTTGGTTGGTCTTCCTGCGAAGACGAGGGCACTAAACCCGACAATTCCGGCGTCGGCGGAACAGGTGACATAGCTAGATTTTCACCTTGTTGGTGCTCATCAGATAGGAGTATTGAATCTACTCCTGCGTTGTCTCTCGAGTAGTTCTGATTTTCCTCGCCTGAAAATAGCAATAAAGCTATTTTAACGATTACAACTTACTTTGGGGGTAGAAATGAAATTAGAATTTTCTACCTAGGATAAGGATATTATTTAAAAACGAAAAAGTTTTACGTTTATTTATTTGCTGTTTTAGCAGATATATCATACATACATATAGATTTTTATTATCAACGCTAGGATGGTCCCGCGGACGTCCTTGTGCGTGAATATAATAATTGGTATATGTATGGCGCGGCGGTCACCGTAGCCTGCATATTGTAGGCAGTATGAAATGTGGTGACTATTGGTTTACGCTCGGATAGTCCCGCAGACGTCCTTGTGCGTTACCAAAATGTCGGGTATACCCGGACTTAGCCAAGCGATGGTGACATCATGATAGGTTTTACGCGCGGATAGTCCTGCCGACGTCCTTGTGCGTTCACCCTTTTATGAGTCATGCGCATTTAACACAAAGTATAGCACTTTATCACTACATAATTGTTTTATATAAATTGTGTAGGTACATACCGTTTTGATTGTGCGTGGGTTGTGAAGAACCTTCCGAAGACGTAGAACTAATCCTGTTGCGGCGCCTTTTACACTTTTTTAGCATTCTTTCTATTTTTCTTAACTTTTTTGCAACATCACCCTCTTCGTTGTGCTTCCTTTTGGGCATTTCGAAAATCAAAAACGCGACCGAATTGCAATTTAGGGAGCGCACGAGCGGAGTGATCGACACTGAGAACACGAATGACGAACTCGCCGAGGCGGCCGCGGCGGGCCGACAAGCGACAACCGGATGGAGGTAGAAAAAAAAAAAAAAAAATGCAACTACTCTCAATTACAGTGGAGTGATGAGACAGCTGGTTCTACTACTACAAGTTGAATGAATTAATAATATTATCCTACAGGTTACTCATCTCGAGAACGAAGCACGAGTATAATGTGTGTATTATCTTACTTCAATACTCTCATCATAATGTTATCTTCAGTACTATCCGGATTCGCTCGTTTCTGTGCACCCATAGTACGTAGTACAGATAGAATATTTCGTAACCCAAAGTCATAATGCACCTGCTTTGATAACTGTTCTTCACATAGTTTGTACAAGGTGAAGAACTTTCGAGCTAGAACCATAATTATTTATATTTATTAGGTAAAGCAAAAGTTAGTAGTAGTAGTAAAGTATTAATAAATAAGACAAGTAAACGATTCATGATACAGATTGAAAAGTTTAAATATAAGTCTAGTTGCGCGCCACGTTTTGCTCGAGATAAAAAATATTTATTAGAATCTTCCGCAATAAAAGGTACTTAGTTCTGTTGCCCTTCAACTATTTTGTTTTCAGCTTTTCTTATTTCAATACTTTACTATAGTTTATACCTAATACAATGTTATCTTTGAATCCGCAGCTAGCCAACTTGACTCGAATAATGATTTGTCTATCGGGTACCATCATGGCCACGGAACGAAACTGTATCTTCAAATTCTCGGGTAGTTCTTGGCGTCCGGCGTACCCCGGATTCATTGTAATAATGAGCGCAAATTCAGGATTTAGACTCACTGTATCCCCATCGCTGTAACGAATAAAACAATATGACCCAACTTCAAAGAAAGCAGTAAAAGTAGTGATAAATTGGTTATTACACCTTGCCCTAATGTAGAAATATGTGGCATATAATTGAATACGCCTAGAGAGACTAAAAATACGATGTTAACAAATATCCTTGATAAAATAGCCTTATAAAATAGTACCTGAATATAAAGATATCTTTCTTCTCCCTCCTGGCAGTGAGACAAATGTAAATTTGTTGTGCGGCCACTGATAGTACAGGCAACTCGATACGGTTGAACTCATCAAAACAGCCCCAAGTACCCGACTGTGCCAGGCCTTTGTAAATGCGACCCAAACCTGTCCGAAACTTATTAATATTAAAATAAATCTAATTATAAAAAAGATTATTACAAACAATTGCTATTAACTTAACAAGGCCATTGAAGATAATGGCCTTGTTTGACTTTCAATATATAAATTAAAAGTGGTAGTAGAATAGAGTACTTGAGTACAATAAAAGACTCATTAGGCCAAATGTTTATAATAGCGGACTACTAAAACGATGAAAAAGTCTTATCAGCCCGATGATCCGATTAAATAATCTGACAACTAATTCCAGGGCTTTTTTTTTTACGTGCGAAAATCCCTTCAGATACCCCCCTGCCGGCCAGCGGGGGTGGTTATGTCGTGCATGAACCGACTAAAACCGCACGGTGTCCTGCCCATGTGTCCATTGCTGGGCACCTCGGGTAAGCCCTCGAAAGGATAACCCCAAAATAATTTCATCAATCAATCCACGAGGAATACAGGGTTATTTGTAATTAACTAGCATCCTCGCAGGGGTAGATAGCTGACATCATAAGTAACAACGTTTGTTCTATGACTTTTTATAAATCGTTAATTTTTACTTTCATACAAAAATAAATATTAATTTAGTTCGCGTCTAACAGTTATTAACGCTACGCTGCAGTTTTACGCGCATCGTAAAAATTAGGCAAAGAAACTCGTATCATCAATTCATGCAATGTATGGATAGGAGGCGGGGCGCGGGACAGCGCGGCGCTAACGCCTTTGAACTTGACCCATTTCTTTTTGCGACACAAACCTGTGCCGCGCGCGCATCTAGCGGCCGACTGGCGGCCGCTAGATGCGCGCGCGTCACAGGTTTGTGTCACTTGTCCTTGTGTGCCACGATTTTTCGCGTTACCGTGTTGAATCGATCTGACTATCGCCATGCCTTATCAGTATTCCAATATGGAATACACGGAAATGGTGAGGATGCTTGATGAGGTGTGATGATAATGTGGCGAAAGCCTGCCGGCAATATGCAGTAAGGTTTCCAAACCTACACCGAGCCGGGGATCGATGTTATTCGCCACACAGCGATTACGCGATTACGGACAGTTCCAGCCCAGGTTCAGTGATAGTGGTCATCCACCAGGGCACTCAGTAAGGATAGGAAGGATACTGGAGTTCTTTGAGGATAATCCCGCCGAAAGTACCAACTAGGTCTGCAAGGCGAATCGCTGCTTGCAATGTTGAGCTGAGTGAGACATCGTGATTTGAATGATTAAGAGCGATTTATTTATCATTAAAATCATTCATTTCACAGGGCTTTGCCGGGAATGTGATATTTCAAATTCGAAAATTCCATTTTACACGTGCAAAATTTTTACATTGATCAAACAATGTTTGTTTTTTTCGGTGATTATTCCTCCGGAGCAAGTCCGATTTTGAATATTGTTTTTGATAGTTATTCGGGAGTTTTGGACGACTGTTTTGGCGCCAAAACTCGAAAGTCGAATCGAAAAGTCGAGCGAAAGCTCCTCATACCAGACTTCAGGATTTTCTTTGTCACAGGTCTCCTCCTAAACTACTAATCCAACCAGAACCAAATTTCGCATGATTAAAGAGGTCAATCAGAGGAAGGTTTAAGGATATATTTTGAAAAAATTAATGCTACCATAGAGGAATGATCACCGTTAAAAAAATTCCAGATGGAATTACATAATAACTGCTCGAGACACTGTGGCCAAACTTTACACGCTCAGAAAGCATGTCCAGAGTTGTGACTTTCAAAAAGAATTTTCAAAATCGGACTTGCCACGGAGGAATGATCACTGTTCAAAATTTTCAAAATCTGATTCACCATGTCTCACTCAGCTCAACATTGCAAGCAGCGATTCGCCTTGCAGACCTAGTATACCTACCAATGTTTGTTTAGACATGAAAACATGTATTAGGTTATTAATCGTTACTTGCATGATTTGACGGCCTCTGTGGCGTAGCGGTAGTGCATTCGACTGCTACGACAGAGGGCGCTGGTTCGATTCCCGCTCAGTGCAAATATTTGTATGCATGAATATGTCTATTTGCATTGGTCTGGGTGTTTCTATGTATAATATGTATATATTTACAAAAAAAAAAAAGTATATAAGTATGTTTATCCGCATTCTGGAACCCATAACACAAGCTAGTTAAACTATGCTTACTTTGGGTCTAGAGAGCGCTGTGTAGAATGTCATAGAATATTTATAATATTTATTTATTTATGATAAGTGTAGGTACGTTTCATCTTTAGCATTTCTTAGGCATCTTTTTGTTTTTTTAATGTAGCCAGTCCTAAGCCTGGTAAAGTATGAAAGGATTGTGGACTTAGTGTAAATACCTAGTTACTTTCTACATGCAACAAACCACTCGAGCAATTAATAATCTGGCGAAGAAAGTACCTAGGTACTAGTAGGTATAGAGGTGTGTGTTGGGTAACCTCCTCGAGTGTCGCTCCGATTCCGATCCCGCTGCAGTCCGGGGGGAACGGAATCGGAGCGGCCGGTACACCCTGGGCGGCGGTCAATGGCTTCCCCTTCACCCCTTCATAGGGTTGGCATTGATCGTCGGCCAATACCCAACGTGGCGGGAACACATCGCTCTCCGTACTCCTCTGCTTACAGAGGAGACAGGATGAGCGATGCTGTTAGTGGTGAGATAGCCCAGGGTCAGCCGGGGTGCGAGGGATATGCTCTATGGGTAACCTTACACCCCGGCGTCTGAAGACCCGAGACGGCGTGCGGTTTTAGTCGGTGCAAGCCCGACATAACCGCCCCCGCTAGCCGGCGGGGGGGTATCCGAAGGGATTTCCGCACGATAAAAAAAAAAAAAAAAAAAGGTACTAGTAGGTATTATTCGGTAGCGCAAGCGCGCGCAATTTGCGTGCGTAGACCTTCAATTTATGAATGAAACATAATAGACTTAATAGTGTCGCGATATAACAATAAAAACTTGAAAACTCATTATTAAGTAATGTATTCAGTTTTATTAAAAGTCGTAGAACAAACGTTGTTACTTATTATTTCTGCTACCTACCCCTGGGAGGATGCTAGTTAATTACAAATAACCCTGTAAAAAAAATATTCCGTGTGGTCCTACACACGTAATGATATTACTTACTTATTATAACATTAGTTGGTATATTTGAGTAACAACAAGTTATTTTACGTTTATTTACTGGTGGTAGAAATTTGATGACACAAATTTGTCACAAAATTCGGCCGGGTGCACGATTGCGAAAAACCCTCCATAGTAATCCAATTTCGGTTTGATTGCGTTCAGGGGTCAGCAAGCGCATAGCCGGGCAGGGGGATTGTGGTCGCAGTACTAGTGGGACCGGTGGGTGTCACGCGGTGCTGCGACGACAATCCTCTTCTGATGAGGCCGTCAAGCTGAGTGCCACCATTGTTAACATGGTACGTGTATGTAATGGTGACCCTCTTTCCTGAGACTTTACCTTCAGCTTACCATCAGGCGAGGTGAAGTCAAATTGACGTGTCCTAAATAAAAAATAAAAAATAAATAAATAAAAAGTTATAATATATATATATATATATATATATATATATGTTGTGCGTGTGTGTGTGTGTGTGTGTGTGTATACCGAGTCCATCCATAAGTCTTGTTACAAATGAAAATGCATTTTTTTTAAATGAAGTAATGTAATATTATTAAAATTTATACCTACATATTTATTGAAGTCTTAGCAAAAAATAAAAATATATTTTATGCGAAATGGCCACCTTTGGCTTTTATACAGGCCTTTAATCTGTTTGGCCACGAATCTATGGATTTACGCACTGTCCATGGGAAATTTTGCCACTGCTTGATCCAAAGATTTTAGAAGAGACTCATAGTCGCCGTGTCGTTTAGAGCAGACCATGTCCTCTAAAACTGACCATAATTTGTAGTCTGAAGGGTTGAGGTCTTCAGCTCTTAATAAGTTCGGAACGTTGGTTTCTAGACAGGCTTGGGCAGTTCGTGCCTTGTGACCAGGAGCAGAGTCCTGCTGGTAAGTCCACGGTATATTTTTTAAAAGTGTATTGCTGAGAGGTTTCACAACATGATCTAAGACAGTATCTTGATACACTTTGGCTTAAGTTTTCACTCCTTTTTCACAAAAAGGTAGCTTTGTAACTCCCTGATAAGACACGCCCCACCAAACCATCACTGACGCAGAATGATGACCACGTTGTACCTTTCCGACCACATGAGCAGCTTCCTTAGAACTGTGAGCGTACACTCTATCATTTTGCTTATTGTAGTGTTCTTCAATAGTGAAATTTTTTTCATCGGTAAAGAGGATATTTCTGTGCCTTTCACCTGCGAATCGCGACAGAAGGCGCTTTGATCGATCCACTCTCTTTAATCGTAAATATTGATTTAGGGCATGTCCTGTATATCGACGATAAGCACCGAGCTTCAGGTCTTGTTTTATAATACGTGACAGAGTCCTAGCGGGAATCTTTCTTTCTCGCGATAAGATTTATTGCTTCCTTATAAGGAATTTTCTTGGTTATAAAGAGTTCCGACGAATTCTGGCTTCAACAGCATTAATAGCCTTTGTAGTTCTAACAGCATGCGGCCGCCCCGATCTTTTCTGGTTTTCGACAGACGAAGTGTTGTTGTATCTATTGATAGTACGATATACGAACATACGGCAGATACCAAGTTTTTGAAGTGTCTGGAATATGACCGACGGCTCCATACCCACTTTGTGTAAGGCGATCACTGCGATCCTATTTTCTTTAACACCCCATTCCATATTGTAATTCGATAATGAATACGAAAAAATATGAGAAATGGCGCGAAATCGAAAGAAGTTTTTAAAATAATATACGTGTTCCAAATTAAAAATAAGTAAAAAGTTGAAAAGAAAAAAAACTTTTGATATAACAGTATTTATGGCCAGACTAGTTATATATACACTTTGTCAAGAAAGTATCGGGAATGGATGATCTGTTTATGGTTCCAAATTCAATTTTTTTACTGTTGTTCGATTGGCACAACTGTTTTCCATTTTGGCGCGGAGTTTGACTTGCATCTGTTATTTATATTGAATACAGTGCTGTTTTTAGTTATATCAAATCGCGGGCTTCAAGCCAGAAAAAAATGCGGTTTTTTTTATTACGTCAATCATTTATAAATTTATTGAACACCACCTCTGTTTTTTTAAAAATTGGTAAATTACCATAAAAGATATTAATAAAATACTTTCAGACGTACAACTAAAGTCAGATATTATTTTCATGCCAGAAAGACGTGGTCGTAACCACAAATGACGAGTAGTGTATCGGGCCAAAAACACGTACGTACCTACGATTGTCTATTTTGATATGATCTACCAATATAATGTCGTGCCATATAGACGTATGTACATACGACTTTCGAATTTGTTTTTATTACTAATAGAATGTCATGCCAAAAAGACGTATGCGCATACGACCTTGGGTTTAGCACCGCTTTCCCTTCACCCGCGCACTTGTTCGTCCTCGCTACAGTCGCAGTGGTGGCAGGCGGGACTCGATTCCCTTGTACTTATACTTTCTGAAGCAGCCGTGCCCAGAAAGCACCTTCGTCAGTCGGAAGCAAAGGGACCCGTGCTGCCGCCCTGCCCACTCGACAATGACCGGCTGGAGTACTTTTAAGGGGTTCCGTTGCCATATGGCAAAAAACGGAACCCTTATAGATTCGTCATGTCTGTCTGTCGGTCCGTCCGTATGTCACAGCCACTTTTTTCCGAAACTATAAGAACTATGCTGTTGAAACTAGGTAAGTAGATGTATTCTGTGAACCGCATTAAGATTTTCACAAAAAAATAGAAAATACAATAAATTTTGGGGGCTCCCCATACTTAAAACTGAAACTCAAAAAATTTTTATTCATTCATTTTTTTTTTTTTTTTTTTATTTATTATAGAGGTTTCTAATATAATTTTTCTCTAAACTGAATAGTTTGCGCGGGAGATACTTCCAAAGTGGTAAAATGTGTCCCCCCCCCCTCCCCCCCTGTAACTTGTGAAATAAGAGAATGATAAAACTAAAAAAAAATATATGATGTACATTACCATGTAAACTTCCACTGAAAATTGGTTTGAACAAGATCTAGTAAGTAGTTTTTTTTAATACGTCATAAATCGTAAATCGCAATTTACCTTTCATCCAATAAACTCAAGTGTAAAATTTAAAAAAAGCATTATTATGTTACTTACTGCTACGCACCCTGTTATGTTACTTACTACGCGGGATTCTTCTCAGTCGATGCACTCTTTACTTTTGAGTGCAAGCTCTCTGAAGAAATTCAGTCAATGCATTTTGGAGCTTCCAAATCCCAAATAACACTACATACTGGTATGGTCTACTGGAAAAATGTTTCACAATCTTTTTGTACTATCTCTGATAGTAATAATCATCAGCCTCCAGCCATATGGGCTCACTTAACTCCAATACTCAAAATGATCAAAGAAAACACCCCTTTCTTTTTTTTTTTTTTCGTGCGGAAATCCCTTCGGATACCCCCCCGCCGTCCAGCGAGGGCGGTTATGTCGGGCTTGCACCGACTAAAACCGCACGCCGTCTCGGGTCTTCAGACGCCGGGGTGTAAGGTTACCCATAGAGCATATCCCTCGCAACCCGACTGACCCTGGGCCATCTCACCACTAACAGCATCGCTCATTCTGTCTCCCCTGAAAGCAGAGGAGTACGGAGAGCGATGTTTTCCCGCCACGTTGGGTATTGGCCGACGATCAATGCCAACCCTATGAAGGGGAAGCCATTGCCCGCCGCCCAGGGTGTACCGGCCGCTCCGATTCCGTTCCCCCCGGACTGCAGCGGGAACGGAATCGGAGCGACACTCGAGGAGGTTACCCAACACACACCCCAAGGAAAACACCCCTGTCGCCAAAATTATACATTTTTATTCGGACGGACCCACATCTCAATATAGACAGAAAAATAATTTTTATTTATTATCGCACTTCAGAGAAATATATGACTGGCAATTATTTACATGGTCATTTTTTGAAAGCGGACACGGCAAAAGTGTAGCTGACGGCATTGGTGGTTGTGTTAAGAGATTAATGGACAAAAAAAATATGCTATGGAAGTGATATCACAAACGCTACAGACGCTTATAACATACTTAAGTCAACTGTGAAAAACATAAAAGTATTTTTAATTAAAGAAGAAAATATTAAAGAAATTGCAGAGGTTATACCAAGTGGTTTAATTCCATTAAAGGGCACAATGAAATTACATCAGATCATAACAGATTACGTAAATACAATCAAATTTAGAGACGTGAGCTGCTTCTGCGAACCTCTGAGAGGAGATTGTTCTCTCTTTTCTTCCCAAAACCATAATTTTTTCTAGCCTATTTATAACAATAATAAAGAGAACATTTCGCTTACATCATCTTCAAAAAATACCAATGACAGGAGTAAAATACGACAGTATAAACATATTAAAGAACCTTTCAAAGAATTGCAACAGGATAAAGAGTCATCAGAATCAATAATTACACAATCTTGAGTATGACCAAACTACAAACTGTTCTGATTATTTAGAAAATATGAGCACTATTATGGACGATGAGAATAAAAGAGAGACTGATTTGATGAATATAGATGTAGAATTGTTGCCACTAGTAATACTTTCTGCCGAGACACTCAACCGTAGCAACCAACCAAATATTACTAATAAAGGTGCTAATGATAATAATATTTCAACCACCACATTCAGAGAGTACATATGTGAGTATAAATGTTCTTGTTCGATTCTTGGTAAAATAATAAAATGTTTGGCCTGTAAAAATATATACTGTGACGACTGTATCGAAGGTCCTACTTTGACTACATATGTGATGCTTGTTTCGAGGAAGGTACATCATTTCTATGCCTAATAATATCACAATTACTAACATAAAAGAAATACTATATTTACTGTCAATTTCATACTTATTTCTTTTGATTTCCGATTAGTACGGCGTAAGCGCGATTTCAAATCATAAATATATTTACAAAATGGGAATCAACATTTATATAGACAAGTTCTTATATAATCAAAGACAAGTTCGTATGTATAAAAGATTTAAAGTATTTTTATGATAATAGACTTCAGTGGCCGTGGGAAACCACACATTTTATTGTATCAAAATACTGTTTTGGATGCAAAAATAAGGTCCTGGCGACAGATTCAAGATTATTACACTTATTTCTGCCAATGAATCGACAGAACATCAAATTCCTAATAAAGACACCTTATTTTTGGTGTACTTATTGTGATTTTAGTGTGTATGACCATTATCCGGCTGACGAATGCCAACATTGTTTGACATTTTAATTTATTAAATATTTTGATTTTAATGATGAATATAGATACTGTTGTGAGAATTATAACATAATTGAAAAAGACTGAACATAATTGTTACGTTCCAAAACGAAGTAAAAAAAAAAACAAAAACAAAATTTGCGTTGACAGATCTATCTGTCACTTGGTTGTCAACTTGCTCTTGAGAAAAAGTCTCGTGTTGGTTAAAATAAGTTTTGTTCGAATAAAGTGTAATCCGCGAAAATCGTATTTGGCTCGCGTTGGTTTGGTTATGTTTTGGAATTATTAACGTAATCAGTTGGGAGTTGTTCGACCGAATTACATATTTGATGTGAGGGGCCCCATTGTTGGGGTGTGTGTTGGGTAACCTCCTCGAGTGTCGCTCCGTTTCCGATCCCGCTGCAATCCGGGGGGAACGGAATCGGAGCGGCCGGTACACCCTGGGCGGCGGTCAATGGCTTCCCCTTCACCCCTTCATAGGGTTGGCATTGATCGTCGGCCAGTACCCAACGTGGCGGGAACACATAGCTCTCCGTACTCCTCTGCTTTCAGAGGAGACAGGATGAGCGATGCTGTTAGTGGTGAGATGGCCCAGGGTCAGCCAGGGTGCGAGGGATATGCTCTATGGGTAACCTTACACCCCGGCGTCTGAAGACCCGAGACGGCGTGCGGTTTTAGTCGGTGCAAACCCGACATAACCGCCCCCGCTGGCCGGCGGGGGGGTATCCGAAGGGATTTCCGCACGATAAAAAAAAAAAGGGGCCCCATTGTTCGCCGCGCTGTGTTCATCTGTCTCCACACAAAACATTACACACCCTACACTTCAGATACACTTGAATACAGACACAGACAGGTAAAAGCGTTTTGTTTCGGGTGCCTTCTAAGTAAATGGTAAGTGAAACCTATTTCATTAACAATAATTTGCTCTGTGAACCGCAGACTGCTCATTCCCCATTGTAGCCAGGCGGGCCAACTTCCACTGCGCACTATACGTCCTGGCCTGGAATTGAACATATGGTAGCAGAGCGTGGTTTTTAAATAAAACAATAAAACCTATTTTACTTTACCGCTATTTGATTTTGCTCTGTATTGTATAACATTGAACTCAGAGAGAAATAACCTGTAAAGTAGCTAAATTGACAATACTTTAACAGTAAATTTAAACCAGTTATGTTCAATTTGATATACATAACTTTAGTTTGCATGTTTTATGGGCCGTTGGTTCAATTTGGTAAGATATAAGAACATAGTTGTTCAAACAATTAATATCAGTTTGGTGTGCTAATTTGGAGTCATTGCTAGGGACCTATTATGACTGATTAATTGGCAATCTTTTTAAGGGATTTGATTTAATCAGTTGATTGCTGCCTGTCATGTTTGTACACACATAACATTCTATAATTGAATGTTTATTTGTAAGCTATATTGAATTATACTTGTATTGGTGTGGCATCATTGGAATCATTGTTGCATAAAATAAACTTAAACTGAAGTTTTTTTTTGGCCCATTTAAGTAAACCAACATTGTTTAAATAATTTCTTTGTTTGGTTAATCTCTTTATCTGATTTGTTGAAGTTTGGTCATTGTAATGTCTCCTCTAAGTGCAGCGAAGTAGGCCATAGCCGGTATAACCACACAATTGAGGTGGTTTACCTCGGCTGCTGCCACTACTACCCGACCAGAGCTGGCAGAGATCACTCTTACCAGGTTCGGCGGTATGGAGAACAGGCTTGGGGCTGTAGATGCCCTGTTCACCCGCTTTAGCCACCTGGCTGAGGACCTTGAGTTGGATCAGCTGAGCCAGGCAGCGCGGGATAAGGTTGTTGGTGACTACGACCAGATCCTGGCGTTGGTAGACACGATTTCCCTACGTGCTAGGGAAATATTGAAGAGCCGGGAGCCTGTCCAGGCCAAGCCGGAGACCTCTGTCGCTTGCCCCGGACTTTTGAGCAAGCTGCCCACGCTTGAGCTGCCTCATTTTGATGGTAGGATGGACCACTGGCTGGGCTTTCAAAATTTATTTGTGAATCTGGTGGACTCGCGCTCGGACCTTGGACCCGCCCAAAAGTTGGCCTACTTGATGTCCGTCCTCAAGGGAGAGGCCCGAGCCTTGATGCAGCACTTACCGGTAACGGATGCGGCTTACCCTACTGCTCTGGAGCTGCTCTCCCGGCGGTACCACAACAAACGGTGTTTGGCTGACGCTCACATTAGCCATATTTTGGGGTTACCTTTCATCACCAGAGTGTCAGCCTTGCGTACTGACCTTTTGAACCCGTTGTTGGCAGCGACCAATGCTTTGAGGCGACTGGAGTTGCCAGTCGACCATTGGTCGTACATCTTGGTACATATAGTGCTGCAACGGCTGCCCGTGGACTTGAAGTCCCGTTTTGAGCAGAAATATGGTGGGGATAGTGCCACCCATCTCCCCCCCTTTGAGGACCTTGTCAAGTTCTTGGAGGACGAATGCAGGTTTTTAGACAACTCCAGTATTGCCATGGGGTCTCGCCCACCGTCTCCTCGGCCCAGAGGCCAGGGACTGCCTAGGGTTCGTGGGCCTGTTGAGAGTCGCCCCGCCCCCCGTTTTGCCGGCACCCAGATTCGTCCTGACTGTTCGTATTGTAAGGCGACGGGGCATGGCATAACAACTTGCGCGGCCTTTTTGGGAGTGCACGTGAGTGCCCGCCGCCGCATTGCCAGTGCACGCCGACTGTGCTACTCTTGTTTGGGGGCACATTTCCAACGAGAATGCCCCAACCCCCGTCCTTGCAGAGTTTGTGGGGGATCACATTTGGACATTTTATACGCGAACGCGAACCGCGTTGGCAGTCCAGCCTCTGAGAGTGGTTAGCGTACGGGGGGGTACGATGGAGACGGTCACGGGGTCCGCTCGCCAGTGCATAACCGAGGCGAGATCCGCATGTTAGAACGCCGCTCGCCACCCCCCGTGTCACGAGAACGAGAGCTGCATGAGCGCCGTAGGGCTCCCCCACATGGAGACGAATACGCAGCGGCCGCTTGCCGGCAGTGGCCGGACCAGCACCGACTGCCCTCCCCTCCGTTGGCGGAGCATCCCCGATTGGAGTCGCGCCCCCCACCATTCAAGCATCCGGTGGGATACGCCCCTCCAGCGATGGCACGCGGCTCGGGACATCGCGCGTGCGAGGGGTTTGAACCCTATCCTCATCGCGAGAGACTACAGTCTGGTTGCGGTAATCGGTCACCGCCCAGACATTAGGAAGTCGGCGCCTGCCCCACTACTGCAGCCCCCCAGATTGACACGGTTTTGTTGCCTACGGCATCGGTCAGGGTCTGGGGACCAGCGGGGGCCTCTGTTGTGGTCCGTGCCATTTTGGACACGGGTTCCCAGGGCTGCATTTTGTCGTCTTGGTTAGTGGGACAGGTAGGCCTTGATGTACGTGGCTATTCAGACACGATTAGAGGAGTGGGCAACGCAGCTGTCACCACTGTTGAGGGACAGGCTTGGTTTGGGCCCACTCCTTTGCATTCGTTGGGCCCCAAAATTGGTACCTCGGCCATTGTTATTAAGAACATTCTGGGAAGACATCCCCGGATACAGTTGTCCTCAGATATTGTTCGGTTGACGTTGGGTATGGAGTTGGCTGACCCCCGGTTTGATTCTCCTAGTACAGCGCATTTGTTGTTGGGTGCCGATCTACTAGGGAGAATATTTTTGGGTGGTAGAAGGGTCTTGCAGCCAACCGGGCTGGTGGCCGTCTCGACCATCTTGGGTTTTGCATTGATGGGACCGGTATTTAAGGAACCCCCTCCACCTGAGCTTGATTGTGCATTGGTGTCCGGCTCCGCTCTCTCTGACGCCGTTCAGAGGTTTTGGGAGGTTGAGGAGCCCCCTCAGGTGGCCCGTTTGAACCCGGAACACCAGGATTGCGAATTGTTCTATCAGAACGCCACGGGTCGACTCCGTTCCGGTCGGATTGTCACCAGGTTGCCCTTTGTCGCAGTGCGACCACCTCTCGGTGAATCTAGACCTACGGCCGAGAAGAGATTGTTGGCAATGGAGCGCCGCATGGGCAGGGACCCTGTGTTGAGGCAGAAGTACTTGGATTTCATGCAGGAGTACGCGGATTTGGGACACATGTCGGTGTCAAGGTTGGATTGGCGCTCAGTTGAACATTACTTCCTGCCCCATCATGCGGTCCTCAAGCCGTCCACTGGCAAGCTGCGCACGGTGTTTGATGGGTCTGCGCGAACTTCTTCGGGTGTCTCATTGAATGATTGCTTACATTCAGGCCCCAAATTGTTAAGGGACCTTTGTTACGTCATCACGTCTTTCCGTCGTCATCAGGTAGTCTTTGTGGCCGACATCAAGATGACAGACGTCATTCACCAGGATGACAGACGTTATCAGTTAATCCTGTGGCGCGAGAACCCCCAGGTTCCCATGATTGTGTACGAGCTCAATACGAATACATACGGCCTTCGTTCTAGCCCCTTTGTTGCCATTCGTTCGCTTTGGGAGCTCGCGAACCGAGAGCGTTTGAAGTTCCCTCGGGCGTCCGCCATCTTGAAAACGGACCTGTACGTTGATGACGTCTGTACTGGGGCTCCCACGGTTGGGGAAGCCATTTTATTGCGTGACGAGTTGATTGGGATCCTGGCTTCCGCTGGATACGAGTTGCGTAAATGGGTGTCCAACTCTCCAGCTCTATTGGAAGGTTTGCCGGAGGATCATAGACAGGACCCGCATTTGTTTGAAGACGTTGACAACCCTGCCATGATGGCCGTCCTCGGTGTTCAGTACAGACCGGTCCAAGACATCTTTACATACGATGTCGACCTAGAGTCGCCCCACACTTGGACTAAACGACTCGTGTTGTCTACTGTCGCAAGGACTTTTGATCCTAATGGTTGGATTTATCCGGTACTGTTTTGGGCGAAATGCTTTCTCCAGCGTCTCTGGACCGCGGGACTTGGTTGGGACGAGCCGCTTCGGGAAACCCTGTTGAAGGATTGGATCCACTTTGTGTCCACACTCCCTGCGGTCAATGAGGTCGTGTTGCCCCGCGCCATCCTCCCCCCTGGGAGTTACACTGCTACCCTCCACGGATTTTGTGACGCGTCGTCGCACGGTTACGCAGCCGTTGTTTATCTGCGCACCGTCAGCGCGACAGGCCAGGGGAAGCTGTCGCTGATCATGGCCAAGAGCAAGGTGGCCCCCCTTCGAACAGCATTGACCATTCCCAAATTGGAGTTGTCAGGGGCAGCTCTTCTTGTGCGTCTATTGAATCACGTTGTTAATACCTTGGGTGAAACTGTGGACATTCGATCCTCTTACGCCTGGACGGACAGTCAAATTGTTTTCTGTTGGTTGAAGACGTCCGTTCACACTTTGGAGGTCTTTGTGGCGAACCGAGTGTCACAGATACAAAATTCTGCAACGCCTTTAACTTGGAGGCATGTCTCTGGGGACCTGAAACCCGGCGACGTGGCCTCACGTGGGTGCACGGCCCCTCACTTGATTGATCACCCCCTCTGGTGGGGGGCCAGACTGGCTGACTCGGTCCGAGGATGCTTGGCCTCGAATGCCAGTCTTGATGACGGATCCTTTGCCCGGGCTAAGGGTGCTCGCTGTTGAGACGAAGGACCCGCCGTTTGATCCCGACCTTTTATTGAATCGGTACAGCTCCCTCGATAAACTGTTGAATGTCACATCTTGGATCAGGCGCTTTCGTCACAATTGTAGGAACCGTGGGGACAAACGCCTGTCGCCGGTCCTTTCTCCTCAAGACCTCCAGGAGTCTCTCCTCCTTTGGGTCCGCTCTGTGCAGGCTGTACACTTTGAGAAGGAGATTGAAATCTTGAGTCCGGTATGGCTAAGTTGTCAGGAGCTATCAGTAAGCTGAGCCCCTTTTTGGATGATGCGGGTTTCTTGCGTGTTGGAGGACGTTTGAGGCACTCTAGCCTCCCCTACGGAGCTCGTCATCCCCTCTTGTTGCCCAAGGAAGGCCATTTGGTCAAGTTGTTGGTGACTGATCGTCACATTAAGAACTCGCATGCCGGTTGTAATGCGCTGTTGGCCATTCTGCAGCGAGACTTTTGGATTTTGTCGGCCCGTCGTACTATCCGCAGCATTGTCTTTCGTTGCATGCCATGCTACCGGACTAAGGCCCCCACTATGCAGCCCATGATGGGAGACTTGCCGGATGATCGTGTCAATGAGGCAAGGCCCTTTGCAGGCGTCGGAACGGACTTTGCCGGTCCCTTTTTGGTGAAGACGTCTACTCTTCGTAACAGTAAAATCCTTAAGGCTTATTTGTGTGTGTTTGTCTGCCTGTCAACGAAGGCAGTACACTTGGAGCTAGTAACCTCGCTCTCGACGGAGGCCTTTGTGGCAACTTTGGATAGATTCGTGTCTCGCCGTGGGTTGCCTTCTTTAATTAGATCTGATTGCGGTACCAATTACAGAGGTACAAGTAACTATTTGAAGGAAGTTTACGCCTTCCTTGCGGAGAACCAGGTTGACATAGGCAACAAATTAGCCCACAGAGGGGTCACTTGGCTGTTTGACCCGCCTGCCTGCCCCCATTGGGGGGGTATTTTTGAAGCCGCGGTGAAAGCGGCCCCTTGACCGCTTTCACCGCGGCTTCAAAAATACCTCTGGCGGAGATTATTGGGAGACACAGTTCTCACCTTTGAGGAATTAGCTACGGTATTTTGCCGCATTGAGGCCGTACTAAACTCGCGTCCATTGTGCCCGCTCTCTTCGGACCCTAATGATTTGGAGGCCCTAACCCCGGGCCATTTTTTAATTGGACAACCACTTGTCGCCCTGCCTGAGCACCCCTTTGTCGATGTGAGCCGAAATCGGCTATCGCGGTTCCAGTTAGTGCAACAGCTCGCTCAGAAATTTTGGAAGCGTTGGAGCTTGGAGTACTTGCACATCCTCCAGCAGCGCGTCAAATGGACGGATAAAACTCATCCTCCCAAGGTCGGAGACCTCGTCCTGATTACGGATGCCAACCTAATGCCGTTGTATTGGCGCCGGGGGCGCATTCTCAATCTAGTGGCTGGCACCGATGGGGTTCCTCGATTTGCTGAGGTTTTGGTTGACGGATCGGTGATGAGGAGAGCGGCCGCAACCTTATAAAGATTGCCAATTGATTAGCGGACGGGAAGGCCCGTCCGGGGGGGGTAGATGTTACGTTCCTAAACGAAGTTTGACGAAGAAAATTTGCGTTGACAGATCTATCTGTCACTTGGTTGTCAACTTGCTGAAAGAATGGTCTTGAGAAAAAGTCTCGTGTTGGTTAAAATAAGTTTTGTTCGAATAAAGTATAATCCGCGAAAATCATATTTGGCTCGCGTTGGTTTGGTTATGTTTTGGAATTATTAACGTAATCAGTTGGGAGTTGTTCGACCGAATTACATATTTGATGTGAGGGGCCCCATTGTTCGCCGCGCTGTGTTCATCTGTCTCCACACAAAACATTACACACCCTACACCTCAGATACACTTGGATACAGACACAGACAGGTAAAAGCGTTTTGTTTCGGGCGCCTTCTAAGTAAATGGTAAGTGAAACCTATTTCATTAACAATAATTTGCTCTGTAAACCGCAGACTGCTCATTCCCCATTGTAGCCAGGAGGGCCAACTTCCACTGCGCACTATACCTCCTGGCCCGGAATTGAACATGTACCTACAAGTAAAAAACGCCAAAAAGTAACTATAATTTATTTTACTATGTGTATTGCCTATATAAGTACAATAATATTTCGTGAAAACAATATTCCTATTTCAATATTATTTAATTATTGAATTTATTAGACTGCTCTGCACTGTACCATTTGTACATTAGTTAATTTAATAGACTAAAAAAATTAAATTAAAATTAAAAAAAATAAAAAATAAAAATTTTTTTTTGTGAATCTAAACCATCCAGGGTGCCACCCAAACGCATACAAAAAAAATTGAAATCGGTCCAGCCGTTTAGGAGGAGTTGAGTGACAAAAAATATCATGCAGGACAACGTCTTTCCGGACCTAGCGGTATTTGATATAATTTATTTTGATTATTAATTGTCTAGTTGTTTTTTTTTTATCAAAGTAATATTATTTCGTTTCAATGAGAGATTTTAGAACTTATTATTGGATTCTGATGATAATGTATCTAGTATATATATAATAATCTATGATAATGTAAATGGTTCTTTACAATTTTGTAACCGTCAATTTTGTTACTGTCCCCAAATTTTTCGTCCCCCAATTCGCGGCGAGAACTGAACTCAATTTCGGAAACAGAGTTAAAAAAAGGTTTTGATGATTGCATTATTCATTGGCGTACGTGTATCGTTACTGAAAGAGCATAATTTGAAGGTGTTAAATAAATTTGGATGAATAACAAACATTTTGTATATTATTGATCTTTTCCCGTTACTTTCTTGACAGAGTAGTGTAAGTAATAATTAAAAACAATGCGTCACTAATCTAATGTCCTTCCAAGCGAAATACTCTTCTGTCACCTTCGGTAGTATATTTTACATACCTCTGAAATCCATTTGATCGGAACAATTAAACACAATGACAAGTTTTCCGAGCGAGCGGCCCATATCCTTGGTGGTCTCAGTTTTACCAGTACCAGCTGGTCCAGCGGGTGCACCTCCCATATTCATTCCGATGGCTTGCGCGAGAGTGATATAACAACGATCCGTTAGAGGCGTGATTACTAAACGCTCCGTTATACCCAAGTATTCATTCTAAGAAAATACAGGAACAAACACTTAGTAATTATATAGGTACATTATTATATAAAAATCATTGTGTGTAGGGCTCAACCAAATCCCACGAAGCTAAGCCAACCTCACCTGCAAGCCGGTACACCTGCTGATGGACCGACGTGGCTCTGAAGCAGACTTTCCTCTCGGTGTTGAGAGATCAGATGGATGTCGCTCCCATAAAAGCAGCATAAGTCAAGGAGAACAAGACCATAGAGTCCGAGGTGAAGCAAGGTCATGCAACCGCGAAGGCTAAGAAGATGTTGAGTATTATACAAAACCAACGAACAGACATTAACTGAATAGCCGATATATTATAACATACAGCAGCGCGTATTCAGAATGTAAGGTGTACTCGATTAGAGGAAACATAGTATGTAAGGACAGAAGCAGATGGCATACTGTTGTATCTTCCTACCTTAGAGGGAAAACGTTGTGAATATAAATGACATGTATGAAAAGAAAGTTGTACTGTAAAAACTAGACAACTTTGACGGCCTCTGTGGCGGAGCGGTAGTGCATTCGGCTGCTACGACAGGGGGCGCGGGTTCGATTCCCGCTCAGTGCATATATTTGTATGCATGAATATATCTATTTGCATTGGTCTGGGTGTTTCTATGTATAATATGTATGTATTTACAAAAAAAAAGTATATAAGTATGTTTATCCGCATTCTGGAACCCATAACACAAGCTAGTTAAACTATGCTTACTTTGGGTCTAGAAAGCGCTGAGTAGAATGTCGTAGAATATTTATGTATTTATTTATTTTACAAATAACCGTATTGTGAATTCGTACACTACACCTAGTAAACTACTGCAAAATATCAGCAACATAATATGCTCTGGCTACTAAGTAGTAATATATTTATACATTTTAATACAATTATATGCATAAGTATCACCTGATACGTAAAATCGACATCAGTTATAGATACGTGGCATTCATCATTTTCTTCATAGTAATAGAAACGAGCTTGTTTTTGCCATTCGAAATCCCCGGTTGACTTAATCCTCAATTTTACCAGTTCATCAAATATATCTCTGGAAATTTAAACGCCTAATTCAATCTAAATTAGTCATTTCTTCATCATCATATTTTTTAAAGAATATAATTTTGTTAGCATTATAATTATCTATTTATTTAGGGTAACTATATAAATACGAAAAACTTAATTCCAAAAGTAACAATCATGAATTTTGAAATTCCGAATTTCATAATGATACAAAATTCCGAAAATCAAAAATCCTTTGTAAGTATCATAAATCCTGTTATTAAAAACCTGAATTTCAAATTTCCTAATATTTATAATTACGATTGTCAGAATGCCGAATTTCAAGATACCGAACCATAAAATTCCGAATAAATAATAATCTGAAATATCATAAATATTAATTCCGATTACAAAAATCCGAATATATATAATAAGTCCGAAAATCAAACGCCTTGTAAAACTGCATGAGTAATTTGAAGTAGGTAAATAGGATTGCTAACCGCCGCGCCAGTCCTTAGTGATAGTAAAGATGTAAAAAATCCGTTCCCGCAGGGGGAACGCACAGGTAGATTTCGTGAAGCAATTAATTCTTCTATGACCCACGCCGAGCGCATTTTTAACATGTTTAATTTTTTTTCTCGAAAACGGTAACTTTTAGCGAAAAACTTTTCAGGCATTTATTTTAGACTTAAAAATGGCCTATCGATTAAAATGTTTCCGACGGCAAGAATGTTCACCGGTTAGAAGTTATGATTTTTTTCCCGAAAAATTTTGGTTAAAGGGGAGGCCCCCTTTAACCAAATTCTCCACTTTTAGTTAAAGTTTTAATCTTATAGGTTTATAATTAAAAGTTGTTGGTATTCATGTATACTATGGGATAAAATTAGAACGGTTCGAATATCTTTCATGGAACGTGAAATTTTGAGGAAAAACTGATTTCACAAAAAGTGAGGCCCTACCGTCCCCTTAGGCCGGATTCCACCCGTTCACGAACTTAAACTAAGTTTACACCCAAGCAATTTTTGATCGCAGTTTGAAAGCGATCGGGGCAAAAATGCGACCGTGAGAGTGCCGCAAATTTTGGGAAGTGGAACCATACATACATAATATATATATATATATATATATATATATAAACTTTTTGACCAGTGGTCATTTCGGACTCAGGGGGTCATAACTAGACCTCCTATGAAGAAATTTTTTAAAAATTCGAAAGTAGTCAAGAAACCAATAGGTAGATCGATTTCATCGAAATCTACCTAAAAATACACTATAGCGGAGGTATTTTAAGGTACAATAAATTTAAATGAAATAGAGAAAATAATGAACGGCGACCCAACCAAAACAAAACAAAGCGCAAAAGCAGCAAACATAAAATTATTTAAATTAAAAAAATAATACCCATTTTTGACCCAAAACCTATAAGGTCCTTCCGGTTGGCAATTTTTTTTCATTTTTCGTTAAAAGCAAGGCATTGCAGCACAAATAAAGGGGAAATTCCGAAAAATAAAGTGAATTGAAGTTAAGGTAAATGTACTTAGTAGTTTTCGCGAGAATCTAAATTTGCCCATATCTATTTATTATGTTGACCTAGGGACTATAGACTTCAGTATCTGGTACAAATCTCAACTTGCTAAGTACACCCGTTCCTGAGAAAATTGGTATGCTTTATGAATGTTATATATTTCGTTTGTTTTGATTAGAAGCAAGTTTATGTGCCTAATGGCCAGTTTATGAATAGAGAAATGTAAGTTGAGTCTCGTCAACTCGTATTTACGATACGTAAAGTACTGTGCGTAAGGAGGTGTTGACGAGACTCAGCTTCAATGTCTCAATTCAGAAAACGGCCAAAATTGTTTTTACTAATAGTTTATAATTTAAATTGGACTGTTTCATATATACCTACTGAGATATCCCCACTTACTTGAATTTTTTGTCCCTACCGGTAGAGATATTTGGTTTGTCCTATTGTATGTATCTCTCCTGATCCACACTTTTTTTTTTACGTACGGAAATCCCTGGTATATAGTTGGATTTTTCATTGCTCTCCTACCAGTTGGGATAAAAAATAGTTCAAACGTTTCTATTTTAAGGAATATATTATTTGTTTACTCAACGATGGACATTCTGGAATATTGGAAGTGCTCTACCACAAAAATAACGAAGTGTGTAGGATCTCTCACCATCAAAGTAGACATTGAAGAAAAATTATTTTAACGGATCTTATCGAGATTTATTTGATGTTGCTTTTCAGCAGCCATGGATTCGGGGAGACTGAAGATGGTTGTCTTATAGTTTATATTGTAAGTAGTTAGACGACCACGCGTAGCGGTAGTGCGTTCAACTGCTAACTCAGAGGTCGCGGGTTAGATTCCCGCTCAGTGCAAATATTTGTATGCATGAATATGCCTATTTGTCTGGGTATTTCTGCATATAATATGTATATATTTAAAAATGTATATAAGTATGTCCCGCATTCTAGAACAAGCTAGTTAGGCTATGCTTACATTGGGTATAGATAGCGCTGTGTAGAATGTCGTAGAATATTTATTTATTTATCTCAAAGTACCCGGACTATGGTGAACTGTTGGTGTTACTATTTACGCAGAATGAGCTCACAGTGTCAAGAAGTCTTGTTGTATTCTGATTTTTCTTGGAATTAATTAAGTGAATGACTGGGTCCCAAGCTGGTAGTACATTCCAATCATATTTTAGGACATATTTTAAAATTAGGATGATTTTTAATTTCGTTAGCCTCAAAATGCTGCAACTTATAAAGGCAGAAATTAGAGTAGGTGCATTCTTAGCTATGGTAACGTAAATACCTACAATATAATATAATAAAAAATCTTTGAAGACTTTTTATGCCTACTGGTAGGGATAAGCGGGAATAAAGAATCCAGCTATCCCTACCAGTGTGGATCAGTAGGGATATATGGAAGAATCGATTCCAAATATCCCTACCGGTAGGGAAAATTGGAAAAAAATCGAAGTATCTCAGTAGGTATATCTGGAAAAGCCCTTTAAATTCATTACAATTTATCTTGTTTTTTTACCTCTGATGTACGTGAATTGTGATCATAGTCTCCACTTGAGTTCTAGCCAATGATACCAGATCTGTCACAGTCTGATCAATTAAGCCATTTAGTAGATCGAGAAACTTCTGATTGGTGACTCTCATAATAAAACGATCCACTCTCGCTTTTCTAATAGCGTACTCTGCGTCACTCGTCCACAAAATTTGCATTCCTAATAAACCAGCCTAGAAAAGATCGATAAGGGTAGATGTTAAAATATTAACAAACAGATCTCTAGATCAATACCTTCTTAAAATTTATTTTATCAAATATGGTTGCATAAGCATTGATTTCTTTTTCCGGTTAATCTTACTAATAAAGTTTGGATGTATGGATGTTTGTTACTCTTTGACCTTTTACCGTTTAGTCTTAAGCAAAAACGGCTAAACGGATTTGAATGGGAATTTATGGCACAGGGATAGTTTATAGCCTGGAATAACACATAGGCTACTTTTTCCCATGGTTCCCATGGGAAGCGGAAACGGGAACAGGCTTCCACGCGGGTGGAGCCGCGGGAACTGCAGGCGAAATTTACAAATTAGTATTTCATTTAACACGATTTATGTGCCTATTTACATTTGTTCGAGAAGAATCATTCTTTGAATACGAATATACTATCAAGGAAACCTTGTTCAACTAAAAATTGTAGCCTGAATATATTTCAACGAGAAGTAGTACATGGCTTGATTACCTGACCAGGAAAATTCCAAAATCCAACTAAAAATTCAAATTCTGGATCTCCACTCATGGTTTGGGCAATATTTGCGATAACATTTTTCACTGTCTCTTGCATAGAATTCAGCAAAGTGTTTAACCAGAGCTATAAGATATCAGTTTAGAAGATGAAAAATGCGATTATATTAAACGTATTCGAGCTAAGTAACATTTTTTAAGAGAATAATAATTATAATCCACGGTCAACAGAATTTACGCCTGATCTATACAATCTCTACTCGTAGGCTGAATAATTCGTTAACCAGATTTAGTAGCCACCAGTATCTTGAAGTCGGAGATGGCCCAGGGTCAGTCGGGTGCGAGGGAAATTCTTTATGGGCAACCTTACATCCTGGCGTCTGAAGACCCGAGATGGCGTGCAGTTTTAGTTGGTTCAAGCCCGACATAACCACCCTCGCTGGCCGGCGGTATCCGAGGGGATTTCCGCACGAACAAAAAACAAAGGTATGTAGGTAGGTAGTTTCTCAAATTTAAGTTTAAAATAGGTAATTGGTTTTTATTAAAATAAAATTGTATACTGTAAATTTGTTTCTGTATTTCCGTACTTGTATTATGACTGTTTGTTTCTAAATAAATAAATAAAAATAATAAAAAACATAAATATCACGACTTATTTCGGCAATTAGACAAATACTTTATCAATGTCAAATACCAATATTAAAATGAAATGCATATCAATCGAACTTGATCATATCTCCAAGATTAAATTATTTAAAAATTACCTCTACACCTCCAATGCACATCACCGGTTTTTCAAGATGGATAGACTCTCCATTACTAGAGTTCATAACTATAATTCTCTCTTTATCATCAAAGTCAACTGTGTAAATTGCATCGAAAATACTGGGTAGATGAGGCTGAAGAAGAAAACATGTTTTAAGAAACTGTCTGAATTAAATGCAGGTTAGATTTATAAATACTTTGGCTTTAAATATTTTTACTTTTCTATAACTTATATACTTTACAATACCGTTTATTCTAATAAATGCAATTCAGAAAAATAACTTAAATTTGTTTACAATATTTTATCTAAAACGACTATTCCATGGATTTTCGAAATTTTCTTCTGTACAAATCTTGCCCCGACTATAAAGATCACAACAAAAAAAACATTCAAGTAGGTACCTGTATAGAATGTGGATTTGAAGCCTGTCCAAGTATTTCGAGTAGCAATGGATCCGAAACAAAAAAGAATCTTGGAAAGATAAGTCGTTTGGTCTCCAGGTAACCAGTTAATGACTTCTGGCAAGCTTCCAGTTGCTCAAATAAGTGTGGCAGCATTTGTTTTAAAGTATCGTCTGAAGTACATGTTTCCACACAGTTTACTATGTCTCGTGCTCGATACATTATTTTTACGTATTGCTTGTCAATAGTCTGCAGAAAGTGAAGGAAACAAATAATTAGGAAGACTACGTGTAAGAAGGAACTGGCAGACGGATAATATTAAGGTGTGAAAATGTTTATAAAGGAAAATAATTTAATTGTTTTTTTATTAAATAATAGATTTTCTTTTTAACTACTGAAGCTATCGTCTAGCTAGTTAATTGAAAGACAGAAATTCAGTTCTCTTAACAATAAGTGCAAATCTACACTTAGTAACTGGACATTAAGTAAAAACAATGTTATAGAAAGATTATGGTAATCATTTTTAAGAGCAAACCGTAAATCGCTTTGCTTCTCCAGGTAATTGTTTAGCGATATCGCCTCCAACAAACACAGCCTCCAAGTACATCCATAAATTCTGAACTTGTAGCCACTTCTCCAGAATTTCACTCGTGCCCACCAACTTATTGATCCAGATTAAAATGTCTTTTTTGAATGGCGCATTATATCTGGTGAATACATCTTAGAACTTTAGACAATGAGTAAAAATTTGAACATTTTGGTCTACTTCCCTATGTCAAGACTTGGAAGCGTAAACGATTACATTGGAATTCAACCAACCAAAACTATCATATCCGTTGGTGTAATGTCAGAGTTTGTGTAGTTTTAGTCCATTTGACTCAGATATAAACGTGTCGACATAATATTAGCACGCTAAAGAATTTACCTACCGGTTAGAAGCCAAGGAATTAAGAACCATTAAGGAGTCTTCCAATAAAGTGATGATATCTAACGTTTCCTGCGGTTTGATTAAGAGCTCGCCCCTATTCTTGAAGTTAGCAAATGTAAGTTCTATCAATGCCCAACTACCCGCCACTTCCATCAGTTTAGCATCAATGTCCTTTTCCTTCACCGCACTAATACAAATATCCTAACGGAATTAATGCAACATGATAATTATATTATCGACTGTGAGTATTATTAATGGTAATTTTATAAAGTATTCAAGAGATGAAATCGTGAATGATTGTAAAATATGGTAAAAATTAAAGAAAGGAATTATCGCCTACTTCAACATCTTCTTTGTATTCTAACAGCGGTGCCTCCATCACATTGGCTAAAGTAAATGTTTCAGATTCCACATCCAACACACAGTCTGTAATGTCACATATTAACTTAATTTAAGTACACATTTAAAGTTACATTATAAAAAAGTATGAAGAAAATAATAATATCAACCGATAACTTTTAACAATTTTTCATTAACAATGCAAGTAGGTATATTAATCAAGGGCACGCCGCAATAGCGGCGGTAAGGCCCATCATGGAGGATTGGCTGGAGAGGCGACACGGAAGCCTCTCCTACCGACTGACGCAGGTGATCTCAGGGAAGGGGTGCTTCGGGGACCACCTGCATCGGATCAGGAAGGAGCCAACGCCTGAGTGTCATCACCGCGACGCGAGCGAGGACTCAGGGCTGCACACGCTGGCGGACTGCCCGGCGTGGGAGGCGCCGAGGCGTGACCTCGTGGCAGCCATCGGGGTGGGAGTCCTCTCGCTCGGCAGCATGATTGCGGCAATGGTGCAGAGCGCGAGCGCGTGGGCCGCCGCCGCCTCCTTCTGCGAGCATGTAATGCTCGCGAAGGAAGTGGCGGAGCGCGCCCGGAAGAGACTTAGAACTCTCCCGGTCCGCCGAGCCCGCAACTTGCTCGCCGCGCGTCGCAGGCAACTCAGGCGCCGGAGGTCGCTTAACGACCTCCGTCCTCCATGAGCGCAGGCCTGGGGGTGGCGGGTGAGGCCACCTGTCACCCCAGCAGAAGCAGGCCGGGACGGTGGGGTGACTAGCGCCCCTCCCCCAAACGGGGCAAGACGGGAACACCGTGGTTCCCAAACCCGAGGGGGCCATCTCGAAACCGGAGATGGCCCAGGGTCAGTCGGGGTGCGAGGGATATGCTCTATGGGCAACCTTACACCCCGGCGTCTGTAGACCCGAGACGGCGTGCGGTTTTAGTCGGTTCAAGCCCGACATAACCGCCCCCGCTGGCACGCGGGGGGGTATCCGAAGGGATTTCCGCACGAAAAAAAAAAAAAAAAAAAAAAAGGTATATTAATCAGGGGTGTGTGTTGGGTAACCTCCTCGAGTGTCGCTCCGATTCCGATCCCGCTGCAATCCGGAGGGAACGGAATCGGAGCGGCCGGTACACCCTGGGCGGCGGTCAATGGCTTCCCCTTCACCCCTTCATAGGGTTGGCATTGATCGTCGGCCAATACCCAACGTGGCGGGAACACATCGCTCTCCGTACTCCTCTGCTTTCAGAGGAGACAGGATGAGCGATGCTGTTAGTGGTGAGATGGCCCAGGGTCAGCCGGGGTGCGAGGGATATGCTCTATGGGTAACCTTACACCCCGGCGTCTGAAGACCCGAGACGGCGTGCGGTTTTAGTCGGTGCAAGCCCGACATAACCACCCCCGCTGGCCGGCGGGGGGGTATCCGAAGGGATTTCCGCACGATAAAAAAAAAAAAAAGGTATATTAATCAAAGCAACAGCCAACAGTGTTCCTAAACGTATGATAAAATTTTGTTTAATTAACTATATTGATTACAGATAAACTACGCCTAACTAATATGTTATTTATCGGTATATATTCAATATAGAGAGATTTGAAACTAAATAAACGAAATTGGAAGATATATTAACACTCTGATAATGGTGACATAGTTTCGTGAGTTCGTATTCGATAACAATAAATAGTATCACTAACTCATTAATTCTTCTAATCTCCTCCAGTGCCTATCCTTCATAGCCTTATCAGCCATCAGCTCTAAAAGTGGGCACGTTTGGTTGAAGTCATCAATCTTTTTCTTTAAATCAATGAAAGCAGGCCAGTCTTTCATACCTTTTGGCAATTTACGACACCTAATTTATGTAATAAAAATTATATTTACATTATAAGAAGGTTAACGGGAAGAGAATATTATAGCTTTCTTTATACAGGAGTGTTTTTCACCTTATATCGAATTCTGCTAACTGCGTAACTATTTGTTCAATATCGATATCTACCCAAGGAGTTTCGAAATAACCATCAATGGAATTCATCACAGTCAAGTACAAACTATAACTGTAACAAAAATTTTAATACATAACAATGTTTATGTGACCACAGTTCGCACATACTTAACAAATCTTTGATCTCACAGTTTGTTCAATAAGTTAAATTCTTTTTTCTTCTGGTGCAAAATTGGATACTCCTTAACCTCCATGCCGAACAACTTTTCACCACTGGAATACATTTCAAATCTTCTCCACAACTCATCAAATCTCGATTGAAACATTATTACTCTGCAAAATACTTAATCTGATGTTATCATGTTTTCAAAGTAACTTACCCATAAGCCAAGCAAATACAAAAAAAAATTCTTTATAAGCCCTATACCTATCACTGGCATCTCGTGCCGGTAGGCCTGGCGTCATGGGACCATATGCATCATAGTCAGCATCGAATTTCAATACTTCTTCCGAAAATGTTCTCACACCTTCTGTTAACTCATTTTGTAGTGGCCCTTGCATGTCTACTATTTTCTGTTGTACTTGTTGAGACTGTATGAAAAAATATACTTGTTTGTATTTCATTTTGGAATCTTTTTGAAGCAATTTACAATGGCTGATAAGTAGTTAATAAGAATATATTTAAATCGGAAAAAGAGAACATCTAGGACGGGACTTGAACCCGCGACCAGCTGCTTATAGGGGGTACGCTCGGACCAGCTGAGCCACCTAGACACGTAAATCTATAAGAAAAAGTAAGCATACAAAATGCTTAAAAAATTTAATTGAATTAGTTAATAAGAATAAAATGTAATAAGGTAATGAGCTCGTAAATCATTCATATAGGGTGTCTTACTGTTAGTAACATGTTCTGAAAAGCGTAACGCAGTCCGTATACTATGTCGGCGTCCTCCTTGGGGATGTATATTTTAAATTGAGCAAACATACCGTAACTTTCTTCTATTAGATCTATTTCCATATCCATCCTAAATATATAGGTAATTTTAAACATATTTCGTTTTTTATTTACTTTTAGTTTGTAACATAATTGTAATAGGTACCATAAATGAAAATTTTTTGCAAATAATATTCTGACATTTCTATTCCACTAATTCTTATATTCATTTAAATCGGAAATAGTCACAGAACGCTTTGGCATAATTTTGGGAAAAAGTTTCACATAGCTTTATTATCAGAACTATGTATATTTTTAAACATATTTATTTAAGCAAAATGAACAAGTTCTAAGTAAACATTGAGAGACGAAAATTGGTCTAAAATTTCATATACCAGCTTGATATATATACTATACTCATGTTCGTATGTACGAGTATGTTATTGACACCTTAATTACGTACTTAAGTATAACAAAACTTATCTTCATATACGTAAATACTGTACCCGATGAATTCTTCTCGAATAAGCTCCAAGCACATCATGGCCACTCTGACATCATCCAAGTCTTTAATCTTTTTGCCCATGGTTTTCATACGATCATTAAGAAACTGCTTTAGTTTTAGTACTCGTTCTTTGTATGCTACACACAGTAGCTTGCACAAAATCCTCTTCCATTCAACTGACTCCAAATTTAGCGCCAGTTTGATATCATCTGTCATTGAATTGTTTGCTCACATTTATTAGTTTTTTTTAAATTCTATTACTTTTATTACTTACTATTTGCTTACTTTTCCTATAGATTTAGTTCGGAAAAAGAGAACATCTAGGATGGGACTTGAACCCGCGACCTGTCCCTTGCAGGGACCAACTGCCTGACCTACCAACGCTCTGACTATTAACCACCTAGACTACTAAGTACTAGAGAAAGCATACTAATTGCTTCATTTTTTTTATTAAATTGATATGGCGGAGTAATCGAAACACAATGTTTAAAAATGATTGTAAAGTCATTCATTGTTTACGTGGTTAGCAAGAATTACGGTAGATGGCTCCAGCGTCGTCTTGAGATGTATATAATATATCAGAGAATTTCGAATATCTGGAACGTGTCTAGGGGCTCAGTTGGTCAGAACATTCCCCTGTAAGGGACTGGTCGCAGGTTCGAGTCCCGTCCCAGATGTTCTCTTTTTCCGATCTAAATCTATAGGAAAAGTAAGCATACTAATTATTGGAAGTGAGGGGAGGGGGGCGGGGGGGGGGGGGGCAAAAAGTACATTTAAGCTGTCAGATAGGATTACCTAATTGGTGATATCACCGTGTGGGTTATGTGACTAGTCTGGCCATAAATACTGTTACATCAAAACTTTTCTTTCTTTTTCAACTTTTTAATTATTTTGAACACGTATATTATTTTAAAAACTTCTTTAGATTTCGCGCCATTTCACATATTTTTTCGTGTTCATTATCGAATTACAATATGAAATGGGGTGTTAAAGAAAATAGAATCACAGTGATCACCTTGCACAAAGTGGGTATGGAGCCGTCGGTCATATTCCACACACTTCCAAAACTTAGTATCAGCCGTATGTTCGTATATCGTACTATCAATGATACAACAACAGTTCGTCTGTCGAAGACCAGAAACCATAGGGGCAGCCGCGTGCTGTTAGAACTACAAAGGCTATTAATGCTGTTAAAGCTAGAATTCGTCGAAGCATCATTAGGAAGCAAAAAATCTTATCGTGTGAAATGAAGATTACCGCTAGGACTCTGTCACGTATTATAAAACAAGACCTGAAGCTCGATGCTTATCGTCGAGATACAGGACATGCCCTAAGTCAATCTTTACGATTAAACAGAGTGGATCGATCAAAGCGCCTTCTGTCGCGATACGCAGGTGAAAGGCACAGAAATATCCTCTTTACCGATGAAAAAATTTTCACGATTGAAGAACACTACAATAAGCAAAATGATAAAGTGTACGCTCACAGTTCTAAGGAAGCTGCTCAAGTGGTTGGAAAGGTACAACGTGGTCATCATCCTGCGTCAGTGATGGTTTGGTGGGGCGTGTCTTATCAGGGAGTCACAAAGCTACATTTTTGTGCAAAAGGAGTGAAAACTTCAGCCAAAGTGTATTAAGATACTGTCTTGGATCATGTGAAACCTCTCAGCAATACACTTTTAAAAAATATACCGTGGACTTTCCAGCAGGACTCTGCTCCTGGTCACAAGGCACGAACTACCCAAGCCTGGCTAGAAACCAACGTTCCGGACTTTATAAGAGCTGAAGACTGGCCCTCATCTAGCCCAGACCTCAACCCTTTAGCCTACAAATTATGGTCAGTTTTAGAGGACATGGCCTGCTCTAAACGAGACGGCGACATTGAATCTCTTAAAAAATCTTTGGAGCAAGTAGTGGCAAAATTTCCCTTGGAAACAGTGTGTAAATCCATAGATTCGTGGCCAAATAGATTAAAGGTATGTATAGAAGCCAAAGGTGGCCATTATATTTTTATTTTTTGCTAAGACTTTAATAAATATGTAGGTATAAATTTTAATAATATTACATTACTTCATTTAAAAAAAAAGCATTTTCATTTGTAACAAAACTTATGGCTGGACTAGGTAGTTTCAGCGATACAACATTTTTGACCTTTTTTAATTATTTTTTTAGTTAATATAATATAGTCCATTCCTCACTACAAAAGCAACTCAGCCCTCAACTTATTTAGCCGTTGGGCTGACTTGAATATTTATTTTATCGTGATCATCATAGCTTATAAGAGCAATGCTATAGAGCTGGGGTTTAAATGGTCTACTTAAATACAAAATAATAAACCCCACGTGAATGAAGCTGTGAGCAAAGATTACAACAAATATAAAATGAATAGTACCAGTATTTATTTGTACGGAGCCAATAATATGACGACTGGGTAAGTTTTGTACCTCTTCTGTCTGCCCGTCATACTTGATGAACATATCCTTTACTATAACATTGAGAGGGTTTGAATCAACAAATGTTTGCACTTGCTGCACTCTTCCTTCAGTCCACAGGTGCTCAAATCGATTATAACTCTAGAACATTTTCAATTATTAGGACTTAAGTACTTAAGTTATAGAATATTAAGATAAAAAGTATGAGCTCCAAGTCAGAGGATATTTGTAATATACAATTAATAATTCCTCAATTATACCGTTAAAAGTTTTTCAATATCGGGTTTGTACATATACATCATTCCTTGTAATGCCATTACGCATCTAACGATATCTTTATGTTCTGATACCATTCGAAAATAACTTCTAATTCCAGGAATGTTTGACCCCGACCGTGAACCTGCAAATGTAATAAATATTAGTAAATGTTTGAAATTTTTCTCCTGTAAAATCACACTTTTAATGAGACAATAATAAAGATTAATATTTACTTGTCACGCTCCGCGATACTATGAGTGAGTTGCCAGCTATCTTTTCCCTGTTAATGTACTCTTGCTGCCCCCACATAAAAACATTGCGATGGATATCCATAATACAATTTAATACCACCTGGAGCAAAAATCAAATTGCTAATGCATTTTTATGTGAGAATTGTAAATATATGAATGTTTTTTGAAGCAATTTTATTAATTCTGTCTTGTTGTTTTTAATTGTTTCAAATTGATAGAAGTCAACTAGACTAAAACTGATAGTAGTCTTTTACTAATGGGCATACCTTACCAACTTTAGTACCTGGACCTATCCCGTACAGCTTAATTTTTCTTCTACATACATAATCTGGTGACGTAGGAGTCACCTACTGAACTTCTTACGCACTGCAGAACAATGAATTTTTTATATGCCCAGATAAGGTTACCTGTGAGAATGCTGATTGTATCTCATCTAAAGTAGGTTTGATTAAAACTCTGGGTATTTGCAAATACATGTTTGTCAACATTAATGGCCTCAGTTTCTTTTGCTCTTCTGGATCAATGGTCATTGTCAGGAAACTGAATAAAACGTCATCAGTTATAAATACATAATACAAGAAATTGTGTGCAGAGATCGCTTGCCTTTTACCTTATGATTAGCTTCAACAATAATTTACTTCATAAAAAAACCATAATCATAAACACAGTAAAAAAGTCGGTTCTTCAATAAAATTTTATACGCAATGAAACATAAAAATATATAATTGAACAGACGACTGCCAAACAGAATAGTATCTAAGTTCCTAAATTACTAAATAAGCCATAGTCGATATTATTGAGATCTTACCTAGACACCGATGCCCGACGTCTTAACGTATCAAGGCTCTGCCGAGTACATTTAATTAACGCTTCCAAACATTTGGTAGCGAAATATGCAAACAATTCATTACATTCGTTGATCGTTGGTACTAACTCATATCTCTCGGGGCTTTCTATCTCCATAAATGCTGTGAAAACTCTTTCAAGCTATTATCAAACGAAAATGGTTGGAAAATGTCAACTGTCCTATTTAATTGGTATTTAATGATTTATAGAAATGTGTATACCTGCGTCTGCTGGAATTACTCTTGTAGCAGATGTAACTGGTTTCAAAGCCTTTTCGATATCCAACCTACATAAAAATTAAATAACCATCATATAAACCTAATGTTAGTTAATTAATTAATGTCAAAATATAATAGAATTGTTCCGCAAAACTTGTATTAAAGAAAAACTAATATCAAAATATTACCAATTGTCCTTCAAATCTTGTATTTGCTTAGAAGGCACGCTCTCTATAAATTTATGTATTAGTTCAATGACAGCGATTTCGGCATTTGATGATTTCAGCTGAATTTCTTGAGCTGTAAAAATAAATACTAGTGGTTTTTTTTTATATATATTTAGGACACGTCAATTTGACTTCACCTCGCCTGATGGTAAGCTGAAGGTAAAGTCTCAGGAAAGAGGGTCACCATTACACACACGTACCATGTTAACAATGGTGGCACTCAGCTTGACGGCCTCATCAGAAGAGGATTGTCGTCGCAGCACCGCGTGACACCCACTGGTCCCACTAGTGCTGCGACCACAATCCCCCTGCCTGGCTATGCACTTACTGACCTCTGAACGCAATCAAACCGAAATTGGATTACTATGGAGGGTTTTTCGCAATCGTGCACGGTGGTACCTACCTGGCCGAATTTTGTGACAAATTTGTGACAAATCATCAAATTTCTACCACCAGTTCTAGTCGCTAGTACGTAAAAGTAAAAATATAAACTAGCGTTAGATATAAACCGTGGTAAATGGTTACGTACTCAAACATATTTCTCAATTTTACATTAGAATACTCCTACACACTTTACAATATTACTATTTAATTAAATTCAATTTTAAAACTTCATTATTCGCTTTTCTGTACTGTCCGACCGACTCTAATAAAACTGATGTACCTACTGATTTATACCCTCCCTGTGCTAATTTTATTACAACATTTAATAACATTTTCACACCGTAGTAGATACACATACGCTATGACATCGTAACAACATATTAAAACACTCAATGCTTACTTCTCTATAATTAGGTACTATTTACATCCTGGCAGCATGATTGCGGGAATTGTGCGTAGCGCGAGCGCGTGTGCGGCCGCCACCTCCTTCTGCGAGCATGTAATGCTCGCGAAGGAGATGGCGGAGCGCGCCCGGGAGAGGTTTAGAACTCTCCCGACCCGCCGAGCCCGCAACTTGCTCGCCGCGCGTCGCAGGCGACTCAGGTGCCGGAGGTCGCTTTACGACCTCCGTCCTCCATGAGCGCAGGCCTGGGGGTGGCAGGTAAGGCCGCCTGTCACCCCAGCAGAAGCAGGCCGGGACGGTGGGGCGACTAGCGCCCCTCCCCCAAACCGGGGCAAGACGGGGACACCGTGGTTCCCAAACCAGCCTGGCCGGCCAGCGGGGCGGTTATGTCGAGCTTGAACCGACTAAAACCGCACGCCGTCTCGGGTCTACAGACGCCGGGGTGTAAGGTTGCCCATAGAGCATATCCCTCGCACCCCGACTGACCCTGGGCCATCTCCGGTTTCGAGATGGCCCCCTCGTGTTTGGGAACCACGGTGTCCCCGTCTTGCCCCGGTTTGGGGGAGGGGCGCTAGTCGCCCCACCGTCCCGGCCTGCTTCTGCTGGGGTGACAGGCGGCCTTACCTGCCACCCCCAGGCCTGCGCTCATGGAGGACGGAGGTCGTTAAGCGACCTCCGGCGCGTGAGTCGCCTGCGACGCGCGGCGAAGGGAAGGGATTTCCGCACGGAAAAAAAAGGTACTATTTACATCCTGGTTCGACAGCATATAAGTTTCCATAGAATTAGATACTATATATTAATGTAGGATCATACCGATTTCGTCACGCCCATCTAAATTCTCTTCATAAAATGAATTAGGATCAACAGCTTGCTCGGGTAAATAAACAAGCATCGTTCTGGTAATTGACAATAATATCGCATCGATACGAGCCTCTTTTATATCAACCACCTGTAATAGCCATACTTATCATTACCAGTCTGGTATTTTTAAAAAAACTTATCAAGTCATTCATATTTTTACATCACCTCTTTAACAAACAAGTCTACCTCATCCAGGACTTTTTCAATATTTTCACAATATGTAGGTATCTCAAGAGAGGTCCATGTAATAGTTGAAAAACCGGGCTGGAAAGCTTTCTCTATTTTTATCAACTGCGCACGCAAAAGTGGCAAGTAAAGATTTGGCATACTCCTGTGTTTCATAATTAATAATTTAAAACTTGTACAAAAAGGCACAAATTGACTTTACCACTATGAATATTACATATTTACTTTCTTATTGTATTATTCCTTTCAACCAAATATTTTATCCGCTCGTAGTTTCCAAGGATTTTTCCTTTACAGAAAGCTAATATCTGAGCACTATCTGGTACATCTGTATTTGCAAAAAAGTGTGTATTATATATGAAACGCAACAATACAAATAACGCTTAGGGTTGATTATTATGCTTACATAGACCCAACTGCCACATATATTCAACCTCCCGGATACATTCCGGTATATAAATACTGAAGTTAATTAAGAACATATTCGTCGTTGGGTGACGAATCAGAAGAGGGGCGGTTAAACTCAAGCGCACCTAAAAAGTCGAAAGCAAGTGTTATGTAAATCTTATGCAAAACTCAGAGACAAAAGTCACAATATCACATTAGTTTTACCTGTCCAACATTTTCAGCCCAAGCTTGGTGATATATTAATTCATATTCCGTGAACACGATGACCATTACATTATATAACTTTATGCATCGCTGAGTATTCTGAAAATTTGTTTACAAAATAAGATACATTTATATAGAAGAAGATCCTTAGGAACATATTTTTTATTACTTAATTAACTTCATCCATTGCATGCTTGACCCAATTATTGATGTCGTAGATATACAATTGGTACCAAGCTCTTTATAAAAAATAAAGATTTAAAAAAAAAGAAATACATTTGATACGAATCGTTTCTTTTTCAATACTACTTAGGCTCAAAAAAATGTAAAACCATGAGATATGGCTATGTACAAACCGTGTGTGTGATAACTTCATGGTGGTCTATGAAAGTCTCCATAGGCCTTTTAATATTTTTATCGTAAAATCGAATCCACATGATACGACCAGCTACTGGTGGCATATTCCTAGGGAGCTCTGGGTTTTCTCTTTCTTCGTTGTACCTGAAGTAACCAGGTTTATGTTAATATTTTGTAATTACCAACTTATTACACTACTTCTACTTGACAAGACTTAAGGAAAGAGAACGTGATTGTTCTAATATTTAATACAGACATGAGTAGGCAAGGTACCAATAAAAATAATAGCTCAAAATATAATTTTATAAGTTGAAAGTGCTTAGATTGGTGATGATAATAATAATACACTGCAGTGAAGTAGATGATTATCCTCTAAGGGTATTACATTATAAACTTATTTGATTATACCTGTCTCGTATGGATTCTATTTCAGCTGTATATATTCTGATTAAATCGTAATACTGATCTTCAAGATACAAACAGTTTAGTTCCAGTTTTTCAAATCTCAACAATAAATTTAATGCAATTTCTGTTGTCGGACACTTATTGACGCTCTGAAAACACGTTATAACATTATGTTATGTTCTTGAAATGAATGATGAAACTCTCTAATTTAATCCACATTCTTTAAGCATTCAATATTTCATACTTTCAAATCAAGCCACGATTTATATTTTATTCTGCATTGTGGTGTGTGTAGTAATCTACCACAAGATAACATCAAGATAAAAAATAATAAAACGTGTATTTACAGCAATCATGAAATTTTCAAGCAACATCTCCTGGTTGGCGACAGCATCTTTGTATATTTTATAATCCTTGTCAAAATTCGGATGTCTGTAATAAAAAATTGTTCTAGTAGCAAAACCATACCCACTTCTTTGTCTTTAACCAAAAAAAATTAGCTCTCCCTTTCCCCTCTGCAGATCATAACGTGTGAGTGATCTCTGACATAGCAAGTGTTTATACACCATGGTATCCGCTTTCAATTAGATGTATGTCGCATCACATATACTGAGTTATTGTAAAAAAATCTTATATTTCCGTTATTAAAGTTAAAAATAATGTAGAAGGTATTAGAATAATTATTTTCGTTAATAACATTGTTATTTATCCAAAACATATGTGAGTACAACCGCTGTCTCCTTTTTTCATATTATTATCTTACCTGTGATCCAATGCGTCATAGGTCTTCGTCGAAATGGTTTTGAATAGTTTATTAAAGTTGGTGGTGTGTTCTTCAATACCTTCTATTGTTGTTTTGTTCAGCACATAGTACGTAATGTAGGTTTGGAATAGATCTATTATCTGAAAGAGTTTGTGAGACTATGTGAAACCAAGATTAACTCTTATGAACATACACTTGATTTTTACTTTGAGGTCCCTCGAGCCCTACCTAATACAGTGTGGATGTGAACCCTCTAGAGTATTGCGGGTTGGAATCCCATCTTGAATTTTGACTATTGCACTTATAATATTGTATTATCTCAGTTACATGCACTCTCTTACACTTTCTATTCTCTCCTCCTGATGTGGATTATTCATTCTATTTAAATAATAATTAAGTAGTGAAGTTTATTTTAAAATTTTACCTTTATTAATCTTTTACGGAATGTTTCAAATTTTCCAAAAATAAACATTTCAGAGCAATCAAATGGTCTCTCATCCGCCGCTTCGCTCATTTCTATTTGAATTTCAGCGTAACAATTGCGATAAAAATTATATAGTTTTAGACAAAGCTAAAAATAAGCATATTTTTTAAATTTCTCTCTCTCTCTCTCCACTATCATATTGCAAGAAGATAGCAATCTTATTTACTAATATATATAGAATTAGTGAATGTGTTAAAATCATTAAACTTACTTTAGCTTTACTAATAAAATTAATCTTGTTTTGATTCCAGATTGTCTTTTTACCATGATTAGTTAAGTAATTCATACACATGTTAAGTATTTGATTAGTCACTTTGACCAACAGCGTGGATATTTGCTTCGTTGTGTTATAGTATCGAGATGTTGCAAACACCAAACGGATAGTGTACAACAGACCTGGAATATACTGCTGCATCGTCTGTGGATCACATCTATACAGAAAATTAAATAACCGAAATTAAGTAGGTGGATGAGGTCACGCTTTTTCAAACTTTACGTAGCAAATATGCTATGCTCGTGGCATGAAGTTAAGTTTGTTGTGTAATATTTTGTTCTGCGTGCATTTACATACCAAATAATTTATTTTTGAATTATAATAATATGAACTTTTTTATACTTGGTTAACAAGTACTGTGTTAACAAGTATCGACGGTGTTCTTAGGTTTAAGTATCTATGCTAAATTACAGTGGGGATCACATATTGAAAAAATAGCTAGTAGGTTAAGTTCTGCTTCCTACGCTGTGAAAAAGATTAGGACTTTAACAGACATAGTATACGCTATAATAGTTTATTTCAGTTATTTCCATAGTATTATGAGCTACGGCATTCTCCTTTGGGGTAATGCTGCAGATTTAAATACAATCTTTGTATTGCAAAAGCGTGCTGTGCGGGCAATTTATAAGTTGGGCCCAAGGGTCTCCCTCCGAGAAAATTTCAAAGGTATAAACATTCTAACTGTAGTGTCTCAATATATTTTTGAAAATCTTTTGTATGTTAGAAGAAACATTTCCAATTTTTTAAGGCTTTGTGATGTACATAACGTAAATACTAGACATAAAAACAATCTTGTGGTTTGTAATAGTTGACTCCACAAGATTAGTAATTCCTTTCAGGGTAACTGTATACGCTTCTACAACAAGCTTCCTAGTGAAATGATGAATCTACCTCTTCATAAATTTAAAAGACAAATTAAAAGTAAACTCTGCCAAAAAGGCTATTATAAAATTCAAGACTATTTAGATGACAAACAAGCTTGGATATGAACTGTTTGCTCTCTCTCTATGCTACTCAAATGAAATATTGTAATTAGGTAAAGTAAACATGTTTGTAAATAGACCAAAAAAAAACAGCCCGCTGAGTTTCTTGCCGGAGTCTTCTCAGGACAGGGCCGTGTTTCGAACCGGTGGTCCATTTGCCAAACATTCGTTTAAAATTTTTTTGACGTTTTGTAAGTGCCGTATTAATGGTCTATACAGAATAAATGATTTTTGACTTTGACTAAAGATTTAGATCGGAAAAAGAGAACATCTAGGACGGGTCCCGTCCTAGATGTTCTCTTTTTCCGATCTAATATCATATCAAAAAAGTAAACATACAAAATGCTTAAATTTAATTGAGTTTGACTTTGACTTTTGACTTTGATTCTGAAGTTGTAACAAGTACAACTTCAGAATCAATACTTGTTAACCAACTATAAAAAAGTTCATATTTTTCTTGAATGCTTAAACTGAAAGGAAGAGATTGCGTGAGATCCATCGTCATGCTCGTAGACTACTTCGGAATTCCAATACTACGACGGGGGGCAATCGGGGACGAAAATTGTAGCAAACCCAAGGTAAATGTCTGTTTCAATCGTGAAGGATGTATTGTTATTATCTGATGAAACCCAATTTAATTGTATCTAGATTAAAACTACTCCACTAGATAATAAGTATTATGTTCATCATCAGGTGTATTAAATAGTTTACCTGTATAAAGGTTCACAATATTTTTCCAATGCGTACAAGTATTTAACATTGTCAAAAGCCTCATTATGATAGTCAGTAACAAGATTATCTAGTTGTCTCCATTTCTGAAATAAAGATTATAAAAATACTGTTACTATGTATCTACCTTGAACCCTCTGTAATGAACCACAGTGAATTGAGTTCAGAAGGCTGCTACTCTCTTCGAAAATAGCTCTCAGGCATATGTCATCACTTTTGACGGGTAGGTACAGGGTAGAATTAAAAGAGATAAAGTAACGGCGACCAAGCATAGAAAAGGACTTACACAAATGCCATACTTTAAATCCAATCCATTGCCCTTTTTTTTTATTAGCGTGTGGAATCCCCCACGGCTTTCACCCCATCAGTGCCGACGATGGGGTGGGCGTGTCGGAATCGGACCGACTAAAACCACCCGGTATCCTCCCCAAGTGTCCAATGCCGGGCACCCCGGGTAAGCCCTCGAAAGGATAACCCCAGAGTTACCGGCGGACTTTAGCCGCCACCGTTGCCTCGCCTGGTGGGGTCGGGTTTTATCCGTCTGTGAGTTGGCAAGCGTGTGTAGGACACACACGACACGCCCCCGCCACGACCTGCTTCTTTAAAGACGGCGAGTCGACCAACTGCCGTTCTCAGGCCCCGATCATGGAGGCCGGTAGTCCCGGGCGTAAACAGAACTCGGGGGGCAGGGCTTTCTCCCGCTCCCTCTCCGCCGTCTCTTTCGATCGCATAACCTGCTCGCAGAAAGAGGCGTCGGCGTGCCACTTGCTCCCGACGGAGACTACAACCCTCACCATGGTCTCCAGCGAGAGAACGTCCACGCCCAGGACCACAACGAGATCGCGGCATTGACTCGCCCACGCAGGGCACTCCACCAACGTTGGCACTGCAACGTTGTCTCCCGTTGGATGCGCCATAGATATTTACCTAATTGTCCGGTAAATATCTGGCACATCCGGTAGGAGAGGTCACCGTGGTGCCTCTCCAACCACTTCTTCATGGTCGGCCTCACCGCCGCGATGGTGGATTCCCCCCACCTTGGATGCTCAAGTCGCACCCTCCATGTCTCCATGAGTTCTCGGCGGAGCTGGGACCGCTGAACCCTATTTCCTCGGGCCTTCGGCCTATGGCCCCGCTCCAGCGCCTCCTTGCGCTACTGGTAAAGCGACGCAAGGGCAATCGCTTCCAGGTCCCATGGAGCAATCCATTGCCCTCAACTAAATTCAACCATACGTGTGAGTAAAACATAAGACTCACGTGGGAGTCTTACAATTACTGACGCAACCAATATGGCTCTGGTTACGGATGGCACAGTTCTGCTCCCCCCAAATAATCCAACCTCGGAAAGAAAGAAAGAATGAAAATACATTTATTAGGTCATCGGTCATCGGTTAGGTTGTGTACAGAGTTCAGCAACTGCACAGTAGAGTTTGAGGAGGTAGCCGGTGCAGCAGGCATGGGACCACTGGGGTATTGGTGGAGTCTAATGTGCATGGTGTGAGTCTGATAGGGAGACTCGTAAAGACAGCTGACTGCCCACGGCATTGAACAGGGGCTCAACTGAGACTATTCACCAAAGAAGGCTGCCCAACCAGGTTACGCATAATCCCGATGTGGCTCGTCATGCCTGTTGGTGACCGGACGGTGGGGCTGGCGACCACACTTGGGAAGGTACGGGAGCCCTTCCGTTCGTTGGATCGGCTACCACATGCGACATTCATCATGAAGTGAATGATGAAGCCAATTCCTGCACTTTGTCGCACACTGCTGTGGCGTCTGTTGACTTTTCAGTATGGCAGTGAAAGAAAGTATACAGGTAACATAGAGAGACACCCTTCTGCCATCAACTCGACACGTGAGATAGAGTTGAACGGTAATTTGCCACTGAACTAGACCAGGCCCTAGAACGCATTTCCAAATGGAGCTCTTTTAGTTAAATGCCAAGAAATCTTCCTAAGTTTATTACCAATCTATTTCTATTATATAATACCTTTAATAGTTTCGATTTAGCACGTATCAAAGTATGAAGATACATCATCGTAGGGTCGCTTTTAATATGCTCTATAATTGAAGTAAACGTGGTAAGCTGGCGCCTCCAATGATCTAGCTCAGCTAAAGGACCTATATTAGATGGCTCACGTCTCAGTTGTTGACTTTGAACTAATACCTGAAAACGAATTTAACGTACAGTAGTTTCAGATTTTTTTACAAACAACTACTATGATAAGGAGATAGAGGGGCGATGTTTTCATAATGGGAAGTGGGCATATTGCGAAGTTATCATTGTGTACCGGAGCGGTTCTTTCAGAGTTGTGTCATTGATTATATAGAACATCTTACCATTGTTATCTGTCTCATCCACTGTTTTACAAAAGAACATATTTCTTCTAACACTGCAGTTTTCGTTATGGCTGCTTTCATTTTATCCGGATTCGATAACTCCTCCTCATACAACGTCATGTTGATTTTAAATATTGTGCAATAATCTAAATCTATTTTCGTTTCTAAAAATATGAAGATAATGAAGATATAAGCATGAGGTAAAAGCTTGAAAATTAATAACAATGATACAAATGTATTAGGATACATATATGCGGAATAAATTCCTTAAAAGAACGTTATTTGATCAAATCGAAAACGTTAACAGTTTATCAAGGGTATGCGCAATGCATGAAAAGGTTGATGGATGTTAAAGAGAAGTCGCTTCAAAGCGAATTCTCAAAAATTCGGAATGTATGGGAGTGACATTGTTTGTTATAAGTATTATGTCGACAAATAATGACACTCTCATACATTTCGGACTTTTCCACTGGCGTTATAGCCAATAGAATGTGACTTTTGTCTAGGCCCCAAGTTAGATTTGGAAAGTTACTAAGATTATACAGTACCCGGCTTTTGATTTGGCACGTGTCGTTGTCGTAAAGAAAAATGAGAGTTCGAGTAAGAACGGACTACCCTCTAAAATCCAACCACATGTCCTGATCGACCACACAAAAATTAATTTACTGGCGTGGCTAACGTGGTGCTGGTAGAATTCCTCGGAAAACTTAACATTGGCGTCTCCGCCATTAATCATTTTATAAACATTTATTATATTTTACTTGACATTGCCGAGATTGCGGTGATTCTGCTGAGCCATTCATTAAGAGAAGAAGAAGATCGAACTGACAGCTGGGTAACTTGACCTGTAGAGTAGGTACTTAAAACTGTTAATAAAATATTAAAAATGATTCGGTTTTAACTACTCTAAAAATATATCAAGCTATGCGATAGAGAGAACGCTCTATGAAACCGAAGAAGCCGGACTCCCACTTTTCGACGACGTGTACAAATATATGTATCTATCTAAGGTCTCTGCCTTCCCTTGTAGCCCGTCATGATTTGTATGAACTTTGTGGTTAAAATATTATAAATAATAGCTGGGACAATAACTAGATTTTTAATATTATATTTGCTATAGATATGTAGGCATTTAATATAGTATTAAAACTTACTTGCAAGATAATCAACGAACAGTTTTATTTTAGAGGTATAGTACTCTCTAATCTCTTTACTCTTTGGATTGGGAGGGTTGAGGTCTTCCCAGCCTTCACATTGCTCGAGAGATGGAAGGAAAATACGTACCATAACTTTATATATACCAGACACTATGTTATCTGTATCTTTATTCATGATAATTAAGAACATGAAGTAGTCCTAAAAAATAAAGGATTTTACTGCGCATTTATTTACTTGCCAAGCATAAAGGACATACTGCTGATCAGAATGGCGTGCTGGGCCGGGTAGATCTTAGTTTGGGAATTATTTCACAGCGGTCAGGACTGGCACAGATCTTCACCAGTCAAGCCGTACCTTTTTTTCCCTTCCGGAAATCCCCTCTGATACCGATCCCCCCACCCCTCTCCGCTCACCGGCCAGTGGGGTCGGTTATGTTGGACTCAAACCGCACGCCGTCTTAGTTCTTTAGATGCGCCGAAGAGAAAGTTGGAAGGACATTTCCAATTTCGAGATAGCCATCTCGGGTTTGGGCACCACGGTGCCCTCCGGAATAAGAGAGGCGCGCTACGCACCAGCGCCCCGGCCTGCTTCTGCTACGGTGACAGGCGACTTCACCTGTCACTCCGAGGCCTGTACTCATGAAGGATGGAGGCAGATGAGTCGCGGACCCGCTCAGCCATCTCCTTCTCGAGCATTACTTGCTCGAAGAAGGAGGCAGCGGCAGCCCACATGCTTGCACTCCGCACCATCACCGTGAGCAAGACGCCGAGTGACAGGACTACCACTTCGAGGGCTGCCATGAAGTCAACCGACAACGTACTTGAACGGTGGCTCTTACGGGCTGTAGGCAAGAAACTTCTATAAAAAATCACCCAGATAGCCTGATTTCGTGCTCGTCATGCAGAAGAGGTCACGCACGTGTCTCGTACGCGCTTCTCATGAGGAGAAAGTGGGTTCGCCAGTAATAGTGGCCAAAGACTTGCCGGAAGTTGGTGAGCCAGTCCGCTCTGTGGATCCAACACTATATCTATCCCCACAATTGAGTTGCACTTGCACGGCAAAACACAAGTTGCAGTTGTTTAAGTAGGTAAATTAATCCTTTGGTTTCCACGCAAAAAAAAAAGAAATATGTATATGAGTATGCGTTTATTGTTTATTACTTTTAATCTTTTGGTTAATACAGTACCTATATTTAATTATATCTACTTAATATTAAAGTGAATAATGTAAGAAACACAAAAATAAAAAAAGCAATGACGGTATATAGATTCAGGTATACATAAACATAAAATAAATAGGATCTGCAAGCTAGGTATCGAAGAATTCCTCCTCATCGTTGTGAACTGAAATATATAAAAAATATATTAAAATGAAATAATGTTTAAGTAATAATTTAAATTACCAAAATGGACAATTGTTTTTTTTTTTTGAAAAATTACTAAATTGAAAGTCGCACAAAATATTTGTAACATTTATTTAGCGATAATATAAAATTTTTGGTCGAATATTAGTAGCAATTACGTATTTTTATGGTCTACAATAAAAAAAAATCGGTCAAGTGAGAGTCGGACTCGCGCACTGAGGATTCCGTACAAAACTGGGTGTTGTGATGTTTGTAACTACATTTTTAGGGTTTTCGGATTTTTCCCTTTACTTGCTGCCATAAGACTTTACTTTCTGCAAAATATCATGATTCTAGCTCAACGGGAAGTAACCCTATAGGTTTTGATTCCCTTGCGATTGTCTAAATTGTCTATACATAATATAAAATTGGGAAGTGCATAGTGTAACAAACACTTTATTCTTCACTGTATAATGTTCTGCGAATAAGAGTTTCTTTCACACAATAGCACAATTTTATTTGAGGTTGGTTTGGCACCAACCTCAAATAAAATTGTGACCTGTAAATTGCTCGAAGGCCTATTTTAATTGGCGTCAATTATGTATGTACACACATCAAAAACGTTTTTTTATTGTTACGGTAGATTATATTACGATTTCTTCTTCTTTATAGATTCTTAATAAAAAAAAAATAGAATTAGAATGTAAAATAATAAAACAGTTCAATTGTTTTTATTTATTTATTATATATTTTAAAATGCTTTTTTGTTTAAATCAGAAGTTTTACGAGTAAGAATAGTAACTTTGAGAGAAGAAGGATACAAAACGAGAGAAATAGCATGCAGAGTTGCTATATCCCAACCCTGTGTCGAGATCATGTTACAGAGGTACCACGAGATGGGTAATTTAGCTGAGCGTCCTCGCAGTGGTCGCCCAACTGCCTAAAAGCGCTGTATTAGATTGCTGGCAGCCCGAGACCTAACAATCAACGCTACTAATATAAAAGCAGAAATTTGGCTTGAAGTTAGCACTCAGGCCATTCGGAATTGCTTGCACCAGACTGGATTACGAACACAGTGGTCATGGCGAGCTCATCTGACAACGTCAACGTCAGAGATTGCAGGCTTCAGCAAAATGAGGAAGATGAAGAAGGAAACATTTGGCAGAACTTTCTCTACGTTGACGAATCGAGAATCACTACTCATCGTGATAACCGACGTGTCCGTGTCTGAAGAAGACCAGGAGACCGTGAAAGGCAAAGAACTGCCACTGGAACAGTTCAGCAAGGCAGGAAATCAGTGTCGTTTTAGGGTGGTATTATGATTGGAGCTGGAATGAGGCTTCATGACTGCAGGCATGTATAAAGCAGTTGCTATTGATGGAATTGTTAGACCATTCCATGACCAGTCCAAACCATGAACACCTATTTGTACTGATCGATAATAAAGCACCCACCCATTGAGCTCAACGAGTCAATGCTGCTCTTCGAGAATACGACATCACAAGGTTAGACTGGCCTGCCGGCTCGCCTGACTTAAACCCAATAGAGAACGCGTGAGATGCTCTTAAGCGAGCTGTTTGGAACCGTCAGCTACGTCCCCTGACAATGCCAGAGATCAGGGAAGTCGGGAAGCAGGGATAGGTTACCCCAAAAAATGCTGAATAACTTGATTCTCAGCATGCCCAGGAGGATCTCCGCATGTGTTCGAGCCAGGGAAGGAGCTATATTATATTGAATATTAACCTTTAATGAATAAATTGTTGTTTAAGTTTGGTTAAACAGTCTTTTCCTTCTATAAAATTTATATAACAATTGAATTATGATTAATTACTCAATTTTTTAAAAGTTAGTTAAAAAGTTAAGGATAGTTTTATTTTTAGGTAGATTTCGATGAAATCGATCTACCTATTGGTTTCTTGACTACTGTCGAATTTAAAAAAAAATTCTTCATAGGAGTCCTCCTGAGTCCGAAATGACCACTGGTCAAAAAGTTTATATATATATATGTATGTATGGTTACACTTCCCAAAATTTGCGGCACTCTCACGGTCGCATTTTTGCCCCGATCGCTTTCAAACTGCGGTCAAAAATTGCTTGGGTGTAAACTTAGTTTAAGTTCGTGAACGAGTGGAATCCGGCCTCAGGGGACGGTCGGGCCTCACTTTTTGGGATTAGGACTGTTGGTTCCATTGGAAAGTTCCATTGATGGGTCCAACAGGATTTTCGCGTCCTTTTGTCTTCATTGTTTAGGGTGAGTGGGTCCAACAGGATTTTGACGGTACTCATGTCTCCATGTGGGTCCAACAGGATTTTGACGGTACTCATGTTTCCATTATTGGAAATAGGTGCAGCTATTATAGGATTTACTTAGTATTGTTGTTTCCACTGTTAAGATACTGTCCATGTACAAAGCGTAACAACAACAATTGCCATTGATTGACATTTGATCTAATCGATTACTGTAATTCATTTGTAAGTTTTGTAAGTAATACAATATTCACACTATTCTATTCTAGTAACAGGAGCATTCTACAAAAAGACATATGCATTTATTTTAAATGCTCAGATGAAATTGATCCACAAACAAATTACAGTTAGACATTTTTAGAGCAAGTGCGATAAACATACATTTTTATATTAGTTTTAATATGTAGTTAATTACTGTTTTGTTTTTGTAATCTTCCCGCTTCCTTACCGCACGTCAGAATAAAGTTTAATTTGACTCCCTTTTAAGTAAAAGTTGTAAGTTTTGACAATGGAACGACGAGACCGGATGTAAGCCTGTTAAAATTGCGATTATTCCTTTTGGACCCTTGATACCACCGTCTTGCACCACCGGTGGTGTCAAGGGTATTTTTTAATACCCATTACACTAACAAAGAGCTGCAGCAGCACTGGTGGTGTAAAAGGTATTTTTCAATACCCATTACACTATCAAAGAGCTGCAGTCTGACACAAGTAGGTACGTTACATCATTAAATTTATTCTTTGGTTTAGGTATTATCTATTTGAATTGTATGAATCATTACTTTGCCTACAATAATGACATTTAACTACGCAGTTGAATAAATGCATTAAATCTTTTTGGTTTATGTTTATTTTTAAAGTAAAAAAGGGTGTTTAAAAGCAAATTCTATGAATTCATTTGACAGTGACATAGCTTGAAAAATCATTTTAATTGCTATTTTTAAAGCATTTGAATTGAATAAAATGTATAAAAATACGGAAGAGATAAATATTATTAAAATTCATGGAGGAAATTCTTTACTTCATGATAAATATACATATCATAGACATAAAATATATAAAAACGGTTCCAGTATATGGAGGTGTTCGAAGTATAGAGCCATTAAATGCCTTGGTACTCTTACTGTCGCCAAGGTAAATATAAAGACTGTATAATATTCTTTTAATATGTTTCAGGATTATTTTTATATGTTATTTTCTGAGACTAATAACGCATAGACGGATAGTCCCTTACGATATGAATGACGCGAGTGAAGCCAAAGTAATATCTATGTAGGCGTAACCGATATACAATGGAGTCGTTAAAATTTTCGATTTATATTTATGTTCGACAAATGTTTTACGTAAAAATATATGAAATACTAACAAGTGAAATGTGATCTTAGAATGATTATGGTTATTATGAGATGAATTGTGGCACCCTTTCACTGCACAAACCGTCATTTTTAAATAAAAATGTGCGAGCTAGGCCTAGGCTTAGTTGAAATGGCTTCACTTCGCTCGCGCGTATTGCGTTTCTATGCGTTATTATTCTAAGGTGATTTTATTTAACTTTTTTTTGTTCAAGGACAATACTACGATTACGAAACAAAAACAACACAGTTGTGATCCAGACGTATATAAAAACGAAGTACTAAAAGAAATTTGTGATTTACGGGAGACGGTGGTGACTTCTGATGATCCGGTACCTCGACTGTACGAGAAAAAAAATTGCGATTTAAAAAACAGAGGGCTCGATTTAGTTGCAAACTTACCAAATTATGATGGTGTAAAACATTTTTTATACTCTGCGAGATATAAGGCTTTGAGAATATCTAAGACTACATTTAAAGAAGTCGTTGAAGTAGAAGTGCCACTCAAGTTTCACAACTTTGTCCTAGCGGATTATATGGATGGTGACACTCGAATTTTAGTTTTTTGTAATGAAGAATCTCGTTATCAAATTTCGAATGTTACTGAATATTTTGGCGACGGTACATTTGCTAGTTGTCCAAGCCCATTCAAACAACTGTATAGTCTGCAAGGTGACATAAATAGTACAATGGAAACAACTAACATTAAACCGTTAATTTATGCTCTTATGTCAAATCGAAGGGAAGTAGTCATAATGTGCTATTTAATTTAATAAAATCACAAATACCACAATTTACGCCAAAAAAAATCCATTGTGATTATGAAATAGGGGCGATGAACGCTATTTTGAAATTATTTCCCGAGATTATCATTAGACTATCATTGAACCGTAATATCTGGAAAAAAGCCAAAGCCTTTGGTTGTTCGAAAACTATGTGTAACAGAAGAATTATAGCCATGACAGCGGTTTTACCACTTCTTCCAGTGGATAAAATTTTCGAAGGTTTTGAGTACATAAAACAGGAATCAAAATTAAATAGTAATTGTGCAATTGACAAATTTATTAAATATTTACAAAACTATTGGTTCAAAGTGCAAACCACTAATGTACTTAGCGTTTTTAGTGAACTTCATCGTACGACCAATGCTTTAGAAGGGTTTCATTCCAAACTAAACAAACTAATAAACAAGAACTCGGTAACAGTCTTGCGTTTACTTAACGTTTTACATGATGTATCTTTTAAATCTTTAAAAACTCCAGCAAAACGAAATAAAAAACAAACCGCATACGATGACTTTATCTTGCAGATACAAATGCAGTTAGTCAATGGTGAGATTACTGTAGACCGTGCATTAGATAAATTACGTTATTAACAATAATATGTATTAATATGGTCGCCTTATTATTATTAAGTTAAATTAATGAGATTAATAGCCCTCCGGACCCGTGGCACCCCTGGATGATATTGTAATACTATGTTACTAGGTCCACCCGAGGAGAGTATTGCAAGTTGTATGTACTGATTCGATATTAAATTTTGTTCTTTTTTTTGTTGTTCATTTGTTTTTTTTTTACGGTATCAGGGTAATAGAAATTTCTAAGTGGTGGTAGGTACACCTCTACCCGGACTAAATGGCTCACTAGTCCGGTGGTATTTCATCACCGAACTACTGAGACTGAAAGTCCGGTCACCGGACTAAATCACCGAACTAGTGAGACACGGCCATTTTATTTACAAAGAATAGGCTACATTTTAGGGTGGCACAGCTCTATTTGTCGGTAGTGTAATGGGTATTAAAAATACCTTTTACACCACCAGTGCTGATGCAGCTCTTTGTTAGTGTAATGGGTATTAAAAAATACCCTTGACACCACCGGTGGTGCAAGACGGTGGTGTCAAGGGTCCAAAAGGCGATTATTGACTCCACCATCTAAATGGAACTATCGGAATTTGTAAATCCTGTTGGACCCATCAATGGAGCCATGAATACTCGAAAATCCTGTTGGACCCATCAATGGAAGTTTCCCATGGAACCAACAGTCCTAATCCACTTTTTGTGAAATCAGTTTTTCCTCAAAATTTCACGTTCCATGAAAGATATTCGAACCGTTGTAATTTTATCCCATAGTATACATGAATACCAACAACTTTTAATTAAACCTATAAGATTTAAAACTTTAACTAAAAGTGGAGGGGGGGGGGAACCAAAATTTTTCGGGGAAAAAATCAAATCAAATCAAAAAAGCGGGTGGGCCGCCGCCACCTCCTTCTGCGAGCATGTAATGTTCGCGAAGGAGATGGCGGAGCGCGCCCGGGAGAGATTTAGAACTCTCCCGGCCCGCTGAGCCCGCAACATGCTCGCCGCGCGTCGCAGATGACTCAGGCGCCGGAGGTCGCTTAACGACCTCCGCCCTCCATGAGCGCAGGCCTGGGGGTGGCAGGTGAGGCCGCCTGTCACCCCAGCAGAAGCAGGCCGGGACAGTAGGGCGACTAGCGCCCCTCCCCCAAACCGGGGCAAGACGGGGACACCGTGGTTTCCAAACCCGAGGGGGCTATCTCGAAACCGGAGATGGCCCAGGGTCAGTCGGGGTGCGAGGGATATGCTCTATGGGCAACCTTACACCCCGGCGGCGTCTGAAGACCCGAGACGGCGTGCGGTTTTTGTCGGTTCAAGCCCGACATAACCACCACCGCTAGCCGGCGGGGGGGGGTATCCGAAGGGATTTCCGCACGAAAAAAAAAAGGTACCTTCAAACTTGTTTCGGTCTTTTCGGTCAATACCAGTCGGGTCGTTTATATTTTACACTTTTTAGTTAGATATGACATACAGTTATTTATATTTTTGTAATCACGTTCCACTTTCCTTCATGTTGATACACAACTCGATAAGATTCCAGTAATTTTGTTTTTTGACTACATACGTTTTATCCCAAAAAATCCACCGTATACTTTTTTGTTCACATTTATGTACCCTATAACACTCGGGAGATGAATACGTTTCATTTGAAATCTCATTCATCGAAATCTGTCCTGCCGCCGTTGTGTCTATAGAGTGGAACAAAGAAACTATATACTTATATACATACGCTAGATAAATTACGTTAAATTATATTGCAATATTTAACACTTTAACAGCGGTTAAAATTCATTTTCCACATTTTGTTTTTCCGACTTTCTTTAGTTTTATTAAATTGTATCATACCCTTTTTTTTTCTTTTTTTTTATCGTGCGGAAATCCCTTCGGATACCCCCCCGCCGGCCAGCGGGGGCCGTTATGTCGGGCTTGAACCGACTAAAACCGCACGCCGTCTCGGGTCTACAGACGCCGAGGTTTAAGGTTGCCCATAGAGCATATCCCTCGCACCCCGACTGACCCTGGGCCATCTCCAATAGTTTCGAGATAATAGCTCCCTCGGGTTTGGGAACCACGGTGTCCCCGTCTTGCCCCGGTTTGGGGGAGGGGCGCTAGTCGCCCCACCGTCCCGGCCTGCTTCTGCTGGGATGACAGGCGGCCTCACCTGCCACCCCCAGGCCTGCGCTCATGGAGGACGGAGGTCGTTGAGCGACCTCCGGTGCCTGAGTCGCCTGCGACGCGCGGCGAGCATATTGCGGGCTCGGCGGGCCGGGAGAGTTCTGAACCTCTCCCGGGCGCGCTCCGCCATCTCCTTCGCGAGCATCACATGCTCGCAGAAGGAGGTGGCGGCGGCCCACGCGCTCGCGCTCCGCACCATTGCCGCAATCATGCTACCGAGCGAGAGGACTCCCACCCCGATGGCTGCCACGAGGTCACGCCTCGGCGCCTCCCACGCCGGGCAGTCCGCCAGCGTGTGCAGCCCTGAGTCCTCGCTCGCGTCACAGTGATGACACTCAGGCGTTGGCTCCTTCCTGATCCGATGCAGGTGGTCCCCGAAGCACCCCTTCCCGGAGATCACCTGCGTCAGTCGGTACAAGAGGCTTCCGTGTCGCCTCTCTAGCCAATCCTCCATGATGGGTCTTACCGCTGCTATTGCGGCGTGCCCTGCGCTTGGAATTGTATCATACCCTTCATATAACAACATGTTTAATTTGGTTGGGTTTCACGGCCAAGGGTACAGTGGTTAAAATTTATTTTCCACTGTACTATCAAGGGAACAGCTAAGGGTACACAGGAAAAAAGGGTTAAAATATTACCCTCGCTGGCGCAGTCGGGTTAAAAGAAAATTATTTTAGTTCTACAATCTGTAGGTATATAATTAAAAAAGTTATGTTCGTATAAACTCTGTTATACACTCTGTATAAGTTCTGTGTCGATTGAGCTCAAATTTTGACACGATGTAGAACACGCTGCATAGATGGTTATATAAACGCGTCGGTAGATGATGCTGCAATCGGGTTATAGGATTTTTAATTATTTATTGGCAGGTTAAGCCGGGACCCGGGCCACTACCTACCTACTTTATGAAATACAAGTTGGTGAGCATTTATCCATTCTGGCTGGTATTTCGAATTTAATGTACTAAAGTAGTAGCACTTCTGGTAGGCATTCAAACACAAGCCCTATAGGTACCGGTCGGCTAATAATTATACTAAGAACTAATACTAAGTAAGAACTTACATCAGCAACATTTTTAGTATCAACAAGTTTATTCTTGATTCTGTACATAACAACACAATTGCCTTGTGTACCAACTGTGGAACAATCAGATATGTAAGTCCTACCCATTGTGCCCTTCTGATTGCAGATAAATCGACCAGATTCTGTAATATAAAACACTATTAAACTTGCATAAAAGGTTTAATGACAGTAGGGGAAGCTCGTGAAGTATGTTAGGATAGAAGCAATAGACGGAGAAACCACAACCGATCCGTAGTCACACACGTTAGATAAATTAAAATTATCTATAGTCACACTAGTGTGGCCACGGATAAATAAAGTGAATCATAGTCACACCAGTGTGGTAGTAAGGTGTGACTACGGATCAGTCGGCGGAGAAACTGGTCCTTATCCGGAAGGCGGGCCGGCCGGTGGATCAGCCATCCGGTTACCGGTCGATCGTGTTGCTCAACGAGGTGTGCAAGCTCTTTGAGCGGATTATTGCAGAGAGCCTTGTCGAGCATCTCATGAACGTGGGGCCAGATCTGGCGCATAACCAGTTTGGTTTCCGCCGGGGGCGCTCCACCGTGCAAGCGATCATGCGCGTTAGGCGCCTGGCGGAGGAAGTAGTCTCGCGGGGTGGGATAGTGGTGGCGGTGTCTCTCGATATCCCCAACGCCTTCAAGACCCTACCCTGAAGCTGCGTTAGGGAGGCTCTCGCGTATCACGGAGTGCCTCCTTACCTCCGCCGCATTGTCGAGGCATACCTATCCGAGAGGGGCATAGTTTACCCAAGCTGGCTAGGGCCATGGCGGCGAGAAGTGTCGTGCAGTGTTCTATAGGGGTCGGTCCTAGGGCCACTCCTGTGGAACACCGAATACGACTGGGTGCTGCGTAGTCCGTTGCTCCGCCTGGGTGCGAGGGAAATGCCTTATGACGACCCGATGACCCGAGTCGGCGCGTGGTTTTAGTCGGTTCAAGTCTGACATAACTACCCCGTTGGCCGGCGGGGGGGTATCAGAGGGGATTTCCGTACGGAGAAAATAAGGGGAACAGTCAGGGATAACAAGGCAAGCGCCGAATTACAAATGTTTGTTTGCTCTTCCACTAGTTACACTCGGTTGTTAAAACTTTTATATTAATCCCCTTACACTATACGAAACAGAAGGAACAAACTGTACCTACTTAGCTGATATTTATCGCGTGTATTCACAAGCAAGAAGCAACAAGAAGTTACCCATTTTCACAGGAGGGAGGCTTGCATCACACACGACGATACAATTTCTGCCACCTTCCGCAACAGCACTATCTAACAGATCAATATGAGAATCTGTATCACAAACACCTTCCTGCAATTGATATACTCACTTTGATATAGAGTATTTAAACTATGATGGTTTGTAGTAACCAAAGCACGTACTAACGTGTACAAACCATCATAGTTCAAGTACTTTGAGAATATTGGTATTGCTTACCATGACATACTCAGGTGTTTTATTTAGTAAAATGGCTGCAGTCTCTAGCAAGAATCTGTGTTGGTTTCTTATACCACCCATACGGTTTGTACGAGCTTCTTTAGCTTTAGCCTACAAATAGAATATCGAATATAAACATGGATCTACCAAATAAAACCATTATACTATTATGTATTAAGTTTATTTACTTGCTTGTCTTTATAAGACTCATGAGCTAATGCCAAAGTACTCATAGACACTCTGTTTTTCTTTTGAATGTTCTGAATGCGGGAACTGACATCAAGTATAGCATTTAGAGCTGTTCTGTCTACATCTACACGTTCTTCCGAGCCGAAATGCATCCTTTGACGTCCTTTCTTAGCTCCCCTCCTAGAAACTTCACTATGCCTCGTAGCAACATTGTGCAATGCTGCAGTTTCTTCCTTATCGGTTGGCCCGTTACCCTCATCCATCGCTGTTTGCGAAAACTCATCCTGTAGAGAAACAGCTGGTTCTGGGGCAGCAACATCCGACGGTGCTACTACACCATCCTCGGCCATTTGCAAAGTTAAACCGTGTAAACTGAGTAGCAAGTAAGATATAAATTGAAAGACTTCCGATACACACAATGGTGTAAAATAATTTAAAAGAATACAGCTGTCATTTCCATATTTAAAATATATTTTTAAAATTCAATACCGCCACGATTTGCCAGTAAAATTTCACTTTCGAAAAGTTTTTAGTTATAAAATAATTTATTGTACATTTCACGGGTACATACCTTCTGAGCGTCGCAGGCGACTCAGACGCCGAGGACGGAGGTCGCATAACGACCTCCGTCCTCCATGAGCGCAGGCCTGGGGGTTGCAGGTGAAGCCGCCTGTCACCCCAGCAAGAGCAGGCCGGGACGGCGGCGGGGCGACTAGCGCCTACCCAAACGGGGCAAAACGGATCCGTGGATCCGTGGGCCTTCTCGAAACCGGAGATCGCCCAGGGTCAGTCAGGGTGCGAGGCAAATGCTTTATGGGCAACCTTACACACGCGTCTGAAGACTCGAGAAGGCGTGCGGTTTTAGTCGGTTCAAGCCCGACATAACCGCCCCCGCTGGCCGCCTGGGGGAAATCCGAGGGGATTTCCGCACAAAAAAATAGAAACGGTACATACATTTTAATTATGTATACATAACGAATTGTTAGGGTTACCACACGGAAAAAAAAGGTTCCGTAAATCATAAGGAGAAAATGGAAGCCTTATAAGATCACTTCATTGTACGTCTATGTGTCTGTCTGTCTATCCGTCTGTCTGTCAATGCCTTTTTCTCAGGAACGCGCAGTGGCATCAGTGAAAATATCAAACTTCTACGCATATTTAGACAATGGCAAGGGGATCAAAACCTTTAGGGTAGGTACTTCCAGTTGAGCTAGAATCATGATATTTTGCAGAAAGTAGTCTTATAGCACAAGTAAACGAAAAACTCCGAGAACTACTACTACCTACTACCAGTTTAATATATTACTTATAACGTGAAAGTTTGCTTAGTTGCATGTGTAGATTTGTAGAGAATTTAAACTAGAATTCACATAGAACACTTATATACACTATGATGAGATTTATAGCTGGCACTCTGTATGAGCTACTCTTTCGTTATAAAGTTAAAAGCTTGACTCTGCATAAGATCTGATAACTTTTATACAGTGAAAGCAATATGGTCTCGTCTTGGCGTAATGTGACATGAAATGTTTTGGTGGAATTATTTTGAACGGCAAACAAAATAAAATATGAACCTGAAAAGGGTAAAATATACCGAAAGATTGATGATTACGTGCATGAACCATGAATAAAATATCGTATAAATTTAAAAACGAAAATATTTTACATGATAAATTTGAATGAAAATGGAAGTGTTGGTGGGCAAGCGGAAGACTAGCCTTCATGTTTTTAATTGTTTCAATATTTATTTCTTATTAGATCTGACAAATTGAGAAGAAGAATTCAGTCAGTGGCAGGAAGACATACCACTAACGCGTAACCTAAGTTTTATGACACAAGAAGGTTTCTACATGATGTACTTACCACAATTCAATCAGCTTTTCACAACTTTTCACGTCAGAGGTCGCAGGTTCGGTTCCCGCTCGTTGCAAATATGTTTGTGTATGAGAATGTAAATTTGCAGAATACATAAGGAAATATATCCCTATTTTTTATTATACTAATTATTAGACTAGGCGAATCTACCAATAGAATATGCAAATATCGAGAATTCGATATTACATAATTTTATTTTTTGATATTACATAAGATATAATAAGAATAAGAGATGCTGGCTTATAATGATTTCTGATATTTTTAAGGAAATAACTGGTAACACCGCCTACAAATTCAAAAAAAAAGTTAAGTTCATCGTTTTTCCATCTTAGCCGGAGTACCTCAGGGGTCTGTTCTTTCCGCAACTCTATTTCTGCTGCATATTAATGATCTGCTGAAACCCGGTATCATTGGGTATGCGGACGACAGCACAGTTGTGGAAAGATACCTATCCAGTTCACGAGCTACAGGCGCTGAGACGCTATCTCTGAGAGAGGCCATGATAGAGCGCATGAACCTGACACTTCAGTCAGTGTCTGACTGGGGTAACTCCAACCTCGTTAGGTTCAATGCCTCTAAAACTCAGGCGTGTCTTTTTTCCGCGAAAAGGAGTCCTTTCGCCCTGACTCCGACTCTCCGAAATGAATCCATACCAATATCCGATAATCTTGAGCTCCTCGGCGTTCACCTAACATCTGCTCTTAATTTCGGTCGACATATAGAATCCAAGGCTAAAGTTGCTGCAATGAAGCTGGGCATCCTCTCTAAGGTGAGACGGTACTTCACACCTGGACAGCTTCTTATTTTATATCAAGCACAGGTCCGATCTTGTATGGAGTACTGTTCACACCTATGGGATGGATCAGCCCGCTATCAGCTGGATACTTTGGACACCATCGATCGACGCGCCAGGAGACTCATAGGCATTATTTGAGTTTACGTGTACCATCCTCGACTGCATCGTCACTTACCATCAGGTGAGATGCAGTCAAACGCACTCAAATTTTTAGTAAAAAAAATAAATAAATAAATAAATCGGCTTCTCCTATGTTTATGGGATAAAAATAAGAGAGCTAGAATTTTTTTAGGGACTGTATGTTTTTAGGGATATGAGAAGCCCCTAAATTTTGAATTTCTGGGTTTACCCAGAAATACCCGAATCAAATCAAATTACTTACCTTATTTTTAACTTAGAAACTTAGCGATTCCGGTACAATTTAAGTTTATTATTTACAATTTAAGTGATAATAAGAATACAAATTTTCAAAAAATGTTACATTTCTTTATTCAACTTCTGAATATATGATTATGAATTTTAGACCCTGTTTTTTTTAATTGAAATATTAATTTATGAAATAATGAATATTACAAAACGTAAATAGATAAAGGGGGGGGGGGGGGGGGGCGAAAGAATTGTAGCGATTTTAGAAGTTGGTATAGTTGGTAACACTAAAATTTGAAACTTCAAAATTTAATTAAACAAGTCAACAACAACAGACGAAACTTTGACGAAAGTTTAATAAAAATAAGCAAGTTAAAAACAAGTGGGTACAGTACAGAGTTAATAAATATTCTAAATATCAAATTTAATATAATGCGCCGAAATTGGCGAGGCCGTTTTAGAAATAACTGGTACCGTTCCCGGAATTATAAAAGTAATTCCGACACTTCGAGTTCAAATAATTTATCGACAAATTTACAAGTATCAAGCACTTGTAGTTCGTCTTCGTTAAGAGCACCAGCGAATCAGTTACCAATAGTTCTTCCTATTAATAATGAAAACAATATTTGGAAGCTATATTTCCCGACCGATGGTGAGATTTTTTTTAATTTAAAATAGTTTTTGGAAAAATCCTGTACAGAGCTAAATTACATATATTACAATTTCTGTCATTCATTTTTTCGTTTACAATAGATCATAATTCGGCACTTACGCTAGATCAACATAAAAAATGTTTCAAGACTTATATTGAGAGGAACCGAAATCTCTTTGATTTGGAGAAAATTGATCAAACTCGCAGTGTTCCCTTAGATGTTGCTAATCTTATTAGTGACACAGAATTTATGGATGGCTGGCCTTCATTTAACACAGAATTGTTTGAACATCCTGACAGTACACTACGCCTCTTGGAATATTGCTTACATGAGGTAATAATAATAATATTTTTATAGTATAAATGAAATAATCCTACTAAGTAATATAAATGTGAAAGTTTGTGAAAATGTCCTTAAGACCTTGGAGTGATATTTGACACAAAATTAACATTCATGCTGCATATTGACCACATTATAAAAAAAGCTTCTAAGATGCTTGTTTTCGTTGAACTTGCAAGAGCTTTCATAACAATTCAACCAAGATGACAATCCGATCTTATGACAGCAGACCAAAAACATTTCAATATTAAACATCTAAAGTTCTTAATCACTAAATTGATTGCTCCCCACTACTAGGCCTCTTCAAGTTTTGTATACCTTGAGGATTCTATGCAAACCAATCACACCACTGTGTCCACTATTAAGAAAAACTGTTGGTGATGAAGAACTTGGTGATAATTCTCCTTATGCTAGGTTGTGCAGGGTGATAAATAGTTGCAGCCATCTAGTTAATATCTACTTCCATTCATATTGCTTCGCAAAAGTCAGTTTACAGCTCCGTGCCGGAACTGGCTTAATTTATTTATGTTACCTTTGTGAATCCTTAAATAGAAACTAATTAGATTATGTGTTGTTTCTGCTGAATATGGATAAGATGAACGGGTTAATTAACTATTTTGTTCTAAGAACCTTTTTAGTAATTGTCGAGGTATGTAAACTTCTTTATAATTTTACTTTTTTGCATGTTGTGTCTACCTATAAGCATTTGTATACCTGTATGAATGAAAACAGTTATTGTTGGACCTAAATAAATATAATTGAAACTGTCTGGATGTTTGTTACTCAATCATGCTCAAACTGCTGAATGGATCTGGCTAAAATTCTGTACAGGGATAGAGCTGGCAACTACACAACATTTTAGCTCTAGAATAGATTCCCATAGATTTCCCCAATGAAGTTATGTGTAATCAATAACAATACAACTACTATATGTTGCAGACATTCAAATTTGAATCAAAAATAAAAGTAAGGATTTTAAATCACCAACCAGTAATACCACTAGCAAATTTGAAAGTGAATTATTTTGGTAAGCAAATACTATGTGTAAACAATATATGATTATTATTATTTTAATAAAATACACACCAAAATTGCTGAATTGTGTTTCTGTGGCAAATTTTTTGCATCTATCCTGCTGGCAAAATGCAAGTCAGCAGGCTGTGCCACCACGTCGGGCTTTGGTGTAGAGGCCATTAGAGATATAACATATTATTGGAATGCAGTAACAAACAATTACTATACTTTTGAAATAATGTATGATTTCAGGTAAATTAGTAACACTGAAAGGTACTGTGATAAGAGTAGGCAGTGTAGGTCTCATTTGCACTTCTATGGCATTTGAATGTTCAAGTTGTCACAGAATCCAAGCAGTAGTTCAACCACAGGGTATTTTCACAGGTAATTGCTGTGTATTATAATTTTGACATTTTACTTTCCTCCAATGTGCTGCTATGTTACGTATAAATTTACAATCGAAAAAAGTCAACATCAAGGACAGACTTGAACTGGGGACACTCCTTTTCTAGGGTGAATAGTTTGACCAACTAAGCTACCTGAACCTATCCTATACGTATAGCTAAAATTCTCGTCTACATACATGTTAGGGCGATGCGACGTAAGCATCATCAACCGAAAATTCCTAACAGCTCAATTGCTCAAAATCTCGCCCTGGAATTTTTCTTATGTGTACTGTCTTATGATGCTCTTGCGATGTGCTAAAATCTTTGTAAACACGTTAGTCGTTACTTTTTTTTCCGTACTTACTGCACGAAAGCTTGCTGTAACATGTTTAGCTGCGGCTTTAGCTATGTTAACTAAGACACTAGAAATTTCATAAAATATTCTCAAAACTAAAAACAACTTTAAAGTCACTGGTGTTGAATAATTTTTGGAACCAAGATTGATGTATTTCATATTGCTATAAATTCAAATGTTTTAAAAATTCATGGTTTATATACTTAAGGTCACCCTTTTCTGGCAAATAACAGCTCCAGTTTCGTGCTCACACTGTCATGGTGGATCTAAATATGAACCCCTACAGTCATCGCCTTTCACAAATACAACAGACTGGCAAGTTGCAAAAATACAAGAGATTCAATCGCAGGTATATACTCCAGACTCTACTGAGTTTTGATATTATATTTGATACTACTCTACTCTACTGAGTCTCAACTGAGTTTTGATATTGTATCATATTTGGTTTGTCTCTCTCTTCTCTTTTGCTATTGCACCAGAGTGCAAGAAGTGCATTTGACTAGCTTATCAGTGTGAATGTTTTTTGATTTCCGAGTTCCAGACATTATTATGCTCACAATAGTGAGTGACAGGCAAAACCACTTCAAAGACCTTTTTAGTAATCCATTGTATTGTGTAGGTAACCTGCTTTAAAATGTTTCAGAGTTTATCAGGGACTATACCCAGAAGTGTGGAGATAGAACTTCAAGGGGATTTGGTTGGCACAGCTTGTCCAGGAGATGTATTGTCTGTAACAGGAATTGTACAGGTACACAATAAAGATCTGATAAATCTAAATCGTTTAATATTGGTATTCATCATCATCATCATCATCAACCTATTCTAGTCCACTGCTGGACATAGATCTCCCCTAATGAGCGCCATAGCGCCCTGTCTTCAGCTTGCCGCATCCAGCATCTGCCCGCAGTCTTTCGCAGATGGTATTACAAATGCCAAATCAGTAACATAAAAATTTCACCAGTCAGCATGTTCAGCAGCCATGGTCACGGGGAAAATGTCTGCCCCGTGACCATGGCTGCTGAAAAGCAACCAAAGGGGATAAATAATAAATCGCGATACAATCTGTATGAAACGTTTACTCCTTTTTTTTTTACGTGCGGAAATACCTTCGGATACCCCCCGCCGGCCTGCGGGGGTGGTTATGTCGTGTATCGACTAAAACCGCACGGTGTCCTCCCCAAGTGTCCGTTGCCGGGCACCCCGGGTAAGCCCTCGAAACGATAACCCCAGGGTTGCCGGCGGACTATGGCCGCCACTTATCCCGCTTCGGTGAGTTGGCAGGTGTGTGTAGGGCACACATGACACGCCTCCGCCACGGCCTGCTTCTGTAAGGACGGCGAGTCGGCCAACTGCCGTCCTCAGGCCCCGATCATGAAGGTCGGTAGTCCCGGGCGTATATGAGTCTGCGGCGTCCTCGCCGCCGACTGCGAAACTCGAGGCGCAGGGTTCCCTCCCGCTCCCTCTCCGCCGTCTCTTTCGCGCGCATTACCTGCTCGCAGAAAGAGGCGGCGGCGTGCCACTTGCTCCCGTCGGAGACCACGGCCCTCACCATGGTCTCCAACGAGAGAACGTCCACGCCCAGGACCGCAACGAGATCCCGGCGTTGACTCGCCCACGCAGGGCACTCCACCAACGTGTGGAGCGCCGTGTCTTCGCCAGGATCCTCGCAGTGCTGCCACTGCGGCGTTGTCTCCCGGTGGATGCGCCACAGATACTTACCGAAACACCCGTGTCCGTAACCATCTGGCACATCCGGTAGGAGAGGTCCCCATGGTCCCTCTCCAACCACTCCTTCATGATCGGTGGCACATCCGGTAGGAGAGGTCCCCATGGTCCCTCTCCAACCATTCCTTCATGATCGGTCTCACCGCCGCAATGGTGGATTCCCCCCACCTTGGGTGCTCAAGTTGCACCCTCCATGTCTCCATGAGTTCCCGGTGGAGCTGGGGCTGCTGAGCCCTGATTTCTCGGGGCTCTGGTCTATGGCCCCGCTCCAGCGCCTCCTTGCGCCACTGGTTCAGCAGCGCAAGGGCTCTCACTTCCAGGTCCCATGGAGGGGTCCCAGCTAGGAGACATGCCGCCTCGACGGAGATCGTGCGATACCCCCTGATGACTCTGACGGCCATCGCTTTTAACGGGCTGTTTAATACAGCCACGTTGCGGGCCGCCAGAGTCTTCGCCCATAAAACGTTTACTCCATATTTTGTATTTAACCCACCATAGCTGACGTCAATGACTTGCATAAGTGGTGTATTAGGTATTATTAATTTCGTTTTTTTTTAAACAAAACAATTTAGCCTTCATTTTTTACTATGGTTTCAGGTCCGCGGTGAAAGCAAAGGTGGCGAGGATGGTAAAAGAGCCGCAAGGCTTCTACAACTTTATATAGAAGCAGTTTCAGTGCATAGTCACAGAAATCTCAGTAATCCCACATTATCTTTCACTTTAAAAGACTACTATGCTATTCAGGTAATTATTGCAGTTTCTTCTCGTACATACTTGTTATATTTGCTTGCGATATTTAACGGAAATATGCTTCTTGAAATTGAGACATGCGCAATTTTATTTATTACGACATGTTATAATTATGAAGAAATACGTCTAAGTCTAGTAAGTGTTGCAGGAAATACATGCGTCAACAGATGTCTTCCGACTCTTGGTGCACTCACTATGTCCCACAATATTTGGTCACGAGGCTGTGAAAGCGGGACTCATTCTAGGACTTATCGGCGGTACAGAACATGACAATGGTCCGAGATCCAACCCTCATGTCTTAGTAGTTGGAGATCCTGGTCTCGGAAAATCTCAATTACTGCAAGCTGCCGCACATGCCGCCCCCAGAGGTATAATAGAAATTACTCTTCCTTCTCTCTTAAGCAAGAGATGAATGATGGCTTCATACACCCGAGATGCAATAATGTTGAGATGGATATTAATCCCGCTTTGAACTTATGATGCCAAAGGATGAAAGTAATGTCCTAAGGCATTATTAGTATTTATATAACAACTGAGAACCAATTCTCGTAATAAAAAGATATTCAAGATTTAGTCTCAATCGCCCAAATGTCAAAAAAGGTGTTCTCATAACAATATTTTAAAAAAAATTTGGTCTAAGGTGGTCAAAACGGTGGTCTACCTTTTTTGACATTTGGAAAATCGAGACTAGACTGAGATTGAATGTTGAACATTTTTTTATTACGAGAATTGGCCCTCAGAAGATGGATGGACTGTGTGAAAGATGAAATCATCTATCTCACATGACTAGGAATGGAGTCAATGTTGAATGGCTGATGATGGGAGTGCGATTGTTTTTTAAACTGTCAGAAGTTTGTAAACACGGCACACACACACCTAATGCTAGTGTAACTTCTATATTTTGTACTTTTCAAGTTTGTCTTTTCATTTTGAAACCAATTTCGATTAACTAGCCGTTACCTGCAGTTCCCCCGTTTTATTTTGTCTGCGGTTTCTGTTATGGCAGGGAAATAAATTATGCATCAGTGTTTTCCATGTAAATAAATTTTTCAGGGTCTACCACTAATTTAATATTTGGCTTCTATTATTATTATTTTTGATATTGTTACAGGTGTTTACGTATGTGGCGCTTCTGCATCAGCTGGTGGTTTAACTGTAGCCCTAGGAAGGGAAGCAGGGGGAGACTTCGCTCTTGAGGCTGGTGCTTTAGTCTTAGCAGATAAAGGTGTATGTTGTATCGATGAACTTGATAAGGTAATGATATATCAGGTTTAGATATAGATTAAATATGGACTTACCGGATACATGACTTCAAATCTTGACTATCAGCTGCACTATGATGTTGGAACTTGTGTGGTTTGTGTATTGGCCAGTGGTAGATGGCGTTCACAATGATCAAATCAATTAACCTAAAATAATTTTATCTCAATGGTATGATATTCGCGTAAACCTCCGACAATATGAAACCTCTTAACTGTTACATATTAAGGTCATATGAAATGAGGGATACACGGGTAAAATAAATGGTTATTTTAAACTTTGTAATTTAAGTGGGGATACAACAACGGCCACATGAATATATTCAATGTCTATTATTCCACTGCATAAAAAACAACATTTTATTTTTCACCTTATCGCTAAAAGCAGTTTCTTACAGGCAAGCTTTGGTTTGGATGGACATGAATTTTAATACATATACTGCGCAATGATCCTATCTCCACTACGCTCACTCTACTTTCATGAGTTTGCAGTGCAAATTTCTCACATATTCAATCTTGAAACAAGGCATTAAGTCTTGTTTCAAGATTGAATATCTAGCATAGCGTCTTAATATTACAGTCAAATATTTAAAAGTAATTATATCGTAAACAGATGACCGCTCATCACAGCAGTTTACTAGAAGCCATGGAGCAACGTCGTGTGAGTGTGGCTAAAGGCGGAGTGGTGTGCAGTCTGGCCGCCCGTGCCACTGTACTTGCCGCGGCGAACCCCGCTGGTGGCAGTTATAATAGGTACAGTTTTCATTATCATCTTCATTGATAACTATCTTTGTTCATCCAAGCGCCAGTCTCGGTTCCATGCAAAGCTTGCCCTTTGGAGCCAGGGCTCTACGACGATTACATAAATAATGACAAGAAATGTGGTATGAGAAATGCATAGATATTTAAAAAAAGTACCTAAATAAAACGTATCGTACTATTATAAGTATTAATGGAATATTTACCATGTTCATTAGTTTTTTCGAGTTTCCGATATTTCGGCACTGTTACATGTGCTATGATCACGGATGTTACAGGATCACGGAATTGTGTCGTATAGGTGATCTAGTGCGAAGTGAGAACGTGGACAGTGGTAGTGGTGACACGCGTAAAAAAAGGAGTGAGGAAGAGGGTAGACCGATACTGTTTGCCTAGTGACAACTAGATAGATAGATAGATAATTCTTTATTGTACACCAAAATCACTATGGATACAAATTTGGAACATTTACAGTTAAATGCACAATGGGCGGCCTTATCACTAAAAGTGATCTCTTCCAGGCAACCTTAGGATGGATAGGAATGAAGAGTACATAATATAAGTAAGTGTTGGTGTAGTTTTACAAAAAATTTAGAATTATTCACATGAATAATAATTACATAGTATTCAAATATACAGATACATACACAAATAAATAAATAGAATGTGAATTGTTGTCTGACTACAATAGAGAAAGGTAATGATTCTTTAACATTATTTTGAAAATATTTATGGATTGCGCCTGTCTAATGGTTACTGGCAATGCATTCCATAGGCCAACGGCCTTCACAGTAAAAGATTTGCCATAATAGGCGGTAGAGTGCAACTAGCTTGCTGAACTTCATACATCCATGATCATGGCACTTCTAACAGTGCCGAAATATCGGATACTCGATAAAACTATTAACATGGTAAACATCCCGTTAATAGTTAAAATAGTACTGTTAATGATCTTTTCAATCTCAAATTTTATACCTATGTTGGATCGTAACCTACAGGGGCCCTTTATAAAAGCGAAAGGAGCCTTGCCACATCTCACTACGTCTGCAACATCAGATGTACTACGTGCGCGTAGTCGCCCTGTAAAAACCTTAAAATAGATAACCCTCATTGAACAAAGGTTTGAATTGAGGCTGCGGAAACAAGACGTAAAAGCCAGGTATACCTGGTAACCATGTGTTCCCACCCATAAATGAGTATGTGTGACTTGCATCTTATGAAGAAGAAGCCTGTACCTACTTCCCTTCTGTTTCTTATTCGAGAAATAATAAATACTTATTTTTTTATACCACTAAGGTGGCAGACAACCGAACAGCAGATGCCGATGTAAAGCGGCTACTTAAGGACGTGTGCAACACTAGAGGCGTTACACACGCGCAGGCGACCCTTTAAAAACCTAATGCCCTTCTTGAAGAACCCCACCTGTTGTCGCACCACAGCAGGGTGATCATTTCACACATGTTTATGAATCAGCATAAAACAATAAATCCCTGGCGCATTAACATGTTTTCGCTTAAATTATTCATTATAAAAAAATAATTTATCAAAAAAGTTTATTACAATACAAGCTTTTATTCAAAAATGTACTTAGTTTTTTTTTTATATTTAGGACACGTCAATTTGACTTCACCACGTCTGATGGTAAGCTGAAGGTGAAGTCTCAGGAAAGAGGGTCACCATTACATACACGTACCATGTTAACAATGGTGGCACTCAGCTTGACGGCCTCATCAAAAGAGGATTGTCGTCGCAGCACCGCGTGACACCCACCGGTCCCACTAGTGCTGCGACCACAATCCCCCTGCCCGGCTATGCACTTGCTGATCCCTGAACGCAATCAAACCGAAATTGGATTAATATGGAGGGTTTTTCGCAATCGTGCACGGTGGTACCCACCCGGCCGAATTTTATGACAAATTTGTGTCATCTTTGCACTGAAACTAAAATAATAATTTTATAAAAGGGATATGCTGATTTCAAAAGCTTGTATCGCGCAAGCAATTTCTCTGTTTGGCATCAGCACAGCCCTTGTTTAAAAAATTATTTTTTTAATTTTTAGCGCAACTACATTTTTGACACACATTTTACCACTTTGGAAATGTCTTTCGCGCAAACTATTCAGTTAAAAGAAAAATTATATTAGAAACCACAATATAATTTTTAAAGTCCTATTATGAAAAAAAAAAATTTGAGCTTCAGTTTTAAGTATGGGGAGCCCCCAAAATTTATTGTTTTCTTTTTCTATTTTTGTGTAAAAGTTTTAATGCGGCTCACAGAATACATCTACATACCAAGTTTCAACAGCATAGTTCATATAGTTTCGGAAAAAAGTGGCTGTGACATACGGACGGACAGACAGACAGACAGACATGACGAATCTGTAAGGGTTCCGTTTTTTGCCATTTGGCAACAAAACCCTAAAAATGAGCCCAAACTTGATAGGTTAATCTTGTTTAATTTAGAAGTTCCTGTGGCCACATTCCTACTCCATCATCAGACCAGCTCCATGATACCATATTAATGTATTATCATCCAAACTAACGGTATATGCAAAATTTCAACTCAATCGGTACCTCTTTTTTTTTTTTTTATCGTGCGGAAATCCCTTCGGATACCTCCCCGCCGGCCAGCGGGGGCGGTTATGTCGGGCTTGAACCGACTAAAACCGCATGCCGTCTCGGGTCTACAGAGTGTATGGGTGTAAGGTTGCCCATAGAGCATATCCCTCGCACCCCGACTGACCCTGGGCCATCTCCGGTTTCGAGATGGCCCCCTCGGGTTTGGGAAACATTTGGGGGAGGGGCGCTAGTCGCCCCACCGTCCCGGTACCTTTTTTTTTTTTTTTTTAGCGTGCGGAAATCCCTTCGGATACCCCCCGCCGGCCAGCGGGGGCGGTTATGTCGGGCTTGCACCGACTAAAACCGCACGCCGTCTCGGGTCTTCAGACGCCGGGGTGTAACGTTACCCATAGAGCATATCCCTCGCACCCCGGCTGACCCTGGGCCATCTCACCACTAACAGCATCGCTCATCCTGTCTCCTCTGAAAGCAGAGGAGTACGGAGAGCGATGTGTTCCCGCCACGTTGGGTATTGGCCGACGATCAATGCCAACCCTATGAAGGGGTGAAGGGGAAGCCATTGACCGCCGCCCAGGGTGTACCGGCCGCTCCGATTCCGTTCCCCCCGGACTGCAGCGGGATCGGAATCGGAGCGACACTCGAGGAGGTTACCCAACACACACCCAACCGTCCCGGTACCTAACCACGGAAGGAAGTGGGAGTGGGAAGTGGATCAAATTTTATTTGTAAGATTTGGTGATAAAATCGGGACAGGTGAAACTAAATAAAAGCTTGTAAAATGTCATATTTTTTCAGATCAAAAACAGTTGCAGAAAATCTGAAATTGAATTCAGCGCTTCTCTCAAGATTTGATTTAGTGTTCATTCTGTTGGATCAACCAGATGAGGTGATAAAATAACGCATACTAATATCGTTTCTTAAGATGGTGATTAAGGCCGTATTCAGATCTGAGCGATATTTTAACTTCGCCCTCTGGGTTTAATAAACCTACATGTATATTCATTATAGGTCCAGTGTGAAGAACGTTTGTAAATATTTAAGTGTTAATCCACTTTTGTCGTTGACTGTACAGTCGCCCTCAGAAGTTGTTGAACACCAGCAAATTTACATGCGATCTGATCTATACATTGAAATAAATCAATAAATAATTAAATTTTAATTTTTTTTTTTTTAATGTTAAGAGGACAATTTTAACATATTTTGTAAATTTTTGTTTATTATATTATGTAAAGTTATTATTATGTAAGTTTAGAGCTAAGGTGTTGGGTCACTTGGAATGTGTAAAGCTAATACCGATGTCGACTGTGCATAGGTAGTGAAAAGTGGTATTACCGCATACGCACTCTGTTATCTCTACCGCAGACGGTAGCGAATACCGCTTATGTTTGAATAGGCCTTAATATACGTAATGGCCTTGCCTTCACGCTTCATGACATTTTTTTGAAAAATGACCATTAAAATCCAATAGGAAAATTAGTGGAACTAGCGGCCCGGCCTGGCTTCGCCTCGGTGCAATTATAGTACTTATACCATTGACTTTTCAAAAATCTTCCTTCATACAAACCAAACAACAAAAAAAGAATTAGGTGCAGCCATTTTGAAGTGATATACGGACAATATTTATGTCAATTTATTTCTATTTATATTCGAGTGCTATGGCGCATTAGCAGCCCATGTACAGCAATGGACTGCAATAGTTGCTTATTTGGAGTCAACTCCTGACAACTGCTTAAATAAGCAAATTTATGTGTAAAACATAAATTTGATTGAGGAGATTCATTCTTCCATTGCATCCGCTTAAACGGCGCCAAGATGATTTAATAATAAAGACTCAGGTTGAGCCCGATATTGACCAAGTTTGACAGTATGTTCATACAGTTTTTGTTTAAAAAGCCCTAATTAATTGAAGTGATGTGTAACATAATATAAACCTCATATTTCATTGTTTCAGAAAATAGACGCAATGTTATCTGAGCATGTTTTAGCTCTACATACAGGTCAAAAAGGAAAATCTGCAGCCAACAAAACCAGTCTCAATGCTAGCATAAACACAAGTCAATGTGACAACGAAATTTCACTTAGGTAAGTACCTAATTAAGATTAACACAGTTATTCCTTTCATTCGATTGGATATGGTACATATACCTAATCAGGTCAACATGGCGTAAAATAATTATTTGCGATTTTTAATCATGTTTTGTGAATGTACATAAATTAAAAGTGCCAACTATTTTAATTACGGAACAAGCAATAACTACAGTTAACTTGGTTTATTTCACTATAAGGTACTGCACAGACGGCGGGGAGGGACGTGCAAATTACTCGCGGCGCGCGCGCTTTTTGACCTACCATAAGGTTGCACTTTAATCAGAATATTAATGAGAGAGAGCTGTCTGAGCAGCGCCTAATGCGATTTCGTATTTATTAGTTTATTATTATTTTTTCTAAACCTATAGCTTCTCTTTATTTATGATTACGATGTGTCTGAAACCATTATTTATTGACTGACATACTTCAATTCATAGTCACTTTCTCACCCGCTTAGTTGGTTATTCGCTCTTTTGGGTTACTCGATCAAAAACGTTGCTTGGTAAAGTCAATTTTTAGTAAATTGATCACTCAAAATAAGCCTCCAAGTTTCTTGCCAGTCTATGGTTGCCTGTAAGAGATTGCCACAGAGCGATAAGGCCGCCAATTGTATGTACCACAAATTGTATTTCGGATTCGTGTTTTTGATGTCCTTAGTGTACAATAAAGAGATGTTATTATTATTATTCTCAGGACGGCGCTGTGTTATGAAACAGTGGCCAGGCCAATATGCAGTATTTTTTGTTTTAAAGTGCTGCGAACAGGGTATATACCTACATAATAAACTATTTTGAATTCTCTCTTCCAATAGATTTAGTTCGGAAAAAGAACATCCAGGCCTTCCAAGTTCCTTCCTGGATGTTCACTTTATCCGAACGAAATCTTAAATTTGACTTTTCTTTCAGTAAAAGATTACGACTGAAACCCGGAGAAGCGATAGATCAATTACCTCTAGTATTACTAAGAAAATATATAGCTTACGCAAGACGATATGTACATCCCAAAATAAGCTTAGAAGCGGCCAACGCAATACAAAACTTTTATTTGGAACTACGACACAACCATCAGGGCGGTTCTCATGATGGAACCCCAATTACGACGCGACAGCTTGAGGCCTGCATACGATTGACACAAGTAAGATATTATTTTAGGTAACATTAGGCTTTGTAGTGTCATCATTGTAGGGGCGAACAACGCAGAAGATACGACAGTTCGTGTCAATTGCGGATAGTTTATAAAGGCGGCATACCATGGTGAGTGATTCTGTAGATTTTATCACGCCCGGCAGACGACCACACGTTGCGTGTCGGTCGCTAATCCGGTTCACTGCTACGGACGTGTCTGCGCTTCCACGGACAAAACTCACAGTGCGCCGGTGCGGGCGGACCCGCATCGTTCCGGAGATTCACGAACCGTGGTAGTCTTTGGCAGTCAAGAGTGATATCTACAGATACCCGATCTGCAGTATTAAGGCGGCTTCCCACGGTGCGTAATTCTGCAGATTTTATCACGCACGGTAGACGACCACGGAACGGATAGTACTATATTTCAAAGCCGTGGATCCGAAGGACTGCCTCGGACAACACTCCTACGCAGAATCACGCACGTGCACCTTTAAAATTTTCATAAATAATTATTTATTATTTTTAAAGGCAAGAGCCAGAGTGGATTTAAGGGAAGAAGCTACTGTTGAAGATGCTAATGATGTCATAAGCTTGGTGAAACACAGTCTTATAGACACATTCAGTGATGAATTTGGAAATATCCAGTTATCAAGATCTATCAATGGGTCAGGTGTTAGTTCTAGAAACAAGGTTGGTGCTTTGATTTATTTATTTATTTAAAGTATTCATCACATAATATTTAAATACCATAAACATTTTTTTTCTTATGTTGTAAAATATATAATGAGTATAATAGGGTAATTTACAATTGTTAAAATATTTTCCATAATATATTCGACTTATTATGTAAATAAGTCGAAGAGCTGTAACAATTTCTTCATTCTTATTTTATCGTTTTTATAAATTTTTAATCATTCACTCTAGCACTCAATAACGTCGTTTTTGCATATATGTTTCCATAGAACACCGTTTTGACGTTGAATAAAGAGAAACTAATTTCACTTGACAGTCAACTACCCTATTATACTATATTATATCACACTTTGATCAGCCAGATAGCGTCACCACTGGCCATTGCCAAATCAACCTTGTAATATATAGGAATGCCAAGCAATCATGTCGAAGAAAAATAACTTTAACCGCATTATTAAATTATGAGTAATTTAATATTATTGTCTGTCTCTAACAGGTTGAAATAAGCTATACAATATTGTAATGTAAATCTCTAGCAAGTTTAAAGAATACTGGTCAGTCTATAAGATCATTGCAATACCTGTAACAAGCAGGTTATCGAAAATAGTTTTTGCCATCCTAAATTATATATTAACTTCGCCGTAGCACTGTAACATATTCCCGAATTAATGAGACAAATAATTGTGTAGTGTGAATCCAAAATCTATACTTTAATATTATAAAGCTGAAGAATTTATTTGCTTGTTTGAACGCGCCAATCTCAGGTACTATTGGTTCGGGGGTGCGACTGGTTGGATCACCTCCAAGTTTGGTGCACCCTGGGCAATGTGACGCATCATTGATTGCTCCTCGGAGTAGCTGGCGTCAACGGCCAAGAGTCTGACCAACCGGCCCTTTTCAGGCCAGCTGACCCCATTGCACGAGGGGGTCGGGGTATGGCGGGCCTGCAAGGCCCGCGGGGGGGATGGTCGCTCCAGGTACCCCTCTGCTGTTATCAGAGGGGACACTCCGAATGGCCCAGGGTCAGTCGGAGTGCGAGGGATATGCTCTATGGGTAACCTTACACCCCGGCGTCTGTAGACCCGAGACGGCGTGCGGTTTTAGTCGGTTCAAGCCCGACATAACCGGCCGGCGGGGGGGTATCCGAAGGGATTTCCGCACAATAATAAAAAATAAATAAAAAAAGGTACTATTGGTTCGAATTGAAAAAATATTTTTGTGTTAAATAGCCTATTTATCGAGGAAGGCTATAGGCTATATATCATCCAGTGAAGCGGAGTAGTAATCATTTATGTCAACAAATCGGGCTAATTACTATACATTATTGTAAAACTGATAAATTGGCATGTAGGAATGGTGCTACGCGGGATCGTAGTATTTCACGAGCGAAGCCGCGGGGGACAGCTAGTTCTTATATATTACAAATACAACATTATTGTTCCAGTTAAAGAAATTCTTAGATGCATTAACAAGAAGGTCTCATCAATTGGGTAAAGACGTATTCACCAGGCAAGAAATGGTACAAATACACAAGACAGCCGGTGTGGCAGGCGACCCTCATGATTTGATTGAAGCAATGCATATACAGTCTTATTTATTACTAAAAGGGTCCAACACTTATCAGTTGATAGCAATTTAATAAAATGTTTTCTATATTATATTTTTTTCTTTTTGCTGTCCCATTTTAAATCACAGATCATTCATATAAAGATTCTCTATCAATTTAACGTCTGCTACCATTAGTTTCCTATATGCTGTTTAAATTGCAATAACATTATGTATGCACTGGAAAAGGAATCTGCTTGTCTATGCCAAACATTGCCTTGTTCCCATTGAGTAACACCAGTTTGTGTCATACTGTTACTCAATAGGAAAAAAAATCCCCGAAAAGTAACAATGTAATTTATTGAAACTTTTTTTTCCCTATAGGTGTAACATAACAGACTCTTGTATTCTCGTTAAGTAACACCTATTTGTAATAAAATCATGGTTGAAATACGCCTTCAAGAAAATGTAACGATTAACTAATATAATATTAATAATATATTATTCCTTACACATTCACACAACGCTGTCTAGTCACAAACTAAGCAAAGCTTGTACTGTAGGTACTACAGTCCGTCAAATCTAAGAAGTACCGTTTGACAGTTCTGACAATTGAATGATAGGGATGGGATGAAAAAATCGATTACTATAATATCCGAACTTTAAGAGATCGATTACTATAATATCCGAATTTTAAGAAATCAATTGTTATAATTAAATAAAAGAAATGTTTAGGATATTTTTTATTCACTACTAGTACTAGTATCGTCGTCTTCGTCATCATCGTCATTTAAATTAATGACCAGTTGATTGTCCATTACATTATCAAAGTGTACGTCTCTTTCGAAGTCGTCCATTATTATTTTCTTTGTTTTTTTTGGTTTTGTACTACTTTACTCCAATCTTGCTGTGTAACTTGGGCACATGCTTCCTTTAATAAACCTTCCATTTTCTTGACACTGAAGGGTGGTTTTGTGTTGTGTCTTGCTGCATAACCTGTAAAACAATAATGTAACTATTTGATAGCAGACGAAAACCATTGTTTAAATTATAAATGTTAGAAGTACTCGTGTTATTATTATAATATTATAAAATATTACCTTTAACTTGGGCCCAAATCAGTTCAATGGCATTATATTGGCAATGGTACGGAGGAAGTCGTATGACTTTGTGCCCGTGCTCTTCGGCCAATTGGTCAATTACATATGTCGGTTTTGGTGGTTTATGCAATTTCACTAACTGTAATAATTCAGCTTTTAATAGTGACATGTCGGCATCCACTCCTTTTCTTTGCAGCCATGCCACCAAATCTGCTTTCTTATTGGCTGACGTAGGTGCTTTATCAATTTGCACAGAGTGGTATGGGGCATTATCCATTATAATTGTGCTGTTAGGAGGGATATTCTGTAATAAATTTAAGAACCACTCTCGGAACCTTACTGCGTCCATTTCTTCATGATACTCTTTAGTGCTTTTGGATTGGAAAGCTAATAAAGAGTTTTCCACGAAGCCTGTAGACGCTGACCCAGCATGGCATATTATGAGGCGTCCACCTTTTCCTATCGGCACCTTCGAGCACGAAGCTTCAGAATCATCAGTCCATGTTTTCGGCACAGAATGGTTGGAATTTAGCCAAGTTTCGTCCAAAAATATTACATTATCCCAGTTTATAATTTGTTTAACTTCGCGCAGGAATGTTAGTCGCTGCATAATTATGTCATGTCGCTCCATAACAATTTTTCGTTTGTCAACTTTTTTGTATCTGAAGCCAATTCCTGTTATTACCGTTCTCAACGACTCTATGCTTCCCTTATACAGCCCGGCATCTTTTAAAGTTGCACATAACTTTGCCAATGTTGGAAATTCGCCTCTTGTAAAATACCCGTATATTATATGGTTTCTAATAGCATGACTATCGAATTCATCGATGCCTGTCACAGGTTTATTTCTTTTTCGTTTTTTCGGTGTGTGAAGTACGTTACTGTCACTCCCCGAAGGCCCATATTTTTCACTTAATATTTTGCCAACGGTGCGGCTACCAATACCGAGAGCTTCACCGACGCGATCCCGAACTTGTGTAACTGGCAGTAGAAGTCCACCATTTTGAGATTCACGCTCAAAATACTCGTGTAATTTCACCACCAATTCACGAGCCTGGCTGTTCAAAGTACGTCCTCTTTTCGACATTATTAATAAACACTTGCTTAGTTCGGAGTCCAGTATAAATATTGCCAAGGTAAACGGATAAAGAATGATCAGTCCAGAAAAGTAATAGCCAAGTCACAAATTGTAAAACACAAACGAGAAAGCAAGTACGCGCACAGTCAGCTTCCAAGATGGCGAGAGACTGCTGACGCCGAACCGACCGAGCGGACCGCGTGCGCTTGTAGTTGGCAGTGTTGCCAGAAAAAAAAAATTGTAGAGACTTGGACACCTGCGATTTTGCCTATTGACCTAAAAATAATTAAATTAATTTATTTTAGGGTATCTGTGTATTCAGTGCATTATGCGGTCGCGCAGTAACGTCGTTAATTTATAACATCAGGCAACAACATTTTTGTGAATGGGTTCTACATACCTTATTTTTATTAGTTTTAGACGTAGAAATAAGACTTAGAAGAAACAATTGTAATTGTAAAATCAATGGATGTGCTTGTTAAAAATTTGTTTATTTCTCTGTAATATGCAAACCCATACTATCATACACAAAAATAAATGTAAAAAACACTATCCCTGACTCCATTTACTATTTCGACAGCGTTAGCGCGAGAAACCCCGACTTATTTGGGCGCGAAAATCAAAAATCGACAAATCGCTTTCGACAACTTTTTAAAGAAGCAAATATATTTGATTTATAAATACGTATTTTTGGTGAATGGGTTTTATCTCATATTTTACGATTACATAACTATTTAGTTATGTAATCGTAATATGTGAGATAAATCCCATTCACATGAAAAAATATTTGTTTGGTTGTCAAGGGTAATTTGTAAATAATACATTCGATTTTTCGTATATGTAAACGATTTTTTTGCATACAAGTGTATCCGAAGAGTCGCAACACTACGTGCAGTGACCTAACTACGTAACTTTGTAATGAGGTCAAGAATATAACTATTAGAAATTATTTACTGTGTAAATATGTGTTATTTTGCTTTGTTTGAAAGTTTTCAATTACATTTAGATATTAAGAATTGTACAGTACAGATACAATAATGAAATCTTTCTAAATTCATGGTTTTATGAAAAAGGTTATCGAAACTGAATAATGTACGTATGAACAAAGTTGTTTCGGTTTGAAAAATATGAAACGTCAAACGGTACCTCTTAGATTTGATGGACTGTAAACAACTGATATACATATTTATATACTTTTTTTGTAAATACATAGATATTATAAGTAGATAGAATAAGTAAAGTGGGTTAGGTTAGGTTGTGACCCCAACAGAGCGCGAGCCGAGCGAGCGTGCCGCGGCGGCGGCCGGCAAGCGCCAGATTTTATTTAATTTTCACCTAAACTATAAAGTTCTGGAACTTTTTGGGATATTTCGTCCAGATATGTAACCCTGTTACATACTGTAACATACAAAGATTATAGTGTTAATTATTGAGAAAAAAAACTGTTGCAATGATTTACAGTGTTACTTTTCGGAATTTTTTGTCCAATTGAGTAACAGTATGACACAAACTGATGTTACTCAACGGGAACAAAGGCAAACATTGCATTAACCTTTAACACATGTCATTGTTTTGATTAGACGTTTTTTGTTGTCTCTGCTAAAAGTTAGAATTCTCGTCTACCCACGCCTTAGCGCGACGTATTTACCGAAAATCACTACGAACTAAACGGAAACAATGAATGATGATGTTCCTGGATGTTGACTTTAGCCAATATAAACATTGCTAGAAGTGAAGTACTTATTCAAAAAAATTGATTTTAAGTTATTATGTTTAAATAAATTTTCTAGTGGCTGGATACATTTTACATTGTATAATACTTCCTTGAAATTAAGACACATTGGTCTTACTTTAAAATTCCGTTAGTAAAAAACATATATTAATTTTAACATAAGATCAATAAATATCACAACAACCATTTCATGTTGAATGAGAAATGTTTTGAGTCTTAAAATTATATGGATGTAGTTATAAAACTAATAGGAACTAGCTAATAACATACATAATGAAAAAACTACTTCAGAATACTTAATATCATAGACATTTAGAACAGCTAAGTCCTGGGCACATTAAAATTTATTGGGTAGGTTTAACCAATTTGACAATAATAGGGTTTTACCTATGAAATTGCCGAAATTTTCTTACAAATTCATGAGTTCGTTATTCCTGTAATTTAATAGCTATTTCCATTATTTACATTTTGTTTGAAAGTTGATTTCAAGATTTTACAACTCTGTATTAAATTTTGTTTTTATTGGCCGCTTGATAAATTAATTCGTTCTTCAAAAACAGTAGTTCCTAAATGCTATCCATTTTTATGATAAATTTCGTATTACTTAACAGTTGTCATTTTTCAAAAATGTAATAAAAGTTGCTGTTTGTTAGCTTAATGTTGTCTCGATCATACACAAAAAAAAAATCATAAAATTTGGATTTGTCATTCCTAAAAAAAATGCAAAAATGTTAGTACTGAAAATTGGGTTTCCTCCAATTTCTTCAAGAAAAACGGCAATTTCATATGTAACGACCTAATATATGCTAAACATTTCAACATAATTATAATATGTTACTGCAGAACTTAATTTTCAGTCACAGTTGTAAGTCTTATTTTCACATTTATAAACTATAACATAACATAAACTCACGCCTATATCCCCGAAGGGGTAGGCAGAGGTGCTAGCACCCACATTTCGCCCGTTTATAAACTATTCAGTCTTATTTTCAATTTCTTTTACATCTGTTCTTGATGGAAAGTCTTTAAGGGCAATAGCAACATGACAGCAACTGTATAAAACTATATAAACTAATACACAGTTACAAAACGATGGTGAATTCATTAGCCCAAAATATAAATCACCTACATCAGACCCACCAAACAAATAGAAATTCGATATTGCTGATAAACCTAACAGTGGTGTACATAAGAATGCTATAAAACGAATCTCCATTGCATCTGTTTTTAAAAAAAAGTCCTTGAACTGCAGATATCTCTTAGTCTTGCCCACAGCTTTACCCGTATATTCTAATACAATACCAAAATAATTTAATACAGACCAAACAAAGATACTCCATGTAGTGCCATGCCATGTGAAAATAAAAATAAATGTGACAAGTGATGATATCAACTTGTAACTCATCTTAGACATTGATATATAACTTTTTGTTGTATTGTATACTGGGGTATAAATATATCTGAAAAAGAATGATCAGTTTAATAATCTTAATAGACATAAGTGAGAAAAAGTAAACACACTTACATACATCTTTATTGTAAATACACACATATTACATATAGTAACACCCAGACCAAAACAAATAGACAACACAAATATAATTATTTATACTTGCTGACCCAAATGTTGAATGCTCAGTAACGTAGCGGTCAAACACTCTGAATCAAATCCATCGGGGATATGTATGTATCTATCAAATAGTGAAAGATTTTTTACAATAAGTTCAGTGGTTTCAAAGATTGTCCCAGCATATGTTTCATTAAAAATATATTATGTACTCACTTGAATAAAAACCTATATAGCCCAACATCAAAATACCTCCACATTTGTGAATATACATGAATTCTTGCTATGCATCTAGGTGTTGGAGGTGGGTCAATATTATCTAGTCTTGCATAAGATGTAGTGGTTCCATAGGATATAACATATTTCATGTGGAATTCCAAACCCATCCATAATCCACCTCCACAGAGTGCTGTAGATGATAACATTGAGATAGCCTGAAATTTGTAATTTTACAAGTATTAATTATCTGTATTAAAAGAAAGTACTTGAATATAACACATTGATCTAGAAACTTAAAAGTATACCTTTATATTACTGTGCATTGCAATAAAGTATATGTAATGAAACGAAAGTTCCAGTGCCATAGTGTATACTGTATATAGCATCATATTACAAATAAATCTTTTCAGCCTTAATGACAGATTCTGGTTTTCTATATGAAAACTTTTCTCAAATTCCTCATATTCAATAATTGGTCCAACAAATAATACAGGTAGGTACATAACATAGCTGAACATATTTATGATTTGTGTAAATGGTGATAACTCAATATAATTATTATCTTGAGAGCATTCAATTTTTTCCACTTTATCAACATAATCCAGACAAAAAATTATACATCTTATTTCAACCCAGGCAACTGCGTATAGCATTATAAAAACCTCTTCATCATTTTCACTATCCATAAAATACCAGAAATAATATTTATACTTTAGTGAATTGTATCCAGCTAGTAAAGCTAGTCCAGTAAGCCATATACTAATTCTTTTACCACCAAGAAATACAATCGTACAAAATATAATGGGCTGAATAATAATAATCGACAACTGTTTTACACCCATGTAAAGGACTATAAAAGTTAAACTTGAAATAATGTACCAATACTTCAGGGTGAAAGTATAACTCCTTCGTATAATTTCAGATATAAAAAATTGTAACAAAATATAAAACCATGAAGTTTGAATAAGATATTTCCATGTACTCCATTCAACATCAGACTCATCTTTCAACCTTCTAATGAGTCTCCAACCTGGATTTAAATCTCGTATTGTATATTGAAAATCATTAAGGCCAAGTATATCTGTAATAATAAAGACTTATAAGTATACGTATATATAAGTAGGATAAAAGAACTGGAAACTCATTTATTTAACAAATAACCTTTAAGAACAACAAATAATATTACCGGTTTGGGCCCTGACCAATTCGTATAGCGAATACAGACAACCTAAGCTCCATACACTAAAATAAATAGCGTTTTCAATAGAATGCAGTTTGGTTTTCATAACTATTAAGTCTCACTTTTTACATAATTTACAACAAACTAAAATAAAACAATGATATCGACAATGTATTTTACACCTTTAAATTTGACGGAATGGAATGAAAATGAGTGACTTCTGAAACTTCTGACTTGTGAAACGGAACTAAAAAAATGACACTTAAATTCAGTGTTACAAAGTACTGACCTAAAATTACTCCAAAAGATTTGAAATGAAACCTAACTAAAAAGAATAACGACAAATAACTTATTAGATAATTTCAAATCAATAGTAATACAAAAAAAAACACCCTGTGAATGTCATTTGTTATAGATACGGTTCTCTTTTAACATAAGAAATATTATATCTCAAATTTCGCCTATAGCTAATTAAAGTCCTTAAGACTGGGATTTCCAATGTCTGACAACATTGCTAGAGTGTTACAAGTATGTATTCTCATTTTATGTAACATCATGTATTGTGTAGTTTTGTTAATAATTTGGTTTTGAAATTTGAGCTGGAGCATTCTTGTTTTATTAGCAAGTCTTAAAAAAGAAGATAACGGTTTTGATTAAGTTGTTATCCACTACGATCATTAAAATATTCTGAGTCAGTTAATTACAGAAAAAAAAACAACCAAATTTAAATATAATATAGGTAGGTATATGTACATAAAGGCTTGTGTATTTATGCATGTTATTTTTGAGAGTTTGGTTACAAACTATTAGGTAATTTGTGGTTTTTGGTGCCTTAAATTAAAGGGAAACTGTACCTACTTGTTACACACAGAAAAAAAAAGAATAAAACAGTGTTGTTTCATTTATTAGGTACCTACTTATCGGAGCTTCCGGGACCACATGAATCGGATCGGGAAGGAGCCAACGTCTGAGTGCCATCACTGCGACGCGAGCGAGGACTCAGGGCTGCACACGCTGGTGGACTGCTCGATGTGGTAGATGCCGAGGCGTGACTTCGTGGCAGCCATCGGGGTGGGAGTCCTCTCGCTCGGCAGCATGATTGCGGGAATGACGCGGAGCGCGAGCGCGTGCGCGTGCGCGTGGGCCGCCGCCGCCTCCTTCTGCGAGCATGTAATGCTCGAGAATGAGATGGCGGAGCGTGCCCGGGAGAGATTTAGAACTCTCCCGGCCCGTCGAGCCCGCAACATGCTCTCAGACGCTGGAGGTCGCTTAACGACCTCCGTCCTCCATGAGTGCAGGCCTGGGGGTGGCAGGTGAGGCTGCCTGTCACCCCAACAGAAGCAGTCCGGAACGGCGCGGCGCGGCGGGGCGACTAGCAAAAATCGAAAAACGGGGACACCGTGGTTCCCAAACTCGAGCGGGCCATCTCGAAACCGAAGATGGCCCAGGGTCAGTCGGGGTGCGAGAGAATTCCTAATGGGCAACCTTACACCCCGGCGTCTGAAGACCCGAGACGGCGTGCGGTTTTAATAAAAAAAAAAACTTTATTGTACACCATAAAAGTAGTTCTATATAATATAAATAATATTCGACTTCATTTTAATGTACAATGGAAGGCCTTATCGTTAATAGCGATCTCTTCCAGGCAACCTTTGGATGGCTAGAAACCAAAAGAGATGATAAGGGCAGTGTACAAAGAACAATAAAAAGAAGAAAATATGATAAATATTCAAGCCCAACATAACCGCCCCCGCTGGCGGTGGGGAAATATCCAAGGGGATTTCCGCACGAAAAAAAAAGAAAAAGGTAGTACCTACCTACTTATCTCAATTACACCAAGACGTGGCAATCTGAAGGGTAGGCGGTGCCTACCTAGTACGTAGGCACAAAACTATCGGCTGCATTTGATTTCGAAGTTAATGGAGAATAAAAATGAAAGACACAATTTTTTTCGACGCTACTTCTCAATATAGAGAACTAGCTGTGCTCGCAACTTAGCTTCGGGTTTTAATGCGCATTTTTTTGCCTGGAACTCGTATTCTTTTTCTAAAATAAAATTGTCAAGTTACTTTCGCCTTACAAAGTCAGCCTATGCCTATCTACCAGTGAACAACCCTTCAAAACACCCTTCGAAACAAGCCGTTTCAGAGATTAACGAAACAGACAGAAAGAAGCTAAAAAAATTGTTGTAAAGACCGTCTATATGTTGGTAGGTAGGTACTTAAATTAATTGAAAGAAAACCTTTTAACGTTACAATTTTATTTAAATTGTATAAATGTGTTAGCTGTTACCCACGGCTTGCCCGCGTGGAATTTTGTTCTTGTTCCCGCTTCCCACGGGACCCAAAATTTATACATACCCATAAACTTTCGAGTTTATAATTTTAGTAGGAAGTAGGATAGACATGAAGATTAGGTGATTCTTCAGGGTTATCCCTATTACTTATTTGATATGAACATAATTAATTAAAACCTATCTCATTACATCGCTATTCTAATCGGAAGTACCTAATTGAGTGGTACTTTATTAAATATTAATTCATAGTTATTATTATTACCTAGACTAGACCCTGCAGCATACCTTACCAATTTACTAAGAGTTTTTCTCTCGATTGTGCCTATTAAATTTGGGGTGAAATGAGATAGGTGGCTTCATTCATATTTCATATTGGGCAGGTTGAATGGATATAGGTACCTTCTTTTTTTTTCGTGCGGAAGTCCCCTCGGATACCTCCCCCCGCCGGCCAGCGGGGGCGGTTATGTCAGGCTTGAACCGACTAAAAAAACTTGAAGTCTTTTAAATTATGGTTTTATCAAAGTAAACCTTATTTTATAAGGCTTAATGCCGATTTTAGAATGACCACAATATTTAACATCTCGCTCGTTCTCAATGCCGCAAAGTCGATGAGATCGACTCAGATGGACTCATTTTAATCATTCCTAGTTGACGTGAGTACGCGTAGGTACTTTAATCGAACAGTTACGGTCGCGTACTATACACGGTTCCGTAGTCATCTAGTCTATCCTATCTAGTACATAATACTAATCTATGCTAGTCACATAGAATATGTAATCAAATTGTTACTATAAAGGAAATACGTACAATAACAAGAAAATGAGCAAGTGTCAAGTGTTGTTTTGTGGGCTTTTGTTTATATTAAACTGCAATTCAGGTGAGAGACTAATACTTATACCTATAGATTTATGTGTATGTATCTTAACATAGAAAAACTTAAATGAAACATTAAGAGAAATTCATAAAGGACATAGGCACCTAGCTAAAGAGGTAACTGTACTTTTATTTTAATGTTTATAATAATTAATAATATATAATAATATCAAAGACTAGATAAATTTAAAAACAATAACTTAATATAAACACAACATGGGTACCTATAGGTATGTAGAAATTAGTTATATGTAGAACGAGTTTCTAATTTTCGTGAGGTCAGCAATTTACCGCCAAATTCAAATGTAGTACAGTGAGAGCCATATTCTTTTGCACTATCTTAACCTTAAGAGATTTTTCATGCCTGTTACAATAATGGCAAACGAACACGTCATGGTCTGCCTAATATTAAGCGATTACCGGTGCCTAATTGCGAATGTTGTTCCTCTGAGGTTTTCTGCAAAATTCGTTTGAAAAGTACCGGTATTAACTCTTGCGTAGTACTTTTCTCCTAACTATACAAAAAAAATATGTAAATGTAGCTGTTAAGTAATACCTACTTAGACTAAATTATATATTATGAATTAAAAAACTCTGTACGCGAATTATAAAAGAAAATCTAGAAAGATATCAGAAAAAAAACGTGGGAACTTGGCCTTTTGAAACTAGGCTTGTTTATTATCCCCTAGATTTATATAGGTAGTGAGTACCAGTAGTACTAAAGGGTGTTCTATTATCACGCAATTTGTGTAGTTTTTTACAAAAACACAGCGAAGTCTATTAAATATTAGCTGTTGCCCACGGCTTCGCCCGCGTAGAAGTCTGATCCCGTTCCCTCAACCCATGGTCACCTATTCCAAGGCTGCAAAGGGTAGCCTATGTGATATTACAGGTTATAATTTATACCTGTACCACCCTTATTGATATATTTTACTGAAGATAGATTTACGATCTAGTTATTTTGCTTTGTCAAAGCGGGTAATAATACTACTCTCAGTAGTTAGCAATCTATATTAATAAATATAACCTTTGAACTATCTTTGAATCCGATAACTAACTGTCTTACTATTTGTCGAAGTAACAAAATTACATTAATTACGTACTTTGTTGTTTTTTATGGTATCAATGTTAATGTTTATTAATAGATACGAACATGATTTGTAGATCAATAACCAAAATATTATTTCAGCTTTAGAATATAACAGACAGCGTCTTAACACCAACACAGATTTCTTATTGCACGAAGGAGGAGCACAAACAAGTGGACCGAAACGAGATTACGCAGCATCAGAAACTATCGGGCAGTCTCCTACTAGTAACCAAAATGGGGGCATCCGTGATTATGTTGCACAATTCCCAGCATTAGGCCCTCATGTCGCACCAAAATCAACATTAACAACTCCAGTAAGTAACTCTGGAACGCAACAAAATCCCCATGCAACTAGTGAAAAGAGAGATTATGTGGCGCCGCAATTCCCAACTCTTAAACCAATTCAAAGTAACCAGCCAGTTACTCCAAAAACGACTACCACAGTTCAACGTAATCTTCAGTCATCTAATAGCAAAAGAGATTATGTGGCACCACAATTTCCAACACTCAAGCCAGTTCAAAATAATCAACAGGCACAAAATAGCCAGCCGCATCAAAGCAATCAACCAACTAGCAGTAAAGTAAAAGATCTTGTTAATTTTTACGATAATAAAAGTCCTAATCAAGGATCGCCAAGTTACAGTTCAATCCTACAAGGTTCTACAAATAAAAACAAACCAGTTTCATCCACAAGATTTACCCAACAGACAGTGACAACTTCACCAATTCAGCCTACAAAACCTATGAGTTTCAGTTCAATTGTGATGGGATCAAATAAAGCTAGTACGAACGGCGCTCAGACCTTTACGACTGCTAAACCAACTCGTGTCCGTATTACCCCCGAATCTCGACCAGGGACACCAGTTTTACCAAGTTCCATTGTGAATAACAACCGTCCTACAACTACTATTAGTTCGAACACAGTCAGTGATGCCGAACTGCAGGTGCTTAGTGAAGAACTGTTAAGAAAAGATAGTAATAATGCAGCTCGATACATAACAATTAACTATCAAGAAAAGACCACATCACAGTCAAAGGACGATAAGGCTCCACAACCGTAAGTAGATTGATTAGAATTTATTTGTAGAAATTATTTTTGATAGCCGTCTGGCAGCCAGGGTGCGAGGAAAATGCCTTAGGGCCACCTTACACTCCGGCGTCTGAAAACCCCAGACGGCGTGCGGTTTTAGTCGCTTCGAATCTGACATAATCACCCGGCGGGGTACCAGGGGGATTTCAGCACGAAAAAAAAGTACCTATAAGTATTGGAATTGTCCTTACCACGTGGCCAACCAAGCTGCCCAGCTTATTGCCCAGGTTGAATTGATAGGTTTTGCTCTCCTCTGAAAGGATAGGATCCCGAGCAGAGGTGACCAAAACTTGCCACCAACAGCAGCGTGTGCGGTGTGAGTGCGGAAATATTTGACATGCACTTACCATCCGATAGCTGTGTATTATGTTTGCAAGTTTATTCAAGACATAATACAGAGTGTTAGGGGAATGCGCTCGAAAATAAAGATAAGACAGGAATAATAGATTGTCTGACAAGGGAACAAAAAAGTATTTTTACGGCGAGGGCGCTGCTTTGATCAACGAGCGAAGCGAAGGATTCTAGAATAGAATCCCGACCGGCATTCTAAAGTAGCATCCTGAGCGCAGCGAGGGATTCAAAGTACATCGCCCGAGGGAAAAATAATTTACTCTCAAATGAAATACTTTACTTTTCGTCCCCTTTATATGAGAAAATAAATGAGAGTGTTGTCACTGTTTTATTTGGGATCGATATTGCTGTCGATTCATTTACATTTTGAGTAGATATTTGTAATCTTAGTATCAGACTGGTGCTCAAGGAAAGGCCAGAATCCTTTGATGTAGAAGGACGTAGCGACAATGGCATGGGCGAATTGTCTTTACGTCTTGATTTAATATTTTAATGCGGATGCTAGTTTTTTCCTTATTTTGAATGGAATCTTCGATGTAAACTTTTGCTACAGAGTTGGATTTCCATCCTTCTCAGCTGCGTGCCGCTTTAAAACAGTAAGATCCGCTCCAGAATCTGAAATCTGGTGAAAACAATGTCCTGTGTACAGTTTGCAATCGGGCAACTTCATGTATATAGCGATTTCTAAGGGCATTGAAGACATTCTATATTTTCCCATAACCTGTTGAAGCACTTTCCATTTTGATACCTTTTTTTTTTGTTATCGTGCGGAAATCCCTTCGGATACCCCCCCGCCGGCCAGCGGGGGCGGTTATGTCGGGCTTGCACCGACTAAAACCGCACGCCGTCTCGGGTCTTCAGACGCCACGGTGTAAGGTTACCCATAGAGCATATCCCTCGCACCCCGGCTGACCCTAGGCCATCTCACCACTAACAGCATCGCTCATCGTGTCTCCTCTGAAAGCAGAGGAGTACGGAGAGCGATGTGTTCCCGCCACGTTGGGTATTGGCCGACGATCAATGCCAACCCTATGAAGGGGTGAAGGGGAAGCCATTGACCGCCGCCCAGGGTGTACCGGCCGCTCCGATTCCGTTCCCTCCGGACTGCAGCGGGATCGGAATCGGAGCAACACTCGAGGAGGTTACCCAACACACACCCCCCATTTTGATACCTAATAAAAATCTATTAGATTTTATATGAGAAGGACGCAGGCTCTGATATTTTTTATCCGACTTCAGAAAGGAGGAGGTTCTATGTTCGTCTGTCTATTTTTTTTTGTATTCATCGATTTTCCGTCATTTATGAACCGATTTTGAACATTCTTTTTGCATTGAATTCGTTTTACTCCAAGTAGGTCCCAAATAAATTTTAATAGTATAGGACCGAAAACTCCGAAAATTCTGCAGGAAACTCCCCAAAATCAAACAGAAAATGTGAAATGATCGAGTGTATGATCGAAAATGACGTCAAATGTCTTTTGTTTGGAATACATGATTTGAAAAGCCGTATATATTGGTGCCGATTCCGCTGTTAAAAAATTCTCTAAACTTGACTACCTTTTTAATAAAGTCTAGATTTAATCCGACGGCACATAGAACAGAATTTGAAAATTCAAGAAATAGATTTAGAGACAGTTTCGTTTAGTGAGAGGAGCAACATAATTAACGCCATTTTATGAATTCAATAGTAAATTAAAAAATTGTTTTAAGGTGCTCCCTTACGTGAGCATTCGCCTGTAATGTAACGTTACAGGTTCGAACATTCGATACATCAGTGAGGTAGTGGGGATTGGAGAATGGAGTGGAGAGTGGAGCGGAGTGGAGTAGAGTGAAGCGGAGTAGAGTGAAGTGGAGCGAAGCGGAGTGGAGTGGAGAGGAGTGGAGTGGAGCCGAGCGGAGCGGTGTGGATTGGAGCGGAGCGGCGTGGAGAGGAGTGGAGTGGAGTGTAGTTGATTGGAGGGGAGCGGAGCGGAGTGGAGTGGAGTGGAGTGCAGCTGATTAGAGCGGAGTGGAATGGAGCGGAGCGAAGTGGAGTGGAGAGGAATTGGAGTGGAGTGTAGAGTGGAGTGGAGAGTGGATTGGATAGTGGAGTGGAGAGTACAGTGGTGAGTGATGACGACTTCAACAGAAAATTCTTACGTTTTTTAGGGTTTTTATGTATATATATATATATATTATAGTTTACATATATATATGTGTGTATGGCTACGAATATATAAATATATAAGGTGTCACAAAATTAGGTCTCTGAATTTGGTGAGATGACTTGGTATCGACAAAATATGTATTTGAAACATAAAAAACATCGAGTAAAAAAAAGTTAAAAATAAATAAAATAAAAAGAATAAAAATTAAAAAAAAACACCACTAGCGACCAGAGTCACGTGACGCGACGAGCCCGTGACGCACGTGGTAGGCGTGCAGTATTTCTCCTCGCAGTATTCTCCAAGCCGGGCAGGGGGATTGTGGTCGCAGCACTAGTGGGACCGGTGGGGGTCACGCGGTGCTGCGACGACAATCCTCTTCTGATGCGGCCGTCAAGCTGAGTGCCACCATTGTTAACATGGTACATGTATGTAATGGTGACCCTCTTTCCTGAGACTTTACCTTCAGCTTACCATCAGGCGAGGTGAAGTCAAATTGACGTGTCCTAAATATAAAAAAAAAAAAAAAAAAAAAAAAAAAAAAAAAAAGCGGATGTGTGGGAAATACCTAAATCGCGCCCCGCGTCATGTGTGCTCGTCGCATCACGTGACGCTGGTCGGTGGTGGTGTTTTTTTTTTCATTTATATTTTTTTATTTTTTTTATTTTTACCCGATATTTTTTTGTTTCAAATACATATTTTGTCGATACCAAGTCATCTCACCAAATTCAGAGACCTAATTTTGTGACACCTTATATATTTATATATTCGTAGCCAAATGGCAGAAAACGGAACCCTTATAGATTCGTCATGTCTGTCTGTCCGTCCGTATGTCACAGCCACTTTTTTCCGAAACTATAAGAACTATGCTGTTGTAGCCAGGTAAGTAGATGTATTCTGGGAACCGTATTAAGATTTTCACACAAAACTAGAACAAAAACAATACATTTTGGGTGTTCCCCATACTTAGTAAACAATTTTTTTATCAAACCCATACGTGTCTATGGGTATTACCATGTAAACCTCCAACGAAAATTGGTTTGAACGAGATCTAGTAAGTAGTTTGTATTCACAGTCATAAATCGTAAACCGCAATTTACCTTTCATTCATCATCATATCAGCCGTAGGAAGTCCACTGCTGAACATAGGCCTCCCCCATCGACTTCCATTTCGACCGGTCTGTAGCGGCCTGCATCCACCGAGTCCCTGCGCTCTTTGTTAGGTCGTCTGTCCACCTTGCGGGAGGCCTTCCTACGCTGCGCTTGCCGTTACGTGGTCTCCACTCAAGAACCTTTGTGCCCCACCGGCCATCGGTTTTCCGAGCTATGTGCCCTGCCCACTGCCACTTCAGCTTGCTGACTCGCTCTGCTATGTTGGTAACTTTAGTTTGTCTACGGATCTCCTCGTTTCTGATTCGATCTCGTAGAGAAACCTCAAGCATAGCCCGTTCCATAGCTCGCTGTGTGATCCCGAAGTCCTTATGAGGCCCATAGTGAGAGACCACGTCTCAGCACCGTAGGTCATCACTAGTAACACGCGCTGATTAAAGACCGTTGTCTTCAAGGACTGCGGTATTTTGGACAAGAAGACGCTGCGCAGTATCCTGAACGCAGCCCAGCCGAGTTGGATTCGTCAATTGACCTCCTTTTTGAAGTTGGATTTGCCTAGTTGGACGGTTTGTCCCAGATAGACATAGTCATCAACAACTTCGAGAGGTGAGCCTCCCAATAATACGGGGGTGGGCGACACATGGACATTTGACATGACTTTCGTTTTGTCCATGTTCATTTTCAGGCCCACCCGCTGGGACACTCTGTTGAGGCCTCCGAGTATAGTGCTGAGCTCCTCTAAAGACTTTGCCATGACTACGATGTCGTCAGCAAATCGAAGGTGAGTGATGTATTCGCCATTGATATTGATGCCGAATCCTTTCCAATCCAGAAGCTTGAAGGCGTCTTCTATTGTATTGGTAAAGAGTTTCGGCGAGATGACATCACCCTGCCTAACTCCCCTCTGCAACGGAATAGCCTCTATGCTCTGATCCTGTACTCGGACCGACATGGTGGCGTTTTTATACAAGCACTTCAGTACTTCGATATACTGATAGTCAAAGTGGCACCGCTGAAGATACTGCAGCACCGCCCAAGTTTCGATCGAATTGAAGGCTTTCTCATAGTCCACGAACGCCAAGCATAGTGGCAAATTATACTCCTCGGTCTTCTGTATAATCTGCCGCAGCGTATGGATGTGGTCTAGGGTACTATAGCCTTTACGGAAACCGGCTTGTTCGGCACCCTCGAAAACTCAATGAACTCAAATATAAAAATATAAAAAAAATAACATTATTATGTTACTTGTTGCTACGGGACCCTTCATGGGCGAGTCCGACGGCCAGTTTTTGACATACCCGATTGTTATTTTTATAAGCTCGTTACTACGACAAGCTCCATGAATGCCGAATATTAAAGCCACCTGTAACAAAACAGAAAGGGAATCAGACAAGTAGGTACAATAGGTACACGTTTCAAAACACTGTTTTTTTACTATTACAATGGATAAACTAAAAGATACATACTTTTATTGCGAGAAATTCCTTATCAGGCGCGCCATTGAAAAGAGTCTCAACGTTTTGATGAGAAAATACTCGTAGTCACTTCAGATAAACTAGTAATTTTGAGTAGCTATCAATTTTAATATTTTTATTGGTATTTACTGTACTTCTTCATCTTCTGCATTGAGTTTAAACTCCGCAGGGTAGAAGGTTGCTTAGTTTTGGTGAATTCTTGAAAATAGGCCAAAAACACATTTTCCGAAAACGTTTTTGCTCTTTTTCTGTTTTTCTATAGTATGAAAGTGTCATAATCCCTTAATGTTTCTCCTGGGATTTCGTGCGTAATAAGTTTTTCACGACGTAGTTAGCTTCCATAGTTCTTATTCTTTTTGCCAAATACAATAAAATATGTACTGATTACAAAAACAGATACGTGCGCGCTTATGTTTTTTGTTTTGACAGCGCTGGTCCCCGCGCCGTGCAGCCATCATATACCAGCCAAAATTCATACAATTTAAACGCAAATTGTATGAATTTTGATTTCTATGAATGATATATTCCAAATTATCCTAAAAAGGACCTATCGAAAAATTGTTATTTTGCTCCCACTAATAGAACAAAGCGACATTTTTCTAAAAGAAGGGATGAAAAAATATAATTACCGAATTTATTTTTCGGTCGGTTTTTTTTAAGCAATATTGATGTATTTTTGCAAGCTTTTACCTAACTTACGCTGTAAGTACACACATCAAAAAAAGTTTGTGATCATAGCATAAGGTACTACTTGTATAAATTTAAATTAAATTTTATGAAATAAAATTCTTTGTTGTGTGTTGCCTTTAATTAGAAATACGCTGTTTGAAAATAAAAAATAAAACTATTTTTAATTTTTCATAAAATAATATTGAGTAATTGAGAAAAAGACTGTTTAACCAAACATCAACAACAATTTATTAAAAAAAGGGTTATATTCAATATAATATAACTCCTCCTGTGGCGCGAACACCTGCGGAGATCGTCCTGGGCATGCTCAGAATTAAGTTATCCAGTATTTCTTGGGGTAACCTGTCCCATTTTTAAATACCGACTTACCTGAGCTCTGGCACTGTCTGTGGACGTGGCCTAAGATTCCAAACAGCTCGCTTAAGAGCATCCCATTTGTGCTCTATTACGTTTAAGTCAGGCGAGCTGGCAGGCCAGTCTAACCTTGTGATGAAGTATTCTCGAAGATCAGCATTGACTCGGTGAACTTGATGGGCGGGCGCATTATCATCGACCTGTACAAATTGGTGCCCATAGTTTACTCGGAATGGTCTGACAATTCCATCAATAGCAACTGCTTTATGGCTGGCATGGCTGCTGTCATGAAGCCTCGATACGGGATCAAAGGCGTTCTAGCTCCAATCATATTACCACCTCAAAAGGAAACCGATTTGCCTTTCACCTTTCACGGTCTCCTGGTCTTCTCCAGACACGTACATTTCGGTTATCTGGATGAACGTTGATTCTCGATTCGTCAATGAAGAGACAGTTTGCCAGAAGTTTACTTCTTCATCTTCTTTATTTTGCCGAAGCCTAGCTCACTGCAGTCTCCGACGTTGAAGTTGCTGGAAATTAAGAGGAGCTCGACAAGACCTCCATGCTCGTAATCCAGCCTAGTGCAAGCAATCCCAAATGGTCTGATTGCTAACTTCCAGCCCAGAGGCGGCCCGAACTTCTGCTTTAATTTTAGCGTTGATTGTCGGCGGGTCACGGGCTGCCAGCAATCTAATATAGCGCTTTTTGGCAGCAGTTAAAACAGTTGGCAGACCACTGCGGGGTCGGTCAGCTAAATTACCCATCTCTTGGTACCTCTGCACCATGGTCACGATACAATTCCCCGAATACCCTCGCCTTAATTAGCTGAGGAGTTGCTATATCCTAATATAGCAACTCTTCAGCTAATTAAGGCGAAAGTATTCGAGGACTTTAGGTATTTTTGGCATAGCAAAGTTGGCACTTTACGCTTCTGCGAGGCGCTGGCCATGTGTAGAAAAATAGGAACGAACAATATAGGAATGAATGTGCCTGTTATGAAGAAACATTTTATGTTTCAGCAACATACCTAATTAAACTGCATATTAGTACCAATTTTTAAGTTCAATCGATTTCCAAAAAGAGGTAGTTTCGCAATGCGATACGTAGTTATTTCTACCTATGTAATTTATTTGAAACTGTTTACATAATATTTGATAAATTATGAATAAAAATAAATAAAGAGGCACTTATAATTTTATATGTATGTATGAATGTATGATGAATATTTAGGTACTCTCGTGTTTGGAGATGGCCCAGGGTCAGTCGGGGTGCGAGGGATATGCTCTATGGGCAACCTTACACCCCGGCGTCTGTAGACCCGAGACGGCGTGCGGTTTTAGTCGGTTCAAGCCCGACATAACCGCCCCCGCTGGCACGCGGGGGGGTATCCGAAGGGATTTCCGCACGATAAAAAAAAAAAAAAAAAAAAAAAAAAAAAGGTATATATATATTGTATATATATACGTTAATTATCTAATAATTGCAAATAAAAATCGCATCTCAACTTTTTATCAACGGAATTGTACAACTGACAAATTTCTTGCGATGTGGTATTTATGCTACGTAACTACATTGACTATCTGCTACTACCACTTATATACTCTTTGATCTGAACGTTTCATATAGGTGAACCATGAATTTTCATGGTTTAATACAGAATTGATGTATATTTTGATAACAGTTTTTCACTCTCCTATCAATGAACTTTATTTTTGTACCATTTTTATTTTTCTAACTTGAACAATACTCAAATAAATAATAAATAAATAAATAAATATTCTACGACATTCTACACAGCGCTTTCTAGACCCGAAGTAAGCATAGTTTAACTAGCTTGTGTTATGGGTTCCAGAATGCGGGTAAACATACTTATATACTTTTTTTTTGTAAATACATACATATTATACATAGAAACACCCAGACCAATGCAAATAGACATATTCATGCATACAAATATTTGCACTGAGCGGGAATCGAACCCGCGCCCCCCTGTCGTAGCAGTCTAGCAATTTCTATCGAGGAAAATAAAAGTCACCATGTATCGGATAACCGAAAATACTCGTTTGTATAGTCTAGAATAACATATGTGCTTTTCAGAATACAGGGACTTCTCATTTAGGTACGAGAAATCCTAATCTAAAAACACCCTTAACCACTAGTTTGACAGATTTTTTTAACATTCTCCCAAAATAATAATGCTCTGAAATATATTAAAAAATGTGCCCAACGTAATTAAATATGTACCCAATCAATTGAAACATCAATTCCGGTGCTTCGCCGGCCGCTGCCGCGGCACGCTCGCTTCGGTGGCTCGGCTCGCACTCTGTTGGGGTCACAGTTCTAACCTAACCTAACCCACTTACTTTACGTATTTTTGGAATATAATTCTAAAAATCTGTCGAAGTAGTGGTAATTCGAAGGTGTGTCTAATAATTGTCTGTCGAAGCAATGACTTGTCGATCTATGTGTTTTCGAAGTTCGCTACATGTCGAAGTATTGTACTGTCTAAATTCAGTCCGTAAATGATAAACCTATCAAGTTTGGGCTTATTTGTTGTCTTGACCAACTCTCTGATGTTACATGGTATTTAATGGCTGATGATGGAGTAGGAAGGCGGTCATAGGAACTCCTCAACTAAACAAAGACAAATTCAATAGTTTTTGAAATCAGCACATCGTTTTTTTTTTATAAAAGACTGTTTTTAAAAGTTATTTTTGTTGTATATTTTATTCTATATATTCTTGGATGGTGAGAAACTGGGGTGAAGTCCAGAAGATACAGGTCACCGTCCTAAACATTCATATTTATCAAAACTATCTGTAATCGATGATCTTAATTACTTCATGTGATGTTGGTTAATTATTTCTAATACATTCATTCTATACCCATACAAGTAAACTAAAATGAAAAATGAGCTGATAATGTTTGAAAAATGTAAACATGATATTGTACTGTGTAATGTTACAGATTGCTCACTGTGTCTCCTGAAGCATGGAATATACCAACTGTACAGAAGCTTGTCCCACTATTGGACAATTACGAAAAGGATTCTTTAGTTAATGAACATGTTACACCGCAGGTTGGTAGATATTAGATAGGCACAATATTCAGTTTTTTTCGTAACTTTCCAGTCATAATACCTCTACTTACCCATAGTAGCATTATCATCACGATTCCCACTGCTAGGTACATACTAGCTGGGGTGTGTGTTGGGTAACCTCCTCGAGTGTCGCTCCGATTCCGATCCCGCTGCAGTCCGGGGGGAACGGAATCGGAGCGGCCGGTACACCCTGGGCGGCGGTCAATGGCTTCCCCTTCACCCCTTCATAGGGTTGGCATTGATCGTCGGCCAATACCCAACGTGGCGGGAACACATCGCTCTCCGTACTCCTCTGCTTTCAGAGGAGACAGGATGAGCGATGCTGTTAGTGGTGAGATGGCCCAGGGTCAGCCGGGGTGCGAGGGATATGCTCTATGGGTAACCTTACACCCCGGCGTCTGAAGACCCGAGACGGCGTGCGGTTTTAGTCGGTGCAAGCCCGACATAACGGCCCCCGCTGGCCGGCGGGGGGGTATCCGAAGGGATTTCCACACGATAAAAAAAAAAAAAGGTACATACTAGCTAAACTAATGAAATGTAATGAATTACCCACTGTTATGTAGAATTTCGACCACTCATTGTACTACCTATTTGTTTTTGCAGGAGCGAATTGAAGAAAATAATTTTATGGATGCGGTAATGTCTACCACAGTAATGAGGCATTTAATGACTTTTTTAAAGAACAAAGGTAGGAAGCATATATGTATTTGAGTCTATGTGTTTTTTATCCAGATTCCCACTTACCTAAGCGTTTCGCATACCTATATATATACTAATTTTGGTAAACGTTGTCGTAGGCTTGGTATCGCTAGATCCGAAACAGCAAAGAGACTTTGTGAAGCAGCTATGGTTTACGTTGTATTCAAGAGGCAAAGGCAAGCTTGGCAGTTCCGGGTTTGAGCACACTTTCCTCTCAGAGATTAAGAATGGAGGAGTACAAGGTAAACGTCATAAATAGATTTAGGTACGGTTACTAACCGCCCCCGCTGGCCAGCGGGGGGGTATCCGAAGGGATCTCCGCACGAAAAAAAAAAAAGGTACGGTTACTTATTTACAACTTTTTCCATACTGTAGGTAATAATTATGACTTGAAGTTCCCCAATCAGGCACCTCCAAATTCGAATGGGAAGTTTCACGTCATTTTAAATATATATAGTTGGTCGTGCGCTGTTTCACAGCTAGGTGCTTGGATTTTAGGTTACTACTCGTATTGCGGAGTACCGTAGAACCATGCCGGTTACTGTGTTAACCCCACAGGATAGACGCCAACCTTCGGACCACACTTTCGTTCATAGCTCTATATTGGACCTATTGTGGGTAACAACAGTGGGTGATAGCGGTCAGGGTCTAGAGGACACTACACGATCTTCTTATAATAATGAGTTTCTTAGCCGAGACTTTGAAGAATTCGTAGACAGGGAAACCGTCCAGCCCACCTTGGTTAATTTTTATTGAGATTTTCTTCCGCACATCACCCAAGAGCCAGCTTTTTGTTCATAACCGGTCCAGGTTTTGCCGTGTGGTGGTCTGTGCTAGACCATGTCCACTGATCGCTTAGAAAGAATTCAGAGGTGATGACCCTGTCTACTCTGTGTCGCTCTTGCTCCACTGAGCAGTCTACTAAGCAAAGAGACGCGTAGGAACCAAATTAAGTACCTAAAATCCACTCTCACCTTGGCAGAACATCGGTAAGCGGCAATGCCTCTCCCAAATAAAGAAAGATAAGCGTGGCTAAATAGATCACTATGGTACAATAACCATATATACCATACCATACCATCCATACCATCTATCTATCGGTACTATGACTTATACTACTAGGACAGCCTCCGTGGCGTGGCGGCCGCTACGCAGGAGGCGCGGGTTCGATACCCGCTCAGGGCAAATATTTGTATGCATGAATATGAGTATTTGCATTGGTCTGGTCGTGCCTCGGAGAGCACGTTAAGATGTCGGTCCCGGTTGCCATACGAATATGTATGACAGTCGTTATAGGGGAAATGGGTGAAAAGGCCCCACATAGAAGGGCTGATCACCCGTCTGGTCAAACGGCGTCCCCACTGGCAGTATAATTATCTATCGGTACTATTATGAAATTGTAATTTCGGTGTGTTTGTACATTGCAGACAAAAATATTTTTTGGAATTCTTATCTATTTATCTGTTTGTTCGCGATGGATGCAAAACCTTATGAACGGATTTTGATGTGGAATTGATGCGGTTTCTTCTATTGGAAAGACTTGGTCAGACTTTATCTACCGTATGTTTGATTGCAATAGGTTAAATCTAGTGGGGCGGAAATCACACAGTGATTGTCAAACTTCGGGCCAAACTTAGATATTTTTGTTGCAGTATTTTTATATTTTTTTTTTACTTGTGAACAGACCTTAGGCTTTATGCATATTATTCGACGCGTCTTTATATATTGAGCAATAAATATGAAGAAAATGAAATCAAATCAAACGTTTTTAGGGACAATTTGTATGGTAGGTACCCGAAACCTTGAACGTACAAACCCCAAAATCTAATCAGTTCTTCCCATTAACCAAACAAGATGATTGGCGAAAGAATTTTTTAAATCGGATAAGTGGTTCTTGAGTTATTGCGTAAACAGACATCCAGACCAACAGACAGACCGACACAAAATTTTTTTTGCTTAATTAGACTTAGAATCATGTGAAACGTCGAGAAAAGTGATAAAAAGTGGGTGTAAGATTTTGTTTTTTTTTTTGCGTGATTTTAAGACTTCGGTGTCCACCTGGTTGGTGGCCCGAAGTAATAGAACCGGAGATTTGACCAAAAAACTATAATCGATCTTGGTGTGGGCGGAGCCGCGGACATCAGCTAGTGATAAATATTTTCACCAGTGTAGTCAGTCCCTTAACTTACCAACATTCAGGACTTATACTTTCACTGCTATCGATAGTATTTAGCCTTGTGTAACTACTGTTGTACCTTGTCAATTTTATAATTTTCAACAGGTTTACACAACTGGATTTATTTTTCTAAAGAAGAAGCAGCCAATCGCGTTAACTACTTGGGCTACATGAAGTACATCGAACTAAACGATGTAAGTATTCAAAACGTTGAATATGGACTAATTACTTTCTGACCCTTTTGTAGCACAGGTAAATGCGATTCAGTGTCTAGTGTGTCTAGCAAATCACTAGAATGCTCAAGGACATGCACAAGAATTATAGTAGTGAAGCCTCGCCAGTCAAGGCCAACGTCTTCAACAGGTATAAACGTATTCGTGCTACTGTCTTCTAAACTTATACCCGACCTGGGATCGTGTCACAGCACCATCTTATTAGTTGTTTTTGTTATTTTATGATACCAAAAGTAAGTGAATGTATTCAAAACTATTTTCGAATATGTTTTTGAGTCCAATATTACTAAATAATTTAATTGTTTGGAAAAAATGTCCGTTGGGGCACTCCGTTGCATTCAGTAAGGTGCGGGGTATAATGATAGCTATTAATCGACTTTGATGATATCAAATAGTTTGTACAACCATTTATTTAACTTTCGACAGCTCAATTTTTCCTCCTAGCTCAGTGCGTAAACTATACGATTTCACACAACAATCGAATATATAAGGTGTCACAAAATTAGGTCTCTGAATTTGGTGAGATGACTTGGTATCGACAAAATATGTATTTGAAAAAAAAAATCGGGTAAAAAAAAATAAAAAGAAAAATGAAAAAAAAACACCACCAGCAACCAGCGTCACATGACGCGACGAGCACACGTGACACTGGTCGCGATTTAGATATTTCCCACACATCCGCTTGGAGAATACTGCGAGGAGAAGGACTGCACGGCTACCACGTGCGTCACGGGCTCGTCGCGTCACGTGACGCTGGTTGCTGGTGGTGTTTTTTTATTATTTTTATACTTATTTTTTTAATTTTTTTGTTTTATTTTACCCGATATTTTTTTTTGTTTCAAATACATATTTTGTCGATACCAAGTCATCTCACCAAATTCAGAGACCTAATTTTGAGACACCTTTTATGAAGAAATTGCAATCGATTTTGCCATTTTTGCCTATGTATCAAAGTACCCCTCGGGTGGGGCAGAATAATGCTAAAACGTTTTCTGATTAACATGCGTACATCTCTATAACCTAATCACTTTTAGCGATTATTACGTATCAAAAATGAAAATGTTTTTAAATGCATAGGTCAAAAAAAAACAAATATGATGTTAAAAATGAGGTTGAATTTTTGTGCATCAATGGGCCCCGTTATGGTTTCCAACTTGTACCGTGCTAAAAAGTCATATTCTAGGTTACTACTTACTTCCTTTTTATGCGCTTGAGGAATTTAACCTACTTACCGATTCTTCAACCTGTTCATTGTTGCTACTTTAAAATAAACATATTTTTTACAGAAAGGTGTCGTGATGAAGTTCCACTTTAATCAACAGGGATTGGACAAGCCGGTTAACGCCATGTTTATTGGAACATCTCCGGAATTAGAATTAGCTTTGTATACGCTGTGCTTTGTTACTCGTGTCGACAATGACTGCAACCTGAAGCTAGCAAATAATGACGTGAACATTATTACGTACAATTACCGTTATCGAAGCAAGAATCTTATTGGGACAGCTTTTCCACAAATTTAAAACATAATTATTATTCACAGCCTGAAATTAATAAGACAGCGACTATTTGAAACATTTGTATTCTTACCATCTTATGCTGATCGCATAAACTCAAAACACCCTTGTTGTTCTGAGGCTGTAGAAACATCTTATACCTACCGATTTACCATCGTAAACGATATTGTTTTAGTACTTGGCTTCATTAATTTCATTTCATAAAAACAATGTACTTAGAACTCAAATTGTCATAAGAGGAATTGATCGTATTATTTTAAATAACATAGTATCCAGAAAAACAGTAACCTACAATAAGATCAGATTGATCACCTATCTAAATAATTGAATGAGAAATTAAAGCGATCCACAACTAGAAATGTATTTTATTTAGAACTATGATAATAATAAGACGACCTCTGTGGCGTAGCGGTAGAACTTTCGACTGCTAAGTATCTACCTAGTATATTTGCATTGGCCTGGGTGTTTCTATGTTTATTATGTTTTTATTTACAAGAAAGAATGAATACCTTTTTTTTTTTTTTTTTTTATCGTGCGGAAATCCCTTCGGATACCCCCCCGCCGGCCAGCGGGGGCGGTTATGTCGGTCTTGCACCGACTAAAACCGCACGCCGTCTCGGGTCTTCAGACGCCGGGGTGTAAGGTTACCCATAGAGCATATCCCTCGCACCCCGGCTGACCCTGGGCCATCTCGCCACTAACAGCATCGCTCATCCTGTCTCCTCTGAAAGCAGAGGAGTACGGAGAGCGATGTGTTCCCGCCACGTTGGGTATTGGCCGACGATCAATGCCAACCGTATGAAGGGGTGAAGGGGAAGCCATTGACCGCCGCCCAGGGTGTACCGGCCGCTCCGATTCCGTTCCTCCCGGACTGCAGCGGGATCGGAATCGGAGCGACACTCGAGGAGGTTACCCAACACACACCCTAGGTTGTATCTACCTAAAGGTTTTAGTATATTACCTGGTTCTGTAGGTCTACGAGGTCAAGACGATGCTTTTTCGCGATTGTAGACGTGTACGTGTAGCACCAGCCCTACCATGATATGTACATCCGCAATTGTGGACAAGCACGAAAAACGAACTAACGAAAGAAGTGTCATTTAGGTACCATGAAGTTGGGGACCTCCACGCGGTGCACCCTGGGCAACGGAGACAGCAGCGCTTCTCTCCTAGGGCGGGAGAGACGCTGCCGCCTACGGCCAACTCCGACCGAGGCGAGGACGGCCCTGTTGAGGGCTGTTCGGAAGCTTTCCACGTGTCCCTCTGATTAGCAGATGGCACAGTGGAGAGCAAGTAAGGGGGCCATCTCAAAACCGTAGATGGCTCGGGGTCGGTCGGGGTGCGAGGGATATGCTCTATGAGTAACCTAACACCCCGGCGTCTTAAGACCCGAGACGGCGTGCGGTTTTAGTCGGTTCAAGCCCGACATAACCGCCCCCGCTGGCCGACGGGGGGGGGGGTATCCGAAGGGATTTCCGCAGGAAATAAAAAAAAATGTACCATGAAGTTACTTCGGATTCCGTTCTTTCGGTGGGGAGCATAAAGTATGTTCGGGACTGAATCAAACATAAAGGAGGTTTTCGTTTATAATATATTTCTGTTAACCTTACACCCCGGCGTATGAAGACCCGAGACGGCGTGCGGTTTTAGTCGGTGCAAGCCCGACATAACCGCCCCCGCTGGCCGGCGGGGGGGTATCCGAAGGGATTTCCGCACGATAAAAAAAAAAAAAAAGGGTTTCAAAGTACATCGCCCTAGGGAAAAATAATAATACCTGGGTTCTTGACTACTGTCGAATTTAAAAAAAAAATTCTTCATAGGAGGTCTAGTTATGACCCCCTGAGTCCGAAATGACCACTGGTCAAAAAGTTTATATATATATATATATATATAAATATGTATGTATGGTTCCACTTCCCAAAATTTGCGGCACTCTCACGGTCGCATTTTTGCCCCGATCGCTTTCAAACTGCGGTCAAAAATTGCTTGGGTGTAAACTTAGTTTAAGTTCGTGAACGGGTGGAATCCGGCCTAAGGGGACGGTAGGGCCTCACTTTTTGTGAAATCAGTTTTTCCTCAAAATTTCACGTTCCATGAAAGATATTCGAACCGTTCTAATTTTATCCCATAGTATACATGAATACCAACAACTTTTAATTATATACCTATAAGATTAAAACTTTAACTAAAAGTGGAGGGGGGGGGGAAACCAAAATTTTTCGGGAAAAAAATCATAACTTCTAACCGGTGAACATTCTTGGTGTCGGAAACATTTTTAATCGATAGGCCATTTTTAAGTCTAAAATAAATGTCTGAAAAGTTTTTCGCTAAAAGTTACCGTTTTCGAGAAAAGAAAATTATACATGTTAAAAATGCGCTCGGCGTGGGTCATAGAAGAAGCATAGGTCATATTAATTGCTTCACGAAATCTACCTGTGCGTTCCCCCTGCGGGAACGGATTTTTTTTCATGTAATTTTTTAAATTTATTCTCCGTTTGAACCATCCTCGGACTTCAAGGAATATTATAAAAAAAGAATTAGCGAAATCTGTTCAGCTGCTCTCGAGCTTTGCGCCTAGTAACACATTCAGCGATTCATTTTTATATTATAATAGAGGAACAAAGCGACTTGTCAACTGTCATATCATGTAGCATAGGGAGGTATAAAAGTTTCAAAAATTGTGGTTTTAAAAAGCTCCAAAAAATTTGGTACCAAGACTTATAGTGAGGCGGAAGAAACAATTTTTAAATATTTTAATTCTAAGTAACGCATTCATTATATTCGTAACTCTTAGATAGCTATATCACCCTGGATATTTTTACTTTTTCTAAATTTAATTTACAAAATATTTTGCATTGTAAATGCAACAAAACTCAAATAACACTATATCAGAATATTGCTTTGGAGAAAAAAAAAATAGGAGCGAACCAATGATAGTAAGTTGGTAAATGCTCTATGGGCAACTTTACACCCCGGCGTCTGTAGACCCGAGACGGCGTGCGGTTTTAGTCGGTTCAAGCCCGACATAACCGCCCCCGCTGTCCGGCGGGGGGGCACCCGAAGGGATTTCCGCACGAAAAAAAAAAAAAAAGTTCCTACCTACATTAATATTATTTTCATTTTATTAGCTGACTGTAGATGTAGATATAGCAGTAATTTGTCACATGTTAGATCACAACGTTATGTCTTTCGTAATCAAAGAAAATATGATACAATATGTACCTATTCTGCTAGACAACATACGCGTGCACATACGTGTACCTTTTTTTTTTTTTTTTTCGTGCGGAATCCCTTCGGATACCCCCCGCCGGGCAGCGGGGGTGATTATGTCGGGCTTGAACCGACTAAAACCGCACGCCGTCTCGGGTCTTAAGACGCCGGGGTGCAAGGTTGCCCATGGAGAATATCCCTCAAACCCCGACTGACCCTGGGCCGTCTCCGGTTGGGGAACCACGGTGTCCCCGTCTTGCCCCGGTTTGACTCCTCTGCTGGGAGCTTTTAACGAAAACGCTGCTTTAACCCCTTCAGATATGCACAATACACAATTCCACCAGTGGAATTGTGTATTTTACATAGGGTGGTGGAATAGGCTCCCATGGGTAGCGGGAACGGGATCAGAATTCCACGCGGGTGAAGCCGCGGGCAACAGCTAGTAATGAATAAAAATACTAATAAGTGATAGTTAATGGCCGGACTGTCGAATTGCAAATTCTTGAATAATTGCCCACGGATGCCGAGCGTAGCAGGGCGAGCAGCCGGCGGGTCTTGCTGTGAAGCAGACCCGTAAGCGCAGACGGCGCGCACTGGCCCGGCTGGGGGAGGACGTATCGGATGAGGACTGCATCCTCACCGGGACGACCTCCTCCAGCAGTGACGAGGCGTCGAAGCCTGCGTCAAAGGTGGCAGCAGGCCACCGAGGGGCGCGAGGTGTGGAACGAGGGCTGGGTAACCGAGTCCCCTCGGCTCCTGAGAGGGCCGCGGGCAAGGCCCGCGCGGTGGAGCTGGCGGAGTCCCGTCGGGAGACGGCTCGACTAGCTGCAGCCGTCGAGGAGCTGAAGAGGGGGATGGCGACCCCGAATCAACCGGCGCAACCGGTGCAACGGGCGCAACTGGCGGAGCCGGCGGGGGATCGCTCGTCGGTGAGGCAGTCGGCGGAGTAGGCGCTGTCAGCGGAACAGGCGCTGTCGCCGCAGCCGGAGCAGCCGGCTCGTCCAGCACAGCAGAGAGCACCACTTACGGAGCCTTGGTTCGCGTACGTGGAGGCGCTAGAGGAGCGTGTGATGAATCGGATGGAGGTCCTTACCTATTGTGCAGGGTGTGCGGTGAACAGGGGTACGGGGTGTCCGGGGGCGCCACCGGTCTCGGCATTTTTAATGAACCTGCGCCCGTGTCATGATGCCGGGCGTTATAACTCAACCCCATGTAAAAAGAGCTCCAGTTTGCATACACTTTGTATGGCATCCGGAGCTCTTCTTGCCAAAGAAGTGCGAACTACAGGCTTAACCTAAAACCAAATACTCGATAGAAGAGGAACGTTGAAGAGGTGAAAGCTCTAAGTTTTAATTTGGGGAAAGTATATGATGCCTTGTTTACCATATAGCTATACTGAAAGAAGGATAATTCATGACTGCCAAAAATTAAGTCGTTCCTATCTGCGTTCGTATTAGGTTTTATAGTAATGTACCTACTGAGGCAGAGGATGAACCGATAACAGACTTGAAAACTCATTTTAGAGGTAATTTTTTACTACTACGTATTAGATATCGCAATTACTAAGATCTACGAACGGTTCGCACTTTTAAATCAAAATTATGTTATTTTTCGAGTTCGTTGAGGAAAAAATACAAAATTTTAATGAAGTTTCGGACCGACTCCTCCAAATTAATATACATTCAGCATTTACTATTGTTCGATACTACCTTTTCGTCCCAAAATTCACACATGCTTTACGATCATCACAACTTTTCAAACACTCGGCACTTTTAGGCAAGATGGACAAAATTATTCAAAATACTCCGTGTAAAATGTTGAATGCAGATTTAAACGATCGAGCCTGGCTGCAAGCGGCTCTACCGGTTCGCTGTGGTGGGCTCGGCGTTCGTAAAATTACCGATGTCAGTTTACCAGCCTTTCTATCTTCGATCCATGGCACAGAAGAACTAACCAGGAAAATTTTAATACCCACACTGGTTAATTCTGAAGTACCAGGCAAAATCGAAGCTATAAATGCTTGGAAAATGGCTTGCCCAAACACTGATTTGCCCACCAACCTATTCTCCCAGAGACAATTGGACAGGCCGTTTTGTAACGTGGCAAGGCAATATTTAATTAACACATCTTATAATATTGCAGAGCGCGTTCGCCTTTTGGCTGTGGGGGAATGGGAGTCTGGTGTCTGGCTGCAGGCTCTTCCATCGCCCAACATAGGCACTATGTTGGACGACACAGAATTGCAGCTTGTCTTCGTTTGGGTGCTCCTTGTGTCTCTCCTCATCGCTGTCTCTGTGGAGAAGCAGTCGACAGCATCACGGCCTATCATACGGCAGGAGCGCAGGACGGATGTCACGTCATGCACACCTAAACGATATTATCCACCGGGCTCTTGCCACCGGTGTTACAGCCGTGCTTTAACCTGCTGGTTTGGTTCGCGACGATGGCAAGAGACCAGACGGTATGTCTTTGGTGCCTTAGAAGTTGGGGGGTTCGGAGACCTTCAAACGGCGCAAATATAATATTTTAGTCAGTAATTATATTTTTGAGCCGTTTGGGGTCGAAACACTAGGTTCGTGGAGCCCTAGTCCACGGTCGCTTTACAAAGAAATCGCTAAGCGACTGGTCGACGCTTCGCGTGACCAAAGACTGGCTTGTTCTTTGCGCAAAGAATTGGCATTGCCATCCAACGTTGCAATGCCGCCAGCCTTTTAAGGATATGCTCTATGGGCAACCTTACATGTAATGCACAATGCAATGCACAATGTTCTAATTTGGAAAATAAACTAGGCCATATTGGCAATTCAGATATGGAGGAGAAAGAGCTCTTCAATGAAAAACGAATTATTACCGATGTTCATTAACGACTCTACAACGCCTTTAGATATTTAAAATTATTTGTTTGCGAACAAATTAATTTTAGTGTTCCCAAATCTATCCACAGCATTGCCACATGGGATTCACCTTACATTACGAGTTACAGTAGCATACAGCGAAAGATCATTTTCTAAAGTTAAATAAAAAAATTGAATAATTACCCCCATACGGGAAAGGAAACTTTGAAATAAAGAAAAAAAAATAAAAGAAACTTTGTATTGTAATCTTTACATTGCTTGTTCGCGGAGCAGGTTATCAGCTCGTTATTAAAAGTTCGTGGAGTTCGACTCTACTACATAAACCACATAAAATGTCAAAAAAAAACGGTGCTGATAGTATGTAGTGGTGGCATTATCTGCTACTTTTCAATAGTAGGTTATCCTGTTACGTTATGGTAAAATAACTGTTATTGTAAACTGCTATTAGTTATAATGTTATAATTTGGTAAACCTGCTATAAAAAAAAACGAGAAAAAAAGTTGGGTTCACGAACACGACACCTATGTACGGGGACAGCGAAAACAAGCCGGAATTAATGAGTTGATTCGTTGAAAGTTAATGATCATAATTAAAAGGTTTTTTATCATTAAAATGTAGCTCAAATATTAGTATTGAATAAAAAAAATACAGATTCAAAAATAAATAGTAGTCTTGTTAAAAATACGCTAGTCGTTAAAACAATTTTTTCCGTTGTCAACATTGCTGATCAGCAATGTTGACAACGAAAAAAACCAATATATCAGTAATGTTGACAAAGGAAAAAAATGTTTTAACGACTAGCGTATTTTTAACTAGAGTCTGGCACACGAAACATGAGTCTGGAAAATAGCGGCAAATTGCTGATCAGCAATGTTGACAACGAAAAAAACCAATATATCAGTAATGTTGACAAAGGAAAAAAATGTTTTAACGACTAGCGTATTTTTAACTAGAGTCTAGCACACGAAACATGCGTCTGGAAAATAGCGGCAAATTCAAAAAATCTAGCTCTGGTATCACTGCGTATAGTAGGTAAAATACATTTTGATACTAGAAATACATCATGGATTATAGACAAATATTATTGTACTTTTACTTCATACAATTTTTTTATTGATTTGATTTATGATACGACTTTAGATTGTAACACTATTTCCTGCTAGTGTTACTCACCGGCTAGTCCAGGTGAGCAACAGAGTGACTTAATCCCAGGGCGCCTTTCACAGAGGTTCTTGGTGGTGCATAGATCAGCTGATCTCCAATGAAACACAATACTCACAGTTGTACATACATATATTTGTACACAGAGAAACACAGAGACACAGAGGGTTACACAGAAGTTTTACACATGAAAAATAGACATAGATAGAAACAGATGAAGTTAGTTTAGAAGATCTACAGTGACATTTACACATACAGTTAACAGTTTTCAACATATGTAACAATCTTCTCCACAAGGCAGCATCACCAACTTATTGGCACAGTTCAAAATATGCAATAATAATTATAGCAATTGATACATGACCTTATTCCGTTATAGTTTTTTTGTTTTTTTTATTTAAAGAATATTAGTAACCGAAATTACTAATATCCCCCTAACCCCTCCAGCTAAGCTAAATTGCTTGTGTTAGGAGTGGGTTTACGTCGGTAGTGTAATGGCCAGGATTCGAACCCGGGACCTCTCGATCGTAAGGTTGACTCCTTAACCACTAAGCTACCGACGTTATTCGTTGACCGTCAGTGGTCGGGTTCCGGCAAAGCTGATTCCGGAGCCTCTCTATTGATCAGCTCGCCCAAGGTCTCGGCCTCCACGACAGCACAATCGTCACCTCAGAGTATCAGTTAGAGCTTTCAGAGTGTATATGGGGTTTCTCCCAAAACTAACGACCCTGTTTAAATATACACAGCATTTATCAACAACACATCTCCATTATGCGAACAGATTAACAGCAATCAAAAAGGACAACTTACCAGATCAAATCTGGGACCTCACACACACAAATTATAACCTTCAAATTCAATATGACTTTCGAATCACTGCAAGTACTTCGAAAAACAAAATCTCAGAGTAGAGGACTAATTACCTCTTAAACAACAAATAAAAAAATACTGTCACTGCGGTCACTCTTATATACCCAAATATTTCTAGACCTTTTGAGAATAATACCGGTGATGAACTTCGAACTCGAATATTCTAAACCCAATCAATAACCGTGAATGAAATTCGACCGCATAACATACGCGCTCTGACGGGGAACCACTACCGACCGCCACCTCGATTGCATCGCCACATCGATTGATGCGCAGCCGGGTCAGATAATTGGCGCTAACCACAATTAATTCTAAATAACAATAAATTGTCTATATTTACGATTGTAATCGTTACAAGATTCGTCTTGGTGCAGAGCGAGTGCCATAAATATAGACTTTAAATTGATCTTATTAGTTTCAATATAGTATTTCTGTATTTAATTCGTTTGTAATTGTAAAGAGAAATGAAAAAAAAAATGTTATTATAATTTCTTTATTTGTTGTGATTCGTAATCAAAATCAGAGTCCAAAAAATCTATTTCAAGAGATTCATCACTATCGCTACTATCATTTTCTGTTACATTTATAATAAAACTTTTCAGTTCTGTTTCCATAATTTTATCTTTTTGAATGTAATTTTTTCGATTTTTATGACGTGTTCTATGCAATTATTCCATTCTGCAACTGTTACACTTTCAAAAGCATCTTTTTTAATTTTTTCCATATTACCAGATGTGACACCTATGTTTTTACTTGCGACCCTTCTCTTCGCCAAACTCCATATCATTTCTATTGCGTTTAGGTCACAATGATAAGGCGGTAACCTTAACGCTTCATGTCCATGTTGTTTTAAAATTTCATCCACTTCGTATATGGGATCAGGTTTATGTTTTCTTACCAAACAAAGTAGCTCATTCTTCGTTATAAACTCTTCAAACGGCACACCTTGAAATCTAAGCCAGTCTTGGATGTCAGTTTTATTGGGTTTGTGTGGTAGGCGCTTTATTTATTTGACATGTGTGGTAACTTGCATTATCCATAACCACAATACTGGGTTTTTCTAAATTGGGAATTAATTTTTCCCGCAACCATTTTTTAAAATTAATGGCGTTCATGTCGTGATGATAATCTGCCATCACGGACTTCGTACTATAGCTTAAAAGAGCATTACGCACAAACCCTTCCTTTGACCCAGCATGGACAATAATATGTCTCTTTCCGGCTGATATTTTATCAACAAGACCACTTGTTGACGGACCTTGCCAAGACTTTTTAGGTTTGTAGTATATAGGTTTCGTCAAGGTAGACAATATGTTTATTTTCTTGCCTAGCTTGGCACATTTTTCTTAAAAATCTATTCCGCCAAGCTTCAATCTCATATCTTTCTATGAGTAATGATCGTTCATTGGAATTCTTTTTGAATTCATAGCCGACAATGGCTATGAATGCAAAATTCTTTTTAAAGTCTCCCTACTTCCTGTAAATCCGATTGCATCTCTTAACTCTGCAAGCAAGTGCCTAATAGTAGGTACTTGTTTTTATACAGTATAAAATTCATTAATTTTGTTTCAAATTGCACATATATCAAAGTTGTCTAGATTTGATACAGTACTTGGATGGGGTCTCTTTTTCCCAGGCGTACTCCAAATGTTGTTGTTTGATTGGCCTTCTTTTTTAATGCGCTTTAATGTAGCGAGACTAACATCTGAAAAAAAAATGCAAATAATATTGATTACAATTTTACTATGAGTCGTACTACATAATTACTGAAACTAACCAATTATACAAACATTCTAAAAAAATTCTAAATATTTAGATACACAAGAAAGAGTAGGTAGATGTTGCACACTTTCGGTTGGTACCCAGAAGTTGAGAAGTTTGTTATTATAAAGCAATCATTGATGTTTGTATGTAGATTGATAGTTACGTAACGAACCTAGGTAGGAAATTTCATCCTGTCATTGCTGATATTTCCTCCATGTACTTGGTTGCTGTAATCCGTTCTGAATTATGTATATCTTTAAGTTTTTTGACAGACTCTTTAATTTTGTTAACATCTATAACTTCGGTTTCTGAAAGAAACACGAAAATATTTTAAGATTGAATACACTTTCATGGATAACAAGATGTACAGAAAAAAAAACAATGTTATGCAAATATGCCTACATCTACTAAGATTGAGCAAAAGATCAAGATTCACATGTTGAACTTAGCAATAGTCTCCAAGATTGTAAACAAACATTCTTCTTTCTCATTGAAAATCATTTCATTGTCATTATTTCTCACATCAAATTTATTAATCATGTTGAATAGTAGCTTTCAAGCCTCACTCCTACTAGGTGTCTTCATATTTAATGGTGTATAATAATTTCCCAGCAAAAAAAGCAAACACGTTTTATCCAAATGACAAATCATGTACTGACATTTGACATCTATTTGGTGTGGCCATATGAAGAATGTCTAAAAATTGTCTGGCTCATGTTTCGTGTGTCAGACTCTATTTATTTTTAATTCGGCAAGATGTTATAATGAGGATTAATGAATATCCTTTCATTAGATTTTCTCTCTTTTAATGAACGTCATACTTTTTACAGGCTTAGGACTGTTGGAATGTTTATACACTTATTAACTACACTTATATATTATTATATAAACTAATAACAGTTCAATGAATTTTTAATACTTCTTTGATAATATTTATCAAAACGATTTGAAACGAGAAGAAATGCAACAACGCGATCTAGCATCGTAGCTATTACTGAGTTAATCAATAAATATTTAGATTTTTTTAAGTCTTGATTTTATTATAAATAATGCAGATGGTACAAATCTATACGGTCATATTTCATTACTTATAAATCTTATTTATAAATTGTGGTTTATTTGAAACTGCAATAGAATATAGATCTTTTACAATTTATCAATTAATTGAAAATACCGCGATATGAAAATGACATAAAATTTAAATAAGACGTATTCTCAATTTAATATATTATTCTTATTCACATTAAACTAAGAATATCGATCGCAGAAGTGAAATCAATACGTCCCTTTTTCCTTATTTATCCTTGGAGTTTGCATTAAAGTATATTGCACCTTAGAAATGTGATGTGGAGGAATAAGTTCATAACCAATCATTTTACCAGTTTAATATTAAATTATAATGAAACACTTTCTTTACTAATATATTAGAATAGAATATATTTATTCTTAAGAAGCTACCGTAATTGCTATTAAAAAAAAACGATTTTATTTCCATACCGAGAACGTACAAATCAATGTGACTTATTTTCATTATATTCCGTTTGGTTTGCGTTAAATTATAATATAATGGAGTTGTCATCCTATGTGAATATATAATTGACAGTCATAGTTAACACTTACTTTCCTAATATATTAGGATACATTCAGCTATCGTAATTAGTATTGAAGTAACATCGATCTTATTTCTATGCTGGAAAGGTCAAAATCAATACAGCCATTTATCATTATATTCCATTTGGTTTGCATTATAATAACAATATAAACGGTTAGAGTCTGGCCATCGGTTCTCTGCACTGGACTGTTTTTTAAAATCTATACATGGCAATATTTTTGAACTGTCATGAGTGTCATGTCAGTGTCAAACGGATTGTCCCGTTTTTGTGTTTATAGTGTTTTTCAATCAATATTCTTTTGAAATTATTGAAAAATGACGAAAGCTATCAAAGGCGTAGTTAGAAAGTTGATATTTACCATGATTGGCAAGTATCAAGACATAAAACTTGATAATGAACGAATCCAGAACGAAAAAATACATCGCTTAGACGAAATCCTTACAGCTGCTGGTAAGTATTCTTGATAGTTGGCTTGATGTTTATGTCCGGGTATCATGTGTGAATACTATTTACTATTTATTTTTCTTGTATGTGTTTTAGAAGGTGACCTGGCGATGATGTAACGGCTGATGATTGGAAGAAATGCACAGATCACGTTATTCACGTCGAAAATGAATACAAATTAAGAGATGGAATCACAGAAACAGCACTGGAACGATTTATAATAAATGTACGTGATGATGATGACGATAGTGACAGTTCATTTTCAGGTGTTGAATTTATAGAATCAGACTTTGATTATGAATCATAATAAAATTATAAACATTAATGACTTGTAATTTTTTTTCTTGTATCCTGGACATGATCATTATTTGCATGATGAGCAAGCATGTATGTTAACTTTATGTGTAAGTTGGAAATTTATTTTTTAATAAAAGCATACTAGCAACAGAAATTACTAGTATAAAACTGCTTGTGTGGGTTCATACCGGTAGTGCAATGACTGGGGATCGAAACTGTAACCTCAACATTGTACGTCCAATGCCATAACCATTAGGCTACAGTCACCGTTAATTCATAAATACCGGAGTGCAAGTTTGGGCCGCAAACGGGACTAAACGCTATAATGATGATATCTAAGCTAATTTTAAAGTTTGTGCAGCTTATCCGACTCAGTTTGTTATATAATATGTACAGGTATGATAACACGTAATAAATAAAAATGTATAAAATAACTTTAATTGAATATAAAAAATAATAGTATCAACTTAGATTATTAATATGTCTAGATAGAGTATCGCGCTGCAAAAGAACAAAAAGAAATGGGACGAATTTTCCATAATAGTGTGCGTGACAGCTTCGTCTTCAGTGTTGCCAACTTTATTTTTATCAACCCACCAAATAAGGCCGTATTAACCACCAGAAAACCACTAAACTTTGTCGGGCTCTCAAACCACCAGAATTCCACTAGAAATTACAGTGCGACACAAAATATTACTTATTCATGAGCGACAACCATCTGCGATACTTGTGAAATGTCGCGTGCTTAAGCGTAGTGTTATATAGCTGCAAACTCGCTATAGTAAAATCACTAGGTTCTTTAATTCTTTTATGGCGGCAACAATGCCGTCTGCATCACACTCGTAGAGCATTGGGATATCTAAATATGTAGATATAATTTTTTTGTGAGTGCAGCTGTAATAAATAACAACAATTCCCAAATATTTATGAACTGCGATATCGGTTGATTCGTCAATCAATAAACTATAGGATTGATCTTTCAAATCTTCTATTAAATTTTGTGAAAAATGAGGTGCTAGAACGTTTTTAATAATTTGGGTACATTTAGTCCTATGCAGGTGAATTTTGTCATCCTCCTTGTGCGTGTGATTAATCACGTCTCCCAAATGATCCACTACACGAATGCTAGTATGTACCGCTGTATATAATGCTAGCCTGGCTTCTTCTTTCTTTTTCCCCATGCTTTCAACTTTGAAAGCCAATTTTGGTTGTTTAGTTACAATCTGTGAAAGAAAAAGAACTTACATAAATCAAATGTAATAGAAAAGGCGTTACTTCATTAAATAATATTCGCCCGCAAAGGTCTTTCCTGTATACACTTAACATAAAGCTGAATTCGTATAAAATTTACGTACCTTTGAATTATGCAGGTGCTTTTTAGATAATCCATGATTCTTTAAATCTCCAAAATGATTTCTTAATAATGTACCACATAATTTACACTTAGCTACTGGACCAGCAGTGCTTTCCACTACTTGCAACCAGTCCTTCAGTTCTGGTACACGTAACCAAGAATCACGAAACTTTTGGGTGTACGTACAAATAACGTTCATAATCGTTTATTCAAGAAGTTTGTAGACAATAATCGGGGACGGGGATTCCCCGATTATTGTCTACAGATGTCCGACAGATTTGATTTGAGCAATGTTGCCTACATCCTAAACTTAAACCATGTTTGAAGTTCCGGGCCTAAATGCTCATTTTTAACTATAACGTATACATAGCATTTTATGAATCACACTAGCGGTTAAATTACGTAAATCACCACTAACTGGAACAATCTAATCCACTATAAAATCCACTAGCCACTAAATCCAAAAAAAACTCGCTGTAAGGCATGCCTAAACCACCAGATCTAGTGGAAAATCCACTAAGTTGGCAACACTGTTCGTCTTACACTCGCGTCATGTCAGTTTGCATTTTTAGTGTGCGTGTATAAATAGATACCAGTTGCTAAAACTGCCTTAAAAATAGGGAAAATTTTATGTATTAATGAATAATATTGATACAACATTAACAACATGTTTCGTTGGTCGAATTATCGTAATATTAATTATAGACTGCTCTAGTGAAAGCTAGTACTTGAAGTATTTTTGACTACTATTTTTTTGATTATTTTTGTGATATGACGCATAACTTATGTTACAAATTTTATTCAACTTGGCTGTATGTATGTATGTTCGGGTCAAATTTTGCAACTGAATTTTGAAGCAGTTACATTAACCGATTGAGATGAATGCCCAGACTAATGCAAATATACTATTCAAATATTCATACATACCTACAAATATTTGCACGGAGCGGGACCTGTCAATCCTGTGATTAATATGGTGAAAGTAAATAAAACTAATGATGTCAAAAATAAAGAAAATTATTGATATATTTTTATCTTGCTGCATGAGCTTGATTGCTTGATAAATTAGTACAGTTGGTGTTGTCTTTTAAATTATTTAGGTGAAGCCAAATAATTACCAACTTTATTTGTAACTAGCTGTCTCCCGCGGCTTCGCCGGGGCATACTTCGCCCCGTGGCACCTATTTATCCCAAACATGCCTGTAATTTTTTTTATGCAATTTCTTAAACTTTTCTCCGTAAAAACCATCCTTGGATTTCAACGAACATTTAAAAAATGAATTGGTCAAATTTGTCCAGGCGTTGTTGAGTTATGCGCTTACCAACACATTTTGCGATCCATTTATATATATATAGATATTAACTTTTAGAAAATTAAATTGCATGATAAGGATATTACGCGAAACGTCGGGCAACATAAAAGTATATTATAAGCATATTTTTATAAACTTGCCTTACGAGGCACCGTTCCCTTCTTTAATCTTAGGTGTCCCTGCCGATTAACCAAATATTACTCTTTTCTATTGAAATGGTCAGAGCAACAACTGAGTTTTTCGTCGGTTGCCAGAATGCCTCTTTACGACTTTTTCGTATTATCTGTATCAATCGGTTTCTTAGTATTGGATTGCTTGGTGTTCTGAAAAAATATAACCGAAAATACATGATACCACGTCCATTCTGAAATTTCATAACTACGACTTGGTGGTCATATTTTGTCGTGCAAAAATGACATCAAATTCATACTCAGCATGCCGAAATACCCCTCATACGATACTCATTTATATTGCACATTATATTGCATAATATACCCGCTAGGCCACGTTTTTTATGGGAGTTTTGACTTGAGTAACTAGCAACACACCCGTTAAATATAAAATGGCGACGACAATATTAAATTATTTTAGAAAAAAGCTAATGGCTTATTTTGCTGAAATTGGTACGATACAATGGTATTTACCGATGATAGGATTATTTTTATTGATTTAGTATGTCCTTTATAATTTCTGCACACTTTTACCATACAAACCATCATTTTCAAAATCACTAATTATTGTCCGTGCCCACTGACAGTGCGTCTGACACTGAAAGCAGGAAAATCGTTTTGGGCCCAATAGTTGGGCCCTATTTTTTTGGCCGCTTTCAACGCTTTGACTGTCTATCTAGACATATTAATAATCTAAGAGTATCAAACGCATTTCTTCAGTCTATAGTCGGTGTTGTCTCCCCTTGTTTTTTTGAATTTACCGCTCTTTTCTTGTGCAAAGAACCGATGGCCAGACTCTATATTTTATCTGATCAGATGGTTGACATCAGTGACATCTGACATACAGAAAATAAAGAACTTCTTTTTTTATATTGACTCCGTTGTGTGTAACAATTAATGAGAATCGGCCATAACGCATTATGAATTATTTAAAAATATTGCATTATATTAATAGCTTTCATTATTAGTAGGTATGTCATTGTCAATGCCAACAGTCTGTCAGTAGTGTCAGTTCTGTTTTGTCTCAATTTGGCAGTTTGGTAATGGTCGTGTTGAAAGTCCATGTTCCATGTAACAGTCGTCGAAATGTTCTTCATATTTCAATTATGCAACGATGTTACATTTGTCTTTAAATCGAGAAACTAATTAGTTTTTACTTTAACCTTCGGTTAATTAATTTATTTCATGTATTGATTAATTGTATCGTAAACGAGTATATCCGCACAAAGGCGTAGAGTACATTTTTTTAATTGCTGTATTTTCTGATGCTGTTTTCTGAAAATGTCTTCAATAATAAGTTTAAGGTATCGTTTTATAAATGGTGTCCGGCAATTTAAATGTGGTTTAATACATAGTAGTCGCAAAAGCTGCCAGGAAGATATATTACGCAGAAGTTATTCCACTCGCGAATTATTGAAAGAGGCTTATTGCCGCACAAGGCTGAAATTTAAATGTAAGTGTTTAATATATGATTTATGCTGTGAATGACGTCTCTGAATTTTGTTGAATATAATTTTTCTTGTTATAGCTAAAAAGTTGCCTCAGGATGTTAATCCACGGGGTGTATTTGCATGCAATGAACTGGATCTATCTGAAGTGACAGTGTATGGATTTGATTATGATTATACATTGGCGCACTATAAACCCTCACTAGAACATTTGTTGTATAACCTTGGTAGAGAAATCCTTTTAGAAAAATACAAGGTATGTGCTAAGTAATAGAGTAGGATTATTTTGTATTGTTAAACAACAATGTCATTTTGTTGTGTGTTTTGTACTTAATTAAATCTAGTCACATATTTGCTTTCACTAACTCTGAAAATTTCTAAAAAAGAAGGTTCTTTTAAATGGCATTGTGTGATGAGAGTATATTGAATTTAAATCTGCAGATTACACCATTACATGTTATTTAAACACTTCAAATGAATATTAATTTGTGTTTACAGTATCCACCAGAGATATTACAGCTAGAGTATAAGCCCAACTTTGCTGTGAGAGGATTGCACTATGATATTGAAAAGGGTCTACTATTGAAGCTGGATTCCTTTCTTCAAATACAGTTTGGTGCTGTGTACCGTGGTCTCACACAGGTCTCTACTGAGGAAGTGCTGAAGTTGTACAGAAATAGGATTATACCTATTGCTTATGTAGAGGGTGATACTAGAGCACACAAGGTACATAGTTTTTGTTTTATATTTTTTAATGGAAATACATGTCTTTATAATTTTAATTTCTACAATCTATAGGTAACTGATAGTAACCATAATTGAGCAAAGTTATGGGTTACTGTGTGGCTACATTTAATTTTGACTATTGATAATTTATTTATTGCTATATATTGCTAATTAATTAACTTTATTATTCTATAGTAAAATTAATTATCTTTTGTGTTCAAGAATGAGGATGAACTAGGATCAATAAGAATTCTATATTAATCCCAAAACTTTTATATGGAATCTACAAATGCATAATGCACTGAGTTGAGACAAGGCTTAATTACTGCAATACAAGCCATATGCTGCCAAAGTAACAAAAACTATTTCTAACAAATTAAATCTGCTATTCAATTTCATGCATTAAAATCATGAAATTAAGACTGAAAATCATTTGTAGAGAGCAGGACTAGGCTAAACAGCGTCTGGTAATTACTGGCACTTGTAAGCAATCATTCATTTGTGCTCCCCTAGTGTTGTGTTGATACAAGGACTATGTATAGTTGATATTATAGGTAGTTTTTAGATTATTCTTATATCATTTACCAGTAAATAATAGTACATACATTGCAATACATATAGACCTTACTATAGATTAGAATTGATTAGTTTACTTCAACATGTTCATACTAATCATAAATATTTTTATATGCAAACATATACATACAAAAATATTTATGATTACTATACACTACATATTACTCTTTGTAACAGTCCAATTCTAACGCCACATGTTTTTTCTTTCAGCCAAACAGAGCTAAAATGGTGCATTTAGCTGATTTATTTTCTGTGCCTGAGATGGGCTTACTGTGTAATGTTGCTGAATATTTTATTAGAAACCACATTGATTATCATCCAGAAATTTTATTTTTGGATGTTAAAGTAAGTTATTTACCTTTACACAAACTAATATTACATCTCTAATACTTCTGACTTCTTATCACTGAATTTAATGCATTTTTTTACATGAGTTTGGGTCTTTGCAACTCAATAATGCTCCATATTAGTAAACACTATCATAACATCACATTTGTGCACTGATTGTTAATGCAAATAGTGTGTGGGAACACATGAATCCACGGGCCTTTCAGAACCTTAGAATTACCTTAGCCTACTAAAAATAGGCTGTGTTGTTGCATTATCTATTTAAGTTTTAATGTAAAATATTTGTTGTAGAATTCAGTACAAAGTAGTCATCCTATCATGCATAAGATTGTTGCTCAAAATGTGGAAGAGTATATAAGACCAAATGGATACTTGCGGAAATACTTCCAAATGTTACAGGATAATGATAAGAAACTTTTTCTTGTTACCAACAGTCCTTATCATTTTGTGTGAGTAATTTATTGTTTATTTATGTATTATATTATTAAATGTTGAGACTAAGACAAATTTGTTTGCAGAGTTTACTGGTGGTAGAAATTTGATGACATTTAAATTCGGCCGGGTGGGTACCACCGTGCAGGGGTGCTTGGTTGGGGATGGGGTGCTTGGTTGGGGACCTCCACGCGGTGCACCCTGGGCAACGGAGACGGCAGCGCCTCTCTCCTAGGGTGGGAGAGACGCTGCCACCTACGGCCAACTCCGACCGAGGCGAGGACGGCCCTGTTGAGGGCTGTTCGGAAGCTCTCCACGTGTCCCTCTGATTAGCAGATGGCACAGTGGAGAGCAAGTAAGGGGGCCATCTCGAAACCGGAGATGGCCCAGGGTCAGTCGGGGTGCGAGGGATATGCTCTATGGGTAACCTTGCACCCCGGCGTCTTAAGACCCAAGACGGCGTGCGGTTTTAGTCGGTGCAAGCCCGACATAACCGGCCCCGCTGGCCGGCGGGGGGGTATCCGAAGGGATTTCCGCACGAAAAAAAAAAAAAAGGGTACCACCGTGCACGATTGCGAAAATCCCTCTATAGTAATCCAATTTCGGTTTGATTGCGTTCAGGGGTCAGCAAGTGCATAGCCGGGCAGGGGGATTGTGGTCGCAGCACTAGTGGGACCGGTGGGTGTCACGCGGTGCTGTGACGACAATCCTCTTTTGATAAGGCCGTCAAGCTGAGAGCCACCATTGTTAACATGGTACATGTATGTAATGTTGACCCTCTTTCCTGAGACTTTACCTTCAGCTTACCATCAGGCGAGGTGAAGTCAAATTGACGTGTCCTAAATATAAAAAAAAAGTAGTTTTTGATATCTATTTAATAATAGGCTTATCACAGATTTAATTACGAAAATAATTTTATAGTAATTACTACTACGACTAAACATGGTCACTTGGCCTATCGTAAAACGTTACGTAACTGAGAATATCCTTTCGTAGATGAATAGGATCGTTATCTATGCAGGGCACAGGTCCAGATAGATCAGTTGGAGCTCAGATTTTAATTGTTAAATAAAGATATGGTTATTATATGTGACATGTCCTTAAAAACTTTCGTGTTCGTCAAACTAACGGCGGCTGATGTCTTTTAATATTCCAGGAATGCTGGTATGGAAATGCTTGTTGGTCACAATTGGCGGGAGTTTTTCGACGTGGTTATCGTCAACGCGAACAAACCCACCTTCTTCACGGAGGTGAACCGACCTATCCGAGTCTTCGATAAGAACGCCAATACACATATATGGGAGAAAGTATCTTCGTTAGAAAAAGGAACTATTTATTATGAGGTTAGTTTTGCACACATTCGATATTCTAATGGATATTCTGCCAAAAAGGCTATTATAAAATTCAAGACTATTTAGATGACAAACAAGCTTGGATATGAATGTTTGCTCTCTCTCTATGCTACTCAAATGAAATATTGTAATTAGGTTAAGTAAACATGTTTGTAAATAGACCAAAAAAAATAGCCCGCTGAGTTTCTTGCCGGAGTCTTCTGAGGACAGGGCCGCGTTTCGAACCGGTGGTCCATTTGCCAAACATTCGTTTAATTATTTTTTTTTGACGTTTTGTATGTGCCGTATTAATGGTCTATACAGAATAAATGATTTTTGACTTTGACTTTGACTATATTAATATTATGAAAGTGAAAGGAACTCTGTCTGTTTGTTACCTTTTCTCACCTAGACTGCTAAACCGTGGAAAAATTAATATTTTAAATTGATAAATATTACCAAATTAAAGTAGCTGATAATCATTTTCAGGGCACAGTTAAGCAACTACAAGATCTAACAGGATGGAATGGGCACCAGGTTCTGTACTTTGGAGATCACCCATACAGCGACCTCGCTGACGTCACTCTGGAACATGGCTGGCGCACTGGTGCTATTATAAACGAGTTAACGGTAAGTTCCATAGCCAATTTATATTATAACATACAGTAGGGCTAGTGAAAAAACATACAAAAAGAACATTTAGGCGAAATTAAGATTTTTCCCGGACACCCCTAATAATATTTTACACACATAGTTTACGTTCTAATTTTATTTATATCCTATCTTCCAATTACTGAAATTTCCCCGGACATAAAAACCCCTTTCGGACGCTCCCCGAATGTCCTCTAAGCTAGGACCAATCTGGGGAATCCCAGATGGATGGTTGGTTGGGTGGACGGATGGTTTTCTTTATATTGACTCAGCTGTCATCTTTTTAAAGATATGGGAGATAGTTATCCCCTATCTTATATCGTGTGGACATACATTCAACAGACACTTGTACACCCAGACTGTGAACCCACAACACTCGACGTTGTGGCACTAAGTGGCCATTTCAACAGCTTTGCTATCCGTGAAACCGAAAATACGAAGAAGTTCATCTCTCTTTAGCAAGAGCCTAACATAGAAAATTACTCTTAAATAACTATCTCTCACTAGATTAGTAGTATTCTCAAGTCTTGAAGAATCTGGTTATTGTTGATTTTATCATATCAATCAATCAGTGTCATGGATGTTAAAACCGTTGTTAGTAACGTTTTGAAGTATTAGTTGTCGCTAGTGATAACGTTTGATTTCATTAGCATAATTGCGCTGATAAGATATTGGCGAAACTATTGCTAGGATCTCCTATATTTGTTTAACACGTTTTGTTATATACTTTCAGCATGAAATCAACACACTTAATACACAATCGTTCAAAGAGAATGCTAATTGGCTGCAGATGCTTACTCAGCTTATAGAGGATCACCAGGACTACAAGGAGCCTGAGGCGTTAGAGGTCCTCAGTGATTGGATGACTGAGAGGGATTACCTAAGGTTTGAATAACATCTTCACCCTAAATTCCAAAAAGATTTTATTCCCACAGTATATGAAGTTAATAAAACTAAAACAGACTGCCTCGGTAGCGCAACTTCAACGAGGGTGATTACCGGCATGAGGTTTCAGGTTCGATCCCTGTGTCACAAATTTTTGTTGAGTTTCTCTGTAAGGAAGTTCTCAGTGGCAGCAGGAACGTGTATACGACAAAAGAATCGCTTCTTATTACATGTAGTTGAAAACATAGTTGACCAAATATAGTAACTGTATAAGTATGTGAAAGATACTGACACCGCATTCATGAATTCTCTCTGTAAAGACATACATACACTTACATAGACATATCGATTTTCTTTTTATGCAGTAATCAAGCTGCAAGCTGGCACAGCCAGCAAGTTAGTGGTTAAGGAGTCGGACTTACGATCGTGCCGGGATCTTTTTTGGATTTGGTTGTCGTTAGCTATAGCTATGTTGTGATGGATCATCATAGAATAACTTCGTTTGGTCTGTTGGTTGTCTGTAATTATGGAACTCAATTTATTATTTGATGACGGCGTATGTATGCTTGTTCTAATAAATTCAGAAGCTAAGCAAAAAGATAGATAAAAAGGACCTTTAGTCCAGGTTTTCTGAATATACACAGTCAGGTCATAAATTCTGTCACATGTTTAATATAAAATAATTGAAACAAGTTTATTCATTATGTAACCATTTATATACCAAAATGAACTTAACAAAACATAGATTCTTATGACAATAAAGTTTATTTAAAATGACCTCCGTGATTTTGAATACAGGCCTTCAATCTGCGCGGCCAGTCGTCTATCGCAGCACGAACGAGGTCCATGTCAATAACGGCGGCTGCCTTAATCAAGGATGTCTTGAGTGACTCCAAATTGGAATGAGGCTTTGAGCACGCCTTTTCCTCCAAGTGTTGCCATATCTTGTAATCTAACGAACTCAAATCTGGACTGGAGGAGGGCCAGTCTTCGTACCGGATGAAGTCGATTTCACGCGCCGCCAGCCAGTCTTGTGTGCTCTTCGCTCTATGAGCTGGCGCCGAATCTTGTTGGAATACCCAGTGCCTGTTATTGAACATGGTACGAGAAACAGGTTCCACAAGGTTCGTCAGGACTGTATTTTGATACACAACTTCATTCGTTTTTACACCTTTCTCAGAAAAATGTACCTCTGTTAAGCCCCAATAAGAAATATCAATACCATGAGCGAGAATGGAAAATGACCTCGTTGGACACGCGGAATACGGTTGCTCGCTTCTTCTCTACTGTGTGCGTACACCTTATCATTTTGTTTGTTGTAGCTCTCTTCTACGGTAAACATTTTTTCATCCGAAAAAAGAATTTCCCGATATTCTTTTCCCGCGTACCGCTTCAACAAAGCGCGGCATCTATTCACTCTCAGGTCCATTAGACGAGCATTTAAATGATGTCCTGTTTTTCTTCGATATGCCCGAAGCCCTAAGTCTTCATTTAACACCCTTTTCACCGTGGTTCTGCTTAACCCCATCTGAAAGGCCAACAGTTTCTGCTTACGTTTGGGATTTCTTTGAATTCGGGCCTTCACAGCTTTTATCACTGCTGGAGTCCTAACAGAACGAGGGCGACCACTTCTTGACCTGTCATCTACACTAGAATCTTCATTGTATCGTTTGATGGTACGATAAACGAATCTTTTGGTTATATTCAAATTTTTCAGTATGTCAAAAATTTTAATTGGCGCGTAACCGCAACGATGCAACGCAATAACTGCAAAACTGTCATCTTTAAGCGTCCACTCCATATTTAAAAATGAGTAAAATTCTAAAAAGTATACATTTTCATTTTCATGAACAATTCGAAATTCGAATTCAATAAACTTTTTTCTGGCCAGCATTCTAAAAGAAAAGTTTTTACTGTGTGACAATACTTATGACCTGACTAGGTATATTGACGTAAAGACTAACAAAGCGAATGCACGACACTTAAGTGATTTGAGTGCCGCCGGCGTGGGCAATGAGGAGACCTTAATAACTTTAGCCTGAGCCATGTTACTCTTAGTTGCAAATTTAGTATAATAATAATAAATAAACTGCAAATTTTGAAAGTAATCAAATGGTTACGGATTTGTATGTGTACTTGTGGTAGTGTATTATAAAAATTATCACAGTATTTGATAATTATGCAAATTACTAACTTAACAACTTAACAGATTGAATGGGTTGTATGGTACGCATGTCCCTTGTATGGCTTGTATGGCTACTAATTTGATACAATAGGATCGCTGCGCATGTCCCTTGTATGGGTTGTATGGCTACTAATGTGATACAATAACATTATTCCGCATGTCCTTTTGGTACATTCAAACCCTTTAAGAACACCGCGATTCCATATTGATCATAATAGGAACTGACTTTTTCAAGGTTTTAAATCTACCAAGTACGTATGACCTCGAAAATTTGTGATTATGCATAGTAGTAAGTCATCTTGCGTCTATACACCATTCTTCGAATACGTGAGCATTGTTCAAAGCGACTAGTTAGCACTAACATATTCACAATACTACGTAATTCATAATTGTTGCTTCTGTTATATATTGAAGAATTGTTAATTGTTGCTAGATTATCTTACATGGCACCTGTTCTTTGTGATGTTTGAGAAATTATGATCAACTGACACACATGTTGCATTTGTTATTGAATTCCTTACAAAACTACGATATATATTGTACTAGTCCAAACTATTCTATGGCACGTGGTGACACATTCCTTGGCAAGAGTAAGGCAAGTTAAATTTGACAAACAAAGCAATAAGTTATAGATTGGATGTTGATGAGTCTAAATGATAATGGTTTCGAAAAAAAAATCTATGAATCGCTTTCACCATGGTATGGTATGGTATGGTATCACGGGCTGGTATCCGCAACTCCACGACAAGGTGCGGTTTTAACTCATTGAAGAACACCAGCAAGCTATTCTCGCTGCTGGCGATCTCCCGGAGCGTACCTGTGTTTCCGAACATTGTATGTGGGGGTTGCAGGGCAGTGTAGGAGCACGTGTGCCGCTGTTTCCTCCTATCTCATGCCGGCTCTGCAGAGAGGGCTGTCGGTGATTCCCAAAATAAAAAGGTGTTTATTGAAGGAACCGTGCCCCGTGATCACTTTCACCATGTATCCCATTCTTTTCTTTAAGGACCCTTTTGATTTTCGTAAACGGGTACTGAGCAGAAATTATGTCGTTATGCACGGGTAATGGAAGTGGTTATATGATGAAGACGTGGTTGCTGACAGATAATATACTGCCGTGATAGGAATGATGATAATGTAAAAGTCGATACACATGTCGCACACGATGTTAAGATATGTTGAGCTTTAGAACAAAAAGCTAATTAACTAATAATGTTGGTTTTTATGCTATAGTAATTTTACCGCTTAAAAGTTCGAGCACAATAATATAAGTAGCTTATTGCTAGTTAATATGCAGCCATTTGAAAGAAAGAAGCCATTATTTTAGACGAAAAACATTTCGTTGTTACTTTTACTATGTGTCAAAATACATTGTTTGAGTAAAGAGATCTTTTCCGTTCGTCTTGTTTCGAGGTTAGCAAGCTCTTTCAGTAAATCACTGCTAAACGCCTTATCGACATCAGACTCTTTTGCGTGATCGTAGCCTATCTATTACTAAAAAAATATGATTAGCAAGAAATATCATTGTACGCTGACGGCCGGCAAATTCATGCGTGACGCTCACCATAAGTGTCATGCATGAATTTGCCAAGCTATAAGTGAGTTATTAGCGTACAATCGGACATCATCCCTTTTGTCATGAGTAACTGACGCCCCGCGAGGATACCCTGTTGGCTATAGCGCGGGCAACCCAAGTAAGGGGCAGAAAGGGAAAGTTAGAGATAGTGCTGTCTTTTATCATACAGTAGACGCATCGAGCGCTGGAGGTTGCTGAATGACCTCCGTGAGTATTGGTTTTTGGTTAACGGTTAAACTGTCCTACAGTTTGCTACCTTGGTCACGTCTGACACGGTGGTGTAATGTATTCGTGCGTGTCTTTTAGCAATTATAGGGGATTATTTTGCCTAAAATGGTAAATGCGGCTGTATAGTAGTGTAGCCTCCTGATGTTTAGACAAATACGGTTCCACATCTTGCAGTGCGCTCGACAAGTTGCCATCTATTTTTGGTATTCATAAAAAATCCTCTGCTCCGCTTAATTTGTGTGTGATACCTATATCTATGTATTTTATTATAAAAGCCAGAAATGCTATTCAAAATTTTAACGCTGTATACATAAATACATTATAACGTGATTGGCTGTAAAAAACGCTTTTCTTTATTTTCATGCTTCCATTGTAGGAGTTTTACTATCCCTTCCAGGAACGAAATCAAGGCTGTGTTTAACCCACAATTCGGTAGCGTTTTCCGCACATACCACAACCCGACATATTTCTCAAGAAGATTGTTCCGCTTCGCTGATGTCTACACGTCGAATATTACGAATCTAATGAATTACTCGCTCACGCACACCTTCTACCCTCGACGTGGCGTCATGCCACACGAATATGGCTCATATTTTGTCTAGATCTAGATCTATCTATAAATACTCACTTATACATTATGTATTAAGTATAAATGTATGTAAAATTTGTAGTATACAAAAATCACTGATCTGTAGGAAATGTTGTAGTGGTTAGTTGGGATATATCTGAATAGTAAGAAAAACTTCTATAAATAATCGACGTAATATATCTTTTTAAATGTATTTTAACAGTTTTCGAGATAAATTTGATGTATGTACATATAATTTTGTAGATCTTTCAGTTCGCTATGTAAGTGTGTAGTATAATTATGAAATTAAGACAAAAATACAAAGTACTTTATAGGTAGGTACATTAACGGATTTCTAGTCAGAAGTATTTAATATCATTTCTGATAGGTTTGATTTCGTATTATTTATATTTACGCTTACTACTGAAACATCTTACTCTCAATTTTCTCATGGCTATTATAAGAGAATTTCAGTAGCCGATCTTGGTATGAAATTATTTTAGTTTAAGGAGAACTTATTGTCGGGTACTTCCTTTACATCGAATGATCTATTAGCGGTATACACATTTTTTTAAGATTTATTTTTATTACATATTGTTAAAGAGATTGACTACAAGGGCATATCGGCAGTGGCTGTAGAATATTTACATGATATTATGAATTAGTTATCCCGATTCAGTTTATCGACCAATCAGTGCTAATACGTCCTTGAAGTGAATTGATATATATATATATATATAATTAAATGTAGAGATCTGAGGTCTAAATGTTTAAACGGTTGTTGATCCGTGGTGAGGTCGCTAGAGTTTTCACACGCTCACTCAACCAAAAGCGTAGTCACAAACACATTTTGATGATTACAAAGTAAAATATAATATAAGCATAAGTTTAATTATCTAAACATGTGTGATGTCCTTAATATCAGTCCATGTAATTAGAATTAAAACCAATTTGTTTGTCAGATTTTCCAAGAATTTATTTTATAACGTCCATTCTTAAATATTTTAACAAATTTTCATATTCTGAAGTCCGAAAGTGTATGAAAATCCAACTTTTCGTAACGATTTTGTAAATAGTCGACACCATATTCGCAACCAAATGCCAAGATGCTTTTTAGCAGTAACTTTTTGATTTAAATTTCGAATTTAATCAAATTCTTTGGCACTTTTCTCTGTGAGTATAGCGATTTTGGTATTCCCGGTAACACAAGAATCGTTATATTGGTACTGTCATTTTGGTTATTAATTGACACCGTAAAGCATCTAAAGCGCATTATCATTAAGCAATTGAAATTAATATATAAAGGAATCCCCCATTTCCCTTGATCACACGGCATCACGCGTGAACTGCTGGACCGATATAGCTAATTCTTTTTTGTGGTCTTTATTATTGTCAGAAGGTTCTCATGAAAGAAAACGTTAGGAACGTTGCGCGGAAAATTTGAAAAACATTGTTTTTCTTTCCTTCTTTGGCAAATATGTAATGCATGCCAGTGTCAAGTAATTTGATAAATCAAGTAATTTGCATATGAATTCAATATAATGCAGCGTTTTCGTCATTTAGTCAAGGGCAAATAAAGTCCTTCATAGTCATAGTCAAGTAAAAGTCCTACCCTAGTAAAGTGGTGGAGGCTTTACTACAAACTTCTGCGGAGTTCTGGAAACAACACGGAAAATCACGACCATATTTATTTTTATAATGGCGTTTGACATACCTGTCATTTGTGATCTGTCGTATGTGATTGGCGCGATTGACATATTTATTGACATTGGTGTCTTTCACATGGCCAGTTGTATGTCCGTCGGAGCACCTAGTAAACAATAAAATCAGAAAAAGCTATGTTTCTCATTTGCGTGAAGTGACACAATTTGGCATGTATAATCTTAAGATTTTGAAATGTCCTAGTGTTGTAACCTTGTGTTCAGTACTTTACGAAGCTTCTTCTGAAGGTGATGACTCGTGTAGACCATCTTTGCCCCCAGTTTTGACTCCCACTTTCTATTAGGTTTTAAACAACAACGCACAGAAAAGAGTTTTAATGTAGCAAACGTAGGTTCAGAATTCTCCCTTACATCAAAATACTTCTTTAATTTTGACCAACACTACGAATTATAAAAAAATTATAAGAATGTTAAAGTATTAAAATTAATCATTAGTATTTCTGAAATCAGGTATTACGGGTTCAATGTTATCTAGACATGTAGTAAAAATCTCGTTTATTTTTTATATAGTTCTGTGTTTCAACCACTGACCAACAGGGCATTCCTTTCTGTCCTATTTATCTACCTATCTAAACATCACAATCTTGTTTTACAAGGCTTTTGTCTTTTAAGTCTGTATTAGATTCAGGAAATAGGTTTATCTTACTGTCAGCTTTGATGACGTCTATCATCACACATTGGACAGCAGAATAGTTAGATGGGTGGATAGATCGTGATGTGTTCTTCGTTTATAATGCCTTATAGTAGCAATCGATACTAAAATAATATTTCTCCTTATTCACTTATCTCTATTTACCTAGTTTTAGTTTGTTGATAACAGTTGTATTTGCTCATGTATTGTAATCGAGAAAGGTTAAAGTACCACTATAATCATATTATTTCTGTACTAATAATATTTTTTTAAGCATTTTGATAAGCATATCACAGAAAATGAAAATGAAAAGTGAAATGCTCGTATTTAACAATATTTGTGATTTTGATTTTGATTTTGTACATATTCAAGTCGTCTGACGAGGGTTGATAGAGCAAGTTATTCTTATTAGCTGAACGGCTACCTACATGGTGTAAAGTACACGAAGACACGGGATTAATCTCCTCAGGGATTGCGTTACTGTATTTTGTCTCTTACTAGACTTCTAGGTATTTGTCAACTATCTGTGTTGTTCTTACATAATTACTTTCAGTAGAACAAGGGCAGTCAAAAATTGCAAAAAATAGTTAAGTACGGTATGCCAAAATGCTCTAAAAATACACTTTCAACCGGTAAGACAAACATATATTCTGAATAGTTTTTAATAATTTTTGTCTAATAGGTTTGAATTGAGTTTGTCTTATCAGTTGTAAGTGTGTTTTTAGGGCATATTTAACTCAGTTTTGCAATCATTGATAGTTGACGTGCTCTTGTTCTACCGAAGGTGCGATATATTTGTCGCCAAACGAGGTGACTCAAAATTTTATTTGATGTATAAGTTTAACCCATAGGTGCGAGTTAAGTAAGTTAGTTGCTATTGTTAAGTGGACGCTTCTATACAAGTACTTATCAACTCTCGCCACACTGTATTCTTTGCTGTTAGCTGATTATTTTTATTATCAGGTAATCTTATGTGTTACGCATTATTCTATTTAATGTACCTGGTACAAAATTCCGGCTGAGAACGACCTACTCTTCTGTAAGTAATATTATATTTCAGCAAATTACCAGATAACGCTTAAGTAGTTTAATACCATACCCACTCCGATTTATTGAACGAAGCTCTTCAGAGGTTTGCTCTCTTTTAGACGACTCATGTATTTCGTTAGACTATCTTCTCCCAAACGGCTGAACCGATTCTAATGAAATTTCACACAAGCAAAGATGTTACTGATATTAAAAATTCATGTGTACCAAGGAAGAATAAACACCGGAAAAAAAATAAAATCTGATTTCTCAATGAACAAAAAAAACCTCATTCACGCGATTGGTATTAAATTAAGTAATATGTCCGTCTACACAAGACAAAAAGAAAAACGAAAATCGGATTAGCCATTGAGGAATTATCACCGTTAAAAAAGTCCTAGTAAAATTGCTTCGCTCAATTTTTGCAACAGCAGAATGAAATTGCAGACCTAGTTTACAGTACATTTTTTAACCGACTTCAAAAGTGCGTACACAGTTTGACCTAGATTACTACATTAGCGGGGCTAGTATAGTATACTTAATAATATATTTACTGATGAAACATTGTTGCAGTACTACGAACACAGCATAAGTACCTACCTTCTTTTTTATTTTTTTTTTCGTGCGGAAATCCCTTCGGATACCCCCCCGCCGGCCAGCGGGGGCGGTTATGTCGGGCTTGAACCGACTAAAACCGCACGCCGTCTCGGGTCTTCAGACGCCGGGGCGTAAGGTTACCCATAGAGCATATCCCTCGCACCCCGACTGACCCTGGGCCATCTCACCACTAACAGTATCGCTCATCCTGTCTCCTCTGAAAGCAGAGGAGTACGGAGAGCGATGTTTTCCCGCCACGTTGGGTATTGGCCGACGATCAATGCCAACCCTATGAAGGGGAAGCCATAGACCGCCGCCCAGGGTGTACCGGCCGCTCCGATTCCGTTCCCCCCGGACTGCGGCGGGATCGGAATCGGAGCGACACTCGAGGAGGTTACTCAACACACACCCCACACAGCATAAGTACCTATTAGTATTCCATATTGCGACGTCAGTTGTATGGTATCTACTCAGCAATGGCAGGATCTTTAGGACGAAGACTAATGACGTTTTTGTATGGATTCGTAGGATACTTAACAACTCACCCTAATAGGAGCGGGGAGTCGCGAAGGAAAGCGGTAAATCATACACTAGGTATAATTTTTTATATTAATTAAAAATGAATTTAAACATTTTGGAGTCGTATTTTTTATGTCGTTTTTTTTTTTAAATATATTTTCAAATCTTTATTATTTTGTTAACAGATGAGTAAAGGTCGTTCTTATTCTGAATATTAAAATAAGACTTAACGACGAAGTAAAGACATAATTCTTATTTGTAGATCTGCTGTAGCTGTGAGTTCAGATAGAATTTATATATTTAGAGTGAACAGTTTTGAATAGGTTTGAGTATAGATAACTTTATTGTAAACTATTCCTAAAAATAAACATGTTAAACGCATTTATAATTACAATGAATAGTAGGCATGATATCATTTTTTTAAACTGTCTAATAATAAGCCTGTAGTGTGTAAATATCCCATTTCTAAGCATAAATGAATCGATCATAAATGATAGATAGAATTTTTGCTCAAGTATGTCGACAAAGAGTTGAATACGAGATATGCGGGTGTGTTCATCAGCATATTTTGTAGTTGATATTGTCTTTATTCTACCATTTGGAAATCCATCGTGCGACTAGTTATGTATGTAGGAGTCAAACCGATTAAACACACACGGTGACTTCGGCGTCACACGTACCCACGGATCCCCGTAGGCCCATGGGCCATCGAACTTTCGGGGGATGAAAGTATTTTCTAGTCCAAGTCTTATGCTTTAACGTGGTACATATATGCGTACTATTACTATATCATAACAATTAAGGGGATATTCACCATGTTTATTTGTTTTTTCGAGTACCTATCTGATATTTCGGCACTGTCGCAACCGCCAGTTCGTCCATGATCATGGCGCTTGTGTAGTGCTAGTGTACCTAAATGACCATGTTAATCTAAAATAAAGCATACTACGACTTCAAATATTTGTCTGTGTATACATAGATTGTTTTACTATATCTGTACACCAGTTTAATCGTTAAATTCCATCAAAAGCTATGAATGTATTGTCTACATATTTTGTTGTGTTTAAAACTGTAATAACTAACCTTATTTAATTGGTGTTTTAGAGAAATATTGTAATAAATTGTTGTTTATGTTAATTTAGTTTTATTACTTATAAAATGACCTTATTATGAGTAGTTGTTTAAGTTAATACAAGTTTATCATGCTGCGATAAACTTGTATCATTTATAGGGTAAGACCTGCGAGTCGGGTTTGATATGAAACTGCGGTTAATCTTTAGTGTATTCATATTTCACTTTTCAATTTCATAATAAAGTAGCTTTTGCCACGGCACCACCCGCGTACATCTCTGCCAAATTTCATCCAAATCCATTTTAGTAGTTTTTGCGTGCAATTTAGTTACAAACATCCATACATCCACACATGCATACAAATTTTCGCGTTTACAATATTATAAAACACTGATGTGGAGTCATAATAAATTACACTAATGTGATATTTCAATAATTTATTTTAGTACTTTATTAGAGACCTTTGAGAATATTGGTATACATTAATATGTTACCCTTATCATCTAATAGGTCATGCCTGTTACACATCAAGTTCAAATATTTAAAAAAATGTAGTAGTAATGTCAGTAGGTATTGTATTATCAGTAGTAATACGTAATAATTAAAGTATGTAATGAAGATATATTTCTTATTGCAAACATGCTTTATTTCTTGTATCTTTATAAAGCACATTTTTCTTTTTCAATTTCATTTGGAACTCGCAATCTTTGAGGATACTATAATACATATCCGGTTCTTTAAATTCAACCTTGCTATGAATTAAACATTTAATTAAGGTTGTAGCATTGAGTATTTTGTTGAGTTGACCAAACTACTGTACTAGAAATAGGTTAAAATGTACAATATACTGAACTAAGTAGGTATACGATGGGTTGAGAATGCGGCTTCTGAATTGTGAGACTGATATTTAATCCCTTTTTTACTGGTAGACCGCTTGCAAAAAGTCATTAATTTCATTTTTGTAGGTAATTTTGTAACGGCATACCTACCTTTTCTCCTCTAATGCTACATATTTTCATTTAATCTAAACCTAATATGTTAATAGAATGGATACGCGGTATCAATAAGCATCACATTATCTGCCTTGAGCGTTTTAGTTTGGATGCTGAAGTTGATGTTATTGTAGCGCAGTTTGCAGGGTCTATTAGGTCGCGCCATGAAGCATAGGGTATACAGTGCAGTCTCCAGCTCAGGTGATGTGCCGACGAACATGGTCACCTCTGGTGCATCCTTAGTTTCACTCAAGATAGAATGTTGCTTGAGGATCATACCTTTCTGTAATACAGAATGCTACTATTAAAAAAACCTACAACTGTTGCTGACTAAATATTGATTCAGCTAGTGAGAATTCTGTCCCTACCTGTTGGGCCACTGATCATTTAACATCTTGGATGAGCTATATTATTATCAGCTGATAACGTATTTTAGAACCATTGGCGATTATTCTAGTATTTGTTAAAAAAATGATCTTAGATTTTAAAACAAGTGTGTGTCACAGGCCATTGATTCTTGGGCCGTTATCCGTATGAGACGATTGCATGATTCGAAATTTATGCGCTTAGATATCGATCCGTCCCCCATGGAAGTGCTCTGAAATCTATTGATGAGAGGCAGATTTTACTTATGGACTCTTGCTCCAGGCTAAAGGGAGACCTTTTGATCATATCGATGACATCAAAACTTTAGGACTAACTCGGAAAGGTGAACATCTATTTGGTCTACTTACGCCTGCTAAATCAAGTTTGTCGATGTATCCCAGGTAGTTGGTCTTGCTGTCTTGCTCGCGCTGTGCGTAGAAGAGCCAGCTATGGAGACCTGTGGACGTAACCAAATGGTTAATAATCGTAGGACTATTGCAGTTATTACTAGAGTACTTACAACTTGTGTTCTCCGGTTAGAACTGGTTTGCTGTCATAATACTGTATAAAATGTTACAGCAATACAAAAAGAACTTACCAAGTACTTCACTTGACTTAAGCTCAGCCATGAAGATGTTCTCAAAAGCGCAGCTACACTTGCATAAGCCTGTCCAGTGACGAGCGTATTTCGTGAACCAAATTTTCTTTAGAAGTTCGACTTGTTCAGGGTACTCGTTCAGCTGGGTTATACCTATAAACAACAATATAAAATTAAATGTAGGTAAAACAATATGAACAGTTTTGTATAGTCACTCATGTACCAATGTTGTTATATTGTGTTTATTTAATTATAACATAACATAACATAAACTCACGCCTATATCCCCGAAGGGGTAGGCAGAGGTGCTAGCACCCACATTTCGCCAGTTTATGTTTAGGTCCCAATGTTATAGGTGGCGAGCCTATTGCCATCAACCGGGCACTTATAAACCTGCGATAAATACACACATAACTTCGAAAAGCATCGAAAAGTCATTGGTGTGTGCCATGGTAAAACCTGGGATCGAACCCGAGACCTCGTCTCAGCAGTCCATTACCCATACCACTAGGCTACCGCGGCTGTTTTAATTTTTTAATTTAATTTTTAATTATAGTACATCCGAAGACATTTCTGTGCTGTGTTTTTTTGTTAGTGGCCCGGCTCATGTATCTTTAGTCGCCTATACCTATAGCGGGATTGCATTGAATCGTCGAACTTGGGAAGTATGTCTACTGGTAACACTACTTGCTTTGTTACCACTAGTGAGTAGGATCGCCAGCTCTCTTATTCGGATAGACTAGCCGTCCCGTATAGCGTTCGTATTAGTCGACACATTTACGTTGGTTTAGTTCCACGCCAATTCTTTCTTCTATGTTAAATTTACGTTGGTTTAGTTCCACGACAATTATTTCTTCTATGTTAAATTTACGTTGGTTTAGTTCCACGCTAGTGCTTTCTTCTATGTTAACATTTACGTTGGTTTAGTTCCACGCCAATTCTTTATTCTATGTTAAATTTACGTTGGTTTAGTCCCACGCTAGTGCTTTCTTCTATGTTAACATTTACGTTGGTTTAGTTCTATGCCAATTCTTTCTTCTATATTAATATTTACGTGGTTTTAGTTCTACGCCAGTTTTCTTCACTATGTTAACCAATTCAAATCCACCGACCCACGTTACGACTGTGATTACAACTCGCTGCCAAACAGAACAATGCCCCAGAGCTCCTTGGCGAGGCGTTTGTGATGCGTGAAGTTTGCAGGACGAGAGATATCAATCAATTTATCGTTTAATTTCAAACATTGACAGCCGTGATCTAAAGTTTTTAATGAATGATCAATAAACTATAGGGTCAAAATTAGCAGAAATATATTTGGGTACAGAATGATGTTCGCTCCACCAACTCTACGCAGCTTGATCACGTGTTCTAAATCGCACAATTAGCATGGTTTCCTGAATATAAGAAATAAAACATCCCTAAAACAGGTTGATGATATTACCTATTTAGTTACCTTACGAAATTACTTTTTTTAATTAAACTGCGTTTAACTAATTTATTCACATAAACATATACAAATATCATTATTATCAATGAGGGAAGTTACGAATGATGAGTCAATGGAAAAAAATCCTTACCTTTGCTAACCAAGAAGTTCATAAGACTTCTAATAGGACCAGTTGCGAGTATAGTGTTGATATAAGTAGTCTGTTCCGTTTCCTCCTGCAACATGACGTCATTAGACATTAGTTTACCTTGTCCGCAGACGTGCAGGTGTCCACTTATTATATAGGTACAAACAGAATCCATTGTCCAATTATGGCGTTTACTTACATTTGGTGTGACGAATTCCGGTCTTATTACGTTCTTGTGGTAATTGTCGAAGAGAGCTACGAAGGGCCTAATCGTGGGACCATTCCAAACATTTTGGGGCACGCTGAGGAGACTGTAATCATTATAATAAATTCACGATATTAACATGCTTTGTGAAGGATGTTGTAACATTTTTAGAAATCGTAACTTTATTTTGCTACTTTGGCGATTTTATTGGTAATCAGAGAAAAAATTTAAGTGTAGTAATTACCTACCTAGTATGAATATAACTTTATAAATAGCCAACAAGGCTTAGAAAATATATTTGAGTAGTTTATTAATTGAGGAGATTATGAAAATTACAGGTTTGAAAAATTAAGATTTTCCTATAATAAATCTAGGTAGGTACTTAGGATACACACAGGGCTGCAACTCTTCAATCCATTTGTACCTACCGATTTCTTAGTGCGGATAAATGAAAAGAAAAAGTAACGTACTTATCTTATAGGTAAGTAAGTATCTTATAGGTAACTTACTCTACAAGTACCTACTTTGACACAGGTTGACACTCACTTAGATTGAGCCTCGTCATTCTTCGAAAGAGAACTGGTTTTGCCTTGCAGATTGACTTGGATGTAGTTCAGTGCATTATTGATATCCGCATTGAACATCTCTTCGCTAACTCGCAGCAAGTCGTCATCCGTTGTACTGTCTTGCACTTGACGCAGCAGGTCATCGTAACTTTTCTTCTTGGCGTAGTCGACGACTCCACCAACCACAGTGCCTATTTGCTGGATTGTGTTTCCTGCGGTGTTACCTTGTTGACCAGTCACTTGGTTGCTGATTAGGTTAGGCAAGATGCTATTGAAGATTTGACCAGCCGCGTGTGCTATGTCGTCCGCGCGACATACCGCTAAACACACCACAAATAATAGAGCAATCTTCATTTTGGATATGATTTTAATACGTTATATCTAGCACGGCCACTGCGCACTAGTGATCTCTGCCCTGAGCTCGGTCCGAGTAGGCGATACATACAGTGCGACCTTAGATGATGTCATATCCAAGTATGTATAGAGGCGGCATGTTGTTGATATTCAAACATCGGATTTACAGTTTTTGCAACGACAACGGTGATTCTACTGAATGTAATATGAGATATAAGTACTTGTTTGAACCCAATCAATTGATCTTTGATGATAAACGTTGTTATGTGTCGTTTGCACCGCGGCTTTATTATCCGGCATTGATCATTATCTAACAAGCTGTGTGTTACCTCTAACTTAACTTTTAATAACCAGTTACACTAGGTAGGTACTACTATTTTAAATTTTACTGGTAAACCCAGTACGATAATTAAATTTAAACCATACTACAATATGAGTGAAAAGGTGTCTATAACTGTTGCGTATAGTACCTAGTACCTTCTTTTTTTTTTTTCGTGCGGAATTCCCTTCGGATACCCCCCCGCCGGCCAGCGGGGCTGGTTATGTCGGGCTTGAACCGACTAAAACCGCACGCCGTCTCGGGTCTTCAGATGCCGGTGTGTAAGGTGACCTAATAAGGAAATTCCCTCGCACCCCGGCTGACCCTGGGCCATCTACGGCTTCGAGATGGCCCCCTCGGGTGTGGGAACCACGGTATCCCCACCTTGCCCCGGAAAGGGAGGGCGCGCGTCGAGCCGCCGCCCCGGCCTGCTTCTGCTGGGGCGACATGCGGCCTCATCTGTCACCCCCAGGCCTAGTACCTACCTACTTAGATAAGTTGCCAATAAAAGAAAATAATGTTGATCTTATCCATTTTTTTATGTGAAATGACGTCTATCTCCATCAAAAGACATGGTAAGAGGTTACATCTTATATCGGAGGTATCTATTTATCTTTGCAAATTATAGATATAGGTACTTACGAGTAGATACCTACCTTCCCTTGTTACATAGTTCATACTTATATATAAATACGTTAGAAATTGTAACTAATTATCCAAAAATTATTGAAATACCTAATAATTGAGGTGACCAACATTGTCGTACCTATAGGAGTAGTCCACGATAAAATGAGGATAAGCGGTCACCGTCATGCAGGCGAACTGCCTCCACTTGGCACTTAATCAAAAAGTAAGTAGGTGCTAAATAAATATTTATAAGGAAATTAAATTAATGTTGGTTCTCAAATACGTTAGATAGGCAGAGAAATATAGAATTCTAAAAAAATGTTGTGTAATTCGATACATAGGCAGACCACAGAACTAATAATCGTTCTGTGAGGCAGACAGATCCGGAGTAATAACAAACTGGTTGCACAAACTATAGGTATGTACCTACCTATTATACATGCCTATATCCGTACATCGTCATCCATACTAATATTATAAATAAAAATAAAATAAAAACATCACTTTATTGGAACTGACAAAAATAACAAGGTACTAATGTGTTCGATAATGACTGCGTAGTGAAACACTGGCGCAGTCACTAAATGTGAAAGTAACTATGTCTGTCTGTTTGTTACGCTTTCACACCTAAACCACTGAATAGATTTGGATGAAATGATATAGAGGTGGACTAGAGTTTGGGAAATGACATAGGCTACCACTTATCGGCAAAAAAAGTCTTGAAGGGGATGAAAGTTCGTAAATGACATAGGCGACCTTTTATCGCCAAAAAGTCTTGAAGGGGATGAAAGTTCGTCATTTTTGAAGATAACACCATGCAACTTTGTATTATTAATAGTTCTTTAATAATAACTAAATATGCCTTCGAGCCTTTTCGAAATTTGAACCTGTGCGTAGATGATAGGTATAGGGGATAATACTTCGTTGGTCGCTGTAACCGATATCAACGCGGGTGGAGCCGCGGGTAACAGCTAGTAATTCGAAAATTTTAATAAAAGGAGAAGTTGACTGGTTTGGAATTATATTCTGGTCAGGTTTGCAACTATGAATTTGTGGAGGTGAGGCAGAGTATGGTCAAACCTTGCGATTTTTGAGCTACAGTATGTAGAAGTAAATAAGCCACTTAGCAAACTACTTTTTAGATTTCGGCTTTAGAATAGATATAATTATCAGGTACCTTTATCTTGGGGTGCTTGGTTGGGGACCTCCACGCGGTGCACCCTGGGCAACGGAGACGGCAGCGCCTCTCTCCTAGGGTGGGAGAGACGCTGCCGCCTACGGCCAACTCCAACCTAAAGGTACCTTTATCTTGTCATTATTTTACTCATTTGATGTTTATGCGCTACTTTGATCAATTAGTGCAGCGCATGCATAAGTGTAGTAGTAAGCAAACCTAAAGGCATCTATATTATATTTATAACCCTTTTACGTTTCGAAATTATGTCGTATCAGAGCTCTACGCGCCCAACAGCTAGCTATTCATAAAAGTCAGGTCACGTATGAACACTATGAAAAGCAACCAATATAGGTAATGCCATCGAACTGTGATATTTTTTTTATCACAGATAATTTATTTTTGATCACTACCGCATCTACTGGTAAGGGATGATATAGTCGACGATTGAACACGGTTGCCTTCAAGCAACCTATTCACTCGTAACTCGTAGATTCCCGAGTTACAACTTTCTGGAAGCACTGATTCAGACGAGAAGTGCCACTCCTTAGCTGACAATGAACGTATTTAAATATTTTTTTGTCGCACCTGGTGTAAGGTTGCCCATAGAGCGTATCCCTCGCACCCCGACTGACCCTGGGCCATCTCCGGTTTCGAGATGACCCCCTTGGGTTTGGGAACCACGGTGTCCCCGTCTTGCCCCGGTTTGTGGGAGGGGCGCTAGCCGCCCCACCGTCGCGGCCTGCTTCTGCTGGGGTGACAGGCGGCCTCACCTGCCACCCCCAGGCCTGCGCTCATGGAGGACGGAGGTCGTTAAGCGACCTCCGGCGCCTGAGTCGCCTGCGACGCGCGGCGAGCATGTTGCCGGTTGCCGGTTGCCCGGGCGCGCTGCGCCATCTCCTTCGCGAGCATTACCTGCTCGCAGAAGGAGGTGGTGGTAGCCCACGCGCTCGTGCTCCGCACCATTGCCGCAATCATGCTGCCGAGCTTGAGGAATCCCACTCCTATGGCTGCCGCGAGGTCACGCCTCGGCGCCTCCCACGCCAGGCAGTCCGCCAGTGTGTGCAGCCCTGAGTCCTCGCTCACGGCTCCTTCCTGATCCGATGCAGGTGGTCCCCGAAGCTCCCCTAACTGGAGATCACCTGCGTCAGTAGGTACCCTCGTCGCGTCTCTAGCCAATCCTCCATGATGGGCCTTACCGCCGCTATTGCGGTAAGGCCTTGCGGTGGTGCCTTTTATGTGCGTACCTTTTTTTTTTTTTTTTTATCGTGCGGAAATCCCTTCGGATACCCCCCCGCCGGCCAGCGGGGGCGGTTATGTCGGGCTTGCACCGACTAAAACCGCACGCCGTCTCGGGTCTTCAGAGGCCGGGGTGTAAGGTTACCCATAGAGCATATCCCTCGCACCCCGGCTGACCCTGGGCCATCTCACCACTAACAGCATCGCTGATCCTGTCTCCTCTGAAAGCAGAGGAGTACGGAGAGCGATGTGTTCCCGCCACGTTGGGTATTGGCCGACGATCAATGCCAACCCTATGAAGGGGTGAAGGGGAAGCCATTGACCGCCGGCCAGGGTGTACCGGCCGCTCCGATTCCGTTCCCCCCGGACTGCAGCGGGATCGGAATCGGAGCGACACTCGAGGAGGTTACCCAACACACACCCCTTTATGTGCGTACCTATGTGCTGTCCCTATAACGTTTGCATGTCGCCGTAAGTCTGATTCTTCGATGACTTTCATCAACACGGAGGAATTAAATTATGCGCACACACCGAAATACATCTGATAAAACAACGATGGTCTTGCAACTTCGCGTCGATGTTCAAGTTTCTGAAAATATTTTTCGTTATAGAGCATTGAGGTAGGCTGATGTCAAGAGTATTATCTAACCCTTTACTTGTTCTTCTAAGACACTATACGAACTTATCTAGGAAGATACTTTTTGTTCCTTTTTTACCAAAAGCTAAGGGCTTGATCACACAGTGATCATGTCGCCCCTATAGGAAATTACAAAGTTTATTAATGTTTAAAACGTTTCTCACTTTCTCACATAAGTTAACAATATTGTAGCTAAATCGTTATGATTTAATTTCCTCCGACATAGGCGAAGAGAAGATGCTGTTACATACCCCAAGTGAGCGCGCTTGTGCGGTTTCAAATTGATTTCGCTGCCTTTCGATCCGTACACATTTTTCCATAAGCGGTATATATCTTCACCAACGTTACGTGTGTTAAGAACAAAATCTTAAAGCTGTAACAACATCCAGTCTCGTTAGGTGAGCATCAGCAAACCAAAGAAGGTTAGTTAGATAGATACTTTTACTACGCCTTCCCGCACAGTGAAACGACCAGGTACCTACCTACTTACAGTTCTTAGCACCTCATCAACTCACTGCTTTAATATTGAATGGTTGAATTTTTATAAAAATTCGATTCCTTGTTATTTTTTTGTATGACCTCGATCCACATACCTAAACAAATTTAGCTGCTTACACGATTTTTGTACGAGCTGAGCTCTCGAAAGCTGTGGTCGTGGTAATTGCGGTAACTTCCATGGATTCGCACAGACGGCACTTCCATTGACTAGATCTCAGAATATCTACATTCATAAAAAATTGGATAATTTGTCAATCATCAGCTTTAGTACCTTTTTTTGTTTTAGGTTGTTGTCGTTAATTGTTTGTTGTTAACCTTTTATTAGTTTTAATCTGAATGAAGTTACATTCAATGTAGAGTCATTCGGACTTCTGCAACGAATAGCAGAAAAACGTCATTGTTTTTTTAATGTTGTCTGGATATTTAAATAAAGTATTTTGCATTGAGCATTGTAGGTATCTTTTTGTTTTTTTTTCGTGCGGAAATCCCTTCGGATACCCCCCCGCCGGCCAGCGGGGGCGGTTATGTCGGGCTTGAACTGAATAAAACCGCACGCCGTCTCGGGTCTACAGACGCCGGGGTGTAAGGTTGCCCATAGAGCATATCCCTCGCACCCCGACTGACCCTGGGCCATCTCCGGTTTCGAGATGGCCCCCTCGGGTTTGGGAACCACGGTGTCCCCGTCTTGCCCCGGTTTGGGGGAGGGGCGCTAGTCGCCCCACCGACCCGGCCTGCTTCTGCTGGGGTGACAGGTGGCCTCACCTGCCACCCCCAGGCCTGCGCTCATGGAGGACGGTGGTCGTTGAGCGACCTCCGGCGCCTGAGTCGCCTGCGACGCGCGGCGAGCATGTTGCGGGCTCGGCGGGCCAGGAGAGTTCTGAACCTCTCCCGGGTGCGCTCCGCGATCTCCTTCGCGAGCATCACATGCTCGCAGAAGGAGGTGGCGGCGGCCCACGCGCTCGCGCTCCGCACCATTGCCGCAATCATGCTGCCGAGCGAGAGGACTCCCACCCCGATGGCTGCCACGAGGTCACGCCTCGGTGCGTCCCACGCCGGGCAGTCCGCCAGCGTGTGCAGCCCTGAGTCCTCGCTCGCGTCACAGTGATGACACTCAGGCGTTGGCTCCTTCCTGATCCGATGCAGGTGGTCCCCGAAGCACCCCTTCCCGGAGATCACCTGCGTCAGTCGGTACGAGAGGCTTCCGTGTCGCCTCTCTAGCCAGTCCTCCATGATGGGCCTTACCGCAGCTATTGCGGCGTGCCCTAGCATTGTAGGTATCTATTTGTAATGCGTAAAGAGGACCGGGGTGGGAATGAATGTGTGAATGAATTCTCCTATTTATATTTCGTTCATACGATATAATATCGACCGCCATAAGAATAAGATAGACCGCCAATTGTATATGCCGCAAAACTGTACCAACTTTATGCTTCTATAATACTGTTCTTGTGTACATACAATAAAGAGATATATTATTATTATTATTATATCGTCTATAGTATGACCGAAATATAAATAGGAGAATGTCATGTTGAATACCCTAGGTTATCTGTAAATAAGAATGTGGTGAACTATTTCTGTCGTTAACTGTACACATATAAATAGAGACTCTTAGAAAAGGTCGTGGGCGAGGTAATCAGATTCATTTATTAGTCAATCAGACGAGCGTTCAGGATGTTTCAATTTGTCGATTTGTATTAATAGCTCACAAATAAAAGAAAGTCATTAGAGGAGATACATCATCAGAAGCACATCGCCGCGGCCGAGTGCGTACGCGAAATGCAGCAGTAGCGTGCCGTGTGCCCGTGAAGCGGGAAAAATCATACTTTACACTATGTTTAATGCATTAGGCTCTCATCCGAACGGAATACTTGTATGGTGCTTCTAAAGAACTGTACGTAGTACGTATAAACTATTTGGAAACAATGTTTGAAAGGTGATTTTACATCCTTTATTGTTGGCAGCTTGTCTACTATTTATAATCAGAAATTGATGAAGAGTGTACAGTGTAATTCCCACTACATTGTGGAATTGTCTTATAGAAGAAGATTAAATCTTACCCCATTTTAAGGAAGGTTAAAAATGAAAGAACTCATTCTTGACTTCTTGAGAGAGGTTTTTGAAAGTGCATCCGTAGAAGTCAGAGCTCCTTTGGGGAAGGAGTAAGGGTTGGTAACCATGGGCTACGAGGACCACTTACTAATTACTAACGATAATGCTTTTCTTTTTCGCATTGGTACACAGATGTGTGCCAATTCCGGCTGCATCCAAAGCTTGCACTTTGGAACCCGGTGTCCTTTCTCGTAATCGTGCTTATAATTTGGTGTATTTGACCAATACTATTGCCTACGGTTTATTCAACTACTACGGTTATTTGAAATAATTGACGATTCACTTACTGTAGATTTATTAGTTGCCAAAATATTGCAGAGCGCCTCGTCCAGCATCTCACGAACGTGGGGCCAGATCTGGCGGATAACCAGTTCGGTTTCCGCCGAGGGCGCTCCACCGTGGAAGCGATCATGCGCGTTAGGCGCCTGGCGGAGGAAGTAGTCTCGCGGGGTGGGGTGGTGGTGGCGGTGTCTCTTGACATCGCCAACGCCTTCAACACCCTACCCTGGAGTTGCGTTAGGGAGGCTCTCGCGTATCACGGAGTGCCTCCTCCCCTCCGCCGCATTGTCGAGGCATACCTATCTGAGAGGGCCATAGTTTACCCGAGCTGGCTAGAGCCAGGGCGGCGAGAAGTGTCGTGCGGTGTTCCACAGGGGTCGGTCCTAGGGTCACTACTGTGGAACATCGGATACGACTGGGTGCTGCGCGGTCCGTTGCTCGAGGGTGTCAGCATAACTTGTTATGCTGACGACACCCTCGTGATGGCGCGAGGACCAACGTACCGAAAAAATCAACTTCCATGTGTGTATGAATAAATTTGAACAACTTTTAATACAGATACTGATACACATGTTTTATCGGGGGTTGCTCAAGTCGTGGGTCGAATACGGCGGCTGGGACTCGAGGTGGCTCTCCACAAATCCGAGGCTATGTGTTTTCACGTGCTTCGGAGGAGGCCACCTGCAGGAACCAGCATAACCGTAGGGGGCGTAAGCATCGGCGTCGAGCCCACGATGAAGTACCTTGGGCTCGTACTCGATAGCCGATCGGACCTCATCTCCGAAGTCTGGTCCCGAAACTGAGGGGGGCTGAGGCCGCGCTATCGCGGCTGATACCCAACGTTAAGGGACACAACGCCCCCACTAGGAGACTGTACCTGGGGATCGTGCGAAGCATGGCCCTATACGGGGCCCCTGTATGGGCGGAGACTCTGGCGGCCCGCAACGTGGCTGTTCTAAACAGCCCGTTAAAGGTGATGGCCGTCAGAGTCATCAGGGGGTATCGCACGATCTCCGTCGAGGCGGCATGTCTCCTAGCCGGGACACCTCCATGGGACCTGGAAGCGACAGGCCTTGCGCTGCTGTACCAGTGGCGCAAGGAGGCGCTGGAGCGGGGCAATAGGCCGGAGGCCCGAGAAATCAGGGCTCAGCGGTTCCTGCTCCGTCAGGAACTCATGGAGACATGGAGGGTGCGACTTGAGCATCCAAGGTGGGGGGAATCCACCATTGCGGCGGTGAGACCGATTATGAAGGAGTGGTTGGAGAGGGACCATGGGGACCTCTCCTACCGGATGTGCCAGATATTTACCGGACCAGGGTGTTTCGGTAAGTATCTATGGCGCATCCACCGGGAGACAACGCCGCAGTGCCAGCACTGCGAGGATCCTGGCGAAGACACGGCGCTCCACACGTTGGTGGAGTGCCCTGCGTGGGCGAGTCAACGCCGGGATCTCGTTGCGGTCCTGGGCGTTGTGACACGCGCCACCACCTCTTTCTGCGAGCAGGTAATGCGCGCGAAAGAGACGGCGGAGAGGGAGCGGGCGAGAGCTGTCCTTACAGAAGCAGGCCAAGATGGAGGCGAGTCGTGTGTGTCCTACACACGCCTGCCAACTCACCGTCACGGGATAAAACCCGACCCCATAGTAGAGGTCGCGATGGTGGCCAAAGGCCGCCGGTAACCCTGGGGTTATCCTTTCGAGGGCTTACCCAGGGTGCCCGGCAATGGACACTTGGGGAGGACACCATGTGGTTTTAGTCGGTCCGATTCCGACACGCCCATCCCATCGTTGGCACCGATAGGGTGAAGCACGAGGTTGTTGTGTCCACATTTAAAAAAAAAAACAAAAAAAAACTGTATACCTACTTTTGGAATAATATTATCACAACAGCCCTACTCCTGCCTACTAAGATTAAAATTTTCAAGTTGTTATTAATTTTCCATCAGGCATCTACCAAGTTTCTCTTCTACAGTGAACGGATTCTAACTGAAATATTATTATTATGCAAATGATACTTGTACGCTACAGAGTGGAAACTATGAACGATGGAGTTAATTAAGACAATGTTCTACTTTTATTGTCATTTGTCTGCATATCCGGTAGTCAGCGTGCGTTTTCTTATCTCCCACGTATCTACTCTGCAAATACAGTCCAATGATCTGCCTACGTGTTCCTAATTACCAAAATTTTTGTTTATGTTACTGATACAATTCTTTAAAATATGTGAAACATTTCTACAGAGTAAATAATTTTTTATGTTTTTTAAGCTACTTTTTGTTTCCTTGTTTGCAACTTTCGTGGCAGTGCCACTATACTTGCAAACAAAGTTCGCGCGTCCGTCTAATTACCGCAAGAGTAGTACCGCACTCTGTGGTAATTAGCTCAGGTACTAAACTCAGTCCGTGGCGGTTTCCACTCGTACAAATAATAATACAGAATTCTTAACATCATCACAATCTAGCAGTTTCTCACTTGTGGAGTGAGAAACTCCATCAATCTAACGTAACTCGTAACCGTTCGTATGAGGTAGATGACTTCATTGTATCTGGATACTAATCCAGATACGACAAACGATAAAACGAAATATCGTTTCTGATCGTACCCACCACAGACAAGATCAGGCCTAGCTGAGATATCTGATATCCACATAACATTACATAACTTCACGCCTGTATCCCCGAAGGGGTAGGCAGAGATGTGTATTACACACCCACGATTCGCCAGTTATGTTAAGGTCCCAATGTAATAGGGGGCGAGCCTATTGCCATCTACCGGGCACATTATTAAGCGAGCGATAATTAACATTAATGTGCACATAACTACGAAAAGTCAGAGGTGTGTGCCCGGGGCGACTGGGGATCGAACTCGATACCTCGTCTCAGCAGTCCGTTACGTACGCCACTGGGCCATCGCCGCTATTACGTACGCCACTGGCCACTGATATTCCAAATGTCAAAAAATGGGAGTCAAAGTATCGGAGACACTAACAAGTCGCTTTGACTCCTTGCCCTGATCTATGATGCTTGATTTACAGAATGACCAACTCCGCAGAAAATTAAAAGGCAGTATCTGCTGCCAGTACCATTATTGAAGGCGTTTACCTAGGAGACCCTGGCTAAATAAAAAGCAAATACAACATAAGGTTATTTTGTGTAGGTATTTATTTTTGTATGGTATATTAAGAAAGTATGGTAGTATGGAGCCCCACCAAGTCGTTCGGTGCCGAAGCCAACCTCACCTGCAAGCCGGTGATTCACCTATTGAATGATGGAAGAGGTTCGGGTGCAGGCTTTTATCTCAGAGTTAAGGATTAATTACCATTAAAACCAAAACTAAATGAATTATACAAATTAGGAACAGTCTGGCGGAGCACCGAGATGCAGGCTTTTGATGCAACGCTGTGATGATGAGGGGTAATATAATTAAATAGGTACCTTTTTTTTCGTGCTTCGGATACCCCCCCCCCCCCGCCGGCCAGCAGGGGCGGTTATGTCGGGCTTGAACCGACTAAAACCGCACGCCGTCTCGGGTCTTAAAACGCCGGGGTATAAGGTTGCCCATAGAGCATATCCCTCGCACCCCGACTGAACCTGGGCCATCTCCAGTTTCGAGATGGCCCCCTCGGGTTTGGGAACCACGGTGTCCCCGGTTTGCGCGAGGGGCGCTAGTCGCCCCACCGCGGCACCGTCCCGGCCTGCTACTGCTGGGGTGACAGGCGGCCTAATTAAATAGGTAGCTATGTTTACGGGATTAACCTCGTCACAGCCTATGACTACGGTCAGTGTAACGAGGCTACGCCAACCTATACCATGATAACATTATTTCCTATTAACATGTCGTATGTATACCGTAAATCGCGAAAGTTTAAAAGTAAGTTTATAAAGAAAAATTCCACGTTAAAAATATACATTTCTAAAAATAGATATACAATAACTATTAAGTGGCTGTGTGCGTATTTGTGAATGTTGTCTAAACAAATAGGTACACAGATGAATTTCATTACTTTCTTTCCGCTCACCAAAGTGAAGCCCGCTTATCATACACTAGCTGCATTATTTCAATGTTCGTTGAATTAAATAAAATTGTGGTTCCTCAAGAAAGTACAAACTGTAGGTAAATTGATTATAATAATTCTTGAAAATCTTTGAGTAATAATGTAGTCATCAAGTAATTATTATTTTCTTTGCTTTAGTTTTGTGCACACGATTTATAAACATGCTGTCGTCGGTACCGAGAAACGTGTTATCGATGAGGTCACACTTCACAAGAGGTCGCTGACGGAATAACGTGGCAGTTAGATCGAGCGCCGACTCGACCCTGGTGAATCTAGATTCAACCAATCCTAGTAAACTAACAAGTGTTGATATTTTGTTCACCAGTACATGAAGGAAACTAGTTCTGTGCAGAGGTTGTGTCCATGATGAAGGCTGCTACGGTTTTGTTGTTGTTCGCTCTATGTTACGCTGAATGTAAGTTTGTGTATTATTTGACATTTTTATTATTTAACAAGAAAATTTTATTTGTGTATTATTGTAGAAAGATAAGGAGCTATTTGATAACTTGTTGTAAAACCTTTTCATACGATTATTTTTACGTAAATGTTGATGTGTGATATGCAATATTATCTGTATAATTCAAACAGTGTATTATTTTAATTAACAGGTCGGAAAATATACCCAACCATAAACAAAAATGCCAATGTCGACTTTATCAACATGGAGAGTGGGGGTGTGAGGGGTAAGCCGGCAGTCATCGAGCCCCCAAAGCCGGTCGCAGCAGCTCCGCCCGCACCTCCCACTAAGGCACCAGTACAACCTACAGCTGTCAAACCAGCACCTACAACATATCCTTCCCCTCCTCCACCTAGTAAACCAGCACTGCCTCAAAAACCAGGACAGCCGGTTCCACCACCTGGTCAAATCAAACCGGTTCCTGTGAATCCGTCCCCCGTTACAAACCCTGCTACGACTCCTGGTCCTGGCAGTGTCCAATCCCTGATCAACTACTACGATAGTCAAGGTAAAGGAAGTCCCATACGCCCGTACAGTTACAGCCAAGCAGTAAAACAGGGTTAATTTAAGTTCTAAGTGTTCCCAGGTAGCATTTATACGTCATTATGTCGTCCGTTTACGGTACTGCTCGACGTAAGAGACGTCATTTCTTGACGTCGGGGGGTCCCAGCAGATGACGTCAATTTGTCACAGCCTCAAGACGACAATTTACAGACGTTACAGAGACGTCGTATACTGAATTCATAGGGACGTTACTAGGCCGTACATATTAGGGCAGCCCCTGACGTTGGAGTGACGTCATATACTGAATTCATAGGGACGTTACTTGACCGTACATATTAAGGCAGCCACTGACGTTGGAGTGACGTCATATACTGGATTCATAGGGACGTTACTGGGCCGTACATATTAGGGCAGTCACTGACGTTGGAGTGACGTCATATACTAAATTCATAGGGACGTTACTGGGCCGTACATATTAGGGCAGCCACTGACGTTAGAGTGACGTCATATTCTGAATTCATAGACGTTACTGGGCCGTACAGTCAACCAATTTGATTCCTAGGTACCATAGAATCCTGTTATAGTAAAGTGGCGTACGTCGCTACGATGTACATACGTCACTACTATGACAGGGTTCTATGATGGCCTAGGAATCAAATTGGTTGACTGTACACGTCAGGACCTACGGGGGATGCATTATGCTGCCGTGCTTACGATACGATTGTTTCTATCGCTAAAAAAATATAATTAGATTATTTTTTATAGTTTTTATTTTTTCAAGACTTAAAATAACATTGTTATCTCTAAATATCGGACTTATTATACTAAACTAAAAAAAACACGACCGTAGAGGTTTGCCCGGTCTGTTGTGTGGTACGCGTCCATGACGAGTGTGCTGTGTTATGCGTTACGTTTTAATTAAGACTTAGAGCGCTTTCACATATATATAGGCGTTTTTGTCGCGCGACTGTAGGCGCTTCTAAGTCGCGCAGCTGCAGCGCGACAGCCGCGCGACAGAAGCGTGACTGCAGCGCTCCGAACTAGCAGTGGCAGATACGGTGAAGCGCGGCTGTCGCGTGACTTAGCCGCGCTGCAGCCGCTGTAAGGCCGTGGCCGCACTGGTAAGGCGATTAGCAACGCGACGGTGATTTCAACATCAAGTCGCCCAAGTTGTTCTGAAATCGCCGTCGCGTCGCTAATCGCCTTACCAGTGTGGCCACGGCCTTATGCAAAGGGATTCGTTGTGCAGCGCTTCAGTCGCGCGACAAAAACGCCTATATGTGAACGTAAATCAAGAACAAACATGCAACTAATATGTACTCGTGATACAACTTAGTGAATAAACGGGGGGGCAGTATCCGTAATAAACAATCAGTGGTTTAAGGTACCGACATTCACGACCACCTTTGCTTGATACGCCTCTGATTACACCTGTATATTATTCATTCAGAAAAGAAAGTTTCATATCTACTTACATTTAAACAATAATTATAAAAAAATCTAACAATCATAATCATGAAGCATTGGAATGCTTAATGTATAGCCGTTATTGTGGACAACCACACATTTGGTTAAAATGTCATTAACAGGTATCAATTTAAAATGTGAATAATTTTTTACTGCCATCACATCAATAGCTACTGAATTAAAAGGGTACTCAAAGAACGGCTGATAGTTTACAAACTCCTTTCCATAAATGAATAAAGTATGAGTTTTAAGGATGTTGTGTATCTTAAATACCTTCCTATCCTTAGTAAGACAATAACAATCAGCTTCACGAGATTCTGCTACATATAACGTATATTTTTTATATGTTAGTTTTTTATAGCATTCATATACATTTTCCTCAGGTAGTGGTCCAGAATAAAACTGGTCAGAAACAGTTATTTGCGATAAGGAGCTGTATAATTTTGAACATTCCATTTCTTTCAGTCTTCTTACAATTTGTTGTAATGGCTTATTAGGCGATCGTACTAATTTCTTAACACTCTTTAAATGATTTTCAAATGGGAATGCTGAATATTCATCAAGTGTACCAAAGATGCGTACATCATCGCATATATGACATAACATGTGAACATTATATACCAAAAAATGTAATCCATAAACTGATTTTGAATGATTTATAAAAATCAGAAGTAATTCCTGTGCCAAATCTATACCAAGTTCTCTGATATGTTTGTTTGAACATAAAATCGTAATAGCTGAATGAAAAAGTAGAAAGTTTTCGTAAAGTGAACGTGGCAAGATATCTTTTAACACAAATGGACCTACATATAATAAAAACATTCGATATTCAGTTGCTTTCCATCGAGCTAATTCTGATAAACTCCGCGGTTTTCTATTAAATTCAACTGGTATAAATTTAGAACAATGGATTAGTTTTTCAGATATCATTTTAATGAAGTGACTTTGTATACGAACATTTAAATCGCCACTAATCCACACATTTAACAGCTTACGCATTACCCCCAAACAAACATTATGCATATATTCAGTAGGAAATAAAGATATCAAATCTATGGGGAGCCGTAAAAGTGGTGACTCTCCAACATGATGGTCCTCATCAAACTGCGAACGAAATGATTCATTGGTCCTCATGGGTGCTGAGACACTTTCATAGATCACGCGGCCGCGGTATTCGCCTGCTTCAATACACTTGTCGCAAGCTGAATAGCCACCATGTTGTTTAGTACACTTGATAAATGCTCGCGCTGGAGCGTCACAAATAAAGCTATGGATTTTAACACTGTAATGAATATTTTCAAGATCGAAACCATTTCTAAGTAATTCTTCTAATTCGTCGACAAATTGCTTTAGAAATACATCTAATGGTGAAGGTTTAGCTCGACCACAGAAAAGAGCGACAACAAATGGTCTAGCATTAGGGTTATTTTTTAGCAATCCTAATATGGGCCACAATTGTGTATTGGTACTTTTGAATATGGGAAGTCCATCAATGTTAAAAGAAACTTTAATTTCTCTATTCCCAACATTATTATCAGTATCGTCAAATAGTTTTATTTGTTTTTGAATTTGTGAAAGAAGACCTAAATATACTAATTCTCCAGTATCTAACTTAGTAATCTCTAGTTGTAAAGGGGTTGTCAACAATGTTCTACTGTCTTTTGGTAATCCAGGGCATAAAGGAGACACAATTTTAAGAAGACTATTTAAAGCATTATGTGGTATTTGATACTGAGTGGCCCATTGTTTTAACTCTGTTTTTAAATCATCATCTTTTATAGACTTATCAGAATCTGAATCAGATAGTGAATGCACATCATCAAACATAGTAATATGATTGTCATCAGAAATGTCATGTTGCATCAATAGATTGGAATTATTACTAGAACCTTGTGATACAATTTCAGATTGAGAATTATTATTTAAAGTACATGGCAAATGAACTAAGGAAGAGCATGTACTAACAGCTGTAGTACTTTCTTGTAAATTTGAAATTACACTCAACTCTGCTTCCTTTGCTCTTCTTAATAATTGACGTTTGCCAACTATAGCCTTTTTTGAGTATTTAATTTTTTCTGCCATGTTTAGTTTTGTATATTACTCTTCTTCAATCTTTCAGGGGCATGCTTCAACCAATTTTTTATGGAATCTTCTACTTCTTTAGCTGTAGACCCAGATGTTGTGGTGACAACTCCTTCTATAAAGATATAATACATTTATTAATGTTATAACTACGCAAAATCTCCATCTCCAGCATATGTCCCACTGCTGGATACTATAATCGATAGATGATAGAATAGAACAGTCGACGTCGACCGATAGTTTCTACTAGACCAATCGATAAGTGTATCCGTCGATTACCCAAAGCTACCACACTAATCGATTGTCATCTATCAATGCCGATCGATGACATCGATCGATGATCGATCGATTAGTGTGGTAGCACCCTCAGAGTTAGCCAGCCGCTCACAGCTCGCCTACTGGGGACACGGCCTTACACTTAAGTGTTATGTTAAACTTACCCACGATACACTCTCGCAGGCGCAGTTGGCAGAAAGGTTTTTTGTTGGATCTTTTCCCATAGAAGTTATACTGTTCAGCTAGCTGGTCAGTGAAACAAAATTTCATTATCCGAGACACTTTGCTGGAAATATCTCTGCCTCCAAAAGTTCTCATGTATGAAACCTGTAACAAACAAAACAATGTATATTTGTCTAGCAAATAAATTGACGATCAGACCTAACTTATTACATCTTTGCACCACCTGCTTCAAGCTGTTCCTTCCATCTTTCTTATGTAAGTTGCCTGGAATAGATAGCTCTGAAGCTACATGGCCGCCTATTGGTGCAAATTTTCAATATTTATCTTTTTTCTGTAATGCTTATTATGTGGTGTTCTCACTCAGAACTCAATAAAGAGTCAGTCAGTCAGAAGAAATCAATACAGAGTCATTGTATTGTAACTTACCAAATTATCATAATTTTCTTTTTTCTCTAGTAATGATTCAATTGTATATAGTTCATCAGCATTTTTAATTGGGAATTTGAATTCCGGTTTTAGAGTACCTTTCAATGTGCCTGTATGCTTTAAAAGGCTTATTATTTGATCATTTTGGGTTTTTATACAGGACAATAATGACAGCACTTTTGCTTGGTAACCTAAAAAATAATAAACACATCCAAACTGCTGAATCCATTTTGATGAATTTTGGTATACCTAGGAGTAGATGTGACCCTGGAGAAGGACATAGACTTATCTCGAAAAATTGCATACTTAGTTACAGCGGGATAGCTATATAACCAAAATCTAGGCAAAAGAAGTCGCGTTCAACTGCTATATAGTTTTTAATAAGGTAGAAAAGGATAAATTAACCTGTCTCCTACTGTCCCGACGGTAATTACGGATTAATTAACGGATTAATGCGTACATACGGCATTAATGATTAATACATTATAACATAAATATGGAGAGAGTACTAACACTCCCAATAGTCGAATGAAAAGTACCAATAATAAGTTTCTGTCAAAAGTGAAAAAAATTTTTGGTACAAGCTTTTATTGCTGACTGTACTTTTCTGTATACCATCGTCAACTACTACATTAAGACGATTCTAACGAGCCCAAACACGACGGGTTTATCCTTTTTAACTAAGGAGTTTCTACGGCCACCTTCCGTCTCCATCATCAGACCAGGTTTATGGTACCATAGTATTGCATTGTCATCTGATTTATATGTACATGCATGCAAAATTTTAGCTCAATCGGAAACCGGGAAGTGGATCAAATTTAACTTGCAAGATGTTATTACAGACAACGGGACAGGTGAAACTAAATAAAAGCTTGTAAAAAGAAAAACTGCTGAACTGACTAAAAAGTAAAAAATATAGCCTATGACACTCGGGATAACGTAAGGACTAACGATACCTCTCACGCTTTAATCGGTAAAGGCGTTCAGAAATTCCAGGGGTACAAAGAAACTCACATAACCACATGAACCCTGAAAACAATACACTCCTTTTTTCTGCAGTCGTGTAAAAAGTAATACATCATACTATATTACCTACCTGTTAATCCTTGAACACGCGATGGCGTTGCTGGCACGTCGCTGGCGAGATTCGACGGTTGTTCATATCGGCACCGATCTAGCCGTGCAACCGGAGTTAGCCGCCCTTCGCCGTCTTCTGCTAAATCTGACAACATAAAAAATATAAACAATGCCGAACTTTTCCAGTACCTGCCTATTAAAGATGAATCCAATCATTACGTCATTTCTGAAAATCATCCTAGCTGTTTACACTATAGCAGGTGGCAGGAATGAACACCACACACATACATACATACATGATGGTGAAAATACAACCGGATATAAATATATAAACATGGATATCTTAACCTGCACTAAACTGTTTGACAAGACAGGAAGCCCGTCGAGTACATTCAGTAATGAGAGGGTCTGTTGGCAAAAGACATTAAGTTAATATGTATTATATCAGTTTCGAATAAACATCCTCTAAATACCGCACTATATTTATAGCACTGCGCTATATGTTATAGCAAAGTCTGTGACGGGCTTAACCCCAGGTTATCATTTATCATTCTTTTGTACTGTGGACTGTGCAAGTCGGCCTTAGTAATACATTATAATTACAGGGTTTCACAAAAATGACTAGTCACATTTCAGCAGTTAATCAAGTATGTCAGCCAAACTGAACAAGCTATTTTTTTATGTCGAAGGTTAGATCACCTTCTTAAATGTGATGCATTTTTATGAAACCCTACCCAAACTTAATCTTTAACCATAGGTAAGAATAATATTCTATTATGTATTCATTATAATTTACTCACTTTCTGGTGTTGAAGTAGTTTCTTGGGTAATGTTTGGCTGACCTTGACAGGTATCTGCACAGAACATAACATATTGAGATTATTTTGGAATTTTATACCGTTTACCTTTACAATTAATTACATGTAAAAAAAACTAGTTAAAATATATTTATTCACACTGATTTTTAGGGGTCCATAATATATCACAAAAGGAAAAAAACTTCCATTCGAGAAACTTTTTAGTTGTGTCATTTTTCATAACTACCATTGACTATAAAACTCACCTGTGCCGTTGCCAGCTTCTAAGCATACATTGACAGCAGCTTGAACTGGTAGTAATTTGTTAAAGGTCTTTTTCTTTAATGGTGGTGGCCTAATGTGATTGTCGTTATCGTCATCACTGCTAGAAACATATCTTTTTTGCCTTCTCCGTTTGAGACTTGGTTCTTCTGCATCAGTCTGTAGGTCAGAGGTATCCTCAACCAGTTTCAGTTTTTTTTTGGCTTTCTCTATATCATCTTCACATGCAAATGAAATAGAAAAATACACACAACATGCAAAAATAATAAATGAATACAACATAATGCATCCCTCAGTCAATTAAAACAAAGTTATTAGTAATTAGGGAGGATGGAGTTGCATTAGTAGGAACAACTGAAATTGTATGGTCAACCAATTTGATTAGTAGGACACTTTGAACCTGATCACAATGAATGTTGTAATGTGATGACATGCCTGAGCTAGTGCTAAGTTATTGTAAAATTTATAGTGAAAAGGTTCAAAATGCATACCTATAAAAGTACATATTTTATCTTGGAAAAACTGAACTCCAGTCACAGAAAACTTTCACCATCATCAGTAAGCTCTCGATAAATCAGGTATAATATTGCATCCAAATACCAGTCAGGAAATTAACCTTAGTTTCGTTATACCATATTCCAGATAACAATAGAAAAATCGTACATTTATCGTCATGCGAAATCAAGGAAAAATATTTTGGTACGTAAAAATATTTGTAATGTTATGTTTGAAACGTAATTCATAATCGAAATAAGTAAAACAAGAGGAATGTTTCTGTTTAATATCGTAGATAAACGAAGAAACGTAGACAAATTTGTCCGTTAAAAGTCTAATGTTATCTGGAAAAGGGCACATGTGTATCCACAGCCAAATCCAAGTGGTTCGTAAAATATATTAAAATATGCTTACCAGTCTCACAAAAAACTCTTTGAACGCTGTATAATTTCCATTTTTCATCTGGTGTCGCAGCATCAGTCAAAATCTTTTCAAACGCTTTAGTCCCTTTAACGGGAGGCCAAAAGACTTCACATCGCCTTGGCGTAAACCACTGGTTGTTAATTACCGATACTGTCCCACCGTCTTTTTCAGTAAATTGTATCACTGAGTACATTATTAGGTTGTTTGATCTTGATGAAATTTATTTTATTTCTCTTAGGTCTTGAAACGCACAAGAGCAAGAGCACTTAACGGACCACGCGAAGCGAGGGGCAAGCCAACGCCAACGAAAAGGGAGGGAAAATCAAAATGTCAGAATTTCGTTCCGTTCCAACTTTCGATATTTTTAAAAATCACATTTCAAGCTTGTTTTGCTGTTATTAATCAAAAAAACCTGTAATAAATGACTTTATATCAACTTTTAAGTTACCTAAAAAGATGAAAATGTTTTTTTTACTTTATAAATATTTTAGAACACAAAGAATGACAAATTGATATCAAGAAACGAAACGCGTTATTTTTTACGTCGGACGAAACGCGTTATTTTTTAACGACTATGAAACTGTTCAAACTTCGAATTTCTTTGCATATTAAGGTACCGGCTGTACAAAACCTTGTTATAATGGATTAGTAATATTTGCCCTGAGTATTCGCTATATGATGGTGGTACTTCCTCATGGAATTATACTTATATCGTTCTTTAGCTTTTCGGGACCAGAGGTGCTAACGGGAACTGCAAAACAAAGTTTGTTTGCGTTTCCCGCGGTACCTGCGACCTCGCAGGTACTTTGTCAGGAGCGAATAGACAGCATAGGTATTCTTGTGACTAAGTCACAAGAATATGCTGAGAGAAAGATATATAGGTATCTCTTATACAGGGTTACAGGAGAAGTCGACCTAGATCCGTTAAGGGCGTGTAGTACACATCATTTCTGAATGATTTCACTATGGAACCCCCCATCCTAAACTTAACCGTTTTCGAGATATTCGAGTTTTATTTTTTTTTTATGAAAATGACCAATTTTTCGGCTATTGAATTGAATATTTTGATTTTTTTTTGGCTCTTAAGATTATTTTTTTGGTTTTTTACATGAATAATGAGATGCTTAATGACCTCAATGACTAAAATTGCACGTAAGTTAACTAAATAGGTAATCGTAGACGATCGAAACTTAAGAAAATAAGTACAAATTATAAAAAAATATTTTTCTTTTCTGGATATCTCAAAAAATTATTACGGCACTTGCTCTGCAAATGTGCTTAAAAACATCTACATTTTATCAGCTATCCAACGAGGTATAACACTCTAGGGTATTTTTAACCTCAAAGGTGAAAATTAGTTTCTAAGGCTACATGGCAGTCAGAATAAATAGCGCTTATTTAATCTAATTAATTTGACTTAAGTTCAGCATCATTATTTCAGCCATATAAGAGAGAAAACTTCGTTTGCGTTTCCCGGTATTAGCACCTCAGATGGTGACCTAAAATAGACGTCAGTGAAACGTCAATTTTGTGACTAGAATGGTGCGTCCGGATAGTGACTCCAAAAAGACGTCAGTAAAACGTCCACTTTGTGACGAAAATGGTACGTCTGGATAGTGACTCTAAAAAGACGTCAGCAAAACGTCCACTTCGCGACGACAATGGTACTTCCTGGTAGTGACCCCAAATAGACGTCAGTAAAACGTCCATTTTGCCACGAAAGTGGTACGTCCGGAAGTGACCCCAAAAAGACGTCAGCAAAACGTCGACTTTGCGACGAAAATGGTACGTGCGGATAATGACCCCAAATAGACGTCCGTAAAACGTCAATTTTGTGACGAATATGGTACGTCCAGACACTGGCCTTAAATTGACGTGAATACGACGTCCTGTTTATGACCTGACCCTAAACTGACGTCACCATAACGTCCGCTCTCGACGAATAATGACCGACCTTATTATGACCTATGAATGACGTCCCTTATTACGTCGCTGACGTCAGTTTGCTACCTGGGTTATTTCGTCAATAAATTGTATAAAATCACTATGAAGTGTATTTTAATTGACATCATAAAGAAATATATTCTTAGTTCGGCTGAATGTTCTCTGTATTTGTGTACGTACACGTATGTGCTATAATGGACGATTGTAAAGAAATTATTGAATAATCTAATTTGAAAAAATAAATCCGAGGTAGAAAGCTAAGTATAAAATGTTATTTACCTACCTACCTGCTTTATGTCATTTAGATTTGTTCGTTGAATAATATGGTTTTATGTATTCTAGCATTAGCATATCATTGATATCATAACATTAAACTTCAAACGATAAATCTAAATATTGAATCACATAGTTATAAAACTAAGTAAATACTCAAGTATAAACTTTCACAATGCAGAACTACATGTGACTATATTGAGTTTATATTAGGATTGTTATAATGCAGATTTTAAGATGACCCCCATGCCGAAATTCTATACTTAATATCACGGTCACGACCTTGTGCCAATCGGCCCACGGTCAAGGGATTAGTCTCGTAACAATACTAAGCTTAGTTTGGGTGTAGATGGCCCTGTGCAATAAAGTATGTCCTTCAATATTTATTTTAGTTCTTCAGCCGAATGCCAATTCCAGTTCCAATTTCTGTACCTTAGAGTCCGGGGTCACTTTTCTATTCCTCATGATTTGGTTAATTTTGGCTTTTACTTGAGCGACTGCCATCGGGCCCCCAATCCAGAGAGGAAAGCCTGCGCTAGAGCCTTGTTCATTAATCAGCAGGTGCACTGGCTTGCAGTCTTGCAGGTGAGGTTGGCTTGAGATCCGAAGATTTTGATGTGACCTCCATACACCCCATACTGCGACTTAACGTAGATATTAGTGAGTGTGTTCAGTGGGCGATACGTTTGTAAAAGTATGACTGCCTACGTTTATATCGAATAATATATGAACGACAGCGCTCCGTTCGGTTTTTTGCTTCAACGCCATCTGGTAGAGTTTTGTGGTACCAGTATGCTACCATCAATACTATTCAAGACTATTCGTGGCTGTAAGTAAATATTTATTATAAGTTTTCGTCAAGTTCATTTACGTCTCGATAGAGGGCAGCGGTATTCTCGGAAACCCTGAATCGCAGTATAGTTTACTCACATGAACCTTCATCTTTGAGTGAATATTGTGGGCGTGTGAGTGAGCATTTGGTCTGTATTGCTCTTAAAGCAAGAACCCGCCGATCCAGACCTTTGTTATTTTAAAAACTGATTTATCTACATATGTCCGTAATAAAGGTAAGAACGATCCCTGACAATGAAGTTTGGATGATGGTTGCTTTACGGTAACAAGTAAAGAAGGTGTATAATTTTAGACCTCAAATTCGTAAAAGTACCTATGATGTGCACTTCTTGTTTTTAATGTATTTATAATTACAAATACGATTGTTCAATCATAATGTCGGATATTTTGTGGTGACGTCTGTAGACCCGAGAAGGCGTGCGGTTTTAGTCGGTTCAAGCCCGACATAACCACCCCCGCTGGCACGCGGGGGTGTATCCGAAGGGATTTCCGCACGAAAAAAAAAAAAGGTACGGTATATGAGAATCATATTTAAATATAATAATCACCTAAGTATTTATTTATTATTATTATTTTATTATTTATTATCATAAATTGCAAATACAGGTAGATACAGGATGTCATAGCAGGATGTCATATATTATGATGAACGAACAATCTTCCAATACAGACAATGGAAACGTAAGCCTACAATAAATTAGGTAATTATATTTAGCTCTCTATTTTATGAGAACATAGTAGTAACCAGACGATCACTAATAAATCAAGCCACCTATAACTTTCAACCGCGACCTTTAAGTCGTAAGCTTCATTTTGTTCAACGGAAGACTGTCCATGGCTCTATGCGAACAAGTTGTTACGGTTTCTTCAATCCAAAGTGATTTATACAAATGAATAACAATAAACAGTCACTTTAATGTTAAAATAACAACTTTTTAATAAATCCATATGAGTGTAGTACAATACGTACAACAAAAAAAAAAAATTCACGCAATTTTCACTAGCAGATTGCTTTTTTTTTTCGTGCGAAATTCCCTTGGGATACCCCCCCACCGGCCAGCGGGGGCGGTTATGTCGGGCTTGAACCGACTAAAACCGCACGCCGTCTCGGGTCTTAAGACGGGTGTAAGGTCGCCCATAGAGCATATCCCTCGCATCCCGAATGACCATGGGCCATCTCCGGTTTCGAGATGGGCCCCTCGGGTTTGGGAACCACGGTGTCCCCGTCTTGCCCCGGTTTGGTGGAGGGGCGCTAGTCGCCCCACCGTCCCGGCCTGTTTCTGCTGGGGTGACAAGCGGCCTCACCTGCCACCCCCAGGCCAGCGGTCATGGAGGACGGAGGTCGTTAAGCGACCTCAGGCGCCTGAGTCGCCTGCGACGCGCGAGCATGTTGCGGTCTCGGCGGGCCGGGAGAGTTCTAAAAAAATTACATGCTCGCTGAAGGAAGTGGCGGCGGCCCAAGCGCTCGCGCTCCGCTCCATTGCTGCAATCATGCTGCCGAGTGAGAGGACTCTCACCCCGATGGCTGCCAAGAGGTCACGTCTCGGCGCCTCCCACGCCGGGCAGTCTGCCAGCGTGGGCAGCCCCGAGTCCTCGCACGCGTCGCAATGATGGCACTCAGGCGTTGGCTCCTTCCTGATCCGATGCAGGTGGTCCCCGAAGCTCCCCTTACCGGAGATCACCTGCATCAGTCGGTACGAGAGGCTTCCGTGTCGCCTCTTTAGCCAATCCTCCATGATGGGCCTTACCGCCGCTATTGCGGCGTACCCTAGATTGCTGATGTACCTAGGCTACTTTTATTTTGAAAAAATAATTCGTGCTCTACACATAAAAGTTAAAACCCAGATCTAAGCCCATGCGGACGAGGAAATCCACTTCAAAATTAAAAAGGAAAGAAGTTAATGTTGCGTTTACGCTGTTAATTAATTTATATTAATTGCATAATAAGATATTCAAATCAGTGAAAGTAAATGTTAACTATTATTACAAAAATGTATACTAATTTCTTATAAAATTTGATACAAATTTACTGTAATTATAAACTTCAGTACATAATCCGGTAGAAAATGAATCTGGTAAACGAGGAATTTGGCGAAAGGGGAGCCACTACAATAGATTATAGTCTTGTAATTCATATATAGCGTCAGTTTACATTATATTTAATTTTTAATTATATTATTAATTATTTTTATTTCAATTATTATTAGAATTTACAGCCAACTTTTTACACCTTTATGTATATGTTCTAAGTGTTTCGTCCTTAGAATAGGCATGCAAAATTTTGTAAATTAGATACAATTGTGTCATGTCATATGTCAAATAATACATTATAATATACGAAAAAACTAAGATGTCAAATAATAAATAGATAATATTAACTACATTGAGTGGTCACTTACAAGAAGGCTTTTCAATTTTTTCTTAAAATATTTTAAATTTAGTCCCTTGATTTCTTTTGGTAGTTTATAATAAAGTACAGCAGCCATATAGAATACGCTTTTGTGCATTAGAGCAGTATTGGTCTTACGTATGCACAATCGATACATTTTACCTCTTCTGTTGAAGCTCAGTAAGTACTGAGCAAGCGCTCAGTACGGTTTTACCTTCTTCTTGGCTGTGGTGCCGACACCATAGCGCTGTACAGGATGCGACCTATAATATTATACCTATCACAAGTACAGTCAGTGACCAGGAGGCTTTTATCACACCTGTTGAAATAAAAAGTGTGAAGAGCAATTATAATGCTGTAGTTAACCACAATTAGAAACGGGAGTCAATGGCCGTCACATCAGCCGGATACATCTACGGATGAGACATAAAAGGTGCATTAACAAGATATAAACAATCGCAGTGACGCCTTTTCCACCAGTGAAAGTGTATGGCAGCGACAAGCCGGACGCGGGTGGGGCGGGCTGCGTTTCGAACCGCTCTGGCGCTGGCGTTGTCGGTTCTGTAGCTCATTCATACCGACGAAACAATCTCGTAAATCTCACGGATTTCTAACACAAAATACAATTATTCAAGACACATGCAACCAATTTATTAATTGTAATATTTGTGAAACTGGTCTTAAAAAAATTACATAATGATTACGTCGAGGTATATTATAATTTTTGACGATAGTATAGTATATTTAGCAAAAGTGTCTGTTTGGCTTTTATTAATAAAATTATAGGCGTGAGAACATAATTTAAAAAAGTAAGCGAGAAATAAGAGTAGGTAACTTCCTAACTTAAAAATAAATGTCTATGCTTATGATTTATTGAATGTAGGTACCTACAACCAACGACAAAATATTTACATACTTTACTAACTAAATTTGAATACAATGTATTAATAACTGAGTTTAAACAGTTTAATAATCCTCAGAGGAAAAAGTTGATATATTTCATAACAGATTTTGTTAATTGTTTTGTGTAGGGTGATTTGTAAATTAGAATGTGTTAGGGACTTTTTTCGTTGACTATACGTACGAATATCATGGTAATATATAACTCGAATCTATCTTTCTTGCTTGGCTTTCGTATGGGTTTGCGTCGTAAATCTTGAATTGTAACTTCAATACACAGCGTCGTATTCTTTTTTATAGATCAGTTTAAAATGATTTCGAGGAAGTAACAATATTGATTAAATATTGAATTAACGTTTCATAACCTTAATCAATAGATTTAATTGAACTTTGTATATTCTGAAAGCCCCGCGGACCTACGCGAAAGAACAGACTGCCAGACTGAAACACTGAAGAACATAGTTTTTTTTGATAATAGCCAATTAATATGGAAACTTAGCCTGCCTCTCCCTAACGTCATCTAATTTTCCCCTGGACACACGAAGAAAAAAAACAGTGAAACAACGAAATGTGCGATATCTACAATTTTCTCGACCTGTACACATTTAAGCCACGTCTTACATACGTTATTTTAGAAGTCGAAATATAATGCAAAATACTACTATTCGTAACTAGTAAATAAAAACACATTGTAATAAGCAACCTAGTTTAAAACTTTTACGCTGTTAACGAGGGCGACTAGCAACCGCAGTGGTATTTACGCAAAAGAAAAACAACTCCGAAATAATGTTTTTATTATTCTTAGTTTTAATAATAGAACGGACGTTTCTTTGTATATTTTCTAGATGACTAAAACCTCAGCTAACCGTGCTAAAAACTTCCTCGATATTATATTTACACGCGGCATTCGAGAATTTCTGCTCACACAAAGGTTCAGAATTGTTATTCCCAGACACAAACTAGAACAGACCTAAAATAAAAAAAAAGAATTGCAGTTTGCTAATGATTTCTTTTTTGACCGACCAGTTTCTAGTAGGTACTGAAAAAGTTGTAAAAATGTCGGTAAAAGTAGTACAGTTCCGATACCTTTTAGATGGCTATTATGGTTCATATTAATATAGGTTCATAATACCTAATGATGATGAATGATAACCTTTCTATAAAACCACTCGCTTTTCCCTTACAAAGGTCTATAGTCAGGGTCCTTGCTATTGGTGAGACCTGGTTCCGGGAGTAGCCTATAAGGGAAATACCCTGTATACCGAGCATGCAGGTCTAGGCCTACCGAATAGCATGCAGCCTCCTCATCAGATATCATCTCATTTCTGCTAAAAAGACGGGCTGTTTCATTTACCCTTAGCACCACGCTCATAGAAATCATTTAGCAATCTCTGTCCTTGGGTACGTCACCTAGGTCAAAACGAGTTTCCGTCTGCTGTGTCTTTTACATTCATTTTTTTTAAATAATAAAAACTTAGCTATACCTATTGTGAATCTGAACCATATTTAGAAGTTTGAAAAATACTTTACGACTTATTCTCATACCTATCAAATATACTAAAAGAAACCGCCTTTTCGGAGGAGTGCGACCAAGAACACCGTGACACGAGGTTTTTATATATTAGATTTACAGGAATTTTGGCCGTTGCATGAATGGGCCGACTCGACCGGGGAAGCACCACCCTCTCACAGAATATCGACGCCAAGTAACAGTATTTGAACTGTTGCGTTCCGTTTGGTGAGTGAGAGTGCCGGAGCCCAAACTCCTTTCCCATCACCTCCACAACTCCTTTTCCATCCCCTCCCAAACTCCTTTCCCATCCCCTTTCCTTTACAGGGTCGGCATCGCGAGTGTGACGCCACTGGTGTTGCACACGTCCATAGGCCACGGTAACCGCTTCCCATCCCCACAGGGCCGTGTGCTTGTCTGCCACCTTAGTGGTATAAAAAAAAATTGTATTACTAGAATTAGTACAGCTCTAATATTATATAATAAAAAAAATAATGACAATTTATTTCAGTCGCTTCTTTCTGAAGGAAATTAGTTTTTAATTATACGATGACAGTCTACACACACAGATAGGTTTGCGATCCGCTCACAAAATGTGCCACTTTCACTCTCAGTATGAGTCATGCCATAGCGGTTACGTCTACAGGATGCCTTATACCTCTTTCATACGTCATTCGCGACTTATTGTGCAACCGCGTCCGCATTTTGAAGCTAATAATAACAACAATGAGTCAACGCCCGGCCCGTGCCAAAAAATAAAGAATGTATTTGGTTATATCCATATTAAGGACAATCGCTGAGAATGATGGATTAAGAAAATAGTTTTTAGCTTTCGATTTCCTAATATAATAATTATGTGAAAAGTGATTGTGTAACTGATTTTATCTATAGGTATATTCTATATCTATTCTATTTCATATCTATAGGTTACTTTACAAACGATCTCTACATTGGAATATATATATGTATATCTATATAGGTATAATATAATATGTATATATATTGTAATATGATAAATAATAAAAAAATAACCAGGAGAGCAGACCCGGACTCCAAAGTGCGAGCTTCGGATGCAACTGGGATTGTACTATTTTTAAATTTACCTTAAAGCCTTTCTTGATAACTTTGAGAGCCTTCAAGTCGTGAGAAAGGAGAGGTATTAATATTATTCGCTTTGAAGAAAATGTTTGTCATTATACATCACAACATCAAATATATGATAGTGTCAGATATCTGAAAAAATAGTTTTCTAAACTCTATAGGGAATTAATAAAATAATATCCATATCATATATTTTTTAAGCACAATTATTTCATAACTCAATATTAGGTATATTACAAGAAGAAAGCCCTATAGGTTGAAAAGCTTATAAAACCTAATACTCTTAGAAAAGATATAAACGAGTACAGGTTTTCTTTGAAGCTGTATTTCAACATACTATAATTCGCTTATCTATATAGGTACGTCTCCTTTGGGGTGTGTGTTGGGTAACCTCCTCGAGTGTCGCTCCGATTCCGATCCCCCTGCAGTCCGGGGGGAACGGAATCGGAGCGGCCGGTACACCCTGGGCGGCGGTCAATGGCTTCCCCTTCACCCCTTCATAGGGTTGGCATTGATCGTCGGCCAATACCCAACGTGGCGGGAACACATCGCTCTCCGTACTCCTCTGCTTTCAGAGGAGACAGGATGAGCGATGCTGTTAGTGGTGAGATGGCCCAGGGTCAGTCGAGGTGCGAGGGATATGCTCTATGGGTAACCTTACACCCCGGCGTCTGAAGACCCGAGACGGCGTGCGGTTTTAGTCGGTGCAAGCCCGACATAACCGCCCCCGCTGGCCGGCGGGGGGGTATCCGAAGGGATTTCCGCACGATAAAAAAAAAAAAAAAAGGTACGTCTCCTTTCCATAAATGGTTATTTTTTCTAATACAGAAACGCGCAGTTAGCTCAGGCCCCGAAGATCTTGGTGGGATATTCTCGATAGTATTATTATTAGGTATTCTTCAATATCTTGGAAATGTAATAATTTATTTTGATCTGTTTAATCTATAACAGGCTTTCTACTTATAATCATTTTACATGGTATTAACTTTCTTACATTCGTAACAAGAAAAGCAAGTGTATGCAACAATAAGTACTGTTCTACTCAGCTACTTGTAAATTAGGCATATTTATTGTAACAATGGGCACGCCAACTTCGGTTCGCATATACGTTCCCAACGCGTACACTTAATAAGTCACCAACAATAGAATGCTTGACTCAGGGCTGTCTCCCTTACAATGTTCTGATTATTTATATTTTAATGATTATTTTTAGCTTACAAGATAACTCACCTTTTGACGAAAGGCCAGGTCAAGAGTACCTGCAACCGACGAGCGTGTGCGAAAACATTTATGTGAGTATAAAAGGTGTATGTCAGGATTCGGAGTGGGAGTCCTCTCGCTGGGCGTTTTGCTCATAGCGATGGTGCGGAGCGCGAGTGCGTGGGCTGCCGCTGCCTCCTGCGAGCAAGTAATGCTCGAGAAGGAAGCGGCGGAGCGGGTCCGGCAGAGACTCAGGTCTCTCTCGATCCGCAGTACCCACGAGGCGCGGAGGCGACTGAGATGTTGAAGGTCACTCAACGACCTCCATGGGCACAGATTGATAGGTGGAGCCACCTGTCACCCTAGCAGAAGCAGGCCGGGGCGGCGGAGCGTGGTGCGCCTCCTCCCTCCCTTTATTCCGGGGTCAAGACGGGGACACCGTGGTTTTCAAATCTGAGGGGGCCATCTCGAAACCGGAGATGACCGTAGGTCAGCCGGGGTGCGAGGGAAATGCCGTACGGGGCCACCTACGAGTCTGAAGACCCGAGACAGCGTGTGGTTTTAGTCAGTTTAAGGCCGACATAACCTCCCCCGCTGGCCAGTGGGGCGGTATCCGAAGGGATTTCAAAAAAAGGCGCATGGAAGACTATAGGACTATAGCAAATTTCGTTTCAAGCACTTTTCATATTTAAAAGAAAGACTAGTAATTTAGAAATTTAGAATTTAGACATACAAGGTATATACAAGGTATACATAGATTACAAAACTACAAAAGCGATAAATTTTACGGAGCGTGTGATACAGAAAGAGATAAGTAGTAAGTTGCACTTAAGGTGCAGAAATTACGATAATTTGATATTGATATTGACATATCTACCTTTTGATTCTATTATTTTTATAGTGTACAAGATAAGTCTTTCGATCTATCTATACCGCGGAATTGAGAATAAAGAGTACAAGCACACTCAATCACAGATTGTTAATGCTGAGGCCACAGTAAGGCCCAAGAAGGAATGATATTAACACAGACTTCGGACATCTGCCAAACGGCAGATAGCGGGCTAGCACGGGAAGTTACAAGAAGAAGAAACAGCCTCAAATGCATCTTCTGAAGGATGAGAAAAACTTGGTTATCTTCTGATAATTTACCTATTAGGCAAATTTAAAATTTACTAAATCTTTATACAAGTCAAGGTTTTTAATAGGTTCGTACTGATTGGCGTCATTATTTAAAACATTACATAAAATGACAAAGTCAAATTGTCATTAATTAATTATTCAATTGCCAAGACCAATTGAGCAATAAAAATTTGCAAGTCGGCATCGTCTTGAATTTGATTATGTAATAATTATAAGAGAGTCTCCAAACCATAAATATTATTAGCAGAGCAATTGATTTGAAAAAAGTGTGTTATCTAGTATTAAAGATCTCTTTCTTACTTCATAGCCATTTGAAAATTTAAGCTTAAGTAAAGAGAAATGCCTCACGTAACCCAATTGAAAACCAAACTTCTACTGTTCAGGGTTGATGTTCAAGTGTTTTTCTATCTAATATTTTCAAATAACGGCGATTCGAAAATATTTAAAGCGATGACATCGATAAAATATATCGGAGTGTTGCGTCTTAGGGATTTTGACCGTATGAGGGGCTTTGACCGTTTGTAAAAAAGCTACGGACAACAGCTCAGATTATAAGGGCTTCATTAGGAAATCCATTATGTTTTTTATATAATTATGAACTCTAAATATGTTAATGCCTTAATGTAAGAACCACTTTAAATTGAGGTAACTTTTAACTTGTATTCGTTTCCAGTGCAGTTCGTTTTAAGAGCTTCTAGACGGTGACCGGTTGCCGTTTCTACCACTATCAAGTGATCTGAGGGGATTTTTACACGCTTACAAAGCTTTTTTCGCAACTCTGCAGAACCGAGAGTTACAACTAGGCTTACCTAACAATTCTGATGGGAATTATCTCCAGTTATACCTGGAGTCAGATCACTGACCAAAAACTCATATTATCAATAGATAATTCCATTTTCACAAAATTAAACAAGGGTTACTGATTTACATAGAATACATTAGATATACATTATACATTAGATTTACATAGAATATGTCGAAAGTATATAAAAAAATTGAATTAACTTTTTTGGTATTTTAAAAAACCTGAGTCTAACATACACTTGTACGTTTATCTATCACAGTAATAGGGGCCCCATTATCCCATAATGCACGTACCTTTTTTATTTTATTTTTCGTGCGGAAATCCCCTCGGATATCCCCCCCCCCCCCGCCGGCAGCGGGGGCGGTAATGTCGGACTTGAACCGAGTCTTCAGACGCGGTAGTTTAAGGTTGCCTATAAAGCATTTATAATGCATGTACCTTTATACAATCAACCCTACTTAAATCTATTGCGTTTTACATCAACGTTGTCAACTAATCTGCAAACAATGACAAGAGATCATTGTATAGCTTCATAAGTACACACATTCTTTAGTGAGCGAAAGTGACTATTACATTTTGTATGTGAAAACGCTGTTTCATGGGATCGGATTAGTTGTTTTTCATACTATTCAAATAGCAAACAAGCATACAACTGTGGTGAACGGTTACCTTGAATATATAAATAAAAATGAATCGAAAATGTATAGGGCCTATCAACACCCTTGAGGCCCAAGCCAACCTCACCTGCAAGTCGGTGCACCTGCTAAACAACGGACGAGGCTCTGGCGCAAGATACTGGTGGCACAATTTTGGTCCGGGTTGGTACCACCATGCAGTTGCGAAAAACCCTTCCAATAATCCAACCTCGGTTAGGTTGTTTTCAGGGGTCAGCAACTGCACACGGCAGCCAAAGCCGTGCAATCCAACTTCTGCCAGCCTTCGCTACCTCCGCTACGGTACCCTAATGGTTCACTGGCTCACGAGCCGCAAGAGCAAGCAGACATGCTGGTTAGCCTCTTCGCGGCTAATTTCCGTGTCGATGACTGTGGATTACAGCCACCAACACTACCCAGCTGCGACTACTCAAAGCCTTATAGTCGTATCAGGCAATGCGACGTTCGAACAACCCTACAGTCACTCGACGTCCGGAAAGCCAGTGGACCTGACGGTATTCCTGCGTTGGTCCTGAAAAAATGTGCAGCGGAGTTGCCTCCAACACTAACGCGGCTGTACTGCCTGTCCTGTTCCTCAGGAAAAGTCCCGCGGGCTTGGAAGGAGATGAATACAACCGGTCCCTAAAAAGGGGGACCCGGGCAACTATCGACCCATAGCTGTCACCTCATTCCTCTGCAAAGTGTTTGAGCATATCATAAATACACAGCTCATGCGTTACCTAGAAGATCACTCTTTAATTAATGACCGGCAATATGGCTTTAGACCGAAGCGGTCAACGGGTGATCTTCTAGCGTACGTCACACATTTCTGGGGTGAGGCTATGGACAGGCATGGCGAGTCATTGGCTATTAGTCTTGATATCGCCAAAGCCTTTGATAGAGTCTGGCACAGCTTTTTTTTTTCTTATCGATGATAGGCTCACGTTTGACCTCTATCTCACCTGATCGTAAGTGACGATGTGGTCTACGATGGATCACGTTTGCCTAGAAGGAACCTATTCACTCGAGACTTGAAGAATCCGAGGTTATAGCATTCCGGAAACACAGACTCAGGCAGGCAATTCCACTCCTTAGCTGTACGCATAATAAATGTGTCGCCGAAACGTTTCGTGCGTATGAGTGGAATATCCACCATGTAGCGGTGGCGCGTCGCTGTGCGTCTGGTCGTTCGTTGGTGTAAAGGGCTTGGAGGTATCAAGTTGTGCAATTCCAGCGCACACTCTCCGAAATGCATCCGGTAAAAAACCGATCGCCTGCAACTTTGCGTCGATGTTCAAGGCTGTGAAGCCTTTTCTCGACGAGTGCATCGTTATTGATGAGCCTCTTGGCCCGTCTCTCTATTGTCTCAAGCGCTTCCAGGTGGTATTTAGCTGAGCCATCACACAGGTACGAGCAGTACTCCATACAGGATCGAACCTGCGCTTGGTACAAGTTGAGCAACTGTTCCGGTGTGAAGTACTGTCGCACCTTCGACAGCACGCTTCTTTCCAAGCTTCCGGCCTACGGTCTGCCTACTCGAGTGTGCAATTGGGTTGCCAGCTTCCTGCATGAGCGCAGCATCCGAGTTCTCTGCGACGGCCGGGCTTCAGAGTTCATGCAGGTTAATGCTGGCGTGCCTCAGGGGTCCGTCCTATCACACACTCTCTTTCTTCTGCATATCAATGACATGCTGTCTACTAGCAGCATTCATTGCTATGCAGATGATAGCACTCTGCATGGGGATACTACGGACACCCTGCGGCCAAGCGCACCGACATTGAGGAAAATAGACGACAACTTGTCACTGAGCTCGACCGGGTCCTGACCCCCATTTCCCAATGGGGATCTGAGAACTTGGTCGAGTTCAATGCCAAGAAAACACAAGCGTGTGCATTTACAGCTAAGTTATCCTCCTTCCTACCTCTCCCAACTCTTCAGAACACACCGCTACCACTACAGGACCACATTAACATGCTCGGAATGGACGTTCGCTGCAAACTGAACAATAATAACTACATCGAGAGCGTCATCAAAACAGCTTCACGAAAACTCGGAGTTCTGAACAGGCTGAGACGGTTTTTCACGCCGGGGCAGCGGTTTCTTTTGTACAAGACACAAATTCGCCCCTGCGTTGAATACTGCTCTCATCTCTGGGATGGCTCCGTACAGTACTTATTAGACGCTCTCGACAGATTGCAGCGGCGTGCCATCCGTATCTTTGGGAGTCCTGAGATTACTAACAGCTTAGAACCTCGGCAGCTGCGTAGAGACATTGCCTCTCTGGCTGTATTCTACCGCCTCTACCACGGCGAGTGTTCTGAGGAGCTCTTTCAGCTAATCCCACCTTCTCCATTTCGATCCAGAACAACATGTGCTGGACTGCGATGCCATCCGCACACGGTGGAAACCATACAGTCCCGAACTCAGCGGTTCGGTGCTTCCTTTCTTTGTCGCACGATAAAGAGCTGGAATGCTCTGCCCGCGCACGTGTTCTTCAACCGGGGCCTGAAAAAGCATCTTTTGAGGCCGTCAAGGTAGAGGCTACCATTTTAGGATCGTCAGCATCTGGGATGGTGGCCCATATCTTCTGGACTTCACCGTAGCTTCTCACCATCCAGCGGGGTGCTGTCAATTGACGGAACAAATATTAAAAAAAAAGCACGCGCATAACTCCTGAACGACTACATCAAGTTGGATAGTTCTATCGTTATTGTATTCATTATTGTTAGGAAAAGGATTGTATGAAAGAAATTATGGAACATTTATGGGTGAGGTGCTATAATTGCACCGGGATGAAGCCTAAGTGAGTAGACAGCAAATAATAAATCACGGACATCACTCCGTATTGCTAATTCTGTAAAGATTTCTAAACGTAAAAAAATTAAAATATTATGTTACCGCTATCGATACTTACCTACAGCACTTTATAAAGAGTAACTATTAAATCCAGGAACGCAAAGTTAGCTTATCTGCAACCTGCAGTACAGTGGCAGTATATCCCGCGCAAGGTTGTAATGTAATAATTATTAAGCCTAAATAAAATAAAAAGTAAAACGAGAGCTACTACACTGAGTATGAAAAAAAAACAAGTTCGATCTCTGTTTACACAGTGTCTCCTTATGAAGTCTAAAAAATATGCTTCCCGTAGAAACATAATAAATAAAAGGTATTTCAGCTATAATTCTTTTCACTTGGAAGTGAGTAGTCAAAGTCCATTTGGACGAAGTGTACGAGCCCCAAATACTTCATTTGGGGATCGATGCCAATGCGAATGCCTCCTGCCATAAGGCTAGATCCATCATGTAGCTAAAAGTTGCAAAAATGTGGAAGTCCACAGTCGTGCAAAATATCAGTTGATTAGGGATCCATTTGTACGGTATTTGTGTAGATATTCATAATGATGTGATTAAGCTGTTATTGTTGACTGAGGAAGCATCAAAACCCCAACGGTCATTTGGTCATTTAGAGATTTATAACGAAATGACCTTGGGTATTTATAGTTGATGCTGCAAACAATTGAGAATTTCCAACATCCGCGAGACTCACTTTCGAGCAAGACCAACAACTGCGATATATTATGAAATAGCGAAGCCCGTCCCCATTCTTTACGCGTCCGCATCATCGACTATTGAATAATCGGAGCCGCCTGGCCCATTCCAATGAATGTTTGACGTATGCAAGGTCAAAGGCGTGTTGTTACGTTACCTGCAGAAGTAATAATCGTCTGTCATTCAATAGATTAATAGTTTCGTTCGTTTTTCGATTGGTATTTTAAGTTGGTTCTTGCTACTTTCATTTTTTAATGAAACTTTATCAATAAAAGTTGGTCTTATGTAATACATATTGAAAAGGAAACATAAAAACTCAAATGAATACGAACAACGAGTAACTTAACGATTATAATGTACCTTAAAAGGAACGCTTTTAACTTTAAAATAACTTTGTATGATATTAATAAAATTATGTATTCAGTTATTAATTTCCACCGTGACGAACCTTTCTTATAAACTCTATTATTTTCCAAGCTGTGGTTTCGTTGCATATGTATTTGTTTCTGTCCGTAATTAGAAATTTGGTTTACTATATAAATAAGAAAAAATCTTACATAACTTTCTAAAATTCTTATTTATTCAGACATTAGATGCTATGACTCTGCATTAAAATTCTTTTATATCTGCTGCATCTTTTAGTAACAAGGTGCATCTCAAAAGACTAAATCTTTTAGACTAAAGCAAAGTAACTTGAAATAATAATCATTATAATCCCCTTGGCGTTGTTCCCGGTTACATCCTTCTTCTTCTTTTGATTTGTCATATACAACTTTGATGGGAGCAATTGTCGTCTGACATCCTAGCCTCAAGAGGAAAGTTTGCGCCAGAGCCTTTTCCATCAATTAGCAGATGTACCGGCTTGCAGGCGAGGTTGACTTGGCCTCGAAGATTTTAGTGGGGCCCGGTACACATATCTACATAACTTGAAATATTATTGATAATTTATATAATAAATCGACTTTCTCTTTTAATAACGATACGTTGCAAATGTGTCAATGCCTTGTGTATTAACGTAATGTTTTGTAGGACCTCTTATGTAAATCGGTACACTTGGCTAGTGGCATAGAACAGTGACTAATACAACCTGAATTCAGAATGTGTTCCGTTTACAAGAAAGTTGTGACACAGCTTTGTTATGCAAAGCGGATCTGCAGGTACATTGTGACAGAAGAGTACGCACACGTACGAAGCTAAGGATTTTTATATCTACTCTATTCGGATACTACATTTTATTAATATTAAAAATAGCTTGAAATGCATAACAATGGAACATTCATGACTAGAAGCAGGAAACCATTTACGATATTACCACATTTTATTACTTTGCTTTCTTTGCTGTTATGTAATTAGTCAAAGTAAGTTTGAGGAGAATTAGACACTTGAAATTGAAAACTTAACTCAAAATTGGACGATGAATAATTTAAGACTAAAAGTAAGAAATACTTTATTATTTTACTCTGGTTTCACCCAACAAGCTAGAGACTTAAAAATTGAATGTAACTCAGCATTTAGCTTGAAATCTTGAGTAGTCTTGCTTTTTCTTGGCTTTGAATAGAGAGAATAGAAAAAATATCACGCTTTTCAGGACAATCATAAAAGGGTAGGTACGTCGGGTACATTTGAACCAATTCCACTCTTCACTAACTCTTGCCATTTATATGCACCGCTGCGCATTGGAAGCATCCCACATCTTAGTAAACTAGAATATTAAAAGGTTAACTAATTTTGCTTATACTAATAATACTGAACCCATTCGGAATACACTTCTTCATAGTTTTACAAGTGAAGTTTACCTAAATAGGACCGGATATTTTCTATCGTCGTTGTTTGAATCCGTAACTTTTTTATCCATCAATTGAAGAGAATTTCCAATCATTGTTATGCCGGTTACGTATCCATTAAATCTTTCTAATTAACCAGAGGAAAAGAAACTATCGCGTTGCTGGGTAATAGAGAGCAAACAAAAATATGAATAATGACAGAGTAGGGGGCAGCAATGACGGGGACGGAGCGGTGGTAATTAACAATTACTCGAGATCATTCACCTGCAGCGCGCACATGTTGAGATGAAAACAGAAAGTAATACTGGCCAAATTCGTGCACCTTAGTAAGACAATGGGCAATTTATTCGATTTCACTCTTTCCGTAAATTTCATATTTGTGTTTTGGCGCGCGCTGCGAGCAGGCCTGGTGTGTTTGTGAGAGCGTGCTTAAATTATGACGTTTGACTCTAGGTGCCTATTATAATTGAACATTCTTTGTAGGACAACAATAGCGCTAACCAACCATTGGCATCGGCTCATACAAAACGGTTGGAAGTAGAGACGTTAATGTATTTTCTTCACAATTCTTCACAAACGCTGAAAATTAGAAAATACCTACACTTTTCTCACCTATTTTCTAATTTTCTACGTTAGACGGGATATCAGGACAGGAGTTTATTTAGGTTATATTTGGGTTAAGAATTATGTTATACGTTCTATTCCACTTCATTATTGGCAATGTAAATTTGTGATCATTTATAGATTGTGAATTATCTAATGGCAGTACACCATTCGATTAACTTATAACTTTAGCTGGTAGTAAACAGGATAGGGAATTCTTCGAGGCTACAAAATTAAGCTCCAAGAGAAACATATAGATAGAAATACTCGCGGATACTTGATCGTGATTCGTGCGTTTCTCATTTGTGCTTTTCGAGATAGAGTACGTAAAAGCGAGGTCCATTTGAAACAAGACGCTCTTACTTTGTCAGCTTCAAGTTAAACCGATGAGATTTCAGTGGTGATTCGACCAGAGGGGACTGATAATAAATAGAAATAGCAATGTATCAATCCTTCACAAAAACAACGAGACAGGTTCAGTTTTCTGTCGTGCTGCGTAAGATGCACCACCCCATTGATATCTATGTTACCAAAGTAACCCTACTGAAGGACTGTGGCTGAGGCCTGTGTTTCCTGTATAAACCAAACCTTAAGCACTGCGCTCTGTTTTCGTTGAAAACGGCAGCGACCTTGAAAATAACGGACGCACCCGAAACATAACATACTTTGCTGATTTCAAAGTAAAATACATTTTACTACTTATCACTTTATTAACACGTAAAGATGACTATCTGATATAACTTCTTTTTACTCGATTGCGCCAAAAAGGGTATGGTGGTGGGTGTATGTACTGTATTTTCTTTGTTTCATTCTATAGGCCTAACGGCTGGACGGATTTCGATGAATGAGGTCTCAAATGAGAGGTATTCATCTCCCGAGTGTCATAGTGTACAAAAACCAAACGCTGCTTTTGAGCGCTAAAATGTATGTTGTCATAAAAATATTTTCACACAAGGTTATCGCGTAGTGTATCAAAATGAACGAAATAAGAAGGAGATTACGAAAATGTATTATGTCATAGCTAAAAAGTATATAATAAAATGAATGATTATAAAATCAAAATCCCGACTGCTGCTGAAAAGACCTAAACAAGTTTGATAGCAGGCGGGACCCATTAATTATCTTTCGATTTATGATTTGGAATTGGGCCCCGCCTGCTATCAAACTTGTTTAGGTCTTTTCAGCAGCAGTCGGGTTTTTGATTTTTCAATCATAGTTTTTTATCACCATAACTTTGAAAAGTTCTAATACGTAGAAACTTTAACCTTGCTAATTACTGTATTCAAACGTTTCATTAGCTATATATCTCATTCTTTCGATATTATTTTGATACAAACTCAGTTATCATCCCTATTATGTATTTTATCCATCGCCAGTTCAATACCATCATGTTTAATAAATACCTTACACGCATTCAATGCACATCCTTTTTTGATTTATCTAACCGCAGAGGCTACCAGTGCCTCCGGACCTTAGTATACTTTTAGTGTAGAAAGAAAAGAAAATAGTACAAGAAAGAAAGTAGTGCAATAAGTAATATAAAATGGTGGAACCAAACATCTTTATTCGCCATCGCCTATGCTGTATTCGCGCAAATATTCGTCACACAGCATGTCAAATATATGTGTTGCTTATCTGTCATATAAATGTCAGTAGGTGACGGCAGATCTTGGTTGGTGGTCTTAAATTAATCTCATCATCAAAGAGTTCTGATATAGACCTGTTGAACCTGTTGAACTTATGACACTTTTTACAATTGTATTTTTTATAAATGGTGAGAATAAGACCCGTGAAATAGGCATAGAGGCATAGACAGAAAGATCAGTTATTAAATTACATAATTCATGAATAAAATCCGTAGATTTTATTCATTAACTGGGCACAAAAGCCACTGCCAAAAAAAGGAAAAGCTGTCCACAGAATTGTTGTTGGGTACAACAGACCTGATTGTCCTTGGATAGTACCAGTTTTGTTGGACATACTAGGTTTAAATGAAGATAAACACTAGTAGGCTGTAAAAAGTTTAGTTTTTAATTATAGTTATGTATACGAAAACATTTTCAATTTAATTAGTCAATGCGATGTACCTTGGCAAATATTCAATGTGCGTAGTAGATAATTGGGAGAGCCAAAGTACAACAAATGAGTAATTTATCCGAAACCGCTTTTATGTCGAATGCCATTGATAATATTATTTTACACTGGGTGCTAACTGTACGTCAGCTTTACATTCTGACCGTTACACTTAAATTCCATAAAATAGCACATTCTTCTGTTGTGACTGATGAACTTTCCAGAAGGAAGCCAACATGGAGGAGGCGCACATGTAGGCTGGATTGTGGAAAAAAAGCATTTGAATGGATGGGACCTAAGTTGTATTCAAGAATAAACGAAAGATTAAACCTACTTGGGATTTCTAGACATGGCTGCAAGATGAGGATCAACGATTGGCTCTTGGGTTTGGATTATACAAAAACTGAAGAAATTCTTTCTTGACACACACACAAAATAACTTATAACTTATACAGACACACTCATGCATAGGTACTCACCTGCACACACACACACACTCATATACACACACAAACACACACACACACACACACAGATCCTTTTCCTTCCACACATACACACACACCCACACCAGTCGCCCTCTCACAAACATGCACGCACGTAAACAGATATCTATTCTACATGTCAAATATATAGGGATAAAATGAAAAAAAAAATGTCTTATGCCAGTCTTTATTAATTATTTATTGTATCCAGTGTCTAGTGAAAGTGACTGGTCTTCACAACACAGGGTATCCTAGTGTGGAGATCAGTGCCATATTTTTTTTAAGATACACTTGTACTATTTCAATTTCAATAAAGTTTCAAAGTTTACACCATGGGAGTTTTTTTAATTAGATTTGTTATAGGTACAACACTGTCCAACGTAACACAGGTTCCTCTACCCCAGAAGTTTATAACTAATGGAAATTGCATTCCTTTATGAACCTTGAATCAAAAATATGACCTTGAATGACGTCAACGTATATTTGTTATGTGTCCCTTTCTTTGCGGTGACCACGTTTTATTGCAAATTTCGAATTTATATCTATACATATAATCTATACATATAAATATATACATCTAAACTCTATACATTTAAATAAAATTGGAGTGTCTGTTTGTAATATTGAAATAACCGTTTTTTACTACATGTATATGGTATGGTATGGTATGGTATCACGGGCTGGTATCCGCAACTCCACGACAAGGCGCGGTTTTTGCGTGAGGGTGGGCATTTTATTCGATCCACCCCAGCTCATTGAAGAACGCTAGCAAGCTATTCACGCTGCCGGCGATCTCCCGGAGCGTACCTGTGTTTCCGAAGTACTTAACCCTGTATGTGGCGGTTGCAGGGCAGTGTAGGAGCACGTGTGCCGCTGTTTCTTCCTCTCTCATGCAGGCTCTGCAGAGAGGGCTGTCGGTGATTCCTAAAATAAAAAGGTGTTTATTGAAGGAGCCATGCCCCGTGATTGCAGCTGTGGCCGTGCGCAGTTGCCGTTTGGTCAGTTGTCGAAGACGCCTGGTCAGTCTATTTTCAAGCACAGGGAGTGCTTCCCTCGCCTGTCTGCAAACTTCCAGATTTATCCAATAGCTGTTGTGTTGATCTCTCGTTCGTTTGTTTACTATGGTTCGTAGGTATGCAAAGGGGATCGGTATTATGGGCTCAGGTCCCATTATCACCATGTCAGATCCTCTCCTGGCAAGCTCATCTGCCGCATCATTGCCGCGCGAGCTGCTGTGGCCCTTGATCCATTGCAGGGTTATATTGTTGAAGTGGCCTATTTGGTTCAATTTAAGATGGCACTCCAGTATTAGTCCCGAGTTTATAGTGTGGCTGTTTAAAGCTTGCAGCACGGCCATGCTGTCGGAGAGCATGCGTATTGAGTGGCCTTCCACTCTCCTGGCCATTACCGCTGAAGCTGCCAGGGTAATCCCCATGCATTCAGCTTGAAATACTGTGTTATGGGTCCCCAGCGGTGTTGAGATGGATATATTAAGGTCCTCCGAGAAGACGCCAGCCCCGGTGCCTGTTCCAGTTTTTGATCCATCTGTGAAGATGCGTAATTCTGTTGGGCGTAAAGCCTCACAGCGGTGGTCCTCATGAAGTTGGATCTTGTATTTTTTATCGAATACGTGTTGTTTGGGTACACGATCATTTATTGCTCCTATCATAGGTATCTCCTTTGTGAGATCTGTGAGCAGTGAGGTGTGTCGTGTGTTGTACATGTATATGAATATATAATACACCAAAATAACACTTTTTACATTTTTTGTCTGTCTGTCTGTCTGTCTGTCTATCTGCCTGTTAGTTCCGGCTAATCTCTGAAATGGCTGGACCCATTTTGTCGGGACTTTCACTGGCAGATAGGTAATATAACAAGGAGTAACATAGGCTACTTTAATTTCAGAAAAAATAATTAGGGTTCCGCGCAAAAAACACTAAAACCATAAAAATCTTAATCCACGCGAACGAAGTCGCGGGCATTGCTAGTTGTAAAATAAAATAAATAGTACCTATCTACGTTTCCATTATAATGAAAAAACACAATAATGTGGTTTACGATAGGAGTGACATATTAACTCAAAAATATTGACATTCCCTTGCCCCTCTTCCTTTAGACATTGATTTTCATTGTAAAATAATAACAACTAGATAACAACGATACAGTGTTATCTATCCCCAAAGTGAACATAACTGACCTAGCTTGTAAAATTGGTTCTAGGTAAGTTAATGGTTAAACTTGCGTGGATATATATATATATTTTTTTTATAATAATACATAATTATACAGAGAAGTACCTAGACCAATGGAAATATCCTAACTCAAACATACAAATATTTACATTGGGCGGGAAACGATTTAAGATGTTTTACTATTCTAATCCCAGTGAGCTGCCTTATTCTTTGTGCGGAAACCCAATCGGGCTTCATCACACTAGAGCTAATGATGAGAAAGTGAGTATGTCGACCCTGAGACCCCAACCGCCTACTAAATTATGAATGAAAAAGGTTTCATTACCTATATTATGGGTTAAATTCATAGCCTGGAAAAAAATTATCGCTAGTTATTGCAAACTCCAGTGTCATAAATAAGCAGCTTGGTCTACGACCATAAGCAAGCGAACACATGTGCACAGACCATAGAATGAGAATGCACAGACTTTTCAGACTCAATTGTCAATGAGAGTATATTATTGCTTACTCTGTGAAGTAGACACACGAATATACGCCTTATTCGTATTCGTTATTCGCGCTTGTGCGTTATGCGTGCGAATAAAGCAAATATATACATAATACATAATTATACAGAGAAGTACCTAGACCAATGGAAATATCCTAACTCAAACATACAAATCTTTACATTGAGCGGGAAACGATTTAAGATGTTTTACTATTCTTACAGGCTTGTTTGTTATAAGATTTAATGCATGCAATTGCGTATTTTTTATATGTACCCACTTTATTATAAATTGTACTACTGACTGAGTGTGTAGGCTTGTAGCACTATGCAAACCTTAGTGATTAACTTGACTATGTATATACTGTTTGTTTTTAAGTGATAATAAAAAAGTGAATATTTGATATATACCTACTTTTCATTATTTCATAGAGAAAGGAATAATGAAAAATATCTATTTAATATATAATTTTATATCAAAGTTTATGAAAATGAATTTCTTAAACTTTTTAAAATCTTTACTAATATTATAAATGAGAAAGTAACTCTGTCTGTCTGTCTGTCTGTTACGCTTTCACACCTAAACCACTGAACCGATTTTGCTGAAATTTGGTACAGGGGTAGATTAGACCTTGGGAAAGGACATAGGCTATGTTTTGTCGTGATAACCGACATTTACGCGGGCGGAGCCGCGGGCAAAAGCTAGTTAATAATATATGCTACTAAAATACTTATTGTTTACTTATGTTGCTGATGTGGTAAACTAGCACTTGGCCCGCTTTATTCTAAATGATTACCCGTGCCTAAAATGTGCGTCATCACTGAAACGGAGATGTGCGAAGAAGTGTGCACTCAACTCGTCTCGAGGAGAATTTAGTAGCAGAGATGAGTGAAGATGCACAGAGGAATCTAGTGGAGTAAAGTGCGGTGTAGTGGGAATTGGATTGAAATTGAAAGAAGCGCGACCTCTGTGGTGGGCGAGGCAGTAGTACAGTCGACAGCTACAACAGGGAGCGCGTGTTCGATTCCCGCTAAGTATTTGTATAAATGAATAATGCCTATTTGTATTGGTCTGGGTTGTTTTTATATGTATAATATGTATGTATTTCCAAAAAAACGCATATAAGTATGTTTATTCGTATGTTTTCTGGAACGCATATTACAAACCCGTGTTAGTTTAGCTCCAGATTGTGCTGTGTCAAATGTCCTGAAATATTAAAAAAATATATAATTATAGATTTTGTACCGATTTACTTTGACGACCTCGTGGCGTAGCGGTACAGCGTCCTACTGCTAATTCAGAGGTCGCGGGTTCAATTCCCGCTCAGTGCCAATTTTATTAAATATAGTCTGGGTGTTTCTATGAATAATATGTATGTATTTCCAAAAAAATTTATCTAAGGACGTATATCCGCATTCTAGAGCGGATAACACAAGCTAGTTCAGTTATGCTTACTTTGGATCTAGATGGCGCTGAGTAGAATGTAATAGAATATTTATTTATTTTATATAATACACACCACTTCGCTGCTTTAAAAGTACTATTATACTGATATTTGACGACTTGACTTGGTTTGATTTGACGCCACAACGAGGCGCTGGCGGTCCGTGTATCTGTATTCTGGTATCTTGCATCAATATACAGAAAATCATCGTGGGTTAACTTATGGTGGTGTTAGTATCAACACAAATAATGGCGCAACTGTTATTTACATAGCAGTTCTTCTAGTAGCACTCAAGAAAACCGGCCAAGTGCGAGTCGGACTCGCCAATGAAGGGTTCCGTAGCAGCAAGTCCAATTTTCAGTACTAACATTTTTGCATTTTTTTTTAGGAATGACGAATCCAAATTTTACGATTTTTTTTGTGTATGAATGAGACAACATTAAGCTAACAACAGCAACTTTTATTACATTTTTGTGAAGTGACTGCTGTTAAGTTATACGAAATTTTTCATCAAAATGGATAGCATTTAGGAAGTACTGTTTTTGAAGATTGAATTAATTTATCAAGCGGCCAATAAAAACAAAATTTAACACAGAGTTGTAAAATCTTGAAATCAACTTTCAAATAAAATATAAATAATGGAAATAGCTATTAAATTACAGGAATAACGAACTTATGAATTTGTAAGAAAATTTCGGCAATTACATAGGTTAAAAAAAAAACTACTTACTAGATCTCGTTCAAACTAATTTTCGGTGGAAGTATAAGAGAATGATAAAACTAAAAAAAAAATATGGTGTACATTAATTACTGTACATCATTTTTATTTTTGAATTTTATCGTTCTCTTATTTTAGAAGTTACAGGGGGGGGGGGGGTTAGTGTCTCAATTTTTGAGTTTCAGTTCTAAGTATGGGGAACCCCCAAAATTTATTGTTTTTTTTCTATTTTTGCGTGAAAATCTTAAGGCGGTTCACAGAATACATCTACTTACTAAGTTTAAACAGCATAGTTCTTATAGTTTCGGAAAAAAATGGCTGTGACATACAGAAAGACAGACAGACAGACAGACATGACGAATCTATAAGGGTTCCGTTTTTTGCCATTTGCCTACGGAACCCTAAAAACCGCCTTCAAATCCGTTCAGTAGTTTTTGGGTCTATCGCTAACAAACAGATAAGAATCATAAAAAATATATTTTTTAATTCAGAATCGTTCATTCAACATAAGCGAAGTATTAATTACATCAGTCATTTTATAAGGTTATTCAACTTATATATATTTTTTAATTCTGAAAAAAACTGGCCAAGTCAAATCTAACCTACTTTAAGATCTCACATTTTAAATAACAACAATTTTTATAGGTATCCAATAAAGCAAAGAAATAGAGTTTAATACTTGTTCATAATATTATTTTGTTCCTTTAAATACATATTTCGATTTTGCATAGAACTTGGCACTCATTTAGATCTCCATCCTTTTTGCGGCCAAGCCCACAGCCAAGCATAATTTTTGTATCGAACTTGGCTTTCCTTTTTTACATTTTTGTTTTTGGTAAAGAAAACTAGGCAGGTATTGAGATTTAATGTTTTTTCTTGCGTTACTGCTGCGTGGTTTTCTTTTTTATGCTGTTGTCTATATTCTCTTGAATGTTGGAGATAATAGTGCGCATTGCCCATTCATTATCTGCTACCTTTTTAATACGCTTCCTGTTTATGCTTAAATTAGCTAAGTCCGGGCGATATAACGATCTCAGGCGGTTATATGCTACTATAGAACCATCTTGTGCCTTAATTTGACTAGGGTGTAGATTAATAAGCAATAAATAACTAAATCGGAATTCGTAAGCGGCGCCTATGTTTATGTGTTGCTCGGGAGCGCTTTTATGTAGATTTACTTCTGTTCTGTGTATATTTGCGCGTATTACAAGTTTTTTGTATGGATACACCACTTATTTTTTTATTTTTTTTATTTTTAGATTACGCTACGCTTACGCACAATTGCCGAGCTGGATTCCAAATTTCATCCTTCTAGGTCATCTGGAAGTAGATTAGATTTAGGTACTATAATGTCAGTCAGTCAGTCAGTGCTAAAATTTACGACTTTTTGACCTTCATATCTTTATAACCGTTTCAGCTAGCTTCATGAAATTTGGGCTTCTACATGTCCTTATGGATATAATTAAACACACGTAGTTTTATGTGGTTATGTTAAAGAGGTTTTGTGTTATAGAAGGGTCAAAAGTGGCACCAAGTGGTTCGTGTAATACATTACACGAACCACTTGGTGCCACTTTTGACCACTCACACAACACACACACTCGGCGCTGGCTAGCCAGTTCCTTTGCTTGAACTTGGCTTGACACGCTGCCGCGTGTCTAGATAAAAATATAGTGCTGCTCATAATACGCAAATAATATTTAACGAAAAATAAAGAACCCTAGCGCCAACGGAAGATTAGGCAATAACTCGCCGAGCGCCTTACTTTATCTAATAAAGTACTTAGTGTACTGTGGTATACTCGGAGTCGCCCTAAAAGTTAAACGCCCTCAAACGATATTTACATTGAAATAAATAATTTAATTGATGTATAATTATTTTTGTAATTTTTAGAAGACAAATTTTACATTTTTAAATTTTTGTTTATTACTTTATTATGTACAGTTTTAGAGCTAAGGTGGTGGGTAACTTGGAAAGTGTTAAGCTAATACCGATGGCGACTGTTCGCCGATTTAATTTTCTATACACCTTAGTTGATCTTCAAGCGTATAATCGTTCTGACGTTCAGTAGGTTAGCAGAGTTATTTGTATCAGTATAGCCTTTTTGAACAACTTTATTCGCTTAGGGGAACTCTATGGCAGGTGGAGGACTTTGTTTGAGGAACCATATGAAGAGGTTCCTTTGGATGCGTATTATTTGCCTATTCTCGTTTCAAAGTGAATGGATAATCGTTTATACAATTGTATTTAGATAATAATATGATGTTATTTTTTGCATTTAAGTACTGTTGAAATATTCTCTTCATAATCAGAGAGAGTTCTTGGGTGCATATGTTGTAAAATTTAATTTAACTCTTAAAAAAAAGAGTTGGGCAGAACTCACTCATAGACATTAAATATCATGTCTGCATCACAGAGTCTGGAACGACGGAGTATGGAGCCCCGCCAAGAACTTCGGAGACCAAGCCAACCCCACTTGATGAACGGATAAGGCTCTGGCGCAGGCTCTCGAGGTTGGGGGGGGGGGGGGATCTAAGGGTTTGAATATTTAATATGAACCCTATTTTTTATGTACAAATCTCCTCGGATACTAATGCCGAGGTGACCATTAATAACGAAAAATATATATATAAGGCAATTCCCTCGCACCACGTCTGACCCTTGGCCATCTACAGCTTTAAGATGGCCCCTTCGGGTGTGGGAACCCCGGAAAGAGGCAAGGGGGGGGGGGCGTACCATGGCCGCAATCATGGCGCCGAGCGAGAGGACTCAATCACGCTCTGACGGCTGCACGGTTCTGGCTGCCATTTACTACAGGGATAGATTGTAGTCTGGAATAACACAGGCTTTTTATCCCTGGAATAGAATACCATGGGTAGCGGGAACGGGATTAGAAATTACGCGGGCGAAGCCGCGGGTAACAGCTAAATGTGAAATAATTTTCTTTCAGAAATCACAAAATAACTCAAATTAAAAATATAATGTTTTCTACAGCAATTATCCTTATATAATAACTTATTTGTTATTCTTACATGCTTATTTTATTATAATTTGCTAATTTATATAATTTTAAATTCTCGTCACTGGTCGAGCTGTCTCGTTAACAAGCAGTCTTATGGCATGAAGTCACGGGTGGACACATACGTCCGTGTAATTATATCATATACTTTTTTATTTTGGGGGTATATGTGGTCTCACTAAGATCCTCAGGGCCCACACAAACCTCAACTGCCAATCGGTGCATTTGCTGATTAACGGAGGAGGTTTTTGGGGGTTGTGGCAAGTATGGCAGTAGCTTCCTTAAAAACCTAGACAAGCTAAATCAAAAGACTGACTAGGAGAACGGACCCCTAGAAGAAAGCCTACTCCAGAGCCAAGACCGACAATCAGTAGATGTTCCGTCTAGTGGTTGAGGTTGGCTCCGAAGACCTTTTTGGGGCCCAAAAATACCTCGGATGTGATGACAATACTGTTTCTTTTTCTTTTTTATCTGTTTTTTGCTTTAAAAAAGAGCTGTATCATGTATAGATATGTATATTGTGTGATTGTATGTATGTATAATATATGTAGGTTTGTTCATATTTATAAGTATTTGTATAGTTTTAAAATAATGTTTAGTAGGCACTCATGTGAAGTGTACCTACATTTAGGTATCTAAATTGATAAAGTACACCACACTACCTAATACGAATTCTGACTTTTTTCTCCATTCAATAATTGCCTGTAGGAGTAAGGCCGCCAATTGTATGTACCTTAATATATTACTTATATTATATATTTGTCTTATTCTTGGTGTAAAATAAAGAGATATTCTACTACTACTACCACTATAGAAGTTATCATAGGTTGGTTCAGCATGTCGGGAACAAGAGTGAGAGTCCGACTTAAATCGGCTTGCTTCGATTTTATAGAGCGTAGATTCGTTCTCTCTATCGCACATCAGATTGACAGTTTGATATGAAGGTATACATAGATATTATATCAGTATACTATCATTCTTCTTCTCGATGAATGTGCGAAATCAAAAACCGGGTATTGTAGTTACTTTTAGAACACAAATACCTCATTCCTGCGTCGTTTACCGTCGGAGATTTTGGGTCAGGTTGTGAGGGTATTTTTTAGTTTTTTTTTTGTCTTATATCATGGGGGCTACAGATCTTGACGGCGTGTTTTGCGCTCCCCTCTTTCCGGGGGCAAAACGGGGATACCTTGGTTTCCAAACCCGAGGGGGCCATCTCAAACCGGAGATTTTAATCTACCAGCACGGCGAGTGTTCTGATCAGCTTTTTCAACTAATCCCACCATCTCCCTATCGATCCAGAACCACACGCGCTGGACTGCAATGTCAGCTCGTTGCCTGCAACAGCGAGCCAGGACTCAACGGTTCGGTATTTTCTCTCTTTGGCGCACGATAAAGAGCTGGAATGCTCTGCCCGCGCAGGTGTTCTCTTCTTCTTACAATCCCGGGTTCTATAAGCGGGGCGTGAAAAAGCATCTTTTGAAGCTGTCAAAGTAGGGGCCACTATTTTAGGATCGTCAGCATCTGGGATGGTGGCCCATATCTTCTGGACTTCACCCTAGCTTCTCTCCATTCAGCCAGATGCAGTCAAATGATGGAATGAATATTAAAAAAAAGTTGGCCCTGGGTCAGCCGAGGTGCCAGGGAAATGCCTTATAGGAACACCCCGGCGTTTGAAGACCCGAGACGTCCTGCGGTTTTAGTCGATTTGAACCCGTCATAACCACCCCCGCTGGCCGTCGGTGGAGTGAACGGAGGATTTCAGCACGAAAATTAAAAAGAGGCTACAGATCTTGTCTTATTTTCAAGTTATTATAACATAACATAACATAAACTCACGCCTATATCCCCGAAGGGGTAAGCAGAGGTGCTAGCACCCACATTTCGCCACTTTATGTTTAGGTCCCAATGTAATAGGTGGCGAGCCTATTGCCATTAACCGGGCACTTATAAGCCTGCGATAAATACACACATAACTTCGAAAAGCATCGAAAAGTCATTGGTGTGTGCCATGGTAAAACCTGGGATCGAACCCGAGACCTCGTCTCAGCAGTCCATTAGTATTGTATGTATGTATTTTAAGTTCCCTTTGTGCTTGCAGTTTCATGCTTAGTGTGTTAGTAGGCGAGGCTATGTCCACCTAGTTTAGTAATGTAGGATGTACAGACCCCGCTTGGGTGCCGCGTGGGCCACCTTACTCCAGGAGCAACTGCCGCCTAACCTCCTAACCCCGAGAGGAAACGGGTTTCCTCTCAGAGTTGGGGGAAAGACGGCAGTCATTTCTGTGAAAGCCAAAATAAGGCAACTTAAAGAAAGAGTAAGAAAGCGGATCCTGTGTTATAAAGTGCAATCTCTGTATGCAACCGGGTCTAATGCACCTTAGTCAATTTATTAACTGTGGTCACCACTCATCACAATGGCATTAATAACGTCATCAAAGGGTTCCAAAATACAGATGAACGTCATTTCATTATGTTCAGTTATATTTCAAGCTACTTAAGTTATGGTTACTCTGGATCTAGATAGCGCGATGTAGAAAATCCTAGAATCTTATTCTAAAATTAATTGCGTTTCATGCAAAACGATTTACAGTGATGTTTAATATGAATACTGTCATAAATCATATACGGAATTGTTTCATAATTACGGCAACACCTTACCCACACGGTCACCACTCATCATGATTGCATCAATAGCGTCATCAAAGGATTTCAAAATACAGATGGACGTCATTTCGGTTCAATCCGGGATAGAGGCAGCGAGCAATGCAGGCGCGGAACTTTCACGCGTATAAAACAGCGCGGTGGGCGGCCGGCGCGATCAGTGCGCTTCACACCGGCGAACCTGCGCCAGAGCATGCGCGGAACGACCTAGACACGTGCCCGCGAAAACGAAAGTGATTGATAAGCATTCCATCCAGACTGTGACAGTGATTGTGCGAACTCTGGAACAGTGATCCGTAGCTGTCTGTGTGATCCTGATAGAGTTTACTCAATCTGGAACTTGCGACGCTCACCTGAAAAGGTACAGGATTTGTGGATTTATGGGATGGGGTGGCAAGTGTTTGTAAAATGTGTGTTGGTATTGTGCAATATTGTGAAATAAGAAACTATTGTTTTTATCTGATATACTTTATTATATATCTGATATATTCTTGATTACCTTTACTCGATTATCTTTATTATATATTCTATATATATTGTATTGCAATTAATATGGTTTTCTGACCATTTCTTATTATTATAAAATGATCATTAGTTTCATTGATTGAATATTAATACAACACATTTTTCAAATATATGTAAATATGTACACGTACTGGAAGTTTTATATAAATCTGTCACCACAATGTCTACGAGTTGCTACGGCGCTACACTAAAGCCGCTGCTACGCCGCCGTAACAGAACAATGCATACCACCGCGAAATATAAATTATGCGTAAAAATGTTATCTACAAACAAGCAGCTGTAGAAAGTTGCATAATTTTCACTTTCACCTGTTGAAATTATTTCTTTGTATCGCGAATATTTGAACACATACACTCAATTTGCAGTGCAACGGTTTTTCTGTACGCAGCTGACGTTTTAAAAATTTATTTATTTTCTTCAATGGAGTTTGTACTTTATTATAATCCCGTTAAGATCTACTTGGTGCGCACCATGTGGTGTAGCCGGTGGCGTGTGTGGAAAGTGGGTCACGCGTCACACAGATCGCATTTTATAGATGTTCCGCGGGGTTCCTCATTTACGTTATTACTAATGCCCATTTGAACGCGTGAGTTGTCGGAAGTAACTAGGTTTGAATTGTCTGTGGCAGGTACTCTTTGTGAATGGTCTTTGGTCATACGTGTCTTATTAAGTCTAAGGTCTGTTTTAGAAATTATTGCTCAAGCTCAAAGTCAAATAGTTCGAAAAAAAGCGAACTTTCAATTAAGGTTGTTCTTCTATTATGGACCTTGCTCGTTACCAAAACGACCACAAATTTCGAGGTTTTGTTTAAAAGAAAAAGGAAAATTGCTGTTAACGGGTAGATAGGTTGTCCGTAGGAACCAAATCTTACTACTGTTTATTCATTCGATTGAATGCGCGAATGAATGTTTGTTACTCAATCACGCCAAAATGTCTGACGAGATCTCGTTAAAATTTAAATAAAAAATTAAATTGTATAACAGCATATAGGTTTTATTCTGTCTCGTGTAACCTGTAGGTTACGGGAACGGCATATGTATTTCCCGCGGGTCGAGCCGCCGGCAACAAAATAAAGAAACAAGGAGTGGATTCATGTATATATCATTATATATTCTCATACAATGGAATAAGTTTTCTAAACGTTCCCAAAACTAATTAGTATGAAAAAATGTAAATCATGTAAAGAAAAAAATAAATAAGCCACGTTGTACATACTTATAATATAAGTGAAAATCATGTTAAGTGAAAACGACACTAAAATTCATCTCAGAATATTGGTTATATTTTTACGCAATAAGCATTTTTATACTCTTGATGAGCACTATATCTAACTTAAAAGTGTAAATATAAATGGAATACCATTATTGCATTCTTTGCTTGCCATTAAAATATTCATTACTGATTGTAATCTTTTACATATTTTTGGCTCAATAATATTTTGAACAGTTTGTCGAACCGTCAATTAAGTAATACCTAACAGAGACTTATATGATTTAACTTCCCAAAATGAATATGGCATTAATAGGTGTAGAAAATTAACTTAGGAATAGTTAGTACTATTCCATATTTTCCAAGATGGTGAGGATGTATCAGGCCCTACTAAGATCTTCATAGTAGAAACCAACGTCACCTACAAGCCGGTATACCTGCTGATTCATGAAGGAGGCTCTTGCGCAGGTTTCCTTTTACTGTTGGAGGGTCGCTCCTGTAAAAGCCACAAAAAACAAAATTATGGAAACATGTAGAAGACGAGACCCTAGAAGCTTTGAATACAACCGGGATTTATCATCCAGTATAATCGAACGGCCTTTAGTCTATATTTCTCTAAAATCTTTTGACAGAGCTAATGATTTTATACGCCAATGTCATGTATAGACTTAATACAACCAAAGAATATAAAAGCAAGAGAAGTACCCTTAAACCTCATAAGTATGGAAAAAATGGTTGTCAAACTGGTACAACATGGTAATGTACATCATATATTTTTTTTAGTTTTATCATTTCCTTATTTTAGAAGTTACAGGGGGGGGGGGAACACATTTTACCATTTTGGAAGTGTCTCTCGCGCAAACTATTCAGTTTAGAAAAAAATTATATTAGAAACATCAATATCAGTTTTAAAGACCTATCCATAGAACCACACACGTATGGGTTTGATGAAAAATAAATTTTTGAGTTTCAGTTGTAAGTACCCCCAAAATTTATGGTTTTTTTTTTCTATTTTCGTGTGAAAATCTTAAGGCGGTTCACAGAATACATCTACTTACCAAGTTTCAACAGCATAGTTCTTATGGTTTCGGAAAAAAGTGGCTGTGACATACGGACGGACAGACAGACAGACATAACGAATCTATAAGGGTTCCGTTTTTTGCCATTTGGCAAACGGAACCCTAAAAATGTATATTTAATAAAAACAGTGTCCAAATTTTCTTTTCTAGTTGTAGTAGTTAACATTATCTGGCAGACTTACTTATGTCTACACCAGTCTTGAAAGTCGTTAAGTATAAACACGTTGTGTATGTACAAGCCTTATCTGTCGAACAGCGGATGTGGTAGCCTCGCAGTTATTACTGAGAATGACGGTGGCTAAACAGTGTATTGCGAAATTCGTCCACACTATAGGATTTCCCATTCTATTGTTTGAATGCATCTACATTTTGTAAGTGCATAGTTTGCGCCACGGTAGAGTGCCATCTTCTGAGAGTGCTGAGCGCTCTGTCGAAATGTCGCATGTGTCGCAAAATACACATGAAAATGACATTGTTTAAGGATTGGAGAATAATGTAACCTTAAGATTTCATACAACCTCTGTGGTGTGGCGGTAAAGCGGTAAAGGTTCGACTGCTACGACGAAGATTGTGTGTTTGAATCCCGTTCAGTGCAAATATTTGTACCCATGAAACAATCTATTTGCATCGCTCTGGGTGTTTCTATATCGATGATTAGAATATGATTTCAACAAAACCGAGAATTTCGTACAGAAATACTCGGAACGAGATTAAAGTCTACTTAAGATAGATAGTCAAAGCTGCTAAAGTACCACACTATTATCACGTTCATTTATTTTCACATATATATGAAAATACGTGTCCATATTTCCACATATTAATTTATAGTATTCATAAATAAATCAATCTGTATTGCTAAAGTATATAATACAAAAAGGCGATCCTACATTCATGTACCGTAATCATACCATACACTGTCACGGTCTGCATTCAATTAATGAAGATAGCTTTCTATAATCTGTTGGCTCAAATCAAATATACGCTTTTTTGTGCGGTAACGTCATATTACATAACTAATATAACTTTTACATTATGTTAAATAAATGTTGTGCTTTATTTAATCAATATACATTACATTTACATACAACATTAACTATTTATATTAGAAATTCAGATCGCTTTTACTGTGACTTATGCTGTATAATATAATTAAATTATTACATGTTTATTTATTTACCGATACTTTCACTTTCGCGATATAGGATTCACTTTAAAGAAATAATGTTCGAATGTAACGGAAACATCTGAGTGAAAGCGTTAATGAGCATGTCCAGTTTTAATTTCCAGACGGCTTAAATCTTGAAAGAAGTAGTGTTGTAAATAAAATCTACCGCTATTTTTATTTATATATATAAATATTAATAAATACATTTATATTCATTCATTCATTCACGTTCACATTCAGAATGAAATCATTACTTGCTATTTTAAAAAACGAAATGTTATATCTAATATACATAATGAAAAATAAGATAAAAAATCGCTTTAAGGATTAGGTTTTAGTTATCACCGTACATCTGGCCATGTTCTAAAGAAAGCTAATCTCAAACTTACCACCTACACGAAAAAAAAGATACCCATGAGTTGTTTCAAGTTTGGTGGTTTATCGAGTCCTATGTACATTTGACCCTTGCAAGATCCCCAAGACAAATTAATTCATGATCACTGAATTTGACTTTGAAAAATGACTGTTTGTCTTTTTGAGAGACTGTAAATTATATTCATATTACTGTTTATAAATAGCTACATCAATCAAGTATTACAATATTATAGATATAACAGAGACTCATATTTAATATAAAATTACAAAACGGGTACTGATAATCATCTCAGCTTACTTGCATAGTATCTAAGTAAAGTGATTGGTAGATAGTATTTGGTGTGACAATTATCTTTTATGTTATGCGTGTGGTACAGTCGCTCTCAGAAGTTGCTGAATACTAACAAATTTACAAACGATCTTTCAGTTGAAATAAATAATAGCCTTAAGATTGAGAGGTGCTGAATTCAAATCCTGGCCATTACACTACCATCGTGAACTCGCCCCTAACACAAGCAATTTAGCTTAGCTATAGGGGTTAACCGAAACACTAGTAATTTCGGTTAATAGAACTGTTGAAAAGAAAAAGTATTAAAAGTGTATTAAGTATTATAATTTTTGTAATCTGCAGTGAAAAAATGTAAAAAATTTTAATTATTGTTTATTGTTTTATGTTAAGTTTTACAGCTAAGGTGGCTGGTAATTTGGAATGTGTTAAGCTAATACCGATAGCGACTGTACAAGTTGTGTGAGCAAGCATAGTCGTATGTTGCATCTATGCTTACTTGCGTTGGCATCTTGCTCTCAGCGGTGCGTCGTATCGCTAGTGGAAAGCGAGTCAGTGTGTCATCACCAAGGGGCACTCCTCGACATTCCTTTCGGTCATCAATACTAAATTATTAATATTTTAATAATGCTCTTATTATCAAAAATATTTATGACTACATATGTTGACTAACTGCTGAATGTTTACTTGCATCGTATGTCAAAAATATTTTAAAGGCTTAAATAAAAGTTTGGTGTATGGGACGGGGGGGGGGGGGGGGGCAAGATATTCCGAGCATTAGCCAACCTGAACTGCAAACCTAGCACACCTACTGATTGACAGAGGACGCTCTGACGTAGGCTTTCCTATGGGTTGGGAGGTCAGATGGCTAGGATGACGGTCTAGAAAAGCCGTATAAGCTAAATAAAAATATTAATAAAAAAATGAATAAACCCGACTGCCCTAAAAAGACCGAAACAAGTTTCATAGCAAGCGGTACCCATTAATTTTCTTTCGGTTTATGATTTGCAAATGGAACCCGCCTGCTATCAAAATTGTTTCGGTCTTTTTAGAGCAGTATAGGGTTTTATATATTTGAATTAATAATTTTATGGTATACTTTTTAGTTATTATAAATATATATTTATTTATATATTTTTTTGAAATCAGCCTTTAAAGCTCTTCATTTTGATACCCCACTCGATAAGTTTGAGTGAAAATATTTTTAACAACGTACATTTTAGCGCCAAAAATCCGCCACTTTTTTATTTCTTATTTTGGTACACCCAGTAGCACTTTCACAAATACGAATCTAACGACATTTTTTGCGCTAAAATTCATCGAGCCGTTCAGGCTGTAGAGCGTGCCAAATAGTATTATTTACTACATGCATACTCTCGAAAAACATAGCCCTCCGTCTGGCGCAGTCGGGTAAAAAGGAGTAAGCGAATCTCGAAAGCCTCGGCTGCAACCGGGAACAAATCTAAAATAATATTAAAAACGCTTAAGACGAAAGTAGACTGGCACTGTGTTAGCATGAACATAATGAAATTATTCTTTTTTTTTCTTTTTTTTTATATTTAGGACACGTCAATTTGACTTCACCTCGCCTGATGGTAAGCTGAAGGTAAAGTCTCGGAAAGAGGGTCACCATTACATACACGTACCATGTTAACAATGGTGGCACTCAGCTTGACGGCCTCATCAGAAGAGGATTGTTGTCGTAGCACCGCGTGACACCCACCGGTCCCACTAGTGCTGCGACCAGAATCCCCCTGCCCGGTTATGCACTTGCTGACCCCTGAACGCAATCAAACCGAAATTGGATTACTATGGAGGGTTTTTCGCAATCGTGCACGGTGGTACTGTGACGTCTGGGGTCTGGCGTCACAATTCCTCGTGTTAATGAAATGATAAACACAAACACAAGTATTTATATTTATAATGGCATTTATTTTTCACACAAAACTTCCTATATCGAGTTTTAGGGGATTTGACACGAGTTTATTTATACTTTAAGCGAACTGTAGAGGGTCGCGGATTCTGCTCAAGGATTGAGCCTACAATCACTTTACTTGGAACTCTCTTCGTACGGCGGGTCGAGGCCGGAGCCCCCGGTCACCCGCTGTCAGCAACTTGTCCGCCAAGCCAATAGTTTTTCTTCCCTATTCTACTTTTTATATTTTAAAACAATTTATTTTTAATCTCTGACACATGATGGCCAGGAAACTATCTGTAGTGCTCGAACGAGGTCGGACGCTACAGTACCTACCCGGCCGAATTTTGTGACAAATTTGTGTCATCAAATTTCTACCACCAGTGAATCAGTCAGTTATCAGTAACGAATTCATATCATTATGAAATTCCTGGCCAAATTCATACAGCTATTACAGATAAAAGACGATAGATACACACAGTCTAAATACAAAGGCTGCCACTGTAACATGCAGTTTTAGAATGGCAGTATGACGAAAAATAGTTTTTTTTCTTAAAGACTTTTTTCGATTTAATTCTAAACCTACTTCAGAAAACTAATAAACTTTGCTTATCTTGCATTCACTTATCATATCTGTTGGCATGTGGTAATACCAGGCGAGGATACCGTAAAAAGAAATGGATGAATATTTCATCTTTCACGTAAAACATATTTATAAGAATTAGCGAAGTGTAGAAAGAAAACAAGCTGTTCTAACACAACTTATTGGGTTAAGGGCAGAAAAATGGTTAGTAGTTCCAGTGACTATCGGTAGCAGTTTTAGGTTATGTAACATGATTTCGGTTCGGTCCCTCTAACTTCGGTTCCACGTTTCGGTTTCTAGTACTCTTAAAAAGAGGATTTATCAGACAAATATTTTATACTGATCCTTTGTTTGACCTAAATCGAACCAAGGATCTGACGATCGCACCGTAACCAGTCAGGTAATAGTTTAATTTGAATGTGGAGAAATCTTTATGTTCCTTAAAATAGACATGAACCATTAACTTCGTTAATGACCTATTCAACCGAGACCTATAAACATCTTCAAATTTGAGCTTAACCTTGCCGGTTTCCATCCTCAAAGTGTTCAAACTATTAAAGTTTAAAAACATTAACATAATAAAACTCTATGGTTTTCTAAGGAAGTTTCGGCGACACAGTATTTTGCCTGTCTAATTTCCGTCAGACGTCTATAATACTAAGTGAAACACCCTTTAAAGTTTTAAATTATCCATACCATATAGAAATGTGAAATAACTAATTAAAGTAAGGGAAATTGATGTTCTATTTTTAGGTCAAATAAGTAGATCAGTTCTCATGTAGAGGGGTGGGCTAATGCGAGGTGGCGTCGGAAGCAGGTTAGTTAGCACAAGGCCGGTTTGGTCGGCGCTGCGCACTGTCAGCCATAAACTGCTAGTAATTGCGTTTATGTATGGATTGGGAGCGGTGAAAAATAGTGGGTAGGTAGGTAAACTAAGTGTGCAAGAGTTTAATTTTTGAAGTAGAACGAAATTAACGAAATTTTGGACAATATTTGAATATCCTTCTGGGGCGTAATTATTTAAACCATTGAAATAAGAAAAAATATACCCAGAAGCGAATAAAATGTAGGTGAGTCGTGAGATAAATACGTACCAAGCAATTATTTACATGGAACGGCTGATAGGACTAGTAGTAATTTGTGACTTAGGCAAGTTATATATTTTTATATATGTCAAGGGTCGCTATTACGTACACCATATATAAAAGCTTTTATTATGTATGATTAATACGATCTAAATAACGAATATATATTATTTCAATGACATTCTTTATGTGCACAGGCATATTATGTTCAATTCTACAAGCTTAGAAAAAAATAAATAAGAATCGTTCTGTATACAAAGGCGAACTATTTATTTACTGTTTACACATGTTCATCTTTTGGTGAAACAATACTAAATATATTGGATCCTGAAGGAAGACACGGCGCTCCACACGTTGGTGGAGTGCCCTGCGTGTCAACGCTGGGATCTCGTTGCGGTACTGGGCGTGGACGTTCTCTCGTTTGAGAGACGGCGGAGAGGGAGCGGGAGAGAACCCTGCCCCCCGAGTTCCGCAGTCTGCGGCGTCGTCTACGCCCGGGACTACCGACCTCCATGATCGGGGCCTGAGGACGGCAGTTGGCCGACGCGCCGTCCTTACAGAAGCAGGCCGTGGCGGAGGCGTGTCGTGTGGTCCTACACACGCCTGCCAACTCACCGACGCGGGATAAAACCCGACCCCACCAGGCGAGGCCGGTAACCCTGGGGTTATCCTTTCGAGGCCGTACCCGGGTTGCCTGGCAATGGACACCTGGGGAGGACACCGTGTGGTTTTAGTCGGTCCGATTCCGTCACGCCCAGCCCATCGTTGGCACCGATGGGGTGAAGCCCGTGGGGGTTTCCACACGCTAAAAAAAATACTAAATATATTATGAAGTTGACTATGAAGGTGATTTCATTAATCGTTTATCAAATCAAACTAAATCAATCTTATACTGCAGATAGAGAAATGTTTGAATTGGGTTACAAACAGCTAGCAGGCGTCGAATTGTCTCGATACTGACTCGAATATTATCATTAATGCAACGGCAAGTTAAATGAAGTGTATTAACGAGATATACTTCGATATCTGGATATTTAATTACTTTACTTATGGTAATTATAACACTATTGTTTCGATACGTGTGAAGAACAGCTGACAATAGTTAACAAAATAGTCATTATTCATATTTCATACTATGCTTGACTACGGGTCAAAGGGTTATTTAAAAGAACAGTGCATAAGGGCAGAATTTTTCTTTTTAAATTCAAGTAGATTCTCCTGAAAGTATGTTTTTGAAAGCTCCTGTTTCTAATAAAACTCGACTTTGACTTAATGGAGCTATTGATTAAACTGTCTAATCCTTTCCTAAAACTGTAAAATGTCACTTATACGAAAAGATTCCTATCTTTTTACTTTTTACCTCTTTCAGTAAATTTCAGTAGATTATATTAAGCTGACAATCATACATAGACATAAGAATATTTAAGGTATCATTTAACTGGGGTGTGTATTGGGTAACCTCCTCGAGTGTCGCTCCGATTCCGATCCCGCTGCAGTCCGGGGGGAACGGAATCGGAGCGGCCGGTACACCCTGGGCGGCGGTCAATGGCTTCCCCTTCATAGGGTTGGCATTGATCGTCGGCCAATACCCAACGTGGCGGGAACACATCGCTCTCCCTACTCCTCTGCTTTCAGAGGAGACAGGATGAGCGATGCTGTTAGTGGTGAGATGGCCCAGGGTCAGTCGGGTTGCGAGGGATATGCTCTATGGGTAACCTTACACCCCGGCGTCTGAAGACCCGAGACGGCGTGCGGTTTTAGTCGGTGCAAGCCCGACATAACCGCCCCCGCTGGCCGGCGGGGGGGTATCCGAAGGGATTTCCGCACGAAAAAAAAAAAAAAAAAAAAAGGTATCATTTAACTGTTCACTGCTAACGATTACAATGCTTTTTAATCTCGAAAAAGTAAATTATGCCAAACTGACAAACATGAGACATGGACATGAGAATGTTTAAGGATTCCATTTTTTAATCTAATGTATAAAACCCTAAAAACTGTTCACTACTAACGATAACAAAGTCTCTTACTAATATTCTGAGGCACATTCTGAGCAGCCGTTGCGGAAGCGCGCCTGGTATTGTTCTTGAGACACACATCACAAGTAGGACTAATTTCTTTTGTCTGAGAATTGGAGTTGTAACTACCTTGTTCTCCGCAAACAGGGTCAAATTAAACTATAATTATTTGTTTATCGATTGCGGACGGCGGAACTAATCTGTTGTTTTGGTAAGTTTACCTTTAACAATTGTAGATTTTTGGTTTTCTAGCATTGATGTATGAATTTGGAGTTTCCTATAATGATTTCAAAAAATAAAAGTAAATGTATAAATTGAATTACAACCCCTATTATTTCTGAACGCAAGTTTAGTGATAAAAACCTGCAAGAACTTTGAAAGTAATTACCTACTGAAGTTTAAATTGGTATTTAGGTTATCTAGTTGGATTTTGTTACGAGAAATGGAATTTACCTTTAAATTTCAGTTTTTAAGTCTTATTGGCAACAGAGCGCGGATTAATTACTGCAACCTAACTGTTAAGAATCTATAAAGAACCTCATAAACTGATTAAGATGAATGCAGAATAGACATTAATAATGCGGTTATAGGTATAGTAACACATAAAGAAAATAATTTTAGCAAGAAAAACAACTAACGGTATCCATGTCTATCCGTCCAGTAACATTACAACAGAATAAATCTGAGTTTGGGACACGCATTCGGACTCTCTTTGGACTCGCGCAAACTATTCAGTTTAGAAAAAAAAAGCGGCCAAGTGCGAGTCGGACTCGGACTCGGACCATGAAAGGTTCCGTAGCAGCAAATAACATAATATTGTTTTATTTTTTATTTTTATATTTGTGTTGATTGAATGAAAGGTAAATTGCGGTTTACGATTTATGACGTATGAAAAAAATCAACTTGCTAGATCTCGTTCAAACCAATTTTCGGTGGAAGTTGGTGATAATTTATATCACATATTTTTTTTAGTTTTATCATTTATTTTTTAGAAGTTACAGGGGGGGGGGGGGCATTTTACCACTTTGGAAGTGTCTCGCGCGCAATCCATTCAGTTAAGGAATAAATGATATTGGAAACCTCAATATCATTTTTTAAAGACCTATCATGGGTAGTATCCCTCCCCCCCACACGTATGGGTTTGATGAAAAAGTTTTGAGTTTCATTTCAAGTATGGGGAACCCCCCAAAATTTATTGTTTTTTTTCTACTTTTGTGTGAAAATCTTAAATCGGTTCAACGAATACATGTAATTTCCAAGTTTCAACAGCATAGTACTAATAGTTTCGGAAAAAACTGGCTGTGACATACGGACGGACAGACATACAGACATGACGAATCATAAGGGTTCCGTTTTTTGGCATTTGGCTACGGCATTTGTCATCGTATGATTCTCACAAGGAATGCGGTTATGCGAACAGTGGTCAGCTGCTAACAGCTTTCCACTGATTGTTTTGATCGGAGCGAGTGTCCGCCCCTGAGGCGCCGATTTAATGCTCGTTATTTTAGATACACGTTCAGATATTTGCATTTAAAAACCTATCCATTTCATATTCGCAGGTGTAATTTGTTAGTTGGCATAATTATACATCTCTATTTTGTTGTGTCTGATTCGATACGAATTCCTTGATTGTCAAAAACGTTTTTTTTTATTTTGTAATAACTGCAATACATCATTAGAAAGTGCCACTATATCTCATTTGTAAGCTAACAATGTAATGTATGAAATAATTGTTGGTGATAAACGTGTCGCACCCGTATGATATAATGAGAGTCTGTGATAGCACCCCTATGCTGTACTTACCAATCCGTGTGTCCGTGCAGCATTTACTCGTGGAGAAATTCTACAGATTTCACTTTTGCTATGCAGTTCTGCAAGTGACTAAGAAGAAAAACTGAAACTTGGAGAGTTGGAAGCGTGGTCGAGAGAAAAAGCAATCGAAAGAAATGAGTCCAAGCCAATCTCACCTGCGAGCTGGTACACCTGCAGATTAGCGGAAAGGCAGGCGGACAGCCCGTCCTCCCGAAGACAGGGGGTGAAATGGTAGTCGCTTTTTTTTAAACGTGTGGAAACCTCCACGTGCTTCACCCCATCGGTGCCAACGATGGGGTGGGCGTGTTGGAATCGGACCGACTAAAACCACACGGTGTTCTCCCCAGGTGTCCATTGCCAGGCACCCCGGGTAAGCCCTCGAAAGGATAACCACAGGGTTACCAGCGAACTTTGGCCGCCACCGCGGGCTCGCCTGGTGGGGTCAGGTTTTATCCCGCGTCGGTGAGTTGGCAGGCGTGTGTAGGACACACATGACACGCCTGCTTCTGTAAGGACGGCGAGTCGTTCAACTGCCGTCGAGGCGGCTGCATGCCACTTGCTCCCGTCGAAGACCACGGCTCTCAACATGGTCTCGAGAGAACATCCACGCCTAGGACCACAACGAGATCCCGGCGTTGACTCGCCCACGCTGGGCACTCCACCATCGTGTGGAGCCCCGTGTCTTCACCAGGATCCTCGTAGTGCTGGCACTGCGGCGCTGTCTCCCGGTGGATGCGCCACAGGTACTTACCGAAGCACCCGTATCCGGTAATTATCTGGTATATCCCTCAGGAGAGGTCACCGTGGTGCCTCTCCAACCACTCCTTCATTATCAGCCTCAACCCCGCTATGGTGGATTCCCCCCACCTTGGATGCTCAAGTCGCACCCTCCATGTCCCTATGACTCCGGCCTATGGCCCCGGTCCAGCGCCTCCTTGCGCCATTGGTACAACGACGCAAGAGAGATGGTAGCCGCTCCCGTAAAAGTTAAGATAAGCCCCAATAGGACGGTAAGCGTAGAAGAACGGTCCCCGGGCTCCAAATTACAACCTACGGATACAACCGGGACTTACGATGAGAGGATAATGATTTTTAAGTAAGCATATACAGGTTCTTGGGAAAATGTTTTTAAAACCGATATGAAATAGTAATATCAGAATGAATTTGGTTATTGTATAAAAACAAAATACAATAAAATAAGTTTGGTAACCAGTACATATGAATATGTGTGATAAATGTAAACCTAGTTTTTAATTAATGAATTTTTTTCTAACTGCACTTCTTACCACAGCGCAGTGTGGAATTTATTACCCACAGTGGCCTAAAACACACTTTCGGATTATTCTTTTAATTTTCGAGCAGAAACTGAAAGTATTAATTATTTTTGTATATGATTCCACGATGTAGAATGTTTGCATTATATGAATTATTTACACGTTAAATGGGAGAAAGTATATCAAATTATTGTGCTCCAATTATGATATGAAGCTTTGTGTTACGGCAAATGAATTTGGTTGGTGAGCGAAACGACGGATGTGGTAAAGGTGACATTATGTATTTATACTAAGCGCTCTTATTATAATAATTATAAAAGCTATTTCTCTCAAACAGACCCATGTTTTCAAACTAATACTGATGGTGGATAGTGACACTTTAGCGTCAGACAGTAGTCGGAACCGACAATATCATTCACTTCACATCTCTATAATTACCTTGGACATTAATAAAGAGATAACAATCGCCTTAGACTTCAAGTGACAGCTATAATAGGAATTTAAAATGTATGAAAGGTTTGTGATACTGGTTTTATACGCCGCATTAGTTATTACATACGATGTGCGGCAAGAGGTAAAAATGAAAATAAAAATACGTAAACATATTCTCTTTTACAAAACTACCATAAGTTTGGAAGGATGGATAGATATTGTTACTCAGTCACGACAGAAAAACTGAATAAATCTAGATGAAATTTGGCACAGAGATAGATTATAGTGTCTGGAATGTAACCTAGCTGTTCTGTATTCCAATGCGTCGCGAGAGCGGTAACAGTAATTCAAGCAGGAAGACCGCGGGAATCAACTATTATTCGTAACTAAACGTTTATTATCATACTGAAATAATGCACAGATGCTAACTGTCTTCCGTAAAAATCCTCACTATGATCCTCACCAGAGCTCATGGTGAGGTGGGTTAGTCGCAATGAAGTCTAGTAAATCCACACGGAATATCATCATGTCTACCTGTGTAGCCGAGGAACTCGGTGCGCCCTAGTAAGAAAATTTCTGGGACCCCGATGCATCAATTAGGTAACCTTGTAAAGAAAGGTTGTAAAGAAACCTTAACTAGGTAAGCTTAGTGGTTAAGAAGTCGGCCTTACGATTGAGAGGTCCCGGGTTCAAATCCTGGCCATTACACTACCGACGTGAATCCGCTCTTGCTGAAGCTGCAGGGTGAAATACTAGAAATTTCTTAATATTCTTTTCAATTGAAAAAGCATTTTTTTTTTTCACTATTTTGTCACCTCTAGAGTTATATATGTACAGTTTGCTTTATACATATATCTATATTAATGAGCTTCGGTCTATTTAAATATAACGTTTATATGAACTGGTTTATAACGGTAACAATGCTTAGCACGAATGGTGCAGTTGTTTAAGCGGTCACATCACCAGCTGCCACTTGTTACCCACTTGGGATAGTTCTGGGTTAGCATGTACTACTCCAAAACGGAATTGCGACGTTTTGGGGCCTTTGCGATCAAAGGATACTTCTCAACGATGGAGATCTATTTAAAATCCATACATTTTTCAATAGATTGCTCAATTTAGTTAAAATCTAAAATAGTGAAAAGCACAAATCTACCTCAGGCGGGCCCTTATTTACCCTTTTCATATACTGGTCATAATTGGAATAAAAGAAGACACTAGAAAAGTTAGAAGTATAAAATTATGGAATGGGTACTAAATTAATGTATTACCTACGCTACCACAAAGTATACATATACATTAAAATAGAATTGCGGAAATACCTCAGGCTAAAAGAAAATCACAGCTCAACTTTGTAATGTTCTTCTCGAAACCCTAATGAGCGAAAGTCTATCTTGCTGTGTGTAGTTATCGAACATTTAAAACTTAAGGCAGCACTAATTTGTACAGCTCAATCATTAGCTTTCACGTTGTCCATGACATCTTAAGAGGCTTAGGCCCTTGTTACATCTCAATTGGTACTTGCTAGATAGTAGAAAATAAACACGTTTTCTTCAACTTCAAACACACTGGACAGTAGATATGTGGGGAAATCAACTATACCAATATTTAAAAAAGGTACAGTTTCATGGAATATAACGTTTTAATTTGGAACCGAGCTCGGTGAGTAGACCTCTAGTCTACAGAAAGTCGTAGAAATTGCAAGACTATTTGTTAAGGATTGTGTTCTTGGCTCTGTTGATACAGAGGGTCACCAGAGTAGGGCATGTAAGGACGGCAACGTATGAGTCTGGTTTTTAGGGCAGTTCTAGGCCCCGGCAGCTGGTTAGCATGATGCTTAGGTATTTACAATTTTCTCGATCAAAATTGTGCATGCAGTAGCTGCCTTAAAAGGTTAAACAACCGAAAATAATGGATTGTATATGTAATTACAGTGTAGTATTGTTGTATTAACCAATGGCTGTCCTAGTAAATAAAAAAAATAAAAAAATAAAATACAATGACATCACTGATGTTCCAAATGTCCGTAGAATAAGGTGAAAGATTACCCACAGGAGATTATAATCTTTTCTTGCCACCTTAGTGATATAAAAGAAAACTAATATTCGGAAGAAAGATTAACAGCTGTAATTTAATATCTATTAAGTCATCTTTCATTTTCTAAATCTTATGTATCATAGTTACCCAAGCTTATCGAATCGATTAATCTTATAGCTTAATCTTCCGGTAATTATCTAAATAGAAAGGTACTTAACGACATTCGACTACGTCTAAACGAACACTGTCAATACGCCCAATATTTTTTAACCAATCGCTCGTGTGTCGGAACAAGTTGGTGGGTCTAAGGGCTTGTAAGACCGAACTAGTGCATTATTTATTACAGCGGCGATTTCTCGCGGCCCGTCTAAAGATTTCACCACTTTCATCTTGTATTTACGAGTACTTGCAGACCACATCCATCCTAGGATTACTTTACATAGTTGGTCTAACACGATAACTGCATCTGGGCCCATCTAGATTAGTAACATCTTTAATTTATTCGTAGTTCTACAAAACAAACTAGTTTCGATGCAAATTTTGAAAGTAGTCTTCTAGCATTTGAGAACGATAGGAATATTACATATTTTAGAATTGGATGGTCGTATTTAAAAACAATTTATTTTAATTATTTGCTATTATAGAACTTGTTAGAAAAAAGTCACAACAGTTAATAAAATATACAAGCCTACATGCAGCATTGTCAGTTCTATAATGCGCTACTTTCAAACCACTTTTAAAAATAGAAGTGGAAGCGGACTTTAATTAACATTACGAGCAAGTTATTGCAATTATAAGTATTGTTTCATCTAGTTACGACACGACAAGTCACGAATGATCCCTTTCAGTAAACTGTCCGTATGCCTTTTCGTTACTTGCTTTCACTTTTGCGTATTTCCGTCTCGACGTAAATCCCGATGTAGGAAGGTAAAATAACTTATTGTCTATGAACTACATTGTCACAAGGACGATTTCACTGCGTTCACAATGCACGGCACAGATAACTTACTTGGGTAATGGAATTATTATTGTTTATTATGACATGACATCATAATAGAACAATAGTAAAACCTTTGTAGAACGTAATGACTTAATAGACTTGTCTAAGTCTAGCGAGTTACGAGCGCAGACTACCTAATTAGATAAGTATGTACGAAATCGTGCTGATAGGAACGGGCACTTAAAATGATGTAACCTCTACAGATCTTCCGTGTTCTGTAGCAATATAATATCAAATTTCCCGTTCCCGGTAGCCATGGGACCCAATGTCACCACCACAACCTAAATAAGATACACAATTCCACCATTCATCATTCTGTTATCTCTCAAAGGGTTTAGTAAGCGTTTTCGTTGAAAGCTCCCAGACAGTTTATTTTTTTCCGATACCTCCAACAAATATCATTATATTTTAACCGATGTATACATAAACTTGACAAATTATATACTAAAACCTTCCTCAAGAATATCTCTATCCGTTGGCTAAAACAGCATGCAAATCGGTGCAGTAGTTTTTGAGTTGATCACGAACAGACCGACCTACCGACCGACCGACTTTGTTTTATTTATTTTATAATATGTAGCGATGAACTCGAACATGCACTCTTGACAGTTCAATTTAATTTCCTAAACGCTACTTCCAAATTTAGAATTACAGAATTTCTCAGCTTATGAGTAAAATTTGAAAGATCGGGACTTTATTTTGACTGGGCGAAGACTGTAAGTCTGAGCGTACATTAGAGACAATACAGTTTTGAGTCGGACTATTGCTCTACAGAAACATATGAAAGTGCACACACTTCGAACAAAACTGTTTCATAAACAAAGCTGTCAAATACCTACAAGATCTGCACGGCGATTAGTCTGTTTAAGACTGTTTTGTTTCTATATAGTGACCAGATCTGTTTTCCGGTTTTACGGTGACAACTGCATTGAAAATACGGAATTCGATTCTAAAATACGGGAAAGGCCGTTATTTTTATTAAAAATCAACATTCATTTTTTATCACTAAAATTTGGCATAATCAGGCTCAACCTCCCTTAGCTGTCATCGTGAGCCTTCGATAAATCTTGACAATGACAGTGCATTGTTTTCAATGTTTAGGAATTTGTGTCAATGATCGGTTACGGCATACTTGATTTGATTAGCGATCCAAATAGAAGCTAATTATTATTTATTAGCAGTTTATATTCCACGCGTGCTGTGATAATAATTTTAAAACATTCAACCAAAACGGAGTTCTGTTTGTAATACTTAATTGTGTTTTTATTGTTTCAGGATTCCTTGATTGGTTCTACTCATAAATATATGTCACCAAGATATTATTGTAAGTATATCTTATAAGGTATTTTATATCAATAAGATTCCATGAATAATGTAACTATTCATACTGTTGATTGGTGGCATTTGGTAGAACTTGCTACACATATTGAAATAATTACTTACTTATACTTTATCACTATATAGTGGAATAAAGTACAAGTGAGTTTCAATGTAACATATGGTTAATATATTATTTTAAATGTTGGGTAGTTTTAACTGACTTCAAAATGATATAAAAAAGTAATATTTATCTAATAATATCTAACATAATAAGCAATATTTTTAATTACATTACAGGAAACAACAAATAGTATTGAATTGTTATCGGAAACATTCATTTCTTATTTCTTAGAATTACTTTTGTGATTTTTGAAGATGATTTTTTTTTAAAGTAAATTTACTTTACTACTTTACTATGATTTAACTAGCTGTTGCCCTCGGCTCCGCCAGCGTAGAATTCAGATCCCGTTCCCGCAACCCATGGGAACCTATTCCCGAATTAAAAAGTTGCCTATGTGTTATTCCGGACTATAATCTATCCCTGTGCCAAATTTCAGTCAGATCCGTTCAGCCGTTTTTGCGTGAAAGAGTAACAAACATTCATTCATCCATACTTTTTCGCGTTTATAATATTAGTAAAATAGAGTTTTATACTAGAGTAACGATAAAATATTTAAGTATAAGATAAAGATTACGTAATTTTTTCTCATTGTTCTCTTCTCTTTTTTTAATTCAGTCACTTTCATAAAAGTGAAATTATTTTATTACGTATTTGGTAGGCGTCAATGTTTTATTTAAAGGCTTGCCTTGCCACATATTTGTGAAGTGTATAGAAAATTTAAGATTTTATAATTTTCCATGTCTCATTTGTGATATAACATTTGGATCAAGCCTAAGCCTGGTGAATCTGGGCTATTACACAATGCTTGTTAATATCAGAAAGTGAGTTAGTACATACTCGATCATTTCTCACCGAAATATATCGACTTTCACCCTGAGTAATTACCTATGCAAGTACGAGTATATACGAGACGCTTTAGAGTTATGCAACATTTTGTAAGCACATTTTGTGTATAACCGAAGCGTGAGAGTGAAAGTATATAAAGGCAGAATATTGACATTTCATTAGTCCAGATTTCAAAGATTATATTAATATTATCCTACAACGTTAAACCAGATATTTCGACACTTATTTATATCTACTTGTTTGGCCGAATAAAGTGTCTCAGAACAATTTCAGCTATAGCATTGGTCCCACTTATTAAGAGGCTTTTGCTGATACTTTATTTATATATACTTGTATTCGTATAATTCCCACTATAGGTAACAACAAACTTGTCTTGAAGGTAAAAGAAAACACCGTGGGGATATCAATTATACATAAAGCCTTCGTTTTATACAGATTTCTAAATTTTGTGAAGCCTATTAATCCGATCTAGGCCAGAGAGGTGGACTGAGGCTTAGCATCTCTCCTAGATGGCCTGTGCCCAGTAATGGGACGGTTTGTAACAATATTTGATAAGGTTCACACATCCCGATACTTCCTACCGAAAACAATGCAATACATCATGTTTATTAAAATGATAACTATGAGATTGATAAACTCCAACACCGACCGTCCATGAAAGTTAGTATATTATAAGAGTTGTCTCATGGAAAGGACTATTGTGTATTTGTTTCACCAAAAAAGAACCGCGAGCAAACACGTCATATATCTACTTACTAAAGAAAAACAAAATACCACACGTAAAAAAATGGTTAACTCTACATCAAATAAGACTAAATGAAGTTCCAACGTGACTTAACAGAAAAAAATCCGAATGTCAGCCCAATCATCAAATTTTCTCATGGCAGTGAAAGCAATAACCCTGGTAGATGATAAGTCAGCCAGAACTTAGGAGTCATTGTCCCTCGACATCCGCGTGTTTCGTCATGATATCCATGCGGCCGTGTTGCGCTGACCACCGTAATAAATTATCTCACAGTATTACGCAAGGTTCGGGAGCGTCGCCCTCGTCCTTGGCCCGTACACGCGAACCGACTTTCTCTTTCCCGCTATTGCACTCCACATAAACCATTCTTTCACATTGCTTGTTCCGGCTGCATGAAGATCATTCACACTGATAAGCTTTATATTCTACTCCGTTTGTAATTATCGTTTTAAAATTGCCTCCGTTTCTCTACAAACACCTAATTACTTTATTTCAAGCACAAGTTTTTCGCACAATATAGTTAACAATCGTTGGTCCAGTAGCATAAACACGATTGCTGATAATAGGATCTCACGCGAAATACAGGTAAAAGGGACTATTCGTTTTTCTTTGGCGAAATCGATTAGAATTGTATTAAATTTCAACAATTTAGCCTAGATGATATCGTTCTGAATGAAATGGACATTGGATTTTTTTATAATTAATGTATTAAAACAGTGTAAGAACAGAATTGTGTTTATTGAAAAAATATAGCTCAGAAAGTGCAAAATTGCCCTTTTAATAGAGGTGAGAACAAACAAGCTTTCTCAATTATTACACACTATTATTATTATTATTACAGACATATGCAGAACAAGTAGGGTAGGGACTAAATATCCCGCTGGACGTTGCTGTCAAAGCCCAAGGCAGGCAACGATCCACCGGGTTAATAGGGTCGAAACGACACCCGTGGTTATTATTCTTGCATAAAAGAGCCTTGCTTGTTTGACCAGTTTGACAGTCAAAAGAAAGCGTGTATTGAAATAGGGAAGTATTAGGACCAATTTATTTATAAATTTACCGAAACCTAAATACCTAGGAGTCAGATCAATTTGTATCAACAAGTCTATAATTACAAAGAATTTACATAATGCAAGGCACTTGAATCGCATAGCATGTATTCTCGTAGATAGAGGTATGTAGGTACTGAGTGCTGATAAACACATGCGCCTACAAGCCTACTGGCTGTAATAACGGTGAGTAGGTCGCGTGCATTAATTGTATTCGATTGATCGAAGCACTTCAATACTTGTTAATTGATTAGATAGTGTACTAACTCAATCATGAACGCAACACTTACATGTTATATTTATAGCTTTTGTTTTTATAATTTTGTTGAAAGTATCATCATTATCCTAGTGTTGTTCCCGATTGCATTCGATTCGAGGCTTTTACTTCTTTCTTCTCCTTTAAATTTCGCTTCAAGGGCTTCCATGAGAGAGCCTGCCGTCTGACCGCCCAAACCCGAGAGAGAGGCCAGCCTGCATAAGAGCCTCGTTCGGCAATCAGCAGGTTTACCGGCTTGCAGGTGATGTTGGCTTAGCCCCAAAGGTCCCCATGCACCATGTTGAAAGTTTACGTAAAGGTAAACCGCAATAACCATCAAATACCGTAAAATAAGAAGTGAAATTATATTTAGATATCTAAATTGACAATATACTGCCCAAATATGAATTCCAAACTCTTTCTTTCTCCATCCAATGGTTGCCTGTAAGAGAATGCCATAGTGCGATAAGGCCGCCAATTGTAAATACCCAGATAATGTGTAATTCGTGTTACGCTTGATTTATTCTTGGTGTACAATAATGAGGTATACTACGAAAATATTATGATTAAACAGTTATAGATATCCTTATATTGAATAGTGAATAGATTTCACTAACCAGTGAGTGTTATATGATAGTGGATATCAGTTGTCGTGAAAAGTCTAGCGGTGAACGTTTCACCGCAGAACCGGTTTTACCTTTACGGAAATCCCTTACAATAACGTTTCGTAAATCATTCTAAATAACTTGTTTTGGATCACTAACTTTCCTTTTCAATTCTAATCAAACATTTACAAACTAAACAAGTTTGGTTTAAAAGTATTTTAACCTTAAGCAACTTATAGTTTATATTAATTAACTTTCATTTAAAGAACAGTTATGATAAACAATACCTATAAATATACAGTTTTATTTTCAAATTGAGTAAATACTGTTTTTACAAAAGTAAGGAAGCATTTCATAAATAAATAAATTGACATTGTTTAACATTATTATATTTGTTAACTAGTAGTTTCGAACGCATTTTGGTTACATTTACTATGCTAGGGTAACAGGCGGCTCCACCTGTCACCCCCAGGCCAACAAGCAATCTGCCCTGGCGTTTTATAAGTTCTGTAAGTGTATCATCATCATCACCCGATCGCCAATCCCGTTTGTATTCAAAGCTTTACCTTGGGAGTCCGCTCTTTCTCATCTATTCTATTATTTATTTGGCTTTTACGCGAGCCACTGCTATCTAAATCCCAAACCCCGAGAGGAAAGACTGCGCCAGAGCCTTGTCCTGAAGACGGCTGATCTGAGGGCCAATTCTCGTAGGAAAAAATGTTCCTTCCTCTTCCAACTCTTCAAAACACACAACTGCCACTACAGGACAACAATATGCTCGGCATGGTTGTCCGCTGCAAACTGAACATTAAAAATATAATCGAGAGCGTCATCAAAACAGCTTCACGAAAACTCAATGTTCTGAACAAGGTGAGACGGTTTTTCGCGCCGGGACAGCGGTGTCTTTTGTATAAGACACAGATTCGCCCCTGCGCGGAATACTGTTCTCATCTCTGGGATTGCTCCGCACAGTACTTATTAGACGCTCTCGACAGATTGCAGCGGCGTGCCATCCGTATCATTGGGAGTCCTGAGGTTACAAACACTTTGGAACCTCTGCAGTTGCGTAGAGACATTGCCTCTCTGACTATATTTTGCCGCCTCCAACACGGCGCGTGTTCTGATAATATTTTTCAACTAATCCCACCGTCTCCCTTCCGATCCAGAACAACACGTGCTGGACTGCGATGCCACCCGCACACGGTAGAAACAATACCGTCTCGAACTCAGCGATTCGGTGCTTCCTTTCTTTGTGTAACGATGAAGAATTGGAATGCTCTACCCCCACACGTGTTTCCTTCTTCTTACAATCCTGGGTTCTTCAAGCGGGGCGTGAAAAAGCATCTGTTGAGGCCAATATTTTAGAATCGTCAGCATCTGGGATGGTGGCCCATATCTTTTGGACTTCACCCTAGCTTCTCATCATCCAGAGGGGTGTGGTCAATTGACGTATTTAGTATTAAAAAAAAAACATTCTCAATCTAGTTCCGATCTCTTGTGGAACACCCCATATATCAAAAAAGGTGTCCTAGTAATATGTCTTTTTTAAATATTTAAAATTTTCTTACCAGAACTCCTTTGTTTAAAGGAAAACGTGTTCTTGTAACAACATTTTGTTGAAAATGTTGTTTTTTTTTTAAGAAAGCACCCTTTTTGACGTTAGGGAGATCGACATCAGATCGAGACTAGATTGAGGCTGAATTTTGAACATCTTTTTATTACGAGAATTGGCCCTCTGATCTGTTTCACTCATGTAAACTATGATCAAGATCACTAAGAAGCCATTAGAAACGTGTCGTGCAGGTATTACGGCGGCCTACTATGGCCGGTAAAGTGATGTCCACGTGAACCGCAATATTGTAATTTGAATATATAACTATATCATAACTGAAGTTGTTTATGGGAGTGTAATTAACGGGATAAATTAAAATTCTTCAGGTTTTTTTCCATAGATGGCTAACTGATATGACTAACTGTTCCCCGCAGCTTCGCCCGAGACATACTTCGATCCCCTATTTAACGCATACATACCTGTAATTTATTAGTTTTTCAATAATGTATTCCTTTCGCTCTTGACAGAATAAACAGACAGACAACAAATTTGCCCGATTTGTTGACATTCATGATTACTGCTCTGCTCTTCTAGGTGACCTCGATAAGTGTGCTCTCCAACACAAAAATATTTTTTCAATTCGCACCTGTAATTCCCGAAATTAGCGCATTCAACCATACAAACAAAGTCATCAGTTTTATATTATTAAGTATAGATTAACGGTTGCACCACAGAAGCTATTCCCGGGATAAGTTATACGGTCTATTCTGTTCGTACTCAGGTAGAGTACCACCAGGAATAGGTGTGACCAAATCCGAACCGCTGGTTTTGCGTGAAAGAGTAACAAACAATCGAACAAACTTACTTTCGTATTCAGATGTCTGATGGCAGTTAATTAATCTAATCTTTTAATAGAACCCGGTTAACTTATATTACACCTAAGCTACCCTAACCTAACTCACCACCATTTTACGATATTTAAAATGGTCTGTTAGTAACAAAAATAAAAATAACATTTGGAATTGCACATACTTCAAATTATATGAATAAGATCTTATTCTGGTTTAACTATCAGATACAACGTTGAAAGAACTTAATATAAAAAAAAGAAATCGTTTAAAAATATGTACATTCTTTTCTTAAATTGTTGCTTGCAATTTTAATGTTAGTGGCCACTTTCGCTTACATAATATGTACGGAGGCGGTCGCAATTTTATCAAATGTGAATGTAACATAATGTGAATATAATGGTGACACTGTATGACAGTATTTCAGAGTTTACGTAAGACAATCTATTTGGTTCCGTTCTTGTTTACCACGTAATTTTAAAATACTGGCATCTGGTTCTTTATTTAGTTTCCACCTCTCTCTTTTGTCACTTTTTTTTGTTGATTTAACCTTGTAAGTTCGCAAAGCAATACTACACGATGAGGTTACTGGTTATTCAACCAGTGGTCAAGGTTCATCGAGGGTCCAAGGATATCACATTGGTGGGGTGGTACCCGTACAGGTTTATTTCCAGTGGTACTATTCTAGATATTTATTCAGATCGAGCAATTATAAAATATAAACATATAGAGATTGCTAGAGACGGGGTGTACAGAGCCCTACCAACACCTTTGAGGCCCAAGCCAACCTCATTTGCTAGTCGGCGCACCTGTTAAACAATGGATGAGGCTCTCGGGGTTGGAAGGTCAAGTGGCACTCGTTCCCAGAAAAGCTGACATACCATTGAAAAACATCAAGCGGACCTTATTTTTTTCTTCCGTGCGGAAATCTTACCCGCGGATACCCCCCGCCGGCCAGCGGGGGAGGTTATGTCGGATTCGAACCTACTAAAATCGCATGCCGTCTCGGGTTTTCAGATAGGTGTAAGGTGGCTCATTAGGCATAACCCTCGCAGCCCGTCTTGCCGCCTGAAAAAGGAGGGAGGGGGGGGGGGGGTGCGCAACGCGGCTCTAACTTCCCCGGTACCAACTTTTGGCGCCGGAAATACCGAAAGATATTACTATACTATTGCTATACTCAAAAGATATCATATTAGCCTAAACTTATTATGTAGACCTCTCGCTATTGGGCATTAGCCCCGCGTCACTAATTTCTAAATGATTACCACTCATTATATGACATGTCATGCTCTTCACGACTAAAGTAGACTAAACATAAAAGTAAAATACTGATCATTAATCTTCGATCCATAAATGTGAAGTGAACAATAAAATGTAACTCATGAACAATATCTCTTTATTAACTCCTTTCATAGATAAAGTAGTTGACTACATAATCTAAAGCCAACAAATAATTCGTGTTACCGAACTGATAAAATAATCGTTACGTAACTATGAACGACCGGCTAATTGTAACGAGACGTCGCGGCACTAACCTGACCGGCACTAATGCCCCATAGAATCTACACAATCGCTCGAAGCTAACGAAAGTTACCGGATTTTGTACACCTCCAATGCCAAGTGCGGCGAAGAAAGCGAGCTCAGCTTCTCCAACGAAACGTCTAAAATACAACCATCTCGCTCCTCATATCTCGATGTATTGAATGAAGAAAGAGACAACGTGTGCTAAAAGAGAAAGTGGGCCATGTTACGTTTCTCGATACCATACCATTAACATGGGCATTGAACATTAACGTCAACGGATAGCATCTCGAGGGTGCTGTCTCACTTGAAACTGGGTGTTATTTTCGTAAAATTTGAGTAGAGTTTTGTTTGTATTTCTTTGGGGACGCCCCAAGGTGTGAGCTCGAGCGTGTCGCCATTGATACGGAGAGTACGGAGTAGCTGAATTCGGAGAGCAACGAACTGCGGCCATCGGTGAAAGTGTTGCGTGGTGTAACCTTGAGCCCACGTTGGTCTTCAGCGAATCACCTAATGAACGCGTCACTACGATGTGTATTCAATACGCAAATGTTCAGTTACGCTTATATACCGAATTATATAGTTTTCAACAGTTGAGATGAATATTGAATACACTTTTAATAATATCCAATCATGTGTGGGTAAAGATAAAAACAATTGTGACTAATTACATGATTGCAGATAGGTACAATTAGATAATGATTAATTAGTCAATATATTTAATTACTTTATTGTGGTACAGTCACGTACAGTTAGTTACACGTAGCTACTTACATTACCGATGATTTTAATTTATACATTGTCATTGTTTTATCATCTTATATCACAATGGGAGATCTCCAAATGCGTGGAGCGGGAGCTTGGTTGTTTTCTTTTTTAAGAAGGGTGATAAGGTCCTCCTTAAAAATTACAGACCCATCAAACTCAACTCAAACTTATCACGAGTGGTCACGAATCATCTCGCCAGGAGACTCGACGAGTTCCGGCCACCGGAACAGGTTGGGTTCCGCGGAGGATATGGCACCATAGACCACATTCACACAGTGAGGCAGATTATACTGAAGTCCGAAGAGTATAATCAGCCCCTGTGTCTCGCTTTTTCGGACTATGAAAAGGCCTTTGTCTCCATCGAAACTTGGGCTGTTCTGGAATCCTTACAGCGATGCCAAGTAGACTATCGTTATGTCGAGGTGCTGAGATGCCTTTACGAAGCCGCTACTATGAGTGTCCAAGTACAGGGTCAGCAGTCTAAACCCATCCAATTGCGCAGAGGAGTGAGAAAGGGGGATGTCATATCCCCGAAACTGTTCACGAGCGCATTGGAAGATATGTTTAAGACGCTGGACTGGAAAGGTAAAGGGCATAAATATAAATTGCGACTACATCTCACACCTGCGATTCACTGATGACATAGTCTTAATGGCAGAGTCGCTAGAGGAGCTATCCCGGATGCTGGACGGCCTAGCTTCAGCCTCACGACGCATCGGTCTTGGCATGAATTTGGATAAAACCAAAGTCATGATTAATGGCCACATTGATCCAGGACCGGTCGTCGTGGATGGCACCTTCTTGAAATTGTTTCTGAGTACACTTACCTCGGGCAGATTGTGCAGTTAGGTAAAAACAATTTTGAGGAGGCTTTCAGCTAGGCTGGGCAGCGTTTGGCAAACTACGTCGAGTCTTCGCGCCATCCATACCGCATTGTTTGAAAACGAAAGTTTTCAATCAGTGCGTCCTACCCGTAATGACCTACGGAGCTGAGACGTGGACACTCACAGTATAGGGCTAGTCCACCAGTTCAAAGTCGCTCAGCGAGCTATGGAAAGAGCTATGCTCGGAGTTTCTCTGAAGGATAGGATTCGTAACGAATACATCCGACAGAGAACCAAGGTTATCACACATAGCACAAACAATTAGCAAGCTGAAGTGGCAGTGGGCCGGCCATATCTCGCGAAGAACCGACAACCGCTGGGGTAAACGTGTTCTTGAGTGGAGACCGCGACTCGGCAAACGTAGTGTAGGACGCCCTCCGGCCAGGTGGGATGACGATCTGCGAAAGACTGCGGGCAGATGCTGGATGCGGCAAGCTGAAGACAGGGCGCTGTGGCGCTCATTGGGGGAGACCTATGTCCAGCAGTGGACTAGAGTAAGTTGATGATGATAACAGCGGCCTTATTGATATTTCCATGTCCATTTAACATGTCTAGTGAATTATATGTGATATTATTTCATCTTACTATGGCAAGCATTCAGATGTAGCCGATACTGATGTGATTTAAAAAAAAACTCATACGAAAATTACATTGAACAATAAAATTTCAATTCTGTTGTAAGACGATTAAAATTTGATAATCTCAGAATTTATATGCATCGGATGTTGCTCTTAGACCCAACCTGGGTCTGTGAGCTAATGATTACGTAATTCTGTGTTAAACAAGGTGGTGCAGATAATTTTGAAATTTATTATGATTACTTACATATAAATCTTAAGGCTTTACATAATTTAAAATATTAAGTGTATACATATTTTTATACATGTCGTAAAAATGACTGACATGACTGTAGAGAAAGTTTTGTTTCTCTTATGATTTAGTATATTCCAAATAAGCAACTCTGCATTAGATGTTTAAAAAGTTATGAGGCTAGAATTGGGGGGTAACAGGTGGAGCCGCCTGCCACCCTAGCTGCAGCAGACTGAGGCGGCGCGTGTCCCCCCCCCCCCGCCCCTCACCTCGTTCCGGGGAAAAATGGGGCCAGCGTGGTTCACAAACTCGAGGGGGCCATTTCGAAACCGGAGATGGCCCTGGGTCAATCGGGGTGCGAGGGAAATGCCTTATGGGCCGGGCCACCTTACATCCCGGCGTCTGAAGACTTGAGCCGGCGTGCGGTTTTAGTCGGTTCGAATCCGACATAACCACCCCCGCTGGCCGGCGTTGCCCCCAGGCCGGGTTACGGGGGCAAGACTGGGACACCGTGGTTCCCAAACTTGACGGGCCTGCGAGGTAAATACCTTATCGGCCTCCTTATACCTTGGTGTTTGAAGATCTAAGACGGCGTGCGACATAACCACCCCCGCTGGCAGGGAGGTATCCGAACGGATTTCCTCACTTTTGGGAGGATTTCCGCGTAAAAAAAAAGTTCTGCTATATTATCTTCTATACTTTGCGTTTCGATGTCAAAATAGTGCATACATTGTTATATCCACGTAGTAGATATACTCGTACATATCATACATCAAAAATGAAATATTACAATAATCATTTCTTCTCAATCACGAAAACAAAAAAAATACTTGACAAGCATGAATCAAGGCGACTCATAATTTGTATTTTACTTTTTTCTTTTTTTTAACCTGTATCGTTAGATTCAGTAAAACGAGAACGCTGTAAGGGTATTCAATAAAAGACATTAATGCTCTTTACTGCTGTTCATCCAAACTTTTAAAATACTTGTAGAGTCCGCAACGCACAAAAAAGTTGCGTAAAACCGAAATTATGCTAATTTTAAATTAAATTAATGGGAACGTGAATGAGATGAGTTACGAAGATAAATGATCATTTTATTCAGAATTCGAGAAGCTTATAAAGCGTATAATACAAGATTTCAGACAGTATTTAATTTGAAACATGTATCCACAAATCAACACAACTTTATACCGCAATTACGAAAATCCTAAGTTCACAAGTTTGTTAACCCTATAAGTGAAAATTGCAATCATTGTAAAACATAACGATAAAAATGACAAGCAAAGTTTTTCATTAGAAATGAAAGCTAGTAAAACAATTCAATAGATTGTTTTACGTACGCTCACAGATTAATTCAAGTCTCGTATCATTGGAGCTCTGCGAGTGTGCACGTTATTAGCAAATCATGTCTCTTCTTAGAAACGCTTCAATAGATACGGATTCTGAATCGTTTTTACAATTTTGCGCGGGAGAAATTTTGTAAACTACATTATTACGAATGAGCGTTTTACTTTGCTTCACTCTGGTTTAATAACTTCACGCTCACTCATACACAATGCAAACTAAGCTGTACGTAAATACACGCTCGCTTTCTAAGTGTACCTAATGTATGCTAATATAATAAAGTAGAAGAAAAGTTAATTTTCTAAGCGATTCTCATTCATTAAAAAACTTTCAGCTCGTTACTGGCCAATTAAAAGTCAGAGCATCTCGCCCACGTATGGCTAATCAGAGCCGAAAGTGACTTAGCAAGTATTAATTGTAGATCCACTCACTACTACGGTATCTGAATACGTAATTGAAATTGTGCAATAAGTTTCTTTGTCGCTAAAGAGAATAAGGAGCGATTCTAAACTAGTTGCAAAAAGTTTTCAATAAGATTTCCTGGAAGGTTAGGAACATTGAACTTTAGATTACATTAAAATTGCATTACATGTATAATTTAAAAAATGCGATCACGTATCATATATTTGTCAATTGCTATATACTATGAGCATGAAATGTAACATATTATGTTCTTGACTTTGGCTATAGTGGCATGTGCACCAAGATCTTCCGGGTCCAAGATTGATGGACGAGGCGAGACGATTGGCGCAAGCTTTCCTTTTGGGAGTAAAAACCTGCTGCAGGGCAAACCGGGTAGAACGGGGCTACTTGAATGAGGGAAGTAAGGTCTGTGACTGTGGTACACCTCTGCAAACGATGGAGCACCTCCTATTGTGCCCGTTGTGCCCAACACTTGCACAATTGAGGACTTGAATGAAGCGACTGAGGGAGCTGTCAATGTGGCTGAATTTTGGACTGGACAGATCTAATGTAAATATTGGCGCCTGAGTCGCCTGCGACGCGTGGCGAGCATGTTGCGGGCTCGGCGCGGCGGGCCGGGAGAGTTCTAAATCTCTCCCGGGCGTGCTCCGCCATCTCCTTCGCGAGCATTCCTGCCGGCCAGCGGGGATGGTTATGTCGGACTTGAAACCGCACGCCGTCTTGAATCTTCAAACACCGGGGTATAAGGAGGCCCATGAGGCATTTCCCTCGCACCCCGGCTGACCCAGGCCATCCCCGGTTACGAGATGGCCCCTCGAGTTTGGGAACCACGGTGTCCCTGTTTTGCCCCTGTAACCCGGCCTGCTTCTGCTAGGGTGACAAGCAGCTCCATCTGTCACCCCCAGGCTTGCTCCGCCACCTCCTTTTCAAGCATTACTTGCTCGCATAGGGAGGGAGTGGCAGCCCTCGCACTCGCGCTCCGCACCATCGCTATGAGCAAGACACTGAGTGAGAGGACTTCCACTCCGAAAACCCACCTCAGCACCTCCTAGCCCCGGGCTGGCAAAGTCCCCTAAGAAGAAAAAAATGCAAATTACATCATCACCAGATAGGACAGGTCCCCGAGCATGTATTAAACCTATTATGAAAGAAGAAGTAGCGAAACGTGTATGCCAGGATCGTAACAAGTGGAATGATGTTGTCTCTATCTATTCCAATGGGAAAAAGGCGTGACTATAATAATATTTTTACGTATCTATAGTTTATGTAATCACATAAACTAGTAAAAAAATTATTTGATCTGGATTTACTATGCCGTACTTTCTTCAAGTTTAGGCCATCACTCATTTGGTATTAGATATTTTAATGTTTCAATGAACCTATATATTTATGTTTCAATAACATCAAATATCGTTCTATATGTGATTTATTGCTACTGCCCGCTTTTTTTTGTTAAATACTTATAAGCCGTACGTTTAAATAAATTATACTGAGTTAGCTAAGTTTCATCTTTAAGGTCCGAACGGCCAGATAAATTTTATCAATCAGTTAAAACTTATCTAGTGGTTGAAAAATTGAGAATCTTGTTAACTGTAGAAAATTAATCCTATCTGGTTGTTTAACTGAGCATTGCAAAATCGGCCTTAAGTCTGTAATATTATTGTTCCACCCCAATCAATTCTAACTTTGTATTGTTGGCTAGTAGACGAAAGTAACACAAGACTTTATAATTTCACGATCCGATTCTATAAATGAAATGGTGATTTTATCCATTTAATTGTATTACTTATAACGCAACATTGTTATAATAAAGATATTGTGGCAGAATCGTGTAACTGAACTAGTCCCATTTCACGTTATCATTGAAATAATCGGCAATCGGATATGTCTATACTCGTAATGATAGTCTTTCCATACATTTGATTGTTAATTACAACTTTGAAATTCTAAAAATCACGCGCTCCTTATTCAATAATAGAAGGATCAATGATTAATAGGATTATTCCACTTTGTTCACCTGGGTGATATCACCTAGGTGAACAAAGTGGAATTGATTAGTCTACTTTGATCACCTCGGAATGGGATTCCTCCTCGTAACTAGTGATTCCGGCGCTTCGCCTGCCGCTGCTGCGGCACGCTCGCTCGGCTCGCGCTCTGTTGGGGTCACAGTTCTAACCTAACCTAACCCAGAAGCGCCGGAACCACTAGTTACGAGGAGGAACTTACGAGGTACGTCATTATTAGGCGTCTTGGGTCACTGGTGCTGGCCATGGTTGGCAGCGAGAGTGTGTGGAACGCCTTCGCCTTCTTTTGCAAGGCAGTGATGCGCGCAAAAGAGGCGGCAGAAAAGGTACGGGAGAGAGCTAGCACTGTCCCGTGCCGTAGAAGGCGCACCGGGCGGCGGAGATCGCAGAACCTCGCAGAGCCTGGGGGTGACGGTCGGGGCTAGTCGTCACCCTAGCAGAAGCAGGCCAAGGGTGGCAGCGCGTCGTGTTTTTGCGCACGCTTCTCTTAGGGGGAGGGTGGATTACATCCCCAATAACGCGTTGGGGTCGCCAGCGCTGGCGACCGGAGCCGTTCGGGGTCTCTGGGATATCCTTCCTAGGGCACACCAGATTCCCCGTACCACATGGCTGACGCAAGAGGGACACCGTGCGGTTTTAGTCGGTTCAAGTCCGACATAACCATCTCACCGTTAGCTCCGGTGGGGTGAAGCCCGTGGAGGTTTCCGCACGTTAAAAAAAAAAAAAGGCGTCTTGGGTCAGGTGATTTATTTCCGAGGTGATCAAAGTAGACTAATCAATTCCACTTTGTTCACCTGGGTGCTATCACCTAGATGATTTATTCCCGAGGTAGTCAAAGTAGACTAATCTATTCCACTTTGTTCACCTAGGTGATATCACCCAGGTGAATAAAGTGGAGTATGCGGATTAATACTGGTAGACTTAATAACGTCATATTTAGATAACCACCATGGTTATAGGCGGATTAGTCGTGATAGCCATCATTTTTAATGCTCAAATGAATCATAGAAATATGCTCGTACTAAAACGGCGTATTTTTTTTATATTGTTCTGTTTTAACCGGCGCGCCTTGTCAAAGTTCCTCGGTCGTTTACTAACTCAGCCCTTATGCACAGACGAAGTAATTAGGTATTCCTTTTCTTTCTACATACAATTACTGCACGAGACAACTGTGTTCGGATTTCTTAGATATTCAGAGAGTACATCTTAACTCAGAGTAGCTGTGAATAAAACAAATAATTGACCCAAATGGATATCCAATTCAAAACACTCTTACAGTGTGCGTATTAACCGGAGCTGCTGTGGTGTAGTGCGGCCACTGAGTATTATATCCTGGAGTTGATATCCGGATCTAACAAAATGTTACCTGGATTTTCAGTTATGAAAATCTGAGTAACTGCACGAACTCAGGAAAAAGTGCCATTGGTATCATGGCACCGAAAACCATTATATGGCCAAGTATGGGTGTATCTCTACCCCGGAATAGAGATATGCACGTGTGAGTACCAGTAAATAAATTATAAATTTTGTAACATCACCCACTTGTGTCGATCATCAAAGCTTTCGATTCGTTGCAATAGGTTATGACAAACAGAATTATTGTTAATTATTAACTAACTACTCTCAAATGAGTGACGTCACGTTTTATGTTTTTCTAAGATGGGTGATAACTTTCTATGATTTTTCAACGGTTGTTAAGCAAAGGCTTACGCTGGCATACCTTTTTTTTTTTTTTTTATCGTGCGGAAATCCCTTCGGATACCCCCCCGCCGGCCAGCGGGGGCGGTTATGTCGGGCTTGCACCGACTAAAACCGCACGCCGTCTCGGGTCTTCAGACGCCGGGGTGTAAGGTTACCCATAGAGCATATCCCTCGCACCCCGGCTGACCCTGGGCCATCTCACCACTAACAGCATCGCTCATCCTGTCTCCTCTGAAAGCAGAGGAGTACGGAGAGCGATGTGTTCCCGCCACGTTGGGTATTGGCCGACGATCAATGCGAACCCTATGAAGGGGTGAAGGGGAAGCCATTGACTGCCGCCCAGGGTGTACCGGCCGCTCCGATTCCGTTCCCCCCGGACTGCAGCGGGATCGGAATCGGAGCGACACTCGAGGAGGTTACCCAACACACACCCCTACGCTGGCATACCTAAATAATTAACATACTATATATAGATAAATAATAAATGAACCTTAAGCCGTGTTCTATATAATTTTATGTATATACTTATAAGGTAACGTGAACTATGTATATCTCTAAGCCTTTATTATAAAGATTCCTCATCTGGTATAATCCAGGTAATATAAAACTAGTCCTATTTCAGAATATCATTGTCCATCTGGTTAGTGTTTTACATGTGGGTTTTTAAAGTTAGTCATAAACTAGTGTTAATGATTAGTACTTTCATCGTTAAAATGCATAAGTATCTAGCATCTATTCAATGGCATATATTCAATACAAGCATGATGAGGTGTAAAGATGTGATAAGGATATGATGGAGCGTGGTCTCACGTCTCCCTGTAATTTTTATACGTGACTTGGCAGCTTTCTTGAGTAGCATGCGCGCATAATATGGACCTCATCTCGGAACGTAACAACTAAGCTCTCTGCATGATTTCAACTATTTTTATATTCTGTGTTCGAAGTTTCATTATTAAAGTTAAAGACTTATTTGGTAGAATGAATACAACAGTAAATCAGTAGCCGGCGCGGGTACTGTAACGTTTTTTCGCCGTCTACACGAGGCATCCTCAGTACGATTCCTAATTTTGCACCCATTTAGTAACATATAACAACTAACATTGTTTTAATCATGTTCATGATGGGAAATAACAATATCTTTATTCTTAGGATTTAAGGGTATAAATGTTTTTGGCAATATTTTAATTAATTTTATATGTATAAATAAGAACATGGAGGTTTGATCATTGGCACTCAAAAGGAATTGGCGTTGAGCCTCAACATTCTAGTGTAGTCTTCCAAGATAATATCGAATGAAGAAGAAGAACTTACATATATCCTTCTGGGGTAGGCAGATCGAAAGGACGCCATCTGCTTCGGTCCTTACACACTTCACGAATTTCCTCTACTGTCATTAAACTTTTCATGCAAGCCCGCCGGTATACGAGTACGTTTTTTTTATTTATAGTGTTGCCTTTTTCTAGACATATTCGTTGAGCTTGCATAACCTACTGTTTCTTACTGTTACATATTTATTAACTAGTCACGTTTGTTAAGCGTTATAAAAAGCTGATAATTACTGCGAAAAGTGTGAAAACACTAAATGTTCGCAATAATGAATGCATTTACGAGCAGACCCGTGATAGGCGAAAAGGAAAGTTCCGTGTAAAGTTGCGACTCACGATACTTTTTGTTGATCATCTCGTGTGAAATCTGTTCATGCCTTTTTATGTATTTTTAATTTGCGAGCCGATAGAGGCAATCGCACCAATAATGCGGATGCTCACATACCAAGCGAAGCATTCCGCAACCGCAGGTATAATATAAACGACATGAGTGGTTTTTTAAGAATGATATGCAATAGGTACATGTCATGTGGGGTGTGTGTTGGGTAACCTCCTCGAGTGTCGCTCCGATTCCGATCCCGCTGCAGTCCGGGGGGAACGGAATCGGAGCGGCCGGTACACCCTGGGTGGCGGTCAATGGCTTCCCCTTCACCCCTTCATAGGGTTGGCATTGATCGTCGGCCAATACCCAACGTGGCGGGAACACATCGCTCTCCGTACTCCTCTGTTTTCAGAGGAGACAGGATGAGCGATGCTGTTAGTGGTGAGATGGCCCAGGGTCAGCCGGGGTGCGAGGGATATGCTCTATGGGTAACCTTACACCCCGGCGTCTGAAGACCCGAGACGGCGTGCGGTTTTAGTCGGTGCAAGCCCGACATAACCGCCCCCGCTGGCCGGCGGGGGGGTATCCGAAGGGATTTCCGCACGATAAAAAAAAAAAAAAAAAAAAAAAAAGGTACATGTCATGTGGGGTGCGACTGGTTGGATCACCTCCAAGTTTGGTGCACCCTGGGCAACGTGGGCGATGACGCATCATTGATTGCTCCTCTGGAGTAGCTGGCGTCAACGTCCACGGCCAAGAGTCTGACCAACCGGCCCTTTTCAGGGCCAGCTGACCCCATTGCACGAGGGGGTCGGGGTATGGCGGGCCTGTAAGGCCCGCGCGGGCTGGGGCCGCTCCAGGTACCCCTCTGCTGTTATCAGTGGGGACACTGCGAATGGCCCAGGGTCAGTCGGAGTGCGAGGGATATGCTCTTACCTGCAACTGGTATTGGTGCTCGGATGATGATGATGATAATGTTATCAATTCGATACTCTACATGACATGTCTTTTTTTTTCTTTTTTTTTGTGCGGAAATCCCTTCGGATACCCCCCCGCCAGCCAGCGGGGGCGGTTATGTCGGGCTTGAACCGACTAAAACCGCACGCCGTCTCGGGTCTACAGACACACAGGTGTAAGGTTACAGGTGTAAGGTTGCCCATTGAGCATATCCCTCGCACCCCGACTGACCCTGGGCCATCTCCGGATTCGAGATGGCCCCCTCGGGTTTGGGAACCACGGTGTCCCCGTCTTGCCCCGGTTTGGGGGAGGGGCGCTAGTCGCCCCACCATCCCGGCCTGCTTCTGCTGGGGTGACAGGTGGCCTTACCTGCCACCCCCAGGCCTGCGCTCAAGGAGGACGGAGGTCGTTAAGCGACCTCCGGCGCCTGAGTCGCCTGCGACGCGCGGCGAGCATGTTGCGGGCTCGGCGGGCCGGGAGAGTTCTGAACCTCTCCCGGGCGCGCTCCGCCATCTCCTTCGCGAGCATCACATGCTCGCAGAAGGAGGTGACGGCGGCCCACGCACTCGCGCTCCGCACCATTGCCGCAATCATGCTGCCGAGCGAGAGGACTCCCACCCCGATGGCTGCCACGAGGTCACGCCTCGGCGCCTCCCACGCCGGGCAGTCCGCCAGCGTGTGCAGCCCTGAGTCCTCGCTCGCGTCACAGTGATGACACTCAGGCGTTGGCTCCTTCCTGATCCGATGCAGGTGGTCCCCGAAGCACCCCTTCCCGGAGATCACCTGCGTCGATGGGTACGAGAGGCTTCCGTGTCGCCACTCTAGCCAATCCCCCATGATGGGCCTTACCGCTGCTATTGCGGCGTGCCCTGCGCTTGGTCGCCCAAGTCGTTCCTTCCACTCCACCACGATGGCCTGGCGGAGCTGGGACTGCACGGCCTCGATTTCTCGATGCTCGGGGTTCCGTCCCTGCTCCCGCGCCTCCTTTCGCCACTGGTACAGTTGCGAAAGGGCTCTCGCCCCCAGGTCCCATGGTGGAGTTCCGGTAAGGAGACTCGCCGCCTCGAAGGAGATCGTGCGGTACCCGCGGATGACCCTGATGGCCATCACTCGCTGCGGAGCGCGCAGCATCCGCACACTTCCGGCCTTCAGGGCCTCCGCCCATATTGGGCACCCATACAGGGCCATGGACCGCACGATCCCCGCGTAGAGTCTCCTGCAGGAGTCATCGGGCCCCCTCATGTTGGGCAACAGCCGCGCCAGAGCGAGAGCTGTGCCCTTCAATTTGGGGGCCAGACTTCGGATGTGCTCTCCGAAGTCCCATCGGCCGTCGAGCATGAGCCCCAAATATTTCATTTGGGGCTTGATGCCGATGCGATTTCCTCCCACGATGAGACTGGATCCCTCGGGTGGCTTGCTCTGAGGCCCATGAAAGAACAGGGCCTCGGTTTTATGCAGAGCCACCTTGAGACCCAGCCGCCGGATCCGCTCAACGACTTGGGCAACCGCGGTCGTGGCCTTAAGGGTCGCTTCGCGGTACGTCGCCCCGCACGCCGTCACGAGCGTGTCGTCCGCGTAGCACGTGACGGCGGCACCGCCTACGAGCTCACCGCGAAGCACCCAGTCGTATCCGATGTTCCACAGGAGCGGCATAAGGACCCATCCCTGTGGAACACCGCACGACATTTCACGCCGACCGAGACCGGTTACGGTTGGGTAGATGACGGCTCTCTCCGTCAAATACGCCCCGACTATGCGACGGAGGTAGAGAGGCACTTCGTGATACACGAGCGCCTCCCTAATGCAACTCCAGGGCAAGGTGTTGAACGCGTTGGCGATGTCCAGGGACACCGCCAACATCACCTCACCCCGGGCTACTGCATCCTCCGCCAGGGCCCTCACGCACATGATGGCATCCACGGTGGAGCGCCTCTGGCGGAAGTCATATTGGCCATCCGCCAGGTCCGGTTCCACTCTTGAGAGGTGCTTGACGAGACGCTTCGCAATTACTCCTTCAAAGAGCTTGCACACCTCGTCGAGCAACACTATGGGCCGGTAGGCGGACGGCGAGTCCGCCGGGCGCCCCTCCTTTCGGATGAGGACCAGTTTCCCCGTCTTCCACAATTTCGGAAACTGGCCCCGCTCCAAACATGCGCTGAGAAGCCCTCTCAGTCGGGGCTCGAGAGCGTCGTCGACTAGAGAAAAATGGGATACCTATGAGAAGTTATCGTATTTAATTCTTCATTAAAATGTAAGATCTTAGTGTTGTATCATCATCATAGCGGTTTTCCAGTTGCGTCCAAAGTTTGCACTTTGGAGTCCGAAGTCCGCTTGTTGTTTTTGATTGGTATGTCGGCTTTTCCTGGACCAGTTTTGTTATTGGTTAGGCCCTGTGCTCTCCAATGTTTGTGTATGTATAACGGAGATAAAATTTGATATATAATCGTTGCTAAACGAAATTAACAAGTCTTGTTAATAACGTTCTTCCTCTGGTTATTATTAAATCTATGCATAAGCGAGTGCCTCTCATCGTTAAGTTTCATTGGCGATGTTTTCACATCATTGATTTATTCGCCTACTCTTTTTGAAATACTAGCCAGCCAGCCGCCTCGCTTCGCTTCGGTTTATTTGAGTTTTTTCTTAACTCGAGCCTTAATTTACACATAATATATAACCTAATATCCATCGGTGATAATGTACCTTTCAAATAGTCAGAGATTTTTTTCAATAAGTGCGCGAGGATCGAACCCACAACACATACTCGAAGCAGTTAAATTCCTGCACTGCGCTACTTGAATCTTCAATATAAAAACATCAATGCAAAGAACTCTAAAGTGGTGCTCTAAAGTTCCTGCGACAGGAAAGTGGTCTCTATTACCTACTATGTTTTTGAAACGTGTTATTCATGATCACTAAAATGAAAAGCACTTGGCCGCTTTTGATTTAAATTAAATCACAAAGAAAAGCCCTGTAAGTTAATAAGTATTTTATTTTGAATTATACGAGAATAGTATTCTTGATAAAACCACAGCAGGTTGTGGTTAGTAAGTGTTGCACAGAGTTCGTATCAAATAGATTGGGCGCCATTCAAGTGGCGGCTCTCGTTGGGTGTGCTTAATTGAACGCGCTTGCAACCACTTTTATTATATGTATAGCCGCAGATTACAGAAAATAGAAAAGGCCTGAGGGCCCGCTTTCTTGCGAGTGACTAGCCCAGTTTTCTGTGGCAGGTGGGCGCAGTCGCTTCAATAAACATGTAACGCTTGTCTGTTTCACTCTTTCAATTCTATCATTAGTAGGTACTTGTTTTTTACTATTAAGACGGCATAATAACATACGGCATGCTTGTTCACACGTTTTATCGGTTATCGAAGTTTATAGACGCTTCACTAGTATTGCCAACTCTGTCAAAATTAGTTTTTGGTTTAAGAACTTCTCTGATACAATTGTGTATAAGAAGATAAATTCTTGTAATAAAAGTATTGTTAACATACAGTTCCGATGTAATCTCGATCTCACAAATTTAATGTTATAAAAGGTATTCTCGTGACAAAGTTTTCAACATCCAACATTGACTGTAATGTGAGATACAATTCTTACAGTGCCTAAACGCTACCAAAATACTATAGTCGCATATTATGTGTTAGAAAATTTAATAAATGTGTTATCAATTTGAATCGGAAAAAGTTAACATCCAGGACGGGACTTTTTTGACACAATTTCTTAGGAAAAGTTTCAATTCTGCTATGCCTAAGTATACGGTAGTAGGTATTGCATTACTTGAAAATTACAATACAAATTTACAATATAACATAATATTTATAACAAAATATATTTTAAGAAAAAAGAAAGACCTATATTATTTCATCAATATATTGTTCTCACAATAAAAATACGAAAGACTATCTGTAACATAGGTCATATAATTTCACACTGTCAAGAATCACCAGTGTTTGAACACCTATACCTACTCGGTACAAATTTTCAGGGCTTCGGCAACTGCCCACACTTTATTAGTTTCGTACGTCGACACTTCAATATACTTCACTAACGACTCTCTTCTCATTAGGCGTGCTTCTCAGTAGTGGCACTTGAATCGGTTAAGTGTCAGTCGCTATGCTAGACGCTATCACTACTCGTATATAATAGCCTAGCTCTGGAGTGTAAGCTCCGGTCTGGGCAAAATAAATTGTAGTACGGCCGTTAGCATCTAAGGTAGGATTTCACCACTGAAAATCAATTTAACTAAACTAAGTTCTCACGTACTACTCAGTTAAATTCATTGAGTAAAACGGGAAACCTCTACGTAAGTAATATGTATTATTAGGAATAAGTACGTATTATAAGCAGACGTACAGGTTTATTAGCACTGTAATGTTTTAATATTATAATTTAGTACAATAAAAACATTCAACTAAAAACTTTGTCATTATCTAGTACTCATATCAAACTAGTATATTTATCAATTAAATGTGGACAAACATCTTTGTATTAATGGTCCTTCGAGCCGGAGCCTATATCATCCGGCTTTAAAGGGTAACAAAGTTTGTCATTACGGCGGCGCTCTCTGAATGATCTCATATAAAAAATCCGTTCCCGCAGGGGGAACGCACAGGTAGATTTCGTGAAGCAATTAATAGTATTTTATATACAGAACTACGGACTTTAAACAATATTTCGTGAAGATTACCGTACCGCACAATTTTTTTTCTTTTTCTCAAAAACGGTAAATTTGAGCAAAAAACGTTTCGGACAATTATTTTAGAGCAAAAAATAACCTATCGGTTAGAAATATTTTTTGCCCCTCTATGACCTATGCTTCTTCTATGACCCACGCCAAGCGCATTTTTAACATGTTTAATTTTTTTTTCTCGAAAACGGTAACTTTTAGCGAAAACCTTTTCAGACATGTATTTTAGACTTAAAAATGGCCTATCGATTAAAAATGTTTCCGACGGCAAGAATGTTCACCGGTTAGAAATTATGATTTTTTTCCCAAAAAATTTTGATTCCCCCCCCCCCCCTCCACTTTTAGTTAAAGTTTTAATCTTATAGGTTTATAATTAAAAGTTGTTGGTATTCATGTATACTATGGGATAAAATTAGAACGGTTCGAATACCTTTCATGGAACGTGAAATTTTGAGGAAAAACTGATTTCACAAAAAGTGAGGCCCTACCGTCCCCTTAGGCCGGATTCCACCCGTTCACGAACTTAAACTAAGTTTACACCCAAGCAATTTTTGACCGCAGTTTGAAAGCGATCGGGGCAAAAATGCGACCGTGAGAGTGCCTCAAATTTTGGGAAGTGGAACCACACATACATATATATATATATATATATATAAAATTTTTGACCAGTGGTCATTTCGGACTCAGGAGGTCCTAACTGGGGGTGTGTGTTGGGTAACCTCCTCGAGTGTCGCTCCGATTCCGATCCCGCTGCAGTCCGGGGGGAACGGAATCGGAGCGGCCGGTACACCCTGGGCGGCGGTCAATGGCTTCCCCTTCACCCCTTCATAGGGTTGGCATTGATCGTCGGCCAATACCCAACGTGGCGGGAACACATCGCTCTCCGTACTCCTCTGCTTTCAGAGGAGACAGGATGAGCGATGCTGTTAGTGGTGAGATGGCCCAGGGTCAGCCGGGGTGCGAGGGATATGCTCTATGGGTAACCTTAAAAAACTAAAAACCGGCGTCTGAAGACCCGAGACGGCGTGCGGTTTTAGTCGGTGCAAGCCCGACATAACCGCCCCCGCTGGCCGGCGGGGGGGTATCCGAAGGGATTTCCGCACGACAAAAAAAGAAAAAAAAAAGGGGGTCATAACTAGACCTCCTATGAAGATTTTTTTTTAAAATTCGACAGTAGTCAAGAAACCAATAGGTAGATCGATTTCATAGAAATCTACCTAAAATGGTTGATACGGCCCTGCCGCTTGAAACGGCCACTCAAAACTAGAATAATTTGCCTATCTCAACGTAAGCACGATTGCCACAAGATAATATATGTACTTATCAGTGAGAACAAAGTATGACTTCCGTCGTACAACTCGTTACTTTTGATACATCGATAGCATCGAGATAACATATCTACATCATTCTAATATTAAGATCATTGCGCTACCTAAGAACAATAACGAGTCAGATGGTAACGGTAATATTATAGCACATAAGCGGCCGCACGTGTAAGCTACTTTTTAATATTAATAACTAGATTATAAGCGCACGACGCACCAGGTGGTAAACGGGTACCGTGGCCTATGAACCATAACAACACCAGAGGTGTCACTCGCGTGTTACCACCCGCAGAGGGGAAGGGGAAATTGTAAAAAAATTGTAAAAATAAATATTGTAAATAGAAAAATGGAAATCAGTTACAAGACTAAGAGAGACTGCATGAGAAACGTAAAAACTTGGCTCTTATCGTTAACATACCGAGGAGGCGGAGGATCTTCTGCTCGTTCCAACATAATTGAATAATCTAATAAGTACACATAAATAAACATTTTTAAACACACACACTCACACAAATACACACAAACACACATCTTTAATGTTACTTAGGGTATAGGGGAAAAACTAGTTTTTAAGTTTAAGAAAACAATTTACTGATTGCTAGGAATATGTATGTATAATATAGAAAGAGTGGAGGCTCCTAACAAGGCATTATGCGGCAACTTGCGGTCGAGGCATCTATCGCCTGACCCATTATTGGTTTGCCTATAAGGAGTCCTCAAGAATTTACAATGTACAGAACGTTCTTTTTGGTCAATAAATAAAATTATAAATTAAATTAAATTAAAAGAAAAGGATATTATTAAGTGGATACTATTAAGTATGATTATTACTCTCTTTATTTCATTAATATAAATACAAACTACAATTTAGTAAATAATAATAATAACATGTCAGCCAATGGATTGATCTCAATAAGCCTCTCAGTACATCTTCAGAGGCTCGGGATTAGTGGGACGTTAGTGGCGGCCAAGACATAAAAGTGGTCTTGCTGGACTAAACCTGAATAGTTCGGCGCTTCTTCTACCAATCGCCCTAACGCCTACTGTTGCCCACTTCGCTTATCTTACAGCTTCTCCCTAATTTTGGAGCATGCGTGATGTAGATTCCTGAGTATAATCATAATAATAATAAATTACACATACCTATTATAAAAAATAAGTTTATATATAAAAATATTAAAAACTAGCTGACCCGACAGATGGTCCTGCCTTAACTATAAATATTAAATTTGGCATAAATATTTTAAAAATATATTCAAAACATAGAGTTTTAATATTCTAATGCTTCATGATATACAAAATTGAGCGTGTATTTAAATAGTCTTGTCAGTATTCCGACATGGAAACAGGCGACATACAACTGGCCATGTGAAAAACAACAATATCAATATGTCAATCGCACTAATTATAAAAACACCATAAGGTTACATTATAAAAGTTTGTATGGTCTGTCTTTCGAATTTCCTAATTTTCCGCGCAACTTTCTCAACATTTTCTTTCATAAGATCCTTCTCCTGAAAATAGAAAACACCACAAAAAGAGTCAGTCGAGTGATGCCGTGAACAAGGGAAATAGGGATTCATTTTTATACAAAGTCCCACGGCAATGCCCATGTTGATTGACTATTTTATCGAAAGGAGACTTCATTTTGATTTCAAAACAATTTTAACTGCATTCAAAGATTTCGAAAACTCGATGCCACTCTCGGTAATCGAACCAGTTGAAATCCGAAAAAATAACACCCTGTACTCTTATGGCAACAATCGATAGGGTCAGTCGTAAGGATCAAATCTCTATATCCAAAGTCTATATCTAAAGTAAATTCATGAAATTTAGAGTCATTAAAATTTGTTCCCAAATTTTTATCTATTTTCGTTAATAACTTTGTTATCTTCGGTGCACCACAGACATCAGAGTACTTACAAAAACCTCCTCATACTATATGCCGTGCAAGCCTTGCCGAGGATAACTACTTTCTGCATCAGGCCCTTAACCAGATGCCTAACGAGAGCCTCTTAAGGTGTTGGTCGAAGCTTTCAGCAATCAATCCTGCCACTTATACTAGCGTTGTCAAATACAGCAGGTACTCATCGTGTACAATAAGTGAGATAGAAGGGCTTGTTGAGAATTCATCACTGTTACCATATAACAGCCTTTCCACTAGAGTTGGCTCGACGAAGCTATCAGCAATCCATCCTACCACTTACACTAGCGTTGTCAATACAGCAGGTACTCATCGTGTACAATAAGTGAGATAGAAGGGTTTTTTATAATCCATCACTGTTACCATATAACAGCCTTTCCACTAGACTTGGGCCGACGCCGAATTGATACGTATGTGCGTGGGGGCCCATCAAGATTTTTGGAGGCAAAGTGAACCTTGCCTGCAAGCCGATACACCCGCTGATTGACTGATGAGGCTCTGGCGTAGACTTTCCTCACGGGTTGGAAGGTCAGACAGTAGTCGCTCCCATAAAAGCCTAATAAGTCAGACCAAAAGGAGGAGGAGTAAGCGAACGCCGCACTCCAAAGCGAAAGCCCCAGATGCGATAGGAAACAAAGCTAAGATGATGATTATTACATAAATTGATACGTATCACAAAAATACGGATAAATGAAAATAAACCTACCTTTTAAGTTCTTGGTAGTTGATAATAAAAAATGTGGTCAAGCCGGTAAAATGATCAAATGGATACTGTATTCTCGTTGGCGCAGTAAATACCCTCATGCAGATATAGTATATTCTGAGATCGACAGCTGCGACTTTCTGTGCTTTCTAACCAGCGATCGAGTGTCTGGGGTGAAATCGCTGCTTGCGCAGCCGCCCGGACAAACCGTGTGCAGACTGCAGACACGGCGCGCGCGCAACATTCACGTACGTGCGTCGCGCGTTGTTGTAGCTATTTCCAATACTATAATAAGACAATCTGTACAGAGTATTGGAGTAGGAATTATATAATATTATGCTTATCGAAAATTCGTAATAAAAGACCAATATAGATCTTAATTGCCATAATGCCTTATTTTGAATGATGTCTTATTGACAATAAAGCCTTATTTGTAATAAAACTTTATTTGCAATAAATCCTTATTTGCAATCAAGCTTATTAATTTATCAAATGGTTTTAAAGATCTGAAAGAGATTCAGACTGTTGGCCATAGGTACATAAATAAATATAGGGAAATGAATGGAGTGACCCGCAGATAAGGCGCGAGAGGCAGTCGATGTTCCAACGAGAATAACTTAAGCTACTTATTGACTAGGTAGGTATCTTGATTCACATTCAAATTTTGGTATGAATAAATCTACGTAGCCATCATCTCGTTAGGTGTAACACATCGATAAGTTCGTTTAATAATGCTAATCGATTGCATAATCGAATACAATAAAAACATACAAAGTGCCACAACGTAGACACACACGACCTTGTGCGGTAATAAGGTGAAGGCCACGCGTGGTTTCCTCTCGACGCAACAGGAGCGACGCGCGCTCTACGCGTCGCAGTGAAAGATGCAGCTAGTGCAGTTCCGGCGGCACTAGCTGCACTCGGTCAGTGGGTCAGCCCCACTTGCCGCGAGCAGTGGGGTAGTATATGCGCGGAGGGGGGAGCGCTGGGTGTGGGCGCCCAGGCACCACCAGTGTGCTGGACACAGTTGTCGCCGTCATACTTGGTGTGGTCGCGCCGCCGCGCTGCTAACACCCATGTCCTGTATTACCCGTGACCGTACGGCCCTTGGCTAGTGTTCATCTGAACGTGTTTGGTTGCAGGGCGCTGACTAACTGCACTGTGACCATGAAGAGGATCAGGTTGCTGCTGATAGCCGCTGCGCTTCTCATACAGGTTGGTTTGCTTTTTATTATACTTTTAGGTATTGCATTGGTGGCGAAGTGGTAGCAAACGCTGCTATCGTGGATGAGGCCTCGAGTTCGATTCCCGAGTTGGGCAAAGTGTTCCTGTGTTTTTCTATATATCTTTAGTAAGAGCACAGAATTTGAACGTGCCTGGCAAAACAATGGGCTCGCCCACAGAGGGCTAGAAAACATAACAGGTTAAATGAGGGTGTATAATACATCTGACATCTTCCCTTTGTAGTACCTAATCAAAATTCAACAGCACACCATATAATTAATGAAAAATCATAATAACAATAATTTTTCCCATAGATCCTAGTCTTTGTTATAGATTATTATGAAATTATAACATTTTAGTCCCACTAAAAATTACAAGAAAGGTCGTGAGTTATTGTAATTATTCTCATAAGCATTCATATAGTGCAAGTGATCAAAATATCGTAACCTACCAGTGATTCACAATGGGTATAAATTTATGTTATTTGTGCCTAACATGTTAAATCTAAATATTTAACATGTTAAACTAGGTTAGATAGTAGCTTTTGAGGACGTTTAACATGACATAATAACACACAAATCCTAATTTAAAAAATAACTGTGTGCAATCAACAGCAGCGCGGCGGCGGCGCTTTCAATCATCAGGCGCGTGCGGAGCTCCGATACCGTTGTCGAACAATCTTGCATTAATATGAGAGCAACTAACAATCGGTAACTCTATGTTGCTTACTAGAGCAATTGTTCTACCTAATTTACTCATTGAGTTTCCAGTAAAGAACGATCTTAGTAGCGGTGTGCTGACGACCAGTTTGTTCAAGTCATCTACTAGGTTAATAATATTGAATATACTTACTTGTAGTGAATATAGAGAAATATAAATCTATTCTTAAACTTATGATGATTAGGCGAATTTGCTTTCCGTGTAACGCTTAGATAATAAAAAATTTGCGAGCGCTTCACCATTCCCTTTTAAAATACAGTAAGATAACAGATTACATAATATTATTCTATGTAATATCACACAAAGCACACAAGTGTATAATGAATACAAATACTCCTTATTCAGTATTTTCCATAATTTTTGCGCTCTTTCTCACAATTTTCACTGTTTTCATTAATTTAATATATTAAGCGCTTCATAATATACTATCTTTTTTTTCATAGGTGGAAATTTATATAGATAAGTATTTCCGATTATTTTAATATATTGACTTTACAAAATTGATTTAAGATTTGGGGACAACATATTTATACATACTGTAAACTAAAAAGATTCATATAAGTGTTATTAGTTCCAAATAAACAATTTAAATGTCCTACTAGCAACGAATGTGAAATCCGCCACTAAAATTTTCGTTTATACTAATATAAAACGTGTGCAGTAAGCATGCCGTGCAATGCTATATACCTACTGTGCTCCACTCTCTTAAATTATTCATTTTTTTACGCTCGTGTTGTCGGTAACTGGGCTAATGATTCCGTTATCATATACACAAATCATCACACTATCGGAAACTAGCTGCTGTGTCGATACTAATATACCTATTATACATATGTACGAAAGAAATGTTAATATAAACTGAAAATCACTTGTTTACTTATTAATATCTAACAACTTTTTTTGTAGTCCAAATGCGGAATTTTAATAAACCAGATGTTTGTGCCAAAAAATATATTCTCAAAATGTAAATCTGAAGTAGATGTAAATTGTACCAGTTCAAGATCGTGGTTTTTATACGTGCAATAGGTACAGATTGGGGACCCCTCGGTCCCCAATGTGTAACCGACATCTCGAAACCGGAGATTGCCCAGGGTCAGTCGGGGTGCGAGGGATATGCTCTATGGGCAACCTTACACCCCGGTGTCTGTAGACCCGAGACGGCGTGGGGTTTTAGTCGGTTCAAGCCCGACATAATAAATAAAATAAATAAATAAATAAAAAGAAAATGGTACAGATTGGGGTGTATGAGATACCCGGTGGCCAAGCCAACCTCACCTGTAAGCCACTACACCTGCTGATTGAATTGTCATAAAATATGCACAAGTCAAATCTAAGGATCTAAGGAGGAGGAGTAAGCGAACCCCGGGCTTCGAAGTGAAAACTTTGGATGCAAGTGGGAATCACGTTATGAAGATGGTGATAAGGTACAAGCTAATACTACGAAAACTAATTTTATAGGCACTACGAGCTAGGAGTTGCCAACGTCAAATTACCTAGATGAAACTGAGAGCTGGATCTAGCAAATTCAAAAATGTACCGGAACTTGCTGGATTACAATCTCTGCTAAAAGTGGGAAGTTTTATTTCCCTTTCAACAGGAGTTGCAATGTTGAATCAATTTCGCAACTAGCTACTTAAAATTTTTCAATTCTGATCAAGATTGTTTAGTAGTTAAAATATTACGATATATAAGATGTGGTAATATTTCTAAAATCGTCATCATTATCCACAGGGTTAGTCCCGATTGTATGCAAAGCTTGCACTTTGGAGTCGGGGGTTTGCTTTTCTACTATTTCTCTTGATTTGCCTTATCTTTCATCATTCCATCACAACTACAGTTTTCTAATCTATACGTAGGTGTTACTTATCCCACGTAATTGGGGGCGAGCCTATTTATAGACTAGTTATTATTGTAACCATTACAATTACGACTATTATCAATATTATTCATTATACGTAACGAATACTTAACTATGACAATTAATAAAACTGCTAACTATACGGGTCGGATCGATCTATCAGTAATTAATTATAATTGCAATGTTTCACTTACTGTAATGGTCTCGGCAAATGCTCACGGTAGAAAATTGCTAAGGATCTGAAAGAGTAGAAATCGCTAATGTGTTTTCCATATTTCAGAGTACAGTCGGCAAAATTTACCCAAAAGCTTTAAATTTGATTACACGATATATACATGACGCACTTGTAGTATGATTTTGACTAATGAATCTTGCAAATTCATGTTAGAAAGCAATTGTTATAGAAAGTTTAGTGTAAACTGTCGATCGCTTTCGTTCGTCTGTTGTATTTTACCGGTACCTCATAGTATTGTAATTGATTATTTAAGCATAAACCAGCTAGAAATTAACAGCAACTTCATTATTTTAGTACAACTAAAAACCTGAAAGTTAGCATATTTATTTAGTTTTAATATTAGGTCGTTACATATGAAATTGCCGTTTTTCTTGAAGAAATTGGAGGATTTTTGCATTTTTTTTAGGAATGACAAATCCAAATTTTATGATTTTTTTTTGTGTATGAATGAGACAACATTAAGCTAACAAACAGCAACTTTTAATACATATTTGAAAAGTGACAGCTGTTAAGTACTACGAAATTTATCATCAAAATGGATAGCATTTAGGAAGTACTGTCTTTGAAGATCGAATTAATTTATCAAGCGGCCAATAAAAACAAAATTTAATACAGAGATGTAAAATCTTGAAATCAACTTTCAAACAAAATGTAAATAATGGAACTAGAAATATTAAATTATAGGAATAACGAACTCATGAATTTGTAAGAAAATTTCGGCAATTTCATAGGTAAAGACCTATTATATACTTAACACGAATATAGGTAGGTACTAGTAATGTGGGGTGTGTGTTGGGTAACCTCCTCGAGTGTCGCTCCGATTCCGATCCCGCTGCAGTCCGGGGGGAACGGAATCGGAGCGGCCGGTACACCCTGGGCGGCAGTCAATGGCTTCCCCTTCACCCCTTCATAGGGTTGGCATTGATCGTCGGCCAATACCCAACGTGGCGGGAACACATCGCTCTCCGTACTCCTCTGCTTTCAGAGGAGACAGGATGAGCGATGCTGTTAGTGGTGAGATGGCCCAGGGTCAGCCGGGGTGCGAGGGATATGCTCTATGGGTAACCTTACACCCCGGCGTCTGAAGACCCGAGACGGCGTGCGGTTTTAGTCGGTGCAAGCCCGACATAACCGCCCCCGCTGGCCGGCGGGGGGGTATCCGAAGGGATTTCCGCACGATAAAAAAAAAAAAAAAAGGTACTAGTAATGTGGGTCACATTTTTGTTTATATTACTTTTGTTAGGATTTCCTAGGTTTACGTTGATGGTATACTGGTTGAGATCCGATTCACAACCTCTTAAATGCAAGTCCAATGGCTTAGCCATTAGGAAGAAAGAAGGAAAGCAATGTTTATTTCAACATCGCAGATTCATTCGTTAGGGCTAGGATAACTGGACAGTGGTGTAAGTTATTTTGAACGAATTAACAGAAGGTAGCCAAACTGTATGTCTTGTTTGATTTTTATAGAAGTTTTCGTTCATGGACGTTGCCAGATTACTGGCACTACCCCTGAATCTTCCAATCGCGGAACAAGGGGCAGAACCAATTGCTTGATGAAAAAGAGTGTAGTACTCAAACGCAAAAATAAAAAGGTTCTACACCATTGGTATTAGTTTCACATATTCCAAGTTACCGACTACCTTAGCTCTAAACCTTTGCATAAAATAATGAACCAAAATTCAAAATATGTTGAATTTATCCTCGGAGGATTACTATAGTACATTGTTACCCTAGGGGTGAAAGTAACTTAATTAGTCGAATTATTGGCGGTGAACGTCGTCTCGGACGAGGTTCACCGCCAATAGTTCGAGGGACTAAATAAGTCTTTAACCCGAGGTTTTCATCTTCTTTATATATAAAAAAGAATTGCTGTTCGTTAGTCTCGCTAAAACTCGAGAACGGCTGGACCGATTTGGCTAATTTTGGTCTTGAATTATTTGTGGAGGTCCAGAGAAGGTTTAAAAGGTGAATAAATATGGAAGTTGTTATCGGTTGAGGCAGTACGAAGTCTGCCTGGGTCAGCTAGTTACGAATAAAAACATCAATTAGCTATCGGTAAAATGGGGTGAATAGAAATCAAGGGGTGAATAGAAATAAAATGGTCAGATAAATTGTGCAGTTATTTTCTGCTAAGTAAAACTATGGACTATTTGAATGTAATAATTACTAGAACAATCAGATATTTTGTTCAGTACTTAAAATTTTGCAGAAGAAAATATTTAAAAAATTCTAATGACCATTTTATTTCTATTCACCCCTTGATCTTTATTCACCCCGTTCTACGGTAGTTAGTAAAAATGAATTAAACCTTCAAATCGAAAACCAAATGAAGATCAAATTGCCGCTTTTCCGCCTATTTTGTTTGTTTTTTTTTTTCTGTGGCCGGCCAGCTATTCAGCCATTATTTTTCATTTTCATCATTGAAAAAATGGTAAATATTTTGCCCAAATCTATGTTATTTTAAGGAAATTGTTGAAACTAAACTAAAGTAAAGTTATTTAAAAAATATATATTCTTTAATCAATACTTAACTTTATTTTATTTCAATTTTACATCGCACTGTAATTGAGTGGCTGTATAGAAAGTTGGTACATGGTTGGTACATTAAAAATATGAAAATAGAATTAGTTTTTTTTTAATAATTTGACAGCTGTCAGTTGAAAGCGATTCTCCCTAGGGATGAAAAGTATTACTTTCAGAGTATGAGTAATGAAAAAATATTTATGCATCAATTTATTTAATTTAATGTACAGATCGTTTGTAAAGTTAGTATTCAGCAACTTCTAAAGGTGACTGTACATTGTAGCATTGTGATTACTATTTATAATACATAATATATAATCGTATATCAATAAAATACAGTCATTTCAATATGTACTGTCAACATATAAATATATTCATAATTATAATTCCTGGTCTTACTTTCTCGCTTTGTAAAGGGAAAGTGTTCACAAGGATTCGCGTCTCCGCGTACCAAAGTTCAAGCGCATAACATTTGCCATAGCTTGTAAACAACACGCCTCTGTTGGTAGGAAAGTGAATATTTCCTTATGTCAATATTTATGTAGTAGGCTTTTGCAATACATAATAATATAAAGTAAGCCAACCTTAGCCACAAACTATGATTATATGATACCAGAAGGAATTCTAAATTTAAATTTTGTCTGTGACGCACGATCTCTTTCTTTCTAGTCACTTGACAATACATAGGTACTATCCGTCTCTTTGCCCTGTACATACATACACTGACGAAGCATAGATATGGAGTTGAAGCAAATTTTTCACCCAGTCCTTACCATGGCGATGAGTGATCATAGCCATGGTAACTAGTAAGAAAAATAACAATTTTGATGAATTAGCTATCAGTTGTAAGGCAGGGTGGGATTCAATGCTAATATTAATTTGTTACATAGAAAGAATAATATTGTTTAAAATTAAATATATAAAGAACTAAACAATTCTACTCGTTTCTATTCTAATTCCAGTGACCTGTGTAATATAATATTTTGGATAATAAAATGTTTAATTCTGGCCATTCTCAATCAATTTCGTAGAGGTTGTCAACCTTAGTTGGGCCCCGTCTGAGCTATATTACGCATGTGGTGAATTTAGCTTCAAAATATATCGAAAATGTTCGGTCTGTATTTCTTACGTCTGTGATCTGAACCGACTCTTACTCTTCTTCCGACGTGCCAAACCAAAAGCCGGGTATATTGCACACAATTGAAGCGAGCGGTGGTCAGAGAAGAGATGAGAGCAATGTTGTTAAATGGTTTAAAGTTAAGAGGGTTTAAGGAACAGAAGACCCATGAAAAGATGGATTGATTGCGTGAAAAAGGGACATAGCAAGGAAAGAAGTAACCGAGAAGATCACATCTGACAGGAAAATATGGAATAGAATGCCATGTTGCGGCAACAATAACTACTTTTTCCCAAGCAAATGGATCAACATTCTACAGAGTTGGTTTCAGGTGTTGCACTCAGACCGATGAAATACGCTTAACGCTCAGAATGCTTTCACGTCATTATAATGGGGCCCAGTTGAGTCCGAACGTATTTAATAGAATTTGCTTGAAGTACCCTTTCAAATACAGCATCATGCCTTTATTATGAAATACATACATAAATCAAGAAATACATAAAAGATCTTTACATTAATGCTCATTAATAACTAATGACGAAATATAACTATTAAAAAAATTACACCCTGATATTTTATGGCTCTCTTTATCACGGAATCCTTACTTTTTGTATGAAAGATATCGATATAAACTGGCGGCATGGTCACATAGAATGGCAATGCCAATTCTGAGTTAACATTTTTTTTTCATCCTGAAAGGACATTGACTTAATTTAGAATCTAATTAAATATTTTAATAAATGCTTCGGAAATTTGAATAGGTTTAGTTACATTTATTGCTCATTGTACGAACATGTGAAAATGTCATCGGCACCGGACATTGTCGTGACTTGCTCTTGCACTTGCTTCATCTGATAGCGCGCGCACTGAACATATTTCCCACGTGCTGACACGCTACATATTGTACCTAGTAGAGACAATAAGAATTGCGACAAGCAGGGAGAGCTGCTACAAAACTAGACCACTTTGATTTGTTTAGATTACATGCGTAGATGCTCCGCCCGCGTGGAATCTGCTCCCGTTCTCGTTACCCATGGGAACCTATTCCCGGGACAAAAAGTATATAGTATACATGTTATTCCAGACTATAATCTATCCCTGTACCAAATTTCAGCCAGATCCGTACAGCCGTTAGAGCTTGATTGAGTAAGAAACATCGAAACATCTTCACAAACTTACACATTTACATTATTAAGTAGGAAGTAGAATTAACCTACGCCTGCGAGTCTACGCTTTTTTTTTACCTGCGGAAATCCCTTCGGATACCCCCCCGCCCGCCGGCCAGCGGGGGCGGTTATGTCGTGCATGAACCGACTAAAACCGCACGGTGTCCTGCCCAAGTGTCCATTGCCGGGCACCCCGGGTAAGCCCATGGAATACTATTCCCACTCTCGCAATAAACTATTCTCGGGGTAAAAAGAAACATATATAACCTGGTCGTTTAGGACCCCACTAAGGTCAACTTCACATGCAAGTTGTTGCACCTGCTAATTGACGCACAAGGCTCTGACGTAGGTTTTCATCTCGGGGCCTGACGGAAGTCGCTTCTGTAACCAAATTATGGAAAGGGCTAGGAGAACAGACCCTGGACTCCAAACTGCTAGGCTTTAGATGCAACCGAGATTGGAGCTCGGATGAAGAAGATCGTGACACCGGTTACGACCTTTAAATATGTTAAAAATTTCATAGTGCGAGGGAATTACAATGTTGGGTCACCCTACACCCGACATATTTATGAGACCCGAGATGGTGGCGAGCGGTTTAGTCAGTTCGAGTCGGACTTAACCACAGACCGACCGATTTCAAAAATTCTTCTACCGTTAGAGAGCTTCATTATCACTGAGTAACACAGGCAATTTTTTATCCCAATATTTCCACGGGATCACGACTTACGCGAGTGAAACCGTGCGGTGATGGTAGTCTGCGCTAAAATTTCTATTCACCTTGTCTAATCCATTGCTAATCTAAGGATGCAATACCGGTGGTAAGTGTGTTATGCAAATATCAAGAAAATCATAAATAACCTCGACCCTATTAGGATTCACGAACATAAACAAAATTCCGGTTCTTCTCATTCTAGTTCATTTAAACAACTTTCATCAGTGCTGTACTAATTTTGTACCTAGTTATGTAGGTAAAGTTCTTTACAAAATCAAGTATTTATTACACCTTATGCAACACTCAGTCAATCTCCATTTTCCACTTCATTATCTTTATTAACATGCTTGTCACACCTTAATAAAAGTTTAGCTTGTCCATCAATAGCATTTGATTCATATATATTTTATTTTCTTTTTTATTAATGATAACCTATTCCACCTATATTGGTATATAATAAAGAATTCCTATTTCCCTTGGTCACGGTTCACGCGTGAACTGCTTGACCGATTTCGCTTATTCTTTTTTTATTGTGTTTATTATTGTGAGGAGAAGGCTCATAAGAAAGAAAAAGTTGAGAAAGTTGCGTGGAAAATTAAAAAAGTTTAATAGCTTAACGAGCATATTAACTTTTATAAATGGCTCGATAGACATATTGAATGACACTAACAGATTTAGTAGGTATTTATTAGTGTACATTAATTAAGGCAGGACATCTGTCGGGTCAGTTAGTAGAAATATATTTTTAGGTAATATAACGTTGCGGATGCTCGCGAAGGAGATGGCGGAGCGCGCCCGGGAGAGATTTAGAACTCTCCCGGCCCGCCGAGCCCGCAACTTGCTCGCCGCGCGTCGCAGGCGATTCAGGCGCCGGAGGTCACTTAACGACCTCCGTCCTCCATGAGCGCAGGCCTGGGGGTGGCGGGTGACGCCGCCTGTCACCCCAGCAGAAACAGGCCGGGACGGTGGGGCGGCTAGCGCCCCTCCCCCAAACCGGGGCAAGACGGGGACACCGTGGTTCCCAAACCCGAGGGGGCCATCTCGAAACCGGAGATGGCCCAGGCCCGGTCAGTCGGGGTGCGAGGGATATGCTCTATGGGCAACCTTACACCCCGGCGTCTGTAGACCTGAGACAACGTGCGGTTTTCGTCAGTTCAAGCCCGACATAACCGCCCCCACTGGCCGGCGGGGGGGTATCTGAAGGGATTTCCGCACGAAAAAAAAAAAAAAAAGGTATTATATCGTTCGTCGCTAGGAAAGTGAAACAATGTTATTCATTTAAATCAATGAACTATCATCAACTTCCATAAAATGCACAAAGTGGAATATCCTGGAACATATACGAACATATCTCTCGGGCTTTTTAGTATCATATTCGATTGGTTATTAGCTGCTGTATAAAAAAACATGGAGGAAAATTCATATTAGGGCGCTTTCTATGTCCTAACCGGTAATTTAGCGTTGGACGACTATTGTTACTAGCTATTCCCATTATAACGACTGTTTGTCGTCATTAAGTAGTCGATTTTTTTATCGACTATCGTATCTAACTGACCCATTCATGACAATCGCCTTGAGACGCCGAGACGATATTTTTATCATGGCTACGACAGAAAGTCGTAACAATTACATACGACGTAATGATAAATTAATCATGATTGCACATTGCACCTTCTTTCAACAACACTTTAAACTGCACAACTATTTGTCGTCACGACAAGGTGGGAACGCGTTCTTGCTCGGACAATTCACCCTTGTCACTTCACTTTAGTCAAGGGTGAATTGTCAGAATTTATCCGAATACTCATGAAAGACGGAGCTAATAAATCAGATGAGGCAGATTTTATTAACTTCATTAGACAGTTATTCTTACATATTTTAATTAAAACAAGTTGTTTACTTCTTCCAAGACCGGTTATTTTAGGTAAGATAGCATTTTTGTGTATAAAATAAATCAAAACATAAACGATATAAATAACAAACTTTATTAGTTTACTGTATAAAAGTAGGTTTAATATATTATGTAGCTATAACTAAATCTTTTGCAATTAGTTAATAGTATTCACGCTATATTGTCTTCTACTATTTGTGTGATCCACAAATAGTAGAAGAAAACCGTAATAATTTTTCTTTGTAGAAAAAGGGGTTTTTAAGGGTATGGGACACAAATTTAATTCTGCATTTAAGCATAATTTTTATATGTTTTTATTGTACTGTGAGGTCGTCTGTGAGCAAATCGTACTTATAATAGCTCAATATATAGCACAATACTCTTATAGTACAATAGTAAAACAATGCCGAACCCAGAATCGGTATTGATCCTCTTGGTATAATGATTTGAGATGATTTTATCTTCTGGTTACACTCAAAACAGGCCGGGGAGTTCTTGGGGACCAAGATCTTCGGGGTCCAAGCCAACCTCACCTGTAAGCCGGTATACCTACCGATTGATAGATGCCTTTTGGGGTTGGGAGGTCAGACGGTAGTCGCTCCCATAAAAACCGTATAAACCAAACGAAAAGGAGGAGGAGTAAGCGGACCCCAGGCGCCGGGGTGAAAGCCTCAATACGACCGCGATCAATGCCAAGATGATGATTATGACGCTCAAAACAAAAGCCGCAAAAAGTATTATTTACTAGCGTCCATAGGCTACGGTGATTGCTTTCTGCCGAATAGGTCAAATGCTTGTTTGTATTGTTTTCTTGGCATATGATTTTGACGTGTCAGTGGGAGTAATACGTTACCTGTAGGTAGGTATTGTTACCTACAGCTAGTATTGATTCATGGGAAAATGGAATTGTTACCACGAATAAAATCCTAATAAATTATGCAGGGCTGAAATGTGTCACACTCTTAAGTGCAATAATTCCATCTAGGACGAAACGGTTCGGTATCTCGATTCTTTGCCGTACCACTACTATAAAATCTTGGAATTCTTTACTAACACACGTGTTTCCGTCTTCCTACAATCCGGGATCCTTTAAGCATAGCGTGAAAAAGTATTTATCGTTAAACTGAGGTTCACCATTTTACTATCGATCATAGACACATTTATAATGGAGGCCTTCATTTTTTGGACTTCCCTTTCAGCTTCTTACCATCTTGCGGGGTGAAGTCGTATTGCCGTGTCCTATATAAAATTTGAGCTGTGCTCCGCGGCTTCGCCCATGGCATACTACGCCCCCGTGGCACCGATTTGTCCCATAAGACGTATGTCGTAATTAATTAGTTCTACAATAATGTATGGATCCGATTAGTTGAAATTTATGATTACTCGTCCGCTCTCCTAGGTACTAGTCTGATGATATCGTGGATGATATACAGGGCGTCCCAAACTTATGGGGACATGAAGGGGAAGTACCTTAAATATCGTAGATAGTGTATTTTGCCGAAAGAAAGCACCACTAGCAGGTGGGTTTGGCTTGGGCCCAAAGGTGTTGGTGGACCCTGCACAGTCGTTTACAATGTTATAGGTATAATTTTATAAATACCTAGCTATTGTTAGGAGTTTTCTATTATGTAATGAATATGTAGCTTATCAAAACCAATTAATAACACTAATCCTTAATAAGCAAAGGGCAGGCCGCAAAATTCTTCGTATTTCGGGTGGAAGCGGATGTACGCGTATACTTTCACCTGTGGTCGCGAGTGGCACCTGTCGCCTCGTGCGGTTGTGCGACGCTTACCCGCATGCAAGTAATCGCTTTATCAATTTCTCACAATTATTATCCACGCTAACGGGTAACATGAAGAAAAAGTCACGTACTTCTCCTATAACCGTAATGACAGACATTGTCTACAAGAAAGTTTTGTTTGTTAGTTAGAATTAGCGCAAGATCTTATCCATGGCTTATGATTTTTGATCAACGTCCTTAATCATAAAAGTGACATTTAAAATATAGTGTTTTGAATAAGTTAACCAATTAAGCTTTGCTTGTTATCTTGCTTACTTGATTACAATTACATATTATGTGCAACATAGCTATATATGTATAAATGTGGTGTTACTTTTGTAGGTGGTAAGTAGATCCCATCACGAAAATTTTAGGAAAAGTAAGAAGATTATAATTTCAAGTTTAAAAATTAAAGTATTTACGTATTATTAAAACGTTTCGGTAGAGCTAACATTTTTTAATTTATTTGTTCATACCTATATTAAATTTTAAACAGACCACGGGCCCCGAGTCGGAAACCGCGGATACAATCAAATAAAAAATTTAAGCAAATCGTCATCATTATCTAAGTCATGAGACTTAGATAATGATGACGATTTGCTTAAATTTTAAGTATAACTAAAAAATAATAAAACTCTCGACCAGTTTCTCCGCTATGAGTAGGTACTCGCCCTATGTGAAAACTGCCAAAGAAAGCTCTAGTTGTCAAAGTTGCACTTGTTTATAGGTCCGGTGTTTTCTTCCGCAACTCACAATCTCGATCACTGGGTAATTTCTAACCGGTTTAGAAAACGCGAGCTCGGTACGCACCTATCAGCCATTGCTGCTCACCGCGTTGACGCCGATAACTTGCCACTTACTGCTATTCTTACATAGTAGTATATAGGTATCTAAAACTTACACATAGCTCTCCCACCACATTTTTCTAAACTGAAGACCAAATGGAGCAATTCTGTTATACAGCAGTAGATACTTCAGTAGATACTTGAACGAACAATTATTGATCAATGTACAAGTGATGAATAAGTATCATTTACAATTGTTCGTATAATTATTCTACTACTCTTGTAGTTAACTAAATTATAATGCTAAAATAACTTAGAAACGTGAATAACACATGCAATGGTAGCCCAACTATAAACATGACTAATGATAATAACAGTATGTTCCTTTGATAGAGTAAGACGAACTTGATTCGTAAAATCATTACTGTACCTCATCTAGGCAATACGATCATACTGATTAATATTATAATTGCTCGTGCGAGCTATCCATCAGTATAGAAAGTCAGTAAGAACGATGTGCGCGCGCCACTCATTCGATAAAGACGCTAAGTGAGGGCGCTTCACACACGCGCTCGCGTGGCGCAAAATATATAGAGTGAGACGCTACTCTGGTATGTACTGCTCCGAAGCTGTTATTACATTATATCTTTGCGAATCTCTTAATTATCCATTTACTACTATTTAAAATGTCCACCAGTTTGACAGAAGACGTATCGTGCGATTTTGACGTTTAGATAGAGCAGTCAAGCAGAGTACTTAATAATATTATATTTTCTCGTTTCAGGAGACAACATGTGAGCCTCCAGCGGACTCGTCTTCCTTGCCGCTAGAACATCGAACAGGGGCAGGTTACGGTCCACCACTTCCACCCTCACATACAGATGACCCTTGGCCGTTAGCAACACCTGATAGCCCCAAAATTAAACATTTACAAGTTCAGTGTGAAAAAACTCGTATGCGTGTCAATATAGAGTTTGATCGTCCATTCTATGGTATGATATTTTCTAAAGGATTCTACAGTGACTCTCACTGTATGCACTTAAAGCCGGGCACTGGGCATTTGAGCGCTACATTCGAAATTTTCCTGAATAGCTGTGGAATGAGCAGTTCCGCTAACCACAATGTTGCTGCCTATGGAAGTCCGACACCTAGTGGATCATATGTAGAAAACACGATTATTGTTCAGTATGACCCTTATGTTCAAGAAGTATGGGATCAAGCAAGAAAACTGCGATGCACATGGTACGACTTTTATGAAAAAGCAGTCACATTCAGACCATTCCAAGTAGACATGTTACACGCTGTCACGGCGAACTTTCTCGGAGATAACCTGCAGTGCTGGATGCAGATACAGGTTGGAAAGGGACCTTGGGCTTCCGAAGTATCAGGTATAGTTAAAATTGGGCAGACAATGACAATGGTCCTGGCGATCAAAGACGATGAAAATAAGTTCGACATGTTAGTTCGAAACTGTGTTGCGCATGATGGTAAAAGAGCACCCATTCAACTTGTTGATCAATACGGCTGTGTTGTGAGACCAAAAATAATGAGTAAGTTCCAAAAGATAAAGAACTTTGGCCCATCAGCATCAGTGGTCTCATTTGCGTATTTCCAAGCATTTAAGTTCCCGGATTCAATGAACGTGCACTTCCAATGTGTAATACAAGTGTGCCGATACAACTGTCCTGAACCAAAGTGCGGACTTGGCGCTGACTATGGAGTACCATTGTTGGGTGGAAATACTCTTGGCGTTGAAGAATATAATGTAGGTAACTCTCCTCATGGTGAATACGGGCCGCCTCCACCGGCACCTCACTCAGAGTACGGCGTGCCTCCAGCGTTCCCGGATCCGCGACACCCCGCGGATGTCGTAGGATCGTTCTCAGAAAAACGCGACGAAACTGTACTACCACCACAGGGACAAGTTTCTTCAACGCCAAATGCACCCAGTCCTTCATCTCCTGCGCCAGTGAGAGATGAAGATGAAGTTAATTTACCTCCCCCACCACCTCCAGGCCGTAGAGGTGTTTATAACACTGTTAAGAGGAAAGATGAGGGTCATGGAAATCTAGCCATTCTTGGAGGCAGACCACGATCCGTCGAAGACTTGCCAGAGAGGTTAGTCGGAGCGAGAAGGCGACGACATACTTCCACTCACACACGAATTTATAAGCGTGATGCTCAAGAAATGACTGACGTTAACACTAGTCGAATAATCCAGGTAGTAGCTCCCGGCGATGTGAATTTCGCACTGAACAACGCTGCGGCCAACGAAACCGTAGTGATACAGTCTCCAGCGAGCGATCCGGAGACGATATGCATGTCAGTGCCGTCATTTGTAGCGGGGCTAGTGATGTTACTACTAGTGTTGGTAGTTGCATCTCTGGTGGCGGCGTTCTTGTTCGTGCGCGTGCGAGCGCTTGATAGAAAAGGTGCTCACGGGGCTGCCGCTTACTACGAAACAGATTATGTGAAGCACACAAACTAATAAATGTTGCGAATGTGACGCGAGGACGTTCCACAAACTTTACTCGGATCCAAAGAGCGTGCGCGCTTCGGTCCCGGTCGGTCGGCGGCGCCCTGTGCCGCTGTCACGGTCGCGATCGAAGCTCGGTGACTGTGTGAAATATTTATTTAGTCTTATGAGCGTGATGTATATGTACGACTGTTTTTTGTAAATTATTTTATTCGTGTAAAAAGCCCCCTGTATCTGCCTTGTAGTCGATACATCTGTTGTAATTTTGTAAAGAGTCGTAAGTAAGATTTATTGTAAGTTAAATAATGTTAATTAAATGTACCAATCAATGTGTCGTGTAAGATGTATTATTGCTTTAATTCCTTGAAACCATTGATTCATGAACAACAATGCAATAAAAAGGAGTATTTTTGACCGATAAAGGAAAATTTGTTTTAATAATATAGTTAAGCTTGCCTGCGGAACGTCTAGAATACAGTTTAATCTACATGTTACACCTTACTTACCTTAGTGCTAAAAGCGAAAGCGACCAACATACCAACGTCAGGATTAAAACCCCGACTAAGCAAATAATAAGCAAAGAAGCTAAGCCTTAAATAGGTTATTTTACGTCCAAGCCTCTAACGATGAGTGCGTGAAAGGTTCCATACTTGACATTTAGGGCTACATGATTGTGTTACCAAAATAAATTTACAGTATTCACATTGACTATATAAACCGATATAAACACATAAGAAAACCATTACTTAAACAATACGAGTCGGGGAGGCACTCGTCAGTTTCCCTATAGCTCGCCAGTTTCTGTAACTGGTCAGTTTCATAATTCGTCAATTTTAAGTAATTCGTGAACTAGTCAGTTTCCTTACTCGTCAGTTTTCTTAATTCGTCATTTTACATAACTCGTCAGTCTGCTTTTGACAGGGTACAGTCATACCCATAAAAATAAAAGTGAAGGAGGCACTGGAAGAATGCCGCGTAACAAAATAAGAGTAGTAAACAATTAATTTTATAATAAAATTGAAAAACATACTTATACAAATTTAAAATCAAACTAGGTAAGTAACCTAGTTTGTTTAACCAACAAAACATAAGGGTAGGTATAATGTCACGCTCAGGATTTCACACGCATATGATGTCATAAATCTTCATATGCGTGTGAAAGATTTATGTATATAAAAGTTTGTGGATAGAAGTGGTGGTTCTACCAGAAGGTAGAACCATCACTTCTATCATTATATCCACCACAAACTTTAATTTTGACGCCTATTTCTACGAACTAAGTTAATACGTGCCAGATTAGATAGACAATTAAACATGCCGTTTTGACTATCTTCGAATATATCATTGACTAGAAAATCAGACACAATATTTGCAATGCGTTTATCAACTGCTATGGACCTTTCTTTGCGATTTTTATCTGGCAAATAAATACATTTTTGTCTGATTCTGAAATCAACATGAAGTACCTCTCTTCTCAATATCCATATAAAATGGTATAAATGAATATGTCTGGAAGATAAACGTATACGCAATCTATTATGCCATGCCTCTACTATATTAATAGTTCTGTGTCGCTGATCGTAGACGGAGAGGACATCCACAAAATTTTTCATCCATGTTTGGTCCATGTAACTATTGAATAATTGGAAATTGTCTCGACCTGGAGTATGGTGAAGCACACGAAGCCATGCTTCTTGAAAATATTTTTTAGGTAAAAAAGACATTGTTGCGCATAAAGAAATATGTTTTCTCCCCTCTTTTGTATCAGTGAGATCCAATACCTTTGCTTTACGCAAAAGACTGTCGGTAATGGAAATCGCATCCTATGATTTGTGCCATTCAAAATGTGTTTTTAATTGCATTTATAGCAGCTAATTCATAATCCACATGTATTTTTTGTGGGGTCGGAATAATTTCCTTTAAAAACTTTTCGTTTTTAAAGGAAATTATTACACTTGACATAGGTTTCTTCGGTTTTGTCTGGAAGAAGACAATATACCAGGGGAACTATATTTGTTTCTTTTTCCATACTGCCTATGTCCAAGTGAATGGTGTAGTGAAGAAGAATTTCACGCGCGTATGGTGTCATAAATATGAAAATGCCGTCTTGAAATACAAGAAAATCAGTAGATAACTTTTCTGATATAACCACTTCTTCGGGAGTTCTAAATACTGTTTGTGATATTCTATGCTTCTTGTATCTAGTATTGTACAGTACATTTTTTCCTTGTTTGAAATGCGGCACATCGTCTGTATATTCAGAATCTGCGCCTTTTAAATGGCCAACGCAATCTTCATAAATGGCTCTGACAGAGCCAAATTCTTCCTGCACTCTATTTTTACAGTTATCCAAAGCAATAGAAACAACTTCTATAGCTGGGTCAGATCCACACAAATGATATCTTTGCCTTATTACGGCCAAATCCATATTCAATGTAATGCTACCATTACAAATTTTTCTGTTTTTGCACCTCCACCAAGTGGATCTATTATTATTTGTTTGTGCCAAGTTGCATCTGTAACCATCTTTGAGAAGAAGCTTTTTACCCCTTTCGGAAGATATAAATGTAATATTTTGCACATTTGCCATTTCTAAACTCACAGAAACACAAATATCTTAACACTAGTTCACGAATTACTTAAAATTGACGAATCTATGAGCGAGATAGGGAAACTGACGAGTGCCTCCCCGACCCAAAAATACAGCGTAGGGGAAAACTTGAACATGTATGGTATAAATAGAATTCTGACCTACGTACCTAAATACTACAGCGCAGCGGTATACCTAAACAGTAGAATATACAGTAGCAACGACGTATTATAAAGTGAAGCAGAACTGCAGATGGCTGCGGTATAGATTATCAAGATTTTCGTTTTTAAAAGTACGAAAGTGAAATTGTACAAATATGAAAATTGTGTTAAACTGGATTTTCACGTATTTTTCATGAATTTTTCACGAATATGGAGGCAACCACCAACGAAAATTGTACAAATATGAAATTGCACCCTTTATATTAACTAGACTGTATGACAGTAGTGGGGAAAAGCGAAATATTCCTTATAGTGGGGAAAAGCGAAATATTCCTTATATTTTATAATAGCTGTGCCTGCGACATCGTCTGCGTGGACTTTAAAACTTTCTATACAAAAGTAGTCTAGTAGTTACGCCTTCTAATATCAGCTATCTACAATAAAAATCCACAAAAAAAATGGGTAGGAGGCCTGACTATGAATGTATGCCAACAGCTTAGCAATCATAAGGTTAGTTACACAATGTATGCAGAAAAAAGTTGCAGTCCTTATCTGACCGTGGCCTGCGGAAGGCTAAGCGTCGATAGCTTAGTGGTTAAGGAGTCGACCTTACGATCGAGAGGTCCTGGGTTCGAATCCTGTCCATTACGCTACCGACTTGAACCCACTAGAGGGGTTAGGGGTAATACTAATAATTTCGGTTCATAATATTCTTTAAAAAAAATGATAAGTAATTGATTTATAATTCTGATAAGTAGTAAGATATTATATGCGCTAATCATCATCATCATCATCGTATCAGCCGTAGGAAGTCCACTGCTCAACATAAGCCTCCCCCATCGACTTCCATTTCGACCGAAGTGGAGACCACGTGACGGCAAGCGCAGCGTAGGAAGGCCTCCCGCAAGGTGGACAGACGACCTAGCAAAGAGCGCAGGGACTCGGTGGATGCGCTAATAAAACTCCGGAAATATTTTATTCCTTTATATATCTATACAGCTAACTGACATATAAATATTAGAAACCTACGATATTACTACGTATAATACGTACTCGTACGTTAAGATAGGTGTAGTCAGAATAATATATAGTTATATAACAATATAATGATCCTTTAGTATCTTATCTCCAGGGTGGATTCTTTTTTGGACCATCCGTCTTCTTTCCGTCTTTAGGTGACATCAATTCGATCATCGAAGGATATCCCACTTTCTCATGGCTATCGCAAATGTTTCTTAATATCGTATCGTTTCGTTTGCCTATAATATCTATTAGGTCCTAAAGGAAAAGAAACTCCTATTTAACTAGGTAGTACAAAATGTCGTGCGCCCTCCACGGCGAAATTGCCTGCGGGACGACCAACGGCCAGAGTCTCCCTTGTTCCTTGTTTGTTTTTTGTGTATTTCCGGTCATACTTCCGGGTTCCTGGCTATAGATCCTCGTGACGAAACTCCGTTTGATTTTAGTCAGTACGAATCCTACATAACCACCTCAACCGCTAGCCCCGGGGAAATAAGTAAGTGCAACTTGTAGGAGAAGTATCACTGTTATGCTAATTTTAATATAAAGTCATTGTATCTGCTCTGAAAACTAATGAAAAGGAAGGAGGAGAGAGACGAAGAGGCTGAAGGAGAGATGTATTTACTCACATTCGGGAACAAATTAGTTGGATCTCGCCATAGCTTTTGCCGTGTTATGGTTTTTGCTTCGGCTTTGGTTCGGGATCGGAAATGAGTCTGACCGATTGGAGGATCCATCTTTGAGGCTACGTTCACAATTTGTTCAGTAGATTTCGGCAAAACTGTAGTAGGTGAAGAAACAGGACAAATTGGTACTGAAAAATTGAAGTATATTTTAATTGAAATTATTTTCATTAACATGTCTCGGTCTTCAAACCATAGAGGCGTCTTAGTTAAGATGAGTTTCTTTTTTATTTTAAGGGTTGACTTCAGTCATATGTAACGTGATAACTAGACATATCTTCCTACGACTGGAGTCGCATAGCACTGAAATATGTTAAGCGTATTTTTGTTTATAGTTCAAATCACAAACGCACGTTACGTAATTAAATAGCCGTTAGATGGAGACAACGCAATCACGACCTTTAACGACATCTTTGAGGAGTCTTATGTTCAGCAGATCCAATGTGATGGTGGTTATAATATCCTATTCTTATATCCCCGCAGTTTCTCTGCTGCTCGGTCAACGCAACTGATACAAACTTTTGAAATAGATACATTTACTAGAATAAGATTTCAAATAGGTAAGTATATCAGTTACCTTTATTAAAAATAGATTTAAATAAATTTCGTATATCAACTTCTCTGATCGGTGGAGCTGGCTCTGTGATAGATGCAGGTATAATGTTGTAAGTCTGGCTTCTGCGTGAAACTCGTCGTGATTGTGATTTATATTTTTTTCTAAACGGCACTGGTAGTTCACGGTTTTGTTGGCAATTCTGCAAAATTAAACGAGTAATTCTAATCACAATCCTAGGGATTGGGCTAGGGGTAGGAAAGTACAACCCTGGTTAAATGACCATATCTCATGTTAGAAATGTGATTTGCAATCGTAGGAATTGTGGTTCAGCTGTTTGTAACTTAATAACGGAAAACAGGCTAAATAACGCAGCAGGCAGACGTAAAATAAACTGCGTTACCATAATATCGAGCATATCCAACTATGAGTGATTTGAAGGTTTAATAGCCTTACGAAAACGGAGGTAGGTCTTGTTTTGACAGATCAAACGGAATGACAAGTTTTTGACTTTTTTCTATCTAATCGTATTGAAGTCACGCGTTTAGAAAACGTATCGTTGCGGAGTCGGGCCCCTGTTAGGTATACCTTTTCATTTCGTTCTCAATTTATGGATTACGCGGCAGACAATAGAGATGCCTTTGAGTTGGATTACAATTGTACAATACAATTGTAGTCAGTCGGAATAAACAGCATGGAGGTACCTGAAGGTGGTCGTGTGGTGACAAATGGTTTACTCTGGGCGTTTGATACTGGCGGGTGATCGACGTTTGCGGCTTGAAACAGTGCGCTTCCGATACTGTTGACGGCATTGCATAGGAGTCCACATAACACGCATTTTTTTGCCGAAGAAGCTAGTCAACATATTTGTAACATCAATATTTGTTGTCAAATGAGTACCAAGTAACAATGATATGGCATAACAATGATGACACTCGTTAATGCCCCGGCTCCACCCGCGCGGAGGTTGATTATCGTTTTTTGGTCATATCTCCGGCCTACTTAACCAATTGCAATCAAAGATACAGCAGATTTTAAATCTGACTAAGACCTTATTAAGAGGAAAAACCGAATTTAAATAAACAAGAATTTCAAAAAAAAAATTTCGTGTTCGATCTAGTCTGTCGTCAAGTTCAAAATAGTCTAAAATAGCTAATAAAAGGTAATAAAATATTCATACTTTGTTTATAATAATTTTTGTACCTGAACAACAAGTGTAAAATCCAAATAATTTTGTTTATCTAAGTACAAAAATAACTATAAACCAAGTATGAATATTGCTCGCTTCATGAAGCCTTTTTTATATACATAACAAAATCACGAAATAAAAGTTAATAAAAGATTCATCCTTTGTTTAAATAATTTTTGTACTGGAACCAAACCTGCAAAATCCCATAATTTTGTTTAAGAAACCACATCAAAATCCGTTCGTAGTTTTTGCGTCCATCGCGAACAAACAGACAAGAATCCAAAAAAAAATTATTATTCTGAATCGTTCCTTTAACATAACCCAGTTTTTTTTTTTAATATCTCCTATATACAGACAACTAATTTATAACTTTATTGCACATATAACCTAAGCTAATTAGCCTACCTTAACGCAAGCACGAATGCAAGATGACATACCTATACTAATCAGTGAGTGCGAAAGAGAGACAATGTATGATTTCTGTCATACAACGGGGTATACTTTTAAGATTACGATTGGACTGGAAATAATATTATTAACCTCATTCTAATATTAGATCATTGGTAAGTAAGGCATATCCAGGCACACTAGCATAATGGCCAAAGCGTCGGATTTTCGATCAAGAGTTCACGAATTCGAAACCCAGCCATTACACTATCGGACGTAAACCCACACCTGACACAAGCAATTTGATTTTGATTAGCTGGTAGGGGTTTCCACGGCAGGGGTTGCTCAAGTCGGCGATAGCCCAGTTCTCCGACAGTCGTTTCTCCTTCGGACTGATCACCGACAGAACGTTTCGTTTTTGATAGATTCGTCGATAGAATCTTTCAGGTACGAACGTTTCGCTGACAGAATGGTTCGCATTTGTTTGTTTCGACGACAGGACTTTTCAATTATGGAATATTCGCCGTCAGGTCGTTTTATATACGATGTTTCGACATGGCTTTTTAACTATTTAACTACAAAGCCACCAAAAAGCTACTAGCTTGCTATCGAAATCCAACTTTCCGGATAAGAGGTTTCGACGCTTCTGGGTTAGGTTAGGTTAGAACTGTGACCCCAACAGAGCGCGAGCCGAGCGAGCGAAGCGAGGGTGCCGCGGCAGCGACTGGCGAAGCGCCGGAACCACTAGTTAAGCTAGCCTATGACTATATTTTGATGACTATGAATACAAAGTTAAATTTTATGTGTTTAGTATCATTTTACCTTTCCTTAAAGATTTAGTCATTACTTGTGACAAACCATGCCTAAATAATGTTTGTCGACGAATTCTTATTTGGTGAACGATTCTGTCGTCTATTCACTCATGAATTAATCGTTCTGTTGGCGAAACGTTCGTATATAGTTGAAAGGTTCTGTCGGTGAACAACTCATAATCGAAACGTTCTGTCGGCGGCTTATTCGGCAGAGAAACGTCTGTCGGAGGTGTTTCAGAATCGCTCAAGTCGTGGGTCGAATAAGGTGGCTGGGACTCGAGGTGGGTCTCCACTAATCCGAGGCTATGTGTTTTCGCGGGCCTCGGAGGGGGCCACCTGTGGGAACCAGCATAACCGTAGGGGGCGTAAGCATCGGCATCGAGCCCACGATGAAGTACCTTGGGCTCGTACTCGATAGCCGATGGGACTTCGGACCACATCTCCGAAGTCTGGTCCCGAAACTGAGGGAGGCTGCGGCCGCGCTATCGCGGCTGATGCCCAACGTTAAGGGACCCAACGCCTCCACTAGGAGACTGTACCTGGGGATCGTGCAAAGCATGGCCCTGTGCGGGGCCCCCGTATGGGCGGAGTCTCTGGCAGCCCGCAACGTGGATGTTCTAAACAGCCCGTTAAAAGCGATGGCCGTCAGAGTCATCAGGGGGTATCGCACGATCTCCGTCGAGGTGGCATGTCTCCTAGCGGGGACCCCTCCATGGGACCTGGAAGCGAGAGCCCTTGCGTCGTTGTACCAATGACGCAAGGAGGCGCTGGAGCGGGGTCATAAGCCGGAGCCCCGGGAAATCAGAGCTCAGCGGTCCCAGCTCAGCTGGAGACATGGAGGGTGCGACTTGAGCATCGTTACTCGTACTTCGTTTTCCGCATGTCTGTCTGTCAAGACCTTTGCTCAGAAATGCGTAGAGCCAACAATCTCCACCAAATACTCAGGTCTATAACCGCCTTGAAACTGTGAAAAAATCAAACTTCTTGGTAGCAAATTTCACCAAATGCAAGGGCATCAAAACCTGTATGGTAGGTACTTCGCGTAGAGCTAGAATCATAATATTTGGCATATAAACAAGGTCTTATAGCAACAGTAATAGAAAAAATCCGAAAACCGTAAATACGTAGTTACCCACATCACAAAAATATCTGTATATCTGTCTGTTAAGACCGTTTTCTTAGGAACGCGTGGAGGTATCAAGTAGAAATTTATAAGTTCTACGTCAACCCAATCAAAACACTTCCCGTTAAGCTAAAATCATGATATTTTGCAGAAAGTAAAGTCTTATGGCACAAGTAAAGGGAAAAGTCTGAATACCGTAAATATGTAGTTACCCACATCACAAAAAAATAATATGTGTATGTCTGTCTGTCAAGATTAGAAGCTCTACAGCAACGGCTTTGTCCTCTCAGACTTAAAAGAATAAATACATACATATTATCATCACCCAACTAATGTATATTCATGCGAATAAGTGTTTGGACCGAGCGGATCGAATCGAAGCCGTGATCCCTGACGTAGTAGTCAAATGCGACGATCCACAGTTCAACATTTATAAGCAATTTGATAGTAGGTATAAAAGGAATTTGGTACAGGGCAGCAAAAAAGGATGTCGTGACCAGAGGAAGGGTCGTACATCGGGAGCAGCACCTGGGTCGATATGGGTGCACGTAGGCGCGTCTGTTTTCGGCTGGTCGAAGTCACCACTGGCACAGGCGGCATCTGCATCCGCTTTCGTCTTGTGCACGTGTAACTTTATATTGTTTCGAACTAAATGGGGCTTAATATCTTCGAACCATGCGTCGCATAACTATACAAAACAAATATCATTTTAGTATTTAATAACCTAACCTATCAGCAGTTCAGCAGCGGACTGCAATAGGCAGAATAGGCTCATTGATTGATAAAATAACTCAACAATGTATTGGGGCTCCACAAACGTTTCGGGGCCCAAACCAAACTCATCTATACGAGGAGATGGCGCAGGCTTTCCCCCAAGGTTGGGTATTATACGGCAGTCGTTCCCGTATAAACCAAATCAAAGAGAAAGAGTGGCAATGTGGACTGAAACTACAAGCTTTGGATGCAACCGTGTGATGAAGATAATGATCATTGATAAAACGATAAGTCCATATCCTATTACCACCACAATAAATATTGTTATGATAAACTGACATTGATTGCGGCTTGATGGATGAAAGCGCCTGCATGTTGTCAAAATGGTTCTCGCGGTGACGATTTTGGAAGGCACCGTGATACCTTGTAAATGAAAATATTATAATAATTTAATGGTTGTAGTATCAAATTTATACTCCACGGTAGAAACTCCAGTTCTTTAAGTAGAAGACTATTGATGGTAGGTATAGTTGTCAATTCTACGCTTAGCAAACTCTTATTTTTGAAAGGTCTCAATGGTAGGTCTACAACTACATAATATTAGCAAAGTAAACGCTTACACCAACTAAGGCGGATTCCAAATCGCAGCGCACACTCTTTGGTATTTTATTCTTACTCCTGCTTTTCCGACGTTCTTTTGGGTTGACGGACCGCGATTGCGCGTCATTCGTCGTAGCCATGGATAATCGGTTTTTTGGTGCGTTGTCGCCTTTTGGCACAGCACGCTCTGCCTGCATTGCCACTTTCAACTTCAGCGGCTGCGACATTACTCAATTCGTAAAGGATATTCACAACATTTAAGCGACGAATTAAGATCTAAACTACCGCAATTAAATAATTTGCGTAAAAACTAAAAATACAAATATCAAAAGTAGGTAAACGTCAAATGGTTCACAAAATTTCAACTGACTCAATCAACACTTTCAACTGTTCTGTCAAATCAACAATATTTTTTTAATTTTATACGGCTACAAAAGAAATAAACATAATCGCCTACATAGGTCGTATGTAAGGTCATCGGTATGCATCCGGGGTCGGACCCGGCGCGGCGGTCGCACCACTCCGCACTACATGCACACCATAGTCAGACGATACCTAGTCAGTGTTATCGATGCACGATGTGAATAGATTGTATCTCTAATTAAGATATCTTCTCTAATTAAGATACAATCAAGTATTGTTTTAGAGGGGCTGGACTTTACCGAAGAATATAAACGAGTTTTATTGAATTTAAACTGCGTTAACACATTTTACTCGACGAATTTAATCAATCAAAACTTGAAAACTCAGTTTAGTTAAACGGATTTTACTGGTGAAATCTGGTTTATGTCTTTTAATTTATCGACTTATAAAATACTTAAGTCTACTTAGGTCGATGCTTGTGTCAGCTTAAATCGACCACTTAGATACATGTCAGCAGTATATCAAGAAGGGAGATTACGACAACATTTAGATTCAATTTAAAATAATAAAAGATTTTAAGGGGGAAGGAAGACAAAAGCGGCGATAACCCGGTTGCGTACGTAACGGACTGCTGAGACGAGGTCTCGAGTTCAATCCCCAGTCGCCCCGGGCACACACCTCTAACTTTTCGTAGTTAAATAAATAAATATAAATATTGTACGACAAAGTACACAACGCCATCTAGACCCAAACTAAGCAGAGCTTGTCATATGGGTTCTAGAATGCGGATAAACATACTTACTTTTTTTTGTAAATAAATACATATTATACATAGAAACATCCAGACCAATGCAAATATACATATTTGCACTGAGCGGGAATCGAACCCGCGACCTTTGGCTTAGCAGTCGAATGCACTACCGCTACGCCATCGCCACTGAGGTCGTCTAATTATGTGTTGTAAAAGTAGAGTTTAAGTTTTGTGAGTAAAAGTTATGTGTGTATTAATAAGTGTTAATTATCCCTCGCTTAACAATGTGCCCGGTAGATGGCAATAGGCTCGCCCCCTATTACATTGGGATCTTAACATAACTGGCGAATCGTGGGTGTGTAATATACCTCTGCCTACCCCTTCGGGGATACAGGCGTGAAGTTATGTAGATGTAAAAGATTTATGCATCATCTTATTCATATCCACATTAGACGCATTACAGTGAAATTAGTGGTGTGTATATTACTCAGATCTTAGAGCGCGTTTCCACTATATCGTTCTGGCCTATACAAAAATGTTTCGATATCCTAACATTACTATTTAATTTTATACTTATCCCTAGCAACACTCTGATTTTTGTTTTCAATAAAAACAAGTTTTTATTTTAAAGAAAAAGGTTTTGACTTCATAAAAAAAAAGGTGTGTGTGCGTGCGATTCACACACGATAGAAGTGAAACTTCAAAGAGGAGAGACCAATATATATATATTTTTTTTTTTCCTTTCATCTAGGTTTTTAAAACTCCGGGGCCACTACGGGGGGGTCAAAATTTTTGTTATTTTTGGCCTAGGACGCACCGTTTCCAAGATATTTCAATCTAAAGCAAAATATATCAAAAAAAGCAACATGGCGCGTAACCGAAAAACGTGACGATTTTCTACAAAATTTCTCCCATACGTCGATAAAGAAGTTTCACTTCAAAAAATAATTTTCATTCAATTTCACGTCCTTGAGCAAACGACAAGGCGACTACCGTGAAACAATAAAATATCGTGTCGTTCTTTAGATGATAGTAGTTTAGCAATAGGTAAAACGTTTTGACCATAATAATTACGAAACAAAACAAATAAATAAATCGTCACTTGATAGTGGAAAGTGGAAACACGCACAAAACCAGAATAAACCAGTTTACGCTGTCCGCAGGTGCCACGTGCAGTCCGGCGTCAGTCGCTTGGTACTGTTAGAACATAAAGCACACATTTCATTCAAAAATTATAATTATTACGTAGTTTAATTGTTAAATATAGTATTTGTTGATTGTTGTTATTGTTTGTTATTATTGTTATAATATTTGTTGAAGAGTTTAATTTGTGTGTAAGTGTTGTAACTTTATATTGTTAATTCAAAATGGCTCCAGTGTTAAAACATGGTCGAGGCAAGCCTTTGACTTCTCAAACTAAAGAAGTTTTGTACTGTTTGTACAAATATTTCGAAAATGAGTGTAATAACAACCCGAGCAGTATTATGACCCCCACTCAATTAGTTGCTAAATCAACAGGAATTTCAATAGCATCCGTCAGAAAGGTAGTATCAGAAAGCAAATGTCGTCCTTCAGATCAGGAAGTAACATTTAAATCTCCTAAAAAGAAACCGAATCGTAAACCTACAATAGTAATCGATAACTTTGATCAGCAAGTTATCAGAAGAACAATTCATGACTTCCACATCACAAATAAAGAAGTTCCCACTTTGAAAACTTTGCACGCAAAATTGAAAGAAGATATCGATTATAAAGGTTGTGTCAGCACGTTACGAAAACACGTCATGTCATTAGGTTTTAATTGGAAGCAAACAGAAGATAACCGGAAACTTCTTATGGAAAAACACGAAATTAGATACTTGCGAATTAATTATTTGAAGTCAGATGGAAGCACTTCAGGTTTGAAGCAACATTATATCGAAAGGCAACCGCTTAATCATTGTTCATGCCGGTGGTATGGATGGCTTTATACCAAATGCATTGCTTAAGTTTACAGCCAACCAAAAAAGTGGAGATTACCACGACAATATGAACTATGACAACTATTCAAGGTGAATTCAAACTCAATTAATACCCAACTTACAACCAAATAGTGTTGTTGTTGTTGACAACGCACCATATCATAACTCAATACAAAATCCTGCACCGAATAGTAATTCTAGAAAACAGCAAATGATTGACTGGCTGACATTTCGAAACATTGAGCATTCATCCACGTTGCTTAAGCCTCAATTATATGAACTGATTCTGCAAAACAAGGCGAGATTTGTAGAGTACAAGATAGACGAAATATTACGACAGCACGGTCATACTGTGCTGCGTTTACCACCATACCATCCGGAGTTTAATCCTATAGAAAATATATGGGGGATAGTGAAAACATATGTCGCAAAAAATAATGTCGCAATGAATATGAAGGTTATAATGTCATTAGCTGAAGAAAAAATGAACGCCATAACTGTAGAGGAATGGAGAAAAGTTTGTCTGCATGCTATTGAGGAGGAAAACAAATATCAGGGTAGAGACGCAGCTTTAGACACAATATCAGAACGAATCATAATTAATTTAAATAATTCATCTGATGAAAGCGAGGATGGGGATGATTGTGATATGCCTGGGGTTGATGAATTATTAGAATAAAACATTTATGGCCGGAGAACACCTAATTCATACACGTCTTCACTGAAGTGAAAACCGGCATTCACTGCTTGTAATGTTTGGAACTGGCTTGTCTGCCTCATACAGTTCCATAGATTACAATGCAGTCGATACACATTTTCACGTCCGTATTAGTACGTAGTGCGTATGCGTAGACGTGTACGCATTTGGTGTGCTCCAGCCACAAACGTATATTACCTTTAAAAAAATAAAAACTAAAAATAAAATGTTTTTTTTTATTTGCTGACCATACACTACTACAAACGCAAAAATTTCTCCAAGCTAATTTACCTGTATTTTATTATGCGAAGGTAAAGGTGCTACGCAATAAGGTAGGTTAATAAAAATAGGTAACTACTTAAGTATGTACCTAATAAAAATAATGTATTCCCTACCCACATTACTACTGACTCGATAAAAAGTACCAAAGTAAAAACTAAAAAAATCATTCAGACACTTCAATCTTTTATTAACAGTCAAGTATTTTTATTAATTTATTTACTTCTGCCAAAATGACTGCTACAGCCGACTGGATAGCGGCTTTCCGTTCTGGAGGATCATTTGTCTATGAAGTAGCACTAAAAATGTTAGAAATTAATACTACTCGAAGTACTAGTGATATTAATGCAATCAATGAGGTTTTGTTATATGGAGCTGATAATGAGAAGCATGGGAAAGAAATCGGGCTTAGCAATCTATTTTGCATTTACTACAGAGTACTACACGCCAATAAGTCTGTGGATGTGTGTGTGCCGAGTTTCGTGAGTGATACATTCGCCAAGTGTCTCATTAAAGTGCATCAAAATAGCAATGTGAAAATTAGAATCCTAATACACAACAGTGATAATTTTAAAAATTTGCAGTTACTCGCTCTAAATGATATCGAGGTCAAAGTTATTAATCCAGATGTCCGCTTGGAGCATGACTTCTTGTTGATCGACGCTTTCGAGGAGTGTGAGGATGCGATCGCGGTGATGGGCTCTCTTGACTATGATACTACGAGAGTTAACTGTAATAGAGATGCAACACTACTCACTTCGGAGATAGTAGTTGTAACCGCCTTGAAGGAAGAATTTGATAGAGTTTGGAATTCTATTTGTGACAATCGATATAAGAAAGATGACAAAGATAAATTAAATTGCTAAATTTACCATCGTATCAGTTTTTGATAAATAAATTATGATATGTTAAGTGTGTTATGCTGTTATTAATTAAGTGCATGCTTTCTAAATTAGGTGTGTTGGATTAAGAAATAAAAATATGTCAAGTAACAAAAAATATTTTTAATTCCCTCATTGCAGATGAGACGATAATCACTTTATACATCATATTACATTAATATTTTACTTAATAAGAACTATTCTTTTGTACTCCAGTGCCGTTATTAGTCTAAGCATTGGTATTATACTAATATACCAAAGTTCTACGAGGAAGTGGTGACATTTATTAAAAGAATGGTGACAAAAGTTATCACACTTATCACAGTTATATTTGTAGTCATCAAGTGTGTTCTATACTCATAGAAAGTTTCTCATTCATCATTTCTCCTTAATGTAATTATATTCAATCATGTCTTTATTTTATTAAAACATTTTAGTTTTTGAACTAATCATAGAGTAAAATTATAAAGGCTTATAATAATATTGAAACGATTTTAAAACGACGTTCACTGGAGGAAGAATAATAGATATAAGTAGGATGAATGTACTTAATACGGAATAAAACTATTCAACAATTAGTTTTACAGAAACTATTATTTACAATTTATAACAATATCTTCGACGCAAATACTATTAGAAGAAAATATTGTTCTTTGGGAAGGAATAGGTATTAAAATAACTTGTACCCTACTTTATGTATATTGACTTTGTATACGTTACGTCATATACATAGCACTTATGTATATCAACAACATTTAACAATATTCCGACGTGTTGTTCGTCAAACTTCGCGCGGCTTCCAAAACGCCATGACTTCGTGAGACTCGTCAAGAGAAAATAACATTTTAAGACCATTTCAATATCCACACGATATTCATCATAGCATCTTTTTAAATACAAATCTAGGAAAATACAATATTTACAATATTAAAAAATTGTAAAAGACTATTAAGCTAATATTGTAAAGGCTAGTCACACTTAGTATTCTTACCTAACTAGACTTCAATGATAGTATATATAAATGAGAATTGCTAAAATTAACTACACTCGCTCTCAACTTAACACATACCTACTGTGATCCATGACAAGTGGCCTGGCCTACGTGACGCTATGCACGAATCTCCAAGAGACACAAGTTGTAAGTATTAATCGGTCGTTTATATTTGATATTCCTTTTACATAATAAGGAAACATTCATATACGATGCCGATATAAAGCCAAAGACATCTGTTTGACTATGGCTATGTCTGAACAAAAATGTTGTCACTAGCATTGATATTTACAATGGCTATATTGCAGTCCACTGCTGGACATAGGCCAGTTACAATGTGCAGCTACCCTTTACAGGTCATCAGTATATCTTGCTGGAGAGCGTTCCACCTTCCGTTTACCGATACAAAGTTTCCACTCTAAGACTCTTACTCCAACGGCCATAGGTCCCACGGCAAATGTGACCAGCCCATTGCCAATTATTACTCTGCGAGCTATGTTGGTAACTCTATTTTTTGTGGGATGTCCTCGCTACGAATATTATTCGTCAAAGCAAAATCCAAGCAAAGATCGCTCTATAGTCCACTAATAAACCATGCTTTCATAAATATTTTCCTTACGAAATAGTTTCGATATTTCACATAATCTGCAGAAAAAATCTATTGCCTAAGTACGACAATTTGTTTTCTATAGAGTAAGTACTTCCCACTCTTCCCAGACGCGCGGTTTAGATTTAGGCATGCGTGGATTCCGCTGCTGCATCTACTTGATTGATGTGAAACCCTTGGAGATTTATAGAATCGTCTGGAACTCAAACCTGAACTGAGCTGAGAAATATTGAATAACAAACAAAAATGAGATTTGATCAAAAACATTGGTGCCTCAAAAAAGTTGATGTACGTTAGTACAGTATTCATGATTAAATGATTACGTTGATTACGTTTTCATATTACCTACCTATAGTCATTTACAGGTATTTTAATAATGTAAATCATACATATGAATGTTCTTAAGCACATGTGACTGATTTGACTTAAAAATAAGTTTACTCAAGTACCCGTTAATGTAGTGTTACATTTTGAAGGTTCATGTCATGTGACTTTTATATTTCACCCTAAATTCTAAATATCTAAGCAGTTTTGGATGTATGGGGTATTGTCAGAATACTTACATACCCGGGTGACTATATACTAACTAGGTATAATGCTTTTGCGGCAAAATATCAATATGATATTTTTTTATGTTTGTATTGTTACTGTATAAATAATTTATTCATCACGTTAGATAATCATTTTTTTTCACTAAAATGTCCTAGGCCTAATGCGGCCTATTTAGGCCTAGGACGAGTAGTGGACTACAATAGGCTAATTGACTATGCCTTGAGCTCTCAGGTTTTCCTTTCGGTTGGGATGTCAGACGACAGTCGCTCCCATAAAAGCCGTATAAGCCAAACCAAAAAGAGGAGTACGCGGGCCCCGAGCTCCAAGGTATATTGCTTCGGGTGCAACACCGCGAAGATGATGATGATAACTGACTAAAAGGTATACAATTATTTACCAATTAAAAAACGCTGTTAGGAAACGTGAAAACTGTGCGTCTTAACGGAGCAATATTCATTTGCTCCGTTTGCGGTCGAGACGAGGGGCAGTTGGGGTGCCGACGCTAAAAGTTTAGTGGGCGAATTGGGTAGGTTGAGGGACAAAACGGGTGACTCCCGCTCCGGCTCGTATCTGGTGCATAGGTTAGCCATCGCTATTCAACGGGGCAATGCAACCAGCGTAATGGGCACCTTTGTTTCGGGTGCGGTGAGGGACGGGTTAATTTAATTATTTGTTAATTTTTAATGTGATTATTGTGATATTGTCGGAAGTTTACGCGAACGTCACACATTGAAATAAAACTATTTTTAACGGATTCTATCGCGGTTTATTTGACGTTATTATGTTTATTTAAGGTTAATTATAAATAAATGATATTACTGGTTCGAAAAAATAAATAAAAAAATGTGTGTGTATATTTCAATGGGTGCCTGGATGGTTATCCCTATCACAGGTTCTAAGCTAGCTTGTGAACCAGTCTCTCAATGCCTCCTTAATTGTAATCCTATTGTTGTTTGAAATGTTATATGGGGAAAAAAATATTATTATTGTTTAAAAAACACAATTGGCGCTGCTGTCCATATGACACCAAATTTGATTAATGCGGAGCTGATTTTCTGGGTAAAACGACATCTGCCGGGTCCGCTAGTTATGTATATATTTACAAACTGTATCTAAGTATGTTTATCTGCTTTCTAGAGCCCACACCAGTTGCCAACTCAGTTTATAAGCTAGTTCAACCATGCTTACTAGAAAGCGCTGTGTGTTACATAAAGATACCCAGACGAACCGGGAACCTCTATTTTTTTTAGTCGCTTAGAAATCAACACTAGCGTTGTATCCCTCAATACTTGTTTTTAAGTCAAATCAATAACAGTCAAACAATTATAAAAGTGGAAGTAAAGTGTATTTTGTAACAATATATTATGTACCTTCAGTAATGACATTTGACAAGCTAAGAGCCTTCACACATTAAGTGGCAACGTCACAATTTAGTGTCATATTTATTAAAAAATATTTCCAACTAACTTTTTAGTAATAAAGGAAACGTTTATATAATGTATGCGATCATTGTGTTTACCGTTCGTTTTAATTGCAAATAATGTATTGGAAACTTGCAGCACGTTATTCACATAGTAAAATAACTGTAAGCATTTTGATTTCTTACCTATTATATACCATTTACGTAATTCTAATTAGTTAGCCGAGAACATTTTAGAAATGAAACCTAATTCGTCTAAAATTTGTAATAACAACGCAACATAATGACACTAAATTACGACGTTGCCACTATAAGGTGTAAACGCTCTTAACAAACTTTACTATTTTATTTGGCTTGGGTATAAAGTAATGTCTTTACTCCATAGCTAATATAAGACATTACTTTAGATACTTAAGTACCTTATTAAGTATTATTGCTGCAGCTATTAATAGTATCTATATCATATCCCATGGAGTTAAAGTCGACCATATTGACGTATTGTAGGATCTATATCATGCAGCTAATCAATTATTTATTTCATACAATGACTTCTATGTATACTGCTAGATTGGCTGTCGCGGAAAGCCATAAATCAAACATCAACCTCTCGCAACTTTTTGTAGCTGTCATACAGATGACATTACAAATACGCGCGCTATAACTATACAGATAAGCGTCAAAATTCATTCGCTCATTTATCTAGTCTCCGCGCCTCGAACCTATACCCCACTCTCACCTTACCCTCGAACCGGGACTCAATTTTAATTTCTAAGATTCAATAGTATAGTTATGGACAAAAATCTTGACAATGTGGTCTAGATGCGCAGAACGAGTTTTTAGGACTCGTTTGGTGGTAAGCACGAGGCGCGACGGCAGAGGCACGGGAGGAACAAAAGGCTCGCGTCATTGGTTGATCAGTCCTTTTATTGGTTTTTTGGTTGGCCAGTTAGTGCATATGCGCAAAATTTTTGTTATTTGTTCAAGATTTATGCCTAAGGTATTGTGAACAAGTATAAATAGAAGTCATTGATTTCTTGTTATAAAATAAACGTCTGTCTTAGAATAAAAAGCTTATTCTTACACCTAATACCAGTGAGACATCTATATGACTAGTTCCGCTGCGATGAGTGTCCTTTTCATGTTGTTGTGTAGCTGCAGTGCTCTCAGAGCGTGTGTCAATATGATGACTGAGCATGTCCTAGTCACTCCCTAGGGAAAGCGGATGTCATACGTCGATCTCGATGTCACTAGTGACGTCGTGGAGAGATGGCGACTCGGGGGAATGGTCCTGATCGTGATCGAGGTCGGGCTCCTGAACATCGATGAGGTCGTGAGGTGATCCCATATTGTACTCGTGCGGCGAGCTTAGTTCGTCGTCATCATCGCCGGGCAAGTCCTCGTCCATCATTATAGTGGCGGGTAATGAAGGTGATACCTCTTGCAGCTGACTCGTATACACTGAAAATATGACAATATCAATCGATTAGTTACACTAATGTTAGAATTTGTATTTGTATTTTTGTATGTTTGTAACGAATATAGTTGAAAACTATAGGACTGATTTCAAAAATTTACTACACCATTAGAATGCTACATATACTTGAGTAACACAGGCTACTTTTTATCCCCATTTTCCCACGGGATCAGGACTTACGTGGGTAAAACCGCGGGGCGATGCTAGTGATAAATAAAGTCTTCTGATGTGTCGTACTATTTGACGCATATAGCCTTGATGACTAGAAAAATGGGTCAACTTTTAAGAAAATTTAGAATGCTAGAGTTGCAAAAAAAAATTTGGACAGTGAAGAAAATATATTATATAACAACCTTTAATATTAGAAGTCTTAAGATCAGCAGAATAATTGAGAGATTCTTCCATAGCCTCCATGGTGAGGGTGTCAGCATCTAGACTATCCAAAGAACCAGAACATGATGGAGAAGTGTCTTCATTGGAGTATGTCAACTGCATACTATCCAATTGTGGTATATGAGGTCTCACCTGAAATATTTATTCAATTCCAAGTTAGGGAAACACTATACAATTTTTCTTTTAATGTTTGGGTTGTCTGGAAGAAATGACAGAGTGCGATAAGACTGCCTATTGTACAATCATTGTGAAATTAACTGTGTTAGTTATTTTATTAATTATTGTTTGGTGTGCAATAAAGAGTATTGATCTATCTACCAATTACCGAAATTACTAGTATTCCCAGTTGACCACTCCAGCAAAGATAATTTGCTTGTGTTAGGAGTAGGTTCGAGGCAGTAGTGAACAGCCGGGTGTTGAACCCGGTACCTCTCGATATGCTAAATTGCATATATGAGAGTTACTATTCTAGACCATACCCATGGTCTGTATATATTTGACAACATATAATGAGTGTTCAGTATAACAAGTGAATTTTTAAAGGGGGATGAGTACAGAGTAACCCATAAATATTATATGTGTGTTTCTTTACTAGTTCTGCATTTATTTCTTAATAAACATTCTTTATCCAATTTGATTTTCATACAAATCTGACAAAATATGTTGAATAAATATAACAAGTATACCTTCATTCCATCAGGTCTATGTGGATTTCTGCATCCTTTACATTTGCACTCTGTACAGGGTTTACTTTCCACATAGCAGGGACACCGCTGCCCACAACATGTCAGCTTCCCTGGAGTCGCAGTGGCATTGCCACATCGGCATCCTTTTCTCTTACTGCTGGCTGAACTACGAGATCTGTTTGAGGGCTTCTTAAAGCCTAGTTGATTTGACTGCCAAATATAAAGTAGTAAAGTGAGAGCAACATCTCTTAAAATACAGTTTTCACCACTCAACACGAAAAGAGCACTTTTTACTACATAAAATATCACAGCAACCTCCATTTGCCTCAACTACTTGTTATTTTAAATAACCTACTATAGTCAATCTTTCACTGAGCTGTCACTAAGAAATTCTAAAACCAAAAAATCTAATAAGAGCTTCGGCCTGAAATGAGAATTAAACTGAGGACCTTCTGCACTGATGTGCATACACAGCTGTACCATAAGGATAGACTGTAGCACAGTCATACATAAAAAAAAAAATTGGTAGACTGTATCACAGTTTATGCAAACCAGCTATCTTCAATTCTCTAATTATTTTCCTGAGAACATGAAACTCTTATGTTTAATATCACCATAGTCTAGTACAGTGTTTCCCAAATGGTGGGTTGCAGACAGCCACCTGGACCCGAAAATAAAACACTGGGTCATAGCATAATTTACAATAAATCATACTCGCTCATGATCGCAAGATGTTGTTCTTTTGGATCAACACATAAGTTTGCTGTACTACAGTATGATAGCAGGAATTATAATATTAAGGAAATGTAACACAAAAATATTCATAGAGGAAAAAAATGTAACACAAAAATGACAATATCAGATTGAAATTGCACCTATAACACATTATGTAAAGTACCAACAACATTATGTAAAGTAGTATCTACTTATAACTTTACAGGTCGGGTTATAAGTAGGCTGACATCATAAGTCTCAAACAAAAATGATTTTATCGTCAACTGTGTTATAGTAATCTACAAAAGTTTAAGTATAGAAAAAATCTAAACTTACTTTACTCTCACGACTTGTAGACTCAGTCGGCGGAGAGTCTGTTTCATCTATAGCTTTCCTTTTTATGGTAATCTTATTTCCTGAACCTGCATACATCACAGAATATAAAGGTGATCCATTAGATGTAGATCTGGAGTTGGGTGAACTTTTACAAGTTCTAGATTCTGAATTATTTGATGTTGAGGCAGTCTGTGTTTGTGTGCCAGCAGAGTTTGTGTAAACACATGGTAAAATACTATAAGCAGATTTAGATAGTCCCGCTGTACTTTTATAATCGTCACTGAAACCGGCACCTTCCTGTATCAAATCTATTAACCCTGAGCTAGCCACAGCACCTCCATTTACTCCAGCTGCTATCTCATCTTCTTCCAACAATATTTTATACACATCTGTGTCCATAAAGTACTCACATAACTTCTTATAGCACTGTAAAAGTATACGTAACTGTAAGTTTTCAGCATAGTTCTCATAATCTTTGCACCAGCTACAAGAAGGTTTAAGTTTTTTCCTTCCACCTTTACACCTTTTACAAACATGATGCTGGCAGCTGGATTTTGTTGGAGTATAAGGCTCCTTTAACAGATTTCCACACACGGTACAAGATAAAGATTGTCGTAAATAAGGAACCAAACGAAATAAATCAGTCCATGATGATTTATCCGCAGCGTCAGCCAAAATTATTAGTCGACATGTTGAGACGTACAAACTCGTGGCGTTCATTATTAGGAAAGACTATGTTACAATTCGAACATTTACTAATTTATAAATTAATTTGTTTACACCGAAGTGGTATACAACCAAAAAGCCGCAAATGTCTCGTCAAAACTGTCATTGTCAAACTAATGAGTAGGGATGTTACTATCAATAGTTTTATATGATTTAATGTTTCTAAACGTATATTAGAGTTGAAGTGGCTTACTTTGACTTGGAGTTCGAGATTCATAAACCGCACTTAAGAAAACAAAACAATAAAATATTATGTAGAATTAAATCAATATTCATGTAAAAATAAAATATTTTTTTACGCATCTAGCGGGAGAGAGTTGAAACCGAAAGACCGGATTATCAGCAGGCTGGAACCTTTAAGGGTGGCCAATTTAGTCCTAGGTAGGTCTCAAAGTCAAGTCCCGTTTTCAATATTAACTAAGATCCGCTTCATCCGCACATTTTGTGAATCCATGACTTTTTTAAATATACCATACTATTTTGTATATTGGTTTCATAAGTTTATTAAATATTTATATATAATTTTCATTAATTTTAATTCAACAATAAAATTAATATTTAAAGGACACATAATAAGGATGCTATAAACAACATAATTTAACAAAAACGCGATAACTTAACCGGTACCTACCGGTACCATGCTTATGTTTCAATTTGGTTTCAATCATCTGTGGTCGTGGATGCACCGACGGGAAGGCGGACAAATTCTATGTCATCTTCATTTATAAACCAGAGTATTTTAAAAACTTCATTATATATATATTGGTCCAAGATCCCACTGTCGCCAGAATCCTTTATTGCCCGTGGTCCGATCACGGAGTTCTACTGATCGATCCATGGGCAATTTTTTTTGGCAGTGGTTCGTTCAATCGAACCACGGGAAATTTTGATTTACCTTAATCCTATCGATAGGACTAAGGCCAACTTTGTTTGCCCGTAGTTCTATTAAATAAAATGAGTAGGTAATGATTCTCTTTGTATGTAAACTACACACAAGAAAATTGGTTGATAAAAAAAACATACCTAGTAACATTGGTATTTCCCGTTCTGACAATTTTACAAAAATAGGACAAGGAAGAAATTATAAATTTAAAGTACGGAATATACAAGAAAAGTAGGTTTAAAAAAGCGGCCAAGTGCGAGTCGGACTCGCCCATTAAGGGTTCCGTAGCAGCAAGTAACATAATGGTTTTTTTTAATTTTTATATTTGAGTTGATTCAATGAAAGGTAAATTGCGGTTTACGATTTATGACGTATTAAAAAAAAACTACTTACTTGATCTCGTTCAAACCAATTATCGTTGGAAGTTTACATGGTATTGTACATCATATATTTTTTTTAGTTTTGTCATTCTCCTATTTTAGAAGTTACAGGGGGGGGGGACACATTTTACCACTTTGGGAGTGTCTCCCGCGCAAACTATTCAGTTTAGAAAAAAATGATATTAGAAACCTCAATATCATATAATACCTCACACATATGGCTTCGATGAAAAAAAAGTTTTGAGTTTCAGTAAGTATGGGGGACCCCCAAAATTTATTGTTTTTTTTTCTATTTTTGTGTGAAAATCTTAATACGGTTCACAGAATACATCTACTTACCAAGTTTCAACAGCATAGTTCTTATAGTTTCGGAAAAAAGTGGCTGTGACATACGGACGGACAGACAGACAGACATGACGAATCTATAAGGGTTCCGTTTTTTGCCATTTGGCAACGGAACCCTAAAAATCGATTACAAATGATGATTTTATTATGCAAATCCAAATGGAGCTACTTAATGCCGGTATAAATAATGGGCATGCATGAGAGAAGTTGCGTTAATACATACGATGTACTTAGAAGCTATTTTTTTGTTGGAGGTTTTCACTGTTTAAGTTTTAAAAAGATTACAATAAATTTGATTTATGTATTGTTGTTGTTCGGTTTCTTTTATAATATTTATAGTCGGTCCATAGGAAAAAAGATTCATCTTGGTCATACTCAATCAGTCGATCTAGTACCAATGAAATTTAATATTAGTAGAAGAATGGTTCGATGTAACGAACCACTGCCAAAAAAAAATGCCCATGGATCGATCAGTAGAACTCCGTGATCGGACCACGGGCAATAAAGGGCCAGAATTTGCTTATTTTTACAAGGACAAAATGCATGCATTTTGTCCTTGTAAAAATAGGTATAGGTATATATACATAAAGTAGTGTAGGTGTGTACCTCGAGTGTATGCATATTTGCTAGCTTGACCCGGTGGCCATTTATCAGTAATCAGGTGCTAAAGGCATTGACTGGCATTGACTTATAATGTACTATCTACTAGAGAAGCCATTTCAAAGTTTTCAAACAAAAGACAGCACGCAACTTGATGAAACCGGGGCATGCGCGGTGCAAGCGGGGGGTCTTAAGGTCTCATAGATAACAACCGATGTTCACAGATGCGACATATTTTTGGTCTGCCTGGCCTATACTTCTTGAAACTGTCTATACTAAATAATAACACAAATAAATAAAAACAGTATTTTAACCGTAAATAGATTTTAATTTCATTTAAATAATATTATTATTATACATAAAATAATAATAATATTTAATATTTATTAGCATATTATGAGATATAGTTGAGCTGAGTGAGACGAAGTCGAGCGAAAGCTCCTCATACCAGACTTCAGGATTTTCTTTGTCACAAGTCTCCTCCTAAAGTACTAATCCAATCAGAACCAAATTTGGCATGATTAAAGAGGTCAATCAGAGGAAGGTTTATGGATATATTTTGAAAAAATTAATGGAGGAACTACCGCAGAGGAATGATCACCGTTCAAAAAAATCCAGATGGAATTACATAATAACCGCTCGAGACACTGTGACCAAACTTTACACGCTCAGAAAGCATGTCCAGAGTTGTGACTTTCAAAAAGAATTTTCAAAATCGGACTTGCCACGGAGGAATGATCACTGTTCAAAATTTTCAAAATCTGATTCACGATGTCTCACTCAGCTCAACATTGCAAGCAGCGATTCGCCTTGCAGACCTAGTCAACCTGTCTTTGTAAGGTATTTATCTTCAAATTTAAAATTATCTGAACATATGAGTTTATGATCGCTCGGCAGCCATGTATCTTTATTGCGATTTTGGAGAAACCTAAAAGAAACCATTTACTGTGGGGGAGGGGGGGGGGGTGGTCATTCCATTAGCAACATTTATTTATTTACTAATATTGAATGTTCTTTTCTTGATGTTCAGGGTTCTACTAAGACCTTTGAAGTTCAAGTCGATTTCACCTGCTAGCTAGTATACTTGCAGGCTAGGGGGGGCCAGACGGCAGTCGTTTCCGTAAATGCCACGATAAGCCACTCAAATAAAACTAGGTCTGCAATTCATTCTGCTGTTGCAAAATTTGAGCGAAGCAATTTCACCAGGACTTTTTCTAACAGTGATGATTCCTCAATGGCTACGATGATTTCCATTTTTCTTTCCGGTGATTATTCCTCGGTGGTCCACATGATTTTTTAATAACATAGTTTATGTCCTTCCGATCAGTACCGTAAAACGGGGCTACTTTAACATTATGGGTAACATTGACAGTTTTTGGGGCTACTTTAACAGCTCGCTAAATAATGGTTTACACTTGTGCGGAATGAACGCTCGTGACCTTGATTAGCGGCGCGGGAGTAGGGAGCGTACGTGTCGCGATCGCGGTCGCCCGAATTCGGACTAGTTTGAACGTGTTCGTCGTTGGTGTGTATAGGGCATAAACGCGTTGAAAGAATTCAAGAGCACTCTAAATCATCCATCAGCATCATGTTCTGTGGCACCGCTGCAGGACAATTGATTCCTCCCATGGTTGTCTACAAATCGAAGCACCTTTACGAAAACTGGACACAGGGTGGGCCACCTGGGACTATTTACAGGAACAGTAGCAGCGGCTGGTTTGACATGAACCTCTTCGAGATATGGTTCTTCAAAGTACTGTTACCGCACATCCAGGAACACAGAGAAGAAAATGAAAAAGCTGTTGTTATTGGTGACAATTTAGCTTCTCATTTTTCTCAAGAAGTCATCAGCGCTGCACTAGAAAACAACATATATTTTACGACGTTGACACCAAACTCGACGCACATGATGCAACCATTAGATGTGGGAGTCTATGGGCCTTTAAAGAAACAATGGCGGAAGGTTCTGGGTAATTGGAGAAAAGAATCAAGAATACGGGGCGCAATTCCAAAGCCACAGTTCCCCATGCTACTGAAAAGGTTGACGGATGCAATGGCTCCTAATATAAAGAAAAATCTACAAAGTTCCTTCAGAACTACAGGCCTTTGTCCTTTTGATCCGGAAGCCGTCCTAAAAAAACTTCCAGCAGAGCACTCGGAAGAGACTGCACGTGTTCTCGACAGCAGTCTACTGGATTTTTTAAAAGAAGCAAGGGGCTACAACTCCGAAAGAATTCGACACAGAAGAGGAAAGAAAGTGATCCATGAACCTGGTACACAGATATCTATAACACGCCAAGATATGCCAAGCCCAGCCACAAATGATGTCCCAGAAATGGAAAACGAAGACTCACGAGACTTTTTATAAATGAGAGCAAAGCTCTGACGAGCTTCGCTCAATAACAGACCCCAGGCATTGAATTATAATGTAGGTACTCCGCTAGTAATATTAGTTCAAAGACCCCGGGCTCCAAAGATAGGCTTTGGATGGAACCGATACCTACCGCTAGAATGATGATGATTCAATAATGATGATGATCACTTAGTATATGGTGTGCAATTTTCTTATTTTCCCAATGCATCATTTAAAAATACCTTGTATCATAATATAGTTTCAAAAACATTTAGTACCTACGCATCTGAAGGGTTCACTTTTCATAATCTATGAATTTCAATACAAACGGCGGGCACAAAATGTTGTAAATTTTGTGCCCGTCAAAGTTAATTTTGGTTTACTTGACATAAAAGTATTTTGTTAACATGTTTTGTTAACAACTTTGCAGTTGACTGATTTTATCGGACTCAAACCGACCAATACCTCAGGCCGTCACGGTTCTTTAATACCGGGGTGTAAAGAGATATTCACGAAATAAATTCAGCTGATAAGGTTACCAACAGACCTTGGTTCTAAGGCTGACCGAAGTTTGCCGGGTCAGCTAGGTATAGATAAAGTCACTTGTCTCAAGGGGCTAAAATAACATAAGAAATGCCGCACCCGAGCCTCGTACGTGAATCAATAGGTGTACAAATAGGACCCGAAGATATTGGTGGGCCCCATACACTTCATAGTTCAATTTTAGTTAGTTCATATTCATCCGCATTCCTAAATACAAAATCTTCACAGAGTCAAACTCAAAAATCATTTATTCTGTATAGACCATTCAATATGCACTAACAATACGTTAAAAAAAACTTATGTTTAGCAAACTACAGTCCCCGCGCGAGTTGAATGCAAAGGCAGGGAAGTAAAATAAAATGTTCGCCCTAGACTGCCTGCAGCTCTCTCGGCTACTAAATAGACTAATGTTTAGATAACCAACATCTCTATGTTGTAAGATGTGTGTAAGATTTCTGCTTGTTTTACTTTTAAGCGCAAGGAAAGCCTAAATAAGGTCCTAAAAAAAATCTATAGAATGATCCGCTCGCCTGGAGCGGAGATCTCTTTTACGATGACATACTTGAGTAATTAGCACAGTGCTTTACAACATTTGAAAGTATAATATACGGCAAGACGACAAAGCCGCAATTCTCGCATCTATTATCCAATTGAAAGCACTTGCTGAGCACTTAGACTTTTGCACCAAGTTACTCGAAGTTGTGTCGACATTTGGAATAATTTATTTTAACGCTGTTTTATATTTATTTCTTTAGTAAGTACCAACATGCTAAAAATATATATAAAAGTAGGTAAAAAATTAATAATCTGTATTAATAAATAAATTTGGTTGTATAATGTCCCACCAAGGTCTTCGGAGCCCAAGCCCACTTCACTAGCAAGCCGGTACACCTGCTGATTGACGGACGAGGCTTTGGGCCAGGCTTTCCTCTTCAGGTGCAGGCGTAGCAGGCGTAGCTTGCTCGACCCGTATCCTAGGGGATGATTAACGCGATCGATCGGTTTAGGTGATAATTATGTTGGGGTTTTTATATATACGTATATGCTAAGCAAACCTTCTTGTGAAAACTTTCATAATTGAATGCTGTGATCGTTAGCTAAAGTTAGATGCACCCAGGTAGGTATATGATAAATCGCTGTTAGATTATCATGACTGAGACGCTGGTAATTTCACGTGTTTACAAAGCATCATGCTAAGGATGTTTTTGGGCAGACAAATTGTGCATACGAGTCACTTATTCTTCTTTAGCACAACACAGACACCATGCTGGGCTGAAGAAGCTTTTGGGGAGACAAATTGTGTTATTGCGTTGCAAATGCTTCTGTGGGCCAACGTTGCACGCACCGCGCCGTATTCCCTCACCTTGCTTTTCCGTGTCGCTTGCTGCGTTGCGCGTCGTGCGCCACCGTCAGTTCAACGAAATGTTTGAATGCAAACCGAGAAAGTGTTTGTTTTGGTTAAGTATTTTTTATCTTACGAACTAGTGAGCGATGTCGACGGAGCCCTATTACATCGTGTAACATGAAGGGCAGGTATTGTGGAGGTATCTGCGAGACGTCCGCCATACCCTTCTAACCTATATCAAACCGTGTCGGGGAGTGCAGTATCTAGGAGCTCGCGTCGCTCGCTCATTATTTATAAATACCTACCCATAAATACCTAGTTATTACAAGTATAAATATCCTTGACAATCAGCAATAATTGGAACCACCTTCCTGTTGAAAGAAAAGAAAGAGAAAGAAGAAAAAGAAATTTCCGGAAACCAGTAAGTGTGCTAACAGAACGTAGGTATTACGTTCTTCGCTTAACGACCTCCGTCCTACATGAGCGCAGGCCTGGGGGTGGTAGGTGAGGCCGCCTGTCCAGCAGAAGCAGGCCGGGACGGTGGGGCGACTAGCGCCCCTCCCCCAAACCGGGGTAAGACGGGGACACCGTGGTTCCCAAACCCATCTCGAAACCGGAGATGGCCCAGGGTCAGTCGGGGTGCGAGGGATATGCTCTATGGGCAACCTTACACCCCGGCGTCTGTAGACCCGAGATGGCGTGCGGTTTTAGTCGGTGCAAGCCCGACATAACCGCCCTCGCTGGCCGGCGGGGGGAGGGGGGTATCCGAATGGATTTCCGCACGAATAAAAAAAATACACAAAAAAAAAAGGTACATACTGGTTAAAGGCAAGTGGATAAATGATGGCTGTGCCTACCCCAATGAGAAAGAGACGTTGCTATATGTGTATGTATGTAGTTATGCCATGATCGTCACAAAGAACTTCAGGTCCCAGGCCAAGCCTCACCCTCAATCCCAGTCAAAAAACAGGTGGGGTTGATCACTGCGCCATGGTGGTCGGAAACACTCGCCAAACTTAGAAAGGAAATGGTCACCTACAAGCGTCGCATCAGGAACGCAGCGCCGCGCCGGTACGATTAACGTTTGTAATAGAGCAATATCCTGGAACGAAAGGAGAAGTATGAAAGTGAAGTAAGAAAAGCACAGGTCGAAAGTTGGAAGGACTTCTGCGGAAAACAGGACAGGGAGGGCCTCTGGGAGGGTATATATCGTGTGATAGGCAGGGCCACAGTGAGGGAGGAGGACACTCCACTTACCGCCAATGGATCATTCCTGGACGCGAAAGGTTCGGCCGAATTACTCGCCCGAACCTTTTACCCGGTAGACCGGGAGGGTGAGGACAATGAAGGGCATCGAAGAATACGAGAAAAGGCCAAGATGTTGGACGAGGAGAGGGGTCATCATGACGATGACCCACCTTTTACTGTAGCCGAACTTTTCGATGCCCTTCAGAAGTTCAATCCCAAAAAAGCTCCGGGGGCGGATGGCTTTACAGCCGATATCTGCACCCACGCCATTAGGGCCGACCCCTTGCTTTTCCTAAAACTGCTTAATCGGTGCCTTCACCACGGCTACTTTCCTAAGTTATGGAAGGAAGCCGTGGTGGTGGCACTGAGGAAGCCGGGAAAGGACTCGTACACCGTTCCGAAGTCGTACAGACCTATTGGTCTGTTACCTGTCCTTGGGAAGGTGTACGAGAGGATGCTGGTAGCTCGTCTCAATTTTTACCTACTGCCGAGGATCAGTACTCACCAGTACGGCTTTATGCCCCAAAAAAGCACCGAAGACGCCCTCTATGACCTTATGGGCAACATAAGGGCTAAACTCGATGAGAAGAGAATAGTCCTTATGGTGGTGTCCTTGGACATAGAGGGCGCCTTCGATAGCGCCTGGTGGCCAGCTATCAAAGTACGACTGGCTGAGGAAAGGTGTCCGGCAAATTTGAGACGAGTTATCAGCAGCTACCTTAGCGACAGGGAAGTAAGGGTAAGGTATGCGGGCTAGGAGTGCAGACACTCCACGGAGAAGGGATGCGTCCAGGGTTCAATTGGCGGACCCCTACTGTGGAACCTATTATTGTTAGATCCACTGATCCACCAGCTGGAAAGTAAGGCGATCCATGTACCTACTTCATGATTGATCCATGGCTTTCGCGGACGATGTGGTGTTGGTGTTCGATGGGGACAGTGCCTTGGAAATTGAGAGACAAGCCAATGCCTCTCTCGAGCATGTGCGGGAGTGGGGCATCGGAGTGAAGCTGAAATTCGCACCGCACAAAACTCGTGCGATGGTAATCACGCGGAGGCTTAAGTACGATGTCCCACGCCTCAACATGGGCGGGATAGACATTGGAATGTCCGAACACATCAAAATCCTGGGGCTCACCATCGACCACAAACTAACATTCAATACTCACGTCACTAACGTATGCAAAAAGGCGATCAGGATTTACCACAAGCTAGCGAGGATGGCCCGGATCAGTTGGGGATTACATCCTGAGGTGATCCGGACCATCTATAACGTGACTGTGGAGCCAACGGTGTTGTATGCAGCCAGCAGTTGGTGCGCGGCGGTGGACAAGCTTGGTATCAGAAAGCAGCTGAATGTGGTGCAGCGCGGATTCGCCCAAAAGCTGTCCAAGAGCTATCGTACGGTCTCTCTGCACTCAGGTCTGATCTTGGCTGGAATGCTCCCTCTGGACCTCAGAGTTCGAGAGGTGGCCTCGTTGTACGAGGCCAAGAGAGGAGTGCTCCAGTCATGGTTGAGGGACAGGGAGATCCAACGAATGGCTCCAGCTATAGAGAAGCCTCACCCCGCGGAGCATATGAATCTGGAGTTCACAAGCCTGGTAGACGAGGATCATTACCAACGCACAAACAACATCCAAGTGCGCATTTTCACAGACGGGAGCAAGATTGAGGGTCGTGTCGGTGCCGCGTTATCCATTTGGAATAACGGGACCGAAACCAGGACCCTCAAACTTGCTCTCTCGTCCTATTGCACCGTCTACCACGCCGAGCTCCTGGCCATATGCAAAGCGACCAGTGAGATTCTCAGGCGTGGCGCGGCCACATTCGGCATCTTCTCTGACAGCAGAGCTGCACTTCTCACGGTCATAAACCGTCACGCCCTCCACCCTCTGGCAGTTGAGGCCAGATCTAACATCAGGCGGGGATTGACCCAGGGTAAGGAAATCTTCTTATTCTGGGTCAAGGCCCATGCAGGGTTGGAGGGCAATGAGCGAGTCGATCAGCTCGCTAAAGAGGCGGCGCTGAGATTGAAGACGGCACCTCACTACAGTTTGTGCCCAGTCTCATTCGTCAAGCGGGATCTGCGACAGGCCACGCTTGACGAATGGAACGAAAGGTACAAGGTGGGTGAGACCGCTTCTGTTACCAAGCTTTTCCTCCCATGCGCGGTGGCTGCATACAGGATCGTTCGAAAGATGGAGATCACCGGCATCACAACCCAGCTGCTGACGGGACATGGTGGGTTCTCCGAATACTTGACCCGGTTCAAGTGTAAGGAGGACCCATCATGCGCCTGCGATCTTGGCGTCGAAGAGACGGTCGCACACCTGATTGTGGACTGTCCTATATATGGGCGAGATAGGTATGAATTAGAAAATAAAACTAAGGTAGAGATTAAAATAGAAAAGTTACCACATCTGATGTCCAGTCATAGAGATGAATTTTTAAATTTTGCATGTAAAATTGTGACCCTAGTAAATAAAACGAATAGTGCTTAAGAAATCTCGAGCAGGTATCGTTGGATATCTTGTGAAGTAGATTTAAGATAGTGTGTATAAGGTTATGTCTACGTAAATATATTGGTACAGCACAAAAAATGTGTGTTAAGAATAATTATGTATATATACAAAATTATGAAATTAGCAGAAGTATGTAATAAGATGTAATAGTCTATAAGATAAAATAAAGACACAAGTAGTAATAGATAATAAAGAAAAACAGTAGGAGAACATATATACCCTTAACCCTTATCCCAAGTATGAAAGGAATGGAAAGAAAGTGCGAGAGGAATATAAGCGAGAACTGGTATGGTAATAGAGAACAGGAATGAAAGCGCGAACAAATAGAATATAAGATATAATTAAATCTGCAGCTAACCCTGAGTGGGTTTTCAGTAAAAGTAGACAGCAGACTAGACTAAAAATAATACTGTCTTAGAATAGGCTCGCTCCAGTCAAGAGGTGATAGATATATAAAAAAATAAAATAAAAAACCCCACCCTCAAGCCGGTACAATTGCTGATTAACGGACGAGGCTCTGGCGCCGGCTTTCCTCTCGGGGATGGGGGTCAGACAATAGTGGCTCCTGTAAAAACTAAGGCATTCAAAATCAGAAGTAAAAGAGCGGATCTTGAGCCCCAAAGTGCAAGCTTTGGATGCAACCAGGATTAGCACTCGGATGCTGATGATGATATTATTTTTGAATGGAAGAATTTTTTTGTTAAAGATTATTATTAACCAAAATTACTACTACCTTTATTATTATTTCTACCTTTAGGTACCTACATTCTAGTAAAGTCATACTCTAACTCTAAGAAAACACCTTAGGGACTAAATGAGCTAATTAGAATAATTTGATAAGAACATAGTTGTGGCGAAGTATCTATGTTATAAAATTATGGCCGTAATGTAATACAACAATATCTACAGTATAACTAATTAACAACAAACCTAATTATTATGTTTTTTTGAATTCACTTAAATATCTACTTAACTAATAGGCTCATTATGAATTAATTATGAGAATCCATATCAGCACCCATATAGACTTTACATCAAAACAAAGAAATCAGTTTGTTTGTTTGATGAGCGCTGTAAGTACTTACCTATTATACAACAAATATAATTGACTAACCAATCGGAACAGCCAGATATCAGCAGTATCACATCGTGGTACCTATCTGGGCCGAACGATCGGACGCGGCGTTATTGTCTCAGAACAGAGCTAGTTGTAGGTACAAGAGTGCTTGGACACAGAAGGACGCGTTGATAAAAGATTACAGCGTCAGTAGTATCAGTTGATCCTCCGCCGCGGAACGGACATCTCTCAGCTCAGCGGATTCTGACCGAGTGAATATTCCACTATTTTAAACTAATTGAATCAGTTAAACGAATGTCTTCCGTCAGTGATTGCAGCCCCCCAACGACGAGTATATGTCATAGTGCACCGAAGTATTAACTCTATCCGTTGTGTTAGTGTTGTGCATTGTACTTGTAATGTGAAAACCTTCAAGAACTAAAGTGTTAGTGTGGCACTAAACTATGCTGTAGCTGTGGATGCTGAGACATAACTACAAGATGTACAGGTGAACTTTCCCAAAAGTATTTCGATTGAAGTTTTATTCAGATAGTTATTTACAAATAACTGAAATAATTGCTATTCATCTCCTCTCGTTTTTGAGCAGAACATTTCTCGCGTTAGATGCCAGCTACATTAGAACCAATGGAAATGAAAAATCTAATGGAACTGTGACAGGTTTTTGTGGCACAGAAAGCCTTATCTTGACATCTGGTAATACAATACCCATCATGTCTGATCCCATTTTACATATAAACTTATCGTCAACCTAGAAATAAAAAGGGAGATACGTATATACCTATATTTTGGTAAAAAATAAGTAAGTACCTACTTAGGTTTCCAATTAGAACTTAACAGCTTTTCAAACTAGTTTGGTTAATAGACTTGGTTTCCTAATATTTACAATTAGTAGGATTAGATAGGTACTTACATAATTACCCAACTAAAAATCCATCATTTTCATGAGAACGTAACATTAGTTTGATAGTGAGTAAATGAACAGAAGATCAATTTCCATTGATATCAGACTATCAGGTCACAGTAATTTGCTTCATTAATTTGTACAATTTCCATGATAACTATCATGGTACCTATCATTGTGAAAGGGCTTTGGATTCCTCATGCGTAGTTTTAGGTTTTCAAAGAAATGAATAAAATAATAGTTAGATGGTACCGTATTTCCTCGTTAGGTGTCTCCGTTTTTCCACAATGTCTATTATATATTTCCTTGGATCGTTCTGGTTGATTCACCGACCAAAATACAAAACAATCTTATCTAAATATTATATTTATCTATTGTGTAGAGACGTCAAATTCTAGCTATGAAATTAGTTACTGTTATTTATCTATGTTATCATTATGAAATATCAAGAAAAATTATACTACGTACTAACTACTTAGCTAATATAATTATACCACTGCTAAAGAGTGGAACTCCTCCTTGCCTGAGTCTGTGTTTCCAGAAAGTTTATAACTTTAGAATCTTCAAGTCACGAATTTTGGGCCATAATAGGCCTTTTTCTTAAATTACACCCACTTCTCCAACCTTTTAAAACTAGATGATTTTTTTTCTTTACTGTATAGATAGAAAGAATGTACCTGATCATATACCTAATGACATGACCTAGAAGAAAGAACTGGCTTAAAACTAAATTAACTTAAATATGTCTGTTACGTTCACGGTTGACTGCTACGTTGCCGTCGGAAGTTGCGGGTTCGATTTCCGCTCAGTACAAATATTTGTATGCATGAATATATCTATTTACATTGGTCTGAGAGTTTATATGTATAATTCAATAATTTTTATAAATGAAAATGTATTGACGTATGTTAATCTGCAATCTAGAACCGGTATACGTTTCATGGTAGACATTCCGGTCAAACTATAGATAAACTACTTATGCTTACTTCGGGTCTAGTTAGCCCTATGTAGTGTGTCGTGGAATATTTAGAATATGTCTAGAATCTCAATAATCTCAATTAAATTACCTAATGTAGACCTACTGTCATACCTCCTACTGACTTTAATTATAGATATTAAAGTGCCTAGCTCTGTAATACAGCGTGGGTTTGCATTGTTATCGCATTGACTGAGACGAGTCTAGTTTTGTCACAGATCACAGTTGATTATCTCCTTAAAATTTATCTTATATCTTCCATTAGCAAACATTTAATGATAAGAATCTTCATAATTGCTGTCGAAGATAGATGGATAGATTATACACCTAACCTACCTACTTACCTATTGTAGAGACAACTTGACAATAGTATTTTTATTGTTTTGTATATATCTATTGTGTATTATATTTATTAGGTCGTTACAACATATGAAATTGCCGTTTTTCTTGAAGAAACTGGAGGAAACCCAATTTTCAGTACTAACATTTTTGCATTTTTTTAGGAATGACAAATCCAAATTTTATGATTTTTTTTGTGTATGAATGAGACAACATTAAGCTAACAAACGGCAACTTTTATTACATTTTTGAAAAGTGACAGCTGTTAAGTAATACGGAAATTATCATCAAAATGGATAGCATTTAGGAAGTACTGGTTTTGAAGTTGCCAATAGGCTCGCCCCCTATTACATTGGGACCTTAACATAACTGGCGAATCGTGGGTGTGTCGTTCTTTTAAACTTAGGATATATTGAATCTAGCTACTACTTAGAGACTTGAATGAAATTTAGATAAAACTTAGTTTTTATTATATTCCAGTTACAACTGTCTCAGGTATAAATGGATGGTATAAATATCAGTTTTATCTATGAAGTTTATCAGAAAAATATTCATTGGTTGCAATCCTTTCACGAGCAATATTACCAGGGGCGTTGACGCATCATAAAGATCAATCAGACAAATTGAGGCCGCCACACATGTTGCACAGGAGTGTCTCTCTCAATAGCTTATGTTGAATAACGAGTCAGTGAGACGGGGACAATATAAAACAAATACCTTTGTAGGTGTAGAACGGGGATGACAGAGTTACTTTAGGCACAAAAGACTAAAAAATAAGCTACCTCTGACGTGATAAAACTACTTATGTCTAATTCTGACAGTGCGTAGTGTAGGTATACAGATCTAGATCTAGAGCAAACAGGACTTTTGTAATGACAAATCTTAAGTGTCAAGTCATGAGGATGGAAGAACTTAGGTACCTACCTCAGTATGGATTGGTTGATGAATGTTCGTTAGTCTTTCACGCATAAACAGCTGAACTGATCTGGAATTTGCCACAGAGAATATTACATAATGTTTCATACTCACATTCTCTGAATTTCACTGGTATCATAAGAATGCGTTTTTAACGCTGACTAATGTCCATCAATTTCGAAAACAAGTAGGTAGGTAATCAATACAGTACCTTTTTTTTTTTTTTTTTTTTTTTATCGTGCGGAAATCCCTTCGGATACCCCCCCCGCCGGCCAGCGGGGGCGGTTATGTCGGGCTTGCACCGACTAAAACCGCACGCCGTCTCGGGTCTTCAGACGCCGGGGTGTAAGGTTACCCATAGAGCATATCCCTCGCACCCCGGCAGACCCTGGCCCATCTCACCACTAACAGCATCGCTCATCCTGTCTCCTCTGAAAGCAGAGGAGTACGGAGAGCGATGTGTTCCCGCCACGTTGGGTATTGGCCGACGATCAATGCCAACCCTATGAAGGGGTGAAGGGGAAGCCATTGACCGCCGCCAAGGGTGTACCGGCCGCTCCGATTCCGTTCCCCCCGGACTGCAGCGGGATCGGAATCGGAGCGACACTCGAGGAGGTTACCCAACACACACCCCATCAATACAGTACCTACACAGCGAATTTCACTGGAAATTGTATCATTGAGCTGATTATATTATTAACCGTGAATCATTCAATTCTGAGTCTGTCTTACATCGGTGGAAAGACGGAGTCAACAATTAAATGTGATCAATTTGACCTTCGCGCAATTAAGATAGTTGACAAAGACAAGGGTCTCGCAAGATAGCGTCGTTTATTGCAATATCATGTGTGAAAAAATATTGGTGGTAGTTTTAATTTATAGCACTAAGATGGCGAGTACCTACGCAGACAGTATTTTGGCAAGCAGTCATTTTTGCCTTTGTGCGCTTGCAACGCCCCCAGGTGTCACGTACTCGTTTCTGACCCCTATGTCAAGCTTTTTTAAGCTCCTATAAATTAAAATCAGCAAAAGTCAACATTCCTGCGGCGGGTAATACTCGTAACTCACTACCTACCTACCTAGAAACTGTTGAAAATTCAGCAGATTTTTGGCAGGAATCTTTAATAAATCGTATAATTCTGACAGTGCGTATTAAAAGCAGTATGGCAACGATTTATTTTTTAATGAGTAAGTAATTTATTCAAGAACTTTATGAGATAAAGACTTGTAATCAATAACTTTGATAATGTGATTTAAAAAAAAACCGAAATATACTCTTTGCGCGTTAGTGCAGCCGCATGCAGGGTTGTCTTTAGAGTTTTTGGATTTCGAATAAGTATATAATGTACCTACGAGTATTAACACACATGCCTATAATATTACTTATCCATTGTGCTCAGAAAGACAGTGTTTATTTTATGTATTTATTGACCTTTATAAACCCTTTATAGACCTTTATAAAACCTTTATAATCCAAATTTCTCAATATTTTTAAATCAATACATATAATAAAATCGTAACGAGGTGAAAACTCAAAACATTGAATATTTTTCCAACAAAATTATTGATTTGTGTTCTAGGAGCGAATGTGAATTTTAGGTTTTTTGTCGGTTTTTCTGTGTGTCTGCTTTTGATTATCGATATCCGAGCATCACTAGAAAACCGCTCATACACTTTGCTATATATCATCACGCTATTATAGGTATGATCTCCAGTAGAGCAAAATCGGTCTTAACTGTTATTGATGACAACTTTATTATTACAAGTTTTGTAGCTCAGCAGAACTCAGACATGGTCAAAATCCAGACTATAACTAACACATTACACCTTAAAGGTAATGAACAGTAAAATGTAAAATCTCGAAACTCCACTTGATTAGCAGCAACGCATAAACATTTCATAATGAATATCATCACGCTATTATATAAAGGAATCGGGCAGAATTGATTTCGATGGTGAATATTTCTCTATCTAGTTCGAACGAATTGTCAATGTAATACGAGTGTACGGTACTAAATCACCTCATCAGGCCCGTTAAATAAAATAACGTAATACTTACGTGTTAGTATCAAAACTGCAGAAATAAACATACCTACCTTAAAGCGTACGAAGTCGCGGGCAACAGTAGTTCATTAATGTAGTTTCTTCTAAATTATATTTTAATTGTAAATGTAATGTTTGATTCCTAGATTCTTATAATATATTCATTTATTCTTTGCTTATCTCATTAATATATTCCCTTCAATTTGTGCCAATCCTGATTGTTATGAAACGGTTGGAACTAGAAACATTACCAAATCAAATACCAGCCTACCTGGCTGACATTAGATTAGCGATACATTTTATGTTTCTGATTACAGCCTCATCTATTCCCACTAATATGAGGGAAGAAAAATGTAAATGGATTCATAACTTCATAATATACATTGTCCAAAGTAATATACACTAGTCTCACTAAGTGTGGAAAGTAAATAATACTTAATAAAGCTTATTTCCTCTAAAGTCCTAAAGTTAGCTGAAAATTAGAAAATGGTCGACTTTCTAATTGTCTCTTACCTTGAGTGTGACCTTTAATACTAGTGTACTTAAATTGGATACACTTTATCTACCAAAAATTTGGAATTTTAAGGGTGCTCTCACTAGTAAATCCATTAATAAGATTCCTTATTATCAAACCAAATTGATGAAAAGGCTGGTATTAGGGCTTGGGCTGGTATTCAGGTCTTCCACCGTACCGGAAAATGAAAGATATGTCAATTACGTGCAAACATAAATATTTTGTAAATATGTAGAATTATAGTTAGGTAACAGGCAGACTGGTAAATTAAGAAAAGATGATTGAAGTCTTAATGATAGATGAGGCTATAAAATCACTAATTGTTAATTCTATTTTATACTAAGCAGATACATTTACTCGGAAGACCGACGAAATTTGGAAACACATTCACTTACTTACGCTTCTATATTATCTATAAAGGGGCAGAAAGCGTTACAATTCTTATACAATTTCATTTTACCAGCTAAGTATATTCTTTTGATCACACGTAATACGCAGTAAAAAAAATGCTGGCAAAAGATATAAATATTCGGAAAGGGAAGGTAAAATGGGGATGTCGGTATTACGCAAGGACCTGAAGAAGTCCCGAGAAGTCCCGGTTACTCATACTGGCTTTTTCCGGTAAAGTTAACAGCAGAACTCCCACAACTAAACTTAGGTACTTCTCCTTTAATATCAGTATAAACAAGCTCACAGGTTAACTCGCTAGTACCACGTAGATTTTGGTAGGTACTATCGATTAAAAATCGTATCCAAACTTCACCTTGGATGTGTTATCGATAACCACGCTAAATCATAACCAAAGTTATTATCTTACTATCTTTATAGACAAAACGCTATCTGTTTAAACCTAGCGTAGACTTTTGATGAGAAATCTCCATTGTATATGTAGGGCATGGTCAATTACTGTCAGATTAAAAATCAGGTCATGATGGCTTGCACTCGGTCTTCGTTGTAAATGTAAACAAAATGATAAAACTACGCGAAAGTGTGGCGAAAGTTATTATACCTACCAGTTATATGTAGGTACCAAAACAACACAGATTGAAAATCCGTACTTTAATATCGGTCGGGGCAAACTAAACTTATATTGTAAGAGACTAGACTACTGTTTTTGGGTGCAGCTCCGCTCGTGTTGATGTACTACGATCGTCTAAGAGTTATTTTACAAAGGAACAATTTTTTGGATAAAGGTACCATTTTTTTTCGTGCGGAAATCCCCTCGGATACCCCCCTCCGCTGGCCAGCGGGGGCGGTTATGTCGGGCTTGAACCGACTAAAACCGTACGCCGTCTCGGGTCTTCAGACGCCGGGGTGTAAGGTTGCCCATAAAGCATATCCCTCGCACTCCGACTGACATCTCCTGTTTCGAGATGGCCCCCTCGGGTTTGGGATGTTTGGGGTGTCCCCGTCTTGCCACGGTTTGGGGGAGGGGCGCTAGTCACCCCACCGTCCCGGCCTTCTTCTGCGGATGAAAGGTTCCTTACGCCCTTTTGATGAAAAGTTTCACAAAGGTATTTTGGGTTAGCTACTATCAAAAACCAGGGTTTCTACATAGTTTCATTACATATTAACTTGGTTACATAGGATCTAACAATAGTTGTGTTATGATATACAAACTATCAATGCCCTGGTACATAGATATTTTTATCACAGTAACAAGTACCACTATGGGACTAATAGGATCCACAACAAAAGAGCCGGTGAGTGACAGAAGTGAGCGACACTCCCGCAAACCGTCCACGTCACATCATGAGGATGCGATTCATTACCCACTGCAAAACAATTACATTACCGCATTACATATACTTTAAACTATCTAATCCTATATTATTTAGCCTCTATTATTTTCATTATCTCCACTGACATTAGTAAGACTAACTAAGTTTTACAATGTCACCATGTGACGTGAACAAATTACAGGTGTGGAGAAGGATGGTAGATGTACAGTATGTACACAGTAAAATGTTATTTTCAGTATTTCCGCGTTCGTCATTCGTACAGTCATTCTAATGTATGTAAGTATGTAATCAAATGAGTGATTCCAGGTATTTGATTACAGGTTTAATCCAAGTGTTGACATTTCCTAATTTGATGTTTTCTGTAGTTGATTCAAAATGGCTTGTAGGCAAATTTAATTAACAAAACCGTCGAAATAAAGCATCTATCAAAGTCGTGAAACTGAGGACCATTTTGAGGACCATATTGTGGGCATCTTTTTTGGTGGTCTTCATTCTTTAGACTTCACTTATAGCTTCTTATCATCTGGCGGGCTGCATTCATATTGACGTTTCCTATAATAAAATAAAAATAAATATTAGATACGCGGTAGATGGGGGTGCTTGGTTGGGGACCTCCACGCGGTGCACCCTGGGCAACGGAGACGGCAGCGCCTCTCTCCTAGGGTGGGAGAGATGCTGCCGCCTGCGGCCAACTCCGACCGAGGCGAGGACGGCCCTGTTGAGGGCTGTTCGGAAGCTTTCCACGTGTCCCTCTGAATGGCAGATGGCACAGTGGAGAGCAAGTAAGGGGGCCATCTCGAAACCGGAGATGGCCCAGGGTCAGTCGGGGTGCGAGGGATATGCTCTATGGGTAACCTTACACCCCGGCGTCTTAAGACCCGAGACGGCGTGCGGTTTTAGTCGGTGCAAGCCCGACATAACCGCCCCCGCTGCCCGGCGGGGGGGTATCCGAAGGGATTTCCGCACGAAAAAAATAAATAAAAGATACGCGGTAGATGGGCTTCTTCCATACCACATGCGCATGAGGCTCGTATATGTGATCTGGACCCGGATAGGTACGTAGACCAAGTGGACCCGATAGTGGTCGCGCATCGCGGTGTGAATGCACTCCATAGACAAACTTTAATCTTGAAGAGGCAAGCTAATAAGCCTTTAATAAAATGGAGTAGCAATTAAATCACATTAACTACCTAAGAAAGTGAGCTAGGAGGTTAGCTACTGAGTAGTACCTAGGTCTATTAGATTCCGGACGACCACTTGGGAATCAGGGGTGTCATTTGTGAGCAATTGAATAAAGTTAGTCCATTAACTACGAGGGTTCATACGAGTTATTGGACTAAAATTTTAAACAAAACTTCGGTTCGATCCGATTGATATGAATAAATTACCTATTATTAAAATGTACACAAATCGTGTTGTCATTCAATGTCAATGTCTAAATGATAATTTCCGTATTTAGGTTACTACTATCGTACCTATATGGTGTGAGTTCTCGAAGTCTCAAGTAACCGGGGCATAGACCTAGAAACTACAATATTTACCATGTCACGCGACCTTAATTGCTAATACTATTTGCTTTCATGATAATCGCACGCGAGTTTACAACAATCATGCTTGCGAGGTATCATGTTGATTCTTTGATGTGAGGAAACAACGAATAGAGATAGCTATCAATGAGATTAAATGACATTATAGTTTTATAATTGTTTAGCAACATTATAGATGTTGTCCACTGGTGACGGATCACGGAACGCCATAGACACAACCTTGACGGTATTAAATCTGAATCGAACTAAAACCTATCCTTCCTATCCTAACATACCCACAGTGGGCGTCTGTTATACCGAATACCGACTAGTGTAGCCGCTGCTAAAAATCGAATGAGTAGGTAGAATAACATATACACTTGAAAACGGAGTGGATTAAGAAAGAATAGAGTCTGGCCAACGAAAGCTGTCCACGCATTATTTTCAGAAGTTTTGATATGGCAATAATTTAAGACTGTCAATATTGACACATTGACAGTTTGGATAATTTTGATATTTCAGTTATAAAACAAAATAAACGAATTTTATGGAGTTAGCGTTAGTAACACTGAGAAGCCTGCACAATGAGCTGAGGGAAGCAATTGAATTTACTGATGCCGTGATTAGAAAAAAAAAATTCAAGAACGGGTTTGAGTTTCAAAACAATAAAAATGAACGGGCTTTACTTACAGAAAAATATGAAATTGCGGCATGGAGACATAGATTCTTGAGGACAATACATAAAAGGAGGCTAGAAGGTAAACAGATTATTTAAGTACCTTGAGGAGACATATATACATCAGAACTATAAAGTTAAAAAATCGTTGCAAGGGCCTTCAACAAGTGGTTTCACTTGTGGAGGAACGGAGTGTGATGTTCCTCCAACACAAAGGGAGGATCCTCCGACCAGGCAAGGTGATCACGCCTGGCGGGCCGCGGCCCAGTGGTTGTCGTTGGGATGTTGTATATATGTTATACCAGCGCGCGACCTTCACTTTCGCGATTCAGGATTGGTGATTGATACGTAGTAGTATCGAAGTAGTCCCACTTGTTGTCGCTAGATGGCGCTGGGTATATGTGGTCTCGCCACACACTACTATCGTCAGGAAAAAGACTTATTATTGTGCATGCAGGATCGGAGGAAGAGTTTGTGCCAGTTGCATTATTGGTATTATTCAGCACAAAATCTAAATCAGCTGACTACCACGATGATATGAATGCTACCAACTTTATGAAATGGTTTGAGGAAATGTTGATGCCTTTTCTTTTTTTTTTATCGTGCGGAAATCCCTTCGGAAACCCCCCGCGTGCCAGCGTGGGCGGTTATGTCGGGCTTGAACTGACTAAAACCGCACGCCGTCTCAGGTCTACAGACGCCGGGGTGTAAGGTTGCCCATAGAGCATATCCCTCGCACCCCGACTGACCCTGGGCCATCTCCGATTTCGAGATGGCCCCCTCGGGTTTGGGAACCACGGTGTCCCCGTCTTGCCCCGGTTTGGGGGAGGGGCGCTAGTCCCCCACCGTCCCGGCCTGCTTCTGCTGGGGTGACAGGTGGCCTCACCCGCCACCCCCAGGCCTGCGCTAATGGAGGACGGAGGTCGTTAAGCGACCTCCGGCGCCTGAGTCGCCTGCGGAATTTAGCGAGTATATATGTATATATACGATATATATATATCGTATATATATATATAGACGATATATATATATATATATATACGAGTATATATAGTAATAAATTGAGGAAATGTTGATACCTAATCTCACTAAACCTAGTGTAATTGTGATGGACAATGCAAGTTACCATGTGAAACAAGTAAACAAACCCACTACTATGTTTGATTCTAAAGCTAATCTCCGAATATGGCGTCAAGAGAATAATATTCATTTTAAACAATATCACACCAAAGCTGAATTAATGTATTTGATGAAAGATAATAAACCTGCAGTTGTTTGAGAAGCAGAAGTACTTCTAACTCTCTCTACTTCTTCTCTTTCTGGGTGCTTTTTGTTTTTTTATACCTGTTTCCGATTTTGATAATTGATAAGCGCAATAACCAAATAAATAAAAAGAAAAAAAATATATACATTTTGTGTTGGCTTGTAATTTGCAATATTGTGATCATACTGGAATACATAAATTGTTATTAGTCTGTAAGCATTCCTAAAATAAATAAATAACCAAATACAGTCATATCCACAATCACGAAATTTTGTTGCTGCCACGGTATCATTGCGACCTCAATGCTATTGAGCTGGTATGGAGTCAAGCGAAGAGAAAAGTAGGAAACAAAAATATAGGAATACCAGGGTCTGAAATGCAAAATTTAATAAAAGAATGTCTTCTTTCCATAACTGCTGATGACTGGAAGAAGTACACTGACCATGTGCTAAATGTGGAAAATCAGTACAAATTAAAGGGACCGTATTACTGAAAACGAACTTGAACCATTCATAATACATCTTGGGGACAGTAGCAGTGAAGAAAGCAATGAAGCTGTTTCAATATTATCAGGTGTAGAGTTTATGGAATCCGATTTTTTTTTATACCACTAAGGTGGCAGACAAGCACACGGCCCATCTGATGGGAAGCGGTTACCGCGGCTTATGAACGTGTGCAACACCAGTGGCGTCACACTCGCTAAATTGTGTTAAATTTTTTTGTATAAAAAAAAATATTGTACGGCTAAATTACGAAAAATGGCAAGTGCTCATCAATTAAAGTCCTCGACTGTACATAAAATTATGGATTATTTGAAAATAATAAAAAGGCAGAATTAAAAGTACTCTTTTGTTTAATATTCTTCATAATACACCTGCGATTTGCTGATGACATAGCCTTAATGGCGGAGTCGCTAGAGGAGCTAACCCGGATGCTGGACGGCTAGCTTCATCCTCGCGACGCATCAGTCTTGGCATGAATTTGGATAAAACCAAAGTCATGATCAATGACCACATTGATCCAGGACCGGTCATTGTGGATACCTTGGGCAGATTGTGCAGTTAGGTAAAAACAATTTTAAGAAGGAGGCTAAGAGGAGGATCCAGCTAGGCTGGGCAGCGTTTGGGAAACTACGTCGAGTCTTCTCGTCATCCATACCGCAGTGTTTGAAAACGAAAGTTTTCAATCAGTGCGTCCTACCCGTAATGACCTACGGCGCTGAGACGTGGCAATTCACGGTAGGGCTGGTCCACCAGTTCAAAGTCGCTCAGCGAGCTATGGAAAGAGCTATGCTCGGAGTTTCTCTGAAGGATAGGATTCGTAACGAATACATCGGACAGAGCTCAAAGAATTAGCAAGCTGAAGTGGAAGTGGGCCGGCCATATCTCGCGAAGAACCGACAACCGCTGGGGTAAATGTGTTCTTGAGTGAAGACCACGACTCGGCAAACGTAGTGTAGGACGCCCTCCGGCCAAGTGGGATGACGATCTGCGAAAGACTGCGGGCACATGCTGGATGCGGCAAGCTGAAGACAGGGCGCCATGGCGCTCATTAGGGGAGACCTATGTCCAGCAGTGGACTAGAATAGGTTGATGATAATAATATAACATAACATAACTTCAGGCCTGTATCCCCGAAGGGGTAGACAGAGGTGTATTACACACCCACGATTCGCCAGTTACGTTTAGGTCCCAATGTAATAGGGGGCCAGCCTATTGCCATCTGCCGGGCACATTACTAAGCGAGCGGTAATTAATATTTTTAATACACACATAACTACGAAAAGTCAGAGGTGTGTGCCGGGGGCGATTGGGGATTGAACTCGAGACCTCGTCTCGGCAGTCCGTTACGTACGCCACTGGGCTATCGCCGCTTTTTTTAATCGAAAATTACAGCCTATAAAACATTTAAAAAAAAATTACTTGCTGAATAATAAATAGTATCAACTCCGTTTAAGCAGTGTATAGCCAGGGATAACAGCTCTTGACTTTTTTAATTTCCGCCTTTTTTCTGGGACTGCTTTCGTTGGCCAGAATCTATTATTCGGGGCATTTTCAGAGGATAAAACGGTTGGTTAGAACAGTTTAACGAATTCATAATAGATTTCATTAATTCTTTAAATAATATACAACATTTTGTCATGTTTTACTTTACCATACAAATATATAGTCCCGTCTCTTTCCTATTGGGGTAGGCAGAGATAACATCTTTCCACTTGCTACGATCGGGGCATACCTAAGTACGCCTTAACAGTTATAAAAGCAGAAGAAACTTTTGTAATTGTTTTTATATAATTATGCACGCCGGTCACCGGGAGACTACGCCACAGTGCCAGCACTGCGAGGATCCTGGCGAAGACACGGCGCTCCACACGTTGGTGGAGTGCCCTGCGTGGGCGAGTCAACGCCGGGATCTCGTTGCGGTCGTGGGCGTGGACGTTCTCTCGTTGGAAACCATTGTGAGGGCCGTGGGCTCCGACGGGAGCAAGTGGCACGCCGCCGCCCTTTCTGCGAGCAGGTAATGCGCGCGAAAGAGACGGCGGAGAAGGAGCGGGAGAGAACCCCCCGAGTTCTGCAGTCTGCGGCGAGGACGCCGCAGACTCGTCTACGCCCGGGACTACCCGACCGCCATGATCGGGGCCTGAGGACGGCAGTTGGCCGAATCGCCGTCCTTACAGAAGCAGGCCGTGGCGGAGACGTGTCGTGTGTGTCCTACACACGCTTGCCAACTCACCGACGCGGGATAAAACCCGACCCCACCAGGCGAGGCCGCGCTGGCGGCCAAGGTCCGCCGGTAACCCTGGGGTTATCCTTTCGAGGGCTTACCCGGAGTGCCCGGCAATGGACACTTGGGGAGGACACCGTGCGGTTTTAGTCGGTTCATGCCCGACATAACCACCCCCGCTGGCCGGCGGGGGGGGTATCCGAAGGGATTACCGTAAAAAAAAAATATTATGCACGCCGGTTACCGGTACCTACTTTTGGGTTGTTATCACTAGTTCCAGGGTCAATTTGGAGTTCAGATGTTTTTTCTCACTTGTTCCATTGATTTTTATAATGAAACAAAAGAAACTAAACTTTAATTAACATTTCTCACTATTTTCTCCGTCTTCATTTAATGGAACTAGTGAGAATATTTATTTCTCACTTGTTCTAATGATTTTTTAAATGGAACTAATGTAACTAAAATTAAATTAACTTGTACCACTAATTCCTTCATGTTAATTCAATAGAACTAGTCAGAAGGTGTCTTTATCACTCGTTTCATTGATTTTTTAAATGGAATATCAGAAACTAAAATTAAATTAAATTGTCTTACTAGTTCCTCCGTATTTATTCAATGGAATTGGTGAGATTTTTTTTTCTTCTTTTTTTAAATGGAACAAACGAGCCTAAACTTAAAGTAACATGTCTCATTAGTTCCATCTATCATCAGTATCATCATCATCATTAGTATCTTACTATTTCCATTGAATTAATGCGGTGGAACTAGTGAGACACATTTTTTTTATTAAGTTTCACTAGTTTCACTGACATTGATAAAGGAACTAGAGAGAAAAAATATCTCACTTGTTCCATGGGACAAATTGATACTGGAACTAGTGAGAACAGCCCGTACTTTTGACCTGACCTTTCACTTAAACGTCCTCGATCTGATTTGCATGCGTACGCCTAGGTCGACCATTACCGGGATGCCCATTCACCCTCACCTCATAAATCTGTTTCGTTAAACTTCTTTCGTCTATCCTCTCTACGTGTCAGTACCATCTAAGCATCCCTTTCTCTATCTTAGCCAATACATCGTCCACCATACCACAACGCTCCCTTATCACTCTGTTCCTCACATTGTCGATCAAGGGAACTCTAGCCATACTTCTCAGACCTCTTATTTCCATAGCATAAATTTAGGTACTTTTATGCAGCTCCTGCCACATCCAAAATTCGCTACCATACATAAGTGTGGGGACGAGCACTCCTCCTCTCTGCCTATCAAAAAATACCTACTTAATTGAATCGTCAGTCGAACGCCCTATTTCTTATACTTAACTACATATCCAAACCAACTGAATTAACTACTCATGATAATGTCTATCATTCGACGTGCATAATACGAAAAGCACTCATAATTATAGCAAGCGTTATCATCACTATCCGTATCAATGGTACATATTTTATCGCACTGCCTGTAAGATCCACCTGCTTATATAGAGGTATAATGAGTAGATTTTCGTAACATGTTGTGTGGAGAACTAAAACAGGGCCACATACAGGTGCACTACTTTGAATACAAACATTGAGAAATACGGTTATTTATAAAGTTGTTACCTAGTTTCGATAATATTTTCGCTATTATAAAATGTGACTAAATATTTGACTATAATAGTTTTCCGTACAGCAATAGAGGGGTGTATGGGGGCTGCACCAAAATCTTCGGGTCGGAGCACCTTCTGATTAATGGATGAGCCTCTGGCGCAGGTTTGCTTCTCGGGGTTGGGTTGGTAAGACGGCAGTCGCTCCCGCAAAAGCCAAGATAAGCACAATAAAGAAAAGAGTAGGAGAGCAAACCTCCGGGCTTCAAAGTAAGTACAAGCTTTGGATGCAAATGGGACTTACGCTGTGATGATGAGATGAGTTTTCTGTAGAGCCATAGTAGGCAAGTAGTAAATCTTAAACTTATGTAAGTAAAATACATAGAGAGAATGCAAATCCGAATGCGGAATTCCGGACGGAATTTCCGTCAAGTGTAGCGTGGGGCTTTGTCACTTTCATCGCCCTGAATGCACCACGGTCCACGAGCCTGTTTTCTAGTTCAATACACTAATTGATACATAATATCCGTACCAGGCGTGAATAACTTAACAAATCGAAAATACATATTTTTCAGGGCAGCCATTTTTAAGTTTAAGTTTTATCTGTAAATTCAGATTTTATGTTATTGAATACTCTTTTATCTGAATGTAATTCATTTGCTTGGGGTTTTCAGATATCATAAGATTATTTAATGAATTTACCGTATTTACAGTAAAAAAATGACATATCAAGTTGTTCACCATTGTGTTGTTGTGTAAAAAAATTAAAGATAATAAGTATAGTCTCTGCGTATGTACCTCTTATGGGACTGAAATCGTGATCTTATGTATGTAAGTATGTGTATAGGTATGTATAGGTATTGACGATAAGGTGGAGTGGTTCTGAGTGGCCATAACCCGTGACTGCGACGCAGCAATGCCTAGGGCTTCGCCCTATAATCCGAGGGGTCACAGGTCTACTGGTGGTCGTCGGAGATCGCGAGGCTCAGACGAGCCTGCGTGATTACGCACCGCCGGTGGGCCGCCGAGGAGTCACCGCCTCGCAAATGCGGAGGCCCGAGAAGCGGAGTTGTACGGGAGATACAGGGAGGCCAGAGGAGCCCTCCGAGCGGAGATAAGGCGGGCCAAACAGGCCGCCTTCCGCGAGCTGCTGGAGACGCTGGAGCGGGACCCGTGGGGGCGGCCCTACCGGATGGTGAGGGGCAAGGCCCAAGGCCCCGCCGTTAACCCGGTGTCTCCAGCCGGAGCTGCTCGGAAGAGTTATTGGCTCCCTGTGCCCAGCGCGGGCGGGTGGAACATATTCCATTTGTATTCCACATTCGGCCATGGAGCCCAACGTGGATGACGACGACGTCCCCGACGTCACTTGGGTAGAAATAGAGCTGGCGGTGAGAAGGCTAAGAGCCAAACGCACCGCCCCGGGACCCGACGGCATTCCAGGCCGAGCGTGGGTTCTAGCTCTAGTCGAACACGCTCTCGAGCCTCTACTGAGAGGGCTACTCAGCGCATGTTTGCATCGGGGCCAGTTTCCGAAATTGTGGATGCCATCATGCGCGTGAGGGCTCTAGCGGAGAATGCAGTAGCCCGGGGTGAGGTGATGTTGGCGGTGTCCCTGAACATCGCTAACGCGTTCAACACCTTGCCCTGGAGTTGCATTAGAGAGGCACTCATTTATCACGAAGTGCCTCTCTACCTTCGCTGCATAGTCGGGGCGTATTTGACGGAGAGAGTCACAGGGATCGGCCCTGGGGCCGCTCCTGTGGAACATCGGACCCGACTGGGTGCTTCGCGGTGAGCACGTAGACGGTGCCACCGTCACGTGCTACGCGGACGACGCGGTCGTGATAACGTGCGGGGCGTCATACCGCGAAGCGACTCTGAAGGCCACAACCGCGGTTGCCCAAGTCGTGGAGCGGATCCGGCGGCTGGGTCTCGAGGTGGCTCTGCATAAAACCGAGGCCCTGTTCTTTAATGGGCCTCGGAGCAAGCTACCCGAGGGATCCACTCTCATCGTGGGAGGAAATCGCAACGGTATCAAGCCCCAAATGAAATATTTGGGGCTCGTGCTCGACGGCCGATGGGACTTCGGAGAGCACATCCGAAGTCTGGCCCCCAAATTGAAGGGCACAGCTCTCGCTCTGGCGCGGCTGCTGCCCAACATGAGGGGGCCCGATGACTCCTGCAGGAGACTCTACGCGGGGATCGTGCGGTCCATGGCCCTGTATGGGTGCCCAATATGGGCGGATGCCCTGAAGGCCAGAAGTGTGCAGATGCTGCGCGCTCCACTGCGGGTGATGGCCATCAGGGTCATCCGTGGGTACCGCACGATCTCCTTCGAGGCGGCGAGTCTCCTTGCTGGAACTCCGCCATTGGACCTGGAGGCGAGAGCCCTTTCGCAACTGTACCAGTGGCGAAAGGAGGCGCGGCAGCAGGGGCGGAACCCCGAGCCTCGAGAAATCGAGGCCGTGCACTCCAAGCTCCGCCAGGCCATCGTGGTGGAGTGGAAGGAACGACTTGGGCGACCAAGCCGCAATAGCGGCGGTAAGGCCCATCATGGAGGATTGGCTAGAGTGGCGACACGGAAGCCTCTCGTACCGACTGACGCAGGTGATCTCCGGTAAGGGGAGCTTCGGGGACCACCTGCATCGGATCAGCTGCGACGCGAGCGAGGACTCCGGGCTGCACACGCTGGCGGACTGCCCGGCGTGGGAGGCGCCGAGGCGTGACCTCGTGGCAGCCATCGGGGTGGGAGTCCTCTCGCTCGGCAGCATGATTGCGACAGTGGTGCGGAGCGCGCCCGGGAGAGATTTAGAACTCGCGCGACTCAGGCGTCGGAGGTCGCTTATCGACCTCCGTCCTCCATGAGCGCAGGCCTCGGGGTGGCAGGTGATGCCGCCTGTCACCCCAGCAGAAGCAGGCCGGGACGGTGCGGTGGGGCAACTAGCGCCCCACCCCCAAACCGGGGAAAGACGGGAACACCGTGGTTCCCAAACCCGTGGGGGATTTCCTAATGAAAAAAAAAAGTTATGTATGGGTAATTAAGAAACAAACAATAGCAAAATAATCATTTTTATTCCGAAAAAAAGTTAAAATATTATAGAATTAGTTGAATTCTTCTTTAATTGAATTCGTGATTTAAGGATAAACCGCCAAAACTGCAGTTATCTTTATTTAACATACTCGTATCACTTTGTCTCATCACATGCGCAACGGATAAAATATGTAAGATGATAGATTTATTTGTCACAACATACAATGCAATTTCGATGCGGTAATAACTGAACAACTTGATTAATGCTATTAAAAACGTTAAGTACGTTGTTTGAATAAATGAACATCTCGTGTTATTCGTTAACTTTTCTTTAGTTGGCAGTATTATAATGACATGTTGAGTTGTGTAAATAATTACAATTTGAATGTTTTAATATCTCAAGACATCCCATTGTACCATTTAGTAAGAGAGTTATTCAAAAATTCACATGTTTGCTATGTGCGGTAAAACAGACCTGTCGACTTAGTCATTAATTCACCCTATGAAAGGAGCAATCCTAATGCCTATTATGCGTTAAAAAAATATAAATGTAAGTTGACTTATCCACCTATTCACGCCTGGTACGGATATGTACCTACTTAAGTTAAGTACCTAGGTAAATAAGTTTCATTAGATGCAGTAAGCGTTGGACTGCTTACCTAAGAGATCAAGAGAGAAAGAGACGGCGGAGAGGGAGCGGGAGAGAACCCTGCCCCTCGAGTTTCGCAGTCTGCGGCGAGGACGCCGCAGACTCATTTACGCCCGGGACTACCGACCTCCATGATCGGGGCCTGAGGATGGCAGTTGGCCGACTCGCCGTCCTTACAGAAGCAGGCCGTGGCAGAGGCGTGTCGTGTGTGCCCTACACACGCCTGCCAACTCACCGAAGCGGGAGAAAACCCGACCCCACCAGACGAGGCCGCGGTGGCGGCCAAAGTCCACCGGCATCCCTGGGGTTATCCTTTCGAGCGCTTACCCGGGGTGCCCGGAAACGGACACTTGGGGAGGACACCGTGCGGTTTTAGTCGATACACGACATAACCACCCCCGCTGGCCGGCGGGGGGTATCCGAAGGGATTTCCGCACGTAAAAAAAAAAAAGAGATCAAGTGATCGCCGCGCTGGTTCGATTCCCACTTAGTGCAAATATTTGTACCTATGCATGAATGTATTAGTCTGGATGTTACTATGTAGGTATAATATGTATAGTATGGATCTAGACGGCGGTATGTAATATGTGCTAGGTACTATATTTATTTTTTATTATGCAGTAGTGCAACTCAATTGAAGAACATTATGATTCAATTAAATTTTTAAGCATTTTGTATGCTAACTTTTTCTAAAGATTTAGATCGGAAAAAGAGAACATCTAGAACGGGACTTGAACCCGCGACCAGTCCCTTACAGGGGGAATGCTCTGACCAGCTGAGCTATCTAGACACGTCCCAGATAATCGAAATTCTCCGATATATTATATACGTCTTAAGGCGACGACGCTTGATGATGCTAAGACAAAGATAGGTATGATTCAGTTGACTGAGGGCGAGAACTGATAACCCGTATGTATGGGGAAAATGTTAATAACGAGTCCTGTCTCCGGTTTGACCTGGTGACCTCAACCACGAGATAACTAAAAAGCTTATCTAGTTCATACAATGAGAGGTGTCTCTCGATACAATCAGCGTACAGAATGGTTTTGTTGAGTATATTATTAATCAGTATGTAGATAGTTCAAGAAATTGTTATGAGTATATTATCAAAATTATTTGTGTCTTTGCTACCTATCGTACCCATAAAATAACTGATTAGGTAAATAAGTATATTACATACATACATATTTACGCCTTTCTCCTTCTGGGGTAAGCAGAGACGGCCCGCTATCTTCTCCCCTGCCAATCTGTTTAGTGCATGTAGGTTCTGTGAGGTCGACCCCAGCCTGGCTACTCGCTTACACGTGCCTAGCGTACTTCATTCATTCGTTCCACGTGCCCAAACCTTCTTAGCTTACCCTTTTCAATCCTCAGCAACATTTTTTTTCAGGTCACACCACACGACTATCGTATCTATTTCGTATATCTGAAATCTTCCTATGAACCAGCCTTACTTCACACATTCCTACTTCACAATGAAGGCATTTTAACTGCGTACAGTCTATTTGTTTATTTACCTATTTATTGGAACATTCAATTTATAATTATATTATTATTCAAAGCGTTATACATTGATAATAGAAGTAGGTATAGTGCAAATGTGTCAGTTAGGTAAACGCATAACCCCACACCAATGTAGGTACTATATAGGTATAGATACGTGTATGGGATTTTACGTAGGTATCGATTTGGGTGCGTACCCACCCGTGGAACACCTAGTAGAACCAACTATTATTTATTCTGTGGTAGAACATCTAGGTATTCCACGTGAACGGTTTTGTGTCCGTGGTTCACCTAAAAAGTGTTCCACGTATCACTAGAACCATATGAAATTTATACAAGCGCCTTCATTTGGGTGCCATACAATCATAAGCCATAAGTCTGTGATCCGTCCAAATGTAAAAAAATATAGCAAATGAACGGCAATAGGCCCTGTGGGTGTCAATTAACCTCTACAGACCCGTTCGGCGATATACAAGCGTGAGTCATCATCATCATCTTAGCGACGACCTCGGCTGCATCTGAACCCTTAACCTCATTTTGGCTATTACAGAAGCGATTGCCGTCTAACCTCCCAAACCCGAGAGGAAAGCCGGTGCCAGGGCCTCGTCCATTCATTGACAAGTGTACCAGCCAACATGTGAGGTTGACTTCACTCAAAAGTTGCTGAACACTGTCCAATTTACAAATGGTCTTAACAATAAAAATAATAATTGATGTAGACGTCAATATTTTTACTATTTTTGTAATCTTCAGACGATATATTTCATGTTTTGTCTATTATTTTAAGTACCGATTAAGTTGGCTCTAAAATCTATCATGATTTTAGAGCCAACTTAATCGGTAACTTGGAATGTCTTAAGCTAATTGAGCTGAGTGAGACGAAGTCGAGCGAAAGCTCCTCATACTAGACTTCAGGATTTTCTTTGTCACAGGTCTCCTCCTAAACTACTAATCCAATCAGAACCAAATTTGGCATGATTAAAGAGGTCAATCAGAGGAAGGTTTATGGATATATTTTGAAAAAATTAATGCTAGCACAGAGGAATGATCACCGTTAAAAAAATTCCAGATGGAATTAAATAATAACCGCTCGAGACACTGTGACCAAACTTTACACGCTCAGAAAGCATGTCCAGAGTTGTGACTTTCAAAAAGAATTTTCAAAATCGGACTTGCCACGGAGGAATGATCACTGTTCAAAATTTTCAAAATCTGAATCCGCAATAGCGGTCAAATCTATTGGACAAGAGTCACGATGTCTCACTCAGCTCAACATTGCAAGCAGCGATTCGCCTTGCAGACCTAGGTTTAAAGACGACTGTAGTTTTTTTCTAAGTCTTGATCAGATCTTACTACTATTATAAATCCAGAAGTTTGAACAAACATCCACCCAATGTTTGTTACTTAATCATGTCAAAGCGGCTCAAAGGATTTGGATGAAATTTGGCACAGAGATATACCTATTATAGTCTGGAATAGCACATACGTTTTCACAGGAATAGGCTCATGTAGGGAAAAAACGGGACCAGTATTCCGCGCGTGTAGAGCTGTGGGCAACAACTGCCAATAACTAAGTAATAGTAACTATGTAAACAGCTAAGTATCTATTATAAGTGGTATTGTAGGAAATCATTTTAGGGTCTTTGATATTTCACAATTGGATCATTGATATTACTGTATCTATGACTAATAGCTTTTGTAGATAAAGAGAAGATACGTAAATAACAATAACTTGGCTTTAGACGGTTCTTTGTTTTATTCACACATTTTTTAAAGTGAGTATTGACCGGCGATACTCGTCGTAATGTAACCTATTACAAAGCAAGCATTCGTGCAGTCAGTACGGGGCATGTTGATCATGTTGATATCATTTCAGATTACTTAGTTACAAACTCGATACCCCATAAACAATTAAAACGACTTCAAAACCAAATAGGTACCTACCTAAAGAAAAGTAAAAATTACCCGTATTACGGATTTAATTCAAAAGGCAATAATGGGCGTAAGACTTTTCTGTTAGTTTGTTGTTGATATATTTGCACTGAGGGAGAATCGAATCGGCGACCACTCCCTTAGCTTCGTCTGCTAAGTCGCTCTACCGATACCGATGCCAAAACGAATCGTTTTTTATGAAAATTTTAAGAGGTAGGTAATCTACACCTATGTAAGTTAAATTGACCTCCTCCTCATAGTCCTCTGAGAATTGCAGCAAAAAGTTAGAAATCTATATATATAAAACAAAGTCGTGTTATCTATCTACTATATATAAGGTGAGTGGCCTATGGAAGGCCATGCACCTTTGAAGGCCAACTATTAAAAAGTTATTTATGTTATATGATGACTGATTCCTTTTAATCACACTAAGATCCATCAAACTTAAGGACACAGACGCGGCGGTCCCTCGCTTCATAGACTTCGGTCATCGACGTTAAAATTGTAATTCGTATGTACAGCAAAACGTAATATTTTAAGTATATAACCTATTATTATCTTTTTTTATGAATTGTGATATAAGTTTTTGTTATGGTAGGTACCAAAGAATATAAAAATTGCTTCAATTTTCGTTAATATATCGGTAGTGTTCCTAGATAAGCCGGTGGTTACTTATAAGGCCAATCAATAATTTGACGGTTAGCCTTGCTACGGGACATGGAACATCTACAAATCATGAAAATATAAACACTTAGTTTTTAGTTAAACAGCTACCGGGAAAGTCAAGCAATATGTTTTATGTCTATACAATTATAAAATTGTAAATTAGTTGTGTCTGTACATTAGAGATATTAAAAAAACTTGGCTTACGTTAAGTGAACGATTCTGAATTAAAAATTTTTTTTTGGAATTCTCATGTTGTTATCTGTTTGTTCGCGATGGACGCAAAAAGTACTGAACGGATTTTGATGCGGTTTTGTTCTATAAGAAAGGTCTTCGCCAGACTTAAAATCTTCCGTATGTTTGATTGTAATTGGTTAAGTAGAACCGGTGATATGACCAAAAAAAAACCGGCCAAGTGCGAGTCGGACTCGCACACCGAGGGTTCCGTACAAACCTGTAGGTTTATAAGTAAAAGTTCAAACATCACGACAATCGAGTCATAGTTATGGTAGTAGTAACTTTAAAATTTTCAAAAATATTTTTTATTATATGATGTAACTAAAAATTTACGGTTTTCGCAATTTTTCCTTTATCTACAGATAAAGGAAAAATTGCGAAAACTATAAGACGTTACTTCGTACCAAATTTCAAGATTCTAAGTTCACGGGAAGTACCCTGTAGGTTTTGATTTCCGTGCGAGTTTCGAATATTTGCGACATAAACGGCTGTGTCTTTTGATTGCTTTGGCTTAGAAGTTTGATTTTTTCACAGCTCCGAGGAACAGTAGACCTGAGTATTGGATATAAATTTCAGTTTGATACCTCCACGCGTTCCTGAAAAAACCTCTTGACAGACGGACGTTCATAACCCAGTATTTAACGAGTATGGTTCTTAGTTAGACCAGCTTTTGTGCGAATTTTCTTAATCGACTATCCTAATCCAACTAACCCATACACGTATCAAATGAGGCAAGCATTCCATAATCTTTGAGACCCTTTCTATTACAATATAATCAGGTAAATAACAGGAGAAAAAAAAGCAGCCAAGTGCGAGTGGGACTCGCCCATTAAGGGTACCGTAGTAGCAAGTAACATAATAATGTTTTTTTTATTTTATGTTTATATTTGAGTTGATTGAATGAAAGGTAAATTGCGGTTTACGATTTAAAAAAAACTACTTAATAGATCTCGTTCAAATCAATTTTCGTTGGAAGTTTACACGGTAATGTACATCATATATTTTTATTAGTTTTATCATTGTCTTATTTTAGAAGTTACATGGAACACACATTTTTCCACTTTAGAAGTGTCTCTCATACAAACTATTTAGTTTAGAAAAAAATGATATTAGAAACCTCAATATTATTTTTGAAGACCTATCCATAGATACCACACACGTATGGGTATGACGAAAAAAAAATTTTTGAGTTTCAGTTCTAAGTATGGGGAACCCCCAAAATTTACTGATTATTTTCTATTTTTTCTATGAAAATCTTAATGCGGTTCACAGAATACATCTACTTACCAAGTTTCAACAGCATAGTTCTTATAGTTACGGAAGAATCAAGCTTCGGTAGCTTAGTGGTTAAGGAGTCAACCCTATGATCGAGAGGTCCCGGGTTCGAATCCTGGCCATTACACTACCGACGTGAATCCACTCCTAACACAAGCAATTAAGCTTAGCTGGAGGGGTTAGGGGGAATATTAGTAATTTCGGTTGCTAATATTCTTTTAAAAAGAAAGTGACTGTGACATACGGACGGACAGACAGACAGACATGACGAATCTATAAGGGTTACGTTTAATGCCATTTGGCAACGGTACCCTAACAAAGATTTTTAATTTAACACTTTTAGTACGTAACTCTAATATAAATATAATGATATGTTCAATATAATAATTTAGTTCAAATGTATTCAAAGCGCAATAAGTAATTTGCAGTTTCTTAAATCCCGGGCTTTTATCTTCATATTTACAATTCCGGCATTTTAGAGGAGGTATTATCAACTCTATGTTACTTCCTTCCGCGAATTTTAGGTAAATATACTCTACCTATTCCGATCTCTGATGATAATTTTATAGTTTAGCCTTCTTAGGAACATTTTGGCCTTACAAAGAACGCACCCATAAGAAGGCCATTATGGGTCAATTTTATTTTTGATAATTTAATTCAAAAAAGTATTGACGATTTATTTGATATCAATATCATATTCATTACTATTATTTTTAATATAAATATTCTACGACATTCTACACGGCGCTTTCTAGACCCAAAGTTAGCATAGTTTAACTAGCTTGTGTTATGGGTTCCAGAATGCAGATAAACATACTTACATATTATACATAAAAATACCCAGACCAATACAAAAAGACATACCTATTCTTACATACAAATATTTGCACTGAGCGGGAATCGAACCCGCGCCCCCCGACGTAGCAGTTGAAGGCACTACCACTCCGCCACAAAAGCCGTCCAATCATTTCCATTAAATTATTCTTCTTATTAATATATTCGTTCAGGTTTTTTTAGAAATGATTATAATATTTTAAACATTTTTCGTTTAAATAAAAGAGTAAGTAAGAGTAAAGCCGCGGTAGCCTAGTGGTATGGGTAATGGACTGCTGAGACGAGGTCTCGGGTTCGATCCCAGGTTTTACCATGGCACACACCAATGACTTTTCGATGCTCTTCGAAGTTATGTGTGTATTTATCGCAGGTTTATAAGTGCTCGGTTAATGGCAATAGGCTCGCCACCTATTACATTGGGACCTAAACATAAACTGGCGAAATGTGGGTGCTAGCACCTCTGCCTACCCCTTCGGGGATATAGGCGTGAGTTTATGTTATGTTATGTTATGTTATAAAAGAGTTCTTGATTTAGTTTTGATTGTTACAACTGTAGTTGTAAGTTGAACGAATGATTTATAATATTGTATGGAGCCCTGTTCCTTGCAAGGCCGTTTGGACGAGCTTAATACAACTTAATTTTACTTAATAGTGATTACATCCAGAATAAAAAAAAGTATTTTATATGTTACCTAATAATTTATTCTTTCATTTATCCAGTAAATAAACTAATAAGAACCGTTTATTCGTTAGAGTGGCCATCCATGGTTAATCCACCTTAAAAAGCAAAGTCGTGTGATAACTCGAAAACGAGTGGACCATGTTTCATGTTTTTTTTAGATTAGTCTTCGCCTGCAGTGTGCCATATTGTTGTTTTCTTTTTGCGGAAATCCCTACTGTTAACATAACTACATTAACTGAACGACATAACTACCCTTAATGTCACCGCCAGTAGGGGTAGTTATGTCGGACGCGAACGGACCTAATAGGACAATTCTCTCGCACCCCGGCTGACCCTGGGCCGTTTACTGCTTTGAGATGGCCCCCTCGAAATAAATACGAAGTAAATTCAGCTGATAAGGTAACCAACATAACTTGATTCTAAGGCGGAACGAAGTTTGCCGGGTCTAGCTGACCCGGCAAACTTCGTTCCGCCTTACCGTACCTAAATAATAATCTAAAGACGGTTTGTCTTGTTAGTGATATCTAAGCTATTTTTAACGCCGACTGTACCTACATTTTCACTGTCCTATTAATTCTTGATTGGTATGATCCTCTCCCTCTCTCTAATCACTGGCTGATTTCCTTTATCTTTTTTCAGATTTAACGAGATTTTGTTCCTGGTATCAGTCCTGCTCGTGCCGAACACATGGACGAAAGAAATGATCGAGATGGAGGCTCTAGGTGCTCGTTCCACTCATTGCACTTATGAGTACGCCTTCGATATGTACGGAGCTCACTGTGCTGGCCTCCGTCTCACGAAAATACCGAAACTGAAAACTGGAATTGAGGTAAGTCTTATTTCTATGCGTCTTATTTCTAAAATAGTTTGGAAACTTGAAATTTTAATAAGGTAACTCCTAAAAAATACTTTGAATTTATTAAAATGTGATATTTTTATATGACTTTGTCACAAACTAGCATACTGCCCACCCGATGGAAAGCGGTTACCATAGCCTACATACCTTTTTTTTTTTTTTATCGTGCGGAAATCCCTTCGGATACCCCCCCGCCAGCCAGCGGGGGTGGTATAGCCTACATACCTACGTTTGCAACAAAAGAGATGTCAAGCGCGCGTGTCCATCTTGCAAATTCCTAATTAAATATGAACATGTTAAAAATCTTCACCCTAATATAGTGGTGGTGGTCTTTCTTGACCTATTGTCGTTATAACTAAAGCAAATACATACCTACTACTTACCTACTTATATGTAATTTTGTACGTATACCTACCTATCTTAATAACGTGAAGTTTAGGTAAAGTTTTTGTACATTGTTAATATGGGTATGTATATATTGCTAACTTAGTAGGTGATATATATATATTAGGAGGTAAGTAAATTATATTATTATAGGTCAAAGATGGACTTTATTTACGACTGACTTAGGTACCATTCATACTAGGGCACGCCGCAATAGCGGCGGTAAGGCCCATCATGGAGAATTGGCTAGAGAGGCGACACGGAAGCCTCTCGTACCGACTGACGCAGGTGGTCTCAGGGAAGGGGAGCTAACGCCTTAGTGTCATCACTGCGACGTTAGCGAGGACTCAGGGCTGCACACGCTGGCGGACTGCCCGGCGTGGGAGGCGCCGAGGCGTGACCTCGTGGCAGCCATCGGGGTGGGAGTCCTCTCGCTCGGCAGCATGTGTGCGGAGCGCGAGTGCGTGGGCCGCCGCCACCTCCTTCTGCGAGCATGTAATGCTCGCGAAGGAGATGGCGGAGCGCGCCCGGGAGAGATTTAGAACTCTCCCGGCCCGCCGAGCCCGCAACTTGCTCGCCGTGCGTCGCAGGCGACCCAGGCGCCGGAGGTCGCTTAACGACCTCCGTCCTCCATGAGCGCAGGCCTGGGGGTGGCAGGTAAGGCCGCCTGTCACCCCAGCAGAAGCAGGCCGGGACGGTGGGGCGACTAGCGCCACTTCCCAAACCGGGACAAGACGGGGACACCGTGGTTCCCAAACCCGAGGGGGCCATCTCGAAACCGGAGATGGCCCAGGGTCAGTCGGGGTGCGAGGGATATGCTCTATGGGCAACCTTACACCCCAGCGTCTGTAGACCCGAGACGGCGTGCGGTTTTATTCGGTTCATGCCCGACATAACCACCCCCGCTGGCCGGCGGGGTCCGAAGGGATTTCCGCACGAAAAAAAAAAGGTACCATTCATACCGGTGGTAAATAATTTAAAATGACTTATACATTTTTTATTCTCTTACAGATCCTCGATTTCAGTGATAACAAACTCCAAGCGATACATTCTGATACATTGTCTAGCTACACGAGCATTAAGTTCCTGTATTTGGCCGATAACACAATCTATGACATAGATGAGGATGCCTTTTTGGGATTCAATTACTTACAATCGCTAGATCTCTCAAACAATGTGCTGTTGAAGATGCCTAATTCTATGCTTCAATTGCCTTCACTAAGGAAGTTATATCTAAGAGGAAATCCTATACTCCATACAAGCACACAACTCGCAATAGTTAGACCTATTAAGGCACCGCTTGAACTCTTGGACATCTCCGACTGCAAAATCAAGGAGTTGCCGAACTGGGGTATACTTCCCCAGTTGATCAATTACAATATTTCACACAATCCTCTGGCGGCATTAAATACGTCTCACTTTGCGCCCATGTGCAACTTGAAGAAGGTGGATCTAACAGATTCAATAAGCGACTTAAAGCTATGCAGTATGAGGTCTACTGTCCTATGGTTTCATGAGAAGGAAATATCTTTCCAGTTAGAAGACTATTCTAAACTCAACACTAAAGGTTTGAATCTCAACTTAATTTTGAATTAACTTGACTTATCCATAATCTTTTAAAAACTTATTCATTTCTCTTTCAGAGTTTCAAAATTGTCCAGCCGACGATTTAGCAATACATAACGTTACATATCGCAGATGTAAGGCCGACTATTTGCAGGTATGAATAAAATTATTATTCAAGTTATGCATTTTAAGAACTTGCAATCGAAAGGATTTAGGTTCAACTTCACCTACTGACCTAACCTATAGTATTTACATAACCGACATGAACAAGCACTTTAACTAATGTTTTTAAGGTTAGTTGGGGATGTTAAGCTAATATGTTGGGTACAATTGTTTCAGGTACAAAGTATAAAAACATCGCGACGCACCTGGCTGACAATAGGCGGTGGACTCGCAGGCTTCCTCATAGGGTTTATATTACTGCTGTACGTGATGCACAGACACAACGTCGCGCAAACCAAAACGAAAGCTGAAAAGTTGAAGCAAGCGATGCCAGCCAATGACCCGGATAAAAATGCAACTGCTAATCTTCTTAGAAATGCGTCGTAGTCATAACTTTAATATTAAGTAGGAACTCCTATTCTTTATTGCAAATGACAATCGCACCACAAGCGGCTCTCAATATTAAGTATGAATATATTTTACCTATACACTATACATAATGTTAATATGCGCACCTTGCAATAACACGAAAATAAAGAAGGAATTCAAATAGACTGCACTAAAGTACTGCCTACCCTTTTTACTAGAGGTATAAAATTTAAGTAGACAGACAGATTTGATCCTTATGATTGACCCTATTGATTGATGCCAAAAGTACAGATGTTATTTTTTCGTACCTACTTTAGCCGGTTCGATTACAGAGGGTGGCAACCGAATTTTCGAAAATCTTTGATGCACTTTAAATTATTTTAAAATGTAAAATATCTGTCTACATTATTTAAGATACTTTCCCTCCATGGGCATAGCTGTGGGACGCCCTTTATATTATAAAACAAAATCGTGGTAGTGATGACCGCTTATAACTCCAGAACCGCTTTACATGATTTTTGATTTGTCTCGCAACTATACTGTGCCATTTTGTAGGTAGTTATTTTTTTACGGAAATCCCCACTCTTATCGCACCGCCGGCCAGTGGGAGTTGTAATGTCGGACTCGAACCGACCAAAACTGCACGCCTCAGGTCTCTAATGCTGGGGTGTAAGGTGGCCAATGAGGCAATTCCTTTGCACCCCGGGTGACACTAGGCCATCTACCGCTTTGCGATGGCCCCCTTGGGATACTATGCAAATATGATACATTCACGAAATACTGATATAAGGTGTCATAAAATTAGGTCTCTGAATTTGTGAGATGACTTGGTATCGACAAAATATGTATTTGTAACAAAAAAAAATATCGGGTAAAATAAAAATAAAACACCACCAGTGTGCATTGTGAATACTAAACAAGCCCACTCTTGTAGAAGTGGACTCGTCTGTCCACAATTTTTTTCTGGTAGGATCTTCCACTAACCACCTACTAAATCTTAACCGCGGATCAAAATCTGTGGTAAGGAGCTCTTGCACCCGCAGAAAGTGGTAGGCGTGCAGTCCTTCTCCTCGCAGTATTCTCCAAGCGGATGTGTGGGAAATACCTAAATCGCGACCAGCGTCACGTGTGCTCGTCGCGTCACGTGACGCTGGTCGCTGGTGGTGCTTTTTTAATTTTTTTTTATTTCTTTTTATTTTACCCGATATTTTTTTATTAAAACATAACATAACATAAACTCACGCCTATATCCCCGAAGGGGTAGGCAGAGGTGCTAAGCACCCAAATTTCGCCAGTTTATGTTTAGGTCCCAATGTAATAGGTGGCGAGCCTATTGCCATTAACCGGGCACTTATATACCTATTTTTTTATTACTAGATATTTATTATTTTTTATTACTAAGTCATCTCACCAAATTCAGAGACTATTCGCCGTATTCAATTGCTAAAAGCGCATAAAGATACCTAAGATCTTAGATTATTAATTTAATAATCTAAGCCTAAGATAATAAAATTGTATAGCTTTTAAACCCACTTTAAGTGATAATTTAAGTTCGATACCGGAAGACGTCTATGTAGAATAAGAAATTAGTATAATATTATTATGTTGTTTATCTCAACCTATGTAGCTAGATATAATTGTGGAATTCATTTGTTGCCATGTAAAACGTAGTTACAGTTTCTAAATTCTGAGCAGACTTGTGTCTGTAGGTACGAGTATGCCGAGTTTCAAACGTCAAACGTCTATAATCTAGTCTTCTAATAAGTATACCATACCTATATATGAAGTTAAGCAGGTTAAAAATATTATTTGAACCACCAAAGATTAAATAACCGCTTGCTACAGGCATTGGGTTTGCACCAGACCGCTACACGAGTTTATAATATCTAAATATATAAGAATCCTTCAGCCTTTTGCTACCATCGCTTGAGTATGTGACACACACACTCAAGAAGACACGTTCTTAGTTTTGATCATACACAAATTAATGACCCTCAAATGATCTTCTGATAATATTCTTTAGTCAATGCGATTTTTGACGAGTAAAAGGCAAATTTTCTGGTGCTATAATGAACCACTTGAAGTCTTATAAGGCTGACTAGATATAATCTTGTGCTGTTATATTTTTTCATGTTATGGTGTGTAAAGATATGTTTACGTTGTTTTTAAGTATAAAGGATGTATTAAGTCCAACAAAATATCTACGAAGAAGTGGCCGAAATTCAAACCTAAAACCCGTTGCTCGTATAGCAAACTTATAAGTAAGCGAGGATGAAAAAAGGTTCATATCACGTTCAGCCAAGCACTTGCCTGTTCTGTCCTGGTAATTCTTTTTATCGTAATTGCCTTAATTGACTTACTGCTATTTTGATTACCACGGCAGCATTCTTGACGAGTGTACGTGTTTGCGTAGCTGGTATGTAGCGACAAAACAAAATCTTTAAGTATATGATATTCGACTGTGGCAACGACCACACAGTATGTAGCAACACGTGTCCTGCGGACGTCAATATTGCAGAATGGTGTCTAACGTATATATTGCAACCGACATCAGTTTAGAGATCAATTCAAATCTGATACTTGTCTTATCCAGCGTATACGTTTAAATAAAACTCAAATCATTTTAACAGTTAACCATAAAAAATATGCTCATTAGCCTCTTTTTTAATGATGTATTGTTTGCTTGTAATAAATAACACACTGGTAATATAGATTGCTGTTTTTAACAATTATTTGTATTTATATAGAAAGTTAAGTTAATTCACTGTGATAAGAAATAAATTTGTTGCTAATGCCTATGCTGTTTATTAAAAAAAAACGGGAAGTTAAAAGAAAAGCCATGAAAATCCCATTTTGTCCAAAAATGAATTATATTTATATATGAAATTAACAAACTGAATTAAATCGTCACAAGCTAAAAATATGATGCATTAAATGCTATGTTGATTTTCGTAACGTTAAAACATCTCCAATTGAATCGTAATGTATGTAAACTAAACAAGTCAATAAAAACAGCTGAATAAACACGAACAGTGGTTCCTTCAGTTGGCACATTCAAATGTCTTCGTCCAAGTCTGCCAGGACATGTTTGCCAGCTTTAGGGTAATTCCGTTGAATGTTGTCCAAGTTTTGAGTAGTATGACATTTATTTCAGGTGTCTTTCTTTTCACTATCACTAATAGATTTGGTTGGCGGCAGTGTTTCTTTCTCCTTGGCCAGGCGTTGTTTACTGAATTTTCCCATGCCAGGTTGATAGATTACAAGGCTTGGGCGATCCTGGAATGTATTATTACAACGTATTAGGCTGAGCGCAGATTAGAGACACGGTCTTAAGACAGATTTGTCGCCGTGTAGACCTTGTAGGTATTTAACAGCTTTGCTTATGAAAGTTTTGTTAGAAGTGTGCAAAAGTTTCTGTAAAGCAATAGTCTGTCTTAAGACTGTCTTAGCTCTAATGAGAGTTTAGCCATAAGGGGCGACCTCGGAACTGTTATGGGTGTAGCTTGAGTACGTTAAAACGGAAGAGATGCAAAAAATTATACAAATCGACATAAAAAAATGTCTTTGTCCTGAAATTTATATAATGATTCTTCTATTCATTATGCTCTAAAATGAAGAAAAACTACCCATATTCCTGAAAAAGTTTACTTTTAAATTTCATGGATTTCGAACATCGTTATCAAGGGCCATACCACAAACTATGATGAGGGAACCGGACCATTCTCCTGGATACAAAAGCAAACTTTTTCAGGCCATATATATTTTTTGGATTATATTATCGAAAAAGCTATCAAAATTTCATATTAAAATATCTTACCAAAGACAAAATTCGTGTTGAACTGTTATTATATGTAAATCGTGAGACGCACACAAAACGCGCTCTCGGAATTTAAACTAGGTACGTAAAAGCCAAACATTTTTATTATTATTAATACGATTTGAAAATTTTCCCTTAGATTCTTGGCGCAGGCTTTGCTTTCAGGGTTGAGATCAGGTGGCAGTTCTCTCATAAAATATATAAGTATAACTCAAATGAAAAAATAGAAGTCAGTGAACCCCAAGCTCTGAGGTGAAAGTCTCGGATGCAACCGGGGACAAATAAATACAAAGAGGAATAGTAGATCTAGCTACTATTCCTCTTTCTATTTCTTTTCCATCGAGAAAATATTATATTCCAGGGTTTTCTTTCTTTATGCCTAATTCATCTAGGTCATATACAAAACATTGTTTCTCAGAAAAAAAAAAGCATCCGTCAACTTGAGACCAAAATTTATTGTGGGCAACTAATACTAGTCAATAAAGAATAAAAGTAAGAAAAAAATATATGTACCTTATTCCTAATTCTTCGTTCTGTACGACGGTCACTGTCACTTTTTTCTTTTTCCTCAGACTCTTCTCTTTCACTAGAGTTCTCTCTGTCATCAAGGGATTTTTGCCGTTTTAACAGAGCCTCGTCTTTTATGGGAACTTCCCCAGACTCTAAACTATTTCTTCTCATCTTGGATATACCAACAGACAACATTTTAGAAAAACTTTCATCATTAGTAGCTTTCAACTTTCCATCTTTAAAAGCTTCTTCAAATTTTTTCTTGTCCAGCCCCTCTATAATTTTGGTATAATCATCGGTTTTAACATGCGGCAATTGTGTGAACGGTTTAATATCGTCATGACTAATTGATTTCACTTTGCTGTCGGAAGACATGAGTTTGTTTATAACTGACTGTTTCTCTGTCTTTACAAATTCGCTTTGTTTAATTCTTTCCTTTCTAGTGTCACTATATTTTTTACTCTTCTGTTCACGAGGCGACTCCTTAAATTTGTCACGTTTGTCCTTTTTAAAACCTTTATCAGAATCATCACCCTGATCATCATCTCTAATAGAATTTTCTTTTTTATCATTGTCCATTTTTTTCTTTTTGTCACCTAATATATTAATACCAGCCTTACGTTGCTCTCTATATGTTTTAGATTCAAATACAGACCCGTCTTTATTATCTGACTTTACCTGATCATCTTTACCATCAACTGCCTTCTCTTTCTCCCATTCTCTAGCTTTAATTTTTTTGACTTCACCATCCCCCGTATCTTCTTCCTGGAATAAACAAGTTTTAAATAAAATAAATAATGAAAATTTCTAAAACGATTCTGGCTGCAAGAGGCCTAACAAAAATGAGTAAGATGGCCTTCCGAAAATGGTTGACTATAGAAGCAAACTGGTCTAACATCTATTTTTATACTAACAGAGGTGGCAGTATAAAAAATATGTTAGCATATTTTCGGATGACTAACCTAGAAGGCTATCTAAAAAAAATTTGATTAAATGTTGTTAAGCCGTTCTTGCACCCATGGTTTCAATTTATACCTTCAATTAACACTACAACAACATAATGATATTTATTGACTACTATCAGATACTTATTCGAATATAAATACACAATACCTTTACATGACAATTATGAAATATGGACAAACAACATTATTAGCTACTACGTCATGTTATATCAGTAAAGAGAACCTTGAAGCAAGTATCGCCACCACTTTTCTGACTACCTTCTTGAGTTTCTTTTTTGTCACAGAATTTACCAGAAGTTAATGTGAAAGTATTATGTGTTTTTGTTGACAGAGCAGGGAAATGACTATCCCAGTCAGAATCTGTACTGATGAACTCATCAGACCCATGAGTAGTTTTTAGTTCTGTTTTAACAACACCACACTTTCCTTTGCTCTTATGGTATATTCTCTGTTCTCCATACCAGAAACTATGATGGTTATATTTGTGGTGACAATAATCTGTATTGTCGTTAAAGTTTTCATCTTCAGATATATCACCAGGCTTCTAAATAAATAAAAGAAAAAGTGTAACATAACAATTAAGATAAATCCGAATTATTGGCTGCCTGAAAACTAATCTGGTATGGTTTGCTTAAGACTACAGCTATACCTAAAAGATAAGACTTAGTGGATCCAGAATAATGAAACACGCAGCACGTTTTTAGCTCAGATGTTGCGAGCAATGTGTTATATTTAGTACGTGAAAGGAATATACGTATTAATTGGTTCCGGAATAAATAAATAGTTAAGGCTATGGTATCTTTCTACAATTTCATTCTACAAAAAAACGTTTTGGATAGCTGGAAAGCATCTGGGTTTTAATTCCAAAATTAAGAGAAACCCGGGTTTTCCTAAGAAAACGGATGTGGAAGTATCTAACCTTGTCGGACTGGGCCATCGGAGTTGCCAGAATTATAACAACTTCAGAGCGTTTATAGTTTTTACATTTTATGTACTCAGATGCAGTATGCAATTATAAACACATTTTGTGTGTTTACCCACAGCAACAACAAACATGTTTAGTATGTAGTATAAAAGAAAAGAATAGATAATACTTTGGTGTAGGACGCAACTACGTAGACATTCACGCTTGCGCCTACACATATCTCTTACAAAATGGGCTCTGCTAGGAAAGCATCTGTGGATGAGGAGCATCTTCAACAGAGCAAATAATCTAGTCTTATAAGCGATATAAAGTCCATGCGTTCGTTATTGCAACATTACTGGTTGTGGGCTAGTCTCGTAATATCGAGCGCTCCCTTTTTTAATATAAATGATAAGTAGTACTTGAAAATATAAGTGTATTTTGAGCAGCGTAAATATGGAGACGTGTTCTAGTGCTATGCCAACAAGAGTTAAACAGCGTGCCGTTATCGAATTTTTAACTGCTGAAAAAGTGACTCCTACAGAAATTCATCGTCGTTTAAAGAGTGCTTATGGTGACGATGCTGTTGATAGGTCTACTCTCAATCGATGGGCAGTAAAATTTCGTGGTTGCGAGCCTGGAAAAGCCATAATTGTTGATGAAACACGCAGCGGACGTCCGATCACTGACACAGACGATAAGCATCGGCAACTCGTCGATGATTTGATTCAAAATGACCGGCGAATCATTCAACAGCGTATCGCAAACCATGCTGGAATATCCAAGGAACGTGTTGGCGAAAATAATCTTGCAACATGACAACGCTCGTCCACGTACTGATTCCTCCTTATTCCTCCGACCCCTTGCGATTTTTATTTTTTTCCTCTCAGGAGAGACATCAAGGGTAATCATTACACCTCGGAAGATAAGGTTAAAACAACTATCAAGTCCTGGATTGTTCCACGTTGGGAGAAATGTGTTAGTCTTAACGGTGACTATGTTGAATTATAAATAAATGATTTTCAAACTTAAGAATTGTACTTTAATTAACTTTTAACCGACCTCGCAATTTCTTTTCGTTCGCGTTCTACTAGCATGTGTGCATTACTTTTCAACCTACCCTCGTAGATCAATGTGGCATGTAATTTAAATGAATTTTTTCTAAGATAGTACAGATTCCAAATGCAGAGATATAGCGGCTGTACCGGCCAGGGGACCGACGGCGCGTCTGTTTAGACATTCTGTAGTATATCTAATCCAGCCATAAGTTTTGTTACAGATGAAAATCCTTTTTTTTTTAAATGAAGTAATGTAATATTCTTAAAATTTATGAAGTCTTAGCAAAAAATTAAAAATATATTTTATTCGAAATGGTCACCTTCAGCTTATGCAGGCCTTTAATCTCTTTGGCCACGAATCTATGGATTTACGCACTGTTTCCAAGGGAAATTTTGCCACTGCTTGCTCCAAAGATTTTTTAGGAGACTCAATGTCACCGTGTCCATGTCCTCTAAAACTGACCATAATTTGTAGTCTAAAGGGTTGAGGTCTGGGCTAGATGAGGGCCAGTCTTCAGCTCTTATAAAGCCCGGAACGTTGGTTACTAGCCAGGCTTGGGTAGTTCGTGCCTTGTGACCAGGAGCAGAGTCCTGCTGGAGAGTCCACGGTATATATTTAAAAAGTGTATTGCTGAGAGGTTTCACAACATGATCCAAGACAGTATCTTGATACACGTTGGCTGAAGTTTTCACTCCTTTTTCACAAAAATGTAGCTTTGTGACTCCCTGATAACACACGCCCCACCAAACCCTCACTGACGCAGGATGATAACCACGTTGTACCTTTCCCACCACTTGAGCAGCTTCCTTAGAACTGTGAGCGTACACTTTATCATTTTGCTTATTGTAGTGTTCTTCAATCATGAAAAATTTCTCATCGGTAAAGAAGATATTTCTTTGCCTTTCACCTGCGTATCGCGACAGAAGGTGCTTTGATCGATCCACTCCCTTTAATCGTAAAGATTGATTTAGGGCATGTCCTGTATATCGACGATAAGCACCGAGCTTCAGGTCTTGGTTTATAATACGTGACAGAGTCCTAGCGGGAATCTTCATTTCTCGCGATAAGATTTTTTGCTTCCTTATGGGGTTCCGCTAGTTGACTATATAAAGCAGGTTTAATTAATTCCATACTGTGTGCCAGGTAGATGGCAATAAGCTCGCCCCCCTATAACATTGGGACTTAAACATAACTGGCGAATCGTGGGTGTGAAATACACCTCTGGAGTAGGTGATACAGGCGTGAAGTTATGTTCTGTTATGTTAATGTTTTCCAGTTTAATTGAACGAATTTTATTCTGTGAAATCCAGCCTAAGAGCAAATTTCACCAACTTTAATGTTTATACTTACCGAGTTTAATTTAAACTAAACTGTGTTATCACTTTTTACCCAATGTATTTCATCAAGTAAAATATGAGAACCAAGTTTAGTTGAACGGCTTTTCACTGGATTTTTAAGAATTCTCAATTTAAATTTATAAACAATCAGTGATTTTATAACAATGTAACCGCAATATTGGATAAGCGCGCAAACAATGGCGGCGTTGCAACAGGTCAAATTTAATCGATATTTTGTTATTCAAAAAAATAAGTTGAACAAGTTTTATAATATATTTGTATTTTACTGTGTTATAAGTGTTATAACGAAATAAAAAGCCACTCCACTACTGTACCGACTAATCAGAAACCATACGAGCGCCCTTTCTCGATGTCTCGAAGATGCACCAGTCAATCAGAGTTGTGCAAGTGCTTGTTTGGATTGTCCAGAATGGTCATTCACATGAACAAACCCCACGAGGAAAAGTGAAACATAGTATATAGGCATTTAGGCATAGCGGTATGTAGGCAGTTTATAAGATTTAGTAAATCTTATCATAATTTTTAATAATAAGTGGGGAGTATACTTCACCTTTATTGACATTTCTTTGGTTTTCCGCTCATTCCTCATTTTCCTTTTATCATTATCTCTCCTACGGCGTTCATCTCTTCCTCTCTTGTCTTGTTTACGGGCAGCTAAGTACTCTAGTAAAGGTGTTGATTGTACCTTCTTGTCATTTACTGGAAAATATTACACAAAAAATAAATTCGAAAATTTTTGCATTTGTAGCAAAAAATTATATTCATTCTTAACTTTTGATTTCCTGATTACAATGGTTTTTAGGGTTCCGTTGCCAAATGGCAAAAAACGGAACCCTTATAGATTCGTCATGTCTGTCCGTCCGTATGTCACAGCCACTTTTTTCCTAAACTATACGATCTATGTTGTTGAAACTTGGCAAGTAGTTGTATTCTGTGAACCGCATTACGATTTTGTTACAAAAATATACTTAGAACTGAAACTCAACAATTTTTTTTTCATCAAACCCATACATGTCTATGGATAGGTCTTCAAAAATGATTTTGAGGTTTCTAAAATATATTTTTTCTAAACTCAATAGTTTGCGCGAAAGACACTTCCAAAGTGGTAAAACGTGTGTAACCCCCCTGTAACTTCTAAAATAAGAGAATGATAAAACTAAAAAAAATATATGATGTACATTACCATGTAAACTTCCAACGATAATTGGTTTGAACGAGATCTAGTAAGTAGTTTTTTTTTAATATGTCATAAATCGTAAACTGCAATTTACCTTTCATTCAATCAACTCAAACATAAAATTTAAAAAAAAACATTATTATGTTACTTGCTGCTACGGAACCCTTAATGGGCGAGTCCGACTCGCACTTGGCCGCTTTTTATATATATACTGTTGTTGGGTGGCCAAATATCCATATCAAGTGAACTTTAATTTCCTCATTTGTTGAATATATCCTTTTGATATAAAAAAGAAAATATTTTGACAGGCCTGGTATTTTAAATGTAGACCGGTAACAATGTAAACAGGTTACAAGCAATAAATAAAAAAATGATTATTAATTATACATTTTGAGAAGATCAAATTAAGTGTTGTGCAGAATTAGGTATCTTTACTTATTTTTTGCCAAGTTGTTTTGTATATGATGTATATATATATATTCAACATATATAAAACTCTACTAAAATATAATTAGTAGGTTAGTTATAAAATGAACTTCAATTTTAGACAAATTCCATTATTTGATGTTATTTTATATTTTACATTGAACCCGACGTTTTGGTTGCTTTTCAGCAGCCATGGTGAAAAGCAACCGAAACGTCGGGTTCAATGTAAAATATAAAATAACATCAAAGAATGGAATCCGTGAAAAATAGTTTTATTTCAATGTGTAACATTCGCGTAAACTTCCGACAATATCGAATTCCATTATTTTATACCTACAGATGCAAGTGATGATTACATCACATATTCAATATTCTGTGGTTATAGTCAGTAAATACAATATAATCAATAATCAATTTTAGTGAGATAGTATCTCAATTCTCACCCCTGATTAAAGAATCTATATAAATCTATTATAGATAAATAAAGATCCCTTGTTCCCTACTCACCATCATTAACGGGGTATGAAAATTCAAGTTTTGGTTGATTTTCAGTTTCAGGGTCTTTATTGAGACTTTCAACAAATTCTTGATAAATTGGATCACTCTCAATAGTACCACATTTTGGATCCTTCTTCTTTTTCTTTTTAGGTATTCTTTGGAAAGGTGCATACTCCACAATGCCTACATATTCTACCCCTGTAATAAAAGCATATAATAACATTAGCCCTCATTTTCTTTAATAGATTCTGTAGCAAAATCCCTACAATTTCCTCAATGTGTAAATAATTATTATATTATTAATACTATAGCAGTAACTATAACAGTAACAGTATAACAAATGCTTAAAATTATCATATAGATAAGTAAATAAAAACTTCAGTTCCCTCATTGTTACACTGATAAAATCAGGTATTCATAGCATGATGAATATGACCAGTGACTGTGTATGAACCTTTGTTACAATATGAACTTGAAATTTGTTTATTATAAATATAGAAATGCATCCGACTATTTCAAGTCCTTATATTGATAAATATCATTTATGATTTTGTCATAGAATCCGACATCTATATTTTTTGATAACTGTCATGCAATCATTGGTCAACTCATGCCTTATTATGTTAACACAGTTGTTCAATTTCGTATTTATGATAAAATAAACACATATTTTCAATATAAACAATAAAATGTTTTTACCTTTTTCATCCAAAAAAACATATCCATCAAATTTATCTTTAAATAGGTAAATATCATCAACATTAACAAAGTTTATATAAGCTCTGGAATAAAGATTGTTGCCAAGAGAAGAATCAGGCTTAGCAAAATAAAAGTGATCATGGTCAGGTATTGGCGAAACCTGCTCCAAGAATGCTTCTTCAGTCATAGTAGGCGGCAAGCGCCGCAAAATTATCTGAAATAAACATAACCTCGTTTTTAATTAATCAGCCTCAATAACTATATTTACAGTCAACAGTTTTATGATTTAGGCAAACAGTCACTTTCGTCAGCGGACGTTGGGTTTTTGTTTTCTTATCCTTGTTCTTATTTATAAAGGTTTTACTGCCCGAGTCAGACTGTGAGTCTTTTGCATCTTGGTCTTCAGTCATTATACAATTTTAATAAAATTCGTTAGTTTATATGCAATCACTCAACATTATCAAAAATCCGTGTGTCGTGTGTGTTATTTTTTTGACATTTATTTGGCAGTCGTCACAATCGTTTTTTTTTTTTTTCCTTCGCCCGTGTCGGGCAGGCTACGATCTTGGACCATACCGCCTCGTCTTCAGTTTTTCCTTCTTTCTTGTCCAAACGTCAATAAGGCCGCAGCCTCGTCCTTAGTAGTTTATAGTAGTAGTAGTAGTTTATATTTTAGGCCAGAGCCACGTCTTCAGTATTCAATAATTAGTCAAAATCATAATGATTTAATGTCATATCCGTGTATTCGTCTTATTCATGTTGTGAAGTAAGGTCATATCATCCGGGTCATTCATATCCTTATAATAAGTCGCCCCGAACGGTCAAATTGCCCATCCAGTGCTGTCAATAAATTTATACAGTGGTACATAAGTACTGTAATTTTCCAGCAAACCTTGAGTGTCGCGCGGGATGCTTGCTGGCGTTCTAAATATTTCCAATAGATTATCAATTAGAGGAATTCTTTGCAAGTCATATGCAGGGCATTCAAAAATTATATGATCTAGGGTCTGATCACTTCCTAAGTGACAATTGTCACAAACAGGCGATGTTATAATTTTCATTCTGGCTAAATGTGCATTGAATCTTCCATGTCCAAGTCTAAGACGATTTATAGTAGTGTAAAATATTCTGCTCTTAGGAAGAACAGATCTGGTGAACCAGGGCGCAGAACCAATGGTTTGATTTATTTTCGCATACCATTTTCCTTTAGTTCTTAGTGTTTCTTGCCAGTTCTCATGCCAAATACAGGTGTTTTGTTCACGTAATTTAGTAAGCAGGTCGGAACTTGGTATGGCAACATTTCTCGTCACTGGGCTTGGGATGCAGCGTTGCCATTTGGCAACTTTGGTTGCCATTTTGGCAACATTTGACCCTTGGTGGCAACCAAATGGCAACCAAGCTCAAATGGCAACTTTTTGGTAACTTTTCGACTCGTCGCGTGATCATCAGTAAAAAAAATATCGAATATCTTCGCATCGAATTGAATAAAATCAAAACCTTGAACGCATTTTTATTCCCAATTGAAAACAATACATAATTAGTAGACAAACAAATTGTACCCGTATTTCTACAGTTAAAAGGTCTATTTTGGTGAATCTAGAGATAAAAGTAATTTTATGAAAACTCTAAAACAAAACAAAAATGGAAGAAAGTACCTTTTTTTTTTGTACCTATGTGTCTGTGTGCAGTATGCAGTGCAGTGCAAAGAAACTTATAGAAAGTGAAAGAGTACTTTGTAAATTTTGTAATATACGGAAGAAAGTTTTCGTGGTTTACAAATACTTTTGTTTTTAAATCTATTGGTAAGTTCCCTTTTTATTGTTTTAATCGAAGAAGCTACCTATACTTATACCTTGAAAAACAATTTTTACTGATTGAATCATCATTCATTCATTATTTATAATCAGCGCCCTTCCCAGCCTTTTGGGTACCTAGGATAGGAATAAGACGCTTTTTAAGATTGCTCATAGAGTCATAAGTTAATGCGCATGAAATCGACGAAAGGTACCTAAGTAGGTATTTTGGGGTGCTTGGTTAGGGACCTCCACGCGGTGCACCCTGGGCAACGGAGACAGCAGCGCCTCTCTCCTAGGGCGGGGGAGACGCTGCCGCCTACGGCCAACTCCGACCGAGGCGAGGACGGCCCTGTTGAGGGCTGTTCGGAAGCTTTCCACGAGTCCCTCTGATTAGCAGATGGCACAGTGGAGAGCAAGTAAGGGGGCCATCTCGTAACCGGAGATGGCCCAGGGTCAGGTGGGGTGCGAGGGATATGCTCTATGGGTAACCTTACACCCCGGCGTCTTAAGACCCGAGACGACGTGCGGTTTTAGTCGGTTCAAGCCCGACATAACCGCCCCCGCTGGGCGGCGGGGGGTATCCGAAGGGATTTCCGCAAGAAAAAAAAAAAAAAAGTACCTAAGTGGGTAATTTCAAATGCAAAGAGTGTTTTTGGGTTGTTCTCGAGGATTTCAAATTTTATCAACCAAAACAGTACCCAATAGGTATAGGTATATGCATAAATGGGGTGTGTGTTGGGTAACCTCCTCGAGTGTCGCTCCGATTCCGATCCCGCTGTAGTCCGGGGGGAACGGAATCGCAGCGGCCGGTACACCCTGGGCGGCGGTCAATGGCTTCCCCTTCACCCCTTCATAGGGTTGGCATTGATCGTCGGCCAATACCCAACGTGGCGGGAACACATCGCTCTCCGTACTCCTCTGCTTTCAGAGGAGACAGGATGAGCGATGCTGTTAGTGGTGAGATGGCCCAGGGTCAGCCGGGGTGCGAGGGATATGCTCTATGGGTAACCTTACACCCCGACGTCTGAAGACCCGAGACGGTGTGCGGTTTTAGTCGGTGCAAGCCCGACATAACCGCCCCCGCTGGTCGGCGGGGGGGTATCCGAAGGGATTTCCGCACGAAAAAAGGTATATGCATAAATATTTTTATTAAAATAAAAACAGATTTTTTTACAGATTTTTTCTAATGGCAACCTTTGGTTTCAGATGGCAACATTTGAACCTACAAATGGCAACCTGGGCAGATTAGGCTCTGGCAACACTGTTGGGATGTCAATGTCAGTGATAACTCTTGCAAGATGATCTGCGTTTTCGTTTCCTGCTACTCCAATGTGGGAGGGTGTCCATATTAAACTTATCATAAATCCTCTAGAACTAAGATAGGCGTATAAAGTCCGAATCTCATATAAAATATTTCCGGTGTTGGCGTCCAGTTTCGGGTGTTGTAAGGCCATGAGAACACTCATGCAGTCGGTCGCTACAAGCCAAGTTGTGTGCCCAAGATTCTTTTCTTGTATATACTGCAGAGCTGTTAAAATGGCTAGAGATTCTGCTGTAAATATAGTCATGGCTCCAGGTAACCGAACTCCATGTCCAACAGTAAGATGAGGTAGATATATGGCTAGCGAAACATTTCTATTGGTTTTGGATCCGTCAGTAAATATATGCTTGTACCCAGGGAACTCTGCAATTAACTGATAGACATCTTCTTTAGACCGTAGGTCACGTTTAATGTATATGTCCATGGGCCAGAATTTGCTGATATAATTGCCAGAGTAACACGGCCATCTGCCTTTACATTTCTCAATTTGATATTGATCATCAATACTGATTACGTTAGAAAAGTCATGAAATATATAGGGGACATTTACGGAATTAGAGGGACTGTATACTCTGTGATAAAATAACATTTTCTTTAGTAAAGGATGATTTTCAAAAGATAAAAGTTTGAGAATGTATTTGGATTTTAAAAACTGAAATCTTATATTCATAGGAGGAGTGCTACACTCAATTTGAAGTGAATTAATTGGAGTTGTCTTCATTGCACCAGTTACACATCTAAGATTGTGGTTTTGAAGGATCTCCAATTTATGAACCAATCTCTGATCAGACCCAAAGCATAAAAATCCATATTCAAAATGACTACGGACTAAAGATTTATAAAGCATCAGCAAAATTTTAGGATCAGCTGCAATTGACAGTGACTTTATGAAATTAAATGCTTTATTAGCTCTACCTAACAGATAATCAACATACTTAGTCCATGAGAGGTTGCTTGTAAAAATTATACCCAAAAACTTCACTTCATTCACTATTGGAAGAACACAATTATTGTAATAAATATTTAGGACTGTTTCGCACTCTCCAAAGACTACAACTTTAGATTTTTCTGGACTAATATCTAAGTTTAAATAATGAAAATAGTTCTTTAGCCGAGTTAAAGCTGTGTTTAGAATACTTTCAACAGAACTTATATCTGAACCTGAAGCATAGATAACCAAATCATCTGCAAACTGCAAATTTGCCACTTCAAGACCAAGTACAATGTTTAGTCTATGTATATATAGAAGATAAATCAATGGACTGAGGATGCCACCTTGACATACCCCTTTGTATGAAAAACGTGGGCCTATTAATCTTTTATTCACCTTAACATAGACTTCTCTACCATGTAAAAAGTTAAAGATCCATATTATAATTTTTTCAGGAATACCAAGGGCACGAAGTTGAACACACAAAATGTGCAGATTGATGTTGTTGAATGCACCCACTACATCAAAGAAGACACCAACAAAATGATTGTCCATTTTATTAGAATTGTATATGTCTAATTGCAAATGGGAAATGCTATCTCTAGTTGAGCAACCACGTCGAAAGCCAAATTGATTAGATGGTAATAGACTATTACTTTCTATATAAAATTCTAGCCTTTGTTTAATTAATTGTTCAAAGGTTTTTCCCATGCATGATGTTAATGCTACTGGCCTATATGATTCTGCTTTGTGTCTTACTTTGTTAGGTTTGAGAACTGGGATGAGACAATCTGTTTTCCATTCATTGGGGATGATCATTTCCTGCCAGAGTAAATTATAAACACTTAGTATGTCAGAAAGTGCCTTAATTGATACATTTTTTAACATTTTATATGGTATTCCATCAAGGCCAAAAGCTGAATCACGTCTAGATGATATTGCAGATTGTAATTCCTGAACAGAAAATGGATTAGTTAGATATGCATAATGCCCTGAAACTTTTATTTCATTAGGAATTGATTGGAATGGCCTTTCAACTGTATCTGGAGTATATTTTTTTAGAAAATCGAATACCCAAGGAGAAATAGTGTTACATGGAGGTGTAAATGATTTATTAAATCTTTTAGAAATTTGCCAAACTCTAGATAATGGAGTAGTTCTATTAAATGACTCACATAGAGAAATCCAACTTAAATATCTTTCTCTTTTTAACACTAACTTTTTAAGTGCTTGTAATTTTTTAAACTCAATATACTTTTCTAATGTGGGATTGTACTTGAATTCTTTATAGGCATTCCTAGAGTCTTCTACTGCCTTAGTACATTTCAGATTCCACCATGGTAATGGGATGCGTTTTTTACGAACATTATTTACTAACGTTGTATCAAAAGATGTAGCAGGTCTTAAAGATGTTGGTAATGATTTAACAATAGCAGAATTTAATAACTCTACTAAGTCATTGTATGACTGTAGTGGGTTATCTTGATTAATTTTAAAATCAATGAACAAACTATCAACACTCTTCTTATATATTTCCCAATCAACCAGGTTAAAATTAAAATGTTTAGGTAAATTTGAGGTTTCTGTATCATGTGGGATATTATAATTGTTAATAATTAGTACCCTTGTAATTACAGGCAAATGGTAACTACCTAAAGGATCGTCGTGAACAGACCAGTTACAAGACGATGAAATTGAAGCTGATACTACAGTTAAATCAAGTGCATTTCTTTGCCACCTATCAGAGCCTACAGTAGTCATTTCTCCATCATTTAATAAAACCAAATTACGGTCATTAATGATTTCAAGCACCTCTCGGCCGCGAATGTTCACACTGTGACATCCCCAAGCCGAATGATGTGCATTGAAATCTCCACCTACCAAGAGAGGACCAGGAATACTGCGAATTAAATTATCCAACTTATACTTAGAAAATGAAGCGTTTCCGGGACTATAAAAACTGACTAATGAAATTTCTTTATTATTGCCATATTTTAAACGAATTGCTATATTTTGTATAGAATCATCATATATAGTATCTATTTTACTAAATTGTAAACTGTTATGTATTAAAATAGCTACACCATTGTGTGTATTACCTGAATCTAATCTTACTATATTATATCCTTTAATACTTAATCTCATGTGAGGCTTGAGCCAAGTCTCACACAATAAAGCTACATGTATGTTATACTCATGTAAAAAATACGAAAAAGCATGTTTGTTACTATTGAAGCTCTGGGCATTCCACTGTACAATATTTAGCTGATCCATAAAATTAAGGTTTATTTATGTTATTCTGAATTTTTGATAACAGAACATCTTTTATGCTTTGAGTGCAAATACTCTTTTCATTATTTTTATTTTGAGAAATTAATGTTACTAAAGTCTGTATTAAAATGTTTAAAATTGGTTCTGTTTCAACTAGTGATTGTAATTGTTTAGCAGGACTGGACTTTGAAAGAGATGGAAATGACTTTTCACTGAATAAATCAGCATATGATTTTTTATTAATTTTCTTTTTGTTTTCTTCCACTTTTTGTTGTTTGACTGGGCACTGTGACGAAATAGCTACATGTTTGCCTTGACAATGGCAACATGTTGCCTCAGTTTGTGGTATTTGGCATTCTTTATAATTATGGTCCTTTGTACATATGGAACATCTTTGAGCATTCTTACAAAATTTAGCTATATGTCCATACCTTAAACACTTCAGGCATTGTTTTACTGGTGGAATGTATGGACGTACTTCAAATCGCCAGCTGTTCAGGTCGACACTATCAGGTATCGCTGCACACGAGAATGTGATGGACACCGTCTTCGTAGGCTGAAAGGACACCCCTCCTCCTTCTGAAATAGTGCGACGCATGAATCTTCGGACAGAAATAATATTTTTTGTGCTAGTTATAGCGTTATAAATGTATTCGTTGCTCAGGTCAATTGGAACATGCATAATGACACCTGTATTTTCCGTAGCAGCTGCAGGAATACTGGCTTTCAATTTATAATTATCCAAAAATTTCCGATTAGTTAAGGCTGCATTGGCTAAGCCAGGACGTTCAAAAATAACACCAATTTTGTAACGGTTCATGCGTAATAATTGTTTAACGCCTTTGTTGTATTTCTTAATGCTGGATGAAAGGGACATCATGTCTCTATCTCCAATCGGGACCAAGTCGACACTTTCCAAAAACACTACATATTCGAAATTGCCTCCGTTTTCAGGATAAGACCTAATGTAGTCAGGAATCCTGAACTCCCGATACTTATCCTTCTCTACCGGTGGTACAGACTCCTCCGAAGAGCTTGAGGCTCCACCGTCGTCTTCAGAGGACACCAAGGACGAATTTTCATCTTTCTTTCTTTTTTTTGCTTTTCCTTTCTTCCCCATCACAGCAAAAAAAGGAAACTAACTTAATAAATAATAAAATAACGATTTAAAAATTTTAGGTTTTAAAAAGGCGCCCTTTCGATACGAGTTTCCCGCGCTCTTCACCTCGTCACAATCGTTTTTTTTTTTTTTTTTTTCCTTCGCCCGTGTCGGGCAGGCTACGATCTTGGACCATACCGCCTCGTCTTCAGTTTTTCCTTCTTTCTTGTCCAAACGTCAATAAGGCCGCAGCCTCGTCCTTAGTAGTTTATAGTAGTAGTAGTAGTTTATATTTTAGGCCAGAGCCACGTCTTCAGTATTCAATAATTAGTCAAAATCATAATGATTTAATGTCATATCCGTGTATTCGTCTTATTCATGTTGTGAAGTAAGGTCATATCATCCGGGTCATTCATATCCTTATAATAAGTCGCCCCGAACGGTCAAATTGCCCATCCAGTGCTGTCAATAAATTTATACAGTGGTACATAAGTACTGTAATTTTCCAGCAAACCTTGAGTGTCGCGCGGGATGCTTGCTGGCGTTCTAAATATTTCCAATAAATTATCAATTAGAGGAATTCTTTGTCGTCACAATCGTCACTCGTCCGTCAGACGTCATGGTAAACTTTTAAATTTTTAGGAATTGTAGTACCTACTATGTTTTTGCGCAGAGGCTGTAGAGAATATTAGTAGATTTTTAAATAAACTAAAAGTAAATAAATTGCTATAGTCACGCATTTTCGTTATCGTAAAAACATTGGGGAACCTGTGTTAAGTTGGACAGCGTTGTACCTCGATCAATCCTGGTTTGAAAAAAACTCCCAGTCTTGAAACTAATATTATCTATGGCAATCGAAGCATCTTTATCAACTATTTCGTGAGGTTAGTTGTGATTCGCCAGCGCCGCGCGAGTGCCGAGAAAAACGGTAATTTATTATTTCTTGCCCAAGAAGTACGTTTTTTTGACTTCCTTATTGCTTATTTATTTAACGTGATAAATACTTATGAAAAATATGTTAGTCCCAATCTAATCTCAGTATATGTAGGTAAAATAGTTTAATTAGTAGGTATTCATAAAATAGATCTCTCAGACATTTGATAACAGTTGCTGAAGTTGTATCAGGACATGCATATGCGAAGGGATAACGTGAATATTCGTCGATTATTGTTAGTATTATACTTGTTTTTCGTGATAGAGAGCAAGGGTCCTTTAAAGTCTATATTTAGTCTTTCAAATGGTGATAATGCTTTGAATCGTACCAGTCGCTTTCGCAAAGCGAGGTTTTACTTCCGCGCATACACGACAAGAAGCAGTCATTCCTTTTATGTCGTTTAAGCAATAGGGAAGATTTTTTAGTTTGACCCAGTGATACATTCTTGTTATCCCGGGATGTGAGAGAGCGTCGTGCAGTTCGTATAATTTATTGTTGCTCATGAGTGCACAGACTCGAGACAGTGCATCCGCAGCTACGTTCTCTATTCCAGGTCTGTAAACGATATCGTACTTGTAGCATGACAATTCTAGTCTCCATCTTTCAATTTTATCATTCTTTATTTTGCTCGTATGGTTTTGGTTCAATATATAGCTCTCTGATCGGTGATAAGGAGAAAATGTCTGTTGATAAGGTAGTGGCGCCATTTTCTGAGACTCTCCACTATAGCGCAGGCTTCTTTCTCCACGGAAGCATGTTTGCGTTCACTGTCTGATAATGTTCTTGAAAAAAATGCAACCGGGCGTCCCTTTTGAGCTAGTGTGGCAGCTATAGCAAACTCTGATGCGTCAGTTTCAACCGTCAAGGTTTCTTCGTTGTCTATAGCAACTAATGCGGCTTTTTCGATGTCGGCTTTTAGTTGCTTAAAACTATGCTTCGCATTTTCATTTAATGGAAAAGTTACGTTATTGACGAGAGGCTGTACCTTTTCGGAGAATTTGTGCACCTATTTAGCGTAATGAGCAAATAGGCCTAGGCCTCGTTTGAGTTCAGCGGCGTTACGTGGTAGTGGTAGATTTATAAGAGGTTCAAGTCTGTCTTTGTCAGGTTCTATTATATTGTTTTTTATTGTATATCCCAAGAGGCTAATGGATGTTTTGTTTAAGTTGCACTTTTGTTCATTTTAATGTAAGTTTATACTTCTTCGCTGCATCCATAAATTGTTGTAGGTTTTTGTCATGTTCCTCCTTATCTTTCCCGCAAATAGTGACGTCATCAAGATATGCATATGTACCCTGAAGTTTTTCTTTGCCAATTATGTGTTCAAGCGTACGTTGAAACGCAGCGACTCCGTTGGTGACGCCGAAAGGAATTCTTCTAAATTGATAAAGATTGCCGCAGGCTTCAAAAGCCGTATACATTTTCTCACTTTCTAAGATAGGCACTTGGTGATAAGCACTTTTTAAATCTATCTGGCTAAAGTAATTGTATTTAGCCACTTTTGACACGATGGATTCAATATTAGGCAGTGGATAAGCGTCTAAGTATGTAAATTTATTGATAGTTCTTGAGTAATCAATTACCATCCTCTTCCGATGAGATCCACCCCCGGTGACAAGTACCTGAGCGCGCCAAGGAGATATGCTCAGTTTGATTATTCCATCTTCTAAAAGCTTTGATATTTCAGCCTGAATGAATTGTTCTTCGTAATTGTCGTGACGTCTAGATTTGATGGCTACAGGATAGATGTCAGCAGATAAATGAGTGAATACTGATGCTGGTGGCACTGAAGCTTCCATTACGCATATTTGCAGAGGTTCTCTAGTACCTCCGAACTGGAATTCAAGCTTGGCATGATCTTTAAGAATGTCGTGACCAATGATAACGTCAGCACACAAGTTGTTAATTATGAGAAGTGGCCGTTGCTTATATGTGTGTTTGTTGATTTCTAGCGTGACGAAGCAAACCCCTTTGACATGTGACGTATGGTAAAGCGATGCGAAATTTATGGTTCGGCTATAAGGTCGTTGCTTGAGTTTTATCATTCGAGCTGTGTTCTCATTAATGAAACTAACTGTGCTTCCAGTGTCGATCAATGCATCGGCACGTGTGTGATTGACGGTGATGGCAATTGTAGCTTTCTCTAAGCATGACGGAGAAGCCGCTGAGTAGACAGTACAAGTCGCTTCGGAAGGGCTTGGTGACTGTAAATATTCGGTAGGAACGGAAGTATTTGGATAAGAAGCATTACTAGTTGTGGAATTGATTCGTGATTGGCAAACTGAAGCAAAGTGCCCCTTCTTGGAGCAAACCTGACAATAGGTGTGAAATGCTGGACATTTTATTCTTTGATGTACCTTCCCGCCGCAAAAGAAGCAGCGCTTTGTCTTAATTTGCGGTGAAGGCGAAACCGCGGCGTTGTTACGGGCTGGTACGAAGTGCTGTGACTGATGTGGAATAGGCATTGGAAGAGCATTTAGGGCGCTCCGAACGCTAACGCCCATTTTCGCAGAATCCTTTTCAGCGGTTTCTAGGATAACGGCTTGGTTAAACGCTTCGTCCATCGAGAGTGTTGAGTTTTCGAGTAATCGTTCTCGTATCTTAGTTGACAGGATTCCTGTGATAAAGGCGCTTCGTATAGCCTGCTTGCTATGTTCGTCAGCGGAAACAGATTTAAAATTACAGTCTTGCGCGAGTAGTCGTAATGCGCGACAGTAATCGGCTATTGCCTCATCATGTTTTTGTTTTCGTGTTTCGAGTATAAAGCGAGCCAAAATCTCATTTTGAGGTTATTTATTTATTTTGAGGATATATTTTATTCAAAACAGAAACAGCATCGTCATATGTTTGACAATTTTTCATGTGTACATAAATGTCAGTGGTTAAGTGATTTGCTAGTAATTTCAATCTTACGGCATCCGTAACGTCGTCAGGTAGTTCCACAGAAAGAAAATTTGAGAACGTGTGGTACCAATGCGACCACTGCTCTGTTGCTCCGGGAGCGCTAGGATCAATGTCAAATCGATCAGGTCGTAGGTACGTGGCTAGCGGACATGATGATGTCCTCTCAGATTCTTTCTTCGTTTCAGACATTATATTTAAGTTAATTAAATTGACACATATGAAAGAAATACCAATCTCTTATATTGGCTTTAATTAACTTAGAAGACAAGTTACAAATAAAATAATATTACAATAGATATTTCATATTCGACAGGTGTCAACATAATAGACAAGTTATAAGTAAAAGTACTATGTGAGGTAAAGCCACCAAGGAGATTATATGTCAGGCTCGTACTCGATAGCCGATGGGACTTCGTACCTCATCTCCGAAGTCTGGTCCACAAACTGAGGGGGGCTGCAGCCGCGCTATCGCGGCTGATGCCCAACGTTAAGGGACCCAACGCCCCCACTAGGAGACTGTACCTAGGGATCGTGCGAAGCTTGGCCCTGTATGGGGCCCCCGTATGGGCGGAGACTCTGGCGCAACCGTGACTGTTCCAAACAACCCGTTAAAAGCGATGGCCGTCAGAGTTATCAGGGGGTATCGCACGACCTCCGTCGAGTAGCGCGTTCGCCCCACTACTTGTTACCGCTTACTACCTGAACGTGTGCTGCGGATACTTTGAGATTCTACGAGTATAGTATATATATATATATATATATATATATATAATATCTCCGACTTCTGCAAGGTATAGCGCTTTGTAGATTTGAGTTGATTTGTTATTGTTTCCTCTCTTCGTACGCACCGCCAAGTGGGACTGCGCTATAACTTGAATATGCCTAAACCCGCACGTACGCCTCCGCCCGGAACTAAACAAGCTGTGGATCGGGATACTTTTAGCACACCTGATATGTACAGCTATAGTGAGTCCGAGCTTACTAATTTGACTACCAGAAGTAAGCGTCTCAGGCCCGATTTTTCACCAGAAAATGACTTGAAGTCTTTCGAGGTCAGGATAACTGAGATGCTTACAACCTGGAAGTCTGACCAAGACACGCTGTTAAGTAAATTAAGGTCTGATATAGCCGAGGTTAAAAAACAAAACAAAAGCATCCAGAGTACAAATGGCGATATTGAGAAGTCAATGACATTTATGAACACCCAATTTGAGGATATGAAACGGACCATTCTTAAATTAGAGGAAGAACGTTTGGAACAACGTAACTATATTTTGGAGCTGGAAAAAAAAGTTACTGACCTACAGCGAGGCTATCGAACTTCCACTATAGAGATCAGAAACTTGCCGCAGACTGAAAAGGAGACCACCCATGATCTTACTACTCTGGTGATACGCACATGTAATGCAGTACATACCACAATAAAGCCCTCCGACTTGCGTGATGTATACCGCTTGCCTGGAAAAAAAGGTACTAACAGACCAATAATAGCGGAATTTCAAAATGTTCCTTCCAAAAATGACGTACTGAAAGCAGCGCGTTCATTTAACAAGGGTCTACCACCATCAGAAAAATTAAATACCGGCCATATTGGCGTCAGTGGCCCTATTACTTCCGTGTACATTGCAGAGCATTTACCTGGTAGTCTTCGACAATTATTTTACGAAGCACGCACTTTTTGTAAAATTAATAAATATAAATTCTGCTGGCACCAGAATGGAAAGATTTTTCTTAGGGAATGTGAGGGTATGTATTCTGTCACAATTAACTCAGTATCGTGTCTTAAAAAGATACAAAAAGTTTAATAGTTCTTTACACTCACTTGTGATGTTAGAAATGACCTGTTCCGCTTTTTTAAATGTTTTATTTATGATTTCGTGTTATGATTTTATTGCATTGCTATTGTTAGGTGAATATGCTGGTATATTGGCGACGGAACAAACTGTATATGTTCCCTTAAATATTGATGAAGCTGGTTACTGTACTTTGAGTTGGCAAGTCCATATATCTGTTCTACTAGGGAATTATAGTGGTAATTTATGTCAAATAAACCGCTTGCCTACCAACTGTAACGTGTTATATTATAAATTTAAGTTCTCAGTGAATCTTATTGCTCAGTCTCGAGTGTCAATCGATTGTGTTTTTTATCTTTTATATCAATGTTGGATGTAAATACTTTGGCTGAAGAGCTGGACACGATAGGTATACAACAGGCACTATTTTGCAAACCAGAACATGCTGTCACTATTTTAGACAAGACGTGCAAGTCTACTACTAAAATATTACATTTAAACATACGGAGTATAAATAGACACATAGATGAATTACGCCTTCTCCTGTCACCAATACAATCACTGCTGGAAGTTATTATTCTGACAGAGTGCTGGCTCAGTAAAACGCCTATACTACCTATATTGGAAGGGTACATAAGCTATAAAACAGAAAATAACTACAATCAAAATGCTGGTATAGTGATTTATGTTAAAGCTAACCTTACGCACTGTGTCATCGAACCGGAGGTCGAAGAGACCAACTGCCTAATTTGCAAACTACCATCTCGTAATGTGGCAGTGATTGCTATGTATAGATCGCCTAGCTATTCCAAAACTGATACATTTCTAAATAGTCTGAATAGTGTCCTGACGACCCTATCTACAGTACGTAATATTGTTTTAATGGGAGATATTAATATTCACATATCACCCCTCAATCCAGACCCAGAAGCTGAGGAATATATAACACTGCTCGCTTTTCATGGTCTATTACTTACGCATATGATACCAACCCGTGATGGTCGTTGCCTCGATCATGTTTTTCTAAAATCAGACCTCAACAGTACTACTTTAGTGGTCGATTCCTCCATCACTGATCACACCCCCATCTGGCTCAACCTTGAAAACAAAAGTATGTACTCTGAACGTAAATTAACATGAGTGCAAGTTGACTATCCTTCAGTTTACACAGCCATATCAGAGACTGACTTTAGCCGTGTGTTAAGTATAGCCGATGCCAACCAGGCAGCAGAATTACTAGTGACCACGATAGGTAAAGTAATTGAACGCCATTCCAAAATAAAGCATTCCCCTTTGAAAAATCGACTGATAAAGCCCTGGATTACACCAGGTTTGCTGAGGTGTATCCGTAACAGAGACAATATGAGCCGTAAAGTAAAGAATGAACCTTATAACTACACTCTTAAGGTCACATTTTTAAGGTATCGCAACTTCTGTAACAAATTACTGAAAAATCTAAAAATAGCATATGAAAAAGTTGAATTTTGCAAAGCTAAAAACAACGCTAAGGCTACGTGGAAGGTCATTAAAAAAATTATCAACACAGACGGTGCAGTGAACCCACCTCTTGAACTCTTGAAAATGGCCCATGATAATAAGTCATCGGTGAACGTAGTGAATCATTATTTTGCCAACATAGGCAAAAAGCTCGCAGAGAAATACACAAAAAACAATATTCCTCCCACGACAGACATACATGACAACCCACCGCTACACTCTCTCACACTTCTCCCAACTGATATATCTGAAGTGTCAAATGTTATTTTGAGCCTCCGTAGAGACGCGGCGAGTGGTTGGGATGGCATTGGTGTTGATCTTTTGCAGAAATGTAGTAACACTTTGATTCTGCCTATTACACATGTCTGTAATGTAGCTATCAAAACAGCCAAATTCCCTAACATATTTAAAAAGGCTATTGTTCACCCCATCTTCAAGGGAGGATCCAGAGACGATGTCAACAATTACAGGCCCATATCAGTGCTGCCAGCACTATCTAAGGTTCTTGAAAAAATTCTAAACTCTCGCCTAGTTAATTTTTTGGAGATCAATTACTCCTTGGCATCTAACCAGTTTGGCTTTAGAAACAAAAAATCCACCGAGGACGCAGTGGCTTCCTTAGTGGATCATATTGTGGATAAACTGGACATAAAACAAAAATGTATTGGCATTTTCTTGGACCTTACTAAGGCATTTGACACCGTCTCTGTTCCGCACCTGCTAATAAAATTGGAGAAAATGGGTATTCGTGGTCACGCTCTGGAAATCTTCAGAGATTATCTTTCCAATAGAGTTCAGAGTATCAAAATCGACTCATATGTTAGTGATGAAGTTTCTGTTACTTACGGCGTACCTCAGGGTTCTATACTAGGGCCCACTCTCTTTTTGGCTTATATCAACTCCCTCTGTAAGCTTTCGATTCCCTATTGTTCAATTTTCACTTACGCTGATGACACAGCTTTAGTCGTTCATGGTAATAACTGGCCTCATACTTATGCATCCGCTGAACACGCCCTTTCTACTGTAATGAATTGGCTTTCTGCTAATCTTCTTACTTTAAATCTAAGCAAAACAGTATATCTTACCTTTTCATTAAATTCATATGGTCAACCACCGTCGGACACTTACCACCTCAAAGCTCACTCTTGCATTGGAGATCCTACTAATATGCAATGTAACAACTAAACATTTGGGTATCATCATCGATAATCAGATAACCTGGCAGCCACACTTGGCCAAACTTACCTTGCGTGTTCGTAAATTAATATACGTCTTTAAAAAATTAAGATTCTCTGCTCATTTCAATATTCTTAAAACCGTTTACTTTGCGTTGTGCCAATCCATCATAGGCTACTGCATAACAGTATGGGGAGGTGCAGCAAAATCCCATTTTCTGGCGTTGGAACGGGCGCAAAGAGAAGATGATGATGAAGAAGAAGATTTTATTTTTATTTTTTTATTGTTTTTGATCCTGTCCTTAATGAGCGAATACTAATTAAGATGTCACTACTTCGTGAGAACCTTGGTACCCATAACACAAGTTAAATCTTATCATGGGTACCAGAGTTGAACTACAGTTTGTGTTTAAAATACGGATGTTGTTACTATTTAGTTAAGTTCATCATTAATTGTAAGCAAACTAAACGTGAATAAATGATTTATTTATTATTATTATTATTATTTTATAGGTGGCATGTCTCCTAGCCGGGACCTGGAAGCGAGAGCCCTTGCGTCTCTGTACCAATGGCGCAAGGAAGCGCTGGAGTGGGGCCATAGGCCGGAGCGCCGAGAAATCAGGGCCCAGTGGTCCCAGCTCCGCCGGGAACTCATGGAGACATGGAGGGTGCGACTTGAACAACCAAGGTGGTGGGAATCCACCATTTCGGCGGTGAAGCCGATCATGAAGGAGTTAGTCAGATATTTACCGGACACGGGTGCTTCGGTAAGTATTACTAAGTAAGTAAGTAAGTATTTACTAATCATCTTAAGTTTGAATATTTATACAATAGTAGGTACAATGGGCGGTCATATCTCTTTCAGACAACATTTGGATTTATTAATAAGAGTAAAATGGCCGTTAATGGCGTACTACGTCATAAATTATATAAATGTATTAACGGTGATTACAACAAAAACACATTTTTTAAAATTTTATATGACTATTTGATTAGGTAATCTCTGGAATGACTAGGCCGATTTTGACAGAACTTTCACTGCTAGATAACTTATATTATAAGGCATAATATAGGCCACTTGAATTACACACTTGATTAATTAATATTTGGCGCAAAAAAAATTACAGTCCACGTATACGAGGTCGCGGGCATTATGTAAAAACAATTAAAATAGGTACTTCGATATTATTTTATTATAATTAATCGTTGTTAATTATTATTTTAGTGAATTAAACACCTGGCATACTAAAAAATATAAAATATCGAGCAAAAATAATGGGTATTAATAATTGGGTAGATTTAATATCAATGCGTAAAATCGATATCAACTTCGTCAGTAATAAAGTTGATTGTCGTTTTGAAGCCTATTCGGTTACGCATTTAGACATAACTATTTGGTAAAAAATTGAGCTGACAAAAATTAAATAAATGGTTGGACAAATTATAAAACAATTCCTAGACCAACACTATAATGGAAATGCAAAAGCGTATTACGTGGATTTTGTTGTCGTCCACGATAATATAGTGACGATAAATCGAACGATAATGTCGTGTCTAGTATAAAAGCATCCAATAGCTTTCTATTTTGTGGATATATTATTTTACGGTTGTCCACGGTCTTTCCGTTGACTTTCTAAGTGCCATTGCTGTCCTAGGAATATATAAACGTCCGTCCCATGGCTTGGTGACGTTACCAATTTTACTATTAAAATAGCATTATATAACGTCATTTTAGAAGGGTAACATTAATATCGGCAATTTTTTTAACGGTGAGTAAGAAAATTAATGATATTATAACGTTATTTTTAAAAGGGTAACATTAATAACGGTAAACTTTTAACGGGTAGTCGGAACAGAACGATGTTATAAGGTTATTTATATCGTCACCTATAAAAGTAACGATATGAATAACGATACTTTTACCGGTAATACATAGCTAATATCATGCATTTGCTGTTTAAACTTGCTGCAAACCCAAGCCCCTTTTTTCATAGTCCCTTCTTGAATTTATGGTATGAACTCGAAAAAGACTCCTTAGTATCAATTCCAGTTTCCGGTATATGCTTTAGTTTGGTGCTGTGATTTAACATAATTGCTACTTGCTAACTAAACAAATAAAAACAACCAGCGAAAGCTAAATAAAATTATTTAAAAAGAACACACCGCCAGCGCGCAGCGTGCCGCCACCGTATAATACTATATACTAAGTATTCATCTCTTTTTTAAATAGTACACTATGAAACTACACTAAACTACACAACATTGAACGTTTCGTTACCAATGGCGGTAAATCTACCGGTAAAACGTTACGTTAAAAAGGTAGATAACGGTATTTTACTGGTAAACATTGGTACTAAAGTAAAGGTAATTTGAGTATCGTTATTTTTCAAATATCGCCTATTTAATCGCCAAATATACCTTAGCCAAAATATAACGATACCAATATTTTTACGGTATTCCGAGCCCTGCCATTCTCTAGTTTTTTCTTATATCTATGGAGTGGACAGACTTGACTTGACAGTGACAGTGTTATCAGATACTGACAGATGCCAAATACAAACCAAATTGCAGCGAAGCTATAAATAGGTTAAAATTGTTTTTATCATATCTTGAAATATTTAAAATATGTTTCATACTAAAAAATCGATACAAACACTAGGTACCATGCTAATTACCACATGCAGAATAACAAGTCAGATACGATCACAAGTTGCGATAACGTCACGAACACTTTGTGTAGCTTCGGGATCTACAAACACTTCAAAAGAGGATGCGGTCAACCATTCAGAAGAAAAACTTAGCAAAGTCAGCGGTTTCGCTAAAGCTTTTGAGAAACAATCACAAATTTCAGAGATTCAAGATCAGGAACAAAATTACACTTTTGCTTCCCTATTAAGGAATTCTAAATTAATGGATGTAAGTAGCTTGAAATCTGAATTGGTTAGTGTTCTATGTAAATTCGCAATTATTGGCGGTGTTAGCAGTTTCACCAAGCTTTTCACCCCTTGAGCCTTATGCCTTATATTTTATATATTATATCTTGAATCTTAATATTACTTTTTATTTGCATTCAAGGTATATGCATGTAAGATGCCAAATTAAATTATTGTGTTTGAAAAATTTCATTTCAGCTCGGAGACCCTGCTGGTAAAGTAGTTATTGGTAAAATATTCCATGTGGTTGAAGATGACCTTTACATTGATTTTGGTTGGAAATTCCACTGTGTCTGCACTCGACCTTCAATACGAGGGGATGAATATGTCAGAGGAGCAAGAGTGAGGATACAAATTAAAGACCTGGAGCTATCATCTCGCTTCCTCGGCTCCACTACTGACCTTACACTCCTTGAAGCAGATTGCAAATTATTGGGAGTTATATCTAGCCCGGTTAGAGCAACAGTGAGTTAAAGTGAATTGTTTTTTTCGTAGTTATAATGGCATAGAATTAATAAATTATATTATGTTTTAATAAACATATGTTTCAATCTATTCAACTGTATTAGTTTCCTTGAAAGTAGTGACATCTAGGTCTCAATGTGCCATTAACTTAATAGACTGTCTGTGAGCTATTCTATAACAATAAATATCCATAGAATATACTGTTTTGGGCTGTTTGCCCATTGTCCATATGAAACTGGTGTTCCATAAGTTTCGTTGATCACTGCGGTTGACATTTTCAGTGTTCCACTGAGAATGTTGACCGCAGTGATTGACAAAATGTTTGAAACAAATTTCATATGTACCATGGGCAAACAGCCTGGAAGCAGTATATTCTACATGCAACTCTGGCCGTGAAAGCCTAAAGCATTATAATAAATATCCTATCTGGTTATAGTTTTTGACCAAGATGTGGGGAATACCACAGGGACCTATATATGTTGCATTCCATCCTAAGGCATTAATTATACAGAAAATACTGGCAAGGGCGAGGGGCAGGTGAACATTACGAAATCAGTCGAATGACATTACATGAATCGAAAACTATTTATATTTGTCTTCTGAAGAGCAAGACATGCTGTCGCAATAAAGCCTATATAATAGAGCAGTGTACCGTTTCTCGCTTCTTCTATATAGTTTAAATCGCGTCCGCGCCTTATCCGTTCCACACCTGTTCCTCGCCTGTCCTGCGCCCTATAATTCACGCCTAAGGTTACAAGGAAAGCGATCGTATTTAATATTTAGAGGGCCCATTGTACATAAGGTATGTGGCGTATGATTAGCGCGGGCTTTCCTCTTTGGAGGGTCAGACGGCAGTTGCTCCAGTAATTGTCAAAAGAAATCAAGTTGTGGGGAGAAGAGCACGCCCCGGACTGGAAGTGCAAGCTTTGCATGCAACCGCATTCGGCGCTCAGATGATGTGCGGTGGGTGGATCTTGGTGTGAGAGTAAAACAAATGAATCTTTTTATTCAACAGTTTATTTAATTGACGTACATTTGGACAACATCAATAATGAATGACATACAGTAGCATCTATTTATTGTCTGAATATAAGTATATTAATGTTTATAGGAATTATACCATTTTTAACATTCTTCTCTCAAAATTCAAATAATTTATAAGTGGATAGAACAAAATGTCCCAGACACTGACTTTTCAATTTTATATCCTCCTGAAATGGCAACTGTATTACTTTCCATTTGTTCATCTGTAAGTTATAGGGCTGTCTTTAGAAATATTAGTGTATTTAAAATGGTATAATTTTCAACTGGGTGGCTAACCTAGTTGAAAATTTCATTGAATAGTTGTAACTATTATGATTATGAAAATAATAACAAAAGAAACCAACCAGGTAAAAAGGGAGTCCCTGTACAACAAATATTGCAGAAAAAGCCTGGTAAAACTACAATTTTGTAGCTAACTCTACAAATGGAATGTTAAAAATACAATGTTTGAGAGGACTCTCAAGAACCTGACGCTTATACTCTGTCCAACCATTTTTTTAACTTTTGACAGCGGCTTCAGAACGTAACTGACATTATTCGTAAAAGTAAACTTAGAAATGCGCGGCCAATAAAATAAATTAATTGCCTAATCATATGAGATCCATATGATTAGGCAATTAATTGAAACCCTATTGATAATCCATTAAAACGCCAAAATGCTTTGGGACCTTAACAAAACTGGCGAATCGTGGGTGTGTAATACACCTCTGCCTACCCCTTCGGGGATACAGGCGTGAAGTTATGTTATGTTATGTTAAATATAAACAGTTAAATTTTACCGCATCTAGTGCTATTTGCATTTACGTGGATTATTTTAGCCTTGCGTTTGTAGTTATGGATTCTGGTGCCAACTTTTTATAAAGAACATCAATATGTTGAAGTTGTGTTGTTTAGGGATTAAAAGTTGTCATTGTATTAGGTAAAAACTTTAAAAAAATTAAATGCTACTTCAATATTATTTTTTAATCCTAGTTAATAATCGCTAAACATTAGTTTAGTCAATGTTTAGCGATTCTTTTCGTATACCTGGTATACAAAAAGAAGTTATAAGAAAAAACGAACAAAAATAAAATATCAATGTATCAAATGGATTGCAACTTCTTCATGAAAAAAGTCGATTTTGTAAAATCGGATAGGTTACGCTTTAGGACAACTAATAAATGAAAAATTGAGCTGTCAACAGTTAAATAAATGTTTGGATAGAGTATCAATGCTTATCAAAATAGAGAGATTACCTAACACTCCATATATGTGATTAAATGATTTACGTTAATTCCTACGCTACGTTTTATCTAGTCAAATTCTCTGAAATCAACTGCTACACACTACCTAATTAGCAATATGAAGTAAAATATTCAGAGATCCCTAATAACTAGATTACATGCTGTTATAGTAGGTACCTAATATAAGGTAACTGAAATTAGTTTCTCCAAGCATCTTGTTGCTATACCTCCCTACATTATTGTGATTCCTCTCCAAGATATTCGTTTTGTGCATTCAAGTTACCTAAATATCACACATTCTCAAGCTCAGTGCTGATACTTTGTCAAAGCCTAAATATAAATAACACGCAATATATTAGGTCGTTACATATGAAATTGCCGTTTTTCTAGAAGAAATTGGAGGAAACCCAATTTTCAGTACTAACACTTTTGCATTTTTTTTAGGAATGACAAATCCAAATTTTATGTTTTTTTTATGTATGAATTAGACAACATTAAGCAAACAAACAGCAACTTTTATTACATTTTTGAAAAGTGACAGCTGTTATGTAATACGAAATTTATCATCAAAATGTTTAGCATTTAGGAAGTGCTGTTTTTGAAGATCGAATTAATTTATCAAGCGGCCAATAAAAACAAAATTTAATACAAAGTTGTAAAATCTTGAAATCAACTTCCAAACAAAATATAAATAATGGAAATGACGAATTACAGGAATAACGAACTCATGAATTTGTAAGAAAATTTCGGCAATTTCATACGTAAAGATCTATTATTTGGGCTTTGAACACTTACGACCCGCTTGTTAAATACAAATATTGTTCAAAAATATTACCCATGAGTTCTTGATAAATATTATATATAATTTTATATCTATAACAGTAAACATTCACAGGATATAGGTGTCCAAAGATAAAATGCAGTTTATTTATTAACCGGAGATGGCCCAGGGTCAGTCAGGGTGCGAGGGATATGCTCTATGAGCAACCTTACACCCCGGCGTCTTAAGACCCGAGACGGCGTGCGGTTTTAGTCGGTTCGAGCCCGACATAACCACCCCCGCTGGCTTGCGGGGGGTATCCGAAGGGATTTCCGCACGAAAAAAAAGGTATGGTTAACTTAAACCCTATCTACTAAGGTAAGGTAGAAATAAGGAGGATAGACGCTTTACATAAACTGCACGATAAAAAAAAAAAAAAAAGGTATTTTAAAATTTCTAAATCAAACTGTAATACTAGTACTGTCTAATATGACGAGATAAAAAAATTAGACATATCAAGTTTCCACATTTTTTTTACTTTTGACGTTCAATAAAATTTGACAGGTAACCACTTATTGAGTAGATCCATCCATCAAGGATTTGATCTGTGCCTGTCGATTGAACTATTATTTTAGATAATATTAGAAGTTTTTTTCACTCGTAACACATAATGAGTCTATCCTCGTTACCTCTACTGTCTAAGGAATAATTATTCCCTTAAAGTCACATACGTGTCCACTTCGTTTATTTTTCTATTATAATGTTAGGTAGACATCGTGCCGATGCATCTAATTCAACTTGGCTAAAAGCAGCTCTTCTTTACGTTAAATAATTACGGCACATTATTTTATACCTAGTATGCCTAGTGTTACCAAACACATAGGGAGTTCGGTACAATTGAAAGGAACTCAAATTTTTGACGTTTAGGTATAGAGACATGAGATCGTTAATTATATCCACCTAGTAATTGAGAGTCTACTGTACTTTATCACCATTCCTGGATACAATTTCTTGGATGCTAGTATCTTTCACAGCTTCATTTGTATCTGGTTTTGCTTCGAGAATCATCTCGTCGACCGTTGAGGCGTTTTTGTCTGCAGGTGGCTCATTCGGGTGTGAACGTTCCCATTCTTTTAAGTAATTAACTACGGCAGTATGACCAAAGGTTTCTGCTTCGTTGAGAGGGCGACTTCCCCACCGGTCCCGTGGATCGTAAGGAACACCACACTGGGCAAGGAGGAATTCAACGCAACCGAGGTGGCCTTCAGCCGCAGCCAAATGTAGAGCTGTACGACCATCGTAATCTGATAGAGTCATGTCCATGCCGGATAGATGATGCCTGTAGAATAAAAAAATCTGAATGTCTCTAGTTCAATTGTTCAGATACCTTATTGTGCTAAATATACTTGCAGCGTGTGATGTATCTCATGACAATGATAAACCCATAGCAATTACATATAATATTGTGCTACCAACTGTTTAATTAAGCATTACTCAAAGAAGAAACTTATGTTTGGAAATAATGGACCTATCAAGCGTTACAACAAGCCTACATTAATGAATGGTGTATTTAAATATCTACAGTAGAGAAGCGGATACTTGTACTGTGTAAGTACTTGTCGAAAGCAATTTATTGTGATGGTTTCACCGGAACGGGAAGGAGAGACGGATCAGACCTTTGGCTGTTAAAAAATAACAAATTTGTCAGCAGTTTTCAGAACCTTATTAGGTAACGTGATATTGTTGTCAGCAGTTTCTGCTTTGTTGTTAAAAATGATCATGTGAGGCAGATATTTACCTTCTCAGTGCACTGATGTCTCCACTGGCGGCAGAAAACAACAGATTCACTATATTCAGGCCAGTTGATTCAAATTTGTAACGTCGTGGGTCCTTTTTGTGACTGGCGTAACGAATATTGTCGTACTTGTGGAAATTGAACCTCTTGATCAGGTCCTGAAATACCATCAACAGATTTAAAGTAAAGTCTTTAAGTGCCACACTAGATAATTCAAAAGTGTAATCGCTACGTACGTCACAAAACTGTAGACCTCTGCAGCTGTTGCCAAGAGGATCTAGTGGTGGAGACCACGTGCAAATTCCCATAACATTAGGAACGACTATGAGCATCGCGCCGGAAACTCCTGACTTGGCAGGCAGACCCACTTTGAAAGCGAATTGTCCTGAATAATCGTACATTCCACAGCTATGCATCAGAGACAGAACGTTGCGAACTGAGTCAGGACGAAGTACTTTCTCATCTGTAATTGGACAAATGCCTCCGTTCGCTAAAGTGGCCGCCATGATGGACATAATGTCGCAGTTAGCTTCCATAGAACAGCACTGAAAAACAATGTTTATATTATTTAGGTTAATTACGTAAACAGAGATGGACCGCTGTGTAAGTTCATCATCATCATCCAAGCGTCAATGCCGGTTGCATCCAACGCTTGTACTGTGGAGACTAGGCTACTCCTCCATAATTCGGTTTACTTGACTTTTACGTACGCCTTTATTGTATTGTTAAGTGATAGAGTGCTAGGTACTTGTAAAGTTAGCTGGCCTACTCAAGCTTGAAAAATCACCCAACCACCACCAGCCATCAACTGGAAAGATTTAAGTCTAAGTGAATATGTTTCTTCTAGTCAAGCAGGTTTCATCGTTGACCACATCATCACTGGTGAGATAGAGGTGGAACGTGAGCCTATCAATGATAAAAAACTTTGCTAAGAAAAGCTACTGAAAATGATTTATAAATTTATTTGAAAACAGCTAATACCCGGCATGCATTGCAATGCCTTTTTTAACTACATTTGTTGGGATGCTTTACGGGTAGGGGTGTGGGTATTTGCCCAAAAACTTACCAATTTTTCATAGCAATTGGGTGAATGGTAGATGTGAGGATGCATAAAACCAAATGAAAAAAAAAAACGACGGGTTGCACTCCGGGAGTGCCGGCAGAAATGAAAACTTGAAAATTAACGTTGTGCATTTTTGATATTTTGGAATGTTTAGGGAATAGTTTTGCACGAATTGCTTTAATTATCAGTATAAACGTACCTACTATCATTTATGTGGTAACAACAATATTCATTTATTGCGCTATCGTTCACAAACATGGCAATTTATGTTACATTAAAAATTTAACACTTCAGAACTATTACAATTATTTTACATTAAAAAGTTTATCTCTCAGAAAAATCAACTTCCATCCATAATTTCAACGACTTTTTCACCATCATTATTACCAGAACCATCATCGCCAATATATTTATAAAGTACCTACTCACTCATTTTCTTTCGCTATTTCTTCGTCACGTTTTTCATTAATAGATGCACTTTGTTTAATTTTCATTTTATATCAATAGATTTATGACACTAAATAGAATAAATATCACAAAAAGTTATATGATGACAAAAAGTGTTTCTTGGGCCTCGGTCGGAATCGATCTGAGTCTTGACGAAGTCAACAACCACTCATTAGACGAACGCGCCACCAAGGTTGTTAAGTGCAGTGTGAAATTAGCGCTTCTATATTTGTTGTCTTACGATCAGGTCATGTGTTTACTGACGCGAGTTTAACCTTTTTTACCCATTACAAAAAAACGCACAACATCGCTAAAGAAGTTTTCACTTCAAAAACATTCATTTTTATATACTTACCCTAATTATATGGTATATTATTACCTACCTGAAAATAGAAATCCATACATTCGCGAAGATTTGTTTTTTCAGGATAACATTTATATTCTCTCATGTAGAAACCAAGCGCATAGTTTCTGTCAGCTGCTTCACGTTCAGATAAAAATACTGCATTATTAAAGCCCAGGACTTCGTTGCCAGCAAGCCGGCTGAAGAATGACATGACATAATCAAATTTTTCAGCTAGTGTCATTTCTGGTTTGTCTAAAGTTTTTAGTAGTGCGCATACTAAAATTGCTCCTGCGTTGATCATTGGGTTGTGCGGTTTCACTGTAAAATATGTTTATAATTAATATCTATGTCTCATACCTACTTGTAAGTGGCACGTTAATTCACGATTTTTGTTTTCAAGTGGCAGGAGGTTGGCACCAGAATTGTTGATGTTTATTAGTGTAGGTACTATTAGTAGTTTTAATAGTAGTGTGTAAGCATTATTACTGGCGTGGGTGGGTGTAGTTGATACGCACTATTGTAATCTAGGACGAGTTCATTGAAGTTCCGACCACTGGGCTCCGTGCCAATATACTGGTGAACTACATCAGGGCCTAAAGTTTCGAGAGCCATTGCGTATGTGAGAGGCTTGCTGCACGATTGTAGTGTGAATGGAACGTTAACATCACCTGTAATTAAACGAGAACCTTAACGTTAAACACTGTCGGCTATGAAATAAAAAGTTACCTACTCTTAAAATATTACCGATAGAAAATCGTTGGCCATCTATTGTGCACACGCTAATGCCCCAGTTATCAGCGCCTGCCCGAGCTAGCTGTGGTATGTAACTGGCCACTTTACCATCTGTATTACTTTTAGCAGTCCAGTACATTTCTTCTATATCCTTGATAAAGTCCTGGAAATCTGGAATCACAAACTGACTGCGGAATGCCCTCGTTATAAGAACAATATTGGGCGTTATCACTTCTTTGAAAGTTTTCCTGTCAAGTTTTAATGTTTCAGGTGACCCTCCTTCGAAATTGGACTCTTTGTGAACTTTGTATAGGTTGTGCATCACTTCTTTTACTCGTGAATCATTTTTCTTAATACCAGTAGTTCTCAAGGCCTGTAATCAGGAAAATGCTTTTGAGTACTTAACATATCACTTGAAAATATCTCTAAAAGGCTTCGAACGTAATTTGGTAACATATTTCAATTAAATAGTTCCATCAAGGAACTATTTAATTATAACTTTTATATAAAAGGAGCGGTATTATTAATTTGTGAGTCGAACATCCCATCTCTTCTTGAAGTGATTTTAAATTTTAGATATCTTTTCTGTTCTAGGGTGGTGCGAAGGAAATGCTTTATGGGCCACCTTACACCCCAGCGTGCGGTTTTAGTCGGTTCAAGTCCAACATAACCACCCCTGCTTGCCTCCGTGGGAGGGGGGGGGGGGGAGATTATCCAAGGGGGTTTTTGCACGGAAATAGGGGTGTTAAGAATTAAGAGGAAATGAGTCAGTCCAGTTTAGCTGTAGCAATGGTTGTCTATTAAACATTTGTGTTACCAGCAAGTTAATGGAATAAACAATTTATTGTTGCACTTGTTTACCTATAGAAATACTAGAAACAGCTATAGAACATGTGTTTTTTAAGTTTCTATCTAAGTGTTCAAGAAAAAGTGGCTGAAGCTCAGTTATAAAATACGTACGGCCAAAAATTTTCCGACGGGTAGAAGTCCAGTTTCTTCATTTTTAAACATATCAAACAGAACATCATCAGCATTTTTGTGTGGTCCCTCACGCACCCTGCTCGACAAATACAAGATACTTTGATACAAGTTTGCTTTGAGTGCCTATTCACAAGTTTTAGTTTATTGGTCTGCAAATATTTATATCATCATCATCATCATCATCAACCTATTCTAGTCCACTGCTGGACATAGGTCTCCCCTAATGAGCGCCATAGCGCCCTGTCTTATATTTATACACACACCGGCAGAATTAGCGGAACACAAAAAAGGACAGTATAGTTAGCTTTATTTTTAAACAAATAATAATTAAACATGAAACAACAGTTAAATTAACATGTTTTGACATTAATTTGCAACACCATACTTAAAGTTTAATTAAAAAAACTTAACTTAACAAAATGCATTTTTCTTAGATTTCGTAGTAACAGAGAAACAGTTGAAATTTTTAGATTTAATGACGGTTTAAAATTAATTAAATGAATGTTTAATAACGAGTGTTTCCCCCTCGTGCCCTGATTAAGGTTTCCATCCGTCTGGGTATGCTGCGAATGATGTTGTCAATGATTACTTGGGACAACCTCTGCCATTCTTCAACTAATGTGTTTCGCAGCTCGCCCAGATTGGTAGGAGGTGGCATTCTTGATTTGACACTCCTCTTTAGCAAGTCCCAAACGTGTTCAATCGGATTCATATCCGGGGACCGTGCTGGCCACTCCATCACCGTAACACCAACATGGTTTAGGTATGCCTGTACTAGCGAGCACTGTGAGCCCGAGCATTATCCTGCATTAAAATGAAGTCGTAACCAATAAATGGGGCAAATGGCACAAAATGTTCCTCTAAAATCTCCCTGATATACCGATCAGCAGTCAGATTTCCGCCGTCGACTACCACTAACTCCGTGCGAGCTCCTAAACATATCCCTCCCCAGACCATAATTGAGCCGCCGCCATATGCCACTGTATTTTCAAAATTAGACTGTAAATAACGCTCTCCTTTGCGTCTCCATATTCGCTGCCTTCCATCAATCAGATTCAACAGAATTCTGCATTCATCAGTAAAGAGAACCTGTCCCCACTCGTCAAAGTCCCAATGACGGTGTTCACGAGCAAAGTATAGTCGATTTGTGCGGTGGTGTCTCTCAAGTTTTGGTGCTTTGGCGGGTATAAATGAGCCTATACCAACTTCCTCGAATCTTCTGCGAACTGTCCGCTCACTCACTCTTACTCCTCGAACCTCCTCCAATGCATTTCGGGCCTGCACCGCCGTAAGTCTCGTGTTCCGACGAACTTGAAGGTGCAGAAAACGGTCATCTCTCCTTGAAGTACACCTTTTCCTGCCTTGCCCTCTTCTCCTCACTAGAGAATTCGTCAATCTGTACCGTTTGATGCTACGATGAATCGTTGATAACGGTCGACGAAGTCTTGTTGCAATCGATCTGTAGGATTGACCATTTCTTCTCATTTCATCTGCCCTGATGATTTCTGGTAGCGTTAAATCAGCATACTTAGATGTTCGTAACTTATCAATAAGCGAGAAAACACAAAAGTCTCATAAAACTGCAATACAATGTTTTTCAAGTGGAATTTACGAACTTTACGAAAATGGAAAATCTACTTCGAAGCAGTCGATAGAGGTGTATGAATGAAAAATTAAAGCAAACGAATGAAAAAAATGACTGTTGACATATGTTCCATTTTCAAATTAGACGTTTCTAAAAAAATTATGTAAAATAATGATAAAAAGTAATGTAACCGGCCAGTGCTACGAAAAAAATATATTAATTCTTCCTTTTTTTTGTGTTTCGCTAATTTTGCCGGTGTGTATATATAATGTTATAAATAATGCAGTTTGTATATTAATTATTAAACTGTAAAAAGTAATTCAATTAAATTTTTAAGCATTTTGTATGCTTACTTTTTTCTAAAGATTTAGATCGGAAAAAGAGAACATCTAGGACAACGTCGCCTTAAGACGTAATAATGTATCGGAGAATTTCGAATATCTGGGACGTGTCTAGGTGGCTCAGTTGGTCAGAGCATTCCCCCTGTAAGGGACTGGTCGCGGGTTCGAGTCCCGTCCTAGATGTTCTCTTTTTCCGATCTAAATCTGTAAAAAGTATTTTTCTGCAAAGGGAAGCCATAAGAATCAGCATATATGAACCCCTCGCCACTGCCACACACAGCTGCAATGCTGTGTCCTCGCACGTATTCACTCACTGTCAGTTTTTGAAACTCGACAACCTAAATTCAGGGCCGATTTTTCGCTGACAACCCTATACCACCGTGTTCATAATGAAATAATCTTAATTGTAACTTAACTTTAATTAATTAACCACCCCAGTGCAAGTTACTAGTATCGATTTACCTGTTTATACCTGCCTACCCAAGAGTTGTGACGGGGACAAACTAGTCAACCTAACGTTTGCATATTCTATAGGCTTCATACTTTCGATTGGTATGAAATTTGTCTATTAACCAAATCAGTGAAATGTTAAAAGAAACCTGTTAATTAATCAGATTCTGGACTGAAAGTTTGAATCAACCCATTTGCAAAACATATATTTTTTGACATATTTAATTTGGTGTAAAATACTTTTCGTTAATTAACCAGCTTGGTGAAGGTGGTTTTATACTGCGATCCTATATTTATTACTTTATAAGTAGGTATGCCTGCTGATTAAGGCTGGATTTCACCGAAGAATATAAAAGCGTATAATCCAATTTAAACTGCTATAGGAACTTAGTTAGGAAGTTAGTTAATTAGTTGAACTTGACCGAAATTATTTTCGCTCGTGAAATTGGAACATAGTAACTTAAGCAAAACGTAATCAGACGAATTTGAAAATAGTTCTGACTTACACCTACAAAATGACTCATTATGTCAGACACTTTTATTTATAATAAATTAAGTAAATGTTGTTCATTTCCCTTCAAATAATATTATTCTAGTATTTAATATAAGTACCTACTTATAAAGGAAGGTCGGTTCTATTAGCACTATATTGTCAACGTGACTGATAAATTTGGCAAATAATAGTTATTGTGGTATACAGACTTCGTCACGGCAAGCTCTATTCTAATTTTATCTGAGTATATAGGTACTTCTCTACGTATCGCGGGTGTGTCTCGACGCCGACGCACGAACTATATACAACGCCGACAAAACTGTTTACTATCACCTGATCCCATTATATTTAGCAGCTATAAGAATGCCAAGAAATATTTTTTTAAGACAACGTGATAGGTAAAAGAAAATAATGTGATTTTAATAAATAAGACATATTTAAAACTCACAATGTACCTACGTAGACAGTTATATACGCGTAGGTTTCAGTGTATTACCTAACCGTCATTAGGTACTTAGTCCCGGCGTCTGTAGACCCGTGTGCGGTTTTAGTCGGTTCAAGCCCGACATAACCGCCCCCGCTGGCCGGCGGGGGGGTATCCGAAGGGATTCCCGCACGGAAAAAATAAATAAAGTGTCCGACATTTGTTTTGGTAGTTGGAGAAGAGCTAAAGCATGGGTTATACAGAAAAGGCCTAAGACGTAAGGCAAAATCACAGTAAAATCGCGTCCGAATATTCCAAAAGGAATAATGCGACGTATCGGCTTGCATTTTGCTTTGATTATACCTTATACCTTTTCTGTATAATTCACGTCTTTGTCAGTATCCCAAAGCGCATGTCAACAGCTTAAGATCTTTTTAGAGTAGTTGAAACCGAAGTTACTGTTTTAACATTTTACTTATAAGCACCAACGATTTAACTACTCTATAAAGGTATAAAACTATAGTTCCGATGTACGATAGATAGAACGGTCTACAAAATCGATGCAAGTCGACTTTAGCCGAACTGTCACTCTTTTGCCCGACCGACATGCCAATTCAAAAGCCGGGTACATACAAAAACGTTATAACTAAAGTAGATTTTTATAACGTTATCAAAAATTTTACTTATCATATCGCCTACCAAAGAAGCGTAAAATAATAAAGAATCGATCATGCATTATAGTTGCACCCATATAAAAGCAGCAAAGTAATAAAAAGTAAAACTCACTCAGTAATAAAAAGAAAAAGGGATCAGCGAATCAACATTAAAACACGAAATACTAAAATCATCTGTATAACACAAATACATAAAAGACAAGCAGCTGTTGTAACCATCTCTACTCACGTTGGGTCCACGTTATGCACGAACGAGAATCGTCTGCACCATGGAACGTGAACAAACAAAAAATATAAATACCTTATCAATGGCACTTGAACATGACCAAAAATGTAGATATTGAACAACACCTCATTCAGTAATTAATTACTCACAGCAAGATGAGCAAAGGTATTTTTTATATTCAAAATCTCAGTGAAAATGTGAGTTCATTTGACACACACCACAAGATTATTTACGTTAGTTGTACATAAGTCACGTTATTGTGCCACGAAATGTTGCATAACTATTGTTACATCTTCATAGAAAATTAATTATTTATATAACTGATATATTTATCGTCTTCGGCCATCAGACGTAAGTGAATATTTTTTAATGTCAAGGGTGCAATTGAACAAGTACCGGCGTTGACCAGTGTAATTTAGATCAATAGAAGTCAATTTATTTCCAATAAAAGTATATATGTTGACACTTACTGCAGTGATTGGTATAGTGCATACCTCATATCGATGGATTGGACTGCGTAGAAGTGCGGTGCAGAATTCCGCCATTTCTGAAAAAAAGGTTTCGTTTAAACGGGTGATTTGGTTTTACACAGTTTTAAACATACATTTGCACAAACCGAGCAAGACACAGAAAAGATCCCTTTGACACCAATGAAGCATTAAACAATGAGACACTCACTTCAGGATCGGTTATAACATAGACGGGTCTAACTTGGCTATAAGGGCGAGAACAGCTGGTGCATATGATGGGCTTGACAAGGGGGCGCGAGGCAACCGCAAGCCGGCACAGCTGACGAGAGTTCATGGCGTCAGACCTTTCGAAGGCTATTTGCCGACTCCCTGTCGGCTAGAGGCGCCGGCAAATTGCAACTGCGTGCTACGAGTTTCGTCTGAGGCGCAGGCGCCAACTGGCGGCCCCCGCTTCGTATGTACACCTCACTCATTTATCTCTGTTTACATTCTGTGTTTGTATGGCATGACGCATACGAAAAACCAAAAGTTTTATACCATGGATGAATATATAATCCTGCTTCATATAATCTATGTCACGGTGACACCATACACGTAGGCAGTTGTTTTGATTTTCTATTGAGATTTTCATTTATATTGCGATACGTATTTATAACACTTGTCGTTAAAAAAACCTGCTTCCAAACTTAATGTTAGTCCCTTTAATTAATGTTGTAAAAGATGTGTCTCAGTGTCTGTTAGTGTTAGTTAATAAAGTCCCTGTTCTACCCTTCTGAGTACCAAAAAAATGTTCAATTATCTTCACTATCTTTTCGCGTTATCGAGTAAAAGTCCATGAAAAAATGTATTGATCCGATATTAAAGGTAGGTACTCAAACTCGCTCGCGATTGAATGGGAGACAATTATTACTACCTACTACTACCACTAAGTTCCTATGCAATACATTTTCACTTTCTTCATATTGGGTATGTATTACTAAGATAGGAAATAAGCACTCAACTTATTGGGGCTTATGAACGCTTGCGATGGTAGAGCATTCACTAATGCGTTACAGAATGGAAGATGTAGGGAAAACAATAGAATAAGGATATCAATGATATAGGGAAAACATGGGAAAATGATATATTAATGAGATCCGTATCTCCAAATACAGATAGAATCGTAGTAATATTTGTCTACACATAGTTACATATGGATGGATTACCCAATCCCCTTCACCTCAAAAATCATTTTCGTCAATCTTCTTTCGTCCATCCTTTAGTGTCCTAATTTTTCGAAGGAAGGATCGTCCGAAAGGGCTTTTTAGGGTTCCGTTGCCAAATGGCAAAAAACGGAACCCTTATAGTCCGTCCGTATGTCACAGTCACTTTTTTCCGAAACTATAAGAACTATGCTGTTGAAACTTGGTAAGTAGATGTATTCTGTGAACCGCATTAAGATTTTGACACAAGAATAGAAAAAAAAACAATAAATTTTGGGGGTTCCCCATACTTGCTTCCCCAGCTACTTCCCCAGTAATGACAATAAGTTGGTTTACGGGATAAGCTCCCCTATTAATAAAGGCTGTATCAATAAGTAAGATGCTGCTACTAATACACCACACGTGAAGGACTAATAAATGTATTTATATGTGCATCAATATTAAAATGTGAGTTTCATGATAACTTTGTACTTTGTAACCACATACAATAAATATTTCTTCTTTCACTTCACCTTTCATCATCCTTCGAGCCATTTTCCGAATCAGTAAGGATCGACTTTTCAGTGTAATAACTACGAAACGGTCGAATTTCAATAATTTCCGTGAAGCGACACAGATTTGATGTTCGTATGGCAACCGGAACCGATGGCGACGGCTTAACGTGCACCCCAAGGCACGGAGTAGTCTCAATTAGTTAAGAATGGTCAATAATGTTAAGACTGACCTGGTTCGTCGACGTGTACTTTACATCTATATTTTATTTATAAGTCAACTATAAAATTGCCATGTGGTTTCGGACAAGCTTTTTGGCACTAAACCAATATAACTATGATGTGTTAGAGTCATTTTAGTCCATAAATATATAATTTGTTTACAATGTCACTGAAGCGTCACATAACATATTGTAGTAATGACCCATCGTCGCAACAAAACAAATAGGTATATTTATTTTCGCTTAACGACCTCCGTCCTCCATGAGCGCAGGCCTGGGGGTGACGGGTGAGGCCACCTGTCACCCCAGCAGAAGCAGGCCGGGACGGTGGGGCGACTAGCGCCCCTCCCCCAAACCGGGGCAAGACGGGGACACCGTGGTTCCCAAACCCGAGGGGCCATCTCGAAACCGGAGATGGCCCAGGGTCAGTCGGGGTGCGAGGGATATGCTCTATGGGCAACCTTACACCCCGGCGTCTGTAGACCCAAGACGGCGTGCGGTTTTAGTCGGTTCAAGCCCGACATAACCGCCCTCGCTGGCACGCGGGGGGGTATCCGAAGGGATTTCCGCACGAAAAAAAAAAAAAAAAGGTATATTTATTTTGTGAATATAACCTCAAGCAGAGAGTAATAGACGTATTTTAATACTGATTACAATAAGGCCAGACGGCATTCGCTTCCGTAAATAACAAGAAAAGTTAAATCAAGAGAAGAGTAGGAGAGCCAAAGTTTGCAGTGCCCGGGGGCACTGCAAACTTTGGATGCAACCGGGACTAACGCTGTGATAATGATGATGATCAGACGGCAATCGCTCCCGTAAAAGCCAAGATAAACCAATCCATAAGCAAAGGAGGAGTACGAAAACGGACTCTGGGCAGCTCAGGCTATTCTCAGGTGCAGGCTTTCCTCTCGGGGTTTGAGACCTAAGCAGCAGGCATGAAAAGAAGGAAAAAAGAGGGGACTGAAGGTTTCAAAGTGCAAACTTTGGATGCAACTGCGATTGGCGTTCGGATGATGATAATGACCTAGACGAGCCACCATGTCTAAACTCTCACCTGAATTGGGTATGCTATGTCATAAGCAAATTAATCTTTCCTATAGCACCTCAAATTAATAAGACCGTAATAAATTACTGATTTTCTCCTTTTCTTAAACATAGCGTCAATCCCGGCTGCATTCAAAGCTTGCACTTTTAAATCCGGAATTTTACGGGAGTCGTCTGCCGTCTGACCTCCCAACTCCGAGAGAAAAGTCTGCACCTAAGCATCGCCCATAAATCAGCAGGTGAGTGTTGTTAGCTGAAAAATGCCTCATCAATCCTGTTTGACTTAATTATTACCATTCCATAGCTACGAGAAGGCAAATAGCACAATAACCTACAGAATGTCGAATATGTTACGTCGTTCATTTTAAAATTCATCTACTTATATAACGTTTAAGCATATATCACTTACGTATTGTTCTCTTGTTCGTAGTCATGTTGTAGTATTTTACAAAGTGCCAAAATTTCATTGAGTTTCAAGACCAAAATAAATTAAATTTGCGAAGGTTGTAGAAAATCGGCTCAAGAACATTTCAATGACAAGCTATGCAACTGAATTTATTTTAATTTAGATTTATAACAATAGGCAAGGATATGTTAAAAGGTGCCAGAATAGTTCGGCTGCGTGGAGCCCCGCTATGATCTTCAGGGTCCAAGCCAACCTCATCTGCTTGCTGACACATCTACAGATTAACGGACGAGGCTCTGATGCCGCTTTCCTCTTGGTGTCAGACGGTACTCAGTCTTGTAAAGCCAAGATAAGTCAAATCTAGAGAAATAGTAGGTGAGCGAACCCCGGTTTCCAACGTGGACAAAACTGGAACTAACGCCCTGATGAGGATGTTTAGAGTTGTCAAACTGGAAGAGTATCTGCATTCTGCAGGAAACAGCTTCTACGTAGCACGCATAGTGAATAGCAACCATTAACCGTTCACCATCAGGTAAAACGTATGCTTGTTCGCCAGTTGGTTACACTGTTTTTTTTACGTGTGGAAACTCCCACGGCTCCACCCCATCGGTGTCAACGAGGAGATGGGTGTGTAAGAATCGAACCGACTAAATCTACCCGGTATCCTTCCCAAGCTTCCACTGCCGGGCTCCCCGGATGCGCCCTCGATAACCCAGGGTTACCAGCGGACTTTAGCCGCTGTCGCGGCCTCGCCTAGGACACAGGACTGTAGGACACACACGACACGTCTCCGTCTTAGCCTGCTTCTGTAAGGCTTCTCAGGCCCGATCATGATGGACAGTAGTCATGGGCGAATGTAACAATATACAAAATCGAAAGTATAGTACGTTTGTGGTTTGGAATTCATAAATGGCTAATAAACAAATGATTACAACCACAGAGATGATGAGTATTGGTTAGGTAACGTTGTAAGGTATACTTAGATATTAGGTAACCTATACTTAGATAATATAATAATCTTGGTATGACTGCTACCCTTACAAGGTTACCTAAACAACTCATGGCAGTTACTTCATCGAGCTAAGTATGATATAAATAAATTAGGGCCCCTAATTTATTTATATCATAAAATGAGTGATTTATAACTTTGAAAGTTTTCTTTGAAGATTTTTTTAATTTATTTATATCTGAACGATATTATTAGTCTTATCTTATTTCGTTCTGAAGGTTTATTAAATCCGGAAGAACCCTTTCTTAGTGCTGGGAGGAGGCTTAGATAAACAGGATTGATATTATATCATTTCCACCTGTTCTTCTCGGCTTCAAACTTCATTTCAAACCGCCGCAACGAGCCACGAAATAGATAATAGTAGGTCCTGTTAGAGCCTTATCAGTGCGAAAGAACAGTATCCAAATATTAAACATTTCTTGAATGTTGAATGGCGTGGTCTGAAAGAGAATGTTGTAACGGGAATTGAAAAGGGTATTTATAAAGGCCTATCTCCTGTGCGTGTTTTACTCTAGACTACACTACACAAAAAGGTCTACTCAAAACACGGTTTTGCTTTTTACTCCATGGTTTCGCTACACTTTTTGGGTGATGAAACTAGGATTTTGTCTTCCGTGGCCGATGGAAAACATCTACACATTTCCCCCTGCACGGGTGAATGGGGGCGGAGTATTGACACAGAAAATATATAAATATCATTTGATTGGACGAAAACTGGGAGTGTCGATTCTGAGATTAAATTCGCGAGTCCAAAATAAAATAAAAAAGAATAGAATAGTGTTCGTCGGGCGGTTTATAATATATTCTACGATATTCTACGACATTTTACACAGCGCATTCTAGACCCAAAGTAAGCATAGTTTAACTAGCTTGTGTTATGGGTTCCAGACTGCGGATAAACATACTTAAATACATTTTTTTTTGTAAATACATACATATTATACATAGAAACACCCAGACCAATGCAAATAGACATATTCATGCATACAAATATTTGCACTGAGCGGGAATCGAACCCGCGCCCCCTGACGTAGCAGTCGAATGCACTACCGCTACGCCACAGAGGCCGTCATTGGATTGGGCAAAGATATAATGAATTTTTTTTACAACTTTAATTTTGGTTGATTCGTCAAAGTAACTTGGCTTTTTGACAGCAAAAGTTTTCGAAATATTTCTTTATAACCAACTGCAAGAGACCGTATGTGTATAGGTATAGATTTTTTTTTTCGTGCGGAATTCCCCCCTTATCCCCAGCGGGGGTGGTTATATCGGATTCGAACAGATTGAAACCGCACACCGTCTGGGGTCTTCAGACGCCAGGGTGTAAGGTGGGCCCGGCCCATAAGGCATTTCCCTCGTACCCCAGCTGAGGTAAAGAATACCTCAAAAGTATCGCGTATATTATTTTTATATTATGTACAATACAATTAACGTCGACACAAAAAATTATATAAAACATGCGTCTGAAGTTTTAGGGAGCGTGATCCTAAACTTAATTGAAACATTTCAGTGTGAAGATTTTAAAAAGCCCTATTTGAGTAAAATCTCAGGTTCATCAGAACTCACTGATTTTTACTAGGATAAATGTATGATATAGTAGTGTAGGTATGTGTGCAAACCTGCTAGCTTGTCCCGGCGGCCATTTGTCAGTAATCAGGTTCTAAACTTTCATTTGTACCTAGTGCTGATTATATTTTATGAACATTGACAGCAAAATAGTATTTCGTTGAAAATTAGATCTTTCATTAAGTTTGCCGTATGTTCCCAGAATTCAACTTCAATGCTCTATTAGAATTTAGTTCTGATTTCCCCTCAATCCAGACCTACGGGAACATTCGATTCATCGCTGGCCCGTGGCGTACCTGTACATAGACACGCAATCACGAATATCCGATATTTATTTTTAATTTATTTGTTTATTTCATTTTAGATTTATTACCCCATTCGATAGTGCTGCTGATAAGGAACGAATCCTGAAAAAGTACGACAAACTTAAGGAAATATCTCATTTTGAACACCTAACCTACCTTTAGCACTTGATAACTCGCAAATGGCCGGCGGGATAGGCTAGCAGGTGTGCACACACTTAAGGTATAACATACATACATATATACATACATACATTACATACATACATACTTACAGACATACATACTTACACTACTTTATGCCATACATTTTTTCCTTGTAGTCAGTGAGTTCTGGTGAAAGTGGGATCTTGGACCATATTGTGGATTACCGCAAAAACAACAACGATACCATCAACGGATAGTAAAATTTTGTTCTTAGTGGACCTATCGGATATTTGAGATTGCGTGTCTATGTACACCCCGGGCCAGCGATGATCCAAATGTTCCCATAGGTCTGGATTGAGAAGAAATCAGAACTAAATTCTAATAGAGCATTGAAGTTAAATGTCATACATCATGCCAGAATCAAAGAAACTTAGAGTACTGACCACACTCTTCAACTTTTTAAATTGATTTCTTATGAGTAATTACAAGGAATAAAGTGGCGACTGAATGAATTTTTTAGATTCATTTTCACACTCTTGTCTGTAGCTACTACTTTACTGTACCTACCTATAGGTTAGGCTTAGAGTATGAGGTACCTAAGTTCATTATTATTTTATTCATCAATTTGCCACACAAAACTGAGTAGGTACACTGAACTGGGGGTGCTTGGTTGGGGACCTCCACGCGGTGCACCCTGGGCAACGGAGACGGCAGCGCCTCTCTCCTAGGGTGGGAGAGACGCTACCGCCTACGGCCAACTCCGACCGAGGCGAGGACGGCCCTGTTGAGGGCTGTTCGGAAGCTTTCCACGTGTCCCTCTGATTAGCAAATGGCACAGTGGAGAGCAAGTAAGGGGGCCATCTCGAAACCGGAGATGGCCCAGGGTCAGTCGGGGTGCGAGGGATATGCTCTATGGGTAACCTCACACCCCGGCGCCTTAAGACCCGAGACGGCGTGCTGTTTTAGTCGGTGCAAGCCCGACATAACCGCCCCCGCCGGCCGGCGGGGGGGTATCCGAAGGGATTTCCGCACGAAAAAAAAAGGTACACTGAACTGTAATATAAAATATCATAAATAATAAATAACAATGTATAATGGTATCTAAATCCATTGCTGCATACAGTTTCCCAAAGCGCTAAACGCACTCTTACATTTTAAGATTTTTTGCAAAACATGATGTGAAACACAAATATTTTTTCCATTATTGTATCACATAGTAGGCTCAAGAAGAAAATACTTAGTGTTATTAATGATAATAATATTTCGTCTAATGGCAGCAAAGGTAATTACATAATTCTTACAATCTTAAATTAAATTTGATTTATACTCACTCAAAAACAATTGAAGAAAACAATGTATTTATAATTTACGTAAGTTAAAATAATTTATTCACCTCAAAACCATTATCACATTCCATCATGAACTCTTCAAAGCCACCGTTGGCGAAAGTTCGCATAACAAAATTACGGGGCGGCTGCGAGGGGTGCGCATACGCCGGGACTCGCACAAACTGAAGCGACAATTGCACGAGACGAACGGTATTTCCGCGCACGCCGCACTGAGCCATTCTCCTTCAGTCTGACGTTTATAAATATACTGTCTGGGTGCCAAATTAGTTTACAAGGAACTAGTTTCACTATATTTAGTGGAGTACTACGTCGCTCTCGCTATGCATCAGAAATGTTTCTCAAAAAATGTTCTATAAACTTGTATGGTAGCATAAACAAATAAGGTCAAATAAGTTACAGAGAAAACAATACGCTGTCATAGCATTGCTCTTCAATAATTAACTTATGAATGTTCTGGACTTACCTAAAACATGGTGATGTAAATGTACCTAGTTGGGACTCTTCATATATTACAAAAGTCCACCTGAATATACATTTTACTTTAAAGTTTACTGCCACACTTTTTTTCGTGCGTAAATCCCCCCGGATGCCCCCCGCCGGCCACTGCCACTTGGAACCGAACATAGAGGATGGAGTTTGTTCAGCGACCTCCGACGCCTGAGTGACCCCCGCACCTCTATGGAGCGGTAGAGATCTTGGTCTCTCCCGGACCAGTTACGCCGCCTCCTTTTTGAGCATTTCTTGCTTGCGGAAGTAGGCGGCGGCATCCCACGCGCTCGTGCTCCACACCACCGCTGTGAGCAAGACGCCGAGTGAGGGGACTCTCACTCACAGGACCGTTACGAGGAGTTTACTACCACACTACGGATAAGTACGAAGGTAGATAACTGAATGACTTGCTAAATAGCAAAAGGGCCTTACCTCTAGATATTGGATTTATTGTCACTTAGTATACTTCACTGGATTTTTTCAGATAATAATTTATTTTTATTTCTGACCAACAACCAAATTACATACAGTGTTTACACAACTTAGGGTAAATAGAATCTGGTTGTGGATCGCTGGTGCCTGTTGTAGGTAAAAGATTACCTGTATTACTGGTCACCAGGATTCCACTATCTTACAATAAGTATGTTGTGCTCAAAAAAGATGTAACAGGATAATCAGTATTGATACAAAAATATGCTATCGATTAAAATATATAAAGCATGCTACCTAAGGATGTGTATAAGTGTGTGTGTGTGTGTGTATGTGTGTCTGTGTTGTAACGAGCTACCGAAGTAATAAAAAATAAATAAATTATATAACGATACGATTTATATTAGAGAGTCATCTAGTGACCGGTGATGCGAAATTCATAATTCATTTGAACGGAAAGAGGATAGAATTAGTCATGTAAAGGGCAACCGGAGTAATAAAAAAATAAATAAATTATATAAGGATACAATTTATATTAGAGAGTCATCTAGTGGCCGAAGATGCGAAAGTCTTAATTCGATTGAACGGAAAAAGGATTGAATTAGTTGGGCAGTTTTGACATAGGTGGCAGTAAACTATGTGAAAAAATTATCAGTCGGAAAAGAAAAAAAAATAAAAAAGTAATTACAAGAAACTAATTAAAAATAGTGTATAAAATGGTAAATTATAGTTGTGAATATACGTAAATGTATATGAAAATGTATTTATATATATATATATATTAATCGTTGTGGGAAAAATAATATTTATAAATGAATCGATTATAGTAAAAATTTGATTATCTGTATAATGCCGCATGGCAATTTTTTGGTTTAAGACAACTGTTTAGCGCCCCCGCTGGCACGCGGGAGGGTATCCGAAGGGATTGCCGCACGATAAAAAAAAAAAAAAAAAAAAGGTATTGTTTATTTAGAGAAAATTCAATACGAAGTTTAATCAATAATATATAAGTAAAAGGAAGCACTTAAATAATATCACAAATAGTTATATGGAATGTATGTAAATAATACATTCTAATGATGAGATAGTATTATTTGAAACGCGAAAAAGCCGGAAGGTAGATTTCGTATTTTGAAAAGAAATATGAATCATTTAGGTTACGTATGAATTTGGAGAGGAATAATACAATTATAAATGTTATCAGGATTAATCAAGGGGGTGAGGGTAAAATCTTGAGGAATTAGAATGTCATAGAGGTAGATAATAACTATAATTGGACGGGGAATTGGATAAGGCGGACAAAAAGAAGGTAGACTGCTACGCCTCCGGGTGGGAGATTTAGGAACTAATTAGGCTTTGGCGGACAAAAGTTTTAATAAGATATACGAGGAATTACTTGGGATCGTCATTCGTAATTGTTGAAATTCATTGTTGAAAGTTTTAGTGAAGAGGTTTCAATGCTTAAAATTATGCATGGGCATTGCAAAAAGTAGAAAATTGTGTTATTTGGGGGGTTTGAATTGTGCGGTTAGCATTACGGGGAGGCTTTTGATTGGATGGAGACACGGGTGGAGCGCGGATGGCGGGGGGATAAATACGAAAGGCGCGAATAACACTTTCACTTTTGTTGGGGATTCCGTCAGGGGAAGAGGAGACGAAGTATATTCTTGGTGAGATTGTTTTTTAGAGAATTTAGTGGGACTTAGTCGTGATATATGTATTGGGGTTCGCGCGTTTTCTTGTTTTAAGGGGATGTTTTGATTTGGGAAGTAACAATTCGCGGAAATAGTGGTTAATGTATAGTTATTTGAATTGCAGGGATCGCCATTTTGTGAAATTGAATTTGGTTCATTTGTGGTTGTATAAACTGGGTTTGTTGGGTGTAGTATATTTGAATAATAATTAGCAAAAAGGTAAATTACATTGCGAGGCGCGATCGACATAGGTTAGGACCTTTACGTGAATGAAGACTCCTCACATTGGGCTGGATTAATACACGCATACACATGTGAATTGATCTCAGCCTTGTACCGTTGAGCCTGGCGGTGCACACGTAAAGCAAATGCTGTCGTTTTATCATTTTTATTATGTTAGAAGTAGGAATTAGGGCTGCGGCGTACTTAGCTAGTATTCCCGTAGGAAACCCAAGGCGATGTGCTTTGGTTATGGAGGGATACCTAACGGTGATAACGACTCCATATTCCTCTATATTTCGCTAGTAGCCGATAACTTTTGAAGCGAGCGGCAATCTGATTTTCCCTGGAAACAGGATCGGATAAGCTTCCTGGATGTGGGTGACTGTTCGTTCTGTGATAGGTAGGTACCGTTGAAGTGGCACCGTCCAATTCGGGCCAGGATCAGAACTTACGGAGCTCACAGTTCAGTCTTATATATTTATTTATATATACACTAACTATTACCTCGTCAGGGTTTCAGTTCACATCCCTGAGCCTCGGCTCGTGGACTGAGACAAACACACCGTGGTAGGGATTACACAGTCAAGTTTCACGAACTTGCCCCCAAAGTTAGCTAGAAGGAGAACACAACTCACCACACGATTAAGCAAAATACAATGGGTTTTGAAAGGTAAATACAGGGATTAGATTCAGTAGGTAGATAGGTAGGTACACACATTTGTTTAGTGAAAATCTTAGGCATCATAACGAACGTAGGAAACCTAGTCTATTTCAAAGTCTGCTTAGTAAAATTTATTAATATCATATTCTATATCGATTGATTGTGCGGTTTTAGTCGGTTCAAAAAGGAGCCATAGGGACTATTCGATGGTATGTAGGTAAACTACTATTAATAATATTATGTTCTATATCGATTTATCGTGCGGTTTTAGTCGGTTCAAAAGGAGCCATAGGGACTATTCGATGGTATGTAGGCAAACTACTATTAATAATATCATATTCTATATCGATTTATCGTGCGGTTTTAGTCGGTTCAAAAGAGCCATATGAACTATTCGATGGTATATAGGTGGGCTACTGCTGCTGTAGTTCACGTAAGAGTGGTGATACAGTGTGTAAAAATTGTGGAAGTGAGACCTACAGTGAAATTTTAGTGATTCTTTTAAGAAGTGTTGATTGTGTACAAAGCCGGGTTTATAAATAATCAAAAAGTAACCACACCCAAGACTAAAATATTAATTACACAAAAACTTGGGTAATAACGCCTACGATATCTGCTAATAACTGATTGACCAAGACTGATTTTTATATTTGAATTCAGTGATTATCTCTCTTTGCATGTGTTCGAATCAGGGTTCAAAGAGCCATTTCACGGTAGTTGGGAACCTTATCCAAGTGGATACTGCTCGAATCTAGAACCCCGGGAGTGTAATTCCTGTATACTAAAACCCTATATCATGGGTCAGTTATACCAATTCGTTTATGTGATCTGAGAGTGTATTATACTTTACAATAAACCTTTGAAACCACATTATTCTGAAGTGAATTGGTTACTATCACCTTTTATAAGATTACACAATATATGTTAATGTCTGAGCTGTGTACAGATTCAATTTATCGTTTAACATTCTAAAAACAAGTGAAGTATCACACCAAAATCCATGTTGTTCGTGAATAGTATATAAAGCGGCTTGAGCGAGGGGCGCTGTAGTTTGCTATAATAGCTAGCAGTAGGAAAAGAATACTCCTTTGTTAGTTTCATAATAAAACAGTTTGTGTTAATATCCAAGCTGAGTACTGACTCAATTTATCGTCTTACATTTCAAAAACAAGTGAAGTATCACACCAAAATACATGTTATTCGTGAACAATGTTTAAAGCGGTTTAAGCGTGGCGCTATAAGCTACTACGGAATATTATCCAAGTATTATGGCGGCAAGATCTATATGTTCTTATATCGGGTTCATATGCATTCTGAATAGAGTGTGGGGAGTTATATTTACCGGATGTATCGGTATAATAGGGGGAAGATGTATGAAAATCTTCTAATGCCTATTTAGACATAGGAAGGACCATGATATACCTATATACAATACAAGTGGAAGGGTCCTACTGTGACTGGCGTGATATGGGGCCACCACCTCGGGGGGAAAATCCAATATAACTAGGTACTACTGTATAGGGGTCACCACCTCGGGGGGAAAATCCAATATAACTAGGTACTATTGTATAGGGGTCACCACCTCGGGGGGAATATCCAATATAACTAGGTACTATTGTATAGGGGTCACCACCTCGGGGGGAAAATTCAATATAACTAGGTACTATTGTATAGGAAAGAAATAGTTATAATGAGCAAGCACCTCGGGTAGATAACCTCAGAATAAGTAGGCATTATAGAAAGAAGAATTAGTAAGTTCCAATCAATAAAGAAGTAGTCTAAATGAAGTTATTAAAAACATCTAGATATAATCTACATATTCTTGTCGTTCAAAGTACTAGTTTAAAGTAGTAAGCATTATAGGAAGAAGAATTAGTAGGTTCTAATTCAACTGATATTGCTATAATAAAATCGTTACGAGAGAAGTAGTGAATGATTGAAGCGGTGAACTGTAGATACCTACGTAGTTGTAAATCATTATGGGAATCTAAAATAAACGGGGTAAATGACTGGAATGTTTCAGTTCCTAATAGATATTTTCTAGTATAGGTTATTTCCATCCGCTCCCATAAAAGTCACTAAAAGGTATTACGGAGATTATGGAGGAAGGAGTTTGTTTGTTACATGTTAGGTTGAGGCGAATGAATTAGTATAGGTTGTTTTCATCCGCTCCCATAAAAGCCACAAAGGGTATTACGGAGAATATGGAGGAAGGACTTTGTTTGTTGCATGTTAGGTTGGGCCGAATGAATTAGTATAGGTTGTTTCCATCCGCTCCCGTCAAGGTCACTAAGGACATTAGGTTAATCCGGAAGGAATTTGTGTAGGTATAATGGAATTTGGAGGATTGTTAGTAAATACGGAAGGAATAAGGTTCTAATTTTGGGATACTTGAATGAGACTTTGTTAATGATTTAAGGAAGTACTTATGATCGTTCACGTAATGTAAGTTTTAGAACTATAAACGACTAGAGGGTTTAGGAAGGCTTATTTGGTTATTTCATGGTTTAATATAGTATCATTAGAAGTTTGTGTAGATTGGATAGAAATGAAATAGGTACGTAATGGTTAGGTTGGAAGGTAGGTTGTAAGGAAAGTTTATTGTTGAATTTAAATGATGACGTTTCGAACAAAATAGGTTTAAAGTTTAATGTGAAAGAGTAAATTAATTGGGATTTGCGATTACGTATAGTTGGAATTAGGTTATCGTAGGTTTAAGATAGGAGTCAGCATTCTTCACCTTTATAGAACTAGGGATACTAGGTATCATGATAAGGGTTCCCTTTAACCACTAGATTGATCACAGGCCAAGTTTATTAGAAATATGTACAGTTATTCAGTGAGTTTAAGTAAGTTGGTGAGTTATTTAAATGAATCATACATGACAACAACTAGGGGAATACAAATTAGGATAGTTGTAAGTGAGGAGCGAATGAGTTGTAGGTATAGGTAGTTGTTTGGGACAGGAAATGTGAAGAGGATTGAGTAAATGAGTAGGAGTAGTAGGAGTAGTAGTAGTAGGAGTAGGGTGCAAAAAAAATGAGGGGTAGACACATGAGAAAAGGAGGGGGGTACAGTGTGTGTGTGTGTGAGAGAGTGAGCGAGTGAGTGTGTGTGCATCTGAATTAGATGATCAAAGACTACGTCGTCATTTCAACACTTTCAATAATGTTTCTATGTCAGAGTATGTTTGACAGAGAAGCTATTCATGGAGAATAGTTTTGCACTTGTACATATTTAGACCATAAAGACCCAGAAAAATCAAGAATTTTTGGGAAAATGATGTCCTGACCCTCGATGAGACAGCCACTAGATGATTCCGGCGAGTAGTATCTGTCCTAAACTCTGTCAGGGAGTGCTGCTTGATTACTGTAGCTAGAACAAAGAGTTGTCTGACGGTCAGTACTTGGCAGAATTCATAAAGCTCAGTTGTAGGACACAGGCGAGGTTTAAAAGTACAAACCTTCAAAACAACCCTCTGGGCACGCTCCAAAACGAGAAAAGGAGTCTTATCAGCGCCTCCCCATGTTGTGATGCAGTAACTTAAAATAGATTGGCATATCGCGAGATATACCATCTTCATCACGTTCGGGTCAGCCGAGTAACGTAATTGCCGAAAGATATAAATGAGCCTTCGGACCCGACCCGTCAAGTAGTCAACATGTGGTTTGAAGGTTAAGTTTTGGTCAAGTACAATCCCTAAGTATTTGATGGATGGAACTCTCTCAATGATGCAGCAGGCACCAGCTGAGAGCTGGCTGTCAATTGGTGAAACAGTGATTTGTAACGAGTTTTCTGAGGGTATGTCAAAGTTGCGAATTGTAAAATGAATAACCTTAGTTTTAGTCACGTTTAAAGTTAGTAGGTTTTCCCTTAGCATTGGGTAACGGCATTAAATCCTTTTTGAGCCAGACCGAACGTCCTTGTCAGGGTATCGGAAGAGAATACCAGTGCTGTGTCATCTGCATAAGAAAATATTTGTCCATTGTCAAGTCGACGGTTGCATAGGTCGTTTACATAAACTAAAAACAGGCTTGGGCCAAGAACACTCCCCTGAGGAACACCATACTCAATGGATGTTTCAGAGCTTGCATAAAGGCCAATCTTAACATATTGGGATCTATCAGTTAGATAACTTTGGAACAAAGATAGTTGATTCCCTCTCACACCCAATGATTCAAGCCTAGATAGTAAAATGGAAATCGAAACCGTGTCGAATGCTTTTGCACAAGATCCAGGAAAAGTGCTACACATTTCTGCTTATCGTCTAGTTTCTTAAGTATGTGACCCACTAAGTTCTGCACGGCATCGGCGGTAGAACAATTTCTCCTAAATCCGTACTGGTTCACAGATAGGAGATTACGAAATTCTAGGTAATTGACAAGCCTGAAATTTATAATTTTCTCTAGTATCTTAGACATCGCGGGCAATACGGATATTGGTCTGTAGTTTTCAACAAGGTTACGATCGCCCGATTTGAATATAGGATGAACAATGGCTCTTTTAAAAGCTGTGGGAAATATTCCCGTGTTCAAGCACAGGTTACATATGTATGTAAGAGGTGGTATGATGATGTTCCTGTGCTTTTCAAGAACCCAGCTGAGATTCCGTCCCAGCCCGAAGCACTGTAGTTCTTTAATGACATGAGTACACGCTCGACTTCCAATGCATCTGTGTCGAACAGGACAAAAGAGTTAGCACTGGGGCATAAGTGATTGGTCGCACGGTCTACCCTAGAAAAATGACTGTGGTGTATTTTCTCTACCAGTTACCTGCCAATGCTTGAAAAATAGATATTTACCCCCTCGACACACAATTGTTTGTCATCCTGGAGGCTCAGAAGTTTTGCAGCCGGGGATTTCGCTTTAGCGGTACTGGTGACTGACTGAATAACCTTCCATACTTGTTTGGAATTGCTACCAGCTTTCTGGAATTCGAGCTTTTCAAATGCAGTTCTAGTTTTACGCAGTAAGATAACGCAAAAATTACGATATCGCCTATAAGAGAGTTTTATTATTTCATTTCTTGGTTCTCTCTTCATTTGCTTGTAAAGATTGTCTCTGTGACGCATACACCTCAGTAACCCTGGGGTAATCCAGGGTTTGATAGGTCTTTTCCTTCGCAACAATTTTATGGTTTTGCTGTTAGCAGAGATAGCAGAAAGAATAGGCTCGTACAGACGTGTCAAAGCGAGAATAGGGTCATCGGCCGCGTAGACAGAGTCAAAGTTTATACCCACCAAGTCATTAGTCAGTTTGTCTTCGTCAACTTTTGTTACAGAGGTTCGAGAAATAGATGTTTTCTTTTTCAAAGACAGCGCACCAACAACCGCGAAGTGATCAGTGACGGTCGACTCAACCACTAGTATCCGAACAGGTAGACGAGACTTCAAATTCAAGTGGTCAAGGCAAGTCAGGCAATCATGAGTCAGAAAAGTATGACCCAGGTAGAGTCCATGTTGGGCCAGAACATCCATGTAATCAATCGAGAATCGATCCAATTGACCATCGGCAATATCAATGTTAACGTCGCCCACAACAACTATATTACTATACGCCCTAACCCCATGCAGAAGGCTGTACAGTGATTGGATGAATCTTGTGGGATCTCTGAAAGCGAAAGGTCTATAGACGCTAAAAATAGCCAAATCTGCCCCCACTGTAACCAACAAACAGCTTGAGTCCTACAAAGCGGGTTCTGTGACGGTTACATTAGTCAATGTTGTCTTAATATACACCACCACTCCATCGTTCGGTTTATGCGTAATTAAGGTTAGATAAGAATTGTATCCATCTAGTACTGGAATAATGGGATTCTGAGACAGCCGGCACTCACTTAGAATTATAATGTCGGGATAATCGCCAATTCTTTGCATCTAATCCCAAACCTTGAGAGGAAAGTCAGTCCCAGAGCCTTGTCAGTAGATCGACAGGAGTACCAGCTAACACGTGATGGGCCCCGAAGATGTTAACTGAACCCCATACACCCGAACGCCACATTTATGATTCTTTAGTCAAAATAAAAGCTAAAAGGATTTATTGTATTAAACACCACTAATTCTTAAACAAGCCTAATTATTTTAATTAAAACACTGGCGTATAACCCGAGAAGTTCGCGTTAATGCTATGTATATTTATATATATATTATATATATATATATATATATATATATATATATATATATATTTATACAATTTATGAACATCATTAAACAACAACCAAGATCTTTATGAACAAGGAAAATAGGTATACGTGAAGACAGTTTGACAAGGTTTATATCATTCATCCATTGTGAAAATAATAATTTGAAATTGAATAATTCAACATTATAAGTATTTGTTTTAAAAGTGCTCCGCTTCTGTTGTTTGTGTGAAATGTAGGTGTTTCTATAAATGTTAAAGTTGATTGAGTTGTCGAAGGAAACGTGTGTGCAGGTGTTACGACACTTGCTTACATAATTCACAGAGATAGTTAGAGAGAAAGAGAAATTAATAAAGATTTTATAACAAAGTGAGAAAATTAACATAATAAATAAATCCCTGAATATATCCCCGAATATAAATAACATGCAACATAATAGTAAAACTGGAGTCTTCAGATGCAAACAGTACAGTCGTAAGGGTTCGATGACACTTGCCGATTCTAGTCATTTCTGTAGTTTCAGTTGGTGAACCTGGTCTTCGCTTCTTATGGTAATAAATGGTGATTGGTCATCCTTCCTAACATACAACTTCCCATAAGCTGTCCAGCAATACTTAAATAGACCAGATCGGGCTAGGTCTCGAGCGAGGAAGTGTAGGCGGGACCCCCTTGGGGTCAGATGTTCTGGGAGGAAGATGGGAGTGTCCAAATTTGTAGTTAGGCCCAGGTGCTTACAGGAGAGCCTAGACCTATGTTTAGTGTTGTAATCCTTGCTTATTTTCAAAACTTCTACCTTTAATAGTGTCGTACCGGTTTCCACTATTATCGGTGTATTACGACGTTCATTCTCCTTACTATGAGATCTATATATGTCTTTTATATCCGATTTCACAAATTCGCAGTCTAAGTTACGGGTGAGACACATGACCATTTGAATAAGGTCTTCCTTAACTTCATTGCTTCGCCTGGGCACATTCTTCAGGACGAAGTTGGATTTGCGGTTACCTATTTGAATATCCTCGATTCTAGTCTCGAGCGTAGAAATACACAATTTGTGTTCTTTGGCTTGCCTCTCTAACGAAGTTTTTTTTTTCTGGAGTTCCTCATTCTGCCCGGCTAAAAACACAATGGAGTTTTCAATGCTGACATTCGACTGTTGAATATCTTTTAGTGTATTATTAATCTGCTGAACCTCTCTCCCTTGTCTCTCCGAGAAGATATTCAGCATTTGTCGCATTTCCCGCTTAAATTCTTCCAGTTGTTCACAAATTGAGTCATCTCTATCAACCCAAGTTCTTTTGCGCGTCAGTACATAATTGGGAGGCGTCATCAGTATCTGACGAAGATTTGTCCATATTTGGAGATTTTAATTGAATGTGTTCATCTGTAGTACTAGCTGAGGGCGGTGATCGTGCAACTGTAGACATATTGATATTGTAGTTTGTTTCAATAACTCCAATATACTAGTATTTATTATACAGTATATGATGACTCCCAAAACGAGATATATGTGTGAATGGGAGATACTCTAGTAACTTTTGAGGGAAAAAAACTTCAGCTGGTCTGATCTAAAATTGTAATCTGCTCTCGTACAGAGATGGTGAGCAGGTGCGGTACTTGACCAAATTAACTATAGTACCGGTACATTATTACTTAAAATTAATAACATGCAAATTATTTTCCTCTTAATTTTTGCCGTGAGGAATAATGCAGGCGCGTCGCGAACATGGGAGTATGTTCGCGACGCGCCTGCATTTTTGGGCTTTGAAAGCTTGCCTTTCAAAACAAACACAATAAAAAAAATATCTTCACGTTGAAACTTCTGGCAGTGGGCAGATCTTGCTGAATGCCTTTGGGATTACTCCGCTGCTTGTCCTGTTGTCAGCAACACGATTGGTCCCATCAGAGTCAGAGTGAACGGCGATGATTCGTCCAAGACGCCACTTCAATGGTGAAAGATTTTTGACGACAACAAGGGAATTTAGTTCGCTGTTGCAATTCCATCGCATCTTCTTTACTCCTTCGATGCCAGAAGTGCCGACGAAGTTGTCCGATTCGTCGAAATCGTGTCACTAAGTTGGAGGAGCAGTCTTCATAACTTGGCTGGGAGTGAGAGGGGTCAAATCATCAGGGTCTGCCGTATAGGTGCGAGTGGTCGCGAATTAAAAATGGCCTCAATTTGTGTCAAGGTCGTATACAACTCCTCATACGTAAGGTGACAATTTCCCAACACTCTCATTAAATGATATTTTGATGACTTAACACCAGCCTCCCAGAGTTCTCCGAAATGCGGTGAATACGCAGGGATAAAGTGGAAATTTATTCCTTCGTTGGCCAAACTTTCACCTAACGAGTTACAATTACCTTTAAAAAACTTAGATATCTTAGTATTTGCGCCTACAAAGGAAGTCCCGTTATCGGAATAAATATCCTGCGGCTTACCACGGCGTGATATACACCGTCTTAATGCTAACACATAATTTTGACAAGACCAATCACCTACCAACTCTAAATGGCCAGCTTTGGTAACGAAACAAATAAATACGGCTACATAAACCTTTACAATGCGAGAACCACCCCCTTGTCTACTAATAGCTGCCAGAGGTCCAGCATAATCGACTCGTACGCAGTCGAAGGGATGACCTCCGGGTGAGTCTCGGTTTTGAGGTAAATTTCGCATTAACGGCGAAAATGTTTGAGCCTTCAACCGGCTACAGCGTATGCATTGGCGATAACATTTTTTGGCTAAATTGCGACCTCCAACAGGCCAATACATCTCTTTAATTGATGCTAATAGTAGCTGAGGACCCCCATGCATTAAAGTTTTATATGCTTATAAATAAATAATAATTGTGTAAAACGTTGTGGACTGTAACACAAAAACAATAGGGTGATTTTATTGTAATAATAATCGGAATTTTCTAATCGTCCGCCTACCCTCATAAAATTATTTGTGTCTAAAAATACACTTAATTTAAGTAATAGGCTTTTCTTGTTCAATAATTATTTTTTAACTAATGTATTATATTCAGGGAATGATTCCGATTGTGATAATTTTATAATTACATTTAACGACTGCTGAAGTTCACTATGCGTTAAATATGGTTCAACCATACGGTTAACCTTACACCGAATAATGAATCGCAAAACGTAAGCTACAGTACGGTTTAATCTTATAAAATTAGAAAAGCGGTTAAAATCAATGAACCCTGTAGGTTATGGGTTAGAAACCGTAGCTTGTAAAACAACTTGTCGCGTTTCAGGTAAGACTTCCTTCTTATACCTAAACGTTTGGTTTTTAGTTGGTTGGTTGGAAGTTTATAAGTAATTGACGATAGAACAAAACATCTAATATTATCTGAATACTTATTATCTAATGACTTAATACGTAAGTCACACATCTTTTGAATGTGTGAGGTCACGTTATTAATCCCTAGCACTGATTTATTTATATGTTTAGCAGGCAAATTTAATTGAGTAGACATCCTATGTGATAGTAAACATGATGTACTACCGCTGTCCAACACCGCACGCACAATATGTTCGAAAATTATCGGTTTGTTGTAACAATGTACTATTTACTATGTAGCCGCAGAATATTTATTCAATAATTATTGTGCTTTAGCTAGTACTTTACAATAAGACGACTCAAATTCATTCCTCTCACTAATCTAAACATCTAAGTTGTCACCTAAACATTCAAGTTGTAATTGTACCTCGTCATACTGTTCGTACATAGATTTAATCTTACCCATACGTAATTCTAACTCGGTGATGTCAATAGGGCTCAACGAAAAAATATTTAACGTATTTAAATGTGAGGAAAAGGCTGTTATACGGCCTTTGTAACTGCCTCTTTTCCTAATTAATTCTTTCATCAATTTTATATCTTCTTCGGACATTCTGGGAGACAAATGTTACGCCTATCTGTAATTACACAATAATGCAAGTGAATATCTAATTTTGTTAACACTTTAAAGATAATTAAGTTTTTTTATAATTTATATTTAGGTATATAAGTATCTCACAATACCTTTTTTTTTTTTTTTTTTATCGTGCGGAAATCCCTTCGGATACCCCCCCGCCGGCCAGCGGGGGCGGTTATGTCGGGCTTGCACCGACTAAAACCGCACGCCGTCTCGGGTCTTCAGACGCCGGGGTGTAAGGTTACCCATAGAGCATATCCCTCGCACCCCGGCTGACCCTGGGCCATCTCACCACTAACAGCATCGCTCATCCTGTCTCCTCTGAAAGCAGAGGAGTACGGAGAGCGATGTGTTCCCGCCACGTTGGGTGTTGGCCGACGATCAATGCCAACCCCATGAAGGGGTGAAGGGGAAGCCATTGACCGCCGCCCAGGGTGTACCGGCCGCTCCGATTCCGTTCCCCCCGGACTGCAGCGGGATCGGAATCGGAGCGACACTCGAGGAGGTTACCCAACACACACCCCTACCTCACAATACCTATATGTGTAACACAAACTGAACTATTTGTAAAAAGCTTTTAATTAAACAGTGTTATATTAATATTAATGGTTTTCATTCCTTTATGATGATTACAAATAATAAGCAATAACTTTAGTACTAAACTACTTTATGGAACATGAACACTTTTAACACTACTGAAATAATTAACTAATTTTACGAGTTAACTTAGTTATTTTTCCAGCTAACAGCAGAAATAAACATAAATATAACTAAATGAAACACTAATCTCGTAAAATTAAACAGTGAATGTGTTTAAAGAACGTCAGAGGTTCAAAGTTCAAACTGTTCACAAAATAAAAGTTAATGATTAAAATGAGTACCTACTGACCTTATAAATTGCCTAGCTTTTTTCCTAAAGTTACCTTAAATAGAGTGATGGGTGGAAATTACGGTAATTAACACATATGATTGAATATCGAGACCACTTGACCTTTGTACTTTTTCTCGATACTCGTAGACCAGTCCTTATTCTCCACCAGTAAATCTCTACAAATGATTTAAATCCTTGATTGTGGTTCTTCAAGTAAATCCGGTTCCATCCAGGACCAATGAATGGGAGATACTCCAGGAACTTTTGAGGATAAAAAACTTTAGCTGGTCTGATATAAAATTGTAATCTGCTCTCGTACAGAGATGGTGAGCAAGTGCGGTACTTGACCAAATTAATTAAAGTACCGGTACATTATTACTTAAAATTAATAACATGCAAATTATTTTCCTCCTAATTTTTGCCGTGAGGAATAATGCAGGCGCGTCGCGAACAATGTGTGTTCATAACGTTTTTCTCAGTTCGGAACACCAATATCTACTGTAACTCCTTCCTGTAACTCTCATTTATCATCATATTAAGTTATTAATAAAACAACATTGGCTCGATTCAAACAAAACATTTTTATTTTTTACGATATGAACAACTTGACTTTAGCTTTTATATGATTTTAGTTCATGATTAATTATCACTTTAACAATTTGGTTACTCAAATATCTTTAATACTAGCTATTGCCCGCGGCTCTGCCCGCGTGAATTTCTGATCCCGTTTCCCGCAACTCAGGGTCATTTATAATAAGCACATAAGCTGGCCTATGTGTTATTCCCTACTATAATATTTATCTCTGTACCAAATTTCAGCCAGACGTCAAGCATCAAAATGTACAATAAGATTTTTTTAAAGCTTCCCATATTTATGATATTAGTTGTTTAGGAAGTAGGATCGGGTTATTTTGTTTCAATAATAATAATGTTCAATGTTCAATGTAATATTTTATTCTCATTATAATAATAAACATGGACGTCTATTTTACTTAAGCTAAGTTTACCACCGCTTCCTAGGCGCTAGTGGAGAAGAAACGGCGCAACAAACTCCACTGCTGCATTTTTTTTCAAGACGTCTTTACATTATATAATTCCTTATACTAAATGTGAACGAATGTGCATTTTCTATACAAATAAAATGAGATTGAAGTGTATGTTTGTAACATTAAAATAACACTTTTTTAATAAATGCATAATATGAAAGTACCTATAGGTACATAATACAATTATAATAACCAAATTGTTATTTAAAAAAATCCGTTCCTGCAGGGGGAACGCACAGGTCGATTTCGTGAAGCAAAAATATTTTTTGCCCCTCTATGACCTATGCTTCTTCTACTATGACCCACGCCGAGCGCATTTTTAACATGTTTAATTTTTTTTTCCTCGAAAACGGTAACTTTTAGCGAAAAACTTTTCAGACTTAAACTTTTCAGATATTTAGACTTAAAAATGGCCTATGGATTAAAAATATTTCCCACAGCAAGAATGTTCACCGGTTAGAAGTTATGATTTTTTTCCCGAAAACATTTGGTTTTCCCCCCTTCCACTTTTAGTTAAAGTTTTAATCTTATAGGTTTATAAGTAAAAGTTGTTGGTATTCATGTATACTATGGGATAAAATTAGAACGGTTCGAATATCTTTCATGGAACGTGAAATTTTGAGGAAAAACTGATTTCACAAAAAGTGAGGCCCTACAGTTCCCTTAGGCCGGATTCCACCCGTTCACGAACTTAAACTAAGTTTACACCCAAGCAATTTTTGACCGCAGTTTGAAAGCGATCGGGGCAAAAATGCGACCGTGAGAGTGCCGCAAATTTTGGGAAGTGGAACCATACATACGAGCATATATATATATATAAACTTTTTGACCAGTGGTCATTTCGGACTCAGGGGGTCATAACTAGACCTACTATGAAGAATTTTTTTTAAAATTCGACAACAGTCAAGAAACCAATAGGTAGATCGATTTCATCGAATACTACCTTTTTTTTTTTGCGGAAATCCCTTCGGATACCCCCCCGCGTGCCGGCGGGGGCGGTTATGTCGGGCTTGAACCGACTAAAACCGCACGCCGTCTCGGGTCTACAGACGCCGGGGTGTAAGGTTGCCCATAGAGCATATCCCTCGCACAACATCGAGTACCTAAGACAATCGCAATATGAGCTACAACATCCTGGACAGTGGGTAGAAAGGCGAATACTACCTAAAAATTGTATGTCTTTCTGTCTGTTTGTAAATGGTAATTTCCGAAGTGGAGGGTATTTGCTTTGGTCTGGCTATGGCAGTCGTCACGGGTAGTTGGAGCCCTAAAAAGTCCAACAATAAACTGCCTAACTGCAATGCTTCGATATTGCCTAATGTTACCATTGGGTTGTGGGGGTCAGTTGGCAGTCGCTTCACGGAAAATATCGACGTCTTGCCAAATCCGCAGATAAGACTGGTAAAGCGGACTCCAGACTCCGAGGTGAAAAGCTTCGGATGCGACTGGGAATTAAGGCTAGGATGAAGAAGAGCTGAAATGAATTAAAGCATAACTTGGGCTATGGCTACTATGGGCTTTAACTTGGACTAAGTCCACTTGGACGAAGTCGCGGGCACAGTTAGTTAATAATAGCGACACAAACGAATAAAACTGAGGCACAGCTAGTTCGTAATATGGATGTACATCTACATAAATATATAAATTTGAAGAACTAATGTATCTATTTCTAATTTTAATATACCTAAATGATTTTTACACAACTATGCTGAAATGGCAATTTTTAATTTGTTGTCTGTAATGGTCAAACTGCGAAGTGATAAAATCAGATCGAAGTCTACACGGGACACACACAATTGATCTTTTTCTTCTTCTATCCTGACGATGGCAATCTCGGAGGCGCTCTTGAGTATCTTGTCCTCTGTCTCCTTCACCGCTGGTGGCAAGCCAAAACTGGCCTGATGCGGTGACCACTCGTCATAACACTATGATGGGCTGGAAAGGTATGGCGACCACTGCTGGCGGCTAGCCAAAACTCACCTAGTGCGGTGGCACTGTGACGGATAAGGAAGGTGTCGAGACCACCGCTGCCGCTGGCAGCTAACCAAAACTGGCCTGATGCGGTGGCACTGTGATGGGCAGGTAAGATGTGGAGACCACCACTGGTGGCTAGCTAAAACTGGCCTCGTATTTTGGTAGGTTAAAGGAGCACAGCTTTCCCGCAATTGGTTCAAGATTCAAGATGGCGCACTCCAATTTAGCATTGGAAACATTATTAGTGTCGTTCCTGAAGGGTCCTGGGTTGTTGGTTACGAATAGACCATCTATTTTGGGATAAAAGATGGTTGAACATAAATTAAAAAAAAAAAACAAAATCCGTCCAAATTAGAACATGCTGGGTTTGTTGACGACATTTTCCTTGATAACGTAAAATGAATGTTTCCGAATTTAATTCTTTTTTTACTTCATGACTGTTTATTCGCAATGGATGCATAAATGGCTGAACGATATTTAAGAACTTATTTCATTACAAATGTTTCAGTTATATTCAAATTTGCGATATTATGTTTAATTGTAATCCATTGAGACTAAGGTATGACAAAATATTAATTCGGCGGCATTTGTATGAATCCGTTTTAATGTGGTGACACCCTGAAGGGCAGGGCAGGTGTGGAGACCACCGCTGGCGGCTAGCCAAAACTGGCCTCATGCGGTGAGCTCTTATGGTGACTTCCCTGTTATCTTCGCCGACAAAGTATATTTGCAAGAATTTGGGTTCTGATTGAGGCATAGGCGTTAAGCTCCCAATTAAATGATAGACCTGACCTTGAACTCTAAAAGTTGTTGAAAATCCTGTTTGTACAGGTTGTTTGCCACCAAATGACGTCATTTGAAATGCGCCATTGTATTTTCGTATGTGATTCATAAAATGACTATGTTTTGGATGCAAATCCATAATTAAACTATAAAGTGGTTCAGGCAATCGTTCAAATGGTTGCAGTTGAACCTTCCCTGACATACAACACATGCCAATTGACTCCTCCTTCCACTTTAAAGCGTAACACCACTGACGTTTATGATTCATATTTCCTATAGAAGTAGTATTATCAGTCTCGTATGAAATTGCAGAATCATATGGCAAACCCGAGTTTACTTTTGTTTTCCATGGGCGTTCTCGCCTTTCTACCCACTGTCCAGGATGTTGTAGCTCATATTGCGATTGTCTTAGGTACTCGATGTTGTGCGAGGGATATGCTCTATGGGCAACCTTACACCCTGTAAACCCTGCGTCTGTAAACCCGAGACGGCGTGCGGTTTTAGTCGGTTCAAGCCCGACATAACCGCCCCCGCTGGCACGCGGGGGGGGGGGGTATCCGAAGGGATTTCCGCACGATAAAAAAAAAAAAAAAAAGGTACTCGATGTTATAGCGGCGGTAAGGCCCATATAGCGGCGGTAAGGCCCATCATGGAGGATTGGCTGGAGAGGCGACACGGAAGCCTCTCGTACCGACTGACGCAGGTGATCTCCGGGAAGGGGTGCTTCGGGTACCACCTGCATCGGATCAGGAAGGAGCCAACGCCTGAGTGTCATCACTGCGACGCGAGCGAGGACTCAGGGCTGCACACGCTGGCGGACTGCCCGGCGTGGGAGGCGCCGAGGCGTGACCTTGTGGCAGCCATCGGGGTGGGAGTCCTCTCGCTCGGCAGCATGATTGCGGCAATGGTGCGGAGCGCGAGCGCGTGGGCCGCCGCCGCCTCCTTCTGCGAGCATGTAATGCTCGCGAAGGAGGTGGCGGAGCGCGCCCGGGGGAGACTTAGAACTCTCCCGGTCCGCCGAGCCCGCAACTTGCTCGCCGCGCGTCGCAGGCGACTCAGGCGCCGGAGGTCGCTTAACGACCTCCGTCCTCCATGAGCGCAGGCCTGGGGGTGGCGGGTGAGGCCACCTGTCACCCCAGCAGAAGCAGGCCGGGACGGTGGGGCGACTAGCGTCCCTCCCCCAAACCGGGGCAAGACGGGGACACCGTGGTTCCCAAACCCGAGGGGGCCATCTCGAAACCGGAGATGGCCCAGGGTCAGTCGGGGTGCGAGGGATATACTCTATGGGCAACCTTACACCCCGGCGTCTGTAGACCCGAGACGGCGTGCGGTTTTAGTCGGTTCAAGCCCGACATAACCGCCCCCGCTGGCACGCGGGGGGGTATCCGAAGGGATTTCCGCACGATAAAAAAAAAAAAGGTACTCGATGTTGTTCAGGATGCTCGCGCTGATAGTTACTTACCGTGGTTCTGTGAACTTCAGGATGCTCGCACTGATAGTCACTTATCGCGGCTCTCTGAACTTCTGGATGCGCGCACTGATAGTTACTTACCGCGGTTCTGTGAACTTCAGGATGCTCGCACTGATAGTCACTTACCGCGGCTCTGTGAACTTCAGGATGCGCGCGCTGACAGTTACTTACCGAGGTTCTGTGAACTTCAGGATGCGCGCGCTGGTAGTTACTTACCGCGGTTCTGTGAACTTCAGGATGCGCGCGCTGATAGCTACTTACCGCGGCTCTGTGAACTTCAGGATGCTCGCGCTGATAGTCACTAACGGTGGTTCGATGTTCTTCAGGATGTGCATGCATGGATGTGTGACAGGAGTAAATGTGGGTGATACTCCTTCAAAAGCAGCGGTAGATAAAGAAAGAATTGAAGAATGTTCAATATCTTCTATATATGCATCGAAATGATTGCCCGTAAACCGTAATCGTTTTATTGGACGACCTTCAGTACCAAATTTTGCCTACCTACTTACAATACTATACTATACAATACTACAATTACTAAACTACGCTTACAATACTATACAATACAATACGGCTACACTACAATACTACGAATAATTACAATAAAATACAATATTATTATACAATACAATTAATATCTATTGCTAAGCTTTATAATGACGAAATTACTCCAATGCACGCACAACTGTGACAACTTGGTGACAACAGATGAAACCATGTGAAATTAGCGCACGTTCTAATCGTCAATTTTGACACAATCAAACTAAATAAAGAAAAGTTTCAATTCAAAAAGTATGTAAGTAATTAAATTCCGTTGCATCTAAGGCACTGAAGAAAGATTCTAGACACTAAAATGACAATTATAAATCTAAGAGGAACCCCGAATTACATCATTCTTTCGAATCACTTTGCCTCGTAGGACCAGTTTATAGAAGTAATAATAGATTATTTTTTAAATAAAAGCTCATAAATACTTTTGGTGGCGGAAGCCGACAACCACGCAGGTGGAGCTGCAGGCGGAAAGCTAATTTTACCATGTTAGCGCATGATTGGTTTGGTACCCAGATCTTGTGATGTCAAGTACATGTTGTCAATCTGATAAGGTGTCAGGTTTAGGTCAGGTTAGGCAGAGGCGTATTAACACCCACATTCGGTCCCACGTAATAGGAGGCGAGCTTGTTGCCGTCAAACGGGCACTTAGTCATGGCTGTATAATTATTTACTGTAGAGAACACCTTAGTCCCCTTCAACGACACCCACAAGATGAGATGGGATGGCCCTATTCTAGGTACTCCACCGGGAACCAACACATCAAATTACGGTATTGTTTTATCTGAATACCGAACCCACTTGAATACCTACCGAATAAAATTCATTGGACACTATATCCTGATAACATATTGACTTCCTTTTGTTGTACTATGAGCGAAGTATGGCACTTACATAGTATATACCAATACTATACCTGCACATTCTGCACAATCTTTAGTCAGGATATGATTTTTTAAATAATAAAGCGGAATCGTTTTTATTAATTTGTGTAGGTACAGTAGTAATAGCAACCCTTGAATATAATATATCTACTACTCCTGTCATCCATCTCCAACCAAAATCCATCTCTTCTCTAACAATAGATGGTAGTGAGACCATTGCATTGGCACGTATGTGGCCCTTCACGATGTTAAGCCAGGACTTCTCGGGACTAACTCCTACCTGAAGCGCATGGTGCTCCGTCATATCGGCCAGTGTGGGTGGGGAATCTGATACACCCTAGAAAGGAACCGCGAGCCGTTCATCCACCAGCTTCTCCCACTTGAGCCTACTTCTACTGCATTATAAAATAACACGATGGAAAACAATCTAAAAACGCAATCAATTTATATATATACTAACAGATAATTGTAAAGTGGTCGTGTCTGTACATTGGAGATATTTAAAAAAAATATTTGGGTTATGTTAACGATACTGAACACGAAAATATTTTTTTTGAATTTCCTGTCTGTTTGTCCGCGATGGACGCAAAAAATACTGGATGGATTTTGATGCGGTTTTTTTTTGTTAGAAAGGGCTTACTCAGACTTAAAATCTTACGTTTGTTTGATCGCAATCGGTTGGGTAGAACCGAAGATATGAGCAAAGGTCCCGTTAACCGAGATGCACGCGGGCGGATGGCTATTATTTATATGATGACAACTGATATGACCATTGACATTGACACCATCACTTTCAATTTCCGTTGTCATGCCAACAATTTTGTTAGCGATATTAGCGCCATAATACATCGTATTTTCTTTAATATTACGTTATTTCGTGAATTTACCACATTTTAATTGTGATAGCTGCTATTCGGCGATCGAGACAAATTCAAAAAACCAAAGATCATGAAATTCTGTTCAGCCGTTCTTGAGTTATAAGAAAGTATGTTTTGCCCCTTTTTTGGCCCTTAGGGTCTGAATTTCGAAAAATCGTTTCTTAGTACACCTCTACGCCCCTAAACAAACACTCTATATAAATTTCAAGTCTCTAGGACCAGCGGTTTAGGCTGTGCGTTGTCTCTAAGTCAATCAGTCAGTCAGTCAGGACTAAGAGTTTTATATATGAGATTAGTATACAACTTAGATTATTAATATGTCTAGATAGACAGTCAAAGCGTTGAAAGCGGACAAAAAAATAGGGCCCAACTATTGGGCCCAAAACGATTTTCCTGCTTTCAGTGTCAGACGCACTGTCAGTGGGCACGGACAATAATTAGTGATTTTGAAAATGACGGTTTGTGTGGTAAAAGCGTGCAGAAATTATAAAGGACATACTAAATCAATAAAAAAAAAATCCTATCATCGGTAAATACCATTGTATCGTACCAATTTTAGCAAAATAAGCCATTAGCTTTTTTCTAAAATAATTTAATATTGTCGTCGCCATTTTATACTTAACGGGTGTGTTGCTAGTTGCTCAAGTCAAAACTCCCATAAAAAAACGTGGCCTAGCCGGTATATTATGCAATATAATATGAGTATCGTATGAGGGGTATTTCGGCATGCTGAGTACGAATTTGATGTCATTTTTGCAAGACAAAATATGACCACCAAGTCGTAGTTATGAAATTTCAGAATGAACTTGGTATCATGTATTTTCGGTTATATTATTTCAGAACACCAAGCGATCCAATACTAAGAAACCGATGGATACAGATAATTCGAAAAAGTCGTAAAAAGGAAATCTGGCAACCGACAAAAAACTCAGTTGTTGCTCTGACCATTTCAATAAAAAAGAGTAATATTTGGTCAATGAGCAGGGACGCCTAAGATTAAAGAAGGGAACGGTGCCTCGTAAGGCAAGTTTATAAAATTATAATAAAAAAATTATTCCACAAAAACGGGTACAATTATTACCTATTGTAATTTTATTTCCTTGAACGCTTTTACAGTCTCCTAATACATACAGAGTTTAAATGTAAAATTTAAGCGGGATTTTACGAAAAATATGCATACTTTTATGTTGCCCGACGTTTCGCGTAATATCCTTATCATGCAATATAATTTTCTAAAAGTTAATATTACAAATAAAGTTGGTAATGATTTGGCTTAACCTAAATAATTTAAAAGACAACACCAATTGTACTAATTTAACAAGCCAGCAAGCTCATGCAGCAAGATAAAAATATATCAATAATTTTCTTTATTTTTGACATCATTAGTTTTATTTACTTTCACCATATTGATCACAGGATTCACAGGTCCCGATCTGTGCAAATATTTGTAGGTATGTATGAATATTTGAAAAGTATATTTGCATTGGTCTGGGCATTCATCTCAATCGGTTAATATAACTGCTACAAAATTCAGTTGCAAAATTTGACCCGAACATAATAATATGTATGTATGTTCGGGTCAATTATTTTTTCGAATTTTTACAGCCAAATTGAATAAAATTTGTAAGATAAGTTATGCGTCATATCACAAAAATAATGAAAAAAATAGTAGTCAAAAATACTTCAAGTACTAGCTTTCACTAGACCAGTCTATAATTATTATTACGATAATTCGACCAACGAAACCTGTTGTTATTGTTGTATCAATATTATTCTTTAATACATAAAATTTTCCCTACTTTTAAGGCAGTTTTTAGCAACTGGTATGTATTTATACACGCACACTAAAAATGCAAATTGACATGACGCGAGTGTAAGACGAAGCTGTCACGCACACTATTATGGAAAATTCGTCCCATTTCTTTTTGTTCTTTTGCAGCGCGATGCTCTATCTAGACATATTAATAATCTAAGTAAGGTATACAAGTACCGCAATATCATGATATTATTAAAATAGCAGATTGTTCACCAAGGGACTAAAACAAGCCATAATGACACGAGATGTTTTAGCCACCCGAGCGAAGCGAGGATGGCTAATAGTTCGAGTGTCATTATGGTTGTTTAGTCCCACGTTAAACACTCTACTTTTCACTTTGAATGCGAGGAAAAAACGACGTTATATACAAAATTATAATATTTATAATAACAAAGTTTCTTAAAATTACGTATTAATCGTTAATGTAACCTAAGAAAAGTTAAAAGTGCAAGTTGCTTTCTTCTCCATTCTGGAGTTAGGCGTTAATTCTTCTCCACTGGATGACGATGATGACATTTGGTCCGTAATTTATTAAGTTGAACAATTAATTGGTGTAGGTAATTGGTGATTACACCGCAAGCTTAATACGAATAATCTATTCAAAATTCAAAGTGCAAAAAAAATTGTCCCGCGGTTTTTTTTTTGTTAAGTGACGTACGCTTTAAATGCTTGCATATTTAGCCAATAGATTCAAACTTGAAAAATAATTTAAAACTAATTGTAAATGCATAATAAAATGAATTAATCCTTAATACTTACATAATAATTAATTAAATTAATATCATTAATCGTGTTTCACGAAATTAAATGAGTTTTTTAGATTTTTTCAAATGTCATTTTGAGGTTATTTCTATACACAATCACTAAAAAGGTGATAATCCTCCCATTCACAAACACCGCGATTGGCTGTTTAGGAGTTTCCAAAGTAAATTAAAAAAATATTACTTTAGTCCCTAGAGATTAATAAGGAACTTTAGTTATATACGATATGCAGAGACTAAAGTAACATTTTAAGAGCATGAGAAGTGAAAAAACTGTTTATAATATGATCAAAAAGCCTTTGTTTTTATGGTTTCTTCATATAAAATATACGTGCGGAGATAGCATGAGGCTGCTCGCCATTTCATTGTGGTATGTTGACCGTCTTGGCTGGTGTATCCACATGCTGACTTTGCTTCGGCCAGCCTGACCTAGAACAGGTGGCCGCCAGGCACAGCTACTTCGGAAGATACGCGTAACCCATAGCTAAGTCGTTATTAAAAAAACCGGCCAAGTGCGAGTCGGACTCGCCCATGAACGGTTCCGTAGCAGCATGTAAATTTTTTATATTTGAGTAGATCGAATGGAAGATAAATCGCGGTTTTCGATTTATGACGTCTGAAAAATAACTACTTAGTAGATCTCGTTTTAACCAATTATCGGTGGAAGTGTACATGGTAATGTACATCATTTATTTTTTTAGTTTTATTTATTAGTTTTATATATTTATTTATTCTCTTATTTTAGAAGTAACACTACAAACATTTTACCACTTTGGAAGTGTCTCTCGCGCAAACTATTCAGTTTATTTGCTATTTGGCAACGGAACCCTAAAAAGAAGCCTACGTAACGCATAATCACACTTGTAGTTAGCTCATCAGGTTATTACGTTTAGGCAGGACTTCTTCGATCTAACTAGCAAGGAACGAAATATTGAAACATATAAAAGCGGCCAAGTGCGAATCGGACTCGCCCATGAAGGGTTCCGTAGCAGCAAGTAACATAAGAATGTTTTTTTATTTATTTTCATATTTGAGTTGATTGAATGAAAGGTAAATTGCGATTTACGATTTATGACGTAAAAAAAAATTACTTACTTGATCTCGTTCAAACCAATTTTCGGTGGAAGTTTACATGGTTTTACATTTTTTTAGTTTTATCATTCTCGTATTTTAGAAGTTACAGGGGGGTCGGAGACACATTTTACCGCTTTGGAAGTGTCTCTCGCGCAAACTATTCAGTTTAGAAAAAAATGATATTACAAACCTCAATATCATTTTTGAAGACCTATCCATAGACCACACGTATGGGTTTGATGAAAAAAATATTTTTGAGTTTCAGTTCTAAGTATGGGGAAACCCCCAAAATTTATTGTTTTTTTTTTCATGTGAAAATCTTAATGCGGTTTACATAATACCTACATCTACTTACCAAGTTTCAACATCATAGTTCTTATAGTTTCGGAGAAAAGTGGCTGTGCTGTGACATACGAAGAATAAAGCAATAAGACAAAAAATGTGTATAATTATTTTTGTAACACAAATAATATTATTTATTGAATAACTACAAGCAACAGGGATCCCTAGGGAACTGTTAAACGTTTTTCGCCACTGGTACAAAAATCAAAGTAATGTTATCAGATGGGGAGCAAATATATCGTCACCATATATTATGGAATGTGGGGTACGTCAAGGTGGGCTAACCTCCCCAAAATTATTTAATTTGTATATAAATGCGCTGATAGAGGAGCTCAGCAGCACGCGTACGGGTTGTTTTATTGATGCAGTAGCATTCAAAAATATCAGCTATGCAGACGACATGGTGCTGCTGGCCCCCTCTATCAGTGCTTTAAGAAAGCTACTTAAAATTTGTGAGAAGTATGCAGACAAACATGGGCTGGTATACAATACCAAAAAATCAGAATTCATGGTCTTTGGGGCCGTGGGCAACAAGCGTCTAGAGATGGTACCGGAGGTTACTATATATGGAGTACCACTTCGTCAAGTCAACGTCTTTAAACATCTTGGACACTATGTTGCGCACGACCTCAAAGACGATATAGATATCGAACGGGAACGCAGGGCATTGGCGGTGCGGGCGAATATGCTGGCCCGCAGGTTTGCTCGGTGTACAGACACCGTAAAAATCATGCTTTTTAAGGCCTACTGCACGTCCCTGTACTCGAGTGCACTGTGGGTCAGTTATACGCAGCGCTCCGTCAATGCCCTGCGTATACAGTATAATAAGGCGTTCAGAGCGCTGTTGCGGCTGCCGCGCTTCTGTAGCGCGTCGGCTATGTTCGCTCACGCTCGTACCGACAGCTTTACAGCTGTCTGGCGCAAGAAAATGACGTCGATGATGTATGCAATGCGCGGCAGTCGCAACAGTATGCTCATGGTTCTTGTAAACAGGAACCATGAGGGCCATATTTTGAGGCACATCCTTAAAATAACAAAATCTGTAGTAGAATATAAGTACTAACATAGAGATTAAGTAAAAAAAAGTTACTAACAAGATGGATTTAATTATCTGTAAAAATAAATATATTATTATTATTATTATAAAGTGATTTAAACGATTTGGTACGTGATTTGAATCTAACTAAAAAAACAGGCTGAGCTTTTAGGGTCTAAATTAAACGACTGGAATTTACTTTCTCCTGATACGAAAATTACTTATTTTCGACATCGTGACGATGAATTAAAAGTTTACTTTTCTAAAACAGGTGATTTAGTCTATTGTAATAAAGTTCCTGTTTTGATGAATTTATTGAATTTTGAATACGATCCAAATCACTGGCGATTGTGCATTGTCTCCTCAAAAACTAGTTTGAAAGCCGTGTTGCTGCATAACGGAAATAAACATCCTTCAGTGCCGATTGCTCATGGTTCTGATATGAAAGAGACTTAAGAAAATATGAGACTTCTTCTTGGAAAAATTGAAAACAGTAAACACGCTTGGAAAAATTGTGGTGATTTTAAAGTCATTTAACTTTTACTCGGACTACAACTGGGTTACACAAAATTTTGCTGTTTCATTTGCGAATGGAACAGTAGGGACAGAAAGAATCACTATACAAAGAAAGTGTGGCCCAAGCGAATGTCACTCACTCCAGGCCATAAAAATGTTAAAAATGATCCTTTCGTGAACCCTGATGACATTCTTTTACCACCATTGCACATAAAGCTCGGCCTGATAATTTTTTACTGTGAAAGCTATGCCTAGAGATTGCAGTGGATTTGTATATCTGAAAAAGAAATTTCCCAAACTCAGCGAGGCAAAAATTAAAGAGGGAATATTTGATCCACAAATAAGGCAACTGATAAAGAAAAACGGAATGATCAGGAAAAACTCGCCTGGAAATGTTTTATGAATGTTATCCAAAATTTTCTCGAAAACCATAAATCGGAAGATTACAAAAAAACATTTTAATAAATGAACTTATAATGTCATATAAAGCTTTCGGGTGTAATATGTCCTTAAAAATACATATGCTGGACTTTCATCTGAATTTCTTTGCGGCAAATTTGGGTGCTGTGAGTGACGAACAAGGCGAGAGGTTCCATCAGGACATTTCCTTAATGGAGAAGCGCTTGACCAGTGTACTCGAACAATGTAGAGTCAACGACAAAAGTGGCTTAATAAATCTTAGTTTATTAATCACCTTCGCTCTTAAATCTTTCATAAAATTATAAACATAACAAGATATATATCAACTTTGTCCTCTGGGGATTATAAAACTACGTATATATTCATTATTAGGTTTATGTATTCCAACGTAAAAAATATTTGTAAATATTAGGTCGTTACATATGAAATTGCCGTTTTTCTTGAAGAAATTGGAGGAACCCCAATTTTCAGTACTAACATTTTTGCATTTTTTAGGAATAACAAATCCAAATTTAATGATTTTTTTTTGTGTATGAATGAGACAACATTAGCTAACAAACATCAACTTTTATTACATTTTTGAAAAGTGACAGCTGTTAAGTAATACGAAATTTATCATCAAAATGGATAGCATTTAGGCATTCTAACGGTTGCTCTGTAACTGAACAGACTCGTTACAAATCTATTAAGGAGAACGTCTCTACCGTCATTAACATGGCTATAAAAAAGTGTGCTAAATGCAACAAAAATGTTACAAAAAAGTGCCTGGAATTGAATGTAGTAGGTGTGATAAAACAGTACACGCTGATCCTGTGTGCTCAAATTTATCGAATAAATAGCTGAACACCCTCCAAATCTCACCTGGGATAGAATGGAGCTGTGAAGAATGCTTAAAAAATATCTCACGTAGATCCTCTTTTATGATCCATGAAGAAGAAGAGGACGATGATAAGGATGAGTATAAAGTCCCTGGATTGACGGAAAGGGCTTCAGTCTTCGATACTAAGAAACTAGTGCAGGACATCAGTTGAGAGGTAAAGAAGACCTTCCGCGAAGAAATCAGAGGCCTCGAAAACTCACTAGAATTTGTTAGTGAACAGCTCAAATCGATGGAACAAACAATTAAAAAAACTAGTGGGGCGGAAATCACACAGTGATTGTCAAACTTCGGGCCAAACTTAGATTTTTTAGGGAAAATTTGTATGGTAGGTACCCGAAACCTTGAACATACAAACCCCAAAATCTAATCAGTTCTTCCCATTAACGGATCGTTAACTGACACACACATATCGGATAAGTGGTTCTTGAGTTATTGCGTAAACAGACATCAAGACATCCAGACATCCAGACCAACAGACAGATCGATACAAAATTTTTTTTTTTGCTTAATTAAACTTAGAATCGTGTGAAACGTCGAGAAAAGTGATAAAAAGTGGGTGTAAGATTTTGATTTTTTTTTGCGTGATTTTAAGACTTCGGTGTCCACCTGGTTGGTGGCCCGAAGTAACAAGAAAACAAAATTAAGGATGTTGAAAGCAAAAATTTCCCCACATTATATCCGTTCACATCGGTGCTAGACATTGTACTGGCCGATCATCGTGGTATTATCTTCACCTGCGTCGACAAGTCGCATGAGGTTCCTGAGTGTGTACAGGTGTTTCAAAAAAAAAAAATTACATTTTTTGTAGGGAGCTGAAAAACGTTAACTGGACTAAGACAAAATGTATGAATTCCCCACATGATATTTTAAATTTTTTATTGCGCAAATAATACCGCAAGTGACAATAATTCGTTTACATCAACAAACCGACGTCCAAAACAACATAAATTGCCTTGGATTTATGAAAATATCGTTCGGTTGTGTCTCAAAAGAGATAAATTATTTTGTAAATGGAAAAATAGTTTCAATGATTCTAAAATAAAATTAGAGTACAATATAATTCGAAATAAAATTCATAAAATAATAGAAAATAATTCTTTTTTTATTATTATATGAAAAAAATTAACGATAACTTCAAAAACAAAAACATATATCAAATTTAATGAAATGCTGGGAAGAGTTACACTATCAATTAACTACACATCTCGGATTTTTTTCTTCCTTGCTACCACTACCATCATTTTTAATTTTTGGTGTATGTTTTGTTTGCTTTTTGTTTTTTTGTTGTTAGTACTCTGCTTATACAAAATGTGGATAGCTGTAATTGGTCATTGTTTAGCAATTATTTACTGATATAAACTTTTGTAAACGACTGTTGTTATCCCAAATAAAAAAAAAAAAAAAAAAAAAAAAAAAAAAAAAAAAAAAAAAAAATATGGCTATTCATAAAGCTTTTGATAGACAAGGAATCTCTACCAAAAATGTTGCTGACGCCTTTGCAAATTGTTTCGATATAACAGTAAATGACATAATCCAGAATTGTAATGTAAAATTAACAAATTGCAATGATACACGTAAATCTCTAGACTCAAGTATTTTGTTTAAAAAAGCGTCAGCTAGCGATGTGCAGAAAATTATTAAGCAACTAAATTCAAGGAAGGCTCCAGGCTTCGATAATTTTAAGGTGTCTGATATAAAAATGATAGGTGATAGGATTGTTAACCCTATCTCTGACCTAATAAATCGTAGTGTGGAAACTGGATACCCTGATGATCTCAAAGTGAGATGTGTAAGGCTGATCCATAATAATGACAAACGAAATGATTACTGTAATTACTGTCCAATAACACTTCTCTCATCTATAGACAAAATAGTCAAAAAATATATATGTCAACAAATACACGATTTCTATAAAAGGCACAAAGTAATTAAACAGTACTCTCACGTGCTTTTGATACATTTGAACATAAACAAATAATTGAAAAGCTGGATGACTGCGGAGTACGCGGTCCATTACTAAATTGGTGTACAAATTACTTGAATAACCGAAAATTCACCGTAAAAGTAGACAACATCTATAGGAAGCCGTTTCCGTTACGAGGGGAACGGCTCAGGGTTCCGTGTTGGGTCCCTTACCCTTTCTTTCGTACGTTAATGATATGAGCAAATGTATGTAACAGCACGTGGTATCAGTTCGCGGATGATACTTGCCTTGTGACTGCCGATAGGGATCCGCCAATTGAATGCAAGTGCTTGCAATCTGATCTGGATGCACTCGTAAGGTCCCCACATTGAACGAGTTTGCAGTAAATTAAGGCAATTTCTAGCGAATATATCGATACTCAAAAACCGCATCCCATTTAAACTGAAGATTATGCTTTATCACGCACTTGCAGAATCCCACATACAATACGGTCTTAGTAGTTACGGTCGAACCTATAAAACTTATCTTAATGCTAAATATAAACTTCAACATAGAATTTAAAAAACAATAGTTTCTAATAATATAAATAATCAATATTATGACACTGAAATCCGTCTCTTTAAGCACTGTCAAATTCTGCCAATCTACACTCAAGTCCTTTTTAGGTAGATTTCGATGAAATCGATCTACCTATTGGTTTCTTGACTACTGTCGAATTTAAAAAAAAAATCTCCTTAGGAGGTCTAGTTATGACCCCCTGAGTCCGAAATGACCACTGGTCAAAAAGTTTATATATATATATTATATATATATATAATATATATATATATGTATGTATGGTTCCACTTCCCAAAATTTGGCGGCACTCTCACGGTCGCATTTTTGCCCCGATCGCTTTCAAACTGCGGTCAAAAAGGGGACGGTAGGGCCTCACTTTTTGTGAGATCAGTTTTTCCTCAAAATTTCACGTTCAATGAAAGATATTCGAACCGTTCTAATTTTATCCCATAGTATACATGAATACCAACAAATTTTAATTATAAACCTATAAGATTAAAACTTTAACTAAAAGTGGAGGGGGAAAAACCCAAATTTGTCCGGAAAAAAATCATAACTTCTAACCAGTGAACATTCTTGATGTCGGAAACATTTTTAATTGATAGGCCATTTTTAAGTCTAAAATAAATGTCTGAAAAGTTTTTCGCTAAAAGTTACCATTTTCGAGAAAAAAAAATTAAACATGTTAATAAAATAATATGATTTGCCTCACGAAATCTACCTGTGCGTTCCCCCTGCGGGAACGGATTTTTCAATATTAAAAGAACAATTTTTTAATCAATCTTTAAGAAATATTATCGAACATCCTGTACGCACTCGGGCAGTCTCCGAGAATCGGCTCCGCACACAGAGTGCCCACAATATGTATGGCGAGCGCACTACTAACTATATTGTCCCTCGGCTCATTAACGATCTACCTCCTAATATAAAGTCATGTAGCACTGTGTCAGGTATTACATGTAAACTTAAAGTATATTTTTTGAATTCTTTATAGTGCTGATTTCTATTATTGTTATTTTTTTTCTCTTTCTTGTTATTAATGTAGTTATAATTTGTATTTTTTTTTTTAAACTATTTGTGCTGGCCGGCGGGGGGGTATCCGAAGGGATTTCCGCACGAAAAAAAGAAAAAAAAAAGAAAATAAAAAGGTAGGTGGAGATTTGTTTTTCTTTGTTTGAATGTTGTCTCACTGTTATTGTTATAGCACAGGTGTTACGCCATTGCATAGCACCAGGAACGCTGACACGCGTGTTACACCATTGCATAGCACCAGGAACGCTGACACGCATTTACTTCACAATCGCGCATAACGACAGCGGCGGACACGAGGCGCTATGTCAGCGAAACGTGCTTGGTGAAGACACCGGACGCGGCGGCTCCGTTTTCGCTTCACTTTGTATCTTACATTCGTCAAATCTAGTTGTAGTTCTGATTATTGTAATCGTTATTAATAAATTTATTAAGTAATATTTTGCATTTTTTTGCATCCTCCGGCTACAGCCTTCGTAATTGGCGCAGTCGGTAGGATACTCGCGGGCCGGTTCGCGAGATTAGAAAATCTCATATCGATATTCGCGTTCGCGAGTCGCCGCCCGCGCGGTTATAAAGCCACGTGTCGAGTATCCGAACCTACGAGAGCTGCAGACCAGAGGAGTATCCAGACATCGATACAGCAGAGAGGTACAAGATATATTATATGTGAGTACTTTAGAATCGCTCTAAAATCGCATTTCCTATCTTTTAATGTGATCCCCTTTGTAATCCAAGATTTTCCATCCACGGCAATCTCGGAACCGTAGGTTAGATAGCGGTAGACACCTCATGGTGGATGCCAATAAAGATTTAGAAAATATAATTTTAGAAAATTACGTTAGTGATAGCGTGGCCTCGCCGAACATGACTGAGTCAGTCGATTTCGTTTACAAGGCCCTACGATTGGTTCCAGAATTCGATGGTAACTCGAATGTGTTAACCCGTTTTATAAAAATATGCGATCAGCTAGTGGAACAATATGTGAGGAATGATCCTGCTTATATATTAACGAATTTATCGCTACTAAACGGGATATTAAATAAAATTGTAGGCCCGGCCGCTCGAACAATTAACTCGAACGGTATCCCGGAAAGCTGGGAGGGCATTAGGAGTGCCTTAGTTAATAACTTTGCGGACCAACGGGACGAAACCTCGTTATACAATGGCTTAGCCCTTTTAAGTCAAGGTTTGGCTACACCACAAGAGTATTATGAACAGTGCCAAAATTTATTTAGTACCATTATGACTTATATCAGCCTGCATGAAACGATAGCCAGTACCATTGAATCGAAACGCACCTTATATAAAAAACTAACGCTACAGTCGTATGTACGCGGTTTACGCGACCCATTGGGCTCTCGCATTCGGTGCATGCGGCCTGATACAATTGAAAAAGCCCTAGAGTTCGTGCATGAAGAGATGAACACGTTGTACTTACAGCAGCGCAACGAACATGCTCCGAGTAGGAGGCCCCAGGTTCAACACCAGGTCAGTCAAAACCCTTTTTACGACTCTAAGCCTTTTCACGCAGCCCCTCATGTACCGCGATCCTTCAACTTGCCACCCGGTAAATCTTTTAATATGCCAGCGCCTCCGCGACCCTTCATGCCTCATGTGCAACAATTCCACCCCGCTTTGGAAAAATCAATCACCGCAATATCGTGGCCCCACGAGGACCCAACAAGTGTTTAGCGCGCCTCCGATGAATTACGGGCCCCAAGGTCAGGTTTATAGAATGCCGGGTCCCAGACCATCAACTAGTAACGCGCCGCAGCCCATGAGCGGCGTTAGCCATTATGTACCTAGGTCAATTGCGCCTCGCGCACCACATGATTGGTCTAGATTTGGAAATCCTCAGCCGTCAAATTATTTTAAAACTAGAGAAACAAACTTTAATGATTTTTGTGACCCTTATGGCTGTTATACCGATTATTAACCTGATGATTATTACTACCCTCAAGAATTCTTTGAATATCCGGATTACACCCCTACAAATGATTACATGTGTGAGCAAAATCAATATACTGACCCGTGTACCGTAGAGGAAGTAACCGACGCTTCTCCGACTGAGAATAAGGATTTTCAGAAGACCACCAAATCCGACAAGTTAGGATAGAGATTAACCTACAAATTCAGAGGCAGTTACCATACATTCAGATTACGAACCCACCTATTAAGCTGTTAATTGACACAGGTGCAAATATGTCTTTCATTAGTCCCACAGTAGTTCAAAATTTTTTATCTCACGTCCCACTAACTTATGACCCCTTTACAGTCACGAATATTCACGCATCAACTAGGAATGACTACTCCATTTCGATACCGTACTTCCAGGAATTTAACGAGCCTGGAGAGGTTAACCTTTACGTCTACGCGTTTCATGACTTTTTCGATGGGTTGATTGGCTATGACTTACTACTAGAAAAATTAGAATCTAACATTGATTTAAAAAATAGATTGTTGGTCACGCGTAATTCCAGTATTCCGTTATTAATGTATGACTCGCGCAATAGTAATTTGTACGAGGATATAATACCAGCTAACTCATCTAAACTAGTAAAGGTTCCAATAAACTCTCAAAATGGTGAAGTTTTAGTTCCGCAACAGACTGTCTCTAATTGCCTTACCACCGTGAAAAATATTTGGGGTATAGTAGAGGTAACAAATTCGTCGCGTCACGATGTAATATTCTCAATTGATAACCCAGTTAGCGCAGAATTGTATAACGTTCAATGTATGCTCACCAAGCAACTATACGATCGTGTAAGGGAAGTCCTGTCTCGCTTGCGTACGAATCATTTGAACCCTGAAGAGAAGGCAAACTTAGAAGCACTTTGTGCCCGGTACGCCGATGTATTTTACGTTGAGGGTGAACCTCTATCTTTCACTAACCAAGTCAAACACTCTATTCGGACTACGGACGAAGCCCCAATACATACAAAAAGCTATAGGTACCCTTTTATACATAAACAGGAGGTTCAGGACCAAATATCTAAGATGTTGGAGCAGAATATCATACGCCCGTCACAATCTGCTTGGAGCTACCCCATTTGGGTTGTGCCCAAGAAGAACGATGCCAGCGGCACGCAAAAATGGCGCTTGGTAATCGACTTCCGGAAACTTAATGAGAAAACCATTGACGACCGGTATCCCATACCTAACATTTCTGACGTCTTGGATAAGTTAGGCAACTGTCACTATTTTACCACCCTAGACCTTGCAAGTGGGTTTTATCAGGTGGAAATGAACCCTGATGATATTCATAAAACTGCGTTTACAGTAGAGCACGGTCATTTCGAGTACCTTAGGATGCCGATGGGTCTCAAAAATTCCCCTTCCACATTTCAACGCGTCATGGACAATGTCCTACGGGACCTACAAAATACCATTTGCCTAGTTTACCTTGATGACATAATCGTATTCTCTGTCTCGCTCCAGGAACACCTGGTAAACCTGGAAAAGGTATTTCAGAGACTCCGGGAATCAAACTTTAAAATTCAAATGAACAAGTCCGAATTTTTAAAGTTAGAGACTGCATACTTAGGACACATCATAGGTAAAGATGGAATCAAGCCGAACCCGGATAAAATTGCAGCTATACAAAAATTCCCACTACCCAAAACGGCTACAGAAATTAAACGTTTCCTAGGTCTCTTAGGTTATTATAGGAAATTTATCCCAGATTTTGCCCGTATCACAAAACCGATGACACAATGCCTCAAGAAAAATTCAAAGGTAACCACATCCGATCCCAATTATACTAGCTGTTTTGAGAAGTGCAAAACGCTTTTGACTAACGACCCTATATTACAATACCCGGACTTTAGTAAAGAGTTTATACTGACGACTGACGCTTCTAATCTTGCCATTGGTGCCGTGCTCTCCCAAGGACCGATAGGTAGTGATAAACCTGTAGCATACGCATCCCGTACACTAAACTCTAGTGAAATTAATTATAGCACCATCGAGAAGGAGTTATTAGCCATTGTGTGGTCCACTAAGTACTTCCGTCCTTATTTATTTGGTCGAAAATTAAAAATTATTACAGACCATAAACCATTACAATGGGTTATGAATCTAAAAGAACCCAATTCACGTCTAACTCGGTGGAGATTAAAACTAAGCGAATATAATTTCACTACTGTCTACAAACCAGGTAAATTAAACACTAATGCTGATGCTTTGTCCCGTATTGAAATCAATCACGAGGATGCAATCTCTATTGCAGTTAACACGTCTGAAAAACCCCCGTCAATTGCCGGATCAACCACAATAACTGCCCATACCAACGCGGAAAATCCCATATTAGAAGTCCCAATATCCGATGACCCCCTTAATAAATTCCATCGTCAAATATCCCTTGTAGTCGTAGGAGATATTAAAAAACGTCCCACCGTATCTAAACCTTTCGAATCCCATACTAAGACTACTATACAATTATCGGAATCTAATCTCGAAGATGACGTTATTAACGCTGTAAAAGAATATGTTAATCCAAAGGTAAAAACTGGCATTATTATTCATCCACCCCTAGCTATGTATAGTATTATCCCAATTATACAAGATAAATTTAAGAGTTCTGCCATGAATATTGTCTTAACAAAAAAAGAGGTAGAGAATGTCAAAGATTACTTAAGACAACAGGAGATTATACGAAATTATCACGAAGGCAAAACGAACCATCGTGGCATAACCGAATGTTTCCTTGCCTTATCATATCGCTATTACTGGCCTAAAATGAAAGAAAGTATAACTAAATATATTAGCGAATGTAGTATCTGCGGCCAAGCGAAGTATGACCGAAATCCTATTAAGTAAAAACTCTCCACAGTTCCTCCACCTACCAAACCTTTCGAAACAGTACACCTCGACCTCTTCACTGCCCAGAACGAGAAATTCCTTACGTTAGTTGATGCTTTCTCGAAATATGCTCAGGCATATCATCTTAGAGATGGTACGGCCTTAAGTGTTGTTCAAGCTCTTTTAACGTATTGCACCCATCATGGCGTTCCATATACTATCGTAACGAACCAAGGACCCGAATTTACAAATGCCTTATTTTCGAAATTCGTACGGCTCCATAGAATACAGCACCATAAGATACTTGCACACACCCCTAATGACAACGGTATAGTAGAGCGTTTTCATTCAACTATTCTCGAGCATCTCAGAATCTTGAAATTAGAAAAGCAAAATGAACCTGTCATAAACCTCATGCCCTATGCAGTTTTAGGTTATAACAGCTCCATACATAGCTTCACAAAATGCAGACCTATAGACCTAATTACCGGACATTTTGACCCTCGAGACTCCCTAGACGTTGACTTATCTGAACACTTATTTCAACAGTATCTACAAGACCATAAAAAACGTTTAACTCAAGTTTACGATATTATTAACGAAACATCTCTACATAACCGTACGGAACTAACGGAAAACCGCAATAAGGATTGTGAACCCGAAAAGGAATATAGCCCTGACCAACAAGTCTTCGTTAATGTTGGAACATATGTAAACTACATGTTCTATATCATAGATTACTGTCTTACTGGTTGTTTGTATAGCAACGTAATTTTGAATACTTTGATTGTTCCTAACACTCCGCTTATGTCATTCACGAAATAAACACACTTTTATCCAACTCAAGTGGTTTTCCTCTATCATGGTAGCAGAGCTTATGGTATTTGTCGCTTAAAATGCAATAAGCGTCTCCGAAGTGCTGTGTGCGTTATTCTTTTATCGTGAAATTTGTGCGCACGAAATTCCAAAATCGAGATGGCGACGCCCAGTTCGGGGGCGGCTATCGTTCCTGCTATTGAAAAACTAAATGGCATGGGGAACTACGGATCATGGAAGTTCATGGTGAAGATAATCCTGATCCAAGAAGATTTGTGGGAGTGCGTCGAGAGCAATGACGGTGTGAAACCCATTTGCGACGATAAAAAGAAGCAACAGAGAGCACTGGCTCGCATTTGTCTGAGCAAAAACCCTGTGGCGATCACGCACGTGCGTAACGCAACTACCGCACGGGAGGCGTGGGTAAGTCTTCAGACTGCATATGAAGACAGGGGTCTTTGCCGAAGACTTGGCATAATACGGCAGTTGTTTGGGATGAAGCTCCAGTAGTATTCCGATATGGAATCGTATCTTACAAAGATATGTGATGTCGCGCAGCAATTAACCGACATCGAAGCTCCGCTGAACGACGAGTTTCTAGCTGTGATAATGTTAAGTGGGCTCACAACCGACTACGACCCACTGATAATGGCGCTAGAAAACTGCAGTGTAAAATTGTCGAGCGAGCTTGTTAAACAGAAGTTATTACAAGAACATCAGCGCCGGGCTAAAGGAACGTACACGAGCGTTGGTTCCGTGATGGTGACGAAGAAACGTGATGAAAAGCCTGTTAAATGTTACCGCTGTAAAAGGCTGGGCCACATTTCTAAGAATTGTCCAGGGAACAGGAAGTCGAAGGGACCCGTTGCCAAAGAAATGACAAGCATGCTGAGCGCACTGTCGGTGGATATGCAGAAGGATACCTGGTATGTCGATTCGGGTTCGTCGAGCCATTTCTGCAATCAGAGGGACATCCTTGACGACTTCGTTCCGGACACGAGCTTGAAAGTCACCGTGGCGAACGGCGAAAGACTTTGTAGTGCGGGTCGTGGCAGTACCGAACTGCATGTTAAAGACGGTATAAAAACTCTTTGTAACGTAGTTAATATTCCGAACTTGTCATGTAATTTGATATCTGTCAGCGTTTTAGCGTCAAAAGGTTTTAAAATCGTTTTTATTTCTGATGTTTGTAATATTTATTTTGGAAATGTTTTATTTGCTATTGCAAAATGTGAGAATGGTCTTTATAAATTAGAAACCGTTCCGATCACGCGTAATAGTACAAATAGTAAACCGAGGTCGTCTGAGTCTGCGTCCGCTGAACATGTCGCGGCGAACGTGAGGACTGGACGTGTTATTTCTCAAGACGTATGGCATTTGCGTCTTGGTCATCTTAATTCAAGAAGCATGAACCTACTGAAATCAGGTATGGCCAACGGTATTGACTTTAATAACTCCGAATTTAAACAGTGCATTTCCTGTATTGAAGGTAAAACTCCTAAGTTACCGTTTCCAAAGAAATCGTTTACGAGAGCGAGTGAAGTTTTAGGGCTCATACACACTGACGTTTGCGGGCCTATGCCGCAAACATCGTACGGTGGTTCGAGATATATGCTACTTTTTATAGATGATTTTTCGCGCAAGACTTTGTTATTTTATTAAAACTAAAGACGAAGTTTTTGATATGTTTAAAGAATTCAAAGCCCTTGTCGAGAATCAAACAAATAAAACTATAAAGATTCTACGTAGTGACCGGGGTGGCGAATTTGTAAATAAGAAGTTCGATGCATTTCTGAAGCAGCATGGCATTAGACACCAATTGACAGTTCCTCATTGCCCTCAACAGAACTCGGTCGTGGAAAGGGCGAATCGCACGATTGCTGAGGCTGCGAGGTGTATGTTGCAGGGAGCTGGCTTAGATCAGAAATACTGGGCAGAAGCAATGAACACAGCAGTTTACCTGAAGAACAGATCGCCAACCAAGGCCGTGTTGGGCGCAACTCCTGAGGAGAAATGGTCGGGATTGAAGGTAAATTTGAACCATTTAAGAATTTTTGGTTGTGTTGCTTACTCTGTCGTAGAGGATCGAAAGAAACTGGATCCGAAATGTAAACCGTATCTTTTTGTTGGTTACTGCGAGAATACAAAGGGATATCGGCTCATAGATCCCGCTAATCCTTCGAAATGTATATTTTCGCGAAATGTTGTGTTTGTAGAGGACAAATTCTACAAGAACCCGGATCTGCAACCTGTGGTCAACGAGCCAACTCCGTACATGGTCATTGAATATACTAATGAATCTGAAAATGTAGGATGGCGGAACGCGTTGACGTCACGGAGGAGTCAGAACCTGTGAGCGAGAACCAGGACACGGATGATACCGAAAATAAAGAAACCAGTACTTCAGATGAAGAGTACGCTCCTGGGTCGTCTTCTTGGGATTCGGAGGAATCGAGAGGACGGAGCGATTTTGAAGAGGCTTTTTGTTCCGTATTTACCATTGCGAGTTGCGGCGCGGAAACGCCTACTACCGTGCGCGAGGCACTCGATGGTCCTGAGTCTGCGAAATGGAAAGGAGCGATGCAAGATGAGTATCAGTCTTTCTTAGATAATAAATGTCTGGAACTTGTGGACTTGCCGAAGGGGAAGCAACCTGTCAAGTGCAAGTAGATATTTAAGAAAAAGAGAGGTTTGAATGGAGTACAAGGCTCCTGCAGTACAAGGCTCGCTTGGTTGCGAAGGGATTCACACAAAAGTATGGAGTAGATTACTTCAAAACTTTCTCACCAGTCGTGAGATACTCGACAATAAGACTACTTTTCGCACTGGCTGCAGAATATGATATGGAAGTTGATCATATGGACGTCAAGACAGCTTTTCTTAACGGAGACTTGAAAGAAGAGGTTTATATGGAAATTCCTAAAGGCTTTGGAGTAGAGAGCGGCAAAGGAAAAGCGTTTCGTTTGCTGAAAGCTGTCTATGGGTTAAAACAAGCTAGTAGATCATGGAATGAGAAGATAAACGACGTTCTTGTGAAAAAGTTGAAGTTCAAGAGGCTGGCCTCAGAGCCGTGTGTCTACGTCAGATCAAATAACAACGGACTTGTCATTCTTGGCCTTTATGTTGATGACATTTTGATATTCAGCAATAGTCAAACTGAGAAAAGGGCGGTAAAAGAGGAAATGATGAAACAATTTGTTATGAAGGATCTTGGGCCTGCGAAATGTGTATTGGGAATACACGTCAGCCGGAAAGATGGTAAAATCATTCTGGATCAGTCTGGTTACGTCAGCAAAGTGTTGGAAAGGTTTAAGATGACCGATTGTAAACCTGCCAAGACACCGATGGAAGTTGGTTTGAAACTTGAAAAAGCTGAGAAGACTGGAGACTACGAGTACAGAAATTTGATCGGTTGCCTTATGTACATCGCGATCTGTACGCGTCCTGACATCGCACATGCTGTAAGTATGTTAAGTCAGTTTAATGATTGCTACTCGGAAGCTCATTGGAAGGCTGCGAAGCGCGTACTTCGGTACTTGAAGGGTACGATGGACTACAGCATCAAGTATGAGAAGAGTGGGTTGAACGTGACAGGGTCAGCGGATGCAGACTGGACGGCTTGTGTAGTCGATCGTCGGTCTTACACTGGTTATGTATTTAGGTTAGGCAATTCTTTAGTTTCTTGGGAGAGTCGTAAACAGCGAACAATTGCTTTGAGCAGTACAGAAAGTGAATATATGTCGCTGTCTGATGCGTACAAAGAGGCATTGTTTATTAGGGCATTCTTGTCAGAATGTTTGAAGTTAGATGTCAAAGTAGTGGTTTACAATGACAATCAATCTGCAATTAAATTTTCTGAGAACCACATGTTTCATGCAAGGACTAAGCATATTGATGTCAGACATCATTTTATTCGCTAGGTAGTCGAAAATGGTGTCATAGTGATAAAGTATATGCGTACTGACGACATGCTGGCCGATGCTTTAACAAAGCCTTTATGCATTGAAAGGTTCCAGCGTTTCGTTAGAGATTTTTATATGCTTAGTGCTTAGTAGTTTATAGTAATTTATAGGTACTATGGACATTTAGTTTAAGGGGTGGTGTTGGAACATATGTAAACTACATGTTCTATATCATAGATTACTGTCTTACTGGTTGTTTGTATAGCAACGTAATTTTGAATACTTTGATTGTTCCTAACACGCCGCTTATGTCATTCACGAAATAAACACACTTTTATCCAACTCAAGTGGTTTTCCTCTATCAGTTAAAAACCCTCTAGCAAATAGGCAAAAACTTGCACCACGATTTACACAATTAGAATCATTTGAGCATGGTCGATACAAGAGAGGTCTCATAGATGGTCTTGGTTCCATTATTAAAAGCATATCTGGTAATCTGGACTAAATGGATGCCATCAAGTATAATAACGCCATAAGAATCCTTGAGGAAAACGAACACAAATTAGAGGTCCAATTTAATCAGCATGTTAGTTTATCTAAAATTTGGGCTTTACATAACGAAAAACTACTAACAAACATAACCGAGAATCAAATACGCATCTCTCACGTATTAAATCGCATACTCAACAGTAGAGAACCGGATTTAGTTCACTACGCCCATATGGCCCAATACCTTATAATGCTAAACGACTATATAGAGAGCTTATCCGAAGAAGTTTATAGATTAGAATACACGCTAGCTTTTATACGTGCATCGAGCACACCTCATTCAATTATTAGCTTAGCTGAAATAAGAAATATGTTAGATAGGCTACGGACTCTATTCAAATAAAGAAATCCTAGATTTGGAATTTAGGGATTACTACGATGTAATCAGATTAGGTTATTTTTATATAGATAATCAGATAGTTATAGTTTTCAAGATGCCGATCATTTTCCCACCAATATATACCCTTTACAAACTATCCATTGTCCCTAACAAATATAATAAAATCCTCTTACCCATCTTACCTTTTATTGCGATTACTGAGCATGGTTCTATGTACATAGAGGCTGAATGCCCGAAGATTAACTCCTTGTATCTCTGTGAAGCAAAAATGAAACACCAAGTTCAAAGTGAACCAGACTGTATCCAGCATCTCATCACCAGCCAGGAACTTCAACCATCTTGCAAGTTAACATCAGTCACCCTGAAGAGGCAAGCCGTAGAACAACTCGACGAGAAACATTATACTATGAGCTTCCCGTTCCCAGCCATAGTTAAGATTTCCTGTGGACATGAAACGTACAAAACTCTTGAAGGAAGCTATAAGCTTGAAGCTAGCTATAGGAAGGATATGGCCACTATCCCGCATAACTGCCACATAAGGACACCCGAATTCACCTTAGCGAATTCTAACAATCACATTAAAGGATTCGCCCTGGAGATAATGCAACTCCCAACATTTGGAGAGGCCGAGACATCTACTGAAACGCCATTCGTATTGGACTCCCTCGATTTAGAAAACCTGCACTCCATCAATAAGAAGATATCATTACAAACCCCAGTTAAATTGAACGATTCCAGTGATGCGAGTCTGTATCACACTACAATTCCTATCTATATAATACTATTCGGAGCAGTTATTCTCACTGGTACCCTGATTTACCGACGACGTTACGGAAGACACCATCCTTATAAAGCAAAATCTACAGAATTGGATGCTGTAGCTTCTTCAGGCAACTACGCTGAGATTCGAGAATCCAACAAAGTCATTCCAAGCAAGATTGCGATCAATCACAGCACTATTTCGTCATCTCTGCCGACTCCGAAATAGTTGCTGATCTTCGGGGGGAGGTGTTACGCCATTGCATAGCACCAGGAACGCTGAAACGCGTATTACACCATTGCATAGCACCAGGAACGCTGACACGCATTTACTTCACAATCGCGCATAACGACAGCGGCGGACACGAGGCGCTATGTCAGCGAAACGTGCTTGGTGAAGACACCGGACGCGGCGGCTCCGTTTTCGCTTCACTTTGTATCTTACATTCGTCAGATCTAGTTGTAGTTCTGATTATTGTAATCGTTATTAATAAATTTATTAAGTAATATTTTGCATTTTTTTGCATCCTCCGGCTACAGCCTTCGTAATTCAGGTATAAACCTTAGTGGTTTCTTTGTTGCTATTACTGTACAAGAATGTAATGTTATGCTTTAAATAACATATAAATTAAAAAAAAAAGGATGTACTGTTTTTGAAGATTGAATTAATTTATCAAGCGGCCAATAAAAACAAAATTTAAAACAGAGTTGTAAAATCTTGAAATCAACTTTCAAACAAAATATAAATAATGGAAATAGCTATTAAATTATAGGAATAACGAACTCATGAATTTGTAAGAAAATTTCGGCAATTTTATAGGTAAAGACCTATTATTTAAGTGTTAATCCAATATTGTCGTTAACATCGTAGACCACAAAGTCACTTACGACCAGGTGAGATAGAGGTTGACCTCTAAAACATGTACTTCACCAAATTTCCATTTTTTTTAAAAGAATATTTGTAACCGAAATTACTAATATTCCCCTTAACCCTTCCAGCTAAGCTAAATCGCTTGTGCTAGGAGTGGGTTCACGTTGGTGGCCAGCTTAGAGTATACATTTATACTCTAAGGTGGCCAGGATTCGAACCCGGGACCTCTCGATCGTAGGTTCGACTCCTTAACCACTAAGATACCGACGCGTGTTACAACAACAAAATCATTATAAGGTAAATTGTGACAAACTGGATTAGGGTTGACATTAAAAGGAACTTGACCAAAAAAGGTCCTTATGGGTTACATTTACAATTGGACCCGTTAGGTCGCGCTGCAATTGGGTTATAGGATATATTTTTTACGAATTTACCCACGTGAAATGCTGGGACGGCAGCTAGTATGTTATATATGGCTCGACTCACTACAAGTGTACTTCAAAGTGTATAACTTTTGAAAGATTTTTGGACAATAGGGTATTTAACTACTGCTAAAAAATAGTTCTGTATTATGTAAATGCAGATGGCAGATGGTTTTATTTACGATATAAATCGATATTAAAGTTTGAATTAAAAAAAGTACGCGCCGTAACGGATCCCGTGACATGTGACGTCACACCAAAGTAAACAGTAAGCGACTTTTAAAGCACGTTTAAAAAGTGAAACATTATTAGTAATTAATAATTGAACCAGTCGATTAACACTAGGAAATGCAGACAGCCTGTATTGAAAACCTGTTTACTTATGTGTGACGTCACAGAGCGTTGCTAAGCACGTGATCAAATCTCAAAAAAGTGAGATTTTAATCTTGATTTTTTAACAAATAAGAAACTTATTTTATATTGAAAATTAATAAAATATGTTTTATACGGTACATTTTATTAGGATGATAACAATTCGTACTATATTTTAAATATAGTCAAAATGCCTATACTGTTTCCTAATGGGATCCTGCCGTTTGGCAAAATATGTTTCGTCAAATTTCACTTGCCAAGAAACTTATAGTATAGTTCCATTTCCCAAAAAAATCTTTAGCAAATTTATATTTCGTATTTTAATCACTTCGTTCAAATATTCATTTGGCAACTTTTTACTTGCTCAATTTTTGTTAAGTCAAATATACATTAAGCAAATGCTTTATTTTGTAAAAAATTATATTCGAAAAGTAAGTTCGTTCAAATTTTTTCATATAAGTTACGTAGGTTAGATCGAAACTGCCAGAAAAGTGGGTTAGGTTAGGTTAGGATAGAACTGTGGCCCCAACAGAGCGCGAGCCGAGCGAGCGAAAAGAACGTGCCGCGGAAGCGAATTGATTTGTATAATAGCAATATAATTATTATAGAAGTTCTTACCTGTAAATTATTTGTCCAAGGTGAAACAAACACCCATGCAGCAGTGTATTTTCAAAATTTGATCTTAAACTTGAAATACTAGCTTTTTCGAAATCCAAAATGACAAGAAAACCATATTTGACTACATATTACTTGGTAAAATGAAACTTTGCCATGTAATTATTTGTTAAACAATAAATTGCCAAAAATAGTATTGCTAATTGTAAAATTGCTAAAAGTTGTTTTGCCAAATGAAAATTTGGGAAACATACTTTGGCATGTGACACTTTGGGGAACGTTTTTTGCCAAACATTAGTATCTAAACCTTAATAGGTACTAATGTGTGTGCCGGGGTGCGAGGGATATGCTCTATGGGCAACCTTACACCCCGGCGTCTGTAGACCCGAGACGGCGTGCGGTTTTAGTCGGTTCAAGCCCGACATAACCACCCCCGCTGGCACGCGGGGAGGTATACGAAGGGATTTCCGCACGAAAACAAAAAAAATAAAAAAAGGTACTAATGTGTGTGTCGAACGTGCCTGCGTTTGTGTGGCATTGGCAGTTGCGGTGATATTTTTTAAAGGCACTGTAATGCTATGCTATGCCAACTGGGCTAGCAAATGCTATGCTATTTGGGTCTACGCCTGGCACAATGCTATGTACCTACCTTTGCAGCCAGTCTCCAGGTGGGCCACCATACCTTTCAATTTAAATTCTGTTTTGGATAATTGGCTGGCGACATCGCCACAGCGCGCGTCCCGTTGAGGCAGAGCCTCATGATTATGAACATGATCATGATGAAATCTAATAAAATGTGTACACTGAGAGAAGTGGCTAATTCGCGTCATGCAAAAATACACGTAAGATAATAAATTATATCGGTATCGGAATTAATTATAAGTTCTACAGTGAAAATTTCATTGATAACTGGCAATTTATCGGGACGCTAATCCCATCCTTAAATTATTTAGGTATAATTAAAAAACGTGCCGCTAGGATGCTCAAATTATCATACCTACCTCGTTATGCAAATTTATAGGTAAACTTCTGACCCATGTTATATAGTGACGGTTTGTTAATCTATCATTTCATTCTGAGATATCACGCTGTAATTCTCGATTATTATTAATGAAGGGAGTGACCGATAAAATAAATGGTCTTGTACTCATGATATGACGTGACAAACGCATAAAATATCATGATATTAAGAATCAAATATTGACATGTCAAAATCATTATATTGACATGACGCAACGTTAAATTAACATGAAATGCTGATATATTATGCTTCTAGCAGCATATTTTTAACGTCCGTATAGTATGAATAATACGTAGCAACCTATATTATATACGTACATCCCATAAATATAATGTTACATCCTCAATGAATTATCAGTACCGTAGTCGGTGATTGGCCCAAAAATACCGGGGCATGGTTGTCAAATTTGTCAAGTCAATGTCATGTCAATTCTTGTTTTCAATATTGCAGACAGATACTTTGTTGATCGAGTGAAGTCGTTGTGCTTATCCTCTCCATTTTATCTATAATAAAACCCTTTGTCGTACTTTTGTTACATAATATTCTAATATGTATCACGAGTGTTGTGTTTGTAAAAGATCGCGAAAGGACGCTATTTTACACCGTTTTCCCCGTACGTAGAAAAGACTCCAAAAATTGTTGAAGTGTCTTAACCGTGATGATCTGAAATTGTTATCAGCTCAGCAGCTTTCGCAAGTGTTTGTTTGTCAAAAACACTTCGAAGAGAAGTTTATTACGCCGAAAGGACGGCTCACAAATCTGGCGCTCCCAACCCTGTTAACTGATCACGAAATTTTAAGTGGAATACCTCAGGCCAATACTTGTAAGATAAAGAAATAAGTATCAATCTATTTATTATTATCAATAAACATTAGAAGTATTCATTGCTTAGTTTCCTAAGATTAAATTTCATCACTTATCTTGTAGTATATTAAAATGTTTACTTCTTATTTTAGAAAATGTGGATCCTCATTTGGATCACCCATACACACGCAAAAGACACTTCGATCACACGTACGCACATCAGGAACCGCTAAAAGGTTTGTAGGTACTTTATTTATATTAGTTTTAGTTTATGTATAATAATAAGTTGTTAGTCATAAAATGAGTAGACAAAATGTTTAATATTGCCTCTTATTTTATTTATAGCTGTACTTCCCCCCCTACTTCGCCCCCGTGGCACAAATACAGGCCCAAGACTAATGCGAATGCAAATTGATCTTTGCACTAAAAAGAAGAAGGGACGCAGATTCAGTGTAGAGGAAAAATTAATTGCATTGTCAATTATGAAGCAAAGTCCTAAGTGATTTTTGCACAAAAAATTTATACTGCCTTCAAGATCGACACTGAATAAAATGGTATCAAATCTCAGTATTCAAACAGGCATTTGTCCACAAATCTTCGATTTGATGAAGAAAGAGGTAAGTTTAGTTCATCATCATCGTCATCAACCTATGCTAGTCCACTGCTGGACATAGGTCTCCGCTAATGAGCGCCATAGCGCCCTGTCTTCAGCTTGCCGCATCCAGCATCTTAGATAAGTTATCTTTGTATTAAACATATAATTATGAAATTATATTTTTGGTTTATAATTTTGTGTAATTATAATTTTGTGTATTAATACCATACAAATTATACACAGAAAACACCCTCCAAACTCTGAATCAAATACTTGCAGATTGTACAAACATTTGGTTCTGACCTGAGACTCAAACCAGAGACCTCTGCAGTCTGCAGATTCAGGAAGATATTAAAAAAATTTGCATTAAAAATTACAAATTGTTTTCCAGGTTGCAGAATGGGAGGAAAAGAAAAAATTATGTTCCATCATCTTTGATGAAATGTCACTAGATGCAGCCCTGATTTATGACAAAAAAAAAGATTAATGCGAATTTTTCCGTAAGTGACACGTTCCGGGTCGTTGCAAACGATGTTCTAGCGCCTTGCATTCGTCTCCGCTCCGGGTTCCCGCACCAGGCCCGCACGGGCGATCCACACGGGTCTCCCACACAGCTGCGAAACCAGCCTTAGACTTGTACGATTGATTTATTTTTTATGTAGGTATCTACATTCGATATTTCACAAGTGTTTATTATTTGAATAAATTTTGTCTTATGTAACCTACCTATTTTTTATTTTACTATTTTTTCATATCATTTCAATGTAGTGTTTGTTGTAAAATGTTAATTATCTGTATTATACTTTATATTGCTTTTTTGTAAAATCTTCATTACTCTTTATAGTTTATCGTGAGTTGATTTCACGCTGATTAATAATCTTTATCGACGATTATATGCACGCTCATACGATTTTGAACAGTGTGTAATCGTCGATAAAGTTGATTATTAATTAGCGTAAAATCCGGCGCACGTATCCTGCCGGTCTGCGATGAACCTCACGATAAACTATAATGAGTAATGAAGATTTTACTAAAAAAGCTCTATAAAGTATAATACAGAACCCAAATAATACGAGTAGTATACTCTTAAATATATCATGAAGGAATATTAATATAACAGATGAATACCTTATATACATGAGTACAGTAATTAAGATTTTACAAAAAACCGCTACAAAATATCATACAGAACCCAAATAATACGAGTAGTATACTCTTAAAAGTATCAGTAAAGCATTTTAATTTATCAGATGTACCTTAAATACATGATTACAGTAGTGTTGATTTATCAGGATTTCTTTTTAACATATTGGTACATACAGATACTTTATAGGGAAACTTCTATGTTATATCAGTCCTGTTTAGTAAATTTATCGGGATTCTCTTTAATATTACTTTACATATTGTCATTACGCCGGATAACCTATCAGTAATAGGAACATGACTACGTTCTAATATATCGGTCCGCCCCTATTTATGAACATTGCTTCCTGATAATTCTTCAGTCCATACACGTCACATTAGCATGCTGGTCTCTTGCCGTCGTCAGTCCACATTCATGGCTTGTGCATGATGTTATATCAGTTTCCTGTTAATATCTACGTTTGGACGCCTAGTCGGTTTTTATGAGGTAAACCTGTTAAATTGTTTAGAATTCCTATTAAAACGAGGGGTACATTTTTCTCAGTGTATTATGTGCGGATCTAGTTATAATATTTAATACAGAATTTCTATTAGTAATGTATAATATAGATTTTCTTATTGATATTACACGTCTTATGAACGACTACGTCTATTGCCTCTTCTCGAATGTAACTTCAACAGGGCCGTTGTTTCTTAATATTAAGTCGCTAATAAGCTGAATATCTGACGGATGCGTGACAGCCTTCAGTTTAAATTCACGTAGCACTCTCGCAATAGCTACCTTCATTTCCATCATGGCGAACTTTTGTCCTACACAGAATAAGAACAATAATCATACAACGGTAGCCTCTGAAATGAAATCTGTTGATTTGGTCACTCACGTCGCTCGGGAGGAAGAGTGAAAGTCAGGTTAAGACCTGCTTCGGCTTTGTAACGCGTTCTCGTTATCGTACAGCACATCTACAGGTTGATATCTTTATAGAGTATCCAAACCATGCAGAAGCTTACGTGTTAATATTTTGTAAACAGAAACAGTGTTAACTGCACTATAAAGGTATTAAACTTGTGCCGATGTGCGAAAAAGAGAACGTTCTACAAACCCGAAGCAAGTCGATCGACATGCCAAACAATATCCGGGTACCTTTTTTTTTTATTTATTTTTTTGTGCGGAAATCCCTTCGGATACCCCTCCTCCGGCCAGCGGGGGCGGTTATGTCGGGATTGAACCGACTAAAACCTCACGCCATCTTGGGTCTACAGACGCCGGGGTGTAAGGTTACCCATAGAGCATATCCCTCGCACTCCGACTGACCCTGGGCCATTCGTAGTGTCGCCTCTGATAACAGCAGAGGGGTACCTGGAGCGACCACGCCCCTCCGCGGGCCTTGTAGGCCAGCCATACCCCGACCCCCTCGTGCAATGGGGTCAGCTGGCCCTGAGAAGGGCCGGTTGGTCAGACTCTTGGCCGTTGACGTTGATGCCAGCTACTCCAGAGGAGCAATCAATTATGCGTCATCGCCCACGTTGCCCAGGGTGCACCAAACTTGGAGGTGATCCAACCAGTCGCACCCTAATAGCCGGGTACCTACTATACATAACATGATTTGACGTCAGTTAAAATGTTTTGATAGTTATTAAGGGTTTTTAAAGCGGTTACTGGTGACTAAGAAGGGTCGCAACACGTATCATTCGCTCGTTTTTCATCACATTACTTTGTTCACATGGAGTACAATTGTCACCCATAGAGAAGGCTTCCAGATAACAGTTAAGATTGAAGATTCATAAGTGCCATTTCATTTTTAATTTGTCGGATATAAGCGAATCAATATTTTAGTTAAACCTAACCTACTATTAAAGTAGAAGACCGGTTATAATGGCACACATCGGGAGAGGCAATATCCAATAGTGGACTACAATAGTCTATTTGAATTTAAAAAAAAAGGTGTGACTATCAACGCCTGTGATAATCACATAAAATGTTTATACGCAATAGGAGCATTTGTTAATCTAGATCACAAAGTTGAACTTTGAAGGCCAGAAGCTATATTTAGTAAGGCGCTGAAATTAGGAGTGCCTGATCTTTAAAACTAACATTTCTTTAAGAGAAAATCATGTTTGTATTGTCGTTACAAATGATAAGCTTAGCAATTTCTCAGTTGCGTCCAAAGTTTTCACATTAGAGCCCGCGTGTTGTTTGGCTTTTCTGGGAGCGACTAAACCGTCTAAACTTGCAACCACGAGAAGAAAGCCTGTGCCAGAGTCTCATCCATTATTTAGCAAGTACACCAACGAGCAGGCGAGGTTGGCTTAGGCCACAAAGGTATTGGTAGAGCCCTGTATATCCGTCTTGTCATTGCAAATATTTTAACAAAATATATAAAAAACTCATATTGATTGTGTTGATATTTACCTATGCAGTTTCTAGGTCCAGCACTGAAAGGCATATAGGCATATGGATGACGACCCACACTATTCTCCGGTAGGAATCTGTCAGGATCAAACTTATTCGGGTTTTCAAATAAATCTGAGTTATGATGCAGATCGTAGATGTTTACGTGGCAGAAGGTTCCTGCTGGTACGTCATAATTACCTAAAAATATTAATTATCATTAATTAAAATATTATATTACTATGCATGTGTATTAAAAAAGACCGGTCTTTTATATTTCTAAGGTAGCTAACAATAAACTGGTGACAAGCAGTTACAGAAGTTACAAGCAGTTACAAGAGGGATAAAAGGAAAAAAAAAGAAGAGGGAAGGAGGGAACAAAGAAAAAAGTAAAGTGCGGATGTGGAATTTACCCAGTGACTTCATTGCTTGGAAAATCAATAGAGTTACCGGGTAGAGCTTATGATAATATTAGTAAAATTTAAACATCACTTACTCAAAGTAACATTGTCATTTAAACTGCGACTGATAAAATGAACTGGAGGATAAAGTCGCAAAGACTCCTTGATGCAACGTTCCAAGTACTTCATTTGAGGCAGGTCTTCCAGCGTTATGGGACGATTCAAGTGACCGAATATTTCTTTCAATTCTTTTACTATTCTTTCCTGTATTGCATAAAGTCTCTATCAATAAATTCTAAACGTCTTGTTTAAAGACGATTTTACAGTTATGCCAAATATTAGGTCGTTACATATGAAATTGCCGTTTTTCTTGAAGCCAATTTGCAGTACTAACATTTTTGCATTTTTTTCAGGAATGACAAATCCAAATTTTATGATTTTTTTTGTGTATGAATGAGACAACATTAAGCTAACAAACAGCAACTTTTATTACATTTTTGAAAAGTGACAGCTGTTAAGTTATACGAAATTTATCATCGAAATGGATAGCATTTAGAAAGTACTGTTTTTGAAGATCGAATTAATTTATCAAGCGGCCAATAAAAACAAAATTTAATACAGAGTTGTAAAATCTTGAAATCATCTTTCAAACAAAATATAAATAATGGAAATAGCTATTAAATTACAAGGAATAACGAACTCATGAATTTGTAAGAAAATTTCGGCAATTTCATAGGTAAAGACCTAATATTATACAAAAGAGATAAAAATATTTTTGAAATGGCACATTTCTAAAATTATTTTATTTTAATATTTAATATTGTTGTTTTCAAATCAAACATTCCATTGTATGGAATGATATTAGAAGGGATAGGTATATATTTTTTTCAGAAATATAGCAAGGAATAAAAGTGAAGGTGTACCACAAATGATTATCCTATAATTCGCGTGATTAATAAATATTTGGATTGCTGCGTGGATCGAATTCATACCACTTAAAATCAATGTTGGTTGTGGATGTGACATCTTAAACCGACTATCTGTGCAGCTATTCCGGACTTCTTTGATTAGAATAGGAACTTGAAATTTTCATAAACTTACAAGCTTAAAACATTTAAACGAGTATGCAGTAGATAAGCTCTACAGTATAAGACAGAAGAAGGTGGGTCTTTTCAGTCCTAGGGCTCTTATGCTTATAAATGGAACACGTATTTCAAACCGTAAATCTCCAATAGGGTTCAAATATTTGAGTTTATATTTGGATGATAATAATTTAATTTACATTTTTGAACCCTAAACAAATAAGGTGTTTCATAAAGGTAAAAAATATACAAATACCTGTACAATTTCATGGTTGGCCAGAAGCATAAAACAAAATGTCAGTCCAGACGCAGTGGTGTCATGCCCCTGCAAATAATATCATACTCAATATGATATTCATTAAATTCTGAATAATTGTGATGCTACGAATACGAAAATGCGCAATCAGAATTATCACAACATGCGATATGTTATCTAACTGCAGCTGATATGTGATATTATTACAACTTATAATATTCGTTTCGTCACATTTTAGCTTACTAACTTTAGGCATGAGCGCAATAGTTATTTTATATTAGTATTTTCCATGAATATCCAGTTTACTTTTCATAGTTACTTTAACTAGATCAGTAGCCTACCGGCGCGTATGGCAGGCTCCCATCATTCAACGGCTGACGAGACGTTAACCAAAGGAATGAACTGTTTTCGAAGATTTGTTAAAACAATATGTGATCTGATTAATCTAGCAGAGTTCCTACAAATTCACTGGACGTATAATTAATTACGTTCTAATGCACCATATTAAATCTAATGAAGAGATTAAAATAGAAACGTATTACCATGTCAATGTAATAGACGTGTACTGCAAAATAAATCCGTGCAGTACACACACAGTGTGCTGTGTGAACAGTGCCATAACTGGCCTTAACATATATAGCGTCCAACGTGTATCGCGCTGTGAAGATGGTGGTTCTACTACTCTATCTAGTGGCTATACCTACTATTCTATTTATTATATTATTTAAGTAAGGAATATCACACAGAAATTACGAAAACCAACTTCAAGCAACTTTCGATCTTAATGACATTTCTTTAATAACATGTTTTCACATCTAATAATGACACTAATCACGAATCTGAGGAAAAAAACAGCGGGTATTAATTGAAATTGATCAGTTTGAAAATGGCTTGCGCGTATTTTTATAATGAGCATTACTTAGAGTTTATGAAAAACTAGTGGAAGTAATTTTAAACCTCATTGGCATTAAATAACATAACATAACATAACATAACTTCACGCCTGTATCCCCGAAGGGGTAGGCAGAGGCGTATTAAACACCCACGATTCGCCAGTAAATAGCACCTTGCTTTTTCTGACTTTCGTGATCAGCGTCATCAATAAATTACAAAAACATGTTTTTAAAGAAATGTCATCAGGGTCATAAGTTGCTTGCATTATAAAATTACTAGCTGTTCCAGCGGTTCCACCCACGTGTAATTCTGATCTCATTCCAGCAACCCATGGGAACATTTCCAGGGATAAAAAGTAGCCTATGTGTTTTTTCGACGCCTGACAATGAAGTTTGTCACTCTATTGGTATATTTTAATAGTATTTTCCCTAAAATTAATAGTTAAACCAATGTATACCTATGCAAAGATGATTGTTACAAAAAGTAAATGTAACTTTGACCCAAGTGGTGGTGGGCTGCCCAGTTTATTCATCTATTTAATGTATTTTATTACCAAATAAAAAAATACAGATGTGTCTTAATTAGTTAATTATTTAATAAGATTAAAAACCGTTAAGGTTCGAAGTAAGTGCTACAACAAGTCTACGCGAAAAAAAAGAGGAAAAGAATTACTGGGCCAAGCACTTTTAAAGAGGAGGGAGAGATTTTAAATCGCCTTGATGGTGGTTAAAGCTTGTCGGGCTAGTGGGCTTTCCATCTTACGGATAAATCGCCTCTAATATGATTGGGTCTCATGTCTGAGACTCTCTGTGGTTTGTACCTGGAACATCTGTAGCGTCTGGACGTCATGCGTACCTAGAATCATAACATACCGTTCCAGGTATACATGATGCACTAATTCACATGGAAAAAAGTACCAATTCACATATTATTATGGAGTATAAACATGTAATTCTACTACGTACTTCAAACATGAATGTGTCGACTTCTTCTTGAATCCCGATATCATCTATCTCTCCTTCTTGTTGAGCTGATATAAGTAAGTCCAGCATTGCTGTTTTCTTCTTTTTATTGTATACGTACGATTCCTTATCCAAGTCTGCACCATTGTTTATGATATTCATGTTTTTATCTGTATATTCTTTTCTCTCTTTTATTACTTTTTTAGTAAAATTGTGTACAACTTCTAAATATTTTTTCTGTCGTCTACCGAGTGGCGATATATTAAAGATACAGTCAAATAAATAATGAATGTTACTAAACCTTTGAAAGAATATATAACCCAAATCACATATCGCCTTTTTGTAAGATTTTGCAGTAGTTTCCTTGCTCAACTGAGTACCCATTGCGGTTTCTGAAATAATTTATGGATACTATCATATAATGATCATTAGTGTCAAACCAACGTTTATTAGTATCACACTATCTATACCGGCAGCATCCAAAGCTTGCACTTTGCAGCTCGGGTTTCGCTCTGCTATTCTTATCTTGATTTATCTTTTCTTGGTTTTCACAGAAGCGACTGCATTCTGAATCCGAGAGGAAACCCTGCGCCATAGCTTCGTTCGTTAATCAACAGGTATACCGCCTTGGAGGTGAAGTTGCTTGAGGATGATCTTAATGGAGCTCTATACACTCGTGTTAAATTACAATAAATAATCTTATTTACATACCGCAAATAGAGTTGAGAGTGAACTCTGCGAGAACTGGCGCAATATCTACGGGACTTCCGGTGATTTGTCCAAGGGTCTTGACTAAACGCTGACTATTCTCGTCTATCACTTGGCAAAATTGGCGCAGAATATTAAAATGAAAGGTAGGCGTCAGAATTTTTCTCCTTTGTTGCCATTTTGAACCTAGAAAAATAGTTTCATAGTATTAGAATAATAAATAAATAATACAACTGTAGAATGAAATCTTACTATTAAAATAAATGCGAAAGTTTTGATTTGTTGATGTTTGTTACTCAATCCCTTCAGCCGGAACGGCTAAACGGTCTGGATGAAATTTGGCACTGGTATAGATTAAGAGTAGTCAGTGGGTGCACGAACGGGTTCAGGATTTGCACCCCTTGGGCAAGACCTTGTAACGTTGTGGATTCTTTATAAATCGAATTAAAACAATATCCGTAAATTAATCGATATTTTAGTATGTTTCTATAATATATTACTAATTATCTATGGTTGTGCAAGCGAGATTGGACAGCACTAGCCCAGTTATCGACTGACGGCTCTTATATCGTTCCTTTCCTTGGCATCCTTCGCCGAGGAAGGTCACTTTGACCCCGTGGCCAACTGCTGTCGGCTCCGGGTAAGTTTTGAGATCAACATTTCCTACTTCTTCTACAGGTGAAGACTTTCCAGCGGTGCAGCTTATTGCCTGCTAAAATGCATGGCTTAATATATTTTATTTTACTGTGTGCTATTTCAGCCTACCTATTTAGTGCCACGAGGCCGATGACCCGTACGGTCAGAGGTCGCGGCACCAGCTTGTGCTGCCTACTTATATTCTTTTTATTATAGCTTCTAGCTACGCTGCATTGCCGCTGGGAGATTCTCTTCACCTGCTATTTTAGCGGGTCACTTGGACGTAATTACCTAGTGACAAACTGACCCGCACTTTTTCTATTTCCAGGGTCTTCGCACCGGGCTTCGCACCATCATAGCGGTGGCGAGGCACACCAGCGGAGACCCTGGCACGCCGGCAACACCACAAGCCAAATGTCCACTAGCTAAGTGCATACTACCATCTTTGCACAACGGACCGAACAACGCCACGGCAGAATATTTATTAAGAATCCATTCCCTGAGGTTCATTTACTCATATACCTAAAATAAATTTATGTAACGTTACCGATTATAATCTCTTATTATATGGTAATCAACCTTTTATTTATATCTACCAATTACATTCATTATTTAATTAAATTTTACAGTGCATAAGTCACCCTAACTTTATTGCAACTCCAATTAAAAACTTCTATAAAAACTTTAACCGTTACAACCTGGTCTTCTTTATATACGCCTCCCACACCGTAACATTCGGCAATCGTTTTATGGATGCCACCCGATTTACCTCATATTTGGATTCATCAGACTTAAATAATATGTTATGAGGCTAGGGATCATATTACCTACACATTGTTTATCTAATTATGACGGTACTGTACCTTTACTCAGAAGTAATCCATCACCCAGCCAGGGTCTCAATATTTTATAAATTTCACTTTTTTCATGGTATTTCATGTTCGACATGATAACCTGAGAAATATAAAAAAAAAAAAATATTGAAAATATTAATTAGGACGTTTTTAGTTATTTCTTTATAGTTAGCAAAAATATATTTGTGGCTGAATTCAATCTGTCCTTATATTGATTTCAATTAGGATTATCATACCTCCGCATCCTGCGCATTGTAAATATTAACCGCACCAAATGGAAATGTCCAAATTCTGTATATACCCTTATTTTTTTCTGCTAGTTCCCGGGCCATTTTCATCAGGTCAACTAAAAACAGAATGTATATATTTGATATCAGTATTGTACATATAAAATATCACGAAAAAGAAGTGAACAAAAGCGACGGACTGCATGAATATCAAAGTGGTTTCGGAGATCACCACGGTCATTGCCACAGCGTTGTAGGCGGTTGTAGGTTTGGTTCCTTACAGAATACAATTTATTTGTATGCTTCACAAATAATTTCTGTAACAATTACCTTACTTCATATCCGTTAATTTATAAAAGTGTTTCCAGTAGATTACGATTCCTTATGGTACAGTCGCCATCGATATTAGCTTAACACATCACAAGTCACCGACTACATTAGCTCTAAAACGTTACATAAAATAACACACAAAAATGGAAAAATGTTAAATTTGTCCTCTGAAAATTACAAAAATAAATTATATCTGTGTTAGTGTTCAACTACTTTTGAGGGCGACTGTACATTCTGGACATGAACTAGGCAACATTTCTTTTCTTTGGTGGAGGTGCTACTGCTTCCGGTAAATATCCTTGGTGAAGAAGTATCCGAAGTCCGGAGGTTTTCACACATAATAATAGATTTTTATCTAAAAATAAATAGTTCATAGGTTACCTGACGAACGCATTATTTGAAGAGTATCTCCAAAAAGGAATGCCTCCTTAGGTCCAGGTATTTTCCGAATGCGTCGAGCTTTAGCATTGTAGTTAAACAAAATGTGTAAAACACACAAAAATATTGCGACAAACACTAAATGGTAAAACATTACAACGTGTGTCTCCCGCAGTTCTGTGCATTAGACTAACTTAATATATATTTGAAAACAATAATATGAATCATTTTTTATTTATTATTAGACGTTCGTTCCCTGTTATCAGGCTATGATAGTAATATCGATGTTATAGTTCCAAAGGTCTGTATTCTCTGCAGCCCAAGTACCTTAATTGTAAAATTTCTACTGATATGACAATATACATGTCCTTAAATCCTATTAATATTATAAACGCGAAAGTTTGTAAGTATAGATGGATGGATGGATGGATGTTTGTTACTATTTTACGTAAAAACTACGGAATGGGTTTTAATGAAACTTTCTAATATACATCAGAATAACACATAGATTACAATTTATAAAGATATTGTGTGAAATGTCCAAAATATGACGATAAGTGTCAAGTAAATAGAAAATAAAATCCGTTCCCGCAGGGGGAACGCACAGGTAGATTTCGTGAAGCAATTAATATTATTTTATATAGAGAACTACGGACTTTAAACAGTTTATTTTTTTTTTCTCGAAAACGGTAACTATTAGCGAAAAACTTTTCAAACATTTATTTTAGACTTAAAAATGGCCTATCGATTAAAAATGTTTCCGACATCAAGAATGTTCACCGGTTAGAAGTTACGATTTCTTTCCCGAAAAATTTTGGTTTTTCCCCCCTCCACTTTTAGTTTAAGTTTTAATCTTATAGCTTTTTAATTAAAAGTTGTTGGTATTCATGTATACTATGGGATAAAATTACAACGGTTCGAATATCTTTCATGCAACGTGAAATTTTGAGGAAAAACTGATTTCACAAAAAGTGAGGCCCTACCGTCCCCTTAGGCCGGATTCCACCCGTTCACGAACTTAAACTAAGTTTACACCCAAGCAATTTTTGACCGCAGTTTGAAAGCGATCGGGGCAAAAATGCGACCGTGAGAGTGCCGCAAATTTTGGGAAGTGGAACCATACATACATACATATATATATATATATAAACTTTTTGACCAGTGGTCATTTCGGACTCAGGGGGTCATAACTAGACCTCCTATGAAGAAATTTTTTTAAAATTCGACAGTAGTCAAGAAACCAATAGGTAGATCGATTTCATCGAAATCTACCTAAAATCTACTATCTGCGAGCTATTCTGGCGTGCGCTGCAAAAACCGCTAGAGTTACACATATGTAATGTATACTAATATTATAATCCTAATAATATTATAAACGTGAAAGTTTGTGAGTATGTATGTATGTATGTTTGTTGCTCTTTCACGCAAAAACGGCTGAACGGATCTGGCTGAAATTTGGTACAGTGATAGACTATAGTCCGGAATAACACATAGGCTAAGGCTAGGCTTCCATCACGGGAATAGGATCCCATGGGTAGCGGGAACGGGATCAGAATTCCAGGCGGGCGGAACCGCGGGCAACAGCTATATATATTAATATAAGTGGTAAACGGTCAATGTGCGCCAATTCCAGGCTAGAAATAATTATCACCCAATAATGACAGGTCCTTTTTCATAGGTATATAAATATATTCACCTCTTTCTCTCACCGAGATAGAGACATGAGCCCACCGTTTGCTTCTGTCCTTACACACTTCATCACCTTCCTCTACTATCATTAATCCTTTCATGAAAGCCCACCGGCTTAGAGTGTTTCTGACCTGCCTTTCTGACCAGATATCTTCAATTTGACCACTGTACGTTCTGAGTTGTTGATTCCGGCCAATATGTTTGCCCACCTAAATGTTTGAGTCCTTTTTAATTTTCCCTTAAGTTTATGGCACTATACAGGGTGTAAGGGAAACGCTCCTGAAAACGAAGCAGGATAGTACTGAAGATAAAAATAATTTTGAGCAATTTTTTTTCGGTAAGTCTAATTCCTTTTTAAATATTTTTTTTTTTTGATCTTTTCACTCCATCGTGTTTTTCGCTCCAACTAAGTGAAACGATAATTTTACAAAAAAATACATCACTTTACCTAAAAAAACGAATACTGCAATTATTATCGGTATGACGTCGGCGGTCGTTGACCCAGCTGTTCCATTTAGCTGTACTAACATTATAAAAATTAAAAAAAAACCTTTGCGACGTCGGTCGGAACTCAAGAGTCAGAAGTCCGCCTTATCGGGTAGTTTCCTTCACAATATTATAGTACAGTTTAAAAGCAATTAATAGTAGATTGTTGCGCCGAGCACAAAGTGAGTAATTAATGCACGAGTGTTATGTTAATAAATTGACACGAGTGCATCTATTACTCGCTTTGGCAAGGTGCGTAATCTACTTTGCTTTCAACTACCAATCTACCTACCGTAATAAAATATACCTACTCAAAATTAAAACTCAAGTTAATGAAAAAAAAGTTTAATTTATCATTTACTCAAACATTTAAAACTTACAATTATTAAATGTGCAGTTATTAAAAGTGAAATTTGCACTTTTACTTGGAACATTTATCCTAGTATTTGTTTGGTTTATTTGTGAACAATAATATTATGATCACCAGGATCAGACGACACAGACACACGCGGGCTCAATTTCAAATAATTTTATTGAGAAGTAGAGGGACGTTGTGTTGTTGATCTGTGCAAATGAATTGATTCCGTTATGTTTTGTGTTATTTTTCTTTTATTTTGTACCGATTCCTTTATGTTACCTTCTGCTACTTGGTCCGATTTCCATCCACCATGACGCTTGAGTGTAGTTAAATTAGCACCGGAATCAGCTAGCAGCGTTGCTGACGTTCGGCGGAAACAATGCCCTGTGTAGGCTTCTGGGTTTTTTAGCTTCAGATAACTGGCAATTTCATAAGGAAATTTTCCAAATTTGTTTCTGCCGATGGGTTGTTTGTGCATTTTCCATTCTGGTAATTTAAGAAAAACCGCTTTGTGGTTGTAGAACTTGGATACAGCGCCATGTATTTCTGCACTACATTAAAAATTCGTCACGTATTACAAATTGACGGTCTTTCTTTGTTTTCGTGTTCATAACTTTAATTAGCAGCATCTGGTTATGCGTTTCGATGTTGTCAATTGTGATATTCATTAATTCACAGCTTCTGCAAGCACCATTTATACCGAAAATGAGAGCAACCTGTAAAAAAGATTAAAATTCGACATTATACACAAAGTAACACATCATTTATAGGCCTTTTTCAACATCTAAATATATACTTAAAACTTACCTTTGTTCAATTAAATTTTTAAGCATTTTGTATGCTTACTTTTTTCTAAAGATTTTTTACCTTTGTTGCTAAATATTTATTGTCCGACGCTTCATTCAAAAATGTTTCGATGTCCTGAGCTGTGAGCACTTTCGACTTTTTACTCGTATATCCGTCTGACAGCCGCTTCAAAAGTGATGTTAATTTAGAGTATTTTTTTATATCCACGTTGTGCTTAGTATTAACTGTGCTTTTTAACATTGAATATATAGACCACAATGAAGATGGTCTCATTTTCTTGGACATTACATTGAAATACGTTAAAAACACACTTTCGGACAGTGATTTTACACGTCTTTTGTTTCTCCACTCAATAAAATTTTCATATGCTTTTAAATATTTGTCCCGCGATTTTTGCGGTAAAAGATTTTCAACAATTGCATTAGCAGCAGTTTTTATGCTTTCTGGTGTAGAACTTAGATCACTATCGCTGTATATTTACATTTTATTTTATTTTTGTCGATAAATGAAGTACTCGTTTCAAAATTTTACAATGCTACTAAATGCGCGCCATTTGCTTTTTTTCACTCTCGGTTAAAAAAAAAACAAATGGCGCGGCGCGCAGTTATTCAGCCAATTTTTATTGTCGGCCAGTATCTAATGCTAGAGTCTGGCTATCGGTTCTCTGCACTGGACTGTTTTTTAAAATCTATCCATGGCAATATTTTTGAACTGTCATGAGTGTCATGTCACTGTCAAACGGATTGTCCCGTTTTTGTGTTTATAGTGTTTTTCAATCAATATTCTTTTGAAATTATTGAAAAATGCCGAAAGCTATCAAAGGCGTAGTTAGAAAGTTGATATTTACCATGATCGGCAAGTATCAAGACATAAAACTTGATAATGAACGAATCCAGAACGAAAAAATACATCGCTTAGACGAAATCCTTACAGCTGCTGGTAAGTATTCTTGATAGTTGGCTTGATATTTATGTCCGGGTATCATGTGTGAATACTATTTACTATTTATTTTTCTTGTATGTGTTTTAGAAGGTGACCTGGCGAGAGTCAAGACGTTAGTGAAAGAGTTAAAATGTTTTGAGGAAAAGGAAGCGTTGAACTCTGAAACGAAATATTTGGATACAATTGCTACTATGACAGGTAGGTAAATTTATGGTTTTGTAAAATGTCTTAAAATCTTTGTACGATTATTTTCAATGTTTGCATACAAGTTTACCTTTGTTCATAGTATAGTGGAACAGTTAAATTATTGTTAGGCTTTTATATTTTTTACATTCAATTACATTTTTATATTTTTCCTTTGCAGAAATATCTGTTAGAACTATTAAAACAATCAAGAAGGAGGGTTCTATAAGCCAAGGAGAATGGAATACACCCGGCAAGAAACGCCCTCGTCAGGGCACGGTGTCAAATCTGGATGATTTTGATTTAACGGCTATTAGGAATAAGATTAATGAATTTTACTGTGTAAAAAAACAGGTTCCTACTCTACGGAATTTACTTGTTGAACTCAGAGAGTCAATTGGCTTCACCGGCTGTCGTGAAACATTACGGCAGATATTGAAAAAAAATGGTTTCGAGTTTAAGAAAAACCAGAATGAAAGGTCTTTGCTCATAGAGAACTTTGAAATAGCTGCTTGGAGACACAGATATCTTCGAACAATTGCTGAGAAACGACAACAAGGGAAACCAATAATTTATCTTAATGAAACCTATGTTCACCAAAATTATAAGGTAAAAAAATCATGGCAAGGTCCTTCCACTAGTGGAGTGATAGATAGTACATGCTGGATCAGAAAAGGGTTTTGTGCCCAATGCACTGTTAGTATTTAGTACCAAATCAAAAACAGCTGACTATCATGATGACATGAACGCAGAAAATTTTATGAAGTGGTTAGGTGAGAAATTGATTCCAAATTTGACAGAGCCTAGTGTGATTGTGATGGACAATGCTAGTTACCATGTTACACAAATAAATAAACCACCAACAATGCAGAACTTAAAAAGTGACATACAGAAGTGGCTTAGAGAAAACGACATTCCATTCGAAGAAATTTATACTAAAGATGAATTAATGTGCCTCGTTAAAGAGAATAAGCCTGAACCCTTGTATAAAGCAGAAGAACTTCTAAAACAACATGGCCACGAAGTGCTTAAACTACCTCCATACCACTGTGATTTAAATGCTATTGAGCTCATATGGAGTTTAGCTAAACGAAAAGTGGCTAGCAAAAATATAGGAGTACCAGGGGCAGAAATGGAAAACTTAATTAAAGAGTCATTTCTTAGTGTAACGGCTGATGATTGGAAGAAATGCACAGATCACGTTATTCACGTCGAAAATGAATACAAATTAAGAGATGGAATCACAGAAACAGCACTGGAACGATTTATAATAAATGTACGTGATGATGATGACGATAGTGACAGTTCATTTTCAGGTGTTGAATTTATAGAATCAGACTTTGATTATGAATCATAATAAAATTATAAATATTAATGACTTGTAATTTTTTTTCTTGTATCCTGGACATGATCATTATTTGCATGATGAGCAAGCATGTATGTTAACTTTATGTGTAAGTTGGAAATTTATTTTTTAATAAAAGCATACTAGCAACAGAAATTACTAGTATAAAACTGCTTGTGTGGGTTCATACCGGTAGTGCAATGACTGGGGATCGAAACTGTAACCTCAACATTGTACGTCCAATGCCATAACCATTAGGCTACAGTCACCGTTAATTCATAAATACCGGAGTGCAAGTTTGGGCCGCAAACGGGACTAAACGCTATAATGATGATATCTAAGCTAATTTTAAAGTTTGTGCAGCTTATCCGACTCAGTTTGTTATATAATATGTACAGGTAATAAATAAAAATGTATAAAATAACTTTAATTGAATATAAAAAATAATAGTATCAAACGCATTTCTTCAGTCTATAGTCGGTGTTGTCACCCCTTGTTTTTTTGAATTTACCGCTCTTTTCTTGTGCAAAGAACCGATGGCCAGACTCTAATGCATACATTTTATAATAAAATGGGAGACATTAAACCTCTGTGGTAAATTTATATCTAAATTTAAAAAAAAACAGTGCATTAAAGAAAAACTGTGCAACAAAGAAATTTCATATGACTTTTCTGCACTGTTTTGGTTCTAAGCAAAAAATACGTACTTAGTGATCGGTTTTGTAGTGATTAATGATAACATTACCGCGTAGTTGAAAGAAAATGTATCTGTGTAGCAGCACATTGTAAAATTACGTTAAGTATATCTACAGATATCCCTTATCACGTTAAACGCCGGCTTGATTTTTGAGTTTTTCTGTTTAGGCCGTGGGGGACACCATGTAGTCGACATACGATTGTTCCGTTGGAGCCGTGGGGGACACAGTATGACCGCGAGTTAGAGGCGACTTTAAGCGTTTTGTTTGAACCGTCGGGCACAAATATGAAGCAAATATGTATTAGACGTGCCCCCCATGGCCCTGTAGACAAATGTTTTGCACTTGGTTTTTAGAAAAAAATAGGACTTCGAAAAATATTTCCGATAATGTAGGGACAAGAATTTCAATGTGAGATAGTGAATGTGTACAATGTAAATACAGTAATAGTAAGTAGTACTAGTTTTACTCAGTCGGGGATATTTTAATAAATGAAACCACATATGTAAATCAAAGACTATTTCAATTAAATTTTTAAGCATTTTGTATGCTTACTTTTTTCTAAAGATTTAGATCGGAAAAAGAGAACATCTAGGACGGGACTTGAACCCGCGACCAGTCCCTTACAGGGGGAATGCTCTGACCAACTGAGCCACCTAGACACGTCCCAGATATTCGAAATTCTCCGATACATTATTACGTCTTAAGGCGACGTTGGAGCCATCTACCGTAATTCTTGCGAACTACGGAAACAATGAACAACTTTACAGTCATTTTTAAACATTGTTTTTTGATGACTCCGCCTAATTACTGGTCGGGGGTTCAAGTCCCGTCCTAGATGTTCTCTTTTTCCGATCTAAATCTTTAGATCAAAGACTATTTATTAAAAGTTATACAAAAAAACAAACAAATCAGACTTCAGATTGAGATCAATATTAACTTGGTAAGAAAATTATATTAGAATTTTATGGAAACAATCAAAACAAAGAAATGGTTTATCGGGACAGCTTTCACAAAAGGTAACAACTTTTTTCGTCTTGTTTTTAGCTAAAACTCGACCCATTACTTTTTTATTTTCTTTATAGCAGAGCTGACATGTTCGTCGATTATTTTTGCTAGTACCGTCTTTCTTTGTAAGCTTATGTTTTTCTCTTCTTGTCTCTAATCCCTTCAACACCTGTTTTCTGAACTCAACTATTTGGGTTTTCTTTCCGGTTACTGTGTGATATATATTATTAGTGCATTGACAAGAGCAGTATTTAACAGCAAGTTTATACCAACTTTTTTATACCACTTGATCGATTTCCTCAATAGCGTGGAGTATGCCGCCATTTGGTCAGACAAATCAACTGCGCCTTTAGCTTTGTTCTAATCTAGAACAATTTTCGGCTTCAGAACAGTTTTTCCCCGCTTTGTCATTGTCTGAAATCGGTCGGAATGTTTTGTTGACAGAACCAGTACATCCCTTTTATCCTTCCACTTCCTACACTTATCTGTGTACAATGTGTGCCCTTTGTTTAACAAGCCACTGCAAAGAGACATGACGACGTTTGCTGGCGTTGTGTTTACTTGGTCATTTTCTTTTCCAGCATAAATGTTGATCTTATATATATATTTATGTCGCTTCTGTTTATTATATTGACCAAATGATCCTGCCGCGGAACGGTACAACGCTTTCATCGATGCATAGATCTTCGCCAGGAATAAAATGCTTTGCAAAATTAGTATTCATTATATCCAGTAAAGATCTAACACGGTGTAATCTATCAGATTTGTGAGTATCATCAAGCTGGGAAAAATGAAGCATTTGGAGAAGCAACTCAAAGCGATTACGTGACATAATCGTTGCAGCAAAAGGGTGACCTGTTATTTCATCCCTTGACCAATAATCTGACAACTTAGGAAGCTTTACCAATCTAATAAAATAATACCAAATAAGTTATATATATATATAGATATATATATATATATATATATAATATACCAAATAATATAATTATTGCAAAAAAGCTTTTCATCTCAGGCACATTAGTGGGTGACCGTGCCGTGCCGCCTTCGAAGCTTGGTGCAAGGCGATTTTATTAATAGCGAACAGATTCGTATCGTCAACTATCTTCTCAAAAACTTTATCAGGAACCAAAAGGCAATAAAAAATTCGTTCCCGCAGGGGGAACGCACAGGTAGATTTTGTGAAGCAATTAATATTATTTTATGGAAATATCTTGATCAAGACGTTTGCGGTTTTTAAATAAGAAAAACTGGGCGTCGAAAAAAAATTAATATTTTTTGCCGCCTAAAACTCCATTTTGAAAGATTCGCCGAAAAATAAATGCCCCAGCGAGTATTCTACCCAAAAAGCACTTGCACAATGATAAATTTGGTTTCGGGAATGATGTTGCCAAATTGATAAGTCGGAAATTTCCGTACCGCACTATTTTTTTTCTTGTTCTCGAAAACGGTAAATTTGAGCAAAAAACGTTTCGGACATTCATTTTAGAGCAAAAAATAACCTATCGGTTAGAAATATTTTTTTTGCCCCTCTATGACCTATGCTTCTAAGACTCACGCCGAGCGCATTTTTAACATGTTTATTTTTTTTTCTCGAAAACGGTAACTTTTAGCGAAAAACTTTTCAGACATTTATTTTAGACTTAAAAATATCCTATCGATTAAAAATGTTTCCGACTGCAAGAATGTTCACCGGTTAGAAGTTATGATTTTTTTCCCGAAAAATTTTGGTTTTTCCCCCTTCCACTTTTAGTTAAAGTATTAATCTTATAGGTTTATAATTAAAAGCTGTTGGTATTCATGTATACTATGGGATAAAATTAGAACGGTTCGAATATCTTTCATGGAACGTGAAATTTTGAGGAAAAACTGATTTCACAAAAAGTGAGGCCCTACGTCCTCTTAAGCCGGATTCCACCCGTTCACGAACTTAAACTAAGTTTACACCCAAGCAATTTTTGACCGCAGTTTGAAAGCGATCGGGGCAAAAATGCGACCGTGAGAGTGCCGCAAATTTTGGGAAGTTTAACCATACATACATATTATATATATATATATATATATAAACTTTTTGACCAGTGGTCATTTCGGACTCAGGGGGTCATAACTAGACCTCCTATGAAGAATTTTTTTAAAAATTCGACAGTAGTCAAGAAACCAATAGGTAGATCGATTTCATCGAAATCTACCTAAAATCAGCAGGTGTTTTGTTAGTCATTAGTAAGCGAAGATAGGTAGGCAAACCAGGATTTTCTGTGAAAGGTATTATTTGACGCTGGATACCTGTAGGGAGTGTCCATGTACGTGTAAACTGTGTTGTTTGTTCCGAGGTCTCTGGAAATGGTCGCTCTTCTGGCTCAGTTTCTTCGCTTTCTATCACCATTATACGACGACGTTTGCGTGGAATCGGTTGGATATTTATATCGTCTTCATCGGAGCTTATATGGAAACTATTATTTAGCAAATTTATTTCTAATTCTTTTATTTGTGATAAATCGTCCTGATTTATCTCGAAATCTTCGAAAAAATCCATTATAAATAAACAATTAATTTTAAGTAAACGAGAAAACAGAGTAGCTTGCGAGAGGAGATTAATCTTCTTTATATATAAAAATGAATTGCTGTTCGTTAGTCTCGCTAAAACTCGGTAACGGCTGGACCGATTTGGCTAATTTTGGTCTTGAATTATTTGTGGAGGTCCAGAGAAGGTTTAAAAGGTGAATAAATATGGAAGTTGTTACCGATTGAGGCAGTACGAAGTCTGCTGGGTCAGCTAGTAATAAATAAAACAACGAACTTCCAGTGGTCACTAACACGTGATAAGTGCAAGCGCTCGGAAATCGCGACGAGTGGCCGGCGCGAGCGACGGACGGGAGCGGGGGCAGGCGACACCTCGACTCCCGCGGCCCCCGCTAACGTACACGCGAATTATTTATCGCGTAGGCCACGGGGGACAACTAATGAGTGCCACAAGTGTTTAAAAAAAATACAGTCACAAATTACATATATTCGATGTTTTTTAGGTGATCTACTACATTTTGTAGCCTTTCAAGCAATAAAAACTCATACATGAAATTTTAAAAACGTTTTTTTACCTGGCTCTTTTGACTACTTAAGTGAGGCCCATATGTTGTCCCCCACGGCGTTTAACGTGGAATTACCTTGCATAGCATAATAATATAGGCACCTTTTTTTTTTTTTTCTTTTTTTTCGTGCGGAAATCCCTTCGGATACCCCCCCGCCGGCCAGCGGGGGCGGTTATGTCGGGCTTGCACCGACTAAAACCGCACGCCGTCTCGGGTCTTAAGACGCCGGGGTGTAAGGTTACCCATAGAGCATATCCCTCGCACCCCGACTGACCCTGGGCCATCTCCGGTTTCAAGATGTCCCCCTTACTTGCTCTCCACTGTGCCATCTGCTAATCAGAGGGACACGTGGAAAGCTTCCGAACAGCCCTCAACAGGGCCGTCCCCGCCTCGGTCGGAGTTAGCCGTAGGCGGCAGCGTCTCTCCCACCCTAGGAGAGAGGCGCTGCCGTCTCCGTTGCCCAGGGTGCACCGCGTGGAGGTCCCCAACCAAGCACCCCATAATATAGGTACCTATATTAAGTTTACATTTCTCTTCAACATTAGTCCCTGTTACAGCCAAAGCTCTCACTTAAGAGTTGGATCCCCTACTCTTTCTTTTGACATACCTTATTTTTTAAGCAATCAATATATCTTTCAACTAGCTGATGCCCGCGGCTACGCCCGCACGGAGGCCGGTTATCGTTTTTTTTCATATTTCCGGTTCTTCTTAACCAATTGCAATCAATCATAAGACATATTTTAAGTCTGACCAAGACATTTCTAAAGGAAAAAACTGTATCAAAATCTGTTAAGTAATTTTAGTGTCCATCGTGAACAAACAGACAAACGTTTTTTTTTCAAAAGCTTTTAAAAACAGAGAAATAACTTGCGCGATAGAAGCTTTTCAAATCGGCACAGCTATTGCATACAATTATTATTTTCCTTTTCGGATATTGAGAAATTCTAAACAGGAAAATCGAATAACTTTTTGCACAACAAGGGAATCGAACCAGAACCTTATGATCGTACGCAACAATGAGTGCATATTTATGTCAGGGTACTATTTGTAATAATAAGATATGTAATGAACTATTATTTAAAAATATTTTATTTAGAACCTTTTTAAAACCCCATCATGCACTGCTGCAGTGAAGAAAATAACCCTCGTAACACATTATAATTATTTATTTAAACAAAGAAATATTTATTGTCGTTTAATAAAATTCACAAACACTGGTCCGTCATTTCTTAAAACTATATCAGCACTAAAGGAAATGTCCTCAGGACGAGTGACTGGCACCAAATCAAATGCTCGTAACACCTTTGCAACAGCTATCTTCATCTCCATCATGGCGAACTTTTGACCTGTAATGGTTATTACAATTAGTTACGATGTGAAAGCATTTCTAGATATTATAATATCATAGGCAAACCTATGAAGATGGTATCTACATGGTTTCTTCATAGTACCTTGTATTAAGTTTTTAAATAACTGTCCTAACACATGAACTTGTAATGCAAAATAAAATTACTAAGCTTTATAATCTATATATCTATTATAGATGGTCTGGTATTCGCAAGAATTACGGTACATGGCTCCAGCGTCGTCATTAAAAGACGTATATAATATATCGGAGAATTTCGAATATCTGGGACTTGTCTAGATAGCTCAGCTGGTCAGAACATTCCCCCTGTAAGGGACTGGTCGCGGGTTCAAGTCCCGTTCTAGATGTTCTCTTTTTCCGATCTAAATCTTTGGAAAAAGTAAGCATACAAAATGCTTAAAAATGTAATTGAATTCATCATTAATTGTTTTCACTATTTATAATTAATATGTTATTCGAGTGAAACACATAAATTACTTCAAACTCTATCTTAAATCATTAATCTACTATTGAAATCAGTTCTTACAAAACTATGATTATATTATGTTCTAAATTCTCAATTATTTGTAAAAAAATCTGATTTACCTATACAGTTTCTGGGTCCAGCGCTGAATGGAATGTAGGCGTAAGGATGTCGACCCACACAGTTTTCTGGCAGAAATCTATCGGGGTCAAATCGTTCTGGGTCTTTGAATATATTTTTTCGGTAGTGGAGGTATAATATGAAAATATGACAAATACTTCCTGCAGGAACTGTATAGTTACCTGAAAACAGAAGATTTTTTTAGTAACGTCGTTAGTATTTTTTTATATTTTAAAATAGTAATTACATTTGCAGTATACTTGCTTAATTCTACAGTTTCTTTCACGGTGCGACTAATGAAATGCACAGGAGGATACATGCGTAAAGACTCTTTGATGCAACAATCCAAGTACTTCATCCTGTTCAAATCTTCTATTTTGATAGGACGTTTCGAATCACCGAATATTTCAGTTAACTCAGCTTGAATATTTTCCTATAACATTAAAGTATGAATGTACTCTAACTAAACAATTTTTTTTTATAGTAGCTGACATGTCAAGAATGAAAAATCGGCCAAGTGCGAGTCGGACTCGCCCATGAAGGGCTCCGTAGCAGCATGTAACATAATATAAAAATTCTTGTAGTTCGTTAAAAACCACGCGCCGCGCGAATTATAATTATTATTTACTTAGGCACCTATTACAGATTTATTATTAGAAAATTATGGTTCACGGTTTATGCATAAGGTTTATGTTTATGAAAATAAATGTTTATTTTCTTTTTTTTTACTTGAGTTGATTGAATGAAAAGTAAATTGCGGTTTACGATTTATGATGTATTAAAAAAACCACTTACTAGATCTCGTTCAAACCAATTTTCGCTGGAAGCTTACATGGTAATGTACATCATAATTTTTTTTTTAGTTTTATCATTCTCTTATTTTAGAAGTTACAGGGAGGGAGGGGGGGGACACATTCTACCACTTTGGAAGTCTCTCGCGTAAACTATTCAGTTTAGAAAAAAATGATACTAAAAACCTCAATATCATTTTTGAAGACCTATCCATAGATACAACACACGTATGGGCTTGATGGAAAAAAAAATTGAATTTCAGTTCTAAGTATGGGGAACCCCCAGAATATATTGTTTTTTTTTTCTATTTTTGTGTGAAAATCTTAATGCGGTTCTCAGAGTATATCTACTTACAAAGTTTCAACAGCATAGTTCTTATAGTTTCGGAAAAAAGTGGGTTCGACATACGGACGGACAGACAAACAGACGTGACGAATCTATAAGGGTTCCGTTTTTTGCCATTTGGCTACGGAACCCTAAAAATGGAAAATATAATCACGTACGATTACGTCTTTAGTTTTAACTTAATTAGTTTAAATTTTCAAGGCTTATATATATAAGTATAAATAATTTCATACGGCATTTAACTTTGGGGCTGTACAAAACGAACTAACGTTGAAATCATTCAAAGATTCCAAAATAAGGTACTTCGGAGTATAATAAATGCTTCCTTGTACGTTACAAATGATAACATCCACCGGAACCTAGAAGTGGATCTTGTTGGTGAAGTTAGAAAAGTAACACGCCTTACCACATGAAAAAAGACTTCTGCAACATGTGAACGTCGACGTTATCTATGTAGTTTCTTGACACCACGGACACAGTTAGAAGACTAAAACGAACTAAACCCTTTGAGTTTAGTGAACTTAGTGTCACATAGTGAAGTTAGTGTTACGTACTGCAGTGAGTGCTCCTCTTAAAGAACACAAGAACAAAGTGTCTTTTCATTATAATGAAGACAATAGGAAGTGCCAATGGATACATTCTTATCTTTGTAAGTTTGAAGCAAATTGAGTTGAATTTAAATTACTTAGTAGCCTCTAGGTCTAGATTGTAATTGTTATGAGTAACAGTTACATCACGAGTACACCATAACGAAAACAATCGACTATATAATTATCTATACATAACTAATTACTTGTCCCAACTGACTGACTGATTCATCAACACAGAGCCTAGCCTAAATCGCAGTCCCTACAAACATGAAATTCCGACATAAGATACTTTTTATACGCTTTTTCTTTGGTTTCACCTGTATGTTTGTTTGTATGTTTGTATGTTTGTTTGTAACCGACTCCTTTAGGTGCGATTTTGACCTACTTTAAACGGCCAGATTTCGTTCAAACTTTGTAGATTTATCGAGGACCGATGACAATACACTAATTTGATAAAATTATTCCATTTTTCAATTTGCAAAATAATTTAAACTGATGAATTCGCGAAATATTTACTGACAGCTCTGTAAAATATTTGATAACAGCGCCATCTATCCCGTCAACTTTGTATCACGTAGTAGCGAATAATGTCACATTATAAACTCTGAAATAGGTGGCAACAGCAGCGTGTTAACTTATTTATGAATAAACAAAACTAAAAAGAAGTAAATAAATAATAGTTTAAAAAAACTAAAAAACACGCTTTTTATAGAAAACCGAACTAAAAAAATAGAAAATAAGTTTTAATAGATTTAAATTAAGAATAGTGTTAAAAATTTCAACAAATATAAATGAATAATAGTGTAAATATTTTTTTTTATTTTATTTAAAAAAAAGCGTGGGGTGCTTTTTAAGATTTTATCAAAATTATAATCACTCTACTCATGTCTGTTAATAAAATATTTATATCTATTGACCCGTGCACCCCACGCTTTTTTTAAAATGTTTTTTTTTTTATTTACACTATTATTAATTTATATTTATTGAAATTTTAACACTATTCTTAATTTAAATTAATTAAAACTTATTTTCTATTTTTTTAGTTCGGTTTTCTATAAAAAGCCTGTTTTTTAGTTTTTTTAAACTATTATTTTTATGTTGTAGAGAATGGATTTTTGGAAATATCACTTCTGTTTGTGTGGCAAACTAAGGGACGAACGTTTGTATGGAAGGCCAACAGTTTTGAAGTAGGAAGTACGCGATGAATGCTTTTAGTAATTTAGTTAATAGTACGTGAGAGGCAAATACGAGAAAGAGAAAGAATAAGAGACAACGTGGTCCGACTAGGATGAACGTTATAATGTCTGGAAGTTCGTTATATGGAAAGTGCTTTTGAAGTGCAATGCATGATATTGAAGATTGAATCGAAACTTCATTTTTTCCCCTTAATAATGATGATAAAATTATTGGTTTTTATCAAATATTTATTTTACCCTCCATTAGGTTGTAAGAGATTAATCACATCTATAAGTGAATACGAAACTCTTACAGTATATACTCGTAGTTTCATAATATATTATCATCAGTGGCCACTATGACCATACTTACCTGAACTTTTCTATAATTTGCCAATATCATAAAGCAAAAAGTCAATCCGCATGCTGTAGTATCATGTCCCTGTGAAAAAAGTAAAGCTATTACAGTTTATTCGTTTTGATTACGTTCATCAATCATTTTAAGAACAGTTTAACTTACTTCAAACATAAACGTGTCAACTTCTTCCTGAATACCACTTTTATCTATATGTCCTTCTTTTTCTGCTGCTATAAGTAAATCTAACATTGCAGTTTTCTTTTTATTCTTGAAAACATAAGTTTCGTCGTCATCGTCATCTATAGCACCAATGTGAATATTATTTTGTTCTATATATTCCTTTCTCTGTTCTATAACGGTCTCTGTGAAATTGTGCACTGTCTTTAAATAAGAGTGCTGTTTCCTTCCCCACGATGTTAAATAGAACATGAAATCTGGATATAAATATACTCTGATAAATCTCTCGACTAGCAAGGATCCAAGTTTATATATTGCTTGTTTATACGACTTGGCTGCCCCTGTATCCTTATTCAGTTGAGTACCCATTGCAGTTTCTGAAATAAGCACCGTTAAGTTTACGTATTATTATCTATATAATGTAACATTGTAAATTATAAACTAATTTTAATTAGAGCAATCCCTTATTTTAATCGATGAGGATCAAATTCGAATTCAACTTTATAAGGTAATCTTTGGCTTTACTGTGGTTTTGATCTATATCTATAATAATAATAATAATTTATTGATACAAAAGATGTTTTTGTGTGATATATAATATATATATATTTTTTTATTTCTGGGACCATTGATTGTCATTTCGTAATGTCTGGGTACGAGAATATTCCTTGAATACTACCAAGACAATAAAACGCCCTTCCACGAGTGGCTCATCCATTTTCCACTGCATTTCAACGCCTAAGTGTGATTAGATGATCACTAATAATAATAATAGTTCTCGAAAATGGGCACATCACGTTGTACTGGGATCGATCTATCATCACTGATAGGACTATTGTAGCTAATAAACCTGATATAGTGTTGATAGATCGGTCAGAGCGCCGCGCAATAATTATCGATATCACCATTCCACATGACGAGAATCTTGTGAAAGCCGAAAAAGAAAAACAAATTAAATATTTGGATTTGGCTCACGAGGTTGTCGACATGTGGAGTGTGGATTCGGCGATTATTGTTCCGATAGTTGTATCGGTTCACGGACTGATTGCCAAGAGCCTCGAACAACATCTCCAGAGGCTCGCGTTAGGCAGTTGGGTCAAGGGCTTGATGCAGAAGGCAGTGCTCCTCGACACGGCACGTATTGTGAGGAGATTCCTCTGTCTGGAGCCCTAACCACCGGTAGCTTGGTCCCTGTACCCGATGCCGGTGGGTTACTATTTTTTATATTTTTAAATATATTTGTTTTTTTTTTATATATATGGAATGTATTTAAAAATATAATTTATATGTGTTTAAAATGTAATAAAGGAAATAATAATAAGACCGAAAGATCACCGAATCCTTTAGTAACTCTATCAGGATGGAGTTTGGTGTGGAAAAATGTGCGGTCATGCATGTAAAGAGAGGTGAGATTATGGAATCTGATGGGGTTGAGCTCTCAGATTCTACAAAACTCAGGTCTCTTTCTGCAATCGACACCTTTAAATACCTGGGTATGTCGCAGGCGTTAGGCATTGCAGAGGCTAGCATGAAGCAATCGTTACGGGAGCGCTTCTTTGGCCGTCTGAAAAAAGTTCTTAAAAGTCTTTTGTCAGGCGGTAATAAGGTGCGCGCCTATAACGGTTGGGTCATGCCGGTCTTAATGTACTCCTTCGGCATACTTAGGTGGACCCAGACCGAATTAGATACCCTGTATGGGAGAGTCCATACGCTTCTTACTGCATTCCGAATGCATCATCCGCGTTCATCTGTGATGAGGTTGTACATACCGCGGAAATGTGGGGGACGAGGCTTTTTAAATGATAAATCCCTCCATAACCGTGAGGTGTGCAACCTCAGGAAATATTTTCTACACAATGAAGCTGATATGCATCGTGATGTAGTAATGGTGGATAACGGACTCACCCCGCGTGCTTTGGCTAAAGACAACTGGCGCAAACCTGTGGTATTAAGAATTAATGACCGTATGGAAGTATGGAAGAGCAAGGAGTTGCATGGACGTTTCTATCGGGGTCTCCATGGGCCTGATATAGATTTACCAGGATCTATCTCTTGTCTACGCTTCGGTGACCTATTTGGGGAAACCGAAGGTTTTGTTTTTGCAATTATGGACGAAGTTGTGATGACGAATAACTATCGTAGGTATATTCAAAAGGATGGTACAGTTGACATATGTCGGGCGTGTCACCGTCCCGGAGACAATATGTCTAAGGGAGACATATAATTTCTGGTTGTTCTCGTCTTGCCAACGGCGACTATTTGCATAGACATAACCAAGTAGCCAGGATTGTTCATCATTAGCTTGTTCTAAAGTACAACCTTGTGGAATCAGAGATACCGCACATACCTATAGATGTGCCCGAAACAGTTCTCGAAAATGGGCATATCACGTTGTACTGGGACCGATCTATCATCACTGATAGGACTATTGTAGCTAATAAACCTGATATAGTGTTGATAAATCGATCAGAGCGCCGCGCAATAATTATCGATATCACCATCCCACATGACGAGAATCTTGTGAAAGCCGAAAAAGAAAAACAAATAAATAAATATTTAGATTTGGCTCACGAGGTTGTCGACATGTGGAATGTGGATTCGGCAATTATTGTTCCGATAGTTGTATCGGTTCACGGACTGATAGCCAAGAGCCTCGTACTATATATAATGCTGACTAATACTAGGTGTTAAAAAGCAACCGAAAATTCGGGAGCAGTTTAGAGTAGTTAACAAAATAACACATCCGAATTGAATCAATAGAAGTGAAAGAAATGAGAAAGAAATTTACAATAAGGTTTATTATATTTTAATATAAATTAATTTAATGTGCATTACATTACCTTTTTTTTTTTTTTTTTTTTTATCTTGCGGAAATCCCTTCGGATACCCCCCCGCCGGCCAGCGGCTTATGTCGGGCTTGCACCGACTAAAACCGCACGCCGTCTCGGGTCTTCAGACGCCGGGGTGTAAGGTTGCCCATAGAGCATATCCCTCGCACCCCGGCTGACCCTGGGCCATCTCACCACTAACAGCATCGGTCATCCTGTCTCCTCTGAAAGCAGAGGAGTACGGAGAGCGATGTGTTCCCGCCACGTTGGGTATTGGCCGACGATCAATGCCAACCCTATGAAGGGGTGAAGGGGAAGCCATTGACCGCCGCCCAGGGTGTACCGGCTGCTCCGATTCCGTTCCCCCCGGACTGCAGCGGGATCGGAATCGGAGCGACACTCGAGGAGGTTACCCAACACACACCCCTGCATTACATTACCTAACTGATGAAATTATAATGAAATTATACGAAAGAGTACATACTTACCACAAATGGAGTTGAGCGTAAACTCTGACAATACAGGTAGAACATCGATAGGTGTTCCAGCAGTTTTTTGAAGACTTGTCACAAACTGATCGCTGTTTTGGTCTAATATTTCACAAAACTGTTTTAATATATTATAGTGGAAGGTAGGTGTAAGTATCTTCCTACGCTCTTGCCATTTTGTGCCTGAATTATGGAATAAATTATAATACTGCAATTACATATTTGAAATTGCCGATGATTTAAGATGTTTGATGAAGTTTACATTACAAAATTGCTTTAAATATAAATACCATATCGATTAATACCGTAATAACTCTGACTTTCAATTAGAAAGATATCGGTTTGAATCCAGGTGATGATGGATCTCATCGACTCGAATCTTAACACAAGCATTTCGCGTAAGAGACGGGCTTACAAGTAATCTCGTTCAAAAAAGTGTAGGTTACTATAACTATGTTACCCTAAGTTACTAGAAGTCGTTTAAGAAAATAACATAACATAATATAACTTCACGCCTGTATCCCCGAAGGGGTAGGCAGAGGTGTATTACACACCCACGTTTAAGAAAATAAACTTTACCAAAACATAATTCAACGTGACATTAAGTTCAAGCTGGTTTCCAGTTGATAGAAAAGAGTCGTAATCCTGTTTAATGTTTTGTCAGATCGATCTAAAAAATCTTTGCAGATTATATGTTTGCTATGACAATCACATGTTAATAATTAATTAATATATAAATGTAGTTGCAGTTTAGCAAAATTACCGTTACTAACTAGCAATCCTTCCCTTAGCCAGGGTTTTAGAAATGTGTACACGATGCTTTTGTCTGCGTGCTTCATACTAGAAACAATTATCTGAAATAATAATGTTTGAATTGTTAGAAGAAGTAAATTAAAGCGGACTCCAGGCTCAGAAGCTTTGGATGTAGCCGAAACATTCGCTATGAGATTGAATAATGTTCGAATTTTGTACTAATAAAGCTTTAAAATTATTTCATTAATATAAAGAATTATAATTAAACACGAGGTAACGCAGTACAATCCCCGATAGGAGTCAAACCAACACTTTTTAAGAATATTTTAGTAATTCTCCTTCATCAATCCTTAACATTTTAGCGTTGTGTCCCGACCCCGATTGAACTCGAGGCCGTCACCTCGATATTATTCTTTTTATTTATTCCTTTTTCCCTTCTGCAGGTAGCAACGCGTGATATCTAGCAAAGCAACGGTTTATCGATCTACTTATTATAAATATTGATGGATTTTATTTGGCCTCGTACTTGTAATTAATAAAATAATATTAATAGCTGGACTCTTATAACTATACTAGCTGATACCCGCGGCTCCGCCCGCGCGGAGGTTGGTAATCGTTTTTAGGGTTCCGTTGCCAAATGGAAATAAACGGAACCCTTATAGATTCGTCATGTCTGTCTGTCTGTCCGTCCGTATGTCACAGCCACTTTTTTCCGAAACTATAAGAAGGATGCTGTTGAAACTTGGTAAGTAGATGTATTCTGTGAACCGCATTTAGATTTTCACTCTAAAATAGAAAAAAAAACAATAAATTTTGGGGGTCCCATACTTGAACTGAAACTCAAAAATTTTTTTTCATCAAAACCATATGTGTGATATATCTATGGGTAGGTCTTCAAAAATGATATTGAGGTTTCTAATATCATTTTTTTCTAAACTGAATAGTTTGTGCGAGAGACACTTCCAAAGTGGTAAAATGTGTGTCCCCCCCTGTAACTTCTAAAATAAGAGAATGATAAAACTAAAAAAAATATATGATGTACATTACCATATAAACTTCCACCGATAATTGTTTTGAACGCGATCTAATAAGTAGTTTTTTTTAATAGGTCATAAATCGTAAACCGCAATTTACCTTTCATTCAGTCAACTCAAATATAAAAATTATACTTGCTGCTACGGAACCCTTCATGGGCGAGTCCGACTCGCACTTGGCCGGTTTTTTTTGTCACATCTTCGGTTCTACTCTCAGGTTCTACTCAACCAATGCAATCAATCATACGATTTTAAGTCTGACAAAGACCTTTGTAATAGAAAAAAGACTTCAAATTTCGTTAAGTAGTTTTTGCGTCCATCGCATATAAAAAAATTGCAAAAAAAGTATTTTTATGTTTAGAATCGTTCATTTAACATGAACCAAGTTTTTTTTTCAATATCTCCAATATACAGACAAAACAAATTTTCAATTTTATAAAAGTAGGTAATAGATAACAATATCCTGTTTTATTAACAACAACAATAATTTATCGAATTTTATGTGATTTTATCTCTTTAATCGCTACTTAACTCAAGATTACTTTTATTATCACTGAAATAATTCTTGACCAGTGAAATATACATATATATAATATTGTCGGAAGTTTACGCGTATGTCACATTGAAATAAAACTATTTTAAACGGATTCTATCGCGGTTTATTTGTATATTTTCATAAATATTCCATTTAATATACTCGAAACCGGCGGGATTGCATGAAAGGTTTAATGACAGTGAAGGGAGCTCGTGAAGTATGTAAGGACAGAAGCAGATAGCGGGCTGTTATCTCTGCCTACCCCGGAGGGAAAAAAGCGTGAGTATATATAATATACAAGAAAACTTGACTGCTTCCCAAGCCAACATCACGGCACACACCTACTCATAGACAAACGCGAACCAAGCGGTTCGGTGATTGCTTCCTTTGTTGTACGATAAAGAACTGGAATGCTTTACTCACGCACGTATGTCCTTCTACCTGCAATCCCGGATTCTTTAAGCGGGGCGTGAAAAAGCATCTGTCAAGGCCGTCACAGTAGGGGTGGTCCCTACTTAGACGGCCATTCTAGAGACAGCATCTAGAATGGTGGTCACTAATCTTTGGACTTCTCAAATTAAAAAAAAATCTAATTACGCGTTGGGGGATGAGTCGGCTGTTTTTCCCACAAAAGCCAAGATAAACCAAGACATAAGGTAAGCAGGAGTACGCGAGCGGACCCCGTGGTCAAAACTGCAAGCTTTGGATGTAACCGGGATATGCGCTCGGATTATGGTAAAACAAGGAAAGGATGAGGTATCTAGCTCTTACAAGCATTATATTAGTTGGGCAACAGTTATACATTGATCTGTTTCGTTTCTATGTAAGTACCTAATGTCAAGTAGACGTGAATAAAACCAGTATTATCAGATCATCTGTCGTGGCCTTCGTTATGATTAGCCAAATAAATAAATTTACATAAATTTATTACGAATGATGAGAATTTTACATAGTTTTTAGTAATTTGTGTTAATTCACAAACATAATAAACAAACTAAGACTACTACGTCATAGTTATAACATTTCAATTTCTTTAATATCCTAGTTCCACCAAGATTTTCGGGGCACATGCCAACCTCACCTGCTGATTGACAAACGAAACTCTGCTGCAGACTTTCCCCTCGAGATTGGGAGGTCAGACGGCAGTCGCTAAAAAGTCGTTAAAACAAACCAATAAAAGGAGGAGCAGAAGAGGGGCCCCGATTGCCAAAGTGCGAACTTTGAATGCGATTGGGCTTGGCGCTCGGATAAGGATGAAAAACATTCCGATAGCTAGAAATCAAAATGGAATACGAAATGTTTTCATTTTTTCTTAAAAAAAACCGATTTTCTACGAGCAATGTAAACCACCCTATCGTTGTTCCATTACCTTGTTGGCACTTTTGACCTTGAAGTTAAAAAGTCGTATTATTGAAATTATTCATACTTAATTAAAAAAATATTGGCCTTAACAACGAAAATTTTACATTATCTGGATTTATTATTTAAGTAGTAATTATATTCAAGAGGTTCGCCCTGTGATCCAAAATCGATCATGATTAATATTGAAAATTTAGGAAACACGAACAACTGGAAGCCCATAGTAGTAGGTTAAAGAATATTATTAAAAATTGTTTACAAACTTATTAGATTATATAAATAGTATAATAGGTACAAGCTCGCCCTATACATGTACAGTGATACCCGTCGAGTGCTTCAAAGAGAGATAAAATAATATCCATAGGTACATAAAATTTTATATGGCGTCATTTAGTTGTTCTTTGAATAAGTTTGTGATTTATCTGTTATTATCTTTAACTGTTGTTTATACGTGGGGCGCACTAAAAGTTTAAAGAATGAACAAGAAAAAAAACTTTTAATGATCAAAAATGAATTTATAGTTTCTCAAAATATTCCCTCGTTGCACTCCACAATTCACTTTTTCATTCGATAATTCAATTTTGAAGACATTTATGCGCATCCCGTCCGACGTCAACAGGGACGTCATGTATATGTTTTTAATACTCTTTACTCTTCGACAGCCAGTTCTAGTGATAAAAACCGTTGATCATGTAATTGGTTCCTAATTTTTGAGAACATAAAAAAATATTAAGGTCGGGGCTGTACGCAGGATGGGTCATAAGTTTTTCGTTTTTCACCTTCAAAACGTTCGTTTGTCTGTCTTGCCGTGTGGGCACTTACATTTTAGTGGTGCAAGATGATAAGTAAGTCAATAGTTTTGAGTCTCGATTGATCTCGATCATCTATCGAGAGCACAGCTTGATTGAAGATACAATGAGTGAGAATTCAAGATTGATTGATTTTGACTCTCATGCCTGTCTGATGTCTGTCTAAGGATGCCCGAATCTTATGGTAGGTCACATGCCTGTCTGTTTCAATCATACAGCGTACAACATCAATGTTTTATTGTTCACAGCGGTACATGAGCGACCTTTACAAAATTCCTCCCTGAGATTGACACGACCGCGCTTGAATTTTACAAATCAGCTATAAATGATCGTCTTGCATGGGGCTTCATCGCCAAAAGCAGTTTGAAGCCCAACAAAGCTCTGCTGAGCTGTCAAATTACATTATATTACACACATTATATTTTTAAAGATATATATATATATCGATTTTGCGCAGCTGATATCTAATGATAATGCATTCCATAAGCGCACGGCCTTAACAGGAAAGGATTTTCTAAAGATTTAGATCAGAAAAAGAGAACATCTAGAACGGGACTTGAACCCGCGACCAGTCCCTTACAGGGGGTCCAGACCAGTCCCTTTAAGCATGTTGTTTGCTTCAACATGCTTAAAAATTTAATTGAAGTAAAGGATTTGTCTGCATAGTCAGTGTAATACATTTTTAATCTCAGATTTTCGGATGAGCGCAGGATTTTTTTTTTTTTTTTTTTTTTTTAAATACTTAAATAAAAAGATAAAAGTTATCTCGATATTATGATAGCAATAAATATGCAACTTACTATTCCCATCCAGTAACACCAATATTTTGCAGTGTTACTGGTTGGGCAAAAAATGTAGGCAACGAGTAATAACTTTAAATAGTTTATATGTAAGTGGCCAGTTCCGGAAACTATCAGTGCGCCCTATGTAATAGGTCATTGTCGCTGTTTCATCGCCATCTATAATATAAGACACTAGCTGATACTCGTGGCTCTGCCCGCGCGGAAGTCGTTATAGTTTTCAGAGTTCTGTACCTTAAAAGGAAAAAACAGAACCCTTATAGGATTACTTCGCCTGCCTCGTACTGTCTGTCAAGACCATTTTCTCAGGAACACGTAGAGGCATTAAGTGAAATTCATACCAAATACTCAGGTCTCTAAAGCCTTGAAACTGTGAAAAAATCAAACTTCTAGGCCAATGCAATAAAAAGGTACAACCGTTTATGTAACATATTGAATAAATCACTTGTACTTTTCCACAATTATTTATTTATTTGAACCTTACCGGTTTCACCTTACGGCATTATCAAAGGTCTACAATGTTTTAAACTAAAAAACTACGATATTTTATGTGTGGGTACTTTTAAAAAAGAGTATACCAGCTTCAACTTTTTTCCCCAAAATTTGGGGAAATTTAAATTTTCATAAACGTAATTATGTTTTGTAAAATAATTTATACATTATAAAATTAATTGTATTACAGTGAAATGTCAAATTTAAAATGTCAAGGAATTATAATTAAATTAAATTAAAGTAATTGTCAAATCAATGATGTCAAATGGATTACATACTTAAATTACAATATATAAAAATGTCAGTTACAACAATAAATTAAGATTACAACGAATTAATAACAAATAAATAGGTATGTATATGTCATTATTATTGTAATAGAGGTGAACGGCTCAGATCTAACTGTTGGTTAATTATATTGTTTCTGTCCGTGTTTGTCAGTCTGTTTATTTCCAATGCTTCTAGGGCGTTCATTTTCCTGCCTTTGTCACATAGACATCAATTAGCCTATTGCAGTCCACTGCTGGACATAGGCCTCTCCCATTTTACGCCATAGCACCCGATCCTCCGCCTTGCGCATCCAGTCTATCCCAGCTACCTTTTTCAGGTCGTCCGTCCATCTTGCTGGGGGACGTCCCACCTTCCGTTTACCGATCCGTGGTCTCCACTCTAGGACTCGTTTGCTCCATCGGCCATCGGTCCTTCGGCAGATGTGGCCAGCCCATTGCCACTTCTGCTTGCTTATTCTGCGAGCTATCTCGGTGACTTTGGTTCTTTGTCGGATGGCCTCATTTCGAGTTTTATCCTTCAAAGAAACCCCAAGCATAGCTCGCTCCATAGCCCGCTGCGCGACTTTTAAGTCGTGGACAAGCCTCACTGTCAATGTCCACGTTTCGGCACCGTAAGTCATGACAGGTAGGACGCACTGGTCGAACACCTTTGTTTTAAGGCATTGCGGTAAAGGGGAGGAGAAAACCCGACGCAGTTTGCCAAATGCTGCCCAACCTAATTGGATCCTTTTGGTGACTTCTTTCTCGAAGTTGTTTCTACCGAGCTGGATAACCTGCCCAAGGTAGACATACTGTAGAACAACTTCGAGTGTCGACCCTTCGATGGCAATCGGCCTCGGCGTGACATGTTCGTTGAACATAACCTTGGTTTTGTCAGGGTTCACACCAAGACCGACACGTCGAGAGGCTCCATTTAGGCTGTGCAGCATCTCGCCCAGCTGCTCCATCGACTCCGCAACTATGACGATGTCGTCGGCGAACCGAAGATGCGAGATGTACTCGCCATTTATGTTTATACCCCGCCCAGTCCAATCCAGAGTCTTGAAGACGTCCTCCAGCGTGTTGGTGAATAGTTTGGGGGATATAACATCCCCCTGTCTCACTCCACGCTGTATGCTTATGGGGTTCGTCTTCTGGTCTTGGAGCTGGACGGACATAGTAGCGGTCTCATATAGGCATCTCAGCACTTCGATATATCGCCAATCAACACGACACCGTTGCAGAGCATCCAGAACTGCCCAGGCTTTCTCGTAGTCCACAAAAGCCATACACAGCGGCTGATTATACTCGTGAGTCTTTTGTATAATCTGCCGAACAGTATGGATGTGGTCCACGGTACTGTAGCCTTTTCGAAACCCGGCTTGCTCCGGTGGCTGGAACTCGTCGAGCTTGCTCGCAAGGCGATTCGTGACGACTCTCGAGAACAGCTTGTAGACATGACTCAGGAGTGAGATGGGTCTGTAATTCTTAAGCAAGGCTTTATCACCTTTTTTGAAGAACAGTACCACCGCACTTCCGCTCCATGCCCTAGGTGTTAAGCGGGTTGACGGAATTAAAAAGGCTCGCTAGCTCTTGGAGCACTGGGACCCCGCCTGCTTTTAGGAGCTCAGTAGTAATTCCGTCATCGCCAGGGCACCTGTTGTTCTTTGTTTGCTTGAGAGCCGCCTCTATCTCGCACTGCTCGACTTCGGGTATTTCCTCGGTGTAATGGCGCGTGAGTGGAGCTCTGTGGTCTTCAACGCGGTGTCCCGTCAGTTTAGGCATCCGTGATGCATACAGCTGTCCATAAAACTTCTCGACCTCTTCGAGAATCTCGAACTTTGAGGTGATGGTTCTGCCATCCTCAGTTTTAAGTTTCGTCAGATGGGGCCTTCCCAATTGCTGAGCGAACACTTTCGACCCCCTATTTCGCTCAATCGCATCATGTATGATGTTAGTGTTGAAGCGTCGGAGGTCGCGTCGTATCAGCTTTTTTATTTTTTGGTTTAAGACTCTCCCATCCAACGAAAACGACTGAGTTGAGGGCTCATCACGCCTCCTCCTCATAAGTTCGAGAGTCTCAGGAGAGAGTTTGGACTCTAGCTGTTTGCGTTTTCCGGGAAACAACTTTCGGGACACTTCCTGCAGAGTTTTTACCACTGTGTCGGTTTTCTCATCAATACTGCTAGTGGTTTCCAGCATTGCAAAACGATTTTTAAGTTCCAGTTGGAACTTTTCGGACCCTAGAGCTACTTGGAGCGGCGTAGGTCGGAGAGTAGACCGTATCATTCGGAATCTTTCAGCTTTAAGGTTGATATTTAGAGAGCCTCTGACAAGTCTGTGATCACTTCCGGTGTTGAACCTGTTAATCACGGAGACGTCTCTAAATATGTGCTTACTGTCCGTAATGAAAAAGTCTATCTCGTTCCTTACCACGGAATCCCGGCTTTGCCAAGTCCACTTCCTATGGGGCTTCTTCTTAAAGAAAGTATTCATTAAGAAGAGCCCCTGGGATTCGAGAAAGTTGACTAGCATTTGCCCCCTGTGATTTCTGCGCCCCACTCCATAGGGTCCTATTCGCGTTTCGCCGCGTTCTTGTACTCCCACCTTGGCATTGAAGTCCCCCATAACAACGCTGTAGGTGGCCTTGGCGGTATGATTAATTGCCTTGACAATGTCCTCATACACGGCCTCGGCGGTTTCATCGGGGTGAGTCGAGGTCGGCGCATATACCTGTATCACCTTCAGGGAACGCCTGTTAGTGATTTTAAGGACAAGGTACGCTACCCGGTTCGACACACTACCGACTTCAACAACGCTGCTAATGAGGTCCTTTTTGACCAGAAAACCGACACCTCCCTGGGAGAGCTGATCACCTTCTCTGAAGTAGAATAGGTCGCCTGACAAGGGTTACCGTGCCCTCCCCCAGTCTTCGAATCTCGGACAACCCCAGTATGTGCCAGTTTATGCGACCCAGTTCTATCTCCAGTTCGGCGAGATGGTGGTCCAGCCGAAGTGTACTGCAGTTGTACGCTGCCAGCTGTAGTTTTTGTTGGTAGCCTCCCGTAACCCGGAGATTCTTAGCATCCCCCTCCCCGCCGTTACCGCGACCGCTACCGTAGTCGGGAATAGCGGGACCACCGGGAACTGGGGGCCTTTTGTTGTGGCTTCTAATCATGGGAGGTTTATGGCCTACTACTACCACGCTGGCCAGACGGGTTGGTAGAGGGTTTAGATTCGAGTTTTCCTTCTCTTAGGTCAATTCGACCTTGGCAGAATATCAGCCTGAAGGAGCAACTACTACCCCTAGGGAAGGAGAGGAGTTGCTGCTTCCGTTGCCCAGGGTGCACCACAAGGAGGTTTTCTAGCATACACCCTGCAAAATTGGACTCAGTTTTTTTGAGTCTCCAGCCTCTAACGTGTTCAGCGACTCTAATTTCAAAGGATCGTCCAGTTTGGCCAACGTATTTTCTGTTGCAGGTGGAACATGTCAACTCGTATATACCACTCCTCTGTGGAATTGGGGTTGCATCCTTATTATTACAGATTAGGTTTTTTAAATTGTTATACCACTCACAATTTAAAAAACCTAATCTGTAATAATAAGGATTTGACATCATTGATTTGACAATTACTTTAATTTAATTTAATTATAATTCCTTGACATTTTATATTTGACATTTCACTGTAATACAATTAATTTTATAATGTATAAATTATTTTACAAAACATAATTACGTTTATGAAAATTTAAATTTCCCCAAATTTTGGGGAAAAAAGTTGAAGCTGGTATACTCTTTTTAAAAGTACCCACACATAAAATATCGTAGTTTTTTAGTTTAAAACATTGTAGACCTTTGATAATGCCGTAAGGTGAAACCGGTAAGGTTCAAATAAATAAATAATTGTGGAAAAGTACAAGTGATTTATTCAATATGTGTAGCAAGTTCCACCAAGTGCCATCAATCTCCAGTATAAACAGTTTATGTAACAAATTTCACCAAATTGTCCTTGGCATCAAAACCTAGAGGGTATTTCCCATTTCAGGGTGCGAGGGATATGCTCTATGGGCAACCTTACACCCCGGCGTTTTAAGACCCGAGACGGCGTGCGGAATTAGTCGGTTCAAGCCCGACATAACCGCCCCCGCTGGCCGGCGGGGGGTATCCGAAGGGATTTCCGCACGAAAAAAAAAGGGTATTTCCCGTTGAGCTAGAATCATGTCATGAACTTTGGCAAGAAGTAAGGACTTATAGTACTAATAATGGGAAAAATCCGATAACAGTAAATATGTAGTTATCCACATCACCAAAAAAATAATCAGTATGTCCGTCTGTGAAGACTTGTTTTTCAGGTACGCGTAGAGGTACCAAGTTAAAATTAATGTGAAATCCTCAGGTCTGTAACGTATTGAAACTGTGATCAATACGTTACAGAAATCAAACTTCTACGTCAACACAATCAAAAGATCCAGACACGCGGTAGCGTGTCCAGCCGAGTTCAAAGAAAAAGGAACTGGCGAACGCAGTAGCTATATGTATATTACATACAAACTGTTTCGAGCTAATTCTGACCCCTTCACAACTCGAAAACTATTTACTCTACATAAATAAATGTTAAAAAATCCGTTCCCGCAGGGGGAACGCACAGGTAGATTTCGTGAAGCAATTAATATTATTTTATATAGAGAACTACGGACTTTAAACAGTTTAATTTTTTTTTCTCGAAAACGGTAACTTTTAGCGAAAAACTTTTCAGACATATATTTTAGACTTAAAAATGGCCTATGGATTAAAAATGTTTCCAACACCAAGAATGTTCACCGGTTAGAAGTTATGATTTTTTCCCGAAAAATTTTGGTTTTTCCCCCCTCCACTTTTAGTTAAAGTTTTAATCTTATAGATTTATAATTAAAAGTTGTTGGTATTCATGTATACTATGGGATAAAATTAGAACGGTTCGAATATCTTTCACGGAACGTGAAATTTTGAGGAAAAACTGATTTCACAAAAAGTGAGGCCCTACCCGTACCTACCCTTAGGCCGGATTCCACCCGTTCACGAACTTAAACAAAGTTTACACCCAAGCAATTTTTGACCGCAGTTTGAAAGCGATCGGGGCAAAAATGCGACCGTGAGAGTGCCGCAAATTTTGGGAAGTGGAACCATACATACATATATATATATGACGGAAGAACAGGTCCAGTATTGTTTTTTAAAACTATGACGTCAGCTACGCTGACGTCATTATCTTCATTGGTATGTTGATATTCCATGATGGAAATAAATTAATTCATAAAAATAATAAAACAAACTTTATTTTGAGTACAGTAATCTACATCTACACTAATATTATAAAGAGGAAAACTTTGTTTGTTTGTATGTTTGGTTGTAACGAATAGGCTCAAAAAGTACTGGACCGATTTTAAAAATTCTTTCACCATTTGAAAGCTACATTATCCACGAGTAACATAGGCTATATTTTATTTTGGAAAAAAATAGGGTTCCGTAAGATATTTGGGTTTTTCGGACACAAGGTGTAAAAAATCAACCAGAAAAGTTACTTATTTTGCGTACGCTGCCTAAACTATAAAAGATAGATCCATAAAATGTTCTAATTAATGGTAGATCTTATAAATATCTACAAAGAAGTCCGCGACACACTATACCTACCTATATCGAGTGAGGCACAACAACCATTTTTTTATTTAAAAATCTTGAATTTTTTTTGTACGTCATTTAAACGCGTTTATTTTACTCATGCTATTAATCCTTATCAAATTAAATTATTTCATCACTAAGTACAGTTTATGTAGATAATATTTGGTCTTTGAATGATTAAAATTGGACGTTTGGTTTTGAAGTTATGGCGAAATTAAAATATTACGATTTCTGCTGCACGGCCCGTTGCGAAGTGGGCGTCACCAAGGCGGGGGTGCGCGTGCGGGAGGGGAGTTTAGATCTATGAGTAAGGTACCCGCGCGGCTCAGTCGCGAGGTCGGCTCCCTACGCAGCGGTCGTGCGCGAAGTCTAATAATTTTCGTGCGATTTTTTTTAGATTTCGTTCTTAAAACTACACCTACGCAAATCTGATAGATGCTATATATCCTGACATCGAAAACTTACATCAAAATGATTTTCGTTGGCTGTGTTGTAGAGCAATAGTTTCTCCCAGGAATGAAACAGTCAACGAAATAAACAGTTTAATTATGCAGAAAGTACCGGGTGAAGTTAAGTGCCATAAATCCATAGACACCGTCACTAACATCGAGGACGCTGTGCACTACCCCCAGGAATTTTTAAATTCTCTGAACCCCGCTGGGCTACCACCTCATGAACTGTCGTTAAAAGTTGGCACGCCGATAATGCTTCTCAGAAATTTAAGCCCCCCCAACATGTGTAATGGCACGAGACTTCTTATAAAGGAGCTAAAAGATAATTTAATAGTAGCGAAGATTATCACCGGCCCTGCAGCTGGTGAATTAGCTCATATACCAAGAATACCCATGATCCCTACTGATTTGCCTATACCCTTCAAAAGGCTCCAATTTCCAGTAAAAATTTCTTTCGCACTAACGATAAACAAATCCCAGGGCCAAACATTCAAATTAGTAGGAATTGATTTACGAAAAGAATGTTTTACGCATGGGCAACTTTACGTTGCCCTATCACGGGTCGGGGCTCCCGACCATCAGTATATTTTCTTACCTGAAAATAATTTAACGTCAAATGTTGTTTATGGAGAAGCTCTACAATAATCGCTTTAGTTATCTATCCTTAAACAACGGGTTGCGCTCCGGGACTGCCGGCAGAAGTGAAAACTTAGTATTAATTACATTTAAATATTTTCATCATTAACAACTTAACATACACAGAAAGACAATCTGTGCAGCCTGCGGATAATGACTGCGTCGTCAATGTTACTGTCGGTGTCTGTGAATTGACCTGGGAATCATTTTGCTGACCGTGTCTTTCCTGGGTAGGCTTTTTGCAGCGGTAACCGACATCCACGCGGGCGGAGCCGCGGGCGACCGCTAGTATTATTATAAATTTACAGAGTTGTCAACGGTACGAGCGCTAACAAACGAATGAATAATTCACTTCGGTGTGCCTCCTTTTTATAGTCGATAGAGTGAGGCGGTTGTCGTGCGTCACTTGTTTACGAAGTTCGGCACACGTGCACGATGATTCATTTGTATTGTTAGTCGTTCAAATTGTGTTGCGCCGATACGACCATTCTGACCGGCAGTGCGCGCTCTGCACTAGCCGTGTTATCGGATGTCTTACTGAAGAGTACAACTGAAACAAGTGATTAATGTTTCCTTTTGAGATTGGTATCCGTTTTTGGTTATCCTATTTTACCATGTGATGATGATAAGATATTCCATGCTACACTGTGGTAGAATATGGGACTGGTGATGGTGAGTTGCGTACACTGTGGTACTTTGTTGATGCGTACTCTGTGGTACTTTGTTGGTGCGTACACTGTGGTACTTTGTTGGTGCGTACACTGTGGTACTTTGTTGGTGCGTACACTGTGGTACTTTGTTGGTGCGTACACTGTGGTACTTTGTTGGTGCGTACACTGTGGTACTTTGTTGGTGCGTACACTGTGGTACTTTGTTGTTGCGTACATTGTGGTACTTTGTTGGTGCGTACACTGTGGTACTTTGTTGGTGCGTACACTGTGGTACTATGTTGGTGCGTACACTGTGGTACTTTGATGCGCACACTGTGGTGCTTTGTTATGTACACTGTGCTACTGTGTTGTGACTATGTTTGTGTATGTAATGATTTAAGAAATTTTAATAAAACCTTTTTTTTTTTAATTTGATGCGTGGGCTTGTTATTCGACCGCATTGGCTCGTGAAGTGGATGGTACCGGGTCATTGGTCGACGTTGAAGTGTCTTCTTCTTCCGCCGATACGGTTATCTGTTCTCCAGGTTGAGGTGCTCTGCGGAGTTGATCATGAGCAACTTTTCTTGGACGCCCTGGACCCACCACCCTTTTAACTAAGTAGCGATCGTTATCCAGAATTCGTGTTATCTCGAACGGCTCGCTAAATTTTAAATCCAATGAAGTTTGGTTGCGTGGATTGTTTTTAATAAGAACATAATCACCACGCTGGAAATGATTGATCTTTGCTTTCCGTGAATCAAAGCGTACTTTGTCTCGCTCTGCATTTTGTGACATCTTTTGGTGAACATGATTAGTGAGAGCTTCAATATTAATTGTCTGTTCATCAATATCTACAAGTGTGAGTAACTCTGGCGGAACGCAATGTTTGCGTTGAGTAAGCAAAGTGAGTGGAGCTACCCCTGTCACGCGATGAGGAGTGCAATTTAATGCTAACTGGAGTTCTTCAAGTGTTGCGTGCCACTCTTCTGTTTCAAAGTTCTTAATAATAGTTAGAGTATTTTTTACTGTAGCTACCACACGTTCTACTTGTCCATTTGCTCTGCTGACTCCTGGTGCTATAGCATGAATCTCTATTCCTGTACGGTCACAGTAGATCTTAAATTCGCCCAAAAACTCTCTTCCACCGTCGACTATTATTTGTATTGGTGTACCAAATAAGTGTACTGTTCGTTTTAGTGCAGCCAAGGTACTGTGTGGATCTTTCTTGTTTGTATGGTATAGAAGCACATTTTGTAAAAGCATCTATGGTAACGATTACATATTGTTGGTTATCGGATGTTCCCAATTTAGCAGTTATATCCATGTGGATAACTTGAAATGCTGTAGTTGGTTTCTGGATTGGATGCATTTGAGCTTGTATTGCACCAGATGGACCCTTCGAAGTTCTGCATACCACACAGTTCTCAACAAATTTTCGAATATTCGTGTTCATATTGTTAAACCAGTAGCTATCTTTTATTTTCTGTAAGGTTTTCTCCCATCCCGGGTGTTTTAATGCCGTATGGAATGAGTTTATTAAACTCTACTGAAAAGATTTAGGAACTACCGTGCAATGTTTTCGTCCAAAAGTTGGATCCTGAATTATTCGTTTCAGGACATTGTTTTCCAGTATGTAGTCATTGCTGGGATTGTTATTGGTCATACCATCCATAATAGCTCTCAGTGCTTCGTCACGTCGTTGTTCAATTTTAAGCCAGTTGAGATCCCTGGTCATGATGTTTACCGTAAGCTCCACCGGGTTTCTACTGAAGTAGTCAGCGTGTTGAAGTTGATGGCCCTTGCGATATTCAACCTCAAAGTTAAAATTTTGTAAAAATGCCCACCAACGATGGATTCTTGGAAGCAGATCTTTCTTGTGCTTGGATGCCTTCAGTGCATTACAGTCTGTGATTACTATAAACTTTCGTCCATACAGGTATTGCCTGAAGTGTTTTATCGCTCGAACCACTGCCAGGGTTTCTAATTCGTATGAGTGATAGCGGCTCTCTGTTTCAGTTTTTCTCATACTCATGAAGGCAATAGCGTGTTTACGACCTCCAATCACTTGTACCAGTACTGCTCCAAATCCCAAACTACTGGCGTCTGTGTATAATTGAATCGGAGCCTCCTCTTGGAAAAGTGTAAGTGCTGGAGTTGATGTTAAACACTGAATAACCTCTTCTCTTGCGGTCTCATGGCGTTCATTCCACTCCCATTTAGCTCCAGGTTTAGTCAGCTCATATAGCGGTATTAGTTTACGTGAAAAATCTGGAATAAACTTTCTGAAGTAGCCCGCCAACCCACAGAATTGTCTTACTTGTTTTGGTGTTGTTGGTATTGGTGCTTTTACCAGAGCATCTATTTTGCGTGGGCTTGGTCGGACTCGTCCATTTGATACTACGTAGCCCAAATATTCAATTGAGCGTTTAAAAAAACTGCATTTATCCGCATTAATGGAGAAGCCAGCATCCTGTAAAGCTATGAGAATGCGTTCCATGTTTGATAATCCTTCAGCAAAATCTCCACATTTGCTTAGGACATCATCCACATAGACTTGAGCTGCCTCTCCCAATAATGAACTCAGGGCTCTATTGATACACCGTTGATATACCGAGCACGCATTACTCAATCCAAACGGCATCGTCAAATACTCGTACAACCCATCTGGTGTCACAAAAGCAGTTTTTTCAATTGACGAGTCTGCGATGGGTATTTGGTGAAATCCTGCTGCCATATCGAAAGTTGTGAAGAATTTTCCTTTAGCCAGTTGGTCAATTTGATCAGAAATTACCGGTAGTGGATAATGGTCACGTAGCGTGTTAGAATTCAGTTCTCTGAAATCCACGCACATACGGTCATTTTTCTTTTTGACCAGTATAATGGGGCTGGAGTATGGGGACTTACTTTCGCGTATAAGCCCATGCTCCATCAATTCCTTTACTATGGCACGTACCTTTTCTCGTTCCACTGGGCTGAGTCTGTACGGTCTTCTTTCTACGTACTTGTCTGGGTTCTTTAAACGAATTTCCAACTCTCCGGTCTTAACACGAGTTGTTGGGTATCCTCTGATGAACAGGTGCTGATACTTGTTCAGTAGTGTTCGTAATGCTGCTATATCTTCTTCGTTCGTGAGATCACAATCCAATTTTTCAAATATCGGGTTCAGGCTTTGAACATGATTGACATTCTGCTGATGTGTTAACGTCGTTCCATTCGAACTGATCATCATAATGAGTTTGGTGTCATTTATCAAGTTCATACCTACTAAGATATCTGTCGTCATTTCATAGTCTGCTACTATGTGAAAATGCAGTTCTACGTTGATACCATCAATGGTTACAATGGTAACCAGTGTAGTTATTGAAAGAACTGGAAATTGTCCTATACCCTTCAAATAATTTGTAGTTTCAAGCCTTCTTCCTGGTAATTGAGCTGCTATGGATTCTCTTATAAGTGAACATTCAGCTCCACTATCAAGAATCGCCTGAAAAATCTTGGGACCAATCTTGACCTGGATTGGAGCTAGTTTTGATCCAGAAATGTAATTCACATTTGAAGATAATGAACGTTCTCTCTTGAAACAGGATTCAAAAGTATGCCCAGGTATTTTGCAAAATGAACAGATTATCGTTTTAGTATTCTGATTAGTGATTGCCTCTGCGTTGACAGTTTCAGGTATAGTTTTAGTCCTTTGTTCCGGTTTTGATTCAGTAGACTTATAGTAACATTCACTAGTATTGTGATTGGATCTCTTACAAATTCGACAGGAGGAACTTGACGGGTTTGTATTTGAAAAGCGTGATCGCTTACTTGAGTTTTGATTGTTGGAATTCGGGTGAGAACGTTTCATTGTCCTTACTGATGATGCTACGGATATCAGCTCTGGCACTGTTGTAGCTCTAGTATTCAGTAGCTCAATCCGAAGCCTTTCATCATTAATGCATCCGATTACTGCTTCAACGGCATCTTCATTTGACAACTTATCCTTTGTAATCCTTCTCCATAAGACCCAGGCTCTTGACAAATATTCGACAATGTCTTTTGAAGAATCATAAACGTGCTCTCTGAATCGAACTACGTCTCTAGAATAACGGTTTTCTGGTTCAAAAGTCGTTATAAGATTATTGCGCAATTCCAGCCACGAAGCTGTAGTAACCATCCAGTCGTCAACCCATAATTTTGCTCTACCCTTAAGCAGGCTGCCAACTTTCATACGTACGTCAAAGTCACTGAGTTTGTATGTTTCAATTGCCTTATCAAAATGCTGACACCACTCACGTATGCCCACATTAGTATCAGGGTCGAATGATGGTAAATAAATATCATTGATACGTGCTTTCATTTCTTGTGGTTTACTTAATTGGGCTGACATTTGTTGCATTACTTGCATCATCTGCATAATAAACTGTGGCGGTATGTTGTTCATTGGTGGGTTGACCAGATTTAACTGTGGTTGTTCTTGCTGAATTGAGGTCTCCTCACTGATTGAGGTACCCAATCCATGTTGCAATTCCATCGTATCATCAGGTTGTTAAGCGGAAGCGGCAGGTAATCCCACTTCTGATGACGGAAGAACAGGTCCAGTATTGTTTTTTAAAACTATGACGTCAGCTACGCTGACGTCATTATCTTCATTGGTATGTTGATATTCCATGATGGAAATAAATTAATTCATAAAAATAATAAAACAAACTTTATTTTGAGTACAGTAATATTATTATAAATTTACAGAGTTGTCAACGGTACGAGCGCTAACAAACGAATGAATAATTCACTTCGGTGTGCCTCCTTTTTATAGTCGATAGAGTGAGGCGGTTGTCGTGCGTCACTTGTTTACGAAGTTCGGCACACGTGCACGATGATTCATTTGTATTGTTAGTCGTTCAAATTGTGTTGCGCCGATATATATATAAACTTTTTGACCAGTGGTCATTTCGGACTCAGGGGTCATAACTAGACCTCCTATGAAGAATTTTTTTTTAAATTCGACAGTAGTCAAGAAACCAATAGGTAGATCGATTTCATCGAAATATACCTAAAATATATGTTGCTTAAATAGTTATTGATATATTAACGTTCATAACCGGCATTTTATGACTGACTCACTCACTGGCTTATAGATCAAAAACCTAACCCTCTTCCAGATGACCTAGAAACTTGACATTTAGTATCAAGGTAGCCTTTGAAGCATATACAAAGGAAACAATCTGGAAACTGAAAGTTATTAATAATTAGCTACTACCCGCGGCTCGACCCACATTTAATTTTGATCCCGTTCCCGTATCCCATGGGAACCTATCCTTTTGATAAAAAGTAACCTATGTATTACTCTAGAATATAATCTATCCTTGTACCAAATTTCAGCCAGACTCATTCAGCCGTTTGAACGTGATTGGGTAACAATCATCGAAATTATTTCACCAACTTTCACATTTATAATATTAAGTAGGATTAGTATCAACAAAGTACTAACCAATTTAACAGAAAACGTGTAGGAGAAACTTCAGATAATGAATGGGCATACATTCTAATATTTCGAGGTTACAAAAACATATGGAAAATAGCACAAAAAGAAAACTTTACAACGGAAACGTATCAAAATCGAGCAATTTTACAAATAACTATGTGAATATTTAATATTAATCACTTCTGTAAAAACAGTAATGATATACCATCAAAAGTATAAATACGAAATGAGAGCCGAGTTCAATATAAAGAATATACGTCATCATCAACTTCGCCGATAAAAGAATTGGGATTGGAATTGGGTACCAAGTTCTGTGTAAAACCTAAAACATTCTAAAATAAATTGATATAACAATTACTTGTTTCTTGGTGCTACCACCATATTTTCTACTTAATAGGTAAAGTGAATTCTTCAACTTTAACAGGCAATTATTTATAAAATGCAATCATTTAACTTTGTATATAATTCAACCTCAAGAGTTGACTTGGCTACTTTAATCTAATAACGCATAGGCGAAACGGGAAAGGGATCAGCATTTCACTCGGGCGAAACCGAGCGCATTAGCTAATGTAACATAGAACAAGTTTTTTTTTTACATATCTGCAGTGTACATACAAAACTAATTTACAATTTCATATCTGATGCCTTAAGTTTTTTTAGTAATATATCCGGTAAGGGGGTAAGGGGGAGGTGAGGGGGAGGGGGTATAAAATATGTCATAAGAAATTTAAGAACTCGGTCAAGCGTGAGTTGGCTTAATCGAATATCGACTTTTTATAAAAATATTTATGAACCAGTGATACAATGAGAATACGATGAGGAGGGGGGGAGGAGGAGACGGGGGAGGGGTATAAAATATTATCATATATACATAATGCACACTGTATAGCTTATTAAATACTGTTTACCTAAAAAATCAGGCTTCTATTGTTATAAATTACTTTCGAAAATTAAAATCCGTGTATGGTAGGTACGTACTTACTGTCAGGTGTACAAACTCTGCGGTGTTACAGGCTGCTGTGTTCTTGGGCCAAAGCCCAACTAGACTCTAAAGTCTAAAATGTTGTTAGAATACCGAGTGTTTAGGAATGTTGAGACCATTGGCTCATCTATATTTTCCTGTGGTCAGGTTTACGTGGCTCTATCTAGAGTGAAAAATCTTAACGGAGTCCATTTAATTAATTTCAACCCAAGTCAATTCAAGGCGCAAGAAAGCACTATTGTTGAATATAATAGGCTAAGGGAACTGTTTCGACCTGATTTACCCAAATTATCGTATAAAAAATATAGGGGTTCAAAAAAGTTCCCGACCGGGAGTGGGCTCTGCGGCCCAATTTAGCTCGAGCTCAAATTTCAGATGATTTGCCTACAAAAAAAGTTGCTCTGAAACGCAAAATGACTTCTAAGGTTAACAAAGGACGCGGGCGGGGCACAAAAAGAAAAGAATAGGTATGATTTTTGAAAAAAGTATTGAAATCCCGCCAAAAACATACCTGTTAAAAAGGGGGCCAAGTTCCTATCGACTAATTGTTCGCCTAAAAAAGGGTTGAAATCCAATCCAATGCCAAGTTTAGATGCACTTTAAAATCGATCATAATCATCTTCATCAACAGCCTGATTCATTGGTAAACATTCGCCATTCCCAAGACTCGCCACCACACCCAGTCCTCCGCCTTCCGCATCCAGCCACTACCCGCCACCGTATTCACGTCAACGGTCCATCTGGCCGAAATTCACTTTACCATACACCCAACTTAAAATATGGTATAGTTGTGAAAATACGTAGGTACTTGGTTAAAAATATTTAAAATTAAAATACTGTTACAACGATCGTCGATATCTCCAAAACTACTGATCGAATCTTCTAGAAATTAAAACGCATTGTTAATGTCGAAGTACTCTATCGACCCGTGTAGAAAAATCTGGAAAAGTCAATACAAAATCACAACTTCAAACTGAAAAACTGACTCACTCACTGGCTTATAGATCAAAAACCTAACCCTCTTCCAGATGACCTAGAAACTTGACATTTAGTATCAAGGAAGCCTTTGAAGCATATACAAAGGAAACAATCTGGAAACTGAAAGTTATTAATAATTAGCTACTACCCGCGGCTCGACCCACATTTAATTTTGATCCCGTTCCCGTATCCCATGGGAACCTATCCTTTTGATAAAAAGTAACCTATGTATTACTCTAGAATATAATCTATCCTTGTACCAAATTTCAGCCAGACTCATTCAGCCGTTTGAACGTGATTGGGTAACAATCATCGAAATTATTTCACCAACTTTCACATTTATAATATTAAGTAGGATTAGTATCAACAAAGTACTAACCAATTTAACAGAAAACGTGTAGGAGAAACTTCAGATAATGAATTCACCACAACCACCGTATTCACGTCAACGGTCCATCTGGCCGAAATTCACTTTACCATACACCCAACTTAAAATATGGTATAGTTGTGAAAATACGTAGGTACTTGGTTAAAAATATTTAAAATTAAAATACTGTTACAACGATCGTCGATATCTCCAAAACTACTGATCGAATCTTCTAGAAATTAAAACGCATTGTTAATGTCGAAGTACTCTATCGACCCGTGTAGAAAAATCTGGAAAAGTCAATACAAAATCACAACTTCAAATATACTATACCTACTTTACCTACAAATCGTGATAACGGTATTTGTTTTCTCGAACGCTCCAGTTAAATACCTTTTTTTTTTGTGCGGAAATCCCTTCGGTTACCCCCCCCCCCCGCCGGCCAGTGGGGGTGGTTATGTCGGGCTTGAACCGACTAAAACCGCACGCCGTCTCGGGTCTACAGACGCCGGGGTGTAAGGTTGCCCATAGAGCATATCCCTCGCACCCCGACTGACCCTGGGCCATCTTCGGTTTCGAGATGGCCCCCTCGGGTTTGGGAACCACGGTGTCCCCGTCTTGCCCCGGTTTGGGGGAGGGGCGCTAGTCGCCCCACCGTCCCGGCCTGCTTCTGCTGGGGTGACAGACGGCCTCACCTGCCACCCCCAGGCCTGCGCTCATGGAGGACGGAGGGTCGTTGAGCGACCTCCGGCGCCTGAGTCGCCTGCGACGCGCGGCGAGCATGTTGCGGGCTCGGTGGGCCGGGAGAGTTCTGAACCTCTCCCGGGCGCGCTCCGCCATCTCCTTCGCGAGCTTCACATGCTTGCAGGAGGTGGCGGCGCCCCACGCGCTCGCGCTCCGCACCATTGCCGCAATCATGCTGCCGAGCGAGAGGACTCCCATCCCGATGGCTGCCACGAGGTCATGCCTCGGCGCCTCCCACGCCGGGCAGTCCGCCAGCGTATGCAGCCCTGAGTCCTCGCTCGCGTCACAGTGATGATACTCAGGCGTTGGCTCTTTCCTGATCCGATGCAGGTGGTTCCCGAAGCACCCCTTCCCGGAGATCACCTGCGTCAGTCGGTACGAGAGGCTTCCGTGTCGCCTCTCTAGCCAATCCTTCATGATGGGCGTTACCGCCGCAATTGCGACGTGCCCTCCCAGTTAAATACCTAACGCCTTATCTCTAGATGATTCCGGAAGATTCTACCCTCCTTATTAAGAGCTATAAAAGGACGCCCGGCTATCGACACGAGTCAGTTTATTTTCGAAAGCGAAAGCGAACACATCTTACCGAAGTGAACCTAGAGAGTTATACCTGCGCCTTAAGCAACGACTGTGGACTACTGTGAAGTGCTGAACGACTTGAACTGTTGAAGAGTACTGTGTATGCTAGTTATTTAGTTGTCTAGTTTGTGGTGAGCGAATAAACCTCTTTGTTGTATAAACGGCATTTAATTTGTACACCTGCGCACGTAACAATACTTCTAAATTTGAACTTGGCAGATCTGACCAAGAGCTTTATAACAGAAAAATCTGTTCAGTAGAATTGCGTCCATCGTGAACAAACAGGCGAGAATTTAAAAAATTAAAATGTTGTGTTCCGAATCATACGTCAATACTTTTATATACCTTGTCTTGCCATAAATACTGAAACAAAGAAAAAAAAATGTTCTATTGCAAATAACATTTATTACTTTTACAGTGTGTTAGCTAAATACATAAATATAAAACAAGTTAAAATATAAAAAGCTGATTCGAAGTCGTCTACATTGGCTGCAGTACAGTCCTTTAAACTTGAAGCCAGTTTTCAATAGAAGCACGCACTTTTACATGAGAAAATTCTTCACTACCAATCGTATTTGATTGTTTTAAGGGCTCCAAATTATCACGGCGTTTAGAGCAAGCCGTACTCTCTAAAACTGACCATAAATCATAATCCTGCGGATTAAGATCGGGAGTAGATGGCCAGTCTTCTGCGTAGACCGAGTTTTATGACCCGGCGCCGAGTCTTGCTGGTAGGACCGTTCTTGGTTATTAAACACGGTGTTTTTAAGGGGCTTCACTACCTTCTCGAGAATGGTATCTTGATACACTTGTGCCGATGTTTTGATACCTTTTTCACAAAAGTATGGCTCAGTCACTCCTTCATGGTATACCCCACCAAACCAACACTGAAGTCGGATAATGCCCACGTTGCACTCTGTCGACTAATTGGGAAGCTTCCTTAGAGCTGTGAGCATGAATACGGTCATTTTATAAATCTTAAGGCCTTCACGGCCGGCGTTGCATGTAGAATATACTGCTTCCGGGCTGTTTGGCCGTGGTCCATCGGAAACTGGTATTCCAGACCTTTCGTCGATCACTGCGGTCGACATCTTCAGTGGGACACGTCGGGACGCCGTCGAGTGCGGAGAACCTTCCTCGGTGGCGAACTCGGTGCGACTGATGTAAAGGCCCGAGTCACTGGTGTATTTATAGGCGCAGTTGGAGGGGGCAAACGACGTGATCGCTCCTGATTGGTTGAGAACTGCGCAACCGATGCGCTCGATCCTGATTGGTCGAGGCCAAGCAAAGGGGATACCGGGGATGGTGGCGGCTTCGTCATGTTTGAATTGTGATGACGCGCGGCTCTCAGTGCTGGATACCATCCAAATCCAAATGGAGATATCCAGTGCTGGATATCTCCAAAAAGATTGGTATCGACGAAACGTCTGGAATACAAGTTTCCGATGTACCACGGCCAAACAGCCCGGAAGCAGTATATTCTACATATATACACGGTCATTTTGTTTGTTAAAATGTTGCCCAACTGTAAAAAAAATCTCATCCGTAAACAAAATTTTTCTGTGACCTCCCTAAGCGTACCGCTTCAGTAGTTGTTTCGATTTTACCACCCTATTCTTTTTCAAATGATCAATAAAGAAACGAAAAATGATAGATTCCAAATTCAAATGTAATATTATTTTTGTTATTTTTAATTGTAACAGTATTTATTGCCAGACTATGTACATTTAAATAACGACTATCCGACAATACATAAAATTATGACAACTTGTGAAGCTGATGAAGATTTTCCAACGTTTAAACGTACCACACTTCATAAAATAATGCATGAGCTGGGATTTGACTTTAATTAACAAGATAATAGAACATTATTAATGGAAAGAGAAGACATTGTTTTGTGGTGGCGTAAATATCTCAGGCAAATCAAAGAACATAAAAGCAAATAAAACCACATACTTCCTTGACGAAACGTGGGTAAACGCCGGACATGTTAAATCAAAGGCGTGGTTGGATACAACTATAAAAAAATCCGTTCCCACAGGGGGAACGCACAGGTAGATTTCGTGAAGCAATTAATAAATAAGCAATTAATAATTAATAAATAACGATTATTTTAGGGCTGGGTCTCATGTGAATACGTTGGACCGCCGCGCCGACCCACGCCGAGCGCATTTTTAACTTTTTTAATTATTTTTTCTCGAAAACGGTAACCTTTAGCGAAAAACTTTTCAGACATTTATTTTAGACTTAAAAATAGCCTATCGATTAAAAATGTTTCCGACGGCAAGAATGTTCACCGGTTAGAAGTTATGATTTTTTTCCCGAAAAATTTTGGTTTTTCCCCCCTCCACTTTTAGTTAAAGTTTTATACTTATAGGTTTATAATTAAAAGTTGTTGGTATTCATGTATACTATGGGATAAAATTAGAACGGTTCGAAAATCTTTCATGGAACGTGAAATTTTGAGGAAAAACTGATTTCACAAAAAGTGAGGCCCTACCGTCCCCTTAGGCCGGATTCGACCCGTTCACGAACTTAAACTAAGTTTACACCCAAGCAATTTTTGACCGCAGTTTGAAAGCGATCGGGGCAAAAATGCGACCGTGAGAGTGCCGCAAATTTTGGGAAGTGGAACCATACATACATATATATATATATATAAACTTTTTGACCAGTGGTCATTTCGGACTCAGGGGGTCATAACTAGACCTCCTATGAAGAATTTTTTTTTAAATTCGACAGTAGTCAAGAAACCAATAGGTAGATCGATTTCATCGAAATCTACCTAAAAACAAGAGACATGCTTTTCAAGACGGCTTATCTACCGGTCCAAGAGTTCCTACTGGAAAGAGAAATAGGTTAATTGTTTTACACATTGGTAGCGACAAAGGATTTGTGGAAGGACTTCTAGCAGTTTTTGAGTCAAAATCAACTAAAGATTATCATGAGGAGATGGACGGTGACAGGTTCCTTGAGTGGTCCAAGAACATAATGCCTAAGCTAGAACCAGGGAGAAATCATTCTGTCAAACTCGAGAAAATACCGATGACCGCTTGGAACAAACAACAAATAATAGACTGGGTAAAAAGCAAAGGGTTACTCATGGATATGAGTTATTTAAAAAACTGTTAAAGAAAGCCGCCGAAATCGCCCCACAATATGATAAACATGTTTATCGATGAAATGGCTAGAAGTAACGGCATTGAAATACTCCGTTTACCTCCGTGTCACTGCAAACTGAACCCCATTGAGTTGGTGTAGGCCCAATTAATAAAAATATATTGCTGCCAACAATACAACTTTTAAGTTGCCTGACGTGAAAAAAATATTTTATGACGCAATCCGCTTAGTGGACGCTGATCGATGGAAGGAATGCTGCGACCACGTCTTACAAGAAGAAATTACCATGTGGGATTTAGATGACGTCATGGAACTCTCTGCAGAAAATACGTTTGTTACAAATACTAACGAGGATACTAGTGATAGTGATTAAAATATGATATTAATGATTTAATTTTCATTTCAAACTTTTAACCCTTAAATTCGCTTTGTTGCACATCTGCAACATACTGAATAAAGATTCATAATACATACTTTTGTAATGTGTATCCGATTTTCGCCACCACAGATAATAAGCGCTACTACTAACTTTTTGACAACTGATTTGGCGGTACAATTTCAATTCACAAATTTTTGTATTATCTATGAGTCAAGTTGACGAGCGCGCGAAAACGCAAAATAGTAATTTGAGTGAAGTTTTTTTTCAGTTTTCTTGTATTTCTGTAAGGTAAGTGGTATTTGTTTTTTTGTTTTACGATTCATTATAATACTATAATAGTAGGCTAAAATAGATTTCATGGTAAATACCTGGATATAATTTTCTTTTTATCAGAATCGGTTTGTTGCATATGTGCAACACTGCGCATTCATATAAATAATTAGTCTTTTGTAGGATTTACTTACGACATATTTTCTACAGTTTTATGTGTTTTGTTCAGAATGCCGAGGGGTTTGAACTATGAGGCAATTGAGGAATACCTCCAGAACCTGAATGACTCTGAGGATGATATAGAATCTTCAGGAGGAGAGGATGAACATGAAGAAACATATTATGAAAATAATTTGTAGTTATTGGCGGATTTGGAAGACGAAATAAGTACTGAGGACGTCGACCCCCCATGAATAACTGACGATGATATTGAGCCACAGCCTGAGAGTGAGGAGTCACAGCCTGGGAGTGCGGAGCCACAGCTTGAGAGGGAAGAGCCACAGCCTTCCACTCGTCAACGGTACGGACGCCTGACCTGGAGGCGTACAAATTTAGATACAGTATACCAATTTTTTTCATTCTTTTTTACTCAAGAGATTAGAGATAATATTCAGGCAGAAAGCAACTTGTATGCTACCCAGAAAAAATTGTCAAACCCATTTATGATTTCTAGAAATTATTTGAACAAGTTTTTAGGTATTCTCATTTATTCTTCTATTGTAAAATATCCTAACTTTCGACTTTACTGGTCAGACCAATATGGGTATGAACCTATAAAGTCTACAATGACTCAAAAGCATTTTGAGAAGATCTGTTCAGTTTTGCATTTCAATGACAACACCACCACCCACTTACCTCAAGACCATCCCAATCATGACCATCGGTCACTATATGAAACAGTACCTGCCGAACAAGCCACACAAATGGGGCTTCAAGTTATTCCTGATCTGTAGCATATATGGATTTGCACACAAATTTGAGATCTACACTGGTAGCGAAAAACATCCACCCATAGATGGCGAACCGGATTTGGGACCCAATGGTAACACCGTTGTACGCCTATCACGGATTATTCCAAGATTTGCTAATCATATCATTTATTTTGATAATTTCTATACATCTATCCCCTTAGCTGCATATCTCGCAAAAGAAAGAATTTATTGTTTAGGAACCATTCAAGCAAATCGTACCCCAAACAACAAATTGCCAGATAAGAAAACTTTAATGAAAAAATCAGTACCAAGGGGATACTATGAAGAACAAGTTGCCAATGTTGATGGTGTTGATATGAGTACTGTAGTCTGGAAAGATAATAAGCCTGTAACTTTGCTTTCAACCTATACCGGAGCCTTGCCTGTTACCACTATTTCTAGATACGATAAAGCGACGAAACAAAGGATACCAATAAATTGTCCACAAGTTATAAAACATTATAATTCCCATATGGGAGGCGTGGATCTACTTGATAGTTTCATTGGAAGGTATCATATTACACGAAAAAGTAGAAAATGGACAAATCGTTTATTTTTCCATCTTATAGACATGACGATTATAAACGCTTGGCTTTTATATAAAAGAACTCTCAAACGGACGGACCCGACCAAAATGCCAATGAACCTATGTCATTTCAGGCTTGAGTTGGCAAATGCCTTATGCAATCTCGGTCCACAGATTAACAGCAAAAAAGAGGCCGCCCAAGTTCTTCTTCTTTAGAAGCTGAATTTCAGCTAAAAAAGAAATGCGGGCCTGTACAAACTTTGCCACCTAAAGATATACGCCAAGATAAAACAGACCACTGGCAGCAATGGGGCGATCGCTCAAGATGCAAATATTCTCACTGCAAGGGTTATACATATACTTTCTGTGTAAAATGCAGAGTAAGTTTATGTTATAATAAAGATAATAACTGTTTTTACAAATTTCACCATGAATAAACAAGCTAAATATAATAAATTTCTATTGACATAGAGATTTCATTTTACGCCGGACTCCTATACATAACATTCGTCAATGGGTGCGCACTGTTGCAGATGTGCAACATACAGTTTTTTTCATTTTTAGTGACTATTATTGAATACCAGATTTTTTTTTCTATTTTTCCTGTGGTTTATAGACCTTAAATAGAGGTAAATAACAATATTTGAGTTTACAAAAAAAAATTACGCATTTAAGGGTTTTTTTTTTTTTTTTTTTTTTTTTTTTTTACGTGCGGAAATCCCTTCGGATACCCCCCCGCCGGCCTGCGGGGGTGGTTATGTCGTGTCTCGACTAAAACCGCACGGTGTCCTCCCCAAGTGTCCGTTGCCGGGCACCCCGGGTAAGCCCTCGAAAGGATAACCCCAGGGTTGCCGGCGGACTTTGGCCGCCACCGCGGCCTCGCCTGGTGGGGTCGGGTTTTATCCCGCTTCGGTGAGTTGGCAGGCGTGTGTAGGGCACACACGACACGCCTCCGCCACGGCCTGCTTCTGTAAGGACGGCGAGTCGGCCAACTGCCGTCCTCAGGCCCCGATCATGGAGGTCGGTAGTCCCACGCATTTAAGGGTAGTGTATTTTTATAAATTCATTAAAGTTCATCTTTTAAAATATAATGTGTTTGAATTTTAACACCATTCTGAATACACCTATACCCTGCAGTTGCACTGATGACTCACTGCATTCTTAACGCGAACGAACTATAGCCAAAATATTGCCAAAATATCCAGTTAATAGAGACATTGAGTCATTGAAGGCCTAAACTAGAAACAAGCATTTGAGTAGATTCTAGTAGTAGATGTTTTTTTTATTTTGTTATAAATACAAAATAAAAAAAACATCTATGGTTATGTAATTAGGATACCTATGTGCCCCTTATTGATCGGACACTAGTTTTGTTACATACTGTATTAAGCTTGCGACTTGAAACTTGAAATTTCCTTACGTCTTATTAGTCCATTGAAAAGTTACATTTGGGGTTGCGTTTTTTAGAGGATGCAATTTTATTTTTTTGATATGTAGGGGGGGGGGGGGGGTCAGTTTAAAGCTAAAACCAAGTTTGTGGGGTCGCCACTCTTGTCCCACGGCCGCCATCTTGAAAATAGGAGTTGAAATGGTTTTTACGATATATCTCTTAAACTATTTATCTGATAAAAAAATTGTTAACATTTTTTGTTGTAAATTAAATTCTCTACAACTTTGGTCCGTAACTTTTTGTCGTAGAACTATAAATAAAAAAGTTTTAAGCGAAAATGTTCAGAAACGTTTTTTTATCTCTTTATACGGTGGTAATAAAGATGATAATTCTCTTGACAGCCTAAGATGCAAACAATTCGCCAAGGCAGTGACAAAAAGTACATTTAACTTATCTTCACTTTCTCCAACACAAGACACAGCTCGCTCTCATACTTTCCCAGTCTACCATCAGGTCCAGTCGTGGCTTGGTAATAAAAATGATCCTGAAGACTGGGGCTGGACAAAAATGTTGAAAATTATTGATGCCAGTGCAGAGCTCTAAACCTCCAGCACCCCCTGAGCTTCTAAAATTGATCTTTTGCAAATGCAAAGGAAACTGTGGAGCGATGTGTGGATGTGGAGAAGCAGGGCTGAAATGGTCTGCCGTGTGCTTCAATTGTTCTGGACAGACTTGCAGCAACGTAATGGGGCTCTCAGAATTAATAAATGAAAATGAGTTTGATGATGAACCGCCGACATTAACACCCCTTTCTTCTCCAGTTCTCCCATTTTTCTTTTAATTCAGAAAGCCGATGAAATGCTGAGCCGCAGCCTGGTCCATCGAAAAAAACAGAGGACGGTAGTAGTAGTAAATCACCGTGGTTTATGCCACGTAAAAAAAATCGCGCCTCCAATGTCTACCTCGTGGGTGGTGGGGAAAAGAGTCAATAATTAATTATTAATAATATTGCAAAATTATTAATAAAAAAAAAAAAAAAAGTTACTGGACCAAAGTTGTAGAGAATTTAATTTGCAACAAAAAATGTTAACAATTTTTTTTATCAGATTAATAGTTTAAGAGATATATCGCAAAAACCATTTCAACCCCTATTTTCAAGATGGCGGCCGTGGGACAAGGGTGACGACCACACAAACTTGGTTTTAGCTTTACACTGACCCCCCCTACACATCAAAAAAAAAAAAATTGGGTCCTCTAAAAAACCCAAGGTAAGGCCTAAAAAATGTAACATTTCAATGGACTATAAGACGTATAATAACTGCATTTGTATACTTATACTGAGAGGTTGCAACGGCGCCGGCGCGGCGTCCTAATTGAACATAGGCAGTCAAGGCTGCTGCACTCCTATTGTTAGATATAACCTGAGTGATCTGTCTTGTAAGGGGTGTTGTATGCTAGGTCTTTAAGTGACAAAAATATTTTATCAAGAAGAAGACTTACAATTGTTGTATACATCGTAGTTTCCCAATTGGATTTACGCCTTAAAATTGTATTCATTGGAATTACATATAATGAACCAAGAATGCACTGAATAACAAATGTTTAGTTACTACACTGCTTTCCTAGCTAGATTATTTGGTTAGTCTGTGTTTGGGAAACGAACAGTTGACCTTTCTCAATAGTCTGATTATACATTGTGACACATCTTTAACAAATAGAAAATTGAATTTTGATTCAGGAGTAGGTATCAGTTATTTATGAGATCCGATTCTCAGCACTCCATGGATTCACCGTGCGGTCGCCGGGTCCATAGCGTGGTACAGAGAGGAACACCATGACGGCGACTGGGACTTGCGACCCAGATGTAGGTTTAGGGTGGCCACCTTGTGATGCATCAGCGCTCACCTCCACCGTCAGTAGTGTTCCCCCCCCTACCTATCCAAATTTGGTAAGATCCTAACAATGCCGCTTTTGATATACGTTTTAATAAAGAGCTTACTGAAGCTCTTGGCAATCCGAGGTCTTTAAGTAAGTTGTACAGGGATTTAGCTGGAATTCCCCTTGCTCCTACTTCTACGGCATAGAGTTTAACCACGTAGCCGTTTTTGGTTAACTCGTTAGTCAAATCAAAGTATTTGTTTGTCTTTATAGCGTGGTCTTTAGGTATATTAGTTTCCCACGGTACTGTGAGTTCTACAAGCACTGCACGCTTATGCGATCGTGAAAAAAGGAATATGTCGGGTCTGGATGATGAGGCACAGACATCCTCCGGTATCCTATAGTGCTTCTCATACGTGTCTACGAGTATTGTCCAGTCAACGGCAGCTATCAAAATTGAATATGGCTTTTGAGGTGATTTCTTTGAGCAGCCTTCCTTTACAAACGCAATGTCATTTCTTTGGTTTGTGGTTAATCCTTTTTTCGCTCTAGCTACCGCCAAACTTACAGCCTCACGTATGATTTCTAATACCTTATCATGACGGCGCGAGTAATGACCCCGGTCTAATAGCGTTTTACAACCCACTAGTAGGTGCCTAGCCGTACCAGTTGCTTCACCACATGAGTTACATGTTTTATCTGTGGCTTTTCCCCATCTGACCAGATTGCTTTGGTCGGGGAGGGTCAACTGGAATGCATTTAGGTAAAATTTAAGTAAGGCCGGTGACCAGTCGTATATTATGGTACGCCATTTTAAGGCTATGGGAATACAAAATTCACCTAGGGTCAACCATTCGTTTTGCATTTCTAGGTTCATTGCGTGCACCTTATAGGTGTTGTTTTCGTCTGCTTGAAGAAAAGATTTTGTTATTTCTTTATCTGTTTGTCTCTGAATATTACCTAGACCTACTCTACCAGTCTGCGAGCCTATCATGAATCTTTTATGGAACTGGAGGCGTGATTCGAGCTCCGATGCATTTTTATCTTTTGGAAGGACTTTTACTATTTCGTCTTTAGATTCCGATAAGACGTGCATTTTAGTTACTCTTAGGTGTTTATAGAGTTCTGATGGCTTCTTAAGCGTCATTCCAAAATTATTCGCGGATCTATATAGTGCCGACGGGTCGGCCGACTGAGCTAGCCCTAGCCACGACTTCAGTGTCTTCGTGAAACTCGCATCTAGTTTTTTGAGGAGGCTCTGGTTTATATCATATATAAGAAACGGCCAGTTAAGACGCGAGGTTAAATAATTGTCATAGATCCAAGCTTTTTTAACATTACTTATTGGTTGTTGGTCTACCTTTTTTAAATCGATAATGAAACTATCAATTAATTCGTCCAAACAAACAACGTAAAACGTAAATAACATAAAAACAACATAACAAATTAATGTACGAGTATAACAAATTTATGTGCGAGTATAACAATTTTTGCCACATAGTAGTAGAATTTACCTTGAATTGATAACTAGAAACTATAGCATGTATGGGGCCCCATCAAGAGCTTCGGGACCGATGAACGAAGCTTTGGCGCAGGCTTTCCTCTGGGGGTTGGGAGGTCAGACGGTATTCATTCTCGAAAAATCCAAAATAAACCAATAATGAAGAAGTAGAAGAGCGGACCCTGGGCTATAAACTGCAAGCCTTGGATGCAACCAGTGATGATGCTCGGATGAGGACGATGATGATGACAATCAGAAAATATAATGTACATAAAGAACCTACCTCAATGTCATCAGGATTGTATACAGCCACAACACCAAAAGGGTATATCCAAGCACTATAAATTCCATCCCACTTATCTGCGAATTTCTTGCACATTTTCATAAGTTCAACTGTTGAAAATAGATTGATTCAACACATGAAACGAACGCTTGTGTGTGCATAGATCATAAAACAAATGTGTGTGTGTGTGTTCTATTGAATCATTAAGGTCCAAGATCCCACTGTCGCCAAAACAATAATGTAACAATAAAGTAGCAAAAATGTAACAAAAAAAAGTAACAATAATGTTACAAGGATAAAATGTATGTGATAAAGTAGTGTAGGTATGTACATTGAGTCTGCACATCAGCTAGCTTGTCCCGGCGGCCATTTTTGAGTTATCAGGTGCTAAAGGTAGGTTAGGTTAGGTGTTCAAAATGAGATATTTCGTTTCTTTCTTTTCTTTCTTTTCTTCATTTTCAACAAAATACTTTTTTTGGGAACTTACAGGGTTCTAGTACAAGTACCAGCCGACAGAACCTACCGATATTCATTATGATGTTTTATTTCCTAACACATTCATAAAAATCAATACCGCAAATTAATTAAAAATCAAAAAATCCGACTGCTCTAAAAATATCGAAACAAGTTTGACAGCAAGCGGTACCCATTAATTTTCTTTCGGTTTATGGTAATGAATAATTTTATTTTACTATAATCTTATATTTTTGAAATCACCGTTTAAAGCACTTCATTTTGATACCCTACTTGATAAGTTAAAGTGAAAATATTTTTTTAAAACATACACTTTAGAGCCAAAAATCTGCCATTTAGTTTTTATTTTTATTTTGTATACCTACCCAGTAGCAATATCACAGTAAATACTAATCTAACGACAACTCGTGCGTGCCCAACAATTATACAAATATAATCTCGAAAAACATAATCCTCCTTCCCTACCGCGCAGTCGGGTAATGAAAGTGAACTTCGTACTATTTTTACCTGGCACCTGATTACTGACAAATGGCCTCCGGGAAAAGCTAGCAGGTACGCATACACTCCAGGTACATAGCTACATATAATCATTGTTCCATACGATATATCCCTGTAAAAATGAGTGAGTTGTGGTGAACCTGGGAACTTACTCTTTTATATTATTGTATAAAATCGAACCTATTATTATATACACATACATAAACATATAAAAATTACTTTTCAATACATGTATTTAAAACTTAAAGCACCACTCGTCATACGTATATTTAAAAAAATAATTTACCTGGTGATTTAATAAATGACAAGCCATTTCCAACTATAAAATCCATTTTAGGCCCTGGTATTTTCTTAATCAACCGAGCTCGTTCATTATAGTTTAGTATAACATGAAGAACAACCAAAATTACTATAATACATAACAAATATAAGTACATTTTTGTAATATACACGCTTGCTTCATATAACTAGCTGTTTGCTACTGATGTTTGGTTGGATTTGCAAATTAATTACACTACACAGTAACGTAAAAATATTATGTCGTGTCCGTAATCTATTACAATTATATAATTTACTATTGTCGCTTTGTAATCACACTATTTTGTCTGTAGCGTTTGTATCGCTTAGATACCATATACTGTCATTTATTATTAATACCAACTTCACTGCGATGTCGTATTGGATCATCGACGAATGGTATGTATATTTATTAATTGCGAGAACCTGTTTCGGACGATGGAACATAGATATGCGTCAAATTATGCGTTCTTTTAACATTTACTTATACAGGGCGAGTGTATGGAATGTGTGGAAATTTGCCCGATTCGTTGACATTTATAATTACTGCTCCGCTGTCCTAGATAATAGCGTGATGATATGTAGCCTATAACCTTCCTCGACAAATGGGCTATCCAACACAAAAATAGTTTTTCAATTCAAACCAGTAGTTCTGGAGATTAGCTCGTTCAAATAAACAAACAAACTCTTCAGCTTTATAATATTACTAGTTGTGACCCGCGGCTTCGCCCGTTGCATACATCCTCCCCGTGGCAACCATTTGTCCCATAAATGTCCGTAATTGATTAGTTCTACAATAATGTATGGAAATTTACCCGATTTGTTGACATTTATTATCACTGCTCCGCTCTCCTAGATAGTAGCGTGATGATATATATTATAGCCTTACAAATAAGCGGGCTATCCAACACAAATACTTTTTTTATTCGAACCAGTAGTTCCTGAGATTAGCACGTTCAACCAAACGTACAAACTCTTCAACTTTTCAATAATAGTAACATAAAACATAAACTCACGCCTATGTCCCCGAAGGGGTTAGGCAGAGGTGCTAGCACCCACATTTCGCCAGTTTATGTTTAGGTCCCAATGTAATAGGTGGCGAGCCTATTGCCATTAACCGGGTATTATAAACCTGCGATAAATACACACATAACCTCGATAAGCATCGACAAGTCATTGGTGTGTGCCATGGTAAAACCTGGGATCGAACCCGAGACCTCGTCTCAGCAGTCCATTACCCATACCACTAGGCTACCGCGGTTTATTTACAATAATATTATTATAGTAATATAGATATGTAGCGGTCGGCAACGGACGAAAAAAATTAATATAAAAAGTATTTTTATATAATTTTGTTATCCGAAGGGATTTCCGCACGAAAAATAAAAACAAAAGGTACTTAGTGCGTATTTTACATGTTATTAGATTAATTTTGTGGCACACACGTTTTTAAGACTTGAAAAAATAGTGAGCTAAGGCTACAACGAAATATTGCATCATTGCCCAGGAATTCTTGAACACAAAAGAACTCTGAAACATTTCAGTGTAATCTTAAGAACAAATTTGATCCCAAGATTTTGATCCCAATTACATAAATTGCCTTATGAAATTATTGCAATGGCAGAATGGAGTGATGGGTTCAGTCTTCCAAAGCCAATAAATTTAAATGGAAATAATTGACTTTAAAATATTTAAAATATTAAATGTATGAGAATTGTTATTAAACTAACAATTATGTTTGGCTCGACATAATTATATATTAAAAATTTACTTTTGAAACAAAAAATATCGTTCAAGATTAACGGACGCCATACCTTGAAGACACACTTCGCATTTGCTGTTCGCCTAGTGAACCAAATTTAAAAAAGCTGGTACAGGATTGTCGATGTAACGACTTCGGAAAAGTGAATTTGACAAAAATTACTTTTATCTAATATTTCTTAACATAGTACAAATTAGTTAAACCTTATGTTTTCATCCTCTTAGGCCCTGAGGTCCTGGCAATGGTTAATTTCTCTGGTCGATGGCATCCTCACGCTCAGAGGTGGCATCATCCTCAGCGCTAGGTGGTTCATACTGAAGGTGCTATATGTCTTCTTCATCATTATCCTTATCAACACACCCCCTATTGACGCATTGCCCTTGGCAGTGGAGGCACATCACTGAACAGTTAAGCGTTGCTTTCTAACATCCACATTTGCCACTACCACAATCTTTGATACAGCGGCAAAATATGGTTTACAGTAGGACCTTTGATGCTGGCGAGTCTATTGTGGTTATTGGCACCAGAATAAAACCTACATATTTGCACCGACCACTCTAGAGGAGGCAGGTTATTCCCGAACCACTTCTGTACTTGGTGGTAGGTACAACATGAATGTTGCATTATGGGCACTCTGAATCTATTGAGCCCTTGAATGATCAGTATTCGATCTTCATATTTGCTTTCTAACTCAGCCTTGATGGTTTGCCAATCAGGCTTAACCCCTTTTTTTTTTTTTTTTTGTTCAGGCAGGAAAAAATGTACCTTCCGCATACCGCGCGGCGCGGGGACGCCGCACGGTTATGTGGGGCTCTCACCACACTAAAACAACCTGCCGTGTGCCATACACCGCGACTTAGTGAGTGAACCGTCGGAAATACTACGCACTCATCGACGGAACACTCATGCGCCGGCCCGCAAGGTGCGGTGCGGACCCGTCTCTAGGCGATGTCCAGACACACCGGGACATCACCCCTTCGCGGGGGGCTCTACTGCGGGTGGAGGGCAAACCCCGGCCCATCCACCCGCGGCCTCACTAGGGCGGCATGAGGCGCAGGAATCTGCGCGCACGCCGCCCAGCTCGCGGGCGGCGGATCGGATCCGCGAGGCCGTCTGCCTCTCTGATCCTCTCCGCCGCCTCCTTCTGCGAGATGACATCCTCGCAGAAGGACGCGACCGCGGTAAAACTCCTCTCGCTGCGTGCCATGGAGCGCAGGATGGCCGGCAGCGAGAGGTCGACTCCCACTATTGCCACGAGATCACGGCGCTGCACCGCCCAGGCCGGACAAGCCTCGAGCGTGTGCTGCGCCGTGTCCTCGCGGCAGGGACAGTGATGACAGGCGGGACTCAATTCCCTCCTGGCGACCGAGTACAGATACTTTCCGAAGCAGCCGTGCTCGGAAAGCATCTGAGTCAGTCGGAAGGAAAGGTTCCCGTGCTGTCTCTCCGTCCACTCGACAATGACCGGCTGGAGCGCCGCCACGGTGCGATGACCTGCACTCGGGGACTCCAGCCGGGACGACCATTTAGCCATAATGGCTTGGCGGGCGGCATCTCGCCACCCGCGGACCTCTTCGGGCGGAGGCCGACTGCCACTATCCGCCCGATGCTGCGTCGTCAGTCGATATACTTCGGCGAGCACTTCCGCCTCCAGATCCAACGGAGGGGTTCCGGCCAATGCGCAGGCCGCTTCCGTGGACACGGTGCGGTACCCGCGTATGGCCCTGACCGCCACGATGCGTTGGGCCCTCAAAAGCGAGGGCCTATTGCGGGCAGTCAGGGCGTCCGCCCACACCGGTGCGCCGTACAGCGCCATTGACCGGATCACCCCGGTATACAACCGTCGGCAGCCGATACTGGCTCCGCCCAGGTTTGGCAAAAGCCTCCCCAGGACGGACGCGGCGCCGACGAGTCTCGGGGCGAGCCTACGGAAGTGCTCGTCGAAGTGCCACCTGGAGTCGATATATAGGCCCAGATACTTAATCTGGGCCGCCACCGGTACGAGGACCGAACGGATCTCGATCGAGGCGCGGGGCGGCGGGCGGCGATAAGGCCCGTGAAAGAACACGGCCTCCGTCTTCTCAACCGCCACCCGCAGGCCCAACGCCTCAATACGTCCGACCACCTGGGAGACTCCCACGGTGGCCAAGTGGGCCGCCTCCTCGAAGCTTTCCCCCGGGGCCGTGACGAGAGTGTCATCCGCGTAGCAGATGACACCCAGCCCGGGAGGAAAGACTCCGCGGAGGACCCAATCATAGCCGATGTTCCACAGGAGCGGCCCTAAGACCGACCCCTGAGGAACACCGCACGACACGGGTCGCTGCAGCACACGTCCGTCGCAGTCCTCGTACAATACACGCCTCTCCTGCAGATAGTCTGCTACTAGCCGCCTCAGGTAGACGGGCACCCCGTGATAGCGGAGCGCCTCCCCGATGCAGCTGAACGGCAGACTATTGAATGCGTTGGCGATGTCCAAAGACACCGCCAACATCACTCCGCCGCGGCTCACAACCTCCTCGGCTGCAGCCCTCAGATGCAGGATTGCATCGACCGTCGAACGCCCCGTTCTGAAGCCGAACTGTGCGTCCGACAGGTCGGGCCCCACTGTAGTGAGATGCTCGACGATGCGGGCAGCGAGAATTTTCTCGAACAACTTACCCGCGTCGTCGAGCAGCACTATGGGCCTAAAGGCTGATGCCGAATTGGCGGGCCGTCCAGGCTTCTGCAGGAGTACCAGCTTCCCGCTTTTCCAGCAATCAGGGAACCGGCCGGACGCTAGGCAGGCGTCCAGCAGTTCCCTGAGGCGGTCCTCCATGTAGTCGAGGGCCAGGGCCAACACACGGGCAGGAATCCCGTCAGGCCCGGGGCGGTGTTCTTTGAACGAATTCGCAGAACGGCCACCCCCACCTCCGTCTCCGTGACGGGCGGAACATCCTCCCCTACAACCCCCTCGTCCTCGGCCACAGGAGCCATGGACGGGGGTGTATGCTCCGCCCGATCCGGGAAAAGGCCCTCGACCACTTCCGTCAGGAAGCTGGGCTGGAGAGTCTCCGTGAGGGGGGTGCCCTGCGCGCGGAGCTTGTCACGCGCCGCGCGGTAAGGGCGACCCCAGGGGTCACTGTCCAGACTCTCCAGCATTTCGGCTCTGCTGCGCTCCTTGGCAGCATCTATAGCCCGCCTGAGGGTGATTTCGGCCTCTCTGGCCACCTCCCTCAAGCGGACCACCTCCGGGTGTTGGGCGTCTCTGTGACGCCCACGGCTTCGGGTGACGGCCCTCTTGGCACGGTTGGATGCCGCGCGGAGGGACGCCAGCTCTTGGGACCACCAGTAGACCTCCTTCTTTGGAGGCCTACGTCCGACCCGGTGCATGGCCGCGTCGCAAACCGCAGTTAGCGAGTCGCGAAAGCGGCCTGCACCGACGTCCACCCCCTCAGTCGGAGGTGGCAGAGACAGCCACGCTTGCACGATGGCTGCCTCCGCCAGTTGGTCCCTGTCGAGACTTCCCAAAGCCCACCTCTTAAAAGGTGAGATGCTGCCAACCCTGTGACCCCTACTGGCGTCCCGCGATCGAGACAACTCAAATCGGATGTATTGGTGATCCGAATCGGTCGTCTCGTCGTTCAGGACACGCCAGTTCCTCACACGTGCAGCAAGCGCGGGGGTAGCGAACGAAAGGTCCACTATCGACCACCCCCACGGCTTGATACACGTTGCGGTGGTGCCTCTGTTTAGGAGACAGACGCCCACCGCATCTGCCCACTCTAGCACGACGTCGCCGCGGCCACTGGTACTGGAGGACCCCCACGCCTCAGACCAGGCGTTGAAGTCCCCCATGACCAGCACGTGACCTGAGGCCACTTGCCGCATCGAGGTCTCCAGTCGAAAGATGAAGTCCTCGAAATCGCTCAACCTCCGGTTCGGGGAGAAGTATACACCGTAAACGGTGATATCTCCCCAGCCGGCAGCGACATATCCCGGACCCTTGTCTCTTGGCGACAAGGGGGGGAAATGAAGCGCCGTGGAGGCGACGATTGCCACGTTTCCATGTATCGAATACGAACCGACCCAATTCGGGCGGTTCGGAACGATATGCGGATCCGCGGCTACGGCAAGGCCTATGGACCACTGCGCCATGTTTTGCATGAGGAGGTTCTGCGCACCGGCGCAGTGGTTCAGGTTCACCTGGAGGATGTTGCACCCGCGATCCATTATTGGAGCGCGGTTTCTACATCCTCCTCCATTTGCGACGGCGACGTCGGCGATACGGCGCTGGGAGCGGCCTCGGTCGATCGACCAGCCCCCAGGCGTGGCGTAGAAGCCGTGGTTTGGGGTTGTCTGCAACCCTCACGGCCCAGCAAGTGGTTAGCGGGCAGCTTGCCCGCGGCACATGCCGCAGTGAGGGTGAGTGCTGAGTGAGGGGGGGCGGAGCACTCCGCCGCCTTGTGCCCGGGTTGACCGCAGCGGAAACATAATCCGCTGCAGTCAAAGCAACTGGTGCACTTTACGCGAGCGTGCCCGGCTGCCATGCACTTAAAGCACCTCATGGGCCGGCTCCCCAGGATAGTAATCCTGGCTGAGATCCAGCCCACGAGGAGCCTGCCCGCATCGGCCAAAACTTTGACCGAGGCGACCGGACAGCTCGCCCACACTGCACCAACGCCTCCGGGACCGGGGCGGATAGTGCCGACCTTGACGTGGTCCGGGCTGCACTTCGTAGTCGAAGCTATGGCCTCCCGGACGTCGTCGGCAGTCGTGAAGTCCGCCAGACCCGAAATGCGCACCTCGGCGCACTTGGTGGGCCTGGCGATCCTCACGCCGTCCACACCCTCGAATAACCCCCGCAGCTTTTCGGCCACGACGTCGGCCCTCCTGGCACCCTCCGCCCCCGGGAACTCGAGGATTCGAGCTCCCGTGCGGGCGAGGCGTGTTCGGGCACCAACGCCTCCGAGATCGGAGACGTCGATGCCTTGTTTGGCCGCAGGAGGACCTCGCCGTAGCCAAGGCCTCGCTCCACCGCCTCTGGCGCCACCGTGATCACCACGGCGGCGGACTTGGGCGGTGACAACCTCGGCTTCTTGCCACTGGTTTGTGGGGCAGCGGCGGAAGTGGCGGCAGCGGCTGCCTTTGCCGCAGCCTTCTTCCGCTTCTTCTTCCCGCCCCTCTTTTTCCTCCGGCTCACCGTTTGCCAGCCCTCGCTGTCCGGCTGAGCGGAGGTTGAGGGGACGGGAGCTAAGGAGACAGGCGTAAGTGCCACGGGAGGGGGGCACGTCGAGCCCTGGCTGGGGCCCGCGAGGGCGCCTGCACCGATCGTAAGGGTGGAAAGTCCACACTTGGGCCGGCTGCTGCGGGACCCGCTGGTCGCACTGCCGACGCACTGCCCTGAGACGGGCGCGCAGCGGCCGCGTAGGAGGGCGCTGGCACCGCCTGCGTCCGCCTCATTGCCGCCGTTGTAAGGCGGCGGGGCTCAGGAGGCAGCCTCGCCTCCAGCGACTGGAGCTTTGCGTCCAGCATAAAGCCCACGCTCAGCATCACCTCCCTCATAAGCTCCTGCGAGAGCAGGCCCGAGGGAGGTACCACGGAGGGTGGGGGCGTTGGAGCCACCTCTTCCAGCACTGGCGCTGCTGGTGGAGCAGGCGAAGCTAGCTGCACCGCAGCCGATGCAGGCGGAGGAACCGGCGCTCCCACTGCCTTAGTCAGGCGGCGCATCTCCACCTGCATCTGCCGCATCTCCTCCTGGAGAGCCAGAATCTCGGCGGCCTGCCGCTTATTGGCTATTAAAAGCCGCCTCGTCTCGTCTGAGACGGTGCGGCCTGACAGGGCCTCCACCGCCTCCTTCAACCCCGAGGCCGCTAGCTTAAGGGCCTTTTGGTACGTCCCTTTGAGGTGCGTCGACTTGGTGGCCACATCCAAGATTATGGCCACACTCTTCGACGACCTCTCCAGGAGCTCCGCTGCCGAGTGCGGGTTACCATCTGCACTCGAGTCGAGCTCAGCAGACAGCTGTTCCACCCGCTCGAGCGCAGCCTGCTCCTCATCGGCACGCCGACGGGCCAGATCCGCCTTGCGGGTGGAGCCGAGACCACCTGGCCCCGATCGGCCCCTTCCAGCGCTGGAAAGCTTAGCAGGAGGCTGAGCAGCCCCGCCGGACTCGACGGAGCCGTCCAGAGCTTCCACTGAGCCCTCAAGTGGGCGCTTTTGCGCCTTCAAGAATTTGGACACGAGGTTCAACGAAGTCGTTGAACCCCTATCTGACGACGCGGAATCCATGTCCGCCTCCGACTCGCCGACCGAGGCAGCACGGAGGCGGGATGACCGCCGCAACTCTACTGTTGGCTGCCTAAAGGCTGCCGTCCTCACCTGGTCGCTCCCTGAAGCCGGAGTGGCCTCAAGAAGCTCTTCGTCGCACTGGGCGACGGTGCTCGCTGTGGAGCTCTTCTTTTTTGTGTTTGGGGTTTTGGGTTTTAATTTTAAATTATCCATGAAATTCCCACGAGCATGAGACGAAATGACTACACTTCCCGGGTGACGCTCATTCCGGGAAGCGGGGTACATACTGTGGAGGTCCCCAGGTGTCCACAGGTTTTTACGACTTCGCTGTCGGGTGTTACAGACTTTTCCTTGTCGCGGGCCGGCCAATGAAGGCAAGCCCCGCGTCCTCCGAGATCACATCTTCCCGCATGTGGCTAGCATGCAGGTCTTTGACGATCACCCGGAGATTACGCGATGCGAGAGGGCAGCCACTCCCCCCATCACCGACGGCGGCACGAATGCCTGTCAGCCCCTGCGCGAGCAGTGGGCCGACCCGTCCCTCGATCCTTTCGGATCTGGGATCCTCGCGGATCCCTCGCGGGCCTAGCAGGCCCGCCATACCACGACCCCCTCGTGCAATGGGGTCAGCTAGCCCTGAAAAGGGCTGGAACGTTAGCCGTCGACGTTGACGCCAGCTACTCCAGAGGAGCAATCAATGATGCGTCATCGCCCACGTTGCCCAGGGTGCACCGCGAGGAGGTGTTCCGTCGCACCCCATCAGGCTTAACCCCTACTACAACACTTAGTATCTCATCTTGGGAAAATTGACAATCCTTGCTTTCCTCCAAGTGGGCGAAAATCTCCCCCATAGCTTTTGTGATATGACTATCTCTAGATATATTAGTTTTTGGTTTTGGAAAACTGATATCTGAGATAGGCTTTACAAAAGTAGTGTGGTAGCAGTCTTACTGGTATATTGCGTCCTCAGTAATAAGATCGTTAATGAAGGAAAGAACTTCATTACTCCAGGAATTCTTCCTCATAGAACATACCTCCCTGGTATGATATTCAACATTACAGTTTCAACGAAATGGACAAAAATCCTTTTGTCCAAAGATACATTTAATTCCGCCTTCTACTCAATGTGCACTTAAAAAACAATTGTTATTGAAATCCAATTTAGAAGCTGAAGATCTGAGCTGAAAGACCTCTGCACTTTCAGCCTCCCTTACCTCTTTCATAATACGACTCCGTTCGGGTGTAATTTTTATTACAATTAAAGTGCATCAAAAGGGATGTCAAACCACGTATAAAATGGTGCTTGTCGTCCTTCCGTTCCTTACTAGCTTTCATAAGGGCTAGTATTCCTTTTTATTTCACCTCACATCCTTACTCCCTTTTAAGGATATCTTCAAAACACTCTGGCAGGGTGCAATCTAGCTGATTAGCCACATCGGGCAAATATATTTTTAGCCGCTCTATATATACACTAACATAGCTTGTTATGTTCGGGGAAATTGGTAAGTACATAAAATATATATCGTAGCAGCTGAGTCTTTTTATTGAATAACGCCAGCAGTACTGGCGTCGTCACATGCAGGTACACTCATTATAATTGCAAACAATGAAAACAACAACATACAAAGGACCACTGTTTTTGGTTATAAACAGTTAATGATGAATTAATATAGAAATGTGAATTATTATTAATATTTAACTAGTTATGGTCGAACCTATGATAGTTATATAAATCAAATTTACAAATTACAATTGAAAATATTAAAGAATATTATTTCATATAGATTTAGATCGGAAAAAGAGAAAATCTCGGTCCCGTCCTAGATGTTCTCTTTTTCCGATCTAAATCTATATGAAAAAATCCGTTCCCGCAGGTGGAACGCACAGGTAGATTTCGTGAAGCAATTAGAGAACTACGGACTTTAAACAGTTTAATTTCTTTTTCTCGAAAACGGTAACTTTTAGCGATAAACTTTTCAGACAATTATTTTAGACTTAAAAATGGCCTATCGATTAAAAATGTTTCCGACGGCAAGAATGTTCACCGGTTAGAAGTTGTGGTTTTTTTCCCGAAAAATTTTGGTTTTTCCCCTCTCCACTTTTAGTTAAAGTTTTAATCTTATAGGTTTGTAATTAAAAGTTGTTGGTATTCATGTATAGGTACTATGGGATAAAATTAGAAAGGTTTGAATATCTTTCATGGAACGTGAAATTTTGAGGAAAAACTGATTTCACAAAAAGTGAGGCCCTACCGTCCCCTTAGGCCGGATTCCACCCGTTCACGAACTTAAACTAAGTTTACACCCAAGCAATTTTTGACCGCAGTTTGAAAGCGATCGGGGCAAAAATGCGACCGTGAGAGTGCCGCAAATTTTGGGAAGTGGAACCATACATACATATATATATATATATATATATATATATATATATATATATATATATAAACTTTTTGACCAGTGGTCATTTCGGACTCAGGGGTCATAACTAGACCTCCTATGAACATTTTTTTTTAAATTGTCTTTAAAATTTAAAATTCTATTTTTTTTAATTTTTTTTTTAAATCTACTGTCGTAGTCAAGAAACCAATAGGTAGATCGATTTCATCGAAATCTACCTAAAAGTAAGCTTACAAAATGCTTAAAAATTTAATTGAATATTGTTTCACCTAAAATGAAATTAAAATATTGTAATGATGAAATTGATCTGTTCACACACTGTAAAGTTTTACCCATTCATACAAAATTTACGTACACCATATTGAAGGAACACTTTTTTAACGATCAAGTAAAAATCAAAAGCAGCAGAGCATTCTGTATATACTCGAGCGTTAGCGCAAAACCGGTTGTGCACGGAACGCGCCAACAATGTGTATGGCGAAAGAACGGCTAACTACATTGTTGTACCTAGAGATTTAATTGATGCTATAACAGGAAGTAATATTAAATACAAGCTAAAAGCCTTTTTGTTTACAAATAACTGTAAGTTGTAACAAAATTATACGGCATAGCTTGTTTTGTTGTTTCCCCCAAACCGGGGCAAGACGGGGACTCCGTGGTTCCCAAACCCGAGGGGACCATCTCGAAACCGGAGATGGCCCAGGGTCAGTCGGGGTGCGAGGGATATGCTCTATGGGCAACCTTACACCCCGGCGTATTAAGACCCGAGATGGTGTGCGGTTTTAGACGGTTCAAGCCCGAAGTAACCGCCCCCGCTGGGCGGCGGGGGGGTATCCAAAGGGATATCCGCACGAAAAAAAAAAAGGGTATAGCTTGTTTGTTATAAGATTCATGCATGCAATTGAGCAAATTATTTTATGTACCCACCTACCTACTTATTATGGCTCTGTCGCAAAATGGCCACTTCTCAAAATGACTACAGGTAGCAAAATGTCCCTTTCTCAGAATGTTCCTTTTTTTTTTCGTGCGGAAATCCCTTCGGATACCCCCCCCCCCCGCACGCCGTCTCGGGTCTACAGACGCCAGGGTGTAAGGTTGCCCATAGAGCATATCCCTCGCACCCCGACTGACCCTGGGTCATCTCCGGTTTCGAGATGGCCCCCTCGGGTTTGGGTACCACGGTGTCCCCGTCTTGCCCCGGTTTGGGGGAGGGGCGCTAGTCGCCCCACCGTCCCGGCCTGCTTCTGCTTGGGTGACAGGCGGCCTTACCTGCCACCCCCAGGCCTGCGCTCATGGAGGACGGAGGTCGTTAAGCGACCTCCGGCGCCTGAGCCGCCTGCGACGCGTGGCGAGCAAGTTGCGCGCTCGGCGGGCCGGGAGAGTTCTAAATCTCTCCCGGGCGCGCTCCGCCATGTCCTTCGCGAGCATTACATGCTCGCAGAAGGAGGTGGCGGCGGCCCACGCGCTCGCGCTCTCAAAATGTCTCTTTCGCAAAATGTCCCTTTAGCAAAATGTCCCCTTCCTCAAACAGGCATTAAATTACTTGTGGGTTAGGTTAGGTTAGAACTGTGACCCCAACAGAGCGCGAGCCGAGCGAGCGTAGCGAGCGTGCCGCGGCAGCGGCCGGCGAAGCGCCGGACAAATAATTTTGGGGTCACAGTTCTAATCTAACCTAACCCACAAGTAATTTAATGCCTGTTTGAGGAAGGGGACATCTTGCTAAAGGGACATTTTGCGAAAGGGACATTCTGAGAAAGGGACATTTTGCGAAAGGGACATTCTGAGAAAGGGACATTTTGCAAAAGGGACATTCTGAGAAAGGGACATTTTGCTACCTGTAGTCATTTTGAGAAGTGGTCATTTTGCGACAGAACCATTTTGAGAAGTGGTCATTTTGCGACAGAGCCGTATCAGCCACCTCAATAAGTGTCCTTTTAATTGCGGTCAGCTTAGCCAGAGAATAAATTCGCAAAAAAATGCTATAACCTAATCGCATGACCTTGGTGGTCGTGCGATTGGGTTATAGGAATTTTTGCGGGTCCAAATTGTCGATAGGTATAATGATGAACAAAATAAGCTTTAATATTGAATTTCATGCTTATTACTTCAGAAGTTAATTACTTTTCATATAACGGACTTCGATACATGCGTTCATCCCTTATTTACCCCTTAGTCATAAAATTTAAAAAAATGCTGGTAGACGTATTCTTTTATTTCTGACCAGTAGCGTTTGGGCGCTTGCCTGTTCTTGGGAAGCTGTACGAGAAAATGCTGGCAGCTCGGCTCAAGTTTCACCTACTTCCACGGATTAGTACTCGCCAGTACAGCTTTATGCCACGGAGGAGCACCGAAGACGCCCTCTATAACCTGCTAAAGCACGTGCGTGACAAACTCGATCAAAAGAGGATTGTTATACTTGTGTCACTGGATATAGAGGGCGCCTTCGATAGTGCTTGGTGGCCTGCTATAAGTGCACGACTGGCAGAAGAAAAGTGCCCCGTTAACTTTTGGCGGGTTGTCAGCAGTTACCTCAGCAAGAGAACAGTGCGGGTGAGATACACAGGGGCTGAGTGCACGAGAGGCACCCAAAAGGGATGTGTCCAGGGATCGATAACGGGTCCCTTACTGTGGAATCTACTATTAGACCCCTTACTCAAGATGCTGAAGGAGGGTGAGGACTACGTTCAGGCCTTTGCGGATGACGTAGTCCTCATCTTCGACGGGGAAACAGTAATTGACATCGAGAGACAGGCCAATGCCTCCCTCAAACGTGTTCGGGCGTGCGGCGTCGAGAACAAATTAAAGTTTGCGCCACACAAGACGCGTGCGATGGTTCTTTAATATATATATAGCTGCTCGTGCTGATTCACTGACTCACTCATTGATCATCACCTCTCCTGAACAATTTTGTTTGAAAAATTTTTTTTTCACTGATGGTTTCGTATAGAGGATAAAAATTCATTCGGAGGAAAAATATGGCATACAAATTTCGGCGGTGTCCATCTCGGAGAGTATAAAAGATGGAAGAGTAGTTTCTTCGCAAAAGATGATCACGATCCAAAGGTCTACTCGATGAATAGAAAAAAAATTCAAGATGGCGGAATTTATTTTTTTCTATAGAAAATGTATGGCGAATATTGAATAGACTACGAGTTTTGAACTATGCAAGACTTTGATTTATGGTTTCTTTTTAAAATGTTTTTGTGGAAGAACTCTTAGTCAGAAATATGTAGATAGATGATGATCGAGGGTTTGGAAGATGGGTGAGGAGCACGGCCAGGGTATTAAACATAGGTGAGGGCTGCTCAAACAAAAAATACTTGGAACCTCATCCAATTGGCAGTGAACTGAAAAAAAATTCTAAATGGAGAAAAAAAGATAGCCGCCATACAAATTTCGTCGGTGTCTATCTCGGAGAGTATAAAAGATAGAAGAGTGGTTTCTTAGCAAAAGATGATCAGGACTTGAAGATCTACAAAATATACAGAAACAAAATTCAAGATGGCGGAATTTATTTTTCCATGCAAAATATATGGAGAATATTGAAGAGACCGCAAGTTGGGAACTATGCAAGACTTTGATATGGTTCCTTTTCAGAATGTTTTTATGGAAGAACTCTCAGTCAGAAATATGGAGGTAGATGATGATCGAGGGTTTGGAAGATGGGTGAGGAGCATGGCCAGGGTATTAAAGATAGGCGAGGGCTGCTCAAACAAAAAATACTCGGAACCGCATCCAATTGGCAGGGAGATGAAAATAAATCCAAAATGGCGGATTCAAGATGGCGTCAACACAAATGTCATGGGTGTTTCTCTCAGAAAGTATTAAAGATGGATGAATTGTGTTTCGGTTCACCTCTGGTGTAATTTTTTTTCCCTGATGCTTTCGTATAAAGGACGAAAATTCATTCGGAGGAAAAATATGGAGGGAGCTGATGATTGAGGATTTTGGAGACGGGTGAAGAGCACGGCCAAGGTTTTGAAGAGAGGTAGGGGGTGCTCAAATAAAAACCACTCGGAATCTCATCCAATTGCCAGTGAGCTAAAAATATAACCAAAATGGCAGATTCAAGATGGCCATACAAATTTCGACAGCGTCTATCTCACAAAGTATAATAGAAGATAGAAGAGAGGTTTTTTGGCAAAAGATGATCAGGACTTAGAGGTCTACTCGATGAATAGAAAAAAAAAATCAAAATGGCGAAATTTATTTTTCCATACAAAATATATATTATATTATATAGCTCGATTACCACTCACTCACTCACTGACACAATTGTCCTCCTAGAAGAAGTAATGGGGGATATGGATGATGTATGGGAAAAATGTAGAGAGAGCTGAGGTGACTATGGGAAAAATCCGAAATGTCAAAAAATTCAAGATTGTGGTCGTGTGGTCAACATGGTGGTCGTTTCTCCGCTATCTTTGATGACATGGCAACATGGTGTCATTTTTGAGTAAATCGATTCTGATTTTGAATTTTTGAAAAAAAAAGTTGAAGAATCCAAGATGGCGGATCGATTTTTTTATTTAACACTCTAAGCAGCTCGCGCTCCGCACAAAATACTAGTATATATATATATACTGCCAGTGGGGACGCCGTTTGACCAGACGGGTGATCAGCCCTTCTATGTGGGGCCATTTCACCCATTTCCCCTATAACGACTGTCATACATATTCGTATGGCAACCGGGACCGACATCTTAACGTGCTCTCCGAGGCACGACCAGACCAATGCAAATACTCATATTCATGCATACAAATATTTGCACTGAGCGGGGATCGAACCCGCGCCTCAAGTTTGCTCTCTCAGATTATTGCACCGTCTACCAGGCGGAACTCCTGGCGCCACGCAAAGCGGTATGGTAGAGCAGCATGACGTTGCCACGTTCGGCCTTCTCAGTGATAGCAGGGTGGCACTCCTTAGCGTGGTCAATCCGCCCTTTTTCCACCTCTTGGCGGTAGAGACTAGGGAGGCTCTTGGTCGCTGTAAACAGCAAGGCAAGAGCGTCTCTCTCTACTGGATCAAGGGCAACGTAGCCCTTGAGGGGGATTAGAGGGCGGATTGGCTCGCTAGGGAGGCCGCCTTGAAGTTCAAAAAAGCCCTTGAGTATGATCAATGCCCTGTCTCATTCGTAAAGGGAGTCCTACGACGAGGCTCCCTTGAAGAATGGAACAGGCGTTATCAGGAGAGCGCAACCGCCTCCACCACAAAACTATTCTTCCTCTGCGCAATACAGGTACACAAAGTCGTCAGGAGAATAAACATCAAGGGCCCAACTACCCAATTCCTCACGGGGCACGGTGGGTTCGCTTAATATTTGACTCGTTTCAAGTGCAAGGCGGACCCATCGTGTGCCTGTGAGCTGGGTATTCCTGAATCTATATCCCACCTCCTGACGAACCCTATTCACGCTGCTGACAGGCGCGACCTGGAGATCGAAACCGGCATAAAAGTCGACAAAGACAACATAAAAGCGCTGATCAGTGAATATACGGCTCAAACTATAAAATATGCTACTAAAATTGTCAGTATGGCCAACAATAGAAAGAAGCTCTAAAATTATCATGTTAGCACATTATAATGAATATAATGATGCCTAGCATTAGAATGTTCTAGACATTTAGTTAAGTTTGTACACCGAAAGTTACTTTCAATATAGTTTTTTGTTAATAGAAATAAGATACTGTTATGTTGAAAATGATAAGCTGTTAATGTTAATTAGCAAATAGATTGTAATAGATATAGATAGAGTAAGATAACCTGTGAGTAAATATGTCACTGTTTAATAAATAAAAATTACAAGATTAAGTATAGACTAGGTACACAATTCCCCTCAGAGAATAGAAGGACGAATGATAGTAAGAGAAGGATAAATGATAGAACTGGAATGACAAAGAGGCCTGGAATGAAAGATGATTAGAATAGGACTAAAAAGTAGGAAGCATTTTTATTAAAAATAAAGAAACAAAGGATCCGCATTTTTGCAGAGGCGTAAAAAAAACTCATGAGGGGCCATACACTAATGAGCCCGGTCATGGAGGTAGGTAGTCCCGGGCGTAGACGAGTCTGCGGTGTCCTTGCCGCAGACTGCGGAACTCTGGGGGCAGGGTTCTTTCCCGCTCCCTCTCCACCGCCTCTTTCGCGCACATCACCTGCTCGCAGAAAGAGGCGGTTGCGTGCCACTTGCTCCCGTTAGAGACCACGGCTCTTCCAGCGAGAGACCGTCCACGCCCAGGACCGCAACGAGATCCCGACGTTAACTCGCATATGCTGGGCACTCCACCAACGTGTGAAGCGCCGTGTCTTCGCCAGGATCCTCGCAGTGCTGGCACTGTGGCGTTGTCTCCCGGTGGATGCGCCACAGATACTTACCGAAGCACCCGTGTCCGGTAGTTATCTGGCACATCCGGTAGGAGAGGTCACCATGGTGCCTCTCCAATCACTCCTCCGGCCTCACCGCTGCGATGGTGGATTCCCCCCATCTTGGATGCTGAAGTCGCACCCTCCATGTCTCCATGAGTTTCTGGCGGAGCTAGGACCGCTGAGCCCTGATTTCTCGGGGCTCCGGCCTATGGCTTCAATAATTAATTAATAATGTTTATGGGTATTTTTTTTACACGACCATACTCTAAGTGAGCGTGTCCCAGAAGTTTACCATTTATTTTATGTAGAAATGAGAGAAAATTTATTATGACGTGTCGATGGTAAAAATATTTAATATTTCATCATCATCAACCTATTCTAGTCCACTGCTGAATATTTAATGTATCCGAAATACATCAATTTACGTGAATAATTTATTGATAAATATAAAATAATACTGAATATAATTTTGAATACCCTTGATTCTACTATGTCCCACATTGACCGGCTTAGTTTATTCGTGAATTTCCTTCAGTGGTAAGGGTAAAGAAGAATGAATGGTATCGAAATATGATAATATTATCAGAATTAAAATAACACTACTTTAATAATATAAACTATGTTTCGTAACATTATATTATGTCTCACAATTCCGGCCCTGCATGGAATTACACTTTGTAACCGTAATTTGATGGACTTTGTCGCCAAAAAATATACCACCGACTTTCTTCCCTGGCAACAATACTTCAGACTTCGCCATTTTGTAAAGCAGTCAGGGAATGACCATTTGACGCATTTCGTGTCGAAACTTGTTGAGCGTTACCGTGCCGGATTTTTCATCCACTTTGTAATTGTAATTTTTACTGGTAAGTTTGGTTTTCTGTTTATAGAAATATAATAATGATAAACTACTAGGTAACGCATTATATATAAACTATTAAAATAGTTGTTTTTGTGTTTCATCTTTATTAAAGTTTATTTACAAGCAATCTTAGGTCGGCGATTGGAGATGCGTTATATACTTCCATTTTGTTTGGTTATATAACGTGGAATAAAAAAGTTAGAAAATGGAAATATAAAGGCGAGTGCAAATGCATGCAGACATGTGTTTACTTATCTTTTTAGCGGATATATGATGATATCTTGGAACAATAATTATTTTAGTACAATAATTAGTTTTTAGTATATAATTTAGTAGAATATGTCTATTTGCATTGGTCTGGGTGTTTCTATCTATAATATGTATGTATTTACAAAAAAAAAAAAAAAAAATGTATATAAGTATGTTTATCCGCATTCTGGAACCCATAACACAAGTTAGTTAAACTATGCTTACTTTGGGTCTAGAAAGCGCTGTGTAGAATGTCCTAAAATATTTATTTATAAAATATTTATAATTATTGTCGGTTACTTGAGTTGTGTTTCAGCATAAAAATGTACTTGAGGCTCTTATTTTGTTCTTTAATTAACTTATAATTTGCAAAGTGTTGGTATTTTTAGACGCTTTTATTTAACTTGCAATGTTCATATTGTAACTTTGCTGAAGTCTTGCAAGTAATTTTTCGACCACTGCTGATTATCCGATTGAGCTGAAATTTTGCATGCCACGTGACAATACAATGTTATGATAACATAGAGCTGTTCTGAAGCTGGAGGAGGAAGGTAGCCATAGGAACTACTCAATAAAACGATACAACCACATCGAGTTTGGGATCGTTTGAATGGTATTAACGAGTACTATGATCCTGTATGGTAACCAGGGTCTAATGCTGGAGCTGGAAGATGGTTTGGGCTCGTTTGATTCGTCTTCACAAGTAGTTAGGTGCTAGATTCCCATCTGTGTGGTGCCTGTCCTCTCATTACCTTCAAATAGTTGCCCGTGTAAAGGCGTATATTATCGATCGTTTTTCTTTTTTTTAAGTTCTTATTTTTATTTTTATGTTTTTACTACCTGTTCTACTAATTTACTGCGCAGATAACTAAGCAAGGTAGTCTTTTTCATGAGAAAGCAACAAAAATCCCGTAAGTGCACGGTTCTTTTGACCGCTGGTGTGCTTTACAAGTATAACCACAGTATAACATTTATTTTGATCTACCGTTTGAGTCGCAGTCTCAGTCAGTGGCTGTATATGCCACTCTATGGCGCGTTCTCAGGAGCGTACAGTACCCGTGGTCTTTCTCTCTCCACGCACATTGCTGTTTCACGCGCGATAGAGTGAATGTGTAAAGGCGGCTATTTTATTTAGCCCACATCACCTCACTTTCTGCGCAGAGCCTTAACATTGTGCTTTTTTGCATTGATACCTTGCGTTGTGTTGCAATTTCATATTTATTCTTTGCTGGGATTTCTTTTATTTGAATGAAGCTTAATTATATATTTTTTGATATTCATCTAACGTTTAATACTTGAAATGACGGTTATTTTGTCTAGCCCGCCTTACCTCGCTTTTTGCCCAGCGCCTTAACATTGTGCTTTTTTGCATTGATATCTTGCGTTGTGTTCCAATTTTATATTTATTCTTTGCTGGGATTTCTTTTATTTGAATGAAGTTCAATTATATATTTTTTGATACTTATCTAACGTTTAATACTTGAAATGACACATAAGTTACATTTACCTAATGTATATATTTGAAATTGCACACGTAAGGCGCAAGACAATTTTATTATAGTTTTGCTATAATAGTGAATGTCATAGAAAATGTATGTACATAGTTATATATTTTTAGATAAACCTAGTTAAGATGCCACTTGCTAATGCTGAAAAATAAAGAAAGTACCGAGAAAAGTTAAAAAATCTGTTAAGAAGGAAGAAATTTAAAAAAAACATGGGAAGAATAAAAAGAAATACAAAAAAGTTCAAGATATGACAAACGAGGAAAAAGACGATACAAGAAAAATATGGCGGAGACAAAAACAACAACAAAAAGAAAAAAAATGCGGAAAATAAAAAGAAAAAAAACCGAAAAAGGGGATCGGCCTACAGATAATCCGAAACTTTCTAAACGACTGAAGAAAATAACTATTCGTTTTAAAAAGTCTATACATACTATCGAAAAACTTAACAAAACTATTGGTAATTTGAGAAAGATTAACTACCGTCTAAATATATTTCTTAAGGCAAAAATGGAACTAAACTACAAAGAAATCGCTAAGTTGAATTGTAGAACTGAAGTGTTCGAAAGTATGATAAAGGGAATTTATAAATCAAGCGACAAATTTAAAAAAAGGCACATTAAAAACCTAACCTAACCGAACCGAAAAACACATATTAAAAACGGGTGGTATCAAAAAAGCATACAAGGAACTACCGAAATCTTTAGACTGGGTAGTAAAAATGAAAAGCAATAGAGGAAAATGGAACTACGACAGAAAAGACATACTGGAAATTGCAACATCCTACTACAAAGAACTGTATGAATGCAACAACACCTCGCGAGAAGAAATAAATTTATTAGAGACCTCAGATATCCCCAAAATTCTTCACGTAGAAATAGAAAAAGCAATAGACACACAACGGAAAGACAAAACACCAGGGCCCGATGGTATAAACAACGAGATCTTAATACGAAACAAGCAGGCAATCGTACCGATCCTCACGGAAATGTTTAATGATATTATATACACAGAAATTATCCCACAGAAATGGACAGAATCAAACATCATCCTTTTATATAAAAAGGGAGACAAACACGACATCGGAAACTACCGTCCAATCAGTCTCATGTCTAACATATATAAGATATTTGCCAAGATAATTTTAAAACGGATAGAAGGAACACTAGATGAACATCAACCCATCGAACAAGCAGGTTTTCGGAAAGGCTACTCGGTAATCGATCACATTCATGCTGTCCGCCAAGTCATAGACAAGTATAAAGCATACCAGCGCGAGTACTACATTGCTTTCATTGACTATACCAAAGCATTCGACTCATTATACCACGGAAAAATATGGAAGTCCCTAAAGGAACAAGGAATCGAGCAAAAATATATCCGCTTAATAAGAAATGTATATAGTCATAGCACCGCAAGAATCCAACTAGAAAAGAAAGGTAAACCATTTACAGTAGGAAGGGGTGTCAGACAAGGAGACCCTCTATCTCCAAAACTATTCTCAGCGGTTCTCGAAACAATCTTTAGGGGTCTTAACTGGGAAAATCTGGGAATCAATGTCGACGGAGCCTCCCTAACACACTTGAGGTTTGCAGACGACATAGTGTTATTTGCTGAAACACCGGAAAACATACAACAAATGATACATGAACTAGCGGATGAAAGTGAGAAGATAGGTTTAAAGTTGAACCCAGAGAAAACAAAGATAATGACAAACGGGAAGAAAACAACCATACACTTACGAAATAACCAAATCGATTACACCGACGAATACATATATCTGGGACAGCTAATAACACAAGAGGATCCTATACGCAAGGAAGTCGAAAGAAGGATAACAAATGGCTGGAAGAGATACTGGAGTCTGAGAGAGGCCATGAAAGACAAAACTCTTCACATTAATGCAAAGCAAAAACTTTTCAACACCTGCGTATTACCCGTTTTAATGTATGGCTGCCAAACATGGACTTTAACACAAGATATGACAAGAAAACTGGAAAGTTGCCAACATGCAATGGAAAGAAGTATGCTGAATGTGAAAAGGGCGGACCGAATAAGAAACCATGTGATCCGTAAAAAGACGAAGGTCATAGACATAACAGATAAAATCAGAAGACTCAAATGGCAATGGGCAGGGCACATGATAAGAGGTCAAGAGAAATGGAGCAAAATTGTGACACGATGGTACCCTAGAGAAGGAAAAAGGAAAAGGGGCAGACCACAGAAAAGGTGGGATGATGACATTAGGCAAGTGGCAGGAATAACGTGGAATAGAGTGGCCCAAGATAGACAGGAATGGAAAAGGTTGGAGGAGGCCTTTGCCGACTGGCAAACAGACCTACAAACATTAATTAAGTATTAGAATAGAATAATAGGAAAAGTATAGCTACAAAAAATATATATATATATCCATACTCTTAGTTTTAAGTTCTCAATACTTTGTAAATAGATGCTAAGTTGGTCTGAATAAAGGGCTTTATTATTATTATTATTATTATTATTATTATTATTACATTAAAAACCTAACTCTGAATGAAACAAGGAGATATAATACATATTCATAACATTTATTAGCAAAGTATCTTGGCATTACACGAGTACTGAAGTTCAAAAAGTTAGTCAAACAAATAAACAAATAAGTGAGATTGTTTCCTGCTGAATATTTGCACTCAAGAATTTGAGTTTGCCTATGCGACATGATCATTCACCGAAAGCGGTCATGGTAAGGGTGTAGCGGACGGTATTGGCGGCGCTGTCAAGCGATGTTTGGACCGCCAAGTTTTATATGGTCACGATATTAGAAAGTGCAGATGATGTCTTCACAAACATCAACGCTGCTATGAAGTCTGTAAACCATTTTTATCCCTATTGAAGAAATTGAAAATGTTAAAAAAAAAATCTTATAAATCTGCGACCACTCACCGGCAATAACGATGTACATCAAATTATTACCACTAAAAAAGAAAATGTAGTTCTTCACAGACCTCTCAGTTACTTTTGTGGAAGCAATCCTGGAATGTGCTCTTGTGCTCGCGAAAAAGACACACTTTGTTAAATCCGTAGAGGGAGCAGCGTTTGCCAGTTTAGAATTATTTTTGTAACAAGTATTTGCTCGTGACTCCACCCGCGTTGATGTCGTATTTGGGATAGAAAGTAGCTTATATGTTAATCCAGGGTGCCAGCTACCTCCATACGAAGTTTTATCGAAATCAGTCCAGCCGTTTAAGCGTGATTGAGTAACAAACATCCATCCATACATAGTTACAAAGTTTCACGTTTATAATATTAGTAAGGATAGACATTTACTCAGTTTCACATATAAGTACAAGGTGATTTTAAAGTCGTTTCGGAAAAAAAGATTTTGGGCACAGTTTCGATAAATTAATACTTCCACACGATTTTGCTATCGAAACTGTGCCCAAAATCTTTTTTTCCGAAACGACTATGAAATCACCTTGTATAAGTTTTACGCACATAAATATTCGTATATAAATATTTCATAGATATAATGAAGAGATAGTATATATTTTGTGTTTTTTACCTATTTTAGATATAACGGAGCAATGTGAAAACATGTCTAAAGTAATTGCTAGCGAAGAAATGCCGTTATAAGATAGTTCTGATTATATCGTAAATAAAGATTTCCAAAATATTATATCTGAGAACAATGTAGAAATTCCCATCAGAGCCGTCGCATCCAGGTTAGCATAATAAGCATAGTATACATAATAAACATATTATTATAGGCTTTCTTCATTTCTTTGTTCATTCTTTCAGATAACTACGGCTATATAGAGGAGGATCAAGCCAGCAATCAGAGTGATCAGAACGAAACCGTTTGTGTGAATGATTGTCATTGTCATTGTTTTGTCAATGAATGACAATGAGTCCATATAAAGAATTGATATGTCAACAATTTTGAACAACTTAGATGAGTCCGATGTTTTCAAAAACTTACAACATCTAAAGGGGCCAATCGACTTACAGCTCTCTCCGTTGATAATGCAACTTTACATAATATCTCGGTACAGTAAAAACTGCACCAAGATCTCCTAGAATTAAAATATTATCTGACGTAACTTTAAGTTGGGAAAACGCTAAATTTTATAGAAATACCAAGACACAAAATGAAAATAGAAACTCAAATCAACTAAAAGTAGCACATAATAATTCGAAACACCAGCAGCATTTGGAGACTTTCATTGAATCAGAAAAACAAACCAAAAATTATAATTATTTTGAAGATTCAGATGAGAGTGATGATTATAATATTTTTTAAACAGGTAAAAATTAACTAAAGATAAAATAAATACATAATAAAAGAGGCAAGAAAACTATAAAGTAAAGTAAGACCGACTTAAAGATAGATTTAAGGATAAATATTTAATAAGAGATTTAAAGATGGACAGAGCTGATAATATAATGATTGATTAAATTATTTTTCAGAATTTTATCATTTGATCATACGGGTCATTTGTACCTAATTGTTTTTAGTTAGTATTGTTTCTTTAGTTAGTTTGGATTCAATAGTGTGAGCTATTTAAAACTGCTTTAATCGATTTGTTATTTTTTAGAAGTCTAATTGTTTTTTAAGTTAAATCTGTGATTTTGCTAATGTGACCTAACATAACCAGTGTTATAATAGTAAGAACTTCTAATTACTGAGTGTTGTATTTAATATCTATCTATTTGTTATATAATAATTTTAGTTTGACTTAAGGCAGTCTTTACATAGATTGTTTTTTGAGAATGAAGTAAATTAAAAGGCTGAATAGAAATAAAAGGCGTTACTTACTAAAATAGCATAGTTTTATTTTCTTTTATAAATTACCCACGTTCATGGTTTATCCCTTCCTATTTCAGTACATCAGTACTGAAATCTTCTCTTATATATAAAAATGAATTGCTGTTCGTTAGTCTCGCTAAAACTCGAGAACGGCTGGACCGATTTGGCTAATTTTGGTCTTGAATTATTTGTGGATGTCCAGAGAAGGTTTAAAAGGTTTGTCATCGATTGAGGCAGTACGAAGTCTGCCGGGTCAGCTAGTATAAAATCAAATAAGGTATTCACTTTCAAATCATTGCACAATTTTTTTATCAGGGTAAACTAAGCTTTACCTTTTCGATTTTGTAACTGAAGCTTTCCATTTTGTAATTGTCTTATGTTTTACTGTTACCATTTCTTTAAATTTTACTGATTTTGAAAGTGAATACCTTATTTTATTTTACTTTGCGTTGAATTAAAAAAAAGAGTTAATCATAAAAAAATAATCAACATCATTAGATGGTTGTTACACAATATAAATCGGAAGTTAACTGGGCTAAATTACCAAATAGTTACAAAATGGTTACATTTTTACAAAATACTAAAAAAATGGCTTATCTTACTTATGCTGTTATATTATTTTAAAGAATATTATGTTTATAACCAAATAAACGAAAATCGATCATTAAGAATGTACTATTTTATTTATTAATTTTACTTTTAAAAGTTATAAAGTGGATGTCTAAACCAAACCCAAAGAAAGTATTATTTTTTTCCAAACTTGTATATTTAAAGAGTAACTATGTATATAAGGGTGACTATGGTATCTTAATGCTCTTTCAAGAATAGCGAATCATTCTATAAATTTTGTTATGCATTTCCAATTTTTTTTATTATTTCATTCCATTTTGTAAAAAGGACACGTTTTAAAAAAATGCCCTTATGTTGATACTAGCGGCGATGCACGGCGAGGCACGGGAAAATTTCGTGCATAAATCGGGTCCAATTGTAAATTAAACCATCTAAGCTCTTTGAGCAAAAATAGTAGGTTAGCTACCTACTATTTTTGCTCAAAGAGCTTCCAATTTATAGACCATCTTTGTTCCATACCCTTTAATAAAATAATTAATATAACATGGAATATATTAATTTTGTGCACTGAGGATTACTCTTTATTGATGTCTATCAATGTAACGATTAATGTTTAATTTGTTAGTATTCAACAGCTTCTGTTGCTGATTGTACCCAATTTTGTATTAACTGAAACACACAGGAAATACAATAATAAAACCATATCTGTGAACTCCAAGTTCGTATATTTATCCTACCCATAATTTTATTACTGAAAATCCTGTACGCCAAGATCAACCATTACAAATAAAATATACATTTATTTGAACAAAACACTCGGAAAGTTGATTTGGAAAATTTCATGATGCCCGAGGCTCCGACCGCGCGGAGCGCTGTTTCAGTTTTTTGGTCATGTCCCCGTTTCTACTTAACCAATTGCAATCAAACATAACATCGCGAACAAATAGACAATCAGACAAGAATTTGTATTCAGAATTGTTCATTTAACACAAACCAAGTTTCTTTTTAATATCTCGAATGTACAGACACAACTAATTTACAATTTTATAATAGTATAGATAGATACATTTCAATATTGTGTACCAACGTTCACTACTGTATGTACTTATACAAGTATGCAATATATACTACAGTACCCATTGCCGCTATCAGCTGACTCATCAACATTTTTATTATCTGTTGCGCTCACTTTCCATGTTCTTCGTCATAATGATATCTGTTGTAACGTATTTGGTCAGACGACTCAGATGCTAACGACCATACTATACTATATATAATGTATTATATATGCAGGACCCTCTAAACCTAGAGCAGATATCTTGTTAATGTCGTTTTACAAATTGAATTTGTACTGGTCCCTCATTTCGTAGTACGAGATCCGCCATAAACACAATATCCGAAGGATGTGTGATTGGCTGTAGTTCAAACTGTCTCAAAACTTCTGCAATTGCAATTTTCATCTCCATCATGGCAAACTTTTGGCCTGAAAAAACAACGATGGCAATATAATAATTATATGTACAGTTCCGGTCGCAGTTGCATTCAAAACCTGCATTTTGGAGTTCCGGGATCCGCTCTTTCTCTTGCATTATCAAGCATTTGTAATTATAAATGACACTTCAATTAAGTTTATTTGATTTCCGAAATATGTGAATTTAAATACAAGTTACAACAACCTATACAGTTTCTGGGACCAGCGCTGAAGGGTATATATGCGTAAGGGTGACGACCTATGCAATTCTCTGGTAAAAACCTGTCAGGATCAAACTTCGATGGATTCTTAAATAAATCTGCACGATGATGCAAGTCAAGGATAGGAATGTGACACAAAGTACCCGCTGGAACCGTGTAGTTACCTGAAAAAAAAAAAAAATTACATCGTTTGAAAACCTTACATGTACCTATAAAAGTGTATCCTAACTGTCTCTTATTCACCCGTTGTACTTAAGATAGAGAGAACGCTCTACAGAACCGAAGCAAACCGATCTTAGCCTGGATCACACTTTTCTTCCCGAGCGACGACGATTTTCCAAATCAAAAGCCTATACTGCAGGTGCAGTCAGAGTCAAAAGTAGATGATCTATTTCAGATTATTTAAATTCGTTTTTGAATAAAGTAAAAATAGGGTAATCATCATCAATATTTGACGCTGACTGTACTTATATTAAATCAAAATGGCCTACTTAGAACTGTGGTGTCATTCAATGTGCGACTAATAAAATGCACTGGTGGATAAACGCGTAGACTTTCCTTAATACAACATTCCATATATTTCATCTTCGGCAAATCTTGCATTGTGATACTACGCTTTGAGTCACCAAATATTTCGTTTAATTCAGATACGATTTTGTCCTGAAAATTATGACAATAATTATAAATTTATACAACTCGATGGAATTCATTACCATTAAGTAATTTAATTTTGACTATACACTTGTGTCACTTACCTGGATCTCTTTATTGTTGGCAAGTAACATAAAACAAAAGGTAAGTCCAGATGCAGTAGTGTCATGTCCCTGTAAACAACTAATCAGCTTTAATTCAAACATTTAATAAGATTAGGGTAAAATAAAATAGGTATATTTTGGAAGTATAATCATTTAACTAGGTATGTTTAATTTAATCATAATCATTCGTTTTTCGTATTAGCATAAAGGCATTCATTTAAAGGCTCATCAAAATCATTATAAGACTCAAAGACTAGGCAGGTACAAAGTCCAGTACCAAATATATTGCTCACCAAACTGGATAAATTCTCACTAAATATTGTTTTACTGAAATAGTTACATCAATATCGAAAATTACATTTCTAAATAGCTTTGCCTAGTGGAATCAAAATGTTTTAACCAAAATATGCAATATATCCAAAATAGACTAAATATACTTAGATAACAATTATCTATTGAGGAAGGTATTTCGAATTTTATGGCAGTAAAATAGGTACAATTCTGTTAGACGCTTAAGCACAAGCCTTATATAAATCTGTGGACAACTACTGTTTGCAATCGAATCTTAATCATTTTAATTCGATGATAAAACAATTATTGGTAGGTACATAACATACATTATATTATAGAATATATACAGTAAATTATGTACGTTGTACGGGAATACATATTTATATCATGGATGTATGGGGCCCAAGCTAAACTTACCTTCTAGCTGGTATGTACACCTCCTACTACGGACGAAGTCTCGAACTCTTAGAGTTGGACGGTCAGACGGCTGTAGCTCCCACAAAAGTCGTATAAGCCAAACCAAAATGACGAGAAGGTGTAAGCGCACTACGAGCTCGACGAAACTAACGTAGGAGATTAACAGTCAATCTATTTATCGATACTTGTGACTAAACACATCTGGTTTGTAAGAACAGGATTGATAATACTTAAGTACCTCAAACATAAATGTATCCACTTCTGCCTGAATGCCTTTCTTGTCTATCAAACCCTCTTTCTCAGCTGATATTAACAAATCTAACATAGCTGTTTTCTTTTGTTTTTTATACACGTAAACTTCTTCATCCACATTATCATCAGGTATATTAAGTCCGTGCTTCTCTACGTAATCTTTTCTTCGTTGTATTACGTTTGCAGTAAATTTTTTAACTTGTTTTAGAAGTTTATTTTGTGTTATCCCATAACTTGTCCTGTTCCAAATAAATTCAGGATACAAATAAACCCTAATAAATCTGTGCATGAACACATAACCTAACCCGTATATAGCCTCTTTATATGACTTTCCAGCGCCTGATGAATCTTCGTTGAGTTGGGTGCCCATGGCGGTCTCTATAAAATGACAGACTAGTTATTAGTAACTTATCTTTTGCTAGTTTTAGGTTAACAACGCCTGTACAGATTTAGAAAAGTAAACCATATAGGTACATTCATTGTTACATCACTACGTAGCATAAAAAAGCTTCGCTTTTCCCGTCTCTCTGCCCCTTTGTATCCTTAGATCTTTATAATAGTCACATGTGCTGCAAGCTTAGTGTAAGCGCGACACGAGTTCCAGCGCACGATAGAAGGTCCCGAATTCGAATCCTGGTCATTACATTACCGATGTGAACCCACTCCTGATACAAGCAATTTAGCGTAGTTGGCGGGTTTAGGAGGATACTAATAATTTCGGTAACTAAATTTCTTTAAAAAAAAAGTCTTATCATACTTTAATATACAATTTTACCTAGCCATTTGGTTTTGTGTAAAAATACTGTTATGAAGCATGTTTCTGAATTAGGACATAGTATTTTTATTTATTACGTTTAAATATTTTTTATGGATTTTCTCACGGATGCTTCGGCTAATAACGTCGAAACAGAACAAAACGATGAAGTAGTTATATCGAACTCGAACCAACTAAAATAATACGGTTTCCGAAGCCCATTCCCGAGAGCACAGGTATAAAGCAGAGAAGGAAGTCCCCAGGTTCCAGACCGACAGGTGACCTCACCTCACTGTGTAATGGTCCTCGTTTTATCTCTAAATTCTGACTGGATTTATTTGTTAAAGCTGATGTGCAGTGTTTAAGAACTGATTTGGGGGTAATGGCAAAAACGAAAGAGATATGCTAAGGCCTTTGGCCTATGGCACTTTGACAAATTTTAGTTATTATTAATGAATTGTATTTTTTTAATAAAATGATTTCTAATTATTAAACTGACCTTGCGAATTTAGATATTATGGAAATCTAAATTTACATTTAAAATTACATGCAAAATTTGCTCTAAATTGAATTATGATCGACGCTTTAGCTTTAATATAAATATAAGCATTTTAAATGCTTACATAAGCAAGACACGTCGTCTGCAATACAATTTAGCTACCGCACTTACCGCAAATAGAATTAAGAGTGAATTCCGATAGGAGTGGCACAATATTGATCGGCTTTTCAGCAGTTTGCTTAAGGCTCTCTAATAATCGCTCACTGTTCTCTTGAATGATTTCACAAAACTGACGTAAAATGTTGAAATGGAAAGCAGGTGTTAGAATCTTTCGACGCTCTTGCCATTTTGTACCTGAAAATGTAAAAACTTTTGTCTAAACTTATTTCGTTGAGCACTGTTTCCTAAGAAACCTGTGAAAAAATGAAAAATTTGTTAAATTCAAATTCCCTTCATCTTAGTCATGTTTTACATGCTCCAGGCATAATTTGATAATTATGTTTGTAAAAAAATCTTAGAAATTGTTTTAACCAAATTCTAGTTGTTATATGTCGAAACAGCATTGGTATCGTCATCAGTTCGGCCCTATTACCGGAAGTCTGAACTCCTAAGGTTATATTCAGGCAGGAATGAGGAAATTCCCAAGAATATGAAAACCTTTCTCGCCAACACCAAACCAATTTGGGTAGTTTTTATCCAGACCTTACATCACACCAGACCAGGTGCATAGAAAAAGGAAACGCACTGTTTAGCCACTTCTGTTGCTCATGTTGCACTAATATGATTAAGGGATTTGGGAAACAAGGCATGGCTTTAGTACCCGGTGTCCATTTGTAAGGTCCAAATGGGCACCGGGTCTGGGGACAATCTCTACTGATTTCCATTGCAAATCGTGAGAGCATAAAAAGTTCTCACGGAAATCATTTTTCTTTTCATTATTTATTTAAAGCACAATAGGTACCTACCTAGCAATTATGATGAGAATATAAGATTGTAAATGAAATAAATGTGATAACAGTGACATTTGCCACTCGTTAAAATAACCGTTTGTAGGGGTTTTGTAGAAAACTTGTATATACTAATTCAGGCATAGGAGCTAAAAATCTATATCCTATGCATGTATTTAGGTATAAATATACAAAAGATGCTTTATATTATATCCATGCGTTGTGCATATATACTGCATGCATAGAAAAAAGTGTATGATCCTAATATTTTAAGCAATCACTTCTAAAATACATTCTAGGACGTGTTGTCATTACATTAATACAATTAGAATGTTGTTTTTGGTATTCAACTAAGCGATGCATTAATAAGTATTTAATAGCATTAATTCAGCATCTAGTATGGTAAAACGTTTTTGTAGGTTAAGATTACAACTTCTAATGGGTTCTTCAGTTTATTCGACCTTCTGACTCTGGGAGTTTTTATTAGTATGCTAACTTTTCCGCTTAAAGCTAAAAGTAGAATCAGCTTGGGTCTTATTATTAGTATGCTAACTTTTCCGCTAAATTAAAATCAGAAAAAGTCAATATCCGATAAGGCTCGAACCTGTGACCAGACGTTTTCTGGGAAGGGAGGGCAACACCCATAGTCTTCTTTTCCAATTTAAAATTTAATAAAAAAAAAGTATCTACTTCTCTCCTTAGCAAACGGGGGGCAATAATAATTATTATGTATAGCAGAAACGCGGAAATGCACGAAAAGACTATGGGCGGAATCATCCCCACCCTTTAACAGAAATTAAATGTAGCCCAGCTCTATCGACATATTTTGCAGTGGTGAAAGCATCCAGACATGTTATAATCCCACTTCTGGTTTACATTTTTAACTTCCTGCCATCCTAAAAACTGCAGTTCTTCATCCTTTCTATAAGTCAGGTGCTAATGTCAGGTGACAATGTTTCAAATTTTCGACCTATCTTGTTGCTTTCGACAATTTTAAAAACATTTGAAAAGGCTATAAACACTAGACTAACTGAGTATCTCTTTAATCCAAAATCTTAGTCACAAATAAATTTGGTTTCAGGAGAGGTTTATCCACGAAGGACGCAGTATTGGAATTTACTGATACAATTATTGATCATTTTGAAAAAAGACGTAAATCATTGGGTATCTTCTTGGACCTCTCGAAGGTATTTGACACTGTCTCCGTACCCTTTTTTTTTTCCGTGCGGAAATCCCTTCGGATACCCCCCCGCGTGCCAGCGGGGGCGGTTATGTCGGGCTTGAACCGACTAAAACTGCACGCCGTCTCGGGTTACCCATACTTCTTACGAAGTTGGAGGCCATTGGCATACGTGGTACGGCACATATGTTTAAAAGTTATCTGGCTGATCGTAAGCAGTTTACCAGGGTCGAAAGCTATATCAGCAAAGAAAGGTCTCTTACTTTTGGTGTTCCGCACACACAGTGTTCTGGGACCAACACTCTTCCTCATTTATGTCAATGAGGTGTGCCAATTGTCTTTGCCTAACTGCAAAATAATAGCGTATGCTGATGACACTGCTCTTTCTATACACGGACGTAATTGGAGTGAAGCCCGTCAAAATGCCGAACGCTGCTTAAGCGTTGTGATGAAATGGTTAACCCTGAACCTTCTAACTTTGAATGTCAGTAAAACAAAACATATTGTATTTGCTACCAACAAGTTAGGCCTTCCCAGAGTACCTATTGAAATTCGCGTTCACACTTGCTCTAACATAGACTCTAACTTGGGCTGTGACTGTCCGAATGTAGATAGTACCAATGTTATTAGGTACTTGGGCGTGCTTGTCGATGTACATCTAAATTGGAAACACCAAATCGACGCTACGGCGCTACGTCTGAGAAAATTGACCTACATTTTCAAAAAGCTTAGGGGTGTGCTGGACTTTGAAACCTTGATAATGATCTACTTCGCTCTTGCTCCATCGGTTTTGGGGTATTGCTTATTGGTCTGGGGTGGAACTCTTAAAACGGCAATGTTAAGAGCCGGACGTGGTCAACGTACTGTCCTGAAGGTGCCTGCTAGAAAACCTAAACGTTTCCCGACGTCTACCGTTTACTCCTTGTGTCAAGTGCTGACAGTCAGACAGCTGTTCATCTCAAAGGTCGTCCGCCGCAAACACTCATATTTGATCTACAATTCTAACATATATATCACCAAGCGCCGCTCGGATAGGGTATGTGAAATTAAATTATATGTAAGGACTGTAGCAGCTAGCCGACATTTCAGACATATAAGTTCTAAACTTTATAATAAAATAAATAAAATAATGAATATTTATCCAATGAGAAGAAATGAATTCAAAGTTAATCTTGATATGTGGTTAAAATCTATCTCCTATGACGCAACAGAAGAACTTGTGGAAATTTGACTTGATAAAAACTCACGTAAACTCACATTTACACATACGCACTCAATTATTACACAACACAACACAACAAAACACACACACATACATCTACACGCGCCCACGCAACGTGTGTACATCCACACACTCATTTGCATGCATCGTAATTATAAGTTTGCTAAAAACAGCTATATATTTATTATTATTAATTTTTTTTTTGTTTTCTAATCATTTGTTATTTTAATTTTGTATGAGTCTAATATAGAACAATGAAACCTGCCTTCCTATCAGGGCGCTAATGGCTGCGCCACAGTGTACACTTTAGCAGCTATCATCAACCCAATTTTGTATTTGCTCATATTGTTTTTGTTCAATAAAGGTTATTATTATTATTATTTTTTTGGCGTGAGGATATTTTTTTACTATGGGGATGTTGCCCAAATGCATTGGTTTATACATTAATCACATAGTATTTAACGTTTATTACACAAATCTTTCATTTACGTTTACTGAATGCTAATCATTTTAAATTTTAAAATATTCATTTATCTATTCATTAGTGCAAAGCGGCGGCGGATGTATATAAAGATATACAAGACACAAACAAAGAGTAACTTTTACGGTCAAGGAAGCACAAATGCCTCATTTCGAAGAGTTTCCACGGTTGAATGAAGATGACATCATTTAAATTGTATTAGAAAATCTGCCAGCGGAGCTGTTAAACCATATTATAATTGACGAGCATTAATAATATATAACTATATATGTTCATTAATACAGTTGCGATGTTTTTATAATATAATCCCATAGATTAATGTAAAAAAAAAACTTTTTTATCAAATACTTGGGAATACATTGGCATCCGTTCCATAATGTTGGTGGGTAGGGACGGAGCCCATACATTTTTGCCCAATACCCTTTTCTCAAGTTGATACGAGATCCGCATAGTATACCGCTCCACTTGTCATCTGTGAACTATTCAACATACCTAACACTTCTAACAGTTCGTTCAAAAAAAGAATATGGAAAAGATGAGTAGGAAACCGTAAGTATTTTAGGGTACATATGTACTAAGTAAACATTTTTTATAATACATACCATTACTGACCAATAAGCCATCCTGAAGCCAGGGCTCCAAAATTTTGTAAACTAAACTTTTGTCGTTATATTTTGCGTTGGATATAACTGTCTGAGAACATAATTAAAATTTTATTAGACAAGAATACATAAAGGTTCCACTGCAATAATGACGAATATACCTACTTTGTTTTATGTTTCAGATAATTAGGTTGATTATAAATGGTGTAAATAAACTTAATATAATTATAGTCTTAAAGAAGTAAGAAAATATTTTTTATTTAAGTGTGTAATTTTTTTATTTATTTAAGTGAATGAATGAAGTTGTGAATGCATTAAGAAGTATGAAAGCTGGAAAAGCAGCGGGATATGATAAGGTGACAGTCGAGATGCTGAAGGCTGGACATGGCCTCGTAGCAAGTCAGTTGTGCCGCCTTTTCAACATGTGTTGGGTTAGCGGTCGAGTACCAAATGATTGATGTAAGGCCGTTATAGTTCCACTCTACAAAGGAAAAGGCTCGCATCAGGACTCCAAAAGCTACAGGGGTAACTACTACTTAGCCTACTCAGCATCGTCGGCAAGCTGTATGCGAAAGTGTTGATTGAGAGAGTTATGAAAGAAACCGATGAGAAAATATGGGATGCACAAGCGGGTTTTAGAAAGGGAATGGGATGTATGGATCAGGTCTTTTCCTTGCGAAGCATAGCCGAGAAATTTTTGGCCAAGAGTCAAAAGGTCTATTGCGCATTCGTGGATTTGGAAAAGGCCTATGACAAAGTGATGAGGAATGAACTTTGGTCGGTACTGTCTATGTATGGGCTGAGCAGTAACCTTATTCGAGCTCTGAAGTCTCTCTATGAGGACTCCAGTGCTTGCGTGAGGATACATGGGTCATACACTGAATGGTTTAGCATCCAAAAGGGTGTAAGACAGGGATGTGTAGCATCACCATGGCTGTTTAACTTATTCATGGACAGTTGTTTGCAAGATTTGAAAGATAAAGAATGTGGTTTAAGAATGAATGAGTTACTCGTCAAATGTCTCATCTATGCTGATGATCAGGTGTTACTTGCGTTATCGGCAGATGAGTTGCAGGAGATGGTAACAACTATGCATGGAGCTTTTGAGAAGAAAGGAATGAAAGTGAATGTTAGTAAGACAAAAGTTATGGTTTTTGAAAGAGATGAATGCGTGACAGAGTGTAGGATTTGTATAGATCGAGAAAGAGTGGAACAAGTGAATGAGTTCATATATTTGGGAACATTGTTTACGAGAGATGGAAAGCATGAAGAAGATGTTGAAAGGAGAGTGACAGCTGAAAATAGAGTGAATGGGGCACTACACAACTTTATGACCAGCCGGAAAGTGTCCGAAAAGGCCCGACTGGCTGTACATGGAGGAGTATTAGTGCCGACTCTTATGTATGGTAGTGAAAGTTAGGTGTGGCAGAAAAAGCATCAGAGTAGAGTGAATGCAGTAGAAATGCGTGATAAGAGAGCGATGTGGATTGACAGAAGATGTAGTGATGAGAATTGAGAGAGGTATGTTAGATGGTTCGGTCATGTTGAGAGAATGAATGAAAGAAGACTAACGAAACAGGTGTATGAGGCGAGTGTAGATGGTACCGTCGGAAGGCGAAGACCTAGGCGCACATACCTGAACCAAATCGGGGAAGTGTTAGAAAAGGGGCAGGTCAGGAGTACCCTAAACCGACGAGCATGCATGAAGAATGTTATGAGAGTGAATGAGGCGAGAGAAGTGTGTCAGGATCGTGGCAAATGGAGATCCGTGATCTCTGCCTACCCCTGTGGGAAACAGGCGTGAGTTTTATGTATGTATGAAATAATGTGTATCGGTATTATTTATTTCGAAAATAATTACTTAGGTATTATAAACTGTTAAAATAAAACTGTGTTTAACGGGGCCATAGGCCGGAGCCCCGAGAAATCAGGGCTCAGAGGTCCCTGCTCCGCCAGGAACTCATGGAGACATAGAAGGTGCGACTTGAGCATGCAAGGTGGGGGGAAACCACCATTGCGGCGGTGAGACCGATCAGGAAGGAGTGGTTGGAGAGGGACCATGGGGACCTCTCCTACCGGTTGTGCCAGATTTTTACCGGACACGGATGTTTCGGTAAGTACCTATGGCGCATCCACCGGGAGACAACGCCGCAGTGCCAGCACTGCGAGGATCCTGGCGAAGACACGGCGCTCCACACTTCGGTGGAGTGCTCTGCGTGGGCGAGTCAACGCCGGGATCTCGTTGCGGTCCTGGGCGTGGACGTTCTCTCGTTGGAGACCATGGTGAGGGCCGTGGTCTCTGACGGGAGCAAGTGGCACGCCGCCGCCTCTTTCTGCGAGAAGGTAATGTGCGCAAAAGAGACGGCGGAGAGGGAGCGGGAGAGAACCCTGCCCCTCGAGTTTCGCAGTCTGCGGCGAGGACGCCGCAGACTCATCTACGCCCGGGACTACCGACCTCCATGATCGGGGCCTGAGGACGGCAGTTGGCCGACTCGCCGTCCTTACAGAAGCAGGCCGTGGCGGAGGCGTGTCGTGTGTGCCCTACACACGCCTGCCAACTCACCGAAGCGGGATAAAACCTGACCCCACCAGGCGAGGCCGCGGTGGCGGCCAAAGTCCGCCGGCAACCCTGGGGTTTTCCTTTCGAGGGCTTACCCGGGGTGCCCGGCAATGGAGACTTGGGGAGGACACCGTGCGGTTTTAGTCGATACACGACATAACCACCCCCGCTGGCCGGCGGGGGGGTATCCGAAGGGATTTCCGCAGGTAAAAAAAAAAAAAGCCGTGAACACTTGTGACATTGAGAGTTCTGGACGTGTTGTCAAATATTAGAAACAATTGCCGAGTTTGTAACCAAAATTACTAACTGTATACATCAAGAAATAACTGAATGACGTTACTCACTAAGATTTAAGTATTTTTTGATATTCATCATTATTGAAGTGGACTTTTCACACAGAGAACTAAGTTATCTAAGCCGAGGACTTCAAATTGTGGTGGATAGGTAATTACAATAGAGTTTGTTATTAAGACTGAAAAAACTTCAGGGTAGCCAATTTTGCAAACCGTAAACCATACCTACACTAACTCCATCTTAAAGGAGGCATTATTAAATTTTTATCTTCATCATGGTCGCGATTTCTTACTTTGAACAGTTACTTACTGTTTAACTGATATCAGACATTTTTATTTATTCAGAAAATATTCAGACAATTTTTTTTTTCATGCGGAAATCTCCTCGGATACTCCTCCTCCCCCAGCTAGCGAGGGTGGCTATGTCGGATATTCGGACTATTTCTTTTTTTAATTTGAAACAGTAGGTATGACAGATGGATGACCATTCTAAACATATTGAGACCCCCTCCGTGCCTCGGAGAGCATGTTAAAAGCCGCCTGTCGCAGTTGCCATACGAATCTATAGCAGTCGTTACGGGTAGTTGGAACCCTAAAAAGTCCATCATCTGGTATAGCTACAGAACTTTGATATCGCCAATGGGTTGTGGAGGTCAAATGGTAGTCACTTCACGGAAAATATCGAAGTTCGGCCGCTTCGCAGTAAGACTGAAAAAGCCGACCCCAACTGAGTTGGCAAAAGGCTCGTAGGATGATGATAGTAGGTACTTTACATTGGTCAAGGCTAAAACTTAAGTGCTGAAATATAAAAAGATACATGGTGACATTCAATCTGTAACACATCACATAACAGGGGTCAGGAAGTCTTCAACAGAAAAGTACTTCGCGCCTTTTTGTCTTTTGATTCAGTTATTTTTCACAATGGTCACTTCTCGATTTTTGAAGTCGGTTTAATTTTTGTATTAAAATGTTATGTTCTTCTCTCCCCTTTCAGTGAACGCCTCAGTAGCTATAACGATACATTTACGTAAAGGAGTGGCTTCGTTGCCCATTCTAGACCAGTCCAACGGGAACTTGACCACAGAAATGCAAACACCTTTCTTGTCACAGGATGGTCATAAACCTACCAATAAGTACTTTAATCATTTTATACTTTCTAAAAAAATATAAATCTGAATTGATAACCTCCTCCTTTTTTGAAGTTTGTTAAATATGCTTATTTAGGTTTTGATTGATTTAATGGTAAAAGTAATAGGTATATTAGAAATTTCCGTCTCTGTCCTAATTAAAAATGAGTAGATACGAGTATTACTTTAGTTCAAAGTTGGGGTAACATATGACTGATAACGTTCGTGCACATGACGATTTTAAATGAAATAATGAGTTGTATACGATACGAAGACTTTGAGAGTTAGTACTTTACAGCGATTTTTTATTATAACTGTGGATAATTACATTAAACTTACCTCAACGTCATCTGGATTATATATAATCACAGCACCGAAGGGTGGTATCCAAACTCTGTATATTCCATTCCAAGTGGCTGCGAATCTCCTGCCTAATCTCATCAATTCAGCTGTAACAAAACGTACCTACGTATATAATATTTAGATATAAATGTATCAAATGTTTATCTATCTCATGTTTTAGGTTCCTCTTCAATCCCGAAGCCGAAATCAGCTTTTCTGTCAGCAGCCAAATGGAAGTTATATAATGAAGGTAATGTGAATGAGAAAGTCATGGTAGCGTAACAACCGGGAGTGGACCGCCTCTCCCGGATGTTCCGCTACCACGACTTTGTCTGACGCCCAACGCGTGTTCCCCTTCACTTTGCCCATCATAATAAGTTGTTGAAGCCTGTTCATATCTTGCGCGTGCCTCTAAAATATGTATCTGTCAATCTAATAAAACAGTCTTATAGATTTAGATCGGAAAAAGAGAACATCTAGGACGGGACTTGAACCCGCGACCAGTCCCTTACAGGGGGAGTGCTCTGACCAGCTGAGCCACCTAGACAAATATAATAAAACAGTGTTCAATATTCAAATGTGGGGAACACGGATAATACCAGTAGAGCTTCTATTTACCAAGGCTAACGAGTATAGCAAGATCAGTGTTGTGTTTAAGTATGCGACAATTTGTTAATTTGTTTAAAAAAAAAGAATTCTTATTAAACAAAAATGGCATAAAAACCATCTATTGGCATTTATACAGAGAATTGATGCCAAAATTGCATATAAAATTATGTTAAATATGTTAATTAATCGGTATTACAAAAATCCACTGATTCGGGATCAAACCCACAGCATTTCATATGCAAAAAACTCCTTATAGACTTTCACAGAAATCCTTATCCCCATCTAAAAGTAATATAAACAGTGCTATAAACGCACTTACAACGACAAGACTAGCTACGCCTTGCTCATTCCACACACGCCAAAGGAGCTAGTAAATAACAAAAAGCAACCTAAGCAAATAGGCCTAATAAACTTCAGTGTTACGTTAAGTAGGAGTTAAGTAAAGAAATGTATCTACTAATTTTCGCACATAAATCACTTTGTAAAAATCTTACCTCCTGAATAGGAAACTCTCCAAGCATTGCCAAGTAGGAAGTCGTACTTCGGTCCAGGAATCTTTCTGAGCATTCTAGCTTGTTCATTGTGATTAAGTAAAATGTGTAAAATACACAAAACTATTACAAATATTACTAAATATACCCACATACTAGTACACGACTGAACTGAGTGGTGTATACGAAGCAACTGATAGCAAATGATATACTTATAAATATAAATAGCCTTGTCAGTAATTATTTAATAAGATAACGACAAAATCAACATATCGACTAATCTCAGACCCTTTAAAATTATGTCCGTTTAGGCTTAGTATTTATTATTCGCGCATTGGTATGCCAGATCGACCACTTAGGATGTTTTAGTGGTAGTCAGGGTGTAGTTGCAATAAAACCAAAATAATAATTTTATGCAAGGTCTGTGCTGATCTCAAAAGCTTATATGGGCGCAAGTAATTCCTCTGTCTTTTATTTGCACTATGTGCGTAAGTACATTATTGAATAAAATCGCGTTTTAAAATAACTTTTTTCTTAATGGAAAATGCTAGAATTATGAGCACCTTGCTGTACAAATCGTGGCTACCTTCAAATTGATGTCAGAAAATACTAGTTTTATTTAGCCCGCTGGACGCTTAAAACCTTCATGTGTACCACTCAGGTACCTAATTATTTTTCTGCAGGAACCAATATTGATGTAATGATTTGAAAAATGTCTGCAAATCCACAGGCTTGCAAGAGTCTAGTAAGTTGTATGACTCTTGTTTAAAGGTTAATATGTCCACAATTATATAAAATGAAGTATTTATAGGTACAAATCATATTATTATACTATGTATCTATTCTGTTCCTTTTCATACTCTTTGGGTTTTGACCACATTGCTAGAAACGTGTCTAATCTAACTAAACTAATATTTTAAAGCTGAAGGGGGAACGAATTAATCTCAGTGGCTACTACTTAGTTTAAATTGAAAAATATTTTTTGTGTTGGAGATCCCTTTTACCTAGAAAGGCTATAAGCTGAAATCATCACGCAGTACCCTTTTTTTGTTTGTTTTTTTTTTTTTCGTGCGGAAATCCCTTCGGATACCCCCCCCCCCCGCCGGCCAGCGGGGGTGGTTATGTCGGGCTTGAACCGACTAAAACCGCACGCCGTCTCGGGTCTTCAGATGCCGGTGTGTAAGGTGGCCTAATAAGGCAATTCCCTCGCACCCCGGCTGACCCTGGGCCATCTAGATGACCCCCGGCTTCGAGATGGCCCCCTCGGGTGTGGGAACCACGGTGTCCCCAACTTGCCCCGGAGAGGGGGGGCGCGCGTCGCGCCGCCGCCCCGGCCTGCTTGTGCTGGGGAGACAGACGGCCTCATCTGTCACCCCCAGGCCTGCGCTCATGGAGGACGGAGGTCGTTGAGCGACCTCCGGCGTCTGAGTCACCTGCGCCGCGCGGCGTGCATGTTGCGGGCTCGGCGGGCCGGGAGAGTTCTAAATCTCTCCCGAGCTCGCTCCGCCGCCTCTTTCTCGAGCATTACTTGCTCGCAGAAGGAGGCGGCGGTGGCCCACGCGCTCGTACTTCGCATCATGGCGGCAATCATAGCGCCGAGCGAGAGGACTCTCACCCCAGTTGCCGCCACGAGTTCTCGCCTCGGGACCTCCCACGCCGGGCACTCTGCCAACGTGTGCAGCCCCAAGTCTTCGCTCGCGTCGCAGTGGTGGCACTCAGACGTTGGCTCCTTCCGGATCCGAAACAGGTGGTCCCCGAAGCTCCCCTTGCCTGAGATCACCTGCGTCAGTCGGTACGAGTGGCTTCCGTGTCGCCTCTCGAGCCAATCCTCCATGACGGGTCTTACCGCCTCTACAACGGCGTGCCCTGCACTTGGTTGCCCAAGTCGTTCCTTCCACTCCACCACGATGGCCTGGCGAAGCTGGGATTTCTGGGCCTCGATTTCTGGAGGCTCAGGATTCCATCCCAGCTCCAGCGCCTCCTTGCGCCACTTGTAAAGGGCTGCAAGGGCTCTCGCCTCCAGGTCCCATGGTGGAGTTCCGGCAAGGAGACTCGCCGCTTCGAAGGAGATGGTGCGGTACCCCCTTATGACCCTGTTGGCCATCACCCGCTGCGGTTCCCGCAGCAGCCGGGCATTGTTGGCCTTCAGGGCCTCCGCCCACACTGGGCACCCATATAGGGCCATGGACCGCACGATCCCCCCGTAGAGTCTCCTGCAGGAGTCATCGGGTCCTCTCATGTTGGGCAGCAGCCGCGCCAAAGCGTTAGCTGTGCCCTTCAGCTTGGGGACCAAACTTCGGAGATGTTTACCGAAGTCCCACCGGCCGCATCACGCAGTACCCAGGAGGCGGAGTAGTAATAAAATTACACCATTTTTTTGTTCCGAGCCAGCCAGTATAGTATACATAGAAGTCATTGCATTTTTCAGGCCCAAGCTAACCTCACCTTAAACGGTGCATCTGTTAAATAACGGACGAGATTCTGTAGCAGGTTTTCCTCTCGGGATTGGGAGGTGAGACGGCCGACGCTCTCGGAAAAGCCGACATAGGTACTAAATAAAAACAATAAGCGGAACTCGGGCTCTAAAGTGGACACTTTGGACACAGCTGGGAAACCGCTAGGAGGAGGATAATAATGATGATGAATAGATGTAAATTCTCACATTATTTAATAATTAATATCAATTAGGTATATTTCTTTGAATAATATAATATAATAATTATTTTGGTCGAAATTCGTTTCTGAAGACCTCGTTTTTGTTTTTATCGACTTGTATAATGCTAAGTATCTATTTAATGGTAATAACTTCCAACATCTTGTGCTGTATAAACAACTATTTAAAATTTTGAACAATGACGGCTCTCATTGTGATCATCAATAATGAGTTACTGTCAGTTTTTAAAGCAATTATTTGAAAAATATGATATGAAAATGGAAAACCTCATTTCAATATCTTTTTCAGATTTTAGGTCTTGATAGTCATCATTTATAAATTCTTATATTATTATTTCAGGAGCAGCTTTACTTCTATAACCATATTCAGATAAATACGAGTATAATAATCGATTTGAAACTTGTGGTTTAAGAGTGGAAACTCCGTAAAATTATGAGATTTTAAAAAAGCGGCCAAGTGCGTGTCGGACTCGCCCATGAAGGATTCCGTAGCAGCAAGTAACATAATAATACTTTTTTAAAATTGAATTAAAGGTAAATTACGGTTTACGATTTATGTCGTATTAAAAAAAACTACTTACTGGATCTCGTTCAAACCAATTTTCGGTGGAAGTTCACATGGTACATCATATTTTTTTTTTAGTTTTATCATTCTCTTATTTTAGAATTTACAGGGGGGAGGGGGGGGGGCACATTTTACCACTTTGGAATTGTCTCTCTTGCAAACTATTCAGTTTAGAAAAAAATGATATTAGAAACCTCAATATCATTTTTGAAGACCTATCCATAGAGATACCACACACGTATAGGTTTAATGTTAAGAATATTTTTGAGTTTCAGTTCTGAGTATGGGGAACCCCCAAAATTTAATGTTTTTTTCTATTTTTGTGTGAAAATCTTAATGCGGTTCACAGAATACATCTACTTACCAAGTTTCAACAGCATAGTTCTTATAGTTTCGGAGAAAAGTGGCTGTGACATACGGACAGACAGACAGACATGACGAATCTATAAGGGTCCCGTTTTTGCCATTTGGCAACGGAACCCTAAAAACGAAGATGGATGTGACCGAATTTATATGAATCGTATTTTGCTTGGGAAATTGGTGTAGGTATAGGTTACTACTGGTCACGATTAATATCTTATCTTTGACAACCAGCAACCAGAAGGAAGACCCAAGAAGTGCTGACTTGACGTCGCGTCGAAACATTCGTACCTGCTCACTACCAGAGAAGCGAAAACCTTGCGAAGAGCAGGCAGAAAGCCGGAAATCAAACGTTAAAATGATGATCATGAATTAAAAGACTGTTCAATGAACATTTTAATCATTTAATCAACGAAGTGATAGGATAAGGTACAGCATTTTTATATTCAGTATATCAATTGACTGCAGACCGCTGGATGGTCACAAGCTAAGGTGAAGTTCATAAAATACGCACCACCATTCCAGATGCTGTCGATCCTAAAATGGGGTTTGGTTTGGTTTAGGGACAATAACTATCAGCACAAGCACAAAAAAAAAGGGACAATAACTATCAGTGGCGAAGGAAATTGTGGAAAATTTTGGAAATTTTATGAAGGTAGCCTTTTGGAAAATAAAACACAACTGTATTATTACACCATTCGATAGTGCTAGCGAATGATAGCGAATTTTGGGAAGTAATAATTGTAATAGCATACGGCAAACAGGAAAGATCTCACTTTAAAAAAATAGTTTTTTTAAAGTTTCAGGCAAAAGATACCTTATTTCAATTATGGATATGGATCGCATTATGGATACTGTAGTCTCATTCAGCTTTTTTATTGTGTAACTACTTCAAAACTGTTAATTAAAAATGATACAATCCTAGTACTGCCAAACTCATACAAACTTCCAAAGGTATAGGGTTTACAACGCGGACGACACGCTCGTGACGGCGTGCGGGGCGACGTACCGCGAAGCGACCCTAAAGGCCACGACCGCGGTTGCCCAAGTCGTTGAGCGGATCCGGCGGCTGGGTCTCGAGGTGGCTCTGCATAAAACCGAGGCCCTGTTCTTTCATGGGCCTCGGAGCAAGCCACCCGAGGGATCCAGTCTCATAGTGGGAGGAAATCGTATCGGCATCAAGCCCCAAATGAAATATTTGGGGCTCGTGCTCGACGGCCGATGGGACTTCGGAGAGCACATCCGAAGTCTGGCCCCCAAATTGAAGGGCACAGCTTTTGCTCTGGCTCGGCTGTTGCCCAACATGAGGGGGCCCGATGACTCCTGCAGGAGACTGTACGCGGGGATCGTGCGGTCCATGGCCCTGTATGGGCGGAGGCCCTGAAGGCCGGAAATGTGCGGATGCTGCGCGCTCCGCAGCGAGTGATGGCCATCAGGGTCATCCGCGGGTACCGCACGATCTCCTTCGAGGCGGCGAGTCTCCTTGCCGGAACTCCGCCATGGGACCTGGAGGCGAGAGCCCTTTCGCAACTGTACCAGTGGCGAAAGGAGGCGCGGGAGCAGGGACTGAACCCCGAGCATCGAGAAATCGAGGCCGTGCAGTCCCAGCTCCGCCAGGCCATCGTGGTGGAGTGGAAGGAACGACTTGGGCGACCAAGCGCAGGGCACGCCGCAATAGCGGCGGTAACGCCCATCATGGAGGATTGGCTAGAGAGGCGACACGGAAGCCTCTCGTACCGACTGACGCAGGTGATCTCCGGGAAGGGGTGCTTCGGGGACCACCTGCATCGGATCAGGAAGGAGCCAACGCCTGAGTGTCATCACTGTGACGCGAGCGAGGACTCAGGGCTGCACACGCTGGCGGACTGCCCGGCGTGGGAGGTGCCGAGGCGTGACCTCGTGGCAGCCATCGGGGTGGGAGTCCTCTCGCTCGGCAGCATGATTGCGGCAATGGTGCGGAGCGCGAGCGCGTGGGCCGCCGCCACCTCCTTCTGCGAGCATGTGATGCTCGCAAAGGAGATGGCGGAGCGCGCCCGGGAGAGGTTCAGAACTCTCCCGGCCCGCCGAGCCCGCAACATACTCGCCGCGCGTCGCAGACGACTCAGGCGCCGGAGGTCGCTTAACGACCTCCGTCCTCCATGAGCGCAGGCCTGGTGGTGACAGGTGAGGCCGCCTGTCACCCCAGCAGAAGCAGGCCGGGACGGTGGGGCGACTAGTTCCCCTCCCCCAAAACCGGGGCAAGACGGGGACACCGTGGTTCCCAAACCCGAGGGGGCCATCTCGAAACTCTATGGGCAACCTTACACCCTGGCGTCTGCAGACCCGAGACGGCGTGCGGTTTTAGTCGGTTCAAGCCCGACATAACCGCCCCTGCTGGCCGGCGGGGGCTATCCGAGGGGATTTCCGCACGAAAAAAAAAAAGGTATAGGGTTTACAGTTTGGACATGTTTCCTAGGATATTAATCATAATAAGAATTAAGAAAATGTTAAATCACTACATATTATTAAACGAAAACCTTTCGCCACGTCTGTCTGTCTGTATGCGATAAACTTGGAAACACATAGCACCGATTTTCATGCTGTTATCACGAAATGATAGAGTGGTTCTCGAGGAAGGTTTTAGTAAATAATTTGTCAAGTTTTACATTGTCTATATATATAATATTTGTAGGAGGTGTCGGGATAAAATAAGCCGTATGGGAGCTTTGAACGAAAACGCTGTCAAACCCTTTGAGATATAATAAAATTATGTATGGTGGAATTGTCTATCATATCGCGGCATAGGTTGTGGTGGTGGAATAGGTTCCCAAGGTTGGCGGGAACAGCTAGTGCTAATTAAACCTGACAAAAACAAATTCAATTCAATTAAATTTTTTGGTGTGGCGAATTCCGCCGATATCGTCGACAAAATCTGCCAATAACCAGACACAAAAATCAAAAGACACAACGTAAAAATTCAATGTCATTCGAGGCACCGGCTCCAACAGGAAAGTCTAACTAAAAAATTATTTTTCTTTTTCCAGTGCGTGTTTTTAGTGGCTTGTGAAGTTGGTTTCACATTTTTTAATTAAAGTTTTATCTATCGCTTATAATCATCAATAAAATCAGACGAGCATGACATAACTTACTTACCCACCAACACATAACTTTTTGAGGTGGAGTTCACGAATATTCGTGGACTCCATACAAACCTCCAAGCCGTCCACCAGCATCTTGAGACGGTACGGACGGCACTGTTTTTCCTCACCGAGACGTAAATAGGACTTACTCTATGTGGTAGAGGAAAATTTCCTTGCAAAAGCCGGGGACACACCCCGGTGTATATCAGGGCGATGTTTGTTGTCACCGCTTGCGCTGCCTAGAGGACGCATCCTTTTCTGTCCTCTGGCTATACGTGAATCATGGCTCTTTTAGCCGGGTTTACATGTGCCTGTACTGCTCCCATCACGGGGATACCGAAACAACTTGACTCTTCGATCAACTGAGTCTGGCGGCAGACGTTGCGCGATAAGCGGTATCCGACCACCGAAATGGTATTTTTGGGAAACTTCAACGCCCACCACGAGACCTAGCTGGGCTCTCTCCAAATTGAGCATGCGGGACGGGCCGCCCATGCATTCGCTCTGACGCATGACTTGACTCAACTGGTACATCAGACCACCCGGATACCAAACATGGCAAGTCATGAGCCCTCTTTGCCAGACCTTCTGCTGACGACCCACCTAGCCCAGTACAGTGTTTCGGGACGAGCCCCACTGGGTTCCTCCGACCACTGTCTGATCTGCACCAACGTTCGATTTACCGCACCTCCACAACCTGCGGATTGGGACGGTATGCGAGACTATTTCGCATCCATTCCGTGGATTGAGCGCTGCGTTGATGGAAAGGACCCATCGGATTGTACTTCTGCCATCGCTGGTGAAATCAACCTAGGTATGGAATATTATATTCCACACACTGAGGTCACCAGGGCCCGCAGAACTCGGCCTTGGTTTGGGTGCGAGTGAGCTGATGCTGTTCAACGAAAAGTTGGCAACGAAAAGTCGGCGCGTGGACTAGGACACGAGTCGATTGGAATGCGGAGCACCTCAAGGCGGCCTTTAACAGGGCCACTAAGGACTGTAAGAGGGCATAGGTCAGAGCGGATGCCCAGCGCATAGCACGGCTTGGTCAGCAACTCATGCCACATCCCGCAGTTATTCGTGGGTACTGGCAACTGGCCAAAGCCGTGCAATCCAACTTCTGCCAGCCTTCGCTGCCCCCGCTGTGTTACCCTGACGTTTCACTGGCGCTCGAGCCGCGAGTGCAAGCAGATATGCTAGTTAACCTCTTTGCGGCTAACTCCCGAATCGACGACTTTGGCTTGCACCTATCACTTGTGGTCACTCAATGCCTGATATCCGTATCAGACAATGCGACGTTCGTGCTGCACTACAGTCACTCGACGTCCGGAAAGCCAGTGGCCCTGATCGTATCCCAGCGGTGGTTCTTAAAAAATGCGCAGCGGAGTTAGCTCTAACGCTGACGCGACTGTATCGCTTGTCTTATTCCTCGGCATTGGTCCCGAGGGCTTGGAAAGAGTGAACGTATAACCGGTCCCAAAAAAGGGGTTCAGTCCGATCCGGGCAACTATCGACCCATAGCTGGCACCTCAGTTCTCAGCAAGGTGTTTAAACAATTATTAACGTACAGCTCATAGTCGGCAATATGGCTTCAGGCCAAAACGATCAACGGGTGATCTTCTGGCGTACGTCACACATCTCTGGGGTGAGGCCATAGACAAGCATGGCGAGTCACTGGCTATCAGTCTTGACATCGCCAAAGCTTTCGATAGGGTCTGGCGCAGTTCGCGTCTTGCTAAGCTCCCGGCCTACGGTCTGCCATCTCTATTGTTCAGCTGGGTTGCCAATTTTTCTGCATGAGCGCAGCATCCGAGTCCTTTGTGATGGCCGGGCTTCTGAGTTCATGTAGGTTAGTGCTGGTGTGCCTCAGGGATCCGTCTTATCGCTAACTCTCTTTCTTCTGCATATCAATGATATTCTGTCCGTGGGCAGCATAGATTGCTATGCAGATGACAGTACTTTACATGGGCGTTATCTCGGGCATTCAGCGGCCAAGCAGACTGACATTGATGAGAGAAGACGGCAACTCGTCATTGAGCTTGATCAGGACCTAGACCACATTTCTCAATGGGGACCTGAGAACCTGTGGGCCTACCGCGCAAGTGTCGTCGATATCACAGCCGTCGAAATGTTGCGCTGGTCAAGGTCGACGGCCATTTTGTACCGCCCCATTGATAATCGATGCCGGCGCGGCGTAAGAATGAATGAAACGCTGTTTTTGACGGTGAATAGCTGCCGCCTAAAAAAATTCAAATGTCATTTCATTACGGCACCTCATGAGCTGTCGTTTTGAATATTATTTTCTTTTCCGAATGTTGATTACGATGCCGATTGCACCTAACACTGGGCTACTATGGCTTTTATGGGTGCGACTGCCGACGAGTGGGTTCTGCCGTCCTATTGCACCTAAAACTGGGCTACTATGGCCTTTATGGGGGCGACTGGGTTCTGCCCTCCTATTGTACCTAACACTGGGCTACTATTTCTTTTATGGGGGCGACTGCCGACGAGTGGGTTCTGCCCTCCTATTGTACCTAACACTGGGCTACTATGGCTTTTATGGGGGCGACTGGGTTATGCCCTCCTATTGCACCTAACACTGGGCTACTATGGCTTTTATGGGGGCGACTGGGTTCTGCCCTCCTATTGCACCTAACACTGTTCTACTATGGCTTTTATGGGGGCGACTGGGTTCTGCCCTCCTATTGCACCTAACACTGGGCTACTGTGGCTTTTATGGGGGCCACTGGGTTCTGCCCTTCTATTGTAAGTGCGACTAATTAAAACACTCTTTAATCTTTACCTTACCTACTTAAACGTTTATGCTGTGTTGTTTGTTGTTTTCGTATCTTTCAGAAGGAACGAATAAGCGAAGGAGTTGGAGGACGAAATTCCATCGTCGGCAGTCGCCCCCATAAAAGCCATAGTAGCCCAGTGTTAGGTGCAATAGGAGGGCCGAACCCAGTCGCCCCCATAAAAGCCATAGTAGCCCAGTGTTAGGTGCAATAGGAGGGCAGAACCCAGTCGTCGGCAGTCGCCCCCATAAAAACCATAGTAGCCCAGTGTTAGGTACAATAGGAGGGCAGAACCCACTCGTCGGCAGTCGCCCCCATAAAAGCCATAGTAGCCCAGTGTTAGGTACAATAGGAGGGCAGAACCCACTCGTCGGCAGTCGCCCCCATAAAAGCCATAGTAGCCCAGTGTTAGGTACCATAGGAGGACAGAACCCAGTCGCCCCCATAAAAGCCATAGTAGCCCAGAGTTAGGTGCAATAGGACGGCAGAACCCAGTCGCCCCTATAAAAGCCATAGTAGCCCAGTGTTAGGTGCAATAGGAGGGCAGAACCCAGTCGCCCCCATAAAAGCCATAGTAGCCCAGTGTTAGGTACAATAGGAGGGCAGAACCCACTCGTCGGCAGTCGCCCCCATAAAAGCCATAGTAGCCCAGTGTTAGGTACAATAGGAGGGCAGAACCCAGTCACCCCCATAAAAGCCATAGTAGCCCAGTGTTAGGTACAATAGGAGGGCAGAACCCAGTCGCTCCCATAAACGCCATAGTAGCCCAGTGTTAGGTACAATAGGAGGGCAGAACCCAGTCGCCCCCATAAAAGCCATAGTAGCCCAGTGTTAGGTACCATAGGAGGGCAGAACCCAGTCGCCCCCATAAAAGCCATAGTAGCCCAGTGTTAGGTACCATAGGAGGGCAGAACCCAGTCGCCCCCATAAAAGCCATAGTAGCCCAGTGTTAGGTGCAATAGGAGGGCAGAACCCAGTCGTCGGCAGTCGCCCCCATAAAAACCATAGTAGCCCAGTGTTAGGTACAATAGGAGGGCAGAACCCACTCGTCGGCAGTCGCCCCCATAAAAGCCATAGTAGCCCAGTGTTAGGTACAATAGGAGGGCAGAACCCAGTCGCCCCCATAAAAGCCATAGTAGCCCAGTGTTAGGTACCATAGGAGGACAGAACCCAGTCGCCCCCATAAAAGCCATAGTAGCCCAGAGTTAGGTGCAATAGGACGGCAGAACCCAGTCGCCCCTATAAAAGCCATAGTAGCCCAGTGTTAGGTGCAATAGGAGGGCAGAACCCAGTCGCCCCCATAAAAGCCATAGTAGCCCAGTGTTAGGTACAATAGGAGGGCAGAACCCACTCGTCGGCAGTCGCCCCCATAAAAGCCATAGTAGCCCAGTGTTAGGTACAATAGGAGGGCAGAACCCAGTCACCCCCATAAAAGCCATAGTAGCCCAGTGTTAGGTACAATAGGAGGGCAGAACCCAGTCGCTCCCATAAACGCCATAGTAGCCCAGTGTTAGGTACAATAGGAGGGCAGAACCCAGTCGCCCCCATAAAAGCCATAGTAGCCCAGTGTTAGGTACCATAGGAGGGCAGAACCCAGTCGCCCCCATAAAAGCCATAGTAGCCCAGTGTTAGGTACCATAGGAGGGCAGAACCCAGTCGCCCCCATAAAAGCCATAGTAGCCCAGTGTTAGGTGCAATAGGAGGGCAGAACCCAGTCACCCCCATAAAAGCCATAGTAGCCCAGAGTTAGGTGCAATAGGACGGCAGAACCCAGTCGCCCCTATAAAAGCCATAGTAGCCCAGTGTTAGGTGCAATAGGAGGGCAGAACACAGTCGCCCCCATAAAAGCCATAGTAGCCCAGTTTTAGGTACAATAGGAGGGCAGAACCCACTCGTCGGCAGTCGCCCCCATAAAAGCCATAGTAGCCCAGTGTTAGGTACAATAGGAGGGCAGAACCCAGTCACCCCCATAAAAGCCATAGTAGCCCAGTGTTAGGTACAATAGGAGGGCAGAACCCAGTCGCCCCCATAAAAGCCATAGTAGCCCAGTGTTAGGTACAATAGGAGGGCAGAACCCAGTCGCCCCCATAAAAGCCATAGTAGCCCAGTGTTAGGTGCAATAGGACGGCAGAACCCACTCGTCGGCAGTCACACCCATAAAAGCCATAGTAGCCCAGTGTTATTTGCAATCGGCATCGTAATCAATCGTCGGAAAAGAAAATAATATTCAAAACGACAGCTCATGAGGTGCCGTAATGAAATGACACTTCAAAGCGACGCCGTCGATTAGAATTTTTTTAGGCGGCAGCTATTTAACTGTCAAAAACAGCGTTTCATTCATTCTTACGCCGCGCCGGCATCGATTATCAATGGGGCGGTACAAAATGGCCGTCGAACTTGACCAGCGCAACATTTCGATATCGACGACACTTGCGCGGTAGGCCCCCTGGTCGAGTTCAATGCCAAGAAAACACAGGCATGCGTTTACAGCAAAGTTATCTCCTTTCCTTCTCCTTCCAACTCTTCGGAACACACCACTAGCCACTACAGGACAATATCAACATGCTCGGTATGGATGTTCGCTGCAACTTAAACAACAAAAATTACATCGAGAGCGTTATTAAAACAGCTTCACGTAAACTCGGAGTGCAGATCAGAGTGAGGCGGTTTTTGAAAGAAAGAAAGAAAAGTGTTTTTATTGCGGATTAGGTACAAATACAAAGGGGTGTGTGTTGGGTAACCTCCTCGAGTGTCGCTCCGATTCCGATCCCGCTGCAGTCCGGGGGGATCGGAATCGGAGCGGCCGGTACACCCTGGGCGGCGGTCAATGGCTTCCCCTTCACCCCTTCATAGGGTTGGCATTGATCGTCGGCCAATACCCAACGTGGCGGGAACACATCGCTCTCCGTACTCCTCTGCTTTCAGAGGAGACAGGATGAGCGATGCTGTTAGTGGTGAGATGGCCCAGGGTCAGCCGGGGTGCGAGGGATATGCTCTATGGGTAACCTTACACCCCGGCGTCTGAAGACCCGAGACGGTGTGCGGTTTTAGTCGGTGCAAGCCCGACATAACCGCCCCCGCTGGCCGGCGGGGGGGTATCCGAAGGGATTTCCGCACGATAAAAAAAAAAAGGTACAAATACAAAAGACAAAATAGCAAAATAAAAATAAGAACAGAGCTACTTTGACGGCTAATGCTCGTACAACCTTGACCAAGAACCTTTTTCACGCCGGGGCAGCGGTGTCTTTTATATAAGACCCAGGTTCGTCCCTGCGTGGAATACTGTTATCACCTGTGGGATGGCTCCGCTCAGTACTTGTTAGACGCTCTCGACAGATTGCAGCGAAGGGCAGTCCGGATCATCGATAGTCCTGAGCTCACCAATTCTCTTGTTTCTGCAGCTGCGTAGAGATATAGCCTCCTTGGCAGTATTCTATCGCATATACCATGGTTAATGTTCCGATGAGCTATTCCAATTGATTCCTACTTCTCCCTTCTTGTCCCGAACAACACGTGCAGGACTTAGGTGTCATCCTCATACAGTGCAATCGATACCATCGCGAACCAAGCGGTTTGGTGACTCCTTTTTTTGTCGGCCCATAAAGAACTGGAACGCATTACCCACACACGTGTTACCTTCTTTCTACAATCCTGGGTTCTTTAAGCGGGGCGTGGAAAAAAATCTGTCGAGGCTGTCTAGGTAGGGGCCACCATTCTAGGGACTAACTACTTTTTGGACTTCACCTCAGCTTACCATCAGGCGGAGCGCAGCGAACTTGACGGACTAAATATTAAAAAAAAATGTTTTTCAAAACCTAATTTAGAATAAGATGTTTCCTCCTGTTAGATAACAATCTTATCTACTGCAATGAAAGTGCCATTCAATAACCTACAAAACAGATTTCTCATTACTTGCACAATGCCGTATACAAAACACTATTACAATTATTCTAATTAATTAACAACGTTTCAATACGAAGGGGGACGGGGGTATTATGTTATGTTCAATCACATAAGTTTACACGGAGATATGCCGAATCTGGTGACAATTTTTGTTTCAATTAAATTTTTAAGCATTTTGTATGCTTACTTTTTTCTAAAGATTTAGATCGGAAAAAGAGAACATCTAGGACGGGACTTGAACCCGCGACCAGTCCCTTACAGGGGGAATGCTCTGACCAACTGAGCCACCTAGACACGTCCCAGATATTCGAAATTCTCCGATACATTACTATGTCTTAAGGCGACGTTGGAGCCATCTACCGTAATTCTTGCGAACTACGGAAACAATGAATAACTTTACAGTCATTTTTAAACATTGTTTTTTGATGACTCCGCCTAATTAATTCAATTAAATTTTTAAGCATTTTGTATGCTTACTTTTTTCTAAAGATTTCCTGCTGTCCTAATGGATGTTTTGGTAGAGGACAAATCTTAGCAAAGGAACGTCGGATCATTCCCGAGTTCGTTCTTATGTCTGCCACTCGGGCCACTCCATCGGTTCCAGGGTATATGCCCGCGACACGTCCCAGCTGCCACCTCATGGGGGGCAGTTGATCCTCCTTGACGAGAACAAGTTCTCCCGTGCAGAGCGATCCTTGAGATCGCTTCCATTTGTTTCGAACTTGAAGCTCTGAGATGTATTCGCGATGCCATCTGGACCAGAACTGCTGACGAAGTTTTTCAACTCTTCGATATCGATCAAGGCGATGAGATGGAATTTCGGCTAAATCTGGCTCTGGTATTGACGTTACTGGTTTGCCAATTAGGAAATGACCTCGAGTAAGGGGTAATAGGTCCTGAGAGTTAGAGGATAGAGGGCTAAGAGGACGTGAGTTTAGGATTGCCTCAATTTGTGTTAGAACCGTGTATAACTGTTCAAATGTTAAATTTGAATTACCAATAGTGCGTTTTAGATGGTTTTTCATGGACTTAACACCTATTTCGTGTAATCCACCAAAATGTGGGGATCGGGGCGGAGCGAAGCTGAACTTAATGGATTGTTGTGCAAAAATATCTACGATTTTATTTTCATCAGAAGAGATAATTTTCTTCAACTCGTTGTTGGCTCCAACAAAATTTGAACCATTATCCGAATAAATGTATGACGGTTTGCCGCGGCGGGCTATGAACCGTTTCAGAGCTAAAATAAATTTTGTTGTAGTCATGTCGCTTACCAACTCGAGATGGATGGCTTTAGTGGCAAAGCAAACGAACACGCAAATATATGATTTTACCAACCGACAACCTCGCCCCTCCTTGTTAGCGACCATAACAGGACCGGCGTAATCTACTGCTGTGAACTGAAAGGCGTAACCGGCATTAAACCTTTCTTTAGGTAAGTTACCCATTATAGGTGCTATTGTATTTGTCCGGTAACGGCTACAAACGGTGCAGTTTCGATACACAAACCTGGCCAAGTCTCGTCCACCAACCGTCCAATAATTTTGGCGAGTGGAGTATAACAATTGTTGAGGGCCTGTGTGCATTAAAGCATTATGCTCATTTTTAAATAAAAGTATTGTGAAATGATGATTTTTATGAAGTAAGAATGGATGTTTTTTATCATAATCGTACTGTGAATTATGAAGTCGTCCCCCTACTCTTATAACGTTTAACTTATGGTCAAAAAATGGATTGAGAGATAACAATGAATTAGTACCTTTCAAATTTTTATTAGCCTTTAACTGTTGATATTCTGTAGGGAATGATTGCTGTTGTGAGAAACTGATTAATTTGTACTGAGATAGTTGAAGTTCGGCAACTTGTAGATGACCTTTAAATATGTTTGTTTTGTTTTTTAACATAACATAACATACATAAACTCACGCCTATATCCCCGAAGGGGTAGACAGAGGTGCTAGCACCCACATTTCGCCAGTTCATGTTTAGGTCCCAATGTAATAGGTGGCGAGCCTATTGCCATTAACCGGGCACTTATAAACCTGCGATAAATACACACATAACTTCGAAAAGCATCGAAAAGTCATTGGTGTGTGCCATGGTAAAACCTGGGATCGAACCCGAGACCTCGTCTCAGCAGTCCATTACCCATACCACTAGGCTACCGCGGCTGTGTGTGTGTGTTTGTTTTTTAAATTATTTATAAATCTAAGTACATAAGCCATTGTTCTGTGCATACGAGAATAAGTTGAAAATCTCTCAAAAGGAAATAAAACTTCACATGGTTGAATGACCATGCATGCAACTTCCCTTTTTAACTCAGGTAAAGACTGATTATTATTTTTTAAATCGATAGTTGGCCACGACGACTCATCAGATTCAAGAAATTGTGGACCATGCCACCACTGCTTACAGCTAATCAAAGTGTCGATACTCATTTTGCGCGTTAGATAGTCAGCTGGGTTTGCTTGTGTAGGAACATAATTCCAAGAGCTAATATTCATAGTGGACTGTATTTGTTATATTTCTCCTACTCTGTTCCTAACAAATGTTTGTAATTTATTAACCGTAGTACTAAGCCAGCCTAAAACAATGGTCGAATCAGTCCAGTAAAAAACTTCATTGACGGTGACCCGTAATGATTTAATAATTTTTGTACTTAATTTAGCTCCTAATAACGCTCCACAAAGTTCCAGGCGTGGAATAGTTTGTGGTTTTAGAGGACTCACTTTATTTTTTGAACACAATAAATGAATAAGTATGTCATTATTTTTGTCTATAGAACGTAAGTACGCGCAAGCTCCATAGGCTTCTTCAGAAGCGTCTGTAAATATATGTAATTGTAGCTTAGTACAATTCGTACTTATTGTGTGTCTGGAAATTCTTAAATGATTTAATTGTGATAGTGAATTAATAAAAGTTAACCAAGCTTTTTGTATAGTTTGGGGAACCTCGTCGTCCCATGAGAGTTTGCATAACCATAATTTTTGCATAGTTATTTTCGCTTCTAAGATCGCCGGGGTGACTAGTCCTAACGGATCAAATAGTTGTGAGATAGTGGACAAAATATTTCGTTTACTTATTTTACCGTGAGTTTTTAATTTTATATCGAAGCAAATTTTATCTGTTTTATGATCCCAATTAATCCCTAGTGTTTTTGAAATATCATTGGGACACAAATCAAAACGATCATGAGATATGTTATCGTCTCTTTTAAGTTGGTCCAGGACCTTTTGATCATTGGAACACCACTTTCTAAGAGGAAAGCAACCACCTTTAAGTTGTTCAGTCACTGCGGAATAAACGTGGAGCGTTTGAGAGACATTACTAGCCCCGGTGATGAGGTCATCGACGTAGAAGTCTCTTGAGATCACCTCCTGGATGAACGGATCACTACATTCGTCAGCTAGCTGCTTCAGGCACCGTATCGCAAGGTACGGTGCAGAAGTAGTACCGTACGTCACCGTGTTCAGCTCATAAGCCTTCAGAGGTTCACTCGGCTTGTCACGCAACAGTATTTTTTGCAGACATCGTTGTGATTCGTTAATTTCAATTTGTCTATACATTTTAGTGATATCTGCAGTAATTACTATATTATGTTGGCGAAAACGCAATAATATTGAAAACAAGTCGTCTTGAATGACTGGCCCAACCATTTGCAGCTCATTGAACGAATAACCAGATGAGGTTTTTGCTGAGCAATCGAAAACCACCCTTAAAGACGTTGTCAAACTGCTCGTTCGCTCAACACCATGGTGGGGAGCGAAGTATTGGGTGTGATCACTGTTTTGATTTTTTGATAGTCTCATATGACCTAAGTTAATATATTCTTGAATGAAATCTTTATATTTATTTTTTAGTTGTGTATTATTTTGTAATCTTTTCTCTAATTGTAAGAATCTTGTTTTAGCGAGTTTGTAAGAATCACCTAGGACGTCGGGGCTAAACTTTAATGGGATTGTCACACAAAATCGGCCGTTAGGTAGGCGAGACGTAGTTTCACGAATGATTTTTCACATTCAACCTCTTCGGGGGACCACTCTAATTGTTTATTTGTAGTTGTAATAATAGTGTCCAATTCCCAAAACTTCGCCAATTGGTTAGTGAGTACTTGAGAATCAGAAAAATTGCAAAATGCTAATGAAGGTATTTGTAAAGATCCGGTAATAAACCAACCTAGTTTCGACTTTTGTAACGTGACATTTTGGTCATTTAATTTAACTTTTTCGGGTTCAATAAACTCCCACAGTGTTCCGTTGCCATCCAAAATATCAATATTTGATGGTAAATAAAACTTAGGATCGGCCAATGAAAAATTATTGGGAATTTTAATAATATTTTTATCTATTGGGGAACTTGGCCAAGGATTAGTAATATTGGAAATAATTATGCATGTTATTGTTTTAAAATAATTCGAATGAAGAGATTGAATAGTAATATCACAACATTTTTTTGCTACTGATACACTTTTGTTCAATCCATTAATAGTTGTAATCATATTTTTAGTAGGTAACCGAAGTTGTTTACAAAGTCGCTCGGTCATAAAGTTCGCAGTACTGCCCGAGTCTAACATGATGCGCACACGCTGACGGTCATCTAAGGAGGTGCGGACACTTACGCAAGCTGTAGACAACAGCCCTAGTGGGGACGCGGTAGCACACGTTAAACTACTTCGTCGCGCGAATCTTCCTTGCGATCACTCTCTGATAGCTCCGGACAGATTTAATGAATTCGCTTTAGTTTCTCGATCTTTATTGTTTAATTTTAAAAATGTTTTACAATAATAAATTAAGTGATCTGATGACTGACAGACGGGGCACTTTCTCCTTTCATTAGTAGATAAGAGGCTCGTGGTTTAGATACTGGTTTGTTTTTGTTACTATGTTCTAGTATTTCTAATAATTCAGATCTATTTCTTGTAAATTTAATTAACTCTTCAAAGGTCAAACGCTGTTTATCATTGATTAACGCCTTATATTTTTCCCATTCTATAAAGGTCTGTGAATCAAATTTATTAGCCAGCATATAAATCAACAAGGTGTCCCATTTATCGGTGGGTTCCCCTAATGTTTTCAAAGATCGCAAATTTTTAACGAAACTGTCAACTAAGCGCTTTAAATTAAATGATGTATCTTTCTGAATAGAATAAACTGTAAATAACGCCTTAACATGATTAGCGATAAGCATTTTTTTGTTATCATATCGATCACAAACCAACTTCCAGGCTACTTCATAATTACTGGAGGAGAACTCAATTGATTTTATAACTAACAAAGCACTGCCTGCTAATGACGAACGCAGATAATGGAATTTATTAATTGGGCTCAAGTCGGGGTTATCGTGAATTAATGATAGGTAAGTGTCTCGAAACTCCAACCAAGAGCCATAAGCACCGTCGAATTTAGCAAGCTGTATGATAGGTAACGTAACACTAGCTCCGTGGCCCATAATACAATTTGATTCATAACTAGAATTGTGCGGTTGCTCGGCCACTGCGCCTAACTTCGACTTAGCAAGCGCCACGGCTTTAAAGTACACACTCTCAAAGAGGTTGCGCTCTTTTTCTTGTTCGGTTTCGTTCGTAGTTATACTTTCTATTTCCTGCTGAATTTCGTTGTAATTATCGAATAATGGTTCCAATTTTGCTATTCGAACTTCAATTTCCAATCTGAGTTCGTTACTTAAATGTGCTGGTAAATTATTAATGTAGTTGGAAAATAAAGTCAAACGGCCTTTTAGACTTCCTCGCTTTTTAACTGAAGCTTGTTCATCACCCATGATAATACAACTTATAGAATAATCATAATGAAATAGGAAATAAGTACAATTACTACAGTCGTAAAAAGGACGCACCCTAATGTAGTGCGCGGCCTACTATAGCTTTTCGTTGATGCAACGATACCCGCTTGTTAAGAAAAATGATTGTAATGGAATATATCACTGTGTTAGTTTAAATAGATGTTTTTATTGCAGTCAATAGGCATACAACTAAACAATAAATTACTGTATACAATAAATTAATGGTTTTAAGTATATTTTATTAAGTATGGAATATTGATATGTACTAAATATGTGTGGTTTATAGGTATGTACTCATTACGAAAGTGTGTAAGTGTAAATAAGTACTTGATTATTGATAAGTGAAATTAATCTATCTTGTAATTGGGAGAAGCCTATGTCCAGCAGTGGACTGCGGTAGGCTGATTGATTGATTGATTTAATCTATCTTCTATTTGTAGGTAGGTGATAGATTTATATTACTAGTATGAAATATGTAAATCTATCAAATATTTATAGGAATTGATAGATTAATATTGTAGAAATATGTTATAGAAAAAGCATGCAATCGGTTTTCTTAAATTCTATACATGAATTTAATGTTATGTATGATTGAACCTACCAAAAGTTTTATTGGCAATTAATAGGTTTGATGTACCGTTGCCGGTATTGTTTTGGCAATAGGCAGCCTGTTCCTTAGCAATAGGTAGCTAAAGAAGTAATTTGAGTGAATAATGAAAGTAAAAAGTACTTGACTACACTGCGCTGACACAAATACCGAGGCGTGATAGATGTTATTAGAGTTGGATGGATGAAGGAAATTGACTGTATCTATATAGTCTAACCAGTTCACAATGTTGTCCAGAATGATTGATGATGAACGTGCACACTCCTTAGTCCGACTTCAATATCGTCCCTGCTGGTAACTTCGTAGGTCCGTCCGGGAGAAGGATCAATGTGCGGGCTGCCAGGAAGTCGACGGGAGTCGTGGTTCTTTGTTGAAATGATGAATGACTCGTAATAACTCAAAAAGTATATTTTTTTAAAGTTAAATTGATACATTGAATTAGTAGGTAGGTGACAATGTATGTGGTACGATGTATGAGAGCGAGTGTTGGGGCCGATCGGTTACGTTGCCGCCGCCGATGCGTAGCTTTCGTTGTGTGCGTTTCTACTGTCGATGTGTGCGTCAACAACCGATATTATATTGTGACTAAACGATATCCTGCGAAAATCAGAACCGGCATGTCTCCGTGAGAACGAAGCGTTACTGGGAAGGGAATCAAACTTAGTACCTAACGCGACTACTATTAGTATAAACCTATATACGAGTATGTACCTAGCACAGGTCCACTGAAGTAGTGAGCTGTATTTTTAATAATAAAAACTACCGATTACCGGTTCAAATCGTTATTTTATTTGTTTAGTTTCGACATTAAAATACTATTTTTTATTTCTCTCCTAATAAAATTGACAAGCACTGGGCTATCGTTTCGTAAAACAAGGTCAGCCGTAAAACAAAGATCCTCAGGACGAGTAACAGGAACCAGGTCAAAGTCTCGCAATACCATTGCAACAGCTATCTTCATCTCCATCATGGCAAACTTTTGACCTGAAATATTGTTAAAAAGTACAATCAACCAGTTAAAACAATCTTGAACATTTGTATTGGCTGGCAAGATCGCTCGATTCAACCGCTCCAGACAGTAGTCTAGAACAGTTGACTAACATTTGAGTTCTGGTTTTTGTGGGATTAAAAAACCCAACTAAAAACGTTTTGTGGGGTTTTGGAGTCATGATTCCCTGAAGCCCTCGAAAAGAATATCCGTCAAGAACAAAAACGAAGAAGGACCTATCGATCGAAGATCGGACATGAGTAATGGATAGTCTTCAATTCTGGCCGTGGCCACTTCTTTTATATCATTTTCTTAGCTTATTAGAAAAAAATTAGGACACTAAATTAACATAATCCAAAAGTAAAACCAAAAACTTTCATTCATAAATCTAGTGGGGCGGAAATCACACAGTCAAACTTATTTTTAGGGACAATTTGTATGGTAGGTAACCGAAACCTTGAACGTACAAACCCCAAAATCTAATCAGTTCTTGCCATTAACCAAACAAGATGATTGGCAAAAGAATTTTTTAAATCGGATAAGTGGTGCTTGAGTTATTGCGTAAACAGACATCCAAACAGACAGACCGACACAAAATTTTTTTTTTGCTTAATTAGACTTAGAATCATGTGAAACGTCGAGAAAAGTGATAAAAAGTGGGTGTAGAATTTTGTTTTTTTTTTGCGTGATTTTAAGACTTCGGTGTCCACCTGGTTGGTGGTCCGAAGTAAAACATTACAGTCAAAGAACATACATTACGTGTCAACTTTTACCCCACCTTTTATAAGATATAGACAATGGATGTATCTCAATTCTAAAAACTTGCTATAATAATACGCACCTATGCAGTTTCTGGGTCCTGCGCTGAATGGTATATAAGCATAAGCGTTACGGCCCACGGAGTTCTCTGGAAGGAACCTGTCAGGATCAAACTGTTTCGGATTTTTAAATACAGCCTCTCGGTAGTGGAGATCAAATATATTTATATGACATTGTGTGCCTGCTGGAACTGTGTAACCACCTGAAAAGCAAAGAGCTTCGGATATACTCACACCCTTACCGTTCAGGGTATACAGAGGCAGTAGCCTGTCATTTGTTCTAGTCCATAAACACGTTACGATTTTCCTCATTCTCCTTACAGACTTGCCGAATTCATGTGTTTATAACTTACTCTTTTCGGAACATCGCCAATTTGGTCAGTTCTTTTTTTCAAATTTATCGACTTGATAACCAACATTTATCTTGCATACTCGATTTGACATTCGTTCAAAACTCATTATTTCGATGTGCCCGGACCACTCAATTATACCTTTTTCAACTCTCGATCCCATAATTTCATTTAAACTGTCGATAATGTGTATCTGCATCGCTCCCATCAACTCATACTTTAGTGTTCGTGGATTCTACTCTAATACTGTTTCTTCTATACCCAGTTTTTAGAACCGAACATTATAGTGAAGACCTAAACGAACTCGTACTAAAACCTAACGTACTCTAACTTCCCATCGGTCGTTTCCCAAATAGTAATCTTAAATAATAGACTTAAACAATACAGCTAATTCACCTCTATTAGCATTATGCTCACAACCTACATAAAATACTGTTACTGGTTTTAGTTTTTGAAACTCTCAAACCAGTAAGTTACTAGGTATTTTTAGCTCCCATCAGGGTCATCCGCGGGTACCGCACGATCTCCTTCGAGGCGGCGAGTCTCCTTGCCGGAGCTCCGCCATGGGACCTGGAGGCGAGAGCCCTTTCGCAACTATACCAGTGGCGAAAGGAGGCGCGGGAGCAGGGATGGAACCCCGAGCCTCGAGAAATCGAGGCCGTGCAGTCCCAGCTCCGCCAGGCCATCGTGGTGGAGTGGAAGGAACGACTTGTGCGGCCAAGCGCAGGGCACGCCGCAATAGCGGCGGTAAGGCCCATCATGGAGGATTGGCTAGAGAGGCGACACGGAATCCTCTCGTACCGACTGACGCAGGTGATGTCCGGGAAGGGGTGCTTCGGGGACCACCTGCATCGGATCAGGAAGGAGCCAACGCCTAAGTGTCATCACTGCGATGCGAGCGAGGACTCAGGGCTGCACACGCTGGCGGACTGCCCGGCGTGGGAGGCGCCGAGGCGTGACCTCGTGGCAGCCATCGGGGTGGGAGTCCTCTCGCTCGGGAGCGCGAGCGCGTGGGCCACCGCCACCTCCTTCTGCGAGCATGTAATGCTCGCGAAGGAGATGGCGGAGCGCGCCCGGGAGAGATTTAGAACTCTCCCGGCCCGCCGAGCCCGCAACTTGCTCGCCGTGCGTCGCAGGCGACTCAGGCGCCGGAGGTCGCTTAACGACCTCCGTCCTCCATGAGCGCAGGCCTGGGGGTGACAGGTGAGGCCGCCTGTCACCCCAGCAGAAGCAGGCCGGGACGGTGGGGCGACTAGCGCCCCTCCCCCAAACCGGGGCACGACGGGGACACCGTGGTTCCCAAACCCGAGGGGGCCATCTCGAAACCGGAGATGGCCCAGGGTCAGTCGGGGTGCGAGGGATATGCTCTATGGGCAAACTTACACCCCGGCGTCTGTAGACCCGAGACGGCGTGCGGCACGGTGCTAGCACGCGGGGGGGTATCCGAAGGGATTTCCGCACGAAAAAAAATAAAAAATAAATAAGGTATATTTTTAGCTCTATCTAATTTAGTGGGATAGTTAATATAAATGAACAATATTATGTCAAACATACTTAATACTATATCTTCGTTTAATTTCCGGCTAATAAAATGCACTGGAGGATACATGCGCAGGGATTCCTTAATGCAACAATCCATGTATTTCATTTTGTTCAGGTCGTCCATCTCAATAGGACGTTTTGTTTCCCCAAATATTTCGTGTAACTCTTCTTGTATTTTTTCCTAAAACACAACTGAACCCATTATATGTATGTATAAAGTTGGTATTTTTATCTAATGTTAATTAGTAGGATATAACATGCTATATATTTGAAAAAAATATATACTGGGACTCTTCGTTTTTTTGGGGAAACATTTATCTCGAGATATATAAATAAATATTCTACAACTTTCTACACATCGCGTTCTAGACCCAAAGTAAGCATAGTTTAACTAGCTTGTGTTATGGTTTCCAGAATGGAGATAAACATACTTATATAAATTGTTTTGTAAATACATACATATTATATTACATTATATAGTCGTACTATTTAATATAATCAATAATAATATATAAATAAAAATACTTTAGTCTCCCAAACAGTTAAAAACAAATATAAAATGTTATGCTTAATATTATAATGAATTATAAAGACTTTATTGTTTGTTATTTATTTGTATTGGCAATATTTGGAGGCCATTTTGATATTCTAGAAACAATTTAGGATAATACGTAGATATTAGTGGGTATTGAATGGGTGGGGCGGGGTGGATCCGACCTGCGATAAGTGCGTCTGGTCGGAGACACCCTATTCTCGGCACCTAGTCCGATGCAGAGTCTGGCGTAGGCCTTGGGGGAGAGCGCAAGTCGTGAGGATCCTCAGGGCAAGGTTAGAGAGTTATCCTTCTCGAGGTTGCCGCCTGTTATTGGTCTGATTCCCTAAGAAACAGACGTAACAAAAACCTCTAACCGGGCCACCTCCCACCCCTCCCATATCCCATCCTCATCCTCATCCCAGCCCGCGCCTGTGCATCGGACGTGACGCGAGAGAGCTCGTAGGGCGTCCGCGGCACAGGGGCGCGGCATCCCTCCCCACCCATCCCATCCCCAACCCAAACCCAAAACCGGCAATCCCGGAAACGTCAAAAATGAGCGCAAATGACAAGATTAAACTACCCCAGGAGGGTACCGGCAATGCCGGAGAATCCCTCCCTGTATCACTTAGTGCAGCAAGAGAGGACCAGCCAAACCAAATCCGGTGCGTAAACCAGCAGGGAGACGGCCACACCGAGAGGAGAGGTAACCAGGTCAAGAGCCACTAAGATGAAAAGGCAGGGCACAGACCCTGAGGAGCGAACGCAGCAGCGTCCACCGAAGCGTCCGAAGCCACAACCCACCCCACGTAACGAGGGACCACGACGACCCAACGCGGGCCAAAGTGATCTCTCGATTATCATCCACCGGGGAGATGGCGCGGCGATGGACGATGCTACGGCCGCTGAAATTAGAATTAGACTAGTTGATAAGATTGAGGAAGCTGCTCTAGACGGGGTAAGCGGCAGGAGCCTCTCATTCGCGGCATCGGGACTGGTAGCCGAGGGATACTTCCTCGTGAGCCCGAACACCGAGGAGGCGATGACTTGGCTGCTTGGCTGCGACTTCGGTGAGTGGAACGGCGTCCCATTAAAGCCTAGAAAGCTGGATATCCATAGGCTATCCATCTGGCTCCCTGGCAGCACTGGAGGTCGACGCATTGACCCGCTGGAACTCATCAGGATCCAGAACAACTACAGGGAGGAACTGAAGCTGTCGGAGTGGACTCTCATCCGCAAGGAGATACTGCCACTGGGAGTACGACTTGTGGTGGGAGTCCCTGAAGAAACAGCAAAAGCCCACGTGTGGCTCAACTACCAAGCCACACAGGTGTATGCCCGGGTCCTGGGAAAAGGACCAACCCAAGTTCCTGACAAGTGCACATGCCCATGCCCAGTCCATCCCACCAACCCTCACACAAAGGCACAGGGAGAAGAACCTGTAGAACGCGGCAGTAACGCTCAGTCCGCAACCCCGCAGAGGGGAGCCACTGACGAAGGCAGACCGTACCTACAGCGCTCGATCCCAAACAGCACACAACAGGCGCCAGACACACACAGCTCTGGGCCTGAAGGGGGGGAAAACGGAGCGCGGACGAAAGCCCCAAAGGGGGTGACGACCGCAAACCAAACGCCCCACCAACAGACACGCCCAGAGCAAAACACGACACATCCCCTCCCTACGACACGGAGCGATCGGACTCCCCCACCAAGCCTTGCATTACTGCAACCGTCTTAGCTGGGCAAGAGTCCACCGACGTGACGAAGTAAAGGGAGGGAGCACTAACGCTCACAGACACACAAACACAATAACACCATACATGTACAGACACAATAACACACCACAAACACACACACAAAAAATAAGAATAGTTCAAGTAAATCTACACCACTGCCGCGATGCTATGATCGAGTTTTGCAGACACGTGGTGGATGAGAAAATAGACATCGCTCTACTGCAAGAGCCATACGTCGCAAAAGGACGTGTGTCAGGGCTCAGCTCCCTGGGAGGAGAAATCATCTACCACGAAATGGGTGAGTCAACTCCTAGGGCATGCATATATGCCAGCAGTAGGGTAAGATCTCTAGGTATAATAAAGGCAGATTGTTACAGTGACCTTGCTAGTGCCACAGCGACAATACATACGAACACAGGCAACAAAGAGAGGGTGCTTTTAGTCTCCGCATATCTACCCAGTGAGGCAGACTTCAAACCACCATCACAAGAAATGGAAGACATAATAAGAAAATACCAAGGTAAGAACATTCCGATTATTCTAGGTTGTGATGCCAATGCCCACCATGTGGTATGGGGCAGCACAGACTGCAATACTAAAGGTGACTTACTATTAGATTTTATAAGCGCAACAGGTTTCGACATAATAAACGAAGGCAACACGCCAACGTTCGTTACCAAAACCAGAAGAGAAGTACTGGATATCACAATCGCCACAGACAGGATAAGCCGGTACATAACAGACTGGAAAGTAGACGAAAGCGACTCGAAATCGGACCACAGACGAATAACTTTTAGTCTGGGAACCAAAATTGAGAAAACCTTAGTTAGGAATGCGAGGAAAACTGACTGGTCCACATATGAACTTCACATAAAAAAGTGGAGCCCAGGCAACCAAACCTCGATAAAAGACAGCAGAGAGATAGAAAAAGAGGCCAACAGACTGGATGAAGCTCTAAGAGAAGCATACCATAAGGCATGCCCACTCAAAGAGATCAAATCAGGTAAAGGACAGCCCTGGTGGACAAGGGCACTAGAGAAGAAAAGAAAAATGACCAGACGTGCTCTCAGAAAGGCCCAAAAAAAGGGCGATGAGGAAAGCTGGCTCATATACAAGAGAGAAAGAAACATATTTAAGAAAGAATGCAGAAGGGAGAACAGAAATAGCTGGAAAGCTTTCTGCGAAGGAGTAGAGAAATACCCCGACGCAGCGCGTCTAGTAAAAATGTTCTCAAAAACCAATACCTGCAAACTAGGAAGTATCAAGAACGGAGACGAACTAATAACCGACCCGGAAAAGATCTTAGAAGTGATGCTGGAAACACACTTTCCAGAATGTGAAGAACACACAGGTGATGAAACGCCAGCTGATACGAATCCCACAGTGGAGACGATGGAAAAGGCACTAATCACAAAAGAGCACATAATGTGGAGTGTCCGGTCATTCCAGCCCTATAAAGCCGCTGGACCGGACGAGATCTTCCCAAAAATGCTGCAAATAGCCATCAAGTACATAAGTGACGATCTTCTGGCTCTATACAATAGCAGCATCAGAATGAAATACATCCCAAAGAAATGGAGAGAAGTAAGAGCGGTCTTCATACCTAAACCTGGAAAGGCTACGTACCAAGAGGCAAAAGCCTTCAGATGTATCAGTCTTTCCTCATTCTTACTTAAGACATTAGAGAAAATATTAGACAGAATAATAAGAGAACAAATAGTCAAAAGCGGATCTCCACTTCACCATAACCAACACGCGTATATGGAAGGCAAGTCAACTGAGACTGCACTCCACAACCTGGTAAACAAAGTGCAAAGATCCATAAGCAACAAAGAATATGCACTGGGTTGCTTCTTCGATGTCGAGGGTGCCTTTGACAAGGCAACTCCGGCCTCAATAGAGGATACCCTAAACCGCGAAGGCATAGATAAAGACATATCAGAATGGGTGAAAAACATGCTAAAACACCGATTGATACAAGCAGAGATAGCAGGAACAAGGCGCACGGTGATAGCTAGGAGAGGCTTCCCTCAAGGTGGATGTCTATCGCCACTACTGTGGTGCCTGCTAATAGACGAGCTAGTCAACAAGATAAACAGGATGCACATATATACACAGGTATATTCTGATGACGGTGTGCTCCTAATCACAGGCAAAGTCCTCAGTGTCATATGCAATATCATGAACAGAGGTTTGAAAGAAGCACTAGGGTGGTGCAGGAGCAAAGGCCTTAACCTCAACCCTGACAAAACCAAACTAATTCTTTTCACCAACAAAAGGAAAATTGGAAGTGCTGGACCAGTACGACTTGATAATCATGACTTGGAAGTAGTGAAAGAAGTCAAGTATCTGGGAGTCACACTGGACAGCAAGCTGACCTTCAAGACTCATATAAGCAACACATGCTCAAAGGCGAAAATGGCCATGATGCAATGCAAGAGTGCAATAGGAAGAAGCTGGGGAATAAAGTCAGCCACAGTACTCTGGATCTATAAGGCAATCATCATGCCGAGAATCCTACATGGTGCCCTAGTATGGTGGCATAAAGCCAACATAGGAAGGAATAAACAAGAATTAGACAAAGTCCAAAGACTGGCGGCCCTAATGACCACCGGCGCGATGAGGACTACACCCACGGCCGCGCTTGAGATCATACTGGGCCTGAACCCCCTAGATTTGGAAACGAAAAAGAGAGCGATTGAACAATGGTTCAAACTGAAAAGTACTGGCCTATGGACTGGCAACACATTTGATGAGGGCCATGCCATGATCAGTCAAGACTACGAAGAAAAACTATCAATGATCCTTTCAAACAATGATCTGATAAAGAAAGAAAGGACCTTTGATAAGAAGTACAGAATACATATAGGACCGAGAGACGACTGGCCGATGAACACCAATGGCACCATCTGCTACACAGACGGCTCCAGAAATGAAACAACCAAGCTCTCTGGTTCCGGAGTACACATCAAGTCCTCAGAGGGCACAGAGAAAAATAGGTCAATACCCCTAGGAAAGTTTGCAAGTGTCTTCCAAGCAGAAATCTTCGCTATCATGGAATGCGCAGAAATGGCGGGCCACCTAAACAACATGGGAAAGGTCACCATCTACAGCGATAGCCAGGCAGCGCTGAAGGCACTTGGTAAAGTAGAGACAACATCAGCTGTTGTCAAAGAGTGCAAAAAGTCATTGGAAAAGTTGTCCAGAACAGCTGACGTGACGATTGCCTGGGTACCCGGACACGAGGGTAACACGGGCAACGAAATAGCAGATGAACTGGCCAGGAAAGGAGCTGATGAAAACCAGGTCGGCCCGGAGCCCCGGCTACCAATCCCCCACAAAATAACCAAGGGAGTCATCAGCCGAAGCATTGAAGCAGAGACCAACCGGAGATGGAAATCATCGACAGGCATGAGACAGTCGAAGATATTCATAAAGGGCCTAGACAAAAAAAGGACGAGCCAACTAATAAAACTCTCAAGAGTAAGCATGAGGCTCGTCATAGAAGTGTTAACAGGACACAGCCGACTGAACAGGCACCTGACACTGATAGGTGTGAAAACCGACCCCAGATGCCCAGAGTGCATGGACGGTGACGAGACCAGTTTCCACCTGCTCGCCGAATGCCCCATGTACTCACTGATAAGATGGGAGACAATGGGGTTGGATACATTGGACACAGAAGACTTGGAGGATCTGAAGGTGGACCAGATCGTAAGATTTTGTAAGGACACAGGTAGGTTCGACGGAACGCCGTGATTGCTGGGTAACCACATCCTTCCCAAAAGGAAGGAACAGGGGAAATGGGTGAAATGACCCACTATGGAAGGGTTGATCACCCGCCAGGTCATCGGCGTCCCCGTTGGAAATAATAATAATAATAATAATGGGTGGGAATTATTTGACTAACGATCAAAGTATTCTATAAAGGCAGCTTCCATTCGGAACTTGGCCTCATTTTGCTCAGCAGCTGCGATACTGAACAACAGTGTACTGTTCTTTAACTTTAACATGTCTGAGATTGTATTGTGCCAGTAATATAAGATATAACCAGTGTATCTATCCATTTTTGTCTTGTCAAGGTGTTGAAGGAGTTTGATTAAACATGATTTCTGTAACCATCGTTTCTGTGTCTTTATTTAAATACATTCCTTATAACCTACCGTAGGAATAACTTTTTCATTCTTATACATTCAGTTACACCACATAGTGTAGTGTCAATAATTATCTCCTAGTGCATACTTAAAGCTCATAAAGTGTAGTTACTTCAATATACAGATAACTTTAGGTACATTCCTGACCTTATTTTTAGGTCCAAAGTTCTAAAATCTAACACACGTACTTCTCTAGAGGAGGAGCTAGTTTGGTCGGAATCTACGGGATCTATGCTCGTTTACAAATCTTCGTACTTAGAGGCGTACAAGAAATTATTGTGTGTAATGAATGTTTCTTTTTCTGATTGTTGAGGGTTTTATTCGAATTTTAGAAGAACTTATAAAGAAAGTCTCACCTGAATTTTTCTATGATTTGCAAGTAACATCAGACAAAAAGTCAATCCACTAGCTGTAGTATCGTGTCCCTGTTAAAGAAGATTAATATTTAAAGTCCTCGTCATACTTATACATATCTATCTATGTTCAATGCGTGAACCGAACGAGCGCAGTAATAAAAAAAAACAATTAACAGCTCTGCTACCAGTCTCCTTTAACCCGGAGACAAGGGTGAGGAGTGAGACCACCATGAGCAGGTAGAATTCAAGCCGTAGCCCCACCACTCACTTTCACGCAATCACTACTTCGTTCCGAAGCGTGATCTAAAGCCGACAGTGGAACCGCAAATAAAACTAAAACTTAATATTTAACTAAAATAAAGTGTCTAATGATCCGGATCTACACCAAGGTGCAGTCAACAAACGGTACAAAATCATTAATCGAACAGTTACCGCAATTTTAGAAAACCGGTTAACCTAACCTACTAAAACCGCACGAAGCATCAAACACAGGAAGTCGGCACGAATATAAAACGGTTCAAACAACAAAATACCGCTATTTTATACAAACCGGTTAACCGAACCTACTAAAACCGCACGGATAAAAACAAATCAAATCATACATTACTTTTAATTTTATAGCAAGTAAAGGCCGGCGGGTCCAATCAAACATGAATGAACGACAATTCAAAGTTAAACAGATTTTTAGCACGTACTTGTTTCAATAATCAAATTAAGCCGCAATTGACACCCGATCGAAATCGACCAGGAAATATTTTAATTACAATAACAATTTCAAGATTAAGGTGAAAATAGTCAAATTCAATTGCACCAAAAGGCAAAATAATACCGATAAATTAACACCCAAAATGGCGGATTCTAACCGCGTGTTGTTTCAAGTTGCACATCAAAATTAAATCAATCCGTTAATTATCGTTAACAATACACAAAACATATTAATTAATGGGTCACTGACCTTCAATGGACCGGGATTCAGTCGGGAAAGTAGCAAAGATTGAAAAGTGTGCCTATTTAGTGCATCTAACAAAATGTGACATGAATGTACGTGTAATTGAATATACAATAAACTAATTATGCAGTAAAATAAAATGTGATGTTTACTTCCCTTAGTATGTGTTTTCAACCGCAGCAAGGTTCCAAGTCCAACGAACGCGATGGGCGTATTCACTTTATTTAACAAAGAGATAACTATCTCGATAATTAATTTTCACCAATTAATCAACATTCGACAAACAAGGTCACAACAATGTCCCCTCAAAGCGCGTGGCACTGCCACCCAAAAAAGGCGCGGGCACAGGGTCCACCAACGAGCTGACCAGCCCGGACCCTTCACAAAGCGACGTCGCGCTGTACTCCGCGCTCAACTCGCCATGTACTGCGTCGTAGTTCACGTACAATAAAGCGCGGGTACGCGTAAGAAAAAATATGATTGATGTTGGTCCTATCAATACGCGGTACCAACATCAAAACACACTGATGGTAGAAATTTGATGACACAAATTTGTCACAAAATTCGGCCGGGTAGGTACCACCGTGCACGATTGCGAAAAACCCTCCATAGTAATCCAATTTCGGTTTGATTGCGGGGTCAGCAAGTGCATAGCCGGGCAGGGGGATTGTGGTCGCAGCACTAGTAGGACCGGTGGGTGTCACGCGGTGCTGTGACGACAATCCTCTTCTGATGAGGCCGTCAAGCTGAGTGCCACCATTGTCAACATGGTACGTGTGTGTAATGGTGATCCTCTTTCCTGAGACTTTACCTTCAGCTTACCATCAGGCGAGGTGAAGTCAAATTGACGTGTCCTAAATATATAAAAACCACCGTTCACCCCCTTAGGGGTTGAATTTTCAAAAATCCTTTCTTAGTGCACACCTACGTGACATAAGGAATATTTGTGCAAAATTTCATGGTTCTAGACCCAGTGGTTTTTGCTGTGCGTTGATTATCAGTCAGTCAGTTGTGGTTTTTATACATATATAGATAACAAATAGTATCTCACTTCAAACATGAATGTATCAACTTCTTCCTGGACTCCTATTTTATCGATGAGACCCTCCTTTTCTGCTGATAGAAGTAAATCTAACATTGCAGTTTTCTTTTTCTTCTTGTATACATACGACTCATCGTCATCAAGTACCGCACTAACGTTATTTTTATTTTTCTCTGTATATTCTTTTCTCTTTTCTATAACAGACTCGGTGAAATTGTGGACAATCTTCAAATATTTCTTCTCTTGCTTTCCCCATGACGTTAAATTGAATATGAAATCTGAATAAAAAACTAACGTGGTAACTCTTCTAGCAAATAGTCGTCCAAACTCATACACAGTTTGCTTATAGGACTGGCCTGCTCCTGTAGTATGTTTGTTAAGTTGTGTGCCCATGGCAGTTTCTGGAAAATAAATGATGATAAAAAATAGTACATTGATATTATATGGCATACTTAGATATATCTACGCTGACGACACCATCGTAACGCCGCGAGGAGCAACGTGCCGATTTGCGGCACCAAAGGCCACAGCAGGGGTTGCTCAAGCTTGTGGGTCGAACTCGGTCGGCGACTGGGACTCGAGGTGACCCTTTACAAATCCGAGGCTATGGGTTTTCACGGTCCTCGGAGGGGGCCACCCGTGGGAACCAGCATAACAGTAGTGGGCGTTGGCATCGGCATCAAGCCCTCGATGAAGTACCTGGGGCTCGTACTCGTAAGCCGATGGGACTTCGGACCACATCTCCGAAGTTTGGTCCCTAGAGTGAAGGGGGGCTGCGGACGCGCTATCGCGGGTGATGCCTAACATGAAGGGACCCAACGCTCCCACTAGGAGACTGTACCTGGGGATCATGTGAAGCATAGCCCTGTACGTCTGGCAGGAGTGGTTGGAAAGGCATTGCGACCTCTCCCACCGGATGTCACAGATGATTACCGGGCACAGTTACTTCGGTAATTATCTGTGGCGCATCCACCGGTAGATAACTGCTAGGATCCCGGCGAAGACACGGCATACCACACATTGGTGAAGTGCCCAGCGTGGGCGAGTCAACGCTGGGATTTCAAATTGCGGTCCTGGGTGTGGACGTTTTCTCGCTGGAGACCATGGTGAGAGCCGTGGTCTCCGACGTGAGCAGGAGGCACGTCGCTCCTCTTTCTGCGAGCAGGTAATGCGCGCGAAAGAGGCGATGGAGAGGGAGCGACAGAGTACTTTCCCCACTGAGTTCCGCAGTCTGCGGCGGGACGCCACAGACTTGTCTACGCCCAGGACTACTGACCTCCATGATCGGGGCCTAAGGAAGGCAGTCGGCCGTCTCGCCGTCCTTACAAAAGCAGGCCAAGACGGAGATTTGTCGTGTGTGTCCTGCCCTACACACGCCTGCGTATTCACGGACGCGGGATCAAACCCAACCCCAAGGCGAGGCCCAACGGGAACCCTGGGATTATCTACCGAGGGCGTACCTGGGTTTCCCGGCAATGGACGCTAGGAAAGGATATCGTGTGGTTTTAGTTAGTCCGCTTCCGACATACCCACCTTATCGCTGGCACCGGTGGGTTGAAGCGGGTGGAAGTATCCACACGCAAAAAAAAAAAATTGTTGTGCCGATTTCAAAAACTTTTAGCGTAATTAGAACACAGAAAAAATAGCTTGCACGATACAAGCTTTTGAAATTATCACAAGCCTTGCATAAAAAAAGCGGCAATAGCCCAGTGGCGTACGTAACGGTCTGCAGAGACGAGGTCTAGAGTTCGATCCCCAGTAGCCCCGGGTACACATCTCTGACTTTTCGTAGTTATGTGTGCATTAATAAATGTTATTAATCGCTCGCTTAATATTGTGCCTGGTAGATGGCAATAGGCTCGCCCCCTATTACATTGGGACCTTAACATAACTGGTGAATCGTGGGTGTGTAATACACCTCTGCCTACCCCTTTGAAAATACAGGCGTGAAGTTATATATATATAGCGTAAAGTTATCGTTTTGTGTTGATACCACTAGACCTTAAATTCTCAACCTCAACCTTCGTTGTTTCTCAATCTATTGGCGCGAGATACTGTACGCTGACAAACCAGCGCCTCGGTCATCAGCGTAAAGTGGCAACTTTGTTATGTCAAAAATATCTATAGTCGTCGAATTCCCTTGCCTTTACCTGCTACCTATTTTTTAATAGGCGATCCCCATTGTAATTTGGCATCAATACTCAAACCTAAAAACACTATACTTAAGTACAGCTAATAATATAAAAATATAAACTTAATAATAAATCAAAGTTAAAATTAGTAAGAGCTACTTTGATAAGCCTAAAATCATTATTTCCTGAATTTTAAATATAAAATTCTCACCACAAATAGAGTTGAGTGTAAATTCTGATAATATAGGTACTATATCAACAGGGTTGCCACCAGTATCCTTTAGATTCTCCACAAATTGCTCGCAGTTCTTTAGGATTAATTCAAAAAATTGTTTCAATATGTTGAAGTGGAAGGTTGGTGTAAGAATTTTCCTGCGCTCTTGCCATTTCGTTCCTGATAAAGAAAAATATGTATTATAAAAATGAATATCGTTCGTAGGTATAATTCATTTGGGGTGTGTGTTGGGTAATCTCCTCGATTGTCGCTCCGATTCCGATCCCGCTGCAGTCCGGGGGGAACCGGAGCGGCCGGCACACCCTGGGCGGCGGTCAATGGCTTCCCCTTCACCCCTTCATAGGGTTGGCATTGATCGTCGGCCAATACCCAACGTGGCGGGAACACATCGCTCTCCGTACTCCTCTGCTTTCAGAGGAGACAGGATGAGCGATGCTGTTAGTGGTGAGATGGCCCAGGGTCAGCCGGGGTGCGAGGGATATGCTCTATGGGTTACCTTACACCCCGGCGTCTGAAGACCCGAGACGGCGTGCGGTTTTAGTCGGTGCAAGCCCGACATAACCGTCCCCGCTGGCCGGCGGGGGGGTATCCGAAGGGATTTCCGCACGATAAAAAAAAAAAAAAAAGGTATAATTCATTTATGATCATATTATTCTACAAATAGTCAAGCAATTATTCAAATATAAGCAGCTTTACCATTGCTAAGAAGTAATCCATCACGTAGCCAAGGTTTCAAAAACGTATAAATAATACTTTTTTCTATGTACTTCATATTTGACAGAATTTTCTGAAAATAAAATCTAAGTTAAGTAAAACCAGGTTATGGCTATTGTGGAGTTAAACCGTTTAGACTTCAAAACCGGCGGCAGTAACCTTAGCTTAGTAGCAAACCGACAGTCATATTTATACTTTAAAACAAAAACTAATAAAACTCACAGCTAAAATAGACTAACTTGCTTTTTGCTAAGATCAACGATGTAGGCGCTTCCACTATTACATAATTAGTTTAAGAATATCTGATAGGGGGTTGCAGCCGTACTAAGTCACTTATAATGGGCCACGTGATTTCTGATCTTATTCCAAATATACAGGTCTTCCCACGGCTATGCCACATGGAGGGAAAGTATCTTAAATAATGTAGATAGACAATTTTACTGAAAGTACTTTTACTTTTACTGAATAAAATTAAGGTGCAATTTTATTCACCTTCTCTACCTGTTACCTGGTGAAGCAACCATAATAATAAATAAAAAAGCCGCGGTAGCCTAGTGGTATGGGTAATGGACTGCTGAGACGAGGTCTCGGGTTCGATCCCAGGTTTTACCATGGCACACACCAATGACTTTTCGATGCTTTTCGAAGTTATGTGTGTATTTATCGCAGGTCTATAAGTGTCCGGTTAATGGCAATAGGCTTGCCACCTATTACATTGGGACCTAAACATAAACTGGCGAAATGTGGGTGCTAGCACCTCTGCCTACGCCTTCGGGGATATAGGCGTGAGTTTATGTTATGTATTTTATGTTATGTATGCAACCATAATCCAAATTTATCCAAGTCGGGAATTGTTAATTCTTACCTGTAATGGGAATATACACAAATAAACTTTTGAGCTTACTCGAGGGTGAGGCGTGATATAGCTTGATCTATAATATTAATAACACTAGTATCAAAGAGTCAACAATTTTTGTGCTTAAAATTAAATTAGATAAATATAAAAATCTCCTACAGTTATTAAATACCAATAGTAAAATCATCATCACAAGTTTAAAATTGGTTTAAATAGATAATAAGTCCATAAAAAATGCAACTTGAAATAGAAATATGACTAAATACAACATTTTTCAACTTGACACTTAAATATCCTGTCAAACAAAAACCTAACAAAATGCACAAGAATAAAGATATAAAATAATAACAAGAGCCAAGGCAAGAGCAGCAGCACGCCCACCACCCCCTAACTCGTCGCTCAGCTCCGTCCCACAGCCACCAGCAAGTTCTCTGGGTGTGACAGCGACGTCGAGCTCAAGCTCCAGCGACGAGTTTTTCTCCCCGCCGACGACGTCGCCAACACCTGTACGTCGGCTGGGGAGAAACCGGCCACCGACTGGCTGGGAGCCCCGACGCCCACCGGCTTCGAATAGGGCCCCCGTTACCGGTGGTAATGTGCACCGCATGCGATGGAGTACTTCTATGAACGAAAACGTCATGTGGGCATATTTTGTGGTTACAGAGGGAGGAGTCAACCTCACTGCGTACCGTGTTCGTATGCTGCCTGTAGCCGACAGGAAGAGGGGTGCAAATAAAAGGTAGGTTTTTGCAATAGTGTCGCCGCACACAGCGTTCGCGTCCGTTCGTCAGAGGTGTATGCGGAGGACTCCGCGCGTACTAAAACGGACAGGTAAGTAGGCCCGTCCCCCCGCGCGACATACCCTACCCCTCGGACGCGCGGCCACAAGCACTGCATGCGACGAACCATTTATTATCTTTACACAGGTAAGTACATAATTACATTTTAGAAAAGACAAGATAGGTAGGTATATATACAGACAGGACCTTACGACTACTTAGTTTAATTATATATTTCTACATTTTCAGGTAAGTATTAGGCAGGTTCATACGGACTAACGTTCCGTCGTCAACATTCCCCACCCTAGTGCAAGATTGCACTCCTAATCCTACTCCTAATCTATTGCGATGCGTGCGACGCGTGCGGCGGAGCGTGTTATCACTCCCGTACGCGTTCCGACGTCGACAACTCTCACTCGCCCGTCTTTACCCGGATGAACCGAGTCAATCCGACCGCGCACCCACACGTTCCTCGGAGCATTAGGATCCACAACCACCACGAGATCACCCACCTGTAAAGGCCTTTTTTCTGCGGTCCACTTTCTTCTAGGTATGAGCTGAGGCAGCATTTCTTTAACCCATCTCATCCAATACATGTCTGCCAGACGTTGGGCTATGCGCCATTGTTTGCGTAAGTAAAGGTCAGAATCATTATACTCCCCCACTACAGGCAGATTAGATGAAGACCCCAGAAGAAAATGATTCGGGGTGAGTGCCTCTTCGGTCCCCGGCTCAACGCTAACATGGGTCAGTGGACGCCCGTTAACTATTTGTTCCACTTCTGCCAACAATGTAAGAAGAACTTCTTCACGGGGGGCACGTTCCTTTAAAACAACCTTAAGTGAAGTTTTTACGGTGCGTATAAGGCGTTCCCACGCCCCACCCCAGTGCGGACTGGAAGGCGGGATAAACGTCCAGGTTGTCCCATAATTAACCGCTTCCTCCTTCAAATGGTTAAGATCTAATCCTTTTATAGATTCTCGCAATTCTTTATCAGCTCCTCTTAGATTGGTTCCATTATCCGAATATAAATGTAAGGGCCATCCTCGTCTCGCACCCATCCTACGAAGGGCCATGATGAGAGAATCTGAGGTCAGACTAGCCACGAGTTCCATGTGTATGGCTCTTACAGTAAGGCACGTGAAAAGAACCGCATATCTTTTCTCTCTTCGTTTCCCTATAGTGACCTCCGGACCGAAAAGGTCAAGCCCGCAGAACGTGAATGCACGTTGATGATGAGCCAACCTAGCCTCTGGCAAGTCTCCCATTCTGGGTGGCCTAGGTTGAGCCTTCCTTATTTTACAGAACATACATTCTAAGGCAACCTTTTTTACCGTTGGTCGGAGGTGTAATATCCAATATTTTTGCTTCAATTCATTTACGACCGTTTCGTGATTACTATGACAAGTTCGAATATGAAAGTGTGAAATTATTAAACGGGTTATGTGATGACGTCCGTCCAGAATGACAGGATGTTTCATGTTCATCGGAATATTACGAGCAGCGTCTATGCGGCCACAGACGCGAAGAACTCCGGCCTCATCAAACATTGGAGACAGGGTAAGTAATTTACTTTTTCTTGGTAACTGATTTCTTTTTTTCAGGTTTGCTATGTCTTCGGGAAAGCTCTGCATCTGCGCGTATTTGATCAGCAACCCTTCGGCTCTCAACATCATATCGCCATCGATGGTACCGGCTGCTTTCTTTATTTTCTTCTCAATAAATGATAACATAACGCATGTAGATTTCAGCAGACGTAACCAGGAGGAGAACTTCAGTGGATCGGGAACAACAGGTAAGTTCTCTTGAATAGTTGTAAGTATGAGAGTACATTCCAAATCCGATTTGTTTACTTGAGGCATCTCAAAATTGTTTGGCCACGATGATTCATCACTACGCAAGTACGCGGGTCCATGAAACCATTCATTTTCGAGAGCGATAAAATCACACTTTTCCCTTGTAGCAAGATCAGCGATGTTCATTTTTGTTGGTACATATCGCCATTCACTAATCCGAGTTAATTCATCAATTTCTCCCAATCGGTGAGCGATAAAAGATTTATAAGTGCGAGTATCATTTCTAATCCAATACAGCACCGTACTAGAATCGCACCAATAAATTATTTTTTCCGGCCTCATATTGTGCTCCTTTTTAATCGAATCAGATAGCCGGGCGGCAAGAAGTGCAGCCTGTAATTCCAATCGTGGCACTGACATGTGTTTTAAAGGAGCGACACGGCATTTGCTTGTAATAAATGCCGTGTATATACCATTATCTTCCCAGCGCCAATACGCTACGGCGCACATAGCTTGAGTCGAAGCATCACTAAATATATGTAGTTGTAGATTTGTATAACCACTTGAAATCGAGCGCTTGTTATCTGTAGTCAAGTATGACTCACACTGCATCGGCGCGGTCGCTCGTTCGGCCGGTCGAGGCTGCGCGTGCGCCGCCGGCTCAGCGGTGCATTCGGCGCGGTCGCAGGTTCGATCGCCCGATGGAGGCAGCGGCTGCGGGCTTGAGTGTACCTTCTTATCTCTTGACACATTTTGGTAATAGCGCGGCAAACGTACTGTACCAATTTTTTTCAAATTTTGTAACCATTCAACCCATTTCGTGAAAATATTATCAGGTATGACGTCATCCCATTGCACGTTACCTCGCCAAGTTTCCTGAAGCATTATTTTCGCCTTTATTGTAAAGGGTGACAAGAATCCGTAAACGTCAAATATGGACATAACGACCCGTAACATTTCCCTTTTTGTGGGCCTCGTAGACCCGTCCATAATTCTTGTAGGTATTCTTTTGAACGAGACGTCAAACCCCAGGTTATCTTCCCCGGGAAACCATATTAGCCCGAGAGAGCGTTCACCTTCATCTCCTTCTCCTATTTTGAATTTTACCGCAGAGGTACCGAGCGCTTCCTTTGGTAGACAGGACAAAACAGAGGGACAATTACTCGTCCAGTTTCTTATCTCAAACCCGCCTTGGCGGTGAATGTCAACAATATCACTCACAAGTTGCATTGCGGTGCTTTCGCTGTCTATACTATCTATATAGTCGTCGGCGTAGTGTTGTTTACAAATAGCGTAGACTGCGGCCGGCTTACTCGCTTGAAATCTTAATGCGTTTTTGTTCTTTATAAATTGTGCGATGAATGGAGAACAGTTAGCGCCAAATATGAGTGACGTCATCGCGAATGTTTTGTAGGGATAGTCCGGACTGTCGCGCCATATAAATCTCAAGGCATCTTGATCTTCGCGAATAATTTTCACTCTGAGAAATTGATCTTTAATATCCGCTGATATAGCTATTTTGTTTTCTCTAAAACGTAGCATAATTCCATACAAGGACATTAATAGGTCTGGCCCCTTTAACAAATAATCATTTAAACAAACACCACTACTTTTGGCGGCGGCATCAAACACGAGAGGCATTTTTTTCTTGTTAGGATTATCCACGCCAAAATGGGGAAGGTACCATGTCCGTGGGGACGGTTCCGACGTGATTAATTCCTGTGCAAAATCATTTTCAAGAAGATGACGAATCCTTTCGGTATATCGAGCGGCAAATTCTTCATTGAGTTTCATCTTCTTTTCCACGTTGAAGAGACGTTTTCTGGCATTTGGTAAGGAATCTGGCATCTTCCCGTTCATGCTTTTCCAGGGAAGCCCGATGTGCCATCTTCCCGCTATGAGGGTAGACGTCTTCTCCAGGTATGCAACGGCCCTCAAATCTTCAGAGTTTTCGCGTGGTTTGGTTGTGATTCCCATTGACTCCAAGGTAAAAGATCGACGAACTTCTTCCTGTATTTCCACCAGTAAACGTTCGCTATCTGAAATAGAATCAGAGCTTCCGAAGACGAGGAGTGAAGAGTGTGCCGAGTCATCGGAACGCAAACGAGATATATGACCATGTATACACCACCCCAGCGGAGTGAGGGTTGCATAAGTTCCCCTTAATGACTTGTAACGGTAACAGTAAATTATAATTGTCCTGCCCTATCAAAATATCTGGTTTACAATACCCAGTAAGTATTTGATTTTTTATTTTACCTAAATGTTTATATTTACAAATATCTATAGATGTAATATTCTGCACAGGTAAATTTAATTCGTTGACACTTTGTGCCTTTAAACTAAACAAAGTTCCAACTGCACCAGATACACTCAAACTTACCATCTCGGTTTCACATACAAGCTGTGAATCATTCCACGCACCGCACACACGCATAGTTTTTTTACTACCGCTTATCCCCAGTTGTTTCGCTAGACTCGCGTTTATCAATGAAATACTTGAACCATCATCTAACAAAGCAATAATTTTTACTATACCTCTAGCGCTGTGAATATATATTGGAATAGTTTTTAATAACACTTTAGAAATACAATTGACGTTCGTAACATGTTCTACGTTGGGATCAGAATTCAATGACGGCGGCGTAACTGTAGCATTGTGTGAAGACTCGTTTGCAATTTTATAATGTAATAATTTATGATGCGACTTCTCGCAGTTATCAATGCTACAGTTAGGTGCCGTACAACTGTCTCGACTGTGACGTGATACTAAACATTTATAACATATTCCATACCGTTTAACATAATTCCATCGATCTTTACGCTTTGCCTTTTTAAATTTTCTACAATCCGATAAGATGTGTGTACTTACGCGACAGAATTTGCACTTTTTCTCAGCGTCACTCATACTATTTTGGACCAATAAAGTATGAACATTACCACTATGTTTATGCTTATGTTTAACGTCATTATGAACTATGCTGAGAGTCACAGAAGTTTTACTTACCTTCACGGCTTCTTCACTCAGAAAGTCCGACAGTATTTCGAGTCTTGATTTCTTTCCTTTTTCAATCCGTGTAAAACCGTAGTCTGCCCATTTGGAGATAAGCACTGGAGGTAGCTTAGACAGGACAACTGCTGTGATGCTCATCCCTCTGAGATATTCCTCTTGCCCCAGAGCCAAAACTGCTGCCACATAGTTCTTTATCTTCACCGAAAACGACACAATATCTTTGTGGTATTCAGAGGTGACGGGATGGAGTCTCGTAATTTCACGTATGATCCTAGGTAGTATGATGTCTGGCTGTCCATATTGCAGCTCCAATGTAGACATCACAGCTTCCGGAGTGGCGGCGCTCACGAGGAGAGCCCCAACTGTATCACGGGCCGCTCCTTGGAGGCACTTCCGTAAACGCCACATATTTTCTTTAGGCGTAAAATGACAAACCTCCGTCGATTCTTCGTAGGCGTGTTTGAAGTTCAGCCATTCCATTGGGTCACCGTGAAAAGTAGGCAAGTCTTTCGGCGTGCATAACCGGCTCAACATTTTAGCGTTTGGTGCATTGGAGGTTGCTGCCACCGCAATTTCTTTGATCGCTTGTGCTAACTGTTGAAAGTCGGAAGGCGATGATTTTTCGGGCAAAGATGTGGGTAGGTGTACATCTTTGCTGCAGAATTTTTCTTCATCTTTCGGCCGTGGTGATGATGCCCTGGGTAGGATGTCTTCTTTTTGTTCGTGCTCACCATGATCCAGCCATCGTTCCACCTTTTGTGATGCACTCATCGAAGTTTCACTGCACGTACCGCGAGATCTTCGAGATCGTTCGTCCTCGAGTGCAACGATGTCGGCCGCCAGTTTTTTTTCAATAACTTCTTTGCTTAACTTTGCAATGGCTTCAGCCGCTTCCAGTTCCAGTTGTAGCTTGCGAAGTTCAAAAGATTTCCTTGTTGAAGCTATGGACCCTTTTTTTGACGAAGTAGGTATTTTGGTGACGGTTTTCATTTTTGTGCTACCGCCCGCTGCACTATGCTGCCTGCTAGGACCTTCTGTTGCACCAGTTTTCCCCGATGGTTCTTCCTTGGTGGTTTCTTCTGCTCCATTGTCCCTTTTCTTTGCGCCACGAGTTTGTACCATTTTGTGTGGCGGTGGGGTGCTGAACATTCCAGAAACCGGTCGTTCCTTCTCGTTGGTTCAGATTCGGCTCGAAGACCAGCTTATGTAGCCGACAGGAAGAGGGGTGCAAATAAAAGTAGGTTTTAGCAATAGTGTCGCCGCACACAGCGTTCGCGTCCGTTCGTCAGAGGTGTATGCGGAGGACTCCGCGCGTACTAAAACGGACAGGTAAGTAGGCCCGTCCCCCCGCGCGACATACCCTACCCCTCGGACGCGCGGCCACAAGCACTGCATGCGACGAACCATTTATTATCTTTACACTGGTAAGTACATAATTACATTTTAGAAAAGACAAGATAGGTAGGTATATATACAGACAGGACCTTACGACTATTTAGTTTAATTATATATTTCTACATTTTCAGGTAAGTATTAGGCAGGTTCATACGGACTAACGTTCCGTCGTCAACACTGCCTTTGTTTCAGGTACTTGAACCAACTGTGAACGTCTCGGCACAACGGCTATCGGATCAAGTGCGGGCCATCCAACGTTGTCATTTGTTGGATGACTCTAAACTTGAGAGGCTACGCTCTAACGTACGAAGTAGCCCGGGTACCACCCCCTGTTCGCAAATTGTGAGACAACCAGCCACGGAGACCATCTCACAATTCTTCTGTAGCGAAGAAGTGATTGATACCAGGGCTATAGACGTAAGTACCGAGTACAATGAACAATTAAGGAGCGCTTTGGAATGTGCTATGCAGGAATATCGATGCATACCTTCTGGTAATAGACCTCGCCTACCACATTTGCCAACGCGTAAAAAGAATGTAGCGCTAGTGTGTGCCCTGGATTCGTTTTTATCAGATTATTTTGATAATAGCGAATCAATTTTATATTGCGCGGCCGTCGCAGCTTGTCGAGTAGCTAATGTTCAATTCCCAAAGTGCGACATAGCTACTCGACCGAAATCTGCTGTGCCGGCTTGGCAATTTAGAATTGAGCGACGTATATAAAATCCTCCCCCATACCGGGGCAAGACGGGGACACCGTGGTTCCCAAACCCGAGGGGGCCATCTCGAAACCGGAGATGGCCCAGGGTCAGTCGGGGTGCGAGGGATATGCTCTATGGGCAACCTTACACCCCGGCGTCTGTAGACCCGAGACGGCGTGCGGTTTTAGTCGGTTCAAGCCCGACATAACCGCCCCCGCTGGCACGCGGGGGGGGTATCCGAAGGGATTTTCGCACGAAAAAAAAATAAGTCATAGAGCGCATCGACTTCCTGAAACAAAAAGTTTATGCGTGGGCAAACCGGATTCGACGGTATAAGAAAAGAGTGGAGTGATATTCTCAGAATCGCACGTTCCAAAGGAGGACCAAAGGTGGGTCTACAGAAATTGGGAGCGCCCTGATTCAACTGGGACTGACGTGCATCGACCAGATGATGATGTTACTAATACATTCTGGCGTAATATCTGTTCGATGCCCGTCAGTCCCAGTTGTCAGTCATAGATGGTGATTGGATGCGAGACGTTGAACGATCGTGTGAGCCTATTAAGATCATGGATCCTATTAATATTCTACCAGAGGATGTAACTTATGCAGTCCGTCTGTTGCCTAACTGGAAATCAGCGGGATCAGACCGACTGCATAATTTTTGGTTAAAATGGCTGAAAAGCTTTCACGGTCGTTTGGCATCTCAATTCCAAACATGTCTTGAATTAGGATTGATTTTCAAATTCATGACCACTGCTATAACCCACCCACCTTCTTTATAAGTCCGGTAGCCGGTAGTGCTACGGACCCTAAAAATTATAGACCGATTACATGTCTACTGTGGTACCGGGGGTTTGGGTACCACGCGTGTATGAGGTGACGAAATTATGCGACTTTAAGGGGAAAAGATATTATTTATTTATTAACCACTCGCACTTCCTACTTATATTATTAGGGATTTACGCGGTTGTTTTAACTTTAAATAGCGGACTGGGACGTATAACGCGGACTCGGCCCAAGGATAGGGCTTAAAGCGGGGCTCTTCCCAGGATACTTTTCTCAGCTTCAATCGGAACGGCTCCACTAGACCCGTTCAGATCCCGAATGCCCAGGCCGCGATTGTTTTATATCCTTCCTAATTCAAATTGTTGAAAAGGTACAATAGTTTTATTTAAACTCTGACACATGATGGCCAGGTAAACGAACCGTAGTGTTTGAACGAGGTCCGAACACTACACTACCTACGGTCTATAAGCTTCTTACATCCATCCTGAGAGAAAAAATATCTTCACACTTAACCGACAATTCTATCATGTCTACCTCTCAGATCGTGGCACTAAAGAGCTCCTTATGATTGATATGGCCATTAGCCAACAGGCACGCCGTAATCGTAAGGACCTGGCGACGTGTTGGATAGACTATAAAAAGGCCCATGACTCCGTGCCGCTTACATGGCTCTTGAGGGTACTTGAGTTGTATAAAATTGATACAACTCTATGTACCTTCCTGAAGGCATGTATGGGGCAATGGAGTACGGTCCTTTGCTTTCCAGGGTTTCGACGGATCTGCGAGAATGGCGAGCTGATAAAGATAAAGCGGGGCATATTCCAGGGCTTAGTCTTAGTCCATTATGGTTTTGCCTGGCACTGAACCCTCTCAGTTATATGCTGGAAAGTTCAGGGTTAGGCTGTTGATTGCGGAGAGATGGTCAGGTTATATCCCACCTCCTTTACATGAATGATCTTAAATTATTTGCCCCCAACAATTCCTAAGTGATAGCGTTATTAAAGATGACCGAAGTAGAAGTAGAAGAAGTAACTCTATCAGGATGGAATTTGGTGTGGACAAATGTGCGGTCATGCATGTAAAAAGAGGTGAGATTGTGGCATGTGATGGGGTTGAGCTCTCAGATTCCACAAAACTCAGGTCTCTCTCTGCGATCGACACCTATAATATACCTGGGTATATCGCAGGCGTTAGGCATTACTCCTTCGGCATACTCAGGTGGGCTCAGACCGCATTAGACACCCTGGATAGGAGAGTCCGTACGCTTCTTACTGCATACCGAATGCATCATCCGCGTTCATCTGTGATGAGGTTGTACATACCGCGGAAATGCTGGGGACGTGGCTTTTTAAACCTCAGGGAATACTTCCTACGCAATGGAGCTCATATGCATCGTGATGTAGTAATCGTGGACAACGGACTTACCCCGCTAGCTTCGGCTAAAGATAACTGGCGCAAACATGTTATACTAAGTAGGTATTCATGACCGTATGGATGTATGGAAGATGTTTCAATCGGGCTGATATAGATTTACCAGCATCTGTTTCTTGGCTACGCTTCGGTGACCTATTTGGGGAAACCGAAGGTTTTGTTTTTGCAATTATGGACGAAGTTGTGATGACGAATAACTATCGGAGGTATATTCTCAAGGATGGTACGGTTGACATATGTCGGGCTGCCACCGTCCCGGAGAATCCCTTAGACATATAATTTATGGTTGTTCTCGTCTTGGCAACGGCGAGTATTTGCATAGACATAACCAAGTAGCCACGATTGTTCATTAACAGCTTGCTCTAAGGTAAAACCGTGTGGAATCAGAGGTACCGTATTATAGGTATGTGCCTGATGCGGTTCTCGAAAATGGACACATCACGTTGTACTGGGATCGATCTATCATCACTAACAGGACTATTGTAGCTAAAAAACCTGATATAGTATTGATTATCGATATCACCATTCCACATGACGACAATCTTGTGAAAGCCGAAAAAGAAAAACAAATAAAATATTTGGATTTGGCTCACGAGGTTGGCGACGTGTGGAGTGTGGATTCGGCAATTATTGTTTTGACAGTTGTATCGGTTCACGGACTCATTGCCAAGAGCCTCGATCAACATCTCAAGAGGCTCGCGTTAGGCAGTTGGGTCAAGGGCTTGATGCAGAAGGCAGTGCTCCTCGACACGGCACGTATTGTGAGGAGATTCCTTTCTCTGGAGCCCTAACCACCGGTGACTTGGTCTTTTTTTTTTATAGAATGTATTTAAAAATATAATTTATATGTGTTTAAAGTTTAATAAAGAGACTAATAATAATATAGTTTATTTGTTCTCTTCCACAAAGGTACACAAAATACATTTTAAGCACATCATATATAAATCATGTAGCAGAGAATACAGCAATATCCCTTTGAAAACAGAAGGATATTGCTGCATTCGCCCCCACACGACTCATAAATAACAATTTTACTCCTTTGTGGGAGACTGGTATCTGCACTAGGAAATCCTGTCACACAGATTACCAGGCCCCCTACAAGATAAATGAATAGGTACTTAATTTAGCGCGAAATTAAAGATTATTCTGTGCAAAGAGACAATTCAAAAGAATAGAACTGCGCACGTATATAGATCTATAAGAAAGTTTTTGCATAGTGTGTGTATGTGTGAGAGAGTGAGTGTAGGGTGAAGTCGTGTGTGAGTGAGTGTGAGGGTGAGGGTGAGTGTATGGATGTATATGTAGGTGTGTGTGTGTGTGTGTGAGTTTGTGTAAGGGTGTGCGTATGTGTGTGCAGGTATATGAGTAAATGATGATGAATACTACCTAACTTATGCCGGAACAATTAATAAATTTTCAGTAGAGTTATAATCAAGACTTAAGAGATAAGAAGTGAGGGTTTGTTTGCAATTTTTTATCGTTAAAGGATATATATTTAAAAACGAGTTTAATTTATTATATAAATAATCACCAAGGAAACAGTAACTGTGATGTAAAAGACTGGTTCTAAATATTTTATTTGTGCATAGCCTAGCATTTTTACTTTTGTGAGATAGAGCGGATGGATGGTAAGTTAGGGTGGAATGTTTCTGCAAGACTATTTGCCTGATAAAGAGTTGACGAACCGTGAGAACTTCACACTTTAGGTAGAGATTCAGAGGTGGGATGAAAGAATGGTAATGAAAAGGCTACCTTAAGTACTACTATTTGAGCTCTCTCTATCTTTATCATACTTGTTTTGGCGGCTCCGACCCAGGTTGTAATGCAATAAGTTAGTAACGATTGACACAATGCAAAGTAGACAGTTTTCAGTATCGTATTATCTACAACATGTCTTAAGTGTTTAAAGATGTAAATGAGCCGCTCCTCACTCGTTTTAAGGTCAATATGAGAATGAAAGGTTAGGTTTTGGTCTATAATAATACCAAGATACTTAATTGAGTCCACTTTTTGGAGTTGACGGCACGTGCATGAGTTGGAAGAGTAATTCTTGCATGTGTGGGCAGTTATTTTTGGTAGGTGTAGGTGTGGGTATTACTTAGAGAAAATTGTATGTACTTGGTTTTATCCGTGTTTAGTGTGAGAGAGTTGGTCGTTAGCCAGCTTATAACCTTGGAGAAACCAATTTGCGCAAAGTGATAGACTTCTTCCCAGGTATCTCCATAGAACAGGAGTGTGTCATCCGCGAATGTAATAATTCTTCCATTTGTCATCTTCAACTGGCAGAGGTCGTTGATAAATATCAGAAATAATGTAGGGCCCATAATACTCCCCTGTGGTACTCCAGTGTCAACTTCACAGTCATCACTTATCCATTCATTTATTTTGACACGTTGGACTTTTTTTGACACGAAGAGAGTCTCACAATTAAGTAACATTTTTTAAGTATCTACTATTGGAGTAAGAGCCCGCGATGATCAGATGGCCAATTCTCGTAATAAAAACTTGTTCAAAATTCAGTTTCAGTCTAGTCTCGATCTCCCAAATGTCGAAAAAGGTGTTCTCGTAACAAAATTTTCAATATTTTCAACAAAATTTGGTTAAGAGAACACCTTTTTTGACATATGGGAGATCGACAAGAGATCGAGACTAGATTGCGACTGAATTTTGAACGTCGTCTTATTACGAGAATTGGCCATCTGATGATCGCGGGTTCTTACTCCAATTATAGATACTTAAAAATTTTTACTTAATTGTGCCAAATCCATAAACAAACGCCTATGTAATTTAATCACTTTAAGATTTTAAAATACCTACCTCAACGTCGACATGGTTGTATATTACAACCATTCCAATTGGATATGCCCAAATGCTATAAATGCCATCATGACTGTTCGCTAGGTTTCTCAACAATTTCATTATTTCAACTGTAGAGCAAAATACAATAAAGTATTACTATGGTAAAATATTTGATATTCACTGTTTAGTATTAATATTTTATTTAGAATATAAATGTTTTTCATCGTGTAATATTAATTCATGATAACGATCTGAGCGTGAAAATCTGTCAGAAAATAGATCTATCACCACCATCAGGCTTATTGGTATCAATAGCCCTATCCATAAAGATGTTATATTATAGTTATATATATATAAATGTAAACAGTAGAACTAAAATTTCTTCATTTATTTATTAGTATCTCACTTCAAAATATAAATCTACTAGCTTCTGTCCAAGGCTTCGCCCGCGTAGAATTCTGTTCCCGTTCCCGCTTCCCGTGGGAACCTATTACAGGGATAAAAAATACCCTATGTGTTATTCCAGAGTATAATCTATCTATATCGGCAGATCCGTTCAGTCGTTTTTGCGTGAAAGAGTAAAAAACCTCCATCCATCCAATCTTATACATTTATAACATTAGTAGTCCGGCGTCCTGGCCACGTGGTTATGGTATGGTTCGATCAATCGGACTACCGGTACATTTTTTTCCAGTTGGTTCGATTCATAGAACCATGTGTTTTTAAGATTCCTGATAGTTCGATCAATCGTACTAGGTGAACTTTTTTTCCAGTTAGTTTGATTGATTGAACCATGTGTTTCTGAGATTCTTAATGGTTTCTGCATTCGGACTACCTGATTTATTTTTCCCATTGTTTCGATTATCGATCCTAGTTGAATCTTGTAAACTTACAATTCCAAGGGCCAAAATCAATAATAGACTTATAAGGGTGATTGGCCTAGTTCGTGTCTATTCCAAGACATTTCTTAAAATCAAATAATAGGTGAAATAACTTTGTTTTTATTTCAATTATCTTAAGTTTACAGGCAATAATTTGACCTTTTTATTGAGTCTACCGAGTTTTTGTTTTTGTGGACCATTATACAAAGTACAATTCCGCGTTTCCGATGGATATAAAATAATTCTTCTTTCGACATAATTGTATTCAATCTTTATTCAATATAGAAAATATCTGATGAAGAACTAGACTTCTATCATTGACATTCAATTATTACTTTCTAAGGAGATTTGATAACCTATTGCATAGAGGTCGATAGTCGGATTATGAAAACTTGTAATTCGAACCAACTGGAAAAAAAAGTTCGCGTAGTCCGATCGAACCATGCAGTCTAATCACGCGACTAGAGGGTTTATATTTCGATGAATCGAACCAGGTGAACTGGTAATCGTGGTTCGACTATGGAGTCGAACTACGTGGTCCTAAGGTTTAGTAGTTCACCTGGTAAGATTGTAAAATCGAACCAACTGGAAAAAAAAAATCACATAGTGCGATTGATCGAACCATACGGTCGAACTACGTGGCCAGAGGCGCGATTAATTCAATAATTTATAGAAAGCTGAAGTATTACCTGGTGATCGAAGAAATGTTAGTGCATCACCCACTAAAAAATCTTTCTTTGGGCCTGGTATTTTGTTTATCATCCGAGCACGTTTATTATAGTTTAATAGAACATGCAGGACGCACAAACATACTACAATTCCGCACAAATATAACAACATTTTTACTATAAAACGTTTGCGCTATACAACTAGATCAGTTATAGTGGGCCAGCATATAGAAATTAGCAAACACTTACGTATCTGTGCCCTTCACTTAATAAAATTAATGACATTAATATCTATCTGATTAACCACTAACTGATATCACTTTGTCTAATCGGTTGGTTGTGAAGTTGATAAAAGTATTCCATTAAATTAATTTTGTCAACCAGAAGCACTCTTCCCACCAAACTTTCTATATAGAAAGCCAGCAATCCTCAAAATTGTTCTTAAATGTGACGGTCGCATCGTCGTCGCTCTCCCGAAACCATACCACCTCTTTGGCGGACATCACTCACGGCCTATATAACATACTTAGGTACTTTCTGAAGCAGCCTCGTCGGAGAGTATCTGTCAACTGATAGGACAGGTTGCTATGACTACTCTCCAGCCAGTCCTCCATGAAGGGTCTTCCATCACAACTGTGGTGTGCTCTGCGCCATGAGCACTTAGTGAAACTGCTTAGAAGTGCAAATCTCATAACTTTTTCCAGCGGCTCCTTGCGCAACTGATATATGACGTAGGGATCCTGGCTTCCAGGTTCCATAGCATATTCCAACCTAGGAGGCTCAACGCTTCACAATATCTTGTCACGCTCGCAACGGGCACTGTCCATCAGGGGCATACATCATAGTAGCGTGATGTTGCATGCTGTCAATGTCACCACCGAAGTTGGAGCATCTTCTAGGGCCAAAGACTGCACGACTTCTCGGTGCTCTCCTACAGGAAACGTTGGCCCCCCCAAGTTGGGAGCAGTCGGTAGCTGGGAAACCTACAAAAGTAATAACAGCTTATGTATTTTTGCAGTTGAATTATTTATTTATCTATAGGTTAATTATACTCTTACTCTACAGTCATCGTAAATGGTTATCTCCTCGATGCCTATAGTCGAACCGTCACTTCACCAGACGCATCAACGTTTTGGAAACTTTCAAACCATTCATATAGATATTTGATAAAATATGACATATTTTCATTTTTAACTAGGAACATTTTATGATATATTGTTAAAAGTTTAAGCGATTAATACATACACATTAAAATAATAGTTGTTCAAAATACTTGTTGTGAGCACAGAATTGTTTACCTTTATAAATTAAGAGTGCTGACTAACTATATTATAATATAGTGCCAATAGTCTACGATTAATTTAAAAAAAAAAGGTACGCACGAATAATGGAGAGACAGAAAAGCCTAATTCATTCATTCTTCATTCTGTAATTTCATCGTCATTTTGTAATCTGATAACTTATCTTAATAAATTATAACATACCTAGATAATCCTTATATAAGTAAGTCTACTGAGCTAGCTAACAATGATTTCAAATTATAATTAAGTAACCTATTATTAAAAACTATACCTATATATTAGCAATTATGTACCTTTTTTTTTTTTTTTTTTTTTATCGTGCGGAAATCCCTTCGGATACCCCCCCGCGTGCCAGCGGGGGCGGTTATGTCGGGCTTGAACCGACTAAAACCGCACGCCGTCTCGGGTCTACAGACGCCGGGGTGTAAGGTTGCCCATAGAGCATATCCCTCGCACCCCGACTGACCCTGGGCCATCTCCGGTTTCGAGATGGCCCCCTCGGGTTTGGAAACCACGGTGTCCCCGTCTTGCCCCGGTTTGGGGGAGGGGCGCTAGTCGCCCCACCGTCCCGGCCTGCTTCTGCTGGGGTGACAGGTGGCCTCACCCGCCACCCCCAGGCCTGCGCTCATGGAGGACGGAGGTCGTTAAGCGACCTCCGGCGCCTGAGTTGCCTGCGACGCGCGGCGAGCAAGTTGCGGGCTCGGCGGACCGGGAGAGTTCTAAGTCTCTCCCGGGCGCGCTCCGCCACCTCCTTCGCGAGCATTACATGCTCGCAGAAGGAGGCGGCGGCGGCCCACGCGCTCGCGCTCCGCACCATTGCCGCAATCATGCTGCCGAGCGAGAGGACTCCCACCCAGCAATTATGTACCTAACAGACATTCATTTGAAAATAAATAATTTTTGGGAAGGAAAACTGGTACCACACTGCCACTGGTGTTTTAAACTCAGAATATATTTATTTTTGAAGTCAAGTTAGATATTGAGTAATCTATAATTATATATGTTAGTGAAGACCGGGATAAATTCAAGAACGGGTGGACCGATTTTCATGATCTTTGAATTTTTAGATTTGTCTCCGCTATGCTGTGCCTTTGTGTGGTCTTCTTTTTTGCGGAAACCGCCACAGTTTCGGAACAAGGATAGAATATTACATAGGCTACTTTTTAGGGTTCCGGAAACTTTTTAGGAAAACGGAACCCTTATAGATTCGTCATGTCTGTATTTCTGTCCGTCCGTATGTCGCAGCCACTTTTTTTCCGAAACTATAAGAACTATGTCTACTTGGTAAGTAGATGTACTCTGTGAAACGCATTAAGATTTTCACTCAAAAATAGAAAAGAAACAATAAAATTTATACTTACAACCGAAACTCAATGATTTTTTTTTTCTTCAAACCCATACGTGTCTATGGATACCATATCTAAGGATATGAATAGGTCATCAAAAATGATATCGAGGTTTCTAATATATTTTTTTCTAAACTGAATAGTTTGTGCGAGAGACACTTCCAAAGTGGTAAAATGTGCCCCCCCCCCCCTGTAACTTCTAAAATAAGAGAATGATAAAACTAAAAAAAATATATGATGTACATTACCATGTAAACTTCCACCGAAAATTGATTTTAACGAGATCTAGTAAGTAGTTTTTTTTTAATACGTCGTAAATCGTAAACAGCAATTTACCTTTCATTCAATTATTATGTTAATAGCTGCTACGGAACCCTTCATAGGCGAGTCCGACTCGCACTTGGCCGGATTTTTATAGACTAGACAGGTGTAGAATAACACATAGGCTACTTTTTATCGCTGGAATAGGTTTCCATGGATAGCGGGAACGGGAACAGGGGCCTTACCACGACGCTCTTAAAGCCATTCAAAAGCTATGCAGAGATGGAGCTATACACCGTATATAGCTACATCTCTCTACCTCAGATGAACTGCATGACGAAACCGCGGATAATAGTTAGTAATTTTAGGGTTCCGTTGCCAAATGGCAAAAAACGGAACCCTTATAGATTCGTCATGTCTGTGTGTCTGTCCGTCCGTATGTAACAGCCACTTTTTTCCGAAACTATAAAAACTATGCTGTTGAAACTTGGTAAGTAGATGTATTCTGTGAACCACATTAAGATTTTCCCACAAAAATAGTAAAAAAACAATATATATTTTGGGGGTTCCCCATACTTAGAACTGAAACTCAAAATTTTTTTTTTCATCAAACCCATACGTGTCTATGGATAGGTCTTCAAAAATGATATTGAGGGTTCTAATATGATTTTTTTTTCTAAACTGAATAGTTTGCGCGAGAGACACTTCCAAAGTAGTAAAATGTGTCCCCCCCCCCCTGTAACTTCTAAAATAAGAGAATGATGAAACTAAAAAAAATATATGGCCAGTTTTTATATTGTCATAGAGTTATGAGTTCCGGTATTCTCATTGAAATAAAACTATGCTTAGGGACTTGTATCGCGGTTTATTTGATGTTATTTTATTATTTAAACATTCCCGACTTTTCGGTTGCTTTTCGGCAGCCTTGTTTCCATTGACCTTTTCAATTTTCAAGAAAACCAACATCATCCTCATAGCGATTACAAGAAAAGAAAGCTTAATATATATTTATCTCATCATATATTAAGATCCTTACCTTGTAGCCCTATAGTTGCAGCGTTCCATTCCATTACCGGTGAGGGTTGCGGGCCTACCCAAGTCCTTTTGTGCTACACCACTTTGAGAGACGAACAGGGAAATCGAGTAACCCAAAACGTACTCAAACCCACTCTTACCTCAGCAGAACGTTAGTCGGAAGCTGGAAAATCATTTCAAAAGAAAATAAAGTGTGTTGGGTTCAACATGGATATAATGAGCCCTTTCCCACCTCAGTTGGTGTCGGTTTGTCGATCTAACTACGAAGCAGCTGAACTTTGATATTATCCGTGAAGCGACTGCCATCAGACCTCCACATCCCACTGGTGATATCGAAGTTCTGTGGTTAGACCAGTTGTCGGACTTTATAGGGATTCAACTACCCGTAACGACATGCCATAGATATTCCGGGACTGACAGCTTAACGTGCTCTCCGAGGCACGAAGGGCTCTCAATTTGAATGAATGAAGAATGGTCACCCATCATTGTGACAAACACTGGTGGTCTATATTGTAATACGATTATAATATACCCTACCTCCTGAACTAGGCGTAAGCCTGTATCTCAGGAGATAGTGCACTTGCAGTAGGACATTTTTACACATTTCAATACGAACGATATGGTGCGTAACTGCCTCTGTACTCTGTAATATAGGTGTGAAAGAAAGGATGCGACTTTAGATATAATCGCGAAAGGGCGAGTGAGTATGTGTGTGTTTGTGTGTGTGCGAGTATGTGTCTCTCTCTCTCTGTGTGTGTGTGTGTGTGTGTGCGTTTGCGTTCGTGTGTGTGTGTGTGTGTTTTGTGTTCTTACGACTTATGACGGTTTGTCAATTATGTATATATCCATTTATTTTATTTGTTTGTTGTTTTATGTTTTTTTTTTGTTTTGTTTTCTCTTATAGTTTACTTATTAAGTTTATTTATTAATTATTCTAGTTTCACTGAGTGATTTCAATAGCATTTCCGTTTCATCGTAATCTAATTGTAGTAACCATGTTTTCAATATACTTTTAGCTTCATGTTGATTTAGGTGCATTATATGTAACTGTTTGTTCACTTTATTGTATAGCCTAAGCCTGAGCTGACTAGAATTGCTTAACTTTGCAATAGTTCAGTTACCACTGTGACACGAACCCCTCAATATCCTCATTTTAAGCACCATTACCTTTTAAGTCAATCGTTAGGTACCTGTTGTTGTTATCTATACTTATCTATATATAAATTAAAAAACTGACCAAGTGCGAGCCGGAACATAATAATGCTTTTTTTTATTTTTATATTTGAGTTGATTGAATGAAAGGTAAATTGCGGTTTACGATTTATGACGTATTAAAAAAAAACTACTTGCTAGATCTCGTTCAAACCAATTTTCGGTGGAAATTTACATGGTTACAGGGACACCCATTTTACCACTTTGGAAGTGTCGCGCACGCAAACCATACAGTTTAGAAAAAAATTATATTAGAAAACTCAATATCGTTTTAGAAGACCTATGTACGAATACCCTACAGTATGGGTTTGATGAAAAAATTTTTGAGTTTCAGTTCTAAGTATGGGGGAACCAAATTGGATAATTATTTATTTTTGTGTTCGTTTTTATCAGGATAAGGTTTGTATGAAAGAAAAATTAAGGAAAGTCTACAGGTAAGGTGCTATTATTGCAATGTGGCTATATATATATTTTATCACGATACTATCAACAAATGTATTGTTTATTATATAATCGGGTAAATTTCCACACATTATTATAAAACTAATAAATTACAGGCATGTAGGTATGGTTTAAAAAAAAAAAAGAAATGAAAAAAAAAGTTACCACGGGGAGAGAAGAATTTCACGGGCGAAGCCACGGGGGACAGCTAGTTTTAAAATAAAATCGTTTAAATACATTAAAACAATAAAGCATAATAATATGAGAAGTTTATATTGTTTTGAACCTATTTCGTTCCCTTGCTTTTTTTCATATAACTGATTATATAGGAAGTCACGTTTACTGACGTCAAAAATGTCAAATGTAAATGTTGAAGTTTTAAAGATAAATAAAATGTCAATTAAAACCGTAGACCGATCAAAATATTTTCGAAATAATTACAAAAACAAACAAACATGGGCATATTAAAATGGAAAATGTATATATAGATCAAAATACAAACATTCTGCAACCAGATACAACTAAACCGACCAAGAATATTATGAAACCTTATCGTCGATCCAACAAAGTTTTTATGGTAGAGGTATAGTCTTATCTGTTCTTAAAGTTGGAAATAAAATAACAATAGTAGTAGTAATAACAATAGTGACCATGGTAATTTAAATACTTTAAATAAAAAGTATTTAAATATGGTAATTTACAGTTTTTAAGTCACTATTATTAGTATTAAAGTCAAAACAACACTTGGTAAATATCCCATAGACTCTACTTACTCATTTTGTATGTAGACTATGTTGTACAAATATGTTCTGAAAGGTTATTTTGTATCTTATGTTTGAACTGTAATTATGTTGAACACATTCATTATATTTGCAATTATTAATGTTCTATTGTAATGATCATCATCATCGTCATCTCAACAATGTATTTAAATTAACGAGGTATTTTTAATTATTTAATTTAAAGTATATAAATGATTTCCCTAAGATATGCCTCCCACAGCTTCGTAGGGCGACAAGGCTGGGACGAGTTCGTGTATTGGTCAGGGAGTTTGCAGGAGACATCCGATCTTTGTGGAAATACGGTGCGCCATTCCCCACCTTCCTCAAGCTTATCGGAACTCTTATTCTGTGCCTGATCGTTCTTCTACCACTTATCTATCCATTGTTTATATTGATAATTACTTACTTCACCTATGAGAGCCTATATCTGAGGTAAGAAAATGTTATCTTAAGCAAATTGATAAAAAAAATATTTCAAATTCATGTTATACAATACGATCATTCCTCTGTGGCGTGGTGTTAGAGCGTTCGCTACGTTGAACGACTCGGGTTTAATTCCTTCATGGTCTGAGTGTTGCTATATGTATTTACCAAGGTATTTCCACAAAAAAATGTTATTAAGAATATTTATTCATTTGCGTGTTTTTTAGAATCCATGGTTTAATTGTATCAGACTATCATTATTATTGGGTCTCCGCTTCAATGGCATCACTTAACCGTAATTACTATTCCACTTTACTGCTCGTCATCATCATCAATCAATCAATCCCGGTCGCATCCAAAGCTTTTCCCTCGAAGCCCGGGGTCCACCTACTCCTTTTCCTCCTTTTGTTTTGGCTTATGCGGTTTTTTTGGAGCGATTACCATCTGATCTTCCAATCCCGAGAGGAATGCCTGCACCATAGCCTCGTCAGTCAATCAGCAGGTGTGCTGGCTTGCAAGTTTGGTTAGCTTGGCCCCAAAGGTTTTGGTGGGACCATATATACCCTGCTGCACTACTCGTCTCTCAATAGAAACACACCCTAAGGTGACAAACTGCAGTTATGATACACATTATGGTAAACGATTTTCATTCCCGCAAAACTTAAATGAAGCAGTATATCTGATCTGAAATCTAAAACAAAGCAATTTTAATAGAAATGTAATTGTACAGCTGGTCCCAAGATCAACCTTGGAAGTTTCTGCCAAGACCCATCATCCGAAGAGCTCTATCCGCGGCGTTTCGACCATCAGGACCACATGACATATGGAAGGTCCGGGAGGTCCTCACAAGAGGAATTCTACTCGCACACTCGCTCGCTACCTCCGTCGACTATCTGTGTGTAATGCAAGGGCTTTTAGATGAAACATAGGCCACTTAATATACAAGAAATCGTATAATAAAGATACTATACAATTACTAAACAACTAATAAAGAAACCTGCAACAAAAACCTTTTCACTTTGAAATAAAACCATTATTAATGCCCCATATCTATCACGATTTATTTAGTGTTATTTTATTATTTTCACTGATCCCGACGTTTTGGTGACTTTTCAGCAGCCCTGATTACAGGGAGACTTCCGACAATATCATCTTTCATGAAGTTGGAGTTTTTATAGTATAATACTCAGTGTAAATTCTAACTGACCGATAATTTTAGTATCATAATGACCCAAGCTAAATCATTAAAAACACTGTGTGTGACGAATTGTTGGTTGCAATAATGTTTCTTGAAAGCACTGTTACAATACAACATAAACAACATTAAAATACGTGTTCCGAAAGCATCAGCAAAGAGCAAAGTCCACCAACCGAGTCTTGAATGTGGCTTCTGATTGGTGGTTAAGCTCCCATAGCAGCCTTTGTCTACATAATTCACCAATTGAGTTTGAAGCAACCTCAGATTTTAAAAGGGAATAATCCTACGAATATTATAACCGCGAAAATTTGTAAGGATGTATGGATATAAATCTTTAGGCTTTCAGGGCCGGCGAAACGTTTGTAACACAAGTTACACATGTACCACGGCTAAATAGCCCGGGAAGCAGAATGTTCCACATAGATGTATGGATGTTTGTTACTTTTTCACGCAAAAACCGTCAAAAACGGCTGAACGGATCCCAGTGAAATTTGCTACAGGGACTGGAATAACACATAGGCTACTTTTTATTCCTGGAATAGGCTCCCATGGGAACCGGGAACGAGAACAGAATACCATTCCATTTGCAATATGGATTCTAGAATACAGTTAAACATATTTGGATACTACATACATATTCACGCCGGGTAAGTAATAGATGATATAACAACAAAATCACGAATATTAACAACATATAACAACGGAACCTATAATTTTATTAAATAAAATTAATAATATTTATTTAATAAACGATTGATATAATTTTAAAATAACTTATTTTTATAAGCATAACATACATTAAATATAACATCGTTTACGTATCAAACGCCGAGAATGAATTTGTGTCATGTTATTGATACAATCTACGTGCTGATGTAATACGATTTTTGTAATGATTTATTCAGCAAGGCCGCAAGGTCACATATGAAAGCAAAAGCTAGAAGCTACGTTTATATTTAGGGCCAGACTCCCAAGGCAAAAGGTAGCCCCAGTGAGAAAAGACCTCGACCATTAATCAGCTGTTGTCAATCCTCGTCCATTAATCAGAGTATTTGAGTATTTGAATGAGCCCAAACTCGATTAGGATATCTTGTACTTAAATAATACCTAAACTATTTTAATTAAAAAAATTAAACCAACTTCAATAACCAAAAAGGCACTGAAAATTATTGCAAAATAACTGAATTATGAAATATAGATTTAATTCTAAAGATAAAAACACGTTAGACTTTTCTGTTGAAGTCGGTGCTAAGCCAAATAGGAATTAGGTTTTACCTAATTCCTATTTGGCTATGGACCTACCCTATTTATAGGGTAGGTCCATTTCCACCACATCACGATGGGTTAGGAGGCAACTGGCCTCTGGTCCGCGGCCCATATTACACGTAGTGGGAATAATAGAGGACAAGTCGGCCGATTACGGGGGCCAGTGTTTTGTAGTTAAATCGACCCATTGATTTTATTAAATTAAAATTTAAAAAAATGGGGAATAAAACATAAGTATCAAAGTATATACTTTATTATGTAATCGTACTGTATGATTGATTAGTGGATTACCAACATTACTTTTTTTAAGGAAAATCATCATAATAGTTTTAAAGAGAATCATTAATACTCGTAATTTAGAAAAATTGATAAAATGATATAATTGAAATTACCTGGCGAAATGTGGGTGCTAGCACCTCTGCCTACCCCTTCGGGGATATAGGCGTGAGTTTATGTTATGTTATGTTTTTTAATTACCTAACAGTTTACCAATTTTTCAATACAATGTCCGAGAGTAATATCTTGATCAATCAACTCACGTACACTCTGTACTACTTTTTCATGTGTTCTTATTGTGTCAATTTTTTTTTGGCTTATAAATCCTTGTTTTTTATATAAACCAAAATAATAATTAGCGTCTTTGTATAGCTTGTTTAAGGAAAAATATCATTCAGTAGGTGTTATAATTTTCCATTCCATATTGTTACTGTAGTACAATAATGTAATATTTATTTAAAGTGGTAATAATATACTAAGTATCCTAGTGTCGGCGTTGTAAAATTATAGAGGGTAGATTTGTAAAATTGATTTAATAATATACTACAATTTGTAATATACTACAATTTTGTAACTATCCTAGTGTCGGCGTTGTAAAATTTTCGTGGGTAGATTATAATATTTGTAAAATTGATTGAGTCATACAGTTCTTTTGTTATTCTTAAACATCTTACTGTTTTTCTACGGGACATAGAAAAAAGGAGACAAGGTAAGCCTTTATTAATTTAAAATATTAAGATTATACGAATTGAAGTCATATAATTAGATTTGTTATTATAATAGTAGTTTTTGTTTTATAGATGGAAGATTTACCTTCGACCAGCCAAATCAATAATTTTAAAGTGATACCGTCACAGCTAGGAGGCAGTATTTTAATGAATAATGGATATAGGTATACTATAAGACGCATAAATTTAAACGGACATAAGGTTTGGCGTTGCGATAATAGGAAAATCTGTAGTGCTACTGTAGTTACTAAAGACGAAATAATTATCAAGGAGGAAAACCATAAATGCCAGCAAAATGAAATAGGAAATGAAATTAAATTACGAATCCACGAATGCATAGATAAAGCAAAAAATAAAATGACACCAATACCTTCAATTTACGCAGAAGTATTAGAAGATTACAATAATTCTGGACTTGATTTAATAGCTAAAATACCAAAATATGCCAATTTAAAAAAAACTTTATATAGACACAGGCATAAACAATTGCAGACTACTAAAACACGTTTCTCCAAATTAAAAAAAATCATTGTACCTGGAAAGTTTAAGACGTTTCAGATGGCAGATTTCTCTGGAAAAAAAAGTCGTATACTACTTTTTTCAACACCAGAAGCCAAAGAAACCTTAAGACGAAGTGGTAAGTCCAGAAGCGTAAAGGAGGTGTCTTAGAAACAGTTTTTGGGAATCAAACGCTAAAATGCATGAAATTATATTCCTACCGTCGTAAAGGTAAAGAAATGCTTTATATTGTTATACAATTCGAAACACGATTAGAGTGATTTGCCTCGATAGAAAAAAATCGTGAATATCGTAAAAAAAACGTAATTTTGTTAGAATGAAATAATTTTACGGCGATTGTAAAGAAAAAACAAGTGCAAAATTTATATTTTCATAAACCTTACATCAAATCCCATATGGTAGTACAGATGGTTTTCTCTTAAATAGAAGTTAATTATTTTAACTATATAAAACATAGCGCTCGCGTGCGAGCTCAGTCGGCCGCGGGGCCTCGCCGCGAGTAGACACGTACTGCTTCGTCGCGCTCGCTCGTTATTGCATTTTGATGTAAAATGGGCAATAAAAGCCTTAGAGGAAGGACAATATCCCGTTAGCGGAAAAGCAGGATCGCCCAAAACAATCTATCTCAGTGAGTATCAACGTACCACATAATTATATTTGTTATTTTCTTAGTGCGAGTGGGAATGCTAATAAAGGTCACCGTACACTTGACGGGATATCGGCATTGTTTTGTGTCGATACCATTTTATTATCTCAGTATGAGTGGGAATGACAAGACCATCTTCACATTATAAGAAATTTAAAGTGACACGTATTAGATCTATTGAAAAAGTTTAATATATATAAAATAATAGTGATAGTAAATTATTGCACCAAATATTCCTGGCTCCTGGACCCGCCAGGAACGGTGGGAACCAGGAACAGTGGGAGTGAAGACCAACCCTTCACGAAGGATAGTTGAGAAGATGACGTTTCTAGATTAGAATTCTTGTGTCTTATCGGACATCAGAAAGAATTTCTTGTAATGTGCACGGTCTCATACAACCACCAATCTAACTGGATTTCTTGTGTCTGACAAGAAAAAAATCTTATAGAGTGAAAATGGTTTAAAAAAAGTATACGTGAATCTTTTGTTATGGTGATTTGAATAGGTATTTGGAAATTACTTATGTTTGATAAACTCGAAAAAAAATTAGAAGACTTACTGTTTTGCAGATTACGAGCATTGGCTGAGCAAACAAATTCGAAAAAACTGAGTTCAGAGACAGCGTAAGGCATAACCATTTATCAAATCATAAATTGCAGTTGTCGAGTGGGAATAAACATTATGAAGTATTTTTTTTTAAGAAATGATAATAAGTACCTACTTACATTCCAGAACTCCATCATTACTAGACCAAAGTGCACCAACGGAACTGACTCCTGTGTATGCTGATCTATTATCAGCCACTTCTTACCTTACGTTCAGAAACTCCGTTACAGTGAGTGTCAAAGCTATTTATTTTACAACTTATATTCATTATTTATATTCATTCGTGGGTGGCTGAACTCCTCCGTATCTTGACCAAATTTACTGCGGTGCTAGTGTGGACACTGAGGAGTAGTAGTAGTAGTAGTAAATCTCTTTATTGTATGTACACAAGAATACTCCATACATAATATAAGCTGGTACAGTTTTGAGGCATATACAATTGGCGGCCTTATCGCACAGGGCAATCTCTTACAGGCAACCATTGGATGGAGAAAAAACAGTTAATAGAAGATATAGGGCAGTTTCTGGTGTACTCTGACATTTAAATATAAAATTATAAATATATAAATTTATCACTATACATATAATATATACTGGAACAGTACCTATTTATAGGTACATCATACATACAATATATACTTATAATTAAGACATAGTTTAGAATAAATAAGGAAGACGTAGAGAGAGTAGAGAAAAATTAATGACTATGGTTCCTGTAGATAGTGGGCCGTGAATTTTTTAAAGACTGACAACGATTGCGCACGTCTTATGGCCACAAGTAAGGCATTCCACAATCGAACAGCTTGAACAGTAAAGGACTTATCCATGAACTTTGTGGAGTGTGCTGGCATTTTCAGCCTCAGATTCTCTGACGATCTTAAGGACCTTGAATGTGTGTCACAGAGGAAATTAAAGCGTTCTTTTAAGTAGACTGGGAGGAGTGTTTTGAAGATGGTTCATTGCCGATGTACCATTGAGGAATAATCAACGAAAAACAGTTTCATGAGCGCGCGGCCTTAGCTAAGCGCGCGACCGTAGTAAGACTTCTTATTTTCAAGTAAGAGTCCTGGTCGCTCAGCTCAATTTATTTCAGTCGCACCCTGTTGAGATGGCCAACTATCGTAGATACTTAGTCATCATTTGTAATACAAAAATAGATTACGTTTCATTGCCAAAACAAACCCTATTTTTTTCTCTTATCGCGTAACAACATCTGCTTCAAATAAAGTTGGACAATTAAGGTTAAGTTGGCACCGGACATTCCAGAACTATTTTAAATGTCAGTGCGAAACTTGAGTGGAATAAGTAATGACCTCAAATCCTAGGAAATTTGATGGGTTCAACACTTGAAAACCGTCATAAATTTGTAAAAGGGAGACATTTCGTAAGCTTTGAAATGCACATCCGAGCCCATAAATCAACACGCACAAAAAATTATTATCGTGGAGACTTTGCCGCCAAATTCTGTGACGCTGAAGTATGAACCAATCATTGACAATTGACTGGCTTTGATTTTTCCCATTGGCAGAATGCAGAATGCAGGGCGGAGCTAGGAGAATCTGGTTTGCGCTGGCGACGCTCGAGGAACGACGACAGAGAGGCAGAACGGTTTCAACCCTAGGTCGAGAGACATATCTGGTAGTGAGCTCCCTAGTGGATGAATAGAAAGATTTGACTAGTTAATGCTAGTCCGGTTTTAGATAATTTTATTTGTATTGTGTGAACTAGTTTATTCACTTGTAATAAATAAATTTAAATAATAATTGTATAAGAGTTAGTCGGGAATAATAATAACCGTGTGGGAGCAGAAAGCTGATTTTGGTAAAGTATACTTAATTGCATAATTTTAGTGTTCAAAACTTTGTACATAGAATTTTATAATTGACTGACTTTATTAGCTAAACATAATCAAACGAGTTATTAATAATGGACCTAATGACCTATAAGGAATACGAGCTATTGTCTAAATACAGATCGTATTGGGATCCAACAATTTCATACAAATGTATTATAATAATCATTTTAATCATTATTATACTGATAATGTGGAAATGTCTCAGGACAGCACAGACGAGAGTGATGGCGATTCCATTAAATCCCATACAAGTATCTAATTAAATATAATGAATTGATCAGCCCATACAATTCATGAAAATTGCATTAAATTAAGAACATATATATTATGAATAAAGTTTTGAACTGATGTGTTTATAAATGTGTATATACTGTTTTAAATTGTGTCTGTGTAAGATGAAATTGTAAAGATATTCAAGATCAAGTTATAAATCCTGAAAGTAAATTGCTTTTATAATGTTCTTAATAACTAAATTAATTGCACAATCATGTTATTCTATTCTAAACAAAACCATTCTTGTGTTTGTAAGTCACTACTGAAATGATTTCAATGAAATCAACACACATATACATCATTGTGTATTGGGTCAGACATAAACCCAGACAAATTATCCGGCATTACATTAAAGGATAACTAACAAGTAAATAACATTTCATCGAACACGTGAAAATTATTGTGCATGTAATTTTATCATAAATAGATTTAAGTCTTGTGTAAATATTTGTGTTATAATTAAGTATTAATGGCATACAAGGGTTTTTTCCTTTGAGTTTTCGTTTTTCCCTGTAATAATTGGCCATAGGAACAGAAAGCTCGGTCTAGATGTGACTCTAATCGGCCACATCTGATCTAAATAATCCACCCAGATTCTATTAACTTCATTTATGAAATAAATATACTTAATTTCTTATATCTGCTATTTCAATGATTTAGATTTAATTCCCTTCCCCATTTTGGCGATAGTAAAATGGAGTTTTAAAGGTTGATAATTATTCAGTTAATAAGGTCACGCTGAACGAGACTTACATTGTAAATAATATGTATAAATTACGAGTCTTATCCGCAAAACACCATCATACATGTCTAGCCTTATTTTATGAATTATACACGAAACTAGGTATTCTATGAACGAGATTGAAAGATTGATGAGCCAAGCTACTATCTGATCTAACTGAATGAAGCCAATCCTATCTAAGGTACAAGTAATAACCAAGCTACTGTCTGACCTAACTGAATGAAGCCAATTCTATATACGATTCAAGTAATAACACCAGCTATATTCAGGCACTGTATGATTTCTAGTAATCAAGAGTCTTGGAATTAATTTCAAATATGTAAATGCACAATATATAACTGACCTTTGAGCTGATGGTCTCAAATGAACTCAAAAGGGCACGCCAGAGTCAGAAAGATCGAGCTGTTCGTGAGTAATTAATCTATTTAATAACAAGAATTGGAGATGATAGCCTATCACAGAGTCTGGAGACTAAATTCATTTAGTCTATTTATTAAACTGCAAGACAGTGGTTATTTCAATGCTTAAAGTCAAGGATAGCACATTTTATATGAATTAAAACTTGCAACTAGTGTGGGACTTTAATACCACTAGGGCGCTGACGGGTTGACGTTCCCTAGCGGGGATTCTGGTGGATATCTATACAATAAAAGGATTTTCATTGTGAACCCCTAGCCATAGCGGAATCTCAGATCGGCCTGAAATTAATAGCAGTTCTGGGTCAGAACTGAACTGTGCAGAAGTAGTCTGAGTTAGCATCAAATCTGGGCATAAGCAAACACATTCCTCTTTTACCGAATCAACTCTGACCTCTATTCGGCCGAATAGAACCCTAACTGATATATATATATAATATAAACATTATACCATGGTCACGGGGCTAGGCGGCTTTATGCGCCATAAAAAAAGAATATTCCACGTCTTAGGACGTGTTGATTGACCGCTTCTCAGCGATGAAAAGGAGTTGAATTCGAGGCCCCATAATCCTATGCGTAGGAGCCTTGAGCCAGGCCGTAGGGTGATCCCGTAAATGCCAGAGTGATTTGAGCAACGAAATGACATTGTCATTGACTCAATTAACAGACATATACGCTCTTCAGGAACACTTACTAGACCTAATTTGTCATAAAATATTACTAACTCTAGACAATCTACTCATGAAGGTCTTAACGACTTCTTTCTGTTAATTACCTAAGGGTCCATTAAAAGTAAGCTGGAGTGAATATATGACTTGTTATTTTGGGAATACCATCACTACACTGCACACTTGCATAATCCGACGCGATTGAATTAATTTCATTTGCCACAAAGACTATCCTCACACTCATAAGCATCGAAGTTATCCTGAAATGAAGCAACTAAGTTCTTATACATAGATTCAACTATATAGACGATCACATAACTGGGCTTGAACCACCACAGAAAATGGTGCCGTGACCAGGATCAAACTACGTATTCGAAAAAAAAACAATACGATTGGATTTATTAAATTTAACTTTCTAAAAACACAACGTAGAATGAAAGAATCGTGTATAAAGATGTAAAATAAGCCTTTCATTTTCAGGAATTTTGACAAATTGATAAACAGGAATTGTTATGTATAATCGTGTATCTAACCTACATCACCTATATGGTTATGAATAAATTGTGTGTAACAAATAATAATGTAATACGAAATTTCAGGTCGACAAGAAAACCACTACTAACTACAACGTGGGATAATTTAATATATAACATAATGTAGTCTATCACATAGCTTTTAAATGTTAATAATAGTCATTAAGATGTTATGTCTTTAGTGTAAGCGGGCGATGTTACATTATCAAATATAGTATGTTAGCATATACCCAAACAACCGTGGAACTCGATTGTTTTAACATCAATTATAATATTGTGTTTTGCATATAGATACATAATTCAAATTTTATTGCATACAAATATCTATCAATATAAAAGTATTATTGCGTATAATATACACCCAAACAAAGGTGGAACTCGATTGTTTTAACATCAATTATAATATTGTGTTTTGCATATAGATACATAATTCAAATTCTATTGCATACAAGGACGTACGGTTAAGTTACAATTATACATTAATGTGTTAAGGGTTGACCGCAGTCGCTCCCGGGAAAGCCGACATAACAAAAACAATAAGCGCATCCTGAGCTCCTAAGTGCATACTGAGGATACAACCAGGAAATCGCTATGGTGATGATGATGATGTTAATAATGATATCCGAGATTCGATTCGATTTCTGATTCGTTGTAAGTTCTGGTTGAAATGGACGAACTTATTACGTTATATTAATAAGTATATTGCTTTTAATGACCTGTGTTCTAAAGGTATTTGGGTTCGAATCCCAAGCGAACTTATTTCAAGTAAGGTCTCACTACATGTATACAGTACGAGTGTCCAAATTCATGGTCAGGAACAGACAAAATACATACTATATGTTATAGTAAACTATGATACCCATAGTTTATCATTCACTACAATGTATTTTAGGTGCCAATAATGCACAGGGTTCGAATCCTGAATTAAAATTACTTTATACTCATGCTAACATGAAAAATCCCATATAAACTCCGTTTAGGTTATATTATGTTAATAAGATAATGGGTCCATAACTCAGGCTGATCTAAATTTATGTTGCGGAAGATTAACACAGTTAATTAATATTTAAGATTTTCGATCGATTGATTACTTATTACGCTTGCGACACAGCTTAAGAGTTAAAGAAAAATTCACTATTAGATTCTACAGTGTTGTATGGTAGAGGGTTCGAATCCCGTACAAACAAAGAGTTATGAACGTTCTAGATAGGTACGGCAGAATATATTGACGCTGTAAAATGCAGATTGCCACAGTGACACAGCAGTGGCCTTAACTACGGGTAATCACAAGATCTCGGGTTCGATTCCCAGATCGAGGAATAGTACTATTAATTTTTGGTAAACAGATTATGCTTTGCAACACAGAGAATAAGAGTAGTGCTTAGGAGAAAGCAGGAGGTTCGTTTCTTACTGCACGAGACGGAAAAGAGATTATGTTAGTACGTTTCTGTCTACCCCTTGGAACATTAACTGGCGTGAGAATATAAACAATTTACGTTATATGTTAAGTTATGATTATATATTAGAATGTTCTGCTTAAACATAGATAAAGTGGTAAAGCTAACGTACGTGTAAATGTATAGTTTTTAAAAATTATGATTTTTGAAAACTAAATTATTGAAACCGAAATAGTACAGAGAAATAACATGCTTACCATAAACAAAAGGAAAGATCTGCGGGGAATTACAAGAAAAGATTCTTTACAAAAAAAAGGGTCTGCGTCGAGAGCGGGCTCTCACCATCTGTTAAAGTACATGGCAAATAAGACAAAATTATGTGATTGTTATAGTTAGTTGTCGCTGATAAGATTATGATTGTGCTAAGATAGATGAGATATAGCGGCCGGACAGCAACAGAGTCAACTTGATTAGCGAAAATAACGGTTTCACACCTGAATTCTCCAACAACAAATTCTCTGCTTGTGTCCTATAACATTCCAGCGATAGCGGTCTTCAAGTTTACTGGCGTGATGAGAATGACTGCGACTCTTCACTTCGTGAATATGCAAATCCAGCGTAGGCCGGTAACGATACAGCGCAGCGTGCTTATACGGGAAACTTCACACCGGAGTCGGCTGGCGAATCATTAAATAAGTCAACTAGTATCTGGTAAAACCATTTAAAAACGGAGACCTCGAGGTATTTACATTTATAAATTAAGCTTCATTGGATCGATAGAAGTAAGACTCTCGTGTTAATGTGATTAATATAACTGAGTTTGGAAACCGATCATAACTTATTCCGCGACGATAATCGGGCGTTTGTTTACATACTGCTTGTTCGACACCTTAGAAAACTCGCGTAAAAAAGAGAGAGATGCTTTATAATGCAGTACTAGATGAGTGTGGGGTAACAAATTATTAAGCTACTTACTTACTAATCAAAAATAAATAGTGCAATACTAAACAATAATTAAGTTATATGATATTCCCAGATCGTGTTTCGGCTAAACACCGATAACTAATCGATTGACAAGATGCTGATGACTTGGGATGACTAGGTACTATAAAGTTGTGTAGATGAATCGAAAATATAATATAAAAAAAAAAAATAATATATACAAGATTTTATGATTAGGAGCTAGGACGTGTATGTTGTATGCTAGAGTCTGAATATCAAGGGGGAGTAGTATGTGCTATAAATGAGGAGTATCACAATTCAATGCATAAGAAATTTGATGAACCTTTAAAGTTTTAAAGAATGTTATTTGTTCATAAATTAAACTAACACCTAACAAGATATGGAATCACTCGAGTCGTCAATAAAAGATTAATTTACGATACAGACCAATCCGCACTTAAGCGAGCTAAGAGACTTTGTTATTTAATTTACGATGTCTACTTAGATGAAGTCTAAAGAGGTTCAAAATAATAGGTTGGGGTCACAAGTTAAGCCCTTACAATAGCGAGATTTGTCATGGAAGTCAGAATTATAAAATACATGAAAGGTTCGTGGTTTATATTTTGCAGAAGAGAAGAATGGGGATGATTGTGTGTCATGTTATACATGCCTAGGAAAGATAAAATAAGATCAAGTGAAACTATAATGTAATTCACCTGTTTTGTTATTACATAACCGAAACAAGTAAACAAATAAACAAACATTAAGGGTCGGAATTGAATGGGAATGTTAACAAAAACAAACAAACAAAAGCATGGAAAAAAAACAGGTTGAATGAAAAGAGAAGTTGTGTAAACAACTTTACGACCGTATTATAAATACAAAAGCGGGGCTGTGGGAATGGTTTGGAAGGCGTGAGAATAAGTAACTCACCGTGTGAAAATTTGGGGGAGCGTGAGAATAAATAACTCACCGTGTGAAAATTTGGGGGAGCGTGAGAAATTGAACTAGGATTAGCGCGGTAGACGGTGGAAATAATTTTATTTTAATAGGAATTAGGAGAAATATATTTTAAAACTTTGCCCACTGAAATATCAGAAGGGAGAAGTTGAGTTTCAAAATCTATTTGGGGGAGTGTGAGACGGCCAACTATCGTAGATACTTAGTCATCATTTATAATATAAAAATAGATTACGTTTCATTGCCAAAACAAACCCTATTTTTTTCTCTTATCGCCTAACAATATCTGCTTCAAATAAAGTTGGACAATTAAGGTTAAGTTGGCACCGGACATTCCAAAACTATTTTAAATGTCAGTGCGAAACTTGAGTGGAATAAGTAATGACCTCAAATCCTAGGAAATTTGATGGGTTCAACACTTGAAAACCGTCATAAATTTGAAAAAAGGGAGACATTTCGTAAGTTTTAAAATGCACATCCGAGCCCATAAATCAACACGCATAAAAAATTATTATCGTGGAGACTTTGCCGCCAAATTCTGTGACGCTGAAGTATGAACCAATCATTGACAATTGACTGGCTTTGATTTTTCCCATTGGCAGAATGCAGAATGCAGGGCGGAGCTAGGAGAATCTGGTTTGCGCTGGCGACGCTCGAGGAACGACGACAGAGAGGCAGAACGGTTTCAACCCTAGGTCGAGAGACATATCTGGTAGTGAGCTCCCTAGTGGATGAATAGAAAGATTTGACTAGTTAATGCTAGTCCGGTTTTAGATAATTTTATTTGTATTGTGTGAACTAGTTTATTCACTTGTAATAAATAAATTTAAATAATAATTGTATAAGAGTTAGTCGGGAATAATAATAACCGTGTGGGAGCAGAAAGCTGATTTTGGTAAAGTATACTTAATTGCATAATTTTAGTGTTCAAAACTTTGTACATAGAATTTTATAATTGACTGACTTTATTAGCTAAACATAATCAAACGAGTTATTAATAATGGACCTAATGACCTATAAGGAATACGAGCTATTGTCTAAATACAGATCGTATTGGGATCCAACAATTTCATACATATGTATTATAATAATCATTTTAATCATTATTATACTGATAATGTGGAAATGTCTCAGGACAGCACAGACGAGAGTGATGGCGATTCCATTAAATCCCATACAAGTATCTAATTAAATATAATGAATTGATCAGCCCATACAATTCATGAAAATTGCATTAAATTAAGAACATATATATTATGAATAAAGTTTTGAACTGATGTGTTTATAAATGTGTATATACTGTTTTAAATTGTGTCTGTGTAAGATGAAATTGTAAAGATATTCAAGATCAAGTTATAAATCCTGAAAGTAAATTGCTTTTATAATGTTCTTAATAACTAAATTAATTGCACAATCATGTTATTCTATTCTAAACAAAACCATTCTTGTGTTTGTAAGTCACTACTGAAATGATTTCAATGAAATCAACACACATATACATCATTGTGTATTGGGTCAGACATAAACCCAGACAAATTATCCGGCATTACATTAAAGGATAACTAACAAGTAAATAACATTTCATCGAACACGTGAAAATTATTGTGCATGTAATTTTATCATAAATAGATTTAAGTCTTGTGTAAATATTTGTGTTATAATTAAGTATTAATGGCATACAAGGGTTTTTTCCTTTGAGTTTTCGTTTTTCCCTGTAATAATTGGCCACATCTGATCTAAATAATCCACCCAGATTCTATTAACTTCATTTATGAAATAAATATACTTAATTTCTTATATCTGCTATTTCAATGATTTAGATTTAATTCCCTTCCCCATTTTGGCGATAGTAAAATGGAGTTTTAAAGGTTGATAATTATTCAGTTAATAAGGTCACGCTGAACGAGACTTACATTGTAAATAATATGTATAAATTACGAGTCTTATCCGCAAAACACCATCATACATGTCTAGCCTTATTTTATGAATTATACACGAAACTAGGTATTCTATGAACGAGATTGAAAGATTGATGAGCCAAGCTACTATCTGATCTAACTGAATGAAGCCAATCCTATCTAAGGTACAAGTAATAACCAAGCTACTGTCTGACCTAACTGAATGAAGCCAATTCTATATACGATTCAAGTAATAACACCAGCTATATTCAGGCACTGTATGATTTCTAGTAATCAAGAGTCTTGGAATTAATTTCAAATATGTAAATGCACAATATATAACTGACCTTTGAGCTGATGGTCTCAAATGAACTCAAAAGGGCACGCCAGAGTCAGAAAGATCGAGCTGTTCGTGAGTAATTAATCTATTTAATAACAAGAATTGGAGATGATAGCCTATCACAGAGTCTGGAGACTAAATTCATTTAGTCTATTTATTAAACTGCAAGACAGTGGTTATTTCAATGCTTAAAGTCAAGGATAGCACATTTTATATGAATTAAAACTTGCAACTAGTGTGGGACTTTAATACCACTAGGGCGCTGACGGGTTGACGTTCCCTAGCGGGGATTCTGGTGGATATCTATACAATAAAAGGATTTTCATTGTGAACCCCTAGCCATAGCGGAATCTCAGATCGGCCTGAAATTAATAGCAGTTCTGGGTCAGAACTGAACTGTGCAGAAGTAGTCTGAGTTAGCATCAAATCTGGGCATAAGCAAACACATTCCTCTTTTACCGAATCAACTCTGACCTCTATTCGGCCGAATAGAACCCTAACTGATATATATATATAATATAAACATTATACCATGGTCACGGGGCTAGGCGGCTTTATGCGCCATAAAAAAAGAATATTCCACGTCTTAGGACGTGTTGATTGACCGCTTCTCAGCGATGAAAAGGAGTTGAATTCGAGGCCCCATAATCCTATGCGTAGGAGCCTTGAGCCAGGCCGTAGGGTGATCCCGTAAATGCCAGAGTGATTTGAGCAACGAAATGACATTGTCATTGACTCAATTAACAGACATATACGCTCTTCAGGAACACTTACTAGACCTAATTTGTCATAAAATATTACTAACTCTAGACAATCTACTCATGAAGGTCTTAACGACTTCTTTCTGTTAATTACCTAAGGGTCCATTAAAAGTAAGCTGGAGTGAATATATGACTTGTTATTTTGGGAATACCATCACTACACTGCACACTTGCATAATCCGACGCGATTGAATTAATTTCATTTGCCACAAAGACTATCCTCACACTCATAAGCATCGAAGTTATCCTGAAATGAAGCAACTAAGTTCTTATACATAGATTCAACTATATAGACGATCACATAACTGGGCTTGAACCACCACAGAAAATGGTGCCGTGACCAGGATCAAACTACGTATTCGAAAAAAAAACAATACGATTGGATTTATTAAATTTAACTTACTAAAAACACAACGTAGAATGAAAGAATCGTGTATAAAGATGTAAAATAAGCCTTTCATTTTCAGGAATTTTGACAAATTGATAAACAGGAATTGTTATGTATAATCGTGTATCTAACCTACATCACCTATATGGTTATGTATAAATTGTGTGTAACAAATAATAATGTAATACGAAATTTCAGGTCGACAAGAAAACCACTACTAACTACAACGTGGGATAATTTAATATATAACATAATGTAGTCTATCACATAGCTTTTAAATGTTAATAATAGTCATTAAGATGTTATGTCTTTAGTGTAAGCGGGCGATGTTACATTATCAAATATAGTATGTTAGCATATACCCAAACAACCGTGGAACTCGATTGTTTTAACATCAATTATAATATTGTGTTTTGCATATAGATACATAATTCAAATTTTATTGCATACAAATATCTATCAATATAAAAGTATTATTGCGTATAATATACACCCAAACAAAGGTGGAACTCGATTGTTTTAACATCAATTATAATATTGTGTTTTGCATATAGATACATAATTCAAATTCTATTGCATACAAGGACGTACGGTTAAGTTACAATTATACATTAATGTGTTAAGGGTTGACCGCAGTCGCTCCCGGGAAAGCCGACATAACAAAAACAATAAGCGCATCCTGAGCTCCTAAGTGCATACTGAGGATACAACCAGGAAATCGCTATGGTGATGATGATGATGTTAATAATGATATCCGAGATTCGATTCGATTTCTGATTCGTTGTAAGTTCTGGTTGAAATGGACGAACTTATTACGTTATATTAATAAGTATATTGCTTTTAATGACCTGTGTTCTAAAGGTATTTGGGTTCGAATCCCAAGCGAACTTATTTCAAGTAAGGTCTCACTACATGTATACAGTACGAGTGTCCAAATTCATGGTCAGGAACAGACAAAATACATACTATATGTTATAGTAAACTATGATACCCATAGTTTATCATTCACTACAATGTATTTTAGGTGCCAATAATGCACAGGGTTCGAATTCTGAATTAAAATTACTTTATACTCATGCTAACATGAAAAATCCCATATAAACTCCGTTTAGGTTATATTATGTTAATAAGATAATGGGTCCATAACTCAGGCTGATCTAAATTTATGTTGCGGAAGATTAACACAGTTAATTAATATTTAAGATTTTCGATCGATTGATTACTTATTACGCTTGCGACACAGCTTAAGAGTTAAAGAAAAATTCACTATTAGATTCTACAGTGTTGTATGGTAGAGGGTTCGAATCCCGTACAAACAAAGAGTTATGAACGTTCTAGATAGGTACGGCAGAATATATTGACGCTGTAAAATGCAGATTGCCACAGTGACACAGCAGTGGCCTTAACTACGGGTAATCACAAGATCTCGGGTTCGATTCCCAGATCGAGGAATAGTACTATTAATTTTTGGTAAACAGATTATGCTTTGCAACACAGAGAATAAGAGTAGTGCTTAGGAGAAAGCAGGAGGTTCGTTTCTTACTGCACGAGACGGAAAAGAGATTATGTTAGTACGTTTCTGTCTACCCCTTGGAACATTAACTGGCGTGAGAATATAAACAATTTACGTTATATGTTAAGTTATGATTATATATTAGAATGTTCTGCTTAAACATAGATAAAGTGGTAAAGCTAACGTACGTGTAAATGTATAGTTTTTAAAAATTATGATTTTTGAAAACTAAATTATTGAAACCGAAATAGTACAGAGAAATAACATGCTTACCATAAACAAAAGGAAAGATCTGCGGGGAATTACAAGAAAAGATTCTTTACAAAAAAAAGGGTCTGCGTCGAGAGCGGGCTCTCACCATCTGTTAAAGTACATGGCAAATAAGACAAAATTATGTGATTGTTATAGTTAGTTGTCGCTGATAAGATTATGATTGTGCTAAGATAGATGAGATATAGCGGCCGGACAGCAACAGAGTCAACTTGATTAGCGAAAATAACGGTTTCACACCTGAATTCTCCAACAACAAATTCTCTGCTTGTGTCCTATAACATTCCAGCGATAGCGGTCTTCAAGTTTACTGGCGTGATGAGAATGACTGCGACTCTTCACTTCGTGAATATGCAAATCCAGCGTAGGCCGGTAACGATACAGCGCAGCGTGCTTATACGGGAAACTTCACACCGGAGTCGGCTGGCGAATCATTAAATAAGTCAACTAGTATCTGGTAAAACCATTTAAAAACGGAGACCTCGAGGTATTTACATTTATAAATTAAGCTTCATTGGATCGATAGAAGTAAGACTCTCGTGTTAATGTGATTAATATAACTGAGTTTGGAAACCGATCATAACTTATTCCGCGACGATAATCGGGCGTTTGTTTACATACTGCTTGTTCGACACCTTAGAAAACTCGCGTAAAAAAGAGAGAGATACTTTATAATGCAGTACTAGATGAGTGTGGGGTAACAAATTATTAAGCTACTTACTTACTAATCAAAAATAAATAGTGCAATACTAAACAATAATTAAGTTATATGATATTCCCAGATCGTGTTTCGGCTAAACACCGATAACTAATCGATTGACAAGATGCTGATGACTTGGGATGACTAGGTACTATAAAGTTGTGTAGATGAATCGAAAATATAATATAAAAAAAAAAAAAAAATATATACAAGATTTTATGATTAGGAGCTAGGACGTGTATGTTGTATGCTAGAGTCTGAATATCAAGGGGGAGTAGTATGTGCTATAAATGAGGAGTATCACAATTCAATGCATAAGAAATTTGATGAACCTTTAAAGTTTTAAAGAATGTTATTTGTTCATAAATTAAACTAACACCTAACAAGATATGGAATCACTCGAGTCGTCAATAAAAGATTAATTTACGATACAGACCAATCCGCACTTAAGCGAGCTAAGAGACTTTGTTATTTAATTTACGATGTCTACTTAGATGAAGTCTAAAGAGGTTCAAAATAATAGGTTGGGGTCACAAGTTAAGCCCTTACAATAGCGAGATTTGTCATGGAAGTCAGAATTATAAAATACATGAAAGGTTCGTGGTTTATATTTTGCAGAAGAGAAGAATGGGGATGATTGTGTGTCATGTTATACATGCCTAGGAAAGATAAAATAAGATCAAGTGAAACTATAATGTAATTCACCTGTTTTGTTATTACATAACCGAAACAAGTAAACAAATAAACAAACATTAAGGGTCGGAATTGAATGGGAATGTTAACAAAAACAAACAAACAAAAGCATGGAAAAAAAACAGGTTGAATGAAAAGAGAAGTTGTGTAAACAACTTTACGACCGTATTATAAATACAAAAGCGGGGCTGTGGGAATGGTTTGGAAGGCGTGAGAATAAGTAACTCACCGTGTGAAAATTTGGGGGAGCGTGAGAATAAATAACTCACCGTGTGAAAATTTGGGGGAGCGTGAGAAATTGAACTAGGATTAGCGCGGTAGACGGTGGAAATAATTTTATTTTAATAGGAATTAGGAGAAATATATTTTAAAACTTTGCCCACTGAAATATCAGAAGGGAGAAGTTGAGTTTCAAAATCTATTTGGGGGAGTGTGAGACGGCCAACTATCGTAGATACTTAGTCATCATTTATAATATAAAAATAGATTACGTTTCATTGCCAAAACAAACCCTATTTTTTTCTCTTATCGCCTAACAATATCTGCTTCAAATAAAGTTGGACAATTAAGGTTAAGTTGGCACCGGACATTCCAAAACTATTTTAAATGTCAGTGCGAAACTTGAGTGGAATAAGTAATGACCTCAAATCCTAGGAAATTTGATGGGTTCAACACTTGAAAACCGTCATAAATTTGAAAAAAGGGAGACATTTCGTAAGTTTTAAAATGCACATCCGAGCCCATAAATCAACACGCATAAAAAATTATTATCGTGGAGACTTTGCCGCCAAATTCTGTGACGCTGAAGTATGAACCAATCATTGACAATTGACTGGCTTTGATTTTTCCCATTGGCAGAATGCAGAATGCAGGGCGGAGCTAGGAGAATCTGGTTTGCGCTGGCGACGCTCGAGGAACGACGACAGAGAGGCAGAACGGTTTCAACCCTAGGTCGAGAGACATATCTGGTAGTGAGCTCCCTAGTGGATGAATAGAAAGATTTGACTAGTTAATGCTAGTCCGGTTTTAGATAATTTTATTTGTATTGTGTGAACTAGTTTATTCACTTGTAATAAATAAATTTAAATAATAATTGTATAAGAGTTAGTCGGGAATAATAATAACCGTGTGGGAGCAGAAAGCTGATTTTGGTAAAGTATACTTAATTGCATAATTTTAGTGTTCAAAACTTTGTACATAGAATTTTATAATTGACTGACTTTATTAGCTAAACATAATCAAACGAGTTATTAATAATGGACCTAATGACCTATAAGGAATACGAGCTATTGTCTAAATACAGATCGTATTGGGATCCAACAATTTCATACATATGTATTATAATAATCATTTTAATCATTATTATACTGATAATGTGGAAATGTCTCAGGACAGCACAGACGAGAGTGATGGCGATTCCATTAAATCCCATACAAGTATCTAATTAAATATAATGAATTGATCAGCCCATACAATTCATGAAAATTGCATTAAATTAAGAACATATATATTATGAATAAAGTTTTGAACTGATGTGTTTATAAATGTGTATATACTCAAAGTCAAAGTCAAAGTCAAAAACCATTTATTCTGCATAGACCATTAATAAGGCACTTACAAAACGTCATAAAAAAATAAATAATCTAATGTTTGGCAAATGGACCACCGGTTCGAAACGCGGCCCTGTCCTGAGAAGACTCCGGCAAGAAACTCAGCGGGCTGTTTTTTTTTGGTCTATTTACAAACATATTTACTTAACCTAAGTACAATATTCCATTTGAGTAGCATAGAGAGAGAGCAAACAGTTCATATCCAAGCTTGGTTATCGTCTAAATAGTCTTGAATTTTATAGTAGCCTTTTTGGCAGAGTTTACTTTTAATTTGGCTTTTAAATTTATGAAGAGGTAGATTCTTCATTTCACTAGGAAGCTTGTTGTAGAAGCGTATACAGTTACCCTGAAAGGAATTACTAATCTTGTGGAGTCGACTATTACAAACCACAAGATTGTTTTTATGTCTAGTATTTACGTTATGTATATCACAAAGCCTTAAAAAATTGGAAATGTTTCTTCTAACATACAAAAGATTTTCAAAAATATATTGGGAAACTACAGTTAGAATGTTTATTTCTTTGAACTTTTCTCGGAGGGAGACTCTTGGGCCCAACTTATAAATTGCCCGCACCGCCCGCTTTTGCAGTACAAAGATTGTATTTAAATCTGCGGCATTACCCCAAAGGAGAATGCCATAGCTCATAATACTATGGAAATAACTGAAATAAACTATTCTAACTATTCTATTTCTACTGTTTTAAATTGTGTCTGTGTAAGATGAAATTGTAAAGATATTCAAGATCAAGTTATAAATCCTGAAAGTAAATTGCTTTTATAATGTTCTTAATAACTAAATTAATTGCACAATCATGTTATTCTATTCTAAACAAAACCATTCTTGTGTTTGTAAGTCACTACTGAAATGATTTCAATGAAATCAACACACATATACATCATTGTGTATTGGGTCAGACATAAACCCAGACAAATTATCCGGCATTACATTAAAGGATAACTAACAAGTAAATAACATTTCATCGAACACGTGAAAATTATTGTGCATGTAATTTTATCATAAATAGATTTAAGTCTTGTGTAAATATTTGTGTTATAATTAAGTATTAATGGCATACAAGGGGTTTTTCCTTTGAGTTTTCGTTTTTCCCTGTAATTTTTGGCCATAGGAACAGAAAGCTCGGTCTAGATGTGACTCTAATCGGCCACATCTGATCTAAATAATCCACCCAGATTCTATTAACTTCATTTATGAAATAAATATACTTAATTTCTTATATCTGCTATTTCAATGATTTAGATTTAATTCCCTTCCCCATTTTGGCGATAGTAAAATGGAGTTTTAAAGGTTGATAATTATTCAGTTAATAAGGTCACGCTGAACGAGACTTACATTGTAAATAATATGTATAAATTACGAGTCTTATCCGCAAAACACCATCATACATGTCTAGGCTTATTTTATGAATTATACACGAAACTAGGTATTCTATGAACGAGATTGAAAGATTGATGAGCCAAGCTACTATCTGATCTAACTGAAGGAAGCCAATCCTATCTAAGGTACAAGTAATAACCAAGCTACTGTCTGACCTAACTGAATGAAGCCAATTCTATATACGATTCAAGTAATAACACCAGCTATATTCAGGCACTGTATGATTTCTAGTAATCAAGAGTCTTGGAATTAATTTCAAATATGTAAATGCACAATATATAACTGACCTTTGAGCTGATGGTCTCAAATGAACTCAAAAGGGCACGCCAGAGTCAGAAAGATCGAGCTGTTCGTGAGTAATTAATCTATTTAATAACAAGAATTGGAGATGATAGCCTATCACAGAGTCTGGAGACTAAATTCATTTAGTCTATTTATTAAACTGCAAGACAGTGGTTATTTCAATGCTTAAAGTCAAGGATAGCACATTTTATATGAATTAAAACTTGCAACTAGTGTGGGACTTTAATACCACTAGGGCGCTGACGGGTTGACGTTCCCTAGCGGGGATTCTGGTGGATATCTATACAATAAAAGGATTTTCATTGTGAACCCCTAGCCATAGCGGAATCTCAGATCGGCCTGAAATTAATAGCAGTTCTGGGTCAGAACTGAACTGTGCAGAAGTATTCGGAGTTAGCATCAAATCTGGGTATAAGCAAACACATTCCTCTTTTACCGAATCAACTCCGACCTCTATTCGGCCGAATAGAACCCTAACTGATATATATATATAATATAAACATTATACCATGGTCACGGGGCTAGGCGGCTTTATGCGCCATAAAAAAAGAATATTCCACGTCTTAGAACGTGTTGATTGACCGCTTCTCAGCGATGAAAAGGAGTTGAATTCGAGGCCCCATAATCCTATGCGTAGGAGCCTTGAGCCAGGCCGTATGGTGATCCCGTAAATGCCAGAGTGATTTGAGCAACGAAATGACATTGTCATTGACTCAATTAACAGACATATACACTCTTCAGGAACACTTACTAGACCTAATTTGTCATAAAATATTACTAACTCTAGACAATCTACTCATGAAGGTCTTAACGACTTCTTTCTGTTAATTACCTAAGGGTCCATTAAAAGTAAGCTGGAGTGAATATATGACTTGTTATTTTGGGAATACCATCACTACACTGCACACTTGCATAATCCGACGCGATTGAATTAATTTCATTTGCCACAAAGACTATCCTCACACTCATAAGCATCGAAGTTATCCTGAAATGAAGCAACTAAGTTCTTATACATAGATTCAACTATATAGACGATCACATAACTGAGCTTGAACCACCACACTGTACTAAATTCCTAGTATAGTTATTAGTACATACATAGTTATTAGTACATACAACATAGTAATTAAATAATCATTGAGAGATTTTTAATAAGCATTTTTACCTTTCAGGTCCATAGATAATATTGACTGTGAACTTGTCATCTTCCTGAGGATACATCGAACTTTGAGGAAATTACTGGCAGGAGAATAGTGGACATCGGCTATTTTTTTAAACAATTAAAAGAAATGGAGCATGAATTTGTATTTAAATGCAACTACAGTCATTTAAATTTACTACGGGATTATTTTATATATATTAAACTTTTTCAATAGATCTAATAAGTGTCACTTTATTTTGGAACTCTCTTTTTACGTTTTAGAAAAAATTGAAATAAAAGCATTAAAATAAATAGATAACTTAGATTTTTTAGTCCGTGGCAGAGTAAGGAAGGACTGTATAGGTTGAGGTTGCTGGTCTGTCTGTCTGTCCCGGTTATCTGAGATCAGGCTTAAAGTAAATTGGATCTCAATGAGCAAATACCTTTAACAGCCACCGCCATTCAGAGTTCCGAACTCTAATGATTTGACGACCGTCCAAACTAGTCACTGCACGCACAAAACACCGCACTCCCAGTATTTAGGGATATCACACAGTTCTGGTGGGCTTTACAAATTATAAGGAGAAAGTTCTGCGTCACACAGCCGGCCGGTATACACCCCCGTTCAGCAGGCGAGAGACGGGCGAGGGTAGTCTCCTCGACACGCGCGCGAGCAGCGAGCGGGCCAGTATAGCGCCCTCACGCGGACAGTAAGAAATAAACCGTGGTTGGTTTACTTGGTTTGTTATGTCCATAGAGCAGTTAGTTACAGCCGTGCTCCATAGATGGCGTTAATATATATGCAACATTGTAACAATAACAATAAGCCTGAACAGTCCGCTATACCTATATTGGTTTGTATGAAATTGAACCCAAAACTTGTGGCAATCAACTGACTTTCGACGACTTGCGGAAGACAAGAATTTTCATGGATGCATTCACATTATAAGAAATATCTGATCAGACATTTCTAATCGGACACAACAAATTTTCTTATAGTGTGAAGATGGTCTAATTGATTTCATTTCAAAAAAAAGTCAGAATTACTTTTCTTGTGTAAATTACATACTTATAATACATATAGAAACGTGTATTAAAGACCAGAAACAAATATCTGTGGTTCACACAAATATTTAGTCCCAGCGGGAATCGTACCGGTAACCTCCTGCATCGTAAGCTGGCGCTCGCCCGACCACGCTACAGAGGCTGTTACGTACGTACAAATATACGGTGATCATTTCACTTCTACTCATACTGGTGGAAAATAAATTGGTATCTTTAAATAACAATACCGATATTACCGATACCCGGTCAAATGTACGTTGACCCTCAATTTCACGTCAACTCATCATACTGATGAAAAAAAAAATTGGTATTCGTAAAAGACAATACCGATAGCCGGTCAAGTGTACGGTGACCCTTATGGTCCGCGAACATAAAACGCGGGGGGAAGATGGTTGCCCCGCGCATGCTCCCGCCGCACTTCATACCTCGCCCCCTCATAAACGCGATGAGCGTGTTCCCACTTCATCTTAAGGCAAGCAAAACATATGTTTTGCGACGGCACATTCAAGTGTGCAACTCCACCTTTTTTTCAACTTTATTGCATACAAGCCGACCTGGGCAGTACAAACGACAGCAATTGTATAATACCAGTTTGTTACGCATTACTACCAAATAAAAAAAAATACACTTATACAGTGCTATTTGAACTTATTAAAAGTCAATGTCCAGAATTTTCACCTGAGACATTTACAACGGATTACGAAGTAAGCGCTATGACTGCTATCAAAAATGTGTTTCCCAGTGCTACTTTACAAGGATGTTTATTTCATTCTATAAGAGCTTTATGGAGAAAAGCAGAACAGTTAGGGATAAAAAATCAAAGATTATGCGAGCACATGTAAAACGTTGCATTGCGTTAGCTTTTTTACCCAAAGAGTACGTACAAGACGGCTGGCTTATATATATATGGATATAAAATCCGCAGCGAATGCATTAAGGAGCAGTGTATACTCCAATTTAACGACTATTTCTATAAAACTTGGTTAAAAGAAACTTCTTATTTTTTTGATAAATGGTGTTTTTTCAATGTTCGTCATAGAACCAATAATGCAAATGAATCTGGGAATGGACGATTTAATAAAAAAGTTAAGTCCAAGCCGAATTTGGCAGTTTTATTAGACAAGCTATACAAAGACGCTAATTATTATTTTGGTTTATATAAAAAACAAGGATTTATAAGCCAACAAAAATTGACACAATAAGAACACATGAAAAAGTAGTACAGAGTGTACGTGAGTTGATTGATCAAGATATTACTCTCGGACATTGTATTGAAAAATTGGTAAACTGTTAGGTAATTTCAATTATATCATTTTATCAATTTTTCTAAATTACGAGTATTAATGATTCTCTTTAAAACTATTATGATGATTTTCCTTAAAAAAAGTAATGTTGGTAATCCACTAATCATACAGTACGATTACATAATAAAGTATATACTTTGATACTTATGTTTTATTCCCCATTTTTTAAAATTTTAATTTAATAAAATCAATGGGTCGATTTAACTACAAAAAAAAATTCCGACGGTATTCTGGCCCCCGTAATCGGCCGACTTGTCCTCTATTATTCCCACTACGTGTAATATGGGCCGCGGACCAGAGGCCAGTTGCCTCCTAACCCATCACGATTCTCCGATCTGTAATTCAGTTATTTTACACTTGTCAGTGCCTTTTTGGTTATTGAAGTCGGTTTAACTTTTTTTTATTAAGATTGTTTATTTCTCCTTTTTTAGTGAATGTAACTCAATATCTTAAAATTATTCCTGGTTGCATCCCAGGCTGTCACCTCGGAGTCCGAGGATCGCTTACTCCGTCTTCTCCTTTTAATTTGGCTTATACAGCTTTTATGGGACAGACTGCAGTCTGACCTTCCAACGCCGAGAGGAATACCTGCACCAGAGCCTTATCCGTTAATCAGTAGGAGTACCAGCTTGCAGGTGAGGTTGACTTTCTAGCTTAGTGATTGATCTAGACGGAGCCCCGGGTCGTAGGGCTCCTATTTCTGCGTGCTTTGTTACAAGTAATCTAACATCAAGAGTATATATACACTTCTAACCTAATGTATCCGTTTCTAGCTGCGCTGTTTTGGTAACTCCACTCCACTCTTCTCTCAACTCCACTTTACACTTCACCCTTTATATGGGACCAACTTGGAGTTACACCAAACCCAATGTAAAAATAATCCTAAAATCGGTTCATAAACGACAGAAATAACGATGGAAATATATACATAAAAAATATTAAAAGAAATATAGAAGCAGACGAATATAGAACCTCCTCCTTTTTGAAGTCGGTTAAAAAAATTACGGGCACTTCAGCAGAACAGTAGTAGGTAGCCTTTTTTGGTTCTTGGAGCCAAATAATTTTTCTATTAAATTTCTGTTTATAATTAGATGCTCTTCACACAATCACAACAATTTATATGAAACTGCTGTCTACAGGAATTGCTCTTTCTAATCTACGTAAAACATTAAATCTTAAGATGATATCAATTTTTATGTGATAAGTACTGTCCAATATTGAAATTATCTACTATCGCAGTATAATCGAATGCATTCGGAAACAGAGAAAAATCAGTTGTACTATAATGAAAATATTAAAATGTAAGGGATGTGCAGATTGAGGTGCTTGGTTGGGGACCTCCACGCGGTGCACCCTGGGCAACGGAGACAGCAGCGCCTCTCTCCTAGGGCGGGAGAGACGCTGCCGCCTACGGCCAACTCCGACCGAGGCGAGGACGGCCCTGTTGAGGGCTGTTCGGAAGCTTTCCACGTGTCCCTCTGATTAGCAGATGGCACAGTGGAGAGCAAGTAAGGGGGCCATCTCGAAACCGGAGATGGCCCAGGGTCAGTCGGGGTGCGAGGATATGCTCTATGGGTAACCTTACACCCCGGCGTCTTAAGACCCGAGACGGCGTGTGGTTTTAGTCGGTGCAAGCCCGACATAACCGCCCCCGCTGGCCGGCGGGGGGGTATCCGAAGGGATTTCCGCACGAAAAAAAAAAAAGGGATGTGCAGATTTTAAAAGCTTATATCGTGTAAGATTTTTCTTCGTTTTTTAATTGCGATAAAAACTTTTAACATCTGCACAACCCTTGTAGTTTAAGATAGACTCATAAACTGCCTTAAAATTCAGTTGCAAGATTTGACCCACACTAACATGCGTACCTACATACAGACCAAGTTAAATAAAAGCTTGTAGAAAATAGCAACTATAAAAAAAAGTTATAATTAGTAACGGGATATTTACCATGTTTATTATCTTCATCGAGTATCCGATCGTCGTATCGACGTCTGGAGAATGTGAACGACAAATATAAAAAAGAAAAAAACGAAGTGATGGTCAGTTTTGAAGTAGAGTCACTGTTCACCAATGTGCCAGATGATTGCATGGACGTCATCAGAGATGTTATTAGGGACAACAACGTTTCTGTGGAATATGCCGAACTTGTGCAGCACTGCATAGCCACGAATTACTTCGTATACCAAGGCGAGTACTACCTTGAAATAGACGACGTGGCAATGGGCAGTCCAGTGGCTCCAGTAGTAGCCAACCTCTGGATGCACCACTTCGAAAACAGAGCCATATGTGGATGACGTTTTTTGTATACTGGAGGGTGACGAGTGTTGTGAAGGGATACCGGGCAAACCGGGGCAAGACGGGGACACCGTGGTTCCCAAACCCGAGGGGGCCATCTCGAAACCGGAGATGGCCCAGGGTCAGTCGGGGTGCGAGGGATATCCGGCCAGCGGGGGCGGTTATGTCGGGCTTGAACCGACTAAAACCGCACACCGTCTCGGGTCTACAGATGCCGGGGTGTAAGGTTGCCCATAGAGCATATCCCTCGCACCCCATACAAGCCAATAGTTTTATCCCAAGAAGCCTCTCAGTCCTTGTTCCATGCTTTACCTAAGTACGGGGAGGCGTGATGTTAGCCCATGCATAATAATAATAATATATCTCTTTACTGTACACAAGAAAACGCACACAGAACATACAGTTGGCATAGTTTTGCGGCCTTATCGCACAGAGCCATTTTAGGTATACCTAAATAGGTACAGTCCGTCAAATCTAAGAAGTACCGTTTGACAGTTTTGACAATTGAATGATAGGGATGGGATGAAAAAATCGATTACTATAATATCCGAACTTTGAGAGATCGATTACTATAATATCCGAATTTTAAGAAATCAATTGTTATAATTAAATAAAAGAAATGTTTAGGATATTTTTTTATTCACTACTAGTACTAGTATCGTCGTCTTCGTCATCATCGTCATTTAAATTAATGACCAGTTGATTGTCCATTACATTATCAAAGTGTACGTCTCTTTCGAAGTCGTCCATTATTATTTTCTTTGTTTTTTGTACTACTTTACTCCAATCTTCCTGTGTAACTTGGGCACATGCTTCCTTTAATAAACCTTCCATTTTCTTGACACTGAAGGGTGGTTTTGTGTTGTGTCTTGCTGCATAACCTGTAAAACAATAATGTAACTATTTGATAGCAGACGAAAACCATTGTTTAAATTATAAATGTTGGAAGTACTCGTGTTATTATTATAATATTATAAAATATTACCTTTAACTTGGGCCCAAATCAGTTCAATGGCATTATATTGGCAATGGTACGGAGGAAGTCGTATGACTTTGTGCCCGTGCTCTTCGGCCAATTGGTCAATTACATATGTCGGTTTTGGTGGTTTATGCAATTTCACTAACTGTAATAACGCCGTTCGCGATCTCCTGTGTCGATATAATGGATATGTGACAATGCTTAAACTACTGGGATATTAAGACGTGTACTAGGTCTTAGATAAGTCAAGATAATTATGCTGGCTTGACTGAGTGCTTGCGCGGGAGTGCATCATCTTGTATCGCCGATCGCCAGAAGCGTAGCAAATGGCGTCCTGTTCGTTAACATGAGTAGGTAGTAGGTATATACTAGTAAGATGTTGTCTTTGTGATTGAATGTGCGTGTAATTCTGGAAATGTCCACGTTGTCTGGCGTAATGCAACTACATCTATTTCTTTTTTTTGTTGTTTGATCGGTATAAGGTATGGTAGGTAATTACTTACCGAAATTAGAAAATATATTCCAAAACCGCCATTGTTCTACCAACGATTCGACGCTTGCGTAATGCGTTACTTCACAAAATGGCCGTGAACGAAAATCAGCGCTTGATGTAAATTTTGGTACTCACCGAATACTCATCACAGCAACAAGCTGAGTAGCGACCAGTTTTGGCGGCTGCAGTGCATATCATATTTAACATTGTATCACAACACAAGAAATAAATATACCATCTTTCAATTGGCACTGTATATGTTCGTTGTTGTTGTCACAAATTATATCATAGAATTATATCACATCATTGTTGAGTCATAGATTAGGTATGATATCATAATTCTAAGATATCATAGATTACGTAATGGCTGCAGAGTGAATGATGGTCAGTGTTGCCAATTACAAAATGAAATTAAAATAATATAAGATGGTCTAAAAAATGCAAAACATATAATACGTACTTTACTGTATACACTGTATATCTTTGATTATAATTTACTTCATTTAAAATGTCATGGAATAGTTATATTATAAGTTAAACTGTTTTGTGTGCTGCAGTAAGCCAAAATAAACGCATTTTTCTTTCTTTCTTTCTTTCTAATTCAGCTTTTAATAGTGACATGTCGGCATCCACTCCTTTTCTTTGCAGCCATGCCACCAAATCTGCTTCCTTATTGGCTGACGTAGGTGCTTTATCAATTTGCACAGAGTGGTATGGGGCATTATCCATTATAATTGTGCTGTTAGGAGGGATATTCTGTAATAAATTTAAGAACCACTCTCGGAACCTTACTGCGTCCATTTCTTCATGATACTCTTTAGTGCTTTTGGATTGGAAAGCTAATAAAGAGTTTTCCACGAAGCCTGTAGACGCTGACCCAGCATGGCATATTATGAGGCGTCCACCTTTTCCTATCGGCACCTTCGAGCACGAAGCTTCAGAATCATCAGTCCATGTTTTCGGCACAGAATGGTTGGAATTTAGCCAAGTTTCGTCCAAAAATATTACATTATCCCAGTTTATAATTTGTTTAACTTCGCGCAGGAATGTTAGTCGCTGCATAATTATGTCATGTCGCTCCATAACAATTTTTCGTTTGTCAACTTTTTTGTATCTGAAGCCAATTCCTGTTATTACCGTTCTCAACGACTCTATGCTTCCCTTATACAGCCCGGCATCTTTTAAAGTTGCACATAACTTTGCCAATGTTGGAAATTCGCCTCTTGTAAAATACCCGTATATATGGTTTCTAATAGCATGACTATCGAATTCATCGATGCCTGTCACAGGTTTATTTCTTTTTCGTTTTTTCGGTGTGTGAAGTACGTTACTGTCACTCCCCGAAGGCCCATATTTTTCACTTAATATTTTGCCAACGGTGCGGCTACCAATACCGAGAGCTTCACCGACGCGATCCCGAACTTGTGTAACTGGCAGTAGAAGTCCACCATTTTGAGATTCACGCTCAAAATACTCGTGTAATTTCACCACCAATTCACGAGCCTGGCTGTTCAAAGTACGTCCTCTTGTCGACATTATTAATAAACACTTGCTTAGTTCGGAGTCCAGTATAAATATTGCCAAGGTAAACGGATAAAGAATGATCAGTCCAGAAAAGTAATAGCCAAGTCACAAATTGTAAAACACAAACGAGAAAGCAAGTACGCGCACAGTCAGCTTCCAAGATGGCGAGAGACTGCTGCTGACGCCGAACCGACCGAGCGGACCGCGTGCGCTTGTAGTTGGCAGTGTTGCCAGAAAAAAAAAATTGTAGAGACTTGGACACCTGCGATTTTGCCTATTGACCTAAAAATACTTAAATTAATTTATTTTAGGGTATCTGTGTATTCAGTGCATTATGCGGTCGCGCAGTAACGTCGTTAATTTATAACATCAGGCAACAACATTTTTGTGAATGGGTTCTACATACCTTATTTTTATTAGTTTTAGACGTAGAAATAAGACTTAGAAGAAAAAATTGTAATTGTAAAATCAATGGATGTGCTTGTTAAAAATTTGTTTATTTCTCTGTAATATGCAAACCCATACTATCATACACAAAAATAAATGTAAAAAACACTATCCCTGACTCCATTTACTATTTCGACAGCGTTAGCGCGAGAAACCCCGACTTATTTGGGCGCGAAAATCAAAAATCGACAAATCGCTTTCGACAACTTTTTAAAGAAGCAAATATATTTGATTTATAAATACGTATTTTTGGTGAATGGGTTTTATCTCATATTTTACGATTACATAACTATTTAGTTATGTAATCGTAATATGTGAGATAAATCCCATTCACATGAAAAAATATTTGTTTGGTTGTCAAGTGTAATTTGTAAATAATACATTCGATTTTTCGTATATGTAAACGATTTTTTTGCATACAAGTGTATCCGAAGAGTCGCAACATTACGTGCAGTGACCTAACTACGTAACTTTGTAATGAGGTCAAGAATATAACTATTAGAAATTATTTACTGTGTAAATATGTGTTATTTTGCTTTGTTTGAAAGTTTTCAATTACATTTAGATATTAAGAATTGTACAGTACAGATACAATAATGAAATCTTTCTAAATTCATGGTTTTATGAAAAAGGTTATCGAAACTGAATAATGTACGTATGAACAAAGTTGTTTCGGTTTGAAAAATATGAAACGTCAAACGGTACCTCTTAGATTTGATGGACTGTAAGTTCCATGTAAAAACCAAAAACATGTTTTACTGCTCGTTGGTAATTTCATAAGTAGGTACCTAAGTACCAATTAAACCATAATTATTAACGAATAGATAATTTATTTCACTTACTTTTATTCATCCACCCAGCCACTAATATGTAGTTTTCAAACAGTGTTCGACACCCAGAGTAATTAAAATACAGGGCGGCCCATGGAGAGAAAGAATCTAAAATAATGTAGATAGACAATTTTACATAAAGATGGCTTCATTTTGAATTTAAAAACAATTTACACAGCATTCAAAGATTTTCGAAAACTCGTTTGCCACATTCGGTAACCAAACCGGCTAACACTCGTAAAAATAACATCCTGTACTTTTATGGCATCAATCAATAGGCTCAGTATAAGGATCAAATCATAGAGTCATAGGACAAGCATGGTAAATTAAATAAAAGGAAATACATGAAATCTAGACATATAAAAATTTGTTCTCAATTTTTTATCTATTTTCGTTAATAACTTTGTTATCTATGGTCCTACGACTAAAAGATGAGAATCAAAGTTGTAGAAAATTCAATTTGTTTACAAATTTTCTTTCAAAAAATTCAAATATTGTTGAATTTTAATTATTTGTTGGGGTTTTCTAGGGTGGCCTGGGGGTGACAGGTGGAGCCACCTGTCATCCTAGCAGAAGCAGGCCGGGGCGGCGGTGCGCTGCGCGCTCCTCTCTTTCCGAGGAGAAGACGCCACCGTGGTTCCCAAACCCGAGGGGGCCATCTTGAAACCGGAGATGGCCCTGGGTCAGTCGGGGTACGAAGGAAATGCCTTATGGGCCACCTTACACCCTGGCGTCTGAAGACCCGAGACGGCGTGAGGTTTTAGTCGGTTCGAATCCAAATAACCACACACGAAAAAAAAAAGATTTTTAGGGTAGCTCAAACCAAACTCATCTGCAAGCGTATACGTTCTGACGAGGTTAGGGCGCATTCTTTCCACTCTGGGTTGAGGGGTCAAACGGCAGTCACTCCGTCAAAGCAAAACAAACCATACCCGATTATTAATTTAAGCGCCAATCCCTATTGCACCCAAAGCTTGCAATTTGGAACTCGGGGTCCCCTCTCCTACTTCTGCTTTCCATAATTTGTTGATAAACTTTTACCGGAGTGACTGCCGTTTGAATCTGCCGACCCCGAGAGGATGGCCTGTGCCAAAGTCTGGACCGTCAAATAGCAGGTATAGTTCCAGAAACCTCACCTGCAAGCTAGACTTGGGCCCCAATTATTAGAAAACCCTCAAAAGTAAATAAAATTTGAAAATAGTTGATTTGATTGAAAGATTTGTTCCCAAATTATCATCTATTTTCATTAATAACTTGACCTTTGGTTTTAAGACTAAAAGTTACGGTATCAAAGTTGTAGAGAATTTCGCGTAAAAACCACTTGTACCCCTTTTTCAAGATAGCCGCCGCGGGACAATGGTGCGAGTGTGCGACCCCACAAACTTCATTTTTGTAATTTTTTGAATTTAACTTTACACTAACCCAAAAAATAAAACCGCGTTCTCTGACATTTGCATACTAAGCCTTAAAAATGTAACATTTAATGGACTAAGATACTCGATACTAGTGTTGATTCTGAAACAAGCAGCGGCCCAACTAATAATAATGATAAGGGACTTACCACGCTAATTCAGCTCTATTCAACTTTTGTCCATAGAAAACAATGATTTTGAATGGAGATGCGTACTGTTACGGTTCCCTCCTGCTAGCGAAAGTCCCCAGTCAGCCCGAATCTCCCTGTCCTGCACAAGGTGCTAGATCAGCAATCTGTCCACTCCCCAGCTCGGGCTGAGTTTAGTTTCAGTCTCATCCTATCTTCCGTCGCGAACATATCTACCATCTCCAATACTTGCCAATTCTCGCGTCTCTCTGTATCTTTATTTGATAAGTTTTTGTGACAGTTTATAAGAAATTAATACAAGTTTGTGAACAACTTTTATTAAACAATTGTGTATTAAACAGTGTTTTTTTTAAAAAGAGAGTCGAATCGTCTCTCGTAACATTGGTGGCAGCGAAAAGGGATTTCAATAAAGAAATCCGGGTTACGTCTCCGATACTCGTAAATAATAAATAATACACGCGATTGTTTTCTTGGTGTCTCGTGTGTGCTGTGCTGTGTACTTACGTGTTGGCGATTCCTAAAAAGGAATACACCGGTCCTGCAACCCCATACAGAAGGTGAACATGTTACATTCAACCGACATCACCATCTTCAGCATCCTGTAAGTGCAGTGAAGTACGACAAACTCATATAGCCATAACATCCGCGAATTCCCCGAACTCGCCGTCGTGTGACCTTATCAACTCCAGACGACGACGCTCGTCACTGATAACTGAACTGAACTTTGTATCAATCTCGTGTGAATTTATTTAGCTCATACTAATCCTTTTAACCGACTGTGAAAAGGAGGAAGCGCTGCATACCTACATTTTTTTTAATGAACTATTATTTTCTTTTTCTTTTATATACTATTTGCTTTGTGTACTGTACTATTTCCTGTGTAGCATATCTTTTTAGTGTACTTTATTTTGTTGTGTATTTTGTGTGATTTAGGGATACAAAATGGCCACAAAGGAACCAGTTGTAACTGCAACTCAGGTACCATTACCAACGAGTAAATCAGTACCAGTAAACGGTGTCAGTATTGATTTAAACAGTTTATTTAAATTTGTTAAACCTTATAATGGCGATAGACAAACTTTAAATTCTTTTCTCTCAAATTGTAACAATGCTTACGACCTTGCCAGTACCGAACAAAAACCAATTTTGTTCAGGTATATTCTCAGCCAATTACAAGGAAAAGCTGAGATCGCCTGTTCAATCAAAGCTTTTACCCAATGGGAACAATTAAAATTATTTTTAAAAACTCAGTTTGCTGACACAAAGCACTACTCACATTTATTAGCCGAGCTGCAAGAAACCAAGCAGGGGCAAAACGAAACAGTCAGCCAGTTCGGATTTAAAATAGAAGAGTGTTTATCACAACTTCTAACCGAAATCGTATTAACAAAAGCTAAAGAAGCCCCAGGTCGTACGGCAGCTATGGAAGACCTGGCTCTCCATCACTTCCTAATAGGGCTTTTACCGCGAATTTCTAATATCGTCAGATGTAAGTCGCCCAAAAACTTAAACGAGGCCATAAGTTTCGCCATTTCTGAAGAGAAAATTCAAAAACTTATGTACAAAAGAAACACAAACGTAAATTCATCAAACTCACAGCGTCGTTATTACGACTATAACAAGCCCGCTAATGTTAATAACGTGAAGACTGAAAGTCAGTCTCCGAAAATCTGTAGGTATTGCAAAAACATAGGTCACGTGATAGAAGAGTGCCGAAAGCGCGAATATAACAATAACCGCGCAAGGTACCAACAACATAAACCCCAAAATCATGGTCAAACTAATAATAATTCGAGTTTTTTGAACCGCCAACCACCCCGCATTCATTACTTGAACGAGGACCCCGAACAATCCCATGGAAATACCCCTAATCAAAACCAATCCATCCAAGATGACCATTTAAACGAATAACGGGCTCACGGCGGTGTCTCGTGAGACCTCAACAAGAGAACATGACTTCCTTAAACGTCAATGGCACCAATTCAAAATCCTCTGTATCCACTGTATCTGCTAAATCCGCTGTATCTACTAAATCCACTGTATCTACTAAATCCACTGTATCTACTAAATCCGCTGTATCTACTAAATCTTCTATACCTTTTAAATCCTCTATATCTACCAAATCTTCTGTTCCCCCGAAATCCCCTGTATCTACTAAATCTTCTATACTTACCAAATCTTCTGCACCTACCAAATCTTCTGTATCTACAAATTCCCTCTCACTATCGGCTCACACTGCAACGAACCAGGTAACTTCATACCCTGTAACAGAAAATGATTATGAGAATAAAATATATGAAATCACTTTTAATTCTACTAAAAGATACTTACCCCACGTAATCCTGAAAACTCAAGTAAATAGTCGAAATCTTACCTTCTTAATAGACACAGGTTCCTGTGTCAGTTTGATAAAAGAACAATCAATAAAAAATATGCCTAGTCTAGAAAGAGATGTCATTCACCTTAAAGGAATAAATACTAATACGGAAACCATACCCACCTTAGGACATTTCCAATTGCAATTATTCGCAGATACTGAATCTGAAGTATCATACCAATTCCACGTCATTAAAGAAATTGATTTGAATTACGATGGCATAATCGGCACTGACCTTCTAAATAATCTTGATGCAGTGATTGATTACAATTGCGACACCCTTCAAATCCGACACATTGCGATTAAACTAAAATACTGCCAACCTGTTTATAATATTTTACCTCGTTCGGAAACGATAATAGAGTGCACGGTGGATAATCCCGAATACCATGTAGGACTCGTTTTAGATCAACACATTTCCGACTCACTCTTAGTCGCTAACTGTATCGTGAAAGTTAAAGAAAACAATAGAGTTAACATATCAGTTGTTAATATCTCCGAAAAAACAGTCACTGTATCCTCAGACATTAAAATAAAATTACAACCCCTTGAACTCAACCCTCTTCAAACTCATGCTATTTCCGATTCACCTAAATCTTCTACGGTCCGAAGAGATGAAGTACTGAATATGCTGCGGACGGATCACCTCAATACCGAAGAAAAATCCTACCTTTTAGATATCTGTTCACAGTATTCTGACATATTTCATCTCCCCCATGACAAATTGTCAGTAACTGACTTGCTTCAACACGAAATAAATACATCTCCTTCAGAACCCGTTAACGTAAAATCATATAGATTCCCCGAAATTCATAAGAAAGAAGTTGAAACTCAAATCTCTAAAATGCTCTCCCAAGATATAATCAAACCTTCTGTCTCTCCTTGGTCTTTCCCAATATGGGTTGTCCCTAAGAAAATGGACTCGTCCGGACAAAAGAAATGGAGGATCGTTATCGACTACAGAAAATTAAACGATATCACCATTGGAGAAAGTTATCCGATACCTCAAATAAGTGAAATATTAGACCAATTAGGACATAGTAAATATTTCTCTACTCTTGACCTTTGCTCTGGCTTCCATCAAATTGCTGTCTCTGAAAAAGATGCTCCTAAAACCGCTTTTACTGTTCCCCAAGGACATTTTCAATTCCAAAGAATGCCTTTTGGCCTCAAAAATGCTCCAGCAACATTTCAACGGCTTATGAACACCGCTCTTGCTGGCCTTCAAGGCGTTCATTGCTACGTTTATCTTGATGATATAGTTATATATAGTCATGACCTTATTTCCCACTGCGACAAATTATCAAAAATCTTTGATAGATTGCGTAAACATAATCTTAAACTGCAGCCCGACAAGTGCGAGTTTCTTCGTAAAGAAGTCTGTTATCTTGGACACATAATAAGTGACGAAGGGGTCAGTCCAAACCCTGACAAAACCCGAGCAGTATCCCAATTTCCAATCCCTAAATGTCCCAAAGACATCAAATCATTTTTAGGACTCGTATCTTACTACCGGCGCTTCATACCGGACTTTTCCAAAATTGCAAAACCCTTAACTACATTACTAAGAAGAGACATATCGTTCAATTGGTCAAATGAACAACAAATTGCGTTTGATGACCTAAAAGGAAAACTCGCATCCGCTCCAATCCTCATTTACCCCAACTTCTCCGAACCTTTCGTACTCACTTGTGATGCTTCTAATTATGCTATTTCTGCCATCCTCTCACAAGGGGACATCGGAAAAGACCGTCCAATTGCATATGCGTCTAGAACATTAAACAAGGCCGAAGTTAACTACTCCACTACAGAGAAAGAATGCTTAGCCATTGTATTCGGTACTAAAGTATTTAGGCCTTATCTATATGGGTACAAATTCACGATCGTCACGGACCATAGACCTTTAAAGTGGTTATTCAATTGTAAAGATCCCGGCTCACGTCTAGTCCGGTGGCGACTAAAATTAGAAGAATTTGACTACAAAATTGAATATAAAAAGGGAGTTATTAATAGCAACGCTGATGCACTATCCAGATTTCCTGTAAACCCAATCCAAAACCCGTACGACAACCCTATTCCGTCTACTTCTGGAATGAACCGCCAAACTCCCTCTCCTACTTTTACTCCAATAACCCTAGATGACCTCGATATCCAGTTACCTTTCGAACCACTAGGTTCCGACGACATACCATCGGTAGACTTATTAGAAAATAATGACAATATATCAGAAATCCTAAGTCCTGAGACAAGACAACACTCACCTTCACAAACTCGTCCTTCTAATCCTAGCACAGAACCAAGACTTTCTCTCACTCCGAATCCTACCAGCATTCCTTGCCCTTCAACGTCCCCCACTTTTAGTGCTTCTCCTCCTGATACCGTCGCTCCCTTAGACGATAACTACAGTAATTTTCTGAAAACAATGTCCAACAAACAATTTAATAGTAATGCAATCATTTTCGAACATAACGATAGTATACTAAAATGTAATAATAAAATCATTGTAATACCTACCTCAATAGATCTAGATCACTCAAACCCGTATATAGAAGAAATACTAAGTGAAATGGAAAACTCACAAATTATTCTAAATCAAGAAAGAACTCTGCATTCCACAATACCTTTCACTCATAAAGAAAAGAAAATGTACTTTCTATTCACTAAAGTTTACCATTTCAATGATAGCTCATACCAAGACATATTTAGGTGTCTATTAAACCTTAAATCTGAGATACTTCAAAATTCAGATGTTAATGATGGTTTTGCTATCACAGATTTCCGGAATCCGTTCGACAAACACACTTGGATAAAAATATATAACATGTTCTGCTATATATTTAATAACATACAAATCCCAATTCATATATACCGCAATACTACAATTTTCCCTACACCTTCCGAAATTGCAAAAATACTCCGAGAAAACCACGACATTCCTATCGCTGGACACTTAGGATCAGGCCGTATGTATAATAGAATTAGAGAAAGGTATTACTGGAAACATATGCGTAGCGATATTGACACATATGTAAGAAATTGCTCCCTATGCCAGAGCAATAAAGCCCTAAGGCAGTTGAATAGATCCCCAATGCAGATCACTACTACCTCTACTAAACCCTTTGAACGATTGAGTCTCGACCTCGTAGGTCCACTACCTGAAGCAGGTCTAACTAAACTGAAATTTATCGTTACCTTACAGGATGATTTAACAAAATTTTCCTTTGCCTATCCGGTATCTAATGCAACTGCAGAAGATACATGTGAATGCCTGGTACATTTCATTTCGATCTTTGGTATCCCAAAATCCATCTTAACTGATCAAGGCACCAATTTCACAGCAGAATTGTTTAAGAAAACCTGTGACTTTCTTAAAATCAAACAAATATGGTCTTCTCCATACCACCCACAAACCCAAGGCGCCCTCGAACGGAGCCACTCCACTCTCAAAGAATACCTTAAGTCATACGTAAATGAAAACCATTCAGATTGGCACAGATACGTATATACCGCAATGTTCGCTTATAATACGTCTGTTCATTGCACAACAAACTTCACTCCATATGAACTCATCTTTGGTCAGAAAGCCTTTATTCCTGATTCCATCTATGAGTTACGGGCAGACCTCACGTATCCAGAATATGTAAAGGCACTGAATCACAGGTTAAAACTCTCAAGAGAAAAAGCCCTTGAAAACATCCAACGATCAAAAGAAAGATCCAAACAATATTATGACGCTCACTAACGGCCAGTTCAATATAGAGTTGGAGATTACGTCTATCTCAAGAATCACGTACGCCTTCGTAAAGCCCTTTCACCGATCTGGAAAGGACCATATAAAGTGATTAAAATCAACGGTAGAAACACTCTAACCCTGCTCATAAATAGACGTCATGTGACTCATCACTACGACCAGTTAAAATTAGCGCGGAGAAGCGAAACTTAAATTTAAATTAGATTAAAATAAACATAAGTTTGAATTCATTAAACTAATATTAGTTATACTTCTATTACAGTATTTCTGCTTCAAGAATCTTGAGCCAAGAACTCATCGAAGCCCTGACGAACAATTCAGGAATTTACTTTGACCCTTTAGGTTCTTTAAATCTAGTAGATAGTTACCTTAATGTAATCATTCCTGTGGACATATCATATATAAAACCACATATCAATAACTTATATTATGTTCTTAATACTTCTAAATCGCTTTGCGAAAACAGCAAAGCCCTAGATAATGTAGAATGCTTCAACCTCTTTCAACCTCTGATAACACGCTATGAAGATATAGCTCGCGATAGTGATGCCATTCTTTACCTTACCTCTAACAAATCTAAAAGAGGAGCACTTTTAGGTTTCGTCGGTATCCTATCGAAAAAGTTATTCGGAACCATGGATGAAGATGATGCCTCACGGTATGACAAGGCAATCCAAGAAGTCGAATCCGATCAGAAGAAATTAGCATCCCTTGTAGAACAAAATATCCTGATCACCTCCTCCACTCTTAATACCTTTAATAAAACCATCCACATCATAAAATCAAATGAACATGAATTGAATGTTGCCATTGACGCCTTGTATGCAGATGTTCGCAACCTAACGTACTTGACCAATGAATTGGGCATAAGATCACGTATTTTAGAACTAACTTCCATGATAGAAAATAGCCTTTTAACATTATCTTTTAAAATAGAAGATCTTATAAATGCAATAATATTCAGTAAATCTAATATACTTTACCCTACTATTTTAACACCTAAAGAACTCTATAATGAGTTAAATAAGAATTATAAATTTATTCCCAGTCCCAGACGACTTCCTGTTGTTTTAAGCTTGAATAATATTCAAAGTATTATCAATATATCTTCAGTGTCGTGTTATCTAACCGAGAACAAAGTGGTATTTGTCCTCGAAATACCTTTAGTGAATCCAACTCACTTTCTTTTATACCATAATTTACCTTGCCCGGCACCTTACGAGCAAATGGATCCTGTTTCTTATACTACTATTATACCTTCTTCTAAATATATGGGAATAAGTAAGGATAAATCCACCTTTTGCAAACTAGACAATTTAAATAGCTGCAAACTAATAAAAAGTGGACATTACCTTTGTGATACTTCTATTTCCTATTCTTCTATCGCTACCCCTTCTTGTGAAACAGAAATTATTAGTAAAATACTTACGTCAATTCCTGATATATGCTCGACTAAATTCTTTACTGGAAACGTTAATATTTGGCAACCATTACAAAATAACAGATGGTTATTTGTCATGTCCGAAAAAAGCAAATTAAGCATAGAATGTAACTCATCAATTACCGATATAAAAATAAGTGGTACTGGAATCATGAACTTACCTCAGGGATGTCTTGCCTATAATAGAGATACAAGATTAATATCTAAGAATAATGTAAACTTATTTTTAAGGCCTATATATACTAAATTAAATATAGTCAACGATGTGTGTTGTAACAAGTTAAAATATACGAATATTGTATCGAAGCTATCTCCTGTAAATTTAAACAATATTGATTTAGATACTGTTGCTTTTGAAAATCCAAAATTGTTAAAAGAATTAAAAGAAATAATTCAAAAACCTAACATTGTTTTGTATGAAGATTATTATACTACTATAATCATTTTAGTTCTAAGCCTCATTTTATGTTATTTCGTATTTAAACTCTGTAAAAGAACTGGCACTTATAGAAAACTCCCCTTTTTTAGAATTCCAGTAAGTCAAAATGTCGAAACCGAGATCGAAGAAATCGAAATCCCCGACTCCATTCCAGTCCCTACTCTTCGCATTGGCTAATTGCCGCTATATCTTCTATTTTCACGTAAACTTCATTATGAGACGTAAAGTTTACTCTTCTTCGGGGGGCTGTTACGGTTCCCTCCTGCTAGCGAAAGTCCCCAGTCAGCCCGAATCTCCCTGTCCTGCACAAGGTGCTAGATCAGCAATCTGTCCACTCCCCAGCTCGGGCTGAGTTTAGTTTCAGTCTCATCCTATCTTCCGTCGCGAACATATCTACCATCTCCAATACTTGCCAATTCTCGCGTCTCTCTGTATCTTTATTTGATAAGTTTTTGTGACAGTTTATAAGAAATTAATACAAGTTTGTGAACAACTTTTATTAAACAATTGTGTATTAAACAGTGTTTTTTTTAAAAAGAGAGTCGAATCGTCTCTCGTAACAGTACGCATTCGCTCAGCTTTCCGCGTCTATTCAGTTTTCACGGCAACAGCTATAAAATGAGGATAAATGTGTTTTTATCATGCGAATACTTTAGATACAGTTCAGCGGGTTCCAAATTTATTTATGTTTTTACAGCTCTGCGCAACTAACGCTAGCCTGGAGACTAGTTTCGTAAATATACATAAAGGCATTGTTTGACGAGAATCCGTGTAGGCATGGATATCACATGTTAGATATTTATAATCAACATAAGATAAAAATATATCACAAAGTGGGTAAAATAAGATGACAGGTATATAATATTACTATTCCTCATTTATATTAATGATAGTGGCCAGGGTCCCTGCTTTATGAGCCCTTCAGTATATAGTAGAATGGTTAGAAATCAATAACCTTGTTATAAACCTTGTTATAAACCTAGATAAAGCAAACAATGGCATTTTATTTAGTAATGATCTTGAAGTAGAATATTTAGGTACAAAGACAATATTGAGGTAACGATGTTATAATTTATGGGTTTCCACATAGATTGCAATTCTAATTTAAAGGCACATCATCATTACGATACGGCGTGATATTTTGAAGAAATTCAATCGTTTGGGAGGCTGTGTTTAAGACTCAAAAGCAGTGCAAAAGATCATTACTTGAAAGAATACACAGTTGCAGCCACATCCTAAAGCTTTACATAATCCCCTGTAATGAACCTATGTTATTATTCAACGTTGATGCGTGAGATGCTATGTATAGCATACGTACTCAGGCCTAACTAAAACTGTATAGAAATAAATGATTTGTCACCCTCATAATGGACATTTAAATGTGTACATTGAGCGTTTCTTTGCATTTTTTCTTTATTATCATAATTTAGTGAAATTTGCACAGAGCGGCAACATATCGCAATATTTTCATCCTTTCGAAGTAATTACCACTAGATATACACGAAAACTTCAACAGTTCAGATGGTACAAAATGTTCTGAATAAGCAAAAACTATAAAAATGTCCTGTGGCTAAACTACATACTGATTATATTTAATTGATTTTTGCTGTACAGCCTGGTAATCGCACATTAGAGATCCGATTCTCAGCACTCCATGGATTCACCGTGCGGTCGCCGGGTCCATAGCGTGGTACAGAGAGGAACACCATGACGGCGACTGGGACTTGCGACCCAGATGTAGGTTTAGGGTGGCCACCTTGTGATGCATCAGCGCTCACCTCCACCGTCAGTAGTGTTCCCCCCCTACCTATCCAAATTTGGTACGATCCTAACAATGCCGCTTTTGATATACGTTTTAATAAAGAGCTTACTGAAGCTCTTGGCAATCCGAGGTCTTTAAGTAAGTTGTACAGGGATTTAGCTGGAATTCCCCTGGCTCCTACTTCTACGGCATAGAGTTTAACCACGTAGCCGTTTTTGGTTAACTCGTTAGTCAAATCAAAGTATTTGTTTGTCTTTATAGCGTGGTCTTTAGGTATATTAGTTTCCCACGGTACTGTGAGTTCTACAAGCGCTGCACGCTTATGCGATCGTGAAAAAAGGAATATATCAGGTCTGGATGATGAGGCACAGACATCCTCCGGTATCCTATAGTGCTTCTCATACGTGTCTACGAGTATTGTCCAGTCAACGGCAGCTATCAAAATTGAATATGGCTTTTGAGGTGATTTCTTTGAGCAGCCTTCCTTTACAAACGCAATGTCATTTCTTTGGTTTGTGGTTAATCCTTTTTTCGCTCTAGCTACCGCCAAACTTACAGCCTCACGTATGATTTCTAATACCTTATCATGACGGCGCGAATAATGACCCCGGTCTAATAGCGTTTTACAACCCACTAGTAGGTGCCTAGCCGTACTAGTTGCTTCACCACATGAGTTACATGTTTTATCTGTGGCTTTTCCCCATCTGACCAGATTGCTTTGGTCGGGAAGGGTCAACTGGAATGCATTTAGGTAAAATTTAAGTAAGGCCGGTGACCAGTCGTATATTATGGTACGCCATTTTAAGGCTATGGGAATACAAAATTCACCTAGGGTCAACCATTCGTTTTGCATTTCTAGGTTCATTGCGTGCACCTTGTAGGTGTTGTTTTCGTCTGCTTGAAGAAAAGATTTTGCTATTTCTTTATCTGTTTGTCTCTGAATATTACCTAGACCTACTCTACCAGTCTGCGAGCCTATCATGAATCTTTTATGGAACTGGAGGCGTGATTCGAGCTCCGATGCATTTTTATCTTTTGGAAGGACTTTTACTATTTCGTCTTTAGATTCCGATAAGACGTGCATTTTAGTTACTCTTAGGTGTTTATAGAGTTCTGATGGCTACCCCTTTTTTTTCGTGCCTAAATCCCTCCGGATATCCCCCCACCAGCCAGCGGGGGTGGTTATGTCGGATGCCGGCTAAAACCGCACGCCGCCGTCTTGGCTCCTCAACTCGCCACCTGGCTTTGCTTCTGCTAGGGTGACAGGCGGCTCCACCTATGAGCCCTTCAATTAATGCCCCTCCTGTGTATCAACTTTGAAAGTTACTATATTTGTAACAAAGAACACATAACTTTTTTTTTTTTTCGTGCGGAAATCTCTTCGGATACCCCCCGCCGGCCAGCGGGGGCGGTTATGTCGGGCTTTAACCGGTCTACAGACGCCGGAGTGTAAGGTTGCCCTTATACCAACCGTAGCATATCCCTCGCACCCCGACTGACCCTTTTTGATTTAATACGTAGTATTAATGTATGTATCTGTGGGTCCCCAATCAAATATCATTTATCGATCCTAACCAACAGACAAACAGACAAAAAATTTAGGTATAAATTACATTTTCGGCATCGGTAACGTGCTTATAACGAATAAATAAATAAAGAATATTTGATTTAGGTACCGTTTTAACATCGTTACTATTTTATTAAATCACTTGACCGTTACTGGAAGCTTTTATATTGAGAGGGCGCTTCAATTTCCGTCTTTATGTTCCAATGTTTTGACTTTTTAGTACTTGATTTCCGGTAATCAGTGGCGTCACCTGGCGGCAGCTCGAGGAAACCTTAGTTTATAAAGGTTTGCCGGAGCCATTTTGGATTCATTGGCGTTCAGTTTTCCGTCGACGCAACAGTGACCGAGTCTGTTGCTAACGTTCCATTTTCAAATATTTAAAATTATTTTTTATTCCGGTGTAAGTTAATAAAGGAATGAAGATTGTTCAAATTAAATAGTATAAGTCCAGTAGAATATATTAAAGTACAGTGTTAATTTATTACATTCCTTGCAAGAATAATTCGCAATATAGTTTAACGCAAGTTTAACGATCCATTTCTGCGTAACCATCATATTTTCGCAGTAAGTACTTCGAATTCATAATTGATTTTGTTCGTATTTGATTTCCTCGTTTCCACATTGTTTTTACGTGTAGTCGAATGAATGTAGGTACCCACTATAGTTGTTAATGATTTTTGTCGTTCGATGAAATTAAATTTTCTGCATTAATATCTAGCATTTTTCTTTACTTGGTATGCTTTTTATTAATGTTTTCTTTAAATATTAAAATTAATTATTGGAATTAATTATTAAAATAGTAGTAAATTGACGTTAAACATTGTTTGTAAGATAAGGTGCCTTAAGCATTTTTATTTTTCTTTTTATTTTAGAAATGGATAAGGGTACTTCCCGCTCTGAAGGCGGTGGTGAATCACGTAAAAGGAAACGTAGTAGATTTTCAAGTAGTTCGAGTAGCTCTTCTTCTAACTCATCATCGTCTTCGGACAATGAGCAAAAGTCTCAACGACGCAGCAATAAGAAATCAAAGCGTCCGAGGCATTCTAGCGTTACGATGAACATGCTAATGAAAGAAATAGGTGAACTTCGACAAATTGTTACTAGAAACGAACAAAATGATAATGGCTGGCAGGACGGCGTATCAATTTATCCAGATGAGTCTGAATTGTGCGAACAAGTTGATTTGGAGCCCGATAATCACGATGATAACGATGATAACGATGTTTCTTTCGAAATCGAAACAAAATCTAAAGAACCGTCGGTCCCTAAGACGCCAGATTTGTATTTAAAGATGTTAATCGATGTTCAGAGGTTAGGTAATACCACGTGGGCTGACGTACGATTCTCAGATACACAGAAGCTTTACAATCACACCCCAGGCTTTGTAGACCTCGATGTTAATGATGAGATCAAATCATATGACACTGCACGGCACCTTGCCTATGCAGAAAAATCCTATGCAGCAATTACTTATGGCATTTTAAAACAAAAAATGACTTTACAAGAGGGCATTAAAAATCTTTTATCTTGGGCTAAAAATACTGATGTGAATTTTAACAGCTTAAGTTCAAAAATTGACGAGTTATTTTTAAAAGGTGATTTGTTTAAAGTTTCTTCGGATCTGTTACAAATGGTCTGTGGCCATAGAGCTGAAAGTATAGAGATGCGTCGTGAAACTATTACAAGCCAAATCCGTGACCCTTTGATTAAAGCATCATAAATAGAATCCCGCCATCTACAGCACACATTTTTGAAGCAGGAGCCCTTACATCAGTGCTAGAGAAGGCAGGCGGTGTTCGTAAAGCTTTTTTGACACCGAAAGCTACGGCTACTTTACCAGCTAAACCTGTCCAAGTAACTCACCGCCCCTCGCGGGGGCATGGTGCTCGTAAAGTTCCATCGCGTGGAGCTCATAATCAATTCATTGAACCAGGCAATCAAAGCAACATGCGCTTGCATGCTTGTAATTATCCACCCTCGCGGGGTGATGCTTACTTTCCAAACTATCCTCCTCAGTTTTTCTATAGCAATGCCAACCAATACAAAGGCAGACATATGTCCAACAATAGAGGCTCGCGGCCCAATCGTGACGTTAACAGAGGCCGAGGCCAACCAACCAAAGCCCCCAGAGGCGGGTTTAATTATAACAGGAAACAATGACTCGATACATTTTCGGGCAGGCCAGTTAGCGCTTTATTTTCAACAATGGAGGGAAATGGGAGCACCAAAGGTAATTCTCAAATAAATTCAAGGGTATCGCATACCTTTTCTTCTCAAACCACCTTTGGTTTATCCAAACCTAGAAAGGAGTCAGTTCCAAACTCCTGTCTCAGAACAAATGACTGCGATAGTAGAGAAAATGAAATCTCAGGGCGTTTTAGAATTAGCTCCAACGAGTCCAAGCTTCATTTCCCCCCTGTTCCTTGTACCGAAAGCCGGCGGGTCAGCTCGACCCATATTCAATCTCAAAACTCTAAATCAATACGTGGCAGCCGAGCCATTCCACCTAGTAAATATGAACAAGGTTCCACATTTCCTACAACCTCAGGATTGGACTGTAAAAATCGATTTGTCTCAAGCATACTTCCATCAGAGCATCACAATATCTCAAAGACGATTCCTTCGTATTATTTACGACCGAGAATTGCTCCAAATGACATGCCTACCATTCGGTCTCAGCACAGCCCCAAGAACATTTTCAATGCTAACAAATTGGGTAGCTCAAGTATTAAGAGAACGATGGAATGTAAGGATTTTAGTGTATTTGGACGATTTCCTAATAGCACATCAAAATCATTCGACGCTTCTGTACCATGTCAATATTACGATAAAAGTTCTTCAGACACTCGGGTGGCAAATAAATTACGAAAAATCAATACTAACCCCACAAAAGAGCATAAATTACCTGGGAATCATTTGGCAACCATGGTTAAATCTAAAATCCTTACCAAACGAAAAGATAGACACAATAAGACAAAAAGTGAACCAATTACTGACTCGAGGAAAAACCACCTTAAAACAACTACAAAGCGTAGTAGGGCTCTTGAATTTTGCCAGTTTTACTGTCCCACGAGGCAGACTGCATCACCGACAAACCTTAATGTTCCTAAACTCGATACGGTGGCAAACAATAAAGAATCACCTAGTACCGCACGAAGTACAGAAAGAAATGAAGTGGTGGGTAGAGAACTGTCAGTCACCAACCCCCTTACATTACCCTCCTCCAGAGAACTTCCTTGTAACCGACGCGTCAGATCTAGCGTGGGGAGCATTACTCAACAACAAAGCATTTTGGGGCGACTGGACTCTAGAGGAGCAACAGTTACACTCCAATCACAAGGAATTACTAGCCATTCTACACGTCCTTCAAGCTCAGGCTGTGTCACTACGGGGCAGCTCAGTGATGATACAATCCGACAACACGACAGCAGTTGCTCAGCTGCGCAAGGAAGGAGGTACGAAGTCCAAATCCCTTATGAATATAATTTATCAAATTTTAACTTTGCTAGATCATTACCATATACACTTCAGCATGCACCATATCCCGGGCAAGTACAACAATCAAGCCGATCATTTGTCCCGTCATCGCCAACCTTCAGAGTGGCATCTCCTACCAGCCGGTGTGGAGATGGTGTTTGCAAAGTGGGGGACTCCGATAATAGACTTGTTCGCGTCGGAGACGGCTCATGTTGTTTACAATTACGTATCCCAAGACTTGAAGGATCGTCAAGCCTTATTCCACGATGCGTTCAGTGTTCCATGGAACTACCAACTAGCGTGGGTATTTCCACCACCATCTCTTGTCCCCAAGGTCCTAATCCACCTGAATCAGTCAACAGGGGTATTTTTAATAGTAGTCCCTCGTTGGAACAAAGTTTTTTTGGCGAGCAGACCTAAAAGCCCGTGCGCTCGAAACTCCCTTCACATTGAACAATTTACACAGACATCTGATAGACACGTCAACAGGGATGCCTCCTCCGCAAGTTCACCAGATCGTCCTCGAAGTCTGGAAATGTGAAGGTGGTCTAAGACGGTAGACTCGTGGAATACTGAACAATTATCTCTTCTTAAAAATTCTTGGCGTAAATCTACCCTGAAAACTTATGAAGTTGCTTGGAAACGGTGGATTTCATGGACGAAAGACAATGGTATCAATCATACAAATCCTACTGGTTCTGATCTTGCAAAGTTTTTAGCTGATTTATATTTAATTCAGAAGTTATCGTACAATACAATTCTTTTACATAAATCAGTAATTTCTACGTTATGTAACGCGGATAGTTCAAGTAATTTAAGCTCTCACGTTTTGGTGAAGCATGGTCTCAAGCCAATTGCCTTAAAGAACCCAATCGCTGTTAAAGCACCCATTTGGGATATAGATAAATTATCTTCCTTTCTATATAAATATAAAATTGATGAAAACAATCTATTTCAAGCATACAGCAGTTTTGCTACTTCTGTGTTCGGGGTGCCGAGTACATGACCTAACATTGCTTAGATGCCCGACCATTATGTTAAAGCTGAAGATTATATAGTTTTGATCCCCGAGTTTGGTTCGAAGACCGATTCAGAAAAACATAGACAATCTTGTTGGAAATTTATTTCTAATCCAGCCAATCATAACCTTGATGCTGTGTTTTGGATAGACAGAACAATACTTTTAGTAACGCCCATGCTGTCTAGATGCCGCTACTGGGCTCATTTTTTGTTTTTATTGCAAAGCTACTTGCAAAGATCGCGCGCCCTCACCGGCAAAATTAAGTACTAACCTCTTCTAGCCATTAAAATTGTACAGTGCACGTTCGCTCCGCTATTTATTTAAAGAAAATCCTCGAATTGTGTTCAAAATAGTTTTCTAGCTGTTTACACGCATAGATCACACCGTAACACACCCATACAACATCACATTTCCAACCGACAACAGCTAAGTATAGTGTTTTTTCATATACCTTTTTTCTTTTATCGTGCGGAAATCCCTTCGGATACCCCCCCGCCGGCCAGCGGGGGCGGTTATGTCGGGCTTGCACCGACTAAAACCGCACGCCGTCTCGGGTCTTCAGACGCCGGGGTGTAAGGTTACCCATAGAGCATATCCCTCGCACCCCGGCTGACCCTGGGCCATCTCACCACTAACAGCATCGCTCATCCTGTCTCCTCTGAAAGCAGAGGAGTACGGAGAGCGATGTGTTCCCGCCACGTTGGGTATTGGCCGACGATCAATGCCAACCCTATGAAGGGGTGAAGGGGAAGCCATTGACCGCCGCCCAGGGTGTACCGGCCGCTCCGATTCCGTTCCCCCCGGACTGCAGCGGGATCGGAATCGGAGCGACACTCGAGGAGGTATGTTTTTTCATATACCTAAGTGCTCCCGCGCCGCAACCCTGGTAAGTTTTTTTTCTAACTTTTCTATTTTAAATATATTCCCGCGCTGGACAGGCATTTCAACGGCCTTCAGGTGATGCTGAAGCCCGGCCCGTCTATTGTTTTGGTGCCTCCTGTGAGGTTATACTCCTCAAATTGCATATTTTTTCCTCCCGCATAATTATACATACCCGCACGCCTGCCGTATGTTAGGTTATTTTCTCTTATTTTCCCCATCCGCCCCCTATTTTACGAGCAGGTGTCCGCATTATAATTATCAACTGTGCATATTTCAAGTGTTTTTTATAAGTACAAGTGGCTAGTTTGTAAAATTATTTTATTTTATTTCCGCACCGCACCGCTCGTTCATTCAAATTGTCAATATGGCTACCGCAAAAATTACAAATAAATTACGCAAACAACTAGTTTTGCAACAATGTTGTCGTGAAACTTATTTCGCACGAATGCAACGTTTATATGATAACTCTAAGTCAATTTCCAGTGCAGAGTCGAAGGAACTCTTTGTCTCTAATTGTCAAATAATAGATCAGCTTCGTCACGAGTTTCGTCAATGTGTCAGTGACATAAATGACATAGAAATGGACTTAGATGCCGAGTTTAAGCCAGATTTTAGCATGTGGAGTAGTTTTGAAGATCTGTATTGTCAAGTGACACGTGTTAAAAATGAACTGTGTTCACTTCCAAGTACCACCAATGTTGTTCCCATGCCGTGCAAAATGTCAGCCGCTAAGCCTAAATTACCGCCTATAGAAATTCCTGAATATAATGGAAATCCTGCGAGTTGGGCTATTTTTTATGAGACCTTCAAGACTACTGTCCACACTAACACCGCTCTGTCAAATTCAGAGAAATTATATTACCTTTTAGGCAAACTAAAGGGCCCCGCGCAACTAGTGTTTTCAGGTCTCAATCCTACCGCTGACAATTATGAGTCTATTTGGACAGCCTTGACTTCCAAGTACCAGGACAAGCGCTATCTCGCTAATTCATTCTTAGATAATATCTTTGAAATAAAGTCCCTCCCGCCGTCCGCAAGTGCTTCGCAATTAGAAACATTCATTGATAAATATGCCGCATCTATAGCCGCGCTCCGTCAATTGAATATACCCAACTTGACCGACTATATATTTATATACATGGCTTTAAAACGTATAGATCGCGATACCGCTAAGTCGTTCGAAATGTTCGTACGGGATACTGATATACCTACGTACAATACGTTTGTAAATTTCGTAAAAGGTCAAGTTAAGATCTTGCAACGTACAAATCCTCATACAAACGCACCTGCTTCAAAAATGACGCCAAAAGATCATAAAAAATCTGATGTGCCTAAAATATCGCACACCTACCTAAACTCAAATTCGTCGAACAATGACGTGAGTACTTGTTCGTTGTGCCGATCGAAACACGACCACATTTATAACTGCAAAGGATTTTTGGATCTGTCACCCGATCAGCGCTTAAAATTCATTAAAGAAAATAAATGCTGTACTAATTGTTTAAGCTCTAAACATCGTTGGAGTGCCTGTAAAAGCACGAAGATTTGCTCGCATTGTGGTTTACGCCACCATTCTTTAATTCATTTGCAACGAACTGCGAGTGCGGACCGGACTATGAATACGGCCCAACATTCTCGTCCGTCGCAGTGCTCGCAAGCGCGCGAAACTGCAGCCGCGCTCACGCCTAGCCGATCGTCTCCGTCTCTCGATTCAAATGTGCCTCAGCGCACCACAACGTCACATGTACCTGTCTCTGTCGCTCCTCCGCCATCGCAGCACGGTGAAGTTTGTCCTCCCGCTTCCACTCATGCGCCCGTATCCGTTAGCCAGTCGGGACAGAGTGTATCTTACATTTCCTCGGATAATAACTGCGTTAGTGATAATCGTGATAACGATAACACGATGCACGCGAATTTTAAACAAACTATATAATACTATAAAATATCGATCAATTAAATAATAAAACGATTATTAAAGGTCTTGGTGACCACGCTAGTACCGCCCGCGGAAAAGTGAATTTAAGCTTTTCTAGTCACATAAATCCTGATAAATCCTATTTAATGGACACTTTAGTGTTAATTAATATTACACAAAATTTACCCACCGCACCTATCGATGTCACTACTTGTGATTATCTCACGAGTCTGCCGCTCGCCGACGAACGTTTTTATAAGCCGTCAGAAATTGAAATTCTGATTGGCGCGAAACTCTTCGTAGACATTCTGTTACCCGGAAAGGTTACAGGGCTGCCTCATCAGCCTTCCGCTTTCTTAACCACTCTTGGTTATGTCGTCATGGGCGAGTCACAGGTTGACTCCGAACCCGCTACCGCTACCTCTATATCGTGTCTCTCAACCGCCGAGTCTATTCATAGTGACTTAGGAAAAATTTTCGAACTCGAGGACTTGAAAGAAAAGTCAGTTCTCTCACCGATCGATGAGGATTGTGAGAATTTTTATAGGTCTACGACTGAACGTGATAGCTCTGGGCGATTCATTGTTGGTCTTCCTTTCAAAGAAAGCCCTAGTTTATTAGGTGATTCTTTAAAAACCGCACGCAACCGCTTTCTAAGCTTGGAACGTAAGTTCCAACGGCTTCCTCATTTTAAAGCCCGCTATGATGAAGTCATATCTGACTACATCGATAAAGGATATCTTAAGGAAATTCCTGAACCGCAAACTAATGGTAATGGCTTTGTTCTTCCGCACCATGGAGTGCTCCGCGAAGATAAGGTGACTTCCAAACTTCGCGTTGTTCTCAACGCTAGTGAGAAAACAGATTCCGGTGTGTCCTTGAACGACATACTCCACACTGGTCCTCCACTCCAAACTGATTTGTTTGACGTCTTGTTGAACTTTCGGCTCTTTAAAATAGCCATAGCCGCTGACATCCGCCAAATGTATCTCCAGATCTTGGTAAAACCTGAAGATCAATGTTATCAACAAATCGCTTATCGATTTAATCCCCGCGAACCGATTAAGTATTTCGCGTTTCAGCGAGTTTGTTTCGGGCTTCGCTCGAGCCCCTACCTAGCTATCCGCACCGTTCATGAGTTGGCTACGCAAGAAAAAGATCACTATCCTCTCGCTTCTCAGCTCGCACTTCGCGATTTATATATCGATGATATAGCCAGCTCCATTCCAAATGCGGAACAGGCTGTAGTGTCGGCCAATCAACTCATTGACATGTTCACCGCTGGCGGCTTCGACATGGTCAAATGGTCGAGTAATTCTCACGAAGTTTTCGCCACTATCCCTGAGTCCCATCGCATGACTGATCCAATCAATCTTGACAAGAATGAATCGCTCAAGATCCTCGGAATGCAATGGTTGCCCGCAAGTGATTTGTTCACTTACACAATCCAACCGTCCGACCGCACATGTACCAAACGTAACATGTTATCCACTATAGCTCGTCTGTGGGATGTGTTAGGGCTAGTTGGACCTGTCATTGTCTTCGCCAAAATTCTGATTAAAGAACTCTGTTCTCTTAAATTAGACTGGGATGATACCCCTCCAGATTACATATGCCACGCATGGACTCAGTTTCAAGCTGAATTACCGCTTCTAGGTAATATAAAATTCCCGCGACATCTCAATGTCTTCCAACACAGTGAGGTTATCCTCCTGGGTTTCTGCGATGCCAGCGAAAAGGCATACGGAGCATCTGTATATTTGCACGTCAATAACAATGGCATTACCGCTACCACGCTCGTATGCGCTAAATCCAAGGTATCTCCAAGTAACCACGTCGTTACCATGCCACGACTAGAGTTACTAGCCGCACTACTTCTCGCTAGACTCATCCATCATGTCGTTGAAAATTTCGCACCTCGTGTAACTATAAAAAATATTTATGCTTTCTCCGATTCGACCATCGCGTTGCATTGGATTAACACGCCCCCGCATCGCCTCCAGATATTTGTGCAAATCGAGTATCTAAGATTTGTGACTTACTGCCCGCACAACACTTCTATCACATTCCCGGAGTGAACAATCCGAGTGATTGTCTGTCGAGAGGACTGCTACCATCGCAGCTTCTTAAGCACCCGCTTTGTTTCACCGGCCCTTCTTGGACATTGCAGGAAGAGAAGGACTGGCCTGCAACCCCATTCCAACACAACAGCTCGGTCGAGTTACCTGAGACGAAATCCGTTTCTCTCACATCTACTACTGCTGTAGATGAGACCCCGCTGTTATGTCAACTCGCCAACCGCTGCTCCTCCTGGAATAAACTGCTAAGAACCACTGTTTACATATACAGGTTTCTCAAAGTATTGCCGCGTAATAACATAATCACATCAAGTGACTTAGATTTCGCTGAAAATAAAGTTCTGTCCGCACTGCAATCTGTTCATTTTAAAGAAGAATTAAAGAGCATAAGCACTAATAAACGGTGCCAAAAACGCATTCAAAAACTTAATCCTTTCATGTCGAATAATGTCATTCGCGTAGGAGGGCGTTTGAGACACGCTAACTTGAACTTTGATCAACGACATCCCGTGTTGTTACCCCGCAAAGATCATATGGTCGATCTCATTGCAGAACATTATCACTGCTTGTACTGCCATGCCGGTCCTAACCTATTATTTAATTTGTTAAGACAACGGTACTGGATTCTAACTGGACGTCGTACTATCCGCTCCCGCATTGACAAATGTAATTACTGCTTCCGCACAAATCCAAAACCCATGCATCCCATGATGTCTGATCTACCCCCTACTAGGACAAATGTAGTCCCCAAAGCTTTCATCCATACCGGTTGCGACTACGCAGGCCCTCTAAATGTGACTTTGAAACGTGGACGCGGAGTACGCAGTCACAAGGCATACATATGCTTATTCATTTGTATGACGACCCGCGCCGTTCATATCGAACTGGCTTCAGACCTTAGCACCGCGACTTTCCTCTCCGCATTCAAAAGATTCTTATCGCGCCGAGGTCCTATATCTGTCTTTCATTCTGACAACGCTACCAATTTTATTGGGGCAAAGTCGTACTGCGATGAGCTTTATAAATTCATAACATCAGACTCTTACCGCAATGCTCTCGCGTATGAGCTATCTGAATATAAAATTGACTTCAAAAATATTCCGCCAAATTCGCCTCATTTTGGATCATGGGAACCCCTTATTAAATCTGTGAAATCACATCTACATCGCGTTATAGGATCTCAGATTCTGACATTTGAAGAACTGAGTACTGTATTGACTCAGATAGAAAATATTATTAATTCTCGACCGCTGTGTGTTACTCTGAGTCAAGATCCAAGTGAACCGCTTGCTATAACACCGTCCCATTTCTTAACGTTAACGCCACTTAAACACCTTCCAGCTGCCCCAGTAGACGATCAATCGTTGCATATGCTCGAACGCTATCAGCTGTTAGATAGACTTGTGCAGTCCTTCTGGGACAGGTGGTCCTTAGAATATCTAAATACCTTGCAGTCTCGCGAAAAATGGAACGATCAATCTGATAATGTTAAAATCGGTACAGTAGTTCTGATCATTCAAGAGACAAAGGTTCCTCCTCTGCAATGGGAATTGGGGGTTATCGTTGACTTACATCCCGGTAAAGATAACATAGTAAGGGTTGTCACCGTCAAAACTGTTAAAGGTCTTTACAAACGGCCAGTTGTACGTTTGTGTCCCTTACCTACCCAATAGTTTTTTTTTTATCCGCTACTACATAGTTGTTAATTATAAGTTAGTATACTTGTTCGTCTACTTTTTTTGTATTATCTCTTTTTATATATTTTATTTTATTGAAAGTTTATCCTTTCAAGGCGGGGAGTATAGTAACGCCCATGCTGTCTAGATGCCGCTACTGGGCTCATTTTTTGTTTTTATTGCAAAGCTACTTGCAAAGATCGCGCGCCCTCACCGGCAAAATTAAGTACTAACCTCTTCTAGCCATTAAAATTGTACAGTGCACGTTCGCTCCGCTATTTATTTAAAGAAAATCCTCGAATTGTGTTCAAAATAGTTTTCTAGCTGTTTACACGCATAGATCACACCGTAACACACCCATACAACATCACATTTCCAACCGACAACAGCTAAGTATAGTGTTTTTTCATATACCTAAGTGCTCCCGCGCCGCAACCCTGGTAAGTTTTTTTTCTAACTTTTCTATTTTAAATATATTCCCGCGCTGGACAGGCATTTCAACGGCCTTCAGGTGATGCTGAAGCCCGGCCCGTCTACTGAACAATTATCTCTTCTTAAAAATTCTTGGCGTAAATCTACACTGAAAACTTATGAAGTTGCTTGGAAACGGTGGATTTGGACGAAAGACAATGGTATCAATCATACAAATCCTACTGGTTCTGATCTTGCAAAGTTTTTAGCTGATTTATATTTAATTCAGAAGTTATCGTACAATACAATTCTTTTACATAAATCAGTAATTTCTACGTTATGTAACGCGGATAGTTCAAGTAATTTAAGCTCTCACGTTTTGGTGAAGCATGGTCTCAAGCCAATTGCCTTAAAGAACCCAATCGCTGTTAAAGCACCCATTTGGGATATAGATAAATTATCTTCCTTTCTATCTAAATATAAAATTGATAAAAACAATCTATTTCAAGTATCACGACATACAGCAGTTTTGCTACTTCTGTGTTCGGGGTGCCGAGTACATGACCTAACATTGCTTAGATGCCCGACCATTATGTTAAAGCTGAAGATTATATAGTTTTGATCCCGAGTTTGGTTCGAAGACCGATTCAGAAAAACATAGACAATCTTGTTGGAAATTTATTTCTAATCCAGCCAATCATAACCTTGATGCTGTGTTTTGGATAGACAGAACAATACTTTTATTGAATGAAAGACGTGAAAGCATAGAATCGTATAATCTTTTTATTACAGTCAGAGGTGAGCCGAAATCTGCTTCCCGTACGGTAATAGCAAGCTGGGTGAAGTCCTTATTCAAAGAAGCCGGTATCGCTGCTCCTCCAGGAAGTGTTAGATCGGCAGTAGTATCCAAAAGCTGGCTCCAGAACGTTTCAGTTGATGAGATTTTAGCTCGCGGCAATTGGCGGTCTGCTAACACTTTTCATAAATTTTATAAACGAAAAGTTATTGTTAGTAATAATTCCCAAGATGGTACTCAATCATTCGCAGCAATAAGTTAGCAAAACCAAGTTTTGGTACCTTTTTTTTTTTTTTTTTTTTTTTTTTCCGTGCGGAAATCCCTTCGGATACCCCCCGCGTGCCAGCGGGGGCGGTTACCTAAATAATTACATTTAGATTACTTTTTCGTAAAATTCTGTACGATTATTATTTTTCATTTTTTGTTAACGGTTAGTTTCAAAGTCTGTACACCAATAATTGTGTCAGTTTATATTATATCGATATATTAGGTTCATTATCGATATATTAAATTACATAATGATGTTAGAATCTGTTTAGTTTATTAAGATTATAATTAAAATTGATTAAATAGTTTCAAAGATCACATTGGCGTTATTTTAGTTACACATTAGTTATCAAAAGCCCTTGCTCGTTACAGTGGCGTCACCAGGCGAAAACAAACAGACTCTCAAAATAAAAGCTTCCAGTAACGGTCAAGTGATTTAATAGGTAAAGGTAATAGGTAATAGGTAAAGGTAAGTATTTTAATATGCGTTTTATTTCAGGTAAAACGCTTCTATTATAGCTAAGTGATGGAAATTGATTCCGAAGACAATTCTCAACAAACTAGGTGTTGCGTTTATTCAGTACATGTACATTACATTCTGTACAGATATTCAGTGGATTCACTTTCTTCCCACATCAAATTACTAGGTCAGTATTGTCGCAAAGTTAACTTTTATCTCGCGATGCAAGTACAAAATCCCTTGTCAAAAAAATGACATCAGTTGGATTATCTAAATATCCGCACTTGAGATATAAACGTCAAAGAATCTTGAGGCACTTTTATAAAGTGAGTTGTGTCAGAGGTACGAAGCTAGGAGCGTGCAGTTCGCCGAGGGAGGTAGACGACGCGACACGGAACTATGGCTAAGGCGAGTTGTATCATTATCGGGCTGCTGACGTTATGCCACTCGTAAGTTTATTTGTTTATATTTACAATCTATAACACCCGATAGCGTACGCAATAACAAACGAAATAGCAAATTGGCACCATTTTTGATACTTCACTTAGGTCACATTACAAATGGCTTCATATCTAAGGTCAATAACTTCCTTCAAGGATGTATGTGTAAACTCGACCTCGCAGCTATGTTTATAAGGTATTTATTATACTTACTTTAGTAAACCGTTTTACCGTTTCTTAAATAATTTTCAATGTATTCAAGTAAATAAATAAACATAGAAAAGCAATCATGTTATTGCAAGGATGACTTAGCACCGAATGCCTATTTAGTCTTCCTTAACTAAACCTTAACCCCATTTCTTTCAAATTCATTCAAGAACGAATAATATAATTTATCACGCACTTTAGACGGCCTTAACTCTAACATCTTTTGAGTTTATTAACTTAGAGTTATAGAAATGAAAATTGTCATTTTCAATTAGGGAGTTAGGTGTTATACTTAATATACTTACTTCTAAAGGTATTTTGAATTCTGGTTAACTATTGAAACTTATAGATCGGTGAATCTCAACTACCTAAATTACGTCGTCTAATGCCTGAATAATGCTTTTGATTTAACATTCAGTCATGTCAATAAGTTAATAAATTTAGACTCGCAGTACCAATAATATTTAACGCAGTTTTAGCGCCGGTTATATTAAATCCTAATAGAGTAAAGCGTCAGAATACCTGCTGCATTCTGAGGCTTAGCTCAAGCAAATTCTTGAGCCGGCGCTCAAGTCTACGTACCTAGCCTACTCATGTTATCTGATGGTCACCGCATCATATGGTCACCACACCATGTCAGTCGGTTGTCTACAAGTTTATTTTGCATAGCTGTTTCTGTGCATCTCTTCTTCTAGCCGTTCCTAATTCAAACTTTGTTACGCAACCGCCCCACGTACGTTTTCTGGTTTCATAACCATACAGTATTACGCTACGTACTGCAGGTCACACGTTTTCCGTTACTTCTCTCTTTAGTATTTACTCAGTTTTCTACACTTTTTCTGACTTATATAGAGGTAATAAATAGTACGTACATACGACAAATACAATATGTTTAAATGACATCTGAATGAATTTATGTAACGTGAATTGTGCAATATGGAAGACAATACACTATTATATTGTCAATAATGGTACCATCAAGCTGGTGTGATGAACGAGGTGGGAGGTGAGCGAATATTTTTTCATCATTATCATTATATCAAACCGACCTCACCTATGAGCAGCGCTGTGTTAAACTGCATATCCTACCGTTGCACGAAAGAAGAAGAATCTCTGATGTAACTCTTCTTCTCAGTGTTGCTCAGGGTGGGATCGACTGTCCTGGGCTTCTCTCTGGGATTAAACTAAGAGTGCCAGTTAAAAGATTACGTAAGAATATCTTATTGTGCAGGCCTCCGTGTCGCACCAATTTTAGGGTGAATAGCTTTCTGCCTAGAATTATTAGCGAATTTAACCAATTGAATGAGGACAGTAACCTGGATCTCTTTAATACCGGTAAACATTCTGCCAGATCTTGTCTAACCAAGTGTTTTGTTGAAGGTGTATAGATAATTATATTTCTATTGGCTCAATCTTATTCCTGTCCTATTGCGCTCAGCTGTTAACAATTTTGTTTTATATAACTTGTAATATAACTGTGGAAGTGGCGTGTACTAACCTAAATGTTGTGTTTAAGTGAATGTAGCTGTAAGCTCCCCAAATAAAAAAAAATAAAAAATAAAATATACCTCATAGATACATAGATAACAGATAAATAGCTCTTAATAGTACACCAAATATCAACAGTAGATAAATACAGACATGACATATATAAAATATTTTAATTAAAACCAAAAGAGACACTGAAAAGTGTAAATGAATGACTGCCGTCTGAGCTTCCAACCCCGAGAGGAAATCCTGCACCAGAGCCTCGTACGTCAATCAGTAGGAGTACCAGCTTGCAGATGAGGCTGACTTTCTAGTTTAATTAATAATGTAGACGATGCCCCGCATCGCAGGGTTCCTATTTCTTCGTGCTTTGTCACAAGTGACCTTACACGAAGGTATACACTTCTTTCCCACTCACCCTTCACCTAATCTTTCTATGTCGGGATGCGCTGTTTTGGTAACTCCACTCCACTCTCCACTCCACTCACCAAGTCACTCTCCACTACATTCCACTTTCCACTCCAATCTCCACTCCACTGACCAAGCGCTGCGCATCCTATCCGCCGTAGAATACGAGAGAGCTCCCACAGTATCTTGAGCGCATTATCAGATAAGTGGGACAGTCCGATTCTGGGTACGAGTGCATACTTGTTAGTTAGTAAGTTTTTACAATTGATATCTAGTGAGATTATTGACATTCGTGTCAATGAACTCACTGTCAAGGATGCCAAAAACTGCGTGAAGTGGAGGAGTAAAAGTTGGATAGCGGGCCCAGCCACGCTCCGAGATGAAGGCCACGGACGTGACCGGGACTCAACGCTAAGATGATAATGATGAAACAATACAATAAAGTCACTTTTACGCGTCTGTTTGTTTCATCCGCGAACGGATGACATATCTAATACCTTTTTTTTTTTTTTTTCGTGCGGAAATCCCTTCGGATACCCCCCCCCGACGGCCAGCGGGGGGGTATCCGAAGGGATTTCCGCAAAAAAAGAAAGGTATATAATCTGAATCTCAGAAAAAACGGTGCCAACTATTTTCATGAAATTTAGTATACAGGGGGTTTCGATCCAGCTAGGTTTCATTTTTTAAAAACGTTGAATAGCGTATATTATGTATAAAATTTAATTCAACAAACAAGACAACAAAATAATCGTTAAATAAGTTTTATGTTACAATCCTAATATTGTATCATCTATGGTAACAATTATCTACAATTAACGTATATATTATTACAGAAGCATTGCTGCAGGTAACACAAAGTTCCCTGAAGGCTTCACGTTTGGTGTAGCAACAGCATCTCATCAAATTGAAGGAGCCTGGAATGTAAATGGTAAGTCAATGTGTTTGGAATTTGGATCAACCTAAAGCCTCTCCAAATACTGAGGAGGAAGTACTTATGAAGGTTTGTTTGTAATAGACGTGGTAATCGACTCCACAAGATTAGTAATTCATTTCAGGATAACTGAATACCTACGCTTGTACAACAAGCTCACTAATGAAATGACGAATCTAACTCTTCATTTAAAAGGCTAATCGGAAAGAAACTATCAAAGGCTATCACAAAATTCAAGAATAATTTGACGACAAAAAACCTTGGGTATGAACTGTTTGCTCTACTTTGCTACTCAATCAAAACATTGTGATTAAATAAAGTAAAAATGTTTGTAATAGACCAATCAAAAGCCCGCTGAGTTTCTTGCCGGTGCCGTGCCAGTGGTCCATTCGCTAAACATTAGTATAGTTTTTCTTTTTTTTTCGTTTTATACGTACCGTTTTAATGGTCTGTCCCACTATATAATATTATAAATGTGAAAGTTTAGCTGAATGATTAATGGATGGATGTTTGGCCTCCCTCCACTAGGATCCACAGTTTAGATCCACATGTGGATCATTGGATACTTTTATATCCGCTCCGATCCACGTATGAATCTTTGGATACTTTTCACTATTTAACTACAAAGCCACCAAAAAGCAAATAGCTTGCTATCGAAATCCAACTTTCCGGACTAGTGGTTCCTCTGTTGGGGTCACAGTTCTAACCTAACCTAACCCAGAAGCGCCGGAACCACTAGCCCGGAAAGTTGGATTTCGATAGCAAGCTAGTAGCTTTTTGGTGGCTTTGTAGTTAAATAGTGAAAAGTATCCAAAGATCCATATGTGGATCGGAGCGGATATAAAAGTATCCAATGATCCACATGTGGATCTAGACTGTGGATCCTAGTGGAGGGAGGTGATGTTTGTTATTCTTTCCTGCAAAAACGGCTAACGGATCTGGATCAAATTGGGCCAGGGATAGATTTTAGTCTAGAATAACGCATAGGCTACATTTTATCCCTGGAATAGGATCCCATGGGAAGCGGAAACGGGATCAGTTTTCCACGCGAGCGGAGCCGCGAGCAACACCTACAGAATAAACATGAAACTCTTTGAAATATTTCTTTAAATATCTACTTAGTGAAAAGTGATGAACAATCTACTAATCCTCATGATAGTCATAAGAATTCATGAATAACTAGCTGACCCAGCCAACCTCGTTCCGCCTTAGAATCAAGTTATGTTGGTTACCTTATCAGCTGAATTTATTTTGTGAATGTCTCATACTGCTAGCATAGGCACTGTATCCCAAGGGTCGCACCGGGGCGCGAGGGAATTGCCTTATTAGGCCACCTTACACCCTTACACTTCAATAAGAGACCCGAGACCTCGTGCCGTAACCGTGCGGACCACTGGCCGGCGGTGAGGTAACCGTGAGGATTTTCACAAGAAAATCCCAGAAAATGGCACACTATAGACGGAGCCAAGTGTAAAAAATCTAAAATCATGAAAATCGCTCAATCCGTTCTCGAGTTATAAACGGTCATCAATATAAAGACTTTGTTTTATATAGCGGACTGGCTCCTGGCTTTGCCTGGGAATAAATTCGTAAAAAGTCTTATAACCCATTTATAGCGCTATCTACCCACGCGAAAAATCGATTAAATCCATCTTTGAAGCAAGATGTAATAATGTAATTGATAAGGGGCGCCATAGCAATCTCGGTGATATAGGACTAGAAACGCCACTGGGTGACATAGGTAGATATATTGCATGTGACAAACAAAATAACTTATCAATCCAGTTTCAAGTGGTAGGCATATAATAAGGCAAATGTCTAAAAATCGATAACAATCAATCAATATTTTATCAACTTTATATCATTGAGTGAACTAACTAGATAGGGTGCTACAAGATTGATGAAAAAACATTTTACTAACACAATCTATACAAATAAATACATAACGTTGAATTGTCTGTTTTGTTACAACAACTGACTGGTAATAAAAAAAATTGCCACCTTAACCTTCGAACCTAATCCATCCGAGTTAGACTCGTTTATATTACATTAAAAATTTAACACTTCAGAACTATTACAATTATTTTACATTTAAAAGTTTCTCTCTCAGAAAAATCAACTTCCATTTATAATTTCAACGACTTTTTCACTATCATTATTACCAGAACCATCATCGCCAATATTATTTATAAAGTACTCACTCATTTTCTTTCGCTATTTCTTCGTCATTTTTTCATTAAGAGATGCACTTTGTTTAATTTCCATTTTATATCAAAAGATTTATAGCACAAAATAGAGTAAATATTACAAAAAGTTATATGATGACAAAAAGTGTTTCTTGGACCTCGGTCGGAATCGATCTCAGTCTTGATGAAGTCAACGACCACTCATGAGACGAACGCGGCACTAAGGTTGTTAGGTACAGTGTGAAATTAGCGCTTCTATATTTGTCTGCAAACGTCTTACGAATTTTTGATCAGGTCACGTTTCCTGGTGCGAGTTTAACCTTTTTTACCCATTACAAAAAAAGTGCAAAGCGCCGCTAAAGAAGTTATCACTTCAAAAAGATCTTTCTTTACAATACTCAAGCATATCACCAGCTAAGTCGACCCGATACTAATATTCCTAGCAGGTATACCTACATTGAAATAAAATTATTTTTAACGGATTCTATCGCGGTTTATTTGATGTTATTTTATATTTTACATTGATCCCGACGTTTCGGTTGCTTTTCAGCAGCCATGGTCACGGGAAGACTAAAGATGGTTGTTGTCTTGTTGTAGGTATCTACATCAAACATTTTAGGATAATATTTAATTATTTATATCTTTGAGTACGAGTTAACTACACGCAAAAACCGCGCCTTGCCGTGGAGTTGCGGATACCAGCCCGAGATACCATACCATACGAGTTAACTAGTGCGAGTTCCATAACATATAAGAAAAATCTGAGATTCGAGCTTGATGCTGATTCAATTAGCGCTTATTCGATCGCGAATAAGTAAACTTTGAAGTTAACTAGCTCCCGATCGATAAGTGAGTCTACAAATCTAGGTGGTTTTTAGTCAGTCTATAATGTTGTCGTTTTATCCGAATTCTAGGTAAGTCAGAAAATATATGGGACCGTTTGACTCACACTAGACCAGAGTTGATCGAGGATCTCACCAATGGTGACATTGCCTGCGACTCGTATAACTTATACCGTGAAGATGTTCAAAACATGATCAATCTTGGAGTCGACTTCTACCGCTTCTCCTTATCTTGGTCACGTATCCTTCCCACTGGTCGAGCGGACTACATCAACCCTGACGGTATCCGATACTACAATGAGCTTCTTGACCTACTAGTTGCGAACAATATCGAGCCCTTGGTAAGTTTGAGTTAAAATTTGGTACCCACAGTGAGAATCACAATTTACAATATTTTTAACATGTTCACAATGACTATAATTTGTTTATTGACCATGGATTATTCCTCCAACCTTTTTGCTCACCGTTCTAATTCAAAATTATGTAGTTGCTATCCTTATATTTGCCTACCTCCTCGGCCATTGAATGAATTTACAATATGGATATATAATAGCTATACTTTACTCATTATCATTAGCTTAATGTAAGCTACGAAAATGAAGTAAGCCTTTGTTTTTGAGAGAGATTGACTAACTTAGAACACTGGGCACGTTGGTGCTTCTTTAAACAATGATGATACCTAACATCTGCCCAACATAGGTACATAAAACATATATTTCGTTTCAGGTTACCTTATTCCATTGGGACTTACCTCAAAGTTTACAAGATCTTGGTGGTTGGGCTAACCCTAAAATGGTTGATTACTTCACTGACTATTCCGATGTGTGCTTCAGAGAATTCGGTGACAGAATTAAATCTTGGATTACTATTAATGAACCTTATGAGATTTGCGAGGATGGATATGGCGACGAGAAAAAAGCCCCTGCACTCGACAGCCATGGAGTGGGTAACTATTTATGTAGCGATAACCTCTTGAAAGCTCACGCCGAAAGTTACCACTTGTATAACAATACGTACCGTCCCATTCAAAATGGAAGAATTATGATTTCTATTAATTCCATTTGGTACGAACCCAGCGACCCTGAGAATCTCGAGCAAGTCGTTTTAGCTGAAGTCGCTAACGAGTTTAAGGTAAGAAAATAATTACATATTATTTAACCTGAATAGATTAAGGTAGGTATATTCAGTAGGTATATTCTAAATTTAGGAGAACCTATTCAATTTCAGTTGCGTCACTTTAATCTAACGTGACAGTTGTTTTAAAGACTTAACACAGAGGCAATTTTTTATGATTTGAAATCAGTGTTAATAGACCTGTTTAGCATTTTATGATTAGATATTAGATTTATTTTTCTTTTGCAGTTTGGTTGGTTTGCACATCCCGTTTTCACTACGGAAGGAGGTTACCCACCTGTGATGATAGAAAATATCGCCCGTCAGAGTGAGGCGGAAGGTCTCAAAAAACCGCGTCTTGAACAGTTTGACGATTACTGGCGAGAGAGAATCAGGGGAACTTCAGATTTCCTAGGCATCAACCACTACACAACATTTTTAGTCACTGGGCCTGGTGTGGATCCTACTGCCAAATCACCATCATGGTTGAAAGACATCGGTGCAATTACTACTATGGATGTCGGTGGCCCGTCTGCTTCGGAATGGTTGAATGTAAATTACTTTATTATAAGAAGTTGGGTTGCTGGATGTTTTCTATGCATTATTTAGTAATAATTATTTCTATTTGCAGGTGGTGCCGACTGGCTTTGCTAACCTGTTGCGTTGGTGCAAGAGTTCATATAACAACCCACCAATTTACATAACTGAAAATGGATTTTCTGACCGCGGTACTTTAGAAGATTACGGGCGGATCGCATATTACAATGTTAGTCGAGACAAAAATATCAGATATTATTAACCTAACGGAAATAGAACAGATCGTTTATATAAGCCCCAAAGCGATAGGCAGAGGTCTACCCACATTTCACCAGCTGTTTTCGGAAGAACGTAATGGCGGGCGAGCTTTATTGTTATTAACCGGGCACTAGGTACCAAACTCCATGCTACTACTGAGAATTGTGTATACAAGTGTTAACAACCCAATAATACATAGCATGAGTGAGGAGTGCATAACCAATAGCACTCGCTACACTGAAGCATAACAGTAAATCACGTGCATTAATCATAGTTCAACGTAAGTAGTATTGATGGCACATTTGCTAACTTTAAGTATATGTATTTACAGGACTATCTTCAGGTAGTTCTGAACGCGATATATGATGATGGTATCAATATCCTTGGTTACACCGCGTGGACTCTTATGGACAACTTCGAATGGAGGGCAGGATTCTCGTAAGAATATTACTTGCAAATATTGACAATTAAGTGTGTAAGGGTGTAGAGAGTCCTACAAATAACTTTGAGGGCCAACTGCAAATAGGTGTGTACCTACTAAACAACAGACGAGGCCCTGGCGCATTTTTCCTCTCGATATTGGGAGAACAGACGGCAGTCGCTCCCGAAAAAAACAACACACCAATAAAAATATAATAAGTGGATCTCGGCCTCCAAAGTGCGAACATCGGACGCAACTATTAAATCGTTATGGGACTGATGATGATTGTCGATATTAAGTCGTTAAGTTTGTTCTCCTTTTATATCACCAAGTTCTTTAAAATATTAATATTTTTAGCGAACGTTTTGGATTTTACTACGTGAATATCACTGACCCTGCGCGCCCGCGCACGCCTAAATTGTCGGCGGATTACTACCGCCAGCTGGTCGCCACTCGTGAACTGCCACAGGATGAACGCTTCAAGGATCCCGCTGTAAGAACTAATTGCTGATAAACTGAAAGGCAGCTTCATTTTTCTTCGCTTATGGGACATAATAGCTCCTTTATCGCACTCTTATGCTATCTACGTAGTTTCTCTTCCCATGAAATTAAACGAAAATCATGTTTTAACAACTGTATGTTCGTGGTAACATATATACCTATCTACTGCTTAGGTTAACGGGCAAAGAGGACAGACTTTTGATAGAAAATATGCATTCAATGTTAATATTTTAAAACTCAAACGTATTTATTCCTTTAGATGACAAAGTAACGCTTACGAATAAGATTTATAGCTCCTTCGTTTACAGCCAGATTCGCAAGGTAATACCTACCTAGGTAGACTCTGCGAGAAAAGAATCTGATGTTAAGTTTTAATTTATTATTATAGCTCTATATATATTAATGCTCATTAGAGACAAGACACTCTTAAGACAGACTATTGCTTTACAGAAAAATATGAAAGTGCGTATACTTAGAACAGAATAAAGCTGTCTTATAACCTACAAGTCACATTACGACGTCTTGTCTTTAATAAGCGCTCAGCCTTACTCTTAACCATTAACCTTACGTTCACGTTCCGGCACGGAAGTACCTTGTCTAATTTTGCAATGGACAGGACACGGATGAGAATCATGCGGATATATTCTAGAATGATTATTAATTTACGTCGTACTTAATCAAAATTATTGTACATACATGTGTTTATCCATATTTGAATTAAGAACGACAGCTAAAAGGTCTTCCCTTAATTTTTTATTTTCTTCTATTTTTCTTTTCGGGTTCTATAGAACGTACGATAAAAGCTTGAATGCCTGATTTTAATAAGTTAGAGATTAATATACTAATAATATATGTCTACAATACCCGATGTTTGTTTGAGATCGACTTGCTTCGGTTTTGTAAAGAGTTCTCTCTCTATCACATAGCGCGTATCTAGATGATATCTTTTCATAATAGTTAAAACCAAAATTACAGTTTTAATCTATACCTACTATTATAAAATTGTACATTAGTTGTGTCTGTACGTTGGTGATATTTAAAAATACTTGGGTTATGTTGAAGTAACGATTCTGATCTCAATTTTTTTTTTTTTAATTTTGTCTGTTTGTTCGCAATGGACACAAAAACTACTGAACGGATTTTAATTCGGTTTATTTTATTAGAAAGGTCTTGATCAGACTTAAAATCTGCCGTACATAAGATTCCAATTAGTTAAGTATAAACATTAATTAAATTTGAATTAATTAATATTTTATAAACATTAATGGTGTAAACTACTGTATTAACCACCTCCGCTGGCTGGCGGGCAGGTATCCGAGGGAATTCTGCACGGAAAGAAAAAGGTATCAAACTGCCAGTGCAATGTACGACAGAGAGAAGTTCCAAAAATCGTAGCAAACCGATCTTTGCCGGAATCTCAGTCTTCTTCCCGAAGTGCAAAGTCAAAAGCCTTTTAATAAGTCTGTGGCATGGTCTATGACACAGTCGGCTTTAGTTGAGGAAATAAATGCACCTTTTTAACTGTGCCTACCTATGTTATAACTGCAGTGATGTGGTGATCATTTACTTTACATGTACTACCTAATGTGTTAAGGTTTAAACTGTCTTCTTTCTTTCGCATGGCTTACGCATTTTACACGTTATTTCTATTTAAATAAGGTTTATATTGTATGTAGTCATAATGACGCTTACGTTTTGACAGATGCGCAAATGAGGAAGCAAGGTGTTGGAAGCATAGTACCTAACTGTAATATTGTAGTGTATATAATATATATATTATACTAAAACGTTAAGCATGTCTGAGCTTGTTATTATTTGGAAATAAATTTTATTGCAAGCGTTACCTACTTAGACTTTTTTTACTCTTTCAACAGACGAGCCTCACCAGGAATGAACTTTAAGTACCTACCTATTATATTATCATTATAAATAAAAATATCATTATAAAAATTCTCTGAAATATTCTAGTTTGGATTACTTTTTGCATATTTATCACCCTTTAGGCTAAATAAGAATTTTGTAATAGTTAGGTAGTTCTACAAATTTTTACTACGAATTAAAAATATTGAGTAAGTAGGTACCTAAGTATATTATGCTAATGGAACAATAGAAAGTGAAATAGATAATAGGTATTAAAACAAATATTTATTTAATTCATATAAGAATATCGAATTATTTACAATGAAATTATAGTAAATTAATAACTTTGACACGTAATTTCATTGTTATAACATTGATACACGTAGTTACATACACTACATAGAAAACTTGCATCTGATCTCAGACTGAAAAGATATGTGTCTCATAAAGGCTATACCTACTTAAGAAATAATTGATTACAGTTCATACTTGAAATATTGTTCAGAATACTATTCAGTACTAGTGGACGCGAGTGGCACTGCAGGGGACACAGTGCTACACAGGCGTGACTCGGTGTGCCACGGACGGAAGACGCTGCGTCACAGGCGGGACACAGTGTGCCACAGATGGGGCACCACGTGACACAACGTGACGTAGCATGACACGCGGCCACAGGCGCGGTGCCGGTGCCGACTATTACAACATGGAATGTTTCTCGATGTGTCATTAAAGCAAGGCTGACAGTAGGAACGCTAGTTGAAATAAGTGTTTTCGGCGTCGTTGTTCGATTCCTCTTCCAAACAACTCCGCGAACACGATGGGGAAGGGAGCGATTGACGAATAATGAACCGAACAATATAATAAGCATTAAAATTTACGGACTCTTAGAATTAATACACGACAAATACAAATATAAAGTATACAACAAATGGATCTACAGAATACAAAATAAAATGTATCATAAACCCGGCACCGTAATCTCTAATTACAAAAGTTACACAGATGCTATTTATTGCTATTAGTCATACCTAACTGAAGATTACATTAGTCTTATAAGAATAATAGTACTTTTACTAATATGGCAAAGTTTTCAATGTAGCATTTGCTAGTAAAGGCCTAATTTCCATATCATATTAATCAATCAAGCTAGTAGAATTCATTACACTCATACAAAAAAAAAATTAAGACTAGGTGGGTTTACAAAATTTTGAAACTTTTATTGTTTATGAAAGGTAATGAATAAAAAGGTTTTAATTATTTCTACAATAATACAGTAACTATTAATGCAACAGTAGTGATTGTAAATACATTTATATTTAATTGGCACCATATTATAATTCGCTCTGGCGCTGTTCATAATGTCGTCAGTAATTACGTTGCGACGTCACAACGTATAGTCAGACAAACATTAAGCTAACAGTAAGGCACTTAGAGGCAAAATTTCGAACTCCAATTTACTCCCTATAATATTTAGCTAGCTGCACCTATACAATTACGCATTGCGTAGGTAGTCACATTGTTCACTTACAACTCGACGTTACAATTAGTAAACATAATAGTTGCCAACATAATTACCTAGTTCATGATTACCTATTAAACTTAACGTCTATTCATAATCTCGAAAATTCACAAGGACGGTGTAAGTCGACAAACCACGTTCTACAAGTATCTACATAAGTAGTTTATTATCTGTCAAATCCCTATTACAATATCAATAGTTCAATATCAAAATTTCAAAAATATTTCAACATTATCTAAATTAAGTATTACAACAATAAATAATTTTTATCAAGGCACAATAAGGCACTGTCACATCAAGATGTTATCACATTCTTAATTTAAAAATATATCATAAAATATTGTATATTTATACCGAAATACAGACAACGATTTCCGATAGTCTCCATTAAAAAGAATATGGGAACCTAGTTCACGAACGATTGCATTGCAAGGCCACTACTTTCGGCTACGAAAGGAGGCTTGCAGCCACCGCGCCCGCGCGCCTCCGCGCCTCCGCTTTCCCACGTGATCCCAACGACGTACGTCCATGACTAGCCACGGCGATACTCATCCTCTATCACATCACGATACTTGGCAGTTGTTTCCGTAGCTCATGTTTATGATCAACTAGTTCAATTATACGTAGAAATGTCAAAACTAAAACGGAGATTTATGTTTACATCACTTTAACAGTTATATGCTTACTAGACGAAAATAAAACAATATTACAATACTTATTTATAATGCCAAGTACAATGAGTAAAATGTTATTAAACCCAGACATACAAAGATTCCACACAGTCTATCGAAACGAAGAACACTCATTATACTCATACAATTTTGTATTCCTATCTCATTCGAATAAATGCAGAGACAGATATAAAACCAATTCTGCATAACAAGCGAGCAGCTATAGGGAGAGAATAGTATAACCGTTGTGGGGAACGAGATCGAAGAATATATTGCGTGCTACGCCGTAGTCAAAAACGTTTCCCATATCGGCTCGACTGTTCTCGTGGAAGCTATCGTACTGGTACTGAAAGTATCTAACTATTTCTAAATCATAAGCACACAGGAAATCCCACATCAGTCAAAACACATGTTATGCTAATAATTGTCATTTTGAAAGTGAAATTTACACCATCGTTACCGTTTCATCACCGACACTGTTATAGCAGTCGACGACATATAATGCGGTAAGTACGCTAACTTAAACATATAATACCTAATTTGAAAGTAAGTCGCACTTGGCAGTCTCGTGGGCGCGATGCCTACAGCCAAGTCAGCACGTTGTCCGGCTTGCTGGGAGTCGAGTTTATCAACGATTGCACGTCGTCCAGGAGTATGTCGTTTGTGAACTCGTTCAACTGAAAACGTATTTTATTTATTTAGGATGTATTTTTTAGGTAGATAGGTAACTACAGGTTTTATGGACGGATTGCATGTTGGGACGGTCTCAGAATAAACGTCCGTTACTTCGACCAAAAAGCACAAGGGAACAAAGATTTTAGCCCTGACCGCGGCAGTATAACAAAATAAAATCAAATCTAAGAAACGGCTTTGACTGTGTATTGATCAATTAGGTTGTACAATACCTTCGGGGCCCAACCTCACCAGCTAGTCGATGCACCTGCTAAACAACGGAAGAGGCTTTGGCGCAGGCTTTCCCCTCAGGCTTGGGAAGTCAGACCGCAGTCACTCTCATAATAGTCAACAAAGCAATAAAAAATAATAAGAAGATCCCGGGTTCCAAAGCGTAAACTTTGAACGCAACCAAAAAATCGATAGGACGATGATGATTGATCAATTGAAACTAATATTTTGATATTTTTAAAAAGACTTTCTGACTTATTGAAGTCATTGAATAGTTCTAAAGACGCCACTAATCTCAGTTCTCACAAGGCGGTGAAAGTGGTGTTGCAAGCGTCCATAAGTTACCGAAACTAAACTACTTCCAGATAAATAGTGGATTTAGAAGTATATTGTATTATTGAGAGGGTCGAGATACTTGAAAAAGGATTATAAAAACTAGAGTTAAGTACTTAATTGATTGGGCGGTGGCTTCAACTTTTAATGGAAATTCCTTTGTGACATAATATAAACATAATTTGTTTCTAGTGAAGATGTTGTTTTTATTTTTTAAGTACATTACATAAGTACCTACCTAGATATACGGTTTTTTGAATATGTAACTAGGCTATACCTACCTACCTACCTGTCACATATATAGTTTATATTAGGTACCTATACTATCAACCTACCTATATTACCTATTATAGTCCCTATTATTTGTATACTCTTATGATAGTGAGTCACGCCAGTTATCATTGTTATTTTTGTACTAACAGTGTGACCACATAGACAATGTTATCCAATGAATAGTTTTACATATATAAACGAACAGTTACTATTATTTACAAGAAATTTAAATAGAATAGTTACTTTATTCGCTTTCAATTTTCACTTCACTGAGCTGCTCCAGAATGGTAACAAAATTCATCATAACAATTAAAATGTAGGTATGTTAGTAGCGCTACTAGGGCTTCATATTAAGTATTCGATGTTTTTGGCACCGGTTTCAAAAGCACCCGAAACTGTGAATCTTTTCTACATGATACCGCAATACACTTGACAACAGCATTATATTAATTATGTATTAATCATGAAGTGGAAAAAGTGCTGAATCATTTTCATTTATTCAAATAGGATAAGGAAGTTGATTAATATTTACGATTCTGAAAAACGTGAATCAGGAATCATATTAACTGCGTAGACAAATAGGGTGCAAGGAAACCCACTTCTTAGAGCATCCTGGACAACGAAAATAGTAAAGTCCCTCTTCGTTACATTTTGGGAAGCCTACATGATATCACAACACATTTGACAACAGTATTATATCATGCATAATTCATGAAGTAGCAAAAATGCTAAATCATTTTCATATAGTCAAATACATCAAGTAAGTTGATTCCGTATATTTACAATTCTGAAAAACGTGAATCAGGAATCGTACTCACTGCGTAGACAAATAGGTAGGTGAACGGGGTCAAAGGAAATCCACTTCTTGGAGCACCCTGGACAACATAAATTGCAACGTCCCTTTTCTTCACATTGGGGGACTACTTCCACCAACTGATATTCGAAAATTGGTGAGACGACGTGGTGAATCATTGTCTGGTGGAGACCTTAGCTCGACTTCATTCGTAACTCTTGGCTTGGAGGAAGAGAAACTCAGTTAGGCAGACGGTACCTTTTTTTCGTGCGGAAATCTCATCGGATAACCGCCCCTGCTGGCCGGCGGGGGCGGCATGTCGGGCTTGAACCGACTAAAACCGCACGCCGTCTCGCGTCTTTAGACCTACCGTCCGCCAGCAAATTCGTTCCAAGTCGTGGAAATAAATCTGATACATAACGCCCGGTCAGCTCCCTACTTTCACCGATAACGAACAAGATATAGGGCTCTTCGCGGCTGCAAGGAAGAAAACCTCAGAAAAAATCACTCAGGCAGTGGTGACAGACAGAGAAACTCATCTAACGACAACTCAAGAACCTGATTAACGGATCAGATGATCGGTCTTGTGCGAACTTATTAAGACAGAAAAAGTTTTAATTCTCTTTCAATAAGAGAGGGTCCCTTGTAAAGCCAGCCAGGATCTGCCTTAGGCTGTCATTACGCTGCCTCTGCGGGCTTTAGGTATGCCACCAAACATAGGTCAGCTTTAGTGGAACTGACTAAGGCTACCATAACCGCTTTGTTATGCCCTCGGCGAAGGTTTCGTTACAACAGTAATGAATGATATGCAAATACCTAACATAAGTTAGGTATTTGCATATTTGTCATTATTAATATTCAGTGGGTACCTGTGTATGTGGGCGCCGCAGTATTAAGAATATACGTTGTATCGACTACACGGTGTTTTATTTGTCAGTGGCGACGAGGATTAAAAAGAGACTTTTAACCATGTCTATCGGAAAAATAGGCGAGTTCGACGTGCAAAATGGGAATTGGTGTTTGTATTGTGATCGGTTGGACATGTATTTTTTGACAAATGACATTAAAGTAGAAAAAAAGTGCCAACGTTGATTGCTATGGTGGGTGAAGCGGCATATGAACTTATGGTTAATTTAACGAGCCCAGAAAAACCATCTGTACAATCGTTGCCTTATAACAAACTTGTGGAATTGCTGGAGAAATTTCTACAACCGAAACCATCGGTACTGGCCGAGCGATATAAATTCCGACAGTGTCGACAAACAATGGAACAAACGGTAGCGCAGTTTGTAGAACAATTAAAAAAGCTGTCTCGTAATTGTGTATTTGGTTTTTAATTTTTTAATTTTGTTAAGTGTTCACTTATACCTGTTCTTTTTATTTTTGGTATATGAAAAGTAGATTCCAGGTTGTTCAATTAAGGGTGGAGATGTTAGGTATTTGCATATTTGTCATTATTAATATTCAGTGGGTACCTGTGTATGTGGGCGCCGCAGTATTAAGAATATACGTTGTATCGACTACACGGTGTTTTATTTGTCAGATTATTACCTGTAAGGAAGGCACCAAATCGTCGGTAGAGTCGAGGTTGTCACCAAGCGTCATGTCGTTGGAATCAAGGTTAGCGCCTGCCTCGCTAGTGCAGTCCATGCGGTCGTCCATGCCTGAGAGGAAGCCCTCAGGGGTATGCGGCATGGAGTACGAGTGCGGTACGCCCATACCGAGTCCGCTGTCAGCCGACTCTTGTCGCTGGTGATCTGACAGTCCCGACAAGAACGGGTCCAGTGGCAGGTCCGTGCTCGACACGCCTGTACTGCTTGCCAGTGACGAAACGATCGATGAGGACTGCCGCGCCAGTATTAACTCCTGCTGAAAATATTGTATGATAAAGTCAACACACATAAACTGATTCTGGGATAAGTATTAATTTTTATAGATTTGGCGGCTCCGGTCGTGTAAAATATCTAGGTGCTGATCTCGTTTGCGGGACCTACAGGAACTGACTCCCGGAATAAAAGGTAAGGAAAAGATACTACCTCTGTGTCACAAAGATCTGTACTGTGGTCTCTTTGGTAGGGAGCCCTAAGCCACTGTCATACTATCATTCATACTACATTTGAGAAGAGACATCCAAGTAATGTGTAAATTATGCTTGATGAGTGTAAGAGTACCTTTTTTCTTTCTTTTGCTTGCGAGCAGCTACCTATTTTATTGATATAGCTCATTTTTTAGTTGTGTGTTATCTGTTAGGTACTCTTACACTGGGGTGTGTGTTGGGTAACCTCCTCGAGTGTCGCTCCGACTCCGATCCCGCTGCAGTCCGGGGGGAACGGAATCGGAGCGGCCGGTACACCCTGGGCGGCGGTCAATGGCTTCCCCTTCACCCCTTCATAGGGTTGGCATTGATCGTCGGCCAATACCCAACGTGACGGTGGTCGTTAGGATGATTTTTGTAAGCATTCTTGTTTTTTTTTAATATATTTAGGACACGTCAATTTGACTTCACCTCGCCTGATGGTAAGCTGAAGGTAAAGTCTCAGGAAAGAGGGTCATTACATACACGTACCATGTTAACAATGGTGGCACTCAGCTTGACGGCCTCATCAGAAGAGGATTGTCGTCGCAGCACCACGTGACACCACCGGTCTCACTAGTGCTGCGACCACAATCCCCCTGCCCGGCTATGCACTTGCTGACCCCTGAACGCAATCAAACCGAAATTGGATTACTATGGAGGGTTTTTCACAATCGTACACGGTGGTACCTACCCGGCCAAATTTTGTGACAAATTTGTGTCATCAAATTTCTACCACCAGTATTAGGTCTATTTGATCTAAACATACTAAGAGGTAAGCAATATTGAGAGGTAGGTACCTACATATACATCTATACCTGAAAATAATGGTTCATCATCATCAACCTATACTTGTCTACTGCTGGACATAGGTCTCCCATAATGAGCGCCATAGCGCCCTGTCTTGAGCTTGTCGCATCCAGCATCGACCAGCAGTCTTTCGCAAATCGTCATCCCATCTAGCCGGAGGGCGTCCTACACTACATTTGCCGAGTCGCGGATGAGTGGACTCATGAACACGTTTACCCCAGCGGTTGTCGGTTCTTCGCGAGATATGGCAGGCCCACCACTATTTCAGCTTGCTAATTCTTTGAGCTATGTCGATAACCTTGGTTCTCTGTCGGATGTCTTCGTAACGAATCCTATCCTTCAGAGAAACTCCGAGCATAGCTCTTTCCATAGCTCGCTGCTCTGAGTGTCCACGTATCAACTCCGTAGGTCATTACGGAGAGGACGCACTGATTGAAAACTTTCGTTTTCAAACACTGCGGTATGGATGACGAGAAAACTCGAAGTAGTTTCCCAAACGCTGTCCAGCCGAGCTGGATCCTCCTCTTGGCCTCCTTCTCAAAATTATTTTTACCTAACTGCATAATCTGCCTGAGGTAAGTGTACTCAGAAACAATTTCAAGAAGGTGGCCATCCACGACGACCGGTCCTGAATCAATATGGCCATTGATCATAACTTTAGTTTTATCCGAAACCTCTGTGGCGTAGCGGTAGTGCATTCGACTACTAAGTCAAAGGTTTAGGGTTCGATTCCCGCTCTGTGCAAGTATGTATATTTGCATTGGTCTGGGTGTTTCTATGTATAATATGTATTTATTTACAAAAAAAAAAGTATTTAAGTATGTTTATCCGCATTCTAGAACCCATATGACAAGCTTTGCTAAGTTTGGGTCTAGATGGCGTTGTGTACTTTGTCCTACAATATTTATTTTATTTTATTTATTTAAGACCGATGCGTCGCGAGGCTGAAGCTAGGCCGCCCAGCATCCGGGTTAGCTCCTCTAGCGACTCCGCCATAAAGACTATGTCATCAGCGGATCGCAAGTGTGAGATGTAGTCGCCGTTTATGTTTAACCTTTCCAGTCCAGCGTCTTAAACATAATTATCTTCTAATGCGCTCGTGAACAGTTTCGGGGATTTGAGATCCCCCTTTCTCACTCCTCTGCGTTTGGATGGGTTTAGACTGCTGATCCTATACTTGGACACTCATAATGGCGGCTTCGTAAAGGCATCTCAGCAACCTCGGCATAACGATAGACTACTTGGCATCACTATACGGGTTCCAGAACAGCCCAAGTTTCGACGGAGTCAAAGGCCTTTTCATTGTCCACAAAAGCGAGACCCAAGGGCTGATTATACTCTTCGGACTTCTGTTTAACCTGCCTCACTGTGTGAATGTGGTCTATGGTGCCATATCCTCCGCGGAACCCAGCCTGTTCCGGTGGCTGGAACTCGTCGAGTCTCCTGGCGGGACGATTCGTGACCACTCGTGAAAACAGCTTATAGACGTGGCTCAGGAGTGTGATGGGTCTGTACTTTTAAGGAAGGCCTTATCACACTCTGAAAAAAGAGAACAACCAAACCCCCGCTCCCCGCCTTAGGAGTTCTCCCACTGTGAAGGACGGCATTGAAGAGTTTCTGTAGCTCCTGTATGACAGAAGCTCCCCCTGCCTTCAGAAGCTCTGAAATAATTCCGTCCTCACCGAGAGCTTTTCCATTTTTAAGCTGCCTCAGAGCCAACACGATCTCGTCTTGACTGATATCAGGCAGTTCGTCGGCATAGTAGCGTGTCAGGGTGGCTCTGGAGTCATGGTCGTCTCGTCGAGAACGGGGAGCATGTGCAGTGCAATCCTCTATCTCGGCGGAGATCTCTGGCTTCGGTCCTCACGTCGTGCGTTTTGAGCTTCGTCAGATGGCTGCTGCCAAGCTGCTGAGTGAATACTTTGGACCCTCGGTTTCGCTCTATCACCTCTTCAATGAGGCGTATGTTGGAGCTCCGAAGGTCGCGCCGTACCATCTTGGCAATTTTCTGGTTTAGGCCTGACCTGTCTGACGAAGTTGCTTGGGTGGTTTCCCGTCTTCTTGTCATCGGCCCCAGAGTTTCATCCGAGAGTTTGGACTTCCTGCTAGTACGCTGTTTTTTTTTTTTGCTAGCGTTTCGACCAGATTGTTTAGGGTCTCGTCAGCGTCATCAGTGGGTTCCAAGGCAACAAATCTTTCCCCGAGATGCTGCTGGAACTTCTCGGTTTCCGCCATGATTTGGGTTGGGTTAGGTCGGAGCGTGGACATCTTCAGACGGTTTCTTTCAAGCTTCAGGTTGATATTCAGAGAGTCTCGGAGCAGTCGGTGATCAGATTCGGTATTAAACCTGTTGATCACTGAGACATCTCTGAATATGTGCTTACTATTCGTCATGATGAAGTCGATCTTATTTTTGTCACAGCGTCGGTGCTTTGTTATGTCCACTTTCTTTGAGGCTGTTTTTTAAAGAAGTAATTTATTAAGAACAGTCCCTCTTTCTCAAGGAAGTTGACAAGCATTTGCCCCCTGTGATTCCTAACTCCATAACCATGCGGGCCTATTCGGGATTCGTTGTCAGACTGGGTTCTCACCTTGCCGTTAAAGTCCCCCATAACAACGTTGAAGTGAGCCTTAGTGGTGTTTTGCAAGGCTTTGTATAAATCTTCATACATATCCACCACTTCATCATCCGAGTGGGTCGAGGTCGTTGCGTAGACCTGAATTACCTTCATGCTATACCGCTTGGATAGCCGAAGGTTCATGTACGCTACCCTGTTCGACACGTTGGAGATTTCTTGAACGTTGCTAAAGAAGGCCTTATTGACGGGGAAACCTACGCCACCCTGGGATGTTTTATCACCCTCGCGAAAGTAGAGAAGATGGCCCGAGTCAAGGTTTACGGTGTCCTCTCCTTCTCTACGAACTTCACATAACCTGAGAACATGATATTTAATGTTCTCTAACTCCACTTCCAACTGCGCTAGTAGATGGTCAAGCCTCAGAGTACGTCCGTTAAACATTGCCAGGGTTAGTTTGTGAAGGGTGTGGTAGATTAGTGTAGCCCGGGGATTCTTAACACCCCCTGCCCCGTCGTTACCATGGCCGGGATGACCAGGGATAGCGAAGCGGTCGGGTATTGGGGGCCATCTATTGGCTGTTTTATTTATAGGGGGTAGTGCCCATAATCCCCACGCTGAGCAGGCGGGTTGGGGATCGCAGTTTGGTGGAGGGGTTGTTCTGCGGGGGCGCTGCTGCCCGCCCCCAGATATCTCCCTTAGTCGCCTCTCACGACACCCACGGGAAGAGTTGGGGTGGCGCTATTCTAGGCCGGCACCACACGCTAAATAGTTACGAAGGTTAATAATTTCTAACCTTCTTAGGTACCTATACACGTGCATTGGTCTATCAGACCCAAGATATAACATTTACCTTGTTTTTCTATGGGAAACGCTAGCGTTTTCGGTTCCTCAGCAGCTGCACAATTCGTGACTAACTTGCAATGCTGCACTTTTTTAAGATTCTAGTAGTGTTTAACCACTCCAATTAAGCTAAATTGATTGGTTCAAATCGATGGACATTTATTATTATTCACTGGGCATTATTCACTGGGTTTCGAATGGATGGTCATTGGTCATCTCAGTCATCAGCACTTAAGGTGTCACGTATAGTGAAACCGTATTTGTTACACAATTTGAAGCGTGTAAACCAAGGTTCATACTTATAATAAAAACCTAATAGTTAACCAAAAACAAATGGGAATACATAACATATAAATATTCAACAACATTAAGTACAGATAACATCGAATTCGAATATCATTTCCGTTTAATAATGTGACCAAATTGTCATCACAAAAAGGTGTTTATGCTTTGATCTTCAAATCAAATAACCACGATATTAGCAGATTACTCATGCGTACCTATATTTCCCCGAAGTGGTAGGCAGAGGTATCTTAACATTTAGGTAGATACATCTCGCCAAAATCACCATCGTTATGACTGTTGATCAAAGCTATCAGTGCACCTGGGGTATCCTTCCTAGGGTATACCTGGGGTCCCTGCTTACTTTAGATCTGGATAACATTGTGTAGAATATTCTAGAATTTTCGCTTCCTCATACCGCGCTTCCTAATAGCCTTGGTGGATACCCATCCACCAAGGCTATTAGGAAGCGCGATTTGTAAGGATCGAATCGATTAAAACAACGCAATTATGAACTTCATTTCTTTCCTATCCTCTCTTTTCTTTTTCCTATTGTCCCTTTCTCCTTCACTTCTTCAACATGAATAGGTACCTATAGGTATTAGCCAAAGTGAACTGCAGTTCAATAGTGAATGAAGTGTTTCTCACTTTATACGATGAGGCAAAGTTATGACCTGGTTTTATTGAATATGCACACATTTTACGAGTAATTTGTAGTCCCATGAAATCACTCACTTTTATAAAACGGTTTTCTTCATGGTAACTATTCAGCATTCATATATCTGAACGAAGCTTGCTTAATTAAATTGAAAGTTACTTTTGGCAAACTTGAGTAAAAGACCATTTAAATCTCCAGAAAATTAATGTACCGTCGTGCAATAAAAGTATCATGAAGTAGTATCACAATGCATACCACCCACCCTACACCGGGCAAAGATGAGATCTGACATTTATCTAATTCCGCTCTCAACTTTAGATAAGTAGGTACATTAAAAAAAAAGTAAACTCTATATATAAATTTAATAAATAAATGTTACTTTGAGAATATAGAAAAAATCTTGTATATAGGTTTAGGTTATTGTTCAAGGTATATTAAATGTTTGAACACAAACAAATCTAGCCTTGTTGCGAAGCCGTTATTTTTTTTTCAAAATTCGCCGTAAAATGGCTAATTATGTTATCTAGATACTATATTATAATACGACTGATGTTTTTTCGTAAGTTGCCAGTTGTATAATCTTTATATGCATTATAATGTCCTTAAGCACCCTAATGTAAAGAGAAGTAGAGGTATAAGAATTTATCACTGTGCGCACCGTTGCCGGTAGCAACGTGTAAGCATGATTTCCTTGTCTGTGGCAAGCGGTGTGTGTGTGAGTATGTGGCCGTGGGCATCATATCGAGCAATGCTTCTGAACAGATAACATTGAACAGATGGTAAAAGACGCACAGAGATGCAAAATCTCTCCTATTGCTGAGAGGTCCCCTCACTCTCACCACACTGCTTGTAAGCACGGGATTATCGGCGAACATCCGCCCCCGTCTTTGCGACCTTGCGAGTCAAACGGGATTTCTAACCTTCTTAGGTACCTATACACGTGCATTGGTCTATCAGACCCAAGATATAACATTTACCTTGTTTTTCTATGGGAAACGCTAGCGTTTTCGGTTCCTCAGCAGCTGCACAATTCGTGACTAACTTGCAATGCTGCACTTTTTTAAGATTCTAGTAGTGTTTAACCACTCCAATTAAGCTAAATTGATTGGTTCAAATCGATGGACGGGGATTCACTGGGTTTCGAATGGATGGTCATTGGTCATCTCAGTCATCAGCACTTAAGGTGTCACGTATAGTGAAACCGTATTTGTTACACAATTTGAAGCGTGTAAACCAAGGTTCATACTTATAATAAAAACCTAATAGTTAACCAAAAACAAATGGGAATACATAACATATAAATATTCAACAACATTAAGTACAGATAACATCGAATTCGAATATCATTTCCGTTTAATAATGTGACCAAATTGTCATCACAAAAAGGTGTTTATGCTTTGATCTTCAAATCAAATAACCACGATATTAGCAGATTACTCATGCGTACCTATATTTCCCCGAAGTGGTAGGCAGAGGTATCTTAACATTTAGGTAGATACATCTCGCCAAAATCACCATCGTTATGACTGTTGATCAAAGCTATCAGTGCACCTGGGGTATCCTTCCTAGGGTATACCTGGGGTCCCTGCTTACTTTAGATCTGGATAACATTGTGTAGAATATTCTAGAATTTTCGCTTCCTCATACCGCGCTTCCTAATAGCCTTGGTGGATACCCATCCACCAAGGCTATTAGGAAGCGCGATTTGTAAGGATCGAATCGATTAAAACAACGCAATTATGAACTTCATTTCTTTCCTATCCTCTCTTTTCTTTTTCCTATTGTCCCTTTCTCCTTCACTTCTTCAACATGAATAGGTACCTATAGGTATTAGCCAAAGTGAACTGCAGTTCAATAGTGAATGAAGTGTTTCTCACTTTATACGATGAGGCAAAGTTATGACCTGGTTTTATTGAATATGCACACATTTTACGAGTAATTTGTAGTCCCATGAAATCACTCACTTTTATAAAACGGTTTTCTTCATGGTAACTATTCAGCATTCATATATCTGAACGAAGCTTGCTTAATTAAATTGAAAGTTACTTTTGGCAAACTTGAGTAAAAGACCATTTAAATCTCCAGAAAATTAATGTTCCGTCGTGCAATAAAAGTATCATGAAGTAGTATCACAATGCATACCACCCACCCTACACCGGGCAAAGATGAGATCTGACATTTATCTAATTCCGCTCTCAACTTTAGATAAGTAGGTACATTAAAAAAAAAGTAAACTCTATATATAAATTTAATAAATAAATGTTACTTTGAGAATATAGAAAAAATCTTGTATATAGGTTTAGGTTATTGTTCAAGGTATATTAAATGTTTGAACACAAACAAATCTAGCCTTGTTGCGAAGCCGTTATTTTTTTTTCAAAATTCGCCGTAAAATGGCTAATTATGTTATCTACATACTATATTATAATACGACTGATGTTTTTTCGTAAGTTGCCAGTTGTATAATCTTTATATGCATTATAATGTCCTTAAGCACCCTAATGTAAAGAGAAGTAGAGGTATAAGAATTTATCACTGTGCGCACCGTTGCCGGTAGCAACGTGTAAGCATGATTTCCTTGTCTGTGGCAAGCGGTGTGTGTGTGAGTATGTGGCCGTGGGCATCATATCGAGCAATGCTTCTGAACAGATAACATTGAACAGATGGTAAAAGACGCACAGAGATGCAAAATCTCTCCTATTGCTGAGAGGTCCCCTCACTCTCACCACACTGCTTGTAAGCACGGGATTATCGGCGAACATCCGCCCCCGTCTTTGCGACCTTGCGAGTCAAACGGGTCAAGCTGGTATGCAGGTGCTCCGGCCAAAAGGAACCAGCTGTAGATACTCCAAGTGAGGCCGGACTTGCGACATATAAAGAAGAAGTCTTTGCACCGCAGTGAAGTAGGTACTGCTGCGCCCTGTTGAGCACTCCGTGTTTTTTGGATGGCAACTTGACCTTGTCTTCCAAATGAATACTGTACATTGCTGGAGATATCGACACCGAGGATCCCGATACTTTTGGAGATGGTGAATGGTGTGTCCAGGAATAGTGGCGCTACAATGAATGGGGTTTTGGCGGTAAATGCACATACTTGTGTCTTAGTGGGGCTGAATTAGACTAGGTTTAGTCTTCCCCAATCGGACACTCCTGTGAAAGTTTCGATTTCAAACACAAGTTGCTCGCGACTTTCCTCCACTGCGGACCGAGAGATGTTAGCTCGGATCGTGTAAGCATGCTAGACTCGTATGAAAGGAATACTGCGGTAGTTTAAGGCACCTAAAATACTTGGTAGCTTATTACCATCCCATTTTTATTCGTCATTCCTCATAAAAGAGAGAAAACATTCAACTATATTTTACATTTGTCCTATAATATCATGTCTCCTGTATGTTATCAAAGAAAGTTCTGACACAATTTATCCACATTAAATAGGGATGCCTATCATGTCAATTATAGCATTCATTTCACTTTTTACCTCTTAGCTGAATTTGTAATATTAATAAAGCCGTATCATCACCTGAAGTCTGATCTCGTGCTGGCGTTGCTTGAGGCGCTCTCGCTCGAGCTGCAGTGACTGCAGCCGTTTCTGTTGGTTTGCCACGTTCGCCCATCCACCATCTGGACCTCCAGTCCCCGAAGCCGGTGAACGCTGTAAGTGCTGAGCTGCAAGCAGATACGAAGAAATGGTCACACACATCATAATCATAAGGCTAGCACCTTAAACGTCTTGTCAAGAATCCCTTTTTATAACTGACACATTCAATGCATCTTTAAACGAGTAGGTACGGAATACCTTCTTGCGAGCAATGGGGCCGCCACGGCCTCCTTCTGCGAGCAATTAGTGCTCGAGAAGGAGGCGGCCGGAGCGAGCCCGGGAGAGATTTAAAACTCTCCTGGCCCGCCGAGTCCGCAACATGTTCGTCGCGCAGCGCAAGCTACTCAGACGCCAGAGGTCGCTCAACGACCTAAGTCCTTCATGAACGCAGGCCTGGGTGTGGCAGGTGAGGCCGCCTGTCACCCCAGCAGAAGTAGGCCGGAGTGGCGGGGCGTCAAGCGCTCCTCCTTTCCGGGGCAAGATGGGGACACCGTCCGTTCCTAAACCCGAGGGGGCCATCTCGAAACCGGAGATGGCCCTCAGTCAGCTGGGGTGCGAGGGAAATGCCTTATGGGCCGGGCCACCTTACACCCCGGCGTCTCAAGACCCGACACGGCGTGCGGTTTTAGTTGGTGCACAGCGGGGGTGGTTATGTCGGGTGCGGGGTATAAGGGGGGATTGCCGCACGAAAAAAAAGGTACGGTATACTTACGAATCCTTGGATCGAACCAGGATGTTGTACGAGTCGCATGATTTATAAAGTAAATCTCTCCTTCCGGCGTTGCAGCCTGCTCCCAACCATCTGGCAGGGCCCCTAGTGGATCCGTCGTTGTGTTACTACTTGTACTCTTCGCTGCTGAAATCAATCAAACGTACGTAATGAGTACCTTTGAAATGTTACATTTGTCATTTGTAGAATAAACAACAACTTGATTCTCTCAACAGCGACTAGTTGCAAGACAGCACATTATGAACTAGAACATACGCACACGTGGTTAAGAATCAGGTGGACAAACGGGAAGGTCGTCGAGAACTCGTTCCAAGAAACAGCGGCGCCAGACGACCGCGCACAGCTTTGGCACATGCATCCAAAAGTGAATCACATAAGTATACCGCACGCGCCGCGTGGTGTAGCTGACACCTCACCCACCCTCGTGCTTACACACACTTCGGATACGCCTATATACGTAGTACAACGCCACAAATAGCTGATCATTCATAAACAATTCACAGGTAGGCGGCTAATTAATCACCAATATCATCACTATTAACGCCGCACGACCGTACCACACAGTATATAGGTATTTGTTCAAGTTGTTCATCTGATTTGAATAATAGAGTAACGATACGTTTCCCTACGTAAAACCATGAATATTATTACAATAGGTTTACACTAAATGTATGTCGGAGTGAATGATAAACGAGTTTCTTTCGCAGCCGTGAGAGTATGAGCGACAGGCTAATTTTGTGTACTTCGAAAATGTGAAACCACAAGGTCTCACTTTTAGCCTTTAAGATCTTTAGTAGGTAAACCTAAGACATAATTCAAAAATATCGAATCGAGAATATCAATTATTTAAAACTAAATGAATTCCTAACCAACATGATCGTCTTCGACACTTTTAACAGGCTTCGGCGAATGTACCCATTTGAACTTTAATGTCTTCAGAGTGTTAGGTTTCCAAACTACACGGCTCTACATTGTTTAAACGTATTTAAGACCAAGTAGAGTTATTTATTTTAGTTTACATTATATAATTTATTTATTAACTATGTTGCCTTTGTTATCGGTTTAACGTTATTATGTAGGTATTATTTACAATCATCATTATTCAAAAGTCGCCGACAGGCAGAGCGCGGGCACTCGGCGACACCACGATATTCCTACGTTATGCCAACCCACCGCTTTGTTGTACTTTTACCTCTTAACCATGAAACAGAGCAAGGTATAATATTTATTTGACTGCTTCATTATTTTATGTTCAATTTGGTTTGTAAATTTAATCTGGTAGGTGATTTTAATTTGCATTAATTTAGCTTTAATATAAAAAACCACAGAGTTTCACATAGTTATGAAAACGAGCAGCTGTGTTATCGGGACGTAAGATTAAGGAAGAACGCGCCATGAAAATATAATTATTTGTATTGTCACCTGATCTACATAGGTGTTTGTAGTGAGGCAAAGATAAAGTATCTAACTTTAATAGTGTCACTTGCCTCGTGGCGTCTTGCGCGACGCGTTGACGTGCTTGCGCGTTGGCGCACTCCTCGAGAACGTGATATGATATGTGAATAGGTCACGTACTAAGTAAACTACCATATCTTTAAAAATGAACTCTTAAAGGTAAGCACGTGCTCTCGCTAAAGCATATGCCCGAGCCAGGAAGCATATTATGACGGTGACACAAAAAGCGAATACTAATCAAATTTCAACAGGAAAATTATAGTATTGTACATTGATAAAACAAACGAGTAATATAGTAAAGGTTTTTATTGGTTGTGGTGCGTAGTAGTCTTAGCGCACTTATTGTGTGGAGTAGATAAGGCGGAAATGTCGCAAACCGCTGAAAGGCGCGGGCGCCATGGCCGACGCGATCGCTGGCGCCGCGACACCGATGTATTTTCCGAACACCTTTCAACGCTCGTCTCACAACGACCGACGGAAACAACGCGTTAATTCCCGTCATAAAATCTGTTTTAGAATTCGGGTTATTTACTTGTTTTTATTTTAGTTCCATGATAATTTTAAACACGCCGCTGTGGCCAATTAAATCACAGGAAAACTAGAACCGCGAAACTACGAACGAAACTGTATAGTAGAAAACTTTATTATCTTATTTTGTATAGTATATACTGGATTGATACCTTCCATTCATAAGCTCAGTTTGTCAGTCAGTCAATAGACAATAGACAAGAAATACACACATCAACACTGTCTAGGGACATTTTACATTAATGGACGTAATTAAAAATATATCAATTCTAGAATTACGCCACGTCTTACAAACTTTTTTTTTAAATTTGAATTTAAATCCAAAAATAAAAATGTGCCATCACCAATTTGGTACGTATTAAAATTATTTGTCTTGAATTCATAACATAACATAACATAACATAAACTCACGCCTATATCCCCGAAGGGGTAGGCAGAGGTGCTAGCACCCACGTTTCGCCAGTTTATGTTTTAGGTCCCAATGTAATAGGTGGCGAGCCTATTGCCATTAACCGGGCACTTATAAACCTGCGATAAATACACACATAACTTCGAAAAGCATCGAAAAGTCATTTCTTTCTTCAGTTCATTTCATCTTGAATTCATATGTTTTAATTATGTAATCTATAAATGTAAAAATCTCTAGAGTGTAGGTACTGTAGGTTCTCAATTACATAGAAATAAATTAGGCATGAGGCATCTCTAATTCATTCCCTAATCTTGTTCACAGTGAATGGTCATCCTCAGTTAACCAGTTGAGAATTCATGTCACTAGCATATTGTAGTATTTTTTATTGTTTATTTTTTGTATTATATATATAGTTTTTATATATTATATATATAGTTAGTATTTATTATATTATGTGATATTCAATGTGCCTCATGTTGGCATGCCATAAGTAGTGAGCCAGCGAGAGGACAATCCATTCAAACCACCTAGCGCACAACCGTCGGTTAACGCGGTTTTAGGTTTTGAGGATGAATTCCTTTCAGGAAGGAAGCGTTGCAATAATACACATTGATCGACTTGCAAGTCTATGCGTAGTTCGGATCTAAATAGCACTGTGTTGTTTGTCCCAGAATATTGATTATATACTTATTATTTATACACGATAATAAATTAGTCACTGAGGCCCTTTGTTTTTCGTGCGGAAATACTCCTGGATACCCCCCATAAGGCATTTCCCTCGCACCCCGGTTGACCAGTCATTAATGCCCTCATAATCTCAGATATTAGTGCAAAAGCGCTCATTGAATGACATTTTAAGCAGACGCAATGATGATGTTTGTAGATCAACTTATCTATATGGACTATCGAACCGATCGGATAGATCGAAACAAAAAGAGATGAGCTAAATCTCAATTAATTGCACAACACATTTCTTATTTAGAAACACAATTATCAGACTTACCTAGATGCATGGATTGCAGTTGGGGGATTTGCAAGCATACATAACAAACAAAATAGTACTTATTAATAAACAAAAAGACGAAGCGACGGTAGCTTAGTGGTTAAGGAGTCGACCCTACGATCGAGAGGTCCCGGGTTCGAATCCATTACACTACCGACGTGAACCCACTCCTAACACAAGCAATTTAGCTTAGCTGGAGGGGTTAGGGGGAATATTAGTAATTTCGGGTACTAATATCTATTCTTTAAAAAAAAAACCAAAGAGCCCAAAAGTAAAGCAAAAATATTTCACATTCACTATGATTCATACGAAATTTAGAGGTTCATCAACATCTTCATGGCAATACAGTCAAGGACAATAATTAACTCATCATCATCATCTTAGCGCTGAATCACAGTTCGCATGTTTTAAGATTTGGCTAATTTGGTCTGACCTTCCAACCTCGAAAAGGGCACCTTTGACAGAGCCTCGTCTGTCAGTCAGCCGATGCATCAACTAGCAAGTGAGATTGGCTTGAATTCCAAGACCTTGGTGACGCCCCTTTCACACCCAAGGAAGATAAAAATTATATTAACAAATAGTAAAAAATACAAAACCTACTTCCCACTGCTACAAAATCACCCAAATAAAGTAGTCATTGAACTGATACTACCAGATACTGCGAAACTCCTAAAAAGGTAGGGAGTATCGAACCTGAACAAAGTAGTATAAGTAATAATCTTTAGTGGAGAATTTGCTCTCCGCGATATAAGAATACATCTACTCATAGTCGGGAAGACTAAGCTAACTGCACGATAATAGGAAAAAAAATCCGAAATAATAATACCTAACACGGCTGTAAGTAAATTAGACTAAAACAATGGTGATTATCCTTAAATGCTGCAAATACAACAATAATAACTTTATATTATGGAAATACCATGAACGTCATCGTACTCTATGAATCGGTTAATTTATTACGTGTTAATGCTATCTCTGATTATTTTTTTATTCATGCATGTAATAACATTAATGTATCTATATTTTATTTGTTACATTTTTGATTTTGTACTTAATTATAGTTACTAATTAATCATCCGACTGTTAAAAGTCAGGCACTTAAAAATTATATTCTTGCTGGTAAATAGAAAAAATGTTGCAAACTACCGACCACCATTTTAGCACTTTGGGCATTTTAATCACATAGGACAACATTGTGTATTTTGTGTGAATCTCAGATATTTCGAAATCCTGACAGAAATAATTCCCTAGTCAAGGAATAGTATTTCAAAATGAAAAAAAAAACAAGTTTAATTGTTGGAAATAATAGGCTTTCAAATATCAACTTGTCTAGGAACTTCATATCGTATAATTAAGTGGACATGTAGCTAGACGCCGGTGTAACAATAACAATATTATCCAATAACTTGATACTATCTAACCGCTACTGTTGTTTGCAAATTTTGGATGGAGCAAATTTTAGACAATCTTTAATAACACTTACCTATATAGATCTTCCGGTTAACATTAACACAAGTCAAATAAGTCTTACAATGTTTCAAGAAGTATGTCAACTAACCTGATCAAACTGGAAGGAACCCTGGATCACGTTTAATCGGTCTCGGGTAAGGATAAGCTGATAAACTAAGAGCAAATGAGTTAAGGTGAGATGCAATACTATGCAATTTTAACAAAGTAAAGCGAGAGAAATTATGAAAAACAAAACACATATAGAAATAGACATGTGACCTATGCCATGTGTGGTGATTCTAAACGAGAAAAGGATTGGAGCGAAGAATGCCGTAGGATAACTAAGAAGACCATCAGCTCTTGCCAAAATAAACAGAGGGTAGGGTACATAGTCCCAAAAACCAATTCTTGGGGAAGAAACGGACTGAAACCAAAAGATTGCAACATCCCATTGTGGATACCATTTAGAAAAATGTTTCATAAATTCGCTATTAGGTGGTGCAGATCCATATCAATATCATTTGAAAATTGAGTTTAGCTTATCAAAATATTTCAATGCAGTCACTAGAACGAACTCATTTTTTCGTTCAAGGTGAAGTTAATCCCTGTGTCATAGAGAATACTCTAATTGAGACACAGCATACCCAGGCCAGAAGGTACGTATTGCAATTTATCCATTGAAACTATTCTATACTTTACTAATGCCATCAACTGTTATGGTTGCAATCCTCTCCTAATTTTCAGTCTCAAGTTTGTACAGTACTGCGTAATGCGGCTAGTCGCATGGTTGCCATTTTTCCAGTTTATATTGTATAGCAAATAAACTCTCATTGAGTTTACCTTCAATTCAATTTACTTTTAGCTAAATCAACAACTTTTTTTCACCCGCCATTTAAGTATGGTAAACCACAGAGACTTCTAATATACGTGTCAACATTCACTTTTATTGATCAGCTACACATTCACCTGTAGGTACGTTTGTAAGACTAGCTGTACCCCGATTCGGGCGTCCTCTCATCTGCATCTTTTTAACTTTATTCTTATTGCTCAGCTTCTAAGGGTTGTAGCGTGATGATAAACAGTCTATAACCTTCCTAAAGAACTGGCTAGAAATGGTAAAATAATTTTTCAAATCGCGCGGGTGGTTCCAGTCATTAACCCGTTCTAACAAACTTTTCAGCTTCATTATTGGTATAGATGTCTGGCTATGTATATAAAGTATATGTAATTATACTTGTTTTGTAACACAACTACTCATCAGCCTCATCTATTGTTCGAATTAATGTTATTTAATACCTGGTGTAGGTGCAGGGTTGGCGATGGCTTGTTGCGGTGAAGGGGCTTGTGTCAGCAATGTTTCGCTGCTTTGATGTTGTATTGCATTTGTTACCGATTGTGCAGCCAACGTCTTGCGAGGATCGTCCCATGTTGTCGTCTTAGTTATGTGACTGAAAATAACAACATACTTGTTTAGTACTTTACGTCTTAGTTCAAAAAGACAACTCCGGCCCTAGAGAATGATACCTTTGTTTATGATAAATTATTTTAATATATGTAGTTAGTAAACAGGCACAGCGGTTACCTGTGTAACACTCAGTTTATCGATAAAAAGTTCACTCAAGTTACAGAATAGTCCAAACTCAGAACGAATAATTTATGTGATAAATGATAATTTATTGTTCTGAGTAGAGGTAAACTATAGAGGGATGTGTGAATATGAGGAAATCGAACCCGCCACACTTGATGTTAACACATTTTGAATAGCTGCCTGCGTATCCTGGGAATGGGTCGGTAAAGATTAAGACATATTAGATAAGATACGACCAAATCCTAAGTTAACAAATAACTGTTTCACTAATACAGATAATATAGGGTTAAAAACACTTAGTATAGTCACTAAGAATGGTTGACATAATAAAACCACGTCTCAATGTTTTATAGGTCGTAATAAAATTATGCTACGTTTTGAGACAAGATAAAATATTTTTAATAGAACAGATAAAAATGTACCGAACAAAGGCATTACTTGTTAATATATGAAGTATTCATTATAAACCCGTTAGTAGCATCGGCATCGTGTGAGCCAAATCTTCCCACTTAGCGGTCGATGTTACCAATTTGTAGACAAAACCGGACATGCGGAGTGTGCGAGCGCAACCCAATGAATAGCAGCCGCTGTGATGAATGACTCTTTTACTTTCTTTATACTGAAAGTAGGCAGTCATCACACTTGAGATCGCGTCATCTTTTGGCGGTTATAAAGTAAATACTATACCTATATAAAACTGTTCCTAATATTTCTTATTATACCTATATTATGTTAAATTTTAACTTTCATGGGAAACTTAAGTGGCATTTTAGTACTTGAAATTGCGGGTATGACACATACCTCTGACTTTTAGTAGTTATGTGTGTATAAAAAATGTTTATTATCGCTCGCTTAGTAATGTGCCTGGTAGATGGCTACAGGCCATCGCCCACTATTACATTGGGACCCAAACATAACTGGCGAATCGTGGGTGTGTAATACACCTCTAATTTCAAAAACATAAACATAACTTCAAGCCTGTATCCCGAAGGAGTAGGCACCCCTTCGGGATACAGGTTTGAAGTTATGTTTACGTTTTTGAAATAACGGGTTATGACTAAAATTTACAAAAAAATTGCGAATACATTGGAAAGCGGATGGGGGGGCATTACCACGACTAATCGATTTGCACGGCACAGTAATGAACTTGGCCGCGCTATCAGCTGTTGGCGATATCACGCCAGGCACCTGTACATGGCTCGGCCGCAGGGCACCTGCTCCGTTACTAATAAACTGCGTTTAATTTCTAATTATTCTAAAAAGTATATTGTATTACATAATATAATATTGTAGAATATACTGCTTCCGGGCTGTTTGGCCGTGGTCTACATGCAACGCCGGCCGTGAAAGCCTTAAGATTTATAATATAATATTAACAATATAGTAATAACTAATAACATATATTAATATATATAATAATATACATATTACATTGATCTCTAATAAATAAATGATTATGGTCACTCAAAGTGGTTTTTTACATAACATTTTTAATGCTTGTACTACTACATATTACCATCAAAATTACCAGTAGGTACGTAACATAGGGGGGTGTGTGTTGGGTAACCTCCTCGAGTGTCGCTCCGATTCCGATCCCGCTGCAGTCCGGGGGGAACGGAATCGGAGCGGCCGGTACACCCTGGGCGGCGGTCAATGGCTTCCCCTTCACCCCTTCATAGGGTTGGCATTGATCGTCGGCCAATACCCAACGTGGCGGGAACACATCGCTCTCCGTACTGCTCTGCTTTCAGAGGAGACAGGATGAGCGATGCTGTTAGTGGTGAGATGGCCCAGGGTCAGCCGGGGTGCGAGGGATATGCTCTATGGGTAACCTTACACCCCGGCGTCTGAAGACCCGAGACGGCGTGCGGTTTTAGTCGGTGCAAGCCCGACATAACCGCCCCCGCTGGCCGGCGGGGGGGTATCCGAAGGGATTTCCGCACGATAAAAAAAAAAAAAAAAAAAAAGGTACGTAACATAGGGCGCAAAGTTTCTAGAACTGGTCACCTGCATATAATTTTTATTTGAAGTTATTACAACATTTCAAAATATTACTCTTTGGCTGTACAACTTGAATACAATTTGTTTAGTGTGATTCTATTCAATTAAAAAGGTCTTGCTCAGACTTAAATTCTGCCGTATGTATGATTGCAACTGATTAAGCAGAATTTGAGATAATGAGCAAAAAACAATAATCAACTTCCGCGCGGATGGAGCCGTGGGCATCAGCTAGTCCTGCATATATTCCCGATCTAGCACCTTAGACTTTTATCTGTTCCTAAAGATTAAGAACCAATTACGTGATATACAGTTTTCAGAAGAAGCTGTCGGAGAGTATGAAAAACATGTACCATCTGACGCCACAACAGAGGAGTGGCATAAATATTTTCAAAATTGGTTTAATCGTAGGTATATATATATATATACTCTCAGGGGTGTGTGTTGGGTAACCTCCTCGAGTGTCGCTCCGATTCCGATCCCGCTGCAGTCCGGGGGGAACGGAATCGGAGCGGCCGGTACACCCTGGGCGGCGGTCAATGGCTTCCCCTTCATAGGGTTGGCATTGATCGTCGGCCAATACCCAACGTGGCGGGAACACATCGCTCTCCGTACTCCTCTGCTTTCAGAGGAGACAGGATGAGCGATGCTGTTAGTGGTGAGATGGCCCAGGGTCAGTCGGGGTGCGAGGGATATGCTCTAAGGGTAACCTTACACCCCGGCGTCTGAAGACCCGAGACGGCGTGCGGTTTTAGTCGGTGCAAGCCCGACATAACCGCCCCCGCTGGCCGGCGGGGGGGGTATCCGAAGGGACATACGCACGAAAAAAAAAAAAAAAAAAAAGGTATATACTCTCATATGTATTTTTATTCAATCTGTTATTTCACTATTAGAAACAGACTCTTCAATTTTATTTATATTTTGTTGTTATTGTCAAAAGTTGACGTTTATAATAATTTATTTTAATTTACAACGGCTTTACATAGAGACAACGGAATAGGTTTAGATTTGATAACAGGTAATTTGGTAGAAGTAGAGGTTATTGAACTATGTTAAACAAAATATAATTAATAATTTTTAATGATTTGCAGTTTTCGTCCATTATTATACGTCTGTTACTTGATCACGTCATAACGCCTAAATGGATCAGGATAAAATTTGGGACAGAAATTAATTACTATAGTCAGTTCATAGACGGTGGTTCGCGGTAAAGGGTAAGTATTTTACTTTTACTACTTTAGAGTTTAGGGTAATAACATAAATTAATACATGCATATAGATAAATTATGATCACGGTGCTATAAAATGGTTTATAAGATGGTTGCATATATTATGCAAGTAGGTAATGTATGCAAGACAATAATATACATAATAAAGAACGTTTTGTTATAGAAAGGCTGGAATAATTGTTGTCACAGTTTACTTGGCATTGCAGAGGATTGCGTAAGACATGGTTTATCTAGCTTCAATGGTAATATTGAATGACTCATTATGTTAAGTTAGTTACATCTATAAGTAAAGCTATTGTTTTCTATAATATATTTTAGTATAATTATGTTCCTTTTTAATTTTCCAAAAGGGTGCCTCCCTGGATGAAAGGTTGGACATCCAACTTGTAGCAAATGAAAATAGTTAGTGGGTAGGATTGACTATTAAATTGACCAAAACTTATTAAATTATACTTGCCTACTAATATTCAGTAATATTATTAATATTACATTCGTACCGTTTTACGATTTTTTGTTCAAGGCAAAGGCCAAACCCAGGCCCAGAAATAATATATCGTAATGTTGTAAATAAATGCACTTATTAAACTCACACTTATATCCGAGAAAGGGGAGGCAGGGGCATATCCTAAACCCAGGTTCTCTACTTGAAATCGAATGAAGCGAGATCGAATAACACTTGCTCGAAAACGTTTACTCGATAGTACTAGAAATCGATAAATTGTGAGCTCGACAGTTCACTCCCTCGATGCATCAAAATCTCCAATAACTATAAGCTCGAATCATCGGCAGCGCGAAGGCTCATTATCTTGAAACATCATTTCTCGACCGACCATCTAATCGATTTACAGAATATCTCGAAAACGGTCTAGTGGTTCCGGTGCTTCTGGGTTAGGTTAGGTTAGAACTGTGATCCCAACAGAGCGCGAGCCGAGCGAGCGTAGCGAGCGTGCTGCGGCAGCGGCCGGCGAAGCGCCGGAACCACTAGTTACGAGGAGGAACTTACGAGGTACATTTTAGGTGTGAATTTTAGGTGTGTCAATAAATTACCTACGTTAAACAATCTTTGTACTAAGTACCTTCGTACATATTTTTATTTAGCCAGAAAAAAGAGGGTAGTTTTAACCACAATTTCAATATTATATACACGTAGTATTTGTATCGAGAAGGGAACACCCAAAAACTCCGAAATATTTTATTCCGAATTTCATATAACTGAAGAAATGTGTTGTATGGTATTGATTGAAACTATTCTTTTTTTTTTACCTACATGTTGAGAACTACGCGGCGGGGGCTTTTATTAAGGGGGAAAATTTTTATTATTTTTGCGATAGGACGCACCGTTTTCGAGATATTCTATAAATCGATTAGATGGTCGGTCGAGAAATGATGTTTCAAGATTTTGACACATCGAACAATGAGCCTTCGCGCTGCTGATAATTCGAGCTTATAGTTATTCGAGGGAGTGAACTGTCGAGCTCATAATTTATCGATTTCAAGTACTATCGAGTAAACGTTTTCGAGCAAGTGTTATTCGATCTTGCGTCATTCGATTTCAAGTTGGGAACCCCCTAAACCCATATTACCTACGCCAGCCATATTTTTGGTGCCACGTAATTGAGGGCGAGCCTATTGCCATCTAACAGGATTGAAGAATCGGAAAATTGGGATTGCCTCTAAGGTTTATTGAAAGGGAAAGGGAATAAGGAATTTAGGAGTATAAGAAAAACTTAGTGTCACATTTTTACCTCCAGCCTCACCTGCCAGCTGGTACACCTGCCGATCAGCAGATGAGGTTCTGGCGCATACTTTCTTCTTGGGGTTGCTAGGTTGGACGGCAGTTTTTATTTGGTTTACGTTGGTTATTATGACCAACGTAAACCAAATAAAAATGGATGGAGGAAGGAAAGCGGACCCTGAGCTTCGAAGTGAAAGCATCTGATGCAACCAGGATCACCGTTAAGATGAAGTTAATGTGTTGTTTTAAAAATGTTTTTATGAAGTAGTCTTTATGTAGGTATATCATACCTAAGAGACGTGAGGTGCAGGCAAGTATGTAATTACAGCACAATCTGAGAATTGCACAGTGAGTGGGGGCTGATGCGGTAAAGGGAGGAGGGAGGGGATAGATCGGGTTGCATCACACACCTAACGTGCGACTCGCCAATTATATCTACTTTTTACATGTTGTTTATATTCCTTACACATTATTTTGTTCATAAGTTCGTGAATTCAAAGACGCGTAATCGATCATTCTCAGAACTCAGAAATTGGCAACCCGGATCCCTGTTGTTATTAGTCATTGCTTTATTGTTAGCCGCCTTAAGATCATTAACAGTTAGTCACTTTAAAAAAACACATACGAATTAATATATGGATGTACATACGTAATACCGCCTGTGATAATAAAAAGCAAACTCGAGGTGAGAAAGTATTTTTTGTTTCGACTTTGCATTCTCAGTTAAGACGCCAACTACCTACTTATATTAAAGTTCATGAAGCAGTCAAGAGAAAGTATTACCTGTGCCGAACCGTTATGTCACCAGTCACCATTATTTCTTATCTTCATCCCTCAAGCGATTACTCAGGTAGATCTTTTAGTTTTCAAAGAAAGTACTTAAATGATAAAATTGCCACTATATCGATAACAGCTGTAAAAGCGGTTAAGAATGTTATCAACATTACCTACAATAGATACAACACAATATGACACAAAGGATGCAATTTGTATTAATAGATCAAAATTTACGTAACAACGTGCGCTATCAATAAAACTAAACGTAACAGTCAGAAAACATACCTACCTAGGCACAAAAGTAGAATTAAAAATATAAGTCTCAAGACTCGCAAGCGAACAATCGGCATGTGACAAGGAGCTTATGAAATATTATATAGTAGGCCATTTCTCTCCCGCGAAGGCCTTCTACTATTGCACAATGCTGCCGGTGTTGGCCTCTTACGATAACACGCCAACGATGTCTGTCGGCCTACGAGTCAATCCGAATGTTATCGAGATGATGAAGTCGATCAACATTTTAGCCAGTCTCATTACAACAAAATAATAATTAATTTAATAACATACGACTGATAACTTAGCGATAGTACCTAAGTACCTTACTTTAAAAAAAAAGATTGGGTTCACTAAAAGCAATAATTGTGGGTAATATTTAAATTTAAACTCTATTTTATCTAATTAAAAAAAAAAATATATCTCAGGATAGTGCTCGCCCGCTTTGATAATTGCAAATATATAGGAACGTGGACGTATACAGACTTACGTTGAAGAAGCAAAATAATATATTATTCCACTGTAACCTACACAAACTACGAATCGCAAACAAAGTATGAATCGTAAACAGATTCGCGAGCACAATATGACGAATTCAGTGAAATGCCTCGTGTTTCAATTAAACGGAAAATAAAGTTGGCATCGCGTCCGTCGACGTAACATAAACATTAAAATAACTATGATGGTTGAGTAGCAGGTCGCAAAATCTCATTCAGATGCCAATACATTAATGTAGGTACCTATGAAGATATTATGTATGGGAGGGATATGCTCTATGGGCAACCTTACACCCCGGCGTCTGCAGACCGGAGACGGCGTGCGGTTTTAGTCGGTTCAAGCCCGACAAAACCGCCCCCGCTGGCCGGCGGGGGGGTATCCGAGGGGATTTCCGCACGAAAAAAAAAAAAAAAGTACCTTTACAGAAACCTATTTTAAACTAGCATCGCGGCGCGGGTTCACCCGCTTAAGTCTTGATCCCGAGTGAATATCGGGATAAAATACTTAGGCTCCTGCCTATGTTATTCAGGTATAACGTAGCATTCTAATAGTTGAAAAAAAAAGTTCAAGTCGTTCCTGTAGTTTTGGAGCCTATTCAATGCAAACAAATCATCAAATCTGTCCTCTTTATAATATTAGTATAAATTATTACTGAATAAATTGAAAGTCTGACATAGGAAATTTTATTCGTAAATAAAGCATAGCTTTAGTTATTTCTATCCTATGAGCAATATAACAACATAAGTAGAAATATACATGCTAAATTAAGGTAGTACTAATAAATAAGGTGTCACCAAATTAGGTCTCTGAATTTGGTGTGATGACTTGGTATCGACAAAATATGTATTTGAAACAAAAATAAATATCGGGTAAAAAAAAAATATGAAAAGAAAAAAAAACACCACCAGCGACCAGCGTCACGTGACGCGACGAGCACATGTGACGCTGGTCGCGATTTAGGTATTTCTCACACATCCGCTTGGAGAATACTGTGAGGAGAAGGACTGCACGCCTACCACTTTCTGCGAGTGCAAGAGCTCCTTACCACAGATTTTGAATTTTGATCGGCGGTTAAGATTTTGTAGGTGGTTAGTGGAAGATCCTACCAGAAAAATTTGTGGACAGACGAGTCCACTTTTACCAGAGTGGGCTTGTTTAATATTCACAATGCACACTGGTGGTTCTTTTTTTTTTATATCTTATACATTTTTTTTTTATTTTACCCGATATTTTTTGTTTTTGTTTCAAATACATATTTTATCGATACCCAGTCATTTCACTAAATTCAGAGACCTAATTTGGTGACACCTTATATATTAAAATCGCAATACCCCTTGACCCTCGCTTCAAATGTCGTAGTTTGATTGTTATGAGGAACTGTAGAAGGTATATATGATAATTGAAAACTCAATACTAACTTAAATCTAGACGTAATAACGATACAACGACTCAATCTCCACAAGAAGCATCTGTTATTAATGTAGATCGTAAGCGGTTTGTGTATCACTATAAGACAGTGCTCTGGTTGCACCGGAAACGCGTCATATCGGACGTACATCCTCGTCTGGTGCGCAATTTTACCCGTTTTACTCTTGCACACACCACACAATAGACCCGCTGTTTTACAACAACAGTCGCAAAAAGCAAAGTTACCAACCAAAGAAATTGTAACTATTTATTTATTACTTGATTGATGACATAATTAAGGCCAAGTCCGATTAGACATACAAACACTTAGATCGGCACTATCTCATTGAGCTCGCATTGGTGTATTGTCACTTTATGAATATGATTGCTCCTTGGCATATGACGCAGTGAGTAAAAATACCCAGTGCCTATATCTTACAGAAGGGCGAGCGGGCTGGGGTTATCCTTTCGAGGGCTTACCCGGGGTGCCCGGCAACGGACACTTGGGGAGGACACCGTGCGGTTTTAGTCGAGACACGACATAAACCACCCCCGCTGGCCAGCGGGGGGGTATCCGAAGGGATTTCCGCACGTAAAAAAAAAAAAAAAAGAGCGAGCGGGGTAGGGAGCTTAGTGCTTAGCTTACTTAGAGCTTAGCGTACTATATATAATTAAAGGTGGATTTTTAAATGAAGTTTGTCTATCAATTCAATTTAATATTTCTGTTTTTTTTTTTTTTTTATTCTTTATTTAAGGAGCTTAGCCACAATATGACTATGTCGCTCCATCATAGCCAGTATATCATAAAACTAAACATATCTTAGGTATTCACAGTATAATGAATAACAGTCCTGTGCTGTATCTGACATAGGACTTGCCAGGATACTATTGCATCTTCCAATTAATTTAATATTTCTGTATTAATGGTAAATGGTTGACTGGTAGAGAATGCCTGTGGCATTAAGTCCGCCTATGTACTTGTGCATAAAGTTTAATAAATAAAAAAAATAAAAAATTGTACTGATATGGACAATACTGACAATTTCATACGTGCGATGGAGCTATGTTATAGCCGTCTCCTATTCAGAGAAAAGAAAAATGAATTCCTTCTGACTTGACAATTAGATTGATCTAGACTCAGTTCAGTCTAATTGTCAAGTGAGAAAGGTCATCGACTTTCAGTTTAATTACAAAATAACTGTCACATTTATATTATTAAACTTGTTATCATTTTTAAGATTCCATTAAAAGTACAAAATCTGTCAAATAAACCATATTAATTTCTGCTATATAAAGCTAAGAAATTACAGTCCTTTCATTGACCCTCTAAATGATCCTACCTTCCCTTTAACTGGTGAGAAAAAATACAAAAAGAAATCAAGAGATTAACGTACCTTTCTTTTTTTATTTTTTTTATCGTGCGGAAATCCCTTCGGATACCCCCCCGCCGGCCAGCGGGGGCGGTTATGTCGGGCTTGCACAGACTAAAACCGCACGCCGTCTCGGGTCTTCAGACGCCGGGGTGTAAGGTTACCCATAGAGCATATCCCTCGCACCCCGACTGACCCTGGGCCATCTCACCACTAACAGCATCGCTCATCCTGTCTCCTCTGAAAGCAGAGGAGTACGGAGAGCGATGTGTTCCCGCCACGTTGGGTATTGGCCGACGATCAATGCCAACCCTATGAAGGGGTGAAGGGGAAGCCATTGACCGCCGCCCAGGGTGTACCGGCCGCTCCGATTCCGTTCCCCCCGGACTGCAGCGGGATCGGAATCGGAGCGACACTCGAGGAGGTTACCCAACACACACCCCAAGAGATTAACGTACCTGGAAGTCTAAGTCAAAAATCTTTTGTTCTGTTTACTTTCGAAGTACGTACATCGCTACAGTGTAAAGTCAACATATATTTATAACTAAGTAGGTGGTTAGACTAGTAAATTTAATTGGTTTGACAACAATAATGAAATACCAACCTAAACACTAAATAATACAATTCCCTCAAGGACTTTAATTCGCTAAAAGATTTGGACATCAACAACAGTGAAAATATCAAATTTAGAGAAGGCATTACGACGAAAATTTAAGACTACCTAATTTATGATTAAATTAATTAGAAAACGCACAGAGAAGCATTATGTCATTTAAATAGTTCGTTGTGTAATAAAAATTTGTTATTCAGCTAGGGTTGCCAACCATATTTCATAATACTTATAGTATTCTTCATTATTTTCGTTAAATATCCTTTATACTTTTGCACTATAATAAAGTATGTGAAAATACTTTATTTCCAACCTTGACTGTGATGCGCATAATCAACACCTTATATGGGTAAATACTGAACTAAGGCCAATTTAAAAGAGAGACTGAATATTATTATGGATCAGGATAACCTTATGCCGAAACCATAAGATTAAAATTAATACAAAAGAATTGTACTTATAAAGAATTTTCATAGAGAAGTACCCTTGACAAGTGGCGATATGTACTTAAAAATGCATGTGATAACTTACCATCTATAAAGAAAATTTTTGCTTATTTACTATTTATATTACTATTTACTATTTTTTACTGAAAGAGCTTTTTCAGTAATGAAAATGAAATGGCGATTTAAATATGAATTGGGAATGTAAAGATAGCTTCCAAAAATTTAAAGAATGAAAAGAAATAATGAAAGACTAATTTTGTGCTAGAACATCACAAAAATATGCTTTCAAGAAAAGTAATAAATAAATTCGATGAATTTATCTTGTTTAGTTTAGGTGTTCCTATATATAACACCTTCCGACTCCATTATCTTACCAGCTCCATGGTGCCATATTATCGCATTTTCACCGAAGATACGAAAGTATACAGAATTTGAGGCCAATCGAACTTCAGGAAGTGGTTCTAACTAGTACTTACCTTTATTATACTGATAGTTTTAAATTGAGAAATTTTACAAATCTAGCGAAATTTATATTAAAAAGAATATAATTACCGATATACTTACATAATTGATTGTATCTACCCTAAGAGTAATCCCAAATAATCAGGCATTATAACTGCACTGTTTTTCTATCCTGACCTGACTCTACTTCACATGACAACTTGTGGAAGTGCAATAAACTCACATGCGTATTATCGGTAGATGTTGATGTTTTCATTGCATTTGATTTTACGTTTTTAAGTGTTTAGTGTTATCACTAAACACTTAAAACACACAAAAAAACTTTGGAGGTAAGTAACTACTATCTCTATATTACAAGTTTATGAGGGTAGGTCATAAGTCTAGCAATGCTAGCTTTGGATGCAATTGGGATTGGCGCTCGGATGAAGAGTGTGCGCAAAATAAAGAATTGTTATTGAGTTCGGGGAAAAGAGATGAGATCGAAATAATAATTGAAGCCCATAATAAAGGATAAACCTTTCCAAGAACACTAGGCGAAATATATACATAACATAGCATAACTTCACGCCTGTATCCCTCTGCCTACCAGAGGTGTATTACACACCCACGATTCGCCAGTTACGTTAAGGTCCCAATGTAATAGGGGGCGAGCCTATTGCCATCTACCAGGCACATTATTAAGTGAGCAATAATTAACATTTATTAATGCACACATAACTACGAAAAGTCAGAGGTGTGTGCCCGGGGCGACTGGGGATCGAACTCGAGACCTCGTCTCAGCAGTCCGTTACGTACGCCACTGGGCTATCGCCGCTTTTAAATATGTACAATGTACCGAAATACCATAAAACGGTAACCGAGATAATACCTAATAGATTCCTAATGTCTTCAGCTACATTTCAATGTAGCCTAAGTAAAACTGAAAATAAATTGCGCTATTTAAGACTGCAGAGATTCCACCAGTACCTTTTTTTTTTTTTGCGGAAATCCCTTTGGATACCCCCCCCCCGCCAGCCAGCGGGGGCGGTTATGTCGGGCTTGAACCGACTAAAACCGCACGCCGTCTTGGGTCTACAGATGCCGGGGTGTAAGGTTGCCGATAGAGCAAATCCCTCGCACCCCGACTGACCCTGGGCCATCTCCGGTTTCGAGATGGCCCCCTCGGGTTTGGGAACCACGGTGTCCCCGTCTTGCCCCGGTTTAGGGGAGGGGTGCTAGTCGCCTCACCGTCCCGGCCTGCTTCTGCTGGGGTGACAGGCGGCCTCACCCGCCACCCCCAGGCCTGCGCTCATGGAGGACGGAGGTCGTTAAGCGACCTCCGGCGCCTGAGTCGCATGCGACGCGCGGCGAGCAAATTGCGGGCTCGGCGGGCCGGGAGAGTTCTAAATCTCTCCCGGGCGCGCTCCGCCATCTCCTTCGCGAGCATTACATGCTCGCAGAAGGAGGTGGCGGCGACCCACGCGCTCGCGCTCCGCACCATTGCCGCAATCATGCTGCCGAGCAAGAGGAATCCCACCCCGATGGCTGCCACGAGGTCGCGCCTCGGCGCCTCCCACGCCGGGCAGTCCGCCAGCGTGTGCAGCCCTGAGTCCTCGCTCGCTTCGCAGTCATGACACTCAGGCGTTGGCTCCTTCCTGATCCGATGCAGGTGGTCCCCGAAGCACCCCTTCCCGGAGATCACCTGCGTCAGTCGGTACGAGAGGCTTCCGTGTCGCCTCTCCTTCCCCGCGTAGAGTCTCCTGCAGGAGTCATCGGGCCCCCTCATGTTGGGCAATAGCCGAGCCAGAGCGAGAGCTGTGCCCTTCAATTTGGGGGCCAGACTTCGGATGTGCTCTCCGAAGTCCCATCGGCCGTCGAGCACGAGCCCCAAATATTTCATTTGGGGCTTGGCGCCGATGCGATTTCATCCCACGATGAGACTGGATCCCTCGGGTGGCTTGCTCCGAGACCCATGAAAGAACAGGGCCTCGGTTTTATGCAGAGCCACCTCGAGACCCAGCCGCCGGATCCGCTCAACGACTTGGGCAACCGCGGTTGTGGCCTTTAGGGTCCCTTCGCGGTACGTCGCCCCGCACGCCGTCACGAGCGTGTCGTCCGCGTAGCACGTGACGGCGGCACCGCCTACTAGCTCACCGCGAAGCACCCAGTCGTGACCGATGTTCCACAGGAGCGGCCCCAGGACCGATCCCTGTGGAACACCGCACGACATTTCACGCCGACCGAGACCGGTCACGGTTGGGTAGATGACGGCTCTCTCCGTCAAATACGCCCCGACTATGCGGCGGAGGTAGAGAGACACTTCGTGATACACGAGCGCCTCCCTAATGCAACTCCAGTGCAAGGTGTTGAACGCGTTGGTGATGTCCAGGGACACCGCCAACATCACCTCACCCCGGGCTACTACATCCTCCGCCAGAGCCCTCACACGCGCATGATGGCATCCACGGTGGAGCGCCTCTGGCGGAAGCCATATTGGCCATCCACCAGGTCCGGCCCCACTCTTGAGAGGTGCTCGACGAGGCACTTCGCAATTACTCTTTCAAAGAGCTTGTACACCTCGTCGAGCAACACTATGGGCCGGTAGGCGGACGGCGAGTCCGCCGGGCGCCCCTCCTTTCGGATGAGGACCAGTTTCCCCGTCTTCCACAATTTCGGAAGCTGGCCCCGCTCCAAACATGCGCTGAGAAGCCCTCTCAGTCGGGGCTCGAGAGCGTCGTCGACTAGAGCTAGGACCCACGCTCGGCCTGGAATGCCGTCGGGCCCGGGGGCGGTGTGTTTGGCTCTTAGCCTTCTCACCGCCAGCTCTAGTTCTGCTCAAGTGACCTCGGGCACGTCGTCGTCTTCCACGTCAGGCGCCATGGGCAACCGAGGCGGAGTCATCTGCGGTGGAACATGTTCCACCGCCCGCGCTGGGAACAGGGAGCCAACAATTCCTCCGAGCAGATCCGGCTGGAGACACCGGGTTAACGGCGGGGCCTTGGGGCGCAGCTTGTCCCTCACCCTCCTTTAGGGCCGCCCCCAAGGGTCCCGATCCAGCGTCTCCAGCAGCTCGCGTAAGGCTGCCTGTTTGGCTCACGGGCCTCCGCATCTGCGGGGCGGCGACGCCTCCTACGGAATCGGGCCCACCGGCGGTGCGTGATCACGCAGGCCCGTCTGAGCTACGCGATCTCCGACGACCACCAGTAGACCTGACCCCTCGGATTATAGGGCGGAGCCCTAGGCATCGCCGCGTCACAGACAGGGGTCATGGCCTCCCGGAACCACTCCGCCTCATCGTCTATGCTGACAGGCCTGTCCGGTGAAATTTAGGTACCTACCGAAGTAAGAGCATTAGATACCTGTACTAACTTATAATTCTTAGTATTTAGCGTATTATGGAACCACTCTTAAAGTAAAGCAAATACAGTTTTTATGCATAATAAAAGCATCTACTGCATTACGTCAGTCATTTATAATACCTACGTAGTTAATGGAATAAATAACTGAATTAAAATTGAAATGAAACTAAAAAGAAAGTACAGATTTGTTTCTATCGTATAAATGCTACTAAGTATTATGCGATCAATAACTATTCGTAGGAAAATAATCGCAATAGTTACACTCCACGTAATTCTTTAATAATAATAATATAGGTACCTATCTCTGCAATGTATGAACACAAGAAGACGCATTCAGAGTATACAGACAACTTAGTGTTAGGTAACATACAATTTTCGCACAGAGTATTCTCTTAGTGGCAATCAAAATTGGATGAAGAGTTTTAACTGGTATGTATATCCAGTATGAGTATGATTGTCCAGTTTGGCGTTAAAGTTTGACATTACAATAAAACAACAGTTTTTTTATTATACTTGCATAAAACAAACTAACATAAAGTTGCTGGTAGACTATCTCTCTCTCTCTCTCTTTTGCTGTTAATTTTCCTCATATAATATAGGTATCCCTTTTACCCGACTGCGCCAGAAGGAGGGTTATTTTTTTATAATTTTTATATATTTTTATAATTTATTCGTATTTACTATGAAAGTGACACTCGGGTATTTCATAATTTAAAAAAAAAAATTGGCGCTTAACAGTATGTTGTTTAAAAAACATTTCCACTCAAACTATATATTATATATATATATATATATATATATATATATATATATATTCGCCTGCTTTCAGGAGTTTGTCTTAAAGTAAAGTGTATCGATCTACCCAACATCACTTATGATTTAAATAAATACATAATATGTAACTACCTTTCTCTAAACAAATTGAGAAAACAACTTAAGTGCAACAATCAGCACCTCATGTGGAAATCGTGGAATATCGACGTAATATTGACATGCAAATGGTTTCTTTGTAGTGGTAATGCAATAGACGGTAGCTTATACAGTAGGTACGAATGTATACCGTTAACCGAAGTGTGTCGTTTCGTCAACAAAGCGTCTGTTGGCAAACATTGTTCTAATGTCACTGATCAGTATCTGTGTAAATAAAATTGCGGCATGAACGTGAATATTCTTGTAGCACTATTACACACGTGCTATAAGCAATAAAACATAAATCAGTTACATTACACGCCTATTTATTGCCTAGCTATTTAATATTATTTTGCTATTAATTAACTATGTGCTCGAGACTTGTGGTTTCAGGATTCATCTACATAAATCATAATATCCAAATGTAGTCCATAGGTAACTATGTGCTAAGCCAACGTGATTCAAGAAAGAGAAGTCATACCAATTGTCATTATTCAGTACGTAAGCAGCAAAAAGGAATTGGGTACCCAACAATAAAATAGGATAATAACATATGATAAGAAGTGTCCTGTGGAAAGGTTCCTATAGATAAGAAGATATCTACTGTTAAAATTTGCCTACTAATATTCTGACGTGACATGATAACTTATAATACTTCAATTAGTGTCGGTAATGTAGGTAGTATTTTACCCATTAAAAGTCATATTTTGCATTATTCTAGTACGGAGCAGAAACGTATCACGCTCTTAATAAATTGAGGGTCAGGTACACTCAAATTTGTTAGAGCGGTTTTTAGAGCAGTCAGTGGAATAACTGCATCATACTAATTCTGATAGTGACTCATTCATTCACACACGACTTACTAGCCATTATTTATTTTACGTCAAATAAATTTTCCTAAGGTCTCGAAGTTAAAATCTCTTAAGTTTGCATTTGCTATTTTAATTTATTAAGCGTAGCGAGCCGAAGGCGAGCGAAGCGTCTTTCTCCACAAATCGGGTTTTCGCGTGAAACCATACTCCTCCTAGACGGCTCGACCGATCTTGACCAAACTTGGCACGGTTATCAAGCTCAGTTTGCTGAGTGTCTCTATGGGTCGAAAGTTGATGTCCGACGTACCATCGAGGAATAATCACGGAAAAACCAAATCAATGGAAAAAGTCGACCGGTCACGTTGACCTATTGTTGAATAGGCAAATCTCGCTACGCTTAAGTTTGGGTTGATTGCGAAGCTGGTAACCGTCCTAGTAATTAGATAACGTAAGATTTTATGATATCACCCTGTATAAGCAACCCAATAGAAAGGTCCAGTTTTGGTAGTTAGCAATAAGATTATGGGTACTTAACACATTTTTTATAAAAGGTGATATAGATGGTGTAAATTTCAAAGGATAGCACATAACTAGCACGCTACGACAGATCCACAGCTTCCTCACGATGGATCGTAGGTTTTTCACTGAGAACAACATGGCGGAGACGGCATTCTAAATTTGAATCGCGGACGAGTCGGCGCTCGCGTACGTAAATAAACGCACACACGAATAATAATCAGTAACACTATACAAGCGTCAGATAGAGCATCGTGTAACATCTACATCACATAGAACAGGACTACACAACAGTTAATTTAGATCAGACTTATCGCTCTTATGCCGAATCTGAGGCACAATGTACCAGAGAGAGTAATGATAATATACTGTCTAGCCGCACTACCTACATTCGTACACTGTAGAACGCACTTTATACTCACACTTCCACAAATGAACGAAAACGCAGTAGTGACGCATCGACTTCCGGCCGAAGATTTTAATATAGAATCTACTGTTAAAGTCCAGCCAAACGTTTGCAGTGTTTTCCTTACCCGAAAGAAATAACCTGGATACCTTCCGCCGGCCAGCGGGGGAGGTTATGTCGGACTTGAACCGACTAAAACCGTACACCGTCTCGGGTCTTCAGACCCGAGACGGTGTACGGTTTTGTACGGGTGTAAGGTGACCCATAAGTCATTTCCTTCGCACCCCGACTGACCCAAAGGGTAAAATCTGTCAATAGGCTCAAATGAACCGTGATAGTTAGACACTTTAAATTTTCACAGATGAAGTATTTATTTTGCCGCTATAGCAACACATACTAAAAACAGAATAAAATAAATGTTTAAGGGGGGCTTCCATACAAGAAACGTATTTTTTATACCGTTACCGTTATACTATAACGGCAAAAGGTAGACGCTTGAAATAATCACAAAAAAATTTAAGAGAAAAAAAAATATTAAAATTAAATAAATGAAAGGGCCCGGTACAGTATTTATAATGGTACAGAGTCCGACTCGCATATGGCCGGTTTTTTTTTCAAAATTTATCAAACTATATTTAAAAGTATAGGTATAGTATCCATATATATATATATGGCACCATATGGGACCACCAAAGATTGAAACGCGTAGACTAATATCTACTGTAGATTGGCACTGCCCACGGTATCACATTAGTTTCGGAAGAAACAGATAAAACTGTGAATATTAGTTTTATCAAATTTAATGTACCTACGTGAATTGTCCATTCGCGCAACCCTTGTGGAAATCATTTAAAAACCTTGTATTTCGTACAATTTGTACTTTCTAATTTTATTCATATCATTGTTCTTTATTTTGCGGTATATTATTCAGTAGGTAAAAATATTATATATTTTATTCTGAGACATACATAATACAATATTTCATCGTCATCCGTACTCATACATTCATCTTAACATTTGCATCTCGGTTGCATGCAGCCGTCCTTCAACCATCGCCTCTACCGGCCAGCTCTTAGATCCATTAAGGACAGCGAGCCGGATCATGCTCTTGTAGAATTTTCTCTTAAGTCTAAGGAGGATTCACGTGTAACGCGTAGTTGCTGTAATCTGTCGTTATTTCATCCAACCAACGTGAATCCTATACTTCACGGCTAGATTTAGTTTGCACATCGCTTTATAGTAGTGAACCGAGATACTCAAAGGCAAAGCAGGTTGGTAATACCTACATGGTATAGGCACCGATCAAATAAATTGTTGGGTATAGGGCGCACATCAAGCGCTACGGCATAGTAGCGTTAAAGATACCCTCGAAATCGCAGAACATATACCTACTATGTTTTGGTTCTGCTGATTTTTAGGCCAATACTCTCCAGTTTTTACTGCCATGTTGAATCTGCTCTGAGGGACATTTCTAGTATATATACCAATCACAGACCGAAATGTGATTGAATTGCGACCGAATTATGCATTGACCGAAAATAAGGTATTCTTCTGATAAAAAATATAGTCATGTTTCGGTATAATCTCAGTTCAGTCGGATGCCGACACTTTGACACCAGGCAAATTCTATTTAAACAAAAAAAACAAAGGTAAAGAACTTGAACAAGCAAAATTAATACGACATACGACACAGAGACGACAATAACCGCGGAAAATTAAGAAAAAATAAACTGCCAATTACGGGTGAGCGATTATGTGTGATTGCTATAATCGAATTGGTTACGTTACGAGTACTAATATTGAAAAACGATTATGAGATTGGAACTAACTTTTTTTTATAATCGAGAGATCATATCATTCGATTATGACACTACTACCACAGATTACCTAATAGTCGGTACAGATGAATCACTGCCTGAAAATCAACGTACTTGTACGAGCTAGGTGCCTACTTGTCCACATGATCGACCGCTGCGTGCAAATATGTATCTTAAGGCTAGACCGTACGGCTATTATTACGTTGCAGCCGCTTGGACTTGGAGTTATGTATTAGGAAACGTCGTGATGTTAGGGCTGCTTTTCTCAATAAAAAAATAATTTCTCAGTAAAATTATAGGTAGGTATGTGTCGGTTCAGGGCTGCACACGCTGGCGGACTGCCCGGCGTGGGAGGCGCCGAGGCGTGACCTCGTGGCAGCCATCGGGGTGGGAGTCCTCTCGCTCGGCAGCATGATTGCGGCAATGGTGCGGAGCGCGAGCGCGTGGGCCGCCGCCGCCTCCTTCTGCGAGCATGTAAAGCTCGCGAAGGAGGTGGCGGAGCGCGCCCGGGAGAGACTTAGAACTCTCCCGGTCCGCCGAGCCCGCAACTTGCTCGCCGCGCGTCGCAGGCAACTCAGGCGCCGGAGGTCGCTTAACGACCTCCGTCCTCCATGAGCGCAGGCCTGGGGGTGGCGGGTGAGGCCACCTGTCACCCCAGCAGAAGCAGGCCGGGACGGTGGGGCGACTAGCGCCCCTCCCCCAAACCGGGGCAAGACGGGGACACCGTGGTTCCCAAACCCGAGGGGGCCATCTCGAAACCGGAGATGGCCCAGGGTCAGTCGGGGTGCGAGGGATATGCTCTATGGGCAACCTTACACCCCGGCGTCTGTAGACCCGAGACGGCGTGCGGTTTTAGTCGGTTCAAGCCCGACATAACCGCCCCCGCTGGCACGCGGGCGGGTATCCGAAGGGATTTCCGAAAAAAAAAAAAAAAAAAAAAAAGGTATGTGTCGGTTCAGATAAAATATAATGAAAAAATTACGATATCGTTACCTGAAGCGCGCGTACGAGTAATCGTGTAATAAAAAAGAAGTAGAATACGGCACTGGTGCTTAAAATAGTCACTCAAAAACTAGGCAAATTAGCCTACCTAAACCTATCGTATTATGGGTGTATGTATTCCCGTGCGAAGCCAGGACTCAGGCCGCTAGTTATAATTTATCTTATTAATAGGGCAGATTACTTTTGTTATTAAATAGCCTAACCTAAGTAATGAAGCCAAATCTTTCAATACAGTATTAAACGATAAAATAATACGTAGGCGAAGTTTGTAGGTAGGTAACATTATTTACCGAACGTGAATTAACAAAATTACATATACTTATTTGAACTTTTTTCAACTTTCAGTCACAATTCTATATAATTACATTACGGTCAATGTTCGATCTCGAAAATTATGTTACGAGACTACCTTTTTTAACATTTGGCAGATCGACAAAAGATCAAAAGTCTAGACCGAGATTGAATTTTGAACATATTTTTTTACAAGAATTGGCCCTCTGGAGCTCGGCTCCATCCTAACCAACAACGACATGTAGCATACCTACATCAGTAGACAGTAGCATACCATGAAATGTATTTTCCGTAATTGCGGGCAACGCCCGAAACACAAACGAAAGAAGTGTCATTTAGGTACCATGAAGTTACTTCGGACTAATTTTTTTCGGTCGGGACCATAAAGTAGGTAGCAAATCCAAAATATAATATCCGATTGCGTTATTAACAAAATTTCAGTTAAGACATGTTTAGATCGTTTACGTTTGTTATTTCGTAATTAGTTTTCTCTTCGTATTCAGAAATTACAAATATTTGTTTAAATGCCTACTTAAATTATTTTATTTAATGACTGTACTCTGTCCAGTAGCTAATCCGTCCACCTGAGAATCTGTCCAGCTGAGAATCTGTCCAGTTGCGAATCTGTCCACTTGCTACTGAGGGAATTAAACATATCAAGGAGATTTTCGTTTACAATATATTTCTATGAAAAAATAAAACATCATAAACCAACATGTTAAAAAAATATTAAAAAATCAGAAACCTCCAGTAAGGTTGCCCTGCCCATAAAGCATATCCCTCGCACCCCGACTAACCCTGGGCTATCTCCGGTTTCGAGATAGCCCCCTCGGGAGTCAAGTCAATATACCTCAGGACATTGATTTAAAAAACACTTTAAAATAATTGTAAATGTTAATGATTCAAAAAAAAAACGGGCCAAGTGCGAGTCGGACTCGCGCAAGAAGGGTTCCGTACCATTATCTATAAAAACGTATGAAAAAAGTTGCAAATTGCAACTTTTTTATTTGTTGGATTGTTTTCCGTTATTTGTGCTGTAATCGCTGCCCTTGCTTTTTGACAAACTTCGTGATTCTAGGTCAGCGGGAACTACCATATAAGTTTTCGACCCAAAACCTATAGGGTACTTCCGGTTGACCTAGCAAGGTTTTACAGCACAAGTAAAATAAAGATGCCGAAAAATAAAATTTTTAAAATTAAGTCATATTTTGGTACTTACAAGTTTCCGCGAAAATATAAATTAATAATAATAGGGACTATAGACCTCAGTATCTTCTTCAAGTTCAACTTGCTATGTCCACCCGTTTCTGAGAAAATAGGTGGTGACAAACAAGAGAGTGATCTTATAAGGGTTCTTTTTTTACCTTTTAAGGAACGGAACCCTAAAAATGGGCTCTTATTCACTACTGCACTAGTCGCTTAGGATTATCGATTCCTACAACAACTTATTGAAGAATAGTCAGTCAATGACATCCATCTTCTCCCAATAACTGCCATACATCTATCTACTGGTATTCCATCTGGCAGATCGGGCCCAATAGCTTCGCCATTTTTCATACTTTTTACCGCTCTTGTAATGTCGTGCACATAGATCTCTTAAGAGCTGTAAAATTAAAACGAACATTCCGCATAGGGGTTCTCCCAATAAATACGTACATACCTTCATAGATATTATACCTACACATAGCCCATAACCTATGCGAAACAATAGGCCGAAACCTGACCATGCGCCTGATGTCAATGTTAATTTCTATAACTAGGTACTTACTAATAGAATTTATTGTATTATTCTACCGCTAAGAGTAATCCAAGTGACTCTAAATGAGACAAATGTCTAGTAAAATAAGATAATGTTGAGATTTTTTACCACTTTCAAAATTAGAATGCTTTTTATTATGGATTGAATATAAATATGTATTATAATAAATTATACACACAATGTCCGAGACCGTTCCGCTGTAAGTATATGGTGCATGGTAGGAACATACTTTCTATACAAATTGTAAATAGGTAATTTTATTACGTGCCCCTCTACTCTACCAGATTTCACGAAATCCGGAGAAACGAACGTGATATTTTTAGATTTCTTTAAACTGAGCTGTAGTTTTAATTTTATAATCACAGATTAGTTAGTAGGACTAATTATATTCAAAAAGATTGCTGTTGGTAATAGAAACATTATTTGATGATATTATACCGCTATGGCGCGTATTACGAGAGGCAGAGCAAAATGACCTCAAAATGTCGGCACTTCCCCTCCGCCGCGCATGATGTGTCACAGTTCTTGCTTAACGTAATATTAATCCTTTAACTATCCAGGGGAGTAATTGAATTTTGATGGAGATGATAGATATGTAGCTGCAAAACCAAACTGTACCCACCGATTTTGTTACCTGCATTTCTTTTTACTAATTACCTCATATGGAAGTAAAGTTTAAAGACGTATTCACGTGAAAAGGGTACTGCTGTATTATTTTGAAACATGATTCGTAATCTGTGAGTGACACTAGCAAAATACATAACTGCCCAGCCATTCCAGAGATTACCTACCTAATTCAAACAGATTAAATAAAAAAAACTACGAATTTGTTATATGTACCGTACATATATGCATTTATTTGAAACCTGTTATTATAATATAAAAAAGACGCTTCAATTTTATTTATTTGTATAGACTTGCAACCTGCCCTCGCTTCGCTTCAGTTTATATATTATGAGTTTTTTTTAACTCAAACCATTGTAATTTACGCAATATAAATTATATAGGCTAGGTCCTTCGATAAATTTTTTCCAATAAGTACAGTGTTTCCGAAGATTAGGCCTCTCACTTTATAAAATTAGTAGAGTATAGACTAGCGACCTGCCTCGGATGCAATTGGATTTCCCTTTTATTAAAATTTATTAAAGAGTAGCTATTACCCCCGGCTTCACCCGCATGGTATTCTGATCCCGTTCCCGCAACCCATGGGAACCTATTCTATGCATAAAAGTAGGCTATACGTTATTCCTAACTATAATCTTTCCCTATACCAAATTTCAGCCAGATCCTTTAGCGTGAGCGTGAACAAACATCCAAACTTACAAAAATCTTCACAAACTTTGACACTTATAAGTTATAATATATTATTATAGTAGGAATCATACGAATTGTATAATATAAATCTTCCGTTAAAACATATCTAAATGACAGGGAAACCCGTATCCAAATCCACTGTGGCGTCTGAAGACCCGAGACGGCGTGCGGTTTTAGTCGGTGCAAGCCCGACATAACCGCCCCCGCTTACCCGTTACCTACCTACTCGCACTGTCAATTTCGACAATGTTAAAATCGGTGTCCTTGTAAAATTAATCATATAATTCGAATCATACATCTGTTTAGTAGGCGTTGATGTAGTAATACACATTATGTGTGTTGGTGCGTACGCACTCACTCGCGTACGGTAGTTTAGGTGGCTGGGCGCGGTGGCGGCAACCGGACCCGTCGGCCTTGTCGCTCGGTGGCCTGCCTCTCGCTGGCAGAGGTTAACAACGTGTTTTTTCATCTAGGTTTAGAAAGTAAGGAGATAAAATGCGTCGTTCACCTTATCTGAGAATATGGAGCCGGAATTAATTTTCTTTTATCGTGAATAGATAGAATACACCTAGGTATTCTCTAATATTAATGTGCAAATAAACAGGTACCTACCTCTCTTTTACGTAAATTAGCTAGTTCGAATTTTTCAGGCTACCGATCAGTTTAAATGTTCCTACTTTGAAAAGCAGTGTGTCGAACAATATGAGTTAGGTTTGAGGGGAAAGTCACACTTGACAATACGCTCAAGTTTACTCTAAAGACAATACGTTCAATTTAACTGACGTAAAATAAAGAACAGACATATTCGAGCGTGGAACAAGGATAGCAGCATCGTGACTTGACTCGGAATCGAGTTGTGACAGTTAGCTAGTGGCCACTATTGAGATAGCATCCGGGTCGACAGCACTGCGCTTTATTCGTTGACTTTTGAACAATCCCATGTTTAATTGCCATCAAATCAACTAATTGGGCAAATATTCTTTTTAATAAACAATAAATTATGACTAGGAGGATAACACAGTAGAGCTTAAGCAGTTAACTTATTGACTCTTGTATTATTGTAAGTAGGTACAGGTGTAACTGGGGTGTGTGTTGGGTAACCTCCTCGAGTGTCGCTCCGATTCCGATCCCGCTGCAGTCCGGGGGGAACGGAATCGGAGCGGCCGGTACACCCTGGGCGGCAGTCAATGGCTTCCCCTTCACCCCTTCATAGGGTTGGCATTGATCGTCGGCCAATACCCAACTTGGCGGGAACACATCGCTCTCCGTACTCCTCTGCTTTCAGAGGAGACAGGATGAGCGATGCTGTTAGTGGTGAGATGGCCCAGGGTCAGCCGGGGTGCGAGGGATATGCTCTATGGGTAACCTTACACCCCGGCGTCTGAAGACCCGAGACGGCGTGCGGTTTTAGTCGGTGCAAGCCCGACATAACCGCCCCCGCTGGCCGGCGGGGGGGTATCCGAAGGGATTTCCGCACGATAAAAAAAAAAAAAAAAAAAAAGGTACAGGTGTAACTGACGGCGGGGCGACTAGCGCCCGTCCCCCAAACCGGGGCAAGACGGAGACACCGTGGTTCCCAAACCCGAGCGGGCCATCTCGAAACCGGAGATGGCCCAGGGTCAGTCGGGGTGTAGGGATATGCTCTATGGGCAACCTTACACCCCGGCGTCTCAAGACCCGTGACGCGTGCACTTTTGGTCGTTTACATAAAACATAACCGCCCCCGCTGGCCGGTGGGGGGGGGGGGTATCCGAAGGGATTTCCGCACGAAAAAATAAAATAAAAAGGAAAACAAATATGCATACACTCAAGGTACATACCTACAGTTACCCGGCCAATACCCAACGTGGCGGGAACACATCGCTCTCCGTACTCCTCTGCTTTCAGAGGAGACAGGATGAGCGATGCTGTTAGTGGTGAGATGGCCCAGGGTCAGCCGGGGTGCGAGGGATATGCTCTATGGGTAACCTTACACCCCGGCGTCTGAAGACCCGAGACGGCGTGCGGTTTTAGTCGGTGCAAGCCCGACATAACCGCCCCCGCTGGCCGGCGGGGGGGTATCCGAAGGGATTTCCGCACGATAAAAACAAAAAGGTACATACCTACACTACTTTATCCCATATATTTTATCCTTGTAAGAATAAGTGAGTTCTGGTGAATGTAGCAACGAATGATGGTGTATTATTGGAAATAATAATATAACACCGAACATTTATTATACTCCGTAAGACAAAATTATAATGAAGAAGCTAGAAGCTATAATGAAGTTATTTCCAAAACTCATAAAATATTTCACAAAATTGCTCATAAAAGTCACTTTTAGAAACGTGCAAAAGGAGTCTTTGTGGCAAACTACGTCAACCATAGCGTCTTATAAGAGGACATTGACCACTTTAGGTACTCCACTATTCGACACGTAAGCCTCTCGTACCGACTGACGGAGGTGATCTCCGGTAAGGGGAGCTTCGGGGATCACCTGCATCGGATCAGGAAAGAGCCAACGTCTGAGTGCCATCACAGCGATGCGAACGAGGACCTCGGGGCTGCACAAGCTGGTAGACTGCCCGGCGTGGGAGGTGCCGAGGCATGACTTCGTGGCAGCCATCGGGGTGCGAGTCCTCTCGCTTAGCATCATGATTGCGGCCATGGTGCGGAGCGCGAGCGCGTGGGCCGCCACCATGTCCTTCTGCGAGCATGTAAGAAGAAGAAGGAGATGGCGGAGTGCGCCCGGGAGAGATTTAGAACTCTCCCAGCCCGCCGAGCTCGCAACATGCTCGCCGCGCGTCGCAGACTCAGGCGCCAACGACTTGCGACAGGCGACAACGGAGGTCGCTTAACGAACTCCGTCCTCCATGAGCGCAGGTCGGGGAGTGGCAGGTAAGGCCGCCTGTCACCCCAGCAGAAGCAGGCCGGGACGGCGGGGCGACTAGCACCCCCAATCGAGGCAAGACGGGGACACCGTGGTTCCCAAACCCGAGGGGTCATCTCGAAACCGGAGATGGTCCAGGATCAGTCGGGGTGCGAGGAAAATGCCTTATGGGCAACCTAACAACCCGACGTCTGAACACCCGAGACGGCGTGCGATTTTAGTCGGTTCAAGCCCGACATAACCGTACCTGCTGGCCTGCGGGGAGGTATCCGAGAAAAAAATGTACTCCACTATTCGCTCATACTTTATGACAAAGGACCGTCAATACGATAAATTACTTTATGGTCAATGTAGTTATAATAAAATAAACACAACAACGGACTGCAAGTAGCGGATTTCAGACGTATTAAAATAATTAGAGCTGTTTACAAAATATTCAACTTACATAGGTACCTTTTTAGTTCACACTTCTTTGAACAAAGTAACTGCTCGAAATCGAGCGGGTCCTCCACGTTCGATACACAACGGGCACTTTTTATGGTTTTATGCTATTGCCTTTTAGCGTATTTAATGTGTCGGTCTCTATCACTTTTCAGGAGTTTGTACTCGTGGTACAAACTCGTGGTACAGATTTAGTTCAAAACAGCAAAATGCGCACAAGATTTCTATTGAAGTCGGTGCAACACCAAAGAGGTAGAAATGTAGCGCGAACTAATGAAATGTATAACCTTGGTAACAAATGTCAAATAACACATACCCACAACCCATAACGCAAGCTAGTTAAGCTGTGCTTACTTTCGGTCTAGATAGCACTGTGTAGAACGACGTAGTATATTACGCGTATATTTAAATGTGGGTTGACATCATTTCGGATTTGGCACCGACTTCAAGAGAAAAGTCTTGTACGCATTTTGATGATTTGATTTAAATCTGTAATTCAATTATATTCCACTTGTTAGTCCCGTCTTGGTTCTATTTTTTTATTAAATTTTTATTATTTTTTCTCTTTTTGTGAACGTAACTGATTTATTAAATTAAACACTGAAAACTTAAAGAACATATGACGACAGATAGTTAAAAAACCGAATCAAGTACAAAACTTTGATCGAGCTGGAACAATATACCGCTTAATATCGAATCTATGTGAACGACGTCACGTGGTATCTATTTGTTGTATACTTAAACCTTCAATATTTGTTATATTCTATAACAAATACTTTTCAGAAAATCGCATCAATATCGGTACAACTAAACCCGAGAAAATCGCGGACAAACATACATAAAACATAAAGGTCAAACTGTGAACCTCCTTTTGAAGTCAATTAGTAATAAAAATACTCATCTCTATTCTAATACCACCCCATCATTCTATATACCTACCTATATAATACACTCGAGTTCAATAAACATAATGAATCAGGTATGCATTTAACTGTAAATGTTCCAAATTTGTATAACTAATGATTTTGGTGTACAATAAAAAATTATTTAATCTAATCTAATCTGATACTGGCAAAATTTTCAATCAGTGATAACATCCCCATTATTACTATAACCCATAGAGCTAGGAGCCTTTGCCATCAACCTGTTAACATAGTGATGGTGTCTCAGTCTTAGTGCTATAACATAGATTCGTGTAAAACGTTGCCAAACCGAGTACCGCTACAAATAAGTCCCGAGAGCCATTGTATAGTTATTAAGCCGAAGTGAGTCACTAGGAGTCATGTGGTGGAGAGCTGTACCCTATAATTAGACGTTAATCAGCGAAAAAGGCAGAACACGGAGCATGTGTCCGGCGCCAGCGGAAGCCAGTCTGGCACGAATAATTCATTGTGCAGTACGCCTGTACGCACAACCCATTCATATGACGAACGCTAGCCAGGTCGGGGATAGTGCGCCCATTCACCAGTGAACGCGCAGGAAGTTCTAATGGTGGCGGTTGACATTTGTTGGCTTCTGCTGCACCGGAACTTCGGGTAGGCAGGACATAAACAGTTAACGGGTTGGTCAGATTACTATTTAAAACGCCTATTTTAATGCAGCAAGTAAACTAAGATAGGTATCTATATTTCTATGTAAAGTTAGTTGGCGGATTAATACCCAAAGAAGTGATACTATGTTTATGTAGTTCTCGGCGGCACCAAAGCTACTGTCTTGCACCGGTCGGGCGTCGGTGGACTTTGGACCAAACTATGTTTGTATAATGCATCCCGTTCACTCCCTCAGATCAGTGGAGCATCTTGCTCGCGGCTTCATCATTCGCTTCCATCACACACACAATCGTCGCATTACCTCATATATCGCTCCGAGATGCGACTCAAATCACAGCGCTTTTGCCGTCGATATCACAGTGAATTGCCTAACCATAAAGTTAGAAGTTAACAAAATATAATACCTACTTATGTTTTTTAGGCTATGAAGAATCCGTAATGGAACACTACCTCACTGTTTTCGGGATCTTCGTACTCGCACTGTGTATGCTGTGTTATGTGTTTTTCTTGTGACCACCCATAGTGATGAGTTTGTAGCCTACTCATACGAACCTTGGAATCCTAGCTCTCACATTCACTTTTTTATTTTGATGAAGTGATGTGTGTGGATTGGGGATTTGAAAAAATTGCTGGAACATTCAAATTACAAACATTCAACAAACAATCTATTCAATTCGTAAAACAGAGTGAAATTCAAAATTTCAAGTGTTCGGAATAAAGGCGTTGGAGCTTTTATTTTTAACTCTTGAAATTTTGAATTGAAATTGTTAGAAATATCGATCGAAAATTCTACCTTATTGTGAGGATAATGTCGTTAAAGAGTTATTTCTTCAAATCATGTTTTCTAAAATAATTATAGGTCATCATCAAGGTCACCATTTTAGAATTATTTATTAGCGTCTGGCCTTTATTTTTTGAATTTTACAGAAGCTTGCCATGAAGCTAGATAATGTCGACCTTTTAATAAGAATATATATAATTTTTGAACATAATATAGATCCCCCATCCCTATAAATCCAATCCTTTTTTTTTACGTGCGGAAATCCCTTCGGATAAACACCCACCCGCGGGCCAGCGGAGCTGATATAAAATTTACAAAGGACTCTATATTTTGTTTCCAAATCTAAGGGAGATTTGGAAACAAAATATAGAGCAATTGAACAATGGTTAAAACTGAAAGGTCTCGAACTGGCAATACATTGGATGAGGGCAATGCCAGGATCATTCAAAACTTCGAAGTAAGACTATCAATGATCTTTCAAACAATGATCTGATAAGAAAGGAAAGGAACTTTGACAAGAAAAATACACATAAGACCGAGAGACGATTGACAGATGGACACCAATAGCAGGCAATAACGGACGGCTTCAGAAAGGAAACAACAAAGCTCTCTGGCTCTGGAGTACATCAAGTGTAAATAAATCTGTGACAAACAGTGAAGTAAATCTTCGCTATTATGAAATGCGCAGAATTGGTAGGCCACCTGACTACAGAGAAGGTCACCATCTATAGCGACAGCCAGGCGTCGTTGAAGGCACTTGGCAAAATAGAGATAACATCAGCAATTGTCAAACATAAACATAACTTCACACCTGTATCCCCGAAGGAGTAGGCAGAGGTGTATTACACACCCTTGATTCGCCAGTTATTTTAAAGTCCCAAGGAACTACGTATTGCCATCTACCGAGCACATTATTTAAGCGAGCGATAATTAACATTTATTATCGCTGTTATCAAAGAGTGCAAAAAGTCATTGGGAAGACTGCCCAGAACAGTTGACGTGACGATTGCCTGGGTACCTAATCATGAGGGCAACACAGTCAAAGAAATAGCGGATGAACTGGCCAGGAAATGAGCTGATGAAAATCAGATCGGCCAGAATCCCAGCGTACTAACCGCCCACACAATAGCCAAGGGAGTAATCAGCCGAAACACAGCAGTAGATACCAACCGAAGATGGAAATCCTCAACAGGCATCGAAGATTGTCACCAAAGGCATAGGCAAAAGGAGGACAAGACAACTGATGAAACTCTCTAGAGGAAGCTTGACGCTCGTCATAGAAGTGTTAACAGGATACTGCCTACTGAACAGGCACCTGACACTGACAGGCGTAAAAAGCGAACCCAGATGTCCAGAGTTCATGGATTGGGAAAAGACCAGCTTCCACCTGCTCGCTAAATGTCCCATGTACTCACTGATAAGATGAGAGACCATGGGGTCGGACACACTGGACATAGAAGATCTGGAGAATCTGAAGGTGGAACAAATTGTAAGATTTTGCAAGGTAACAAGTAGGTGCGACGGAACGCCGTGTTTGCCGGATATCCCACATCCTCCCCGAAAAGGGAGGACCTGAGGAAATGGGTGAAATAGCCCACTCAGACAAGGTTGATCATCCGCCCGGTTACCAGTCATATATCAAACTAGTATTTTGCGCGGTGCGCGAGCTGCTTGCAGCTCGCGAGTGTGGGGACACACACACATACATAATTGTGTACTCTGTATATAAATAGTTATGTAGGTGCACGGTGTCACCCGCACTATTCCCCACCACGGATTGATGAGCTCAGTACATTGTAAGATACGGTAAAAGACAGTCTGTACTCAAGAAATATACCATGTTTTATATAATAAATAAAAAAATCGATCCGCCATCTTGGATTTTTCAACTTTTTTTTTCAAAAATTCAAAATCAGAAGCTTCGATTTACTCAAAAATGACACCCATGTTGCCATGTCATCAAAGATGGCGGAGAAACGACCACCATGTTGGCCGCCATCTTGAATTTTTTGACATTTCGGATTTTTCCCATAGTCACCTCAGCTCTCTCTACATTTTTCCCATACATCATCCATATCCCCCATTACTCCTTCTAGGAGAACAATTGTGTCAGTGAGTGAGTGAGTGGTAATCGATAGTTTGTGAGTGCAGCTGTACCCTGCATTATCAGGGTTGAGGAGTTGGGACTTGAAATCTAACCATGAAGTCGTTGCTTGGTACCTATTATATTAATTCACTATGAACACTTTCTGAATCTTGATAAACTAGGGCCTAGGCGGGCAGTAAACTTTCAGCATCAGGATTAAGGAGTTGGATCCAGAATTATTTATGGGACCAAGACGAAAACTTCTACTGTTTATTTTAAAAAAAACTTTGCGTATCGGTCCAGAAACCTCGAAATAATCGGTGTACATACATTGAAAATAAACGGGCCGTTTTGAGAACCACCTCTTTTTTGGAAGTCGGTTAAAAGCATATCAAAGTCTTGCACATTTGCCTCTTCAATATTCGCCTTATATTTTGTATGGAAAAATAAATTTCGCCATTTTGATTTTTTTTTCTATTCATCGAGTAGACCTCTAGGTCCTGATCATCTTTTGCCAAAAAACCACTCTCCTATCTTCTATTATACTTTGTGAGATAGACGCTGTCGAAATTTGTATGGGCGCCATCTTGAATCTGCCATTTTGGTTATATTTTTAGCTCACTGGCAATTGGATGAGATTCCGAGGGGTTTTTATTTGAGCACCCCCTACCTCTCTTCAATACCTTGGCCGTGCTCTTCACCCGTCTCCAAAATTCTCAATCATCAATTCCCTCCATATTTTTCCTCCGAATGAATTTTCGTCCTTTATACGAAAGCATCAGGGAAAAAAAAATACAGCAGAGGTGAACCGAAACACAATTCATCCATCTTTAATACTTTCTGAGAGAGACACCCATGACATTTGTGTTGACGCCATCTTGAATCCGCCATTTTGGATTTATTTTCATTTCCCTGCCAATTGGATGCGGTTCCGAGTATTTTTTGTTTGAGCAGCCCTCACCTATCTTTACTACCCTGGCCATGCTCCTCACCCATCTTCCAAACCCTCGATCATCATCTATCTCCATATTTCTGACAGAGTTCTTCCATAAAAACATTCTGAAAAGGAACCATATCAAACTCTTGCATAGTTCCCAACTTGCAGTCTCTTCAATATTCTCCATATATTTTGTATGGAAAAATAAATTCCGCCATCTTGAATTTTGTTTCCGTTCATTGAGTAGACCTTCAGGTGCTGATCATCTTTTGCTAAGAAACCACTCTTCTATCTTTTATACTCTCCGAGATAGACACCGACGAAATTTGTATGGCGGCCATCTTTTTTTCTCCATTTTGAATTTTTTTTCAGCTCACTGCCAATTGGTTGAGGTTCCAAGTATTTTTTGTTTGAGCAGCCCTCACCTATGTTTAATACCCTGGCCGTGCTCCTCACCCATCTTCCAAACCCTCGATCATCATCTATCTACATGTTTCTGACTAAGAGTTCTTCCACAAAAACATTTTAAAAAGAAACCATAAATCAAAGTCTTACATAGTTCAAAACTTGTAGTCTATTCAATATTCGCCATACATTTTCTATAGAAAAATAAATTCCGCCATCTTGAATTTTTTTTCTATTCATCGAGTAGACCTTTGGATCCTGATCAGCTTTTGTTTTTTTTCAGGTCACTGGCAATGGAATGACGTTTCGAGTGACATTTGCTCAAGCACCCCCAACCTATCTTCAATACCTTAAGCGTGCTCTTCACCCGCCTCCGAAATCCTCAATCATCAGCTCTCTCCGTATTTTTCCTCCGAATGAATTTTTATCCTCTATACGAAACCATCAAAGAAAAATGAAATTTTTCATACAAAATTGTTCAGGAGAGGTGATCAATGAGTGAGTGAGTCAGTGAATCAGCACGAGCAGCTATATATATAGGTATATTAATTTAGGTACTAAAACTCTATTTTGTACAAAATATTATCTAGCTAACTGAATGTAAAATACATAAAGTCCCATGACATGAGTTGTATTTGTGTTGTACATGGGCTTTGCATACTCGGCTATTGGATAGCCAAAACGATTAAACCCAATTAACTAAAAGTTTTGAAATTATACAGTGCCTAGCTTTTAATTTGGCGTGTCAGGAAGAAGAGAGTTCAGCAGAGATGGGCTTTTTTTTACGTGTGGAAACCCTCACGGTTTACACCCCATCGGTGCCAACGATGAGATGGGTGTGTTTCAGTGACTATTGCCGGGCACCCCCTGGCGCCCTTGCTCCGGTTTTGTAGAGCGTTCTCTCCAATGACAGTTTGGTACCTTTATACAGTGGTTAAAACTATAACTTTCTAAACTAAACCCCGCTAAAAATAACATCCTGTACTTTTATGGCATCAATCAATAGGGTCTATCATAAGAATCAAATCAGAATTAGTATCTACATTAAAATTGTCTATCTACATTATTTGAGATACTTTCCCTCCATATGGCATCGCCGTGGGACTCCCTGTATATAGATATCTGTGTTATTAGTTATTATAGGTACTTATTATCTACAATGTCTCAAAACTAGTAGGTATACTTACAGAGCATTATAACTATAATTTTATTTTGCTCAATTCATAGCACACGAAAGGATAAAAGAGGATCAGTTCCTACAAGCCAGCCGAGTTGAAACGAGCGTATTGACGGCACGGGCGACCCGCCTCGGGGCAAGTAGCTTGTACCTGGCTACTAAATGACTTAGCGGTCCTTGAACCCTCCTGCATACAGCGTCATTGATGCAATAGGATAAAGCTGACCATCAAGCAGCAGGTAGACGCTCATTCATCAGTTAATAGTTTTGTTTTTATAAAGTAGGTAGGTATAAAATGAACCTACCTACCTATTTTTAATCCAGAAACTCTTCGCATAAAATATTTTTTAGTGTCAAACTAGCGGACCAAATATGTTAATTTTCGTAAAGCCGTTCGATTAGATATACATGACCAGTTTCAACATTGGCTTAAAAGTTTTAATATATAATATTCAACTCAGTATTATTTTCCTAAATCTCTTGGTAAAATGGTCTCTCGATGAATTCAGAGCTACCTCGCCCCAAAATGTAAAATGTCATACCTACTGATTTACATAACACTCGTCCCAGTTACGACTGCTTGACAAGTCAAGGTCGAAAAATGAAACTGCAATATAATAGATGAGTGATACTTTGAGTAAGAATGACAAACCCCGGGGGCGTTACTGTGTTCATTCGTGTTTCAGTTACGTTTAGAACGTATTTAAATATCAAATATTGCCATTTGAATTATACCTAAACGATTCATTTATACCAAACAGTCGTGTTTAGCTTAATATAATAAGTTAGTAAATTAGTTTCAGTATTTTTACTTTTTACAACTACCTACACACAATATTATAACTAGAAGAAAGGACGCTGCATTATGCATAGGTAGGTATTTATAGTACTGTGGGTACTAAATAAGAGGCTATTCAATAAAAAATATGTCCATGTATACCTAAGTACTTTCGATTGTCCTTCATTCCTAACACGTTCCTAAGTTCTTTTACCATTTTAATAACCCAATATTGTTATTTATTTTTATCCCAAAAAAAAATTTGTTGCAGTTAGTAGATACATATCTATTACATAAACAAAATATATTTATGTAAATACTTAAAGATTAAACAGTGATTTAAGAAAGAAAAAGTGCTTGAATAGTTATCATCAAAAAAGGTAGAGGCTAGCACCACCTTGTCTTACTTTTTTTGAACTGCTGAAGTTATATAGAATCGCATTCAAACACTAAGGTTTATTCAGGAAGTTTTTAACAATGGATTGGATATGCGTGTCGTGGCACTACACACGCCTGCCTACACACCGACGCGGGATCCAACACGATCCCAAAGGACACCTACCTATGGTTCAAGATCCCAGTATCGACAGACATAACTTATTTCTTCAGGATAAAATGTATGGGATAAAGTAGGGAAGGTAGGTATGTTCCTTCCATGAGTGTATGCAAAAGTGAGTACGAACCAAAAGTATCGGGATCCTCGGTGTCGACAGCTCCAGCGATATCCAGTACTGCATTCATTTGGAAGGCAAGGTCAAGTTGGCATCCAAAAAACTCGGAGGTAATAGGACTCAACAGGGCGAAGCAGTACTTCACTGCGGGGCAAAGACTTCTTCTACATGGGGTTCTTCAAGAAGGGCCATTAGAAGGTTTCCACAGGGTCAGGAGTGTTATGGCCTTGGTGTTGCACACTTCCATGGGCCGCGGTAAACGCAGCCCATCAGGTGGGTCGCGAGCTTTTCTGCCACCTAAGTTGTATGAAAAAAAACACCTGGGCCTCAATTCTGCTATTTTATGTTAAAGCAATCCACTGTCGTGCCAAAAATGTCATTTAATTTTAGACTAGAAGCATGAAAATGAAGTCTACAGTTAAAGGGCATTTTTATAGTGTCAGTGGAATGACAGTGGCTTCATTTATCATAAAATACCAGAATAAGCTGAATAATACCTGGTAGCTTGTCCCGGCGGCCATTTGTCAGTTATCAGGTGCTAAGGGGTGCTCAAGGGAGCTCAGGTATTTTCTAAAACATATATATAGCACCTGAATGCTTCTGTTACTAACAACTTGATGCACCTACTTAAAGTAAAATTAAGTGAAAAGAATTTAAATTGATAGTTGCTAGAGACGACGAAAACTTTATGAATGTATTTATTCAATTTTGATATATGGTATCTTGACTAAGTAAACGTTACATAATGTTATACAATTAACAATATAGCATTATGACTTTCATTAGACTTATAAATGTTCTTCTCTGCATTTAGGGACAATTTCCACATTAAAAAGGTACAGTAGTAGGAACTAGAAATCAAGAATTATTGGATTTCTATCACTTACGTTTTAGTAATAAATAATGATCATTTATTATATAGAACTTAAGTGCCATAATAAGTATACAATTAATATGAAAAAAAAAATAAGTATAAAAAACATTTAAATTTCGAAATGCTATAGTTACACGCATCGATATCGTGATGGCAGCCTGCAGCATTCACACAACAGGTAACATAAATATAAACTATAAGCTTGTCATGACACGAAAGGCGATTACAAGAGATGACCGGGCGGTCTGAGAACGATTCCAAGAAGTCCGATCGCACCGCAGCCTCCCAAGACTAGTCGCGGTAACATCACAGGCACGGACTCGTTAACTCGTCGAAGTACGAGGCGGGCAGAGTCGTAGATCCAGTTTAAATTTAAAATAAGATTTAGTACTTTATAAAAAACTAAAACCAGGTGAATAATCAATCATTAATCATAATCGTAAAGTACATGCCAACACGTCAGTAAAAAAAAGTGTTCGAATGGCCTAAGGAAACTAGGTATTATAATCAAAATAACAAAACGTAGGTACTTCGTTTCTCTATGATATTTAGAACGATGATGTTTAATATCAGGGAGAAGAATCGAATCAAATGACGTAACTACCTAATATATCAGTCATTCTTAGCCTATGAACAGGCAACGCTGTTTAAATTACTTACGGCTTACGGTCACTTTCTGCTTGTACCGGGCACCGGTGCCGTGGCAGCAGTGCCGCGGTGGTAGAATTAAACACGTGCGCTAATTTATGTGCGTGGATTTGCCCATGATGTCCTCACAGCTTGTGACTAATCGGTAGTTAGGTAATAAAAGGTACGCAAATATTTTTATCTGAAATAAATGAACTTTTTAGGTAGATGCCATAGATATCTGATTATAAAGGTATGTCTTCGTGCCAATATAGTAATCGACGTTAGTCCCAGTGTCACTTACTCGATTTCAAACAAAACATTTTTAACACAACTTTCATTGCACGCTTGACATATCATTTTATGGATTTTTTGAGCGATGTAGGGCTCATTATCACTTGAAAGTTTTACACTGTCTTTAAAATTAACGAAATAATCGTCTGGGCACATCGTTTCCACCCTATTAACTAACATATACTACACCTTTTTTTGTTTCTGGTTATGTCGGGCTTGAACCGACTAAAACCGCACGCCGTCTCGGGTTCAGACGCCGGGGTGTAAGGTGGCCGGCCCATAAGGCATTTCTATCGCACACCGACTGACCCATGGCCATCTCCGGTTTCAAGATGGCCCCCTCAGGTACCATATGTACCTATTCATACAATTTTGATGGATTTTGAATCAGTTTTTTCTGTTAGAAAGGCCTTGGTCAAACTTAAAGTCTGCCGTATGTTTGATTGCAGTTGGTTAAGTTGAACCGGTGTTATTACTAGAAAACGACTACCGACCTCCGCGCGGGCGGAGTCACGGGTATCAGACGGCCTGCGGTTTTAGTCGGTTCAAGCTCGACAGAACCGTTCCCGCTGGCCGTCGGGGGGTATCTGAAGGGATTTCCGCACGAAAAAAAAAAGAAAAAAAGGTAGGTACATATGGTACCTGACCTCCATGCTTCATGAGCTCAGGCCTGGGGATGGCAGGGGAGGCCGCCTGTCACCCCAGCAGAAGCAGGCCGGGGGAAGATGGGGACACCGTAATTACCAAACCCGAGGGAGCCATTTCAAAACCGGAGATGGCCCGGGGTCAGTCGGGGTGTGAGGGAATATTACCATATGTACCTACCTCTTTTTGCTCTGTGGTACTGTACTTTCTACCTACATAATATACGTGTTAATAGGTATATTGCTACGTACTTTAGTCGGTTCAAGCCCGACATAACCGCCCCCGCTGGCCGGCGGGGGGGTATCCGATTGGATTTCCGCAGGAAAAAAAAAAAAGGTATTATGCACAATAAAGAAATACATTAAAGCGAAACATGTGGCTAGTATGATAATAATACCTAATTATACCAACTTAATGTACCTTTTTTTTTTTTTTTTTTTATCGTGCGGAAATCCCTTCGGATACCCCCCCGCGTGCCAGCGGGGGCGGTTATGTCGGGCTTGAACCGACTAAAACCGCACGCCGTCTCGGGTCGACAGACGCCGGGGTGTAAGGTTGCCCATAGAGCATATCCCTCGCACCCCGACTGACCCTGGGCCATCTCCGGTTTCGAGATGGCCCCCTCGGGTTTGGGAACCACGGTGTCCCCGTCTTGCCCCGGTTTGGGGGAGGGGCGCTAGTCGCCCCACCGTCCCATACTTGTTGTGTCTGTACATTGGAGATATTTAAAAAGAAATAAGTACTTGGGTTTGGTTTGTTAAATGAACGATTCTGAATACAAAATTTTTTGTTTTGTTTGGTGGTTGGTTTTTCTGTTTGTCGGTTTATCTGTTTGACTGTTTGTTAACGATGGACGCAACAACTACTAAACTAATTTTGATGCGGTTTTATCTATTAGAAAGGTCTTCGTCAGACTTGAAATCTGCCGTGTATTTGATAGCAATTGGTTAAGTGCAATCGGAGATATGACCAAAAAACGATAACCTACCTCCGCGCGCGCGGAGCCGTGGTCATCAGATAGTAATGTATAATTTTAGTAAAATATATTAAAATATGCAAATCACTACCTAAAGGGTAGAATATCGTCAATCAGAACGGGTTGAATCGATATTATTCTTTAACCTAGATTGATAGGCCACAAGAAAGTAAGAGAGAGGATATTCCGTTCGTGGCGTCGCCGTGCCGCCTTCTTCATGCCGAAATAACTACGCGCGTACCGGCGTGTTCAATGGACAGTGCGCGGGAGGTGCGGGGGCGTACGTCGCGGCGCTCGCGCCAAAATTAGACGTAAACACGGCGGGGCACGAGGCGCCGACGGCATGGCACAGCGTCGCTCACTTAGCTTTTCCCAACACTCGCACCTATAACACTATTCAAGTACGTACCTACTTTATTACTGTGGGGTGCGAGGGAAGCTCTGCACGAAAAAAAGTCCGCTAAACGCTCATCTTTGATAAAAAAACCACTTTGAAAACTGCTCATGTTAGTGCTGTTTGAGGGTAGAAGTAGGTACGCTGATTAACTTAATGAACATCAGTGACACGATGCAATGACGATGACGACACAACGACATGAAATCATAACACAATATCTAAGTAGGTACCTATCTATAGTAAGTACCTATAACGCTTCGGCGCAGAACTTAAACAGAAAAAGTTCAGAAAGTAAAACTAAACAGTTAAAGTGCAAGTTAAAATGAATAATATTATGTAAAACAGCATCAAGCTACTAAATTCAAATAAAAAAAATGCTTCTAGTTGTGACAGACATAGCTACATGTTTACAGTTTACGGATATTTCCCTTAACTTGTGCTAAAAGCCTTTACTTTCTGAAGTAAAATATCAGGATTCTAACTCAACGGGACCCTACAGGTTTTGCAGATGACTTGATCAATCTATAAGACCTGTACGAACACCCAGGATTGCGTACTTTTCAAGAGGATCTAGATAGGCTCTCCGAATATTGTATTGTCAATAAACTTCATTAGTCTACCAAAATGTCACTGCATATCATTTACCAAAAATATAAATATTATACGTATCGTATCGTAGCGTACGACATCTTGGCGTCCAACTAGATTCTAAATTACATTTCGACATTCACGTTGATAACCTTATTAATTGAGCTGAGTGAGACGAAGTCGAGCGAAAGCTCCTCATAGCAGACTTCAGGATTTTCTTTGTCACAGGTCTCCTCCTAAACTACTAATCCAATCAGAACCAAATTTGGCATGATTAAAGAGGTCAATCAGAGGAAGGTTTATGGATATATTTTGAAAAAATTAATGCTACCACAGAGGAATGATCACCGTTAAAAAAATCCAGATGGAATTACATAATAACCGCTCGAGACACTGTTTTTTTTTATTTTTATTTTTTTTCGTGCGGAAATCCCTTCGTAAACCCCCCCGCTGGCCAGCGGGTATGACGTGTCTCGACTAAAACCGCACGGTGTCCTCCCCAAGTGTCCGTTGCCGGGCACCCCGAGTAACCCCATGTGACCAAACTTTACACGCTCAGAAAGCATGTCCAGAGTTGTGACTTTGAGAAAGAATTTTCAAAATCGGACTTGCCACGGAGGAATGATCACTGTTCAAAATTTTGAAAATCTGATTCACGATGTCTCACTCAGCTCAACATTGCAAGCAGCGATTCGCCTTGCAGACCTAGTTTATAAGGCATTGCTTTCGGATGTATTGTTTCGTTATGCGGTCTTGTAATGATTTCAAAAAACCTTCTACATTTCTTTTCTTATATAAACTTTAATTAGTTCCCAAGTTGAATACGCAGTGCCTATGTGGAGCCCTTTCTACCAAAAATACACTCATATGATTGAGATAGTACAAAACAAATATCTTCGCACTACCCATGACAAGTGCTTTCTTAGTAGGATTACTTATAAAGAACTGCTAAAGCATTACACAATTTTGAGCTTGGAGCATAGACGTATATTGCTAATGGTTATGATACTGTACGGCATATGCAATAATAAATTTAATTGTATTGAACTTAGTAATAAATTATGTTACGTGGTTCCTAGGACTGTTATTCGGAGGGAGGTGTGCGTGCCCAGATTGTTTTATACGGAAAACTGTAGAACAAATGCGGGGGAGCGGGCACCTCTGCGTCAATTATTGGCAACCTACAACTCACATTTTATTGCTTTATTGACATTTTTGCGCTTACCGAGAACAAATTCAAGAAAATGGCTTCCGGAATTCTCGCTAATCGCCCCTAACGGGTGGTTAGTCTGATCAGATCAGTCTGTTAGGGTTTATTTATTTATTTTTAATTTAGAATTTGTTTATATATGTACGTGTGGGTAAAACTACACGTCCGTTTCTTTTAAACATAATTATAATTCCGTGGACAATAGTGTGGATTATGCGTTTTTAGTGTTATGCCTAGTTTTTGAGAGTTTACTGTAATGCATAAGTTTTTGTCCCTAATAAATAAAATAAGAAATAAATAAATACAGGTTTTGATTCCCTTGCGAATGTCTCAATATCTTTACATAATATAAGGTGTCACAAAATTAGGTCTCTGAATTTGGTGAGATGACTTGGTATCGACAAAATATGTATTTGAAACAAAAAAGGTTAATATTAATAGTTTTGTGATAATTGGTTGAAGTATGACGATAATAGATCAAAATGACGAAAGAAGTCTCCTGACGAAGGAGTCGCCCCGTGACCATGGCTGCTGAAAAGCAACCGAAACGTCGGGTTCTCTGAAAATTATAAAATAACATCAAATAAATCGCGATAGAATCCGTTAAAAAATAGTTTTATTTCAATGACGAAAGAAATCAAGCCGCCTGAGAGCTTCAACCGAATACTCCTAATCCCTTTGAGGCATAACCAAACCATGTAACTATCATGAGATTCTACCTCTTTTATAGATCTACAAAAAAGTCTGCGATGGCATAATATGTATATCTTCGTAACTGGTTACGAAAGTTCAGTTACGAATGTCGATAAAAGGGTCTTAAGGACAGCATATAATAGCACTTTTAACTTCTAAAAAAAATTTAAGGTTCGCACCTAGCGCCACGTGGCGCTACAATTGCGTTAGGATTTCTAGCTGCGTAATTATAATCTTTTGATTAAGTATCGTTTGACCTAGAAGTTTGACTTTTTCACAGCAGCAAGGAGCTACAGACCTGAGTATTTGGTATGAATTTCAACTTGATGCTTCTACGCGTTCCTGAGAAAAATGTCTTGACAGACAAACGGATGACGAAGTTCCTTTTTCCTTTTGGGATACGGAACCCTAAAAAACAAAGTTCGAAAAATCTGTACAAAAATGTTAATTTCAATCAGGTACTTCAATTATTGCGAAAAGCCGTAGATAATAGTTCTGGTAAAACTTTAATGCTATACCTGAGGTAGTTTAACTAAGTGCGAGGGATATGTTCTATGGGCAACCTTACACCCCGGCGTCTGTAGACCGTGTGGTTTTAGTCGGTTCAAGCCCGACATAACCACCCCCGCTGGCCGGCGGGGGAGTATCCGAAGGGATTTCCGCACGAAAAAAAAAAAAAGGTAGTTTAACTAAATTGTGGTCCCAAGCTCAACTCAATGTTGTTGTTTTTCTTATTAACCTGTAAGTTTAATGTTTCAAAGAGTAATTTATGGTAAAAAAAATAAGGTACTAAGATCGGCCTTGTCTAAGCTAATAACTCACTTTGCGGTATGAGCGAACTTATCAGTATTCAATAAGGGCGCATACAGTAGCAAAACGGTCATTATTCGTACCGCGCTGCGACATCGTATGAGTAATAGAAAGACTACAAGACTCCTCGTCGTTCGTCGTTGATCGTTTGCTTGCAAAGTCACAGGTGGTCATCGATAGTACAATAGTAGATTGTTACACAAGGGTTGAAAGTCAGCCATTTCACCCGAGATATTTCTGGCGTTTGAAGAAGTGAGGGCGCCAATAGTTCGAGGGTGAAATTGTGACAGTCACCCGACTCTACTTTTCATTTCGACTACCTATGTGAGGAAATTAAAATACTACACCAGGTATATTGATTATCAGTTAAAATTTATAGTAAAATTAGAACAACGCTTTGAAAATAGATTATTAACAACAGCTTTTGCCTATTCTTAAATCTTATCGGGAGTTAAATTAATATCCATGTCACTGGAATCACTTTCCGAAACCATTTTTAACCACAATGAACACAAGGTATTTATTTATATTTAATCTCGTTTTTCCGCTAATTATTTACCAACCTTAATTGTTTTTTCTTAATTCTGAAAAAAACCTTATAATTCACGTAAAAATTGAATCTATTGGTTACATTGTAATCGAGTTGGTCACGAGATGTGCATCTAGGCGGCCATGTTAAAAAAAAGCGTCATGATATCAAGGCATTATGACGTAACTTAATTATCATGGACTTTATGGCAAAACATATAATTAAAAAAAAATACTTTCCACCCTAGGGATGAAATAAGCTACTTTCCACCCGGCTATCTACCCATGAAAAGTAAGCTTGCCGAACAGGAGAGATGAAAATAATATATTTGTACCCATGAATATGTTTTATCTAGGTGTTTCTATGTTATAAATATTAATTTACAAAAAAAGTCCGTCATTTATTAAGTAAGAAGCACGAAATTTCATACAGCTGCTTCTGATTAGAAATAAATGTATACGTGTATCAGCGTTTTTCAAAATGTTAATACCAGGGGGTAAAATAGACGATGGAATGGATGGATGGAAATTCCGTCATTTTTTAAATAAATTGGTTAGAAATAAACGTACACGTACACACGTGTACGTTACCGATACCGGTATTTATTATTATTTGATATTAATTAGGTACAACTTAATACCTTCACGCGTTCCTGAGAACTTGAGGGTTCGGTTTTTTCCTTTTGCCTTACGGAACCGTTCATTTTGTGTTTACTGGTCTGGAAGCATTTTCAGGATTCCTTAGAAAAGAATTCGAATAAAAAAACACAAATTTTGTAGCAACTATAGATAGTCTACGATAACATGGCACTTCCCTCCAATTTCTGTCAACAATGTACATGTGCTATGCCTATGAGCCACTATGTTTGTGTGTGTAATTATGGATCCTCAGTCGGTTTGTTGCTCAACGAATGCATAAAAATGTAACCGCCAGACAACGCGCACTCATTTCATTCGTACAAATTTCCAAGTGGCACCATGTTAATTTTCGACAGCAAATCTGTCGAGCAACTTATCTATACATATTGAATAAATCACTTGTACTTTTCCACAATTATTTATTTATTTGAACCTTACCGGTTTCACCTTCGGCATTATCAAAGGTCTACAATGTTTTAAACTAAAAAACTACGATATTTTATGTGTGGGTACTTTTAAAAAAGAGTATACCAGCTTCAACTATTTTCCCCAAAATTTGGGGAAATTTAAATTTTCATAAACGTAATTATGTTTTGTAAAATAATTTATACCTATTATATTGCGGTAGTGCTATGTGAAACCTCAGCAGCAAGTAGCGCATGTGATAGTCACGTAGAATACTTTGCATGCAAGGTTCTCTATATTCCTATAACAACAATGCTTGTTTACCTAAACGCTACTATATAGGCTAATTCTTCGTAATGAACTAATTAAACGGTGACGCGATAGTCCGGGCCTTCTTGGGCATGACGTTGGCCCTAAGGCGGTTGTCAATATACACACTTGACCCCTTTTGATCCTACAATTAAGTATGACGATACTCTATGCTCTCTCACAATGTAAACTACAACCAATATGCTACAATATATTTGTTAAAAAGTAGTTCCCAGGGCCGTATAAAGTTAATTTCCGATATTGTAAAATTAGAAATTTGTCCAGACCTGGACCACGCTGACAATTAATTGATCATATAGCGCCTGGTGATATATAGGTACCGCATTAATTGAAAATTCAATTTTGGGAGGAGGAAACTTAAGATATCTACCTAAAAAAAATATTTAAAAACCCCCGAACGATTTTCATCCAATATAACTAAGAACACTCCCGACTAATTCATGTTTTAAACAAAAAAAAAACAAAACCAGTTCATCCGTTCGGGAACTACGATGCCACAGACATGCCAAACTTATAATACTCCGTCTTTTTTTGCGTCGGGGGTTAATAATAAAAAGTATTATGTAATCCCTTTTTTTTCGTGCGGAGATCACTTCGGATATCCCCCCCCCCCCCCCCCGGCCAGCGGGGGCGGTTATGTCGGGCTTGAACCAACTAAAACCGTACGTCGTCTCGGGTCTACAGACGCCGGGGTGTAAGGTTGCCCATAGAGCATATCCCTCGCACCCCGACTGACCCTGGGCCATCTCCGGTTTCGAGATGGCCCCCTCGGGTTTGGGAACCACGGTGTCCCCGTCTTGCCCCGGTTTGGGGGAGGGGCGCTAGTCGCCCCACCGTCCCGACCTGCTTCTGCTGGGGTGACAGGCGGCCTCACCCGTCACCCACAGGCCTGCGCTCATGGAGGACGGACGGTTAAGCGACCTCCGGCGCCTGAGTCGCCTGCGACGCGCGGCGAGCAAGTTGCGGGCTCGGCGGGCCGGGAGAGTTCTAAATCTCTCCCGGGCGCGCTCCACCATCTCCTTCGCGAGCATTACATGCTCGCAGAAGGAGGTGGCGGCGGCCCACGCGCTCGCGCTCCGCACCATTGCCGCAATCATGCTGCTCCCACCCCGATGACTGCCACGAGGTCACGCCTCGGCGCCTCGCACGCCTTGCAGTCTGCCAGCGTGTGCAGCTCTGAGTCCTCGCTCGCGTCGCAGTGATGATACTGAGGCGTTGGCTCCTTCCTGATCCGATGCAGGTGGTCCCCGAAGCACCCCTTCCCGGAGATCACCTGCGTCAGTCGGTACGAGAGGCTTCCGTGTCGCCTCTCTAGCCAATCCTCCATGATGGCGGCCTTACCGCCGCTGTTGCGGCGTGCCCTGCGCTTATTCGTTCTTAAAGTACCTTATTGATGTTTAGGCAGTAGTTGGTAAAGGTTGGTTGCATGTTATTGTCAACGCCAAAGTGGCTGAACACTAAAATATTTTACATTGAAACACATGGGCCAATAACTGATCTATAAGTAGTTTTATAATCTCCAGCGGACGAAGTTAATAAATTTGATGTATAATTTATTATTTTGTGAAAGGTTTAGGAGCTAAGGGGATTCCAATTATAATTTGTTAAGCTACATTTGTCGTTGATTGTACCTGCTATCACATCGGCAATCTTGTCTTTTGATATAAGAATTAAACTTTACACTTGAGGCCATAACGTAAAAATGAGAGCTTTAGATGAAATTATTAAAGTTTATAATAATATTGATTTAGGTATACAGAACAAAAAATCTGATCTCAACTAGTATTTGCAGTCTTTGTTCTGTCACGGTGTGTCGGTGGATGAGGAAGTTGAAGTCTACAAAATCAAAAACGAAGTAAATAGGATGAAAGCCAAGATTCCAGGACAAAGAAGTGGGCGACTTTAAAGCTCAAAAAACAAAAAAGAAACGTAAATCCAGGGAAAAACCCTCGCTATCGAATCACGTCTCTGCATGGAGTAATGACGCCAGAAAAAGGAAGAATGTTTAGAAAAAATAGCAGAGAAAGTCAAATAGTTTCTCGTTATTAAAACGACAAAAAACATATAGATCTGTACTAAAAAAGGTATTACAGATTGTATTCAAACACACGAAGCTAGTTTATGAATGTATGTTTTTTAATTTAATATTTTTATTTACCCACAATACCTTTTCAAAAACTTAGGCCTTAGCTAAGCGCGCAACCGTAGTAAGATGTCTAATTTTCAAGTAAGAGTCCTGCTCGCTCAGCTCAATTTATTTCAGTCGCATCCTGCACTGAATTTCTAGTTTTTTATCTGAGTTGTTTGAATGAAAGGTAAATTGCTTTTTTTTTCTTTACGATTTATGACGTATTAAAAAAAACTACTTACTAGGTCTCGTTCAAACCAATTTTCGGTGGAAGTTTACATGGTAATTATTGTACCTACATCATATATTTTTTTTAGTTTTATTATTCTCTTATTTTAGAAGTTACAGGGGGGGGGTGGGGGGCACATTTTAACATTTTGGAAGTGTCTCTCGCACAAACTATTCCGTTTAGAATTTTTTATTAGAAACCTCAATATCATTTTAGAAGACCTATCCATAGATACCCATAGATGTCCATAGATGCACGTATGGGTTAGATGACAAAAAAATTGAGTTTCTGTTCTAAGTTTTGTTCTTTTTTTTTTCAATTTTTGTGTGAAAATCTTAATGCGGTTCACAGAATACATCTACTTACGAAGTTTTAACAGCATAGTTTTTATAGTTTCGTAAAAAAAGTGGCTGTGACATTCGGACAGACAGACATGACGAATCTATAAGGGTTCCGTTTTTTGCCATTTGCCTACGGAGCCCTAAAGATACACAATATGTATTTGGGTTATGTTGCTGAAGATGTGGGTATTCCACCCACCGCCTACGCAATGCATCGTTAGTGCGGGGAGACTTATGATGTAGCGGAAGTGGAACTCAAGAGCAGAAGTCTCATTATTTTCAGGAAAAGATATCCATATTATCGGATTACGTGCACATGCTTTTTGAATTCGTTGAATAAGTCAGTCCTACTAATTATTAACTGCAGTCCTTAGACATATCATATAATTAAGCTATTTAGCATTAGGTACGGCCTCAGCAAGTCGGACCCCTAATTCCTTTGATAAATAATGTAGAAAACTAAATGTTGTCTCTTCTTTTAAAGAAATCGACAAAAGCAGTTCTGAACAGTGTCTGCCGATGTGTTGTGCGAATTTTAGGTGAGAGGCAACATACTCGTATGTTTTTCGTGGATTTTCAAAATGCACGAAATACTAATCTATAGCTACATCTATCTTCTATATCTATACATATAATTACTGGTTCGGACTGACTGAATGAGTCATTAACGCAGAGCCCAAACCGCTGGACCTACCACTTGAAATTTCGGTAAGCATCCACTAAGAAAGGATTTTTTGAAAATTTTACTTCTACGGTGGCAAAATCAGGGATAAAAGTTTATATGGAAGTCCGTCATTTTCAAACTTAGAAGCACGAAGGCACTTGCGGCCAGACGCATGCGGCGCTGTTTCAACATAAACATAACAAACATAAAAACTAAAAATTCATATAAAAATAAACATGCGGTCAGCCGGCGCACATAGGAGAATTTTGATGAAAAAGCCGGTCAAAAGTCGAATTTACGAAGATAAATAATAATAGCTATTATATTCACACATTTTTGCAGCTTAGTAACCGATCTATCGAAAAAGGGACGCATGGGCCGGAACTCCACTGTGAGACTTGGGAGGTGGAAGTGCTCACCGAAGTGTATCGGCGGACGACGCTGTACCGGGCGGATGGCAGCAGTCAGCCTCCGCTCGAGAAGATTCGCGGGTGGCGTAAAGGGACGGCTTCACGCCACCCGCGAATCGTGAAGTGCATTGAAATTACTGACAGTTCGTACCGGCTGGAGGCGCTTCAGCCTTCGACAATTACGTCGAGTGGGCAGGGCGACAGCATGGGACCCTTGGCTTCCGATTGACAGAGGTGAAAGTATCTGTTCAAAGTCGCTAGGAGGGAAAGAAATTGGTCCACATTATTGTTTCCTGTATTAAATTTAAAATACATATACTTAAATGATATTTTTAAATACATTCTAAACAAAAAAAAACTAATATATTTAAAAATATAAAAACTGGGGTAAACGTGTTCTTGAGTGGAAACCGCGACTCGACAAACGCAGTGTAGGACGCCCTCCGGCCAGGTGGGATGACGATCTGCGAAAGACTGCGGGCAGATGCTGGATGCGGCAAGCTGAAGACAGGGCGCCATGGCGCTCATTAGGGGAGACCTATGTCCAGCAGTGGACTAGCATAGGTTGATGATGAGATAATGATGATGATGATAAAACATAGTAGCCCACCGGCATCGGGTACAGGGACCAAGCTACCGGTGTTTAGGGCTCCAGAGAGTGGAATCTCCTCACAATACGTGCCGTGTCGAGAAGTACTGCCTTCTGCATCAAGCCCTTGACCCAACTGTCCAACGCGAGCCTCTTGAGATGTTGATCGAGGCTCTTGGCAATCAGTCCGTGCACCGATACAACTATCGGAACAATAGTTGCCGAATCCACACTTCACACGTCGACAACTTCGTGAGCCAAATCCAAATACTTTATTTGTTTTTCGTTTTCGGCTTTCACAAGATTCTCGTCATGTGGAATGCTATATCAGGTTTATTAGCTACAATAGTCCTGTCAGTGATGATAGGTCGATCATATGGTTGTTATTATTACATGAACATACCTTAAATTATGCAATGAGTAATATTCAATTTGGTTATTAACACAAAATGTTAATCTAAGTATCCATATTATAATCAACTGATACTAAACAGGAATATGCATTGATAGGTCAAAACACAGCCCGGTGGCACACTCGGTGTGGTCTCACTATTTATCGCAACAAGCAGCTTTGTTGATCGTGGCAAGTATTATTGGAAGCACATTAATACCGATGACACAAGACGATGAGAGCCAACTGTGTCTACAAAGCTTGATAATGCAGCGCACAAAGATGTGCCCTTGAAGGAACCATAGTGGTGAATCCACTCTATGCCGCTACAAGTGTGCAGACACAATGTACAAGTACTTGTTACAGATGAACTTGTTGTAATATCTTATTTGAACTTTGAATAGTCCAAGTGTTTTCACTTTTGAGTTAACTATATCATTGTTGAAGAATTATTTAACTTATATTTTTTGTGGACCATTGGGTACATTCCACTGTTTGTAATGTTTTAGTGGTTTTTCAAAATGAAGTAAGAAAGAAGTAATTAAATGCGTTGTGATGATAGGTATCAATCAAATCAAATCAATCTATTAGCCTATTAGGTATAATCTAGCTTAAATCACTTATGTATGTAGGTACTCTCTCTATTCATGTAGGTGAGGAGTAGGTATTTTACGCTAAAGTGTATAAATATTGATATACCTATATAACTATACCTATATAACCTGCCCATTTTTACTTTAGTTACTGACAGTAATCTTAATCTAATATTTAGTTAGAAATTCGTTAAATTAGATTTGATATTCATTAAACTTGGTTGGAATTTTGCAGTTGTGGTAGCGCCAGATGGATGTCTCAAAACACACCAGAGCTCCAGATTCTGATCGGTGTCGATAAAGACGCTGTCTAGAGGCAACATCCAGTAATCAGAGCGTGGAAACTGAATGATTACATTGTGGCTACTACACTGCATAGAATAATGATCTCTGTATCGCAACCTTAGGGTCCATATCACTTTTGCAACGCTATCCACTAACACTGCTGTCGCATTGGTACACACTTGGAACTAACATTGTCACATCATCTGCATTAACGAATACAACTTCTTAGTTTCCTGGTATACCTACTATTAGAATATATTCGGAAAATTTAGGGGTGAAACTGCAACCTATTTTCAAGATTACACAGTAACTGAAAACAGGACGTGATCTACATGAATGGATAAATCAGAATCCATATTTTTGAGCGATGTAATTATAAAGTAACATTAACTTATATACCTAAATTTTAAATATCTTCGCTAAAAATATTTTACTATCAGTTACGTATAGATATAAAATCAATGTGAGTCCTAATGACAAGAGAAAGTATATTAACGGCATATTACTTTGTTCTAAAACAAAAATTGTATTCTCAGACAAGTGCCGTTAGGCGCTAGAGCTACCTGTAGTGTAGTTACGGCGCGGCGGCGCGGTGCGGCGCGCGGTGCGACTCCGCCGACAACTGCCACGGGCGACTTCTCAGAAGGCGATAGTGAGCTGTATTTAAATGTTATCGCTATGAATACACCACTGTGATAAGTCCACTTGTTGCGCATGTGACTACTCCACCGTGTTCTTCTCGGAAACGATTATGCTTTATCTAATTACCTAGTTAATTTATTTTCCTATATTACACGACAGGTAAAAAATTATAGTGTAATCAATTGCCAGATACTAAATTATTAATAATGATTAAAGACTGTGTAGGTACCTATGTAATTGTTTTAACTGAATACAGAAAACAAAATATTAATATCACAATTTAGTAAAGCTAGGTACTTTGTTCAATCTACTTACTACAATTAAAAGAATAAAAATTAACTGTGTACATTTTAATAGGGATAGATAACACTTCCAATGTTAACAAAATAAAATAACTTTTTTACATGAGGAACCCGCTAGGCTTGTTCACGTGGACAAGAACGGCCTTGCCAAAGACGTCTAAAAGGTTATGGTCCTTTCGCCAAGCTCATAATATATTATTGCTTATATAGGTACTATGAACAAAGGTATGTTCAGGATACTAAGAACAATAATAGGTATACAAAATCGTACTAATTTAGGGGGAGTAGGTGTATATATAACCGACTTTAACAGAAAAGTCTTACGTGTTTTCAAGGTTCCGTACCTCACAAGGGGTAAAATGAAACCCTTATAAGATTACTCTCTTGTCCGTCTTACCGTCTGTCTGTCTGTATCCATGTGTCATAACCGATTTTCTCAGGAACGGGTGGACCTAGCAAGTTGGAATTGTCAATTCTAGGTCAAACGGGAGTACCCTATAGGTTTTGGGTCGAAAACCTATATGATAGTTCCTGTTGACCTTGGCAAAAAACAAGGCACAGCACAAATAAAGGAAAATTTCCAAAAAAGATAAATATTGAAAATTCAGGTATATTTTAGTACTTACAAAATTTTAAAGATAGTACGGAACCCCGAACGGTTCTGGCCAGATTTTTATCTTTACAATTAAATCTGTAATTCGATTATTTTACACTTTTCAGTACCTTTTTGTTTATTGAAGTCGGTTTATTTTTTTTTTATTAAAATATATTATTTCTCCCTTTTTAGTAAATGAAATTCAACATCTTAGGTTAGTTCTCAGTTGCATTCCAGGCTGTCAGCTCAGAATCCGGGGGTTTATGGGAGTGACTGCCGTCTGACCTTCACACCCCGAAAGGAAAACCTACAACAGAGCTTCGTCTGTCAATCAGTTGGAGTACCAGTTTGCAGGTAAAGTTGATTTTGTAGCTTAGTCAATCCTATCCTAATATGAAGGGATACACTTCTAACCTAATCTATCCGTGTCGGGATGCGCTGCTTTGGTAACTCCACTCTTCTCTTCACTCCACTCTACTTCCGACTCTATGCACCTCTCCACTCCACTTTCTACTCAACTTTCACTCATCTCCACTCCATTCTCCACTACACTCTCCACTTCTCTCTATTCCACTCTCCGCTTCACTCTACACTCAACTCTCTATTTCACTCCATTCTTCACTCTATTCTGAACTCCACTCTCTACTCCACTCTTCATCACTCACCCACTGTTTTTCTATGTGCCATCGGATTAAATCTAGACTTAAAAAGGTAATCTAGTTTATTAAATATACCTTGATAATTTCACATTTTCTATTTGATTTTGAGGAGTCTCCTGCTGCATGTCCGGAGTTCTAGTTCCAATACTAATAAAATTTATAAGGGACCAAATTGGAGTTAAACCGAACTCAATAAAAAATATTTTTAAAAACGGTTCTTAAACGACGGAAATATCGATGAACATAAAAAAACAGTATCAGACAAACAAAGAACTCCCTCCTTTTTGAACTCGGTTAAAAATAGCATCTACCACCAAGTAAAGCGCCTATGTATTTGGTTGGAGCAAAACAAAAGGATTTGTTATTAATGACAGCATCAGGGTTAACACCCCGATTTATTAAGTTAGGTTAAGGCAGGCGTGAAGCGAAACGAAGCTTAACCTTTCAAGTTATTTTCCTTAACCACGTAGAAATAGGAGTCCCGCGTGGCCGGGTTCCGTCTTTTAAACGTCCTAAACAGTTTTATGTTGATGGATATTGGGCTACAGTATCATCATGCGTCTATAATATTATTCTTCAATATCGTTATGCGACTATAATGTAATGCTTTAGCATATCCTACTTTTAAATAGTTATGCTATAAAAATTGTACCATAGAATTTATGCCGAATGATCGTTATGCGTTATGATCTTTAGAAATGAAAGTATGCCAAACTAAATTATGGCATTAAATTTTATGCGCTCCAATAGGGAACTATTTATTCCACATTCTGGGTCATTCTGTTTCTCCACCTATCCTTCTCTTTCGGTTCGATTACCTAACACTTTACGGTTACTTTACTTACGGTTCGCAATAATCAAAAAATACAATAAAGATGAAAACCGATGTTGTTTGCGGCAAGTCTAGTCCTTTGTTATCTACTATTCAAACGTGGTCGAGGGAATCTAGTCGTAGGGGAAAGAGCTTCGAAGACGGCTCGTAACAGCCAATCTGTTTGTAAAAAAATGTACTGAAAATTATAAAGGACAGTCAAAAAAAAAATTTCGATAGTTAAGAGACTTTGCCTGTCTACAACTTTATTCATGACTAACGACAATATATTAATAGTGACCGTAACCTTCATGTCTTGGATGCAGGCCCTGCATTAGAAACAAGCGCGGCTGAATAGCTCTTCGCACTTTTTAAAGCTAAGTGGATATAATCCAGACGAAATTTTCGAGGTATTTCTAATAGACATCAGACGGGGCCAAGCCGCAGTGGAAGGGAAAGAGCGGCTGACGCAGGTGATCTCTGGGAAGGGGGAACAATGCTCGAGAATGAGGCGGCGGAGCGGGTCCGGGAAAGACTCGGGTCTCTCCCGATCCGCAGCGCCCGCGAAGCGCGGAGGCGACTCAGACGTCGGAGGTCGCCCAACGATCGCCGTCCTCCATGAGCGTATTCCTGGGCGTGATAGGTGGAGCCACCTGTCACTCTAGCAGAGTAGGCCGAGGCGGCGGCGTGTTGTGTGCTTCGAACGGATAATAGCAAAGCGCCTCGTCGAGCACATTACAAAAGTGCTCTCGAATTTGGCAGTCAATGAGGTCTTACGCGTGAGGAGGAAGTAGTGGCCAGGGGCGAGGTGGTGCTGGCAGTGTCCCTTGACATTGACAACGCGTTCAACACCTTGCCCTGGAACTGCATCAGAGAGGCATTTGTTTATCACGCGGTACCTCTCTTCGCCACATTGTCGGGGCTTACTTATCAGAGAGAGCTGTAAGCTACCCAAGCAGGGCAGAGATCGGTCGGCAAAATATATGTCGTGCAGTGATCCGCAGGGCATGGTGGACCGTTCCTGTGGAATCGTCTATGACTAGGTGCTTCGCAGTGCTCTTTCGGAGGTTGTGGCCATAAGTGCTAAGCCGACGATACCTTCGTGACGGCACGTGTCCAAGGCATCGCGAGGTGACCATGAAGGCCACTACCGGGTGTTACCCAAGTCGAAGGGTAATCAGTGGTTAGACCACGAGGTGGATATCCTATCTAGGGCATACCTGGTTCCCCCGCTACACAGGCAGATGTGACAAAATACCGTATGGTTTTAGTAGTTACGAGTCCGACATACCCATCACATCGTTAGCACCGACGAGGTTGAAATTTCCGCACGTACCTACATAATGCCAACAAATACTTAGTCGATAAATGGTTTGCAAATTTTGACGGAAATACTTGCTATACTTACATTAGTTTAAGAACTAATCCGCCGGGCTCTTGTCACCGTCGGCGTCCCAGCCATCCTTGAACCAGTTGGTTTGGTGCGCGATGATGGCAAGAGACCGGATGGTATGTCTTTGGTGCCTTGGAAGATGGGCAGGCCTTTGGTGTGGGACGCGACATGCGTCGACACCCTTGCGCCTTCCCATCTTCCAAGTACGACGGGGTGCGCCTGTGCTGCTGCGGCATCTGCGGAGACCCTCAAACGGCGCAAATATGATAATATAACCAACAATTATATATTTGAGCCGTTTGGGGTCGAAACGTTGGGTTCGTGGGGTCCGAGCGCACGGTCGCTTTACACGGAAATTGCAAAGCGACTGGTCGATGCTTCGCGTGACCAAAGGGCTGGCCTGTTTTTTGCCCAAAGTATTGGTATTGCCATCCAACGGGGTAATGCCGCCGGCCTTTATGTACGTTACCAGTCGACATCGATGGGGAGGAATTCTTCGACACCTGACCCCTTTTTCCTTTCCCTTCCTTTTTTTTTTTTTTTTTTAATCTTGTAAATATTTTTATTTATTAATTTAGTTTTGTTTATCTGTAAATATTAAGTCCGATAGTAGAACTTATAATATGTATATTAAGGTTAATTAAAAACTCAACTATTAACAAAAATATATACTTAGATATAGTCTCATTACTTTAAGAAGTTAGTTATTAAGGTTTATTATTATTTGCTTTTCATGTTTTTCGGAGGTTTAATTTTTTATAAAAAAGTTTTTAAGTATTTTATATTTTTGTGGCTGTAATCCTCTAATTACTACATGCTTAATTTGATTACTTTTAAAATATCTACCTACCTTACTTAAGCTATTAACTTTCATATAATACTTCTTTAACCATTATTTGTTGTATAATATAAATTCTTAATTGATTCAACGAACTATTTATTAAATTCATTGCAATTTTGTAGATTCAGATTTTTTAACCGACGCCGTATATTTTTTTATGTGTAGGTATGTCAAAAAAAAAAACGCGTCGACTTTAGAATCTCCTCCGTTTTTTCGTCGGTAAAACAATCTGTATCTACAAAATTGCAATGAATTTAATAAATAGTTCGTTGAATGAATTAAGAACTATTTATAATTGAATTCAAAGTAAAATTTCATATTTTATTCACACTGTTTTAGTGATCAGAAAGCAGTTTGAAAAAGTTGAACGAACTTCAACTGTATTTTTGTAACTACTTACTGCTTATTTCATTCTTTGTATTCAGTACCAGTTTCTCTTATTACGTATTCAAAGGACGACACATAAAAGGAAATATATATATTGACCAAAGCCGGGCTAATTTGTTTCTTGTGTGAATACTTGCATATATAGGTAAGTAAATCATAAAAGATATATCAGCCCAGCATTGGACACTTGAGCAGGACATGGTGCGGTTTTAGTCGGTTCATGCACGACATGACCGCCCCCGCTAGCCGGCGGGGGGGGGGGGGCGGTATCCGAAGAGATTTCCGCACGTAAAAAAAAAAGAATACCTTGGTATTAACTTATTGGAAGAATAAATATATAACTGCTTAGAAAAATTAAATGATCAACAGAATAATTTATAAGCACACATTTATCAAGATTCTAAAACAAATCTATAAGTACTAACCGACATGTGGGTAACAATAACAACAGTTCGCAGTTTAAATACCTTGTGTATTCCCTGTAACTTGCCTTCAGCTTTGGTAAATTTGAGGCTCGTTGTCTATGGCCGCATTATAATTTAATTTTATTGTTTTGTGATAAATTAAATGTTAAGTAGGACGTAGATGGTATCTACGATCCTCAGGCCAAAAGTCAGCAGAAAGGTGGGACAAACTAAAGCCACTGAGCCTGATAGCGCCGTGTTGGGCGTTAGCCAAAGCAATTTGCATCGCTACCCTTTTCGGAACATCGCCAAGTCTAGCCGAACAAAACCACAGAGAATTACCCTCCATTCCAATAATAATTAAAGCAAACATTTCGCAGTCGAGATGCACGTCGACGGACGTTATGGAGCTTATAAAGCATCGGCCCCAGCTCGCAATTAAGAAACGACGCGCACGTCTATTTACCGACACGGAAGAGACGCACCGCTTGCAATGGTCCATCGCGGTATGCTCCTCCTGCAGTCGGCGTCGCGGAGAGCAGAGCCAACCGCTCGACCGTCTAAATTACTACCTTTGATATTCGAAATATCAATATTTTAAAGGGGCTTATGAAGTGCGACTTTGCAGATGCAATGTACAGGCCTTCCGCGTTGGCAGTCTTAACGTGCTCTAACGAACCGAGTGAAACGGAATACTTACATATAAATTTTATCAATTATTCATTATCTATGCAACAATATAGGTACCTAAGTATTACCTGTACCCGTATGTGTGATTTTTGTATTACGGCGTGCGGTTTTAGTCGGTTCAAGCCCGACATAACCGCCCCCGCTGGCACGCGGGGGGGTATCCGAAGGGATTTCCGCACGAAAAAAAAAAAAAAAAAAAAAAAAAAAAAAAAAAAAAGGTACTTAATCGTTTTTAGCTAGGCAACATAAGCTCGGTGATTTCTAATAGGCACTTATGTACGCAAGCATAGCTCATTTTTCGGTGCAACATTCTACAAACACATCGTTCTATGCCTCTGCGCACATCTCTGGTGAAAACGCATCCTAAAGTTCATCCTAAAGTTGAGTTCTGTCGTTAATAATGAAGACCCCAATAGTGTCTGTCCGCCGAAAAGTATATTTCTTTCAATTTTAATTATACTCTATCCAACCTTTTATTTAACTTTTGACGGCTTAATTTTTCATCAAATAGTTATGTCCTAATTGATTTTATTTCTGAAGATACTGCAATCGATTTTACAAATTGATATTTTATTTTGGCCGAAATTTATAAATATACCTACCATGTAAATTATAAATAAGCAATTCTTCATTTGTCAAAAACAATAATTAAAGACGATTAAATATTATTTAAGTATGTACCTAGTTTAATTATACAGTGACTCAACTTTTAATCCCTATACAACATAACTTCAACATTTTGATGTTTTTCATTAAAAGTAGATACGATAAATCTATAACTACAAACGCAAGACTATAATAGTCGACGTAAATGCAAATAAGTGTAACCGATTACTTACGATTCTGTGCAGTAAATACATTCGATTCCTAATACTAGATGCGGTAAAATGTAATTCTAATTCTAATATTCTAATATTCTACGACATTCTACACAGCGCTTTCTAGACCCAAAGTAAGCATAGTTTAACTAGCTTATGTTATGGGTTCCAGAATGCGGATAAACATACTTATATACATTTTTTTTTGTAAATACATACATAATATACATAGAAACACCCAGACCAATGCAAATAGACATATTCATGCATACAAATATTTGCACTGAGCGGGAATCGAACCCGCGCCCCCTGACGTAGCAGTCGAATGCACTACCGCTACGCCACAGAGGAGAGAACAATTGTTTTTGTTGATTGAGTGAATTAACACATTTTTAGGGTTCCGTTGCCAAATGGCAAAAAACGGAACCCTTATAGATTCATCATGTCTGTCTGTCTGTCCGTCCGTATGTCACAGCCACTTTTTTCCGAAACTATAAGAACGAGTCTAACGAAGAGTAACTTCTAAAATAAGAGAATGATAAAACTAAAAAAAATATATGATGTACATTACCATGTAAACTTCCAACGATAATTGGTTTGAACGAGATCTAGTAAGTAGTTTTTTTTAATACGTCATAAATCCTAAACTGCAATTTACCTTTCATTCAATCAACTCAAATATAGAAATTAAAAAAAAAACATTATTATGTTACTTGCTGCTACGGAACCCTTAATGGGCGAGTCCGACTCGCACTTGGCCGCTTTTTTTTTTTTAAATTAACCGAGGCGTTTGAAGTTTTTTAAATGTATCTACATATGATTAGGCGGTTTATATATTTTTGTTGCCGCGTATTTCCAAGTTTATTTTTACGATTAATGCAACAGTTACGTTCTGAAGCCACTATCAAGTTAAAAAAATAGTTGGATGTTATTTATTGCCTACTTTGTAATTTTGTTGTTTAAGGTAGGTAATAGTATGTATGTTTTTCAATTAGGAACCCACCCCTTTTTGGTCGAACAGTGCTGATGTTAGTTGCAGCAATATTTGAAATTTTGAAAAACTCACCTCTACGCGGGTAAAACGGGCGTTAAAGGTTCAAGTCCGTCAGTTTAAAAAAAGACTAAGTGGCGATAACTGACATCTACGCGATTAGAGCCGCGGACGCAAAGCAACAGGTAGCGTAGCTTTATTGTAGCGTTGGCTATTCCTACCTTCCACACAAACTAAGTGAATAGCTTAAAACCAAATCATGTTGAACCTGGTGCATAGTTAATTACACATTATGTTAAGCCTATCGGGATTCCTCATATTTTCGGCTATGGTCGGTGACACGTGAGTAATAGAAAGGAATCTTAATGTTGCAAGCGCCTCTTGGTAAAGGTAACCACTTTACATTGACTATAATATTATGGTTGTATAAATCCAAATAATAATAATAGAAAATGACTACATAACTGAAATAATGAATTTTACATTTTATTATGTTTAAGAGAAAAATAATATATGATACGGAGATATTTCGTTTAGAGGCATATAACGTGACAATAATGGTCACGGCGCCAGACTACCAGCCAGCCATTACTATTTATCAATAAATTTATTTCGAATCATAACTGATTTCACAGCACTAAGCACAAGTCTATATTACATTGGCATTGGCAGCGTAGGCAATTGAGGCTCAAGTATTATTCACTTATAACATATAAGTTTATTTTAGGGAATTGGCAATTTTGCGAATTCGCGAAGCATTTCACGTGTGTTAGTAACATTATGGTCCCTATCTATACGTATATTTGGCAACGCCACATTTTCTGCAATATTCTATCACTAGCGTTCCAGAACCCGGCTTCGCCTGGGAATAAATTCGTAAAAAAATTACCTATAACCCGATTGCAGCGCCACCTTCCGTCTACTGTCTCTTGGAGCTGTGAAAAATTCAAACTTCTAAGCCAAAGCTATCAAAAGATACAGCCGTTTATCCCGCAAATTTTCGAAACTCGCACGGGAATCAAAACCTATGGGGTACTTCCCGTGAACTTAGAATCTTGAAATTTGGTACGAAGTAACGTCTTATAGTACAAATAAAGGAAAAATTGCGAAAACCGTAAATTTTTAATTACATCATATAATAAAAAAAATGAATTTTTGAAAAATTTAAATTTACTACTACCATAACTATAACTCGATTGTCGTGATGGGTGAACTTTTACTTATATACCTACAGGTTTGTACGGAACCCTCGGTGTGCGAGTCCGACTCGCACTTGGCCGTTTATTTTTATATATGACCGTTCAACGCCTATTTACCCCCTTTGTAGTCAAATTTTGAAAAACGCTAATACACGTATGCGTTTATTTCTGAAAAGACGTACTTACATGAAATTTCATGCTTCTATCTTCACAGGTGACCAACTTCCCATATAAAATTTCAACCCCTCCAACCCTCTTAGGTGTAAAATTTCGATTAACGTACACACATTCATATTACTACACTATATTCATATACACGTATTCATTCATTTGAAACCAGAAACAGATGTATGAAATTTTGAGCTTCTAACTTTGAAAAGGACCGCGATTCGGCAAACGTAGGGTAGGACGCCCTCTGGCCAGGTGGGATAATCTGCGAAAGACTGCGGGCACATGCTGGATGCGGCAAGCTAAAGACAGGGCGCTATGGCGCTCCTTAGAGGAGACCTATGTCCAGCAGTGGACTAGCATAGGTTGATGATGAACTTTGAAAATGACAGATTTCCATACAAACGTTCATCCCTTATTTTGTCACCTTAGGAGTTAAATTTTGGAAAATTCTTTCTTAGTGGATGCCTACAACATAAAAAGCACCTACTGCCGAAATTTCAAGTTTGTAAATCCAGCGGTTTAGGCTCCGCGATGATGAATCAGTCAGTCTGTCAGTCAGTGGGGACAAGTAAATAAATATATATATATAGGTATAGATAGATGTGACCCTATAGACGGCTGACGGCTTATCATTAGGTTAAGCTGGATTGCACGAACCATGGACAAAAAAAACTGCACGTAATATCTGCTCGCGCAATTCGAACGCTAATTGCATTGATTGCTCAACTGTAGATACAACAAGAATCTGTTGAATCTTTATTTATATTATTATTCGTCTGATTCCTATCTCTAGTTAGTAGTTTTTAAATTTTTCGTTTTTAACACGTCCTTTCTGTTTCGTATTATAAACTATTTTAATTTAAAAAATTATAACAACTTCAAAAACCAAAAAGGGCCTGAAAAGTGTAAAATATCTGAATTACTAATTTAATTCTTAAGATAAAAAAACAAGTATCGGATGGGTCTCCGTACACTCGGATGGGTCTCGAGGTGGCTCTGCAGAAAATCGAGGCCCTGTTCTTTCATGGGCCTCGGAGCAAGCCACCTAAGGGATCCAGTCTCATGATAGGCGGCAATCGCTTCGGCATCAAGCTCAAATTAAAATATTTGGGGCTCGTGCTCGACGTCCGATGGTACTTCGGAGAACATCTCCGAATGGGAATTGAAGGGCACAGCAAACGCTCTGGCGCGGCTGCTGCCCAACATGAGGGGGCCCGATGACTCCTGCAGGAGAGTCTACGGGGGGATCGTTCGGTCCATGACTCTATATGGGCTCTACATCTGCGGATGCTGCGCGCTCCGCAGAGGGTGATGGCCAACAGGGTCATCAGGGGCTATCGCACGATCTCCTTGCTGGAATTTCACCATGGAACCTGGAAGCGAGAACCCTCTCGCAACTGTATCGGTGGCAAAAATAGGTGCGGGAGCTGGGACGGGACGCTGAGCCTTGAGAAATCGAGGCTGTGTAGTCCCAGCTCCAGTCCTGGTCATCGTGGTGGAGTGAAGGAACGACTTGGGTGACCAAGCGCAGAGCACGCCTTAATAGCGGCGGTAAGACTGGCTAGAGAGTCGACTTGGGAGCCTCTCGTACCGGCTGACGCAGGTGATCTCTGCAAAGGCGTGCTTCGTGGACCACAAGTGTGCGATTTCGTTGTCGTTCGTTTGCGTTTCGCGAAAAAAAAAAGGAAGGTTCATTTGTTACAAAAATATATATTATACCCAATATTATCTCCAAATAAAACAAGACTATTACCATTTTAATTTAATTTGATGTAATTTAATTTAATGTAATGTAATGTAATTTAATTTAATATAATGTAATGTAATGTAATTTAATTTAATTTAATTTAATTTAATTTAATTTAATTTAATTTAATTTAATTTAATTTAATTTAATTTAATTTAATTTAATTTAATTTAATTTAATTTAATTTAATTTAATTTAATTTAATTTAATTTAATTTAATTTAATTTAATTTAATTTAATTTAATTTAATTTAATTTAATTTAATTTAATTTAATTTAATTTAATTTAATTTAATTTAATGTAATTTAATTTAATTTAATTTATTTTTAATTTAATTTAATTTGATGTATGTAAGTCGAGTCGTAAATAAAAAATACTCCGGCCGGATACCCATGAAGCTAACTTAAAGGACTACTTTAAAGGACGACGGTAAATCCGCCCGAACTTTCCCTAATCAATTTTTAAACCATTTCAGTATTTAATATCTCCTGAAGACTTGTATAATATATATAAGGTGTAAAACAAACACATAAGTTTATTTCATACCTTTAAAGTTTTCGGTTGGCTAGAGGCTCGTGGCTTAGTGGTAACAAAGTATGTTAACACACTGTAAAGTAAAGCCATACTAGCCGGGTCAGTCTTAGGGTGAGTGACGGTCCTTAACTCCTGGAGACCCCTCCGTGCCTTGGAGAGCACGTAAAGCCCTCGGTTCCGGTTGCTATACGAACATCTATGGCAGTCGTTATGGGTAATTGGAGCCGTAAAAAGGTTTTTTTTTTAAAGAATATTAGTAACCGAAATTATTAATATTCCGCCTAACCCCTCCAGCTAAGCTTAATTGCTTGTGTTAGGAGTGGGTTCACGTCGGTAGTGTAATGGCCAGGATTCGAACCCGGGACCTCTCGATCGTAAGGTCGACTCCTTAACCACTGAGCTACCGACGCTTCAGTTCGACTACTGGTCTAACTACAGAGCTTTGATATCGCCAATGGGTTGTGGAGCAGATGGCAGTCGCTTCACGGAATATCGCCCGCTTCGTAATTAATTCATACTGAAATGCCAATTGGGAAAATGCTCGGAGGCAATTGATACAAGTCTTACGCCTGTTTCTCACGCAAAAACGTCGGAACGATGTAACAAAATCCAATATATTTATCATATGCATTCACATTAACAGCCATTTAAAGCCTGTGAAAAAAGAATTTGGGAATAAAACTGAAGGTCACTCTTTTTTAATGGTCAATAATTTACAATGACTATTAACAAATTGTAACGCAAGCAAAATGCTTCAATTAATACACAAATCATAAAGAAGAGACGTCATGTAAATGCATGAGTGTTGGAAAAAAATGCTGTCTAAATATATATAAAACAAAGTCGTGTTAGTGATGATCGCGATGAACTCGAGAACGGGGGACGTATTTTCATAATCTTTGATTTTAAGACTTGTCTCCGCCTATACTGTGCCTTTTTGTTTTTTTTTTTTTGCTGTTATTCCCCTTGTACCCCGGCTGACCCTAGGAAATCTCCGGATTTGAGATGACCCCTTCGGGATAATGTACCTATACTAGCAATTAGGATAAATAAAAATATGAGACATTCACGAATATTAGCTTATAAAGTAGCCAACATAACTTGATTCTAAGGCGGAACGAAGTTTCTCGAGTCAGCTAGTTATTAATAAACTATATGTTCTCTTTTAATATAATAGGAGCATCCAATTTATGAAGAATATAAATAAAAGAGAGAAACAAGCGGACAAGGGTACAACTAACCTACGTGGCCAAATTGTAGACCAAGGGAAGTTATTTTCTTCCCAGTCATCATCGTCGTCAATAAGCGTCGTCGTAGCAAATGTAGGTACAGGATTTCTTTTAGTGTAAGAGAGAGGTGCACTTGATTAATGTAGATGAATTTTATTGTCAATAAAAGTATGGTACTGCGAAGATCGAAGGAAGATTCAATAAACAGGTGGAGAGTTTCGACAGAAAGTTTCCATTGTCATCACGTAAGCTCCCTATTTGTGTCACTAAACAAGAAAATTGTATTGAAGCTATAGGTAGGAACTATGAATTGGTGATGTTTCTAAGGAAAACACCACGAAGTCGATACCTATAGTAGTTTGTAAACAAGTTTTGGTTTAAATCATGAATAGCCATAAAATAATGTGACAGGATCATCATTGGTCATTATACCCATTATAGTCTTTTTTTACTTAGGGATTCATAAATTCTAATAAATAAATAAAATTTAAGACGACTGCCGTATTAAAAAGCAATAAAATCAATTTATACATATGTACTTCAATCTCTCAAACGTCTTCAGAAGTTCCTTCCTCTTCAAACTAAAGTTACTCTTGCACAATGTCTTCTTCTCCCACTATTAGACTATGCTGATGTCTGTTTTCTCGACGCTTCGGAGGCCCTCCTAAACAAACTCGAACGCTTGCAGAATTTGGGGATTCGGTTTGTATTGGGTCTACGAAAATTCGATCATGTTTCTGAATTTCGGAAAAGACTGAACTGGCTCCCTATTCGGCAGCGTCGTAATACTCATATCTTATCTCTTCTCTATACTATCCTTCACAGCTCTTATTCTCCAAATTATCTGCGGGAACGTTTTGAGTATCTCCTACCTCGGGGCAAACCCTGTCGTCTTTCCTCCTCCCTTCTACTTCATACTCCTGCACACAGCTCCAGCTGTTATGATGGGTCATTCACTGTACGGGCTGTTCGACTATGGAACTCACTACCGCACCATATTCGACACAGTAGCAGTCTGGACATCTTCAAAAGAAGAACTAAAGAACATTTCCTCTCACAATGTTAAAGTATATATGTATGTATATAACGTATTTTTATATATGTATAACTATATATAAAATATAAATGTATGGATGTAGGTATATTATTTTATTTTACAAATAGTATATTATATTTACTTTTTGAATGTATAATTTATGTAAGTCTATTGATTTATTTTTGCCATCTTTCGTTTATGTATACTTTTTTTATTTGTACACTTTGCTTCCCTCTGTTATTTTCTTTTTTCTACCTCTACTGCTCAAAGGTTTCCTGGTAGAGAACTCTTTAGAGTTAAGCTCGCCTTTGTACATAATTTATTTTAATTGTAAAACATTTATATCTTTTTCATTTTTTGTGTACAATAAAGAATTAAGAATTACTAATTTTACTACAATAACTTTCTAAAATAACCACATTTTTCCGCAGGTAGATCGTTTTAGGGCTGAAAATATCGAAAGTAAACAAAGAATTGTTACTCCATTTGATCAAATGCAAGTCATATTTACGGGATTTTTATATCACCGTAATATATTCGTAAAGGCCAAGAGCATTATAATCACAATAATGTAAAACTTGCACTTCCTAACCAAACAAAAAGTAATAGACCTATGTTGGTGGTATGGAGTTTGAGAACGTAAGTAATTGCAATTAGGCCAAACGCAATCTGTGCTGCAACTTAACTACCTAGAGAAGTCTAAAATAGGTACAATTCATATAATACTAAAGTCAAAATTACAAGGTTATTGGTTCTTGATGTTTTCCAGTGTTATCATATCTTATCATTATGTAGTGACGGCAGGTATATCGTGATAAGATATAAAATGACGACAATATGTCAATAAAAGAGTTGACATTATAAACTAGTTTCTTATTTTATGCCTCAAGAGCCTGAGGTAACAAAGAAAAGGTTGAACTACTTTGAATTGCACTGCCAAAATATAATTAATTTGATATTATTTAATTGTATATTAGTGCATGGGGATATTTAAGGATATTAGTGATATTAAACTTTTCAGACATCTTATTTGATAACCCGTACTAATGAACATTGTCTTATTCTTAAATGGTTTTATGGTTGTTGTGGATTTCATGGCAGGTACTAAGCTTAAGGCCAACAGGTGCCACTTTGTAAATAAATGATGTGTAAGTGCTTTATATATATAAAAAAAAGCAACGGGTACTCATTTACAGAGACAACCATGTAGTTCCAAAAGTACGTACCCAGTGTACTTGTCTATAGTAGGTATACCTAGGTAAAGTGGAATTCATGTTGTAACGTAATCTGATCTTCATTTATAGGTTAGTAGAATATAGTTTAATCATGATTGTAGGTACCAACATAATGTACGTGCACATATTTATTTAAATTTGCATATAAATATATTTAATAGTACCCTTATGTATGTGATTTTTTTTTTCATTTATATACATAAATTGGTCATATCTACAATGCAGTTAAATTCAGTGTTTGGCATTTAAATTTAGGTAATAATTTACCATTCCTGTTGAAAATAACAGCAACTGTACTACGTTATTAACTTTAAAATGTAAATTGTAAAACGTACCTACTTAGTTGTGTCTAAATGTTCTGATACCTGTATCTAAAATATTTAAAAGAATAATACGACGATGTACACATTTACTTGTAAATCGTAGTTTGACAACAATAAACATTCTGATACCAGCCTATTTGTGTCGCTATCAATAATAATGTTTCCTTCTAAAACAAACTATAGGAAACTAGGAATAGCATGCGATACTCAATAATAATTCAAACACAAAAGACTTACTTTAGATAATATATCTGTCCCTCAGGTGTGCGCGCTTGTTCCCATCCAGGCGGAAGTGGACCAAGATCGTCAGGAATATGTGTTCCGACATCATAAGACCTTTGTTTTGTGTGGTGATGATGTAGCGGTGGCTGTTGATTTTGTTGACCAGCGGCATAAGTTTGTTGCAAACTTGCGGGTGACGAATGTGCACGAGAGTGCGACACCGGTGAGGCGGACGACGATCCGAACGCCGAGTCTGCCGAGTTTTCTCGCGAGTGAGACACAGATGGCGACTTGGAACCGGTTGACGGCGGGTTAAAGAACGACTTTGGAAGCTGTCGCATTCGAAGAGGCACCTGTAGCGGTCGTTTCGAGTCCGGCTTAAGCACTGTGTCGAACAATGACTGTAGAACCGAGTCTGAATCCTGGTCCACGCGGAGGACCAGGTTCGATTTCTGTTCAGCGTCCGAATTGAGAGCCATGATTTATGTCGGAACGAAGAAATCTCGAAACCGACCTGGCCCACCGCTGTGACACAACACTACCACGCGACGGGCTGGCGCGGCGCCACCCAACGTACTTGCAATATAGCGTTCGCTGCGCGACTGACGCGCGCCCCGCCCGCACCGCAGTGTCTCCCTGCCCACGCGCACCCGCCGCACCACCCGCGCTGCGCATAGTATATATGAGTATGGTGCACAGACCGGTCTTTGCTTCGAGAATGATGCCCCTCATCCCGCTTACCCACTATCTCCTTGGCTCCTTATAAATGATTAAAAAATACTGAATAGACACGATGAAAATTATATTTCATAAGAATGCGTATCTATACATTATTTCAGTCTATTAGCCAGTTCAGTTTATTATCCAACATGAATGTCTTTAAGAATATATATATATATATAGAATAGTAATTTTGATATCAATTATATTAGCTTGAAATAAACCTTGGGGGAGGTTGGCTACTTAGGTAACTCGTTACAGCAATAATGTAGAAAACATTTGAATATAGGTGTGGTGCGTAAGTGCGTCTTAAAAATTTACACGTTGATAGTAGTTATAAAGAAGTCAGTAAAATAATGTATTGGCAACTTGGGGCAATTCATTCCGCTCATGAATTTAAAATCAAAAATGTAAAGAATTATTAATAAATAAAATAATATTCTACATTCTACACAGCGCTTTCTAGACCCAAAGTAAGCATAGTTTAACTAGTTTGTGTTATGGGTTCCAGAATAAACATACTTGTATACTTTTTTTTCTGTAAATACATACATATTATACATAGAAACACCCAGACCAATGCAAATAGACATATTCATGCATACAAATATTTGCACTGAGAGGGAATCGAGCCCGCGCACCCTGTCGTAGCAGTCGAATGCACTACCGCTACGCCACAAAGGCCGTCAATATTATTGTTTTATTATACGTAGATTATGTATACCATAGGGTCCTATATTTTTATTAAATAGGTACTTAATGTCCGATATTCAATTATCTCCCAACCCCGAGAGGAAAGCCTGCACCAGAGCCTCGTCCGTCAATCAGCAGAGGCACTATCAAAATCTTGGTAGTGCCTCAAATACACCCTGGTACTTAATGTCAGCATTTAAGTACTTACCTAAACAGAAGTTAAAATATTTAAAACTAGCTGACCCGGCAAACTTCGTTCCGCCTTAGAATCAAGTTATGTTGTTAACCTTATCAGTTGAATTGATTTCAAGAATGTCTCCTTGCACCCTGGCATTAAAGACCCGAGACGGCATGAGGTTTTGGTCGGTTCGAGTGTGATATAACCACACCCGCTGGCCGACGAAGATGTAAAGGCGACGATTTCTATGTATAATATGTATGTATTTACAAAAAAAAAAGTATATAAGTATGTTTATCCGCATTCTGGAACCCATGACACAAGCTAGTTAAGCTATGCTTACTTTGGGTCTAGAAAGCGCTGTGTAGAATGTCGTAGAATATTTATTTATTTATTATTATTATTATTTCTGAAAAAAAACTGCAGAATGGCAAAGTATAGACTAAGACAAATCTAAAAAATCAAAGATGAAAATCGGTCCACCTGTTCTTGAGTTTATTCCGGACATCACTAACAAGACTTGTTATATATATATATATATATATATATATATATATATATATATAACAATCTACTAGTAATCTATATATATAACTAGTCTGGCCATAAATACTGTTACATCAAAACTATTCTTTCTTTTTCAACTTTCTTTAGATTTGACACATGAAACTAGAACTAACGCAGTTGGGATGAGACCAGTACGTGAAGTGAGGATTGTTGATAGGAATATGCAAGCGAGGTGTGAAATGAAAGAGAATAATATTGCAATGAGAATGGAATGAGGTTAAGTTAAAGTGGTTTGTGCATATGGCAAGCCAAGGTCGATTAAATTGGTGGTGGTAGCTCCGAGCTTTTGTAATTATACCTGAATCGTAGCTCGTGAAGTGTTTCAGGACAGAAGCTGTTCTCTGCCTACCCGAATGTAGAAAGGCGTGAGTGCATGTATATACTCTATATAGAACCTGTGCCTACATGTTGAATTGGAATACATGTAATTAGTTCGAACCATATGCTCTGCGACAGACATGCACTCGATGTTTAAAAAAAACAATTAAAAGTTAAAAACGATATAGCACCTCCAGTAAATAGAACTGGTACCCGTGGCCTTACAAGTATACTTAAACGAACCTAAACATAACTTAGGTATATTTTATTTATTGGTAGGTATACTATTAAGACTACTATCATAGGTGTTGGTAGGTATATTTTATTTATTGGTAGGTATACCATTAAGACTACTATTATAGGTGTTGGTAGGTATATTTTATTTATTGGTTGGTATACTATTAAGACTACTATTATAGGTGTTGGTACAAGTCGGAGTGTGCGCACTTCTGTGCTTTACTAGCACATATACCTCGTGGAGAGATATCTATAACAATAAAGTATACAGAGCTCAACATCGCTATCTTAAAACGCGCATGCGTGCCTAAACGCTTGGAGACTAACTGGAAAAATCGTTACAGTTAGTATACCTTCACTGCAATGAAAAAATTGCGAACATAGTACCTATGTTTATTGTTAATTCGTCATGACGGAAGCATTAAAAGACAGTTTTGAAAGATGCTGTCGTCTTTGCGCCGAGGAACAAGATGTTACAATAATGATATTCAGTCAAGAAGCAGAAGCAATGCTTCTGCAGAACAAGCTCAACAAATATTTACTAATAGAGGTGTGTTATTTTATTATATAAATTATCTTTCTTCTTGGTTTTAAAGGTTTCTTGCTGGGGATGTATTATATTTAGGTGCCCCAAAGTTGTTGATTTATTTTCGCAGGTGGAAGAAGATGACAAATTACCGAAAAATATTTGTATACAATGCTGTACGAAATTGCAGACTGTGTGCGAATTTATAGATACTGCGAGGAAAGCACAAGATTTGCTCCTTGACCGTAGCTTAACATTAGATGATATATTGTCTACAAAATGTGTTATTTCATCAATGAAATGTGAAGTTAAATCTGCACCTAAGAATAACTCTCATGATGATAGCAAATATACCGAAATTGAAGTTAGCGTGGACCCCATGATGGTTTTACAAAACTCAGAAGAGACATTATCACCAACTAATGATGATACCATTTCTGTAGAAGATGTTACTTATTTGCATGGGGTGGACGCTGAAAATGTAACAATTAAGTTAATAAAAAAAGGAGAGAAATCAGGTAAACAATCTAAGTCCAGTGATGATGATGATAATTCTGAAACTTCCAAACCCTTTTCATGCCTTACATGTCAGCAAGGTTTCATTACAGAATGTGCTCTAAAAAATCACACTTTGCTACATCTCAATGAGGGCAATGAAGATGAGAAATACACATGTAGCACATGTTTGGAAACCTTTTTATATAAAAATGATTTGATAGCACATTTGAAAGAACATCGAACAAATGGTTTATGTCAACTTTGTGGAAGAATGTAAGTAGATAAATGAATTTAAAAGTAAATAAGACAGATTAGTACATTTGTAACAGTAAATAAAATGAATAGAAGAACTTTTCAGAGATGTTAGTTCATACTGCTGTTTTATAGGTATTTGTGATATGTATTTTATTATTAATAAATGGAATATACTTATTATAGGGAGTACCTGAAATTCATATAATAACTTTTGAAGACTTCAAAGTACCTGCAACATGCACTTTGAAGAACTTCAGAAATAATTTAATTATTTTTGTCATTTTGTGTTTAGTATAATGCACTATTATACTTTGTTTCTTAAGTGAATTATATTGGGCTTACAGGTTCAGATCAGAAAAGAACTATATTGCTCATATGTCAGTACATTTACCGTCAAATAAATCTTATACATGCAAAATATGTGGACGGTCCTATAACACTTATGGGAATTTGAGAACTCATAGTATAGCCCATAGCAGTGAAAGACCTTATCAGTGCCAAATATGCTGGAAAAACTTCAAGAGAAATCAAGATTTAAAGGTGAGTGATAAAGTCTTACATAGTAGTAAGTATATTTAAATAATAAAGCATAATTATTATCAAGTACTTATTTCAAATCAAGTAGGAAACTACCTATTGATTTCATGTATTTCTTACTGTTCATAATCTGGGCAACACTAATTATACAAATAAAAAGTGCCAACTTATAATAATAGAATTATTTGTACATTATTTCTTCTATACATACTTAAATAAATATCAATTGCCATATAAGTTTGTCTAGGCATCTCTATCGACCGATGCGGCCAATTTCATTTTTATTGTATTCTGAATTGTAAGTTTTTTTATACTTAAACAAAAATTTGACGCTGTTGTCTCGACAGCCTAAAAAATATACCTGGAACTGGAAGTTCAGTGGCAAGACAACGTATGCCCCCGGTCCCCTGTTATTGAATAACCATTGGTAAGTCAATAACAACAAATTTTCTGAAATATTGGTTGGTAAGGAAGTTGACTTTAAATTGAATATTGATGAGTAGCAGCCACAGTCAAACTAAGAATAGTTAACTTACAAAGGTTTCGGATAGGCGATTTCTTACCAATGGAAAGTACCTTCCAGTTACAGGAGTTATGAGCAGTTTTATACAAAAAAATTATGAACATACCTCCAAATTTACGTTCTTCATAACTAGATTCACAGTAATTAACAGTAAACTCCTGGTTTAAGTGACGAAGACAAAAGAGGATAAGTACCTAAGGAATTTTGTAAAGGAACTGTATATATATATTTAATAATAACAAACAAAATTCGACTAAGTTACAATATTTTATTGAATGAATTTGTATTGTACATGTTTAGAATACTCGCTCTCGTATGCAAAGTTCCCGCTTTGAGCAATGCACAGGTCAACAGTGTTGCCAGAGCCTAATCTGCCCAGGTTGCCATTTGTAGGTTCAAATGTTGCCATCTGAAACCAAAGGTTGCCATTAGAAAAAATCTGTAAAAAAATCTGTTTTTATTTTAATAAAAATATTTATGCATATACCTTTTTTCGTGCGGAAATCCCTTCGGATACCCCCCCGCCGACCAGCGGGGGCGGTTATGTCGGGCTTGCACCGACTAAAACCGCACACCGTCTCGGGTCTTCAGACGTCGGGGTGTAAGGTTACCCATAGAGCATATCCCTCGCACCCCGGCTGACCCTGGGCCATCTCACCACTAACAGCATCGCTCATCCTGTCTCCTCTGAAAGCAGAGGAGTACGGAGAGCGATGTGTTCCCGCCACGTTGGGTATTGGCCGACGATCAATGCCAACCCTATGAAGGGGTGAAGGGGAAGCCATTGACCGCCGCCCAGGGTGTACCGGCCGCTGCGATTCCGTTCCCCCCGGACTACAGCGGGATCGGAATCGGAGCGACACTCGAGGAGGTTACCCAACACACACCCCATTTATGCATATACCTATACCTATTGGGTACTGTTTTGGTTGATAAAATTTGAAATCCTCGAGAACAACCCAAAAACACTCTTTGCATTTGAAATTACCCACTTAGGTACTTTTTTTTTTTTTTTCTTGCGGAAATCCCTTCGGATACCCCCCGCCGCCCAGCGGGGGCGGTTATGTCGGGCTTGAACCGACTAAAACCGCACGTCGTCTCGGGTCTTAAGACGCCGGGGTGTAAGGTTACCCATAGAGCATATCCCTCGCACCCCACCTGACCCTGGGCCATCTCCGGTTACGAGATGGCCCCCTTACTTGCTCTCCACTGTGCCATCTGCTAATCAGAGGGACTCGTGGAAAGCTTCCGAACAGCCCTCAACAGGGCCGTCCTCGCCTCGGTCGGAGTTGGCCGTAGGCGGCAGCGTCTCCCCCGCCCTAGGAGAGAGGCGCTGCTGTCTCCGTTGCCCAGGGTGCACCGCGTGGAGGTCCCTAACCAAGCACCCCAAAATACCTACTTAGGTACCTTTCGTCGATTTCATGCGCATTAACTTATGACTCTATGAGCAATCTTAAAAAGCGTCTTATTCCTATCCTAGGTACCCAAAAGGCTGGGAAGGGCGCTGATTATAAATAATGAATGAATGATGATTCAATCAGTAAAAATTGTTTTTCAAGGTATAAGTATAGGTAGCTTCTTCGATTAAAACAATAAAAAGGGAACTTACCAATAGATTTAAAAACAAAAGTATTTGTAAACCACGAAAACTTTCTTCCGTATATTACAAAATTTACAAAGTACTCTTTCACTTTCTATAAGTTTCTTTGCACTGCACTGCATACTGCACACAGACACATAGGTACAAAAAAAAAAGGTACTTTCTTCCATTTTTGTTTTGTTTTAGAGTTTTCATAAAATTACTTTTATCTCTAGATTCACCAAAATAGACCTTTTAACTGTAGAAATACGGGTACAATTTGTTTGTCTACTAATTATGTATTGTTTTCAATTGGGAATAAAAATGCGTTCAAGGTTTTGATTTTATTCAATTCGATGCGAAGATATTCGATATTTTTTTTACTGATGATCACGCGACGAGTCGAAAAGTTACCAAAAAGTTGCCATTTGAGCTTGGTTGCCATTTGGTTGCCACCAAGGGTCAAATGTTGCCAAAATGGCAACCAAAGTTGCCAAATGGCAACGCTGCAGGTCAAACACGCAGTGTTGCCAACTCGGATTTAAAAAAAGGCGTGGCACAGATAAGGAATTAGCGTAGAATTAGTAAAATTTACTGAAAAGTTCGTAGAGCTACGTACTTTTTTTAAAGTGAAATAAAGGGTACGTGAAACGGAATAAAATGAATGTTTTGATGAACTAGCATTTAAATTAATCAAATAGGACTGATTTTTAATACAAGGAGTACATTTTTTTATTTTATAGGTATTCAGTGCACGGTGAGACTGAAATAAATTGAGCTGAGCGAGCAGCGGGTCTATACAGGCCACTTTGAGCGATTCCGCTAAAAGCGAATAACTTTAAGAATTTCCAGCAGATTCCAATCAATCCCTCTAATATTCGTAAAATGGTCACTCTGAGCCGAATTACAAGAATCGCAGATTCACATTTGGTCAAAATATTGCTGCATGAAAAAAGTAAAGATCATATTTTACCGGTTATTTTTCTGTATTTTTTAATAACTAATTAGGTTATTATGTAGAATTTGCGTATTTAAAACAATAAAACGATTTAATACCAATTACCCACCACCATTGAATTATTCCAAATAAATTTTTAAGAGGAAAATCAAAGAATAAGTGTTGCCATAATCTAATAATTTCAGTATTTTGTCAAGGTCATCTGTAAACCGAAATCCTCTACTTGAGTCAAATTTCAAAACATTTAGTTGTACTGTACTTAAAAGCAATAAATATTTCTTTCAAATGGATTTCTAAATGTGCGACATACCAAAAAACCTTCTTTAAAATCACCCATTTTAAGTATCCTCTCAGCAAATACCTACATCAGTTATTGTGGTAGCCTTGAACATAAGATTAATTGAATCCACTTTCACTAGATGGTGCTGACCTACAGTCAGCAAACGTATATAATGGCTTAAGTTATGTAATTATAAATAATTTATGAATAAAACATATCACAAAACGTTAATTGTTTCTTACTTTCTTTATATTATATTGCATTTGTTAGAAAATGTGCAAAAGGAATTGCAGATGTTGCCCTTGGGTAACATCGTTTGATTCTGCGAACTGACGTCTAATGAATTCTTACTTTGTAGACCATTTTACGAATTTCTATACAAAACTGTCAACCACAATAATTTGAATTGAGCGTAGTTCATAATTATGATTGATCAATGTGTGACCATTTTACGATTTTCAGTATGACCCATATTATTTTCCTAATACGATTCCAATTAAGTGTCATTTTTAGACACCCAGGACTCTTACTTGAAAATAAGACATCTTACTAGGGTCGTTGAAAAATTCTTTCGCCATTAGAATGCTACATTGTCCTTGAATAACATATGCTACCTTTTATCCTGATATTCCCACGGGATCAGGACTTACATGAGGAAACCGCGTGACGATGCTAGTCTTAAATTGTTTACTGCTTCTCAATATGACCGATACTTTTGAGCCCATGTTTCTGCTGTTTTGATTTTGGTAACTCATGTCTTATTCGAAGATTTTTTTTGGGTGCATTGCTTGTTTTTAGATGTTTCAGCCATGATTCTGAAGAAAAGGCAAAATGTCAAACAAATGATTGAACAAAAGTACGTAACAATTTTTTTCAGAATGAACACAAAAATATACCATCCACATCGATACCACCAGTTAGAATTTACAATAAAACTTGGCAACACAAATAATAGAACACTAATTAAATCAAAACAAACTCATAAATCAACTTTGATCCTAAAAGCGAAGTGTATTATAGTTTGGATTTTTAAAATAATGTCGTAAAATAACTTAAGTAAAATGGTTGGATTGCGCGGAGAATTCCGCTACCGTCGATAGTGGATAGCATAGATTATTATATATATATACTAGAAAGTGGATAGGATAGGAAGTTTAAAAATTAATTGGATGCGTTCTAAAAATACAAAAAAGAAGTCTTGATCGCATTTTTATATTCACAAACAAATTCAATTTGATACTATTTCTCATTCTATTCGAATATTTAAAAAAGTCATATATTTATGTACTATTTTGAATATACGATCCGACCAAAGCCGAAAAGATCGTATAAATAAGATTTAAATCGTACGGTTAGTAACACTGTGCCAGATCAAATCGTTGCCGAAAAGTTACTTTTTTAAGCAGGCGCTTTTGTAACTTTTAGCATTAGCCACTTAAATCCACGGTATAACATGGTATTCCCATAGAACGTTACCGTGGATGTTGCGTCTGTATTGAATTTATACTCTGTTGAATCATCTATTTAACTTTTAACAGCGGTTTCAGAACGTAACTGATGCATTAATCGTAAAAGTATCGTGGAAATGCGCGGCAAAAAAAAAACTGCCTAATCATAGGTATTTACACTTTTTTAACCCATTCTAAACACTACAATGTGTTATATGTCTCAGTTAAATTAACACAATCACTACATAGTATAAAACAAAGTCGCTTTCTCCGTTTGTTCCCACTTGTTCTACTGAACAGTTCTACGATAGAACAAAAGTCACTATTTTTTCTCACTAGTTCTACGATATTATATGGAACAAAAGAATAGAACTAGTGGGAGTCTCTATTCCCACTTGTTTTGCCAGTTCCATCGGGTAGAACTCACTCATCGTTTGATCGATCGATGAATCGAACTAGTGAGATTTTTTTTCTCATTAGTTCGACCGTCGAACTACTGACACCTTTTTTTCTCATTTGTTCGATTATTAGTTAATGATTTCGACGGAGCCCCGCTCCGCGGGCTCCTATTTCTACGTGCATTATCACAAGTGATCTATCCGCGTCGGGGCGCGCGCTGAAAGTCTCAGTAGTTCGACGGTCGAACTAATGAGAAAAAAAAATCTCAGTAGTTCGACGATCGAACTAATGAATCGAACTAGTGAGAACAAGCCCTAATATCGTAGTACTAGTGAGAACAAAATCTCCCATGAGTTCTACCCGATGGAACTGGTAGAATAAGTAGGAATAGAGACTCCCACTAGATCTACTCTTTTGTTCCATCTAATATCGTAGAACTAGTGAGAACTAGGTCGTTTGTTCGAGTTAACATCTCGAGATAGTTCGGTGTACATAGCATTGGCTCTGAGGCGAGCAATACCTGAGGTCTTGGCTGATACACAGCGGGATACAGATCGCAAGGGCCGTTCCGGAACTGGCCGCGCCGCAGCACAGCCACTGGTGCCCCGCAGAGCCTAAGAGCTAAAAGGTCAAGCAATCCATCTTGTTACTTAGTTTTATCACTGCTGACCGGCGCTAGGTTTATGAGTAGAAAGATCACGGATTCGATATTATTACTAAGCTGTACCACTACTGACCGGTACTAGGCTGATGAACGAAGAAGTCTCGCAGCCTGCAATAGTGTTTAGTCTTACCAAGTGCTGACTGGCGCCTGGTGAGAAAAACTTCCGAGACTCGCTCTTGTTTACCGGGTTCTATTGAATATTTGTATAAGTGTACCTGTACCTTTTTTTTTTTTTTTTTTATCGTGCGGAAATCCCTTCGGATACCCCCCCGCCGGCCAGCGGGGGCGGTTATGTCGGGCCTGCACCGACCAAAACCGCACGCCGTCTCGGGTCCTCAGACGCCGGGGTGTAAGGTTACCCATAGAGCATATCCCTCGCACCCCGGCTGACCCTGGGCCATCTCACCACTAACAGCATCGCTCATCCTGTCTCCTCTGAAAGCAGAGGAGTACGGAGAGCGATGTGTTCCCGCCACGTTGGGTATTGGCCGACGATCAATGCCAACCCTATGAAGGGGTGAAGGGGAAGCCATTGACCGCCGCCCAGGGTGTACCGGTCGCTCCGATTCCGTTCCCCCCGGACTGCAGCGGGATCGGAATCGGAGCGACACTCGAGGAGGTTACCCAACACACACCCCAGTGTACCTGTACCTGTGTCTTCTATTTAGTATCCTTCTATGGTATATATATATCATATATATATATATATCTGTTTGTATCTTTTCTCTTTCTCTGTTACTAAATATATGTATGTACATTTGATTCACGAGTTTCATTGGAGATCAGCTGACCTGTGCACCACCTTAGAACCTCTCTAGAAAGGCACCTTGGGATTAAGAACTCCTTTGCTCACCTGGTCTAGCCGGTGAGTAACCCTATTAAGAAAAAAAAAGTTACAGAGTGGCCAATTCGAATTCCAATTCCTGGTAAGACGGTAACAGGAACAAATACTAACGCGGGTGGATCCGCGGGCATCAACTAGTACAGATTAGAACGCCTATGATTTTGACACTGATAACGAATATAAAAAACACACGTCTAACTACCTTATACTTACTTCCACCCTTCGCCAACCCTCTTTCCACTTGTATAGCCCAACCTGTCGTGTAACCCTACCATGCGCAGCTACGCCACCAATTACTAAGCTGCGTTCCGCACTATTCCGCGTCTTGTTTTTATTGAAGCGAAGCAAAAACGAGACCTGATTTTATACCAATGTGATTCTTCGACTATTGCACATCTCCGCTTTGCTCCGGTCGTCACCGTTTGTTCCCACTTGTTCTACTGAACAGTTCTACGATAGAACAAAAGGGACTATTTTTTCTCACTAGTTCTACGATATTAGATGGAACAAAAGAGTAGAACTAGTGGGAGTCTCTATTCCCACTTGTTCTACCAGTTCCATCGGGTAGAACTCACTCATCGTTTGAGCGATCGATGAATTGAATTATTGAGATATTTTTTTTCTCATTAGTTCGGCCGTCGGCCTACTGAGACCTTTTTTTCTCATTTGTTCGATTATTAGTTAATGATTTCGACGGAGCCCCGCTCCGCGGGCGCCTATTTCTACGTGCATTATCACAAGTGATCTATCCGCGTCGGGGCGCGCGCTGAAAGTCTCAGTAGTTCGACGGTCGAACTAATGAGAAAAAAAATCTCACTAGTTCGATTCATCGATCGATCAAACGATGAGTGAGTTCTACCCGATGGAACTGGCAGAACAAGTGGGAATAGAGACTCCCACTAGTTCTACTCTTTTGTTCCATCTAATATCGTAGAACTAGTGAGAAAAAATAGTCCCTTTTGTTCTACCGTAGAACTGGTCAGTAGAACAAGTGGGAACAAACAGCTTTCTCTGTCCCTATATCCCTGTGTATGCTTCAATCTTTAAAACTACGCAACGGATTTTGATGCGGTTTTTTTAATAGATAGAGTGATTGAAGAGGAAAGTTTATATGTATAATAACATCCATTGCACCCGTGCGAAGCCGGGGCGGGTCGCTAGTATACGACAATTCACTCGCTCAACACAAACAGTTACATTTTACCGTATCACTATTTAGTGTTGGGATCGAATGTATTCACTGCAAATTATGGAATCGCAAGTAATCAATTATATTTATTTGTATTTACGTCGACTATTCTTCTTCAGTATTTGTAGTTATGCATTATTGTAACTACTTTTAATAAAAAACATCAAAAACATCTAATAGTCACTATATTATGTAAAAACACCTTGCGCACAAAAAAGAAGTTTATTAAAAATATAAAATATCGAGTAAAATAAAATAGCAATGAGTAAAATCGATTGCAACTTCTTCAGAAATAAAGTCGATGGTTGTTTATGTTGAAATCGAATAGGTTAGGATAGAACTCTCTAATGAAAAAAATGAGCTGTCAAAAGTACAATAAATCGCCGGACAGAGCATAGGATTGTATAATACATCTTCAGGGATTTTCTTTAGAAAAGTCCTATTGCTGTTGTCGTCGACGTCGTCGTTGCCAATTTTCTGTCACGGTTTTGGGTATGAAAAAGATGAGCTATCGAGTTGCTGTTTTCGGTAATAGATTCGTGCTGGGGTGAACCATTGCAAGATAAAGAAAAAATCGCAAAAAATCGCAAAAAAAAAAAAAAAACGCAAAATCGAAAATCCCTTGTATTCGGCTGAGCTCGTCTCAGGAATTCAACTTGTTTGTATTCTAGTGAAAATTTATTTAGCAGGTAATGCGCGCAAAAGAGACGGCGAAGAGAGACTGGGAGAGCACCCTGCCCCTCGAGTTTCGCCGTCCTTACAGAAGCATGCCGTGGCGGAGGCGTGTCGTGTGTGCCCTACAAACGCCTGCCAACTCACTGAAGCGGGATAAAACCCGACCCCACCAGGTGAGGCCGCGGAGGCGGCCAAAGTCCGCCGGCAACCCTGGCGTGCCCGGCAACGGACACATGGGGAGGACACCGTGCGGTTTTAATCGATACACGATATAACCACCCCCGCTGGCCGGCGGGGGATATCCAAAGGGATTTCCGCACGTAAAAAAAAAAGAAAAAAACAAGGCGCGTTGGGCATTTTTGATACAGAAAAAAACTATTGAATTCGCGACACTGTTACGTTATACTCGCGTTACCGACATTTTTTTTTATAAGTCATTTTTTTAAAGACGTTCTTGAGTTTTTCGTGGGGTTCTTGAGGGTTCCTGAGTTTTTCGCATGGTTCTTGAGTTTTGTTCTATTCTAATTCCAACGACCTGCCTAATATTTTGGATTTTAAAATGTTTAATTCTGGCCTTTAACAATCAATTTTATGAACGTATGCAGATAAGCAGTTATTCTTAGAGGTTGTCAGCCTTAGTTCGGCCCTGTCTGAGTCACATTGCGTATTTGGTCAATTTTTGCGTCACAAGATATCGGACATGTTCCGTCGGTCTCTTCTCTATCATATGTTTCTGTGAGTTAACACTGTGAACCTGTAGGCAGTGTTGCTGCTTAAAAACAGAGCGATCAGGCCCAGACCCTTTTTTAAAAATCGCTAGCTTTTAATAATACAGTAATGAAGACGCTACCTAAAATAACAACCCAACAACGCTAAAATTCAAAGATCTCAAGGTTTGCTATTAAAATGCTTCATGAATGTAACTACGTATTGTATTGTTTCAGTTTCATACTAATCAACACACAGGAGCGAAACCTTACAAATGTCCATTTTGTGAGAAGTGCTTTGCAAGCTCCGGGAATTGTTACTCTCATAGAAATCGTATGCATCCCGGGAGACGTGTTGAAGGAAAAAGTAGGAGATGGAATACACTAGCTTCAGGAGAGCCGTCATCACCTCGACCTATAGCGCCTAAATTATCACCCCGACCTATTGCACCTAAAAGTACCCTAACGGTTGTAAAAGGCATATACAAATATCTGTGCACCCTCTGTAATGCCAGTTTCCTAAAAAGAGACAATTACACTGTAAGTCAAATTTAGAAAATAATGATTTCATTAGATAACTTTTTTTATTCAGCAATTGGTTTCTTAATTTTGCAAATATAGGTAGAGGTACATGTTCGTTATAAAAGTATCACTACATTTGGCCTCACGATGCGCAATTCTATAGAAACTCGTAGGCACAGCATTATTGCACACTTCTTGTAACTGTTTAAATAATCGTCATGTAGATTACCATAAAATTCAATTATAATTTTTTTAAATGTACGTTCTTATTATTTCAGTATCATATGTATCAGCATACTGGTGAGAAACCGTTCCAGTGTTCATACTGCCCTGAACAATTTGTAACAAGAAGAGGTCTACTACTACATCACGAAAAGGAACACAATGGAGACAATCCACCATCAGCGCTATTACCTAAAAATATTATGCTCAACTAATATAATTTTCTGTACACTATGAAGTTTTTCATTCATTAAGATGTGGCCGTATTCATGATTACAAACAATAGACAATAGAGAATTTAATAGAAGTGTAGAAAGGTGTGGTACCTACAAATGCAGTGGAAGCTAATAATAAAACAGTTAAGTCTTTATTTCTTTCCACTTAATCAGACTGGCGGGTGTCACTGTTGAAGTGACTGATCATGTTCTCCTTAAGAAGCTCAGAGTGTATGACACTTATTGTTTTTGTTGTATGGGAAGGGAAGGGGGGGGGGGGGCATACATACACTGGGCACATGAATATAGTGCCTATATTAAGAACCGTAAAACGCTATGCAGTCTGGCACGTCACTAGAATACTCAAGGACATGCACAAGAATGACAGTTGTGACACCACTTGCCGGCAGTTTGCCGTTGGCCGTGTAAACGTATTCGTGCTGCCGTCTACTAAAATTATACCCAAACTGCGATCTGGTCTCAGCACCGTCTTATTAGTTGTTGTTCTTATTATATGTTACCAAAGGTGAGGGAATATATTTAAAAGTGTTTTATGGTTTTGAGTACAATTTTAGTAACTAATTTAGCTTACATTAATTGTTTATAAAAAACTCAGTTGAGGCACTTTGATTTAGTAAGGTGTAGGATACAATGATGCCTATTAATCTGCCTTAATGATATGAAATACTTTGTCCAACTATTTATTTAACTGTTGACAGCTCAATTCTTCATAAAATATGTATATCATAATGCGTAAACTGTTTGATTTCACACGACCATCAAATTTATTTATGTAGTAATTGCAATCGATTTTACATATAAAATTATATTTTTTCTGAATTTTTATGAACCGTTTTTGCGTACTAGCGGGCCTACCACGACGTTCATTATGCTATTCAGTTTCGGGCAGCGGTTCAGAGGGAGCGAGATGGACCACCCTATTTGGCAAAGTATCCCTCGGGTGGGGCAGAATAATGCGACAACGTATTGTGATTAAAATCTGTATATCTCTATGCCTAATCACTTTTGCGATTATTTCTTATCAAAAATAATAACTAACATATTAGTCAATGCATACGTCAAAAGAAATTTTCAAATATGATGCTTGTCGTCTATTAAAAATGAGGTTGAATTTTTTTGCATCAATGGGCCCCGTCTTCCCGTATGTACGTACTAATACACTTCCATTTGTATTTCTAGTTTCAGCATGTCATTTATATGAAATCAAAAAGTGTTACTTATAGAACTATTTTGTAGAGGTAAACTATTAATTCGGAATGTTCCTAACGAGCAGGTCTCAAATAACTACCCAAATCAATCTTCGGATATCTGATAATTATGGAAACTAACCCCTAACTAAGGTATTCACAGGCTTCTAGTACGATATTTATTTTAACGACTTAGTACCTACTTAGTCACTATAGTGACTACCAACTGGACAGGGTGTCTGGCACCATTATACCAGTAGTACTATTCTCTAAGGACTCAGCCTTGCACACAGCGTTGCGACAGCGATGAACTGTAAATTTGGTATTCACTAAAACGAACACAAGCGCACAACACTGTGACGGAGGACGTGTAAACTACTCGACGACGTACCAATTGACATATTATACATTACTTCTTACATTCTGGTATTCTCTAACCACAACAGCCTCGCCCACAGCCTCGCCGAAAGCCTAGCCGTTAGCTGTAAAATACAAAAGCTTCAATATTTGCGCTGCCAGGCTGTTCAAGTTATAAAAAATAAACCAGTTTTACAATTTTGCATGATGTTATCGTGTTAATATCATTGCTTAAAGAAGCCAAGAAAAGTGACGATTGGAAAAAATCTCGACAAGTGATAGAATTGAGGAAATCGGAAACCATTTCTTGGGATACGGACTAAATTCACATTTACCGACTTTCCGAGGACCTAATAAATATATTAGAATATGATTTAACGCCTTTTATGTCTGTGTTTAAGTGAATTAAGTAACAGACTAAAGGTAGGTACCTAATCTATGTGTTGCTAGAACGCACGTAGATAAGCAGTTGCCGCAAAACGTGGCCGCCCTGCGAAGGCGACACTCCTGCATTTTATCTGCAATGTTGGACATGGAGGTTGCCGTGAATGCGGGAGTTCCCCACGTGATCTTTACGTGTGACTCCGCATATCCATCGCAGCACATTATCTCCGTGATACGCAGCTAGCAATGGGCACGCTTCACAGCCGTGTAAAAGGACATACCTAATGATGATTTTATAGACCTGCTCCTTCCACTTAACTGGCATTTTTGAGGTCACAGATGACACCAGTCATCTTATGCCACTTGGCCCATGCAACCGCGATGCGTGACTTGACGTTGCAATCGATGTCACTAATTGCGTGAAGTACAGACCCCAGGTACTTAACTTAGTCTGTGCGCTCTACCAGGCCATTGCCTATGAGGACCGGTGTGAGATCTGTTGAGTTTTGTCATATTGAGAATGAGTTGTCGAACTCTGACAGACCGGTGATTCGACTAGCTGAAATGAATGCAGCTTGCTCTTGAAGTTACCATGACCAATACAAAATTGAACAACACAGTGATCCATCTCAACCACGTCCAATCATTTGGAAAAAATTTAGAAAAGAAAAATTCCACTGTCGAGATCTATTTCATTTATATCTCAATGCCATCGGCACTGACAACGTTACACAATAGCCGTGCAGGTAAGATAGTGGTCAAACGGGAGCCTATTAATAATAATAATAATGACAAAAATTAAGCAAATCAAAATATGTATGTGCACCATTTATTATCATTTGCTACTAATTTCTACCGATACCTTAGACAATATTTTGGCTACATCATCATACAAGCGCCCATTTCGGTTGTATCCAAATTTTTCACTTTGTAATCCGGGGCCCCTACCCCCACTCCTTTTCAAAATTTGATTTATTTCACGGGAGTCTGACCCTAAATCGCAAAAGGAAAATTTGTACTAAAGTCCTAGACGAAGTTGACTTGGGCCTGGAAGATCTTCGAAGGGCCCAATAAACCCAAACAAGATTTAGTATAATTGTATCAATAATAGAATAGCGCCCTGCTGCTCCAAGAGAATCTTCGGGCCTTGGAAACACACGCACCTTTGTCAACAAAAACAGATATGAGCATCTACGAGTAGATAACGAGCCATCTGTGAAGTCTTTCAATGATGCGTCTACCATCATGAAGAAAATAGGACATATTCCTCCAACTCTTTTGGACTTGAAACCGGACTGGACTCAAGAAACACTCAGGAACAGATAATTCTAAACATACAAACAGATACAATTTACAATATAGACGGTATAACAAAGTGGCCATCGTGTGCTACGCTCCTGAAAGTCATCAAGCAGTTAAAGATGGCCTCCGTAAGGATGATGTAAATTTTATGACTTACACAAGATTAGATGAAAAAGTTCCCAAAGTGGTCATCAAAGGATTGCCAGCATATGTCGAGCACGAACTCACTGGTGAACTGGAAATACTTGGCTTCAAAGGAGCAAAAGTCACAAAGCTTAAAACTAAACAAGGTGATGCTGCAATATTACTTAGTTCAACTGTAAGCTGGAACTGACATGTTGGAATTTCCACGTGTTGAAACACATTAGTCCATTCCAGCGTAGTTATAGTATTAAACGCTGCTTCAGTTATTGAGGATATTTCGCTTGTGGCTTGACTCACATTTTTCTCTGCAACACGCCTTTTGGCTATAGCCCATATTTTTTCAATTTGATTCAAATCACAGTGATATGGGGGTAAGCGTACGACCTCATGTCCATGTTGATTTAATAAATGTTCGACTTCATATACTGGGTCTCCTTTGTGCTTTTTTATTAATTCGTACAACTGTGGTTTCGTCCAGTAATCTTCAAATGTGATACTATTATTTGAAAGCCATTGCTGCATTTCTGCTTTTAAATTGCTCATTGTAGGTTATTTGTGTGCAATGGTATGGTGCGTTATCCTTAACCACGATGCAGTTAAGGGGCAAGTTAGGAAGAATGTTTTCAGTCATCCATCGCATGAAATTTTCAGCATGTCATAATGGTAATCGCTCGATTTGGATTGTGATTTAAACAATAAGAGTCCATTTTCGATAAATCCTGTTTTTCCGCCAGCATGTGCTATAATCCATCTTGCACCGGTACTATCCGTGGTCAAAACAGCTGGTTCTTCATTGGATTGCCAACATTTTTGGAGGTGATATGAGGCATGGATATATGTTTCATCAAGATAGATGACAGGGCGCTTTTCTTCCAAACGGTTTTTACGCATCCTTAAAATAAATTTAGCTCTCCATGCCGCAATATCATTACGTTCCATTAAAACTTTACGTTTGGACTGGCACTTCTTATATTTGTACCCCATGCTTCTCAAAACACGCCTTAAAGTGGTTTTGCTGTATTTGAAATCAATATCAGATTTCAGTGCGAGCCAAAGCTTATGAATGGTCGGAATTTCTTTTTTCACGACATAAAATGAGTGTATCATGTGCCTTATGGCACACTTGTCAAAATCGTCGATTTCGAAAAAACTCTTTCGAGTTCTATTTTTTCCTGGAGTTACAATTTTGGAAGTCGAAGCTTCAGCTTTATTTCCTTCTTGAGTGATCTGAGTGACAGTGCGTTCAGAAACACCTGAAACGAACAATGTATGAATTTCAAACAATATACTAATAAAACAAAAATACCTCACACGAAAGCAAAATACCAAGCAATGGTCACCCCAAAAATTATCTGTCAAGAAAGCAACCCGAGCCCGTACTTTAGAAAATGGTACAATTGGCCCCTGATTGTCCCGTTCTGCTTCACAAGAACGTTTCACCTTCAAAACAATCTCTCTGCCAGCACTTTTAACGACTTTTGGCATGATCATTACCAAATTTGATCAATGAAATCGAATAAAAACACAAGACACTCAAGATACTCACTCCGCCTGACACAACAACAACATGGCGGCGCAGTGTCGCCAACACTTGAAATTTTATCCCCCTAAGAGTAAACTCAAAAACCCCTAAAATTTGGGGCAAACTCCTAAGTTGGCGACACTGTGGCGGCGTGCGATTAGTTCCAATTTTTTTACACTATTAATTACACTGGCACGATGCAAAAACACAAGGTTCATGGTTCGTGATATTGTTCGTTGTTTTTTGTTTCATGTTTTGTTGAATTGGTACAGGGGTAACTGTTGTTATTTAATGCGGGCATATTTTTGTTCATATAACTATTATTATCTGTACTGACCGAACGAACCGTCTTCGGAATAAAGTCGAAAAATATCTCATCGTAACGCTACACGACCTTCAAACGTGACCTTTGGAGCCTTTACCTAAACAGTCAATAGGAATTGTTGAATGCGCATGCGTAGATTATCCGTCAAATTTTGTTTGGCGCGCTGATAACTACGAACACTTGATCACGATGAAATTACTTATTTTAGTCGTTCGTCAGAATCCATCTATTACTCACGTCCTTAATCATTTGTGCATTAACTTTGTTGTTTGTAAGGAAAATGTCTTGTGAAGAGTTGAATAAAAACAGAAAGATGGCACGACAAAATGGTATTGTGCAACCTTTGCTAACTGGTGAGTGTAAAATTTACTTATTTTGGAGCGAATTTAAAATGTTAAGTGCATTTTAATTTGGGTAAGCATGATGTTATAGTATTTGTTGTTTCATAATTAGGTAAGTATATAAAAAACATGTTTTGATTTTTAAATATTTACTATACTTATTTAAAATGACTAATGTTATTGAAATAAGTAGGTGTTATCATCATTGTAATATTCTAAATGTTTATAATTCCTGCAGATCTTTATCAAATTACTATGGCATATGCATACTGGAAAGCTGGTAAAATCAATGATGTAGCTGTGTTTGACTTATTTTTCCGGACAAATCCCTTCCAAGGGGAATTTACTATTTTTGCTGGCCTTGAAGAGTGCTTAAAGTTTCTGGAGAACTTTCACTATTCTGAAAGTGGTATGTATCTATATTCTTTTTAATCATATTTGCAACATAAAAAAATCACTTTCTCCTTACAGATATAGAATATTTAACACAGACTTTACCTGAAAATATTGAACCTGCGTTTTTTGTTTATTTGAAAGACTTAACCTGTAAGGATATTAAACTCAGTGCTATTGAAGAGGGATCTGTGGCTTTCCCCAGGTATGTTAAATCATCGTTTTCTATAGACATATAGTTAAAACATTGTTTACGTTTACATTCCTAGTTTTTACTAACTTGCTTATATTATAAATATGAAAGTTTGTGAAGATATTTGGATGTTTGATACTCAATCTAATGCCTGAACAGATCAGGCTGAAATTTGACTTCTGTATTAGGTTTCCATGGGTAATGGGAATGGAACCAGAATTTTACACAGGCGATACCACTGGCTACAGCTAGTCAAACTTATTTAATAAATTTATTTTATTTTATTTATTTAATATAGTTAATAAAATTAAATATGAATTTGATTTCATTGACTTATGTATTTAAATCCATTGGTAAAATAAAGCTTTATTGAATTTATAAAGATATTGAATAAATATTGTTTGTTGATTTGTATATGGATGTTGTTTAACTATTTTTTTCCCAAATGAGGATAATTAACTGCAACGCTCCATTAAGGCCATAATTCAACAGTGAAAATAAGTGCAATCACATTCAACATATTTTACTCAAGCTGGATTTTACAAGTGAATATTCATTTTAAACTGTGTTTGCTCAATTTTTTTTGAAGTAAAACTGAGTTCTAATAACTCAGTTTAGTTAAATGGATTTACATTAGTTATATCCAGCCACAGTGAAAGTAATTTGAATTTAATCAGCATTTTATTATTTAGTATTAATTTCAAGATGTATACTTAGATATAAAAACAGATATAATGCAACAATAAGCCCCTATATCTATGCTATATATGTGTCATTACATGCATGAACTTGTCACAGCATATTATGTTGATGGCAGCAATTTAATTTTGTACTTTGTAAGAACTTCAATGTAAAGGAAGACATCTGCCTCATACCCATTTATGGTTATATGTGACAGGAAAGTCTTATGAGCATTTTAGTCTGTGGAATTAACTATGTAATTCAGTTATTTTTCACTTTTCAGCCCATTCTTGGTTTTTGAAGACAGTTCTATTTTTGAATTTTTTATTTATTTCTCCCTTTTAAGTGAACATAACTGATTTATTGAATTCTGAAAACTAGAAGACCATACGACGACATATTGTACGGGCTTGAACCGACTAAAATCTCACGCCGTTGGGCATTTCCCTCGCACCTCGACTGACCCTGGGCTATCTCCGGTTTCGAGATGGGCCCCTCGGGTTCGGGAACCACGCTGTTCCCATCTAGCCCCGGAAAGGGAAAGGGCGCTTATCACCCCGCCGCCCGGGCCTGCTTCTTATGGTGTCACAGGCGGCCTCACCTGCTACCCCTAGGCCTGCGCTCATGGAGTACGGAGGTCGTTGAGCGACCTCCGGCGTGTGACTCGCCTACGATCTACTAAATCCCCCCATAGAGTCTTCTGGAGTCATAGGGCCCCCTTCGTGTTGGGCTGCAGCCGCACAGAGCGATAGCTGTGCCCTTCAATTTGGGGGCCAGACTTTGGATATGTTCTCCGAAGTTCCATCGGCTGTCGAGCACGAGCTTCAAATATTGCGTTACTGTTGCGTTCCGTTTGGTGAGTCAGAGTGCCGGAGCCCAAACTCCTTTCCCATCCCCTCCCAAACTCCTTTCCTATCCCCTCCCAAACTCCTTTCCCATCCCCTCCCAAACCCCTTTCCCATCCTCTCCCAAACTCCTTTCCCATCCCCTTTCCTTTACAGAGTCGGCAGCGCGAGTGTGACGCCACTGGTGTTGCACACGTCCATAGGCCGCGGTAACCGCTTCCCATCAGGTGGGCCGTGTGCTTGTCTGCCACCTTAGTGATATAAAAAAAAATTGGGGCATGATGCCGATGCGATTGCTTCCCACGATGAGACTGGATCCCTCAGGTGGCTGGCTCCGAGGTCCATGAAAGAACGGCTTCGGTTTTATGCAGAGCCACCTTGAGACCCAGCCGCCGGATCCGCTCCACGACTTTGGCAACCGCGGTCGTGACCTTCAGGGTCGCTTCGCGGTACGTCGCCGCGCACGCCGTCACGAACGTCTCGTCCGCGTAGCACGTGACGGCGGCACCGTCTGCGTCACCGCGAAGCACCCAGTCGTATCCGATGTTCCACAGGAGCGGCCCCAGGACCGATCCTTGCGGAACACTGCACGACATCTCACGCCGACCAACACCGGGCACGGTTGGGTAGATTTTTTTGGTAGAGGTTCTCTCCGTCAAATATCAAATACGACTATGCGGCGAAGTTAGAGGCACTTTGTGATCACTAGCAGGCTCTGCCCTGGGCAAGGTGTTGAACGCGTTGGTGAAGTCCAGGGACACCCCCAACATCACCTCACCCCGGGCGACTGCATCCTTCGCCAGAGCCCTCACGTGCATGATGCCATCCACGGTGAAGCGCCTCTGGCGGAAGCCATATTGGCCATCGGCCAGGTCCGACCCCACTCTTGAGAGGTGCTAGACGCTTCGCCATTACTCTTTCAAAGAATTTGCACACCTGTCGAGCAACACTATGGGCCCACCGCGCGATACCAAATTACGGACAAACATTCTTCCTTTTTTTAAGCCTGTTACCAGACTTATAAAAATTGGTTAAAAAAACGTTGTATATTTAAGTATACCAAAAACCCCAGAATGTGTAACAAATACATTTTAGATGAAAAAACCTCAGATAATGGGACCCATCCACTATCTGCAGTGATTTCATCACAAGTGTATTTGTTACACATCCACTCTATTTTCGAAAGTACAAGAACATAATATGGAAAATAGCATAAAAAAGAAAAACATTACAAAAATTAAATAAAGGATCGATTAACAAGGTAAATTTAGGAAAATAGAGCAATTTTACAAATGTCTATGTATGTACTAGCTGACCCAGCAAATTTCCTTCTGCCTTAGAATCAAGTTGTGTTGCTTACCTTATCAGCTGAATCTATTATCTATTTACTATCTAATATATTAGCTCCTTATGGTCGTGAAAGATCTGAGACGGCGGCGTGAGGTTTTGTTGCTTCGAGTCCGATATAACCACCCCTACTAACCTTGGGAACCGTCTTTCCGCAAATCTAAAAAATCAAAGATAATGAAAATCGGATCACCCGTTCTGGAGTTTATCCCCGCCATAACTAACGCGACTTTTTCTCCTTTGCGTTATTTTACGTTTGTAGAAATAATAATGTAAAAATTTTGTTTGATGTAAATAAATAATACATACCATCAACTAACCTCAAATTCTACAAACATACGCAAAGTAAAATGTGGACTAGCTAACTTCCGGGTGTTGGTTTTCTAAATAACTTCATGGTGTCTTTTTTTTGTTACTGTCATCAATGCCATAAATATTATCAAGGTCCGTAAGTTAATTTCTAGAGACATATGTTAGATTATTGGAATATCGACTGAAAGATTGTGCGAATAGAGTTTATAGCGAAACAACTTTTTGTCGCCAAACGCTGCTTCGACTGAACGATTGTGCGAATAGAGGTTATAGCGAACCAACTTTTTGTCGCCAAACGCTGCTTCGACTGAACGATTCTTCGAATATTTATCAATCGATGGACTGATGTTTCGCACTTCTTGCCTCGCTCGGCTTATATTCCGAAAATAAGTAAAGTGGGTTAGGTTAGGTTAAAACTGACCCCCAACAGAGCGCGAGCCGAGCGTGCCGCGGTAGCGGACGGCGAAGCGCCGGAACCACTAGTCCGGAAAGTTTATGGCAAGTAGTGCTATCTATGAAGAGAGATCTCTGTGTACAGTGCTTCCTATGTACCGTGATGTCTATAAATAATGTTTTGAATTTAACATTCGAAACATCAGCCCATCGATTGACAAATATTCGAAGAATCGTTCAGTCGATATTCCAATAATCTAACATAATGTTTCTCGAAATTAAGTTACGGACCCATATTATCAATATAGGTATATTGGTATATCGGGCGGAGGTCGGTAATCTTTTTTTGGTCATATCTCCGGTTTTAATTAACCGATTGCAATCAAACATACGGCAGATTTTAAATCTGACCAAGACCTTTCTAATAGAACAAATCGCATCAAAATCCGTTCAATTGTTTTTGCGACCATCGCGAACAAACAGACAAGAATCACTGAAACAGATAAAGACTGTCAGGTCCATGCTGTAATGGTATTCATGAATAGTTTAAAAAGTTCTGAAACAAGCAATATGAGATAAAATTAAAATTTAAAGATTTTAGTTTAGTTTAGTGAAAATGTACAACAGAATTGGGGTGAATAACTTTTCAAAGTTGCGCTAGTGGTTAGTATATCAAATATAATTTTGTTATTGTTTTTACTTATATTCACGTCTTTTTTTTTAAATTACACAACACCGTTTCTTACTTATCTTCTCATTGAAAGGCGATGAAAAGTAAAGTAAATGACTCGAGAGCAAATTATTGTTCCCTCGGTGTTTCGCGAAGTACTTTGAATCCCTCGGTGCGCTTAGGCACAGTACATTAACCTCCTGAGTCCTGGAGTACTTTTTTGCGAAATCTTTCTAGTTATTCAGTAACTAGTTCTGTGCATGGTAAAAAACAAGGAAAAAATATTTAAAAAAATAAATTATTAGAAAAGCTAGATTTCCACGATGTTCTAAATGTAGAACACGAGTTCTTAGTTACTATGATTTTAACATTTGAATGTTCTGAATTTCTAGTCCTTGTTCTCTATACTTAATAAATAAACAATTATGTACGTGTCATGGCTTTAATAATGCAATGAAAATAATTTCTATGAAAATATAACAAAAACAATAAATTATACAATATGAAAAATAAATCTTATTGTCAACTTGCCAGTATGTGCCTGAATTGGACAAACAGTTATCATTCTATCCACCAAATCTATGCCACCCATATTTTATTTTTACATTCTGATAACCTCAGGCCGTGGTACTTATACACATGGTATCACATTCATTATGTGTACAGCTAAGAGCGTAACTCCTTGGCTGAGTCGTGTTTACAGAAAGCTATAACCTGGGAATTTTCAAGTCTCGAGTGAGTAGGTTCCATCACTTCCAGCACGTGAGATAGTGGTAAAACGTGAGCCTATAAATAGTAATAAAAAACTGAACAGTCCTCAATAAATCAAACATGAATAAATTGTTAAAAATCTCTAAAAATAATGAGATAGCCTTGAATGTGTGGTAGTATTAAATATTCCTGTCCGAGTATTACCAGGTCCTGGTGTATATTGGTGACTCTGGTACACCTGTACCTCTAGCTATTTAAGTACATCTTCTTGTTCCTCCAATATTCCTAGTTTCTGGTAGCAGAGAATAGCGATAACGCTGGTGATTATGGCCCTGGAGAAACATCAGTACTATCTCTAAATCTTCTGATTTTAGCTGTTAGACCTTTCAGGTTCAGAAATTTCTTATTCTAGGGATATGAAATGTACTTCATCATAATCTGATGCACTAAAACCACCCTCTTTTTTTTTACGTGCGGAAATCCCTTCGGATACCCCCCCTCCGGCCAGCGGGGGTGGTTATGTCGTGTATCGGGCATATCCATCATTGCCAGAATTTCATTTAGAACAAAAACTACAGTCATGTTAGCGACCGACAATTCTAAATTTAGTACATCTAAATTTCGATTAGAACTCAATTAGCGCCGAATGTACTAAAATTAGGACATTACAAAAATTACAAAATAAAGTAGGTTATTTTTTATGAAATGATGTTTTCTTGCGTTTTTATATTTGAGTAGCATCTAATTATTCAAGTCAATTGTAAAAAATATACAGATTATAATGGATAAACTTACCCTTCTGAGACTGCACACGCGCCTGTTATTTCTGTGATGCCATATTTACTTTAAAGACGCACTGACACACAGTGAATATATTTTTATTTTGACTTAATATTAAAGGAAGATTCAGTTTCACACAACAGAATTACGCTTCGTAATCAATTCACTACAACAGAATTATTTTTATTCGATGTACTAAATTAAGAACAGAAGGACTCAGTAGGTTAAGAACAGTAGTTTATCTAAGGCGCTCAGCGAGCTATATAGGCAGTGGCGGATTTAGCCTTCTTGCCGCCCTAGGCCCTGTCTGATGTGCCGCCCTTTTTAATAGACGAAATTCTATGGATTTATTATCATTCATCATCATCATAATATCAGCCGTAGGAAGTCCACTGCTGACCATTTCGACCCGTCTGTAGCGGCCTGCATCCACCGAGTCCCTGCGCTCTTTGTTAGGTCGTCTGTCCACCTTGCGGCCTTGCTACGCTGCGCTTGCCGTTACGTGGTCTCCACTCAAAAACCTTTCTGCCCCACCGGCCATCGGTTCTCCGAGCTATGTGCCCTGCCCACTGCCACTCCAGCTTGCTGACTCGCTGTGCTATGTTGGTAACTTTAGTTCGTCTACGGATCTCCTCGTTTCTGATTCGATCTCGTAGAGAAACCCCAAGCATAACCCGTTCCATAGCTCGCTGTGTAACCCCGAGCTTCCTTATGAGGCCCATAGTGAGAGATCACGTCTCGGCACCGTAGGTCATCACTGGTAACACGCACTGATTAAAGACCTTTGTCTTCAAGGACTGCGGTATTTTGGACAAGAAGACGCTGCGCAGTTTCCCGAACGCAGCCCAGCCGAGTTGGATTCGTCGATTGACCTCCTTCTCGAAGTTGGATTTGCCTAGTTGGACGGTTTGTCACAGATAGTCATAGTCATCAACAACTTCGAGAGGTGAGCCTCCCAATAATACGGGGGTGGGCGCACATGGATATTTGACATGACTTTCGTCTTGTCCATGTTCATTTTCAGGCCCACCCGCTGGGACACTCTGTTGAGGCCTCCAAACAGTGCTGAGCTCCTCTAAGGACTTTGCCATGACTACGATGTCGTCGGCAAATCGAAGGTGAGCGATGTATTCGCCATTGATATTGATGCCGAATCCTTTCCAATCCAGAAGCTTGAAGGCGTCTTCCATTGCATTGGTAAAGAGTTTCGGCGAGATGAAATCACCCTGCCCAACTCCCCTCTGCAACGGAATAGCCTCTGTGCTCTGATCCTGTACTCGGACCGACATGGTGGCGTTTTTATACCTCTGAAGAGACTGCAACACCGCCCAAGTCTCGATCGAATCGAAGGCTTTCTCATAGTCCACGAATGCCAAGCATAGTGGCAAATTATACTCCTTGGTCTTCTGTATAATCTGCCGCAGCGTATGAAGGCTTGTTCGGGTAGGCCTTAAGTAAGGCTGGAAGTCATCAAACCTGCGTGCGAGACGATTCGTGATCACCCTCGAAAACAGCTTGTAGACATGGCTCAGAAGCGAGACGGGCCTGTAGTTCTTCAATAAGGTTACATCACCTTTCTTGAAGAAGAGAACCACCACGCTTCTGTTCCACGCTTCGGGCGTAGTGCCCTCGAGCAGGACGGAATTAAAGAGCCTCTGGTATATAACAGTCCGTAGAACCTTTCGATCTCCCTCAGTACCTCTGACTTAGTAGACGCTACACTGCCGTCGTCCGTCTTCAGCTTCGTCAACTGGCTCTGCCCCAATAGACAAGTCTCTTACGAACACTTTATAGAGCCCTTATCTTGCTCTATCGTAATTTTAATATGATTAGTATTGAAGACACGAACATCGTGTCGCAAGGACTCAGAGATCCGTCTATTGAGCTGCCGATATGCTTCAGCGTCCTCGGAAGTCTGTAACGTCAATGAGCGTCGTTCTGCCATAAGGTCGAGGGTGACATCTGATAGTTTTTGAGGTCTATCTTTCCGGCAGGGTCTAAGAAGACTTCCCCTACCTTGTAGACAGTTTCTACTAACCTGTTGTTGACCTCGTCCACATAAAGGCAATCCTCCAGGCCAGAGAAGCGGTTTGCGAGCTCGAGTTGAAAGCTCTCGGGGTTTCGTATATTGGCTACAGTAGGTCGGAGCGTGGACTTCATTAGTCGAGACCTTTCCAGTTGGACATTGACATTCAATGTGCCTCTAACCATTCTATGATCGCTTCCGGTTTTCACCATGTGGATCACGGAGACATCATTGAATATTCGTCTCTTTGTAGACATAATGAAGTCGATCCCATTCCTCGTGCAACCGTCGGGCCTCATCCAGGTCCTTTTCCTATGAGGTGGCTTCTTGAAGAAGGAGTTCATCATAAAGAGTTCCTCCTTTTCCAGAAAGTCAGCCAACCTCAGGCCCCTGAGATTTCTCCGCCCACATCCAAATTGCCCCACTCTCAACTCGGCATCGCCCCTCCTACCCAGTTTTGCATTAAAATCCCCCATAACAACAGTGAAGTATGTTTTGGAAGTATGTATGGCCTACTGATGTCATGCAAAGCGGAATGAATTGTCGTTACATTTTATAAAGTGTAAAATTTTGACAATCTGAAAAATTTACCGCCCTCAAAATGTGCCGCCCTAGGCCCGGGCCTCAGGGGCCTAGGCGTAAATCCATCACTGTATATAGGTACCTAATCTTGCGTTGGTGCTAGGGTTGTTTATTTTTCGGCAAAAAATATTTGCTTATTATGAGCAGCACTAGATTTTTATTCATATACCTAATTAGATTATAAAGAAAAAATTACCAATTCATACGAGTAAAATGGATACAGAAAAAAAAACTACGGTTTCTGCATGTTCGGAACGCTTTATTGTTAACGATTAAAGTAAATTCTCACCCTTACGTATAACTAGTAAAAAGCTTTTAGGGAAACATGGGCAGAGCATTTTAAATTCTGATTGTCTTTCAAATGTTCGTAAATTGACGTGCCAATTTTAATGTTGATGTGGTCCTTTTCGAACGCTTTACGTAACACCTGCTCCATCCTTTCTATCAACGACATAGTCATAAGGTGTGGGTGTACCCATGCGTAACTTTCGATCTGTAACATAATTTTTGTAATATATCTATACTGTATAGTATTATGAAATTGCAAATTAGTTGTGTCTGAAAAATACTGGGGTTAGCTATGTTAAATATGATTCTGAACACAAAAATATTTTTATATTTTTTAGGATTCCTGTCGGTTTTGATTGTGATAGACGCAAAAATTACTAAACGGATTTGGATGTGGTTTTTTTATTAGAAAGGTCTTGGTCAGACTTATCTGCCGTATCGTATCTTTGATTGCGATTGGTTAAGTCGGACCGAAGATATGACCAAAAAATAAGCTTGCTCCCTTATCATACAATCTACTATTAAACATACTTCAACTTTATATAGTATTTACTTATTATATATAATATCTAGTACGGGCATCACCTAGTATGTGGATGATTATGTTATAAATGCATGAATATTGGTAAAACACATTTTGAAGTGGTCGCCATAGTGCAAAATGCAATGAAAAAATAAAAATAAAAAACTCATGACACTTCGTTTAAGTTAAAATGAGCAAATTTTGAAATTGAGTATCATTATTAAATTAGAGCTGATACAATTATGATACTTGTAGGCACGTCATCAGATATTCAGATCAGTATCTAAACGAATGCTAACGGCACCAAATAAAAAATTATGTCTGCAGGCCAGTGTTATATTCCTAGATGCAGACAAGTAGCAAAGAGTAATAATGTAAAAGTATTTTTTTTTGTTAAATCTTTATTTATTTCGGGGTTTTGATCCAATAACTGGCTGTACATAGAAGAGTACTCATCGCCACACTTATGTATGGTAGTGAATGTTGGGTGTGGCAGAAGGAACATAAAACTAAACTGAATGCTGTTGAAATGAGAAGTCTTAGAAGTATAGCTGGAGTGACCCTGATGGACCGAGTGAAGAACAGCGTGATAAGGGAACGCTGTGGTATGGTAGAAGATGTAGTGACTAAGATAGAGAAAGGGATGCTTAGATGGTTCGGTCATGTAGAGAGGATAGATGAAAGGAGTTTAACGAAACAGATCTATAAGGCGGGGGCTACTGAGCAACCCGATAAGGTCGACCTAGGCGTATGCTAATATATCTAGTCGTGCCATAAATAATGTAACAAAGAAAAAAAATTCTATTGCAAATAACGTTTATTACTTTTACAGTGTGTTAAATATAAAACAACAATACAAATTGTTGTCTAGAATTGCAACACTCATTCCTGATTTAGGCTTATTATGCTGTTATTTATTTATTCTGACTATATTTATCTTACAGAGTGCCCTTATTAAGGGTTGAAGGACCTTTAATCGTAGCACAATTACTGGAGACAACTTTGTTGACCCTCGTTAACTTTGCAAGGTAAGGCACTTTCAATTTACATTAAGCATGCACAATAAACAAATATATGACCGCTACAGTAACGGATGCTGAAACCATATATATGTATTGTAATTTTAAGGTGTTACGTTATTATTTATATAGTATACTAACAGGACCCTGCGGTGTCACCCGCGGTTTAAGTTACCGGATGAAAAGTACTTTCAGGAAAAATCGGGGTGCGAGGGATATGCTCTATGGGCAACCTTACACCCCGGCGTCTATAGACCCGAGACGGCGTGCGGTTTCAGTCGGTTCAAGCCCGACATAACCGTCCCCGCTGGCCGGCGGGGGGGGGGGGGTATCCGAAGGGATTTCCGCACGAAAAAAAAGGTATTTGCTATGTGCCGAGGCGTGACCTCGTGGCAGCAATAGGGGTGGAAGTGCTTTCGCTCGGCACCGTGATTGCGGCCATGGTGCGGAGCGCGAGTGTACACACCCGAAGGGCCATCTCAAAGCCGTAAATGGCCCAGGGTTAGCCAGGTTGCGAGGGAATTGCCTTATTGGGTCACCTCACACTCGGCACATAAGGCCCGAGATGGCGTGCGGTTTTAGTCCGACATAACTACCCCCGCTGGCCGGCGGGGGAAAGTATCCACGGGGTTAACCGCACGAAAAAAAAGGAACCAAAAAAAAGTTCGATCAAACATTTTATATTATTATATATCTAATACCTACTAATTTAATGTCTCATTCGAGAAAGTGCTATGGGGTTTTTCTGTTAGGAAATTCTCAGTTGCATCACGGAATTATTAATACGTTCCCAATTGGCGACAATAGTTATGCTACGTGCTGAGACCGAAAACATAGTAAGCGATACGTGGTTGACTTTTATAGGTCTACATAAAAAATTCCCGATAGCATAATATAATAATGGCTTACTATATCCATTTCAACTTCTAAAAAAATAGTCACATTGATACACTAAATATGTTCGTTTAAGTATTTTTCACCACACGAGTTCATTGAATATCTTCTGAAATATCTTAATATTAACAAAAATACAAACAATCGCGTCATAGGATTTTTGTTGCGTAATTATAATCTTTTGAGGACATTGACGTAGAATTGGGGCAAATAGGGCAATTTGGTGAAATTCGCTACATAAACGTTTGTACCTCTTGATTGCATGGACCTAAAAGTTTGAATTTCAACTTGATACCTCTACACGTTAGACTCCTAGTAGTCAGACAGACAACGAAGTGATCTTATAAGGGTTTATTTTTTTTCCTTTTGAGGTACGGAACTCTAAAAATCGGTTAACATAATCTACCTACATAATTCAAAATCGTGATTTTTCTACCTGCATGGAGCGCTCAGAGTCAATTCAGACCTAAGCGGAACTACAGGGAGTTCCGCTTAGGTCTGAATTGATTGATTGACAGGTGGGCGTCAAAATCTCCCAAAAACACCAATTCAGCGGTTGGAAACCGCTCATGCGCAACGTCTACCGCCTGACTCCGGTGGTCAAAGAGTCAGGTTGTCTCTGTAGTTCCGCCTTTATGGGAGCGGTACACGCACACGTAGACTTGACTAGACGAGCCATGGTCTGCGTATAGCGAGAGAACAGAAAAGGACGGGTCTTCGAGGCAGCGCATGCAGCGACAGTAAACGTCCGCCCCGACGAACACGCACGCCCCGGTTTTTTCCGGGAAGCTTTCCTCTATCACATAGCGGGGGTAGAGCATGTAAGACGTGTCATCACGGCGGCGTATTTGTGGACGGCTATGAAGTTTAAATGGAGTCCACGAATGTTCGTGAACTCCGTCTCAAATGACGTTGAGTTGGTGGCAGAGGGGTATGTGTATACCCGCTGTAGTTCCATTACTTGTATAGATGATGAGATGAACGGAAGGCGTGAAAAAAGAGGTGACAGACACCGCAGTGGTGTGTGACAAGGCGCGGAGTTTTGGTTTCGGTTCGGTAGCCGACCCGCCGAGCGGAAATGCCTCCGAACCCTCCCGAATGTGATCGCTGGATCCACCGGCCGGTCACCAACCGGTACGACGAGCCACATCGATATTATGCGCGACCTGGTGGGGTAGCCTTCCGGGGTGGTTAGTCCTAGTCGGGCCCATGTACTATGCCGCGGGCATTTCTGCGGTAAAGTCACAAAACCCGTCACTAACGGCGACGACGCCCGTTAGTGTGACGTGCTGCCCCAGAAAGGGGAGAAAGCAAAATGGTAGGGCACCAAATAATTTGTAGGGAGTCAAGAAATGCGCGCCCGAAAGAGAGCAGACGCCAGTAGGGCGCGTATCTTCCAAGATTCGGCCCGTATTAACCAAGATGGTTGGTAGGGCCATGGGAATGAAGTGGGATAATAGGTGGATACCGAGGTGGATTATTTGGAGGGTTTTCCGTAACTGCATGGTCGTACCAACCCGGACCAAAATTGTACCACCAGTGTCTTGCACCATAACCTCGTAGGCACACCGACTTGTAGGTAGGGCAAAATCATGGGAATGAAGTGGGAAAATAGGTGGATACCGAGGTTGGATTATTTGGAGGGTTTTCCTTAACTGCATGGTGGTACTAACCTGGACCAAAATTTTACCACCAGTGTCTTGCACCAGAACCTCATAGGTACACCGACTTGTAGGTAGGGCAAAATACATCCGTTATAGTGTTTTTAGAGTTTTTGATCATATCTCCGGTTCTACTTAACCAATTGAAATCAAACATACAGCAGATTTTAAGTCTGACCAAGACCATTCTAATAGAAAAAACCGCATCAATATCCGTTCTGTATATTTTGCGTCCATCGCGAACAAACAGACAAGAATTCCATAAAAAGAAATTGTGTTCAGAATCGCTCCATTGACACACCCCACGTATTTAAAAAAAATCTCGAATGTATGATATATAGATATTGGTAATGAGCGAGTTTTAGTTATAATTTGTATGCCGTGTTCTTGACTATTCCCTTATAAAATGGTTATTCATGCAAACCTACACAGATATGAACGCTTATCATTAGATTGTATACTTTCAGTTATCATCCAGTAGTTAGGCTTGAATGGTTGAGTTAATTGGAAGTTATGTTCGATGCGTTAACAATAGGGTTTGTCATCCTTTGTAACTTTGATCATTTCTGTTTTTTTTTTGTTAAAATGGCAATTCCGTATAGGCTTTATAACATTATCATTCTTTCGTGTGAGCCTATGTTAGGTATGGGTGTTAGATAGAAAATCGTTTTTAGAACCACAAATTCACCTACCGGCAGTAGAAATCAATGTATTAGGGAAGTATAAGAGAAATTTTAATTGAAAGCTTTAATTAAATTCAATAGAATTCTAATATAATCCATTTCCATGAGAAAATTTATTTCATGATAACAAAACACAAATTACCGTATCTAAAATCATTGTGTCGAAAATATCAAATTGGACTTTTTTAATGCTAAACATGGTAAGTATTAAGCAAAGCACATGGATCATGTGACGTTGCCACCTGCAGAATAAAGATAATCTAGAAGAAAGATAAAATGTAAGAGAGGTAGGCAATACACTCTTACAAACCTGAATATAGCCGCATTCAGTCACATACTGTAGTCGATATTTAGTAATGTATGCTACTTGCACGGTCGAACTAGCCCAGTCGTGTTGATTTATTTACACGTTTCGTTCTTAAAAACGTCGTCGCAGATTATTCCCCCTATACCTAATAACATTTTTAAAAGCTACTTATTGTCCGCAGTTTAATGGCAACGAATGCCGCAAGATACAGAATGGTGGCTGGTAAAAATGTTTCTTTACTTGAATTTGGTTTACGACGAGCTCAAGGCCCTGACGGTGGACTATCAGCCTCTAAATACGCGTACATTGGTAAAATTTATTCAGTTAAGCATATAATTAATTCGTCGCATACATTGTCCATTAGCTCAAGTTCATATTATACTTTAACTGTCGTGTATTGTGGCGCAAATTATCGTTTTTTTATTATTGATTGTATTAGCGTGTTGCTGCGGCTTGGGCGGCTAACAAACCTGGTGCCTGGTACAAAGTTCGCTGGTACTATTCAAACTTGTGCAATATAAAACACCCTGCCGCGCCATTGAATTATAAGAATCCCCCAACAGCGAATATACTTTTGGTTAATAGGTTTAATCAGGCAAGTTTCGCGAACTTTGCCCTTGAATGTCTCCCCTGTTCGGTACTCGTGTACTGACTTACACCAGAGTTTTAAGTCGCTTTTTGCTATACTTGAACTTCGAAATGGTAACTAACTGATTTTAGTGGTTTCCACTTTCGTAAAGTTTAATGAATATTTTGATCGACTAAGGTAATGCTGGTGACACCAGTGTATTTTTAACATAGGTACTGCGACAAATATAATATACTTATGCCTTATTAGGTACGGTATTCATGCTGGAGTAAAAAATATTTTGTAGTTTACAATTTAAAATTTACTACTACTGCATTATTTTTATTTTAGGTGGATTCGATGGTACAAGTAATGTGTTGGCTGGGAAAATGTTTAATATACCTGTCAAAGGTACGCACGCACATTCCTTCGTGACATCGTTCAGTACCCTGGATGACTTACACGCGGTCATTATTACGCACAAGGTCACACAAGAACCTTGCAATCTTCTCGAACTGGCAACCGAGTGGCGAAAGCGGGTATCGGCCATTATAGAAATATCTCCCGATGAAGCGAGTGACGGTGAACTGGCCGCCCTCTTAACATATGCCCTAGCGTTTCCCACCGGATTCTTGGCACTAGTGGATACGTACGATGTCAAGAGGTATAATTTTCAAGGCTTACCGTCACGACACAGGCAGCATACTATGACTGGGCATTTTGGCTACAATAGCAACTGTGGAACCAATGGTACTACAGTACTAAACTCACCGAGTATACATAGTACATATGGATTTAGCACGGTTGAACGCACACTGAGGTAAAGATGCAAATAGAAAACTCATATTGACATTTGGTGTCTTATACTTGTATTGTGTTGCATTTTCATTTACATAATTATTTTGTAAGTTATGTGAAGTTTTATTATTATATTTAGATTGTATTATGTGCTGGCAGACGTCCAGTCACTGCAACTTTCATTTACATTACTCATCTGTTAAAGGGGCATGTCAAACTTATAACACTGGGAGAAATTACATAAAGCAAGCACACTTCTAACAACATACGCCGAGATTGTCTGCTGGGATACATTTACATTACTGTTCATGGCCGTAGTTTACGATTTTTTTTATTTAGCTTTTTCAGTGAAGCGTATGTGGACGGCGCTTCATATAAAACCGAATGTAAATACTTGAGACCATAATTCAACGAGAATTTTATATTTGCTTCAGTGTGACGTACTGTCGTGATCCTATGAGCAAAATTAGGGGCAGTCTTAATCATTGGGCACAGTTGCATTGTATAGGGAAATGCACACATTCACAGTATTTAATGCAATTTATATGCATGTATCTACCTACCATTATGCACCTTGTATTGTTATAGTAAGACTGTTTTTTATTTTGACGATATTACAAAAGTTGGTAATGAATGTCAATGATAATAATAAGTACCTATTGGTCACCGAGTTCATTGTGTACGTAACTGCTAATGACATCATACTGCACTACCTTTAACTCGCTCACAAGACGCTCATTATCAAATCTGAGAATTACATTGTTGGAGACAATTACCTTAGAAAGTAGTATCGACACCCATTAAAATAGTTAACTATTTATGTAATGTGTTGTTTTTGATAACCTCATTAGCGAATGAATGTGGTACCTATTTTGTTAATATTTTTTAACAGGAGTGGCTTACTAAACTTCTGTGCCGTGGCCCTTGCGCTAAATGACTGTGGATACAGGGCTGTCGGTATTCGTATCGACAGCGGTGACCTGGCTTATTTATCTGTACTAGCACGGGAGACCTTCGAGAACATTGCCGAAGCTTTCAAACTGCCTTGGTTCGCCAAGCTGACGATTGTAGCCTCTAATGACATAAACGAAGAAACTATTCTCAGTTTGAACGAACAGGGTCACAAAATCGACTGTTTCGGGATTGGAACACATTTAGGTATCGTTAACAAGTTTTTTTTTGTAATAAGATCATATAACAATAGTGACATAAACAAAAAATCTATTTATTCTGTACTGTAAGACACGTATCACTCCGATTTTAACACTTAGTAACGCTGCTATTTAAATTTAACGGGTTTTTGTAGGTAGTATTGTAGCGTGTTGGATAATGGGTGCGATTTTAAAAAAAAGCTCAAAAAGCGCGTGGGAGTTACTTCATAATTTATCATTCTTAATATATGTCCAGTAAAGAATGGTAATTTTTAAACTTTCGCGTTCCATGATATACAATAATTTAACGGGAATTAACGTGATCATGTATAGGTATATACATACTTTTGGATTGCCTGACGTTTGAAGTTGAAATGTCAGGCTATCCAAAGGTATGTATATACCTATACATGATCGCGTTAATTCCCGTTAAACTAGGATTATCTACTCATCATGCAAGAAAAACTAATTTGAATAATAATGTTTACTAACAAAAACCTCTCAGATGATAATGATAATGAAGACAGATACCTGAATAAATTTGAACTGCCGGGGTGTATTTTCTAAAGAAGTACCTTTTTTTTCTTTTCGTGCGGAAATCTCAGATACAGACGCCGGCCAGCGGGGGCGGTTCTGTCGGGCTTGAACCCATTAAAACCGCACGCCCCTAAAGCATAACCCTCGCACCCCGACTGACCCTGGGCCATCTCCGGTTTCGAGATGGCCCCCTCGGGTTTAGGAACCACGGTGTCCCCGTCTTGCCCCGGTTTGGAGGAGGGGAGCTAGTCGCCCCACCGTCCCGGCCTGCTTCTGCTGGGGTGACAGGCGGCCTCACCTGCCACCTCCAGGCCTGCGCTCATGGAGGACGGAGGTCGTTAAGCGACCTTCGGCGCCTGAGTCGCCTGCGACGCGCGGCGAGCATGTTGCGGGCTCGGCGGGCCGGGAGAGTTCTAAACCTCTCCCCGGGCGCACTCCGCCATCTCCTTCGCGAGCATTACATGCTCGCAGAAGGAGGTAAAAGTACCTCTATATTCTAATTTCGAGGTAATTTTTATAAAATGCACTAACAAATGGATTGTTGCGGTCATGGAATTTCCTCAACCCACTCGATTTCGGATTCATGGTCTAAAAGTGTATGTCACGTAGGTTAACTTAGTCGGTCCGATTCCGACACGCCCACCCCATCGTCGGTACCGATGGGGTGAAGCCCGAGGGGGTTTCCTCACGTAAAAAAAAAAAACGTAGGTTAACTTTTGCCACTATGCTTCACTAAGGGCTAGTTTGGCTAAGGCTAATAAACGAACGTGAATAAACAGTTAGCGCTTTGGTAGCTCTAAAACAGTGCTCTCTGAACTTATCTACCCTAAATTGGTAAACCATGGGTAATTCTTTAAAATTTAATGTTAGTTTATTTAGTGGCGCATTTTATGGACTATAGGCTATATATTATGTGGCCTGAGGAAAAAAACATATGAACTGAAGCAAAGCGAGGGCGGTTTGCTAGTTGCTAGTACTATATAAACGTATAAGAACACAGACGCTTGCTACACGTACCAATAGCGATGATCAAGTTTGGGTAAGGGGGCGATCCCCATAGACGACGAACCTAGACGTAGCGCTTCACATTATATGAACAATATTAGTTTACTGACCGGATTCAACGAAGAATTGATCCAGCTTTTAGGCGAAGTATATCTAAACATTGCCGATAACTGCTATTAAAAATATTTTGTAATACCCAAGAAAGAAAAAACATAGACTGCCAACAATACCCGGATTACCAAGGTACAAAATGCGTTGAATTTCAAATAAAAGTATCAGGCAGGTAAATATATGAATTATGTTTGAATATATGTGATGGATGACAGTAGATAACCGAAAATCACTGAAATTATGAAATTACGAATAGGTATAAGTCAAATATCCAACGAAATATTATACAAATTTTAAAATACGTAATTTTAATTTTATGGCAAATTCAGGTGTATATTCCGAATGTTGCGGTTTCAGGTCGATTCATGGTAGGGTTTATGCGGAATGAACTGTCATGTGCCGTCATCGGGCCCGATTTCAGGATAAGTGCGTTTCACGGTACCGATTGCCCGAAATTTCACTCCACAATTGCGGATGTACGTTTCACGGTAGGCCTGCAGATTTCTGCTAAAAATAAAATTTTACGCAACAGTAGTAATAAGTTTGAAGTTAACATCTGGAGGTATGTAGAAAATGAGTAACCCAGTATCGGGCCTGACAAATCTTATAATCTAGACCTAATCTTCCAGTTAGGTATAGGTAGGTACATCAAAAAATCCTTTATTTTACCGGATTACCCCATGTTAATATCAGCCTATGTATGATAGGGAATGTTGTGTGTGGCAGAAGGAACATGAAACTAAACTGAATGCTGTTGAAATGAGTAGAGTGAGAAGTATAACTGGAGTGACCCTGATAGACCGAGTGATAAGGGAACGTTGTGGTATGGCAGAAGATGTAGTGACTAAGATAGAGAAAGAGATGCATAGATGGTTCGGTCATGTAAAGACGATGGTTGAAAGGAGATTAACGAAACAGATTTATAAGGCGAGGGCTACTGGACAACTCTGTGAAGGTCGACCTAGGCGTACGTATGTCAATCAGATCGAGGACGTTTTGAAGAAAGGCCAGGTCAGAAGTACTCGTAACCGGCGTGCAATGTATGAAAACAATTATGAAAGTGGAAGAAGCGATGGGCATATGCCAAGATCGTAGCAAGTGGAAGAAGCGATGGGGATATGCCAAGATCGTAGCAAGTGGAAAGATGTCTTTGTCTACCCCAATGGAAAAAAGGCGTGACTATGTGTAAATATCAACCTCTTAGACAATAGCCAAGTCTTTCAAAGAATGCATTTTGTCAGTAAATAAAGTAAAACTTAACCTGTAGATATAACTACGAACGATGCAGGCTTTAAATATTGTAGCCCTCCTTGCCTTCTCTTCTTCTAATATTCTAAATGTGGAAGTTTGTGAAGATCTTGCTATGTTGGATGTTTGTTACTCAATCACGCTCTATTGCTGGAATAGGTTTCCATGGGTAGCGGAAACGGTAAGAGAATTCTGCGCGGGCAAAGCCGCGGACAGCAGCTAGTTACTGATCATTGTGAAATCTTTAGTGCTCTAATTGTTGCGCCTAATTCCGTCCTCTAATTATTGCCTAATTATGAGTAATTATCCAAGGGAAGTTAAAGTTTCTCGATAGTTATTCGCCTAGGTCAGGGGTCTCCAAACTTTGAAGCCTTCGGGCCATAATGATTTTTTCTGTTTGTTCCAAGGGCCAAACCAGTTTTAATTTTTCTGCCCTTAACTATATTTCTAGACTAGACTAGAATAGTCGCAAAGTGCGCGACCTAAGCAAACTTACGCTTTTTTGCATTTCAATTATTATTGTGTATTGTGACACTTAACGACATCTAGTGGCGAGTAGTGGTACTATGTACTATCTATTTCAGCTACCCGCTGACAGGTGGCATTCGTCGTAATTAAATATTTGGAATTACCGCGTTGGTTCGAGAAAGTTCTAGTTCTGGCTAGTGTATTCCGATCACTTCGAGATGGCAGTAATTGCATATAAAAAGGCTAGCGGCGCAACCGCGAGTCAGTGTGCGTAGGAAAGGCGAAGGAAGCGAAACTGTCTATCTCTATTGTGAAATAAAGTAACACCCGTGGTTAAAAGTATTTTGATTTTACTTATTGTTTTTATGTGTGATTTGTTAGTATGGAAAAGAAGCGAAAAATCGACAGTGAATGCAGATCGTTCCAAGATAAATGGAACTTTCAGTATTTTGTGATTGAGTCCAGTAATAAGGCGATATGTTTAATTTGTAATGAAACCATAGCTGTTCTCAAAGAATATAACATTAAACGACACTATGAATCGAAACATCTTCAAAATGACTCCAAGTATACAGGAAGTTTGCGGACGGAAAAATTTTCAGCTTTGAAACGCGGACTCAAATCGCAGCAATGTTTGTTTACCAAAGCGAATACTGAACAAGAGTCTGCAACTCGCGCCAGCTTTCGTGTGGCTCTTGAAATTGGAAAACGTGGCAAACCATTCACCGATGGAGAAATGATAAAAAAATGCTTGATTGCAGTAGCCGAAGAAATATGCCCCGAAAAGGTAAATTTATTTAAAAGTATCAGTTTGTCAGCAAACACTGTGGCTCGGAGGGTGCAAGACATCGCAGAAAATATATCATCTCAACTGTCTGACAAAAATGGACATCTTGAGTGGTTTTCTCTAGCATTGGATGAGTCAACGGATGCGTCAGATACTGCTCAGGTGTTCGCGGAGTAGATAAAAGCTATGAAGTGTATGAAGAACTTCTTGATATTGATAGTATTCACGGTACGACAACTGGGGCAGATATTTTTAAGGGAGTTGAAAATGCCATTATTAAAAAGAACCTTCGATGGAAAAAATTGAAATCTATAACAACTGATGGAGGCAAACATATGTGTGGTAAAAATAAAGGAGTGGCACTTGTGTCAAAGGCTGTAGATAATGATGGTGGTTCAAAACCATTAGTCTTACATTGTATCATTCATCAACAGTCCTTGTGCGGGAAATGTTTGGATATGTCTGAAGTTCTAAAACCAGTCACATCAGTTGTTAACTTCATCAGATCCACTGGGCTGAATCACCGACAATTCCGCGAGTTTATTCAAGAGATTGGAGAAAATGACTTACCATATCATACTGCCGTACGCTGGCTTAGTTGCGGAAAAGTCCTTAAGCGCTTTTTTGAACCTCGAGCAGAGATCCAAATTTTTTTTAAATGAGAAGCAGCGCCCTTTTGCCGATTTAGAAAATAGTGATAATAAATTTTGATACTCGTTTCTCAGATTTTGATGTCATTGCGAATGAAATTAAGCTTTTTCAAAATCCTTTTGATTCTGACTTTGAAACCCTGGCTCCGGAAGTCCAAATGGAAATTATTGATTTACAGTGCAGTGATATGATTAAGAACAAGTATCAAAATTCATCATTGCTGAAATTTTATAAGAGTCTTCCACTGGAACAATTTGATAATTTGCATAAATTTGCTCGTGGGTTGTTTTCTGTTTTTGGTACTACTTACTTGTGTGAGAAAACGTTTTCCAAGATGAAGTACACAAAGAATGTTTACAGATCTCAATTAACCGATGAGAATCTTAAATCTCTTTTGATAATTTACAAGTAAAATTGATCCACAACTACAAACTATTGTCGGTGGAAAATCACAATTACATAAATCTCATTAGTGTTTTCATTTCAATTATTTGTTAGTTATTAAAATGCTTAAACTTAGATACCTACTTAAGTTAAGTTTTCTGTGTCATCATTTCTGTCGTTAAGTTTTACCTTGCAAGTAAATAAAACTGAGTAATTATCATTCTGTGTTTTCTTCTTCAACTTATCACAGCAATAGTAACAACAATAAATCATTGGCTGTCGCGGGCCAGATTGATGACAATAAATCATTGGTTGTCGCGGGCCAGATTGATGACACTGGCGGGCCGGATTTGGCCCGCGGGCCGTAGTTTGGAGACCCCTGGCCTAGGTAATACATATTTAGCAAAAGCCTGCTTATCCTACTAATAGTTGACTGTTGTTTGATTTGACTGGTGGTAGAAATTTTATGACACAAATTTGTCACTAAATTCGGCGGGTGGGTACCACCGTGCACGATTGCGAAATACCCTCCATAGTAATCCAATTTCGGTTTGATTGCGTTCAGGGGTCAGCAAGTGCATAGCCGGGCAGGGGGATTGTGGTCGCAGCACTAGTGGCTCCGGTGGGTGTCACGCGGTGATGCGACGACAATCCTCTTCTGATGAGGCCGTCAAGCTGAGTGCCACCATTGTTAACATGGTACGTGTATGTAATGGTGACCCTCTTTCCTGAGACTTCACCTTCAGCTTACCATCAGGCGAGGTGAAGTCAAATTGACGTGTCCTAAATAAAAAAAATAAAAAAAGAGAAAGTTTTACTTCATCACGATCCAACGGCTAAACGGATCGGGCTCAAATTGGGTACAGGGATAGCAAATAAGTAGTCTGGAATAACACATAGGCTACCTACTTTTTAATAATAGGGTCCCATGAGTTGCGGAAACGGGATCAGAATTTGGTGAATCCGCAGGCAACAGCTAGTATTTTAAATAAGTATTATTAGAGTTGATAGTTTGAATTAAGTCTGATGCTTAATGTTTTCTTACAACAGCTTGAGTATTATTATATTGACAGGCATGTCATTCAGTCATGTTTTTCTAAAACTAAACCACTTCTAAAATAATATACACAGGTGAAAGAAAATGTAATTATATAATGCATGAAAACGTGTGTAATAAAGTTATAATATAACAACGTACCTACTTTTAATCTTCAGTTTTAAGAATACGTTAAATTTGGCACTTAGGATAGTTCCTAATTTTTATCATCTGGATAGATGAGAAGCTTCATGATGAAAGGTTCATATACATCGGTTTAATATAAAAAAGTGTAGCAAATAAACTTACTTTGTGTTGATAACAATAATCAGGACTCATCTCTTATTGTAGTGACATGTCAACGTCAACCGGCTTTGGGATGTGTGTACAAATTAGTGGAGATAAATGGTCACCCCAGGATCAAACTTAGCCAAGACGTCGGAAAAGTCACAATACCAGGGCACAAAAAGGTATTTATCCTACATGCGATATTAATTTTAAACTGTGAAGTTGTGTTACTTGGGATTTTTGCTAGTCTTCCATTTTTAGGGTTCCGTTGCCAAATGGCAAAAAACGGAACCCTTATAAATTTGTCATGTCTGTCTGTCTGTCCGTCCGTATGTTACAGCCACAGCCACTTTTTTCCGAAACTATAAGAACTATGCTGTTGAAACTTGGTAAGTAGATGTATTCTGTGAACCGCATTAGGATTTTCACACAAAAATAGAAAAAAACAATACATTTTGGGGGTCCCCATACTTAGTACTGAAACTCAATTTTTTTTTTTCATCATCATTCATAGGTCTTCAAAAATGATTATCATTTTTTTCTTAACTGAATAGTTTGCGCGAGAGACACTTCCAAAGTAAAATGCGTCCCCCCCCCCTTTAACTTCTAAAATAAGAGATTGATAAAACCAAAAAAAAAAATATTATGTACCATGTAAACTTCCAACGAAAATTGGTTTGAACGAGATCTGGTAGGTAGTTTTTTTTTAATACGTCATAAATCGTAAACCGCAATTTAATTTTCATTCAATCAACTCAAATATAAAAAAATTAAAAAAATACATTATTATGTTACTTGCTGCTACGGAACCCTTAATGGGCGAGTCCGACTCACACTTGGCCGCTTTTTTTTCGCCAATGTTCAGTCAGTGGCAAAAGTTGCTGATGTATAAATAATTTTATATTACAAAGTTAGTAAGTATATTTCATATATTGTTTATTAATTTATAAAAGGTTTAAAAACTAAGTAAGAATTTGGTAAGCTATTTTGTCTTTGACTATACAGTCGGTAACAAAAGTTACTGAGACTAATAAATTTAGGCAATTATACTTACTATAATACATTACACAATAAGGCGTGGGTATTCGGGGACTTTAGGTATTTTCGGCATAGCAAAAGTTGCCACTTTACGCCGCAGTGAGGCGCTAGCCGCCCGCAGCCAGTTTCGCGCGCCAAAGTGTAGAAAAATAAAAAGATTTACTTAAGCTTTTGTGTATTGTATCAATAAAAATAATTAAACAACTATTAATACACCTCTGCCTACCCCTTCGGGGATACAGGCGTGCATTTATGTTATGCTATTAGTTACATAGAATATCTTATAGTTATTCGTTCATTATTTTTATATCCGTCTACGTTCAATTATAGCTGCGTTCACTCATTGTTTTAAAATAGAATGTACCTATTGTGAAGAAATATTATGTTTCAGCAACATACCTACATAGGAGTCCCCACACGCATTTGTTATATATATGTAATTAAACTGCATACTAGTACCAATTACTTACCACTATTATTTTTCAATCGATTTCCAAAAAGTTACCTATGTAATTTCATTGGAACTGGAAACATAATATTTGATAAATTATTAGGTTTTCCAAATAAATATAGGCTTATATGTTTATAGATGTATGCATGTAGTTTTTTTATTTGACACTTACAGAACACCCTTAGGCCTTATTTGAGTATAGCTTGTAAAATGGGCTCCAGATTGCTTAAAACATACTTTCAAACATTTTTGTTAATATATACATGTAAATTTATACAAACACCCAGACCAATGCAAAAAAGATATATTCATGCCTACAAATATTTCAACTGAGAAGGAATCGAAAATTTGGCTGCTACGCCTGGGGGCGACGTAGCAGTCGATTGTACTGCCGCCACGCCACAGTTAGTTTTTGTGTAGTTAGGAGTATTGTGACACGTTACACTCAAACACGTTATGATTGAGACTGAATTGACTAGAGTTACCTACTTACTATCGAATGACGAGCGACGCTATGTAGGTACGTACATCGAACCTACTCAGATCTTAATCTAACGCCCGGCATGCATTGCAATGATCTTTTTTTATCCTTCACCTACGCACTTACAAAATTTTTATTGCAATTGGATGAATGAAAGAAATATATAGCAGGCAAGTATAATTATATTTAGGTACGGGGTGCGAGGGATATGCTCTATGGGCAACCTTACACCCCGGCGTCTGAAGACCCGAGACGGCGTGCGGTTTTAGTCGGTTCAAGCCCGACATAACCGCCCCCGCTGGCCGTCGGGGGGGTATCCGAAGGGATTTCCGCACGAAAAAAAAAGGTACTCTCGCGTTAATTTTCGTTGTAATAAATTTTTCATTGACTAAAAACTATGTGTGTAATGTATTGTAATTTTATCAACGGACTTGTACAACTGACAAATTTCCTGCCATGTGGCATTTATGCTACGTAACTTCATTTAAAAAAAACGTATAAATCGACTGTGCGCCAGGCACGAAGTGACACACATCCTGCCTCGAACACGTTACGCTCGGGACTGATTGACTCTCTGAACGCTTCACGTAGGTAGAAAACGTAGGTATTTTGAATTTTCATAGTATAATACAGAATTTTTGTATATTTTGATAACCGTTTTTCCCTCTCCTATTAATGACCTTCATTTTGATATCAATTTTATTTTTCTAACTTGAACACGACTCAAACAAAACCGAAATTCGTTTATGGTTAGACCAATCTTTGACAACAAATTCGATATATGATTTTCAGAATACACGAACTTCTCATTTTCGAAAAATCCTAATCTAAAACCACGCTTGCTCAAGGACCCTCGCCTTAATAAATAATGTAATTATATACAAGTATTTTTTTAGTTTCTAGAGGATAAGGTTTATGTATTTCTTGTTTTTGTTAGTAATTTGTGTATAGTTTTAGTGCTAAAGGTGATTTGCAGAAAGGAATTCGATAAGCTACTTTTGTTGTTGATTGCATGTGACACGAAAGAGGTCCATTTTCCTCATCGCTATTGCTTTAGAATACTGAACTTTCCTGTATAAGTTACCTCACTAATGTTGCATTAACTAGTGTAGATAGGTAGGTACTTGTTAAAATCTCTGAGGGTACTTAATGCATATGCTAGGCGTGTTTTCATATCCTCCTCCTCTAAATTACGAGGTACATTATGAACAGCCTCTATACTATATTTATTCGTTGGCATCAACAATAATTATACGACATACACTACAAATATTTTGTGAAATCTCTAAATCGCACAAATATCTCAAAAGACAAGAGACTAAATATCAACAGTGTTGATTTTACAATATAATAAATAGAAGAAGATTATAATAATTACTTTACTTTACTTTCTTACTTACTGTTTCTGATGCATTGTCTTTACAAATAAGTTATACCTACTAAGTATTTGTAGATGACTTAGCCACAGTCAACTTCTTTTTCTACGCTGGTTAAGGCGAGGGTATTCGACGACTTCAGGTATTTTTAGTAAAGTTGCTACTTTACGTTACAGCGAGGCGCTGGCGGTTCGCGTCCAGTGTTTCGGGTCAATATACAGAAAACAACGAAGGTTAATTTAAGTAGTATCAACACAATTAATGACGCAACTATTATTTACATGATCTTCAACTAGAAGAACTTTAGAGAAAGGGGATACATTTTATAATAATTACAATATTGTAATATAGCTATCAGAAAGTCGCTCCCGTAAAAGCTTATATGAACCAAACTATAAAAAAAAAACAATAGAAGAGTGGACCCCGGGTGCCAAGCTGTAAGGTCTTGATGGGGTACCATATACCCATTGGGCCCCCAAAGCCCATGGGGGGCCATACACTAATGAGTACACGTATGGGGCCCTACACCCATGGGGCCCCATATAGTAACCCATGGGGCCCCATATACATACATCACTCATGGGGCCCATAGACCCATGGTGCCCATACACCCATGGGGTGACGTAGACCCATGGGGCCCCATACATATAACATATACCCTTGGGTCTCCCATACACCCATGGGTTCCATACACCCATGGGCACCATTAAGATCCGTAGAGCATCTGGTCCTGAGCAAGATGTGAGACGGCAGTCGCTCCCGTAAAAGCCACAATGAACCAGGTTATGAAAAGGAGAAGTAGAAGAGCATACCCTGAGTTCCAAACTGTAAGCTTTGAATGCAACCGGGATTAGGCTCCAAAGCAAAAGCTTTATCTGCAATGAAACATCATTACAAATTCGTGTATTGAATCGACTAAAGTCATAAGATATTTAATGCTATTATAATGCTTATACATGACTTAGTTTTAATATTTGTGCAAGTTTTAATATTTGTGCAATGAGTAACTACTTACTTATTTACACAACTTATACTTTACAGAAAACAGTGTACTAATACTAGCATTATATTCGCAAAAGTTTGAGTCAACTTTTTATCATTGGATTTGTACATCTGGCACATTCTCTACGATGTGGCATTTACGCTAAGTACATTTAAAAATCATACGATTTCACTGTGCATCTGCCGCAAACTGACACACGTCCTGCCTCTAACACGTTCCGCTTGGGACTGATTGACTCTCCAAAAGCGTCATAATTGTAGTTAGAAAACGTAGGTATTTTGAATTTTCATGGTATAATTAAAATTTTATGTTAAAATATTGATAACCGTTGATTCTCCTATCAATGACTTTCATTTTGGTACCATTTTATTTTTTTAACCAGAACACAAATCAAATAAAACTGGAATCCGTTTTGGGTTAAACCAATCTTTAAAAGTAAAAGTCATCGTGTATGGGATAACCGAAAATACTAGTTTGAATAGCTTATAATAACATATATATGATTTTCAGAATACAGGGACTTCTCATTTTCGATAAAACTTCATCGAAGAACACCCTTCCTCAGGGACTCTCGCCATTTCGGATTTGGTGAACTAGGTTACTAATCGCAGCTCTTTGTTAGTTTTGCCACAGATTATCTGATCGGTTTTACTTGGATTTGATTCCCAATTAATAAATCTGAAGACTTGACGAGAATTGACACCAATAAACTTATCACTGCCAATGTATAATCAAAATTTTGACTTTATATTTCCGCAACTTTAAATGGTGCAACATTGTTGTACAGATTGTTAGTAAATTATAAATGAAGACTAATCATTAGTCATTAAGCGGACAGTAGTTTGATACATGCAAATTGCTTTGAACTTTGGTACTTATCGACACTTACTTAATAACCGCAATATTTGATTCTTATGGACTAGATCAATGTAGGACGGCATCGAGTTACATTTGCAGAACTCTGCTATTTGTTGATATTTCGATAAAACTACGATTTATGTTACGAGATTAGGTAAAATATAAGACTCGATAGTGGAATATCGTACAATGTACAGCCCTGAACCGATGCGTGTTATCAAAGAGAAAAATATAGGAACGTCATGAATATGAATACTTCGTTATAAACTTGTAGGTACAGTATCGTCGGACGACAAGTTATGAATAGCGAATATTTTGTACATATTTATTGATTACTTATTGTCCTTATTGTGCAATTTAGTATACGGATAACCGTATACTAAATTGCACAATAAGTTAATAACAAATGTTACAGGATAGTAATGTCAGTGCTTGAAGTATGCTGCTGCAATAATCTATCCCTGTAAAAATTTCAGCCGGAATCCTTCAGCCGTTTGAGCGTGATTCATTAACAAACATCCAAATATCGTCACATACTTTCACATTTAGAATATTACTAGCCGACCGAGCAAACTTCGTACCGCTTTAGAATCAAGTTATTTTGGTTACCTAATCAGATGAATTTATTTCGTGAATGTCTCCTGGAACAGCGGCGTGAGGTTTTGGTTGGTTTGAGTCCGAAATAACCACCCCCTTGCTGAATGGCGGGGGGGGGGGGGGCATCCGTGGCGATAACAATAAAATACCCACATATATACTCACAAACTGACGTTTATAATATTAGTAGGATTAGTATCAACAAAGTAATAACAAAAAGTATGAACGTACGTAAACGTAGGAAAATAGAGCAATTTTACAAGTAACTACTAATAAAAGTAAATACTAATATTTCTGTACAAATAGTAATGATATCCCATTAAAAAAATAAATGTAATATGAGAGCCAAGTTCAATATTAAGAATATGCGTCGTTGTCGACTTCGCCGACAAAAGAATTGAGATCTAGGTATATGGGTGCCAAGGGCACGCCGCAATAGCGGCGGTAAGGCCCATCATGGAGGATTGGCTGGAGAGGCGACACGGAAGCCTCTCCTACCGACTGACGCAGGTGATCTCAGGGAAGGGGTGCTTCGGGGACCACCTGCATCGGATCAGGAAGGAGCCAACGCCTGAGTGTCATCACTGCGACGCGAGCGAGGACTCAGGGCTGCACACGCTGGCGGACTGCCCGGCGTGGGAGGCGCCGAGGCGTGACCTCGTGGCAGCCATCGGGGTGGGAGTCCTCTCGCTCGGCAGCATGATTGCGGCAATGGTGCGGAGCGCGAGCGCGTGGGCCGCCGCCGCCTCCTTCTGCGAGCATGTAATGCTCGCGAAGGAGGTGGCGGAGCGCGCCCGGGAGAGACTTAGAACTCTCCCGGTCCGCCGAGCCCGCAACTTGCTCGCCGCGCGTCGCAGGCAACTCAGGCGCCGGAGGTCGCTTAACGACCTCCGTCCTCCATGAGCGCAGGCCTGGGGGTGGCGGGTGAGGCCGCCTGTCACCCCAGCAGAAGCAGGCCGGGACGGTGGGGCGACTAGCGCCCCTCCCCCAAACCGGGGCAAGACGGGGACACCGTGGTTCCCAAACCCGAGGGGGCCATCTCGAAACCGGAGATGGCCCAGGGTCAGTCGGGGTGCGAGGGATATGCTCTATGGGCAACCTTACACCCCGGCGTCTGTAGACCCGAGACGGCGTGCGGTTTTAGTCGGTTCAAGCCCGACATAACCGCCCCCGCTGGCACGCGGGGGGGTATCCGAAGGGATTTCCGCACGAAAAAAAAAAAAAAAAAAAAAAGGTATATGGGTGCCAAGTTGCCTAAAATTTTAGTAACAAGAACCTAGAACATTTTTTTTTTAACGTGCGGAAGTGTCCGTTGCCGGGCACCCCGGGTACCTCCTCGAAAGGATAACCCTGGGGTTATCCTTTCGAGGGCTTACCCGGGGCAACCCTGGGGTTGCCGGCGGACTTTGGCCGCCACCGCGGCGGAGATCCCGGCGTTAACTCGCCCACGCAGGGCACTCCACCACGTAGAGGGATCGGATAGATTTATGATGCAAATGTGAATGAACTAAAGTCGACCTGGTCATACTGTCACCATCAGAAGATGTTCAAAAATGGTTTTAGAGCAAAGTAATTTATATTTCCTAATTTAATTTGATTGAAATATGGTAGGTAATTAATAATTCAGATCCTGAATTTTGACGTGTGTTCCAACATCTATCTACTTTTGACGCTGACTGTACGTACTTTAATCAGATCAAAGACAATTAAATAACAGAACGTAGACCAAACGGAGAGCATATATGAAAACTCGTAAAAGTAGAAGAAGCAAAAGATGTATGCCAGGATCGTAGCAAATAGAAAGATGTAGTCTCTGTTTACTCGAACAGACAAGAGGCACGATTATAAGTAGGTATATATGTAAAAAATTGTAGTATCATTAAACCGTATATACCCGTGACTTCTTTGTGATGTTAACTATTTATGAATCCGCGTACCCTCATTATACGTTTTGAATGTTTTTTTTTCACAGCTACTAAAAAAGAGTGTAAGTTTACAAATTATTTTATACACAGGTAAAATGAAGTCAAATTATTTACTAGCCTGTGTCTACCTACCCTTGTCCCAATTATGTGGGGTCGTTGCGACATGTCTTTCTCCATACATTCCCGTCATATGTCATCTCATCAGTCATTTCCTTGCCATATCCCCTGTCATGCGTGGAGGAAATTTGTTCCATCCGTCTTTTCTTTACCCTACCTATGCTCGTATAGATTTCTACATTCATACATCGATCTTTGGTAATAACATTACTTTCATCTCTTTTCATAATTATCATATCTCATAATATTGACAGCTGCTCGCTTTTCAATACTGGCCATGCAGTCTATTAATCTTTAATGTATGTTGTATTTTAAAGATGATAGACTGGCCAGTATTGAGAAGTGAGCGGCTGTTGTACAGCATTAACTTATCAATAATAATAAATAGAGACTCTCCTTGTATGTTTATGAAATTTATCTCATGTTATTCATGGCAATATGCTCGCCCCCTATTACATTGGGACCTCAACATAACTGGCGAATCGTGGGTGTGTAATACACCTCTGCCTACCCCTTCGGGGATACAGGCGTGAAGTTATGCTATGTGATGTTATATTATTCATTACTATTTAACTTATTTCAGGCATACAGATTGTTCGGTGCAGATGGGCATGCGCTGATCGATCTGCTGCAGAGGTCCTCCGAGCCCGCCCCAGAAATAGGTCATAAAGTTCTATGCAGGCATCCTTTCCAAGAGTCCAAAAGAGCTTATGTTAGTCCAAGCAAAGTTGAACACCTCTATAAGGTAATCTTATTTCTTATCATGGAATTGTGTCACAATAACCACATAATACTGAATAGTGTTACCTCAGTGGAACTGCATACAGTGGTCCATCGCCATTGATGTTTTGCGAAATACCGCCACTGTCTAGACGTACACGATTTACTCAGGGTTCTCACATTTACTAACTTCATTAACATACATTTACTACTTTCACTAACATAAGACTGTACTTGGCCTGACGCGGTGCCCATACCATTCCATTACCTTCTAACTGGCTCCTTATAAGAGCGTTATAAAGAGCTATGATAGTTTTCACATTCGTAAATGCCCCCGCCCTACGAAGTACAAATCCAAGCCGTGTAGGTATATGCCTTTTTGCAGATGTCAGTTACATGCTCACGGAACGTTTAGCTGACTATCCATACGAACGCCCAAATCCCGCACTGATTGCACCCTGTTCATGACCACATCCTCCATGTCGTAACTGTAATGGATTGGTGCACTGGTGCGGCTAAATGTCAAAATTGAACATTTTGTAACATTAAAATGAAGTTAGTTAGTGTGACTCCACTCCACCACGCGACTGTCATCCTGCTGAAGGCACTTGCAGTCATCCTCACTTTCTATAGCCAGGAGCAACTTAAGGTCATCCGCAAAAAGACGACACTTAGCGTCCCTTACGATTTCCGGTACGAAATTTATCATTATGAGGAGCTGCAACGGGTCCAAATTGCTAACTTGGCTCACTCCCGACCTAGTAAAAAAAATCCGTTCCCGCAGGGGGAACGCACAGGTAGATTTCGTGAAGCAATTAATATTATTTTTTAACATGTTTAATTTTTTTTTCTCGAAAACGGTAACTTTTAGCGAAAATCTTTTCAGACATTTCGGTTAGAAGTTATGATTTTTTTCCTGAAAAATTTTGGTTTTTTTCCCCCTCCACTTTTAGTTAAAGTTTTAATCTTATAGTTTTATAATTAAAAGTTGTTGGTATTCATGTATACTATGGGATAAAATAAGAACGGTTCGAATATCTTTCATGGAACGTGAAATTTGAGGAAAAACTGATTTCACAAAAAGTGAGGCCCTACCGTCCCCTTAGGCCGGATTCCACCCGTTCACTAACTTAAACTAAGTTTACACCCCTTAAAGGATGCGGCCTTTCACTTTTAATCACTATGTAATTTAGTCGATTTATACCTATTATGAAGTTTCGCTTTTAATTTCAAGTCGGATATTATTTGTTTAGTATACCATTCTGGGTAACTGAACCTTGAGTTTTATGGTTTAGGCTGTTCTTTAGGTACACAATTATTAAAAATTTCATTTATAATGTCATAAAAATATGTCATCGCTTCATCTGGCTCCTATTCATTCAATAGGATCCCAGTTGGCTGACGCTAATAAATAATATATTAAATTAAAGTTTGTCTTATAAAAATTCCACTGAGGCTCAATTTGAATAAAGCGCGCGTGATTTAATGTCGAGGCCTGCACTTCTGCTGATCGAGCGCACTTGCGCTAGCGTTAAGCCGTATGTTAATGGCGAGCGGTGGGTGATGACGGTCTACAGGTACGTGCAGGTATCCAAGGCGGACGAGGCACGGCCTAGTCCGCCTTGGATAACGCGTAATGCGAACACAAGCCTGACGAGCAACACAACAACACTAAATCTAACTGTCTTCCGTTACTATTAGGAACTTCATTTAACTGAGTGAATTCGCAAAATGTCATAAAATAATTAAAATATTTTTTGTAGTTTCATTACTGGAATAGAAATCTCCTACAACAATAATTTGTTTATATTTTACACTCAATTGTTCAATAATTCTAAACAAGATCATATACTTCGTTTCATGAGTCCTTGGAGGAATGTAAACAACACAACATAAAAATAGGTATGTACCTGCAAAATTCATCGTCGCACAAACCAGTTCAAATGAGAACTTATCTATGTTGGCGTCGCCCGGCACATTAATACGTCGCAGCTCCAATCTATGTGTGGCTACAAAAAACGCGCCACCTTTCTTGCGGCCATCCTTACGGTCGCATCTTCACTACGGTCCATCATATTTGGTAGCCTGGTGGAATAATTTCTGCATCCATAATGGAATCATTACATCTTGTTCTTGTTGTTGTCATGGCATCTGTGAGACGTATTATGTCTGGTAGTAAACCAGTGTTAAAAATCTAAATGGATCAACGGGCGCTGAGTTCCGATGCAACCGGGATCATCGCTAAGATGATGATGCTCTGTACCTACACCTATTCAGATGACTGCTTATAATTGACAGTCATCTCCAGCCATGAAGTAATATATAATTTGCTATCCATATTATTAAATGAAATACTAAACAAATGTAAGTATACATTGTAGTTTCCCAGCTAATTACCTGAGCTAGTAATAGTGCAAAAACACGCAACCGGCATCGGCAGATGGATGATATGCGTTTATGTTCCATTGTGTTTTTTTATATGTATTTACGTACTTATTTACTTGCACTTGTTATTCATTATGTATATTTATTTTGCTTGTTATATTTACTTATTTTGTAATATTTTAACAGTTCATAACATGAAAATTACTAAAGATTTTAGATCGGAAAAAGAGAACATCTAGGACGAGACTTGAACGGGTAGATGGCTCCAACGTCGCCGGAGAATTTCGAATATCTGGCAAGTGTCTAGGTGGCTCAGTTGGTCAGAGCATTCCCCCTGTAAGGGACTGGTCGCGGGTTCAAGTCCCGTCCTAGATGTTCTCTTTTTCCGATCTAAAATCTTTAGAAAAAAGTAAGCATACAAAATGCTTAAAAAATTAATTGTATGAAAATTACTAATTTAATCGATCTGTTCTTAAATTTATAAAAATGTCTCAACTCTATTCAATATTAACATGAATAAATTCTCTGAGATGAGACATCAAGTAATTTTAATGCTTTTCACATCAAGGAAGACATTATTGGGACATCGCATCTTTATTAAAAGTCTGATACATAGAGCCATTTATCGTCATTTATCTAGTACTAGCTTTTGCCCGCGGCTCCGCCCGCGTAGAGGCTATTCACCTTGAATGTTGGCGCGTCTGTACCTACTACTGTTGTAGGTACTTATCTCGAACGTTATACTTAGGTACCTTTTTTTTTCGAACACCCCCCCGCCGGCCAGCGGGGTGGTTATGTCGGGCTTGAACCGACTAAAACCGCACGCCGTCTCGGGGTGTAAGGTCACGCCGTCTACAGACGCCGGGGTGTAAGGTTACCCATAGGGCATATCCCTCGCACCCTGACTGTACCTTTTTTTTTTTTTTGATGTGTTCCCGCCACGTTGGGTATTGGCCGACGATCAATGCCAACCCTATGAAGGGGTGAAGGGGAAGCCATTGACCGCCGCCCAGGGTGTACCGGCCGCTCCGATTCCGTTCCCCCCGGACTGCAGCGGGATCGGAATCGGAGCGACACTCGAGGAGGTTACCCAACACACACCCCACCCTGACTGTACCTAACGTGCCTTATCTCTAGATGATTCTGAAACATTCTTCCCCTTCTAATTAAGAGTTATAAAAGGCGCCCGGATATCGACGGGAAATAAGTTAATTTTCGGAAGGGAAAGCGCTGTGAACTGCTGAGTGACTTGAATTGTTCAAGAGTACTTTGTGTGCTAGTTATTTAGTTATCTAGTTTGTGGTGAGCGAATAAACCTCTTCGTTGTATAAACTGCATTTAATTGTACCCCGCGTACGTGACACTAATTATACAGAGTCCATGAAAAAGTACCCGAATCACGACAATAGGCTCGCTCTCAATTACGTGAGACAGAAAAACTGTTTTTTATACGCTTTTTATTAGCTTCACCTGTATGCTTGTTAGTATGTTTGTTTGTAACCGACTCCTTTGGGCGCAATTCTGACCCACTTTAAACGGCCAGATTTCGTTCAAACTTTGTACATTTATCGAGGACCGATGACAATATACTAATTTGATAAAATTATTCCAGTTTTCAATTTGCAATATAAGATTTTTGTTAATTTATATAATTTTCATCTATAGTCCATAAGGCAGAAATTTTAATTTCCAACCATTACCTTTAGCCGATTTATCTAATATTAACAAGTTTTCGAACAAGCTATTATAAATAAACCAAACTAAAAAGTAGAAAATAAATAATAGTTTAAAAACACTAAAAAACACGAACAAAATCGAGAAAACCGAACTAAAAAAAATAGAAAAACAACACTATTCGTAATTAATAAATTTTAATTACGAATAGTGTTAAAAATTTCAATAAATATAAATTAATAATAGTGTGAATAAAAAAAATGTATTTTATTTTAAAAAGAGTACTAGTAACTGAACTACACCGAAGTCAGTCTACTTCTTCTAATTACCTGTTCGCTTACCAGAAGCGAATTCGTATTGATGTATGACCTTTTCCAACCTGTTAATATATTTCTGCTGGCTTTCTCTTGAAAATCTATATATTGCCGCGTATCCTTTTTACCAACCACCGATGACAGCGAGTTATTTAATGATACGCTCACAGATTCGGAATTAGGCATTTTCATGTTTCACTACCGAGTTGACCGGCAAGGTAGAACGTAGACTAAAGTACGTGCGTGCAAAGCTTATGGTATCTAGCCTACTCTACTTCAAATCTTTTACTTGAAATATCCAGATTTTTATTCCATAGATACTTTTTAAATAAAAACTGATCTGTCATCAGTCATCACCGTTTGTATAATATATTTTTGATAGTCTGATGTTGCTACCGTATATCGCCTTTTGTTACTGCAGCCATCATGTGGAATGTGCTCTTGGTTGATGTCTTCCAATTTAGTCAATTGTTTTGGCGCGTCTTAATGATTAGTCTTTATTAAATCCAGCTTTAGATAGGAAGACTAACTTCCTATCTAAAACTGGATTTAACTTCGCAAATAATTGAAGACATTCATATAAGATTGTGATCATCTCATTGAAGCCACTTTTTTTATGAAATTTTTGACAATTGTTTCACAGGTCTACTGGAAAGATGGCAGTATTAACACGATGCCGAAACCTCTCAGTGAAGTCCGCGAACGAGTGCAATCATCCTTGAAGACATTGCGTCAAGATATCAAGAGGAATTTAAACCCCACCCCATACAAGGTATATAAATACTACTTTTAAATCTCATCGTTTCGTAATATACATTTATGTACATACATTTGATATGCCTAGACATCTACACACACACACACTCATTCCCGGTGACATTTTGTATGTTATGTTAATTTATCCTCTGCGTCATGAACTTGACGATTCAGCCTCTGACAACGGCCTGTGCAATGATCGTTGATGCAGGTAGTCGAGAGTATGCAACCACCGCCTTCTTATGCGAGGCAGTGCACGCTAAAGAGACGGCGGCTAGTGAACAGAGGGGGGAAGGGGGTGTAGTACCCTACCGTTTTACCTCACTGTTAGCTCAGTGAGGTGGCGCTCGGTCCCGCACGTAAGACAGTTCTCAGAAATACGTAACACCACCATTGCATTTATTCCGTTACAGTGCAAAGTGTAGCGAAGTAAAATATAAATCAAGTAGTTATGTAGACATAAATAAAAAAAATCTTGAATATATAGGTATATTATCTTCCCTATCAGTTTGTTCCTAAGCTTTAAGGCGAGGGTCCCTGAGGAAGGGTGTTTTAGATTAACTGAGAAGACCTTGTATTCTGAAAATCATATATAATATTCTAGGCTATTCAAACTAGTATTTTCGGTTATCCGATACACGATGACTTATAAACCAAATACTACTACTACCTGCCTCTAAATATCTATATAATACTAGCTGACCCGGCGAACTTCGTGCTACCTAACAGTTGATTCGTTAATTTTTTTTTAAATTCTTATGCTGCTATTCGGGACACGGTCAGCTAGAAAAAAGCTAGAGAAGTGTTTCTTATTTTCTTTTCAAGCATTTTTATAATTTTTTCTCTCCGTAAGTACCATCCTCGTACTTCAAGGAATATTATAAAAAAGAATTAGCAAAATCGGTTCATCTGCTATCGAGATTTGCGCGTAGCAACACATTCAGCGATTCATTTTTATATTATAGATTTTCATTGCTGATGAAGCTTTTGCTTTGGGGCCTAACCTAATGAATCCGAGCTTAAATCCTGTTTGCATCCAAAGCTTACAGATTGGAGCCCATGGTACGCTCTTCTACTTCTCCTTTCCGTAACCTGGTTCATTGTGACATTTTTTTTTTTTTTAATATTTAGTCCGTCCTATTGACTGTACCCCGCCTGATGGTAAGCTGAGGTAAAGTCCAAAAAGTAGTGGCCACCATTTCTAGAGATTGCCCCTAGAATGGTGGCCCCTACCTAGACGGCCTCAACAGATGTTTTTTCACGCCCCGCTTAAAGAGCCCAGGATTGTAGGTAGAAGGGAACACGTGAGTGGGTAAAGCGTTCCAGTGCTTTATGGTCCGACAAAAAAAGGAGTCACCATACCGCTTGGTTCGCGATGGTATCGATTGCACTGTATGAGGATGACACCTAAGTCCTGCACCTGTTGTTCGGGACAAGAAGGGAGAAGGAGGAATCAATTGGAATAACTCATCGGAACATTCACCATGGTAAATGCGATAGAATACTGCCAAAGAGGCTATATCTCTACGCAGCTGCAGAGATTCTAGAGAACTGGTGACCTCAGGACTATCAATGATCCGAATTGCCCGTCGCTGCAATCTATCGAGAGCGTCTAATAAGTACTGAGCGGAGCCATCCCACAGGTGAGAACAGTATTCCACGCAGGGACGAATTTGAGTCTTATATAAAAGACACCGCTGCCCCGGCGTGAAAAACCGCCTCACCCTGTTCAGCACTCCGAGTTTACGAGAAGCTGTTTTAATAACGCTCTCAATGTAATTTTTATTATTAAGTTTGCAGCGAACATCCATACCGAGCATGTTGATACTGTCCTGCAGTGGTAGTGGTGTGTTCCGAAGAGTTGAGAGGGGAAGGAAAGGAGATACCTTTGCTGTAAACGCGCATGCCTGTGTTTTCTTGGCATTGAACTCGACCAGGTTCTGAGATCCCCATTGGGAAATGTGGTCTAGGTCCTGATCGAGCTCAATGACAAGTTGCCGTCTTCTCTCCTCGATGTCAGTCTGCTTGGCCGCTGAATGTCCGAGATAACGCCCATGCAGAGTACTGTCATCTGCATAGCAATGTATGCTGCCCACAGACAGCATATCATTGATATGCAGAAGAAAGAAGAAAGAGGGTGGGCGATAAGACGAACCCCTGAGGCACACCAGCATTAACCTGCATGAACTCAGAAGCCCGGCCGTCACAAAGGACTCGGATGCTGCGCTCATGCAGAAAACTGGCAACCCAGCTGCACAGTCGAGATGGCAGACCGTAGGTCGGGAGCTTGGCAAGAAGCGAACTGTGCCAGACCCTATCGAAAGCTTTGGCGATGTCGAGGCTGATAGCCAGTGACTCGCCATGCTTGTCCATAGCCTCACCTCAGAGATGTGTGACGTACGCCAGAAGATCACCCGTTGACCGTTTTGGCCTAAAACCATATTGCCGGTCGTTAATTATGGAGTGATCTTCTAGGTACCGCATGAGCTGTGCGTTAATAATGTGTTCAAACTCCTTGCTGAGAACTGAGGTGACAGCTATGGGTCGATAGTTGCCCGGATCGGACCGATCTCCTTTTTTGGGGACCGGTTGTACGTTTGCCTCTTTCCAAGCCCCCGGGACCAATCCCGAGGAATAAGACAGGCGATACAGTCGCGTCAGCGAGCAGCAGTTTACGGGGGCGAGTGCCTTCTCACATCTTGCTTGGGCCCAGATGCTCTACGGATCTTAATGGTTGTATGGGCCCCATGGGTTACACATATGTACGGGGCCCCATGGGTGTACAGGCCCCATACGTGTGTTGGGGCCCATTAGTGTATAGCCCGCCATATGGGTATATGAGGCCCCATCAAGATCTTGCAGCTTGGCGCTCGGGGTCCACTCTCCTATTGCTCTTTTTCATAGTTTAGTTTATATAAGCTTTTTCGGGAGCGACTTTCTGATAGCTATATTAAAATTATTATAAGATTTATTTTCTTTATCTAAAGGGCAACTAGAAGATCTTCTATGTAAATAATTGTTGCGTAATTTTTTGTGTTTACTAGAACACCACGTTAAGTTAACCTGTTTTTCTGTATATTGACGTAAAACACTGGACGCGGACCGCTGTGGCGTAAAGTGGCAACTTTATTATGCCAAAAATACCTGAAGTCGTCTATTACCCTCGCCTTAAACAAGGTGTAAAACTCCTTTCAAGCCAAATCGTGACCCGTAGGGTGCAAGAAAGTCTCAAATCATTAATTACAGTTTCGCTATTTCTGAGTTCAGAGCCTAAGGACACCGTCTGGCACGACAGATAGTGTATAACACAATACGCATGATACTTATATAGTGCAATATGATTAATGAATTATACGATACGCATTTAAATCAAATATTAGGACCGAGATTTTGTAGATAAGATAAATGTACAAAAACAACCATCCGCCACGATAAGTGAAACATCAGTCGCAGTAAAATATAGCTGATAATGACGTAGATCATAGTGTCAGTTTGTTAAAAATTCTGAATAGAATATACAATCGTGCTGTGCTTTATACTTACAACACACCAATTTTACAGAAATTACAGTTCAACTTCGGTATAATCTTGATATAATCACAGTTAAGTCGTATGCTCTGATAACAAACTAATATTTATATACAATTATTTGAAAATCTTTGGACGTAGTGTTTTTTTCAGAACTTCCAGACTGAGATCCGTCCTCGAGGATCCAGATTCCGAGATTCGGGATCCACAGTCTGGACCCGGAGTCCAGGTTCCGGGAACCGGACTCCAAGATATGAATTCCAGTTTCTAGATGCTGGACTGACGGATGCTATTCAGTTTCCGAGATCCAGACTTTTGGATCCGGACCACGGGATCTGGACTCTGAGATTCACTCGAGACTTCGGTTAAAAGGTCAAGGTTACTGATTTTGGATATGACACCTGGTGTTCCTCCACCCTGGTACTTCCACATCCCACCGGTTACCGAAGATAACCTTCAGAATCCGGTGGGCGAAATTAGGTGCTATTTTTTGATCAAATTTTATTAAGTCCTAAGATATTCAAATATGTTGTCATTCGACTGATCTGATTATTTTATCGAATTTGGACTGTATTTATTAAGAAAATTGGCAGTCGGGTTTCAAACAGACATAATAAAATATATAACTAAAAAGCCTTTATTTCCATATCCTTAATTTCCATTTTAAATGTGGTTTTTGTTTGTTAGTGTTTAGTTAGTTATATTTCAAGCGGACATGCGATGCCCTAAATACTGTTACAATTAAAAATCAACAAAACCAGAGACCGATATTCTTAGCAATCCATGGATTCTCCGTGCGGGTGCCGGGTCCATCGCGTTGCTGAGTTGGGAACTCGGGACAGTGCCTGGGACTTGCGACCCAAGTGTAGGTTTAGAAGGGGCCCCTTTTGTTGATGTACATCAACACTCACCTTCACTACCCAAGTTCCCCTCCCTGCCTAACCAAATTTGATACGAACCTACTAGTGCCGCTTTAGACATTCGTCCTAGTAATGAGCTTATTGTAGCTCTCGATAGGCCTAGATCTTTAAGTAGGTTATAGAGAGATTTTGCTGGTATACCTCTCGCTCCCACTTCCACTGCATACAAATTAACCACGTAACCGTTTTTGATTAATTCGTTTGTGAGATCATAGTATTTATTTTTCTTTAGTGTGTGGTCCTTCGGTATATTTGTTTCCCACGGTACAGTAAGTTCCACAAGAACTACATGTTTTAACCTCTTAGAATATAGGAATATGTCAGGTCTAGATGACGAAACCCCAACATCCTCCGGAATTTTGTAGTGCTTTTCATACGTGTCGATTAGGAGAGTCCAATCTGGGGCAGTATCTAAGATTGAATAAGGTTTGTTCCTGGATGTTATGGATGAACCTTCAGACACAAAGTTGATATGACGTCTGTTAGTAGTCAATCCTTTTTGGGCTCTAGCTACTGCCAGACTCATTGCTTCACGTATGATGATAAGCACCTTATCGTGGCGGCGTGAGTAATGGCCTCTATCGAGAAGCACCCTACATCCTACTAATATGTGTCTAGCCGTCCCTATTGCCTCACCACAAGTAAAACATTGTTTTTCTGTGGCCTTCCCCCACCTTACCAGATTACTCTGGTCTGGGAGGGTCATCTGAAAGGCGTTAAGATAAAATTTTAACAGGGCCGGCGACCAGTCATAGATCAAGGTGCGCCACTTTAAGGCCATCGGTATGCAGAACTCTCCCATTGTCAACCATTCATTTTGGATTTCCAAATTCATCGCGTGCACTCGATATTTATCATTTTCGTCTTGTTTTAGAAAGGACTTAAGTATATCCTGGTCCCTTTCTGGCTCTCGTACTCCCAACCCCACTCTGTTCGACTGGGCCCCTATCATAAATCGTTTATGGAATAGGAGTTTAGATTCAAGCTCGGACGCGTTATTATCTTTCGGGAGTGCCCTGATTGTGACATCTTGGGATTTACCTAAGATGTGGGCTTTGGTAACTCTAAGGTGTTTATAGAGCTCCGATGGTTTCTTAAGTTTCATCCCAAAATTATTTTGATCCCTAAATAGAGCAGAGGAATCAGCAGAGTGCGCTAGTCCAAGCCACGATTTTAGCGATTTTATGACAGTTGCATCTATTTTCGCCAGTAAGGTTTTACCGAATTCATACACCAGAAAAGGCCAAGTCAGACGTGATGTTAAGTAGTTGTCATATATCCAAGCTTTTTTGATATTGTTTAGTGGTAGCTGATGTATCTTATTTAGGTCATTTATAAACGTATCGACAACTTCATCTAAGGATGGTGTGCGTCCTTTATAGTCCATCTTTCTCCCAAGAAATTTAAATGGCACCGATTCAGCGACTATGGAAACTGGTTTACCCCCAATGAAGAGTCCCGGGTCGTAAGAGGTAAATTTGGTGTCCCGTCTACCCAGACACAGACAGTGACACTTACTGGGCTTCGTCCTCAGTCCATTTATCCACGAACAGAACTCATCGACTTCCTTTAATAGTTCCTGACATTGTTTTGGATTGCGCGTCAGTATTGCGAGATCGTCAGCAAAAGCTAAGATGGACTCTGAGTATATGTTATTTACTTTAATTCGATAACCCCATTTCTTTTCGTGACGTATTAACTTGGTAATTAAGATATTAATATATGTTAAATGCTATTGGTGACAAGCAGCATCCCTGAAACAGTCCCACATTATACCGTAATGGTCCTGTGTGTACTTCTTGGAAGCTTATAGCAAATTTTAGCTGCGAGTAACATTTGAATTTAGAATGTGACATTTTTATATGATTGTTCCATGGAACTAATAAGTACTATACGTACAACCGGAATGTGCACTCACTATAAGCGTGTACACAATATTAGACTTTAATGAAATGGGTGAAAATTGTATTTAAAACGAACGGGGGAACGAGCCGATAGAGACAGCAAGTATGAGGTCAATGTGTCCCTTTCTATTACTGCCAGTACACATGAAAATACTTTTTAGTAGTTTATGATATTTGTGAAACTATTTCAAATATTATAGTAAAAAAAATGTGTGCTCTTGACTCGTTTCAGTCATGAAGTAGAAATAAAAACGTAACATTTTATGATCATTAAAACATCGGAAGATTCTAAAATGCAAACATATAATTCTTTTGGTAGTACAATGGTAGGATTTTGAACATTAACGTTACAATCAGCTATCTGACTTGACTGACTTGTCCGTTGTAGTCTGAAAGTAATTTTAATACCAATTTGTATTGCTATCATGGTGAAAAGGTGTTGTATTAAAGGTTGCAGCAGTGAAACATTTGCAGGATGTAATATATCTTTTCACAGGTAAGACTGTCTAAATAAGCGAGAAATTCATAAATGTAACTGATGGGGTGACCCTAAATGTATTAGTCTATCAGACTTTAACATAAAAAGTGTTGGATAAATGCTTCTTACATACCCATAATATTGCTTACTACACGTTTTAGGTATATGTATATAAATATATTTATCTAGCTTTTTTTACGAAGAATTATCAGGTGAAATTTTGAGAATAAAAATTCAGTATAGATGCAATTATGCTTTTCAGTTTATGTCTTAATTTCAGCTTTCCTAAGAATCAAGAAATGAGGCAGCAGTGGCAACAATTGATCCCTGGCATAAACATTGGGAAATATTCATTTGTATGCAGTCGTCATTTCAAACCGGACGAGTTCGTTATAGCTAATTCTCGAAAAACTTTAGTATCAGATGCAGTTCCATCAATTTTTCCTGTTGTAAGTGACAAGTTATAAGTGATTTATTTGCATTAATATTGAACTGTGTTAGGTCCATATATCGTTTTTAATTTACCTAAACATGTATTTGTTTTGTTATAGGCAAAAGGCAAGAAAATTTATGTTTTGAGTAATATCCAAATAACTCCGCCAAATTCTCCTGTAGTTGAATCATCGCAAGATTTATCTATAAATACAGATGAGCCCCCTAAAAAAAAAAATTGTTCTGCAAATCGCAGTTCTGTGGCCGTTCAAACAGTTCAGGGATCATCCAAGTCAACTGAAGAATCAATGAAACGAAAAGTTAAGATTCTCTCTCAGCGATTGAGGAGACGTGAGGCAAAAATTTAAAGCTTACAAGAGCTTCTAGGCGTCATAAAAAACAAATGCGAAAATTTTGATGAAGTGAAAAATATTATTACAGATAACTTTCCACAAATTCATTTACAATTAACTTCGGGAAAAATGAGTAAGGGGCTGAGGTACTCCAATGAGCTAAAACAGTTTGCGTTATCACTTTATTTTTACTCGCCAAGGGCATATTTATTCTTGCGTAAACATATGACACTACCTCATCCGGCCACATTACGCAGGGAATTATCAACAAGAAATTGTAATGAAGGTTTCATGGAAGAAGTAATTGAATTTTTGAAAATAACAGCTCAAAGCGACGATTACTTAAAAGATGTAGCCTTGATTTTCGATGGCATGTCTATCAAATCGGAACTTGCCCCTGATAAAAAAACGGCCAAAGTTTGTGGCTACGTTGATTTTGGTGGCATAGTATCAAATGATTCAGAAGCTGAGGCTACTGAAGCACTAGTATTTCAGATTGTGTCTTTCAGGCGAAAATTTAAATGCCCCATAGGTTATATTTTTATTAATAAAACTACAGCTAATGTCCAAGCACAGTTAATTCTGACTGCTATAAGAATCTGACACAGTGTAAATATTACTGTGCGATACTGTTACATGCGATGGCACTATTACTAATCGCAAAACATATGAAACCTTGGGTTGCAATTTTGAGCCTTCCAGTATGTTTTTTAGTTATCTGCTAAATATTAAGCAAGAATACACATAGTATCAAAAACTATAATAAACGCGATTTGTTTTAACTATAAACCTTAAGGTAAAAAAAATCCACGGAATGAAGATTTTAATGGACCTGTTGAAATTCAGCCAGTTATTTAATAAAATTGCTTATAAATATTATGCGAGTGTTTTATTATTAGCTTTGGCTACCTATTCACATGTTTCAAAATTATATTTTCAGATAACCTGTAACACGTTTTTTTGCAAGGAATTCATTACTATGGCAGATGGATAACTCATTGACAAAATAAGAGAGATGTTAAATTCCTATTTCTTGCAAAATATTTGGTCACCCTAGCAGAGTGAGATGCAAGCACCTCCTAGTCGCTATCTCTCTCGGACCGCTTTCCTAGATCAGTGCACATTCCGGTTGTACGTATAGTACTTATTAGTTCCATGGATTGTTCATTGTGTTTTCTCATTTTGGCGCCAATACATTGTACAATATTTTGCGATATTAGAATGGAGTGGGGTGATAAAGAGAACTGAATCGCTGTGATTGCATTACACAAAGTAGGTATGGAGCCAAATGCACTCCATACGCTTGGTATTAGTAAAATGTTTGTGTACCGGGCTAATAATAGGTACAAAGAGACCTCCTCTGTGACACAAAAAGATCTGGCCGTCCACGTAGTGTTCGTACGAAAAAGGTGGTCAAAGCAGTAAGGGCAAGAATTGGCAAGAAATCCTGTCCGAAAGCAAAAGATTTATCTCGGCAGATGACTTAGGACAAGAGAGACGTACTAGTCATTTCTTAACTGATGATTTTAAAAATAATAGGGTGGTAAAATCGAAACAACTACTGAAGCGGTACGCAAAGGGAGGTCACAGTAAGATGTTATTTACTGATTAGATTTTTTTTACAATAGAGCGACAATTTAGCAAACAAAATTACCGTATTTATGCTCACAGCTCTAAGGAAGCTTCCCAATTAGTCGACAGAGTGCAACGTGGGCATTATCCGACTTCAGTGCTGGTTTGGTGGGGTATTAGCTATGAAGGAGTGACTGAGCCATACTTTTGTGAAAAAGGTATCAAAACATCGGCACAAGTGTATCAAGATACCATTCTTGAGAAGGTAGTGAAGCCCCTTAACAACACCATGCTCAATAACCAAGAATGGTCCTTCCAGCAAGACTCCGGCCGGGTCATAAAACTCGGTTTTCGTAGCTTTGTTGGAAACGAACGTTTCGGACTTCATCAGAGCTGAAGACTGGCCGTCGTCTAGTCCCGATCATAATCAGCTGGATTATGATTTATGGTCAATTTTAGAGAGTATGGCTTGCTCTAAACGCCATGATAATTTGGAGTCCCTAAAACAATCCATACGATTGGCAGTTAAGAAAGTTGTCGAAGGGTGTGTTTCTCTTGCATGACATTGCACCAGTTCACAAGAGCCATGTTGCGACTGCTACTCACGCCAAGTGTGGCTTTGAATCGCTGGTACACGACTACATTCCGGATCTGGCCCCTAGCGACTACTATTTGTTCCCAAATTTGAAAAAAGAATTACGAGGAAAAAAATTTAATACCAGGACAAAGAAAAAAATTTTTTTGATGGTTTATGCAAATTTATTAGTACATCCAAAAAATGTATTGAACTCGAGGGTAATTATATTGAAAAAGAAAAATAATTCAATTGTTTTATTTAATTCAGAACCATTTCGTTCTGCGAATTTTTGTACCTCCCCTCGTAAGGTAGTAACCCGACGCGACGTTAAGTAACAGTAAGCTGTTCTTACACTCCCTTAAAGGTCTAAGCCGTTCTCTCTCCTTCCCCTTTGCAGATGCAATGCGCGTATAAGACCATTCAAAAGGCGAGTGCTTGCTTACTTGCTTTAGTAGTAGATAAACTAACTACCAACTAATTAACTACTACAATGGCAATAGCACAAACTAACTAAACTGGCACCTAATTTATTTACATCTCTGTTTTTGCTTACAGGTGGCCGTTAGTGACGATTTGTACAGTTTTATACATGATCTGTGGCTTCAGAATGCCCCTATCGGAGAATTATCATGAGAGCAGTTAGTATATTAGACAACCCAAAACAAATGTGAAAAATAAAACAAGTATTACGAAAAAAAGAGCTTCAAATTATATCTGAGGGTATAACGACGATGTTGATCATGTCTCATGATTTCAATGATGCGAGATCATTGAATTATGATAGCATTGTTAATGTATAGACATTCTCAATGTCTGGAAGAAAGTAATCTACTGTTGTTCTATGTAAGTTTGCATGCAACGAAAATGTATCCTTAATATTATGAAAAACCGTTTACAAGTTTGTAAGTATATACATATAATATATATGTATATATTATAATTAGTAAGCGCATTGCATATTTAATCACGTTACGTGTTATGTAGCTTTTATGGGACAACAGTAATTTAAAAAAATAAAAAATATTTATCGCTTAAATCTACATTGATATCATTATCGTCATGATATGACATTTTATATTAGACTTGTAAGCCTTCTCTTGCAGCCGGTTCCCACTTGTCGGTCCTGATACTCTCACTAACAGAATTGAGAAGTGAAAAAATAAAGTTTTACAATTATTGTAGGATGTCACTAATATTCACTACTATTACTACTACTATTGGCTCGAATATCAGTGAACATAAAGTATCAAAATACAAAATTCTGATATCCGACACAGCGTCCTACTAAACATAGTCGAGACGAGATAAACATAAACGAGTTGATTTTTTTCCGGTTGTAGAGATTTTACTTGTATGCACCGAGAAAAAATCGGTGTGAGACACAGGTGAATGCGAGTGCATTTAGAAAGCTCTACCACTGGAACATCGATTAAAATCCGGTCCCGACAGAGGACATGTGGAACCCGGCTCTTAGGCCTATTCAGAATAAATATATTTTCTATGCGACGAATTTATTAATTTTATTATGTTAGTCGCAACACAACACCACGAATTACGATAGCTTTTTATAAATTTTGCACACGCTATAGTGATATTGATTGTTGTTATATAGTAAGAGATAGCACTCTAATATTATCATAAGTGAAAATTACATAGACTACTTTTGTAGATACTAAGATTTGGAATCGTTCCTACTCCAAAATTTCTGCACTAGTCAAATAAACAAAAAATATTGTAATTTATTGAACCATTACGATTGTACAAAATTGTAACTTTATTCTATTTCGAATAGCTTTTAAAATCCTTTTTGCATTCCTTTACTTTAATCTGCAATTTTAGATAAAATATAATAGTGATGTGTTGAATGATTTAACAAGTTACTATTAGTGCGTTCTCGTCAGCAATTTTTTTAAGTTTTACAGACTTAGAACAAACAATTCAATACTTATTTTGAAAAGTTACTATTAATGTGTTCTCGTTAGCTAGTTGTCGAAGTTTTAGAGTCATAGAACAAAATGTCTATATTTTTGGAGGCTCTAGGCTAAAGTATGCCTGCAAAGTTTGAGTATTAGGTACTTGGTGGATAACAAAATCTTCAGTTGTTTCTCTCCAGCGAGTAAAGCCGTAACTTTTTGAAGCGGCGCAGTATTTGTCAGTGCGTCGAACAGTAAGTGCCTAATATGAGTTTTTTTTTACACCCATTCACTTGTGAGCGAGTAAACTGTAATTTGTGCGATATTAGATTAGCGCCACGTGGCGGCAAACGGTTTTTTTGTGTACAAGTTACAAACGTCCTAACATTCTCTCGCTCGCAAATGAATGGGTGAAAAAGCTCACACTCAGCACTATATGAAATTGTCACAACTGTTTTTGTAAGTTCATTTTAATTTATACAAGATAGAACCTGTTTATGAACAACAAATTATTCTGTACTTCAAAGTCATCAGAGGTTAAAGATTGTAACTTATAAATTACAACTTTATTTTTCAAAAAGAATATGATGACTGTCTCGTTGGTCCTGTGGCATACATTTGTGCTTGTTTGCGTGCTATGACGGGGCCCTGTATTTATATACCTATATGTATATATATATAATATGTTTTTATTTACAAAAAAAGAAGTATTTAAGTATAATCCGCATTCTAGAACCCATAAGCTCTATTTGGTTTGGGTCTAGATGGCGCTGAGTATTTTGTCCTACAATATTTATTATTCATCATTTATTTATTATTATTAATTTTTTATAATTATTTATTTGTTTATTTATTATTTATTTGTGTATCATTTATTTATGTATTATTTATTTATTAATTATATATTTATTTATTAGTTATTTATTTATATTTATTATTTATTTATTTTAAAAGATTTTTTTGAATTTCTATCAACAGATTGTATTTTAATTGGATCATCGTAATTTTTTGTGATGTTTCGGTTCCATTACATGTACAAATTATGTATTTAATACAAATAGCGCATTTCTTTTACCTCTTTTATAGATATATAGGTATTTGAAGTATGGACCTTATCATTTCAATGACGGAAAGGTATTGTGATAAATATATCGTAGATATATATTTACTACATTTATATTATTTTATACAGAATGTTGAACATTGAACACTGTTTGAAACAGATAATATCCCTCTCCGTATCTTTAAAATACCTATCCTAAGTAGGGATTTTAAAGATACGAAAATTCATTAGTTTGTAAGTGTAGTTTGGTAGTAAATTACGTAATAAGTAATGCAAGACGTTGAAGATGTTAATTTTAAAGATAATCTAGGAAATAATTAGATGTTTCAAGTAAAGTACACGGAGTCAAAAATCACCCACTACAATTTATACGGATTAATTTTTAACTCAATCGATTTCTTTACCATAATAGTGGGTACTAGTGTTTTCTTTTTATATTTTTTATTATTCCTGATGATTTATAAACCCTGTTTTTATAAATACTAAATTATATAAGAGAAACTATATACAAATTGTATTCATATTAGTATCACAAATCCAAGTATCATGGATGATTCGTTATTCAAGTTTTTTTTTTTCTGAGAACAACATCATACAGGTGAAGTTTTAATTCATGTTATTTCCTTGAACTAACGACCAGATTGAGCAACAAAAATGTAAAGAGATTATGTGAAAAAGTAGACCTGCCGTGGTTGTCGAGACAGCAGTAAGCCAATAAAGGCGATTACGCAAAAAAATGTCTCTTAATATTTTGTTTCAATATTTGTTTTGTTTATGAAAAAGCAACATGTATGTGATTTGCAAAAGTAAGTGATTTTTGCAACATTACTCATTTTATCCGAAGCAGCTTATATTGACTTTCTGCTAACTCGATAGTCACGGCAAATTTGCCTTGACACCAACAAAATTTTTGGTGGGTCAGTATATAGTATAATATTTGCTGAAGTACTCAACAATTTTCAATTTCAGTTACTTATCATTTTTTTCGTTAACTACTTCACTCGTCTAATATTTATAACATTGTTTCAAATTTACTCAAAGATTAAAATCTAATTTATATTCGTTAGGTGTTTAGGTAGGCCTAGTTAAGTCGCTCAAATCAACGCTTCGTTACTTATAAATCTATATAGGAATTTTCAAATTCCTACATTTAGTTAGGCTGCCAAGCGCCTGTAATATAATATGTAATACACGGGGCATGCCTGAAAATTTATGATAAGGGGCGAAGAACACACGTACTTCTTTCGTTTTAAAATAAACTCTATGATTAAACAGTTATTAACACATTTCAGTTATTTCAGCCTGATCTGATATTCTTGTGTTACTTTTAACACGTAATTGAACTATTGAGTTCGGAATTTGGTAACGAGATGTTACCAAATTCCTTGGGGCCAGGCCTGCCTGACGGACACTGAGTGGGTAGTTGCGTTACGTATTCATAATATTCATATTAATATAGAGGAATGGTTTATTTGTTTGATAGAACTATGAAGTAATTGTGGTTCAGGATATGACATGATGCAAACTCATCCTGTTCTTAGGTTTCAGACTTATTGGTCCTACAAATTATTAAAAGCCTTCATCCAAAAAGTACGGTAAAGTATATTTTATGTTAATAATTAGATTTAATGCAATACAAAATTCATGGTTCTTCTATAACATAAGATATTGTAATATACGGCATCTGAACATATAAAAATTGAAGTACTTCAATAAAAGTACATTAATCATTACACATGCCTACTTACATATTCATGTTAGATGTACCGCAACATGAATCCAAAATACCAATGATTTTATATTTTCTGTTAAAATTTTATATGCATGAATAAATAAAATAAAGTTGTTAAGTACATTATTTTTAAGCCACTCATTACACCCAAGAATATGGTAAAATTTAGCTACCTAAGTATGGCCACATAATGTAAGCACAAGCACCGGCCTGTCCTTGGTGTTATAGTGTGTGCCTTTGAGTAGAGCGTAATTCAATAAATAGACCTTCATAAATTTAACTCTTTTTATTTCATAGTTTCAAGAAGTGTTTTGTGTTATTTTAAAACATAATGTCATTTTAAGACTAAGTAGTTGCCTTGTACACTTCGCATTAGTCTTCGCTGCGTTGAGTAAGACCCGGCGTGGACATCTGCGTTAGGAGGTTCGCCAGTCACACGATTTTTTCGCCACGCGCCGTGTCCGCTCAGCGCAATGGACGTTAGAATTTGAATTACCTACTGTTTTTTTCATTAAGATACTCATAAAAATTCTAACGTGGTAGACATCCCAGTCAGAAGGTAATTTGCTAGTAACCACCCAGGGGGCTTGGTGGATATGAGTATTCTAGCATAGAGTCCTACGGCTCGGACCTGGCGGATGGCCAATATGGCTTCCGCCAGAGGCGCTCCACCATGGATGCCATCATGCGCGTGAGAGCTCTGACGAAGGATGCAGTTGCCCGGGGTAAGGTGATGTTGGTGGAATCCCAGAACATCGCCAACGCGTTCAACACCTTGCTCTGGAATTGCATTAGAGAGGTGCTCGTGTCGAAGCATCTCTACTCTGTGATCGCCATATAGTCGGGGTCTATTTGTCGGAGAGAGCCATCATCTACCCAACCTTGACCGGCCACGGTCGGTGTGCCACGTCGTGCGGTGATCCACAGGGATCGGTCCTAGGGTCGCTTCTGTGGAACATCGGATACGACGGGGTGCTTCGCAGTGAGTTGGCATCAAGCCCCAAATGAAATATTTGAGGCTTGTACTCGACGGCCGATGGGACTGAAGAGCTTATCTCTGCGCGCGATTTCTGATCCCGAGACAGCCATTTCGAAACCTGTTTCAGGGGTGCGAGGGAAATGCGTTATGGGCCCGCTTATACCCCGGCGTCTGAAAAAAAAAGGTACTCTTGTATTAATTTCCGTTGTTATCAACTTTTCATTCAGAATACAGGGACTTCTCATTTTCGAGAAATCCTAATCTAAAAACACCTCTGCTCAGGGACCCTCGCCTTAACGCTCGATTTTACGTTGCATCCGCTTGGCCGTGGAGTTACATACTAGTTACAACGTTTTGTGGTGGGTCCTAGTTCGTGCGGAACTCCCCTCGGATACTCCCCCGCCGCCCAGCGGGGGAGGTTATTACGTACCTATAATTCTATTGAGAAATTAAATCTTATATGTGTATTCATTACATTGAGATAAAACAATGACAAATTACGATACCGTTACTGTGGGTGAGTAATACGAGGTGTATTACACACCCACAGTACCTACCCCTTCGGGGATACAGGCGTGAAGTTATGGTATGTAACCTCGCGTGAAGTCGCGTACGAGTAAATAGCGCACGAAATACAATTTTACAATTAAAAATCGTACATTTTTCAGAATTAAATTAAGCATACAAAACACACAACATTAATTGAAATACAAGTAAACTAAACTAGATAAAATAAAATAAATAATTAAAAGAAACTTAAACCTATTCCTCCGCATCGCATGCCTCCTGTGGTAACGTGCCCAGAAGACTGACAGCAGCGCCGTTTGAGAGTCTCCTCAGAAGCAGCAGCAGCACCGGCACAGCCACCCGTGCTGGCTACATGGGTAGGAGCAATGGTGTCGACGCATGGTGCGTCCCAAACCAGAGTCCTACCCATTTTCCATGGCATTAATGACATACCGTCCTGTCTATTGCCATTGTCGCGTGCCAAACCATTTGGTTCAAGTACAGCTAGCACACCGGCAGTGACAAGAGCACGTCGGATTATGTCATTGAGGCTGGCGTGCCGTGGTATTCGCCCAGCGCTCCTGCAGCACGATAAGCCATGGTGTCCGAACCTGTCGAGCATCGACACAGCGACATCGATGCGGAGAAACACACGGGGCACCTAAACGAAGGCATGTTGCAATGCGGAAGGTAGTGTCATCTAACATAGTTCCTACGTTAGATGACGGAAGAGCTTGTAACCAAAGACCCGACTCCTACACTCCTACAGCAAGCAAACCAGCACGCTCTGCAGCATTAGAACATGTATTTATTAAATGTTGTCTTACTAAGCTGCAAAGCGGCCTGTCCCACTGTCGCTGAGAGAAAAGGTTCTTTGGGAAATCGGTGTTCGGGCATGCAATTTTCCAACTATTTACTGCATCAGTTTTACACAATACTTCAGAATTAACCAGTGTAGGTGCAAGGATTTTCCTGGTTAATTCTTCCTTACTGTGGATCGAGGACAAGAACGCTGGTAAGCTTATATCCGAAATTTTGCGAAAACCGAGCTCACCCATGCGAATCGGCAGAGACGCTTGTAGTGAAGCTTGGTCATTCAAGGCCACATTTAAGATTTTTGTGAAAGTGCTTTGTATAATTTTATCAATTTTTTCTAAAAGTGTTAAATGTTTGAAAAAATGGGAAGATCTGAGGACATGGGTGAATTTTGGAACAAAAAGGCAATACCGAAGAATAGTAAAAGCAGAATGGATATTAATTTTGAGTAGGCGATCTGAAATATCACAAAAAATTTGAATTTTCTCCTCTATAAAGGAATTATAGGCATCTTCTAAAATTGGGTACCCAAGGAGGCGTAGTGCGTCTTATTCAATAATTTTAATATTCGTTGCTAATGAATTAATTTTTGAAATTGTTGAAATTTTGTCCAAATCATCATTTAAAAAAGTTCACATTCATTTGCATTGAGTTCTAAACCATCATTTAAATTAATTTTTAATAAAGGCCAAATCTTGTTAAACAGTATCTATATCCCCTCCTAAGGTCCCATCGTCTAGATACCATACATTGAATTTAGAATTTAACTGCCGAATAATAGGTTACTGAAGATTACCGGCCTGAGGGTTTCTCCTTGTTGATATCCAACAGCAGATTCCAAAAGGTTGTCTTTATATATTAATTTGGATGGGTTTCTGTAACATTGCCAAAGAAAGTTATAAATTTTGGGGATTGGTAATTTAGCTTGTGTCAACAAGGTGTCCCTGTTCACGGAGTTAAAAGCATTCTTCACGTCAACCATGAGGATCACCTCGCTTTTCCCGGAGCCAAGGTAGGTTGACAAAGCATGTATGGCAGCCTCACAACCTCCCTTCGATCCAAAACCGATTTGGACTGGCTGGAATTTAAAAACCAACTCCTATTTATAAAATTGACAGCAAATTTTGGCTGCCATATGTCGGTAGGTACATTCCACGGCAATGGGACGAATCCCACCATCTCCTTTGCGCAGGGCACACAAATTAGTCCCATACAAAATATCTATGATGCCATTGTCCACATTGCCGGAGAGCATTAAATTTATAATCGCCATTAGCTCCTTTAGAAGTGCCTCGCCAGCTTCCCCGGCGCTTGAACCCAGAAGATCTTTTAGATGTTGTGGTGTCAAAGCGTCGAGGCCACCAGCAGAGCCATTTCGAAAGGAGATAACGGCTGCCAACACTTTCTTGGCTGTTACGCACAGGCAATCAGGATTGGCGTCAGAAGCCTCAGGAAAAGAAAGGTTATCCGCTGGCGCTGGATGCTTACTCCACAGACCAGCAAGGGTTTCCGGAGAGCAAGGCGCCACTACATCGTTGATAAAAAGTAACCTCGATGCTCCACTTACATCACCATCCCTTAAAAAATTAAGTGGGTAGTTGATAAAGCAAGACTTAAAAATTTGTGCTCCCAGTTTTTAATTAACTAAAATTTGTACAAAACACTGTTTACTAGTTAAATGCTTGCATTAATTAGCTAAAGTGTCTACCTGCCGGTCATATCAATTTCCTTTCTGATTTTCAACACTTCACTTCACTTCTTTGCTTCACTTCTACTTCAACTTTTACTATGGAGTCTACACTGAAGTCTACTGTAGCGGACATGAAAGCGGACTTCCATAAGAGAATGGCAGCAGTTGAGGAGGAACTGCAGAATACTTCCAGAACACCTGCGAGCATCTCGACCCTATCTACTGAGTTTTCAAGTTACCGAGCCGATGTCACAAAGACTCTTTGCATGCTGCAGCAACAAATTGAGGCCCTAACTCAGACGGTAGATGCTATGGAAACGCAAAGGCGTCGCAAAATTCTTTTATTTCATGGCATTAGTGAGGAAACCGAGGAAACCACCGCTGATGTCATATCGAATGTTGTCAAGCAGCAAATAGGAATCACAATTTTCAGTAAGGGTGAAATACGTCGCTGCCATAGAATGGGTCGACCGTCCTCGTCCAAGAAGCCAAGACCTATCATGGTCAAACTGCAGGATGTTGATACTCGGGACAAGCTATGGTTCAGCAAGACGAAGCTGAAGGGCTCTGGTATCACTATGTCCGAGTTCCTTACGAAGACAAGGCATGACATCTTCATGGCAGCACGTGAAAAACTCGGCATCTCGAAATGCTGGACGAGAGAAGGCAATGTATTCGTGCTAGTCGCTGGTCGTCCGCAACGAGTGACGTCACTGAACCACCTGGACCAGATTTGCGTGGAGCCTGAGAAACCGGTTGTTGTCACTAAGACTGCAACAGTGCCGAAAGCCCGACGAGCCGCGGCTACCAAAAAGTAATTTTAGAAGTCCTTATTGTACGATGGGTCCAGGTAAACAATAGCTGTTTTATGTAATTGATTGTTGTAGCTGTTTGTTGAGCTTGGTAATTCTACCCACTATTTTTTAAATTCTGCTTCTGCTTCTTTTTCTAAGTGTAACTACGAATTACAAAAGTCTTCTTCTTCTTCTTTTCTTGTATGGCAATATAGTCAACCCAATTTAGGGGACATTCTTGCCAGTGTCAAGTTGGAAATTTCCCAATTAAAAAGTTTTCTTCGGCGTTTGAGTTGATTATAGACAAAAGTTGACTTATTTGGGCAATATATACACAGATATAATGATAATTACAAAGATATATTATGAAGACGTAAGAATTTAATAAGTGATTTTATATATACTTTGTTAGATAACGATAATATAGATGATAGATCGTAGGGTAGAGGAGCTTGATAATGAATCATAATATCAAGTAAAGATGGAGAATAATTAGGACACATAAATAGGATATGCATGATGTTACCTTCATCCAAACCACACTCGTTGTACGGTATTGTTGAATTTAAAATGATACTGACCAAATTAGATAGCAGAAGATTCAGATCTTCAGAATGATGGGATTTACATCACCCTTCTCTTTAGATTGTAAAGCACAACCGTTTTCAGCTTGGGGGGCAGTGAAAGAGTTGATTATGTTGCTGTGTGCAACTTTATCATACCCTTGTGACAGTGGTTTCTGATTTTTGGATTTGATGACTGTTTTCTTTTCCCAAATTTTTGTATTAATATTTACAGGAACCTGTTTTGGTGGAGCCTTGGGCAGAGAAGTAGCAACCTCTGCAAATGATAACTTAGCAACTGGGAACAATTCTGATGCTTCCTGGTACGAGATGGAGTTTTTGGACATATGTGCTTTTATATTAGATTGTCTAACATACTCCGGACAACAATTGTCTGTAGCTTTATGAGCACCAGAGCAATTTAAACAAATTAAGCCCTCACCTAGATCACATTTACTGCCATCGTGGTCTAAGCCACATTTAAAGCATCTTGGATTACTTCTACACGAAGTTCTGGTGTGGCCAAAACGACAGCACTGATAGCACTGAATAGTTGGATATATATATTGTGACACAGGCAATGAAGAATAAAATGCATAAACCCTTGAGGGGAGGTTCTGGCCATCAAATGTTAAAACAACAGATTGAGTGGGAATCCACTCAACACCATTAGATGTGACAGATTTTCTTGAAATTCTACGTGACCGCAGAATCGCGCCGCAGCCATCAGGAACTTGAACGTTGTCCAAAATGTCTTGGTGTGACCAATCTACGGGAACCCCTTTTACAATACCCATTTTGGAAATGTTAAACACTAGAATGCTAACTTTATATTTTTTATTACTTGCCATTAAGTCATTTTCAAGGAAATTGTTCGCTTCCTTGGCTGTTTTGAAAGTTATTGAGAGACGATTACGCCCTATTCTCCTTATGCCATTCTGTACAATCGCGCGTAGCCCATTTTTATGTAAAAATGCAGAAAAAGTGAGTGGGTGTAAACTAGATCCTTGTTTTGGATCCAATTCAATAAATTGAGCATACACAATATATGGGCCTGGATCCCTGTCATTGTATAGAGTCCGAAAAACAGTAGTGATAGTGGCAGATTCATCAGTGGAACTGGACTGAACCACAGGGAGAGACGTGTACATTTTTATATCTTTGGTGACATTGACTTTATTAGCCAATTTAGGTCCACCTGCTAATTTGCTAATTTTGCCAGTTTTTATAGATTTAGGCTTATTTTTAAGTTTTAAGTAGCTTTCTAGAGCAACATCATTGACTTGATTGGCTGCCGCTACGAGTGAATCTATACCCCTTAACGTCGGTGGCGTCGTGAAATGTTCATTTGGATCAAGATCCCCCTCAATGGACGAATCCATTGGGGGGACAAAATAATGTACAAAAACTTACCAACTAATAAATGTTGACGTATTTACACTAAAAATATACAATTTAACTACAAATAAATACAAATATTGTACCGGAAATAAATAAATAAATTTTAACACAAAAATAGCGCCCTTTCAGTTTCCCGCCTTTTTTCGAAAAAAAAAACATTACAAAAGTCATGTCTCCTTTTTTTATTAAAGTGGCACCTAGCAACGGTTGTTTAGGTACCGATGATTCTGCCAACCACAGACTACTAAGGGGTACAACATCAAGGTGGAGAGTAGATTTAATAAAGTCATGTCTCAAAGATACCGACGACCGAGTCCGTAAACAAAATTTCTGACACTGACATTTGATACAGCTGTCACCTTGAAGTAGAACGCACCCTGCGTTCCACTTATAATATGCATGATTTTTTACATTTGTTAGAACCATAAAGATTTCTCAGTACGTAATTTTATTCATCTTATTAAATTCTTTTTATTTTTTATTATATCTATTATATGAAGGCTAAAATAGTTTCGAATATCTGGACCCTTAGATTTTCTTTTTGTGTATCATAGTATTGGTTGTGTATCATTCAATGTTGAATTTTTTGATGCGCTTTGTAATCAAACCGGCAGATGGATGTGAAATCGTTTAGTTTTTGCACTAGACAATCTTTGGCTATTCTTCATTTTGATTAAATTTTGTCTTATTATATTTATTTCAACTGCTTATTATATTTTAAAGTAATCTAAAATCATAATATATTTATATTATAATTAATTATTCTAATTTTAGAATAGTATATTGCTTCATATTAAACATACCTACCTTTTATTATAGAAGTTGTATTCACAGGGTCGGCGAATGCCATTTTCGGACTACAGTAGTGATAGTGATGAATATTTCTCTGCTAGCAGTAATGCTAGCGATCAGAGTAAACCTTCACTTGCTGAGTTTCTCTCATCTCAATTCTCTGATGTTCCCAATAACTTCAATGTTGTTCATATCAATGCACAAAGTATTCCGGCTCATTTCCCAGATATGCTGGCAAGCTTTGACTGTGCGCATATACATGCTATTCTTGTTTCGGAATCATGGCTGAAGCCATGTTTACCCTCTTTACCATACACTTTACCAGGATTTAACCTAATTAGAAACGATCGTACGGAGCGTCGAGCTGGTGGTGTAGCAATCTATCTACGCACACAAATACAGTATACGGTTCTAAGTGTGTCACCACAGCCACCGCAAGCTGGAGAACATCTTCTCCTGGAAGTTGAACTCCTCCACTCTAAACTTTTACTTGGTGTTTTTTATTGTCCTTCTTCTGATATAAACTACTTTACTTCATTTGAACTCCTCTTAGATAACTTTATCCCCACGTACAGTCAAAATATAATAATGGGTGATTTCAACACCTGCCTCCTTAAAAACGACTCTAGATCTTCTACTCTTCAATCTCTTGTCCATTCTAGCAATCTATCTATTCTTTCTTCCGGTGCAACTCATCATTTTCCCAACTGTATTCCTTCTCTGCTCGATCTCATAATTGCTTCCTCCCTCAATCGTGTAGCTAAGCATGGTAAGTATAAAGCTGATCAGTTTTCCTACCATGACTTACTATTCTTAGTAATTCTTATCAACTCCGTCCACTTAAACTAAAAGCTAAAGTTCTGCTGCAACGCAACTTTAGTGGTATAAACCACGACATCTTGCGCAGGGATGCCAATAGCTTGGACTGGGGTCCGCTTTTCAATTCTGGATGTATTGATGAGCAAGTCAGATTATTTACATTTAACCTAATCAGGCTGTATGATGTTCATGCTCCAATTCGCAAGATAAGGGTGAAGCATCTTCCATCACTGGCTGACTACTGAAATTAAATCACTCATTTCTAAAAAAGCAACAGCTAGGGGTAGGGATATTCGATATACATCGATGCATCGAAAACATCGATGTTTGCAATGAAAAACATCGAATCCATCCGATGTTTTGAAAAGCTTTCAAAATACTCGATGCATCGATGTTTTAAAAAAAAACATCGAATTGGTGATAGACGAGTTAGACCACGTAGTGATTATATCCTCTTTGGTTTTAGCTTAGTAAAAAAAAACTTAAGTTTTACCACTAAAATATTACTTATTACTATTATGAAATCATCATTATTCCGAATTCCCTAATACGGACTCAGTGACAATTAAAAAAAAACTACTTTTCTCATGTTGGCAGGCGAGCGAGTTTCTATGTTTATAAACATTTAATTACATTTGGTTTTGTGAAACCAAAATAAGATATTTGTTAGCAATACATTCGTCAACTTGCATTATATACATATATTTCTTAACAAATCAATACATTATGATGACAGACTTAGCAAAAATGCTGCGGGTTATTTAGTGCTTTTTTTAAATTTGACCTTTTGTAAGATATAAAACAGATGTTTCTGACACATGGCTTTTACTTGTATTTTCTTTTACTTACTCATTATGAAAGGAGCTAAATCTATTATTTTATGAAAGATTATTATCTAAACTATAATAAAATAATGGATTTAGCTCTTTTCATAAACTTTTTGTAAAAAAAATTACTATGTAAAGATGGCCTCTTTTGAGATGGGTCACTTTCCACATTATTCGAGTTACTTCGGGCCACCAACCAGGTGGACACCGAAGTCTTAAAATCACGCAAAAAAAATCTAAATCTTACACCCACTTTTTATCACTTTTCTCGACGTTTCACAAGATTCTAAGTCTAATTAAGCAAAAAAAATTTTTGTATCGGTCTGTCTGTTGGTCTGGATGTCTGGATGTCTGTTTACGCAATAACTCAAGAACCACTTATCCGATTTAAAATAATCTTTCGCTAATCATCTTGTTTGGTTAATGGGAAGAACTGATTAGATTTTGGGGTTTGTACGTTCAAAACCTACCATACAAATTGAAAAAACTTTTACAAGTGAGTAACGCGATGTTTTTTCAAAGTGGACACCCCTAGCCTAGGGGTGTCCACTTTGAAAAAACATCGCGTTACTCTGATAACTCGAAAGAAACTCACTTGTAAAAGTTTTTTCAATTTGTATGGTAGGTTTTGAACGTACAAACCCCAAAATCTAATCAGTTCTTCCCATTAACCAAACAAGATGATTAGCGAAAGATTATTTTAAATCGGATAAGTGGTTCTTGAGTTATTGCGTAAACAGACATCCAGACATCCAGACCAACAGACAGACCGATACAAAAATTGTTTTTGCTTAATTAGACTTAGAATCTTGTGAAACGTCGAGAAAAGTGATAAAAAGTGGGTGTAAGATTTAGATTTTTTTTGCGTGATTTTAAGACTTCGGTGTCCACCTGGTTGGTGGCCCGAAGTAACTCGAATAATGTGGAAAGTGACCCATCTCAAAAGAGGCCATCTTTACATAGTAATTTTTTTTACAAAAAGTTTATGAAAAGAGCTAAATCCATTATTTTATTATAGTTTAGATAATAATCTTTCATAAAATAATAGATTTAGCTCCTTTCATAATGAGTAAGTAAAAGAAAATACAAGTAAAAGCCATGTGTCAGAAACATCTGTTTTATATCTTACAAAAGGTCAAATTTAAAAAAAGCAAATAACCCGCAGCATTTTTGCTAAGTCTGTCATCATAATGTATTGATTTGTTAAGAAATATATGTATATAATGCAAGTTGACGAATGTATTGCTAACAAATATCTTATTTTGGTTTCACAAAACCAAATGTAATTAAATGTTTATAAACATAGAAACTCGCTCGCCTGCCAACATGAGAAAAGTAGTTTTTTTTTAATTGTCACTGAGTCCGTATTAGGGAATTCGGAATAATGATGATTTCATAATAGTAATAAGTAATATTTTAGTGGTAAAACTTAAGTTTTTTTTTACTAAGCTAAAACCAAAGAGGATATAATCACTACGTGGTCTAACTCGTCTATCACCAATTCGATGTTTTTTTTTAAAACATCGATGCATCGAGTATTTTGAAAGCTTTTCAAAACATCGGATGGATTCGATGTTTTTCATTGCAAACATCGATGTTTTCGATGCATCGATGTATATCGAATATCCCTAATTAGTTTTTTATGTAGCCATACTAGCCGCAGTAACAAAAGCTAGGGATGGGATGGACCAGTAGTGTGGTCCATTTATTACAATCACCATAAGCTAAAATTACCCACCAGAGCCACAACAATCCGAAGCTATGTTACCATATTTAAATTGTGGACGTGGATTAGGTATTTTTTAACCTATTCTATTTTAGCCACTGACAAATAACCTAAAAAGACTGAATTTTATATTGTTTTGTACGTAAATAACTAGTGAATTTTTGTTTTAAAGTGCATATCAGAAACACCCCTGCTGAGCGACGCATATTCGGTGAGTATCTTTTTCGTTTACTGCATATCTGCAATAATTTAATGATTTGCAATACATACGCCTAAGAATTAGCTTGGCCAAGACTATTTTGATGGGACGCTATATCTTATCTAATCTATATACAACAATAATATTATTCACGCATTACAAATTGTTTGTGGAGCTGCGCTATCCAGGACTGCGAGATATTACTTGCGTAGTGCAAGTATATTTAATTAATAATGGCTTTCGTAAAAGCAGAGCAGGATCTTAAATATTAACCTACACCGAGATATATTTCTGCAATAAAAGCGCTTTTTAACGTTTAAAACTTGCGGGAGTCATGTAAAAGAATATTTTTAAATATTTAGTTTAAACAAAACGCTATGTAGGTGCTTACTTTAAATATGTTTACTTCTGATACATAAATATGGGTATGATTTATAACTTCACAGTCATACCTTACATATGTATGTACATACCTTTTACAATATTCACTTTTAAATGATTCATTAAAAAGTTGTTATACCTATTAATATTTACTAATCAATTAAGGAATTCTACCCTAATCATATTACTTTCAGAATAAATCAATCAAAATAACATGAATGCTTAGATACAACATACATATATATAGCCTGCTATCAGCTTATGTCCCTATTTGCTTCACAAGCTTCTTCTACTGTCACTAAACCCTCTATGCAAGCCTGCTGGGTTTGAGTGCTTATGACCTAGTCTGTGTTCAATACATCATCGATTTGATCAGTGTATGTTCTATGGGATTGACCCCAACCAACCCACTTACTTGCCTTACATAGTGGGTGTGTCATTTGCTCAGTTACTGATAATTAAATATACTTAATGTGTTTTGTTATTGAATGCATCAAATCATGCTTTAAATTTGACAAATCATAATCACAAAAATGTTAAAAATCTAAAATTATGGACATTAGCAAGGAAAAACAGTATTCAAGACTAACCCTTTAATTTGTATAGGGACTTGCTCTAGATTTAAAGTAATTATGTGAAGTAAGTTGTAAAGCAGTATTCACCCATCAGTCTCTGCAGCGTTGGGTTGATAACAATAGTTAAAAATATAGCTCTTGTAATAATTGATTTTGAAGGCCAAGTAATATTCACACCTAGCTGCCCTACAAATCTATTAGAGCTGGCAAAATCTCAAATGAAACAGCTCATTCCAGCGGGTGTTGTGAAATACCTCCATCAGACCCAGAGAGATAGGGAAAGAAAGCTATGATAAAATAAGAAATGTACACATGAAAATCACTTATGACTATAACTTGAAATGGTCAAAATTTCAGGTTAATGTTAATCAATAGTTTTCATAGAAAAAAAATACCAAAGTGGGTATATAAAACAGCCAACTGGCCTTTGATTAATAATTACCTTTTGTTCAGGTCTAGTACCTACATACCATTGTGGGTGGAGTTTCATCCTCCATCCATTGTGGATATACAATTGATGAGCAGATAATAATACTAAGACATTTTAATCATTTTATAAATTGGTCAACATCATCTTAACATTGATCTGGGTACATCCAAGGCTTGCACATCGGAGCCCTGGGTTCGCTTACTCTTTCTCTTTTTGGTTTGGGTTATATGGCTTTCATGGGAGTGATGGCTGTCTGACCCAACCCTGAGAGGAAGCCTGTGCCAGAGCGTCATCCGTCAATCAGTAGGTGTACTTTTTTTTCGTGCGGAAATCCCTTCGGATACCCCCCCGCCGGCCAGCGGGGGCGGTTATGTCGGGCTTGAACCGACTAAAACCGCACGCCGTCTCGGGTCTGCAGACGCCGGGGTGTAAGGTTGCCCATAGAGCATATCCCTCGCACCCCGACTGACCCTGGGCCATCTCCGGTTTCGAGATGGCCCCCTCGGGTTTAGGAACCACGGTGTCCCCCACTTGCACCGGTTTGGGGGTGGGGCGCTAGTCGCCCCACCGTCCCGGCCTGCTTCTGCTGGGGTGACAGGCGGCCTCACCTGCCACCCCCAGGTTTGCGCTCATGGAGGACGGAGGTCGTTAAGCGACCTCCGGCGCCTGAGTCGCCTGCGACGCGCGGCGAGCATGTTGGGGGCTCGGCGGGCCGGGAGAGTTCTGAACCTCTCCCGGGCGCGCTCCGCCATCTCCTTCGCGAGCATCACATGCTCGCAGAAGGAGGCGGTGGCGGCCCACGCGCTCGCGCTCCGCACCATTGGCGCAATCATGCTGCCGAGCGAGAGGACTCCCACCCCGATAGCTGCCACGAGGTCACGCCTCGGCACCTCCCACGCCGGGCAGTCCGCCAGCGTGTGCAGCCCTGAGTCCTCGCTCGCGTCACAGTGATGACACTCAGGCGTTGGCTCCTTCCTGATCCGATGCAGGTGGTCCCCGAAGCACCCCTTCCCGGAGATCACCTGCGTCAGTCGGTACGAGAGGCTTCCGTGTCGCCTCTCTAGCCAATCCTCCATGATGGGCCTTACCGCCGCTATTGCGGCGTGCCCTGCGCTTGGTCGCCCAAGTCGTTCCTTCCACTCCACCACGATGGCCTGGCGGAGCTGGGACTGCACGGCCTCGATTTCTCGATGCTCGGGGTTCAGTCCCTGCTCCCGCGCCTCCTTTCGCCACTGGTACAGTTGCGAGAGGGCTCTCGCCTCCAGGTCCCATGGCGGAGTACCGGCAAGGAGACTCGCCGCCTCGAAGGAGATCGTGCGGTACCCTCGGATGACCCTGATGGCTATCACTCGCTGCGGAGCGCGCAGCATCCGCACACTTCCGGCCTTCAGGGCCTCCGCCCATATTGGGCACCCATACAGGGCCATGTACCGCACGATCCCCGCATAGAGTCTCTTGCAGGAGTCATCGGGCCCCTTCATGTTGGGCAGCAGCCGCGCCAGAGCGAGAGCTGTGCCCTTCAGTTTGGGGGCCAGACTTCGGATGTGCTGTCCGAAGTCCCATCGGCCGTCGAGCACGAGCTCCAAATATTTCATTTGGGGCTATACTTTAATTAAATGTAGTCACTTCTTTCATATCCAAAATAATGTTCAATATAGTACTTATAATCACAGTGGTAACCAAGTAGGTTAAGACATTGCAAAGCTAAGCAATCCTAGCCAGGTCAGTCTTAATAAAAATAATTAATTATAATTATAAACAATGAACAATACTCAGCATTAATATCGCAAGGAGGTATGGAAAACCAAAGAACTTCATGGACGTTTTATCGGGCCTTATATGGGCCCAATGTAGATTTAACAGCATCTGTGTCCTGGTTACGATTTGGCGATCTCTTTATAGAAACCGAAGATTTATCTGTGCAATTCCTGAAAAAGTTATAATGACGAACACAACTATCGGAAATATATCCTGAAGGATGACACGGTTCACATTTGTCGTGCATGCCACCATCCTGGAGAATCCCTCAGGCACATTGTTTCTGGTTGTTCTCGTCTTGCCAACGGTGTGCAATATATGCACAGACACAACCAAGTGGCCATGATTTCCATCAGCAACTTGCTCTTAAATATAACATTGTGGATTCGGAGGTGCCGTATTACAGATACGTGCCTGACCCAGCTCTTGACGATAGTCGCTTCACATTGTACTGGGATTGATCTGTCATCACTGACAGAACTATTGTAGCCAAAAAGCCCGATATAGTGGTGATAGATCGATTAGACCACCGTGCAACAATTGTCGATATCACCATCCCGCATGACGGGATCGTGTGAAAGCCGAAAAAGATAAACAATTAAAATATTTGGACTTGGCTTACGAGGTTGTTGACATGTGGGAAGTGGATTCAGCAGTTATTGTTCCGACAGTCGTATCAGTTCACGGACTGATTACCAAGGGCCTCGATCAACATCTCAAGAGGCTCACATTAGGCAGTTGGATCTAGGGCTTGATGCAGAAGGCATACGGCACGTATTGTGAGGAGATTCCTCTCTCTGGAGCCCTAACCACCATTGACATTTACTTAGTTGACATTTTATTAACCTGTTCAACAACACTGAGTTGTCACGTTTTACTCAATGAAATTAATTAAGCAAAATATGGGAACGCAGTTTAGTTCGCCTTAAGCGTAGTTCCTAAGGGGTGGGTTTTGTTGATAGCGGTGTTTAATGGCTGAGCACAAAACCAGTTTTACACACGTTTTCCTCAGAAAGGGATCCGAGAGAAAGTAATAAATCAAACCTATTAAAGATTACTCCCCATTGGGCCTATTTGAATTTGCAAGAAAGAAACCTGCGTGGGATCGATTTGCAAGAGAAGGCGGCTCGCTCGCTCGCCTATTATTAAGGGGTCTACTTATTGGCACTTTATTTTTGTTTGCATATGGTGAAGAAATACCTCTGACGACGACTAGTGCTGCTTTATAGGTGTAGAGATTATGAATTTTGTTTTAATTTTATACTGAATTGTAAATAAAAGCGTACCTGCTACCTAATTCCGTGTCCGTAATATATATTATTATATGTATTTGTCTAATGTCATATATTACTAGGTATGTGTTTTTCTTTATAGGGTTGGCATTGATCGTCGGACAATACCCAACGTGGCGGGAACACATCGCTCTCCGTACTCCTCTGCTTTCAGAGGAGACCGGATGAGCGATGCTGTTAGTGGTGAGATCGCCCAGGGTCAGCCGGGGTGCGAGGGATATGCTCTATGGGTAACCTTACACCCCGGCGTCTGAAGACCCGAGACGGCGTGCGGTTTTAGTCGGTGCAAGCCCGTCATAACCGCCCCCGCTGGCCGGCGGGGGGGTATCCGAAGGGATTTCCGCACGATAAAAAAAAAAATAAAAAAAAATAGTTATGTGTTTTTCTTTCAACACAAGAATACGCGTTTTGCCTTGTGTGACGCGTACCACTGCGCTCGGCTACCGGGAAAATGGCCTAGAGACGTTAACTTCAGGCCGAAGACTTGTCTTAAAATGTAGTGTTATTGTACACAAGTCTATTGCACTTAGGTATCTTTACGCTGGTTCCCAAATCCGAGGGGGCCATCTCGCAAGTGGAGATGGCCCAGGGTCAGTCGGGGTGCGAGGGATATGCTCTATTATGGGCAACCTTACACCCCCGCGTCTGTAGACCCGAGACGGCGTGCGGTTTTAGTCGGTTCAAGCCCGACATAACCACCCCCGCTGAAAAGGTATCTTTACGCTACCTCTTCACTACCTTTTTTTTTTTTTTTTTTTTTTATCGTGCGGAAATCCCTTCGGATACCCCCCCGCGTGCCAGCGGGGGCGGTTATGTCGGGCTTGAACCGACTAAAACCGCACGCCGTCTCGGGTCTACAGACGCCGGGGTGTAAGGTTGCCCATAGAGCATATCCCTCGCACCCCGACTGACCCTGGGCCATCTCCGGTTTCGAGATGGCCCCCTCGGGTTTGGGAACCACGGTGTCCCCGTCTTGCCCCGGTTTGGGGGAGGGGCGCTAGTCGCCCCACCGTCCCGGCCTGCTTCTGCTGGGGTGACAGGTGGCCTCACCCGCCACCCCCAGGCCTGCGCTCATGGAGGACGGAGGTCGTTAAGCGACCTCCGGCGCCTGAGTTGCCTGCGACGCGCGGCGAGCAAGTTGCGGGCTCGGCGGACCGGGAGAGTTCTAAGTCTCTCCCGGGCGCGCTCCGCCACCTCCTTCGCGAGCATTACATGCTCGCAGAAGGAGGCGGCGGCGGCCCACGCGCTCGCGCTCCGCACCATTGCCGCAATCATGCTGCCGAGCGAGAGGACTCCCACCCCGATGGCTGCCACGAGGTCACGCCTCGGCGCCTCCCACGCCGGGCAGTCCGCCAGCGTGTGCAGCCCTGAGTCCTCGCTCGCGTCGCAGTGATGACACTCGGGCGTTGGCTCCTTCCTGATCCGATGCAGGTGGTCCCCGAAGCACCCCTTCCCTGAGATCACCTGCGTCAGTCGGTAGGAGAGGCTTCCGTGTCGCCTCTCCAGCCAATCCTCCATGATGGGCCTTACCGCCGCTATTGCGGCGTGCCCTGCCTCTTCACTACCTAATGAATATCGTTTGGTTAAGGTTTTCTAGAATTCAATGCTGAATTTGAATGTCGAATCATTTTAAAAACGCGACAGTGATATTTATAACGGATTTATCAGTTTACGCGTTTTACATTGCCGGGCAGGGGGATTGTGGTCGCAGCACTAGTGGGACCGGTGGGTGTCACGCGGTGCTGCGACGACAATCCTCTTTTGATGAGGCCGTCAAGCTAAGTGCCACCATTGTTAACATGGTACGTGTATATAATGGTGACCCTCTTTCCTGAGACTTTATCTTCTGCTTACCATCAGGCGAGGTGAAGTCAAATTGACGTGTCCTAAAAAAAAAAAGAACTTAAGAATATTTTTTAACTTCCGACGCAAAAGGAGGGGTGTTAGAAGTTTAAACTGTTTGTCTGTGTATCTGCCTGTGGCATTATAGCTCCCAAAGGGATACATCGAATTATTACACTATTTTTTTCTTTCAAGCCAAGACTCCATTGTGCATTGGCGTCAGCGATCATGAATGAAGTCGCGGGCAAAGGTAGCAATAAAATGATTACGTAGGTATGCTGGGTTTTTCTTCCTTTGTCTTTTATTTTGGCAACTACGAAACATTATATTAAAATTGTTATAGATATTCCGTTCCGTGTAACTTTTATGTTGCCTAAGTTTACTTATATTTTTTTCACGACTGCGATTTGGTTTACGTTCGTAAACAACAATACTATTATAATGTAAGGACGTGGCAGCACATTACAGCTCATCAACTATATTAAGCATTTGTTTTCTTAATGTTATTGTACTACCGTTAGGTTCTTCATAGGATGCTGGGAGAGAAGGTATTCGCGCTTTGGGGACCCAAATCCAGCCAGTTGAGTACTGAGTGGGCGCGGGTGCCGGGTGGCAGGATGCGCCGGGCGGGCGGCGCATACACCCTGCGTCAGTGGCGTCAGTCGCCCGCCGCCGCGCGTTCGGCTGGCCGCCGACCCTTGTGTTTGTCCGATTCCATCACTCTGTTATGGGCTGCGATTACTTTAAATTGCAAATCCTGACATAAATATAACTACGATTTGATTCTACTCGACTGTTTAAGCATAAAATGCTGTTATAGAGAAATATTCAAAGAGAAGTTACATTGCCTTCAAAGTTTATTGTTACGTGTTTGCAAATGAGATATTTATATTTTATTATTCAACGAAATAATTATGTTCAAAAGTTGCTGTGCGCGACCGACGAAAAAAATTAGTAAGACTAAATCAAAACCTGAAAAAATGGATTCATTGTCTGAATCTGAACTAGTGCAAGAGAAAGTTAAGCTACCGGAAATCGAGATCAGCATCACACAAGAAATGGATCAATTAACACACTCAAATAAAGAATCTGCGATAAAACAACATTTGAACGACAAACAAGAAGAAAAAAATGATATAGAGCTTCCACTACCTGCTGTTGTTGAAGAAGAAAATAAAGATGAGAATAATGAAAAGGTGCTCAATGATTCCGTCAGTGAATCTGGAGACGATACTTTAGATCTTCCGCTTCCCAGAAGAGAAATATCCAGAAAACGGTATTCAGTTGATTATAAGAGGACCCGTCTAGATTTTAAGCGATTTTCCGTGGACTGTCGCCGTGATTCTGCCACGTTAGAAGAGTTAGCACGACTCGAACAGGAACTGGCGCAAACTAACGTTGATGTGCGACCTGCTGGACGTCGCAAATCCACCGGCATTTTAAAATCTACTACTAATAGTAGTAATGGCGTGTCTGATGAGCGTCGGTATAGCGTTAAACAAGAGTCGGATACTGATGACGATGAAGTATTTGAGCAGAATGTTAGTAAAAATGGAGAAGCTGAGGGTCCGAGGGATCCTCCAGCAACTCCTGTTGGACGTGATGAGTTAGCATTACGGAGACACAGGTTTTTCTCGGATCTCGTATGTGCTGCACGTGCTGCTGTTGAACATCGCGTACGTTTCGATCCTCTAGGCCCTGTTGTGGCAGATTCAGGTAATAATTATAAAAGAAAAATCACTTATTAGCTGCAAGTTGCGTTTTGTTCACAATTTCATGGACTTTATTGATTTTAAATAATAGTAGCCTAAGTTAACCAGTAAAAATCTCGTCAAAATTCATATCAATTTCATTTGAAGGGGAGAGGAGCGGAGACGTCCAGAAGTTGACTAATCACATTATTTGAAATGTACGTCTCGTCTTTCATGAGAAGAATGAGAGTAATTCTTTTTTTTTAATATAGCTATATATTATCTATATATTAAATTTATAATATTTATATATTATGCATGGTATTGTGTCATAGACAAGCCAGGATATGTTCACTGTGAATGGAGCAAGCTATTTTACAGTGCAGCTCCTCGTTCCCGCAGAGGAAAAAAGCGCAGAAGTATGGAACGAAGTTGTAAAAGGTTGTTGTGTTTCTATTGAAAATGAAACGACTTTTCCGTCGTTTTTTTCCGCTACACAGCTCTACAGCTGTATAGGGGAGGCGAGCGACGCTGTGTAGCGGAGACAAGCGGAGGTCCAGCTCTGCTCTGCAGCCTCAGCATGGCCACTGTCTCTTCAACCGTTGAAATAGGATAAAAAAAATTATCACGTGATCATAACGACTCATTTCATTGGTCAATGGAATTCGAGAGCACGGATTAAACATAAAATATCAAACTACAAACAAATTAGAGATTGCTCTATCTAGTAAGTCATGACCACTTGACTGTACTGATGATAGAACTTATCTTTGTTGACAATCTTTTATTATTTGTATTTTCAAGGTAGGCACCGCGAGAAAATCGATTCAGTTGGCCGTTATCCAAGTAAGCAGTTATCTGTCTGCCTGGCAATTTCTCAGCTTTCGGAAAATTCAACACGCAAAATTTTTGCACGAGATTGTATTTATTACGCTAACATCTCACATTAACAAACAAACCTATTAAAAATATCATGGCGTTTTAAGTTTCAACACACCCTGTAAACTCTCCAAAAAATTTATGAAACAATCGCCATGAAAATTACAACATAATAGGATTAATAGGTCATGTACATGTACGATGGTGTAAGAAAAATAGGAATGTCATTGGTGGCATTATTTATTTAGTTAGTTTGGGAGGTCAGACGGTATTTGCTCCCGTAAATGCCAAGTAAACAAAATTAAGGCGAAGTAGGAGAGTGGACCCCGGGCTCCAAAGTGCAAAACCTTGCATGCAACTGTGATGATGATTTCAAGTGGTTTCGCTATACAAGACTAGCTTATAGGCACTTTTCCTAGCATGAGGGGCCCCCACTTGGCAGTAAGTATTTGATCGCCTATAGCCTGTATCGTAGTTAATGTTCCGAAGAGCTATTCCATTAGCATTCCAACACGTGCAGGGCCAAAAGGGCCCAAACTACGACCGTCGTATGTACCGTATATTATGCTAATGTGTGCGTGGCAGCGCGTGCCTATAATCACCAGACCGTCCGAAAACCGGCAGCGGCCCATTTCTATGAAGATAACCTACTGATTATACTGTACTTTAACTCTCATTGGGCCTTCCCGAGTGTCATCACTCAGTCTTTTAGTGAGTCACTACACTACGGTTGATCCTGGTGTAAATAAGTATTGTCGTTGAAGAAAAGATGCTTTTTTCACACCGAGCTTAAAGAACCTGGGATTATAGGAAGAAGGGGACACGTATGTGGGTTAAGCATTCCAGTTACGTACGGTAAGTGACAAAAAAAGGAATTACCCACGGAACCCCTTGGCTCGTGATACCACGATATCTTGCTGTCTATCCTTTCCTACCTTAAAATCTCCCCGGAAGCACTGGAATTTTTCTCGAATTATCTTCAGGAGCGCCAGCAATCTGTTCGCATTGGTGATTCCTCATCGAACTGGTGTTTTCTTGACTCTGGTGTCGCTTGACTGGCGAGTGCAAGTTACGAACTTGAGCCAAAAGGTAACGAGTAGGCTTCGTGTTCTGTACCGTTTAAAGAACTTTCTACCAATGAAGACAAAAGTGACATTGGTCTAGAGCTTAATCTATCCGGTGATTGACTATGGTGATGTGTGCTATTTTGACCTGAATGCAGACCTTCTCGACAAGTTAGAACGTCTTCTTAATAACTTCATTCGATTCATCTTCAATCTTCGAAAATATGACCATGTGTCTTCTTGTCGTTCCCAGCTTAATTGGTTGGCTATCCGTCATCGCCGTAAGTTACGCTCACTTACTACTCTTTTTAACGTTCTCTACTCTCGTAGATCTCCTACTTACTTAGCTTCTTCCTTCCAACTGTTATGTTCTAACCATAATAGAAATCTTCGCTCTTCGAATAACCGTCTCCTTTAATGCCCTTCCCATACAACCTTCTTATCCACCTTGAAACTCTGAAGGGTAAGACAGTATAGTATTTTTTATTAACCTACTATAGTACGTAATTTGATTGGTTTTTTAATATGTAGGTATTTCGCATTTCCACCGAGTAAAATACCTGGATGAATAATAAAATAAGTGGATAGGGTGAAAATAGTGACAAACGAGTACCTTACCTACGCTTGCGTTAAAAAAGCTAGTTAGGTAGTTTCCTAGGCTCGGCTATCTACAAACTTAGCTAAATACTTTATATACATTAATGAATCAAACGAAATATCATTATCAAATGATTATAGATAAATAACTGGTAGGTACCTTTTTTTTTTCGTGCTGAAACCCTTCGGGTACCCCGCCAGCCAGCGGGGGCGGTTATGTCGGGCTTGAACCGACTAAAACCGCACGCTGTCTCGGGTCTTAACACGCCGGGGTGTAAGGTTACCCATAGAGCATATCCCTCGCACCCCGACTTACCCTGGGCCATCTCCGGTTTCGAGATGGCCCCCTCGAATTCGGTGGTCCCCGTCTTGCCCCGGTTTGGGGGAGGGGCGCTAGTCGCCCCATCATCCTGGCCTGCTTCTGCTGGGGTGACAGGCGGCCTTACCTGCCACCCCCAGGCCTGCGCTCATGGAGGACGGAGGTCGTTAAGCGACCTCCGGCGCCTGAGTCGCCTGCAACGCGCGGCGAGTAAGTTGCGGGCTCGGCGGGCCGGGAGAGTTCTAAATCTCTCCCGGGCGCGCTCCGCCATCTCACTCGCGAGCATTACATGCTCGCAGAAGGAGGTGGCGGCGAAATGTTAGGTACCTACCTAGTTAAACCAATCTTAACTTATATGTTACTTTAGCAAATTATAATCCTACTTCCTACTTCCTACTATACTACTGTCCTACTAATATTATAAATTTGAAAGTTTGTAAGGATGTATGGATGATTATTAATCTTTAACGCAATAACGGCTGAATGGATCTATCTGACTGGAATTTGGTACAGTACAGGAATAGATTATAGTCTGGAATAATACATAGGCTACTTTAAATCCTTTGAATAGGTTCCTATGGGAAGCGGGAACGGGATCAGAGATCTACGCGGGTGGAGCCACGGTCAACAGTTAGTGTTATATAATTTACTTTATAAGCAATATTTTGTAATAGATGAAGGTTTTAATTGTAACTGTAGGTTTTATCACACGCGATGAGATGGTAACGTTCGCAGAGGATCGACATCGGATGGGTGGCCAAACAAATTTTTAATTCGAGTTGGTCTTTGCTGTAGGTACCTAATGGGGACGTTAATAAGCTTAGATCAAAAATAGTACATTGTTACACAAGGGTTGAAAGTCAGCCATTTCACCCGAGATATTTCTGGCGCTCGAACGAAGTGAGAGTGCCAATAGTTCGAGGGTGAAATGGTGACATTCACCCGAGGTAAACACTCTACTTTTCATTTCGACTATGTGAGGAAATTAAAATACTACACACACATTTAATGAAACAGGTATATTGATTATCAGATGAAAAAAGTAAAATTAGAACAATTTGAAATGCCTGTTCTTAAATCTTATCGGGAGTTAAATTAATATCCATGTCACTAGAATCACTTTCCGAAACCATTTTTAACCACAATTAACACAAGGTATTTATTTATATTGAATCTCGTTTTCTCGCTAATTATTTAGCAAACTTAAATAGTTTTTTTTTAATGCTGAAAAAAAGTTATAATTCACGTACATACCAAGATTAGAAAAGTTTTGAAAATCGAATCTAATGGTTACATCACGAGATGTGCAATTAGGCGGCCATGTAACAAAAAGCTTCACGATATCAAGGCATTATGACGTTATACGCGTGGGCCGCCGCCACCTCCTTCTGCGGGCATGTAATGCTCGCGAAGGAGATGGCGGAGCGCGCCCGGGAGAGATTTAGAACTCTTCCGGCCCGCCGAGCCCGCAACTTGCTCGCCGCGCGTCGCAGGCGACTCAGGCGCCGGAGGTCGCTTAATGACCTCCGTCCTCCATGAGCGCAGGCCTGGGGGTGACAGGTGAGGCCGCCTGTCACCCCAGCAGAAGCAGGCCGGGACGGTGGGGCGACTAGCGCCCCTCCCCCAAACCGGGGCAAGACGGGGACAACGTGGTTTCCAAACCCGAGGGGGCCATCTCGAAACCGGAGATGGCCCAGGGTCAGTCGGGGTGCGAGGGATATGCTCTATGGGCAACCTTACACCCCGGCGTCTGTAGACCCGAGACGGCGTGCGGTTTTAGTCGGTTCAAGCCCGACATAACCGCCCCCGCTGGCACGCGGGGGGGTATCCGAAGGGATTTCCGCACGATAAAAAAAAAAAAGGGATGAAATAAGCTACTTTCCACCCGGCTATCTACCCATGAAAATTAAGCTTTCCGAACAGGAGAGATGAAAAAGTATTATAATTACTCAGCTGTTTGTTACATTTTGGTTGAGTGGGTAATGCCCTATTAAGCAATTCCTTCCGGCTTCCCTTTGCAGAGATGGCAGGTAATTTACACTCTAATAAAATAATATATAAAATGCATTATTTAAATATCTAAAACTCATTATATTTACAGATCAATCAACAAAACAATTTTAATTGAACACTTCCTATTATCATTCACAACGAATTTCATATTTTAAAATAAAAAATACAATATGTACATTCCCTAAACCAGAAAGAAACTGGAGTAGGTAGATGAAATTAAAATCATATTATTACCGTGGCGAAGGCTAGCAAGATTGCTCTGTTATTATGTTATAATTTTTTTAACCTTTCCTACCAATCCTGTAGAACTAGCAATACTTTTTAACATTTTTATAAGCTGATTTTAATTCTTGTTGTCAGGGTCCAGTATTAACAGTGTTATAACTGTTGTAAGAAACCAGTTGCGATCATGGATGACAGTTATGGACCAAACAGATTTATTTCTGTAAGATGGCAATGTCAGTCAAAATGATTTTGTCGCATTGGTGTTCTGCCTCTCGCCCGTCTGCCTTCCAGTTGACCCACAATGATCAGTTTTTCCAGACTGTGATGTGGTGACCGCATTATATGCCCAAAAAAGCTGAAAGCTCTCTGGCGACAGACTGTTGACAGTCGCTTTGTAATTTTGAGCTCATTTAGGATGGAGATGTAGGTTCTAAAGGCGGTCCACGGGATTCTGAGCATTTTTCTCCAACACCACATCTCGAAAGCATCGATTCGGTCACAGTCGCGGCTTCTTACGCGCCATGTGTCGGAACAATATGTAAATATTGAGAAGACCAGCGCTCGAACCAGTCGCACCTTGGTTTGCCGACGAATACCACGGTTCTTCCAGATCTTGGCAAGATTCGTCTTTGCGCTTTTGGCCATCCCAGCTCTTCGACGTATCTCCTCTGTGCAGCTACCATCAGACGTTATCAGGGAACCGAGATATATAAATTGCTTGACTTGTTCGTAGCCTTTGAGAGCATCTGTTTGCGGAAGGAGTTGTGCTCTGTCTACTACCATTATTTTGGTTTTTGAATGGTTGATCTTAAGACCGAGCTTGGCGCTTTCAACCTCAATTTTCTTCAGTATGGCAGCTATCTCAACTTCGCTTGGCGCTACTATCGTGGTATCGTCTGCATATCTTAAATTTGTGATTTTGCGGCCACCTACAGTCACGCCACCGTCCCAGTCCTCGAGTGCTTTCCGCATAATGTACTCGCCATATATGTTGAACAGCTTCGGAGACAAAATGCAGCCCTGACGTACGCCACGTTCTGTATGGAAAGTTTTCGATTGCTGATCTTCCAATTTCACGAAGTTAGTGCCGTCAAGGTACAGATTCTGTATCAGGAACACAAGGTGCGCCGGGACACCCATCTCAATTAGAACTTCGAACATGGTGTCCCATTGCACGCAGTCAAAAGCTTTGGCATAGTCAATAAAGCACATAACGAGCGGTTTGTTAAACTCGCGGCATTTCTCTATGAGCAGACGCACATTCAAAACTTGGTCACGGGTGCCCTTGCCTGCGACAAAGCCACATTGCTCGCTAGGGATTTGATGGTCCACGAAAGCCGCTAATCGGGTGTTGATGATTCTCAAGAGGATTTTGCTGGCGTGTGACATGAGAGACAACGTGCTGTAGTTTTCACACTTCCTTGTGGAGCCCTTATTGTGCAGAGGGATGACGGCAGATGTTGTCCAGCCCGTAGGCCATTGACCAGTTTTCCAGATATTCAAAATAACCTGGTGTAGAACCTTAGTGCCTACAGTGCCAAGATGTTTAAGCATAGCTGCTGATACACCATCGGGACCTATCGCTTTATGCTTAAGTTTCCTAATAGCTTCTTCAACCTCGCATAGCAAGATGCCGGGCTCATCAGTAAAGTCGTCCCACTTTCTCTCAGCTACTATACCTCTATCATCCCGATACAACTCGTGACAGTATATCCTCCACATCTCTAGTACAAGTTCTAGATCTTTCAAGGTGTTACCGTCGCTGTCATCTACCGTCCAGCACTTTGGTTTGAAGGAACCAGTTAGCTGTTTGACCTTCTTAAAGAGATCTTTTGATTGGCACTTATCGGCATGCTCTTCAATCTCATCGCACAGATCATTGATTTGCTTGTCTTTGTCCCTCCGAGTAGATTTTTGCACCTCAGCATGCAATTTGTTATATTGCGCTCTTTTGCTGTTACTGTTGAGGCCTTCGCGTTTCAGTGATTTCCTCTCGTCAATAAGTGCCCATGTCTCATCACTCATCCAAACCTTCCTTGTGTGTACAATTCTGTGTATTTTACTGGACTCATTAGCTGTGTCCATCAGTTTTTGAGACGCAGTCTAAACTCGGCAATTAGCAACTCGTGATCACTGCCACAATCAGCTCCTGGAAGAGTCTTAGAGTTGGTGATTGAGGATCGCCACCTAGATTTGATGGCAATGTAATTGATCTGATTTCTGTGTCCGCTTGGTGAAGTCCACGTATACTGCCTTCTTGGATGATGTTCAAACCAGGTGTTCATTATGACTAGCTGATTTTCCACACAAAATTGTAGAAATTTTTCACCTCTATCATTGCGAACGCCTAGTCCATGGCTACCGACCGCAATGCCAGCCAGTGGGTCGTCTCTGGTTTGACCGATTTTGGCGTTAAGGTCACCCAATACCATTGTCACTTCTTTTGATGGCATATCACGCAGCAAGATATCCAGCTCGGCATAGAAGCGGTCGAAGTCCTCTTCTTTTGACTGGGCCGTGGGGGCATACACCTGTATGATGTTGATGGGCATTGGATTAGCATCAATCTTTATGGCAATCATTCATTTGGCGTCTGATACCCTGTGACGTCCATACGTCATAATGGAGTAGCTTTTATAATATCAAAAAAGCTACAGATGGCTGTAGCTTTTTTGATATTATAAAAGCTACTACATTATGACCTATCAAAAAAGCTACAGCCATCTGTAGCTTTTTTGATATTATAAAAGCTACTCCATTATGGCTGTGATCAGCGGAACCACCGGAAAAGTACATGATGTTACCGTTGTCAGTAGAAATATGACCTTTGCCTCTACGATGTACTTCACTCAGCCCGAGGATACTGATGTTGCACCTCTCCATCTCTCGCTCGACAGTCTCAAGTTTGCCCGGCTTTAACAGCCCTCTAACATTCCAAGTTCCCACGCGTAGTTGGTTCCCAGATGAGAACCTGGTTGATCCAGTGCCTAGACCAGTAGCCAAGTTTCCACCCACCGCCTGGTGGTCCGCGGTGGAGAGGCCGGTAGCATATTTCCCACCATGCAACCCGGAATCACAATGGCGCCGAGAGTTAGTCGAATCGCATAACATCGTTCGATCATCTTGAGAGCCTTGCATAAGTTTTCTTGGGAGTATAGTACAGTGGTTTCCCGTTGCCTACTGTCCAGGAATTTTAGGGGTTATTTAAGCCCCAAGGCCTCTGTAGCCTCTTCCAACCGGCAGGCCGGTTAGGTGTGTGGTTATACCGCCAGTGCTCGGTCGCCAGTGCCTCGTTCGTAATCTAGCAGGGAATACCACGTGCAGGTGAGGTTGACAATAGGGGCCAGTGAGATGTTAAAGCTGTACTCCCCCTTAATCCCCATGACGGTAAGCTGAAGGTAAAGTCTCAGGAAGAGGGTCACCATTACATACACGTACCATGTTAACAATGGTGGCACTCAGCTTGACGGCCTCATCAGTAGAGGATTGTCGTCGCAGCACTGAGTGTCACCCTCCGGTCCCACTAGTGCTGCGACCACAACCCCCCTGCCCGGCTATGCACTTGCTGACCCCTGAACGCAATCAAACCGAAGTTGGATTACTATGGAGGGTTTTTCGCAATCGTGCACGGTGGTACCCACCCGGCCGAATTTTGTGACATACTTGTGTCATCAAATTTCTACTCTGTATTGTACGTACACAAGAAGATGTCAGAAACATAAAGTTGGTACAGTTTTGCGGCATATACAATAGGCGGCCTTATCGCACAGGGCAATTTCTTTCAGGCAACTATTGGATGGAGAGAATCAGTGAATAGAACTAGGGCAGTTTGCGGTTCACATATTAAATTTTATTTATTTTTTCATATATACTCTGACATATTGTCTATATAAAATTATGAATACATATACTTACTGTTCCATCGAATTCCTGAAACAAAAAGAATCGGTGGTAAAAAAAGGAATGGAGCTAGTGGATTCTCAGAATCGCACGTTCCAAAGGGACCAAAGTTGGGTCTACAGAAATTGAGAGCGCCCTGATTCGACCGGGACTGACGTGCGTCGTTCAGATGATGATATTAGTAATACATTCCGGCGTAATACCATACAGAGGGTTTGTGTGATGTGGGTTGTGAGATTGGATGCGGGATGTTGAACGATCGTGTGAACCTAATAAGATCCAGTTACTATACTGCAAGAGGATGTAACCGATGCAGTCCGTCTGTTGCCTAACTGGAAGTCAGCGGGACCAGAAGAACTGAATTTTTTTTGGTTATAATGGCTGAAAACGTTCGTTTGGCATCTCAATTCTAATCGTATCTTGAATCAGGATTGATTCCCAATTTCATGACCACTGGTGTACCCACCTTCTTTATAAGTCCGGTAGTGCTAGTTCTTTACATGTCTACCTACGGTTTATAAGCTTCTTACATTCATCCTGAGAGAAGAAATATCTTCACACTTAACCGACAATTCTATCATGTGTATCTCTCAGAATGGATGTACAAGTGGGGCTCGTGTCACTAAAGAATCCTTATAATTGATATGGCTATTAGCCAACAGGCACGCTGTAATAGTAAGGACCCGGCGACATGTTGGATTACTATAAAAAGGCCTATGACTCAGTGCTGCATACATGGCTCTTGAGGGTGCTTGAGTTGTATAAAATTGATACAACTCTATGTACCTTCATGAAGGCATGTATGGGGCAATGGAGTACGGTCCTTTGCTATCCAGCTATAATGGCGGGCTGATAAGGATAGAGCGGGGCATATTCCAGTGCCCCGTATTCTAGTTCATATTATAATCTTAGTCCATTATGGTTTATGGACAAATGTACGGTCATGAATGCAAAAAGAGGTGAGATTGTGGAATCTTATGGGGTTGAGCTCTCTGATTCCACATAACTCAGATCTCTCTCTCCAATCGACATCTATAAATACCTGGGTATATCGTAGGCGTTAGGTATCTCAGAAACTAGCATGAAGCAATCGTTACAGGAGCGTTTCTCTGGCCGCTTGAAAAAGTTCTTAAAAAGTCTTTTGTCAGGCGGTAATAAGGTGCGCGACTATAACGGTTGGGTCATGCCGGTTTTAATGTGTACGCTTTATAAATGCCAAATCCCTCCATAACCGTGAGGTGTGTAACCTCAGGGAATACTACTTACACAATGAAGTTGATATGCATCGTGACGTAGTAATGGTGGATAACGGACATACCTCGCTAGTTTTGGCTAATTAGAACTGGCGCAAACCTGTAGTACTGAGTATTAATGAACATATGGATGTATGGAAGAGCAAAGAGTTGCATGGACGTTTCTATAGGGCTCTCCATGGGCCTTTTGTTTTTTTTTTACGTGCGGAAATCCCTTCGGATTCCCCCCCGCCGGCCAGCGGGGGTGGTTATGTCGTGTATCGACTAAAACCGCACGGTGTCCTCCCCAAGTGTCCGTTGCCGGGCACCCCGGGTACTCTCCATGGGCCTGATATAGATTTACCGGCATCTGTGTCTTGGATACGCTTCGGTGACCTATTTGGGGAAACAGAAGGTTTTGTTTTTGCAATTGTGGACGAAGTTGTGATGACTATAACTATCGGAGCTATATTCTAAAGGATGGCACGGTTCACATATGTCGGCCGTGCCACCGCGCCGTCCCGGAGAACCCCTTAGACATATAATTTCTGGTAGTTTTCGTTTTGCCAACGGCGAGTATTTGCATACACAGAACCAAGTTGCCAGGATTGTGCATCAACAGCTTGCTCTAAAGTACAATCTTGTGGAATCAGGGGTACCGTACTATACGTATGTGCCCGACGCAGTTCTCGAAAACGGGCATATCACGTTGTAATGGGATCGATCTATCATCACTGACAGGACTATTGTAGCCAATAAACCTAATATAGTGTTGATAGATCGATCAGAGCGCCGAACAATAATTATCGATAGCCCGACCAGTTTTTTTTTTTAACGTGCGGGAACCCCTTCGGATACCCCCCGCCGGCCAGCGGGGGCGGTTATGTCGTGCATACAGTCGTCCGTACAGGACCATGCTCGGCACGATCCCCAGGTACAGTCTCCTAGTGGGGGCGTTGGGTTCCTTAACGTTGGGCGTCAGCCGCGATAGCGCGGCCGCAGCCCCCCTCAGTTTCGGGACCAGACTTCGGAGATGTGGTTCGAAATCCCATCGGCTATCGAGTACGAGCCCAAGGTACTTCATCGTGGGCTCGTTGCCGATGCTTACGCCCCCTACGGTTATGCTGGTTCCCGCAGGTGGCCCCCTCCGAGGCCCGTGAAAACAGATAGCCTCGGATTTGTGGAGAGCCACCTCGAGTCCCAGCCGCCGTATTCGACCCACGACTTAAGCAACCCTACCATGGCCATTAGTGCCGCGCTTTCGGTACGTTGCTCCCCGTGCCATAACGAGGGTGTCGTCAGCATAACAAACTATGCTGACACCCTCGAGCAACGTACCGCGCAGCACCTAGTCGTATCCGATGTTCCACAGGAGTGTCCTTAGGACCGACCCCTGTGGAACACCGCACGACACTTCTCGCCGCCCTGGCCCTAGCCAGCTCGGGTAAACTATGGCCCTCTCGGATAGGTATGCCTCGACAATGCGGCGGAGTTAAGGAGGCACTCCGTGATACGCGAGCGCCTCCCTAACGCAACTCCAGGGTGTTGAAGCCGTTGGCGATGTCGAGAGACACCGCCACCACCACCCCACCCTGAGAGACTACTTCCTCCGCCATGCGCCTAACGCGCATGATCGTTTCCACGGTGGAGCGCCCCCGGCGGAAACCGAACTGGTTGTCCGCCAGATCTGGCCCCACGTTCGTGAGATGCTCGACGAGGCGCTCTGCAATAATCCGCTCAAAGAGCTTGCACATCTCGTGGAGCAACACGATCGGCCGGTAACCGGATGGCTGATGCGCCGGCCGCCCCGCCTCCCGGATAAGGACCAGTTTCCCCGTCTTCCACGCCTTTGGAAACTGGCCCCTTTCGAGGCATGCGCTAAAGAGCGCCCCCAGTCGAGGCCCTAGTTCCTCAAGGGCCAGGACCCATGCTCGGCCTGGAATGCTGTCGGGTCCGGGGGCAGTGCATGTCCGGGCTTTAAACCGGAGCACTGCTAGCCCCAGTTCACTCTCCCTGACTTCGGGCACATTGCCTGCAAGTCGTTCCTTCCACTCCAACACGACGGCCTGGCGGAGCTGGGACTGCACAGCCTCGATTCGTCAAGGCTTGGAGTTCCGTCCCTGCTCCCGCGCTTTTTCGCAACTGTACCAGTGGCGAAAGGGCTCTCGCCTCCAGGTCCCATGGCGGAGTTCCGGCAAGGAGACTCGCCGCCTCTAAGGAGATCGTGCGGTATCCGCGGATGACCCTGTTGGCCATCACCCGCTGCGGAGCGCGCAGCATCCGCACACTTCTGGCCTTCAGGGCCTCCGCCCATATTGGGCACCCATACAGGGCCATGGACCGCACGATCCCCGCGTAGAGTCTCTTGCAGGAGTCATCGGGCCCACTCATGTGTGTCCGGGCAGCAGCCGCGCTAGACCGAGAGCTGTGCCCTTCAATTTGGGGGCCAGACTTTGGATGTGCCCTCCGCAGTCTCATCGGCCGTCGAGGACGAGCCCCAAATATTTCATGTGGGGCTTGATGCTGATGCGATTACCTCCCACGATGAGACTAGATCCCTCAGATGGCTTGCTCCGAGGCCCATAAAAGAACAGGGCCTCGGTTTTATGCGGAGCCACCTCGAGACCCAGCCGCCGGATCCGCTCCACGACTTGGGCAACCGCGGTCGTGGCATTCAGCTTCGCGGTACGTCGCCCTGCACACCGTCACGAGTGTGTCGTCCGCGTAGCACTTGACGGCGGCACCTTCTGCGAGCTCACCCCGAGAAGCACCCAGTCGTATCCGATGTTCCATAGGAGCGGCCCCAGAACCGATCCCTGTGGAACACCGCACGACATCTCACGCCGACCGAGACCGGTCACGGTTGGGTAGAAGACAGCTCTCTCCGTCAAATACGCCCCGACTACGCAGCGGAGGTGGAGAGATACTGATACACGAGCGCCTCCCTAATGCAACTCCAGGGCAAGGTGTTGAACGCGTTGGCGATGTCCAGGGATACCGCCAACATCAGCTCACCCCGGGCGACTGGATCCTCCGCCAGAGCCCTCACGCGATGATGGCATCCATGATGGAGCGCCTCTGGCGGAAGTCATATTGGCCATCTGCCAGGTCCGGCCGCACTCTTGAGAGGTGTTCGACGAGGCGCTTCGCAATTACTCTTTCAAAGACTTTGCACACCTAGTCGAGCAACACTATGGGCCGGTAGGTGTTCCACCGCCCGCGCTGGGAACAGAGAGCCAACAACTCCTCCGAGCAGCTCCGGCTGGAGACACCGGGTCAATGGCGGGGCCTTGGGGCGCAAGTTGCCCCTTACCATTAGGTAGGGCCGCCCCTACGGGTCCCGCTCCATCGTCTCCAGCAGTTCGCAGCGGGCCACCTTTTGGCCCGCCTTATCTCTGCTCGGAGGGCACCTCTGGTCTCCTTGTATCCCTCGTACAACTCCGCCTCTCGGGCTTCCGCATCTGCGGGGCGGAGACGCCTTCTACGGAATCGGGCCCACCGGCGGTGCGTGATCACGCAGGCCTGCCTCAGCCTCGCGATCTCCGACGACCACCAGTAGACCTGACCCCTCGGATTATAGGGCGGAGGCCTAGGCATCGCCGCGTTGCAGACACGGTTCATGGAACCACTCCGCCTCATCGTCTACGTTGTCAGCCTATTCGACTTCCCTTCGGATACCCCTCCGCCGGCCAGCGGGGGTGGTTATGTCTTGAACCGACTGAAACCGCACGCCGTGTCGGGTCTAAAGACGCCGGGTGTAAGGTTGCCCATAGAGCGTATCCCTCGCACCCCGACCTATTATTTTATTGAGAAATTATTTTCTATTGAGAAAAGCAGCCCTGGCATCACAAAATTAACTAGTACGTAACTCCAAGGTCAGGCGGCTGCAGCGTAATAATAACCGTACGGTCGAGCGTTAAGATACTTATTTACACGCAGCCGGCAATCACGTGGACAAGTAGGCATCTAATTCGTACAAGCATGTTGATTTTTCAGGCAATGATTCATCTGTACCAACTATTAGGTAATCTGTGGTATAGAGTTAAGACTATTATTAATTCAATTTCAATTTCAATTTATGTTGTGTGTTTTGTATGCTTAATTTAATTTTGAATAATATTTATGTGAAAAGTGATAACTTAATCAATATAATAATATAATATTGTATGCCCAAATGGTGAAACATAGCTGACCTCATTATTTTGTAAACACCTCTGTGCCTATGATTTACAATAAATATAATTTGAATTTGAGACTACTAAGTGGGATTGTTAGCCGAGACTAATCGATTACTAATTAGATATTTTAATTATTACGCTGCCGCAGACTCGTCTACGCCCGGGACTACCGACCTCCATGATCGGGGCCTGGGCCTAGCCTATGTGTTATTCCGGACTATAATCTATCCCTGTGCCAAATTTCAGCCAGATCCGTTCAGCCGTTTTTTCGTCATAGAGCAACAAAGATACATACATACTCAGAAACTTTCTCGTTAATAATATTAGTAGGATTAGTAGGACACCCTATGAAGTAACGGACAAAAAATATAGATTCCAATAAATAATACAGAGTGTTGTGTGTCAAATCAATAGCGCAGAACACCATTTGGTTTCGATGGAGTTTTTAATAGCATTAAATATTCACAGGTTCGATATCACTCATTGGCTTGACTTTGTTTTGTTCTTTATTACATGTATTGGAGTTCGCAGCTCCTGTCATTATTTATGAGTCCAACGTCAATGTAATGAGTCATTGCCGATAACTTAGTATCGGTTGATGCGGCGCTCTTGGTCTAACTAGTTTGTAGTACAGTTTTTAGAGACCGTTTGGCCGTCATCACCCGCTTAGTTTCTGAATCATCGTTACACATCCGTCCGCGCAGATCTCAGCATCGTGAGTATACTCACTCAGTGTCAGTATCCGACGACGCACGGGCAAGTTTACACGCATTGTGCTTTTATTAACAGTGCATGAAAAACAACGGTTTAGTGCTCTGAAAGTGTTTATGACTGTGTGTGCAATTTTTGTCCGTACGGATCTTTATTCTGTATAACCGGTAAGCAGGAATGTTTTTATATAAAATATTGGTGGATTATCCACAAAATACAGTGTTCACCTTCGGAAAAGCGTTTTTACGTTATTTCCTATTTATATTGTTCAATTACAGAATGACTATTTACTCAATTTCCCTTGTAATAATAATTAACGTAATTCAATAATAAAACTTTATCTAAGTATTAAACTTATTGTTGTTCTAATAAAAACAATAACATGCCGGATGTCATGCCAACCATGTCATTGTACTTAATCAGTACTTAGGAGAAGCTATTCATGACGAGCCTGGTTGTATAATATAATAGTGTATACATGCTTTAATTGAAACTATTGCCCATAATTTGCCTTCAGAATAGGTCTTCCTGTATCATTCCAGCTTGATATAGCAATTAAAATTATAGTAAATATCAAAGAATTAGTGCTAGTGTTTGTTGTCTTTAGATAAAAAGTACCCATTTTGCACTTGTATACCAATAACGTAAGGCTGCATGCTTATCAAAATATGCGGCCTACATAGGCTAGGCAGGGGGCTGCAAAAAATATCTCGGGAAACTATGTGTCCTACAAAAAATCGAAAAGACATATTTTGTAGCAAATCGCCTTACCTACAAATATGTTAATACATTTTACAAAAAAATTACCTCAGACCAATCTTTTAGATGGTCTTTTGAGGAAAATTTTACTCCATTTTTTTTTTAATTTCGTTCATTTAAAACGCTGTTACAGCGCTCTACAGTTGACCGGGTTCGTCAATGCTCATGAGAAAGAAAATTTAGTTAAATCCCTACCTACAACTTTACTAATTCATTGCTAACTCCTTTTCCCGCCACCTATGAGGTAGAGTCTGTAGGCGCGTTTTTTTACGTGGTATCTCCGGTATTCCGAGATATGCGAAAAATGTGTTTGCACCCCTTTTTCCAAGCTGGCGGTCGGTGGACAAGGGCGGCAACCCCACAAACTTGAGGTTAAGCTTCTATTCACATGTCCCAAAAATAAAATTGCGTCCTCTAAAAAATGTAAAGCTCATGTAACATTTCAATGGACTAGTCGTTTTTCGCGGCGCGGCAAAAATCGTGCGACTTCAGTCACTCGTGTAAACCCCGCATAAGAACAAGAAATATCAGTAGGTAAACATTATATAATTTTAATATCATATAACGTATTAGGTGTCATAGGAGAGTGTAAGTCTTGTAATAGTAATAATAATAAAAACTAATAATAGCATCGGTTCTCTTAGAGGAGCTTTCAAATACAACCTTTTAAAACAATCGCTATCACGTAAAAGCTTTGGTTATTGTTATTATACTGCTTTTCTATGCACCTTGATAGACAATCAAATTAAACATCATATTAAGGGGTAAATAGTAGGTAATGTTATGGTGTGATTTTTGTAACTCACTTTGGACTAAATGTGAGCACAATGTCTTTGTTAAACAGATAATTACTAGCCGTCAAAATTTTAACCAGGAAATACTTCCATGGTTCAGCGAATCGATTCCATCCGCCATTGTTCGCGCTATACCTCTCTACTGATGTGTAAAAATTATATTCGACTAGGCTCTTTGATTCCCTAATGCAGTGGCAGAGGATATTGAGAGGTAGGTAAAGCAGTAATATGACGCAACTTTGACAAAATATTCCGTGAGCAAATAATTTTCTCAGTTGCTTTGTCAATATCGTTTGACTGATTGCTATCAGTATCAGTGACAGTTGAGGTAAATATTATAGTTACACAAAAAGAAAATCAAATGAAAAATATATTTTAATAGTAATAAAAGTAGAAACCATGTTTGAAAATAGTAACTTAAGGCTACATACGCACTATGCGGTTAGCCGCAATGCGGTTGGCCGTCCAGTGGCCCGCAGGATGCGGTTGCGCTTGCGGTAAGCCGGGTGGTGGTTAGCCGCAACCGTAACCGGAACGTGCGGTTAGGAAACCGTCGTGGTTTGCGGTTGGATCGGCTCATTTCCAAGATGGACGCCGAAGAAGAACATTCTGCGGATTTTGTATTCCAGATTGCTGGTCTATTTTGTATCTCTATTATAAACTTTTCTGTATCGAAATCCATAGTTAATTATCGATAAAATGCGCGAGCGTCGGTGAACACGTAAACCGTCAATGGCGGGGAACCGCAAACTAGCACCATCCGCGTAGTGTGTATAGCAACCGTGCGGCTGGCCGTCAGTCGGGCCGCAGCGCTCAGAACGACCGGAGCGGTCGGCCGGCAGCCGCATCGCAGTGCGTATAAAAACTACTTTCTCGTACAAATTTTTGATTCCGGTCAGCCAGTCGGCTGGCCGCATTGCGGCTAACCGCTTAGTGCGTCGGTACCCTAAGTCATGATTTAGAAAATAACTTTTACTTCGGGCCACCAACCAAAAAAAATCAAAATGTTACACCCAGGTAGTGGTGGTAGAAATTTGATGACACAAATTTGATACAATATTCGGCCGGGTAGGTACCACCGTGCACGATTGCGAAAAATCCTCCATAGTAATCCAATTTCGGTTTGATTGCGTTCAGGGGTCAGCAAGTGCATAGCCGGGCAGGGGGGTTGTGGTCGCAGCACTAGTGGGACCGCTGGGTGTCACGCGGTGCTGCGACGACAATCCTCTTCTGATGAGGCCGTCAAGCTGAGTGCCACCATTGTTAACATGGTACGTGTTTGTAATGGTGACCCTCTTTCCTGAGACTTTACCTTCAGCTTACCATCAGGTGAGGTGAAGTCAAATTGACGTGTCCTAAATAAATAAAAAATATAAAAAACCCACTTTTTATCACTTTTCTCGACGTTTCACATGATTCTAAGTCTAATTAAGCAAAAAAAAATTTTGTGTCGGTCTGTCTGTTGGTATAGATGTCTGTTTACGCAATAACTCAAGAACCACTTATCCGATTTAAAACATTCTTTCTCCAATCATCTTGTTTGGTTAATGGGAAGAACTGATTAGATTTTGGGGTTTGTACGTTCAAGGTTTCGGGTACCTTTTTTTTTTTTTCTTTTTTTTTATCGTGCGGAAATCCCTTCGGATACCCCCCCGCCGGCCAGCGGGGGCGGTTATGTCCGGCTTGCACCGACTAAAACCGCACGCCGTCTCGGGTCTTCAGACGCCGGGGTGTAAGGTTACCCATAGAGCATATACCTCGCACCCCGGCTGACACTGGGCCATCTCACCACTAACAGCATCGCTCATCCTGTCTCCTCTGAAAGCAGAGGAGTACGGAGAGCGATGTGTTCACGCCACGTTGGGTATTGGCCGACGATCAATGCCAACCCTATGAAGGGGTGAAGGGGAAGCCATTGACCGCCGCCCAGGGTGTACCGGCCGCTCCGATTCCGTTCCCCCCGGACTGCAGCGGGATCGGAATCGGAGCGACACTCGAGGAGGTTACCCAACACACACCCCAAGGTTTCGGGTACCTACCATACAAATTGTCCCTAAAAAATCATTTGTTTTTGACGTCGACGACGTTTGATTTGATTTCATTTTCTTCATATTTATTGCTCAATATATAAAGACGCGTCGAATAAGATGCATAAAGCCTAAGGTCTGTAATTTTGAATAAAAATACTGCAACAAAAATATCTAAGTTTGGCCCGAAGTTTGACAATCACTGTGTGATTTCCGCCCCATTAGATTTTTCGGGAAATCCATGATGTTGTATATGTTTTTTATTGGTATATAATATAACTGCTCTTAATTAAATGGTTACTCATAATACTATGTAATTTAAATTTAACTTAATTTCCTAAAATCTTATGTCTCTATTATGATGGAAAGACACTTTATTCTTGTGTTCTCTAAGAGTAGTTAGAGTAGTATTCACTGCACTACGTAACACTAACTTCACTTTATTCAATTAGATTTATCTAATAACTAATTAATAAGATCAACAACAATTACAAGAACAAAAACTTGATACCAAAATATAATTCAGATAGACTGACTACCACCTACCTACGGATAAAGCAAGTATGTATCTATACCGACAGCAAAAAACGTATTGCAAACATTATAAGTAGAGCAGATAACATAATAATGTTTGTTGAAAATACTGATATAAGTAAGATATTGCCAAGAACCCGAAATTGTTGAATTTGTGCACAAATAAATGCTCGACATGCCCACCCCATCGTTGGCACCGATGGGGTGCAGCCCGAGGGGGTTTCCACACGTAAAAAAAAAGGTTAAAAGATTCTGTGCCCAATCAATGTATTAGTTCTTGTTCAACAGGATTTGCCTTTGAATTACTCCTCAATTTCAGTGTCAACGCCCTTGAGTTATTTTAATTTTGTTTGTAATAATAAAGTTAATGCAACAAAATACTGTAATTTACTTCGAACTACCATTTGGCAACCAGACATGTATCATAATAATGCCCGTAAATATTTAGGCTTTATACCCGACAAAAATACCACACCGGTATACTCACTTCACGTGGAAAAGGTGAATTACCAAGCGGAACGCCAAGTGCGGTCAGATTTTTTGCTTTTTAATAAACTTCAGATGATAACGTACGTACCAACTACCCTTTTTAATCGCAGTTGAATTTGTTAACTTTAAACTATAACTATATTGGTCAAAAATATGCATGGTATCTAAATTATTTCAAGAATGTTGATCTTGTGAATTTTAGTGTTGTGGAACTGAATCAAAACGTAACCAGCTGGCACCTATCCCAAGCATTATGTAAATATAGAACTGAGAATATTACTGGAAGGCATATGACATCAGAGCTCGTAACATTTGCAATACAACTTATTGAATAAATGACAATTTAATTTCTTTCTGCACCCTCAACACACGTCCTTGTACATTTTGTAACTATACCATGATGTTACAAAATTGCAAGCAAGTTACTCTGGTAGGAGGTAAGAGGAATGCGCTCATTAAAAATGTATGATGAGCATGTCATTTAGTAAGTGGCGGCCGCGATGTAGAGCGGCTTAAGAGCTGCCCACTTTACTTTCTACCTTCACTTAGACGTTTTAGAAAAACTAACACGTTCATAACATAATAAAAATAAGTTTTAGCTAGACTTCGTAGGTGTTGCACTAATTAATAAAATTTTGTGTTAGCAAATCTCGTAGTAATTAGTATATATAGTATATAGTATAGTATATATATTTTGCTACAGCGCTTTTGATTTTTTTTTATGATGTTCCTCATAACAATTACAATCTAGCCTTGAGGCTAATAAGTAATTTAAATTTATTTCATATGCTAAAAACTTACATAGTAAAGAATGTGTGGTCATTGGCACTTTTCTTATGGTCTCTCTATGCAACTGCACTAGGAAACACTAATTTCTCTTAACTAACTCAAAAGGCTTAGCCGTTTTTAGTCTCCTTACTATGCCCGTGGTGTCAAGGAGCTGGATAGCCTCGACTATCACATGTTGATGAAGTCTCTGTTCATGAACTTTGGCGTATTTTTTTATAACCTTAGCAACAAGGTCCACTACTAAGTCCCTATAAGTGGTACTCCAGCTTTTATTTCTTTAAGATCAGACTGAGCATCTTCATGTGTCATTCTAAATATTTTCTTTTAGGGTTCCGTTGCCAAACGGAACCCTTATAGATTCGTCATGTCTGTCTGTCTGTCCGTCCGTATGTCACAGCCACTTTTTTCCGAAACTATAAGAACTATGCTGTTGAAACTTGGTAAGTAGATGTATTATGTTAACCGCATTACGATTTTCACACAAAAATTGAAAAATAACATTATACTTTGGGGGTTCCCCATACTTAGAACTGAAACTCAAAATTTTCTTTTTCATCAAATTCATATGAAACAACTATGGATAGGTCTTCAAAAATGATATTTAGGTTTCTAATATATTTTTTTCTAAACTGAATAGTTTGCAAGAGAGACACTTCCGAAGTGGTAAAATGTGTCCCCCCCCCTGTAACTTCTAAAATAAGAGAATGATAAAACTAAAAAAAATATATATGATGTACATTACCATGTAAACTTCCACCGAAAATTGGTTTGAACGAGATCTAGTAAGAAGTTTCTTTTTAATAAATCATAAATCGTAAACCGCAATTTACCTTTCATTCAATCAACTAAAATATAAAAAATTAAAAAAAAACATTATTGTGTTACTTGCTGCTACGGAACCCTTCATGGGCGACTCCGACTCGCTCTTGGCCGCTTTTTTAGGGTAGAATTCTAAAACATCTGCAAATTTTTTAGGGAGCATTTTCCTTAACTTATATATTTATAAGACCTCTATGCCACACTTCATCAAATGCCTATGCTACATCCAGAAACATTTTAGAACAGACTTTCTTTTCTTCTAGAGTTTTTTCTATAACGTAATTCTATGTACTTACTGTACGTACTTCTCTGAAGCCGATTTGGAAATCGGGAACCGGTTTGCTATTTTCTATTATAGTTTTAAACGTATTAGAAAGAGCTTTTCAAATAATTTTAAAATGATTGGTAGAAGTGATATTGGTCTGTATGATGATACTTTTTGAGGAGATTTTCCTGGTTTGCGGATGGATCATTATAACTTCAGCAACTTCCTAGATACTAGGCAAATGTTTTAGTCGGAATGTAAAAATAAAATTGAAATATGTATACTTTTGTTGAACTTTTAGTGTACATAATGAAAAATAAAAATTTGTACATATTTATGATGGAAACACTCGTCGTTTCATATTGAAAAGTAGTAACTTATGAGTTAATAAGAAACACGAACAACATGAAAAAAGGTGCCCAAATTATCATCGGTACTATTATCACCTGTCTTTGTTTTCGGGAGCGTTATAACCCCTAACACCCGGTATACTAAAATGATTTAATTGATGATGAATGATGAAATTTTTTTTTGAATATACCTACTTACTACCACTAAGAGGATATATTTTAAAGGAGTCATAATTTTTGTAACTGTAAACCAAGTGATTTTTATTTAATTGACGTTCCCATAATAATAATTATAAACTTGGGCTATTTCACTAATCAGTATTATAAAAAGTTTTTACTATATGTACCGTCTACTTTGGTCTTCAATATAATTACTTACAATAAACAAAAGACCCAAGTTTTGTCTGATACAGAGCCCCAGATGAAAATTTATCTTTGATATTAAATATAAGATAAGCTGCTGGTTTATATCCACTGATAAAAGCCAGCGCACTTTAAAATGAAAATAAATTCAATTGTATTGGATATAATAAAGTAAAGACATATTATTTCAATTTACAAATTGTTAAATATTTGAGGAGTTACTTCATTAACTCATGAATTGAACTGGATTTTGATGAAAATGTGACCAATCTGAAAGTAGGTTCTTCACAAATAAAAAATATTTTAAATTTAAGAAACAAACAAAACAACCAAATTGAAAGGCCCGTACTTCTTTGAAGTCACTCAAAACACAAAACATGCCATAAATTGAATAAAAAACGCTACATATTTTTAATTACTGTCTTTGATTTACATTATTTAAGCATTAAATTTATATACTCTTTGAACTGTATCGTGTGTCCACCTTTCTATGTAGATACGTGAACAAAAACAATAAAATTGCCACAAATGTTTGTCTTCTCATATTTTCAAGCGACTAATTATTTTATTGTTGTACCTATTAGCTAGTTAGTATTAAGTAAAAAGGTATTTTTGAATGCCGAAAGAAATAGATAATAATTTACTATTCCGTCGTTATCTCCAAAACTACGATGGTTCATATTCAATCCCCACCCAACAGCAATATTTGGCGACGTTTGTATCCGCAACCTCTAAAATAACAAGTCTAACTTCTTGGCCATTACACCACCGACCGTTCGATCGTTCTGAAGCGAATAAATCCGATAAGCTTATCGAAGAGTAGAGCTAATATCGGTCATACAAGGTGTTCTACACCTATAATGGAACGTGATGTCATAAAACACATGCGTCATATATGGCGATCTAGAAGCATAAGCACGCCATATGGTCTTAAAACGTTTACGAGGTTTTAAGGTCCGATATCTAGGCAAATTACATGGTGTATAGTAATGATCTAATTATTATTTATCGTTTCAATAAGATTAATGGGTTTATGGGGTCCCATTAAGAGAAGAGGCTAGGCCCAAGCCAACCTCACCTGCTGGCTGATACACTTTCCGATCAGCGGACAAGGCTCTGGTGCCGGTTTCCCTTTCGAGGTTGGGGTAAAAAGTCGAAATACAATCGATTTTTTGGCGATAAGATTAGATTACCTATAGTCTTCTTGAAGATAAACAGAGCAAATAAAGCGAATAAAAGAGAAAGCTAAATTGAAGTTTTCAATTTACTTATTCATTCAAACTACACTAGTCTAGCCTTTTAGACCAATTAATACGATAGCTGTACTTCTCGCTAAATTTTGTTAGAATAAATAACACCTACGTAACTGTAACACGTAACTCTTAGTAGTCCCATTTGCCGACTAATTGAATTAGAAATTAAATTACCAATAAAAAAACCCCCCTACACAATAACCTGAGTTCCCTTTAAAAAGTAATAAATAATGAAATAAATTGGAATAAAACTATTTTTAGCGAATTCTATCGCGATTTATTTGTTATTTTATATTTTACATTGATCCCGACGTTTCGGTTGCTTTTCAGCAGCCATGGTCACGGGGAGACTAAAGAGGGTTGTTGTCTTGTAGTTTGAAGTGTAAGTTATCTCAAAGTACCCGAACTATGTTAAATTGGTGTTACTCTTAATATTTACGCAGAATGAGCTCACAGTGTCATGAAGTCTTGTTGTACACTTGTGGACACATCTATTGGCCCACCTTAGAGTTTAGGTTTCGATGGCCCCTACCTAAATATGTTTGCTAGATTTAACAAAAAATATTGATGCAGTTTTAAACCTGATACATTTTACCATCTTTTTCGATCGTATTGTTTTAAATTTGAATTCAGAATACCACACGACATGGAGCTACGCTTAACAAGTCGGGTATGCGCCTTGATGAAGGCAGTTGATTTTTGAATAAAAAACATGTTTTATCAAATCAAAGGTTTAATTATCAAATAAAGGTTTAATTTAATAACGCGTGTTGCCTCCATGGGCATCTACGACAGCTCTCATACGATTAGGCATAGAGTTTATCAACCGTTCTATGAAATTTTGAGGGATCATCTCCCATTCCTCTTCTATGGCAGTTTTGAACTCCGGCATCGTCTGGGCAACTGGCTGACGAGCTCTAACATCGTCTTTTTAGCTCGTCCCACATGTGCTCAATCGGGTTCATGTCTGGGCTTCTGGCTGGCCAGCCCATAACTGTGATGTTCCTATCCCGAAGATATTTCCTGACGATGCCGGCCGTATGGCCATGGCCATGATAATTCATGCATAAAAAGGAAATTTGGGCTCACATGGTCCCCGTATGGCATCACGTGAGGTTCTAAGCACTCACGAATGTACCTTTCAGCATTTAATGTTGGTAGCCGTGGTCCCGTAACAACCTCAAGTTGAGTTTTGCCGCTCGCGGATATACCGCCCCAGACAGTTCATGAGCCACCGCCATAAGCAACTCTCTCTTGAAAGCAGAATTTGCAAAACGCTCTCCCTTACGTCGGTAGACCATCTTCCTTCCATCATTGCCATGTAACACAATTTTAGACTCATCAGAAAAGAGTGAGTGCGCGCGAAAAGAAGACGCGGTGTTCGGTGGGCTCGTGTTAGTTTGGGGCCATTAGCTGGTTTGTGTGGTACCATATTGCGTTCTTTTAACCTTCTCCGAACAGTTCGAGCGCTCACAGATACTCCGTGGAAGTCGCGAAGTTGGTTTTGTATATCAATGGAGGTAAGGTGACGATTTGTCAAGCTGGTCGTCACGATGAATCGATCCTGCCTTTCAGTTGTGACCCGAGATCGTGGCCTTCCTTGGCGACGAACAAAGCCGCCAGTCTCTAGGTACCTCCGATAAACATTTCGGACCGCAGATCGACTTAAATGAAGTTGAGCACTCACATTTCTTTGGCTGTATCCGGCCTGGATAAGTGCCACAGCTTGGGCGGCGACTTCAGGCGAAGTTTCCATAGATTATTGATAGAACCTCACCTTAATGTTAAGAATAAGTAATTTTTGTTGCAAAACCAAAGAGAAAAATCACACTTTCAAGAATTAAATTCAAGTAGGTAAACCATTAAAATCAAGTTTTCTTAGTATTCGATGGTTTGATATCAACGAACAGGCTCCAAATTGTCTTTTGTTTCTTTAAATTCTGTGTTCGAAATTCAAAAAAAGACTATTGAATAAAATTTCGAATGTGCCTGGTTCAAAACTGCATAAAAACTTTTTGCTCGACCTAATATAAATTTTAAGCTAGGACTAAACGAAACTGAAAATGCAAGGTGGGCCAATAGATGGGTCCACAAGTGTATTTTAATTTTTCTTGGAATTAATTAAGTAAATGACTGGGTCCCAAGCTGGTGGTACATTCCAACCATCTTCTCTATTAAAATTAGGATGTTTTTTAATTTGAATAGCTTCGCGGAGCATCCTAGGTATGAATCGATTTTCTTTGGCGAGTATCTGTGGTTTATCAAATCTTAAGTAATGTTTGGTCCCCTGTTGCACGTGTTCACATACAGCAGACTTTTTTGAGCGTTGGTGTTTTATATTTCGCTTGGACCAATATAAGAGAGCATACAGTCACAATCTATTTTATAGACCCCTGCATCTTGTAGAGGCAATTGGCACTTGCCAGATGGTAAAAATTGACATATCTTCGTTGGCGGCTTGTAGTATGTGTTAATTGAAGCTCGCTTCAAGATGTAGGTAGCCAATCTTGTCAGTGACCCCTCGTACGTATAGTAGGACTGCATCAGGCTGCCGCTCGACAGTGGCTAGCTTTTCTCGGGATCTGTGACTGATGCGCGGTTGTTTGAGCTTGTTGTCATACAGAACTTGTTTGACATGTTGTAGCTCAGCGTCCAGGTGTATCTAGTCACAGATCCCACGGGCTCTCTGAAACAAAGACATTCCCACAGTAGCTAATTGTTTAGGGTGGTGGTGGAATTCACCGTTTAAGTTCCTATGAGTGTGGGTCTTTTTCCTGTACACAGTGTTGCTCAAAGTATTATTAGAGTTTCTGATCACACAAAGCTAATGAATTATTTCCCTCTAATTCCATAGTGAATAACATGTTGTTATTAATGGAATTAAGGTGTGTTAAATAGTAGATTGTTACACAAGGGTTGAAAGTCAGCCATTTCACCCGAGATATTTCTGGCGCTCGAACGAAGTGAGAGCGCCAATAGTTCGAGGGTGAAATGGTGACATTCACCCGAGGTAAACACTCTACTTTTCATTTCGACTATGTGAGGAAATTAAAATACCACACACATTTCATGAAACAGGTATATTGATTATCAGTTAAAATTTAATGTAAAATTAGAACAATTTGAAAATAGATTATTAACAACAGCTTTTGCCTGTTCTTTAATCTCATCGGGAGTTAAGGCCCTGTCTGGACGCAAGCTATCATAATTATGCTTATTTTTTGTTTCTAAGATTATTTCTCTCTCTCTCTAAGATTACTGATGCTAGACAGTTGTTTTTTTTTATTATACAGCTAATTATCTACTGTTCACGCACATCCAAAAACATTTTGGATAAATAGAGCAGTTTCTTGTTAAAAAAATTGCAAAGAAACACTCTTTGAAATAAATTTTTCGTTTCAATTATCTCAATATTTTTAGCGATGACATATATATTTTTTGTTACAAATATAAAGAAAATTTAATTACCCAGTGGGATATCTACAAATTAACATCCTCAAATCCGTCATATTTTTTAAATGATTTATTTATCTGTTTGATTTGTTTGGCGACACCAGCATTTTTGGCTTCGGTCCATGGCACAGAGGAATTAACCAGGAAAATATTATTACCCACACTGGTTAATTCTGAAGTGCCGGGCAAAGCCGAAGCCATAAATGCTTGGAAAATGTTTTGCCCAAATTCTGTTTTGCCCACCAACCTATGCTCCCAGAGACAGTGGGATGAGCCGCTTTGCAACATTTTAAGACAGCAATTAATTAATACGTCCTCTAATGTTGCAGAGCGTGCTCGCCTTTTGGCTGTGGGAGAATGGGAGTCTGGTGTGTGGCTTCAGGCTCTTCCGTCGTCCAACTTTGGCACCATGTTGGACGACACGACATTCAGAATTGCAGCCTGTCTTCGTTTAGGTGCTCCCTGTGTTGCTCCTCATCGTTGTCACTGCGGAGAAGCAGTCGACAGTCTCGGGCACCACGGCCTATCATGCAGCAAGAGCGCAGGACGCATGTCACGTCATGCACATTTAAATGATTTAATCCGCCGGGCTCTTGTCACCGTCGGCGTCCCAGCCATCCTTGAACCAGTTGGTTTGGTGCGCGATGATGGCAAGAGACCGGATGGTATGTCTTTGGTGCCTTGGAAGATGGGCAGGCCTTTGGTGTGGGACGCAACATGCGTCGACACCCTTGCGCCTTCCCATCTTCCAAGTACGACGGGGTGCGCCTGTGCTGCTGCGGCATCTGCGGAGACCCTCAAACGGCGCAAATATGATAATATAACCAACAATTATATATTTGAGCCGTTTGGGGTCGAAACGTTGGGTTCGTGGGGTCCGAGCGCACGGTCGCTTTACACGGAAATTGCAAAGCGACTGGTCGATGCTTCGCGTGACCAAAGGGCTGGCCTGTTTTTTGCCCAAAGGATTGGTATTGCCATCCAACGGGGTAATGCCGCCAGCCTTTTGGGTACGTTACCAGTCGACATCGATGGGGAGGAATTCTTCGACACCTGACCCCTTTTTCCTTTCCCTTCCTTTTTTTTTAAATCTTGTAAATATTTTTATTTATTAATTTAGTTAGTTTTGTTTATCTGTATATATTAAGTCCGATAGTAGAGATTATAATTTGTCCATTTGTAATCGCGATAGAATTTGTTAAAAATAGTTTTTTCATTAATATATTTTTTTTATATAATTTCATATACGAGTATGCTATGCTATGTGCCCCTTATTGATCGGACAGTAGTTTTGTTACATAATCTAAAGTATATATTAACTGTCTAGCATCAGTACTCTTATAGAGAGAGAGAAATAATCGTAGAAACAAAAAATAAGCATAATTATGGTAGCTTGCGTCCAGACAGGGCCTTAAGCTAATATCCATGTCACTGGAATCACTTTCCGAAACCATTTTTAACCACAATTAACACAAGGTAGTTATTTATATTGAATTTCGTTTTCCCGCTAATTCTTTAGCAAAGTTAAATTGTTTTTTTTTAATACTGAAAAAAATGTTATAATTCACGTACATACTGTCAACATTAGAAAAGTTTTGAAAATCGAATCTATTAGTTACATTGTAAACGAGTTGGTCACGAGATGTGCATTTAGGCGGCCATGTAAAAAAAACGTCATGATATCAAGGCATTATGACGTAATTAAATTCTCATGGATTCCACGGCAAAACTTAAAATTTAAAAAAAAATTACTTTCCACCCTAGGGATGAAATAAGCTACATTCCACCCATGAAAATGAAACTTTCCGAACAGGAGAGATGAAAATAGTAGTTTTCAATACAAGTGTGGGATTTCTGTTATTACAACGAGTTCCGACAGATGTTGACCCGAGCCGAAGGCGAGGGTAGACAGTCGGAACGAGTTGAAATAACAGTCCCACACGTTGTATTGAACAACTATTTTTAATACAGGTTCGAAAATTTAAGCAATTTAATAAAATAATAAAATCACAAAAAACTCAACTAACTAATCATTTATTTCTTATAAAAGTTATAATTCACATATACATTAAAATTGGTACAGTTTTTTATACTAACTAGGGAAGTTTTAGGTTGCATATTTACTGTTTGAACGTAGAAGGTTTTAATTTTGCTGAGAGTTCGGAAAAGTATCCCAACATAACATTTTCTGAAAAACTATTTGCTTTTTTCTCGTCTCTCCACGCAATAAATTCGTCGTATGTGTAGATATGTAGCGACTTTTTGACTTTTCCGGTAAAATGTTCTCCGAAGCATTTTGTGCAATTATACTGAGTTCCGGCGGTGTTAATTCAAATAAATTCTCGTCGAAATTCGTAAAGGATTATGAGCAGAGACTATGGCAGTGCACGTCATACAGCCAACTTTTTGTATTTATAAATTTAATTTGGCCGATACTAATATTAATTTAATGTTTAAATTTTATTTAAAATAACTTTTAAGTCTGATATTGAAACAAATTAGTAGCTATTTTTTAGAAATATTTCTTAAAAATAGCTACTAATTTGTTTCAATTTATATAAAAAATATAAATCATGAAAACTACTATGAATTTTTTTTTAGTAAAAACTTCGTGGTTGTTTTTTTCTTTTTAATAGACTTTATTTTGACAGTTGGGAAAGAAAACGCACGAGTTCGGGAAAGGTAAGGATAAAGCTCTAGTATGTAATAGCCCACATCCCGAACGCTATACGTCCCTGCAATACGCCACTTTTAGAGCTACTGTATTAAAAAGGTATTTATACTATCTGTTAGTAGTATTGTAGTTAGTACCGTTTATAAAATCTATACCAAAACCTTCTCCAGAACGCAACTAATAATTTTCTGAAAACTGTATCAAAATCGGTTCAATCAAACGCGAGATAATCGTAGACAAACATACAGGACAAACTGTGAACATTCTTTTGAAGTCGGTTAAAACACCCAAAACTAAATTATGTGTACTTTAAGAGGAGATGCAATCATTCTAATATTACATATTTATCATTCCTTTTATAAAAAAATAATCAATATTGACTCCATTTAAAATAATTTTAATCCACTAATATAAAGATTAATACTGTAGAAATATAGGTTATGTTTGTTTTTTTGTATGTTTCTTACAAATAACGAGTAGTTAGTCGTTTAAAATGTACCTGAACTGTCTATTACATTTTCGCCTTATGTCCTACCTCCCCGCCCTTGTATCCCACAGGCGAGGACTCAATTAAGCGGTACGCGTACGCCTATGGTCTGTAGATAGAATTGTGGCCGGTTTGTGGTTTCTAGACTACCTTTGAAACGTAATATAATATCGTAAAAATAGCACAGATAATATAAAAATCGCTATAACTTCTTATGCATTGTCCCACGTTAATCTTGTACTGGTGGATAACGCTGTGAGTTACATATATACGTATTTATGGGTATATGCGTTATTTCCCACATTATCAATCAGAATTTTGCAAAACAAACATGTCTGTATTTTTTACATTAAGTTGAGAGATGGGTGTAGTTATTAGTTTTCCCTGAAATAACCATATAACACAAAACGATTACTATATAACAAGTGTCATGCCATAACTCATGGTTTTTTTACCCTAGTTACCTACCCACAATAATTTAAAAATGTAAGTCTGATGATCTGCATGTCTTTGACATAGGATAAGGTTGTGTAATGTTTGTGTATCTTATCTTAAGCTAACGTGTCCGGTTGGAAAAGCGTTAGGAGACATGATGAGCTCCGTAATAACGGTGGAAAGGCCCATCTTGGAGGACTGGTTAGAGAGGCAACACGAGAGCCTCTCGTTCCGGCTAACGCAGGTGATCTCTGGGAAGAGGTGCTTCGGGGACCACCTGTGGCAGATCAGGAAGGAGCCAATGCCTGAATGCCATCACTGTGATGCAAGCGAGGACTTGGGGCTGCACACACTGGTGGAATACCCGGCGTGGGAGGTGCCGAGGTGGGCTCTCGTGGCAGACCTCGGGAGTGGGAGTCCTCTCACTCGACGTCTTGCTCACAGCGATGGTGCGGAGTGAGAGCGCGTGGGTCGCCACTAGCTCCTTGTAGCTCCTTCTGCGAGGAAATAATGTTTGAGAAGTAAGCGGTGGCGGGGGTCCCGGAGACACTCGGTCTCTCCCGATCCGCAGAGGCCGCGAGGCGCGGAGGTGACTCAGGCGTCTGACGTCGCTGAACGATATCCGTCCTCCATGAGCGCACGCCTGGGGGTGGCAGGTGGAGCCGTCTGTCACCCTAACAGAAGCAGGCCGGGGCGCGTCGCGCGCCCCCTCTATTTTTTCGGGGGCGAGACGGGGATACCGAGTATGCCAAACACGAGGGGGCCCTGGGTCAGCTGGGGAGCCAGGGAAATCCATGGGCCAACGTACACCCTGGCGTCTGAAGACCCAAGATGGCGTGCGGTTTTAGTCGGTTCGAATTCGACATAACCACCTCCGCTAGCTGGCGGAGGGCTCACCGCGGGGAAATCCGTAAGAAAAAAAGGGTGCGAATTGTAGTTCTTTTCTGTTAACTTGTGCGTAGATACATTAGTTGAAGTTTTTGTTCTGAAAATATGTGACATTGTTTTTCTCTGTATTTGTAAATTAGTTTTAACCATTGTTTCGGTTTTATCCATGGTAACTTAACTCTGAAGTCTGCTATATTCCTATGTCGTATCAAAAGTGTTGATAATTTCCTCACATAATGTGATTCGCTCATAAATTATACAATAATTATTTAAAGATCTAAAGTTTAGTATCGCAACCTATTGCCGCCTATAATCCATTCTGAATTTTTACCTATTTATGGTGACAGATGTTAATTAATCTAAATTAACCAAATCTTATTATTTATTTTTTATTATACAGCAGAATATTCATCCGCTCACATGTTGACTCTATAAAGAAGGTACATACCTCCACCGCATAGAAAGTGATAGTCAAAATAGCCTTGTGTTGTGACGGTGATTAGGGTCACTAGTTACTAGACGTCTTAACGATGAAAGACAAGATAGGGCCATCTTTTTATGCTCTACATAGGTACAACTCCTTGAGCCGTGCAGAGTACTTTGTCTTATATTGAACAAATTCATCTACCACCCATTTTCATTGGTACACTTAGCGTGAAGATATTATATTAGCAATACGAATTAGTGGTGGCATTATGACCGAAGCGAGGCGCCGCACGCCGAGCTGTCGTCGCCGGGAGTTGCGGGTTACATATAAAATTAGTGTGTGAGCCCACTACGTAGACAATTAAGTGTTAAAATCTTGGGCCAAGCATTTTTAACCGACTTCGAAAAACTGGGGAGGTTCTTAATTCGGATATTTGTATTTTTTTATGTATGTTCCGGCGGCATAATACTGTGTAATATATGGATGGATTTGTAAAAAGCATTTATAGTTCAATCAAAATAGACTTCTCTTGCATTAGGTAATTCCAAAGAAAATTAAAAATGATGTACGGTGAAATTGTGTACCTTTATACGTTGTGGTGATGGAATAGGGTCCCATGGGTAGCGGGAACGGGATCAGATTCCACGCAGGCGAAACCGCGGGCAACAGCTAGTGTGAAATAAAAATAAAATTATAACCGGTAGACACATCGTCCTTACTTCTAATTAAGACTGAATTACCTTGCTGACAGTCCCTGAAGACAGTTTACTGTACCTTTGTCGAACTCACCGTAATTGCTTAGAGACTGCCATCGATCTCGGGCTTAAAGAGCCTCTATGGATTAAAACCTGTTGAAGTACAATTCGGGGAACAAATACATTTCTAATTGCTTACATAATAATTTGTATGAAGTGGATTACAAGTACCATTAATAGTAAGATATTTGTATAACGGATTAATGAAACATGTTTTTGTTTTTGTCCATAAATTTTAAACCTAAGGCACGTAGCACCATAATAACTAGGAATTCAGTGCAGGGTGCGACTGGAATAAATTGAGCTGAGCGAGCAGGACTCTTACTTAAAAATCAGACATCTACTACGGTCGCGCGCTTAGCTAAGGCCGCGCGCTCGTGAAACTGTTTTTCGGTGATTATTCCTCAATGATACATCGGACATGAACCATCTTGCTATAAAACACTCCTCAGTGTCCATACTATAACCGTGGTAAATTTAGTCAAGATCGCGTGAGTGGTTACGTAGGAGTTCAGCCACCAACAAACGGCTATGCCGGGTATACGTATTAATAACATTAAATTTTTTATAACATTAGTCAATGCAATAAAATAATTCACAATGATCGACATTGGTACTAATGGACGAGTGTCAAATGTTGGTCTATTATTATAATAATACTAAAAAAGTCTCAGGAATGGGGTTCACCTATACAGACACCGGAGAGACGGTCGTGTGTAGAATAGCACCTCCCCAACTCTTCCCGTGGGTGTGGTAAGAGGCGATTAGGGGACATATCCGGGCATAGACATATCATAGCAGCGCCCCCGCAGATCAACCCCTCCACTAACCACCACACGCTTCACAAACTGACCCTGGCTTTTAACCCTGACGTTTAACGGACGAACTCTGAGGCTTGACCATCATCTAGCGCAGTTGGAAGTGGAGTTAGAGAACATTAAATGGCATTTTCTCGGGTTATGTGAAGTCCGTAGAGCGGGAGACGACACCGTAACCCTTGACTCGGGCCATCTTCTCTACTTTCGCGAAGGTGATAAAACATCCCAGGGTGGCGTAGGTTCTGGTCCCGAAACTGAGGGGTGCTGCAGCCGCGCCATCGCGGCTGATGCCAACGTTAGGGGACCCAACGCCCCCACTAGGAGACTGTTACCTGGGGATCGTGCGAAGCATGGCCATATACGGGGCCTCTGTATGGGCGAAGGCTCTGGCGGCCCGCAACGTGGCTGTTCTAAACAGCCCGTTGAAAGCGATGGCCGTCAGAGTCATCAGGGGGTATCGCACGATCTTCGTCGAGGGGGCATGTCTCCTAGCTGGGACCCCTCCATGGGACCTGAAAGCGAGAGCCCTTGCGTTATTGTACCAATGGCGCAAGGAGGCGCTGGAGCGGGGCCATAGGCCGGAGCCCCGAGAAATCAGAGCTAAGCGGTCCCAGCTCCGCCGGGAACTCATGGACACATGGAGGGTGCGACTTGAGCATCCAAGGTGGGGGCAATCCACCATTGCGGCGGTGAGGCCGATCATGAAGGAGTCGTTGGAGAGGCACCACGGTGACCTCTCCTACCGGATGTGCCAGATATTTACCGGACACGGGTGCTTCGGTCCACCTGGAGACAACGCCGCAGTGCCAGAACTGCGAGGATCCTGGCGAAGACACGGCGCTCCACATGCGTGTTGGGACCCACGCTCTGGAATGTGCTATTGGACGACTTGCTTCGGCTCCCATATCCGGGGGGTGTGAGCGTCGTGGCTTACGCCGACGATGTGACGATCCTGATAGAGTTCGAAACTCGGGCAAGCATAGAGGCCACGACTTCTACAGTGTTGGAGCTTGTCGGTGAGTGGGGCCCCGAAACAGGCTGTAGTTCTCTCCTGCGAAGTCTGTAACTATGACAATCAGGGGAAAACTCCAGCGGCCACCTGTCATCAGATTCGGGGGGATATCTGTCAGGAGCGTCACATCGACCACGGTGCTGGGTGTGGTGGTCGATGCTAGTCTATCGTTCGCGCGGCATGCGGTATCGATCGGGGACAGCGCGGCAAATTGCTTCGGCAAGATGTCGAGAGTATCGGCGTGCTCGTGGGGTGTCAGATACAGGGCCCTTAGGGTCCTGTATCAGGGCACCTTTGTTGCGACGGAAACGTATGCCGCGGCATATTGGTATGAGCGTGCGTCCCTTCACGTTGTGCGGAGTGCGCTATTGCGCACCCAGAGACCCGCCCTGGTCCTTCTGACCAAGGCGTACCGCTCGACGAGCACCGATGCGCTGGCGGTGTTAGCCGGAGTCCTACCGGCTGACCTCGAGGTAATTAGGGCGGGCGAACTAGGTGTGGCACGTGAGTCTGCGACTACCAGGAAAGAGCTTCGGAGTGCCAAACTCAGCGGGACTGAGTCCGCTATTGCCCAATGGCAAAAGGGTTGGGACACATCGGGTAAGGGGAGGAAACTTTATCGGTATTTCTCGGACGTGAAGGTTCGACTTGAGGCAACTTGGGTTGAACCGGACTATGAAACCGGTCATGGCTGCTTTAGGGACCGACTTCACCGCATGAAGCTAGTAGACATGGGGTCATGCTACTGCGAAGAGAGTGAGGTGGAGGACGTTCACGACGCACTGAATGTCATCTCTACGGGGACGAGCGTAGGCACCTTTTGGATAACGTTACGGTTCTTCAGGTGGGTCCAGTGTACTACCCGGATCTGGTAGGATCAGAGAAAAATTTCCAGTATTTCCGTGAATACGCGCGAAGGTGGCATCAGAAGCGCAGTGGGCTGGAGAGAGGTGAAGAAGTAAGAGACCTAGAATAGGCGAAATAACAGGAAACATGGTGGAGCTAGCGGTACCACTGAAAGGTGGCCACACGGCGGGCTTAAGCATCCAAGGCGTACGTGTGTTGTTCACGCCGCAGAAGGGGGAGAGGCTGAGATAAGGGACAAGAACGAAGAAAACAACTTGTAGGGAGAAACGTGCGTACCCTCAAAGAGCCACGGGCAAGTAATAAAGTATCCTCCATGATCGGGGCCTGAGGACGGTAGTTGGCCGACTCGCCGTCCTTACAGAAGCAGGCCGTGGCGGAGACGTGTCGTGTGTGTCCTACACACGCCTGCCAACTCACCGACGCAGGATAAAACCCGATCCCACCAGGCGAGACCGCGGTGGCGGCCAAAGTCCGCCGGTAACCCTGGGGTTATCCTTTCGAGGGCTTACCCGGGGTGCCCGGCAATGGACACTTGGGGTGGACACCGTGGTTTTAGTCGGTCCGATTCCGACACGCCCACCCCACCGATGGGGTGAAGCCCGTGGGGGTCTCCACACGTAAAAAAATAAATAAAAGGTGGCGTAGGTTTCCTCGTCAATAGGGCCCACTCTAGCAACGTTCAAGAAATCTCCAGCGTGTCGACGGATAGCAAGCACATATTCAGAGATGTCTCAGTGATCAACAGGTTTAATACCGGATCTGATCACTGACTGCTCCGAGGCTCTCTGAATATCAACCTAAAGCTTGAAAGAAACCGTCTGAAAATGTCCACGCTCCGACTTAACCCAACTCAAATCATAGCGGGCACCGAGAAGTTCCAGCAACTTCTCGGGGAAAGATTGGTTGCCTTGGAACCCACTGATTAAGCTGACGAGACCCTACACAATCTGGTCGAAACGCTAAGGGACGAGGGTATCAAGTTCTGCAAAAAACAGCGTACTGGCAGGAAGTCCAAACTCTCGGATGAGACTCTGGGGCTGATGACAAGAAGAAGGGAAACCACCCAAGCGATTTCGTCAGACAGGTCAGACCTAAACAAGAAAATTGCGAAGATGGTATGACGCGACTTTCGGAGCTCCAACACACGCCTCATTGAAGAGGTGATAGAGTGAAACCGAGGTTCCAAAGTATTCACTCAGCAGCTTGGCAAGAGCCATCTGACGAAGCTCAAATCGCACGACGGGAGATCTCCGTCGAGATAGAGGTTTTCTATGGCCGTCTGTACAACTGTGTAACAGGGAGCATGTGCAGTGTACAGCACTGCACATGCCCCGGTTCTCGACGAGACGACCATGACTCCAGAGCCACCCTGACACGCCACTATACTGATGAACTGCCTGATATCAGTCAAGACGAGATCGTGTTGGCTCTGAGGCAGCTTAAAAATGGAAATGCCCCCGGTGAGGACGGAATTGCTTCAGAGCTTCTGAAGGAAGGAGGAGCTCCTGTCATACAGGAGCTACAAAAACTCTTCAATGCCGTCCTTAACAGTGGGATAACTCCTAAGGCGCGGAGCGGGATGTTTGGGTGTTCTCTTTTTTAAGAAGGGTGATTAGGCCCTCAAAAACTATGGACCCATCACACTCCTGAGCCACGTCTATAAGCTGTTTTCCCAAGTGGTCACAAATCGTATCACCAGGAGACTCGACGAGTTCCATCCACCGGAAAAGGCTGGGTACCGCGAAGGATATGGCACATTAGATAGACATTAGATAAAAACAATTTTGAGAAGGAGGCCGAGAGGAGGATCGAACTAGGCTGAGCAGCGTTTGGGAAACTACGTCGAGTCTTCGCGACATCCATACCGCAGTGTTTAAAAACGAAAGTTTTCAATCAGTGCGTCCTACCCGTAAAGACCTACGGAGCTGAGACGTGAGTGTCCACCTCACGTTAGGGCTGGTCCACCAGTTCAAAGTCGCTCAGCGAGCTATGGAAAGAGCTATGCTCGGAGTTTCTCTGAAGGATAGGATTCGTAACGAATACATCCGACAGAGAACCAAGGTTATCGACAAAATACAATGAATTAGCAAGCTGAAGTGGCAGTGGGCCGGCCATATCTCGCGAAGAAACGATAACCGCTGGGGTAAACGTGTTCTTGAGTGGATATCGGGACTCGGCAAACGTAGTGTAGGACGCCCTCCGGCCAGGTGGGATGACGATCTGCGAAAGACTGCAGGCAGATGCTGGATGCGGCAAGCTGAAGACAGGGCTCTATGGCGCCCTTTAGGGGTGACCTATGACCAGTAGTGGACTTTTGGATAGTGTCTTACGACAAAATTTCCCTGTCATAAGGGACGGATACACAAAAAGGTGGTAGGGTAGATACACGGGAATGCTGACCTAGAAACGAGGCGAAGCCTGGGCAACGGAAGCGCCATGCATCTCTTCCATTCTCCGGGAGAGGTGTTGCTGCTCCCGCTTAATGTTTTGCCTAGGCTGAAGTTACTCAAATTTGGGGTTTGGTTCTCGATTTCCCCACGTGGATATCTGATTAGTAGAGGACATTATGGGGAAACGGCGAGTGAGCTAGCGGGTTTACCATCTCTGTATTATTACACAATGGTCAAGTCCATGGTCTAGGTCGTTTATTCTTCGGGGCTGTGAGGAAGAAACCTCTTTAAAAATCCCTAATCAACTGAAAGTGCTGGGCTGGGTGATAGCTCGTTATTTTATTAACCGGCCAGTTTAGGTGGAGCAATTGCGGTCGTTCCTCACAGTAAAAAAACTGGTCAAGTGCTAGTTATACTCGCGCACTGAGGTTACGTTTAAAACTGGACACTGATGAAGTGGCTAGTTCACAAACTGGACTGGGAACATCTGCCGATGGACCGATGGCCCAAAGCGTGTCTTAGAGTGGAGATCTCGAATCAATAACTAAAAAAGGTGGGGCAGGACACATCACTAACAAGATGCACTGACGACTGAAAAAAGTAGCTAAGACAATAATGGATATATTTTTATTTTTACCTTGCAAGTGTCTAATGCAAATTTTTGTATTCGATATTAATTTCAACGTGATACCTCCCAAACTATCAAAATAACGACCAAGCTATTAAAATACAAAGAAAGAACATAACGCAAAAATATATATAGTATTAATACAAAATCCAGACAACCTGTCTAAGAAAAAAAATTGACATATTAACACGGAAAGGTTAACAAAATTCAATGTTAATCGATTTTACTAAGGAGTTTTAATACTGATTTCGACTTAAATATGATGAAAAATATTTTGCAACCTCCTATTACCATTTTAGGGATTGAATATTAAAAAAATTAAACCTGTGTTTAGTAAAACCTTTTGTAAGAATATAAATGCCAAGTTTGAAGTTGATCAGACCAAGAAAACACGTTGTTCCATACAAACTTTGCAACCCCCTTTCACCCCCTTTTTAGTGCACACCTACGTTACTTAAGGAATATATAGATATACTATACTATATATTACTATACTATACCTTCTACACTTGTACCTTTTTTTTTTTTCGTGCGGAAGTCCCTTCGGATATCCCTTACACACACACGTACTACACTTGTACCTACGTGTTATTTAATGAACGAATGTTGAAAAGTGGCGTACGTAACGGACTGCTGAGACGAGGTCTCGAGTTCGATCCCCAGCCGCCCCGGGCACACACCTCTGACTTTTCGTAGTTATGTGTGCATTAATAAATATTAATTCTCGCTCGCTTAATAATGTGCCCGGTAGATGGCAATAGGCTCGCCCCCTATTACTTTGGGACCTTAACATAACTGGCAAATCGTGGGTGTGTAATACACCTCTGCCTACCCCATCATGGATACAGGCGTGAAGTTATGTTACGTGTTCAGTGCGTGAACCGTGCGAGCGCAATAATAAAAAAAGACAACAGCTCTGCTACCAGTCTCCTTTAACCCGGAGACAAGGGTGAGGAGTGAGACCACGAGCAGATAGTATTCAAGCCGTAGCCCCACCACTCACTTTCACGCAATCACTACTTCGTTCCGAAGTGTGATCTAAAGCGCGACAGTGGAAACTCAAATAAAACTAAATCTTAATATCTAACTAAAATAAAGTGTCTAATGATCCGGATCTACACCAATGTGCAATCAACAAACGGTACAAAATCATTAATCAAACACAGGCAGTCGGTACGAATATAAAACGGTTCAAACAACAAAAAACACCGCAATATTATAAAAACCGACAAACCCTCAAAACGGTCAAAAGGTAACAAATCAAATAAGAGTCATCAAAAATTCCCGGGAAGTTGAATTCCCGTTACAGTGAAACGGTTAATTCGGTCAGACTCGACCACAAAAAAATACCTGTAAATCACGAGAAATATTAAACTATAAGATTACCTATTTTAAACGCTCGAATACAAACTAATATAAACATAGATAATAATCTATTCAGACCTCCTGGCGGGTCCAATCAAACACATGAATAAACAACAAATTAAATTTAAACAGATTTTTAGAACGTACTTGTTTCAATAATCAAATTAAGCCGCAATTGACACCCGATCGAAATCGACCAGTAAATATTTTAATTACAATAACAATTCCAAGTTTTAAAGTTGAAAATAGTCAGATTCAATTCCACCAAAAGGCAAAATAGTAATGAGAAATTAACAATCAAAAATGGCGAACTCTAACCGCGCGTTAAGTTTCAAATTGCAAACAAAAATTAAAACAATACGTTATTTATTATCAACAATACATAAAATATATTAAGAAATCTGTCACTGACCTTCAATGGACCGGGATTCAGCCGGGAAAGTAGCAAAGATTGGAAAGTGTGCCTATTTAGTGTATCTAAGTATATGTGACATGAATGTACGTGTAATTGAATATACAATAAACTAATTATGCAATAAAATAAAATGTGAGATTTACTTCCCATAGAATGTGTTTTCAACCGCAGCAAAGTTCCAAGTCCAACGAACGCGATGGGCGTATTCACTTTATTTAACAAAGAGATAACTAGCTCGATAATTAATTTTCACCAATTAATCAACATTCAACAAACAAAATCACAATAATGCTCCCTCAAGGCGCGTGGCAAGGCCAACCCAAAAAAGTGCAAGCCCAGGGTCTACCAACGAGCTAACGAGCTCAACCCAACTAAAAACAGCACGAGCACAGGGTCCACCAACGAGCCAACGAACCCGACCCATCACAAAGCGACGTCGCGCTCAACTCGCGATGTACAGCTAGCATAGCACGCCCACCTCGTCCGGAACAGGCGTTATTGCGCTCGTACTACTAATAATGAGCGGGTACGTGAAGAAAAAATAATGTACAAAAACCGATATTTTAATACGCGGTGAAAATATCAAACTATAATTATTTAACGATTAAAACTAAACATTATGTTATGTTATAAATGAATAAAATATAAAATGGATGTATGTGTAATATACGCGTGAAATTACATGAATATCAGTGAACAGATCCCTTAATGGTTTAGTTTAGATTTATCATTGGCCCCGGTAAGTTGCGCTGCAATGGGGTTAAATCGAACGGTTAGGTAACGTTTGAACGAGATATGTCAGGTTCACTAGTATTGGACGGCCCGCCAATTCGGCATCAGCCTTTAGGCCCATAGTGCTGCTCGACGAGGCGGGTAAGTTGTTCGAGAAAATTCTCGCTGCCCGCATCGTCGAGCATCTCACTACAGTGGGGCCCGACCTGTCGGACGCACAGTTCGGCTTCAGAACGGGGCGTTCGACGGTCGATGCAATCCTGCATCTGAGGGCTGCTGCCGAGGAGGTTGTGAGCCGCGGCGGAGTGATGTTGGCGGTGTCTTTGGACATCGCCAACGCATTCAATAGTCTGCCGTTCAGCTGCATCGGGGAGGCGCTCCGCTATCACGGGGTGCCCGTCTACCTGAGGCGGCTAGTAGCAGACTATCTGCAGGAGAGGCGTGTATTGTACGAGGACTGCGACGGACGTGTGCTGCAGCGACCCGTGTCGTGCGGTGTTCCTCAGGGGTCGGTCTTAGGGCCGCTCCTGTGGAACATCGGCTATGATTGGGTCCTCCGCGGAGTCTTTCCTCCCGGGCTGGGTGTCATCTGCTACGCGGATGACACTCTCGTCACGGCCCCGGGGGAAAGCTTCGAGGAGGCGGCGCACTTGGCCACCGTGGGAGTCTCCCAGGTGGTCGGACGTATTGAGGCGTTGGGCCTGCGGGTGGCGGGTGAGAAGACGGAGGCCGTGTTCTTTCACGGGCCTTATCGCCGCCCGCCGCCCCGCGCCTCGATCGAGATCCGTTCGGTCCTCGTACCGGTGGCGGCCCAGATTAAGTATCTGGGCCTATATATCGACTCCAGGTGGCACTTCGACGAGCACTTCCGTAGGCTCGCCCCGAGACTCGTCGGCGCCGCGTCCGCCCTGGGGAGGCTTTTGCCAAACCTGGGCGGAGCCAGTATCGGCTGCCGACGGTTGTATACCGGGGTGATCCGGTCAATGGCGCTGTACGGCGCACCGGTGTGGGCGGACGCCCTGACCGCCCGCAATAGGCCCTCGCTTTTGAGGGCCCAACGCATCGTGGCGGTCAGGGCCATACGCGGGTACCGCACCGTGTCCACGGAAGCGGCCTGCGCATTGGCCGGAACCCCTCCGTGGGATCTGGAGGCGGAAGTGCTCGCCGAAGTATATCGACTGACGACGCAGCATCGGGCGGATAGTGGCAGTCGGCCTCCGCCCGAAGAGGTCCGCGGGTGGCGAGATGCCGCCCGCCAAGCCATTATGGCTAAATGGTCGTCCCGGCTGGAGTCCCCGAGTGCAGGTCATCGCACCGTGGCGGCGCTCCAGCCGGTCATTGTCGAGTGGACGGAGAGACAGCACGGGACCCTTTCCTTCCGACTGACTCAGATGCTTTCCGAGCACGGCTGCTTCGGAAAGTATCTGTACTCGGTCGCCAGGAGGGAATTGAGTCCCGCCTGTCATCACTGTCCCTGCCGCGAGGACACGGCGCAGCACACGCTCGAGGCTTGTCCGGCCTGGGCGGTGCAGCGCCGTGATCTCGTGGCAATAGTGGGAGTCGACCTCTCGCTGCCGGCCATCCTGCGCTCCAAGGCACGCAGCGAGAGGAGTTTTACCGCGGTCGCGTCCTTCTGCGAGGATGTCATCTCGCAGAAGGAGGCGGCGGAGAGGATCAGAGAGGCAGACGGCCTCGCGGATCCGATCCGCCGCCCGCGAGCTGGGCGGCGTGCGCGCAGATTCCTGCGCCTCATGCCGCCCTAGTGAGGCCGCGGGTGAATGGGCCGGGGTTTGCCCTCCACCCGCAGTAGAGCCCCCCGCGAAGGGGTGATGTCCCGGTGTGTCTGGACATCGCCTAGAGACGGGCCCGCACCGCACCTTGCGGGCCGGCGCATGAGTGTTCCGTCGATGAGTGCGTAGTATTTCCGACGGTTCACTCACTAAGTCGTGGTGTATGGCACACGGCAGGTTGTTTTAGTGTGGTGAGAGCCCCACATAACCGTGCGGCGTCCCCGCGCCGCGCGGTATGCGGAAGGTACATTTTTTCCTGCCTGAACAAAAAAAAAAAAAAAAAGGTTCACTAGTATTATCACGTCTTAATAATTTGAAAGGTACCATCGTGATAGCTGTCGTTTAAGGTTTGTGTCTATAAATTAATAGTCTGAATAACCGATTACAGATAACAAATGAATTTATGATCGATCGATCTCTGGTTTAAGAACTTCCTTGCTAGCTTACCATTAGTCATATGAACCGCCGTAACGATTAAAATGTAACAACACTAATATTCCAAAATGAAAATGGGAGAAGGAAACCATTTTAGGACGTCTCTCTAATTAAGTAAAGTAAAGTTGTTGCATTACATTCTTTCAAAAAAGTTTAAATAATAACTTCTAATTTTAGATTGTTTTATTTTTCGTTTAAATCGTGCAAGGCTTACATTGTGTCTATCTTCTGTCGATCCCATGTGTCAAAAGGTACCTCTTAGGTTATTTAGATTGGAATATATAATTTTGAATAATATGCAAATCATAGTTTAATCGAGTTTTTCTTATTATTCACTAAGCACCTTAAAAGCCTCGAACAGTGCCGTGTCTACCTAATGACGCCATGACGCAAATTATAATTCTCCTAACGTCGTCGTCGACATTTCTTTTTAATTCATTGTTAATGAGCGTCGGATGTAGTCCACGGACGATAATTTAAGAAAAAGAATAAGAGCCGTTGACGTCATGCTCGTAACATCAAATATTATCATCGGCTCGTTGTGCTTCGCTTCTCATTTTTAGTATTATCAATAAATCTACCGCTGCTTCAAGCAGCAAAGTAAAATAAATGTAAAAACTGGAGAAATAACATATAGTAGAAACTAAGATTGTGTAAGGTTACTACCACTAATAAGGTAATAACAATTTTTTTTTTTAAAAAGAATATTAGTAACCGAAATTACTAATATTCCCCCTAACCCCTCCAGCTAAGCTAAATTGCTTGTGTTAGGAGTGGGTTCACGTCGGTAGTGTAATGGCCAGGATTCGAACCCAATCGTAAGGTCGACTCCTTAACCACTAAGCTACCGACGCTTTGTAACAGAAGTTGTAGTTAATAGAATATACTATTGTACATTTTTCTAATGATATTAATCTTAATTTAAGAGATATATTATTGACGAGAATCGACAGTTCGGTTAAGCGGTCGGTCATTTGAAGCACTACTGTAATTTAAAGTCATATCATTTTAGATATGCAAGCGCTTTAATCTTTGGAGTACAAATGAAACAATACTAATTCATGTTACGTAAGGTAGAAATATTTTGTACGTACGAGGATCAGCTTCCAGGTATTCAGTTCAGCCATTGTTCGCTGAGAGAAGAAGAAATGGAGATTGTTAGATGTTAGATAAAAAAAAAACTAAAAACATACAACCAAACCAAAGAAGCCCAAACTCGAGGCGCTTATCAGTAGCCGTTGGAGAGTTCGAACATCTACCTATTGGTTCTATCATCAAATCACCTCGATGGTGTCTAATTTACCTATGTATTTTAATCCTGATATTACATACTTATAGAATTTAATTCGATTCGATTCGATGACACTTTTTAGCAATAGCACAACGGGTGTACGGGGAAACTGAAATTCCCCCCGTGCTCCACTGGTCGGGACCAGCGGTGAACGGGTCGTGCATTCACAATTAGAAGTAGGTTAAAATCGACCTCTAAGATCAAGTCCGTACTGCAAAATTACACCGCACGATTTTTCGTGAACATATGGATATTGTATAAAGCTACACGCATTGGCGGAAATAAACCGCGTGAATATAATACCGCTATCAAATCTGTGTTTGGCCAGAGTATTTACCGCCCCGCAGTGTTTGGGACACTTTGGGGCCCAAGTATCCGAAGGGATTTCCGCACGTAAAAAAAAAAGGGGGCTCCTATACAACAAGCGTGATTTCTTTTTTGATATTGTAATTTTTCTGATATTGATAACGGTAACACGTCGACGCTTGAAATATTCACAGAATATTATGTTAAATATTCACTAGAAAAATTAATAAGTAAATTAAAATAAAACAAATAATTAAGGCGGTCTCCCCCCTCCCATTCAACAAACGTGACTTTTTCGCCGTTTTTGGTACGGAACCCTTCGTGCGCATGTCCGACTCGCACTTGGCTGGTTTTTTTAAGTAGTAGACCTCCATGCAGGCTTAGCGGCAAAATGCACACATCTGCGATAGTCAATTTGAAAGGCCCTCCATTTAAATTTGGTAATCCTTGTTGTGCTTAAGTAGCAGCACCAACTAAAAATCATGCGATTATGATGAATCGGTATATATTAAAAACTAGGTTAACCCATCGAGGGATAAAGTGATTGACAAGTTGATAAGTGCAATCCTGTAAAAAAACCACAACATATTGTTTAAAGCTTTTTATGAGTTCCCAACTTATCACCTGTTTATCTTTCTACTTATAATTTGTATGATTACAGTTCTTTAAAGACGCGTTGTTATCATATCGTATCTCAGTGAGTCAGTCGATAGCGAGCGTTCAACTGGTATTTTAGTACGTTGATTACACTGCTTAGTCCTTTCAAATTTGTTTAATTCGTGTCTGAGTGGGGATAAAATGGATCCTAGTGTGCGTAAAAACATGAAGCATCTTATTGAGATGTTCGAATCGCGTGTTAGTAATGGAGAGGAAGAGGACGCGACGGATATTGATGCGAAGGATATTGAAGGAATACTGCAACAAACTCAAGAGGCCTACAATCGGGCTATAGGTACTAGATTGTGTTGCTTAGGTGCCTTAACAGTTTATTATTTGCTTAATAACAATAATCAAATGTGTGTCTTCGTTTATAATTGACTTTTGAAAACATGTAATGCCTTTTACCTCCGTAATTCATAACCGTACGTTAACTACTTTCATACATGCTGCACTTCTCTGCTCGTTTAGTTTTAGAGAGCATTGTACAATTTGCAATCGCAATTCCATTACCAATGACCGCGCTTATGTAATTATTAACTATAAAGGCTAAAGTAGACCTGATACTTGCAGGATCTACTATCTGCAAATAAGTATGTACCGAAATTGCATTTTAGCGAAAAATGGTCTGTTACATTTTGATGACTCTCTTTTTTTTCTGATTCAGATGTGTGTTCTTGTGGTCGTGATCGATTAAGTACGCATATGCAGTTTTTAAATTATGTGTTGCGTTATTCTTAGTTTTTCGAAAATCTGAATCGCTATGTCGTTTGTATAGTCCGAAAAAGATAGGTAGGTTCACGTACTGATCAAAATTTGAGCAAAAATGAGTAATTAATTATTTATCAAGTTTGACGAGGTTGTGTTGGACACTATCGAAGTGTCACATCTACTTACAATAAGCAGCGATGACTAATAGCTAAGAAACGATTACAGGCGCAAACATCATACTATATATTAAGGCGAGGGTATTCGACGACTTGGCGTACTGCCCGGCGTGGAAGGTGCCGAGGCGTAACCTCGTGGCAGCAATCAGGGTGGGAGTCCTCTCGCTCGGCAGCATAATTGCGACAATGGTGCGGAGCGCGAGCGCGTGGGCCGCCGCCGCCTCCTTCTGCGAGCATGTAATGCTCGCGAAGAAGATGGCGGAGCGCGCCCGGGAGAGATTTAGAACTCTCCCGGCCCGCCGAGTCCGCAACATGCTCGCCGCGGGTCGCAGGCGACTCAGGCGCCGGAGGTCGCTTAACGACCTCCGTCCTCCATGAGCGCACGCAGGTGAGGCCGCCTGTTACCCCAGCAGAAGCAGGCCGGGACGGTGGGGCGACTAGCACCCCTCCCCCAAACGGGGCAAGACGGGGACACCGTGGTTCCCAAACCCGAGGGGGCCATCTCGAAACCGGAGATGGCCCAGGGTCAGTCGGGCTTTATGGGCAACCTTACACGCCGGCGTTTGAAGACCCGAGATGGCATGCGGTTTTAGTCGGTTCAAGCTCGACATAACCGCCCCCGCTGGCCGGCGGGGGTATCCGAGGGGATTTCCGCACGACAAAAAAAGGTATTCGATGACTTCAGGTATGTTTGGCATAGTAGAGTTGCCACTTTACGCCACAACGAGGCGCTTGCACACCGCTTGGAGACCAACTAAATAAGCTTGAGAGACTCCAGAACCTCTGCATAAGATTGATATTTGGTCTTCGCAAATATGATCACGTTTCTGAATATAGAAAAAAGCTCAAGTAGTTACCTCTCCGCTTTCGCCGGAACGCTCACATACTCTCCCTGTTGAATAGTATACTTTTAAACCCTACTAATCCTTCTTACCTTACAAAACGTTTTAATTTATTGAACGATACACATTGTAAGTTCTTGAGATCGGCAGAGAATTTAAGATTAAAAATGCCGGGGTATTCTACGACTTTCACAGATAAATCCTTCTCCGTTCAAGCGGTTCGTTTGTGGAATGCTCTGCCGGTAGCTATTAGACGCGCACAATCCTTAATGCTGTTTAAAAAATCCGTTAGCGATCACTATCTGCGTGACATCGGCTATATCTAGAAATTGGTTACTCCTTATATCGTATATATATATATATATATATATATATATATGTATAGGTATGTATGTAGTGTATATATATATATATGTATATTGTGTAATTGTATGTATGTATATGTAGGTGTGTACATATTTATAAGTAAGTATTTGTATAGTTTTAAAACAATGTTTAGTTTGGCAATGATCTGAAGTGTACCTATATTTAGGTACCTAAATTGATCAAGTACACCACACTACCCAAATACGAATTTCCGACTCTTTTTTCCTCCATCCAATGGTTGCCTGTAAGAGATTGCCACAGTGCGATAAGGCCGCCAAGTGTACATACCATAATCTAATATTTGTATTTCTTCTTATCTTATTCTTGGTGTACAATAAAGAGATACTACTACTACTACTACTTGCAGTCCGCGTCCAGTGTTTTGCGTCAATATACAGGAAAACAACGAAGATTAACTTCGGATGGTGTTGTAGTATCAACACTGTTATTTACATAGAAGATAAATAGAATGAATAAATAAATAAATATTTTGGGACAAAGTACACAACGCCATCTAGACCCAAAGTAAGCAGAGCTTGTCATATGGGTACCAGAATGCGGATAAACATACTTAAATACTTTTTTTTAGATCTTCTAGTTGCACTTTAGATAAAGGGAATAAAGCTTATAATAATTATAATATTGTAATACAGCTATCAGATGTCGCTCCCGTAAGAGCTTATATGAACCAAACTATGAAAAAGAGCAATAGAATAGTGGACTCCGAGCACCAAGCTGCAAGATCTTGATGGGGCCTCATATACCCATATGGCCCCCTAAAACCATGTGGGGCCCTACACTAATGTGCCCCCACACACGCCCGTATATGGGGCCCTATATCTAACCCATGGGGCCCCATTCACATACATCACTCATGGGCCCATACACCCTTGGGGTGACATTGACCCATGGCACCCCATACTTCTATGGGGCCCCATACATATTCGTTACCCATAGGGCTCATATACCCATGGCTCCCATACACCTATGGGGTCCCATGCACCCATGTGTCCCATATACCCCTGGGTCCCATGTACCCTTGGGCACCATTAAGAATGACATATGTGGTTTTCAGAATACAGGGACTTCTCATTTTCGATAAATGTTAATCTAAAAACACCCTTGCTCAGGGACTCTCGCCTAAAGTAGTAAATTATAATTGGTACCTAGTTATTATGGTATACATACAATCATAACCTGTTTACCAACGGGTTAGGTTGAGGCAACATTAGCAGATCGTATATCTTCAAATTGTAATATTCAATAGTACCTAATATCAACATTCAACATACTAACTAAACAAAGTTGGTATCTGATGTATGTCATACATAACTTCCATCCTCTTCATAATGTTTATCAAGTACACATAATTTATTAACGTTTTTCTCGTTTCGTTGCAGGCAGTGAGCTCGAACCGTCAGCAGTGACTCAGAGCCCGGCGTCAGAGTTCGAGGCTTTAATCGAGCGTCTGGAGCGCGTCACCTCGCGGTTAGAGTGCCTGCCGCTGCTAAGCGCTCACTCGCCTACTCTGCCACGCTCGCCCGCACCCTCTCCAGCCTCTGCGGGAACTCCACCACCACCACCACCACCACCACCTCCGCCTCAAGTCGAACCATCTGACAACATGAGTGTTAACGGCTATCAGGATATTGTACAGGTAACATATAATAATAATAAAATTCTTTATTGTTTCGAAATATTCACAAATGGGGGTTCATTCTTAGATGGTACAATTATTAAATTGCTAAAGTCAGTGAATTATGTCGACCAAACTAGGCTTAGCCTATATTTTGAAGGACAGTATCTGACCGTCAGGTGGAAGGTACAATAAATTTTGTACCCGCGACCTTTGACGTAGCAGTCGAACGCTTTACTGCCACGCCACGGAGGTCTTCCCTAATTTATTATCCCTATCCGTTTGTCCCATTGAATTTGTAACTTTTAATTTCATGGATTTCCTAATTTTTAATTTACCATGTTTGTTAAAGAGATTTGATCCGTAAGATTGACCGTATCGATTAATGCCATAAAAGTACAGGTGTTATTTTTTCGGATTTTAGCCAGTTCGATTTACCCAGTGTGGCAATCGAGTTTACAAAAATCTTTGAATGCAGTTTGAATTGTTTAAAGAAATTAAAATTAAATCTCCTTAAGCAAAATTGTCTATCTACATTATTTAAGATACTTTCCGTCCATGTGGCATCGCCGTGGGACGGCCTGTAAATACTTTTTTTCCCCAAAAAGAATTTGTTACTTCAGTCAAATTTCATTTCTAAAAGACAATTTACCCTTGGAGATAGAGAAAAATCGATACTGTACTTTGTTGGCATGTGTACTAGTGTATTTAGGGATGTTGATTTTTCATGAAAACGACTTTTTAAGATGATTTTGCAGGGGCATATGAGTGATGACCCCGATGACTCCTGCAAGAGACTCTACGGGGAGATCGTGCGGTCCATGGCTCTATATGGGTGGCCCAGATCGGGCGATCTGGGCGGAGACCTTGAAGGCCAGAAATGTGCATATGCTACGCGCTCCTCAGCGCGTAATGGCTATCAGTTTGATCAGTGGGTACCGCACGATTTCCTCCGAGTCGGCGAGTCACCTTGCCGGAATTCCACCATTGGACCTGGAGGCGAGAGCCCTTTCGCAACTATATCGGTGGTAAAAGGAGGCGCGGGAGCAGGAACGGGACCCTGAGCCTCGAGAAATCGAGGCCGTGCAGTCCCAACTCCGCCAGGCCATCCGCGGTGGAATTGAAGGACCGACTTAGGTTACCAAGCACAGGGCACGCCGTAATAACGGCGGTAAGACTTATCATGGAAGACTGGCTAGAGAGGCGACACGGGAGCCTCTCGTTCCGGCTGACGCACGTGATCTCTGGAAAGTGGTGCTTGAGGGACCACCTGCATCGGATCAGGAAGGAGCCAACGCCTGAGTGCCATCACTGCGACGCGAGCGAGGACTCGGGGCTGCACACGCTGGCGGACTGCCCGTCGTGGGAGGCGCCGAGGCGTGACCTCGTGGCAGCCATCGGGGTGGGAGTCCTCTCGCTCGGCAGCATGATTGCGGCAACCGCCACCTCCTTTACATGCTCGCAGAAGGAGATGGCGGAGCGCGCCCGGGAGAGATTTAGAACTCTCCCGGCCCGCCGAGCCCGCAATATGCTCGCCGCGCGTCGCAGGCGACCTAGGCGCCGGAGGTCGCTTAACGATCTCCGTCCTCCATGAGCGCAGGTCTGGGGGTGGCAGGTGACTCAGGTGAGGCCGCCTGTCACCCCAGCAGAAGCAGGCCAGGATGGCGGGGCGATTGGCGCCCCTCCCCCAAACCTAGGCAAGACGGGGACAACGTGGTTCCCAAACCCGAGGGAAACCGGAGATGGCCCAGGGTCAGTCGGGGTGCGAGGGATATGCTCTATGGGCAACCTTACACCCCGGTGTCTTAAGACCCGAGACGGCGTGTGGTTTTAGTCGGTTCAAGCCCGACCGACATAACTGCCCCCGCTGGCCGGCGGGGGGGGGGGGGGTATTAGAAGGGATTTCCGCACGAAAAAAAAAGGTACGTACAAATTGGGCACCTCAAGCATAGGTAAAACGTATTCTATTCTTTACCCCAATAAACATATTATGTGTAGTGAACAACTCGTTCCTTTTAAGGGTTCCGTTGCCAAATGGCAAAAAACGGAACCCTTATAGATTCGTCATGTCTGTCTGTTCGTCCGTATGTCATAGCCACTTTTTTCCGAAACTATAAGAACTATGCTGTTGAAACTTGGCAAGTAGATGTATTCTGTAAACCGCATTAAGCTTTTCACACAAAAATAGAAGAAAACAATAAATTTTGAGGGTTCCCCATACTTAGAACTGAAACTCAAAAATTTTTTTTTCATCAAACCCATACGTCCACGTCATCTATGTATAGGTCTTCAAAAATGATATTGAGGTTTCTAATATCATTTTTTTTCCTAAACGGAATAGATTGCGCGAGGGACGCTTCCAAAGTGGTAAAAAATGTGTGTGTGTGTGTCCCTGTAACTTCTACAATAAGAGAATGATAAAACTAAAAAAAAATATGATGTACATTAACATGTAAACTTCCACCGAAAATTGGTTTAAACGAGATCTAGTAAGTAGCTTTTTTTAATAAAAGTCATAAATCGTAAACCGCAATTTACCTTTCATTCAATCAGCTTAATATAAACATTTTACTTGCTGCTACGGAACCCTTCATGGGCGAGTCCGAATTTTGTAAAGTTAAGTTTTATAAAACCGGCCGCACTTGGCCGGTTTTTATCCTAAAAGATAAACTTAACTTTACAAAATTCCACAGGATCTTCTTGATTGTTATTGTAACAATAGCGCTCTATACCTAGCAATACACTTTTTACACGAAACTCTGAAACAAACTCTTAATAAATAGATATAATATTATTTTCTTAAGATATTCATGTGCAGTGACCGTGCATTCCTGTGAGGTACCTGGAATTAATGCAAAAACATAAAACCAGCAAAAAATTCTTGGCATCGTCATGAGCGAACAGCAATGAACTTATAACTATAAAAACTTTAATCCACACGAGGCTGCATAGATGACTAACGCAAGTTACATACCTTTTTGTAGCTCTGATTACTTTTTTGCTCAAATAATTTTACTGCTTTTGTTCCGCAAAATGAAAGGTTCCTTTCGAGGTTAAGGGGTCACACGGCAGTCGCTCTTGTAAAAGCCATATCAAAAGAAGGGTTAGGAGGCTGATGGACCTCAGGTTCCAAAGTGCAAGCTTTGGATGCAACTGGGACTAAGGCTGTGATGATGAATATGTTTATTTACTTATTTAAAATCAACTTGCTTTTCACCCGCGTGGATGTCGGTTATCGCCACCAACATTTTTTACGGACTTCCCGCATAATAAACTTCAACGCTGGCAGATAAATAACGTCCGCAGATTCTTTAAAATGATGCTTGTCTGAAAGAAACTAGTGCATTATACAGGCGTGCTACTTTGACTGTAAACATTTTGCGATAGATACATATATCGGTTGTGAACTAGCACCAATTAATAACGTTTGGTGACACGCACCACACCCCAACCAAACTAAATAGCCATATTAATACCTCAATTAGTGATATGACATCATACCGTTATCAAATAATTTCGGTCTCAACAATTATGTATGTTTTAGCACTAACCGGTTTAATAATGGTACTTACCAGAACGCTTGGCGCATTGTGATGACAGAGCGTTTGTACCCTTGAGAGTCTTGAGACGTGTTTTGAGGTTAATATTAACGGTGTAACTGGTAAGGGTATAATTTGGGTACCACCACGGTTACCTTAACTTTAACTGGTTAAACAACAGAGGGTTCGTTACTAATATCTAAATTATAAATTAGGCTACATACCCTCAGGTCACCATATCTCGGGTGCTGCCGGCCAGAAAACCTTGTGGTGCACCCAAAGCAACAGAAGCGGCAACGCCTTTACCTTTAACTCTTTGTGTCTCTCAGATCAGCAGTTGCCACTGTGTAAAAACAGCGAAGGGGTGGGTGGGTTCACGGAGCGGTGGACATGGTCCGGCAAATACCTCCACCCAGCCAAGCTTTAATTCTGACCGGCAACGTACAGTAACGGTGGCTATATCGGTCTGCGAGCATAAAAATCTGGCGTTGCCGACGAATTCAGCTGAACACGGACCACCTGTTAGGACTGGTCTGACTGGTGGCTCTTCGAAGTTAAAAGAAAGAACATCTCCATAAAAAATAACCCTGATGGCCTGATGGTGGCGACCTGGACAGCACGTTATTTTCTTAACAGACCCGAGAAATACGTTAGTAAAATGACCCGAGCTTATACCTCAAGGGGGGTTTGCTCTCCTCCAAAAGGCAGGAATTCCAACAATCGTGTGCGAAGATAGTGACATGTAGTAGCTGAAGCGCCTCCAACATAACTAACATAATTCCCTATGTAGTATATATTATTCAAATAAATAAGTAGGACTTCTACGTTACTTCGTAAAATAAAATGACATTATGGAAATAGGTGACGTGACAGAAGTTTTGATAATTGTATATTCTATACAAAGTACGCAACATTAACTTGCACTATAGCAACAAATTAAATTTCCATAACAAAGGTCTACGACTCATTTATTGGTTACACGATAAGGACAAAATGTTCAATGATTATTCACACAGTTATTATATAACTGTTATTTATTATATACCGTATTAAAATATGTATAAAAGCAAGTTTGTAATGCTTTTGTTAAAGTGTTTAATTTAATCTTGTTGCGCTCTATGTATTATATTATCTCAGTTGTTAGTTCCATTAGACTAATTTCAGTGTATCAATATTAATTGAATACAGCGAGGTTCACGGAACGTGTAATTTTGCAGTTGGGAATAAAGTTGGAACCATGCGTTTTAATTGGTATTGTTCACTGGTTGGTAACGTTAGTAAATAATATATTATCTATATCATGTATCTTACTAATTTTTATCAACAAAAATATTTCAATGTGTGGCGGACTCACGTAGCCACTACACCAGCATATTTATATCTATTTACATAGGGTCATTTCGCCAGTTCGCGTCCATTTAGCGCAGTTGGCAAGTTTGAAGGAGAAGATAAAAATGTTCCAGCACTAGTTTCAATGAAAAAGTTATGTAAAGTGTTCATTATATAGTCTACTATAGGGCTCGCTTTCAGTTTTGTTCGAAACTACTTGTGTTTTTTTTATAAATAGACAAACTTCAAAAATACGCGTTTTACCCACTTTGCGTCCAAAAAATCTAAATTGCGTCCACCCATAGACCATTTTGCGTCCGTCAGCTAAGAAAAGGAATGTAGGGGTGATATTTTTAAGATAATGTAAAGAAAAAATGTTTTTTAACAGATTCTTTATTCAAGAATATAGTTATTTGAAAATCAACATTATCATCATTAATAAATCACTATAAAGAAAATAAGAATACCTATTTATTCTTCTCAACATTGATAGAACTTAAAACAAAACTACTTAAAAAAAACGAAACATTATTCTGAAACAGGTAATTAATAATTTTCAACCTTTTAAAGGTTGCAGGTCAACTACAATCAGTTCTGTTAATTTTACCCTAAAATCACGATATTACAATATCATTGAAGATCAGCCTTGATTGATAAGTTGTTGGGTATATTATAGCAACAAAACAACACAATAGTTTTGTCTAATCCTACTACTAAAAGAAATGTTGAATCATAATAATTATGATTATGAGACAATGTATGATTACTATTGCCTTCGAATTTTAATTAATCACATAAGTCACATTCAAAAGAATTATCTTTGGCTTCTGAATAACTTAATCCTAGAAAACGCGTGCATTTCAGATGATACCATCTAATACTCTTGTCACAGCCAATGTTTTTCTCATCGTCATGTTCTACATAAGAAATTAATACATCGTCACATTCAGCACATTTCATCAGCTCCACGGCTGTAACATTTTCTTTCTCAGATTCCACATCTATCGACTCTATCGCTTCCTGTGTGACTTTTATCTTCTTTTTTCGTTTCGGAGCAGTTTTTTGAACCTTTCGAGCTCTCTCCTGTTCTTTTTCTCTATTCGTTCTAACTTTCTTTTTCGTATTGCTTCCTGTTTTTCGTTCTTGATCTGCTCTTTATCTTCGTAATACTTTCTTCATGCAGCAGAAGATATGGCTGCTGGAACCTCTTGAAACCTCTTGGGCCTAAAACTTTTCCTGTCTTTGGCAAATCCACTTTCGTCTCCATTAAAAATTCTTTTCGGATCATTCAAAATATTTTTATGGTGTATACTGTCCAAATATTCCTCAAGCTCTCTATACCACAATCTGATCGACTCTTCTGTGACTTGGGCTCTAGCTTTATTAATATGTTCCGCATTTTTAAGTGAGACTTCATTATTTCTGGCCAAGAATTTTACAAACCACTTTTGACCTGGGCGATCATCTTAGAATTTATTTTTAAACCCCCATCACGAATTGTTTTCTGAACAGTATCCAACAATTCCTGTTTTTTCACTGGAAATCCACATTTGGAAATATTAAGAAGCCATTTAACTACTTTTTTTTCACCATCCACTCCTAGCGCTGGTTCTGGTCCCGGTTTCTTAACTCCATCTGGTCTGCGTCCACAGATTTTGTCCAATAATGTGGTCTTGGGAATAGCATATTCTTTGCATATTTATTTTTTCGATTTTTTCTTCTCACGAATGTCACTTAATGCTTTCTTTAAATCTTCTTCTGTGTATGTTTTCTTTTCTTTTTTCTTACTACCTTCCCAAGAACTCATCTTAAACAGGAAAAAATAAAAAATTAAGCATTTCACTGCATTTAGTTTGTAAAAAATTGAATGTTAAACTCTTAGTTTTAATGAAAAAAATAAATAAAAATATATTTATGCTATTATTTGTATTCAATTAAAACATGGACGCAATTTAGTACAATGCTATTTCCCTGTAGGTATAGTTTGCGTCCACATGTGATGAACGACGAATTTGTATCTTTTTCTACAATCATAATAATGTGGACGCAAATTGCTCATTACGATTGCATGATATTAGTACATAAATGAAAAATAAAAACAAATTCCCTTTCATAATTCAATCACATAAAAATAAACACTAACTAAATCATAAATAGACGAGTTCGCGTCCACTGTGGTCGCAAATTGCAAGTTTTATAAATTCGGTGTAGTAATTCGCGTCCACCTTATTTTAACTGTTAACTTTAAAAAAAACAAGCAAATACATAATTAATATTACTCCTTTTTTCATGCTTTATGTCTAGAAACAGCTTTGTATTCTAAAATACGCATAAAACAATAACATACTTACCGTCGAACGCGCCCCTGCACACAATTTTTTTGCCGACATTCCGCGCGTCCGCGCATCTTTGTTGAAGAACCTAGGCTAACTATTTTTTCTACACATGATTGATTGGGCACACATAACTTTTGACTATGTGTGTGAGCCTCTTATACGATAAGGTATTGGCGGTAACGACTTTTCGGTGATTTAGTGTATTAATATACCTATTTTCGAGAATTTTTATAGGGAGGTCCGAAAAATGGACGCGAATAGGGTGATGGACGCGAACTGGCGAAATGACCCTATATATATATATTTATTCGTTCATATCATATTATTCACATAAACTGCCGGCGTCGCGTCGTGTGAATGGAGTTGTAACGGGACTTGCATTCCTTAGCTGTGCCGAGCGCTGGTGCAGGACAGCGACGGTCCTCTCACTCTCGCCAGTCTCAACCAACGCTTCACGCCGGACACACGTCCTCTGTCGCGAGTGCTATAGACTACCTCACCGCGCTACGCAGCCTTGTATTTTCATTGTGTTTGCTATAATTGAATATGTTGCTATAATAGGTAAATTCGTGTTCGCGGTGTATTGATACGCTTTGGATGATTTGATACCTATATATATATATACACTTTCTTCCTTCCAAACGCTGCTTCTTTATTTTCACACCTTAACGAACCCAAAAATGTAAACCTCCTGTTTACATTGCAGCAATGTTCAAGAATATGTTTGAGGTTGTTATTTTACTTTATTTGATTACTTCTTAAGTGCTTATCAGGGTAGACAATTGGATGTATAACTAATAACATCTTTTAGGCCCCAACTAACCTAACCTGCTAGATAATACATCTGCTGAGCAACGTCCGAGGTTCTGGCGCAGACTTCTATTCGGGTCAGACCGCACTCGCTTCCGTAATAGCTGAACACAAAATGAATAGGTAAAAACTCAAAATGCAAGCGAGATCATCGCGATGCTGAGGGTAGACAGCAGCTTTTGTTGTAAATAAATTATCATAACGTTGGTCATTTACGTAATTGACGCTGCTCTTTTCGTTTCTGACTGACTGCTCCCTACAAATTATTAGCAAAAATATCTGTTAATTGCATAGATCCTACCGGCTACGACTGACCGATGACGTATATGCCTAGGTTTACATGCTAGCTCTATTGGGAGATAGCAGAAGCAATGAATCGACTCTATAATTGATACCGAAATTATTCAGAAGTTCCTGATCGACGGACGAGTAAAACCGCGGCATTAGGGCTCATCGGTAAAGCTTAGCGAGCTTTACCGACGAGCCCTAATACCGCGATGTGTCATAAAAATATCGCAGTTTAATTTTCACTCGGCTCCGCCGGCTTTTTATGATACAAAACATATACACTAGGTCTGCAAGGCGAATCGCTGCTTGCAATGTTGAGCTGAGTGAGACATTTTTTCTGAAAAAAAAAAATATCACTGTTTCGCCGGGAATGTGATATTTCAAATTCGGAAATTCTATTTTACACGTGCAAAATTTTTACATTGATCAAACAATGTTTGTTTTTTTTTTTCGGTGATTATTCCTCCGTGGCAAGTCCGATTTTGAATATTGTTTTTGATAGTTATTCGGGAGTTTTGGACGACTGTTTTGGCGCCAAAACTTGTCCAATAGATTTGACCGCTATTGCGGAATCAGATTTTGAAAATTTTGAACAGTGATCATTCCTCCGTGGCAAGTCCGATTTTGAAAATTCTTTTTGAAAGTCACAACTCTGGACATGCTTTCTGAGCGTGTAAAGTTTGGTCACAGTGTCTCGAGCGGTTATTATATAATTTCATCTGGAATTTTTTTAACGGTGATCATTCCTGGTAGTAGCATTAATGGTGGTGTAGTAGCATAGTAGTAATGGTAGTAATGGTGTAATGGTAATAGTAGTAATGGTGGTAGCATTAATTTTTTCAAAATATATCCATAAACCTTCCTCTGATTGACCTCTTTAATCATGCCAAATTTGGTTCCGATTGGATTAGTAGTTTAGGAGGAGACCTGTGACAAAGAAAATCCTGAAGTCTGGTATGAGGAGCTTTCGCTCGACTTCGTCTCACTCAGCTTAATAAGAAACCATACATACAAACAAAATTACAAATTATAAAATTTCATGTTTCAAATTTCTAAACATCAAGAAACGACCGTCTTACTCGTCAGAGTCGTCAGCGACGACGAGCCGCAAGTTAAACCATTTTTTTTTTGTATGGAAGCCCCCACGGGCTTCAGCCACCGGTACCAGCGATGAGGTGGGTATTATGTCGTAATCTAACCGACCGACCGACTTGTGAACCCAGGGTTCATAAGTAAAACCATTGTTGTTAAAACATGTAAAGTGTGAGTTTACAACTTTTCTTTGAATATAGTCAGTTTGACCTTGAATGTGTTCCTTTGTGAAAGAGAAATACATAAACTTTTTAATTAAAAAAAATATGAAAATATAGGTTGACAAAATAGCGGCCGTAACCTAAGTTTGTTTAAATTGAAATTCCATAAAGTTATGAGTTATGATGCATTAAACATACATGTGAAAGAACGGCCGTGTTAGGCGTGTTATCGCAATAGGTCTCTGATTGTTTAGCTACCATTATCTGACCTGATGACAAGTAATGATACTATCAGTGACGTGACGAGGCACGATTGTCTAGAAGATACCTATTCACTCGCGATAAGAATGCAATCAGATTGTAGTTACCGGGAAACACAGATGTCAACAAGCAATTCCACTCTTTATTGACGGTGCACGGTGGCGTTAAGTCGTACATGTGATTGTGGGGAATGGGGAGCCGGAACAGTTTTCTTTTTTATTCCGAGCCATTTCATTTTCAGGGCAGGGGAAGGGTGTAGGTATAGGTAATATGTAACCTAGTTATAAAAAATGTAGGGCTTTGCACTATTCTAGCGCATCGTTCAATTTACGATGGTGTTCATTGCCATTATTGATCACTGGTGTCAGTTTTAACAAATATAAAAAATAGTCATTTTCCATAGATCAACATGTGTGGAGAAATTCTAATGGCGACTGTTTATTTGTGTTTTACGCAAAACAAACCAAATAGTCGTGCTGTACTGGGGAAATGTTTACAATGAATATGAATATGAATTAGGAATATGTTTACAAGGTCAACATTGATTGAATTGCTGTATTCAAATCCAATATACCCGACTTGTTTGGAATCACTACACAAATTGGAAAACATCTAAACCCCATTACACGTTTTCTAATTTTGGTTTCTATACATATGTGTATTTGAAGTGGTAGCAGCGCAATAGCTTATTCTTTGGGCTTCGATTAAGCGGTTGCGGGTTCAAAGCTACAGACATAAGTATAAGAAGAAGCAAGACCTTACTCGTCCTGAGCTAGACTTACCACATGTGTAATGTAATTCAGGCAAGGCCGAACTAGGGCCTGTCCGAACAACTAAATACGTTCATAAAATTGATTATTAGGTTGGGGTTTGATTCTTTTTAGGGTATACCTACCTAGTTCCCCGCAGCAGCTACCTATACCACAACCATATATGTGACGAGATACACCGTGTTTTTACCGGGTGTGTAACGGTTGATATAATAACAAAAAATCTAACGTTCACTTGACCTTATTTCAGTTAATATACTTTTGTTTATTGCGATCAATTGAGATAATGAATTGTTGATATAATTTCATTTTATCTAATTTCTTATGATATAATGAACATTTCCTTTAATGCACATTTGACATAATATTAATTCAGAATTTTTTTTTTTTTTTTTAGAAAAAAGAATATTAGTAACCGAAATTACTAATATTCCCCCTAACCCCTCCAGCTAAGCTAAATTGCTTGTGTTAGGAGTGGGTTCACGTCGGTAGTGTAATGGCCAGGATTCGAACCCGGAACCTCTCGATCGTAAGTTCGACTCCTTAACCACTAAGCTACCGACGCTATTCTATTACTTTACTATTATTCATTTACTATAATACTCATAATCTGTAAGTAACGTTCAATATAATTTAGAAAATCTGATACAATTTTAAACGACTGCTATTATGGTAGGTACTACTTATTATGGATTTTGGATGGATTATGGATTTTAAATTAAAATGAAAATGATACATAATATTGTAAGGTCCATATCAATTATGGTTTATATCCCGACTCAGAGCAATCCGACTTGGATGGGTTAGGTTAGTCTTCGTGGTTTATTTTTGTAAACCACCCAGAAGTAGGGCGGGGCTCCGTCGAGCTATAGGTCAAAAGAATATAAGGTTAAATGAATTTTATATAAAAAGAATATTATACGTATTGAACATTATATAAAATCAGCGTTATACTAAATGTTATTATATTAAAGGAATATTAGATGATATAAAACATTAGGTCATATGAATTTAGGTTACTTGACATTATAGCATATTGTAACGTGCGCGGGGTACAAATTAAATGCCGTTTACACAACAAAGAGGTTTATTCGCTCACCACAAACAAAACAACTAAATATCTAGCACACACAGTACTCTTCAACAGTTCAAGTCGCTCAGCAGTTCACAGTAGTCCACAGTCGTTGCTTAAGGCCGTCTGGACGCAAGCTACCATAATTATGCTTATTTTTTGTTTCTACGATTATTTCTCTCTCTCTCTAAGATTTTTTTTTTTTTAGAAGATTTATTTATCCGTTTGCCGCCAAACAAATCAAATAGATAAATAAATCATTTAAAAAATATAATGGATTTGAGGATGTTAATTTGTAGATATTCCACTAGTTGATTAAATTTTCTTTATATTTGTAACAAAAAATATATATGTCATCGCTAAAAATATTGAGATAATTGAAACGAAAAATTTATTTCAAAGAGTGTTTCTTTGCAATTTTTTTAAAAAGAAACTGCTCTATTTATCCAAAATTTTTTTGAATGTGCGTGAACAGTAGATAATTAGCTGTATATATAAAAAAAATCAACTGTCTAGCATCAGTAATCTTAGAGAGAGAGAGAAATAATCTTAGAAACAAAAAATAAGCATAATTATGGTAGCTTGCGTCCAGACAGGGTCTTAAGTCGCAGGTATAACTCTCTTGGTTCACTTCGGTAAGATGTGTTCGCTTTCGCTTTCGAAAATAAACTGCCTCGTGTCAAGAGAGTCATCACTGCGTCCCCTAAGGGGCGCGTGGAAGCAGTGGCTGGGGTTTGTACCCATCTCTGCAGCGTCCTTCGCAGTGCCTGGAGAGGCACCGGTCCTGGGGGCGGGGGTTTATCCCCTTTGGCTTGTGACGCCGGTAGGCCGCTAGACTTCATGCCGCCCGGCGGTCAGCCCGAGCGGTGGCAGTGATGGCTGCTGTGGCGGAACTGCTGGCAGCGGTGGCATTGCGCGGGCTTGCGCTTCCCGCGCCAGGCTTCGAAGCGCACCTCGGGCATGCCGAGGAGCTCCTTCACCTCGTAGATGTCGGGCACGACTCCACGGGTCTTCTTCAGGACTGCCAGGAAGATGCAGCCGGGTCGTCCGCCGCGACCCCGAATAGCTCGAATGTATTCGGGGTCGAAACCCAGCTCGCGAAGCTCGTCTGCGATCTCTTCCGGCGTGGCGTTCACTGGCAGCCCTCGAATGGCCACCTTTACCCCTCTGTCCGAGGGGGGAGAGTAGGAGTGCCAGGCGATCCCCTCCTGGCTCTCCAGAGCGATGAAGTACGCCTGCAGTAGGCGGTACTCGTCGGCGTCGAGTGGGAGAAAACGCAGCCCCTTCCCGTAGGGGCGCATGTTTGGCGGTCTTCCCAGTTGGGCCTTCAACTCCCGCAGAGGTCGGGCGAAGTTTGGCAGCTCCTCCACGATGACCGGGGGGTACCTCCTGCCTCGTCTATCTGCGGGCGCTGCGGTTGCAGCTTCGGCGGCGGCGGGGGCGACGTCTCCTTGAGACGCGGCGGCGCTCGAGTTACGCGCCTTGTGGCGCTTGGCGTCTTCTTTTTCGGCGGAGTCGGGGCTGCGCGGGCGACGCGCAGGTCCGGGGGCCGATGGGACGGTTTCCATCGGCGTCAGCTCCGGCTTGGAGCGACGCCTGACGGAAAGACGCAGGTCCGGGGTGTCCGGGGCTGCGGCTGCGGGAGTTCTGGGTGAGTCCTGGAAGGACTCAATGGAGGCGAATGAGCTCTCCATGTCGTCGAAGGAGAGCGCGTAAGCCCACGCGCGCGAGGCTGGGGACTCGCGGGCATCTTGGCGCGGGGAAGCCGCGGCCTGGTACCTCGCTACCGGCGTCCGGATCGCCTTCGACGTCGACGCCGTCACGGACGGCGGAGTCGAGGCGGGCGAAGCGCGCGGCGGCGGTTGCGGAGCGGTGAGCGGGAAAACAAGTACCTACACAGTCGTGCCGACGATAGAGGTGAATGCCCTTGTTATCGCGATTTGTAGGTAAAGTAGGTATAGGTAGACAAAGGGCTTGTGATTTTGTATTGACTTTTCTGGATTTTTCTAAACGGATCGATAGAGTACTTCGACATTAACAATGCGTTTTAATTTCTAGAAGATTCGATCAGTAGTTTCCGAGATATCGACGATCGTTGTAACAATATAAAAATTATATCATATGAACGTTATTTCAAGTGAAATTAGAGCATTTGTTATTATACCAAACATTACACACCCGTTTTTACCCGACTGCGCCAGAAGGAGGGTTATGTTTTTCGAAAGTAAGTGTGTATAAATGGCTTGGCACGCTCTGTGAGCCTAAACGGGTTGATGGATTTTAGCTTGAAAGGTGTCGTTATTTTCGTATTTACTGTGAGAGTGACACTGGGATTATGAAAATAAAAATTAAACAAAATGGCGCCAGACAACAAAATTACACCCCGGCGTCTGTAGACCCGAGACGGCGTGGGGTTTTAGTCGGTTCAAGTCCGACATAACCGCCCCCGTGGCCGGCGTATCCGAAAGGATTTCCGCACGATAAAGAAAAAGGTACCTATACCAGGCCTCCGTCACTCGCTCAAGGCCGCGCGCTATATACCTAGCGCTCGCGTATCGTCGACGATACAAACAGGCAGAGGGCTGCCGAACGCCCGCCTGACCGCTCGCATCCGACCGCACTGTACGTTTCCCGCGCTTACGCTTCGAAATGCAGAAACCACGTAATTATTGTGCAGTGGATGGGTGTAAAAGTCAAAAACAAAGGAAAATGTCGTTTTTTTCATTGCCGAGAGACGAAGAATACCTATTTTAAATCTTATCTATATGAATGTTGTCACCGTTTATTTCTTTGAACATAAGTAGGTCATAAGCAGGTATGTAAATCGTAAATTAAAGGAGTTTTTTGAGTAATGGGTAATGTCATATTTTTATAACGTCTCGGGACTTATCGCGATACACATGGAACTTACTTTTACCGACAAGCCGTGACCACGGGTGCTGCAACGCATTCGAAACGTCGGTAAAAGTAAGTTCCATGTGTATCGCGATAAGTCCCGAGACGTTATAAAAATATGAGTTTACACCGCGATAGTTTAAAAATAATGGGTAATGTCCGTTAGTTTTAGATTTCTTTGATATTTTAGCTATGGGTAGGAATAAGCGTCTATATATAGGTATTTAAACTATCATGGTCATTCACATTCGTATTAAAGTTATCGGGATATTTACCATGTTGTATATTATTAGGCATTGCGACGGCTTCAAAACAATACAAAATGGTAAATAACCCGATAATTTTAATACGAAAGTCTATAATATATATAGGTATATCTACTGTAAATTATTTCGTATTTTATACCAATGATTGAACAAACTGACAAAATAATTAATTTTTTTCTAAAGATTTAGATCGGAAAAAGAGAACATCTAGGACGGGACTTGAACCCGCGACCAGTCCCTTACAGGGGGAATGCTCTGACCAACTGAGCCACCTAGACACGTGTGTGAAAAAAGTAAGCATACGAAATGCTTAAAAATTTAATTGAATTAGGAACCTCAATATCATTTTTGATGACCTATCCATAGATATAATTTTTTTTTAGGGCTCCGTACCCAAAGGGGAAATACAGAACCCTATTACTAAGAATTCACTGTCCATCTGTCTGTCTGTCTGTCTGTCCGTCCGTCTGTCACCAGGCTGTTTTTCATGAACCGTGATAATTAGTATACCTTGAACCGTGACATAGTAAATAATGTATTTATGTTGCCGCTATAATGTAATAATGAATCGGCCTGGTAGCAACGTATTACAAATGTTAAAAACCGTTGATTTTCCGTCGCTTTGCTCCTGTTTTCCTTATATTTATTTGTTAAAATTATTTACGCGATTTAGAATATTTTCGACTATAGAATTTAATAACAGAGAATTCCGAGAAGGAAAAAAATATATAAATCATTATATAAAACTAAAACATTATTTGATTGACAAATAAAAAACATGGTTGATTCGTAACATTCGTTTTATTACAATAATCACCATAGGTACAACCCTAGTACATTCTTACGATGGCGTCACTCGCACGGCGGGCAACGCAGTCTTGACTATAAACGCGTTATTAAGGTACAATTCTTCTCATTCTGTGCAGCAAGTATTATTATTAAAATTTTATAGGTGAATATAGACTAGGTATTTTCGCTTTTGGATGGGAGTGATGTATCTGTTACGTTAGTAACTATTTATTAATCTGTGCCTATACCTACGATTTCTTTTTTACGAAAGTATTCCCGTGCGAAGCCAGGACCCAGGCTGCTAGTTACTTATAATATAATGAATAGGGCAGATTGCTTTTATTATTCATTAGTCTACTTAATAAATTAAGCCAATATTTGTTTTTAAATCTTTCAATACAGTATCAAACAAAAATACGTAGGTGAAGTTTGTAGGTACGTAACAATGTTCAGTGAACGTGAATTTACCAAATTACATACCGGTCTTCATCAATAGGCAAGTGGAAAAAGAAAGGTTTTTATTTGACTTTTTGGATTCGCATCCATACACTACACACGGAGAATATATAACAGCATAGATTACTAACCCCAGAAAATTCGAATGAATGTATACGTTACATGCGCGCGGACGGCTGCTGGCAACTCGATTGAATAAAATATAGGAGCGGTCCTGGAGATTCTGCTTATACGAGGGTCAAACTGAAAGTTCTTAGAAAATCAAAAACTGATTACATTAGCCAGTTATTAGTTTTATTATATCTTTTCAAAATATTGTCCATTCACGTCAATACACCGCTGCATGCGATGGAACCACTGGGAAAAGCACTTTGCCCACTCGTCCTTAGGGGTCTCTTCAATGGCATCGCGATACGCAGCCACCGCTTCTTCAGCATTCATAAACCGCTTTCCTTTAAGTTTTTCTTTAATTTTTGGAAATAAATAAAAATCACAAGGCGCGAGGTCGGGGCTATACGGCGAGTGACCCAGTAATTCAACGTTTGATGTCGCCAAATAGTCGATCGTTCGCTTGGCGGTGTGCGACGAGGCGTTGTCGTGGTGAAGGAGGATCCTACTGCGAGGTCGTTTCTCTCGAACTTTTTCCAAGACAAGTGGCAAACAATTGGTAGTGTACCATTCTGCAGAAACTGTTTTTTGATCCTCTAACACAATTGTTACGAAATGACCTATCCTTCCAAAGAACGAGGCCACCATTTTTTTTCCCGCACTTCAATCTCTCTTCACTTTAGTTGGCAACTCCTCGAAAGGAAACACCCACTGAGCAGATTGTCTTTTGGTTTCAGGATCATAACAGTAAATCCAGCTTTCGTCACCTGTTAGTATGTCGAACACAGCATTAGAGTCACCTCCGTTAAATCTTTCAATCATTTTACGGCACCAATCCACACGATGGAGTTTTTGAGCCTCAGTCAAATTATGAGGTATCCACCGGGCGCAAAGCTTCCTGACCGCTAAATGTTCGTGGAGGATTTTGTGCACTTGACTCATACCGATGCCTAAGCTTGTCCGAATCTGCTGATAGGTCACTCTTTTGTCAGTCTCTATCATACGCCGCACAACACAGATTTTATTTTCAGTCGTCGCCGTAGAAGGCCGTCCCTCACGTAAATCGTCAGTGAGATTAGTGCGACCACGTTTAAACTCATTAAACCAGTTGTAAACAGTCGCACGAGATGGGGCTTCATCGTGAAAGGCCAATCGTAATCTATCATAACTTTCTTGTTGACTTAAATGACATCGAAAGTCATAAAAAATCATTGCACGAAAATTTTCTCGTGTTAAATTCATGTTAACGTGACACAGACAATTTTCAATTTGCCGCCAAATCGTAAAACAAATGATAAATGAATGAAATATATACTCAGTAATATTGGCAAAGAGTTCTATTTTCAAATTTTAGAATTATTTTTTTATTATATTGTTTATAAGTGGCCAGTTCTAAGAACTTTCAGTTTGACCCTCGTAGCGCGTGAGGGCTGGTTCTAGTTCGACATACCCACCTCATCGTTAACTCAAATGAAGTGAGATATTTATTTTTATAACTATTTTCAATTAATCTATTTAAATTCGCCCTGAATCCGACCCAGTTTGATTTTAAATTAAATGAACATAATCCAAGTGTTTTATTCAAGGTTACACTGTTTTTAGACCTACTGCATTTCCGTTATGTAATATAATTCCGGTATATAACATAGTTAAGTATTGATGTCAATAACGACTTCATGTAAATGACTTCACGTCAAAGGGCGACGGTTAAATTATATCCTTACTAATATTATAAATGTGAAAGTAACTCTGTCTGTCTGTCTGTCTGTTACTCTTTGACGCCTAAACCATTGAACCGATTTTGCTGAAATTTGGTACAGGGGTAGATTAGACCTTGGGAAAGGACATAGGCTATGTTTTGTCGCGATAACCGACATCTACGCGGGCGGAGCCGCGGGCAAAAGATAGTTGTTCATAAAATCACAAATATAGCGTTTAATAAATGGGGTGTGGGGCTCCTACCCCCACACCCCATTTATTAAACGCTATATTTAATTTGTAAATAATAAGTTACTTTTTTTTTATTTAATTGTAAAAAATAATTTACGATCTATTTTCATAAAGCGATCGAGCCGTTACGGAGGCGTACGAGTGTACGACCACAAACACCGTGACACGAGATTTTTATATATTGTATAATAATTTTTGGACAAATTTTACGTAACCATTGTGTATTAAAGTTGTTGTTTTTCTCCAGGGTCCGCTACAGGCGTATCTGCAGCTGTCGCAGCAGATCGGCGGTGACGTCGCCACTCATGCCAGTCTCGTCAACGCGGCGTTCCAGTGAGTTCTACAACTATTTATTACTGTGTTACTACAATCTTTCAGCAAAACGCCATGTATTTTTTTAAAGAGTAACTTTTTACATACCAAAGTTCACTAAGAATAAAATGGTTGTTTATACTGGAGATTGATGGCACTTGGTGGAACTTGCTACACATATTGAATAAATCACTTGTACTTTTCCACAATTATTTATTTATTTGAACCTTACCGGTTTCACCTTACGGCATTATCTTATATTATATAGTAGACCTTTGATAATGCCGTAAGGTGAAACCGGTAAGGTTCAAATAAATAAATAATTGTGGAAAAGTACAAGTGATTTATTCAATATGAATAAAATGGTTGTTCTCATTCGGTAGTTAGTCATACAACTTCACGCATATTTTTAACCTCCGACGCGAAAAAGATGGGGTGTTATATTTGAACGTGTCTGTGTGTCTGGCTGTGGCATCGTAGCTCCCAAACGGATATACCGATTTTTATATTGTTTTTTTTTTGTTTGAAAGCTGAATAAGTGTTTGATTTAACCTATTTATAATTTTGTATTTTTGTTCACATGAATTTTGTTTTACATCTGTACAATTATAAAATTGTGAATTAGCTGTGTCTGTACATTGGAGATATTAAACAAATGTTATTGTTAAATGAACGATTCTGAACAAAAAATATTTTTTTCTATTTGTGTAAACACTACTGAACGGATTTTGATGCGGTTTTTTTTTGTATTAAAAAGGTCTTGGTCGGACTTAAAATCTGCCGTATGTTAGATTGCAATGGATGAAGTAGAACTGGCGATATGACCAAAAAACGATAATCGACCTCCGCGCTGGCGGAGCCGCGGGCATCAGCTGGTAACATATATAAAATCCCAATAAATTATGCTTTATGAGAATTATTTTGGCACTTTGACAACAAATAGGTAATTTAAAAGATTCACGATTTATTAGGCACACATACCTATTCATATTCTTCAAATTAAACACAACGGGTCTTAGTTGCTATACTCGGTCCGCCCATTTATTTATCTTTTAACAGCGGCTTGAGAACGTAACTGATGTACTATTGGTAAAAGTAAACTTTTAAATGCGCCGTAAAAGATATATTTAAACTTCCTAATCATGATAGATATATGTACCCTACCAAATAAGGTAGATATATGTATCTACCTTATTTATAATCCTTATTATATATTATATTATATTTATTATTACCACTTATTACTATACTGTATTACTACTTATATTACCTATATATTATTAAAAATGCTTTAAATGTCTCAGTTGATTTCATATTTACAATACTTCACTCACGCAATGCAAACAGCTAAGTGTTGTATTGAATGAAATCGCTGTAACTGAACGAATCGCAAATAATCGTTCACACTTATTTGTATTTGGGTCGACTATAATAGCCTTTCGTTTGTAGTTCTGGATAAGTGTATAAGAATATAAGTAGGTACTTTTAATGTAAAACATCAAAATGTTGAAGTTATGTTCTGTAGGGATTAGAAGTTGTCACAATATTATGTAAAAGAATTTATTTTAATATTATATTAATACTATTCTAATGGTTAAGTAATTTAATTTAATTAATTTTTTTTATGGATGATAGGCTCACGTTTGACCTCTATCTCACCTGGTCGTAAGTGACAATGTGGTCTACGATGGATCACGTTTGCCTAGAAGCAACCTATTCACTCGAGATTTGAAGATTATTAAAGACCTGGCATACAAAAAATATGTTTAAGTATAAAATAAATTAAACATTTCGAGCAAAAATATCAATGTGTAAAATCGATTAAAACTTCACAAATCAAATCGATTGTTATTTAAAATCGAATACGGAACGCATTGGGACAACTATTTGACGAAAAAATTAACTGTCAAAAGTTAAATAAATGGTTGAACCGCGTATAAAGATTTAATTGCGTTTAATGACTGGGAAAATAACTTTAAATGTTTCGGTCCACGTACCTACTCTTATCATACTCTCGAGTGGACAGATATTTAGGTTAATTTAATATTAACCAAATGTCTTGAAGTTTTGACTGTTTTTTTTTGTATTTTTTACCAAGAAAAGGATATTCTATTAAATATTTTTTTAATCCTTAGGGCGCAACTTCGCTATATTCAACTGGCTACAACAAGAAGCAAACCGGCTCAACCTGATGAGGTGAAGCTACTCGCACCAACTAGCGATCAGATCTCTGCTATTCAACAATTCAGAGAGAAGAACCGCGCTTCAGCCTTATTCAATCACTTATCGGCTATATCCGAGAGCATTCCAGCCCTTGGATGGGTAGCTGTGGCACCGACTCCTGCACCTTACGTGAAGGAGATGAATGACGCCGGTCAGTTCTATACGAACCGAGTTCTTAAGGAGTGGAAGGAGAAAGACAAGAAACATGTGGAGTGGTGCCGCGCTTGGGTCCAGGTACTCTCGGACCTGCAAGCTTACGTCAAGCAGTACCACACTACGGGACTCGTTTGGTCTGGTTAGTTACCATTAATCTTTAACTACTATCTGTCAATATCTTATTGAGATTGGAACGGAAAATGTATAGGTACAGTGCTGTTGTGGGTGTTTGTGTGACAGTTTCGGAAAGAACAATATGCCTACAATGACGGGTGGAATTGTGATTTCAAATATCATTCATGCCAATAAATACACAGAGGTGTAGGTAGGTACTAGCCTCTATTTTATTAGCTAGGTAGCGTGAAGATTTGTACAATGGCAATAAAATGGCAATTGTACAAAAACAGTAACCAAACATTCATTGTTATGGGATTAAACATGAAACCAAATGAAACAAGAGTTCGAACGTAATTAATTTATTACGTAATTCTGTCGAAACTTATTAATTATTATTTATTTAATATAACATAACATAAACTCACGCCTATATCCCCGAAGGGGTAGGCAGAGGTGCTAGCACCCACATTTCGCCAGTTTATGTTTAGGTCCCAATGTAATAGGTGGCGAGCCTATTGCCATTAACCGGGCACTTATAAACCTGCGATAAATATACACATAACTTCGAAAAGTCATTGGTGTGTGCCATGGTAATACCTGGGATCGAACCCGAGACCTCGTCTCAGCAGTCCTTTACCCATACCACTAGGCTACCGCGGTTATTATTATTATTATTATTTATTTACGATTAAATAAACAGCAAGTATTTGTACCCGTAACCCCTTTTTTTTTTTTTTTATCGTGCGGAAATCCCTTCGGATACCCCCCCGCGTGCCAGCGGGGGTGGTTATGTCGGGCTTGAACCGACTAAAACCGCACGCCGTCTCGGGTCTACAGTGTAAGGTTGCCCATAGAGCATATCCCTCGCACCCCGACTGACCCTGGGCCATCTCCGGTTTCGAGATGGCCCCCTCGGGTTTGGGAACCACGGTGTCCCCGTCTTGCCCCGGTTTGGGAGAGGGGCGCTAGTCGCCCCACCGTCCCGGCCTGCTTCTGCTGGGGTGACAGGTGGCCTCACCCGCCACCCCCAGGCCTGCGCTCATGGAGGACGGAGGTCGTTAAGCGGGTACCCGTAACCCCTAAAGAGAAATTATCCAATTAACCATCTTAATAAAATATTGTATTTGAATACGTTACTATGGGTGCGTATAGACCGTCAATATATATCTCGATCCTGTCGATGATATTGATGTGGAAACGTGATATTATTGATGTGCAAATAAATGCACATGTCCTGATTACAATATTACATCGCAATATTTATTGACTGTCTCTACGCGCCCTATGGTTTATAATTCTGCCAAGATAAATTTCATAACAGCGTGTTGGACTATTTATGTTTCATTTTGAGTTTAAAATATCAGGCTATTATAGTATTATAAAGTTTGTGTAATATTTCCACAGGGTCTCATTTACTTCAACAGATTTTCAGATAATTTTATCCTACCCACGCAGTATCTCTCCTCAGGGAGTTACAAATGAAATATGTGTATAAATATCGTAAAAGATACGTACATTTTCCCTTTATATTCATCTCCAGTTTTATGTGATAAGGTAACTTTGAAGTAGGTACTTGTTGCCGAGACGGCGTGCGGTTTTAGTCGGTGCAAGCCCGACATAACCGCCCCCGCTGGCCGGCGGGGGGGTATTCGAAGGGATTTCCGCACGATAAAAAAAAAAAAAAAAAAAAAAAAAAAAAAAAAAAAAAAGGTACTTGTTGCGAAAGAGGTACACATTAGGTGGGACATGGTCCCTTAGTCAAGTAGACTCGGGCGCGGTTGTTGACGTGGATTAGTATGCGGTTGAGTGAACCGAATATCGCAATATTTAAGCTGTTTCATTTTTAAACACTATACACATTTAGGACTCACAGTTTTCACTAGCGACCAGTCGTCTAAAATATTGAATAGAGCACATGTTTGTCTTTCATATTATAGTAGTATTTTCGTTAGTATTTTATATTACGTAATTTCACCCGCGTTTGTTCAGATTCCGTGGGAGTATCGGGATAAAAGTGCCCTGTATAGGGATAATGTAGTAGTAATATTCATGGTGAAATTTTTTTAGAAATCAGTTCAGTAGTTACGAAGTTTATCGATTACAAAAAAAAATCCCTCATAAAATATTAGTATCTAAATATCTATCTATATCTACATAATAAATAATAAATAATATATTGTACGACAAAGTACACAACGCCATCTAGACCCAAACTAAGCAGAGCTTGTCATATGGGTTCTAGAATGCAGATAAACACTTACAACTTAAATACTTTTTTTTTGTAAATAAATACATATTATACATAGAAACACCCAGATCAATGCAAATATACATATTTGCACTGAGCGGGAATCGAACCCGCGACCTTTGGCTTAGCAGTCGAATGCACTACCGCTACGCCACAGAGGTCGTCTATATAAATCTCTATAATATTATTAATCTATATAATATATTATATAAAACCGGTCAAGCGCTAATCAGTCTCCCGCACTGAGGGTTCCGTACAAAACTGGGTTTAGGGGTGAACTTGACGTTACTGGAAAGCTTTTTTTTAGTCCTGACAGACAGACATATGTACAATTTTTTAGGGATTTTCTTTAGAAAAGCCCTATTGCTATCGAGTTGTCGTCGACGTCGTCTTTGCCAATTTTCTGTCACGGTTTTGGGTATGAAGGAGATGAGCTATCGAGTTGCTGTTTTCGGTAATAGATTCGTGCTGGGGTAAACCATTGCAAGATAAAGAAAAAATCGCCAAAAAAAATAATCGCAAAATCGAAAATCCCTTGTATTCGGCTGAGCTCGTCTCAGGAATTCAACTTGTTTTTTTGTGATGTGGGTATAAAACTATAAATACTTAATGTTTCGGTTTTTCCCCATTACTTGTACTCAGTAAGTAATGGGAAAAACCGAAACTTCTCCTGCCAAATTCCATGATTCTAGCTCAAAGCGAAGTACACTATAGGTTTTGATGCCAAGAGCAATTTAGTGAAGTTTGCTACATAAACGGCTGTACCTTTTGATGGCATTGACCTAGAACTTTGATTTTTTTGCAGCTTCAGACGTGAGTATTTACGCGCTGATGCCTGATGCCTCTACGCGTTCCTGAGCAAAAGGTCTTGACAGATAGGCAGACAGACGGACAACGAAGTGATCCTATAAGGGTTCCGTATTTTTTGGGCGCCGAGGCGTGACCTCGTGGCAGCCATCGGGGTGGGAGTCCTTTCGCTCGGCAGCATGATTGCGGCAATGGTGCGGAGCGCGAGCGCGTGGGCCGCCGCCACCTCCTTCTGCGAGCATGTGATGCTCGCGAAGGAGATGGCGGAGCGCGCCCGGGAGAGGTTAAGAACTCTCGCGGCCCGCCGAGCCCGCGACATGCTCGCCGTGCGTCGCAGGCGACTCAGGCGCCGGAGGTCGCTTAACGACCTCCGTCCTCCATGAGCGCAGGCCTGGGGGTGGCAGGTGAGGCCGCCTGTCACGGGAGCAGAAGCAGGCCGGGACGGTGGGGCGACTAGCGCCCCTCCCCCAAACCGGGGCAAGACGGGGACACCGTGGTTCCCAAACCCGAGGGGGCCATCTCGAAACCGGAGATGGCCCAGGGTCAGTCGGGGTGCGAGGGATATGCTCTATGGGCAACCTTACACCCCGGCGTCTGCAGACCCGAGACGGCGTGCAGTTTTAGTCGGTTCAAGCCCGACATAACCGCCCCCGCTGGCCGGCGGGGGGGTATCCGAGGGGATTTCCGCACGAAAAAAAAAGGTACGGAACCCCAGAGCACGCCGCAATAGCGGCGGTAACCCCCATCATGGAGGCTTGGCTAGAGAGGCGACAGGGAAGCCTCTCGTACCGACTGACGCAGGTGGTCTCCGGGAAGGGGTGCTTCGGGGACCACCTGCATCGGATCAGGAAGGAGCCGACGCCTGAGTGTCATCACTGCGACGCGAACGAGGACTCAGGGCTGCACACGCTGGCGGACTGCCCGGTGTGGGAGGCGCCGAGGCGTGACCTCGTGGCAGCCATCGGGGTGGGAGTCCTCTTGCTCGGCAGCATGATTGCGGCAATGGTGCGGAGCGCGCCCGGGAGAGATTTAAAACTCTCCCGGCCCGCCGAGCCCGCAACATGCTCGCTAAGCGTCGCAGGCGACTCAGGCGCCGGGGGTTGCTCCATGAGCGCAGGCCTGGGGGTGGCAGGTGAGGCCGCCTGTCAACCCAGCAGAAGCAGGCCGGGACGGTGGGGCGACTAGCGCCCCTACCCCAAACCGGGGCAAGACGGGGACACCGTGGTTCCCAAACCCGAGGGGGCCATCTCGAAACCGGAGATGTGGGCCATCTTTTTCGTGCGGAAATCCCTTCGGATACCCCCCCGCCGGCTAGTAGGGGCGGTTATGTCGGGCTTGCACCGACTAAAACCACACGCCGTCTCGGGTCTTAGACGCCGGGGTGTAAGGTTACCCATAGAGCATATCCCTCGCACCCCGACTGACCCTGGGCCATCTCCGGTTTCGAAATGGCCCCCTTACTTGCTCTCCACTGTGCCATCTGCTAATCAGAGGGACACGTGGAAAGCTTCCGAACAGCCCTCAACAGGGCCGTCCTCGCCTCGGTCGGAGTTGGCCGTAGGCGGCAGCGTCTCTCCCACCCTAGGAGAGAGGCATTTAACATACCTGTCAGTCTTTTGTAATTGGCGCGATTGACATATTGACTGACACATTAACATATGCTCGGTCGGAATTCCATTGATAAAATAATTAATATATTATTTGTTCACATAAAAAAAAATATAGCATATTCAATTTTCATTATTAGGGCAGGAAAGGCTCGACCAATACAGCAATTTTCTTTTTCATATTTCTGTTAAGGCACAGAGGTTTTGTGGAGAGAAAAAACGTAAAAATAATAGTAAACACAACTTTTCTTAGCCCATAAAAACCGCAGTGCCATCTAGTACAGTCAGCGTCAAAAGTTGATGATCATATCCAGGTTTCAAAAGTAGAAGAAGCCACATTGCGTCAAAAGTAAAGTATTGCGACAAGTTTTAAAAGTAAGTGATAAGTGCAAAGTCGCCTTGACGTTCAAAATTGCGCGAAAATTTGAAAATTTGTCAGCCTTGAATTATATACAGCCATAATTTGAAATATGCTTACGCATATTTTATTATACTTACACATTACATAACGTATTACATTACATAAAGCGGTACTGATAGGTTTCGATGAACTGTACTTACCTACACACTACTGATTAATAAGCACGAATTAATTATACCGGCACCTTATTATTTTTTAATATCGGATAAATACTATTTATATATACTACCTACCTACCTACATATTGATGAAGAATAAATTTTAATATCGTCGGCACCGATGGGGTGAAGCCCGAGGGGGTTCCACACGTAAAAAAAAGGGGCCACCTTAAAGAACAAAAGCAATATACATACTACTGTTCAGTTCACAGCTATCTGAAACTGAGCGACTCAAGTGCTAAGTCATTCCTCGAAATGCTGAAGTTCTTGAAAGTCTCGAAAATGGTACTTGAGTACTTGGCGAACATATGCTGTCTATACCAATCTATCAGTTCAGAAGTTGTTTATCAACTTGGAATAAAAAGCTAACATTTAAGATTTTACGGCTCAACGGATCACATCACATTTGGCACAGCTATTATATTAAAAAAGTATAGCCTGACATAGCCAGAGGCCACTTTTTATCCCGGAAATAGGGTCCTGTGCGTCGCTGTAACAGGATCAGTATCCTCCGCGTGCGGAGGATACTGATCCTGTTACAGCGGGGGCGGTTATGTCGTGCATCGACTAAAACCGCACGGTGTCCGGCCCAAGTGTCCATCATTGCCGGGCACCTTGGGTAAGCCGAAAGGATAACCCCAGGAGCCGGTTAGTGAAAGATATTGACCGCATGTATAATTATGCATATTCATATGCTAGGTTTAATAGTGGAATTAATCGAATAGAGCTTCTTCTCTTCAATCTTATTCTTCACGCTGTTTCCAACCCCGAAACCCACTCCCAAAAGGCATCGCTGTACCTAGGTAGCGACTTAGCTGTTGACCTTATATCACGGAATAGGGATGTGGACTGTACTCAAATAAGTATACAATTTTACCATGAAAAGGTAGTTTCTATAATAGAAATAATAAAAAACACAATATTTTCTTCAATAAACAAGGGATTAATTTTTTATTAAATAAAATGTAATTAAATATTTCACCCTCAAGTCACGTGACAATGAACACCAATAAAAATGCGTGACGTCACCTGTTGCCAATCAAGAATTTTTGCTGTCAAGTACTATGGTGTTTGTTGATATTTGGATAATATTATTACTGTGATTCCCGTGAAATTTCTTCGAAATATGCTCAATTGTCTTTTTGGATCAATTTTTAAAGGTTTTCCCATAATGGAAAGTGGATATATTAAGGCAGATAGTTCAAATGTGCCAAGAATTGATTGCTTTACGGTGGCTAATTTCTTGGCAACAAATAGTAACTTCTGCTCTGGTGAATTTAGAAATGTGAAGACCTCCATGTAAGTAATATACTCAGGATATATTATAATAGTAATCGTAGGTATTTATAAACTCGAAAAGTTAAATTGAATATAATAAAATAAAATAATATAATTGAGAGGTTATGTTTTATCTTTTTAACAAATTGTTTCATTTCTTTTTAGTTCCTCGAGGCAGAAAAAAAAATGTATTAAAAATTCTTTTAATACAAGGAAATCTAACAAATATTATCAAACTTACATCAAAATGATCCTCACAGAAATCATTTTACTTTGTATAGATACAAGTGACGGATCCCGACGGGCTAGTTGAAGCCACATTTTCCGCATCGTTTTTGTACGTGGAACGTGAATAAATAGTTTTTCAGGTGTTTTAATAGTAGCACTTTCACACTGCGGCACCGCACAACATTTATAAAACGTAGAATCCATCTTATTAACACAAAACTACGAAATAACTTTCTATTACATACAACTTCGACAATGTGTAGGAACATGTGACGTCACAGCGGGCGTTTGACAGGTATCCACGTTTTGGCGCGAAATTTGAAATGAAATTTTAAATAACTTATTTTAAAGGTATTAGTTGTATTAAAAAAATAATAATAAATAGTTTGGGCTATATTTGGTACTTATGCATGGTTTTAAACACTTTCCCAAAAATAGTCCACATCCCTATTCTTTTCTTAAAGAAAAATAAAAGTACATGCAAACTGGTTACTATATCGGTCATAGCTATATATTTCTACAGAAAACAACATAGTATATAAACACCATAATTTAAGCGCCTATTATAAAGCATCTCAGCTTCTCAGCTTTATCTGAAGGTATTCTGATTATACGAAAATTTGCGCCCATAATTAAGGCGTTAAGACTCGCTCCATAATTTATTGCGACGTCTTAATCCAGCTTTGACCTTTAGGTTTAACATCCCGTAATACGAGAATTGATATTGCTAAATTAAACAGAACAAACCATTGGCTTCTAGTTAGAAGTAGGTTATGTTCGAGTGATGTTAACTTGAGTTAAAACCTAAATTTGTAATATATTGGTAAAACATTATACCTAAGTGAGAAGGAAGTGTCACACTTGAAGCTCTTAAGTCATTAAGATAAAGACTATATTTTTAATTCATAACGTCTTGGCTTGTGCCCCCATTAAACGTGTCTATTCGCAGTTGGAGAGTGTTTAGTTTGGTAAATTTCAATTGGTTCAATACTTTGAATTGTAATCTACATACGTCTCTAGACGAATAAATTTAGTTAAAAATATTCGATACATATTGTCATTTTCTTCAATGATTAATTATTTTAAATTTCACTTTCTTAACAGTTGGCATCTAGTAAGAGCTTTCTAAAAACTTAAGTCGTAAAATGCCCGTTACAAACGTTTAAAATTCAAATGACTTGCTGTAAATCCGTATGACATTAATTTCTAATGGACTTAACATCACTTATTCATTTTAATTACCCTTGCTAATTCTATAGCATAGCGCGTTGGCACTATAGTCTTTCCACATAAATTATGCCGCTCCTTGAGTTCATCTTTTACTCTTGGAACACTCCCACATGTCATACTTAGTTATAAATTTACGATTGAACTTGTTCATAACGTTAGACTATTTGAACATACTAGTTAGATTGTCACATTGTATGATTATAGCATTTATATACTATTATAAAATGGTTAATTAGTTGGGACTGTACATTGGAATGATTAAAAAACAATTTTTTTCTTCTTTTTTTAAAAATAATATTAGTAACCGAAATTACTAATATTCCCCCTAACCCCTCCAGCTAAGCGTAATTGCTTGTGTTAGGAGTGGGTTCACATCGGTAGTGTATTGGCCAGGATTCGAACCCGGGACCTCTCGATCGTAAGGTCGACTTCTTAACCACTAAGCTACCGACGTTTGGGTTATGTGAATACTTGGGTTATGTAAAATTAACGATTCTGAAGACATTTTTTTTTATTTGGGATTCTTGTCTGTTATTTCGCGATGGCCGCTAAATCTACTGAACGGATTTTGATGCGGCTTTTTCTCTATTGGAAAGGTCTTATTCAGACTTAAAATCTTCCGTTTCTTTGATTGCAATTGGTTAAGTTGAACTACTTTTTATATACTTTTACTAATACTTTAAATAAAAGCTTACATTAGGCTACGAAATTTCATTACTAGCAACATTTATGAGGTTTCTTATATTCCTTACTTCAAAGCCTATAATATATGATGTTTACTGATATACCTACAGACACACGCAAAACACACACACACACACACACACACATACCCTAACTACTAACACACTCCTGACTTACTGACTCCTAAATTATAGGATTTGCTAGTTTGGTAGTCAGGGTCTTTTTAATAAAATTGTGTCTTATATAGCTACCAAGACATGTGTAAAGACTATGGTATCGCTAAATGTATAATTATCATTAAATGACACAGAAAAGAAAGAAGTTACATACATAATTGTTATAATTTTCTTTATTTTGTTACATAGGCAAAGGTGCGGGATCGGGTGTGCCACCCCCACCTCCCCCTGGCGGTATGCCGCCACCACCGCCGTTGATGCCCGAGGGTGACTTCGAGAACATGTCGATCGACGACCGCAGCGCACTTTTCGCGCAGATCAACCAGGGCGAGGGAATCACTAGCAGTTAGTGTTTTTTACACTTTACCTTTTGTTACGCTGTTTTTGTTTTTATCGTAACACTTTTATTGGGCCCAAACCAACCTTACTTGCCCCCGCAAAAGCCTAGATAAACCAAATTATGGAAAGGAGGGATAGGAAAGCGGTCCTATATCTCGAATACATTACAACAAGGAGTGGCGCTCTAATGATGATGATGATTTCTTCAATTCTAAGTAAGCCAATATATGAATTAAACAGTATTTATTTTATATTGCCTTTATTTATGAGCCACCAGAACGTATCTATTTAAAGAGGTACGTCTGGCTGTACATAGAGGAGTGCTCGTCCCCACACCAATGTACGGTAGTGAATGTTGGGTGAGGCAGAAGGGGCATGAAAGTAAACTGAATGCTGTTAAGATGAGAAGACTGAGAATTATAGATAGAGTGACATTGATGGACCGAGTAAGGACAGCGTGATAAGGGAATGTTGTGTTATGTGGCATTTATTTGACTTATCACTTCCTTCAGGCAGGAAGATAATATATAACAAAATGAAACATAACATAAAATAACATAACTTCACCTCTGTATCCCCGAAGGGATAGGAAGGGATAGGAGGTGTATTACACACCCACGATTCGCCAGTTATGTTTAGGTCCCAATGTAATAGGGGGCGAGCCTATTGCCATCTACCGGGCACATTACTAAGCGAGCGATAATCAACATTTTTAATACACACATAACTACGAAAAGTCAGAGGTGTGTGCCTGGGGCGACTGGGGATCGAACTCGAGACCTCGTCTCGGCAGTCCGTTACGTACACCACTAGGCTATCGCCGCTTGATACAAAATGAAACACCAAGTATATTTCAGTAATTGTTAACGTATTATCATTGCGCAGGTCTCCGTAAAGTGACCGCTGACATGCAAACGCACAAGAATCCGCAGCTGCGTACGGGCCCGGCGCCCTTCAAGGCGGCTCCCGCATCGCAAGTCGCCGCCAAGAAGCTGCCGCAGCCCGGCGCCGGCACGCTGCCTGACAAACCGCCCGTCTTCACCCGCGACGGCAAGAAGTGGATTATTGTACGCTTAACTTTAATTTACTTTTACACCTGGAAACTCTAGCTAGGGCGCGCTCTTATTATGTTGTGACCGGTAATTTGTTGTTGGACGACTATCGTATTTGGCTGTTCAACAATCGTGATGACATTTTATCTGTTCACAGCAATTGCCTTGAGACGAGGATACGATAGTTTTATTCCGGCCACGGCATAATATAGTCGTAGCGGTTTAGTCGTGACGATTTATTATCGGGTTACGACTGTCGTGCTAGCCGTTCACATTGTCTCCACAGTAAAAAAAGTTGTGGACAACAGGTATCTAATCCTGCTTTCCAATATAAACGTCTTCATTTAAATGTACCAGCGACGACGCTTTAAACTGCGCAGCAGGCGTTTGTCTCAAGGGGATCGGGAGTTAGACGGTAGTCACCCGGTAAAAACTAAGTTAAGGGAAATCAATAGAAAGAGTAGGAGAGCGAACTCAGTCTCCAAAATACAGTCAACTACAAAAGTCTGTTTATTATTCTATGAAAGGTTGAATAACTAAGCCAATTATTAGTTAAAATTTGTTAAACTACTTTTTTCGTTGATTGTACATACTTTGGATGCATCCGGGACTTTCACTGTGACGATAATGATTTTCTAATAATTATGTTTTTTTCTCACAGGAGTACCAAAAAGGTAACTCGAATCTGGTAGTGGAGAACGCGGATATGAACAACGTAGTGTACATGTTCCGTTGCCGTGACTCAGCGCTGACGGTCCGCGGCAAGATCAACGGCGTCGTGCTCGACTCCTGCACCAAGTGCGCTGTGGTGTTCGACAACCTCGTGTCCAGCATCGAGTTCGTCAACTGCCAGTCTGTGCAGATGCAGGTCAGTGCCTACACCCGCCTTGCAGTGCCTTCACCCGCCTAGCAATGTTGTAGCGAACGTGAACGGTAATCTACCCTCTGTCATGGTATTCACACTACCGATGGTGATAAAAAAAAGTGAAAGTGTCAGTCTCAATAGTAATCCCCTATAACGCGCGTATAAATTTAAAGCATCGGTAGCTTAGTGGTTAAGGATTAGGGCTTACGATCCAGAGGTTTCGGGTTCGAATCCTGGCCATTATACTACAAACGTAAAACCTCAGCTCCTAACAGCCATTTAGCTGGAGGGGTTAAAAGGAAACTGACCACTTACCACTACAAGGCCCCACCCATCCCGAGAAGACTCCGTCTAGAAAGTCCATCGAGCTTTTCAGTGACGTATATTTCGGTTAAAGATGTCATATGCTTAAAATTTGAATGTAATGATAAATTATTTTAGAAGCGATGGAACTGCTTTCTGCGTCTGCCATTTGATTCGGTGTTACAGAAAAAAATATCTTGCCAGCTTTTCAATGATACTCAAAATTAGTCAACAGGGAATCCCCCAATTTTGAGTATCATTGAAAAAAGGCAAACTTGAATAGGACGATAATATAAATGAAAGGTTTGAAGCTGTAGAGATAATTATTTACCGTTTCAAACCCCCCATTTGATGTGACTGGTTTGTTTTCTTTTTTTTTCATAATTGAAACCAAAATTCCAAGGACTAAAATAACAGCTAAGTTAAATTGCTTGTGTTGGAAGTGGGTTCACGTCGGTAGTGTAATAGCTATGGAAACGAATCCGGGATCTCTCGATCGTAAGGCCGACCCCTTAAACGCTTAACTATCAAAGTTATATTTTTTTTTCAACATGATTAATCTTTCGTAGTGTAAGAAATAAGATAAAAGAACAAATCGATTAGAAGAGCGAACCGAACTAGAGATGAAAATAACATTGAAATCGAATTTTGCCATATCATTTAAAACAATTAAAATATTTCGCCGATATTGCGAGCACCCAAAGGTCGTCGATGTATTATGTATGTAGTACTAATAAGTAGAACAGAAGCGACTGTAGTAGAAACAATGGCACGTACATCGAACTTCTGGAATGTTAATAATTAACTGATTGATCTAATTGCCTATCAACCTTAAGCTTTTATATAAAAAAATAATAGAAATAACGGTCAATTCCTGAACGTTACACTACCCGGCTGTCTAGACCTTCTATTGGAAACTAAGATAATTATTAAAAACACTAACGTAAACCTTTTCACTGAGGACAACCTGTTTGTATTGAGTGACAATATAAAATGGCTCACTATTCCTTTGTTGTAGTAACGTAAGTTCAACCCTAAAAACACTAGTTCCCGTAGCAGTTCTTTTCAAGGGACAGTTGTGATTTTATTTTTGTATAGTTCTTTCGAAGTCTTACATTTAGTTACGTTCTTACAGTAGGAAAAGCAAACAGTGAACGTTCTGATACAATACCATTTGGTACCGCTGTACCAAAGCAACAACTGTATCGAACAATTACTGCAAAATATCTATCACAAAGTACATAAAAAAGAACACCTAATAAAGGAAAATAATTTTTACATTTATAATTATTAATAGATTCTTCCTCTTATTATTATTGTCGGAAGTTTACGCGAATGTCACACATTGAAATAAAACTATTTTTAACGGATTCTATCGCGATTTATTTGATGTTATTTTATATTTTACATTGATCCCGACCCCTGTGTAAATCTTCTGTTGAATAATCCTAAATCGAATGAAAAGCTTGAATTTAATACTCCTTTGTGAAGCAAGGGCAAGGGTGATCAAAATGTGTACGCAGCCTCTAAAATTGTGTTGTCGTCCTTGTTTTTTACTTAATTTCATCAAAACTTCTACATGTTACTGGTAAGTTCACAAGTCCGCTCGCTATGAATAATGACCGGTTTGTATACATCATGTCCGTATATATAGTATCAAATGGACATTGTAAGAAGAACTGACAACCTCTTTGGCTTAGCGGTAGTGCGTTCTACTGGTAAGTCGGAGGCCGCGGATTCGATTCCCGCTCAGTGCAAATATTTCAATGCATGAATGTCCCATTGATGGAACGAGGGAAATATTATTTAACCGTGAACCCATTGGCTAATGGAACCACCGAAAATAACGTTTACTTCAGTTTTGTTTTCTATGATACCTTTAATAGTGATGTAAAATTTTACAGTAATTTGGTCAATGTTTACCGATCTGTTTATATGAAGAGAAGTAATCCTGCTACTACTAACCTAGTCACAAATGTTGGCAACAGGAAATGTCAAACTTTTCCTCATAAGCGGAATATTAATATTAATAATAATTGAATAAGATATTACAATTGTAACTAACTTTAATACTAGTGTTTAACGAAAACTATAGCCCTAGAGTATTTGTATTTTGTACTGAGGTTACTTTGTCACATCTCGCTACAGGGCCAAAGCTGGCGTCACAAAAGTCGTGCAGTCATTGCATGATTTTTCGTTAGGACGCAAAATTTGGCCCAGTAGCGAGATATGAAATTTAAAAAACAAGAAAACATCTAATTGTACTGTTTCTGACTTTGATGATGTTGATTCGTTAAAAAATGCATTAAATAACATATTATTACCTTAATACGGCGACGCTGACATTATACCTTTTTTTTTTTTATCGTGCGGAAATCCCTTCGGATACCCCCCCGCCGGCCAGCGGGGGCGGTTATGTCGGGCTTGCACCGACTAAAACCGCACGCCGTCTCGGGTCTTCAGACGCCGGGGTGTAAGGTTACCCATAGAGCATATCCCTCGCACCCCGGCTGACCCTGGGCCATCTCACCACTAACAGCATCGCTCATCCTGTCTCCTCTGAAAGCAGAGGAGTACGGAGAGCGATGTGTTCCCGCCACGTTGGGTATTCGCCGACGATCAATGCCAACCCTATGAAGGGGTGAAGGGGAAGCCATTGACCACCGCCCAGGGTGTACCGGCCGCTCCGATTCCGTTCCCCCCGGACTGCAGCGGGATCGGAATCGGAGCGACACTCGAGGAGGTTACCCAACACACACCCCTTACCCAACACACACCCCACGCTGACATTATACCTCATAATTGAATTGCAGTACCATCTACCAGATCTAAATGTGAATATAAGCCACAGAAGAACTGTCCAATGTTTACTGCAAACCTTGAAAACAGTATTTTGTGCAAGTGCAGTTAGGAAATACTCCCTAAATTCTGTAGCTAATGGCTAAAATAAGTGATAGACAATGGAAACTATCCCAAAAGTATTCTTTAATTTGGGAATTTGAATGCTGGCATTTAGAAATTAGACCGAGGTTCAAACCACCCTTTCGGAGAGCCGATTTATGTTTACATAATGTTCTGCCAATTGAAACTTAATCGGAAGACTTGGAATCTAAAATTTTGTATTACTGTAAGAATATGTCTAATATCAATTTTTATGCTTTCTTGTTTACGTATTCTTCTGTTTTTTTCTTCTAAATTGTAACTATTTGACGATTTTCGACATGCGAGTTCTTCACTCAGGATCAGGCACTAACGTTATGTTGACTAGCCTAAAAGAATATTGAGTTAAATTTAAACCAATTATTATCAGAGTGATTGAGTAGAAAATGAGACGCAAAATTATTAAACGAGCAATGTATATAGTTAATACAAAATGTTACAAAGTTAAGGTGCGTCGATCCTGACTTTCGTACTCATCATCGATGTCGCTTTTATTCTCTTCAACAGCTATCTGACTATTAGTTTCCTCAATAATCGACATCATATTTGGACTTTTTCCTCGATCACAGTAAAACGATGTATACCGCCCATCCCCATAATCTTGGGAATCGCAAAACTCATTCAATCCTGGTGCTTCGGGAACACCCTAATAAACAAAAAAGAGATAAATTACCCTTTACATCTTCTTCCCTAAAAAAATATAAATCGAAAATCCTTCTAATCTTCCATTTGAGACGGTTTAACGCTTACAAAAAGCGTAGTTATTATATTTCATCCCGTGTTTTCGCAATTTCATTAGGATTACCGGGCTACGAACGTAATGTCCCACTGTTCGCTTCGTTAAATAATTATTTAATCAAAGAAATGTATTCGAAGTTAAGTAAACAGTGGTATAATATACTGACATCGTAAATGTACGTGTTAGGTTTGTACTGGTACGGCGCCCAACTTTGATTATACTCATCGTAGCATGAATCCGACAAGCTGTTTCTCAAATCACTGTCCGAATCAGACAATCCGTGGGGTTTAGAATAGTCTCCCATGGCATCTTGTGAGGCAACGTCAATGGGGTGTGGATCAAGATTCAATATAGTCATTTTACTATTGATAACCATATTTAGAGTTTTCTGCCAGTCTTCTAAAAGGTTTTTAATGTTCTCCATCTGATATAATAAAACAAAAATCATTAGTGACTACTAATATGTTACAATTATTTCCTATTAGCGTAAAAGGGTAGGAGAATACTCACTTTTTTTTTTAGTAGCGCCTGCTTGTTGGCTCTGCGTAACTTTTTTTGTTTCATGTAATTCTTAAGATAAGCCACTTTATACACATTGGTAACTTTGACAATCTTAACTCGGTAGTCTTGCCGGATATCGACATCACTAAGAGATGAGTAAACGCTGTTTTCAGGTGTGTGCGATTCGGTATTTGCGTTTTCATTGCACACTTTCTGTGAAGAGTCCATATGTGAAGCATTCGTAGCGTTTTTTATTTCCCCTATTAATTCCATCATGAATTTCTTGTCTAAAGTAAAAAGAAAACGATGAGTTTTTGCATGTAATTTAAAGTAACTGACTTTGACTATTTAGGTAGAAAAGTAACCTTGCTCTTTGGTGGCGTGGTGTAAGTGCGCGTCATAATCCGCGTCCCATTGAGCTGCCGTGACGAGCGTTTGGCGTACACCCTCATCATTCACAATGAGGTCACGCACTCGCGCCCGTACAATCCGCAGCCTTTGCACACTACGTCGCAGCTGATCTGTACGCTCAGTGAACTCCGCATCCCGAAAGCATAACTTCGTGTTTACTATCTTTATCTAATCAAACCAAAAAGTGTTACTGCAATTTCTACTGTCTTTCATATGTAAACAATTTTCTACAACAAAACAAATTGCACACAACCTGTAGTTGAATGTCATCCATCTCCATTTGCCTTTCATTTATCCTCTGCCGAGATTTGAAGTAAACATCTTTTATTAACTTGTACACGTAAAATCCCGTTGGTACGTATTTCAACACGAATACAGTCTGAGAAATTGAAAAGATAATACATTAGTTTAGTCATATTTGGATACAACTCCAATAGTCCAGTAAAATAAAACGGACCAAATTGACAAGTGTGAATCGAATGTATAGAAAATATGATGCACCAATGCAGTACTCCGCAAATTGTTGGCCATATTCATAGAGAACAATGTTCCAGGCCTTTGTCAAGTTAAATCCGTTCACTTCGTCTGCTTTTGCATGCATATTCTCCGCATACATGAACATCACCAGATTCAGCGTTATAATCGCCGTGAAAATTATAATTAAAGTCAACATCAAAAGTATAATGCTATATAAAATTAATGTATTCTAATATTCGGTCCATCTAAATTATCACAAATTTACATAAATAAAAAATGTAATTTTGAAAACAGTTTAAAATATTGACATTGATTGATATTTATTTGTCGTCCTTGAAAAGAGGTTGCTCAAAAACAGGATTTTCTTGAAGGCGATTGAAAAAGAATAATCCTTTTTCACATTTACTCGTATAATCTTCAAAGATAGATTCGAATAAAATATTTTAGGGTACAATCTTGATAAATATTTTAGGCAATTTGCGTATATTCAGTGTCTGTAAATGATTTCTGCCACCTTTTTTTTTCAATGGCAAGTTCAAAGAACCTAAATATAACTATGGATTGTGCACTTTATTTATGTGTGGTTAAGGAGAAACGTAGGAATGAGTTTTCCATCATTATTGTTATTTCACATCTGAATATCACACCTTAATGTGCAAACCTCGTAGATACTCCACTTCGAATGGACTTACGAGGCATGTGTATTAAGATTTCAATATGATGATGTTAAAAGTATCCTATCCATAATATTGTCCAGTTATTGATATTCAAATTTTGTTTATTATTTTATCACTTATTGTAAAGTTTCAGAGCTAAGCTAGTCGGTAACTTGAAATTTGATAAGCTAATATCGATGACGACTGTATCTCCGAGTTCTATTGTAGTTCCAGAACAAAAAAAAAATTTTCAGAATTTCCCGGCAATCGTTATAATAGAAATAATGATCACAATAAATAAGCTTATTTTTAACCCGCGATATTGATCTGGATATTGATACAAAGATTAACAAATCAATCGTATTTTTCTTCGATCTTGAATATCTAATTCTAAAATGTCGAGTTAGGAAATTTTATCTAATCTTTCTATTGTGTTAGCATCTCCGCACGTAGCATTTCCACACGTACCTTTTTTTTTTTTCGTGGGGATCCCCCCCCCCCGGCAAGCGAGGGTGGTTATGTCGGGTTTGAACCGACTAAAAACGCACGCACCTTGAATATAATAAATTACCAATATGATAGTGGGTTAAACACTTGTTTTTTTTTGTTATTAGGTTTTAGGCAAGGTGCCAACAGTATCGATCGATAAGACAGACGGGTGTCAGATCTATCTATCGCCGGAGTCGCTCGACGTGGAAATCATCAGCTCGAAGTCCTCCGAGATGAACGTGCTCGTGCCAAAGGCCAATGGCGATTATGTGAGTGTAACATAACTTATTTTACTCATTTTGACTACTTGTGTACACCATATTAGTAGTAATTATTGCAATGGCTTTATTCTATCGTGTGTTGTAGCGGTATAGACAAAGGACCTCTGACACCAGCGGACTGATATGCTGTCTTGCATGCTTGAATCCTTTTACAGTAATGATTAAAAAGACGATCCCAACGAATAATATGGTAAAGTATTGTTATGATAATCAGTGATGCTTCATATTTCACCAAATCATATAGGTAGAGTACACGGCTTTTGATTTGGCACATCGGGAAGAAGAGTGATAATTCGGGTAAGACCGGATTACTTCGATTTCGTAGAGCGTTCTCTCTGTCATGCATCGGACTGGCTGTTTGATATCTTTATAACGTAGTTAGGGCTGTTTCTGTTTACGTATAAAATATTAAAGCAATAGCTTCGGGTTTAACTTCTGTAAATATATCAAAACCTTGACGTGCGTTGTGCGATAGAGAGAATGCTTCACAGTACCGAAGCAAGCCGATCTTAGCCAGACTCTCGCTCTGTTTCCCGACGTAACAAATCACAGCCGGGTACTTTACATTTTATTTTACTATAATAAAAAATAATATTTCTGCAAGAAAAAAATCTTTACGCTATTACAATATTATTCGCGGGGAACTCAACCGTCACAAAACTATAATTAATAAAATATCTTATAATGGGGTGTATTGTGTAGGTGGAGCACCCGGTCCCGGAACAATTCAAGACGGTGTTGAACAAATCGGGAGAAGGCATCACCACCACACCCGTCGACAGCACGGGCTAGGTGCCACGTCGCGTAACACTCGGGAACAGAACCTCACTTTATACTCATACTCGTAGCTTGGATAACTTGAGGCGAGTCTTTATATACCTAAGACAATATTTTGCACGATCTAGTTCAAAATTAGCTCACTTACCCCGACTCGCCCCGTAACATCATAAAAAGCACAAAGCACCTGTAATCGTACGAGATACGTTCTCGAGTTTGACTTGCGATCATTTAGTCTTGCATCGGTCATGTTAATTAAGAACTGTCTTCATTTCTTGCTCATTGCGCTCGATTGTACTATTTAATTATATAATTCTAATACGACGTAGAAATAACTATAACTCAAGTATTTACTGGCCTTTGTGTGTAATGTAAAGATGTTCCTTACACTAATCGTTTTGAGATTTTGACTTTGTGGAGGCGACATGCTTTTGGAGTACCTCTCGGTACGGGATTTAGTTAAGGTTAGTTGTAGGGTGTGTGACTGTCTCGAGTTTCAGTTCTAGTAGGACATTCGCGTCCTCGATTTTTGCTATATTTATTAATATTGGGTGATGATAAAACCCTAACGCTTGACACGAATAAGTTTCTTATCGTATGTGATCAATCATTTATTCAATTTTTTGTTTTAATTGATGTCTATCTATTGGGCAATGACCCATACACTATTTTAACTTAGGACATGCTATTTTATCTTGTGATTGTAATTATTATTTTTTATATTGATTGGTTCTTTTTTGTAGATCACTATATTTTGTATTCACGTAATTTAATCATTTTCCGACATAATGAGTATGTAAGAACTAGTATTATTTATTGTAATCATTCTCATTTTAAAGAATTATAATGCTGTATTGAACTTTTGCATTTTGTTAATTTATTTGTCGAGAGATTAAAATTATTTTTAAGATTATTTGATTTTAATTGCAATTCTTTGGATTTGTTGTCGTTGAAGTAGTCTAACAGCTCGCTACAAAATGAGACAAATAAAAAATAAATAAGTATTCGTTACATTTTTATTTCATTTCCATGGCTTACGTCGTCCATTTGAAACAGATATTCAAACGGAAAAGGCATTCCATGTGTTCAATAAATAGAGTCAATTAAGAAATAATTTCGCAGTGGTAAACAACTAGGGCACAAACATTAACAACTATATGTACAAACAAGCCCAAATAACATTAAATAATAATTATGGCATAGTCGCTGTCTAGCATCAAATCAATTTTACATAAGAAATTTCAATAGCAATCGGATTATTTATCTCTGATAGAGACTTGATAACTTATATATAAGCTTATAAAATATCAGTCGAATTTAGAAAATTTACCCTACGCTAAGTACTGGCTTATAGGTAATATTATTTTCGTATGCAAGTGTTAGTCTGGGTCTAAACTGGAACTATTTGACGCGGGATTATTGCATTCCCTTTCGTCGCTTCCGTCGGAGCACTCCAGGAACCCGTTACACACACTCGTGGACGGCAAGCATTCACCCAGCGGACACCTGAATCCTCTACAACTGTCTGTTCTACTGGCGCGTCTATTCTCGGCGGTGTCGAGATCTGTGTAGAAATCTTCATCAGATTCTTCATCCTCATCGACATCGCTGGTGTGGTTTTGTGGTGGGGTGTGAATCGCTATGGTGCTGTCGATCCAGTCGATGTAGTGCGACACTTTGGTGTAAACACCGGGCCGATTCGCGCGCGCGCATCCGTATCCGTTGCTAGTCACTCCGTAGACATACCATTTGTCTGACTCCTGTAACATAAAAAAGAAGCTTAAGGTTTACTGTAATGTAACTTATGTGTCATCATCATCATCCGAACGCCATCCCGTCGCATCCAAAGCCTTGTGGCGCCCAGTGCCCGCACTTCTACTCTTCCTTACCATGATTTGGTTTGTTTGGCTTTTACGGGAGCGACTACTGTCTGATCTCCCCAACCCCGAGACGCAGCCTGCGCCAGAGCCTCATCTGTAAATCAGCAGGTGCACCGTCTTGCAGGTGAGGTTGGCTTGAGTTCCGAAGATGGTGGTGGGGAATATCAACGCCACTAGTGGAAACATCTTGATGGACACTTGATTGGAATCTAACCAGGACTCGTCATTTTATTGCGACACAAAGTTTAAATATAGGTACTTAGAAGCATATTGAAGACTATATATACCTGACACATAAGTGGCCCTCCGGAGTCTCCTAGACAGGCGTCGCGGCCGCCTCGCTCGAATCCCGCGCAGAACATGTCGTCCGTGACGCGGTACAGCGGCAGGAGGCGCGTGCGACGTCTGCACTCCGCCGTCGATATCACTGGTAATTCCACCTCTTGTAATGTGTCAGCTGGAAGTTACAGTTTTTATCTTTTTTATATTATTATTGGTGGACCGGGTGCTGTGGAAGAGGCCTATGTCCAGTTGTGGACTGTAATAGGGTAATTGATTGATAATGATTATATACCTTCCAGGGGCTCGTGTCCCTCAATTGTCGTAATAGCAAATATAATAGAAGGAAACAGTTATGTATCACGCTATCAGGGAATATTGTATAACAAGTAAGTCCACGTGATGGTAAGCGTTTACCAGGCCTATGAATCCTCCCGAAGACGGGCGCGTCATGCGTGGCCAAGGTCGAGCTGCACACATGCAGAGGGAAAATAGAATGGTAAAAGTCTCTGTTGGGTTAGATCTCAGATATCTACTACCGATTCGTACGAAATGTAGCGTCGGCGTGCGGTTTTAGTCGGTTCAAGCCCGACATAACCTCTCCCGCTGGCCGGCGGGATCTGGGCCGGAATCCAAGGGGATTTCCGCACGAAATAAAAGGTAATTGTGCTCGGTATTCGTATAAGGCAGGTAGGTATAATGGGTAACCATAACTTTACAATCCAATAAAAATAAATCCGGTACAATATCCCGAATAGTCGATAGCCCGCGAATTTTCAAGCGATGCTCATTTTCTTGAGAATAAAATAATGAATAGGAACCTGTACGGTAAGACGTATACTCATGTTGAATATCGATGTCGTAGGCGACGGGTCACGTCGCTATCTGGCACATAAAACTGTGCACATGTTTCTGCTTCAATATTATTTATTTTATTAACTCTATAAATAAAAGTATAACATCGTGTGAATCAACAATTCTCAAGCACTATTATATAGTCCAATCAAAACTCAAACTTACGGAAGACTCGTTCGTGCTCGTAAAGCTGACCCCAGCCAACGACAGTGCAGTAATGGCCCGCTGGCGGCTGAGCCCTGGGTTCAGGTAGGCAGGCTGGGCGTAACCGAGCATGAAGAGGTATTGCGTCTATACGGAGCAGCGCGATGTCGTTGCGGAACCCTCGTGGCGCGTATTTCGGGTGGAGCACGACTTGTCGCACGCGGGCAACTCGTTCCCAGGGCCCACGAGGCCAGGCGCCTCGTCGTAGAGCGCCTAGACGTGCTACCCAGTGAGCTTCCGTCGCCCTGCATTTATAAAAGATCTTATATTTTCTAACATTTTTATATAATTGAGCTTATTTTTGAACATTTCATTAATAAATAGACCGGTAATATACGGGTACCTAAGTATATAATAAGTATGCCTTAACGGTGATAAATTGTAAGTAGGTACCTATCTAATAACATTGGGTTCTCCTATGACTGACTCTCACCAAGCTTGAAAACGTGTATGGAAGAACAATTGGTTAACAAACCCGTGTGCAATTGGAGGACGCGTGACTCCAACTGAACACGGATTTTGGAAGAGTGTTAATGTGACAAATCCGTGCGGATTCCGAGGCAATGGTGACTCGTATTGAACACGGAAAGCTAAATATTATCAAGTATTCTTGATTAGTAACATCTATAGACAACTTAGGTTATGTTAAATAGAAATATGTTAAAATACTAACTGGTAGAAGCAATGGCTGGCGGAAAGAAGCCACTGCGCGTGGACCAGCGTGCCGCCGCACTGGAAGTCGCCGTCGCGGTACAGCGCGGCCTGCCACGGCCACGCGCCGGCCGCTGCGCCGTCGCCGCCCACAACCCTGCCCCGACGCACGTGCTCGTCAGTATCATTCACCCTAACACACACATCTTCTTGGCCATACACATAAAGTTGAAATCTATACGGACTAGGTACCTCAGTACATTGGGATGATCTCGAGCCCTAAAATTACTTGCCTACGTACCTTGCCGCGGTACGGGGCAGTGGAGTAAGTTTTCAGGATTTCACCTGAGTTTCACCGGGTTAGTTTAATAGGAATTTTAAATGTGTTCTAGTTACCTAAGTATAAAGTACCTACCTATTTTTATCTTTTTACCCTCGCAACATATTAGACAGAAAGGGACGACTCATCCATTAGCTAAATCATACTTTAAATTGGTAAAGAGAGGTGCAAGGACATGGTAAAAAGTATGCCAAGACAAGAATTGCCTTTTGTTAAAAAACAAAAGTATCTAACATTTTGACAAAAGGTGTGTAAGAAAGAGTGCAAGAAAAGTGTGAATCACATCTATATAATATAGTATAAAACAAAGTCGTGTTAGCCATGACCGCTCACAACTCGAGAAAGGGTGGACCGATTTTCATGTTCTTTGATTTTTTAGATTTGTCTCCGTCTATAATGTACCATTTTGGGGCTTTTTTCATTATGGCGGACTCGATCCGGCCAAAACTGCACACCGTCTCGGGTCTCTAATGCAGGGGTGTAAGGTGGCCTAATAAGACCTACAGCGTACAATACAAATGAAATCGTATCAATCTAGATTTACGTACCTACAGCACACAATATAAACCGTCATGGTTTAAAGGAATGCTGCTATGCCATAAAACTTGTAATGTTATTCAAATGTAAAATAAATGAATAAAAAAATAAGACGATTCCCTCGCATCCCGGCTGACCCTGGTCCGTTTACGGCTTTGGGATGGCCCTCGGGATACTGTGCCTATACTAGCAATAGGAAACGTTCAGGAAATAAATTCAGCTGATAAGGTAACCAACATAAATGGGTTCTAAGGTGGAACGAATATTGCCGGGTCAGCTAGTTACGTAATAAATAATTTTCCCAAGTGGAGATCGAACACTCAACAGTTGGCGCGTGGCAAGTCCTTTCAGTTTAATATGATATGTGCTAGTCAGAGCAAAGCTGAAGGTTTATAAGATGACGTATAATGTCTAGTAACTACCTGGGTTGTTGGACATCAGCATGTGGTCGTATGCCACAGTCAAGCCCAATGCATCGCACTCGTAAGGCTCGTTTTCTCGCACACGAAGCTCTTCTGAATGTAAGACGCGTGTCGTACGCACGCGACCCCGCGTTGTGCCATACCTCCCAATAGCCAGATGAGCTCGATTTGCGGCCCTCACGAGCTTCACGCGCCCATCCGGCATCACTAAATATAAATTAAGCTGATGTAATTCTGTTATAGGGTAACATTATTCTAGGAAAGGATAAAATTAGGAAGAGTACCACAATCACTATTTTTCACGTAACCCGAAATAAATCTATAAAAAACTATTATTTTTGGTATTTGCATGAATACCTATGTGTATTTGCATTTTAGAGGAGGCGCCAAGAGTACATCCGTTAGCGTAATATGTAGGCCGTATTTTGAGTTCTGATATGTGTTGTGGTGATCCCAGTCTACAATATGACTGATGTTGCCAGTCGCTATTGTGATTATTGAGTTAAATCATATAATTTTATTAATTTCAATAAAGACAAGTGTTTAAAATGTTGTATGAAATGTTGCACAGATACATAGACGTTAAATTAAATTTTTTGACATATTTTAACCTTCAAAGAAACTACAAGCCTTAAACTTTTAGAATCTCTGTATCTTACGAATTGTTCCAAGATCCTACTGTCGCCAAAACTCACTTATTTTCATAAGGATAAAATGTATGGGATGAAGTAGTGTAGGTATGTACCTTGAGTGTACAAATTTTTGCTAGCTTGTCCCGGCGGCCAGTAGTCAGTAATCAGGAGCTAAAGGTAGGTAAAAATGGTACGCAGCTCACTTCAATTTGCAGTGCTGATTTTTACGTTTGTGTTAGAAAATATTTTAGAAATGTTGATATAAAACTATTTTTAACGGATTCTATCGCGGTTCATTTGATGGTTATTATTTTATATTTTACATTGATCCCGACGTTTCGGTTGCTTTTCAGCAGCCATGGTCACGGGGATCCGTTAAAAATAGTTTTATTTCAATGTGTAACATTCGCGTAAACTTCCGACAATATCATTTTAGGAATGTATTATGAACATTTGCAACAGCGTTCCATCGCTGGTAACTTTTACCAGAACCCTGGATGCTCCGAAAGAGGTATATGTTATTGCTTCCCAGAATTCGTTCCTTAACCCTGAAGAATTCTGGGAAGCAATAACACAAAAGATCAAATTTTAAAGACAATATTTTTTTGGGAGGCTCCAGGGTTCTAGTAAATGTTACCGCCGACGGAACGATGTTGGAAATGTTCATAATAAATTTTCATCAATATGTTCTAACAAATACGTAAAAATAACCACTGCAAATTTCAGTGAGCTGCGTACCATTTTTACCTACTTTTAGCTCCTGATTACTGACAAATGGCCGCCGGGACAAGCTAGCAAATATACATACGCTCAAGGTACATACTTACACTACTTTATCCTCGTAAAAATGAGTTCTGGCGACAGTGGTATCTTAGTCTAAATGGTGATTCGTAGAAACAAAAAAACCGGAAACTATTGTTGTAGATAATCGCATGATCTTCAAATTTTTCTAATATATATTTACGGAAATTGACCGTTTATGAGAAAAAGGTAAAAACTGAAATTGTTGACCTTCAACTAGAATTTTTTTTTGCACATCTTGAATCGTTGCGGTCTTTTGACATTATCATGATAGTTTACTCTAGACCGCAACCAATTATCAGCTGCGTGGGAAATACTATTTTTATGTCTATTGTGACCGGATATAAGAGGATAAAGTTCCTTGTATAATTCAATTCTGCTTAGCCATCTACCAAACTATAAATCGAAACTATTCAGGAACCTATTTTAACCCAAACACACGAGATTTCACCAGCTTTAAAATTGAATTTCATGATTCTGCCTTCAAAAGAGATGCCCTTATAAACTTACCACCCACAGTTTATCCACCTAGCAGACATGAAATTTCATGCAACTTTGCAGTTAAATTCGGGTTTATCTGGTAATCCCTCTAATCACAACCCACGGTAGCCTAATTTTTCAAGGTACGCCAGTAATACAATACGCCCGATCACTAGATGTAAAGGTGAGGAAGCAATGCAGGAGAGTGGACCACGTGTGCCAATGGCAACATGGCTTTTTATAGCCGAAGGACTTAAGTGCACAAATCACAAAACATTTTGCTGTCTGCAAATTTCAATAACGAAACAACATTGGGCCCTTCATTTATTTGTCTGGGTGTTTCTATATACCTAGGTTATTTTCAATAAAAAAATGTGCTTAGCAACGAATTAAGTTGCACAGGCAAGTTATAGTACAGTACTCGACTTTTGGATTTAGCACGTTGCGTGGAGAAGAAGAGCGAACTTCCAGATTTCTTTGGTTTTGTAGAGCGTTCTCTCCACAGAGTAATTAATATACTTACTACGAGTAGTTACTAGAGTAGCTGAAGTTATAGTTTTAATAAAAAATATTATAAACACAAACGGACATAACTATTGTACTCTGTAAAGGTATCAAACTGTCAACTGTCAGTCCGATGTAGAATAGAGAGAACGCTCTATTAAACTGAAGCAAGGCGATCTTAGCCGGTCTCTTCTCAAAAGCCCGGTACCTTTTTTTTTCTTTTTGTGCGGAATTCTCTACGGATACCAGCGGGGGCGGTTATGTCGGGCTGGAACCGACTAAAACCGCACGCCGTCTCGGGTCTACAGACGCCGGTGTAAGGTTGCCTATAAAGCATTTCCCTCGCACCCCGGCTGACCCTGGGCCCTCTCGGGTTCGGGAACCAAGGTGTCCCCGTCTTGCCCCGGTTTTGGGCTAGTCGCCCCGCCGTCCCGGCCTAGCCCGGTACCTACCGTGGACATATTGTAAGCGTCGATCGGGATAGATTAATAGAATCCTTTATAAAACTTATGCTTACTAGAAAGTCATAGCTCGGCATACAGCTCTACCTAGGTCGGGAAGTTTCAGAGAGCTATGTGCTTGTTCCACGACATCAGCAAAACTCTCCACGCATAGACGTCCCCAGACACCTCTTTTGCGCACCATCACGTAGCCTGAAAGTTATCGTTGTTACATAAATATTAAAATTCATAGATAAGTTTTACCTCGACGGCTTACCTAACAGTACAATAATTCAGCTTACGCTATTAATAAGTATAATAACCTTTATTGCCGATTACTCGGTATGTTACTAATTAAAGTATAAAATAACTGTCTCAAATAGGGTTCAAGATAATTAGAATATAATTTTATCCTTATAACAGTTCCATGTCCAATTTCTCGTCTAAAGGTTTAGGACTTCAAAGGATTTTTTTTTATATTTAGGACACGTCAATTTGACTTCACCTCGCCTGATGGTAAGCTGAAGGTAAAGTCTCAGGAAAGAGGGTCACCATTACAAACACGTATCATGTTAACAATGGTGGCACTCAGCTTGACGGCCTCATCAGAAGAGGATTGTCGTCGCAGCACCGCGATTACTATGGAGGCTTTTTCGCAATCGTGCACGGTGGTACCTACCTGGCCGAATTTTGTGACAAATTTGTGTCATCAAATTTCTACCACCATTCAGTAAAAGGTTATACAAATATATATTCATCACCCCTCACAACGTATTCCCACAGGCGTAAGCGAGTGCCTCTTATTACGATCCTTACATTCCTTATTCCCTTTCATTCCTTTCTTCCAAGAACATGGCCTACATTATATATAATTCGCAAACAAACCTTCTTCATTATAGGGTATAATTTCGTTATCCTCTAATTGCTCAGCCAGTGCGACGCAGCTCTTCTCGTCATCACCGAGCGGACAGTCCGGAGTTCCATCACAAACACGAACCGGGTCAATACATTGACGAGCATTAGCGCAAACATATTGACCTTCTTTACACCAATCTGTAATAATATAGATTACCCTAAATAAAATTACCTTATATATTACATGTGAATCTGTCTTCATGTACTAAGTACAAAAGGGCAATCAGTCCACGTACTCACGCACAGTCGAACGAACTCTAAAAGTATAACATTGTTTGAAAGGAAACGGTACTTTATATAGAGGCGTAATTTAAAATACCTACCCTAATTTATATGCTTGGACCAGATTAACGTTTTTTTTTTGTATAACGTACCACACTTATTTTCGTCTGAGTAGTCCCAACAGTCAACTACACCATCACAAATTTTAGATTGCGAGAAGTCTGCACGTAAGTAGTCGGCACAGGAACATGCACGCTCATCCTCTCCACTTGGGCAGTCGAGGAGACGGTTGCAGCGGGATGTCAGTGGGAGACATGCTCCCCCAATGCAACGGAAAGATGTAGTATTATCGCACTCCTCTAAAATTAAAAACACCGTTTGAATAATTTGTTTTGTTAGATTGTCTTAAGAAGAATACGTAGTACATACCTATAGTACGAGAATAACATATCTATAAATATTTATCATAAGCTTACAAAAAAACTGCAATAAGGCAACAACGTTTCTGGTACCTTCTCTAATTTAAGTATTTAGGTATAGAACGACGTTACTTGAGTATGACTTCAGATTTTGAAAAATTTATTTAATTCTTTATTGTACACACATAAAATAGTACAGTAACAGGCATAATTTTAATTAGATGTACAAAGGCGAACTTAACTCAGTATTGAGTTTTCTCCCAGCAAACCTTTGGGGGATAAAGGAGAAACAGCAACAAAAGGGTAGTAAGTGCAAGTGTACAATTGCAGAGAACATACTTAATAATAGAATACAAAAGTACTAAGAACATACATACTATACATATTAAATTACATACATACAGACAAATTTATATATATAAATATATGTATCCTTTGGCAATGTAAATCTCTTACAAGTAGATACGGATTGTTAACTGTATTAAATATGTAACTACTCAAAAACCGATGAACTTACCTTCAGTTTTAACTCCTTTGTGAATCTTATTGTTTTCGTTTTCTATCTGATGTTTAATTGGTTTCCCATAAATTTCTTTCAGCGAAGAAAGCAAGTTGTTCAAACTATTTTCATCTTTTTTACTTGAATTTGGGCCTTTGTTAAAGGTTTTAGTTAATATTTTAAATCCCGCTTGATTCAAAGTATAGCTTGATGGAATTGCCTTTGTTGAAATTACTCCACCTGGTGCTCGAAACAATGTATTATTGTTAGAATCGGATACCGTAGCTAGATTAGCGAGCTGTCGAAGCTTGTCGATCGTTAAAGTATTTGATTGATTAATAGGTATTTCTAATACAACGTCGGGATCTAAGGCTAATTCGTAAGCTGGTAGATTTTGTGTTTTATTTGCACGTTTACTACTGACACTACCAGTGACGTGATATGACACTCTGTATGTGCCCTGAGGAACGTTTGATGTATTTGTATCGTCTATGAATTCTTCAATATCTTTAGTTTCCTTTGAAAAATTTAGGTATTCATTTGATTTTGGAAATCGGCTGCTGGTGGGAACATTATCAGGTACATTTATTACTTTTATACTTTCTGTGGCTGAAAATAACATAGTTGCATCTTGTTGCGCGATATGTGTTACAAGGTCTGAACTATCTGTTAATTGAATTTCTGCGCTGTCATGATTAATTTCGTAATTTTGGAAGTAGTTTTCGGTACTTAAATTATCAACAGCCTTATGTTCTATGGGGTCACTACGAAAAAAACTGCGTAAGTTTTCTTTTATTGGCCGAGATTCATGTTTAATTTTAGGTCGGGGTCTTAAAGGTCTATTTACACCCAGGTTTGACTTGGCAGGTAATAATGTTATCACCCCTGCAGTTGTTAGCTCTAATTCATCGTCTAGCACTACCTCTACAGATCCAGTTATTTTGTCATGATCATGTGGCACTTCAACCTCCATATTTCTAACTTCTTCTGGCGGTTTCTCGGTCGTATTTTGTGTATATTTCTTTATAATATCTGTTAAATTTCTTGAAGTAGAAACTTTACCGGCAAATTTCGGTGTAGTATTTGGAAATACTTCATCATTTTTTGTTATTATAGCCTGCAGAGTATCATTATAATATGTTTCAGGCGAATTTTTGGAAAACGTATCATTTTCGTTGGTCGATGTATTTATTAATTCCCATGTTAGATGTGGTGCACCTGTACTCGGTATAATAGACACTTTGTTATTAGGCCGTCGTGTTGAATTCTCTTTGATAATGATATTATTTAGGTTATCAGTTGTTTTGTAAGTTGTATTTAATGTTTCCAACTCTGTTGTGGTTGAAACAGGACTTAGTGAGGTGTTACCATTGGTAATAGTACTTGTAATACTTGTAGAAGCAATAATGGGTTGAGCAGTACTTGTAGTACTAGATGTTGTAGTAGTGTTGTGCTTCTTTAATATTGACGCTCCGTCAAGAGACAATTTTTCAGTATCGTTATCTGCATTATCTATGCCCAACACGTTAATGGTAACACTTGTTTGCTTATCTTTAGGTGGTCGTTCCATTGGTTTTCCATGGTGTTCATCGCTAAGCTCAGATTCATCAATTACTTCCACTACACCACTTATTTTATCAACTGGAATAGGATGTGGTTTTGGATAATGGGCTCCTAAAGTCTCCATGTTTTTTAAAGGTGGTGCAAATGTTGGTAGTGTAAAACTTGTGTAAACCGGACTGGGTACATAAACATCAGCTGCTAATGAAGGGTCTACATTGTGTACATTTATAGGTCTGGGTGTCGTTTTCTCTTTATGCTTTACTGGTGGAATGGGACTAAACATACTATCTATTATTGATACATCATCAATCACTTCTGCAACGCCCATTCTGTCCTCAGCATTTAAATCACTATTAATATTCATAGGTGTTGGAGGTTTGCTTGTTTGTTCATAGTAGGGCCGTGTTATAGGGCGCCAAGGCTCATTATCGATTACATGAGGTACAGTAAATAGTGTATCAATTTGAGGTAGGTCTTTGTAGTGATTTTCATTAGTTAATAGGTCAAGTAGTAATTGCGACACATTGTTTGTAGTACTTATGACCATGGTCGTTGAAGGTGCTGTAGTTGTGGTTATATTATGTGTAAAAATATTTTTTTGAATTTCTGGTTTTGGTGTTGAATCAGTTCGTGGTTTAATATTGATGGTGGATTTTATAGTAAAAGGGCGAGTCTTTGGTGTACTAACAGGGACTCTTTTTGTCGTAGTTGGTCGTGTAGTAGGTTTCGTAACAGATGTTTTCGTTGTTGTTATTGTAGTCTTTGCAGGTGCTGGCTTATGACTTGGTCTATCGTCATGATGCGGTGGACTAGAATTAATTTTTTTATTTTCTGTTATATCTGCTTCAGTCTTTGTGATTTGAAATGATCCTTGAACAACTGGTATATTTTCTGTATCGATATCTGGTTCGTCTGAATCTTTCTTTTGACTGGGCTTAACTGTGGTCTTCCGAACAACGCCAACTCTTGTTTGAAGGGTTTTATCGGACCCAGCCGGTGGCGGTGTGCCTTTCGAACCTGTTGCTATCATGCTTTCGTTCATAGCTTCTTTAACATAAGATTCTGAGTGATAAGAGTGCTCTAAATCTCTTTTAAACGCTATACTCGCTATGTCTACTTTAATAGTTGGGCCAATAGCTGGGTGCTTTGAATTCAAATCTTGGATAAGAATAGTTTTGAGAGTTTCTTCGATGTTGGATACAGTACTGAAAAATAACCAAAAGATGCATATCATTGCCATGTCTTTTTGCTATGGCATTCATAGTTCAAGTTATATAAAATTAAATTACGTTTAAAATACCTAGGTATTTTTCTTCTGTCGAGATAAAGTCTGAAGTGAACATCTAGTCTTCGGTCGCCGAAGCCTGTTACGATAGCTCCGGAGACAGCTGATCTCAGGGGCGAAGGATTAGCATATACTTGACGAAGTGCCGCAGTGTAGCGCCGAGCACGTTCTTTGTATGAGGGACTGCCTGGTACGCCGCCGTATACATCGCCCCGGGTCACTCGGAATGTACCCTCAAAAGTGATTATAGCTGAAGATATAAAGATAAGGCATATATAGCTATACAACCTTAATGGAATGGTAGTAGGTACCTAAAATTAATATGCACTGTAATACATGTCCAAAAATATTAATTCTCTTTTATTATGTGCTAGAGAAGCCAGTGTAGGTAACAGTAGCAAACGCTGAGTAATCAATCAACCAGGAAGCTATGTTGTTCTACATTGTACATTTTGAAAAAAGGTGCCAGTGGGAATCCCAACAAATTAATGAAGCCTTCGTCACATGTGTGACGAAGGTTTGAATGAATACGACAAGTTAGATTGCCACCGAAAATAACCGTGTAGCTACTGGTACCTTTTTTTTTTTTTTTTTTTATCGTGCGGAAATCCCTTCGGATACCCCCCCGCCGGCCAGCGGGGGCGGTTATGTCGGGCTTGCACCGACTAAAACCGCACACCGTCTCGGGTCTTCAGACGCCGGGGTGTAAGGTTACCCATAGAGCATATCCCTCGCACCCCGGCTGACCCTGGGCCATCTCACCACTAACAGCATCGCTCATCCTGTCTCCTCTGAAAGCAGAGGAGTACGGAGAGCGATGTGTTCCCGCCACGTTGGGTATTGGCCGACGATCAATGCCAACCCTATGAAGGGGTGAAGGGGAAGCCATTGACCGCCGCCCAGGGTGTACCGGCCGCTCCGATTCCGTTCCCCCCGGACTGCAGCGGGATCGGAATCGGAGCGACACTCGAGGAGGTTACCCAACACACACCCCTGTAGCTACTGGTACCTAATGATTAAGTGAAGGTATACTTGGCGTAATAAGATTAACAAAGAAAGCAAGTGCCCACCTACTCGAAATTCAAATTAATCTGGATAATAGTGTAGTTGACTTTTAAGTAATGTCTGAAAAATCTGAAGTCGATTGTGCACGAGATGATTTACATCGCATTGTATTACTTAAATCAAATCTAAATGTTACTTACGTTCTCCATTATCCGGCCTCAGTGCCCCCATGTAGAAGGCAAGAGCGGCAACCGCTAGTACCGCCACAGCTGCCAGTAGTGCGCCACCAACGAGCGCAGCTGAACACAGACCGCCGCTGCGATTGCTATTCTTTAAGTTCGCTCGAGGGTACCCTCCACCCGCGAAGCGATACTCACTCTGAGAACAAGAAGGCAACAAAAGTGAATTACTTCCAGCAAGCAATCTAAGAATGTCTTTCTTGTAAGGGATGACATGTGCCAATGGTTTCACTACCAGGGAGTAAAGACCGGACAAGTAGAAAAGTAGAAGCGTGAACCCCCTCCCCCCGTAAAAATATATCAGGCTTTTTTAATTACAAGCAAAGTAGATCAACGGTAGCATGTCAAGCCACGTTAGAGTATACTTATGGTCGAATGGTTACACAGCTTTAATATTACCTGATTACCGTTAATTACAAACTATTCCTTTTATGAAAAATATATGAAAAGCTTTTCTAGAGAACCTGGGTAGCTACTACTCAATAAAATTCCTGGCTCTATATCCCCTCGGATACCACCCCCCCGGCCGGCGGGGAGATTATATCGGGTTTGAATCGATTAAAACCGCACACCGTCTCAGGTCTTCAGATGCGTCGGGTCTTCAGGGTGTAAGGCAAATCCCTCGCACCCGTTGATCCTGGGCCATCTATAGCTTTGAGATAGCCCCCTCAGGTGTGGGAACCACGGTGTCCCCAACTTGCCGGAGATCACCTACGTCAGTCGGTACGAGAGGCTTTCGGGTCACCTCTCGAGCTCTGAGCACCTCTGGCGGGTCTTTCCGCCTGTACAACGGTGTGCCCTGCGCTTGATTGACCAAGTCAATCCTTCCCCTCCACCAGGATGGCCTGGCGAAGCTGGGATTTCTGTGCCTCGATTTCTCGAGGCTCAGGATTCCGTCCCAGCGCCAGCGCCTCCTTGTGCCACTTGTAAAAGGCTGCAAGGGCTCTCACCTCCAAAGCCCATGGTCGAGTTTTTTTTAAATATTTTGGTCACGTCAATTTGACTTCACCTCGCCTGATGGTAAGCTGAAGGTAAAGTCTCAGGAAAGAGGGTCACCATTACATACACGTGCCATGTTAAGATTGGTGGCACTCAGCTTGACGGCCTCATCAGAAGAGAATTGTCGTCGCAGCTCCACTATGCATGCTCCAGCATCTGTAGGAAATGGGGAAGAAGGACTACATTTCACTAGTGTAAATCCGTTTAACCAAACTGAGTTCTCACGTTTTGATCAATGAAATACATTGAGTAAAATGTGGATGCGCAATTTAGTTTGCCTTGATCATAGTTCGCGTTCTTGTAATCCAGCCTGAATGAGACTAACCATCTTCAACCAGGACCTTTTAACCTAACCTAACCTAACCTAACGAAAACAAGATAAAATAAAATTAGAGCTATGTATATAGGTACATCGCATAAACAGGCGATGTGTTCTGTATTTGGCTGGAGTATGTAATTTTTGAGGTTGCGCGAATTCACGATCATTACAGTGCCGATGAACGATGGGAACGTTAGCAGTGTATGGGAAACGCCTGCGGAGGGTCATCCATCTGCAACCCGCCTCTTGCTTCACCTGTCACTTCGCACCGTTAATCATTTTTCCTCAAAACCGATTTCGAGTTTGTTACTTTGGAAACACGATGCGAATCTTACTTTGTACAGAATTATATTTGTGCGTCGATTGAGGAAATAAAATAATTGTATTTGCCGTTTTTTATATAGATATATTTTTTTTAAATTTTTAGAGTTTTTTTTATCAGTATTATTCATGCTCCATCGTGTCGGTACAGCTAAATGAAACGATAATTTCATAATGACATGCATCACTGTATACCTTTATTTTTTTTTTGTGCGGAAATCCCTTCGGTTGGTTATGTCGGGCTTGAACTGAGTAAAACCGCACGCCGTCTCTGGTCTTAACATGCCAGGTGTAAGATTGCCCATAGAGCATATCCCTCGCACCCCGACTGACCCTGGGCCATCTCTGGTTTCGAGATGGCCCCCTCGGGTTTGGGAGCCACGGTGTCCCCGTCTTGCCCCGGTTTGGGGGAGGGGCGCTAGTCGCCCCACCGTCTCGGCCTGCTTCTGCTGGGGTGACAGGCGGCCTCATCTGCCACCCCCTGCATCACTGTACCTATAAACATTATGCCGTAATAAATATCGGTATAACGTCGCCGGTCATTGACCCCGGTGGTGCGGGGGGTATACGATCAGGTTAATTCAGCTAACACGATGGAGTGAATAATGCTAGTAAATATTTTTTTTTAATTTAAAACAAGAAACTAAACCGATCGAAAAAAGAATCGCAGATTTTTTTTTTTATCTTCAGAACTATCACCCGTAATTTTGAGGTTCCACCAGATTTGAACTCCAAATATTGGATTCAAAGTCCAAAGTACTTATCATTAATAAGAATAATAATTATGATTTATTGAAACCATCATTTACACAAGTACACAGAGTTACTGTCTCCTGGACCAAGTTGTTAACTTGTATCTCTGGGATTGCAACACTAACACCATAGTTCTGTGTTTGTTTGAGGCCTTCTTTACTGGATCGATACGTCTTAAGTACCATCATAAAGATTCATAATTACATTGCTGACATTCTTGAGTTTTTGGTGATGTAGTTACCACATCAATTTCTACAGCGCGCGGGTCCAGAATGACGTAGCAATGTAGTCTGGTTGGTAAACATGGATAATTATACCGTGGAAACAACCACGATTATAAAACGTTTGAAATATTTGAAAACCCAGGAATGATGGACGTTTACGGCGAAAGTGATTCGAAGTAAATATCTATTTAAGACATTTTTTCACATAGTAAGTGAAAAATGTGATAAAAGGCCACCAAGGTACTTAAATTCCGTCAATTATAAATTCGTAAGAACATTCATTCAATAAGTCTAACCGATATGATATCTATACTAGTTTTGCTAAACTAGGTACCTGTGTGAATTTAAATAATATTGTCGCATTTGATTGCCTAGTTGTTAGGAAAGGTTCTATTTAACATCATGCTACGGTCCATAGGAGCAATAAGAAAAAAGGTCAGTTAGACACGGGCGGCAAGTAGAATCAAGTACGGCTCGGCGGGTGAAACCGCAGGGCAGAGCTAGTATCGGTTTCCAAAGATCTTAACGTTCTGACAATGAATTAAAAAAAAACGGTTTGACTTGTACCTACTACCCTTTTTTTTTGCATGCGGAAATCCCTTCGGATACCCCCCCGCCGGTCAGCGGGGGTGGTTATGTCGTGCAAACCGACTAAAACCGCTCGGTGTCCTGCCCAAGTGTCCATTGCCGGGCACTCTACCCTATTATATTTTATACGTATGTTATTTGACTGTGAAGTCAAATCAATTAGTTTTTGTTAAATGTCAAAGTTATACTTAAGTTCTCCAAACATAAATAAATTTTGTATATTATTAAAAATTTAAATAGCAGTCCCCTAGATACCTACTACATTATGTTGGTATTGTTACTATTGATAGGAAACTACCGCACTGTAACTTAATTCACTGGGCAAGGGACTGACGACGTCCGCCATATTAGTAATTGAGATTTGTCTTAAATGAAGGAGTTACGTAATGAGCTTTTGAACCCTACCAATCAGCATTATTACGTCCCTCAGTAAAATACTCAGTGTAATTATGTATACATTTTGGTACACTGATTAATATACTTTTACTTAGTTATTTTAAGTGAGAAGTAATTATTGAAGTCCTCTTTTATTCCGCGTACTACCTTTGATTAATTCTTAACCTGTCAGTTTTAATTACTTTTAATTAAAGTTTCGTGTTCGGGTTCTCTGTGATCAACTTTTGTATGGCTCATGCCAAAAATAAAGGAGGCAGATTTTATAAATATTCTGTCAAAACGTCAACAAAAAGAACAGGTCCCACCGAGATTTGAACTCGGATCGCTGGATTCAGAGTCCAGAGTGCTAACCATTACACCATGGGACCACCGAAGTTTCTTGTAAATTTATGTGCTATTATGATCATCTATACAAATAAACAAAATTGAAGTGTCTGTTTGTAACGTTAAAATAACAGGTTTTCAATGAAATGCATATGAATGTATGCACTTACAACAGTAACTGTTTTTCTGTCTGTTTGAATTAGGTAGTCTCTGGAACGGATGAGGCCGATTTTGACGATGAGTTTCATTCATAAATACTAAATTGTAATTATAAACAGTAGGTATAAACGAATATACCTCTATATATGAATGCAGGTACTTGCGAGACGAATGTTAATTTGATATAGAAAACCATCACATCGACCTTTCGTGTTCCGATATATTGGATTCATCTGAGTTGCACGATTCGATTTTTATGCTAAATATGTATATAGGATATCGCACGGTCTCTTTCGAGGCGGCGAGTCTCCTAGCCGGGACGCCTCCATGGGACCTGGAAGCGAGGGCCCTTGCGGCACTGTACCAGTAGCGCAAGGAGGCGCTTGAGCGAGATTTGAGGCCTGCCACACGACAAATCGAGGGGCAGCGATCCCAGCTCCGCCAGGTGCTCATGGAGGAATGGAAAGAACGACTTGGGCAACCAAGCGCAGGGCACGCCACGATCGTGGCGGTAAGATCCGTCATGGAGGATTGGCTGGAGAGGCGCCACGGAAGCCTCTCCTACCGGCTGACGCAGGCATTCACCGGACATGGCTGTTTCGGTGAGTTCCTGCATCGTATAGGCCGGGAGCCGACGCCCGAGTGCCACCATTGCCGGGGCTGCTCTGTGGACACACCCTCCACACACTGGCAGAGTGCTCAGAGTGGATGGAGCATCGCCGTGTCCTTGAAGCAGCCGTCGGAGCGGGTAGGCTCACGCTGCAGACCCTGGTGCTGGCCATGGTCGGCAGCGAGAGTTTGTGGAATGCTGCCGCCTTCTTCTGCGAGGCAGTCAAGCGCGCAAAAGAGGCGAACGAAAAGAGCACTCTCCCGTGCTGTCGAAGGCGATCGCAGAACGATCTCCGTCCTCCATGAGCGCGGGCCTGGGGAAACGTAAAAAAAAGGGTTCCGTTACCAAATAGCAAAAAAAGGAACAGTTATAGATTCGTCATGTCTGTCTGTCTGTCCGTCCGTATGTCACAGCCACTTTTTTCCGAAACTATAAGAACTATGCCGTTGAAACTTGGTAAGTAGATGTATTCTGTGAACCGCATTAAGATTTTCACACAAAAATAGAAAAAAAAAACAATAAATTTTGGGGGCTAATACTTAGAACTGCAACTCAACTTTTTTTTTTCATCATACCCATACGTGTTGGGTATCTATGAATAGGTCTTGAAAAATGATATTGAGGTTTCTAATATCATTTTTCTCTAAACTTTCTTCTAAGCTTTCGCGAGAGACACTTCCAAAGTGGTAAAATGTGTGTCCCTCCCCCTGTAACTTCTAAAATAAGAGAATGAAAAAACTAAAAAAAATATACGATGTACATTGTAAACTTCCACCGAAATTTGGTTTCAACGAGATCTAGTAAGTAGTTTTTATTTAATATGCCATAAATCGGCAATTTACCTTTCATTCACTCAACTCAAATATAAAATTTAAAAAAAAAACTTAATTATGGTACTTGCTGCTACGGAACCCTTCATAGGCGAGTCCGACTCGCACTTGGCCTCTTTTTATTTTTGTGTCCGTTATTGTAAGGACAATGTTTGCATCAAAAAATCGTTTAGAAAATCCACGGGTAAGGAGCTATAATAACTAGAGCAAAGTAAAAAAAACCGGTCAAGTGCGAGTCGGACCCGCACACCGAGGGTTCCATACAAACCTGTAGGTATATAAGTAAAAGTTCACCCATCACGACAATCGAGTCATAGTTATGGTATTTTTATTGCAAAATGAAATTTATTACATTATAACATTTTTTATTATATGATGTAACAAAAAATTTACGGTATTCGCTATATGTATGTACTATAAGACGTTACTTCGTACCAAATTTCAAGATTCTAAGTTCACGGGAAGTACCCTGTAGGTTTTGAATCCCGTGCGAGTTTCGAAAATTTGCAGAAATTTGCGGCATAAACGGCTGTATCTTTTGATTGCTTTGTTTTAGAAGTTTGATTTTTTGACAGCTTCAAGGGACAGTAGACCAGAATATTAGATATAAATTTCAGTTTGATACCTCCACGTGTTCCTGAGAAAAACGGCCTTGACAGGCGGACGGACGGAAGGACAACGAAGTGATCCTATAAGGGTTCCGTTTTTTCCTTTTGAGGTACGGAACCCTAAAAATATCAAATAAGCGGATTTAAAGAACTAGATGAGCGTAATCGAATTTTTTGTGACTTTAGATGTAGACATTATTGTAAATTATTTGTGTCTGTACATGGGATAAAAAAAACTTGGATTATTTTAAATGACATCTGAATCGAAAATAAAGTTTATTTTGGAATTCTTGTCTTTTTTTCTGTTTATCTGTTTGTTCACGTTGGACGCAAAAACTACTGAACGGATTTTGATGCTGATATTTTTACTGATATTTCGGAAACCATCTTAATATTAAAGCTAGTTAGTTAGCTAGTACATGTTAGCTGTACAAAATAGCTTCAATATTTTGAAAGTGTGCGAATTATCAGTGAAAAAATAATAACATCTAAAAGTGTCAATACGAATAAGTGGACCTAGAGATTAGTGGCCCTAACGTCGGCTTGCCGAAGAGACCTAGTTGTAACAATTACTTACGTCTTAAATGAAACTCCGTTCAAACCGATTTATATTACAATAGCATGGAATATTACTGTTGACTCCTTAATATATGTAATACCAGCGCATGTAATTACTGGTACTATAGCTGCGCAAGATGCACATAACACTATAGATTTATAAATAACAGGTATTCGTAGTGGACGGCCTTGCAGCGGCCGCGGCCTCATCCCAGTTTTACATAGTGCACTTGTTAATTGAAGTCTGTTTGTTCATTGACCACGAAGTAGTACGAACAGCTTTGTAGATAAACATGCAAATAAAAATATTTTTATTTAGAAGGAGCATCTGGTTCTACAGCTTTAGAATGACTAGAGAGGACTGTATTTTGACTTTAAACAATACTCAACAAATTTTATATGTTCTTGCATGACCAGATTGAAATTATTTCTCTTTTAATCACATTATTCTCCTTTATTGAATATACTATAAAATTCAAGTCCCCAACTTTGTCAATTTACTTTTTCTTATTTTCAATGCGGGTTGGATACAGTAAATTTGTCTCAGATTCACTGAGCATCATGTTTACTGTTTTCCTTTGTGTTTGTGTTTTCATATAAAACAAAGGCGATTAAATTTATTAGCTATTCCAAATAAGTTACTTAAAAAATTATACTTATTTAATTTATTTTTATGGTTGAAAACAAATTAGTGAAATCTAGCGTGAGTCGATACATAACATTGATTTCAAAATATTGTTAGTTTACCTATCACTAAAATAAGGTTCATTTCATGAAAAAGTATTTGTCATATAAAGAAGGATTTTGATTTTGATTTTGATTGATTAATAAATTATTGTCATTCCTAATGACAATAATTTATTAATCAACTTTAAATTCTTTAAGTTGAATTCCTTTTATAAAGGCGTCATATGCTATTAACTAACCCTTAAAAACGAGCAATTCTTGTATATAATTATACTTTTAATATTATAAAGATTTTGTTTGTTTGGTTTTTTTTGTGTTGGATAGCCCGGCCCGGCTCGGCGGCGTCTGAAGACCCGAGGCGGCGTGCGGTTTTAGTCGGTTCAAGTCCGACATAACCTCCCCCGCTGGCCGACGGGTATCCGAAGGGATTTCCGCAAGAAAAAAAAAGGATAACCCATTTATCGTTCAACTCCATTTTGGAGAACTTTAAATGTCAGATTGATTTGAATTTTGCATACTTGTCAAGGTACGATGACAATACAAGATTTTTTTGTAATAAAACAAAAAAATAGTTTGAAAAACTAAAAAACATGTTGAATAGAACTGCTAACCAAACTAAAAAGTAAAAATAATTGTTTACGAGTTTGGAATTTATTTTATAGTTATAAAGTGTAGGATGCTTAGAATAATCATCATCGACCACCGCACGCTTTTTAACAATAAAATAAATCTTAAAGTTATAAACAATTATTATTTTTTATTTTTAGTTCGGTTTTTTAAACTATTATTTATATTTTCCTTTTCAATACTAGACACTAAATATTACAATATTACAAACGGTCGCCTTCCTCTACAAAGTTATACAGATGCGGCCGTATCGATATAAGATGATTTGTAATTTGCAGTCCTAAACTTAAATATCAGGGATTAACCGGCAAGAATTGAAGTGCTGGCGGTAACACCACATTAAAATAATTTTAAGAAAAGTACTTAGTACATTGCAGTTGATCTTCTATTAATTATTTGTATGTTTTATTTAATGAATATCATTGCGTGTCATAATTGGTATTAATAGACCACGTTTAATTAAATATTTTTTCTCAAAATAAAAATTATTTTTATTTTTACAAGGATTTTATTTAACTTATCACATTTCCTGACGCATTATATTAACATACGTTATAAGTCAATATGTTTTGTGTCACATAATTATGCACATATTTTCATAAATAACTTCACATAATGTTCCTCTTTTTATTTAAAGCCTTCTATTTTTTGAAAGCTCATTAGTTAACACATCAAATTATTTAAAAATCGATTACAAAAAAAACGACATTTTAAATTTTATAAAAATTTTAAAGTAAAGAATGTCATCGCATAGAGGCGATATGTGTCTCCCTTTTTATACTGCCAACATGACTGTTGCTGCTGCTGTGCTGTCGGGTGCCTTAGGTGGGTACTTGATTCAATACAAACAAGTTGAATTCCTGATACGAGCTCAGCCGAATACAAGGGATTTTCGGTTTAGCGTTTTTTTTTTTTGCAATTTTTTGCGATTTTTTCTTTATGTGCAATGGTTCACCCCAGCACGAATCTATTACCGAAAACAGCAACTCGATAGCTCATCTCCTTCATACCCAAAACCGTGACAGAAAATTGGCAACGACGTCGACGACAACTCGATAGCAATAGGGCTTTTCTAAAGAAAATCCCTAAAAATCTTTCCACAATAAAAAAAACAATTTAAACCATGTCTAAGCAATTTACTAAAATTACATCATAATTGCACACTCTGCAATGTTAGCTTACTTTTTCAAAAATTCAAAATCTATCAAATTTGTGACTATTATTCTTTTAGAATGTTCTAACATCCGTGTAATAAATAAAACCCAGTAGTTAGAAAATATTTGCAAAATTTCACCATTATATTTTCAATTATCTTTAAACGTAACAGTGCCTCTCTAGATTAGAAGCCTAGGTCCGCTTAGATCCTTCTTTTTATATATATGAAATCCTCCACGGATGTGGTACCCGCGGAGGATTTCATCATCACCACAATCCGAAACGAAGAGACGAAAAATACACGGCATTCCGTAACGCTAGCCCGGTCGTAGCCCGGGGTATACCATAGGAAAGAAGTCCCCAGGTAAATCTGCCTGCGTGGGAAATGCACGGCGGGAATGTATTAAGACCCGAGACGGCGCAGCGTCCGGTTTTAGTCGGAATATCTAACGGAGTACCTTTTTTTTTTTACGTGCGGAAATCCCTTCGGATACCCCTCTGCTGGCCAGCGGGGGTGGTTATGTCGTGTCTCGACTAAAACCGCACTGTGTCCTCCCCAAGTGACGTTGCCGGGCACCCTAGGTACGCTCTCGAAAGGATAACACCAGGGTTACCGGCGGACTTTGGCCGCCACCAAACCGATAAAAATGTTCACCAGTCTTATCTACACAAGATAAGTTATGCAATTCTAAACTCTATGACACGGATTGTTATATTACACGCCGCCTTAAAGAGGAAGCCAACCATAAGACTTATTGTGACAACATGACATGTCTTTTGGCTTAATACTTATGTTTGGAAGAGCGTGACCGACATGAGAAGTTAGACATACCCAATGACTGTTCGTCAATTATTTATGAAGTTCAGCTATAGTAATTGGTACACAAGGCTCCTTACAAGCGGTGTAGGTCATGGGTGAGCAAATTGCGTGAATAAATTGTTATTCACGGTTATATTGAACAGTTTTCATGTTCACTCGTAACAAATACGCTGAAATGACATAATCGTCGAATAATTTATTAACTGCCCATCATGCTGCATGGTAGTTAAAGTGCAACCTATTTCGATTATTGGTTAACTGCCGTGAAAATTTAAAAACGTTTAGAATGGCTCTCTTAGTATTTAAAATTCGTGTGTACACACATAATAATAATAATATCTAGCTAGTATTTGTAAAAACTCGGACGAAATATTGGATAGACTGTTTTGACACTTTTTGAATTGCCTCCACGTAGAGGCTGAGCATTCGATTTCATTAAAACATAAGTGCATTACCTCTTCGTGCCTTACTCAACTTATGAAGCTGGAGACCAAAACCCACTCTCACTCACAGTCAGGGTAGGGCGACAACGCGCATCTCCATCAACCAGTTTGCAGAGGATGGATATGGATCTGTCTGCAAGTGACATATTCTCGCAAAAGCAACACTACAATCCCACTGTAATTAAATTTCTTCCTATCTTCTCAGTCTACCAGACAAGAATAAATATGGTACTTAGGTACATATGATTTTTACAATAAACTCTGTATTTCAATCAAGCGATAATATAACTCATCAAACAGGCCAAACAGTCGACACATGCAGTTCTGGGCTTAACTGATTATAGGAGCTTGGATTAGGCCGATAAATGTCTGGGTATTTTCTTGGATCTATCGAAAGCTTTTGACACAGTTTTTGTTCCCAAGCTTATAGACAAGCTGGAGCGTTTTAGTATACGAGGTATTACGCTGGATTTATTCAGAGACTACTTGAACAACCGTACCTAACGTGTTAAGATTGAGATGCCTGAGTGATAAGCAATACATGACATACGGAATTCCACAAGGCAGCATCCTGGAGCTTAGATACTTTATTCCAAATCTATGTAAATGATCTCTGCAAGTTACTCTTCTTAGATAGTAAGATCTATGCCTATACTAACGACACTGCTATTCTTATCAGCGGACCTACCTGACAGAACATCAAAGAAAAGGCAGAGTCAGCTCTAAGAGTTGTCATGAAATGGCTAAATTGCAACTTATTGACCGTTAACCTAACCAAAATGGTCTATATTTCTTTCGCACTAAGACTTAACAAAACCTCCAAATACCTTCACTTTAACGGCTCATTCGTGTTCTAATTCAACAAAACCATGCTCATGTTTCTCACTAACGAGAGTAAAAATGGTGAAATATTTAGGATTCCGACTGGATGATGGACTAGAATATGACGAATAAATCCACACAGTAACGAATAGAATCATGCGGCTCATATGTACGTTCAAAGCATTACGCGAGGCACATCTTGATACTATAAAGATGGTTTATTATTCCCTATGACAATCGATAATAGGATACTGTATTGTTGTCTGGGGTGGTGCGCACAAAAAACTTATCCATAAAATCGAGAGAGCACAAAGAGCGGTACTCAAGGTTATGATGAGGAAACCATATAGGTACTCGACATCTTGCGACTGGTTGGATCATGCGACTGGTTGGATCACCTCCAAGATTGGTGCACCCTGGGCAACGTGGGCGATGACGCATCATTGATTGCTCCTCTGGAGTAGCTGGCGTCAACGTCAACGGCCAAGAGTCTGACCAACCGGCCCTTTTCAGGGCCAGCTGAACCCATTGCACGAGGGGGTCGAGGTATGGCGGGCCTGCATCGCCCGCGGGGGTGGGTAGGGTGGTCGCTCCAGGTACCCCTCTGCTGTTATCAGAGGGGACACTGCGAATGGCCCCAGGGTCAGTCGGAGTGCGAGGGATATACTCTATGGGTAACCTTACACCCCGGCGTCTGTAGACCCGAGACGGCGTGCGGTTTTAGTCAGTTCAAACCCGACATAACCGCCCCCGCTGGCAGGCGGGGGATATTCGAAGGGATTTCCGCACAAAAAAAAAAAAGTACTTGACATCTAAGCTTTATACCGATGCCAAAGTTCTTACGGTTCGGCAGCTCTTTGTGCTCCAATGTACTCTCAAAAACATAGTAGTAGCCCACCACCAAATAATGAAATAAGAAGAAAACTAGCATATCTTATTAGCCACAGCACATCTTTTGCAGACCATCAATTCGATAAATGTATTCTGTGTATGTAATTCAATATACTTAGAAAGTTATTTATATTACCCCCTTACACTTAAACACACACACACATACACACACCTTCACAGATATATACACACCCTCTCTCATACACACGCACACAGATATTCACACACAAACACACGCGCGCACACATTTACTTCAGAGTAAGCTGAGTTTTCAGTACAATGTTAACCCAACAGCCGTAGTCGCTTCCAAAATAAATGTCTGGATGAAAACTGTCTCTTAAGGTACAGGGTTTTCCCTAGTTCAAGGGGCAGGTTTGAGCTTAGATTATTCAAATGTACTGCAATAACACTGAAACATTGTATAAAAATGTGTAAATTGTATATCTATTTGAAATAAACATTATTATTATTGTTATTATTAAAATCTGTCTGAATATGATGGAATTCATAATGAATGAATTATACATCTGAAAAACATTACGAAAGATTTTTTATATGTAATTATAGCAAACTGCGTTACCGAAGCGAAACATCGGAAGGATCTTACTTTACGACTCATTACTATTGTAGATACAATAATAACTTTAATAGCCGAGCTAACAGTCACGTCAGATTATCCTACTTGATGGTTTTAATTTGTCTAATTTGCCTCATTCTTATGTCTACGGGCACCTTTGCACGAGACCTGTCAACCTTCCTCTGAAGATTACCCATCATTATAGTCATGATTATCTACTACTTACTAAGGTATTGTAACTAATTCAGGAAGATTTTTTGTTACAAAACCTTCGAGGTTTTCAAAACTTAAAATAATAATGCTTGTTTGTTATTGCCTATACCTACATAAAAGAAAACTGACCAAGTGCGAGTCGGACTCGCCCATAAAGGTTTCCGTAGCAGCAAGTAACATAATAACTTGAGTTGAATGAATGAAAGGTAAATTGCGGTTTACGGTTTATGACGTATTAAAAAATAACTACTTACTGGATGTCGTTGAAACCAATTTTCGGTTGAAGTTTACATGGTAATGTGCATCAAATATTTTTTTTGTATAGTTTTATCATTCTCTTATTTTAAGTTACTGGGGGGGGGGGGGGGGAGGGGCGGCACATTTTACCACTTTGGAAGTGTCTCTCGAGCAAACTATTCCGTTTAGAAAAAAATTATATTAAAAACTTTAATATTTATTTTTTTCGTTTTTTTTTATATATAGGACACGTCAATTTAACTTCACCTTGCCTGATGGTAAGCTGAAGGTAAAGTCTCAGGAAAGACGGTCACCATTACATACACGTATCATGTTAATAATGGTGGCACTCAGCTTGACGGCCTCATCAGAAGAGGATTGTCGTCGCAGCACCGCGTGACACCCGCCGGTCCCACTAGTGCTGCGACCACAATCCCCCTGCCCGGCTATGCACTTGCTGACCCCTGAACGCAATCAAACCGAAATTGGATAACTATGAGGGTTTTTCGCAATCGTGCGCGGTGGTACCCACCCGGCCGAATTTTGTGACAAATTTGTGTCATCAAATTTCTACCACCAGTTTTGAAGACCTATCCATAAATAGCCTACACGTATGGGTGGGATGATGAAAAAAATTTGTATGGGGAACCCCCAAAATTTATTGTTTTTTTTTTCTATTTCTGTGTGAAAATCTTAATGCGGTTCAGAGAATACATCTACTTACCAAGTTTCAACAGCATAGCTCTTATAATTTCGGAAAAAAATGGCTATGACATGTACTTATACACAGAAAAGTGTGTACACGTCTATACATTTAGGCAAGGAAAAGTCACTATTTCTATTATAATTTTGAGTTTCACTTAATAAAAACAAATTAAAATCATGAGTTCCTCCATTTAAAGAGAGCGGTGAGCATGACTGCATGAGTGGTACTTAGCCTCTTTTCGGCTACTTGTGAAGTTGGCTTATAAAACTGACAAAAAATCTTTGACATGCGCTTATTTCAACGCTACTAATAAATAACCTATTAAAAAATCTTATCATAACTGATGAAGGCTTTGAACTGAATCAAGGTTAATGTGAGCTGTGCGTCTAGCGAAAATCTGTTGATTAATTAGAGTTTATTATATCTGATTATTATGAATAAATACACGTCCCACTAAAAATATTTCAAGTGAAGTTTCAAGAAGCTTTCACAATAAAAATTTATTCAAAACTCTAAGCCTAATTTTGTCCTAAATGTCTTAAAAAAAGCCTAAATGTCTATGAAAATAATTAACTTTTACGGTTTTGAAAACAGAACGGGTCCACATGACTAACTGCTTAGAGATATTGAAGACAGCCAGTGACTATTGTCAGATAATGAAAGCGTCATTAATTATTGTTGTTCAAATGAAATTTACTTATTTTTAAGAAATAAGCCACAGCGTAATTAATTAGGTGCATATTTTATTTTAAAATACTTATGGGGGTAAAAAAAAACTGCAACGTGCCCGATAAAATGCGTAATGCATAGCTTCAATTCCACTTCTGCTTCAAAACATATATCAGCTTTCTATCATTTCAGATCCATTTGCTCGTTTCAAAGTGCATACGACCGCCGCGTACAGAAAATCAGTATATATGCACGCTGTTATTTGGTTCGGTCAAGTATTCGAGTTTTGTAAGAATTTGTAACAGAGAACTTACCAGGTATTAAGTATATATAGTCATTTATTGCAATTCAATAGTATTTCTATTATATTCCATTCAAGTATTGTTAATAATAATAACGATGGTAAATCTTAACCACGGAGTGCGAAAAAGAAGATTTTAACGTTAATTTCACAGGTAAATCCTTTTATTTCTATTATTATGAGTGATGGTTTTATTATTTCATATAGCTCGATCATCTCTAAATAATAATTTCTCTGATGCACTTTGTTTTTTTATGTCGAGTTACGCACTGTCCACTAGATACATTTAGATGCGATCATCTGAGATCGTGGCTATAAAGTGTGGTATGCGGAGCGAAGTGCCGTCATATATTGCGACTCTTGTGGAGATAAGACGAGATCGCAACGTAATGACATGTCGAAGAAGGCAGCATTCCGCCACCGCCACACTGATCATACAACTTTTATGGCTAATATATAGAACAGCTTTACTTTTGTCATCAATCACATCGATTGTCTACAATCCAACTAATCACTTATATGAATGTGTGTATCTTAACAGTATCTATAGCTATTTGTGTGTGCATAATAAAAACTTGCAGTCTTTTTAGTAATTTACTGACTGCTTGATCACATTTTAGCGTAAATCGGACGCTTATTATAACCAGTACGTTAGAGTTACTTTAGCTGTGAGTAAGTAACCGTGATACACTTCAAAATGATAATTCTAACAAAAGTTCACAGTGAACTTATTTTATTATTATTGCATAAAGTAGTAACATAAAAAATCACGTGGGGTCGGGTATAATTAGTATGGAATGTAGATTGTGTCAACTAAGTTACCATAAAATTAATGAAACATAATTGAATAATCATATATATTGATATGTTGCTTAAAATCATGCTTTGTAATCTAAATGATTAGTTATCAAATTTTTGTAAAATAATACCTTTTCGGAGTTACATATTTTTTAAAATATAGGAACAACTTTTTTAAAAAGAATTGTTGATTGACCCATGTATAAACTATGATTTGGGAGACGGGAGATATAGTTTTTTCTAATCCATAGTTGCATCTAACCAAATGCTCTCCCGCTCTGCACGACTGCCATCTGACCTCGTAATCCCGAACGGAAAGCCTGTGCCAGAGCCTCGCCCGTCAATCAGCTGGTGTACTAGCTTGCAGGTGAAGTTGGTGTCAGCCCCACATCAACTTCATCTGCTACGCCCATGATCGTAACAATTATGAAGTAATTACATAACTTGGTCAGTGAGTAAATTACAAAATATGAATGTAAATTAATTGCAATTGACGACAAACCCATGGTCATTTTTCAAATCATTAGATAGCATAATTACCCTGTTCTGCTTACCCTATTTAATAGTTACTCCTACTCTGCTTTATTTTCGTAGCTACAACAATACACATTTAGTTTTAAGTCTAATATAGTTTCCTCATATGTGTAAGAGCTATCAAAATCCTGCAATAAATATTCAAGAATGGGTAGAAAATATTAAGGGTTATGGCACACGAAGGTCGGGGCTGAAAATCAATAGTGTACCTACTACACACAAGTTCGCGAGTAACAAGTAAGGCCAGCAATACATTAGACTGCTATATGTAGTTGAATACTAATATTTTCGGTATATCGCACTGCCACTTATCTAGTAATGTATTCGTGGAGTAATCGAGCTGTTAATAGCGAATGATCGAGTCTCATATCATATCTTATATCCGATACCAATGATTTCTCAAATCGAGTCGATGTCCACAACTGGTTGAAAACTCTTGCCCGCACTACCTCTTTGTTCTGTTGTCTCTTGTAGAGGTACATATTTTTCTGTTCATTATTATTTTCAAAATTAGGTATTTTTATTTGTATGTTTTTTTAGTAGTATAGTTTGACTGTTGCTCTCTGTAGGTTACGAAGTAAATACGTACTCATTAAGATGTGATATGGGTCCTATAATCGTCGTTGGATACCTAGAAATTTTAAACGTAAAACGTTGTTAAAGCCTACAATGTAGATATTTACAAGCAGAAACACTTGTGATACCGCTATGTAAAACAGTGAGAATAATAGGCCAGGTTAACTTTTGTTTACGTGCTAAACATCAATGCAATTTCTTAAATTAACTGTAACCTCGGTCCAGTTGAATGAGTTACTGGGTTTCGTACTCCATAAACTGTAGAGTATATATACATAGACTCGCTCGTCAAAAGATACCCAATATACGGTGCTGTGATGATTTCGCCTATATTACGGTATTATTATATTATATCAGCTTTTGGCCGCAGCTTCAGATGTAAAGTACTGAAATATTAGTTCAGTTTTCTAAACTTTTTCCCTGTTCTCTACGCAATTATCTTAATTTTTCTTTTTGGTTTTTTTTTCCGGTCTTTTAAAGGCTTTAACAAAGATTTCAACATTAAAAAAAGTGTTAAATCAGCAAAGTCATGGTGTGACCAATGCAAAGTGGAAGGTTTTCCTCATTTGAAGCATTTGGTCGTTGTTCAGGTTCTTATGAACACCCACAACCTCTTTTGTAATACTATTTTCTTTATTAGGCCAACCTATATAATGCACAATAAGTATAGTATAATACATATTTCTTCGAAATCCTTTGATAAGTATTTCGACCTACCTACACGCAAAAACGTAGAGCCTTTTGAGTGGACGGAACGGATTATTATATGGTGTCACTCAAACCATCATCAAAATCCAACAAGATAGTCGTTACTTTGACGGTCGACTCGACATTTTGGTGCGCCAAGTGTTGACGATTCGATTTGCACGTAGGGCATATATTTGAGGGTTCCGTACACAATATACACATGAATAGTTGCTCACTAAACAAATGTTGATCTCGTGGACTATTCATGTAGTAGATTGTTACAACAGAATGATCTGTTGATCTAAGCTATTAATCTCGTGATTTATTGATGTAGTAAACTGTTGAACTTTGTTGGATGAAATGGTATTTATAGTAGGTAGTTGATATACTGATTGTTGTCCTAAATTACTCGTGATCTCACCTGTGTATCCCGCACAAAAAGAAAAACAAATCAGGAAGAGAATTTCAACTTCTGAGATAATATATGATCTTTGTTAGCTCGGTAAATGACTGTCTGAATAGAATACGGCTTTAAGATCTTTGAGAGTTGATTCTTTTAAAATTTTAATAATATGTTGTAACGGCTAACAAAAGAGCAGAATACCTTAATCATGCCCGCAAGGATTTAAAATAGAAAGCAGGATAGGAACGCGAAGCAGCCGCCAAGTAGTGTGTCGAGTAACGGTACCACCTGCGTCACAGACAACGCCACCGACTGCTTACAACCACTTGACAACTCCCACCGAACTTTTTTGTGATGGATCCGCTTAATTTTAAATTAATCCTGTCTTGTGGCTCAATATTACTTCCCTTTGTTTAGTCATACTGATGAAACAGGTTTAGTTGGAATGGGGAGAGGAGGGGAGTAATACTTTAACTCTGCTAATGCATATTTGTATTACCATATGCCTGAGTAAATAATCCTTTATGAATGTTAAATCAATTTTATAAATACCAGACTGCAAAGAATTGTAGCTTCCATCTCCACAAGGAATTCTTATTACATTTTATACATTATTTTTACGAGTTTATTCTGTGCTAATAGCTACTTAATTTCAAATGATTAGTCCTGTATTTTACTGATCCCCTTGTTATAAAAATTATTAAGTATAATAGGTCAATAGTATTAGTATTGCTTTAGGCAGTATCTTACTTTGCAAAACATATTTTTTACGAAAAAAACTAAGATATTAAGCAGTATTGGTTAATACTTGGAATAATGGAAACATCCTTTTATAGAATAATTTAGAAGACAATCTAACATCGTTCATAATGTGTGGAATTCTGTTGCATGGTGTTAAAATGATTCAGTAACTGCAGAAATAATTCACAAGATATAGAACTGATGAGTAATTATCTGAATAGCGTCAATGCACTGTACAGTCAACAACAACAGTTGATTAACACTAAATTATCAGTGTCATATAACCATTAGTAATATAATTAATTGATGTAAAAGTAGTTTTATAATACCCATCAGACAAGTATATACATTGACATATTTTGTTTATTGTCTGATAAACAGTTTAAGAACGTTGATCAGTAATTCACAATTTGCAAAGCTACTACTGGCTTCGACTGTACATAGCAAATCGCAGTCTCGCACGTGTTAACAAAAAACTCTTTGTGCGAGCTTATGTAATTAACTGGGAATCTCATAACTTAGCTAAGAACATCACAATGTAAACAACGGTTTATCTTATTGCATTCTGAGATGGCGACCTATTGAGGCTCGCACAAAAATTATTTTGTGAAATGTTTCCTTCACTTAATTAGTATTATACCTAATATTATCTTTTGTACGTGGCCTTAATGAAGGTATTTCCTTTCTTATTCTTTCTTTATTTCTTTTAATTTTACATTTTATAAAGAACTCGTTGCTGTCTGTGACTATGTATAATGGTACGTTAGTAAATAATATTTTATTTAGGTTAATGTACATACACATTAGTGGAGAAAGAAGTACAGCATAGCTCTGTTTTTGTTTTTAAGAAATCTCTACGAGCAGATCTTAGAGATAAGAGTGTAAAAAATAGAAAAATAGTAAAGAGTATTTAAATTGATAATGTTGTATTCATAGGTGGATACACATAGAGCTTATATACTATTTCTAAGAGTGTTATATAAAACAAATATGTTTTATACTAGAATCGCCACGCGGTTTTATCCGCGTAAGTATGTGAAAATATCATGATCAAACGTAGCCTATATATGTTACTCAGGGATAAGGTAGCATCCTATGATGAAACAATTCTTGAAACCGGGAATTTATATATTTCTTAACCGGTTTTTATTGATGGTAACTGATTTATCGAAAGCGAGTTCTGGTAAACGTTCTTAAGTTTTATGATAAGTAATTATAATAATTTCGTTTTGGAAATATATCAGGCATCTAACAGTTCATAAGGGCTGTGTGTTCAAATGTATTTAACATTTCTTATTTAGGTACTACATGCATTAAAATATTCATAAGTGAAGAATATTTTCTTCATTCGCATAAATTAATTATTTTATGAGTCATAAACAAGCCAATGACAATTACGAGTGCGACCAAAAATATATATTTTTTGTTGGCCCGCGGCCGTGTCGCATACGGGCTCTAGGGTTTAGTCCGCGACGACTCCTTAATCTAAGATGATAGATATAGATCGTAAAACCAAGTAGCTGTAATTAGAAGAAACCCTTTTAAAATTGATTAAGAGAGGCGGTCACGAAAGCGAATGTCTTAATCACAAATATTAACAACAGCTGCACGAATCGTAAACCCTGACTTAATTATACTTAGTGTAATATCTATTATACTAATAATATAACTGAAGAGATACTTTGTTTGAACGCGCGAATCTCTGGACCCATCAGTGCGATTCTAGCATTGGATAACCCTTTTCTTGCGAATGATTATAGGCTATTTAACATCACGCTACGACCTTTAGGAGCGGAGCAATAAGAAAAATGAGCCAGAAAGACGCAGCCAAGCGAATAGAACAGAACAAAAAGCAGCAGGTGAAAATGTGGAGCATAGCTAGTCTAATATCAAACTCGTTTCATCTAATAGACTCAATCACTGAGTCAGCTATTATAGTAAAGGTACGAACACACATCCTTCTTTCTCTATGGTGTATAGTATCCTAAAATTGAATAAGGCAAGAGGGACTAGCGGTCAACAGTCGGTCAAGGACACGGTGAATGAACTCGTATCCTCCCACGGAGAGGACTGTCTGAAGCCACCACTTAATGGGACAACCTTGACCGCAGATACACGAAATAGTGGAGACATAATAATTTATTATAATTTTTTATCATTATTCATGTTTGTAATATTTTACGTTCGTTTTTCATATTTGTTACTAACGGTGAGATGAAGGTAAATTTTGTTTAAGTAAGTAATCAGTTAGAAGTTTGTAATATTTTTACCTTCGTTTTTCATTTTTATTTATTTAGATTATGAATTTTATTTTATAGTAATTAAATTAGTAATAGAAGTATTTTGTGCAGTATGGGAAATACATATTACAGTGGGATATTGCGTTGTCAATGGATAAACACTAGAAGTGAAAGTACTTATACAAAAAAAAACACATTTATACATATTGAAATTCATCAGGTATTCCTTTTAAATACGGCTCGACTTACGTTATTCCCCAATCAACACTTAGCTGCAGTTTTTATTGGATATCCACCCTTCAAAAAACTACTACAGTTTAGAATTTAGTTGGGAGGCTCCTGTATTCTGTCTGCGATTTTACTATTTTAAAAATACATTGGTCTATGGCATGTAGGTTTGCTATTTCGTATTTAAAAAATATATTGTTTTGGTTGGTCGTATTAGCTACTACCAAATAAAAATAAAATACCTTTCGGCTCTAATATGTTTGATACTATAAAAAATAATGTTTCTTTCTTTGTTCCTTATGCGCATCCAACCATTTATCCGATTGTGCTGAAACTTAGGTCCGTTATTATGCGCATAAGAACAAAGGTTTCTAACTACATAAATAAATAAGCGACATTGCGACGCATGTCAGCCATTAACTAGTATGGATATGCATTAGCTAGTTTGGTATTTAAACTATTAAAGCCAACAACACCGTATTCTTTAATTTGTTTGTAATGTAGCTTGATATTTATTACTCGTATAATATCGTCTGTAAGTTGACTCACAAACAGCACACAATCTCGGTCATTCATGTCGTCAGCATACGACACATTGACCGCAAAGACAGTTGTATCTCTAAAAGGAAATACCACATTAAGATTTCTCTAACTACCTTCCAAATACAATGTCACTTTCCATTTCATTTACGCTAATACAGAAAATACATTTAGATATTATAACACAATATTTTTATACACCAAATAACCTTCGGCGTTATAAATATGATAATGACCTAAATAAATTCAAGTGGTATATAAACAAGATTAAAAAATGTATTAAAGAAATAAGTTAGGAAAGCTTTTATCACAAGACATAATTTTTAATAAAAGCTTGTTTTCAATATAAATTTTTTACTTCCTAATATATTTTGTTTTTCCTTTTCCGTTATGTCAAATATTTATTATTTCCATTGTTACATTGTGTACATGTCTGTCATGTACAAAATTTCAAGTAATACAACTGTTACAACTCAAAGTACAAAAACAGGCCAAGTGCGAGTTGGACTCGCCCATGAAGGGTTCCGTAGCAGTAGGTAAGTCAATTTTTTATATTTCAGTTACTTTGAAAGGTAAATTGCGGTTTACGATTTATGACGTATTAAAAAAAAACTACTTACTTGATCTCGTTCAAACCAATTTTGTAACCAGGCAATGTACATCATATATTTTTTGTTTTATCATTCTCTTACTTTAGAAGTTCCAGGGGGATGGGGGGGAGGGGACATTTTACCACTTTGGAAGTGTCTCTCGCGCAAACTATTCAGTTTAGAAAAAAATGATATCAGAAACCTCAATATCAGTTTTGAAGACCTAACCATGGCTATCCACACGTAGTGGTATGATGAAAAAAAAAAAATTGTTTTTTTCTATTATTGTGTCAAAATCTTAATGTGGTTCACAGAATAAATTTTAACTACATAGTTCTTATAGTTTCGGAAAAAAGTGGCTGTGACTTATGGACGGACAGACAGACATGACGAATCTATAAGGGTTCCGTTTTTTGCCATTTAGCAACGGAACCCTAAAAAGGTTTTTTTTTTAAATATTTAGGACACGTCAATTTGACTTCGCCTCGCCTGATGGTAAGCTGATGGTAAAGTCTCAGGAAAGAGGGTCACCATTACATACACGTACCATTTTAACAATGGTGGCACTCAGCTTGACGGCCTCATCAGAAGAGGATTGTCGTCGCAGCACCGCGTGATACCCAACGATCCCACTAGTGCTGCGACCACAATCCCCCTGCTCGGCTATGCACTTGCTGACCCCTGAACGCAATCAAACCGAAATTGGATTACTATGGAGGGTTTTTCGCAATCGTACACGGTGGTACCTTTTTTTTTTTCGTGCGGGAATCCCTTCAGATACCCCCCCGCCGGCCAGCGGGGTGGTTATGTCGGGCTTGAACCGACTAAAACCGCACGCCGTCTCGGGTACCCGGCCGAATTTTGTGACAAATTTGTGTCATCATATTTCTACCACCAGTAAAATATAAATAATATAAACTGAAATAAAAGAAGGAGTAAGGGTTAAAAGAATTATAGTGACTAAGCATAATACATTATGATTATGTAGTCAGGATTATGTAGGAGCCAAATATTTTAAACTATAATTCAATAACAGATTAGGAAAAAACGATAAATACTTAAAAAAAATATATTACTCTTAATATTAATCCTTAGCCAGTGTTAAGTAGAAATAGCGAGGCGTTAGCGAGATTTGATGTAGATTTTCTACATTTATCTTCTATTAATGAATAGACACAAATGCGTCTCAGACATGTGCTGGTGAATTTTTTTTTTTTGAAAGTTTCCCCTTTATTAAAAGTAACTAAGTATCAATAAAGCTATTTCAGTTTTATTCAAAGGAAAATAAATTTAAATATTTTATTCAGTCCTTACTAGTATTTAACATGAACGAGTGAAAATACTATTTAAATTCTAACATTTTTACTGTTTACACTACAGCGGTATTTCTAAGTAGTACTATTTTATTATAAACTAGCTCGTTTCGGCTCCAAAACCTTACCAAACTCACGGTGCCGGTGTATAGCAAACAGAGCACAATGTTATTATAGCATCGATGTTTATTCTCGTATAGGATAGAGCTATGCCTCTGCTAGGCTAATTTATGTTCGAATGTGAATCCACTGTGCACTACCGCTTTTAATTAATTATTAATACATCGTGCATGCTAGGTATATTTTGACATTGTACAATTGGATATTCACCGACATTTGAATATAATGTAATATCTCAAAGGCCAAACGTGTAACTTACACAATATTGCAGTGTAATTACAGCATAAAATAAATATTTGGTCGCTTCTCGTTTAATACCAATTATGTGAGTTTTCCGGTATAACGATGTTCGTCTCCTGATGAACATTTTGTAGTGATAAATTATACATGAGAATTAAACTAACACAATTACAAATAAGTTCTCAGCCATACAGGGGAAATCACGAATATATATGTACAATGAATGTAGCGTGATCACAAAATATAAGCTTCCTTAACCAAAGCCTTGATAATTTACAATTTTGTGGTCATAATGTGAGGACGGAAAAATAAAAACTATATAATATTATATTACTTTGTGGGCTGAATTTTGAAATGAGGCTATTGATACTGGGATCAGGTGAATAGGAAATAGTATCTATTATAGGTCTTTTTTATAATTAGCAATGGCTTGTGTGCCTACCGACTTCCCGAAAAATCGGTCAATTGACGGCTGCTCGTCGGACCAATTACAAATAAACGCTGAGGGCCTCGGGGGCTGGTACTCTCTTCCACGCTTTTACTGCATTATATGCATTTCATGCATTAATATGCAATTAACGATCCACTCAAGTCCGGTATCTTTGGGTACGCAGACGTCGGCACAGTGGATGAGATTTACGAGTTCAGTCCGCAGGCCAGCGTGGCATAGATCCAATCTCTTCGAATGGCCATGGTCGAGTGTTTGGACTTGTCCTTGAAATCGGTGTCCGATTGGGGTGAAGCTAACTTGGTCAACTTCAACGCAACTAAGACCCAGGCGTGTCTCTTCTCTGCTAAGTGGAGCCAATACCATTCACACCTTACTTTCCAAAGTGTATCCGTGCCGATAACCGACCACTTTAAGCTTCTTGGCGTAACTCTTACTTCTAGCCTCAACTTTGGCCCATACATTAAGATAAAGGCTCAAGTAGCTGCCGAAAAAGCTGGGAATTCTGTCGAAGGTGTATGGAGTACTGCTCGTACCTCTGTGACGGCTCAGCTAAATATCATCTTGATGCGGTTGAGTCGATAGAAAAACGGGCCAAGAGGCTCATCAACAGCGATGCGCTAGTTGAGACTAAGCTTCAGAGCTTGGAACATCGGCGTGGAGTTGCTAGCCTTTCGGTTTTTTATCGGCTGCAGCTCGGGGATTGTGCACTGGAGTTGCGTAACCTAATTCCTCCAAGCCCTTTCCACTACCGAACGACTAGACGACACCGATACAGGGTGGATATTCCACTCATACGCACAAAACGTTTTGGCAATACATTAATCATGCCTAAATATGCCTAATGCTAAAGAGTGGAATCCCTGACTGAGTCTGTGTTTCCAGAAAGCTATAACCTGGTAGTCTTTAAGTCTAGAGTGAACAGGTTACTTCTAGGCAAGCTTGCTCCACCTTAGACCTCATCATCACTTACCAATAAGTTAAATAGCGGTCAAACGCGAGCCTATTACCAATATAAAAAATAGCAATAAGCTTAACTCTATTAGAAAAAAGTTTTATAGGCAAAATATCCCAGAATGAGTGAATATTATGAGTTGCGTTGGTAACTGAATATAATTATATTAAGTACATAATCATTATCATGAACAGTGCCAGTTATACTTGTTCGGTACAAAGGACTCCTTACTAATTGACCTTCGTAACCGTGTTATGTATCTGTAAAATATAGTTTACAGATACGTAACACGGTTACGGAGGTCATTGTACTGCTTGATGCTTATTCTTCTCTCTATTTCTCCTCTCTGCCTTCTGGTTATCCCACGGCGCTCTTATTTCAACAGTTTTTAATGTACCAGCATTAGCAACACTCACTCGAAGAAAAAGAGGGATGTTACCGCGTTCATTACCTAGGATGCACCAAGTACCATTCAGTCCAATAGTTCCGCTATTCTGTCATGGCTACATTAGATACAAAGTTATGATACTGTGAAGATTAATTGCGCGACAGGATACAATTTACTAAAACAACTCTTAATAAATGTTCGGCTGAAATCAAGACAAGAAAATACGTGATAAGGCCCCTGTAATCTGTAATCAATCATATTTAGAGGCTGATTACAAGAGAGATAGATGGGTACATTGATGAGGCCGTGGTATTGAGTTTTTACCAGTATGATATAATATGGACGCTTCATATTGATTTGGTTTTATAACCCCCTACAAGCATGTTCCAGATGTCCATGTTGTGTAAATACGAAAATATACACAGTGTCTGTAGAATCGTGCAATTTCTTCAAACCTCATGTTTTAAATGGAATATAATAGTGTAGTATTTCTAAATTCAATAAAATAGTTTTACTATTTATTACTATACCTACGTACCAATACCAAATAAGTAACAAAAAAGGCTAAGTCTTTTTAATATAAGTTTGTTCAACACCTTATTAGTACTAAAAATGTGAGCAGCCCGACATCTGAAATCTTAGTAGTGAAAGTAGTGAAATGGTTACTGTTCCTACTAGAAATAGATTTCTTTATTGCGTATAGTACCTATATCTCGTTACGTGATTTGTAATGTTAACTGAATAAAATAAAACATGTATAATGAAAAATAAGTATTTGTGCTTAGTGTTCAAGAAACAGCTTCATTTTCAGTCTAAAACAACCAAATGTTAAGTTCTTAGTTAGGATAGCGTTCACTTATTAAGAAACTCATCCCGCAATCAGAATCTTTGGCAATTCAACTAATCACAGGAAAGAAGTCCAAAGAAAGTTTGCCCTTATGTAGCACGAAGATGCTATCCATTTGCTGGAGGTTTTCTGTCGTAAGGGATTGCTATTTGTAATTTTTAGATATATTTAACACTGGGTACATGCTTCTTTCAGCACAAATAGGCCGACTCTTCAGGAAAAGTACCACCCGCTCATTTAATAATACTTAGACTTTTATAATATAATATTCGTAGAACATGGCGCTGTATAGATCCAAAGTAACTATAGCACAGATTACTAAATAGTTACTACGTAAACTATAGCTTAACTAGCTTGTAAAATAGGTTCTAGAATCCGAATTGCTTTAAGGTTTTTGTATTTATTATTCCACTGTTTCCTTAATTTTTTCAATGTTCTTTCTCCTTTACTTCTCATTTCTACTTTATCTCACGAGTCACAGTTCTTATAATTTTTTATAGGGCACGTAAAACGCTTACCAACAAATGTGCTTGTCTGCTGCCGTAGTACAAAAAACTCGGTAGAATCATATCTGCTGATGACGTCGATAGACCTTTTAAAATATAATTATATTTTTTTCTGCGCCTGCGTTTGTAATTAAATTAACATATTATGCTATCAACGGCAGGTTTTCAATAAAAAATTTGGTAAATTAAATTGCTTATTTTTCAAAAAAAACTTTAGTGGATACTCATACTAACGACCGTGGCTTCTTTGAACTATCCTCGTAATTGCAATATGAAATAAGTATGTATGTGCTGTTGTCTTAAGTTGAATCAATGAAACATCTATACTTTATTATTATAAAGCTGAAGAGTGCGGGGTTCGCTTATTCTATCCTTCATTTTGGTTTGACTCATACGGCTTTTATGGGACGACAGCCATCTGATCTTCTAACCCCACTTCCTAACCACCAGAGCCTCATCCGTCAACCAGCAGGTATACCAACCTGCAGTTGAGGTTGTCTTGGGGGTCTATGCTCTTGGTGGGGCCCCAAAAAACCCTATTACACACCATATTTAATACAGTGTGTGCTGTTTCATAAAAAGCTCTCACTGTTATTATCATATGTATGTGTGTACCATATCATAATGTCTAGTCAAGGCTGTCCAAATGTCTTAACCGGTCGAGGCAGTTGTCATTTCAAGTTAGTGACTACTCGTACTTACTATTCTAACAAAATTATAATTAGCATACCACACCGCTGCTGGTACAGTTATACGCCTAATTAAATTTTCCATGACTTGTTGTGATTCTGAACAAAATAGAAGTATCTAAAACTGGAAGTGGTGTTTTATTACTAAAAGGTTGAATGGCCATACGAGGCTTAACGACGTTAGGCATGGTCAACTGCTTTGTGTGTGATTTGAGTCTTGAAGAGCACATTACTTTTCTTATTAAAGGAAACATTTAAATCCTTTGAAGTTATGGCGCCCTACCAAGGCCAAGCCAACTTTGCTTGCAAGCCGGCACACCTGCTTACCTGACTGGCTAAGGCTTTCCGCTCGAGGTTGGGAGATCAGACGGCAGTCGGTCCCATAAAAGTTGTATAAACCAAACCAAAAGGAGAAGGAGTCAGCGGACTCCGGGCTCCAAAGTAAAAACCTCGGATACAACGAGAACAACGCTAAGATGATGATCTAAATTCCAAATTTAGATAAAAAAACATATCCTTTGTCGCCGTTGTTAACAGAAGACAGGGAAAGGGACTATGTTATCTATCTTGGAAGTGAAGAAAGAGCTTTAAATTCATGACGTGTATGATCTTCAAAAATGCTCGAAATAACTGGTAATTAACATGGTCCCGGTCCGGTCTAGGCACGTCGCAGAGGCCGTTGAACTCACTCAGGTCAAAAGCCTTGCACTGCTAACCGCCGCTCATATTTATTGCCAATACAATTTTCTGAACCCCCGTGTTACGAAGATAATTCACCTGTGGGTACTTTATCCGAAATAACATTTTACAGCGTAACTTTGAATCACTTACTAAGGAACTGTACAGGGATTAAGGAGTTAATGTTCCGAAACGTTTGTGACTTGCACACAAATTAGATACAAGTTAGGTACCTACGATGCCTTAGTTGACTTGGTCTTTCTAGGCTGACTTAAATTGTGTTTTCACGTCAGCCCTCAGCCCCAAATTACTAAATTTGCAAAATATAATATATGTAAGCAACTATGGAGAAAATTTTAAACCAAATTAATGCAATTTGTATCATTTGAAATTCAAAAAATCAACAAATAGCTAATATGAGACATAACTAGATTGTATGTTATTAAATAGCATATTACATACACAAGTAGTTTGTAAGTAAGCTTGAATTGGTTTTATACAAATTGAACGAGTGAATGTTTCAGATTTTGATCATCCACGTAACAGCTGTCTCCTAGCCGGGACCCCTCCATGGGACCTGGAAGCGAGAGCCCTTGCGCTGCTGTACCAGAGGCGCAAGGAGGCGCTGGAGCGGGGCCATAGGCCGGAGCCCCGAGAAATCAGGGCTCAGCGGTCCCAGCTCCACCGGGAACTCATGAAGACATGGAGGGTGCGACTTGAGCACCCAAGGTCCCCCCACCTTGGGTGTTCAAGTCGCACCCTCCATGTCCATCCACCATTGCGGCGGTGAGACCGATCATGAAGGAGTGGTTGGAGAGGGACCATGGGGACCTCTCCTACCGGATGTGCCAGATGGTTACTGGACACGGGTGTTTCGGTAAGTATCTGTGGCGCATCCACCGGGAGACAACGCCGCAGTGCCAGCACTGCGAGGATCCTGGCGAAGACACGGCGCTCCACACGTTGGTGGAGTGCCCTGCGTGGGCGAGTCAACGCCGGGATTTCGTTGCGGTCCTGGGCGTGAACGTTCTCTCGTTGGAGACCATGGTGAGGCCGCCGCCTCTTTCTGCAGGCAGGTAATGCTCGCAAAAGAGACGGCGGAGAGGGAGCGGGAGAGAACCCTGCCCCCCGAGTTTCGCAGTCTGCGGCGAGGACGCCGCAGACTCATCTACGCCCGGGACTACCGACCTCCATGATCGGGGCCTGAGGACGGCAGTTGGCCGACTCGCCGTCCTTACAGAAGCATTCCGTGGCGGAGGCGTGTCGTGTGTGCTCTACACACGCCTGCCAACTCACCGAAGCGGGATAAAATCCGACCCCACCAGGCGAGGCCGCGGTGGCGCCCAAAGTCCGCCGGCAACCCTGGGGTTATCCTTTCGAGGGCTTAGCCGGGGTGCCCGGCAACGGAATCTCCGCACGTAAAAAAAAAAATCCACGTGACAGCAAACTTTAGAGATAGTGGCAGGAATTTTATTCGTAATTAGTTTGATTTGTTTAGAATTTGGGATTTGTAGTCCTTTCGAGTCTTACCAAATATGGTTGCATAGACGCCACTGCTTGATGATATGATTGAGAGGAAAGTCAATTAATATCACATAATAATTATAGGTACTTTATATGTCGGTTCAAGCCCGACATAACCGCCTCCGCTGGCTGGCGGGGGGGTATCTGAAGGGATTTCAGCACGAAAAAAAAAAGGTACTTTATATGTACGGGATGCGAGGGAAATGCCTTATGGGCCACCTTACGGCGTGCGGTTTTAGTTGGTTCAAGCCCGACATAACCTCCCCCACTAGTTGGGGTAAAAAAGGTACTTTATATGTATCCTGTCCGCAAGCACACTTTTTAGTACATCATTCATCATATAGTACGTCACATTTTTGTTAAGCTGATGAACCTATGACTTTCGTCGTACTTTTCCGACGAAAATAAAAAGGTTGTTAGACATTTAATTCATAATGAAGATTCATTGCACAGTTTTTACATTTCATAGGTGCACAAAAATGTGCAAGTGTGTTGTCAAAAATAGCGATAAGTCTATAACGTCTGTAGACAATGTACATGTTCTGAATGTAATACTTAACTTCTTTATAAACGTTGAGTTACTCTTTTGTTTGGAGTGAGGTCAATTATCGCAAAAAAAGTAGGTATACCTACTTTTAATGAATTGGTGTTTATCTCTGCAATTATGTTTTTAGAGAATATCTTAAGAATTCGAGTCTTCGTTTAACTAGCCAGTTTGGCTAGTAATTATAATGCGTCTAATGAAACGTGTCTACAGCGGTCATGGTAAAAAAAGAAGAAAATTCTTATTATTTATGTAGATAAAAAACAAAGATAGGAAGAACCGAGCTACGCTTCCATGTTTTTTATAGACAGATTGAATTTTTTTAAAGATCTTAATTCTTAAGGCTGTTTGTTTTGCTATTGTTTGTTATCCCGCCGATTGTTAGCGATGGCCATATATGAGATGAGGACATTGCACATTGACTCTGAACATTATTGAAAATCTGGGATGGTTTCTAAATGCCGCTCTATTATTTTTTCGATATCTATAGTAAATAACCTATAGTGATATCTGAATTGATTAACATTTGATTAGTTTTAAAAATTTGTTCCGTCACTTGCTATCTCTCTTTCCGTGTCTATTTGGAATCGAACCCACTGCAGTAATCCGTGCAATCAAGAACGATACAATGTCACGATGCATTGTTAATAAGTGTTAATTTACAGACCTTTCAGAAACGAAGTGTATATGTACAAATGAAGTTCACAAAAGTAATTACATCGCGCAATAATTTGTACCATACCACTATGTTATTATTATTTCCCCACTTTTACTAGCACAAAAACCAGCATAATTATGTCTATATACCTGATACCAACTTTCTTTTAGTATGTAAGCGATGAATAAAATAGTATCACAAAATCATCTGAAACTTTTTTTTTCTTTAGCTGGAGAAAGGTAAGCGCCGCCGCCGGTTCTACTGACCTACTCGTAAGAATGCTTTCTGTTACACCACTATTAATAATATTGTTTTGAATAAAACACAGGCCGACAATTGTTTATTCTGTCAAGCTTTTATAAAACCAGTAGAATCTATTAATTTTCATTTTTTAGCAATGAGCTATGGTTTTTAATGAAGTTTTACTTATTTTTTATCATTTATCATTTATTAAAAAAGCGTACTTAACAATGTTCTTTTAAGTCAGTCTTTATAAGCTTCGTTCATTAAAGTCTTTCTCATTCGATTGGGACAACTTCGCGTGGGAAGATGGACATTCGATGGACTGGTTCATTCGTAGAACGTAACGTTACTTTACTAAATATAATCAAAGAGCATTACTCCGTTGCTGAATCATGCATACTTATATCTTTAGTATACATTATCAATAGTATAGTATTGATATTTAATAATTTGATAATAGGTTATTGGCAATTGATTTGCAATAAGTGATGTGATTTTGTTCAAGTTCTTTTTATGTAATATATCTACAGAAGCTTATTTAATGTTTGCATACCATAAATGAGCTGAGTAAAAATAAAATAACCCATATATTACCGCATTCCTGTAAATAAATGAATTTGAATTTCATCGCAAAATGTCTCGGTATGATTTTAATTAAGCACCTAGTCTGTAAGGGTCTGTTATTGACTGGTTGGGATGCAAGACTGGTTGTCAGGTAACACTAGAGCTAAATATAAACTCAACAAGTTCTGTGGGTAAAGAGTCGCACATCAGATAAGTAAACGTATTAAAAGTATTTTTTATTGAATAATACTACATTGCACATGTCAGTGGATAAATACTACCATAGATCAATATATAAACATAACATGTTTATTATTGGTCAATGATAATACGTTATTTTTCCTTAGGCACTAAACGGATTAGATACGCAGGAAAGTTGGATAATATTCGATAATTTATCCAAGAGAATTTATATTATTATAATAATATTAAACTTAGAGGTATGGGGTCCACCAAGATCTTCGGAGCCAAGCCAACCTTACCTGCAGACTGGTACATCTGCTGGTTAACGGACAAGGCTCTGGCGCAGGTTTTCCTCTCGAGTTTGGGGGATCAGGCGCCAGTCAGTTTAAATCTTTTACCTTTAAACGAGTAATTGTTGTATATATAGCATCTGAATCTCGGAAACGGATGCAAAGATTTTTATTACATTTAGTATGCAGGGGGTTTCGGGGGCGATAAATCGATCTAGCTAGGTTTCATCATCCAGGTACTTCGAAATAATTTAATCATGACAAAGAGTAGGAGAGCGGACCGGAGACTCCACGGTTTAGGATTGTATTAAAGTATTAAACCTATAGTGACAATGATAATAATGTATACTAAACATAGCAAACTTGGTGAAGTTTGATGGGTAAAGAGGTATCTTTATAATACGAGGTTGTGAGTTTGTAGGTGGTAATTTCTGGATCTACAAAACTGATTTACAAAAATCTTTTACCAATAACAAGCTACATTATTTGTGAGTGTCATAGGCTATATAGCATCACGCTCCCACCCAAGGGAGCGGCGCAGTAATTATAAATGTCAATACATCCCGCAGATCCCCATACATTATAAAGCAAACTAATAAATTATAAGCATATATTAAGAATAAATACATGAGCCACTAGACTTATCAACGGTTCACGAAATAATTTATAGTTAGGATAGGTAGGCATTTATTTATTGAACAGTACTGGAACAATTCTCTTAAAATACTCCTTTACTAAATATCAAGTTTTACAATCATCTATCGACCGATGGATCCGATGATTTTATCACCTAACTGTTAATTCCGTTTAGATCCGGTATTCATTCAATAATTCAAGCTTAAGATATCGGCACTTATGTAGAGGCTCGATTTGAGGCGATTGTGAACGGCAGCGGTTCTTGTACTGAAGACGAGACGCGACGCCCGCGCCGGTCAGCCAAGTGCAAGGTAAACCTCTTCACTTCACGTAACTCAGCATAACAAAATACCAACACGCGCGCCCCGATCGACTGTGCTCGTATGTCTCGTAAATTGTCTTATTAAGTTATATTGATTGGATAACCCGGCCATTGTACCGTCATTATTGAATTTGTACAACGAATTTTATCATTAATAAAGAAACAAAGGGAACTTAAACGAGAAAAGAAACAAAGGTATCTTTAGACCTTTATGTGCAAAAACATGGTATTGATGTTACAGGATAAATCAGCGATGAAAATTATATCAAAGCAAGGTAAAGTAAACTTATCGAACACTGTGCACTCTGAGAAGGAAAAAAAGATGACAAGCAATAAGTATAGGATGCGCAGTGTTGCACACAAGATGCAGTTCGGATAGCGGTCACGTAAGATTTTCTTTTTTTACCAATTATTCGTCCGGACATTTTTTACCAACATTTTATTTTTTATCAAGGTACGCGTAATACCTCAGAGTTTACCGATAATGCTTCTTGTAATAGGTATACTACAGGGTGGAAAATAAAACAATGAAATGCACACTGCACATCCGCTGAATTCAACTTAAAGCTAACAATTATTTTATGTTTAATTATGTTTTTAAGTGCCTACTATTGAAAAAAGATAATATTTATCTTTATGTCATGTGATTGAATGCATAACCCATGTCTAGAACATAAGATACGCTTACCTAGAGTTCAAAACAACATAATTTTGTTGATCTCACCAAGAATTTTATCAAACAATAGACAAAAATGCCACAAATGATGAACAAAGATTCTCCCATGCATTGATGAAATTGCCAGACGGAATTAACGCTACTTAGGTATTAAAATAAAACCTCAAATTGTATATAGTTAAAGCTGACTAACTATACACGTAGGTTCCTATTTGATAAACTGAGAATGTTTCTACGATCTAAGTTCTGAGACCAATTTTTGGGGTTCCGTTGCCAAAACGGCACCCCTACAGATTCGTCATGACTGTCTGCCCGTCCGTATGTCACAGCCACTTTTTTCCGAAACTATAAGAACTATGCTGTTGATACTTGGTAAGTAGATGTATTCTGTGAACTGCATTAGGATTTTCACACAATAATAGAAAAAAAACTATAAATTTTGGGGGTTCCCCATACTTTGGACTGAAACTCAAAAACATTTTTTTCATCAAACCCTTACGTGTGGGATATGAATAGGTCTTCAAAAATGATATGAAGGTTTCTAATATCATTTTTTTCTAAACTGAATAGTTTGCGCGGGAGAGACTTCCAAACTGGTAAAATATGTGCCCCCTGTAACTTCTAAAATAAGAGAATGATAAAACTAAAAAAATATATGATGTAATCTTCCACCGAAAATTGGTTTGAACGAGATCAAGTAAGTAGTTTTTTATTACGTCATAAATCGTAACCGCAATTTACCTTTCAAATCAACTCAAATATAAAAATTTGAATTGCTGCTACGGAACCCTTCATGGGCGAGTCCGGCTCGCACTTGGCCGGTTTTTAATATATAGGTAATATAAATGACAGAGATATATCAAAAGTATTTTGTTTAATAATAGATAGGCCCGGATTTTACCTCTATCTCACCTGATGGTAAGTAGTGATGTGGTCTACTATGGATCATGTTTGCCTATAAAGTATTCACTAGACACTTGAGGATTCCCAGGTTATAGCTTTCCGGAAACACAAACTTAGGCAGGGAATTCCACTCCTTAGCTGTGTACGTATAATAAATGTGTCAGCGATACGTTTTGTGCGTATGAGTGGTATATCCAGCATGTAGCGGTGGTGTGTCGTTGTGTGTCGTGTGTAGTGTAGGTGAAAAGGACTTGGAGGTACCAAGTTGTGCCATTCCACATTAAAATACCGGTAGGCCTGCAACTTTGCGTCGACGTTCAAGGTTCTGAAGCCTTTTCTCAACGAGTGCATAATTATTAATGAGCTTCTTGGCCCTTATTAATGGCTCCTAGGTGGTATTTAGCTGAGCCATCACATAGATACGAGCAGTACTGCATATATGATCGAACCTATGATTCATATAAGTTAGGCAGCTGTTCCGGTGTGAAGTACTGTTGCACCTTCGATAGGATGCCCATCTTTTCATTAGCCACTTGAGCTTTAGCCTCAATGTAACACTTAAAGTTCGGGTTGATGTCAGATTTACGCCAAGAAGCTCGAGGCGGTCGGTTATCGGCACAGGTACATTTCGGGTACCCTACCCTACCCTACTTTGGGTTTGGCTGAAATTGACTTCACTTGGCCGAGAAAAGACACGCCTGAATTTCAGTATCACTGAATTTGACTAAATTAACATCACTCCAATCAGAGACCACTTTCAAGGAAATCTTCAAACGCTCAACCTAGCCGGAGAGACTGGATTTGTCCCACGCTGGCTCGGAGGTTGGACTTGTAACTTTCGACTAGTGTGCTGTCGTCTGCGCACCCAAAAATATCCTGGCTTGAACAGCAGGAAGCCAAGAGTACCGACCCCTGAGGGACCCTAGCGTTGATCGCTAATTGTTCGGATGTACAATAGCCAACAACCAATCGGATGGACCGATTCCTCAGGAAGTCGGTGATCCAAACACATAAGCCAGCGGGCAAGCCTTAGGATGGACGCTTGTCTATTAGGATATCCCGCCAGACCCTGTGAAATACTTTCGGGATGTCGAGAGAATGGGCAAGTGCCTCTTCGTGCCTCTTGATGACCTCACTCCATTTTTAGAATAGAAAAATATCTGAACGAAGACGAAACGTCCCTACGCAACTGCAAAGGTGAAGGGTGTTGGCGACCTCAAAACTCCCATTACTGATATGTAAACACAAGAAGCTGTTTGTTTATCCAGGATAATCTTCAAACAATCAAACATTTTTTGGCAAGACATTTTGTTAGAAAACTTTTCTGATGGAGTTATAGGCTACTTTTTGACGACCTCTATAAAGTAGCAGGAGAGCGTTGTACCGCTAAGTTTGAGCTCGCGGATGCAAAATGCGCAATGCAAATGTATGAATATGTATATTCCCATTGGTCTAGGTACTTCTCTGTGTAATATATATCTACAAATTTCGAAAAAAATTGTGTGTGTACTTATGTACGCACGTAAAAAGGTATACTTCTTTGGCGTAACAAGATAAAATCTTTCTAAGCAACTATCTGAAAATGTTGTCCTTCGCGTTATTCTACTTTTGTAGAAATAATAATTTAAGAAACTATTTTAGTTTATGATGTAAATAGATAATACACACTGTCAACTAACCTCAAATTCTACAAACAAACAAAATGTTGACTAGCTAACTTCAGGGTGTCGGTTTTTCCAGACAGTGTGCGCGAGTTAAGGAACCCCAAACTACTCACATTAGCTTTGTCAGCTAATAACGTTCTAGAACATTCGATGCAAGCCAACAGTTTTGGTAGTTGTTGGCTTGCATCAAATGTTCTAGAACGTTATTAGCTGACAAAGCTAATATGAGTAGTTTGGGGTTCCTTAACTCGCGCGTATCGTAATTTACTCTAATAATTTTCCTCTAACGCGCCAAAAGAAGTATAACTTCAAAAAATATCCAAGCAAGTTAATCCGCAGTCTAGAACCCGTACCTATTACAAGTTAGTTCAGTTATGCTAACTTTGGGTCTAGATAACACTGTATATGTGGCCTAGAATACTTACTGTTATTTTATAATGAAAGTCAACCTCCAACGGTACAGGCAGGCAAGGAAATGTCAATATTTTTAAGTTAAAATTCCACTTCCACATATTATTGTGTTTATTCTTTATTATTTTATATTCATCCATAGGTACTATTTTTTTTTTCCCAGGGTCAGTCTGGGTGCGAGGGATATGCTCTTATGGGCAAACCTTACACGTGCGGTTTTAGTCGGTTCAAGCCCGACATAACCACCCCCGCTGGCCGGCGGGGGGGTATCCGAAGGGATTTCCGCACGAAAAAAAAAAGGTACTAAAAAAAACTTAAGTAAATATCTAATTTTTAACAAAATACCTACTTCCCTTTAGCACTTTACCTCACCTGAAAACTGACAAACAGACCCTCGGACAAGCTAGCTGGTGTGTATACACTCAAGGTACATACCTACACTGCTTTATCCCATATATTTTATTGTGAAAATAAGTAAGTTCTTGAGAAAATAACGATATCAAATAAAATGATAAAACAAATAAACCTGTGATTTTTCGATAGGCGTATATAAAAGAAATTAATACCTAATCAAAATATTAAGTCTGCAATCTTGTATTTCTACACACCCAATATACTCAAATTGGTCACGTCCCTTGTGAAATTTCATTAGGTACGTGAAATAGATACATGATCACTAGCTGTAAGTGACAAATTAGTAGCAATCACTTCTGTGATCTATTTTGAACAATTTAGTATCAATCTTTTTCATACGAGGGTCAAACTGAAAGTTCTTAGAAAATCAAAAACTGATTACATTAGCCAGTTATTAGTTTTATTATATCTTTTCAAAATATTGTCCATTCACGTCAATACACCGCTGCATGCGATGGAACCACTGGGAAAAGCACTTTGCCCACTTGTCCTTAGGGGTCTCTTCAATGGCATCGCGATACGCAGCCACCGCTTCTTCAGCATTCATAAACCGCTTTCCTTTAAGTTTTTCTTTAATTTTTGGAAATAAATAAAAATCACAAGGCGCGAGGTCGGGGCTATACGGCGGGTGACCCAGTAATTCAACGTTTGATGTCGCCAAATAGTCGATCGTTCGCTTGGCGGTGTGCGACGAGGCGTTGTCGTGGTGAAGGAGGATCCTACTGCGAGGTCGTTTCTCTCGAACTTTTTCCAAGACAAGTGGCAAACAATTGGTAGTGTACCATTCTGCAGAAACTGTTTTTTGATCCTCTAACACAATTGTTACGAAATGACCTATCCTTCCAAAGAACGAGGCCACCATTTTTTTTCCCGCACTTCGATCTCTCTTCACTTTAGTTGGCAACTCCTCGAAAGGAAACACCCACTGAGCAGATTGTCTTTTGGTTTCAGGATCATAACAGTAAATCCAGCTTTCGTCACCTGTTAGTATGTCGAACACAGCATTAGAGTCACCTCCGTTAAATCTTTCAATCATTTTACGGCACCAATCCACACGATGGAGTTTTTGAGCCTCAGTCAAATTATGAGGTATCCACCGGGCGCAAAGCTTCCTGACCGCTAAATGTTCGTGGAGGATTTTGTGCACTTGACTCATACCGATGCCTAAGCTTGTCCGAATCTGCTGATAGGTCACTCTTTTGTCAGTCTCTATCATACGCCGCACAACACAGATGTTATTTTCAGTCGTCGCCGTAGAAGGCCGTCCCTCACGTAAATCATCAGTGAGATTAGTGCGACCACGTTTAAACTCATTAAACCAGTTGTAAACAGTCGCACGAGATGGGGCTTCATCGTGAAAGGCCAATCGTAGTCTATCATAACTTTCTTGTTGACTTAAATGACATCGAAAGTCATAAAAAATCATTGCACGAAAACTTTCTCGTGTTAAATTCATGTTAACGTGACACAGACAATTTTCAATTTGCCGCCAAATCGTAAAACAAATGATAAATGAATGAAATATATACTCAGTAATATTGGCAAAGAGTTCTATTTTCAAATTCTAGAATTATTTTTTTATTATATTGTTTATAAGTGGCCAGTTCTAAGAACTTTCAGTTTGACCCTCGTATTGGAATGTTAGCCGCTCTATAATTTTCTCTTGTAAAGAAATCCTACTAATATTCTAAATGTGAAAGTTTGGATGAATAGATGTTTATAACTCAATCATGCCAAAATGCACTGACATATTCGATTGTAACTTTGCACACAGGAAGAGGCTCTGGCGCAGGTTTTCCTCTTTAGTCCAGTCAAAATAGACATTTGACTAAGGAATAATTCGCATAGAGCTGAAAATGGGCATAGACGTTAAATACATCATTATAAATAAAATGTCCAAAATCCCCATCTATCGTTCTCTTCTTCCTTCCCTGTTCCCATTATTTGGGGTCGGGTCTCCTCACTTTTCTGCGCCAAGACAGTCTATTTTGGGTTGTCGGTTCTGGCAATTGGGCTTTCTTGAGGTCTCTCTCGATATTGGACCACCAGGTCGATGGCGGGCGGCCTCTCCCTCTCTTTTGTTCTGGGATATTTAGGGCTAGTTTCACACCATGATCTTCGCTGCCTCTTTTTACATGTCCATACCATCTGAGGCGGTGTTCGGTCATTTTGTCCATGATTGGCGCAACTTTAAAACTGCCGCGTATGTGTTTATTGCGCACCTTATCCAATCTGGTCACCACTCCTGCCCACCGCAGCATCTTCATCTCATTGACGTGCACATGTTGTTCATGCGTCTTCTTAGCTGTCCAACATCGGACCCATATAATAATGCCGGGCGGACTGCAGTCTTATATACTTTGCCCTTGGTTTTCACGGGCATGCGAGGATCACACAACACTCCGGTAAGCGTTCGCCATTTTTGCCATGCAACATTAATTCTGTGGGACACATCTGCGTCTATGTTGGCATTCGTTGTAAGCATAGAGCTATATTATAAGTACTTGAATTTATCTACTGTGGGAACAGGTGTTGACCTTTGGGTCAACACCTGTTCCCTGTTCACCTGCATTGGCATATCGTTTCAGGAGTTGAGTTTTCGCTGAAAGGGCATTTCAGGTACTCCGTTTTGCTTCTGCTTACTCTCAATCCGTATTTTTCAAGAGCGTGTGTCCAGGTGTTTAGAAATTCCTGCATATGTTGTGAGGTATTGGCAGCCAGTACAATATCATCTGCGTAGACCATGGTCCACGGTAATGGTGCCGGTATATCTTTAGTAAGATAGTCCATAACTAGGTTGAACAGGAAAGGGCTGAGCGCAGATCCTTGATGGACGCCTACTTTGACTTCAAAGAGTTTGCTTAAACCCGCCAGGCTTCTGACTCTTGTACTGACGTTTTTGAACATGTCCTGTATTAGGTATTCCGGTACTTTTTGGGCACAAAGGGCCTGCCACACAAGGTTACGTGGTACCCGGTCGAAAGATTTTTCGAGGTCAATGAATGTAAGGTGTAGGTCCTTTTGGTTGATCCTATGCTTTTCCATCAGGATTCTGATTGCTTGTATGGCATCAGTGGTAGATTTTGATGCTGTGAACCCGAACTGATTTGGGGATATTTCAACGAGCGCTGAGAGGCGTTTATTAAGAATTCTTTCCCAGATCTTTTGCGTATGTGACGTCAGTTTTATACCTCTGTAGTTTTCACACAGTGCAACATCACCCTTGCATTTGTAGAACGGTAGCAGATAGCTTCGTCTCCATGACTCCGGTATTTGTTTGGTGGTAACCAGTTATCAGATCATACAATTCTCTACAAAAATGGTCCCTCTTTTTTTCTCTTACGACTCACTATTCGTGAGATATCGCGGTTTTAATAATTAGAAAATTCATTAGTTTATTTTAAAATACTCATTCAATTTATACAAGTTTTATTGTGTAAGTAACACAAACCAATAGTTTCTTATTTTCATTTATATTGAACGTCCGATGACGTGTACAGGCTGCGTTTTAGTGCATATTACTCGTATGTAAAATATTAATTTTCTAATTATTAAAACCGCGATATCTCACGAATGGTGAGTTGTAAGAGAAAAGGTGACTGGACCATTTTTGTAGAGAATTGTATGATCTACAACTTTGTCTGACCTATTTTCAAGATAAAACTTACCGTTTTCGAGAAAAATGGAAAATCCCTTAATTTTGTACGTTTGACCTTGAATACTTTTTTTGCAGAAGTAGGATCGATGGGGATTTTTGACATTTTATTTATAACGATGTATTTAATGTCTCTGCCAATTTTCAGCTCTATGCGAATTATTCCTTAGTTATGACTTATTTTTGTCTATTTTGACTAGACTACTTGAGGATAGGCGGTCAGATGACAGTCGCTTTAGTAAAAGCCAAATAAACCAAATGATGGAAAGAAGCAGTAGGAAAAAGGATCCCATCAGGTTTGAATGCAATCAGGGTTGGCGTTCGGATGAAGAAGAATATTATATAACCTGGCCGTAACTAGTAGGTATCCATAAATTGATAGTATTTTACTAAGAACAGAAGACAATAGATTATAAAACCATTATTCGTGTAAATCTTAATTATTATTTTATGACGTCAGAATGTAGAAAACGCCTCCATTAAAGCAGGTAACTTATGAACGCAACGCACGCGTGCCCTTCAATAGAACCTATTACCTTCATTCATACTTTTTACGTTATTTTTTATATGTACTTATATTCTATATAGGTTTTTTTATACATTGTGCTAAACGTAATAATAGATTTATATCAGTGAAGAATTTAAACAGTGTTTATGAAGGTTTTAGTCAGTTTATTTGTTTAAAATAAGTTAACCTTTTGATTATCTTTTGAATATTTATCAATGGAGTGTATGGGGCCCCACCAATGTGTTCAGAGCTTAAGGAACGACTGCCGTGTGACCCCCCAACCTCGATAAGAACGTGCGCCCGTCGGTGAGCCGGTGTACCAGCTCGCAGGTAAGGTGGGTTTGGGCCCCAAAGCTCTTGGTACGTATCTATACATCCCAATTAAATTAACCTTTAACTTAAGTAACCAAAAGTAGTACATGTCAACGGTTCTTAAGGGTAAGGAGTTGACCTGTGTTACGGTAGAAAGATGGTTCCGTCATAAAAACATGTCAGTATATAAATAAACATATTGATCTATTACTTCAGAATACTGAGATAGCAAACTCAATAATATTTGTGAAGCTATTATAACGATATTGGTATAACGGAACATCGTATAAAATTATTGTATCTTAAAATAAATTAAATGTAAACACTGGAGAAAGTCGTTTAGGTTCACCGTTAAACGCCAAGAGTCCCCGGAACAGGTTCGGTGATTTGTTATTGGTATATTCAAAAGATGTCGCACTAAAGAATTTACCTATTAAACAGAAAATCGAGATCGTTGACACAGAATGTTCAGTTGTTTGTGGAGGAACCGTTGTGTGGCGCCAGTGACCCCATCAACAATCGGTTGGTTTTCGGACAGTGTAAAGGTTCCCAGGCTCAAAACTGTTTCTATACAATTGTGTTCATCACAAGTTTTCTGTATAACGAACTTTACATAAGACGTTTACCAACTACGATTACTTACAGCTTAAATATTATTATATTTTTCTTATTGGGGCGCACATCATGAAATATATATATCATCATTTCAATCATCCAATGTTCACTGCTGGGCACACTTTCAAATCAAGAGTGAGAGAGAAGTGGTAGAGTCAAGCAACAGTCATTTTGGCCGTTGCATGAATGGGCCGACTCGACCGGGGAAGCACCACCCTCTCACAGAATATCGACGCCAAGTAACAGTATTTGAACTGCTGCGTTGCGTTTAGTGAGTGAGAGTGCCGGAGCCCAAACTCCTTTCCCATCCCCCCCAAACTTCTTTCCCATCCCCTCCCAAACTCCTTTCCCATCCCCTTTCCTTTACAGGGTCGGCAGCGCGAGTGTGACGCCACAGGTGTTGCACACGTCCATAGGCCGCGGTAACCGCTTCCCATCAGGTGGGCCGTGTGCTTGTCTGCCACCTTAGGGGTATAAAAAAAAAACAAGCTGTCTTTGATGTATGATTCGATGAAGAACAGCGCGTGAGGTGGACTAATGCCCTGGTGATAGACGTAGTTGCGTAGAAAAGATGAACAGTTCTGTCCATTAGTGTATTTGGCTACTCAGCCCAAAATAGGGTCCTCCTCATCGTAAAAGACTGGAAATAAAATCCATTTTTCTGTAGGAATAGTTATATTATGCTTACATAATTTGTCCTAAATAAACCACTTTAATTAAATGCTTTATCGTCGTGTGTTATCAAAAATTAGGACAAAATTGATTGATAGGATAGGACGCGGAGTACTCGTAATATAGAGTACCCGGAAACACGACGCGCCGCCAACCTGGACCTGCTTCTGCTATTTAGTCATTTTTGGGTAGGTATTAGAGGCAATCTGAAAATTTGCCAGATTTTTACAAGAAATATCTTTGAGGCATCTTCAATTTTTTAAAAGGTTAGATATTGAAAAATAAGGAATATAAATAAGTAAGGCCATTTTAACCCAGCAAGATGCTTGTAAAACTATTTTACAAATAAATACAAAAAATATGCTTGAGGCAAGTTATATTGTACACTAGCTGACCCGGCAGACTTCGTACTGCCTCAATCGATAGCACCTTTTAAACCTTCTCTGGACCTCCACAAATAATTCAAGACCAAAATTAGCCAAATCGGTCCAGCCGTTCCCGAGTTTTAGCGAGACTAACGAACAGCAATTCATTTTTATATATAAGACTAGCTGACCCGGCAGACTTCGTACTGCCTCAATTGATAACAACTTCCATATTTATTCACCTTTTAAACCTTCTCTGGACCTCCACAAATAATTCAAGACCAAAATTAGCCAAATCGGTCCAGCCGTTCTCGAGTTTTAGCGAGACTAACGAACAGCAATTCATTTTTATATATAAGAGAAGAAGATAAAAAGCAAGTTTTATAAATAAAACATTCTTCATTTCTGTTGACGACCAAGGAAAAAAAAAGTAAAATGACTGCTACTCCCAGCCAATTCTGCGTTTATTAAGATATTATGGGAGAGACATCTGATCCTCAAACACCTACCCAAAAATGTCACAGACCATGGGTGAACCCTGATTCAAAAAATAAAATATAATTCTCTAGGTGTATACCTATGTGAAAGGGTTGGAATTTACCTCCGAACCGAAGTAAGTATACCTAATTGTAGTTTCTACTAAATCCTAAGAAATTAAGCAATAAGAAAACAATACAAGTTCATGGTGTAATCATTATGGTGCGTAACGTTTGAGAGCCGGTGCCGGTGGCGCGTGGCGAGCTTCGGTTATTGAAATATGTACCTACTTATCTAGATGTTATACAGGCAAAGGCGTTAGAAGTAATTAAGCGAATACGCGGAAACCGTTCAGCATTATTCATTAGCTACATAGTACCGCTTAAAAGCTTTTAGAACATTTCCTGAGTTTTTCTGCACGGGATGAGGCGCAGCTGGTACTACAGGAGATCTGAGGTAGCGTGCCGTAAGGTTACGCTCGTGCGAACACCTACCTCTTACATCATAACTATGTACGTAAATAATTCATGGAACAGCATTGGATTCGGTTTATGTGTTCATCTAACGTCTAACGGTAGAACAAATAAAACGTGGTTCAGTTAATTAATGTTGACTTTCGTAAGAAAGTAATTATTTATCTAGTAAACAGTTATAAGTATAACTCTTTGATCCATTATTTACTAGCTAGCGGTTTTATTCAAAAATAATTCCCTATTTATTTAGTTCAAGATGGGCTACTATTTTTCCACTTATTAATATAATAGGTACAAATAATAAATCGCAAAGTGGGGTTTGGACAATCCTAATGTTATTTTAATTCTTCAGAATGCTTTTGAGCGCTTTATCTGAAATCCATGGATTCAGAGGAATAAACACAAGAAAAAACTCAATTCAATCTCATCTTCTTATTATGTTTATATCCCTTTATTTATTTCTTCAGACTGGGACGTCATGGTTTTTATTCTCTATTAAAGGTAGGCGCATAAAAATTAATAAGGAAATTAGATGGTAGTTGTAATTTAATTTTTTTCACGATATCTGGAAAAACTGTGCACGCTTACGTTTATGATCGATAGGTAATTTAAGTTACGAAATAAGAATTATAAAAGCAGATGGTCAATGTTCTTTTATTCAAATTATATACTGAGATTCAAATGCTTGTGAAACCTATCAATCCCACTGATACTGAGTGGAGGCCGCTGTACCGCTGTACCGCTCCCTAGCAACACGCAGCGTGGTGGGGGACGGCACATTGGTCTCGGTCGGTCTATAAGCCATGCAGTGACTTAGTTTATCAATAGTTACCTGGTTCACTCGGGTTTTTTGTTTTTGCAGGAAAGACACCTTCGGTTAAAATTAAAAACCAAACCTTATCTACATACAAATTTCCGTATAAACGGTTAAAGCGGTTTCCGAGATAGTAATAAACTAAAGTGGCTCGTTTAATACTGTAAAATAAATAGAAAGGCTCTAATTATTCAAACTTTTAGATATAATAACAGTTTTCCTTCTCCGTGCCTCGGAAAGTACATTAAGCCGTTGGTCCCGGTTGCCGTACGAATGATCTTTGGCAGTCGTTACGGGTAGTTGGAGCCCTAAAAAGTCCAACAACTGAACTAACTACACAACTTTGATATCACCAATGGGTTTTGGAGGTCCGATGGCCGTCGCGAGTCGCTTCACAGAAAATATCCAAATTTCGCACCTAAATAGCCGACCCAAACTGAGTTAGGAAAGGGCTCAGAGGATAATACTAACAGTCTTCCTTCAGTCACAGTGACTGAAAATGAATCTACGCCATCAATTTCAACTTTTAACTGATTAAAATATCATGTCATCTTGATATTGTCGGAAGTTCACGCGATGAAGAGTTCCTGGTCTTCACAACACAGGGTATCCTAGTGTGCAGATCAGTGCCATAATTATTTTAAGATACACTTGTACTATTTCAATTTCAATAAAGTTAAAGTTATTAAAGTTAAAGTTATACGACGACGCGACGCGATGTTACACATTAAAATACTTAGAACTATTTTTAACGGATTCTATCGCGATTTATTTGGTGTTATTTTATTGTTCATACTTATCCCGCCATTTCAGTTGCTTTTCAGCAGCCATGGTCACTATATGAAATCCATTATATTAAACATAGTTTTATTTCAAGTAGCCATCATCTACTTCATCCCAGCGGCTATCCCGGTTGTAACCAACGCATGCACTTTGGAGCCCGGGATCCGATCTCGCAATATATTCTTCGTACACTTCCGCTAAAGGACCTTACTTATGTAAACTGAAAGAAAAGCGTTTCATATTATCTCGTACCATAGACGTTCTGAATGTTCATCTGTGTATTAACTTTGCCCGCCTAAGAAGGTATGATCTCTGCTGAATTTCCTATCTGCGGTCTGTATCAACATCAGGCAGAGGTCGCGCTGTCCAAACTTATTTTTGATACAAAATTACAAAACTATATCTTTCTCTTTCTATAACCCTATCGTAAGGATGTGTCACATATATAATGAACTGAATTGGGTTAAAGAGGTAGAGATGTATTTAATGGTAGATTCTCCCATTACAGGAGGATCATAACACATATAATAAATGCACAATGTTCGTAGTGTTTTGTTTTCCGTTTTCCTTTTTTTATTTATACAAATATAGTTTTAATGTTACATATTTATATATTTGAGTAGCGTTTTACTTATTTAAGCTTGACAATAAGTTGTATTTTGCCATGTATCACGTATTTAACCTTTATCACGTTGTGTATGCTATATTTATTATATATATAGATTACTTATATAATAGTCTAGCCTTATAAGTAACAGTTCCCAAATGTTTCCTGTCATGCAATAGCAAAGTATATCATTTCAGAAATAAATAAATAAACCAAGTGCGAGTCGGACTCGTCCATGAAGGGTTCCGTAGCAGCAAGCAACATAATAATGTTCTTTTTAAATTTTTATATTTGAGTTGATTGAATGAAAGGTAAATTGTAGTTTACGATTTATGACGATTTAAAAAAAAACTACTAACTAGATCTCGTTTAAACCAATTTTCGGTGGAAGTTTACATGGTTGTGTACATCATATATTTTTTGTAGTTTTATCATTCCCTTATATTAGAAGTTACAGGGACACACACACACACACACACACTTTTTATCATTTTGGAAGTGCCTCTCTTGCAAACTATTCAGTTTAGAAAAAAAATGATATTAGAAACCTTAATATCATTTTTGAAGACCTATCCATAGATACGTATGGGTTTGATGAAAAAAAAATGTTGAGTCCTCAAAATTTAATGTTTTTTTCTATGTTTGTGTGAAAATCTTAATGCGGTTCACAGAATACATCTACTTACCAAGTTTTAACAGCATAGTTCTTATAGTTTCGGAAAAAAAGTGGCTGTGACATACGGACAGACATGACGAATCTATAAGGGTTCCGTTTTTTTGCCATTTGGCAACGGAACCCTAAAAACGGTTCATGTTTTATCAGTGTGGCATTTAAGTACCTACTTACTTGTTGACTTTCGTCAGAATGTCGTTTAAGATGTCTGGGGAGACCGTTCATGGTAACGCTAGTACCAGTGTAATTGTCACTCGAATCATCACAGTATGACGCCTGGAAAATGAGACTTTTTTTTGACAACTTCGTTTGTGGAATATCTGTACATATTTTTTTATATATAATGACTTGCCCTGACTGACTAGCATCAAAGCAGTACCTAAACCTTAAAGCAACTAACTTAAAATATTGGCAGGTGGTGCTTTCGTGTGGTAAATATCCACTAAGGAAGGATTTTTAGAAATTTCACCCCTAAGTGGGTAAATTAAGTTATTTGTTGATTGTTGTATGGGCGCATGTCACTATCACAGTAAGAAGCAAGAAATTTCATACATCTGCTACTAGTCAGAAATAAATTTACCTATACGTTTCAGGAGTTCGTTATTAAAATATGCATTCCTAAGGACGTATTGCAAATGGGTATAGATTAATTTCTTAAGTCATTCTAGTATAAACTTTGCTATGAAGTCTTTATTAATCAACAATCATTATTATCATTAACTAGCTGTTGCACGCGGCTTCGCCCGCGTGGAATTCTGATCCCGTTCCCGTAACCCATGGGAACCTATTTGTGGGATAAAATTATGTGAATCTTTTGTATGGGAATATAGAAAACTTTTTTTTTCATGCAATTTTTAAAAATTCTCTCTCCGTAATAACGTACTTCGTACGTCAAGGAATATTATAAAAAAATTATTAGCGAAATTGGTTCAGCTGCTCTCGACTTCTTACCAACACATTCAGCGATTCATTTTTATATTATCATTAATATAATAACCTGTGAATAATGAAGGCACTGCTATTCGATCTTGGTTATTGGTTGATATTTTTTTTATTATACTGACTTACTACCTAATGCCCGACCGACACGCGTTGCATGCCTTTTTATACCTAGTTTTTTAGTCAGGAACCTTCGCGGTTTTGCGCACATTAATGTGCCAAAAACAAATTATAATCAGTTGAATAGTAAATATGGACACGTATAAAAAAACAAACAAATAAATAAGTTTTATATTAGCATAATAGACATAAATTTAAAAAAAAATGCCAATTTGCCACACCCTGATTTGCCATCAGGGTGTGGTAAAATTGATAGACAAAACAAAAAATGCCCGGGTGATATTCATAAAGTAAAATTAAGAAAGAAAAAAGATTCCCCGATATAGCGTTAAACCCATTTGCACCGGTTTTTTATTTTTGTTTTCAAACAACCTCTTGAAGAATAAAAATCTTCATCGGCAGTGGGAAGACCAACACGCAGCTCATGATACCAGACACCACAATTGCCGTATGTCATCAATTCGGTCTTCTGAGTTCTTTTCATGCTTGGCAGTATGATGGGTCGTTATTGCTCTTTTTGGCTTTAGATAATTTTCAATTTGACCTTAACGTCAGCGCTTAAGTTGGGGTGACCTGGTATCGAAAGGGTTGGTACAGTAACGAACAACTTCTAAATGAAAACTAGACTGAGTCCTAATAAAATCTGCCAAATTCCGTTATAGGCCTTATTAGGACAAACCACGTGCTTAAAATGAAATCGTTTATTACTTAAAATATATTGAAAGAATAACTCACAAATTTAGATGAGGAGGTTGGTGAATGTTTAAATAAACAATAAGTAAAAACACAGTCATGCATATACAGAGGGCTTAAGTAAAATGTAATGTATATTAAGCAAATTGTATTACAAGTTTATATCCAGATGAAAAACTACTAGAACAAGATCAATTTCTCTAAAAATTAATTCGATATAATCGATACTGGATCAGAGTAGGTAAGTAACGGTAGTGTATCGATGACGCGACGGTTAACGACATCGTGTGATGTCGATCGGAGGCGCACGCGTAGCTTCGATAACGCAATTACATGCTACAATTATACTATCACTCTATCGACTGATCTAAGGCTTGTGTCAAAACCACATTACCGTTATGTAGTGTGCTGTATGTACAAGTAGTAATTAAACTGGCAGTTATACCTTTCTTGTAGGTTGTTTACGATAACTTATTGTCATTATTCTGAGTTGGTAAATATCATTCAGAGACTTTCCAAAGATATAATTATTTTAACAGAAACAAAACCTAGTCCAAGAACAACGAGGATACTTGAAACTTTCAAAGTTTTTTGAAGAACAAAGCGACGGACTCTCAAGAAGAATTTTTTTAAACTTTTCATTGTAGGGAAGAAAAGGTAAGACCCTTTTGTGTTTACAAGTTATGATTGGAGCCAAATACTTTGAATAGGCAAGTAACAGCCTGTTATAAAAAAATATTATGTTGATTGTACAGTCGCCATCGGTATCTGCATAACACATTCCAAGTTAGCGACCACCAGGTCTCTAAAACTTTACATAAAATAATAAACAAAAATTTTTAAATGTGAAATGGGTCCTCTGAAGATTAGAAAATTAAACATAATATTATTTATTTATTTCAATGTAAAGACCGTTTGTAAAATTGTTAGTTTTCAGCTACTTCTGAGGGCAACTGTACCATTTAGTTCAAACTCTCATTTGAAACCATTGAGCAGCTCACCCTTTTACATATTTCATTAATCGACTTCAAAAAAATAATATGCTTATTTTGTGCAAAACGTTTCAAATATAAAAATTAAACAAGGTTTTTGACAGTTGTGAGTATAAAATATGACTATGCAGTTTACTGAAGCAAATCGCGGATAGCGTCTAAGTGTGCGGATATCCCACCACAATAAACGATAGTAAAATATTAAAATGATTATACACAAACATGTAAAGAATAGTTATTTAAAAATAGGTAATGCGTGCATAAATATACTAACTAACTAACCACTGAAACTCATTATACATATAGTCACGCTTCTTTCCATTGGGATAGGCAGAGATACTATATTTTTCACTTGCTACGATCCTGGCATACGCTTTTCGCTTCTTATACTTTCACAATTGTTTTCATATTGTCAGTTGCGGTTACTCTTGACCTGGCCTTTCCTTAATCCATCCTCGATATGATTGACACATGCACTCCTAGGTCGGCCTACCCAGGATTGCTCATTCATCCTCATTTCATAAACCTGTTTAGTTAATCTTCTTTCGTCCATCCTCACTTTCACTGTCTTGGTGACTACATCTTCTGCCATAATAGAAACTTAACTGAACAAATTCTCTAAAGAATCCTAAGGATAAGGTAATATGACCAACTTGTCACTGTCACATTGCTCTCATCTTACCAAGGTAAAGAACAGACCGGGTATCACTAATTGAATTACTGCGTAACCAAATAGATCGTGAACTTGTTATATTTACTTGATTATCAGTGTCGAAGTTGCCTTCAGCTCCATCCAGCATACACGATTATCAGTTTACATACGAATGACACACTGGCTGATAATAATTACTCTTGTCATAAAATATAAATCATTGTGGATTATTTTCGCAGTAATTGTGGATACGAAGCTAGTGTGATATGACAGGCAATTTGGGAATGGTACCATTAAGAAACTATGGGTGGAAGCTAAAGCTTAATGAGATGGATAACTATAATGTTAGGGTTATGTAGCGACCTCCTGGAAAAGGAGGAAATATTACCTCTATTAACATATAATATATTTAATAAATGAGTAAAAAGTACACGTATATTGTTTACGTAGGCTAAATTTGGTGAAGTATTTAGTTTCCTTAGAGTATATTATTGTAACTTAAAAAAAAATTGTAGGTGTAACTTTTCTAGTAAAAGCTTATTGTTAAAAAAGATTGTTAGAACTTGAATAAACTTAAGGTATAATTAATTTATATAATTAGTCAATCAGCGATTGCTTTTAGAAATCGCAGAGACTCAAAACTTATAGTGTTTGTAATGAGTAAACTTTCAGAAATTGTGATTCCTTACTATAACGTCAATACCAACACTGCAAATCAATCCTCACCTATCTAAATAAAAAAATAAATTCAAATTACTAGAGTGGTTTACGACATACTAATGTATTAATTTGTGTTTGTTATTGTCAGGACAAGGTTTCTGGACAAGGGGTCAATAAAAGAAAATTCATGGGATCAGAATTCCACGCGGGCGGAGCCGCGGGTAACAGCTAGTTTTTAAATAAGAATTTTTCGTTTAATAGTATTAGATACATCGGTAGTGAGCAAGTAATGATATTGTTAACAATATCATTTCATTTGTCAGGACAAGGTTTCTGGACAAGGGGTCAATAAAATAAAATTCACGGGATCAGAATTCCACGCGGGCGGAGCCGCGGGCAACAGCTAGTTTCTAAATAAGAATTTTTCGTTTAATAGTATTAGATACATCGGTAGTGAGCAAGTAATGATATTGTTAACAAAATCATATATTTTATATCTTTACTTTTGGCACTTTACATATAAATATGATATTGTTTGTAATTTATGCCTACCAATAATACTCATCCGATTGCGAAGGAACTTTGGTAGTTGTGCATATGCCCGTGAAGGTTACTAACGTAAAACAAAAATGTAAAAAAAAAGACTGAGACGCATACCGGGCATTAGCTAGAAGTACCTAAATAAATAAATGTTTCATAATGTCATTATAACTGCATTCTTTAACTTATAACTGATTGAATTTTTTTATTTAAACGTAGTGACCTAAATTTAAAACATGTTTTTAGTTTACTTCACTCATTTGAATAAAAGAACATTAACCATAGACGGTACAATTCTCCATAGTCCGAAATTACCGCATTTTTCGAGAATTCCACTCATATTAAACATGTATTTTAGGGTTCTGTTAGTTACTTTTTTGTTCGACTTATTCTCGTACAATTCAAGCTGCTTATGCGACTTTTGTAAACGTCAACATGTTGAAATGTGTATAATGCTTCCCAATATGCATATGCCTCTAATATGGAAGTCTATGGGGGAGGCCTATGTTCAGCAGTGGACTTCCTACGGCTTATATGATGATGCCTCACACTGTCTAAAATCGTTGTAGATACTTTATATTGGGTACCTATGTAATGATTAAAGTAATAACAAAGTTCTAATGATTGATTTCTAATGAATAGTTCTAATTTCATGAATATGCTATTTTTTTAAATAAATAATTATATACTTCATTTTCGATATAATGTCATCTTACCTAATTTGAACATTTTCTATAATGTATAATAATAGGTATAATCTAGGTAGTATTGATTCAATTATACTACATTCACAATTCACAAGCACCTAACATTAAATATTATTTAGAAACGTCTACTTTGTGTTGTATATTTTTGTAAAAATTGATTACGTTTTAAAAGCCTTAACGTTATAATATAAAGCATTATACAAATTGAAAATTATATGAAATGAAAGTTGTACTAAATGTTTTCGGATCAAATAAAGTTTATATATATGAAATATAACATTAGATTACATGAAATTATTATTCTATAGCATGTGAAAATTGAATCGTGTGAACGTTATTTCAATTGATTCAGTGATTCAAGTGACTATGCCATGCCATATCTTACACGCCCTTTATTTTATAGTTATACGAATCGGAGCCCCTTATTTCGCAGAAAGAAATTTCATAGAATTTCGTTTCACAGAAAATGTTTCATATAATCTTTGGTCCTTATATTTTTATTTCGAATATTATTGTTTCAAAAACAATTTACCACATTGCTTGTAGTAATTTAATTTCTGAATAATTTCATATCAATATAGAATTTTTTATCTTTCGCATATTTTGCTGCAAATTTGTTTGCTTGAATTCTTCTGTAAAATAAAATAAAATAAATTTGTTATTAAATTGTTAATAAAACGTCATTATAGTTAACACCCCGACTCAGATTACCCCGACTCGGATAGGTTAGGTTAGAAGGCTGAGGCGGGAGCGAAGCGGAGCGGAGCTCCCGGCTTAGCCTTCGTGGTTATTTTTTTTTAATCACCCAGAAATATTACCACCCAGAATCGTTTATTGTATTAACTTATCGTTATATTAAAAAAAAGTATAGCTTCACCTGTAAATTATTTGACTGAAATGAACGGTATGAATTGAAACGTTTAGAAACTGTCACTTTGATAATATGTTATTCTTGGTAATAAGTTTTATATTAAATAAACAATATAATGATAAAGAATATTTGATTTGTTATTCTATGATATGATTATTCTATTGTTAACCTTTATGTGAAACAAAAATCAATGATTTAAAAATCTTTAAAGTAAGTATTCTGTATATTGATTATTCTATGAAACGAAATTATGCGAAACATTTTCTGTAAAACGAAATTATTTAAAACAATTGTCTATAAAACAACGCACACCCTATACGAATTCGTAGAGAATAGCGCTGCTCTCCCTATCTCTTCAAAATCTCTAAAATTTTGTTTAGTTCTGTCAAAATGACATAAACAACAATGCATAAGTACACCAAAATTTACATTTCATTCTGTCTCATTAATATTTTATCCGAGACTAAATAAAATAAAGTTTCGATTTTCATATATATATCTATATATATACATTTAAGAGATACATAGTTTAGTGGGACACGCAACAAAATCGGCACCATTGTGTAATCCAAGCATATTTTTAGGGTTCCGTTGCCAAATGGCAAAAAACGGAAAATATTTTTTTCATCAAACCCATACATGGATAGGTCATCAAAAATGATATAGAGGTTTCTAAAATCATTTTTTTCTAAACTGAATAGTTTGCGCGAGAGACACTTTCAAAGTGGTAAAAGGTGTGTGCCCTGTAACTTCTAAAATAAGAGAATGATAAAACTAAAAAAAATATATGATGTACATTACCATGTAAACTTCCACCGAAAATTGGTTTGAACGAGATCTAGTAAGTCGTTTGTTTACGTCATAAATCGTAGACCTTAATTCACCTTTCATTCTGTCTCGTTAATATTTTATCCGAGACTAAATAAAATAAAGTTTCGATTTTCATATACATATATACATTTAAGAGATACATAGTTTAGTGGGACACGCAACAAAATCGGCACCATTATCAATCAACTCAAATGGAAAAATTAAAAAACCATTATTATGTTACTTGCTGCTACGGAACCCTTCATGGGCGACCCCGACTCGAACTTGGCCGCTTTTTTTTTAAATATCGGCACACCAAAGGTCTGAGCTTGTGTAATATTACTGGCAACTAGTTTATGGGAAGATTAAAAAAGAAGGCGTTTTATTCTGTTGTTCAATAAAAAACTATAAACCGTATTCATTCCGCTTTACGCATCACCGTCGTGTACCGTTGGCAGTGACCGCATAACGGGATCCACCCAACGTCCCTAAGCACTGCATTCAATTACATTCTTTCCAATCTGTTCAAGTTCAAGGGACAGCTCTTTTATTCAATTTACGTTAGCCGCATAATAAAGTTTGGACACGGCGCACGGCGGCGGGTTCCCAATATTTTCAATCTTCTCAAGTTCAAGGGACAACACTGTTACTCAATCGCATATACAATATAAATCAAATAAAAAGTAGATTACTAGTCAAGTTTGGTCACGGGTTCACAATGCACGTTTAGTTTCCTACTGAGTTGTAGTGTTTCTTTTTAATATCACTAGTTAGTTCTTCTTTTATGGCTTCGTTTATTTGGATTATTAAACATAACATAAACATAACATAAACTCACGCCTATATCCCCGAGGTGGGTGGGATTATTACATTACCTGATAAATGTAAATTAAAGAAAAAATACATTTATTTAGTTTTGGCATTGTCATTTCCTTGGAGGAGTGGTGACGCATTGCACGACGGCGACAGTGTGGATGTGGGGGAATTTCAGTTCCACCGTACAGATCCACTCGGCAATAAGTAGATTAAGAAAAAGATGGTGCAGCGTTAACGAGCATAACTACTGTATATAAGGTCCCGAGTTCGACTCTATGTAGGCTTACTACTTTGTGCGTAAGAATATAAGAAGGAAAAAATATAAAAGTACGTATATTTAGGACAGTAGAATAGGCTTTGAAAGCGGAAGCACTAAGAGTAGGTATTATACTAAATCTGACAATCTTCGAATGAATATCTGTAAATTCTTTGTGTCTGATGTTTTTATTATCGTAATGATGCTTTAAGAAATACATATTTCTGCAAATCGGCCCCGTATTGTAAAGTTTCCGTAAAAGATAAAGAACCATACCTGTGGACGGAGCGTCGTATGTCTTGAGTAATAGTCATGTTGATAGAAGCTAGTGGGCGATAGTGGAGGCCGGTATTTCTTGTGGCCATAGCCCATTGTGTCCATCGTGTGCATCTTGAGTCACAACACTAAGTTTTCACTTTCACTCAGTTCCAACGACTGCAAACCCTTGCTCGATCGACGAGGATAACCCTTACATGTCGCTCACCTCACTCTGTAACAACGTAAAACTTAAAATCGACATTGTATATTATCTAATCCTTAGTAGACTTTCTTTGAACGTGAATGATGGTATGGCTTGGGATGCCCGAGCACACACTTCGCTTCAAAAACAGAGGATTGAGGACGCGTTCTGCATAATAAAGTAATTTTATACTCTCTAGGTTTCTATGAATATGAATAACAATAAATATTTTATACTATTTATTCTATAAAATTCAATACATTCAACTTGAATCGATGATCGTCGATTTCGGATGCGAGAACTGACTTTGAATGGCCTAGTTTACATCTCTGCCGGTGTGCAGGTGTTGATGTCGTTTGTGGGCAGGAATACTTGTCACCGGAGGTTGATCATTGAGTTTAACAATACTGCCCTGACTGGTAGCCCAAGTGTGTGTTGGAAAGACATGCCTATAAGACGAAGTTAACGAGCCTAGGCGGGGCTGCACCAATTCTGGTATTGTCATGAATATTTGTTGCCTTTTGTCAGCTTCATTATGGTACAGTCAACAACAAAAGTGGCTGAACAAATTCTAATTTATGAAACAAAACATGAAATACATTAACTTAGTACTCTGGGGATTATAAAACTACATGAATATTAATTATAAGGTAGGTCATTCATATTCCAATGTAAAAAACGTTTGTAAATATTTAACTGTTAATCTACATTTGTCGTTGATTGTAATTATTATGTTATCTGTGGCATAGTTAAATATTTTTGGATTATTTTCATGCTATTTATTATACTTACCTTTTTTTTTTTTTTTTTTTTCGTGCGGAAATCCCTTCGGATACCCCCCCGCCGGCCAGCGGGGGCGGTTATGTCGGGCTATTTAATATACCTTTTTTTTTTTTTTTTATCGTGCGGAAATCCCTTCGGATACCCCCCCGCCGGCCAGCGGGGGCGGTTATGTCGGGCTTGCACCGACTAAAACCGCACGCCGTCTCGGGTCTTCAGACGCCGGGGTGTAAGGTTACCCATAGAGCATATCCCTCGCACCCCGGCTGAACCTGGGCCATCTCACCACTAACAGCATCGCTCATCCTGTCTCCTCTGAAAGCAGAGGAGTACGGAGAGCGATGTGTTCCCGCCACGTTGGATATTGGCCGACGATCAATGCCAACCCTATGAAGGGGTGAAGGGGAAGCTATTGACCGCCGCCCAGGGTGTACCGGCCGCTCCGATTCCGTTCCCCCCGGACTGCAAGTATCGAAGTATTTAGTTATTTTAAAAAAATTGTAGTTTTAGGTAGTAAATTAGTTGTGGGATAAAAACTGGAACTAGGATACTAATGTTTCTAGGTTATTCTAGTATATAATATTATGTGGCGAAATATGGGTGCTAGCACCTCTGCCTACCCCTTTGGGGATATAGGCGTGAGTTTATGTTATGTTATGTTTATATTACTCAATTTTTTATTATATATTTATTTAATTCTGATTAATGACTAAATTTTTCTTTAAAAAAATGCTTAAATATCATTGAACAGTTAGTTACAACTGTTACAACATAACTTTATATTTTTTGAAGTGAAACTTCTTTATCGGCGTTGGAAAAAAAATTACCGTCACAATTTTCCGTTACGCGCCATCTTTTTAAAAAAGTTGATTTATTCGACTGATAGCGAATGTCAAAGGGTTTATTTTAATTCTAATTCCAGTGAATTTCTAAAAATAGTAAGTAATTATAGCTCTTTTTCTAACACGTGGGTCTGATTATGGTATTTATTTTTTTCAAGTTATTTAAGGTTAACCTCAGTTTTTGATTGTAACCATCGGTCAATAGTATATAATTCCATTAAAGCTAGTTATTATTAACTAATACGACTGTTTTGTACTTTAATGAAATGCTGTAATAATCTTAGTGGTAATAAGGTAAAATGAAATAATTGTATTATTTGTATTCATAACATAACATAACATAACATAAACTCACGCCTATATCCCCGAAGGGGTAGGCAGAGGTGCTAGCACCCACATTTCGCCAGTTTATGTTTAGGTCCCAATGTAATAGGTGGCGAGCCTATTGTCATTAACCGGGCACTTATAAACCTGCGATAAATACACACATAACTTCGAAAAGCATCGAAAAGTCATTGGTGTGTGCCATGGTAATACCTGGGATCGAACCCGAGACCTCGTCTCAGCAGTCCTTTACCCATACCACTAGGCTACCGCGGTCGGCTATTTGTATTCATGTCTATGATAATAGAAGAATTTTGTTAAACTTTATCTAATTTAACTTTATTTAACCAATTTCTGTAAAGTTGCATATAGTAGATCATTTTTAGAAAAATAGGTCATAAAGAAGTTTCACTTCTTACCTGTGTACACTAGTACACGTACACAATTTTTTATTGTATTATCTTCACTTTATGTGCATTCTACTTAGCCTACACTTCCTCAGACCTTCATAGCATAAACATAATTTCTGAACGCTTGAATGACCACGTATACATACAGGAGCTTCACACCAACACTGCTTCCACAGGTAAACAACAACATTCTAATACTTTTTTTTTCAAATTAAGTACTAATAACAGATCACCGTTAGGTTTAATTTGAAAAAAAAAGATATTAACCCTGACCTAAGAGTTATATAAATTTTTAAAGTATTTATATATTTGAATATTATAATTATCATCTTTTATGACTATCATAATAACGTAACCATTTTAATTAGGTTACAATCGTATTAAGTAAATTATTCGTATTCGTAACAAATCTGTTTGTATACTCGTATTATGTACGTACTCTGTATAAATTTGGAATCTGTAACCATTGAGATGACTTATTTAACTATCTGTAACTTATGAATTACAGATAATAATAATATTATCTGTAACTCATAAGTTATTCGCGTAAATGCCGCTAGGTTTTATTCAGAATAACTGTTCAGCTCATTTAGTGACGCCTTGTGACGGCTTTATGGATGGTCTTTTTGCGCGTAGACAACCGCGCACTGTTCCTTTTTTAACACGCTTTTTCATCATTGAGAGGCCTGCGTTGGACAATTTCACCTCTCCACTGATGATGAGGTCGACAATGGACTATTCATTCGTGACTTGAAGATTCTCAACTCTGAAGATTTCCGGAAACAGACTCAGGCAAGGAGTTTGACTCCTTGGTAGAACCTTTTTTTTCGTGCGGAAATCTCCTCGGATACCCTCTCGCGGGCCTGCGGGGGAGCTTATGACGGTCTTCAAATGCGTACACGCCGTCGCGGGTCTTCAGATGCCCGGTTGTAAGGTGGCCCAATAAGGTAATTCCCCCGCACCCCTGACCCTGGGCCATCTACGGCTTGGAGATGACAACCCTCGGGTGTGGGGACCACGGTGTCCCCAACTTGTCCCGGAGAGGGGGGCGCAAGTCGCAACGCCACCTCGGCCTGTATCTGGTGGGAAGACAGACGGCATCATCTGTCACCCCCAGGCCCGTGCTCATGGAGGACGGAGGTCGTCGATCTCGGGTCTCGGGTCTTCAGACGCCGGGGTGTAAGATTGCCCATAGAGCATATCCCTCGCACCCCGACTGACCCTGGGCCATCACCGGTTTCGAGATGGCCCCCTCGGGTTTGGAAACCATGGTGTCCCCGTCTTGCCCCGGTTTGGGGGAGGGGCGCTAGTCGCCCCACCGTCCCGGCCTGCATCTGCTGGGGTGACAGGCGGCCTCACCTGCCACCCCCAGGCCTGCGCTCATGGAGGACAGGACGGAGGTCGTTAAGCGACCTCCGGCGCCTGAGTCGTACTGCGTGTATTTGCGACGCGCGGCGAGCATGTTGCGGGCTCGGCGGCCGGGAGAGTTCTGAACCTCTCCCGGGCGCGCTCCACCATCTCCTTCGCGAGCATTACATGCTCGCAGAAGGAGGTGGCGGCGGCCCACGCGCTCGCGCTCCGCACCATTGTCGCAATCATGCTGCCGAGCGAGAGGACTCCCACCCCGATGGCTGCCACGAGGTCACGCCTCGGCGCCTCCCACGCCGCCAGCGTGTGCAGCCCTGAGTCCTCGCTAGCGTCGCAGTTATGACACTCAGGCGTTTGGTCCTTCCTGATCCGATGCAGGTGGTCTCCGGGAAGGGGTCCCGGAGACCACCTGCGTCAGTCGGTAAGAGAGGTTTCCGTATCGCCTCTCTAGCCAATCCTCCATGATGGGCCTTACCGCCACTATTGCGGCGTGCCCTTCTTTGGTAGTACCTGCACATTTTTTATTCACTTTTTAATCATTAATATTCAAGTAATCCTACTAATATTATAAAATATGTGAAAGTTTATAAATATATTTGGATGTTTGAATGTTAATTACTTAATCGCGCTCAAACGGCTCAACGGATCTTGGCTCCTTGGAACTCACTGTAGTTAGTGACGGACACTCCTAGAATATTCTTTTAGTTGCAGTATACTGTTGAATGATGTGGTGAGGAACAATCAGTTAACCATAATTTATTATACGTTAATCACTTTTTATACAGTACAAAATATTCATGATAAGTAATAAGTAAAACAAAGACATATTAATAATATGCATAACATTAAAATAAACAAACCATTATTCATTATTGAGACGGTTCTCACGCTTTTAACCGAGGCGGTATGATTTTTTGTTTTTGTCACAAGTTTTTTTCATTGATTGACTGACTACTTAATATACGGCCTCTCCTCATGGCCACCCATTGCAGTGACCAATTGTTCCAATATCGAATCTCTGTTATTGAGTTCACAATATTATTTATTCCTCTGTGATTCGTCATAACTCATAAGTTCGCACAGTAAGCGTCTTTAGAAATACTATTTGTAATGTTGAAATTAATTGTTGATTTGTATCAGGAAGCTTTGTATATCTAATTCAGGTGTGTTCCTTCTGATCTAACTTTTGATTATATGAATAAAAAGTATGACTGTATTATATTTTTTATATTTGAGAATATATATATATAATATATGTATATATACTTCTTCGTGACATCACAAACGAACTACTGCGCGGCGGTAATATAAATCCATCCAAGTGCAAGTTGACTTCGCGCACTAAGGGCGTGCCTCGTTCGAATAATTTTGCCATGTGTGTATATTAAAGAAAGCTTAAAAGCTTAGTCAAGAAAAGTGGTCCCGCTGATGTCTCATATTATAGAGTCAAAACAGGTGTAATGGTTCTCTTCGTGCTAGCGGTAGATTAGTAGCTTGGAGGTACCAACTCTAGTAAGCTCTTTATTCCCTACTTTGAGAGGTGCGGTTCAGCCTGGTTTCCAATTACATTTAGGGCCATTCTTAAAATATTATTTTATTGATTACGATAAATTTAAAAAAAATACTACAGCACTAATATAAAATGGTCTTACTCTATCTGTGTGGTCTTACTCTATGTATACAGACATCGAATAAAAAGATTAAATTTTACTTGACACTTTTTATGAATGGTCCCTTATGTCAACTAGACTATTCCTACAATCAATCATCGTGATACATATTCATTCAATTTGTTACTGCAATGTATTTATTTTTATAAATTCATAAAGCAAAAACAAATTTTAAGGACGATGTATAAATAAGTCCAATTATAAATAACTGCAAAGAGCGTGAGAATACATATTTTTTTAAATATTCAGAAGTATAACTAAAGGTAACACGTATTAGCAACTTGTTTACCTTCCGAGTATCAAGGCATTGATATTAGATTAAATGAAGTAGGTTCCATCCTTTCGATACAATAGGAACCTATAATTTGCGTTACTATGATGTACCTACTGAGATTTCCTTTCAATAAGATTGCAAACATGTTCATGTGAATAATTTATAATAAAATTATACTCTACATAAATAATCACTCTTTTTGATCGCTAAAAAATAAAAACTATTAGAAGTGATTGTCCGCGCATCATTTCAAAGCAACAAACCACGTTTATTCATTGAGTAAAATGTGCCAACGCAGTTTGAATTAAATTGAAAGCGTATAAATTTTGATCAATTTTACTTTGTTAAATATGTAACGTCACAAATGTTATATATAGTATATGAAATATTAAAAGTAACTACCTAATTTTAAATGGGTTGGAAAAACATACTATTACATAACTCGGCATGATTTCCAGAATTAAGACTTTTTCTAAATAGATATATTGAACTAAAGTTTATTTACCATTTAATTTCAAATAGATATCTTCTATCCTGTCTTTAATCTAATCGTGATATATCTCACGTCACACAGTATCACCCGCTTGTAGTGATGTTCTCATTATGATTTTATCTCACACTAAATCACTCAAGCCGCAGCATCTAACTATAGTACGCTTAAATTAGTCTATTTCTGAACTGATATACTGAACTAAAATGTCATAGAGTCATCATCACCACTTAATTTCAACCAGATATCTTCTACCCTGTTCTTTGTTCGTGATATATCTTTCATCACACAGTGAGCTTGCAAGCGTGTGATCGCTTGCAGTGATGTTCTCATTAAGATGTTATCTCATACTAGATCACCCAAGACGTAGTATCTAACTATAATGCCCTTAAATTTTTCGCGGCACGTCTTTATTACATTTATGCTACATTAACACGTATATATTGCTCAAGTAACACGGCACCACAGACCTTGTCCTGCATGGTCGTAAGTGAGTCATCATAAACCATGGGTACCGTGGGAACAAAGTCTTATCACAGCCTCTTGTGCAAATCGATCAAGCAAAACTAGCCAGACTGATGAACTACAACTTATTCATACAATTATGAATAAGTTGTAGTCGACCGATATCTAATCGATGTATCCTTTGTATTGAATAATATAAGGGTGCTTTGGTTATTTCCTTGACTATAATTATTTTCTTATCCTTGGGCCGAGTTTACAATGGAAGCGACATAATGTTGTATTATTATGGATCATAAAAGGTGAGTAATTTACATTGTTTGCCTATACCTACTATAAATATTTACATAATCGTGAATAATTAAAAATTATCAATATTGTAGTTGTTGATGATCTTGCATGTGATGATATTTATTACTAGGGGCCCGTTTGAGTTTTGCAGAGGAAAGTCTAAATAAAAAAGTTCATTCGTGAATCGTTCAAGAATATATTTAAACACGCTCACGAACTTTCATCACCTCTAATATTTAATTTCTGATTTCTTCCTTCAGGAAAATTCTAACTGCTTTGCTTCATCATGGAAGAAAGCTTCTGTTATACCTGTGCCCAAAGTACCCAATCCTGCAACGCACTCTCAATTCCGACCCATTTTGATCCATCTTGTAAAAAGTACTCGAGAGTGTTATTCACGATCAACTGTCCTAATACCTCTCCTTTAATAGCCTGCTAAGTCCATTCCAATCTGGCTGCCGCCGTGGCCATAGTACTGTTTCAGCTCTAGTTAAACTAACGGATGATGTAAGATTGTCCAAGGAGAACCAACAACTGACAGTTTTGGTTTTATTGGACTTCAGCAGTGCCTTCAATTTGGTTGACTTTCATCCTCTTAGGAATTGGATACTGCGGAAGGTCCCTGGAAAAAAGGACCCACCTAAGCGGGTGAAAATAAGTGGACTGTAAGGCGCGGGTTCGAATAATGACTACAGAACTAAAAATTGGTTGACACACGCTCTGCGGGGGTGAGGAAATGGAATGGCACAGTACCTTGGTAGCGGCTTCTCCGTAGCTTGAGATCCTGGATAATGCAGGGGCTCCTTCCGTGGCTTTCGACTCACAAATTAATTACACACAGCGCTTAATGTTATGTATATGAGGTGCACAACACAATTATAGTATCTGTCGCGGCGGGTGGCTATTTCATGGGAAACAGCGAAGGGATGCGGTGGCGAGAGCGTCTTCCGTGACGTCTCGCGAAAACTCCAAACGACGACTGATTGACACATTAGTTCCGGTAAACATAACCAAAATTCATAGCCCGCTGTCATAGCGTTTTGTTGCTTTCTCTCTCCCACGTAAGCGCAAAGGTCGTGCCAAAGTAGGACAGAGACAGGAAATGCATTGCGAAGTGTCAACCAAGAAAACTATGCGGGTATATTAAAATATTGAAGTACGTAACTAATTCTTAATGAGCACACAGATGGCGCTATGAGTAGGAAAATGTATGTGGCGTTAACATTTCCCCCGGCCCTTAAAGGGTACCTTTAAGAAAAATACTTAATAATAAATAAGAGAGAAACTACCTACTACCCAATGAAACCCTAATAGAAACAAGGTAAAAAAGTAAGTAGTTAAAAAAAGTGAATTAATTAATTATTGAGAAGGTATCGGACACAGCTTTACAACTGGCCGGATATAAGTTCCGTTAGCGGTTCTAACAGAAACCACGCGAGTGAGTCCATCCTTAGAGGGATGAAGTTTGTCAATGACACCGAGCGGCCATGACAAAGGCGGCGAATTATCGTTCATCAAAATGACAACAGTTCCCGCCCTTATTCCCCCATCAGGTTTATTCCATTTCTGGCGCGTCTGCAAAGTATGGAGATACTCACTCCGCCAACGTTTCCAGAAAGATTGAACCAGCCTATCTAACAGAGAATGTCGTTCTAAAAGGCTATCAGAGTTAGAGGTAATCACTGGCGCGGGCAAGGAAAAAAGAGGCGCGGTATGAAGAAAATGCGAGGGCGTAAGAGCAGTAGGCTCTGAAGGGTCCGCACTGAGTACAGTTAGCGGCCTTGAGTTTAGCAAACACTCAATCTGGGCGACTACAGTCAACAACTCTTCATAGGAAAGAAGTTGTTGTCCAATAGACTTAAAAAGATGAATTTTAATAACTTTAACCATGGATTCCCAACATCCTCCATGATGGGGCGAAGCGGGAGGAATGAACTGCCAAGCAATGCGGCTTTCAGCAAGTTCTTCCTCGAAACGCGGACGAAATTCTTCAATAAGAAATTTATATAAATCGCGCAAATAGGAATTAGCGCCTCTAAAATTAGTGCCGTTGTCCGAGTACATACACTGGACTGGACCGCGGCGCGATAGGAATCGCTTAAGCGCAGCTAAGAAGCTGACAGTTGAGAGATCCGTGGCAATCTCAATATGGACAGCACGGGTCGTCATACAAGTGAAAACACATAAATAAGATTTACGGCTCCTCACACCTCTGCCGCGAATTGGCACGTACGGTATGGGGCCTGCGTAGTCACATCCGGTGTGTAGAAAAGCCTTCTGAGCTTGAACCACCCTCTGCTGCGGAAGGTCACTCATTAATGGAGTAAACCCGGGGCGCGGTTTCCACTTGTGACAAGTGTTGCACTTGTGGATTTTAAAACGTATGATACGTCTAGCAGACAGTATCCAATATTTATCACGCAACAAAGACATCATAAGCTCAGGACCGGCATGAAAATATTTCTTATGATAATATTCAACGAGAAGTTCGACTACACGGTCGTGACGCGGTAGAACAATCGGATGTTTTTTGTTATAGTTTTCGGACGAGTAGGTCAGACGCCCACCGACGCGAATTAAATCATTATCAACAAAAGGTTTAAGTTTAATGAGAGCGGAAGAGCAACTCTTACCACACTGTAAATTATTAAATTCACCAGCGAAATGTTTACCTTGTACGTGACGCAGTAAGATACGTTCAGCAAATTCTAAGTCGCCGGCGAGTACGGAACCATTGCCCCGACGCGGTAACTTATGAAGAAAGCGATATATAAAAACAATTATTCGAAGTAATTTACTCCAAGAAGACGTTCGTTCGGCTAACGCGAATATAACCGATTCGTTAACGGAGTCCGATACCACCGAGTGAGCGAGGACCTTTTCTTCAGGGATGACGTCTACGTCCGAGTCATCAACCTTATTAATAGGCCATTCAGAAGGACCAAGCTCACACCAAGGAGGACTACTCAGCCATAACGGATGGTCCGCCAACTTGTCAGGCATGAGACCACGCGAGAGGCAGTCCGCGGGATTTTCACTACCGGAAACATGATAAAAATGTTCCGCGGGAATATTATCGATAGTTCGAACGACACGATTAGCGACGAATGTCTGCCAACGATGCGGTGATGAATTCAGCCAGCATAACGTGACCTTAGAATCAGTGAATGCGTACAAAGCGGTGATATTATAACGGGGGTTGTAAGTGTCATGAACACGACGAAGTAATTTAGACAATAGTTCGGCGCCGCAAAGCTCTAACCTAGCTATCGATACAGGTTTCACTGGCGAAACTTTGGACTTGGCACAAACTAGTTGCACATTTATATTATTACCACAAGTAACGTGAGCGTAAACGACAGCGCCATAAGCGTGTTCGCTAGCGTCCGAGAATCCTAACAAGCGGATTTCACAATTATCAAATACACCTAAGTGCCGCGGAATTTTAAAATTATTTAACGCGGGAAGCGCGGCGCGAAACTTACGCCACGTATCAATAATATGACCCGGTGGGGAATCATCCCATTCAAGTTTGAGAAGCCAAAGCTCCTTTATTAAAAGTTTAGCGAAAAGAACTACTGGCGCTACGAAACCCATCAGGTCCCATAGGCGAGCAACCGTTGATAAGATGGCGCGTTTACTGCATCTATCGTCAGGCGCGGTGATATGAAATTCAAAACAATCGTCAGCGTTCGACCAACGTAAGCCAAGCACCTTTTGTTCGGTTGACTTTTCAAACTCGATCTTATCTGTCAACCTATGAGACGCGGGTATACCGTCGAGCACAGTCTGCGAGTTACTTATCCATTTAACTAAGTCGAATTGACCACCTTTAAATAGTTGAATCAATTCGTTAGACACCTGAACGGCGTGCGGTACGGATTTTTCACTAAAGACGATATCATCCGTATAGATGGAAGTGGAAGCAACGTCGCGGGCGTGCGGGTACATATGACCGTCGTCTTCTACCAGCTGCTGGACAGTGCGTAGCGCGTGGTATGGACTCGACTTGAGGCCGAAGCAAACGCGGTTAAATTGATATAAAACAAGCGGTTCATCGATATTAAAGCGGTACAAGATACGCTGAAAGCGGCGGTCGCTTTCACGCACTCCTATTTGTAGGAACATCTGACGGCAATCAGCCGATAGTGCAACCGAAAATAAGCGAAAATTCAAAATGATAGTAAATAAGTCACCCTGTAGATTAGGGCCACTATGCAAAATATCGTTGAGCGACAGTCCGGAACTAGTTTTACAACTAGCGTCTAGAACCGAACGTAACTTCGTGGTGGCTTTGTCGAGTCGAACCACGGCGTGATGCGGGATGACGTAGTCGGGGCGACTTACGTCTAATTCAAGTGGCGCGGGCGATAGATATTTTTTATCTAAATAATCACGAATTACTTCATTATAAGCGGTGCGTAGCTCCGGCGCAGATTCCAACTTCTTTTCTAAACAAGCGAAACGTTTACGAGCGATGTCAATCGAACTGCCTAATGAATAAACGTCCGAACTGAAGGGTAAAGCGACGGTGTACCTACCTGTCTCTTTATCACGTTCAGTAGTCTCGCGATACAAGTGCTCGCACTCAACTTCGGCGAGCGACTTAGAAGTCGAAATTGCGACGGGAGCCTCGTCGATTTGCCAAAATCTTTTAAGTAAAATATCTAGCGAATCTTTATCAGAAATATGCGGTGAGACACTACAACATGTGAGCGGCGATTTATAAATGGAAGCGGTTGGTAAAGCGGGAACAGTGCCCATAATAATGTAACCGAGTACGGTTTGAATAGCGGGTGGAGCGAAAGAATTACTGCTAACTACACCAGGTAGCAGTAGGTGCGGGAAGAGCGAAGCCCCGATCAGAACATCGATACGTCCTGGAGCGTCAAAGGAATCGTCGGCCAACGGCAGACCCTGAAGGTAAGGTAGCGCGGTGACGTCGACGGGCGCGGTGGGTAAGTCGTCAGTAATATTGTCGACTACCAAAGAACTAACGTTATATTTTACGTTAGAATTAAAACGTGAGGAGAACTGAAAATTCGCCGAACCCCTGACGGTTTTTTCAGTTCCGCCTATACCCTTAACTTTAGGATGTAAATTAGGAAAATTTATTTTATTTAAATTTAAACGTCTACAACATTCAGATGTGATGAAGTGACTTTGCGAAGCACTATCGAGTAAACAGCGAGCTCGATGTTCTTTATTATAAGAATCCCGTATTATGATAACCGCCGTCGAAAGTAAAACGGTTACGGGCGCGGTACATTGCTCCTTATACGCGGGGAGCGAGCTGTTAACGCGAGCCGGAGCGGCAGTGGACGCATTACACAGCGGTACGCTAGTGTCGCGGCTATCGCACGGCGGTGGGGCGCGCGGCGCCGAGTGCTCAGTGGCCGGCGGCCGCGGCACCTGATCGGAGCGTCCCGGGTTCGCGGCAGTGCGCGCGGGCGGTGAGTTACGTTGTTCGAAATGCAATAGTGTATGATGCCTATTAAAACAAACTTTACATTTAATGTTCGACTGACACATACGAGATCTGTGTTTGACACTCAAACAATTAATACAAGCGTTATTGTCTCTGGCAGACTTATAACGGTCCGTAGGGGACATATTAGAAAATGCGGGACATTTGTATAAATTTTCATGAACAATGTTATTACATAAACACTTGTATGTGTCGGTGACGTTAACATAAGACTGCGGGTGCGGGAACCTCGGCGGTCGATCAACATTAGTGGCGCGGGGCGTGGCCTTCCTCACCTCACTGTGAGAGCCAGAACTATTAAAAGAAGTATTCTGAAGAATACGATGTTGATCTCTAACAAAATTAATTAAACTATCAAGTTTAGGTATCCCGTCATCCTTACAAGACATTTCGAACGAACGTACAGTCTCCGAGTCAAGTTTCTTAACGGCGATTTGAAATAGAATAAAATCGGCAAGATCGTTAATTTTTAAATTCTTAAGTGCGTTAACAGCGGAAACAAATTTATCGGTAAAGGAACCTAAATTAGCGGACGATGCGGATGAGAACGATTTATATTCAAAAAGATGATTTAAATAAGTTGACGCAAGAAGGCGTTTATTTTCGTATTTTTTAACGAGACAATCGAAAATTAAATTATAATTATCGCTATCTGGACGAATGCCTGAGAATGCGGACTGGGCCTTAGTAGATAGTTTACCCATTAAATAATATAACTTTTCAGAATCGCTAAGAGAGGGATTGTCATGGACAGTCGCTTTGAAAGATGCGTAAAATAATGGCCAATTACAAATATCTCCGTCGAACGACATAATTTCGATCGGCGGCAGACGCGTTTCAATTTTTCGCGGTTTAACATCACCAGATTCGGATTTACTAGCCTTTAAAGAGTTTAACTCGTTTTGAAAATACTTAATGCGACAATATAAATCTTCAAAGATTGTCCATGGCTGCTCCTCGATTGCAGCTTTAGGATTGCATTGCAAATTCAAATTATTATAAGTTTCTAAAGCGTCTTTAAATTCAGTGCGAATTATATCAATATTAATGCAAGCACAAAGAAAGGTTTCCGGAGATTCGGTATTGTTTTTAACACCTTTCGTTAAGTTATAAATACTTTGTACGCGGGCAAACAGCGTATTGCGCCGCGACAGTGCGATTTGCAATTGAATCAATAGTTCTTGCATTTTAGGCGATTCAGTGTCAGGCATTATGACAAAATAATAATAATAATTTTGCGGGATAAATAAGTAAAACACACTATTAAATGCGAATAATACGCGGCACCGAGGGTAGGTAGGTATGACTAGCCTCCGCTGGTGGCTCGCAAGGCGCGGTTAGCAGAGTAAGCATCTACCAAGTTCACAGACGCTAAAAAGAATATAATATTTGTGTTTAGTTATATAAAACTATACACAAATGAGCGGGAATACCAATAATATTCGCGGGAATAACGAAATGAGCGGGAGTTCAATGATCTCGGCCAAGGCGGCGCGATGTCATGAACAAGTAGGCAATATTAATTAATTAGTAGGTCTAAACCTATCTAGGTATGAATGCCGTAATTAGGCAGTAATGGCCTGTAAAAAGATGCGGATGCGGTAATTACAAATATAATTCAATATTAACTTGTTTCTATGCTGGTTCCTAGGTGGGTATGTAGTAAAAAACCTAACTTATACAAAATGCGGGTGAATCTATGCGGTTTTAACCGACCAAAAATGCGGATAATAATACGGTAACGAATGACCAAAATGGATAATTATTCGGCAATGAATGACCAAAATGGGGATAATCCGGCAACGAAGGATCAAAAATGGATACTGCGGAAGGTCCCTGGAAAAAAGGACCCACCTAAGCGGGTGAAAATAAGTGGACTGTAAGGCGCGGGTTCGAATAATGACTACAGAACTAAAAATTGGTTGACACACGCTCTGCGGGGGTGAGGAAATGGAATGGCACAGTACCTTGGTAGCGGCTTCTCCGTAGCTTGAGATCCTGGATAATGCAGGGGCTCCTTCCGTGGCTTTCGACTCACAAATTAATTACACACAGCGCTTAATGTTATGTATATGATGTATATGAGGTGCACAACACAATTATAGTATCTGTCGCGGCGGGTGGCTATTTCATGGGAAACAGCGAAGGGATGCGGTGGCGAGAGCGTCTTCCGTGACGTCTCGCGAAAACTCCAAACGACGACTGATTGACACATTAGTTCCGGTAAACATAACCAAAATTCATAGCCCGCTGTCATAGCGTTTTGTTGCTTTCTCTCTCCCACGTAAGCGCAAAGGTCGTGCCAAAGTAGGACAGAGACAGGAAATGCATTGCGAAGTGTCAACCAAGAAAACTATGCGGGTATATTAAAATATTGAAGTACGTAACTAATTCTTAATGAGCACACAGATGGCGCTATGAGTAGGAAAATGTATGTGGCGTTAACAGGAATTATATCATCTTTTAATGTTTCTACTTCTGCAACTGCCTGGATTAAGTCCTTTCTTGAGGGACGAATTTCAAGTTTGTAGCCCAGGTGTAGGCTTAAGCTCTACATTGATGAATCCGTCAGTCAGGTCTTTCAGAACAAGTAATTATTTATATATGTTTCGATATATTCATCCGGAAGCTTTCCGTGATTCGGTAACAAATATACATACAAACTTACAAACCTACAACCACCCAACCGAATGAAGTTTGATTCATCAAAATATAACAAAAAAGTCTACTTAATAAAAATTATATTGGTGACTCAACCAAATTGTTTTCGAAGTTCAAATCGAAGGCTAAAGTTAAAGAATAAATCAGCAAATACGAGCTGCGTGATGTTGGTAAACAAAATGCAAGTTCAATGTATGCCTGCAAAGCGGCCTTACCGCTTGCTCCAATGTCAATGTCACCTTTCCATTCAATCGGGTCTCGACACCGCGTCACTGCGGCCCGAGAGCACTGCGGCCCGAGAACACCGCGCCGCCGCCGATACAATCTACGCTCTCTGTGTGCTTTGGTTTTAATTTAAGCAGAAAATGCAAATGCTAATCTTAAATACGGATTTAGTCACTGCACTCCGCAAACATATACCGGTTTTCGAAACAAAATTTTGGAGTCATTATTATGTTGCGCTGTAGTTTTTAAATGATTATAGCTCAAAATCAATAATACCTGTGTAGGAGCCTAATGTACCTATAGGGCAGCGATCTCAGCGGGCAGCGTTCTCAGCTTGGCCAAGTGCTCATGGAGTAATGGAAAGAATGAATTTGGCAACCAAGCGTAGGGCACAGGCACACCACGATCGTGGCGGTAAGACCCGACATGGAGGAAGACGAGTCATCTGCGCGGTTAAATATTTATCATCTTCCCCTATTTATCATCTGCCCCTATTTATTGTAAATACTCATTTTTTTATTTTTTTTATTAAGTTTGATCGAAAGGTTCTTGTAAATTTGCTGATTTACAAGTTTGTTCGAAAACTAAACCTACAGTGAAAAAATTAAAGGTATTGTTTTTAAATGTCCTAAGCATGTCCAGATATGTACTACTTTCTTTCGGATTAAGTACAAACGTGTCAGAATTATTTGAATAGTTGTATAAAATGTAGGGAAATTAACGCGAGTCGCAGTGGAATTCGGTCGAGTACGGTACATACCTATTAAATGTGCGTGAGCTTACAAGTGTTGGAATTCACGACGAATCGTGCTAATACATTATACAACATAGTTAATCACTTGTTTAGGTTTTTATTAACAAGTACTAAGAATGCGTCTGTCAGGATTGTAGCAAGTAGAAAGATGTTATCTGTGCCTACCCCAATGGGAAAGAGCCGTGAATATATGTATGTATTTATGTATAATAGTTATTAATTATAACGTGCAACCGTGTTACTAAACTGTAGATCGGAGTCTTTAGGACATATTAGTCTTATTTCAAATCGTCATATTTTAAGCTTCTTCTTATTATTATTTCAGCTTATTTCAGATTTAACTGTTCACGCGAGTGTCAGCGGCCAGACGCGATGTAAACAGAATCTACAATCCGTAACGAGCAGGTATATCAAAGTGTGTCTCTTCACACAATGTCTGGCAATTATGAAGTTACTAGCGACACGGGTCGGAGGCAGAATATACAGAAGCAACCATTATGAGACATAAAGCACATTGGTTGCGGATGGTTGCAGATCACACTGCGGTCACTGTGACTCATGCCGTTATATCCACAAACTTTTGGATTTTTTCAGTTCTATATAGTAACATGTATTACTGTAGATCAAAAGCTTTAATGTGTGTCTGTTTATACCCGAACTTCATCAAAAATGTCAGCAATTTGTAGGTACGAGCAGATATCGCTTACGCAGAGACGAACCGTTCAAGGTTTAATTGGAGCCAACGTAGCCAGCCAAATACTAAAATTAGATCAAAACAAATCAAATATATTATTCATGACATGACTACAAGTGCTTCGCCGTAGGTATTCTCTGTTTCAGATGCTAATCCGTGCCTAAGAGACACCGTTTTTAATGTAGTCAAACGATGCCGATTATATGCAAAACTAGTTACAAACTGTTTAAAACTGCTATCTAGACCAAAATACCGTTCATATTTTTATATCACGAGATTGGCCTACCTTTAGTAAGCGGTAACCGCAGCAGCCTTATGCACGCGAATTTACTGACGCATTTTTTTATGTCCGATTTGTAGAAGTACTTACTTCTGCGAAAATTCTAGGTATTCGAAATGTATATAAAATACCTAAAATATCAATAAAATGAGGACGATTTGAATGTATTATAAAATATAATCACTACTCAAGTAATATTTTCAGAATAAAGATAGGTATTTTATATTTAAATATATGACGCGACCATACATATGTCCAATCCCAAGATCCAGGCTATTTTTGTACCAAGTTTCATCAAAATTGGTTGAAGGTGTGACTGCAGACGTACATACGAACTATGATCACCTATTCCATCCCCATACAGGTACAAATTTTATAAACTTCATTATCAAATGCCTATAATAATACAAAGTTTTATGATGTACGTGTAATCCTCGAAAATGACGAACTTCCAAACAAACTTTCAATACCTATTTGAACCCCTTCAAGCCTTTGTTTCGCCATATAAAGTAGCCTATGTCCTTTTTCTAAGCTCTAGTTCATTTATGTATCAAATTTCATCAAAATCAGTTCAGTGGTTTAAGCATGATAGCGTAAGAAATAGACAGAGTTACTTTCGCATTTATTAGCATAGATTTACAAAAAAAAAGCTAAGTATGTTCTGAAATAAATGTCGTGGAATATTTATTTATCATCATTATTTATTATAAACGCTATACCGAAATGTTGTTAAATTTAGTCTCTAATCTTCTTTAACGTCTGTGTGGGGTAATGAAGAAAGGTTTACCACTACCCAGCCTTACCCAGCATATAAAATAGGTAAGTACCCAGATTTGGGATGAGGGAGTGTTTATGAAGATTGAGTAAGGTTAATATACCTAGTTGAGTGAGGTATGTTGTTGCTATGCTGTGTGTTATATAATAAATATGCAATATACTGGCAACTTTAATCACAAAAAGTTACGTCACGTTACTATTTATACAAATGAATATAAAATTGAACCGTCTGTTTGTAATATAAAAATAACAGCTTTTTAACAAATGCATATGAGTATAAGTAGAAATTGTAAAATACTTATAACATAATAAATAAAAAAACAATTTTTAACATTTTTGTCTGTTTGTCTGTCTTTCTGTCCGTTTGTTCCGGCTCGAAACCGTCATCTCGAGTCTCTAATGCCAGGGTGTAAGGTGGCCCAATAAGACAATTCCCCCGCACCCCGACTGACCCAGGGCCATCTACGGCTTTGAGATGCCCCCCTCGGGATACTGTGCTAGCAATAAGAATAATTAAAAATATGAGACATTCACAAAATAGATTCAGCCGATAAGGTAACCAACATACATTGATTCTAAGGCGGAATGAAGTTTGCCGGGTCAGCCAGTAAGTAAATAAAGAACAAACAATAACTCTCACTTACGTAGGGTGAGTTATTCTTATCTCGAACTGAATCCGCAAGGCATAGGGCCGAGTGTTTTGCCACAAATTGGGAGAGGCCAAGTCTAAAAGCGAACTACGATGGGCTGATGATTGATTGAAATAATATTATTTTAATAATGCAGACATTAAGTATATACTACTTGCTGGACAATATATGGTAGCTTATTGTTTCTGTAGGCTCTACCTGTGTACTTATGTCCGTCGATAGCTTAATGGTTTAGAAGTCGATCTAGAGGCACGAGGTTCGCAACCTGGCTATAACACTGCCGACGTGAACCCACTTGTAACACAAGTAATTCAGTTTAGCTGGAGGAGTTAACGTAAATACGAATAATTTTGATTACTATAATCACCATTATCCTAAGATCCCGGTTCAGTTACTCCTTCTCCTCCTTTGAGCTTGTATGAAAGCGACTGTTGTCTGATCTCCCAACACCGAAGGAAAGACTGCGCCAGAGGCTCGTCCGCCAATCAGCAGGTGTACCGACTTGCAAGTGAGATTTTTTTTTTTTTTTTTTTTTTTATTTTTTTTATATTTTACCTACCCCCGCTGTGGAGCGGGGCCTATTTTCACTTTTTAATTAAAGGCTTCCTAATTTAATCCTATGCTTTCCTCTTTTATTCCGAGTCTCTTAGGCATACTAGTTCTCGCTTGTATTCTTCTCGCACTTTCATTCGTCCTTTCATACTCTGCAGGGATATGGGGGCATCTGGGACTTTGTGTACCTATTCTACACTATGCTAATTTTCTTTCTTTATTGTTTTTATTGACAAAAAATATTTTACATAATCTTCTTAAATTATTACTTAACTTCTTTTACATATGTTTTCCTCTTAATCGGCTATTACATCTTTCTTTTATTTTTCTTATTCTATATTTCTTATATATAACAATTAATTTGGAGCTATAAGTTTTTTAGCTTGTAAATTCCTAGGCTAGGTGACATTATGCCCAGCATAAGGTGCTAACATAAGTTTTTATACTCTGTTTCGATCATTGGCAATTCTAACGATTTTGGTAGCATACTTGATTAATGACTCCGTGTGTTGTGACGTGATTTGTGTGATGCCGTGCGTATCCAGTTTGACGCCAGTGGCGATTTCCAAATCCAGCCTGTCCTTGGCGTGGATTGGACAAACCATCAGGAGGTGGGCCACCGACTCCGGGACCCCAGGCTCACAGGCACACGAAGGGTCCGCCTTACACTTGAAGCGAGTCAAGTATTCTGCGAACCCACCGTGCCCCGTGAGGAATTGGGTTGTTTGGCTCTCGATGGTAATCCTCCTGATGATCCTGTACGCCTCTATCGCGCAGGGGAAAAATATTTTTGTGGTTGAGGCCGTTTCACCTTCCTGGTAACGCCTGTTCCATTCGTCGAGAGAGCCCTGTCGAATGGTTCTCTTGACGAATGAAACAGGACATAGGTCGTAGTCAGGTTTTTTCTTTAATTTTTGGGCAGCCTCCTTAGCGAGGCAATCCGCCCTCTCATTACCCTCGAGGCCGACGTGGGCCTTAATCCAGTAGAGAGAGACGCTCTTGCCCCGCTGTTTACAGCGACCAAGAGCGCCTCTGGTCTCTACGGATAGGGGGTGATGAGAGTGCGGATTGACTACACTGAGGAGCGCTGCTCTGCTGTCCGAGAAGATGCCGAACGCGGCAACGCTGTGCCGCTCTGCCTCACACGCCGCTTCACGCAGCGCCAGGAGCTCCGCCTGGTAGACGGTACAGTGACTTGCGAGAGCGAGCTTGCGGGCCTTGGTCTCGGACTGCTTGTTCCACACAGAAACAGCAGCCCCGACCCGGCCCCCAATCCCGCTCCCGTCAGTGTAAATGCGGATGTCGTGCGGTCTAATATTATTTAGTTGTTCCTCGTCTACCACGCAGTCGAACTCCAGACGCGTGCGCTCCGCGGGGTGCGGGGCCGCCAAAATGGGAGCCAGTCGCTCGATCTCCCTGTCCCCTAGCCATGACTGGGACACTCCTCTCTTGACCTCATATAATGAGGCCACCTCCCGAACTCGGAGGTCCAGAGGGAGTATCCCAGCCAGCAGCAATGCCGAGGTCAGGGAGACCATGCGGTAGGCCTTCGTCAATTTTTGAGCGAACACACGCTGAACCGCGTTCAGCTGCTTCCGAACGCATTGTTTTTTAGTGGCCTCATACCACACACTGGCTGCATATAAGATGACAGGCTCTACAACCGCAGTGTAGATGACCCGGATCACCTCGGGGTTAAGCCCCCAGCTGATCCGGGCCGTCCGTGCCAGCTTCTTGTAAATATTAACCGCCTTAGCGCAAGTTTTTCTAATGTGGCTGTTGAAGTTAATATTCCTATCTATCGTTAGTCCCAGGATTTTCACCTCGTCAGACAGGCCAATGTCCACCCCATCCATGTTCAGGCGTGGATTGTCGTATTTTCTTCTCTTGGTTATGACCATCGCGTTGGTCTTGTGCGGTGCGAATTTAAGTTTGTTTTTGACGCCCCACGCCCGAACACGTTCGAGGGAGGCATTGGCCTGTCTCTCGATTTCTTGTGCGGAATCCCCGTCGAAGATGAGGACTACGTCATCCGCAAAGGCCTGAACGTAGTCCCCATCCTCTTCCAACATGCTTAAAAGGGGGTCCAACAGCAGGTTCCACAACAAGGGGCCCGTTATTGACCCCTGGACGCAGCCCTTTTGGGTGCCTTTTCTGCACTCAGCGCCCGCGTACCTTACCCGGACTGTCCTTTCACTCAGGTAGCTGCTGATTGCCCGCCTCAAGTTAACGGGGCACTTTTCCTCTGCCAGTCGTGCTACTATAGCTGGCCACCATGCGCTGTCGAAGGCGCCCTCTATATCCAGCGACACTAACACGACAATCCTCTTTTCAAAGAGTCTGCCGCGTATGTGCTGAAGCAGGTTATAGAGGGCGTCCTCGGTGCTCCTCCGGGGCATGAAGCCGTACTGGCGAGTACTGATCCGTGGTAATAGGTGGAACTTGAGACGAGCCGCCAACATTTTCTCGTATAACTTCCCAAGGACAGGCAAAAGCCCAATCGGCCTGTACGACTTGGGAGAGTTGTACACTTCCTTACCTGGTTTCCTAAGAGCAACTACCGTCGCCTCCTTCCACGGTGCTGGAAAATACTCTAGGTCCAGGCACTTGTTAAGCAGTTCAAGGAACAGTTCCGGTGCGCAGTTCACCGCATGAGTGCAGATATCGGCGGTAAAGCCATCGGCACCCGGTGCTTTTTTGGGGTTGAAAGAGCCCAGCGCGTCACGTAATTCGTCGATGGTGAATGGCGGGTCATAAACATCATGTTCACTCCCGCCATTAACCGTTTCGGCTAACGCGCGGGTTCTTTCATGATCCGCGTTGTCCTCCTCGACCCGGTCCTCCGGATAGAAGACCGAGGCGAGCAGCCCCGCGGATCCGCTGGCGTCCAATTCAACCCCGTTTTGCATCAATGGAGGATCCTCCTCCCTTGTTGTGGACCTCCCGATGACTCTATAAATCCCCTCCCATACCCCTTCCCTGTCTTGCTTCGAGCAAAAGTCCTTCCAGCTCGCAGTCTGTGCTAACCTTACCTCCGACTCATACCTGTCTTTCCGCTCCAGATACTGCGTCACGACCCACTGCCTGCGGACGGGCGCCGCGTTCCTGATACGACGCCTGAAGGTAACAACCTCCTTCTTCATCTGGCTGAGCCTCTCCGACCACCATGGCATAGTGAGTGTATCCTTATTGCTTGCTTTCGGGATTGATAGTTCGCAAGCTGTTTTTACTCCCTTATTAAATATCTCCAATTTCTCCTCAATCTCCCCGGTGGTCGTTATGTTTTTAATTGCATCAACAACCAAGCTGTTCTCCACCAAAAAACTGGACATTTTCTCATGAAAATTGGCCCAGTTTGCTTTTTTGGTGTTGAACAGCCTGGTTGTTCTACTGATGTTCGACCCTTTCGATTTTGCTAACCTTAGGTGAAACACTATGCCTATGTGGTCGGAGCTAGCTGCCACGGCCTCGTCGGTCCTCCAGCCGTCGACCAGTCCTAATAGGTCGCCCGAACAGCCAGTCACGTCGATGTAACTACAGTATCTTTTGCCCCCCCTGACAGTGTCGAAGGTGGGCACCTTCCCATCGTTGAGGATGTGTAGTCCCATCTCTACGAGAGTGCCTAACAGATCTTCCCCCCTCTCATCCTCAACGATACTTCCCCACCAAGCACTTTTCGCGTTGGCATCGCCCCCAATTAGAAGCCGCCTATGGCCCAACCTGGATGTCACTCTTTTGAGCTGGTCCAGGTAAGGGCGAAGGGGTTTATCGGGCTCGGCATAAAGAGACACCAGGGTTACCTCCCAGGCCCTGGTACGTATCCTCACCACCACGATGTTGTCTGTGGTGAGTTGCGGGCACTGTATCACGTCTAAGTCCGGATCAAAGACGGCAATGGCCGCCTTTACAGTGCCCGCCCCAGGTCCAGTGTTCTGGAAGATACGTACTCCCCGGTATCTCTTCATCCCGCCCCTGACGGGGTCCCTGTACGGCTCTTGGATGAGCGCGACTGACGCTTTCCTCCTGACTGCTTCCAGAATAAATTCGTCAGTCGCGATCCTCTTTCTTTGGAGGTTTGCCTGCAGTACCTTATAGTGGTGGTCGTTCACGGGAGTGCCCTTAGCAGTACTGCGTGGCGGACCGCGCTATGTTGTCCCATTTGATGCGGACCGGGCAATCCCGGTCAAAAGCATCGTGCGCTGTATCGTCGCCTTTTGCGCGCCAGCAGTTACAGCACCTGGCCTCGGCTCCTGCCCTATACTTAGGACAGTCCACCCTCAGGTGCTGATCCCCGCAATGGCTACACCTGGGCTCTGCTTCTTTGCAGAAGCGACGACTGTGCCCGAAGCCTAGGCACATGGAGCACTGCATGAGCGGCGATTGGTCTGCCACTCTGACCGGTTGAATGTCAACATGCAGCGTTCCTTGCTCCAGGGCTCTGCGCCATATCGTGGGCGATACTTGCAGGATGACGTGTGCAGTGAGCGGGTTCCTGGCGTTCCTACGGTACTTTACCGCCAGTTTATTTTGAGACGGGTGTAGGTCTCGGAAGACGTTTTTATTTTTGGCTCGAAGAGCCGCAATTAATTCTTCGTCCTTATATATCTTCAGGACACTGTAGAGGACGAGCAGGGGGTCCTTATTGTGGACGGTTTCCACGCTAAGAGTCCCCTGCCTCCTCTCCAGTGCCCCCTTCGCTTTCTCCCGTTCTTCCGCCGTCTTATAGCCTAGGACCACCTTGCGGTCCCTGGCTTTTCGTACCCGCTCAACCATGATCCACTCGTCATCCTCACGCGCGGTCCGCCTCAGATCATTTAGAAGCTCCTCTCCTGTTTTATTTTCGTCTTTAGAGGTTACCACTAACGAGTGCAGTGCCGGCTGCAACGGGGGGCGACCCCCGGCAATGTTCGCCACCACACCCGCATATGACAAGCCTCTGCCCTCTTTGCTTGCCTCCAGGCTGCCTTTTATTTCGGCGAGGGCTTTGCCATTTTCTATCAGGAGCTTACTGTGCTCCTCCAACCTCCTCATCATTTCCTCCTCGGCCTTACTAGGAACTGTAGTCACGGTGGCGGTGGTAACCGTGGCCTGATTCTCGACGCTGCCCTGTCCCGACATCTCTTCCAGGAGTCTAATTCGCTTTCCCTCATTAAGAATAATAATTTTGCGCAGGTTTCTCTCCTGCGCCTCAATTTTCAGTCTGATCTCTTTCTTTATGTTTTTTGACTCGAGGCATCCCTGTTTGATTAAGTCGAGGCAGGACAGCGCCGTTGTGTGCCTGTCTTCAGGCGTTAGCGCCTCTATGGTCGCTATTTGAAGAACAGCTTCCTCGCTTTGCTCTTTGGCGTTCGGTGACGTAGCCAGTTCCGCAGTTGGTTTGCGTGGTTTTGCTGTAGGCTTCTCCGCTGCTGGTTTGCGGGCTGTCGCTATGCTTATTGTGAAGGCTTTTGGCTTCGTCACCGTTTTCGAAGCCGCTGAGTTTGGTCTCTGAGTAAAGGGGGGCGTGGTATTGTTAGAGGACATTCCCTCTATCTCCCCTATGCTGTCCCTTACTGATCTAGTTGTTCGCAACCTTGGAGAGGAAGATGATGCGGAGGCTGAGGTTCCAGGAGAGGAACCCGCCTGTCTGGCTTTCGGACTGTGTCCTATAGGCATCTTGTTGGTAGGTACTGTCCACGCAACACGATCGAGTGGAATAAGTGAAATACACGAAATAAAATTGTAAATTTGTAAAAATAATTGTGAACACTACAAAAATACTAAAATAAGTTCTTGCCACAATAGTGGTCAAGAGCAGCCTAAAACTATACTTAATTAAGGGTGCCTAAGATATTTTACCCCTGAATGTATGGCGTTCGCAGTCGTTAGCTGGATGTGTGTGTGTTGGGTGTGTAGGTGTGCACGTCGAGTGTGAATGCGAGTATATGCGTGTATGTGTGTGTGATACGGTGTGCGAATGTATCTGCGTGAATGAGTCGATCCAACTACTTATTGTTGCCGTTTGATCGAAACGGGGTAGTTTGTTCGCAGATGTTAAGGCAATAATATTACCTAGGTCCGTCCGGGTAGCCCAGCTATTAATCTAGGCCAATAGGCACCAGTCTTAAGACAGTAGTCTTATGTCTCTAAAAAAGTCTACTTAAAGCTAATAAGGTTAAACTCTATGTAGAGTTAGGTGTATGTCACTTAATATCTATATATACAATGTACGTCAAAATAAAATTTCAACTCTGTAAAAAAGAGTTTGTTTAAAATATCTTATAATCTAATTTACCAGCTAAAGGTCAGTTTACAAAATACAGTTATTTTCATACAAAAATGTATGAAAATGTAAAAAAATTAGTTTTTTGATTATCACAGTCTAAATACTAGTCCAAAAAATCTGGTTGTTTGTAGTCCTCTTCTTTGAGCAAGCGCGCAACAGATAGCAGTTGCGGTTTTTTAAGATTCCACTCCTGACCGCAGAAATAAGGGCCCAAAGTTTGCAACTTTCAATTAAAATATTGAAGTAACCCTTACTGCTAAAAATCAGTTTTCTTCGGATTCCTGATGGGGCTGATGGTCGCTCCAATCCTGCAAATTATCAGCTTTCTCCGACTGCCGGAACTGGTACCTCGTGGCCACGTGGTACTTGTTTTTCTGGTTTTCCCGGGGAGACCAGGGCTCTTCCGGAAAAACTGACACACGTGGCGGGTGGGCCTCCGCTGCCCGCAGCCGGGGACACTTGCAGCTGGAAAATCCGTTCACAAACCACCGAGTAAACTGCACTTATGTTAAAAGCACGTGGCGTGATGAGCCGGAAACGAGGAAAAACGCTTTTCCCGGGCACACGGTTGTAGTTTCGAGCACGCACGATATACCGGTGGATGTAATTTGGTGAGACGCAACTTTTAACACTTGATTCATTAAAATCGGTTAAAGAAAACCCACTTTTCCGAATTTTTAACTGCGGAGCGAGGTTAAAACTGATCTAGTCACCGAGAGAGGTGAAGGGCGACTTGCAAGTGAGATTGGCTTGGGTTCCGAAAATCTTTGTGGTACTCTTTAGAAAAAATATGGCGCCTTGGTATTCCCCGGGTACCGGGTAAGTAAGGCAGAGATAAATTAATCCCAATTAATACAGAACCCCTCAACAGGGCACTTTTTCATGGCCTGTATGTTTGCTATCGAATGAAGAACAGCCCTTTCAACAGTCACCGTGACGTGGGTGGTTGTTTCAAGTAACTTTTATAAAATTCCTATTGGCTACTATAAGTACAAATCGTGTTGACATTTTATTGGTAAATGTAATACAGTGTAAATTATCATATTCTGAATAGATAGATGTTCTCACAATGATTTTTTAAAACGATTTACGGTAGGGAGGGGAACTTGGGTAGTGAAGGTGAGTGTTGATGTACATCAACAAAAGGGGCCCCTTCTAAACCTACACTTGGGTCGCAAGTCCTAAGCACTGTCCCGAGTTCCCAACTCAGCAACGCGATGGACCCGGCACCCGCTCGGAGAATCTATGGATTGCTAAGAATATCGGTCTCTATAGATTACTGTATAAGCTGTCACAAATATAGAAGTTTATTCTGAATATGATGTGTATACTCTTCAACCTACCCATGGGTGCATGGAGCCCACCAAGATCTTCTGGCTTAAGCCAACCTCACCTGAAAGCGACTGCACCAATTGACGGACGAGATTTTATGGCAAGCTTTCCTCTCGGGATTCGGGGGTGCCAAGATAAACAATCCATAAGGAAAGGAGGAATAGAAAAGCGGACCCCGGGCTCTAAAGTTCAAGCGTTGGACTACTTCTGGATCATTGGAACACCCACATCATATATTTATCGAACTGATAATCTTCGGTGCACTTACAATGGCCAGGATAGCTTCTAAATCATTGCGCCCTACACTTATTAAAATAATATTAAATACAAACATATTTCCGTAATTACATTTATTGAATTAACGTGCGCTGCAAGCGTTTCCTGTAGCTAAAACGATGACTGGCCAGGGTCGTGACCCGCACCGGGCGTCCTCTCAAAAGCAGGAGGATTCATGACCTCGTATGACGTCATCAGCAATTACCCTGCAGTTGTGTTATGTTATCTAATAGTTGGGCACGACCGCGACGGTTAATAACTAAACACGCATCAATGTTAATGAATAAAGAATATGAACAAAAATCTGTGCATGATTTAGTCGTGCGATTTATTTGGCGATAACTTAATTTGCCGCTTAGTATATCTAATTACTATATTAAACGCCAGTATATATATAAGTATAGTAACATAGGACTATCTAGACCCAAAGTAAGCACAGCTTAACTAGCTTGTAATATGGGTTCTAGAGTGCATATAAACATTTACACACATTTTCTTGGGTTATATTTAGAAATACCCAGAGAGATGCATAGAAATCTCATGCATAGAAATATTTGAACTGAGCGGGATTTGAACCCGCAACCTCCTACTTAGCAGTCGAACACTCTACCGCTACACCACATAGGTTATTGCAACGAACTTTCGTTCTAAATCTAACACAAAATGTTATTCTAAATAGCTTACTCAGTTCGTAGCATATATAACTCAATAGATAGAACAGCTAAGTTTAGTGCTGACATTGAGTATATTACAGAAAAAACTAAAACTTTACCTACGTTTAAATTCCAAAGATATGTTTATTTTAATGTTATAGAAAGAGCATGGAAATATTTTACGATTTTTGATAATGCCGGACGTCTAGCCTTCCTACGTTTCTATTTTGGTGGCTAAAGGTTAAGTCGCAGGAATAAAGGTCATCATTATAGATATTAACAATAGTGGCCTTCAGCGTGGTTTTTTCTCGTCAGCGGTATCTCCACGCCCCGCTTGGAGGACTCGGGATTGCAACGTAGGAAACACTTGTGTTGATAAAGAATTCTATGTGATTATGGTGCAGCAAAGAAACGAGGTGCTGAACCGTTTGGTCCGTATGAGGCTGACACCTTAGCCCTGCACGTATTATTCTGTACGGTAGGAAGAGAGTGGGTTAAATTGGAAGAGCTCGTCAGAAAACTCGCCATGGTAGAGGCGGTGAAATACTGCCCAAGAGTTAGTAACTATTTATTAATCTGTGCCAAGAGGCAATGTCTCTACACAACTGCAAAGGTTCAAAAGTGTTGGTGACCATCTGACCATAAGACTACGTACGTTACTGACTAATATCACCTTACCCGTCGTCAATAGAATCCTACTAATATTATAAACACGAATGTTTTTGAGTATGTATGTATGTATGTTTGTTGCTCTTTCACGAAAAAAAAGGCTGATCGGATCTGGCTGAAATTTGGCACAGGGATAGACTATAGTCCGGAATAACACATAGGCTACTTTTGATCCCGTTAATTGGTTCCCATGGGTTGCGGGAATGGTATCAGAATTCTACTCGGGCGTAGCCGCGGGCAACAACTAGTATAATATTTAATCAAATCAGTTTATTTGTAATAATGAGATATGACGTCAAAGCTCGTTATTGTCGAATAATTTACTATTAGTTGGGTGGATGATTAAAATTGTATAAAAACAATAAAACACGAAGGACGTAATTACTACCGCTCATTTATTCTTTATTTAATAAGCTCTGTTAATTTAGCTATCCTAACTATAGTAAAGTACATTCATGCTTTCCTTCCTTCGTCGTTGCTTTCCCGTCCCTCCAAATTCGAACAGATATCCAACGTATAATAATCCTACTAGCCTGTATCCTACTAGTAATCCCACTAGTAATCCTACTAGTAATCCTACTCGTAATCCTACTAATAATCCTACTAGTAATGCTACTAATATTAAAAATATAGAAATTTATGAAGATGTATGGATGGAAGCATGGCTGTTACTCTTTCGCGCATAATCCACAGAATGCATCTAGATGAAATTTGGCACAGAGGTTGATTATAGTAAGGAATAACACAGAGTTTACGTTTAATCTCGGAAATAAATTCCGGTAGGCTTCAGGGACGAGATCAGTATTTCACGCGGTTGGAGTCGCCAGTCTTGGTGACTGGCGACTCCAACCGCGTGAAATACTGATCTCGTAATTACTACCGCTCATTTATTCTTTATTTAATAAGCTCTGTTAATTTAGCTATCCTAACTATAGTAAAGTACATTCATGCTTTCCTTCCTTCGTCGTTGCTTTCCCGTCCCTCCAAATTCGAACAGATATCCAACGTATAATAATCCTACTAGCCTGTATCCTACTAGTAATCCCACTAGTAATCCTACTAGTAATCCTACTCGTAATCCTACTAATAATCCTACTAGTAATGCTACTAATATTAAAAATATAGAAATTTATGAAGATGTATGGATGTAAGCATGGCTGTTACTCTTTCGCGCATAATCCACAGAATGCATCTAGATGAAATTTGGCACAGAGGTTGATTATAGTAAGGAATAACACAGAGTTTACGTTTAATCTCGGAAATAAATTCCGGTAGGCTTCAGGGACGAGATCAGTATTTCACGCGGTTGGAGTCGCCAGTCACCAACAGCTAGTAAATACCCTTTATAATACCTAAGAATAACTATTTGTTACGTTTCAGCAGAATTTAAACCTGTTTGATAATGATTTTGTTTTAATAGTGCGTATCCAATCTACCCATAAGCTATACATAGCCTTTGTTCGGGATTGTACAATCCTATAATGTTATTTCAATTGAGTTTATGATGCGAGAAATTGGCGCGTAACGGTTAATTGGTGTTCAGATTTCTATTTTATGAAATTAAGTCTTACAAGCTATGAATAGTTCTCCTGCATGCATATTTTTAAGGCTTTAACGATAGCCCAGTGGCGTATGTAAAGGACTGCCGAGACGAGATCTCGAATTCGATCCCAGTCGGCCCGGGCACACACCTTTGTCTTTTCGTAGTTTTGCATGAATTAAAAATGTTAATTATCGCTCCCTTAGTTGTGTGCTCGGTAGATGGCAATAGGCTTGCCCTCTATTACATTGGGACCTAGCGAATCGTGGGTGTGTAATACAACTCTGCCTACCCCTTCGTGTATACAGGCGTGAAGTTATGTTATGTAGACAGCCGCGGTCTTGCTGCAGTAAGTGCCAATATATATATAGTAGGAAGACTGGCACGGACAAAGCCGCTTAAGTTAGTGTACAGTTTTACTGACAAACAAATCAATGTAGTGATCATTACTGCGTACCTACACATACCAACGAACAGAGTGTCTTTACTTTAAAAGACACTGAGTAAGCATTACATTTTCTTAGGTATACGTTTATGTAGAATTGTGGTGAAATTTATTTACGTCTTATTACTCCGTAGGCTAGATTGTAATATAAATAAAGTAAGCAGTACCAGTACCATTAGAAAAATGACACTGCTGCCATATAAATACTTATTGGTACCTAGGTAAGTCAGCCGAGTGCCTTTCCTATCAAAATATGACGGCGGCGTGCTTCAACAATCGAATACTTACTGTTATTTCTTTGGAGTGCGTGTTCAGACGAACGGACTACACTTATCGCGTGGAAAAATAACATTCTGCTGAATAATATCAGACTAAAAACCACGCTAATATTCTTGATAATAATAAGTAGAGAGTAGTCGAGAGATTTATAGTAGACTAGCTGTGCCCGCGACTTCGTCCGCGTGGATTAAGATTTTTAGGGTTTTAGTTTATTTGCCCGGAATCCTAATTATCTTAAGATTAGCCGGAACAAACAGACAGACAGACAGACGGACAGACAGACAAAAATTGTAAAAAATGTTATTTTGGTGTATGTACCGTATATATATTCATATACATGTAGTAAAAACCCGTTATTTCAATATTAAAAACAGACATTCCAATTTTATTTATATGTGTATAGATGTGTATAGATTAATACATTTGAGACTTGATTCAAAATATGGGACTGAATTTAGTCTAAAGTCTAAATATATCAAGTTTTGTTATATATTTTGTTCTAAATTCAATAAGATAGTTAGCAAGCCCTCGACCATCTGATGGTAAGCGGTTACCTACGGCTTATGACAACACCAAAGCACTGCAGCGACCTGTGGGCTTACCATAACATGTTAAGGCAATCCTGATCCGGGCGAGAAATAATGATAGAGCTATTTAGGGTAAATAACTCTGTCCCTCTTTCTTGCCCAGAATATGAACGCATTAACGTCATGGTAAACCCTCAGCAGAGGGAAATGGAAGGCGTCAGACAAAAATACGTCACCTGACGTTCATGTTTTATACAAAAGCTTTAGTGTATAGACACTAAAGCTTATACGACGCGTAGGCATAGGCACTGCGTCCAAAAACAGCAACTAATTCTGTTGAAAGATCTAAAATTATTTTTGAGGTGAAATAAAGCTCATCACCTATAACAGTATAAGATTTTCCGTTAACTAAGTACATCGGGTACATCGGGTGCGTGACATGCGACGCGATATTCACGGAGCTTAACTTACAGAAGTTAATAGTTCTTACCTATGTACTGTGTTCTCTATGAATTTATTTTTACCTAGGTATATACTAGCTTCTCTCGCATACGACGGATATATTAATATCTTCGGCTCTCGTCATCATAACGACACAAAATGTATACCACTTCTTAAGTATAACATGTATAGCGCCCCAGCAAGACCTTGGGAGTCAAGCCAATGGCATCTGCTAGCTGGTACACCTGCTGATTAACGGATGATGCTCAGGCGCAGGCTTTTCTCTCGGGGTTCAGTGGTTAGACGGTAGTTGTTCTCATAACCGGTGTATATGCCAAATCAAAAGGAGGAGAACTAGTAAGCGGACCCCGGGCTCCAGGGTGAAACCAGGAATGCAACCGGGACCACAGATAAAATAGTGATTTATTAGTTTTATATAATGCTTGTAAGAACAAACAATCAAGCCCACAGACATTCACAGGAAAACAGATAGTAAATAAGTAATCCAACATGCATGAAGACTGCAGTCAATTAAACAACCATATTTTAATTTACCACTATGATCGTGTATATGTTTATAGACTAGTTGTACTCTACGGTTTCACCCGCGGCACTCGTTTCTATTAGGGCGCCGGGCAGCTGACTTTCGGACTTTTTTTAAAATTCCTCGGCTCCTAAGTATCGTAGCGTGATGTTAAATAGACCATAACCTTCCCCAAGAACTGGGCTATCAAACGCAAAATTTTTCAAAATGCATAAGGAGTTACCGAAATTAGTGGGTTTAAACAAAAAACTTAACACCTTTATTATTAGCATAGACTTATAGATAGATGATAGTGTCTAAGTGTGGGATAAAAACAGTAAACTGTCTTGTAGTAAAAAAATTTTTTTCCTGCAAGTACGTAATACTTACTTCTTGTAAATAATGAAGAGAGAAAACTTAGGTCAATTTGCTCTCTTCATCGCTATCACTACATATTATAAAACAAAATCCTCCATCGCGTTTGTCTGTTCGCGATAAACTCAAGAACTACTGCACCGATTTTGATGCTGTTTACACCAATGGATAGAGTGGTTAAAGGAAGGTTTTACTACATATTATAAAACAAAGTTGTACGTCGCGTCTGTCTGTCTGTTTGCAATAAACTCTGAAACTACTGCACCGATTGTATACATTGTTAAAATATATTGATATTTGTTGGAGGTTGTGTATGTTATATAGGTTGTGCTGACGGAATAGGGTCCGATGAGTAGCGAAATCGGGATCACATTCTACGCGGGTGAAGCCGCGGGCAACAGCTAGTTACTGATAAATACATCTATTAGCATGCAGACTGGTTCGAGATCATTAATCTACTATTCATGATTCATGGTCTGAGGATCGCTTGCATTCAGATACCACCACACGCTAGTTGGCAGCCTATTTTTACCGGTTGACAGATAACCTGTAAACGATTGATAGTATAACGTTGTTAGTTATACAAATAAATAAAGTTAAAGTGTATGTTTGTGACGGTAAAATAACAGCTTTTAACAAATGCATATATATGAGTGTATATCAGTTCGATACTTTTTTTTTTTTTCGTGCGGCTAGCATGAAAAACACAATTGTTTAAATTTTTGTCGGTTATGTTATATGGCGTAACTTAGGTCGCTTTTATTTAAGAAAGAGTATTAGGGTTCTGCGCATAAAAATTTAAACCCAGAGCTAAGTTCACACGATCGAAGTCGCAGGCACAGAAGATATCTCTCAAGAATCTGAGTATATTTATCCGCATTCCAGAACCCATTTTACAAGCTCTGTTTAGTGCGTTTCTTAACGATGCTGTGTAATAATATATTATGTCTTAAAATATTTATTTTATTTATTTATTTCTCATTGTTATAATTACACAACGGAATCTTCATTATAATACTTCCGTGGTTAATCTAATTTCATAGAAAGTCAGCAAGCACGTAACTCACACTAACGATAATGTCTGAAACTGTTCGAAGACGTGCGTGACGCGCTGCCACCGGAGTAACTGTACAGCAAGGTACCTTACCGTTTGTATTATAACGTTCCATAACATTTACAAGAATAGGGTAAGCGATGAATGTCGAATCAGAGGCACCATTCAATAAAATTACGTTTTTAAAACGTGCGATTCAAAAATTCACGGAAACTTATAAAATTAAAATTGTACAATCAAAGTCAAAACCTATTTAACGATGAGTGATTCTATAGGTTTAATAACCACATGAAAACGTAGGTAAGTTTTGATTTGACAGATTATAATGAATACTAAAGTTATTTTTACGTTTCTTTTTCTAATCGAATTAAAATTAAATCGGGTAATTAAATTTTATAAAGAATATTAGTAACCGAAATTACTAATATTCCCCCTGACCCCTCCAGCTAAGCTTAATTGCTTGTGTTAGGAGTGGGTTTACGTCGGTAGTGTAATGGCCAGGATTTGAACCCGGGACCTCTCGATCGTAGGGTCGACTCCTTAACCACTAAGCTACCGACGCTTCGTAGTTCGTAGTTCTTGTATAAGGACAGAAACAGATGATAGGCTGTTGTTTTTGCCTACCCCGGTGGAAAAGAGGCGTGAGTATATATATGTGTAACGGGGATATACCATGATTCATCTGTTTATCGTATGGTATCGTCTTTAGTCATCATGGAAACAATCTCCACAATATTTTTTCAGAAATCTAGATACCGTTACCTCATTATCTAGATAGTATTAGTAGCTCAGCTTGTGATACTGAGAAGAAATAAAATACCCCCAATAGTTACCAAAAATTTTGTAATCAATGTCAAACGTTGTAACTAGGAACCGCAATGGTACTACATATATTTTATCATTATAACATATCATTATAACATATCATTATAACTAAATGCTATACGCATTTAGTTATAACCCAAGTTACTATTTTTTTTCATAATTTTTACCACTTTGTCTCTTTGCATGCATTGATGACACAAATTTATCACAAAATTCGGCCGGATGGGTACCACCGTGCACAATTGCGAAAAACCCTCCATAGTAATCCAATTTCGGTTTGATTGCGTTCAGGGGTTAGCAAGTCCATAGCCGGGCAGGGGGATTGTGGTCTCAGCACTAGTGGGACCGGTGGGTGTCACGCGGTGCTGCGATGACAATCCTCTTCTGATGAGGCCGTCAAGCTGAGTGCCACCATTGTTAACATGATACGTGTATGTAATGGTGACCCTCTTTCCTGAGACTTTACCTTCAGCTTACCATCAGGCGAGGTGAAGTCAAATTGACATTTTCAAAATATAAAAAAAAAAAATTAAGTCTGCTGTATTCAATTGCATGTACCTAATGAAGAAGGAAAAGTTCTAATATGAACAGTCTGACTGACTAACACCTCTGATTAATACATCATCATTTGGAATTGCTTTGAAAGCGAAGAGTTATTACTTTATTAACATTTTTAATTAATTTAATATAGGTATAGTGTATGCGACATCGTGTGTCTCACTCGATACTTTTTTTTTTCGTGCGGAAATCCCTTTGGATACCCCCCCGCCGGCCAGCGGGGGCTGTCGTCGCATACGACACTCCGCACGTCACGGGAGTGACAGATGTCATTCTACGGACATCGCCCTAACAAGGCGGGTATGCCGACGAGCAGTGTGACGCTTTGAGCCGAAACTTCAATACTACTCAAGTTTATAACATATTTTCAGATGTAAATCTTTTTCCTGTTCAGTGAATTTATCGACCATACCAAGTCGATACAAGAGAGTTCCATACAAATATGTTGGTGTGAAACACCTGATAGGTACCACCTCATATTGGATTCGCGATGTACAATAATATGGCCGATTCATATAACATCAAAAATAACACGAAAGAAGAAATATGACCAAATAAAATTTAGACTTGACGATATGGAATTATCAATCACTTAACCTATTACAAGCACCAGGTCAAATCAAATATCTTTATTCGTGTAGGTCACAAAGTGACACTTATGAGCGTCAAGATTATTCCTTGGATAATTTCACATTCAACCTGTAATACAATCATATTTACAGCCAGATTCGCAAGGCAATAAGTATAGCCACACTTTAGCACTCGTATCCTGATAATTTATACTGAATGTTTCTGAAAAAGGTTGTTGGTGTTGTTGACTTAGTTTTCATAATAATAGAAAGCAGGGGTTAAAAAGAAATATGTGACAGCATGAAAAGGGGGAAGTCCAACACCGTGAAGCGTTATGTAATTATTCAGTTTATTTCAACAATTATGTTGATGGTACTTTTAGTGCTGGTGAAGTACTTTTAGTAATTAACTATTGATGGCTATTAAATATCATAATATTAACTGAGCGAAGTTCGTCAGAGCTTTGCTCTCTTTTAGACGACTCATGTATTTCGTTAGACCATCTTCGCCTCCCAAACGGCTGAACCGATTCTAATAAAATTTCACACAAGCAAAGATGTTACTAATGGGAAGGACATAGGCTATGTTATTAAAAAATCTTGCGTACCACGGAAGAATAATCACCGAACAACATTTTCAAAATCTGATTCCGCAATGATGGTCAAGGTTAGACACACAGCTTGGGCGCCGAAATGCGTAACTTTTAAAGTGGAATCGATCAAAAAACGGAATTTTGAAATCCAACGTACCACGGAGGAATAATCACCGTACAACATTTTCAAAATCTGATTCCTGACAGTTCAGGTCAAATTACACCGATGATGGTTATCAGTCGGGGAGCTTCGCTCATATTTGGCAACAGCAGAATGTATTGCAGACCTAGTATTAAATAATGTAGATAACTACCTAACTCTTTGAAATTTTTAGATAGACACCTACAACAAGAAGTTAGTAATCTCAAAAATAATTTCATCAGCCGCATACAAGACGGCAAGACGCAGGAGAATAACGAAAAGCATGATATAGATTAAATCCTCTCAATCCCGTGAGCTTATCAATCTCTGTTACAATATTTTTCACGTAGCATGGGTACGGTGACGTTTGGGATTTGAAGTTACTAGAGATGTAGTCAAGATAAAATCGCATGAAATAAAATCGATTATATATCTTATCGAGATCATTTATTAATGAAGAAGAAATCGATTCTATTAACTAATAATTTTGAAGAAAAAAAGTAAAACAAAATTGATAACCTGTTTAATTATTTATTAAAAATCAAACATGTTCATCATCTTCATCATCATCATCATCATCATCATCGTCATCTGACTCGTCGACGTGAATAATTATTTGGGAATCAATTATGCAGTCTATTCTAATGTCTCGCTCCCAGTCATGTAAGATTAGATTTTTGGTTTTCTCCACTACTTTCTTCCAGTCATCGCCAGTGACATTTTTGCATCCCTCTTTCAATAACCCCATCATTTTTGTGGCTGTAAAAGGCGGAGCTGTATTTTTTCGTGCAGCGTATCCTGAAACAAGATAAAAAACAAATTGAGTCATAGAATTCAAGTAATAAACATAATCATATTTTTGTCAGTATGTAAATAGACTATGGTTAAACAAGTTACCTTTGATTTGGGCCCAAATTAATTCAATGGCATTGTACTGACAGTGGTACGGTGGAAGCCTCAGGACTTCGTGACCATATTCGTTTGCCATCATATCTAATTTGTATGTCGTTTGGGGCTTGTGCATTTTTACGAGCTTCACTAGCTCCACCTTTAATTTCGTCTCATCGGCTTCCACATTATTGGCTTGGAGCCACTCGATCAACTCGCTCTTCTTATTGGAAGAAGTCGGCGGTTTGTTCAATTGCACGGAGTGATATGGGGCATTGTCTATAATAATTGTGCTGGGTTCTTCTAAATTGCTAAGCATATTTTGAAACCACTCCGTGAATACTTCCGCATTCATATCTTTGTGATATTCTCCCGTCTTTTTCGATTTAAAAGCAAGTAGCCCATTTTCTACAAATCCTTTCGATGTGCCTGCGTGACAAATAATCAATCTCTCCCCTTTTCCTTCTGGCACTTTGGTCGAGGCATGAGGTGTATCGTCAGTCCACATTTTACCGACCGTATGATTGGCATTCAGCCAAGTTTCATCCAGGAAGACGACATTGTTCCAATCGGTAATCGCTTTAGCCTTCTTCAAAAAGGTAACCCGCGCAAGTGCTATATCGCCCCTCTCCATGACAATTTTTCTTTTGTTTACTTTTTTGAATTGGAAACCAATGTCCTTCAATACGCGCCACAAGTATGTAGGACTTCCAGTAAACAAATCAGCATCTTTTAAAGACTTGACCAGCTTTAGAAGCGTCGGTAATTCTTTATTCTGGTAATAGTTATAAATGTGGCTCCATATAGCATCGGCCGCAAAACTGTCTACATCTGTTACAGATGCCTTTTTGGTTCGCTTTTTATTAGGGGTGGACAACTTATTTTCTTCTGTATCGTGAGCACCATATTTTTCTCGAGTGATTCGAGAAACCGTGTTCCGCCCAATGTCTAACGCATCTGCCACTCGATCCAAAACGTTGGACACAGGCAATAGCGTTCCGCCATTCTCACGTTCCCGCTCAAAGTAATCCCGCAATCGAACTACAAATTCACGGGCTTGACTACCAAGCACAGTCTTTTTCGTTCTTTTTGGCATTTTGCCAAAAAAAAACAACAAAACAAAAGTCAATAACAAAAAACGGTAACGAAAACAACAAAGCACAACGATAGTCAATAACAAAAACAAGTAACAAAAACACCACGCAAGCTCAAAACAAAGAAAACAGACCGCATACAAGGCAGACGCACTCGTACTGAGTTGATATAACAAGATGGCTGCCAGCTCATGCTTAAGCAGTGTTGCTATATTATAATAAAGCTTCACAAAGACAAAAATGCTTTGTTTAAAGTTTATTATTACATAATTATATTTTATAATCGTATTTTAGTTAAAAATACAACTAACGATTTATGATACTTTATTCGACAATTTATCGATTATAACGATTTTACTATGTCAATCTCTAACGCAACCTGTTCCGATTCACGCATCAAGAATTATGTATTTGGAATGTTTATATTTAAAGTTTAAATAATTACGGAGAAATAAAAATAGTTTTAAGTTAAAAATGCAAAATAAAACAGTTTTCTTTTTATCTTCGTATTAAGTGTTGTTTCCTGTATTCCGCGTTAGGTAAATTGTTTCGAAATGAATCATGCATGAAATGGTATTAGTCAAATGTCACCGTACCCATGCTACGTGAAAAATATAATAATAATAAACTCACTTCTATTGACAAGTGGACCGTACTGTTTGTTTGTCTGTTGTAATAGTAACTGTTTTATGATTTTATAATACGACTCTTAAGTAATGGTAATATTATTAATAGTACAATCAAGAGTAGTAGACTAACTACACGATTACAGATAATTTGTATAGGTCTGAAGATAGCGGGAAATCCCGTGGAGAAAAAAATGATGAAAATATTATACTTTACTTATATACAGGGCGTACCACGGCTATGTCACGTGGAGGGAAAGTATCTTAAATAATGTAGATAGACAATTTTACTGAAATAAGACTTCACTTTAATATTATAAACAATTTAGACTGCATTCAGAGATTTTCGAAACCTCGATTGCGACCACTCGATAATCGAACCGGCTAAATTCCGACAAAAATAAATCCTTTACTTTTATGGCATCAATCAATAGAGTCAATCATAAGGACCAAATCTCTCTAACAAACATGGTAAATTAAATAAAAACAAATCAATCAAAACTAAACTTACAAAAGTGTGTTAAAGTTATTAACAACTTTGTTATATTTGGTTCTACGACTAAAGGTTACTAATTTCATTTTGAATGAAGAAGACCTACTAAAGATACTCGCCGAAGCAAAACTTCCAAGAGACATGGTTGTCATTATATCAATGACTACGACTAATTCAATCCAGAAAAGTAGAATGAAAATATTATTTTCGTATCATTTGCTCAAAAAAGTGACATTCTTTGCCACAAAAAGCGAACATAACAATAGTCATTTTTAATCTGTTAAAAACAGGGAAAGAAAATTGTACTGAATTTCATTCATCCTCTAGGGGGAGAATGTGATTTAAATTTGGAATACTTACCGAAATTTATACTGAACTACATCTGTGTTTACACCATTGAGTTTGTCATTCATAAACTCACGCCTATATCCCCGAAGGGGTAGACAGAGGTGCTAGGCACCCACATTTCGCCAGTTTATGTTTAGGTCCCAATGTAATAGGTGGCGAGCCTATTGCCATTAACCGGGCACTTATAAACCTGCGATAAATACACACATAACTTCGAAAAGCATCGAAAAGTCATTGGTGTGTGCTATGGTAATACCTGGGATCGAACCCGAGACCTCGTCTCAGCAGTCCTTTACCCATACCACTAGGCTACCGCGGTATCATAACATAACATAAACTCACGCCTATATCCCCGAAGGGGTAGGCAGAGGTGCTAGCACCCACATTTCGCCAGTTTATGTTTAGGTCCCAATGTAATAGGTGGCGAGCCTATTGCCATTAACGGGGCACTTATAAACCTGCGATAAATACACACATAACTTCGGTATCATTGAGTTTGTATATAAAGCATTATACATACATTTGACCATTTGCACGCTTCGAATCATATGCGGCGTTCGCGGGCAAAGGCTGTTTGCCCGCGTACGAAAATGTAACTCTCTCTATCAATAATTGGACCAATGTTTCGAATGTTAACTTTTACTTTTAATTGTCATTATTTTTAATAAATGCTTATTTCATATTCTTATTGTGTTAATTTTTTCGCAAATGGTACGAAAAGTAGAGTATTTTCCTCGGCGATAAAGCTGTCTTAGTCTTGGGTGAACTTAAATCCCTCGCTACACTCAAGACTCGTCTTAATCCCTCGCTTCGCTCGTGATTTAAGTTTTTAACTTCCTCGCTACGCTCGGGAGTAAACCAGTAGTCCTTCGTTACGCTCGCGATTTAAATCGTCACCCGCGACAGAAGACACTGCTTTATCCCCTTGGTTAATAATCTACTAATATCCCTTCTTTATTTAAATGTATAATATTCGCTTTAGCTTTGATGTGTCTTATTTTAATACTATATAATACAATATATACAAAAATAAAATAAAAGGAAGGGAGAGACTGCAACTTCAGGCATCGAAAAATTCCTCCCCATCGATCTCTACTGGAACCGTGCCCAAAAGGCTGGCGGCATTACCACGCTGAATAGCGATACTAATTCTTTGAGCGAGGTAAAGGCCAGCCCTATGGTCACGGGAAGAGTCGATTAGGCGCTTCACTATTTCTTTGAATAGCGCGCGCGCGCTTGGACCCCACGGACCCATCGTTTCGACTCCAAACGGCTCAAAAATATAATTACCAGTTAAATCATCCCTTCTAGTTAATCCCGAATATATCTGTAAGATGTTTTCCTTTTAGGTACAGCTCCAATTGAATTGAGAAGGATATTCGTAAGTGTTATAAAACAAAACAATTTTACTCACCAAGTAAATAAGCTGTACATGTCATGGTAGTAAATATACTAGTTTACATAACATTGCATTCTACTCACTCGACATTTGCATGTTATCGCATGTTGGTAACACACATTGTAACAGTGATTTACTGCTATGTAGTGCTGTGTGACATGTCTACGTTGCGTTGATTACTGATATTTTTCCTTTGGCGTGATTCTCTACCGACTAGCATTTGCATTAATGATTATAGTAATCCTATACCTACAAATACTTGTCCTGACCGACTAATTCGTCAACGCAGAGCCTACAGCTACAAGCTTAAGATGTTGGTGGTCGATACCTTTGGTGCTGCAAGCATCCACTAATAAAGGATGTTTGAAAATGTGTAAAATAAGGTATGAATGGTTGTATGGGAGGCTCTCATTTTAAAAGTGAAGAGCATGAAATGTACACGTGGATCAGCGTTTTCCAAAATTTAAACCATAAATTAAATTTAGGGGTTGAAAAGATCCATGGCAAGTACGTCACTTTCGTAAAAAGTACGAAAATACATATACAAGCTGATAAAATTTCATCGGTGTATTTCCTACAGCTAGTAGGTCTTTGGATGGTTTTTAGATTCACAAATTTACCCAGAAGGTGATACTGCAATTGCGTTATCTCCCATGTTTTTTCGTGCGATAGGCATAAAGTTATTTAATAAAACAAAACTTTATTGTTGTTCACTCCTTTTGGTAGAGCTATCAGTTATGTGATAGTGACGTTTTGGTGGGCAGAGGCGGCGAATTATGTGCCTATACGTTGTATAAGACGTACGTTTCATTATACCGGGTGTCTATAAAAGAACTCCGGGGTTTTGAGGCAAAATATTGTAATGAAATAAAAAACATACATACATGTTTTATACATGACTGAAAAGCTTACATTTTCAAGTTTTTTTTAACACTTAGTAAAGTTCTATATGTGCCCCGTTAGTGGCACGGCAGACGTCTAAACGGTATTCTACCTCTTCCCATGTCCTGGCGAGCATGTCTGGGGGGACGGTTGCCACACAAAATTCTGCAATTATGCCGGTTTACGTGACCATGCACATGAAAAGAAGCTTCGTCACTAAAAATTACACTTTTTAAAAAACCATTATTGTCATCAATTTTTTCTAGCATTGAAACAGCAAAGTCGTATCTCTTAACCTTGTCTGCTGGTTTGATGTGGTGTACAAGTTGAATCTTGTAAGCAGTTAAACGTAGTCTTTTATGAAGTACCTTACCGACAGTTGATCTTGTTAACCCCAACTCCAGGCTGCGTCTTGTCAACGATTTCTTAGGGCTTCGAAGGCATGAAGCTCGGATTCTGTCCACTTTCTCTTGAGACACACTCGGCCTACCCGGCGACTTTTGCTTCAAAACACTTCCTGTTTCCTTAAATGCACTGAACCATTGACGAATGGTTTTGTCAGAAGGCGGGTTAACACCATAGTTACGTCGAAAGTTTCTTTGTACGGTAACTACAGACTTCGTTTCTATGAGCCAAATAACACATTCAGCCTTTTGTTGCGGAGCCGCCATCATTTCAAGTTTCGCGACGTCATTTCAAGGTCAACGCCCTTCAGCGCCGCCAACAGTTGATACAAACATTCCCAATTGGTATGAGTAAAACTTTTTGAGCTACTTCCAGAGAAATCGACTAAATTTTGCTATCTTTTATAGTTAGTGAGATATGAATTTTTAAAATCCCGGAGTTCTTTTAAAGGCACCCTGTATTACATTTTGTGTTTCATTAAATTTCTGGCCCACGCAAATTATTACCGGATTTTCATGTATGAAAAATCTTAGTGTTTGGAAGAAAACAAGAAAAAGTATCAAAAAAACATTTACTTTTTCTTGTTTCCTCCTTGCCACTGAGCAATATACTCACCCCCTATGAGATGATGGAATATATGGATAATCGAATTCAAATCAAATTCTATTCAAATGGAATTCAAATCGCGTATACGAGGGTAAGTAAAAAACTTCATGACATCATTCCTACTGAATTCTGAAAAGTTGAGTAAGTAGTAAATAATAAGAACTTTTGTATCAGAAAACAAAACATATCATTTGTATCCACAGAACAAAAAATAAAACATTTTGTATCCATATCGGAGTTATAGACAACGACCCTCTGAGACTTTATTTCTTTCTCTTATGAGACGAGACAAAATTTCGTTATTATTTCAGTGACGTATATTAAATGAGTGAAGGCATGTGGAAACATTGGATAAATAAGTTACCCGAAATCTTAATGAACTATTTTGACTCTTAAAGTATATTTGTTAATTTAGCATTTAAAGGGCAGTTTTAAATTAAATATAGTTACTAAAACTAATTTTATAATGGAACTAGCTGTGCACGATTCTGTTAATTTTTATTCTAATATCATAGTAGCCTGAATTACACCTTATGGTATTATCATCAGCTATCAGACAGTGATAATTTCATCAAAATTGACCCTGCTCTTTCGAGATTAACTGGAACAAACGGACAATGAAAGACAGACAGAAAGACAACAATTTTAGAAATGTTATTTTTGCTATAAGTGTTGTACATAATCTCATATGCGTTTATAAAAAAGCTGTTATTTTAACGTTAGAAATAGATACTTCAGTTTCATTTATTTGTATAGAAGATTGGTGAAGGATTGATGAAATATTGAAGTTTTTAAAATTTAATTTAACATTTAATAATCATCATTCAAGTGCCAATCCTTCATCCAAACTTGTACTTCGAGCCCAGGTTCGCTCTCCTACTCCTCCATAATTTGGTTTAAGTTCTTGGCTTTATAGAAGCGGTTACCGTCCTACCCCACAACCTCGAGATGAAAGCCTGCACTAGAGTCTCGTCCGTCAATCAGCACATGCGGTACACGTGCTGATAGAAAAGCCGGTGCTAGCGCCTGCAAGGTTGACTTGAGCTTTATGCTGCCCCATACAACCAAATGACATTCTTGAGTGTTTACTTGTGGATAAGTTTGCACTCATTTTCATGCTATCTTTAAACGAAAGAGTAAAATAATAGATTGTAACACAAGGGTTGAAAGTCAGCCATTTCACCCGAGATATTTCTGGCGCTCGAATGAAGTGAGAGCGCCAATAGTTCGAAGGTGAAATGGTGACATTCAGCATAGGTAAACATTCTACTTTTCATTTCGACTATGTGAGAAAATTAAAATACTACACACACATTTAATGAAACATGTATATTGATAATCAGTTGAAATTTAAAGTGAAATTGGAAAAAGATTTTTAACAACAGCTTTTACTTGTTCTTTAATTTCATCGGGAGTTAAATTAATATCTATCCATGTCACTGGAATAACTTTCCGAAACCATTTTTAACCACAATTAACACAAGGTATTTATTTATATTGAATCTCGTTTTCCCGATAATTATTTAGCAAACTGAATTATAACTTTTTTTTCAGAATGAAAAAAAAAACATTTTTTTTTTAATTCTGAAGAAAAAAGTTATAATTCACGTACATACTGCCAACATTAGAAAAGTTTTGAAAATCGAATCTATTGGTTACATTGTAATCGAGTATCTAGGCGGCCATGTAAAAAAAGCGTCTTGATATCAAGGCATTATGACGTAACTTAATTGTCATGGACTCCATGGCAAACCATAAAATAAAATAAAAAAATACTTTCCACCCTAGGGATGAAATAAGCTACTTTCCACCCGGCTATCTATCAAATGAAAATTAAACTTTCCGAACAGGAGAGATGAAAAATCAATTTCTGTTGCAGAAGTTATCCTAAATTATTTGTGGTCCAACTTTATTTGGGTTAGGCATGTGTCCAGCTATGAATCTTGTATCACTCATATCAATTACAATATTCATAAACTTAAGTTAGCCCGGCAGTTTCGTCCAAACAACAGGTTAGTGACATACTGTACGCACATCACTCAATTGCTTCGCCTGTAGGGCTGTCAACTATGAAAATATTAATTTAAGTCGGAAAAAGTGAACAGCCACGACGGGACTTGAACCCGCGACCAGTCCCTTTCAGTGGGAAAACTCTAACCAACTGAGCTTCCTGGCCACGTCATAGTTATTCAAAATTCTCTGACACATTTGGTCAGAGTTTTTCCCCTGTAAAGAACTGGTTGCGGATTCAAGTTCCGTTCTGGATGTACACTTATAAATATAAATCTATAGGAAGAGTTAACATACTAATTGCATAACATCACATAACTTCACGCCTGTATCCCTGCCTACCCCATACTAATTGCTTCAAAATTTATTTATATGAAAAATATTTTTAAGATGTGTTTGCACCAACAATGATATTTTAGATAAAATATCTATAATAAATACGACATTAGTTAAATATGTATAGTTAGCAGACTAAATTATTAACTTCATTTTACCAAGAATTACATATATATTCAATATAATATACTAATACATATATATTTAATAATCCGTAATGAATGTGACCCAGTTTTTTTTGTAGTACAAGTTTTTTATCATGAATGTCTTTGGCAGCCCTATTCTGAACCTATCATTATTTTTTATGGAGTACAGATAAATTATTATTTTATTCGCACTCACAAAAACTAAACCGCACCTCATTTTTTTATGAAATCAAATTCGCTATGAAGAATAGATTAATTTAGTTTAGTTACGCTCAAATGCTTTAACTATTTATTTTAAGAGCTCTTGATTTATTTTAAAAATATCGCAATTTTCTCGCTGGAAGGTTTAGTGGTACCAATCTGTGGTGGTACGAAATATGCATGAAGCGGAGATTTCTAACTTAACGTACGATACGATATTTCTCCACAAAGTTTTCCAAAACATTTTGCCTAAAAATCTCTATAACTCTACTTCTCATTTCATTCGGCTATGAATAATATAATTTTAATAAAGATTATACATCGGAAAACTTACGACAGAGGCTGCCATATTGGCTCACCAGTACACTAAATAGTTTTAGTTGGGTTGTCGGTATCTAAAAATAATCTAGACGCAGAAAAATAAACACGCATAAATAAAATGGATAACCAAATTAGATATCAACTTATCAGTATACAAAAACAAAATAACTAAATCTACAGTACCCTCTCGCCCTGGCGACTTTACATCCCTTCACTTTTTAAATTATATTTTAATTATATAATTAATTAGAATATAATTTAATCGAACAATTTTCAAATGATGTTCACACAGCCATTGGATTTAAAAACTTGTCTCGCATTTGAATAGCAAACGAAATTTCCCGTTAAACAACCTTTGAGTCGAGGGAATGTCTAATCGGAGTTGAATAGAATACTCGATGTAATAGTAATGAAAGATATTCTAACTGTGATAGTACTTAATGATGTATCTGTTCTTAACAATAATAACGTATCTGACTTCCGAATTGGGTCATTACATTTGTATTCCTACGTTATAGCACGAATACATTTTTAACGACAGAATGAAATCATCTATTAGGTTTTGATCGCGAATCTGCTTGCGTGAAATGCTAGGTTAAGCTAATTTATCAAGCTAATTTAATTTAGGACCGTCCCGATCCTAAATTTGACTCTTAATTTTATTTATTAATCTTAGTGCTAAATTTGAAACAAATTCGTTTAGTCGTATTTGTGTGATTGAGTTACAAACAAAACAAGCTAAAAAAAAACTTTTAGGTGTTATAACTCTGAGCATAATTAGTTCTTCTTTTAATTTTATAAAGTTAACGAGTTAGTTCAATACATACTTAGTTTAAATGAAAAGGAGAAAAGGACCTAGGAAATCAGCCGTTTGTTGTGAATGTTTTTCTTATTTAATAATAAGAACGTCGTATTTATGTTTTAAAATATATATTTATATTTAAAAATAACCCATACTTACTCAATATTTTTATGTTGTAAAATTTGTGGAAACAATTTTATTTTTTTAAATTTAGTTTTCGCTATTAGTATAAACAATAAGTCCACTACTGGACTCTCTCAATGTGTGCAGTACGCGGTTCTACATCTTACTTATTCGATCTATTCCGACAACCTCTATCAGGTATTTATCCCATCAGGCCCACCTTCCATGTACTAATTTACGGAACTGACACTAGACGTTTGCCACCACAGTAAACAGGTGTGGCCAGCCCTATGCCACTTCAGCCTACTTATTCTGCGAGATATGTCGGTAACTGTTGTGCTTTGTCGTTCGTTACGATGTTAAAGGAAACGCAAGAAGCTTAAGCATAGCACGCTTAAGCGTCTAAATTACTATACGTCATAACAAAAAGGATCGGGCGATTACGCGGACGAAAACTTGGTGTAATTAGTCAATTGCAGCCGAACTAAACTGCATGTTTTTTTGGTAATTTCGAGTTGTTTCAGTCGAATTTGTTAAGACAGTGGTGGACCTATGTCTTCTCGAATACTCCGTGAACGCGACGCAGGAAGGCGGCCAGTTATGGCCAGCCGGCCGCCTCCCTGCGTCTACTTCACACACACACTAAAACTTCTGTCCTATTATTCTGTGCCTTGTCTCACAGCCTGGTAAAGATGCACCTACTACTAACACAAGTAAATTAGTACATGCCTGTAGTAAAAATATTTTTTATAGGCAAATTAAATAAAAAAATACTTCCGTTCTTATTTTATCGTTTCAATTTATTTTTTATATCATTCGCTCAACCACTTGTAAAAAACTTACACAAAACTCATATATCTCCCACAAACGATGCTCGATTTAACTGATGATGAATTAATGATTGTTGTAGAAATGCGTCCTTAGAAACCTTACGAGGTGTTTTAATTACTGTCTAATTTTCAATTCTGTATTATCGTCAAGTTCATTTCTGAATAGGAATCGGGTTTCTCCTTTTCATAGAAGGGCTTTTGACGTTTTATTAAAAGAAACTGAATTTATTTTGACCGTCAAATACCCTATTTAAGGAATATGAGTGCTAATATGAAATATCTCTACATGTTTACTACTGTGGTGTATTTTGTATGTCAGTTACAAAATGTGTTCATGTTTTATTTGTAATATGTTTGTGTTTTAGTGTGCTAACTTGCAACAAGTTCACAACGAGTCCAATATTCTCAAAATCGGTTCCATTTAAGTATCTCTACATGACAAATCTCACCGCACATCTGAAATTGGCAGAATTATCTCTATTGATTGCCATTTTGAAAATAGAATAGCATAGTTGGAAAGATTAACGAGAATTCTATTAATGTGTTACCCTAAATATATTGTTTAACGTATGAATCGCTCCTAAGATTGTTGTTTACAAAAGTTGTCAGAGTACTCGTACGTATAGACTCAAGTCCAGTTCTGAACTTGTGCCATGATCCAATTGGCAAAGTTTACTAACTACAATCAAGTTAAGTCTCGTGTTTTACTTAATTCAACGTTTAACTATGAAGCTAAAGTATCACTCAACAGCTTGGCGGCTTTGTGAAGTGATTGATGTTATCGTAGTTACTACGATGAATAGCACTTTGTAACCAGTTTTGAACCTAACTTAACTGTATTTTATTATTTCATTGATGATAATATTAATGTTATTCCCGTTAGTCAGATCAATGGTATGACTAGTCTGATCAACGAAAAGTCCTATTCCGGTTGGTCAGATGTGGATTTGAAAGAAACTCTGCAATCGAAGATCACGAAGAATCGACTAAAGTATAGTGTAGAAGGAGGATATTAAATACCTTCCTATAGTTTGTTGTGTTCATTCGCACCTAGCCAAAGTAATAAGAATTACCATGTAAAGTGAATTACTGTTATTTCGACAATCACCGAGCACTTCTGTCACAAAAAATAAGGAAATATATTCGAGTAGGTACATGCAAATTTGTTCAAAATTACTCGAAGTAGCCTTGTGTTATTGTCTTCAACTACTGTAGTTAGACTTGTCATTTCAGGCTTATTAGTTAGTACGTTAGAATATCCTTACTTATAAATGCTAAAATATGTACTTTTGTTTGTCGTGTTTCTACGATACGACTAAACTCATTTCAATAAATTTTGACAAAGAGATACTAATCGTGGGAATCCATGCTAGACTCCTTAAGTATAGATGTGAAATATCCCTAATATCCTTACTTAATACAAATATATAGTTACGTTAATATTGTATATAAATTCAAAGATATACATACGTCATTAAGTATAATACGTCGTATTACATGATCTAGATAATATAAATTCTTAGTTGTCGGCAGATCGTTTTATTACCTACTATCAACTCTATATTTTTTTTACTTTAGCACCTTCCTGCATGGTTTTACTTTCTACACTCATTAATCCTCATGACACCTATAACCAGCAAAATTTAATAAAATTAATATTTGTTTTTTTTCCCACTGCACTGTTATAAAATTAATTAACACAATTGAACAAATTTTGGGTTAATCTTGAATCTATATTTTGCCACTATATGCGATATATTTACAAATTTATGAAAGATTAAGTTAACTAAATGTAATGCATCCATGCTGTGCAAAATGCGATGTCGTTGATGTCTTTATAAGGCACGGCTTGTGCGCTACGTGCTATAAAAATATAAAGTAAACTCTAATGATGTTTCGATAGATATTAATATAAATCAATCAATTTACTGTATTAAATTACAATATTTTATTGTTTATAAATCACGATGACGTGCACAAGTTAGTAGAAGCGTGTCATTTTACATGTTTCATTTCAATTAAGTGCTTAAATTAATAATTAAAAATAATGACACTATTCATTATCTTAGTATTTTAAATTGTACAAAATAATTTCTTAAGTAACAAAAGTGTATCAAATATAACTGTAGAAAGATATTTACCTTCTTATTCGACCCAAAAAGAGCACAACACGTTCAGGAACAATTTATTAATAGAACGTCTCAACAAACACTCTGAACACTTGGACAAAGTCTGTGTACTGTTAGTTAAACAATTGCGTACCGAATCATTTTTTCGAAATTGTGGGCAACGGTATGAAGCATCTGCGCGCGCACCCGCGCACCTGTACGATCTCTTGGGATGTGCGCCAGCGCTGCACTTGAACGTTGAACTGGCGCGCCAACCCGACTTAGAACAGACGCTTGCACCGCAAACGTCGTTCCGCGCCACCAACATACTACTTAACTCCAACGGTTCACATCATAACTTGTACGGTAGACCAAAGTAATTGTAGCGCAAAATATGAACACGGGCAATGGACAGCTAACCACATAAGCGTTTAGGAAACTGTGTTGTGGTGAGGTAGCAGCCTTCGAGAGCTATACCTTAATTGATCGCCGAAGATCGCTTCAGCGATTGAATTCCATCATCGATAATAGTGTTGCCAATGTAACTGTTTTCGGTAGATATGCACTAATTGTCATCTTTTTAAATCGATAATAGACGTGAGCAATCTTCAAATCGATCAGTGAATCGATATCTTGTCACATTGGTGCTTTGAGTGACTAACATAACTAAGCTTGTCAACTTCGGAATGTATACGCTGACATCCGACGACAGAAGCTTCAATTAAAATGCTTCGATTATTTTTTACTGCTTTCGGCTTCAAGGTACATCTCCACGATAATTAACAGCTAATTAATGTTTATAAAGCTATATCTATAGTCCGCAATAATTAATTCTAATTAAATAATAACCAGTATCTTCAAAATCAAAATGTTAATTATTTATAAATGTGGAGGAATAATTATATTTTGACGTGCTGTTCCATAACAATGTGTATTATTATCATCCACAAATCAAAACATAGCAATAAGTATACAAGGCCTCCGTAAATAAAAACTATAGTAACTTTAAGTATTCGTTAAGTTAAATTATCTTCGTAGACAATAAAAAATTATTAAGCGATGGTGAACTCATACTACAAAATGCTAAAGTACTTAGTTTACTTAACATTTGACTGACTGGTGACACTGTTCACCAGTGTACTTATTGTTCAATGATTTGAAGGAGATTCTATGATCTCCTACATTTGTTATTCTGTAGCAAGGTTATTTATTACCTAAAACCTTCTTGAAGGCTCTTAGGATTTTAGGATTTCCGATGTGTATAAATTATACAGTTACAAAATATGTACATATAATAGTAATATATAAATTAGCTATATAATTATCCGTTAATTTGCATAAAATGTTTGCTTGATTGTTTGTTCGAGCATAGCATCTTAGTAACACTTAGATCTTACTACGTAGATAGATTAAAAACACACATGTCAACAAAACAGGAGGCGAAAGCTAAATAAATTATAAATCATCCTTCTTGTATATAATATCGCATCCTGCTTAACCAGCGTGACAAACAGTATCTATATATAATATTGTCTATACATTGGAGATATTTAAAAAAAATACTTCGGTTATGTTAAATGAACGATTCTGAACACAAACATTTTTTTTTAATATTTTTGTCTGTTTATCTATGTGTCTGTTTGTTCGCAATGGACGCAAGGAATACTAAGCGAATTTCTAAAAGGTGGTAAATTTAAATTTAGAAAATATTTATGCGTAAATTGTGTTGGGTTTGATCAAATACATTTTTTTACCTAACTATTGTCCAAACTATTTAAATGATTTTGTAATTCTTAATCTATACAAAAACGGTTTGCGAATAAATTATCAACAATTTGTCCCAAATTACATGAATTACAACTAAAGCAAGATATTTTACGTAACAATAGCGACGGAAAATCGTTGTAGTAAAGGCAGTATAATAGCGATATCCTGTACGTGTCCTAGCCAGCGAGCGGTCGCCGCGACCGGGCATCGAACCCTGGACGTTGCTCGCACAGACGCTACCGCGTAAACAACCACGCACACAGACACATAATAGTCACGACTTTAAAAATACCAATAAAAGTATATTGGCGACGATCTGCGGCATTGCTATGACTCCAAGTGACGATACTTAAGCGACGTTGACCTTAAAGAGAGAATTATCACTTGTCAAATGGTACGGGAACATTCATTATTATAACAAATATTAGAAATTTCCATCTAAGACTCTAGGCTATAATTGAAATATATGTATATATACATATTATAAATAAGGCCTATTATCGAAATTCTTTGGAATTGCGAAACAATAAAAATACAAACATTTTTTAGAGTATTCTACAAGCCAGATTGGTCTCAATCGGTTTAATTGAATAAAGCGTTTCCCCTAAGCGTTCTAAGTGTTGATTTTTAGGGTTCCGTTGCCAAATGGCAAAAAACGGAACCCTTATAGATTCGTCATGTCTGTCTGTCTGTCCGTTCGTATTTCATAGACACTTTTTTCCGAAACTATAAGAACTATGCTCTTGAAACTCGGTAAGTAGATGTATTCTGTGAACCGCATTAAGATTTTCACACAAAAATAGAAAAAAACAATACATTTTGGGGGCTCCTCATACTTAGAACTGAAACTCAAATTTTTTTTTCATAAAACCTATGTGTGTGGTATTTATGGATAGGTCTTCAAAAATGATATTGAGGTTTCCAATATCATTTTTCTCTAAACTGAATAGTTTGCGCGAGAGACACTTCTAAAGTGGTAAAATGTGTGTGTCCCTCCTTGTAACTTCTAAAATAAGAGAACGATAAAACTAAAAAAAATATATGATGTACATTACCATGTAAACTTCCACCGAAAATTAGTTTGAACGAGATCTAGTAAGTAGTTTTTTTCTAATATGTCATAAATCGTAAAACGCAACATTCAATCAACTGAAATATAAAATTCACCCTTCATGGGCGAATCCGACTCGCATGTGGCCGCTTTTTCTTAATTTACAATAGGTACAATTTTCATACCATTACCTACTTTAGATCGTCACAACTTAACGAACACTGACAAATTATTAAAAGTTCCACTTTTTGAATTAAAATTCCTAATTCACCAAAGGTAGGAAAGAGATAAAATATATTTGTGCATATAAAAAATATACATTTATAATCTTATCATAGGTGGCAAGAATTAAATAAGAGTTCTAGTCAACAATTTCCTAATCAGGAGAAAAAGTCAGTATCACATTGGAAAAAAATATAATCCTGTATTTACACAAATATAGTACAATTACTAACCAGAAAATGAAGTTATTTTAATTTTAAAAATTAAATTTGGAAATTAGTGTGCTAACTTTTCCTTTTTTTAATTAAAAAAAATATTCAATATCCAGGATGGAACTATAACCCACGACAGTCCCTTTATACTGCGAATACTTTGCCTTTGCCTGGGAACTCTTTGAGTTGGAAACCCTGGACCTATCCTTAGCCGAATATAGACGAGAAGTTCAGCTAAGTCAGCGAGTTCTGGCTAGTTAAAAGGGATTATCACGGGTTCACGTTCTTTCATGAAAACTATTGGTAAGTGATACAAATGAATAATGTGTACCTCATAAATTTGACATTAAACGTATACGGTTGAACTCACATAAATATTTAAAATGAGGTTTATTTCGGAGTCCTAATCGTAAAATCTCCCGGTATAGTAACAACCCTGAAGTTCAAAATGATTTAAAATAGAGATACTGCTCTTAAAATTAGGTGTGATACCCCATTGGATTTTAAGAAAAACTTGTATTAGCACATAAACAATTGCAAAAGTTATAGACAATTAAAGATGAAAAAAAGACATTTCGTTTTTCACCAATATTTCATGGACTATTAATATCTAAGAAATTCAAAATAAGATTCTTAAAAAAAAGGAACTTTCCAATAAAAAAAAATCTGCTTCTGGAACTCTATCTCCATTATTTTTAACACTGAAAATGGATCTCCGCGTGACATTTTTAGATAGCACGCGCGACGTCTAAACCAGATACGATACATTGATTAATTTATAAGTGATTGTTTTTTTTTATTTATTTATAATAATTATCGTGTTTTTCTGAACACTTTAAAAATTTATTTTAAATTTTACTTAGTTAATTTTTTAACAAGTTGAACGATTGTTAACTTAAAATAAAAAAAAAAGAATGTTTAAATAATTGACGTTAAAATGTTTCACTTCATGTAGCCTTTCTCATATACATACTTAACAAGATCACACCATAAAAGCTATTAAAATATTCATACTTTGTTTATAATAATTTATGTACTTAAACAACAGCAGAAAAATCCAAATAATTTTGTTCAAGTACAAAAATAATTATGAACAAAGTATGAATATTTTTCGCTTCGTGGAGCCTTTCTTATATGCATACTTAACAATATCACGCCATAAATGTTAATAAAATATTCATATGTACTTTGTTTATAATAATTTTTATACTTAAACCTGACCTGAAAAATCTAAGTAATTTTGTTCATTTAAAAAAAATATTGTAAACGAAATATGAATATTAAAAAAAATGTTATTATGGCGCTAAAATGTACGTTCTTAAAAAAATATTTTCACTTAAATTTTTCGAGTAAGGTATCAGAATGAAGGTGATTTCCAAAATATATTTATCATAAAAAAAAATCCGTTCCCGCAGGGGGAACGCACAGGTAGATTTCGTGAAGCAATTAATATTATTTTATATAGAGAACTATGGACTTTAAACAGTTTAATTTTTTTTTCTCGAAAACGGTAACTTTTAGCGAAAAACTTTTCAGACATAAATTCAGACTTAAAAATGGCCTATCGATTTAAAATGTTTCCGACATCAAGAATGTTCACCGCTTAGAAGTTATGATTTTATATATATATATATATTATATATATATAAACTTTTTGACCAGTGGTCATTTCGGACTCGGGGGGTCATAACTAGACCTCCTATGAAGATTTTTTTTTAAAATTCGACAGTAGTCAAGAAACCAATTGGTAGATCGATTTCATTGAAATCTACCTAAAAAGTATACAACCAAATAATTATTTAAAAAATCAAAAAACGTGAATGCTCTTAAAAGACCGAAGCAAGTTTGATAGCAGGCGGGACCCATTTGCCAATCATAAACCTAATTAATGGGTCCCGCCTGCTAACAAACTCGTTTTGATGTTTTTAGGGCAGTCGGGTTTTTGATCTTTTAATTAATAATTTAATTAATTTAGTTTTTGCTTTTGTTGATATGAGTTAATATACTTTATTTACTATTGGTAGGATTTTTCTATTCACAGCAAGCTGAGGAGATTCACATTGCTCAGATTTTATTAAAATGTTCTTCATACATTTTTAGACACGTCGCTTAATTCAGGACACAGAATATGTTCTGAAATCGATTAATGTGCTCCAAAAGTTAATTCGTGAGTACATAGTACAAATTGAGTAAAACTACAAACTCTACAATTAAAGTATAATTGTAGAGTTTGTGGTTTTACTCAATTTAAATTGATCGCATATTTATTAGGTCCTGGCTGTTGTGGGTACGATTCATTGAATCTATGTATACTCTTATAAAATTGAAAATTAGTTGTATCTGTACATTGAAAATATTTAACAAACTATACTTGAATTATGTTAAATGAACGATTCTGAACTCAAAAGTATTATTTTTGGTATTCTTTTCTATTTGTTCGCGATTGACGCAAAAGCTACTGAACGGATTTTGATGCGGTTTTTTCTATTAGAAAGGTCTTAGTCAGACTTAAAATTTTCGGTTGCAATTGGTTAAATAGAACCGGAGATATGACCAAAAAACGATAACCGAACTCCGCGCGGGTGACGCTGCGGGCATCAGCTAGTGGCTAACATTAATTTGACCCGCTAATTGACCATTCGTCTATGAGTTTCCATGACTTCAATCTGTAAAAACTGCTTATACAGATATTAAAATAATGTACGGATAGAATAAAATTCCCTTATCCTCTCTAACATCTTGTCTTGTCATAAGACTTTGACAATACAATTTAATACTCATAGTAAAATTGTTGCGAACACCAACGACGATTCGTATATCAGTGCACGTCGCACCTAAGTCGTTGAGGTTGTGGTGTGTTGAGAGTGTGGGTAACATCACATAAAACATGGTGGCTTCAGACCCTTATACGAGTAAAATACAATTTTATGCCTTTGCCTATAAAATCTGCTCAAGATGTTATCTTAAAGTTAATATTCAATAAAACTACCTTTTAATATTTCAAATTTATTTTTTTATTTCCTATGAACTAATGAAACACATAAGTTACCGATTAAAAATGAAAATAATACATATATTGCATCGTGAATATTACAAACTACGCGCATTTATGAATTGTGAAATCCTAGCGCTAACTTATATATCATCACTTTGCATACCCAGTCGAATTTACCTAATGATCCTAAATAAAAGCAAAGACCGGACTCAATGAGAACTTAAATTCAAGTTCTGTCAAATCGGGTCTATTAACTTCGATCCAACCTAACTATAAACATAATTTAATAAAATAGTTATTTGAGCATCAGTTTTCTTTCAGTCAAATTATTTAATGTTAAATTTTAATGCAGGGTAACAAAGTAAGGTCTTTTTTGTACCTACTGTGAATAAATCTACAAATGATTCAGTTACTACTTTTTTTGAGCACACAGCCCACCTGATGGGTAGCTGCCAGCGTGGCCTATGGACGTGTGCAACACAAGGGGCTAGTTGTTCTTAGGTAGTTCTATAAAGAAATATTAAAACAATTTACCTATCCCTTAGGATAAAAGTGATAGCAATCATACTATACAAAAAAAAATTTAGTTCGACGTTGCCGATTTTAATTAAGCAAACCTAATTTTAATGCGAAAAATAAGCATATTATTCTTCATGACAATAACGTTCTTATTTTAGGACATCTTGCAAGATTTGTTGTTGATGATAAATACTAGAAGATTAAATTTACAAAGTACAAGTCACTTTACTCTGAAAGGTAACTAAATTAATTCGTCGTGACACAACATGGCCTCCTACGCAAATTTCTTCGTAGGAATATTTGGTATGATCTACACTTCAGACATTCTTATCATACACAGTATGTAAACTAGGACTTTGCCAGTAGGCTGTAAACGTAACCTTTAGGTGTGCATTCCTTTATTTGAATCTTGTAGAGTTATCAGTTTGTAGAACGTTTTTTAATTTGTTCATAACAATTTAACTTGACACAATTCCACCGAGTCGTCGTTACTCCGCAACAAAATAGATATATACACACAACCACTAATCCCTATTTATTCCTCTTTATCGTAATGTTTAGATATAGCATCAAGTATGAACTGGAAGGTTCTCGGGTTTATCCAGCTAAGTCCTGAAGGCATGTCACTCGGGTCTAAACTCCTAGTGCTCCTACCAACTGTCCGCTCCAGGAAGTAATCGTCGTACTCTCTGTCGTAGTCAGGCAATATAGGGTTGAACTTTGCGTAGTAAATGGCTGAGAAGCAAGCGTAAAGCAGCAACGCAGCGGTGAACAACTGTAATTACAAGAAGTGAAATATCATTAATCAATTACCATATATCATTTCCTTATACGAGCTCGACAAAGAGTAAATTATGGATCCTGGAGATACATTTGATTCACTGCATGAAAATTCACCTAATCGATCAAAATCATAAGCTAAGATTTTGTCAATTATATAATATTCCTGTTAATGTAACCTAATAATGCATTATGTCCAACGCTCCTTTCAGAATATATAAATTGATAACCTGATTGGATTCATTTTTTTGTCTAAACAATCTTTTAATGGTATAAATTTAGTGTTACCTTAGTCAATGCATTTAGCAGCTTCGATATTTTTTCGACAAAACTAAAGAATGTGTAATGCCACAAGAAGATAAATCATAATAATAGATAGGTACAATTCAGATTTACTAACAATAATTAACCCAATCATAAATTAAAAAATCAATAGTATAGTCAATAATAATAATAAATACGGTTTAGTATATTATTTTAAATAACGATCAATGGAAGAACACATAAAATATTGCATAATGAATGATTCAGAACATCAAGTAGATTGCTAAGGGTAGATTACTCGCATTCATAGACCAGTGTTGAATAATTAAACATACTCGTACATCGTACATAGTTGAATTATTTTAAACCATATTAACAGTTTGGTATTAACATAACCATGATTAAGAATATGTTAACGACACAGAGATTCAACTCGATTTTTTTAGTAACTTACAGATTGTTAGTATATTACCGGTAAAGATGAATAAATTCCAAAGATTTTACAAACACACAACCGAATACACATTCGGTTGTGTGTTTGTAAAATCTTTTATATAAAATTAGAACGGTTCGAATATCTTTCATAGAACGTGAAATTTTGAGGAAAAACTGATTTCACAAAAAGTGAGGCCCTACCGTCCCCTTAGGCCGGATTCCACCCGTTCACGAACTTAAACTAAGTTTACACCCAAGCAATTTTTGACCGCAGTTTGAAAGCGATCGGGGCAAAAATGCGCCCGTGAGAGTGCTGCAAATTTTGGGAAGTGGAACCATACATACACATATATATATATATATAAACTTTTTGACCAGTGGTCATTTCGGACTCAGGGGGTCATAACTAGACCTCCTATGAAGATTTTTTTTTAAAATTCGACAGTAGTCAAGAAACCAATAGGTAGATCGATTTCATCGAAATCTACCTAAAAGTTTTGCAAATGGACCACCGGTACGAAACCCGGCCCTGTCCTGAGAAGACTCCGGTAAGAAGCTCAGCGGGCTGCATTTTTTGGTCTATTATCAGTGTGGACGTATTACTCTATAACGGAACGACGTGCATCGCGTATCGTAGTGAATCGTTATGGCGAACGTAGTAAAGTGTGCATCTTGTAATATCGTGATTGATAAAATGCTAGCGTATATACAGAATAAGGTGTCAGTGATAGATGAGGATACCTTAGTTCGAATTTGTACATCTTTATTCTCTAAAGAAGAAATTGAAAAATCTAAATTATTGTTGTTCGAATCTGTGTCTGGGATAAATGTCAAACGTAGGAATAAGGGCAAGGAGGAACGAGACCTAGCTGATATAGTGCAGGTTTTTAAATCGAAGGAACCGGATCTGTTTCCGATCTATGTCGCCAGGGAACTAGAACGTCTCCCTCTGGTGTTGTTTGATCACCTGGACTGCACGAAACTGCTTAAGGATTTACTCCTAGTTCAGGAAGAATTGAAGAATATCAAGTCTACATATGTTTCACACAGTCAGTTCGAGCAATTAAAAACAGAATTATTGCAAATGAAATACGATTCTTTGCCACCGAACTCAGAAAACGTAAACAAACGACGAGGCGCCTGGATGTTAGATAGTGGACCTGCAGGTCTTTCACATATTGATCATCTATCACTGGAAAAAAGTAATAGTAACTTGTGTGAGCAACAGGAAAACGCAGATACTCAAATACAATTTAGAGATATTTTGAGGATAGTTGAGAATAATCAACGCAAGGTATCAGCTGTTTCTCAACGGTCGGCTAGTGCAAAACCGGTCGCCGATACCAGTACTAATGACGCAATACCATCTAGGTCTGCATCGAGTGATAAGACGGTGACCATGACGTCATCGCCGCATTCTAATGCAAACCAGAATAATACTAAGAATGAAGCCGAGTCGACTGATACTGTAAATAATGTAAAAACAAAATCCAAGCGTAACTTTCATGATGATAACAGTCATAACGACTGGCAGGTAGTGAATTATCATAAGAAACCTATGAGATATCGTTATATTGGTTCGGCGGGAATATGTCGAGACAATGAGGGAAAATTTAGAGCAGCGGATAGAAATACACCGATTTTCATTACGAGAATACATAAAGATACCACAGAAAAGGATATAACAGATTACGTGTACAATAAAACGAAGGAAATTATCTCGTTAGAAAAGATATCTTTTAAGTATGAAAGGGAATATAAGGCCTATAAATTCTTTATATCGGAAAGCAAGTCGTCACTATTCCTCGATAGCGGTTTATGGCCTCAAGGAGTCATATTCAGGCGATTTGTAAATTTCAAGCACAAAATAACGAACGCCGAGACGTCGCCGCGTCGGATCCGGTCTAAGAATGTTGTTGATGGATAAAGATAACCTGTACACATTGGTTAGCTTCAATTGTAAAAATGTTAAGCGATCTGTAGACTATGTCAAGCAATTATGTCATACCTCTGATATAATAGCTTTGCAAGGAACATGGCTACTACCTAGTGATATACATTTTCTAAGTGAAATTGATAATGACTATGGCTATGTGGGGACTTCAGCTGTGGATACGACGGCGGGTATGCTTGTAGGCCGGCCGTATGGTGGAGTGGCGATATTGTGGAAGAAGAGCGTCCTACAGAACGTGTCTATAGTGCAGTGTGACAACGCTCGCGTCCATTAAAGTAGAATTAGAACAAAGGTCGTTTTTAGTATTCAGTATTTATATGCCTACTGATTGTCACGTGAATCTAGCGGAATTTACGGATTGTCTAAGCTTGGTAAGTGCTATTATCAATAATGAGCATACTGAGACGGTTTATTTACTCGGGGATTTTAACGCACATCCGGGTCAGTTATTTTTTAACGAGTTGGAAGTCTTTTGTGCAGAGGCTGAGTGGATATGTACTGATGTTGAATTACTTGGACTCTCGTCAGGTACGTATAGCTTTATAAGTGACGCGAACGGGTCTAGACGTTTGCTAGACCACTGTCTAGCTTCGGAGTCGGCTATGCAAACTGTTGTTAATGTAGAAATTAAGTACGATGTCATATGGTCGGATAACTTTCCTTTGTTTATACGTTGTAATTTAAATAGTATTAAACCGAAAATAGCATGTAATAATATCAAACCGTGTAATAAAATACGTTGGGGTCAGAGAACATCTGAACAAATCGCACTATATAATGTGTTATGTAATGAACGATTGAAATTAATAGATTTCCCGAGTGATCTAAGAAACTGCTGTGATTACACTTGCGATAGTGTGGAACATAAGTATATTATTGACAAAATGTATAACGATATTGTACAAATCTTACGCCGAGCAGCTAATGACAGTTACTCTGGTAGTAGTAGGATACCTAAGAAGAAACCTGTGGTAGGTTGGAACAGACATGTCAGTGCTGCTCACCGGGACGCCAGGTCTAAGTTCCAGTCATGGATATGGTATGGCAGACCAGGGTCGGGTCGTATTTGGAGTGAGATGCAAGAAAGCCGGAAAATCTTTAAAAGCCGGTTAAAGTGGTGTCAAAATAACAGTGATCAACTTAAAATGGACATTCTAGCAACGCATCACGCCAAACATGATTTTCATAGTTTTTGGAAGTCTACTAATAAAGTAATCAGAAGGCCGGGCTTGCCGGTGAGTGTTGGTGGCATGAGTGATTCAAAAAAGATCGCTGAAATGTTTAAAAGACATTTCATGGTAAATTCACCTTTGGGGCCATCACGGTCGGGACCTGTGGGTGTGACTAGCGGGCAGAAGCTTAGGGTAAGGTTTACAGCCAAAGATGTTGGAAAGGTTATCTCTGGCATGATGCGAGGCAAGTCTCCTGGCCACGATGACTTGAGTATCGAGCATCTTAAATATGCTGGCATCCATCTTCCGAGGGTTCTGGCTTTGTTCTATTCCCTATGTCTAGGACATTCATATCTACCTCCAGCTATGATGCCGACCGTGGTGGTAGCGATCGTGAAAAATAAAACTGGTGATATGAGCGACACTAACAACTATAGACCCATCTCTCTGGCTACAATTATGTCTAAGGTTCTTGACAGTCTGCTTAACACTCTGATGAGTGGCTGTCTCGAGATACATGACAATCAATTCGGTTTCAAATCGGGACTCTCTACTGAAAAAGCCATTCTGTGTTTGAAGCAGACTGTTAAGTTCTATACTGATCGTAAAACACCTGTCTATGCTTGCTTCCTCGACCTTTCGAAGGCGTTTGACCTGGTTTCCTATGATATCCTCTGGGATAAACTTAGCGACACATCCCTGCCAAGCGAATGTATTCGTATTCTCCAATATTGGTACGGGAACCAGATCAACGTAGTTCGGTGGTCGGGGACGCTGTCTGAACCATACACGTTGGAGTGCGGGGTGAGGCAAGGGGGGCTGACCTCGCCAATGCTCTTCAACCTTTATGTAAACGCACTCATCGAGAGGCTGAGCAGCATCCATGTTGGATGTCACGTTGGTGGAGTTTGTGTGAACAACATTAGCTATGCGGACGACATGGTGCTGCAGAGCGCCTCGGTTTGTGGTCTGACTAAGCTGCTCGGTATTTGTGAGGATTATGCTCTCAGTCATGGCCTGGTCTATAACACTAAGAAAAGTGAGTGTATGGTTTTTCGGGCCAGAGGTAAGTGTCCAGATAGTATCCCTAGCATAAAATTAAACAATATACCGCTAAAAAGGGTTGACACCTTCAAATACCTTGGTCATCTGGTAACCTCTGACCTGAAAGATGATACAGACATGGAGCGGGAACGTAGGGCGTTGTCTGTTAGAGCGAACATTATAGCGCGCAGGTTTGCACGATGCTCGGGGGAGGTTAAGAACACTCTTTTCAGAGCGTATTGCACCTCATTCTATTCGAGCGCACTGTGGGCTAACTATACTCAAAGGCAGTACAGCGCCCTACGAATTCAATACAACAATGCCTACAGGGTGTTGTTGGGGCTGCCGCGGTACTGCAGTGCGTCGGGGATGTTCGCTGAATCACGCATTGATTGCTTCTATGCGACGATGCGGAAACGGTGCACATCCTTGGTGCGCAGGGTCCGCGCCAGCTCCAACACCATCCTGAGGATGATGGCTGAGAGGTTCGACTGTCATTACATTAACCATTGCTGTATGATTAATGTAGTGACTATAAAATAAATAGTCACAACACCAACATATCATCGATCTTATTATTTACAAATCTTATTATTTATTTCAATGCATATGATTTATTAATTTATTATGATAATATTATTTGAATATTATCATAATTACATTTATTCAATTATGTTGACATTGATGACTATTTATCATTTAATTTTCTATTTTTTATTTTTCTGACATATGTTATTAATTGAGATTGTGTGTTGTGTTGTATTATTATTCATTATGTATTATATTTTTAATTTATTTTTAATGTAATGATAGTGTATGATCCAAATGTTGATCGAAATAAATTGATTGAATTGAATTGAATTAACAAACATGTTTACTTAATCTAATTACAATATTTTATTTGAGTAGCATAGTGAGAGAGCAAACAGTTCATATCCAAGCTTGTTTGTCGTCTCAATATTCTTGAATTTTATTATAGCCTTTTTGACAAAGTTTAGTTTTAATTTGACTTTTAAATTTATGAAGAGGTGAATCCTTCATTTCATTAGCGAGTTTATTGTGGAAGAGTAAACAGTTACCCTGGAAGGAATTACTGATATTATGGAGTCGGCAATCACAAACCATAACATTGTTTTTATGTCTGATATTTATGTTATGTAGATCACAAAATCATAAAAAATTGGAAATGTTTTTTCGAACAAAGATTTTTGAAAATATATTGAGACACTACAATTATAAATTATTAATTGTCCGCACAGCCCGCTTTTGCAAAACAAAATCTTTCATAATACTATGAAAATAACTGAAATAAACTATTCTAGCCGTATCTACGTCTGTAAAAGTACTAATCTTTTTTACTGCGTAATAAGAAGAATTTAACCTACTAGCTATTTTCTTTTCCATATGTGATCCCCACACGGACGGAGCTTCCTCGTTGGGGGCTTCCTTAAGGCGCGGGTGCAACTCCTGCAGCCCCGTGAGACCAGGTGCTTTAGGTGCCTGGCCGTGGGGCATGTGGGAGTGCAGTGCACAGCGGGAGACACCGTGGGGGATCGGTACTTCCGCTGTAGTCAGCCCGGGCACAAGGCAAGTGCTTGTGATGCTCCACCGCGGTGCTACAAATGCGTAGCGGAGGGCAAAGCGGTGGAGCACCGGGCGGACAGCAGAACCTGCGCCGCCTCGACGTCAAAGCCCCGTTCGTCCGCACCGGGTAGCGGGGGTGCCGCTCAGGAGCGGCGACATTCGCGGCGGGATGCGGAGATGGACGTCCATTAATGGACACACCAATCCGCATCCTGCAGGTGAACATAAACCACTGCACCGGTGCTCAGGATCTTCTGTACCAGAGCATCGTGGAGTGGTCTATCAATGTGGTCGTGGTCGCTGAGCCGTACTGGGTCCACCCCGGAAGCCCGGTGGATCTGGACGGCGTAGCGACAGTCTTCGGGGGTTCCGCCGCGGACACCTCGCGCTTTGCAGTCATTGCAAGGGGCCGAGGCTGTGTCGCGGCGGACTATGAGGGTTTGGCTGTCGTGGCCGTCTACTTCTCGCCAAGCCTTGACCAGTATGAGCTTGAGCTATGGCTCGCAGGACTGGACATTGTTCTCGCTGCGTGCCGTCCTCGCCCTGTCTTGGTCCTGGGAGACTTCAACGCCTGGTCTCTGGCTTGGGGCTCCCAGGAAACCAATACCAAGGGGGCGAGTTCTGGAGGACTGGGCCAACACCCGTGGCCTAGAGGTCCTCAACCGGGGGTGTGTCGCCACCTGGGAGCGGCGGGGGCTCAGTTCGGTCGTGGATGTTGCATTCGCGACCCCTGCTCTCGCCCGCCGCGGCCAGGGTTGGCGCGTGGTGGAGGAGGAGGAGACGTCGTCGGACCACAGGTACATTCGGTTCATCGTCTCCCCTCCACCTAACCTACCGCCGACTATAGCGAACCCCCCGGATCCACGTTGGGCGCTCAGACGCCTGGATCGGGAGGCTCTCCTGGAGGCATCCATTGTGCAGGCCTGGATTCCGTCACCGGCCAGGCCTGCCGATGTCGACGCAGAGGCCGAATGGTTCCGGAGAGCCATGTCGCATATCTGCGATGCGGCGATGCCTAGGGTTAAGCCCGGCCCGGCAAAGAAACAGGTGTACTGGTGGTCAACGGAGATCGCACAGCTGTGAGCAGCCTGCATGACCGCTCGCCGCCAGTACACCAGGTTTCGCCGGAGGAGTCGCCGCCCAGACACTGCGGCAGCCCGAGAGGCGGAGCTATATGAGGCGTACAAGGGGGCCAAGAGGACCCTCCAGGTAGCCATTAAGCAGGCCAAACGGCGGGCCCGCGAAGAGCTGCTGGAGTCTCTGGAGCAGAACCCATGGGGGCGCCCTTACCTTGCGGTCAGGGGCAAAATCCGCCCAAGGGCGCCCCTACCGACCCAGAGCCTCCAGCCGGAGCGGCTGGAGGGGATACTGGGCTCCTTGTTCCCAGCGAGAGCGGAGGAGCATGTTCCTCCGCGTATGGCTCCGCCTCAGGCGCCTGACGCTTATAATAGCGAGAGCGATGTGCCCGAAATCAGGGAGAGTGAACTGGGGGTAGCAGTGCTCCGGCTTAAAGCCCGGAAATGCACACTACACGACGGCATTCCAGGCCGAGCATGGGTCCTGGCCCTTGAGGAACTAGGGCCTCGACTGGTGGCGCTCTTTAGCGCATGCCTCGAAAGGGGCCAGTTTCCAAAGGCGTGGAAGACGGGGAAACTGGTCCTTATCCGGAAGGCGGGGCGGCCGGCGGATCAGCCATCCGGTTACCGGCCGATCGTGTTGGTCGACGAGGTGTGCAAGCTCTTTGAGCGGATTATTGCAGAGCGCCTCGTCGAGCATCTCACGAACGTGGGGCCAGATCTGGCGGAAAACCAATTCGGTTTCCACCGGGGGCGCTCCACCGTGGAAGCGATCATGCGCGTTATGCGCCTGGCGGAGGAAGTAGTCTCGCGGGGTGGGGTGGTGGTGGCGGTGTCTCTCGACATCGCCAACGCCTTCAACACCCTACCCTGGAGCTGCGTTAGGGAGGCGCTCGCGTATCACGGGGTGCCTCCTTACCTCCGCCGCATTGTCGAGGCATACCTATCCGAGAGGGCCATAGTTTACCCGAGCTGGCTAGGGCCAGGGCGGCGAGCAGTGTCGTGCGGTGTTCCACAGGGGTCGGTCCTAGGGCCACTCCTGTGGAACATCGGATACGACTGGGTGCTGCGCGGTACGTTGCTCGAGGGTGTCAGCATAGTGTGTTATGCTGACGACACCCTCGTTATGGCGCGGGGAGCAGCGTACCGAAGCGCGGCACTAAAGGCCACGGCAGGGGTTGCTCAAGTCGTGGGTCGAATACGGCGGCTGGGACACGAAGTGGCTCTCGACAAATCCGAGGCTATGTGTTTTCACGGGCCTCGGAGGGGGCCTCCTGCGGGAACCAGCATAACCGTAGGGAGCCCACGATCTTGGGCTCGTACTCGATAGCCGATGGGACTTCGGACCACATCTCCGAAGTCTGGTCCCGAAACTGAGGGGGGCTGCGGCCGCGATATCGCAGCTGATGCCCAATGTTAAGGGACCCAACGCCCCCAATAGGAGACTGTACCTGGGGATTGTGCGAAGCATGGCCCTATACGGGGCCCCCGAAGGGGGCGGAGACTCTGGCGGCCCTAAAAGTGGTTGCTCTAAACAGCCCGTTAAAGGCGATGGCCGTCAGAGTCATCAGGGGGTATCGCACGATCTCCGTCCAGGTGGCATGTCTCCTAGCCGGGACCCCTCCATGGGACCTGGAAGCGAGAGCCCTTGCGCTGCTGTACCAGTGGCGCAAGGAGGCGTTGGAGCGGGGCCATAGGCCGGAGCCCCGAGAAATCAGGGCTCAGCGGTCCCTGCTCCACCAGGAACTCATGGAGACATGGAGGGTGCGACTTGAGCATCCAAGGTGGGGGGAATCCACCATTGCGGCGGTGAGACCGATCATGAAGTAGTGGTTGGAGAGGGACCATGGGGACCTCTCCTACCGGATGTGCCAGATATTTACCAGACACGGGTGTTTCGGTAAGTATCTATGGCGCATCCACCGGGAGACAACGCCGCAGTGCCAGCACTGGGAGGATCCTGGCGAAGACACGGCGCTCCACACGTTGGTGGAGTGCCCTGCGTGGGCGAGTCAACGCCAGGATCTCGTTGCGGTCCTGGGCGTGGACGTTCTCTCGTTGGAGACCATGGTGAGGGCCGTGGTCTCTGACGGGAGCAAGTGGCACGCCGCCGCCTCTTTCTGCGAGCAGGTAATGTGCGCGAAAGAGACGGCGGAGAGGGAGCGGGAGAGAACCCTGCCCCCCGAGTTTCGCAGTCTGCGGCGTCGCCCGGGACTACCGACGTCCATGATCGGGGCTCAGGCCGCTGACGGCAGTTGGCCGACTCGCCGTCCTTACAGAAGCAGGCCGTGGCGGAGGCGTGTCGTGTGTGCCCTACACACGCCTGCCAACTCAACGAAGCGGGATAAAACCCGACCCCACCAGGCGAGGACGCGGTGGTGGCCAAAGTCCGCCGGCAACCCTGGGGTTATCCTTTCGAGGGCTTACCCGGGGTGTAAAAAAAAAAAAATGTGATCCCCACTGTAATTAACATCAATAAACCTAAAAACACAATCGATTCCACAAGGCTCAACAACTGTCCATTGAGTTGTACATTTCCACCTGTCTAACATTAGGTAAGGTGAACTTAATACATTTAGTTTTTTTTTTCATTATAGATCAAAGATTATTTATATTAAACCAATGGACCACTCTTGAGATTGCGTAGTTTGGTGTTAAGGATGTGTCATCGGCAAAGAAAACAATACTATTTTTATCCCTTATGTAGTAAGGGAGATCATTCAGTAAATTAAAAATAACTATGGTCCAAACATCCCTTTCATCCATATTTGTAACTGATCTTTCGTAGGCAGCTACAAATATTTGATAACTAACTACGAAAACAGAATTAAAATTCTCTTTTTGTAACTGGTTTTCATAATCAGTTTTTAACTGGAATTATATTCTCCGTTCATAACTGGTTACCAAAAGAGAATTGCATTCGGTCGGACCCTGTGAAACGCCTATCGAGAGACCAACGATTCCACTGAACGTGTACCTTTCACATCGACCCTCTGAATTCTATTGTTCAAAATGAAGTCAGAAGGTCAAAAGCCTTGTTCCTTATTCCGTAATGATCTAATTTCCTGACAAATGTGTCATGGTGGACGCAATCGAATCCTCTGTATAGATCGTAGAAAACACCTAATGCATTCTGCTTATCCTCCCAGGCCTCGTAAGTACACTTCAACAACTTTATACCAGCATCGGTCGTGGAATGTCCTTTAGTAAACCCAAACTGTTTGTCATAAAATAATTTATATTTATTAAAATAGGTGAGCATCTGATCTAGATGTACTTTCTCAAATACTTTACTCAAGGTTGGCAATACAAAGATGGGTCTGAAATTAGAGAGATCTGTGGCGCTGCCAGCCTTGAACAAGACAATGAACTTCATCAACAGGATATACCTAAGCTTTGCCTTAGCTTTATATATTAGCAGCTGGCTTTGCAAGAGTTTCTTTTTAATCGCCAATCCCGGTTTCATCCAAAGCTTGCACTTCGTGAATGTCGTCAATCCCCGCGAGAGGAAAGCCTGCGCCACTTTAGCAACCTTTTCCACTTTAGTAACATATACATCAATATTCGCCCTGTTACACGCCGACCTCGTTTATCTTTTTAAAAAAAAAACAATACTCTACTGGAACCACTTTTATCTCTCACAATACAAAAAAAACACAGACACAAAGTTTTGGGTACTAATATAAGGTAATGTCCCTCTCAAAGGCTCCGTTATTTGGGCACAATAGATCACGCGACGGCGTCCAGATTCTAACTAACTAAATTAAGTATATTATTTCTGCGCGTTGAGTAAAAATGCAACATCAGTACTTTAGTGTGGGAAAAGTGCACTGTTTATAAGTAAAAGCTGACTTGGGCTTTATTGCCTTTTAATAGGGGTTATAACAGTCCGTCAATCAGCAGGTGTACCGGTTACGCAGGTGAGTTTGGCTTGGGCACCGAAGATTTTGGTGGAGCCCCCCCATACACTACAAAGATCTACATCAAACTGCTGAAACTGGTATTGTATATGTAAATATAGAATCATTTATCTTGAAATTATTAAGACATTCTACTTTTTGTTATCGATGTCCGAGCATCACTTGAAAACCGCTGAACAGATTCAGGTTAAATTTTGTACGAACCTTTTTTTAGGGTATGGTCATAAACTGCTATATATCGTCACGCTATTATAAGTGTGATAGAAGCAGCAGGGTAAAATCGACCAAATCTATTATTGATCATTTATTTATAATTACAAAGCATCATTACGCAATTCTGAATGAATTGAATTCGATAGAACTCGGACATGGTCAGTGTCAAGACTATAAATCATCACGCTATAGCTGAGAGAGAGCTAACTAGGTAGAGATGAGTAGTAAAATGGGAAATCTTGAAACTACAAAGTTACCTACGTGTAAAAGATAGTTGATTAGAGACTCAACCTTTGATAACTAGGAGCGCAATACATTCTGCTGTTGCAATGTTGAGCTGAGAGTGCAGTACATGATTACCTACAATTCACGCGCAATTTTTTTTTTCAATTGAATACCATTGACTTGTTTTTTCGGTGATTACTCAGCCGTTGCTAGACCGATTTTCAATTTTCTTTCTCTGTCTTAAGCCAATAGTTAAGTTGCACATTTTGGCACCAAAATCGTGGTCTCAACATTGATCATTTTGGAGAAATCAGATTTTGACATTTTTGAAGGGCGATCATTCCTCCACGGTATGTTCGATTTTCAATTTAATTTTTTCTAAACTTTCCGGGTATGAAGTTCTATTTACATGCCAAGAATGGTCAAAATTGGTCAATTAGTTTAGGAGGAGTAGCGTCACAACCGAAAGCGGTGTCTTTAAAGAGTATAGAGAGCTTTTCGCTCGAATTCGTCTCACTCTCAGCTCAATAAATATTATCACGCTATTATATTAGGGGACCGGGTAGAATTAATTTTGATGGTACATGTACATATATACATATATTGGGGTAGGCAGAGGTGTATTACACATCCACGATTCGCCAGTTATGTTAAGGTTCCAATGTAATAGGGGACGAACCTATTGCCATCTACCGGGCACATTATTAAGCGAGCATTTATTAATGCACACATAACTACGAAAAGTCAGAGGTGTGTGCCCGTGGCGACTAGGAATCGAACTCGAGACCTCGTCTCAGCAGTCCGTTACGTACGCTACTGGGCTATCGCCACTTATTAGACATATATTTCTTTATGATAAATGATTGACAATATAACGATGAAATAGGTTACCAGGTTAATGGTATTCAATACATGTTGGGTTCGAAACTGTAGGAGTAATCATACCTGTATTCCAAATTTAACGCGGACGAAGTCGCGGGAACTGCTAGTATAATATATTTGAATATATTGACTTCAATTGAAAAATCTTTCTCATGTTCATTATTTGATTGCCGTAAAGCTTGCTGTTGACCGGAATCTCTTAGATACAAAATATAAAACAAAGTCGCTTCCCGGTGTCTGTTCACTGAGAACTTCTAAGCTACTTCAAGCGATTTTGATCGACATAAAAAACACGTATGGCAATTTATTTTTCTTTGAGTTACCGAACAAATATGCCAAGGTTTCAAATGAAAGATGAACCTTATTGATTATGAAGAACTTTACGTTTAACGACGAAAAAATATTATTATGAGAGAAATCTAATACTATAGAATAGAACCAACCTATTGAAATGTAGATATCAATTTATCTATACTTAATACTTATTCATTTACATTGAGCGAGTTTTGGCCAGAATATGAATAAGCATGGGGTTCATTATCGTGACCCGCACGCGCCACCAGTACCTCACCGGAACACCCACTCTACCCTGCCAGCCTACCTCAAGTCGTGACCATAATCATAAAACCTTACACGTTGTTTACACGTCGACTCGTCTTCACAACATTATGCATTTGTCTATATATAATATTTTTATTCATTCTAATCAATAAACATTTTCTTATAACGACTTCATATAAAAAACCGTCAATGACTCATATTTATACACTGCAGTAATTAGAAGCGGTTTTTATTCAATGATTTAATTGAAACAAAGACTGTTTTATGTGCTACATCATAATTATTACCACCGAATTGTAATACAGGAAGTTTTTAGATCTATCTTCCCTTTACTCCAAACGCTAGAAAAAATCAGGAAACATTTAAAAGAAGAAGCACTTTATTGTGGCCGTGGAATAATAGCACGATTTCAAAAAGATGTGTTGTCGATAATTTATTGTTATTCACTATTAATAGATTACATTAAACATGGGAAAATACTTTATGTTAAACACGGGAGCATTAAGAACAATAAATTACACTAAACATAATGTAAGTAAACTTTATGTTTATCTAAGTACGTGTATCATCAAGACCTCGATCTAGGAAATGGTAGGCTGTAACGACGCGACGTTTGCAAGGTCCCGTCTGATTGCACTGACTGACGGTGACGGTCATCACATGACTGTGTTTAAAACTATGTCAATGTTATGTCTTCTAACTACCGGCTGATCGTTAAATGACAACGTAATAGTGATTTCTTCTTACACAATTATGAACAACAATAATTTTCGCGCTACGATGCGCTACGCTGCTTTTAAGGTCAAATCCATTTGAGCGCATTCAGTTAAAAACCATTGACGGCGATGTCAAAAACAAAAGAGATATGATTCGCTACTATGCTTGAAACATGCTCGTAAATATATGCTGGTATTCAAACTATTTCGCGGCGTCGCGTATGAAAAACAAGCACTTCATAAAGTATACTATGTTGCATGATTGCTTCTGGGATCCTTCAACAATAGAGCAAAATTATTGAATTCAGATACAGGGAACGAAAAAAGTCGCTTATTACATTTCAATTTACAGGTCACTATCATTATCATCTCGGCGTTAAATTCCGCTTGCACCCGAGGCCTTCACCTGGGAGCCCGGGCTCCGCTTTCCAGATTTTACTCGGCAGTCCCGTCATAATGACGTGAAACTTTCACACGCATAATACTTATCATCTTCATAATTCTCAGAAGACAAAGAATGTTGAAGGTTACGAAACTTTTTTATAAAATAAGAAACCAAGCCTAAAATATGTTCATTTTGATTATTGACGCATCTCAATGTACTTAAATAAACTCGTATTATTGACTGTACAACATCGTAATAAGAATATAGATTAGTAGAAATAACTAGGTAAGTCATATTTTTTGTCATTTCCACTGAGTATACATGAAATCAGCTAATTTTCTGTCCATTTTCTCTCACTTATTAAAAAACCAAGACTAAAGGAATATTCCTGACAAAGTTCCCTAAGGTGAAGTGCGACTTTTTAGCGAGTACGTCATTATTTAGTTGGACAATGCCATCTTTAGGGTTCTGTTGCCAAATGGCAAAAAACGGAACCCTTATAGATTCGTCATGTCTGTCTGCCTGTCCGTCCGTATGTCACAGGCACTTTTTTCCGAAAGTATAAGAACAATGCTGTTGAAACTTGATAAGTAGACGTATTCTGTGAACCGCGTTAAGATTTTTACACAAAAATAGAAAAAAACAATCAATTTTGGGGGCTCCCCATACATAGAACTGAAACTCAAAAACTCAAATATAATTTAAAGAAAAACATTATTATGTTACTTGCTGCTACGGAACCCTTCATAGGCGACTCCGACTCGCACTTGGCCGCTTTTTTTAGTGGAACGGCGAAGGAGGTAGGATGTACACGAGGGTACTTCACCCTTTTTTTTTTTTTTTTGTGCGGAAATCCCTTCGGATTATGGTTATGTCGGCTTGAACCGACTAAAACCGCACGCCGTCTCGGGTCTACAGACGCCGGGGTGTAAGGTTGCCCATAGAGCATATCCCTCGCATTACTGACCCTGACCCTGGGCCATCTCCGGTTTCGAGATGGCCCCCTCGGGTTTGGGAACCACGGTTTCCCCGTCTTGCCCCGGTTTGGGGGAGGGGCGCTAGTCGCCCCACCGTCCCGGCCTGCTTCTGCTGAGGTGACAGGCGGCCTCACCTGTCACCCCCAGGCCTGCGCTCATGGAGGACGGAGGTCGTTAAGCGACCTCCGGCGCCTGAGTCGCCTGCGACGCGCGGCGAGCAAGTTGCGGGCTCGGCGGGCCGGGAGAGTTCTAAATCTCTCCCGGGCGCGCTCCGCCATCTCCTTCGCGAGCATTACATGCTCGCAGAAGGAGGTGGCAGCGGCCCACGCGCTCGCGCTCCGCACCATTGCCGCAATCATGCTGCCGAGCGAGAGGACGAGGTCACGCCTCGGCGCCTCCCACGCCGGGCAGTCCGCCAGCGTGTGCAGCCCTGAGTCCTCGCTCGCGTCGCAGTGATGACAATCAGGCGTTGGCTCCTTCCTGATCCGATGCAGGTGATCCCCGAAGCACCCCTTTCCGGAGACCACCTGCGTCAGTCGGTACGAGAGGCTTCCGTGTCGCCTCTCTAGCCAATCCTCCATGATGGGCCTTACCGCCGCTATTGCGGCGTGCCCTAGGGTACTTCACAAAACATTAGTATATCCAGGTCTTATTTACATTTTTTTGCAAATGAGTTAGGAATGAAACAACTGTTTAGGAAAATCTTTTAGTATAAGTACTCACTTGAAACACACTCCAGAACTTGAAAGACCCCTCGTTGATAATCCAGTCATAGTAGCCGGCCCAGGGGTCGGTGTATCTAGGTTTAGGCTTCATTGTGGTCGTAGTCTCATAGTGGTGAGGATCTTCGTCGTAATAATCCTCAAAACCTCGACCGGTCCCAACACTTGCGTTACCGGTTCTTGTTCGTCTTAACTGGAAATTAAGTATAAAATTTAAATATTTCTTTCTATTACTATTATATAGTATTAATGTATACACGATAATTATCTCTGTCTGTCTGTCTGTCTTTCTATCTGTTTGAAAGAGGTAATCTTTGGAAAGGCTGAACCGATTTTGACGATTTTGACTTTCACTAGCAGATAGGTAATTTTACAAGGCGTAACATAGGCTACTTTAATTTTAGAGAAATAATTAGGAATCCGCACAAAAATATTAAAACCCACAAAATTGTGATTTAAATCTGATTTACCCTGGAATGGCTGGGCTGATTGACTGGCAGAAGGGTAATATTACAAGGCGTAACATAAATTATTTTATTTTAGAAAAATAGGATTACGCGCAAAAATTTAAGGCGAGGGTCCCTAAGGAACGGTGTTTTTCGATTAGGGTTTTTCGAAAATGAGAAGTCACTGTATTCTGAAAGTTATGTATGTTATTCTAGGCTATTCTAACTAGTATTTTCGGTTATCCGATACACGATGACTTTTACTTTCCTCCATAGAATTGGCTCTCAAACATTGGTCTAACCACAAACGCATTCCAGTTTTATTTGAGTTGTGTCCAGATTAGAAAAATAAAAACGATACCAAAATGAAAGTCTGAATTTATATTTATACTTACCATGAAAATTTCAAATACCTACGTTTTCTAACTATATGACGCGTTCGGCGAGTCAATCAGTCCCGAGTGCAACGTGTTACAGACAGGACGTGTGTCAATTTGCGGCAGATGCACAGCGAAATCGTACGATTTTTAAATGTAGGTACTTAGCACAAATGCCACATCGTAGAGAATGTGCCAGATGTACAAATCCAATGGTAAAAAGTTAAGACTCGCACTTTTGCGAATACAATGCTTGTATTAGTACATTGTTTTCTGTAAAGTATAAGTTATCTAAATAAGTAAGTTCCCTCGGATACACCCCTCCCCTTCGCCAGCCAGCGGGGGCGGTTATATCGGGCTGGAACCCACTAAAACCGCACGCCGTCTCGGTTCTTCAGACGCCGGGGTGTAAGGTTGCCCATAAAGCATATTCCTCGCGACCCGACTGACCCTGGGCGATCTCCAGTTTCGAGATGGCCCCCTCGGGTTTGGGAACCACGGTGTCCCCGTCTTGCCCCGGTTTGGAGAGGGGTGCTAATCGCCCCACCGTCCCGGGCAACCTACCAGCGAAACTGACAACCTTCAACACTACCAAATACTACCTGCCTCTGGATATCTATATAATGTTTTCATTGCTGATGAAGCTTTTGCTTTGGGGCCTAACCTCATGAATCCGAGCTCCTATGGGCCCCATGGGTTACATATATATATAGGGCCCCATGGGTGTATGGGCCCCATATGTGTGTGGGGGTCCATTAGTGTGTGGCCCCCCATGGGGTTAGAGGGCCCCATCATGATCTGCAGCTTGGCGCACGAATACCACTCTTCTACAGCTATTTTTCATAGGTTGGTTTATATAAGCTTTTACTAGAGCGACTTTCTGTACTAACAGAAAGTCGCTCCCGTCTACAGTTTAATAACTATATTAAACTGTAGACATTTGCGTCATTATTTGTGTTGATACTACAACACCACCTTTTTTTTTACGTGTTGAAATCCCTTCGCATACCCCAGCCGGCCAGGGGGGGTTGTTGTGACTAAAACCGCACGGTGTCCTCCCCAAGTGTCCGTTGCCGGGCACCCCGGGTAAGCCCTCGAAAGGATAACCCCAGGGTTGCCGGCGGACTTTGGCCGCCACTGCGGCCTCGCCTGGTGGGGTCGGGTTTTATCCCGCTTCGGTGAGTTGGCAGGCGTGTGTAGGGCACACACGACACGCCTCCGCCACGGCCTGCTTCTGTAAGGACGGCGAGTCGACCAACTGCCGTCCTCAGGCCCCGATCATGGAGGTCGGTAGTCCCGGGCGTAGATGAGTCTGCGGCGGCCTCGCCGCAGACTGCGAAACTCGAGGGGCAGGGTTCTCTCCCGCTCCCTCTTCGCCGTCTCTTTCGCGCGCATTACCTTCTCACAGAAAGAGGCGGCGGCTTACAACACCACCGTTGTTTTTCTGTGTATTGATGTGAAACACTTGACGCGCAACGCCAGCGACTCGCTATGGCGTAAAGTAAACTTTACTATACCAAAAATACCTAAAGTCGTTAAATACCTTCGCCTTAAAGCCCTAAATATTGAAATCCACGCGGACGAAGTCGCGGGCACAACTAGTAAATGCAATAATATTGGTATGTACAAATAGCAAAATTTACCTAAATTTTAGGTACCATTGAACTTGTATACAATTACACCGACTGAATCATATTTTAAGCTTTTTACTTACTGAGATTCTGAAACCAGGAAGTCACAAAAAATACCATTCATAAACAAACTCAGTCCCATTAAAATTTATATACTTAACCTTAAAGCCACACCAATAAACGTGAGATCCTCAAATTTTAGATAGAGGAAGCTATTTATTGATACAGCACAGATTATAATAATTAAGCTAAGTTGTCGTTACAGCCCGATTTACAAGTGCTTGCGAGCCATGGCACAGTTTCTGATTCTGATGGCTGTCTAAAGCAACTAACACACCTTCAGTTAGCGCCATACACTCGGTCACCCAGTTCAGTAAGTACCGTAATCTGACCTTCTTTTATAGTTTCGTCCACAAGAAATTCGACATTTAGATCCATCTCAGACGGACACCATTTTCACAGATTATTCGTGAATTTAGTTAATCGCTTGATAGAATTAATTGGAAATACCGCTTGCTAGTGGTACACGTAGGTATGGAATAAAAGTATGTAAAATATTTGGTAGTGTTCTGTATGTATATGGCGGATTGATAGGTCTGCACAACACTATTTATATATTCCATCGCTAATCTGGATGGCAGAAGGGCGCTTGCTGGATTTCACTCACTATCAGCACACAACATTTCTTCCCTTCGGATACCCCCCCGCCGGCCAGCGGGGGCGGTTATGTCGGGCTTGAACCGACTAAAACCGCACGCCATCTCGGGTCTTAATACGCCGGGGTGTAAGGTTGCCCATAGAGCATATCCCTCGCACCCCGACTGACCCTGGGCCATCTCCGGTTTCGACATGGCCCCCTCGGGTTTGGGAACCACGGTGTCCTCGTCTTGCCTCGGTTTGGGGGAGAGGCGCTAGTCGCCCCACTGTCCTGGCCTGCTTCTGCTGGGGTGACAGGCGGCCTTACCTGCGACCCCCAGGCCTGCGCTCATGGAGGACGGAGTTCGTTAAGCGACCTCTGGCACCAGAGTCGCCTGACACGCGCGGCGAGCAAGTTGCGGGCTCGGCGGGCCGGGAGAGTTCTAAATCTCTCCCGGGCGCGCTCCGCCATCTCCTTCGCGAGCATTACATGCTCGCAGAAGGAGGTGGCGGTGGCCCTCGCGCTCGCGCTCCGCACCATTGCCGCAATCATGCTGCCGAGCGAGAGGACTCCCACCCCGATGGCTGCCACGAGGTCACGCCTCGGCGCCTCCCACGCTGGGCAGTCCGCCAGCGTGTGCAGCCCTGAGTCCTCGCTTGCTCGACGCGCGTCGCAGTGATGACACTCAGGCGTTGGCTCCTTCCTGTTCCGATGCAGGTGGTCCCCGAAGCACCCCTTCCCGGAGATCACCTGCGTCAGTCGGTACGAGAGGCTTCCGTGTTGCCTCTCTAGCCAATCCTCCATGATGGGCCTTACCGCCGCTATTGCGGCGTGCCCGCCATCATCTGGTACCTAGGAAATACGTATACAGCATTTCAGACACAACAATTATAGCAATCAATATAATATCATGATTATATATTTTCTCTCGTATATCTTGAATCTACCTGCCCATTTCTCAATTATTTAGGGTCAGCACAACATCTGCATACATTCCTGTCCATCCCTAAATTTCACCACAGCATTTAATCTAATATTAACTATGAGTAATTGCTATAGTAAATGCGGGCGTGTGCTAGAAAACTTCCTTGTGGTGCACCCTGGGCAACGAAAGAGGCATCTCCTCTCCTTCACTAGGGGAGGTGTTGCTGCTTCTGGCTGATATTCTGCCAAGGTCGAATTGATCTAAGAGAGAAGAGAGAGAAACTCGAAACAAAAACCCTTTACCAACCCGTCTGGCCAGCGTGGTAACAGTAGGCTCCCATGAACAGAAGCCACGATAAAAGACCCCCAGTTCCCGGTGTTCCCGCTATTTCCGACTACGGTAACGGTCGCGGCAATGATGGGGTGGGGGGTGCTAAGAATCTTCGGGTTACGAGAGACTACCCACAACAACTACAGCTGGCAGCGTACAACTGCAGTACCCTTCGGCTGGACTATCATCTCGCCGAACTGGTGGTAGAACTTCGTCGCATAAACTGGCACATATTGGGGTGGTCCGAGATTTGAAGACAGGAGGAGGGCACGATAACCCTTGAGACAGGCAACTTATTCTACTTCAAAGAAAGTGATCAGCTCTCATAGGGAGGTTTCACTTTTCTGGGCAAAAAGGACTTCATTAGCAGCGTTGTTGAAGTCGGTAGTATTTCGAACCGGGTAGCGTTACCTTACCCTAATAATCACTAACAGGGATTCCCTGAAGGTGATACAGGTATATGCACCGACCTCGACTCACCCCGATGAAACCGACTTCACCAACGCGCTGGAAGATGTCTTTAAGACTCTGGATTGGACTGGGCGGGGTATAAACATAAACGGTGAGTACATGTCGCATCTTTGGTTTGCCGTACATATCGTCGTAGTTGCGGAGTCACTGGAGCAGCTGGGTGAGATGGGCGACGAAGGGTCGATATTGGGCAGGTGCCCAAGGTAGATATACGGTTGAGCAACTTCAAGTATGAATAGCGAGTATGAATACTTTGAGTATGAACAGCGAGCTATGCTTGGGGTTTCATTGAAAGATAAAATTCGAAATGAGCTCGCAGAATAAGCAAGCTGTAATGGGCTGGTCACATCTGCCGAAGGACCGATGGCCGATGGAGCAAACGAGTCCTAGAGTGGAGACCGCGAATCGGCAAACGGAAGGTCCTTTTCAGGTCGTCCCCCAGCAAGATGGAAGGACGACCTGAAAAAGGTAGCTGGGATAGACTGGATGCGGAAGGTGGAGGATCGGGTGCTATGGCGTACATTGGGAGAGGCCTATGTTGTATATATATATATATATTGTTGTGACGGCCTCTGTGGCGTAGCGGTAGTGCATTCGACTGCTACGACAGGGGGGCGCGGTTTCGATTCCCGCTCAGTGCAAATATTTGTATGCATGAATATGTCTATTTGCATTGGTCTGGGTGTTTCTATGTATAATATGTAAGTATTTACAAAAAAAAAAGTATATAAGTATGTTTATCCGCATTCTGGAACCCATAACACAAGCTAGTTAAACTATGCTTACTTTGGGTCTAGAAAGCGCTGTGTAGAATTTCGTAGAGTATTTATTTATTTATTTATTTATGTTCAGCAGTGGACTGCAATAGACTAATTGATTGATTGATTGATTGAAAGTAACTGAAAGTAATATTTATTTGTTACGATAGAGAGTTTCTAGAAAAAAATGAACACTAATCGTAATTACCTGTGTGTCATTCCTTTTTGGCTGTTTCGTTAGGGCTCGTTGCTTGTTCACGTTTCTGACAACATCCAACGCAGTCCGTAGTGCAGTTAAAATAAACTCCGATATCGGCATACCGGTATAATGCTGCACTGTGTCTTCCACAGGTGGAGATATCGGCTCACCTGGTACCCCGCCATAACTGGAACAAAATAATTTTGGAAACCTAATTAATATATTTTGTGCAATAAAGATTGATCCAACAAAGCATTAAGCGGGCCTAGGAGTGATAGATTGGGCGAGCCGTCGCTCTAGCTGAAACAGTCGCTGGGCGGCACCGCGTCGTATACGCGTGCGCCACTCTATAGGGAATTTGAACCTCAATAAAACGTCAGGGTTGCCAGTTGAGACATTATTGCGGTTTCAGGGTCTCAAAGCATCCTATCTAGGGCGTCACTGGTTCCTCGATACCACAGGCAGATGAGACGAAACAGCGTGCGGATTTGGACGGGTCGAGTCCGATATATTTAGAGTACGTTCTTTTCGGTTACTAATATTATTTTTAAGAGAAATAAATATCTACCTCATTGCAAGACTGATGAGCTTTAAAACCCACTCTAATAAATTTAGCATAATTAGAATAGGGAAATGAGACTGACAACATTGATGTTAGATACATTACGATAAACGTAATGTATCGGCAAACGTAGTGTAGGACGCCCTCCGGCCAGGTGGGATGACGATCTGCGAAAGACTGCGGGCAGATGCTGGATGCGGCAAGCTGAAGACAGGGCGCTATGGCGCTCATTAGGGGAGACCTATGTCCAGCAGTGGACTAGAATAGGTTGATGATGATGATGATGATGACATTACGATATGAATCCTTCAATAGAGTTGTATTTATAAATAGTTATATAGTTCTTACAATAAACACATATTGTAGATCAAATGATGTGAATTTTCTCATTCATTGATCTAATTTTTTCTAGTATTTAACATTTTTACAACTCCTACACTTGGGAATAATCCACTAACGTTGTGTGGAACTTTACACAAATCCATTCAGTGTTAAAACAACTATCTAAAAAATAAAGTAATGAATCTTCATGTAAAATAGTGTAATAGTGTACTTACCTTAGTGGTATATATTTATACTTATAAGGCGGTGTGTGCGGCGTAGCAGTATTATAGGGAGCAGCCGCGCGTGCGCCGCCCGCCCACAACGCCAACGCGATCGCCACTATCCACACCAACCCATGACAAGACAACACTAAAACACCCTTAGACACCATCTTATGAACCTTTTAGTCACAAAACAGTACTAATATATATAAACATGTATATTACAGTCTTTAAATTCACACTATTGTTACTTCCAACTAAAATTTTTACTTTTCAGACTGATGCTCATGATGCGCTGTTGGGTCGGCAACTGACTGATTTGTAATGTCGCGCCCCAGTTAACACTGCAAAGGTAACACTAAAATATGAATACTGTAAACATTCCATGCGTGTCTTACTGCTGCGAGACGTGTCAATTCAATTTGTACTGTTGACATACTAGTGAAAGCTCGAGAATGGCTATATCGAATATAAACTTTATTGGACGATTGTGATGTTTTTGTATTACGGGATTACTTCTTTTTTTTATATTAATTCCGTCAATTGACTGCACCCCGCTGGATGGTGAGAAGCTAGGGTGAAGTCCAGAAGATATGGGCCACTATCCCAGATGCTGACGATCCTAGAATGATGGCCCCTACCTTGACGACCTCAAAAAATGCTGTTTCACACCCCGCTTCAAGAACCAGGGGTTGTAAGAAGAAGGTAACACGTGCGCGGGCAGAGCATTCCAGCTCTTTATCGTGCGACGAAGAAAGGAAGCACCGAACCGCTGAGTTCGGGACCGTATGGTTTCCACCGTGTGCGGGTGGCATCGCAGTCCATCACGTGTTGTTCTGGGTCAATAGAGAAATTAGTTGAAAAAGCTCATCAGAACACTCGCCGTGGTAGAGGCGGTAAAATACAGCCAGAGAGCCAATGTCTCTACGCAGCTGCAGAGGTTCTAAGTTATTAGTATCCTCAGGACTCCCAATGATACGGATTGTACGCCGCTGCAATTTGTCGAGAGCGTCTAAGGGCAGTATTCCACGCAAGGGCGAATTTGTGTCTTGTACAAAACACACCGCTGCAACCGTCTCACCTTGTTCAGAACTCTGAGTTTTCGTGAAACTGTTTGGATGACGCTCTCGATGTAGTTTTTATTGATCAGTCTGCAGCGAACGTCCATTCCGAGAATGTTAATGGTCCTGTAGTGGTAGCGGTGTGTTCTGTTGAGAGTTGGAAGAGGAAGGAACGAGGATACCGTAGCTGTAAACGCGCACGCATGTATTTTCTTGGCATTGAACTCGACCAAGTTCTCTGATCCCCATTGGGAAATGCGGGTCAGGACCCGGTCGAGCTCAGTGACAACTTGTCGTTTGTTTTCCTCAATGTCAGTCCGCTTGGCCAAAGGGTGTCCGTATTATCTCCCATGCAGAGTGCTATCATCTGAATAGCAATGAAGGCTGCCAGTAGACAGCATGTCATTGATATGCAGCAGAAAGAAAGTGGGTGATTGGACTGATCGCCGAGGCACGCCAGCATTAACCTGCATCAACCTGAAGCCCGGCCGTCACAGAGAACTCGGGTGCTGCGCTCATGGAGGAAGCTGGCAAACCAATTGCACAATCGAGTGGGCAGACCGTAGGCCGGAAGCTGGGAAGAAGCGAGCTGTCTATCAAAGGCTTTGGCGATATCAAGACTAATAGCCAATGACTCGCCATGCCTGCCACCCCAGAGATGAGTGACGAACCCAGAAGATCACTCGTTGACCGCTTCGAGCTAAAGCCATTAATAATAAATATTCTACGACATTCTACACAGCGCTTTCTAGACCCAAAGTAAGCATAGTTTAACTAGCTTGTGTTATGGGTTCCAGAATGCGGATAAATATACATATATACTTTTTTTTTGTAAATACATACATATTATACATAGAAACACCCAGACCAATGCAAATAGACATATTCATGCATACAAATATTTGCACTGAGCGGGAATCGAACCCGCGCCCTCCTGTCGTAGCAGTCGAATGCACTACCGCTACGCCACAGAGGCCGTCAACTATGCAATTCTATGCAAATATAGTCCCAAGTTTATGTAATCTAGTTAATCTAAACCAATCATGAGACTGAAGAGTTGGACCTATCAGTGAGATTTGAAAAATAATGTTTGCTTTTGATAGCACAATTCTTAACGGATATGTGTTAAATATGATAATACTACCACCCTCAGCATCCGAGCAAAGAGCTAGTTGCGGCCAGTACTTAATTGGCAGAATCATCGCAGTACTAAAATTTAAGTATTAACACTCTTAATATACGTAAGAAATAAAGAAAGAAATGTTATGTATGTAGTTCATGTATTATGCAGATATTTATTATGTGCTGTATTATATATAGAAGGAAAACTTTAGAACGAAATTCCTAGATCTATGGCTGACCTTGGCTGCTTGTACTTAGCTGAGTAGTAGCCAAAGATCGTTTAACACTTTTTTTCGATGCCCGCCATGTCTTCTGTCAGACGCACTGCCCGTTAGCATTTCCGCCTTTGGCGTGCACCAACTCCTCAAATGAAGTGGCGGGATTCCGCATACGCTCTCGCTCCGTATCTTGAATAAAATATTTTGATGATTAATTGAATTAATTTGGAGGAGTCATCAAAAATCAATGTTTAAAAATGACTGTAAAGTTATTCATTATTTCCGTAGTTCGCAAGAATTACGGTAGATGGCTCCAACGTCGCGTTAAGACGTATTGTATTAATGTATCGGAGAATTTCGAATATCTGGGACGTGTCTCTGTGGCTCAGTTGGTCAGAGCATTCCCCCTGTAAGGGACTGGTCGCGGGTTCAAGTCCCGTCCTAGATGTTCTCTTTTCCGATCTAAATCTTTAGAGAAAGTAAGCATACAAAATGCTTAAAAAATTTTTTAATTTAATTAATTAGGCGGAGTCATAAAAAAACAATGTTTAAAAATGACTGTAAAGTTATTCATTGTTTCCGTAGTTCGCAAGAATTACGGTAGATGGCTCCAACGTCGCCTTAAGACGTATTAATGTATCGGAGACATTCGAATATCTGGGACGTGTCTAGGTGGCTCAGTTGGTCAGAGCATTCCCCCTGTAAGGGACTGGTCGCGGGTTCAAGTCCCGTCCTAGATATTTTCTTTTCCGATCTAAATCTTTAGAAAAAAGTAAGCCTACAAAATGCTTAAAAAATTTTTTTATTGAATTAATTAGGCGGAGTCATCAAAAAACAATGTTTAAAAATGACTGTAAAGCTATTCATTGTTTCCGTAGTTCGCAAGAATTACGGTAGATGGCTCCAACGTCGCCTTAAGACGTATTAATGTATCGGAGAATTTCGAATATCTGGGACGTGTCTAGGTGGCTCAGTTGGTCAGAGCATTCCCCCTGTAAGGAACTGGTCGCGGGTTCAAGTCCCGTCCTAGATGTTCTCTTTTCCGATCTAAATCTTTAGAAAAAAGTAAGCATACAAAATGCTTAAAAAATTATTTAATTGAATTAATTAGGCGGAGTCATCAAAAAACAATGTTTAAAAATGACTGTAAAGTTATTCATTGTTTCCGTAGTTCGCAAGAATTACGGTAGATGGCTCCAACGTCGCCTTAAGACGTATTAATGTATCGGAGAATTTCGAATATCTGGGACGTGTCTAGGTGGCTCAGTTGGTCAGAGCATTCCCCATGTAAGGGACTGGTCGCGGGTTCAAGTCCCGTCCTAGATGTTCTCTTTTCCGATCTAATCTTTAGAAAAAACATTGCATAATGCAATATAAATAAAATAAAAAGTTCTAGAATAATGGCTCCTAATAACAGAGAGCAAACTACGTGACTTACCTACACGATATTTTGAAATAATATGACAGCCCAATAGAGAGTAATTTTGCCCGAATCTACACGTGAGGTATTCAGCAGATTGGGGTGTGTGTTGGGTAACCTCCTCGAGTGTCGCTCCGATTCCGATCCCGCTGCAGTCCGGGGGGAACGGAATCGGAGCGGCCGGTACACCCTGGGCGGCGGTCAATGGCTTCCCCTTCACCCCTTCATAGGGTTGGCATTGATCGTCGGCCAATACCCAACGTGGCGGGAACACATCGCTCTCCGTACTAATCTGCTTTCAGAGGAGACAGGATGAGCGATGCTGTTAGTGGTGAGATGGCCCAGGGTCAGCCGGGCTGCGAGGGATATGCTCTATGGGTAACCTTACACCCCGGCGTCTGAAGACCCGAGACGGCGTGCGGTTTTAGTCGGTGCAAGCCCGACATAACCGCCCCCGCTAGCCGGCGGGGGGGTATCCGAAGGGATTTCCGCACGATAAAAAAAAAAAAAAAAAAAAGGTATTCAGCAGATTGGGGGTGGCAGGTGACGCCACCTGTCACCCCAGCAGATGCAGGCCGGGGACGGTGGGGCGACTACCGCCCCTCCCCCAAACCGGGGAAAGACGGGGACACCGTGGTTCCCAAACCCGAGGGAGCTATCTCGAAACCTGGAGATGGCCCAGGGTCAGTCGGGGTGCGAGGGATATGCTTTATGGGCAACCTTACATCCCGACGTCTTGGCATAATGGTACCGGTAAGAAAACAATTTGGTAATAAAAATGATTTTACTAATATTTATTATTTTAAATGACATAAAATATCATATCCAATTGAGTATTCAACATTTGAGATTTTGAATATCACTCGAAAAGATCTCAAAGCAAGTATTTAATTATCAGTGCGCTCCTAACAATAATAATAAGTTATCGCTCCAATTGTCCACTTTCCATGCCTTATACATACAGCTTGTGACTACATTATTATCAGCTCGTACAAAAGATCTATTTTATGTGGTGCTCTACTAAAGTTAATAGAAACTATAAACGTAAGGGGCCTCACCAGGATCTTCGGGGCCCAAGTCAACCTCATCTACAAGCCGGAACAACTTCTGATTGCCGCACGAGGCTTTGGCGTAGAGTGTTAAAACCTAGGGCCACTTGACCATAAGGCCGACTTCTTAACCACTAAGTTACCGACAAAAACATTCATTACTTGATGCATATGAAAAAATACACCTATAATAAATTCGTATACAGACTAGATATTATTATACAAACTGGCAACAGAAACGATATCATCAGGTGAAACGATATCTTAGGGATCATTCCATGAGGAGATTAGATAAAATTGTAAACTATATCAGTCTATATCGTATCATACCAACGATGCAATCCATCAATAAGAAATTTCACGTATGCTGACTTATCATTTTGATACTGAAAGAGCTCAAGAGATATGTGGACAATGTAGGCATATCGCATCAGCAAGATACGCCTTATCATATCTTCTAGAGTATCTTCTCCATTGTAGTAACATATCTCTACGAGTGTATAGAGGTGTCATAGCAATCACAAAGTCATCATCATCCACCTAGCGATTTCCCATGTTGCGTCCAAAGTTTACACTTGTTACACGTGTTTACACGTGTTTACATGAGATCCGTTTATTGTTTTTGATTGGTATGTCGGCATTTTTCGACTACCGCCTAACCTCCCAAACCTGAAAGAAAAGCCTGCACCAGAGCCTCATCCGTTGTTTATGGTTGTTAAGAACGTGCACCGCACCGACTTACAGGAGAGGATGAGGTGAGGTTTCTAGGGGAGGCCTTAAATTTCCAAAAATAAACTGATAACTGAATTGATTGGACAGCGAATTGCCATAACAAACAACATTTGAGAAATGGAGGTTTAGTCAATCAACAAATATAGGCACGGATGGCGTTTGAACATCAATAATATCAATATATATTGACAGGATCGCGCGGATTGCGATAATATACATATTAACGTCTAATTTCTATAAACTATTAAGTTTCACCCGAATTCTCTAATAGAATAACAATATTGCATACATATAGAAATTAGACTAGAATAGGTTGATGATGATGATGATGATGATTGCATACATACACACAATCTTTCAGATAGGTATATTATATTAGTAGGTTTATTAATTAATTAAGAAAAAAATAGTATCATTTTCATGTTTTTATGTGTCATTTTAGATTTGAAATTTGTCGTAGTGTAGGCACTGTAGCCCTTTCATTAGATACCCCTTATTTAGGGGGTCCTGAAAAAAAACATGTAATCGGCCATTTTGATGGCGGCCATAATTTTTTAGCGTTTCTTCTCTATAAACCGTGCCATGATAAATGTATGGGAACTGCAAAAGTACAAATTGTGAACACATGCCGATATATTTTTTTAACGTTTTTTATTTTTTATTTTTTTGTCGTTTTATATATCGAAATAATCGGCTGAACACACTTACCGTTCCCACATTATATATGTATCCAAGAATTGCTCGTTTTAAGGGATTAGATGTTAATAAAAAAATTACACGGTGAATTTTTTAAAACCACTTGTTTGCATAGTAGTTTGACCATACATATAACATTCATTGACGATGAGAACTAGGGTCCAACGATCTTTAAGGTAAGTACGGTGGTAGATTAAAATATTTAAGTACTTTAATGTTACGAAAATTGGTCTTTCAAAATATAAGTCGTAGAATATTATTATATCTTACTTTTGAGTCTCTGTGTTTATTACTGTTAAGAAATCGTCTTCGTCAATTCTGCTATATTCTTTTTTATTTGATATTCTGTGAAGTATGTCTTGAACTAGAGACGAAGGCCCTCACGTTGACGAGTCCAAACAATTCTTTATGGAAACACCACGGAGTAAGAAAACATAGGGAAACACGTTAGGTGGCAAATTATGTAATATTATAGTTGCGGAGGAAGATTGCCCAAGAATTCACATTTACTCGTGAACTGAAAAAATATTTACTATTCTTCAACCGTTTTGCTATTTTGCTAGCTTCTGCCAGTGCATGAAATTATAGCCTTAAAACTCCCGTGAAGGGATTAGATAAAAACTTTAATCTAGTTTTTTTAAAGGATATCCCTATCACCGATGTCATCAACCGCTCTGAGTATATTATCGGCTACATTAAATTACTCACCAGTCAGACGTGTCGTGGAAATCATGTGGGATCCCAGAGAGATTATATTTATACTTTTACTAGCATTTCTGATTCAAATGGGAGCGCATTAATACCCAGAATTGACCCGTTAGTTGAGACTAAAATTGGTTTGATTCACGGTTTGCGAGCATCTGATGGAGATTATTCAATGTTCATGGGTATACCTTATGCAACAGTAAATGAAAGTAATCCTTTCGGGGTAAGTGTGTGTGTTTATAAATCAACATTTGTGTTAGTGAATCGTATAAATAAAAATCGGACAAAGACAACATCCAAGACAAGACTAAAACCCGCGGTTAATCCTCTTAATTCTAGTAGGAATACTACTCGTAAGAATTTTCGGTAGATCGTTTCCAGCGTCGCCTTAAAAAGTATGTACAAATTGTATATTTGAATTTCGACTATCCAGGATGTGATCAAGTCCAGGTACTGTACTGAACCCCACCCTTCTACGCGAGCCCCTAAATATAACGCTAATATTGGTCTACGGAACCAACTCATTTACTCAGCCCTTCTCCACACTACCTACCCTAGATAACTACTTATACCTACTACTCATCCACTCCTCTCTTACAGCTATCCTAAATTCCTATTCTACCTACTTGTTGTCATGTACCATTCATTCAAATAACTCACTAACCTACTTAATCTCACTGAATAATCGCACTTACTTTTAATAAACTTGGCCGGTGATCAATCTAGTGGCAAAGAAGAACCCTTATCATGATACCTAGTATCGCTAGCTCTCTCTCTCTCTCTCTCTCTTTCGAGGTGAAGAATGTCGACTCCTACTTTAAATTTTCGTTAACCCTTGTTCTAATCTTGTCCAAATATATAATCGTAATCCTCAATTAGGTTACATTTTCCACTTTAAATACCTATACCTATTTTGATTGAAACACTATAAGTTAAATTCATCAATAACTTTCACTTACAACTCTCCTTTCAACCTAACCATTATGTACCTACTTTATTTCTGTCCCACCTACCCAAACTCCTAATGATACCATAATAATCCATGAAATAACCAAATAAGTTTTCTTAAACCCTATAGTCACTGGTAGCTCATAATCTTGTATTACGTGAACGAACATAAGTACTTCATTAAATAATCAATAAAAGCCCCATTCAAATAATCCAAGTTAGAACCTTACTCCTTCCATATTTACTAGCAATCTTTCAAATCCAATTATACCTACACAAATTCCTTTCGTACTAACCTAACGTAACTAACAGCCGGTTTCAACAATCCATCTATCCTTTACCAGCAGTTAAAATAGCTACCATTATTATCTATCGGGGATTTTTCTGTTTCAATAAACAAAGATAAGCAGAAAATGACTTTGATAATATTCAAACCGCAGTTACAGATAGATTAATGTTGACTGTTTCTGGGATAGCTTCCTTTAACTGTAGGTAGATTATTGAGACTGACCTTAAATTACAAAATCCCCTGCCTAATGTTTGCTAAAAATTATAATTCTATATATAATAGGGTTTGTTCGTACGCATAGTATCATACTACGATAGAACTCATACTGCTATTACTTTATTAAAATACCTACTTATTACCATTTAATCCTATCAGAACATTTAATTCATACACTAGGTTTGCATTATAATAATATCGATTGAATTAGAACTTACTAATTTTCTCTTTCCTATAGTGCCTACTCATTTTAAACCAGTCCCTATGAATAATAAGAAATTAACTTTATTAAAACTCTCACTTTCCTACACTGAAGTACCTACTTATTTGAGTTCCCCAAGGTGCTGGCCCCTTACACGCCATACACAGTAGGACTCTTCCACTAGTATTTAGTCGCAGCCCTTCCTATGTCTGAGTAGGTATTGGAAGATTCTCAAAATATCTTCTCCCTACTACACCGAGACATCCGGTAAATAAAATTCCCCATACTCTATTCAGAGCAAATATAAACCTGACAGAGGAGCATTCATATCCTACTGCCATACCACTTTGAATATAATAGTTTTCGTAGAGAACTACAGCGTCTTTTGTTTAAACCTCTTTAAACATTATTTACGAACAACGTGACGATTTTTGTGATACCACACTTGTTTAAAAATGTTAAACGATAAGTTGAGTCTGTACAAAGCTCAGTCGTTAACACGAATTACTTAATATTATAACAGGTGCTAGTAACCAATTCACTTCAGAATGGTGTGGTCTTTAAAGGATCTATTGTATGATATAATACACTCACTGATCACATAATCAAACTAGTATACCTGTCCCATGGTAAAGGACGTTTGTATACAGGAATTACATTCCTAGGGTTTTAGATTCGAACAGTATCCCCTTAAAAAAGGTTCTCAACTACCGTGAGATGACTCTTACGTTAACCCGATTCGAATACATGCAATGAGAAATAACACTAACTTTAATTATGAATATTATCACTCTTGATCAACCTAGAACTCTTGTTTAATTATTATTTTAGTCTTAGATGTTGTTATTTTTGAATGCTTTTCACTAGGCTTTGTACACAATCAACACTATTTAAAATAATCACTAGAATTTCACTTTAAAGATTCACCATCACTATTTTACACTCAGGATTGTAGTAGTTGCCTACCTACATACCCATCGGATAGTTTATATGGACTATAATTTGATATAAATATGATATAAATAATATTATTACAAAGGTTTTGAAATAATCTAGGTTCCCTACGTTGTGACGACTAATATTTCCGCGAATCAGTGTGTGTAACTTTCTATCTACCTATAGAGTTAATCCCTGTATTTATTCATCAAAAACCCATTGTATTTTATTTTAAACGATCTAGCTGAGATGGGGAACAAGTTCGAGAGACTTGACTTTGTCGTACCTTCCACGGTGATGGCACCATGATCACGACCGAAGTCAGGGATGTGAATCATAGCCCTAAGAAGACATGTAATTATGTGTATATATAAATAAATAAATAAAGACGGAGCTGCCAGCTCCAATGGATCGACCAGGTCGTACCCATCGGTCACGGACCCTCCGGGAGCTTAGTTCGATCCCGTTTTCACAGGTAAAATCAAACTTCCGTCCGCTCCAAGAAACCGGCTTCTATAGCTAAAAGAGGGCAAGAGGGTCGTTACCACCGCTAGGTATCAACTCAAGACCAACGACTTTTGTTGGATTTACCTAAGGGAATCCTAGCTTAACCTAGCGCCTCAGCGTCCTAGCCTAAAGGTACCTAATCCCACATAGAGAATCCCTACCAACGATATTCTACTTTAATCCACTAACAAATCCCCGAAAATGTAATTTACTTCTTACTAATACAAAGCTTACGAAATGGCGAACCCCTTAATTCAAGTAATTCTATGTTAAACACTATTTTCGCGAGTTATTAACACTTAACAAAAGAACAACCCCACAAATAAGAAACGCGTGAAACCCAATATATATAATATCTAAATCCCAAAATTCACTAAATGCTTGTAAAAGACAATCTCACCAGCTAATTCTCTATTCTGCCACTTCCCCTGTCGCGTCCCAAAAAAGGAATAATCATCCCTTCCCGCGTTGCTAGCTTATATTTTCCTATCCTCCCGCGCACTTCTCCCCGTCCTCAGCCAATCAGAAGACAGCTACACCAACCGTATTGACTAACAACCACTTTTACGTGAATTACTCTCTTATTTACTGACCCCACATAATTCTAAGTACGAAAATCACTTCTTTAATATCTTCAACAAGGTTTTTCATTAATTTCGAACAATATACCCAAGTAATTTGGTATATCTCCACCTATTCTTTTTTATGCGCCAATTCATAATTAATTCGTGCTACTCCCCGCATGGAGGCGCTCATGTTCTAACTTTCTCCCCGCCTTCATCAAGTGACGAACCAATTATATTTATTACTGGCCCCTATGACATTCTAATTTACTAAGATTTCGTCTCCAACCCTTAAAATATTCCTAATAGTTTTTTCACCCCATTATCTCTGCCCAATTTCATATATAAACTAATATTAAATAATCCACCCAAGGTATTTTAGTCTCAACCTTCCGCCATTTTAAATATTAACAATTTATTAGAATGTATTGTTTACATACAATCACCTTCTGTCAAGATAGTTATTTGTGATATTATTTAAATATTCCCTTTGCATGGATATTATTGATTAAATTTCGTATTAATCTTTCTTTAAATAAATAATATTTAAACGACTCCCTTATCTCAAATAGTTACCATGATACAATTTATAATAATAATCAAATTTTACTATTCTTCAACAACGATTAGTATATATATATATATAAATATATATATCTTCTCAATCATATTTTACATCACATTAAACACTATTTTTAATTATTTCTCAGCTAAATAAATTTATTAATCAAAACCATTTTTTTAATTTTTTTTATTTAATTTAACGCCATCTATTTTTAATTTTATTCAACCTCTTACTCTCCCCGTTCAGTGAGAATCGACTTATGAAGCCTTCTCTTACCCGACCACCAAATGTCACCCCAATACAAATTCCTAACTTGTCTCATTACATTTTTATTGTTTTTAGACCGTTACAGTACCTTTTTTTTTGTCCGGAAATCCCCTTTTTTTTTTTTTTTTTTACGTGCGGAAATCCCTTCGGATACCCCCCCGCTGGCCAGCGGGGGTGGTTATGTCGTGTCTCGACTAAAACCGCACGGTGTCCTCCCCAAGTGTCCGTTGCCGGGCACCCCGGGTAAGCCCTCGAAAGGATAACCCCAGGGTTGCCGGCGGACTTTGGCCGCCTTCGCGGCCTCGCCTGGTGGGGTCGGGTTTTATCCCGCTTCGGTGAGTTGGCAGGCGTGTGTAGGGCACACTCGACACGCCTCCGCCACGGCCTGCTTCTGTAAGGACGGCGAGTCGGCCAACTGCCGTCCTCAGGCCCCGATCATGGAGGTCGGTAGTCCTGGGCGTAGATGAGTCTGCGGCGTCCTCGCCGCAGACTGCGAAACTCGGGGGGCAGGGTTCTTTCCCGCTCCCTCTCCGCCGTCTCTTTCGCGCGCATTACCTGCTCGCAGAAAGAGGCGGCGGCGTGCCACTTGCTCCCGTCGGAGACCACGGCCCTCACCATGGTCTCCAACGAGAGAACGTCCACGCCCAGGACCGCAACGAGATCCCGGCGTTGACTCGCCCACGCAGAGGCAGGATCCTCGCAGTGCTGGCACTGCGGCGTTGTCTCCCGGTGGATGCGCCACAGATACTTACCGAAACACCCGTGTCCGGTAACCATCTGGCACATCCGGTAGGAGAGGTCCCCATGGTCCCTCTCCAACCACTCCTTCATGATCGGTCTCACCGCCGCAATGGTGGATTCCCCCCACCTTGGGTGCTCAAGTCGCACCCTCCATGTCTCCATGAGTTCCTGGCGGAGCAGGGACCGCTGAGCCCTGATTTCTCGGGGTTCCGGCCTATGGCCCCGCTCCAGCGCCTCCTTGCGCCACTGGTACAGCAGCGCAAGGGCTCTCGCTTGCAGGTCCCATGGAGGGGTCCCAGCTAGGAGACATGCCGCCTCGACGGAGATCGTGCGATACCCCCTGATGACTCTGACGGCTATCGCCTTTAACGGGCTGTTAAGAACAGCCACGTTGCGGGCCGCCAGAGTCTCCGCCCATACGGGGGCCCCGTATAGGGCCATACTTCGCACGATCCCCAGGTACAGTCTCCTAGTGGGGGCGTTGGGTCCCTTAATGTTGGGCATCAGCCGCGATAGCGCGGCCGCAGCCCCCCTCAGTTTCGGGACCAGACTTCGGAGATGAGGTCCGAAGTCCCATCGGCTATCGAGTACGAGCCCAAGGCCCCCCCGCCGGCCAGCGAGGGCGGTTATATCAGGCTTGAATCGACTAAAACTGCACGCCGTCTCGGGTCTTAAGACGCCGGGGTGTAAGGCTGCCCATAAAGCATATCACTCGCACCCCTACTGACCCTACGCCATCTCCGGTTTCGAGATAGCTCCCTCGGGTTTGGGAACCATGGTGTCCCCGTCTTGCCCCGTCACCCCGCCGTCCCTCCTGCTTCTGCTGAGGTGACAGGCGGCTCACCCGCCAACCCCAGGCTTGCGCTTATGGAGGTCGTTAAGCGCAAGTCCAGGTACCTTTTTTTTTTTTTTTTTTCGTGCGGAAATCCCCTCGGATACCCCCCCGCCGGTCAGCGGGGGCGGTTGGACTTATGAAGGTCAGTGTTGGTCAATTTCACTGTTCACCATATTACTTGATTTCCGACATGTGTTCCTTAATCTAATTACACTTGACCTTGTTCACTAATGTATAATGTTACGCGAGACAGGGTACACGACCGATGTATATCGGGAACGTGGTCTGACTAACCTGGTAGCGGCGCGCTCGCAGTACAATACGATTATTGCTGACGCAACATGGCCGCTACAGTCAGAGTAATCCTCCCTAGAATGGGCCTAGTCACGGGTTCAAATCCCATCCTGGATGTTGACTATACAAATTTATAGGAAAATTTAGCATATTAATTTCTTTAAAATTTAATTAATTGAGTAAATCATGTTTATAATATTTTTCTTTTCTATTTAAGCCATCTGTACCACATCCGGGATTTGATAGTACTTTTGAAGCCTACGATGATTCAGCAATATGTCCGCAACTTGATGAGTTTGGTAATACTATAGTTGGATCAATAGACTGTCTGCATATAAATATCTATGTCCCAAATACGGCAAATTCCATAAATCCATTACCTGTATTGGTTTGGATTTATGGTGGTCGTTTTGAGATTGGTTTCTCCGGTAGATATGTTTACGGACCTCGATTTCTAGTGAAGCAAGATGTTGTTTTGGTAACACTCAATTACCGCGTCGGGCCTTATGGTTTTATGTGCCTCGGTACAGCTGATGTTCCAGGAAATCAAGGATTGAAAGACCAACAACTAGCTTTACGTTGGATTAAAGACAACATTAATTCATTCGGAGGTGATGCTAATAAAATAACTATATTTGGTGAAAGTGCTGGTGGTGCTTCAGTAGATTTTCATTTGCTTTACGGCAAAGAAGAATTATTTGACAAAGTCATTATGCAAAGTGGAGTAACTCTGGGTCCTTGGGCTGTATTACCACCTGACACAGCGGCTCCATTAAAATTGGCTAGAAATCTCGGATTGCCTACAACCGATACTAAAGAAGCCTTAGAATTCCTTGCTAGAAGTGACCCTAAACTGGTGATCGCATCTACATCTGAACTAAATATTTCATTCAGACCATGTGTTGAACAAGATACTGAGAATATCGAAAAATTTGTTCATGACTATCCCGTTAACATGAGGCAATTAAATCTTCGTGATATGCCAATCCTCATTGGGTACAACACCGCTGAAATGATAAATATATATGAGCACAAAACGGCTCAAGAATATCCTTTTTTTAATGTATTCTATGATGCCATAAATTATCCGTTCACCTTTGATACTGATGATCATATTTTCCTGGAAGCACAAATAAGACATTTTTATATTGGAGACGATGAAATCTCTGCCGAAGTGAGAGATGGTCTCACCGCATTCGTTTCTGATATTAACTTTGTTTATCCAAGTGTGAGAACAATCAATAAATATCTTGATGAGGGAGCGATTAATTTGTATACTTACTTGTTCGCTTATGATGGGGGCAGAGCCTATGTAAAACTTAGGAATAATATAACAACTCCAGGAGTAGCACATGAGGATGAAATAAGTTATTTCTTTGATGTTTCTTTCATGGATCGAAACCCATCTCCCGAAGATCAACTGATTATTGATCGTGTTACGACCATGTGGGCTAATTTTGCAAAATTTGGGTAGGTTTTATTAAATCTAAATATTATAATTTTCTATAATATATTTCACATAATTTTCTCTAAAATATTACTCTTTTTTCATCTTTTGAAGTACGGAACCCAATTTTAAAAGGTTTTTTTTTTAAAGGAACCCTTTTAACTACTCTCTTGTCCGTCTGTCTGTCTGTCCGTGTGTCACCACCGATTTGATCAGGAACATGTGAACCTAGCAAGTTGAAATTTATACCAAATACTGGGTGTATGGTCCCTATTAGGTGTATACAAATCAAGGTCCTGAGTCAACACCATAAAAAGATAGGGGTAAATTTAGTAAGTTACTAAGTGTAAGTACCAAAATTTACCTAAATTTTCAACTTTTTTATTTTTCGGTTTCTTTTTTTCAGAAAACCAATCCCAGAAGTTACTGAGCTTTTACCGGTTGAGTGGCCACCTGCAACGAAGGATAAACTGTACTACTTGAATATCGATTCAGAACTCGCAGTTAAAAAAAGAAATTTCAATAGCAGAATGGCTTTGTGGAATCTATTTTACAAAATTGCTGAAAAGTACCAAGTAGGATACAGGGACACCGATGAATGAATATGTGTAATAATAATAATTTATTAACAAAAAAAAACACAAAAAATATATCTGTTGAATTATTCATGATGTATTGTAAATATCATTTATGGAATATTTACTATGTTTATTTGTATTGCCGAGTCTACAATTAACTACATGTTCTAGTTAGTTTTCCAAAACTTTGATGCTCTACGTCGGTTTATTAAAGATCTTAAAATATATTTGTTATTTTTTTTTCATTTCTTGACAGTTAGGCCCGTATTTTAGAACTATATTTAGTCATGAATCTCAAGTTGCGACAACTTCTAAGTACAGATTGTACTAAGAACAAAACTTGGGTGAAGATTTTATGAACGCTCAGGTGATTTAAGATCATAAAATCTCCACTCACGTTTAGTCTATCTATGTCTTTACATATAATAAAACCGTAACGAATTGAAAATTGTACATTAATTTTTTTTTTAAACAATTATTGACATGTGTTCCAGGAGCGACACGGCTGTCGAAAATGTGATTATTAGAATTTTTGTCTGTTGGCATGTTTTTCTGCAGGTTATTATCGATGTCCGAGCATCACTTGAAAACCGCTGCACACAGTCAGCTTAAATTTTGCAAGAACATTCTTCTAGGGTGTGGTCATAAACTGCACTATATATCATCATGCTGTTTAAAGTGTGATGGGAACAGCAGAGCAAAATGGACCTAATGTATATTAATCATAACTATTATTTATAGGCAGATCATAATCTGGACAATAAATCATCACGCTCTAGCTAAAAGGTGATGAGCAGTAAAATATAAAATCTCGAAACTTTACAAAGTTATCAATAAAAAAAAAATATTTAAAAGATAGTTGATTAGAGACTCATAAATAAACCTTTTATAAAAAAACCATTACGCTATTATATTAAAGAACCGGCAGAATTTATTTTGTGTAACATCATCATTCTCCAAGCATTTTCCCAAAACAGTTGGGGTCGAAGCGAATAACTTCTTTATTATCCATTAAGCGACTGCCACCTGACCTTCACAACCCATTGGCGATATCGAAGTTCTGTAGTAAAACCAGTTGTCGGACTTTATAGGGCTCCAACTAACCGTAACAAATAGATACATAGATGTTTGTATGGCAGCCGGGACCGACGGCTTAATGTGCTCTCCGAGGCACAGAGGTGTCTCAGCGTAACAATGGTTACGAGTCGGAAGACTGACCTGGTTTCTATTACTTAACCTTGCAATGTGTTAGCCCTAATAAATGATAATTATCGCTCGCTTAATAATGTGCCCGGTAGATGGCAATAGGCTCGCCCCCTATTACATTGGGACCTCAACATAACTGGCGAATCGTGGGTGTGTATTACACCTCTGCCTACCCCTTCGGGGATACAGGCTAGAAGTTATTATGTATATAGTTATTATGTATATAATATATACATAATAACTTCACGCCTGTATGAAGTTATTATGTATATATTATATACATAATAACTATATACATAATAACTTCACGCCTGTATCCCCGAAGGATGTGTTAGCCTACTCGGTTACCACTTAGCCACGAGCCCCTCCATTTAGATGTTACATAAAAACCTATTTCGATGATTACGTATGGTTGAGTAGGGTTCGATGGTTACGTATAACTATAACTATTACTATAACTATTCTAACTATTTATAACACTACTACGGTCATAGGACATACCTACTGTTTAAAATATTTATAATAACTATTGGACGAATTATATAAAGATCAACTCACCTATGGTTTATTTAACTACGGTTGTTGAAATAATGGACGATTCTCCTACTGTAGATTCATCAGTGGTCAATGTTTGTAGCCTAAATAATTAAGTTTAGAAACACCTAATAATATCAACATATCATTTACATAATTATACTTACCTACATTTAAAATTTTGCGGATTTCATGAATGACAGATATTCTTATGCAATTGATATAGAAATTTAATCAAAGAATTTTGATATTCTAATAATAATAGACCACAGTATCTGGTAGAAATTTCAACTTGTTAACCCATTCCCGAGAAAATCGGTGGTGACACACGGACAGACGGACAAAGGAATGATCTTATAAGGCTTCCTTTTTATCTTTTGAGGTACAGAACCCTAAAAATACATTGTAGCTAATGTACTATTCTTAACGGACTTCAAAAAGGAGGAAGTTCTTTGTTCGACTGTATCTATATTTTTTTCTCTACATTTCTCACAATCACGATTTTTTTAACTACCGTACCCACGTAGACCACGTGGACCGCGGGCTATATGAAAGAAAGAAGAAGTAAGAAAAATCTCTTATAATGTTTTATTAGCACTGTATTATTATTGCTTTTCATTATTCCAGGGATAAAAGTAGCATATGTGTTATTTAAGACTATAATCTATCCCTGTAACAAATTTCAGCCAGATCCGTTCAGTCCTTTTTGCGTTAAAAAGTAACAAACATCCGAACATAAATACATCCATACTCACAAACTTTCGTGTTCATAATATTAGTAGGATTACCCAAAGCCGAGGACTGGATGATGTGGTTCAAGTCAGTATGTCATTGATCAAATAGAATGTAAATCACACACAAAGATATGCAGATAGTAGATAGTACAATACATCTATATGTCGATGTGTACTCACCCTGAATTTTCAATTTAGCTTAGATGAAGAGATTAACAAGTATACTCAAACGTACAAGTGGTCGTTGCTATAAATAAAGTAAAACATACTGATGACCCTGACAATCCCAAGAAGAGATTAGATATTAATCTAGATGTGAATTTCTTATCGATTTACTTTAAAGTCGAGAAGTAGTTTTCAATCCGTATCATCAGTTAAACGTATTATGGAAGCCATGAGGTATTCAAAAGCAAATACCATTGTAATTTTATTAACTTTTTCGATTCATTGTGGCAGTGCAATAATACCGAGGATTGATCCGTTAGTTGAGACCAAAATTGGCTTGATTCGCGGTTTGCGAGCATCTGATGGAGATTATTCGATGTTCTTGGGTATACCTTATGCAACAGTAAATGAAAGTAATCCTTTCGGGGTAAGTGTGTGAGTTTACAAATATTTAGCGATGTATTATAGAATTATATTTATAGTATATTTTTCTTTTCTATTAAAGCCATCTGCACCACATCCAGAATTTGAAAGCACTTTAGAAGCTTACGATGACTCAGTAATATGTCCTCAGTTTGAAGAGCTCAGTAACACCATAGTTGGATCAGTAGACTGCTTAAACATAAATGTGTATGTACCAAATACTGCAAATTCTAAAAATCCATTACCTGTATTGGTCTGGATTTACGGTGGTGCTTTTTCAACCGGGTCCTCCAGTAGACGTATCTATGGACCTCGTTATCTAGTAAAGCAAGATATTATTTTAGTAACATTTAACTATCGAGTGGGACCTTATGGTTTCATGTGCCTCAGTACAAGCGAAGTTCCGGGAAATCAAGGACTGAAAGATCAACTACTAGCTTTACGTTGGGTAAGAAACAACATCGATTCATTCGGAGGAGACACTAATGAAATAACAATATTTGGCGAAAGTGCTGGTGGCGCATCGGTAGACTTGCATTTAATTTATGGCCAGGAAAAATTATTTAACAAAGTCATTATGCAAAGTGGAGTTGCCCTTACACCTTGGTCTGTGTTAGAACCGGACACGGCAGCTCCATTGAAATTGGCCGAACACCTCGGGCTATCAACACTGGATACTAATGAAGCCTTAGAATTTCTTTCTAGAAGTGACCCAAAACTAGTGATCGCATCTACCTCCGAACTGAACCTGATGTTTAGGCCATGTGTAGAAAAAGGTGATGATAATCTTGAAAAATTTATTCATGCGCATCCTATCAACATTAAAACCTTAAATCTTAGAAACATGCCAGTTCTTATGGGGTACAATAGTAATGAAATGATTTATCAATATGAACACAGAACGCCTGATGAATATGCTGTATCAGATGTATTTTATAATACATTGAAAGATACTTTCAGTTTTAGCAATGAGGATCTCGATGAAATGGAAACACAAATCAGACAATTTTACATTGGAGATGAAGAATTGTCCATCGAAGTTAAGCAGGAAATTGTAGAATTTGCTTCAGATTTCAGCTTTAATTATCCAGTTGTGAGAACAATAAATAAATATCTCGATACTGGAATGATTAATTTGTATTATTACGTGTTCTCATATGATGGTGACAGAGCCTTCATGAAAAAAAGCATGAATATTACGACTGCAGGTGTAGCACATGCTGATGAATTAGGCTATTTATTTGATGTGTCATTATTGGATCAGAACCCATCAGTCGAAGATCAGTTGATCATTGATCGAGTTACCACTATGTGGGGCAATTTTGCGAAATATGGGTACGGCTTGTGAATTCATTTTTAATTACATTTTCATAATGGTGCGAATTTATATTTACCAAAACCTTTTTTTTTTTCAGAATACCGGTCCCAGAAGTAACTGAACTTTTACCTGTTCAGTGGCCAGCTGCCACAAAGAATAAACTGTACTACTTGAATATTGATTCAAAACTTGAAGTTGAAAAAAGAAATTTAAAAAGCAGAATGGCTTTGTGGAATCTGTTTTACAAAATCAATGAGAAGTGCCAATGGGCTTACCAGGAACCTGATGAATAAATATGTACAAAAATAGTGCTGTCTATATATATACCGGCCTCTGTGGCGTAGTGGTAGTGTATTCGACTGCTACGACAGGGGGCGCGGGTTCGATTCCCGCTCAGTGCAAATATTTGTATGCATGAATATGTCTATTTGCATTGGTCTGGGTGTATCTATGTATAATATCTATGTATTTACAAAAAAAAGTATATAAGTATGTTTATCCGCATTCTGGAACCCTGAACACAAGCTAGTTAAACTATGCTTACTTTGGGTCTCGAGAGTGCTGTGTAGAATGTCGTAGAATATTTATTTATTTATTTAATTTATTAAAAATTGTTATTTTTGTTATTATGTACTTATAAAAATATTTCATATTTATTATTATATCATGTCATATCATATCGTATTATAGCATATCATATTATCTTGTTTATAGTTATAATAATATTTAAAAATCTTTATTATTCTTTCAATTGACATATATAATATACAATTACTAGCTGTTACCCGCGACTTCGTCCGCGTATAGCGTGTTAAATGCTGAATAGATCAAGGTATGTTTACTTCCCTTTTTCCACTCCGGCCAACTAAAACTGATCAACTAAAACTAATCAACTATTTTTATTCCTAACGAATCAACTATTCAGTTGATTCGTTAGGAAATAAACGGGTCAACTCTTTTTTATCCTAACGGCACAACTTATAGTTGATCCGTTAGTAACAAAATTTGGATCATAAAATAGTTCCTTACAATACGACGAATGGTAAGTACTCCTTTAGTATCTTTTTTTTTTTTTTTTTATCGTGCGGAAATCCCTTCGGATACCCCCCCGCGTGCCAGCGGGGGCGGTTATGTCGGGCTTGAACCGACTAAAACCGCACGCCGTCTCGGGTCTACAGACGCCGGGGTGTAAGGTTGCCCATAGAGCATATCCCTCGCACCCCGACTGACCCTGGGCCATCTCCGGTTTCGAGATGGCCCCCTCGGGTTTGGGAACCACGGTGTCCCCGTCTTGCCCCGGTTTGGGGGAGGGGCGCTAGTCGCCCCACCGTCCCGGCCTGCTTCTGCTGGGGTGACAGGTGGCCTCACCCGCCACCCCCAGGCCTGCGCTCATGGAGGACGGAGGTCGTTAAGCGACCTCCGGCGCCTGAGTTGCCTACGACGCGCGGCGAGCAAGTTGCGGGCTCGGCGGACCGGGAGAGTTCTAAGTCTCTCCCGGGCGCGCTCCGCCACCTCCTTCGCGAGCATTACATGCTCGCAGAAAGAGGCGGCGGCGGCCCACGCGCTCGCGCTCCGCACCATTGCCGCAATCATGCTGCCGAGCGAGAGGACTCCCACCCCGATGACTGCCACGAGGTCACGCCTCGGCGCCTCCCACGCCGGGCAGTCCGCCAGCGTGTGCAGCCCTGAGTCCTCGCTCGCGTCGCAGTGATGACACTCAGGCGTTGGCTCCTTCCTGATCCGATGCAGGTGGTCCCCGAAGCACCCCTTCCCTGAGATCACCTGCGTCAGTCGGTAGGAGAGGCTTCCGTGTCGCCTCTCCAGCCAATCCTCCATGATGGGCCTTACCGCCGCTATTGCGGCGTGCCCTGCGCTTGGTACTCCTTTAGTATCTAATGTTTATATAACTGGCTACTTGTGAAAAAGGTAAGTGTTGATTAATTTGAAGTATGTCATTGAATTTTCTGTACATCCTGCTTTTCTATATCAATACAAAATAATTAATAACAGGTTTTCCGTGAGTGAGATCCAGAAGAATGAGTGAGAATCTGCCTTTTGAAAAATTTAAGAAAAACGGGGGTATAATTTATTTACATGAAAATTACCAATATTCTAAAGTACGGATGTTTAAAAATGGTGCAGCTTATTTAAGATGTACCAATTATAAACGACAGAAGTGCAAAGCGAGCATCACGTTTAAAGTGAGTACTAACCACATTCCCCCCCATTACATTATTAGTACAGAAATAATAGTAGGTAGGTATATAATAAATATTGTGGGACATGTCACACAACGCCATCTAGCCCAAATTAAACATACTTTACACTTTTGTATAAGATCTAGACAACGGATATACATATTATATTATATAGGTTTTTTTTAATTATGTTATAGAATAAATTAACACCCAGACTTAGAATAAATTTGGGACTATCACTTGCTGTTCTGTGGACAAAGGCCTGATCCCCTTCACTGTTAACTACGTAATCCTATGTGTGGGACCTATTAAGTTTTTACCTATTCTTTTATTTATTGATTTGATTTCAGGATACCAACATATTAAAAAAGACACCCCATACTTGTGTAATGGATGGCTCACAAAATCAGATTTTAATGGAAATTAATAAATTAAAGATTAAAGCAGCTGAAAGTGATTTACCGATAACTCGACTTTATAAGGATTCTCTTTGTGAAATGTTAGACAAGGGACTAAATTTTGTTGCCGAAATGCCTAAACTCTCTAAGTTAAAAAGCGGACTTTATGACACCAGACATAAAGCAATTGGTGCTTCAAAAACTGTATTTAGATGTTACAGAGAGGTTGAAGTGCCACAAATACATAGAGATTTTCTTCTGTGTGAATATGAGGATGGAAATAACAGAATGCTTGTTTTTTGTTCAAAGGAGTCACTATCACAACTAGCTAACACAAAAGAATTTTTCATAGATGCTACATTTCAAAGTTGCCCCAAACCATTTTATCAATTGTTAACTATCCACGGGGACTTCGGCAGCTCAGAAGACACAGTTCTAACGAAACCATTAATTTACGCCTTAATGTCTGATAAAAAGCAAATAACTTATTCAATACTCATCGAACTTTTAAAAACAAAATTAACGGACTTAAAAATTAGCATATTACATTGCGACTTCGAAGTCGCTTTATGTAACGCTATAATAGCAGCATATCCAGATGTCTCAATTAAAGGTTGTTTTTATCACTGGACCCATAATATGTGGCGTAGAGCCAAAAGATTAAACTATAAGTGCAAAGAAGAGCGAAGAATTGTAGGGCTTTGTGCTATTCTTCCTTTATTACCGGAAACTTCGATATTAGACGGTTGGGAGTACATTAAAACGGAGTACAAAGAAAGTGACCTGAGAATGTCAAGTTTTATGGCATATGTAAACCGTTTACTTAAAAAACGCAACTACCTCAAAATTATAAGTGTGTTTGGTCAGCGGCACCGTACCAACAATGTTTTGGAATCATTTCATTCGAAATTAAATAAAGTTTTCAACAAGAACGTGACTTTGTTACGTTTACTTAATTTTGTATCAAGAAACGAAAAGCTTAATAGATTACAAACACCCACAAAAAGGAACAGAAAATATGCGAACAAAGATGGAATTATTCGACATATAATGATGCAGTTTTTAAATAATAATATAAGTCTTGGGCATGCAATGGAGAAATTAAGATAAGCATTAGAAAAAGTAATATAGAGATAAAGAATAAATAATAATAATAATTTTAAATACTTAGATATATTTCATGCTTGTATTTTTTGTAAATAAAGATATTAAAAAAAAAATAAGATAAATATAAAATAAGAAAAAAATAGGTTCGTTAATTTTTTTGTTTAAGGATTTAAGTTTATTAAGGACAAATAAAAAGGTAAATTTTTATCGTAGTATATTATTTCATTTGAGACCAGCGACATGATATACTTATGTCACGTGATATTTCGTTTGCTACTGTCATTCGTCAGATTTTTCACTTCGATAGAGTACGAGTATAATGTGGATTCCAAGTAAGTTGATTCGTTAAGACCATTCATTATAAGTTAACACAGATCATATTAGTTGGTCCGATTAGGAACGAAGTGTCTTTAAGAGTATCAAACGGATCAACTAATTGATCCGTTTAGTTGGTCGGAGTGGAAAAAGGGGTTTACTTCTGCAGTTTCGAACCCAACATGTATTAGGCTATTTATTTCATCGTTATATTTTCAATTCTTCATCATGAAGAAATAGATATTTACATGTAACATCGAAATAAATTCTACCCGGTACCCTAATATAATAGCGTGATATATTTATTATCAACCGTTGAGTTTCTAATCAACTATTTTTTACACGTAGGTAACTCTGTAGTTTCAAGATTTCATATTTTACTGCTCATCACCTTTAGCTATAGCGTGATAATTTATAGTCCGAACGTTGACCATGTCCGAGTTCTATCGAACTGCAGAATTTCGTGATGATCTGCTTTGTAATAATAAAAGAATTATCAATGATAGATTTGGTCGATTTTACCCTACTGACCCTATCACACTTATAATAGCGTGATGATATATAGCGCAGTTTATGACCCTGCCCTAGAAGAATGTTCATGCAAAATTTCAGCTGAATCTGAATTCCCATTTTACTTTTATACATACCTGTTTAGGTCCACATTATTAATACTTGCCTTGCTTTTAAAATTTCTATGAATGCTTCTTTACAGAGAGTACAGTCAACGACAAAAGTGGATTAACTTTTAAATATTTACAAACCGTTTTTTACATTGGGATATGAATACCTTGTAGTAGTAGTAGTAGTACCATATAGTTTTATAATTCCCAGAGGACAAAGTTAATATATTTCTTGATTTATGAAAGGTTTAAGTGATTAATAAATTAGAATTTTGTAAAGCCACTTTTGTCATTGGGTGTACTAAAGGGTTCGGCAAACCCTAAAAAAGTTAGGCGCAATATGATCGTTATACTTAACTCCACTCTTAAGATGTTTTAGTAAAAGTTTAATAACATAATATATCCTCATCCTTATAAACAAGCTTAGCAAGGAGAAAATTAAGAATTCATATCACACATCATTCAGTAATTGATAAGTAGAAAAAGCAGTTTTTCAGCGAATATGTTAATGAAAACAGTTTGAACACTACCATGTCGTTTTATTTGAACAACAAATATGTATATTCTGCGACGAGCGTTGATACCTCGAAAACTATTGATCGAATCTCCAGGAAATTAAAACGCATTGTTAGTATCGAAGTACTCTACCAATTAGTGTAGAAAAATCTAGAATCGCCAACACAAGGACAAATCCCTTCGGTTGCCTACAATCTTGAATACAAGGCTATTCACCTTGAATGTTGGCGCGTCTATACCTACTACTGTTGTAGGTACCTTTCTCCAACCCTGTACTTAGATACCAAACGTGCCCTACCTCTAGATGATTCTGGAACATTCTACCCTCCTAATTAAGAGCTATAAAAGGCGCCCGGATATCGACACGCAGCCAGTTGATTTTCAGAAGCGAAAGCGAACACATTATACCGAAGCGATTCAAGAGGATTATACCTGCGACCTAAGCAACGACTGTGGACTACTGCGAACTGCTGAACGACTTGAACTGTTGAAGAGTACTGTGTGTGCTAGTTGCTCGTTGTATAAACGGCATTTAATTATACCCCGCACACGTAACAATTCCTATTTTTCATATAAAAAATTATTACCTTTATTAAACCGCTGCAAAAAAGACTGTTACGTTTAGTAGGCAATAACACTTTTTTTAATGTAATAAACGCTAGGCTCTGAAACTGTAACTGATTCCTGCCAAAAGTACCTTTAGTAACAAAATCACCTGAAAATAACAATAAATAATAATCATAAATTCAGGTTAGTAGAAAATAAATTTGTAAGATTAATCTATGAATCTAAACTGAAAGGGTTTTACTTGTAGTTCAAGCTCATGATCATAAATCGTGGTGTCAAACAACTTTTAATTAGAGTTCCTACTAATTAAAAGTACCAATTCAGCAAGACCAAACTCAAGGGTTCTACCAGTAGGCGTTGTGACGTTGCATCCAACGAGACCAGCATCCATCATCAGATCTTCGGCATCATGGGTATCGAAGCGTTCCTGTGACCGACGATATCAATATCAATCCCTTTAAACAACATACATATAATGAAAGTACTCCTTAACACGACTTCACCGAAACCAAGCTCATAGGATTTGCATTTGCAGTATCTCTTGCCATTTTCCGAAGCCGCGGTTAAGGTCATCAGACACGTCGCATGATTACTCGTCAATACCAATATAATGTGACTGAATCTGAGTTACCGTCCTACATCGTAGTACCGTAACCGTAAAGACAATGCAGGTAATCTATCTGTATATAAATTTAAATAAATGGCCGATATGTATGTAGGCGCATAACTTCCGAACGACTGCACCAAATTGGATATTTTTGAAGTGAAAACTTCTTTAGCGGCGTTGTGCACTTTTCTGTCATGGGTAAAAAACGTTAAACTCGCGTCAGGACACGTGCAGGTCACGTGTACTGATCCGAAAATTCGTAAAACGTTTGCAGACACATATAGCAGCGCTAATTTCACACTGTACTTAACAACCATGGTGGCGCGTTCGTCTAATCACTGGTCGTTGACTTCGTCAAGACTGAGATCGATTCCGACCGAGGCCCAAGAAACACTTTTTGTCATCATATAACTTATTGTAATATTTATTCTATTTTGTTTAATGGAAATTAAACAAAGTGCATCTATTAATGAAAAAAGTGACGAAGAAATAGCGAAAGAAAATGAGTGCGTACTTTATAAATATATTGGCGATGATGGTTCTGGTAATAATGATGATGGAAAATTTGTTGAAATTATGGATGGAAGTTGATTTTAAATTTTTAATGTAATATAAATTGTCATGTTCGTGTAGGATAGCGCGATAAATGAATATTTTATGTTACCACATAAATTATAGTACTTTTATACTGATAATTGCAGATTTCGTGCAAAATTATTCCCTAACCATTCCAAAATATCAAAAATGCACAACGTTAATATTCAAGTTTTCACTTCTGCCGGCACTCCCGGAGTGCAACCCGTCGTTTTTTTTTGTGTTTCTTATTGTCGGGACAGAGTTTTGTGTGTGATTCCGTAGGAAGCGTCGCCACCACGCAGATGCGGAGACCCGACAGGCGGAGTTGTACGAGGGATGAAGGAAAGCCAGAAGAACCCTACGAGTGAAGATAAGGTGGGCCAAAAAGGCTGCCCGCTGCGAACTGCTGGAGACACTGGACCGGGATCCGTGGGGGCAGCCCTACTTAATGGTGAGGAGCAAGCAGTGCCCCAAGGTCCCACCGTTGGTCCGGTGTCTCCATCCAGAGCTCCTCAGAGGAGTTGTTTGCTACCTGTTCCCAACGCGGGCGGTGATACATGTTCCACCACAGATGACTCCACCTCGGTCGCCTATGGCGGCCGTCGTGGCTGACGACTACGTGCCCGAGGTCACTTGGTTAGAACTAGAGCTGACGGTGCGAAGGCTCAGAGCCAATAACACCGCCCCTTGACCCGACGGCATTTCAGGCCACCGTGGGTCCTAGTTCTAGTCGACGATGCTCTCGAGCCCCGACTGAGAGGGCTTCTCAGTGCATGCTCGGAGCAGGGCTAGTTTCCGAAATTGTGGAAGACGGAGAAACTGGTCCTCATCCGAAGGTGAGGCGCGACTGGTGGACTCGTCGTCCAATCGGCCCATAGTTTTGCTCGACGAGGTGTACCAACTCTTTGAAAGAGTCATAGCGAAGCGCCTCGTCGAACACCTCTCTAGACAGGGGCCGGACCTATCGGATGGCCAAAATGGCTTCCGCCAGAGGCGCTCCACCGTTGATGCCATCATGAGTGTGAGGGCTCTGGCGAAGGATGCAGTTGCCAGGGTGAGGTGGTATACCAGACCCTCGTGGTGGAGTGGAAGGAACGACTTGAGCGACACGCCATAGCACGCATCTCTGGGAAGGGGAGCTTCGGGGACCTGTGTAAGATCAGGAATGAGCCAACCTCTGAGTGCCATCACTGTGATGCAAGCGAGGACGTCGACGGTCGCTTAGCGACGTCCGTCCTCCATGAGGCCTGCGCCTGGGGTTGACAGGTTGAGTCGCCTGCCACTGTAGCAGAATTGCAAGGCAACACGGGGACACCGTAGCTCCCAAAACCGAGGGGGCTATCTCGAAACCGGAGAGGTCCTGGGTGCCACCGTATGGCCGGCCACCGTAAACCCGTAAACTGAAGACTTGAGACAACGTGCAGTTTTAGTCAGTTCAAGCCCGAGGGGATTTTTGCACGAAAAAAAACCGTTTTTCTCACGAGGATAGTAGATACCTTTTTTTCCGAGCCTCCTCGGGTGTGGGAACCACGGTGTCCCCAAGTAGATACCTAAGCACCGTATGCACGCATAACCGACGACTAGCCTGTACTAACTATTTAGTAATCTGTGCCTGTACGGTGGTGTGTTCATACGGTTTCACACGAAAATAGAAGTGATGTCTGCCGGATCTGGCACACCGCATTGCGGCTAGCCGAAAATGCGTTGTAGCCCTTTAAATTAGAAAGTTTTAAGTTATATTAATGAGACATTTAAGACCGTTGAATATTACCTACCCTACATAACCCACCCTATTTGACGTCGATATAATTAGAATTATGATGCAATTCGTCATAACTGTTTTCCAGCGGGATTTTCCCTTAGCATTAATTAGAAACAGAAAATCACCTTTATGCGTATTATGTAAGATTGATGCTAAATGGCATTGAATATTGTGGTATAAATAAGTACCTAGTAGCCATACCTAGTAGGTTAATGAGTATCTTAGTTCGATTAAATTTCTTTTTAAATAGTTTGTCGTTTTTTTTGGTAATCACAAAGTACAAATTTAATTCCAAATGGAGAATTAATACAATTTACAAAATATAATAACAAGTTTATTAATATATATATAGTCAATCATAGGAGAAATAAAAGAATCCAATATGAATATTATTATATTGTCCTCGTTTTTTTTAACATCACATAAAAATATAAGATGTTGTGATAATGAACAACGTTCAAAAATTCTGTCTGAGTAAATAACGATTAAACGTGTCTAGTTCACAACAAATTCATTAAATTCGATCACATACAGTGTGTAACAAAACTAGATTCTGATCAAATATGAAATTAAAATTATTTAATCATTATTTTTTTGTAATAAATGTACTATTATAATTTTAAATGCTATTTTCTAGATTATAGTTACCCAGTATCTAACCAAAATCTAAGCATGTGACAACACCACATTGTAGATATCCAATAATATTTAGCGGTGGCCCACAACACCGCCCCCCGTTGGGTGTAGTGCTGCGACCTCTTGTCATTTTTACCTTATTTTTAGGAGGGGGTTTGTTCTTAAAATTGCCGGTGTGAGTTGCAATGGAAGTTTTCACATCGATCTAATGTTTTTTACTTATTTTCCAATAAGAGTTACATAAACAGAACTTATATTGATACTTATATACAACTTCACGGATCGGAAACTAGTTTTGTTACATGTTACATACCTAATAATAACTTAATGGATAAAATTTTGAGTCAGCTAACTAGTATCCTAATTTTCTTTACTTTTTTCGTTGATGTACTTTGCAGCGGCTGTTGCAATAGCTTTCGTTACTCTGCCTGTAATTTCATGAAGATTATCACTTGATAAATGTGGCTCAATAGATCTCTTTGAGAAAAATGATGCCGTTTTATCATTTGGTCTAAAACTGTTAGGATAAGTAATCTTGTGACGCAACACAGCCTTGATAATGAGTGCCCCGACATAAATGATGAAGTAAACACTAAAATACAACGGTAGATAATATAGCTTCTTCCCAAGATAGTAGTAACTGTATCTGTTGACACGAGGTTGTTCTGTTGTAGTGGTTGTCGTGGTTGGGTGATGATGATGATGATGGTGATAGTCGTGATCATCGAAATCATGAGAATATTTAAAATCCCCAGGAAAATCATGAGGAAATCCATGATCGCCTATTGGAGGTCCCATAGGATCAGGTTTCGTATCAGCAAGCGGAGGAGGCATCATTCCCATGTCATTTTCTTTGCCGGTATCTCCCCCTTTCATATCTCCCATACCATGGTGTTTATCAAAGACAAGTTCCGGGTAATCAGGTTCAGATTGAAAGGGTGGTGCATCGTGATGTTCATAATGATGATAATCATGTTCAGAGGGTGAGGGAGGTTGCGATAGAGGAGGTGGTGGTGTAGGCTTGCTGTAATGGTAGCCATTGAAGTCTGGTTTGTCGGCCATGTCCATAGTGGATGGAGTATCCTCTTGGGTCAGCGGTGGTTTATCATAAGAATATCCTGAGAAAGGTTTACTCAGTGGAGGTAGTGTTGGTACGAAAGACGGTGTAGGAGGGGCCGGTGGAGAAGGTACTGGTGGTTGGCTATTTAAAGAGCCTGGTTTATACTTATAACCATATGATGAGCCATCAGAATCGTCAGTAGAAGAATCTGCTCCCGAAGCAGCTGAAGGTGGAAATGAGAACGTGGGCCCACTGCCGGGTCCCCCAGGTGCATACGGTGGGAATGATTCATATGTACTCGGTATTGGGAAATCGTCAGTCATTACCTGAGGTGCTGGGGGTAGTGGAGGAGGCACTAAATTTGCAAATACTTTCGTGGGTGTCTGTGGTGGAGATATGGGGGTCGAAGGGGCTGGAGGTCCATTGGATTGCTTCGACTTAGTACCATATGTTGGTAAATATGGCTGTGCTGGATTATACCGATCGATAGGCTGTCGAAATGGAACCGTATTGATATCTTGGACCTCGCCGCGAGTAGGATATTTAATATCAGTAAGACTATCTAAATTAAGCATATTATTAGCTTTTTTGCTAATTAAATTCTTCATTTTAAATGGTTTTAAATTGATGTAAGGAAAGCGAATGTTTGGTTCAGTACGAATGGCTCGGGACTCGTTCTCGGCGCCATTTCCAGGATTAGTACCAAATCTGTAAACAAGGTAAATTAACTTAAATAACTTAAATAGTCCTACTATGTATTCGATGCTTATGGGATTTATTAACGTATGTGTAGGGAGTTCGAAATCATACACATATGCACAGGAACACTATCATTTAAAACATGCAATAACTTACCCAGGTACAGCAAAATTATCATCAATGCTTGTTTCATCTTCAGGATGACTTTCATTCCATTGTTCTTCAGCAGTTGGATTACTGTCTTCACTCTGAGTATTATTATTATTCGTTGATGCTTCTTCCCATCCACCAACGAATTTTTCATGTTTCTGGTTATCAATAATATGCCATATATTTTCTACATTATTTATCGTTGCCTGTGTTGTTGTGGTACTTATAGGAGTACTTATTGGTGTAGTTGGAACATTCGATAATGGAGTACTGGGCACATAGTTGACACCACTGTCATGTAAGTTGTTATATAAAGCAAAATAGTCAGTCATATCTATCTTCGCCGGTTTTTTACTGGTCATTAGAAGTAAATTAGAATCACTTGCACTTGTGTCTTCGTCAGGAACATATATCGGCCTAGATGTGCTAGGCGTAGTTATTTTCGACAGGAATTTTTCCTTTTCTAGCAATTGCCTAAGTGATTTCATGTTGTTATTACCACTTTCAAATTCCGCAAATATTAAATCTGGTGTTTTCGCTGTTGTGGTAGTAGAGGAGGCAACCATATCTGGGGTATCGATCCTCCTCATCCAATTGTGATAATAGAAAGGTGATTCTCTTCCCATATTCGTTTGCGATGGTTTCGATGAAGGTGTTACCACATACACTCGGGGACCGGGTAGTTTCGAAGAATGTACATTATTTATATACAAACAAAACAAAACAGCAAACTGTACTATATGTTTCATTTTAAATGTTATATTCGTACATTTATATAAATCGAACTACGCGAGTGTTCCTCTCCACGACTTACTAAGAAATGATAACTATGGGCTAAATATTTTCGAACACCTATAATGTGAGCAGTTGCATCTGTTTGAAGTCTCGATAATTTTTAGCGGTACTTTAGTATGTAGAACGCTGAAGGCACGACGCAGATGACCCGAACTCATATTACAATTTACACATTAGCGTTACAATCAGTGCCGTCCCCATATCAGTCTTCGTAGAAAGTGTCACATATTTGTATAAAATATTTAGGACACCTAAAGTGGAAAGTTTTCTACGTATAAGTACTTTGCTAACTAATGAATAGAATGCTACAAATTGATATTTCCTCTTATTACAAATTTCCGCCGAACGAACTATTCTTCTGAAACGAAAATGTGTAGGTGCAATAGTAGCACCTACTATTTTTTTAAGTATTACATACATACATACATACATAAACTCACGCCTATGTCCCCGAAGGGGTAGGCAGAGGTGCTAGCACCCACATTTCGCCAGTTTATGTTTAGGTCCCAATGTAATAGGTGGCGAGCCTATTGCCATTAACCGGGCACTTATAAACCTGCGATAAATACACACATAACTTCGAAAAGCACCGAAAAGTCATTGGTGTGTGCCATGGTAAAACCTGGGATCGAACCCGAGACCTCGTCTCAGCAGTCCATTACCCATACCACTAGGCTACCGCGGTTATTTTTAAGTATTACGCTAGCTATTTACCTGTTAATGAACATAATCGTACACTACAATGTTGATATTAGAATTTAAGCCTTCATATAATAAATCTCGAAGATAAACTAACCAGTTACTATTTAAGGCACCCCCAAAGAAGTTGATTTTTTTTGCTTGCTTAGAAGCCTCCGAGCAAGAATTTCTTACACTTCGCACTGTGTTTTCAGAAAGGTAACTATAGCAACCTGCTAACATCTTCGATCCACCTTTATTCTAACGGACGAGGCTGTTGCACAGGCTTTCCTCTCAGGTTAAGAGGTCAGACGGTAATCTCTCCCAATAGCCAAAATAAGCCAAACGTGCCAAATCCGGGCTCCAAGGTGAAATCCTCGGATGCAACTAGGGTCATCGCTAAGATGATGACAGGGGCGTTTATACGTGGTACCGGTGTGTCGACCCATTGTCGGGTGTAAGATGTAGAACCCTGACATGTATGAAAAAAAAGCATTGGATATGATAACGGCATAGTTTACTCGTAATATCTAAAACACGCAACGAAGTTTTTTGAAATGTAAGCCGCCTTATTTCAGTACGCTTAGCTCTCCAATTATGTTACTTATGTCACTGGGTGTCATTGGAAAAGCAGACGTATGGGACGTGTTCGCAAATTAAAATTCGTGACTGGTCAGTCAGTTGACATCGGTAGGTATAGTCAACGTCAAAATTGTATGACTATATCCAGGAGTCAAAAATAGGGGATGCTACAGGGCGTCAAAAGTAAGTATTGCGACAAAGTTTCAAAGTTGATGATGGGTACAAAATCACCCAAACCGGGGCAAGACGGGGACACCGTGGTTCCCAAGCCAGAGGGGGCCATATCGAAACCGGAGATAGCCCAGGGTCAGTCGGGGTGCGAGGGATATGCTCTATGGGCAACCTTACACCCTTCTTTAGACCCGAGATGGAGTGCGGTTTTAGCCGGTTTAAGCCCGACATAACCGCCCCCGCTGGCCGGCGGGGGGTTATCCGAAGGGACTTCACGCAAAAAAAAGGGTACAAAATCACCTTGACGTCCAAAGTTGCGCGAATTTAGCTTCTGCCTCTTTTATTTTATGTATGACAACTTTTGAAGCTGACTGTACGTCTCGTTTTTTTCTCGTGAAGTTCCTACGTGTCGCTCCTCCCAATGGCAGTGAGATACCAACTTCAGGAAACTCGAAGAGTCATCCCCATCGTCACTCTGAATTCGCGATAATTGCATGAAATGTCTCTGGGCACAGCAGGCATTGTATAAACATGGTATATTTCAAATTTCATTCAATTTAAACCAGTAGTATATTAATTACTACTCTCGCACTAATCCATCTTATTTAATAATATGTATTGTATTTACATATACTTGTGAGATATATTGTTTTTTCATGTGTAGTCAATGTATTTTATTTCAAACAAAAGATTTTTACCGCCCCCGCTGCCCGGCGGGGGGGTATCCGAAGGGATTTCCGCACGTAAAAAAAAAAATTAATTACGTAATATCTTTTTTGTTTTTCGTGCGGGAATCCCCCGGATCCCCCTCCCCCCCTGCCAGCCAGCGGGGGTGGTTATGTTGGATTCGAACCGACTAAAACCGCACGCCGTTTCGGGTCTTCAGACGCCGGGGTGTAAGGGCCCATAAGGCATTTCTCTCGCGGTAAGGCCCATCATGGAGGATTGGCTAGAGAAGCGACACGGAAGCCTCTCGTACCGACTGACGCAGGTGATCTCCGGGAAGGGGTGCTTCGGGGACCACCTGCATCGGATCAGGAAGGAGCCAACGCCTGAGTGTCATCACTGTGACGCGAGCGAGGACTCAGGGTTGCACACGCTGGCGGACTGCCCGGCGTGGGAGGTGCCGAGGCGTGACCTCGTGGCAGCCATCGGGGTGGGAGTCCTCTCGCTCGGCAGCATGATTGCGGCAATGGTGCGGAGCGCGAGCGCGTGGGCCGCCGCCACCTCCTTCTGCGAGCATGTGATGCTCGCGAAGGAGATGGCGGAGCGCGCCCGGGAGAGGTTAAGAACTCTCCCGGCCCGCCGAGCCCGCAACATGCTCGCCGCGCGTCGCAGGCGACTCAGGCGCCGGAGGTCGCTTAACGACCTCCGTCCTCCATGAGCGCAGGCCTGGGGGTGGCAGGTGAGGCCGCCTGTCACCCCAGCAGAAGCAGGCCGGGACGGTGGGGCAACTAGCGCCCCTCCCCCTAACCGGGGCAAGACGGGGACACCGTGGTTCCCAAACCCGAGGGGGCCATCTCGAAACCGGAGATGGCCCAGGGTCAGTCGGGGTGCGAGGGATATGCTCTATGGGCAACCTTACACCCCGGCGGCGTCTGCAGACCCGAGACGGCGTGCGGTTTTAGTCGGTTCAAGCCCGACAAAACCGCCCCCGCTGGCCGGCGGGGGGGTATCCGAGGGGATTTCCGCACGAAAAAAAAAATGGCATTTCTCTCGCACCCCGACTGACCCAGGGCAATTTCCGGTTTCGAGATGGCCCCCTCGGGTTTGGGAAACACGGTAACCCCATCTTGCCCCGGAAAGGGGGAAAGGGCGCTAGGCACCCCGCCGCCTTGGTTGACAGGTGGCTTCACCTGCCACCCCCAAGCCTGCGGTCCTGGAGGACGGAGGTCGTTGAGCGACCTCCGACATCTGAGTCGCCTGCACCGCGCAGCGAGCATGTTGCAGGCACGGCGGGCCGGGAGAGTTCTAAATTTTCTAAAAATTCTCGCAGTAAGAGTCGGCCCACGCACTCGCGCTCCGCACCAATGCAGCAATCATGCTGCCGATCGAGAGGACTCCCACCCCGATTGCTGCCGCGAGCACGGCACCTCCCACACCCGGCACTCTGCCAGCGTGTGCAGCCCTGAGTCCTCGCTCGCGTCGCAGTTATGGCACTCAGACGTTGACTCCTTCCTGATCCGAAGCAGGTGGTCCACGAAGTTCCCCTTACCGGAGATCACCTGCGTCAGTTAGTACGAGAGACTGCCGTGTCGCCTCTCGAGCCAATTCTCCATAAAGGCTCTTACCGTCGTTATAACGGCGTGCCCTGCGCTTGGTTGCCCAAGTCGTTCCTTCCACAATTACGTAATACCCTAAGACAGAAGGTCCCTTAAGATAGGTTGAACAAATGAACCGTGTTGGTATTACATGGATCTCACAACTTTTTTTCGGTAGAAGAACTGAGTTGAGAGACCTTTTTTATCCAAGTTTTATTTTTAGAGAATTTACAAACTGCTTGATAAAATGCACGTTCTGGGTCAAACAGCGGACAACGACATCTATCATTTATACGAAAAAACTTTTTGATAACTCACAGTGTAGCAAAAATAGCTTCAGTAAACGGAACTCTAGTAGCGTCGTAAGTATTCTGAACGATATGTAGATGGCGCCTAAAGGCATTAACTGGAACCCTGGGGAAATAAGCAAGTGTTTGAAAGTTTAGTAGGTACATTCAAAAATATAATAGCAGGAAATTAGGTGAATTGTAAGGACAGGCAGTCAAATGCGGTTCTTCCAGGTGGACTAACTATTTTGTCAAACTGATTTGACCACGAGGAAAAAAAATCCTGTTGGTCAAACTTCTTCGATTGAGCCCCCGTGATCAAACTATTTTGTCTAACTGATTTGACCGATATCGGAAGCATATTATCATTATTAGATATAACAATTTAATAAATATTTTACAAAAAAAAAAAAAACTTTTTATAAAAAGGCAATCTGGAAGAAAAACCAATGGTTTCTAATTCTATTTACTAATATTATAATCTACTCAAAACGAGATTTCCAAGAGAGTACTAGATTTCGCAAAAATAAATTTACGCATTTGGATGTTGGCAATAAAAACTTTTAAATATTGAAAACTAGCTGACCCGGCAGACTTCGTACTGCCTCAATCGATAGCACCTTTTTATACCTTCTCTGGACCTCCACAAATAATTCAAGACCAAAATTAGCCAAATCGGTCCAGCCATTCTCGAGTTTTAGCGAGACGAACGAACAGCAATTCATTTTTAAATATAAGAAGAAGAAGAAGAAGAAGATAAAGAAGACTAGCTGACCCGGCAGACTTCGTACTGCCTCAATCGATAGCACCTTTTAAACCTTCTCTGGACCTCCACAAATAATTCAAGAACAAAATTAGCCAAATCGGTCCAGCCGTTCTCGAGTTTTAGCGAGACTAACGAACAGCAATTCATTTTTATATATAAGAAGAAGAAGAAGAAGAAGAAGTAGATAGAAGCCCAGGCTAGGGTAAGTCGTTGAAAATGCTGCTTACTATTGGTTCTATAATAAGGTACCTGTTGTACCAAGAATATTCCTTCAATAACTTAAACGTGACATTCGTAATGTTTGTCGTTAAGGAGTTCCATTGCCTGCCTTCGTAGTCCAAATTTAGTATAATCGTATGTCTGAAGCCATAGTTAGGTACTTCTAACTCATGGGATCGGCATAATACCTTCAACAACTTGAACGAGACATTCATGCTGTACATCGTCTAGAAAATTCCAGAACGTCCTTGACCATAGTAATGTACACGTCTCACAGGATGGTCATGAATTTAAAATACCTCGATCAATTCACATTTTCTATTTGATTTTGATGAGTTCCCATGTGAATCTCTGGAGTCTCAAGCCCAATACCAATAAAATTGATATGACACTATCTTGAAGCTAAACCAAACCGAAAACAAAAATATTTTTTTTTTAAATCGGTGCATAAACTACGCAAGAACTATATATATTGCATACGTCTGCGAGCACATTTAAAAGATACAGGCGTGATTTTATGTCATGAAATTACATAAACAATGCCTAAATAAGCGATAGCAGTCATTTCTGTGTATGTCCTGGCATTTATTCAAGAGTTCCGTTGTCTGTCTCGGCAACTTGTCATCAGGTTTTTACGAAATTTAAATGGGACCACTTTGGAATAAATATCTGTGTAACAAAACAAGAATTTTGCAAATCCATCCATATATGACAGTTGAGTCCGAACATACACTAAAAAAAACATCCAAATCGGGAACTTCCTCCTTTTTCGAAGTTGGTTAACAATACCGATACGCCTGTTTATAATTTCAAAGAGGACGACTTAGGAAGGTTTACTAACGTTTATGATGCCGACACAGCCGCACTGGGTCGAATAATATTAATGACAGAATTTCAGAAAAATATAAACAGATACCTAATTTAAATGATTGAAATGATTGAATTTAAGCTCTAGTGAGAAGTGTTCCTATGACTCATCTGTGTGAACTCCAGTGTTTATCAATTAATTCTGGATGACTTCTTTTTTGTCTATAATATAGGCAAAATAGAAGCTACCCAGAATCAATTACAAGCTAAGAGTATAAAGATTACATGTGTAATAATATTTTTACTACAATTTAAATGTTCTAGAGATAGTCAGGTGACCAATTTGAATCTATGACTTTGTATAATGCCAATACCAAAACACACTCGTCTTCTTTTCTATAGGGTACATAAGGATTTCTAAATGTGCTTCACGCCCACATCAATCGTCATCATCGGTATAGCGTGAAAATTAAGAATGATATTTTAATAATAAGTAAATGTTATTTTGTATTTTACCCAGGTATCTGTAAACTTATTACCTTCTCTTGTAGCTATAATAAATAGATAGTATTATAAAAAACGAAGGAGTTTAAAACCTATATGCTTATGCGACAACCTAATGCTTATTACCTCAAATTACTATATGTACTTATACTAAACTGAAGGATACGATTTTGGAAAATGTAAGAAACTAAACCATTTATGCATTTTATACATAACTACCTATTTATTATACTTACATATAAAACGAAAATACTTGTTATTTACCCGATCAATCTAAATTTTATTCTTACGCCGGTTGACCCATGTACGGAATTAAATTAATTTCATTTAAAAAAGAATGGAGGATCATATCTATCTGACAGCTACTGATATTATTGAAGTACTTTTAAAATTAAATGGCCGTGGTACATATACTCGACTCATACATAGTAGGTATATAAATACTAATACACATCAATCTTCTGTTTTTTTTTTCACAAGAACAAGAATGTCATTTTATGCACATTTTTGTTGTTTTGTTTTCATAACCCCCAATTATTATTTTTATACACTAATAAATATCAACATTAAAAATCAATTTTATACAGGTTTCCAGGTAAAATAAGTCAAAAATCTATATTGCTGATTGTTCTATGCGTACCTTACGAGTTCCAGTTTACACACATACTGAATACCTACCTACCTATCCACGTAGTATATTTAAGTTCGGTTCGGTACGGTTCGATATTTAAGTTGTGTGGAGGAAAGGGGTGTGATGTTCCTCCAACACAAAGGTAGGATCCTCCGACCAGGCAAGGTGATCACGCCTGGCGGGCTGCTGCCCAACGGTTGTTGTTGGGATGTTGTTTATATTATGGTATACCAGCGCGCGAACTTCACTTTCGCGATTCAGGGTTGGTAGTGACGTAGTAGTATCGAAGTAGTTCAACTTGTTGTCGCTAGATGGCGCTGGGTATGATGAGTCAGCTGTCTTAGCTCTCTTGTGGAGCGTGCCAGTGCCAGTCTTGTGTAGTTCCGGTAAGCTGGAACTGGATGCCGCTGGATCCAAGAGGTAAGTCCCTCTTGTATGGGGCGAATGCTACGTAGACGGGAGAGATGCGCTCTTCTTACGTGGACCGTATGTGCAGTGTGCTGTGCCTTAGAGGCTGATGTGGCCGTAGGGTAACCAGGCTGCAACGGTCGCTGCATGCTGTGGTATCCCAGTTGAGGCCGAAGCTGCTGGATGGCGAAGACTTAATTACCGCTCATGCGGAAGAAGTGAATAGAATGGTGGCGATAGGAATACTGCTGATATGTAAAGCGTAGGTTACGTGATCAGATCACGTCGGGGTCACCACTATGGAGGAACGGGGTGTGATGTGCCTCCAACACAAAGGGAGGTTCCTCCGACCAGGCAAGGTGATCACGCCTGGCGGGCTGCGGCCCCTCAGTTGCCGTTGGGATGTTGTATATATTATGTTATACCAGCGCGCGAACTTCACTTTCGCGATTCAGGATTGGTGGTGACGTAGTAGTATCGAAGTAGTCCATGCAAAATGTCACGAATTCATACAAGTACCCGAGGGGGCCATCTCGAAACCGGATTTCCGCACGAAAAAAAAAATGTACAGTAGGTAGGTTTGATTTTAGCGTCGGTAAGGCCCATCATGGAGGATTGGCTAGAGAGGCGACACGGAAGCCTCTCGTACCGACTGACGCAGGTGATCTCCGGGAAGGGGTGCTTCGGGGACCACCTGCATCGGATCAGGAAGGAGCCAACGCCTGAGTGTCATCACTGCGACGCGAGCGAGGACTCAGGGCTGCACACGCTGGCGGACTGCCCGGCGTGGGAGGCGCCGAGGCGTGACCTCGTGGCAGCCATCGGGGTGGGAGTCCTCTCGCTCGGCATCATGATTGCGGCAATGGTGCGGCGCAAGCGCGTGGGCCGCCGCCACCTCCTTCTGCGAGCATGTAATGCTCGCGAAGGAGATGGCAGAGCGCGCCCGGGAGAGATTTAGAACTCTCCCGGCCCGCCGAGCCCGCAACTTGCTCACCGCGCGTCGCAGGCGACTCAGGCGCCGGAGGTCACTTAACGACCTCCGTCCTCCATGAGCGCAGGCCTGGGGGTGGCGGGTGAGGCCGCCTGTCACCCCAGCAGAAGCAGGCCGGGACGGTGGGGCGACTAGCGCCCCTCCCCCAAACCGGGGCAAGACGGGGACACCGTGGTTCCCAAACCCGAGGGGGTCGTCTCGAAACCGGAGATGGCCCAGGGTCAGTCGGGGTGCGAGGGATATGCTCTATGGGCAACCTTACACCCCGGCGTCTGTAGACCCGAGACGGCGTGCGGTTTTAGTCGGTTCAAGCCCGACATAACCGCCCCCGCTGGCCGGCGGGGGGGTATCTGAAGGGATTTCCGCACGAAAAAAAAAATTTGAAACATCGAGAAGAAAGTATGAAAATCTGGCTAAGATCGGTTTACTTAAGTTCTGTGGAGCTTTTCCATTGCAAGGTAGATGGCTCTTGTATGAAGAAAGAAAGAAATGTAACAAAAAAACCATGCTGATAAACAAACATTTAGAGGATTGTTTTTTTTTTATTTATAACCTACTAGAATCACTGAATCATATTGTATTGACACATTCCGTGAGTCGTGACACCTTTATTTCAAATAGAATACAAATGATCATGATTGAATACAAGCATCCGAAGCAAACTGGCGCTCGAGGTCCACTCTCCTACTCCATCTCCTTTCCATCATGATTTGGCTTATAATAAAGCTTTAATGAAAGCATCAATCAATCAGCAGGTGTACAGACTAGCAGTTGATATTTCAAGTGAATATTATAGACTAGGTCTGCAAGGCGAATCCCTGCTTGTAATGTTGAGCTGAGTGAGACATCGTGAATCAGATTTTGAATATTTTGAACAGTGATCATTCCTCCGTGGCAAGTCCGATTTTGAAAATTCTTTTTAAAAGTCACAACTCTGGACATGCTTTCTGAGCGTGTAAAGTTTGGTCACAGTGTCTCGAGCGGTTATTATGTAATTCCATCTGGAATTTTTTAAACGGTGATCATTCCTCTGTGGTAGCATTAATTTTTTCAAAATATATCCTTAAACCTTCCTCTGATTTACCTCTTTAATCATGATATTGTCGGAAGTTTACGCGAATGTTACACATTGAAATAAAACTATTTTTAACGGATTCTATCGCGGTTTATTTGATGTTATTTTATATTTTACATTGAACCCGACGTTTCGGTTGCTTTTAATCATGCCAAATTTCGTTCTGATTGGATTAGTAGTTTAGGAGGAGACCTGTGACAAAGAAAATCCTGAAGTCTGGTATGAGGAGCTTTCGCTCGACTTCGTCTCACTCCGCTCAATTACTAGCTGGCAAGGCAAACTTCGTTCCGCCATAGAATCAAGTTAGGTTAGTTACCTTCATTCCGCCATAGAATCAAGTTATGTTGGTTACCTCATCAACTGAGTTTATTTCGTGAATGTCTTATATAAGTATGCACAGTATCCCGAGGGGGCCATCTAAAAGCCCTAGATGGCCCAGAGTCTCTCGCGGTGCAAGGGAATTGCCTTACACCCCGACATAAGAGACCCGAACGGCGCAGCGTGCGGTTTTGGTCGGTTCGAGTCCGACGTAACTACCCTCAGGGGCCGGCGGATGGGCCCGTGGGGAGTTCCATAAAAAAATAGGCGGAGACAAATAAAAAAAACCGAAAATCATGAAAATCGATTCACCCATTATCGGGTTATCTACGGTCATCACTAACAAGAAATACGACTTTCTTTTATTTTATATATGTGTATATAGATATAGATTAACGTCTTTTTTACAATAAGAAACGGTCACTGCTTTCGAAAGTTTGGTTCAATGAGAAAAACGTACTTTAATGTAAATAGCATATTGTTTCTTATATTTTTTACACTTATTGTCTTATACTTTCACAGTTGTTCCCACTGCAATATTGATAGCATATCAGTGACTAGCAAACTTATACTGTTGTTACGAATTGACACAAAATATCTGCAATCGGTACGAGAATCATAAATAAAAATAAAAATAATAAATATAAGTTTGCGAAACTCTTCTTTCTATAAAACAGTACCTAACATTTAACTGCACCTCCATAATTCTTTCAATTTTATTTGTTATAGTAAATGCTATTGTAGGAATAATTATACATAAAACTACAGTAATTACATTTGATTTTTATACACTACAATCTATTTAATGATTTCTTAAGATAACTTAAGATAACTATTGTAGGTCTATTAACATTCTTATATATTAGGAATAGAAAAACTTTAAATTATTCCTATGGTTTGTATTCGCTAATTTGTAGATTCATATCACACTATAGATTCTATACTTTAGTTTTGTTTCTGTCTTTCCTTGGGTCTGTCGTTTCATTATCATTGTAAGCTGGATTATCAACTCCAGAGTCACTACTGCCATCGACATTGTCTGATACTAACTTCGCTCGATTTAAATCTAACTGTTTGGTTTTATCTGTAACTGAACCCAAATTTTCTTGCTTATCATCAGCTATTCTTGTAATGTCTATAGATGCAATAGTCTTCTCATTATCTTTGTTCGTTTCGTTACATTCGATATCCGAGGGTTTTTTCTTACAAAGGCTATTGTCATCATTACCGGCCCTCTTACGGATATAAAATGTATTAAACAAATAATAAATGCATCCAGTGATAAATGTAGCTCCAGCAAATATTTGATAAGTCGGTCTGGTGCCAAAGAACTTCATTAGATAACCGCCGATCAGACTTCCAGCACCTTTGCCTGTAAATAACAATGTTTATAACATTAGAAGTGTATAATGTAGCTTAAAAAATAGTTTTCATGTCATTTGCAATACAATAATATATATATGGACCCTTTGAATTTGATTTTATTATATAATAAATCATAACAAACATTTGTTGCTATTAGATTTTCATCAAAGTGAAGGTACTTATTTTACATGCCCATTCTGTTTAATTAATCATTTATTAATAATATTAATAAAATTTTATTAATGAAACGTCTTCCTATATAGGTATATCGTAGACAAAATCAGAACAAGAGTTTTAGTCTACAACATTATCTGCCGATTACAAATTTTACTTACCAACGCCATAATACAGTCCACCAAGAAGGCCCTGTACAGAAGTATCGGTGGTAGTCGATGACAGTTTTGCTGCATACGTCACAGCAGCAGTGAAGGACAGCGATGACGTCACTGACTCCAATGCTTCAAAGACTAGGCATAGCCACGGATTGTAAATCAAAGAGTAACCTGAAATGGTAAATAGGTATAAATAAATATCTACATAAATATAGTTTTCAATTAATTTTCGACTGATCGACTGGATTGGCTAGATAGGAATTCCAACTGAAGGAATAATCAGGAGGACCTAATCTATAATTTGCATTATAATATATGTTAAACTTTACCACAGATAATGTACCTGTTTAATTTTGTAAGTTTGTTTGTATTTAATATTTATTTATTATTATATGTTTGGGGTAATCTTGGGAACCATTGTAATTATTAGAAAAATAAATTCACTATTTGAAAAGTACATTATAAATGGACATAATATATAGCCTATATATTATATGTAACATAAACTGAACTTAAGCGGCTTTTTTTACAAATTTCTATAAAACTATCTGTCCTGTATATTCGAAGTTGGGTACTAGGACACTAGAAGACTTGAACTGAAAATTAATTTAGGTAGCGGTAACGAGGTGAAGTGAGATTCCATCTAGGTGGGCCGTATGTTCGAGACCTTTTATTTATTTATATATAAATCCATTTCATTAATCGGCTCCTGTGACTATTTTTTCATTTCAATACCAGTACAGCAAACCCATTTTAGGGTTGGCAACCCAGATTTAGACAGATTATCATAGTTCAGCAACTATGTATATTACCATCTTCTTTAGATAAGTACTGCACCTAAAATGCCATGCACCATCTATCTTGTCTCTAACTCGCTTGGTTGCTTTGTAAGCTGTAGGTCCACTTTCACTGTGATTCGTGAATTTGTCTTTTGTCTCTTTTAACTTTCTATTATTTTATGACCTATATGGGCATTGGGATGTGCCACTTTAAATTCTCCCATCAAGGAATGTTAATGACTATTTATAGAATATCGTGTGATTTGTTCGCTAAGGTTTTAAGATATGAATTTGAATAATTCATAAAAAAAACTTTTTAATAACACCGTGGGACACCGTGCGGTTTTAGTCGGTTCATGCCCGACATAGCCACCCCTGCTGGCCGGCGGGAGGGTATCCAAAGGGATTTCCGCACGTAAAAAAAAGGGTTATGCTGATTTCAAAAGTTTGTATCGCACAAGTTTTATCTCTGTGTTCTTTGATTTCGCTGCAAGCTTATGAAATCAGCACATTTTTTTAATAAATGCATGTCTTTAAAAAGTTTTTTTAGTAATTATTTTATATTCAACTTTTTAGTTTTAGTAATGTCATGTAGCACCAGAGAGCTAAATCTGTCAAAGGAGCTCAACACAACAAGTCTATCTTGTTTAGTTACAAACCACCTATCGTCTCCATAATCAGACCCAGAATAGCTATGACTACCTTCCTACTCCATTACTAGATCGGTTAGGTTTATCACGTTTAGTTTACGAGTTCCTATGGCCACCTTTCTACTCCATCATCAGACCTTGAATACCATGTAAGACCAGAGAGTTTGTCGAGACAAAACAAATGAGCCCCAACTCGATAGGTTTATCTTGTTTAGCTTAGGAGTTTCTGTAGCCACTTTCCTACTCCATCATCAGACACCCTGAATACCAAGTCACATCAGATAGTTTAACAAGACTAAATGAAAATGAAAGAATAAATGAACCCAATCTCGATAGGTTCATCTTATTTAATTTAGGAGTTCCTATGACCACCATCCATCATCAGACCTGCACCATGGTACCATATTAATGCATTATCATCCAAACTAAACGTGTGTGCAAAATTTCATCTCAATCGGTTGAAAAGAACTGCTTCAAATTCAGTTGCAAGATTTGACCCGAACTAACATAGACTCATACGCACTTAAACACGTTTATTGTATGGGAGTCCCCTAAAATATTTGTTTTATTTTAATTGAATAATTTATTATTAATGTGAATATACAACTTAATATTCTGTGAATATTTCAAGCCGTTATTAATATCGTGCAAAAAACGGTAAAAAGATCACGTTTGTTGTATAGGAGCCCCCTTAAATATTAATTTTATTCTGTTTTTAGTATTTTTATGTTAGCGGCAACAAAAGTACAACATTTGTGAAAATTTCAACTATCTACTTATCACAGTTTGAGATACAGTCTGGTGACTGACGTACAAATGAAAAGCGCAGCCCCCTTTGGGTATGGAACCCTAAAAAGGAAAAAGGAATAAACCGAACAGGTTTCTTTGGATTTAAGAAAACCACTTGTTGTTGAGATGAACTAGAATTATGAAATGGTACAAAGATTGTGTAGTGCTTTTAAGTGATGAGAGAAAGCGTCAAGTGTTGTGGTTCTTCCACCACATAAAATTGTTCTATTCCGAATGAAATTGTATAATTATAACGACGACCATACAAATAAAACCTGAAACAGACTATTTTGAAATTTTGCACTCCAAAATTCAAATGAATGATTTAATCGCTAGGGTCTAGTAAGTTTCGAATTGTGTCATTGAAACACTTAAGTACTTTCACTAGTCAAAATATTTACATGGCAAGTTATTATCAATTATTATAATCTTTCAAGGGCCTTACCCTTGAAAGATTTGTCATAAATCAATTCTAGTGACCAGTATTATTGTAGATCGACAGAATGACTATTAGTACCCCAGTAGCACCAAGACATTTTAAGGAACAAATCAACCTGCAAGAATCTCAGGTAAAACGGTTTCTGTATCATGAACGGACAATAAGTTTACAAAAATGTGAATAAAACCTGATTTAATGGTTCGTTTTACTTAATACGGGTTGGTTTGAACGTAAAAAAAATACATATACTCAAGTCTTTTTCCTTCTGGGGTAGGTAGAGACAACAACCTGCCATCTGCTCCTATGCTGACACAATTCACTAGCTTCCTCTACGGTCACTAAACCTATTATGCAAGTTCATCGGTTTCAGCATAAGAGCCTGCGCTGCCTCATGCATGTCACGCATGCGAGGGCCTACACGATGCAGCTCATGCAGCGCAAACCCTAAAAGCTCTGAAACCTTTGACTGAAAAATGTGACTGATAGTAGCCAGCACGCATCATTGCCAGAGAGGAATATATTTATATTTATTTACGTAAATCTCTACAACATATTAACACCTTGCAAGTAAACCTCTAATTATTATTATTATTATAAACAAGGAATAGGTAACCTAAATACGCAATGCCATGGGAGGAATGCCCGGCATGTGAGGTATGCCCGGCATGGGAGGAATGCCCGGCATGGGAGGAATGCCCGGTATGGGGGGAATGCCCGGCGAGGGAGGTGCTGAGGCGTAACCTCGTGGCGGCAATCGGCCGGCGAGGGGGTATCCAGGGTAATGCCCGGACTGCAACTGCACGAAAAGATGCCCCTCGCCACTCACTGCTAACACCCTTAGCTCTTGCAACGTATAATCGTCACCAAACAACTTGACAATTTGCCAACTTGCCGCTGCATAGGTCAAGACGCGTGAGATGACTGGTGTCATCTGTGACCCCAAAATGCCGGTTAAGTTGAAGGGGCAGCTCTATAAAACCATCATTATGTGTTTCCTTTTACACGGCTGTAAAGCATGGCCATGGCTAGAGTGATATATGCAGAAGCTGCGCGTCATGGAGATAAATATACTGCGATGGATGTGCTGAGTTACGCGTAAAGATCGCGTGAGGAACTCCCGCGTCCGCACATGGAGACCCATGTCCGAACATTGCAGATAAAATGCAGGAGTATCACCTTGGCTGCACATTTTGCGGCAAACGTCTGACTACCTGGGTAACAAATGTCTAGCCAAGGCACTTCCGCCGGGCCCCGTTAGGAGGGTAGTCCCAAGAAGTGCTGGTTAAGAAGACGAGTTATATAAGTCTCGGATGCAATCAGGACACAACGCTGAGATGATGATGATGACTATACAAATAAATAAAATTGAAGTGTCTGTTTTTAATGTTAAAATAACAGGTTTTTAATTATTGCATAGGAATGTATTTAAAAAAAATTGTCTGTCTGTCGGTCAGTTTGAAAGAGGTAATCTCTGGAACCGCTGGACCGTTTTTGACGGGACCTTCACTGGCAGATAGGCAATAATACAAGGCTACTTTAACATCAGAAATATTATTAAGATTCCGTGCAAAAAAAATAAAACCCACAAAATTGTGAATAAAATCTGCTTTTCTCTGGCACGGCTGAGTGGATTTTGACGGGACTTTTAGGAAGGTAATGTTACAAGGCTTTATCTTAGAAAAATATTTAGGGTTCCGCGCAAAAGAACTAAAGTCTTGAAAATATAAATCCACGCGGACGAAGTCGCGGGCATAGCTATATATAAGAAACACGTACCTATAGGTAAGTACCGAGTACTATTTTCCACTTTAACTTACTGACTTGAGTAATTAGCAAACAATATCATAGGAGATAAGATAAGAATCATAGATTTCTCACCGAGTAGTCTTATGGCATAAAACACGAATCCGATGAAAAGAACATTGGCGTGTCCTAATCTCCTGATGATAGGGCCGGAGAGCACCAGAAGCGGTAGACCGGCCACCCCACCCACAGTAATGGTGATGCCCATGAGAGAGCGAGAAGCACCGAGGTCCTGAAGCAGCCAGAATAGAAAACTTTCGATGTAGCCCCAAGCCGTACCTGAAAATAAAGGATTATTTATTAAATACTGCCTTGGTATGGATTTTAAACCTAAAATGTTATTCTTGAAGTATGACTTTAGTTAGATTCGAAGGAAATTGTTTTCTTCAGTTATAGGAAGGTACGGCCGACATGTGGCGGAAATTCCGATGTGTCACACCGTGAGTGGTGCAGCAGTGCTGGAGCCTGTTGCGCGATCAGGCTGTCCGGTTACATACGATATACGTAATTCTGCTCTCGTCCTTCTGCTCAAAAATGCTCTCGTACAAACTACACCTAACAAGCCAAACGACCACGTCTTTAGGAATATACATTTATTAATCCTTAGTACTACATTCATTAATTATCCATATATACATATCCGTGAATATCTAACATGAAGCAGTAGTTCAAACACCACACAAATTGTATTCGATTACTAATCGGAAAGAAAATGGAGAAGTCGTTTTATTTCTCCGGATTTCATTATGAAATTGAAAAATGAAAAAATGTTTTATCAATATAAAATACACTTTAGGTTTATTTTTTTTTACTTCCGCCAAACTGCAGGACAGTTTATTGACAGATGTAACTCCCGAGTGTCGTCTCATACGTGCTTTCACAATAATAATTTGTAGGTTTTTTTATCATTTGTTAATTCTATTTTCATCTCATAGCAATAAGTGGTAATTATGGTTTTTATTTTTCCTTTTAAATTATGACACCAAAACATTTAAGTGTATCCATACACACTGGTGATATACCCATATTGTTATTTGATAATTTCAATAGATCTACTGTTTAAATTCAAACGACTGCAATTTCCAATAAAACTTCCTTAGATTTAAATCCATTTAACGTTTAGATTTGAACGCTGATAGTTTTTAGCTAAGATATAATGTAGTTGTATTTCACATGTAACTTTTGAGTAGAATCGGCTGGAATTATCTCATGAAAAAACGGAGAAAACCCCATATTCTTACAATTTCTTAGAGCTGATGCCAAAATCATGTAACTGCTTAATTTTTGGGAATATATATTCACGTCTCTATAACTTTGAAAGGTTTCGCAGAGATGCATTAAACAATACTATTTTGCCAGTTGTTTTCTGTCCCTATATGGAGATAGACTTAGGGACGGAATGTAATACGAGCCCATTACCATCAATCGGCTGTTTTTTCTGACTCCGAGATGTTAATTCAAAATAATCCCATATTAAAAAAAACAACTATGACATATTTACAAAAAAAATAATAAACAACTTTTTAAGACTTCACAAAAAAGTAATATAGTCCATACCCATGATGAAGCAGGCAATGAAAAGTGCTACGATTTCAATATTTCTGAACACGGAGATGACATCTTCGAGGAGATTCTGCGCTGGCTGCTTGAACTCTAGGTCAATGCTTAACATTAAAGCCCCCGAAGCCACTTTCAGTACGGCGTATAGATAAAATGCTGGTCTGAAAAATACAAATGAATTGTCGTGTGTTTCATTAAATAACCAATAAATTTGAGCTGTAGAGCTTTACCATAAGAGTATACTCTTATGGTAAAGCTCTACAGCTAGTCGTTACTTTATGATGAATTTCAGTAGTTTCAGTTTTCTTTAGGTCCAGTCCGTCCGCCGCGTTGAGCTGGCTCGGCGGTGCTGTTTTACTGTTTTGTGCAAATACATAAAGCAAGGCTGTTTTAGGCGGGTCGCCCGTCACACGATTTGTTCGCGGCTCGAACGTAGCCCACCGCGGGTGCCCACGGTATGGTCTGACAGAACCGCGCCGGGTGCCCGTGATGGACGCGGGCACCCGGCCGACCGTAAAGACTTTATTTATTACTTGTACTTACGTGACTACTAAGCTAACTAAGCGATTTTTATCGATAACCCATCATGCAAGTTTGCTATTAAAGCTTCGCATTAAGAATTTCGTTGCTGGATAGACTATGAATTTCGAAACACGTTTTGAAGTCAAAACTAACGTAAACAGAAAAAAGCCTAACAAGCAAATGTCATGACCTTACAATCCTTGCATACTGCCGAGCTATCTTATGGCCCTGTGTAGTATTTTGTAATCAAAGGTTAGCTGCCATTAAGTACACACATTGCGAGTACACCGAATAATGAACACGATACGTCAACAGAGAACGAGTTTGGATAGTGTATAGAAGTCTTAAATGTAGAAGTTATGCTATGGAATTAGATATAGACATAGTTCTGGTAAAAAATATACTTTTCGTACCATTTGCTCAAAAAAGTGACATTCTATGCCACAAAAAGCGAACATAACAATAATCATTTTTAATCTGTTAAAAAAAGGGAAAGAAAATTGTACTGAATTTCAGTCATCCTCTAGTGGGAGAATGTGATTTAATTTAATACTTACCGAAATTTATACTGAACTACATCTGTGTTTACACCATTGAGTTTGTATATAAAGCATTATACATACATTTGACCATTTGCACGCTTCGAATCATATGCGGCGTTCGCGTGCAAAGGCTGTTTGCAAATGGAATGCTGCCTTTAAAAAAATTACGCGCGCGATTCCTATTTTAATTAATAAACCAACTGTTTAAAAAAAACATTGATTGATTGGTTTTCGAGCGCGTAATTTAAATTAGAAGTTTTAATTCTTTATTTGTGACCTGCCAGTATTTTATGTGATAAAATAGAAAAAGTTTGATAATAAATATTGTTTTCGAAAATGGTACGAAAAGGAGTATTTTCCTCGGTGATAAAGCTCTCTTAGTCTTGGGTGAACTTAAATCCCTCGCTACACTCAGGACTCGTCTTAAATCCCTCGCTTCGCTCGTGATTTAAGTTTTTAACACCCTCGCTACGTTCGGGAGTAAACCTCGAGTCCTTCGTTACGCTCGCGATTTAAATCGTCACCCGCGACAGAAGACACTGCTTTATCCCCTTGGTTAATAATCTACTATTTTTATTTAAAATTTTAGTTTAATATTGTTTTAACAAGTTGTGAATAAAACCAAATACGCAATTTGTAGCTACAAACTGACATGACAAAGATGTGAGCCAAATAATTATAAGGAAATTGTGAAAAATAATGTACATATAATAAGTAAACGAAATAACTTGCAACAGTATTATCATTTAGATACAAATTAGAAACAAGAGCTTACCTGAAATCTGTATATCCTTTTCCTTTGCTAGCATAGTCTATCAACATCCCTGAAAGTGGTGATGAGATCATTCCTCCAATACTGCCGTACACTCTCTGCAAACCGTAGTCCGCCTTCTGTTCCCTGACGATAGCTATCACAGCACCTTCGAACATCGCGAACGCTGTCCCTCCGATGATGCCGATAAACACACGGACCTGAAGAGAATAAATAACTACATTAATCGTCATCATTATCATCAAAGCATAATTCTCTACTGCATCCAAAGCTAGCACTTTTGGAGTCAGGGGTCAACTCTCCTACTCTTTCTCTTGATTTGGCTTATCTTGGCTATCACGGGAGCGAAGGCCGTCATACCCCCCGACTCCAAGAAAAAATTCTATGTCTGAACCTCGCCCGTCAATCAGCAGGTGTACCGTCTTGCAGATCAGGTTGGCCTATACCCATATCAGTGTTTTGGTGTAATTCCTGTACAAGTAATAAACACAAAAGACACGTGAAGTGCGTACCAAAGCTCTCATACACATTGGGGACAAGGCCGCACCTAACTAGTCTCATGTATCCACATACGATTGCGAAACAGACAATTTTATGTGCGGTTGAATTGTTATGTTAAGCTTGATTATCAATATGCATTCAGTTATTTTAGTATTTAATATTATACAAATACAATTTGAAATTTTCAATTAAGTATATGCAGAAGTCTAGTTGTAGTAGTGGTTTAGTTGTAGTAGTAGTCTTGTTGTGGTAGTAATCTAGTTAATATGCTCATTGATTTAATTTAAAGTAATATAACTCGAAAGGATATATCTGTAAATAAAAGTTATGTTATTTTCAGGATAGGTGTTTGAATTTAACTAGATTTTTATATAGAATAGTTTAAATGTTAAAATAAAGGGAAGAATAGCCTTTTAGAAGATGAAACAGCCCTGGTTCTTCGGTACTGTTTGGCTACCACAGGCAAAATGTGTAAGGCCACTACGAAATTTCCCAGGATTCCGTAACATATGGAGCTACACGTAGAAAGTAATAATTATGCTATCAAATCTGTGTTTTGCCAAAATATCCACACGGGTAATTTGAATTCACGTGAATGATTCGTGCTCTATTTTCGAGACGAGTCTATATTCCTCCAACTATCAACAAATATGAGACATTTTATTCGCACTAATTTCTGTGTAAGTCAATATTTAGTACGCGGATTAAAACCACCAGAAGAAAAATCGTTAGGCGAGATTCTGCTGTGCGAGCTTCGCTAAGCTAACCCGTACCCTGAAAGAGATCAGTTGTTAGGATCGACTGACATAATGCGTTTCTTGGCAGTCATTCATATTTATTTCCTATTTAACTAATTTTAATAACTGAATATTATAAAACTAGTCAAACATCTTTATTGCATAACTAACTCCACGCCGCGGGCACCACCGCGGCGTGGAGGTCAGTTATCGTATTTTGGTCATATCTTCGGTTATATTTAACCAGTTGTAATTAAACATATGGTAGATTTAAGTCGGACCATTTCTAATAGAAAAAAACAGATCAAAATTCGTTAAGTAGTTTTGGCGTCCATCGCGAACAAACAGTCAAACAGACAAGAATTTCAAAAGAAATATTTTTGTGTTCAGAATCTCTTATTTAACATAACACAAGTATTTTATAATTTACTATTTTATAATAGTAGATGCAATCGTCGCCGTCGTTGAAATTCAGTAGAGAAAGTTTTGTGTCAATATTGGTTTTAATCAGGGCGAGTGAAGCGAACCCTGTCACTATTGCACAATCTATGCATTTTTGTGGTAACCTTTACTGAGAAACTATCACAGTTTCCGGTTTGGACTTTGACATGGTAATTTCTATTCAAGTCTAGATGTGTCAAAAATCATAAAAAGATAATTTTCTCTTTCAAAACTGCCTCCAAAATTATTACTAGGCAGAAAGTTAAGCAAACTTATACCTTTTTTTTTTTTTTTTTCGTGCGGAAATCCCTTCGGATACCCCCCCGCCGGCCAGCGGGGGCGGTTATGTCGGGCTTGCACCGACTAAAACCGCACGCCGTCTCGGGTCTTCAGACGCCGGGGTGTAAGGTTACCCATAGAGCATATCCCTCGCACCCCGACTGACCCTGGGCCATCTCACCACTAACAGCATCGCTCATCCTGTCTCCTCTGAAAACAGAGGAGTAAGAGCGATGTGTTCCCGCCACGTTGGGTATTGGCCGACGATCAATGCCAACCCTATGAAGGGGTAGCCATTGACCGCCGCCCAGGGTGTACCGGCCACTCCGATTCCGTTCCCCCCGGAATGCAGCGGGATCGGAATCGGAGCGACACTCGAGGAGGTTACCCAACACACACCCCAGCAAACTTATACCTATACGATTTTAATTTTCTCTGATATAGTTAAATGTGATGGCAAATTATTCATAATATGCTTCCATTGCTCCAAGCGATAGAGATACAAGCTAATAAGATGTAGGTAATTGGGTATATTAGGTAAAAAATAAATTGCGATTATATGTTTTGAAAATGAGTGTAATAACTGAACGATTCAGTTTCACATGAACGGCATAGCCGTAGCTGCTACGACGCAGAATAGTAAAGCGATTGACGCGAGCAATAGGTCAGGTCGTCCGTTCACTATATCAAGTTCATCATTACCCAGTTAGTGATGATTAGCCAACAATCTTCCCATCAACGGTTCCGGCGCTCAATCTGCATGACTTTACGTTACCGCTCCACGTGCTCATTGACAATTTTATTAAATCCTCACGTGTTATTGTATAATGTGATCTACCTACAGCCTAATCAACATTTAGTTATTTACAATCATATTCAAATCACTTGAAGTTTTCTATCAAGGAAAATTTATAATATTAATTGAATTAGTATGAAATTGGTTGGAAACAGTGACCAATTGTCACTTTATTTTTTTATTTTTTATATTTAGGACACGTCAATTTGACTTCACCTCGCCTGATGGTAAGCTGAAAGTAAAGTCTCAGGAAAGAGGGTTGTTGTGTTGAGTTTAATAGGAAAGGCGCATTTTTTAATTCTTAGGGTTGTTTACCACGAAAGGAAAAGGAACCTTTATAAACATTTTCGTGGTTTCAATACGAATGGTAGACTAGCCAAAAAAAATTATAGCGGTAAGAAGTACATACATAACAGTAAATTACTGCCGTATCTAAGTCGTGGTAGAGCATGTTGTTCCAGGCTCTTGGTTATTAGTCCATTGAATGATACGACTATCGGTACAATGATTGTATTTCACATGTCAACAATCTTAGGTACCAAGTCCAAATTTATTTACTATTATGACCAAGTTGAATAAACTATATCATATGATATTATATAGGTACGTACACACTTAACATATATAAACACATAGACACGCACATGCCCAAATACATACCTACTCCCGTCCTAAGCCCTGACGCTATTTTTGAAAAGTATGCCATACTTACAGCGAGGTATGCCCAGAAGGTGAATGCAGGGTCGAGTTCGATCGGCTGTTGGTGGTTTTCACAAAGACCTTTCCGAGGTGCTGTTGCAGCGCATGCAGCCACACATCCTGACAATTTTTGAGAACCTACACGTACTTTCACTCCGCCATCTTGACCCTGAAAAATAAACCAATGTTGAATGTTAGTAAATAAGCTATATGCTTTTCGATCAAGGTTCAAAGTCACAGAAAATTTAATAAAATCATCAATATTATCTGAGCGTAGTTCCCGGTTGCATCAGAGATTTTGACCTCGGAAACGGTAGCCCAGTTTGATTTGGCATACCTCCTAACCGCGAGAGGAAAGCCTGCGTCAGACTCGTCCGCCAATAAGCTGGTGTATCAGCTTGCAGGTGAGGTTGGCTTGACCCTAAACGTCTTGGTGGGGCCACATAAATACACATAGACAGAAAATTTAATAAACCTTAATCTATTTATCCCAGTTAATAATAAATAGATAATAATGTATATATCTTCGGTTCACGTCAGTGAAGAAATCAGACTGAAATTTTAGAGGCTACACTTAGGACAATATTTTATACTCACAAAATTGTCGGCACATGAAACGCTATCAACACCATCATAGTCTTCGTCGAATTTCGTAACATTTTCACTAGATACCGCTTTCACCCAATAACTTCTAATGTCATGTGGATCAATTTGGACATCGTGAGATATTCTCATACGTAATGTCGTTTCATTAATTTCGTCTTCTATCTCATTAAAAATATCATTTTTCCCAAATAAGCAAGAGCCATTGCTGGCATTGTGGGCACATTCCATTTGATATAATCGCGGTGCTGGGAAGAAAACTTCAAGATCGGAAAGTTTCGATATGGTTGTGTTAAAGAAAGGGTCGTTGGTCATTATTCGCGATGTGCTTTGATCTATCTTCGGTGCCATTGTTTGAGCATTCGTTGACATCACCGTGTGCCGGTATAAAAGTCGTTGATTATCAATTCTCGATTGTAGATGTACGTCATAGGCATTTGTGTGAATAATAGCATTTGTTTCTTCTAATATCAAACCTTCTGGAAGATTGCAAAGAAAGCCACACGATACGATTCTAGAACAAACAACAATATTTACAACACGAATATCACTCCATAATTTTTTTTTATTATAATGTATTGTACGCCGAGACAATCTTTTTTTTATAAAATTCCATCCAACTTTGACCATATACCTACAAGTATATGTATAGTCAAATAGTTCATTGAAAAGTTACATTTGCGATTGCTAAAGTCAGTGAACGCAATTTTATTTTTTTGCATGTCTAGAGGGGGTTAGTGTAAAGTTAATTCCAAGTTGTCCCGCGGTCAGTCAAATCTTGACTTTAAATTATTGTTTTTATATAGTGGTCACGTCCATATGACTTTACCTCGCCTGATGGTAAGCTAAAAGTAAATTCTCAGGAGTGATGGTCACCATTACAGACACCGATAATGTTACAATGGTGACCCTCAGCTTGACGGCCTCATCAGATGCTTTTTCACGCCCTGCTTAAAGGACCCTGGACTGTAGGAACAAGAAACATGTTTGTGTGCTAGAAAAGAATTCCAAATCTTTATGGTGGGGCAAAGAAAAGAAGTGCCTAACCGCTTGGTTCTTGATGAAATTGTTTGCGCCGCGTGAGGGTGATACCTCTGCCTTGTACGCGTTGTCCTGTATAGGATAGTAGGGGATGGGACTCATTGGAAGAGCTCATCGGAACACTCGCCAGGGTAGAGGTGGTAAAATATTGATAAAGACGCAAAATCTCTATGCTACTGCAAGGGTTCAAGGGCGTATTGAAGACATGGCTGCTCCGTCGTGAAAAACCGTCTCGTCTTGTATAGGACTCTGAGTTTACGCGGAATAGTTTTGATGATGCTCTCAATGTAGTTTTTGTTGCTCTGTTTGCATCGAACATCGATATCCAGTAAATTTAGTTTGTCCTGCAGTGGCAGTGGTGTATCGCGATGAGTAGGGAGGGAAAGGAACTTCTTCTTGACATTGAACTTGACCAAGTTTTCAGAGCCCCATTGAGGAATGTGTCCTTGAATGTGCATATGCATGTAGAAGAAAGAGAATGGGCCCCCTGCGGTACATCAGGTAAATACCTAACTCCGAAGCTCGTCCATCATAAAGCACTCGAATACCGGGATACTTCCCAATTGATAAAATTGCATTTGTAAATAATAGTCTGTTAAAATTTAAAAATTTATATAACCTATTAAGGCGAGGGAATTTTTCGAAAATGAGAAGTCCGTGTATTCTGAAAATCATATATGTTATTCTACGCTATTCAATCTAATATTTTCGGTTATCCGATACACGATGACTTTTACTTGCCTCGATAGAATTTGCTCTCAAAGATTGGTCTAACCCAAAAGGATGCCGGATGGGATGTCGTTGGTGCCTTGGAAGATGGGAAGGCATTTGGTGTGGGATGCGACATGTGCTGACACCCTTGCGCCTTCACATCTTCCAGGGACTGCGGACTGCGCCTGCGCTGTCGCTGCTTCGGCAGAGACCCTTAAACGGCGCAAATATAGTAATTTAACAGGTAATTACATATTTGAGCCGTTTGGGGTTGAGACGCTGGGATCTTGGGGTCCAAGTGCCCGTCTTTTATTTAAAGAAATTTCAAAACGGCTTATAGACGCTACCCGTGACCAGAGGGCTGGTTCATTCCTCGCACAAAGGATTGGCATTGCCATTCAACGTGGCAATGCCGCCAGCCTTCTGGCCACCCTCCCAGTTGACGTCGATGGGGAGGAATTTTTTAACGCCTAAACCTGCAGCTTTGTATATAGGTATACAGATATTGTTTTTATACTAATTAATAGTAATTAATTTATGTAAATAAAACTTTACCCAAAACGAATTCCAGTTTTATTTGAGTTGTTGTCAGGCTAGAAAAGTAATAATGATACCAAAACGAAGGTCATTAATAGGAAAATGAAAAAGGTTATCAAAATTTACATAAATACATATTATACGTTGTGTTTTGAGCTTGGCACCGAAAAATTCAACAGAAGAATCTAACTGAATTTTAGTCTTTTAAATTAAATTACAGATTCAGTTATTTTTCTATCTTCAATGCCTATTTTTAGTGTTTTTTTGGTTCATATTAACGTTTACGGGAGCGACTGTCTGATAGCTATATTATAATAATTGTAAGCTTTATTCCCTTTATCTAAAGGGCTACTAGAAGATCTTTTATGTAAATAACAGTTGCGTCATTATTTGTGTTGATACTACAACACCACCTTAAGTTAACCTTCGTTGTAGTTCTGTGTGTTGACGCGAAACACAGGACGTAGTCCGCCAGCGCCTCGATGTGGCGTTAACTTACGTACAACTTTGTTTCCGTGACTTTTAGTCATAGAACCAATTGTTTTTACACGAAAATAGATACATTTGGGAACTAATTTTCGTTCAAACAAATCAAATATTCTCGAATTATATTTATTTGTTAGCGTTTTTAGGGTGCATTGGAACCTATCGAGATAATTGGGGCCGAAGCCAACCGTACCTGCAAGCCTGTATACCTGCTGATTGATGAACGAGGTTCTGGCGCAGGCTTTCCCCTCGGGGTTGGGGAGTCGAAAGGCAGTCACTCCCCTATAAACCAAAACAAACCAAACCCGATTATTAATTCGAGCGAGAATCCCGGTTGCCCCCAAATCTTGCAATTTGGAGCCTGGAGTCCGCTCTCCTACTCCTCCTTTCCATAATTTGGTGGTTTTGGTTGTTGGTGACTGCCGTTTAAACCGCCAAACCAAGAGAGCAAAGCCTGCGCCAGAGCCTCGTCCGTTAATCAGCCTGCATACCAGCTTGCAGAAACCTTACCTGCAAGCCTGGCTTGAGCCCCAGTTATTTTGATAGGACCCCATACATCCTAGAAAACCCTAAAAAATAAATAAAGTTTGAAAATATTTTATTTGATTGATAGAAAATTAGTTCCCAAAATTGTATCTATTTTCGTTAATAACTTTGTTACCTTTGATTCTACGACTGAAAGTCACAAAATCAAAGTTGTAGATAATTTAATCTGCAACACAATTGCTTTTTCAAAGCGTAGTTTACTACGTACTTAGTTATAATTTTGAAGGCAGTTTTATAAAGAGGAAATTGTCTTTTAATGCATGGACATTTTTATGAAAATAGAAATTACTATATTAAAGCCCAAACCCGAAAGTGTGATAGTCTCTCAATAAAGTGTACCACAATAATCCATAAATTGTGGAATAGCGATAGGACTCGCTTCCCTCGCCGTGATAAAATTGCATTCGCTAACTTTTGCACGCTTAGCTTTAAAAAAAAACATTTCCATGGACTAAAAGCCATCCAAAATGTACCGATTAATTACTTTATTTGATAATTTTAAATAAAGAACGCTATTTATGTTTTTCACTCCTCTTGCTCAAAAAGACCGTCATTGTGACGTACCAGAGCGAAGAAAAAATAGCAATTCTTCCCCTAGGGGAAAAAGATTTTTTTTTTAATTTTTGTGTGTTAAATGACAATGAGCCTACAAAAACGAAAAAGTCTTTAGTCATAAGTAGAATAATCATGAATAAAGACTCGACTTATTACTGTTTCATAAAAAAAGAATAGCATTTTAATTTTGAAAAAGGAACTAAAATCGGCGATCTCTGGTAGAATGCATGCAATGTGTTGCGTTGCGGCTACAGAAGAAACAAAAAAAAGACATTGGCGGGAATCTTTATAATTTTTCTCTAATTGCAAATTGCATTGGTAGTGACCGTAATTAATTTTACAATAGTGAAAATGTCATCATCTAGTGAGAATAGAGACCCTAATTTACAAATAGAAGAGAAAGGAAAAGAAATAATTTTCAATCTGTTGCCGTCAAGGTCACAAAGCATTTATTTAAATACTTACGAAAAGTTAATAAAATAAACTACATATTTCATATTGTATTGGATTGTTTTATTTTCTCGCAATCGTAGTGAAAAGTAGAGTGTGTGTTACACTCTACTTAAACGGCGCTAAAACCTATTAAAACTCGGTTTCTATTTACTCCCTCGCTAAAGCTCGGGAGTAAAACTACCTCGTATATAATGAGTCATTTTAGCTCCTTCTATAACAATCTACTATTTTTTCCTGTATTCATAATTTAAAGTGGCATGTACGGGTCCAAGATCCAACTGTCGCCAGAACTCACTATTTTTTTTTCAGGATAAAATATATGGGATACAGTAGTGTAGGCAGTAGTAGTGTAGGGTAGGTGAATGTACCTTGAGTGTATGTATATTTACTAGCTTGTCCCGGCGGCCGTTTGTCAGTCATCAGGTGCTGAAGGTACGTTAGGTTAGGTGCTAAAGGTAGGTAGGTAGTTTTGTCAAAAATGAGAAATTTCGTTTTTCAGTTTGCCATACGTTATTACTTCCCAGAATTCGTTCCTTATTAGCGGCACTATCGAATGGTGTATAATACCGGGTGTATTTTTTACCAAACCAAAATTAACAAGTTTGATTACTGGTTAGGAATATTGATTTTTCAAAATCCAAATGATGCAGCTTTAATTTTCATCAAAATCGGGCTCAGCAGGAATCAAACCCGTTGATTTTGAAAGAAAAACACGCTCTGTATTATGATACCATTCGATAGTGCCGCTGATACGGAAAGAATTCTGCAAAGCCATTATATATGGCATACTTAAGGAAAGATCTAATTTTCAACAAATTACTTTTTTGGAGCCCCAGAGTTCTGGTAAAAGTTACCGCCGCCGACGGAACGGTGTTGGATATGTTCATAATGAATTTTTAACACATACATAAAAATCAGCGCTGCAATTTAAGTGGGTAATAAGACTCTAAAGGTAAGTAAAAAAAATGTACTTTTTACTTACCTTTAGTGCCTGATTACTGACAAATGGCCGCCGGGAATTTATCCCATACATTGTATCCTTGTAAAAATAAGTTAGTCTTGGCGACAGCGGGATCTTATTCTATACCTAGTTTTTGAAAACAGTATAAGTAATATGAAAAAGCTTGCAAAAGATTTTTATTAGATTTGTAACTTATCTATACATTAGAGCCTGTGATAATGTGTAGTAAAGGACTAGAATAATCGAAGAGTTAATGAGCTATGCATCACTGAACGAAGGTTAATTTATCTAACGAAGCCTTTTCCAGGTAGGTACATGCTCTATCAAAACTAGCTGTAAAAAGAAGAAAAAAAAAGTGTAAATTGCAAAACCAAGATACCTACTGTAAAGTGTTTAGCACTCACGTCAAGTTGATGTCGTAAGAATACTGATGAAGTGGCTTGCAAGGATAGTCTTTTATCAGTCTCAAACGCATAGTTGAGTCATCACACGTTGTGAGTAATTCCACGCTGGGTGGAAAGGTCATCGTGATGCGACCAACAGGTACGGCCAAAAGTAGCAGAGCTGATGCACCTCCTAACGCCGAAGACAGCGCCAGTAACAACTAAATAAAACATACAAAAGGTTCATTAATAAAGAAACAATTTAATACTTCTTATACGTTAATGCATATTCGTAAAGCGTCCGATAATGTGATTCCTATGGGTGTGAATATAATTTCTTAATCACTAACGCATAATAACTAATTTCCAATGGAATACCTACTTAAGTGCGAAAGCCGTAACATCGAAACTTGTTTCTTCGAACACCTTTCATCGACATCTCTATACAGCGATAGCTTGTTACTGCGATGTTTCGTGACATCAAAAAAACTGTACTGCGTTGCCTTGTTCAATCGATGTCTTTTCTTTTCAATTTGCCTATAATTTTCAATGCCTTATGATTACCAATAAAGATAATATAATCAACAATAAACGATAATTAACTGATATAATTTCTGATAATTGTTAATTAATAATAAATAACAAAGGACAACTGTCTTTTGTTATTCATTAACTAAACGATAGTAACTGACTAGTAATAAAGGATGCTTGTAGTGTTTTGTTTGTTAATGGGTTTAGCTATAATTTAATAATTTATAGCATTGATGTCTATATTACTAGATTAGTAGTTACCATGCTAATCGTCGCCCATACAGCAGAAGCCCACTGGCATATGGCTTGGCTCCCATCATTAAATGGCTGACGATACGTTAACCGAGTGACAAGCTACGTCGTTGTCATGGAAATCGACTCCGTGCGTTTTTTATGCTTGGCAATGAAATTTGTCACTCTATTGGTATAGATCAATGATTTATAGCTAGAAATAAATTCAGGCGAAGTTAATTCATCTACAAACTTTACATAAACACTGATATTCATAACAAATGGCGTTCTCTCCTTTCAAATTCAAAAAGTTAACGTTAGGCATTGAAATGAATGGGATTGGATTGAATAGGCATTGAAAAAAAATAATGATCGTAGTAACAAGCTGTCGCAGTATAGAGATGTCGACGAAAGGTGTTCGAAGAAACAAAATTCGATGTAACGGGTTTCGCACTAAAGTAGGTATCCCTTTCCTATAGACTTGTGTTACATTAATATATTTTGTTTCATACTTTTTAACTTAGATTAAAGTACCTTACTTCCCTACTTCCTAAAAAAAACTTAATTGAACTCCTAAAAAAATGGTAGGTTACTCTATATCTAATGCCTTTAAACGAGCAATTCTTGCATATACGAGGGTAGGCTGTAAAGTAATTGTGCACGACACAAATAGACTATGGACACATGTGCCAGTGACATGTAGATTAGTAAGCGTGAATATAATGAATGAATTATGAAAATGTTAGGTTTACGTAAATTAAAAACGTAATTATGTAATTACTTTGATATTAAGCTAAGATAAATAGCTTACTACTGTTATGAATTAGTTTTCTGAGTAATTAAGTATGTTAGAGCCAAATTTAATAAAGAAAGTACTCTCCCTGAAAAGCATAATTGCAAATATAATTACGACAATGCATTACTCAGAATCTAACATAACTTCGTATAAATAGGAAATACGACTTTGTATAATAGTATGTAAGCTTAATTACGCCCCGCGACTGCCTCCCACGACGTAAGAAGCGAATATGCGCTCCCCCGGCTGGTGCCATTTTATTATATAGTAGCTCGCGGGAGGCAGGGGCCATATATAAGTCTGAGGGGTCATTCCGCCCGTCATTCAGCAGCCCGACCTCGCGCGGTACAGGCGTAAGTGCCTATTATCGTGCAACTCTTATTGCTACCAATATACATATATGCTATGTGATTAATATGTATAACATGAGATTTGTAAATAAATGGAAATGCGGAGGTGAGGTAGTTTGGATCGCGGGCCAGCACTACGAAAGACTATAAAAGCAGGGACCATTTGGTAGGAAATTATGGGCATGGACAAAGACAACAAGAGTCTCTCACAGAACAAGGAAGCTCAACAGGAAGTAGTAGATCAAGGGTAGTGCTGGGCCAAGAACATCCAATGCCTCGCTGACGTCATACAAGCCACCCATCCAAAGTGTTTCATTCTTTGACTCAACATCCTCAACATACAGTCCACTGAAGGCGACCGCGAAGTGGCAGTCTATTCGGAACCGTCATAGGGGTAGACTGTCATGAACAACGGTCCTTAACCGCCGGATTAAGTCCACGGTCCTTCGAAGATACAGGTCAACTTCAAGTCAAGCTACCAGCCATAGACGTTTCATCGTTCTTCAACTAAGGGAGAAGTGACAGTCTATTCGGAACCGTATTAGGGGTAGGCTGTCACGAACATCTATGGTCCATTGGAATCGGGTCAAGGGATAGGAATAAAGTCCACGATCCGACGAAGATCCAGGTAAGTATAAACTTGAAGAAAGAAGAATGGTTCTCACCAGGGATGGAGGGAAGCGTCATCAGGAAGAGGAACCGGCATCAGCATCAGCACCAGTACCAAGATCAGTACTACACCCTGCGGCCACTGAAGAGGCCAGAAGCTATGCGGACAGTGGTGCGTCGGAAGCCACAGCCAGCACCGAGCAGACCACGTCCAGCACAACTGTGACCACTGAAGAGTCAGGGACGACGGAAGAGGTATCGCCCCACACCCGCGCTGTTATATATGGGGAGCCTAGCTCACAGCGCACCATGCGGCCTTTGGACACGAGGTCACGCCGCTCCACCAGTTCAAGAAAGAAGAAGGAACTGGAGGTCAAACAACGCTTGGCAGAACTGAAGCTCAAGCAAATACAAGCCAAAGCAGAAATAGAGCAGATCCGTCTACAGCGGCTACAACAGGACGAGAGCAGCGACGACGGGTCTGAGGAAGATCTGGCATCGGTACGTATAAACACGTGGCTACAGAAGGATGACGCTGCGGCACCCAACCTGAAGGAAAAGGGGCAAGACATCGAGGAAAACACTCAGACCTGCCAAGATAGGGGTCAACTAGTGGAGAAGTGTCAAACCCAAGAAAAATCAGAAGGAAGTGCCCCAGTGAAGAACTCCGTGATCGACGTAGCAACGCTCACCGCGGCCCTATCCCAGGCTATGAGAAGCAACAGGGAGCCGCCCAAGTATATACGGGAACTACCGTTCTTCAGCGGCAGCAGTACAGAATGGCTCGCCTTCAAGACAACGTATGAAGAATCGGGTATATACTTCACGAAGAACGAAAATATCGCAAGAATTAGAAAAAGTTTACGTGGACTCGCACAAGAAGCAGTCGAGTGTCTAATGCTGAGTCAAGCTGACCCCGAGGTGATCATAAGGGCCCTCGAGAGAAGATTTGGTAGACCAGAAGCACTCATCCACGTCGAGATGGAGAAGCTCAAGACTCTGAACAAAGTGACCGATAACGCCATGGACATCTGTATCTTCGCTGGGAAGATAGCAAACATCGTGGGAACCATAGAAGCCTTGAGGAAGCCGCACTACCTACACAGTCCAGAGATGAGCAGAAGTATCATCGAGAAACTCACAACTATACTCAGAAACAAGTGGTACGACTTCGCTGCAAAGAAGAAAGAAGACATACCAGAACTGAAGAAGATATCTGTGTTTCTGTCAGAAGAGGCAGACAAGTGCAGCTCCTACGCGCTCCCAGAGGTGAACCACACAGAAGACAACAGAAGAGCCGGTTATCGTCCTCAAAGAAGCAGAAGTGTTGAACAGACGCTCACCATCAACAAGAAGACATCAGAAGAGAGATGTCCACAGTGTAGCAGGGATCATAAGCTACCTGACTGCAAGCAGTTCATCGCCCTAGACATCAGCGCGAGATGGGAAACTGCCAAGAAGAACAGAATCTGTTATCGCTGTCTTCGAGGTAACTACCGACGCATCACATGCAAAGCACCGGCCTGTGGGAAGAACGGGTGCCAGATGAGGCATCACCAACTACTGCATCGCGATATGCCGCCGGGAGACCGTGAAGAACAGAACGAAGAGATCACGACCTCAACGGCAGAAGTAGCCACAGCAGCAGTTCCCCGCAGTCAGCGCAAGGCCTACCTCAAGATGGCACCAGTGACACTAAGAGGACCAAGCGGTAGCGTCGATACCTACGCCTTATTAGACGAGGGAAGCACGATCACGCTGATAGATGAGACCATAGCCGACGTCATCGGGGCAGACGGACCAACCAAGGAGATCTGCATCCAAGGTGTAAACAGCGAAATGAAGCACGAGAGCAAGACAGTGAGTGTACTCATCAAAGGGAAGTACGCCGATGAAGAGTACGACTTAACCGCCCGCACCATGGACCGACTGCGCTTCTCACCCGATACAGTGTATGAAGAGCATCTCAACGGCTGCGAACATCTGGAAGACATACGTGATAAGATAACGTACGAAAAGGCTTCACCTAAAGTGTTATTGGGACAAGACAACTGGCATCTCATCGTAACCCGTCAGCTGCGCACCGGAAGCCGTAACCAGCCTGTGGCGTCGCTCACTCAGCTGGGATGGGTGCTCCACGGATGCAGCAGTTCAGTGACTGCAACAGTGTCATTCTGCGGTAAGTTACAACAGCGCGAAAAGGACTCCATTGAAGATGCAGTGAAGAATAACTTCAAGTTGGAATCACTGGGCATCGAACCCCGACACCCGCGAGAAGATCCCGAACTACGAGCCATGCAGATTCTCGAAGAAAAAAGCCGGCGGCTACCAGATGGAAGATATGAGACCGGACTGCTGTGGAAAGAAGAAAATGCGAACATACCGAATAATTACAAGGAAGCTGAGAAGCGTCTGCTTACGCTCGAACGAAGACTCGATAGGGATGAAGATTTGAAACAGAAATATGAAGAAAGAATGGAAAACCTATTCAAGTCAGGCTATGCAGAACCAGCTCCTATGCCACCGCAGAAGGGAAGGACGTGGTACCTACCTCACTTTCCGGTCATCAACCCCGCCAAGCCGCACAAGCCGCCTCGACTGGTACACGACGCCGCCGCCAAGAGCACCGGAGTGTGTTTGAACGATATGCTCCACTCCGGTCCTGATCTGCTGCAGTCCCTGCCAGGTGTGATCATGAGATTCCGCCAATACCCGTACGTGTAAGTGCCGACATAAAAGAAATGTTCATGCAAGTGAAGATAAGGACAGAGGATCGAGATGGGCTGCGCTTTCTGTGGAGAGGACGACGCCGTGAAGGTCAACCCGAAGAGTATCGTATGACGTCAGTAATCTTCGGAGCCACCTCGTCGCCGTGTACAGCGCTGTACATCAAGAACAGAAACGCAAGAGACTTCGTCGACACTTACCCGGATGCCGTAAAAGCCATACAAGAAAATCACTACATGGATGACTACTTGCAGAGCTTCCCTACGGTCACAGCGGCACGAGAGACCACGCGAACAGTCGACATGATACACAAAAAAGCAGGCTTCGTGTTGAACGGTTGGACTTCGAACGAAAAAGCAATTATAGAAGACTTATCACTGCCCCAAGACAGCAGTGCTACAGTGGAACTCGGCGGCCAAGAGACAGAAAAAACATTGGGTCTAACATGGCACGTCAACGAAGATCATCTTGGTTTTAACGCGAGCAACTTGAAAATCCAGCGCGAAGTGGAAACATACACGCGACCTCCAACGAAGCGAGAAGCCTCAAGTGTGATAAGGGCCTCATTCGATCCGGTCGGCTTTATCTCACCGATATTAATTCCCAGTAAACGTATTTTTCAGGACACATGGCGCTATAAGACGGAATGGGACGACCCACTCCCAGCAGAGCTACAAGAACGAGGGTACAAATGGCTCACGCAGCTCAACCGCTGCTACAATCTAGCAGCCACGAAGAGCAGAGCGACCCCGTTGAAGCCCATCTCCATGCCGAGACTCGAGCTTCAAGCTGCACTACTGGCAGCGCGCCTGGCTCAAACCACCCTGGAAGAACACGACTACGAGTTAACAGAGAAGACCTATTGGAGCGACTCGCGTACCGCACTCACATGGATAAGGTCGGAGCCGCGTTTATATAAGTCATTAGTTGCACACCGCCTCGCCGAGATAGAAGACACCACGAAGAAAAAGAGTGACAACGCTACGTGCTTCAAGGCAGCGGAAAAGGAGCTAGCAGAGGCCGCACTCGACGCGCTCGAAAAGGAAACTACGAGTCAACACACTGTGTGGAAGTACATACCCCCTTCCGCACCCTTCATGAGAGGGGCATGGGAGCGTATGGTGAAAGCAGTCAAGGAAGTGCTTCGTGTCACCATGATGGAAAAGCGTGAGCGCAGGCCGGTGGTTGTGGTGGGCATATAGCCCTTTTCTTCTTTCTTGATAGGTTGAAGGCGGCGGCAAGATAGGAGGAGCTAGCGGGATCTTCTTGTTTGATTGGGGTCGGGATCGCGCTTCACGTCCCCTGGGCAGTCTACCCGAGCCAGGTGAGATCTCCGGTTACCCGGAGAAGGCCCAGCTCCGAGTGACACGCGTCCTGGGAGACGACTGGTGCGATCACCGACCCCGTAGGCTTTCATGGGAGCGGCTGTGGAGGCCGCAGATGTCAGGTGTGCGGCCCTCGTGGTCGCTAACGCTGCCCTAGCAGGTTTGCGATGCCCACGAGGACCGTACGGACGATGCTCATGGGCTCTTCGCCTGCTCGAAGAGCGATGAGCACCTCCTGCAGCACGTCGACGGCGGCCTCGATGATCGCGGCCTTGTCCGCGCTCGTGCATGAGGCTGGAGGCTTGCTGGGTGCTCCCTGCACCTTCTGCACCGCATTTGGGGCTTGTGGGCGGGAGTTGGCTTTTACGGGAGCGACTGCCCCCGTGGTGTTTTCGGGTTTTTCACCTTCTGCTGCTGTTTGTAAGGCCTTCTGCCTGTGATTTCGCCTCCCCCGGCGTCTCCTGCGGTTACCCGTGGCTCCGCGGGGGGTGGGGTCGTTCGCTGCAGCCATCAGCGAGCCTCCAGTTGGTTGTTCCCCTTCTGGGATGGGGTTTACCTCTCGGTGACAGGGGACTGTCAGCGCGAGCTACCTCCGGTGATGGCTACTGTCCCGGCTTTCCTGTTACGGCCCTCCCTCCGGAACACAGGACAGTTGATGTTGTTGGCGGGGTGAGGGCCACCGCAGTTGATGCAGGTGGCTGGCTACTCCCTCGGTCGAGGGCACTGTGCCGCCCTGTGCTCGCCCCCGCAGCGAACACACGCCAGAGTCCTGTGGCACGCATGGCTGCTGTGCCGGAAACTCTGGCATCAGTGGCACTGTGCGGGCTTCCTCTTCCCCCGCCAGGCCTCGACGATGACTCCGGGAACGCCGAGCATCTCAGTGACCTCCCAGATCGCAGGAACGGTCGTGGGGGTTCTTCTCAGGACTGCATGCAGGATGCAGCCCGGTCGGTCTCCTCGAGCCCGAATATTACGAACATATTCGGGCTCGAATCCGAGTCTCGATAGTTCTTCCCCCACTTCCTCCGGGGTCGCATCGCATGGGAGGCCTCTGATGGCCACCTTCAAGCTCCGCTCCGCAGGCATGGAGTAGCAGAACCACGGGACGGTCTCTGTTTTATTCAACTCGGTTAGGTACCTTTGTACCAACCGGTATTCGTTCTCATCCGTCGGCGAGAACCGTACGCCCTTCCCGTAGGGGCGGACGCTCACGGTTCTCCCGAGGAGCCTTTTTAGCTCCTTGAGATGGTGAGCCCAATTTGGCAGTCTCTCGACGACGATGGGCGGACATCTAATCTTCTTTGCCGCGGGCACGCCGCTCAGAGAGGGGCACGAGCGGGCGGCCGGCGGCGAAGCTGCGGGAGTGGGCGGCGCTTGCGCAGCGCCGGCGTAAGACTGCCGATTGGGTGTGGCTTTTGTAGTCGGTGACGCCCGCCTATCTGGAGACGGACGCCTACGTTTTGCCAATTCATCTTGTCCTTCGTCCGAAGAGCGGTGGCGACGCGCGTTCCTCAGCGGAGCGGCATCCACCTCCATAGCGGCGTCCGCATGAACTTGCGGGGCCGGGGGAGGGGGGAGCTCGGCTGGGTCGTCGACGGGGGTTGTTGGCTGCGATGTGGAGACGGCGGCGGCGGCGTCATCACGTTCCGGGCTGAGGCCCATGATCCGGATGATCTTCACCAGCCGCTTCTTCTTCTTCTTGACGCCCGCGTCCTTGGCGAGTCCATCCGAGCCGTACGAGTAGAGGGAGACCAAGGAGGCCTCAGACTCTGCGTCGGACGCCGCGGAGGACCGCATAAGGGCGGGCGAGTGCAGGTGGGCCAGGTGGGCGGGGGGCCGCCGAGAATCTCGACGGGGGTGTGCGGTTCGTCCCCGGAGGGGGGGGCGCCGGACGTAACGGTGGCATTCCGCGCGCGAGGACTCGCGACGCGAGTGCCTGCATCGGCGCGGCGCGGGACGTGCTCGGCACGGGCGGCACCGACGGGAGCGGCCGTCTGGGAACCACGGCGGGGACCGCACTCCGGGGAGCGGATGACGCGGCCGCGCTCGCGGGCAAGCGGCTTCTTGCCGGGCCGGACGCACTCGCCGCGTGCGTCGGCTCCGGAGACTTTGCTACCCGTCCAGGATGGGCAGCGGCGGCTGCCGAGCCCTGAGAAGGGCTGTTTCTTCGCTCTTCCGGACTCTTTGCAGAGCCGGAAGCGCGGATGATGCGGGGTTGCGCGCTTGGAGGGCTGCGCCACGACGACATCTTGCGTGTTGAGAATAAGGCTGAGTTGAGCAAACTGCACGGCCGCGACCCAGCGTCGTAGACACGACTGGAAGTCCGGCGGCGCGCGGCGCGAGTCGGCGAGTACGGCTGTGTCCAAACGCGGACACAAGCGCAGTCGCCGAGAGTGCGCGCGCGAGTGAGATCCGTACGGCGATCGAGTGCGGTGCGAGGCGAGGCTTGCGACTACACCCGACGGCAGCTCGGGCAGTCCAGCGCTCCCCCGGCTGGTGCCATTTTATTATATAGTAGCTCGCGGGAGGCAGGGGCCATATATAAGTCTGAGGGGTCATTCCGCCCGTCATTCAGCAGCCCGACCTCGCGCGGTACAGGCGTAAGTGCCTATTATCGTGCAACTCTTATTGCTACCAATATACATATATGCTATGTGATTAATATGTATAACATGAGATTTGTAAATAAATGGAAATGCGGAGGTGAGGTAGTTTGGATCGCGGGCCAGCACTACGAAAGACTATAAAAGCAGGGACCATTTGGTAGGAAATTATGGGCATGGACAAAGACAACAAGAGTCTCTCACAGAACAAGGAAGCTCAACTGGAAGTAGTAGATCAAGGGTAGTGCTGGGCCAAGAACATCCAATGCCTCGCTGACGTCATACAAGCCACCCATCCAAAGTGTTTCATTCTTCGACTCAACATCCTCAACATACAGTCCACTGAAGGCGACCGCGAAGTGGCAGTCTATTCGGAACCGTCATAGGGGTAGACTGTCATGAACAACGGTCCTTAACAGTAATGCATACATGCTTGTAGAACGCGAACGAAATGAGCTACAGAAGCGCACCTAAGGGCATTCGTAAGTAACATTCCTCTTTTACACGCATGCGCAGTTTGAAGTGTTCTAGTGCTATATCAACTAGAGTTAAACAGCGTGCCGTTATCGAATTTTTAACTGCTGAAAAAGTGACACCTACTGAAATGTATCGTCGTTCAAATGGTGTTTATGGTGACGATGCTGTTGATAGATCTACTGTTCATCAATGGGCAATAAAATTTCGTAGTTGCGAGTCTGGAAAAGCCATAATTGTTGATGAACCACGCAGCGGAAGTCCGATCACTGCCACAGACGATAAGCATCGGCAACTTGATTTGATTCAAAATGACCGGCGAATCACTCAACAGCGTATCGCGAACCATGTTGGAATATCCAAAGAACTTTTTGGCGTCATTATTCAACAATTGGGATACCGTAAAATCTGTGCACGATGGGTGTCAGTCGGGGTGCGAGGGATATGCTCTATGGGCAACCTTACACCCCAGCGTCTGCAGACCCGAGACGGCGTGCGGTTTTAGTCTCTTTTAGGCCGGCGGGGGGGTATCCGAGGGGATTTCCGCACGGAAAAAAAAAAAAAAAAAAAAGGGTACCACGAGGTTGCCGTTACGTGCTGCGCGGACGACACACTCGTGACGGCCGCGAAGCGACCCAGAAGGCCACAACCGCGGTTGCCCAAGTCGTGGAGCGGATCCGGCGGGTGGGTCTCGAGGTGGCTCTGCATAATACCGAAGCTCTGTTCTTTCATGGGCCTCGGAGCAAACCACCTAAGGGATCCAGTCTCATCGTGAGAGGCAATCGCATAGGCATCAAGCCCCAAATGAAATAATTGGGGCTCGTGCTCGATGGCCGATGGGATTTAGGAGAGAAATCGAGGCCATGCAGTCCCAGCTCCGCCAGGCTATTGGGGTGGAGTGGAAGGAACGACTTGGGCGACTAAGCGCAGGGCACGCCATAATAGCGGCGGTAAGGCCCATCATGGAGGATTGGCTAGAAAGGCGACACCGAAGCCTCTCGTACTGACTGACGCAGGTGATCTCCGGTAAGGGGAGCTTCTGGGACCCCCTGCATCGGATCAGGAAGGAGCCAACGCCTGAGTGCCATCACTGCGACATGAGCGAGGACTCGGGGCTGCACACGCTGGCGGACTGCCCGGCGTGGGAGGTGCCGAGGCATGACCTCGTGGCAGCCATCGGGGTGGGAGTCCTCTCGCTCAGCAGCAGGATTGCGGCAATGGTGCGGAGCGCGAGCACGTGGGCCGCGGCCGCCTACTTCTGCGAGCATGTAATGCTTTAGAAGGAGATGGCGGAGCGCGCCTGGGAGAGATTTAGAACTCTCCCGGCCGGCCGAGCCCGCAATATGCTCGCCGCGCGTCGCTGGCGACTCAGGTGCCGGAGGTCGCTTAACGACCTCCGTCCTCCATGAGCGCAGGCCTAGGGGTGGCAGGTGAGGCCGCCTGTCCCCCCAGCAGAAGCAGGCCGTGACGGCGATGCGACTAGCGCCCCTCCCCCAAACCGAGGCAAGACAGGGACACCGTGGTCCCCAAACCCGAGGGACCCTTTCGAAACCGGAGATGGCCTAGGGTCAGTCGGGGTGCGAGGGATATGCTTCATGGGCAACCTTACACCCCGGCGTCTGCAGACCCGAAACGGCGTGCGGTTTTAATCGGTTCAAGCCCGATATAACCGCCCCCGCTGGCAGGCGAGGGGGTATCCGAGGGAATACCCGCACGAAAAAGAAAAAGGGTACCACGACGTTTAACAGACGAGAACAAAGAGGGTCGAATGGAATGCAGCCAGCAACTTTTTCAGCGCTACCGTGACGAAGGAGACGACTTTCTTTTGGATGTTGTGATGGGGGACGAGTCATGGGTGCGTCATTACGAGCCGGAAGGAAAAAGACAAAGCGCTCCATATCGCTATTTGTCTTTTCCTCGGACGATAAAATTCAAAACAACCATCCGCAAAAAAAATCTTTTGACGGTGTATTGGGATGGTCATCGAGTTTATGTGACCGATTACCTGACCGAACGAGGCACAACGGTAAATTCTTCTCAGTACATAGAGACTCGTAAAACAGCTCCGACGTCGAGTTTGTCGTATTAGAGGCAGCCTGGATTCAATAATCTTGCAACATGACAACGTTCGTCCACGTGCGTTCGTGCGAGGTGCGCACGCAACCCAAGAGGCAATGAGAAAGCTGAAGTTTGAACTGATTCCACACCCTCCTTATTCCCCCGATCTTGCGCCTTGCGATTTCTATTTTTTTCGTCTACTCAAAAGAGACATCAAGGGTAATCATTGGATCTCGGACGCTGAGGTTAAAGCAACTATCAAGTCCTGGATTCGAGAAAAGTCAGAAGAATTTTTCAGTGACGGAATGAAAAAACTTTGGGAGAAATGTGTTAGTATTAACGGTAACTACGTTGAAAAATTAATAAATGGTTTTCAAGCTTAAGAATTGTACTTTAATTAGCTTTTTACCCGATCTCGCTATTTCTATTCGTTCGCGTTCTACAAGCATTACTTTTCAGCCCCCCCTCGTTATATAAGTATAATATCTAGGTGACCGAGCTTTGCTCGTTTTTTGTTCTCGAAGTTTTCTAAAAATGAAACCTAGCTAGATCGATTTATCGCCCCCGAAACCTCCTATGTACTAAATTTCATGAAAATCGTTGAAGCCGTTTCGGAGATTAAGATTATATATATATAGCCCACTTGACCTAGTTGTCTTAAATCAGGGAGCCGAATCCACGTATGTTACATCGAGAGGCCGCTCCATCGTGGAAATCCCGTTCGCGAGGCCCTCGCTGTCATGCCGTGTTCAGGGCTGGCGTGTCGTTGTGGAGGAGACAAATTCGAATCATCGATACAGTCGATTTGACGTCTTTGCTCACCCGTGCCACGTTGGGCGCTTAAGCGACTAGATCCTGGAAGCCATCCTGGAAGTCACCATCGTACATGCCTGGGCCCCTGGGCTGGACAGGCCTGTCAACATAGACGATGAGGTAAAGTGGTTCCTGGAGGCCATGACCCGTGTCTGCGACGCGGCAATGCCCAGGGCTCCTCCCTATAATTAGAGAGGTCATGCCATCATGTGCGTGAGGGCTTTGGCAAGGGATGCCGTTGCCCTGGGTTAGGTGATGTTGGCGGTTTCCCTGGACATCGCCAACGCGTTCAATACATTACCCTACTACAGGGATCGGTCCTGGGGCCGCTCATGTGCATCATCAGATACGACTGGGTGGGTTTTAGTTACTGCCTATTTTGCTCAATGGTACAGACGCATCATTGACGGCTATGGGTCGATACTTGACCGGGTCTGAGACATTCCCTTTCTTGGGGAGCGGCTGTACATTCGCCTCCTTCCAAGCCGACGGCACTGTACCCGAGGTGTAAGAGATGCGGTACAGATGCGTAAGCATTGGAGACAGCTCCGCTGCGCATTTTCGTAGAATCATATATCTATATAATCTATATATCATATATAATCAATACCATCGGGACCACTGGCTTTCCAGACATCGAGTGATTGCAGCTCTGCACCAACATTGTGTTGCCTGATATGAATATCAGGCTTTGCGTGGTCACAGCTGGGCAGTACCGGTACCATGAAAATTCAAAATACCTTGGTTTTCCACCTATATCAAGCGTTCAGTCAGTCAATATCAATTGGGATACATTTGACAGATGCGAGAAGCTTGATGCTAGGCCATTGCATCATGGCTTACTTCATAAAATTACGGTTTAGCGGAGCGGTAGAACTCAAAGTGCGGTTCGCATGCGTAAACGCATGCCTTTGAGAAATGCAGCGTTAGTCCCTACCAATTTGAACTTCACTTTTAATTTTAAACAGTTGAATTTGCAATGATTGTCGGCGTACTTCCAAACGAATCAAAACAGGTGCCAGCACGCACCTTTGGTAGTGATGCGACATTACACCAATATCCTACTTCCTACTAATATTATAAACGCGGAAGTTTGTGAGTATCGATGTTTGTTACTTTTTATCCTTGAAATAAATTCCCATGGAAAGTGGGAACGAGAATAGAATTCCACGCGAGCGATGCTGCGGGCAAAAGCTAGTAATCTATAAGGTAAAAGCTCCTAATACGGCGGTAGTCAAAATCGCTTCCTATTACGGTGGTATTTCTATTTTCGAGTTTTACTCCTATTTTATTCAGTTTAAGTACACCAAAACGTAAACTATTTATTCTAAATCTATTACTTCATGACTTAACTGACGTTTGAAAGTATAGCACATAGACAACACAACAAGATCAATCAGTCTGTGTAACGGCATCGACGTGAGAGGGGTTTCCATACAAACGTGGAACAATAAAATTAAGTACACTAATATTTATAAACTAAGTTTTTCGTATTATTAAGCCGTTCAAGTTTGTGTATGTGTTATTTATAGCAATTTCCTACTATTACACCCACTATTTAAATAGCTTGTTTCATATTTGTAATTCATTTTTTACCCAAAAAATAAGAAATGAACTACCGCCGTAATAAGATACGAATTTTATAGATTAATCCTAATACGGTGGTATAACTCCGAAATAGGAAAAATACTGAGCATGTTTAATTGTTTATAACATTCAATTTATTAACTTATTGAATTAGTTCCAAGTTTAGTTGAAATAGTTATTAATCTCATAAATTAGAAACCATATTCTGCGGTATGTGTTCTTGATTAGACATCTAGTTAAATATGAAAACTGTTGAGTACAAAATGTTGGTTTCTTAGAAGGGGTAAAAATAGGAAGGTGTATTTTAATTTATCACAAATCATTTATTTTGTATAACTGTTGACTTGAGTTTTACACATCTGAGCCAAAAAACTATAATGGTTTGAATAAGCATTTACACTCTTTTGTTTATCGAAATTTTGATGGGTCAGAATTAGGATGATTAAAAACACGAGTAGTTTTCCTATTACGGTGGTAGTGATTTCTAAGTAACTCTGTGTTAGGTTCTATGATGTCCTATTCCGGCTCTATTCATAGAACATAAAATTACAAGTTTTAGGGTTCCGTAAATAAATAAAAAACATTGTATCTTTTTTTTGTGGTTTCTTATTTGGTATGCATGTTTTTTTTTGATAAAACCAAAAGCGATAAAAACTTTTAAATTTACTTAAAAAAAATTATTTAAATTCATCATTAATTTTTTAACCTTTTGTTCCTCTACGAATTGTTGATTTTTGAAAGATTTTAGATGATCGTTATTGTTCGTCATAATTTTTAAATAATATAACTAGTTGATTCCTAAATAAACTTCTATTTTAATTCTATAAAATCAGTTAATCGCTATACACACGCGTGTAAAAATACACTAAGTACTTACTACTTATTTATTTTTAAATTCCTTCGGAATCCGTTGGAATTCAGGAATAAAAAGTATTGTATTTTAACATGAGAGAATCCTAGGGGACTCTTGCTAAAATACAATACTAAAAAAATGAGTGAAACAAAGTCGGTCTGTACGGAAAGATCTTTCTATACAGACCGATTTCGTTTCGCTCATTTTTTTTTATTTTACTGAACGTAAAAAGAAAAATCAACCTCATTTTAATAACCCAAAACTCTTTTTAAAACGTGTGTAAATGCACGGTTATGCTATATTTGTAAATTTCATTTAAAGTGAATCCATGAATCAAATCAATGGTCAATGAATGAAAAACTTACAATTTACTGTACCTACTAAAAATGTATATTAATTATTTGTACGGAACTTCAATGAATATAATTTCTGACCCTCCATATTAGTAGCCTTCTACCTCAGTAATAGGCTCTGACCAAAATCATACCTCCGTATTAGGGAAAATCGACCCGACTATTTAAATATTTTTGTAAAATAAGAAATATCATGAAAAGAAATATAGACTTAACAGCAATACAAAATGTAAATTCCACTTTTGACGATAACATTTTTTTGCACCTTTAATAATACTTACAAATGCTTATTTTTGTTTCGAAATACCTCCGTAATAGGTGCTTTTACCTTAATTATTTGTTTTAAGGTTAACAACTTTATTTTTTATAATAAACAGCCGAATTTGCCATGATTGTCAGCGTGTTTTCAAACGAATCAAAACGGCACGCTCCTTTGGTAGTGATGCAACACTCACTACTTCACCAATATAATTTATAATTATATTCATTTATCAAAATAATTATCTGTTTTGAGGTTTATTTCATGTTGAAACAAAAGTTACCACATAGTGTAAGAGCCGCTCGTGACGCGCCTAGCTTTGCTGTAATTCGACACATATAAGAAGAGCTTCGGACGCCATACAGAATGTATGCAAATCGGAGCTCTTTCTACGTGGGGTTAAACCCAGGTTCATTGAAAGTGCCTGGGTCGGCGCGCCCACTGTTACCCCGCGCCCGTGTTCAACACACGCCCTGTGCATACGCAAAGACGCCTCTGTTTAAAAATTAGGTCCCTCGTTTTCATCTATATTTTCATGTCATATAATTTTTATTTCGTTTATTTCTAAAAATTTTAGACCTATGAATCCCCCTATCTAAACCCAGTGTAAACAATCCAGACAAGGAAGACAACCTTGGCAACATGTGGCATTCATTTCCAATTGACACAATGAGGAAGCACCTATTTTCTTACCGGTAATAGTCATAGCGTCTACTGTTTTGACGATCGCATTACGTTCGTCGATATTCATAAAAGCATTAGTTGTGAGTGCCACTTCCGGCTGGGACGCGCAGTGACGCACACGCACGCCCTGCCATACATGTAACAATATTAAGTACTTATGTACGTGGACTACCGATAGTCCACACTGTCAACAACTACAATGTAACATAAAGGTTATTGTTGCCAGAATAGATTTTAATTTACCTTACGGACGCTCTGGATTAAGTTGATTATATAGAACCGAAACGACTGCTACACAATAACGATTGAATATGTAATGAGACAAATTAGGCCCCTTAATAGACTGACGTTTAGTGGGATGTGATACTTGAAATTAGTTGTCGGATATACCGTGACACACGTTAACAACCAAATTACAGGTCGATTGTTAATCAAAATATATCTATTACTGAGGCCAGAGCCTCCTATTCCGTAGATGTGAAAACATAGACCGTGTGAAAAATACTTCACGGTTTGATTTCATTAGGAAAAATCGCCTTAGGCTGGACCACACCGATGAATGTAAATGTGTTTTAATTCGATTTAAAACTACGTTAGCATATTCTACATGAATTTTAATGAGTAAAAATTCAGCATTCTCGGCGAATGAGCTAAAACCTATATTAATCACTTATGTCTGATATATCATGCATTGACATCTTACCGGCAGGACAGGATTACATTTTGGGTATGCGAGGAAGAAACCTCTAAATAAATTAATAGCCTATCACCACAGTATACTAAGAACAACAGTATTCTATCTTCATAGAAACGGTCAGAACGCGGGTTATACCTAAGCGCCTCGTATTTGGCTAACGCTCAGCACACAACCAGTCGCGAATGCGCTGCACGGAAGAACGGACGGTGTGACGGTTTTGGAAACAAAAAACATGCGAATTGCCAATAATTATAATTTATAATTTTATTTATTGACCAAAAAGAACGTTCTGTACAATGTAAATTCTTGAGGACTCCTTATAGGCAAACCAATAATGCCTGTGTTAGGAGTCTCCACTCTTTCTATATTATACATAAATATTCCTAGTAATCAGTAAATTGTTTTCTTAAACTTAAAAACTAGTTTTTTTTCCCTATACCCTATGATTCTTTAGATTATTAGATTTTTAGATTTTTCAATTATGTTGGAACGATCAGAAGATCCTCCGCCTCCTCGTATGTTAACGATAAGAGCCAAGTTTTTACGTTTCTCATGCAGTCTCTCTTAGTCTTGTAACTGATTTCCATTTTTCTATTTACAATATTAAATATTCGTAGGCCTAGAAAAGAGAAAAATCTTTGTGCAAAGGAAATCCTACAAGCCACTGGTTGGAATATATCCAGGTGCCTCCTTTTTCCGCCTTTCTTCCGAGTAACAGAGCCCGGAGTGATCTTGGCAAATTGTTTTCTTATTAATGTTAATAAATAATTGATTGAAATAAGTACATGTACTTACATTATAATTATTGTTCTGTAATTTTTTTTTTATGTTTATTTAAAAGCTTAATCACACTAGGCGATTATGTCGCCTTAATAAATTACAATATGTATATATACTAAAAATGAATTAATACAATACAGTAATATTTTTAGGTAAATCAATGATTCATTTCAATACAGGGATTAGCATTCTGTATAACTTTCTGCATCGATCTGATAAGGGATAAGCCAACAAAACATTACATTGTCCAATGTCTGAGTGAGCACCAAAACCCAGACGCTGTCTTATAAACCCCAGTACGGACACACTCCATTAGTGTGGTAAACGTCCTCGGGAACCCCACAAAGCACACAGTTAGGCGAGTGTGTTCTGTTAAAATGGTTACTTGAATTCGTCAATAACGCACCCAGAGATAACATTGTTTAGATTACCTCGAAACTCCGAAAGGTAAGACTACAAAATATTTTTTAACACCCTTGCTCGTAAAGCTGATGTAATTCCACCGGTTTTAAATATGTAAAGCGGGTCATAAAAAACGCGTGTGTTACCAAAGCAAATAGTTAAGTTATAGTCCATACAAATTCCTTAACAGTATTATTTGCCATTTCAAATATGGAACTGATCGCCGCCGCACGACTCCAGCTAGTGAGCAGCGCGCTGTTGCTATTCAAATTTCGAACTAATCGCCGCGCGGCGCCAGTCAAACTACAACTACGTATCATTTTAATAATTGTAATTTCACTGTTTCAATAATTAAAAATGAACAAAATATTTTAAAAAAATGTTCTGTTTCCTCGCAAATGTGTTAAAAAACGTCGTACGATATACGTGCGTATTGGTTATAACATGCTCGGCTCAATTACGCCCTCGCCTACGGCTCGGGCTGAAATTCCGCCTCGCATGTTATAAACCATCTTAACGCACTAATATCGTAGTGTACTATTTTAACACCCTTGCTCGTAAAGCTGATGTAATTCCACCGGTTTTAAATATGTAAAGCGGGTCATAACAAACGCGTGTGTTACCAAAGCAAATAGTTAAGTTATAGTCCATACAAATTACATAACAGTATTATTTGCCATTTCAAATATGGAACTGATCGCCGCCGCACGACCACAGCTAGTAAGCAGCGCGCTGTTGCTATTCCAATTTCGAACTACTCGCCGCGCGGCGCCAGTCAGTAGGCAGCGCTAGCGCGCTGTTAATTTCACTGTTTCAATAATGAAAAATGAACAGAATATAAAATGTTTTTTTTTCTGTTTCCTCGCAAATGTGTTAAAAAACGTCGTACGATATACGTGCGTATTGGTTATAACATGCTCGGCTCAATTACGCCCTCGCCTTCGGCTCGGGCTGAAATTCCGCCTCGCATGTTATAACCATCTTTACGCACTAATATCGTAATGTACTATTATATTTACCTACTAGTACGTAATTACATTTTTTTTAATGGTAGGTAAGTATGTCGCATGTTTCTCTCAATAAAAAACCTGGATTAATAAATAAATTAGTAGATAGGGAGAAAAAAGTGACAAACGAGTAGGTACTCGCGATAAAAAAGCAAGTAGGTAATTTCCTAGGCTAGGCTATCCACTTATAATGTACTCAACTTACGTATATAAATTTTATTTATCATTGAATTAGACGAAGTATCATTATTAATTCATTATGAGAGTAAAAAATTATTGTAAGTTACCTATCTAGTATGATTTACGAGGGGCGAAGTCGCGGACACAGCTAGTAAAAAATATAATATTTACAAACACTAAACAACAAAGAAACTCAAGTAGACACATGATATTAAAATACTGTAGGCAGGCAGCCCTATCGCTTGTTTACGAACCGCGCGGCTGTAGATGCTTACTTCAAGGACAAGACCCAAATACAATACTGTGGTTCTCAGTAAACTGTACCATCACCTTATTAACGGGCCAGAAAACGCTATGGCGAACCTTGGTGTATGACATAGCCGCTTAGCTGTGCCCACGGCGAGGTAGTACCCGGAGGTTTCCATTCGGACAAAAGCCATACTATGATAAAGGTAGCGATACTAACCCTGAAGTTTCCAATCTTATCAGCGAGCATGCCTGCAAGAGGTGGCATGACGATTGATACAACTGGTGTCACAGCAGACATGATGGCCGTTTCCTCCACATTGATGCCCAGCTCACGCATGTGGATGGTCAGGTACGGGTACAACACGAATAGAGCTATAAAAACAAATTATGTAATTGTATTATATCAAACCGCATACGGAAATTTTAATACCTATTTACATAATACCTTTGTACGCCGCAGACGTGTCTACGCCCGGGACTACGGACCTCCATGATCGGGGTCTGAGGACGGCAGTCGGCCGACTTGCTGTCCACGCTTCCATCTTGGCCTGCAGAAGCAGGAAGGAGGCGAAAGTGTGTCGTGTGTGTCCTCACACGCCTGCCAACTCACCTACGCGGGATCAATCCCGACCCTACAAGCGAGACCGTGATAGTGACCAAAGTCCGCCGGTAACCCTGGGGTTATCCTTTCGAGAGCTCACTCAGGGTGCCGGCAATGGAAACTTGGATAGGACATCGTGTGGTTTTATTCAGTCCAATTCCGAAATACTCATCTTATCGTTGGAACCAATGTGGTGGAGCCCGTGGGGGGTTCCACACGTATAAAAAAATCTATGTACGAAGCCTGATATGAGCAGGCAAATGAGCTACTATTCCTAGATATGTCTTCATTGGAAAATAGCGAGACCATAGCAGCACCAAGCGGTTGCATTTATGTAAGTTTAGAATAAAAATTATGTACTTACTGGAAGCATGTACAAAGAATAATATTTTTAGTGGTATTAGTTTCTTCTGTTTCAGATCATCAGTGATCCGCTTGAAGAAGGATCGTATGAACTGCATTCTGAGACTTAAAAAAACTACGTTTTATGAAGCAACTTGGAGCCGAAATCCTATCCCACAAAGCTGCAGCGTACACTAGGTGGGAAAGTCTTTTATCATCCAGCCACCCTCGTGTATGGTTGACAGCCGGTGTGCCTGAGGCATGGAAGATGTATATAAATATTAGTTTCTGAAACAAAGAAATTTCATAATTTGAGTAGATTATTGCAGATAAGGGAGAATAAGGGTGAACTTTCAGCTTATAAGCATAAATAGATAATGCCTTATAAGCATAAATAGATAATGCGTTATAAGCTGAAAGTTTTATAAATATCAAATGGTTTAGTCTAAGCACAAAAATCATTATTTTTCTAAATTTATATCATCATATTACTTGTCCTGAATGACTGTTTTATCAATGCAGAGCCTAAACCACTGGACGGGTTAGAGTACATGTCGCCCACTTGAAATCTGGGCTGCCAGTGAGTTGTACCCTCTGATCGGTTGTTGAGATTTCGCCCGAATGTGTTCATATAACTGGGTCAATTATGGCCCTGCCCAGTGGACCACTGAGGTAGATTCTTATACTGATCTGGTAATTGTGGAATTTATCATTGCACAAAATCGTCAAGCGTCAAAATAAATTAAGTATTTGTCTTTCTTAACTTTGAATAGAAATAACCACCCCTAAGAAGGCAAAATAAAGAATGTACAAATGGAAATTCATCTTTTTCAAACTAAGAATCATAATATTTCATATACCTGCTTCTTGTTAGAAGGCGTTTTTCATAATTTTACCCCTAAGAGTGTGAATTCGTCACTTTTGAATGTAGAAGCATAAAATTAAATATTAAAGGTAATGAAATTTCGTGTAGGTAGGTATATGTTTGAGTAGATGGATAGGATAGGATCCTTTTTACGCTTTTTAATGTACCTATTAATCTATTTACCCGCACATATCTATCTATAGTATTATAAAATTGTAAATTAGTTGTGTCTGTACATTAGATTTAAAATATATGAAAATATTATTAAATAAGTATATCAATATGCACGATAGTACTGAACGGATTTTGATGCAGTTTCTTCTATTAAAAAGGTCTTGATCGATCTTAAAATCTGCCGTATGTTTGATAGCAATTGGTTAAGTTGACCCAGATATATAACCAAAAAACGATAACCGACCTCCGCGCAGGCGGAGCTGCGGGTATCAGCTAGTATACTATACAAAGATTACTATACATAGTAAATAGTCACGATGACCTTTGAACGTTTGCGCCTCTCAAGATTTGTTGATCTTCAGATAAGAAGTAGTACAGGAAAGGATATTTTTAACGGATTCTATCGCGGTTTATATATTTATATTTTTTATATTTATAGCAACTAAATACCCTTTAGTCTCTTCGTGACCATGACTGCTGAATAGCAACCGAAACGTCGGGTTCTATGTAAATAATAAAATAACATTGTTGTGTACAACACTAACTACTTTTTGGTATGTAGGGTGGCAACACTGTGTGGCAACGCCCTTCTTCACTACGACACCACCGAACGCAGATGCATAATTACAATGTAAAGATAATTAATAAAGAATTAAATAAGTTTTCGGATTTCTTTTACATTTCCAAGTATTACATTGTCGACGAGGATGCCGGACGAAGAAAATCCAATTATCAACCAACAGGGAAACAGGTACAGGTACTATCAACGAATTTCATGGAATTCTTCGACAAAAAAGCCAAATTCAGCAGGTGGGTGGACGCCTAGAGGGCGCTTTTACTATTTTCAATGTAATAGAAAAGAAAAAGATGTCGTATTTTTTACACTACATCGGTGCAGAAGTATATGACACGTTATGCGACCTTCTTTCGCCCGACGAACCAACATCAAAAGATTATGCATTCCTAAAGAAAACCCTAATTGATCATTTCGACCCCACACCTCTGGAAATAGCCGAATATTACAAATTCCACCATAGGAAACAAGAGGAAGGGGAGTCAGTTCGCGCACAATAAGATTTTGTTTACGAAGTGGAGAGCAGAACCATTATGGAAACAAGTGCTGTCACCTGAATACAGAGTGCAGGCATTGTAAAATAAAAGGACACTTGGAGCGGGTGTGCAGGAAGAAAAGACTATTACATACTAATCAAGTAAGCACGGAAGACTGAAGAAGGAGAATATCAGGTATATGATTTACATAGTACGTACGATGAAAAGATGCTGTTGAACGTTAAGATTAACAATATACCGATTAAGATGGAACTAGATAGTGGATCTGCAGTATCCGTTATGAGTATAGAAGAATTCAAAACTAAATTTCCAAGGGTTAAATTAAAGTAAACCAATATTCAATTGCGTACATACTCTAATAGTTTCTTAAATGTTTTAGGAGTGGCTAACGTCTCAGTGGCAATAGAGGAAGCGGAGAAGAAGTTAAGACTATTTGTGGTGGGTAAATATTCCTTTGTTTGGTAGAGAGTGGCTGCGCTGCTTTTCAAACAAGATTACACTGCAGAAAATGTATCAAATTATTCAGTAAATACAAATTCAAAATTACAAAACTTAATAAAAAAATACAAATTTGTATTTGAAGATTCTACAGTAGGGAAAATCAAAGGTAAACCAGTACAATTCCATTTAAAACAAGGTGTTGCACCAATTTTCTATCGAGCTAGACCAGTCCATTTGCACTTAGGAGTAAAATTGAAAAAGAACTAGATAGGTTAGTGGAACATGGAGTTTTAAAGAAAGTAGGCCACAGTGAATATGCAACTCCAATAGTCCCAGTTTTAAAACCAAATGGTGATGTACGTTTCTGTGGGGATTACTTTAAATAAACAAATCATATTAAATGAACATCCATTACCAACACCAGAAGAACTTTTTGCAGGTTTAGCTGGGGATGACAAATTTTCAAAAATAGATTTAAATTGCGCTTATTTACTATGGGGGGTGAGAGAAGAGGATCAAAAATATTTAACATTAAATACTCATAAAGGTCTATATCAAAGTACTAGGCTTAAATTGTGCACCTGCAAAATGACAACGAAAAATAGAAAACATTTTAAAAGATATTGGGGGTTGCAGTTTTCATAGATGACATACAAATTACAGCGCCAAATGACAATTATATACTTGCAAAGGTTGGAAATGGTATTTTCAAGATTAACCGAATATGGATTAAAGATAGATCTTGAAAAATCAAAATTTCTTCAGAATGAAATTGAATACTGTGGGTACCAAATTGATAAGTTCGGTATACACAAACTTGAAGCAAAAATAGAAGCTATACAAAAAGCCCCTGAGCCAAAAAATATTACAGAGCTGCAGTCCTTTTTAGGGATAGTAAACTATTATGGTAGATTCCTGAAGGATTTGGCCTCAACATTAGAACCCCTACATAAACTAAGTAGCAAAGAAAATGAGTGGAAATGGACTGGTGACTATCATCAAGCATTTACAACAATTAAAAAGCAGATGCAGAATGATAATTTTGTGGTTCATTACTCTCCGGAATTACCTTTGATTTTAGCTACTGATGCCTCACCAATAGAAGTAGGTGCGGTTTTGTCTCATATCATGCCAGACGGTATTGAAAGACCAATACAAATGGCATCTCAGGCACTTAATAAAACACAGCGTCGATGGTCTCAGATTGATAAGGAGGCATATGCAATCATGTTTGGGGTAAAAAAAAAATTTCAATATTTATATGCTAGAAAGTTTACTTTTTTCACTGACCACAAACCTTTAGTTCAAATATTTTCTCCAGAAAAACCCCTTCCTCACATGTCAGCTACAAGAATGCCACATTATGCAATATATTTACAAGGTTTTACTTATAACATAAAATATAAAACTTCTAAAGCAAATAGTAATGCAGATGGTTTATCACGGCTACCAGTTACACAAGAACGAAGTTACAAATGGGAAGAATCTGATATTGTAGAGTTAAATCAGATTTCTATTGACCAGTTACAGTGGAAGAATTAGCAAAAGTGACTAGTGAGGATGACGAATTATCTCAGCTGTTACAGGCTTTACAAGAAGGCAAACTTTTATCCGCACCAGATAGATTAGGCATTGATCAAACTGAATTCTCTTTGCCGAGTGGGTGTATTATACGAGGGCCTAGGGTAATAGTAGTACCTAAAAAAATAGGAATAGGGTTTTAAATGATTTGCGATGACTCTTTCAAAGAGTTTGCACACCTCGTCGAGCAACACTATGGGCCAGTAGGCGGACGGCGAGTCCGCCCGGCGCCCCACTTTTTGGATGAGGACCAGTTTACCCGTCTTCCACAATTTCGGAAACTGGCCCCGCTCCAAGCATGCGCTGAGAAGCCCTCTCAGTCGGGAGTCGAGAGCATCGTCAACTAGAGCTAGGACCCACGCTCGGCCTGGAATGCCGTCGGGTCCCGAGGCGGTGTTTTTGACTCTGAGCCTTCGCACCGCCAGCTCCAGTTCTACCCAAGTGACCTCGGGCACATCGTCGTCAACCACGCCGGGCCTAATCTGCCCAATCTGGGCGGAGACCCTGAAGGCCAGACATGAGCGGATGCTGCGCGCTCCGCAGCGGGTGATGGCCAACAGGGTCATCATAGGTTACCGCGCCATCTCCTTCGAGGCGGCGAGTCTCCTTGCCGGAACTCCACCATGGGATCTGGAGGCGAGAGCCCTTTCGCAACTATATCGGTGGCGAAAGGAGGCGCGGGAGCAGTGATGGAACCCCGAGCCTCGAGAAATCGAGGCCGTGCAGTTCCAGCTCCGCCGGGAAAGAACGACTTGGGTGACCAAGCGCAGGGCATGCCGTAGTAGCGGCGGTAAGACCCATCATGGAGGACTGGCTAGAGATGCGACACGGGAGGCTCTCGTACCGGCTGACGCAGGTCATCTCTGGAAAGAGGTGTTTTGGGGACCACCTGTGTCGGATCAGGAAGGAGCCAACGTCTGAGTGCCATCACTGTGATGCAGGCGAGGACTCAGTGCTACACACGCTGGCGGAGTGCTCGGTGTGGGAGGTGCCGAGGCGGGCCCTCTTAGCAGCCCTCGGAGTGGGAGTCCTCTCGTTCGGCATCCTGCTCACAGCGATGGTGCGGAGCGCGAGTGTGTGGGCTGCCGCTGCCTCCTTCTGCGAGCAAGTAATGCTCGAGAAGGAGGCGGCCGAGCGGGTGCGGGAGAGACTCAGGTCTCTCCCGATCCGCAGAACCCGCGAGGCGCGGAGGCGACTCAGACGTCGGAGGTCGCTCAACGACCTCCGTCCTCCATGAGCGCAGGCCTGGGGGTGACAGGTGAAGCCGCCTGTCACCCCAGCAGAAGCAGGCCGGGACGGTGGGGCGACTAGCGCCCCTCCCCCAAACCGGGGCAAGACTTATTTACACGAAGCATGGTTAGTAATTTCATCCCATACACCGTCGGGCGACAACTTTGAAGCTTTTAATGCTTACATGGCTGAAACGTGGATTAGTATGTTAAAGGAGACGGCAAACCAACCTAGTTCGATTGTCGTTGACCAAAGACTTAGCATGTCTGTTACCTAGCAACTTGTTTTTGCTTGTATTTTTGCTTGTCAATTAATATAATAGTAACATTGTTTCGAGTATTTATGTTTCGAGAGTAATTTATGTTAAATAAAAGTCTGTTTTTAGTGTGATAAAGCATTTAAATCATCTAACCACATTTGTTAAGCTACAACTTACTGCAATAGGTTATGGGCTAGCAGCACTTTAGCTGAAAATATGGAGACTTCGACTTTCAAGTACATAATTGCACCCCTCGAAGGTAAAGCAAATTGGGACACATGGAAGTACAAAATACTAATCGTCTAAACCAACGAGAGCGCAACCTCCGAATTCGCGAAGGCTGACTCTAGCGCTCTTTTCTTCATTACGAACAACATGACCGATGAAATGCCACGCAAAGTAATGAGATTCACTTCCACTAAAGAAATTTGGTTAGAACTTCACCAAATGTTTGAAGGAACAAATGAAGACAAAACCTTCCAACTATGTATGAGCTTCTTTGGACTTCAAAAGATTCCAGCTGCCGAAAGATTCCAGCTGACGATGCGGCAACTCATGCACTGCACGGGGACACCGTGGTTCCCAAACCCGAGGGGGCTATTTCGAAACCAGAGAGGGCTCAAGGTCAGTCGGGGTGCGAGGGATATGCTCTAAGGGCAACCTTACACCCCGGCGTCTGTAGACCAGAGACGGTTCAAGTCCGACATAACCGCGGGGGGGTATCCGAGGGGAATTCCGCACGAAAAAAAATAAGAAAAGGGTTTTAAATGATTTACGCAGTTGTGTGTACGCATTTAGAACCCTTTTCTTTTTTTACATTTTGGAATAAATAAAATGATTCTACTAGCTCGTAGTTTTTGCTGGTGGCCTGGTATAGAGAATGACATTAAATCTTTAGTAAAAAATTATTTCCCATGTTGTCAAAACAAGTCTAACCCAGTAGAAACTGCAAAACATCACTGGGAATACCCTAGTTTCCCTTTCGAAAGAGTACATATAGATTTTGCAGGGAAGTTCCTTGGTGTTTATTTTTTAACATTGATTTGATTGAGGAGTTAGGAGATGCAACAACATGATATTGATTAATTTGAAGGAAGTGATGCTTCCTCTAATGCCAATTCTACATATGATTCTCATGAGAGGTTACTGGCTGAAAAACAAACTGGAATTAGTAATTGCTTGGAAGATGACAATGATTGCATATCAGAAATTTCTTTACCGAGGGAAGAAAACAATATTAGTAGTTTACTGAATGAGAACAAAAATTGTATTACTAATCATTCTAAACATGATCAAACTGTATGTAGTAGTTATAAGGATGCTACGGATAATTGTAATGTACGAAGGAGTACACGAATAAGAAAAAAGGTAGAGAAGTTAGATTTGTAGTGTCATTTATTATTTGTCAATTGGAATAATGTGTCTCGGTTACAGTACTTTTCTTTAGAATTGTAGTGTCATTTGTTATTTGTAACACGCCTATATCCCCGAAGGGGTAGGCAGAGGTGCTAGCACCCACGTTTCGCCAGTTTATGTTTTAGGTCCCAATGTAATAGGTGGCGAGCCTATTGCCATTAACCGGGCACTTATAAACCTGCAATAAATACACATATAACTTCGAAAAGCATCGAAAAGTCATTGGTTTGTGCCATATGGTAATACCTGGGATCGAACGCGAGACCTCGTCTCAGCAGTCCTGTACCCATACCACTAGGCTACTTGTATGTAGGCTATTTGTAAATTTAAATAATGTGTCTTGGTTACAGTACTATCTTTTGTCTTAGCCTTAAGTTTTGTGTATTGATTTATATCAGAGAAAAATTCTTTGGGAAAAGAATACCTTATTCTAAAGGGGGAAAATTGTTGTGTACAACACTAACTACTTTTTTGTATGTATGGTGGCAACACTGTGGCCAACGCCCTTCTTCACTACGACACCACCGAACGCAGATGCCTAATTACAATGTAAAGATAATTATTAAAGAATGAAATAAGTTTTCGGATTTCTTTTACATTTCCAAGTATTACAAACATCAAATAAATCGCGATAGAATCCGTTAAAAATAGTTTTATTTCAATAATTATGTCTATGCAAATTAAATGTATATATTTTGATAATGATTACGGAACTCTTGAAACGTTAAATTAACTTTGAGCACTATTGTTTATATCTTTGGCCGCAGTGTTAAATGATATGAAGATGGCTCCATCGAAATTAATTTGCCTAAAACTGTAGAGAAGTCCATAAAGCCCTAATAAGTTAAGAAAGTGACAACTGGTCTTGTACGAGACCTACAATGCATGGGATAAAGACATCGCACTGAAGAACAGCAACGGACGACTTTGGTCAAGGTTGTACTGAAAAGGCCCCACAGAAATACTCCGGTATAATGCTGCACCGGGATCCGCTTTTCCATTGAACAATCTGGGCAAGCATCCAAGGCTTGATGAGCTTAAAGGACCTGTGTCTTAGATACATCCACGTATAGTATATTCATGGCCACACAAAGATTATCATTATGTTAAACTTTATTACGAAGGGGATTTTATATTCAAATAATCTGTTATTCAGTTGCCGTTTATCCGAACAACAGTCGTGTAGGTGCATCACGAAGTAGGTAGGTACTATTGACAGTTCAGTGCCATGGTATAAACTAAGCAGGTACTGTACTACAGTTAGTAGATATAGTGACAGTGCTTGCATTATGCAAGTACAATAGAAATGCCTCGGAGAGCACGTTAAGCCGTCAGACCGGGTGCCATACGAACATCTCTGGCAGTCGTTACGGGTAGTTGGAGCCCTACAGAATCCTACACAGCTATCTAACTACACAACTTCGATATCGCCAATGGGTTGTGGAGGTCTTATACGTTGAAATATTGAACACGGAAAATATCGAAAGCCGACCCCGAGTTAGGAATAAAGGCTGGGAGGATGATGAATAGAAATGTTATAAATAGAATATATGAGATATATTTATAAATTTAATGGTTTTAAAGATGCATGAGGTCCTGAATTCAATTCAGAATCCCAATCAGATACAGATTTATTGAGCTCTTAGTTAGAAATGTGTCCGTTAGATATAGATATTCGACCTTTTTAATTTTACACGTAAGTATTAAAATGTAAAATTAAAAATGTTGAGGTAAACGAATTCGCTTGTGCTCTTCATTGCACATAAGTATTGCGATATGGAAAAAAAACAATGTGTGCTAGTTTATCGCATTCAGTCGATGACTATAAACATAGGTAGGTAAGTAGGATAACGAATTAGGTTTCAGATTCGTTTAACATGCATCGAGTGTACAGCTACTATTTTGGCTGCGTTTGACTCACGAATGCAAATATTGTACTTGCATTCTGTGAGCTAGAAAAATTTGCACTTAATTTACACATAGGAATAAATAAGAAGAATTATAACTGTAACTTTAAGCAGAAGTTGAGGGGCTTGTGGCTAAGTGGTAACCGAGTAGGTAAACACATTGCAAAATTAAGCAATACTAGCCAATTCAGTCTTAGGATGGGTGACCATTCTTAACATATGAGGCTTCAAAGAGTACTTTAAGCCGTCTAAGCCATACGAACATCTCCTTACCTATGTCAGTTGTTACTGGTAGTTGGAGCCCTAAAAAGTCTAAGAACTTGCCTAACTATAGAAATTCGATATCGCCAGTGGGTTGTGGAGGTCAGACGGCAATGGCTTCACGAAAAATATCGAAAGACTAAAAAGTTAACCCCAACAGAGTTGCGAATAGGTCCGAAGGATGATAAGATTGATAAGTGTAAATTTAACACATTTTTTTAAGAAGTTCTAATGCACTTTTATAATATAACTACATAAATAAACAGTGGAAACACTCGTTATGATCTACCTACCATGAAATGAATTGTTACCTACCCATTCCTCCTCAAAACGAGTTCTCAAGTAGCATTTCTCCTAGACTTGCCTCAGTAAAAATCCACAGTTTTAACTCATCTGAGTCATGCGCAATTACTTATGTGTTTTTCTTAGATTTATTCTTAATCAGCGATGCTGTATGTCTACTTCCGAAAAGAATGTATTATTAATACGAACTGACGGCTTCCACGCCGTCATACGCAAAAAAACGGCGTCACTATTACGCAGGGTACGGGATAGTGACAACAGCATCTTAAAGACAGTGGCGGAGAGTATTAACTCAACAATTTATAAATTCCTGGTGAGAAGGACGATAAGTTAGGTCTGTTCTCCTGGCTGAAGTCGTTCCTCAAAACCACGAGGAATGAATAAATTATATAGTCAAATATAATGTGCAAACTAACACTAGATATAAGTTCGTACTAACACAATGGATCATTTTTGTAATCTGAAAATAAATTATTATTATTATTATCCTTTATTTAACTTTAAATACTTATCAATTATATTTTTAAATACATTCTATAAATAAAAAAAAACACAAATATATTTAAAAATATAAAAAATAGTGGCCCACCGGCATCGGGAACAGGGACCAAGCTACCGGTGGTTAGGGCTCCAGACAGAGGAATCTCCTCACAATACGTGCCGTGTCGAGGAGCACTGCCTTCTACATCAAGCCCTTAACCCAACTGCCTAACGCGAACCTCTGGAGATGTTGTTCGAGGCTCTTGGCAATCAGTCCGTGAACCGATACAACTATCGGAACAATAATCGCCGAATCCACACTCCACATGTCGACAACCTCGTGAGCCAAATCCAAATATTTTATTTCTTTTTCTTTTTCGGCTTTCACAAGATTCTCGTCATGTGGAATGGTGATATCGATAATTATTGCGCGGCGCTCTGATCGATCTATCAACACTATATCAGGTTTATTAGCTACAATAGTCCTGTCAGTGATGATAGATGGATCCCAGTACAACGTGATATGCCCATTTTCGAGAACTGCGTCGGGCACATACCTATAGTACGGTACCTCTGATTCCACAAGGTTGTACTTTAGAGCAAGCTGTTGATGAACAATCCTGGCTACTTGGTTATGTCTATGCAAATACTCGCCGTTGGCAAGACGAGAACAACCAGAGATTATATGTCTAAGGGATTCTCCGGGACGGTGGCACGCCCGACATATGTCAACCGTACCATCCCTTAGAATATACTTCCGATAGTTATTAGTCATCACAACTTCGTCCATAATTGCAAAAACAAAACCTTCGGTTTCCCCAAATAGGTCACCGAAGCGTAGCCAAGACACAGATGCTGGTAAGTCTATATTATTATTAATGCAGCCAATAGAAATGAACTACTCTTTCATTCCAGCTATAAAATCAAAGGAACTAAACTACACATTCGAAAGAAACGTTTGTCCAAGATCTTAATTTTAATTACGTCATTTTTATATATTATATCTATTATGATTAACTGTATTAAATGTTATAAAAATAATTTGACAATAGAAAGGAATGTTTTGTAAACCATACACAGACTGAAACAATTATTTCGGAGCAGTCGAAACGGGGGCACTTAATTCAATTGCTTCATTGGCAAGCCGTTTCTCCCGGCAATAGGTCTGATGTCAGAGAAACAGTTTGGTTAGTCGATTCGACGTTCACACAGGAAAGAAAGATAACGTGAGCTCAGACTTTTAATCTGTTAATGTATAAATTCACATGTCATCAACATCTTCCTCATAGCGAGAGAGCCCAGTAACGTCCAAAGTCCGCACTTTGGAGCTCGAGGCCTACTTATAGTTTTTGATTGGAATGTCGGTTATTTCAAGAACGACTACGGTCTGACCTCGCAACCACGAGAGAACGATAACGACTAAGTAGTCTGGAACTAGTAGTCGCTTGGTAGCCAAAGTACCCACTCAAAATAACAAGGTATGATTAACATAAATCTGTAAATAGGTCTCCGCAAGCTTAAGGCAGGGGCTTTCCTGAACGGTCTTCAAAAAATAAGGTGAGGTTGGTTTGGGCATCAAAGATTGGTAGGACCCTGTACAACCAAACTTACACATCATCATATTGTTATAAAGGTCGGCAGCAGGCCACCATGGTGTAGGTTAAGAGCACGATTACTCACTGTTCGCTAACAATGGTAGAGCACAATGGCTTGTACGTAACAAAATATAAGCAATAGGTACCCACACGCACAACATGCAGACACACAACAATCGAGAAAAATATTTATGTAAATTATATTATCAATACCTGCGTATTCTAGCAAAAATCCAGCTTTGAAATTATGCACTAGTCAAAGGTTAATTAATTACCTAAGTAATGGCTTTGCTGAGTATTGGAGTAGTAACAATAGTAGCATAAAAAGGCCAAAACCAAGTTTTGTAATGTTGGCCATGACGGAAGTTTGAGTGGAGTGAAGTTCCTGAACAATCGATTGACCTCAAAAATAACTAAAAAATTATAAAACACCATACATAAGTCCGCTTACGTTATATCGTCAATCTGTATCGAAAAAGGGAGAAAGATTACAAAGATCCTTTGATGACCCGCTTCTCACAATGTCTTACAAAAGTCTAGTTGGCATCTTAGCGACTGAATAAAAAAACAACAGCGCTGCATAAGGTGGAATTAAGTAATTAAAACACATTATGCTTTTCGCCTTAACTAATTATGCTGACTACAACATTAGTTCTGGGGCAACGGACTAACAAGTAGACACAAACATGCCCAAATAAGGGAACTTCAATATTTATTTTGACCTAACTCATCCTTTGAACTATCGTCGATTTCAGAAATTTGTTTGGAATATGTTGATGTAGTCTACTTAGATACTTGATGTGGTGTACTGACCTCACAGAGTCGAACTCCTTTCCAAAAATGTTCACTTTCCTAACTTGCCACATTTGCGCTTGTGATGGAATTAATTTGTCCTTCAATTGATACCATAGACTAATGCCACTGATAATAGCCCTTGTTATCACAGTCGGGAAATAAGATACTTTTTATAATAAAATTCCCCAGAAAGAAAACGTGGTAGAGGTGATAAAGACTTCAATTCAATCACCTAGTCGTTAACGTCCCAGTTGTTACGAATCCGCGACCTCTCAATAATAAGTCCCACACTTACTATCGAGAGGTCACGGATTCATATCCCGGCCATATCTGTGTATTCTATTGAAGGAATGTTCACGGTTTCATCTATTAAACCATTACTTTAAAAAAATTAAATTAAGAATGATTTTAAACTTTAGCATTTCTTATTCTACAAAATAAGAAATGCTAAAGTTCTACGTTTTAGTCATATATCTACGTAGGTATAACAAGAAAATTGCCTTTTATCGAAAGGTTTACAAATTTCCATGATAAATATAAATCTTTATTTAAGTATTGAGTAAAAAAATCAAAGCTGATTTTGGTTACGTATCATTTAACGAAACTTGTTTTAACTATTTTCAAACTAACTACGGTCATATGACATACTGTTTAAAATACCTACGGTCGTTTCACAGATGTTTGCGATTACTAACGGCCGGTTTTAATAATCCATCTATCCTTTACCAGCAGTTAGTATCTATCGGGGATTTTTTCTGTTTCAATAAACAAAGATAAACAGAAAATGACTTTGATAATATTGAAACCGCAGTTACAGATAGATTAATGTTAACATGTTTATCTGGGATAGCTTCTACCTTTAACTGTAGGTAGATTATTGAGACTGGCCGTAATAGACGAAATATCTAAAGGTCAACTCATCTACGTTGGACTAACGATTTATTCAACTACGGTTGATTGAAATCATGAACGATTCATGCGCTACTGTAGCTTTATCGATGGTCAATATTTGTAAACTAAACAAGTAAGTTAAGAAACACACAAAAATGCTAACATGTAATAAGGCCATCTGGAGTCGAGTGGAGCGGATTTGAGCGGAGTAGAGTGAAGCGGATCGAAGTGCAGTGGAGAAAAGAGTGGAGAGTGGAGTGTAGAGTGGAATGGAGAGGGGAGTGAAGTAGAGAGAGGAGTGGATAGTGAAGTGGAGACTGGAGTGGAGAGGGAAGTGGTGAGTGGAGTGTAGAGTGAACTGGAAAGTGTAGTGTGAAGTGGAGTGGAGAGTGGAGTGGAAAGTGGAGTGGAATGAAAAGTGGAATGGAGTAGAGAGGAGAGTGGAGTGGAAAGTGATGTGGAGAGTGCAGTGGAGAGAAGAGTGAAGTGGAAATTGGAGTAGTTACCAAAACAGCGCATGCCGACACGTAAAGATTAGCATAGAAGTGTATACTCAACGTGTTAGGTCACTTGTGACAAAGCACGAAGGAATAGGAGCCCTGCGATGCAGGGCACCGTCTACATCATTCACTAGACTAGAAAGTCAGCCTCACCAGCAAGCTGGTATTCCTACTGATTGACGGTGCGCAGGATTTCCTATAAAAGCCCTATTAGCTAAATTAAAAAGAGGAGAAGGAGTAAGTGATCCCCGTACTCCAAGGTGACAGCCTGGGATGGAACCGGAAATAAACTTAAGATGTTGAGTTAAATTCACTAAAAATGGAGAAATGAACTATTTTATTTAAAAATAATTCAACCGACTCCACTAACCAAAAAGGTACTGAAAAGTGTAAAATAACTAAATTACAGATTTAATTCTAAAAATAAAAAAACACCTGAAACTTTTTTATCTAAGTCGGTGCCAAGCCCGAAACACAACGTTACAAAGCATCAAAGTTCAATAGGGTCGTCTACCTGTATGAACGCACATTATACTCGCAGGCACAAAATAATTAAAATATACTACGCACGTAATCAGTTGTATTTAGATTTCATTTGATTGATTTTGAGTTGGAGACCTCACCTACGCTTATACATTTTTATCGCTTCCACGGGAAGACTCATGATGTGCCGGAAGTGGACCTACCCCGTTTACCTAATCCTTGGCTTGGCACCGATTTCAAGAGAAAAGTTTTACGTGTTTTCTTATCTTTAGAATTAAATCTGTAATCTAATTATTTTACACTTTTCAGTACCTTTTTAGTTATTAAAGTCGGTTGATTTTTTTTAATAAAATAGTTTATTGTTCTATACATCGATACCGTATAAACACACGCAATTATAATACTTAAAATCTTAGCATAGTGCATAAATGCTTTATAATTTTGATTGAATGTTGAACCTTGACCGATGTGTCGTGCTACTAATAGATAAATATATTGGAAGCGTATTCTTTATATAGTACTTTGCAATATCCGTTTATTTCATTGAAATAGGTAGGTGAGCCACGTAGAGAAAATGAGTACTTATTTAGCAAATGACAAATGAATACACCATCTTCACAGCGGTTGTCCCGGTTGCATTCAAAGATTGCCTTTTGGAGCCCGAAATTCGCTATGCTACTCTTTCAGCAAAAAGTCAGATTAAATTATTGCAAATCATCTATCTATACTATTATAAAGTTGTAAATTAGTAAATTGGTTAAGTAGAACCAGAGATATGACCAAAAAATGAAACGTGAACTCGGGCATGAGCTAGTATATAACAATCCGATACAGGAGGAAGGATAACCCCAGGGTTGCCGGCGGACTTCGGCCGCCACCGCCTCGCCTCGCCTGGTGGGGTCGGGTTTTATCCCGCTTCGGTGAGTTGGCAGGCGTGTGTAGGGCACACACGACACGCCTCCGCCACGGCCTGCTTCTGTAAGGACGGAGTCGGCCAACTGCCGTCCTCAGGCCCCGATCATGGAGGTCGGTAGTCCCGGGCGTAGATGAAGTCAAAGTCAAAGTCAAAGTCAAAAACCGTTTATTCTGTATAGACCATTAATACGGCACTTACAAAACGTCATAAAAAAAACTAATGTTTGGCAAATGGACCACCGGTTCGAAACGCGGCCCTGTCCTGAGAAGACTCCGGCAAGAAACTCAGCGGGCTGTTTTTTTTTGGTCTATTTACAAACATATTTACAGAGAGAGAGCAAACAGTTCATATCCAAGCTTGTTTGTCGTCTAAATAGTCTTGAATTTTATAGTAGCCTTTTTGGCAGAGTTTACTTTTAATTTGGCTTTTAAATTTATGAAGAGGTAGATTCTTCATTTCACTAGGAAGCTTGTTGTAGAAGCGTATACAGTTACCCTGAAAGGAATTACTAATCTTGTGGAGTCGACTATTACAAACCACACGATTGTTTTTATGTCTAGTATTTACGTTATGTATATCACAAAGCCTTAAAAAATTGGAAATGTTTCTTCTAACATACTAAAGATTTTCAAAAATATATTGGGAAACTACAGTTAGAATGTTTATTTCTTTGAACTTTTCTCGGAGGGAGACTCTTGGGCCCAACTTATAAATTGCCCGCACCGCCCGCTTTTGCAGTACAAAGATTGTATTTAAATCTGCGGCATTACCCCAAAGGAGAATGCCGTAGCTCATAAGACTATGGAAATAACTGAAATAAACTATTCTAGCGGTATCTATGTCTGATAAAGTCCTAATCTTTTTCACAGCGTAGGAAGCAGAACTTAACCTACTAGCTATTTTTTCAATATGTGATCCCCACTGTAATTTAGCATCGATACTTAAACCTAAGAACACGGTTGATTCCACAAGGCTCAACAACTGTCCATTAATTGTACATTTTCCACCTGTGTAACATCAGGTAAGGTGAATATGATACATTTGGTTTTTTTTTCATTAAGGCAAAGATTATTTATATTAAACCAATGAACCACTCGTGAGATTGCGTTGTTCACTTCGTCATAATTATCTAATTGTCTTTTAATTTTAAATATTAAGGAAGTATCATCAGCAAACAGAACAATACTATTTTTATCCCTTACGTAGTAAGGGACCTCCCTTACTACGTATATAATATATAAATTAAAAAGAAAAATGGTCCAAGTATCGAACCCTGTGGAACGCTCATCGAAACCAAAGATCCCACCGAACGTGTACCGTTCATATCGACCCTCTGAATTCAATTGTTTAAATAAGAAGTCAAAAGGTCGAGAGCCTTGTTCCTTATTCCGTAATAATCTAATTTCCTGACCAATGTATCATGGTGGACGCAATTGAAGGCTCTGGATAGATCGCAGAAAACACCTAATGCATCCTGCTTATCCTCCCAGGCCTCGTAAATACATTTCAATAACTCTATACCAGCATTCGTCGTTGATCGTCCTTTAAACCCAAACTGTTTATCATGAAATAATTTATATTTATTAAAATGGGTTAGCATTTGGTCTAGAATTCATTTCTCAAATACTTTACTCAAGGTTGGCAACACAGAGATGGGTCTGAAATTCGAGGGATCTGAGGCGCTGCCTGCCTTGAACAAAGGTATGACTTATTAACTATGTTTCATTAAATCAGGAAATATACCGCTACTGACGCAGTCATTAAACACAGTTGCTAGATGGGGAGCAATGACATCTATGATGCTTGAAACAGTTTCGACTGATAATCCCCATAGGTTCGCGGTCTTTTTAATATCAATGGATTTAAACACTTTTGTGATGTCCGTGCTATCAACAACTGAGAATCTGAAAGCGTCCTCACATTTTGTAATTGATTCCATAAGCAATGACTCAGCGGAAGTGGAAGACGACTGAAGAGTTCGGGTAGTGGCTTCAGGTATATTTGAAAAAAAGTGTTCAAACTCTGTCGCAACTTCCAGATCCTCCGTGACATGGCGACCGTCTATTTTTAAATGGTAATCTCTTACAACTGCTGGAGATTAACCACATTCGGAATTTATAATGCTCCAGGTAGTCTTAATTTTATTAACAGAATTTGATATGAGTCTGCGGCGTCCTACCCGCAGACTGCGAAACTCGAGGGGCAGGGTTCTCTCCCGCTCCCTCTCCGCCGTCTCTTTCGCGCTCATTACCTGCTCGCAGAAAGAGGCGGCGGCGTGCCACTTGCTCCCGTCGGAGACCACGGCCCTCACCATGGTCTCCAACGAGAGAACGTCCACGCCCAGGACCGCAACGAGATCCCGGCGTCGACTCGCCCACGCAGGGCACTCCACCTACGTGTGGAGCGCCGTGTCTTCGCCAGGATCCTCGCAGTGATGGCACTGTGGCGTTGTCTCCCGGTGGATGCGCCACAGATACTTACCGACACCCGTGTCCGGTAACCATCTGGTACATCCGGTAGGAGAGGTCCCCATGGTCCCACTCCAACCACTCCTTCATGATCGGTCTCACCGCCGTAATGGTGGATTCCCCCCACCTTGGGTGCTCAAGTCGCACCCTCCATGTCTCCATGAGTGGAGCTGGGATCGCTGAGCCCCGATTTCTAAATCAGGCCTATGACCCCGCTCCAGCGCCTCCTTGCGCCACTGGTACAGCAGCGCAAGGGCTCTCGCTTTCAGGTCCCATGGAGGGGTCCCGGCTAGGAGACATGCCGCCTCGACGGAGATCGTGCGATACCCCCTGATGACTCTGACGGCCATCTCGCCTTTAACGGGCTGTTTAGAACAGCCACGTTGCGGGCCGCCAGAGTCTCCGCCCATACGGGGGCCCCGTATAGGGCCATGCTTCGCACGATCCCCAGGTAAAAAAAAAAGGTACAGTCTCCTAGTGGGGGCGTAGCGCGGCCACAGCCCCCCTCAATTTCGGGACCAGACTTCGGAGATGAGGTCCGAAGTCCCATCTGCTATCGAGTACGAGCCCAAGGTACTTCATCGTGGGCTCGATGCCGATGCTTACGCCCCCTACGGTTATGTTGGTTCCCGCAGATTTATTGAGCTGAGTGAGACGAAGTCGAGTCGTCAGCATAGCAGACTATACTGACACCCTCGAGCAACGCACCGCGCAGCACCCAGTCGTATCCGATGTTCCACAGGAGTGGCCCTAGGACCGACCCCTGTGGAACACCGCACGACACTTCTCGCCGCCCTGGCCCTAGCCAGCTCAGGTAAACTATGGCCCTCTCGGATAGGTATGCCTCGACAATGCGGCGGAGGTAAGGAGGCACTCCGTGATACGCGAGCGCCTCCCTAACGCAGCTCCAGGGTAGGGTGTTGAAGGCGTTGGCGGTGTCCAGATACACCGTCACCACCACCCCACCCCGCGAGACTACTGCCTCCGCCAGGAGCCTAACGCGCATGATCGCTTCTACGGTGGAGCGCCCCCAGCGGAAACCAAACTGGTTGTCCACCAGATCTGGCCCCACGTTCGTGAGATGCTCGACGAGGTGCTCTGCAATAATCCGCTCAAAGAGCTTGCACACCTCGTCGAGCAACACGATCGGTCGGTAACCGAAAGGCTGATCCGCCGGCCGCCCCGCCTTCCGGATAAGGACCAGTTTCCCCGTCTTCCACGCCTTTGGAAACTGGCCCCTTTCGAGGCATGCGCTAAAGAGCGCCACCAGTCAAGGCCCTAGTTTCTCAAGGGCCAGGACCCATGCTCGACCTGGAATGCCGTCGGGTCCGGGGGCAGTGCATTTCCGGGCTTTAAGCCGGAGCACTGCTACCCCCAGTTCACTCTCCCTGACTTCGGGCACATCGCTCTCGCTATTATCAGCGTCAAGCGCCTGAGGTGGAGCCATACGTGGAGGGACACGCTCCTCCGCTCTCGCTGGAAACAAGGAGCCCAGTATCCCCTCCAGCCGCTCCGGCTGGGGGCTCTGTGTCAGTAGGGGTGCCCTTGGGCGGATTTTGCCCCTGACCGCAAGGTAAGGGCGCCCCCATGGGTTCTGCTCCAGAGACTCCAGCAGCTCTTCGCGGGCCCGCCGTTTGACCTGCTTAATGGCTTCCTGGGGGTCCTCTTGGCCCCCTTGTACGCCTCATACAGCTCCGCCTCTCGGGCTGCCGCATCGTCTGGGCGGCGACGCCTCTGGCGATCCGATACAGGCTAAGGATAATATTGTGAAAATTAAGGCACCCCGAACACGCGACACACAAAATCACATAATTTTACTGATTTCAATGCCAGGTTAATTTGGAAAGGCATCAACTCGTAGCTTGAGAAATGACAAAAATCTGGAAACAGCAAATCTCTAAACACACCCACTTAACTGCATGACAAGATCCTAATAATTCAGCAGGCATATTATGAACCACAAATGCATGGAAATGCTCCTAAACAATGTTATGAATAAGTTACTAAGTTGTTATGACTACCAAGTACCTACTCACAATATATAGTTACTGTAACCATCTTAACATTTATTTTTCTAATTCATTCATCCGTAATTTTATCGGAAGATGCAAATTATTTGTACTAAAACAACGTCCTTCCAAAGTGTCAAATCAATAAGTACTTAAATGGAACCTACTCTACCAACCAACCTAGGTTAAGAGTTGTATTCAAAAATAAGTACCAATACAAGAAAGACTTCAAAACGTTTTGAAGTATTTCTTGTAAAATATTTTAAGAGTGGTTAATGATTATTTTCCGAATACCTACTATTCAGTGCTACCGATCCTAAAGCTGGAGAACAATATACATGTGTCAAATATATAACTTACTAGGTCTGCAAGGCGAATCTCTGCTTGCAATGTTGAGCTGAGTGAGACATCGTGAATCAGATTTTGAAAATTTTGAACAGTGATCATTCCTCCGTGGCAAGTCCGATTTTGAAAATTCTTTTTGAAAGTCACAACTCTGGACATGCTTTCTAAGCGTGTAAAGTTTGGTCACAGTGTCTCGAGCGGTTATTATGTAATTCCATCTGGAACTCTTTAACGGTGATCATTTCTCTGTGGTAGTATTAATTTTTTCAAAATATATCCATAAACCTTCCTCTGATTGACCTCTTTAATCATGCCAAATTTGGTTCTGATTGGATTAGTAGTTTAGGAGGAGACCTGTGACAAAGAAAATCCTGAAGTCTAGTATGTGGAGCTTTCGCTCGACTTCGTCTCACTCAGCTCAATAAATCTTTTATTTTTGAGTATTTAGAAGATTACGACACTATAGGTTACAAACACTCCTCTAATTTTCTTAAGGAAATAATTAATTATATCAATTCAACTTGATGATTTCTTTTCTTCTTTATCTTTTCACATACTTACTACCTTTACACTATTATTACAATCAGTAGTTGCTTGCAATAATACAGTGTAAATCCAGTGCCAAATTTCTACGACAAGATAAGTTCAGGTTCCTAAAAGTAAATCTCAAAGTAGGCTCACAGGCTCCCTACCTATTCTACAAACCAAAAATATCGTTTATCCACGACCATAATAAGACTCTAAATAACCACGAGATATGCAATCTTAGAGGAAATACTATATCTTAAATATTTATGTGAATGTGCATCTGGATGCGGTGTAAGTAGACAACAGACCTAACCCGTTCGATTTTGTGAAAGAGAATGGACACAAATATGTAATACTCAGAATTAATGATCGCATGGAGATATGGAATCCGATGTAGATGTAACACAGCTATTATGTCTTGACAACGTTTCGGTATTTTTATCAAGTGAAACCAAAAAAAAATTGTGCACACATGAAGTAGTAATGACAAAAACAAACCGTTCCGGAGAACCCTTGGGCATATTTGCTTTTGGTTGTGCTCATCTTCCCAACAAACGATATTTGCATATATGTACTTACACAATCAAGTGGCCAAGATTGTCCCCCAACGATCTCTTAAAATATAACCTTGTGGATTCAAAGGTGCTAAATGTGCCCGACCTATATAGTTTTTCTGAATTGTATTTGTAGGGCACGTGAAATGTGGATTTGGCAATTGTTGCTCCGTTAATGTATCGGTTCACGGAGTGATTGCCAAGAGCGTCGACCTACAACGAGGGCTTGATGGAGAAGGGTTTCCGACCGTTCCGCGCATCGCGGGCTCTGCAGATCGGGAGGGACCTGAGTCTCTCCTGGACCTGCCCCGCTGCCTCCTTTACGAGCATTACTTGCTCGCAGAAGAAGGCAGCGGCAGCCCACGCGCTCGCACTCCACACGGAGCAAGACGCTGAGCGAATGGACACCTACTCCGAGGGCCACCACAAGGGCCGGCCTCAGTGCCTCCAACGCCGGATACTCCGCCAGCGAGTGCAGCTCTGAGTCCTCGCTTGCATCACACTAATCGCGACGTTGGTTCCTTCATAATCTGATACAGGTGGTTCCCGAAACATTCCTTCCCAGAGATCACCTGATCAGCCTGTACGAGAGGTTCCTGTGTCTAAATAAGTCTAATCTATCTATGAATTATTTGACGACATTTTAGGCGTATGCTTTAACTAGGATAGGGGTTGCTATGGTTCGATTCCCGCTCAGTGCAAATATTTGTTAGCATAAACAATAACCACCTATCTATATTTATATTGGTATATGAGAGTATTCGATGTAAGAATAATATGAAATAGTTACAAAAAGTAGTTAGTGTAGTTTAACCTTATTCTAGAACCCGCAGTAGTCAGTAAACAGCGATGTGTAATACTGATGATTCTAAACTATCCCGATAGCGGTACTGAACTATCATGAGGTTTAAGGCAAGACGTAATTGGCGGCAAGACCTTGATTACACAAAACAATTAAAGTTTAAAAAATAATAGAACCGACTTCAAAAACCAAGGAAGGCCTAAAAAGTGAAAAAAAAGAAAAGGTACCTTTTTTTTTTCGTGCGGAAATCCCTTCGGATACCCCCCGCCGGCCAGCAGGGGCGGTTATGTCGGGCTTGAACCGACTAAAACCGCACGCCGTCTCGGGTCTACAAACGCCGGGGTGTAAGGTTGCCCATAGAGCATATCCCTCGCACCCCGACTGACCCTGGGCCATCTCCGGTTTCGAGATGGCCCCCTCGGGTTTGGGAACCACGGTGTCCCCGTCTTGCCCCGGTTTGGGGGAGGGGCGCTAGTCGCCCCACCGTCCCGGCCTGCTTCTGCTGGGGTGACAGGCAGCCTCACCTGCAACCCCCAGGCCTGCGCTCATGGAGGACGGAGGTCGTTGAGCGACCTCCGGCGCCTGAGTCGCCTGCGACGCGCGGCGAGCATGTTGCGGGCTCGGCGGGCCGGGAGAGTTCTGAGCCTCTCCCGGGCGCGGTCCGCCGTCTCCTTCGCGAGCATCACATGCTGGCAGAAGGAGGTGGCGGCGGCCCACGCGCTCGCGCTCCGCACCATTGCCGCAATCATGCTGCCGAGCGAGAGGACTCCCACCCCGATGGCTGGCCACCACGAGGTCACGCCTCGGCGCCTCGCACGCCGGGCAGTCCGCCAGCGTGTGCAGCCCTGAGTCCTCGCTCGCGTCACAGTGATGACACTCAGGCGTTGGCTCCTTCCTGATCCGATGCAGGTGGTTCCCGAAGCACCCCTTCCCGGAGATCACCTGCGTCAGTCGGTACGAGAGGCTTCCGTGTCGCCTCTCTAGCCAATCCTCCATGATGGGCCTAAAGAAAAGGTACCTACCACAGATCATACCATGCGAAATCCTTTATAATTTGCTAACAGTAGCACACATTTGGATTGGTATACCTGCACCAGAGTCTTAACATTAGGTGGTTAAGGAACTAGGACGCTATTTGGTGAAGTAGCCATAGGTTGAATTACAACAGACAACGTATTGAATACTAATGTTCAACAAGCAGGTAACAATCATAAAAAATATAATCTAATGAAATCCAAAAGACCATTATGCCATCACACTGACACATTATATTGTAGGGTATTGTTTGCTATTAGTGGCAATGGTAATATAGTAGTTGCGGTGACGTCCAACCCGACCTTTTGATAAAAAGGATGGAAGCCCATTCCGGTTAGGTACATCCAAAGCATAAACTTAAAAGCGAGGGTTCCGCTCCTTTACTCTTCCTGTCTATAATTTCGTTTGGTCGGTTTTTACGGAAGCGAATGCCGTTTGGCCTCCTTAACACCGAGAGAAAAGCCGACGCCAGTACCTTCTCCGTCCATCACCAGGTATACCGGTTTGCCGGTGAGGTTGCCTTAGGATCTCGAGGGCACATACACACAGGTCGCTTAAGGACCACTAGCTGATTTAATTCCTGTTAATATTTTTCTATAATTACGATAAATATGACAGCATAGTTTAGATTATGAACTAATTTTGATGAACTGAAATCCAGACTTAGTCATTACACAACCGCCACTTTTCACCCTAGCTCAAGAACGGATTAAAAACTGCGAGTCATAATATACATAAAAGGATATAAAATATTGATAAATTAAGTACCGCATCTTTTCTTCAGAAGCGTTTGTTTATACTGGCATCGAGTAAATTTATTTTGTATATCTTATCACCTTTATTTATTACAATAGGGCATTTGAAGAAAAGTGTAATCGCTCTGTACTCAAATGGTGCAATTCATAAATCTTAATAAAACAGCAACAGTACCAAAATGTTAATTCAAGCACAACAAATTAGCTAATGGAAAAACAAACAAAGAAAAGTTTATTTGGATCTTAAAGAATTTATAGTTTCGTGTAATATCCCATGTATAAACACCGTTTCTAGTTCATTCGCAAAAAAAAATGTACTACTAAGACGGAAACAAGCACTCGGCCCTTGAAACATATCGGTTACCAAAACATTCGCAACTCTAGGAGTTACATTTAGGCCAGGTGTACCTACGTTGAACAGTTTAACTTCAAAAAAGTTGACTTTTTCTCTGTTTGATTTACATACAGATGCAAATATCTGCATAATTTATTTGTATTGTGTTTTTTTAATGTCCAAAATGCCACTTTTGCTTTCTGTAGGGTGGTATAACAAGCATACCTACTTATTATATCCTTGGCCTGAACACTTATTCAGTTCAATTGTAAGGACCAATTCTATACAAAATCTTACTATACTTAATATAGGATAGATTTTAAATAGGTATTCAGATGAATTATTTATTATTAAGAATAATACTCGTAAAATAGAATTTTGTAACACAACTACTGTACTACTGCATTCCCAATCGACTGTTGTGGCTGTAGATAGGAACATATTTCATTCAGTTATTGTTCTTGTGCATATGTGATGAAGATCATCTTCACTAAATATACTATACCTACCTAATTACACCATAAAGGTGAATTAAGATTTCTATTGAAATTAATACATAGCCTTTTAAAAATAATAATTTAAGGACTCTTACAAGTCACCACAAGCGAAACATTTCATAAATTAAATAATAGATATAGAGTAATATTAATAATAAAATTGTAATTTAACAGTCGAGTAAAAACAAGAAATATGTTTACAGAAAACAATGTGATTGATTAAAAAGCCATAAAAAAATCAAACTCACCGCAGTTGTAAATTGAAAAACCTTATCACGAAAAGTTGATAATCCACAGCTGGTAGATATTTTCAATGAGTCGCGAATAAACTCGCACTATTTTTACAATACATATATTTTATAACATTGCCGGCTATAGTTATAGTTTCAGTGGAAGTCAATGGGTAAGTATATAAAATATTCAAATAAATATGCGTGCGTTTTCGAGTATTTGCGCGAGCGCGGCCGCAAGTGGAAAAGTTTGTGCGACACTGGCGCAACCCTATGCATGTCCCCTCTCGTACGCAATTCATACGCTGCGTTACGACTTGCGACGCTCTACAATACCAAGGTATCAATAACATCTCCATAATCTTTAGTGGTGAAAGGCAAGTAATCTCACAACAACTTAAAACGTTCTGCAAAAACTGTCTTCTAATTTACTATTGTCTAATACTTTTGTGAATCAGTCAATCTTCGAATAGGTAGGTACCAATAACATACACAAATTAGTTATTGGAAATTATATGTGATTTCCAATTATTCTATTGTGTCCACAAAAGTGTCGCCACCAAACCTAGGGAAGGGAGCGTTCATTAATTAGGTGAGGTTAGGGAGGGGCTTGGCATAATTTTAAAAAGCAATTTTTTGGCATACTGTTTAGGTTTAGGTTTATTCTGGTCTAATTTTAAATCGCATAAACTTATTAGGCATAATATTAGTGATGCCTATAACAGTTCACAAGAGATAAATATTAAAGTCCCTAATGTGTTTACAATTAATTTGTTTTGTTGTTGTATTGTTTAGGTACGAAAGTTAATTCATCCAAAATAAACAGTAAAATAACTTAAGTACCTTCTATCGAGTCTAATCGCGTGCCACATGTACATAATATGTGGCTGGCGATTATGACCCTCTGGAGATCCCAGTCTTAGGATGGATGACCATTCCTTACACATTGAGCCCGTTCAGCAACCGAACAACGTGTGATACCTTTTTTTTTCGTGCGGAAATCCCATCGAATACCGCCCCGCCGCCGCGCCGGCCAGCGGGGGCGGTTATGTCGGGCTTGAACCGACTAAAACCGTACGCCGTCTCGGGTGTTAAGACGCCGGGGTGTAAGGTTATCCATAGAGCATATCCCTCGCACACCGACTGACCTTGGCAACGTGTGATACCTTCACTAAGAATAATAAAATCAAAATAGACACGTAAGGCGCCTATGTATTACGTTAAAGTAAAACTCAATAATGTGTTCTAAATGACTGATAATATACCAGCACTTGGATTAAGTCCTCTAAAGTTTTATTATGTCATGCTTAAGCATATTATACTTTCCAATCGTTATACTAACAGTAGTTGTGGTAAAACATTGATAATACAAATTATGCCTTACAATTTAATAGTGGAGACATAAAAACATGAAATCTTTGGATTTCAGTCACGGTGAATTAATTTTAATAGTTAAATTCAAAGTGAAATGGGTAGCTAATAATATATAGGTATGTCGGCGGAATCACTTCGACTCAAGTTGATTACTGACTGTAAAACTCAATGTGATAGCGTTTAAGAATGCTTGTAAATCTTAATTCAATTTATTATGATTTATCATATCCGAATGTTTCCAATCTGAATCTTCCTAATCTTTCTAATTGATTTATATCTTGTTTACTAAAGAAACTACATTATTTACAGCTAATTTATTGTGAAAGTACTTTGTTAAATCCTTATTTACTTTAAATTGAATTACTGCTTTTTTATATTGTATACAACTATTTTATATCACTTTGTATGATGTATTTCGGGTAGAAGAGGAGACTTAACTCGGTTCCCAATTGGAACACCCCAAATTTAATGTCATAATTTAGTATGGCATACTTTCATTTTTTCTAACGATCACAACGCATTACAATCGTTCGGAATAAATTGTAAGGTATTTTTTTTTCATAACTACAGTTGGCATAATTATTTAAGAGCATAATATGCTAAAGCATAACATTATAATCGCATAACGTGTTATAGCATAATATTTATAAACACATAATGATACTGTAGCATAATGTCTATCAACATAAAACTGTTTAGGACGTTAAAAAGAACTTGACGAAGCCTCGCTACAGGGCTCCAATTTATGTGTGGTTAAAAAAACACGCAGCTTAACCTTCTAACCTAATCTATCCGAGTCGGACTGCTCTGAGTCGGGGTGTGATTCCAGATGCTGGTATGAACAGTTATCAGATACACATGCGTTCTACATGGTGGTAGATGCTATTTTTATTTTATTATTTTTAGCAAAGGTACCACACAAATGTTAAGGGCTTTAAAAAAAAACCTTATGGAGCCCGCTACGCGGATTCAACAAAAATAGCGACTATATCCGATTAAACCTTTTTATATTTACGTTACATACTGTTATACGAATAAATAATATTATGCGATTTAGAATTAGGTCAAAATATGTTAGTCTAAAATATGATAGTTATGCCTGCTATGCCATAATATAGTAATGCCAAAGTATTGTAATGCCTTTAAATTTTATGCCAAACCTGTTATGCTGAAGTAAATTAGGACAAAAAAAATTATGCGTTCGAAGGGGTTCCCGGCTTAACCCCTCTTTGAGTGAGGTCGGACGCCATATCTATATATAAATAAAACAAAGTCATGTGATGTGATAGTGATGACTGGGATAAATTCAAGGACGGGTAGACCTAATTTCATAATCATTGATTTTTTAGATTATCTCCGCCTACACTGTGCCTTTTTGTGTTTTTTTTTCTTTTTGCGGAAATCGCCACAGTTACCCCACCACCGCCGGCCAGCGGGGGTAGTTATGTCGGTTTCGAACCGACAAAAAGCTCAAACCGTCTTTAATGCCGGGGTGCAAGGAGACATTCACGAAATAAATTTAGCTAACCAACATAACCTAGTTCTAAAGCAGAACGAAGTTCCCTAGGACGGCTAGTTGTTAATATAAGTACAGTACGGGTAGGGCGATTGGGTTGAACGACTGTGTGCTTGGATTTCTTAGACTAAAGGGCAGACAGGAAGATGGCCCTGTACTTACTGCGCGAGATAATGTTATAATAAAATAGTCAACAGTGTTTTGTGCTCTCATCTCCCATGAAGACTAGGACTAAGCCTGCGAAAAACGTTCGTAAGGTCATCCTTTCCCTACATACATTAAGAGTTTATCCTTTAAAAATTATAATCTCTTTTTATTTACAATTCTATTCTTTATACTAATCGTAACGCGGATAAAAATATACATTGATATTTAAAAAAATCCGTTCCCGCAGGGGGAACGCACTGGTAGATTTCGTGAAGCAATTAGTATTATTTTATTAACATGTTTAATTTTTTTTCTCGAAAACGGTAACTTTTAGCGAAAAACTTTTTAGACTTAAAAATGGCCTATCGATTAAAAATGTTTCCGACGGCAAAAATGTTCACCGGTTAGAAGTTATGATTTTTTTCCCGAAAAATTTTGGTTTTCCCCCCCTCCACTTTTAGTTAAAGTTTTAATCTTATAGGTTTATTATTAAAAGTTGTTGGTATTCATGTATACTATGGGATAAAATTAGAACGGTTCGAATATCTTTCATGGAACGTGAAATTTTGAGGAAAAACTGATTTCACAAAAAGAGAGGCCCTACCATCCCCTTAGGCCGGATTCCACCCGTTCACGAACTTAAACTAAGTTTACACCCAAGCAATTTTTGACCGCAGTTTGAAAGCGATCGGGGCAAAAATGCAACCGTGAGAGTGCCGCAAATTTTGTGAAGTGGAACCATACATACATATATATATATATATATATATATATATATATATATATATATATATAATTCGGACTCAGGGGGTCATAACTAGACCTCCTATGAAGATTTTTTTTTTTAAATTCGACAGTAGTCAAGAAACCAATAGGTAGATCGATTTCATCGAAATCTACCTAAAATACAACATAACTACTATGTGTTCTATGAGCAATACTGATGCAAAAAATGAGATTTTTAGATTTTTTGTCTGTTTGTCTGTTACTATTTTTGACTAAACAGGTAGAGTCCTTCAGGATCAATATTCGAGCATCACGTGAAAATCACTGAGCAGATTGAGCAGAAATTTTGCATGATAATTCGCCAGGAGTCTTGATATTATAACACGGCATATCTTCACGCTGAAGACAGGGCGCTATGGCGCTCATTAGGGGAGACCTATGTCCAGCAGTGGACCAGAATAGGTTGATGATGATGATGAATATCTTCACGAAATTTTACAGTTCAGTAGAACTTGTGCATGGTTCCATGGCCAGCATATAAATCATAACGCAACAGCTAATAGGTGAGGAGCAGTACAACATAGAATCAAATTCGGTCACTTATAAAAGGATTTTCCTTTTAATATAAATATAAAAGTATAGATAATCGAAAATCTAGACTACAAAAGAAAAAATACCTTAACTTTTTACTGACTTAGCTCTTGGGGCTAGGGGGTCATATGACAGGCACTTCGGTCAGTCAAGATAAGCCAAATCAAGTGAAAGAGTAGGAGAGGGGACTCCTCAAAAAAAACAATACATTTTGGGGGTTCCAAATACACTGGTGAATGGCCCGACGACTGGGCAAAATCAGTCATTCTGCCTTTACACAAAAAAGGCTCAACATCAAAATGCGATAATTATAGAACACTAGCCTTAACATCGCATGTCAGCAAAGTTTTATTACATATAATTAACAACAGAATACGTTATTTCCTGGACTGGCAAATACCTCAGGAGCAGGCCGGCTTTGTTAAAGGCAAGGGGACTCGCGAGCAAATACTTAATATTCGCCAACTGATCGAAAAGTCCTACGAGTTCAACACTCCTGTCATACTATGTTTCATCGACTACAGCAAAGCCTTTGACTGTGTCATCTGGTCAGCCCTCTGGAAGGTATTAGAAGAGCTCGAAGTACTTTTTTTTTTTTTATATCGTGCGGAAATCCCTTCGGATACCCCCCCGCGTGCCAGCGGGGGCGGTTATGTCGGGCTTGAACCGACTAAAACCGCACGCCGTCTCGGGTCTACAGACGCCAGGGTGTAAGGTTGCCCATATCCGAGGGGATTTCCGCACGAACAAAATAAACATTGGAGATATTTAAAAAAATACTTGGGTTACGTTAAATGAACGATTCTGAACACAATGTTTGCTTTTTTTGAATTCTTGTCTGACTTTTTATTTGTTTGTGCGCAAAAAGTACTGAACAAATTTTGATGCGGTTTTTTCTATTAGGAAGTTCTTGATCAGATTTAAAATCTACCGTATGTTTGATTGAATTTGGTTAAGTAAAACCGGAGATATGACAAAAAAAACGATAACTGACCTCCGCGCGGGCGGAAAATGAAAAAATTAGATATTTTATGTGAATCTCGCACATAAAATAATCATTTCATTTTGGTCTAGGTTTTGAATAGGCATATACAATACGTCAATTGTTCGATTCCACGTAATTTCTTATGCTTCTACCGTGGAGTCGGGTAGACTGGGTACGGTTGTACGGTGGGCATTTTCAATAATAACCATAATTTTGTTCCCATACTAGTTACACAGATGGAAGAAAAATGTTTTTTCAAGTGGCCTGCTTAACATAGTTCGATTTTGTCCCAGGTACAATGATTAACTCAGATAAGACAGTGAAAAAGAAAAGAAAAAATTCACAACTGACCACACCACAAGGACGGTTGTGACAGTGTAAAGACACGTAGTGACAGGTTAAATAAAAACCGGCCAAGTGCGAGTCGGACTCGCCCATGAAGAGTTTCGTAGCAACAAGTAAAATTTTTATGTTTGAGTTGATTGAACGAAAGGTAAATTGTGGTTTACGATTTATGACTTTAAAAAAAACTACTTATTAAATTTCGTTTAAACCAATTTTCGGTTGAAGTTTACATGGTAATGTACATCTTATATTTTTTTTAGTTTTATCATTCTCTTATTTTAGAAGTTACAGGGGGGAGGGGGGACACATTTTACCACTTTGGAAGTGTCTCTCGCTCAAACTATTCAGTTTAAAAATATGATATTAGGAACCTCAATTTCATTTTTGAAGACCTATCCCCACACGTATGGATTTGATGAAAAAAAATATTTTAGTTTCTGTTCTATGTACCCCCAAAATTTATTGTTTTTTTTTCTATTTTTGTGTGAAAATCGTAATGCGGTTTACAGAATACATCTACTTACCAAGTTTCAACAGCATAGTTCTTATAGTTTCGGAAAAAGTGGCTGTGACATACGGACGGACAGACAGACATGACGAATCTATAAGGGTTCCGTTTTTTGCCATTTGGCAACGGAACCCTAAAAATACACCAAAATGCTTTAAAATCACTTTACTTACAAGTAATATGTGCCAGTCAGGTAGGTAAATTTTCAATATTATTTTGCAACATAATCCTCAAATATACATAGCGAAGGAAATATTATAATCTGGGAAAATTTCAAAACTTTCCCGCGCAGGCTCCATTCCGTTGTCAAATGATCTTAAGAAAACATGCGCTTAACAACCAATCGTAGATAGATACATATTCGAGGCTCACCATAAAGAAGTTTCGCGTTTCAATTTAATTTGTTCGTAATCATCATCACATTTATTGGTATACCTCTATGGGGCCTCACTAAGATCTTCGTGGCCTAAGCCAGCACACCCTCTAGTTGACAGACGCAGCTCTGATGCAGGCTTTTTGACGGCAGTCGTTACCCCTAAAGTTAAGCTAGGCCAAATCAAAATAAAGCTTTGCATGCAACTGGGACTAACAGTGTTGATGAAGATGATAAGCATTTTCATGTTTTGTTAAGTCACACTGCTATCTTTCTTCCTCAAACGTTTCCTGGGCTTCTAAATGCAAAAAGAAAATTTAATTTGTGTCACAACCGTACCTAGAAAATATGTCACTACAGTATCCAACGCACTCATTGGCTTCGGCGTATTTTATTTTAGATTGACCGATAACTAGCTCACTATTGATCATCCAAACCTGTATTATAGTTACGTGCTGCTGTAGCCCCAGAAAACTGAAATTAGGTAAGCAGGCTAGGATTTGTACAATTAATTCTGTAAATTTCTCCACCATTCAACTTCCCATAAAGAAAGATGCAATTCTGTACACTCTGTTGCACAGAATCTGTAGTCAGTATTAAAAATTTCTAATGGGTAGCTAGGCACTATTTAGGTACTTTTTTTTTTTCGTGCGGAAATCCTCTCGGATACCGGCCAGCGGGGGTGGTTATGTCGGGCTTGAACCGACTAAAACCGCACGCCATCTCGGGTCTTAAGACGCCGGGGTGTAAGGTTGCCCATAAAACATATCCCTCGCACCCCGACTGACCCTGGGCCATCTCCGGTGAGGACTCCCACCCCGATGGCTGCCACGAGGTCACGCCTCGGCGCCTCCCACGCCGGGCACTCCGCCAGCGTGTGCAGCCCTGAGTCCTCGCTCGCGTCGCAGTGATGACACTTAGGCGTTGGCTCCTTCCTGATCCGAAGCAGGTGGTCCCCAAAGCTCCCCTTACCGGAGATCACCTGCGTCAGTCGGTACGAGAGGCTTCCGCCTCTCTAGCCAATCCTCTATGATGGGCCTTACCGCCGCTATTGCGGCGTGCCCTGCGCTTGGTCACCCAAGTCGTTCCGTCCACTCCACCACGATAGCCTGGCGGAGCTGGGACTGCACGGCCTCGATTTCTCGAGGCTCGGGGTTCCATCCCTGCTTCCGCGCCTCTGTCCAACTGTACCAGAGGCGAAAGGGCTCTCGCCTCCAGGTCCCATGGCGGAGTTCCGGCAAGGAGACTCGCCGCCTCGCAGGAGATCGTGCGGTACCCGCGGATGACCCTGATGGCCGTCACCCGCTGCGGAGCGCGCAGCATCCGCACACTTCTGGCCTTCAGGGCCTCCGCCCATATTGGGTACCCATACAGGGCCATGCACCGCACGATCCCCGCGTAGAGTCTCCTGCAGGAGTCATCGGGCCCCCTCATGTTGGGCAGCGGCCGCGCCAGAGCGAGAGCTGTGCCCTTCAGTTTGGGGGCCAGACTTCGGATGTGCTCTCCGAAGTCCCATCGGCCGTCGAGCACGAGCCTCAAATATTTCATTTGGGGCTTGATGCCGATGCGAATTCCTCCCACGATGAGACTGGATCCCTCGGGTGGCTTGCTCCGAGGCCCATGAAAAAATAGGGCCTCGGTTTTATGCAGAGCCACCTCGAAACCCAGCCGCCGGATCCGCTCCACGACTTGGGCAACCGCGGTCGTGGCCTTCAGGGTCGCTTCGCGGTACGTCGCCCCGCACGCCGCACGAGCGTGTCGTCCACGTAGCACGTGACGGCGGCACCGCCCAGTCGTTTCCGATGTTACACAAGAGCGGCCCAAGGACGGATCCCTATGGAACACCGCACGACATTTAACGCCGACCGAGACCGGTCACGGTTGGGTAGATGTCGGCTCTCTCCGTCAAATACGCCCCGACTATACGGCAAAGGTAGAGAGGCAGTTCGTGATACATCATATAATCCTCCAGCGCCTCCCTAATTGAACTCCAGGGCAAGGTGTTGAACGCGTTGGCGATGTCTAGGGACACCGCCAACATCACCTCTCCCCGGGCTACTGCATCCTCCGCCAGAGCCCTCACGCGCATGATGGCATCCACGGTGGAGCGCCTCTGGCGGAAGCCATGTTGGCCATCCGCCAGGTCCGGCCCAACTCTTGAGAGGTGCTCGACGAGGCGCTTCGCAATTACTCTTTCAAAGAGTTTGCACACCTCGTCGAGCAACACGTCCACGTCAGACGCCATGGGCGACCGAGACGGAGTCATCTGCGGTGGAACATGTTCCACCGCCTGCGCTGGGAACAGGGAGCCAACACCTCCTCCGAGCAGCTCTGGCTGGAGACACCGGGTTAACGGCGGGGCCTTGGGGCGCAGCTTGCCCCTCAACATCCGGTAGGGCCAGCCCTTACGGGTCCCGCTCCAGCGTCTCCAGCAGCTCTCGGAAGGCGGCCTGTTTGGCCCGCCTTATCTCCGCTCGGAGGGCTCCTCTGGCCTCCCTGTATCCCTCGTATACGGCGACGGCGGCGGCGACGCCTCCTACGGAATCGGGCCCACCGGCGGTGCGTGATCACGTAGGCCCGTCTGAGCCTCGCGAGATCCGACGACCACCAGTAGACCTGACCCCTTGGATTATAGAGCGGAGCCCTAGGCATCGCCGCGTCGCAGACACGGGTCATGGCCTCCCGGAACCACTCCGCCTCATCGTCTATGCTGACAGGTCTGGCCTGGCCTGCGCAGGGGCTCAGGCCTGTACGATGGCGGCTTCCAGGAGGAGTTCCCGATCAAGCCGGCGCGTGGTTCGCGGGGGGGGAGACGTCAAACCGAATGTATCGGTGATCCGAACTTGTGTCCTCCCCCAAAACGACGCGCCAGCCCTGAACACGTCGCGCCAACGAGGGGCTCGCGAACGAAATGTCCACGATGGAGCTGGTCCTCGAGGTCACGAACGTGTCCACGGCTCCCCGATTTAGGAGGACTAGGCCGAGTCGTTCGGCCCAGTCCTCCAGTGCCCTGCCTCTATGCCTCGTCGCACCCCTATCGTGTCGGGAACCCCAGGCCAACGACCAGGCGTTGAAGTCCCCGAGCACGCTACTCCCTATACTACTTTGGGGGAATGCAGCAGATTTAGAAACTATATTTATACTACAAAAGAGGGCAGTTCGTGCCATTTATTGTTTAGGCAAGAGAGATTCTCTTAGGGAACGATTTAAAAAGACTAATATTTTAACTGTAGCTTCCCAATATATATTCGAAAACATACTGTATGTCAGGAAAAATATATCCAATTTTACAAAAGTAAGTGACATTACAGACAGAAATCTGCGTAATAAAAATAAACTTATCCTTCCATGTTATCGGCTTAGCAAAGTTAGTGATTCTTTTAGGGGGGAAGGTATACGCTTTTATAACAAATTGCCTGAATCGATCCTTGGTATGCCTGACAATAAATTTAAAACCTTTGTTAAGACCACCTTATGTAAAAATGCATACTATAGGACAGATGATTATCTTAAAGACAAAAATGTCTGGTTTGAGCATGGTGCAGGCTCCTCCTAAAATGCTAAAATGTTACAACTACAGCATAGTACTGTAGTAGGCACGCGACCTTTTTACCATATTTTAACTTTTTTCAATTATTTGAACGATTAACTTGGGTTAAATTTTATTATAACGTTTTTTTTATATATACCTTTATTTATCTTGACACGAGACAAAAATGTACATTCGTCCATATTTAGTCTTAAGAAATCACTATTATAAGCTGACGTCTCGAAAATGCCGCAGTGGAGTTTTTTGCGCCGTTTCTTCTCCACTAGCGCCTAGGAAGCGGTGGTAAACTTAGTATTAAGCAATTATTGACGTCAAAAAGATGTAATTACGTTGCACTATTTTGAAAAATAAAGACTTTGACTTGACTTTGCACAAGAACCGGACGGGGCTGGCAGGCATTGACGACGACTGCCAGCTGACGGAGCCATTGCTCAAATGCAGCTAAGTCTCGGTTCGGCGTGAAATAAGCAGACACGACCGCTATGGTATGGATGGTAGAGTCAAGCAACAGTCATTTTGGCCGTTGCATGAATGGGCCGACTCGACCGGGGAAGCACCACCCTCTCGCAGAATATCGACGCCAAGTAACAGTATTTGAACTGTTGCGTTCCGTTTGGTGAGTGAGAGTGCCGGAGCCCAAACTCGTTTCCCATCCCCTACCAAACTCCTTTCCCATCCTTTCCTTTACAGAGTCGGCAGCGCGAGTGTGACGCCACTGGTGTTGCACACGGCCATAGGCCGCGGTAACCGATTCCCATCAGGTGGGCCGTGTGCTTGTCTGCCACCATAGTGGTATAAAAATAAAAAAAATAAAAATATCGCCAACCGCCGCCGCCTCGCAGCCCGGTCCCCTTGCAACGACGGCAAGTGGGGTCTGCCGGCGGCAGGGTTGTGCACCAGTGCCGCCGTCCCATTCAGCGTGGTTTCTCAGGCAGGCTCGAGGAACCGGTGGGTGTATGGGTCGGCGACAGCGGCGACATTTATGGCCCACTGCGCCATGCTCTGAAGCAGAAGGGCCTGAGCATAGGCACCGTGGCCCACGTTCACCTGCAGGATGCGGAGTTGGGGATCCATTATGGAACCCCCACCTCCGCATCGCGCTGCGAACTAGGGGCGGAAGGCCGGCCTCCCGGCTTCGGCTCCCCTCCGGCGCAGGCCTTGCTGCCAACCCTATGGTCAGCCGGCTTGCCCCCCGCTGCACATCTGAAACAGTGCAACAGGGCGCTACACGTGCCGGCCTTATGACCGGGCTGGCCACAGCGGAAGCAACGGTCACCCGCCGTTACTTCCGCCGTGCAGTGCACCGCCACATGGCCCACCGACAGGCACCTGAAGCACCTGACCGGTCGGGCCTGCAAGAGCCGTGCCTGCGCCCTCAGGAAGCCTCCTATCAGGAGGCTCCGCTCGTCAGCAACGTTTTGAGACGCCGCGATAGGGCAACCGACAACTGCTGCCCCCTGTCCACCACGGCCGAAGCGTATTGTCCGGCCTTAACTGTGTCCGGGGAGCAATCCCCGGCCTCCGCCACGGCGAGCCTGACCTCTTCTGCCGTGATGGAGTCGTCCAGGCCTGGACACCTGGACGTCGGCTGCATCCAGCGACTTCCTAAGCCGAGCCGCTAGGGCATCGGCCTTGGGGCCACTGGCGACGCCGGGGACCTCGAGAAGCCGGACTCCCGTCCGCGCGCTCTTGCACCGGACACCCGGGATCTCGAGGGCCTTCAGGTCGACGTTGGCCTTTACTATGGTCAACACCTCGGCATACCCCATGCCTCTCGACGCTGCCTCCGTCGTCAGAGTGACGACGACGGCCGTAGTTCGAGCGGCACGGAGCCTCCCCGGCGCTGCCTTCGCGGCGGCCGCGGCCCTCCTAGCCTTCTTGACTGCCTTCCTGGCGGTCTTCCGCCTGCTTTTGCTGGCTCCAGCCACCTCCCAGCCCCCTTCCAATGGGGTGGAGGTAGCCGGAGCCACCGCTGAGGCTGGGGCTGGGGCCAGAGCTGGGGACGTCTTCCTCTTGCCCTTCCCCTTTCCCCTGAGTGGGACGGGGCTGAGGAGCCGGCTCCGGCAGGGTCACACCTGCAGCCGGGCGGGTGGGGCCCTTCCGGACTGCAGCCGCGTAGCCGGCCACCGGCGGCGCCAGAGGCGGAAGGCGGGTGGAGTCCATTAAGGCCTCCATCCGGCACATCATACGCTCCTCCAGCGCCTCCATATAAGGGAGCCAGGACTCCGCCGGTGGTTCGCTGGATCCGCGGAGGTGGAAGGCCTCGGCGGCGACTTGGCTGCTGCTTTCCCAGTGGTCGAGGGGGCTCGGATGGATTGGCCAGCCATCGTTCCACCTCGTGCCCCTCGGCGGCCTGCAGCCACCTTGGACGCTGGCTTTGCCACCTCATCACTGCTGGAGGAGGCCGTCCCGGTGAGGGTAATTTCCTCATCCGACACGTCCCCCTCCGGCCTAGGCTTCCTAGAGCGCCGCTTCCGCTTCTGGCCAGCCTTCACGGCCAATCCCAGCGGGCAGCTCGCCCTGCTCCTCTCGCTAGCAGTGTCGAACTTCTCCGACACTGCCGCGGTTTTTGGCGTGACCTCCACGCTAGTTTGCTGCGCGACCTTCGCGCAGACACTTTCGCTAGGTTGTAGGGGTTGGGGGATTTTTGTTTTTGAATTCTCCATTTGAGTACCACGAGTAGAGTCGATACAAGTACACTTCCCAGGTGACGCTCATTCCGGGCAGCGAGGTACATACTGTGGGGGGTGTGTGTTGGGTAACCTCCTCGAGTGTCGCTCCGATTCCGATCCCGCTGCAGTCCGGGGGGAACGGAATCGGAGCGGCCGGTACACCCTGGGCGGCGGTCAATGGCTTCCCCTTCACCCCTTCATAGGGTTGGCATTGATCGTCGGCCAATACCCAACGTGGCGGGAACACATCGCTCTCCGTACTCCTCTGCTTTCAGAGGAGACAGGATGAGCGATGCTGTTAGTGGTGAGATGGCCCAGGGTCAGCCGGGGTGCGAGGGATATGTTCTATGGGTAACCTTACACCCCGGCGTCTGAAGACCCGAGACGGCGTGCGGTTTTAGTCGGTGCAAGCCCGACATAACCGCCCCCGCTGCCCGGCGGGGGGGTATCCGAAGGGATTTCCGCACGATACAAAAAAAAAAAGGTACATACTGTGGAAGTCCCCCGGTATCCACAGGTTTTTACGACTTGGCTGTCGGGTTTTAAAGACTTTTCATGGTCGCGGGCCGGCCAATTAAGGCAAGCCCCGCGTCCTCCGAGATCGAGACTTCCCGAATGTGGCTAGCATTCGGGTCTTGGAAGATCACCCGGAGATTACGCGACGCGGGAGGGCAGCCACTCCCCCCAACTCCGACGGCGGGACGAATGCCCGTCAGCCCCTGCGCGAGCAGTGGGCCGACCCGTCCCTCGTAGTGTCCTCTCTGATAACATCAGAGGGTTACCTGGAGCGACCGTCCCCGCGGGCCTTGCCGGCCAGCCATACCCCGACCCCCTCGTGCAATGGGGTCAGCTGGCCCTGAAAAGGGCCGGTAGGACTCTTGGCCGTTGACGTTGACGCCAGCTACTCCAGAAGAGCAATCAATGATGCGTCATCGCCCACGTTGCCCAGGGTGCACCAAACTTGGAGGTGATCCAACCAGTCGCACCCCACTACATAGGTACTGTAGCGTCCGGGGGTTGGACGCCACAATACCTCGTGTTGATAATAAGATAAACACACGGATAAATAGTTATATGATCATTTATTAATTCAACAAAGCTTCCTATATCGGGTTTAGGGAGGTTTTTACGCGTATATATTTATCTTTAAACGAACTAGGGAATCGCGAACTCCGCTCAAGGACTGAGCCTAAATTTAATACACTTATATCTTCTCTTCGGCCGGCGGACCCGGGCGGCGCGTCAAGTCGCCCGCTGTCAGCCGCACAGCCGAATGCACAAACGAACTAGGGAATCGCGAACTCCGCTCAAGGACTGAGCCTAAATTTAATACACTTATATCTTCTCTTCGGCCGGCGGACCCGGGCGGCGCGTCAAGTCGCCCGCTGTCAGCCGCACAGCCGAATGCACCACGCAGCAATTGTTTTTTCTTCCCTACGCTCTATTTAAATCAAATACGTAATTATTTTTAAACTCTGACACATGATGGCCAGGTAAACGAACCGTAGTGTGTCGAACGAGGTCGCACACCATAACCAGCTACGCCCAAGGCCTCATGTGACAGCTGGAGCCCTAGGCCTACTACATCTGACGCAACAAAAAAAAAATTTTACGTATGGTGTCCCTTACAATGGGAATAACGAAGCAATCTTTGTAATAATTAATAATCGTTATTAGAATTTCAAATTATAGTAATTAAACTGTAATAAATACTGAAAAACACGAACAAAGAAAAATTGCTTCATTCTTGGACGGGCAAAACGTCAGCAAAAGATCCACCCACACCACACCTATTTAAAGAAAAGTTATTGGTATCACTTGTCGATACATTTTAAGGTTTGCCCTGAAGGGACTTAGTAACAGAGTAGGTACTTTTAAGACCTACCTAACTAAAAACGAAAGATGACATAAAGTGATCTATGTCGCCTACACAATACTAAATTACTTTTTAATCAACATTAAAGAGAAAGAGAACCTATATCAGTCGGTGTTTTAGCATGTTTGTCACCCATTCTGATATGCCTTTATCTATGCTTTCGCGGTTTAGAGTTTCCTATATTGAGGCCGGGGTGCTTTGTCGAAAGCACCCTCAACATCAAAGAAGCATCCCAGTGCATATTCTTTGTTGCTTATGGATCTTTGCACCTTGTTTACCAAGTTATGGAGTGCGGTCTCATTTGAATTGCCGTCCATGTATGCGTGTTGGTTATTGTGAAGTGGAGATCCGCTTTTGACTATTTGTTTGCTTATTATTCTATCTAGTATTTTCTCTAATGTCTTGAGTAAGAATGAGGAAAGACTGATGCATCTAAAGGTTTTAGCCTCTTGATATGTAGCCTTGCCAGGTTTAGGTATAAAGACCGTTCTTACTTCTCTCCATTTCCTTGGGATGTTTTCATTCTGATGCTGCTATTGTATAGAGCCAAAAGATCGTCGCTTATGTACTTGATGGCTATTTGTAGAATTTTTGGGAAGATCTCGACCGGTCCTGCGGCTTTGTAGGGCTGGAATGACCGGACACTCCACATTATGTGCTCTTTTGTGACTGATGCCTTGTCCACCGTTTCCACCGTGGGATTCGTATTAATCTCGTTGAGTGGGCATGCCTTATGGTATGCTTCTCTTAGAGCTTCATCCAATCTGTTGGCTTCTCTTTCTATCTCTCTGGTGTCTTTTAGCGAGGTGTGTTTCCTCGCATTTCTGACTAAAGTTTCGCTTTCGTTTACTTTCCGGTATGTTATGTGCCTTCTTACCTATCCTTTCTGAGGCAATTGTAATGTCCAGCGCTTCTCTTCTAGTTTTGGTGACGGATGTTGGCGTGTTGCCTTCATTTATTACGTCAAAACCTGTTGCGCTAATAAAATCCAGTAGTAAATCACATGTTTTATTGTAGTCTGTGCTGCCCACATGGTTATATCTTCCATTTCTTGTGATGGTGGTTTGAAGTCTGCCTCGCTGGGTAGATATGCGGAAACTAAACCACCCTCTCTTTGTTGCCTGTGTTCGTCTTTTACGACGAATGGCTCTTGCAGTAGAGCGATGTATATTTTCTCAGCCACCACCTGTCTGTGTGTGAATCCGCCCCAGCCCTATATACTGACCATAGGCAGCACCAGGGCCAGCAGCTTGGCGCAGGGTAGATAGACCTGGGTAAAGGAAGTAGCAACGCCCCTTGACTTTTTCCGATATGAGAGGACTTCGGCCGAGCTGCGAGGAAGATAACTTTTATATCAGCGATAGGTTGGTATAGCATGGTGGAAGTCTGGTGGAAGCAGACAGGGCAGTCCGTCAAAGTCAGATAGACTTTACTCTCTTCCAAAAGAAAATAGTCGCTAGAATGATAATTGGGACATGCCGGGCCTAGTAGGAGGTAAATCACCAGTGCTAGATAGAGATCTGATGTCCCAGCGAGAAATCGTGTAGCACTTTTAATTTTTTTCCTTTTTGCGTGTGGAAACCCCCACGGGCTTCACCCCATCGGTGCCGACGATGGGGTGGGCGTGTCGGAATCGGACCGAACTAAAACGATACGGTGTCCTCCCCAAGTGTCCTTTACCGGGCACTCCGGGTAAGCCCTCGAAGGGATAACCCCAGTGTTACCAGCGGACTTTGGCCGCCACCACGGCCTCGCCTAGTGGAGTCGGGTTTAATCCCTTGTCGGTGATTTGGCAGGCGTGTGTAGGACACACACGACACGCCTCCGCCACGGCCTGCTTCTGTAAGGACAGCGAGTCGGACAACTGTGTAGACAGTAAAAGCGCACTGCTACATATAGCTATCGCTGTGCCTCTGCAACCAGAGGCACAGCGATAGCTTATGCAGTACTGTCACAAATACACAACTTAACGAATCGTGGGTTTGATCTGAAGTTGCAGTGGGTTCCCTCACATGTAGGTATAAAAGGTAATGAGGAGTCTGACCGTTCGGCAAAATTTGGAATTATTGGGGGGAAAGAGGTAAATATAGAAAGTAATTATATATTATTAGTACCTAAATGTAAAAATAAATGTCACGCGCTATGGAAAGAATATTTTAACGAAAGATCGAAGGATAAAGGGATATGGTACAAAGCTATAGTAGCGGAGCCTCCTCATGTACCGTGGTTTTTAAACACTATGTTAAGTAGAAAACTGATTGTGATCGCCCACAGACTGAGGTCCGGACACATGCCACTTAATAAGTTTGGATTCCTAATGAAAAAACTTGATTTACCAAAGTGTGAGGTTTGTGGCACTGTGGAAGATGTGTTACACTTATTGGTGGAATGTGCTAGATATCGGTCTGCCTGGGAGGAGCTATTTAAGAAAATAAACTTAAACCTATATGATGTAGGTATTGTAGTGTTTCGACCTCTTTCGATCACTACAGTTCATTGACCTGGCCATCATGTGTCAGAGTTTAAAAATAAATATTTAAATACTTTTAAATATAGGATAGGGAAGAAAAAACAATTGCTTGGAGCTGCATTCGGCTATCCGGCTGACAGCGAGCGACTGGGCGCGCCGCCCGGGTCCGCCGGCCGAAGAGAAGATATAAGTGTATTAAATTTAGGCTCAGTCCTTGAGCGGAGATCGCGATTCCCTAGTTCGCTTAAATATAAATATATACGCGTAAAAACCTCCCTAAACTCGATATAGGAAGCTTTGTTGAATTAATAAATAAATGAGATATAATTATCTTTCCTTGTGTTTATCTTTTATCAACACGAGGTATTGTGGCGTCCAACCCCCGGACGCTACAGTATCTTGCAACAAATATTGTGTACACCTAACTCTGAAGCTGCCTATAGTTTATTTAAATTTGTTATGTTACTGTTTTTAAGATAGATAAGTATGTATAAAAGGTACGATGGGACTGGCATATACATTTGTATAAAAGTCCCGAACAATAAATAAAGAGAAAAAAAAAGATTCGGCCAACTGCCGTCCTCAGGCCCAGATCATGGAGGTCGCTAGTCCCGGGCGTAGACGAGTCTGCCTGCGGCGTCCTCGCCACAGCCTGCGGAACTCGGGAGCACCTGGAATAAAGAAATGGTGGCGAAAAGTCTCGGATATGGGCGAATAGTTTTTCATTAATATTATGGAAGCCTTAAGAACAGTCCAATGGACGTCCCAAGGCCGTCTTCAAACGGGGGTGCTGGTCACCCGGGCGAAGTATCTTAGAGGCACTAGTCGATCGCATTAGACCTAAAAATTAATCAGTTTTGAAAGCCGCTTAATATTTACTATACCTGGCCATAAAAAGTATAAGCCAGGTATAATCCACAAAAAAAAACGAATGTCCAACACATGGCAGATTTTAAATCTGACCAAGACCTTTTTAATTGAAAAATAACATGTCAAGTGCGAGTTTGACTCGCGCACTGAGGGTTCCACAAAACTGGATACCTTATTTGAGGTTGGGGCCAATTAAGCTAGACCTCTAAACTGTATGAGCGCCCATACAATTCAGAGGTCTATCTTAATTAACATCTACTATGTATTTTTACCTAGGGATACCCTTTAACTTTCAAGTATTTTTATTTTTTCTATTTTTCCTTTATTTGTGCTGTAAGACCTTATTTTTTGCCAAATTTCATGATTCTAGGTCAATGGGAACTACCACATAGGTTTTCGACTCAAAACCTTACAGAACAAGTAAAGGGAGGGGTGCGATTGGTTGGATCACCTCCAAGTTTGGTGCACCCTGGGCAACGTGAGCGATGACGCATCATTGATTGCTCCTCTGGAGTAGCTGGCGTCAACGTCAACGGCCAAGAGTCTGACCAACCGGCCCTTTTCAGGGCCAGCTGACCCCATTGCACGCGGGGGTCGGGGTATGGCGGGCCTGCAAGGCCCGCGGGGCGGTGGTCGCTCCAGGTACCCCTCTGCTGTTATCAGAGGGGACACTGCGAATGGCCCAGGGTCAGTCGGAGTGCGAGGGATATGCTCTATGGGTAACCTTACACCCCGGCGTCTGTAGACCCGAGACGACGTGCGGTTTTAGTCGGTTCAAGCCCGACATAACCGCCCCCGCTGGCGGGCGGGGGGGGGGTATCCGAAGGGATTTCCGCACAAAAAAAAAAGAAAAAGGACAAGTAAAGGGAAAATTCCGAAAAATGGAAAAGCATTATCGTGTTGACTATTTTTATACACATAATAGGGACTATAGACCTAGGGCACGCCGCAATAGCGGCGGTAAGGCCCATCATGGAGGATTGGCTGGAGAGGCGACACGGAAGCCTCTCCTACCGACTGACGCAGGTGATCTCAGGGAAGGGGTGCTTCGGGGACCACCTGCATCGGATCAGGAAGGAGCCAACGCCTGAGTGTCATCACTGCGACGCGAGCGAGGACTCAGGGCTGCACACGCTGGCGGACTGCCCGGCGTGGGAGGCGCCGAGGCGTGACCTCGTGGCAGTCATCGGGGTGGGAGTCCTCTCGCTCGGCAGCATGATTGCGGCAATGGTGCGGAGCGCGAGCGCGTGGGCCGCCGCCGCCTCCTTCTGCGAGCATGTAATGCTCGCGAAGGAGGTGGCGGAGCGCGCCCGGGAGAGACTTAGAACTCTCCCGGTCCGCCGAGCCCGCAACTTGCTCGCCGCGCGTCGCAGGCAACTCAGGCGCCGGAGGTCGCTTAACGACCTCCGTCCTCCATGAGCGCAGGCCTGGGGGTGGCGGGTGAGGCCACCTGTCACCCCAGCAGAAGCAGGCCGGGACGGTGGGGCGACTAGCGCCCCTCCCACAAACCGGGGCAAGACGGGGACACCGTGGTTCCCAAACCCGAGGGGGCCATCTCGAAACCGGAGATGGCCCAGGGTCAGTCGGGGTGCGAGGGATATGCTCTATGGGCAACCTTACACCCCGGCGTCTGTAGACCCGAGACGGCGTGCGGTTTTAGTCGGTTCAAGCCCGACATAACCGCCCCCGCTGGCACGCGGGGGGGTATCCGAAGGGATTTCCGCACGAAAAACAAAAAAAAAAAAAAAAAAGGGACTATAGACCTCAGTATCTGGTATAAATTTCAACATGCTAGGTCCACCCGTTCCTGAAAAATCGGTGGTGACACACGGACAGACGAACGAGACTGATCTTTTTCCTTTTATTATCTTTTGAGGTACGGAACCTTAAAAACCGCATCAAAATCTGTTCAAAACAAAACAGACAAGATCTCAAAACAAAAAAATTTGTGTTCAGAATCGTTAATTGAACATAACCCAAGTTTTTTTTTAAAATATCTCCAATGAAAAGACAACTAATTTACAATTATGAATTTTAAGTAGGTATATAAAAAATTTAGGATTCCGTACTTTGATTTATTTTTCGTGCGGAAATCCCTTTGGATTCTCCCCCCCCCCCCCCTCCCCCGGGCAGCGGGCTCAAATGGTAAAAAAAGAAGTACGATCACCTCTTGTCCGTGTGTCACCACCGATTTACCCAGAAACGGGTGGACCTAGCAAGTTATATATTGTAGAGCGCCTAAGTATGTAAATAAACTATAAGTATTAATATTATTGTAAGGTAAGCCTATTGATCTTTTTTTTTACGTGCGGAAGTCCCTTCGGATACCCCCCCGCCGGCCAGCGGGGGCGGTTATGTCGTGCATCGACTAAAACCGCACAGTGTTCTGCCCAAGTGTCCATTGCCGGGCACCCCGGATAAGCCCTCGAAAGGATAACCCCAGCGGACCTACCGGCGGACCTTGGCCGCCCCCGCGGCCTCGCCTGGTGGGGCTGGGTTTTATCCCGCGTCGGTGAGTAGGCAGGCGTGTGTAGGACACACATGACACACCTCCACCACGGCCTGCTTCTGTAGGAACGGCGTGTCGCTCAACTGCCGTCCTCAGGCCCCGATCATGGAGGTCGGTAGTCCCGGGTGTAGACGACTGCGGAACTCGGGGGGCAGGGTTCTCTCCCACTCCCTCTCCGCCGTCTCTTTCGCGAGTATAACCTGCTCGCAGAAAGAGGCGGCGGCGTGCCACTTGCTCCCGTCGGAGACCACGGCCCTCACCATGGTCTCCAACGAGAGAATGTCCACGCCCAGGACCGCAACGAGATCCCGGCGTTGACTCGCCCACGCAGGGCACTCCACCAACGTGTGGATCGCCGTGTCTTCGCCAGGATCCTCGCAGTGCTGGCACTGCGGCGTTGTCTCCCGGTGGATGCGCCATAGATACTTACCGAAGCACCCGTGTCCGGTAAATATCTGGCAAATCCGGTAGGAGAGGTCACCGTGGTGCCTCTCCAACCACTCCTTCATGATCGGCCTCTCCGCCGAAATGGTCTGACCCCCCCCCCTTGATTGCTCAAGTTGCATTCTCCATGTCTCCATGAGTTCCCAGCGGAGCTGAGACCGCTGAGGCCTAATTTCTCGAAGCCTATTGATTTCAAAAATCGAGCACGATAATTGTTTCATCCTTGTTGGCGCCCTTTGCTAAAATGCAGCCCAATAAAGGCGGGTCAGAAACTTGCTAAAGACTATCGAGCGTGATCCGTGGGCTCCCTTATCTTATGATGAGAGGGACTCTCTTTAGTGTCCCGGAATCTCCAGCCGGAGCCACTTCAAGGAGACGTATGCGCCTCCATGACGATACTTACACCTTCTGCGACAAGACTAGATACCTCAGGTGGCCGATTCCAAATGCGGGGCTCAAAAAAATAGAGGTTCGGACGCCACCTCCAGACCCAGCCGCCAAATATATCTAGCGACTTGGGTAACTACGGCCGTGGCTTTCATGACTGCTTTCCAATTGGTCTAGGCCCACCAAGACCTACCTTGGTGGGCCCCATATACTATGGTTATCCTGCGAGCATGGGCTCATTGTTGTATGGGGTGTCGTTATTATTGTTTTAACAGCAAAAGCAAGAACCAAACTATAAAGTGGAAAATCACTCAATTACAGATTTAATTCAAAAGAACAAAATGCGCACAAGACTTTTTTGTTGAAATCGGTACCAAACCGAAGAGTAAGAATTGTAGCGCCATCTAATGAAATGTGTAACCGTGATGACAGAAGAGGATTGACGTCATTATCAGATATTGTATTTTTAGGGTTCCGTACCTCAGAAGGAAAAATGGAACCCTTATAGGATCACTTTGTTGTCCGTCCGTCCGTCCGTCCGTCAAATTTTCGAAACTCGCACGGGAATCAAAACCTACAGGGTACTTCCCGTGAACTTAGAATCTTGAAATTTGGTACGAAGTAACGTCTTATAGTACCTACAGATGAAGGAAAAATTGCGAAAACCGTAAAATTTTAGTTACATCATATAATAAAAAATATTTTTGAAAATTTTAAAGTTACTACTTATTTTCAATAAAATACCATAACTATGACTCGATTATCGTGATGGGTGAACTTTTACTTATATACTTACAGGTTTGTACGGAACCCTCGGTGTGCGAGTCCGACTCGCACTTGGCCGGTTTTTTTTTGTTGCTTTGTAACGTTGTGTCGGTGGATTCTGGTCCAAACTTCTCGAAGCGAGAATTGCCGGGAAATCTACCCTTACTCGAAACGTGAAGTGTCGAAAACTCAAGATATTTTTAAAGTTGTATTATTCAACCGACTTCAAAAGGAGGTTTACAGTTTCACCTGTATGTTTGTATATATATTTGTCCGCGATTATCACGCGTCTGATCGAACCGATTTTAATGCGATTTCCAGAAAAGTATTTGTTACTTTCTGAAGAAAGTTTTAGTATACTGAACAGACTTAAAAAAGAGGTCCTCAGTTTGACTTGTATGATTGTGTTATGTTATATTATCCATTTTCTTTCGGTTTATGATTTGCAAATGGGTCCCGCCTGCTATCAAACTTGTTTCGGTCGTTTTAGGGCAGTGGGAATTTTGATTTTGTAATTAATAATTTTATTGTATACTTTTAAGTTAAGATATATATGTATATTTTTGAAATTACCCTTTAAAGCTCTTCATTCCGATACCCTATTTTTTTAACAACATACATTTTAGCATCAAAAATCCGCCATTTTGTTTTATTTTTTACACACCCAGTAGCACTCTCACAGTAAATAAGAATCTAACGACACCTCTCAAGCTACAATCCAACGAGCCGTTCAGGCTGAAGAGCATGCCAAATGATTATACATACAGTCATAGTCTCGAAACAAATAACCCTCCTTCTGGCAAAGTCGGGTAAAAATCAAATTACAACTTGACCGATATGTTCAATATTTTCGATAAGGTATTCTAGTCTAGATAAGGTCTTCTAGGTTTTAGTGTTTAATAATCAGTAATGTTCCAGTACTGAGCAATTGTACATGACTTACACTTTTTCTAGTTTTTCTTTGTTATAAAATATTTATAAATTCAAAAATGTTCTTTAATTTTTATTTTCTATTTTATGTAGGTATGCATGGTCACCATTTACAACAACAATTTTTTGTTTTTTTTTTTTGTATCTTAGAAATATAAAAAATGTTGATTATTGTTAAAATTAAGCATTCATAAATAAAGAAAACGTGTTAAAATTTAGTCAAAACATATTCACAATTTCTGATAATATCGCAGTTTACAGAAAAGTTCGGGTTAAATAAATAAATGCATGGAAGACTCATACGTGAATGAACGTCACGCAGTATTAAAGTTATCATTCATAATTATGGAATATCATGGAACCACGTAGGATGTGACAAATGACGAAGTTGATCAAAATCTTTTTATTACAGATTATGGTCAGTAATTATTTATCAGTCTTTTTTATACTGAGTTATGTAGGTATATCGCCACAAAACGACATACCCACTAACTTTTTTACATACAATCCACGCATATAAGTAGACACCACTACTGACAGTACTATTGACTAGCTAACTACTAATATAGTAATTCTGTGCCATCGACTTTGTTATACTTTAATATAACACACAACATATTTAAAAAAAACACTTATTTGGATATGACTGCAAGTTGAGGGTCCATTAACTTGAAACGTTAAAATGTGTTAACATACACGTACGTTTTACGCTTTACGATCAATCCGAATGATGATGCAATTCATATCTTAAAAAAAGAAACTAAAAAAGAGATTTCTGATCTGATTTACAAACAAAAATGTAAGGCCTGCTCACCAGCCTTACCTTGGCCTGTCTACAAAGTCACTTGTATTTTACCACAATTTCAACAATGCTGACCAGATCTAGGCGACTATAGAAATTTACATTCACACACTTCACAATGCCAGACACTAATTCAGCATTAAGCAACATTATTGTCCATTAAATAATCAGCCTCTATTTTACAAATCTAAAATTTTGAAGAAATATTCAACTTCAAGTAGACCATCTTCGGGTAGATCGCTGCAATGGATGGCATTTTTGATTTTGTGAGTCCCAAGCTTCGCTCTCATAGTGTGTGGTCTTAATAGTCTCGCTATTTCCTAGAACACAAAAATATCTAAGATGTACTGATGAAGTAGATATAACGTAAAATATACTAAAAATTCTTGACTCTTATGCACCAAAATATTTAAGAAAGAATTAGAAACTAGCCTAGCGGTAGCCTAGTGGTATGGATGAAGGACTGCTGAGACGAGGTCTCGCGTTCGATCCCAGGTATTACCATGGCACACACCAATGACTTTTCGATGCTTTTCGAAGTTATGTGTGTATTTAAAGTGCCCGGTTAATGGCAATAGGCTCGCCACCTATTACATTGGGACCTAAACATAAACTGGCGAAATGTGGGTGCTAGCACCTCTGCCTACCCCTTCGGGGATATAGGCGTGAGTTTATGTTATGTTATGTTGTTAGAAACTGAATATACTTACAGGATCAGCTGGGCCGACAAGTTTCCTGAATTCTACAGCAGTATTCAAGCTTTTATCTTTAGCTACAATTTCCATAGCAACGCATGGACCACTTGAAAGCTCTTCTACCATTCCCTGTAAATAGTAATTTCAAAGGTTTTAACATAGTAAATAGTATAAGTACCGTAGAATTGAAACACTCCGAAAGAGAGAAAAATAATGAGTATAAAATGACATTATAATTCATTTGTAAACTATACAGAAGTTTGATTTGTAGATAATATTTTAGATAACAGGGGTGGGACGGGGAGGCTCGAACCCCCAAAACAACCCTCTTGGCGACACCATTTGAATAACTATTCATATCTATTTGGCGGATTCACCCGATAGAAATGCGCGTTGGGTGAACCCCTTAACTCCGGCCTGTAAACTCACGCCTCTCCGGTGTTGCGTCTGGTGAAAGCCTGGGAGGAGCGCAAGTCGCAAAGACCCAAACAGACCCAACAGAAATCGCAGCTAATAATTCTTCCCATCCAATGTCCCATTCTTCATATCGGCATCTTGGTGCGCGGGCCTCTAAGCCCCCACTCAATTACGGGATGAGCTGCGAGCCCCGCGTGGCAAGGCGCCGATATATTCCTACCCCATCCAGCAAACCAGCAGCCACGGAAAACAACAAGCGCAATGGACAAAAAACAAAATGATACACCTCAGGGCGTTACCGGCGAAGTCGGAGAAGCCCCCCATAGACCTTCCCAAGGTAAAATAAGGTCCAGGCAGTCCCTCGTATTCTGGGGGGGGGGGCGTGCACGACACAGCAACGAGCGAAAAATAAGGAAACACGAAGACCCATAGCGGGTCAAAGTGGTAACTCGGTCCGAACTAGGAACTCGGGACGAAGCTACTGCCGCTGAGATCACAAGACTCACTGAGAAAATTCTCAAGACCCTACAAGACGAAATCAACGGACACGGCCGAAACGTGGCATTCGACAACTCTGGTTTCTTTTTTTTTTTTTAAAAAACAATATTAGTAACCGAAATTACTAATATTCCCCCTAACCCCTCCAGCTAAGCTAAATTGCTTGTGTTAGGAGTGGGTTCACGTCGGTAGTGTAATGGCCAGGATTCGAACCCGGGACCTCTCGATCGTAAGGTCGACTCCTTAACCACTAAGCTACCGACGCTTACCGACGACCGAATGCAGGCGGGCACCTGTACAAGTAGAAGCAGGAAACAAAGTAATGGTGCTTCTTGTCTCTGCGTACCTACCCTGAGAGTGACTTCGAGCCTCCATCCCAGGAAATGGAGGAAACAACAAGAAAATATTAATGTTAAAACATTCCTATATTCTAGGTTGTAATGCCAACGCACAACCAATTGGTATGGGGCAGTACAGCCTGCAATAAAAAGGGGACTTACTCCTTGATTTCATTAGCACCACAGGAATGAAGATACTAAAAGTGGGCAACACGCCTACATTTGTCACCAAATCTAGAATAAAAGTGTTCGATATTACTATCGCAACGAACAGTACAAGCCGGTACATCAAAGACAAAAGTGACTCAATGTCGGATCACCGAAGAATTCCTTCAGTCTTGAGACCAAGATAGACAATACGAGGAAAACCGACTAGGCGTCATACCTCACTGGCCTGGGCGAAGCGCTTAGGGAAGCATGCCACAAGGCATGCCCATTCAAGGAGATAACATCAGGCTAAGGACAACTCTGGTGGACTTAAGCACTAGGCAAACAAAGGAAAAAGACACGGCGAACTCTCAAACACGCTCTAAAAAAGGACGACGATGAGAGCTGGCGTGCGTCCAGAAAAGAAACACATACAAAAAAGAATGGAGAAAGGAGGGTAGAACAAACTGGAAGGCTATCTGCGCAGGAGTTGAAGAACAACCTGACGCGGCGCGACTAGAGAAAACATCATACCTATAAAGTGAATACATGTAAACTAGGAAGTATCAAGAAAGGGCAAGAGCTACTAGGTAAGAGACCCTAAGAAGATATTGAGGTCGAGCTGGAAACACACTTCCCATAAAGCGAAGAATATGAACACGATAACATACCAATACACTCAAACCCCATAGAGGACTAAAAGTCGAAGGCCTTTATCACAGAGGAACATTTACAGTGAAACATTCGATCTATCCAGCCGGATGAAATTTTCCTTAAAATGTTACAAGTAGCCAGTAAATATATGTATAAGTAAAGATATCCTGGCTCTCTACAATAGCAGCATAAGAGCCGGATATATCCTAAGGAAATGGAAAGAGTAAGAGCAGTGTTTATACCCTAAACCAGAGAAGACATCCTACCAACAAGCCAAATCTTTCAATTGTATTAGCATTATCTTATTCCTTCTTAAGACATTAGAGAAAATCCTTGACAGAATATAAAGAGAGCAAATAGACAAAAAATGGATTGCCACTCCACCAAAACCAACACGGATATATGGAGAGCAAGTCCACCGAAACGGCCCCCCATAACCTGGTGACTAGAGTGCAGAAATCAATAGACAACACAGAGTACAGACCTGAGCTGCTTCTTTATATGTCGAGGGCGCTTTGGCACAACTACCAGAGACTCGACTTCCGGCGGCCTCGCCGCACTAGAACGCGAAGGAATAGACAAAGACATTTCAGAATGGGTGAAAGCTAAAGCTAAGACACCGGCTGATAAAAGCAGAGATCCCAGAAAAAACACACACGGAGGTCGCGAGCAGAGGCTTCCCACAAGGAGGATGTCTATCGCTACTACTATGGCGCCTACTGACAGACGAATTAGTAAACAAGAATAACTGGATGCACATATACACACAAGTGTATTCGGACGATGACGTGCTCCTGATTACAGGGAAAGTCCTCAGCGTCATGTGCAATATTATGGACAGAGGCCTAAAAGAAACATTAGTATGGTGTAGGAGCAAAGGACTAAACCTCAACCCTAATAAAACAAAAATAGCCTTGTTCACCAAGTAAAGAAAAATAGGTAGACCTACACCGGTGCACCTAGACAATCAAGACTTAGAAAGGAAGTAAAATATCTAGGGGTAACACTAGATTGCAAGCTTACCTTCAAGACTCACATTAGCAACACATGCTTAAAGGCTCAAATGGCTTTGATGCAGTGCAAAAGTGCAATAGGAAGAACCTTGGCGATGAAACCAGCGATAGTGTTATAGATTTACAAAGCAATTATCCTGCCAAAGATCCTACATGATGCCCTAGTGTGGTGGCATAGGACTGACATCGGAAGAAATAAAGTGAAATCAGATAATGAGAATCTTCGACAAAAAGTATAAAATACACATAGGACCAAGAGACGACCGGAGGACAGACCTCAGTGGTACTGTCTGCTACACGGACAGCGTTTAACTAATCTAACTTGCATTAGGAGGTGGTCCAATTCAGCAATCTTTTGATAACAAACCCGTGTTGGATAAAGCCATTACGTTTAACGCTACCACTGCTTTCTAGACCTCACCTTGTATTCAGGCACAATGCCCTTATAAACTTCATAGAATTCTGCAGCATTGATGTTCTCGACAATGATCATGTTTAGAGCACTGATATCGAAGCCTCCCTCGTCAATAAGTTCTAGTGCAGAGCCTAATTTACCCTCACGTACCGCGTGCGGCTTCACTATACAGAGAGTACAGTTTGACAGAGTTGCAGTCAAGCGGAGACGTGATGTCCGCAATGAGGGAGGTGGGAAGAAGTACTCCAGGTCCTGTTCAACGTAATAAAAATATTATAAAAGATTTTTGTGATCTGTGGTGAAATGTAAGCTTTTTGAGCGAATATGCCAATATTATCTAGTCAATTGAAAAGTGTAGTGATTACTATGAATAGCCTCTTTTTTCACATGCTTCACCTCATCAGAGCTAGTAGGAAAGTTGGGCTCGAACCAACTAACACGGCACGGTGCCTCTCGCCATATTGTCGGGAACTGCCTCTCGCCATATTGTCGGGAACTAAGTATAGGTACCCTAGAAAGGAAATCCGTGACGAACGAACGAAGTTTAGCGGCCTCACCACGATGTTTGGAGATCAAGCCCCCTTAACTGATAGAGAGGATGCGCGGAAACACTACGGGCTGCCACTCTGGGCCTGCTACTGCTAGGGGCAATGGCTAGGCTAAACCCCCAAGCCCATGCTCGTGGAGGACAGAGATCATTCTGTGATCACTGCCGCGTAGTGCGCCTTCTGCAGCACGGGACAGTTTTAGGCCACACCCGTTCCTTCCTTCCAGTAGTGACTCACGGGTGTAGGCTACTTTAAATGATTTCAATATCAAAATCTTTAAGTACGTATACATAGTACTTTCTTACGTTTTAGGTTAAAAATTATGATGTTACTTTGTAATTGTAGGAAAAAAATATCTTTACAATGAAAACCCTGTGATCTATTATGAAACGTAAGACATCCGCCACATTCATGATATTAGGGACATAATATTAAGAAAGCTACTAACATACAATGCTTCTTCTTCACTTGCTGACATATGAAGACAATTCCTAATATTGTCAGTTCCATATAGAGCTCTTATTGTACCTGGGTCTGCTTTTAATGGATCTCTGTCGCCGAGTAGTTTCTTCAATGTTTCAATTACATCTCTACCCACCAACTCCATTCCATAAATAAATTGACCTGTCAGGAAATCTAATAAAAAGCTGAAATTAATGAAAAGGAAAAATAAGTATGACGACGACGAATGACGGTATGTATAATTTAATTACATCATAATTAAATTATTATTTCTTCAAACGTAGGATAACGAAAAACACACACTTTTTCTATTTTACATACATTTAGTTGTATAGTTGGAGATGTAACTGATAATAGTCATAAATGTTAAAAATGAGATTTATGCATTTGCTTATACTCATTTAAGGGCACTAACAAAACTACTAATATTATAAACGCGAAAGTTTGCGAGTATGTATGTATTATATCTTTGTTGCTCATTCACGCAAAAACAGCTATATATATAAGGTGTCACAAAATTAGGTCTCTGAATTTGGTGAGATGACTTGGTATCGACAAAATATGTATTTGAAACAAAAAAAAAATATCGGGTAAAAAAAAAAATATATAAAAATAAAAAATATAAAAATGAAAAAAAAAACCGCGACCAGCGTCACGTGACGCGATGAGCCCGTGACGCACGTGGTAGGCGTGCAGTCCTCCTCGCACGGCAGTATTCTCCAAGCGGATGTGTGGGAAATACCTAAATCGCGACCAACGTCACGTATGCTCGTCGCGTCACGTGGTGCTGGTCGCTGGTGGTTTTTTTTTTATTTATTTTTTTATTTCACCCGATATTTTTTTTTGTTTCAAATGCATATTTTGTCGATACCAAGTCATCTCACAAAATTCAGAGACCTAATTTTGTGACACCTTATACATATATTCAGAATATATATTCATTAAAACTATGGTAACTCAAAAAAGTTAAAACAGATCCTTTACCTACGCTGACAGACTTGTTCTTAAACAGAGTCTATATGAATCTGGTCACACACACATATATATATATATATATATATATATATATATATATATATATATATATATATATACAGTCGAAACCGATTTTAACGACATCGTTTACAACGACCGATCGTTGATAAGCATTAAAAGAATATTTAGGCGTATCATTACGCACTTTCTCCCATCTCATCCGAACCTCTTCCCAGCCATTTGAACTTGCATGTTTTACACCAATTGTTTAGTGCGCTAAATGACTGCGTGAGTGACAGCTTGATTTATAAGTGTTGGTTTTGATTAGACCGTGCATTTATGCGTTATCATGTTGCAAAATAAGAGCAAAGTGTTTTCTATCTTATAACCCGTACTGTAAGCAGCTAAGTACATTTTGTATTCTAATTAGGTATGTATTTCTTAATAACTACTGTATTTGTGTTTTGTATTGCTTATAACAACTATCGGATATAACGTCGGCAACTATACGGTCCCTTCAATGTCGCTATATAAGGTTTTGACTGTATATATAAGGTGTCACAAAATTAGGTCTCTGAATCTGGTGAGATGACTTGGTATCGACAATGTATGTATTTGAAACAAACAAAAAATATCGGATAAAATAAAAAAAAAAAAAAAAAAACACCACCAGCGACCAGCGTCACGTGACGCGACGAGCACACGTGACGCTGGTCGCGATTCAGGTATTTCCCACACATCCACTTGGAGAACACTGCGAGGAGAAGGACTGCACGCCTACCACGTGCGTCACGGGTTCATCGCGTCACGTGATGCTAGTCGCTGGTGGTGTTTTTTTTTTTAATTTTTATTTTACCCGATATATATATTTTTTGTTTCAAATACATATTTTGTCGATACCAAGTCATCTCACCAAATTCAAAATAATAATATAAAAATACCTATAAAAAAAAACACCACTAGTGTGCATTGTGAATATTAAACAAGCCCACTCTTGTAAAAGTGGACTCGTCTGTCCACAAAACATTTCTGGTAGGATCACCTTAACCGCGGATCAACATTGCGATAAAAAACCATAGCTCGGTCCTAATTTTTAAACTTTCGTGTTCCATGGTATACAATTATGTTAACGGGAATTAACGCGATCATGTATTTATATACATATACGTGATCGCGTTAACATTATTGTATAATTTTTCATTTGTCATTTCTACTGTGACGTCTGGGGTCTGTCTTCACAGCCTTTCGTGTTAATTAAATGATAACACAAGTAATTATATATTTTATAACATTTATTTTTCACACAAAACTCCTATCAACGAGTTTGAGGGGATTTTACGCGAGATTATTTAGTTTTAATATACGAACTGAAGAGGAACGCGGATTCTGTTCAGTGATTGAGCCTAAGATCACTTTGCTTGATACTCTCTTCGTACGGCGGGTCGAGGCCGGAGCCCCGGTCACCCGCTGTCACCAAATGTCCGCCAACCAATTGTTTTCCTATTCTATCTATTTTAAATATTTAAACAAATTTATTTTTAATACCGCTGACGCATGATGGCCAGGCAACTAACTATAGTGTTCGAAGGAGTCCGAACACTACACTACCCTCGGTTGCAGTAACAGTGTTGGAACTTTTTTCGTATTTTGTTTTTACAATTCAATAAGATACATTGTATAAATAAGTCCAGAAATAGTAAAAACAACTGAAATAGGAAAAACAGCTGATTGTGCTACAACTAATCATTATGATACAAATTAATCGCGAAAAGGAAACAAGTTGGTGCAAGATATTGTGTCGGTTATCTTTCGCTTTGTCGTGCCATTACCGGTCCTTAATACCAATTGAAATGAGGTGACGGCGCCGGCATCGTTTGCCTCTGACGACACCAATGCTTTACTTGAAGAACTTGTGGAACGAGAGCAGAGGGTGAACAACATTATACTTGTAGGCGTTAAGGAAGGCGACTCTGATCTAGGCACAGACCGCAAATTGCACGATGAATCTACTGTCAAGCAAATATTATGTGATATAAACGGTGGTAGTGAGTATTCAAAAAAAGCGCTGGTTGTACAACGTTTGCGCCGTCGTGACCCCGACAACCCGAAGCCTCGACGTTGTCTTCAAGACTCGAGAGGATGCCGTCTGGATTCTCAAGAACAAGAGTAAGGCCAGTAAGGAGGTAAGAGTTTATGATGATAAGACACCGTTACAACGTGAGGAACTAAGCAAACTTCGTGAGACTCTTAGGACTAAGACTGAAAGAGGAGAAACTGGCTTGACCAAAGTACTTACTTTAAAGGCAGTCCAAAAATTGTAAATCATGAAAACTAAGAAACCTCAATACAAACCCATACACAGACCTTACATTCAGTTATACCAACCTATGCTCACTACCCAGCTAAGTTTGAGCTGTTTCTTCTGTACATAAACGCAAACAAACCATGCATAGTTGTTTTGACTGAAACCTGGCTAAGCTACAAAGAAAAAAAGAATAAAATAGAAGGGAAGACTCGAGGCGGTGGTGTCGCTATGTATATTAGAAATAGTGTAAAAGGTATCCCTATTATTGCAAGAACAAACAAGTCATACATGTGTGATGATATTGAAGCACTTTCTATCGATATACTACTGGGCTCTCATCATTTTCTTGTGATAGGTGTATACCGTTTGGAAAATACAGATGAGCTAGTGTGGAGACCACATGATTTAAACTTGTTGACCAATTTAACCGCAGCTTCTGAAAACAACACTTTTATAGTGGCAGGAGACTTTAACTCCCCTAATACTTGCCGACCAATATTATTCGGGCCCAGCCCAGTTGTTTGCAGACAAGTTTCTTGATAGCAATCTGTACCAACTGGTGTCTAGTCCTACTACATTTAGCTTCCCTAAATCTGCTTCCCTAAATTGTGAACCTTCACTCCTGGATCTGATTGTGGTGAATGATGAGACTCTTGTTAGTGATATTACGCACAAAGTACCTATAGGTAAAAGTGATCACTGTGTATTAGAATTTAGTGTTCAATGCCTATTACATAGAACAAATGCAAAGCCTAGGGTGAAAAGACATTACCAATCAATAAATTACCTTGACTATAATAACGACTTAGCTAAACAAACAAACACATTGAAGCCTTCTTCAGGCCCTGAGGAGTTTAGGCAGGGTATTCTGCATGCAATTAATTCCACAACTGAAAATCTTGCACCTGAGAAAATCATCAAAAACCTAATAGGCCATAAACACTTAATAGGCCACATAAAAACTTAATAGGCCATGTATAAACAGTGATGTCCTCAAATTAGTGTCAGAAAAGAAAAAACTGTGGGATAAATATAGAAAATCTGGGACAGCATTACACTATGAACACTTTAGAAAAGTCAGTAAATGATGCATGGTGTTGACTAGAAAGTTGAGAAGCCTGTTTGAAATAAGAATATTGAAAGATGGAGACAAGGCATTCTATTCGCATATTCGCCGCTGCACTTCATCCAAAGTATGTATTCCACCTGCTATAAGAAACGGAAATGGGGATCGTGTCACAGATCCTATTGACATTGCCAATTCTTTTGCTGAGGAATTTGAGAAGGCATACTCCAGGGAGTCAGCTCCGACTGGACAAGATTGCGACACACACGCAGAGAATTATCTGTGTGATATCATGTTTACCGTGGATGCCGAAACTAAAGCTCTCTCCAACTTGAACATCCAGTCCTCACCCGGGCCTGATCGTATTCCAAACTATATTCGTAAAAACTGTGCCCCAACCCTCATTGGTCCTCTTACTACACTAATGAATAAATCGATGCAAAGTGGATATATACCTCAAGACTGAAAGCATGCAGTTGTGACACCTGTCTACAAAAAGCGAGACAAAACTGCTTCTGAGAACTTTCGACCAATCAGTCTCACCTCTAGTTTTGTTAAGATTATGGAGAATATTATTAGCAAAAGTCTAACACAATAACACAATACCTTAACAGAGAAAACATAAAATCTACAAAACAACATGAATTTGATGAAAAGCGATCAACCATCACTAACCTACTATCTTGCCTGCATTCATGGACTAAAGATCTTGACAACAAAAGGCCACTTGACATTGTTTACCTTGACTTTGAACATGCTTTTGACAGGATTCCCCATAAGCGCCTGCTCATAAAACTAAGCCAATATGGAATTCGCGGAAAGTTACTGAAATGGTTAGAAATGTACCTCTCCAATAGAACATTTCATGTAAGAATAGGAGACACTTTATCTGGAAAGCAACAAGCGCTGAATGGTATCCCTCAAGAATCCGTCCTCGCAGCTCATCTATTCAGCATATATTTAACAGACTTTACAGAACGCCTCGAATCTGAATCAGCCTTCTTCGCTGACGATGGGAAGTTTTTTGCCAACCCACTCATCCACTCTGACCAACTACAAAGTGACTTAAATCGTGTTCATGAATGGACCAAGGATTGGATTATCCAGTTAAACCAATCCAAATGCAATGTACTCCATCTTGGGAAAACAAAACCCATAATCACATATACCTTAGATGGCACACCTATTAAATCTGTTAGCCTTCAAAAAGATTTGGGGGTTTTGATTACTTGAAATGGGAGGATCACATTACTGGAATTATGAAGAGGGCCAACTCCTTTATATATGTCATAAGAAAGGCCTTCCAGGCCTTGACTGTGGAGGTTTTCTTGAAAATTTACAAAACCTACATAAGACCTCTACTCGAGTATGGATTCCAAATTTGGAGCCCATACTTCCAAAAGGATATTGATCTGTTGGAGAGTGTACAAAGGAAAGCCACTAAACTACCTGCTTGCTTACGTCGTAAAGCATACACGGAGAGATTAGAAGTATTACATCTTACTACCCTGCAAGAGAGACGCCTCCGAGGTGACCTAGACTTACAAGATCATACCACAAGTATAATTTACCTGAACACAATTTACTCTCTAAAAGTACCTGCTAAATCAGCGCGCCTCAGTAAATAATTTCAAAAATGGATTGGACCACTGGCTACGAACAAACAAACTAAACTAAACCAACACTGTGACATCAGCTTTAAGCTGATCGCCTATTAATTGTTAATTGCTCTAAAGTACAACCTTATGGAATCAGAGGTACCGTACTATAGGTATGTGCCCGAAGCAGTTCTCGAAAATGGGCATATCACGTTGTACTGGGATCGATTTATCATCATTGACAGGACTATTGTAGCCAATAAACCTGATATAGTGTTGATTGATCGATCAGAGCGCCGCACAATAATTATCGATATCACCATTCCGCATGACGAGAATCTTATGAAAGCCGAAAAAAAAACGAATAAAATATTTGGGTTTGGCTCACGAGGTTGTCGATATGTGGAATGTGGATTCGGCAAATATTGTTCCGATAGTTGTATCAGTCCATGGACTGATTCCCAAGAGCCTCGATCAACATCTCAAGAGGCAGTTGGGTTAAGGGCTTGATGCAAAGGCAGTGCTCCTCGACACGGCACGTATTGTGAGGACATTCCTTTCTCTGGAGCCCCAACCACCGATAGCTTAGTCCCTGTACCCGATGCCGGTGGGCAACTATTTTTCATATTTTAAAATATATTGTTTTTTTTTTATATAGAATGTATTTAAAAATATAATTTATATGTATGTAAAGTTTAATAAAGGAAATAATAAATAATAACATATCTCCGTCACTCAGATATTATATTTTTAAATAAATTAAGTTTTAAGTTACAAATTTATGAAGATTTTGTTTCTATACTATTTATACTGTTCACTGAGGACACTTCGTGGAACTTGTTACAAATATTAAGTTAAATCACTTGTACTTATACAGTACTTATACAGTAGCGCGCGCGTCGCCTTTGACAACGTACGTGCTTTCGGTCGTGTCGCCGTGTGTGAGCGATTAATAAAAATGTCAAGTTGTACTGTAAAGTGTATATCATGTAATATAGTAATCGACGAGTTATTAGCGTACATACAGAATAAAATCTCGATAGCTGATGAAACTAGCTTGATGCGGATTTGTGCGTCCTCATTTTCGGGTGAACAAATTCAAAAATCGAAGACGTTATTGTTAGAGTCCTTATCCTCTGATGTGCGTAATACTGCTCGCAAAGGTAAGGGTAAAGAAAATAGGGTGCTGAACGATATCATAGGCATTTTTAAAGGGACTGACCCTGAAGTGCTGCCTGTGTTTGTGGCCCGAGATCTTGAGAAACTGCCACCTATTACCTTCGACCATCTGGACGTATCGAAGCTACTGAAGGATTTGATATTGGTCCAAGAAGACATCAAAAACATCAAGTCTTCTTACGTAACGCAAGAACAGCTGTACTGTGTAAAGGAGCAGTGTGACATGAAACATGCGGATACCACAAATATTAACACAAGAAGAGGGGCTTATATAGATAAAGATAGTGGTGTTATCGAAGATTGCCAGCAAAAAAGCGAAAAAACATCAACATGCAATACAAATAACGGTTTAAAGTCTGATTTTTCTAGTGAAAAACATAAAAACCAGAACGAGGGTAGTTTCAAGCCCGTCAGTGTAACGGTAACGGCCAGCTGTTGCCAGCCGCGAGTGAGTGGTATGGGTAGCGGTGCGATTACATCGGATGAGTCATGCGAACCACAAGTCAATACATCGACGCTCCCATCTCAGTCGTATGCGACTGTTGCAGCTATAACAGCAGATGACGGCTTCACATTAGTACAAAAAAGAAGACAAAAGCGTAACAATCATCGAGTCGGAAATATGGGTAAGGCCTTAGTTGAGCCAGATGAGAAGTTTAGAGCGGCTGAGAGGAAAATACCTATATTTGTAAGCAATGTACACAAGGACAGTTTGGTATCGGATATATGTAACTATATACAGAAGAAAACGGGAGAAATAGTACATTTGGAAAAAATAACTATTAAACGGGAGTGTCAACACTGTGCGTATAAGTTTTTTGTAGCTGAGAATAAGCTACATATGTACTTAGATGCTAATTTATGGCCACAAAACATAATATTCCGACGTTTTGTGCATTACAAAACGAAAACGACTGCTCCAGTTGTCGGCAATGTAAATGAAATAAATAATGGATAAAAGCTTATATAAATTTGTTAGCTATAACTGTAAAAGTGTCAAGCGATCCGGTACAGAGCGTACGGGATTTATGTAAACATGTAGATGTGATCGCCCTGCAAGAAACATGGTTGCTCCCTCATGAGATCACGTATCTTGACACGATAAGTGATGATTTTAGCTGTACTGGAGTGTCAGCTGTAGATACGTCAAGACGAATTTTACAAGGTCGGCCATACGGTGGGATAGCCCTTCTATAGAGACGGAGCCTTTTTCAAAATGTGATTGTAGTGCCGTGCAATAACCCACGTATTTGTGCAATAAAAATTGTGCTTACGGATAAGTCACTTCTAGTGCTAAGTGTGTATATGCCTACAAACGAACGGAAAAATTTGTTGGTCTTCACGGAGTGCCTGAGTTCGGTGAGTGCCATTATTGACAGTTGTAATGTAGATAGTGTGTACATGTTAGGAGACTAACGCTCATCCGTCGCAACTATTTTACAATCAACTGACTGAATATTGTAGTGAACAACGATGGACTTGTATAGATACATTAATGCTAGGGCTGTTGTCAAATACATATACGTTTCTCAGCGACGCTAATGGGTCAAAGAGATGGCTTGACCACTGCTTAGTAACAGACGCTGCATTGGCTACGGTGAGAAACGTATCTGTGTTGTATGATGTTCAATGGTCAGATCACTTCTCATTAATTATAGAATGTGAATTAGATGTAATAATACCAAAGATATGGGACAAAAGTATATTTTTTAACACTGTTGCATGGGGGGAGAGAAGTCAAAAAGAAATCGAAGATTTTATGAACAAATGTCATGATAGATTGAAACTAGTTGACTTCCCACAGGAACTTCAATATTGTTGTGATGTAAAGTGTAGCAATATTACTCATAATGTTATTATAGACAAATTGTATTCAAAAATAGTACAAGCCTTAAGTCAGGCAGCTATGGTGGGTCGAGACAGGGGCAGGTGCTCCAAAAAAGTAGTAATAGGATGGAATAGGTATGTGGCTGACGCTCATAGGGAGGCACGTCAAAAATTCCTCGTATGGGTGGATCATGGGAAGCCGACTTCCGGCTATGTATATGGTGACATGCATGAAACCAGAAAGATATTTAAGTCTCGTTTGAAGTGGTGTCAGGATCACGAGGAGCAGATCAAAACTATCAAGGTTATCTACGGAAAGTGCTGTGCTGGGTCCTAAGCACACTATCCAGTACTACACACAGAGGGAGACTCCTGTTTACGCCTGCTTTCTGGACTTATCCAGAGCTTTTGACCTGGTTTCTTACGACATCCTTTGGGGGAAGTTAGAAAAACTTAATGTTCCTACTGAACTAACAAACATCTTAAAGTTCTGGTATGGGAACCAGGTCAATAGCGTACGATGGTCTGGGGCCTTATCTCGTCCATATGGGTTGGAGTGCGGTGTAAGACAGGGGGGGCTGACTTCACCAACGCTCTTCAACCTGTATGTCAATGACCTAGTTGGTGAGCTCAGCAGCACCAGGGTCGGGTGCTACGTGGATGGTGTCTGCGTCAATAATATCAGTTACGCGGATGACATGGTGCTGCTGAGTGCATCAGTATGTGGCCTTCGCAAATTAATTACTCGATGTCAGGAGTATGCTGAGACTCACGGCCTGACTTATAATTGTAAAAAGTCGGTCGTGATGGTATTTCAAGGAGGGGATAAGAACCTTGAGTCTGTGCAGCCTGTTTCACTGTACGATACTCCACTGCAGAGAGTGTATAGTTTTAAATATCTCGGGCATATGTTAACCCCCCAGCTCAGTGATAACCTAGACATTGAGCAAGAACGGAGGGCGTTGTCAGTGAGAGCGAACATGCTGGCTCGCAGGTTTGCACGCTGTTCGCTTCCTGTAAAACTCACGCTTTTTCGTGCTTACTGTACTACGTTTTACACGTGCAGCCTGTGGGCTAGATATACTCTAAGCTCGTACAACGCCCTTAGAGTTCAATACAATAATGCGTTTAGGATGCTGATAGGGCTGCCCCGCTTCTGTAGTGCTTCGGGGATGTTCGCCGATGCTCGTGTGGATTGTTTCTATGCCACAATGAGAAAGAGGTGCGCATCCCTGGTGCAACGAGTGCGGGCCAGCACTAACAGCATCCTAAGAATGATAGCAAGTAGGCTAGATTGCACATATATGAGTTACTGCGGTGCTATCTCCCATGGGATGCACCGCCGGTGATTCAAAAATTATAATGTAGTGTACTAACATAGTTTTTAAGTCTTACTAACATTTTGAGTCAATGGTCACTTGAATAAAAACAATTTATTATTATTATTATTATTATCCACATCATTTATTAATCAGCCCTGACCGGTTTCGCCTCACAGGCTTCCCAAAGATTTTTATGAAAGTTACTGCATTTTTTTTTATAATGGTCACGTCAATATGACATCACCTCGCTTAATGGTAATCTAAAGGTGAAGTCTCAGGAATGAGGATCACCATTACAGACATTGATAAAGCTACAATGGTGGCCCTCAGCTTGACAGCCTCATCAGATGCTATTTCATGCCCCGCTTTACCTTACCCAGGACTATAGAAAGAAGGAAACATGTGGGCTGATAAAGAATTTCAAGTCTTGATGGTGCGGCACAGAAAAGAGGTGCCAAACCGCTTGGTTCTTAATGGAATTATTAGCACCGGGTGAGGGTGATACCTCAGCCTTGCATATATTGTTCTATATAGGAAAGGGTGAAACTAACTGGAAGAATACATATACTCACGGAAATGTTGGATCAGCAACTTCTGTTCGATATAGAACATTGACATCGTCAATAGTAAGACAAGTTTTCTTCAATTTTGAAACTCTTAATCCATTTTCGTATAAATGAGTCAATATTTTGCCAGCTATATTAGAAGGTAGTGGCTTAATCATAGCAAATGTTCTGAAAAATATTACATAAATAGTTTTTAATAGGTTCTTACAATTATTTTCACAACATTTAAATATTAATCTTAACTATATTAGGACAGTGAAAATAAAGTTGATTATAAGTGAGTATGCAAAATAAAAGGTTTCACTTACACTTGCATATTTCTATGTATTCTTTTTTTAGTAAAATCGCAGGCAAAATCCACAATTTTGACAAGGCGACCCAAAACATATAGTGTGCAACCAATATAAAAACTCTCCAATGTAATTCCATTTACTTTGACTCTTCTCACAAAAGTTTTCCGAGTTTTCAAATCAAACATTTCCAACGTCTCATCCGTGGGATAGTAAAAAATGTTGAAACGACGAATAAGACTTGCTTGATTATCATACCACTCACCAATAAATGAATATTTTTCATTGTAAGCGCCTTCCTGAAGAGAATTGGTGAACAATTGTTAGTTATGAATGTTATGACGTTAGATAGAGAACCTGAATGAGGAAATGTTTTGTTTACCATTATTATAGCTTATTTTCATTGAGTAGAACCGAAAACCGTATTTTAGTAATTTTATCGGGAACAAAGTGAGTAACAGGGCGGTCCTTTTAATGATGGCTTTTGCAGCAAAATCGTTATAATTCCGCCAATGTCAAGTAAAATTCTATACAATATTAGTTTAAAAAATTATAGCGATGCCAATCTCATGTTTTAAATTATTAACAATACAAAAGTCACAACAAATCACTGGACTTCTAAAAGTCACTTTTTTATATTTTTGACTTGGCAACGGTCATAACCAGTGTTGCCACTTTATTTACATAAATCCAATCGTACCAATAATAGGATCAATATAAAACGCTAAGAAATCGTATTTCACCAAGATTTTTGGAAAAAAAAAACAATATTACGAATCAACATTTCAATTAAAACAGATATATGATATAATAAAAGTTATAATATTTTTCTTAAATTTCATAGTATATATTTATACTAATTTGATAAAGAGGAAAAACAATGTTTGTAATTCATAAACACTGAAACTACAGAACCAATTTCCATAATTATTTTACCCTTTGAATGAGGTATCCCTGAGTAACAAAGGCTATTTTTATACGGATATTACCACGGGATCAGGACTTACCCGAGTGTGTAAAAAAAAGATTTGCTGTTTTTTGTTACTAAATATGTTTAAAGCTATTCTGACATCTTACCGACTAGTTAAAAAACGACGGGTTGCACTCCGGGAGTGCCGGCAAAAGTGAAAACTTGAATATAAACGTTGTGCATTTCTGATATTTTGAAATGGTTAGGGAATAATTATGCACGAATTGCTTTAATTATCAGTATAAAAGTACTTTCATTTATGTGCTAAGATACAATATTCATTTATTGCGCTATCGTACACAAACATGGCAATTTAAATTACATTATAAATTTACCCTTACTAACACTTCAGAACGATTGCAATTATTTTACAATAAAAAGCTTATCTCTCAGAAAAATCAACTTCCATCAATAATTTCAACGACTTGTTCACCATCATTATTACCAGAACCATCATCGCCAATATATTTATAAAGTACTCACTGACTTTCCTTCGCTATTTCTTCGTTACTTTGTTCATTAGTAGATGCACTTTGTTTAATTTCCATTTTATATCAATAGATTTATGGCACAAAATAGAATAAATATTACAAAAAGTTATATGATGACAAAAAGTGATTCTTGGGCCTCGGTCGGAATCGATCTCAGTCTTGACGAAGTCAACGACTACTCATTAGACGAACGCGCCACCAAGGTTGTTAATTACAGTGTGAATTTAGCGCTTCTATATTTGTTGTCTTACGTTCAGGTCACGTGTTTACTAATGCGAGTTTAACCTTTTTTATCCATTACAAAAAAGTACACAACGCCGCTAAAGAATTTTCACTTCAAAAAGGTCGTATATTTTACGTACGATTCCGAATATACGCTAGTACATCGTACCAAGGTCAAAAAGTTCGTATAAATACGATTTAAATCGTATAGTTGGCAACACTGGTCACAACAAACGTCAAACATCTGTCAGGCACATAACAGTTTTTATTTTGTTTATCAGAAAGTCAGTCTCTACCTTCCCTTGTCCCAATATTATTCTGCCGAGTTACAAAAAAAAAAGCTTAAAGCTTAAAGCTTTTAAAATCTGTGGTCAAATATACTGTACACAGTACAGTCCTTCCGCCAACTGGAAGGAAATCGATGTTTTAATGATTTTTTTAGCTTAATCAAGTGTTCTCTAACTGTTCTTCAGTGTTCGATCATTTTTTTTTTAAATTAATACTTGCCAACAAAAACAATATTAAGTCTATTTCCCCCCGCCAACTATAGGGGCAAGTTTTAATTTAAAAAAAAAAACTAGAACGACAACATTTTTGATTGAACAATGAAGAACAGTTGATTAAGCCAAAAAAAATACAAAAATCGATTTCCCCCTGCTAACCTAAGACGGTAAAGGTATTATCATCTGCATAGTAATGAATGCTGCCGGCAGACAGCATGTTGTTGATATGCAGAAGAAAGAGAGTGGGCGCAAAACGGACCCCTGCGGTACACCAGCATTTACCTGCAAGAGCTCCGAAGCTCATCTATCACAAACCACCCGGTGTTCCTACAGGAAGCTATCAACCCATTTGCACAATCGAGAAGGCTGGCAGTTTGGAAAGAGGCGAACTGGGCCAGACTCTATCAAAAGCTTTGGCGATGTCAAGACTGATAGACAATGACTCGCCATGCTTGTCCATAGCCTCACCCTAAAGATGGGTAACGTACATCAGAAGATCACCCGTTGACCGTTTCGGCTGACGCCATATTGCTGATCATTAATTAAGGAATGATCCCCTAGGTAACGCATGAGCTGCGCGTTAATGATATGTTCAAAAACAGCACTGAGGTGAGGCTATGGGTCGATGGTTGCCAGGGTCTAAGCGATTCCCTTCTTTGGTGATCGGCTGTAGTAGCTAGTATTGGAGACAACGCCGCTGCGCATTTTCGTAGAACCACCCCTGGAATATCACCGGGACCACTAGCTTTCCGGTCGTCGAGTGATTGTAGCACTGCACGAACATCGCGTTGCCTGATATGAATATCAGGCATTGCGTGGTCACAGCTGGACAGTGTCAGTAGACGCATACCGTAATCATCGATTCGGGAGTTAGCCGCAAAGAGACTAACGACTACGGCTCATATGCCAGGGATCCATCAGGGTTACGCAGCGGGGGCTGGCAGAAGTTTGATTGCATTTGGCCTGTCGCTAGTAGCCATGGCTTCCCGCGGGGTGCGCCAGCCCACAAGCTCTTGACCAACCTGTGCTATGTGCTATTGCATCCGCACTGATTATTTATTATTTACGCTGCCTTAGAGTTGCTGCCCACGTTGGGATCGCGCGTGGCGTCAACTGCTTTTGGTGAACAGCCTCTCAGCCTCGTACTCGCGCCCAAAGCACGGACGCACCCTTCAGCCACCTACGATATCAGTGTATGGGATATAGTATTCCATACCCAAATTGACCTCACTGGCGACAGCCATTTCCGACTTGGCCCTTAAAGCAGCGTGCAACTATCGAGTGGACGCAAAGTAGTTACGAAGTCCATCCCAGTCTGCTGAAGAGTAGTGCCAAAGCCGTCGCTTACTGTGCACGGATTTTGGGGGAGCTTCAATGGGAACCCTGGAGCAGACAAGACAATGGTCGGAGTGACCTAAAGCGGCACGCACCGAAACACTGTACTGCTTTGGGTCACTCGACAGCAGAAGGTGTAGCAGAGAGCAGAGAGGGTGCTTGACCTGATATTTTTGGTATCCTAGTGGTCTGGCGTACTAATTGGGTAAGGCCATGCGTGAGAATAAGTGCGTGGGCGGCTTTGGTCGCAAGGTCAGTTTTGAAGGAACCCAGCCAGGTCTAGTGATGGGCGTTATGATTCTCCAAAAACACCATTTCCGCGTTCGGAAACCGCTCCTGCGCATAGTCTGCCGCCTGACTCAGGTATTCGAGGAGTCGAGGTGTCCCGAGGTGTCCTGTATGGGAACGGTAGAGGCACTAATAAATTTGACCTGAAGAGCCATTATCTACGTGTACCCAGTGAATGGAAAAGAATGGGTCCCATAGGTAGCGCAAACGACAATAAACATCGGCCCTAACAAACACGCACACGCCGGCTTTAACACGGAAACTTTCCTCAATAACGTAGCCTGAGTAGAGCAAGTAAGTCTTGTTGTCAGGGCGGCGTTAAGTCTGACCAATACCTTACTAATCGAGCATCCATCGCGAACAAACTTCCAAAAAAAAATTGTGCTCAGAATCTTTCAATTAACATAACCCAATTTTCTTTTTCATATCGTCAATATACAGATACTACTAATTTACTTAACTTGACTTTCAATAAAAAAATTGTTATAATTTCCAGTATTTTGGATTATTTCGGCAGTTATTGCGCAACAGTGTGGCAGGATTTGTTAGTTTCTTTCTTAAGTTGGGCAGGGTCGTTCATTTGAAATCAGTCGCGCAGATCAACTTTGCAATTTGTATATTTTTGTATACAAACTAGCAGTCGCCTGCGCCTCCGCCCGCGTAGATGTCGGTTATCGCAACCAACGACCTATTATCCTGTATTTCATCCCCACACAGGTTGACATTTCAAATGAACCTTTTATATATTTACATTTCAATTAAATTTTAAGCATTTTGAATGCTAACTTTTTTCTAAAGATTTAGATCGGAAAAAGAGAACATCTAGGACGGGACTTGAACCCGCGACCAGTCCCTTACAGGGGGAATGCTCTGACCAACTGAGCCACCTAGACACGTCCCAGATATTCGAAATTCTCCGATATATCATATACGTCTTAAGGCGACGTTGGAGCCATCTACCGTAATTCTTGCGAATCTTTAGAAAAAAGTTAGCATTCAAAATGCTTAAAATTTAATTGAATTAATTAGGCGGCTTCATCAGAGACCGTAATCTTAGCAATCCATGGATTCTCCGTGCGGGTGCCGGGTCCATCGCGTTGCTGAGTTGGGAACTCGGGACAGTGCCTGGGACTTGCGACCCAAGTGTAGGTTTAGAAGGGGCCCCTTTTGTTGATGTACATCAACACTCACCTTCACTACCCAAGTTCCCCTCCCTGCCTAACCAAATTTGATACGAACCTACTAGTGCCGCTTTAGACATTCGTCCTAGTAATGAGCTTATTGTAGCTCTCGATAGGCCTAGATCTTTAAGTAGGTTATAGAGAGATTTTGCTGGTATACCTCTCGCTCCCACTTCCACTGCATACAAATTAACCACGTAACCGTTTTTGATTAATTCGTTTGTGAGATCATAGTATTTATTTTTCTTTATTGTGTGGTCCTTCGGTATATTTGTTTCCCACGGTACAGTAAGTTCCACAAGAACCACATGTTTTAATCTCTTAGAATATAGGAATATGTCAGGTCTAGATGACGAAACCCCAACATCCTCCGGAATTTTGTAGTGCTTTTCATACGTGTCGATTAGGAGAGTCCAATCTGGGGCAGTATCTAAGATTGAATAAGGTTTGTTCCTGGGTGTTATGGATGAACCTTCAGACACAAAGTTGATATGACGTCTGTTAGTAGTCAATCCTTTTTGGGCTCTAGCTACTGCCAGACTAATTGCTTCACGTATGATGATAAGCACCTTATCGTGGCGGCGTGAGTAATGGCCTCTATCGAGAAGCACCCTACATCCTACTAATATGTGTCTAGCCGTCCCTATTGCCTCACCACAAGTATAACATTGTTTTTCTGTGGCCTTCCCCCACCTTACCAGATTACTCTGGTCTGGGAGGGTCATCTGAAAGGCGTTAAGATAAAATTTTAACAGGGCCGGCGACCAGTCATAGATCAAGGTGCGCCACTTTAAGGCCATCGGTATGCAGAACTCTCCCATTGTCAACCATTCATTTTGGATTTCCAAATTCATCGCGTGCACTCGATATTTATCATTTTCGTCTTGTTTTAGAAAGGACTTAAGTATATCCTGGTCCCTTTCTGGCTCTCGTACTCCCAACCCCACTCTGTTTGACTGGGCCCCTATCATAAATCGTTTATGGAATAGAAGTCTAGATTCAAGCTCGGACGCGTTATTATCTTTCGGGAGTGCCCTGATTGTGACATCTTGGGATTTTCCTAAGATGTGGGCTTTGGTAACTCTAAGATGTTTATAGAGCTCCGATGGTTTCTTAAGTTTCATCCCAAAATTATTTTGATCCCTAAATAGAGCAGAGGAATCAGCAGAGTGCGCTAGTCCAAGCCACGATTTTAGCGATTTTATGACAGTTGCATCTATTTTCGCCAGTAAGGTTTTACCGAATTCATACACCAGAAAAGGCCAAGTCAGACGTGATGTTAAGTAGTTGTCATATATCCAAGCTTTTTTGATATTGTTTAGTCGTATCTGATCTATCTTATTTAGGTCATTTATAAACGTATCGACAACTTCATCTAAGGATGGTGTGCGTCCTTTATAGTCTATCTTTCTCCCAAGAAATTTAAATGGCACCGAATCAGCGACTATGGAAACTGGTTTACCCCCAATGAAGAGTCCCGGGTCGTAAGAGGTAAATTTGGTGTCCCGTCTACCCAGACATAGACAGTGACACTTACTGGGCTTCGTCCTCAGTCCATTTGTCCACGAACAGAACTCATCGACTTCCTTTAATAGTTCCTGACATTGTTTTGGATTGCGCGTCAGTATTGCGAGATCGTCAGCAAAAGCTAAGATGGACTCTGAGTATATGTTATTTACTTTAAACCGATAACCCCATTTCTTTTCGTGACGTATTAACTTGGTAATTAAGATATTAATTACTATGTTAAATGCTATTGGTGACAAGCAGCATCCCTGAAACAGTCCCACATTATACCGTAATGGTCCTGTGTGTACTTCTTGGAAGCTTATAGCAAATTTTAGCTGGGAGTAATACGACTCGATTATCTCTATGACCACGGGCGGAAAGTTATACCATTGCAACGCGTATACCATAAGGTAATGTGGAATTGAGCCAAATGCATTTTCTAGGTCTATCCAACATACCGTTATCTGTCTTTCGTATTTTCTGGCATCTTTTAAGCTTTCCGCTAACAGACTATTGTGTTCCAGACAACCAGAAATGCCGGGTAAAAACCCTTTCTGGTGGTTAGGTCCGAAATACCTATTGTTAATCATAAAATGACACATTTTTGTTTGTAGAATTGAGAAAAATATTTTTGAAATTGTGTTAGTTAGTGCTATCGGTCTAGTATCTTTAGGATGGGTCACTTCATGTTTTTTTGGAATGAGAACGAAAACCGCTTCGCCAAATGCGACTGGTATATTCTTTTCTGACCAGATTTTACTGAATATATTTGTGAGATGTTTACGAACTGTTGGACATTTTTTATACACTATATATGGAACCCCATCAGGGCCCGGAGCCGATTTAGATGATTTCTTTTTTATTTGTATCTCTATTTCCTCTATGGTAGGTGCATTCCCTTGGAATTGTACTAGAGGGTCGTGAGGTCTTTGGGTTTCCGGTTGATTGTATGGTGTTCTGCATTTAACAATGTTTAAAAATGACTGTAAAGTTATTCATTGTTTCCGTAGTTCGAATATCTGGGACGTGTCTAGGTGGCTCAGTTGGTCAGAGCATTCCCCCTGTAAGGGACTGGTCGCGGGTTCAAGTCCCGTCCTAGATGTTCTCTTTTTCCGATCTAAATCTTTATATTTACATTTTTTTGTTGTTTTATGTATTTTATTTTAGGGGGTGTAATTTTTTCACGCGTCTACCTATTTCGTAGATGTGCAACCCCTATCCCGCACTTCGGTGCCACTTCTCCCGCCGAGTTGCTAGATGCACTACGTAAAGCCACGCCGCCGCCGCGCCAATGGAATCAATGTAATCAACTGGTCAGACTTGAATACGAAATCATTTATTTGGATAAGAATTAATACAAAGATTTGGATAACATGGTCTATACTTTCCGCAGCGCATGCGATGAAAGACATTTTATGACTATTTTGTTTCCTTGGGTTGGTTTTAGCAGGAATTCCAAGGATCTCTTATTTTTCTAGTAATACATCGGATGACCTGCAGTGCTATTCTCTAAGGACCACAGCCTTGCGCGCAGCGCTGCGCTCGTCGACGAGCTCGCAAAATGCTGCTTTGGATTTATATTTTATTTTATTTTAATTTTGATTTTAATTTATGATTTAGATTTAGATTTAGATTTAGATTTAGATTTAGATTTAGATTTAGATTTAGATTTAGATTTAGATTTAGATTTAGATTTAGATTTAGATTTAGATTTAGATTTAGATTTAGATTTAGATTTAGATTTAGATTTAGATTTAGATTTAGATTTCATCATCAATCAAAAATCTAAATCTAAATCTAAATCTAAATCTAAATCTAAATGTAAATCTAACTCTAACTCTAACTCTAACTCTAACTCTAACTCTAAATCTAAATCTAAATCTAAATCTAAATCTAAATCTAAATCTAAATCTAAATCTAAATCTAAATCTAAATCTAAATCTAAATCTAAATCTAAATCTAAATCTAAATCTAAATCTAAATCTAAATCTAAATCTAAATCTAAATCTAAATCTAAATCTAAATCTAAATCTAAATCTAATTCTAAATCTAAATCTAAATCTAAATCTAAATCTAAATCTAAATCTAAATCTAAATCTAAATCTAAATCTAAATCTAAATCTAAATCTAAATCTAAATCTAAATCTAAATCTAAATCATAAATTAAAATTAAAATAAAATAAAATATAAATCCAAAGCAGCATTTTGCGAGCTCGTCGACGAGCGCAGCGCTGCGCGCAAGGCTAAGGTCCTTAGAGAATAGCACTGCTGGTAAAGAGCGCAGGGACTCGGTGGATGCAGGCCGCTACAGATCGGTCAAAACAAAATGGAAGTCAATGGGGGAGGCCTATGTTCAGCAGTGGACTTTCTACGGCTGATATGGTGATGATAATGATGAATACATCGTAGTCGTATGTAGTTTCGAATGCCGTCCTTGCGACGCACGCTGCTGCAAATTATTTTTCCACTGCCTCACAGGTTCGAAAGCTCATGGACTCGAATGAAATAGTCGCGAAAGACGCTGTTTCGAAAAACATTTTCACTGCCTCATACGCTCGAATATAGTCACGTTCCGGACTAGTGGTTCCGGCGCTTCTGGGTTAGGTTAGGTTAGAACTGTGACTCCAACAGAGCCGCCGGAACCAGAGACCGATATTCTTAGCAATCCATGGATTCTCCGTGCGGGTGCCGGGTCCATCGCGTTGCTGAGTTGGGAACTCGGGACAGTGCCCGGGACTTGCGACCCAAGTGTAGGTTTAGAAGGGGCCTCTTTTGTTGATGTACATCAACACTCACCTTCACTACCCAAGTTCCCCTCCCTACCTAACCAAATTTAATACGAACCTACTAGTGCCGCTTTAGACATTCGTCCTAGTAATGAGCTTAATGTGGCTCTCGATAGGCCTAGATCTTTAAGTAGGTTATAGAGAGATTTTGCTGGTATACCTCTCGCTCCCACTTCCACTGCATACAAATTAACCACGTAACCGTTTTTGATTAATTCGTTTGTGAGATCATAGTATTTATTTTTCTTTATTGTGTGGTCCTTCGGTATATTTGTTTCCCACGGTACAGTAAGTTCCACAAGAATCACATGTTTTAGTCACTTAGAATAAAGGAATATGTCAGGTCTAGATGACGAAACCCCAAAATCCTCCGGAATTTTATAGTGCTTTTCATACGTGTCGATTAGGAGAGTCCAATCTGGGGCAGTATCTAAGATTGAATAAGGTTTGTTCCTGGATGTTATGGATGAACCTTCAGACATAAAGTTGATATGACGTCTGTTAGTAATCAATCCTTTTTGGGCTCTAGCTACTGCCAGACTCATTGCTTCACGTATGATGATAAGCACCTTATCGTGGCGGCGTGAGTATTGGCCTCTATCGGGAAGCACCCTACATCCTATACTAATATGTGTCTAGCCGTTCCTATTGCTTCACCACAAGTATAACATTGTTTTTCTGTGGCCTTCCCCCACCTTACCAGATTACTCGGGTCTGGTAGGGTCATCTGAAAGGCGTTAAGATAGAATTTTAACAGGGCCGGCGACCAGTCATAGATCAAGGTGCGCCACTTTAAGGCCATCGGTATGCAGAACTCTCCAATTGTCAACCATTCATTTTGGATTTCCAAATTCATCGCGTGCACTCGATATTTATCATTTTCGTCTTGTTTTAGAAAGGACTTAAGTATATCCTGGTCCCTTTCTGGTTCTCTTACTCCCAACCCCACTTTGTTCGACTGGGCTCCTATCATAAATCGTTTATGGAATAGGAGTCTAGATTCAAGCTCGGACGCGTTATTATCTTTCGGGAGTGCCCTGATTGTGTCATCTTGGGATTGGCCTAAATCCGAAGGGATTTCCGCACATAAAAAAAAAGGTGATCACACAACGTACATAAGGTTTCAGCCTAATTTTTCATTATTATTTTAGAAATGGAACTCGAGCGCCAGCACTCCACACCTTCCCTGCCCTTCACAGAGCCAACTTGAGAGATCACCTCACGAGGACAATTTTGGCAAGTCGCCAGTGGTGGTCTCCACACCTTCCCTGCTCTTCACAGTGCCATCATTAGAGATTACCACAAGATTACCAGTTTTCTATTATTATTCTAAATGCATAAGTATCTCTATTCGCATATCTATTTATTTGTATGTTTGTTACCCTTTTACGAATAAACGGATAGGTAATAGGTACCCTGGGCAAGGACAAAGGCCGCGATAACCGGCATACACGCGTGCGGAGCCGCGGGCAACAGCTAGTTTAAGCTATATAGCTCTAGGTTATATTTCAAAATTTCAAGCGTAGGAAAGTGGCAAATTTACCGCGGATTGATGTTCCGTGTTGTTTCAAAACTCCACTAAAGCCTCTAGTAAGGTCTCCACTACTTTACTAGGGCAGCAGCGTGACTTGACTAGGACTATGGTGGACTTAACTTGACCTTGATTGTGACTAAATGATGAAAACTCTCCATAACATTGATTCATATGTAAATTACTTGATTACTTGTCTGTGGCCAAATGCGATGTATAGAAGCCAAAAAATATAGTGAATAAAGTTCTAAAATGTACACAACTATATTTTTTTGAGCTCGTGGCGGGGCACTCACGGTCCCTCCAAGTCCCGGGCATGGCCCTGGATGCATGTGGATAGACCTTAAAATGGAATAATGGGACTTCCACATGATACAATTTGATTGCCCAATCAGATTTGCCAATTTCCATCGACACGTACAGTCAACGACAGAAGTCGTTTAACAAATTCTAATTTTTTGACCACCTTAGCTCATAACCCTTTCATAAAATAATAAATAAAACATGCATAATATTAACTTTGTCCTCTAGGGATTATAACAGTACCTAAACATCCACTATTCATCAGCATCATGATCATGCATTCCTGTGTAAAAAAAAGGTTTGTAAATATTTAAGTGTTAACCAACTATTGTCGTTGATTGTACATTGTAGATCAAAACTTCCATCCATACGACACGATTTGATTGTCAATCTAGTCAGATTGCTCATAAAATTGTATTGTGCAAGCTCCTTAAAACTACGGAATAAAACAACGCGTCATTTTGAGTACGCACTAAAGAGATTCGATTCTATGCCTGGTGTTATAATATTATCAAGCAAGTAGGTACGTAAGTGATTTATAAAAAAACACTGAATTTTGACATCGGTGCAATATAACGGTTCATAATATTCATGTTTTGTGATCTTGCATCGTATTTGTGTGTTTTATTTTAAAGTTGTAAGAATGGTAAGTAATTTTTATCACAACAAAATATAAATGTGAAATGAGAGCCAAGTTCAATATTAAGAATATACGTCGTTGTCGACAAAAGAATTGAGATCTGGGTTGAATTGAGATTTGGGTGCCAAATTCAGTGTAGAAGTTACAAGAACCTTAAACAGTCTAAAATAAAATTGATATACCTAACAATTTCTTGTTTCTTGATACTACCACAATATTTTCTACTTAATAGGTTATCTTAGATTATTAATATGTCTTGACAGATGGAGTACCTATGTTGTCGTGTTAACATCGGCTCTGTCAGCAATAAAGTTTTAAAAATAGTTTTTGTCAAATTTTAAGTATTTAATCAAAGACAATAAACGCGTCACATCGTTTCCACAACACAATTTTACATGTAAATGTAACATAGTGTTTAACAACTAACAGTAATATAATCAATAAGATAAACTAAGGAAAACAATAGACCAATAATGTTGCAGTGCCAAAACAATGATATATTATATTATAGTGCTTTCAATTATACAGCAAAAATCTTAGTTGGGAACAGTTAATTTCAAGCCTTTGAGGTTCTTCGATAAAAAGAAAATTGAACTTAGGACCTAATTGGTATTAGTAAGAACAGTTCTTATTTCGTATACATTATTAAGAAGCAACTAGTAACTAATTTCATTCATTATCGGTAATGCACGTTTGGTCTTAGCGGTACACACAGTAGCTACTAGTAGGTACTGAACACAGGTGCTGTAAAGCACCTGTGTTCAGTTTGGCTCGAGTTCAAGTACCTACCACTTAAACATACTTGTCTTTTTCTAATTGATTCGCTTAAGCGATACTAGGTATTACTATTTAGTAATCTCCGGAACCAATGCGCTTGCCGGAAGGATTCTTTCACCATTTGAAATAAATATTATCCCCGATGATCTGGAATGGATCTGTCCTTGACTCGGAAGAAACTCATATACTTATCACATATTAAATAGTTCATATATTCTAAACCGTAGCGAGGCGAAGACGGGTTGCTGGTAACTACAACGATTAGACAACGAGTTCAAAGCAGGTTCAGCTTCGGTCCATTTCCGACTAAGCATCACGCAGGGCTTGTATCTGCAGATTCTAGCCTTAGTTTATGCCTATATTTCATGTTTCTAATTTATGTTAACTTGATATATTTTTGACAATGGCCCATATTTTAATGGTTTTTCAAAATGTTGATTCTAATGTTTAACTTTATTGATTTCATTATTATAATATTTTTTCTTTTCTGTTTTTGTATAATTTCTATGAGCCAATGTATAATTAATTGCAATTTTTAAATTATTTTATTTTGTTCTTACTGTTACTTGTAACAGTGGCTACCTATAAGTTGTGCTCCAACTATCTTAGGCAGGGGCATCTCTCTAATGAATGCCGTATGGGGCCGTGCTGGAAATGCAAGGAGAGGCACAGTAGCTTACTCCATTCAACGGATTTGGAAAATAAGTTAGTCGCCAATCAGTCAGTATCTATAGTTACACTTTCTAGTCAAAATTGTAACCAGGCACTTCTGTCAACCGCATTGATAGAAGTGTCCAATCCTAGAACTAACCAAAGACGAAAGATCCGCGCCTTGTTGGATTGCGTAAGTTAGGCATCTTTTATAACAGAATCCGTTAAAGAACTGTTAGGTCTAAAATCCAACCGTATCGAAACTCTAAACGTCATCGGCATTGGAAATAGCTGTTCAAATTATATCACTGAGACTTGTGATATTCAATTAAATTCCCTAACTAGTGATTTCAGTACTAAACTGACATGTCTAGTACAAAGGGAGTTAACTGGAGACATACCGAGGTCTCGATTTAATTTGTTTGAACTTAATTTACCTAAAGATTTATTACTAGCTGATCCTGATTTCTACCTGCCAAGCCCAGTAGACATGATCATTGGGGCTGACATATTTTGGGACATCATAAATTCCCAACAAATCATTTTAGCTCCCAAAGGGCCTAAATTACAAAATTCCAAATTAGGTTGGGTGGTCACCAAATTCACAGAGACCGATATTCTTAGCAATCCATGGATTCTCCGTGCGGCTGCCGGGTCCATCGCGTTGCTGAGTTGGGAACTCGGGACAGTGCTTGGGACTTGCGACCCAAGTGTAAGTTTAGAAGGGGCCCCTTTTGTTGATGTACATCAACACTCACCTTCACTACCCAAGTTCCCCTCCCTGCCTAACCAAATTTGATGCAAACCTACTAGTGCCGCTTTAGACATTCGTCCTAGTAATGAGCTTATTGTAACTCTCGATAGGCCTAGGCCTATCTTTAAGTAGGTTATAGAGAGATTTTGCTGGTATGCCTCTCGCTCCCACTTCCACTGCATACAAATTAACCACGTAACCGTTTTTGGTTAATTTAATTTGGCCTAATAAATTTAGGCCACAAGTATAACGTTGTTTTTCTGTGGCCTTCTCCACCTTACTAGGTTACCCTGGTCTGGGAGGGTCATCTGAAAGGCGTTAAGATAGAATTGTAACGGGGCCGGCGACCAGTCATAGATCAACGTGCGCCACTTTAAGGCCATCGGTATGCAGAACTCTCCAATTGTCAACCATTCATTTTGGATTTCCAAATTCATCGCGTGCACTCGATATTTATCATTTTCGTCTTGTTTTAGAAAGGACTTAAGTATATCCTGGTCCCTTTCTGGCTCTCGTACTCCCAACCCCACATTGTTCGACTGGGCCCCTATCATAAATCGTTTATGGAATAGGAGTCTAGATTCAAGCTCGGACGCGTTATTATCTTTCGGGAGTGCCCTGTCTATGTCATCTTGGGATTTACCTAAGATGTGGGCTTTGGTAACTCTAAGGTGTTTATAGAGCTCCGATGGTTTCTTAAGTTTCATCCCAAAAATATTTTGATCCCTAAATAGAGCAGAGGAATCAGCAGAGTGCGCTAGTCCAAGCCACGATTTTACCGATTTTATGACAGTTGCATCTATTTTCGCCAGTAAGGTTTTAAGGAATTCATACACCAGAAAAGGCCAAGTCAGACGTGATGTTAAGTAGTTGTCATATATCCAAGCTTTTTTGATATTGTTCAGCGGTAGCTGATGTATCTTATGTAGGTCATTTCTAAACATAATCTACAACTTCATCTAAGGATGGTGTGCGTCCTTTATAGTCTATCTTTCTCCCAAGAAATTTAAATGGCACTGATTCAGCGACTTTGGAAACTGGTTTATGAAGAGTCTCGGGTCGTAGGAGGTAAATTTGGTGTCCCGTCTACCCAGACACAGACAGTGACACTTACTGGGCTTCGTCCTCAGTCCATTCGTCCACGAAAAGAACCCATCGACATATTTAATTCAAAAATATGTACAATGGAACCATAATTCAGTCACCCAAAATTCGAGTAATTCTTTTCTATTCGAGGAAATCCTTACTAAATTTTGGGACCTTGAAGAGGTTCCCAAGGCAAAGGTTTTAAGCCAACAAGAAAAGCCATGCGACAATCATTTTATCCGAATACTTCTAGATTACCTACAGGCAGGTTCACGGTTACGGGTTACGGGAGGCTACCAACAAAAACTACAGCTGGCAGCGTACAACTGCAGTACACTTCGGCTGGACCACCATCTCGCCGAACTGGAGATAGAACTGGGTCGCATAAACTGGCACATACTGGGGTTGTCCGAGATCCGAAGACTGGGGGAGGACACGGTAACCCTTGAGTCAGGCGACCTATTCTACTTCAGAGAAGGTGATCAGCTCTCCCAGGGAGGTGTCGGTTTTCTGGTCAAAAAGGACCTCATTAGCAGCGTTGTTGAAGTCGGTAGTGTGTCGAACCGGGTAGCGTACCTTGTCCTTAAAATCACTAACAGGCGTTCCCTGAAGGTGATACAGGTATATGCGCCGACCTCGACTCACCCCGATGAAACCGCCGAGGCCGTGTATGAGGACATTGTCAAGGCAATTAATCATACCGCCAAGGCCACCTACAGCGTTGTTATGGGGGACTTCAATGCCAAGGTGGGAGTACAAGAGCGCGGCGAAACGCGAATAGGACCCTATGGAGTGGGGCGCAGAAATCACAGGGGGCAAATGCTAGTCATCTTTCTCGAATCCCAGGGGCTCTTCTTAATGAATACTTTCTTTAAGAAGAAGCCGGATAGGATAGATAGATAGGAAGTGGACTTGGCAAAGCCGGGATTCCGTGGTAAGGAACGAGATAGACTTTTTCATTACGGACAGTAAGCACATATTTAGAGACGTCTCCGTGATTAACAGGTTCAACACCGGAAGTGATGACAGACTTGTCAGAGGCTCTCTAAATATCAACCTTAAAGCTGAAAGATTCCGAATGATACGGTCTACTCTCCGACCTACGCCGCTCCAAGTAGCTCTAGGGTCCGAAAAGTTCCAACTGGAACTTAAAAATCGTTTTGCAATGCTGGAAACCACTAGCAGTATTGATGAGAAAACCGACACAGTGGTCAAAACTCTGCAGGAAGTGTCCCGAAAGTTGTTTCCCGGAAAACGCAAACAGCTAGAGTCCAAACTCTCTCCTGAGACTCTCGAACTTATGAGGAGGAGGCGTGATGAGCCCTCAACTCAGTCGTTTTCGTTGGATGGGAGAGTCTTAAACCAAAAAATAAAAAAGCTGATACGACGCGACCTCCGACGCTTCAACACTAACATCATACATGATGCGATTGAGCGAAATAGGGGGTCGAAAGTGTTCGCTCAGCCATTGGGAAGGCCCCATCTGACGAAACTTAAAACTGAGGATGGCAGAACCATCACCTCAAAGTTCGAGATTCTCGAAGAGGTCGAGAAGTTTTATGGACAGCTGTATGCATCACGGATGCCTAAACTGACGGGACACAGCGTTGAAGACCACAAAGCTCCACTCACGCGCCATTACACCGAGGAAATACCCGATGTCGAGCAGTGCGAGATAGAGGCGGCTCTCAAGCAAACAAAGAACAACAGGTGCCCTGGCGATGACGGAATTACTACTGAGCTCCTAAAAGCAGGCGGGGTCCCAGTGCTCCAAGAGCTAGCGAGCCTTTTTAATTCCGTCATCCAGCAAGGCTTAACACCTAGGGCATGGAGCGGGAGTGCGGTGGTACTGTTCTTCAAAAAAGGTGATAAAGCCTTGCTTAAGAATTACAGACCCATCTCACTCCTGAGTCATGTCTACAAGCTGTTCTCGAGAGTCGTCACGAATCGTCTTGCGAGCAAGCTCGACGATTTCCAGCCACCGGAGCAAGCCGGGTTTCGAAAAGGCTACAGTACCGTGGACCACATCCATACTGTTCGGCAGATTATACAAAAGACTCACGAGTATAATCAGCCGCTGTGTATGGCTTTTGTGGACTACGAGAAAGCCTTCGACTGCATCGAGACCTGGGCAGTTCTGGATGCTCTGCAACGGTGTCGTATTGATTGGCGATATATCGAAGTGCTGAGATGCCTATATGAGACTGCTACTATGTCCGTCCAGCTCCAAGACCAGAAGACGAACCCCATAAGCATACAGCGTGGAGTGAGACAGGGGGATGTTATATCCCCGAAACTATTCACCAACGCGCTGGAGGACGTCTTCAAGACTCTGGATTGGACTGGGCGGGGTATAAACATAAATGGCGAGTACATCTCGCATCTTCGGTTCGCCGACGACATCGTCATAGTTGCGGAGTCGCTGGAGCAGCTGGGCGAGATACTGCACAGCCTAAATGGAGCCTCTCGACGTGTCGGTCTTGGTGTGAACCTTGACAAAACCAAGGTTATGTTCAACGAACATGTCACGCCGAGGCCGATTGCCATCGAAGGGTCGACACTCGAAGTTGTTCAACAGTATGTCTACCTTGGGCAGGTTATCCAGCTCGGTAGAAACAACTTCGAGAAAGAAGTCACCAAAAGGATCCAATTAGGTTGGGCAGCATTTGGCAAACTGCGTCAGGTTTTCTCCTCCCCTTTACCGCAATGCCTTAAAACAAAGGTGTTCGACCAGTGCGTCCTACCTGTCATGACTTACGGTGCCGAAACGTGGACATTGACAGTGAGGCTTGTCCACGACTTAAAAGTCGCGCAGCGGGCTATGGAGCGAGCTATGCTTGGGGTTTCTTTGAAGGATAAAATTCGAAATGAGGCCATCCGACAAAGAACCAAAGTCACCGACATAGCTCGCAGAATAAGCAAGCTGAAGTGGCAATGGGCTGGCCACATCTGCCGAAGGACCGATGAACGATGGAGCAAACGAGTCCTAGAGTGGAGACCACGAATCGGTAAACGGAAGGTGGGACGTCCCCCAGCAAGATGGACGGACGACCTGAAAAAGGTAGCTGGGATAGACTGGATGCGCAAGGCGGAGGATCGGGTGCTATGGCGTAAAATGGGAGAGGCCTATGTCCAGCAGTGGACTGCAATAGGCTAATTGATTGATTGATTGAGGTTCAATTTAAGATTCCCTTTAACTGATGATCCCAATTGTCCAGGTGATTCATACAATTTGGCTAAACGTTGTTCTCTAAATTTAGAAAGAAAACTTAAGCAAAATTCATCCTTGAAACTAGAGGATTCCAAATTTATACAAGAGTATGAAGACTCATCTGGTTACCAGCCGATCGATTTGCTCGACGAGGTGTGCAAGCTCTTTGAGCGGATCATTGCAGAGCGCCTCGTCGAGCATCTCACGAACGTGGGGCCAGATCTGGCGGACAACCATAAGGCGGCTGGGACTCGAGATGGCTCTCCACAAATTCGAGGCTATGTGTTTTCACGGACCTCGGAGGGGGCCACCTGCGGGAACCAGTATATCGGTAGCCCTTACGCCCGTAAGCATCGGCATCGAGCCCACGATGAAGAACCACGATCCTGAAGGAGTGGTTGGCATTTTTATAATTACCGGACACAGGGGCTTCGGTAAGTATCTGTAGCGTATCCACCGGGAGACAACGCCACAGTACCAGCACTGCGAGGATCCTGGCGAAGACACGGCGCTCCACACGTTGATGGAGTTACCAGCGTGGGCGAGTCAACACCGGAATCTCGTTGCGGTCCTAGGCGTGGACGTTGTCTCGCTGGAGACCATGGTGAGAGCCGTGGTCTCCGACGGGAGCAAGTGACACGCCGCCGCCTCTTTCTGCGAGCAGGTATGCGCGCGAAAGAGACGGCGAAGAGCGAGAGGGAGTGAACCCTGCCCCCCGAGTTCCGCAGTCTGCGGTGAAGACGCGAGGACGCGGCAGACTCATCTACGCCCGGCACTACCGACCTCCATGATCGAGGCCTGAGGATGACAGTTGGCCGACTCGCCGTCCTTACAGAAGCAGGCCAAGACGGAGGCCACCAGGTTTAACCACTGTTGAGTTGGCTGAGGCATTTCATGATTTATGTGCTATAGCTAAAACTCAGGCATTCTCAATTGAGTTCAATTATTGATTAAAAATAAAGACTTAAGTCCGAAACCTAAAATTTTAGCTTTGTCTCCTTTTATCGACAAACAAAATGTAATTAGAGTGGGTGGGCGAATCAATCAGTCTAATTATAACTATAATAAAAAGCATCCCATTTTGGTTCATGCATCTCATCACTTAACTAAATTATATTTTGAAATGGAACATTTGAGACACCTTCACGCTGGTCCTCAATTGTTGTTAGCTATAGTGCGGGAAACTGTATGGCAGGTTAACGGAAGACATCTTGCCAAGCGGACAGTCAACAATTGTGTGCTCTGCAGACGTATGCGTGGCAAAACGCTATGTCTAAAAATGGGTGATTTACCAACTCAGCGAATCACACCAAATTTACCATTTCTGTCTACAGGTTTATATTTTGAAGGACCTTTTCGAATTCTGAATCGTAAGTGCCGTGGTAGCAGATTGATAGTGTTACCTCTGTTTATTTGATTGTTTGCGGTATAAATGTGTTCATTTGGAAGCTGTAAGTGACCTTACAAAGGACGCATTTATCAGGACGCTTCGCAGATTCGTTTCTCGCAGAGGTAAGCCAGTGGAAATATTCTGCGATAATGGCCGTAACTTCCTAGTTGCCTTGAAAGAGGTAGGTACATTTTTAAAGCAAAATCAAGACCATTTATTGAACTTCACTAATCAGGAAGGTATCAAATTTTGTTTCTCACCGAGTTACGCCCATCACTTCGGGGGTATTTTCGAAGCCGTGATTAAGACTGCAAAATTAAATTCGATTCCCGCTCAGTGCAAATATTTGCATTGGTCTGGGTGTTTCTATGTATAATATGTATGTATTTACAAAAAAAAAGTATATAAGTATGTTTATCCGCATTCTGGAACCCATAACACAAGCTAGTTAAACTATGCTTACTTTGGGTCTAGAGAGCGCTGTGTAGAATGTCGTATAATATTTATTTTTATTTATTTTTATATTCTGTATCTGCATCTCCCGATGACCTGCAGCTCTCCCTTACACCTGGGCATTTTCTTATCGGGAAACCTCTGACCGCGTTGCCTGCTCCTGCTTTGGACGACTGTAAGGAAAGCAACTTACGCCGCTATGCTCGGATTGAAAAGCTTCATCAAGACTTCTGGCAGAGATGGCATCGGGAATATATATCAGAGCTGCAGCAGAGGACAAAATGGCGCATCAACCATGCAAATTTGAAATTGGGTGATCTTGTCCTAATCCAAGAGGATCACGCCCCTCCACTAAACTGGCGGTTGGGAAGAGTCATGCATTTAGTTCCTGGACCTGATCGTATCTCAAGAGTTGCGGACATCCAGACTGCAAGAGGTCAAATGCGACGTCCTCTAACAAGACTGTGTCCGCTACCCACCAATGAAGAACTTCTCTGTTGAAAAACTTTCAATGGGTGGGAGTATGTTCTGGCACAAGCGCCTGATAAAGGAATTAATCCTATTTGCGTGTTTTGTTGCCTACCAAGATGCGTAGGCGTTATTATTTTATTAAGTGCACCACCTACCTACAATGTCACTTTAGAACCATCATTCGCACAGTCAACACGATGTATTTTTATAAGTAATTAAAACAACTCATAACCAATTTTGGGTTTCAATTTGAGGCTCCTTTATGTCCGCGGAGACACCTAGGTATCGTGTAGAATGCAGTTTTAAAGTTATTACATACCTACAACTTCTTTTTATTCCAGGTGTGGGATTATTTTGACAAGTACTCATTTCTATGCGATATGTATGATGAGGATGCTGAACAAATCGTGGAATTAGTTTTACACTTTTTTCCATTTGATAATTCAGTTCAAGTACTAAACCCGGCCAAGGGGAAAAATCTTCTAAAACGAGTACAAATACCAAGTATTACTTTCCAAAAGTTACAAATTGGAAACATTGTGAACGTATTTTCTAAGCTACTACTCATTACCGATTGTGCTCCAGCAACACGTAAGGTCTTATTTAAAAATGTAGAAAGGTACGGTATTAATATTTTTAGATAGTAACCATAGATAATAGCAGCAATAGGTATTAGGCAGCTTCAATGCTCCTACTTAGCTGTAGTTTTATGCCAGCAGATAATTAGGTATATCTGAGGAGAGTCTTTTCAAAAAGGGTTAACTAAATGAATAAATAAATATTCTGCACATCGCCACCTAGACCCAAACTAAGCAGAGCTTGTCATATGAGTTCTATACTTTTTTTTGTAAATAAATACATATTATACATAGAAACACCCAGACCAATGCAAGTCTACAAATTTGCAATGAGCGGAATCAAACCCGCGACCTCTGACTTAAAAGTGGAACGCTCTACCGCTACGCCACAGAGGTCGTCTGCGTGTTATTTTATTTTTCAGAGATTACAAAAAACTGATAATGGAAACACTCTCTAATAACACTAAATAATACAATATTTATAACGGTTATTTTTTCTTATTTAAATTACTTTTAACCACGGCCAAACAGCCCGGAAGCAGTATATTCTACCTTTTGGTTTATTGAATAAAAGCTCATAAATATTAAAAAATGCTCTTTTGTAAAGACCATAAATGTAATATCCGCTGTTGTCTTATTCTTTTTGGGCATCAATTTTGGCCACAGACAAGTAAACAAGAATTCGAAATTATTTAACGTTTTCGTCATTTAGTCACAATCAAGGTCAAGTAAAGTCTTTCATTGTCCTAGTCAAGTCCAAAGTCCTGCCCTTGTAAAGTAGTGGAAATTTTACTATAGGCAGCTGTGGAGTTTGGAAACAAAACGAAAAATCACAATTCATGATAAATATTCAACTTTCCCACACTTGTGCACGTTATCGAAGACGTTATACAAAAATCCACCATTTTTTGACATAAAAACTCGAAATTACACAAATTTTAGGAAATTAAACACTGCCTTGATGTTTTTTCTTTACGATAGCGCCAAAAACCACACCTTTTTAACCGACTTCAAAAAGGAGGAGGGGAAATGTTCGTCTGTATTTTCTTTTATTTATTTATTTCCATCGTTTATGAACCAATTTTAGAAATTCTTTTTGCATTGGGTTTGGTTTAACTCCAAGATGATCCCATATAAATTTTTATTCTCTAAAACTTTCTTTAAACTCTGGAGATGCAGCAGGAAACTTCTCCAAATCAAATAGAAAATGTGAGACTACCTTTTTTAATATAATCCTTAGTAATTTTTAATATAGTTTAATATAGTAGAACAAAATTTGGAAATTCGAATGAAATAATTTTAGAGATAGTTTAGTGAGATGAGCAACAGAATTAACGGCATTTTGTGAATTTAATAGTAAATCAAAGATTTGTTCTAAGGTGCTCCCTTAACGCAAGCATTCACCTGTAATGTAACGGTACAGATTCGAAAATTAGATACATCAGTGAGGGAGTAGTGAGTGGAGTATTGAGTGTAAAGTGGAGTGAATCGGAGCTAAGTGGAGAGTGGAGACTGGAGTGGAACTACTAAAACAGCACATCCCAACACGGATAGATTAAGGTTGAAAGTTATTACATACCCTTCGTGTTAAGTTACTTGTGACAAAGCACGAAGAAATAGGAGCTCAACGATGCGGGGCACTGTCTACACAGACGACCCTATTGAATTTCTGATGGTTTATAACGTTGCGTTTCGGGCTTGGCACTGACCTCAGCAGAAAAGTCTTACGTGTTTTTTAGAGTTCCGTTGCCACATGGCAAAAAACGGAACCCCTATAGATTCGTCATGTCTGTCTGTCTGTCCGTCCGTATGTCACAGCCACTTTTTGCGAAACTATAAGAACTATGCTGTTGAAACTTGGTATGTAGATGTATTCTGTGAACCGCATTAAGATTTTCACACAAAAAAAACAATAAAGTTTGGGGGTAAATACTTAGAACTGAAACTCAAACATATTTTTTTCATGAAACCTATACGCGTATCTATGGATAGGTCTTTAAAAATAATATTGAGGTTTCTAATATCATTTTTTTCTAAACTGAATAGTTTGCGCGAGAGACACTTCCAAAGTGGTAAAATGAGTGTGCCCCCCCCCCCCTCCCCCTGTAACTTCTAAAATAAGAGAATGATAAAACTATATAAATGTACTAAAACCATGTAAACTTCCACCGAAAATTGGTTAGAACGAGATTACGTCATATGTGACTTGCTGCTACGGAACCGTTCATGGGCGAGTCCGACTTTGGCCGCTTTTTTATCTTTGAAATGAAATCTGTAATTCAGCTATTTTACACTTTTCAGTGCCTTTTTGGTTATTGAAGTCAGTTTATTCAAATAGTTTGTTATTCTATATTATTATTGTTTAAGTGTTTCAATATTATTATTTATTTTGTTAAAATAATGACGGAAGAAAAAGCCCCCTAGCTTTTAGCTAGCGGGGGTGATTATGTCGGACTCGAACCGACCAAAACCTCACGCCATCTCGGGTTTGGGGGGAGGGGGGTTGGAGGGCTGCAAGCAGACATTACCGAAATAAATTCAGCTGATAAGGTAACCAACATAACTTGATTCTAAGGCGGAACGGAAAAAATCTGTGTGAAGCGTCGGTAGCTTAGTGGTTAAAGAGTCAACCTTACGATCGAGAGGGGCTGGGTTCGAATCCTGGCCATTACACTACCGACCTAAACCCACTCCTAACACAAGCAATTTAGCTTAGCTGGAGGGGTTAGGGGGGATATTGGTAATTTCGGTTACTAATATTCTATTGAAAAAAAAATGTATTTTAGCAAGGGTAAAAGGAGCTCATTTTCAGTTTTATTATTATTTGACTATAAATATTGTCTTTTTTTAAAGACTCTTCTCATCTATAGTCTTAGATTTAACATCTCATCAATTTGATAAACATTGCCGACGTTTGGGCACTACAGAAGCATCGGAAATAAATAAATATAAAAAATGTTCCTTTAAACCTTCCATTATTTTTAAATTTTAGGTAAGTAAGTAAATACTTAAAAATGACTATTTTTTATATAAAGATACTGCTATGTAATTCCTTGAAGGATCATGTAAAAATATATTATGATACCTTGGATAGCTCATATACTCCTCACAGGGGGCAACCCTGTTGTCGCCAGGTGGGCACATGTTCGAAATACCGCTACTGAGAATTGCCTAACAGATTAACACTATGCCTACCATTTGTGTCTGGCCTGGGAGTCAAACTCGCCTCATCTACAACAGTCGCATGCGCGCTACTACTGCGCCAAACCAAGCAGCTAAGCAGCTTAGCCGACTTCAAAAAAGAAGAGGTTCTCAATTCACCAATTTATTTATTTTACCGGAGTATTACTTATAATAAGGCGTGATTGTATGTATGTAGGTATGTAGGTATTGTGATAATACTTTATCCCATTCCAATTTTCTCCTGCCGCTATCTAATATTTCGATATAAAATTACCTCTTTAGAAGGACTGTAAGTAAATTAATATATACATATAATCTCTATTTACAGTACTTTTGCAATGATTAAACCTATTCATCCGAAAGATCATGGTAAAATAATAACATACATCATGAAAAAGGGATTTCGTATAGTGCGTATGAAAAACGGTAAACTCACCAAAGACATGGCTTTAGAACTATACAAGAATATATCTGGGAATAGTATGCTACCGTAAGTTTCAAGTTCAAATCTTTCATGTTGGCCTAAGCCTAAACGCTCTCACTCAACACAACATACAGCGGCGCTATAGCGTTATATACAGTGCTTTACGTTGGTAATTGGTACATTACTTTCAACGTGCGATTGCAAACTCCGACCATATCACACTATCAATCCAGACCAAAAACCTCTCGGAGTTTGGATGGTCAGACGACAACCGCTCTCAAAAAAGCTGTATAAGCCAAATCAAAGGAGTAAGCAGACCCTGAACAGAGGTGAAAGCCTCGGATGCAACCGGGAACTACGCTAAGATGATGAAACCAGACCTAAAATTCTTTTTCTTTTTATCAGAGACGTTACAACAAGCAAACTATCCACTGATGGTAAGCGGCTACCGTGCCTTGTACGATATGAACGCTTCAGCACCAGGCAGACGTATGACGCGTCTCTACCACGTAATATAGTACATAGTACGTAATATAGTATAGTACACACGTACCATAAACGTAAGGCCTGCACCACCCGCACAAGCACAAGCTAAAGAAATCCAGAATAATTATATTTCCCAGTGAATCGGGGTCCATTAAACTTACCACCTACCACAAAACCTTACTGTATAAAGAACTATAGAATGCTTTTTTGTATAAACTAATTCAAGGTAAGAAAAACAAGCACTGCTAATTTATGAAAGCGTCCTCCATACTTAAACCACAGTGGAACTACATACAGTGGTCTATCGCCTTGGATGTTTTGCGAAATGCCACTGTCTAGACTAGACATACATTATTTTCTCAGGGCTGTCACATTTATTTTTTAATCACTTGATTCATACAATATTTACGTAACTCCTTATTACTCTTTGTGCCATATTGCTATCTCGCTCACTTAAGGAATATCGTTTCATACAAAATCTAAACAAAGTGTCGCGCGCCGAATATAAATAATTTATTGGATCAACTTTTCATGAGAGCTAGATATCATAATTTAGAAAAGTTATTTTTTACGCCCTATTATAAATTACAGACATGTAATCATTATGTATGGCAAATATTGATAGATGACCGTTCATATAATTACAATAGGTTCAAGAAACTAAACTGCAAAACTAGTGGGGCGGAAATCACACAGTGATTGTCAAACTTCGGGCCAAACTTATTTTTAGGGAGGGATTTGTATGGTAGGTACCCGAAACCTGGGGTGTGTGTTGGGTAACCTCCTCGAGTGTCGCTCCGATTCCGATCCCGCTGCAGTCCGGGGGGAACGGAATCGGAGCGGCCGGTACACCCTGGGCGGCGGTCAATGGCTTCCCCTTCACCCCTTCATAGGGTTGTCATTGATCGTCGGCCAATACCCAACGTGGCGGGAACACATCGCTCTCCGTACTCCTCTGCTTTCAGAGGAGACAGGATGAGCGATGCTGTTAGTGGTGAGATGGCCCAGGGTCATCCGGGGTGCGAGGGATATGCTCTATGGGTAACCTTACACCCCGGCGTCTGAAGACCCGAGACGGCGTGCGGTTTTAGTCGGTGCAAGCCCGACATAACCGCCCCCGCTGGCCGGCGGGGGGGGTATCCGAAGGGATTTCCGCACGAAAAAAAAAAAAAAAAAAAGGTACCCGAAACCTGGGGGTGGCCGGTGAGGCCGCCTGTCACCCCAGCAGAAGCAGGCCGGGACGGTGGGGCGACTAGCGCCCCTCCCCCAAACCGGGGCAAGACGGGGACACCGTGGTTCTCAAACCCGAAGGGGCCATCTCGAAACCGGAGATGGCCCAGGGTCAGACGGGGTGCGAGGGATATGCTCTATGGGCAACCTTACACCCCGGCGTCTGTAGACCCGAGACGACGTGCGGTTTTAGTCGGTTCAAGCCCGACATAACCGCCCCTGCTGGCTGGCGGGGGGGTATCCGAAGGGATTTCCGCACGAAAAAAAAAAGAAAAAGGTACCCGAAACCTTGAACGTAGAAACCCCAAAATCTAATCAGTGCTTCCCATTAACCAAACAAGATGATTGGCGAAAGAATTTTTTAAATCGGATAAGTGGTTCTTGAGTTATTGCGTAAAGAGACATCCAGACATCCAGACCAACAGACAGACCGACACAAAAATTTTTTTTGCTTAATTAGACTTAGAATCATGTGAAACGTCGAGAAAAGTGATAAAAAGTGGGTGTAAGATTTTGATTTTTTTGCGTGATTTTAAGACTTCGGTGTCCACCTGGTTGGTGGCCCGAAGTAACTATTTTCTTTTTAAAGAAGAATGCAATGGGCAAATATGTATGGAGCCTGAGCGATGTGCAGCCAAACTTGAGCTTGTTATTTTTTATGTGCCCTACAATTACTGTGAGTCGCAGTATACCTACTCATATTAAAAATAAAACACATTATGATTTTTGAATAGTTTTATTAGTAATATGAAAAATGAAGTTAAATACGAAATCAGGATGATGGCATTTATTTATTACTAGCTGTGCCCGCGACTTCGTCCGCGTGGAGTTGGATCTGTCCCATCACTATGACGCGATGACGTTGAAAAATAAACCGACGAGAACGCCTAGCTAATAGTAACGCTTTGGAAATTGGCGGAATTGATTTCAAACATAATATTTGGTATTACGGCTCTTAATATCTTTTCTCTATGTTGAGACCCAAGCCAAGCTCACCTGCAATTCGGTACACCTGCTAAACAACGGACGAGGCTCTGGCGTAGGCTTTCCTCTCGGAGTGAGGGGGGCAGACGGTAGTCGCTCCCGGAGAAGCCGAGATACGAATCAAAAATAAAAAGCGTACCTCGGGTATCAAAAAACTAATTAAACGTCAATTATTGATACATGTATTCCAATGCGGTAGCCTAGTGGTTTGGGTAATGGACTGCTGAGACGAGGTCTCGGGTTCGATCCCAGGTTTTACAAACGTTTGTAAATATTTTATTGTACATCAACTTTTGTCGTTACTATACCTACTGTACCTACTTAATTAATTATTATGCTTGACATGTTCTTTTGAAGCATCATAATTGATTACGTAACCAGCGGCGAGATCATTGGAATGGAACTGTCAGCACCTAAAGCAGCAAGCAAATTTCGAGCCTGTTTGGGTGCCACAGACCCTGCTGACGCAGCGCCAGACACTATCAGAGGATTGTACGGTGAAAACATACTTAGAAATATCGCTCATGGTTGTAACACAGTTGAAGAGTCTACTGAGGTTTGAATGTCATAGAAATTATGCAGACTTTGTTTCTAATTCATTTCATTTATTGATTTAGCCTTTGCCATTATAGATACTGGAGTTATTCTTTGGTTTTGAAAACGGGGTACCTCGTATACCGTTTCGAGCCACATTTAAGGACTGTACATGTTGCATTATCAAACCACATGTTGTAATAGATGGTAATGTCGGTGCTATACACGAACAAATATCCAATTCTGGATTGTTTTACATATCAGCCATGGCAATGTTCACTGTCAAGCTTTCAAATGCTGAAGAATTTTATGAAGTATACAAAAATGTATTGCCTGAATACGAGGTAAGTTATAGGTATTGTTTAACGAAATTATTTTATAACTAGCTGATACCGGGCTCCGCCCACGCGGAGGTCGGTTATCGTTTTTTGGTCCTATCTCCGGTTCTGCTTAACCAATTAATATCAAACATACAGCAGATTTATATTCTGGCCAAGACCTTTCGAATAGAAAAAACTACATCAAAATTCGTTCAGTAGTTTTTGCGTCCATTCGAAAAAACTGACAAACTGATAGCTGTATATCTGTTTAGAAGAATTACAAAGCTAAATTGTGTTCAAATTCGTTCATTTAACATAATCCAAGTTTTTTTTTAAATATCTCCAATGTACAGACACAACTAATTTACAATTTTATAATTTTCTATTAGGTCTTGGGTCTTGGTTGGACTTAAAATCTGCCGTATATTTGATTGCAATTGGTTAAGTAGAACCGGAGATATAACCAAAAAATTATAACCGACCGTCGCGCGGACGGAGCCGCGGGCATCAGATAGTACTAAAACATTTTTTTGGAATTCGAGTCTGTTTGTTCGCGATGGACGCATACTACTAAACGAATTTTGATGCGGCTTTTGTATTAGAAAGGTCTTAATCAGACACTTTTTGATTGTAATTGGTTAAGTAGAACCGGGGATATGACCAAAAAACGATAACCGACTTCCGCGCGGGCAGAGCTGCGGGCAGCAGTTAGTATAAAGTAATATTGGAAAGTTTTACATACTTGCTGGTTATCTCCAATTTTGGCTAATTTTAAGACATGTACAATCTATATAAATAAAAATGAATGACCGAAATGTATGTACGCGCATAACTTCCAAACGACTCCACCAAATTGGATAGTTCTTTTTTTGTGTTCGTTATTGTCAGGACAAGGTTTGTATAAAAGAAAATAGAAAAATAATGTTGCGGGAACGAATTAAGAATTCCACGCGGGCGGAGCCGCGGTCAACAGCTAGTAATATATCATCCTTTGTATTGTTAACCTACTATTCTTTTGACAGACTATGGCTATACAGCTGGCAGAAGGTAAATGTATAGCAATGGAAGTTAAATGCACAGATCCGAATATTAATGTCGTGTGTGAGTTCAGAAAATTGTGTGGTCCCCGAGATCCGGTAATTTTCTACAGTATTATTATTACCTGTATATTTAGAAGTAGGTATATACGGGGTCCCACTGCGACGCCACATTTAGGGAAAGTATCTTAAATACTATAAATAGACAATTTTACTGAAAAGAAATTACATTTTCATTTTAAAAACAATTTAAACTGTATTCAAAGATTTTCGAAATCTCGAATACCACACTCGGTAATCAAACTGGCAAAAATTCGAGAAAATAATATGCTGTACTTTTATGGCATCAATCGATAGGGTCAGTCATAAGGATCAAATCTGTATAACAAACATGGTAATTTAAAAAGGAAATGCATGAAATCTGGACTTAATAAAATTGTTCCCAAATTATTATCTATTTTCGTTAATAACTTTGTTATCTTTGGTCCTACGACTGAAGTAGAAAATTCAATTTGCAACAAAACTGCTTTTACAAATTTTCTGTGTGATACATAGTTTGCCCAATATAGCGTTTAAACCATTCGCACCAGTTTTTCAAGATGGCGGCCGCGGGACAAGGGTTTCGGCCCCACAAACTTTACACTAACCCTCTCTTGATAGCCAGAAAAAGAAATTACGTTTTCTAACTTTTGTATGCAAAGCCTAAATATTTAACGTGCAAACGGATTAAAATGACTTCAAAAGATTGTTAATACGGTATTCATTAGTAAGGTATTTGTCCCATTCTTTCACAACTATACCAGTGGTGAAGCGCTTCCTGCGCGGGTGCAGGGTCGGGACCCTGAGCCTCGAGAAATCGAGGCCGTGCAGACCCAGCTCCGCCAGCACATGGTGGTAGAGTGGAAGGAACGACTTGGGCGACCAAGTGCAGGGCACGCCATAATAGCGGCGGTAAGGCCCATCACGGAGGATTGGCTAGAGAGACAACGCGGAAGCCTCTCTTACCGACTGACGCAGATGATTTCCGGTAAGGAGAGCTTCGGGGACCACCTGCATCGGATCAACATCTGAGTGCTATCACTGCGATGCGAGCGAAGACTCGGGGCTGCACACGTTGGCAGAGTGCCCGGCGTGGGAGGTGCCGAGGCGTGACCTCCTAGCGGCAATAGGACGGAGCGCGAGCGCGTGGGCCACCGCCCCCTCCTTCTGCGAGCCTCTTTCCGGGGCAAGATGGGGACACCGTGGTTCCCAAACCCGAGGGAGCCATCTCGAAACCGGAGATAGCCTTGGGTGAGTCAGCGTGCGAGGGAAATGCCTTATGGGCCACCTTACACCCCGACGTCTGAAGACCCGAGACAGCGTGCGGTTTTAGTCGGTTCAAGCCTGACATAACCTCCCCCGCTGGCCGGCGGAGGGTATCCGAGGAGATTTCCGCACGAAAAAACCACGTCCTACGGGACCCGGCGGAGGCGGTATGGCCAAATGCCACTACCCATGTAGCCAGCCGGTCACCACAGAACGTGGGCACACCTGGGAAGGTGACTCTCTTGCATTTTATCCGCGATGTCACGGACATGACGGCTGCTGTGGATGCGAGAGTTCCTCACACGTGACTTCACACGTCCACTGCAGCATATTCATCTCCGTGACACCCAGCGCCTGGGTGTCGCTCTAGTAATGGCCATAATTCGCCGCCGTGTAATAGGATAGAATAGGTTAGGATAACAGGCCTAATAATGGTTTTATAGACTCATCAACCTTAGCTAACCCAGAAGACACAAGTCATCTCACGCCACTTGGCCCACGCGGTGGCTATGCGTGCCTTGACGTCGCAATCGATGTCATCAGTCGCGTGAAGTGCAGAGTCCAGGTATTTGACCTGGTTCTTGCGCTCGACCAAGTCATCGCCTTTACGTCCGCAGTCCTCATTCTTCGCCACATTTAACTTCAGACCACCGTTCTCAAGCGCCTCCGTCCACGTATTCACACGTTGTCGTACCAACTTGCCCCTGTCGGCATCCACAAGTGCAATATCACCATCATTACATATCATGAGTTTCTCATACTGTCCGATAAAACGTCTAATACGACGCTGAACAGAATCAGACTAAGGACGAATCCTTGGTGTACCCCGACGGCATTGGGAAAGGGTTTCGTGTCGCCAACAGCGATCCGAACATGCCTACATGTCTCGGATGATGTGAATATAAGATTCTGGAACCCCTTTGGACCGCAGTGCCCACCACCGCGCGAGTAAGACCTTCGAAAGCCTTCTGCATGTCTAAAAACAAGCAATACAGAGCTGTGTTCTTCGTTCTGTATTTCTCCGCGACAATCCTTAAGGCAAAAACCGGATCCATTAATCCGTGACCGGGCCGAAACCCATATAGTCCAGTCAAAATAGACAAAAATAAGTCCTAACTTAGGAATAATTCGCATAGAGCTGAAAATTGGCAGAGACGAAAATGAAAAATAACTACATCAATATAAATAAAATGTCAAAAATCCCCTTCGATCCTACTTCTGCAAAAAAATTTTATTCAAGGTCAACGTACAAAATTAAGCTTTTTTCCATTTTTCTCGAAAACGGTAAGTTTTATCATGAAAATAGGACAGACAAAGTTGTAGATCATACAATTCTCTACAAAAATTGTCCAGTCACCTTTTCTCTTACGAGAAAAAAAATCATATTTTACATACGAGTAATACTTATGCACTAAAACGCAGCCTGCACACGTCATCAGACGTGCAATATAAATGAAAATAAGAAACTATTGGTTTGTGTCCTACTTACACAATAAAACTTGTATAAATTGAATGAGTATTTTAAAATAAACTAAAGAAGCGGGGGGTTGGGGATGAATTTTGGGAGCATGATACAAGCTCGCGCTCGCACTAAGAGGATCCCCCGTTACATTTTGATATCAGACGAGGCGGACGTATCAGTTGCTTTGTAATAGGCCTTTTCTAAAGTTAAGTCGCGCACTAAGACATTTTGTTAATGTGATAACGATTAGAAGCAACGTAGCTAACTATCTCATGACAAAATCTTTGTATCTTTTGATCATTGAATGCGACTCGATATGTGAAACCGATTCAAGTAACAGCTAAATTCGAGATTCGACCTTTGTTTTATAGCTCTAACTTATGACACTCAGTAATCAAAGTACCTAATAACAAATAGCTTATACCGTGATCAGTAATGGAACATTGATTTAAGAAAACCGAAGTTGACTAGTATTAAATTTAAATAAATTATCGAATAAATCATAGAAAGTAGCTGATAAATTAATTAACTATTACATTGATTGCACACGAGGTAGTGTTAATCACACGACAAGGCTATTTTGCGAGATTACAATAAGCGCCTTCGCTGCGTTAAGCGGGTCGTCGGCCGTCGCGGATGTCCGCGTGCGCCCGCCTGCTCCGTCGCGGGCTTCCGCTACGGGCACCCGACGCCAGTATAATTTCGATAGCGTCGCTGTACAGTCGATAACAGACTATGGATCATTTATTGATATATTACTTAGGCAAAAGACGACGACGTGAACAAAGGCGTCAGCCAATCAGCCCATATGTCACGTCTAGATTGTTGTGTGGAGAATTTGTAACCAAGTTTTCTTTATTAAGAGAAAATGGGCAAATTTTTTTTATTTATTTTAAAATGTCACCGTCTACATTTGACGAACTGTTTTCGAAACTTGAAACATATTTAAAACTTAGTTCTAATACGATGAAAGTACAAAGAGTATCAGCTATATTACCAATAGAACGATTAGCAATAACGGTGAGGTAAGTAATTAAAACGTTCAAAATAATACGTTCCGTATCAATAAAACTCATAGTTTATTGCAACGACTACTGTAGGTACAAGCACGGCGAGTGCGACACGGGTAACGTAGCGGCGCTCAATGATTTTGTAGGAACACAGAATCTGTGTTCCTACAAAATTCTACGAGCGCATCTGTGTCACAGATGCGCTCGCGTGCTCCGCCGCGCGGACACACGACGCGTGCCCCGCTGGCCGCGTGGCGTGCGACGGCTACCCGCCTCCTCACGCTCTTGAAATGACATGAATCAAGCACTCGGAGCGGACGCACGCGCCGGGCACCCGCTAAACAAAGCGAAGGCCCTAAATATATTCAAAAGCACACGTACGGGTTCCTAGTTGGAACCTTCCTTGTTGGTTGTTCCTGTGCAAACTCGTGACGTTTTAGGGTTTATATCCTAATTCTCGTTACAACATAGACCCGAACAACCATGACTCACCTCATAGAGGTTATGGTAACTATACCTACCTATACTTACCTCATAGGTGGTGCGGAAATGCGTGCATATTATGTAAAAAATGAATTTTCTAATAATTAAAACCGCGATATCTCACGAATGGTGAGTCGTAAGAGAAAAAGTGACTGGACCATTTTTGTAGAGAATTGTATGATCTACAACTTTATTGGATCTATTTTCACGATAAAACTTACCGTTTTCGTTGTTACTCGTTCGTTCGTTCGTTCGTTCTTACTAGGCATCTGAAGGTAAATTTAAGTATTTATAGGAATGTGTCCGTTATGTTAGCGTACACTAGAGCTATATCGGGTTGGTTACTATGCCATTAAACTCTGTGTAAATACTGCCTAATTAGTGTAAAAATAAAAAAAAACTCTTCCTCTTTAGTCTAGGAAATAAACACCATTTTCACTGTGTACGCTGGCGTCACGATCAAGCTAGCGTACACATGGCCGTACTCGAAAACGGCTAATTGTAAAGCAACAGAGTTTACACACAAAAATAGTGCTCTAATACTTCTCCCGCTATGCAAAATGTCATAACGATTGCTCTTGTAGGAACAGAGATATTGAACAAGACTTTTCAATGACATTCGGAGCTGGCGTTATGGCAGCGTACACATAATAGTTCATAAAGTGCTATATGTATAAATAGTGCGTGAAATTCTGCCTCTATTAGTGTAAAGACTTTATGCGAATTCGCAGACAATCCAGGTACCTAGGCAGAATAAAAGGTACCTACGTTGTTTTTAAAATATTTTTTGTTATTTATATTTTTATTCAAATGATCATTGTTCAAATTCTTACTTGTTATTTGATTACTTGCAAAAGCAATTTATGGTATTTTTAGAAATACATGTTTACATGTTTATACATGTTTATTCTTTTTTTTTTAAATAAAAATACTTATATTAATACAGTGGTTTTTCATTAGATTTATATTAGATATTTTAGATAAAAACTCTGATGTAACATAAAATGAACAACCAGAATCTCCTATGTGCTCAATAAAAGTAAAAATATATTTTATATTCACTATTTTATAATCACTATTAATTTTTTAACAGAAGTAGGTATCGAAAAACATAAAAAATAAAGTAGATACCTGTATTGAAATAAAACTATTTTTAACGGATTCTATCGCGATTTATTTGATAATAAAATAACATCATAATAAAAATAGTTTTATTTAATGTGTAACATCCGCGTAAACTGACGACAAGATACCTAGCTATATTTTTAATTTTAATTGTTTTCATTATAATTTTTTCAGTAGACGGTTTTTATCGGTTTTCTCAAAATTTTTGTTTATTCACATTGCAACCACAATATTCATAAATAGATACCTACTATAGTAAAACTATAATCCGCACGCTGAATGATGATCCCTATTACAGTTCGTTAGCGCTTAACATTGTACTGACGTCCTATCACATCAAATCCTTTAGAGGCCCATTAAAAAGTCGAAAAAATCATAATTGTGTACAATTGTAAATTATAAAAATGAATATTAAGAAATTATCACGTAATGTTCGGAAATAATAGAAAAAAACTCAATGCAAATGTACATGGTACGTGCTGCAAAAGTTACGTCGTCAAGCTGTTATCGACTAAGAAGGGACACATCGATAAACTAAATATCGATAATTTGTTGGAAAAATAAAACAAATGCTTTGAGTTTGTATTTTATTTATATCAATCTGAATCTGATACAGGGTCAATCGGATCTTCAAAATCTGAGTCTGAACTGCAGCTATCCGTGACGTTTATTATTAACGGTTGGTCAATGATATTGTCGTATTGTACATCTCGATCCCAGTCTTTTAAGCAAATTTTCTTCGTTCTTTCGACCACTTTTCGCCAATCGTCAGCTGTCACTTGAGCGCAAGCTTCTTCCAATAAAACCATCATTTTATTTGCCGTGAATGGCGGAGTTGTGATAAGCCTAGCTGCATGACCTGAAAATATTTGTACATTTAGTAATTATTTTTAGAAATATATGCATATACATAATATTATATAAATAAAAAGTATAGATACCTTTGATCTGCGCCCATATCAACTCGATTGCATTATATTGGCAGTGATAGGGCGGTAACCGAATTACCGTGTGTCCATTTGATTTGGCCAATTCATCCAAAAAATATGATGGGTGCGTCTGTTGTTTGTGAAAGTTCAACAGTCTAACCAACTCTTTTTTTAACATCTGACTGTCAGTTTCCACACCATTGCGTTGTAACCACTCTATAATTTCAGCTTTTTTGTTATTGCTGCTGGGGGGTTTGTTAATTTGAACTGAGTGATATGAAGCATTGTCCATTAAAATATAGTGAGGCTAATTCAAATTTTCTAATAGTTTTATAAACCATGTCTTAAAGTTTTCGAAATTCATTTCCTCGTGGTACTCCGTTGTTTTCACTAACTTAAAAGCCCACAGGCAATTCAGCACAAAACCTGTAGCTGTGCCAGCGTGGCAAATGATTAAGCGCTGGCCCTTTCCTTCAGGAGTTTTTGTGCTGGATTTGGCTGTGTCATCCGTCCATGCCTTACCTACAGTATGATTGGCGTTCAGCCATGTCTCATCAAGGTATACTACCTTCTCCCAGTTATCAATTTGTTTGGTTTTGCGAAGAAAATCGCATCGTAGTAAAGCTATGTCAGTACGCTCCATTAATATTTTTCTCTTGTCACATTTTTTATAGCGGAATCCACATTTTTTCAAAACAATTCTAAGAGAAGTAGCACCCGCCTTTGAAGAGTTCTGCAGCTTTTAATGAAGATAATAACTTCTGGCAGGTCTTCTTCTCGGTAGTTCACCTCGTAGGTAGAACCATAAATATGATTGCGTATAGCATCTAAATCAAAATCATCAGGTTCTGTTATATGACATAACCTTTTCTTTTTCTTCTTTGGTGTTAATAGTTTATTGTCCTCCATGGACGACTCCCCAAATTTTTCCTTTGTTATTCGAGAAACAGTAGCCTTCCCGATTCCTAGAGCATCGGCTACACGATTGCGAACATTGTCAAGCGGTAACAAGGGTCCGCCATTTTGTTGTTCACGAGCAAAATAGTCTCGCAAACGAACTACAAACTCGCGAACTTCACTGTTGAGAACAGTTTTCCGCTGTCTTTTCGGCATTTTGCAAAACCGAAAATCAACAAACAGGTAACAGAAAATCAACAAATAACACAAAACAGCGAAAACAGAAACAAAACTCAGCTAACAAAGAAAGACGTGGCGCATACAAGGCGTTAGAGCACTCGTATGACGCGATGTGATGCGGTGTGACAAGAAGACAAAACAGACTGACAAGACATGACATGACTGAATTAAAAAAATACGGTAGGTCTATGGCCTCCTTTTAAATACTTTTCCATGTAATCCATAATTGCCAGCTAATTATGAATTCTTTAAAATTCAATTCAAAAATAATTTTAAATTCTTTAAATTATGCAATTTGAATGAAAATTAAAGTATAGTAAAATAAAATATAATAAGGCTGTTACTTTTTTATCTAGTGTTTTATGTCCAACACTCAAACATTCAAGAGTTTTCTTCTTGCCTCTTATTTTGTTACACTCCACACAGCTAATCTTATTTTCAAATCCTATTAGCTATCAATGTATCTTAAGTAACGAGCAGGTGGATTGAAATATTGAAAATACGAAATAAAACAATAGTAGTTACACTCATATAGTAGATAGGTACCTACATACCTACCTACCTAGTTCACTCATTGCGATAATGATGGTCGATAAAGCAGGTAAACCACAATATGCTGTAGGCTCCTATAGACCTATCAATTTCTTGCCAATCATGTCCAAACCGAGAAGATTCTACTGGTCGGATAACATCAATACTTAAATAATCAAAGATCAATACTCACAAACAATAAAACCATCGCAAGACATCAATTTGGTTTCAGACAGTTTCAAGTCTACCATCGAGCATTCGAGCAGGTACTTACATCATATCGAGTACACATCAAGTGTGTAAGGTTATAAGAAATTCCCTCGAGGAATAAGAATACAAGCTGAGCATTCTTTCTTAATCTGATTAAATAGTATAATCCAGCAGATATTTCGACAAAGTGGCACAAAATTCTACTCTGTAAGCTTAAAAAAGCCCTTGCACAATCCACATAGCTACTACCTGTTAACGGAATCGTAGCTTTCCGACCGCATGTTCCACGACTCCAAGTTACATAAGAGCTCCTCCAGGAATCTGGGTTAGGCCCAACACTGTATACACTGTACACATCGAACCTCCCTGAAGCACGTAACATTCCCACCGCTACATTTGCTGTGTGCGTTCGCGCAGCGGAATGTTGTTGAATTTAAAGATTTTAATTAAGCATATATTTAGTGTATGACGTCGTGTAATTGTGTATGGTAAAAAAAAAAATTATGCATGCAGCCATTGTTGAGAAATTTGCCAAAATCTGATTCCGCTGGGCGAACGTTGTCCTGGCGGAACTTTTTTTAATCCATGGACTTAGAAGAAAAAAAATGTGTCCAAAAATTAGTGTGTATTTCTGTGTAATTGTGTATGTATGAATAAAACTAGTGCATGCCTAAACTTTGGAGAAATTCAAGTTTCCGCTACGCGAACGTTTGGCCATTAGCTAGTTTTCATATAAAGCGCTTATATAGAGAGCTATAGATTTTTACATACGTTGTTTTGAATTTGTTTATATTTGTTTAAAAAACAGATTTAGAAAAAATCGTAGGGTTTAAAAAATAAAAATATAAACGTAAAATACGCTTATTAGGTCGTAGTTCGTAAAGTATGCACTTTGGGGTCTAGATTTTCACGTTTATATGAACCTTGTAAGAGTGTCTGCAACATGTTGCCAAGTATCAGTGATGTTCCGTAAGTAATTAAAGAGTTACAGGACAATTTACCATGAATAGACCACTGTTTACAAAGCAGTCAAATATCACGACGTTCTAAAGGCATTGCATAGTAAAATGTATTCCAATAATTAGTGTATTAATTCAACTACTCACATGCAAAATTTCATCTCATTAAATTCAGTAATTAAAGAGAAACCATTAAAATACTGACAAAGCATCGAAACCCTACATAACCCGACCAAGTTCGGATTGCTATAAAAAAGCGGCCGTGCCATATATCTTAGTAACGTTCTTAACCTTCCCGTATAGTATTTAATAATATGGTACAGTTGCGTACACAGGCGTTAGGAAAAAATAAAACAATTGCATTTCTTGAATCAATTTTTTTTTTTAATAATAACGCCACTATCTACGATAAAAATAAATCTTCAATTAACAAGTACTTTTCTAATTAAACATACGTGTATTAAAATATTTTTAATTACATATAATAACATAACATGTTATGTAATAATATAATAATTATGTATTTATTATTTATTTCTCGCCACCTGTTACGTAGAAACCCAAAAATTGGCGAAATGTGGGTGTCACAGAAACCCTGACAAAGAAGAATGAATGAATGAAAATACCGAAAATAACCTAAATTTCTAACCCTCTTAGGGACTAGTTAGGACAATCCCTGGGGTGCGCGCCCCAGTAACGGCAGAATTTGACATACAACTCAGGCGCGTGTATTTTGAGCGTATCGGGAGCGCAGCTGCAGCGCAACGCTTGCTAAACATACTCTGTCAATGGTTAGAGACAGCAATAGACTTAAAATGTTTGTCAAATACATTTAAAAAAGCAGGTGTAGCAAAATAAATAAATTATATCGAAACAACAATTGTGTTATCACCTGTACCAATTCAATACCGGTATTGAACTGTAAATTTTAGAATGTTACCTAAATATATTGCACGGCCGCTTTTTTATAGCTATCCGAACTTGGTCGGGTTATGTAGGCTTTCGATGCTTTGTCAGTATTTTAATTGTTTCTCTTTAATTACTGAATTTAATGAGATGAGATTTTGCATGTGAGTAGTTGAATTAATACACTAATTATTGGAATACATTTTACTATGCAATTCCTTTAGAACGTCGTGATATTTGACTGCTTTGTAAACAGTGGTTTATTCATGTTAAATTGTCCTATAACTCTTTAATTACTAACGAAACATCATTGATACTTGGCAACATGTAGCAGACACTCTTACAAGGTTTGTATAAACGTGAAAATCTAGACCCCTCAGTGCATACTTTACTAACTAAGAACTATTATGCGTATTTTACGTTTATATTTTTATTTTTTAAACCCTACGATTTTTTCTAAATCTGTTTTTTAAACAAATATAAACAAATTCAAAACAACGTATGTAAAAATCTATAGCTCTCTATATAAGCGCTTTATATGAAAACTAGCTAATGGCCAAACGTTCGAGTAGCGGAAACTTGAATTTCTCCAAAGTTTATGCATGCACTAGTTTTATTCATACATACACAATTACACACAAATACACACTAATTTTTGAACACATTTTTTTTCTTCTAAGTCCATGGATTAAAAAAAAGTTCCGCCAGGACAACGTTCGCCCAGCGGAATCAGATTTTATCAAATTTCTCAACAATGGCTGCATGCACAATTTTTTTTTACCATACACAATTACACGACGTCATACACTAAATATCTGCATGATTAAAATCTTTAAATTCAACAACATTCCGCTGCGCGAACGCAAACAAATTTGCTAACAAAACCCACTGGTATAACAAGCAAGCAATAACAATCCAGACTTAGCATCTGCCATACTGCAAAATAGATTTGATAAAATAAAAGAGTGTCTCCAAAAATTGAGAGCCTACCAAATAAATTTCATCAATATGTAGACACCCAACACTAAACGGCAGCTGTCAAAATGCTCTTAGATTATTTGAATTATTTCAACTGTAAGTAAGAACATGATATCTGAGTCACACTGAACAGCAAACTAACTATCAAGAATCACATAAGTAATACGGCTATCAGAGTATTAGGAAGAAGCTGGAGAATGAAATCATCAACAGTACTGTGGATTTACAAGGCAATAATTCTGCCCAGAATAGTACAGTATCATGCTATCTACTATAATGAAATACCATCATTTTTTATGTTTAGTATCTTTATAATCTTATTATAAATATTCCTAATGGTGGCACCAATTACAAGACAGTTTATTTACCCCTGCAAAGAATTGGAAAGATCAGGAGACTTGGATGAAATGAATGACACATGTTCATTTACCATGTCTCCTGATCTTTCCAAATCTTTTATATGGATTTATTTGAAAAAAATATGTGCAGAAAACAGGAAAAGCTAGAAATATAAGGCATTACCTAATTAATTAATAAAAACAAAGTCCATAAGTACATGAAATCATTTTTAATTTGCAGGATTTATGTCGCCAATTATACCCTGACACAATTAGAGCTCAATATGGAAAAAATATTGTTCAAAATGCCGTACATTGCACTGATCTCCCAGAAGATGGTGAATCAGAGGTGGAATATTTCTTCAAACTTTTAGCTAATGAATGATATTTTTATATTTTATTGAACATGAAAATATTGTAGATGCCTTGAATTATTGTTTAGATTTATAATCATTTTTAACTACAAAATCGTTACCTTCTATTTCAATTTTATCAACCATCCATTTCCTGTTTGTTCTGAAATAAATGAAATCAAAAGTATTTATTACTGTATACATTGCTTACTATAAATTTTCAGAAGATTTAGGAACCCACCTGCACTCATGTCCACATTTGCTAGAACTACACTTAGGGCATGGGAAATGACATCCTGGGCATTTTTCATCTAAGCAGTCGCATAAATCTTTACCCGTTTCCGCTATGTGACCAGACTCATTGTATATACTTTTGCTTTTGCTTTTACGACTGAAAAAAGAATCGTTTGAGAACTTTATTGAAACTCCTAAAAATTTGATCCCACTACCTACCTAGAAGAAACAGATTTCATAAAATAGCTTTTGCGATTAATCTTGCGTCGTTCTCGTGCTGATGTTTCCGGGTCGAAATTGTTTAGGAAATGCATTCTTAGTATATATCGTCCGGTATAATATAATTTTTGTTTACAAAAACTAAGATGTAGCTAAAATGACAGTTCGGACAGTTCACAGTAGTGATGTGAAGAGGGTAGTATCATAGTATAATAAGAGACAGTAGGTTATCTAAAGCCCCACAGCGAGTTAATTACCTAAGGCACTGATTTAAAGAGGCAGTTGTAAATAGCAGTTTCGGTAAGTTAAAAATTTATATGGCACGTTTAATAACTAGTTTAGCAGTTAAAACTAGGCAGTAAAGTAAACAAAAATGAGTAGTAAAAAATAATGAAATGGATCAGTCAATATATAATTGAGTAGGAAAATAATAAAATGGGCGGTAAAAAATATTGAACAAGCGGTTACGTGTGGGCAGTAATAAATCGGAATTTGTCGGTAACAAATCTGAGGTGGTAAAATAAAATAAAAAAAAACAGTACTTAAATAGTAATTTCGACGGAGCCCCGCTATGCGGGGCTCCTATTTCTACGTGCATTATTACAAGTGACCTAACACGAAGGGTTTTTGCGGAGGTATCTGCGAGACCTTCTAACCTATATCTATCCGTGTAGGGGCGCGCGGTCTCCACGAACTCGCTTCGCTCGCTCCCGCGGCTTTATCGAACCGCTCATTCCATCATTTTACCGCTCATTCAGTTATTGGACTGCTCAATTATTTTTAGAATTGACATTGCATGATAAAATAACCGACTAATTGATTTTTTATTACTGTCCATGTTTTACTGTCGCAATAATTAATCAACCGCGATTAAATTAAATAACTGCTCAATATGTTTTCCAACTGATCACAATAACATCTCGAATATTTAAATAACAGCTCAAAAAATTCGTTTCCATTACCTAATCTGCGTTGGCGCTTAGTGTTGTCACGTTTATTTTTCATTAAATATATATACGCAAATATGTATTATGAGTAGCAGTAGATTTTTAAGCCCCAACGCCAAAACGGCGTGGTGTTATAAGTTTGACGTGTCTGTCTATGGCATCGTAGCTCCAACGGATGAACCGATATTGATTTTGTTTGTTTTTATTTGAAAGGTGAATTAATCGGATGGCGGATAACATTTACTTTTTCACAACTACCTCAATGTGCGTATCAAATGAGAGGGCTTGACTAGTAGAATACTATACACTAAAACAAATTTCAAATCCAAGATGGCCGCCACCGCAAAATAGCGAATTACCTTTAGGTTTTTTTTTCACAACTTCCTCAATATGGGTATCAAATGAAAGGGCTTGAACATTAGAAATAATGTTCACTAAACAGACTTCAAATCCAAAATGGCTGCTGCCACAAAACGGCGGATTTCAATTTTTTTCACAAGTCCCTCAATATGGATATTGAATGAAAGGGCTTGACTATTATTATAGACATACAATTTAAAAAAAATAGAACAAAAAAGGTATGAACGTGAATCTCTGTAAAAAGTTTTTTTTAACATTATGACCCTATTACTTAAGTATAACGTTTTAATAAATTTATGCAATTTCCTAATGTAAATACTAAATATTTAAAAGGCCTTTTATGTACATGTTTTATGTATGTTAATGTTTAATTTATAGATAATAAAATAAATATTTCATTATCGTCTATATGTTATAAACCGCTAAATAAAAATAAAACTGCACTAATCAAATTAAATCCAGTGGGAGAAGGCGAATGCGAGCCGTCGCCGTGCAGTACCTACCTACGCTACGCTACGAGAATGCGCGCGATCTCACTCACGGTACGGCCCACACCAAGCCCACACCAAAGGCCCACACTGCGACCCGCGTATTTTCCCTTATATTATGCTAATGTATGTGTGGCAGCACTGGCAGCGCGTGCCTACAAGGCGCACGTCAATCTACTTACATGAATATTGGCATATTTATTAGAGTTCCTTATTTTGTCTAGAATCTGCATAAATAGATATTGGTATATTATTAACGTTTAAAAACCGGCATTTTTATGACTGACTGACACTGACTTATAGATCAAATGCTATGCGGAAGACAGTACCGGGGGCGCATGTTACACGGACTGAGCCTTTGGACTGAGCTAACATCCTCTGTCCGTAGTGGAGGAAAATCGCGAACAACTTGTCTGAAATCGAGCCTACTCTCACAAGAGTGTACGATAGCGGAAAACGAAACCTAGTCCCCAACCCAACTAGGATACAAGTATGTGCTTTAGAAAACCAAGAATTTCTCAATTCATTGTAGCGCCACAATTTCCGGACACACTACTCACCATCTCCAAAAGTATTGGGATCCTCGGCGCCGATATCTCCAGCGATGTCCAGTACCGCAGTCATTTGGAGGAAAAGGTCAAGTTGGCATCCAAAAAAATCCAAAAAACGAGAGTCCTCAACAGGGTGAAGCAGTACTTCAAAGACTTCTTCTTTATAAGTCGCAAGTCAGGCCTCACAAGGACTACTATTGCCACCTTTTTGCCGGGGCTCCTGCATATCACATTGACCCGATTGACTCTGTACAAAGACGGTTGCTGAGGATCGTCGACAATCTCGTACTTTCAGGCAGTGTGGAACAGGAGAGATTCCGTTTCCTACCGCCTATATAATGGTATATGTTCAGAAGAATTGTTCGATATGATGCCTACAGCCACATTCTGCCGTAGACAGAGAATTACTTCCTCTAAGCATTCTGTCATCCCGCCGCTCGCCATAGACAGGGAATTCATCCTCACACGTTGCAACCGGAAACGGTGCGTACAGTGAGGTATGAAAGAAACTTCATTCCGCGTACGCTCAAACTGTGGCATGAGCTCTCTCGACCTCCCTCGGGCGACTACAACATGGGATTCTTCAAGAAGGGTATTAGAAGATTTTCACAGGGTCGGCAGTGCGAGTGTGAAGCCCCTGGTGTTGTACACGCCCATAGGCCACTATAACCGCTTCCGATCAGGTGGGCCGTGTGCTGGTCTACCACCAAAGTGGTATAAAAAAACCTAACCAATTTCCGTATGACCTAGAAACTTGATATTTGGCATCAAGGTAGACTAATAGGCTTGTACAAAGGAACAAATCTGAACATACTGAAAGTTATTCATAACTAGCTGTTGCCCGCGGCTCCACTAGCGTCTAATTTTGATCCCGTTCCCGTAACCCATGGGAACTTATTCAAGCCTCTTATTTAAGTTGGTCCTTATAAATGTTGCTCAAATAGTTATTGATATATTAACGTTAAAAATCCGCACCACCAAAACCTAACCCACTTCTAGATGAGATATAAACTTGATATTTGGGATCAAGGTAGACTATGAGGCATATTCAAAGGAAAAAGTCTGAAAACTGAAAATTATTGATATATTGATGTTGCCCGCGGCTCCGCTCGTGTTTAATTTTGATCCCGTTCCCGTAACCCATGGGAACTTATTAGCTTGTCTGGAATTCAAAATTTCATAAATGTTGCTCAAATAGTTATTGAACATAAAAAGCGTTTAAAAACTGGCATTTTATAACTGACTCACTCACTGACTTACAGATCAAAAACCAGCCCATTTCCAGAAGACCTAGAAATTTGATATTTGGCATCAAGGTAGACATATGGGGTGTGTGCTAGAAAACCTATCGCAACGGAAGCGGCATCTCCTCTCCTTCCCTAGTGGGAGGTGTTCTGCTTCTGGCTAATATTCTGCCAAGGTCGAATTGACCTAAGAGAAGGAAAACTCGAAACCAAACCTTTTATCAACCAGATACAACCAACCTAGCCAGACGCTAGCATGGTAACAGTAGGCTATAACCCTCCCATGAACAGAAGCCACAGTAAAAGGCCCCCAGTTCCCGATGGTCCCGACTACGGTAGCGGTCGCCGTAATGGTGGGGCGGGGGGTGCTGAGAATCTCCGGGTTACGAGAGACTACCAACAAAAACTACAGCTGGCACCATACAACTGCAGTACCCTTCGGCTGGACCATCATCTCGCTGAAGTGGAGATAGAACTGGGTTGCAAAAACTGGCACATATTGGGGTTGTCCGAGATTTGATGACAGGGGGGGGACACGATAACCCTTGAGTCAGGCGACTTATTCTACTTCAGAGAAGGTGATCAGCTCTCTCAGAGAGGTGTCGGTTTTCTGGTCAAAAAGGACCTCATTAGCAGCGTTGTTGAAGCCGGTAGTGTGTCGAATCGGGTAGCATACCTTGTCCTAAAAATCACTAACAGGCGTTCCCTGAAAGTGATATACTCGACTATGCCTCGAGTGACCCCGATTAAACCGCCGAGGCCGTGAATTAGGACATTGTCAAGGCAATTAATCATACCGCCAAGGCCACCTACAACGTTGTTATGGGGGACTTCAATGCCAAAGTGGGAGTACAAGAACGCGGCGAATGAAGAATCGGGCCCTATGGAGTAGGGCGTAAAAATTACAGAGGGCAAATTCTAGGCAACTTTCTCGAATCCCAGGGGCTCTTCTTAATGAAAACTTTCTTTAAGAAGAAGCCCATTAAGAAGTGGACTTGGCAAAGCCGGGATTCTGTGGTAAGGAACGAGATAGAATCTTCATTACCGAAAGTAAGCACATATTCAGAGATGTCACCGTGATTAACAGGTTCAGCACCGGAAGTGATCACAGACTTGTCAGAGGCTCTCTAAATATCAGCCTTAAGGCTGAAAGATTCCGAATGATACGGTCTACTCTCCAACCTACGCCGCTCCAAGTAGCTCTAGGGTCTGAAAGGTTCAACAGGAACTTCAAAATCGTTTTGCAATGCTGGAAACCACTAGCAGCATCGATGATAAAACGGACACAGTGGTCAAAACTCTGCAGGAAGTGTCTACAAAGTTGTTTCCTTGAAAACGCAAACAGCTAGAGTCCCAACTCTCTCCCGAGACTCTCGAACTTATCAGAAGGAGCCGTGATGAACCCTCAAATCAGTCATTTTCGTCAGATGGAAGAGCGTTAAACCAAGAAATCTGTACACAACCCAAAGCCAATTCCGTCGATGAGACTTTATCTGCTCAGAAACACGACTTCGACGCAATGGGTGTGTACTTTGGGGGGTTTGCTGGATTGTGGATGTCGGTGCGGTGCTGTACTTAAGCAGAACACTTATTATGGGCAGCCTCGAAGAGTACTTGAATTTTCCAGAATTAAAGAGAGATTTTTTCATGTATCTTTATTCCTTGTGAAGAGGAGAGAGCACTTCTCGCTTGACTTTCTATTTGCCGACTGAGGTGTCGAGTCAATTTACAGCGGTTTTTTATACTCTTAATCCAATTAATTCGAATTTTCTAATTGGCCGATCGAACTCTCGCGGCTCGTTAGTGACACCGCGGCTTAACGACTTTTCGCGGATATACCCTAATGGTCGATCGGTCAATCTTACAATTATGTGTTTATTTTCTATTTACAATGATTTATATACCGTATTATGTATTCTAATAGGTAGTAGAAATAAGGTGACACGAAATAAGATACAATTTACACTTATAGATCGGTAAACAATGACGATTTCTTCGTCGCAAACTTATAACTATTATACACGATTATTCCTACAGTTTTTTGTTAAATCAGTTTAATTATATACACTATTACTTATGTACTAACAAAATAAGCTTATATACTAGTTGTTCTGCACATTCTCCCCCCGTGAGACGCAGTCACACTTCTTCGCGTGCAGAACTCGTGTCTTCGGTCAGCAGGACGATCAGCTTCCTCACCGGCCGGCGCAGCACTCCTCCCTTGGTCTGGATGTCCACGGTGCGTGTCACGTTGTCAGGCCCGGGGTACGTTGCGATGACTCGTCCTCGGATCCAGAGGTTGCGGGGTGCGTTGGGGTCCACCAGTAAGACCAAGTCATGTAGGCTTACTGGGGGTCCTCGTCCATGCGGCATGCGTCGGTGTTGGAGCTCCGGCAGGTATTCGCGGAGCCACCTGGTCCAGAAGAGGTCGGCCAGGCGCTGTGCTGCTCTCCAGCTGGATCTGGATGCGGCGTCTTTTTCACTGAAGACGCCCGGCTGCTGTACTCTACCGGGTCCTCCCAGCAGAAAGTGGTTGGGAGTCAGGGCTTCAGGGTCCTCCGGGTTCACTGACACATGCGTCAGTGGGCGACTGTTGACGGTGTACTCTACTTCGGCAAGCAGAGTAGATAGAACTTCCTCGGAGGGCCGTCGCTCGTGCAGTGTGGCGGTGAGTGCTGTCTTTACTGAGCGCACCATCCTCTCCCAGGCTCCCCCCATGAAAGGAGCGCCGGGTGGAATGAAGCGCCACGACGTCTTCTTCTTGGCTGCTTCTTGCGAAGTTGCTTCGTCGATGGCTCGTCGCAGCTCGCGGTCGGCTCCCTTCAGGTTGGTCCCATTGTCAGACCAGATTTCTTCAGGACATCCTCTTCTTGCCATCATGCGTCGGAGAGCGGAGATAGCGGAGTCGGTGCTTAGCGAGTTTGCTATCTCGAGATGTATGGCACGTGTTGTGAGACACGTGAATATCGCGACGTACCTCTTCTGATTGGTACGTCCGACTGTCACTGTGAGTGGGCCGAAGTAGTCAAGCCCTGTGTGTGTGAAGGGTCGCTTGTGATGAGCCAGGCGACACTCAGGTAGATCACCGGTCCTCGGGTACGGTGGTGCTTGAGTCTTGATGCGGCAATGTAGACACTGTCGTAGTAGTGAGCGTGTTACCGGGCGTAGGCGTACAACCCAGTATTGCTGTTTGCACTCGTTGATAGTGGCTTCAACTCCCGAGTGATGCAACTTCTTGTGGGTGTGTTGAATCCACAGCTTGACCGTAGGGTGATCTCCGTCTAATATCACAGGCGTCTTGATGTCGTCGGATACGTCTCGAACGGCTTGTATGCGGCTTCTCAAGTGTAGCACTCCGTTGACAGATACGATGCTCAATTGATGAAGGCGACTTTCTTTCGGGATCACTCTTCCTCGTTGCAGATCTTCAATCTCGCTGCTGAAGGAGTCTTCTTGTGATGCTCGCATGAGGAGGTCTTCGGCTGACCGTAGGAGCTCGGCGGTGATAGGTATGTACTTCCTATCGGCGCTTGAAGTCCTTTTTAGTACGGAAGGTGATGCTGTATTCTTCTGTGGTGCCTTCTTCCAGTCTGGATCTGCCTTAGGGTTTTTCTTAGTCCGTTTGTAGTTGACTCGTTCCGATTTTCGTTTGCACAATTGAATGAACTGTAAGACTCGAGCTGTAGCGTAACGTAGTCGGTCCCAGTTAGAGAATCGGGTGACTACCGGCAGGGCTTCAGATAATTTTTCTTTCTTCTTGGTACTTATAGTGTGTACCCTTTCTTCTATATCTTCGGACTTGTCTTGTCGCGATGTATCTCGTGGCCATGATTCTTCTGATGAGTAGAGGAAGTCAGGGCCTCTGTACCAGCGATGCTTCTGGCTGAAGTCCGTAGGTACGTCTCGGGTGGCGTCGTCTGCCACGTTCATCTTCGTGGGGACCCATCGCCATTCGTTCACTGTTGAGCTATCTTCTATTGCAGCTAGTCGGTGAGCTACGTAGGGCTTGTATGAACGCGAACCTGTCTTGATCCATGTGAGTACCGTTCTGCTATCCGTCCAGAAGGTCTTCGAGTCAGGTTTTCTCTCGTGCTCTTCTATGACGGTCTCGGCGAGTCTGGTGCCCATCACGGCGGCTTGAAGCTCCAATCGAGGTATTGATGTGAGCTTCAACGGTGCTACCTTCGCCTTTGCAACGATGAGCGATATGTTGACTGCCCCGTTCATGTCTTCGGTTCTCCAAAACAGTACTGCTGAGTAGGCTGACTCGCTGGCGTCCGTGAAGATGTGAAGCTGGAGGGACTTGCTGTCACTGTAGTGTAGGTATCTTCTAGGTATGGAGATGTTGGCTAGATTCTTCAGGTGTTCTATCCAGTCCTCCCATTTCACTGCTATGTCTTCATTGACCTCTTCATCCCACTGTGTGCCGTGTCTCCAAATTTCTTGAAGCAGCTGCTTGGCCCGGATGGTGACTGATGAGGCGAAGCCTAGCGGATCGAATAGAGACATGACGATCCGAAGAGCTTCCCTCTTGGTGGGTGTCTTCTTGTCGCAGAGTGCCGTCGGGATGCGAGTGAGATTGAGGTTGAAGGTGAGTTCATCGGTGCCCGGCTTCCAGATCAAGCCTAGTACTCGTTCAGTTTGTTCTTCGTTCTTGTACAGCTCCGTGTCAGTGTCTTCTTGTGTGACACCGAGGGCTTCCAGCAGTTGAGGTGAGTTAGATTTCCATTGTTTTAACTCGAACTTGGCTTCCCGGTGTATGTTTCGGACGTCGGAGGCGATCTTGATGGCGTCTTCCAGCGTTTCGAAGCTATCCAGGTAGTCATCAACGTAGTGTTTCTTCACTATTGCGGAGACTGCTTGTGGGTGCGTGGCGCTATACTTCTCAGCATTAGAGTTCTTCACGTATATTGCCGTAGATGGTGAACTTGACGCCCCGAAGATGAGTGATGTCATCCTGTATTCTTCTGGGGGTTGGTTGTCACGACGGTCGCCACGCCACAAGTACCTAAGTGCGTCTCGATCTTCTTCTTTGATTTTCACTTGAAGAAACATTTCTGCGATGTCTGTTGTCACTGCTATGGCGTGTTGTCTGAAGCGCATCACTACACCTGGTAACGACTGGAGTAGGTCTGGGCCCTTCAGAAGAGTGTCGTTGAGAGATACTCCTCTCGTCTTGGCAGCGGCATCGTGCACGACTCGTATTTTTCCCGGCTTCATAGGGTTGATCACCGCGAAGTGTGGCAGGTACCAGGTTCTATTCTTGTTCTTGCTCGGCGGCGCCAACTCAGCATATCCTTTTGATATTAAGGCTTCCATCTGTTCGTTGTATTTTCCCTTGAAGCTCGGGTCACGATCCAATTTCTTTTCTATGTTGTGAAGTCTCTTCAACGAGTTCTCGTAGTTGTTCGGAAGCGAAGTTTCTTCATGTTTCCATAGCAGGCCAGTCTCGTATCTTCCATCTTCGTTGCGGACTGTATGTTCTTCCAGGATGCGAGATGCTTGCTCATCTGGATCTGTCTTCGGCTTCCGAGGGTTGAGGAGCAGATTGTCAGTCTCGAAGTGTTCTTTCACCAGTTGTTCGAGTCGATCGTCTTCTGAATCTTCAATTGCGTGGGTGACGTACTCGATGCGGTGTCCTAGGGTCCTCGAGTCGCTGCCGTGGAGCACCCAGCCTAAGGGTGTTCGGGATGCTACTGGCTGGTCTGGTTCGCCCGTTCTGGTCTCGGACGTCACCAGCAGGTGCCAGTTATCTTGACCGATGAGGATCTTAGGTCTTGCTTCTTCATAGGTGAGGTCGTTGGTGATATCTTCGAGATGACTGCACCCTCGTAACTGTCTATAGGTGACCCGTTGAGATGATACTTTGAAGTTCTTCACTGTTCTGGCTTGAACTTCTTCTTCAGCTGGATCCTTAATGCCTCGTATTTTCAATGAGACTCTTCTTGATTGTTGATCAGCTGTCTTCGTACTGTTGATGGTCTCGACCCGCAGTGGGTCGATAGGTCCCGTCGCGCCGATCTTTTCTGCTACGGTGTCGTCGAGTAGTGTGACTGTTGACCCGTCGTCTATGAGCGCGAAGGTGTTGACCATCCCTGCTGGCCCCGTCAGTTGGACCGGCAGTATCTTCAGGAAAGTGGTCTTCTTTCCCGTCCACGCCGAGTTGATCGTCTCGGCCGTGTTCGTGCTTTCTTCTTCTGTGGAGTCCCTTTTTCTTCTGTAGTGCAGCAGGGTGTTGTGCAGTAGCTTGCAGCCGTCGATGCCGCAGCGTCGTTCTCTGCAGGTGTGTTTCTTCTCTATCTTCTGTAGACATCGGAAACACAGCCTGTGTTCCTTGGCTAAGTCCCATCTTGCGTTGACGTCAGCTGTCTTGAACTGCTCACACTTGTAGATGGGGTGTTGCTCGTTGCAGATGGTGCACGTCTTGACCTGCTGCTGGGCTTCCATCACCGTGTTGATCCTCTGGGGGCGCTTTTGTTGATGAGTGGTGTGCTGGACTGCTAGGTTTTCAGGTTGAGCGTAGGGTCCGCATAGATCTGCTTCTCTTCTCATGAACTTCTCGAACTTCAAGAGGTCCGCTATTTCCCTCGGCTGAGCTGCTGCGAAGTCGTAGTACCTATACTTGAGAACAGGTGTAAGTTTCTCAACCATTGATCTTGAGACCTCTGGGTTGTATAGGTAGTGGATGCAGTTCAGCGCCTTGAGTGTTGCCACGGCGTTGGTGACCCTCGTTGAGAAGATGCATATGTCCCTTGGTGATTCGCTCAGTCTTGGTAGTCCTCGAAGCACTTCCATTTCTGTAGTTGCTATTGCTTCAGGCCTCCCGAATCTTGATTCTAATGTTCTGATGATATCAGCAGGCTGCGAGTTGGTGATGAGGAGACTCTCGACTGCCTCCCTCGCCTTCCCCTTGAGGTTTCTTCGTAGCCTGTTGAGGTTTTCCACGGCGGTGTAGCCATCTTCTGTTTCGGAGTAAGCTGCCTTGAACGGCAGCCATTCCTGGTGACTTCCACTGAAGATTGGTAGCTCGATGAACTTCGGTCGCTGGGCTGCCTTGATCGCTTGAGTGATGGCGGTAGCCAGTTCGCTGAAGTTCTGCTGCTGGGCTGGTGGCGCTGCTGTCGGCGTTGGTTCACCTGGCCCCTGATGTGGTGTATCGGCGATGGCCAACATGGGAGGAGGTGGTGATTCGTGACGGCTGAACCACTCGCCGACCTTCTCCTCAGCTGCCGCCGACACTTCTTCTTGATTCAATTCTTCTATTTCTTGATCTTCGTCTTCATCTTCTTCCAGGGCGGCGATCTTCGCTGCTGCCAGTTCTATTTTAAGACGAAGTAATTCTTCTTTTGCTTTTGCGATCTTCGCGGCTTTGCTTTTCGAATGCACAGATGAACCCCCCTTTACCCCTTTCTTGGATGGTTGTGGATGAGGCGGCTGTGACTTGCTATTCTTCCCTATCTTCTCTGTTCCAGGTGCCGTTGCTTTCGGACCTGGTGCTGTAGCTGACGGTGGCTCGATGGTAGTCACCGTCTCGGTGCTCGTAGTTCCCTCCGTTGTGGTGTTCTCCGAGGTGGACGTTTCCGTGGTTGTCCCGGATTCGGTGGTCCCCTCGGTGTCTGATGGACCCTGAACGGAGGCGGCTTTACGGCTTCTTTCTTCTGACCTCGTAGTCGGCATCTTCAATTTTTCAATTCTTCACAGTGGAAAATTCAGGCACGCACTCTTCGAGACCACCCTCGTGTTCCACTTAAGGTTTTCTTCAATGTTGACTCCAAATGAAGGAGAAGGACCAAAAATGTACACAACCCAAAGCCAATTCCGTCGATGAGACTTTAATCTGCTCTTCAGCACGACTTCGCCGCAATGGGTGTGTAGTTTGGGGGGTGAGCTGGTATGTGGATGTCGGCGCGTTGATGGTCTTAAGCGGAACACTTATTATGGGCAGCCTCGAAGAGTACTTGAATTTTCCAGAATTAAAGAGAGATTTTTTCATGTATCTTTATTCCTTGTGAAGAGGAGAGAGCACTTCTCGCTTGACTTTCTATTTGCCGACTGAGGTGTCGAGTCAATTTACAGCGGTTTTTTATACTCTTAATCCAATTAATTCGAATTTTCTAATTGGCCGATCGAACTCTCGCGGCTCGTTAGTGACACCGCGGCTTAACGACTTTTCGCGGATATACCCTAATGGTCGATCGGTCAATCTTACAATTATGTGTTTATTTTCTATTTACAATGATTTATATACCGTATTATGTATTCTAATAGGTAGTAGAAATAAGGTGACACGAAATAAGATACAATTTACACTTATAGATCGGTAAACAATGACGATTTCTTCGTCGCAAACTTATAACTATTATACACGATTATTCCTACAGTTTTTTGTTAAATCAGTTTAATTATATACACTATTACTTATGTACTAACAAAATAAGCTTATATACTAGTTGTTCTGCACAAAATCAAATAACTGATACGACGCGACCTCCGACGCTTCAACACTCGCATCTTTCACGATGCGATTGCGTGAAATAGGAGGTCGAAAGTGTTCGCTCAGCAGTTGGGAAGGCCCCATCTGACGTAAAACTGAGGATGAATGAACCATCACCTCAAGGTTCCAGATTCTCGAAGAGATCGAGAAGTTCTATGGACACAGCGATGAAGACCACAGAGCCCCACTCACGCGCCATTACACCGAGGAAATACCCGATGTCGAGCAGTGCGAGATAGAGGTGGCTCTCAAGCAAATGAAGAACAACAGGTGCCCTGGCGATGACGGAATTACTACTGAGCTCCCAAAATCAGGCGTGGTCCCACTCCTCAAAGAGCTAGCGAGCCTTTTAAACTCCGTCATCCAGCTAGGCTTAACACCTAGGGCATGGAGCGGGAGTGCGGTGGTCCTGTTCTTCAAAAAAGGAGCTAAAGAATTACAGACCCATCTCATTCCTGAGTCATGTCTACAAGTTGTTCTCGAGAGTCGTCACGAATCGTCTCGCTAATAAGCTCGACGAGTTCCAGCCACCACCGGAGCAAGCTAGGTTTCAAAAAGGCTACAGTACCTTTGACCACATCCATACTGTTCGGCAGATTATACAAAAGACTCACGAGTACAATCGGCCGCTGTGTATGGCTTTTGTGGACTAGGAGAAAGCCTTCAACTCCATCGAGACCTGGGCAGCCCTGGATGCTCTGCATCGGTGTCGTGTTGACTGGCGATACATCAAAGTGCTGAGTTGCCTATATGAGGCCGCCATTATGTCCATCCAGCTCCAAGACCAGAAGATAAACCCCATAAGCCTACAGCGTGGAGTGAGACAGGGGGATATTATATCCCCTAAATTATTCACCAACGCGCTGGAGGACTTCAAGACTCCGGATTGGACTGGGCGGGGTATAAACATAAACGGCGAGTGCATCTCGCATCTTCGGTTCGCCGACAACATCGTCATAGTTGCGGAGTCGCTGGAGCAGCTGGGCGAGATGCTCCACAGCCTAAATGGAGCCTCTCGACGCGTCGGTCTTGATGTGAACTTTGACAAAACCAAGGCTATGTTCAACGAACATGTCACACCGAGACCGATTGCCGTCGAAGGGTCGACACTCGAAGATGTTCAACAATATGTCTACCTTGGGCAGGTTATCCAGCTCGGTAGAAACAACTTGTCACCAAACAAGTCGCCAAAAATATCCAATTACGTTGGGTAGCATTTGGCAGACTATGGCGGGATGTGTGCCTTAAAACAAAGGTGTTCGACCAATGCGTCCTATCTGTCATGACTTACGGTTCCGAAACGTGGACATTGACAGTGAGGCTAGTCCGCGACTTAAAAGTCCCGCAGTGGGCTATGGAGCGAGCTACGTTTGGGGTTTCTTTGAAGGATAAAATTCAAAATGAGATCCTCCCGCAGCCGTTTGAGTATAAAACCTAAAACATTTTAAGTAGAAAAAATTGCGGTAGCACCAAGACGCAGGAATTTGGTATATCGATTTTTTTAATAAAGTTTTAGGTTCTTGTAACTAAAATTTTAGGATTTTCTACACAGAACTTGGCACCCATATAGATCTCGATTCTTTTGTCAGCGGGGTCGGCAACGACGCATATTCCTAATATGGAACTCGGCTCACATTTCACATTTATTTTTGATGGGATCATAATTTAACCGAGACAAAACATTTGTTCCTAATGGCTTAAATTATATACATAAAAAGGGTAGATGTAGAACTATATGACTAGGCAGATTCGAAATTCAATTTTTATTTATTACTAGCTGTGCCCCGCGGCTTCGCCCGTGGCATACTTCGCCCCGTGGTACCTATTTATCCCAAACATGCCTGTAAACTTTTTCTTTTCATGCAATTTTTAAACTTTTTCTCTTCGTAAGAGCCATCCTCGTACCTACTTCAAGGAATATTATTTTAAAAAAATTTACGAAATCTGTTCAGTAGCTGTAGACAAAGTGACATTCTACTAGTGGAATAGCTACGAAGCGAACCTTCAAAAGTACGAAATGTATAAGAGTGACATTATTTGTTGTGTCACTCCCATACATTCCGAAGTTTTGAAGGTTCGCTTCGAAGCGATTCCACTAGTAGAATGTCACTTTGTCTAGGCCCCCTGCTGCTCTCGAGATTTGCGCTTAGCAACACATTCAGTGATTCTCTCTCTCTCTCTCTCTTTGGCCTCGCCTTGTCCATATACACGGGGTCGGCTTTCCCAATCAGTGACTCATTTTTATATTATAGATTTTAAAAGTCACTTTAAATGATTGGACAGACTATTGATCTATTATCTAAAGCACAGTAGCGAAAAGATATAACATATAATATATAATATATAGCGCGTGTGACAGTCATGATGGTCATGATCATGACATTGGTGAAACTGTGAAAGTGTTGTCGGCTACAGAAGCCAATCAAGAGAAGAACAAGAACTTTTGATGCTCGACGAATACATAATGTTGGAACTGGGAGAGAAGAGTCTCTTATTGTTCAATATATAATACTCTGTGACAGTACTGCTAATAAAAAAATCTTGATTCCCAGCGTTAGCGATGCCTATTCCCCGAAATTGCTCGCTTTTTTTTCATTCCCACTAATTCCCTAAATCATATTTTTGGATGAATGTCACACACATTCGCGTGAACTTCCGACAATATCATATAAAATTTTAAGTAATAATACATTTTAAGGTCCCGTGTGTATTATAAAATCGGTTTGTCAACATTTCAGATATATGATATCTGTGGTTATAAGTAGGTAACGGATTTCAATAAAATTTACTGCAGTTGTTTTAGTTTAAATATTATTTTTTTGAATGTAATCGTCATCAAAATAGTGATAGTTTCTATGTAGAGGTAGTTTTTATGTTTTGATGCCTGAACAAATAAAAAAGGACAATATTTAAAAAAATACGTGTGTAGAGTCCCAAAAATATTAGCTTTTCTTGTAGTAAATGCGGTAAATACTCATACGGTGACGCGGTTACACAGGCGCTACTGCTACTTACAATATCAAGATTATCTTTTTAGGGTTTTGTATCCAAGAACCAGGCAATCTAAACCATAAACTGAAATGGTAGAATTAGAGTAATTTTAGATTACAGTCTCAGAGCAATAAACCAATGCTCTGAGATTACAGTACATTTCAGTAGAAAGTTTCCATACGTTTAGTAGTTTGTGGATTACAAAAACAATCATACGTGCGTACCTTTGGTTGAAAGTATCCAGTTAAATCTAAAAAAAAACTTCGGTTAAAATTTATAATAAAATACGGGAAAAATAATTAAAAGGTGCTTAGATTTGCACTAAAATGTAAAGAAAGTGGCCCATTGCCCTCACTTTTAATGTGAGTATTGATGAAAAATATGATTTAGGGAATATGTGGGAATGAAAAAAAGGGGAATTAGCAGCGCTGACGCGGGTAATCCAGATATTTTTATTGGCAGCACTTATTACTCTATGAATTCTATGATTCATTCATTCATTCAATCCAATCTCTTTAGAAAGTCTAGTCTATGGTATATACCCAATACAACAATACAATCCATGCGGTTTTAAAGATTGTTTATTTTTATTAAGATAATATCTGAACTCAGAAGTCTTTGTGCACAGAGTTTACGATATGCTGCATTGTAGTATTTAGATGAGTCCAGTTTCAGAAATTACTCACCATGGCTGACACTAGCAACAAGGAATCGTCTGTTACGAAAGTGCCTATGATTTATGTTTGCGGAGGTATTTGTTTTTATAATATTTTGATATTTATAGATTAGGTTAGGTAGCTGGGATAGACTGAATGCGCAAGGCGAAGGATCGGGTGCTATGGCGTAAAATGGGAGAGGCCTATGTCCAGCAGTGGACTGCAATAGGTGAAGATTGATTAATTGATAGATTAGCTTAGCTTAGCACTCCATAAATACCTACCCAAAGAAAATCCATTTTTGAGCACATTTAGGAATTTTGAAATCATAAATCATTTATCTTAAATCCTGTATAAAAATGAAACCCTAAAATGTCTGTACGCGCTTAACTTCAGAAAATGCACCAAATTGGATAATTCTTTTTGCTGTTCATTATTGTCAGGACAAGATTTGTATGAAAAAAGAAATAGACTAACTAACTAGCTGCTTTAATTGCAGCTAGTTAATCTTTAATTAAAAGACTTCCAAAAAAGAGGAAGGTTCTTAATTGGTGGGAATCTTTTTTTATAGTTGTAATTTTAATTTTATAATTATACTAGCTGTTGCCCGCAGCTTCACCCGCGTGGAATTCTGATCCCGTTCCCGATATCCATAGGACCCTATTGTACCAACAACAATCTATATAAGATACAAAATTCCACCAATCATCATTTTTCGTTGAAAGCTCTCAGACGGCTTTCCACCCGTGGTCATAGAGATAATCGAGTTGTATTACTCGCAGCTAAAATTTGCTATAAGCTTCCAAAAAGTACACACAGAACCATTATGGTATAATGTGGGACTGTTTCAGGGATGCTGCTTGTCGCCAATAGCATTTAACATAGTAATTAATATCAATAATATACGTCACGAAAAGAAATGGGGTTATCGGTTTAAAGTAAATAACAAATACTCAGAGTCCATCTTACATTTAGCTGACGATCTCGCAATACTGACGCGTAATCCAAAACAATGTCAGGAACTATTAAAGGAAGTTGATGAGTTCTGTTCGTGGACAAATGGACTGAGGACGAAGCCCAGTAAGTGTCACTGTCTGTGTCTGGGTAGACGGGACATCAAATTTACCTCCTACAACCCGGGCCTCTTCATTGGGGGTAAACCAGTTTCCATAGTCGCTGAATCGGTGCCATTTAAATTTCTTGGGAGAAAGATAGACTATAGAGGTTGCACACCATCCTTAGATGAAGTTGTCGATATGTTTATAAATGACCTAAATAAGATAGATCAGCTACCACTGAACAATATCAAAAAAGCTTGGATATATGACAACTACTTAACATCACGTCTGACTTAGCCTTTTCTGGTGTATGAATTCGGTAAAACCTTACTGGCGAAAATAGATGCAACTGTCATAAAATCAGAATTAGGGATCAAAATAATTTTGGGATGAAACTTAAGAAACCATCAGAGCAGAGTATAAACACCTTAGAGTTACCAAAGCCCACATCTTAAATCCCAAGATGACACAGTCAGGGCACTCCCGAAAGGTAATAACGCGTCCGAGCTTGAATCTAGACTCCTATTCCATAAACGATTTATGATACCGGTCGAACAGAGTGGGGTTGGGAGTACGAGAGCCAGAAAGGGACCAGGATATACTTTAGTCCTTTCTAATACAAGACGAAAATGATAAATATCGAGTGCACGCGATGAATTTGGAAATCCAAAATGAATGGTTGACAGTGGGAGAGTTCTGCATACCGATGGCCTTAAAGTGGCGCACCTTGATCTGTGACTGGTCGCCGGCCCTGTCAAAATTGTATCTTAACGCCTTTCAGATGACCCTGATGAAAGGTGGGGGAAGGCCACAGAAAAACAATATTATACTTGTGGTGAGGCAATAGGGACGGCTAGACACATATTAGTAGAATGTAGGGTGCTTCTCGATAGAGGCCAATACTCACGCTGCCAAAACGGATTGACTACTAACAGACGTCATATCAACTTTGTGTCTGAAGGTTCATCCATAACATCCAGGAACAAACCTTATTCAATCTTAGATACTGCCCCAGATTGGACTCTCCTAATCGACACGTATGAAAAGCACTATAAAATTCCAGAGGATGTTGGGGTTTCTTCATCTAGACCTGACATATTCCTTTATTCTAAGAGGTTAAAACATGTGGTTCTTTTTGAACTGACTGTACCGTGGGAAACAATTATACTGAAGGACCACACAATGAAGAAAAATAAATACTATGATCTCACAAACGAATTAATCAAAAACGGTTACGAGGTTAATTTGTATGCAGTAGAAGTGGGAGCGAGAGGTATACCAGCAAAATCTCTCTATAACCTACTTAAAGGTCTAGGCCTCTCGAGAGCTACAATAAGCTCATTACTAGGACGAATGTCTAAAAGCGGCACTAGTAGATTCGTATCAAATTTGGTTAGGCAGGGAGGGGAACTTGGGTAGTGAAGGTGAGTGTTGATGTAAATCAACAAAGGGGCCCCTTCTAAACCTAGACTTGGGTCGCAAGTCCCAGTCACTATCCCGAGTTCCCAACTCAGCAACGCGATGGACCCGGCACCCGCACGGAGAATCCATGGATTGCTAGGAATATCGGTCTCATTTTTCGACACCTCCAACAAATATCATTATATTTTAGTGAATATATACAAAAACTTGACATTTTATGTACTAAAACCTTCCTTGAGAACCATCCATTACTGAAAACAATATGAATATCAGTGCAGTAGTTTTCGAGTTTATCATGAACAGACAGACAGACGCATTAGAAGACTTTGTTTTATAATATTTAGTGATGATAGATAACCTATACTCTGTCCAACCATTTATTCAGCTTAATTTTTCATAGTAGTAATATAGTTATGTCCTTAAGCATAACCTAATCATTTTCAAACAACAATCAGCTTTATTTCTGAAGAAATTCCAACTGATTTTACACATTGATATTTTATTTTTGCTCAAATTTAGAATTTTTATTTACTCCTTTTTAGGTCTTTAATTGAACTAGCTTTAATTCAGCCGCGGTAGCCTAGTGGTATGGGTAAAGGACTGCTGAGACGAGGTCTCGGGTTCGATCCCAGGTATTACCATGGCACACACCAATGACTTTTCGATGCTTTTCGAAGTTATGTGTGTATTTATCGCAGGTTTATATGTGCCCGGTTAATGGCAATAGGCTCGCCACCTATTACATTGGGACCTAAAACATAAACTGGCGAAACGTGGGTGCTAGCACCTCTGCTTACCCCTTCGGGGATATACGCGTGAGTTTATGTTATATTATTATGTTATGTTAATTGACTAAAATAATATTAAATGGTGATTAATTATGATATATTTTATCATAATTAGGTAATCATCATTATTACACATTTGGTACATCAATATTGGAGTACCTGTTTTAATTCTATTTACATAATATGTTTACAACTTTAAGACCTACAAAACACAACTTCAACATCTTGATGTTTTTTTATTAAAAGTAGATAGGTACATTAATCCATAACTACAAACATTAGGCTACAATAATCAGCGTATATGCAAATGAGTGTAATCAATTACTTGCCATTCAATAATTTGCAGTGAATACATTCAATTCCAACTTTAGATGCAGTAAAATATAACTCATTTTGTTGAGTGAATGATTTACAGTATTTTTTAATTACTTTACTTAAACCGGGCCTTTTTTGTTTTGTTAAACCAATTTAGTGTTCAGAATGGTATATAAATAGGGTAGATACATATGATTAGGCAGTTGAGATATTTTTTTGTCACATCTTTCCAAGTTCAGTTTGATGATTATTGCAACAGTCATATCCTGAAGCTGCTGTCAAAAGTTAAATAAATGGTTGGACAGCCGATAAGTGATTTCTTGCACTTGTTTTAATTTGTTAATAAAATTCATCTTCAAATTAGTGTTTTTAACTTAAATGTTCAATGTATTAATTCAATATTTTCAGAGTGTCATCGAGAAAATGAAATTAAACCAAGAGATCCAATAAGATGCAGAGAATGTGGCTACAGAATTATGTACAAGAAACGTACCAAAAGATGTATCCTTTAAAAAAAATTGTAAATAATTTTTTATCATTGTGTGATATGACTGTTATGGCTTTTCTTGTTACTAATAGAAGGGGAAAATTTCCTAGAAAAAGCTTTAGCGTGCGTGTTTTATCAGGATGGATGTTTGCTGTCACCGCTTGCGCTGCCTGTAGGACCTGTCTTTTTCCGTTCTCCGGCTACACGTGGACCATGGCATGTCTAGCTAAGTCTACGTGTGCGTGTACCGTTCCCATAAAGAAGGAGATACGGAGACGATTCGACTCTGACCACCTGAGTCAGGCGGCAGATGTTGCGTAGGAGCGGTTCACGACCGCTGAATTAGTGTTTTTGGGAGATTTTAACACCCACCACGGGATACCCTGAAACCGTGCAGTCACTTGACCTGAGGAAAGCCAGTGGCCCTGATGGTATTGCAGCGGTGGTGCTAAAAAGTACGCTACGAAGTTGACTCCAGTCCTCACGCGACTGTACCGCCTTTCCTATTCCTAAGGAACAGTTCCGCGGACTTGGAAGGAGGTAAACATACAACCGGTCCCCAAAAAGGGAAATCGTTCGGATCCAGGCAACTATCGAACCATAGCTTTCACCTCAGTTCCTTGTAAGGTGTTTGAGCATAATTATAAACGCACAGCTAATGAACCTTGAAGATCACTAATTAATTATCGACAATTTACGGGTTACTTTGTGCGTACGTCACAAATCTCTGGGGTGCGGCTATGGCGAGGCATACCCTATCAGCCTTGACATCGCTAAAACCTTTGATAGAGTCTGGCACAGTTCGCTTCTTTCCAAGCTTCCGGCCTACGGTCTGCTTACTCGATTGTGCAACTAGGTTGTTAGGTTAATGCTGGCGTGCCTCAGGGATCCGTCCCGCCTCATTCTTCGCCCACTCTTTTTATTCTGCATGTCAATGACAAGCTGTCTGTCGGCAGCATGCATTGCTATGCAGATGACAGCCCTGCATGCGAGATAATACAGACACCCTGCGGCAATGGGGATCTCTCCCTCGCATTCCCAATGGAGATCAGAGAACTTGGTCGAGTTCAATGCCCAGAAAACACCGGCATGCGCGCTCACAGCCAAGGTATCTATCTTCCTTCCTCTCCCAACGCTTCAGAACACACCACTACCGTGTTTCCTTCTTCTTATAATTCCGGATTCTTCAAGCGGGGCGTAAAAAAGCATTTGTTGAGGCCGTCAAGGTAGGGACCACCATTTTAGGATCTTCAGCATCGGGGATGGTGGCTCGTATCTGCTGGACCATCCTATCTTATCACCATTCAGCGGGGTGAAGTCAATTGATGGGCTCAATATATATAAAATAACATGTTTGTTTTTTTTGTTTATCTCTTTGCACACATCATATAAAATCGTGTATTCTTAGTTGAAACGCATAGTACTAGAACCTACTAAAACCGCACGCCGTCTTTTGTCTTAAGATGCCGGGGTGTAAGGTTGCCCATAGAGAGGTTTTAATTCAATAGTGCATTTTGTTTTTGGTTTTGCTCAATTTTTTGCCGATTCAGGTAAGATACTTTTTAATATTTTCTAGTGCTGTGCTAGTTTATTTTTATTTTCTTACTCATTTGTATTAAAGCATTGAAAACACATATTGAAATGAAATCTACTGTATTTGGCTGCTGATTTTAGCTCCTCATGATCGTATTCGAACAGAAGGTCACCATGCAAAACAATAAGTCACAAATGAAACCATTAAGCAGCCATTCCTAGTCCAGCTAATCCTTCTTAAGTACTTACTGCTACAAATACACATGCCCCAGATAACTTATTACGACTAATTTTTAAGTCTAAACTGCACAGGCTATAATTTTCAATTGAGTAGGCACCTCCCCGCCAATGCCATTTCGAAGTGACGTCATCACCATCATTAAACCCCGAAAGGCACTTGCAACTTATTTCTGGCAACTTGTAACAATTTCCCGTACAATTCTGATCCTTGAATCGGGTAACTGGCAGTCCTTCCCGCTAGGTCCTCCGTGTGATTCTTTAGGAACTTTTTCTTTGTAGCTCTGAAGAGACTCGGTTCCTGTTTTCTGGCGGTCAAGGCACGGATTGACTGAGCCAGCGGTCTGTGGTCTGCATGAGCCAAATATGGTCCGTCTAAGTAAAATTTAAAATCTTCGTTCAAGCATAGCATACAAGAAACCATCAAAAATCATTTGCAAATATATATCTATATTCTATCTACTATTATATATATTACTAGCTGTGCCCGCGACTTCGTCCGCGTGGATTTCGATTTTTATGGTTTTAGTTCTTTTGCGCGGAATCCTAATTTTTTGTGGACCAAATTGTGAATCTAAACCATCCTCGAATCCCCTTGAACTCACACAAAAAATTTCATCAAAATCGGTCCACCCGTCTAGGAGGAGTTCAGTGACATACACACGCACACAAGAAATATATATATATAAAGATGACCAAAAAACGATAAAGGAACTCCGCGCGGGCCATGAAAAAACATGTAAATAAAGAAAGTTGATTTCAATGTCCCTCAAATCACAGTTTCGATCCACTGTGCGCCGACTTTCCACATCGGTTATCAACTTTGGCGAGAAGTATATGAGTATACTTATTATAGTATATGGTTATCTAATTTCCAAAATATTATAGTTGCCTACTCATTATTATTTCTAATGGTATGCTGTTACATCAGGATGTTTTTTTATTTAAACACGTATTGATATATGTGCACACCTCACAAAAGTAACCATTGGGGATGTTTATCAAGTTTTCAGCTTAAGGCGAGGGTACTCGGGGAAGGTATTTTCGGCATAGCAAAGTTGCCACTTTACGCCGCAGCAAGGCTCGGGCCGTTCGCAATCAGTTTAGAAAAATAAGAACATTTAATGCTTTTGTGTTATTGTGGTATCAATAAAAATAATTAAACAAATATTAATTACATAGAATATCTTCTAGTAATACAGTTTTCGTTATTCACTTTTATTATTTTGATTGTTTTAAATGTTTGTTTTAAAAATGTACCTATTATGAAGAAACATTTTATGTTTCAACAACATACCTACATAGGAGTCCGCACACGCACACGCACGTGCATTCTTATATATATATATATACTTCTGTGGCGAAGCGGTAGTGCATTTGACTGCTAAGTCACAGGTCGCGGGTTCGATTCCCGCTCAGTGCAAAAATGGCTATTTGCATTGGTCTGGGTGTTTCTATGTATTTATTTACAGAAAAAAGTATTTAAGTGTGTTTATCCGCATTCTAGAACCCATATGACAAGCTCTGCTTAGTTTGGTCGGTCTCGGTCTGGATGGCGTTGTGAATTAGTTTATTTATTTATAGTACCAATTACTAACCACTATTATTTTTTAATCGATTTCGAAAAAGACGTCTATGCTCAATGTAGGTATGTATACCTATGTAATTTTATTGGAACTGTTCACATAATATTTGATAAGTTATGAATAAATTATTAGGGTTCCCAAATACAAGGCTCTAGATATGATAAACCTATTTACATACTTTTTCAGGTAATTTATACATAGAAGCACCCAGACCAATACAAATAGATATATTCATGCATACAAATATTTGATCTGAACGGGCATCGAACTAGCGCCCCCTACGTAGTAGTCGAATGTACTGCCGCCACGCCACAGTTAGTAATATATAACACGGTTAGACTCAAACACGTTATACTTGAGACTGAATTGACTAAGTAGACTAATCTACTTACTATCGAATGACGAGCGACGCTATATAGGTAGATATGTATATCGAAGCGACTCAAAGTCTTGGGTGAACCAAAAACTCCCGGCATGCATTGCAATGATTCTTTTTTATTTTTTCCTTCACCTAGGTACTTACCAAAATTGCATTGCAATTGGATGAATGATAGAAATACATAGAAGACAAGTATAATTATATTTAGGGGTTTATTTTAATTTACTTTAATTTATATTTCAGTATGTATTATCATGTTTTATTTTATTGTGTGTATTGTTATTTACATGGATATTTATGGATTAATTCCGTTGTAATCAACTTTTCATTGGTGAAAAACGGAATATTATATACAATAAAGCGAATACTATGTGCCATCCTACAACACGACTATACCGTATTCAATTCTTAACATAAAACATATCCTTAGAAACCAATTTAAACATAATGTAGAATTATATAAGTATGTTTATCCGCATTCTGGAACCCATAACACAAGCTAGTTAAACTATGGGTCTAGATAGCGCTGTGTAGAATGTCATAGAATATTTATTATTATTATTATATATATGTTTATCAAATATGTATTTACACAATATGAAAATAATTATGTACTTCAGCACCATAATTGCAAATAAAATTCGAATCTCGACTTTTTGTTAACGGAATTGTACAACTGAGAAATTTCCTGCGATGTGGAATTTATGCTACGTAACTACATTTTGAAAACGTATAACTCGACTGTGCTCCTAGCACGAAGTGACACACGTCCTTCGGTCCTTCCGCTCGGGACTGATTGACTCTCTGGACGTTTCATATAGGTAGAAAACGTAGGTATTTTGAATTGTCATGGTATAATACAGAATTGATGTATATTTTGATAACAGTTTTTCATTCTCCTATCAATGACCTTCAGTTTGATATCATTTTTATTATTCTATCTTGAACACTACTCAAATAAAACCGAATTACTTTTTGGTTAGACCAATCATTGAGGGCAAATTCTATCAAGGAAAGTATAAGTCATCTTATATCGGATAAACGAAAATACTAGTTTGTATAGTCTAGAATAACATATGATTTTCGGAATACAGGGATTTCTCATTTTCGAAAAATCCTAGTCTAAAAACAGCCTTGCTCAGGGACCCTCGACTTAACCGAATTAATGTCTTCAAAAAAATTAATAAGAATCTAAGAAACAAATGTTTAATTTTCCTTGACTATAGCATCCAGTGGTCGTATTTGATGCCCGTTGATGAAAGATGAAGATCGACAATTATTAAACTACGACGAAGAAGAAAATAGTTTTATTGTATAATTCTTAAGAATAAATAAAATACTGTATAAATACCAAAAATGTATTTTCACTATTTTCCTTTACTTTTGTCATTACTTAGGTACCTACTGTCACTCGCTCGGGACGACGTGCGGGGCGACGTACCGCGAAGCGACCCGAAAGGCCACGACCGCGGTTGCCCAAGTCGTTAAGCGGATCCGGCGGCTGGGTCTCGAGGTGGCCCTGCATAAAACCGAGGCCCTGTTCTTCCATGGGCCTCGGAGAAAGCCACCCGAGGGATCCAGTCTCATCGTGGGAGGAAATCGCATCGGCATCAAGCCCCAAATGAAATATTTGGGGCTCGTGCTCGACGGCCGATGGGACTTCGGAGAGCACATCCGAAGTCTAGCCCCCAAATTGAAGGGCACAGCTCTTGCTCTGGCTCGGCTGTTGCCCAACATGAGGGGGCCCGATGACTCCTGCAGGAGACTCTACGCGGGGATCGTGCGGTCCATGGCCCTGTATGGGTGCCCAATATGGGCGGAGTCCCTGAGGACCAGAACTGTGCAGATGCTGCGCGCTCCGCAGCGAGTTCTGGCCATCAGGGTCATCCGAGGGTACCGCACGATCTCCTTCGAGGCGGCGAGTCTCCTTGCCGGAACACCGCCATGGGACCTGGAAGCGAGAGCCCTTTCGCAACTGTACCAGTGGCGAAAGGAGGCGCGGGAGCAGGGATGGAACCCCGAGCCTCGAGAAATCGAGGCCGTGCAGTCCCAGCTCCGCCAGGCCATCGTGGTGGAGTGGAAGGAACGACTTGGGCGACCAAGCGCAGGGCACGCCGCAATAGCGACGGTAAGGCCCATCATGGAGGATTGGCTGGAGAGGCGACACGGAAGCCTCTCGTACCGACTGACGCAGGTGATCTCCGGGAAGGGGTGCTTCGGGGACCAGCTGCATCGGATCAGGAAGGAGCCAACGCCTGAGTGTCATCACTGCGACGCGAGCGAGGACTCAGGGCTGCACACGCTGGCGGACTGCCCGGCGTGGGAGGTGCCGAGGCGTGACCTCGTGGCAGCCATCGGGGTGGGAGTCCTCTCGCTCGGCAGCATGATTGCGGCAATGGTGCGGAGCGCGAGCGCGTGGGCCATCTCCTTCTGCGAGCATGTAATGCTCGCGAAGGAGATGGCGGAGCGCGCCCGGGAGAGATTTAGAATTCTCCCGGCCCGCCGAGCCCGCAACTTGCTCGCCGCGCGTCGCAGGTGACTCAGGCGCCGGAGGTCGCTTAACGACCTCCATCCTCCATAAGCGCAGGCCTGGGGGTGACAGGTGAGGCCGCCTGTCACCCCAGCAGAAGCAGGCCGGGACGGTGGGGCGACTAGCACCCCTCCCCCAAACCGGGGCAAGACGGGGACACCGTGGTTCCCAAACCCGAGGGGGCCATCTTGAAACCGGAGATGGCCCAGGGTCAGTCGGGGTGCGAGGGATATGCTCTATGGGCAACCTTACACCCCGGCGTCTGTAGACCCGAGACGGCGTGCGGTTTTAGTCGGTTCAAGCCCGACATAACCGCCCCCGCTGGCACGCGGGGGGGTATCCGAAGGGATTTCCGCACAAAAAAAAAAGGTACTGACATCGATTATTAACTTTGAATTTTGTTTACCTTTGAGTGTCAATATTAATAGGTCCATCAACATATCATATATTTTACTTTGACAGTTTGTATTTTTATTATTATAAAAAAAATAACATATATTCATTTGATTTGTGTCACTTTCTTCGTATTTAGATAGCTTGGTCGATATTTTGGTAGTTTTTAAATGAACGCGTAGATATAATAATTATTTATTTATTTATTCAGAGAACTATATAGTCCATACACACAAGCAATAATAACATATAAACTTTATAAGAATAACACAAACAATAAATATAATGTAAACTCAATTGGTAGGTTCACCCCGCTTTTCGCACAACATGTAGGTAACTTGGTGAACATACCCACCACTGGTCCTTCCATCCTACCTGCGAACACCTTCAGCATGTTGTTGGGACTCGACCACACCCTGAGCACCAACGAGGCCACTCTTTGTGCTTCTCGTTGCAAACATTTCGGATGCACCACAATATCTGGGAAGCCCCACCAGCATCCTGAAGGCGTTATTATGTTGCACGCGCAGGGCGTCATACGATTTTTGGAAACAGGTGGTCCACAGGCTATTTGTGTAAAACGTTGGCAAAAAGCCTTGAACAATGTTATTTTAACATGCGTAGAGCTTTTAGTAAACCGCGATCAACATATTTCCCTTATCATACAACGCCCTACGCTCCCTATCAATATCACAATCGTCTATCAGGTCTTCTCTAATAATGTGTCCTGAGTATTTAAATTTACTCACTCTTGCTAAAGGCGAACCACTAAGTGTAACCGGTGGTACATACAGTGGACTTTTGTTTGCACCTCAGGACACCAGCAGTTAGTTCACTCTTAGCAGAGTTATAACGTAAAACATGTTCAGCAGCATATTTTTCACATATATATATGTATATGGGTACTAACTTTCAGATTCCACTAATTGATGGGCTCAGCAACACCATATCGTCCACTAAACTAATATTGTTGAGGCTTACGTCATCAATTCGGCAGCCCACGTAGGTGTTACTAAGCTCCTCAATCACGTTATTCACTTATATAGAAAGCGCATCCTGCCATTTTATTTAGACTGATTACCATACCAATATGCTGGTATTTCAATGTCGGCTGGGACACCCTGTTCCCCAAGCTTCTTCCATAGTTTACTGAAAACCACTGAATCAAATGCCCTGGATAGGTCTAACAGAAAAGTCTAACGTATATCTTTATAATTAAATCTGTAATTCAGTTATTTTACACTTTTCAGTGCCTTTTCGGTTATTGAAGTCGGTTCATCTTGTTATTAAAATTTCTATGCTTGCGACCTAGCCGAATTACCATTGAGACGGTCGATTTTCGCCTTGCGGCTTTAGTCACCAGTAACTAGATGCAGATGTCATTTGTATGGTAAATCGGTTGAATTTTCATTATTGTTCGACATTTGAACTGTGTAATAAGGTTTAATTTGATAAACGAGAAATAAAAATATCAAACATTAAATAACTCAATGTATTATAATTATGTAACTCCTTCATTACAAAGATTTTGAACAATTTCGTAAAATTAATCCCCTCAGTATAATAAAACATCAGAAAATTTATATCTATAATTCTACAATAATCGCGAGTACACCATTTCCTCCAAACATACCATTCCAATAATGTATAATAGCTTTATATTATATATTTATCCTGGCACAATACCAGCAAACTCACTGTACTTTATACCTACACATTCTTCGTTCAAATTCTATTATCTATAATAGATATATATTATAGATTACAACAAAAATATCCCTCAGATATTCGATTTCGTTTTTGTACTTAAATCAATATTCATGAAACCTACTTTAATAGTGGCGTAGGTCAAAATGTAATAACTTTATAAAAAATATTGGTGTATTTAGGCGGTAAATTACAGTACTTACATCGTGAGTTACAGTAGCACTGTGCCAGGCAGCAACACTTAAACTGGGAAAATACAAATTCTAAAACGGCCTAGGCGTTTATAATTGGAAAGACGACAATAAACTAATACAGTTCATTACATTTAGGCTGGCCATTTACATATTACATATATAGTAGAACAGTAAAAAGTAGTACATGTTCATTTTATAAGCAATAGATTTCATGATATGGTTACCTATTTGCATAATTAATTATATTATTATTTACACAAAAAATACAGTTTGCATCAAAATTCCGCTCCATTTGATTTTCTTACATTAACTTTAATAAACTATTATATAGCGGATTTTTTTTCTGGAAGTATGTCTGTTGGTTGGTGTAGTTCATTCTGAATGAATATATAAAGCAGAATGTCTAGAACAAGTACTATTTTTTTGATATGGAAGACTAACGATTTTTGTATATTCTAAATTTAGTTTATGGATTTGATATGCCAATTATTTTTTTACGATAAAGGATTTTGGAAGTAGATGTTACACAGTGTAAATACATCTTAAGTATATATTTTATAAAAAAATACATACAAAAAGTAAGTAATAATGGTACTTACTAAGATAGTTGCTACTTTAAAGAATTTTCAATATGTGTCATTGATATTGAATCGTAGTTCATTTAAAACATGGACCACCAAAATATTTATGTAAGGTTTGGGATAAGTTTGAATGGGAAGTTCGAAGTTCCATGTGAATTATAATCAACAATTTTCACTATCCCTATTTAAGAGTCACTAATAACAAATACAATATTTAAGCCTTACAATGGAAGCAAATATAACAACATTAAAATTATTTGAATTTGAGATATTTACAATATAGATAGTTTTACAGTACATTCAAAATAGATACAGCAATGTTTAATAATATAATTAAAGCGCATCGTTTTGTTGTCACGTGCCTGAGTCGAAATCTCAGTATGCACAGTTATACCTTAAATTAATAACAAAACAAAATTGCACATTAAAATATTCTACTTAAAATAATTTTGGCACTAAATATCTGTGGCACTATAATTAACTCGTATGTCTTTATCCTGACCTTCGTTACTTTCAATAGTCTTTACTTCACTATCTCTATCACTTTCACATATGTTTTCACACGTAACGGAATCTTCGTCTTCAGAGGACTCCCTGCCGGCAGGGGGTATAGCTAGGTTCACGCTGTTGGGTTCTCTATATTCCAGTTTCGTCGGATCTTTTTCATGGAGTTTACGAGCGAGTGTTTGTAAACTGGCAAGGGAGCTGGCGCAGTCTGTAGTATCAATGTCGGTTAAACTAACTCCTGCGCGCTCAATTTCCGTAAATGTCCCAAAAGGCAGTTTAAATAAACATTCTAGGCGCATTACGTGCATTTTACTTCGAAGATGCTTGGCTAGATGACCATGTATTCTAAACGCTATGTTACAATCGGAACAACGAAACGGTCTTGGGTTAAATGAGGTTGCAGCTCCAAATGTTGAAGTCATTGAAACTTTATTATGATGCGAACCTGAGCGTTCATGTTTTTGAAGATGTCCTCTCGTTCGGAAACTTACAGCACATACACTGCATCTGAAAGGCCTTTCCATATAATGTATATTTAAATGTAATCTTAACTGTGATGGTTTCGTAAATGTTTTGTTACAAAAATCACAAACTCGACGACCGTCTTCCATAAGCCTGCCTGGTGAATAAGACGCGTTTTCATAATCTTTTCCTTTAGTAACTTTAAAAGCTACACCTCCAACCCCTATAACTACTTTTCTTGCAACAGGATCGTGATCTAACGATGGGAGTTTCATTGTTTCTATTTCAGAATATTCGTCAGCCTTGGTTATATCCTCATTACTTTTGATCGTATTATTATCGTCATTTATGTTATCATTTTGATTTTGGGGGCCATCTTCCTGTGTTTTGATAAGATTGATTCTAGCCTGTTTCAAATATTCAGATACCACATGCTTAGCATTTTCGGCATTACTACATGGCTGAATAAGATTGCCTTTCACATCGTTGACTAAATTTGTTGATGTAGAACATTCCTTGGTTATTGGTATATTTTCCCTCGATACAACAGCAACCGTTTCGAGTTCGCTTACGTCAGTTATTTTTGATTCAGTGTAAATCACGTGACTTGAAGATACTGTTGTAATAATGGAACTTTTAACAGATGTGATAATCTTATTTTTACTATCCATTGAACTGTAACTATCAGTGAAGGACAACTTTTCTGTATCAACTTTTCTAACTTTACTCAAGTTGCTTGTTAGTTGACTTTGCTTAATCTTAGAATCCTGTAACGCTCTTTCTGTTAGGTATGTATGCAACATCGGCTCTCCATTGGACCATTGAGTTTGATTCTCTGGCAGTTTAGCTTTAGCGGTATTTGAAGCTAAAGAGGCTAAAACACTAGATTCTCTAGCGGTTAGAATTTCAGGAATACTAGGTGCAGAGACTTTCATATCGCCTTTACTTAAATCCATTGGTTCGTTGTCAGAATTAACTATTGATTCTGTAAGAGCACTATTTCCTCTATCTTCACTACTTTCAACAGTAATGGTCTCCAGTCCAATTGGTGTATATGGGTAAGTTGTTGGCCTAGCACTAGTTATTAAACCAGGGGTTGCTGAGGTTGTTGGTCTTGAACCACCGAGTGATAATAAGCAATGAGCAGCCTCATGTTCTGGTAACCGTGATTTGTAAACTTCAGTATCTGAAATGAATAAAAGATATTTTCTCATCACTTAAATTGATTAAAAACCAAGACAATAAATCAGATAATTATATATTAGGACTAGAACTTATGTATGTTACATGTTCATGATATTAATTTAAGCAAGCATTTTCTATAGAATTTATTTGGATATTTTTTTACTAATTTTTGATCAGCAACACTTTAAAGAAAAAGATACTATTATCTATAAACTTCAATATTTGAGGGGTACTATAATGTCTACGTATTTTCTACCTATGCAACGTTTAAGGAAACAATTTGAATCTACCCACAAGGAAATGTTCTTCGGGTGGTTATTACTTTTGCATTTTTTATTGAACACGTAAACTAAGGGGAAAGTCCAAAGTTTAAAAGGGATTAAGTGTGATTGGTATATTATATGCTAATTTTTTTGTTGATTGGGAAGAAGCATGTTTACTGAACATGAATGAAACCTTTGAAGCTAAACATATGAAAGTTAATGCGAAAGACAGTAGAATCAAGAAATTAGTGAATGTAGGGTTATGATGAAAGATGAATGTATAGAACTAGTGTCAGAGTTTGTGTAGTTTGGTAGTTTTTTCATGAGGGATGGAAGGTATGAAAGGAGAGGTAGAAAGGGTGGAACAAATAAGTATTATACCACCACCCACAATGTAAAGCGCCTATTAGTGGGTAGTACAAGCCGATAGCATCAAATTATTGATGTATTGAAAAAAGGGCAGGTCACTCTACAGGTACTGCAGTACAAGAAACTTGTGAAGTGTGTAAGGACAGAAACAAATAGCAGACCATTTCCTCTGCTTACCCTGAAGGGATAAAGCCGCGAGTATTTATGTACGTGCGTGTAAGTTTTCTATTTCGCTCTAGCCATATTTTCTGTTATGTTAGAAGGGTTTCATTCAATCATTTATCAGTAAATATAATATTTTATGCATTTATAAAACAATCATATGATATTCTACTACTTGACTAAAGGACCATGCAAAAAATCGTCTCAACCCACCAACAGTTTTCAAAGTTATCTCATTTAATACACCTTGCCACCACTATGATTTTATACTATGACGATATCATAGGTCATGGGGTTATCGTACAAAAAAGTATATATGTTTTATTATTTTTGATACAATAAATTGTAGAAAGAATGTACAGGAACTTTGTTAAACTATAAAAATACTATTGAAAGAGCCCAGCCGTAAGATCTATAAAAAAATCGGATCTGTCGCGCTGCCCCCTCCCGCCTCGCTCTGCACTCGTCCTTTCGACTCCAACCTAAGCGGCGCGTCGCGCGCGCACTTCAGTCGTGCCTACTACGTTTCGCTGTGTTCACGTTCTATTTTTCTGTGCGTTATTGTATTTATATATATATATTTGTATTTATATATATATATTTGTATTTATATATATTTGTATTTATATATATATATTTGTATTTATATATATATTTGTGTATATATATATATCGAGGGTTGAGTGTTCAAACCCGTTAAATGTGAAAAATTAACTTTCGAGATAATCAATGTTAAAGTTTGCTGGCAATAAAAAATAGGTTAGAGGTTTAGGGGTAGAACAACTAATATGAGATAGTTGTTTTACCCGCGCAAGTAACCCGCACTAGCCGAAGGTGGAAGGCACCGTGCCGAGCGGCTGCATGGCGCAGGGTGCTAAAATAACTGGGTCGCTAACGGTCCCCTCGGAGGTCCAGGCGTCTCTCCGGGGTAAAATAGCCTTCTGCAGGTACGGGGCTCTGTCTGCAGTGACCGTTTGCACTGCACTTTCCAAGGCCCAAAGATGAGTCACAATTTCAAAGAATCGAGACCAATACCTGGCCCGGCACGGGCACCTTGTCGGGTCGAACCCCCACCATCTTCGCCACCGGGAGACTTGGTGACTACAGTCTGTAAGAGCTCAGCATCAGGCACCCGCACCCGGTGGAGGGCGGCGCATGAAATGGACACGATTACAAAATGCCAATATCATGCGCGCCCACTTTGTGGCGATTTGAGTAGAAACTGCTGGCGTTGGGCGGCGAGCAAGAGTGGTTCGTGTTCGTAACTTCCAAGCTCTGAAGCCGATATTGACTCACATCACGGATTAAAACCTGGCCGATCGAATTCGATTTCTGCTGCGCTCTAACACCTTCAGTGCAGACGAACTCGAATAACTGCGACGTGAGGCTGTTCCAGCCCCTCCATTTGCACCAGCTCAAGGACGAGTGTCTATCGCATCAGTACAGAACCTAAGTGTCGATGCTGTGATGGACACCGCATCTCTACCTTTAGCTGTTGACGGAGGAGGGGGAGGGAACAGTTTCCCAGGACAAAGAGCCAATTGGGAGGATTCTAGAAGAGGCGATTCTGGAGGTGCGTGAAACACCTCTCGAAAGGAGGTTTCGGATCCCCAGAATTGCTCTGAGCCACCAAAATCGGGCTGTCGTTGAGGCTGTTAACTCGATGCTGCTTCCATATCTGGAGAACAGCAGCAGCCTCAGTGATACGAATTCAATTCTGTTTGGCGCCGCAATGGCAGTATGCCAGTTTAATGATGCCAGGCTCCAGCCGTTCTGGTAGTTGCATGTTGGTTGAAAATCGCTTTGCCCTCGTTTTAGGTGTGTTTTCAGTGGTACTTAAAATTTCTATGTGTCTATATTCCTCACTCTGATCGTAGTTGAAGTATATTTTTAAATCCCCTTTTACATAACGTATTTTTTATATTTTTAACCAGTTCACAGTTTCTTTTATTAAGCGTAGCGAGCCGAAGGCGAGCGAAGCGTCTTTGGTTTCAAAGTTGCATTTGAAACAAATGAAACTCCTCCGAGACCGTTTGACCGATCTCGACCAAATTTGCCACGGTGATCAAGTAGACATTACTGAGTGTCGTAAGGGGTCGAATGTCCAGATCGGTGGTAAGACCGCTCGAGGAATAATCACCGAAAAACCAAATCAATGGAAAAAGTCGACCGGTCACGTTGACCTATTGTTGGATAGGCAAATCTCGCTACGCTTAAGTTTGGGTTGATTGCGAAGCTGGTAACCGTCCTAGTATTATCTTTAGTTTTATTTTGATAATTAGAGCATTTAGCTTTTTTTAGGTCTAACATCTCGTTATATTTGAATTCTTTCACTATGTAGCTATCTACCACAATTTTTTTTCGTTTCATCAGTCTTAACTATTTTTGTTCTCTTTTTCTCTGGCAGACTTAAAAACATTCTTCCAATCTGATATACTGTTGATTGATAAGTTCTTGGAGGCATTTTCAATGGCGGCATGCAAAGAGTCAACCTCTATGTTGGTTTGCCCACTTTCCAAGAATTTTTGTTCTATTATCTGAAGGTTCTATTTTCTGCACAGCCCAGAGTAAAAGAGCTGAAATGTGTTGATTCCTGTTTTACTGCATGTATCTGAAAAAATGCTCGGCTCTGTCACGTTTTTAGGTATCACTTTAGATAAATAGTGGAAAAGGCAAGTTCCTATCTCGCAACTGACTTTTTTTCCATTTATTTCACGCCAGCATAGGCAGTAAGCATTATTTGGAAGACGTGCTTCGAATATGGTAAGATTGTACAGGACTAATTTTCTTATGTCACCTCCACAAGTTATCTGTAGAACAGCTTGTATCCATAGTAGTTACATAGGCATTTCATAGGAAATAAAAAATGAATTGCCTTGTTTTCGAGATCCATTGCAAGCTAGACTCACTAATTTTCTTGATCGATTGCTCATCATACACCTTTTTGAGTCCCTTTTCAATGGGAAAAACATAAAAAGCAGCGCACGCCACCATTTCACAAAACTGACTTCGCGTGCGGTACTAGACACAACATGTTTCTTTCGTGAACTTACACGTAGAGGTCAAACATACTTATCGGGTTCGTCCCCGGAGGAACGTTGAATTAAAATATTGATTAAAACAGTCTAAATACCCATTAAGTAGACAAACATTATTTTTTTACGATTTTATTGGATTTTATATCTTCTTATTACGTGTAATCATGATAAATCATCTAGAGCTAAAACCCGTTAATTCAATTTTAGGGTTTTTAATTTTAGTTTTTTTTTGTTTTTATTAAATTACTTCTCGTGTTAAAATCCGTTACACAAAATTATGTGCTTTTATCTTTTGTATTAGTGTGATTTTAACGTGGTTATCTTTAAGATTTCAATACCAATAAATACATTTTATTTGGTTCTCTCGCAAAACAAAATATGAAATGTTTAAGTATAACTAGCTTTAGAGTGTTTTCAACTAAAATTATTATTTAGAAATGCTCTTACTGGGTTATTTGGTTAGTATATCACTATCTTACACTCTAAAATAGGGTTATCTGGAAACATCACTAGGAAGAGCAAAAAATTCTGATTCTAGTGGGCTATTAAAACTACTTTCGTTTTTTTTTTACTTATCGGGTTTTAACACCCAACCCTCGATATATATATATATATTTGTATTAATATATATATTTGTATTAATATATATATTTGTATTTATATATATAAATATATTATTTGCTTTGGGGACCTACCACATAAAACTTGCCAAATCATACTGTGCGGAACATATTCGGAATGGAATATATCATATAGAATTGTTCAGAGATAACCAATTAAATGATTTACCAAGATTTAAAATTCGTGAAGATAATGTCTGGTTGATCAGAGGACGCATACAGTCTAGGACACGTCAGGTCACGCGTTTACTATAATTATTTATTAATAAACCGCAATGAAACTGACAGACATGCCATTAAGCAGTGGTATTGCACCTACTTAACAGGGGCGCGTACAATTGGAAGCTCTCAATTATATGGTATATGGGGATAGGTCGTCATATCGAATTTAACCTACCAGCAGAAGAAACGTTATCTACCATAATGATAGACAAATAATTATTTATCCATACAATATAATAAAACAAGTATTGTACATGGAAAATGAAAACTCTGATATTTGGATTTTTTTATTTGTCTCTATGTCTAAAATGTTGTTCATATCTAGAATGTTTAGTTGAACAATTATTTTTACAAGCAATGCCTAAAATATAGTTATTATAATTATAAAAAATAATATTAAACACGATTTTTTTATGTAAAACATTGTGTTATTTTTTAAGAACCCCATCCATCGATTTTTGGACTAAAAATGATTATTTGTCTTTTTATGGGCCATCATAATAATACTGAAACTATCACCATGTCTGTTGGTCAGTTGGGACAGCGTCCATACAATTTTTAGCATGGTCTTTGCTATAGGTTTTTTTTTAAAGTACTTATATTGTATATATTAATGTATGTCTTACCACTTGATTCTGTTTCTCCTTCATTTCCTTCATCGCCGTCTGAATCTGTGTCATCATCTGTTTCACCTGAACATTGCGCCATTTCTGCATTTTCATCATTCCCTTCAATCGGATTTATTCCTAATTCACAACACTTTTTGTAATGCGATTTACTTTTCATATGTTTTGTTAAATTACCCTTTGTTTTGAAACTGAAAAAAAAAATGTTTAAGTTAACCATATTGCCGATTAGTCCCAATGTACACGGTGATTCGACTAAATGAATTATAAGAAATAATTACCTGAAGGCACAATGTACACATGTATAAGGACGTACATCGGTATGAGTTCGTATGTGTTTCTTTAACATTGAAGGTTTTTTACAACGTATTCCACATTCAGAGCAAACATACCGTCCTCTTCCACGGCCGCGGACGTATGTATATGCTTCGTTACTTTCAAATCCTCCAGTCAGCTCTTTTTTAGGAGTTGCTACATTATCATGTAATGAGAATTTATTTTCTTCTATTTTCTTGGTATCAATAGATTGTGCAGTCTGAAAAAATTGCACAAAATTATATGTAACTACTATACCTACTAGGTATATTAATACAATTTGATTCTCACTCTGTGCGAATATTTATATGCACGAATATGTCTATTTTTGTTGGTCTATCTATACATCTATATAGAATAGAATACAATCTATTTAGATTAAAGTCAATTTGACTTTAATCTATCTGTAACTGCCTTGTCAAGTTCATAAACTATGCTAACCTATCTAAGATCAAAGATAGATAACTCTATTATCTTTACTAAGCGCGTCCCTCTGAAATGTTTTATTTTTGCATTATTAATGGCGTCATGTTTTAAGATAATTATTAACAATATTTTTTGAGTTACTATTAACGGTGATTGATATTTTTATAGTTATTGACCAAAGTTGTATGAATAAATCACGGAATGTGAAGATAAAAAAGAGCCCTTCTTTTTAGGCCATTTTTGTATTTCTCAATAATTATTTTAAGTTACCCACTGTGTTAAAAATATGACATAACATAAAAGTAACCTTAAGTATTGTGCGCTAATTCTAGATTTCATCACAAATGTCTCTTTTTGGCGCAAATTCACGCCAAATTATTGGTTATCTTTGACAATAAGTCATTTATAGCCGTTTTATTTTATCATAATCTATACACAAATTCTGAATCTGAAAGTTCACTCCAGTAGTTAATTCCATTTTATTATTACGTTCATCATTGAATAGATCCTTTTGCACTTTTTGTTGATGAACAGCTAGTTAACGTATTCACAGTAAGTTCAAAAGCGTTATTGAATTGAAACGCTCCAGTTTTTTTTTCTAAGCAACCACTTATCTATGGTAAGCGAGTACCCCTCCGAAAGATAGATCAGAGTCATGGATAAATAAATCTATCTATCTTTGTTTATTCAAACATGAAAAATCGGCGCTAGATACTAATGGTAGCTATTTTAACTTCTAGTAAAGGATAGATAGAATATTAAGACCGGCAGTAAGTAGAACCGGAGATATGACCAAAATACGATAACCGACCTCCGTGCGTTTGATTCTAGTAACATATATGTACAAAAAAAGTATATTAGTATGTATGTGTCCGCATTTTAGAACCCATATTTCGTGCTTAATTTTAAGGTCTAGATACCGTTGTAATTTATCCCAGAATATATAATAAAATAAATAAAATATTCTACGACCTCTACACAGCGCTTTCTATACCCAAAGTAAGCATAGTTTAACTAGCTTGTGTTATGGATTCCAGAATGCGGATAAACATACTAATATTCTTTTTTTTTGTAAATACATACATATTATACATAGAAATACCCAGACTAATGCAAATAGACATATTCATGCATAAAAATATGTGCACTGAGCGGGAATAGAACCCGCGCCCCCTGTCATAGCAGTCCAATAGTCTACCGCTACGCCACAGAGGCCGTCATTTTGCTAGGTATTTCATTCATTTAAAAACAATTTTCCTTTGAAATTGAATATTGCCATATATTAGAAAGTTTACTTTGAAGTAATTTTATTACCTACTAAGTTATTAATTCTTAAAAATAAATATCAATTGTACCTGTTTGCTATCCTTCGAAACTTTATTCCACTGCGATGAATGAGTCAGTATTAGATCCTGTTTTATCGTAGCAACAGCTACGTTTTGCGGTCGATGACGTGAGTCATAAAGTGACATAGCAGACGATGCTGACAATCCCAATGGATCTGGCGTCAACTCAGATAATAACTGCAAACACATTCAAATATTTGTTAAATAATCACTGAAATCGTAACTGCTAAAACAATTGCCAGTCATAATTAAAATTAATTAAAAAATTACCTGCCAGTTGCTGTACATTGATAGAAATTCCTGCTTTGGAACATATGTCGGCTGGGGACGATTGATTGTACAGTAAAAAACTTTTGTTGAACATTTTAGTCCGAGATACGTGTAAGCATTTCCATTTAAATAAAGTTGGCCATAAGCCTTCGCAGGCCGTGGCGTCTCGGGTGATACGAGTGGCATAGTATTTGCATTCGGAGTAATACCATGATGTCTTTTAGGAGTGAAAGTCCCTGGTTTTAAAGGTAATGTTGATGGCCGCAAAAATTTCGGTTTTCTCTCGTCTACGACCCCTACAGTAATTACATTTTTCTGAAAGTAAGACGTTTCAGACCTTTCATTTTGAACCGACACCGCTGCCGATGGCGTATCTTGAGCATTCGTATTCTTTTGAACCTCTGATGAACTTGGAATTTGATTATTATATATTTCAGCTTTTGTTATTAAATTTTCAAAATTAAAACTATGTAAGTCCTTTTCAGCTTTACTTTCCATGTTTTTAAACGAAGAACTACTATTGTCTTGTCTTAATTTGTCTTTGTTTAATTTGAGTTTACCTGAAGGATAGATAATATTTTCTTTCAAAACATGTGTCCTAGGTACCCCTTCAGAATTTCTTTTGATAGCGCCATCTTGCCTGAGTATAGATCTAACTAAAGTCTTAGTCGAAACTAAATTGGACTCATCCATATTCTTTACTTTTATTATAGGAATAGGAGAAATATAATGAGGTGGTATCTCAATATTAACACATTCTGGAGTTGACTTCTGTTTCTCCATTTCCAAGTGTGATGATCTAAGAATTGGACTTTTACTGTTACGTAATTTTTGTGAGTCATATTTAAATATTGTTCCTATTGCACATTGGACATTCATAGATAATGAAGGTGCAATAACATCTTCTCTAGTTGACTGCAAAGATGTTTTATTAATATCTGTGTTCACCATACTCTTTGGCTGTGAATTTGAATTTCCCACATAAAGTCCAGGTGTATTTGGGCCAGGTATACCTGGTACATGAGGTATGAGTTTTCCACCATGTAATATCGTCGTAGCTCCATTTGGTGATGAAGGACTCAAAGGCGGTAATGTCAATGGATTGAATGCTGTAATAGCACTAAGAGGTGGGAATTGAAAATGTGTTATGTCATTTATATTAGGTAAATTTGAATTAGATATTGAAGTTGCAGTCGATATCGTGATTCTAGGTGTTTGCACTTGTGACGTACTCAGCATTTCTTTAGGTGTTGGGGGATTATGCATTATTGTTCCACCGGAATGTAACCCAGATCTTACAACAACGCTACTGGCTTCTGCATCATTAACAAGTTTTGATGGTGAAAGGCTTTGTTGAATTAGTATAGGTGACAATTGATTTTTACTAGGCTCTATTCGTAAAGTAGTCGTACTTCCAGAATGATCAAGAATTTTAACTTCTCCCCCAAACATTTGTAGAGAGGTTGAATTATGTTTCATATGTAGTTGTATTTCATCTAGTGATCGTAGCGTTGAAGAGCTGGCATCTATACATCTGATTTTGGGTTGTGAATATAAATCATTTGCTCTAGGTGAAATATTTTCAATTAATCTAGGACTATATGAATCAGACCTACTATCAATTCTTCGTTTTGGGCTCGCTACAGGTCTACCTCTAAGACTTTCATTTTTCCTTGTAAAGTCTGATGGCACTCTAGAATCTACAAGTCTAGTATTTCCAAGTAGTGGCCCTGGAGATGGTAAAGGAGCCACAACATCATTTTGTTCTGGTTTCATAATAATAAGATTCTCTGGCTTGATTCTAGATGGTGATAACTTAGACGTATTATTACATCTTGAAAAAGAATTCGACGCCGACGTCTCAGGTAATCTTACATTGATTGAATTACTTCTAACAAACACATTCTCAGGTCTTATACCTTTAATGTCTTTCTGACCTGAGTGGTTACTTAAATTTCCTTTACAATAAAACATTCTATGTCTTTCTAAGTTATCTGCACTTCGAAAAATGATCTGACACAAGGGACACACAAATAAGGGTCCGTCAACTAATTCTCCCGCGACTGGTCCTAATCCATTCATTTTTGTTTTAAGCAAGAGATCTTTTATGATGGAACCTTCCGGATTCAAAGGATGTTTATGATGATCATGTTGTGAAAAACTTTCAGAATGAGATCTTTTTCTAAACAAATTCTCATTTTCATGATTCGATTTTGTTAAATTCAGTGGCGATGGTTCTGATTTTATTTCGACTAAGTCAATAAGCTGCTTACTCTCAGCTATTTGTTTAATTTTGCCATATTTCTTCTGTAATGGTGTATCTATGACGTCAACGATAGCTTCGTTATCTGATATAATTTTAGAGATATGTTCAGTAAGAAAATCAGCATTCTGTTTCTTCGTTTTATTTTTTTCGTCACTTTCTTGGTATAATGCTGCCCTGAATTTAGGTTTGTAAATCGATTTCGATTTACTGTTATCATTTGAATACAAACTTTTTGATGGCATGTTATCAATCGCTAATTCTGTTGAATCATTTGATTCCAAATTTTCAACACGTATAATAGAAACATCCGAGCCAGTTTCTGATATTGATGTAGGTGGAATCGATGTATCGCTTTCAGACCCACCTGATAAATCCTCTTCATTTAATGTAACTGGTACGTCAGCTCCTTGTAATCTTAATGCATGAGTTCTTGATCTTCGATGTTTGTATAAGTTAGATTTAGTTTTAAAAGCAAATCCACAGGGTATACAAGGGTATGGTCTCTCATTAGTATGAGCTCTGATATGTTTTTGAAGAACCGAAGGCTTGGCACAAGATAATTTACAGTAAGGGCATATGTATCGTCCACCTCCCCCACCATTGTAGGCATCTTTGATTAAATCATTTTCAAGATTTTCAGTCTTATTTGAAAATTCATCAGTAAAACTGGTCTGACCAGATACTTGAACAATATTATTTACATTACTAAATCTACCATTATCATCATTATAATTAATTTGTACATTTTTCAATGTGTTCTGAATTTCTAAATGCTGCAAATCTTCCTTAATTTTAATTTTTTCTATTTCTGGATGAGCTGCAGCAATACTGCCATTAGAAATTGTAAGACTGCAAGCAGAAGTAGATACAATTGCCTCTTTATGTCTGGAATCACCGGCTTTTGATAGATTGCCGGGAAACATAGAAATCGAAGATGCCATTTTTTTGAACTTCTTATGTAGATAGCTGTGATCATTGTTATTAGAGAAGTTACTGTCTAGACGTTTTTCCTGTGTTAGCGGCATTGTATCCGCGATCTTCGTACCTGGAAAGAGAAATATAATTTAATTTTTATTGGTTTGGCAAGTGAATTTACATTTTATAATCATACAATTTCAACAATTATATACTAGAAAATCTACCAAACAATAATCTACATCAGATATAAATGTAAATTCATTAATGCACTATCATTATGAGGATAGAAGTGCTATCATAAATAGTCTTATATGGTATAGGAATTAAAAAGGATTCATATGATAACAGGGTTTAGGTTCAATAATATACTTATTTAAATTTGCTATTTTAAACTCGTAAGAATCTGTACTAGATAAATGTAGATACAAGAACATACTTCTAGTTAGCCAGAACAATTTTTCGTTGCGTCTGGAAATATTCGGATATCACTTCGCCGAAGATTTTAGTTAGTTTAATTCCGAAATAGTAATGTCGGAATTGAAATTACTTAAATCACACGGTGTCTCCAACATCAGACCGCCCAGAGCCCAGAGTATTCCTGCGAAACGATTTGTTTACCAAACCCTTGCAGGCCTTGACCACCATTCCTACCCTCTTGACAAACGCGCCGCCTGCTCGAACTCGGTTCCCGGTCAGAGTTATAGCAAAGTTGGGAGAAACATGGCTACCACTTTGAAATAACGTCGGCATTTGCTAATCAGAGCGACACGAGGAGAATCTGAGCAACCCAAATTGTAGTTCCTTCCCGGGTCGGCTGAACCTTAACCGGACGTAGTAGGTAACCACTCCATGACCGAAGGATGAAGAACGCTGCCACAGCCGTTGCCCAGATTGCACCTAGACGATGTTTTCCAACCTATCATCGCTAGTTAACCAATCCAGGTTTTAATTAGAATTGCGTTTCTTTTTTCAATATCAGCATGCATATTTTTATTTCTTTATGTAGGATACGTCAATATGACTTCACCTCGCATGTAAATGCGCACGTAAAACGTCTACGTTGTAAAGAATTCCAAATACAGCAAAGAAAAGTGCCAAACCGCTTGGACCGGGATGGAATGTTTACACCTCAGACTTCCGTGTCTGGGTAGGTGAGGGTGAGATAGTCATCTATTGTACTAATATTAGCAAAAACTAAATAATAATTTTCAATATTATTGTTTATCTTAAGCCGACAATGACTGAAACTAGTCTGGATAAAAATGAATATATGTAACATCTTATTAAAGGAATGCAATCCGGCAAACCGTATCTGTTAATAATACCGTAACAGTTATACGAACATTATTAAGTTTACCAGATCCAGCTTTTCTTGGAAAATATTTACATTTCTAAACTAAAAGCGTTGTGTGGTGTGGGCGCCCGGAAAAGAAATAGATAGGTATTGAGAAAATCTTATTTATATAGCTGATTTCAAAGGTCAAAATAATTATGATGTGATACGGGCAACTCAGTAAAATTAGTGCGCGATTTCAACCCCTAGTCTTAACCTTACACACCTACATAATTATGTGATATTATGCTGGGAAATAAAATAACATGTTCTCAAATGTCATCATGTCTCATGTCATCCCTTTACGGTTAACGCAAGAAAATTATTTTTCATTACTCATACTCTGAAAGTAGGTCAGAAGTTGCCTGAGGAGCGGGATGAAAGTAATACTTTTCATCCCTAGGGAGAATCCCTTTCAGCTGTCAAATTATTAAAAAAAACGGATTCTATTTTCACATTTTTAATGTACCAACCATGTACCAACTTTCTATACAGCCACTCAATTACAGCGCGATGTAAAATTGAAAAAAAAAAATAATAGTATTGATTAAAGAATATATATTTTTTAAATAATTTTACTTACTTTAGTTTCAACAATTTCCTTAAAATAACATAGATTTGGTCAAAATATTTACCAGTTTTTCAATGATGAAAATGAAAAATAATGGCTGAATGCTGGCCGGCCACAGAAAGAAAAACAAATAAAATAGGCGGAAAAGCGGCAGTTCGATCTTCATTTGTTTTTCGATTTGAAGGTTTTACTCATTTTTACTTATTTCTTTTTTAGCTAATTCATTTTTTTATTTTTACTTTCCTTGTATTCGTAATGAAAAGCACAGTGTTTACCTCGGGTTAAAGACTTATTTATTCCCTCGAACTATTGGCGCCCGAACGAAGTCTCGGGACTAAATAAAATAAGTTACTCTCAGCCCTAGGGCTCCCTAGGGTAACAATGTACTATTACATAAGGCTATTGTTAGGTAAGTGAGTAAGTTAGCACTAATATTTTTACAAAGTAATAATTATATTTACAAGAAATCCTACTAACAATTTATCGAGCGAAAACGACGAAACAACACCATTCTTATAAAATGGTTGAAAGGTGCTCGACATAAAACAGCGATGCGGTGAACGTGTTGATGTAACGCGCATGTGCTGCGCTATTTCTATTGGTGTATAATGTGACATCACGATGACGTCACGGTAATAGACGAGGATATCCCCAGTCAGTGTTTTTTGCCTGACGATATTACTTTGCGCATTTAGAGTATTATTTAGATCGTTACTGAAGCATAAATAATTTTTTTACAGATAAGAGAATACTAGTGAATAAACCTGATCAACTATGTACACACGATATGGTGATAAATTGATGTATGGATTATTATTATTATTAGAGATAGGTGAAGGCATTAAGTATCACACAGTAAGATGTGGTAACTACAAGTGTGTGAGTGTTATCTACACAATACCAACACGTGTAGTAGTGGTGGACGACCTCGCTTGCGCTCACTTGAGTCGTTTGTGGACGGTTGCGTCGTTGGTAGTCGGTACGTTCCAAGAAGGCGTTACAATTTCTGAGAACTGGAGACAACCAAGTCACTTTGCTCATTTACGAACGGGCAAGTAAATACGCTCAGTACGCACTTGGCGCTTACTCATCCATAAGCTATGCTATTACGTAGGCATTTAGCCAAACTTACCAGGCTTTCTTATACTTATCCTTTTGTTGGTAAAATACCTGGTAATCTTTAGTTGATAAAAGGTGAAGATACTTAATAAAAAGTTATGAATGTAAAGACCATTTAAGGCAGTCTAGTAAGTTAGAGGAAGTGAATAAACACATGGCGTTATTAAACTTGTACACAAAACAGAAAAGTCATCTCTTTAGCAATCCTAGTAGTGTTGTAATGAGACAAAGGAATCCCGGCGACTGGCCGCCGCCCGCCGGCCTGGCGCCAAGCCAGGCGGCCCTGGCGTCGCCTGTGTCGGCCGCCAGCACGCCGCCATCTCCCTTTGCCCCTACCTATCACTTCACTTTACGCGAGTATATGCACCAGTTGATTAAGCATGACTTGTACACTAAAATTGTATGTAACGTATGTTTCTTTTTAATTTCTTAAGGTTCCTTTTTCGTTACTGATTCAAAGTCTTGTAAACAAATGATTGTAACATCATTATATAAAGCAGTACACAACATATAATATGCAGTGATATGTAAGAAAAGATGCTATCTACAGCAATTCCCTGCACTTATATGTGTAGCAGGTCTAGGTGATAAAATAGGTACCAATTTGTGGTTGATTATTTTCACTAACTTTCCAAACTTTAAGTATAAAATATCCCATAGGTATTCGTTCTCCTAAAGATAGTAACTTGGTTCTTCATTCATTATGTTTAAGTTAATATTGTTAGCTTATTGCTGTATTGAAAGGTGGTACAGAGGTAGGTGCAGACCTACATATTAAAATGTCTTATGTACCTGATACCTAAGCCTGATCCTTGCTTTGAGTGAAGATTATTGTAACCCAATATTATCAACCAAATACAAATACCCAAACTTTTAAAAATAATGCGTAATCAGTGTATATGGAAAAACTTGTAAGTGAAACCTGTAGTGAATGGAAAACCCTTACCGCGGTGTAATTGATCAGTCCACCATTATATCACTGCTGTCTTGATATCATTTGTTGACACCTTCATAACAAATGTCAACAAGTCCGATAGGATGCATTTCACCCGCGCGCAAGTGAATCATCGTTAATAATTGCGCGACGATCCACGCCACACGGCACACACACACAGATACACCTGTATCATCGTCACACAAGTCGCACTTGCACTAGAATACAGAGACGCCACTTTAACAAATGATAACAGTCGTCAATATAAAAGTATTTATTTGCTGTGTATATATTGTAAAATATGTCTCGTTTAATTGTACATTCAAAGGGACAACGCACGTAACCACACCGCGGATGAATGTTCAACTGTTTGTAATGTCGTTGGTTTGTTCGTTTCGTTCCGTTTGGCACCCCGCGCCACCCGCGCACCTACCCGCGCACCACACTCTGCGCTCGCTGTAAGTAGTGATTCATGTCGCGTTTTATCTATCTCCCTCCTTCACCGCGAACGGATCGGTTGTTCTTCGTAATCTATTTATATGTATCTACATAATATGCACGGACTTTAACCTGCGCTTTAACTAGAATTCAAAACTTTACATATAATTAAAATGTCCTATTTATTTGCTTGTTCTAAGTACCTACCTAGGTACTGAAATGAGTTCTATTTCTTGTAAGATAGGTACAATAGGTATCTACCTATCTACCATGAGAGTATAAAAAGTACACGAACCTTTAAAAAGTACTAATTTAAACCATGTCATCAACATAATTGAAGATCGTCAAGCTTAACTGGAGAAGCATGGAATACGATACCCTTTTCATTATATAGATAGGTATAATGGGACTTTGTTAAAAATATTGTTATCATTTTGTATCAGACATCGCATCGCAGGCACCTCAATGTAATTTTCATGCAGCGCTGATTTCGTAACGGTTGCGTTCGACTAGAACGGGTATCGGTTTTATGTGCCACCGTCTGCTAACATTCTCTATTGCAGGAAACGATTTAGCGCCATCGCTAGTAACGAATAAGTATTCATTATGAACGGAGCCTTAAAAATAGAACATTTGTAGATACCTAAAAGTAGGTATGTATTGGAATCAGCGTTTTATAAGATCAATAAATCTTTAGGTACTTACTTGACATTTTCCTATATTTAACTTATCTCGTGAACTTATTATCGGTAAGGCCTCTTTATCAAAACTATGAATTGAATACATACCTATAATCAAGTTTTACCTAACCTACTACATACTTATTATAAACTTGCAATAATTTAACCATACGTAAAAGTACATCTAAATCTCTGATAATTACGTAGGCACGTTGTGATAATTTTCAGTAGAGAAACTTCATGTCACTTTGTCTAGATATGAATGTATAATATATTATTTGCAATGATAATTGGTAGGCTCTTATCAGTAATGCGGAGGCGATGACGCACGCGTTTCGAGGATAGCACGCAGTCGGTCGATTGCGAACCACTTGGTCAGGAAGCGAGCGATACTCCTATCCTACGCCGACTGGTACCAGCGTCTTATTTCTTCGGGTTTACAGATTGTACTATATTAATATTACTTGTCTACCTACCTACTTATTTAATGGCACCGGCATGACGCCTGCGGCACAGTAACAGAAAACACCTAGGGTGAGATTTATAGACCATACTTTGACTTTGCTCAAGCTTAGCTAAGGTAAATCTTAGCTGAGCATATTCTTTATTTTGGAATTTATAGACTTTACACGAAGATTATGCTAAACATGTGCTAAAACTTGCCACGTCAAAATATGTACAAATTTGGATTCCTTTTCATGCATTACCTTTTTGATATTTTTTAAATTAAACTAGAAGTAGATGTTTTTGTACTTATTAAACAGAGAGATTTCATGAATATATGTAATTATTATTTAAATAAATGTGCGAATTAGTGTGATAAGAGGAGAAAAAAAAATTAACAAGGTCAGAAACGGATCGCACGCAACACTTGTCAGATAATTGTTGATGGCTATGAATATGATTCTACATTAACACATAACAAGTTAAAATATTTTAAATTTTTTTGACATTTTGAAGGATTACTAATTTCACCTAGATTACTAATAAATACATACTAATCATTTAAAAAGTCCTCTAAAGTTGTATGATAAAGTAAAGATTGGTTCATTATTTTGGTTGGTTCTTATTCTAAGTATTCGATAAGTCGCCGAACTTTGAGATATTGCATACGCTCAGCAAAGTCAAGTATGGTTTATGAAATCCCTCTATTGAAATGAATCATTGATTTACCTAAAAATATTACTGTACCTACTGTATTAATTCATTTTTAGCATATATACATATTGTAATTTATTAACGCGACATAATCGCCTAGTGTGATTAAGCCTTTAGATAAAGATAAAAAAAAAGTATAGTTTATAGATGTTTTCCCTTTGTTTTCTTCTCTACCCTCTGTGCCGTTATCCTACGTAGGCTACGGCTATACTGCACATTGACACCAACACAATTGCCATAAAAAAACGATGTTCGATCATAATTTTATGTCTCTTATATTATTCATCTAAGTATCTAAACTTTGACTGTAACCCTCGGACATGAAGTACAGCCTACATTCTGTTCAAGCTGTCCTATTACGGCCAGTTGAAATTATTATAATTGATATATTATAATAATTGATTAACACTATCTTTAACTGCTGTTTCGCGAATAGTACGTTGGAGAAGTGCGGGGGCGCGGGCACTTGTTGCGCTGTTTGGTTGGCGTAGGTACCGCCTGTTGCCGAGTGTCGACGACGTCACGTCACGACCTTGAGCTGTGTGGCACGGGACGTATCTGTTTCTGTGCCTCTTGCATATAAGAACGTTCGGGCATTACAATATCCATGACATCATATCAATGTCTACTACGACTAGTCGAAAGAATCATGCCTACCTATGTTATTTTAAGAGGAAAAGCTTTCCTAAATTAACGGTCAGATAGATAGTTATACGAACAGAGACCTGAAGATTCTAGTACACATTTCTTTTTGCTTTTTAAACTTATTATTGAAAATAAAGTACCCCCAAAAAAAATTGTTAGGTAGGTAAATAAGCAATACATACAATTTATCTGAGATAAGTACAGCATTTGGCAACGCAGCTGTTGAATAAATATGTCCACTCGGGCGCCACAAAGTCGCGTGGGCGGGAAACCATGAAACCAGTCTTGGCGTCAACTGTGGCAAGTTAAACTACTGGAATCAACTATCAAGTAAATAGTAGGTACCTACGTGTATTATGATTTTTTGTAAAACTTAAGCACAAAAAACAAATGAGTAAAGAGATCGATTTTATAGGGACAATTTGTAATGTAATAAGTAACGTCATCTGCTAATGGATTCAGTTCTATGACGAGACCTGTAGGTATATTTACTGATTAAAACAAATTATTGATGATATCGCTTTAATCGCTTAGCACATGTTGCATACTATAAAATTTATCCTTTTCGATAGATTTCGTGTTCTGTTACGAGCCATCGATTTATTGTGATAGTTTGTAATAAATTCCTCGAAAACTTTGTTCTAAAATTGTTTGCGATTGTGCACATAATTAGTAAATAGGTAGGTACTCAATATGAACTAGGTACTCAATATGAACGTCTTTGTAGTAAAACAAGTTTGTGGACCAATGCAAATGCGCCTCCGTGGTCTCCCCACCTTGCTTGGGCTTCCCTCGAAACCAGGTCATCGTTGACTTGTCCGACCGCTACGCCATCCAATCTACTTGCTGCCGAGAGCGACCGCACGGACCCGAGATTAGGTACTTTGCATTTCTTTATTGTCTACTAGGATAATATTACTATTTGATATTGTTTAGTATAAAAGGATGTTGATTTTGAACTTATAAATATAAGTACCTACCTACTGTCACAGGTATATCATAATAATAGTTCTTACCTAAGTACATAGGTACATTGATTAATTTATGTTCAAAATTTGCGTATTATTTTCTGACAACAACGCAGTCATTGTAAATAGTCAAATAACACAAGCATGTTTGATGATAGGGAGGTAGGTATCTTGGTAACACAGAAATGCTAAAAAATCATTTGATAGTGCATGCATGATGAACGATGGTCATTCATGTCGGGCTTGGACCGACTACAACCGCACGCTTCGGGTCTTCAGACGCCGCCGGGGTGTAAGGTTGCCCATAAAGCATATCCCTCGCACGATGCCTAAGTACTTACTTTTTTTTTTTCGTGCAGAAATCCCTCCGGATACCCCCCGCCGGCCAATATGCGTTGGAGTTTAAATCCTTTTTGAACGGTACCAAGGTATAGGTAAAGTTCACACCTGTATTCCTAATTTTACCTACTAATTGTTTTCTTTATTTGACGAATTTTAGTAGCTCTATTGTTCTACTTCCCATGTTTAAATCTATTCCATCACATCTACATAAATAAATAAGATTGATGTATGTTTGTAACATTAAAATAAAAGCGTTACAATGAATGCATAGGAATGTGTACACGGTAGGTATATACTCTGGAACGCCGCAGATAGCTAATATTATGCTAAGGTGATGATGAGGTGAGAGATAACATAGTCTACTTTTATTTTAGAAAATAAAATAAGGTTCTGCGCTAAACAATTAAAACCCAGATCTAAGTCCACGCGGAAGAAGTCGCGGGTACAGCTAGTCTTACATAAAGTTATGTAAGTACTTACCTACTAATAATATTATAACTACTTACCTTTGGGAGTGCTGGAGAATTCCTATATTCCCAATATGTATGGAGTACAGGCAGTTTACAAATACATCCTAATTTCGTCTATTATTTAAAAAGCACGGCATACAAAACAATGGTTACGCATTACCTTTACGTTTGTATAAGAATACTGGTATTGAGAGAATGGCGTCATTCTCTATGAATTCCGGCGTTCACATATCAAATACTAAAACTCCGTATGTTTGAATGTGACAATATTAAACGTGATTCATCTTGAACTGAGCTACACTTGACCAAATAAATAACTATTCACCGTTCACAAGTCTTTCCTCAATGACGTTTATTTATTTATTTATTTTTTATTCATTTACTTGCAGAAATGTGGTCATACATGATGTTACATGAATAGTGATTTTTATAAAACGAGTAGGTATATTACTTCCACGTTTTTTGTTCAAGAAAAAAGGCTGTTCTCAAGGAACAAAAGAAAGGACAATGATGCATTAAGGCTGAGCTACCTGGTCGCGGGTTATTGTATGATGCTCAAAAGAATCTCCATGTATTCTCTTCAATTTGACGAAAATAGAATTGGCATTGTTTCGTTTTCTCTCCTAAGCTCTTGAGTCGAGGAGTTGTATGTACCTATATAATAAACGTGCGCGTTGGGATTCGGAATCATCTTTTGGATATTCGCCAGAGAGGTATTCCCGATTCCGGGGTGCATTCTCATATATGGGTACACCCACGCACATTTTCTGTTTCGAAAATAGCTGTAGGTGTTAGTTATGAAACATTTTTAATTAAAAAATCTGTTTATAGGAGAGATAATTATATTACCCATAGGTATTTGAACTGTTTATCGCTATTAAATTAGGACTTCAGTCTTGACTTCTCCAAGTGTTACAATCTAGCAAGAAATTAGTTGGTGTCGGTTTTTTGAGTTCCGAGTGAAATAATAAAATTCTAACCGAAATAAAGCTTAAAGGTCTATCATCTATCAGATCGGTGTAGGCAGTTATACAGAATGCTAATCCCTCTATTGAAATGGAACATTGATTCACCTGAAAATGTTACTGTACCTTTTTTTTTTGTGCGGAAATCCCATCGGTCAAGTGCGAGTCGAACTCGTGCACCAACGCGACGGTTCCATAACTTTTATTTTCATGCGGAAATCCCCTCAGATAGCCTCCCCCCCCCCCCCGCCGGCCAGCGGGGGTGGTTATGTCGGGTTTGAATCGACACATTTAACATGACAACTGACAACAAAAAAAAAACAAAAAATTTAAATTCACAACAATACCTTTTCTTTTTTTTTTTTCGTGCGGTAATACATTTGGATACCCCCCCGCCGGCCAGCGGGGGCGGTTATGTCGGGCTTGAACCGACTAAAACCGCACGCCGTCTCGGTCTTAAGACAACAACAATACCTATTGTAATTGATTAAGGCGACATAAATAAAGATTTGGAAAAACTTACAGCTTATTGTGACACAAACTTTATTATGGCGGTATAATAGGTACCTATTTTTTTTTTTTTATCGTGCGGAAATCCCTTCGGATACCCCCCCGCCGGCCAGCGGGGGCGGTTATATCGGGCTTGCACCGACTAAAACCGCACGCCGTCTCGGGTCTTCAGACGCCGGGGTGTAAGGTTACCCATAGAGCATATCCCTCGCACCCCGGCTGACCCTGGGCCATCTCACCACTAACAGCATCGCTCATCCTGTCTCCTCTGAAAGCAGAGGAGTACGGAGAGCGATGTGTTCCCGCCACGTTGGGTATTGGCCGACGATCAATGCCAACCCTATGAAGGAGTGAAGGGGAAACCATTGACCGCCGCCCAGGGTGTACCGGCCGCTCCGATTCCGTTCCCCCCGGACTGCAGCGGGATCGGAATCGGAGCGACACTCGAGGAGGTTACCCAACACACACCCCGTTACCCAACACACACCCCGGTATAATAGGTACCTAGGCGTCTGATTTTTTTTGCGATTATTTGCGTTTTTTTTTTATCTTGCAATGGTTCACCCCAGCACGAATCTATAACCGAAAACAGCAACTCGATAGCTCATCTCCTTCATACCCAAAACCGTGACAGAAAATTGGCAACGACGACGACGTCGACGACAACTCTTTAGCAATAGGGCTTTTCTAAAGAAAATCCCTAAAAAACTAAAAGAACACGCTTTTTATAGAAAACCGAACTAAAAAAATAGCAAATAAGTTTTAATAAATATAAATTAATAACAGTGTAAATAAAAAAAATGTATTTTATTTAAAAACAAGTGGAATTCCTGAGACGAGCTCAGCCGAATACAAGGGATTTTCGATTTTGCGATTTTTGGCGATTTTTTTTTATCTTGCAATGGTTCACCCCAGCACGAATCTATTACCGAAAACAGCAACTCGATAGCTCATCTCCTTCATACCCAAAACCGTGACAGAAAATTGGCAACGACGACGACGTCGACGACAACTCGATAGCAATAGGGCTTTTCTAAAGAAAATCCCTAAAAAGCGTGGGTGCTTTTTAAGATATTATCAAAATGATAATCACTCTACTCATGTCTGTCAATAAAATATTTATATCTATTGACCCATGCACCCCAGGCTTTTTTAAAAATAAAATACATTTTTTTTATTTACACTATAATTAATTTATATTTATTAAAACTTATTTTCTGTTTTTTTTAGTTCGGTTTTCTATAAAAAGCGTGTTTTTTTAGTTTTTTTAAACTATTATTTATTTTCCTTTTGAGGCAGGGAACCCTAAAAACGATCTTTGAAATGTCGAGCAAAGTAATGCATACATATTTGTTTTTGAATAGGGCTTTAAAAACAGTAAATTGTTAATAGATAAAAAAATCGTAAAGGTACTGTCATTTAAAAGTGAAATTGCGCTTAGTAATAATTAATACGACTTGACTATTCTCAATACGCAGGTCTGGGTCAAAGTAACAATGAATAAAATCCTAGTCTCGGTGACGCACAAATAGATAAGTCATATATTCTCTGGCCAAAAGTACCTAATTCTATTCAACTATGAATACAAGCAAGTCAATGATAATAATATTAGCACGATAAAGTTGGCTGATAACAGCAAAACGGCGATAGAACTCCGAGTAGGACCCCGAATTACGCTTTTTATCACAATTTCCCATTACTACATTACTTACCGCGGTAAGTAATCCTTATCCGCGAAAAAGAAGAAAGTAAATCTATCGCTATTATAGATGTCAGCAAGATCTCGCTAAAATTAAACCTCAAATGCAGTCTAACACTTTGGGTTAAATGTCATAAATTTGTTCGTTTATTTAGTTTTTTTTAATGGTGAATATATTGAAGTATACACAAATAATAATAAGTTTACTATTTTATTTATTTTTCAGTTTGTTGCATTATTGCATTTGTGTGGGTATATAACCATATATTTTTTCAGTTTTGAAATATTTAACTTATGTGAATATGATTATTGATTATAGTTGTCTATTTTGTATTATTTTACTCCTGAAGTTAATGTTGCCAAACTTGTGTTATTTTTGCATGTTTTTGTGTTTTTTCGTAAAACGCAATTTACCTTTCATTTAATCAACTCAATATAAAATTAAAAAAGCGGCTAAGTGCGAGTTGGACTCGCCCATTAAGGGTTCCGTAGCAGCAAGTAACATAATAATGTTGTTTTTTTATAATTTTTAGATTTAAGTTGATTGAATGAAAGGTAAATTGCGGTTTACGATTTATGACGGATCAAAAAAAAACTACTTACTAGATCTCGTTCAAACCAATTTTCGGTGGAAGTTTACATGATAATGTACATCATATATATTTTTTTACTTTTATCATTCTTTTATTTTAGAAGTTACAGGGGGGGGACCTATTTTACCACTTTGGAAGTGTCTCTCGCGCAAACTATTCAGTTTACAAAAGAATGATATTAGAAACCTCAATATCATTTTTGAAGACCTATCCATAGATACCAAACACGTATGGGTTAGATGAAAAAAAGTAACTAAGTATGGGGACCCCCAAAATTTATTGTTTTTTTTTCTAATTTTGTGTGAAAAGCTTAATGCGGTTCACAGATTACAAATACTTACCAAGTTTCAACAGTATAGTTCTTATAGTTTCGGATAAAACTGGCTGTGACATACGGACGGACAGACATACAGACGACGAATCTATAAGGGTTCCGTTTTTTGCCATTTGGCAACGGAACCCTAAAAAAGCATTATTATGTTACTTACTGCTACGGAACCCTTCATGGACGAGTCCGATTCGCAATTGGCCGCTTTTTTAATTATTTTTTTTACATTATTATTGATTTATATTTATTGAAATTTTTAAAACTATTCTGAATTTAAATTTATTACAACTTATTTTCTATTTTTTAGTTCAGTTTTCTATAAAAAGCGTGTTTTTTAGTTTTTTTAACTATTATTTATTTCCTACTTTTTAGTTTTGTTTATTTATAAAAACTATTATATGCTTTGTTGAATTAAAAATTCTCTTTGGTGTTCGAAAATTTGTTAATATTAGATAAATCGGCTAAAGATAATGGTTAGAAATTAAAATTTCTGCCTTATCGACGATAGATGAAAATTATATAAATTAACAAAAATCTTATTTTGCAAATTGAAAAATGAAATAATTTTATCAAATTAGTGTATTGTCATCGATCCTCGATAAATCTACAAAGTTTGAACGAAATTTGGTCGTTTAAAGTGGGTCAAAATCGCGCCCAAAGGAGTCGGTTACAAACAAACATACAGATGAAGCTAATAAAAAGCGTATAAAAAGGTGGTGGTGGTGTTCTTGTGGCGGTACTCAAACGTTTGCGTTCAGTAAGAATTTTACCACAATCAACCCTTTATTCTAAGATGGAGTGAGTCCTTTTGCAAATACCCAGTTCACCCAGACCTTAACAAAACATCGTTAGTGCAGCCTATATACCACCCAATGCGCCTGAATATGTTTATGTTCTGTAATAATGAAACATCACTATTGGGACTGTTATGCAGTGGTAACTCCTCTATTTGTCAATGCCTAAATATGTTTTGTCTTATCTTAGTGCTTGTCAGTACAACACGCTAAAGAATGCTTATGGGAATTTGTTAGATCTAGTTATCAGTGACAGAGACTGTTCGGTGTTTGTGCCGAATAATCATTTGCTACCATTTATTTTGATAAAAACATCCTATCGGATGTTTTGTGTACTTCTTACTATTGACCTGTGTCTCACTCCTATGGAGCGGAAATTTATTAAAAAGTGTAACTCCTTTAAGGCTAACTACAGTTGCATTAATGGTGAACTGAGCACTATAGACTGTTCCCTCTGTGTTCCCTCATTGGTTCTCGCCTGCCTTATTACGTACGAGTATATACAGAGATAAATGCTCAGCATGGATCAGATAGAAAAAGTATCAAAATATATCTGACAATGGTCAATTTTCGTTGTTTAAGTCCAGATTTCATCATCATCATCAACCTATTCTGGCCCACTGCTGGACATAGGTCTCCCCTAATGAGCGCCATAGCGCCCTGTCTTCAGCTTGCCGCATCCAGCATCTGCCCGCAGTCTTTCGCAGATCGTTATCCCACCTGGCCGGAGGGCGTCCTACACTACGTTTGCCGAGTCGCGGTCTCCACTCAGATTTCATGCCAAGTGTAATTTTTTTAATGCTAAATATATGAACTCTGTTAAGGAGGGTATACGCAGCCATCTTAAATATTTCAACTACTTATAAAACAAAAGTCTACTGCAGCTGGTATCCCCTCCGATATGAAATATATTGACCGACATACCAAACCCTACTGAGATTTGTAACTATTTTTCAGACTTTTTTAAATAAGTCTACGAACCCTCTACTATTGATAACTAGTTGTTGCCCGCGGCTCCGCCCATGTAGAATTCTGATCCTGTTCCCGCAACCCATGGGAATCTATTCCCGGGATAAAAGTAGCCTTTTTTTAAGGCAATTTAAAAAAAAAATCTCTCCGTAAGAACCATCCTCGTACTTCAAGGAATATTATAAAAAAAGAATTAGCGAAATCGGTTCAGCTGTCCTCGAGATTTGCACTTAGCAACACATTCAGCGATTCATTTTTATATTAAAGATGATCCAATTTCGACCCAGGATTGTTCCGAAGGCTGTTCAATAAGATTCGGTTTAGTGATGGTGATGATGTGTTAAAAGCGCTGAAATCATTAGATGCCTCTAAAGGGCATACGGTAATTTTTTTTTAAAATGCGGCAGCAAGTCTGTGTATCGCTATCACAAGGGGTCTTTCCTGATGAATGGAAGCGCGCTAATATAACACAAATCGGGTCCTAAACAGGACGTTGAAAACTATCGCCCAATATCAATATTGTCAACTGTTGGCCACAATAAAGTATATCCTGTGCTTCAAAACACCATAATTCAACAACAACATGGATTTGTGAAGAGAAGATCAACCACTACAAATCTGGTTGCCTTTGTGGATTATTTATTCAACAACATGGACTCTCGTGTCCGAGTTGATACTGTATATATGGACTTTCGAAAGGCATTCGACAAGGTTGACCACCAGCTATTACTGAACAAAATAGCCTACAATGGCATACGTGGCGATCTCCTACGATGGTTTTCTTCATATGTTACCAACAGAACCCAGAGTGTAGTAATTAATGGATTCCACTCTTATTTTCAGACCAGTAAAAAGCGAATTAGATTGTTTTTTTGCTTCAAGCAGATTTGGATCGCTTCGATGTATACTGCAAAGCTAACAAACTGCAACTTAGTTTATCCAAATGCTGTTGTATACGCTTTACAAAAAACAAAAACGTAATAAAACACCCACACACGTTAAATGGCACAACCCTGTCTAGAGTATCATTAGTTCGTGATCTAGGGATTCTTAGGGAACTACATCTTGATGAACATATTAGTTAAATCGTGAATGCTCTATCGGATGTATGGTTTCATAATGAGAACAGCTAAAGAATTTGTGCGCCATTCTACTTTCTTGTATCTGTACAAAAGTTTAATTAGGTCACAATTAGAATATGCAATACCTGTGTGTCCTGTGTCCTGTGTGTAATCCTTTTTATAACAAATATTCTGAATATGAGAGGGTTCAAAGTAACTTTTTAAGAGCCATGCATTATCGTTGTTTTCGTAGTTTTGCAGCGACTGACATCTTACTGAAAAGGTATAATTTACAAAATCTGAAAAGAAGACGTATCTTGTTGGAGACGGTGTTTCTGTTCAATCTGTGTAGCAATGTATATGAATGCATTGGTATTCGCAATAAGTTAAGTTACGTAGTACATAGAACATCAACACGACGAGAGGTGCGCACGCAACTCACATTATTTTGCTGTTTCTACTTCTCGTAGGTACTGACGCAGGTTTGAGAGCGCCATTGCGTCGGCTAACTAAAAATTACTAGGTCTGCAATTCATTCTGTTGTTGCAAAAATTGAGCGAAGCAATTTCACCAGGACTTTTTCTAACGGTGATAATTCCTCAATGACTAGTCTGATTTTCGTTTTTCTTTTTTGTCTTGTGACTTATGAACAAAGTACCTAATTTAATACCAATCGCGTCAATGAGGCTTTTTTGTTCATTGAGAAATCAGATTTTTTTTCCGGTGAATATTCCTCTGTGGTACACATGAATGTTTAATTACATAGCCTATGTCCTTCCCTTTAGAATCGGTTCAGCCTTTTGGGAGGAGAAGATGGTCTAACGAAATACATGAGTCGTCTAAAAGAGAGCAATATATAATAATCAATATTGTCAAGATATAGACTTGAAAGCAATGTCTTCAGGCAAATTTAAAAAATGTGTAACGCAAAGTTTAGAAATTTCATTAATAGGTCTTTAACCTATGAAATTGCCGAAATTTTCTTACAAATTCATGAGTTCGTTATTCCTATAATTTAATAGCTATTTCCATTATTTATATTTTGTTTGAAAGTTGATTTCAAGATTTTACAACTCTGTATTAAATTTTGTTTTTATTGGCCGCTTGATAAATTAATTCGATCTTCAAAAACAGTACTTCCTAAATGCTATCCATTTTGATGATAAATTTCGTATTACTTAACAGCTGTCACTTTTCAAAAATGTAATAAAAGTTGCTGTTTGTTAGCTTAATGTTGTCTCATTCATACACAAAAAAATCCTAAAACTTGGATTTGTCATTCCTAAAAAAAATGTTAAAATGTTAGTACCTACTGAAAATTGGGTTTCCTCCAATTTCTTCAAGAAAAACGGCAATTTCATTTGTAACGACCTAATATTTAGATTTATAAGTTAATTTGTTGATATAAACTTCACAATGAGTAGGAAAAACGCATGATAGTTTTAAAATATTCTGTGTTAAAATATTTTGTAGAAAATGTGGTTGGTCTCACAAAGGTATTTCTTTATCTGGGGTGTGTGTTGGGTAACCTCCTCGAGTGTCGCTCCGATTCCGATCCCGCTGCAGTCCGGGGGGAACGGAATCGGAGCGGCCGGTACACCCTGGGCGGCGGTCAATGGCTTCCCCTTCACCCCTTCATAGGGTTGGCATTGATCGTCGGCCAATACCCAACGTGGCGGGAATACATCGCTCTCCGTACTCCTCTGCTTTCAGAGGAGACAGGATGAGCGATGCTGTTAGTGGTGAGATGGCCCAGGGTCAGCCGGGGTGCGAGGGATATGCTCTATGGGTAACCTTACACCCCGGCGTCTGAAGACCCGAGACGGCCTGCGGTTTTAGTCGGTGCAAGCCCGACATAACCGCCCCCGCTGGCCGGCGGGGGGGTATCCGAAGGGATTTCCGCACGATAAAAACAAAAAATAAAAGGTATTTCTTTATCTTAAGTTATGGTTTGTAATCATTTGTATGACTGTTTATTTTCCTAAATAAATAAATAAGTAAGTAGTACCAATTACCTAAGCATACCTTCCTAAAAAAATATTGATGATTACCTTTTTTTTTATTTTTTTTTTATATCAGGCCCGTCAAGTTAACCCTGCCCCCCGAGTTTCGCAGTCTGCGGCAAGGACGCCGCAGACTCATCTACTACTGACTACCGGACTACCGACCTCCATGATCGGGGCCTGAGGACGGCAGTTGGCTGACTCGCCGTCCTTACAGAAGCAGGCCGTGGCGGAGGCGTGTCGTGTGTGCCCTACGCACGCCTGCCAACTCACCGAAGCGGGATAAAACCCGACCCCACCAGGCGAGGCCGCGGTGGCGGCCAAAGTCCGCCGGCAACCCTGGGGTTATCCTTTCGAGGGCTTACCCGGGGTGCCCGGCAACGGACACTTAGGGAGGACACCGTGCGGTTTTAGTCGAGACACGACATAACCACCCCCGCTGGCCGGCGGGGGGTATCCGAAGGGATTTCCGCACGTTAAAAAAAAAAAAAAGGCCCGTCAAGTTGTATTCCTCTCGTCTGAAGTTGAGCTTTAGTGAAATCCAAAAAATAAAACATTTTCCCTACTCCCATAAACCAGAATTCTGTAAGCTTAATTAATCAATTAATTAATATTATTAAGGTACCTACCTACTTGATTCGATTCGACCATATTGCACCGTTATTGGAGTAGGGTTGCCAGGTGTCCGGCTTTTTTAATAATCACAATGGGTCGTACTATCTAATATTTATTTGTAACTGTAGAATAGGGTATTTTCAGCTGTAGGAAAATCTAACGATTAATGAATCGTTAGATTTTCCTGACTAATGAGTCATAATAAAATTATAAAAGTGATAAATGTTGTTGGGATCTTCTAATTGGTAGAATGGTTTTCGATAAAACGTACGGTACTCGGCAAAAATGTAAAATAATGAAATTAAAACGGCTTAGGTGACGATTCACCCTTTTTTTTTTTTTTTTTTTTTATCGTGCGGAAATCCCTTCGGATACCCCCCCGCGTGCCAGCGGGGGCGGTTATGTCGGGCTTGAACCGACTAAAACCGCACGCCGTCTCGGGTCTACAGACGCCGGGGTGTAAGGTTGCCCATAGAGCATATCCCTCGCACCCCGACTGACCCTGGGCCATCTCCGGTTTCGAGATGGCCCCCTCGGGTTTGGGAACCACGGTGTCCCCGTCTTGCCCCGGTTTGGGGGAGGGGCGCTAGTCGCCCCACCGTCCCGGCCTGCTTCTGCTGGGGTGACAGGTGGCCTCACCCGCCACCCCCAGGCCTGCGCTCATGGAGGACGGAGGTCGTTAAGCGACCTCCGGCGCCTGAGTTGCCTGCGACGCGCGGCGAGCAAGTTGCGGGCTCGGCGGACCGGGAGAGTTCTAAGTCTCTCCCGGGCGCGCTCCGCCACCTCCTTCGCGAGCATAACATGCTCGCAGAAGGAGGCGGCGGCGGCCCACGCGCTCGCGCTCCGCACCATTGCCGCAATCATGCTGCCGAGCGAGAGGACTCCCACCCCGATGGCTGCCACGAGGTCACGCCTCGGCGCCTCCCACGCCGGGCAGTCCGCCAGCGTGTGCAGCCCTGAGTCCTCGCTCGCGTCGCAGTGATGACACTCAGGCGTTGGCTCCTTCCTGATCCGATGCAGGTGGTCCCCGAAGCACCCCTTCCCTGAGATCACCTGCGTCAGTCGGTAGGAGAGGCTTCCGTGTCGCCTCTCCAGCCAATCCTCCATGATGGGCCTTACCGCCGCTATTGCGGCGTGCCCTGCGCTTGGTTGCCCAAGTCGTTCCTTCCACTCCACCACGATGGCCTGGCGGAGCTGGGACTGCACGGCCTCGATTTCTCGAGGCTCGGGGTTCCATCCCTGCTCCCGCGCCTCCTTTCGCCACTGGTACAGTTGCGAAAGGGCTCTCGCTTCCAGGTCCCATGGCGGAGTTCCGGCAAGGAGACTCGCCGCCTCGAAGGAGATCGTGCGGTACCCTCGGATGACCCTGATGGCCAGAACCCGCTGCGGAGCGCGCAGCATCCGCACAGTTCTGGTCCTCAGGGCCTCCGCCCATATTGGGCACCCATACAGGGCCATGGACCGCACGATCCCCGCGTAGAGTCTCCTGCAGGAGTCATCGGGCCCCCTCATGTTGGGCAACAGCCGAGCCAGAGCAAGAGCTGTGCCCTTCAATTTGGGGGCCAGACTTCGGATGTGCTCTCCGAAGTCCCATCGGCCGTCGAGCACGAGCCCCAAATATTTCATTTGGGGCTTGATGCCGATGCGATTTCTTCCCACGATGAGACTGGATCCCTCGGGTGGCTTGCTCCGAGGCCCATGGAAGAACAGGGCCTCGGTTTTATGCAGGGCCACCTCGAGACCCAGCCGCCGGATCCGCCTAACGACTTGGGCAACCGCGGTCGTGGCCTTTCGGGTCGCTTCGCGGTACGTCGCCCCGCACGCCGTCACGAGCGTGTCGTCCGCGTAGCACGTGACGGCGGCACCGCCTACGAGCTCACCGCGAAGCACCCAGTCGTATCCGATGTTCCACAGGAGCGGCCCCAGGACCGATCCCTGTGGAACACCGCACGACATTTCACGCCGACCGAGACCGGTCACGGTTGGGTAGATGACGGCTCTCTCCGTCAAATACGCCCCGACTATGCGGCGGAGGTAGAGAGGCACTTCGTGATACACGAGCGCCTCCCTAATGCAACTCCAGGGCAAGGTGTTGAACGCGTTGGCGATGTCCAGGGACACCGCCAACATCACCTCACCCCGGGCTACTGCATCCTCCGCCAGAGCCCTCACGCGCATGATGGCATCCACGGTGGAGCGCCTCTGGCGGAAGCCATATTGGCCATCCGCCAGGTCCGGCCCCACTCTTGAGAGGTGCTCGACGAGGCGCTTCGCAATTACTCTTTCAAAGAGCTTGCACACCTCGTCGAGCAACACTATAGGCCGGTAGGCGGACGGCGAGTCCGCCGGGCGCCCCTCCTTTCGGATGAGGACCAGTTTCCCCGTCTTCCACAATTTCGGAAACTGGCCCCGCTCCAAACATGCGCTGAGAAGCCCTCTCAGTCGGGGCTCGAGAGCGTCGTCGACTAGAGCTAGGACCCACGCTCGGCCTGGAATGCCGTCGGGTCCCGGGGCGGTGTGTTTGGCTCTTAGCCTTCGCACCGCCAGCTCTAGTTCTACCCAAGTGACCTCGGGCACGTCGTCGTCTTCCACGTCGGGCGCCATGCGCAACCGAGGCGGAGTCATCTGCGGTGGAACATGTTCCATCGCCCGCGCTGGGAACAGGGAGCCAACAACTCCTCCGAGCAGATCCGGCTGGAGACACCGGGTTAACGGCGGGGCCTTGGGGCGCAGCTTGCCCCTCACCATCCGGTAGGGCCGCCCCCAAGGGTCCCGCTCCAGCGTCTCCAGCAGCTCGCGGAAGGCGTCCCGTTTGGAACGCCTTATCTCCGCTCGGAGGGCTCGTCTGGCCTCCCTGTATCCCTCGTACAACTCCGCCTCTCGGGCCTCCGCATCTGCGGGGCGGCGACGCCTCCTACGGAATCGGGCCCACCGGCGGTGCGTGATCACGCAGCCCCGTCTGAGCTGCGCGATCTCCGACGACCACCAGTAGACCTGACCCCTCGGATTATAGGGCGGAGCCCTAGGCATCGCCGCGTCACAGACACGGGTCATGGCCTCCCGGAACCACTCCGCCTCATCGTCTATGCAGACAGGCCTGTCCGGCGCGGGGGCCCAGGCCTGTACGATGGCGGCTTCCAGGAGGAGCTCCCGATCAAGTCGCTTAAGCGCCCAACGTGGCTCGGGTGGAGCCGGTGCAGCCGGCGCGTCGCTCGCAGGGGGGGACACGTCAAACCGAATGTATCGGTGATCCGAACTTGTGTCCTCCCCCAAAACGACGCGCCAGCCCTGAACACGTCGCGCCAACGAGGGGCTCGCGAACGATAGGTCCACGATGGAGCTACCCCTCGAGGTCACGAACGTGTCCACGGCTCCCCGATTTAGGAGGACTAGGCCGAGTCGTGCGGCCCAGTCCACCAGTGCCCTGCCTCTATGCCCCGTCGCGCCCCTTTCGTGTCGGGAACCCCAGGCATACGACCAGGCGTTGAAGTCCCCGAGCACAAGGACCGGACGGGGCTGGCAGGCATTGACGACGACGGCCAGCTGACGGAGCCATTGCTCATATGCAGCTTGGTCTCGGTTCGGCGTGATATAAGCGGCCACGACCGCTATATCCCCAACCGCCGCCGCCACGCAGCCGGGTCCCCTTGCAACGACGGCAAGAGGGGGGCTGCCGGCGGCAGGGTTGTGCACCAGTGCCGCCGACCCATCCAGCGCGGTTTCCCAGGCAGGCCCGAGGAACCGGTGGGTGTATGGGTCGGCGACAGAGGCGACATTTATGGCCCACTGTGCCATGCTCTGGCGCAGAAGATCCTGAGCATGGGCACCGTGGCCAACGTTCACCTGCAGGATGCGGAGTTGAGGATCCATTATGGAACCCCCATCTCCGCATCCCGCTGTGAACTGGAGGCGGAAGGCCGGCCTCCCGGCTTCGGCTCCCCTCCGGCGCAGGCCTTGCTGCCAACCCTATGGTCAGCCGGCTTGCCCCCCGCTGCACATCTGAAACAGTGCAACGGGGCGCTACACGTGCCAGCCTTATGACCGGGCTGGCCACAGCGGAAGCAGCGGTCGCCCGCCGTTACCTCCGCCGTGCAGTGCACCCCCACATGGCCCACCGACAGGCACCTGAAGCACCTGGCCGGTCGGGCCTGCAGGAGCCGTGCCTGCGCCCTCAGGAAGCCTCCCACCAGGAGGCTCCGCCCGTCTGCGACCTTTTGGGCCGCCGCGATAGGGCAGCCGACAACTGCTGCCCCCTGTCCACCGTGGCCGAAGCGTATAGCTCCGGCCTTCACTGTGTCCGGGGAGCAGCCCCCGGCCTCCGCCACGGCGAGCCTAAGCTCCTCAGCCGTGACGGAGTCGTCCAGGCCCGTGATGCGCACTTCTGCGCATTTAATGGGCCTGGACACCCGGACGTCGGCTGCATCCAGCGACTCCCTCAGCCTAGCCGCTAGGGCGTCAGCCTTGGGGCCACTGGCGGCGCCGGGGACCTCGAGAAGCCGGGCTCCCGTCCGTGTGCTCTTGCACCGGACGCCCGGGATCTCGAGGGCCTTGAGGTCGACGTTGGCCTTCACCTTGGCCAACACCTCGGCATACCCCATGCCTCTACCCGCTGCCTCCGCCGTCAGGGTGACGACGACGGCCGTAGTGCGGGGGGCACGGAGCTTCCCCGGCGCTGCTTTCGCGGCGGCCGCGGCCCTCCTGGCCTTTTTGGCGGCCTTCTTGGCGGCCTTCCGCCTCTTCTTGCTGGCTCCAGCCACCTCCCAGCCCCCTTCCAATGGGGTGGAGGTAGCCGGAACCACGGCTGGGGCTGGGGCTGGGGCCAGGGCTGGGGACGTCTTCCCCTTGCCCTTCCCCTTGCCTTTGCCCTTCCCCTTACCCTGAGCGGGAGGGGGCTGAGGAGCCGGGACCGGCAGAGTCGCACCCGCACCCGCGGCCGGGCGGGTAGGGCCCCTTTGGGCTACAGCCGCGTAGCCGGCCGCTGGTGGCGCCAGAGGCGGACGGCGGATGGAGTCCATTAGGGCCTCCATCCGACACATCATCCTCTCCTCCAGCGCCTCCATATAGGGGAGCCAGGACTCCGCCGGCGGTGCCCTCGGCTGCGCCGGCCGCACCGACGGTGCCGGCTGCTGGACCGGTTGCACCGGCCGCACCGACAGCGCTGGCTGCGCTGACCGACTCGCGGACGAGCGAGTCACGCGTGTCTGCTCCGCCGGCGGGGCCCTTTGCACCGTTTGGGCCGAGCTCGCCATCCCCCTCTTGAGCTCCTCGACGGCTGCAGCTAGTCGAGCCGTCTCTCGACGAGACTCGGCCAGCTGCGCCGCCAGGCCCTCATTCTCGGAGGCGATGTCGAGCACAATGCTTAACATCGCCTCCTGCTCAGGGTTTGGGGACCCCTGGAATGACGCGGTCACCTTCTGGAGTCTCTCCAAAAGAGACCGCGTCCTCCCGCTCGGTTCCGTCACCGCCGGGGTGGAAGGCCTCGGCGGCGATTTTTCCGCGGACCTCCCAGTGGCCGAGGGGGCCCGGCTGGGTTGCCCACCCCTCAACCCTCCTCGCGCCCTGCGGACTGCAGCCACCTTAGGCGCCCACATTGTCGCCTCGTCGCTGGAGGAGGCCGTCCCGGTGAGGGTGTAATCCTCATCCGACACGCCCTCCCCTGGTCGCTGCTTCTTTGGGCGCCGTTTGCGCTTCTGCGCCTTGACGCCCAATCCTAACGGGCTTGCCGCCCTACTCCTTTCGCTGGCGGTGTCAAACCTCTCCGACACCGCCGAGGTGTTTGGCGTCACCTCTACGCCCGCCTGCTGCGCGACCTCCGCGCAGACTCCGTCCTTTTCTGTGTCCGTATTAATGCCTGTGTTGTTTTTATTTTGTTTCCGGTCCGTTTTATTATTTTTTATGATATTTATGTAATCCATAGCATATCCCACGAGTATGGGGGAAAGGTGGTCCATCCAGGCGGTGCCCCCTGCACCTGGATAAGCCTATATACTATGGAGGTCGGCTGGTATCCATAGGTTTTTACGACTTCGCTGTCGGGTGTTATAGACTTTTCCTTGTCGTGGGCCGGCCAATAAAGGCAAGCCCTCCGGTCGGCAAGTTCACGGCGTACCCTTCTGGAGCCACCAGTCAGGTCGTTGCTGATCACCTGCCGATTACGGAACGCGAGAGGATGGCTAGTCCTCTCTCACCGGCGGCGGCACAAGTGCCCGTCGGCCCCTGCGTTAACAGTGGGCCAACCCGCCCCTGGATCCCCTAGGATCCTATGGTGGCCTCAGCCACAAACACCATCGCTCATCCTGTCTCCTCTGAAAGCAGAGGAGTACGGAGAGCGATGTGTTCCCGCCACGTTGCGTATTCGCCGACGATCAATGCCAACCCCATGAAGGGGAAGCCATTGACCGCCGCCCAGGGTGTACCGGCCGCTCCGGTTCCATTCCCCCCGGACTGCAGCGGGATCGGAATCGGAACGACACTCGAGGAGGTTACCCAACACACACCCCTAGGTGACGATTCACCCTATAAAAATCTCAGCTAAAGGTGAGTTGTCACTTTTTGAAATCCTTGGTGGTTTATACACCCACTGTATGGGTGAGCTCACTACGTCCAAATTTAGAGGTGGTCAACTCTGCCAACTAATACTTCTAACGGGTTTGCAACTCTTTACAAAATTTTTGTGCTTATATTTTACCAGTGTATGTAGCTAATAAAAATATGTTCAAAAGTATAAAATAGATAGAGATAAAAACAACCGTTAGTTATGCAGTTAGGTAAATAAAAAAAAAACCAATACTAAAAACAGATTTAATAATAATTGTTTTAGTATTAGATCCCATTTAACAAAATATCATTAACTCATTTAACAAAATGTAAAAATAACGTTATTTAACAAATAGTGCCGAAAATATGTTCAAAAGTATAAAATAGATAAAGATAAAAAGAACCGTTAGTTATGCAGTTAGGTAAATAAAAAAAACCAATACCAAAAACAGATTCAATAATAATTGTTTTAGTATTAGATCCCATTAAACAAAATATCATTAACTCATTTAACAAAATGTAAAAATAACGTTTTTTAACAAAAAGTGCGGATTTATTAAAAGCTCACTTATCATAATTTAAAGTAATTAAGTGGAACATGAATGAAAAACGTTGATTTAACAATAAACTTATTTAACAAAAAAACTGTTATTTTTTTTATGCCACTAAGGTGATATGATAAATTATAACTCATTTAACTCATATATACTAAAAAGTGACTATATTATTTTAACTTTTCAATACAGTGTCCTATTGTAATTTCACCGTCTATCAACTCTTGAATAGAATTTTCTATATATTTTTGTGTAAATATGGCTTCGTTTGTCCGTTTCGTAATGTAATTATTTTTTCGCCAAGAGCATAAATAATAACTGGCATCTTATATCAATGTTTTTATTAATATCGCAATATTCGGCTTGAATTTTTTTTTTTTATTAAGCCTTGAGTTCCACGACTCTGTGACGTTATTAGTTTTGTATCGAATGTTATAAAAACACCACTTATTTGACAAATATGCTTTTCTTTTAAGCCAGGCCCTCTCAAAGTAATTGTTAAATATGGAAGTATTGTCTTTTTTCATATTTTCCCCCGAATAAATCTAGGCCTGCATCCTTCATCGTTTCTATTGTATCCGAATATATAGTAGGTACTGGCGTGCTGTAATGCTCGCGAAGGAGGTGGCGGAGCGCGCCCGGGAGAGATTTAGAACTCTCCCGGCCCGCCGAGCCCGCAACTTGCTCGCCGCGCGTCGCAGGCGACTCAGGCGCCGGAGGTGGCTTAACGACCTCCGTCCTCCATGAGCGCAGGCCTGGGGGTGGCACGTGAGGCCGCCTGTCACCCCAGCAGAAGCAGGCCGGGACGGTGGGGCGACTAGCGCCCCTCCCCCAAACCGGGGCAAGACGGGTACACCGTGGTTCCCAAACCCGAGGGGGCCATCTCGAAACCGGAGATGGCCCAGGGTCAGTCGGGGTGCCAGGGATATGCTCTATGGGCAACCTTACACCCCGGCGTCTGTAGACCCGAGACAGAGTGCGGTTTTAGTCGGTACAAGCCCGACATAACCGCCCCCGCTGGCTGGCGGGGGGGTATCCGAAGGGATTTCTGCAAGAAAAAAAAAACAAAAGGTACTGGCGTGCTTTCAAAACGCACTCTTTCGATACAAGTACTAACTTTCAGCTTTATTTCATTACCAGTAATGTCCGGCTGGCAAATATGAGCTTATTATGATTTATTATTTATTATAAAAAATAATTACATTACGAAATTAGTCTTTATACATCAGGGGAAAATATGAAAAAAGACAGTACTTCCATATGTAACAATTACTTTGAGAGGACCTGGCTTAACAGAAAAGCATATTTGTCACATATAAGTGGTGTTTTTATAACATTGGATATAAAACTAATAACGTCACAGAGTCGTGGAACTCAAGGCTTAATAAAAAAAAAATCCAACCCGAATATTAAGATGTTAATAAAAACATTGATAAAAAATGCCAGTTATTATTTAAGCTCTTGGCGAAAAATTAATTACATTACGAAACGGACAAACGAAGCCATATTTACACAAAAAAATATAGAAAATTCTATTCAAGAGTTGATAGACGGTGAAATTACAATAGGACACTATTGAAATTTTAAAATAATATAGTCACTTTTTAGTATATATGAGTTAAATGAGTTTTAATTTATCATATCAGTTTTTTTGTTAAATAAGTAATAATAAAATAATAATAAACGTTTTTCATTCATGTTCCACTTAATTACTTTAAATTCTGATAAGTGAGCTTTTAATAAATCCGCACTTTTTGTTAAAAGTTTATTGTTAAAGTTATTTTTACATTTTGTTAAATGAGTTAATGATATTTTGTTTAATGGGATCTAATACTAAACAATTATTATTAAATATGTTTTTGGTATTGGTTTTTTTTATTTACCTAACTGCATAACTAACGGTTCTTTTTATCTCTATCTATTTTATACTTTTGAACATATTTTTATTAGCTACATACACTGGTAAAATATAAGCACAAAAATTTTGTAAACAGTTGCAACCGCGTTAGGAATATTAGTTGGCTGAGTTGACCACCTCTAAATTTGGACGTAGTGAACTCACCCATACAGTGGGTGTATAAACCACCAAGGATTTCAAAAAGTGGCAACTCACCTTTAGCGGAGATTTTTATAGGGTGAATCGTCACCTAAGCCTTAAAACTATAAAATAAACGAATCAAATAGGGCGGGGGCGGCAGCATAGCAGCTAAAGTTTAGGATTCGCTATCGTGATGTTACGGGTTTGAACTCCTATAATAGGGATGTGGACTATTTTTGGGAAAGTGTTTAAAACCATGCATAAGTACCAAATATAGCCCAAACTATTTATTATTATTTTTTTAATACAACTAAGACCTTTAAAATAAGTTATTTAAAATTCCATTTCAAATTTCGCGCCAAAACGTGGATACCTGTCAAACGCCCGCTGTGACGTCACATGTTCCTACACATTGTCGAAGTTGTATGTAATAGAAAGTTATTTCGTAGTTTTGTGTTAATAAGATGGATTTTACGTTTTATAAATGTTGTGCGGTGCTGCAGTGTGAAAGTGCTACTATTAAAACACCTGAAAAACTATTTATTCACGTTCCACGTACAAAAACGATGCGGAAAATGTGGCTTCAACTAGCCCGTCGGGATCCGGCACTTGTATCTACACAAAGTAAAATGATTTCTGTGAGGATCATTTTGATGTAAGTTTGATAATATTTGTTAGATTTCCTTGTATTAAAAGAATTTTTAATACATTTTTTTTTCTGCCTCGAGGAACTAAAAAGAAATGAAACAATTTGTTAAAAAGATAAAACATAACCTCTAAATCATATTATTTTATTTTATTATATTCAATTTAACTTTTCTAGTTTATAAATACCTACGATTACTATTATAATGTATCCTGAGTATATTACTTACATGGAGGTCTTCACATTTCTAAATTCACCAGAGCAGAAGTTACTATTTGTAGCCAGCGTAAAGCAATCAATTCTTGGCACATTTGAACTATCTGCCTTAATATATCCACTTTCCATTATGGGAAAACCTTTAAAAATTGATCCAAAAAGACAATTGAGCAAATTTCGAAGAAATTTCACGGGAATCACAGTAATAATATTATCCAAATATCAACAAACACCATAGTACTTGACAGCAAAAATTCTTGTTTGGCAACAGGTGACGTCACGCATTTTGATTGGTGTTCATTGTCACGTGACTTGAGGGTGAAATATTTAATTACATTTTATTAAATAAAAAATTAATCCCTTGTTTATTGAAGAAAATATTGTGTTTTTTATTATTTCTATTATAGAAACTACCTTTTCGTGGTAAAATTGTATACTTATTTGAGTACAGTCCACATCCCTATTATTGACGTTCTAAAGTGTACCCACCCACCTAGAAGAAAAAGAATTCGTTCCAGGATGCCTCAATGGAATATTTACCTGCCAATAATTCGAACTTGGGCACGTTTTTACGTTGATACCTACCAAGCAGTCGTAGATATAAATTTCAAGAACGCTGCAGAGATAAAAATAACCGCGTATTCATTTAGATTTTAGAGAGTAATCTCGGGTTTACCTAAACTAGAAGTTTATTATTGTGTGGGCAGTGTGACAAAATCATTAATCTCAATACCAAGGTATAACCGTCATCTATCGACGCAGTTTATCAGTCGGCAAATGTTAACAACTCACAAATCAAAGTAGTCAATGACACAGTGTTATTTCCAATGACCTCTATGACACTTGCATAATTAAACTTCCTAATTCAAGTGCGTACGCGACGGTCATTTCAGGCAGTAGGTAGTAGTTTCAAAGAAACCAGATTCTTTGAAATAAACGCCTAAAATTTCAGGGTGATTTTTAAAACGAATCTTCGTCATCCGTGATATTAGGTAGGTATTTTCTTAAAGTTTTAATGACTTCTATAACTAGTCTGGCCATAAATACTGTTACATAAAAACTTTTCTTTCTTTTTCAACTTTTTAATTATTTTGAATTTGGAACACGTATATTATTTTAAAAACTTCTTTCGATTTCGCGCCATTTCACATATTTTTTCGTGTTCATTATCGAATTACAATATGGAATGGGGTGTTAAAGAAAATAGGATCGCAGTGATCGCCTTGCACAAAGTGGGTATGGAGCCGTCGTCGGTCATATTCTACACTTCAAAAACTTGGTATCAGCCGTATGTTCGTATATCGTACTATCAATAGATACAACATCACTTCGTCTGTCGAAGACCAGAAAAGATCGGAGCGGCCGTCGGGATCAATGTAAAATATAAAATAACATCAAATAAATCGCGATAGAATCCGTTAAAAATAGTTTTATTTCAATGTGTGACATTCGCGTAAACTTCCGACAATATCAAATATAATTTTAATTTTCTTATAAAAGCTAATACCTATTCTTCGGTTTCTTGCGTGAAGAGTGAGGAACTTATAACCAATCTTTCACCCTCGCGCAAAACGCGACTCTACATCGGCTCGCGCACATTAACCGTATGTATGACCGATAGCTATAATAATCTAGTATTTTTATTGGTATAAAATCTAATATTTGTCGATTTCTAGCTTGATGAGTGTATAAACGTATAACTACGCTACTGTTTTATGAACGATATGTGCAAGTCGCGCAAATATCTTAACTTGTGTCACCCAAATAAAACGTAGACCGGTAGATTATACTTGATAGAAATCATCGGCTTAATCGACGTTGATATACCTACATACATACCATTTTAGTAAAGTTTGAGAGTAGAGAAGCAAGTGGAGTGCTTTTGATCAGATAGAGAATCATCTATAACGATTACTAAAAGTTGTTTTAATAGCACAATCGGTCTGTCAACCACAAGATAGAGGTGCACTCGTTGCATCATATTTTGCTCCAAATTTAAATTTCATATTAGTCCGTTGAAATGTTTGGGACATGTGTTCATGTGTCAATAGAAGCTTAACCCCAAGTTTGTGGGGTTGCCGCCCTTGTACCCCGGCCGCCATCTTGGAAAAAGGGGTGCAAATACCTTTTTTCGCGATATCTCGGAAACTATGCGTCCTACAAAAAAATCGTAAAGACATCATTTGTAGCAAATCGCTTTGCCTACAAATATGTTCATAAGCAAAAGTGAGAATAATTCTATAAAGGGCGGCAACACCACAAACTTGGGGTTAAGCTTCTATTGACCACCACACATGTCCCAAAAATAAAATTGCGGCCTCTAAAAAATGCAATATTAGGTCCTTAAATTGTATCATTTCAATGGCCTATATCCACTGACGTTAAAGGAGTGTGAGCTGCTAATTACCTAATTGTTGTAATACATACATCTTGCATTAACTTAGTTAAAATCCCGCGTCAAAAACTCCTGCCCTTATCCTACCCCCTTCTCCACTTTACTCATTTAATGCTGTTGTCTACACACATTCATCCTAAAATCGCGCAAGTCCCTCGCACTTTTTTAAGCACCTACGAGTGAACTGCTTACACCATCATCCCAGGGCGGTTATGCCGATTGCTACCAACCAAAAAAAAAACAAAAAAAAAACATAACCACAACTTTGTAGGCCAAGGTCCACTCTCTTTCACGTTCTTCTCCTGATGTAACTTATCTCGACTTTAACAAGAACGAGTGCCGTCTGACCCCCAACATTGGGAGGAAAGCCTGCCCTGGAGTCTCATTCGTTAATCTCATAGGCTCACAGCCGTGAGTTTGCCTTGGGCCCCGAAGATCTTGGTGGAGCCCCATACACCCGAGTAAATTGCTCCTACATATAAGTATCTAACACCATTTTAGGGTTCCGTACCTCAAAAATAAAAAACGGAACCCTTATAGGATCACTTCGTTGTCCGTTCGTCCGTCCGTCCGTCCGTCTGTCAAGACCGTTTTTCTCAGGAACGCGTGGAGGTATCAAACTGAAATTTATATCTAATACTCAGGTCTACTGTCCCTTGGAGCTGTGAAAAAATCAAACTTCTAAGTCAAAGTAATCAAAAGAGACATGCCGTTTATGCCGCAAATTTCCGCAAGATTTCGAAACTCGCACGGGAATCGAATCAAAACCTACAGGGTACTTCCCGTGAACTTAGAATCTTGAAATTTGGTACGAAGTAACGTCTTATAGTAAAGATAAAGGAAAAATTGCGAAAACCGTACATTTTTAGTTACATCATAATTATAATGATAGTAGATTATTAACCAAGGGGATAAAGCAGTGGCTTCTGTCGCGGGCGAGCGTACCTAACGAAGGACTCGAGGTTTACTCCCGAGCGTAGCGAGGGTGTTAAAAGACTTATATCACGAGCGAAGCGAGGGATTTAAGACGAGTCCTGAGTGTAGCGAGGGATTTAAGTTCACCCAAGACTAAGACAGCCTTTATCACCGAGGAAAATACTCTACTTTTCGTACCATTTGCGAAAAAATTAACACAATAATAATATGAGATAAGCATTTATTAAAAATAATGACAATTAAAAGTAAAAGTTAACATTCGAAACATTGGTCCAATTATTGATAGAGAGAGTTACATTTTTGTTTGGCACATTTATTGTTGATGAGTTGATTTGAGTATTTCTCTGTTCTTGCGTCTGAGGAACTTGCGTTTCATTGTACCTAGATAGTATACGTCGGAGATAGTGGTGGTGCATCGTGAGTTGCGGACGAAGATAAGATGCCGGAAATTGATGGTTGTGGCTCTGATGGATTAAGTTTTATATTTTTGTTAATTCGACTGCTTAATATGGTTTTATTCGCCATTGAGCTTTCGATAAAACCCTCAGCTACTCCATCAGAGCTCCAACCACCGTGTCTTTTTATTGACGTAATATCCGCCCCTGAATCCGCCAAGAAAGTCGCCGAAGTTCTTCTAAAGCAGTGACCGGTGTAGAGTTCATCTATAATCTATAATCTTTATTTGTCTGAATATGGTGGTACAATACAGGTCTTATATTAAAGGGTAGGTTCAGCATATTCTACCATTACTGGTGTACAAATTTTTTAAGCACATGCAAGTCACTCAAAAACGCAAAATATATTAACAAAAGTCAATAATACCTATTAAATGATTATTACATTACTAAATTAATTCTTAAAAAATAGTTTCTATAATTTACCATTACACTTTTCGAATTCATCTACCGTATAAAAACATTTCTGGATGAGCCATTCTTTCAACTTCCTCAGAAACACAGAGGTTTGAAATTGCTTTAAGCTGTTTGGGACTGCATTATAAATACGACCACACATCGCAAAACAGTTTTTTTGGTAGAGAGTCGTTTTTGGTACTCGTGGTAGTACAATTCTATCCGGGTTTCTAGTGCTCCTCGGATAAACCTCACGTGCCTTCGAAAAGAAACTAGGACAACATTCAACATCTTTAAGTTTTAAATATTTAGCAATTTCCTTTGGCATATTGCTAATTTTATTTTTGCCGATGGCTTGTCGAGTACATTTCCCATTCCGATAGTTTATAAAATATCTTTTGTTTTCCATGTTGGTGGGACGTAATGCTTGGTATTTATGAATGATTTTAGTATATTGTCCATTTGTCCTTGTACAATGAATGACCGATTTTTCTTTGTCTTAGTTTCCTTTACATTCATCAGCAGCAACTCATGGGAATGATTTTCAACGTCCTCCACCTTTAAGTTTACAAGTTCACATCCGCGGCAAGCACCATTGAGTCCAAAAATTAAGGCCACCTATAAAAAAGATAAAAAACAGGTAAATATATATATTTACCTGTTGGTAATTATTCTATAGAATAATTACCATTACTAAGATACGAAATATTCATAGTTAGATTTAACTTACTATGTATACTTACTTTTGTGGCCAGAAAAATTTCGTCAGGAGCTTCATTAAGAAATTTTTCCACATTTTGAGTCGTAAAAATTTTAGACTTCTTTGCGCAATGCCCTTCTGATTTTCTTTTTAAAAAAGCCAGTAATTTCGTTAATCTATTTATTTCAACGCTGTGTTTGATGCTTATTGTAGCTTTCAGTTTTAAGTATATGCACCAAAATGTATTCGGATTCTTTGTCTTGGATAAATAATTAAAATAGACAAGAAGTACTGATTCAGAAAATGACAGGCCTTTCGCACTTCTCCACGTTGAAAATTCTTCATAAATTTTTAAATAATTTTCTTTGGATTTTGTTGGAAGCAAATTATTTATAATTGCGGCAGCATTTGCACTGATGGAATCCGACAATTCACTGTCACTGTCGCTTTGATTTAACATCATAACGTATTTTTAGACCATTAACTTATTTATAAAAATAAATTAAAATAAACTTAACGTTTATGTATTTGAAGAAAACAAAAACGCGGCAAATTCCTAGACTAATATTTTTTTATCGGAAAAGCAAAGGCATCAAGCTCATACGGCCTCGTCGGTTTTCGTAATTTTATTTAATAATCATAACTGCATAATAAATGCGTATTCCTTTTTCAAAACAATATTTAATATCTAACTTTTTCAATTATAACACATAAAATACTGGCAGGTCAGGCAATTTAAATTTCACGCTCGAAAACCAATCAATCAATGTTTTTTTTTAAACTGTTGGTTTATTAATTAAAATATGAATCGCACGCGTAATTTTTTTAAAGGCAGCATTCCATTTGCAGACAGCCTTTGCCCGCGAACGCCGCTTATGATTCGAAGCGTGCAAATGGTCAAATGTATGTATAATGCTATAAACAAAGGGCGTAAGCATCGGCATCGAGCCCACGATGAAGTACCTTGGGCTCGTACTCGATAGCCGATGGGACTTCGGACCTCATCTCCGAAGTCTGGTTCCGAAACTGAGGGGGGCTGCGGCCGCGCTATCGCGGCTGATGCCCAACGTTAAGGGACCCAACGCCCCCACTAGGAGACTGTACCTGGGGATCGTGCGAAGCATGGCCCTGTACGGGGCCCCAGTATGGGCGGAGACTCTGGCGGCCCGCAACGTGGCTGTATTAAACAGCCCGTTAAAAGCGATGGCCGTCAGAGTCATCAGGGGGTATCGCACGATCTCCGTCGAGGCGGCATGCTTCCTAGCCGGGAGCCCTCCATGGGACCTGGAAGCGAGAGCCCTTGCGCTGCTGTACCAGTGGCGCAAGGAGGCGCTGGAGCGGGGCCATAGGCCGGAGCCCCGAGAAATCAGGGCTCAGCGGTCCCTGCTCCGCCAGGAACTCATGGGGACATGGAGGGTGCGACTTGAGCACCCAAGGTGGGGGGAATCCACCATTGCGGCGGTGAGACCGATCATGAAGGAGTGGTTGGAGAGGGAACATGGGGACCTCTCCTACCGGATGTGCCAGATGGTTACCGGACACGGGTGCTTCGGTAAGTATCTGTGGCGCATCCACCGGGAGACAACGCCGCAGTGCCAGCACTGCGAGGATCCTGGCGAAGACACGGCGCTCCACACGTTGGTGGAGTGCCCTGCGTGGGCGAGTCAACGCCGGGATCTCGTTGCGGTCCTGGGCGTGGACGTTCTCTCGTTGGAGACCATGGTGAGGGCCGTGGTCTCCGACGGGAGCAAGTGGCACGCCGCCGCCTCTTTCTGCGAGCAGGTAATGCGCGCGAAAGAGACGGCGGAGAGGGAGCGGGAGAGAACCCTGCCCCCCGAGTTTCGCAGTCTGCGGCGAGGACGCCGCAGACTCATCTACGCCCGGGACTACCGACCTCCATGATCGGGGCCTGAGGACGGCAGTTGGCCGACTCGCCGTCCTTACAGAAGCAGGCCGTGGCGGAGGCGTGTCGTGTGTGCCCTACACACGCCTGCCAACTCACCGAAGCGGGATAAAACCCGACCCCACCAGGCGAGGCCGCGGTGGCGGCCAAAGTCCGCCGGCAACCCTGGGGTTATCCTTTCGAGGGCTTACCCGGGGTACCCGGCAACGGACACTTGGGGAGGACACCGTGCGGTTTTAGTCGCGACACGACATAACCACCCCCGCTGGCCGGCGGGGGGGGTATCCGAAGGGATTTCCGCACGTTAAAAAAAAAAAAAAAAAAAAAAGTATACATTTCGGTAAGTATTCCAAATTTAAATCACATTCTCCCCCTAGAGGATGAATGAAATTCAGTACAATTTTCTTTCCCTGTTTTTAACAGATTAAAAATGACTATTGTTATGTTCGCTTTTTGTGGCATAGAATGTCACTTTTTTGAGCAAATGGTACGAAAAAAATATTTTTGAAAATTTTAAAGTTACTACTTCTTTTCTCATGAACGCGTAGAGGTATTAAATTGAAAATACTACTACTTTTACTTATATACCTACAGGTTTGTACGGAACCCTCTCGGTGTGCGAGTCCGACTCGCACTTGTCCGGTTTTTTTTTAGGTCGCTTATTGATATAAATAGTTTTATGTCAATACCGTCAAGACAAACTCGCATAGATTGGTCAGTAACTATTCTGTTACTATCTGTACTAACATGGCGTAGTGTACTAACACGCTTTACTAGTAGATACACGGCTTTTGTTTAGGGAAGATTCATGTGAGTGGTATCCTAGATCGGGGCGTGAACCCGCAACCTCTGGATGATAAGTTCAAAGCCTTAACCCACGCCACCGTCGCTCGCCTTAGAAGTTAATTTTTGTAAAGTTGCTGTTACAGAACTTGCCCTTATCCTAGAAGGCTTTAGAGGACGTACTTATATTTCAAAGAATAATAATATCTTTTAAACTGGAAATTATGAAAGTCACCGAACCAGTAACGCGAACGAATAACATGCACCTGCTGAGTATTACTGCCGATTAAATATAAAAGCTTCATGTTGGATATAATTCAAAAATTATATAATAATGAAGAAAAAACAAACAACAAGAACATTATTGTAGGTATATCTTACTACTTTTAAATTGAGAAAGATTGGATGAATTCATGTTAGCTTTTTTTAATAAGTTATTATATTGTTTAAAACCTAGGCTATATTTTTTCGCAATCGGAATAGCATATAGGCTACTTTTTATCCAGGGTATAGGTCTTCCTGGGGTTATCCTTTCGAGGGCTTACCCGGGGTGCCCGGCAATGGAGACTTGGGAAGGACACCGTGTAGTTTTAGTCGGTCCGATTCCGACACGCCCACCCCATCGTCGGCACAGATGAGGTGAAGCCCGTGGGTGTTTCCACACGCTATAAAGTGTATAGGTCTTGTGGGTCGCGAGAATGCGTGTTTACAAAGTATGTATAGTGTTGGGCTAAAGAAGCTTTGGGCAGACAAATTATGTATATGACCCACATATCCTTGTAAACACAAACCTCACAGCATGTTGGGCTTATTAAGTATTTGTAAACTAGCCGCGAGAACGGGATCAACGAGGGATAACGGGTGGAGCTAGCAGCGAGAAATTGCTTGTAACACATACATAAATATAAAATGAAATAATTATGGTTGCCAATGGGGATACATACGAATAGCAGCAACTGGCTCAAACTCTCACATCGTCACTGTTTTCCCTCTTACGTGACAAGTTATTAATATTTTTCTGGAACTGTCATAAAACTTCTCAATGAAAATAACAATCACAAGAGTATATAAAAATAATTCCAAATATGGGTGTCATTTGAATTAACGGGTTTTCGACCAGCGACTGGAGACGACATTGCTTGACGTGGATCACTGTGCCGTTCAATTTCGTACTCATGGTAATTTTAAGCAGAATCACCGCTTTGTCAGTGTTCACGCCTTATTCTAATTCTCATATACTTTGAGAATGTAGTAATTGGCAAAATGAACGTACTGTTATGTTGAATAGTTTACCGATGAAAAGTGGAGCGCTATACTGCGGATCTCGTATCAACTGGGGTAAATTTCCGTGCTTTTAGGCGTTTCTGCCTATAAACTATTGGAAACAAATATAGCTTACTTAGGACTCATAATGTTTGTGTCCGTGATGCTTATCTCTTTTAAAGGTAGTTGTTTGGCTATTTGTGTCTATTGTCTCCCGTTTGCTAAGGAGGGAAGTGGATTTAGTAAATTTCTTCTGATTAATTTCTTTGCGGGTTCCAGGACAGTTTAACTCGGCGGCCGGCCCAATCATCACCGGAGGAGCCCTGGGTAGCTGCCACTCGTGCGCTGGAGCAGCGTATGATGAGTCGGTTGGAGGCCTTAGTGGACTCCATGCGCCGTCCACCTCTGGCGCCACCGGTGGCCGGCTACGCGGCTGCAGCCCGGAGGGGCCATACACTCCCGGCTGCGGGAGAGGCCCAACCGGAGCCGGCTCGTCGCCCCGCTCCCACTCAAGGCCCTACTCCCGCACAGAGTAAGGGTAAGGGGAAGGGGAAGGGCAAGGGGAAGACGTCCCCAGCCCAGGCCCCAGCCTCAGCCCCAGCCGCGGCTCCGGATTCCTCCCGAAGAACCCCACTGGAAGGGGGCTGGGAGGTGACGAACAAGGCCGACGCCCTAGCGGCTCGGCTTAGGGAGTCGCTGGATGCAGCCGACGTCCGGGTGTCCAGGCCCATTAAATGCGCAGAAGTGCGCATCACGGGCCTGGACGACTCCGTCACGTCTGAGGAGCTTAGGCTCACCGTGGCGGAGGCCAGGGACTGCTCCCCGGACACAGTCAAGGCCGGAGCGATACGCTTCGGCTGCGGTGGACAGAGGGCAGCAGTTGTCGGCTGCGCTATCGCGGCGGCCCAAAAGGTCGCTGACGGGAGGCGCCTCCTGCTAGGAGGCTTCCTGAGGGCGCACGTGCGGCTCCTGCAGGCCCGACCCGCCAGGTGCTTCAGGTGCCTATCGGTGGCCCATGTGGGGGTGCACTGCACGACGGAAGTAACGGCGGGTGACCGTTGCTTCCGCTGTGGCCAGCCCGGTCATAAGGCCGGCACGTGTAGCGCCCCGTTGCACTGTTTCAGATGTGCAGCGCGGGACAAGCCGGCTGACCATAGGGTTGCAGACAAGGCCTGCGCCGGAGGGGAGCCGATGCCGGGAGGCCGGCCTTCCGCCCCTAGTTCGCAGCGGGATGCGGAGATGGGGGTTCCATAATGGATCCCCAACTCTGCATCCTTCAGGTGAACGTGGGCCACAGTGCCTATGCTCAGGCCCTTCTGCTCCAGAGCATGGCACAGTGGACCATAAATGTCGCCGCCGTCGCCGACCCATACACCCACCGGTTCCTCGGGCCTGCCTGGGAAACCGCACTGGATGGGACGGCGGCACTGGTGCACAACCCTGCCGCCGGCAGCCCCCTCTTGCCATCGTTGCAAGGGGACCCGGCTGCGTGGCGGCGGCGGTTGGCGATATAGCGGTCGTGGCTGCTTATTTCACGCCGAACCGAGACTTAGCTGCATTTGAGCAAGGGCTCCGTCAGCTGGCAGTCGTCGTCAATGCCTACCAGCCCCGTCCGGTCCTTGTGCTCGGGGACTTCAACGCCTGGTCGTTGGCCTGGGGTTCCCGACACGATAGGGGCGCGACGGGGCATAGAGGCAGGGCACTGGTGGAATGGGCCGAACGACTCGGCCTAGTCCACCTAAATCGGGGAGCCGTGGACACGTTCGTGACCTCGAGGGCTAGCTCCATCGTGGACATTTCGTTCGCGAGCCCCTCGTTGGGGTCCCAGGGTCAGTCGGGGTGCGAGGGATATGCTCTATGGGCAACCTTACACCCCGGCGTCTTAAGACCCGAGACGGCGTGCGGTTTTAGTCAGTTCAAGCCCGACATAACCGCCCCCGCTGGCCGGCGGGGGGTATCCGAAGGGATTTCCGCACGAAAAAAAAAAGGACAGTTTACCTTTCCCTGGGACTTACTCGGTGTGTTCGTGGGTCGCTACTGTTGACCCAGCTGTACAGGAGTTACAGTAGTAGGATTGAGGGTAGAAACAGTCGCAAAAAAAAAAATTAAAGTGTCTGTTTTCTTTCTTGAAATGGCTGGGCCGATTTGATGGAATTTTCACTGTCAGATAACTGATGTTAAAAGGCGTAACTTAGGCTACTTTAATTTTAGAAAAATAATTCATAATAAAACTTTTAAAAAAATAGCTTTAATTAAAAATAAATTTATTGTTAAAGTTAATGTGTATTATATTACGTATAATATGAACAATTTGTCAGAATATTTTTTACCCAAAAGCTGTAAAAGCACAGCACACGTTTTGTAGTTTGTCATTGTATATTTTCTTCCAACTATGCTTTAATTTCATCACAATCACACTAAAAACTCAAAACTCAAAGCAAGTCTTTAATGCTCTAGAGCAATAAAAATGTATGAAATTTCATTATTGCACAGTTTTTTTTTAATCGCACCAAAAGGTCTCAATGGATTAGCTCTATTCAGCCGGCCGATATCAATACTTTTTTTTTACGTACGTATTATTCGTTTCTATCCTACTTGTTCCAAGTTTAAAAAATGATTGCTGCTAACTCTGATTTAAAAATGAAAGAAATTTAAAAAAGTGATTTGGCGGGAACTTTGTTAATTTTGCTTGACAATATTTTTGGAAACGATGAAGTGTGATACTATCTGATTTTAAGTGCTTCGGCTTCGAATTAAAATGGAATCATCTAGCGACACATTAACTCCGGAAAACATTCTAAATGAAGCCGACAGTGTTATAGAAAATCTTTTACCCTTAAAATCTCGAGTACAATACGTAAAATCTTATGAGAAATTTATTGATTGGAAATATAGTTACATACCTAACTACAATAGTTGGACATAATATATGGTCTCGCGAAGTTTTTTTATAGATATTGATATCTTCTATAATATTATAGAACATTCTTTGTTCTATCATCAACACTTTCCGCATGCGCATGCGATGAAAGACATTTTATGACCTTTTTTTTAAAGGTTGGGTCGGTTTTTTTAGGGATTTCTAAGGATTTACATTTTTTCTAGTAATAAATATAAACTGTTTGAATTTTTGAAATCAGTCCAGTAATTTTTAAGTTTATTCGTTATATACAAAAATACAAATCTTTCCTCTTTATAATATTAGTGTAGATGTAGATGTGGATTTAAACTCTCAATACAATATGCTACCAGAGAGTTTTGTTAGTTCTGAGATGTGACGAAGATCGGCATGCGGCGGGGGCGGGCGGACGTGCCAAGGCAGGCAGGCAAGCAACATATTTACTCATACGCCTGAAGCGTAAATCACCGTGCATCTATTTCGAGTTGGCCTGTACGGGTGTGAGCACAGGCAGAGGAGCGCGGGGCGCGGTTAGACGCCGATGCCGGTCTGGCGCCAGAAGGATTCCCCAGCGCCCCGCACTCCCCACGCTACCCCGCGCCATTGCTCGAGGTCACCGTGCGCTCGTGTCTTCACTTTGCTGTCGCAAATCACCAATGTGATGCTTATTCAGAAAGTTGATAAATATTTAAGTAGCAGAATGGACAAATAATATCCTGTAAGACTGCTACGTAAGTTTGTTGAGTAGGCCAAGTGCTATTTATAAGTTGAAAGTTTGATCGCATATCTGTTGGTGAAGCGCTAAGTAGGTAAATATTCTTTACGCTTATTATACCTACCTAATATGGGCTTACCTACATACGCTTCCTAGTCGTAGTAATTATTATAGACCTAGGTACCTACTTGTAATTTTATTCGCAATTTTACAAGATAACGTGTGGAAGCCCAATTATTTAGCCAACTCTGACCTATAGGTACTTAGGTAGGTAGATAAACTTTAGCTTATTTATGATTAATAAATCGGCCTTGTCACTTATTCATTTTTAATGTAGGTACCTACCTACTCTCTGAGAAAACAAGTACGCGATATATTAATGTAAGTAATTGAACATGGCACATCTTTACTCACTTGTAAGATTCTGTCCGAGACGAACAGAATAACCCGACGCAGTGTAATACTCTTGGCAATCTGATCTCCCCTTCCCCCGCCCTGTACGGCCCCGCGCAGGGTTGCCCTGCGGTCATTGGTTACTCATACATCTTGCAAAACCTGTACTCGTTCCATTACACTAATTCATAACGTTTGTTTACATAGCTAAACACTACAATATCTCACTACTTGCACTTTTGAAATTCAATACAAATTACATAAATAAAAAAGTCTATAGGTACGTTTTTACATGAAAAACTCATTCGCACAAAAACGCGCGCACCGCGTTGAACTCCAACAGAGAATGAATATAACGTAACTACCGAATTGAAAGTAGGTATTACATACAAAATATCAAGCTAGTCGGACAGATGTTTGTATAGTTATACGGTAACTACGCGAGAGACTATGACTCTTAACTGTGGGCATTAAAGACTACATTTCAACATTTGAACTTCTTTAAAAATTTGTACAACTGTTTATAGGTACTACGATATTTAAGTATCTCAGACTAAAAAAAATCTTTAGTCTGAGCTACTTATCTACCGAAACTTACAAGGTATAGAATGACTCGCATAATCGATATCCATTCGGTTAAAATTAAGTCCCCGCTTGGACCCAATCACAAAAAAAAACACATTATTACTGATTGGAAACGTAGATTGTTGCGTATCATCATTCAACCTAACTCCAGTCCGGAGCCCTAAACTATAAGATAGGTACATTTCTGTTCCATCAGTACTTTTTCGATGAAATCTTTCCTAACGGATTTGAGATAAACTTGAGCTTAGGTGGTATGGTGTCATAGACCAATATAAATAGCTTTTTTCAGAGGGTAATTAGATGACTACTGGAGGTATTAAAAAGCGGCCAAGTGCGAGTCGGACTCGCCCATTAAGGGTTCCGTAGCAGCAAGTAACATAATAATGTCTTTTTTTTAATTTTTATATTTGAGTTACTTGCATGAAAGGTAAATTGCGGTTTACGATTTATGACGTATTAAAAAAACTACTTACTAGATCTCGTTCAAACCAATTTTCTTTGGAAGTTTACATGGTAATGTACATTATGTATATTTTTAGTTTTATCATTCTGTTATTTTAGAGTGCCCGGTAGATGGCAATAGGCTCGCCCCCTATTACATTGGGACCTTAACAAAACTGGCGAATCGTGGGTGTGTAATAAACCTCTTATTATGTTATGTTATGTTTATGCTTATTTTAGAAGTTAAAGGGGGGGGGGGGGGACGAAACAAAATTGACCACTTTGAAAGTGTCTCTTGCGCAAACTACATATTCAGTTTAGGAAAAAATGATATTAGAAACCTCAATACCTTTTTGAAAGACCTATCCATAGATACCACACACATGTAGGTTTAATGAAAAAAAAATTTTGCTTTTCAGTTCTTAGTATGGGGAACCCCCAAAATTTATTGTTTTTTTGTTTCTATTTTTGTGTGAAAATCTTAATGCGGTTCATAGAATACATATACTTACCAAGTTTCAACAGCATAGTTCTTAGTTTCAGAAAAAAAGTGGCTGTGACATACGGACGGACAGACAGACAGACCTGACGAATCTATAAGGGTACCGTTTTTTGCCATTTGGCAACGGAATCCTAAAAAGTGGATGTCCCCAAATTTATGAAATAGAGCTGAGCCTTAACTATGAGTGTTAAATATTTGGTATCCTTTTTTGTTTTCGTGCGGAAATCGGCGACCGGTAGAGACCTGAGCATTACGGTTCATCTCCGGTTTCGAGATGGCCCCCTCGGGTTTGAGAACCACAGTGTCCTCGTCTTGCCCCCGGAAAATTAAATAAAATTGTAAATTAGTTACGTTTAGTAGTATACTTAGAGAAATAAAAAAAAATACGCGAATTATGTTCAGTGCCGCCAATTGCGGGGAAAATTCCCGATTTGCGGGGAATTGAGGGTTTGCGCGGGGAGACCTATTATTAAGATCTATTTTTCGGTGGGCTCCAACTATTTTATGAGGGGTTAAATAGATAAAAATTATGATATAGATTAAAAAATCACTTAGCAGATACAGCTCGACCCTTCCACTGTATTGCTTGCAAAGAATTTGAAAAATATTCCCTACCTATTTATTGTTTATGGTTGTCGCCTTTGAGTATCGGTTGTCGTGTACGGTTGAAATTTTTAAATTCTGGAAAAGCTATTAAAAAGTGCCGAGATCTTCACTAAAATGTAAGTTATTTACATTTTACAAGTAAGCTTTTAATGTGTTCATTTCAAAAAAATAATTTAGAGACTTTGTGGGCATGAAAATAAAAGCGGGGATTTCCAAGAATTGGCAGCGCTGACACGGGGAATCGAGATTTTTTTTTATTGATAGCACAGTTATGTTAAATGAACGATTCTGAACACAAACATTTTTGTTTTGTAATTTTATTGTTGTCCGTTCTTGATGGACTCAAAAACTACTGAACGGATATTGATGCGGTTTTTCTATTAGAAAGGTCTTGATTAGACTTAAAATCTGCCGTTGTTTGATTGTAATTGGTAGATAGATATGATCAGAGGAATGACCAAAAATGAATCGACCTCCGCGTGAATAATTAAAAGTTACTGAATTATATATTTTTCATACGTTTCCACCATTACTCGAATGGAATAACGCTTTTGACGCCTTTTTAGTTGTGACTTGATTTACAAAACCAATGGTATTTCTTTAATCTGTGGTGGTTTTTTTGCATCCTAGCTTCGCTTATGATCTCTAATATCTTGTCGTGAGTAATTACCCCAGTCTAAAAGAGTCTTCCTGCATACCAACAAGTGCCTGTCAGTACCAGTTTCCCTACCACTTGCAATACAATACTTATCCCGTGGATTTTTCAACTTTAGCATTATATTATTGCTATAATTATGTGATTTTTTGTTTTTAATAATAATAAAATGAACAAAACTGGAAGAATCTCAAAAATTGCTCGATTTTTACAATCGTTTTTCTCAATAAATCATGCAAGTTGTTAGAAAAAGGTAAACTTGCGCGCCTATCTATTGTAGAAAAGTGATAAAATGAATAGTCCTATTGAAAAAAGTGTCTATGTTCAGAATAATGATGTTAAGTTAAATGTATGGAAGGGCCGGTCGGAGCAATCACCTTAAAGTACAACTTTATTAAGGCCGCACTCTCTTAGTAACCAAGAGAGTGCGCCATTTCAAGCCTAATGGCATACAAAATTCACTTCTTTGTCCGCCTGTTTTCTTGTAATGCTCAAACCAGTCATATTGGTCTGTTTATCTACCGTAGACTTTTATGGTATTCCAGCCAGGACATGAATGAACTCAGATATATTTTTGTGCTTTGGAAGGGATTTTGTCAAGGTATGCATTTTGATAACTCTTAGGTGTTAATAGAGTTCCGATGGTCTTTTTAATTTCAGAGCAAAGTTCTCAGAGTCCCTGTACTGTGCCGATGTTGCCAGACCAGGCCACGACTTTAATGTCTTAGTGACTTCCGCATTCAATCTTCTCAAGACATTTCGGCTTATATCATAGACAAGAAAGGCAACGGTTAATGGCAATAGGGTCGCCATCTATTACATTGGGACCTAAACATAAACTGGCGAAATGTGGGTGCTAGCACCTCTGCCTACCCCTTCGGGGATATAGGCGTGAGTTTATGTTATGTTTAGAAAGGCCAGTTTAGACGTGATGTTAAATTATTGTCGTAAATCCAAACCGTTTTCATGCGCCTATAGGTTCTTGGTCTACCTTCTCAATGTCGTGTATAATAAAGTCTTCGACTATTGCACTTCGACTATTGCGACTTCGACTATTCGAGTATTACCTTGGTATCAGTCTTTCTTCCTAAGAATTTAAAAGAGGCTGTGTCAGATACTGTTGCTTGGGCGGCTTTATCGCTTGAAGCGATTTCTACTAGGCAACCTTTGGATGGTAATGTGTTGGTAGGATTGAGCGGTAGTTGTTTGGCGTACTAATTTGTAGTCAAATATAACATGTAGGTACATGATACATATAAACATTATATATAAATATATATACATATATATATATATATATCTCCATCTATATATACATACAAACAAATAATGTATACCTACATATATTATAATATATACTTATATATAAAATATACTACACAGTTACACAAAAAATTTATTTAAAAAAACTTGGAATAGAACAACATGTGTACAGCGCTAAATAGTGTTCCCTCACCATAGACTTAAAATTGGTTATTCTGAGCTTTTCTATGTCCACTGGTAGCTTATTCCATAGACGATTGGCTGTAACTGTGAAGGAGTTGTCGTAAAAAGCTGTATGCAACGGCATCTTCAGTCTTAAGTGTCCTGATGACCATAAACATCTCGAATGAGTATCGTGAAGGAACTCGAAACGTCCTTTATGATAGGAAGGGTTTGAAGGATTAATAATATCATAAACAAACAAACATTTTGGAGACGCTCAAGCTTATCCAACTGGTTTTCGGTTAAATCAAGAATAGCTAAAGTAAAGCCAAATTAATATGCCTGAATTGAATGAATTTATTGTAAAAAAGTATTTTATAGATTATGTACTACAATTTTAATTGAGTTTCATTATAAATCAAATAAAAAACTTACATAATCGTAATATAAATTTAAACAAAATAAAACACGTACTTAAATAGTTTTACAAAAAAAAAAATCTGATGAACTAACAGTGTCATAACATAACTATCACTGTCATCACTGCTGTCTGCACTCAAAGCATATCTTTGAGTTAAATCATTTTCAATAATGTTGTCTATTCTTACATCACGTTCAATATATTAGGTCGTTACATATGAAATTGCCGTTTTTCTTGAAGAAATTGGAGGAAACCCAATTTTCAGTACTAACATTTTTGCATTTTGGAATGACAAATCAAAATTTTATGATTTAGGAAGTAGATACTGTTTTTGACGATCGAATAAAATTATTAAGCGGCCAATAAAAACAAAATTTAAAACAGAGTTATAAAATCTTGAAATCAGCTTTCAAACAAAATATAAATAATGGGAATAGCTATTAAATTACAGGAATAACGAACTCATGAATTTGTAAGAAACTTTCGGCAATTTCATAGGTAAAGACCTATTAATTTTGACGTGACAACGTCCTATAAATCGATGGAGCCGGCTGCACGCACGAAAAAACATGATGCAACATGCCGATAACTGACGTATGCGGCGTTACCTCGCTCTGGGCTTGAAGTGCAAGAGATGCGTCCGCGTGGACAGCTGCTATACATATAGCTAGTATTTTCTTATGACGTTGTCATGTTCAACTATCATCAGTAAACCGACTTTACAGACAACCGGTTTTTTTTGCGTTTTCTCGACTTTTGTTCCAGTTCTCTACAGTGACTTCTGCACACGTAGTTTCTAGCAGAGTCAGCATCTTTCCAGTGCTGACGGGTGGCTCAGTATTGTTGCGCGCTGCATTACCCTTTATTTAGGCCCAGATTAGCTCAATAGCATTATATTGGCAGTGGTAGGGAGGCAATCTAATGACTTCGTGCCCATGCTCTAAGGCTAGCTAGTCAATTATATAGCGTGGCTTAGACGGCTTAGTTGCATTTACCAAGTGCATTAACTCCACTTTCAGTAAAGTTGGACTTGCTTCCACTCCATTCCTTTCCAGCCACGCCACAATTTCTTGTTTTTTGTTTGACTGGGTTGGTGGTTTGTCAACTTGCACAGAGTGATTGTCCATAAAATTTTTTGATGGGTTTTATAATATATACATATAATATAATAAAGTTTATTTCGGATAAAGTCCATAGAAGTTAGTTCAGTACAATTTACACTTACATACTATTGTTAGTAAGGTACATAATTTCTTAATTTAATTTCTTTATTAATTTCGGTGTGGAGCACCATCCACCTTTTAAATAGGGGGAGTCCCACCGGTTAGATAACGCCACCAGGATGCTGTTGGTGCTGCTCCTCGTGCGATACAATAAGGAATCACAACGCTTTCTTATTCTAGTTGCGAAGTCGTTGACTCGCTCCTCTGCAAACATCCAGGAGGCGCTGCAGTGCCTCGGCTTCCCCATCAGCATCCTGAATGCGTTATTATATTGAACACGCAGGTCATCGCATGCCCGACGCGTAAAACCCACCCGCAAGCCGCACGTGTAAAAGGATTGGCAATATGCTTTGTACAATGTATGTTGAGTACAATGTGCGAACCTGCGGGCGAGCATGTTACACCGGACAGTCAACGACCTACGCTCCCGCTCAATATCTAGGTTATCTTTGAGGTCCTCCGAAACCCAATGCCCCAAATACTTGAACCTATCAACGCGGCTTAAAGGCGAGCCACATAGTGAGACTTCGGGCAGATCAGTGTAGGTTTTAGAACCCGCTTTGAACATCATAAACTCACTCTTATGCGCATTGTATTTGAGGCCGTGGGACCCGGCGTACGCTTCACACAAAAGTGAGCAGCAGTTTTTGAAACTACTCTTTGAAAACCTCAAAATTCATTACTTCATGGTAATCTATCGTTGTTTTTGACGCGAATGCGAGGAGGCAGTCTAGAATAAATCCTTGAGAAGCTGAGCCCGCGTAAGACGGGCTCCTTTTCCCGGTGGTATTTTTAAGGTGGAGGCCGCTGTATCATCGGTTCATAACCGGGAAACTGTATGGTTCGCATTCAAACACGCTCCGTCAATAAACACTACATTGTCCCAATCAGTAATTTTGTTTATCTGGCGTAAAAAAATGAATGAATTCAAAATGATATCGTAGCGTTCCAGTAGGATTTTCCGCTTGTCAGAGTTTTTGTATCTAAAGCAGATTGATTTCGAAGCCTTTGACAGAGACGTTTTACCGCCAGAAAATAAACTACATTCAACGCATTCAGCTTCATTTAACGACCCCAAAAGCTTTTTCCGTGTAGGATATTCTTTTCGCGTGTAATATCCATAAATATGGTTGCGGATTGCAGCAGCATCAAAATTATCATCTCCAACAACTTTCTTGTCTCTCTTTTTTTTTTTTTTTGGAGTTCGTAAAGTATTCTCTTCTAAGTCTGTGCCTGATGGTCCATATTTTTCTTTCAGAATTTGGAATACAGACACCTTCTTCCTTTTTCCTAATGCTTCGGCAACGCGGTCTCTCACTTGTGTTATAGGTAAAAGAGGCCCACCGTTAACACATTCTCGTTCGAAATACTCGTACAATTCCACCACTTGTTCACGAGCTTGACTCTTTAGAGTTTTCCCTCGTTTCCACATGGTAAAATAATAACAACAGTACAAATCAACAACAAAGCGTCGGTAGCTTAGTGGTTAAGGAGTCGACCTTACGATCGAGAGGTCCCGGGTTCGAATCCTGGCCATTACACTACCGACGTGAACCCACTCCTAACACAAGCAATTTAGCTTAGCTGCAGGGGTTAGGGGGAATATTATTAATTTCGGTTACTAATATTCTTTAAAAAAAAAAAAAAATCGTTAAGCAATCGGAGTCTAAATTATAACCAGGTAAACGTCAGAGCAAGATGAGTCCAATAAAAGAAGCCGGGTCGGAAGAAAATAACAGAGAACACACAAAAACGAACAGTCACTTCGCACAACGACAAAAGACTGCGTCATGTATTGGCGGCGACATGGCGTCATGGACAGGTTTTAGTGTTGGCAGGAAAATCCCATGAGTTTTTTTTAAGATAAATTATTATTTGTGTACAAACTTAAAAAATACAAAAATAATTAAATTGAAATTTAATTATTTTTGTATTTTTTAAGTTTATTAAAATAATAATACGTTTTATTATAATCACTATGCGGTTATTATTTACGGCTAAACATTCCTTCGCGAGTAATCATTGCATTCAATTTATCATTGCAGTCAAGTAGGGCCATGACTGTCATCTTTCCGCCTTCCATTCCAGACCTGATGTCATCCGTTGACTAAGGCTGTAACGGTGCTGTGACTAGGTCGAAAACCTGATTGCAAGGGATTGAGGATATCATTTTTAGTGACGAATGCACTAATTTGATTGTGTACGAGACGCTCAAAGACCTTTGGATATGGGACGATAGTCAATGAAAGACTGCGGCTTATGTTTTCTAGGCAAAGGAACTATTAGACTATTCTTCCATATGAATGGAAAAGAGCAGCTGGATGTGGATTAATTGAGGATATAACATATTATTGGAAGGACTTCATCAAGGATGGAAAGGATCATCTTACAACTGATATTGTCATCTCCAATTACATTTGAATTTATCGCCATTATGCTCTTCTTAACATCACAAGCAGTGAAAAGATTAAAGACGCAAGGTGAATAGCTGGGGCGTTGGAAGAGATGAAAGAAAAGCCAAAATCTGTGCTTTCATGGTCCTATTAAAGTTGGACGAGTCAACGGAATGTTGATTTAGTAAATCAATATTCTTTCTTGGAATGGTGTTTTCACGTGATTTACCAACCACCAATGTTTTTAGAAATTTCCAGACCTTTGCTGGATCTCCATTTCGAAGGGTACTATGAATATGCTGATGTTGTGCGTGCATACACACCTTGTTGCAATGGTTTCGTATTGTCACATATTTCATGTAGTTAGTTTCATTTGGCTTGATTTTATATTTAAATTTAGCCGCAGCTTTTTTAGCTATGAGACGTTTGATATCCGCCGTAAGCCATGGCGATGGTGGATGTTTAATTCTAACTGCTCGTATGGGCGCATGCCTGTCGGCTGTCGTACAATGAAATGATGTCGACGTAAATATTTGAACTTATTCGTCAACTGACTCAGAAGTGACAAGTGGAGTCCAATCAATGTTGCCAGCATCCTGACGAAGGCTTTTAACGTTCATGCTACCAAAATTTCGCTGCTTTACCTTAGGGACGCGAACTTTAAAAGACAAGTAAAGTAAGTCGTGATAGGAAAATGCGGTAGCTGGATATTGACCATGTTTAGCAACGCATTCTCTTGAAGAGACCAAGATAAGGTCAATTAACGGAGTACAGTTTGGAGCATGATGAGTTGCTTTAGAAGGTAGAATAGCTAAGTTACAAGAATTGGAAACTGCGTGGAAGGATCAAGTGCGAGAGTTATTTTTAAGTAAACAAGCGTTAAAATCACCCATTATGATAGTGTGACTGTAAGAGGGTAGCAAGTTAACCAACAAGTCTTCGAAAGAGAAGAAGTTTATACCTGACGAAGGAAAATAGTAAACGCCTACAAGGACCTTGATATGATTGAGTTCAACTTCGAGAAATAGATGTTCACCAGCATTGGCTGGTGGTGGTTGCACAGACATGCTAATAATAATGTTAATTACTTAACATAAGGAATATATGTTCGCAAATATATAGCTACACCACGGCCCGAACGATCATTTCTGATAAGCTGAAACCCAGAAAGAGAGTATAAACTAGAAGGGAGATAGGGCCAAAGCCACGACTCAGAAACCAGAATAGCATGGATATTCTTGCAGTCAAAATTCGCCAACATATCGGGGAAATGGGCCGGAATACTTTGGGCATTGAGGTGTACTACATTGAAATTCCTAGGTACATCAGAAAACTGATATTCTAAACTGTCAGCTAACGATGGATTGGAAGGATAGGCTAGTAAAGCTGTCATCAGTACTGTAGTACGGCATGTATGCCGAGTAAAATCACTATCGACATTATCAAAATTAGTCATAAGATGAATATGCTATAATATAATAAAATAATATAAATAAATAGAATATTAATATTATAAATGATACCTACTATTAATAAAATACCTTAATTGTTACTAGTTGCCAGTTGCATTATAAATTCTACAATATAAAAAGAACAAAGCAAAAATTTCAACAGTATGTAAAAAGAAAAAAGAGAAAACTAAAAATAATAATAATAAATAATGCCTGAGGAAGTTCAAGAAGGTAAAGTAAGGCCAATATAATAGGCCACTTTTGAAATTTCATCAAAATTCGACAAAGTAACCTTGTAACGGAGGAACCAAATATTTCAAAGTCAGAACTGCAAAATTACTTAACTATTTACAGTTTAAAATGTATATTTATTGCAATAATGACAAAATAAGGCTATTTTACGATTCACTTTAACTGATAAACCATTTTAAACAAATTAAACAATTCTTGTTCTAAAAAACTGAACGTCATTACAAGGTTACGTCGGTGAACCCTTTTTCTTTTTAAAATCTAGGGATGTTACCCAATACATTAAATGAATGAATGAATGAAAGTGTTTATTCATTTATAAAATTACAAACTAATACGCCAAACTGCATTGCAGTTTGTTGTATATTATAATTTAACAAAAGATTAATGAGTTGTTAATTTAAATTGATGCAATGATTACTTGCGAAGGAATGTTTAGCCATAAATAGTAACCGCATTGTAATTATAGTAAACGTTTTATTATTTTATTAAACTAAAAAAGTGTAAAAATAATTAAATTGAAACAAAAAAAAAATTTTTTCTTAAAAAAAACTCATGGGATTTTCCTGGTAACATTTAAACCTGTTCATAACGCCATGTCGCCGCCATTACATGACGCAGTTTTTTGTCGTTTTGCGAAGTGACTGTGCGTTTCTGTGTGTTCTCTGTTATTTTCTTCCGACCCGACTTCTTTTATTGGACTGATCTTGCTTTGACGTTTATCTGTTTATAATTTGGACTTCAATCGCTTAACGATTTGTACTGTTGTTATTATTTTACCATGTCGAAACGAGGGAAAACTCTTAAGAGTCAAGCTCGTGAACAAGTGGTGGAATTGTACGCATATTTCGAACGAGAATGTGTTAACGGTGGGCCTCCTTTACCTATAACACAAGTGACATTAGGAATAGGGAAGAAGGTATTTGTATTCCAAATTCTGAAAGAACAAACAGATAATCCTACTGGAACGCTACGATATCATTTTGAAAAGAGTAACATTTTTACGCCAGATAAACAAAATTACTGATTGGGACAATGTAGTATTTATTGACGAAACGTAGTTGAATGCGAACCATACAGTTTCCCGGTCATGAACCGATGATACAGCGGCCTCCACCTCAAAAGTACCATCGGGAAAAGGAGCCGGTCTTATTATATGTGACGCGGGCTCAGCTTCTCAAGGATTTATTCAAGACAGCCTACTCGCATTCGCGTCAAAAACTACAGATTACCATGAAGAGATGAATTCTGAGGTTTTCAAAGAGTGGTTTCAAAAACTGCTGCTCACTTTAGAAAACCCATCAAATTTTTTATGGACAATGCCCCATATCACTCTGTGCAAGTTGACAAACCACCAGCCCCATGAAATAACAAACAAGAAATTGTGGCGTTGCTGGAAAGAATTGGAGTGGAAGCAAGTCCAACTTTACTGAAAGTGGAGTTATTGCACTTGGCAAATGCAACTAACTAAGCCGTCGAAGCCACGCTATGTAATTGACGGGATAGCCTTAGAGCATGGGCACGAAGTCATTAGATTGCTTCCCTTGCCAATATAATGCTATTGAGCTAATTTTGGCACAAATAAAGGGTCATGCAGCGCGCAACAATACTGAGCCACCGTTCAGCAAAGTAATTAATCATATCTTTGAGTGCAGACAGCAGTGATAGTCTGGCTAATGAAAGTAGGCCCTGGAATTATTTGCGAACTTTTTATATAGCAACTCTGTATGAACGTCAACGTCAATTTGACAAGGTTGTCGTTCGGTATCTCTGTTTACAAATTGTATGCGTTTGTGTAAATTGTGATTCTAATTACGGCTTAAAATGAACAAATCTATCAAAAGTGGTGTACGAAATATGTTGTTTTGCATGATTGGCAAGTTCAACGAAATACAACAACAGCGTGATGCCGCGTTTAAACAAAAACAAGATTGTCTACGTGTGGTGTTGAATTTCATAGGTTAGTAGACAATATTATTTTGATACTTTAAACACCTACCTATCCAGTCGTCCTAATAAAATTTTGATTTATAATTTACGTATCCTTCCAAATAAGTTACCTACGCTTCTCTATGTATTGAATAAAACTAATTATATTCATTCGTATATCGCATCAGTCAACCAATAATTCATTTTAATAACATCACCTATGTTTTACGTATACTCATAATGAATTTTAATTTTAAAACGATTACCTTTCTTTAACAGAGAATCTGCAAGATGTCGAAGGAGTTAATGAAATAGTAAGAACTATTGAAAATCTCACTGAATTAGAGCAGAAAGATAGGATAATAACCCAGAATCAGTACTTAGAAGAAATAGCTTCAATGACTGGTAAGTTTTTACTATACACTGATGTTTTGAAATTATGCCGAAAAAAACCTTTGCATTTTTACTTACTAATACCAAGAATTAATTACATATTTCGTATTTCTTCTTTGCAGAAGTGAGTGTCAGAACACTAAAAAGAGTAAAAAGGGAAGGTGCAGTAAATGAAGGTGTCTGGAGTACCCCGGGGAAGAAACGTCCACGGAAACCTACTGTGTCTAACCTAGATAACTTTGACATAGATGCTATGCGTAACAAGATAAACGAATTTTATATAGTTAAAAAACAAGTTCCTACACTGAGGACACTGTTGGTGGAGTTAAAAGAAAGTATTGATTTTAACGGATGCAGAGAAACTCTGCGCCGCTTGTTATTAGCCAATAGCTATCAATTTAAAAAGAATAAAAATGAGCGTTCTGTATTAATAGAACGCTATGACATATCTGCTTGGAGACATAGATTTTTAAGAACTATAGCAGGAAAACGTGCAGAAGGCAAGCCGATCATTTATGTAGATGAGACTTATGTCCATAGAAACTACAAGCCTAAGAAGTCATGGCAAGGTCCTTTAACTAGTGGTGCAATTGAAAATGTTTCGACCGGGAAAAGGTACATTATAGTTCATGCAGGATCAGAGAAAGGCCCCGTACCAAACTCTTTCTTAGTGTTTAGTACTAAATCAAAAAATGCTGATTATCACCATGACATGAATGCTGAAAATTTTAATAAATGGCTTAAAGAAAAACTTCTACCAAATTTGGAAGAACCAAGTGTAATTATAATGGATAATGCTAGTTACCATTCGGTAATTATAAATAAGGTTCCTAACACACAAACGCGTAAAAGTAATATAAGAGAATGGCTTCGTGATAATGGAATTCAATATGAGGACTACCACACGAAAGCAGAGCTGTTGTGTATTGTAAAACGAAATACGCCTGATCCAAAATATGAAGCTGATGAAATTTTAAATCAATGTGGTCATGAGGTGTTGAGACTTCCACCCTACCATTGTGATCTAAATGCGATTGAGCTTGTGTGGAGTTTGGCAAAACGTAAAGTGGCTAGCAAAAATATTGCAGTTACTACAGCTGCATTAGAAGAGAGACCGTAATCTTAGCAATCCATGGATTCTCCGTGCGGGTGCCGGGTCCATCGCGTTGCTGAGTTGGGAACTCGGGACAGTGCCTGGGACTTGCGACCCAAGTGTAGGTTTAGAAGGGGCCCCTTTTGTTGATGTACATCAACACTCACCTTCACTACCCAAGTTCCCCTCCCTGCCTAACCAAATTTGATACGAACCTACTAGTGCCGCTTTAGACATTCGTCCTAGTAATGAGCTTATTGTAGCTCTCGATAGGCCTAGATCTTTAAGTAGGTTATAGAGAGATTTTGCTGGTATACCTCTCGCTCCCACTTCCACTGCATACAAATTAACCACGTAACCGTTTTTGATTAATTCGTTTGTGAGATCATAGTATTTATTTTTCTTTATTGTGTGGTCCTTCGGTATATTTGTTTCCCACGGTACAGTAAGTTCCACAAGAACCACATGTTTTAACCTCTTAGAATATAGGAATATGTCAGGTCTAGATGACGAAACCCCAACATCCTCCGGAATTTTATAGTGCTTTTCATACGTGTCGATTAGGAGAGTCCAATCTGGGGCAGTATCTAAGATTGAATAAGGTTTGTTCCTGGGTGTTATGGATGAACCTTCAGACACAAAGTTGATATGACGTCTGTTAGTAGTCAATCCTTTTTGGGCTCTAGCTACTGCCAGACTCATTGCTTCACGTATGATGATAAGCACCTTATAGTGGCGGCGTGAGTAATGGCCTCTATCGAGAAGCACCCTACATCCTACTAATATGTGTCTAGCCGTCCCTATTGCCTCACCACAAGTATAACATTGTTTTTCTGTGGCCTTCCCCCACCTTACCAGATTACTCTGGTCTGGGAGGGTCATCTGAAAGGCGTTAAGATAAAATTTTAACAGGGCCGGCGACCAGTCATAGATCAAGGTGCGCCACTTTAAGGCCATCGGTATGCAGAACTCTCCCATTGTCAACCATTCATTTTGGATTTCCAAAATGAATGGTTCATTTGAAAAGATTCATTTGAAAACGTAAGTTCTCAGGATTGGAAGAAAATGACTGATCATGTGATACATATTGAAAATAAATTTAAAGAACGTGATAAAATAACAGAAGAAAATTTAGAAAGTTTTATTATAAATGTTAGAGACAGCGAAACTAGTGACAGTGATGAATCTTTTGGCATTGACATGTTAGAATCTGATTTTGATTATGATGAATAAAACTAAGTTATTATGTGTGGAATATTATCGTATTTTATTTCCCTATTTATTTTCGGATTCTGCCCATATTTACCTCATATACCAACACCTATATATTCCCTAACATAAATTTCTTATACAGTCTATATATATGATATTTTTAATAATGAATTGCCAGGTATCAAAGTAGGTTATTCCAATTCTAATAGTATGATTTTAGTGTTGTCATGCATGTATTTTTTAAATTTGCCGCCAATATTCTGGGGCCAGCTTTCGTTAGCCAGACTCTAGTAATGACACTGATAGTTCATCAGAATATTTTTTTTTGTCAAATTAAGTACGTATTTTATTTGGTTTCCTAAATTTATATGACGATAGAAAATAATAAGAAGTCAGGAATTTGAATTGATTATTTTATTTGATTTTCAACGAAACTCTATTAAAATTGTAGTACATAAAGTATAAAATACTTTTTACAATAAATTCATTCAATTCAGTTACCTAGCGAGTTTTTCAATTTCATTTTTAAGCATGTCACCTCACTATGAGGCTTGTGTCAAATGTGGCCTATTAATTAGTCCTTACTTTAGTTATCCAAGAAAACACAATTATTTATTACGTTAACATTTGCAAACGCAATAAGACAAAAAAATAATATGGTCTTTAAAAGAATATTTTTACAAATTAAATGCTGTCTCAATAAGTCGCTAAGAGTAAATAGAAATAGCTGAAAACTATAGAAGTGAAGATCATTATTTCGCAAGAAAAGAATGTGCTAAAAGACTTATACCCAGTAACGTCCTGCCGTGATGGAAGCTGTGACAGCTGACAATAACAACCAGTGACAAATGACAGATTCAAGTTAATATAAAATTGAATTTGGAAATGGAGAATAAAATTAAGTGAAGGTAATAGCAAAGATGAAATGGAGTGAGGGTATAGTAACAAGAACAACATGTAAATACATATTACCCGGACTGTGGAAATAACCTATTTCTTCTCAGAGGCGACCCCTCTTGGCTTTTACAGTCGTCTATAATTCAGGATTCGTCTTTTCTGTATCTTGAGGACCAATCCTATGAAGCTCACTGAGACTGACTATACGATGCCGTACTCCATCGGGTGCAACAATATGGATGAAGCCCTCCTTAGTCCAGCACCGTATTTTTGACGGGCGGACATTGGGTGTATCCTACTATTTCTATTTATAGAAATACTGGGACAGAGTCTCCCACTATTTCCATTGCGGGCAGCGACAATAAAAACGCTGCATCGCCTCTTATCGCGGCGTGCACATTGAAACTATTTATTTATTTCCTCTTTATATAAAACCTCTTTAAAATAGTAGTTACCGTAAACTGAGGGTACTTCGACCCAAAATTTTGACATTTTTGACGTTTCTTCCCATTTATCGATATTTGATCGATAACTTACCTTTATTTCTGGCTTAAATAGGTAATAGGGTTCTCTTCTACACGAATTATTATGAAAAATAAAGAAAAGTTATGTGTAGGAATATTTTTTTTTATATTTTTTTTTGGGCCTATGTTGTACTTGGGGTATGGTTACAATAACCCGTGACATTAATCTGCTAAAAAACGTTAAGATTTAATGTCATGGATCATTGTAGCCTACGTTTATGAATTCATAAGAGTTAAAGAATCATAGAAAATAATGCTTTATTTTCTCCACACAAAATTTTAAAAAATCAACAAAGATATCTTTTACTCTAAAAATAACAAATTATCAGTCTTCAGAATCAGAATCTTAAATCAACATTATTTTATTCAGTGGAAAAGGAAAATTTTCCATTCCTGAAATTGACGCTTATGTATAAGCATCAATTTCAGGAATGGCAAATTTTTCTTTTTCGACAAATTTGCTGCCGGTTTCAGAACGTAACTGTGAACTGAGCTGCTGCAACTGCAGGTTACCATCTAAATGTTCATTTTTTTCCTTTACATCGATCCATCCATCCCGATTTTGTTCTGTTGTATCGAGCTTCCTCTGGTCCGTTCTCCATCCATGTGAACCACAAATGATCCGCCTTATAAATGATGTATGGAGGAATGACTTCACCAGCAGCGCTGCCACAAAACATCACTGAGTAGCTCACTTTAGTAGAATTTACGATACGTTCGGGGTGTTTCGATCCACGTCTGCACATCACGCTTTTCATCCCAGGATCGTCAGTCAAATTACTCTCATCAATATTAAAGATATTTTCAGGTGGAACTGATTCCAGAACAGGGGTCCAGTTTTCAATAAACTCTTCAATAATTGCGACTGACTTCGGCTCGGACTCTTTTTATATTATTGGCAAATCTCATGGACAATTCTTTGTGTCTTTTTAAAAAACTCTTAACCCATTCTCGTCCGGGCGTATTGTTTTTAAACTCTTTTACGGTGTCTACCTTGGCATGCAATCTCTTATAACAAATACGAAATCGGTAGCTGTTAAGGGAAACCCAAATTCTGCGAGAGCTGTTATATGGGCACCAAAGCTCATTTCTTCCTGTTCAGTAAAAACGGTTGGATGTCCATGTTTTCTACATGATACCTTTTTGAATTTATTCTTGATCGTGCTTCGAGTTATGTTGTATTTAGCGGCAGCAGCTCTCTGAGTTATAGTTTTGCTTCTAATCTCCCTCAAAGATTCATCTAGTTCCTGTTGGGTATAATCGATGTAATGTCGACTACCTGGCTTTCGCTTATAAATTCTCGGCATCTTGTTTCATTAACTTAAGCTCTGAAAGAAATAATTAACAAATAAATCCATTAATGATGAAATAATTTAAATAATAAGTTTCGGTGGACTACTTTGGCCCGTGGGCTATAGTTACCTACAAGACCGGGTCATAGAAGCCTGCAGTTTTGATTTCAATTTTTTTTTACATAAATCTATACAAAACAATTAATTTAATAGCTACATTAATTCCCAATGACACACTTGTCACGACTGAATGCATAGAAAATCAAAAGCTTACCTAGGAACTGCCTTGTACTTGAAAGTTTGCACAGTAGTTTTGTCGGTAGTTCACTGTCCCGCCATTAAAGTTTGCACTGACAAGTTTACGCATGCTCAATAACCACATAACTGCTTTACCGACAAGACACTAGACCCATCTATCAATTTGAATGCGAACTACGTCAATACCTGCCGCTTAAACGTGACGGCGGTAAGTTCAATTTTTTTTTCGATTTGGGCCATTCTTGCCCTGTAGGGCTATAGTAACCTCAGTTTACGGTATATATTTCGAATAAATTATACTGTCTTGTTTACAGCTTCTCAACATTCAATTATTGTTTTAAAATCTTAGACTACCGACAACAAATTGGTTGATTTATTTTTCGAAGTAATATCACAGGATACAATATCGTTAAGCGATGTAGGAAACATGTGAGGAGTAGTCACAAACAATCCTCCATACATAGTAGATTGTTACACAAGGGTTGAAAGTCAGCCATTTCACCCGAGGTAAACACTCTACTTTTCATTTCGACTATGTGAGGAAATTAAAATACTACACACACATGTAATGAAACAGGTATATTGATAATCAGTTAACATAGATTAAATAAATTATATACTGTTGAAATAGATTATAAACAATAGCATTTCTTTAATCTCATCGGGAGTTAAATTAATATCCAAGTCACTAGAATCAGTTTCTGAAACCATTTTTAACCACAATTAACACAAGGTATTTATTTATATTTAATCTCGTTTTCCTGCTAATTCTTTAGCAAACTTAAATTGTTTTTTTTTATTCTGAAAAAAAAAAGTTATTATTCACGTACATACTGCCTAGAAAAGTTTTGAAAATCGAATCTAATGGTTACATTGTAATCATAAGTTGGTCACGAGATGTGCAACAAAGCGGCCATGTAAAAAAAAAAGTCATGATACAAGGCATTATGACGTAACTTATTATCATGGACTCCATGGCAAAACTTAAAATTTAAAAAAAAATACTTTTCCGCCCTAGGGATGAAATAAGCTACTTTCCACCCGGCTATCTACCCATGAAAATTAAACTTTCCGAGCAGGAGAGATGAAAAAGTATTTGCTGGAGAATTATTCACCAAAATGGAGATGATTAATTTGCAATCGACTTTTTTTTTCATTAACGTGAAATCGTCTTTTTATTTTATTTGATTGATTAAATTCTCAATATCTCTAGAATTTTATGTCAGTCATTTAACAGGCCATCAAAAATAATAAAGTGGACCTGTCCTGGTCCTGGCCAAAGGTGAACTCAACCTCATGGGCTCACTTAAGAGAGAAGACGGCACTTACACTAATACGGAAAATGAAACCAGCGCAGTACTGCTGGAAACACACTTCCCTGGCTGTCAAGTCACACCATCCATCGATTCCATTGACTGGCCACCAGAACACTATGGTGTACCAACAACCCAAGAATGGGAAATCGCAAACAAGGTAGTAACTGCAGACAAAATAGAGTGGGCCATAAAAACCTTCAAACCCTTTAAGTCTGCAGGGCTGGATGGAATATTCCCAGCACTACTACAATGGCAACTGACAAGAATAGCAAAATATCTACTTCCAATCTACAGGGCCTGCATTGCCTTCAAATACATACCCAGATTATGGAGAGAGGCAAAAGTAGTCTTCCTACCAAAACCAGGTAAGGAGGACTACACACATCCCAAATCATTCAGGCCCATTAGTCTCACATCATTCCTCCTTAAAACGTTGGAGAGACTAGTAGATCGATACCTAAGGGATGGAACACTAAAAGACAACCCACTACATCCTCAGCAACACGCATACAGGAAAGGTAGATCAACAGAGTCTGCACTACACACGGTAGTGCACAAGATAGAATCGGCTATCACAAACAAAGCCTCAACACTAGCTACTTTCATAGATATAGAAGGGGCTTTCGACAAAACGGTACACAGCAGCATTAACGAAGCCTTACGGAAGCGTAAGGTAGAACCAGCCATAAGGGACTGGATCACTCAGCTGATAAGCAAAAGAGCAGTCCAGACAGTGATGAGTAACACCATCACAAGAGCAAAGGTAGTCAGAGGATGCCCCCAGGGAGGCGTCCTATCACCTCTCTTATGGAACATAGTAGTAGACAGTCTTCTAAAGAGACTAAATGAGAGAAGATACACCACCATCGGGTATGCGGATGATCTTGCAATACTAATAAGCGGAACGGCTGAGAACGTGCTATGCAAAGTCATGCGCTCAGCCCTTCAGATTGTGGAAGAATGGTGCGAAGAACACCGATTATCAGTAAACCCGAAAAAAACAGAACTTATCCTTTTCACCAACAAAAGAAAGTTACCAGAACTACAACTACCAAAACTATTTAATACCAAACTAACCCTAACAACTCAAGTTAAATATCTGGGCATCATACTTGACAATAAGTTGAATTGGACTAGCCACATAAATGCTAAAATGAAAAAGGCCTGCATAACTTTTTGGCAATGCAGAAGACTCGTTGGTAAGAACTGGGGTCTTAACACAAAGATAACACTTTGGCTGTATACGGCAATTATCAGGCCTTCTCTAACCTATGGATCAGTTGTATGGTGGCCCAGAACAGAACTGATCACTGTGAAAGAAAAGCTCCAGAGTCTACAACGCCTAGCGAGTACAGCAGCCACTGGATGCATGAGAACCACTCCATCAGCCGCACTAGAGCACCTCCTAAACCTGAGACCGCTGCATCTAATCATACAGGAGGAGGCCAAGGCAGCAGACTTAAGACTGAAAAGTAATGGGCTCTGGAAAGAGAATACTGGAACAAAGCATTCAAAAATTCTACAGAGAATCCTAAAGAAGATACCACTTCTTGAGGCGCCCGTAGACAGAATACCATGTCACCACGTCTTCGAAAGGAATTATCATATTCAACTTACCGAAGAAAAAAGAGACAGCTCTGGCGTCAAAGAAGTTAGGATATACACAGACGGCTCTAAAACCACATATGGTACCGGAGCAGGTGTCTTCTCGAATGACCTAAACATCAGAATAACAACCACCCTGGACAAGCTAAGTACAATATTCCAAGCTGAATGTATTGGCATAACGAGAGCAGCGGAGACGATTGCCGCCAGAGACGTCAAAGATCTAGATATAAAGATCATATCAGACAGTGCATCCGTACTCCAAGCTCTGAAAAGCAACACCATAACCTCTGTCCTCATATTGGAATGTCACAATACACTCCAATCCATTGCAAACACAAACAAGGTCACGCTGCAATGGATCAAGGGACACAGCAACTCCCTCGGCAACGACGCAGCCGATGAATTGGCCAAGAGAGGATCAGGGGCAACAGTATATGGACCGGAACCAATACTACCTATACCTCAAGCACAGGTCAAAACTTGGCTGCGGAAAAATACGGAAGAAACCCATCAAAAAGAATGGACAAACATTGAAGGATGCAGGCAAACAAAGAATGCAGTTCCGGTAGCATCAAAAACGTTTAGCCGAAACTTCATTAGATTAAAAAGGGACCAGATCCGCAAGGTCATAGGCATCTTGACCGGTCACTGTCCTCTAAACAAGCATCTATTTACAATAGGTGTGACGGACAGCCCCCTGTGCAGAGGCTGCATGGGGGCAGAAGAAACGCCACATCATGTGCTTACAGAGTGCATGAGCGTGGCCGAACAACGGGCGAAATTCCTCCAGTCACCAGCGTCTCTCCGGGAAGCATGTGGAAACCTGAAAAGGCTGCTGGCTTTTTGGGAAGATCTGGGTTGGTTGGAGTGAGAGGTAAGATGCTACGCACAATGGCCCAATCAAGAGGCTAAGTGCGGAACAGCCCAGGTAAACTAACTAACTAACTAACTATAATAAAGTGGAATCAGATTCTCAAATAACACAACTACTTTTTTTGTCGCAATAGAAATAATGGGATATAATTTGGAAAAAACGCCAGCCCCACTTTTTCTATTTTGTATTTCCATAGAAATACTGGGATACACCCCGGACATTCAGTTGGACTTGAACTTTGGTCAGAAATTGTTATACCTGGACTAAACTTGGTTTTCTCAAACCATAATCTGATATAGATAAACTATATGTACGTATATATATAACTACCATAATTAAAAATAATCAAATAAAACAAGATAGAAATTAAATTATTTATATTTGAAAATTGGGTATGAATCTCTCTAATTAAAACAAAACCTACCAAGTTATAAAAACTTGACTTACGAATGAATTAGTAAGCCAAGATCAATCAAGTGACATTTCGGCATCATCATCTTTTTTCTCATTTTTATCATCTTTAGATTTCTCTTCTTTTTTCTTATCATCGTCTTCTTTGGACTTGCTTGAATCCGATGGATTGGATGTCTTTTCAAGTGCATTGAAGAAGGCTTGCATGTTTCCTGTATTTGCAGAGGAAACTACTTCGGACGAAAGTCCAAACTGCGACATAACTGGTCCCATCTGCCCGGAAGTAAGAGCCGATGAAAATTGGTTTGTTGCCTGTAATATAATTGCTTATGTTGACAAAACTGTATATATAAAAAAAAACAAGTGATTAATTTAATGATAGTATGTAGACTGAATGAGATAAACATTTTTTTTATTAGGATTTTGTCCAATAAAATTATGTATGTACATGATTATGAACATGACTTAGTTATTTGCCTCCGTGGCGTGGCGGTATTGAAAGCGGCCGCTACGCAGGAGGCGCGGGTTCGATCCCCGCTCAGTGCAAATATTTGTATGCATGAATATGAGTATTTGCATTGGTCTGGTCGTGCCTCGGAGAGCACGTTAAGATGTCGGTCCCGGTTGCCATACGAATATGTATGACAGTCGTTATAGGGGAAATGGGTGAAATGGCCCCACATAGAAGGGCTGATCACCCGTCTGGTCAAACGGCGTCCCCACTGGCAGTATATATAGTTATTTCTTACTATAAATATTTTAAAATATAAATATTAATATATGCATATAGTCCAGATATTTCAGCCCTGCTTAATTTTTATACCAACTGAAAATGATTTCATACAAATAAGTATAGTAAAACCAATATACAAAAGTAAAAAATACTAAATATACAAATACGATATCCAAATATGTATGGCATTTTTATTGAGTTTATGCATTTATGCGATTTCAATGACATTTTTGATTACAGGCGTTATGTTATGTTTAGTATGCAAACTTTTCCAATCGATTTGTTCTTCACTTTTTCCGGACTAAATGTATACTGGGCTGTAAATGTAAACATTAGAGTTTGTCCAGCTGATTATTTTGTCATTTTTGAAGTTATTGCAAAACTTTAAACTGATATGAAATCTGCATAAATTAATCTAGAAAATGACAAGAAAATAATGGCATGTATTCACATTTTTTTTACTTTTAGTGTTCCCATACATTCATTATGGCACGGTTATGGTACCGTATGGTTTATTCACTTGTCTGATATTTAGAAACATTAAATGAAAAACCGACCAAGAGCGAGTCGGACTCGCGCACGTTACCATTATGTACATAATGAGAGCTTTTATTTATTTTAATTTAAAAATAAATATTTTGTGAATATTTCAAATGTCTACCTGTTGCCGTTATTAGATCAGAAAAAAATCACGTTTCTTGTATGGAAGCCCTCTTAATCAGTACAGACTCGTAGTCACACCACATTATCACACCAGTATGACAAACGGTAATTTTTTTCTCGTTTGTCACACTACTGATTTTTACACACCATGTAATGTATTTATTTCCGAACTAGTGCTGTCCGAGTTATACTACTTTTTTATGTTACACTATAACTTCAAAATACGTATTAGCCAATGTATTAGCTTATATTTTACAAGATTTTATTTAGTTTCACCTGTCCCGTTGTCTGTAATGGAATTTTGCTAGTTGAATTTGACCCACTTTCCGGTTTCTCATTGAGCTGAAATTTCGCTAAGTAGTAACAGTAAAGGCTTGTTTTCAAATTTTTTCTATTTTTTATTTAACGCAACATTTCAAGGAAATGTCCCAATCATATTTCGCTATTTAATAGTCCGGGGTACTAGGCTTATAAAATAAATAATATTAAAAAAAAAAAATTGGTTTAAATGGGCACGAAATTATAAAACTATCTTTATCAGTTTGGTCGACCCTTCTTTTTTTATATATTAATATCCTTTTCATTTAATAATACTGTTAATAACTTTAGTATGGTTACGTAGTTTTTATTTACCTTAGTTTAGTCTTTAGTTTTTATATGAATCACGGAATATTCACATCTGAAGACATGCCATAGGTTATAGGTCAGTTGCATTACTTGTCGGCAAACCGACTTTATTATGTTGGCACTGCACTAGCAATTACGGTATACATGTTGTGTAAAAACCAGTAGTGTGACAAACGAGAAAAAAATTACTGTTTGTCATACTAGTGTCATAATGTGGTGTGTGACTACGAGTCAGTAGTGATTTTATCCTGTTTTTAGTATTTGTTGTTATAGCGGCAATAGAAATCCATCGTCTGTGAAAATTACAACTGCCTAGCTATCACGGTTCATGAAACACAGGCTGGTGACAGAGGGATGGATGGACAGCAGAGCCTTAGTTATAGAGTCCCGCTTTACCCTTTGGGTACGGAACCCTAAAAAATTAAAGTAAAATACTTAAACCCAAAAAAAGAATTCCATATGTTCAGAATTTGTAGGCACTTATGCAGCTCGCATACATTTACTATGACACGGTTTGTTCACTAGTTTGATACTTACATAGTTTTTTTTTACATTGGAGCATTTTTTGTTATGTATTGGAAGACTTTCCTTACTAAACTGAATTTCCATGTATTATTCGATAAAAATTCATGCTACATGTGTTAATACAGTTAAACTGTGTAAATGTGCGGGAACTGCAAAAGTATAAATTACGAACTGTTGTGAAATGTTATGAAATGTTTGTACTTTCAGACTTGTGAATAAACTGTGCCAAATTAAATGTAAAGGAACTACAAAAGTACGAAATGCCGATATATTGTTTAACATTTTTTTTTTTGGTTTGGTTTGTAAACAATGGTTTTTATAGATTAAGCATTGCAGATTGCATGTCACTTTAAAGTTTTAAAAATGATGAAATAATCGGTTGGACACACTTAACTTTTCCACCCTGTATATACAGGGCGTACCAAGGCGATGCCATATAGAGGGAAAGTATGTTTTAGATTAATTGTCAATACAATAAAACTTTAAATCATGTTTATTTTCATTGGAACGTCACTTCGCTGTGCCACCGAAGAAATTGGAGAAAGCTGTTTTGTGCGTAGTTGCCATTTACTTTGCTTTTTTTTTATTCCTCTATCTGCCATCAGCCCATTCAGCTATTATCAGATTTGTTGATTTTATTCTTTGGCAGTTTAAGTTTATTCACATCCAGTGATGTGTCAACCCGCTTATGTTTGTTTTTTTCCTTTTTGAATATTTCATGTGCTGGCTGGGATTGCAATTCCTGCTATTTGCTTCCTTTTCAGTCTCTTAAATGAGATTGTAGGATCCATCAGGGTTACAGCCAGTTGGTTTTTATGTTGCTGTAATCTGAGTTTGTAAGCCTCGGAGAGCATTTGAATTTCATTTTTCACAGTTGGGATCTGGAGGTATTCATGTATTTCAGTGTTCTTTGTGAACCAAGGTGCGCAGCCTATCATCTTTAGTGATTTGTTTTGAAATCGTTGTAAGATCTCTATGTTAGAGTGGCTTGCTGCGCCCCAGAGCTCTATGCCGTATGTCCACACCGGCTTTATAATACATTTGTATATGAGCAGTTTATTTTCAAGACTAAGAGAGGACTGTCTACCTATCAGCCAATGTGGGTCTCTCAGTTTTATGTTTACCTGCTCTAACCGAGTTTTGTTTTGGCAGGATGTTTCCTTCCATAGTAACCGGTGGACAGTCATTTCTTCTTAGCGTGAATGTAACGTGAACTGATTTGGAAGAACTGGCTTTTATTCTCCATTTATTTAGCCATAGCCCAATTTTGTTTAGGTGGTCTTGGAGTTTTTGCGATGCCACTACAGGATCTTTATCGCAGGCTAGAACAGCTGTGTCATCGGCATATGTAGCTGTGACAATTTGCTCAGAGGTAGGTTGGTCAGCTGTAAAGATTGTGTACAAAACTGGACCTAGCACAGATCCCTGGGGTACTCCAGCTTCAATTTGGTAGAAGGAGGACATGGCGTCTCCAGACTTTACCTGGAAAAGTCTTTGTTGCAAGTACGACTTGACAAGTATAAATGCATGGTGGGGAAGGCATATTTTTTAGTTTACACAACAAACCCTTGTGCCAAACACGATCAAACGCTTGCTGCACATCTAGAAATGCAGCTGAGCAGTATTCTTTTCGTTCTAATGACTGTCGGATCGCATGTGCAACTCTGTGGACTTGTTCTATTGTTCCATGGTGCATTCGGAAGCCGAATTGGTGATCTGGGATAGTATTTTGCTCTTCCAGTATGGGTAATATGCGTTGAAGCAACAGGTTCTCAAACAGTTTTGATATCAAAGGCAAAAGGCTTATTGGTCTATATGAAGAAACCTCTACAGGTGGTTTTCCTGGTTTAAGAACCATATTTACTACTGAAATTTTCCATATTAGAGGAAAATATTGCAATCTCAGCACTGCATTGAAGAGTATAGTCAACAGGACCACTCCCTTTTTTGGGAGGTTCTTTAGGACTTCTGATGTTATCAGGTCAAACCCTGGAGCTTTCTTATCCTTTAGATGTTTAATGGCTTGTCTTACTTCAGCTGGTGTGCACAATTGCAATGGTAAGGACACCTGCTGGTCACTATTAAGGATGCCATTTATATCTTCTTCTGGGCACATGATATTGGGTTCATTTGGCTTGAACACTTCTCTCAGGAATTGAGCAAATAGCTCGGCTTTGTCTACGGATGTTCTTGTCCAGTTACCATTTGGCAGTCGCAATGGAGGCATGTGTGCTTTGGGCCTTTTTTATAATTTAGTAATTTTCCAGAGGGAGTGATCATTTGATTTGGAAGGCGATAAAGTCCTTAATTTATCTTGAAGAGTGTCATTTTCGTTTTCTTTAAGTAATTCCTTTAATGCCTTTTGTGCTTTGTTCAGTGCTCTTTTATCATGTCCATTTCTGCTGGTGTGCCATTGCCGTCTGAGCCTTCTCTTAAGAGTTATCATCTGTCGTATTGCTAAGGTGTAGTCTTGAGTCCTTGGCCTATGTCTCATATGCGGGGTTGAACGCCAAGCGGCTACTTGGATTAGGTTGGTGGCATACCAAGCTGCATTCTCTATATTCTCCTCTGTTTTGAGTGGTATGTGTAGATAAACCGCTTCATTGATGCATTTTTGGAATGCTTTCCAATCCGTTCTACCGTTGTATAGTGTCTCGCGTGGTTCTCTCCAGATGACTGTAGTACTTATCGTACATATCACTGGTGTGTGGTCAGAAGAGCCATCTGAGGAAGATTCCATTTTTGTATACAGGCCTGACATACCCTTGGTGATAAAGAAATCAATGAGATCTGGTATTCTGTTCGGGTCAGAGGGCCAATTTGTTGGTTCTCCTGTGGACAGTACATTGAGTGAATATTTATCGATTACTTTCTTTAGCTCTCTACCTTTCGTCGTAGTCAGTCTGGAGCCCCAGAAGGTATTCTTAGAGTTCCAGTCCCCTCCAACGATATATCTATCACCAAGAGTTAGCAAGAAGTCACCATACATCTGTTCATTAATTTGATGCTTCGGCGGACAGTATACAGAAGCTACTTTAAGCGTGCCCTGCCAGTCATCTATGAATATTGTAGTGGCTTGCAAGTATGCCAGTTGGAAGTGAGGAAGTTCATGATGTCTGATGTTGTCCTTTATTATGATTGCAGTTCCAGCATGTGATGTTCCATCTGGGTGGTTAGTGTAGAAGATGTTGTATCCCTTAATGAAGATGACTCTTTGGTTCGTCATGTGAGATTCAGAAACCAATAGAATATCTATTTTATTTAGATGGATAAATACTTCGACCTCTTGCTTATTAGGAGATAAGCCATTGACATTCCATGCCGCAACACGTAAATATTTCATTTTTTATTCTGGGCAATTAGTGTCGTTAGGAGTCCCATAAGGGTACCTATTTGTTGGATGAGAAAATCTATCCTTTCCGTTTGCTTCGTAATTATTTTTTGTAGCATATTTGTTGGCTGAGATTGTTTGTTCTCTTGAGACGCAACATTCTCTTGGTTTTTCTCCCAGTATCCAATGGTGTTTGGAGTGGGGCTATTGGATTGCTATTGCCTGGCATGTCTATACTTTGCAATTTGGAAAAGTTTTGATTTGCACATTCTATGAATTGAACATTTTGCAAAATATACTTTCGCGCCGTAAACGATTAATCGCTTAGTACATAAGTAACACGTTACTGTTCTGAACCAATAACTTTAAAATAAATGATCTACAAATCAAATAACCGCCAAAAGAGATCGAGACGAAAAGAAAGCATATTGGTAAAATGGGGTGAATAGAAATGAAATGGTCAGATAAATTGTGCAGTTATTATCTTCTAAGTAAAACTATGGACTATTTGAATGTAATAATTACTAGAACAATCAGATATTTCGCTCAGTACTTAAAATTTTGCAGAATAAAATATTAAAAAATGTCTAATGACCATTTTATTTCTATTCATCCCTTGATCTCTATTCACCCCATTTTATGGTACCATGCACCGCTCACATACAGATAAATCGGTCAAGCTAATACAAAGAGCGCGCATTATCATAGAATCGAATCGAAGCTCAAGCGATCACCGTGAGATACCCGGAGACGACGACTCAGCCAGTAACGGGCGCACTATACGTGAAGGTTCACCTGAGCGAACTGCGGTGAGAGCAGTGTGGTCCTTACATCATCGGGCGTGGCGCCCGCCGACGCCGGCGGCAGGTGCGGCGCCAGGCGCGCGGCGTTGGGCCCCGCGCTCGCCGTCGACACCACCTCGGGCGCGGCCAACGCCGCCGCCAGGTCCAGCCGCGCGCCCACTCCCGCCCCCACCGCCGCGCCCGCGCCGCCGCCCGCCGCCGCCGCCGTGGCCGCACCCGCTCCCGCAGCCGCACCCGCACCCGCGCCCTCGCCCTCTGGCGCTGTGCCCAGTCCAGAGAAATAGTGCTGCAGGTCGGCCAGCTGAATCTGTCCACCTGCCGCAATCACAAGTACTGGTTACAAAGTGAGTAGTCATTGAGCTTGCTTCCATATACTTACTAAGTCTTCTCGAAAATAAACCATTTCACTAGCAATTAAGATAACTAACTTATGTATAACGCAGTTTTTATTGAAAGCATTGTCACCTATTTCATTACCACATTACTCACTCTACCGCCTCCTTCCCATGGGACTAACCACACTTATTCAAGTCTCTTCAGCTTTTGTCAATTGAAAATAATGATTTTGTATGGAAATGCGTACGCATCTGCTCAGCTTGCCGCGTCTGTTCAGTTTTCGCGGCAAATAGATATAAAATGAGGAAAAATATACATTTCTCATCAGAAAAATCGAAACACTTTAGTTTTTATGATATCTGTCCTAATTTAACACAAAAGAGTTTTCATTCCATCACAAAAATCACATGATTATATAGCTGGCAGTTTGGCCATTACAGTTGTAAGCAAAAATTCTAAATTCAAAACTAGAATTTCATCATAGGATAAACAATTATCCTAAAAAAGAAATGAATCATTGTTTTGAGACAAATGTGTTTTTAGAGTTGGAGTACATCTCATCTTTGAAACTAAAAATTAGCGTTTATCTTGAAACTTTTTCTTCTTTATTTTTTTACTGTGACTTTAGGACGTCTGAAAAAGTTTTTTTTCTAAAACATATGGATACTTCGCCCGCAGAAGCCGCCCAAGTGGTGGTATTGCTGGATACTGGACTTAGCGCTAAGTCTGTCCTTTGTTCATAGAGTCTACAAACGCTATCGGGAGACAGGTTTGTTCACCCGCCGTTCAGGATCTGGCAGAAATCGGGTCACTTCTGAGCGAGATGATAGATTTATTGTAACAACTTCCTTACGAAATCGACGACGTTAAACAACAACGCTTTTCAACAGCAGCAGCAGCTTCATGTTGTACGTAGAGTGGCTGTAAGTGACTCAACCATTAGAAGGTTGAAGGAACGTGGACTGGTACCGCACAAGCCAGCAAATGGGCCGAAATGAACTGCAGACTATCGAAGAGCGCGCCTTAACTTTGCACGTGAGCACCTAAATTGGTCATAGCTCCAGTGGAGCAAAGTTCTCTTTTCTAATGAGCGTAAAATTGTGCTGTATGGTAACGACGGAAGGAACAAGGTATACAGAAGAGATGGAGAACGCTTTGCACAATGCTGCATTGAAGAAAAGGTCGGCTATGGTGGCGGTTCGTGGACGGTTTGGGGGGGAATCAGCGCTGACGGTAAGACAGAGCTTGTAATCGTGTCTGGGCCACGTCTACCTGCACTAAACTCTCATCGGTACATCGAACAGTGTCTTAAGCCTCACGTGGAGCCCTATGCTTTTATTGGCAACGGCTTCATATTCATGCACGACAATGCTACGGCTCACACCGCGGGCGTCGTTCGAGACTATCTTACCGAAGTCGGTATCTCCATTATGGAATGGCCAGCAAGAAGCTCAGACATGAATCCCATTGAACATATATGGGATGCGTTAAAGAGACGAATTCGTGCAAGAGATCCTGCCCCGGGAACACTTAGCCAGATGCAAAATGCAACAAGAGGAATGGAATGGAATGCCACAAAATGTGATCGTGACTCTCATCCGATCGATGAAAACCCGTATGGAAGCAGTAATAAGAGCTCGGGGAGGGAATACATGTTATTAAATAAACGCTTTTTTTTCATTTAGGTGTTGTTTTATCCACTTTCTTCACACTCCATACTGGGTAAAAATGGCTCGTTAAACAAAATACGAAACCTATGAAATACAGGGTAAAAATGGCTCATTAAACAAAATACGAAACCTATGAAAATTTATTCTGAATTTAGAACAATAACATTAGAATTTGAAAACCTCATATTTTTCACTATTACGACATTTAACATATATTCCTAAATATACACTCTGATAGTCCTTAGAAAACATAAACTTGCAAGGTGTTTCGATTTTTCTGATGAGAAGTGTATTTATATTAAGCGAATGCTAAAGTATGGATAGAGTTCAGCGCTGTTTTACCGCGTTCAACGCTGTACCGCCACGTTCAAGACAGTACGCCGTCGCAACTTGTTGACAAGGAGTCGGCAACAGGCAACAGTCCACGTTGAACACTGACGACCTCTACATATAGCATTCAACAATACCGACATGTTGTGTGAACAGTGAACATGCTGAACAGCGTTGAACGCAGCGGTACAGAGCTGTACTCTATCTATAGCATTCAAAACGCTATGACGGTATTTCACAATGTTACAATAATTTACGCAGCTGATAAAAGCAGAACTGTATAATTGTGAACATTGATTGAAAAGGAGCTGAATAAATTTAGTTAGTCCCCGCTCAAGGTCGTGGTAAAACGAGGCGTAAGAGTAATGCCGAAAATTGATATGCCTGTGTCTATGTAGGTACGCAGACCACAATTATTTAAATAAATTATAGGCTGCGCCAAAAAGGTGACACTAAGTCGGCGTGGAGGGGTTTTATTTTTTAGCGTGTGGAAACCCCCACGGGCTTCATCCCATCGATGCCGACGATAGGGTGGGCGTGTCAGAATCGTACTGACTAAAACCACACGGTGTCAGTGTTCATTGCCGGGCACCCCGGGTAAGCCCTCGAGGTGTGGAGGGGGTAAGTTTGCGCATGTGCACTGCCGAGTAAAAAGATAGCTACCATATTTATAATAATTGTGTTTACTGTTAACGTTTAATCGCGTTAATCTCCGTTAACATTATTGCAGGTATATCACGAAACGTGAAAGTTAAGGTAGAGTATATTGCACACACAACTTCACGCCTGTATCCCCGAAAGGGTAGGCAGAGGTGTATTACACACCCACGATTCGCCAGTTATGTTAAGGTCCCAATGTAATAGGGGGCGAGCCTATTGCCATCTACCGGGCACATTATTAAGCGAGCGATAATTAACATTTATTAATGCACACATAACTACGAAAAGTCAGAGGTTTTAAATAATAAACATGTATCTCATTAAATTACTGTAAACTAAACAAAATTCCCATAATGTGTGGAAGGTTTAATTAATGCAGAGGCAAAGTGCATAGGTATAGTATGAGAGGGGTGCGACTGGTTGGATCACCTCCAAGTTTGATGCACCCTGGACAACGTGGGCGATGACGCATCATTGCTTTCTCCTCTGGAGTAGCTGGCGTCAACGTCAACGGCCAAGAGTCTGACCAACCGGCCCTTTGCACGAGGGGGTCGGGGTATGGCGGGCCTGCAGGGCCCGCGGAGGGGCGTGGTCGCTCCAGGTACGCCTCTGCTGTTATCAGAGGGGACACTGCGAATAGCCCAGGGTCAGTCGGAGTGCGAGGGATATGCTCTATGGGTAACCTTACACCCCGGCGTCTGTAGACCCTAGACGGTGTGCGGTTTTAGTCAGTTCAAGCCCGACATAACCGCCCCCGCTGGCCGGCGGGTGGGTATACGAAGGGATTTCCGCACAAAAAAAAAAGGTATAGTATGAGACATAAAAGTAATATGTAGATAGGTGATTGGGGCCCTACCAAAACCTGGGGCCAAGCCAACCTAACTGCTGATTGACACAAGGCTCTGGCTTTCCTCTGTGTTAGGAGGTCAGACGGCAGTCGCTCCCATAAGAGCCGTTAAACGAAACAAAAAGGAAGAGTAAGCAGGCCCCGGGCTCCGAGGTATGTGTGTATATGTAACTTGCAGAAGAATCAAACAGAAATTTATTCGTTAATTGTCCATTTATTAGTCATCGTCGTTTTCACTGTCTACGGGTAAAAATTAAACGCCTGACATTAGATCGGCGCTTGTAGAACCCGAGCAGATGCTAGTCTGTCTTCATCTGAGTCATCATCATCATCACTATCTGAATCACTGTCGTCATCAGCATAAATAATAAATTGTTCGATAGCCAAATCAACAACACGATCATTTTTTATGTACTCCAGTTCATTTTCTTTAACTTGGTTACACAATTTTGACCATTCACTTGTACCCATTATCGCCAACTTTTCTTTCACCGACTGGATCACATTGTTAATATCTATTCCAGGTAACATTTTTACTAGTTACATAGCCCTTGATCTATGCCCATGCCATCTTGATAGGATTGAGATCCGGATTGTATGTAAGTATATCATATTGCGCCTTTTTCATTTTCACCAACTTATACAGTATTTAGGGAATAGGCATTATTTTTTTTTATTTGTTTAATTCACCTATTACTACAATATATCACAGTAAAAAATATTATTGATGTTGAAAGTGTTCAAGTTATTTATAAAAATAACATATAAAATATCGATTATATTTATTAATGGGCCTACCGCCCAAGTGACGTCGATATCACAGCCGTCGAAATGTTGCGCTGGTCAAGGTCCATTTTGTACCGCCCCATTGATAATCGATGCCGGCGCGGCGTAAGAATGAATGAAACGCTGTTTTTGACAGTTAAATAGCTGCCGCCTAAAAAAAATCAAATCGACCGCGTCTCATGAGTTGTCGTTTTGAATATTATTTTCTTTTCCGACGGTTGATTACGATGCCGATTGCACCTAACACTGGGCTAATATGGCTTTTATGGGTGCGACTGCCGACGAGTGGGTTCTGCCGTCCTATTGCACCTAACACTGGGCTACTATGGCTTTTATGGGGGCGACTGGGTTCTGCCCTCCTATTGCAGCTAACACTGGGCTACTATGGCTTTTATGGGGGCGACTGGGTTCTGCCCTCCTATTGTACCTAACACTGGGCTACTATGACTTTTATGGGGGCGACTGCCGACGAGTGGATTCTGCCCTCCTATTGTACCTAACACTGGGCTACTATGGCTTTTATGGGGGCGACTGGGTTCTGCCTTTCTATTGCACCTAACACTGGGCTACTATGGCTTTTATGGGGGCGACTGCCGACGATGGAATTTCGTCCTCCAACTCCTTCGCTTATTCCTTCCTTCTGAAACATACGAAAACAACAAACAACACAGTATAAACGTTTAAGTAGGTAAGGTAAAGATTAAAGAGTGTTTTAATTAGTCGCAGGTACAATAGGAGGGCAGAACCCAGTCGCCCCCCTGAAAGCCATAGTAGCCCAGTGTTAGGTGCAATAGGAGGGCAGAACCCAGTCGCCCCCATAAAAGCCATAGTAGCCCAGTGTTAGGTGCAATAGGAGAGCAGAACTCAGTCGCACCCATAAATGCCATAGTAGTCCAGTGTTAGGTGCAATAGGAGAGCAGAACCCAGTCACCCCCATAAAAGCCATAGTAGCCCAGTGTTAGGTGCAATAGGAGGGCAGAACCCAGTCGCCCCCATAAAAGCCATAGTAGGCCAGTGTTAGGTACAATAGGAGGGCAGAACCCACTCGTCGGCAGTCGCCCCCATAAAAGCCATAGTAGCCCAGTGTTGGGCAGAACCCAGTCGCCCCCATAAAAGCCATAGTAGCCCATTGTTAGGTGCAATAGGAGGGCAGAACCCACTCGTCGGCAGTCGCCCCCATAAAAGCCATAGTAGCCCAGTGTTAGGTGCAATAGGACGGCAGAATCCACTCGTCGGCAGTCGCACCCATAAAAGCCATAGTAGCCCAGTGTTAGGTGCAATCGGCATCGTAATCAACGGTCGGAAAAGGAAATAATATTCAAAACGACAGCTCATTGTGTGAAGTGTCATTTCAATACGGCACCTCATGAGGTGCCGTAATGAAATGACACTTCAAAGCGACGCCGTAGATTTGAAATTTTTTAGGCGGCAGCTATTTAACTGTCAAAAACAGCGTATCATTCATTCTTACGCCGCGCCGGCATCGATTATCAATGGGGCGGTACAAAATGGCCGTCGACCTTGACCAGCGCAACATTTCGACGGCTGTGATATCGACGACACTTGGGCGGTAGGCCCACTGTTTGAACGCCGCCATAATTCGTGCGCTTACGATATGACGCCCCGTAGCATCTTCCAGTAAAATTTATATTATGTCTAGTTAGGATTTTCGGTTTTAATTAATTATTGCTAACAAACTTCTTTATCGATGTTGTTTAGTACCAGAGTTCCACACCAGATAGTGCTTTTTCGGTTTTAGAGATGTCCAGTGGAAATCCGTTCACTCAAACTTGATTCTCGTATTTTAATTGATGAAATTCATTAGTTACAATATGATAAAACAGTTTAGTTTTAATCAAATTGGATTTCACGGGAGAAAATTCGTTGAATTAAACCGAGTTCTAATGTTTTACTTTGGGTAAAATGTGATAACACAGTATGGGCTGAGTTAAACCTCTAATTATATAGTTGATGAAATAATGAGCTATTTATCGGGATTTCAACAGTGAAAATTCGTTCAACTAAAATGGATACCTGAGCTTTACTCAATGAAATTAATTGACTAAAAAAAAAAGATTTCAACGCAGTTAGTTAGTTTTAATTGACCTTGGTTCCTATCTATGGTGAAATCCGCTGTGAGAGGTTCCTATCTATGGTGAAATCCGCTGTGAGAGTTTCACATGTTGAATCTTCATGTTAGTATACCGTACCGTACAAAAAAAATCCTAACATGGAAATCATAAGCTTTTGTCTCAAACACGACTAGCACCAACTAGACTATGAATATGAATTTCGTAAGCTGCTATGTGACGTCATCTTCAATTCGACCAATAGTGACGTTTTTCGCAAATTCGCATGCCGCGCGTATTTTGCACTTTTTGATTGAAATTTTATGCAATTAAATAAATACTAAACAAGAAAATAATAACTTAGTTGTAATTTTAAGGCCATAGCGTATCGGGGGGAAATCAAAGAATTTAAATAAGTTGCATATTCCCTATTTAGGATTATACATTTCATTGTCAGTCTATACCATGTTCAGTCAACCTTTTCTGTAAAATAGCTTTTTGAACTTGACTTTAGATGCGTTTCAACAACTAGTACAGAATTTGGTGGCAGATGGAGTAATAATTTAGTCTGTGCCCATTTCCAATAATTTTCAAAGTTCATGTTGTCATGGTAGTTCTCTGATTTTGTACCGGCCTCAAATAAAAAGAGAATTAGGCACAAATCCAACTTACGATCCTGCAAAAACAATGACAATACGCTGGCCTTTTGAGATAGGACTTTTAACTCCTTTCGTGGGCTTATTTATCTGTTCATGCAAATGAAGTACAATGAGAGGAATCTACATACGACTCATCACTGTATATAATTGGTGTTCCCTGCTGTCGATACTTAACTATTTTCTCTAAATATTCTATACTCGGACACCGAATATTACTTTTTCTATGAGTCACTTTCTATTATTTTCAGCCTTTTTCCATTAGAAACCTAATTTCCTTCATAATGTGGCGGAGGCTGATTCCCGAACCTTTAAATTTGTCTTCTTTTAATTTATTTCTCAGCTTTTCACCGTAGGGAGTTATTTATTGGTGATGTGGAAGTTTTCGATACATCTTTTGACAACCTCCTGATAGACAACTGTCGAGATTTGTGGCAGACTTTGTACCAGATTTTCTTTTCCTGGCGTTCTAAAAACACGCGGAATTCGGATGTTTTTTTTCCCTTACAATACGGCTCACTGTACTATCAGAAGTTTTAGGGGCCTCTGCTGTCCGTTTCACTGCGTCTGTTCGAATCTATGACTCCCGTAGCATGAAACTGAATACGTCAAACACCATTTATTTAGTTTGTCTTTTCAAGAGCACATTAGACTTTCGTACTTTAGTTATGTAATATATAAAGTATATTTAAGTAATATCATTTAAAACAATAAACAATTACTTACACAGAATAAAAAACAATAACAAACAACGAAAACATAAAATATTCCCAAAACAATAAAAAATTATTACTAAACTAGCGGTACGCTATGATAGCCGTTTTGACGTTTGTCCGCTCATGAAGTTTCGTAAAAATAAATACTAAGTTTGAAGGAGTAAATTTTTGTTCTTTATTGTTAATAGTGAGGTACAGTATTACCGGAGATGGCCCAGGGTCAGTCGGGGTGCAAGGGATATGCTCTATAGGTAACCTTACACCCCGGCGTCTGAAGACCCGAGACGGCGTGCAGTTTTAGTCGGTTCAAGCCCGACATAACCGCCCTCGCTGGCCGGCGGGGGGTATCCGAAGGGATTTCCGCACGAAAAAAAAAGGGTACAGTATACTAATTTTCGACACAACTTGGTATTTATGTTTTTCGAAACTCGAATTTAAAACAATAGTATATTATGCAACTAGTGAATAAAGGACGGATTTAAAGCGAGGGCCGTAGATGAGTCACGAGCAAGAGAAGGATTCTAATGATTGAATCACGAGCGCAGCGAGTGATTCAACTGTTAGAATCCTGAACGACGCGAGTGATTCATGGCTCTCGATATAAATTCGTACTTTATTCAGGAGTTGCATACTATACTTTATACCATGACTACGAGAAAAGACATAATTTTAGCGAAAATAGAAATTTAATCAAGAAATAAGAACTGTTACATTAATTGAAATGGACATTAAAATTAGAGCAATGACTGAAATTAAGCATAATTTTCTTATTATTATCATTAGAGTGGTCAACTTGTGAAACAATATTTATTTCTTATAAAGGCAGCAAAGAACACAAAACAGTTCTTAATCTAATGCCAAACTCCTTGTCGCAAATATCGACCAATCAAATCTCGAGAATTTATTTGCACCAAAGAGTTTTGAATTTCGAATCTTAGCGCAAGGAGTTTGTGTAAGCATTGAAATAGAGACCGGATATATTTTTGTGTTCCAAATTCAAACACCAAAATAGTGAATAAAAACAAAACCGTGAATAAAAGGCCTTTTTATTCACTGTTTTGCGTGAATAAAATAAGCTTTTTAGAGTAGGTATGGTATAAATGAATTTAATATCCAAAAACTTATAGATGTGACTCGCATTTGATTTGATTTGATTTTTTTATTTTAAATTAACATTTCACATCACTATCACTTGTCAAAACGGCCATCACGGAGTGCCTCTAGTATAATTCGTCGGTGGTGCTAATTTATATGGCGCGCAAGTGTAATGAGAGCTCACGTAACGTAGTCTGATATTGCAACGTGCAAAGGTCGACTGATCAACCAATGACGCGAGCCCGAAAGCACGGCACTGGTTTAGTGTAATCTGTGATTGGTTGTCTGGGGCGCCTCCGCCGTCGCACCCGGCGCTTACCGCCAAAGAGCCCCAAAATACTCGGACTGCGCATCTAGAGTACCATATCACGATTTTTGGCGCGGCCTATAGCAATACATTTCCGCCAAAAATATGTGAGTGAAACATTGGTTCACGTACTGCGTGGCTGGGAAGCAGTGGCGGTGTTGGGCGGCGTGGCCGTGGGCGCCGGCACATCGCGGGCGCGCGACGGCGTGCGCGCGGCCGGCGTCTCGGTGTTGCGCGGGGCGCTGCCGCCGCGGGAACTGTTGCCGCTACCCGCTGACGGACGGCTACTACTGTTACCACTGCTTCCACTGCTACTGTTACTGGATAAATAATACAATGATGTTGTACACTGTTGTTGTCATCGACTGGCGTGCAGATAGAAAGGAAATTGATTAACATAGTAAGTACTCGGAGAGCACGGTAAAGATCTATCCACACACATCAAGGCCGTGCCCCGTCAGGGGGCTCAAGAAAATATAGTTGTTTGTATTTTATATAAACTCTTTCACACACTTCCGGGCCGGCGCGCGGCGACGGAGCTTCAGTGCCCGGGCCGACGCACTATAGATTATCGTAGAACAAGGCCTACTCAAAATTACGTTTTCAAGCGTTGACAATCCCGGATATTTTACTTTTAGTGTTTATTCAAGAAGTTGTATTTTATTAATATGAACATAGTTTTAAAATGTTTAGTACGGTATATTATTGCATACCGTTACTGTGGCAAACGCAGGCAGTGTGCATCATGGCACACCTATTTGAATTGCCTTTGTAAAGCTCTGACAGGAGTAATGTTTTATTGCACCTTTAACTATACGTTACTTACGTTGTACGTTAACTTAATTGTGTATTACTTACATTACAATCAATATCTTTTTAATTAGTTATTTTACGTTATCAAGACATTACACTACTGACGTGAACCCACTCTTAACACAAGCAATTAAACTTAGCTGGAGGGGTTAGGGGGAATATTAGTAATTTCGGTTACTAATATTCTTTTTAACATAAAAAAAGAAGAAAGAAGAAGAAGACAGGAATTGTCAAGAAACTACATCAAGACACTGAATATTTTGAAAGCGAATCAATTTATCTCAGATCGCGATGTTGTTAAATGTTCATAATTATTTGTGTATGACTATATTATACATAATTATTTGTGTATGAGTATATTATACATAATTATTTGTGTACTATATTATGTGAAGATAGAAAATTAAGCTGAAAATTTATGTGAATATTTTACTTTCGCGAAAGTAAAATATTCACATAACCGGGCGGGTAAATCTATGAACCAGCACTAGTTTATGTTCAGTTTAAGGTTTACTTATTTTTTGTTATGATTATAGTCAGATCTATGCTTTTGCTAAATTACAGAATGACACCTCTCATATTAAAAGCAATACAGATTTTTGATCAGCAAATGAGCTATTATAGTTTCCATAGTGCGACGCCTGACGGGAACAGTAGGTATGCTCGGTCTCAGCTCAGCACGGACACGGCCCTGACACATTCCGGTCACAACCCTGACCTGCGTGAACAAAAAGAACCTGACGGGACCTGGATGTTCGATCTTAGCACGGACACGGCCCTGGGACGTCCCGGGCATGGCCCTGATGTGTGTGAATAGAGCTTAAACGTCGGTATGGTAGTTGAAGCCCTAAAATGTCCAACAATTGGTCTAATCATAGAACTTCGATATCGCCATTGGGTTGCGAAGGTCAGGTGGCAGTCGCTTCACGGAGAATATAGCTTCGTAGCTAAATCGAAAAGCCGTCCCAAAAAAGGCTCTGATGATGAGGCTTTAAGAAAATTGACTAGTTTAACTACATATTTTCTGCATATTTTTGAGATTCATACTTTATAGTTTACTCTTGGTTGGACTTTAGAGTTGAATCACATTGGTCCTAGTAGATGGCAATAGGCCCGCCCTCTATTACATTGGGACCTTAACATAACTGGCGAATCGTGGGTGTGTAATACACCTCTGCCTACCCCTTCGGGGATACAGGCGTGAAGTTATGTGTCACATTGGTAACATTCTGTGAGTAAATTTGAATGAACAACCTATCGCCACTACCAATTGCAAACATCCTGAGGATGAGAACTTAAGAAAGTTTTTTAAGAACCATTTTCAAACCCTTTCTTTCATTTGATATTTACCCATTACATGGGGTTGCATAAAAAAATATAGTCCATTGGATCCAATACGATATCATAAATAGTTAATAATGCATTTCAGTTTATTTGGTTAGGTGATAACTGGTTTATAATTCAGTTGTTGCAAGATAGGACCCACCAAGAAGAATTAATATAATAACCATTATTTGACGGCCTCTGTGGCGTAGCGGTAGTGCATTCGACTGCTACGACAGGGGGCGCGGGTTCGATTCCCGCTCAGTGCAAATATTTGTATGCATGAATATGTCTATTTGCATTGGTCTGGGTGTTTCTATGTATAATATGTATGTATTTACAACAAAAAAAAGTATATAAGTATGTTTATCCGCATTCTGGAACCCATAACACAAGCTAGTTAAACTATGCTTACTTTGGGTCTAGAAAGCGCTGTGTAGAATGTCGTAGAATATTTATTTATTTATTATTTATTATGATTTAGTCTATTACACGATTACAACTTGATGTCGACTTCCGGGACATGCAGACATGCTGTGTAAGTCAGGATACGAAACAAAGCTATAATGAACATTATAAGAAATGAATTGACGTTTACCCCATAGTGCCAAGAAGAGAGGATAATCCTCCAATCTGCCCCACTCCTCCAAGAAGTTGCATTAATTGTTGCTGTGACATATTGTTCAATATATTCTGAAGTTCTCCATCCTGTCCACCGCCACTACCACCCCCGCGACTTCCTGATGTCGGAGGATTATTCAGTGCCTCGTTGATACGACGACAATAATCATCATCCTTGTCAGTCTTGGGTTCCTATTCAACAGTTTTTTCAAATATTTTGGCGTCCACTGCGTTCAGCGGGACACAGAGTGGGCTCCGTCGCAGGCGCCCGCTCAACGCAGCGGACGGTCTTAGCAGAAAGGAGAGTTGCTAGTGAAGCATTAAGCACTACTTATGTCAATTTTCTCTCATACCATCACACTATTTGGGATTTCATAGTTGCGGATATTCTCGTTTATGTTAGATTTTAATAGATTTGATAATAATAAAGCATATTACGAAACAACCATTTAAAATATAATTAATTCAGAAAATATGATTGTTTTAAAGGTCAATGGTATTCCTCAAAAAGGTTGTTTGCTGTCGCTGTAAAGCGAAACAACTAGTGTGAAAATTGTATGCTCCTGCCTACACCAGAAAGCAATATAATAACTATTTTCAAAATATCGAAAATAAATAATATAAAATAAACCACATTTCGCTTTTCTTTTCAATACTGTAATAAAATCAAATAGAGAAAATCAATCCTCAAATAGAGAAAAGCGGCCAAGTGCGAGTCGGAGTCGCCCATGAAGGGAACCCTTCATGGGCGACTCGTAACATCAGCAAGTAACATAATACTTTTATATTATATATTTTAAATTTTATATTTGAGTTGATTGAATGAAAGGTAAATTGCGGTTTACGATTTAAGACTATTAAAAAAAACTACTTACTAGATCTCGTTCGAACCAATTTTCGGTATCATATATTTGGTTTAGTTTTATCATTCTCTTATTTTAAAAGTTACAGGGGGGGGGGGGGGACACATTTTACCACTTTGGAAGTGTCTCTCGCGCAAACTATTCAATTTAGAGAAAAATGATATTGGAAACCTCAATATCATTTTTAAGAAAATATAACCACACGTATGGGTTTGATGGAAAAAAAAAGAGTTTCAGTTCTAAGTATGGGGAACCCCCAAAATTTATTGTTTTCTTTCTATTTTTGTGTGAAAATCTTAATGCGGTTTACAGAATACATCTACAGCAACGGAACCCTAAAAAATTAAATTCCTATCTAGCAAGACTTCAGACTTATTGCATTACTAAGTTTAGATTTCTATGGAAATAGGGTTGACACGAAACTATAAATTAGGTAAGTAGTAATATATCTATACAAATAAATAAAATTCAAGTGTCTGTTGGTAATATTAAAATAACAGATTTTTGATGATTGCACAAGAATGTATACGATACTTATAACAAAAATCAAATTTTGTGAAGTTTTTGTCTGTCTGTCTGTCTTTCTGTCTGTTTGAAAGAGGTAATCTCTGGAACGACTGAGCTGATTTTGACTGGACTTTCACTGGCAGATAGGTAATGTTACAAGGCGTAACATAGGCTACTTTAATTTTAGAAAAATAATTAGGGATCCGCGCAAAAAAATTAAAACCCACAAAATTGTGAACAAAATCTGATTTACTCAGGAACGGCGGGGCAGATTTTGACAGGACTTTTACTGGCAGATAGGTATTGTTATAAAGCGTAACAAGCTACTTTAATTTTAGAAAAGTAATTATAAAGAACTAAAATCCAAACTAAAAATTGAAATCCACGCAGACGAAGTCGCGGGCACAGTTAGTATATATATATATATATATATAGTTACATGATTTTTAATTCCTTCCACTGCGTATTGCAACTCCTTTGTAGAATGTGACGTTGCCATTCTTATTAGCTACATGCACGATGCATCACGGACCCGCGGTTAAAATGCCTCAACCTCCTCACTTCGAGGATATGGCTTACCCAGCCATGCTAAAAGCTTATGAAACATACATGCTTATGTAGCTTTCGAAGATATGGACGTCAAATCATATAAAATGTTGATATTTTAGGGTAATCTGGCGTCGGTATACAGTTAATACGACTTACCCACAGTGGACGTATAATAAGTTACAAAATATATATTATACCTAGCACTCAGGTGGCAGACAAGCTCACGGCCCATCTGATGGGAAGCGGTTACCGTGGCCTATGGACGTGTGCAACACCAGAGGCATCTCACTCGCGCTACCGACCCTGTAAAAACCTTCTAATGCCCTTCTTGAAGAACCCCATATTGTAGTCGCTTGGGAAAACCACAGCAAGGAGATCATTCCACAGCCTGAGGGTGCGCGGAACAAAGTGCCTTTCATACCTAACTGTATGCACCGTATGAGGATGAATTCCCTTTCTGTGACGAGCGGTGCGAAAAATATTTCATTTATTGTGTAATTATTCGAATGTTGTGTTTGAGACATGAATAACATTACCCCCTGGGCTTTTCAATTTTAACCAACTAAAAAAAGGAGAAATTCTCTGTTCATCGTAATGTTTATTTTATGTATGTTCTGTCTGTATTTTATGTACCTTACTGGTTCTGTCCGATTACTATATGGCTAGGCTTATATGAAAAAATCTTTTTTTGTTTGAATGTATATACTTTGCATTAGCAGGTGCTTATTCTCAATTCTCATCAAGGCAGGATCTGATGATGGGATCCTGGACTGAACTTATAACGACTGGGTAATTTCTTTATATATATATTGATTGCATATATTGATGAAAAAAATGTCGTGTGATAAATGGTAAGTATTAAAAATAAATTATAGGTAATCAACTAAAAGAACACGCTTTCATAGGCAATTGTACCAAAAAGTAGAAACATTTTTGAGTAGCAAAATTAGCTGCAACCATAAAGACTACTTATTCTAAAAAGTGTAGGTTGCTTATCACAATGTTTTATTTTTATGGTAAAGAAAATAAACACGCTTGCAAAGCGGATTAAACTGAAAAGTATAAAATATATTTTTTAGGTTAGATTTGCTTTATAGCCACTGTGTATTTGACGGTCTCTGTAGCATAGCAGTAGAGCATTTTACTGCTAAGTCAGTCACGGGTTCGATTCCCGCTCAGTGTAAAGTTTATTGATCGCATACAAACTGTATATTTATAAAAGTATAAATATTATTAAACCAGGGCAATAAGCAACCTACACTTTTTACTAGGTGAAGTCCTTATGGCTACAAAACAAATCTACCTGCTTAAAAAATATTTTCTTTTACTCTTTCAAATAAAAAAGAATGTTTTAAAGCAGCCCAACCATCTCGTCTGACAAAACCAGTAAAAAAACAGAACATGAGCTATTCCAATTGATTCTCCCTTCTCTGTTTTTGTCCCGAACAACACGTGCAGGACTTAGGTGTCATCCTTATACAGTGCAATCGATTCCACCGCAAACCACGCGGTTTGGTGACTCCTTTTTTTGTCGGACCATAAAGCACTGGAACGCTTTACCCACACATGTGTTACCTTCTACCTACAATCCTGGGCTCTTTAAGCGGGGCGTGAAAAAACATTTGTTGAGGCCGTCTAGGTAGGGGCCACCATTCTAGGGACAATCTCTGGAAATGGTAGCCACTACTTTTTGGACTTCACCTCAGCTTGCCATCAGGCGGGGTGCAGTCAATTTGAAGGACTAAATATATTATAAAAAAATTGTGGTGAGCACTTATTTTTTGAAATCGGTTAAAACTGAAAGACTATTCATGTCTCAAACACAACATTCAAGGAACTACACAATAAATAGAATATTATTATTACATCTCACTTACACTTTTGTGACAACCAAATTTCCATAGAAATGTAAAAAAAACTTAGAATGCATTAAGTCTGAAGATATATAAGAATTTCATAATTTCTCAATTTGTAGGTTCATTACTGCAGTATATTTTTCATTGTATTATTTTCAATTTTAAATAATATTTATTTCATCGCTTTGTGGTGCACGTAGGATACAATTTTCTCACTTAATGTAGTTCAAAATGATGTTTAATTTGCATTTTTGTAGAAAGATGTTTCGCATAGTACTTGAATTACAGCAAAAAAAAAACATGTTTTAAGAGGACCTTCCTTTAAAAAAATTCAAATTTCCTAAATTAATTATTATATATGTTTGAATGGTTGTTTTATAATAGGCTTTATTATGAAGAAATCCAATAAAATTGAACACAAAATGAGGATTTCTACAACTACAATGAAATCCACATAGTGCATCATACTCATATGTGTGTGAGTTAAGTAATCATACAATCACTCAATTCTGCAAATTTTTACAGTTCAGTCTAATGGCTGTTTTCTGAATTGAGAAAATTAAGTTAGCATGAAGAATAGTACTGAGTTTTTTAATAGCTGGTTATTTTGGATTTAAACTAATGTTAATTCTTAACATTGGCAGCAAGTCATAAAAAGTACTACGCGCTGCAAAAAACTCCATTAAAAACAGGTAAAACTAAGTCTTGTCAATATCTACTTATACACAATATGTAGAGACTACTTCGATTTCTCAATTCAGAAACCGGTCATAATTCTGTTATGACAGTATAATGCAAATATATGAGGGTTTTTGCATATATGGTAAGTGACTTGTTGAATATAATACTGCATAACACACCAGACTAAAGAATGATAATGGGTTTCATTAATCCTGTGCGCATGACTTGGTGAATGGCAGCAATCGCTTGTTTGCATATACTGACGATCGGAAGTGTGGTGGTAACATCAAAATAATTTAACAATTGGATTAAACTCAGTGTGAACAGTTGCCAAAAGCCAACAAACAAACACTACATTGAAGCAAAATTATGTGTCTAGAGTCAGATGAAGCAAGAGAGAGTTGTCCATAATCAAAATGTATATGTGAGCCAGAATCAAGTGCCAACTTTCAGTTGCTTGACCACCAGAATGTCTTTGGACATATGGTCAAAAACTAATGAACGCGCAGGAGCTAATGCAATTTTCTTTGTTGGCATTCAGGGACCCATGTGTATGCAGCATAATACAACATTGAAAAAAAAACTGTATCATCGTAAATGAACATATCTTTCTTTGATTTGAATTTCATTCTACATACCTGCAACCAGAAGAAATACTTCTTTGAAAAGGACTTGAACTTCAGGACATACACCCGGCCCGTAGTGCATTCACTTACGCGTACAAATTCACAATCATCAGGAAATATAAGTAAATCGTCCTCGACTTCTCCGGTGGTGCGATCTTTCCAGCAGAAATGCATCAAAGAATCTTCTCCTTGGTAAACGTACAAGAGACCCTTCCTTTTATCTGGATGGACCATACGTCCCTTCAGAGTCATTCTGCCAGCACGAAATTCTACCAAATGTTTATTACCTCCGGAACTACCGCCCAATCCAGAAGTATTACCAAATAAAGCAGTAGCTGACATGATGACGCTGAAAATGCGACGAAAATTGATAGTGACAAATCACACAAAATTAGACCGACCGTCGAAATAAGTTCCAATTTAGGTATATTATACTTGTATTCCTATTAATTTATCATACCTGTAAAGTCTATAATATATTTCAGGACAAATACAATTATTATATAGTAAAAACTAAAGGAGAATCTTGAAACTAATTTGAGTCAAAATTGCAAATATATAATGATTGTGCAGATATGAATGAAATCGTAAATGAAAATGAACCACAGATATTACAGATAGGTAACTAGGCAAAGAGTATGTAAGTGTTACTAGGTAACAAAGAATGAAAGAAAGAGACTGATCACACCACAGAGCAGAGTTGCAAAGAAATACTTTTTGTGAGTGTACACACCAGACCACGAAGGTTAAAAGTTAATAGGGTTAGCGTTGACCTACGCCTACCCCACCCCAGCCTGCAAATTAATAATATTTGTTATAAAAAAAATACTAATCGATAGATTTTCAATAGCTCAATTCAACTACGTTGCTCTTTAAAATTGCTCACCTTAAATTATTTAATTAAAAAACAATAAAGTCGTTGAAAAAAAAATCATTTATCCGTACTTTCAAACTCCTTTGATGTATACAATATTTTAAATTGCTCAAAGTGTTAAAAAACTGCTCAAGTTGCATTTATAATTGCTCAAGTACAGTTTGTAACAGCTCCACTTTCCTTAATTATTAAATAAATATAAATAGTTTGAACAAATTTGACGTATATAAATAAGAACGTATTTACGGTTATTTTTAAGGCCTGGGAGTTTATACCGCAGTTTTAACCCTACCTAAACCAATAACTATAAGACCGATTCGGTTCTGGCACTTCGTCGGCCGCTGCCGCGGGCCCACTGTCGCCAACTTAGGGGTTTTCCCCCCAAATTTAGGGGTAAAAAAATTGCACTGGGGTTTTTTTAGAGGGAAAAAATATTTAGGGATTTTTTTAAGGGGAAAAAATGTTTAGGGGTTTTTTTAGAGATTTATAAAATTTTGTTTGAATACTTGGAAAAGTCATATCTTTTAAATCTTTTAAATCATTAAATATCATTTCATGACATCTAGTGGTGAATCGCATAATGCTGTTAACATAACATAACATAAACTCACGCCTATATCCCCGAAGGGGTAGGCAGAGGTACTAGCACACATAAACTGGCGAAATGTGGGTGCTAGCACCTCTGCTGTTATACAACGGCTCAAAGCTTACAGCTGATCATTTACCTTATAAATAATAGTAATTCTTATGATAATAACCATAAATAAGTTTTTTTACACCACTTGTAATTATTTAAATTAAAAATTAAACGTTTTAATATTAGATTATAATATTAGACCTACATTTTTCAAATTGTCAGTTAGGGGGTTTTAGGGGTTTTTGAGTTTACTCTTAGGGGGATAAAATTTCAAGTGTTGGCGACACTGGCCGTGGCACGCTCGCTTCGCTCGCTCGGCTCGTGCGTTCTGGTCACAGTTCTAACCTAACCTAAACCAATGACTATAAATAGTAATAAATACAATGTTTTAAATTGCTCAAAGTGATAAAAAACTGCTCAAGTTGCATTTATAATTGCTCAAGTACAGTTTGTAACAGCTCCATATACCATGGTACTATTTATAGTCATTGGTTTAGGTTAGGTTAGAACTGTGACCACAACGCACGAGCCGAGCGAGCGAATCGAGCGTGCTGCGGCAGCGGCCGGCGAAGTGCCAGAACCGAATCGGTCTTATAGTTATTGGTTTAGGTACGGTTAAAACTGCGGTATAAACTCCCAGGCCATAAAAATAACCGTAAATACGTTATTACCTATATACGTTTCAAACTATTTATATTAATTTAGTAATTAAGGAAAGTGGAGCTGTTACAAACTGTACTTGAGCAATTATAAATGCAACTTGAACAGTTTTTTAACACTGAGCAATTTAAAATATTGTATATATATCAAAAGATATAGGAGTTTGAAAGTACGGCTAAATGAATTTTTTTTCAACGACTTTATCGATTTTTAATTAAATACGTAAAATTCGTAACGTAATTAATTACGTTTAATTAAAACGTAGTTGAATTGAGCTATTGAAAATCTATCGATTAGTATTTTTTTTATTACAAATATTATTATTTTGCAGGCTGGGGTGGGGTAGCTAAACACAGGTCATCAAAAATTATTGACAATGAACAATAGTTTAACATTGTTCTTAATAAATTGTTACAAAGAGTTTGAATACAGTTACAATTATAGTTACATAATTTAGTTATACTTATAATATAATGCTATGACTAGTGAAAATTGAAGACTGTGGTGTGAAATACGTGTGAAATAAAATCAAAACAACATTTGTGTAAGTGTCGAATCCCAAAATCGATTATTAAAAACAGTTACATACCAGCATAGATTAATAGTTACCAGTTTTCAGCTGCAGTTCACGATTTCACAAGAGTAAAGGCCTGTCTCCGGCGCGTGTTTTACTCTAGAAACTTCACAAAAACTTTTGCTCTTAACTCTATGGTTTTCGCTACACATTTTGGGTGCTGAACTGAAACAAGGATTTTGTCTTCCGCGACCGATGGAAAACATATCTACACATTGCCCCCGCGCGGGTGTAGGAGGCAGAATATTGTCACAGAATATTAGATGTCATTTGATTTGACAGCAACTGAGAGCGTTGCACTATAGGCAGAATCCTCAAAACATGATATTTAATCGAATTATGAAATTGCGGGTAATTCGACAATTATTACTGATTTCTTATTTTTGAGAGTATTTTCCATTAAAAATTGCTAGCCGAAATCAGTTTTATGTACTGGAGACATTACAATCGGTTGTGAAACTTTACACTTAATGGTTACTTTTTGTTTGAGGAGTGTCAGTTAAAAATTGTTTGCGACGAAAGTAAAAGTGCTATTTATTTACTGTACAATGTAGTTTACTAATGAGGGTAACATGAGTGTTTGTCTAATTAATATAGTAGAATTCAACTATATGTTGGATAATATTTACTCTCACGAAAAATGATAATGCAATACTGTATATTTTAAGAAATATTTGTAAATGGGCCAAAGCAGTGGACTAGAATAGATTGATGATGATGATGATGATGATGAAAAGTTAAATGTTAAAGTCATTTAACTTTTCATCATCATCATATCATAACCTATAACTACTATACATTGTCTATATTAAACTAAACAGAAAAGTATTATATTAAGTTTAGCCCGAAATATTTATTTATATTCTTTGAAGTATAGCCGTTTATAAAATAGAATTTCAAATTTTAGTTATGATTTTTAATCATTGGCGGATACAAGGGGCCATGGGGGCTATGCCCCCCCCCCTGGACTAAACTTCCCTTCCTCCAAATCCCAAAGAACTGGAAAAAAATGTACCGTTCGATTTGAGTTCGAGTCGAGTTCAAATGGTAAAATGGCTGGTTGCCTGCGGTCGTCACGTGCACCCGCCGCTGCGCCGCCAAGCTGCTTGGCCCGCCGTCCAAGTTCGCTGGCTCTTTCTCGCGCGTCTTTACTATGCGAGCGGCGCGGCGCGGGCGGGGCGCGAGCGCGACGGGACTGATAATTTACGGGAATGATATTTTACACAATCTGTGTTAGTTTGAACCCGCTAGCTTCAATAGCGGCTGAGATATTCAACTTTTTGACACTTCGTTGTATGAGCGCCATCTAGCTAGAGGATAAAACTTGTAACAGTTTTTAGTATTTGTTGTTGTAGCGACAATACTTATACACATTCTGTGAAAATTTCGGCTTCCTAGCTATAGCGGTTTCGGAGATAGAGCCCGCTGACAGACGGACAGACAGACAGACGGACGGACAGACAGCGGAGTCTCAGTAATAGGGTCCCGTCTGACCTTTGGTACGGCACCCTAAAATGCCCCCCCCCCCCTACTCTGAATCCTGTATCCACCCCTGTTTTTATTCATACATAAAATATATTAGAATAAATAAAAGTAGCAAATAATAATAAATTACGTCTTCTAATATCACTTTCAGATATTGAACACTCTAAATTCATTTGTGATATGTCTAAATTAAATTGTTATTTTTAAACTATCGCGGTGTAAACTCATATTTTTATTTTTATAACGTCTCGGGACTTATCGCGATAAACATGGAACTTACTTTTACCGACGTAGGCCAAACCAAGCGAACCATTGCAGAGAGAATCAAAGAACATATCGCAGCTGTGAAAAACCGTCAGTTAAATAAATCGGCAGTAGCAGAACATCTTGAGTCGGGTACTAATCACTGGATTGAGTTTCATCAACCCAAAGACCTCTCCACTGATCGCCACTACTATCCACGTCTTGTGCGTGAAGCTATTGAAATTAAAAAATATAAAAATTTCAATAGGGAAGATGGATTCAAATTATCCGGGACGTGGAATCCAGTGATTAAAATACTTAAACCCATAAACAAAGTGCCGTTAAGAACTGATACAGTGAGTGTGGTGTGCCGCCAGCCTTACCATACATTAGAACAGTAATGGAGGGTAGGCGCACAAGAATGTTTCCCCGCATACCTCTCGACGCTCGCCAGCCAGTCAAGCCGTGACCACGGGTGCTGCAACGCATTCGAAACGTCGGTAAAAGTAAGTTCCATGTTTATCGCGATAAGTCCCGAGACGTTATAAAAATAAAAATATAAATTAAATTGATCAATAAATGGAAAGAGTTACACAAAAAATTTTAAGATATTAAGATATGTACTTATAACAAAAATACAATTTAAAGCTAATTATAAATAAAAGTAAAGCGAACTAAACCTAAAAGATAGAAAAATATTTACATACATGCGTCATAGAATTCCTAATTTAATTTTAAGATATTAAAATAAAACAGAATTTGGCTTTTTGACAGCAAATGTCATAATAATTTTTCTTTTTGACAGCAAAAGTTTTCGAAACATTTCTCTATCTACGGTGTATTGGTGCATATAGACAAAATATTATTTGTGTAGACCTTCTTTTGTAGTGTGTAGAGTAAAACCAAAGAGTAGTTTTTTTTTTTTTTTTTTCCTTCGCCCGTGTCGGGCAGGCTACGATCTTGGACCATACCGCCTCGTCTTCAGTTTTTCCTTCTTTCTTGTCCAAACGTCAATAAGGCCGCAGCCTCGTCCTTAGTAGTTTATAGTAGTAGTAGTAGTTTATATTTTAGGCCAGAGCCACGTCTTCAGTATTCAATAATTAGTCAAAATCATAATGATTTAATGTCATATCCGTGTATTCGTCTTATTCATGTTGTGAAGTAAGGTCATATCATCCGGGTCATTCATATCCTTATAATAAGTCGCCCCGAACGGTCAAATTGCCCATCCAGTGCTGTCAATAAATTTATACAGTGGTACATAAGTACTGTAATTTTCCAGCAAACCTTGAGTGTCGCGCGGGATGCTTGCTGGCGTTCTAAATATTTCCAATAAATTATCAATTAGAGGAATTCTTTGCAAGTCATATGCAGGGCATTCAAAAATTATATGATCTAGGGTCTGATCACTTCCTAAGTTACAATTGTCACAAACAGGCGATGTTATAATTTTCATTCTGGCTAAATGTGCATTGAATCTTCCATGTCCAAGTCTAAGACGATTTATAGTAGTGTAAAATATTCTGCTCTTAGGAAGAACAGATCTGGTGAACCAGGGCGCAGAACCAATGGTTTGATTTATTTTCGCATACCATTTTCCTTTAGTTCTTAGTGTTTCTTGCCAGTTCTCATGCCAAATACAGGTGTTTTGTTCACGTAATTTAGTAAGCAGGTCGGAACTTGGTATGGCAACATTTCTCGTCACTGGGCTTGGGATGTCAATGTCAGTGATAACTCTTGCAAGATGATCTGCGTTTTCGTTTCCTGCTACTCCAATGTGGGAGGGTGTCCATATTAAACTTATCATAAATCCTCTAGAACTAAGATAGGCGTATAAAGTCCGAATCTCATATAAAATATTTCCGGTGTTGGCGTCCAGTTTCGGGTGTTGTAAGGCCATGAGAACACTCATGCAGTCGGTCGCTACAAGCCAAGTTGTGTGCCCAAGATTCTTTTCTTGTATATACTGCAGAGCTGTTAAAATGGCTAGAGATTCTGCTGTAAATATAGTCATGGCTCCAGGTAACCGAACTCCATGTCCAACAGTAAGATGAGGTAGATATATGGCTAGCGAAACATTTCTATTGGTTTTGGATCCGTCAGTAAATATATGCTTGTACCCAGGGAACTCTGCAATTAACTGATAGACATCTTCTTTAGACCGTAGGTCACGTTTAATGTATATGTCCATGGGCCAGAATTTGCTGATATAATTGCCAGAGTAACACGGCCATCTGCCTTTACATTTCTCAATTTGATATTGATCATCAATACTGATTACGTTAGAAAAGTCATGAAATATATAGGGGACATTTACGGAATTAGAGGGACTGTATACTCTGTGATAAAATAACATTTTCTTTAGTAAAGGATGATTTTCAAAAGATAAAAGTTTGAGAATGTATTTGGATTTTAAAAACTGAAATCTTATATTCATAGGAGGAGTGCTACACTCAATTTGAAGTGAATTAATTGGAGTTGTCTTCATTGCACCAGTTACACATCTAAGATTGTGGTTTTGAAGGATCTCCAATTTATGAACCAATCTCTGATCAGACCCAAAGCATAAAAATCCATATTCAAAATGACTACGGACTAAAGATTTATAAAGCATCAGCAAAATTTTAGGATCAGCTGCAATTGACAGTGACTTTATGAAATTAAATGCTTTATTAGCTCTACCTAACAGATAATCAACATACTTAGTCCATGAGAGGTTGCTTGTAAAAATTATACCCAAAAACTTCACTTCATTCACTATTGGAAGAACACAATTATTGTAATAAATATTTAGGACTGTTTCGCACTCTCCAAAGACTACAACTTTAGATTTTTCTGGACTAATATCTAAGTTTAAATAATGAAAATAGTTCTTTAGCCGAGTTAAAGCTGTGTTTAGAATACTTTCAACAGAACTTATATCTGAACCTGAAGCATAGATAACCAAATCATCTGCAAACTGCAAATTTGCCACTTCAAGACCAAGTACAATGTTTAGTCTATGTATATATAGAAGATAAATCAATGGACTGAGGATGCCACCTTGACATACCCCTTTGTATGAAAAACGTGGGCCTATTAATCTTTTATTCACCTTAACATAGACTTCTCTACCATGTAAAAAGTTAAAGATCCATATTATAATTTTTTCAGGAATACCAAGGGCACGAAGTTGAACACACAAAATGTGCAGATTGATGTTGTTGAATGCACCCACTACATCAAAGAAGACACCAACAAAATGATTGTCCATTTTATTAGAATTGTATATGTCTAATTGCAAATGGGAAATGCTATCTCTAGTTGAGCAACCACGTCGAAAGCCAAATTGATTAGATGGTAATAGACTATTACTTTCTATATAAAATTCTAGCCTTTGTTTAATTAATTGTTCAAAGGTTTTTCCCATGCATGATGTTAATGCTACTGGCCTATATGATTCTGCTTTGTGTCTTACTTTGTTAGGTTTGAGAACTGGGATGAGACAATCTGTTTTCCATTCATTGGGGATGATCATTTCCTGCCAGAGTAAATTATAAACACTTAGTATGTCAGAAAGTGCCTTAATTGATACATTTTTTAACATTTTATATGGTATTCCATCAAGGCCAAAAGCTGAATCACGTCTAGATGATATTGCAGATTGTAATTCCTGAACAGAAAATGGATTAGTTAGATATGCATAATGCCCTGAAACTTTTATTTCATTAGGAATTGATTGGAATGGCCTTTCAACTGTATCTGGAGTATATTTTTTTAGAAAATCGAATACCCAAGGAGAAATAGTGTTACATGGAGGTGTAAATGATTTATTAAATCTTTTAGAAATTTGCCAAACTCTAGATAATGGAGTAGTTCTATTAAATGACTCACATAGAGAAATCCAACTTAAATATCTTTCTCTTTTTAACACTAACTTTTTAAGTGCTTGTAATTTTTTAAACTCAATATACTTTTCTAATGTGGGATTGTACTTGAATTCTTTATAGGCATTCCTAGAGTCTTCTACTGCCTTAGTACATTTCAGATTCCACCATGGTAATGGGATGCGTTTTTTACGAACATTATTTACTAACGTTGTATCAAAAGATGTAGCAGGTCTTAAAGATGTTGGTAATGATTTAACAATAGCAGAATTTAATAACTCTACTAAGTCATTGTATGACTGTAGTGGGTTATCTTGATTAATTTTAAAATCAATGAACAAACTATCAACACTCTTCTTATATATTTCCCAATCAACCAGGTTAAAATTAAAATGTTTAGGTAAATTTGAGGTTTCTGTATCATGTGGGATATTATAATTGTTAATAATTAGTACCCTTGTAATTACAGGCAAATGGTAACTACCTAAAGGATCGTCGTGAACAGACCAGTTACAAGACGATGAAATTGAAGCTGATACTACAGTTAAATCAAGTGCATTTCTTTGCCACCTATCAGAGCCTACAGTAGTCATTTCTCCATCATTTAATAAAACCAAATTACGGTCATTAATGATTTCAAGCACCTCTCGGCCGCGAATGTTCACACTGTGACATCCCCAAGCCGAATGATGTGCATTGAAATCTCCACCTACCAAGAGAGGACCAGGAATACTGCGAATTAAATTATCCAACTTATACTTAGAAAATGAAGCGTTTCCGGGACTATAAAAACTGACTAATGAAATTTCTTTATTATTGCCATATTTTAAACGAATTGCTATATTTTGTATAGAATCATCATATATAGTATCTATTTTACTAAATTGTAAACTGTTATGTATTAAAATAGCTACACCATTGTGTGTATTACCTGAATCTAATCTTACTATATTATATCCTTTAATACTTAATCTCATGTGAGGCTTGAGCCAAGTCTCACACAATAAAGCTACATGTATGTTATACTCATGTAAAAAATACGAAAAAGCATGTTTGTTACTATTGAAGCTCTGGGCATTCCACTGTACAATATTTAGCTGATCCATAAAATTAAGGTTTATTTATGTTATTCTGAATTTTTGATAACAGAACATCTTTTATGCTTTGAGTGCAAATACTCTTTTCATTATTTTTATTTTGAGAAATTAATGTTACTAAAGTCTGTATTAAAATGTTTAAAATTGGTTCTGTTTCAACTAGTGATTGTAATTGTTTAGCAGGACTGGACTTTGAAAGAGATGGAAATGACTTTTCACTGAATAAATCAGCATATGATTTTTTATTAATTTTCTTTTTGTTTTCTTCCACTTTTTGTTGTTTGACTGGGCACTGTGACGAAATAGCTACATGTTTGCCTTGACAATGGCAACATGTTGCCTCAGTTTGTGGTATTTGGCATTCTTTATAATTATGGTCCTTTGTACATATGGAACATCTTTGAGCATTCTTACAAAATTTAGCTATATGACCATACCTTAAACACTTCAGGCATTGTTTTACTGGTGGAATGTATGGACGTACTTCAAATCGCCAGCTGTTCAGGTCGACACTATCAGGTATCGCTGCACACGAGAATGTGATGGACACCGTCTTCGTAGGCTGAAAGGACACCCCTCCTCCTTCTGAAATAGTGCGACGCATGAATCTTCGGACAGAAATAATATTTTTTGTGCTAGTTATAGCGTTATAAATGTATTCGTTGCTCAGGTCAATTGGAACATGCATAATGACACCTGTATTTTCCGTAGCAGCTGCAGGAATACTGGCTTTCAATTTATAATTATCCAAAAATTTCCGATTAGTTAAGGCTGCATTGGCTAAGCCAGGACGTTCAAAAATAACACCAATTTTGTAACGGTTCATGCGTAATAATTGTTTAACGCCTTTGTTGTATTTCTTAATGCTGGATGAAAGGGACATCATGTCTCTATCTCCAATCGGGACCAAGTCGACACTTTCCAAAAACACTACATATTCGAAATTGCCTCCGTTTTCAGGATAAGACCTAATGTAGTCAGGAATCCTGAACTCCCGATACTTATCCTTCTCTACCGGTGGTACAGACTCCTCCGAAGAGCTTGAGGCTCCACCGTCGTCTTCAGAGGACACCAAGGACGAATTTTCATCTTTCCTTCTTTTTTTTGCTTTTCCTTTCTTCCCCATCACAGCAAAAAAAGGAAACTAACTTAATAAATAATAAAATAACGATTTAAAAATTTTAGGTTTTAAAAAGGCGCCCTTTCGATACGAGTTTCCCGCGCTCCATCCAAAGAGTAGTAAAACACTCGCTTGACACTCGCAAGAGACGCACCTTTACCTACTTTTATGTGACGTGTTTTGTATAAATGAATCGGTGAATCGGTTTTCACGCTTTGTTTCTGTGTTTATGGAGAAGTTATTTCAGTACAAATATTACTTAAATCTATGAGTTATTTGCTAAGTTCATAAGTTCAAATTCATATTAATTTAATTAATTCTTGTGGGTATTCTATAGCGAAGTAATCAAGCTTCTTACTTTTATTTGTAAGAAATTACATACTGAAATCTACCGTAAATACGTAGATAGTTTAGCGGCTGATGTCTTCTAACAATATGAGTGGTGTTCAAACAGGTATGTAATACTTATTTTGCTGGTTGTTATTGTTTGCTAGCTTACAACTATACTTACACCTTTTACAATTTGTGAGCATCAATGCTCTTTTATGACAGGGTTACATTATTGTCGAAATATCCGCATATTTTATTGATGATATGGACCTCATTACTGATTACGTTAATATCGGCTTCTCATTGTGCCACATCGAACACATATCTTTAATATGGATTTTGAAAACCTAGTATATCAGCATCATCTTATTCGAATAGATTTCTTTAATTACGCCCTATCAATCATTACTTATATTTCTTGACACCTCAAATTTTTCATATGTCATTTTTTATTTTAATGTAAGAACAAACAATAATACTCATGAAACTACCCGATCCATTAAAATTCATGTCTTTCTAATAAGATATTGCATTTAGCGATGAAGCTCCACCTTGGTATATTTGTTGTTGTTGTTTCATTGTTATTTTCATATTGTACCCATGTGTAACCTTATATATTTTAGTATTAGACTATAAAACATATGTACTTAATAATATAATTAGTTCACCTGAATCCCCCTGAAATGTCTCTTTGTATGTTTTGTCTAGTGTCAGTATGTATACTATGCATAATGTCAATCTTACAAATATTACATTTATAAGGTTTAAAATCATGTATGTTGTTGTGCTTCATTTATTGATATTGTTTCTAATAATAAAACCCAGTTCTTTTGTTATTATATAAATAAAATATATAAGTGTCTGAAATTGGGCGTTGACTTTAATGTGTTTATAAGCTAATTATGAGAACATTAAATAGTAGTTAATGACTTGTCTATCACCTCGTCAGCTGTATTGTTTACATAAGTTACCAATACAACTTATTTCTGGTAATCATATTAGTTGACTCTCATCTCGTGGAGTTAATAGATTCATAGACAGTTCATTTGTGTGTTTGCTTAACCTTTACCTGTATCTACTGATGTTTTTATGGATTACTTCCTTAATGGTTAGCTTCTTCAGACATTCATGTATATCCTAGTTTCTGACAAACCAGTGTGAACGTAAAATGGTACTCAGTGCAATATTTTGAGATCTCTGGAGGATTTCCATGTTGTAATTGCTAGCACAGCAATTCCAATTTTTGAGGGCTTCACTATATAGTCCCAAGCTTTCTGTTGCACTTGTTAGCCATTGTTTTAGTTGGGTATTCTTGGAGTGATTATAAGGCTTAACAATTATCACATCCCTGTAATCTCTCATTGGTTGCAGGCTCCTTTGTCCGCACGTCCAAAGCCGTTTTTGGTGTTGGATGTTTGAATTCCATTACAGGTTCTTCCTAGGACTTCTTTATACACCTGATTACTTTGTCATCCTAAATTTTATATCTTTAAGTTACTACTAACTCTTTGTTGACAATGTAGGGAAGTACAGAAAGCGGCATTTTGTTTGCTTTGTGAGAGTGCCAAAAGTCTTTCCCATTTGCTAATGTGGTCCTTGCACATGTGGAGTTTTAAATATGAGCTGGATAAACTCGTCTGTTAACTAACAGGTATAGCTGGCCAGGGGTGTGTGTTGGGTAACCTCCTCGAGTGTAGCTCCGATTCCGATACCGCTGCAGTCCGGGGGGAACGGAATCGGAGCGGCCGGTACACCCTGGGCGGCGGTCAATGGCTTCCCCTTCACCCCTTCATAGGGTTGGCATTGATCGTCGGCCAATACCCAACGTGGCGGGAACACATCGCTCTCCGTACTCCTCTGCTTTCAGAGGAGACAGGATGAGCGATGCTGTTAGTGGTGAGATGGCCCAGGGTCAGTCGAGGTGCGAGGGATATGCTCTATGGGTAACCTTACACCCCGGCGTCTGAAGACCCGAGACGGCGTGCGGTTTTAGTCGGTGCAAGCCCGACATAACCACCCCCGCTGGCCGGCGGGGGGGTATCTGAAGGGATTTCCGCACGAAAAAAAAAAAAAAAAAAAAGGTATAGCTGGCCAGTAAAGTTGGGTAGAACCCCAAAAATCTTGGTGGGCCCCACCAATAATTTTATTTCTAAATTATGATGTTGTCTGTTATCTTCATATTACCGTAGAACTCTTGGACCAATTTTTATTTACTTCATTTGCTACTTTCAGAAGTATGATCATATTTCTGAATTTTGGAAGAAATGAGGGGAGCCACACCCCATTTAGCGATATTGAGATGTACACATTATGTCACTTCACTCCCAACTACCTACCTTTTTTTTTTTTTTTTTATCATGCGGAAATCCCTTCGGATACCCCCCCGCCGGTCAGCGGGGGCGGTTATGTCGGGCTTGCACCGACTAAAACCGCACGCCGTCTCGGGTCTTCAGACGCCGGGGTGTAAGGTTACCCATAGAGCATATCCCTCGCACCCCGGCTGACCCTGGGCCATCTCACCACTAACAGCATCGCTCATCCTGTCTCCTCTGAAAGCAGAGGAGTACGGAAAGCGATGTATTCCCGCCACGTTGGGTATTGGCCGACGATCAATGCCAACCCTATGAAGGGGTGAAGGGGAAGCCATTGACCGCCGCCCAGGGTGTACCGGCCGCTCCGATTCCGTTCCCCCCGGACTGCAGCGGGATCGGAATCGGAGCGACACTCGAGAAGGTTACCCAACACACACCCCAACTACCTACCTAAGTATCCCATAAGTGTCCTCTCCTCATTCCTTCTTAAGACATTAGAGAAAATCCTTAACAGGATAATACTAAAACAAATAGACAAAAATGGATCACCACTCCACTAAAACCAACTCACATATATGCTCCATATACGCGTGTTGGTTGCAAGTGCAAGTCTAACGAAACGGCCCTCTGTAATCTAGTGACTAGAGTGCAAAGGTCAATAGATAACACAGAATACGCACTGGGCTGCTACTTCGATCTAGAGGGCGCTTTCGACAGAGCTACCCCAGACTCGATTGAGGCCGCACTAGACCGCGAAGGAATAGACAAAGGCATATCGTAAGGGGTGAAAGCTTTGCTAAGATACCAGCTGATTAAAGCAGAGACTGCAGGAACAATAACATTAGAATGGTGCAGGATGGAACTAAAATAGTCTTGTTCACCAAGAAAAGAAAAATAGGAAGAACTGCACCAGTGCGACTAGATAACAAAGACTTGGAAACAGTCAAACTGAAAACAGTGGAAGGAATTAAAATATCTAGGGGTAACACTGGATAGAAAGCTTACCTTCAAGACTCACATTAGCAACACATGCTTAAAGGCCAAAATGGCTATGGAGCAGTGCAAAAGCGCAATAGGAAGAACCTTGGGGATGAAACCAGCGATAGTGCTATGGATTTACACAGCAATTATTTGGCCAAAATCGTGCCCTAGTATGGTGGCATAGGACTGCTATCCGGAAAAATAAAGTAGAATTAGACCAAGTTCAAAGGCTAGCGGCCCTGACGACCACGGGCGCGGATCCGAGAGATAAATAGATCAATTTAATAATCTTTAAAATAAATTATCAATAAAATACCTTTAGGCAGATTTGATAGCGTCTTTAAAGCGGAAGTCTACGCAATAATGGAATGTACTGACATGGTCGAACACCTGCGCAACACCAACAGGGTGACCATCTACAGCGACAGCCAGGTGGTGGTGGGACCTCAGCAATTATAAAGGAATGTAAAGAGTCACGAGGGAAACTGGCCCAGAAAGAAAAAAACTTAACGATCGCCTGGGTACCCGGACACGAGGGCAACATGGGCAACGAGAAATCTGATAAACTAGACTAGAGACGTTGGCGATAAAATCTTGGTAGGGCCGGAGCCCTGGCTCCCGATACAGCACAGAATCACCAAGGGTCGTCAATCGTTTCTTACCAATAATATTAAAAAGAAATCTTAGAAGTGCAGGCAAATATATTAAACAAAAGTTAGAAAGTTCGCGCATGTGCACTTGTGTACTGTACGGGCCAACCAAAAAAAGTACTTATCAACCAATGACGCGAGCCCTTTGGGCCCGTGTTTTTTTAATTTAATCTTCATCTACCTGCCCTTGTGCCAATTATTTGGGGTCGGCGCAACATGTCATTTTCCTCCTTACTTTTCTGTCAGATGTCATCTTCTCAGTCACTCCCATAGATAGTCACTCCCTTCCTTTCCATATATTCTTTCAAACATTCTATTCATCTTTTCTTGGGCCTACCTCTTCTCATAAAGCACTCTAAATTCAAACTTTGAATCTTTTTAACAAAGTGACTTTCATCTCTTTTCATAATACATACTAGCTGATACCCGCGGCTCCGCGCGTGTAGAGGTCGGTTATCGTTGTTTGGTCATATCTCCGGTTATACTTGATCAATTGCGATCAAACATACAGCAGATTTTAAGTCTAAGTTCTTTCTAATAGAAAAAAACATCAAAATCCGATCAGTAGTTTTTGCGCCCACCGCGAACAAACAGACAAGTATTCCATAAAAAATATGAGGCCAATGCAACTACGAAACAGCAATTCGGGCAGTACTTATCTAAATATAGTGTCATACCTGTGAGACAGTTTACGTGCGACTAGGTACTGTAGAGGCTGTCGTAAGGACACTGCACTCCACACCCTAGTGGCTTAGGCACGCTATAAACATAAATACTTACATTTAGATACTTTGTCACTGTTCTTTTCTCAATGACTGTCATTATTTTTCTTTTAAGGTTAATTTGAATAAGTTTATGATTTACGTTGAAGGCTTCCAAATTAATTTAAACATTTCCTTACACTATTTCAAACGAAAAATTGTGTAATTCATTGTGACCATTATTGTGACTGTCGTGTCGGTGGATTCAATAAAAAAAAAATAGCGAATAGACGTTCATCTTAAATTAATTTATCTGCCAAACTATGGAGGCATGAGTCATTCATCGTGCAATCCTCAGACTTTTTACAGTATTTCAACAAGAAATAATGACGCAACATATCTGTACCAAGCGTTTGCGCCGCTCGCTCGCCTGCGGCACTGTCAATAAACTTTAGCGGCACAAGGTGAGCTCAATCTATAGATTCGTTGTTTTGTTCGGTTTTCAAAACTCGTTTTGTGGTCAGACCCTGATCGTTAAATACCTACAGCTATATTTGATTCAAAATGGTTTTATTCTTCAAAAACTTTGCCATTTCGATTTATATGCCAATATTCTGGAGGTCAGCATTTTAATTTAAAAAACTCCAACTTTAGAACTCGCATTATTGGTGAAAGTGGCAAACACTAACAATCGAGCAACGGCGCGAAACGAACGCAGGCTGGCCTGGTCGCTTGGTGGGGCTCGACGTGGCGGAAGAAACTGTCATCAATGCGCGCCGGTGGTGCACGCATTCATGTTTCACGTGTCAAGTGTGTTTATTGTTCACTATAATGTTTGTAAAGTGATAGTAACTTTTCAGTTATTTATAATGTAGAGTTTTAATTACTATTAAGTGATCTCAACTTCATTGCATATGCGCAAGTCTCTGTTATACGTGTTAAGTAGACATAGGTTCCAATTGCATGATCTTGTGTATGTGAAATATGCTGAATTGTCGCGGAAAACGAGGTAGATAGTATGGCAAACAATGGACCACCAAACGGAGGCGTAGAACCGACGAGCTTGGAGTACATGGAAGACCCTTACTTCGTGCCACCAGACGACGACTCTACGCCAAGTTTCGACGTGGCTGTTGATGAATTGGATGAACTAGAGGAATTACAGACTTGGTCGCATAACGACCCTGAAGCTGACTGGCGCATGCTGCCCGACCTTGCCGAGTCTGCTCTATGTATTGAAACAGAATTCTATGTGGACAATCGCCGTCGCCGTTTACGAATATTTAGAAGAAAGATGCGAGAAGTAAGAGTCACTTTTCAAGACTTATCAAAGCCTTATCTTGCCAAGATGTCCAGTCACACTAATTACAAGAAATTCTTAGGTATCACAGTTGGAGGTTAGTTCATGTTAAAAAAATTGTGCACACTATTAAGTTTTTCAGCGAATGAAACACAATAATATTTCAACTTTTATGTAGCATAGTTATCTATGATAAAGTTGACAAAAATATTTTCTTAAAAAACTTTATAGTACCCAGCAAATAACGAGTTATATTTATTGCATATTTTGCTTACGGAAAATTATTATTATTATATCTTCGTAGCACATATCCCGGTGTTCAAAAGTTTCCACTTGAGAGCCCGGCATGGAACCTTTTTCTTCTCCACTAAGCACTATCTCCACGCATATTATCCTTCGCGATGTCAAGCCAGCAATTCTAGGGTCTTCCCCTCCTACCGGGGTCCGGAAAAAGCGAAACCACTACTACATATATATGATTTATAAATAACTATCTGCAGTCACCTGTGTCGGATTCTATCCTAGCTGTTAACTATCGTAACGATGATAGAAATAAAATGTATTGTGTGACCACGAGTGGTCAAATCTCATCAAAGTTATCAATAAAGTAAGCCTTTAGGAGTAGTGAAATCAATTATAACTCGTAAATTGGTAATATGTAATTGTAATTCTATCCTAAAAAATAGACACGAAGTTTCTAGTGCGCCGTGTTCCAGAGTAAGGACCAATATTTAATTATAACTCTTATTACAGTTATTACTAACATAATTGCGCAAATATATATCTCTGTGTAAATCAAAATCGTTTATTCGTTAAAGTGTTTTAGAGTTGGAAATCTGAGCTATAGCTAAAAGGTTACACGCTAAACTTTCTAAAAGTATGAGTACCCACCATGAGGCACATAGTTAAATTTACGTAGGTACGTTTAACAGGCCGAGGGGGCCATCTCGCCCGAGGGGGCCATCTCGAAACCGGAGATGGCCCAGGGTCAGTCGGGGTGCGAGGGATATGCTCTTTGGGCAACCTTACACCCCGGCGTCTGTAGACCCGAGACGGCGTGCGGTTTTAGTCGGTTCATGCCCGACGTTACCGCCCCCGCTAGCCGGCGGGGGGGTATCCGAAAGGATTTCCGCACGAAAAAAAAAAAGGTACGTTTAACACTAAATGGGCTTTAATTTTATAGCGGGGGTTCCCAGTCTTCAACATTTATATACCAAAGTTTAGCCCCTGTCCCAGCATTTCATGATCACTCTCCACCCTTTGCACTAGATAGTAATACGGTGGAGTGTTTTTTTTTTTATATTTAGGACACGTCTATTTGACTTCACCTCGCCTGGTGGTAAGCTGAAGGTAAAGTCTCAGGAAAGAGGGTCACCATTACATACACGTACCATGTTAACAATGGTGGCACTCAGCTTGACGGCCTCATCAGAAGAGGATTGTCGTCGCAACACCGCGTGACACCCACCGATCCCACTAGTGCTGCGACCACAATAACCTTGCCCGGCTATGCACTTGCTGACCCCTGAACGCAATCAAACCGAAATTGGATTACTATGGAGGGTTTTTCGCAATCGTGCACGGTGGCACCCGGCCAAAATTTGTGACAAATTTGTGTCATCAAATTTCTACCACCAGTAAAAGTGATGGCCTTATTCTTGATTATTTTCTCGCTGTAGTAAATATAGTAATTATTCTCCGAACTATTATGATTTAAACTTTATTGTGGCGAAATACCTTTGTACTTAATATGGTTGAGGCCTACCCACAGTATCTATGGCCAGTGTTGACAAGCAGCTGTTTCACAATGAAGCTAAAATAATTTTAATCGGAAATTTAGTACGCCAACCGAAAACTTGCGGCGTATTTCTTTCTCTCTTTGTCAACCAATTTTCTTTTTCTTTTTTTTTAGTTGCTGTTTACGAACTTTAGTGTTATCGATTAAAAAATAATTGGAAACAGCCTTTTGCACGTACTTGACTCATCTTTTCCTAGAATACTTTAGCGGCTTACTTTACGGCGGGGGGGCTAGCGCCCCTCCCACAAACCGGGGCAAGACGGGGACACCGTGGTTCCCAAACCCGAGGGGATTTAGTCGGTTCAAGCCCGACATAACCGCCCCCGCTGGCCGGCGGGGGGGTATCCGAAGGGACTTCCGCACGAAAAAAAGAGCAAGCAAGAGCAGAGCAAGCACGTGGGCCGCCGCCACCTCCTACTGCGAGCATGTAATGCTCGCGAAGGAGATGGCGGAGCGCGCCCAGGAGAGATTTAGAACTCTTCCGGCCCGCCGAGCCTGCAACATGCTCGCCGCGCGTCGTAGGCGACTCAGGCGCTGGAGGTCACTTAACAACCTCCGTCCTCCATGAGCGCAGGTCTGGGGGTGGCAGGTGTGGCCGCCTGTCACCCCAGCAGAAGCAGGCCGGGACGTCGGGGCGGCTAGCGCCTCTCCCCCAAACCGGGGCAAGTCGGGGACACCGTGGTTCCCAAACCCGAGGGGGCCATCTTGAAACCGGAGATGGCCCAGGGTCAGTCGGGGTGCGAGGGATAGGCTCTATGGGCAACCTTACACCCCGGCGTCTGTAGACCCGACACCAGGTGCGGTTTTAGTCGGTTCAAGTCCGACATAACCGCCCCCGCTGGCTGGCGGGGAGGGTATCCGAGGGAATTTCAGCACGAAAACAAAAGGTACTATCCCAGAGCTTTTGAGTTTTTGGGGTCGAATCCTTATTTAAATTTAATTTAAAGTGTAAGAAGACTTGTGTTTATGGACAACAGAGGAAATAGACTAAACTTAAGTAGCGCACCTAGTACCTACATACCGCAGTTCAGTATCAGTATCAGTAATAAGTTGTAAAAGTCTAGTAGTTATTTGGAATCACATAAGACCATTCCTTATTAAATATTGTAATAGTAGCAACAATATGTAATGTTCTAAACTCAGTTAGATGTTGGATATTAAAAACACCGCTAACGTAAAAATTCTTTTACTACGTACAAATCTACGATAACCCATTGAAAACAGCTCAAAAACATATAAGCCGAACCTATAAAAATGTCCTTAGCCTTGCCATTATATATAGCTGATATCTTATTGCTTATATAACTATAATTATATAAAAATAAGTATATAATATGTAATTATACTAATTATATTATAATTATTGTTATGTAATTTTTTGTAAATAAGTATTTTTGGCTGCGTAGTAAATTTCATGATAATCGTTGAAACCGTTTCCGAGATTCAGATCATACTACTCTGTCAAGAAAGTACCAGGAAATAAAATCAATAAAACTTAAAATATGTATTATTCATCCTATTCATCATATTTTTTTGTATCACCTGTAAAAGAGGCCCTGTCGAAATAATTCTAATACGCCAACGAACTACTCAATCATCAAAACCATTTTTTGAATATACTTTTTGGATTCGACTTCGCGGAACCATATCTGGGAAATATGGTGGCTGTTCGGTAAGATTGGTTGAGCTTTTGACCAGAAATTCGTTCGCAATGATAGGCTTGCGAGATGGTGCGTTATCGCGATGCAAAATTCATACATTTTCTTTTCACAAGTCTGGCCTTTTCCTATGAATTAGCTCTATTAAACACCGTATAATGCTGAGATAATATTTTGTATTTACTGTCTCACCTTCTGACAGAAATTTCCGAGTACACGACATCGTACTGCATCGCGGTAATAGAATCTACTTTAGTTGAAGACGATGATGACTGACTAGAGTCTTTTTTTTTTTTGCGTGCGGAAATCCCTTCGGATACCTCCCCGCCGGCCAGCGGGGGCGGTTATGTCGGGTATCGACTAAAACCGCACGTTGTCTTGCCCAAGTGTCCATTGCCGGGCACCCCCTGGTAAGCCCTCGAAAGGATAACGCCAGGGTTAACGGCGGACCTTGGCCGCCAGCGCGGCCTCGCCTGTTGGGGTCGGCTTTTATCCCGTGTCATTATATTATTACATTATTATTACAAGACACGCCTCCGCCACGGCCTGCTTCTGTAAGGACGGCGAGTCGGCCAACTACTGTCCTCGGGCCCCGATCATGGAGGTTGGTGGGACTACCCTGGGTCGTAGATTAGTCTGCGGCGTCCGCACCGCAGACTACGAAACTCGAGGGGCAGGGTTCTCTCCCGCTCCCTCTCCGCCGCCTCTTTCGCGCGCATTACCTGCTCGCAGAAAGAGGCGGCGGCGTGACACTTGCTCCCGTCGGAGGCCACGGCCCTCACCATAGTCTCCAACGAGAGAACGTCCACGCCCAGGACCGCAACGAGATCCCGGCGTTGACTCGCCCACGCAGCGCACTCCACCAACGTGTGGAGCGCCGTGTCTTCGCCAGGATCCTCGCAGTGCTGGCATTGCGGCGTTGTCTCCCGGTGGATGCGCCACAGATACTTACCGAAACATCGGTGTCCGGTAACACTCTGGCACATCCGGTAGGAGAGGCCCCATGGTCCCTCTCCAACCACTCATTCATGATCGGTCTCACCGCCGCAATGGTGGATTCCCCCCACCTTGGATGCTCAAGTCGCACCCTCCATGTCTCCATGAGTTCCCGGCGGAGCTGGGACACTGAGCCATGATCTCTCGGTGCTCCGGCCTATGGCCCCGCTTCAGCGCCTCCTTGCGCCACTGGTACAGCAACGTAAGGGATCTCGCTTCCAGGTCCCATGGAGGGGTCCCGGCTAGGAGACATGCCGCCTCGACGGAGATCGTGCGATATCCCCTGATGACTCTGACGGCCATCGCTTTTAACGGGCTGTTTAATACAGCCACGTTGCGGGCCGCCAGAGTCTCCGCCCATACGGGGGCCCCGTACAGGGCCATCCTTCGCACGATCCCCAGGTACAGTCTCCTAGTGGGGGCGTTGGGTCCCTTAACGTTGGGCATCAGCCGCGATAGCGCGGCCGCAGCCCCCCTCAGTTTCGGGACCAGACTTCGGAGATGTGTGACTGACTAGAGTGAGGTAAATCTTCCACAACATCTCGTTAGTATTTAATTGTCCTGGACCACACATATACAGTGGTTTTTGTTGAAATCTTTTCACCATAAGCCATATGTATCATTTTCAGCACTTTGAAATAAAAAATTCCATTTGCAAAGCAAAATGTAAGAAGGATGCAGTGTTTGAAATTTTCCTCCATTGTGAAAATCGCAAAACACACTTGAGATGAACTTACTGAATGGCATTACATTGTTTAAAACTAATTGACCAGTGACGCTCAAAGACCGCGTGGATAGAGAGGACAGTTGAGCTCACTTGACGAAAAAGAGATCTACATTCTGAATGATCAATTCCCGGTACTTTTTGACAGTATGTTTATACAAGAATTCGTATAAAGGTAGATTAAGAAAATACCTAGTCTCTCTCAAAAATAGTTTCGCAACCTTAATTGCACTAGTGTCTGAAGTCGGCAATCGTACAGTTTGTAATTTGTATTATGTATAGTGTGCAATCGTACAGTTCGTAATTTGTATTATGTATAGTGTAATAGGTACCTATAATAATATAATAAATTTGTAGTATAGGTATTACGTTATCAGGGGTGTGTGTTGGGTAACCTCCTCGAGTGTCGCTCCGATTCCGATCCCGCTGCAGTCCGGGGGGAACGGAATCGGAGCGGCCGGTACACCCTGGGTGGCGGTCAATGGCTTCCCCTTCACCCCTTCATAGGGTTGGCATTGATCGTCGGCCAATACCCAACGTGGCGGGAACACATCACTCTCCGTACTCCTCTGCTTTCAGAGGAGACAGGATGAGCGATGCTGTTAGTGGTGAGATGGCCCAGGGTCAGCCGGGGTGCGAGGGATATGCTCTATGGGTAACCTTACACCCCGGCGTCTGAAGACCCGAGACGGCGTGCTGTTTTAGTCGGTGCAAGCCCGACATAACCGCCCCCGCTGGCCGGCGGGGGGGTATCCGAAGGGATTTCCGCACGATAAAAAAAATAAAAAATAAAAGGTATTACGTTATCAAACTTCCTAGTCAAATCTTAGTTCAGTTTTCATGCCGTTCGACGTTTTCTTACTACGTGTTTCAATCAATTAGCCTATTGCAGTCCGGACATAGGCCTCTCCCATTTTACGCCATAGCAACCGATCCTCCGCCTAAGTGTTTACTTACATATAATTCAACTCATTATTTGACTTACTTTAATAACTTTAAGGACTTTCAAACAATTTTATAAGTCACAAAGGTAGCCTTAAAATCTTCATCCTTTAATTAATTAAAGTAGAAAAATTCGAAGTAGGTAAATTCGATTCGAGTTAAGTCAAGAAGCGAAATCATCGGAAGCGTGCGGCAGATTCTAGCTATGGTATATTCATAAGTAAGTTTTTTCTTGTTTTTGGCAGCTGAGGAAGCGATGGTGGGCGGCGGCGTAGGCCCTGACGTGCACACGCCCGATGAGTTGGCGGGACTGACACCCGAGCAGGCCGAGCAGCTACGCTCTGAGTGGAGCCGCGAGCTAGCACATGTCGAAGACGAAATCGCTACGTTGCGTACTGTTTTACAAAGCAAGGTATACTTAGTTACTTCAGTTACTTTAGTTTCAGACCTTATAAATAATTTCCCGAGTTTTTGTACAAATACCTACTTGATCTGCACATATAAATACTACAACGATCAGCGATAGAACATCATAAGGGTATGAAAAAAAAATCGTATCACTGTCATTACCACATATTTTAAACAAAGTCCTCCGCCGCGTCTGTCTGTCTGTATGTCAGATAAATACTATATTAACCCTAATTATCACTACATATTATAAAACAAAATCAGTGGCCGTGTCTGTCAGTCTGCCTATTCGCAATAAACTTAAACAAGTAGTTTTGTTATTCAGACAGTCTCTAAGGGATGAACGGATTTGGCTGAAATTGGTACAGGTATAGATTATAGCCCGGAATAAGACGTAGGCTACTTTTTATCCCTGGAATAGTTTCCCATGGATTGCGGGAATGGGATCAATATTTCATTGTTAACCTTCGGTCTCGATAATCGACATCCACGCGGGCGAAGCCGCGGGCATCAGCTAGTTATATATATATATACACATTCGAATATTATATGAGGGGAAGTACAAAAGTTAGCGGAATGAAGTATTAGGAGGATACAATATTATACAAACTATGCTCAGTTACAATGAAACCTCGTTAGGTAAAAAAAAATTAAAAACTTTGTCAAGACTGTTTTATGTTTTTTCGATATCGCCTGGAAAGCAAATTATTCCTAATGAGCTCCATAATGACCGATTGTGTCCATCGGTCATTATGGAGCAAATTGAATATCGTGCCCTGATAAAGTTACTGTCTAGGCAAGGAAAATCTCCGCAAATAATTATGCATGAGATGTCAGCTGTTTACGGAGGTCAATGTCCTAGTAAAACCATGATTTACAAGTGGCAGAATCTTTTCAAGCATGGCAGAGAGTCCATTGAAGTTGCCCTCGCCCTGGAAGGCCGGATGCTACGTCCTCAGATATTGTGCGAAAAGTTGAAAAACTCGTACTGGAGGATGCTCGTCTTGAAAAGAAACAGGTCGCATATCAGATACGACTGTTTTGAGGATCCTGCACGATCATCTTGGTATGAAGAAAGTTAGTGCAAGGTGGGTGACCCAGAATGCTAAAACCACTACAGATGTAACAAAGAATAGACGCATTGAAACATTTTTTAGACCTGTGTGGCGATAACCCTGAAGTTATATTAGATCGAATTGTTACTGGAGATGAAACTTGGGTTCATCACTTTGAACCTGAGTCTAAATGATGTTGATGGCGACGATCTTCTGGGATTCGAAAGGAATTCTCATTATAGACTACAAAGACAAGGGTGTCACGATAACTGAAAGACAAGTTGAATTCCTGAGACGAGCTCAGCCGAATACAAGGGATTTTCGATTTTGCGTTTTTTTGCGACTTTTTCTTTATCTTGCAATGGTTCACCCCAGCACACCGAAAACAGCAACTCGATAGCTCATCTCCTTCATACCCAAAACCGTGACAGAAAATTGGCAACGACGACGACGTCGACGACAACTCGATAGCAATAGGGGTTTTCTAAAGAAAATCCCTAAAAATCTTTTTACTTTGTCGCAAACGCAATATCAAAAATCCCTTGTATTTGGCTGAGCTCGTCTCAGGAATTCAACTTATTTTTTGATGGTTTATTCAAATTAATTAGTAGATCCAAAAAACGTATTGAACTCGAGGGTAATTATATAGAAAAACAAAAATAATTCAATTGTTTTATTTAATTCAGAACCAATTGGTTCCGCGAATTTTTGTACCTCCCCTCGTAGTTATTTGGTGACATGAGTCTAACACGCAGAGGCCCATGGAGAATGTTTATCTAATGTGAGTATCCCACTGGATATAATCCAGGCTCGCACTAGATACATAGAAGTGTAGGTCTGTCGACAATTAATATTAAAATTATATATAATTATTAATTCCTTTATTTAACTTTAAATACTTATCAATTATATTTTTAAATACATTCTATATATAAAAAAAACACAAATATATTTAAAAATATAAAAAATAGTGGCCCACCGGCATCGGGAACAGGGACCAAGCTACCGGTGGTTAGGGCTCCAGACAGAGGAATCTCCTCACAATACGTGCCGTGTCGAGGAGCACTGCCTTCTGCATCAAGCCCTTAACCCAACTGCCTAACGCGAGCCTCTGGAGATGTTGTTCGAGGCTCTTGGCAATCAGTCCGTGAACCGATACAACTATCGGAACAATAATCGCCGAATCCACACTCCACATGTCGACAACCTCGTGAGCCAAATCCAAATATTTTATTTGTTTTTCTTTTTCGGCTTTCACAAGATTCTCGTCATGTGGAATGGTGATATCGATAATTATTGCGCGGCGCTCTGATCGATCTATCAACACTATATCAGGTTTATTAGCTACAATAGTCTTGTCAGTGATGATAAATCGATCCCAGTACAACGTGATATGCCCATTTTCGAGAACTGCGTCGGGCACATACCTATAGTACGGTACCTCTGATTCCACAAGGTTGTACTTTAGAGCAAGCTGTTGATGAACAATCCTGGCTACTTGGTTATGTCTATGCAAATACTCGCCGTTGGCAAGACGAGAACAACCAGAGATTATATGTCTAAGGGATTCTCCGGGACGGTGGCACGCCCGACATATGTCAACCGTACCATCTCTTAGAATATACTTCCGATAGTTATTCGTCATCACAACCTCGTCCATAATTGCAAAAACAAAACCTTCCGTTTCCCCAAATAGGTCACCGAAGCGTAGCCAAGACACAGATGCTGGTAAGTCTATATCAGACCCATGAAGAGCCCGATAGAAACGTCCATGCAACTCCTTGCTCTTCCATACATCCATGCGGTCATTAATACTTAATACCACAGGTTTGCGCCAGTTCTCTTTAGCCAAAGCTAGCGGGGTAAATCCTTTATCCACCCTTACTACATGACGATGCATATCAGCTTCATTGTGTAGGAAGTATTCCCTGAGGTTGCACACCTCACGGTTATGGAGGGATTTGGCATTTAAAAAGCCACGCCCCCCGCATTTCCGTGGTATGTACAACCTCATCAGATGAACGCGGATGATGCATTCGGTATGCAGTAAGTAGCGTATGGACTCTCCTATCCAGGGTGTCTAATTCCGTCTGAGTCCACCTGAGTATGCCGAAGGAGTACATTAAAACCGGCATGACCCAACCGTTATAGGCGCGCACCTTATTACCGCCTGACAAAAGACTTTTGAGGACTTTTTTCAAGCGGCCAAAGAAACGTTCCCGTAACGATTGCTTCATGCTAGCTTCTGTAATGCCTAACGCCTGCGACATACCCAGGTATTTATAGGTATCGTTTGCAGAGAGAGACCTGAGTTTTGTGGAATCTGAGAGCTCAACCCCATCAGATTCCACAATCTTCCCTCTTTTTACATGCATGACCGCACATTTGTCCACACCAAATTCCATCCTGATAGATTTACTAAAGGTTTCGGTCATCTTTAGTAACGCTGTCAGTTGGGAATTGTTGGGGGCAAATAATTTAAGATCATCCATATAAAGGAGGTGGGATATAACCTGACCATCTCTCCGCAATCGACAGCCTAACCCTGAACTCTCCAGCATATAACTAAGAGGGTTCAGTGCCAGGCAAAACCATAATGGACTAAGACTATCACCCTGGAATAAGCCCCGCTCTATCCTTATCAGCCCGCCATTCTCGCAGATCCGTCGACACCCTGGATAGCAAAGGACCGTACTCCATTGCCCCATACATGCCTTCAGGAAGATACATAGAGTTGTATCAATTTTATACAACTCAAGCACCTTCAAGAGCCACGTGTGCGGCACGGAGTCATAGGCCTTTTTATAGTCTATCCAACATGTCGCCAGGTCCTTACGATTACGGCGTGCCTGTTGGCTAATGGCCATATCAATTATAAGGAGCTCTTTAGTGCCACGAGCCCCATTTCTACATCCATTCTGAGAGATAGACATGCTAGAATTGTCGGTTAAATGTGAAGATATTTTTACTCTCAGGATGGATGTAAGAAGCTTATAGACCGTAGGAAGACAAGTGATCGGTCTATAATTTTTAGGGTCCGTAGCACTACCGGACTTGTAAAGAAGGCGGGTTACACCAGTGGTCATGAAATTGGGAATCAATCCTGATTCAATACATGATTGGAATTGAGATGCCAAACGACCGTGTGAGCTTTTCAGCCATTTTAACCAAAAATTATTCAGTCCGTCTGGTCCCGCTGACTTCCAGTTAGGCAACAGACGGACTGCATCGGTTACATCCTCTTGAATTATGGTAACCGGATCCATGATCCTAATATGCTCACACGATCGCTCAACATCCTGAATCCAATCACCCTCCGTATGACTGACGGGCATCGACCAGATATTACGCCAGAATGTATTAGTAATATCATCATTTGGTCGACACACGTCAGCCCCAGTCGAATCAGGGCGCTCCCAATCTCTGTAGACCCACCTTTGGTCCCTTGGGAACGTGCGATTCTGAGAATATCGCTCCACTCTTTTTTTATACCGCCGAATCCGGTTTGCCCATGCATAAACTTTTTGTTTCAGGTAGTCGATACGCTCTGTGACTCGTGCCAAAAATTCTCGAGGCCTAATGTCAGACCCCGAGAACGCTCGACTCACAAAGCGCATCACTCTTGGGCGGGTATTGCCCGACCTGAAACAAATGAGCTTTCCAATGAGTGCCCTAGTTTCGGTGATACGTTGCTCAATTCTAAATTGCCAAGCCGGCACAGCAGATTTCGGTCGAGTAGCTAAGTCGCACTTTGGAAATTGAACATTAGCTACTCGACATACAGCGACGGCCGCGCAATAAAGAATTGAATGTGTATCACCGAGATCTTCGCTATTATCAAAATAATCTGATAATAACGAATCCAGGGCACACACTAGCGCTACATTTTTTTTATGCGTTGGCAAACGTGGTAGGCGAGGTCTATTAACAAAAGGCATGGAACGATATTCCCGCAAAGCACATTCCAAAGCACTCCTGCAATTAAACGAGCAATTATCGTTGTACTCGGTACTTACGTCTATAACCCTGGTATCAATCACTTCTTCGCTACAGATGTGTTGTGAGATGGTCTCCGTGGCTAGTCTCACAGTTTGCGAAGAGGGTGTGGTACCCGGGCTACTTCGTACGTCAGAGCGTAGCCTCTCAAGTACAGAGTCATCCAACAAATGACAACGTTGTATGGCCCGCACTTGATCCGATAGCCGTTATGCCGAAACATTCACAGTTGGTTCAAGTACCTGAAACAAAGGCAGCATACGAACACGGTACGCAGTGAGGTTGACTCCTCCCTCTCTAGCCACAAAATATGCCCGCATGATGTTTTCGTTCATTGAAGTACTCCATCGCATGCCGTGCACATCACCACCGGTAACGGGGGCCCTATTCGAAGCCGGTGGGCGTCGGGGCTCCAAGCCAGTCGGTGGCCGGCCTCTCCCCTGGCGACGTCGGCGGGGAGAAAAACTCGTCGCTTGAGCTTGAGCTCGACGTCGCTGTCACACCCAGAGAGTCTGCTGGTGGCTGTGGGACGGAGCTGAGCGACGAGTCCGGGGATGTTGGGCGTGCTGTTGCTCTTGCCTTGGCTCTTGTATCTGTATCTGTATCTTTCATATGTATTTTTGTGCATTTTCAAGATTTTTTGTGTTTGACAGACAGAAACTGTCATGTCAATAACTATAAGAAATTCTTGGTTACTGTTGAATGTATAAATTTTAACATATTTTTTTCTTTCATTGTTTATCGCTTGATGTTTACACTATTGTAGTTTATTATATATTTAACAGATTTTATGTAAATGTAATTTGATTTAAAGCACAAAAATAGGTGACTTGTTGATTATTATTATTTCCTTTATTAAATTTTAAACACATATAAATTATATTTTTAAATACATTCCATATATATAAAAAAAACTAATATATTATTATTATCCTTTATTTAACTTTAAATACTTATCAATTATATTTTTAAATACATTATTAGGTGATGAACTATTGTAAAAATTTACTAATAAGAACCTAGTTGTAGGCATACACAAACAAATAATAATAATACTCGGTAGCCTGAAATTTTGGCAAACGGCAACGCCTTATATGTATGTCAGGGCGAAAAAGGGCAATACCGGTGTGCGCTTGTAGAAGTGACGAGCGACATGGTGCGATATCGTTTTTACCGTCACAGACCCTCATCCTAGGCGGAGCCGATATCCCCATTGTTGTCCTTGAAGATGACACTTCCACTACGAGTATACAGCTCTGGCAACTTCGTCTTTGCATTATTATGCTATTTAAACAGTAACTTCAATAAAAATATTTTTATATAATACAGTATAATACAATGTTTTTACAAATCAAAGGCAAATACAACAATAACTTAAATAGCTAAATGATAAATAAATTACTTGTGAAGTTGTGATGTAGACTTGTAGTTAAGTATCTGTTTAATAGCTATAATTTTGATAAAGAGACTATGTTTAACATATCTTTTCAACACATTCTTACAGACTATTTAGTTTGATATTTAAAGTTGATGACTAACAAAATCACCATGCGTATAATAGCACTAGCTGATGCCCGCGGCTTCGCCCGCGTGGATGTCGGCTATCACGACTTTTGTTCATATCTCCAATTCTAATTAACCAATTGCAATCAAACATACGGCAGATTTTAAGTCTGCCCATGACCTTTCTAATAAAAAAACCGCATCAAAATTGGGTGAGTAGTTCTTGTGTCCATCGCGGACAAACAGATAAAGACATTTCTCTTTGAATTGATCCCAAATAAAAAAAATTGCATTCAGAATCATTAAAATGACATAAATAAATGCATATGCACATATACACCTTTACAGATTTGAATTAGGTAATCTCTAGAACGATTTCCGATTTTAACGGGACTTTTACTTGGCAGATAGCGAATATTATAAGGATATGCATCTCTTACCAACTATATTTTATACCTGGGTAACTGTGAAGGTTCGAGATTTTACTTTTATCCTGCACCTTTCAGGTATAGCATGACTAGTTGTCAAGCGATGCTTCGCTCCTAGAACACATATTAATATTTTTTTTCGAACACTGAACATTTGCGTCAATAAGCAACTATATAACTTTATGCTTAAAACTATTACTATTTAGATTAAAAAAAAACGATGACATTCACAAAACAAGGGATATTCGGTTTTGCGTTTTTTTTTTGCGATTTTTTCTTTATCTTGCAATGGTTCACCCCAGCAAGAATCTATTACCGAAAACAGCAACTCGATAGCTCATCTCCTTCATACCCAAAACCGTGACAGAAAATTGGCAACGGCGACGACGACGTCGACGACAACTCGGTAGCAATAGGGCTTTTCTAAAGAAAATCCCTAAAAATATATAAAGCGGTAAGTATTCGAACCCATCTGCTACGGTATTGATATACAACACCTTATCCACATACGAAGACGATGACAAAAAACAAGTTGAATTCCTGAGACGAGCTCAGCCGAATACAAGGGATTTTTTTTTTTTTTTTCTTTTTTTTTATCTTGCAATGGTTCACCCCAGCACGAATCTATTACCGTAAACAGCAACTCGATAGCTCATCTCCTTCTTACCCAAAACCGTGACAGAAAATTGGCAACGACGACGTCGACGACAACTCGATAGCAATAGGGCTTTTCTAAAGAAAATTCCTTTTTTTTTATCTTGCAATGGTTCACCCCAGCACGAATCTATTACCGAAAACAGCAACTCGATAGCTCATCTCCTTCATACCCAAAACCGTGACAGAAAATTGGCAACGACGACGACGACGACAACTCGAAAGCAATAGGGCTTTTCTAAAGAAAATCCCATTTTTTTTATCTTGCAATGGTTCACCCCAGTACGAATCTATTACCGAAAACAGCAACTCGATAGCTCATCTCCTTCATACCCAAAACCGTGACAGATTTTTTTTTTTTTATCTTGCAATGGTTCACCCCAGCACGAATCTATTACCGAAAGCAGCAACTCGATAGCTCATCTCCTTTAGACCCAAAACCGTGACAGAAAATTGGCAACGACGATGTCGACGACGACAACTCGATAGCAATAGGGCTTTTCTAAAGAAAATCCCTAAAAACTAAGTAGGTAGTCCTGTAGGAGGTGGGTTCGAATTTGGCCGGTCGGAGCCACTCCAATCCAAGCCCAATGCTATTGCAGTTTGTTTTAAATAGCTTTTAATAATATACCCATAAACATAAACGTAATTATTTTATATTAAAAGTAAAATATCACTACGTATATGGTTATGTACATGTAAGGATTTGAAAGTTTCTGGTGCCATAAACAGCCAGTAGGGTAATCGCTAACCATCGGGTGCGGCATATACTTGTTTGCGGTCATAGTAGTATAAAAAACCCAGTTTAAGATAACCCGTATGTTCTAAAGATTCTATATAATTCGTGTGTCGGCTGAGGATTGTGATGTCTGTAATTTCTGAACTCTCTGAACTGGTAGCTCTGATTTTTTATGGGACAACATAGCAACTTCTTTCCTATGAAAAAGAAAGGAATGAATTCGGACCACGCGTTAATGAATTATAGCTAATTTCAAATTTTGACTTTCATCCCCTCCCCCGAGGGAACCGGGCAGAATTTCGGGGTAAAACCTATCTAAGAACCTTCCTCACTATATGAACTCAAAACATGCTAATATACGTGTAAAATAAGTAATTGTTTAAAAATATGCTTAAATAGAAGACCAAGCTAAAAAGTAAAAAATAATTGATAATGAGTTTAAGATAAGAAAATAAAGTGAATAATAAAATATTTATTTTATTTTTAAAAAGAGTGGGTGCTCGATGATGATTGTTTTTAGCACCTCAAGGCAAGCTACTCACGCGGACACGTAATAATGAAGAGTAGCCCAAGTCTCAAATAAATACAAGTATTACCAGAAATAAATACACAAATACAAGTGCCAATACTTTTTTTTTCTTTTGAAAACCAGGGAGTCAGACTTTTAGGGCAAAATGTCCGCTAAATATGAATCTGTTCGACTTTTCTATTTTTCGCCCTGGCAACCCTAGTTTTCATTTTTTCATTCATTGATAGTTCCACTCTTATTGAATTTGAATCTTCAGTCCGGGGCGGAGATATGGTGCGGGCATAAATAATTTACTGATTAAAAAGCACCCTGTAAGTGTGGTCAGTATAGATTAGCTCAGTCGGACAGTATTCATTTATTCATTATTATTAGCAATATAAGCTTACATTAAAATTAGAATTATAAACGGGATATTTACCATGTTTAGTATCTTTTTCGAGAATCCGATATTTCGGCACTGTTACAAGTACCATGATCACGGATGTACTGATATCGGATTCTCGAAAAAGATACTAAACATGGTAAATATCCCGTTTATAATTCTAATTTTAATGTAAATGACCATGTCAATCTAAAATCATATATATAAGCTTACAGTTTGCACCAAAGCGGTTATTTGCAGTCAGTTGTATAAATATATATTACATTAAATTAATTATTTGAAATTGAAATTATAAAATTATTAACAATACGAAAAAATACGTTACATTTTAGGCATACAAATACTATAAGTTACTCAAATATTCTCTCACAGTTGTACCAAAGACACCTGGCTTATCATAAAATATGTCCGCATCTGGATTCTTTTTCAAAAAGTCATTCAAGTACTGAACAGCTCTGTAAGTAGGGCTATTCCATGCCAAAAAGCGCCAAGCTGGTGGGCAAGTCAAGATCTGATGCTGTCGCCGTCCAGTGCCCCGCATGTACCTGTCCGGCACATAGAAGTGGATACATTCACGCACCGAAGGGTTGTCCACTTTAGAATTTAAAAGTAAATAATAGTGCATGACGTGCGCTAACTCCCGCCTAAGTCGCAATGTATCAAGACCGATCATCCCTGACACGAAGATGGAAGGGTAAAGAAATGGATAGTATCCATAGGCGCACTTGTACAGGTATCGAGCAACAGCAGCAGAGTACAGTTGTTCTGTGGGATTCCATACGATTGCGTTAAACTCCAACACACTACGAACAAAGGCAGTGTACAATACCTTTATAACTTCAATATTGGCAAAGTGGGAAGAAGTTCTAATTATAAATCCCAGAGACCTGTTTGCCTTTTTACATACGTGTTTCATATGCTCATAAAAATTTAAGTTACTGTCCATAATTATACCTAGATCGCGTATTGTGGTGACACGTTCTAGTGGTGTTCCTGCCAACACGTGTTGGTGTTGTCGCCACAATTGGAGCACGGGATCTTGTGAATGTAATGCTTTTACATTTGGAGACATTAAATGTAAGTTTATTTTTTATACTCCAAGAAACAACTGTATCGATCTCCCCTTGGAGCTTTGAATAGTCTGTCTTATCAGTGACAGGAAGGAACAGCTTTAGATCGTCAGCAAACAGAAGACACTCAGCGTTAGTAAGAACCCCAGGCAAGTCGTTTATCATTATCAGGAACAGAGTTGGACCTAGATTGCTGCCCTGGCTTACGCCTGACCTGGTATAAAATTCGCGAGATTTGAGGTTCCCAATTCTAACATACTGTCTACGATTTCTTAGATAATCTGCCATAAATTTAAGAAGTTGCATATTGAACCCCAAGGATGCAAACTTCATTAGCAGTACGTCATTATCCACGAGATCGAAGGCTTTTTTTAAATCAAAATATGCTGCGTCAACTTGACAGCCTGCTGTTACTCGAGAGCGCAGATAATCAACAAACCCAATATGGTTAGTTAAGGTAGAGCGGGCCGGGCGAAATCCATGTTGGGAGTTGTCTATGTACTTATTAATGTGATTGTATATACAATTATTTATAACGGACTCAAAAATCTTCCCAAAAATCGATAACACCGCTATAGGTCTAAAGTTAGTGATATCGATCGAAGAACCACCCTTTGGTATCGATGTTATTCTAGAGACTTTCCAGGCACTAGGATATACACACTGCTGGAGTGATAAATTGTAAATGTGCAAAAGCGGCTCCTCTAAGGCAGATACACAGTCTTTAAGCAAAAACGCAGGTATGTTATCGGGACCACACACAGAGGATGGCTTCAGACGCCGAAAAGCTCGTCTTAATTCAGAAGCATTTATGTGCCCCACGCTAAAGCTGGTGGAATTATATCCTGCGTCAATTGCTTCTCGCTCAGCTACTTCAGGATCCAGCAACGGAATGTTTGGATGAAAGACCGAACTAAAATACTGCGCAAAGGCATCAACCGCGCCCTGACCCTCGAATGTTACATTATTATAGATATATGCTCTACATTGCTGTATATTTTTACGTTTGTCCTTCACATATTTCCAAAAACCTGCCGGGTCACGAGTGATATTATTCTCTACTGTATACATATACTTCTTAAAAGCTACAACAATGAGATCCTTGACTTTGGTCCTATAATATTTAAATAATTCTCTATTTAATTGTAGTCCATAAATTTTAAACTTTTTTAAGTGAAAATACTTTAATTTTATGTAATATATTATTTCACTAGTGTACCACGACGGATATACATATTTATGACTAAATGTATACTTTTTTAAAGGCACATGCTTATCGATTATACTGTTTAATTTGTTATACAGCGTATCCACAGCCACGTCCGTGTCACGAAGTATAGATATCTTCAACGTTTTATAATTTTCTCCTTGGTCCTGCAAACTGTACAGGTCATACTTACATCTGAAATGAAATGAAAACTTCAATTTACTTCCTATTTTAAATATGAGGTTATGGTTGCAGATTTTCAGAAGGCTGGTAAGCTTCCTGTGTCTTATGACGCTAGCTTGAATGTTTGGAAGTAATCGTGTCACGTTTTTGTAGTATTACCTATAACAGAAATTTGGTTTTGGCAATCTTTTTGTATTTCTTTCATTTCATCATACTTGTAGAAGAAGATCCAATATAGGCCATTGCCATTCAGTAAACACTTGCAAACTAATCTGTGAATGCTTCAAAAATTTCGTCGGACATAGTTTCGCCTTGATTATTATGCACAACTGTTGGTATTCTTATCTTGATGATGTTACTCGTTGTCTAATGTAAGTACAGAGTTGACTAAACTTACACGACTTACACATGGTACTGTATGCCTGTTTCAAACACTATGTACTGTACTGTACTGATTAAAAATAATACAACATTGTATTCTGAGGGTTTGATGAGCGGTCATAATGCGGATAGCGGCTCGTAAGTTTAAAAAAAAATGTTTACCATGTTGTAATCGAAAAGATCAAATAAATCAGCGTGAACTTGAACATAAAATAATAATAATATTTGGTATAACCAATAAAACTAACTTTATCATTACAAAATGTTAATATGGTAGAAAAATTAAAGATAAGCCAGCCTGTCTCACTTGCTAGTTTAGGTATAACAATTATTCACCTATGCGATGTGCCGACTTGACGAGGACAATTTTATTACTGTTCTAAACTTGCCGATTTCATAAAAATAGCTTAATTTGAAAAAAATAATTCAAACCTACCTAACCGATGCGGTTAAGGTGGCAAAATAATGGATTAATTTTTATTTGGAATTCCGTTATTTTCAAAGTTAGAAGCACGAAATTACACACACCTGCTTCCTGGTTAGAATAAATGAACGCGTTTATCAACTTTTTCAAATTTCATTTCCAAGAGGATCAAATAGGGTTTGAAAGTTTATATGGGAAGTCCGTCTTTTGGAGATAGAAGCATGAAAATTAGATGAAAGAAAATTACATGAATAGAAATAAATGAACACGGCTCAGCGTTTTTTGAAATTTTACCCCTAAGGGGGTAAAATAAGTGATGAAAGAGTTTATGAAAGTCCGTAATTTTCAAAGTAAGAAGCACGACATTCAACTTACCATTGGCCACGGAAGTTTATACTCGTGCGAAGCCGGGTCCCGGGCCGCTAGTACAGACAGAATCAAAACCGGCACTATATTTTGTGCCAAAAATCAATACATTATTGTCGTTCATCACTCATCTGTCTCATCACCGTATACCCTATTTGAAATAAAATAATCAATATAGCTACGTTACATGTTTATGTGTTTTATAATTACAGATCCGTCAAAGCTCCGAATTAAAACGAAAACTTGGCATAACTGTATGGAAAGAAATTACTGAAGACGTCAATCAGGGTTTAAAAAATGTAAAAGAAAGCCAAGTGTGAGTATCTGTGTGCTCTCATAAACAATATTCAATGCATTTTTCATCCGACAAAATCTATACGTTTCTCGAGGGTTAGAACCATGACGCTTAATATAGGTAGAGGTGTTTGGACTGGCTTATTGGTACTTGCTTCCGCTTATCAGATATGCAAGGTGGCGTTCAATTTAGTTTTATTTGAGTTCATGTTTGGTTTGTTGTACTACAGCTATCAAACTATAGAAACTCGCGTGGCTGCGCTTACACAGGCAGTGACTGAAGCACCAATGTAAGTAAACGTAGTATTTGTTCTACACTGTCACTAGATAGGTACCTACTAAACACCTTATGCATAGATTTGATAATAGACACACTAACATGCATGCTTGTAGTCCTACAGTAAAAAGCTTTACAGTTGAGTTGAATTTATTATATTATTATACTTCTTTGGTAAGTCATATATAATATACATATATCTTTGAAATGCAGTTCTAACCCGACAGAAAAAAAATGCTTTTTGCGCCTATTATATTCCTCATTCATTACAGTCATTACTTCGTGTAGAATGTATAATACACTAATTTTAGTTTAGGGCTACCGCCCAATGGACATTCATTATTAATTTTCATTAATATTATTATTTTATTATGTTAACCATGAAGGTGTTACCCTTTTTTGGTTTTTTGTGGTTGCTAGTTTGTTCCACTTTACAAATTAACCATGATAAAACCTCATCATAATGTTCAAATTTTCAAGTATTTAATCTGCATTCGCCACATGGTATTGTAGTGTTGAGAAATACAAGGTATAATAGGTAGGTATGTACTTATGTAGTGAAAGTACTAGTTCAGTTGAAAAGTATTATATTTTTCTAGAAAAACGATGTTGTGTTAGACCTAAATGCGAATGGACCTATTATTTTTGTTCGTAAACGTAGAATCTTCATTTAGAAAGTTAAGATGGGCTACTGCTTAACTCATTTACGGGCTCCTTGAAAGTGAACTGAACATTTTTATACACACATGCTCGCCGTGCGTCGCAAGCGACTCAGGCGCCGGAGGGAGCTTAACGACCTCCGTCCTCCATGAGCGCAGGCCTGGGGGTGGCAGGTGAGGCCGCCTGTCACCCCAGCAGAAGCAGGCCGGGACGGTGGGGCGACTAGCGCCCCTCCCCCAAACCGGGGCAAGACGGGGACACCGTGGTTCCCAAACCCGAAGAGGCCATCTCGAAACCGGAGATGGCCCCGGGGTCAGTCGGGTAACCACACAACGCGGCGTCTGTAGACCCGTGACGGCGTGCGGTTTTAGTCGGTTCAAGCCCGACATAACCGCCCCCGCTGGCCGGCGGGGGGTATCCGAATGGATTTCTGCACTAAAAACAAGGTACAACACAAAATGAAACTAAAAATCTTATCTTATTCTCATCGAACGTACGATGTGACATTATAACACCCTAGCAAACTTCAATTTGCTGACTGATGTACCTTTTGCTCCTAACTGTTTCTATCTTCAGAGAAGTACCTAATATCAACAACAGATTATGATATATAATACGTTTCTGTATACCCATAGATACCAAAAAACTGAATCTGTGATAAAATCGACTGCGGAGAAGACCACCTCGATACTTGGCGGTATTACAGCTGGAGTTTCGAGCAAAATCGGCCAGATGCGTAACTCTGATTCATTCCGGTCCATCGAAGAACGTGTCGGCTCTGCATATGAAAATGTTAAGGTATGATATAATATAAGAATATTTTACTCAAAGCCAATGCCGAGGTGAACGTTTCAGATGCAACAGGGAATAATTTCAAATCGATGATGACATCAAGTGCCCAGCGTAGGTTAATAAATAGGTACTTAAACCAAGTAAAATCTGAAAAAAAGAAAGTACTTTGTTAAATATGACATTTTTCTTTAAGTTTGCCGTATGTCATTAATTTCCAGAATTCGTTCCTTATTAGCGGCACCATCGAATGATGTAATAATATCAATTTAAAAAAAAAAATATTTTTACTTATTGACTTTAAAAAAAATCCAATGATGCAGTTTTTGTTTTCATCAAAATCGGGCTCGAAACTCCTCTGAGCATTTTTAACATAACATAACTTCACGCCTGTATCCCCGAAGGGGTAGGTAGAGGTGTATACACCCCCACGATTCGAGGACGAGCCTATTGCCATCTACCGGGCACATTATTAAGCGAGCGTGAATTAACATTTTAGCATTAGCATTTTTAGCTCTTTGTGCTATATCTATAGGTTTGGTTTATACTGCTTTTATAGGAGCGACCGTCTGACCTCCCAACCCCGAGAGAAAAGCCTGCGCCAGAGCCTCGTCCGTCAGACAGCAGGGGTACTGGCTTGCAGGTGCGGTGGGCTTGGCCCTGGAGGTCTCACGAAGCATAACACTTGAACAGATAGATAAAACTAAATATTGATTTTCAGAGTGAACAGGTATGAACAGAACATGTATAACATAGCTTTGTTATTGTATAGCATACTTCGCCCCCGTTGCACCCATTTGTCCCATATATGTCCGTAATGTATTGGTTCTACATTATTGTATGGAAATTTGCCCGATTTGTTGACATTTGTGATTACTGCTCCGCTCTCCTAGGTAGTAACGTGATGATATATAGCTTGCCCCGATAAATGGGCTATCCAACATAAAAATATTTTTTTAAATCGAACCAGTAGTTCCTAAGATTAGCGCGTTCAACCAACCAAACAAACTCTTCAGCTTTATAATATTAGTATAGATGCGTAGATAACTAATTATTAAAATTGATCGATGGTAAAAGATATTAAGTTCGTTGGTTAAAAAGCAATAACCTTATTCTCAATTCAAGAAGAAGGAAATAAGTAGATGCTATAAGACGGTCTATTTATTTTGGGGAGCTCAGCGGTTAAGAAGTCGGCCTTATAATCGACAGATCCCGGGTTTGAATCTTGGCCACTACCGACATGAACCCAGTCCTAATACAAGCAATTTAGCTTAGCTGGAGGGGTTAACGGGACTACTAATACTTTCGGTTACTAAAAACTTTTAGTAGGTTACAGTAGAGAAAAAAACTCAGTTCTGCGGCTTTGTGGTCAGGTAATGCAACCTCACAGATTTAGTGCAAAACATTAAGGGCGAGCGTCCCTGAGGAAGGGTGTTTTTGATAAAGATTTTTCGGAAATGAGAATTCCCTGTATTCTGAAAATCATATATGTTATTCTAGGCTATTCAAACTAGTATTTTCGGTTATCCGATACACGATGACTTTTACTTTCCTCGATAGAATTTGCTCTCAAAGATTGGTCTAATCCAAAACGCATTCCAGTTTTATTTGATTTGTGTTCTGGTTAGAAAAATATACAAAAATGAAGGTCATTGATAGTAGAATGATGATGACATTAGCGTATATGTGCCCCCCATGGTTTTAGGGGGCCATATGGGTATATGACGCCCCATCAAGATCTTGCAGCTTGGCGCTCGGGTCCACTCTTCTATTGCTCTTTTTTATAGTTTGGTTCATATAATCTTTTACGCGAGCGACTTTCTGATAGCTATATTACAATTATATATTATAATTATAATAAGCTTTATTCCCTTTATCTGAAGTGCAACTAGAAGATCAATGGGGAGGCCTATGTTCAGCAGTGGACTTCCTACGGCTGATATGATGAACTAGAAGATATTCCATGGAAAACAGTTGATACTACAACACCACCTTAATTGATCCTTCGTTGTTTTTCTGTATTTTGACACAAAAACACTGAACGCGGACCTCAAGCGCCTCGCTGTGGCGTAAAGTGGCAATTTTACTACGCCAAAAATACCTAAAGTCGTCGACTACCCTCGCCTTAAGCTGGTTTATTTTAATTCACAGCGTCTTGACCTTGTACACAGCGCCTTGAGCTTGCACATTAGTTGCAAGGCAACTCAATGCAAATCATAGTTGAAAAACAAAACATTTGTATAATGAGTAAATGAAATACACTATTCATCATAAGAAGGTAATGACATTATTTTCTTAAACACTTGTTAACTGCTTTTGGCTTTCATTTCCTCCACAAACTTGATGATGTTATTTCACTGTAACAGTGGTAACCAAAATAATAATAAGATTTCATTTAATTACGTGATACTAATTTTTTTTTGTTCTAATAATTCATTATATTAAATCAATTTTTTTTTATTAATAATTTATTCTATACTTATAATAAGCCGTAGCAGGGATAATTCTGTAAATTTAAGATATTTTGGAAAAATAAGGTATCCCACAATTTTGTAAACATAGGGTTTTGTTACTGTTACTATTTTATAACCCAATACATAAAATGTACACTGAGATTTAGCCAGTATCAGTTTCCTCGTGTAACATTTGTTATCAATAATATTGATGTCAAAAGATATGAAAAGGTACCTAGATAAGACGAGCGATAAAGATGCCTGACCAATTTCGTTTTCATTGATTAGAAGCACTACCTATTACTTTACTGCGGTTAATATTTTACAAAAAGATATTATTATGAAAAAGTGTCGCCAACATTCAAAATTTACATCTGCTGCCTATTTCACGTTTTAAAAACAGACGCGTCATCGTCACACTCTAAAAAATATCATTTTAAAACAGCGTAAATATTATTCAGCAACATAACAGAATATACAATTATACTTATGCGATGAAAGGGAAAGATAGTAAAAGCAGCCATGCGGTATACCTGTTTTTAATTAAAAAGATATAATTGTTTTTTTCATTAGCTATTGTACGATTTATAGGATGCCCGTGACATTGCAATCTGAGCAATAAAGAAAGAACTCCCAACTCTAATAATCACATCCCAAATCAAGAACCACCGTCGGGTGTGACACCCGACGGTGGTTCTTGATTCACCACGGTGATAGCACTCACGGTGCTAACGGTCTATCACATTATCCGTCAAGTTGCATGCACCCTGTGACACTGACCGGCTTTAGACACCGATTTTGGCTACACCGGCGCGTTGTTTGGGGATAAGTCCCCTATAAAGAGGCGCGTTAGTTTTTGCTAGGGTAAAATAGACAATTACAATATAAACAGTGTCATTTTTGTGAAAAATATTTCATGTGAGGAAGGCTGTCTGGACTCAGTCTTATAACGCTTCCAGTGACGTTACTTATTTATCTGCAACTTACTAACCAGCACACCAAATTTCATATTTCTAGGACCTCACGTCCGGCCAGCATGTCCGTCAGACAGGGTCTTGGAGGATACCGCAGTTTCCTTCGAATTGGCGAGTCCTCTAGTAGAGACTCCGCCATGGGACCTGAAGGTTAAAATTCTTGCATCGTAAAAGATGATATGCCTTACTGTCAGGGATGCCGAAGACCCTGCGAAGAACGAAGGAAAAAGAAATAAGAAAGCGGACCCCACGCTTAAGTGGAGCCTTGGATGTAACCGAGATTGAAACTGGGATGGTAGAAAATTAAAAATGAAGTATACGTTAACGGAATAGTTTCTCTATATAACTCTATATACGTTTCCTAACCAGCGATCGGAAATTTATTTGGAAAGGAATGAACATTAGGAATGCCATTGTGTATAGCGGGTTTTAATGGACAGGGGAGACTCGTAGATAAATGGTTTTCTGACACTCACCGATCGCTTCCGCAATACGCTCACTTCGCTCGCACGGCTCGTGCGTTGCAGTCGCTGTTCCAACCTATATAAACGTAGTCATTTATGTATTGCCTAATATTATGTTGGAATTGCATACAATTCTTAGGAAATATATAAATTTCACAGGAAATGTTTGTGTTACAGAAACATTATTTTACATATTTCCTAAATATGCTCGGAATAGTATATACTTCCTAATCGTATAGGTACAATTGTACAGTTTCTAGGTTTCATACATTTTCTGTAACATAATAATATACAAGAATTCTCCATAATGACGGTAGCGCAAGTCAAGACGTCATTTTATTTAGAGAAGCCTTTCACGCGGCTCTTGTGAACACACTTTACCCAAGTTTGAAAAATTATTTAAACTGTTTAAAATATCAAACAAAATAACACATTTAAAGAAATTAAAAGCCTATTTATTAACTGAATCATATGCTTTCTATTTCAGGGTAAAGTATCGTCTAGATCAAATTCAACACAGAGCTTCGACGAAGCGCTGCGCGACGCAAGCCGCGCGGCCAGCGGCGCCACATCACCCACCATCCCCGAAAACAAGCCTCTGTCTTAAACGACCTGACACACATGAATACACGCCCACACCGCGACCTATACTATGTATCTAAAATCGTCACAGATCGACCACACTGTATATCACATAAGGGAACACAGCTCGAAGGTTCTGGCGATTTTCGTAACTAAACGACCCCTGTTATAAAGCCGGCGAACTTGGAGTCGATCTGTTTTGTAATCCACTAGCCGAACTCACGGCACCATTGGCACTAACAAGTTCATGAGACAAATATTACATTAAGTATGCACCCGTAATTGATATAAACACTATTTCATATGTGCTATTAGATAGTATTTTAAATTGTGTACTTATATTTAAATGTCAATGTAATATTGTCTTGTCGTGTGTCGGGCGATTATACTGATTTGTTGTGTATGTATTAAAGTAGGTATGAATTGCTATATTAATGATAGCGATTTGTTGGTACAGTGCCACGCCGTAAGCTTGACTTAATCATTGATCCCGTGTCATCAAGTGTTATAAGATTTTTTTGTCAGAAAATTCTCACTAGCACTCTCTTTATACGTAGGCCCAAGGTTGGCAATGGATAAGTGGCAAATTATGAGTTTGAATTAATCTTTCATATACTACGATTAGATGTTTATAGAGCCAGTAAAGTATGTACCAAGTTAAAATAGTTAATGTTAATATCATTGATGCATTGTGTTTAAGCATTGTAGCCCTTGGCGGCGTGGTGCAGCCTTAAAAAAATATTTTAAGAGACTGCTGGTCGAATGCTTCATATTCTTACTTTACTTCTATTGGTGTCTTGGTTATATCATTCCAAATCGTTTATATGGATTCAAAGACATTAACCATATACTTAAACTGAAAATAAAAATAATAAATTATTGAAACAATCATGTTATAAATGTTACAACAAAAATTTGTAAGTACTTGTTACATGTATAAAGAATGTAAGACTCAATAACTTGCCGATGCCTGTTAGGTCCATTATTACTATAAAAATAATATTTTTGTAAGATGCTTAGCTTTCCTTACTTATAAAAATCAACTATTTACAATATGTACCTCAAGACGGTAAATAAAAATTTATGTACTGATTTGCTTTTTCTGATTTTCCTATTCCCTTGTAAATTCTTTCCCCCTCTCACTTTAGGTGCCTCTTCAGCCCCAAAGGTAGCGCCTGTATCTATCGAGAGTTGTGCCTGTGCAAGTGATCGAGATAGTACACGCAGGTGGACAGAGGTGAACAGTTGTTTTTTTTTTTTAAGCGGAGTACGCTCTGATTTTCTGCGGAGGTGGACGGTGGGAAAGAACCGCCATTACGCATCTTTCTATGATTTACGTTTCCGACCTTCTGCGTTCAACATAATACGCAGTGTATCAATCTATGAAGTACAATGACTCTTATGTATACTATTTAGAAAAAAAATTGTCACACTTGGGGGGTGAGGCGGGAACGGGGGAGGGGTACGGGACACCTCACCATAAATTAATAATTTGGCGCCCTTACACTACTTTACAGATGTCAAGTGATGATCTCATATAAGAAGGTTAGAGGATGGTATATAAATCTGTCAAAATATATAACAGCTTTTCGAAAAGTTTTGGGGGTTAAAATATATATATCAGCTTTTCGACAAGTTTTGGGAACTGTGTCAAGCGTGTCAATTTCAATTATATTGAATGAAAATATTATTTGTGGATATTTTCGGATTTTCAGTGGTTTCCTTCCTTTTGTGACTAGTGTGTCTAGTTCTCTGTTCCAACTAACTGGTGGCAGGTTTACTAACATAGTCAAAAATAAACCTCCCGACCCTCCCAATATTCAACGTTCTGCAACTCCTACTTTTTCTGCTCCCCCTACCTATCTGGATATGTCAATGTCCACGGACTCGCTGACTCAATTTGCTGAGGTGACCTGCAGTAGGTATAGTAGAAAGCCAAACTGCATCGTCTCGGAAAGGTCCAGTAGCTGAAGGAACAATCCCCGCCCCTGCTCGCCCGTCAAAACAGCCGAAAAATCAAGTCGCCCGAGAGAAATATAATGTGTGTGATAAATCTCCGTTTATTGTGCATGTCTCTGGTGTAGAACTTCACCCCTCTTCTGGAACTACCCTCCATCCTGTCTCTTTCGGCTTATTCCTTTCCCAAAACAATATTGCGAACATTATTAAAGATGGGGTCAAAAAAGTGGGCAGAAACCGTGTATCGGTCGAGTTCGCATCCTTCCAGGATGCAAACTCCTTCCTAACTCAAACCTAATAAAACAATTTTTTGGCCTCCATACCATCATTTAATAATACCCGTATGGGAGTTGTCACTGGTGTTCCGACTGACTTGTCCGAAGATGAAGTTACGCTATATTTCTGTCCCCTCTGGCTGTGGTCAGGTCCTGAAAATGAGGCGAATAAACCGTAAAGTATCAAGAGACGGAATAACAGGGTGGAAGTTCTTATACATCCCTTCCTGTGGAACAATACATATATCCCACAATTTAGTGCCACAAGTGTTGCAGGTTTGGACACGTAGAGTCCCTCTGTAGTTCCAAGTCTCGCTGCGCTAAATGTGGCCCATATACCATCCAACGTTGCCGAAAAACTTATAGCTCTTTTAGCTACTTTTAAAAATGGCTCTAAGCAAGTATTCCTACAGTGGAACGTGACGAGTATTTCTCATAAGAATCACGATCTCATTGTCCTTTTAAATATATTATACCTTGCCTTAAAACAAAATTGAAAATTGAATGGAGTATACGTACAGGGTGTATTTTTGAAACGGGGCAGTAAGGGCAAGCAAACCTTAACCGTTGTAGTTACAGTAAAACGTTCTTAGGAGACCTTCCCTAACTTTTTGAGATATTTTGAACTGCATTCACAGATTTTGCAAAAATCTTACAGTTAGCAAAAAAAATGCAAAAAGTCCAATTTTTTTTTTGTGCCAATCGTTTCGATTTCATTTGGAGATTAAAAGGCTCTATGGGACCATTTTAGCTTTGAGTACTAGGAAAGACAGAAATCGCCAAAAACTTTTCCCATACATTTCGTACGGAAATACGATGAATCAACTTGAAACTCAGGTCAGGACTTGAAGGTCAGGTAAAATTTTGAACTTTGTAAGTAAAAAAAAACACATTTAAACATGTATGAAATTAGTTTATGACATAAATTGCTCAAAATGACTTCCATTTTCACGAATACATAAGTTTATCCTTTTTTGCACTGAACGAATGGTGGCTAATAATGTTCTGGGATGAATACAACAACAAACAAGTGGGTAGTTGGTGTGTAAACAAGCAAAAATTTTCGCTCCATATAAAAATTAAATTAAATTATAAATTCTAGTATTTTTGAACTTTAAATGACAATAAATTATTATTGAGAACAAGTACCTGCCAGTATTGTGTTATCCATCAGTTCACTCTACACCAAGCTACTTTTCAACACAATCTGCACTAATTGTTAGCGAACATGGAGTCTATTCAAGACACAATGAGCAGCATGAAGGAAATCTTCCAGAAGCGGATGGCTGAGTTTGAGGCTGAGCTCCCAAAAGCTCAAGGCGCTGCGTCTGTGGTGAGTTTGTCAGCGGAATATGCATTATTCAAAGCCTTCATCTCAGAAACTATGAGTAATCTCCAACAGCAAATTGATGTGCTGTCGCGTGCTGTGGACTCCATAGAGATGCGTTCCCGTAGGAAGATGTTGTTGCTGCACGGGGTGCCCGAGCCAGAAGAGCAGATGGAGCTGTCTGAGGTGTTAACCAGCGCAGTTAACAAACATATGCAGCCCCCCATAACAAGTGAAGACATTCGGCGCTGCCACAGAATGGGCCGTCCCTCGGCAGATCACAAGCCTAGGCCTATAGTGGTCAAATTCCACAACGTGGCAGTCCGTGACAGTTTATGGTTTGCCAAAACCAAATTCAAGGGGTCCGGAATCACCGCCTCGGAATTTCTGACAAGGGAGCGACACCAGACATTCATGGCTGCGCGTCAGAGATTCGGTATCGCAAAATGTTGGACCAAAGAGGGCTATATATATGTTATAGCAGCCAATGGAGTTCGTCACCGCATCACTAATATCTCTGAGCTTAATAAGATTGAGGTACCCAGCATAGAGAAGCCCCCTGCACCAGCTAAGCCAACAATTAAATCCAAGAGGACTGCTGCCCAAAAGAAATAACTTAGGTACCTATCGATTGTTTCAATTCAATTTTTTGGCGAGCTATAATCTTTGTTTTGATCACGTCCAGCGTCCGGGTAATAAGTAAGTAACTTTTTTCTTGTTCCGTTGCAATCATAATACCCACACTGTGGTGCGCTCAGGCGGTACCTATAGTTGTATTTATATTTTGCACTTAGACTTCACAAAAAGGTAGTTGTAAACATAAATTATGATAATAATTTGCCGGTAATATCGTACATGTTTTTTATATTAGTTCTATTGACAGTACTGACAACTGACACCACACCTGTCGCCCATCTGTCACCAAAGAGCATACCTGTCAGTATTTGTCATTCGTCAAATAATGGTACACTGGACCTAAGTCTTTCAGCACTGACATACGGCATGTATCATAATATGAATTTTGTACTGTATATTATTTTATTTCGTGATTTCACCTTAATATGAATTTTGTACTGTATAATTTATTTTATTTTGTGATTTTCATTTTATTTTTTTATTTTCTTTTTATTCTCTAATATATTATGCCCGGATGTGGTGGACGTTTTTGATCAGATTCATGAATAAATTGTTTGAAATGGAAGCACAACTGGCGGGTGTCAAATGTATTTTGGTGCCAGTGCTTATAAATATTTTTTTTATATAATATTGTTATTATAAGTATAAAATAAATTATTTTTATCATATATTTATATATTATAGTGTGTTATGTGTGATAGTGAAACTGACAGCTTTCATTCGGTGAATAGCTCCGACGATGGCGAAATTGACAGTTTTTATTCGTTGGATAGCTCTGGTGAAATTATTGTCGAGCCGCCTTCGTTGGCTGCAAAACTTGAGTCACAGTTCACTGATGTTCCTAGAAATTTTAATATTGTGCATATCAATGCTCAAAGTATTCCTGAGCATTTCCCTGCAGCGCTTGCTACCTTTGATTTCAAACACATTCACGCAATCCTTGTCTCCGAGTCATGGCTCAAGCCCTCTCATTCCACCGTTTCGTATACCCTTCCTGGGTTTAAACTTATAAGAAATGATCGTACGGTTAGGCGTGCCGGTGGTGTTGCCATATATCTCAGATCACATATTCCTCATTCTATCATAAGCATGTCACAACAACCACCTCCACCGAATGCCGGAGAGCATTTGTTTCTCGAAGTCGAGCTTAACCATACTAAACTCTTACTTGGTGTCTATTACTGTCCCTCATCTAAAATTAATTACTTCTCTTCCTTTGAAACACTATTAGATAATCTTATACCTTCTTACTCTCATACTATAATCATGGGGGATTTCAATACGTGCCTCCTTAAAAACGATGAGCGCTCCTCGACCCTTAACGCTATCGCTAACTCTTGTAACCTCTCTATCCTTCCATCTAAAACTACTCACCACGTTCCAAATCGCAATCCTTCACTTCTTGATCTCATCATGGTTTCTTCCTTAGAAAGAGTAGCTAAGCATGGACAATGTGAAGCGGATGAATTCTCCTATCATGATCTACTCTTCCTCTCTTTCAAAGTCCGTCCACCTAAGGCCAAACCTAAAATCTGCATGCAGCGCAATTTCCGTGACATGACTCTCGACAGTCTGCGCAGCGACGCCAACGACATTGACTGGACCTCACTGTTTACTTCGGCGACTGTGGATGAGCAAGTTGGTTTTTTTACCACGAACCTCATTCAGCTCTATGACAAGCACGCTCCTATACGAGCAATTAAAATTAAGCATCCACCGTCGCCGTGGCTAACGGATGAGGTTAAGGTCCTGATATCAAAGAAAGCTGCCGCTAAATTTCGATACAAAATTAAGCCTAGCGAAGCTAACTGGCAGAGATACGTATCTGCCCGAAATCACTGCAATAAGGTGTGTAGGAATGCACAACGCCAGCACATTCATAACTCTATTCAGAACGGCGACCCGTCCAGGGTCTGGAAATTTCTCAAAACTCTAGGAGTTGGAAAAACACGTCATGACACGATTCCAAAAGATTTAGATACTGATATTTTTAATCAGCATTTCACTGCCTCGTCCAATTTTGATAGGACTACAAAGGCACATACCATTAATTATCTTTCGACGCTTCCAGCTCCTAATCACTCACCATTTGTCTTTAATCTATTTACCGCTTGTGATGTTAAGAAGAGCATCATGGCTTTAACGTCGAAAGCAGTTGGTAGTGACTGTATCAGCAGGAGCATGATCCTTCCCATCCTCGATGAAATACTCCCAATTATTTGTTACATTTTAAATCATTCCATAACGACTGGTAGTTTTCCATCATCATGGAAAGATGCCTTGATTACTCCTTTACCGAAGAAATCCAAACCTTTGTTACTGACCGATTACCGCCCTATATCCATATTGCCATTCCTATCTAAAGTTCTCGAACGTCTCGTCAATAACCAATTAAGTGCGTTTATATCCAAAAATAACCTCCTCAATACCTATCAGTCCGGTTTCCGTTCTGGTCATAGCACAGTTACAGCCTTGGTGAATATCACAGATGACATCAGGTCCGGTATGGAAAGTGGGAAGCAAACTGTTCTCTGTTTACTAGATTTCAGTAACGCTTTCAATATGGTGGACTTTGATATTCTACTACATGTACTCCGCTCTCTTAACATATCTCCAACGGTGATAGATTGGTTTCGTAGTTACCTGTGTGGCCGTCGGCAGCGTATACGCATCGAAGATGATTTTTCGGGTTGGTGTAATACCAGTGTCGGTGTGCCCCAGGGCGGCGTTCTTTCTCCTTTACTCTTCTCGATTTTTATAAATTCTATCTCTAATGAACTTCATTCTTCTTACCACCTTTATGCAGATGATCTGCAAATCTACACGCAGGCACCCCGAGCTTTAGTGAATGAAGCGATTGATCGGATCAATAATGACCTACGTCACATAAGTTCGTGGAGCAGATCCTATGGGCTCAATGTTAACCCAGCGAAAACACAGGTGGTTGTAGTTGGCAGCTCTAGAACAGACATAGACCTGACACATGTTCCCTCGGTTTTCTTTGATGGCACTATGATTCCCTTTAGCAATCAGGTAAAAAATTTGGGTATAGTAATCGATTCCCACCTGTCTTGGGGCCCGCAGCTGCAGGAGGTGAGCAGAAAGGTATTTGCTTCGGCGGGATCAATTAGAAGGTTAAAACATTTGCTACCGATCACCACAAAAATTGCGCTTGCAAATTCCATGCTCCTGCCTATTTTGGACTATGCGGATGTCAGCTACTTGGATCTGACGGAGAACCAGCTTGACAAACTTGAACGTCTTCAAAACCTATGTATTAGATTTATATATGGTCTACGCAAGTTTGATCATGTATCACAGTTCCGTACTCAGCTACAGTGGTTACCCATTAGGTTGCGTCGGAACTTGCATATCCTCTCCCTGCTATACAACATCCTGTTCAACCCTTCAACACCCTTCTACTTAAAAGAGCGCTTTCAGTTTCTTTCCGATTCGCATGAAAAGTGTTTGAGATCATCGGCAAGATTAGTCCTAAGAATGCCAAGGCATTCTACGGGCTTCTTCGATAACTCTTTCTCAGTTACAGCTGTACGCCTGTGGAATGAACTGCCAGTGGAAATGAGACGAGCTCAGACATTAGTGAAGTTTAAAGGAATGGTCAAGGAACACTATTTGTCCAATGTGTCACGTGTAGCATAGAATAATTAACTTATAAGTATCTTTTCATCGTATCTGTGTATGTATGTATTTTTTAAGTATAATTAAGTATTTTAAGTATGTGTATTTTTAGTTATGGATATATTTTCAAGTAGATATGTATTTATATGGGTATTTATGTAAGTATGTATGTGATGTAACTATTTAATTAAACGCCAACAGCTACCAAATACTCCAACCAACGTACATTTCCATCCAAAGGTTGCCTGGAAGAGATTGCGTAAAGCAATAAGGCCGCCCTTTGTACTTATCCTGTCTTCTTAATTTCTGTATAAAAATATTGTAATTTGGCGTACAATAAAGTATAAAATAAATAAATAAATATTACGTAAAATGGTCGTTAATGCATCCTTGAGCTCTTGAACGACTTGAACACTGGTGTACGCCGTCTTATACACCTCGTTTTGTCACCTCACCTCTAACAAAGTTTAGTGTTTATGTAAAATGTAATTTTTTGAATACCCGAATGTATTTACAATTAAATAAGTTAAACATTTCGTTTTGACCGGATTGTCATGAGCATTTACGAACCCGGTCAACTTTGGAGCGCTGTAACAGCGTTTTAAATGAATGAAATAAAAAAAAATAGAGAGAAATTTTTTTAAGACTTGACCATCTACAAGATTGGTCTTTTGTTATTTTTTTACGTGCGGAAATCCCTTCGGATACCCCCCCGCCGGCCAGCGGGGGTGGTTATGTCGTGTCTCGACTAAAACCGCACGGTGTCCTCCCCAAGTGATCTGAGGTAAGTTTTTTGTAAAATGTATAAAAAAAAGCTATAGAGCAAAAAATAAGTTTTTTATTGAAATTTTCTCACTTTTTTGGTTACAACTTCTTTAATTTTAAATTTAGGGTAAAAAGTTTTATGAACATATTTGTAGGCAAAGCGATTTGCTACAAATTATGGCGTTACGAATTTTGTGTAGGACGCATAGTTTCCGAGATATCGCAAAAAAGGTGTTTGCACCTCTTTTCCAAGATGACGGCCGGTGGACAAGGGCGGCAACCCCACAAACTTGGGGTTAAGCTTCTATTGCACACATGTCCTAAAATAAAATTGCGTCCTCTAAAAAATGTGAAGCTCATGTAACATTTCAATGGACATGTGTGTAAGTAGATGACGAGACTCAACTACAATTTTTCAATTAAAAAACAGGCCAATAGTATTGTAGTGGTTACGTATGAGGTATAATACGAGGGGGGTGTGTGTTGGGTAACCTCCTCGAGTGTCGCTCCGATTCCGATCCCGCTGCAGTCCGGGGGGAACGGAATCGGAGCGGCCGGTACACCCTGGGCGGCGGTCAATGGCTTCCCCTTCATAGGGTTGGCATTGATCGTCGGCCAATACCCAACGTGGTGGGAACACATCGCTCTCCGTACTCCTCTGCTTTCAGAGGAGACAGGATGAGCGATGCTGTTAGTGGTGAGATGGCCCAGGGTCAGTCGGGGTGCGAGGGATATGCTCTATGGGTAACCTTACACCCCGGTGTCTGAAGACCCGAGACGGCGTGCGGTTTTAGTCGGTGCAAGCCCGACATAACCACCCCCGCTGGCCGGCGGGGGGGTATCCGAAGGGATTTCCGCACGAAAAAAAAAAAAAAAAAAAGGTATAATACGAGGATTAAAGTAAAAACACTTATTTAGGGTAGAACATTTAATTACATAGTCATCGTAAATATAAACGCAGATTGAGCGCCTAGTTCAAAATATTTAACAGACATTGCGACGTTCTATCGTAAGTTTCCAAAGAGTTACCCTGCACGAAGAAATTTGCATATATTTTATATCATCTATGTAAATCGATACCCTACATGAAAGAGTCACAGGATTAAAATAATGCTAACGAAATTATATGTATGTGAATACAATGTGGTCCTTTTATAAAATAACTAACAACTAGATATGTTCTCAAAACAAACACAATTGGTGTTAACAATATATGCCCACGAAGTGGATCTTTTTTTAGCATTTGCTCAAGTACCACGGAAAAATCTTAATTGGGTCTTGATCAATCTTTTTTCTGTCATGTTGTCAATCTGTTATTTCTTAAGCCAATTTAAGTTTTTTTGCTCGTACTTCGCTTAAATAACTAAACCAATAATAAAAGACAAATTACAAATTATAGTACAAACATGCATGTAGCAATGAATGAAAAACTTAAACTATAGGGCGGGGAAACAACCTTTACACTATTAGGGCTCGATATGGGTCTAATGTGGCTATATTGCATTACCTACAACTATGTATTAGCATATAAATCTACTCTAATTAAAACAATGTGTTGCCAGGGTTGCAGCTGTTAAAATGACAATGATAACTTTCAAGACCGAGCGTTAAATCTAATCTATCATATAATAAATAATATATTTTATTATAAAAAGGTTCTAGGTTTTTGTCCTTGTTATACAAATTTCTATAAGAATAAATGTGAGTTCTGTTAATTGAATCTGACGATGAGCGATTAGCATTTGGATAAGTGACATGAAGTCAATATACCTACTTAGTCCAAACGCTATTAGTGTATTCATACTGAAGGCCACCGGTGCCGGTCAGTGTATCCCCATACAGCCACCGGTGGCCTTCAGTATAAATACACTAATAAAATGAAGATCTTCGAGACCTAAGCCCAGTGGCGCAGGTTTCCCCTCGGTGTTGGAGTCAGATGGTAGTCGCTTCCTTAAAAGTCAAGATTAATCCATAATGAAGGAGTTGGGTTAGCTAACCACTGGCTCCAAAGCGCAATCTTTAGCAATCCACATGGATTGATACCAGATGGCACTCGGAAATAAATGGGCGAATTTTCGCAACGGGGTAATTCCATTCATTTTTGTGAAAATCTACATACACTTTAATAACCAGATATAATGCAAGATTATGTGATTGAATAAAATAGTAACCAAATGTCTCTAATAAATTTGTATAATACCAGGGGTGGATCTATCTTTCGAGTGAAGGAAGGATAACATGGTGGAAGTCTAGTAAGAATACACTCCAATTCTATTACCCACAATAATGAATCTAATTAAACGACCAGTCCAGGTGGGGTGTGGACGATGACCCCCTCTTCCCCCTGGATCCGCCCTTGGATACTACACTCTACACATACCTATTTATTCCCTTATTATGCATCTTTTACGTTCTACTAATGGATCAAGGGACCTCGTGACTTATGGCCGACATTAACTTAATTGTGGCAATTAATTACGATGCTTAAAGCTTTGAAACTATCTCATCCTGTCTTATTTGTGACTTCAAAAGTAGAGATCAACAAAATGAGATCCAAATTAACAGTCGCACCTTACTAGGTAAGTACTCCAATCAAACTAAAATGCCTGTGCAGGAGTGCCTACCTAGTACAGTACACTTCAATAGTGTACTGTGCTGGGTAGCGTTCGAACTCGCAATTATTAATCCGGTGGTTAGCCCTACTTGCTGAAATTATGCTTACTCTATTAGATTCATAGCTTTGTTTGAATATAATCCCTAGTTTAAAAATATATAGCTATATAATTCGCACTGCTAGTGTAATTTAGCAATTTTATTTTGGCCAGATCAAATCACTTATCCACGTGCCGCAACGTGCCACTTAAAGCGCACCGTCAGATATTTAAGTTGATATAATTCAATGCGTGTTCAAGTTATATTATTATTGCATTCCATGTTTTTATCTTAAAATGTAGCTGATATTTTTAACTTGACCTAAAATAGAAGTACTAAACTCGTACCGTTTTAAACTCTCAATATATTAGTCCGTAAGTCCTTGTCTATAATAACGTAAATTGCAAATTAATAGAACAAAGAGTGAGTGAATGAGTACATTGATTGATATTTGGTAGGTAATAGTTAAATAATATTCTCTGATCATCATTTTACAACCCAGTAAAAAAACAAAATAATCTGTTATATTTGAAGATTGTCGATAACTATTAACAAAAAGAGAATAGCTTGAGAATATTAACATACATTGCGGAATAACAAGCTAACTAAATACATAAGGTTCTAATAACTATTATTTTCTACCTTCAAATAACGTTCCAGTAAACGGCGTGAATTTAGTACTAAACACTGTATAATTAATTGATTAATTATATCTAGTTATACATTGCGCCTATATGCCTATATAACAAATTTAAAATGCGCTTACATCTAGCAATGACGGTTCCCTTGTTTTAGATTCATAATAAGAATATAATAGCTCATTAAAAATAAATCATATGTTTAAATCGATCGTAAGTGTTACCGGCACTATGATACATATATTATATGACAACAGCATATTTAGCCAAATTAAGTAACAAAAAAGAATGCATTAAAAAAAAACAGATATAAAATAATATAGGCGAATATATGTTGAGTAAAATGAATTCTCAATTTCCTAGTAATTATTATAAATAGATCGTTTGATCAGGCACTGATAATACACAATGATGTAAGAAGGCGACCTATGTGTACATAATATAAGAAAGTGCCATGGTTACAACAAAATAGACTGCTACTTATACTAACTTAAAGCGGACATATTCGTGATATCATCAATATTATAAATAATATGCACAATAAAACTTCTTATTCTAACTTTTAAGTGATTCAAATGTCTTAAAACAGTAATGTGGTTTGTTCAAATCACAATTTTTGGGATTAAAAAAGCACAATTGCACATTCTACATTATATTTGCAGTGCTATTTTTTTACTCACGCATTATGACACAAACCTTATTGTAATGTAATATAACGTCATAGTATGTTAAATCCTGAAGCTTAAGAAAAAGAAACACAAATTATAATATTTGATTATCAATAAAATCATACCTCAATTACCCAGCAATCATTTATTGCATGTTCACGAAGATAACGTCTTTTTAAATCCTAACAGAAGACCTTTTAAATGACCGACAAAAGTCTATGGATATAAACGCATTGTTGTTTTGTCAGCTAAAACATATATACCTGTGTTGAAACTTGTAATAAAAGTATCTAATTCAGGGTTATACTACAATTAACATAGGATGAGATTGATAATTTGGCAATAGTTGGACGATTTAGAATTATATGAATAGTATAAGGTATTTCTTTATTATAACTACTATAACTTAGTCGGAAAAGTGAATTTGAACGATTAGTCGAGTGTGAGTCATGTAATAATTTAGCAGTAGCCAAGAAATAACATGGATTCTTTTAAATAAATTATTATACTCTATTCAACCATTTAACTTATGACAGCTCAATTTTTCATCAAATAGTTATGTTCGAATGCGTAAACTAATGCTAAACTTATAACCTATTTCTGAAGTAGTTGCAATCGACTTTACACATTGATATTTTATTTTGAAATTTTATACTTTTTTATAATTGATTCTACACCCATTGCCAGAATACTTATGCGTTTTAAAAGTTAGACGCTATATGAATTAATAGATCTATATGGAAGAGCGAGAACTTCTGATACAGGTTTACTTCACACAAAAATGACTCATTCTAAATTCATAGCTGGTAATCTTTGCTTAATATCAAAAACTATCGCATTTTTTTTTTCAATGTACGCTGACAGCTAGTCTATAGTTCATTATCTGTCTACGGTTGATAATGATGGGGCAATTACTCCATCAACATTTATCCTGAAAACTGTACAACCAAATTATTTTTGTATGATGCAAATTTAGGTACCTATGTGAACATGTATAAACTTAGCTCTTATAACAAACACTATATTTATGCAAACCTATAAGAAACGCCAATAGCTTTGTTGAGCTGAGCGAAGCGAAGCTCTTATACGTGGCTAAGTCGTTTGGTCGAGACTGTACTCCTCCGGAACCACAATACCGATTTTGACCAAATTTGCCATTGTGATAGTGTAGTCACCGCTGAGTGTTTAGAGGGGTCAACTGTTCAAATACAATGTACCATTGAGGAATAATCATCGAAAAACAGTTTCACAAGCGCGCGACCGTAGTAAGATGCCTTATTTTTCAAGTAAGAGTCCTGCTCGCTCAGCTCAATTTATTTCAGTCGCACCCTGCACTGAATTCCTAGTTACTTGTTACACAATATGTTGCAAAATGTGTTGGACGGTGCAGCGTGTGTGTGGCGCCTCCTTCGTCGTAGGCCGACGACGGTAACTAATCGATTTGCATCACTTACAAGTGCATTATCAATAAGTCACCGGTGCTGTTGACCAATAAGACTCACAGGAGACGCAACAGACACGCTTCCATCTCGATTCTGTTAAAAGTAAAACCGGGTATTAATTTCACGGTATACTATTGAATACCTATATCCATGTTCAGTTAAAGGCATATCAATGTGGTAGCCCAAATCCTAGGCAATTGTTTCTCATTTCATAAATCAATTGACAGTCACGTACTGTGTGACAAGGATCATAATTTACGAAAATACCGAACCACTCGACTGCCAACGACGGTGACTCAAAAGGTATAGTCCTGAATAACTGTAGAGAATGAGGAATGCTAGTTGGTCTAATCGGATTGGCTGTACTCTTCTGTGATGTCACACATCAATGAGCATCACTGACAGTAAGCACCGTTCGTTTATTAACTGATGGTATGATGTCGCTGTAACTTGTATTTATTTTTTCTCCGTTACATAAGATAATTAAAAATTTTGTACATTGCTTAACATGCTAATGTGGATGTCTTGAATAAGTCTTCAATAAGACAATGATAGGTAAAAAAAAATGAAATTCAGTTTGGGTCCGTGAGAAGCAACTACTATGTAACAATTAGCACAAGTAACACGTATGCTACAATAAAGCTACACACTAGACAACAGTTACACGATGACTCAAACTCGCTAATCTGTAAAGCTGCCAATCTAAACAGGCCTTCTCGCTTCCCTGTTGACTAACAATAATGATTTTTATCGTGAACATAATTCGCGTATAGCTATGCATATTTGCCCAAAGAATTCATAACAAGTTGAATTCCTGAGACGAGCTCAACCGAATACAAGGGATTTTCGATTTTGCGATTTTTTTGCTATTTTTTGCAATTTTTTTTTATCTTGCAATGGTTCACCCCAGCACGAATCTATTACCGAAAACAGCAACTCGATAGCTCATCTCCTTCATACCCAAAACCGTGACAGAAAATTGGCAACGACGACGTCGACGACAACTCGATAGCAATAGGGCTTTTCTAAAGAAAATCCCTAAAAAAATAAAAGAACTCATTCATTTGCAAGTGGTCTACGAAAAAACAAAGGACCGCAGTACGCTAGGTATACTATTTTATGGCTATTCTTTTCATAAAGATAATATGAATATAATCCGAAACTAAGGAGGCCAACCATCCCGTCAATGCAGTTATAGCCCCACATCGCAATAATAAAACATTCCCGCAAACTACGTCTAAAATGTCCCGGATTTCTATCTATAATATTTATCTTTCATTCACATATTTTCAAGTTTAAGCAACTTAAAACAAACGAACGATAAAGTACACACAGCATACCACAAAATAAATAATATTATTCTACATATACGATTTTCGCTAGTAGAAGCAGAGTTAAACATATTTTCATTTTCTTGAACACCCGTCTCTTTACTTAATCACCTTCTTTATTTATAAAATCCTGGGTTGGTTTTATAGAGCGTTGGTAACACGAACTACAGTGTCCCGCATTTACTATTTTTTATACTGACCGCCTTAGTATGCTGTGTCAGCAGCATTTAACTTCTGTCTACAGTCAGTAGAATTGATAAGAATCGGATCGAACAGGCTGAAGTTATTATAACCTACTAAAATGTGAAAACTGCTCGCTATACTTCGCTCTAGCTTCGGCTATACTAAAAGTTGGAAATATACCAAACCCTACATAAATAATAGCCGCAAGAACATTATTTTTAAAATCTTTAATAGCGAATATCGGAATAGAAGTTGGGAATTACCTGTTAGGCTAGTGACAGAAACCCAAGGAAACCTTAGAAAAATTAAAAGGTAAAAGAACCTTGACAAACAGCGATAGGAAAATATAAAATATAGACTTATGGTCTTATGCAAGGAAATTTATTGGCTGGAAACATTCTGTCATGGCAAGTTACAAAACATTTGCATGTAACATATTAATAGATATTAATTTTATTTACAATCCAAGACGCAAGTTTTGTATGTATAAAGGTAATAAAATTGCTAATTACAAAATGTATTTCTTTTTAATAAGTTTACCTAGCATAAGATTAACTATGATCATGATTATCGTCATTTATTTGGTATCATTATAACATTAAAGCGTGATGCGGTTTATTTCCTAATTTAGTAATGTATACTAACATGTTTATTTTACACTGGTGTACATTAAAATCTTAAGTAAAGATATAAAATAGACATTTAGGCAGTACTTTAGGGTTAATAAACGTTATCATCATCATCTTAGCACAGCTCGTCGACTTCTCAATATCTTCAGATTCAGACCTCTCTTAAAGACTTGTAAATTAACGATCTGTTAATCGTGACGGAGAGATATAAGATGGAAGCTGGAGATAATGATTGATGAAAGTTAAGTAATGTCGGTTTAAAAGAACAATGTTTATTTTTAGCGTAGGTAGTAATTATTTCTATTTTATTATGTTACGAATATAAGCAACTGTTGTAAGTAGCGCAGCTGGCAAAAAACATTTACTTTACACACTACTAAGCAGTAGTCTAAGAACAGCCCGACAAAGAGATCCTGTATTTCTGCCCTGAATTGTTTACTTTGATGTGGTAGCATAATGTTAAAGTATTGGATAAACAATCGAAAGTTGGTGATTTTATATCCTACCAATTACAATAGCTTATAGGACTTGATAATAATACCTGTAATGTGCTATTCAGTTTATCAAGTATCTTCATTAAACTAGTAGCAATACTAACTTTAAAAATATTATTGCGTCATGCCTGTTCCAAATATATCTTTTTAGATAACCAAGCCTAAAAATATTATAGTCGTACTTATTACGACTATAATATTTTTAGGCTCAAAATGTATTATGAGAATTTAATTTTATTAGTTTAGTCAAGGACTTGACTAGACCAAAACAACTACATAATTTGCAAGCATTGGGGCTTTTTTATATCTGGCTTTCAAGATAGAAACAGATTGTTAAGATCAAGAAAGACACTTTAGGACAGGGGTACGTTATTGTAAAATAAGAAAATATTAAAGTTAAAAAAATAAACATATTGGTTTTAAAGCAGATAATATAGCTGAGCGTATGCTATTTAAAAAACGTGTTCATTGACTTTCATACATAACAAAATATAAAAAGATGGAACTATTCCCGCAATTAGCTCCAGGCCTCCGTTGCTTTCCAACTTGTAACCAGTGTAGACTAGTTACAACTAAAATACATTATAAAGAAATACAATAAAATAAAAACGAACTATAGAAATCTTATTGTGGTGATAATACAGCGCGTACAGGGCAATTAGTTGTAATGAGTCAGTGTGGCAAAATGTTAGCATGAAATCGTTGTTTCTGATGTTAACAAAACTGAATTTCTTTCTACGACCGTTGAATGGATCTCAAAATGTACAAAATTTCAATTTTGCTTTATCCTGGCAAAGGGTTTTGATGGATTTTAGGCTTAAATTGTGTGGTATCAATGAATCATTTGCTATAGAACACACACTTAAAATACAATGAAACTAAAGTATACCTAGAGTTATATATAATTATAACCAATCCATATTATTAAATTTAATAACCCATTTTCGTGTATAAAATGATTTAATACCTATGTAGGTAATGGTTTGAATAAAAAAAAAATTGTGACATTTTGTGTCATTGGCTTCTTATGATACAGTAAATCGTTTTAAAATATTGGATCTAACGCATCCCAGGGAGCTGTTGATTTAATAAAGCTGTTAAATACATTAACGTAGTGTCATTTGACTATGTAACATTTAATATCTTCCGTAGTTACATACCCTTTAGCTAAAATACCTAAATTATTTTTTTCTGAAATGGTAGTCCAAAGGCCAATGATTTTTTGAATGAGACAACACAATTTTTTAACAGAAACAATTCCTGATAACAACTCGCCCTATGTGATATTGTAAGTTTACACGAATATCACATATTGAAATAAAACTATATTTCTACATTTTCCTGTACCGAAGCATTGCAACTGGTCGCCTATCATTTGGCGCCTAGACCGCGTGGTCCGAATGCTTCGTCCGACTGATCGGACGACGTGGACTTTTTTCTTATTGGTTCGACCGATCGGTCGACGCGGAATTAATTTTCCTGTTGGTCCGACTGATCGGACGACGCGGAAGGTTTTTTCCTGTTGGTTCGACTGATCGGACGACGTAGATTTGTTTTTATGTTGATTCTCTCCGGATTTGATTATCATCAACGGTTCTCTTTTAAAGATTATGGCAATCCCCAACCTGTCCTTTTCTAACCATTTGATTACGTATGTGCTGGAGATATTGCCTGTTTCTCTCCTATAGCACATACATAATCAATGTATGGTATAAAGTAGTGTAAAGTCAACATTTTAAACGAAGAACTCGTTTAGTAAGTCTATCCGTGTTTCTTTTAGAAAAATCTGTTACATTCAGTAAAATGGAGGAAATTAAGACTTCGGAAAAATAATATCTATACTACATCCAGCACTAGGGGAAATGGATGACGTGGATCGTCCGTCCGGCTACCGGTGTCCCCACTTGAAATAATAATAAAAAATCCAGCACTAAAAATGAAAAATAACTGAATTATCTTTCTATCCCATATAATTCCTTTCTTTAGAACTCAATCGTATCTTTCTTTATGAATGTCTATATCTCTCCCCTAGCATATATGTAATCAAGTGTTTGATTTGGGATATTCGTAATCTTTAAAAGAGACTTGCTTCACAATCAAATCCGATCAATTAATCAAAGGGAAAATCAATAGTCCGCGTCGTCCGATCAGTCGGACGAAGCAGTCGGACCATGCGGTCTGGGCGGTCATTTGGTACGCTTGTACAGTAAACGGCGTGGTTGGCATGATGGGAAGCAGAGTGTCCGGCTAAGATCGGTGTGCTTCGGTTTTGTAGAGCGTTCTCTCTGTCGCACATTATACTGACAGTCAGTTGTGGGCAGAGGATAAATATGGAAACGACACTAAAATAAAAAAACTGACACACACTATTCGACTAGAATAGAACACTAAAGTATTCTCATAATCGTAGAGCATTTCCTAGCTTTCGACCATGTAAAAACCAAAGTACCTACATATCGTTTCAAAAATATACAGCTATTTTTAATTTTATTTATTTTTGTTTTTTAGGGAATAATAGTAACCGAAGTTATATAGTATAAATGCACTGCATATAATTTAACAGTAAATACTATATATAATAAAATAACACACCTGAATGTCAATTTACTTGTAAATGAGGCAGGTCAGATTCAGTGTGAATATTCATTATTGATAACTTGAAAAATTTCGATTTCTATACTACGATGGTACTCCTTTGTTGATACCGACTACTATAATTATTTTTGAGAACATATAGCACACAGTACACTTATCATTCGCTTTGTTTTATTTTGACACGATTTTTATTACCCACAATCGAATATAAATATAATATCGACTTCAGAGAAAACATTACAAAAATTCTCAATTATTACCTATATTGTGGGTAAAATTCATAGCCTGGCACAAAAAAAAAATTATCCCTATTCCTCCTTCGTATACGCTGATAGTCAGTCTATAGTTCATGCTGTGTCTAAGTTTTCTGTGAGTCTGATGTACGACAGAGAGAACGCTCTTATCCGGACTCTCTCTCTTCTCTCCGACATGTCAATCGGAAGCGCCAGGACATGTACAGTACATACATGTACGAGATGTATACATCAGTAATTTCGTATGAGTGTGCAGCTTAATAATATGCATTAAAAAATAATTACATAAATAAAAACAATCTTGCGGAATCTGAAATCCACAATCGTCCTTAGGAGCGAAATGTAATTATTCGAGCTCCGTAATATTTTCATTCTGAATTATTCCAAGCTAAGTTCGTCCAAATAATATGTTGTATAATAAACATCTTCTCACGAACGAAGATGAGATGATTTTAACTTTAATCATTACCTATGTATTCTACACATGATTTTGATTTAATAGCATTAAAGTTCATAATTATGCTTTTTTCACTCATTTTTGTATTACGTAATTCATTTTGCAATCGCGATGAGCACTTTATTTCTTAAAAGTTAAAATATATCTATTAAAAGTAATTCATTAAATAACACTATGAAAGTTCATACTCCCCGGTTCTCCGGTTCGTATTTCCCGGCTTGCACAGATATATTAAACATATACATAAATTATACACTTTCAATAGTTAAAATTGCACAGATTAGAAATTCGGTACTAGAATATCGAGCTTTCGTTTAATTAAAACTAATAGTAATTAAAAATATAAAATAGAAAGTTGTTCCATAAACACATAAATTAAATTAAGTTATTTGGAGTCCGACCTTCGGAATCATGCAGAGCTGGGTGATATGTTAATTAAACTAGAATACAAGATGATTCTTGTACAATTAGGCGCTTTGACTATTACATAGTCACATTGGTGGCGAACGGCAATGCTTGCCTAAAAGCATTTCAAGTAACGAAAAGGTCAGTGAAACACTCACGGAGCGATCAGGAAATAGGCGGAGTTCCATCTCACAAATAAGAGATCATGAAGTCTTCTGCTCTTTAGCCAAACACTGCTGCCCACAAAAATAATATTGCTTTACCTGATGAGACGAGACCGTCCGAATTAATATAGAGATCTGAATAGGTCAACTTCATATAGGCGTAAGAGATATCAACCTTCACGTTTAGCTCAAAGAAGGACTGATACCGAACACGCGTGCTACGATGAGACCCCCTTCAACCCCGAACTTACACAAACGACATTTGATGTTATCTAAACGCTTCAATTCTCGACTTGATGAGTGGAGTAATAAAATATAGAAAATGACACTAAACAGCTTAATTCCAAGTATATAGAGACTAAACAGTCTGCACACAAACACAAGAAGCCGTCTAAGAGTTTAGGTTCTATTGGCAGATTTAGATTCAGTTAGCTTCCAATACCCGTGACGCAGTTGCGTGTCAGAGCTGGCGGGCCACTCACCAGCCGCTAGCTGCTGTCAGCTGCCGTGGCCGGGGCTGCAGGCTCGTTAGGCGAAGTACATGACCTTCTTGGTGACGGCGTGCACGGTGATGGCGCGCGCCATGGCGATGGGCGTGCGGTCCTCGCTGCAGGCGGACTGGTGGCTGCCCTCGCCCGAGTCGTGCTCCTTCTCCACGAGGTGGTAGCGCGCGCGGAAGGCCACGAGGTGCGCGTAGTAGGCGGGCGCCGGGATGGACACCGAGCGCGTGCAGCGCACGTACGTGTGGCACAGCTGGTACGTGAGGCACTGCAGCTCGTCCGAGCCGAAGTGGTTGTCGTCCCACAGCACGTGGTAGTGCGACGGCCGGGACGTGCCCTGCCAAACAACAATTTTCGCTTACGTTCGGTCCCCATTTTAAGTTTACATTTCATGCGTTTCCTTTTATTTAATTAACCATATTTGTCAGAGAGATTTAATTCTTATCATTGACCATATCGATTGATGCCATTAAAGTACAGGATGTTATTTCTCTGATCTTAGCCAGTTCGATTATCGAATGTGGCAAGCCAGTTTCCGAAAATCTTTGACTGTAAACTTCTAAGGTAAATTTTGGTACCTACAAGTTTTCGCAACAATCTAAATTTACCTTTATCTTTTTATCGTGTTGACTCATTACCTTGATTTTTATACACCTAATAGGGACAGTATCTGGTATAAATCTCAACTTGCTAGGTCCATGCATTCCTGAGAAAATTGGTGGCGACACACGGATAGACGGACAAGAGAGTGATCTTATAACGGTTCTTTTATACCTTCAGTGGTAGGTTAAAAAGAAGTAGCTCAACCTCCCCTATGAATGATGCGCAAATCAACATAGTATAATTATGATATTTTCAATTATGTCAAAAAAAAATATTCATTCAAAAAACCAAATATTGCCGTGCGTTTATCTTATATTTATACTGACCTGAATTCCCTGGTGACTGCAAAGATAAAAATCAAACTCGGTGGGATGTGTAATACCGAGATCGACTGTGGTACCAGCGGGGATGTTGCCTGATTTTCCCGACTGTTCCTTCTTGTCAGCACAAAACAACCGTGTGTGATGGCGCTTCTGAACCACGATGAATGTAATACCTGGCTTGTACTCCGCTTCCAACTAAACACATTTAAGGTTTATTCTATTATATTTTTGTCAAGTGCACTGACTAAAGTTAAATAAATCTAATTCCTATAAAATTGTTCATTGGTTCTACTGGCCACCTAGAAAAAATCTTATAGACTCGGTGTCAGGGCCTCCAATATTGGTTGCAATTGGGTATTGTGCAATGTACACTTCTCGGATGAGACGAAAATCGGTATGTCTATTCTGTAACGTCAGGTGAAAAAGCATAAGCCTATATTAAAGTGATAGTGGAACGCATACTATACGGCGGCATGTCTATCGACGACAAAACCGCATATTCCTTGTGGTTATGTTTTGCGAGTGCATTGATACCTACCGTACCTATTTGTATAGGAGATACAAAGAAAAAAATATCGTCGTAGTTAACATTTCTGTATCGAGTCGCATAATCAATTTTTCCCCTGGAAGTGAGCGTTTTTTGCATGTTAAGGAGAATTTCCAGACTGACTGAATTGTTACAATACATACCATATATACTTTGCAAGTCACATTTTGTTACTTAAATTATGAGTCAGTGCAAGTGCGGGGCTGCAGGCAGATTTGAGAATATGTGTTGTTGTTGTTGTGTGCAGCGTGTATTTTATGAAAGTAGATTCGTGAATACCTTTATACAAGCTTCCCTAACGGCCGTGAGTTCGTGTTGCAGCACATGGAGGAACTGCCCCTCGGAGATACCGTCACGGTACATGATGATACGATGCGGCTTGAACCCGCCTGTACTTTTGTAGAACATTATTAGCAGCTCCTGTACCATACTGCTCATCTCGTGTACAATCTCTTGTCTGGAAATTGACAAACTAAAAATAATATAACAATTTGAAGCGTAAGCCGACACGTAGGAATAGACAAACCTGCCTTTGGGCTCTGGGTTGCCGGGCAGTATGAATGATAATTAATTTACAATATATGCCAAATCTCATTTTAGAGCCTCACTAAAATTTTCTCACCTGCAAGCTGTTATACCTCCTGATTAACGGACCAGGCTCTAGCGCAGGCTTCCCTCTCGGGGTTGGCAGGTCGGACGTCAGTTGCTCCCATAACAGTCAAGGTAAGCCAATTCGAAGGAAGAGTAAGAGTAAGCGAACCCGAGCCAGCCTCGGATGCAACCGGCAACGAGGTTAAGATGACAATGAAATCCTACACTGGAAAATTTGGACACGCAAAGTCGATTTAATGAATTCAAAGTTGCAGCACTTATATGACTTTGGTTTATAATATAATAATAACATTAACTATATCAGATCAAAAAACAGAATAGCGATCTGATAAAACATTGATGTAAACGCGAGACGTGTAAATCCATTTATAAAATGACTGTATAGGTACTAGATATGCTTGGGGTGTGTGTTGGGTAACCTCCTCGAGTGTCGCTCCGATTCCGATCCCGCTGCAGTCCGGAGGGAACGGAATCGGAGCGGCCGGTACACCCTGGGCGGCGGTCAATGGCTTCCCCTTCACCCCTTCATAGGGTTGGCATTGATCGTCGGCCGATACCCAACGTGGCGGGAACACATCGCTCTCCGTACTCCTCTGCTTTCAGAGGAGACAGGATGAGCGATGCTGTTAGTGGTGAGATGGCCCAGGGTCAGCCGGGGTGCGAGGGATATGCTCTATGGGTAACCTTACACCCCGGCGTCTGAAGACCCGAGACGGCGTGCGGTTTTAGTCGGTGCAAGCCCGACATAACGGCCCCCGCTGGCCGGTGGGGGGGTATCCGAAGGGATTTCCGCAAGATAAAAAAAAAAAAAAGGTACTAGATATGCTTCGGGGTGCGAGGGATATGCTCTATGGGCAACCTTACACCCCCGGCGTCTGTAGACCCGAGACGGCGTGCGGTTTTAGTCGGTTCAAGCCCGAATTAACCGCCCCCGCTGGCCGGCGGGGGGTATCCGAAGGGATTTCCCACGAAAACAAAAAAAAGAAAGGTACTAGATCCATAAATATTTACTGGAAAAAGAAAAAAAAAGAGGAAGCCAGTTTTAACTCCACCACACATGGTGTAGGAGTTCAGGAAGAGGATGTTTTAGGTGGTGAACAAAAAAATATCAAAGAGAATTCAAAATTAAGTCTAGGCAGAAATTGACGTAAATGCATCGATTTTGGGATTACACAATTAATGTAATAATAATAAATGTGTATTTCATAGCCCAGTGGCGTATGTAACGGACTGCTGAGACGAGGTCTCGAGTTCGATCTCCAGTCGCCCCGGGCACACACCTCTGACTTTTCGTAGTTATGTGTGCATTAATAAATGTTAATTATCACTCGCTTAATAATGTACCCGGTTGATGGCAATAGGCTCGCCCCCTATTACATTGGGACCTTAACATAACTGGCGAATCGTGGGTGTGTAATACACCTCTGCTTACCCCTTCGGGGATACAGGCGTGAAGTTATGTATGTGTATTTCAAACAAAAGACACGTCAATTATGCACCATGCAAGAAATGAAAGGGGCAGATACGTAAGAAAAAAGGGAAACAAAACGTGTTGAAAAATTTACAAATATGTTCTAAAATAATTCATTTTACTCAGAAATGGAGTACATAATAGGGAATATGCAAGTTATTTAAACTCAGATGACTTTTTTCCCTCGATACGATATGAGCTTAAAATAAGAAAACAAAATAACTAAAATAAAAATAAAATACAACTAAATAATTATTTTCTTGTTTACTTTATATTTAATTGCATAAAACTTCAATCAAAAAGTGCAAAATACGCGTGCGTCATTCGAATTTGCGAAGCGCGTCACCATTGGTCGAATCGAAAATGACGTCACATAGCAGTTTACTAGGGATCAAAATTCATAGTCTAGTTCTGTGCTAGTCGTGTTTCAGAGAAAAGCTTACATGATAGAATTTTATATTGTATGGTATACTGACATGAGGACACAACATGTAAAACTGTTAGAGCGCATTTCACGGGTTTCACACATAATAGGAACCAAGGTCAATTAAAACTAAACTGCGTTGACACGTTTTTTAGCCAATTAATTTCATTGAGTAAAGCTCGGATACCCGTTTTAGTTGAACGAATTTTCACTGGTGAAATTCAGATTAAGAGCTGATTTCATTAACTATATAAACCGAGTTTAATTCAGTCTATAGTGCGTTATCACATTTTACCCAATGCATGTCATTGAGTAAAACGCGAAAACCCAGTTCAATTGAACAAATTTTCCCCTGTGAAATCCAGCCTAAGAGTGAATTTCACCAACTATAATGTATATACTTACCGAGTTTAATGCAAACTAAACTGTGTTATCATATTTTACCTAATGAATTTCATCAAGTAAAATATGAGAACCAAGTTTAAGTAAACAGATTTTCACTGGATTATTTAATGCTTGTTGTGTTTAAGTGTTTCTTAATTTAAATTTACAAACAATCAGTGATGTTTAGAAATGTAACCGCGATATTGGATAAGTATTTGCCTACATTTTATCTTTACACCATTTTTTTCAGAGCATCTCTTGGATCAGAAAAAGCACTATCTGGTGAGGACATGGTAGTGTTTTGGTACTTTGGTACTAGACAACATCGATAAAAAAAAGTTTGTTAGCAAGAATTAATTAAATCCGAAAATCCTGACTATGCATAATAGTAAATTAAATAAAATTAGTAAAAACGCGCCCCTGTCGTAGCAGTCGCATGCACTACCGCTATGCCACAGAGGCGTTCATAAATTATGATTAAAGAGATTTTATATTATGGGTAAAATTCATAGCTAGGCAATGAAATAAATTAATAATAAAATTTCATAATAGTTTGTTAAATTGATTGGAATTACCCTACTAGCAGCAAATACCGCTAGGAGCGGAGCGTATAGTGTGTAATTTATAGCATATAGTGTATTATATATGATTTTAGATTGACATGGTCATTTACATTAAAATTAAAATTATAAACGGGAAAATTATAAAAGTACATCCGTGATCATGGCACTTGTAACAGTGCCGAAATATCGGATTCTCGAAAAAGATAATAAACATGGTAAATATCCCGTTTATAATTTTAATTTTAATATAGTGTATTGTTTATAGCGTAGTGTATTGTTTATAGCTTATAGTTCATAGTGTATGGTTTGTTTTGGTTGCACGAAGGAGCCTTCACGCATCGCAATTGGAAGCAGCTGGACTCGGTAAGGCAGTCGAAGCTGACCAATCCTCTCAACACAATGGCTCGATCATTTTCTGGTCAGTTAATAGCGTATAGTGTATAGTATATAGCGTATAGTTAATAGTGTACAGTTAATAATGTATAGTTTATAGAGTATAGTTTATATAATAATAATAAATAAATATTCTAGGACATATTACACAGCGCCATCTAGACCCCAAACTAAGCAGAGCTTGTCATATGGGTTCTAGAATAAACATACTTAGATACTGTTTTTTTTAAATTTTTTTTAATAAATACATATTATACCTACATATAAAAACCCAGAAAAATACAATTATAGGTACATATTTGCAATGAGCGGGAATCGAACCCGCGACCTCTGACTTAGCAGTCGAATGCCCTACCGCTACGCCACAGAGGTCGTAGTATAGCGTATAGTGTATACCTTACAGCATATAGTTAATAGCGTATAGTGAGGGAGGCTACCTGTGCTGCTGCACACGTACAGTGGCCGCGTAGCGCGAGGGGTGCGCGTCCATGGAGCCCACCACGGCGGCGATGGACGGCTTCTTGTTGTCGCCAGCCGGCGGGTGCGTCACATCCACGCCCAAGAAGATCACCGGCTCGTTGAATACCTGTGCCATTCAACCATGTCACTTAGTGTGTTATACGCAGTAACTTCAATACACTTCTAACTTCAAAGACACGATGCGAATAACGCAAATCGTATATAACAGGGTTCTCTCTACGAGATAACAAATAACATTCGATTGAATAAAATCTTGCAAAATGTAAAAATTGAAAAATAAAATGTAGGTAACATGTTATTTTTCAATTTTTACATTTTGATCTAAAGCTTTATTTTTTCTGTTTGTTATAGTGTTTAATTATCATATTTATATATGTATATACTATGTGATAAAAACAATATTTACAGAATCACGAAATATAGCTATGTGGTATTTACACATCGTAAATATACGTGTATTGATATAATTAAAACTGCGAAAAAAAAAACAGCTACTTTTAACAGTCGAATTGGCTTTTGAACCGATTTCAATAAGGAGGAGGCTCTATGTTCGCTAGTAACTTTTTTTATCGTGCGGAAATCTTCTCGTTCTCCCCCCGCCGGTCAGCGGGGGTGGTTGTCGTGTATATATGAGATGTCCAAATTGCTATACCGGTTATAATAAAAAAGTTAACTTTTCTATGATCTTTTGCACTCGTTCGAGTAGAAACATTATTAGCGCTTCGGTAATTCATTGACAGTTTTTAATGAATGAAGGTTCGTCCTTGTTCATAACCGCGCGGGAATAGGTATAAGACGCGCCGCCTAGCGCGGCGAAACAAGCAATTATAAGAGGACATTGACCACTTAAGGTACTCCACTATTCGCTCATACTTTATGACACAGGATACAGGACCGTCAGAAATACTTTATTAGGATATCATTTAACGATAAATGACTTTATGGTCTATGTAATGATAATAAAATAAACACAACAAAGGACTGCGAGTAACGGATTTCAGACGTATTAAAATAATTAGAGCTGTTTACAAAATAATTAACTTACATAGGTACATTTTTAGTTTACACTTCTCTGAACAAAGTAACTGCTCGAAATGTTTATTGTTTATTCTTAAAATAAACAAACACATCAAAAAAGTTTGCGATTACTTTGAAAAATCTTTTTTGTTACGGTAGATTATATTATGATCTCTTCTTCTTTTTAGGTTCTTTATTTAGAATTATAGAATTAGAATAAAAAATAAAACAGTTCAATTGTTTTTCCATATAAAAAGGCTCTAAGTCCTAGCTTACGCTCATTCAGATATCTGATTTAGTCAATTTAAAATAACCTTTCGCGGAAAGTTTTGATTGAAAAAATGCCAAGAGAATTATCACGAGATGGGTAATTTAGCTGACCGACCCAGCAGTGGTCACCCAATTGTTTTAACTGTTGCCCAAAAGCACTATTTAGATTGCTGGCAGCCCGTGCCCAACAACCAACGCTACTAAAATAAAAGCAGAAGTTGGGGCCGCATCTGGGCTTGAAGTTGGTACTCAGGCCATTCGGAATTGCTTCCACCAGGCTGGATTACGAGCACGGAGGTCTTGGCAAGCTCCCTTGGAGAATTCCTGGCAACGTCAACGTCGGAGGTTGCAGTGGCCTAGGCTTCGGCAAAATGAAGAAGATGAAGAAGGAAACATTTGACAAAACTGTCTCTTCGTTGACGAATCGCGAATCAGTACTCATCCAGAGAATGGCCTGCCGGCTCGCCTGACTTGGAGCACCCTTGGGATGCTCTTAAGGGAGCTGTTTGGAACCATTAGCCACGTCCCCAGACAGTGCCAGAGCTCAGGGAAGCCGCTACTCAAGAAGGTTACAGGGACAGGTTACCCCAAGAAATGCTGGATAACTTGATTCTCAGCATGCCCAGGAGGATCTCCGCATGTTTTCGAGCCAGGGGAGGAGTTATATTATATTGAGTATAAACCTTTTATTCGATTAATACATTTTTGTTAAACAGTATATTTCTTTCTATCAAATTTCTGTTACAATTACAAAATTAATTACTTTTTTTTTTAATTGTTTTATATTTTAATTTCAAGCCGAGTATTTCTATTTAAAGAAAACTCACAGCAAATAATTTTTCTTCATAAAGTTCAATTTGAAAAATGATATCAGCTTATGCTAGTGATCACATACTTTTTTGATGTGTGTATACAAAATTAGCTGTTGCCCGTGGCTTCACCCGCGTGGAATTCTGATCCCGTTACCGCTACCCATGGGACCATATTGCACCGCAATGACCTATATAAGATACACAATTCCACAATACATCATTTTGTTATTTAACAAAGGGTTTAAGGCAGTGGTTTCTTTGAAAGCTCCGAGCCAGCTTATTTTTTTCCGACACCTCCAACAAATATCATTATATTTTAGCCAATGTTTACAAATCTTGACCAATTATATACTAAAACCTTCCTGGAGAACCACTCTATCTATCGGTGGAAACAATATGAAAATTGGTGCAGTTGTTTTGATTTTATCGCGAACAGACAGACAGACAGAGAGATGCTATGCTGCAAAGGACTTTGTTTGATAATATAGATTTTGAATTCCAGTCTATCCTAAGGTTGCCTGAAAGAAGTCGCGTTTAGCGATAAGGCTATCCTAAGGTTGCCTGAAAGAAATCGCGTTTAGCAATAAGGCCTGTCCTTCGCACAGTCAACAACCAAAGTAACCTAACAAATTCTAATTCACGGATCACCCTGACTCTGAAACCGTTCATAAAAATAATAAACAGAATATGAAATATTTTAACTTAGTGCTCTGAGGATTATAATACTATTTTCACTTCAATTATTGAGAAATGTATTCCAGTTTAAAAAAGGTTAATAAATATTGTGTTTATTTTATTGGAAATGGTGTCCAAATTAAGTGTTATCAGCCTATCTATTTTACTTATATGTTTATTATATTATCTGTGAATTTAACCAACTTCTAAGGTGCTCCTATAATAAGGCGGGTCGAAATATTTTAAAATTAACTCAACAAAATGAAAAACAAAAAATTATTAAACCTATGTGTTTCATCAATTATATGTTAATAATATTATGTACTTCTGATGTGTAGTAAAAATAGTTGAAATTTATTTCAATGCCATCTATGGTCAAATATTTCAGTTATTAAGGAGGATCGAAAACCATTTTGACGTCAATAAAAAGCTGTTACATATGTTATTAATTTTCTAATAATTACATTGTAGATAAGTTTTAATGGCCACAAGGACATTGATAGATGAAGCTGTGTAAAGGTTTCTAAAACCTAGTATTAGGTTTTAGAAACCTTTACACAGCTTAATATGGCCAAAATAGGTATTTCTTTTATTCATATTTTAAATATGAAACTATTAGTGTCATCTATTGGTGAAACTTATTACTAATTTTAGAATATACTGGTTGGATATGCATGGTGCTATCGGATTCTTTCCCTTACTGTTTTGACCACCTTTTTCGTACGAACACTATGCGGACGGCCAGATCTTTTTCTTTCACAAACAGCTCTGCTCCTCCTTATAGAGACCTTCTCATTGTATCTATTAATAGCCCAGTACACAAACATTTTACTAATACGAAGCGTATGAAGAGTTTAAAAAATTGCATTTGGCTCCATACCTACTTTGTGTAATGCAATCACAGCGATTCGGTTCTCTTTATCACCCAACTCCGTTTTAATATCGCAAAATATTGTACAATGTATTGGCGCCAAAATGAGAAAACACAATGAACAATCAAATAAAATTGTCAGATTCCAAATTCAAATGTAATATTTTGTTTATTTTTAATTGTAACAGTATTTATGACCAGACTAAGTAAAGGAGTTGTAGAGTGATTGAACGGGACCATAAGCGGACTTGTTAAGGGTAAACAGGAAGTGAACATACTAAAAGTCCTGCAGTCTCGGAGGTGAGCCAGAGGGAAGGGGGTTACATAGGTACCCCTTTTGGGTATTTTGCTAATACCTCAGAATTCGTGCGTCATAGAGAAAAATCCTCCTACTAAATGAAAGTTCATAAAATGATCTACAACTTTTATTAATGCACTTTTTCGAAATCCCCAACCGTTTTTTCCCCAACCACTTTTCGGGGCGTGCATCTACGCCCCGAAAAGTGAAAATTAAAGTTTGATGATTGGCCACTTTAAGGGATAATCAGTTGAAGTATCCATAATTCATTTTATTATGCACTCATGCACTCTACACCCCCTTTTAGACCATTCATTGACTGGATTAATAGGATTCATAAAGGCTAATTCTTATAATATAAATACCTAATGTGGATATATTTATGATAAACGGTTGTACTACTGTGAGAAGAAATTAACATTGTGACGTCACACGTACCCCGAGTGCGTGTGACGTCACAATGTAAATTTTTAGTTTGGATACCGGCGACGAGTTTTCGGTACTCGATTCAGAAATAAATTTATAATTTTATATATAACTTTTTAATTATGGTGTACAAATAAAAATATGAATATTTTTGTTTTAAAACTTATAAGAATATAATCACAAAACAATTGTTTTCAGAAAGCCAATTTTAATCAACAGTGTACACAAATTTTATTCATACTAATGGGACATACATTTGCACTGGGTACTTCGAAGACTTTATATCAGAGTAGAATAGAGTCCTTGACATCAGATTTATTATCGGAAGTAATCGTAGACCCGCGAGGCGAGTGGAACTAGCCCATTTATTACCTATTTGTTCTTAATAGTACGATAAAACACAATAACTGAAACTTACCTTTGGACGAAGTGATGGCACCAGAATAGAATTAATACCACCGAGCTTTACGTTTATCTTGAGACATAGATTGCTTAAAGTCTGAGGCGAAGTCTTGTTTACATTCTTTGCTTGAACACACTGCGTCGCCATGCCCAGTACAGTGTCTCCTACACGCTTTACTTCAGCTGGGGAAGAACAATAAAGCAGAATATTATGTTCTGGCAAATTATTACTTTAAATATTCAAAGGAAAAAAAACACTCTCTAGCTGTATGATACTAACTTGAACGCAATAATGTTACTAGAACTATACTAGATAGGGTTGAATGAATGCCTAAGGAGCCTATAAATTGAATTAAATGCAATAAAGTTTATAAGAACTGATTTTATTAAAAATATATGTACCATAGACAGGTGTTTTGCCCGGTAAAACCACAACAACAAGCTGCAATTGAACGAAGGTGCTCTTGAGGTATTTAAACATTGGTTCTACTTGGTCTGGCCCTGTCGCGTACTTGCAGAAGCAAGGTTGTCCAATGATCGGCATGCCCGCGTCGTTCGAGATCTTTTGCAGCTGTTGGGTGAAGTTTCTGGAACACAATTTATTACGAATGAATGGTTGTGATGTCACTGACCAGCAAAACAGTGCAACAGGTGCTAGGATTATAGAGTCAATATAGTCAAAATTTATAGTAAATATATTGTAAATAAAACATTCTGTATAACCAGCCGCAAACAATTTACATACATAATGATGCAAGCGCTGGCGTCCAGTTTTGTGGACTATATCGTGTCGTGTCGGAAAAGCGTCGGTAGCTTAGTGGTTAAGAAGTCGGCCTTACAATCGAGAGGTCCCGTGTTCTAAACCTGGCCTTTACACTACTGACGTGAACCCACCCATAACACAAGCAATTAAGCTTAGCTGGAGGGGTGAGGAGGAATACTAGTAATTTCGGTTACTAGTATACTTTAAAAAAATAAGATTTTGTATTTCCTGAACCTGGCCTGATCTAATACTAATACTAATTTAATTCGAATCAATTCCAATCTAGTTTATTCAGCATACAACATTAAAAAGGAAGTTACAAAATGTCCAGGCGAAAAATAAGACAAACCAAATGACCTAACGTTTACCAAATGGACCACCGTCACCATGCAGCATCGTCCTGAGAAGACTCCGATAAGAACACAAACGTAAATTGCATATAAACATGAACAGTTATAAGAATTCTAAAACACGCGGATATGCCGCATGTAGAATACATTACCAATGCATTTACATAGAGAATTTGCATCAATGACTTTTAGATGAGGACTAGGAGATCAAATGACCTACTTTTTTTTTATTACACATCAAGTATCAATCTTGTCTGTTTAAAATATATATTTCGTTTGATATTTTCGAATACATTAACCTTCTGAAATGCAACGAAGTAGTGTATTGCAACAGGCAATGATACTATTAAGATTCTGCTATGTAAATTCTACCTCAACAAACTTACAGCTATAATGTTATGACTCTTTTTATTGTATTTATATGGTAAGCTTTTTCAAGTACCGGAAAAAATAGAAAATATGTACATACTTTTTTTATTCAGACAATAATCAGTACCAGGTATAAGTTATCAGGTAATGACATAAGAACGTTTTGTTACTATATAACTTCATAGTACTTACTTGAGCGCGTCTTCTCTCACGGTCCTCTGGGGCGCAAAGCAGGCTATGGCCCACACTCTTATCTCCACTCCCATAAAGAATTGTTTTCCTCTCATATCCCACACACCTTGATTGGGCAACGCCTGCTATTAAAAATTCTAGATTAATGCGACCACTATTATTTATTAAATGAAAGCAAAATATAGTATGAATGTTTAAATTTACGAAACAAGACTCAATGGTCAACAAATTTAACACTCAATTCATTAGAACATTCATTACATTACAATCTAGTCATCATAAAGGAGTTATTTGACATTGTCGCTTAGTGATTTGACGTATAGTCTACCTACATAAATGTCAAAACACTAAATGCCTACAAAGCACACCTTGCATTAAAATTTCATGGCCTATTATGGCTGCCTAGCCTTTGCATTGCCTGGCCTTGATTAATTGCGTTTGCACTTTATTGCGTGTCAGCGGGAACCACTGTTTTATTTAATTTTAAGTCAGCTCTTCTGTACTTGTACTATTATTTATATGGCTGCCTAGCCTTTGCATTGCCTGGCCTTGATTAATTGCGTTTGCACTTTATTGCGTGTCAGCGGGAACCGCTGTTTTATTTAATTTTAAGTCAGCTCTTCTGTACTTGTACTATTATTTATACAATGTGTCTTAACAAAGACTTGAATCTCGCATTTACGATTATCAATTGGAAGCCAGGCATATTTTGCAGCTGTTTATATGAAACATAGGTAATTGAAGTTCAGCAGAATTTTTATTAATAGCATACATGAAAAATTGTATTTAGTCTTGTGACGTAACGTGACGTACTGCAAAGTGATTAGGTCGTGTATTTATTGCTTTGAAAACCATAACGGACTAACACATCTGAATTCAGAATCTAAATTCATAAGCTCAATTCAGAAGCTCAATTCAGAAGGATCAAAATTCTATACAAAACCTATGTGCTCTTCTCACATCAGGAATAAATTAGATTCTGAATTTCTCAAATAGTTCTGAGGGAATAATTTTACGTGCGACTGTAATTTTCAGATTATGAATACAAAACGCTCGTAACTTCATACATTTGGATAGAGCGGAAAACACAGCCTGAATTCAGAATCTTGATTTGTGTATTGTTGCTAAAGCGAAAAGGAGTGCATAAGTGTTAATTCCTCCTGCATGACTACATTTGCATGAGCTTTGTAGTTTGAGTTTTGTAATACTCGTTTTCAGTTGGGAGTTTTCTATCTATCTAATCTAAAATTTAGGACATTACATTTGTGCCATCTAGACCCAAACTAAGCATAAATTATAATATGGGTTCTAAAATGCAGATAAATGAGAAAAACATACTTATACATACAATAGAAACACTGGAACACCATAGACACACTCAGACCAATGCAAATAGACATATTTATGCATACAAATATTCGCACTGAGCGGGAATCGAACCTCGTGCCTATTTGTGGCAGTCCAACGCTAGACCGCCACGCCAAACATATTTAAAATAATTAAAATTGATTAATCTTACTTGACCGCCGAGAGAAGAGACCCGTCCGCCATATTGGAGCTTCGGTGGTGGCAACACACGACCTCGGACCTCCATCATATTGTTAGAGATTGTCAGTCCAAATTCCTTCACATACAAATCTGTGTTAAAGTTTGCACGACGCACCAAGTTGTTTATTTCTCGTTCCCTGAACAAAAATATATGAAATAATGAACTCAATAGATTAGCCATAATACAATTTCTTTATGTATTGAGTTATTATAAGAATATGACACAATATAATATTCTAGGACACTACACCTGTTTAGATCCCAACTATAAAGTTGTGTATAATTGGGGTCTATAGTAGACCCCCAACTATACACAACTTATAATATAGGTTTTAGAATGTGGATAAACATACTTAAATACAATTTTTTTGTGAATATATCTATATCATACAAAGGTTGGTTGGAACCAACCTTTGTATGATATACCAACCAACCAACCAACTTGGAAGTTGAAATCAAATTCAAAATACTTGACAGGCAGTACTCAGAATAGAAGCGAACAGATAGAACATAACAAATTGAGGTCATATTCATATATAATATTATAGGATATTTATATTTATATAGGATATAATATTTGTTATGTTGAGATGATGGTTCATAGCTTTGAAAAACGGGGTACCCATAACCATACTGCGGAGTTCAGTTAACTACTGTTATAGTATATCTATACTATTATAAAATTGTAAATAATTGTGTCAGTAGATTGGAAAATCGTTAAAAAACGTTAAATTAACGATTCTGAAGCCAAAAATCCAATTTTTTTTTGGAATTCTTGTCTGATTCTTCGCGATGGCACAAAAACTACTGAACGGATTGTTTTGTGGTTTTTTTATTACGTGGAAAGGTCTTGGTCAGACTTAAAAAATGCCATTATATTTGATTGCAAAGTGGTTGAATAGAACCGGAGATATGATCAAAAACGATAACCGACATCTACGCGGGTGATGCCGCGGGTATCAGCCAGTAATTCATAAAATATTGTCCTCAACTAAATATATTTCCTGATTTCAATAGCAGTAATTTCCATAACATATGTAATCGTAAATGCTACCATAATAACCATATTAATATTGATAGCAAGAATCATCTAGTTATCCTGTTACATTCCTGTTAATATTTACCTGTCTGGAGCAGAACGGGCTGTCGCCTTAATCATTGTTGAGGTCTGCATGTCAGTAAGCTTCTTAATACATCTTTGTCCAGGTACTATATTACACACTTCAAGAGGCAAATATGTATGCTTATGCTCTTGTCCTACTTGCAGACAAGGCAAGTGTGGATACCGCAATTTCATCTTGTACTTGTCCAAAAAATATTTAGCTACAGTACATTCTACTGTTTGTCCATTTTCTAATTGAAGGGGAAATCTGAAATAAAATTATTCCTATTAATCTATTTGTCTATCAGCTGGCTCCAGAGAAACTATTTTTAATGTGAAGCACATACACTACTATCATACTGTGGGCATACAGGGCCCATCGGCCCATCTGTGATTAGACGTTTCCCTATAATAACTAAACACATGACTTTGACAAATCAAGATGTATAACTCTCTTTTTATATCTACTTACTATTAACAGAAATGATTGTGAAATAATATTTATATGCATGTAAATTTAAATCTAATCATGTTAATTTGTAGTCCACTTGTTGTAGGAAAGAGTGCACATAACATACATATACATAAGACCATAATAAGGTTATATTTTAAAGATTTCTTTATGATCTAAGAAAGAATAAATGTATATTTAAGGGACCATAAGTCCATAATATTTACAATCAAAAAATCGCATATTTGTTTATTCATTGTTTACTAGCTGTGCCCGCGACTTCGTCCGCGTGGATTTTGATTTTTAGGGTTTCAGTTCTATTGCGCGGAACCCTTTTTTTCTAAAATTAAGGTAGCCTATGTTACGCATTATAATACCGGGTGTCTATAAAAGAACTCCGGGGTTTTGAGGCAAAATATTTTAATGAAATAAAAAACATACATACATGTTTTATACATGACTGAAAAGCTTACATTTTCAAGTTTTTTTTAAAACTTGAAAATGTAAGCTTTTAGTAAAGTTCTATATGAGCCCCGTTAGTGGCACGGCAGACGTCTAAACGGTATTCTACCTCTTCCCATGTCCTGGCGAGCATGTCTGGGGGGACGGTTGCCACACAATTGACTATTTGTTCCTGAGATGTTGAACATCACGAATTTTCTCTGCATACTTTTTTTTTTTTTTTTTTATTATTAAAAATTTGAGTGCGTTTGACTGCATCTCACCTGATGGTAAGTGACGATGCAGTCGAGGATGGTACACGCAAACTCAAATAATGCCTATTCACTCTCGCCTTGAAGGTCCCCAAATTATAAGAATCGGGGAACACAGACGCAGGCAAAGAGTTCCACTCCCTCGCTGTCCGCATAATAAATGAGGAAGCGTTGCGCTTGGTGCGGATTGGTGGAATATCAACAACGAAGGGATGAAAACGTTGCCCGCGTCTAGTTGTCCGATGGTGAAATGGAGCTGGGGGAATGAGGTCATGCAGTTCTTGAGCACATTCTCCGAAATGAATCCTATAGAACACCGATATGCAGGCGACTTTGCGGCGATGTTCAAGGCTTTGGAGCTTGTTGTTAACTAGCTCGTCGTCGCCAATGAGTCTCCTGGCGCGTCGATCGATGGTGTCCAAAGTATCCAGCTGATAGCGGGCTGATCCATCCCATAGGTGTGAACAGTACTCCATACAAGATCGGACCTGTGCTTGATATAAAATAAGAAGCTGTCCAGGTGTGAAGTACCGTCTCACCTTAGAGAGGATGCCCAGCTTCATTGCAGCAACTTTAGCCTTGGATTCTATATGTCGACCGAAATTAAGAGCAGATACACAGATACACAAGATTCTTCTTCTTGAGACACACTCGGCCTACCCGGCGACTTTTGCTTCAAAACAATTCCTGTTTCCTTAAATGCACTGAACCATTGACGAATGGTTTTGTCAGAAGGCGGGTTAACACCATAGTTACGTCGAAAGTTTCTTTGTACGGTAACTACAGACTTCGTTTCTATGAGCGATTATTGAGCCTTTTGTTGCGGAGTCGCCATCATTTCAAATTTCGTGACGTCATTTCAAGGTCAACGCCCTGCAGCGCCGCCAACAGTTGATACAAACATTCCCAATTGGTATGAGTAAAACTTTTCGAACGACTCTTTTCAGAGAAATCGACTAAATTTTGCTATCTTTTATAGTTAGTGAGATATGAATTTTTAAAACCCCGAGTTCTTTTATAGACACCCTGTATTACCTATCTACCAGTGAAAGTCCCATCAAAATCGGCCCAGTCGTTCCAGAGATTACCTCTTACAAACAGACACACAGACAATTTTTTGTTAAATTGTATTTTTTTTATAAGTATCGTGTATACATGTGTAATAATTAAAAATCTGTAAAATTTTCATATTACAAACAGACACTTCAATTTGATTTATTTGTCTAGATAAATGTATAGATTTATACGCACTGCGTTAACACTATATAATTTCATAGTATTTTGGTTTTTACGTGGCGAAACTGGGAAATCTAGCTCTATGATTATGAGAATAATTTAAGACGACCCATCAAAAACGGCCGTCGCCTACTGAACTAGTACTTTCTATTCTAGTCGAATAATATGAGTCAGTATTTATTTTAGTGTCGTGCCCCAAGCATCCCAACAACTTTAATAGAAAATACGAAGGTTTTCATCTGCAAAAAGATTGGTATCCAGCACTGAGAGCTGCTCGTCATCACGGCTCAAACATGACGAAGCAAACACCATCCCCGTTATCGAGAGGCCACGCCCTCCCTGGCGTAGCCTCGACCAATCAGGATCGAGCGCATCGGTTGCGCAGCTCTTAACCAATCAGGATCGATCACGTTGTTTCCCCCTCCCACTGCGCCTATAAATACGCCAGTGACTGGGACCTCTACATCAGTCGCCGCCGAGGAGAGTTCTCCGTACTTGTCGGCGCCCGGACCTGGACCACTGAAGATGTCGACCGCAGTGATTGACGAAACGTTTGGAACTCAAGTTTCCGATGGACCACAGCCAAACAGCCCGGAAGCAGTATATTCTACATGGAACGCCGGCCGTGAAAGCCTTAAGATTTATATACAACTGATACAGTTTATTGTGGTGTTGTTTTGTGTAAGTATATACAATGTATTACAATATGTAATTATGTAAGAGAACTAGATGCCGACAAACTGCTCTGCAGTTGAGCAATTAAATACAGTTAAATAAATTAAAAAATATAATATATCCAACATTATTCAGCAGGTAGCAAGTTTACCAGCTAGTAGGTGAAGTTGCCTTGGGCCCCATACACTCATATTCATTATAAAAAGGTATAATATACTGCATACTATTAAATCACATATAATGAATTTTATACATACGATTGCATTTGTGAAGGTCTCCTAGTAACATTGCATACTCTGTACTTCCTCTTCATTGTGCCACAATGAGTGATTTCTATCTTGAGGCCTTTTATCTCTTTTGTGAACTTTACTCTTTGGGAGTCTGTCAAAGGCTTCCTTTGATCATTAATATCTCTTATATCTAGTACTTCACACATAAATTCTATAACTGGTTGTGCTTTGTAAAAGGCAGTTGCAGATACTGGAAAAATAAAAGGGTATGAGATAGGATATTTTATAGAAATTTGACTATGGATATACTTCTAACACCTTCACTTACCATCAATATTCAGCATCATTTTCCATTGACTTGGTCTCACAGACTGGTGAAAACCAAACCAGACTTCTCTACCTCCACCCAATGGATGATAGTAACCCTCGGGTGATGAGAAAAATGATCTACCCACTGGAGTATACATCATAGAAGGTAGATGCCTCATAACTACATCTAGAGCTAATATAGCATCATATGGAATTTGTCTCGTGCGACCTTCAAGAGCCTCTTCGAGTGCGAACAATGACACCTAAAATCACAAAATATGCAACAATGAGTAACTTGTGTCAGCTGTTTTGTTTAATGATACCTGAGTTAATACACAATGTACACCTAAAACTTCAGAGCAATATTAGTAGATCACATGCAGCAAAGGGATTTCAGGTCTCATCAATATTCTTATTTGAATCAATTTATAATATATTATTTATTAGTTGTTTAATTTCACTCATATTGCGCATAATATATACCGGGTGGAAACGTTAAGTGTGTCGAGACGATTATTTCGTCATTTTTGAGGATTTTACAAAACATTAAACTCATATGAAATCTGTACCGCTTTTTTTTACCTGTGGGAACCACCTCGCGCTCCACCTCATCTGTGCCAACGGTGAGTTCGTGGTCGGATGAGGGTGTGTCGGAAAACCATACGGTGTCCTCCTCAAGGGTCCATTGCCGGGCACCCCGGGTAAGCCTTTGAAAGGATAACCGCAGGGTAACCGGCGGACTTTGGTCGCCATCGCGGCCTCGCCTGTGGGGTCTGGTTTGATCCCGCGTCGGTGAGTTGGCAGGCGTGTGTAAGACACACACGAAACGCCCCCGACTTAGCCTGCTTCTGTAAGGACGGCGAATCGGCAGACTGCCGTTCTCAGGCCCCGATCATGGACGTCGGTAGCCCCAGGCGTAGTCAACTTTGCGGCGTCCACGCTTCAGACTGCGGAACTCGAGGGGCAGGGTTCTCTCTCGCTCCCTCTCCGCCGCCTCTTTCGCGCGCATTACCTGCTCGTAGAAGTAGGCGGCGGCGTGCCACTTGCTCCCTCGGAGACCACAGCTCTCACCATGGTCTCGAGCAAGAAAACGTCCACGCCCAGGACCGCAACGAGATCCCGATGTTGAATCGCTCACGCTGGGCATTCCAGCAATGTTTTGAGCGCCGAGTCTTAGCCAGGATCCTCGCAGAGCTGCACTGCGGCGTTGTCTCCCGGTGGATGCGCCACAGATACTTACCGAAACACCCATGTCCGGTAATTATCTGGGACATCCGGTAAGAGAGTTCATCGTGGTGCCTCTCCAACCACTCCTCCATGACCGGCCTCCCCACCTTGGTTGCTCAATTCGCACCTTCCATGTCTTCATAAGTTCCTGGCGAAGCTGAGACCGCTGGGCCTCGAAAATCTGCATTGCTTAATCTATAAGATGACATAATAAAAATAAAATTTCATGTGCTCACAAAGTACACTTTTGCGGTTCCCATACATATGCTACGGCAAGGCTTGTTCACTAATCAGATAAGTCGAAAAGGTAAAAAAAAAATTGTGTTAAAACTTTTGAACTTTTACGGCTCCCATAAATTTACTCTGGCAAAAGTGCAAATTGCGAACATGTGACGATTTTTTATTTTTATTATGTCATTTTATAGCTTAAGCGATGCGGATTAACGTGATTCATCGTAGACCCCATCGTCACTTACGACCAGGTGAAATAGAGGTGAGACGTGAGCCTAACATTCACAAAAAAAAAATTCATACCTATCTGTTAAGTTTCACAATATCTTTAAAATTGACGGAATAATCGCCTGGACACACTTATCGTTTCCACCCTGTATACAGCATTATATAGATAATGTATGTGTAAAATTTATGATACTTAATTTCTCTAAATTCTCTAACTGATTTCAAAGAATAACGAGAAATTAAATATTGTAACGGATGTGTTCTGGAGGTTACTAATTGACAGGCAAACCAGGAACGAGCATGAAGAGAAAATATATGTTCAGTCTTTACTTGAATTTATTACTAAAATGAATGCCTAGCTAGTTACAGCAAAGCACACTCACTGTAGCAACTGGCAAGTCTCACAAAGTGGAAGCTTACAAGACACTGCAATGGTGTGGCCTAGCTTCAATTCAGTACGAATTGAAGTCCCACGCAGTGGAAGCTTAGTTTGGAAGCAGAAGATGCCTAGTGAAAATCCGATACAAATGATACATTCACTAGGGAGGTCATTCAATTAGACAGAATCTTTAAACCGCAATGCAGCCGACACAGCAACCGGTACAGCGTCATCTGTTGAGGCCGATTTCAACTTTCCTTTATATTGAACTAATAGCGCCTTGTAGATTATTGTGTTACAGTATCACCAATTTCACACATATATTATCTACATAACGCTGTATACGGAGTGGAAACGATACCAACCTTCATGATTAACAATGTTATTTGACAATATTTACCAATAGCAAGAGTTCATCATCACACAATTTACTAATGTAATACAGTAATTGTTTTATAATTTACTTGGTGATATATTTCTAATAATGTGATCCTTTACTTTTTCAGTTTACAGTCCTTTAGAAACTTTATGAAGTATTCTTGTACAAACAGTACAGAACTGATGAGAATATATTTTTGTATTTTTCATAAATACCAAAGATACATATAAAGACAAAAAGTATTCATAATGCAATGTTGAATTGAAAAGCATAGAATTCTACAATAAGACACAAAAGTTCTTGTATAGTAGAAGATCCTAGGTGTTAGTTTTGTTACTTAGAACTTGGCAACTTAATTGCCAATGATCAAAATAATAGAATAATTAATTGGTAGGTTATAGCAAAGTCATATGGTAATATTAATATCACTTGTTACTTATTTTAAAAACCACAGACACCATAAATCAGTCAATCGATTGAGTAAGTGGTGAAAGCAAGAAGATTGCACATTTATTTTAAACTTGTCAGGAAAAGGAAATTCTGTATGAAATACATAATTTGCTATGTATTATTGTAAAAAAAACAATAAATAGGGTTTAATTATGTATCAGATATGGAGGACACAGACTCCTGTAATACAGGTTTTTAACTTTGCACAGGAGTCAGGGCTTCAATGTGGATATCGAAATATCTACCAATTTGTTGTCTAAGTAAGACCGAATTCACATTTATATAGATGCATTTATATACACACCGGCAAAATTAGCGGAACACAAAAAAAAGGAAGAATTAATATTTTTTTTCGTAGCACTGGCCGGTTACATTACTTTTTATCATTATTTTACATAATTTTTTTAGAAACGTCTAATTTGAAAATGGAACATATGTCAACAGTCATTTTTTTCATTCGTTTGCTTTAATTTTTCATTCATACACCTCTATCGACTGCTTCGAAGTAGATTTTCCATTTTCGTAAAGTTCGTAAATTCCACTTGAAAAACATTGTATTGCAGTTTTATGAGACTTTTGTGTTTTCTCGCTTATTGATAAGTTACGAACATCTAAGTATGCTGATTTAACGCTACCAGAAATCATCAGGGCAGATGAAATGAGAAGAAATGGTCAATCCTACAGATCGATTGCAACAAGACTTCGTCGACCGTTATCAACGATTCATCGTAGCATCAAACGGTACAGATTGACGAATTCTCTAGTGAGGAGAAGAGGGCAAGGCAGGAAAAGGTGTACTTCAAGGAGAGATGACCGTTTTCTGCACCTTCAAGTTCGTCGGAACACGAGACTTACGGCGGTGCAGGCCCGAAATGCATTGGAGGAGGTTCGAGGAGTAAGAGTGAGTGAGCGGACAGTTCGCAGAAGATTCGAGGAAGTTGGTATAGGCTCATTTATACCCGCCAAAGCACCAAAACTTGAGAGACACCACCGCACAAATCGACTATACTTTGCTCGTGAACACCGTCATTGGGACTTTGACGAGTGGGGACAGGTTCTCTTTACTGATGAATGCAGAATTCTGTTGAATCTGATTGATGGAAGGCAGCGAATATGGAGACGCAAAGGAGAGCGTTATTTACAGTCTAATTTTGAAAATACAGTGGCATATGGCGGCGGCTCAATTATGGTCTGGGGAGGGATATGTTTAGGAGCTCGCACGGAGTTAGTGGTAGTCGACGGCGGAAATCTGACTGCTGATCGGTATATCAGGGAGATTTTAGAGGAACATTTTGTGCCATTTGCCCCATTTATTGGTTACGACTTCATTTTAATGCAGGATAATGCTCGGGCTCACAGTGCTCGCTAGTACAGGCATACCTAAACCATGTTGGTGTTACGGTGATGGAGTGGCCAGCACGGTCCCCGGATATGAATCCGATTGAACACGTTTGGGACTTGCTAAAGAGGAGTGTCAAATCAAGAATGCCACCTCCTACCAATCTGGGCGAGCTGCGAAACACATTAGTTGAAGAATGGCAGAGGTTGCCCCAAGTAATCATTGACAACATCATTCGCAGCATACCCAGACGGATGGAAACCTTAATCAGGGCACGAGGGGGAAACACTCGTTATTAAACATTCATTTAATTAATTTTAAACCGTCATTAAATCTAAAAATTTCAACTGTTTCTCTGTTACTACGAAATCTAAGAAAAATGCATTTTGTTAAGTTAAGTTTTTTTAAATTAAACTTTAAGTATGGTGTTGCAAATTAATGTCAAAACATGTTAATTTAACTGTTGTTTCATGTTTAATTATTATTTGTTTAAAAATAAAGCTAACTATACTGTCCTTTTTTGTGTTCCGCTAATTCTGCCGGTGTGTGTATTTGATGCAATAAATATTATTATTATTAATAATTTGATATCATTGGATAAGATAAAGATAAGATAAAATATTCTTTATTGTACACCATAAAAGTAGTTCTATATAAATAATATTCTACTTAAGTTTAGTGTACAATGGGCGGATCGCTAACAGCGATCTCTTCCAGGCAACCTTTGGATGGATAGAAACCAAAAGAGATGATAAGGGCAGTGGGCAATGAACAATAAAAAGAAGAAAAAATGATAAATATGTTAGATAAAAAAACAAAATTACATATAGATCAGTTGTATTTCAAAGATATATACACAATATATTACATTTTATAAGTCTATTCAATATATCCGGTATTTATATAAGATAGTCACCTAACGGGAGATGGACAGATAGTGATCCTTTAACAATTTTTTAAAAGACACCAATGACTATGCTCTCTTTATATGTAGTGGCAGTGCATTCCACAGGCGAACTACCTGAATAGTGAAAGATTTATCGAAGAATCTTGTAGAATGTACTGGCATTTCCAGTCTCAAATTTTAAGATAAGATAAATTTTTATTATCAGAATTATACATACAACATACAATACAATTTAATAAAATACAATTTAATTTTGGACACAAATGTAAAAATGTTTAAGTAGGATGAAACAGTACAGGAAATTGTAAACCCTGTTACCTAAACTAGGCTCAGAGCCTGTATCTTAGGAAACAGTGTTCGTCCTAATAGTGCTTTTAATCATGTACAACAAGTAGACAGAGATAGATCGCAATGGTAGCTCGATTTGTGGTTCGGACATTATTTATGAAGAATAAGGTTGAAAAAATAAAATATATATAAATATATATATAAATATTTTAATAAATGTGTATGAGTGATAAAGACGGTGAGGTTGTGTTTATGTGTGTAAGGGAGGATGTGTACAAGTGAGTAAGTGCGTGTGTGTGTGTGTGTGTGTGTGTGTGTGTGTGTGTGGGCGTGGGCGTGGTGCGCATGTGCCCAGCTATATTGGTGATTGTATGCGCATGAATGGGGTTATTTAATAAAGGTGAGTAGAGATTCTGTAGACTTATACGAGGGTCAAACTGAAAGTTCTTAGAAAATCAAAAACTGATTACATTAGCCAGTTATTAGTTTTATTATATCTTTTCAAAATATTGTCCATTCACGTCAATACACCGCTGCATGCGATGGAACCACTGGGAAAAGCACTTTGCCCACTCGTCCTTAGGGGTCTCTTCAATGGCATCGCGATACGCAGCCACCGCTTCTTCAGCATTCATAAACCGCTTTCCTTTAAGTTTTTCTTTAATTTTTGGAAACAAATAAAAATCACAAGGCGCGAGGTCGGGGCTATACGGCGGGTGACCCAGTAATTCAACGTTTGATGTCGCCAAATAGTCGATCGTTCGCTTGGCGGTGTGCGACGAGGCGTTGTCGTGGTGAAGGAGGATCCTACTGCGAGGTCGTTTCTCTCGAACTTTTTCCAAGACAAGTGGCAAACAATTGGTAGTGTACCATTCTGCAGAAACTGTTTTTTGATCCTCTAACACAATTGTTACGAAATGACCTATCCTTCCAAAGAACGAGGCCACCATTTTTTTTCCCGCACTTCGATCTCTCTTCACTTTAGTTGGCAACTCCTCGAAAGGAAACACCCACTGAGCAGATTGTCTTTTGGTTTCAGGATCATAACAGTAAATCCAGCTTTCGTCACCTGTTAGTATGTCGAACACAGCATTAGAGTCACCTCCGTTAAATCTTTCAATCATTTTACGGCACCAATCCACACGATGGAGTTTTTGAGCCTCAGTCAAATTATGAGGTATCCACCGGGCGCAAAGCTTCCTGACCGCTAAATGTTCGTGGAGGATTTTGTGCACTTGACTCATACCGATGCCTAAGCTTGTCCGAATCTGCTGATAGGTCACTCTTTTGTCAGTCTCTATCATACGCCGCACAACACAGATGTTATTTTCAGTCGTCGCCGTAGAAGGCCGTCCCTCACGTAAATCATCAGTGAGATTAGTGCGACCACGTTTAAACTCATTAAACCAGTTGTAAACAGTCGCGCGAGATGGGGCTTCATCGTGAAAGGCCAATCGTAGTCTATCATAACTTTCTTGTTGACTTAAATGACATCGAAAGTCATAAAAAATCATTGCACGAAAATTTTCTCGTGTTAAATTCATGTTAACGTGACACAGACAATTTTCAATTTGCCGCCAAATCGTAAAACAAATGATAAATGAATGAAATATATACTCAGTAATATTGGCAAAGAGTTCTATTTTCAAATTTTAGAATTATTTTTTTATTATATTGTTTATAAGTGGCCAGTTCTAAGAACTTTCAGTTTGACCCTCGTAGTCCTGAAGTAATAGCCATTCTGTAATTTTAGTTTTAAGTGTAAAGTTGTTGAGATCCATGATATCAAGATCTTTATGTAATTTTTTATATATGTGTGTGCTTAACACAAAATTTTGATGTTCAGCGAAAGTAGTTTTATGTTTAACTCCTCTTATGATATCAACACGTTTCATGGGGTTAGAGAGGGGGATGAATCCATGAACCTTGATGACTGATCTTAAGATGTACAATTGTCGTACCGTGAGAACCTTACAGTCACCGTAGAGTGTTATTGTAGGGTATAGGTAAGGTTTATTGACCATGGTTTTCAACACAGCACGCTGCGCTCTTTCCGCCCTCAGAAAATGTGTCTTAACCGCACCACCCCAAACTGTGATACCATAGCCAATTATCGACTGACATAGTGAGAGGTAAACTAATTTTATTGTTTCAAAGCTTGCAGATTCTCTGAGAGTCTTGAAGATGTGGATAAGGCGTACGCCCCCTACGGTTATGCTGGTTCCCGCAGGTGGCCCCCTCCGAGGCCCGTGAAAACACATAGCCTCGGATTTGTGGAGAGCCACCTCGAGTCCCAGCCGCCGTATTCGACCCACGACTTGAGCAACCCCTGCCGTGGCCTTCAGTGCTGCGCTTCGGTACGTTGCTCCCCGCGCCATAACGAGGGTGTCGTCAGCATAGCACACTATGCTGACACCCTCGAGTAACGTACCGCGCAGCACCCAGTCGTATCCGATGTTCCACAGGAGTGGCCCTAGGACCGACCCCTGCGGAACACCGCACGACACTTCTCGCCGCCCTGGCCCTAGCCAGCTCGGGTAAACTATGGCCCTCTCGGATAGGTATGCCTCGACAATGCGACGGAGGTAAGGAGGCACTCCGTGATACGCGAGCGCCTCCCTAACGCAGCTCCAGGGTAGGGTGTTGAAGGCGTTGGCGATGTCGAGAGACACCGCCACCACCACCCCACCCCGCGAGACTACTTCCTCCGCCAGGCGCCTAACGCGCATGATCGCTTCCACGGTGGAGCGCCCCCGGCGGAAACCGAACTGGTTGTCCGCCAGATCTGGCCCCACGTTCGTGAGATGCTCGACGAGGCGCTCTGCAATAATCCGCTCAAAGAGCTTGCACACCTCGTCGAGCAACACGATCGGCCGGTAACCGGATGGCTGGTCCGCCGGCCGCCCCGCCTTCCGGATAAGGACCAGTTTCCCCGTCTTCCAAGCCTTTGGAAACTGGCCCCTTTCGAGGCATGCGCTAAAGAGCGCCACCAGTCGAGGCCCTAGTTCCTCCAGGGCCAGGACCCATGCTCGGCCTGGAATGCCGTCGGGTCCGGGGGCAGTGCATTTCCGGGCTTTAAGCCGGAGCACTGCTACCCCCAGTTCACTCTCCCTGACTTCGGGCACATCGCTCTCGCTATTATGGGCGTCAGGCGCCTGAGGCGGAGCCATACGCGGAGGGACATGCTCCTCCGCTCTCGCTGGGAACAAGGAGCCCAGTATCCCCTCCAGCCGCTCCGGCTGGAGGCTCTGGGTCAGTAGGGGCGCCCTTGGGTGGATTTTGCCTCTGACCGCAAGGTAAGGACGCCCCCATGGGTTCTGCTCCAGAGACTCCAGCAGCTCTTCGCGGGCCCGCCGTTTGGCCTGCTTTATGGCTTCCTGGAGGGTCCTCTTGGCCCCCTTGTACGCCTCATACAGCTCCGCCTCTCGGGCTGCCGCATCATCTGGTCGGCGACGCCTCCGGCGAAACCTGGTGTACTGGCGGCGAGCGGTCACGCACGCTGCTCGCAGCTGTGCGATCTCCGCTGACCACCAGTACACCTGTTTCTTGGCCGGGCCGGGCTTAACCCTAGGCATCGCCGCATCGCAGATATGCGACATGGCTCTCCTGAACCATTCCGCCTCTGCGTCGACATCGGCAGGCCTGGCCGGTGACGGGATCCAGGCCTGCACTATGGATGCCTCCAGGAGAGCCTCCCGATCCAGGCGTCTGAGCGCCCAACGTGGATCCGGGGGATTCGCGATAGTCGGCGGCAGGTTAGTTGGAGGGGAGACGTTGAACCGAATGTACTTATGGTCGGAATCCGTCTCCTCCTCCTCCACCACGCGCCAACCCTGGACGCGGCGGGCGAGAGCAGGGGTCGCGAACGCGACATCCACGACCGAACTGAGCCCCCGCCGCTCCCAGGTGGCGATATTCCCCCGGTTGAGGACCTCTAGACCACGGGTGTTGGCCCAGTCCTCCAGTACTCGCCCCTTGTCATTGGTTTCCCGGGAGCCCCAGGCCTGAGACCAGGAGTTGAAGTCTCCCAGGACCAAGACAGGATGAGGACGGCACGCAGCGAGAACAATGTCCAGTTCAGCGAGCCTTAGCTCAAGCTCGTACTGGTCAAGGCTTGGCGAGAAGTAGACGGCCACGACAGCCAAGCCCTCATAGTCCGCCGCGACACAGCCTCTGCACCTTGCAATGAGTGCAAGGCGCGAGGTGTCCGCGGCGGACCCCCCGAAGACGGTCGCTACGCCGTCCAGGTCCACCGGGCTTCCGGGGTGGACCCAGTACGGCTCAGCGACCACGACCACATTGATAGACCACTGCACGGTGCTCTGGTACAGAAGATCCTGAGCACCGGAGCAGTGGTTTATGTTCGCTTGCAGGATGCGGATTGGTGTGTCCATTATTGGACTGCCATTTCCGCATCCCGCCGTGTATGTGGCCGCTCCTGAGCGGCACCCCCGCTACCCGTTGCGGACGAACGGGGCTTTGGCCTCGAGGCGGCGCAGGTTTTGCTGTCCGCCCGGTGCTCCGCCGCTTTGCCCTCCGCTACGCATTTGTAGCAGCGTGGCGGAGCATCACAAGCACTGGCCTTGTGCCCGGGCTGACTACAGCGGAAGCACCGATCCCCCACGGTGTCTCCCGCTGTGCACTGCACCCCCACATGCCCCACGGCCAGGCACCTAAAGCACCTAGTCTCGCGGGGCTGCAGGAGTTGCACCCGCGCCTTAAGGAAGCCCCCAACGAGGAGGCTCCGTCCGTCCGCAATCATCTGAGCCGCTGCGACGGGGCAGTTGATGACTGCCGTGCCGTGACCGGTGGGGCTGAACCGGATTTCTCCGGCTCTCACCTGATCACGGGGGCAGCCGCCCGCCTACACGACGGCGGAGATAATTTCCTCCGTCGTGGCCGCGTCATCCAGACCCGAAATGCGCAGACCTGCGCATTTGTTGGGTCTGGTGACACGGACGACTTCGTTGTCCAGCGACTCCCTCAGCTTGGCCGCTAGGGCGTCGGCTTTGGGGCCGCTGGTGGCGCCGGAGACCTCGAGGAGGCGAGCTCCGGTGCGAGTTGTTTTGCACCGGAGCCCCCCCTCAATCTCGAGGGCCTTGAGGTCCACTGAGGCTTTCACTTGCCTCAGGACCTGGGCGTACCCCACGCCCTTCTCCACACCCTCCGTCGTCACCGTTAGGACGACGGCTGTGGAGCGTGGGGCGCGGAGCCTCTTCGGCGCCTTCGCCGCAGCGGCTTTTGCCGCCTTCTTAGCCGCCTTTTTGGCGGCTTTTTTCGCCTTTTTGGCGGCTCCCGCTACCACCCATTCCTCCCCTCTGGAGGAACGCTCGGGTGCAGCGGGAGCGGCGGTTATGGCGGGGGCGGGGGTGCCGCGCTTCTTCCCCTTCCCTTGTGGCGTTGGAGCCACTGGGGCGGCGGGGCCGGGTTTACCACTGACAACAGCCGCGAAAGACGCAGTCCGTGTCAGTGGAGGACGGTAAGCCCGGTCCTCCAAAACGCCGAGCCGCCTCTCGATGGCCGCCAAGAGCTGCACCACACTAGGCGCAGGCTCCGGCGGCGGATTGGGCGCCGGCCTAGGCGCTGTTTTCGGCGCCGGCTTAGGTGCCGATTTTGTGGCCGGCTTTGGCGCTGGATTTGGCGCCGACGAAGGCGCCCCCCCTGGCGGCGCAAGAGCCCTCGGGTGGTCCGCCACCTCCTGGGCTCTTGGGGCCTTTTGGGCCTCCGGGGATCCCCTGACCATCTGGGTCAGTTGCCTGACCTCCTCCCGGAGGACCCGCTGTTGCTCCAAGGAGTTGGCCAGCTCAGTTTCCAGGCTTGTGACCCGGGCCCTGAGCTTGACCTCCTCCTCGGAGACGCTCCTACCAAGGAGCTCCTCCAGCGTTGTCCTGGCGACGGCGACGTTTTCCGCCACCGTCTTCTTCTTGCCCGACACATTTTTGGACCCTTTTATGGTGTCCGTTATGCGGGCAAGTGCTGCGAGGAGTTCCCTCGCCGCGGGGACGCCTTGGTCCCTGCCACTGGGTAGTGGAGGGACGTGAATCGGCTGCTTAGACTTTCTGGCCGCCGCGGTGGCCAAAATTTTGGCCGGCCGATCATCCTCGCTCGAGGAGATCGTCCGTTGCCCGGAGCTTCTGCTCCGGTCAAGGGACGGTCCCACCCGAGCGAGGCCGCTTACGTCGGAGACCCTCCTCGGTCTCCATACGGCTGGATACTGACTCATTGTCAGTACCCGCCGTCTACGCCGCAGACGCAATGTCCGCGTCCGCGTCCCCGCCTACCGGTAGTGGAGTAGCGGGTCTGGTGAAGACCTTAACTGACCGCGAGTGAGGCCGCCGCCTCACCTCCTCTTCACCCCCAACCACTACCACACCGTCATTTTCGGTATCAGTTTTATTTATGCCTAAGTCGTCGTTATTATATCCGTCCGGTTTGTTTGTGATATTTGTTTCAGAATTTGCCATATCAAGTCCCACGAGTAAGGGATGAGGCATAGGTTAAGAATGGTTCACGGAACGAAACATTCAACCCCTCCTTAGCGTATATTATAACACCATCGTTTTGGTTATGTATATTCTGTGTAGCATGGGATTGATAACCAGATAGGATAGGTAAGTTATTAACTTTACTCAGCCAACACTCGGTGAGCACAAGTATGTCAAAATCAATCCCAGTTGAGCACACTAACACTTGGAGGCTATTAAAATTTTTATTTACACTACAGATATTCATGTGCAGAATTACTATGTTGGAATCACTGACCTTAATATACTTCGGGCACTCCCGTGGATCACACGAAGCTGAATGTGTGAATTCATTATTATCCAATTCATTATTTATAGCATTTATGGTAGCCATTAGATATATTAGTAGCTTACACAAGCAGAGAACAAATAAATGCTAAGTGATAGGAAAAAGCTCAATGCGAAGGATAACAGTTGTGGGCTTCTTGAATTTACAAATTCTGAGAAGGTATAAATTGTATGTGTGTTCGTGTAATGTGTTAAAATACAATTAAAATCATTAATTTGAAAATGTAGTGTATATGTCGAGTGTATAAAAATAGGGAAGTGTTTATTTGCAGTGTTAAAACATGTAATAAGTATTATAAATAAAAGAGAAGTAATCCTAGGTATATAAACATGCATTGTGAACCTAAAAAGCCATAGTACGAGTCACAAAGTCTTATTCACGAGTTCCTGCAGACATTTCTCGGAGGTTATCAACACCTGCCTGTCACCCTCTTTCTTGCGAAGGAAGATGTTTCCATTCGTTATCCAACAGTAAGTATACTGGTTATTTTTGGCAAATTCCCGGGCTAGGTAAAATAGCTTCTTAGAGCTAGGGGGTAGTTGTTCTGCTACGTACACGCTCTGTCGTTTTCCAGGTATCCCGATTTTCTCAGTGTTCAACTTTTCCTCCCTCGATGCTAAATTTTCCGATGACCTCAGAAATCTTGAATGTGTGTCACGAAGGAACTTGAACCGTTCTTTGAGATACAGGGGTGTAGAAGGATTAAGCAATATGCTGTATAGTACAGAAAGTATATGAGTATTCCGTCGAAAGCGAATTGGGAGCCACTTGAGTTTGTTACGGAATTCGGATACGTGATCATGTTTGCGTAAACCAAATATAAATCAAATACAGAAATTCTGAAGAGATCTTATACTCGGTGAGATCTAGATAGCTGACGTCGGCATAATCAAGAAGCGTTTGTAGTAAGAGTTTGTGCAAGCGTAATTTTGGTAGCAGTTGGAAGCAAGTTTCGCAATCTACGCAAGGACCCACCAACCACATCAAATCTTGTGGATTTTGTGAGTGACATTACTCAAGCTTTTACAGATGGCCACGAAGTGCATACTATTTACACAGATTTTTCCAAGGCCTTTGATATAGTCAATCATGAACTGCTTATTGAAAAACTTGGTCACGCCGGAATATGCGGCTCTCTATTGCGGTGGTGCGAATCTTATCTGCGGAACCGTTCTCAGATTGTAAAGGTCCGTGGCTTTAAATCCATTGAAAGAACCGTGCCATCAGGGGTACCTCAGGGCTCCCATTTGGGGCCCCTGTTTTTCTTGGTTTTTGTGAACGATATAGCCACTAAATTAAAGTCTAAATTTCAACTGTTTGCTGACGACTTAAAAATTTACCGAGAAATTAGCTCTACAGAAGATATCAGTATGCTACAAAGTGATTTAAATTCGATCTACGATTGGTGTGTTTGTAATAAGATGATCTTAAATTTCTCGAAATGTTTTTACCTAAATTTTTCTCGGAAACAAATTCCTTCGCAAAATACTTACTTCATAAATAATTGTCCGCTGAAAGAAGTTTCTACAATGCGAGACTTGGGTGTCGTCGTTGACACAAAATTAGATTTTAGAGAGCACATCGATAACATTGCAAAGAAGGCATCTCGTCTTTCAGGTTTCGTGTTAAGGCAAACAAAATTTTTTGGGGACCCCGATGTGTCAATATTACTTTTTAATTGTTACGTGCGTTGTCTTTTGGAGTACTGCAGTCCAGTTTGGAGCCCTTCTTACAAAGTTCACATAAGAAGGTTAGAAAAGCTACAGTCTAAATTTTTATACCATCTATCATTTTCAAATAATCTCTGTCGTCAGTTAGACTGCTACGAATCCAGACTTGCGAATTTTGAGATGTCTCCGCTTGTACAACGTAGAAAAATTGCCGATCTTATCTTTTTACATAAACTAATTCATGGGCTCATAGACAGTCCTCTGTTATTGAGTAAAATTGACTTCACCATCCCACGTCAGTGTAGCCGCATCAAATATAGAAAAGCGTTCAATCTACCCAAAGCACGCACAAATTACGGTCAACATTCTAGCCTGTATCGCATCTGCTTTTTGTACAATGAAATCTGTCAGGAGGTGGACATATTCAGCCCATCGGTCCCTAGGTTCAGAAGACTTCTGCTGGATTTAGATGACTCTTGGGTTGGTGACTGCGGAGCTGAACTGTGTCCACTTATGGGTTAATATTGCTAATATTGTTAGTATTTATTTTGTAAGTCCAGAGCACATCTATGTATATGCACGCTGTGCTCACCTCTAGAAGGAGACACTCGCCCTAACTTATCAGTTTGTATGTGCTGCTAAAGTGTCAATTTTCAGAGTGTATCCAGTTTAGTGAGCCAAAAAAAAAAAAAAAAAAAAAAAAAAAAAAAAAAAAAAAAAAAAAAAAAAACTGATTGCACGCACCGGTGCATGCGTTTCAAAAAGTTTAATTAAATTCGAAGAAAACATATTAACTTTGTCATCAACAGATTCTGAAGCAAGTAATGGGCCCCAATCAATGTTGACAGCGTCATCACGAAGTTCATCATAATTCATGCTACCAAAATTGCGCTGCCTAAGAATTTTTGCCCTTGCCTTAGGAGGATGCAGTTTATATGAAAGAAATATAAGGTTGTGATAGGAAAACATATCGGCATTGCATTGACCATGGCTAGTGACATGTTGAACAGATGAGACTAGAATGAGATCTATAAGGGTAGGAATACAGTTAGGAAAGTGATGGGTAGCATTTAGAGGAAGAATAGAAAGATTGCAAGATAGTGATGTGCGCCGAAAAGAAGAAGTATGTGAATCATTTTTTAGCTGGCAGGTGTTAAATTCTTCACTTAGGTAAAAAAAAAGTATATGATGTATAACAGTATCTAAATAGAAAAATAGATTTTATAACACAATAGCTTTACAACACATACGCACTTAAAAATCCACCAATGAATATAATTATTACAATAATAAATATCAATAACTGAGGAACTTGATGAGATTCTAAAAAGAAATCTGTCTATGAATTATTTGTGATGGACAGTAGCAATTCTTAAACAAAGTATTAAAAAATGTATAATTATGTTAATATTTATAGTTTGATTTGGATCAATAAGAAGAATTAAAAACAGTTCATTAAGAATACACAAACAAAATCTCTTTATACACTAATTACACTACTCATAACACTAGTATATTTTTGAATTTCATTACTAAAAGGGCTTCCACATGATACAATCTTATCGCAATTTGAGCCCAATCTGACTAGATTCACAGTCAAATGATAGAAGATTTGATCTAAAATGTATGCATCAATGAAAATTGGTCAATCTGATTGAGTCATTAAATTATATAGCATGGCTGCCCCATTAGGAATACAATAATATGTAATGAATATTATTCAAATGTCACCATAATCAATTATGAGAAAAAGATCATAGGAAAAAATTGTTATTAGTTGTTTATACCATCTAGTGCTACAATCCAAGCATTGAATGTGTTATTTGCTGTTTAGAAGCATCAAGGTGTGTGACCTACATAATGAAATAAATAATTTAATGTAGTTTGATTTGTGATAACATTCCCTGAAAATTTGTTTAAAAAATAATAATAAAATTTATCAGCAGCATCTTACTAGAAAATTTATTGACCATATATAGATAATAATATACACCATCTAAAAAGTCTATGATGAAATTTTTCATAGATCAAATGTAGGTTATCAAACTATGTGAATAAATTGTAGTACTTACTTGTGCTACCCATTTTATGCTGACACGAAATACTCGGTCTTTACCTTCGCCTGGTAATATGACCTCCAGTTCAACTTTGTCATTTCCAATGGGCAGTGGATCTCTTGTATATAGATTATTTCTACCATCAAATACAGGTTTAAGTGCTCCAAAGATTTTATTATAACAGTGAACCATAGTTTCAACAATTTCCCTATTAACCTGAAATACAACACATGTTAAATAAAACCTGAAATGTATGTAATTTACTAAACTATATATTTAATTTAATAAAAAAATTAACTAAATATTCAAAGATCCTATCAGACACATTATACAAATAACGAAAATACCAACAATGTGCAACTAACCTTTCTGGGGCATTTGTCTGGTTGTATATTGACATCATAGTGATGAACGAAACCTCTTGGCATGGATATTTGAAAGTGATTAGCTCTAAGCATAATAGGTCTCCCTTCATGGCCGAGGTTGGGGCGGCGCGGGCAGGTGAGTGTGGGTAGTTCTGCCAAAGGTGCAGGTGACACGAGGCTCATAGCACCCGCTGCCGCGGGTGTGCCTGGAGCTGTAGCACCTGTCGCGGGGGCAGTGCTCGGCACTCCGGCCGCAGCACCAGTCGTGCTCGCGGCCGCGGTCACTGCCCCCGCTACACTCACCGCACCAGCATTCGTGTCCCCCGCTGGAGCTGTATCATAACCACATATTGTAAAAACACTTCAATAATTTTCAAAGGACGCACAAATAATGAGATTAAACTAGAATTACATTTGGCTTTACTTCAATAACTTGTCTCATATTATTTAGATCAATCAAACAAAGTGGTGCTTCCATAGAGTAAAACACCTACCTTGACCAACGGGGTACATCCTGATAAGTCTGAGATCAACAAAAAGAGAAAATGAAGAAAATACACAAATTGAATGTAGAAGAAAAGGTCACAACGTGATAAACCCAACCAAAACCCAACAATGAATTTGGAAAGTGTCAAATTATAAAGTCGTCGCCCTATTCCTAATGCTTTTTTTTTTTTTTTTTTTTGAAGATTTTTGGCTTGGTTACAAGACCTTTAAGCCATGTCTTTATTTATAATAGTTTTGTTTATTCACTTCCATAGTTCACTTCACATTACATTCACAAGCTTCACAAGTCACAATACACTGCGTTTTTAAACTTTTACTATGGTGTTTTTAATAAATTTAAATAATGAATTATAACATTGTTTGTTTTTTAATAATTCGTACAAGTGGCGGGAGGAATTATTTGCCATAATATCACTTAATTCACTGGCGAGTATTAACCTGTGCATATTCCACTTTTGACAGCAGAAGAGCACGTGTTCGATATCTGCTTGTGGCACATTACAGTATTTGCACCTATTATCGGTTATAATTCCCAGCCTTGCCAGGTGGAAGGGAGTGGTGGAGTGTCCGAATCGAAGCCTGTTCATAGTTGTTATGTACTCTCGACTTGCTGACGTCAATTTGTAGTACCAAGGTTTAGTAGGTATCTCTTCTTGAATTTTCCCATACCACTTTCCTTTCTCATCTTGATCTTTCTTCCACATATCTCTCCAGAATCCCAATATTTCAATTTTTAGAGTGTAGTAATAATCTGTCAGTGGAATGTCCATTACACATTTAACATTTAAAGCGTTAATCCCTTCAAATGCAGTTTTATCTGCTATCTCATTACCAGAGATACCTTTATGTGAAGGTATCCACATAAAGACTACCTCTATTTCTAGTAAATGTAATTTATATATAATCTCTTTAATAAGATACAGAATATAGTTTGTTTTATAGTTAATTTTTAAATTATTTAAACCTTCTACTAGGCTTAAAGAATCTGATAGAATTAAAAAGTATTTACACGTTTTCAAATGAATTATTAATTTTAAAGCTTCTAAAACTGCATATGCCTCTGCTGTGAATATTGAACAATTGTTATCCAAAACGAAACTTTGAGAAAAATTGGTTTGTGGATCAAACACTGCAGATCTCACATGGTCGTTGCTCTTACTACCGTCAGTGTACAAAGTATAATAATGAGGATTCTCTTCTAAGAATTGTAACATGTCAGAATTACAGGAAATTTTGTGAGTTAAAATAGTAATAGGATGAAGTATACTTTTGAATGAATGAGAATAACATGGCCATTGTGACTGTTTTCTAACATGAGTGCATTTTTCATGAATTTGCAGAAAAATTCTACATATCTGAGGAGAGATATCTCTTAACAATTCGTCTGCGGAAGTTAATGGGCCTGATATACTAATAAGGTGAGGAACTATTTTATGTTTAACTTCATTATTTTCTAGTGCTAACAGTTTCAGACAATATCTTTCAATTAGTAGAATCCTCCTTAGTATAAGAGGCATAATTTTGGTTTCAACCTCCATTGCTCTAATAGGAGTAGAACACATTGCTCCAGAAATAGTTCTCAAAGCCTTGTTTTGAATCACATCTAATCTATGTACATAAGGACTATTTACATAAGCTAGAGTACTGTAATCAAAGTGACTCCTTACAATTGCTTTATATAACAGGGACAATATATTGGGGTCTGCACCCCAAGACAAACCAGCTAAGCATCTAATGATATTAACACCTTTAAGAGCATTTTGAGAAATGTATTTAATGTGTTGTTCAAAGTTTAACTTCTGATCCAAAATAACACCTAAAAATTTATGCTGATTAGCTCTATCTATTATGTCACCATTGTATATAACATCTGTACGGGGAGTCTCATCACTAAAAATCATCACACTACTTTTACCAGCATTAATTTTCAGATTTAAAATATCTTGGTAATAGTTCTTGAGTTCATGTAAGGCTAAATTAATATTGTCTATTGCTTTAGTTATGTTGTTATCAGAACTATAAAGAACCAGATCATCTGCAAATTGCAGAATCTGTACATTTTTCAAATTTACATATTTACATATTTCAGAAGTATACAAATTATACAATAAAGGTGAGAGTGCTGCACCTTGCATTGTCCCTTTAGAGGCCTCTTCTGGGCCATACAGAATATTATTGTGTCGTACATACAGGACTCTCTTGTTTAAAAAATTGTGTAACCATTTAGAGATTTCACCAGGTATGCCTAGGCTACCAGTTAAAATCTTAACTAAAATCCCAGGGTCGAGACTATCAAATGCACCTTGTACATCCAAAAATACACAAACAGTATTTAATCTTAAATTTTTGGCTTTTTTCAGGTCTGTTATAAGTGAGGTGAAACTATCTACACAGCTGCAGCCTCTTCGAAAACCATATTGGATCCGTGGAAGAAAATTATTTGTTTCAACATACCAATCAAGACGATTTTTGAGCATGTTTTCGAATATCTTACCGAGACATGACGATAAAGAGATAGGTCGATACGAACTGGGTAGTTCAGGTGGTTTATCTGCCTTTAAAATGGGAATGACACATTGTGTTTTCCATTGTGTAGGGATGATTTTTTGTAGCCAGAGCATATTTAGAATTTTTAAAAATAACTGTTGTATGGACACATGAAGATTTTTAATTAAAATGTATGGAAAATCATCAAGACCTGGAGTTGTATTTTTCCTGGTTTGTAAGCTCATCATAAATTCACTCCATGTAAAAGTATCTAAGAGAAACATTGATTTGGGATTATCATTATTCACATTAAAATAATTGCAATATGAACTAAAATCTATCAAATTATTGCTGTCTGCTAATTTAGATAAAAATGGTTGAACAAACTCATCCTTATAAGATTTATTGCCAGCTTTTACACCCTTGAATCTTTTAATTAAATTCCAAATCTTGCTTATTGGAGTAGTTCTGTTGAAAGTGTTACAGAAGTCATTCCAACCACTCTTTTTCTGCTCGGAAATAGTCCGCTTTTTCAAAGCGTCCAATCTTTTATAATTGATGTAGTTTGCTATAGTTGGATCACTTCTATATAATTTCAAGGCATTGTATGACGTTTTAACACTTTTCTCACAAATATCATTCCACCAGGGTGATGGAGGCCTACTTTTAAAATCACTAGTTTTTACGAATTTTGGGATAGCGAGTTGTTTAAGTTTGTCTAGACGAGAGCAAAAGTCTAAATATACAGACATTGGATCTTGTTCATCAACTGTTGATGTCATGTCAGTGAAAATATTTTGAGAAAGGTCACGAAATTTATTCCAATCTGTTTTATTATACAAATATTTATCAACCGGTGGATTGATTTGATATTTGTCAGTACTCAGTGCAATACTAATAATTGTTGGGTAATGGTAACTACCCATAGCATTATCATGCAAGGACCATTTACAAAGTGGTGCCAAATTCGGACTAACAAAGGTAACATCTATTGCAGATGGGTTATGCCTAGGACTATTAACAGTAGTGAAGCTACCATCGTTTAAAATACATAAATCACAGTCATCTATCACATTGTACAAATCTCGACCGCGCCCTTTCGTACTTAGACAGCCAAAGGCAATGTGGTGGGCATTGAAATCTCCACTAACAAGGATGGGCTTTGGAAGACTACCTATCATGTTGCATAATCTATTTAATCTTATATGTCCACTTTTAGGAGGACAATATACATTTAAGATAGTAATATTACCAATTTCTGTGGATATTGAAATAGCAATTGTTTGTATTTCTTCATAGAAAGTTGTATCTAAAACATTGTATTTTAAATATGGTTTTATTAAAATTGCTACACCATTATGATCATTCACAGAATTTTTAAAGTAAATATTAAACTATCCGAAGGGATTTCCGCACGAAAAAAAAAAAAAAAAAAAAAAAAAAAAAAAAAAGGTATTTTAAACTGTTTATTATTGTTTTTAAACCATGTCTCATTTAGTAAACAAATATCTATATTATTTTCATGTAAAAATTTGATTAATAGGCATTTTTTACTATTGGCACTTTGAATATTATATTGTGCAATACGTAAGTTAGAACTTATGTTACTGGCACTTATATCCATTGTTTATGATGATAAATTTTTAAGTAACATTTGTTTTATGGATGTTGTGGTGATAGGCACATCATCCATTTTGTTTCCTAGTTGTACTAAAGTTTGTACAAGGGCCATTAGAATATCATTATTACCTATGACTTGTTTAATTACATCTGAGGTAGAGCTTTTCTTCTCAGTCTGAGATTTCTCAGTTGTATTTACATTAGAGCTATTTACAATATTATTTACTCCTGTTTTATTAAATGTTTTATTTACACTATGGGACTTTTCTGGTAAAAGAGGAAATTCTTTAACATCATTTTTATTAGTTTTAACTACACTTGAATAACTTATTTTTTCTTTTTTTTCTACTATCTTCCTCATTTTTACTGGACAAGTCCTAGCTACAGCCAAATGAGTTCCACCACAATTAACACAGCATAATTCATTAGGCTTGTCACAATCTTTATAAGAATGATCACCTGCACAACAGCTGCAGCGCTGTTTACCATTACAAACCTTAGCAGAATGATTAAATTTGAAGCAGCGATAGCACTGCTGCAGAGGTGGGATGTATTCAGACACTCTGTATGAGAATAAATCATATTGGACATTATTTGGTAAGATATTTGATAGAAATGTTATGCTGACTGTCTGCAGTGGGGCCCAGCTGGACCCTACTTTCTTAGTAAATCGGCGTACTGCAACTATTTCATATATTGAGGAGAGCTTCAAATATAATTCCTTATTGGAAATGTTTGTTGGTACATGTCTAATTATACCTATGCGCTCAATTTGTGCTGCAGGTATAAAGGCTTTAATTTTGTATTTCTCTAGGAAATGTTCATTTTTAATAAAATTGTTTGCAGTATTATATTGTTTGAATATAACACCAATTCGATTGGCATTAATTCGCCTTATAGCTACCACTCCCTTTACTTCCGATGCAAAAATATGGTTCAAGTAAATAGGGCTCTTATTCCCTATACGGTCTTTATCACGGCTTTCCACGAACACATTGAACTCGGTATAATTAGAATTTTCTGGATAGAGTCTTTTATAATTAGGTTTGAAAAAAGGCAAATAACTTTTTTCACTTTCCTCACCACTGTCGCCAGTCCTAACATTGTCTTCCTTCCTCTTCCTCACTTTAGGATTCGGGGGAGTATTAACACCCCCGCCTTCGTCCTCCTCCATCTCGAGCAAGTGCTAAACACTATTTTTAACACTATGCAGGGTTTGTACAAGTATTTACAACTTTAAATATAAATGTTGAAAGAATTGAAAAAAATCGCGCCCACTCTTTTCAATTTCCCGCCTCGGAATCATTCCTAATGCTCTACGACTACGACCATAGATTATACTACGACCATAGAACACGATTAGTAAAGTAGTGTTGGCGTGAGTAGTTACTCGATTCTCGGTTTAGTAAGTGATTCTATTTGTCGTCTATGATAAAGATTATATAGAGCAAATATAGAGTATCATCATTTCAAATCTTTTTCAAATTCAAAATTTTATAGGTACCTACTCTACTATCTTTTATTATATCTTCAGTTTCAATTTAAGTTATGATTTGAAAAAGTATTAATACCTATCCTGCTAAAGTTATGGTTTATTAATTGACCTAAAGAGTTGTCAAGGTCACGTTCCGTCACAGTATTATTCCCACCGGGTACTTCCTTATTGGCAGGATGTGGGGTATTCATTAATCACGGTGTTTCTTCGAACTTACCTGTTTCCTTGCAAAATCTTACGATCTGTTTCACCTTCAGATCCTCCAGGTGCTCTGTATGCAGTGTGTCCGACCCCATAGTCTCCAATCTTATCAATTCGTAAATGGGGCATTCGGCAAGCAGGTGGAAGCTGGACTCGTCGCCATCCACGCACTTTGGTCATCGGGGGTTTTACGCCTATCAGAGTCTGTGGTGCCTGTTCAGTCGGCAGTGTCCTGTATACACATTTATTTATGACGAACCTTATGCTTCCTCTGGAAAGTTTGTATATCCCACAGATATAAGATGATTATATGATACCAGACGGAATACTACATTTAAACTTTGTCTATGACGCATGATCTCTTTCATTATATTCACTTGGTAATATGCGCTATCCTTTTATTTGCCTTGTACAAACATACACTCACACAAGCATAGATATGGCGTTGAAGCAAATTTTCAAGCCAATAGTCACTCGTCGCCGTAGTAACAAGTGAAAAATGTAACAATTTTGATGAAATACTTATTAGTTTTTAGACAGAGTTGGATTCAGTGCTAATATTAATTTGTTAATTGAAAAAAAAATTGTTTTAAATTGAATAAATCAATAGCTAACAATTCTAATCGTTTCTATTCTAATTCCAGTGACCTGCCTAATATATATTTTTTTTTTTATTATTCTGGCCTTTCTCAATCAATTGTATGAACGTGTGCAGTCACGTAGTTATTCGTAGAGGTTATCAGCCTTAGTTCGACACCGCCGTCTGAGCTACATTCAAAAATCTTATATCTCTATAAAACTGGATATTTCGACTGGAAATATAGTTTGAAGTCGGGTTCATTGACCCCCGTTATGTTCCCTTATTCCTTTCGCCCATTCCCCAAAATTGCCATACATTTGGACTGATACGATAAGTACAAAACATCCCAACTCAAACGTGTCAAAGTCAAAGTTATGCAACAGTAGATTTCTTCGCAGCTTCTATTTGGTACTAGTTGAGATTCATGAAATTTCACTCAGATTTCCGATCGATCCATATAGAAGTCAGTAAAAATTGATACGTATATAATCTTTAAGTCTTTCATTCAGGTGCCCGCTATTTTGATAATAAAGCCACTGTTTAATTTTAATCGTTAAGTATTTATATTTTGATATTTTCACCGCGTATTAACATGTCGGTGTTTGTATATTATTTTTTCTTTACGTACCCGCTCATTATTCGTAGTACGGGATCAACGACGCCTGTACCGGACGAAGTGGGCGTGGTATTCTAGCAGTACATCGCGAATTGTGCGCGAGGTGACTTTGTTTTAAGTGATCGAGCAGGGTGGCTCGTTGTGGATCACTTGCTCGCGCGTTTTTGGTCGGCCTCGCCACGCGCTTTGATGGAGCAATGTTATCTCTTTGTTAAATATAGTGAATACACCCATCGCGTTCGTTGGACTTGGAATCTTTGCTGTGGTGGAGGACACATCCTAAGGGAAGTGAAATCTTTATAATTTTTGTAACATAACATAAACATAACATAAACTCACGCCTATATCCCCGAAGGGGTAGGCAGAGGTGCTAGCACGTTTCGCCAGTTTATGTTTTAGGTCCCATTGTAATAGGTGGCGAGCCTATTGCCATTAACCAGGCACTTATAAACCTGCGATAAATACACACATAACTTAGAAAAGCATCGAAAAGTCATTGGTGTGTGCCATGGTAATACCTGGGATCGAACCTGAGACCTCGTCTCAGCAGTCCTTTTACCCATACCAGTAGACTACCGCGGTTTTTTTTTTTGTAATCTATTGTACAATAAATCCTCAACCTACATTAGACTAGGATTAGATTAGGTACATTATCACTGGATCATTTGTTCCTAATAAGCCAACCCACTTATATATTTCATTTTCTTGAAATTTTACTTATTAGTTTGTTTGTGTAATCGTCTTATTTTTTTCAAAATCGATCGATCTTTTGTCTCGATTGAAATACCACGCGGATTGCGGTTGTAATAATTGTACACGTTGCGACGTACCGGGTCGTCCATTTTTGATTACCGTCTTTGTAAAATAAATTACTATTTCATATTAAATACTTTATTAGTCTTGCCTAAAAGTCGAATGTTGCCTAATCGCTTGCGATCGGAATTTATCCTTTGAATTTGCATGATTGTTTTGATTTGAGTGCCTATTTTATTCGTTTTTGGGACTTTGTGGGATTTAATTTTGATAATATTTCCGTCTAAATATTGTTGCTTGAGATCTATTTAATTGACCTAACATTTTCCCACAATGTGATTTTTTGGTCAAGAGCGAGTCACTTTGGGGGACGGTTGGGTTACTCAAATTAATTAATAAAATAATATTTGGAAATTTATGTTAATACCTTGGGGAGCTCTCAAAAACGTTTAGAAGCCTATCCTGAACATTTTTATTGATTTTTGCAAGTGGGGTCCGGTAGACCTCCTACTAAAATTGGTCCTAATTTTGCATTCTTGTTTCTGATTTGTGTCCGGTCGGCTCCCAGAACTTATTTGAACTGATTTTTATATTTTTCCCTATTTATTCGTTACGGGAAGTTCGGGTTTTTCATAAACTTATAATTTTGTAGTATCACTTTTGCCTAACCTAGTAATAATTGTTAGTGCCGATTTTGCGGGCCTAGTTTGGCATCGGATTTTTCTAGACACGGTTGATAAATTAATGAGTAAGTTTTACGCACGTTTCCACTACGCGATTTGTTAGGCTTAAGTTAATGTCGTTGACTTACGACGATATCGGTGCCTCGTAACGCGGTTTCCAAGCTCGAAAGCAACTAGTGGGGCTACGGTTGGAAAACTACCTACTCGTAGTCGCATTTTTTGCATTTGCTTCCTCCTTAGTGAGGGGGCTGGTAGCAGAGCTGCTTCGGAATCATTGCTCCGGCTACATTCACGTACAGCACTGATTGAAAAAATAATGTTAGAATTGTAAGATGCCCAATCATTTCATGTTCTGCGGAACAGTGGATGTAGTTTTGCAACATTGTAATAAATTTTAATAAAATAAAATTAAATATTTTCTTCTTCTTTACATTAGTAACTAGGAAACTGATAAAATAATAAAATAAAAAAATAAAATAAACCATTATTTCAAAGTTAAAATCAGTACAACCCATAATAAATCCTTCTTTCTTCACAAATCACATACCGTGACAGTAAAACGTGCCGTTTACGTTCCGTAATTATCATTTTTATCAACATCCAAGAATCTTATATCTCTATCAAAATGGATTATCACCATTTTATGTTCTATATCCCTCTCGCATATTCCCCAAAATTGCCATAATAAGTACAAAATATCCCAATCTTAACGTGTCACATTTATGCAACAGCAGAGTTCTTCGCAGCTGCGTTTTGATTCTAGTTGAGATTTAAGAAAATTGACTGAACACCGTACATTTTAATTATTACATATTAGTAGATTACTCCCGAATTGACACGCATAGCCTTTCATTTGGCCCATTTTAATAATAAAGCAACACTGATTGAAAAAATTGTGTCAGAATTGTGAGATGACCAACCATCCCGTATTCTGCGGGGTGGTCCCACAGTGGAAGTAGTCCCCCGTATATTCCAATAAATTAGTCAAAAAACACCGCAAAACTTCAAGTGCACGTCTATCATCTATAATATAGTATCCATAATGTTATTTATCTTTTAATTGTTATTTGTTGGCTGTAAGTCTCCTAAAACTATAGAATTCAATAAAATATAAATTCATTCTCAGATTTCGAAGTTCAACCGACTTGAAATAAATAATAGCGCTCAGCTCAGCGCTATCTAGACTCAAAGTAAAATTAGCTGAATCAGCTATAATATAACGGGTTCTAGAATGCGGATACGATTGCCGATAAACACACTAAGATTTTCTATTATAAATACATATATATCATCATCAGCAAATTTGCAAATATTTGATATCACAAAAATATTATTATGGAAATAATGTAATTATTAAATCTTATTTCCTTTATTACCCCAGCGGTTGTCGGTTCTTCGCGAGATATGGCCGGCCCACTGCCACTTCAGCTTGCTTATTCTTTGAGCTATGTCGATAACCTTGGTTCTCTGCCGCAGGCAGAAGCTGGATGCGGCAAGCTGAAGACAGGGCGCTATGGTGCTCATTAGGGGAGACCTATGTCCAGCAGTGGACTAGAATAGGTTGATGATGATGATGATTTCCTTTATTCATCAATTTACATATAAATGATATTTTGGAATACATTCTATATAACTAATAATTGTACTTAAAACTAGCTGATCCCCGTGACTTCGTTCACTTGGATGTCGATTATCGCGACTTTTGGTCCATTCTGTAGTTAATGTATCAATCGTGAAGTAACATACAACAAACAAGAATGCAAATATAAATACAGAATCGCTAATTTAACTTAACCCAAGTATTTTTTATTACTCCTATGTACAAATACAACTAATCTACAATCATATAATAGTATAGATATTAGATATAAAAAGTTGTGGTCCACCGTCATCGGATACAATGACCAAGTTACCAGTAGTTAGAGCTCCAGAGAGAAGAACCTCCTCACAAGAAGTGTCTGCCGTGTCGAGGAGTACTGTCTTCCATATCAATCCTTTGACTCACTGCGAAAACGAGCCTCTTAAACGTTGGTCGAGGCTCTTCACAATCAGTTCGTGAACCGATATGATTATCGGAACAACAATTACTGAATCCGCGGCTCACATATCGACATAAACATCAAGCATTTAAGGCTTAAAGGACCCAAAATTGTGGGAAAAAGGTAATACGTGTTTCGGAAAAGAATTCCAAGTCTTTATAATGCGGTAGAGAAAAGTGCCACTAACCATTTGGTCCTAGTTAGAATTATTTTCACTTCATTTTCTCTGCATAATATATGTCTCTGTATATTATATATGTCTGTATATTTATAGTATTATAAAGTGTATCCAAGCAAGTTTATCCGTATTCTAGAACCCTAAGAACTCAGCTATGCTGAGTCTTGTTAGCACTAGTATATGTCTATATTTTTGTTTGTTTATTCAATACCGTTCCCACTTCCCATGGGAAACTATTCAATGGATAAAAAATAGCCTATATGTTACTTTAGACTAGTTTAAATGAACGATTCTGAACACAAAAATATATTTGAAATGAAACTATTTGTAACGGATTCTATCGCGATTTGTTTGATGTTATTTTATTATTTACACTAATTTTGTTTAAATGTATAATATGGATACATAGACTTCCGACAATATCATAAAAAATATATTTTTTAATTCTTGTCTGTTTGTCTGTCTGCGATGGACGCAAAAGCTACTGAACAGATTTTGGTATGGGGTTTTCATTAGAAAGGTCTTGGTCAGACTTAAAATCTGCCGTACATTTGTTTGCAATTGGTAGAGTAGAACCGAAGATATGACCATAAAACGATGAATGACCTCCGCGCAGGCGAAGCTGCGGGTTTCAGCTAGGTTTTAATATTAGTAGGAGAATGGTAACGTAGATATCTTTTATTTTTCATTATCTTGGGGTGAGCCCAAAGAAAGGGATGCAAAACATCCGTTGACGTCATTCAAGGTCAAATTTTTGCTTCAGAGCTGTAAAGGCAACAAAGACTCCTTGTCAATATCACTATCCGTACATAATAATAGTTGGTTTTCATACAGTTGGCATTTTACGTGTACAGTGGTGTACAGTATACTTTATGGTTGGTATAATTGAGAATCTGTGGCCTGTGTTGTATGATGGTGGTATGAATTTACCCTTAAAGTATTTATTGATCGATAAAAGTTATTTTGGAAAAGTAATATGTCTATCCCCTACAGCGGCACTCTTCGACGGTCCGGTGGAGTTGTTTCTGCTATAGGAAAACAGTTAAGAGGAGTTAATTTAAAAGCTGCTAAGAGAATCGCTGTGAAATTTGATCCTTTCGGTGATAATGTTACACATACAAGGTGATTATATGCTTGTAATCGTTCAAGTCTTTATGAGTCTGTCGTTTCCTTTGTACTAGTCCTTAACTTTTCTTCTATACATTTATTTAACTGTTAAAAATAATATATCCGTATTGTACATATTCACAGTAAAAACATAACCTAATAAATACATTTAACCGAATATGAAACTTGACTTACATTGGGACCTAAACTTATCTGGCGAATCGTGGGTGTGTAATACACCTCTGCCTACCCCTTCGGGGATACAGGCGTGAAGTTATCTAGTTATGTAGAAACTTGGCTATATAGTCGTATTTTAATTACACTATAGGGCTAACTAGACTTAAGATAACCATGATTATTGTACTGCATGTTTTTAATATCTTTTTAATATTTTAATCCCTATTACCGAAACCTCACTGTCAAAATATAATTAATTTTGTTATAACCTTACAATCGAACACTCTAAGCATGACTACAAAATAAGATTTCGATATCAAATAGAATTACTTATACATTATACATTCTTTCAAACAAGTATAAAGTTAGATTTAAGATTACATAGCTCTAGTAATTACAAAAATGCCCCTACCTAAAGTTTTGACTGCACAAAGTTACATTTTATAGAAAGTAGAAAATAATTTCAAGTTGCGAACCGACTACTTGTAACTTGGCAGGTAAACACTCACTGTGTGTAAAATTACAAGAAAGGATTCAATACCTTCATTAGGTATATAGGCAACAAGACTTGCTTATTGATAATACTATGTATATATAGTATAAGATACTATATATGATACTATAAGATGAACATTTTTCAGGAATTTTCTGCACTACATAAGTTCAAAAAAAATAGCACTAACAAATCCTAACTGTTCTCTGAAAACTGAGATAGTTTGTGACCGCAGTGAGCCCACTATCGACATCACACTCGTGCCTGCAATTGCTGGTAAGACATATGATTTGATTCCTTCTGGTGTTAGGTTGAAATCAAAATCAATCATGTACACTTCATCATCATCACATGAGCATTTTGTCCCAATTGCATCCGAGGCCTACACCACGGAACCCAGGGTCTGCTTTCCTGCTTTTCATTCTCCACTTCGCACGATCTTAAGCATCCATAGTAGTGAGACGACTGGCACGCATGTCATCCCTTACGACGTCAAACCAGCACTTCTTGCATCTCCCCCTCCTACCGGGACCCGGAGGAAGTGCAATGGCCAGACATTTACCCACGTAATCAAGCGGCTGCCCGAAAACGTGGTGACGTGGAAACGAAGGTGACACTCCTACATTTTATCTGCAATGTCACGGACATGGAGGCTGCCGCGGCTGCGGGAGTGCCGCACGCGATCCTTAAGCGTGTATCCGTACATCCATCGCAGCGAATTCATCTCCGTGACACGCAGCTCCTGCTTAGGTCGCTTTTAGCAATTGCCACGTCATTTTCATAGCCGTGTAAAAGGAACCAGGCCATTTTCATAGCTTTTACACAGGAACAGGCCTAATGATGGTTTTTTGGACCTGCTCCCTCAATCACATTTCTATCGTCATTTCACGCCACTTGGCAATGATGACTGATGAAGCGTGCCTTGACGAGGCAATCGATGTCACCAGTCGCATGAAGTACAGATCCCAAGTACTTGAAGCTCGAACAAGTCATCGCCTATGTGGACGGTTGTGGGATCTGTTGACCGACCCCTTGCCTTTGAAGACTGGAGTAATGATACTCAGCCTTCATCGGCTTGGGATCTTCCCAGTGAGGAGTACGCGGTTGCTGAGCTTTGTAAGGATGCCCATACCATGGGGACCCATCGCCTGCCAGGACTCCATCGGCTCCCACAGCTTTCCGATTTTTCATGCGGGAAAGAGTAGTCATGTACAGTTGATCATTGATTATAATATAGTAGCTGTTGCCTATGGTTATCTCGCCTGGACGTTCATACGAACTATCATCCCCACAGAAAAAGCGTTTTAAAAACGCTCTATAGCATATTTATTTATTATCAAGTGCTTATGATAATCCAGTTTCATGGTGATATCTTCGAAAATAACAAACTTTCATACAAAATTTCATCCCCTGTTTGAAACCCTTCCAGCCTTGTTTTCGCGATAAAAACGGTAGCCAATGCCCTTTCTCAAGCTCTAGTCCACCTCTGTAGCAAATTTCATCAAAATCGGTTCAATCCTTAACAGACAGAAAGACAGAGTTACTTTCGCATTTATAATATTAAGTATGGATTTAGTGACTGTGTATTTTCTAGTAGGTGATGGTATATTGTACAGTAATGAAGAGTTGTACATGCCAGAGAGTGTCTTCCTTCAAAGAGAGGATAGTCACTATTGTAAAATAATGGTTTGAATTCTCACCTACATACTGTCTTTAGGAAAGCCAACCCCTCCATTTAATTCAATTCAAATTAAGTAACATGCTAAATTAAACTTATGAATGTATTACCTTACCTTCATTTATTTCAGAAACAGCTAAAATACAGAATATCACATTAAAAAGCGGCAATCTCACTTGTTTAGAACTACTTCAGTTATTGAATAAGCATATATCCTCACTGGCCCCTGTCGAACAGCCTTCAAGTACAATTCAAACCAAGGCAGAAAAGAAGAAAACCAAGAAGTAAATATATTTCAAAATGACAAAGGTAACTAAAGGGAACCTTCATGTTGTCGAGGAGCTCTACAACCAGATTCCAGCATTTACAGATGTATTTTCGGAAGATACTTTCTATATATTTGTCGTGATTTTTGTTTTATCAACAATATTCGTTGCCTTTGTTTTATCGAAATTCATTACTATTAAACCTGTAGAATAGAATGTATAAAAATGTAGATATTTAATGTTAAAAAATAAAAAAATGCTATATAATAAAAATTATTGTATAGGCGAGGGCCACAGCATACATAGGAAATACTTTTAACGTTCGCCGATTTAGTCCTTTCGGAATCAACCTCGACTGTGGCAGTATCTGGATTATACTCCTTCTGACCTTATTGATAAAACGAACAAAAGGGCGTTAAGGGCAATGCTGGCTGCCCAGTTACGCGTCAATAAAATTACCTTAACTACGTTTTACGAAAAGACAAAGAAACGCCTTTTATTTTTATTAATTTTTGGCGTCTCTCTCGTTATCGTGGTACATCAGACACGCAAACGTTCAACCGTACCGAATCCAAAACCACTGACGAAAGGCTGCTTAAATGCAGTCAGAGTAGTGTGGCCCTAAACGTTAAACAACCAAAGCAGTTTTTTGTGTCTAAATAAAGTGTTTATATATACTTTTTTGGTTTAATTTGCCCAAGCAGCGATATATAATTCTACCCTGTCTCTCTATACTTAGATATTGTTTAGCTTTTAAATAAATCATCAAATCGTGACGCAGGAAATTAAGACAACATCCTGATCGCATACCTACACTGATGCGGAAAACTAGCTGATCGACGCTTGCCATACATGGGTTGCCTTCAACACCATAAGCCACGGTGACCTTGCGCGTATTTTTTAATAAGTAGAACCAAAGCAATTTCTAAGAGTTCAGATTTATGAAAAGTTAGTTGAAACAAACCTAAGAGATCCGATTCTCAGCACTCCATGGATTCACCGTGCGGTCGCCGGGTCCATAGTGTGGTACAGAGAGGAACACCATGACGGCGACTGGGACTTGCGACCCAGATGTAGGTTTAGGGTGGCCACCTTGTGATGCATCAGCGCTCACCTCCACCGTCAGTAGTGTCCCCCCCCCCTACCTATCCAAATTTGGTAAGATCCTAACAATGCCGCTTTTGATATAAGATTTAGTAAAGTGCTTACTGAAGCTCTTGGCAATCCGAGGTCTTTAAGTAAGTTATACAGGGATTTAGCTGGAATTCCCCTTGCTCCTACTTCTACGGCGTAGTTTAACCACGTAGCCGTTTTTGGTTAACTAACGAGTTAACCAAAAACGGCGGTCAAATCAAAGTATTTGTTTGTCTTTATAACGTGGTCTTTAGGTACCTATATTAGTTTCCCACGGTACTGTGAGTTCTACAAGCACTGCACGCTTATGCGATCATGAAAAAAGGAATATGTCGGGTCTGGATGATGAGGCACAGACATCCTCCGGTATCCTATAGTGCTTCTCATACTTGTCTACGAGTATTGTCCAGTCAACGGCAGCTATCAAAATTGAATATGGCTTTTGAGGTGATTTCTTTGAGCAGCCTTCCTTTACAAACGCAATGTCATTTCTTTGGTTTGTGGTTAATCCTTTTTCGCTCTCGCTACCGCCAAACTTACAGCCTCACGTATGATTTCTAATACCTTATCATGACGGCGCGAGTAATGACCCCGGTCAAATAGCGTCTTACAACCCACTAGTAGGTGCCTAGCCGTACCAGTTGCTTCACCACATGAGTTACATGTTTTATCTGTGGCTTTTCCCCATCTAACCAGATTGCTTTGGTCGGGGAGGGTCAACTGGAATGCATTTAGGTAAAATTTAAGTAAGGCCGGTGACCAGTCGTATATTATGGTACGCCATTTTAAGGCTATGGGAATACAAAATTCACCTAGGGTCAACCATTCGTTTTGCATTTCTAGGTTCATTGCGTGCACCTTATAGGTAGTGTTGTTTTCGTCTGCTTGAAGAAAAGATTTTGTTATTTCTTTATCTGTTTGTCTCTGAATATTACCTAGACCTACTCTACCAGTCTGCGAGCCTATCATGAATTGTTTATGGAACTGTTTAAATAAACATTACATTTACGTAAACAAACTCAAAAATTATCATGAGTGCTCGTTTATGCAAAGGGTACATGGGGTCCTATTGACATCTTCGGGGCCCAAGCCAACCTCCCTGTTAGCTGTTACACCTGCCGATCAACGGACGGGAATTTGCCGCTAATCTCGGGGTTGGGAGGTGTCGGGCGGCGCATCAGTAAAAACCGAAACAAAAAGGAAAGCGAACCTCGGGCTTCCGTTCGGAAAAATCGCTAAGATGATGATGATGCTTGCACGAAATAAAAACAACATGTCAATCCATCATTATATTTATGCTTATTTTGTAGCAATGTATGGTAAACTTAAAAAGTTAAATGCATCCATTTGGCTACAAGAAAGGTTGCACATCTGGCAGTGATTATAACAGTGTCCCTCTTCTAAATCTCAGAAAATATGATTATCGGCGACTACCCTATTTAGAAGCGTTACTTTTCAGGATTTGTGTATTTTAATGTTCTAATTTTTAAATATTGTTTGATAACCAGTGCCTTTTGTCATCTATTATTTATATTCTAGTTTCGATTCGTTAAAGAACGTCCCAATGTGTTTCAGAATAATAGATGTAGATTTCACTCTATTTCTCCGACACTTGTAATATTATGTTCTTAAGTTTTTTATTCATGTAGTCGGCACTCCACGTTTTCTATACATAGTCTGATCGATTTGGAAGTACTCGCTTTTCAGCTGAATGACGTCATAAACTGTGTAAAAACCAACGCAGAGCTTCATTATCCAAAGCCGATTTTGGCAGTTGATATTTTTCATTTAGGGTTCTGGAATGAAATTAATCCATATAAATCGGTATCAGCATAGACCAATATATATAAACAAGTATTAGCAAAAATTTTCATTACTTAGTGTGCAGAACAACTAGTATATACTTAAGCTTATTTTGTTAGTACTTATGTGATAGTGTATATAATTAAACTGATTTAACAAAAACTATAGGAATAATATAAAATAATATAAAATTAAATATAAGTGTAAATTGTATCTTATTTCGTGTTACCTTATTTCTACTACCTATTAGAATACATAATACGGTATATAAATCATTGTAAATAGAAAATAAACACATAATTGTAAGATTGACCGATCGACGTTTAGGGTATATCCGCGAAAAGTCGTTAAGCCGCGGTGTCACTAACGAGCCGCGAAAGTTCGATCGGCCAATTAGAAAAATCGAATTAATTGGATTAAGAGTATAAAAAACCGCTGTAATTTGACTCGACACCTCAGTCGACAAGTAGAAAGTCAAGCGAGAAGTGCTCTCTCCTCTTCACAAGGAATAAATGAAGATACATGAAAAAATCTCTCTTTAATTCTGGAAAATTCAAGCAAGTACTCTTCGAGGCTGCCCATAATAAGTGTTCCGCTTAAGTACAGCATGCACCACGACGACATCCACAATCCAGCAAACCCCCCAAAGTACACACCCATTGCGTCGAAGTCGTGTTTCTGAGCAGATAAAGTCTCATCGACGGAATTGGCTTTGGGTTGTGTACACTTAGATAATACCTACGATCTAGTTTACTTACCCAACTGCTAAAATTAGGCGAATACTGCGGAGAGTGTGTAAAAATATACGTTGAGCTTTTTCAAAAAACTCCTCGAAAGAAATGATAATGTAGATCTCAATCAAGAGTATTCTATTGTAGTCTCCCAACCTTCCGCATGTAAAGTTGCGTTTACTAAAATTTCTGTGCTCATATAATTCTTTATTTTTCTTTCTTGCTATAAGCGATGACTTAACGCTATAAAGTAAATATACAAATTAAATAAAGTTAAAAAGTGTTGATTATACCTATCTTTAGGCATGGGCTAGCAGCACAGCCTGCTGCAGCTGGGCTACGAAACATCCCGTGTCGCATCCTGGGAAACGGAAGTAGTCTTCAACGAGCTAGCAACATACGCGTCGCGCGGCACAGGTGTCTCAGACGCCGGAGGTAGCTCATGCTCAACGACCTCCGTCCTCCATAAACGCAGCAGCACACGTTCTCCCCTCTCCGAAGCAAGATGGGGGGTACCCTGGTTCCTAAACCGCCCACTCGGGTTTCGGCCCATCTCAAAGCCGTAGATGGCCCAGGGTTAGCCGGGGTGCTAGTGAATTGCCTTATTGGGCCACCTTACACCCTGCATAATGAGATTCGGGACGGCGGCGTGCAGTTTTAGTCCGACATAACCCCTCCTGATCAGAAGGTCTAAGTAGCTGAATGACCAACATCGCGAAACGTCTAAGGAGCATTAAGTCTAACTAGCACAAAGTCCATGTAGCAAAACGTCCAACTAGCAGATGGTCTAAATAGCAGAACGGCTATTTAGCAAATCGTCAGTTTCGCAAAATGACTGGACACTTAGGCACAAAATTCAACACTCACATTGCAGCAACAACATTGGTATTTTCAACACCTGTAAGTAGGCAATGCATTAAGACGTTCAAAAATAAAATGTATTTTATTGACGGAACATTCAAAGCTACACACCCAAGAAATTCTACCAGCTGTTATCAGTTCATGTTGATTTGAATAGCAGTGATGATTTAACTTATGTTATGGCAGTAACTATTTAGTAATCTGTGGTTATGGGCGTTACCTATATACGCCCTAATGCCTGACAAGAGACAAGAAACCTACGAACGCTTATTTCAGCTCATCAAGCTGCATTTTGAAATAGATATGATGGTCATTAAATGCGATTATGAAATGGCGCTTATCAATGGAATATGGAAGTTTTTCCGAACACACAAATAACGGGCTGCTATTATCATCTAAATAAAGCCGTTTGGAAAAAAGCGTCAGCATTGGGTCTCCCTGAAAACAGAGAGTGCAGAAATATTGTTAGAGTATGTTCCAATTTACCTCTACTACCTTCTCCATACATATCTTCTCTGTTGGGCTAGCATTGTTCAAAAGGTCTCGAAAATCAAAAAAATGTTGGATTTCTTAGACTACTTTCAAACACAATGGCTAGTCTCTGGCAGACATAATAACCTGCCCAAGCGAATATAATTTCCGCACAAATAATGCCCTCGAAGGTTGGCACAGGCGGCTAAACGCAAATATTAAATCAAAGCCAACCCTGCTGCTATTCCTCAAGGGTCTTAGGAAAGAAGCACTTTGGCAGGACCGCAAATACAAAAATAGGCTCTTTGAAGGGAATACAAGAAGAAAGATAGACATAATGTTTAATATCAAATACAAACGAGAGCTGCAAAAACTTGAGTGTCATAAAGTTAGTCCTTTTGAATTTTTGACAAACCTTGGCCATATCAAAAGGATATTAGGACAATAAATGCAGACGAATTTGTGCCTAATATGTTAATAATATTTAAGAGGCTACTAAGCTCTACTTCGGTAGTAGCCGAGTCGAAACGTAACCGACTCTTTTTTTCGTGCGGAAATACCTTCGGTTACCCCCCCCCCCCCCCCCGCCGGCCAGCGGGGGCGGTTATTGAATGATAAGGAGCGAGTTCGATCCTGACCGGCAGTATGAATGTGGATTTCGCTTTGTGGAATTAATATGTACTAATCAAATGATTTAATATCTGCTAATAAATTTAATCTTATTTACAAATGACTTTCACTTTTTAGCATGAGTGTACACATTTAATAACTGACTATTCGCTAATTAGACGTTCTGCGATATAGACCATCTGATAGTTGGACGTTTTGCTACATTGACCTTTTGCTAGTTAGACTTAATGCTCCTTAGACGTTTCGCGATGTTGGACATTCGGCTACTTAGACCTTCTGATCAGGAAGCGACATAACCACCCCCGCTGGCCGGCGCGGCAGGGTATGTATTTTATCACTAGGTAGATATAAGATACCTATTGCATGTTAAGTAACCACCATATCGATACCGCGAAGCACCGATGCCGCCGTCACGTGCTACGCGGATGACACGCTCGTGGCGGCGAGCGGGGCGACGACGTACCGCGAAGCGACCCTGAAGGCCACGCCCGCGGTTGCCCAAGTCGTGGAGCGCATCCGGCGGCTGAGTTCGAGGTAGTACTGCATAAAACCGAGGCCCTGTTCTTTCATGGGCCTCGGAGCAAGCCACTTGAGGGATCCAGTCTCATCGTGGGAGGCAATCGCATCGGCATCAAGCCCCAAATGAAATATTTGGGGCTCGTGCTCGGCGGCCGATAGGATACTTCGGAGAACTATTAACTAGTCTCCCCCCCCTCCCCTTTCCGGGGCAAGACGGGGAGACCGTGGTTCCCAAACCATAGGGAGCCAGGGTGCGAGGGATATGCTTTATTGGCAACCTTACACCCCGGCGGCGTCTGAAGACCCGAGACGGCGTGCGGTTTTAGTCGGTTCAAGCTGGACATAACCGCCCCCGCTACCCGACGGGGGGAATCCGAGAACTACGCACGATAAAAAAAGGTACCTACATATACATTACTTATTCATCTCCTAATTATTTTGGATTTTACGCGAGCGCCACCCCCAGATCTGCGCTCATGGAGGACGGAGGTCGTGAAGCGACCTCCGGGATATAAGTAGGTACCTAAACATTTTTAGACAAGACATTAAAAAACTTATACTTCTTTGCGAACCGATTATGAATCAATGCAGTGGCTGTTAGGTTACGAAGAATTTTGCAGGACATATTCTATATTTACATGAAACTGTTTTTTATTTTAGGTTCAATGTTTTCTTTAGTTTTCGCGGATTTCACATTTTGTCTTCAAGTATCATTGCCAAGGTAGTCTTGCTTGGATACAAGATCTTACTTTCAGAGGCAATATAGAGGTCAAATTTAGACAGAAAATGGTAAACAAACTGATGACATTTTGGTGTATGTATGTCAGTCCTAAAATAAATGGCTTCTGCAGCAAAAACGCCGCAGTTTGGCCAATGCCGTGTACAAGAAGGTTACAAATGGAGTTTGCGTTGCCAGCTTTTATTGTCTACGGCGTTGCCAAATAAACGTTAAATCAAATAAATATGACCTTGAATGACGTCAACGTATGTTTTTTGTAGTTTACGTCTTCGATCATGAAAAACAAATGGTTATCTACGTTTCCATTATCTATATTCACTAATATTACAGAGCCCGAATTTATTGGAAAAGTTCTTTCATCATTTGAAAAGTACATTATGCCCGATGGACATGGGCTATACATTAGGTATGTGTATGGACATGGGCCTCGGAGCAAGCCACTTGAGGGATCCAGGCTCATCGTGGGAGGCAATCGCATTGGCATCAAGCCCCAAATGAAATATTTGGGGCTCGTGCTCGGCGGCCGATTGGAGACTTCGGAGAACTAGCCCCCCCCCCCCCCTTTCCGGGGCAAGAAGGGGACACCGTGGTTCCCAAACCCGAGGGAGCCAGGGTGCGAGGGATATGCTTTATGGGCAACCTTACACCCGGGCGTCTGAAGACCCGAGGCGGCGTGCGGTTTTAATCAGTTCAAGCTGGACATATCCGCCCCCGCTACCCGACGGGATTTCCGCACGATAAAAAAAGGTAGCTACATATATATTACTTATTCATCTCCTAATTATTTTGGATTTTACGCGAACGCCACCCCCAGGCCTGCGCTCATGGAGGACAGAGGTCGTGAAGCGAAAGAGTAGGTATCTGATGAGGCCATCAAGCAAAGCTACCATTGTAACACTATGGTATCTATAGTGGTGACTTTCCTTCCTGAGACAAACTATCATACCATCAAGCGAGGTGAGGTCATGTCATTGACGTGCCCTACATAAAAAAGGGTGAATAACCATAAGAACTGTAAAGAACATAAAAAAAGGCAAATAAATCTATAATGGTGCCATTTGTCATTTTTCACTATTTGATTAATTTATTGCAATGCAGGCTAGTTCCAGTGAGGGACTGTTTTGTAGAATACGGGACGGTTGGTCATCTTAGAATTGTGACACAATTGTTTCAAACAGTATTGCTTTATTGTTAAAATGGCGGGCACCCAAATGAAAGGCGTATGGCGTGAGATGAGTGGGTTCAACTGAGACCCCAAAATGCCGGTTAGGCTGAAGGGGCAGGTCTAGAAAACCATACTTAGGCCTGTCCTTAAAAATCTAAATTCACACGGACGAAGTCGCGGGTACAGTTAGCCTCAACTAAAATAAAAACAAAGATGCGAAGAACTCTGCTGTTGCGTAACTTTGACATGTTTGAATTGGGTTGTTTTGTACTTATTATGCCAATTTTGGGGAATGTGCGACATTTTGTTCAAGTATAAGCTTTTAAAAAATATAGATGGCGAGACGCCATGTCAACTTAGTTTATGAAAGCTTTAGTTGTTTACTAGCCCCCGTAGCACGGTACTGTAGACTTGTCTGCCGAGACCTTTGACCAAAGAAATGCGTCGTTTTGGTGACGCGACAGATTTTTCTACATTTCATTGGTCGATGGGAGTTGAGACACAAATACGCGATATGTCCGCTAAATGTGTTGTATTCACAGAGTAATTAAAATATTGGTGGTGGTATTGGCACCGGTAATTAGATTTTTAGCTAGCCATATACGCGGTAGTGAGCTTAGCACCTGTACCTGTGCAATAGGCCAAGAAAGCAGTACGCTGTCTTGGGCTTTACAGATTAAAAGAAGTCCGACAGCCGCACGGATATAGACGCAAGCTTACGGGATTATATAAATAATTCTGGTATAAAATAAGTGCAGGTACTATTTTTGTAATCTACTAAGTAGTATAAAATTGCAAATCAGTTGCTGTGCGATTTTTTTTTTCATTAAAAAGGTATTGGTCTGAATTAAAATTTGCCGTATGTTTAATTGCAATTAATAATTTAGATAGAACTTACGATTAGAATTTAGATAGAACATATAGAACCGGAGATATGACCGAAACACGATAGCCGACCTCAGTGCGGTCGGAGCCGCGGGCATCAGCTAGTAGAACATAAACCATGATTTTATTTTATAAATATGTGTATTTAATAAAAAAATGCTTCATAGGTCGAAGTTTCCGCTGCTTTTGAGACTATTCTTATTTATTTAAATGATGAAATATAGGTCAGTTTTATAGGTGAAGCTAAAATTCTTGCGTTCCCCAACGAATCTGAAATAAAACAAAAATATTTTTATTGCTGATAAAAAGTCTAGCCAATTGCGAGGTCTCTCCAATACATTATGGACTTTTGAAGGTTCGCTTCATAGCGATTCCACTAGTAGAATATCACTTTGTCTAGGCCCCCTGGACAATGAACTCGATTGTACCTGTCATGTCATTCTAATACTGAATTTGATTTGTAAAAGTGCTTTAGTTGTCACATACTTAGGCCGGATTTTACAGATGATATAAACATATTTAATGCAATTTGAACTGCGTTAGCATAGTTTATTTAAAGAATTTCATTGAGCAACACGTGAAACCCCAGTATAGTTAAACGCATTTTGGTGAAATCCAGCCTAAGTTGAGTAAAATTTCCTAAATCAGTTGAAATTGAATTAATTGCGTTAATATGTTTTGTATTGTCCTAACATACCTCTATGCAAAAAAATCATGCAGCTGTAACTCTTATAACTTACATCTTGGTTGCGGGCTTTCTGTTTGCGTTCAACTAATGACGTTAGAGCTTCAGAGCGTACAGCGAGGGAGTCGATCCTCTCTACTAGTTGCTGGTATGGCGAGAGTGGTTGAGCGCCCATCACTACGTGACCCAATTTGGAGTCAATCTTTGCGTCTAGGCGTGCGTTACGGATCAAGTTTACAATCCAGCACTCAGCCTCGTCGGGCTGCATGTTCAAATTTTCAGCTAACATTCTGTATAACAATAGTTATTTCATGTAAAAAATCTCAAAAATATCGAAAAATAAATTGAACTAAGGCAACATTCACGTACCCAATACTGATAACTTGGTGAATACGACAAAATGTCTCGAAAATCATAAGTCGAGCATTTTCGACAAATTCTTCTAGACATGCAATCAAGAAGAAGTCTGTCAGGAGTACGGCTTGGCACTGGTTCAACTTCCTGCGCGCAGCTTCGAAGTCGAAGTTGACGTATAGATGCTCAATAAATTCTGTGATAGGATCCCTAAAACACATTTAGATAATATATGTAAAAGTAGTAAGATTTGCTATTATAGGTGGAGACTTAAACCATAGCCTCCTTATTGTGATTCCGATGCTTATAGTACATTACCGCCGCGATGCTTATATCGAAATTTACAAGTACAAGACGTATTTTTGAGGTCATTAATACGATAATTATGCCATCAATACGATAGAAGAAGACACATTACTTGTATTGGTAATTATAATTCCACAGTTTCCATCAAGGATTTTAATTTAACTTAACCTGTGGAAGCCCCTCACGGAGATAGCGGTGAACTGGTTATTTCTAAATCGAAATGACTAAGACCATACAGTGTTCCGTCCCGGGAGTCCTTTTATGGGGAACTCCGCTTTATATTTTCCGTTTCACCCTACAATTAGCCTCTTTCGGAACTAGGCTTTTTGTAAATCCAATTTTAATCCTGCATGCTTAAAATAAGTGTCAATTTGTACATACAACATCAAAAATAATGTTAAGGCTTTACCTGTAAGTATATGCTTCTTGTTGTATAACTTTTACAAGATCTTTCAGCGCATTTCGTCGTGAACGGTTAATGATGACTGCAGTTGCCAAGTAGCGAAGAATATGTGGGCACATTGTCTGAATAGCATTCAGATACCTTTAATGATAGAAGGAAAATAATGAGCAACATTATGACAGGTTATTGGTACAGAAAATGCGACATTTCAACATATCTTACAAGGGCTTGTATAAAAACATCTCAATAATGAGATCTCGCCCTTTCACATGGTTGAAGAACACGAAGAGTGACCAGTGCACAAGCCAAGTGCGCTGTTGGAGCGCCTGCATATTGCTTGCCGTAGCGCCTGCGCCACCATTATCGATAAACTCACGCAGCTTTGTCAAATCATCTAGTGCACCGTCCCAATTTTGAACCAAAATTTCACTGGCAAGCTTGCCCCACAAAACCGAAATGTAATTCTGAAACGTTAAAATTTAAAACTGTTAGGTGTGGCGTTATTTCTGTAGTCATTATGTATGAGTAAATAAGATTAATATTATCAAGGTTTTAATACTATGGCTAAGCTTTATAACCTTCTTACAATTTATCTTATTTTAAAAGCCATTAAATATTAAAACCTAAACTATGTAACGTCATTTGCTGTCACTACTTTCACAAAGATGTCAGCTTTAAAATTAATAATTCATAAATTCGAGGCTGGTGGAATTAATTTTCAGTCTTTGCAAGTTACGATCGAAGACGATGATAATAATTATTCCGAGGCAAAATATACGGACTGGTCAGATGGTAAAATACAAGAGAAAAAGAAGGACCCAGACATGGCTTCACGCTTAGTAGTAAAAATCATCTCAGGGAATGAATTCGATAAATTCAACTTAGACTCTAGTGCTAAAGTGATAGATCCCGTAGTAAAGAATATAGCAAACTTCACAGAATGTTCGATGCATTTAAAACCATTGCATGAGTTGTTTTATAAACCAGATGGGAGTGGACACATCGTGGATTCCTATCATAATGAAGAAATGAATAGCAGTATAATGATTAACCAATCAACAGGTTATCAAGGCAAATTAGCGTTGCCGTACTGTAATCAAAATAAATGTAGTTCAGGCACAGGCGATTATTTAAGTCCTTTAGAATACAGCCTCGAGAAGGTAAAAGAAAATAACGCTCGCATTATGGAAAATATACAAGTGCTCAACAGGACATTGAATTACACAAAAAATAAAGAAATCCTTGACATTGTCTGTCGTAAATCAATGAGATCATATCACTGTGACACTTGTGGTAAATGTTTTGTATATGAAACTGGTTTGAGGAGACATTATTCTATGCGACATGCGATGACAGAGGTTCAGCCACGTTGGCAAGTGGTGTGGACTTGCATACAGTGTTTTCAGGTGTGGCCGCGTCAAGATCAAGCACTGAATCATTCGAATGAATGTTGTAAATCAAATAATAGAGATTGTGTTCGAGAAATTAAAACTTCTTCTTTATTACAATGCGAATTTTGTGAAAAGGTGTACACTAGCATACCTAGATTACTAAGGCATTCTAAAATACATACGACGAACAATAACTACGAATGCAATGCATGTGAAATGGCATTTTCGTCATATAAGAGAGCTGAGCAGCATTTCGTGGCATGTCCATGGTTGAAAATGTATTACAGTTTCTCTTTGCCTAAATTGTTGCTATGTAACGCGTGTGATCGTAAGTTTAGAAATTATGAACAGTTGTATAATCATAGGTAAGTGAATTGGTTGGCAGTATAAATAACTTCAATTTCGTTAAATTCTACAACTTGGTTGCTGAGGATTGATGCACTCCTCTCGCCCTTCTTACTGTTCCTAATTTAATGTTTAATACGGCAAACTACTAAAGGCACTAACAAGTGCACCTGAGGCAGAAGCTGGTAAACGACACGAGATAGTAAACTGTGTTTTTGTTTCACAGATACAAAGTGGGCCACTTCATGACCAAGACTCATTGCAATCCTTACAGTATCAAATCACTAGGTGTTCTAGTATATCAATGTGAAATGTGTGGGACATGGTATCCTTCTGTAGCACCACTGATAGCGCACAAGAACCAATACCATCCTAAACACGATGTTGCTTTGCCATGTAAAGTGGTATGTTATCTTAGAAGTTCTAAGTATCTATACTAGCACTAGAGCGTGACTATCCACGAGTAGACCATAACTGATATAATATAATAAGCTATTAGTTATTGTGTTATATAGTTGTAGCAGTTATGGTATGATTATTCTAAAATACTGACAAATTACTTTATGATTTTCAAAATATTAAATATTAATTTTAGCAGGAAAAGAATTTTAATGATCAAAGCTATTCCTTGTCTACCGAAAATCAGTTTTGTGTGAATCAAAATGAAGATATTGACATCCAGGAGCTACAATGAGTTTATTTAGTAAGGTACTTAAAATTATAATTTTCTTTTTAAATAAAGCATTAAATCAAATGTGCATTTACTTATTTTATACACCACGTCTCTACCCGCGTGGAAACCTATTTTTGCGGAATGTTCCTCTATGACAAATTTTATCGAAATCAGTTCGGAGGCGTGTCCCAGGGAACACTAAGTTGTCTTAAATATTGAATTTTATTGGAAGTAAAGGACGGAGCTAGTTCATATAAGCAATTAACATGTTTTATGACCAAAAGTAGGTAAGGTAAACATATACAACAAACCAAGGCATTTAAGATAGCTATGTTACTATAGTAATAAGTATGACAGAAACGCCTAAACATACGACATTTCGAATTAGTTCTCAAAAGATTTGACGCCGCAATTAAAATATCAAGCATACCTACACTTTATACTACCTACTCTTACAAAACAATGTAAATATAATAATTTTTATTATTTCAAACGGGGACGACGGAAGGCGGACAGACGACGGACCCACGAAATTTTGCATTGGGGAGAGTGTGGTATGTAGTATGCAAAAAATAAACAAAAAATAAAATGATAAATAATATAATGATAAAATCTAATTTGAAGCAGAAGCACAAGCCACAGAAAAATGTATGTCTGAATGCACTCAATGCCATAAATGCATTGTCATGTACCGCGCTAGCATTCAACGAGCCTTATTCTTTGTAGGGTGCAAAATAAATCAGTGATTATCTATAATATAAAAATGAATCGCTGAATGTGTTGCTAAGCGCAAATCTCGAGAGCAGCTTAACCGATTTCGCTAATTCTTTTTTTATAATATTCCTTGAAGTACGAGGATGGTTCTTATGGAGATAATGTTTTTTAAATTGCCTGAAAAAAAGTTTCCAGGCATGTTTGGGATAAATAAGTGCCACGGGGCGAAGTATGCCACGAGCGAAGCCGTGGGGGGCAGCTAGTTCTATTTAAAATTGAATTAGGTTTATTTTGTTTTTTTTTTTTGCAATATTAACAGTTTTATTAAATAGGTACCTTATCAGTGGGGGACATCACCAACTGGCAGAAGTAGAGATAAGAAGCTGACTCCACATAGTTACCACACTCATATCGGTATTTGGCCAGCCGATACATACTGTCAATCATCTCCACTTTGAACTGAAAAGTAGAGTATTATTATTAATATAAAATTATTATATAATATGACTTTAGGTTGCTTTACATATTTTTTTATGAAAATCTACAATACTGCATGCGGTAAATCTAGTGTCTTGTTCAGATTGAAACTCTTAATAATTATTATACTAAATTTGTTACTTATTAGGGGCTCTATCAAATAGTGTATTAACCAGAGATCGGAATAGGTAGAGTATATTTACCTACAGTTCGAAGAAGTAACATACAGTTGATAATACCTCCTTTAAAATACCGGAATTATAAATATGACAACTAAAATCCGGGATTATGAAAACATGACCAGAGGGCCAATTCTCGTAATGAAACGATTTTTAAAATTCACTTTCCATCTAGTCTCAATCTACCAAATGTCAAAAAAGTTGTAATTGTAACAAAATTTTGTTGAAAATATTGAAAACTTTGTTACAAGAACACTAGATTGAGACTAATTTTGAACATCTTATTATTACGAGACTGGACTTTGAGTATAGTTACAAATTATAGATTTGAAGAATCACAATACAATTTTTAGGGTTCCGTAGAACAATTGTGTCAGATTCAAATGTTTTAAATAGTCAGATTAAAACTAAGTTGGAATTGTTTACATGGATATTAAATCCATTTTTACTTATGCCTTAAATACATTTTGCTGTACAATTTGGTTAATAATGTTCAGGTAGCGGTGTTCCTAATATCTTTTGTTACATGAATAAATGTGGTATAATTATTATTTATATATTTTCTCTTTTATTCAAGTAAGAGTTGTGTGAAAGAGACAGCAACCATTGTTTTCTATTATAAAATATGCGGGAGTGCATTCCTGAGTAATATTCTGTTAAGTACGAATGTGTCAAACAGTTTTGTGGAACCTCAGTTTCGTCCCCAGCTTGAATTAAATCAAATTGCTATCTGCTTTATCTGACAACATTTGCATTTATGGCCCTATAGACGGCACGACGGCCAGAATAGAGCTATTTCGTTGTATATTTTAGAAAAAATATAAGTATAGTTTCAGTAAAAAGATAAGTTGTATGTAAATATAATGTATATTGCTTTGATTGGATATTTTGTTTTTATTTTATATTTTCATTTTTATTAGCATCTTCATCTTCTCAACCTTTTCCCGAATATATTGGGGTCGACTTAAATATCAGTATTTTACATAAAGTGACTGCCATCAGACCTTCATAACCTAGTATGAAACAAGTATGATTCTTAGTAATACCAGCTGAGACTTTCCTCAGCGACTATCCTAATCTATGGATGGTAACCATCCAAGGATCCAATGAGGCAAGCGTTGTTCAACCTTTGAGACCCTTTTTATTACAATATAATCAGGTAAATAACAGGAGAAAAAACAATGCTTTTCAATTGAACACCTTTAGTATGGATACACATATATAATAAGATTCTTCAATATAATAATTTAGTTCAAATGTATTCAAAGCGCAATACGTAATTTACAGTTTCTTAAATCCCGGTATCTAATCTTCATGTTTATGATTCTGGGATTTTGAGGGGACTTTAAGTAAATATACTCTATTCCGATCTCTGGTAATAACACAGGTGTAGTTTTTTATCAAAATCAATGATTCCTGGCTAGGATTAATAATTTAAAAAAAATGCAATGTTGCAGATATGGTTTACTTTAAAAACAACTCCTTTGAGCATTTATCACTATTCCTCCCAGTTCCAAAATTCACCATGTATACTGATACGGTATCATTACGATGGTGGTTGAAACATGCATGGAGTTTGATATACCTTTTAAGGTAATGGTATTAAATGGAGCTCTATACACTAATTGCTTGGTCCCTTCATTTGATGGCAATTAAGTGAATTAAAATAATGTTTTATAATTTGTGTTACAATATTGAATGTGATCATAAATTAAGATACAGTGCAAAATTTATCAAACCTCAAACTCCTTATTTGTAGTAAGGTGGCTGATAAGGGTTTTGGGATCCCTCATAGTCTCAACAGTCTTCATAACATCATCCCTCTGCATGAGTCTAAGAACTGGTTCCACTGCATCTTGAAGCTCTTGCAATTGGGAAAGAACTACTCCTCTTCTGGATTTAATTTCCTGTAAATTGATAAAATGAACAGCTATATACTATTACATTTACTATGCAAGTTGGCAAAATTGTCAAGTATATCATTAAGATAGCACTTTGGAGTGTCATAGTATATTTATTGTTTACTAAGAAATTTACAAAAAGACAGGTGTCTGGCTAAGCAACCTTAAGTATATTTTGATGTCTTGTTTTTGATTAAGTACTTATTTTCCAATCCAATTCCGACACGCCCACCCCATCGTTGGCACCGATGTGGTGAAGCCCCTGGGGTTTCCAAATGTTAAAAAAGGTACTTATTTTTCAAGTAGTCTTATAACTATGTTTTACCTAGGTATTAATGTAGGGTTTACCAATATTATACTGCAGTTACATAAATGTATTACATGTAATGTTACATTCCGTAACGTTAAACTACAAAAATAGGAGTGTATGCTGTCTTTATAATATACTAGTTATATGTTAAATAACTTACCTCAGGAGTGTCCTCATCAGGATATAGCATTTTTCTAATGTCAATAACATAATCAATCATGTTGGTTTTGCTAAGAATCTCTAGCTTGGCTTGTAATAGTTCTGACTGGTCATAAGTCTGAAATTGAAGGTATATGATACAAATAAATCATAAAACTTGTAAGTTAAAACGGTTCAACAACAGTTGTGGTTAACTTTTATAACCTACCTCTTTGGCAGCCAAAAACTCCAGTAAAGGAAACACCAAATGTCGGTCTAGGTATTGTCCTATCTTAAACGTTAAATCGAACTTCGAGTAACTCATTTTTCTTGTTTACTGGGAAAATCTCACACAAAATATAAATACATCTACTCGTGAAAGTAATATGGTAAAGAGAAGACAACTTTACAAATGACTTGGCTTTGGTAGATGTTTGACACTTGATTATTGTAATTTGTGCTTCTTGTCACTCTCATCTAATGGTGTATCAATGTATCTCTTTCATATGTTGAAGAAACGTTATACATCCGTTTCTGTAACGCTTTTCCAAGTGACGTAAATAAATTTAACCTCAAAATGACAACTTCGCGTTTTGGAAACGGAAATGCTAGAATATGTAGAGGTGTCGTGTCAGTCGTGTGGTGTTGCTTATCGATAATCAAAATCGTCTGCCTGAACTCGATTTCACTTGCCGTGCGTGTGCCTCTATGACAAAACAAATATTTTTTCAAAGTTTTTCAACGTTTAAGTTTACAACAAAGTTTATTAGGTCTGTGGTGTGCCTGACTGTGCGTGTAATGCGGGTTTGCCACCGGGCATGTTTCGGCCTGCAAAAATGAAAATTTCGATATAAAAAGAATATATATTGATAGATCTTAATTAGCCCTTTCGAACTACGTTAATTAATTTATGAGCCCGTCTTTCGTTTTCCCAGGAAAAATCTAAATATTATTTTCCTTTTTTCACCTTTTCAAATACCCGTATCTCTTTAAAATATGGTTATTTTTTATTCTACCAAGTGTAGAAAAATTGCCCTTGAGCTAATTTTAATTGCCCGCGTGTCAATTATTATAAATATTTAATAATAATCCTATAAAAAATAAAAAAACCGTAATGGGATTTCGAAACAATTATTTGCGCACTGCGCATGCGCGGTACAAAAAGGGCAACACTGCTCTAGTTTAAGGGCATGTCCACATTAACACTGCTCTAGTCTAAGGGCATGTCCACATCACCACGGCACGACGTCGTTGCCGTGGAACGGTGCGGTGTCGCGGCGCGGCACGTTGCCGTGACGTGGAAATTTACGTTGCCGTACCGTAAAAATGTACGTCACGACGCCGCAACCGCCGCACCGTGCCTTGTAATACTTCACTAAATACCAGATAAATAGCAGTCTCGTTGTAGATATGGACCGCACAAACGTATTCTGCTACTGTTGTTATTAAAAAGACCGAGAGAAGTTGGAGAAAAAAATGTAAAAGACAGTACTGGGTGCACCTATAATTATCTTTTAATTATGAATAGTGATGGAAATCATTTCAATAAAAAATATGAGGCGTTGAAAACCTGTGACCACAAATTTTACAGTTCTTTGAACATTATACATAATTGTACAGTTTCTTGAAATATTGGAATTATTAGGTCTGTTAAGGAGACTTCACCTTAGATTATAAAAAAAAGTGGAAAATAGGATTTAATTTTATATAAGTAGGTATAACAAATTCAATAAAAGAAAATTATTGAACTTATAATTCAAAATATATATATTTTTTTTGTTTTAAGGAATATTAGTAACCGAAATTACTAATATTCCCCCTAACCCCTCCAGCTAAGCTAAATTGCTTGTGTTAGGAGTAGGTTCACGTCGGTAGTGTAATGGCCAGTATTCGAACCCGGGACCTCTCGATCGTAAGGTCAACTCCTTAACCACTAAGCTACCGACGCTTTATAATAATAATACTGAGATATAAGTTAAAATTGAGGTTATATTCGACATAAAAATAAAACAATTTTTTAATTTTCATTGTCAACTCACGTGTAACTCAACATTATCCCCACAATATACCTAATGATAATAAAAATCTAGTAATAATAAAACCACTTACATTGAAATATTACTTTAATCATCAGCTTCATTTTTTATTATGACTTACGACGAAAAATAACTTTACATACTTTATATAACTTTTCTACTGGTGGTAGAAATTTGATGACACAAATTTATCACAAAATTCGAGCGGGTGGGTACCACCGTGCACGATTGCAGAAAACCCTCCATAGTAATCCAATTTCGGTTTGATTGCGTTCAGGGGTCAGCAAGTGCATAGCCGGGCAGGGGGATTATGGTCGCAGCACTAGTGGGACCAGTGGGTGTCACGCGGTGCTGCGACGACAATCCTCTTCTGATGAGGCCGTCAAGCTGAGTGCCACCATTGTTAGCATGGTACGTGTATGTAATGGTGACCTTCTTTCCTGAAACTTTACCTTCAGCTTACCATCAGACGAGGTCGTCAAATTGACGTGTCCTAAATATAAAAAATAAATAAAAAATAATTTGATATTTTGTTGTAAATGCTGCCCTTAGAGCAGTGTTGCCTTTTTTCTATCGCGCATGCGCAATGCGCAAATAATTGTCTTCGAAATCCCATTACGGTTTTTTTTATTTTTTATAGGATTATTCTTGAATATTTATAATAATTGACCCGCGGGCAATTTAAATCAGCTCAAGGGCAATTTTTCTACGCTTGGGAGAATAAAAAATAACCATATTTTAAAGAGATACGGGTATTTGAAAAGGTGAAAAAAGGAAAATGATATTTTGATTTTTCCTGGGAAAACGAAAGACGGGCTCATAAATTAATTAACGTAGTTCGAAAGGGCTAATTAAAATCTATCAATATATATTTTTTTATATCGAAATTTTCATTTTTGCAGGCCGAAACGTGCCCGGTGGTCTTGCCATGGCATGGGCAATATTAGAATAATATTATGTAATCTGTGGTGTATAACCACAGATTCTACAATGGTGCTTGGTAATTATTGTTGTATTAAGAATTTAGAGTAATAAGAAACGGGAGAACCCTTCAATTTCCCCGGTGTGTTGTAATTTTTCTGCCGCTTTTGTCGGGAGGCGAGGTAAACATGTACAGTAGACAAAGACATTTTTACGCACACTTATGTAAATAAATTTCACATGCATACTGAACCAAATCACCTTACAGACACATTTTTTTAGTAGTGTGAGTAATTTTTCTGTTAATCCGTGGTTGACGATACGTCCAGACGTCCACTAGTGCCAAGTGACGGGACACAATTATATTGAGCTAAATAATGAACAAAAATGAATGACTGATATCAGCTGGTAATGAGCGCAGCAATATTAACTATTTCAAACGTACACATTATTTTCCTTAGTGTTCTATTGGCTTGAATCTCTAAAAAATTATAATATCGAGGGTGCCATTTCGAAACCGGAGATGACCCAGGGTCAGTCAGGTAGCAAAGGATATGCTTTATATGCAACCTTACACCCCGGCGTCTGAAGACCCAAGACGGCGTGCGGTTTTAGTCGGTTCAAGCCCGACATAACCAACCCCGGTGGCCGGCGGGGGGTATCCGAGGGGATTTCCGCACGAAAAAAAAGGTACTAATATATATATAATAGTTACAATAATTAATAATGACCGTATAAATAAAAACAGAGTAGTAAACCCTGTCGCATTGGGAATTCCTGTATTTACTGATGTATGTAAGAAAATAAATAATATAATATAATTATTATTCCCTTTATTCAATTTTCTTTATATATTAATTACATTTTTACATAGAAATTTATATTAAAAAACATTATTTAAAAATGTAAAACAAACCTATGAAGACCCTGACAGAACTTACCGTGAAGCTCCTTGCACTGCCATGTCTCCTGCCGATCAATGATGCTTAGTAACACAGGTTTGTTTGTTTTTTTTTAATAATTATAACTAGTAATCAAAAATAATAACCGGTGCAGTGCGAGCTGGACTCTTACACGAAGGATTCAGTAAGAGTACAACTCGCACGACTTTTTGTTCAAATCGTACGAAGCTCTTCTAAGGTATGAATTTTCTTTTTTAAATATCTCTTATTATTTAATTTTTAAAATGTAACAGATTTTTCGATTTTCTTTTGCTGGGCGTATCGGGCTAAGAGCAAATTATTATGTAATAAGTAAAGTTTACTAAATGAACCTAAGTAAATTAATTAAGTAGCTCAATCCCGTATCATAATATTATTTTATAAAACATATTACTTACTTGAGGTTGTGACATAGACGGGAATGAATATTGATGATCAAGTTGTATTCTCCAGAGGTTTTGTTGTTGCAGTATATGGTCTTCTTGTATATTTCTTGGAACAACATTTAATTTATTATTTTCATTCATAAAAGATTTCAGTTGCTGGTAAAAATTACAATATGTAAAATACATGGCCTTTTCAAAATTTTTTGAAAACACATAAATCAAAGTAATTGGTGAGTAATCACCTCATTTGAAATATACAGTCTTCAGGGGCTTTAAAGTGTTATTGGTCTAAGGGCTACTGACCAGCAGCTTGCCACTAGTGCTCTCACTCATACATCGTACGGTACAATAGTATGGCTAATGCTGGTGATGATTAGTTAGTGCTTGAAGTGTTTGCAAAATTCAAACATCTTCACAAACTCTCACATTTATAACATTATATATAGTAGGATAGGATAAATTAGTATTAGTGTAATATAACATGCTAAGTTATAAAATAATTATTACATTTTTCAGACCTTTCTACTGTAAATTGTTGTTCGCATCGGTAAACATTTCATTTAATCATTCATTCGCACGTTGTGGACATCCCTACTGGAGTTGCGGTGTCAAACCCCTGTACCACGAGACTTATTTAACGATAGGTTATGAGTTATGCAAATGATTATTTAAAATTAACTAGACTGCGGGCAGATGCTGGATGCGGCAAGCTGAAGATTGGGCGCTCATTAGAGACTAATAGAGGTTTATGATGAAGTAATTAATAAAAATAAACTTACATACACACTAACTTGGGCGCCTTTTCTCTTTTCTGGAGCCGTCTGTGTAGCAGATGGTGCCATTGGTGTGCATCTGCCAGTCGTCTCTCGGTCCTATATGTATTCTATATTTCTTGTCGAAGGTCCTTTCTTTCCTTATCAGATCATTGTTTAAAAAGATCATTGATAGTCTTTCTTCGTAGTCTTGACTGATCATGACATGGCCCTCATCTAGTGTATTGCCAGTCCATAGGCCAGTGCTTTTCAGTTTGAACCATTGTTCAATCGCTCTCTTTTTCGTTTCCAAGTCTAGAGATAAACCCTCTAGACTTGTAGGCCTAGTATGATCTCGAGCGCGGCCGTGGGTGTAGTCCTCATCGCGCCAGTGGTCATCAGGGCTGCCAGTTTTTGAACTTTGTCTAGTTCTTGTTTGTTCCTTCCTACGTTGGCTTTATGCCACCATACTAGGACGCCGTGTAGGATTCTCGGCATGATGATTGCCTTGTAGATCCAGAGTACTGTGGCTGGCTTTATTCCCCAGCTTCTTCCTATTGCACTTTTACACTGCATCAAGGCCATTTTCGCTTTCGAGCATGTGTTGCAGCCTGTCTGGCACACAGATACGTTCCGAAAGGATGGCGGGAAGTAGGAGTCATTTTCATCCCGAAGCCAGGAAAGGGTGATTACACGAATCCCAAAGCACATTGACCAATCAGTCTGACCTCCTTCATGCTAAAGACCATGGAACGCCTATGCGAGAGGGAGCTGAGAGATGGTGCACTAAAAGAGCTACCCCTACATGCAAACCAGCAAGCATACAGCTCCGGTAAGTCTACGGAATCAGCCCTCCATCTGGTAGTCAGCCGGATAGAGGAAGCGATCGTACAAAAATGCTTCTGCCTAGGAACGTTCATTGACATCGAAGGAGCTTTCGACAAAACCAGCTTCACCAGTATTAAGGCCGCCCTGTCAAAACATGGAGTGGAACCGGTACTATCAGACTGGATAACAAACATGCTCAGCGAAAGAGTAGTTCGCCTTGGGGAAGAAGATCAGACAGCTCAGATAACCAAAGGCTGCCCGCAGGGTGGAGTTATCTCTCCCCTCCTGTGGAATTTAGTGATAAATGACTTAATCACAAGGCTGAACAAAAACCGAGACTACACAATTGGCTTCGCCGACGACCTAATCCTTATCTCAGGAAAGGTAGCAGGAACGGTCTGTAACTTAACCCAACAAGCCTTACGCATCGTAGAAAAATGGTGCGGGGAATTTGAACTATCGGTGAATCCGAACAAAACCGAGTTAGTTATGTTCACGAACAAAAGGGTATTTGGCGAATACCGATTACCCAAACTCTTTGACACGGAACTCCAACTGTCAAAAGAGGTCCAATACCTTGGCGTTATCCTTGACAGCAAGTTAAAATGGAGTAGCCACCTAGACAACAAATTAAAAAAGGCTGGGATTACCTTCTGGCAGTGCAGAAGAATAATTGGTAAAAAATGGGGGCTAATACCGAAAATCATCCTGTGGCTTTACGAAACAGTAATCCGCCCCATGATACCGTATGGCGCTATCGTCTGGTGCATAGTTTACCCGAGCTGGCTAGGGCCAGGGCGGCGAGAAGTGTCGTGCGGTGTTCCGCAGGGGTCGGTCCTAGGGCCACTCCTGTGGAACATCGGATACGACTGGGTGCTGCGCGGTTCGTTGCTCGAGGGTGTCAGCATAACGTGTTATGCTGACGACACTCTCGGAGGACCTTAATGTATCCATTTCAACACCCAGACACCTGACAGATCCTGGGGACCCAGAACACAGTATTTCAAGCTGAGTGCATGGGGATTGCCCTGGCAGCTTCGGCGGTAATGGCCAGGAGAGTGGAAGGCCACTCAATACGCATGCTCTCCGACAGCATGGCCGTACTGTAAGCTTTAAACAGCCACACTATAAACTCGGGACTAATACTGGAGTGCCATCTTAAATTGAATCAAATAGGCCACTTCAACAAAATAACCCTGCAATGGATTAAGGGCCACAGCGGCTCGCGCGGCAATGATGTGGCAGATGAGCTTGCCAGGAGAGGATCTGACATGGTGATAATGGGACCTGAGCCCATAATACCGATCTCCTTTGCATACCTACGAACCATAGTAAACTAACGAACGAGAGATCAACACAACAGCTATTGGAAAAATCTGGAAGTTTGCAGACAGGCGAGGGAAGCACTCCCTGTGCTTGAAAATAGACTGACCAGGCGTCTTCGACAACTGACCAAACGGCAACTGCGCACGGCCACAGCTGCAATCACGGGCATGGCTCCTTCAATAAACACCTTTTTATTTTAGGAATCACCGACAGCCCTCTCTGCAGAGCCTGCATGAGAGAGGAAGAAACAGCGGCACATGTGCTCCTACACTGTCCTGCAACCGCCACATACAGGGTTAAGTACTTCGGAAACACAGGTACGCTCCGGGAGATCGCCGGCAGCGTGAATAGCTTGCTGGCGTTCTTCAACGAGCTGGGGTGGATCGAATAAAATGCCCACCCTCACGCAAAAACCGCGCCTTGTCATGGAGTTGCGGATACCAGCCCGTGATACCATACCATACCATGTGTTGCTTATGTGAGTCTTGAAGGTCCGCTTGCTGTCCAGTGTGACTCCCAGATATTAAGGGATCCCAGGTAAGCTGAAGCCTTACCATCTATTCTAAAATATTACAAGCTTAGTGTTTTATACGATTTGTTTCGTTACCAGTGCTACTACTTACTATAGGTAACCAATGACGGCTTCTGTGGCGTAGCGGTAGTGCATGCGACTGCTACGACAAGGAGCGCGGGTGCGATTCCCGCTCAGTACAAATATTTGTATGCATGAATATGTCTATTTGCATTGGTCTGGGTGTTTCTATATCTAAAAGTATATAAGTATAAAGTAGTAGTAGTAGTCTAAAAGTATATGTTTATCCGCATTCTGGAACCCACAACACAAGCTAGTTGAACTATGCTTACTTTGAGTCTAGAAAGCGCTGTGTAGAATGTCGTAGAATATTTATTTGTTTAATACAGACTTATGATTATATGATTACAGATAGAATACTATATTTAAATTTTTTCTATGACGCACGATCTCTTACTTTCTAGTCACTTGGCAATATGCGCTATCTTTTTCTTTTCCCTGTACAAATACATTTCTCACACGGCATATACATGGCGTAGAAGCAAATTTTCAACGGAGTCGTCACTCGTCGCCATGGTAACTAGGTCCGCAAGGCAGTAGCTCTTGCAATGTTGAGCTGAGAGTGCCCATGTCTGAGTGATTTGGAAAGGAGCATAGAATAATATCGTAGTTTTTGAGAAATCAGCTTTAGAATTTTTTGTTCGGTGATTATTCCTGTGTCTTTTCCGATCTTCAGTTTTATTTTTTTAATCGGTAGTTATGGTTATAGGCTACGTTTTGACGCCTAAACTTAGATTTTACTAATTGTGGTCTTTGAGAAATCAGCTTTTGAATTTTTTGTTCGGTGATTATTCCTCCGTGGTACTTCATAATTTAAATTTGTACAGCCTATGTGCCTTACATTACTATCATCTATGATTATGCTAAAAATCATTAAAATCGGTCGTAGGGTCTAGACGCTAGATAGTTACAAACGAAATACATCGAGTGGAATGAAAGGAGCTTTCGCTCGACTTCGTCTCACTCTCAGCTCAACAAGTACATTTTTTTTTTTTTTTTATCGTGCTGAAATCCCTTCGGATACCCCCCCGCGTGCCAGCGGGGGCGGTTATGTCGGGCTTAAACCGACTAAAACCGCACGCCGTCTCGGGTCTACAGACGCCGGGGTGTAAGGTTGCCCATAGAGCATATCCCTCGCACCCCGACTGACCCTGGGCCATCTCCAGTTTCGAGATGGCCCCCTCGGGTTTGGGAACCACGGTGTCCCCATCTTGCCCCGGTTTGGGGGAGGGGTGCTAGTCGCCCCACCGTCCCGGCCTGCTTCTGCTGGGGTGACAGGCGGCCTGTCACCTGTCACCCCCAGGCCTGCGCTCATGGAGGACGGAGGTCGTTAAGCGACCTCCGGCGTCTGAGTCGCCTGCGACGCGCGGCGAGCAAGTTGCGGGCTCGGCGGGCCGGGAGACTTCTAAATCTCTCCCGGGCGTGCTCCGCCATCTCCTTTGCGAGCATCACATGCTCGCAGAAGGCGGCCCACGCGCTCGCGCCCCGCACCATTGCCGCAATCATGCTGCCGAGCGAGAGGACTCCCACCCCGATGGCTGCCACGAGGTCACGCCTCGGCGCCTCCCACGCCGGGCAGTCCGCCAGCGTGTGCAGCCCTGAGCCCTCGCTCGCGTCGCAGTGATGACACTCAGGCGTTGGCTCCTTCCTGATCCGATGCAGGTGGTCCCGAAAGCACCCCTTTCCGGAGACCACCTGCGTCAGTCGGTACGAGAGGCTTCCGTGTCGCCTCTCTAGCCAATCCTCCGTGATGGGCCTTACCGCCGCTATTGCGGCGTGCCCTGCGCTTGGTCGCCCAAGTCGTTCCTTCCACTCCACCACGATGGCCTGGCGGAGCTGGGACTGCACGGCCTCGATTTCTCGAGGCTCGGGGTTCCATCCCTGCTCCCGCGCCTCCTTTCGCCACTGGTACAGTTGCGAAAGGGCTCTCGCCTCCAGGTCCCATGGCGGAGTTCCGGCAAGGAGACTCGCCGCCTCGAAGGAGATCGTGCGGTACCCACGGATGACCCTGATGGCCATAACTCGCTGCGGACAGTTCTGCAGCATCCGCACAGTTCTGGTCCTCAGGGCCTCCGCCCATATTGGGCACCCATACAGGGCCATGGACCGCACGATTCCCGCGTAGAGTCTCCTGCAGGACTCATCGGGCCCCCTCATGTTGGGCAGCTCAACAAGTACCTAAGGAATATAACAATTTTGAAGTATTCATTGTCAGTTGTTAGACAGGATCGGTTTCAGTGCTAATATTAATTTGTTATTTGAAAAGGATAATATTGTTTACAGGGGCGGCTCTAGTATATGTGGCGCCCGTGTGCAGTCAATACCCTGGCGCCCTCTAGTAGGCGCGCGGTCAAAATGGAATACATATATATTAATTTTGGGAGCAAATTGTGCAATTTAAATGGTGTTAGAAAGCTAATAAATAATATTACTTTTAACTTGTGTACTTAATACACACAATTTACCGGCGGTTACCGGCGGACTTTGGCCGCCACCACGGCCTTGCCTGGTGGGGTCGGATTTTATCCCGCGTCGGTGAGTTGGCAGGCGTGTGTAGAGGACACACACGACACCCCTCCGCCACGGCCTGCTTCTGTAATTACGGCGAGTCGGTGCCCTTATAATATTATAATATAATAACAGGTGCCCTAAGCTTTTGTCATGGCGATTTAAAGCTATAAACAAATGCTACCAATCATTGTAACCTATTTTACCAAAGGTTGGTGTTGCAGGGGATTGCAGATGCGTTGCCAGCCTAGAGGGTTAAGCTTGAATACCTCTTTTGCCAGTAATTTCACCTGCTGTGTTATTCTCTACACCGGACACAACTGTGCAAACACTGCTGCTTTCCGGCAGGATTAGCGAGCCAGGTGGTGGTAGCAATCCCGAGTCCCGGGGTTCCCGACGGACCTTCCACAAGGTCCTACCACCTGCAATACTATTACTGCAATACTGTTTTTGACAGTATAGTTAGGAACCCTAGCCGCGCCTTTAATGGCGATGCGACGCTACGTCAATATAATCTTTAAATATCAGTTTTAAGGCTATTATTACGTAAATCAAGTAAATGTGTAAGGGTGGAAAAATATTGTTAAAAACATTTCTATTTTTAAAGGAGCCGCCATATGACACGAGTCTTTGAGAGCGCCGGAGCCACGAACAACGTATGCTCTTTTGAGGTTGCGCGAACGGCGCTTGGCGCGCCTGTGTGCGCCGCACACCCTGCACAATAGGTTAAGCCACCCCTGATTGTTTAAGATTAAACAAATAAATAGCTAACGAATTATATTCGTTTCTATTCTAATTCCAGTGTCCTGGGGGCCAATTCTTGTAACAAAAAGATGTTAATATTCAATCTTAGTATAGGCTCAATTCTTGTCAAAAAAAGTGTTCTCGTAACAAAGTTTTGTTGAAAACATTGAAAATTTTGTCGAAAATATTGAAAATTTTGTTATGATTACGCCTTTTTTAGCATTTGGGAGATCGAGACTTGATTGAGACTGAATCTTGAACATCTTTTAATTACAAGAATTGGCCCTCTGAATAATATATTTGATAATAAAATGTTTAATTCGGGCCTTTCTCAATCAAGTTTGTGAATAAATGCAGTTATGCAGTTATTCGTAGAGGTTTGCGTATATGATAAGTTTGGCGTCAAAAGATATCAGAAATGTTCGGTCTGTTATCATATAATCATAAGCCTGTGGTGGTAACCTACTTGTACGCCGATACCCATCAATAAACAACAAAAAAAATGAAATAACCCACAATTTCGTTATGAATCATTTTCAGTTCTCACTTTATAAATGAGTTAAAAGACCAGTATCCAAATGACAAAACGAAACGATAGAAAAAAGCAATTTGAAGTTTGGTTAACGAGTGTGTTTCGGAAATTAAATTTTCCAATTTTTATGCAAAACAATGTTATCCAGCGTTCAAATGTATTAGCGGTGCTTTAGTATACATTTCTAGATTCCAATACGTTTGTCTGCATTCATTCAAAGTATTAGAACTTCAAAATACTGCTTGCCGCGTTGCGGCCATTCAATCTAAAATAATGGTGAAGTCCAAAATGGCGTCAAACGTGTTGAATTTGGATGCGTCATAAATAGACGCGCTGCATGTATCTCAAATGGCTAAAAATAGAGGATTTGAACTAGAATGATTGCATGAATTGCAATGAAAAATGTCAAACACGGTTATAACTAATTACACGGATCTAAATGGACCCTCTACAAAAGCTGATAGTTCTGTTGTTGTTATTGTAAACAAGGATGGATCTTTGTCGGTAGATCAAAAACTACTCGGCACTCTAATGGGTGAGTACTTTAGTCTAGTATCATTAATCATTAGCAACGATTATTAGAGTAATAAAAATGAGTGTTTTAGGTTACCCAGACCCAGGTTATAATCTAAATCTTAGTAATAAAATCGTTTAATGCATTCCAGTTATGTTACAAGGAACTCTGAATAGTAATGTCGTTTGAAGTTCCTAAAAGATATTTACAATTTTGCATTTAATTTCTAAACTGTCTACATATCCAAAATTTGCATAACAAATATGTAACATACAGTTATAATTTGGCGCCAAAATACAAAATTGAACTATGCACAGGTAATCTTTCAGTTTCTATAAGAGAATGACAATCCATATGTAGTCTACAATGAATTCATAATGGTTCTAGGTACTGATGGTTCCCAAAGTGCTGGTATCAGTGTGGTCCGAGTTGGTCATGAGGGTAAACCTGATGATGCCACTGATTCTGAAACAGATGATGAGAAAGTTCCGCATGTCACACTATCTGTGGATAGTTATTATGATGAACCCAACAGTATCATAAAATATGGTAAGTGTTATACATGTTGTATGCAAAGATTTTGGTAGGTGGAACAGCCATGTTTTTCCCAGCATGAATGGGCCAGCTCGCACAATTATAATCTACAAACTTGCAGTGAAGGTCTCACTTTCAGTTGTCTCTTCACGACATACTCTTCTATTCCCTCCCCCCTTCTCTCTGCAGGTGATAATACTCATAGATCATGGCAACCACTAACCATCATGTAGATTGTATGCTTGATTCTCACCTGAGATGTACAATAAAAAATAAAAGAATACCTTGTTTCTTGTTTTTAGATAACCCATAGATTTTCACTCACTCATAGATTATTTATATTTTTTATTTCAGATAGTGGAGCAGAAATGTTACAATCATTGAGAATAGAAACAAGAGAAAACAGTCTAGTTGGATTCCAAAATGATCATTGTTACACTCCACTAAAATCACCGAGTCAAATATTGCCAGAAAAAAGTGAAAGTGTCAAAACATATGATGAATCTATCATTGAAATCTGTCATACACCTCCACCTAAACCTGTGCCCACTTCGAAGAAAATCACAATCTTGGAACAACAAATCATACCTAAAGGCAAAAAGATACTTATCAAACCTACTGAATCACCTATTATATTGAAAGGCAATGATGTACTAAATAAACCATTGCCTATTATCAAACCCAAGGAAGGACGAGAGGTTGTAAAGCCAATAGAAACATTACAAAAATCTGAGGAAAGTAATGAATCATCATCTGTAAGCTCTTCTGGTGATAGTATTCCAGACAGAGATTCTGATTCAGACTATAAAGACACTAAGGACAGATCAGGCTCATTGCGTTTGAAAAAATCTAAATTGAAACCCCGTATACTTAAAACTGTTCCAAGCAAAGCATCAAAATTAGAACCTAAAGTAATAACTAAGTTAAAATCTAGCAGGAATATTTTAAGAAAAGAGAATAAAGAGAAAATTCAGCAGAAACATATTCAGGAAAAGAAAGAAATTGAAGTTGATTTAGAAAGTCTTCTGCCTTCATCTAAAATATCAACTAATTTGCCACCTACTAATGATCTCAGTAAAGTTGTAGTGAAACAAACCCCAAAGGTAATCAAGAAAGAAAAAAGAACACCAGCACATGTTACAGCTCTGTTATCAGATATGACATCATTATTTTCTACTCCCGATGTTATTAGACGAGTTTCTACTGACAATAAAGTACCACCAAAAACACCTTCAACTGAGAAAGACATGCTGCCTACTGAGAAAAAACCCACTGTCATTAGTAAAGTGCCAGAACTAAGTGATATTAGAACATTAGATACTAAGGTTGATAGTTCTGAAAAGACAAGAATTTGTGTGCCAAAAACGTATGTCAAGGTAAAAGAGAAAAAAGTGCTTCCAGTTGAAAAAGTTACTAAAACTCTAGATTTAATACCCCAGCTGGATGATGTAAGCTTGGCACAAATTCTACAAGATCCTATCCCAGGCATTCCTAATCCAGTTAAAAACCAATCTATTATTACTCCTGCTGGCAATTTGAACAGTCCAAGTTTAGCAGGGCCCTTGTCGCCAACTTTGGATTTATTGGGTGGACTGCAACCTGAAGAAGAAGGGCTAACCGAAGACTTCTTGATGTCTGTTGCACAATTAGTTGCAAGTTCAGAAAATTTACAGGAAGTTATTGATAAGCAAGTGTTAGGTAAAGTGGATTCAGTTTCAGTTAAAACTCCGCAAACTCCACAAACAGTACAAACACCACAACTTTCCCAGTCTATTCAAAATCAGACACCAACTGCAAGTTTGTACAATGAAACACTTACAAAGTCAGCTCAAAAGACTATGCCACCACGTAAGGATCCAATTGAAATAGTTCGCCGTGACGGTCGAGTTATAACATTGCCACCAATAGAAGCACCAGCCACACGCTCTTCAAAACGTAAGAGTCAGATGGAAACAGCAACTACAGCAAGTGCTGTAGTTGAACATGTCCAACCAACTCCACCACCCCAACCAGTACCTACCACTCCTGAACCTCAACTTTTGACAATTTCGAAGCAATACATAAATAAGAAACTATCTAACAAGAAACCTGAACAAGTGACACCAACTCCTGTTGTGGATAAAATGTCAGCTGAGTCACAAGAGAGTTGGAATTCTGAAGATGATCCAAACAGGTAAGTCTTATTTGTTCTGTAATTTTAATTGTTTGCTAAGCCAGTTTGTTTTAGCAAAAAACTGTTAATTTTTTAAATCAGACCAGACTCTGAAACACATTTCTCAATGGGGCTCCAAAAACCTAGTTCAGTGATATGTCAAAGAGTGTGTGTTTCTACTGTCAAGGTATGGTGTTTTCTTTCTTTACCTCATCCTACTTTTTGGGTACATTCTATGTAGCACTTCACAGTTCATTAAATCAGTCATTTATATTTTCGTTCATTCAAAAATAAGATGAGCTTCTTTAATATCTTTAATTTTCAGATTATGGTGTATTTGTAAACAACCACATAATAACCGTTTCATGATATGTTGTGATGGTTGTGAGGACTGGTTTCATGGAAAGTGTGTCAACATCACAAAAGCTATGGGACAACAAATGGAGGAACAGGGTATTGAGTGGAGATGTCCAAACTGTGTTAAGAAAGCAAAGGTGCAACCTAAGAAATTATTAGTAAGTAAATAACACCTATAATGTTACCTTTATTGTAGTTAAATAACAATGCAATTTTTATGTGCTTTACCAACTCGAGTAGAAAGTTCTCCAGGATTTTGACCATCACAAAAGTGTGATACTAGACAGGCTGTAGGTTCCTCAGGGGCTAAAGTCCTGCTTCTAAGGGGAGGATGGCGTGGCGTTGACACGCACGCTTTTGTGGTGCGTTCATTCTTTCTGCTCCTAAAACTCTCCTATCTATCCTTCTATATATATCTCCTATATAATATCTCCTAAATATCCTGAAATCTCTGAGTAGGTATAGCTTTCTTTAATCTACACTAATATTATAAAGAGGAAAGATTTGTTTTTTTGTTTGTTTGTAACGAATAGGCTCCGAAACTACTGGTCCGATTTCAATAATTCTTTCACATATAGAAAGCTACAATATCTAGGAGTAACATAGGCTACAATTTATTTTCAAAAAATTAGAGATCCGTAAGAAAATCGCAATATTGTAAAAAAATATAGAGTAATGATAATCTTTTAGGCGTGCGCTGCGTAAACTATTGATGATGAACAATATGATTTACTACAGGTTTATAGGTCCTTTTAATGTTTATAAAAAATTCCGCGAGGCGATATATGCAACCATAATATTTGTTCCAGTACAACAGGTTTTGTGTTCTCAAAATTTAATTATTTCATATCTTTTTGATCACATCACAACGCGTGGGAGTGAGAGTGGGAGTGGGAGCGGGAGTGGAAGTGGACGCAATAAGCGACTTCCACGCGAGCGGAGCCGCGGGCAACAGCTAGTAGATAATAATATCTCAGTTTAATAGTCAACACAATTTAGATAATGAGTTTGTAATGAGTTTTTGACTTGTTGTTTTGTTATAAAAGAACTGTTTTATTATTAAAAGTTTGATATTAGAAGACAAGACTGGTTGGATATTTCATTTCTTCTTAGTTTAGATTCTTCAAAGTGTACTGCTTAAAAGTTTAATAAAAAATGATAGAAACGTCAAACAATGTTAAACGTTTATTGAAAAAAAAATCCTAAAAATAAATGTTTAATTCATAATACCTAATTTTTTTTAATTTTTTTTCCTAAATTATTCAATGTAAATATTGTGATTATATGTTAGAGTATTTACACAAAACTGCTAATCTCGCGAGATCTCGGAATTGGCGAGATCTCGCGGTATTGTTATTCATAAACTCGTGAGATCTCGCCTGAGCCCCAATTTCATCTCAATTGCAATACCTGGTAACAAGCAATTTGACACTTCCTCTTAACACTATCATTCCTTGAAGACCTATTATGTTGCAAGCGTCCAAGGTTATAAGGTAACTATTTACCGTTAGGCAAGCATGTGCTTGTCTGCCATCTTAGTAATATAAAAGAGTAAATATTTTAATTGCCTGTCATCTATTTTTACTAGCTGTGTCTTCGACTTCGTCCGCGTGGATTTAGATTTTTGGGTTTTTGTTCTTTCGGCGCGGTACCCCATTTTTTTCTAAAATATGTTACGTATATTATTATAATATTACCTATCTGCCAGTGAAAATGCTGTTAAAATCGGTTCAGCCCTTTCAGAAATTACCTAATTTAATAAGACAGACAAAAAATTGCTTTTTTGTTATAGTATATAGCTGTTGCCCGCGACTTCGTCCGCGTTAAGTTCGGAATGATTATTTGTTGCATGTTTCGACCCACTCATATTGAATTATGTCTTTATTATACTTTCGAGTATATCGATACTTTTAATGGCCAAGACACTAAGTGTCGTCGTGGCATAGGCAAGTAATATGAAAAGATTTTGTGAAGGGAGTAAGATACGTGTTGAAAATTGATATAGGACAGTTGTTACCCGGGAAAAATTTGCGTGGATTGATAATTAATCTGTGTTCCTACAATAATCAAATAATAATACCTGTAGCACTAGTAGCACTACAGGTTGAACTGAAGAATTGAATTTCATTGGAAAATCTCTTTGTGACGATAAGAGCAGATTATGGGTTTTGACTCTGCCAACCTCAGAGGGAAAAGTACTTGAGTATATGTATGTGTGTATCTATTTTTTTAACGTCCGATCAAAATTTTAAGTAACCTATGTTACGCCTTGTAACATTACCTATCTAACAATCCCGCCAAAATCGGCCCAGCCGTTCCAGATTAAATCAGATTTTATTCACAATTTTGTGGGATTTAATTTATTTTGCACGGAACTCTAATTATTTTTCTAAAAGTAAAGTAGCTTATGATATGCCTTGTAACATTACCTATCTGCCAGTGAAAGTCCCGTCAATAACGGCCTAGCCGTTCCTCTTTCAAACAGACAGACAGACAATTTTTTTTATTTATTACCATGAAAATGCTATTTCAGACCACAGTCGGACAAAGCAAAACTGAAATTGAACCTGTAGAAAATGAGCTGAAATCCCCACCAGCCACTGCTATTAGAGACTCCCTGAAGACAAGTTGTATTGTATGCAAGAAACCAGCACGAGCAAGTAGTATTTACTGCAGTAACACCTGCATATGTAAACATGCACAGGATTCATTAGGAAACCCAAATACACCAAGTAAAGAAGAGGGTGAACCAGGCAAATCTAGTGAAAAACAAAAGGCTGAATCTAGGGTGAGTCTAGTTATATTCGTACTAAAGGGTGTATTTTCTACATTAATTTAGAGTAATTGGGTAATTAGGAAGTTAAAATAAAGTGCAGTTAAAAAATTGTTAATTACAGGGCAGAGAACTAAAGTATGAAAATGCTTATACCAGGAGGTAACTCTTCATGTAAGCTAAATTGCTTATGTTAGGAAAATAATTTATGTAGGTGGAGTACTTACTGGGTAACGCTTTTAACATTGACTGCATGTTACAGGTTAATTACATTAGATAAAATAATTTATAATTTTAAAGTAAAATAACATCCTAAAAAAGAGTATACTGCAGGTTTGATTTCATTTAAATGCTTTAACTCTTAACCAACTACCGTTTAAAAATGAGAACACATTAGGACCTTAACTTACGCCAGTAAACTAAATAACGCGATATATAGCGTCTATTCCGTTTTGTTAGATTGTTAGTTCGATCAATCGAACAAAACGAAGATAATATTCCTTTCTTTTAGATGAATTTTTTGTCAGATCATGGTCTAACAATCCGAAAGTCAGTTCGATATGACGAAAAATACTGAACAAATATTCCACTATGCTATCATTATTTGGAACAAAATTGGGATGATTTAGATCAATAATAAATTTTCTTTTATTCTGTTTAGTTAGTAGTAAGACTTCACCTACCTATCACCGTCAGAGTTTGTACTTCAAAGTACTAGTGTAGCATATCTTGCTCAGGGATATTCTTTTTAGGGCACACCTGTTTCTCCGGCCACACAGGCACTCCTGCTAACACACGCTACTCCTGGTTCGGCAATACATTAGCCGGAAGCAGCAACCCACCCCCGAAGGAAGAAAAGAAAAGAGGCGTTGCCACTTCCGTTCTCCAGGGTGCATTACGAGTAGGATTGTAGCCTAGCAGGAATACCTGTAGTAGACCTTAGGCAGGAAGTCCCCAGGAATCCCAGCGGACATTGCTCGCGATATACCTCGTTGAAGACTGCGAAGGGCTTTACCTCTCTCCATTGAGAAAGACGCGCACGGAACACCACGCGCCGCATTTCAGGGCCTACTTCTACAACTAGTAGCGTTAACAGAAGCCACCAGTCTTGCAGGTCCACACTCATGTCCATCTCTCAGCACCCGGTTCGTCCTCTGTGGGACGGAAAAGTGCTTTCTCTCCCATATTTTTTCCGCCGCCTCTTTCACGTATGAAATTAAGGAACAGAATCCCAAGCAAGAGTCTTCGTCGTGGTGCCATGGAAGGCCATATAATAAGAATAACTTCCGGATGTTGGCGAAACCAATTTGAGACAACTCTGGCCGCATCCAAGCTTGTCCTACGTCCAAGTAGAGAGTAACTCTACAGTAATTATGAAAGTATACAAATAATTGGAAACTTTTCGCACTTTATTGGTCACATAGCTGTTTTCATTTAGGCGAGAAGAAAATTTAACGAACTTGTACTGTGGAATCTGGGCCAGATAATTGATGAGGCACATATGGCCTTCTGTAAGGCTGTCTACACACCAAAGCCCCGCCGTCCCAGGCTTCACTCAACGGGAAAGGCCTGCGGCTTCATTTTGGAACATAGGTATAATGATATATATTGAATAAGTCAAATTTTGGTTGCGGCACAACTTTCTGTAGCCGCCGGGTTTACTGCCGGGCTGCTGGCAAAATTTGGTGTGTAGACAGCCTAACCCTGTACGGTTTTATCATAAAATGTGCAAGCTAAGCAACCGCGCAGAAATGATCTCAAATATATCTCGTCAAAATGATAGTCGAAATGAATCACTAATACAACGGTTGACTTATTTAGTCACGGATAACAAATAGCCATAGGGTGCCATTATGAGTAGATTAGCAAAAAAGTATTTATTTATTCACTCTAAAATAAAAACAAGACTATTTTCTTTGCGTAATGTGTATAAAGCAGTTCAGTGCTGTGCAAGTAATTTATCATTGTTTATAGGCAAATTCAGAAACATGTCGTAAAATACCGGGTGGTAGTAATAGGACATTCGTCGTTAAAATTTGTTGTACTTGTATTGGTCTGTTGGTTCGGGTCGTGATACGACGGAGCCATGATTATCTCTTTCAGCAAGGCCTCTTTGTCTATTAATTCTATTTTTCAATATGGTAAGCGATGCCGTTGCCGACAATTCTACCAATGTCAAACGTGCGTTGGAGATTCTTGTGTTAATTTATTTTGAGTTATGGTAGAGTTCCACTTTATCGTGCAGTGTTATTTACCTTTTCTCTCAGTTGATATTTTGCGTATGCAAGTTCATTAAATATTTAATTATACGTTAATTATTTATTTTTAGTGTCAATTTATTTGTCTTATTTCTTATTTAAAATTTGACACAATTGAGAGTGACATTTGACTCCATATATTTTATATGATACTGACAGTATATTTTTTCTTTGACAAAAAGGTTTTTGAAAAAAAAACTTAATTAAAACATTATTACTGTTTTATCTAAAACTTACTAAGTGCAGTATACTAGAGTCGAAAATCTAATTAATTTTGACTTTTTTAAACGAAATCTCTGCAGTTTACTTAGTTTTTTTTATACTATTAAATGATTGCAGTCCTAACTATAAATAAAACATTTTAATTGTTCTTAGACTTTCATAAAGAGTGCTGTGTAAACAAACGACAACCATTCAGAACATTTTAGAACTATTTTAAATAGATGTATTCAAATTAATAACTACTTAAAGATATTTTAAACATGTCAAAGGTAAATTTTAGTTACATATGCTAGCAAGATGTTTTTTGAACAACTAATTAGCTCCTTTCTTATTTGTAGGTAATTGTGTATGAGCGTAAAACTGGTAGATTGCTAGCTGGCCCAAATGCTCCAACTGCAGAAAATTTAAAAGCGTGGTTGCAAAGTAATCCTACATTCGAAGTTGTACGTCCTGGAGCATTAAGTACAACGAAACCAGCTGTTGGGAAAAAGAAAACGTTGGAATCAAATAAAATTCAAACGACACTTAACTTCGAAAGAATACCAAGAAAATCCGCTGAACATGCAAACACTCTTAAATCACCCCAAACAGAGGTGAAAGAAAGGTCAATAAAATTAATACCAACACCGAAAATGGAGCCGAAATCCACGCCACAGCTGAAATCGCCCGTGACACCGAAATCTCAGCATTCGCTGTTGATCGACACCCCCAAAGCTAGCACATCAACCGCGCGTCCCACGCCTGAACCACGAAAGCTAATGCGAGCCGCTGGTCGTTCTCAATCATCGCTTGATAAGGTAAGCATATAGATAAGGCAAGATATAGGGATAGATCAAAATATTATGTTTAGTCTCTTATTTGGCCTAGTTAATATAACACTATTACTAAAGAAAATTTATAACTTTTAATGACTCAAAATACTATACATTGCTATAAATTATATGATTGTAAAAAAGTGCTTACTGACTGAAACGGTTATAGAATTGCATATCTCTATGCAAAATCTGTGTAAGTAGCTATTTAATATCGTCAAACGCTCAACAACTTTAATGTGAGCACATGAACCCTCATTTAATGGGAGGTACCTATATTTTTGACGATTTGCTTAACTGTTTATTAATAAACGATATTTTGAATCACCATATAATTCATTACGTTCAGTACAAGACATGCATATATTATTATATAGGGCTAAAAAAAAAACTTGCTGTGAAAAACCAACGACATCATTCCCAAACCCGAGGGAGCCATCTCGAAACCGGAGATGGCCCTGGGTCAGCCAGGGTGCGAGACACATGCCTTATGGGGCACCTTATACCCCGGTGTCTGAATACCCGAGACGGCGTGCGGTTTTAGTCGGCTCGAATCCGACAACCACCCCCCGCTTGGGGGGGAGGGGGTATCCGGGGGTATAAAAAAGGATAAATCCTCTTAATCCTCCCTAAGTAAAGAAAATTTCTTTGAAAAGCGTTTCTTTGCAAAAAACACGCAACTTTGACTTTAATCCATAAATAAGTCTTGATTCTTCCACTAACATGAATCAGCCATTATCCACATTTATTATCTTGTGTAGAAAGGTGATTAGCTTGCACCATCATTAGATTAATCACTTATCACTCAAGGTTGAAAATTCAATCGTTTTATCATTGATTCAGTGTTGCGTAAAGTACATTTTGCACTAGGTACATACTGGGCCCATATATCACGATATCGGTTTATATTTCTAAAAAGAATTGTATAAGGCAAAATCTATTTTCTTTTCGCACCAATTTGTTTGTGTCAAATATTTAGAAAAACTCTGACATACTATTCAAGATTAATTAATAATAAATAAATATTCTACACAGCGCTTTCTAGACCCAAGGTAAGCATAGTTTAACTAGCTTGTGTTATGGGTTCCAGAATGCGGATAAACATACTTATATACTTTTTTTTTATTTGTAAATACATACATATTATACATAGAATCACCCAGACCAATGCAAATAGACATTCATGCATACAAATATTTGCACTGAGCAGGAATCGAACCCGCGCCCCTATCGTAGCAGTCGAATGCACTACCGCTACGCCACAAAGGCCTTCAAGTCATGACAGAAGACTTCTACAGCGTCTATGAAATAAACTATTGTGCGTTTTTATTAATAATACTTACCGTATTATAATTAATGCCGTGCTTTTCGAACACTTCGTCGATGCCTACTACTTAAATAACCAAAGTCGTACTCGTTTAGAATTCTAAATAACCTACAATTCTAAAGAAACCGTATAGGTAGACCGCAAAAGCTTGATTGCTGCTGCATACAAGTAGATGTAGCTGCGTATGTAATTAATGGATATTTAGGGCATTATGATGTATTAAAGCATTTTCATCATTCTGTAAAACCATAATAACGTATATCCCTGTAAATAACGTATACTTCAATTGGAATAGTGGCTATTAGTATGTACAAAATATTTAATGGGCTGGTTTATCGGAAACGTTCAAGGTCATTCAATAGTGAAGAATTCCTTTTAAGCCTTCTGCATACTTAAACAATAAAATTAAGTCATACATGTCGTCAGTTTATGAATAATTTGATTTTTGGCCAATAGTATACCGAGTCTGGCTTTACGACGCGTATTGATACTGTTGGTCCCAATTCCAAAGCTGTATTGACAGGCATCAGTACCACTGACTTCCGCTACTGTTGGTTACATTTTAAAGAAACCATTAACTAAATTGTAAAAACACTAGTAGAGTAACTAAAACAGTAGCAATAGCCTTGAACATGTTTACATTTTGATTATGTAGCTGAGATGGCGTGTTTACGATAATTGTTACATTACAGGCTTCTTCAGTGACGCCTTCGACATCGCGTCGGAAAGATTCCGCGGAAGTTAAACCTAAGATGACAAGCGGTGAACCTGTCCGAGAAAATGTGCGGAAAGCCTTACAAGAACAGATGAGTCTACGCATGGCTGAAGGTAAAGGACCAAAGTTCACAGAAGAAGAAATACAGCAGTTTGCAAATGACACCGAACTTGAGTTACATGAACTATTCAGAGATATCGGAATGAAATATAAGGCTAAATATAGATCGCTTATGTTTAATATCAAGGACCGGAAAAATCTAACGTTGTGGCAGAAGATATGCGACCGGTCAATAACACCTAAACAACTGGTAAATACTAAATAATGATTGTGTAATTTTTTTACCTTATTGGTACTTATTTATTTTTACGACGTTTTGGGGGGTTGGTGTTAAATCAATTAAAAGGACTTACGCGTTTATTATTAGGTATTTCTATTATGTATTAGGGTTAAGCACACTGGGGTGCTTGGTTGGGGACCTCCAGGGGTGCTTGGTTGGGGACCTCCACGCGGTGCACCCTGGGCAACGGAGACAGCAGCGCCTCTCTCCTAGGGCGGGAGAGACGCTGCCGCGTACGGCCAACTCCGACCGAGGCGAGGACGGCCCTGTTGAGGGCTGTTCGGGACCTTTCCACGTGTCCCTCTGATTAGCAGATGGCACAGTGGAGAGCAAGTAAGGGGGCCAACTCAAAACCGGAGATGGCCCGGGGTCAGTCGGGGTGCGAGGGATATGCTCTATGAGTAACCTTACACCCCGGCGTCTTAAGACCCTAGACGGCGGGCGGTTTTAGTCGGTTCAAGCCCGACATAACCGCCCCCGCTGGCCGACGGGGGGGGGGGGGGTGGTTTCCGAAGGGATTTCCGCACGATAAAAAAATAAAAAAAGGGTTAAGCACACTCTCACCGAAGGTTCTCTATCTTAGTGGTCAAGTTAACTAAGAAAGCTCAGTTTTGCCTTACAAGGTAATCTAACTGCAGACAATATCACCATATCATTTTTTTTTTATCGTGCGGAAATCTCTTCGGATACCCCCCCGCCGGCCAGCGGGGGCGGTTATGTCGGGCTTGCACCGACTAAAACCGCACGCCGTCTCGGGTCTTCAGACACCGGGGTGTAAGGTTACCCATAGAGCATATCCCTCGCACCCCGGCTGACCCTGGGCCATCTCACCACTAACAGCATCGCTCATCCTGTCTCCTCTGAAAGCATAGGAGTACGGAGAGCGATGTGTTCCCGCCACGTTGGGTATTGGCCGACGATCAATGCCAACCCTATGAAGGGGTGAAGGGGAAGCCATTGACCGCCGCCCAGGGTGTACCGGCCGCTCCGATTCCGTTCCCCCCGGACTGCAGCGGGATCGGAATCGGAGCGACACTCGAGGAGGTTACCCAACACACACCCCAATATCACCATACCTGTCGTGTTCGTATTTGTTGATACAAGAATTAGAAAATCGGTCACCACTTTTTTTCACGCTCTTACAAGTCGGTCGTCTCAAAAGAGCTTCGCCTTACATTAATCCCTGGATTCCATGTCCCTTTCAAGGTGTTGATGCTCAACCCTCAAACGGCTTGCACGATAAGTGCCTTTCAGTATGGATCAAAATCTTCGCCTTCTTGGAAGTCGTTGCTCTTCATGCAAGCGATTTCGTATAGCCGGATCCTGTAGTACAGAAACAGTTAGTGCAGACAGACTTCCTTCGACAGTAAAAGCTTGTACTCTTAGCCGGAATTATACTTTTACCTGGAATCAATTCCACAACTTTTAAATAGCCTTCCGTTAATTCTAACTTCAAAACCAGGCTACATTGAAATTAAGCCCTCATTTTGAGAGAAAAAAGCCCTTATTTAATTTTGGAATAGTTAGTAAATGCGGTCATATATTTTAGTGAATTAGCCCTCTGATGTATGTAATTTTGTAGGTCCGTCTATCTCCAGAGGAGTTGGCAAGTCAAGAGTTAGCGCAATGGAGAGATAAGGAGGCGAAATACCAATTAGAACTTATCAAGAAATCAGAGTTAGATCTTTTAGCAGCCAGCAAAACATATGTCCTTAAAACACATAAAGGGGAAGAGGTATGGTCACCATCAGTCTTTTTAAATATTGCTTTGTTTATCTTTTTATAATATGTTTTATGTTTACTATTTAAACTAGTTTTAATTTATAGGTAATGGAAACTAAGGAATCCGTTTCAACTGAATTGGATCCAAATGTACCTGTTGAAGATGTAGTTACTGCATTAAATGATTCAACTGTTGGTCCCGATGCACTAAAGGATGCATCTCCAGATATGTATGTATTTTATTTATTACTAGCTACTAACTTCGCCCGTGGTCTATTTCGAACCCCCGTTCAAGCCTAATGACACTTACAAATAATGCGGCTTTCTTTTGGTAAAAGAATTTTCAAAATCGGTTTAGTAAATCTAGAAATTCCCCCTACAACCTCACAAACTTTAACTCTTTATAATATTAGTACAGATTTCTTATCCCGTGTGATTGTTAGTAGTCATTATATTCTATCATGAAACATTTTCTATTTTTAGTACCCCTGTCAAAAGTGAAACTACAGCGATCAAGCATAGTAGTAATAAAAAGCGAAATCGCGAAGAAAGCAATTCTGGTTATACGAAAAAGAGTAAGCGGGACTCAAAACGAGATTCCGGAAGAAAGTCTAGGTCCTCCAGGAGAAAATCTGATTCCAAAGACAAAGGTCCGAAAGATAGTCAACGGAGATCTATGCGCAGATCTGAGAAGAAGTCCAGCAAAGCACGTCCGATTTCAAAGGATAGATCTAAAATAGAGTCTAAAGAGAAATCAGATTCGAGTGAACGATCGCGGCACAGATCGTCATCTAGAGAAAAAGAAAAAGTAAGGCGGCGTTCAAAATCCCGCGATTATTCAAAATCGAGGTCAAAATCGCAAGAGCGCGAAAGGTCAAGGTCGCGTACGCGGTCAAGTCGACTTTCGCAATCAAGAGATACTTCAAAGCGTAGGCGATCTAATTCTAAGCTAAGAGTCAGTTGTGATGAAAAGTTGAAACATCGCTCAAGATCTCAAGATAACGCGTATATTAAGAGTAAACATGAGTAAGCATTCCCCCCATTCCTTAAGCCACATTTTACTGTAAAAGGAATTTATTATGTTTAATATGGGGTTTTTAGTTCCACAGATTCAGACTCTGTTGAGAGGCCAAAGTCAGCAATGTTGAAAGAAGCTCACCCCGAATACGATCCACATGAACCAATGATAACTTCGGCGTTTTCTGAGGAAGACCTTCGTAAATCTAGAGAAGATGTATTTGAGGAAAATTATAGAAATGAAATGAGCACCTTTGAATCCACGTACGACCCGTCGAAGTCAATTGATTCAAATATAATATTGCCTGAAACAACATACACAGCAACACAGACAAAACAGGATAAAACCGCAGGTAAGGTTTCAGAAATTGAAATAAACACATTTTATTTTATAGATTATTAACGCGTTATTTAAAAAATATTTTAGTTCCGGTTACATCCAAAGCTTGCGCTATGAAGACCAGGCGGCCGGGATTCGCTCTCATACTCTTTCTCTTAACCCCCTACCCCGACAGAAAAGCCTGCGCCATGTAGATAGGAGGTGGGGTTAGCTTTGGCTCCGAATATCTTGGTGGACCGCCAAAAACCCTGCTAGGATGGCATGTTGCGTTACTTAACGGTCTTTACATTTTTTTTCTGTACGTTTTGAAAGTTAATATTTTCTGTATGTTTAGAAGTGGAAAGTGATCAAGAGCCAAGCAGTACAGTGGAAAATTCTGCAGTGACTGTATGGAGCGGTTGCATTAACATGGTCGATGTAGCTAGGTTTTATGTCGCTGCACACGAGGTAAGTTATCAATAGTACATCCTATTTACAGTCCGATGTTGAATTCATGTAATTGCGCGATTCTGATATAAATTTAAAATATAATCACTATATATTATAAAAGAAAGTCCTCCACCGCGTCTGTCATGCTGTTTTCATCAAAGGATAGAGTGGTTCTCGAGGAAGGTTTTAGTATATAATTGGTCAAGTTTTTGTATACATTGGCTAAAATATAATAATATTTCTTGGAGGTGTCCGAAAAAAATAAGCCGCCTGGGAGCTTTCAATGAAAACACTGCCAAACCTTTTGAGATATAACAAAATGATGTATGGTGGAGTTGTGTATCGTATATAGGTTGTGTTGGCACAGGGTCCCATGGGTAGCAGAACGGGATCAGAATTCCACGCGGGTGAAGCCGCGAGCAACAGCTAGTAGTCTATATTTTGCTAAGTGCAATCACCCGTGCCCAAACTATCAACATAAACAGTTTGGTAATTCTATAATTCTGAAATTTTTCGTTTACATGTCTGTTATTTTTTTTCAAAGGTATCAGGCAGTTCGGTGGATTTAGAGGAAGATCTCAGTACAGAATTAGATATCGTGGGGAGAATAAACCCTCACACAGTCTGGGATTATATTTCAAAAATGAAGAAGACAAGCAATAAAGATATTGTTATTCTTAAACTTCAAACAGCTAATGATGAAGAAAAGATGCAATACATTGCTTTATATAGCTATCTTAGCAGTCGCAATAGGTTGGTATTAGCATGTGATAAATGTAAATAAACTATATTTCTACTTCTGATTATTCCTGATGCCTGGTTTTTGTTTTCCTCAATATTTCTAGAGATATTTCATTTAATTTAAAACATATTCATCTATATCTATACTAATATTATAAAGAGGGAAGATTGTTTGTAACCGATAAATTTTGAAACTACTGAACCTATTTGAAAAAACCTTTCACGATTAGTATTTTACATTATCTCTGAGTTACATAGGTTACTTTTTAACCCAATATACCCACGAGATTTAAAATTACACGGGTGAAACCGCGTGCCTAGTAATAGGTAAATAACTAATGTTGATACAAATAAAAGCAAAGAAATAACTAGAACTTTGTTTGCTTCTATTTGATCCTATAACAATATGTGTAATTTTCATGTTTCAGGTTAGGTGTAGTAAAAGTATCGAATATGACGACTGTGAAAGATTTCTATGTGGTCCCGTTGCCGGCGAACACGACGCTACCCGCGGTGCTGCTGCCGCTGGACGGGCCGGGCATCGGGGAGATCAAAACTCACCTCCTCATCGCCATTGTCATTCGCCAGCGAAAGAAGCGCGCGGCTCCCAACATTCCTACAGATATTATTCCAGCAAAGGTCAGTTTGCCGATAAAAAATGTAAATATAACTTAATAAAACATTCCTCTCTTGTGCATTTATTATTTCTTTACCAGATTTTATTAGGATACTGATCGATTAGGTTAGATAATAAAGAAATATAACTAACAACTAGGATCCTTATTACGTATAGTAATGGTATTTCAAGTGGGTAAGGCTCTGGCTTATGTGATACAATTTTAGCTTAGTTTGTGAGAGCGCCACCGGCACCCTTTGGAGCTTGGGAGCCAAACTTCGGAAATGATACACGAAATCCCACCGTCGCGGAATACATCCAACTTGGCATCCCCGAACGTGGCCTTCATGGTTACTTCCGGCCGTAACCAATGTTCCGCAAGAGCGGCCCCAGCAACAAGCCCTGCGGAACATTTCACATGTCCCGCTGATCGAGCCCTACTCTACTTGAGTAGATGACGGCTCTCTCCGATAGGTACCCCTCGAAACTCGACAGCACAGTAGAGCGCCCCCAACGAAAACCGAATTAATTGTCCGCTAATTCGGCCCCACCTGAGGTGAGGTGGTCGACGACGCAGTTTGCTGTAATCCGCTCAAAGAGCTTTCGCATCTCGTCGAGCAACACGGTAGGCGGAGGGTGTGTCCGCCAGGCCTTTCGGATGAGGAGAAGCTTCCTCGTCATTCGGAAACCCACCCTGAACGAAGCATGCGCTATTGTTACGTTCCTTTGTCACTAAAGTCATAGGTACTAATACATACAGGGTAGGACTAAAATCATAGGCACTCCCATAGTTATTAATGCCTCTAATATTGTTTCAGATAGATATTGTTAGTCCGGTTGTTTAATGTAATGAATATCGTCATCGCTAGATTTTACGTCTGAATATTATAGTTCCGGTATAAAGGATTATTAATCCTTTTAGTTTGATATTGTTACGCTCCACTGAAGTGCGTGCCATTTTCAAGTGTGTTTCATCGTATTATATCAAATATCATTTTCTTGGTGTGAAATACCAGGGGACAATAAGACAAAAACATAAATTATCTCTTTAGGACAAAAACATAAATAGTCTAGCCCCTTCTCATAAAAATATAACTCTTCTTGGCAGTCCAAGTGAAAATAAGCTAAATTTCTGAACTGTCAATCCTGAATGGCGCTATGAAAGTTCTCTAGTTGATTAGCATATATGTATACAAGATCCCATCATCTATTGGGTCCTCATCAGCGTACCCATAGATACACTCGCCCACAGAAGTATCAAATTTACAAGCGATCCTTACATTGAAATGAATAATTGATGTATAATGTAGTCTTCAGAGGACAAATTTAACATTTAAAAATTTTTGTTCATTATTTTATGTAGAGTTTCAGAGCCAAGATGGTCGGAGACTTTGAATGTGTTAAGCTAATACCGATGGCGACTAACGGATCCAACCGAGGTCGTCCGTGTCGAGGGGCCACCACACCTCATTACTTCATGTTATTATGTGAAACCAATATCAAGTTGCTCTTGCAATATATAAATTACAAGCGAGTTATCTGCAAAGTACATAGAACAGAAAGGCTCCATAGTCTGATGGTCTTATAACACCGATTTATAGTGACGTTTCACTATTTCAACCTTCGCACTAACAAGAGAGAGAATAACAAAAAAAAGACAATATTTCAAAATTTAGCCCATTTTTAACCTAGGCTCCAATAATCTTATATTAGAATGAAGTAGATAATATTACCTCAACACTACCGGGATGTCAAAAGCTTATCGCTTAGTGTGATAAAAGTCGTGCTTGCGGTGAGAGAAGACCATTTTGAAGCGCCAATGCTACATCTGCCTCTTGAATATGTAATCGTAGCCAGGCTCACAGTGAGTGTCGTGCGCAGGTGTCCCGCGCGAGCCGCAAGCGCTCGTACACGCCGCCCGCGTCCCCGCGGCGCCGCGCGCAGTTGCCGCTGCCCGCCTACTCGTCGGCCTCGCTCTCCACCACAGTCATGGATAAAATTGCTGCTTCGCTGGGTGAGTCGCCGCGATGTTACGCAAATTTCGTAATTTTTCTTTCCGTAAGAATTGTCTACAAAGTATTAGAAGACTTGAAAATATCTCCCTTGTTCGCGCAATAACGTTTGAACGACTTTAACGGTTTCGTGTTTTTTAGGTTTTCTTAAATAGTGTAACCAAGGGAGTGAATGAGTGAAGAGTGGATTCATTTTTATAAAGTAGGCATAATATAAAAGTAACGTCCTTTCTACCTTGGTCAAGCCATAATTTCTGAACTACGTTACCGATTTCATTCATGTTTTTTCGTTGCCTTTCTGTATCACTTTATCGTTACTATCGAATACTGACTAGCTTCGTCGGTTGGTCGAGCTGAAAATCTGACTATACCATGTAACCCTTTTTTTTTACGTGTGGAAACCCCCACGTGCTTCACCCCATCGGTGCCGACGCTGGGGTGGGCGTGTCGGAATTGGACCGGCTAAAACCTCACGATGTCTTCCCCAAGTGTCCAATGCCGGGCACCCCGGGTAAGCACTCGAAAGGATAACCCCAGGGTTACCGGCGGACTTTGGCCGCCACCGCGGCCTCGCCTGGTGGGGTCGGGTTTTATCCCGCGTCGGTGAGTTGGCAGGTGTGTGTAGGACACACACGACACGCCTCCGCCACGGCCTGCTTCTGTAAGGACGGCAAGTCGGCCTACTGCCGTCCTCAGGCCCCGATCATGGAGGTCGGTAGGCCCGCTCCCTCTCCGCCGTCTTTTTCGCGCGCATTACCTGCTCGGAGAAAGAGGCGGCGGCGTGCCACTTGCTCCCGTCAAGGACCACGGCCCTCACCATGGCCTCCAGCGAGAGAACGTCCACGCCCAGGCCCGCAACGAGATCCCGGCGTTGACTCGCCCACGCAGGGCACTCCATCAACGTGTGGAGCGCCGTGTCTTCGCCAGGATCCTCGCAGTGCTGGCACTGCGGCGTTGTCTCCCAGTGGATGCGCCATAGATACTTACCGAAGCACCCGTGTCCGGTAAATATCTGGCACATTCGGTAAGAGAGGTCACCGTGGTGCCTCTCCAACCACTCCTTCATGATCGGCCTCACCGCCGAAATGGTGGATTCCCCCACCTTTGTCAAGTCGCACCCTCCATGTCTCCATGAGTTCCCGGCGGAGCTGCGACCGCTGAGCCCTGATTTCTCGGCGCTCCGGCCTATGGCCCCGCTCCAGCGCCTTGCGTCATTGTACCAATGGCGCAAGGGCTCTCGCTTCCAGGTCCCATGGAGGGGTCCCGGCTAGCAGACATGCCATCTCGACGGAGATCGTGCGATACCCCCTGATGACTCTGACGGCCATCGCTTTTAACGGGCTGTTTAGAACAGCCACGTTGCGGGCCGCCAGAGTCTCCGCCCATACGGGGGCCGCGTACAGGGCCATGCTTCGCACGATCCCCAGGTACAGTCTCCTAGTGGGGGCGTTGGGTCCCTTAAACCATGTAACGCTTAATTAAATAGAGACCATTAGAACTAAGCCGATCCTTTTTTTTTATTAGTGTCAGCCGATGACGACGAACCGTACAGTCCAGGCTCTTCCAGCAGCAGCAACAGCGCGCCCACGGGACCGAATGTAAACTCCAACACGCTAAGGAGTAAAATGGAAGAGCTCAACAGGCAGATTGAAGAGCAGAAACAACAAATTCGTAAAATGACTAGAGCTGATTCATCTGTAGGAGAGGTATTGTTCTCCACCTCAATTTCTTACATAAAAATAACTAATCAGAACAAACCGGCGACTGTTTAATTTTATTCCTGCGAAACTAAAATACAGATTATGCACACGTTAACACCTAACAAAAGATAAATGTTAAATTAAAGCTGTCTACATATTGAAGCTACTGGCTCAAACCGCTGGGCAAGACCGCGGACTCATTTTGAAATTAGCCTGCTGGTGAACAAGATTGTCCTACAAATACTTATGATCTACTTTCTGTTAAGTCTTCATTTTACGCATATTTTTTACAGGACGAAGCATATTCGCCTTCTCGACCTATGACTCCTCCGCCAGTTCAGAACGTTCCACTCGCAGATATCGCGCTGCCTTCGAACTTGCAGGAGATCCTCGCCACCATCAAACAGCGGTCAGAGACCACCGCTGCTGATGTCGACATGCGTACATTGCCTTTACCTTAGTCAATATAATTATTATAATATAATGTACATATATAGTTTTAATTTGTTTAGTTAATTTATAAGCACAAGATTTCATTGCAGTGCAAACAATATTTTTGGTTTTGTTAGAATGATAGCATTTTTACGACAAGATTTAGTTACATATCTTGAAGTGAACCTATTGTTAGTTTATATTCCTACTTTTGTAGTACGTGACAAATAAATGCATTATCTTAGATATAAAATAGTTTTATAAATTTAATTAAGAATCAGATTTTATAGACTAGCTGTGTAACTGAATGTGCGAAGCATATAATTATAATAATTCTGTGCAATAGCAGGCTACGTTATTTCCCAGTATCTATGCAGTTTAATGCTTAAGAATTTGTGTAATAGATAAAATTATTGTGAATGGAGTTAAATTATTTTCTAAGTGTAAAAATATTAAAATGCATCCTATTGATCGATGTACTTCAGCATAGTATGTATTATATGTTCGAAATTAGTGTACAAACCTTAGATTATTATTGTTAGCTTTGTCACAATTCTTTTACATTTTTCATGTTTCAAATTGAAAGTATAATGGTTAGATGAAATAAAGACATGTTTCAATTCGTATTTTATATATTTTTTATTTTTTATTCATCATCATACAACGACCTTTTCGATTTTATATTATTTTCTTTAAATGCCGTATTGTTCATCCTCTTTTCTCTAAAAATTAAATTACCAAAATTCTTTTTAGTAAAATTATTAGATTTAGGACTGAAACTTTTTATCAATTGATCTCTCATTTTGGGATTGTTTTGCCATTTCTTTTCCATAGCCTTTATTTTAGTTTCCATAAGCTTTCTTCTTGGAATGTGTCGCAACGAATACTCCCAGTCATCTGTCAATTTTAAATCTAATAAAATCGGCACCATATGGTTGATATTGAGGTTTTTCTTTGATCCTGGAGCCCATTCTAAATACCGGTCCAGGGGTAGTTTTGCCATTTGTAAGCCATCTCTTTTAGCCCTCGCCAGTGATAGTGGTTCATTATTCATCTGAAATGATTCAAATCATAATATTATTATTCACTGAACTATCAAGATATTTGCATAGACTATTTGACAACATGAAAAATATAAAAATGTGGTCATCCTATTAGATTTATTATAAACTAAATTATATACATTTTATGCAACTTAAACTAGAAAAAAAGATATAACAAGATACGAAAGGGACTTCCTGTGGTGGGGTAAGCATGGACGAGTTAACACCAAGATCTCGTTGCGGTCCTGGGCGTGGACATTATTCTTTTTTTTTTCTTATATATTTAGGACACGTCAATTTGACTTCACCTCGCCTGAAGATAAAGTCTCGGGAAAGAGGGTCACCATTACATACACGTACCATGTTAACAATGGTGGCACTCAGCTTGACGGCCTCATCAGAAGAGGATTGTCGTCGCAGCACCGCGTGACACCCACCGGTCCCAATAGTGCTGCGACCACAATCCCCCTGCCCGGCTATGCACTTGCTGACCCCTGAACGCAATCAAACCGAAATTGGATTACTATGGAGGGTTTTTCGCAATAGTGCACGGTGGTACCTACTCGGCCGAATTTTGTGACAAATTTGTGTCATCAAATTTCTACCACCAGTATATTCTCTCACTGGAAACCATGGCGAGAGCCGTGGTCTCTGACGGGAGGGAGCAAGTGGCACGCCGCCGCCTCTTTCTGCGAGCAGGTAATGCGCGTGAAAGAGGCGGCGGAGAGGGAGAGGACCCTGTCCTCCGAATTCTGCAGACGCCGCAGACTTGTCTACGCCCAGGAATACCGACCTCCATGATCGAGGCCTGAGGATGGCAAACGACCGACCCGCCGTCTTTGCCAGAAGCAGGGCATGACAGGAGCGCGTCGTGTGTCCCGTCCCACAAACACCTGCCAACTCAACGACGCGGGATCAAACCCACCGCATAGGCAGGGCCGCGACGGCGGCCAAGCCCTTATTCGCTTTAGGACAGATTCGCTTTAAGGCAAAAGTACAGACAACTCGACAATAATTAATTAAACTATATATTGATATTTAACTTTAAAAAAAACAGGCTTCTTGGCACGTTCAAGTCAACGTATTAAATTCACCCTGCACAAGCGTTCAGATAAACATTCCAATACGGCGATTTTGTTTTTCAGTGCACTAGTAATAATCAGGTCAATTTTAATTTCTGTCTCCTTTAACTTTAACTGCGCCGTTTTCCTTTACAAAAGGTTTGTATCCTTCTTAAATTTGTCTTGATGCTTCCTTTTTGAGTAACTGTATGAATCGATACAACGGCGGCTTTACACGAATTCTGTTTTTAGGCGGCCATGCCACCCTTCAACTGGGTTATTCGTTCGGAATATTTCTTTGTAGCAACTGAATTCATCAGTAGTAATTAATCCAATCCATTGTTTTGAGAAATAGTCTCTGAACGCAGTACATTCCTCAGAATCGCTATTTAATTCATGAATGGTTAAGATGCCTTCGGGAATCATAATTGGTGGTAACAATGCCAGTTGCATATACATCCGTGTAAAACGTTCCCCACCATCAATATCCTTGAGACCCACATTTTTGTTTTTTTTTTCGAAAGCGCTTTCCAATAGTGGAAGTAACAACCAGTTACTTTGGCATTAGGATAAACGACATTAACTGCTTGAATTACTGCTAACTCGTAATCGCATTTGTATTGTTCTTTAATAAGTAAAAAATTATCCCGTAATATAGTAAAAGTCTTTCATAAGTAGCTTGCGTTTTGTTCGGCAGGAGTATATAAATCAAGGGAAGAAAATTTATGGTATCCTCGTTTTGTGAAGCATTAATATGTAAAGTATATAATTGATAGAAGAGCCTAGGAGCAACCTTGAAGGTGCCGTCGCCGGAATAGCACTTATATACTTTAAATTTGCTTTTAGCTAATAGCCTACAAAAAAAACAAAATTTTTATGCTCGGAAACTTATTGGAATCATACCAACTATACATAACATAAATTGAAAAGAAAGTACCAGGGGCAACAGAAAAGTAAGGATCAAATTTGCTAAAACGTTTCCATGAATTGCGTTTAATATAGATTTAAAGAACTTCTATACCTCTCGTGTTTGAACCTATACCTTTTTTACTTAGACAAATCTTTAGTGTACTTAACTGTACAATCTGTCATAAAGCGATTTTGTCGTCGTACATCGAATCTGTCCTAAAGCGAACAAGGGCGGCCAAGGTCCGCCGGTAACCCTGGGGTTATCCTTTTTAGGGTTTACCCAGGGTACCCGGCAATGGACACTTGGGGAAGACACACCCATTTCATCGTTGGCACCAATGGGGCAGATACCGTGAGGCTTCGCAGACGTAAAAAAATTATAGAAAAAGGGACGTCCTGTGCTAAGTTGTAAATTTTGGCAACTTCACATGCATGTAAACATAGCTTCTTCTACTGACTGTACTGTGCCTTTGTTTTCTGGCTATTAATTCGATCTTTGAGTTTTTTCTGCAACTGATCCTGATATTTACCTATAAAAATAATGACATTCGCTCCAACTGTTCTGTGTTAAATTGAGTTTACTAGCCTTTGACGTTACACATGTCATTGTAATCAGCGACATTACCGAAGCAGTTTATAGTACGGTTTTTAAAATTTGAGGTCAAATATTGAATATTACTTTTATGTATGTTTAGACTACAATATCATTTCAATATCAGATACAAATCGTTCCCCAGCAAAAATATTTGCAAATATTCCACCTGACCGGCTGTAAAATCGGCGTTATTATAGTGCACTTAGTTGCTGAAAAATGGTCAATACCAAAAACAATAAAAGCCAGGGTTTTTCAAGACATATATTTTTAAATCGTGACACTTTTTTGCTGAGGATAATTGTAATAATACTAAATTACGATTTCCCCGAATTATAGTCAATGCTACTCACCTTATCAACCATGCACCCGATAATGTATACAGTATTGTGATCAAAATGTGTCATTTCTTCACGACAATGTGGTGTTAAGTAAACTAGCTTCTTTTTTGGAAAAACATCTAAATAACTTTGTGTGTGCAAGTTAAGTGGAAACCATGGCTCGTCTAATGAGGGTATATTCTTACGTAATTGTTTCATAAAATTGCCCTCCATGTTCAGATTACACAAGTGTATGTTGAAGGGCTCTTTGTGAACTCTGTTATCAGCAAAAACAAATGTCATTTGTTTTGCAGCATTTAATGCTTCTTTGTATACCATGTCATTGTCATATGAGCAGTCAATAACTACTGATTGTCCATGTATCATAGACTTTAGGGCACTGAAAATTAATAAGTCTGTTATAGGTAAAACAAAATTATATTATACAAGAATAATGCTTTGCATTTTTGTCATTGGTATCCTCATACAGACGACAATAATGCCAACTCCACTTCATTCACTGTGGGTCACTTATTGTTTTTATTGGTACGTCGGCTTTTCCGGGAGCGACTGCCATCCAACCTCCTATCCCCGAGAAGAAAGCTTGCCACAGCCTCATTCGTTATTTAGCTGGTGCACTGACCAGCAGGTGAAGTTGGCTTGTGCCCCCATAGGTAACCCTGTACCCCCTGATGAATCATCATCATCAACCTATGCTAGTCCACTGCTGGACATAGGTTTCCCCTAATGAGCGCCATAGCGCCCTGTCTTCAGCTTGCCGCATCCAGCATCTGCCCGCAGTCTTTCGCAGATCGTCATCCCACCTGGCCGGAGGGCGTCCTACACTACGTTTGCCGAGTCGCGGTCTCCACTCAAGAACACGTTTACCCCAGCGGTTGTCGGTTCTTCGCGAGATATGGCCGGCCCACAGCCACTTCAGCTTGCTAATTCTTTGAGCTATGTCGATTGTCGGATGTATTCGTTACGAATCCTATCCTTCAGAGAAACTCCGAGCATAGCTCTTTCCATAGCTCGCTGAGCGACTTTGAACTGGTGGACCAACCCTAGCGTAAGTGTCCACGTCTCAGCTCCGTAGGTCATTACGGGTAGGACGCACTGATTGAAAACTTTCGTTTTCAAACACTGCGGTATGGATGACGAGAAGACTCGACGTAGTTTCCTAAACGCCGCCTTGGCCTCCTTCTCAAAATTCTTTTTACCTAACTGCACAATCTGCCCGAGGTAAGTGTACTCAGAAACAATTTCAAGAAGGTGGCCATCCACGACGACCGGTCCTGGATCAATGTGGCCATTGATCATGACTGGTCTTTTCCAAATTCATGCCAAGATCGATGCGTCGCGAGGCTGAAGCTAGGCCGACCAGCATCCGGGTTAGCTCCTCTAGCGACTCTGCCATTAAGACTATGTCATCAGTGAATCGCAGGTGTGAGATGTAGCCGCCGTTTATGCTTATGCCCTTACCTTTCCAGTCCAGCGTCTTAAAGATATCTTCCAATGCGCTCGTGAACAGTTTCGGGGCTATGACATCCCCCTGTCTCACTCCTCTGCGCAATTGGATGGGTTTAGACTACTTGTACGTGTATTTGGACACTCATAGTAGCGGCTACGTAAAGGCATCTCAGCATCTCGACATAGCGATAGGCTACTTGGCATCGCTGTAAGGATTCCAGAAAAGCCCAAGTTTCGATGGAGTCAAAGACCTTTTCATAGTCCACAAAAGCGAGACACAGGGGCTGATTATACTCTTTGGACTTCTGTATAATCTGCCTCACTGTGTGAATGTGGTCTATGGTGCCATATCCTCCGCGGAACCCAGCCTGTTCCGGTGGCTGGAACTCGTCGAGTCCCCTGGCGAGACGATTTGTGAACACTCGTGAAAACATCTTATAGACGTGACTCAGGAGTCTGATGGGTCTGTAGTTTTTAAGAAGGGAAGGGGGGTTCTTAAAGAAGAGAACAACCAAACCAACCCTGATGAATACCGAGTGTAAATAGAGAATGTTGTTTACCTGTAATTATCATACTGATTTATTGATTGGTCTCGGATCCGAAGGAACAATGACTGGTGTTTAATACCATACAAAAGATCATCTTCATTTTCTCTCATATCTTCAGGGTCCACTACAGGATTTTCCTTCCTTCTGGCTTCTTTTTTAGACTGTATATCATAAAGGAAAGTACAGTGAAAAAAATCAAAAACAGCCCAACCACAATGTCCTCCAAAATTTAGGAATTCTTAATGCTTCTATTTGTTTGCTTGGCAAACAAATCTAAGTCAGACACTTTGATTTCTTTGATTCTAATTCATAACCATCGCAAGTAGAAAATATATTAAATATCAAGGATATATGTATCTAATTTTTACTAAACAACAGGGTGGTTGAAGTAAGCCAAACTGCCTCAGTGAGAGGGTCAACAGATATAGTGCTGACCCCAGGCAATAAAGCAGTAATATCAAAAATCAAGTTTTACAGGAGAAATAAAGGAAGTTAGAAGAAATAATTTGTTTACAGTTCAACCCACAGTGGTCCAAAACAAGAGTTCAATATGTGAAATGAAAGCTATTTTTTTTCAGCAATTTAATCCTTTAAAAGTAATTGCAATATTATCAAATCAAATCAAAATCAAATTAAAAAAATGAATAAAACAAATTATAGTAGATACCATTTCAATTGCAACATCATTAGCAACCTCAAAAATACACTTCTGAGATTCAGGAATGTAAGAATATAATACAACATAATTTTCACTTGCAATCTTGAGTCTATCAATGTATCAACTGATTATCACCCCTTCAGGGAAATTTGAATAGTTGTACCGAAATAAAGTTCCTTGTGATAACAGCATAGTAAGTGTTTACAGTTTATTTATTTTTGATAAGATTCTTTCAAATCACGGTTAAATGTATTATTGTTCTTCTTTGTTTAGACTGGTTTTTTGTGTTACGTTTCTTAGAGTAATGTAAGTTGTTATTGTCACTTATTTTAATAAAATATTAATAAAACAAACTGATTGATAATAGGAAAAGCCAAAAATTAAATAACAATAAAAAGGGTGTAACCGACGCTTACCACTTTATTGCCCGGGTCCAACGATATGTCAATAGCTTCCTGTCACGTACATGTACTGGTAACTATCAAAATCCACAACTATTAATTTTGTAAGTTGCTATAAATAAATAGCTTATTGTATATAATACCAGTACCAAAAGAAGGCTAGCTATTTTAGTTACAATTAAAGAATTACATGCAAGCTACAATATATATTGTAACAGTTTTATTTTTATTAAAATTCAGTGCAAACCTATAAGAAATGTTAAAAGTAACTGTCAATTAAGGTACTAATACGTTGTTGAGGTGTGTAATGCCGGGATATGATCACAAAAAGGTGGAGTGAAAAATTACCTTAAAATTTTCTTTTGCCTTTTCAGTTTTAAATAAATATCTGAGATAATTGGCTCTCTGATTTTTGCTTTCTAATTGCACTAAATGAGTCCATTGATCCTTTCGCACACGATCGGGCGCATACCGGCCGTCCTGACGCATCACCTCTACTTCTAACATTAAAATCTTTAATTTTTTTTCAAGTTCAGTATCACCTTTGCATATATCTTCAACAATTTGATCTAAAAAAAAATTGGTCCATTTAAAGGGTGTATTACAGAATTTCATGTTAAAATTACTCTAGTAGTTACCTGGGTCTTCCTCGGTTTTAGAGACATTACATCGACATTGTTGAAAGGCATTTCTGTTCACATTTAATAGTCTTTGAGAGGATACTGCTATATCACGACTTACTGATAAAAAAGATCGAATAAAGTTCATCATCTTTAGTAGCACTTATTTTGTATTGACAATAATAATGTTATATAGTACACAAAAAAAGTTAACTTTTGAGGTTACTTCTAGAGAAAGAGATACGCCGTTTCTCCAAAGCGTTTTATAATCTGTGCTGACAGAAGTGACATGACAGATCGTATCGCGTTTCGTAAACGTTATATAAATATAGCATTTCGAACGTTGAATACCTATTCAAAGGTTTGTGTTGGTTTGTGTATTCAAAATGATTCAAAGCGCTTTCGACAACTTCAATTCAATTCCTTTACTTGTTGTAGTGAAAAATAACTGAATTTACAGTTATAACACAAAGTAGGGTGTATAATAATGGTGCATAAAACTTATTTTTACTATTAAACAATAATTTAATTTAACGGGAATTAACGCGATCATTTATAGGTATATACATACCTTTGGATTGCCTGACGTTTCGACCAGGTTAATTCCAGGTAATTCCACACAAATTCCACCATACGCAAGTCCTCTCCACCGAACGTCACTTCTATTCGAGAGTTGTACGTGAAGCCATTGAAATAAAGAAACATAAAAATTTCAATCGGGAAGATGGGTTTAAATTATCTGCAACATGGAATCCAGTGATAAAAATCTTGCTACCTCGCTTTTCTGCGCAGTCGGATAGATACCGGTCCGATTGTTTACAGAATAGGGACACTGTAAGTGTAGTATGTGACGGTACATGGCGAAATGTAAATATATAAAAAAAAAAAATACTTTCAATGTGGTAAAATGTCCCCCCCCCCCTGTAACTTCTAAAATAAGAGAATGATAAAACTAGAAAAAAATCCGTTCCCGCAGGAGGAACGCACAGGTAGATTTCGTGAAGCAATTAATATTATTTTATATAGAGAACTACGGACTTTAAACAGTTTAATTTTTTTTCTCGAAAACGGTAACTTCTAGCGAAAAACTTTTCAGACATTTATTTTAGACTTAAAAATGGCCTATCGATTAAAAATGTTTCCGACACCAAGAATGTTCACCGGTTAGAAGTTATGATTTTTTTCCCGAAAAATTTTGGTTTTTCCCCCCTTCACTTTTAGTTAAAGTTTTAATCTTATAGGTTTATACTTAAAAGTTGTTGGTATTCATGTATACTATGGGATAAAATTAGAACAGTTCGAATATCTTTCATGGAACGTGAAATTTTGAGGAAAAACTGATTTCACAAAAAGTGAGGCCCTACCGTCCCCTTAGGCCGGATTCCACCCGTTCACGAACTTAAACTAAGTTTACACCCAAGCAATTTTTGACCGCAGTTTGAAAGCGATCGGGGCAAAAATGCGACCGTGAGAGTGCCGCAAATTTTGGGAAGTGGAACCATACATACATATATATAAACTTTTTGACCAGTGGTCATTTCGGACTCAGGGGGTCATAACTAGACCTCCTAAATATCGAGAATGTGCGGGTGGAAGAAGAACTTTGTACCTTTTTTTTTTATTGTGCGGAAATCCCTTCGGATACCCCCCCGTCAGCCAGCGGGGGCGGTTATGTCGGGCTTGAACCGACTAAAACCGCACGCCGTCTCGGGTCTACAGACGCCGGGGTGTAAGGTTACCCATAGAGCATATCCCTCGCACTCCGACTGACCCTGGGTCATTCGCAGTGTCCCCTCTGATAACAGCAGAGAGGTACCTGGAGCGGCCCCCACCCCCGCGGGCCTTTCAGGCCTGCCATACCCCGACCCCCTCGTGCAATGTGGTCAGCTGGCCCTGAAAAGGGCCGGTTGGTCAGATTCTTGGCCGTTGACGTTGACGCCAGCTACTCCAGAGGAGCAATCAATGATGCGTCATCGCCCACGTTGCCCAGGGTGCACCAAACTTGGAGGTGATCCAACCTCCAAGTTAAATTTATAATATAAACGGTAAAGTTTATATTAGAAAGAAGGAGGGCGAACCTGCAAGGAGAATAACTCATGAATCTGATTTAGAGGAATTGGTATCACAAGTGAAATGACTATCCGAACAGTCCATAAAACGACGATCAGGCCATGGAACAAACTGTACCATTTTCTCTTACAGCACTATTGATTTCTGGGAAACCTATTGTTTTGCTATGCTTTATTTATTTTTAATATTCTTTGTTTTGTATAATATACCTGTATGCCCTTCTCTATGCGCGTATACACGCACATATATACACAGATGTCAACAATTACACACTATTTCCAAGTATCATACTATAAACGAACAAATACTCGTAAACAAACACACACACTCACAAATACATACTAAATACAAGCAACATATCCTACACCAAATAACTAACCTAACATACAATACACTATACATCCATCACCACTCAACTATATATCATATTCTTTTACACTTTATGCTACCACACGCTCCGTACTTGACATAATAACACTAGCTACAATAATACATGTATCTCACGTACACAATTAATACATATTTTACCTTACACAATATTCACTCGTGTACCTTTTTTTTTTTCTTTTTTTTTTATCGTGCGGAAATCCCTTCGGATACCCCCCCGCGTGCCAGCGGGGGCGGTTATGTCGGGCTTGAACCGACTAAAACCGCACGCCGTCTCGGGTCTACAGACGCCGGGGTGTAAGGTTGCCCATAGAGCATATCCCTCGCACCCTGACTGACCCTGGGCCATCTCCGGTTTCGAGATGGCCCCCTCGGGTTTGGGAACCACGGTGTCCCCGTCTTGCCCCGGTTTGGGGGAGGGGCGCTAGTCGCCCCACCGTCCCGGCCTGCTTCTGCTGGGGTGACAGGCGGCCTCACCCGCCACCCCCTCACTCGTGTACCTAATAATAAAGAAAAGCAACTGTAAACACCTACATTATTATTGCATATATAACTGTGCCCTTCATCATATAACTTCATTAATAACATATTACAATGCAAATCCTCATGGCGCATGTCTCGTCTATATCTACTATAGTAATTTTTACTTATATATATACAGCCTAAAATATAAAAAGTATGCTACATTTATAAATAATAGTATTAAACTCATAATATCAAACCCTAAAATAAATACCGCTAGGTGTCAATTATTTAAATACTTATTGGTATTTAATACAGCAGTTAAGTCTCCCTTATATATAAATAAAATTCAATTTTAAAATTATAACAGAGGAAGTCGACGAACCAGAACATATAGAATGTACTTCACTAAACGACAACAGTTTATGTTCGCAATTGTTGAATTATAACACAAAAATACGTAGTTCACTATCAATAATTAGCTTCAACATACGTAGTGTAAATCAGAACCTTGATGTTTTCCTAGCATTTGTCACCTCTTTGGATATGATAATTGATGTCTTCGTATTGTCGGAATGTTGGACGGATGTGGAGAACCCGCCACCAGATATCACTGGTTACAATAAATACTGGACTCTAAACAGTTTGAACCAAAACGATGGCGTTGTCGTCTATGTTCGTAGCGAAATAATAAGCTGCGCCTATGAACCACCAGGGTTCCTGGAAGGCAATTTTCTCGTTGTTACTATCAAACCTGACTATACAATAGTTTGCTCCTATCGCCCACCATGTTTTAAAGATACTAAAATACATAGAATCACTTGATAAAATCTTATATAATATTCGAATAAAAAATGTTATTTTCACAGGAGATATAAACATCGATATTCTACCGACAAACAAAAAACAACTACCACACAATTATTTTAATCTAATGGCTATATATGGCCTTAAACAAGGTGTTACAAAACCTACTCGAATACTAAAAAGACATGTCTTGATCATTTCATGATTAAATGTGTCTACGGTTGGAAAACGGTAGTATTCAAACGAGTAATAACGGACCACTCTCCCATCTTATTATATATCAATAACCCTCCAATAACAAGGAACAATCTGGTGCACAACAAAATAAAATTAGATTACAAAATGATTCAGGAATCACTTAACAATGAGTCTTGGATCGACCTATACAAAAACACAAAAAATTCGCAGAAAAATATTATTATAGCAGGGGATATAAACATAAATATTAAACCTGGGGAAAAAGAAAGGTCTCAGGAGTACAAGAATAGAGTTAATTACCTTAATATGCTCTCGTTACATGGAATTCTACCGGGTCACACTTTGATTACTAGAGATAAAAAGTGTCTGGACCACTTTATGATAAAAATAAATAAGCAACGGGTATCGGCATCTATCGCTATATTACATACCAGTATAACCGACCACTATACGACTCTTTTATCCCTTTCAAAAACAAAAAACACTCCAATTATCAATAAATCTAGATCTACTATAGATTTTGAACGGGCACTTAGTTATCTGCATGAAAGTCAATTCCAAAACTTGCTTTTTTACAGCGATCCTGAAGCTCTATGTAACCTATTTGTGCAGCAGCTAAGTGAAGCGATTAATAAAAGTACTACTGTCACCAAGATACCAAACAGTAAGCGTATTATAAAACCTTGGATAACTGCAGGCATATTACGTTGCATTCAGAACCGTAATAAATTACAACTGGACGCTAAAAAAGATCCACACAATAATATCTTAAAGACAACATGTTCGCTACAGAAATTACTGTAATAATCTTATTAAAAAACTAAAAAGGAAGTATGACAGGGAATTAATTAGGAAATCTATTAACAACAATAAATTACTTTGGAAGAATATAAAATCTATTACCTACTCTACAACCTCCAAAAATCATAACATGGAATTATTGAATATCAAATCCTCTCCCGTGGAGTCAGTTAGCTACATTAACGAGTACTTCGCGAACATTGGCAAAAATCTCGCAGAACAAATCCATTCTAGGGTAATTAATGAGGATAACCTTGATGAGGGCCTACTACCAGAAATAACCAAATCTTTTGTACTATTTGATACTGATGTAATTGAAGTAGATACCATCCTTATGAGTCTGATAGATAGTGCGCCGGGTTGGGACAATATACCAACGAGCTTTCTAAAGCACATAAGAAATTATGCTGTCCCTATTTTAACTCAACTTGCGAATCTCTGTTTTACCAAAGGTATATTCCCGGATGCGCTGAAGCAAGCCATCATTACGCCTGGTCATAAGAGTGGGGATAGGGACGAGGTGGGCAACTACAGGCCCATATCTGTTTTGCCGTCCATTTCAAAAATAATAGAGAAACTGATGAACGTACGGTTAATTAAATACTTACAACAATTTAATATAATATCCGCATCACAATTTGGTTTTCGTCAGGGTATTTCTACTGAGGACGCAGTTACGGCCTTAACTACGCTTGTTACCGATCAACTTGACAATGGTAAAAAGTGCTTAACTGCATTCATAGATTTAAAAAGGCTTTTGATACCGTTTCTGTCCCTATTCTTGTGAGCAAGCTGAAATCTATTGGAATACGCGGAATGCCACTAAAATTATTCGAAAATAATCTGACAAACAGGAAGCAAAGAGTTAGGGTGGGACACTATACAAGTGGTGACATAGAAGTGTCCTTCGGAGTTCCTCAGGGAAGCGTATTGGGTCCTACATTGTTCCTTGTCTACGTCAACGAACTTTGTAATTTGCGGTTGGCGGAGGCTAAAGTCTTTTCTTATGCCGATGATACGGCTGTTGTTCTCGCTGGGGATACCTAGCAGCATGTACGGCTTAAAACTGAAAAAGGGTTGGCTCAAATAGCAGGATGGTTGGAGAAAAACCAGCTCACTTTAAACATATTAAAGACAAGTTACGTTTATTTTTCTCTACAAAATCGTACACAACCAAACGGGGAATTTGATATAAAAATTCATGTGTGTGGAGATGGTACAAACGCAAACTGCAGCTGCTCGAGCATTATGAAAGTACCACATACTAAATACTTAGGTGTGGTTGTTGACCAGAAACTATCTTGGTATCCTCACCTTGAGCAAGTTGCAAAAAGAGTGCGAAAGCTAAGCTGGATGTTTAGGACGCTCAGGTATGTGGTTCAAAAATGATGAGAGTAGCTCAGAATGCCATACTAAAAATCTCTTCAACGAGATATATGTTGCGGTGGTACAGTCCGTACTATCCTACTGCATCCCCATTTGGGGTGGTGCAGCTAAAACAAGGTTCATAGAAGTGGAACGAGCACAGCGATCTGTGATCAAGACTTGTATCGAATCAGTAACTTGCTCTCGGTTAGAAAATTATACATTACACAAATAATTTAAAAAAAGCATAAGTCCCTTCCCTATGACCCTAAAATAGAAGCCAAAAGAAGAAAAGACATTATTGCGATAATTCCCCAAACGAGAACCATGTTTGCCTGTAGACAATACAACAAACGATCTGCACAGCTATACAACAAAATTAATAAACAGATCTGTATTTATTCCAAAAATTATTACGACTGTAAAAAAATGCTCACTTGTTGGATAAAACAACAAACTTATCACGATACTGAGACACTTCTTCAATACATTCATTAAGCACACACACACACGCACACACATACACACAACCACATACACACAGACACACACCACATGCCCAAACGCCATACGTAAAATACATTCTGTTGTGTATGTATCTATGTGTGCGTGTGCCGACGCATCTATAAGGTGTATGCAATAAACGTCAGTGCGTTACTAGCAAGCAGTGGTTTCACTTGTCTGTCCCTCGCGTACTTAACACTGGCGACGAGTACCCACTTTTAAAATAAAAGTAAAATGTCCGGTACAGTTTTCGGTACGTCCGGTACGTTTGACCACAATGTACAGTCTTGGGAGACCTACCATTGCCGCATAAAACAGTGGTTCGTGGCGAATGACATTACCGGGATTAGTGATCCTACGGGAACGAAGCGGCGAGCTGTCTTGCTGAGCGCACTCACGGATGGCACGCACAAGTTGGCGGTGGATCTCGCGTTGCCAAAGCAGTTGCAGGACGTCCCGTACGAGGACATACTTAAGCTGTTGGATGAGCATTTCACGCCAAAGCGATGTGGTTTCAGCGAGCGGTACAAGTTTTACGCGGCTATGCAACAAGAAGGCGAGACGTATGCACAATGGGCCGCGAGGTTACGCGGGCTGACGGCGCACTGCGGGTTCTCCAACATCGAAGAAGCGCTTCGTGACAGGTTTGTCATGGGCATGTTGGCGGGAAGCGATAGAGAGAAGCTCTTCAGTAAAGATATCGCGGAACTGACCTTAACTAAGGCGGTGCAACTGGCGGAAAACATACGGAGCGCACGGACGGCGGCGGCCGCCGCGGCGGGGCAGGCTGCACCGAACGATCAGCTGTTGAAGCGGCGCCCGCGGCGCGTAGTTCCGCTAGTATGGTAGACAAAACGCGGTGTCAGTTGTGCGGCTATCAGAATCACGAAACATCCCAGTGTCGGTTCGCAAAGTACAAATGTAGGAAATGTGATGCCCCGGGACATTTGAGCAGGATGTGTAAAAAAATAAATTATGTTGAGTCGGGAGCTATGGATGAGAGCGATGATGACGGTGAGTGTTTTAATATTCGTTCACGTAAAGGGGAACCAATGACAGAAACGGTGTTGGTTGCGGGAATCGAGTTAAAATTCGAGATAGATAGTGGCTCGGCTGTTACGGCCATTTCTGAGAAAACTTACAAAAGGTTTTTTAGCAATGTACCATTGTCGGTGACTAATAAAAAGTTATTTTCATATACGGGTGAGAAAATAGTTTGTGTGGGTATAGTGCAATTAGATGTACGGTATGCTAACAAATCGCGCTTACTTTGTGTGTATGTTGTGCGAGACGGCGGGCCGCCGATCCTCGGTCGAGATTTTATTTCACAATTCGAGTTGGAATTGTTACCCATACAATACTGTAAACCATTAGATAAAACTGATTTGTTTACTTCATTGCGAGGTCGTTATCCTTCGGTATTTTCGGATGCTTTAGGGTTGTTTAATAAATTTAAAGTTAAATTACAATTAAAAGAAGATGCGAAACCAGTTTTTTTTAGAGCCCGTCCCATTGCTTTTGCGTTGAAGAGTAAAGTTGATGCAGAGATAGATCGTTTGGTTGCTGTCGCGCAGTTCGCGAAGTAAAAAGGTAGCAGAGTCAAATTAATATTGTTAGGCCAAAAGACTTGTAATAAACTAGTCAGAGTATTTATAGTTTATGGTTATGTGTTCTATGTTGTCTGTGGCGTTTGCCGCTTCATTTTGAGTCAATTGAACTACATCAATAGCCTTAGTAGAATTTAATAAGTGCAAAGTAAACTGATTGGTGTTTGATGGAGGCGTCCAGCATGGTGGCGGCTCATCTAATATAAGCTAAGTGGTAGCACTATGACAATAGTGTAGAGGTTCCCATCTAAATGCATAAACTTGAGATTCCTAACTTTATGAAAGTTTCTAATGTTCTTGGAGGTCAGATAAAATAAGAGGTCTTTCGATACTTCAATGCGAAAACCTCGTGAGTGTTAGACTGGGCGAAAGGCCGTGATCAGTCTGTTAGGGGAGACCTTCGGTACCAATACGAAGTCTCTCTAACAAAGTTAAATAGTTCTGTGGTGCACCCAGAGTATTTGGCAGACTTGGCTGCCAGAGGTCTTTCGATACTTCAATGCGAAAACCTCGTGAGTGTTAGACTGGGCGAAAGGCCATGATCAGTCTGTTATAGGAGACCTTCGGTGCTGCAATACGAAGTCTCTATTACAAAGTTAAATAGTTCTGTGGTGCACCCAGAGTAATTGGCAGACTTGGCTGCCAGAGATAGCAAAAGGTAATTGACAGACTTGGCTGTCATTAACATGTAACTGACTAATTAATTATAGTAGATAAATGTACGTGTAAGATATTTCTATGTTGTACGTAGCCTCGCACCTAAGACACCAAACGTTTGGGTGTGAGGTTAGGTATATTGCAATATGTAGAATGGTGGGAATCAGTGTATGTTTTAACTACAGATGGCGAGCTGAATCATGGTACGTGCTGGTAAGAACTAAGGCCGATTTACGCGAAGCAAACCTCCCAAAGTAATGAAGATTTCTCTCGGAACAAACCCCAGGTACATACAACTATCCAAAAACAACCAAATAACTTTTCCCGTCGCGGCGTCGCGGCATCGCTGCGTCGCGTCATCCACCAACGGGCCGGACGGTGAGCCTGGCCAGCTCGCACGTCCTGACCCGATGGATGGGGCGGTCTGGCGTCGCCGCGACTACGCGACATGGTGGAGATGCTGGGATCCGAGAGAAATCATTTAATTCATGTAAACAATATTTAACTGGTCGAGTTCTTGTCAGTGCTGCCATCTGTAAGCGCTTTAGTAAAACTTATCGTATCGTGTCAAAGTTGGAGGGAAATACCTATGCTAAAGTGTTGAATAGAATTGATACACGATTTGCAGATACAATGCAGATACTGATGTTACAAATAAATAAATACTAAATAAATATTATCGAATATTTCTCAATGTAATTCTCTAAGAATTAACTATCACAGGTAAATAAGTAGGTGTTGTAAACATCTGGAAGTGATGGATCGATACAACAAACACACTAGATGGCGTTACTTGTTGCTGAAATGAATTAAAGACGATAAATTTATTTCTTTGTTTGTGAAGTAAATTAAGTGATATTGTTTATTTATTCGTTTTACAAATTATTTAAAGCATTCTATCATTAATATTCATAAGTTTACAAAGATATGATCCACAAGTTTTAAATGGGTAAATTTTATGAACAGGAAGTAGAACAAATATGATCAAGTAAAAGACTGTAAAAGTTTGAAACCCCCTTGCAATTTGTGCTTGAGCTTCCTGTGCGAAAAGTTCAAGTCTGTGTTTTCAAAAAAGTTTAACAGTATCAGATTTTGTGAAATTCAAAAATATCTACGACTTATTGGTGTACCCCACGTCGGGAAATAAAATAAGTGTACTTGGATTAATAAAAGGTCAGTATAGTTTAGATGTGTATTGATTACTATTTCAAATTTGTGTTCAATTCAAAGTTCTTAGAATACTTGTGATACTGAAATTGGTAAATACTCTGTGAAACTTAGATTTACATGTAATCGGTAAGAGAAAGGGTATATTTCTCTTGACTATAGATATAGCGTGTTGCGTGAATTATCATAAAGAATTATTACACAAATTATAGTATAGCGTCCTACGAAAAATAAATTTAACTTACTTCAAACTTACCTACAACCAGTGTTAAGAACTAAAATCTTATGTAGATTGTACGACAACAATAGGGAAATTAAATAAACTGTTTGTAGGAATAAATAGGTATCTACATGACAAAACCTGTGTACTTAGCCTTTCAAAAGGACCTGAATTATATTAGTTATCAGAGGTAATTATCACCGAAAGAAGGTGGATTGAATTAAACTGCCTACAGTTAAAGAAATAGCTGTTGGAGTTATAACTAAAACAATATCTCAAGTGAGGTGCATAAAGTTTAAATAATTAAATAAATAATAGTTTATAATCTTATAGCATTGGATTAGTATACAAGCTACCTTATTTGCAATAGATAAATGTTTGATTGGACATCTCTTGCATGGTCATTTGGTCCCAGACTGACCAACTAAGTTAGTATTGAGGACCTCTGTAGACAATACATACTGTGAATGGGTAATTTGGCTTACATGGCAAATACAAACATTTGTCTAAAACACAAGCAGAAGCACTGCTGACTAGGCAGCGGTGTCTTCAATACTTAAACATAAATAATTAAAGAGATTATAAATTCTTGTACTTTATAAGTACCTAGTAGTGTCTGTCATCTAAAGACACATTATATAAGAAGCATGATATTTACTCATCATGACCATTAATTATTCTATGATTAATAATGTGCCCTCGGTGGTTGAGTAATTATGTTAGGAGCGTTCTAGTCTCGCAACACTTGATAGTAATTCTGAAAGGAGATGATTATCTCTTTGATAGTGAACAAGTTCCATGAAAGGGAAGTTGAATTTCTGAAATTCTGATTTAAGAAAAATTTTAATACCTACTTATTAAAATTTTTTAAATATCCTGTATGTATGTATGAGGTGTGATCAAATAAGCAATCAGAACTATTTCAGTAAATAATACAAAAATATTTGTTATGTTATAATTTAAACATACATTATAATACTTAGAACTTGTCATGGCATGAGCTGTGCCTATGATGGTATTTTATTATATTACATTACAGAACGTCAATATGGAAGAGGCCATGCTCCTTATTCTCCGCAGTCTATGTGATAAAATAAAAACTCTGTCTGAATGTGCTCGGAATACAACTAGCAAACTCACTAATGAAATGAATGACTTAACCTTGCATGAAGCAAGAGTAGTATCCTCTAAACTTCATACCTGTCTCCAACGAATGGAGAGGGAACTAAACAACTATTTTCGACTCGTTAAAGAACCACAAGAGAGATGAGATCTCTGCCATCTCTGCAATCCAGCTGGAAGCTGAAGAAAACTACTGCGAACTCAAAGTGAAAATTGAAGAATGTGAAAATTCAATGACAAATAACAACAAGAACGAGGAAAGTTTCTTATCGAGGAAGTTGCCAAAATTAGAGTTACCACAGTTTGAAGGTGACATTCTCCATTGGCATCAATTTTGGGACCAATTCAGTTCCAATATTCATAATCGGAATTTGCCAGACATTGACAAATTATTATATCTGAAGAATTCTTTAAAGGGGGAAGCCAAGGGAGTGATAGATGGGTTAGAGATTACAAATAAAAATTATTCTATAGCTATACAATCTTTGAAAGAAAGATATGGGAAACAATCTCAAGTGGTTGATGCACACTACTCCTCACTCTATAGAATAAAACCAGCAAGCAAAACTGTATCAGATTGTCGAAGAGTTTTAACTGAAATTGAAAAACATTTGAGAATTTTGGATTCAATGGGTGAAAATATTAACCATAACCACTTGAGGTTTATGGTAATGGAGAAATTTCCAGAAGATATAATATATGAAATGAAATTGAAAATAATTATTATTATTATTATTATTATTATATAGCTTTATTTATCTACAGAACAGTAAATATATAATATTAAAAGAAATTTAGGTTGTTATCATTTGTTTGAAGTTTCTGTTGTGTAGCCCCCTTGGGTAAAAGCCTCCTCCATCGCTTTCCATTTTTCCCTATCCTTAGCAATTTGCATCCAATCCTTTCCTGCTTTGCTTGCTATATCATCAGCCCATCTTTTCTTTTGCCTCCCAACATTTCTTTTTCCTTTTGGGCCTATCCATTTTGTGGTTTGGTGCGTCCATCTCTTGTCTTGGTATCGGACCACATGTCCTGCCCAATTCCACTTTTGTTTAAGACTAAAATGGAGAGCATCTGATAATTTCGTTCTCATACGGATATCTGTGTTTCTTATTTTATGTACTTTTCTCAGATTTAAGATGCTTCTTTCCATTGCATGTTGGCAGGAGAGAATTTTGCTCCTCACTTTCTCGGTATATACCCATGTCTGGCTGGCGTAAGTTAGGCTTGGGAGAATACAGGAGTCCATTATAGTTTTTTTCATGTTTAAGTTATAATTTCCCTTTAAAATTTCTTTTTGCGCCCAGTACTTCCTCCATGCTATACTTATTCGTCTGTCTATTTCATTTTCATTGCTATTTGCATCAAAAGACACCAATTTACCTAAGTACACATATTCCTTAACATATTCTATAGGGTTTCCCTCTATCTTGATTACTTTCTGGTGACTGTTCGACATAATTTTGGTTTTAGATGCGTTCATGTGTAGACCAACTTTTTTACTTTCATAGTCTAAGCTTTGTAACATTTTTTCCAAGTTTGAAGCAGATTCACTGAAAAGAACAATATCATCCGCAAACCTTAAATGTGTCAGCTTCTCGTTAAGTATCCATATGCCTTTATTGTTCCAATCAATGTTCTTGAAAATATCTTCAAGTACAGCTATGAAAAGTTTTGGAGAAAGTGGATCTCCCTGTCTTACCCCTCTTCCGATAGTGAACTCTTCGCCTTGTCTTTCCAGTTTTACTCTGCTTACACTTTTGGAATATATGTGTTTTATGATCTGTACATATGTTTCGTTTATATTATTATTTCTCAGAGCAGTCCATATGGCTGAGTGCACTATGCTGTCAAATGCCTTGGAGTAGTCTACAAATGCCAAATATAGCGGTTTCTTAAATTCCTTGAATTTCTCAATTATTTGTTCCAATGCATGTATGTGATCTAATGTAGAGTAGTTTGGCCGGAAGCCAGCTTGTTCTCTTGGTTGATTTTTGTCGATTTCCTCTGCTATTCTGTTTAAAATGATGGATGAAAAGAGTTTGTATGTTGTGGATAATAGACTGATAGGCCTGTAATTACTGATGTCCCGTGGGTTCCCTTTTTTATATAAAAGTATTAAGTTTGAACTACACCATTGTAGTGGCACCTCCTGCTTTGCAAGTACCAAGTTGAAGAGCTGAGCTAGGTATGTAACTAAGACTGGCGCACCGAATTTTAGGGCTTCGTTTGTGATGTTATCTTCTCCTGGGCTTTTATTGGATTTTAATCTTTTGATGTGACTTATGATTTCCTTTTCCGTTATTGGATCTAATGGGATTTTCCCTGTAGCCATGGTCGTATTGTGACTGTTTCTATCAGTTTGGGCAATTTCGAGTGTTGGTTTTTTATATAGGTTAGTGTAAAACTCTGTTGCACATTTTATTATACCTTCCCTGTCTTTGTTTTCACTTTGCCCGGTATTCAAACCCTGTATCCAATTTTTGTGATTTGTCAATTCTTTAAAAGCTCTTTTGGAGCTTCTATATGAAGACAGATTGTTTTCTATAATTTTTCTTCTGTGCATGTCATAATCTTTTCTGATTGATCTGTTGGATTCTTTGAACAATATTTTGAGCTCCTCTCTCATTTCTTTGGATTTGTTCTTTGTGTACATCAGATCTGTTCTCCTATTTATTAGATTTTGTGTATGCTCGCTAATTATTTTTCCTTTATTCTTGTTGTTTACCTTTTCATCCATTTTGAGGCTTTTTATTATTAATTCTTCCAATTTGTCACTAAGGGATTGTACTGAGTGATTTTCTTTTAGAAGGTCTGGGAATGCAGAAAAGTTATTTCTTTTTAGATTTTGTATGTAGTTGTTTCTCTCATGCATAGACTTCAACTTCATGGGCACAGCTCTGAATGAACACCGGCTAGTTTTAGGTTTTTGTATTTTCATAGTGCACCTTACAATTCTGTGGTCTGATGGGAACTTGACTTTGTTTAGAACCTCTATATTTGTTATAGATTTTGGCATAGAACTGAGAATAAAATCTATTTCATTTTTCGTTTTATGGTCTGGTGATAACCACGTCCATTTTCTGGAGCTTTTTTTCTTATAGAATGTGTTCATCACCGAGAGTTTATTCTCGTATGCATATTGAATTAGGCGTTCTCCTCTCTCGTTCCGTTCGCCATAGCCATAGTTGCCCATTATAAGATATTCGTGTGGTTTTGGCTGTCCAATTCTTGCATTGAAGTCCCCTATGACCAACTTGGTTTTATCTTATCTTGGTCTTGAAAATAAAGCAAGAATCAATTGAAGAAATAAGGAAACATTTGGGAATTATCATTTCAGCATGTGAAGATGCAAATAGATTAACGCAAAAAAAAAAAAACCTAAATGAGAAAGAATATTACACTGTAAAGACACTTCACTCTACGGGGAAAGGCGATCATACATATCAGAAGAGAAAAGAAGACCAAAGGAGACAACAGAAAGGTCATGAAAACAATCAGGGAAAGGCTCGATACTACCCTACACAGAACAAAGGAAATATTTCCCAGAGAAACTACGGGACCAAGCAAAAATATACAACTTATTCTGGAAAATTACAGGGAAAGGAGGAACCACCTAAGAAGAAGTCTAAACTTCCTTGTATCTTCTGTAAGGAGTCACACTACAACGATGAATGCACTAAATTCAAGGAAATAAAAGAAAGAAAATCCCTATTAAAAAATAGATGCTATGGTTGTCTTACAATAGGACACTCTTATGTAGATTGTAGAAATAAAAGAGAATGTTGTCATTGCAATAAATTAGGTCATAACCGGGCTTTATGTCCTGTTAAAATTTCCAGTGTACTCAAAAGTGAGTCAAGACAACCAATGTCCTGTACACAAGAGATAAGGGACTCACAGTCCTACAAACGGCAGTAGTTACTGCTAATAAAGTAGGAGAATTTTCTAAGGAAATTCCATGCAGAGTTCTATTAGACTCTGGAAGCCAAAGAACATACATCCACACTATTAGCTTATGAAGAAACATTAAAGGATCAAATGATGAAGGGAATAATTGAAGTCGTACCTGATTTGAGAGATCAAGCAGTAGGACATCCAGTTCATTACCTTCCACACCATGGGGTAAAGGTACCTGGCAAACCTATAAGAATTGTCTATGACGCGTCATCTAAAACAAAGGACAATAAAAGCTTAAATGAATGTTTGTATTGCGGACCCATGATGTTGGAGGATCTGACTGGATTACTTATAAAGTTCAGATGTCAACCAATAGGTTTATGTGCAGACGTCGAGAAGGCATTCTTACAGATTGCTCTCAATAAACCGGATCGAGATGTAACTCGATTCCTATGGTTAAAGGATACAAAGAAACCCGCTACAGAAGATAATCTACTTCACTTAAGATTTACAAGAGTTCCGTTTGGTGTTATATCAAGCCCATTTTTGCTAAATGCAACAATCAGATTACACTTACAAAGTTCAGATAATGAACAGGTTAAGAAATTAACTAAAGACATACTCATCAAGATATAACCCAGACTCATAGTGACAATCATCATGTAGGTGTTAACCACACCCTCGCTATAATTCGTCAATCCTTTTGGATTCCACACGGAAAACGCCAAGTTCAGAAGATTATAAGGAAGTGTCCTAGATGTCAGAAACATGGAGGGGGACCATTTAAGCTACCACCAACCCCTGCGTTACCCACTGAAAGAGTAAACTACACTTCACCGTTTACATTTACAGGCCTGGACTACATGGGCCCTGTACTAATTAAACATGGAAATGAAACAAGTAAACGATGGATAGCACTTTTCACTTGCCTAGCAGTCAGGGCGGTGCATTTAGAGGTTGTTCGAGATCTCACAGCAGAAGAAGGACTTCTTGCTTTGAGAAGAATGATATCGACTAGAGGTGTACCACAAACAATCACATCAGATAATGCTACAAATTTTAAGCTTATGTCAGAAATACTATCAAATTCTTATTGTATCAAACACGAAATTCGTTGGAGATTCATACCCCAACTGGCTCCCTGGTTCGGGGGATTTTATGAACGATTAATTGGAATAGTGAAGAATTGTATGCGGAGAACACTGGAAAAACACATGCTGACAGATAGTCAAGTAGTCACATTAGTAAAAGAAATTGAAGCTACTGTCAATACAAGACCGTTAACTTGTGTCGATTCTGAATTGGTACATATTTTAAAACCGTCTGATTTCTTAACTATGGGAAAATGCATAACGATGGAAGGTTCAACTGAAGATTTTTTAGTACAAGGCACTACGACAAAATCCGACCTTATCAAGGCTTGGAAAAGAGGTTTAGTTATCCTTAATGAATTTAAGGATATGTTCACAAATCGATACTTACAAAGTCTGCGTGAACGATATGGACATTCTGTAAAAGAACCTAGAATCACGGCAAAATTAATCCCGAAGGTAGGACAAATTGTGCAGATAAAAGGAGATAGTAAAAATCGAGAAGAATGGAAAGTTGGAAAAATTACTTCATTGGTCAAAGGTTCTGATGGACTTTGTAGAGTTGCGAAGGTCGAAGTTGGAAATAAAGAGTTTATAAGATCTTTAGCTCATTTATATCCATTGGAAATAGAGGACAATGAAGAAGTAGAATACGATGCGAACACATTAAAAGGAGAAAGTGAGATACCACAGAATATAACGGTACACGAATTGGCACCATTAGAAGAGAAAGTTACAAATTCAAAAGATATGTCAGATAGTTCAGGAAACGAGAAAGAAGGCACAGAGTCGATAATATCAACGGAAAGTTGTATGTTGAAAGACTTTGATAATGTATCAGAGAGCACAGACAGAGAGAAAATATTGATTCAGAAAGAGGATGAACCTGATAAAGTAATTCAAATAAACAATGAGGTTAAACAAAGAAGAGGCGCGGCCACCAGAAAATTTTGGAGAAAATTTCAGAGTGGACGCGTAACTTACTAACCCTGCTCTAAGACTATTCGGGCGGGAGTGTCGCGCAGTTCGCGAAGTAAAAAGGTAGCAGAGTCAAATTAATATTGTTAGGCCAAAAGACTTGTAATAAACTAGTCAGAGTATTTATAGTTTATGGTTATGTGTTCTATGTTGTCTGTGGCGTTTGCCGCTTCATTTTGAGTCAATTGAACTACATCAATAGCCTTAGTAGAATTTAATAAGTGCAAAGTAAACTGATTGGTGTTTGATGGAGGCGTCCAGCATGGTGGCGGCTCATCTAATATAAGCTAAGTGGTAGCACTATGACAATAGTGTAGAGGTTCCCATCTAAATGCATAAACTTGAGATTCATAACTTTATGAAAGTTTCTAATGTTCTTGGAGGTCAGATAAATTAAGAGGTCTTTCGATACTTCAATGCGAAAACCTCGTGAGTGTTAGACTGGGCGAAAGGCCGTGATCAGTCTGTTAGGGGAGACCTTCGGTACCAATACGAAGTCTCTCTAACAAAGTTAAATAGTTCTGTGGTGCACCCAGAGTATTTGGCAGACTTGGCTGCCAGAGGTCTTTCGATACTTCAATGCGAAAACCTCGTGAGTGTTAGACTGGGCGAAAGGCCATGATCAGTCTGTTATAGGAGACCTTCGGTGCTGCAATACGAAGTCTCTATTACAAAGTTAAATAGTTCTGTGGTGCACCCAGAGTAATTGGCAGACTTGGCTGCCAGAGATAGCAAAAGGTAATTGACAGACTTGGCTGTCATTAACATGTAACTGACTAATTAATTATAGTAGATAAATGTACGTGTAAGATATTTCTATGTTGTACGTAGCCTCGCACCTAAGACACCAAACGTTTGGGTGTGAGGTTAGGTATATTGCAATATGTAGAATGGTGGGAATCAGTGTATGTTTTAACTACAGATGGCGAGCTGAATCATGGTACGTGCTGGTAAGAACTAAGGCCGATTTACGCGAAGCAAACCTCCCAAAGTAATGAAGATTTCTCTCGGAACAAACCCCAGGTACATACAACTATCCAAAAACAACCAAATAACTTTTCCCGTCGCGGCGTCGCGGCATCGCTGCGTCGCGTCATCCACCAACGGGCCGGACGGTGAGCCTGGCCAGCTCGCACGTCCTGACCCGATGGATGGGGCGGTCTGGCGTCGCACGCGACTACGCGACAGTTGCGTTAAGGAGTACTGGAACCGGTTGACCATGCTCGGTATGCGTCACCCATCGTACCTGTGTTGAAACAAAATGGGTCTGTACGTATATGCGCCGATTATTCTACTGGTGTAAACAAACAGTTGATTATCGACCAATTGCCAACAGTTTCGGAACTTTTCGCTAGATTGTATGGGGGACAGCAGTTCACTAAGTTAGACCTATCAAATGCTTATAATCAATTCATGTTGGATAATGAGTCACAAGAATTAACTTGCATAAATACGCATAGGGGAATTTTTAAGCAAACTTGCCTTTGTTTTGGAATTGCAAGCGCGCCAGCTGTGTTCCAACGCGCCATGGAGGGCGTGCTTGCTGGCGTGCCCGGCACAATCTGTATGCTTGATGATATTTTAGTCACCGGGAAAAGTAGATCTGAGCATCTAGATAGGTTACATCAAGTAATGATGAAATTACAAGACGCGGGACTCACCTTACAAAAAGATAAGTGTGAGTTTTTCAAAGACGAGGTTAATTACCTCGGTTATGTGATAAATAAAGATGGCTTGCACAAGTCACCGCAGAAAATTAAAGCAATGGTGGAGGCACCGGTGCCGACTAATGTTAGTCAATTACAGTCATTTTTGGGGTTGGTTAATTATTATAGACAGTTTGTTCCTAACGCGTCTGCAATTTTAAGCCCTTTTTACGAGTTATTAAAGAAAGGTAATAAATAGGGTTGGACGCGGGATCATGAAGCGTTCACCTCTATAAAAAAATGTTTAGCTTCGGATCAAGTGCTGGCTCATTTTAACACAGACGCTACCATCTTGTTGACGGTTGATGCATCACCGACGGGTCTTTCGGCAATATTATCGCAAAAAGAATTCGACGGGGCTGAGAGACCGATTTCCTTTGCGTCACGCACGCTGAATGCTGCTGAGAAACGTTACTCTCAGATACAGAAGGAGGCGACCGCGATCATTTTTGGTGTGAGACGTTTCCATCAATATTTATATGGCAGGTCCTGTCCATTCATTCTTCGTACCGATCATAAGCCATTGTTGTCGATTTTCGGACCGCAGCGTGGTATACCTGAAGTTTCAGCAAACAGATTGCAGAGATATGCATTATTTTTGAGCGGTTATAATTATAAAATAGAATATGTGCGTAGCGCTGATAACAGTGCTGATTTTTTATCTCGTGCCTGTTTGCCGGAGGTGGGCGTGGCAGACAGAGATGCAGCCATACCGGATCTCGATCGTGCTTCGTACATTAATTTCGTGGTCGAAGGTAGCCTGCCGGTAACGTTAAAGAAGTTGCGCGAGGCGACGGATACCGATGTGACTTTACGTAACGTGGTGCAGTGTGTGTTGGAGGGATGGCCGAAAAAAATATCTGATGTTCGTATGAAGCCGTACCATTCATGTAGGACACAGTTGTCGTATGAAAATGGTTGTCTTATGAGAGGGCACAAGGTTGTTATTCCAAATGAATTACGTGATAAAATCTTAATGGAGTTGCATCAGTCTCACTTAGGTATTGTGAAGACTAAGGCAGAGGCACGGTCGCGGGTTTGGTTCCCAGGGATAGACGCGGCTTTAGAGCGGTTAATAGGGTCATGTAATGTGTGCATACAAATGCGGCCGTCACCGGCGCGGGCGCCGATTGCGCACTGGGAATACCCACCAACGCCATTTTACCGAGTGCACATAGATTTTTTGGGGCCTATTAACGGACACACCTTTTTAGTAGTAGTTGATGCTCATACCAAGTGGGTGGAGGTTTATGATATGAAGTCGGGTACTTCAACTACAGCGACGACTGAAAGGCTGTTCGAGTTTATGTCGAGGTTTGGTATTCCGCATACATTAGTCAGTGACAATGGTACAGCGTTTACATCGCATGACTTTGAGGCTTTTTGTCAAGTGAACAGAATTTCTCACGTGACGTCACCGTCGTACTTCCCGGCCAGCAACGGGCAAGCCGAAAGCTATGTAAAAATAGTCAAAAAAGGTATTAAAGCAAGTTTGCTTAATAATGGGGGGCGAAATTTAAATAGAAATTTGTTAAAATATTTATTTGACTATAGAAATTCCATACACTCCTTAACCGGGGTCTCTCCAGCCGAGCTGGTTTACGGGCGGAAGCTTTGAACGCGTTTGGATTTACTCAAACCCGAATAACCATCGCCTTCATCCACGGCTCTGGCTAATTTGGTTAACCGTAAGCAGTGTTCACAAAATAAGACGGGTGGGGGTAATGAACAACAGTTTTCCAATGGTGAAATAATTCATTATAAAAATTATAAAGTAAATGGTAAATTCACCTGGTGCAAAAGAATAGTGCTTAAAAAAATCGGCAAAGTTTTGTATTTAATCAGAGACGTTGTGACTTCGGCTACCGAAAAAAAACACAAAAATCATATCATATTGTATAAAGGTCACATTTGCGATGATGAGGTAACCGTTGATATAGACCAAGAAGAACTAAGTGGTTGCCCAGCACCAGCGACACAGGTAGCTGAAGAGGGGTCACATCCGGACACGGGGGCAAGCAGTCAGCATCCTCAGGAGGCTGCAGGTAGTTCCGAGCTGGTAAGGATAGCCACTCCAGCAGTTTCAGAAATAAATGTTTCGCAGCCTTCATCACCTATCACTTCGGGAGAGGAAGAGGAGTTCCAGGAGGCCTTGCCTGGCTCTCCTAGTGCTGAGCGTGCTGATGAGACGCTCGCGTTACAACAGCAAGCTGGTGGGCCTATGGCAACACCACGGTCTAAACGTAATCGACCTAAAGTCAACTACAAACCGTTCTTTTAGTACCTAATTAAATGGATAGTATATAAGTAAGGATTGTATCTTAATTGTAGTATTGTATGGCAGGTTATGTAGCTTAGTTGTTAATATATGCTTCTAGGCTATGGGGAGGAATGTTGTGTATGTATCTATGTGTGCGTGTGCCGACGCATCTATAAGGTGTATGCAATAAACGTCAGTGCGTTACTAGCAAGCAGTGGTTTCACTTGTCTGTCCCTCGCGTACTTAACACATTCATATGTAGTATTTAGATGTACTTAGGAGCTGGATATATGTTTGTCAATAATGTGTACTGTTCTCACCTACTTGCATTAATGCACATAATTGTACGTTTAGTTAAGGAATAGCGGAGTCTCCTAATACAGGCATTACTTGCTTAAAAGGAGGCTTCAATCACAAAAATTGTAACACCAAACTATATAATGCAAATAAACTATTATTATTATTATTATCTCCTTTATTACTATATATAACCTTATTAATTATAATTTTAAATACATACAAAAGCAATACATACATCTATTTAAAAATATAAAAAACAGTGCTCCACCGGTATCGGGTACAGGGACCAAGCTACCGATGGTTAGGGCTCCAGAGAAAGGAACTTCCTCACGATGCGCGCCGTATCAAGAAGCACAGCCTTCTGCATCTGGCCCTTGACCCAACCATCTAACCCGAGCCTCTTCAGGTGTTGGTCGAGGCTCTTTGCTATTAAACCGTTCACTGACACGACTATCGGCACAATGATTGCTGAGTCAACACTCCACATGTCGACAATCTCGTGGGCCAAGTCCAAGTACTTAACTTGTTTATCCTTCTCAGCTTTCACGAGATTCTCGTCATGAGGAATGGTAACATCAGCAATCAAAGCTCGGCGTTCGGATCGGTCTATCACCACAATGTCAGGCTTGTTGGCTACAACAGTCCTATCAGTGATGATAGATCGATCCCAGTACAATGTGATATGACTATTTTCTAGAACCGGCTCAGGAACATACCTATAGTACGGCACTTCAACTTCCACAAGGTTGTATTTCAGAGCAAGTCGCTGGTGGATTATCCTGGCTACTTGATTATGTCTGAGCAAGTACTCGCCGTTAGCAAGACGAGAACAGCCGGAAGTAATATGCCTGAGGGATTCACCAGGCTGGTGACACGCTCGACAGATGTCAATTGTGCCATCCCTCATTATATACTTCCGGTAGTTATTCGTCTTGATAACTTCGTCCGCAATCGCACAGACAAAAGTTTCCCCAAAAAGGTCACCGAAACGTAGCCAGGACACGGATGCCAGTAGGTCTACTTTGGGCCTGTGGAGGGCCCGATAGAATCTACCGTGTAGCTCCTTACTCTGCCATACCTCCTTTCGGCTGTTAGTGCCGACTACTATAGGTCTGCGCCAGTTCTCCTTAGCCAAACCGAGCGGGGTGAGCCCGGTATCTACGTTGACTACATCACGGTGCATATCCACGTGCGACTTAAGAAAATAATCTCTGAGATTGCACACCTCGCGATTATGAAGGGTCTTTGCATTTAAAAATCCCCGACCCCCACATTTCCGCGGGATGTACAATCTCATGACTGACGACCGCGGATGATGCATTCGAAATGCAGTCAACTGAGTCCGGACTTTCCTATCAATGGTATCGAGTTCAGTCTGAGTCCACTTGAGTATGCCAAAGGAGTACATCAAGAGTGGCATGACCCAACTATTACAGGCACGAACCTTGTTACCACCTGACAACAAAAGACTGTTAAGTACCTTTTTCAGGCGGCCAAAGAAACGTTCCTGTAACATTTGTTTCATCCCGGTCTCATTGATGCATAACGCCTGTGACATACCCAAGTATTTATAGGTCTCAGTTACGAGGAGTGATCTCAGGTTAGTGGAATCAGAGAGCTGTATACCCTGTGACTCCACCACCCGCCCTCGCTTTACATGGATGACTGCGCATTTTTCCACACCAAACCCCATTTTAATAGAATTACTGAAATTTTCGGTAATCTTCAGTAAAGCCATTAATTGAGGATTAGTGTGAGCAAACAACTTCAAATCGTCCATGTAAAGCAGGTGGGATACCATCTGACCCTCTCTTCGTAACCTATAACCTAACCCTGAATTCACTAGTAAAGTACTAAGTGGGTTCAGGGCTAAGCAGAACCATAGGGGACTCAGACTGTCCCCTTGAAAAATACCCCGCTCTATTGTTATCGGCTCGCCATCACCCAAAGCCCGACGACACCCTGGATAGAAAAGAACAGTCCTCCATTGCCCCATACATGTCCTTAAGAAGGTACATAGAGTTGCATTCACTTTATACAACTCCAGCACCCTCAAAAGCCATGTATGTGGCACGGAATCGAACGCTTTCTTGTAATCTATCCAGCATGCTGCCAGATCCTTAGGACGACGGCGAGCTTGTTGGCTAATAGCCATATCAATGAGGAGGAGCTCCGCCAGCTCCTCCTCATTGATATGGCATAGCATATCAATGAGAGGCACACATAATAGAATTATTATTTATATGATTGTTAATTTTAGCTCTCAGAATGGATGTAAGAAGTTTATAAACCGTTGGCAGACATGTAATCGGTCTATAATTATTGGGCTCCAGAGTACTACCTGTTTTATGCCTTTATTGCCCGTGTTCCGATCACGGAGTTCTACTGATCGATCCATGGGCAATTTTTTTTGGCAGTGGTTCGTTCAATCGAACCATTCTTCTACTAATATTAAATTTCATTGGTACTAGATCTACTGATTGAGTATGACTAAGATGAATATTTTTTCCTATGGACCGACTATAAATATTATAAAAGAAACCGAACAACAACAATACATAAATCAAATTTATTGTAATCTTTTCAAAACTTAAACAGTGAAAACCTCCAACAAAAAATAGCTTCTAAGTACATAATTATCGTATGTATTAATGCAACTTCTCTAATGCATGCCCAACATTTATATCGGCATTAAGTAGCTCCATTTGGATTTGCATAATAAAATCATCATTTGTAATCGATATTTTAGACCTACTTTTCTTGTTTATTCCGTACTTTAAATTTGTAATTGCTTCCTGGTCGTATTTTTGTAAAATTGACAGAAGTCGTTGCAATGTTACCGTATTTTTATTTAGTGATCTATTTAATTTTGCATGCCATCCTTCGATAACGTTATTTGTCCTATGGCGTTGTCCGAAAACACTTATAAATTTTACTATTTCTTTTTTGAACCAATGTCTGTCTATATAATTCACAAATGTTTCAATATTAACAGTTTCACTTTCATGGTTTATATATTCCCATCCTTCAGAAATGACTTCAGACGGTAATAACGGTAACGCTGCGGTTAACGAAATTATTCGCTTTTGTGGTTTATTTTTTGTAACTTTTAATGATTTTGCTTTTCGCCATATTGCCCGGGTCCAATGATAATAGCATCCAATAATTTTAGATTGTGGAAATACTTCTGAAATGGCATTTATTGCGGCTACCTCATAGTCGCAATGTACTTTCAGAGGTTGAAAATACGGAAATTGCGATCTGATAAGATTAAATAAAGTTATGTAAGTCTTCTCTTTTTTATCAGGCAACAACGCAAAGATCAACGGCACAACTTTCGTATGCTTTGATGTACTGTCTATATCTCCAAGTATATTGTATAATTCAGCAAAGGGCTTTGGACAAGATTTAAATGTAGCGTCTGTGAAATATTCTTTAATTGTTGGAATCAACTCTCTCGCTTTTGGAGAGCTGAAAACAAGTATACGCTTAACCTCATAACAATAGTCCGCTATAATGAAAGATAAACTATTTTCAGGGATTTGTACCTCTTCTAGGTTTTTATATACTGTCTTTGAGCAATTTATAAACTTATTCCTTTCATTATACAGACAATGTTTTAGATAGAGAAGGTATATTTTGAATAAAATTTAGGCCAGAATCTTCCAGTTTTGCAATCGCTTCATTATACAACTGAGGCATTGGGCGATCGGAATTTTTATCAGTTGCTTTTAAATTAGATAAAGTTTTATCAACAATGTTTTTGGCCTTGTTAGGTAGACACTGGTGGATTTTATGTTTAAGTACAATATTTTCCTGAAATGGAAAGTTTATTTAGGTTACATCTCGTTTCAAGTGCGCTTCTTCTTTTTTTATGAAACAACCAGCAAGAAAAAATACCTTATTAAGCGTTATTGTACCCGTGCATTTCTGTTTCTTATAATTAGCACAACGCCAAACAGCTGAACCATTTTTATACTGTCGCATTTTATAATATTGGCAATCGTCAAATAAAAGTATTGTTCCGCCTTTTCTATTAATGAAACAAATATCACTATCTAAATCGACTTCCATTAAAAAAACACAGGATACACTGGTCTAGGATAGAGAAAACTAATTCACAAAGATCCTATGAATAGGATAATCCAAGAATAATGAAAATCAAAACATGGAAATAACAATGTCAGTATGTATTTTTTTATCAACCAATTTTCCTGTGTGTAGTTTACATACAAAGAGAATCATTACCTTCTCATTTTAGTTAGTAGAACTACGGGCAAACAAAGTTGCCCTTAGTCCTATCGATAGGATTACGGTAAATCAAAATTTCCCGTGGTTCGATTGACCGAACCACTGCCAAAAAAAATTGCCCATGGATCGATCAGTAGAACTCCGTGATCGGACCACGGGTAATAAAGGGTTTTATGTAGCAGGTGGGTAACCCCGGTTGTCATAAAAGCTGGTAGCGTCCCAGATTCTACAGCAGATTGAAACTGTGAAGCCGTGTGCGAACTCCGTAGCCATTTAAGCCAGAAATTGTGCAATCCGTCCGGTCCCGGGGATTTCCAATTAGACAGCGGACGGACCGCACAATCTACATCAATGGCATCGATATATATATCTTTCATTTCAGGAATGGACTCGCACGCTCTCTCTACTGTTATCAAGCCCTAACAACTAGTCGCCATACGTTATGACGTACTTCCTATAATATTCCGATTTCTAGATTAATTAAGAGAATAGAATAATTATTCCTAAAATTTAATATTGATACCATAATCATTGTTAATTAATTTTGCATGTAATAATATAATTACTCAACACTTAATTCTTGATTCGACAATTACTATATAAAGAGGGTAGCTGGATTAAAATTATCATTCTTTTGGAAACAGTTGTAAAGATCGGAGCTCTGTGAAAATATATACTGTGTAATAACCCTGCTCGAGTTTAATTATACAAGCATCCAACACTTCAGAAGTGGGATTGAATTCAAGATGTCTGCATCGGGACCCTATTTGGATGGTTTAGGACGATGCAAACGAAAACGCAGTGTATCAAGTAGCTCGGAAGATGAAAATAGTGATAATTTTTTCTCTGATGACCGACGTAAGAACAAATTATCCAAGAACCGGCATGTCGCCCCTAGTGATGCCGAAGTGATTCCGAAGTTTCGACCGGAAAATAACAACAGTAACGTCATAGGGTGGTTACACAAAATAGACCAACTGGGTGACGTTTACGGCTGGGATCACACTGATCGTACATTTATCATGCAGCTGCGATTACGTGGCTCCGCTCGAGAATGGTACGATGATCTCGAAGATTATGATCTGACCTGGGATGGATGGAAGGAGATGCTGCGGACCGCCTTCCCGCGATCTATTGACTACGTGGATATGTTAGAACGCATGATGGCGAGGACAAAAGAAGATAAGGAGACCATGACGAAGTACTACCACGAGAAATTATCGTTACTAAAAAAATGTAACATCATCGGTGAAGATGCTATCTCGTGTATAATTCGCGGACTACCTAACGAATTGAGAGCGAACGCTAAAGCATATAATTGTGACACTCCTGAACAACTATACTATGGCTACCTGTCGTCGTTAGAAAATTTCAAAAGAGTAGAAACACACACCGTGCGGATATCTACGTGGAAAAGAGGCTCAAGCAATAGTACACCAGGTTTTACATCAATGCATGATTTCCAGCCGAAGATATGCTACACGTGTCGGAAGCCAGGTCACGAAGCGCGGAACTGCAGGCAAGGACAGCGCTGTGAGAACTGCGGGCGTGCCGGACACACGACAACAGCCTGCTGGTTTGGCGCTGGGAGAGCGGGGACATCACAACTCCAACCACAAAAGGTTAGTAAGGTATTGCATATTACCTACGAGCTTTCTACTGATATTTACAAAAGAATAGTGATGGTGAAAGGACAACAACTCAAAGCATTTATAGACACTGGCAGTAAAACTAATTTACTGTGTATTGCTCAAGCTAAAAACTTACAAATTAAAATTCAGCCTAGCACTACTGTGATGACAGGTTTTGGAGGGGCATGTGTCAACTCACTCGGTTCGTGTTTTTTGAATGTTTTAATAGATAGTGTCCAATTGAAGGGGAAAGTTGAATTAACTAACTATATAACACCAGATGTTGATTTATTAATTGGACAAACAATGATTAATACCGAAAACGTAAGTTTAATAACTTCAGCTTCTTCTGTATGTTTTGTTCAATGTCAAGTTGTACAAGATTTGTTCAAGAACATAAAATTACATGCATCTGATTTTCTTGTAAAATTTCCAGTCTATTTAAAACATAAGGTCATAATACCAAAGCAAAATCAAAAATATGTAGAAGTTTATATTGACAGTTATAAAACCGTTGGAAAAGAGCACACATTTTTAACGAATACGGTATGGTTGTTATTAGGAGACATGACTTATTTTGTACCCTCCGCGATTATTAAACAATGCCATTCTCATTTGAAAGTTGTTAATTTAGGTTATACAGATATAATATGGGAGGCTCATAGGCTGATAGCTAGAGCAGAATTGGTAACAATACCAGTGTGTGGTAGTGATTCTGAAATATTGGCTATAAATAGCTTAAACACGAACAGTATGCAAGTTAACTTGTCTGATATTGAGAAAGGTACGCTTAGTGATTCGGAAAACGCACAATTATTGTCACTTTTAAATAAATATACACACTCATTTGCGAGGACTACCAAGGATTTAGGATGCACTGATCTTATAGAAATGCACATTCGTACGATCAATGATCAACCTGTCTTTTGTAAGCCCTATAGATTATCGCACAAAGAAAATGAAATCGTAAACACAAAAGTCAATGATTTATTAGAAACAGGTATTATTAGGGAGTCAATGTCGAATTATGCTAGCCCTGTAGTTCTGGTTAAGAAGAAAGGTGGGGATTATAGGCTCTGTGTTGATTATAGGGCATTGAATGCTAAAACTATTAAAGACCGATACCCCTTGCCACATATCGAAGATCAGGTCAATAAGCTGTCAGGAAAATTCTTCTTTACCACACTTGATCTCGCTCAAGGCTACCATCAGGTACGTCTCCATGAAGACTCTATACAGAAGACTGCTTTTGTGACTCAGTCAGGTCAGTGGGAGTTTTTGAAAATGCCTTTCGGATTAGCCAATGGTCCAGCTGTATTCTCTCGGTTAATACAAATGACGCTAGGTAGGGTCGATCAAAATATTGCCCTATATCTTGATGACGTTATGTTACCTACAACCACGGTCCATGAAGGGCTAATCCTATTAGAAAAAGTCTTAAAATTATTATCACAGGCGAATTTAAAATTAAATCTCCGTAAATGCTCTTTTCTAAAGCGCACTGCCACTTACTTGGGTCATGAAATCTCGGCTGGTACGATACAGCCGGGTCAAGCTAAAATAAAATGTGTTGCAGAATATGATAGGCCGCGGAATGTACATGAGATAAGACAATTTATTGGTTTAACGTCATATTTCAGAAAATTCGTTCAAAATTTTGCCCTAATTGCTCGTCCTCTTACTTCCCTCACAAAGAAGGATGCAAATTGGGTTTGGGGTCCTGAACAAGAAATGACTTTCAAAACCCTTAAACAGCGTTTAATTGAAAAACCAGTTCTAGCCATTTATAACTCTGACGCAAAGACAGAATTACACACTGACGCCAGTAAAGTCGGTTTAGGTGGAATATTCATGCAGTACCAGATTGACGATAGTTTAAAACCAATAGCATATTTCAGTAGAGTGACTAGTTACGAGGAGAAACATTATCATAGTTACGAATTAGAGACGCTCGCTGTCGTAGAATCTCTCAAACGTTTTCGCATTTATTTAACGGGAATCAAAGTCAAAGTTATAACAGATTGCTCAGCCTTAAGAACGACTCTTGTAAAACGCGATTTAATTCCTAGAATAGCCCAATAGCACAATACAGGACTTTGATCTTGAGATTGAATATAGGCCTGGGGAGCGCATGAGGCATGTAGATGCACTGAGTAGAAATCCCGCAACGAATACTATACTGATGATTGACAATTCAGATTGGTTAACAACTTTACAGTTACAAGATGAAAATATACAAAGTATAATTTCCAGGCTTCGTGATAACTCTGATTCAAATCTATCTGCAAATTTAATAGTTAAAGATAATTTACTTTATAGAAAAACTGTTGCTGGTGAACGGTTTATGATACCAAAATTAGCTAAGTATGGGCTACTACAAAAACTGCACGATCAGATAGGACATCCCGGGTTTGAAAAGTGCGAAAGTTCTATTAAAGCTCAGTTTTGGTTTGACGGTATGACAAGATTCATAAGAAAATATATAAGCTCTTGTTTACAATGTGCGTTCAATAAAGGTAACTATGGTAGGCTGGAGGGTGAGTTACATCCGATTACTAAACCAGCCATACCTATGCATACATTGCATGCGGATCATTTAGGTCCTTTTGCTAAAACTCGTAAGGGTAACACCTATATTCTTGTGGTAATTGACGCTTTTACTAAGTTTGTATTCGCACGACCAGCAAAAAATTGTAGTTCAGTGGAGACAATTAGGTTGCTGAAAGATATCATAATGCAATTCGGTTATCCCGTTAGAATAGTAACGGATAGAGGGAAAGCTTTTACAAGTAGATACTTTAAGCAGTTTTCTGAAGAAAATCAATTTAAACACATTTTAAACGCTATAGCTAGCCCTCGCTCTAATGGCCAGGTAGAAAGAGTAAACCGTACTTTATTAAATGGCCTTAATACTATGTCAGACAGCGAATGTACATGGGACAACAAGTTAGATGACATAGTCTGGGGAATCAATAACACACCTAACACCACTACCGGTTTTGCGCCATTTAATCTTATGTTTGGTCACAAAAACTCCAGATATCCATCCTTTCCTTCAGATGCACCCTCGACCTCGGAGATTCAACTGAATAAGTTGCAGGCCAATAGGGAAACTGCTAAGCTTCGTATCGATAGAAATATGGCTACTATGAAGCAGCAATTCGATAAAAAACATAAGAAGTGTATCAAGTATAACATAGGTCAATTAGTTCTTTGGAGAGGTGGAGTAGCTAGAGATGCAGTTACTGGGGTTACTAAAAAGCTAAACGGGTTATACACAGGCCCCTATAAAATATCTAAAGCAGAGAACACATTAGACCGATATACAATTTCCAGTATCAAAGGTATGAAAGGCTATAAAAAGTTTAGTGCAGTTGTTCGTGGAGAGACCCTACGGCCATACAAATCAACAATGTCTGAAGACGATAGTTCAGGCAGTGACCACGAAGTAGATAGGGACGATCTGATCGACCTTCTTGAAAGTTAGTTAACATGTAGAATTATCAATGTCTGATTCATTAGGTACAAAAACTAAGTATATTACAATCATTACCAAGCGTTACGGAGGTGTGACTCTTCATCGTTGTTTTATTTTAGTTGTAATTAGTATATTGCTGTTAAAATGTTAAAGTAATACTAGTATAAATAAGTAATGAGCTGAATATTTTGTAAAATTAAACTGTAAAAATGAGGAGAAATTATAATACAAATAATAAATAAATTGTTCCATATACATATACATCTATCTTACCCATCATATCACATAATAGAATAGATAAAGAGAAAAAGTAACTGTGCTAAGAGTATTTGTCAAGTTTTGTGATCAAGTCTTATAAATAAGGACGGCTGTGTGATCAAGTCCATACATATATATAATGACGGCAGTGTGATCAAGTCTTATAAATAAGGACGGCTGTGTGATCAAGTCCATACATATATATAATGACGGCTGTGTGATCAAGTCTTATAAATAAGGACGGCTGTGTGATCAAGTCCATACATATATATAATGACGGCTGTGTGATCAAGTCTTATAAATAAGGACGGCCGTGTGATCAAGTCTATGTAAATTAACTGGGATGGCTGTGTGAGCAAGTCCATAATTTGATAGTAAGCAGGTACACGTGGATAGATATATCTAAGTGATCAAGTATGTATTAATAATCTCTTTGTGACACCTTTTGATAAATGGGGCCTGCTATTTGTCCAAGTTCATATAACCATAACTGTGTGATATGCAAAAGGGAGTAATAATAACTAAAACTAAATATCCTGTCAGTAGTATATTAAAAACAAATTTCTGCTGTATTATGTTTTAAATTCCAGAACTCCGGGCCCAGGGTTGCAGAGCTGCAGCATACAGGCCGTGGGACACGACCTACACAGGACGGCCGAGTGTTATCAAGCCCTAACAACTAGTCGCCATACGTTATGACGTACTTCCTATAATATTCCGATTTCTAGATTAATTAAGAGAATAGAATAATTATTCCTAAAATTTAATATTGATACCATAATCATTGTTAATTAATTTTGCATGTAATAATATAATTACTCAACACTTAATTCTTGATTCGACAATTACTATATAAAGAGGGTAGCTGGATTAAAATTATCATTCTTTTGGAAACAGTTGTAAAGATCGGAGCTCTGTGAAAATATATACTGTGTAATAACCCTGCTCGAGTTTAATTATACAAGCATCCAACACTACCTCACACATCCAATCACCTTCAATGTGACTAACGGGCACCGACCAGATGCTGCGCCAAAACGCATTTGTGGCTGCAGCCTCCGGCCGTCGCACGTCGTCCACACTTTCATCTGGTTGCTCCCAGCTTCTATATACCCACCTCTGGTCTCTTCGGAACATGCGATTAACGGTAAATCGATCGACGCGTTTTCTGTATCTGCGAATACGGTTTGCCCATGCACAGACTTTCTGCTTCAGGAAATCAATGCTTTCTGTGATCCGAGACGTATATTCTTGGGGACTGATACCAGTTCCCGCAAACGCTCGGGTCACATAGCGTATCACTCTCGGGCGAGTATTATTCGACCTGAAGCATATTAGCTTACTGATGAGCACCCTTGCCTCGGCCACACGTCGCTCAATCCTGCATTGCCATGCTGGTATGGTAGACTTAGGTCGTATGGCAGGATCTTTATTAGGGAATTTAACACCTGCCATACGACATGCCGCTACAGCAGTACAATACAGGATTGAATGAGTGTCCCCGAGATTTTCGCTATTATCTAGATAACTAGGTAATAGCGAATCAAGGGCGCTCACCAGAGCCATATTTCGTCTGTGTATAGGCAAACGAGGCAGACGTGGCCTGTTATTCAGGGGCATCGATCGATATTCCCGCAACGCACATTCCAAAGCCTCCTTAATCTGTTCATTGTACTGAATACTTACTGGAATAAGTGTGTCATCCCCTGTCTCTTCATTCATTTGACTCACAGGCATTGCAGGTGTTGAAGCAGGAGCCGGGGCGGGGGTGACACAGATATTTCGCAAGCATTCTTGCCGTAGAGTCTCAAGTACGGTTTCATTCAACATGCGATTGCGTTGAATGACCCGCACTTGGTCCGATAGTCGTTGTGTCGATGTGTTGACGGAAGGTTCAAGCGCCTGAAACAAAGGAAGCATTCGGGTACGGTACGCACTGAGGTTAGTTCCCCCCTCTGTAGCCGCAAAATATGCCCGCATGACATTTTCGTTTATTGATGGTGTCCATCGCATGCGGTGCACATCACCACCGGCAGCGGGGGCCCTGTTCGAAGCCGGAGGGCGTCGGGGTCCCAAGCATATCGGTGGCCGGCCTCTCCCCGGCCGACGTACAGGTGTTGGCGACGTCGGCGGGGAGAAGAACTCGTCGCTCGAAGAGGAGCTCGACGCCGCTGGTTCCGTTGGTGGGGGCTGCGCGGCGGAGCTTAGCGACGAGTTCGGAGGTGTAGCAGGTGCACTAGCGTTCCTCCTAGCTTGTGCGCGGGTCAACATATTGTCTTCGTCATTGATTTTGCTTGATTTTGCTTATTTTATTAGTGACATCTGTCAGTGCTGCGGAACTTTTGTTTGTGGTATAAATATGATTATAGGATACATTTTTACAAAGAAATTAATTCACTTTTTGCTATGGTGAGCAATGCCAATATAGTATTCAAAATCTGCTAATACTAGATACGGTAGGAATATTAAAATAAATATAACTACTAAGCTACTCACTATCGTTTCAAATAGCACAAAGATTGTCAAAACCACAAATAGAAACAGGCCATTAAAACTCTGGATAACAGAAGGGGTAGTTAAATGCATAAGAAGACGGGATAAACTACATAAAACCGTGCTTCAATCTACAAACGATAATGTACAACTACACAAATATCAAACATACAGAAATATATGTAATTCTATTATAAAAAAACTAAAAAAGGAATACTATAGGGCAAAACTGCATTCTGCTAAGGGCAATATTAAAGAGACGTGGAGAACTATAAAAGAAGTATGTGATTTCAAACGCAAAAACGAATTGGCTGATGAACTCCTTCAAATAGACGCTAAACCTGTTAAAGCTCTGAATACGGTAAACAGCTACTTTACCGAAGTTGGTAGTACTTTGGCTAACCACTTGCAATACTTAATGGGTAAATCAGAATACGACCTAGCACGAGAAGCCAAAAGAGACACTGAATTCTATGGCATTTTTGCCCACAGATCCCTGCGAAGTGAGGAACATAATTATAGGACTCAAAACGCACAGTGCCCCCGGCTGGGATAATATTACTACTGACATCTTAAAGCAAAACATAGAGTCACTAGCTCCACCTATTACATACCTGTGCAATTTGAGCTTAGAAACCGGCATTTTCCCGGATATGTTCAAAAAAGCAGTAGTGTGCCCAATCTTCAAAGCTGGAGACAGAAATAAGCCCACTAATTACCGTCCTATCTCCCTTCTATCAGTACTTTCTAAAATTTTAGAAAAAGTTGTAAACAAAAGAATGAATACATATTTGGAAAAAATAAAATTCTAAGCGACTCACAATTCAGTTTCAGACAACAAAAATCAACCGAAGACGCAGTCCTAACTCTAGTAACCTCTGTAGTATCCTACCTTGACTCAGGACAAAAATGTTTGGGGGTCTTTTTAGACCTCCAAAAAGCGTTTGATACTGTTTCCATTCCAATTTTATTAACACGTTTGGAGAATGTTGGTATCAGGGGGGTGGTTCTGGACTGGTTCCAAGATTATTTGACCCACAGATCACAACGTGTTCGAGTGTCAGACTATGAGAGTGATGAGTCGAAATGCAAATATGGTATTCCCCAGGGTAGCACACTTGGTCCATTGTTATTCATCATCTATATCAATGACCTGTGTAGTGTCGCTGGCTTGCCAGGATTGGACTTACTAATGTTTGCTGATGACACAGTACTGTTGTTTCATGACAGCACTTGGAATAGGGTTTTTAAATTAGCTGAGAGGGGTCTAGCAAAAGTTACTGCCTGGCTGGAGAATAGTCTCCTTTCACTAAATACTACGAAGACTAAGTATGTGTGTTTCAGCATAACAGATATGGGACAGCCCGCTGCTGACTCCAGTCTCCAAATACACACCTTCCCATGTAATAGGGAAGAGAATCACTCTTACTGCGATTGTGCAGCACTTCTGCGAGTGGAGTCTATAAAGTACCTAGGTGTTACACTAGACAACCTGTTGAGTTGGATCATACACCTTGAGTCTAAAATGAAGAGGATCAGAAGATTAATATACATATTTAGGAGCTTACGAACGGTAGCTGACCACACACTTCTTATCCAAACCTATAAAGCATTGTGCGAATCCATCATTAGATACTGTATCAGTACCTGGGGAGGTGAAGCAAAGACCCTAATGATAGATGTGGAAAGAGCCCAGCGAGCTATACTAAAAGTACTTCTATATCTACCATATAGACAACCGCCCTATACGAACTGGCAGAAGTGTTATCTGTGAGGAAAATCTATATCTACCAAATACTACAAAGATACCACAAAGAAACTTTGTCAAACATTCAAGTGCAAAAGAGACGAGTGGAACGCTATTCGATTCCTCGGGTAAAGACATAATTTGCGCAAAGACATTATAACTGTTTAGCGCCACACATGTATAATAAATGTAATAAAACTATCAAACTAAATAAACTAAACAACAATGCAATGAAAAAGTCAGTACTTAAATGGCTAAACTCACTAGATTATGACACCACAGAAAACCTACTTAAGAATTGCCTACTTATAAAATTTATCAACATTAAAAATATTTATATAACAAGCACACCTACACTCATACACACACCCTCCCATACATACCATTACATATACACCCTTCTATACACACACCCTCCCATACATATAGGGTGTATATAGGGTGTATATGTATTAGAGGGTGTGTGTATGGAAGGGTGTATATGTAATGGTATGTATGGGAGGGTGTGTGTATGAGTGTAGGTGTGCTTGTTATATAAATATTTACACACACCCTCCCTTACATATACACCCTCCCATACACATACTTTTACAGACACACATTCACACACATGCACGCACGCACAGGTAAAAACAGTCTTAAGTTTTTAGAAACCTTCTTTTGTATTCTTACTGTATCTCCACTGACATGTAACTTTAATCTAGAAATAATTCCCAACGTGAGAGGAAGACACTGTCTCCTGCAACACAGTTTTAACTAGCGCAGGAGTCAGGGAATTCTAATTAACATGTACATCTGTTTAAATGTCAAAAAAAAACCAAAAAAAAAACCAGTCGCACCCCTCCAACCAGTCGCACCCCAAGAACTTTGTACCTCACGGACTCGACGGCGGAGGACGTGCACCACTGCACCAGTCAGCCTGTGAACATTGCCAGTGTAACCTGGTCGAAACGTCAGGCAATCCAAAGGTATGTATATACCTATAAATGATCGCGTTAATTCCCGTTAAATTAAATTATTGTATAATATTATGGAACGCGAAAGTTTAAAAAATATTTTTACTAGCTGTTATTATTAAAGCTAGCTTATTATTACCTGTGGCTACATGGTGATCCACAGAAACCTATTCCCGAGATAAAAAATAGCCTATGTCCTATTTCAGACCATAATTATTTTATATCTGTGCTAAATTTTATTCAGATCCGTTCTTGGCTTAAAGGTCTTGTAACCAAGCCAAAAATCTTCAAAAAAAAAAAAAAAAGATCCGTTCAGCCATTTTTGCGGGAAAGAGGAATAAACATCTTACAAACAACATACAAACTTTCGTGTTTTTAATCCTACTTCCTACTATCCAAATAATATTATAAATGCGAAAATTTGTATGGATTTTTGTTACTCTTTCATGCAAAAACGGCTGAACGGATCTGAGTGAAATTTGGCATTCGTTCCTTGCGGCACCGATATTTTTGTTATTAGATGAGGAATTTTGCTATGTTATGTTGCGTTTATAATATTATAAAATTTGTAAAAGCGATATTCGGTATTGTGCAGGTGTATCCCAGTATTTAACAGCGTTGTAATACTACTACTACTAATTTATAGTTTCTAGTCACGTTATGTTAAATCGAGTATCGACGTCATGTCTACTGCATTTTGTCTACACTATATATGTCACTTTGACTTTATTTTAACCTATATAATTTTTAAATCTCGTTAACTTTGAGCATCGTGCTCTAAAAAAGGTTTTCAGTTAACCAGTTACTTTCTTAATTGTACGTAGGTATCTTATTTACCTAAATAATGGCCATTTCGGCTGCATTGCGTCGTACGTTTGTCAACGGTACGTTGTATTCAGCCGCAGCACTACGATTTGCTTCAACTCAAGCCGAGTCAAAGGTATTCTTTGATGTTACGGCCGATGGAGAGCCCTTAGGGCGTATAGTAATAAAGCTCGAAAATGATTTAGTACCAAAAACGACTGAAAACTTTAGAGCCCTTTGTACTGGAGAGAAGGGGTTCGGATATAAAGGATCATCATTCCACAGAATCATTCCCAACTTCATGTGTCAAGGAGGGGATTTTACAAATCACAATGGCACTGGTGGAAAGTCTATTTATGGTAGAACTTTCCAAGACGAGAACTTCAAGTTGAAGCACACTACTCCTGGGATTTTGTCAATGGCTAATGCTGGTCCTAATACTAACGGGTCCCAGTTCTTCATTACAACTGCACCTACGCCCTGGTTAGATAAAAAACACGTCGTATTTGGTGCTGTAGTTGAAGGTATGGATGTAGTGGTTAAAATGGAAGCTCTTGGATCTAAAAGTGGAAAGCCTTCGAAAAAGGTGGTAATATCTGACTGTGGTGAGTTGGATTAAATTATCCAAATTTGTTATAATGTATATTTTGTAGTGTATTTAGTTATGTATAAAGTGTTATTAATATAGTAGATAATGTAATTATGTAACTTGTCTCATTTACACCCTTCATATATTATTTAATTGTAATTTGCATTATCTCTGCCATTTCCAAACATCCTTAGTGTAATTGTGTAGTTCACACCAGTATTATTCTATTTTAATGGGGACACTGCAAGAAAGACATATGACTACATATATCACAATACATACATAGCAACATGACATGACACATTTTGATTATTCTCTATTCTTTTACTGTTTAGGGATGCTTTATTGAATGCACTCTTAGGGTCAAAGTCCAAGGAGCAGCTTATTACTTTTGAAAAAGTACCTATTTATAATCTTACTAGGTGTTTCTCTGACTGGACTTCTGTATTTGTTTTATTTTCACTTTGTTGTGTTCTATTAAGTTTTAAAAGTTAGTAGACTCTTCATTGACAAACAGACCAATTTGACCACTTTCTGATTACTAATTTAGAAAAATATTATTCAGATACAGTTTAGACAATACATATTATCTATATGTATTATAATCATCTGTTCATTAGAACTCATTACAGGCTGTACTTAAGTAATATAAATAAGTTAACCATATTCCGATTAGGCTGCTATCTGGTAAGTAGCAGGCAGCGAGCATAGTGTCTAGAAATTGATATTCATTTAACTCCCATTATCCAATTTTGTCCTCAGATACTTAATATAAAACTCATTAAGAAATTTAAATTAACTTTGCTGCTTAACAAAAATATTCTATGTCAGTGATAGACTATGTTGTATGCAATACTAGTACCTCCTGCATACCTGACTTAAAGGAGTCCTGTTTTAATACCTTCACTCAGTTAATAGAAATATTCTGGTAGTTCTGTAGACTGTATATTATATTTTGGAAAGTATTAAGTAATAATAATTTTGAAAATATTTCTAGGTGAGTTTTGTGAGCAAGTTATCAAGGATACAGTTGCACTTTGAAGGATCAACACTGAAGTTACAAGTTAAAATGCATAACAATTTTCATGAATAATTTGCAATACATTTTAGGTAGGTTTTATTCAGGATGGACATTAAATAAAAGAAATTCTAAAATAAGTATGCAATTTTATTAATCACTAAATGCAACAAATTAGTTTAAAAGTTGCTATTATCAAACTTGTCTGGGTGATTGACATAACAACTTACTTGAATACATCTAAGTCAGTATCAATATCAAGTCTTACTATCTATTGTAGTTATAAGGCATTTTTCGATAAAACACTCTTTCATATCAAACTATTAACCTTTCTTATCATATATATGTGACTAAAATTTACACAGACAACATTTCTGTCTCTTACTATCTGATAATATAACTCGCTTTAAAATATAAATTTACAATTATTTAAAAATGTCGTTTTTCATAATTGAGTTCTTATCCAGCAGCCCACGAATTGACAATTTTTTTACACCTCAAAAATAGTGCCTTTATCTAATTTAAGTTTTTTTTTAAAGATTGAATGAATTATCATTTACGCGAATCACCTTGATTCTACAACCTGAAAAATGCTGTTGTTAATGATGACATTTTAAACTAAATTATATAAGGTAAATATGGGTTGTCCAAAATATACAATTATAAAAATTCTAAAATCAATTCAAGATTATAATTGACATTTAGTAAAAAAAATTGAACCATTAGTGGCATACCCGAATAGGGCCTAATAAAACCATTAATTGCACTAGTAAAAATTAACTTTGTAATACAGGATTGAAGGCAGTAAAACTAACAATAATAAATAATTAAAAAAATTAAATAAACTATAGTAATTATTGTGTTCCTACTATATTTTATACTTACATCCCATCACAAAGGCATCCATTTCATACCATTTGAGATCCTAATTTTTTTTTGTTACACATAACCTCTATAGCAATATTGGTGAATTGTGCCAGTATCCTAAAAATTTCTAGTTACAATAATAGTAAGAGGAATGTTTTTATTAATAAACAAGGAAATAGTATTAAGATTTAAGGACCAATAAAGGTAAACAAATAGGACTGCAATTATGGAGGAATAATGAGTGCATTTTTAGGAGTTACCATTCTGGTAAATAATCCAGAATGGTAACTGGTTACTGATTAGGTTGTGAAAGTCTATTGAAATTAGCACTACTGTAAGAAATTCTGTTTTATTTACTCTACATTTAACTTGATCAATATTTCTCATATAGTATTTATGACGACAGTAATTAAATACAACAGTTCTGCCCCAGTTTCATATGAACTTTCAACCATTTAAGTACAAAAGATGATATTTTTTAAAGAGTTTTACAGGTGGTCTCAGAATTTGTCTAATTAAACTAACAAATATTGCAAATTTTATTTTAACTAATTATGATGTAATTAACTCTAAAGAAATAGGTGTGACGCGAGTATTTTAATGTTGAAACAACAGTCAGTTATCACACTAATTGATTCATATTAAACATAAATTGATCTTCGTCGCGGCCGCCAGCTCTATAAAGTTCTCATCGGAACACTGGCGGGCCGCTCGAGCAACATATTTTTCATAAATAATCGAATGAAAGCATCAACACTACAATAATTAGGATATGATTGGAAATCACTCAACATTATTTCACTAGACACTAGGTAAAGTAAGTCTAGTTCAATAGAAACTTACTCTCCTTCGCATACAGTACAGCGATACACGATAATCGCTTATACCGCTATAAATTTTACTAGTTTGCGTCGCTGAGATTCAGTGTGCGCTCAGCGCTCACACGGCGGGGTCGCGTCGCGTGGCCAGCTGGTCGACGCTGCGGCCCTTGTGCACGGGCAGGCTGAGCTCGCCCGGCTCCAGCGTGATGTGGTGCGACGACGTGCGCTTGTGGCGCGAGTCGCGCGGCGGCGGCGCGCTGTCCCGCGACCCCGTGCGGCGGTGGCGCAGCACGCCGCCCTCGATGAGGCGTTTGCTCTCGTCGTCCGCGCAGCGCGCCAGCGGCAGCACCGTCAGGTCCAGGCTCTCCATACTCTTGAGCGCCAGCTGCTTGAGCTGTTCCAGACTAAGGTCGCGGCTATCGGATCGCGAGTGCATGCGGAAGTCTCTAGAACCGGAGCGCGAGTGCGACGCCATATCGCGAGACGCGGAACGTGGAAAGTCGCGACGCGATTCTCGCGATTCGCGGGAGTCGCTGCGTACGGGCCGCGCGCGCTCCGGCTCCTCGAGCGAGTGCTGTCTAGCGCGAGGCTCGAGCTGAATAGTCTTGGAATCGTTGCGAAGGTGCCGTGATGCGACCAGGACGCGAGAGTTTTTGGTGGCTGGCCTGGTCTGAGAGTCCTGCGAGTACTGGGACTCTGTTCGCTGTAGGTTGGATCTGTGTGGGTCGTGAGTTATATCGGTAGTGACGGCCGTGGGATCCATTGGCGTCGTAGTTGCCGAGCTCACTCCGGACATGATCCGTGAACGAAAGCCACTTGCGTTGTCTGCAGATGGAAGCTCCTCAAACACTGTAATCGAAAAGTTTGATATTTCAAGAAAGTATTAGCAGTGTACAATGTGTACCTACATTCATTTGTTTTTGTGACGTATTTTAGTCGCATTATGGCACCAAAATGGAATAAGTAGGAAAAATTTCCTTACAACAATAAAACCAAATACTGGTGACACTGAGGCGGTCATGAACTTAATAGAATCCTATTTTATTTAAATGAAACGTTTTTAACAATACAATTATAATTTTGTTTAACAAGGAGTTAATGTTACATTTATCAAGACTGATTATAGATCCAGCGATGTCCTTCTGCGGGTCGAGCGGCGGCGACGTCTCCAGATGCCTTCGACGGCGGACGAGCCACCAGTCCGCCAGGAAGATACCCAGCGCCACGATCTTTATACCACCGCATAGACCCACGTATCTGTCGACAAAATTGTTTTATTACTACATATTATAAAACAAAGTCCTCCGACGCGTGTCATTCGCGATAAACTCAAAAACTACTGCACTGATTTCACCAATGGATAAGAGTGGTTCTCGATTAGTTATAATTTTTCAAGTTTTTGTATACATTGGCTAAAGTATATTAATATTTTCATTACTCATACTCTGAAAGTAGGTCTGAAGTTGCCTGAGGAGCGGGATGAAAGTAATACTTTTCATCCCTAGGGAGAATCGCTTTCAACTGACAGCTGTCAAATTATTAAAAAAAAACTAATTCTATTTTCACATTTTTAATGTACCAACCATGTACCAATATCTATACAGCGCGATGTAAAATTGAAATAAAATAAAGTTAAGTATTGATGAAAGAATATATATTTTTTAAATAACTTTACTTTAGTTTCAACAATTTCCTTAAAATAACATAGATTTGGGCAAAATATTGACCATTTTTTCAATGATGAAAATGAAAAATAATGGCTGAATAGCTGGCCGGCCACAGAAAACAAAACAAACAAAATAGGCGGAAAAGCGGCAATTCGATTTTCATTTATTTTTGGATTTGAAGGTTTTACTCATTTTTACTAATTTTTTCTTTAGCTAATTCATGTTTTTATTTTTACATTCCTTGTATTTGTAATGAAAAGCACAGTGTTTACCTCGGGTTAAAGACTTATTTAGTCCCTCGAACTATTATTGGCGCCCGCACTTCGTTCGGGCGCCAAACCTCGTCTTGGGAGTAAATAAGTTACTTTCACTCCTAGGGTAACAATGTACTATTGTTGGAGGTGTCCGAAAAACATAAGCCGACCGGAAGCTTTCAACGAAAACGCTGCCTAAATCCTTTGACATATAACAAAATGATGTATGGTGGAAATGTGGAATTGTGTATCATATAGGTTGTGGTGGTGGAATAGGGTCTCATGGGTAGCGCGAACGGGATCGGAATTCCACGCTGGTAAAGACGCAGGCAACAGTTAGTATACTACTCTGTGTAAAAAGTATCGGAAATATGTCAATAAAAAGCGTAAAAGAGGTCGTTCTAATTTTTTTACTGCATGTTGGTAGCACTGTACTGATTTAGCGCGCAAAATTTGAGCGGGATCTGTCATTCAATTTGTTTTAAACTACACTTTTTGTTGGTCATAGTTTTGAGTCCTCGGCGATTTTTACAATGGAAAATATTGTTGAACAAAGAGTGTGCCTTAAATTTTGTGTTTCGAATGATATTTCATGTGGTGAATCACTAAAAATGTTGCGAAATACCTACGGCGAATCGTGTATATCGAAAACAAGGGCTTATGAATGGTATAAGGCTTTTAAAAGAAGGCCGAGAAGTAGTAGTAGACTTGCCTCGTTCTGGTAGACCTTCAACCGCTACGACCAAAGAAAACATCGACAGAATCAAGAAGCTAGTGATCGAAAATCGACGTATGAGTCTGAGAGAGTTGGCTAGTGAGGTGAACATATCTTTTAAGTCCGTCCACAATATTCTCATTGACATTTTAAGCATGAAACGCGTCGCCACTCGACTAGTTCCAAAAGAGCTCAATTTTGTTCAAAAAGCGCAGCGAAAGCATGCCGCTGAAGACATGGTTTCCCGAGCTTCTACGGATCCGACCTTTATGAAACGTATAATTACTGGCGACGAGACATGGGTTTATGAGTATGACATGCAAACAAGCCAACAGTCTTCAGAATGGCGTCTCGAAAACGAGCCGAAACCCAAAAAACCGCGGCAAAGTCGCTCCAAAATCAAGGTGATGCTGACAGTTTTTTTTGACTACCGTGGTGTGGTTCACTCCGAATTCCTTCCAGAGGGAGAAACAGTGAATAAAGAATATTATATAGGCGTCATGAAGCGTTTGCGTGAGAGTATCCGCCGAAAACGTCCAGATTTGTGGCGACACAACTCATGGATGCTGCACCATGATAATGCACCATCACACACAGCCATTATAGTGAAAGAGTTTTTAGCGAAAAATTCAACAAAAGTTCTCGACCAAGCACCGTATTCACCTGATATGGCTCCGTCTGACTTTTTTTTTATTTCCCAAGTTAAAATTACACTTCGAGGAAAACGTTTTGAGTCGATAGAAGCCATAAAAGAAAATTCGCTGAATGAGCTAAAGGCCATACCGCAAATAGCCTATGAAAAATGTATGGAAGACTGGGTGAAGCGGTGGAGATGTTGTATTGCAAGCGATGGGGCCTACTTTGAAGGCGATAAAATAAATTAAGATGAATAATTTGTATTTTTTGTTTTATTTACAAATTCCCGATACTTAGTATACAGAATGTATAGTGAATATTTTTGAGAATTGTTGTATACCTTAAAAATAAAGAATTAATTTACCAATACGATGCCCCACAATTAGGTGAGCCACCTGATATTAAGCAATCACCATAGCCTATAGACCTCTGCGAAATAAGGGGTGTTACTTAGTGTATTACTGACTTGCAATAGTTATTTATGCAACTGTGGTATAACGAGGGGTATTTAAACATGAATGTGGGTTTATCACACGAAGCGAAGCTGAGTGTGATAATAGTATCACATGAGTGTTATAATGCCTAATTATACAGTTGCATACAAGACTTTATCTACACCCATGATGTGTCCTCTATAAAATATTCTGAAACCATGAGGTGATCTAAGAAGTTAAAATTCATGAAAAGTTTAATTACAGACTACATGTTTGTTAGAAATGTCCTTTGCTGCATCCGAAATGTCTGGAGGTGTGTTATCAAAACTTGAATCGCTCATTTTCGTAAGTAAACAAAACAATTTGCAAAAATAATAGCGAAGCAAAATAGCGGGAATTCGAACGAATAAGCTTTAATTTTTTTTACGGCGCGCCGCCGCTGTTGTAGTGCAATGTAACGCGCGTGAATGACAGTTCTTTTTTTGAAACATATACAGACTCCACGCATCGAGCGGTAAGAATTTGGCTGTCTGATGAGTAACCCTTTGCGCGGAAGAGATTGAATTTCATACAACATTATAACACCCGTTCGGATGATATTATGGTTATTAGGACATTGGATGTATTAATGTTGGCAATAAGCTAACTGTTTCAGAATCTTTTATAGAGGATTTAAAGCATGGGTGTAGATAAAGATAGTAAAAGTTACAAAACAATCATAAGTAAAACAATGTTATCTTGGTACTAACCTGTATCTAAACTGTTCAATATCGTAAAGCAGACACCTGCCTCCCTTTTCGCCGCTGCAAGACTGTTTCCAGAGCAGGCAGGTGGAGTCGATGAGGTTGCCGAATACGATGGGCGCCGGAATGTAACCGAACAAGCGGAATATCACGAACTGCATTCCGAGCGCGAACGAACGCTCCTCCTCACTCACTGACCTGGAAATGTTAAGTGCACGTTGACAACTGACACAACGCAAATATGTCTTTTTTTATTTCAGCTGGCGACTGTAATCAAAACGAGATTTATAAAGAGCAACAAGTTCTGTGTATATTTTTCTGTAATTGTGTAGGTACAAGATTCATATCGGCTTCGGTTCTTATATTTATTTATCATGGAATCATGATGGTGGCCGGTGTTTTGGGGTTCACAGCCCTTTTTCAACCCATTTCGACCTAACAAGTTAACCGAATGAAAAATCGAAAAAAGATATGGCGAACTTAATCAAATTCTATTGAAGCTAAGCGGTAAATAATAAGTTTAGAGGACTTGACTTTGATATGAAGACCAATAATAGAAAATACCTATGAGTAGTACAAAGGAAAACAGGTGACATGGTACACTAAAGTGAGGTTGATCACCCGCCCGGTCGCGTCCCCGTTGGATATAATAATACCTATAGGCACCTAGGTACTGATGTGCTGGGGTGTGTGTTGGGTAACCTCCTCGAGTGTCGCTCCGATTCCGATCCCGCTGCAGTCCGGGGGGAACGGAATCGGAGCGGCCGGTACACCCTGGGCGGCGGTCAGTGGCTTCCCCTTCACCCCTTCATAGGGTTGGCATTGATCGTCGGCCAATACCCAACGTGGCGGGAACACATCGCTCTCCGTACTCCTCTGCTTTCAGAGGAGACAGGATGAGCGATGCTGTTAGTGGTGAGATGGCCCAGGGTCAGCCGGGGTGCGAGGGATATGCTCTATGGGTAACCTTACACCCCGGCGTCTGAAGACCCGAGACGGCGTGCGGTTTTAGTCGGTGCAAGCCCGACATAACCGCCCCCGCTGGCCGGCGGGGGGGTATCCGAAGGGATTTCCGCACGATAAAAAAAAAAAAAAAAAAAAAGGTACTGATGTGCTCATGGATTGATTATAATCATCGCCGCAGGTCATTTCTCCTGCTCGATTATAGCTATAACCCTGCTCCCTACGACTACGCTTCTGACGAGCCCGACACATAATTGGGTGCTTACCTCAGCACGATCATGAGCAGCGGCATCTGCGTGACGGCGACTACGAAGGTCATGAAGAACAGCAGCACGAGAAAGGGGTAGATGGTGGTGCAGGGCGGGATGCAGGCGCCAGCCGTGGCCACGGGCACCACCGTCACCTCGCTGTACTCGCGCGCCCCGGCGCCGCCCGCGCCCCGCAGCGCCGCCACGGACGCGCCGCTCACGACGGCCGATGCTAAGCTCTCGCGACTGTTCTCGTGCACGCCTGGTTACACAAGTATGACTCCCTCACTCACTCGTTCTATGTAGGGTAGTTTTGACGTGACTATGTCTTTTTTTGCTGCCATACTACTTTTGATGTTAGAATATTTTTAGGCAGAAAGTGGGATCACTTCGAAGTGAATCCGTTTCTATTCGTTATCAATGAATCACGTGATACTAAGACAGTTGTAATCATAATATTACAAATAATTTGTTTCGAGTTACAAAGACTCCAATTTCATTAAATTTTTATAGTCACATGAATGATTGTCAATCTCATATTACTGAACGTTTCCACTGGTTATCAATAATAAAATGTAACTTTGTCTAGTCTAGAAACCTAGAGCAGTAAAGTAGCAGACTTCTAAAGTACCAATAAATTTAAAATGATAAGAGTGTGTGTCGAAAAAAGTATAAAACATGATATTGTCGGAGGTTTACGCGAATGTCACACATTGAAATAAAACTATTTTTAACGGATTCTATCGCGATTTATTTGATATTATTAACATCAAATAAATCGCGATAGAATCCGTTAAAAATAGTTTTTATTTCAAAGTATAATACATACAAGCACAGTTGGTGAAGTTCGAGCTCGATGAGAAGGCGGCGCACCCCGCATGGCAGGGCGAGAAGTACGTGAGGCCATTGTTCCCGCACACCGGCTCCATGTCAGTCTCCGTGCACAGGCAGTTGAAGTTGCAAGCCGCTGTCAGATTCACTTTGAAGGGTTCCAGGTTGCTGTAGTATAAAATGACAGTTGTTTTTTTTTCTTGTCTAAGTTGTTCTTTTTAAATATAGATTGGGTACTTGTAACTTGGGTCATGCAGAACTAGCATTCTTGTTAACTCATCCAGCTAAACTAAATCGCTTGTGTTAGGAGTGGGTTCACGTTTGTAGTGTAGGTAATGGTCGGGGTTCAAACCGGCGACCTCTTGATCGCGAGTCCGATGCTACATAGAAGTCTTTTCTTCTTTTTTTTTAACGTGTGGAAACTCCCACGGGCTTCACCCCATCGGTACCAACGATGGGGTGGGCGTATCGGAATCGCACCGACTAAAACCACACGGTGTCCTCCCCAAGTGTCCATTGCCGGGTATCCCGGGACAGCCCTCCAAAGGATAACCCCAGGGTTACCGGCACATAGAATAGTCTGAAGTATTATTATGAAGGAACGCAATACTTTGCGTTAATAAAATTGAGTTATTTCTACAAACCTGTTATTTGTATATGGTATAGTAGTGCCAGCCATCTTGATATTATCGCATCCGAGGAAGAAAAGCAGTGCGTAGCAGGACAGGCATACCATGTTCGATATGAGTACGAATTGCACGGCGCCCTTAGGCCGCAGTTCCAGTCGCTTGAGTAGGCAACCACCCATGAAGATGCCGATGCAAGCTCCCGGAATCGCAATGGACCCTATTGTTGAGGAGATTCACTATATTATGATAGTTAACGGTAAATATACGGATATTACTGTAGAATATGACTTAGGTATACCTACGTAGCTAATAGCACACCTTCAAATCTGAATGAAAATTATGAATCGTCTTTATCTGTATCTATCAAATAAATAAAATTGAAGTGTATGTTTATAATGTTAAAATAATAGCTTTTTAATACGTGCATATAAGTTCATGTAGGTACGAGACTAATAACAAAAAAGCAAAATAATTCTATTGTGAAGTAATCTTGCCCAATTTCGTACCATGCAGCAATGGTTAATCAAGAGTTGTTGAATCCCCGGGGATAGCGCGAGTTTTAAATGCCCGCTATCCTAATGGATGATTACATTTACCTACCTAAATATTTCTAACATTGAGTGATTTAGTGTTTATATCATAAATATAATATTATTGTTAAGAGAAAAGATAAAAGTCGTTGTTCCCGGCTGTTGATAGCAGGCGACATGGTGAGTCAGTATTTCTCACAACTATAGATAGCCGTTACCTTACCTCCTTATGTTGTGGAGATTAGATAGCAGTGAGAACCTACGTAGGTTAAAAAAAATAAGCTGAAGTTAGTTGGACCCAATATAGTTCAATATACTCGTTACACACAAAAACTTTATATCTATTGTTAATAACAACGGAAGTACGAAAATGTGCCTTATGCCATGTTTCAATTAGACACTACTCGCTAACTAGGCGTTCGCGCATATCATTGACGTCACGCAAACGTTGAAACTGCGGAGATTCTTAAAATCCATCCATCAAAAGTTAATGAAATTTGACTCTTGGATTTTATATTCAATCTGCGTTGTAAGTTTATCTCTACGCACGTGACTGTAAAATTATACGCAGCGTTTTAAACGCTAACCAATCAAGACGTGCATCGAACTAAAACGACTTAAATTGACGACGTTTTCTGAGATTTCAGTTTTGCTAAAATATACTATTGTTTATACCTATAATAAGTACAGGCAACGAAAGTACGACATTGTAATTAGCGGTTGAAGAAAACACGAAAAATATTTACTTTTCTTTTGTCCTCTAGGGATTATAAAACTACTTAAGTATACATACATTTTTTGATACATGTATTGCATTATAAAAAGGATTTGTAAATATTTTAGTGTAAATTAACTTTTGTCGTTGACTGTACCTTTTTTTTTTTTTTTTTTATCGTGCGGAAATCCCTTCGGATACCCCCCCGCGTGCCAGCGGGGGCGGTTATGTCGGGCTTGAACCGACTAAAACCGCACGCCGTCTCGGGTCTACAGACGCCGGGGTGTAAGGTTGCCCATAGAGCATATCCCTCGCACCCCGATTGACCCTGGGCCATCTCCGGTTTCGAGATGGCCCCCTCGGGTTTGGGAACCACGGTGTCCCCGTCTTGCCCCGGTTTGGGGGAGGGGCGCTAGTTGCCCCACCGTCCCGGCCTGCTTCTGCTGGGGTGACAGGTGGCCTCACCCGCCACCCCCAGGCCTGCGCTCATGGAGGACGGAGGTCGTTAAGCGACCTCCGGCGCCTGAGTTGCCTGCGACGCGCGGCGAGCAAGTTGCGGGCTCGGCGGACCGGGAGAGTTCTAAGTCTCTCCCGGGCGCGCTCCGCCACCTCCTTCGCGAGCATTACATGCTCGCAGAAGGAGGTGGCGGCGGCCCACGCGCTCGCGCTCCGCACCATTGCCGCAATCATGCTGCCGAGCGAGAGGACTCCCACCCCGATGGCTGCCACGAGGTCACGCCTCGGCGCCTCCCACGCCGGGCAGTCCGCCAGCGTGTGCAGCCCTGAGTCCTCGCTCGCGTCGCAGTGATGACACTCAGGCGTTGGCTCCTTCCTGATCCGATGCAGGTGGTCCCCGAAGCACCCCTTCCCTGAGATCACCTGCGTCAGTCGGTAGGAGAGGCTTCCGTGTCGCCTCTCCAGCCAATCCTCCATGATGGGCCTTACCGCCGCTATTGCGGCGTGCCGTCGTTGACTGTACCTACCTTTTTTTTTTTTTTATCGTGCGGAAATCCCTTCGGAAACCCCCCCGCCGGCCAGCGGGGGCGGTTATGTCGGGCTTGCACCGACTAAAACCGCACGCCGTCTCGGGTCTTCAGACGCCGGGGTGTAAGGTTACCCATAGAGCATATCCCTCGCACCCCGGCTGACCCTGGGCCATCTCACCACTAACAGCATCGCTCATCCTGTCTCCTCTGAAAGCAGAGGAGTACGGAGAGCGATGTGTTCCCGCCACGTTGGGTATTGGCCGACGATCAATGCCAACCCTATGAAGGGGTGAAGGGGAAGCCATTGACCGCCGCCCAGGGTGTACCGGCCGCTCCGATTCCGTTCCCCCCGGACTGCAGCGGGATCGGAATCGGAGCGACACTCGAGGAGGTTACCCAACACACACCCCTGACTGTACCTACCTAAACAGATTTGCGACAACTTCGAAGTTAAAAATATCAGCATCGTTAAAATATTTCATCCTTTTAAAATGGTCCGAGATATAAATTACTCTATATTTTAATAGATTAGAGAAGAAATGTAATACTTACCAGTGAACATGCTGGCCTCACTCTTGCTAAGGCTGAACTGCGTCTCCAAATACTTGGGCAGAAATACCACGAAGCCTGACACGATCATAAGTTCCATACATGCACCTAGGCATGTCACTACGTATACGGGGTTCTTCAACAAGCGCCACATCGACACCGGAATATCTGAAATTCATTCAAATCAGTTTAGTGGGGAGCCAGATAAAAGTTAAATAAAAAGAAATTCAGGCCCTTTACCCTGGAGAAAGGTGGGTTGAAGTTAAAATATAATTATAAAATTTGGAGCTACTTCCAGTTTGCTAGTAGAACCTCATTTGGATGTAGCATAAACCATAAATTAACGTAATATATTTCAACTAAAGTTATCTTTTAATTCTAAAGTAACGTTGACTTCTCTTCAAGGTTTTGATTGGAGCTCGGATTACAATGTGCAATCCTAGCTTGAAGTTATCAACTGACATCCGTTGAGCGGTGACCACAACATTTTGTTAATCTTACCTTTGATATCTTTTCCGTATCCAGTATCTTTTATATCAGTCTGTGTCTTTGGCGGAGGTTTAGATGCCGAAGACCCACTAGCTGCCGCGGCCTTTTCCACGAGTCTGATCTTTTCCTTTTCACGAACCAAAACTTTCGGGAACGAGAAGAATGGAATAGCAACTAAGATTAACAGAAAACCACCCAGGAGGAAACCACCCCACCACATGCCCACCCAACGAGTGTCGCGAGGACCTGAAACAAATTATAAAATTCATACATCATAAACATAAATATATCTTAATGTAATATCACTGTATATATTACAAAGGTATTCAGTAAGTGCAATTATAATCACCGTCGTCGGCATGACGGTAGTTTTAGTATTTCTTTTATCATTTACAGATGCGTTTGGTCATGGATACTATCATGTTGGCTTGTCACATCTGCATCACGAATCACGACGAAAGAGCATGAGGATATTAATGAATGTATCAAACGTAAATCGTTATAACAATTAACTCACCTATCAATATGTTAGCACTGGAGAAGGAGTCCATGTGGAAAGATAGCAAGTAGGCACCGAGGAGAAATCCCAGTACCGGACCAAAGGCTGCCATACTGTACATACAACCTGTAACAAAAAAACTACTAAACCACTTATTGACATAAAATTACATGCATTAAAAGTCGTTACCATTTTGAACAAACCTGACCAGAAGACCTTAAACAAGATTTATGTATTTGATACCTAAGTATTTAGCAGGTATCTAGATAAGTTGTCTATATAGCAAGTAGAAGTAGTTTTCTTATTAAAACATACTTAAATTATTAATGATATTGGATACTGGTGGTAGAAATTTGATGACACAAAGGAGAATGCCCATTCTTGGTTGCGCTTTTAGACGTACGCGTCAATATTTCAAATGTTAAAAAATAATATTGATTATAGTATGACTTTTCAACACTAAATCGCTTCTAAAGAACTTGGGGTTTGAATTTAACTTATAAAGATATGAAAATTGAATGAATAATCGTTTCCATTTTAATTTAATTATTACCATTATATAAAATAAACCATTGGCGGTAGAATGCAAATATACCAATCTTTTAAAATAAAATGGTTAAATAATAATACGTGATAATAATTCGCAATGTGACATTCAAATATATTGCAGTTATGAAATCTTAATATTTCGTGTATGTATTCGTAAATTATTAGTGATTTTTTTTTATATTTTTTTTATATTTAGTCCGTCCAATTGACTGTACCCCGCCTGATGGTAAGCTGAAGTCAGTTAAAGTTGTAAAATATTGTGTGCTTCAGTGGTAGTTTTCTCTTAATTTATACATGGTATCCCTGTCTTACTGAAGTCAGTTCAACAGTCTGTGTCACAATATTTTTTTGTTTGTTGTTTTTCTCGTTGTAATAATTTAATTTCTCAATAACCCCAAGTTCTGTTACAATATGCGCATTAAGTATATTTCAGATAATACTTAATGCAGGCTATTTAATGCAGTTTATACTTATGTGACATAGCAAAAAAAAGTGTGCAACCGATTTCCATACTGACATGGGCATTGTCCTTTGTCACAAAATTCGGCCGGGTAGGTACCACCGTGCACGATTGCGAAAAACTCTCCATAGTAATCCAATTTCGGTTTGATTGCGTTCAGGGGTCAGCAAGTGCATAGCCGGGCAGGGGGATTGTGGTCGCAGCACTAGTGGGACCAGTGGATGTCACACGGTGCTGCGACGACAATCCTCTTCTGATGAGGCCGTCAAGCTGAGTGCCACCATTGTTAACATGGTAAGTGTAATGTAATGGTGACCCTCTTTCCTGAGACTTTACCTTTAGCTTACCATCAGGCGAAGTGAAGTCAAATTGACGTGTACTAAATATAAAAAAAAAAAAAAATTACCTGTTAACATAATTATTTAATATTAAAATACCTCCGCATAGCCAAGAACACTCCCGATTAATTCACCTTTCAAAACAGAAAAGAAAAGAAAATCGAAATCGGTTCATCCGTTCCGGAGCTATGATGCCACCGACAGACACACACAGATACGTCAGACACCCCGTCGTATTTGTCGTCTAACCCGTCTGGGGTTAAATATAAATGTTATTTGTAAAAAGCCTGTCAATTGCGAGTCGGATTCGCGCACTGAGGGTTTGGTTCAAAACCAGTTTGAGGCTGAGCTGGGCTGACCACATCTAACGATAGACTGATGATGGCCTAGAGTGGAGAGCTCGAATCGGTACCTATACAAAAGGTGCAACAGGACAGATGTAGCCTGATGAACTGACAACCTGAAGAAGGTAGATTGGATATAATGGATGCCCTGATTTTGATTTAATTGCAAGTGTTTACTCTACGCTTTCCTGAGCAAAAAGTCTTGACAGACAAACAGACAGACGAACAACGAAGAGTTCCTATTTCGGCACGTAAAAAAAAAAGTGTTAAGTTTTTTCCTTTTGAGGTACGGAACCCTAAAAATGTAATCTTAGACTTTTGTTGATTGTATCTTCTTAGTATAACTTTTAGTAAAATTCTCTAGTAAAAATCAAATATTATATACATATATTTTAGTGATAGTTTAGATTTTCATTGTAGCATTACAGTGGCGTATGAAATAGCAGATAAGTGTGCACCCGGTCCGGCGATATTGCGGCCTCTAACTAGGTCACTCTTGTTTGGTACCTACCACTGCTACCATTGCAAATGGCACTGATTCACTGTTAATATCAATGATTTCTTCTGATTTGAACAAAACATTGTCATTAACAGCGTGAGAAATATTTCCTTACGTCCATTTACTATTGTAAATTGCAAATGTGTAACGTATTCGGTATTAGGTACACATATTTTATATTCAAATAGTTCTTTATTAATTTTGCTTACTTTCGTATCTGTAAATTTTATTCAGCTGTGATTGTAGACTAAAAAAAATTTAAAATTTAATATTTTTTATTTTAATTAAATTTTTGTATGAAAGCAATACCCCAAACCTATTTCTGACCAGGTCGCGTTCATAGGACTCTAAACGCACAAGTGCCTTATTAAAACCCCTCCCTTCAACGACGCTACAGTCAAGTGGACACGGAAATAGGTACTTAAATAAAATTTTAAGGTGGTAAAATAATTTGACTTGATTATGTTACAGTTAAGAAGTAGGTAACTAAATGTTGTCCACATTTAGAGAAGTGGCAATTATCCCTGTGACTGTACTATCGTCCTAATCACCGGAATGAAAGAAACAAAGTATACGTCGACCAGGGGTGAAGTACACAAAAGTAGATTTAGATCGGAAAAAGAGAACTTCTAGGACGGGACTTGAACCCGCGCAGTCCCTGGTAACTGGTCCCTGGGTTCCCTTAAATCTATAAGAAAAAGGAAGCATACAAAATGCTTAAAAAATTAATTGAAATACACAAAAGTATCAAATTCTCAAGGCTTGAAACGATTGCAGCTAGTGACGTTACTACTAAAACCACTGCAGTGGTTTAGCTGCACTGTGCCATTGATATTGTTTTATGTAGGTAAATACGAGGGTCAAACTGAAAGTTCTTAGAAAATCAAAAACTGATTACATTAGCCAGTTATTAGTTTTATTATATCTTTTCAAAATATTGTCCATTCACGTCAATACACCGCTGCATGCGATGGAACCACTGGGAAAAGCACTTTGCCCACTCGTCCTTAGGGGTCTCTTCAATGGCATCGCGATACGCAGCCACCGCTTCTTCAGCATTCATAAACCGCTTTCCTTTAAGTTTTTCTTTAATTTTTGGAAATAAATAAAAATCACAAGGCGCGAGGTCGGGGCTATACGGCGGGTGACCCAGTAATTCAACGTTTGATGTCGCCAAATAGTCGATCGTTCGCTTGGCGGTGTGCGACGAGGCGTTGTCGTGGTGAAGGAGGATCCTACTGCGAGGTCGTTTCTCTCGAACTTTTTCCAAGACAAGTGGCAAACAATTGGTAGTGTACCATTCTGCAGAAACTGTATTTTGATCCTCTAACACAATTGTTACGAAATGACCTATCCTTCCAAAGAACGAGGCCACCATTTTTTTTCCCGAACTTCGATCTCTCTTCACTTTAGTTGGCAACTCCTCGAAAGGAAACACCCACTGAGCAGATTGTCTTTTGGTTTCAGGATCATAACAGTAAATCCAGCTTTCGTCACCTGTTAGTATGTCGAACACAGCATTAGAGTCACCTCCGTTAAATCTTTCAATCATTTTACGGCACCAATCCACACGATGGAGTTTTTGAGCCTCAGTCAAATTATGAGGTATCCACCGGGCGCAAAGCTTCCTGACCGCTAAATGTTCGTGGAGGATTTTGTGCACTTGACTCATACCGATGCCTAAGCTTGTCCGAATCTGCTGATAGGTCACTCTTTTGTCAGTCTCTATCATACGCCGCACAACACAGATGTTATTTTCAGTCGTCGCCGTAGAAGGCCGTCCCTCACGTAAATCATCAGTGAGATTAGTGCGACCACGTTTAAACTCATTAAACCAGTTGTAAACAGTCGCACGAGATGGGGCTTCATCGTGAAAGGCCAATCGTAGTCTATCATAACTTTCTTGTTGACTTAAATGACATCGAAAGCCATAAAAAATCATTGCACGAAAATTTTCTCGTGTTAAATTCATGTTAACGTGACACAGACAATTTTCAATTTGCCGCCAAATCGTAAAACAAATGATAAATGAATGAAATATATACTCAGTAATATTGGCAAAGAGTTCTATTTTCAAATTTTAGAATTATTTTTTTATTATATTGTTTATAAGTGGCCAGTTCTAAGAACTTTCAGTTTGACCCTCGTACACACAACAAATCTGGGTAAGGCATAACATAACATAAACAAACATACTAGCAGCCTACGGGCCTACCGAAGATTCGCACAGGAAGCGGAACTTTTTGGCGCACTTTTTTCTTCAATAATCATCCCCATATTGCAGCCAATTTACACAAAACGTAATTAATTATGCACTTTCGCCAATAAACGGAAAGATTCATGAAGAAATGAACCTTTCTCATGAATCATTACGTTTATAGGCGAAAACCATATGAAAATCCGTTAGGTAGCTAGTTATTGAGTCTATCGCGTTCAGATAGACAGACTTTTTATAGGTATAATGGTTCGTAGAAACTTAATGAGAATGGATGGCTACTACAGTATAACAATATTAGATGTAACATCTCATGTTGTTATGCTTTCTATAGACTTATATTATATAGACCTATAGAAGGCCTGGAGAAAGTGTTTAAATTTTTGTGCATGTTTCGTTGCTTAACGTATGGGTGTATGTATAGGGTCCTGCCAACATTCTTGAGGCCCGTGCCAACCTCACCTGCTATACAACGGACGAGGCTTTGGAGTAGGCTTTCCTCTTCGGGTTATGAGGTCAGACGGCAGTCGCTCCCGGAAAAGCCGACATAACATACCAATCAGAAACAATAAGCGGACCTCGGGCTTCAAAGTGCAAACTTTGGACGCTAATGGAAAATCGCTATGAGGATGATGATGATTGATTAACATATGCACGAATAATTTAAGAATATGATACGCTGGTAATACTTAGGTTCATGGATAATTCTAGAAGCGACTTTAACAGTGTACCAACGTTTGTTCATTATATACGTACCTATATGCCCTTCCGACTTTCTATCGGCAGTAGATAATAAGTAGGCCAAGGACTCGTACTCACGACAGTAACATTTTCAAGGTTCTGTCGCAATCTCTATAAGCCTTAACTTAATTTATTGTGTTTAATAAAACTAACAATGCGCCGCGAGCGAATGCTTCAAACCAAATCTTTTGAATTTCGTTTAAGGTTTAGTATATTTTTTATATCGTCAAAGATAAGGGTATAAGGGCTTTGGTTAACAGTAAATAGGACAGCCTAATAGGCTCGGTTCCTGGCGAAGAATATAAGGCATACTCTCTATCTCTATGTTAAGAATTTCTCGGTAGCGGCAGGCCTCCTTCACTCCATATACTTGCGCACTATAATTACCTACCGCCCGGCCGAGCGGCCTCGGGCCGTTTGCGGACCAAATTCAGTGCGGTTTTCGCTAGCGAAGCGCACTCACGCTGTTTAATTTTAATCGCTCCGTTCGTTCGTACGCGTACCTACGATGCCGTCTGGTGCCTTATGTGCTGTAGATGGGTGCAAATCAAGTAAAAGAAGGGATAAACACCTAAGATTTTTCCATTTACCTGTCAATGAAGAAAGGTAAGTGATAAACTATTACTGTTTTTTGTCGTTTCAAAATTATTTTTAATAGGTCTAGTCTAGATGATACATGATTAGCTTGCCTTTCAGACACATATTTACATATTTTTGTTACATAGAAACATCATACTTACCTTAAACACTATTTTAACAACGTTTAAAACGCTATTATTATTAAAATAAAATTGTGATAATATTGGACGGACAGCGTCGCGCAATCCTACCTACCTACCTACGAAACTTCCAACACAAGTCGCGCGGCGCGGCAACCTGTCTCAACTTGTCGCGCTGTTAGCGTAAACAAACAAACAAGGATGATTCGGTATTATGCGATTTGTAAAAAAATATTTAAGTAAATGTTTATGTAAAGAAAAATTAATTTAAAGATGTTTGAAGTTATAAAAAATAATTATATTGCAAAGGGTTCATTTTCCATGATATCGTCAAATAATTCTTGAGCTCGCCCCGTGTTATAGTTATTAATAAATTGATAAATGTTAGTAATCATTCAATGTATTTATTAGTATTATTTATTCATAATATTAAATTTTAGGATTGCCTAGTTTGGGATCTATTATAAATTCGTCATGTCTGTGTATCTGTCCGTCTGGCTTATCTAGGTACCCATCTCCTTCCTTAGACCTGTCCAATTTTTTTATTATTTTTTATTTTTTTAGGCGTGAAACATGGGCTGAATTGATTGGCAGGCCCGATTTAGCAAGGCCAGACACCAAGCCAAGAAGTCATTATGTGTGTTGTCTTCATTTTGAAAAGTCGGTGATTATTCATAAACCACAATTACGATTTGACGCTTTGCCTACAAAACTGCTGCCATCTCTACCAACTACTTCAAGTGCCAGTACTGAACCAGAATCTAAGGAAATATCGACACAAACCAAATATTCGAATATTAATATACTATCAGCCATTACCATCAAAGGCGCAGATACAAAATTTATTAGATTCAGGATTTTTTTTTACATTACAATTTCATAACCGAGAATTTAGAAAGGGTAAGAAATTTATAAAAAATTATACAAAATAAAACACATGTAACTTTTAAAGATTTTTCATTTATTTTACCTACACACTGACCTCTATAATTATGTTTTAATCTAGATGTATTGCACAGTCAGCACCAATTTATAAAAAAATATTTTATAAACGATAAAATTTTAAACTAGGTACCACCTATAGTCAGAAGTAGTCAGAATATATTCACAGTTATCAATAACATAGACACAAAAAGTTATGTTAATTTAATTTTATCAAAGAGGCAGCCCTGTGATTGCTGTGGGATCGCGCGGTGCGAAGCAATCTCAACTGTACGCTTAAGCATTTAGGCACATTTTAGCATGCAATGGTTGCTGACGCGACGGAGTAGTCTATTATAGCAGTAGGTTTTGGAATTTTTCTACTGAGTGAAGTATCTGTTACGTAGTAACTATTTAGTAATCTGTGGTAGCGGCTTGGATTCAGAAAAAATTGACAAAGACGAAGAAACCGAAAATAGCCCGCGAAGTTAGGGTGTTTATACACGAATCTACCTACTCCTTTCGAGAATATATAGGCGAGAGTATAATATAACATAAAAACATAAACTCAATGTATAATATATGTATGTATATAAAATGCTAGTTTTAGCTTTTATTACTACGCGCTCTAGGCATGTGGTAGCGTCTACGTAGGTGATAATTTTGATTCATTTAATTCACTATTTTTACATGCAGAAACACATGCTTCACAAAATTACTCTACATTTTAATCAATTTATAGTATTATTTTCTATATTTAGATGGAAAATGCCTTGTAAAATAATACCCTCGTACCATAAGACCGCATTTCTCTAACTATACTACGTCACCATACGTAAACTGGAAAATCTTTGATTGAACGCAAAAAAAAATATATATATCATTTATTTTTAATTTTTATACGGTGTCTGCAAGACAAAACATTAGTACAACCATTTTAGCGTTCTATGCAAAGTCAACAAGACAGAGTTCAACGACCTACTTCATGATTTTTTAATTAATGAAATGGTTCCTGCAGTTTTATAGCGTACCCGTGTCGTTGAATCATTCAAACACATGTACATGTTTACTGTCTGTGTAGTGTGTACATGACACTACGCGGGCAGTAAACATGCTAGTGCATTATTAATCCTGTGTGGCGTAGCGGTAGAACGTTCGACCTCGAAGTCAAAGGTAGCGGGTTCGATTTTCGCTCAGTGTAAATATTTCTTTTCATGAATATGTATATTTGCATTAATCTGGGCGTTACTATTTATAATATGTAAGTATTAAAAAAATTAATCTAAGTATGTTTAGACGCCGCGTTTTACCCACATTTTTTTATATCGGTCACGTCAATAAGACTTCACCTCGCCTGATGGTAAGCTAAAGGTAAAGTCTAAGGAATGAGGGCCACCATTACAAATACCGACAATGCTACAATGATGGCCGTCAGCTGGACGGCCTCATCAGATGCTTCTTCACGCCCCACTTAAAAGACCCAGCACTGTAGGAAGAAGGAAACACGTGTGCTGGCAGGCTTAGTTTGGGTCTAGATAAGGCTGTAAAGAATGTCCCAGAGTATTTGTTTATTCAAATATTTTTTAAATCTCAGGCGCTATTCCAGACCATACTCAATCTCTTTGCAAAATTATTAAGAGTATGAGTAATGAACATGCATCCATCCATTCTCACAAACTGTCACGTTTATAATATGAGTAGGATATCATGGAACTTTTGAAATTTTGAAAATTTTGAACTCTTATGTGCTGTGCTATAAGAATACATGACGTTACTTGTATAAAAGACAAGAACCTTACCGATATACATGCTGGAAGACTCCGGCCGCACGTGGTCGTCCACGTACGTAGTGCCCAAAGTGAGAAGAGGCGAGCCCCCACAGCCAAGTAACAGTTGCGCCACAATGAACACCATCACTGGCAAGAAAGTGCTCGGAGTACTCTGCAGAATGAATATCGTCTTAATATTCTTGATTGCCAACCATTGAGTAAACACTAAACCTGTCATGTAAACTTGTCATAAAATTCATTGAAGTACAGTTTGCGTGTAAGTGGCTGTGCACTAACCAATTTACCGATCTTAACATTGAAATATTTGTATTATTAAATATATGTGTTAGTGTTTATGTAATCCTTAGACGAAAAGGTTGTTATATTTTATGTTTTGGTAATTTATTTAATGAAAAGTTTAATAGCTTAGATGGAATGCGTAAATAAAATTCTGCCGATAATCCGTTACAAGGACCATTTTCTAGTTAGTTGTGGAAATTGAATTTATAAACTTTTGTATCAAAAACTGCTTAAGATCAACAAGCGATCTTTGCATTGAACTAAATGAATAAATACGAGTAATGATTTATAATTATTTTTAGTAATCTTCAGAGGATACATTTTCAATTTTTGTTTATAATTTTATGTAAAGTTTTGTTTTAAGTTAATTACGAATGGCGACTGTAATCTTGTATGCATGCTTGTTTATTGTGGGTAATATTATTTAATATTATAAGACTCTGGAGTATCCATAATCTCGTTAAGACTTTTTCAGTATGACAAATTCAGTTCAGTAATGTTTACGTTAGCTTACACACAGATACTCGTACTGATGATATTTGCTATAGAGATTCTTTTACCTTGATGCAGTTATCTGGTCTCAAGTTGCTCGCGGGTATACCCGGTGGGATCTGTCCCAATCCTATGTCTTGGGCCGAAGCATGCGGCAACCGGCATATGTTCTCTTCTGACTTATTATTTAATAGCGTTGCGCTGTTCACTTCGGCAATAAAATGCGGCACTACAAACACTAACGATCCGATGCCCATTATTACAGCACCTAAAACATATACATAATGTAATTCTTTTGCAAACAATTAGCTCAATAACTATCCTTAATTAGTATGGTTCATTAATTGACGATTATTGCCGAATTCATACCTCCCTTGGGAATGTTGCAATAAAACTCCGCTTCCTATTCAATTCAATTTGGGCCATACGGATACCGTGCGATAAAGCATTGGACGGCGTTGACAAATAATTACGGCTTTTCGGGTAAACTGACCGAAATGCAGCAAACACTCAATCTAGTTGTGTGATAGACATTCTCAAAATGAACGTAAATATCATGTATCACAATTCACATGTGCTACTTTTGTGTGTGGCGTGTGAAAAGAATCCATATAAATGTACCGAAAAGAATCCAACTAAATGTACCTACTTTATGATTTTTTTCGCTTTCGCATTTGTGGCGGACATATACTTATTATCGATTCTACAATCGGGTCAAGGCTAGACACAAAGGCGCTGCGTATAAAATGAAAGTCCTGCTGTAATAAAGTTAAAAGTAGCTTTGTGGAACTAGAATACATTTACGACTATAATGGAGAAGAAATTGACGATTTTCTATGAAAATGTGAAAAATATTCTTACCGACTGCGATCCAAACTGGAATGTGTCTTCTGCTACCAAGATAGGATACAAAGATCACGGTAATGACATTACCAATCTCGTAGCTGCTCGCTATAAGCCCCGAGAGACTCGATGGAATTTCGAAACGTTTCTCGATAGTTGTGATCACAGAGTTTATGTAACCTGAGCTTAATGCTTGCTGTAGCGTCACAAGGAACGAAAGAAAAAAAACAAACACCTGAAAATACATAATCGTTTAAGTAGTCAGAAACAAAAATTACTTTATTAATTCTTGTACAATTTATTCCTTACTTTTATACTAGAAAATGTCTGGATGAATAGCGGTCTCCATGAAAGTATACCGCAGTCTCTTGTGTCATGAGGAATGTCTAATATTTCTGGATACAATTGTCGGGGCTTCTCTTTGTCCTTCTCCCTTTCGCGATCTCTGTAGATAGATAAATATTAAGGGAATTAATAAAACCCAAATGCAAAGTGAATGTTATGGGCCCAACGCAGGTGTAGGTTTCTATAGCTCATCTAACTCTGCAGGGTGTAACCTCCCTGTAAGTTCGTTATACCGGCTAATTGACGGAAGAGGCTCTGGCGCAGCCTTTCCTCTCGGGGTTGGGAGGTCAGACGGCAGTCGGTCCCATGAAACCGTATGAGCCAAACCCACGTAAACGGACCCGGGCTCCGAGTTGAAACAACCGGAGATAACGGTGAGATAATGATGATCTAACTTTGCTATAATAATATCATTTTGTGTGCCTATGATTGCTTTTAGATTTGAACTTATGTCACCTGTCGCATATCCCAGTCGACGGATTCCGGCTGTGGCATTTTATGGACTCTCTTGGCGGGTGGGAGGGATGCGGCGGAGCGCTCGAGCCGGCCTCGTCGCCGGCGCCGTCTACACAACCAGACTCCGCGTACAAGCCGGTCATCGCGTACATTGACTCTTGCCTCCTGAGAAAATAATAACACAAATCAAACATTTGCTCACAAAATATGACAGAGTATTAAAATAAATATTTTTCACACGCGGCTTCAATTTAACGTCTTAATCAAATATGTATGTGAAATTACCATGACAAAATTTGATACCGGGCATCAATACATTACTCCTTCATCGCTGACATTTACATTTAACAGCTATAGCTACTTAAAAATAAGATAAACCTCACAAGAGTTATAACTTACGAATTACGTAATTATTTAACCTATATCGTTGTACTATAGCAACCTTGTGTACGTATGTATGTAACTGAATTGGCTGAGCTCCTCTAAAAAGGTCTGTGTGTTTGTTTGAATAGGTCCCAGATGGTTTAGATTTGCAATTAGACCCGGTAGGTAGCACTGCCATCGGTTTCTAGGATTGTTTATATTAGATAGGTCAAAGTCTGTCAAGTCCGCTTTTATAATATAACTGTATGACACGAGAGATATACACTAGAAAGAAATTAGTATTACGTTTAGACTAGAGCGTTGTTTCTCCAAAGGGCATCGGTTAATCGGCCTTAGGTATTTATTATTATGTTAAAATGCACAACAGAATTGTAACTTTGAATATTAGGTTATTGCACTTAGGTACCGGCGTACGACTGTACCAGTCGAATTTTGCTTAGCTTCTACCACTGACCTAATACCTACAAAGGATATCATTGTACCGCTTTTTTTTACCTGTGGAAACACCCACGGACTTCACCCCACCGGTGCCAGCGATGAGGTAGGTATGTCGGAATCGAACCGACTAAAACCACACGATGTACTTCCCAAGCGTACATTGCAGGGCATCCTGGGTACGCCCTCGAAATGATAACCCCAGGGATCACGGCGGACTTCGGCCATCTTCGCGGCCTCGCCTTTGGGTTATTGTACCGCTAGCTAAGCCCCGGGATTTCCAAACTTACAAAATGTTATTAAAGCTAGAGATTTTCTTTGTAACTTAGTAGAAAGATGTAGAGCGCTATGACGTGGGTCTCCGTCAGACCAAAGTAAATTTTAGCTGTGATAAATTGTTTCGATGTAAGTCCCTGTACCTGTGAAGCTGTCCTTACTTTTCTATACCTACCAATTGTCCTTTCGGAAATAATGACTCGGATATCATCTATATTTGATATCATTATGTAAACTTCCGGCAATTTGGTACATAGCGCAGGTAATTGCGGGTGTACCAATTAAATACGAACATAATGACAGCCACGTGTTTAGTATGTATAGGAAATGTATTTAATTATGCATTTATATTGAAGTATTCGGCAGATACTTGGCTATTAGCGGTAATGTTTTTATATTGAAAATGGAATCTAAAAGTTTTCTAGGCAATGACAGGCATTTAGTTAACGATGGAAAGTGTAAAAAGAACTGTGAGAAATGTCACAATTGTTAGCATTGTTTACTCTTAAACGCGTAAAACAACAACATTGTTGTAGACGTAGTAAGAAATAAAGATATTCTTTAAATAAAACCTATTAGACTTTTACAACTTGATTAAATTTACAAACCTGTGTCCATCCAGTAAATAACGTTGTTGCTCCGTCATGGCAATACGAGTCTCGATTATTATTATTTCACAGCTGATAAAAATAACAACTTCCTATTATCGCGTAGTGTTCAGTGAACTTCACTGTCTCAAATATTTTACGGCACACATCAAACGAACAGTGTATTGCAGTATATTTTAATATTTTAGTTAATATTTCGTGGGATGAGCCTGCAGCGTGCTCAAACAAAACATTGCCACTAAGATGGGACGAAACTTAAAGCTTTGTCTACACTGGATGATATCAGAGCGTGAGGTGGTATGAATATGGGCCAGGTGTTGCAAATGGACCGTTATCTGTGTGATACGGTGTTATCATCGCGGGGAGTGTAGGATCATGTTTGTCTCGTTCGGACAGCTGACGAGAGCGGGATGAGGTAATGTTCTAGGACAGTCTAGTGGTGATAACAGAAATTCTTCATACAAAGAAATACGTGCACTTCTATTATAATGTAAGTTATATATATATATATATATATATATATATAAACATACATCTAGAAAGGGACTTGAACCCGCGGCCAGTCCCTTACAGGAGGAATGCTCTGACCAGCTGAGCTATCTAGACACGTCCCAGATATTCGAAATTCTCCGGTATATTATATACGTCTTAAGGCGACGTTAGATGTTCTCTTTTTCCGATCTAAATCTTTAGTAAAAGTAAGCATACAAAATGCTTAAAAATTTTAATTGAACATATATTTATGTTAGACAGTCAATACCCACAGATTCTGTATTAAGCCGGTTGGTTTTGATCGATAATATTCGTCGTTGCATTATTGGCAGTGTGAAGGATTTCTCTTCTCTTAAGAACAACATTGAAAGTAGGCTTTAAGTATACAGACAGTTTGCCCTGAATTGTTTTATTCAGTGTAAAATAATTTTCGAAGACAGTGATGGGAATCGCTGCGTCAGAGACTCAGAACTCACGATCGATGTAGTTCATGTAGTGGTGCGTTTCATCATCATCATGGGCTCTGGCGGAGGATGCAGTAGCCCGGGGTGAGGTGATGTTGGCGGTGTCCCTGGACATCGCCAACGCGTTCAACACCTTGCCCTGGAGTTGCATTAGGGAGGCGCTCGTGTATCACCAAGTGCCTCTCTACCTTCGCCGCATAGTCGGGGCGTATTTGACGGAGTGAGCCGTCATCTACCCAACCGTGACCGGTCTCGGTCGGCGTGAGATGTCGTGCGGTGTTCGACAGGGATCGGTCCTGGGGCCGCTCCTGTGGAACATCGGATACGACTGGGTGCTTCGCGGTGAGCTCTTAGGCGGTGCCGCCGTCACGTGCTACGCGGACGACACGCTCGTGACGGCGTGCGGGGCGACGTACCGCGAAGCGACCCTGAAAGCCACGACCGCGGTTGTCCAAGTCGTGGAGCGGATCCGGCGGCTGGGTCTCGAGGTGGCCCTGCATAAAATCGAGGCCCTATTCTATCATGGGCCTCGGGAGCAAGCCACCTGAGGGATCCAGTCTCATCGTGGGAGGAAATCGCTTCGGCATCAAGCCCCAAATGAAATATTTGGGGCTCGTGCTCGACGGCCGATGGGACTTCGGAGAGCACATCCGAAGTCTGGTCCCAAACTGAAGGGCACAGCTCTCGCTCTGGCGCGGCTGCTGCTCAACATGAGGGGGCCCGATGACTGCTGCAGGAGACTCTACGCGGGGATCGTGCGGTCCATGGCCCTGTATGGGTGCCCAATATGGGCGGAGGCCCTGAAGGCCGGAAGTGTGCGGATGCTGCGCGCTCCGCAGCGGGTGATGGCCATCAGGGTCATCCGCGGGTACCGCACGATCTCCTTCGAGGCGGCGAGTCTCCTTGCCGGAACACCGCCATGGGACCTGGAGGCAGGAGCCTGTACTACAACTGTACCAGTGGCGAAAGGAGGCGGGGGAGCAGGGATGGAACTCCGAGCCTCGAGAAATCGAGGCCGTGCAGTCCCAGCTCCGCCAGGCCATCGTGGTGGAGAGGAAGGAACGACTTGAGCGACCAAGCGCAGGGCACGCCGCAATAGGGCCGGTAACACCCATCATGGAGGATTGGCTAGAGAGGCGACACGGAAGCCCACGGAGCGCGCCCGGGAGAGATTTAGAACTCTCCCGGCCCGCCGAGCCCGCAACATGCTCGCCGCGCGTCGCAGGCGACTCAGGCGCCGGAGGTCGCTTAACGACCTCCGTCCTCCATGAGCGCAGGCCTGGGGGTGGCAGGTGAGGCCGCCTGTCACCCCAGTAGAAGCAGGCCGAGACGGTGGGGCGACTAGCAACCCTCCCCCAAACCGGGGCAAGACGGGGACACCGTGGTTCCCAAACCCGAGGGGGCCATCTCGAACCGGAGATGGCCCAGGGTCAGTCGTGGTGCGAGGGATATGCTCTATGGGCAACCTTACACCCCGGCGTCTTCAGAATCGAGACGGCGTGCGGTTTTAGTTGGTTCAAGCCCGACATAACCACCCCCGCTGGCCGGCTAGGGTATGCGAAGGGATTTCCGTACGAAAAAAAAAGGTATGGTTATTTCTTTATATATAGATTATGGATATTTCCAAAATCCAAATGATGCAGCTTTAGTTTTCATTATAATCAGGCTCGCCAGGAATCAAACACGATATAAAAAAGCACACCTGTATTATTACACCATTTGATAGTGCTGCTAAAAAGAAACGAATTCTGGGAAGCAACAACATACGGTCAACTTAAGGAAACATCTAGTTTTCAACAAAATACTTTTTTGGGAGCTTCCAGGGTTCTGGTAAAAGTTACCGCCGACGAACGATGTTGGAAATGTTCATTGTGAATTGTGAATAATATTTTTAACACATACGTAAAAATCAGCACTGTATATCTAAGTGAGCTGTACTACTTTATAGCAATATTTAGCTCCTGATTATTGACAAATGGCCGGGAGAAGTTAGCAAATATGCATACACTCAAGCGTGCGGTTTTAGTCGGTTTAAGCCCGACATAACCGCCCCCGCTGGCCGGCAGGGGGGTATCCGAGGGGATTTCCGCACGAAAAAAAAAAAAAAAAAAAGTACAACCTCACTACTTCATCGCATTATACATTTTAAACTTCTAAAAATAATCGAATTCTGGCGATAGTGGGATCTTATTTTATAGCGTGCCGCCAGTTTAGTTGCTGTTTCAGAAGCAAATAGTATTTTATGACTGCATGATATGATAATTGATGGATAACACAACACTGTCAAAATAATAAAAATTAATTATATCCTGAGAGATGCAAAATAGTAAAGTAAATATAAATTACTTTGTCAGTAGAACCGCGACTGTCCAGTTACTCGACTAATATATTATTAGAACAATAGCAGACAAACTCATTTGTTATTGAAGACAATAGAAGCACCATATTGATTTCATGGTACGGTTAGTATGTCATAATTTTCATTAGGTCCCTACCTAACAGAGTAGAATGGAAGCCAGTGGGTAATGGAATCCAGTGTTATTTAGGCATAATAATACACTGTAGAATGCGTTTTACAATGGCTAAATAATAATATACACTTCTCATCAGAAAAATTGAAACACTTTAGTTTTTATGATATCTGTCCTAATTTAACACAAAATTTTAAAATATTTTAAATTATTTTATATATATTTAAATTATATTCCATGAAAAAAATCACATAATTATATAGCTGGCAGCTTGGCCATTACAGTGGTAAGCGAAAATTCTAAATTCAAAATTAGAATGTCATATGGTTATCCTAAAAATGAAATGAATCATTGTTTTGAGACAAATGTGTTTTTAGAGTTTTTTTTTTTTTTTTTTTTTTTTTTTTTTTTTTTTTTTTTTATAAAAGAATATTAGCAACCGAAATTACTAATATTCCCCCTAACCCCTCCAGCTAAGCTAAATTGCTTGTGTTAGGAGTGGGTTCACGTCGGTAGTGTAATGGCCAGGATTCGAACCCGGGACCTCTCGATCGTAAGGTCGACTCCTTAACCACTAAGCTACAGACGCTGACCGTTGACTGTCTTACCGAAGTCGGTATCTCCATTATGGAATGGCCAGCAAGAAGCCCAGACATGAATCCCATTGAACATCTATGGGATGTGTTAAAGAGACGAATTCGTGCAAGAGATACTGTCCCAGGAACACTTGGCCAGCTGCAAAATGCAATCCAAGAGGGACGGAATGGAATGCCACAACATGTGATCGTGACTCTTATCCGATCGATGAAAACCCGTATGGAAGCAGTAATAAGAGCTCGGGGAGGGAATACAAGTTATTAAATAAACGCTTTTTTTTCATTTACGTGTTGTTTTATCCACTTTTTTCACACTCCATACAGGGTAAAAATAGCTCGTTAAACAAAATACGAAGCCTATGAAATACAGGGTAAAATGGCTCATTAAACAAAATACGAAACCTATGAAAATTTATTCTGAATTTAGAACAATAATATTAGAATTTGATTAATATTAAACGATATTTGACATAAATTCCTAAATATACACATTTTTCTGATAATCCTTTGAAAACATAAACTTGCAAGATGTTTCGATTTTTCTGATGAGAAGTGTATTATATAAATAATAATTTTAGTACCTGAGTCATGGTGTTTTAAATTTTATCCTGTACAGCGTATAAAGTGAAAATTAAATATTGTATTGAAAGTGATAATTCTTCGTAAATATGTATTTTATAGTGTTTCTACAATATTGTCGAAATTCGCTAACAACCATTTGGTGTAATGGGCACCAACTGGTTCTCATTGCACCAGTTTATTTTAATTATATTTTATGGATTAATGGCATTAGTTTTATATGCCTTATATTATGTTATATTTTTAAGTTTATGTTGTTATGATTTAGTATGTTTTGGCCACTATTGCCCCCAAGGGTTGTCAACCCCATTCACTAGTTCCTATTACCTCAACGCTTGGGTAATGGGCTCCAAAGCTACCTTTCAAATTACGATTATGTAAATAGTTATATTTAGATTAATTTATTGATGACAAGGACATAGGGCTGATTAGTATAGGTGTTCAAAATATCAAAAATTATAATAAAATCTTCTTTCAGACAAAAGTCTAATTACGACTTATTCCTTAAGTGGTTCCCATTGCCCCCCACTCCCCTACTACCCAACAGATATTAGTAACAATTTTAGTTCACACCTATAAAGGTTTAGGGCTTCTAACCAGTGGCAAGGAAATGCTATACCAACACATAATTATATTTTGAATTGAAATAAGCCAAGTATTATGAAGCTTAAGGAAAGAAGAATAAAGAATGAAAAACATTTAATTTAAGTAATTTTTTGTTTTCATTACATTGTTTACACATTACATTCTATCTAATACAGAAATATGTGAACATCTCAACAGTATTAGAGACATTGTTAAAAAGCGTATGAAGTGTATTCTTTATTTTTTTTCTTCAGACACCAGAGGGCTTAGGACTCTTTGGTCAAGACCTTAGCTGGTAAATGGTGCTCGAAAGGAGCAGATTTATTAGAAACCTAGCTGACTAAAAGTGCATAACTAGTGTTAGCAACGTATTTATGTAAATAAATTAATTGCTGTTCATGTTAACAAGCAGAAACATGATCGAATGAATGCGCGTAGTAACAAGCTAACAAATATTATTTGACGTTTAATTTGTGCAATTAATATGTGCTAAGTTGTTATTCATACCATATTACATTGCCAGTTAAAGTAATCTGATGCGAAATGATAACATATCCGTAATCCACTGTTACGAATACAATGATACAAAATTTCAAAGAACAAAGACTTGTAATGCTAAATCTATACAATGATAAAAGGTACAATGTGTACAGAGCACAGAGGCACAGTACGAAGAATAAGTGGGGCATAAGAATATAAGTTATGGAAGATGAACACTCGTAAATCAGAGCGGGTGGTACCAATTCGCATAATATTTGATAGAACTTTGTTCTGATACTAAATGAGAACAGAATGACTAATAGGTATCGATAAACGTTTGCTAGAACAAAGTGCAGTAATCGTGATTTGACACAGATGTAGCTGACGTCCACGTAATTTTGGTTTCAGTAAAAATTTCAACCATAAATAGAAAGATTGATGTGACGTTAAAATTATTGTTGGCAGTCGATGACGTCTTTTTGAAAACAATACCGTTTAAATAAATCTCGATACAGAAAAAACGTACAACGTTGAAATATGACAGACTGAGAGCCTCAATCGAATACGCTGCCTTTTTTCCGTGCGGAAATTCCCTTGGATACCCCCGCCAGCCAGCGGGGGAGTTAATTACCACCTAAATCAATCACATCACATCGCAATCGCGTCATAGGATTTTTTCACAGTTTCAAGACGTTACAGACCTGAGTATTTCATATTAATCTCAACTTGATACCTCTACACGTACTGAGAACAGTTCTTGACAGACAGACATACAGATGTTTTTTTGGTGATGGGGGTAATCCTTTCGAGGGCTTACCCGGGGTGCCCGGCAACGGACACTTGGGGAGGACACCGTGCGGTTTTAGTCGAGACACGACATAACCACCCTCGCTGGCCAGCGGGGGGGTATCCGAAGGGATTTCCGCACGTAAAAAAAAAAAAAAAAATGGGGGTAACTACATATTTACCGTTTTCTGATTTTTCCCATTACTTGTGCTATAAGACCTTGCTTCTTGCAAAATGAAATGATTCTAGCTCAACGGGATATCGGTTTTGATACCAAGTGAAATTTGGTGAAATTTGCTACATAAACGGTTGTACCTTTTAATTGCATAGACCTTGAAGTTTGATCTTTTCACAGCTTCAAGGGGTTACAAACCTCAGTATTTGGTATGATTTTCAACTTAATGCCTCTACGCGTTCCTGAGAAAAAGGTCTTGACAGTGCCAAGGACAATTTGGTTGAAATTTGCTAAATAAACGCTTGTCCCTTTTGATTGCATTAACCTAGAAGTTTCATTTTCAAAGCTTCAGGGCGTTACAGACCTGAGAGTATTTGGTATGAATTTCAACTTGATGCCTCTACGCATTGCTGAGAAAAAGGTGTTGACGGACGGACGGACAAACAGCAGACACTCTGTTATAATAGAAAGTTTTGTTTCAACATTCAGCTACTGCCACGTGAAATTTTACCTCTATTTTTTTTCGTGCGGAAATCCCTTGGGTTACCCGTCCGCCGGCCAGCTGGAGCGGTTATGTCGGGCTTGAACCGACTAAAACCGCACGCCGTCTCGGGTCTTTAGACGCCGGGGTGTAAGGTTGCCCTTAGAGCATATCCCTCGCACCCCGACTGACCCTGGGCCATCTCCGGTTTCGAGATGGCCCCCTCGGGTTTGGGAACAGCGGTGTCCACGTCTTGCTCCGGTTTGGGGGAGGAGCGCTAGTCGCCCCGCCGTCCCAGCCTGCTTCTGCTGGGGTGACAGGCGGCCTCACCTGCCACAATTTGATTCACACATAAAGGCATTTTATTGTGCCATTTAAATTTCTTGGGAGAAAGATAGACTATAAAGGACGCACACCATCCTTAGATGAAGTTGTCGATACGTTTATAAATGACCTAAATAAGATAGATCAGATACCACTAAACAATATCAAAAAAGCTTGGATATATGACAACTACTTAACATCACGTCTGACTTGGCCTTTTCTGGTGTATGAATTCGGTAAAACCTTACTGGCGAAAATAGATGCAACTGTCATAAAATCGCTAAAATCGTGGCTTGGACTAGCGCATTCCGCTGATTCCTCTGCTCTATTTAGGGATCAAAATAATTTTGGGATGAAACTTAAGAAACCATCGGAGCTCTATAAACATCTTAGAGTTACCAAAGCCCACATCTTAGGAAAATCCCAAGATGTCACAATCAGGGCACTCCCGAAAGATAATAACGCGTCCGAGCTTGAATCTAGACTTCTATTCCATAAACGATTTATGATAGGGGCCCAGTCAAACAGAGTGGGGTTGGGAGTACGAGAGCCAGAAAGGGACCAGGATATACTTAAGTCCTTTCTAAAACAAGACGAAAATGATAAATATCGAGTGCACGCGATGAATTTGGAAATCCAAAATGAATGGTTGACAATGGGAGAGTTCTGCATACCGATGGCCTTAAAGTGGCGCACCTTGATCTATGACTGGTCGCCGGCCCTGTTAAAATTTTATCTTAACGCCTTTCAGATGACCCTCCCAGACCAGAGTAATCTGGTAAGGTGGGGGAAGGCCACAGAAAAACAATGTTATACTTGTGGTGAGGCAATAGGGACGGCTAGACACATATTAGTAGGATGTAGGGTGCTTCTCGATAGAGGCCATTACTCACGCCGCCACGATAAGGTGCTTATCATCATACGTGAAGCAATGAGTCTTGCAGTAGCTAGAGCCCAAAAAGGATTGACTACTAACAGACGTCATATCAACTTTGTGTCTGAAGGTTCATCCATAACACCCAGGAACAAACCTTATTCAATCTTAGATACTGCCCCAGATTGGACTCTCCTAATCGACACGTATGAAAAGCACTACAAAATTCCGGAGGATGTTGGGGTTTCGTCATCTAGACCTGACATATTCCTATATTCTAAGAGATTAAAACATGTGGTTCTTGTGGAACTTACTGTACCGTGGGAAACAAATATACCGAAGGACTACACAATAAAGAAAAATAAATACTATGATCTCACAAACGAATTAATCAAAAACGGTTACGTGGTTAATTTGTATGCAGTGGAAGTGGGAGCGAGAGGTATACCAGCAAAATCTCTCTATAACCTACTTAAAGATCTAGGCCTATCGAGAGCTACAATAAGCTCATTACTAGGACGAATGTCTAAAGCGGCACTAGTAGGTTCGTATCAAATTTGGTTAGGCAGGGAGGGGAACTTGGGTAGTGAAGGTGAGTGTTGATGTACATCAACAAAAGGGGCCCCTTCTAAACCTACACTTGGGTCGCAAGTCCCAGGCACTGTCCCGAGTTCCCAACTCAGCAACGCGATGGACCCGGCACCCGCACGGAGAATCCATGGATTGCTAAGATTACGGTCTCTAACGTGTTTGATACTATAAATGGATCAATGATTTTGTAGAGAAAAGAGCTTAACAAGATTTACGTTTATGAATATGTCCATATATGTATGTGTGCACGTATCAGCGCTCACCAAGCATCACCTAACTATAGGAACTATCATTCAAATTTGCGGTCGTAATCAATCATACCATAATTATAATAAATATTAAGAAAACCAGAAACTAATATTATGCAAAATAAATTGGAAATCGCGGAATAAAGTATGGACTAAACGTGTTTCAACATATGATTCACACCATTTATATAAGTAGGTGTACCCTGGCATTACAATTATTTTGTCGGACGTATATAACTTCTTCATTGTGCTCACCTGTGCCCTTTTCTGTGCTGCGGAGCGGCGTTGGTGCCACCCGCATTCTGCTGCCTTTCGCCTTCCGTCATCTTGCTGGAGTACTCCGCGTCTCACCGCACGCCCATACCAGTCTCCACTACAATGCACCTCCACCTAGAAGAATACATATTTGTTCATTTACTTTCAAGTGGAGTAAGTCGTAGAAGTGACGTGACGTTCATTCCAAATAGGAGCCGAACGAAACACCGTGCAATTTTAGTCAGAGCGATTTTATCTAAGATTTTAACCGTGGCCTGCTGAAGACCCCTTCAATCAAGAAACGTTGTAATGGCCTTATTTTAGGAACGTGGAAATCGTACTGTACTGTATCGGTAACGTATGGGTCCCAATCTCGTGGCGGTTTACGTCTCCTGGAGAAATAAGCTTTAGGCCAAGCAACGAAAACTCCGCCTAATGGAGAGTGTGAAATAAATTAACATACCATCAATCTGTCACTACATGTACTTCCTAATTATAGATTTTAGATCACCTACAACGTTTTTAGTATTTCCAGTACAGGAGGGCAATATATTATGGCAATATGAGAAGCGGCGGCCGGACAGGTGACGAAGCTATAATTAGGCCTGTCATAACTCATAACATATACACGCTACGTGTATTGTTTTCCCACTTTTATGCATTACACTTACAAATTGTAAAGTCTCGAAAAAAGATAAGCTATTTTATCAGTTGCGACGAATACTCCTCTACATTACATCACAGAGATCTCACCGCGATGTTGCCAGTTTGTTTAAGAGATTTGTTATCCTAGAGCCTCAATTATTAATATTATTAAAGACTGGTAACATTTGCTATTAGTTGTATTCGTTATTTAAGAATAAGAACACTCGTTCATCTGGCCCGTTATTGTTGGACTACGTCCAGTTTCATATCAGGTTAGGACACAACCGGTCTTATATAATATCATACCGACTTATCACGAAGAACGTATTGATTATGTAATTTCGCAAATGAAATTTCATAAATCTGAAAAGGCTATACCGAGCTGACACGGCAAGGTTACGCTGGCACCTCCTCCGCCGTGCCGACGCAGGCCTTGCTAATGGCCATTTGACTGTGGAGCCAACGTTAATATTATACCTAATAAATACTAATGTTTCATCGTTCAATATTAATCATGTTCTATAGTTACAGGAGAAATCTTTGTAATTTACACCATAAAATAGAGTGATAAAGAATTCGTAGTTATCTGGCAGGCACCCTTTAATGTATAAACTTAAAGCTATGGGAGTGATATCGTATGACTTTGATTCTATGTGCCCGAGAATCATTTTGCGATAAACACAGATGCACATTTCTTGTAAGTCAAAGTAAATTATTTTATTATTTTAATATCTACACCTTAATAATCGACCGTAACTACAGTTCCGAGGTTTTCGTAATAAGGTTTCGATATTGTGTTTTTTTATATTCTTATTCAATAGCTATGTTACAAATCTTAAACATCAACAAACATGGCTTTTTTTTTATTGTGCGGAAGTCCCTTCGGATACCCCCCCGCCGGCCAGCGGGGGCGGTTATGTCGGGCTTGAACCGACTATAACCGCACGCCGTCTCGGGTCTACAGACGCCGGGGTGTAAGGTTGCCCATAGAGCATATCCCTCGCACCCCGACTGACCCTGGGCCATCTCCGATTTCGAGATGGCCCCCTCGGGTTTGGGAACCACGGTGTCCCCGTCTTGCCCCGATTTGGGGGAGGGGCGCTAGTCGCCCCACCGTCCCGGCCTGCTTCTGCTGGGGTGACAGGCGGCCTTACCTGCCACCCCCAGGCCTGCGCTCATGGAGGACGGAGGTCGTTAAGCGACCTCCGGCGCCTGAGTCGCCTGCGACGCGCGGCGAGCAAGTTGCGGGCTCGGCGGGCCGGGAGAGTTCTAAATCTCTCCCGGGCGCGCTCCGCCATCTCCTTCGCGAGCATTACATGCTCGCAGAAGGAGGTGGCGGCGGCCCACGCGCTCGCGCTCCGCATCATTGCCGCAATCATGCTGCCGAGCGAGAGGATTCCCACCCCGAAGGCTGCCACGAGATCACGCCTCGGCGCCTCCCACGCCGGGTCAACAAACATGCCTATATTTCCAGGGAATGTTCTACAAACATTCCCATTAAATTAAATAAACAAAAAACCACTCGTAGGTACTCTACAGGCTTTACATCCATTTTACATGATTGAGTAACAAACAAACTTTCGCTGTCAATTTATAATATTATTACGTAGTGAGGAGTTCTTAAACAATATCTTCATATTTCTCGTATTATTATCTATCTATCTACAGAATAGAGAATTGCTGTGCGTTGCGTACGCTTCTATCACAGACCATACTAAGAACAAACAGTATTGTATCTTCATAGAAACGGTCCGAAGGCGAGTTATACCTAAGTGCCTCGAATTCGGCTAACGCTCAGCCAACAACCAGTCGCGAGTGTGTTGCTCTGGAGAACGGACGGTAAGACGACAAATAGTAGATTGTTACACAAGGGTTGAAAGTCAGTCATTTCACCCGAGATATTTCTGGTGCTCGAATAACGAAGTGAGAAAAATTACTTTCCGCCCTAAGGATGAAATAAGCTACTTGGGTAGATAGCCGGGTGGAAAGTAGCTTATTTCATCCCTAGGGTGGAAAGTAATTTCTTTTTAATTTTATGTTTTGCCATGGAGTCCATGATAATTAAGTTACGTCATAATGCCTTAATATCATGACGTTTTTTTTTACTTGGCCGCCGAAATGCACATCTCGTGACCAACTCGATTACATGTAACCAATAGATTAAATTTTCAAAACTTTTCTAATGTTGACAGTATGTACGTGAATTATAACTTTTTTTTCAGTATAAAAAAAAACTATTTAAGTTTGCTAAATAATTAGCGGGAAAACAAGATTCAATATAAATAAATACCTTGTGTTAATTGTGGTTAAAAATGGTTTCGGAAAGTGATTCCAGTGACATGGATATTAATTTAACTCCCGATGAGATTTAGAACAGGCAAAAGCTGTTGTTAAAAATCAATTTCCAATTTTTCCAATTTTAATTTAAATTTTAACTGATTATCAATATACCTGTTTCATTAAATGTGTGTGTAGTATTTTAATTTCCTGACATAGTCGAAATGAAAAGTAGAGTGCTTAACTCGGGTTAATGTCAGCCATTCCACCGAGTAAAATTGGTACCTTTTTTTTTTGTTTTTTTTTCGTGCGGAAATCCCCTCGGATACCCCCCCGCTGGCCGGCGGTTATGTCGGGCTTGAACCGACTAAAACCGCACGCCGTCTCGGGTCTGCAGACGCCGGGGTGTAAGGTTGCCCATGGAGCATATCCCTCGCACCCCGACTGACCCTGGGCCATCTCCGGTTTCGAGATGGCCCCCTCGGGTTTGGGAACCACGGTGTCCCCGTCTTGCCCCGGTTTGGGGGAGGGGCGCTAGTCGCCCCACCGTCCCGGCTTGCTTCTGCTGGGGTGACAGGCGGCCTCACCTGCCACCCCCAGGCCTGCGCTCATGGAGGACGGAGGTCGTTAAGCGACCTCCGGCGCCTAAGTCGCCTTCGACGCGCGGCGAGCATGATGCGGGCTCGGCGGGCCGGGAGAGTTCTCAACCTCTCCCGGGCGCGCTCCGCCATCTACTTCGCGAGCATCACATGCTCGCAGAAGGAGGTGGCGGCGGCCCACGCGCTCGCGCCCCGCACCATTGCCCCAATCATGCTGCCGAGCGAGAGGACTCCCACCCCGATGGCTGCCACGAGGTCACGCCTCGGCACCTCCCACGCCGGGCAGTCCGCCAGCGTGTGCAGCCCTGAGTCCTCGCTCGCGTCACAGTGATGACACTCAGGCGTTGGCTCCTTCCTGATCCGATGCAGGTGGTCCCCGAAGCACCCCTTCCCGGAGATCACCTGCGTCAGTCGGTACGAGAGGCTTCCGTGTCGACTCTCTAGCCAATCCTCCATGATGGGCAGTAAAATTGGTATCTTTTTTTTTTTTAAACGTGTGGAAACCCCCACGGGCTTCACCCCATTGGTGCCAACGATGGGGTGGGCGTGTCGGAATCGGACCGACAAAAACTACACGGTGTCCTCCCCAAGTGTCCATTGCCAGGCACCCTGGGTAAGCCCTCGAAAGGATAACCTCAGGGTTACCGGAGGACTTGAGGAAATGTCATTTCAATACGACTTATTTCAAGGGATTTAGGATTACCATAGTTTAATACAAAGTAAGGTAGTTTTTAGGCCATGTATCTGATTGCGCTAGAAAGTCTGCGAACCGAGAGAGATGGAGGGAGTTCGTGCGGAAAGCAGTGTCCGCCTCTACCGCCAATGTGGACGCCTCAGCGTGACCACGACCGCTCTGCCAAGAGCGAGACGACCAAGAAGAAGAAGGTATTTTTTAATTTGTTGGTTTATGATAGTTCATTTTTTAAGAGAGATATAATCTAAACCGAAACGAAAACGTAGGTACCTTTTTTTTCGTGCGGAAATTCCCTTTGGATCGGGGCGGTTATGTTGGGCTTGAATTGAATAAAACCGTACGCCATCTCGGGGCTTCAGACGCCGGGTTGTAAGGTTGCCCTAAAGCATATCCCTCGCACCCCGACTGACCCTGGGCCATCTCCGGTTTCGAGATGGCCGCCTCGGGTTTGGGAACCACGGTGTCCCCGTCTTGCCCCGGTTTGGGGGAGAGGCGCTAGTCGCCCCGCCGTCCTGGCATGCTTCTGCTGGGATGACAGGCGACCTCACCAGCCACCCCTGGCCTGCGCTCATGGAGAACGGAGGTCGTTAAGCGACCTCCGGTGCCTGAGTTGCCTGCGACGCGCAGCGAGCATGTTGCGGGCTCGGCGGGACGGGAGAGTTCTAAATCTCTCCCGGGCGCGCTCCGCCATCTCCTTCTCGAGCATTACATGCTCGAAAACGTAGGTACCTACTTATCATTTATTCATCTCACGATCATACTTTATGGTTCCCGTCCGAAAGACAAACATTCGAAGTAATTTCTTGGTACCAAATTCATAAGGGTGCTTTTCATTAAATCTACAAATAATTAACCTATTTTGTGCAAAACTAAGATGGTTTTTTTATATATAAGATAGCTTCCTACTTATTATTATACCTACAAAATAGAATGTTACGTTTATATTAAAAACGTTTATGTTAAAAATAAAAGAGTCTAATCTGCTTGCAAGAACCGTCTATCATGGATATTTATCATAATAAGAATTATGAAAATGTTGCGAGAATTTATCTTACAACCTTTTTTTTTTCTTTTTTACGTGCGGAAATCCCTTCGGAGACCCCCAAACTTATGATAATCTTTTTATTTTAGAAAAAGATATTTCTGATCTAGGCTGCCATACTCCTAAATTACTTACTTGCTTACTTTTGTCATACAATGTACAACATGTAAAACAAGAAATTTAATACCGTATGAGTGTGGGGGCCCATATGGATATATGAGGCCCCATCAAGATCTTGCAGCTTGGCGCTCGGGGTCCACTCTTCTATTGCTCTTTTTCATAGTTTGGTTCATATAAGCTTTTACGGAAGCGACTTTCTGATAGCTAAATTGCAATATTATAATTATTATAAGCTTTATTCCCTTTATCTTAAGTGCAACTAGAAGATCTTCTATGTAAATAACAGTGTTGATATTACAACACCACCTTACGTTACCCTTCGTTGTTATTCTGTTCATTGACGGACAATTTGACTGGACCGCAGACCGCAAGCACCTCGCTGTGGCCTAAAGTGGCAACTATACTATGCCAAAAATACCTTTTTTTTTCGTGCGGAAATCCCTTCGGATCCCGCCGGCCAGCGGGGGCGGTTATGTCGGGCTTGAACCGACTAAAACCGCACGCCGTCTCGGGTCTACAGACGCCTGGGTCTACAGGTTTGGGAACCACGGTGTCTTGCCCCGGTTTGGGGGAGGAGCGCTAGTCGCCCCACCGTCCCGGCCTGCTTCTGCTGGGGTGACAGGCGGCCTCACCTGCCACCTCCAGGCCTGCGTTCATGGAAGACGGAGGTTGTTACGCGATTCCGAAAATACCTAAAGTCGTCAAATACCCTAGCCTTAAATTTTACTTATTTCTCCCTTCTTGGGTGCACCCGAGAGCTAAACCATACCCGATGTTAAAAGAATTTTCAAAATGGCTTTGTAAACGACGGACATATTATATTCCGAACATGTATACTGAACTGCGAACCCATTTAGGGAAAATAGGCGTGATGTTATGTTATGTGACAGCATAAACAATGCGTAGACGCATTATACTTCCCAGGTGATCTCATTAAAATTTCAAATAATAAGTTTTGGAGATAAACAATGGAACTCTTTAATAAATGCGAACAAATCAACCGTGATTACTTCTATTGCATAATAGTGTAATTACTTATATTATATATATATGAGATCACCTGGGAAGTATAATTTTGGAACAAAAAAAGAATTTTCAAAATTGTTTCAAGCGTCCTCGAGTAATCGGAGAACATACAGAAAAAAAAGATTCCGATGAATTGAGAAGCTTCCTCCTTTTTGCAAGTCTCTTCAATAACATAATATTTCTTTCCTGAACACAACTTCATTTACTGTAAATGATGCCGTACGGCTGAATAAAATCGCGTTGGCATGTGTATATTAATGGTATAAAGATGCATTCTATTCACGTTGACCCCCAGGGTTGTGCCATATGTTTCTTTATGTGATGATTCATGATTACGAACCAAGATTCATGTGTACGCATTGTACAGGTGGCTTATTTGTGAATATTTTTGGTATAATGTTACGATATTTTTTCTTATCATAAGCTGCCGTATACAGAACAATGTAATCGCAAAAGTTAAGTAGTTATCATTGTCATGCTGTATTAATTGAAATGCTTATTTGATATTCGAATAAAAGTCGAATCTTATTACCTATTTTTATTATTCCCCCCTCCCCGCTGCCGTTGTAGCGTACGGTCGTGTCAATAAGTGCTCCAAGATTATAAATTATATAAGTGGTTAAAAAAAACATATTGTGGTGGTTAACCGTTTCAGTTTACGGAAAAAGTGAATATTCAGGCAGAAATGCATATACGCGTTCTCTAAATTCAGTGTTGTTCATGTTTTTCGACTATACATTTTTGCATTAGCTTGAACAGATTCACTAATAACATTTACATCTACCTGCTATTAAATATTAATTGGTGACTGTGTTTACAAGAAGTGGTCTATTGAATGCAATCTGTGAGCTAGCTACACTAACGAACTGTCACGAACATACGAAACATTTATTTCGTAGCAAACGTAAACGTTCGAGTGGCGCAGGTGTTTACGGTTCCGCTTGAGATATTTTGGTTAGGTACCGGTTCGAGACTCAGCGGTCGTATACTTTTTGATGCTGCTCTTTTTGAAGTTTATCTATAACTGCTTAAACATACATAGTAACACCTGAATTCTACAGTGCTAAATTGCTGAGGTACTGTGGTAGCAAAATAATATCGCAATGCCACTAAAAAGAACACCTCCTGGTTCACCCGCCCAGATATCGTCGGAGGCCGCGCCTGCGCTTAATAATAGGCAATATGACTCGGTACAAACTCTTGTACCGAACTTTACCACAATCCAGCATAGCGAATCGGCGCCCAATCTTTATACTATTCCTTCTAATACTATGGAGCGTAAAAAGAGGAAATACGACGAAGAAGATCTCAACATCTCGGAGATGATACAGGAGATGTTTTCGACATTTTCTCGTGATCAGGAAAAGCGATTCCATGAACTTCAATGCACAATTAATAAACTATCGGACCAAAATAGTGAATTGAAAAAAAGTGTTATTATTATGTCCGATAAATATGATGACTTCCTGCATAAAATCACTATTCTGGAATCGGCTCGTAAAGACGACAGGAAGACGATTAGGCAGCTGGAGGATAAGCTCGAATCACTGGAGCGTAAGTCTCGCTCATCAGGCGTCGAAATTCGTAACATACCTTTAGACAGCGGTGAAACAAAGGACGTATTATGCGGATTAGTTACGAACATAGGAAAGACGTTGGATGTTGGTATCGATACATCGGGAATACGAGACGTCTACAGAATTAACTCTAAGGACACTACAAAACCTATCATAGTGGACTTTTCTACTACGTTACTGAGAGACAGTTTTATCAGGGGCATGAAAGCATTTAACAAAGGCAAAGGTAGAATGGAGAAATTAAACACTACTCATATAAACCCTCAATATACACATAAGCCAATATATGTATCAGAATGCCTTACTCAGAGGGCCAACAGACTTTATTACTTGGCCAGAGCATATCAAAAGAGCCATGGGTATATGTTCTGCTGGACTGCTAACGGTATTATCTATTTGAAAAAGACTACGGAATCTAATCGTATACGAATATCTTCAGAAGTAGACATTGATAACCTTAAGAATGTCAAATGACTATTTATATGTAATTTTAATTCAATTTCTATACTGGTTATTGTTTATCTTGTAAAATTGTATTCAACTATGCATGCTCACCTATCACTTAAGATTTGTACCTACTCAGTCAGTATTACACTTTACATAACTTACATAAACCATCGCACTGTTACATCAAATAGGCCGAACAAAATATTCGTTGTGCACTTTTATAAAATCCAATATAGCTTGTCTACACTTACAAACACAATAACATGTATACTCTCGGAATTTACACATAAACCATATACTCATCATACAGACTTACCCCTCGAAGCTCAGTGCACACAAACATTTAATATTATACATTATTATATATTTCAGGCATCACAAATGATTATTATTACTTCTATTATTACTGAAATTTTTATGAATATAAAAGTCATGTATATAATTATAAATATGCCACAAACTTATTCTAAAGTTATTGTATCACTAAAATACAATACTATTGTTAATTTGTATGCACCCCGGAGACATTCACAAGTAACATATATATTAGTAACTAAAATTCGATCTTAATACACAAATAACTGTGAATGATGACTTGGATGAATTATCTGTGGCCGATTTCAGCACATGTGATATCGATGAATGCCACAATTTAATGTATACTGATAACTCCACGGTAAATGTATTTATCCAAAATATCAGAAGCGTGAATGGAAATTTTGCGGGACTAAACACCCTCATTGCAAGAACTGAAATTGATTGGGATGTGATCATCTTAACAGAATGTTGGCTCTTTGCGAACCCGTTTATACCAAATATGAGTGGTTATCGATCCGTAGGCACCAACTTTGTCAGCACCCAAAACGAAGGTGTAGTTGTTTATTACAAAACTTCACACACCTATACCATATATGAGCCTGTATTATCAGGTGCAAACTGCTTGATAGTTATAATTAATGTCCAAACTGTTTTGCTGGGTATATACCGCCCTCCAGGTGGCAAAGATATACCTGGGTTCCTTGATTCCTTGAACAATGTTTTACGTACACTATCATCCTATAAAAACATATTTCTCACGGGTGATATAAACCTAGATATAGTGAAATCCCCCTTAGAGAAGCATGTCGAAACTTACCTATATATGTTAGCCTCCCATGGTATGTTGCCCGCGTACTGTATACCCACACATCACAAAACATGCCTTGATCATGTAATGGCCAAAACAAAATTACCTACCAAAATTCTAGTTGCACACACAACCCTCACGGACCACTACAGCCAAATTATAAGTCTCTCTAATATGCCTTCTTCTCGCCAAATGACAAAAACAATTAAATTAATAGACTACGCGTCCCTCAACGAAAAAGTTAAAATACTAGACTTCAGCAAAATCTACACACTAGAAACCTCGGATGACGCACTAACTTTCTTTCTTAATACTCTTACAACCACATTATCAAGCTGTACTAAAAACATTAAAGTCCCTAGACGCAAGAGAATACTAAAACGGTGGATAACGCCCGGTCTATTACGATGTATGCGAAATCGAGACAAACTACACCTCAAATGTAAAAAATATCCTAATGATGCTAATATGAAACTAACATATACCCGATATCGTAACTTCTGCAGTGTCATACTTAAAAAAGCTAAAATGGATTATGATCGAGCGGAATTTGCTGAATGTAAAGGCAACACAAAAAAAATGTGGGACAAAATTAAAACAATCACTTACACTAAATCGGAAGCCAGTTCATCTACAGATCTCATTAATCCAAATAACCCATTAAAATCGGTAAATGATATCAATAATTTTTTTGCAAACATAGGCGGATCATTGGCTAGGACCATTAATATGAACACATGTTCCGACCTCACTGCCCAAATCCTGCCTTGTCTTTCCTCATTTGTGCTTCTGCCAACCGATGCCCATGAGATAAGAGACATCATATCCTCTCTCAAAAATAACTGTGCAGTAGGACGCGACAATATTTCTAGTAATCTGATAAAGAAATACGCCAATACACTAGTAGCCCCTATTACATTTATATGTAACATTAGCCTTTCTACAGGGGTGTTTCCAAAGGATTTAAAAAAGTCTCTTATTCATCCAATCCACAAGAGTGGTAGCAGGGATTGTGTCAATCACTACCGTCCAATATCAATTCTACCTACATTGTCGAAAATTTTAGAAAAAGTAATTAACAAGCAACTTATTAAATACATAGAAACACGAAAACTATTATCTGAAAATCAATTTGGTTTCCGAAATGGTAGATCAACAAATGACGCAGTACACCAACTTACCGACACCATAGTGACTAAACTCGACCAAAAGAAGAAGGTCCTTACGATATTTCTTGACTTGGCGAAAGCTTTTGACACGGTCTCAGCGCCACTCCTGCTGGAGAAGATGGAGAGGCTCGGAATTCGCGGCACACAGCTGAAGTTATTCCACAGCTACTTAAAAAGTAGATTCCAACGTGTCAAAGTAGATGAATGGATAAGTGATGACTGTGAAGTTGACACTGGAGTACCACAGGGAAGTATTTTGGGCCCTACATTGTTTCTGATATTTATCAACGACCTCTGCCAGTTGACGATGACAAATGGAAGAATTATTACATTCGCGGATGATACAGCACTCCTCTTCTATGGAGATACCTGGGAGGAAGTCTATCACTTGGCGCAAACTGGCTTCTCCAAGGTTATAAGCTGGCTAACGACCAACTCCCTCACACTAAACACGGATAAAACCAAGTACATACAATTTTCTCTAAGTAATCATACCTCTATATACAGACAACTACCAAAAATAACCGCCCACACATGCAAGAATTACTCTTCCAACTCATGCACATGCCCTCAACTCCAAAAAGTGGACTCAATTAAGTATCTTGGTATTATTATTGACAAAAACCTAACCTTTCATTCTCATATTGACCTTCTGTCTAAACGAGTGAGGAAGCTAATTTACATCTTTAAACACTTAAGACATGTTGTAGATAATACGATACTGAAAACTGTCTACTTTGCATTATGTCAATCGTTACTAACTTATTGCATTACAACCTGGGGCGGAGCTGCCAAAACAAGTATGATAAAGATAGAGAGAGCTCAAAGAGTAGTACTTAAGGTAGCCTTTTCATTACCATTCTTCCATCCAACCTCTGAACTCTACGTAAAGTGTGAAGTTCTCACGGTTCGTCAACTCTTTATCAGGCAAATAGTCTTGCAGAAACATTCCACCCTAACTTACCATCCATCCGCTCTATCTCACAAACGAAAAAATGCTAGGGTATGCACAAATAAAATATATAGAACCTGTCTTTCACATCACAGTTACTGTTTCCTTGGTGATTATTTATATAATAAATTAAACTCGTTTTTAAATATATATCCTTTAACGACAAAAAATTGCAAACAAACCCTCACTTCTTATCTCTTAAGTCTTGATTATAACTCTACTGAAAATTTATTAATTTTTCCGGCATAAGTTAGTTAGTATTCATCATCCTCATTTACTCATATACCTGCACACACATACGCACACCCTTACACACCCTCTCACACACACACACACCTACATATACACCCATACACTCACCCTCACACTCACTCACACACACACGACTTCACCCTTCACTCACTCTCTCACACATACAGACACTATGCAAAAAATTTCTTATAGATCTATATACGTGCGCAGTTCTATTCTTTTGAATTGTCTCTTTACACAGAAGAATATTTAATTTTGCGCTAAATTAAGTACGTATTCATTTATCTTGTAGGGGGCCTGGTAATCTGTGTGACAGGATTTCCTAGTGCAGATACCAGTCTCCCACAAAGGAGTAAAAATTTTATTTATGAGTCGTGTGGGGGCGAATGCAGTGATATCCTTCTGTTTTCAAATGGATATTGCTGTATTCTCTGCTACATGATTTATATTTAATGTGCTTAAAATGTATTTTGTGTACCTTTGTGGAAGAGAACAAATAAACTATATTATTATATTATTATCTGACCTAAGATACAATTGAATATCATTGGTTGAAAGTTTTCAGATAAGATTTTCATAATATTCGATGGCGGGCATAGGTATAGTCATTTACCTACTTACTGCACATTTATTTGCAACCGTCTTACTATCGCCAAACCCAAATTATAGTCAAAGAAAGTTTTTAGGTTCGATAAAAAGGGTAGAGAATTGTAGTGGTTTTTTGACTCATCCTAGTGGCAACTGGTATGTATCCAGGCCCTACTTTAATAAATCATACATCATGTATTATCATCACCATCTATCTATGCAATGCAAAATGAGTCCACGTCATAATTTCGAAATAATCTGGCCGACCGTCAAAAATCCGAACGCTCATTTCGCCGATGATGAATTCAACGAATGGTTGTATGGTCGACTGTTAAAACTCGGAATGGTCATTTCGCCGATGATCAGTTTTACGAATGATTGTATGGTCGACTGAAAAAATCTAATACTAAATTTAAAATGGCACTATATACCTTTTTTTTTTTTTTCGTGCGGAAATCCCTTCGGATACCCCCCCGCCGGCCAGCGGGGGCGGTTATGTCGGGCTTGAACCGACTAAAACCGCACGCCGTCTCGAGTCTACAGACGCCGGGGTGTAAGGTTGCCCATAGTGCATATCCCTCGCACCCCGACTGACCCTGGGCCATCTCCGGTTTCGAGATGGCCCCCTCGTAGGGAGGCGCTCGTGTATCACGAAGTGCCTCTCTACCTCCGCCGCATAGTCGGGGCGCGTATTTGACGGAGAGAGCCGTCTTCTACCCAACCGTGACCGGTCTCGGCCGGCGTGAGATGTGCGGTGTTCCGCAGGGATCGGTCCTGGGGCCGCTCCTGTGGAACATCGGATACGACTGGGTGCTTCGCAGTGAGCTAGCAGACGGTGCCGCCGTCACGTGTTACGCGGACGACACGCTCGTGACGGCGTGCGGAGCGACGTACCGCGAAGCGACCCTGAAGGCCACGACCGCGGTTGCCCAAGTCGTGGAGCGGATCCGGCGGCTGGGTCTCGAGGTGGCTCTGCATAAAACGGAGGCCCTGTTCTTTCATGGGCCTCGAAGCATGTCACCTCACGGATCCAGTCTCATCGTGGGAGGTAATCGCATCGGCATCAAGCCCCAAATGAAATATTTGGGGCTCGTTCTCTGGCCTCCAAACTGGCACTATATACCTATCAATATAAAAGTAATGTTTTAGACATACAAGTAATTGAAGGTCGGCAAGGTTTTTTTTTTCGTTCGGAAACCCCCTCGGGCTTCATCCCACCGGAGCTAACGGTGAGGTGGGTATGTCGGGCTTGAATCTGGTGTGTCCTAGAAAGGAAATCCCAGAGATCCCCCCTCCCCTAAAGAGAGGCGCGTGCGGAAACACGACCAGCCACCACGCTGGTCCTGCCTATGCTAGGGTGACGGCTAGAAGTCGCAAGGCCTCGGAATGAATTATTTAAGTATATTTAATTATTACATAAGATTCTGCTTACTAGTTTTACTTCTAGCTACTACTTACAGTACTTTAAAGCTATTATAGTTTACTTATAGCTTCTTTTTTTATTATTCTAAGTACATCCACAGTATAAGAGTAGGTTATCTTCATAGAAATGGGTCGCTGCCGGTTTAGATGTGTGAGCGCACGCCGGGCGCGGTGTACGCACGCGCTGCCACGCACACATTAGCATAATATAAGGTATAAAAACTTTTTAACAAATATTAAATGCCGAAAAAAATGAAAAGCAAAAAATATTATGTTTCAATTATAATAGTTATTTATGCAACTGTGGTATAATGAGGGGTATTAAAACATGAATGTGGGTTTATCACACGAAGCGAAGCTGAGTGTGATAATAGTATCACATGAGTGTTTTAATACCTAATTATACAGTTGCATACAAGACTTTATCTACACCCATGATGTGTCCTCTATAAAATAGTAAGTAAACAAAACAATTTGCAAAAATAATAGCGAAGAAAAATAGCGGGAATTCGAATTCGAACGAATAAGCTTTAATTTTTTTTTACGGCGCGCCGCCGCCGCTGTGGTGGTGCAATGCAACGCGCGTGAATGACAGTTCTTTTTTTGAATCTCATACAGATTCCACGCATCGGGCGGTTAGAATTTGGCTGTCTGATGAGTAACCCTTTGCGCGGAAGAGATTGAAAAAGCGAAAGGAGTGTTATTATGAAATTTCATACAACATTATAACACCCGTTCGGATGATATTGTGGTTATTATGACATTGGGTGTATTAATGTTGGCAATAAGCTAACTGTTTCAGAATCTTTTATAGAGGATTTATAGCATGGGTGTAGATAATAGTAGTTTATGCAACTGTCATATAAGAAGGGGTATTAAAACACGAGCGTGAGCTTAATTTTATGTATATGCGTTTATAAAGTGCGTATGTATAGAATCGTCTTTGAATTCGTAATTCGAATTTTTCGATATGAGTGTAGATAAACCTTTTTATCTACACCCATGCTTTAAATCCTCTATAAAAGATTCTGAAACAGTTAGCTTATTGCCAACATTAATACATCCAACGTCCTAATAACCATAATATCATCCGAACGGGTGTTATAATGTTGTATGAAATTTCATAATAACACTCCTTTCGCTTTTTCAATGTCTTCCGCGCAAAGGGTTACTCATCAGACAGCCAAATTCTTACCGCTCGATGCGTGGAATCTGCATATTATGAGTTTCAAAAAAAGAACTGTCATTCACGCGCGTTGCATTGCACTACCCTGTGGCAGCGCGTAAAAAAATAAATAAAGCTTATTCGTTCGAATTCGAATTCTCGCTATTTTTCTTCGCTATTATTTTTGCAAATTGTTTTGTTTACTTACGAAATTGAGCGATTTAAGTTTTGATACCACACCTCCAGACATTTGGAATGCAGCAAAGGACATTTCTAACAAATTACTACCGGAAAAATCTAGATTAATAACTAACTGCTTAAAGTGACAGCATGGGCAACAGCTAGTTTTTTTAAAATATATAGTAAATAAACAAATTAAAAAAAAAAACAACAAACCAGGTCTTGATTCTTTCGTTCTAGATAGCTTTTAATTTTGCCAGTACCGAGCTACACAACATTTTACGATGGTTTAGTATTTTGGCTAGATTCAGGTCAACATAACCGATTAATTAAATAAAATTATGGCGAAGTAAATAAGTTGGTTATGTTATGGTTATGAATAGCCGAATATAACAAGTAAATAACAACGCTAGGAATAAATAATATGAAGTAGGTTTCTAACAAAATAATAGCAGCTGCCATTTAATTTATGTTTGGATCAAAACATTGTCACATAATGTGATCATTATGCGGGTAAATGTGTTATTAATTTTCTTTACTTGAGTAAAATTTCACGCGAGTAACGGTGTGGAACACGAGAATGAACATAGCGATGGCAAGCAATACTACCGTAGCATCGTGGGGTCTCACGGTTAGTGTTACGGTGCAGTGGCGTTATAACTGTCGACCTAGCAGGTGGATTGAGCACAATTAAATAACTACTTCTCAGCATTAGCATTCATCATTTAATTCTTTTGATGAATAGCCAAAAAAATAGTCCTTCTGTGATAACGCAACCATTTATAGGTCGTTTTACATTACAAATAAGTATAGAGATCATCATCACCAGTATCATACCGGAAGTATCACGGGTCCACTCTTAAAAGCTGATGAAATTTAGTGTTGGCCCTGGATGGTATAGATTCACAACTGAATCCGGTAGGTGGAGCTGCATTCGGGTTACAGGATTTATTTATTCCCGTGAGTAGCCTGCGCGGGTCACTAGTATCACATAGTTTGCACTGCATGTTTCGCGCAACTTGCTCATTTCATTAGAAGTAAATCCTAACGGGATTTTATACTCGTCATATTGTTCCAAAGTCACAAATCTTTGAAAAGAATTTACCTATTGCAAACTAGCTGTAAATCTTGCTTCGAAACTGGTTACGTGCAAATATGTTTTACTCCTCGTCAACTAGTTACGAATCATTACATAGGTGTCAATGACGGCCGAAGTGGTTTGCTTGCAGCTCCACCCGCGTTGGTTTCGTGCCGGTCACGAACCATTGATCCGGTTTTTTTCCTAAAGATTTTCATGGAGAAATACAGGACAAAAATACGCCTCTGCATTGCTTGTTTTTAAAGATACAGAAGGCCTTTGACTGTGTTCCACACGCGGTGATCTGGTGGCCACTGCGGTCCAAACGGGTTCCAGAATCTTATATTGACGTCATCCGAGACATGTATCGCCGTTCCGATTCCGTTGTTCGGATTGCTGTTGGTGATACGAAACCCTTCTCCATTACCGTCGGGATACACCAATGATCCGTTTTTAGTCCAGTTCTGTTCACCGTGGTATAAAAACGTTTTGTCGGACAGCATAAGAAACTCATAATTACCGACAAACGTACCTACTTTTTTAAGTCGGTTAAGCATACTAAAAAGATCCAGAATATAAAGAATACTTATCTGAAAACCGCATTAAAATCGGTTCAGCCAAACACGAGATAATCAAAGACATACCTCCTTTTTTAAATCGGTTAAGTATACCACAACTTTCTCAAGAATGTAACACATACGTTTTTGAAGAAAACCGCATTAAAATCGGTTAAACCAATCTCGAGATATTTAATCACGGACTAATTTACCTCCTTTTTTTAAGTCGGTTAAGTATACTAAAACCTTCTCCGGAATGTAAAAATACTTTTCGGTAAACCGCATCAAAATCAGTTCAACCAAACTCGTGATACTTAATTAAGGACAAACATTCTTACTTTTTTTAAAGTCGACTAAGTATAGGTACTAAAACCTCCTATGCTCTATGGGCAACCTTACACCCCGGCGTCTGCAGACCCGAGACGGCGTGCGGTTTTAGTCGGTTCAAGCCCGACATAACCGCCCCCGCTGGCCGGCGGGGGGGTATCCGAGGGGATTTCCGCACGAAAAAAAAAAATATGTACTAAAACCTCCTTAATATAACAAATACTTTTCGGAAAATCGCACCGAAATCGGTTTAATCAAACGCGAGAAAATTGCGTACTAACATACATAGAAACATACAGGTCAAACTATGAACCTCCTTTTGAAGTCGCTTAAAAACTGTACGTTGTCAGAGATGAGAAATCGTTTTTCGGCTCTCTTGTACAACTTAGTCTTATGATCTACTACTGGGTTGTGATAATTCTGAGCCGAGATATCGTTATGATGTACCTACTTAAACTTGAACCACAGTGTTCTCTTGCTTGAACCCGACGATACGACGATATTTAAAAAGATAGGTACCTGTAGCGATAGTCGTGTCATTCTAGAATATTGCTCAAACTTAACAAGTCTTCATGTTGAATTTGACCGAATGAATCGTGAATCATCAACTTAAACACTGTAAAAGACCTTCACACTCGTAGTATAATACAACTGACTGATATTCGCGGCTTCGCCCGCGCGGAGGTTGGTTATCATTTTTCGGTCACATTTCCGGTTCCACTTAACTAATTGCAATCAAACATACGGCAGGTTTCAAGTCTGCCAAGACCTTTCTAATAGAAAAAAAAACGACGGGTTGCACTCCGGGAGTGCCGGCAGAAGTGAAAACTTGAATATTAACGTTGTGCATTTTTTATATTTTGGAATGGTTAGGGAATAATTTTGCACGAATTGCTTTGATTATCAGTATAAAAGTACTATCATTTATGTGGTAACATACAATATTCATTTATTGCGCTATCGTACAAAAACATAGCAATTTATATTACATTAAAAATTTAACACTTCAGAACTATTACAATTATTTTACATTAAAGTTAGTACATTAAATTTAACTCTCAGAAAAACCAACTTCCATCAATAATTTGAACGACTTTTTCACCATCATTATTACCAGAACCATCATCGCCAATATATTTGTTTAATTGTTACTTTGTTTAATTTCCATTTTATATCAATATATTTATGGCACAAAATAGAATAAAGATTACAAAAAGTTATATGATGACAAAGTGTTTCTTGGGCCTCGAAGTCTTGACGAAGTCAACGACCACTCATTAAACGAACGCGCCAATAAGATTGTTAAGTACAGTGTGAAATTAGCGCTTCTATATTTGTTGTCTTACGTTCAGGTCACGTGTTTTACTGGCGCGAGTTTAACCTTTTTTACCCATTACAAAAAAGTCCACAACGCCGCTAAAGAAGTTTTCACTTCAAAAACCGCATGCAAATCCATTCAGTAGTTTTTGCGGACAGCGGACAGCGAACAGACAAACAGATAAAATAAACAGACAAGAATTCCAAAAAAAATATTTTTGTGTATAGCACAGGTACGATTTAACTAGGTAGGTACCTTTTTTTTTTTTTTTGTTATCGTGCGGAAATCCCTTCGGATAGTAGGTACCTACTTGTTGAACATATTAAAAAGTTTTATTGTAGAGTTTATCCATTGTTCTTACAACAGCTACATTTGGAATATTATTATGTGTATTGTGCATGTGAAGGTAGGTTACTATATTCACGAAGATGACTAAGATACATGGTAAAATTACCCAGACATCCTGATTCGTAGTGTGGTCGCATACCTGCATTGTTATGTAACAATTTCGCAGAGTAGGACACTTGCCAAAATTTCACTCCGCACCTACTGCTACCCGTCTGTAGGGAGAAACCGTTTCACTGCGGATAGAGTAAACAGCATAACTTATTTTTTATACTATCATAATATCTAAGTACCACTGCGTGGTAGCTAAACATCCAATATTACAATTACATAATTGCATACTTTGCCGCTATCATTCGTAAATTAGACGCACAAAATATAACAACAATAATGATTTGTGTTACCTCTTCTGTAACAATGTTGCTACTTAATACTGCTACATAATATTTTATGTGATAAAATTATATCCTTAAAAATAAAGGTTGAGTATACCTATATTGTTAATCTCTCTAATTTAATATAAGTTGCAGTTGCAGAAAAGTAATTCAATTAACAAATGTAATTGTCTAAATTTTTAGACCATCATCACAGTATTGGTTAAAGCCTTTTATAAGGACCGTACTAATTTTCCAACAACCTCAGCCACTTTAAGAAGTTTGTGGGTACCGAGTTGCCACTCGAGAACCTGTCTTTTCCAACAATTAACAGTCAGCAAACTAAACGGACTTCCCATTTAACACCTTGGTAACAGCAAAAACTGTGTCAGTTCTCCTACGATTTGTTTGTTTTAATCGTATCTCGTAGAAAAATGTTAGTCCTTTTCATTGACCGTTAAACGATATTTATATGGGTTTTAGTCGAGACACGACATAACCACCGCCGCTGGCCGGCGGGGGGGTATCCGAAGGGATTTCCGCACGTTAAAAAAAAAAAAAAAAGCCCATGAAACTTAACTCTTCATATAAACATTCAATAATATTTCAGTATGAAACAGACCTAAGGATCATTAATGACAATACGCACTGGTTAAAGCTTATTTTTAATTTTATTGTATTTATTTATTTATTCCTTACAGTACATCCGTCATTACAGGCAATCTCAATGCGTAGTAACATGATTAATTCCAGTCATATCATCTCTTATCATTAATTATATCTCGATAGTAATAGTAATAATATTAATTTAAATATTATATACTTAATAGCAATTTCAAATAAAAATGATAAAATAATAATACAACATAAATAATTCAATTAACATAACAAATGGAATCAGTAAACACGAGACCACATATACTTTTACTGCCACTGTATTGAGCGTGGTAATAGCTCACGTGAGGGGGGCATTGCCCAGCAATTTAGTTCTAGGTACAGCGACCTTCAATAAGTTCGGCCGTCTATATATTTAAGCAGTAAGATAAATATAGGTCGAAAGATGTTATGAAACTTCCTGAACGCTGCATATCTGAGCAAGATCTTCTGGCTGACTACTTTTTCATAATTGAATCTATCAAGTTGATTAACCAGTTCGAGGTAATACGTATTGATCTACAATTTCCGAGTATACAGCAAGTGGTATTCGTACAATATTAAAGATAACTAGCTGTTGCCCACGGCTCAACCCGCGTGGTATTCCGATTCCGTTCCCGCTTCCCATTGGAACCTATTCCCGGGATAAAATGTAGCCTATGTGTCTATCCCTGTACCAAATTCCAGCCAGATGCGTTGAGCCGTTTTTAAGGGAAAGAGTAACAAACATACACACATCCGTACTCACAAACTTTCCCGTTTATAATATGAGTACGATATCTTCAATTAGGCATTTGAAGCCTAGAACCTCGAATACTTTTGTAGTTTTTACCAGCGGGATTGAGTGTGGGTGCTATGGTTGCGATGCGAATATTATTAAGTGCTATCTATGTGCGTAGTAGTAATGTTAATGGCGAATAACAATCTCCAGTACTGTAATAATAAGTTTTTGGGTAACAACTTACCCCTCCTGTGTTACATCTCGAGGAAACTTGCTGGATTTTTATAGTTTGGTTTTGAGTTAACACGCTATCAACATAGCAAAAATAATATTAGTGTTTACGTTAGCATTTATGCGCACTTACACGGAACAACTGTGGAGATCCTTGGGGGAGGCCTATGCCCAGCAGTGGGCGTCGTTTGGCTGACATGATGATGATGATGACACGGAATGGTAGGAGATTGTAAATACAGTCAGTCACTAAGTAACGCGTTATGAAATGTAATAGGTTCATACTTCTTCTTAGTAAAATAATTGTAATGCCAATTTACTATGTCAACATAACAGGTATCCTTCCGTCTGTTTTCTGGGTGCAAGCCAAAATCATCGAATTCGAAATTCAGGCAGTCGATTCTTGTTTAAGTATTAGGTCAAAGATACAATGTTAGTACAATAGTCACTAGATAATCCATGTATAAAAAAAATAGTTTGAAGTATCGTAGGTGCCAATACTGCAGAGATATGCAAGCAATTTTTATGTCGTGTTAAGGACATTAGGTAAGGTAAGTATTATAAAGATAGAACGTTACACTTTGATACTGAACGGAGAAAATAAATAAAATAGATTTTCTCCCATAGCTTATTTTCTTCAATATTTATTATATATGTAAACAAGTCATTTTATAGAAAAGTCGTAGTAATAAATATTAATCGGCATTCAATTTTCTATCCAAAGCAATTTTTTTCGAAGTGTAATTGGCATCTTTTATCCTGTCTACTTACACAAATAATGAAGCAACTGTCATTCACATAGAAGATCTTCTAGTAGCAGTTTAGATAAAGGGAATAAAGCTTATAAGTATAATATTGATGTATAAGAAAGTCGCTCCCGTAAAAGCTACTACGAACCAAACTATGAAAACTTTGTATATATGTATATACTTATATGACGGCGCGTGGCTGAATTTAAAATTTAAACACATTTTAGCTGGTTAAGATTGTGTGAATCAAAATAGTCTGTGTTTATTTTTTTTTAATCGCATATTCGATTATGTCATTCTATTTTTGAGGGTATTATATCTACGAACGGGCGGGCTTAATACACCGATCTGAATACAATAGTATGGTGTGTCACATGCAAGTGGAGTTAGGCACCCCGAGGGGATTTCCGCACGAAATAAAAAAAGGCACCCGAAAGGCCAACCGTTGCAAGAGTGCCCCTCTTGCAACGGTTGGCCTTTCGGGTGTCTTTTTTTATTTTCTTTCGGGTGCGTTTGCGTATTGGCTCTTAGTCGAATTCATTTCTGTGTATAACGTCTATCTTAAGTGTTCATTTTATTTAACCGATTAAAAAGAAAAAAAAAAGTAAAAAAATCGAATGAAGAATGGACTTCAATTAGCTTAGTAGATCTCCGGTAAATTGCGAAAAACCGTATTTTTGCGGGAAATTTTGAAAGTCTATACCCTACATTTTGATTAACATGAAGGGTTGTAGGGTCGAATTACGCAAACTCATAAACCTGTAGCGCCTGCTCTACTGGCTTTGTTTGGATACTATGTAATATCATCATCAACCTATGCTAGTCCACTGCTGGACATCGGTCTCCCCTAATGAGCGCCATAGCACCCTGTCTTCAGCTTGCCCGCAGTCTTTCGCAGATCGTCATCCCACCGGGCGTCCTACACTACGTTTGCCGAGTCACGGTCTCCACTCAAGAACACGTTTACCCCAGCGGTTGTCGGTTCTTCGCTAAATATGGCCGGCCCACTGCCACTTTAGGTTGCTTATTTTATTGAGCTATGTCGATAACCTTGGTTCTATGTCGAATGTATTCTTTACGAATCCTATCCTTCAGAAAAACTCCAAGTATAGCTCTTTCCATAGCTCGCTGAGCGGCTTTGAACTGGTGGACCAACCCTACCGTGAGTATCCACGTCTCAGCTCCGTAGGTCATTACGGGTAGGACGCTCTGCTTGAAAACTTTCGTTTGCAAACACTGCGGTATGGATGACTAGAAGACTCGACGTAGTTTCCCAAACGCTGCCCAGCCCAGCTGGATCCACCTCTTGGCTTCCTTTTCAAAATTGTTTTTACCTAACTACCGGCACAATCTGCCCGAGGTAAGTGTACTCAGAAACAATTTCAAGGAGGTGGCCATCCACGACGACCGGTCCTGGATCTATGTGGCCATTGATCATGACGTTGGTTTTATCCAAATTCGTGCCAAGACCGATGCGTCGCGAGGCTGAAGCTAGGCCGCCCAGCAATCGGGTTAGCTCCTCTAGCGACTCCGCCATTAAGACTATGTCATCAGCGAATCACACCCTGTACTCGACACTCATAGTGGCGGCTTCGTAAAGGCATCGCAGCACCTCGACAAAACGATAGTCTACTTGGCATCGCTGTAACGATTCCAGAACAGTCCAAGCTTGGACGGAGTCAAAGGTCTTTTCATAGTCCAGAAAAGCGAGACACAGGGTCTGATTATACTCTTCGGACTTCTGTATAATCTGACTCACTGTGTGAATGTGGTCTATGGTGCCATATCCTCTGCAGAACCCAGCCTGTTCCGGTGGCTGGAACTCGCCGAGTCTCCTGGCGAGACGATTCGTGAAAACAGCTTATAGACGTGGCTCAGGGGTGTGATGGGTCTGTAGTTTTTTTAGGAGGGTCTTATCACCCTTCTTAAAAAAGAGAACAATCAAACTCTCGCTCCACGCCTTAGGAGTTCTCTCACTATGAAGGACGGCATAGAAGAGTTTCAGTAGCTCCTGTATGACAGGAGCTCCTTCTGCCTTCAGAACAACGTGGTGTCGTGTCGGCCGGCTAAATTGGGCAATAGCTCGCTGATAGCGCCAATAACGAGCTCCTCGGACATACTCCTAGTGAACTCTCCTGTTTAAGTGAGACTCGATATCGAATAGATATATATTACAGAATCGCACTTCTGGTATTATTGACGAAATAAACATTACGCGATTCGGACTAAAGTCACGATGTATTGGTATTTACAGATAACTGTTTAAACATTATTTGTTCTCAATGTTTGTCTCAAATTTAGATCAGTGAAAGTCTTATAAGGCGCCTAAAGTGTTTGCGAATTATCTAATAGATTTTATCTAGTATAAAGTAGCACATGACTGTATTCATTATGGTGTTGCGTTAAACGCGGCAAAAGTCGTTGAATAAGGTAGTAGTTAGTTAGCTTCATAATTAATTCAACTATTAAGCGGAGTGTAGTGTTTAGCCACTGGCCAACATATTGCGTGAGGTGTGTCAAATCCACCAGGTATTAATATATGCATCCATTTGTTTGATGATTTCATGTAGCTATACATTAGTAAAGTCAAAACAACTGTGTCCGTTTTGATGACCATTAAGATAAAAATGTTTTGACATGATGTTCAAATACAAACAAAATTGTTTTACTTCCGTACAAGTAGATAACATAATAATGACAGTTGTCTACCTACTATGGACTTTTTTTTTTCATTAATTTAGAGATTTACCTTAACCATTTTAGGAAGCGTTATAGTTGTGACTGATGTTCATATTAGTCTAAACAAGATTGTAAGTTGATATTTATTCCTGATCTTGAGAGTAAAAATCTTTATAAACAGACCTATAATCCAGTTTTATAAGAGGTTTATTTTTGACCAGTTAATTGAAAACAAATTATTCCGTTGTAAATACTTCAATTTTTTTTAAAAATTTGGAAGTTTTTCCTTTTTTCAAAAAGTTACAGAATATTTTATAGACCAACCGTGTGTTATTGTGTATGTAGGGTTTCCAAATGCCGTAAACAAGAAACGTGAAAGGGAGGAGCACATTCAATTAGAGCATTGACGCATGAAATTATTGTTTTCAAAATTTCATATGGGTGCACCAAACAGTTATCCATATAGTCACCTAAGAATTACTTTCGTTACAAATATTATTGAACATTGAATGTTTGTGACGTGATCATGACAGTGAGGTCCGTGTTTTTCCGTGCTTGACCTTTGGTTACGCTACCGGGACCGCGTCACCGAGGGAAAGGCTCCGAGACTAAAGACGTAGTAACTATTTAGTAATCTGTGCTAAAGTGTGGGCGACGCTGTGCGACGAGGATTGATTTAAATGTAACACAGCCTTTGCTTGCGCTCAACTTGACGTGAGATTAACTCTTTTATGCCTACATACGACAGAACAAAGGAGAACAATATTAAGTTTTAAGGTCTATTTGACCAATTAATTTAAATTCAATATAAACTGTTTAAACTACGAGAAGTATTTTTAGGGTTCCGTAGCCAAATGGCAAAAAACGGAACCCTTATAGATTCATCATGTCTGTCTGTCTGTCCGTCCGTATGTCACAGATACTTTTTTCTGAAACTATAAGAACTATGCTGTTGAAACTTGGTAAGTAGATGTATTCTGTGTACCGCATTAAGATTTTCACACAAAAATGATATTGAGGTTTCTAATATCATTTTTTAAGTTATTGTATTTATTATTAAGGGTACAGTGAAATCATCAAAGACAGACAGACAGGGGGTGTGTGACTTCACCACTTATTAATTTCTATGAAACGGTGGAGCCCGACTGGCCAAGCCATTATCCTGACCAGCGACGGGCAGGAACGGTGACTCTTCTGGGCTGCGAGGAAAAAGTCTATAAAAAATCTTAGTCCCTTTGGAAAAATCCCACTGCTAGATGTAGACAAGTAAAGGATGACTGATTTGATTCATTGATCTTCAAACCTATTGCAGATTTTTTACGTGAAAACTTCTTAACGGCGTTGTGCACTTTTTTTGTAATGGGTATAAAAGGTTAAACTCGCGTCAGTAAACAAGTGACCTGATCGTAAGACAACAAATATAGAGATTTTTCTGAGAGATAAAGTTTTTAAGGTAAAATAATTGTAATAGTTCTGATGTGTTAAATTTTTAATGTAATATAAATTGTCATGTTTGTGTACGATAGCGCAATAAATGAATATTGTATGTTACCACATAAATGATAGTACTTTTATACTGATAATTAAAGCAATTCGTGCAAAATTAACCATTCCAAAATATCAAAAATGCACAACGTTAATATTCACGTTTTCTCTTCTGCCGCCACTCCCGGAGTGCAACACGTCGTTTTTTTTCTAAACAGAATAGTTTGCGCGAGAGACACTTCCAAAGTGATAAAATGTGTCCCCCCCTGTAACTTCTAAAGTAAGAAAATGATAAAACTAAAAGAAATATATGATGTACATTACCATATAAACTTAAACCGAAAATTGGTTTGAACCTGATCTAGTAAGTAGATTTTTTTAATACGTCATAAATCGTAACCCGCAATATACCTTTCATTGAATCAACTCAACTATAATAATTTTACTTGCTGCTACGGAACCCTTCATGAGCGAGTCCGACTCGCACTTGACCGGTTTTTGCTTTTCATCTAAAAATATCACAGGTAGGTATCGGCTCCAATTTACTTACAAACGTAGTACCTCATCGGAATCGTTTCGGCGAGAGCTATTCACTCGTACCAATGGGTGACACTTTCGATGGAAATCGGACAACGACACAAACACACATTACCTACTCCTGGTCTTCAGAATTATTCGATAGATCTTTGAGTCTCGGATTTGAACATAAATTGCAAGATGATATATGTGATTATAAGCAGGGCCAAGTGGCTTAAGAACAAAAGCAATTTCAAAATCAAATTGGTAAATAGTAACATGCTGCAACATCAGTTATTGCACTTTACCACGTCTCCCACTTTTATAAGATCTAAGTCATGATCATTTTGTAAGAGAAACTTAAACTATAATCACTTGTACGTAATATTTCCACTATTTTTTTTAACACTCTTGAAGTTTATTTTTTTAGCATATTAAGAATATAATATAACAGAACGTTATTTTATTTTATTTTACTAAGCATGATTGATACAAAACAAAAAAATCCCCTCTCATGGTGAGCTGTCATCGTTATCTATGAACTTTTGTGTCTTTGTTATGAAAATTGAAGGAATATTTTACAGATTGATCAATAATGTAAAAAGCGGGTCAACTTTGTTGTTCCATTTAAGTCAAGGTCCAAAAACTAATATAATTTTCAAACCGTTTAATATGGATAGGTCTTCATAAGTCATCACTTTCATCAGTTTGGTTTATTAATCTTTCTTAATTAAAGTTCTGGTTACGGTTTATTAAACGCCTTATATACAAAATCGGTTAAATAAAATTATACGGCACAAGTATTATAAATAGGATCTAAAAACTTTTTCATCCACCACACCTGAGAATTTCGGTAAACAACTCAACCGGTATCGTCATACATATATATTATGAGTATTATGACCTATATTTTTGAAATTCTGAGATTCTGACGGTCAGGATGGCAGTAATACACGTTTCGTTGCTGAAAAGTACCAGTTAGACTAAGGCCACATTCCTTCAAGTTAGGGACCGGCTTAAGAGAACGGAATACATTCTAAGCTCCTCTTTGCACATTTTTTCTTGTACAACGCTAACGTAGCGTAAAAACATAAAGATTATAAGAAAGATAGTGTTTAAATCTAGGTACTTGCAGCGGTTAAATAAGGTAACGGAATTTATCCATTCAAGTTTATGAATTTGTGTATATCAGTTGCATATTAACAAATTTTTGAGAACCTGCTAAATACCTATATAAAAGGTTGCGTGCAGTGGCAATGAACCAACGGAGGAACGGTTTCGTATCGACCAGACGAACGTACGGCCATGTCGAATGATGACTCACTTGTCCGATGTTATTGATGTAGATGCATCATCTAAAGACAAGTTTTTCCGATGAATAAATCGACTCGACTAATCCTTTGTTGATTATTTACTAAAAAAAACCACAATAATCCTATACAATCTTATTGTATTCTTGAAAACAAAGCATATAATTGTTATTAATGAATTCCAAATCTTTTACACATTTTTTTTTTAGATTCTAGTCATCCAGTGGAGTGTTCCTATAGGAAACTCATATAGGAAGCATTTAGTTAGTTTGAGAATTTTCTTTTTGTGACTCGATTAGATGAGCGGTTAACAGACATTAGCGAAAACTACCGATTATTCCGAAACTGACCCGGTCGCGGGTTAGGTTAGAAACTTGTTTTTTTTTAAATATTTGTTCCGAACGTAACCCTCTTCCTAACCCGAACCAACGCGGGTCAGGTTAGAAAGAGGGTAACGTTCGGAACAAATATTACATCTTTTTTCAAGTTTCTAACCTAACCCGCGACCGGGTCAGGTTCGGAATAATCAAAAACTACCGGCACTACAGAATCTCGTCTTAGTATACTGTGACGTTAATGTACTGTATGAAAAAAGGATTTGAGAAGCCACTTATCGTAGTAAGATCTTTGTACCTATATTTATAGTGTATCTATATTACAAATTAATATTGCGTGAAGCGTTTATCGCTGATGATCTAAATGATCTGTATAATCATGCGGAGAACTCACGAAAGCTGTATTTTGTCTCTATTGCATTAGATGCAACAGACCCTTTACAAGAACTGGAATATGCTGACCAGCAAAGGCTAGTCTGCAGGCCAAGTTATTATTTCCAACCTAGGCCCAGTTCAGACAACTTACAAAGCACAGCAAATTTTAGCTAAGTCGGTTCAAGCCCGACATAACCGCCCCCGCTGGCCGGCGGGAGGGTATCCGAAGGGATTTCCGCACAAAAAAAAAGGTACATAGGTATACTTTTCAAAAACAAATATGGAATTGGTAAACAAATTTGGTATTAGTATGTTTCGTTAATACAATCATTAATAGTTATGACATTTTATGTAATGAATTTTTTTTGATGGACTGAGCCAGTTATTTTAATATAATATGATGTCATATGGGACTACATTTAGATAAGTTAAATGTCCACAGTATCAGAAGACCAGTGCTGGACTGGATTTATTGCTATTTTACAAATCTAGCGCAATGTCTCGAAACGTAAATAATAAGAGGGTATTAAGCAAAGTCTTGTTCCCAGTATACCATTGATAAATTTGGTATGCAACAAGGGAGAGTTTTAGGCTACCATTTTCGGCATTACATTGAATTCTCTACGCGAAATAATTCAACATTAATGCACTTTGCTCTTAGGTGACATTTAAATTACAGTAGCTTAAGAGTGAAAACGATGACAGAAAATAATAAATGAGATAATCAACTTGTAGTAACATGAGTATTAGACAAAAGCATAGATAACACGAATTACATGAACTTCAATAACAACCTAGTACACACAAATTAGTAAGTAATTAGTAGGTATACTGTCTACGTCAGGAAGTAGGTACTAAAAAACAAAATGTTTTAAATACCGCCTATTAAAGCTTAAAAGTAAACTCAATAAACAGATTTTTTTCTAAAGATTTTAGATCGGAAAAAGAGAACATCTAGGACGGGACTTGAACCCGCGACCAGTCCCTTACAGGGGGAATGCTCTGACCAACTGAGCCACCTAGACACGTCCCAGATATTCGAAATTCTCCGATACATTATACGTCTTAAGGCGACGTTGGAGCCATCTACCGTAATTCTTGCGAACTACGGATCAATGAATCAATAAACAGATGTTAGACCATGTGAAATCAACTGTGGTCTTAGATTTAACTATCGATGCCAAATTACAGTAGGAGCACATATTGTAAGGATACCCAATTGACTAAGGTCTGTTTCCTACACTGTTTAAAAACATGTTAAGAAAAAGTTATTTTCATAGTATATATCATAGTGTATATAGGAGCTTATGGTATTCTATTCTCCGTTGGGGGAATCGCATAAATCTAAATACAACTTATTTTGCAAAAGAGCTATGTGACCAATTTATTATAGACAAGTAATTAATTTTTTTTTTTTTTATAATAGTATAGAAAGATATAGTGCGAATTAGTGTTGTAGTACTAAAACGCTCGAGCAATGGCTTGAGCGTTTTAGTAAAAAAACTCATTCGGAGCTTCGAACTCGACGCTTCCACGCTCGATTCGGGCTTGAGCGTCAAACGAGAAATAACTTTAAGAGCGATTTATTCCTATTAATGTTATACTTAATGATATAACTTTACCATTAAACAATATTTTACTATAATCTAAAATAAAATAGGATTAGGGTTTAACGCTCAAGTCTTTAACGCTCAAAAGCGTCGACTCAGCGCTCAACGCTCGACTCTCAGCGCTTATATTTACAACGGTAGTGTGAATGTGTTTTAATGACTTCTACTAGTGCAATATACCATTAGTGAATATTGAGATCATAAACGTAAACACCACAATAAAATTAGTATTAAATTCAAAATTTCGTAAGGCATTTGAAAAACAGACAATTCATTTTCTGTTACTTATAAGAGCCATCGTCTCTGCAGAATATATTTTATGTAGTCGTTCGTAGCTAATGAAATGTGCGGAGGATCCGAGTACTCGGGTTGTTTGCAAACCTCTCAGACGCTAATGCATCATATATATATGATGGAAGACTGTTCCCTGGATAATAACCGTGTTACTTTAACTCTCAATATAACTTGCGGATTCGATAACAGCTTTCAATGTGAGTTGTTCGTATTTTCCATTTTATTTGAAACTAGCTGATGCAGCGGCTCCGTTATCTTTTTACGGATTTTCTTTAGAAAAGCCCTATTGCTATCGAGTTGTCGTCGACGTCGTCGTTGCCAATTTTCTGTCACGGTTTTGGGTATGAAGGAGATGAGCTATCGAGTTGCTGTTTTCGGTAATAGATTCGTGCTGGGGTGAACCATTGCAAGATAAAGAAAAAATCGCAAAAAAAAACGCCAAATCGAAAATCCCTTGTATTCGGCTGAGCTCGTCTCAGGAATTCAACTTGTTTGATCATATGTACGGTGGATTTAAATCGGAAAAAGAGAACATCTAGGACGGGACTTAAACCCGCGACCATTCCCTTACAGGGGGAACGCTCTGACCAGCTGAGCCACCTAGACACGTCCCAGATATTCAAAATTCTCCGATATATTATATAAGGTGTCACCAAATTAGGTCTCTGAATTTGGTGATATGACTTGGTGTCGACAAAATATGTGACCTGATTTGGTGACACCTTATATAATATATCGGAGAATAGATTGGAATTGATGAGTACCTAAGTGTTGCTATACGAATTGAAATTGATAATTATGTTGTCTCAAAAAGGTTCCTTTAACGATGCGGATTGATGGTTGCCTGTTTACAGAGATTAGGCTGACCATTGTACTGCGCCTATAGAATTATGTACATTGTGCTTATTTATTCACCTGATATACCTACATACAATATCCTGTGAGACAGGTAGAACCTAAATATGCAAAGGGAAGTAGCACAGAGCACAGAGAACTGCGGCTCCACAACACCAATTCACAGACTCAAGAGACTTATTGCTGGTGAAGACAGCCATCGCCTGTGCCCTTGAGCAGGAGATTGGGGTCCAGTAAGGCCATCAAACTTAGAAACACCATTTTTTCCTCTAGGTTTGAGGTAAGAATGCTCCTACTTTTCGTAAAATTCAGTCATTTATACACAAAATGGTTACTATTCGGAAAAAAGTGGCTGTGACATACGGACGGACAGACAGACTTGACGAATCTAAAAGGGATGAAACCCTTATAAATTGCCATTTGGCTACGGAACCCTAAAAACGACCCACGTAATCGAAATAAAAAACTTCAAGGCATTGAGATATACCCATAGAGAGACAAAGTTCATCGTCAGGTGTAAAAAAACGCACCCGAGTTGCACAACGACGTAGATGTGAAACTAAATAGTAAATATTTTGAAGTAAACATATATTTATCTCTTTTACACTAGTTTACGTGACGGATGACATCTCGGTAGGATATAAATGGCGATTGTTATTTCAGAGACAAAGTCAGTGTGGTTTACAATATAAAAATCCGTTCCCGCAGGGGGAACTCACAGGTAGATTTCGTGAAGCAACTAATATTATTTTATATAGAGAACTACGGACTTTAAACAATACTTCTTCTATGACCCACGCCGAGCGCATTTTTAACATGTTTAATTTTTTTTCTCGAAAACGGTAACTTTTAGCGAAAAACTTTTCAGACATTTATTTTAGACTTAAAAATGGCCTTTTTATTTTTTTATTTTATTATCGTGCGGAAATCCCTTCGGATACCCCCCCCCCCCGCCGGCCAGCGGGGGCGGTTATGTCGGGCTTGCACCGACTAAAACCGCACGCCGTCTCGGGTCTTCAGACGCCGGGGTGTAAGGTTACCCATAGAGCATATCCCTCGCACCCCGGCTGACCCTGGGCCATCTCACCACTAACAGCATCGCTCATCCTGTCTCCTCTGAAAGCAGAGGAGTACGGAGAGCGATGTGTTCCCGCCACGTTGGGTATTGGCCGACGATCAATGCCAACCCTATGAAGGGGTGAAGGGGAAGCCATTGACCGCCGCCCAGGGTGTACCGGCCGCTCCGATTCCGTTCCCCCCGGACTGCAGCGGGATCGGAATCGGAGCGACACTCGAGGTTACCCAACACACACCCCGACTTAAAAATGGCCTATCGATTAAAAATGTTTCCGACTACAAGAATGTTCACCGGTTAGAAGCTATGATTTTTTCCCGAAAACTTTTGGTTTTTCCCCCCTCCACTTTTAGTTAAAGTTTTAATCTTATAGGTTTATAATTAAAAGTTGTTGGTATTCATGTATACTATGGGATAAAATTAGAACGGATCGAATATCTTTCATGGAACGTGAAATTTTGAGGAAAAACTGATTTCACAAAAAGTGAGGCCCTACCGTCCCCTTAGGCCGGATTCTACCCGTTCACGAACTTAAACTAAGTTTACACCCAAGCAATTTTTGACCGCAGTTTGAAAGCGATCGGGGCAAAAATGCGACCGTGAGAGTGCCGCAAATTTTGGGAAGTGGAACCATACATACATATATATATATATATATATATATATATATATAAACTTTTTGACCAGTGGTCATTTCGGACTCAGGGGGTCATAACTAGACCTCCTATGAAGAATTTTTTTTTAAATTTTACAGTAGTCAAGAAACCAATAGCTAGATCGATTTCATCGAAATCTACCTAAAATTTCCCCTGAATATAATAATTTAATATATTATATCTTAAGCTAATTCTATCGTGATTTTTTATTGGGAAAAAATAAAAGCCGAAATATGCAAAAGAATTTGAAGCTATCAAAATATAAGGATAGGAATCCTACTAGGTAATATTATAAACTTGCGGCTTGGGACTCGGCTTCGTCCGGAAACAAACTCGTAAAAAAATTGTATAACCCGATTGCACCCAGTTTTTTCTTCAGTTTCGTCATTAGCATCATCAATAGATGTCAAAAAACACCGTTTTCAAGAAATATCATTAAAGTTGAAACTTGCTTGCACTTGTTTTTCGAATCACTCTCTGCTCAATTAATATTTTTTTATAGCAAATTGGACAAAACAGTTCGTTTCATTCATTTAAATATCTCCCATAGGAAACCCAATTTTAGTTTGTATTGACTTCACTAAATTTTTAATTTCTATAGTACGTTTTGTAATATTATTTTGAGAAATATAAATATAGTAAAAATATAATAAAGCGTTAAACGTAATCCCATTCATTCTATTATGTTTTTGAGGGCGAAAAACGCACTCATCTCCACATATTTACCAATTTTGTACTCTGGCTGTCACTCGGTTAACCTCTCATCAGGCCATATGCTGTTAAGCATACGTTGTATAGTTGGAGTAGGGGATTAGCGCGCCAACTACTGGTCTAGATATTAGTAATATAGACATCAATGCTTTAAGGTATCAAAATATCAAATAGTTTCGAAGGGATTACCGCACGAAAAAAAAAGGTATTGAAACAACTTACCTTCACTACTTTTGTTTTATGACGGTCGTTGTAGGCATTCCAAATCTGAAAAGAAAAAGCGATAATGTTAAAAATGTAACCTGGGAGAATATTGCTCTTGAAGCTTACCATGATACGTACTTTAGTCAAATGCATTCTACTTATCAGCCTAGCCTATAGAGTGTGTTATGGATCACAGAAGTCATAATATAATGTTATTATTAGTTCGGTTATGTGGTTGTGATTATGATTGTGAACCGCCTTCAGGATTACATATAAAAAGTATTGGATCAAATTGCTTGTAAACATACCGAATATTTTCATATGATATTCAGATTGCTGCAGAAGTTTAAGTACATAGTTGAAATAATAAAGTGTGGGAAAAATGAAAGCTATCTTTAATATTTTTGTTATCGCATAAATGACACCCGCGACGGTTCAAGGGGACTCCGCTAGTGTGTGGGTCGCCGCCACCTCCTTCTACGAGCATGTAATGCTCGCGAAGGAGATGGCGGAGCGCGCCCGGGAGAGGTTCAGAACTCTCCAGGCCCGCCGAGCCCGCAACATGCTCGCCACGCGTCGCAGGCGACTCAGGCGCCGGAGGTCGCTTAACGACCTCCGTCTTCCATGAGCGCAGGCCTGGGGGTGGCAGGTGAGGCCGCCTGTCACCCCAGCAGAAGCAGGCCGGGACGGTGCCGGTGGGGCGACTAGCGCCCCTCCCCCAAACCGGAGCAAGACGGGGACACCGTGGTTTCCAAACCCGAGGGGGCCATCTCGAAACCGGAGATGGCCCAGGGTCAGTCGGGGTGCGAGGGATATGCTCTATGGGTAACCTTACACCTAGGCGTCTGAAGACCCGAGACGGCGTGCGGTTTTAGTCGGTTCAAGCCCGACAAAACCGCCCCCGCTGGTCGGCGGGGGGGTATCCGAAGGGATTTCCGCACGAAAAAAAAGAAAAAGGGGACTCCGCGAGTAATTGAAGCGGATCTCCTAGCCTCAAGTGCCCAGCACCAACGATAAACCAGAACGCACAGTGTTAATATTTTGGGGACAGATCAACACGAATCGCATTACATAATTATCATTATACGTTGCTTGATTTCTTTTTTATGTAGAACACTTCAATATATGATTTCACCTGGCCTTACTAATGAGTAATGACCGATCGACAGATCGACCTACCAATGCGACACAACTCGTTTACTTATTGTACACAATTTAGAGTACTATTTAGCTGACTGTTTCCTAAGATCATGCTCTGAGCCTAGTTTATGTAACAGGGTTTACAATTGCCTGTACCTTTTTTTTTTTTCGTGCAGAAATCCCTTCGGATACCTCCCCGCCAGCCCTACCTACTATTATTATTAACATATGTAATATTTTACATTTGTGTCCTAAAAATTGTATGTATTTCTCTCCATGCTGATTAACATATTTTAAGTTTCTTTTTAAATATTAATACATTCTTAAAGAGAAGTCTCAGGAATCAGGATCATTATTGCAATTACAAATAATACCACTATGGTGGCCTTCAGTTTGAGTTTGACAGCCTCATCAGATGCTTTTTCATGTCCCGCTTAAAGAACCCGATATCACAGGAAGGAAGAAATACGTGTGCTGGTAAAGAATTCCGTCTGGTCACGGCTGGAATTGGTTGCACCGTATGAGGGTGACACCTCAGTCCTGCACGTGTTGTTCGTGATAGGAAAAGAGAGGGTGGGACTAATTGGAAGAGCTCATCAGAACACTCACCACGGTAGTCCAACTTGGTGCAACAACAAATTAAAAAACAAATAACTATTTCACTCAGCTGAGCTGTTAGAAAGCACAAATTGTTTTACAGAAGCAATTCATTTTACTTGTACCTCTGTGACAGTGATAGCGTAACGCTAAAATGTTCAGTGTTCATAACGTATATCCTTTTTTAATACTTGTGTTGGGAGTGGAATGTGTGTATACACGTCATCTTCGGTAGTAGTTATATTGAATGAAATTGCAAATTCGATCCTTGCCTTTACCACTATTTATAGATGTTGTTTACGATGAGGCTACACGGGTATAACGACAAACAAACAAGAGATAAGACTAGGTAGTCGCGTTAAAAAACAGGTTTTATAATTTCAGTACTAGCAATTTAGAACATCCCGGCGCGCGGCGTGTCTTTAAGATATCATCGAACAAACAAAGCGAATAAACATTACTGTATGCGGTGTGACGGTAGTAAGTAGTAGGTAAGTAATCCTTTTAATGTGGCACATGAGCTGTCGACCACCTTATCTATTTATAACACTTCTTAGTTCATTGGAAATGATAAAGAATACAATAACAGGGGCGCAATGTTGACAACAAAATAACGGAAATGATAGTTGTGTCATTATTGCGACGAAACTGGTTTAGATTTCTATATTATTATTGCCGACTAACGGCTAAAACGAAATTAATCTGCTACCTTAAGATTTCAATTATATTGATAGACATTGCTAACGAGCACAAACAAAAGGCTGCGCACCTTATATCTCGGGATAGGTAAACGTGGGTCGCATAATATTTTAGTCAAATTCATTTTGGACGATTGAGTAACACAGAAACCAAATTACTTTTACATCCCGTATATTAGTTAGGATTATAGGTTAACACTTTAAAAGAAACATCATAAGCTGGAGAAATGTGAGTGTTAATTACCTCTCAGGGATATGCAGACGTGAGTACAAATATAATATAGGAAGCTTTCCATTCTATCTTTGTTTCAATAAAGATTCTAGTATAATTTTTTTAAGTATATTCGCATCTACAAACTTATTAGCATCTATGTGTAGAAAGAAAGAACAACATTAGTACGCAGTTGTTTAGTAGCCGTTACGAATCTTGGGCAGAGATGACGAGAGTTATTGTTTATATATAGTAAAATAATGTACAAGTTAATATTATACCGAACTTACCCTAAAAGAGTATAATATTTGGGAAATACAACCATTGATAGTGGCTCTCAAGGCTCATACAGGCTACTAAATGTTTGTTATCATTTTATCAATTAGCCTATTGCAGTCCACTGCTGGTCATAGGCCTCTCCGAATGTACGCCATAGCACCCGATCCTCCGCCTCCGTATTTTGATATCATATATTCTAGGAACAGGGCATCTTTCCTAGCGTATGGAAAATGCGAGAATCGTTCCAATTTACAAGAAAGGAGACGTGGCTGACGTATCCAATTACCGCCCCATTTCCATTCTATCGTGTTTTCCAAAGATATTTGACTTGACTTTGACTTGACACTTATCTGTCCTATTATTACTAAGCATTTAGATCCCTTAATTTCTCCGAGACAACATGGTTTTAAATCAGGACGTAACGTGGACACCAACTTAATTGAATTTTTATCTGATATTACAATAGCCCTTGACAATAAAAAAGAAGTTGACACTGTGTATACTGATTTTTTAAGCGCATTTGATAAAGTGGACCACCAATTTCTGTTATCTAAGTTGCATTTTAATGGCATACATGACTCTTTACTTAAATGGTTTTCTTCCTACTTATCTCAAAGATCACAGATTATTGCATTAAGTGGCCACGAATCATTGCCATATTATGCCGATTCCAGTGTTCCTCAGGGATCTCATCTTGGACCACTTCTATTCACCGTGTTCATCAATGACATAACGAACCAAATTCGCCATTGCAATGCCTTATTATTTGCAGATGACCTAAAAATTTATAAAATTGTATCATCGCAGGAAGACGTGCTCCTTATGCAAAGTGACATTGATTGGTGTAATACAAATAACATGTCACTTAATGTTAAAAAATGTTTTCATATTAAATATACAAGGAAAAAACAACCCTTTACCTCATCGTATAACATAAACAACACTATCTTAGATCAAGTAAATGCAGTCCGTGATTTAGGTGTCATCATAGATAGTAAGATTAGCTTCAAAAAACACTTGGATAGCATTGTTACAAAATCAGCACAAATGCTCGGATTTGTAAGGCGCTGCATTAAGGAGTTTCAGTTACCGCGAACCAAAATAACCCTCTACAATACGTTAGTCCGTAGCCGATTGGAATATGGAAGTATGATATAGAGTCCTTATTATGCCGTACATTCTCAACGTCTCGAAAGTCTACAACGTGCATTTACACGAAACCTAGCCTATAACTCCAGTGGAATCTCTCATAGATGCCCGTACCAACAGCGACTAAAACACTTTAATATGCATACATTGCGTGAACGACGTCTAGTGCAGGGTCTTGTATTCGTGCATAAGTTAACGAATGGTAGGCTGGAATGCAGCCAATTGGTTTCGCGTATCGGTCTTCAGGTACCCCGTAAAATGCCAAGATATCCAATTTCCAATGTGTACCACTTATCAACCTTCAAATCGAACATCGGGTCCAGTTCTCCTCTGCACCGGCTGTGCAAAGAACTTAATACAATATCCAAGTCCACACCTGACATCGACAAATACCATGATTCCAAAAATAGATTTAAAATTCGAGCCTCCAATAATAACATTTCTGCTAAACTCAGTCTGTATGAAATGTTATTTTGTCTATGTATTTAATTCTCTGTGCTAATATTTTTTTTTCTTTTCTTCAATGTTATAATATGACGCATGCTGGTTATCCGTAATTGGCAAATGTATCAGCCACATTACTCGCTAAACATGTCTTATATATCAATTTGTAATGCATTTGCTGTGGATAAATCTATTAAATAAATAAATAAATATATTATAACCTTTACAATTCATTCGAAGAAGTAATACTATATAAATAAGCCTGCGTTATCTACACAGTAGAGCCGGGTGGAGATAAAATAAAAAACCTGTCATATTAAGGTTGACGTCATTCGACAGGTCGTTTAAACTTTTCGCAGCTTTATTTTCGGCATTCAAGTTATGAAATCTCAATAATTGTTTTAATCCCTAAAAACGACCTCTGCGATCTATTTTTGTTCGAAGAGAATATTTTTTGTGAATATTATGTGGGTACGTAGACGTACCTACCTACGTCAAGTGGCTACGGACAAGTGGTAGAAAAAGTAACAAGTACGAGTAGAAGTGAAGGTGGAATGCGTGAAGCTAATATTAAATGAAAAATTTTAAATGCTAAATGCTAAGCAAAGAAAATCGTTGAAACTGTTTCTTAGATTCAGATTATATGTATATATACAAGATACTATATATATACAAGAACTGCTCGTTTAAAGGTATTAGATATGCTTGTGAAAGTAGTTACAAACGAGCCGGAGTACTTAAAAACAAACTAAAAAACTTACTAACTAACTTACAAACTGTGGCAGTATTCGTAGATTGACTCTATATTTAAATATTAGGATTTTACCTCCATAAAGTCTTTGAAGTTACAAATACAAGGATAAGTAAAATAATGTTTGAGAAATGTTATGGAAAACTGATGGCTCAGCCCACGTATACAAAAATAGATTTATTTAATGACAGAAACGAAATGACACGCAAAATTAAATGGAATTTTACAGTTAAGCACACATCTGAACATAAATAATTATTTATACATTTTATCTGCTACCATCAAACTTTCTAAAGTAATCTTAATGGACCCAAATATGGATTCGTCCTCATTCCTTACAGCATAGAAGCAACTTAGATAACTATTACTATTGGATAAACTGGGTATAAAGTTAGTACAGTTACACACCAACTGTACAAAGCTGAACAAGCGCAAACGAGTGAGATTCATCGATCATTACCGCACGCTGTTGAGCATGCCGTGATGATGACGAATCTGTTGCTCGCTTTCGGCTCAACGTCCAAACTGGTAGCCATCGCCATCGGTCGCTTGATGAGAACCCGGTATGAGAATCAATACTCAAGGATAAGAATTAACTGTGAACTGTGACTCATTTGGAAGTGAAAGTTCCTAAATATGATATCTCCTCGGAAATTCCCCGTTATGCGACTCGTTTTGGGGCCTTATGAGTCTCATGACTCGTTTGCTCTTCATATGTACAATACTTATACATATATATTTTAACAATTTACATCCGTAATTATTATTTAGATTAGAATCAAATTAGCTTAAAAATATCACGTTTGTAAATGTCAAGTTATGCTTAAAAAAACAAAAGTGATTGGATTTGGCGCACACATAAAAAGTAAATCAAATGCATTTTAGAGCATTTTCGTTGCCGTAGACCAATCACAAGTATTGAAAAAGTGCAAATAAAAAGAATTATGAAATGGGACCATCACACCTGGTGGCCAGATGGGTTTTGTAGTTATTTGGGGTCTCAGGAACAGGAATCACAGTTACCGGTCGTCGGATTTTGCAAACTCATAAATAGACATTTAGCGCCTGCTTTATTACGATCCTTACATCACGAGGATCATTTTTTTATTGTCAGATTCTAAGATGGTTTATAAAACGTCATAGATCCATTCAGACTTTTTTACTATTTAGTCTGCAACTTGTGAATATACGTATAATAATAGATGGTGGTCCGAGAAATTATAAGCATCAAGGTGGCTTCGCGTTTTAGGTGAGTCATAATTAACTATTATTGCAATATAGGTATAAGGTAGGGGTGTGTGTTGGGTAACCTCCTCGAGTGTCGCTCCGATTCCGATCCCGCTGCAGTCCGGGGGGAACGGAATCGGAGCGGCCGGTACACCCTGGGCGGCGGTCAATGGCTTCCCCTTCACCCCTTCATAGGGTTGGCATTGATCGTCGGCCAATACCCAACGTGGCGGGAACACATCGCTCTCCGTGCTCCTCTGCTTTCAGAGGAGACAGGATGAGCGATGCTGTTGGTGGTGGGATGGCCCAGGGTCAGCCGGGGTGCGAGAGATATGCTCTATGGGTAACCTTACACCCCGGCGTCTGAAGACCCGAGACGGCGTGCGGTTTTAGTCGGTGCAAGCCCGACATAACCGCCCCCGCTGGCTGGCGGGGGGGTATCCGAAGGGATTTCCGCACGATAAAAAAAAATAAAAATAAAGGTATATATAGGTAGGGGTGTGTGTTGGGTAACCTCCTCGAGTGTCGCTCCGATTCCGATCCCGCTGCAGTCCGGGGGGAACGGAATCGGAGCGGCCGGTACACCCTGGGCGGCGGTCAATGGCTTCCCCTTCACCCCTTCATAGGGTTGGCATTGATCGTCGGCCAATACCGAACGTGGCGGGAACACATCGCTCTCCGTACTCCTCTGCTTTCAGAGGAGACAGGATGAGCGATGCTGTTAGTGGTGAGATGGCCCAGGCTCAGCCGGGGTGCGAGGGATATGCTCTATGGGTAACCTTACACCCCGGCGTCTGAAGACCCGAGACGGCGTGCGGTTTTAGTCGGTGCAAGCCCGACATAACCGCCCCCGCTGGCTGGCGGGGGGGTATCCGAAGGGATTTCCGCACGATAAAAAAAAAAAAAAAGGTATATATAGGTAGGGGTGTGTGTTGGGTAACCTCCTCGAGTGTCGCTCCGATTCCGATCCCGCTGCAGTCCGGGGGGAACGGAATCGGAGCGGCCGGTACACCCTGGGCGGCGGTCAATGGCTTCCCCTTCACCCCTTCATAGGGTTGGCATTGATCGTCGGCCAATACCGAACGTGGCGGGAACACATCGCTCTCCGTACTCCTCTGCTTTCAGAGGAGACAGGATGAGCGATGCTGTTAGTGGTGAGATGGCCCAGGCTCAGCCGGGGTGCGAGGGATATGCTCTATGGGTAACCTTACACCCCGGCGTCTGAAGACCCGAGACGGCGTGCGGTTTTAGTCGGTGCAAGCCCGACATAACCGCCCCCGCTGGCCGGCGCGGGGGTATCCGAAGGGATTTCCGCACGATAAAAAAAAAAAAAAAAAAAAAGGTATATATAGGTAATTGCAGATAAAGTCAATTTGTAAGATCTTAGCATCTAGATATATTTTGCGGACGTAGGTAGTTTGACCATGGCGTTTAATAGGGATAAAATTAAACTAGAAACAAACGCTGATGCGGTGGAACATACCCAAAAAACAACACTTATGTCATAATTTGCTAAATAAATGTAGTGTGAAGGTAATTGGGCTTTTAGTAAACAGGTAACGTTACTGTTACTAGTCACTAATTGTATAAACAGCACGTAGAGTAATAACGGGTAATAGGTATATCACTGAGTTTTTTTATTTTTGGTATATAAGGAAGAGATGATGAAAACTAATTTGCGATATAGTTTCTTTTGCAAAATAGATTTAGAGTAAATCCTTCATTGTCACAAAACTTACAACTCCTGTGCTGTAGCATTTAGCTGTTTCATGCATGAACCAGTGTCTATTCCGTCTTACTTGACACTATGTTGTGTGAACAATATCGAGATCTTATTGAAAAAAAAAAGATAGGCCACTCGGGCCAACGTATGGTAAGGCGTACTCGGCCAGCGGGGAAGCTGGCCTAGCGCAGCTGGGCGGGCTTACATACCTACCTTAGAGGATCTTTTTGAGTTCTTTCCTCATGTTTTTTCGTCTTCACTGTTGAAGTAAGTAATAATTGAACAGTAATTGTGTACAACATTATTGTACCTACACTATTACTAATGGCTAATTACTGACTAGTGCGCTTTCAGTTTATATTTTGCTGGTGTCGATGAGCGAATCTTGTGCATTCTTAGGAGCTCGTGTTCATGGACACTAATGGTCATTTACAAAAGGGTATCGTAAACTCGTAACTAAGTGGACCGTTTTGCTGATGTCCTAGTAGTGGCAGAAGACAGATCGCGTTGTGACGGAGGTGAGCGACCGCCTGTTGGGTCAACGTCACTCACGCCTCGTGCCTCGCTTGCACTGATCACCTAGTAGCGCAATACCCCAATCATACTCTTTATCAGAACATTTCCTATTTAGTAGAATTCCAAAATAGTAAGTTTATGTTATGAATTATGCTTTACAGTGGTCAATCAACTCTACACGAACATTAGCCAAAGCCTTACAATCTCTAATACCTATTTTAAGACTAAGTCGTCTGAAAATCAATATAAAACAGATTTTGATCGAGTCCTCCAAAATGTTAAGATTAACAGAAATTTAAAATTCTGACTGTTGTTATTACATAATGTGTGGCAGTTAAATCATCAAAAAGTTCCGTAACCTTGTTGAAAGTAGCAATTCAAATCCCCATTGTGGAAGTCCCTGGAAAAGAGGCCTATGTTCGACAGTGAAGGTTCTATGAAGTAAATTAAGACAATGATGATGTTAATGTCATCAGCAGCATGCAAGGTTCATAGGTACCATATTCACAGCACACACATCATAATAAGATACTAAGGGTCTACTGTACTACACTAATCTCTGATTTTGTGTCTTAATTGGCATCGCTGGCCGCTTATCACTAGACTTATTAACTTTTCTAATTAGCGAAAAGAAATCGATATTCTATTTGCTTACACGATACATGTACTTAATATATGTAAGTAATTAACTTAGAAAAAATTAATGAAACATTATATTATTGATAGATAGTCAAGTTTTTAACGGCCATGGTCGCATCACTAACATTATCAATATTATTTTAAGTGGGATATTTACCAATTTAACATCAAATAAAAAAAAAGGTGAATTATAGTCTACTCCAATATGCTATTGGAGTAGGTTTCTATATGCAAAACAATAGTAGATGCAGTCCAGTGTGTGTTGCCAGCGTTATCTATTTAGTTTCGTTACGTTATCAGTTAACTATATACTAACTACAGACAATATTTACCGTTTCAATGATTAAGTGACGAAACAATTTACGAGAACAATAGCTATGGTGGCGTAACAAGTTCACATTGCCGCTGCAATTATTAAAGTAATTTTTCATTGCCACTCGGCAATAGGATAAGTCCTAGCAGTAAAACTGTGAAATAAATTCCAGAGTATTTAAATTCGAAATTTTTTGCATGTGATGAAGTAATAAATAAACAACCCAAAAGTATTAAATAAAGTATACTTTAGTTTTTATAATTTCGTCTTTTAACTCTCAACACACGTCAAATAGTGAGACGAAACGGTTAGTCTGTATTAGTTAATTGGTATTTAGCGAAAAATGCTATATCTTCTTCTTTATATATAAAAATGAATTGCTGTTCGTTAGTCTCGCTAAAACTCGAGAACGGCTGGACCGATTTGGATAATTTTGGTCTTGAATTATTTGTGGAGGTCCAGACAAGGTTTAAAAGGTGCTATCGATTGATGCAGTACGAAGTCTGCCGGGTCAGCTAGTTATTATATAATATTTTTATGATAAATTAAAATGAAATAGCATTGGTTACAATATATAATGCTATTTTCTTTTAGGTAATACATAGTATTTATCACTGCGCGTAACATTTGTATTAATTTTAACCACAGTTGTAGCACTATAGTTAAAGCAAGATAATTCATCATTCTACAAAGTAACAATTGAAACCATGAATTAAATTCAATGTTTACACTTTTAATGCTTTAACGTCTCTCGTTATAGAATTATGTACTACGTTTTACTATTTCATTACCAATGGTAACTACCTAATCTCCAACGTAAAAAGTATGAAATCGATTAGAAATCAACCTGCCTGTTTTTATTCAGGCGAAAGTAGCACTTACGTAACAAAGTCAATTTTCCTAAGAACGAACAAAAAGACATGTAATTTTAAGTCGATTGTTATTTAATGATGATTGTAATTGAGTCACATTGGGTGTCTAAACTCTAAACGAAGTAAACAGTTGAGCTGCGGGCATATCTACTATGATATCACAAAGAAGGCGGTCTACGCTCCGACCCTTAAGTTATTTTTAACCGACTTCAAAAAGGAGGAGGTTCAAATTTCATTAGTATTAATTAGATGCAGCAGGAAACCTCTAAAAAATAGAAATTGTGAAATTATGGGTCTATCCCACTAGTCCCATTGACCTAGTCCCGTGATGGGACAGGTGGGATGATTATGTCCCACTAGTCTCATGGGACAAATGATACTAATATATTTTGGTCCCATATAAATTTCATTAGTATTAATTAGATGCAGCAGGAAACCTCTAAAAATCAAATAGTAATTGTGAAATTATGGGTCTATCCCACTAGTCCCATTGACACAATCTCGTGATGGGACAGGTGGGATGATTATGTCCCACTAGTCTCATGGGACAAATGATACTGATATATTTTTTAAATAATGTCCCACTAGTCCCATGGGTCAACTGGTACTGATTATTTTTTTGAATTAAGTCCCACTAACTCAATGGGAGAACTGATTCCGATTTATTTGTTAAAGTATGTCCCATTAGTTTCATAGAACAGCAAGTATAGGTCATTATCGGCGTTAAAAATTGGACAAATATTATGTAACATAACCCAATCATCAGAAATGCTGTTGTGCAGTTTATCTAAAAAAGTCTTTTTTTTAACTAGCAATAACTGAAAACAGCTTCTGTTTATTTTCACCTGTAAAGTGTGATTATTTTTATCTTAATTCGTAAATGAATATTAAAATACTAGGTCTGCAAGGCGAATCGCTGCTTGCAAGGTTGAGCTGAGTGAGACATCGTAAATCAGATTTTGAAAATTTTGAACAGTGATCATTCCTCCGTGGCAAGTCCGATTTTGAAAATTCTTTTTGAAAGTCATAACTCTGGACATGCTTTCTGAGCGTGTAAAGATTTTTTTAACGGTGATCATTCCTCTGTGGTAGCATTAATTTTTTTCAAAATTTATCCATAAACCTTCCTCTGATTGACCTCTTTAATCATGCCAAATTTGGTTCTGATTGGATTAGTAGTTTAGGAGGAGACCTGTGACAAAGAAAATCCTGAAGTCTAGTATGAGGAGCTTTCGCTCGACTTCGTCTCACTCAGCTCAATAAATATACATTTCATTTATACTAAAGTCATTTTGTTGTGTTCTACATTATTTTTTGATGATTAATGGATTGACGAGCAATAAAATTAACGCCATTTTGTAAATTCAATAGCAAATCAATAATTTGTTCTAAGGTGCTTCCTAAGTACATCAGTGAGGGAGTAGTGAGTGGAGAATGGAGTGGAGAGTAAAGTGGTGCGGAGCAGAGCTATGTGGAGTGGAGCGGAGCGGAGCTGAGTGGAGTGTAGAGGGGAGTGGAAAGTGCAGAGGAGAGTGGAGAGTGAAGTGAAGTGGAGAGTAGAGTGGAGAGTTGAGAGGAGAGTTGAGAGGAGAGTTGAGCGGATAGTTAAGTGGAAAGTTGAGTTGAGAGTGCAGTGGAGAGGAGAGTGGAGTGTAAAGTGAATTGAAGTGGAGAAGAGAGGAGAGTATAGTGGAGTTATTAAAACAGCGCGTCCCGACACGGATAGATTAGGTTTAAAGTAGTACCTAGGTAGGTTACTTGTGACAAAGTACGAAGAAATAGGAGCCCTGCTATGCCGGACATCATCCACTAAACTAGAAAGTTAATCATACATGCAAGCTGGTACTCCTACTGATTGACGGACCAGGCTCTGTTGCAGGTTTTTCTCTCGGGGTTGGAAGGCCAGACGGCAGGCACTCCCATTAAAGCCGTATAAGCCAAATTAAAAGGAGGAGGAGTGAGCGATTCCCGAACGGTGACAGCCTGGGATGCAACCGGGAACAAACTTAATATATTGAGTTACATTCACTAAAAAGGGAGAAATAAACTATTTTAATAGGCACTGAAAAGTGTAAAATAACTGAATTAGAGATTTGACTCTAAAGATAAAAAAAAGCGGCCAACTGCGAGTCGGACTCGCCCATTAAGGGTTCCGTAGCAGCAAGTAACATGATAATGTTTTTTTTTAATTTTTATATTTGAGTTGATTGAATGAAAGGTAAATTGCAGTTTACGATTTATGACGTAGGTATTAAAAATAAACTACTTACTAGATCTCGTTCAAAGCAATTATCGTTGGAAGTTTACATGGTAATATACATCATATATTTTTTTTAGTTTTATCATTCTCTTATTTTAGAAGTTACAGGGGGGGGGGGGCACACATTTTACCACTTTGGAAGTGTCTCTCGCACTATTCAGTTTAGAAAAAAATGATATTAGAAACCTCAATATCATTTTTGAAGACCTATCCATAGATACCACACATGTATGGGTTTGATGAAAAAAAAAAATTTGAGTTTCAGTTCTAAGTATGGGGTATACCCCCAAAATTATATGTATTTTTTCTAATTTTGTATGAAAATCTTAATGCGGTTCATAGAATACATCTTCTTACCAAGTATCAATAGCATAGTTCTTATAGTTTCGGAAAAAAGTGGCTGTGACATACGGACGGACAGACAGACAGACATGACGAATCTATAAGGGTTCCGTTTTTTGCCATTTGGCAACGGAACCCTAAAAACATGTAAGACTTTTCTGTTTAAGTCGGTGCCAAGCCCGAAACACAACGTTACGTTAAAGCATCACAAGTTAAAGAAGGTCGTCTACCCTACGCACAATATACCCGCACGTGATATGCTGTATTATGCTGCAGACGTGGAGATCTCACTCACGCTTACACATTTTATCGCTTGCACGGGGAGATTCATGATGTGACGGAAGTGGGCCTATTTAGGTACCTAATTCCTATTTTGCTTGGCACCGACTTCAACAGAAAAGTCTTACGTATTTTTATTTTTATAGTTAAATCTGTAATTCAGTTATTTTACAATTTTCAGTGCCTTTTTGGTCATTGAAGTCGGTTTTTTTTTCAATTAAAATATTTTATAATGAGAAACGGTACTTACCTCTGCCCAACAATAGGTATTTTCACTTGTGAAATATCTGGAACATCACAAAATACCTATGATGTTCCAGTTCAGTCAAATTGTATAGTAACTTTTTGATGCCGATCCAACGTGATACTCTTTTGTTATCCTGGGCGACGATATTGTGAAAGAATCACATTATAAACATAAATGTAAAATAACATAACATAACTTCACGCCTGTATCCCCGAAGGTGTTGGCAGAGGTGTATTACACACCCACGATTTGCCAAGTAAGAGCCAAGTTCAATACTAAGAATATGCGTCGTTATTATTAAGTACCTATGTAGATTATTTGCATATTAAGAAGTTTAAAACTAGATTGATCTAGTTTGCAAGCAATAACGTGTGCTTTTAAAGTTTGTGGAGGAAAAAACAAAAGGCGCATCGCACGCACTACATAGAGGAGCTCCAAAGGATAAATGTGTAGTTCCAACTGGTCCTCTCCAAGAATAATCGTAATCATTACAATGGTCGTCGTGATCCCAGCGCGGCGCACTTTCTATATCGAACAATTGAGTATTTCCACTCTTTGAAAAATGAATCTTAAGCAACACAGATAAAATTCAATACGCTTTGAAATAATCAAACGAATATTCAAATCGTTTTATACTAACTTGTTTATAACAACCTCGTACGTTATTGGAACTGAATAAAAACTTCTAAGTATACATTTAACGGGGATTTTAATATCGTACATTTTTCAAAATATGGACGTTACTACGCAGGTTTTTTTCGAGATCATGTGCGTTACTTTGGCTAAAATGATGGTTAAACGGAGCTAATCTTTTCGTGTAATAACATTTGGAAAATATTAGTTGTGTTCTATCTTCAATTAATTCAAAAAACCAGCCAAGTGCGGAGTCGAACTCGCCCATTTAGGGTTCCGTAGCAGCAAGTAAAATTGGTGACATTCACCCGAGTTAAACACTCTACTTGTCATTTCGACTATGTGAGGAAATTAAAATACTACACACACATTTAATGAAACAGGTATATTTAAATCAGTTAAAATTTGAAGTAAAATTGGAAATAGATTATAAGTGTTATAACGAAACAACAGCTTTTGCCTGTATATGATTTTAGATTGACATGGTCGTTTACATTAATATTAGAATGATAACAACTAGCTTGCAGAACTTTAGTACATCCGTGATCATGGTACTTGTAACAGTGCCGAAATATCGGATTCTCGAAAAAGATACTAAACATGGTAAATATCCCGTTTATCATTCTAATATTAAAGCTTTTGCCTGTTCTTTAATCTCATCGGGAGTTCAATTAATATCCATGTCACTGGAATCACTTTCCGGGACCATTTTTAACCCCAATTAACACAAGGTATTTATTTATATTGAATCTCGTTGTCCCGCTAATTATTTAGCAAACTTTAATTGTATTTTTTTAATTCTGAAAAAAAAGTTATAATTCACGCACATACTGCCAACATTAGAAAAGTTTTGAAAATTGAATCTATTGGTTACATTGTAATCGAGTTTGTCACGAGATGTGCATCTAGGCGGCCTTGTAAAAAAAAGCGTCATGATATCAAGGCATTATGACGTAACTTAATTATCATGGATTCCATGGCAAAACTTAAAATTAAAAAAAATACTTTCCACTAGGGATGAAATAAGCTACTTTCCACCCGGCTATCGGCACCCATAAAAATTAAACTTTCCGAACAGGAGAGATGAAAAGGTAAATTGCGGTTTACGAGTTATGACGTATTAAAAAAAACTACTTACTAATCTGGTTCCAACCAATTTTCGGTGGAAGTTTACATGGTAATGTACACCATATATTTTGTTTAGTTTTATCATTCTCTTATTTCAGAAGTTACAGGGGGGGGGACACACATTTTGCCACTTTGGAAGTGTCTCTCGCGCAAACTATTCAGTTTAGAAAAAAATTAAATTACAAACCTCAATATCTATGGGTTTGATGAAAAAATTTGTTTTGAGTTTCCGTTCTAAGTATGGGGAACCCCCAAAATTTATTGTTTTTTTTTTTCTATTTTTCTGTGAAAATCTTAATGCGGTTCACAGAATACCTGTGAAAATCTTAATGCGGTTCACAGAATACATCTACTTACCAAGTTTCAACAGCATAGTTCTTATAGTTTCGGAAAAAAGTGGCTGTGGCATACGGACGGACAGACAGACAGACATGACGAATCTATAAGGGTTCCGTTTTTGCCATTTGGCAACGAAACCCTAAAAAGGACTAATTGTTAAAAAAAATCCGTTCCCGCAGGGGGAACGCACAGGTAGATTTCGTGAAGCAATTAATATTACTTTATATAGAGAACTACGGACTTTAAACAATATTTCGTGAAGTAATTAATATTATTTTTCCTAGAGAAAGTACTTGCGCAATGATAAATCTGGTTTCGGGAATGATGTTGCCAAATTGACAAGTCGGAAATTTCCGTACCGCACTATTAGGTAGATTTCGATGAAATCGATCTACCTATTGGTATCTTGACTACTGTCGAATTTAAAAAAAAAATCTTCATAGGAGGTCTAGTTATGACCCCCTGAGTCCGAAATGACCACTGGTCAAAAAGTATATATATATGTATGATGTATGTATGTATGGTTCCACTTCCCAAAATTTGCGGCACTCTCACGGTCACATTTTTGCCCCGATCGCTTTCAAACTGCGGTCAAAAATTGCTTGGGTGTAAACTTAGTTTAAGTTCGTGAACGGGTGGAATTCGGCCTAAGGGGACGGTAGGGCCTCACTTTTTCCTCAAAATTTCACGTTCCATGAAAGATATTCGAACCGTTCTAATTTTATCCCATAGTATACATGAATAACAACAACGTTTAATTATAAACCTATAAGATTAAAACTTTAACTAAAAGTGGGAGGGGGGAAAAACCAAAATTTTTCGGGAAAAAAATCATAACTTCTAACCGGTGAACATTCTTGCCGTCGGAAATATTTTTAAACGATAGGCCATTTTTAAGTCTAAAATAAATGTTTGAAAATTTTTTCGCTAAAAGTTACCGTTTTCGAGAAAAAAATAATTAAACATGTTAAAAATGCGCTCGGCGTGGGTCATAGAAGAAGCATAGGTCATAGAGGGGCAAAAAATATTTCTAACCTATAGGTTATTTTTTGCTCTAAAATAAATGTCCGAAACGTTTTTTGCTCAAATTTACCGTTAGGTAATATACCCTTGGGGTGTGTGTTGGGTAACCTCCTCGAGTGTCGCTCCGATTCCGATCCCGCTGCAGTCCGGGGGGAACGGAATCGGAGCGGCCGGTACACCCTGGGCGGCGGTCAATGGCTTCCCCTTCATAGGGTTGGCATTGATCGTCGGCCAATACCCAACGTGGCGGGTACACATCGCTCTCCGTACTCCTCTGCTTTCAGAGGAGACAGGATGAGCGATGCTGTTAGTGGTGAGATGGCCCAGGGTCAGTCGGGGTGCGAGGGATATGCTCTATGGGTAACCTTACACCCCGGCGTCTGAAGACCCGAGACGGCGTGCGGTTTTAGTCGGTGCAAGCCCGACATAACCGCCCTCGCTGGCCGGCGGGGGGGTATCCGAAGGGATTTCCGCACGAAAAAAAAAAAAAAAAAAAAAAAAAAAAAAAAAAAGGTAATATACCCTTGGGGTGTGTGTTGGGTAACCTCCTCGAGTGTCGCTCCGATTCCGATCCCGCTGCAGTCCGGGGGGAACGGAATCGGAGCGGCCGGTACACCCTGGGCGGCGGTCAATGGCTTCCCCTTCACCCCTTCATAGGGTTGGCATTGATCGTCGGCCAATACCCAACGTGGCGGGAACATATCGCTCTCCGTACTCCTCTGCTTTCAGAGGAGACAGGATGAGCGATGCTGTTAGTGGTGAGATGGCCCAGGGTCAGCCGGGGTGCGAGGGATATGCTCTATGGGTAACCTTACACCCCGGCGTCTGAAGACCCGAGACGGCGTGCGGTTTTAGTCGGTGCAAGCCCGACATAACCACCCCCGCTGGCCGGCGGGGGGGTATCCGAAGGGATTTCCGCACGATAAAAAAAAAAAAAAAAAAAAAAGGTAATATACCCTTCATAGGGTTGGCATTGATCGTCGGCCAATACCCAACGTGGCGGGAACACATCGCTCTCCGTACTCCTCTGCTTTCAGAGGAGACAGGATGAGCGATGCCGTTAGTGGTGAGATGGCCCAGGGTCAGCCGGGGTGCGAGGGATATGCTCTATGGGTAACCTTACACCCCGGCGTCTGAAGACCCGAGACGGCGTGCGGTTTTAGTCGGTGCAAGCCCAACATAACCACCCCCGCTGGCCGGCGGGGGGGTATCCGAAGGGATTTCTGCACGATAAAAAAAAAAAAAAAAAAAGGTAGATAGGTATACCGTATACCGTTTATTACCGATATACCGTAGGTAGATCGATTTCATCGAAATCTACCTAATATTCACCTAAAATCCTTAAATGGGTTAGTGATAATTCCTGTCTCCTCTGAAAGCAGAGTTTCAGAGGAGACAGGATGAGCGATGCTGTTAGTGGTGAGATGGCCCAGGGTCAGCCGGGGTGCGAGGGATATGCTCTATGGGTAACCTTACACCCCGGCGTCTGAAGACCCGAGACGGCGTGCGGTTTTAGTCGGTGCAAGCCCGACATAACCACCCCCGCTGGCCGGCGGGGGGGTATCCGAAGGGATTTCCGCACGATAAAAAAAAAAAAAAAAAAAGGTAATATACCCTTCATAGGGTTGGCATTGATCGTCGGCCAATACCCAACGTGGCGGGAACACATCGCTCTCCGTACTCCTCTGCTTTCAGAGGAGACAGGATGAGCGATGCCGTTAGTGGTGAGATGGCCCAGGGTCAGCCGGGGTGCGAGGGATATGCTCTATGGGTAACCTTACACCCCGGCGTCTGAAGACCCGAGACGGCGTGCGGTTTTAGTCGGTGCAAGCCCAACATAACCGCCCCCGCTGGCCGGCGGGGGGGTATCCGAAGGGATTTCTGCACGATAAAAAAAAAAAAAAAAAAGGTAGATAGGCCGGGACGGTGGGGCGACTAGCGCCCCTCCCCCAAACCGGGGCAAGACGGGGACACCGTGGTTCCCAAACCCGAGGGGGCCATCTCGAAACCGGAGATGGCCCAGGGTCAGTCGGGGTGCGAGGGATATGCTCTATGGGCAACCTTACACTCCGGCGTCTGTAGACCCGAGACGGCGTGCGGTTTTAGTCGGTTCAAGCCCGACATAACCGCCCCCGCTGGCACGCGGGGGGGTATCCGAAGGGATTTCTGCACGATAAAAAAAAAAAAAAAGGTATACCGTATACCGTTTATTACCGATATACCGTAGGTAGATCGATTTCATCGAAATCTACCTAATATTCACCTAAAATCCTTAAATGGGTTAGTGATAATTCTTTTGCAACGTAACGTCTCTAGATAGAGGTGTGCTGCTTAAAAAGCCGTATTTTTGAAAACAAATCAAATGAGCTCTAGTACGAGGGGAGGTACAAGAGTTCGCGGATGAAGTATTAGGAGAAAAGAATATTATACAAACTCTAGGCTCAGTTATAGTGAGACCTCTTTAGGTAAAAATAAATTAAAAGCTATGTCAAGACTGTCTTTTGTTTTTTCGATATCGCCTTGAAAGCAAATTATTTCGGAAACAATCGGTCATTATGGAGCAAATTGAATATCGTGCCGTGATAAAGTTCCTGTCTAGGCAAAGAAAATCTCCGCAAATGATAATGGATGAGATGTCAGCTGTTTACGGAGGTCAATGTCCTAGTAAAACCATGATTTAGCGTGGCAGAATCTTTTCAAGTATGGCAGAGAGTCCATCGAAGATGACCCACGCCCTGGAAGGCCAGTCGAAGCTATACGTCAGATATTGTGCGAAAAGTCGAAAAACTTGTACTGGAAGATGCTCGTCAAAGAAACAATTATCTGCCTTGATGGGCGTATCAGATACGACTGTTTTGAGGATCCTGCTCGATCATCTTGGTATGAGGAAAGTTAGTACAAGGTGGGTACCCAGAATGCTAAAACCACTACAGATGCAACAGAGAATTGACGCATCGAAATATTTTTAGACCTGTGTGGCGATAACACTTTTTTTTTTACGTGCGGAAATCCCTTCGAATACCTCCCCGCCGGCTAGCGGGGGTGGTTATGTCGTGTATCGACTAAAACGGCACGGTGTCCTCCCCAAGTGTCCGTTGCCAGGCACCCCGGGTAAGCCCTCGAAAGGATAACCCCAGGGTTGCCGGCGGACTTTGGCCGCCACCGCGGCCTCGCCTGGTGGGGTCGGGTTTTATCCTGCTTCGGTGAGTTGGCAGGCGTGTGTAGAGGGCACACACGACACGCCTCCGCCACGGCCTGCTTCTGTAAGGACGGCGAGTCGGCCAACTGCCGTCCTCAGGCCCCGATCATGGAGGTCGGTAGTCCCGGGCGTAGATGAGTGATGCGAAACTCGAGGGGCAGGGTTCTCTCCCGCTCCCTCTCCGCCGTCTCTTTCGCGCGCATTACCTGCTCGCAGAAAGAGGCGGCGGGTGCCACTTGCTCCCGTCCGAGACCACGACGAGAGAACGTCCACGCCCAGGACAGCAACGAGATAGCGGCGTTGACTCGCCCACGCAGGGCACTCCACCAACGTGTGGAGCGCCGCCGTATCATCGCCAGGATCCTCGCAGTGCTGGCACTGCGGCGTTGTCTCCCGGTGGATGCGCCATATATACTTACCGAAACACCCGTGTCCGGTAAATATCTGGCACATCCGGTAGGAGAGGTCCCCATGGTCCCTCTCCAACCACTCCTTCATAATCGGTTTCACCGCCGCAATGGTGGATTCCCCCAACCTTGGATGCTCAAGTCGCACCCTCCATGTCTCCATGAGTTCCTGGCGGAGCAGGGACCGCTGAGCCCTGATTTCTCGGGGCTCCAGCCTATGGCCCCGCTACAGCGCATCCTTGCGCCACTGGTACAGCAGCGCAAGGGCTCTCGCTTCCAGGTCCCATGGAGGGGTCCCGGGCCGCCAGTCTCCGCCCAAACGGGGGCCCCGTATAGGGCCATGCTTCGCACAATACACAGGTACAGTCTCCTAGTGGGGGCGTTGGGTCCCTTAACGTTGGGCATCAGCCGCGATAGCGCGGCCGCAGCCCCCCTCACTCCCCGCAGAGAATGAAAGGTCGAATGATAGTACGAGAAGGATAAGTGATAGAACTGGAATGACAAAGAGAACTGGAATGAAAGATGATTAGACTAGGTTTTAAAATAGGAAGCATTTTTATTATATATAGTGAAACAAAGGCTCCGCATATTTGCAGAGGCGTAGGTATAAAAAAAAAAAAAAAACTATGGCCCTCTCAGATAGGTATGCCTCGACAATGCGGCGGAGGTAGGGAGTCACTCCGTGATACGCGAGAGCCGAGAGAGATAACGCAGCTCTAGGGTAGGGTGTTGAAGGCGATGTCAAGAGACACCGCCACCACCACCCCACCCCGCGAGACTACTTCTTCCGCCAGGTGCCTAATGCGCTTGATCGCTTCCACGGTGGAGCGCCCCCGGCGGAAACCGAACTGATTATCTGCCAGATCTGGCCTCACGTTCGTGAGATGCTCGACGAGGCGCTCTGCAATAATCCGCTCAAAGAGCTTGCACACTCAAGGGCCAGGACCCATGCTCGGCCTGGAATGCCGTCGGGTCCGGGGGCAGTGTATTTCCGAGCTTTAAGCCGGAGCACTGCTGCCCCCAGTTTACTCTCCCTGACTTCGGACACATCGCTCTCGCTATTATCAGCGTCAGGCGCCTGAGGCGGAGCCATGCGCGGCGAAACATATTCCTCCGCTCTCGCCGGGAACGGGGAGCCTAGGATCCCCTCCAGCCGCTCTGGCTGGAGGCTCTGGGTCAGTAGGGGTGCCCTGAGGCGGATTTTGTGGCGATAACCCTGAAGTTATATTAGATCGATTTGTTACTGGAGATGAAACTTGGGTTCATCACTTTTTTCTTTTTTGAGTCGAAACAAGATTCGATGTAGTGGCATAAGAAGGGTGCACCTCCTCCGAAGAAGTTTAAAGTGTCAGAATCAGCCGGGAAGTTGATGGCGACGATCTTTTGGGATTCCAAAGCAATTCTCATGATAGACTACAAAGACAAAGGGGTCACCATAACTGGGGCATACTACGCAACGCTGCTTGAAAGACTAAGCGGAGGTATTAAATAAAAAAGAAGGGGAAAGTTGTCGAAGGGTGTGTTGCTCTTGTCTGACAATGAACTGTGAACTGGTGTCACAAGACCCATGTTGCGACTGCTGCTCTCGCCAAGTGTGGCTTCGAATCGCTGGTACACCCCCTACAGCCCGGATCTGGCCCCTAGCGACTACTATTTGTTCCCAAATTTGAAAAAAGAATTAAGAGGAAAAAAATTCATACCGACGAACAAGTGTAGGCGGCAATTTCGGCTCATTTCGAGGACAAAGAAAAAAAAAAATTTTTGATGGTGTATGCAAATTAATTAATGGATCCAAAAAATGTATTGAACTCGAGGGTAATTGAAAAAGAAAAATAATTCAATTGTTTTATTTAATTCAGAACCATTTCGTTCCGCGAATTTTTATACCTCCCCTCGTAGATGAAGGGCCAGTGGTTCTAAAATAAATTGCAAAAAACCACGCATTCCGCTTTAATTAATATGAAGAGTTAAAGCTTGGCATGTTATAGCTCATTATGGTAATTAAAGCTTTCTAAAAGTTTTAATCAGACTTTTAGCTTTGGTTTTCTGCAATTTAAATTAGTTTTAGTTGTGTTTCTGCCAATTCTATTCGCAACATTCCTTTGTAGCACTTCCTAGCATACCTACAACACGAACCATTTTTTCGGTTTTAATGCCGTCGTTGCATGGCACCAATATTTGCAGAAGAATTTATTTAATTAAATATTATTTTAAAGTAAACTATATTATTTAAAATTAACAAAAACGTGAAAACGCAGATTTTTTTTCAGACCGGAGAAAAACTTATTTAAGCTTTGTCAACTATACAATCTTACTTTTAATTACTTAAATTTGGAATTGGTCGCGGGCACAGCTTGAAGGTACTTATTTAAGTAATTTCTAATCAACGAGTATTTAAGTGTACCTATTGAAGTTAGCCATATTTAAATTCAATTTTATTTCACTTACGTATTAAAATTTAATTACCACGTTTGTTAAACTGATGTTGAATAAAAAAATATTATTGTTCTTAAAAAGTGCGGTTCAAAGGGTAATTACTTGGTAATAATTCAGAGCATTCAATATGAGGTCAGTAGAGTCCGAACGTTTATCAGTTTTGTTTGTGAGAATGACCTCGCCATAATATATATCGTCGCATTGCGCAGCTGTGTTGATTTTGGTAGTACCTATACCGTGAAAAGCTGTGGCTGGCTATTCAATTCTCGTAGTTTTTTATGTGCTCGCGTTTAACGGATATCCTACCAGATTAGTGATGATGGGCACCCTGGTCTAGACCTAGAGGTAATAGGTATGGTCTAGAGACCATACCGATTCACTCGGTACTTGAACGCATCCAGCTTGTAGTTATCCGTTTTACATGTGTGGAGTTTGGGTTCTAACTAAAGATATGTTCCGGATCAGATCAAATCTATAGGTATCTACACTAATATTATAAGGAGGAATGATTTGTATTTTGTATGTAACGAATAAACATAAAAAATGTAACCTAACGAATTGACGAAAAACTGGAAATCGGTCTAGTAGGTCCAACATATGTTCAACTATTGTAATTATGCCAATTACATTACAATACATTAGTACACTACACTTTTTTATATTTTTAAAGTTGATAGAAATCAGGACGAAGGATCAGGACTTGCGCGGGTGAAACCGCGTGGCGATGCTAGTAATCGATAAATAAGAAACATTAGATTACAATGAAATCAAGCAGAACAAAACAAGTTATTCGTTTCAGCAAAATATAGAATAAAATCTAGATTTCAACGAGTAGGTAGTGTGGGTAGTTAATAGTTTTGTATTACAACCAGCATGAATAAAGAAATCGCAATAGGATTGCGTTATTCTTTTAAAAATAAATTGTATGCTAATGAATAATAAAACATAAAAAGCTGTTTGTTGACTTAAAAATATTCATATTATTCTATGGGTTTAGTTAGCTGCAAGGCTTGCAAGAGCTGAGCTGGAAGCATTCCTATTCATCATCCAACGATGTAGGTAGGTACGATAAGTATTAATTAGTTCTAGTACACAAACTAATAACTAATTAAAAAAAACATACCACGTTTTTTATCGTTAACAGTTTTATTATATGCATTTATTGATAATATCGACAAAATCAGTTGTTATTAGGTAAGTAAATATACTTTTATAAATGTCAACTTTATTAGTAGAAGCAAGTTTAGTAGTAGTGAAGAATTATCTATTTATTTATTGTTACAATCTTTGACTATTAGCTAATATTGACGTACCTACTGCAGTAACTTACACTTTATGAAGCTTTATTACAAAAACTTTTATTAATACGTAGTTAATGCAGCTCTGTGGCAGTTAATATCCAAAAATGCTTGCGGGCAGGGTGGTTGTGGCTGTGGTGCTCGCAAGCATATTGCGTATACCCTCCCTTACAGCATAGCAGCTACGCCGACGACCTTGCAAGGTCGCTAGTTTTACTCACCCCAAGTTTCGTGATCATTTCATTTTACTTTATTACTGTTTTCACTACTTTCTGTGTTATATTGGAGACTAACTGCGTCCGCGTGAATTTCGATTTCTAAGGTTTTAACTGTTATGCGCGAAACTCAATTTTCTTTTCTAAAATAAAAGTAGCCTATGTTACACCTTCACACCTTAAAACTGTCTAGGGATATTTTATATTAATCGATGTAACTAAAAATATCCATTCAAGAAAAAATGTTAATACCAAATTGTTCATGGCACATTTCTATTTCTGATTCCAATTTAAATTTAAAAAAAAAAGATGCCACCTTTACAATCTTTTTTTTTAGTTTTATTAAAATTTTCTTTGGTCTAATCAAAGCTCTACGTTTTCACGTTTTTGCTAATTTTAACTAAAATATAGTTTTCTTTAAAATAATATTAAATTAAATAAAATCTGCAAATCTTGGTGCATGTAACATCACATTTAACCCGTGACGAAATGGTTCGTGTTCTAGGCATGCTACAAGGTGCTATGCTATGCAAAGGAGCGTTGCGGATAGGCTTGGCACTACAGAATGCGTAATTCCAGATTGTGGCCTCACTATCGACTAACATGTGAAGTAGCTGAGCGACATCAAGGCAGTAGTCGGGTCAGAACCTCCAGGCAAGACTGTTTTTTAATCGACTTACTAGGTGGTACAATTTGACGGCACACCGGACGACCCACCGGACAGGGAGACCTGTAGAAACGGTGGTGCCACTGGCCACCCGCGGCATAGTACAGGAGCCCAACTAGGGCTCACGACCCTGGAAGGTTGCCCCACGAGGCCGCGCATTATAGTATTATATATAAATTATATAATAGTGTGTAGGTAATTATTACGCCCAAATAAAAACCTTTACCAACCAAGTTAAACCTTGTTGAAGGTTTCGCGAAAAACGTAGAAATGTGGCATCTTATCCAATATACAAGATTTATAAAATTTGCCGAACGCTGAAAAACGTTTTTCAAACCCGTATAGTGACGACCTTTAGAAATGTCTGCCACAGCCTCAAGATTACTTTCGATCGATTTTCATGTTTGTTGACAACCTTATAATGTACTAAACAATGCCGTATAGAGGACAATGAAAGGCAAAACAAACAGCTTCATGATAGTAGCTGGTCGCGCTGCCCGTCCTTGTCCAACCTATTGTGTTTTATGCTGTTAATGAGAATGGAATATAAATGGTAAGTGTATACTTTTCCCGTTTCTGATCATATTAGCGTTAGTAATATCGCTACCTATATCACGTTAATATTATAATGAATAGGTCTATGGATCGGCCAAATGAATTGATAAAGCCTGTGGTTTAGTGGCTTAGGCATCGGACTTGCAATCAAACGTTGTGGGTAGAAATCTCACCCACCTGCGCGCAGTTGACAAAGTTGTATCGCAATCGGATGAACGGTACGGTACGGTTGCTGCGCATAAAATACAAATAAAACAAAAATTTACATATAACATGAACGTTGATGACATTAAGGACATAAAACTGGTAGTAGGACCAGCAAGTTGTTGCCTATACAGACTATATCACTACATAGTATAAAACAAAGTCACTTCCCGCTGTCTGTCTGTCCCTATGTATGCTTAGATCTTCAAAACTACGCAACGGATTTTGAGGCGGTTTTTTTTAATAGATAGTGATCCAAGAGGAATGTTTATATATTTAATAACACTGTGTATAGGAAAAAGACCCATACTGATAGGTACTTAAACGGTGAATCTCACCACCACCCTAAACAGTTAGCTACCGTGGGAATGTCTTTGTTTCAGAGAGCCCGTGGGATCTGTGACAAGAAACACCTGGACGCTGAGCTACAACATGTCAAACAAGTTCTGTATGACAACAAGCTCAAACAACCGCGCATCAGTCACAGATCCCGAGAAAAGCCAGCCACTGTCGAGCGCCAGCCTGCAGTCCTACCATACATACGAGGGGTCACTGACAAGATTGGCTACATCTTGAAGCGAGCTTCAATTAACACATACTACAAGCCGCCAACGAAGATATGTCAATTTTTACCATCTGTCAAGTGCCAATTGCCTCTACAAGATGCAGGGGTCTATAAAATAGATTGTGACTGTGGGCTCTCTTATATTGGTCAAACCAAGCGAAGCATTGGCACTCGCGTCAAAGAACACATAGCTGACATAAAACACCAACGCGCAAAAAAGTCTGCTGTATGTGAACACGTGCAACAGGGGACCAAACATTACTTAAGATTTGATAAACCACAGATACTCGCCAAAGAAAATCGATTCCTACCTAGGATGCTCCGCGAAGCTATTGAAATTAAAAAACATCCTAATTTTAATAGAGAAGATGGTTGGAATGTACCACCAGCTTGGGACCCAGTCATTCACTTAATTAATTCCAAGAAAAAACAAAATACAACAAGACTTCATGACACTGTGAGCTCATTCTGCGTAAATAGTAACACCAACAATTCAACATAGTTCGGGTACTTTGAGATAACTTTCACTTCAAACTTCAAGACAACAACCATCTTTAGTCTCCCCGTGACCATGGCTGCTGAAAAGCAACCGAAACGTCGGGTTCAATGTAAATTATAAAATAACATCAAATAAAATCCGTTCCGCGATAGAATCCGTTAAAAATAGTTTTATTTCAACACTGATAATTTCAGAGGTTTCTAATATGATGTCGTAAATAAACACATTTTTTGCGCTTACATTGCAAAAGCTGGTTGAACCCTACGATATAGATAAAAATAATATACTACAGTATTGTACACCCTTAAAAAGGTCTACAAAAAGTCCGCGATGGTATATGTCTATCTCTTAGGGATAACCCACAATAACCGTTTTTTATCCTTTACTTTTTACGAGAAATAATGGCTTATTTACGAAGCGATTTAAAGCAATACAGCATTAATCCTTATCCAATAACATTGGTATTGTCTAATGACAAAAAACCTGTGAACGTTGTATATATAGACATTCTGTAGTATATTTAGTATCAGCATGGCACCACTGCGAAGCCGGGGCGGGGCGCTAGTACCCACAATAATACTAAATCCAATTTGCTTTTTTATGTTGCTGGGGAGCGTCAATTTTCAAAGTGATACCGGAACGAGGTGCTCATTGTGATTAAATGAATGCCATCCATGAAGCGCATCTTATCTTGGTTCAACACTTTACAGCCGTTTATCTTATTGAAAGTAATTGTACGTATTACCTTGCGATGCGAACGGACCTGTTTGTGATTTTTTCGATTTATGAAATGCCCAACATCTGAATTTTTCAGCAAGTTTATAGATAATGCGGAGTTAGTTACTGAAGCGTAGCAATTAACTGTGTATAGAGTGTATGGCACGTTGCATGTGGTGGAAACTGCTGAGTAAATATTTATGCATAGATACTTATAATTATTATTAGAATGAATATATCTAGTAACGTTCACATCATACGCTGCCATGTAGTGTTTTAATATTACTAAACAGAGCTTTTTGCAATTGTTTGGACATGTCCAGCGTTAGGATAAAAGCCTATTTTTTATCGAGCAAGATGACTGATGATGGCTTTCTAGAACATCTACTAAAGAATGAGATCGCCCTATCAGTTTTCCACGAGCTATCGAGGATATCTACCAGGGGATGGTTCAAGATCAATGATTATGATAAATATTCAGATAACCATGGAGGAAGTAGAAGGAGCGACTGTTGAGTCTAGGTTATCAAAAAATATGGAGTCATTGACAGTTGTTGTTATGATGGTTAGCGCATTGATAAGATTGGAGTATGAGAAATATAAATACTTTACCTACCTTGAATATTAACAATGAAATGTGAAATTTTCTGATGTCTGAATGGCTTGCCTATTACTTTGACAACTGAAAGTTCACTAGGTATAATATTATGCACAGTGTGGTCAAAAAGTAAGGTGACTTTTGATTTATATCAAAAACTTTTTATTTATTCATCAATATTTATAATGTCCGCTTTAGTTTCAGATATAATACACTTGTGTCAACGCTTTTTCTGATCTTCAAAGCACTTCTGATAAGCACTTTTTGGTATACCAATGAGTTCTTCCAGCGATGCAGTTTTCATCACCTCAATCTTAGCAAATCTTCGTCTTTTCATAGCTTTCGTCAGTTTTTGGAATAGGATAAAGTCACAGGGAGCTAAATCCGGTGAATATGGTAGCTGGGGCATGATTACGGTGTTGTTTTTGGTCCCAAAATCACTCAAGGGATGCTCATGCGACGGTTCATCTAAGAGCCCATTCTCGTAATAAAAAGATGTTCAAGATTGAGTTTCAATCTAATCTCGATCTCCCAAATGTCAAAAATATCCACACTTTTAACTGTTGTTAACATGCTTGGGCGTACAGAGTGAGGTTCGTCATTGGCATCTTCTCTACCTTCTTAGAAGAGCTTGTGCCTCTTATAAACATTATTTTTTAGAATAGACTTACTGTATGTCACTATCAACATTTTGAGTCTTTGAGTCAGAGCAATTTATTTCATTTTAATAATTTCTTGAAGCCAAACGAAATCTTGCGCTAGCTAGTTTCGATTGTGCAGTAAGTCTTGTATCTTATCTAGATTTTAGCCATACAACAGAAGCAGCTTATTCGCCCTGCGAATTTTACAATAGTATTCTTCATTTTGAATGCAGGCCACGACACAGTCTCGTCGACCTTGTTAGATTAAACTTTCTTGCGCCGCGAATGCATGACTGTAAATTTGTGTGCGGACCGTGTATAAAATGTCATATAGCATTGTCTAGGTATATTGTCATTTAATAATTATTTTATACCTTTACTGTTAAAGGTTAACATACAACGTTCTCTAGATCTATGTTTTATTGTTATTCTAAATTAAGTAAAAGTAAGATTTTTGTTAGTTGTAATCTTGTTTATCTTTAGGAATAAGCGGAATCTTTCAGCTTGGTTTTTTGGCTTTGGTTTACGCCAAAAAAGCAGTGTTTTATTACTGTCTGTAGAGTCGCGGTTGCGAAGCAGATATCTCAATCATTATGGTACTTACAAAGCGGATGGTGGTCAAATGGCAAGGGCATTGTAACTAAATATCGTTGATAAAATTAGGCAAACTGTTATACAGTATTAGTCTTGCATTGATTTGTGGCAAAATAATATGTCGCATTTCCTAGATTTTTATAAAACGACAGCAGTAGTCTTGTGTCAATTAAAACATAAACATAAACATAACATAAACTCGCGCCTATATCCCCGTAGGGGTAGGCAGAGGTGCTAGCACCCACATTTCGCCAGTAAATTAATCTATTATAATAAAAATAACGAAACATAAGAATGGTATAAAGGACAAAGACAGTCGTGAAAAATGTCTAAATTAGTATCAGTGGCGACGGAGCAGCTGCGCTTGCGCAATACGTTGCGTCAGGCCACTGCTCTGGCTTGGGCACGGGGCCTAGTTACCGTAAACTAAGAAACGTTGCGCTATACACTAAAAGAAGATTGTCTAACTGAGATTCGTTGAAGGACTAACTTCACCTTGGTAAATTAGGAGTTAAGATGAAAAGAGGTGTATATTTAGTCAACAAGTTTGACAAACAGTTTTGACTTTTTCTGTGTTTTTTTTCAGTGTTTTATATTACAATCGTTTTTTTTTATATAAATTGTATATATTTTGTGTGTGTAGTGTTAAGTAAGTAGGTAAGAGTGTTTTTTCAATAGTTCTATGTCTCAAGACTCTATTAACAGTGCTGCAATTTCAAGTGTTGGTAGTCAACCTTCTACGTCGCAAAATGCTTTAATACGCTGCCCAAATTGTGCTCAAGCTCGTTTTTTCAAAGGTGAGCGTGGTTTGAAAGTGCATTTTGGGCGAGTACATAAGTCTCAAAATGTACTTTCAAGCACAACAACGTTACCACAGCTACATAGCAATCAAATTCCCTTTTGGCAAAACCTAGCAAAATTAAAAAATTCTGTACCGGTTTTAAAGAGGATTCCCCGTGGTGCAAGGCCTTTAGTAGCCCAAAATCTGGCAAACTGCATTGGCCTTGTAGTACGGGAGAATTCTACCAGAGCTTGGGAACAATTATTCACTTTCTCCTATAGGATTTTACACATTTCGAAAAATCAGGCTACTCCCAAAAGTTTAACATCACAAATTAAGGACAACTGTATTTCGACCAGCACGTTCGACCCTAAATTCACCGCGTTCTACAAAAATAGTTTATCCCAGTATGTAGAATCCAAATTGAGAGAAGGTGACATTAGTGGAGCAGCTAGGTTATTATTTAGCAGCGACGTAGTGGCGCCTTGCTCTCCAGATACTCTTGCAGATCTGAAGAGCAAGCACCCAGCGCCAGTTGATGACCTTTCCTTCCCCGATGCTCCAAATTTTGACTCTGATTTTCTGACCGTAACAGCCAAGGACGTGTTATCCACTGTGGGCTCCTTCCGGAGTGGTTCTGCTGGCGGTCTCGATGGCCTGACTCCACAACATTTGAAAGACCTCCTGAGTCCGGCCGTCGGCGATGCTTGCGGAGCGCTTTTGAAGGAGCTCACAGGTTTGATGAACCTCATGCTATCCGGCAATGTGGATGAAGCCATCATTGATATCCTATATGGCGCAAATTTATGCGCCTTGCGGAAAAAGGATGGTGGCGTTCGTCCCATTGCTGTAGGCTGTACTTACAGGCGTATGGCAGCCAAAATGTGCTGTAAATTTTACAGCACGGATATGTCAAGTAAATTCCAGCCCCTACAACTAGGCTTTGGGTCTAGAGGGGGCTGTGAGGCTGCCGTACATGCCCTGTCCACGTACCTTGGCTGCGGTGAAGGGGAGGTCATTCTCAAGGTTGACTTGAAGAACGCCTTCAATTCAGTTAACAGGGACACCTTGTTGACACAGGCCAAGCTAGAAACTCCCAAAATTTTTAAGTTTCTTTGGCAGTGCTACAGACACCCTTCTAAATTGGTTTTTAAGGAAAATATTTTAGAGTCAGCGGTCGGGTGTCAACAAGGTGACCCGCTTGGGCCACTCATTTTCAGTTTATCAATACATCCAATCATTAGACAGCTAAATTCGAAATTTAACATCTGGTATCTAGATGACGGTACTCTAGGAGGAGATATAGACACAGTACTTCAAGATTTGACTTTTCTGAAAGATAAATTTAAGACAATTGGTTTAGAACTAAATCCCTCAAAATGTGAAATTTACCTTAACGATAATATTGACAAATATTTGGCAATTTCAAAATTTAACGCTTTGGCACCAAATTTAAAAGTTCAAGATAAAAGTACACTCCGGCTCCTAGGGTGCCCGATTTTCGAAGATGCCTATGATGCCTTCATTGAAGAAAGAATACAAAATTTTAATGAAGTTTCGGACCGTCTCCTCCAAATTAACATACATTCGGCTTTTACAATTGTCAGATATTGCCTTTTCGTCCCCAAATTCACACATGCTCTTCGCTCATCTCAATTTTTTAAACATTTGGCACTTTTAGACAAGATGGATAAAATTATTCAAAATACCCTATGCAAAATTTTAAACGCCGTTTTGAACGACCGAGCCTGGCTCCAAGCATCTCTCCCGGTTCGCCGGGGTGGGCTCGGCGTTCGTAAAATTTCCGACGTGAGCTTACCAGCATTTTTGGCTTCGGTCCATGGCACAGAGGAATTAACCAGGAAAATATTATTACCCACACTGGTTAATTCTGAAGTGCCGGGCAAAGCCGAAGCCATAAATGCTTGGAAAATGTTTTGCCCAAATTCTGTTTTGCCCACCAACCTATGCTCCCAGAGACAGTGGGATGAGCCGCTTTGCAACATTTTAAGACATCAATTAATTAATACGTCCTCTAATGTTGCAGAGCGTGCTCGCCTTTTGGCTGTGGGAGAATGGGAGTCTGGTGTGTGGCTTCAGGCTCTTCCGTCGTCCAACATTGGCACCATGTTGGACGACACGACATTCAGAATTGCAGCCTGTCTTCGTTTAGGTGCTCCCTGTGTTGCTCCTCATCGTTGTCACTGCGGAGAAGCAGTCGACAGTCTCGGGCACCACGGCCTATCATGCAGCAAGAGCGCAGGACGCATGTCACGTCATGCACATTTAAATGATTTAATCCGCCGGGCTCTTGTCACCGTCGGCGTCCCAGCCATCCTTGAACCAGTTGGTTTGGTGCGCGATGATGGCAAGAGACCGGATGGTATGTCTTTGGTGCCTTGGAAGATGGGCAGGCCTTTGGTGTGGGACGCAACATGCGTCGACACCCTTGCGCCTTCCCATCTTCCAAGTACGACGGGCTGCGCCTGTGCTGCTGCGGCATCTGCGGAGACCCTCAAACGGCGCAAATATGATAATATAACCAACATTTATATATTTGAGCCGTTTGGGGTCGAAACGTTGGGTTCGTGGGGTCCGAGCGCACGGTCGCTTTACACGGAAATTGCAAAGCGACTGGTCGATGCTTCGCGTGACCAAAGGGCTGGCCTGTTTTTTGCCCAAAGGATTGGTATTGCCATCCAACGGGGTAATGCCGCCAGCCTTTTGGGTACGTTACCAGTCGACATCGATGGGGAGGAATTCTTCGACACCTGACCCCTTTTTTCCTTTCCCTTCCTTTTTTTTTTTAAATCTTGTAAATATTTTTATTTATTAATTTAGTTAGTTTTGTTTATCTGTATATATTAAGTCCGATAGTAGAAATTATAATTTGTCCATTTGTAATCGCGATAGAATTTGTTAAAAAAAAAAAAAATTAAATTTCTGACAAGTGGGGAAAGTTATTTATGAATGTTATTTGCATTCATAAATAACTTTCCCTTCAAATTTTCCTTGTTTCCTTGAAGTTGAGAAAGGTTTAAAGTAATTGTCATAATCCATAGTCTGTGGATCTAGGTTTATTTTGTGTCTGTGCATAATAATGTCTCCAAACGTCTCAGAGATCTTAACGTTTGAAAAACAACCTCATGATATGATATAATATTATGATAAGAAATTACATAATTATGTTTCTAGCTTTTAAAGGGTTTCATGAAGTCAACAGTAACAAAAGTAGCAACGCTGCTGCAACGTCAATTACCGATATAAAGGCAAAGTGCTAACAGTGTCATTATATAACAAAGAATGACACGGTGCTTCCGTCCGATCCTGCTAACAACAACAACACGTGATAAATTGCGGTTAAGTAAATTAATGAATTAACACGAATTAGGTTCCATCATCTGGGTCAAGATTACGCCGTGCGTGCAAATATCAACTTGAAAAAAATAATTCAAAATCAAATTCGCTTTTTTAATTTAACCTTGTGATACTGTATTTAATAGTGAATTAAAATAGATTTTTTTATGTGTTGTTAGTGTTCTTATCGTCGTTGTTGCGTCATAGAGTTTAAAATGATATAAGTTATGTTGTTTAGACAAGATGGATGAATATTTTTTGCTGGTTCCCGATGGTTTATGCGAAATATACAATTTAAATTAATTATTTGACAACACTTCATTTAAATATAGTTCTTCATCTAAGTATACAATTCCTAAAACACTCAATAACTCACTTTAGGAATTCATAATAATAATATTTTACTTTTCCTAACCTTGTCGGGTCAAGTTAGGAATAAGCCAAAATACAGATAACTTATATGTTCATTGCGATTTTTCAAAATTAAGTCTAAACAACTGCTTTGAATTCTGCGGTACTACATTTTTGCGCTACTATTGCATACAATACTACTATTGCTACCTATGTGTCCGAGGCTGACCTTAAAACTACTATAGAATTTTGAACAGATAGCTGTGGCCCGTGATTTCACCGCGCGTTAATATTGCTATTTTTTATCGGCACAGCGTGCTGTTATGTAGAATCTTATGAATATAATATACTAACTGATGCCCGCAGCTCCGCCGGCGCGAAGGTCCGTTTTCGTTTTTTGGTCATGTCTGGTTCTACTTAACCAATTGCATTAAAAATACGGTAGATTTTAAGTCTGACCAAGAGCTTTCTAATAGAAAAAATCGGATCAAAATCCGTTCAGTAGTTTTTGTGAGCATCGTGAACAAACGGACAAGCAGACAAACCGATAAACACAAAAAATCAATATTCAAGAATCGTTCACTCAACATTATATTATTATTAAGTATTTTTTTTATATATCCGATGTACAGACACAACTAATTTACAATTTTATAATAGTAGTCTTTTTTTTCCCTCTACTTCTTCAGAGGCTTTTACTTTTTGGCTTTTTTCTCTGCCCAGCGAAGTCAATTTCAGCCTCCGAAATGCATCCGTGCCGATAACCGACCGCCTCGAGCTTCTTGGCGTTACTCTGACATCCACCCTCAATTTTGGGTCTTACATTGAGGCTAAAGCTCAAGTGGCTGCTAAATAGCTGGGTATTCTGTCGAAGGTGAGACAGTACTTCACACCAGAACAGTTGCTCAACTTGTACCAAAAGCAGGTTCGATCCTGTATGCAGTACTGCTCGTATCTGTGTGATGGCTAAGATAATACCACCTAGAAGCGCTAAAGATATTAGAGAGACGGGCCAAGAGGCTCATTAACAACGATCGTCAAAAGGCTTCAGAGCCTTGAACATCGACGCAAAGTTGCAGGCCTATCGGTTTTTTACCGGATGCATTTCGGAGCGTGTGCGCTGGAATTGCACAACTTGAAACCTCCAAGCCGTTTCCACAAACAAACGACCAGACGCACAGCGACACGCCACCGCTACATGGTGGATATTCCACTCATACGCACGAAACGTTTCGCCGACACATTTATTATGCGTACAGCTAAGGAGTGAAATTGCCTGCCTGAGTCTGTGTTTCCGGAAAGCTATAACCTCAGAATCTTCAAGTCTCGAGTGAATAGGTTCCTTCTAGGCAAACGTGATCCATCGTAGACCACATCGTCACTTACGATCAGGTGAGATAGAGGTCAAACGTGAGCCTATCTTTCAAAAAGTGTGTTAGCCTCATCGTACCTTATTGACAAGACTATTACACTAACGCTAGAGGAGTAGGACAGAATCGCTGCTGTGAAAACATCACAAACAAGTCCCGTATAACATCAGAGGGAGGGTTTCGCAAAATACTAGCAAATACATCCATCCACATCATGCACATTTATGTTATGTTTTCGCATCAACGCCTCCCTCTGCCTCCGAAACTTGACATAATTCAGCAGCAAATGTTGGATCACCATAAATCTCACAGTTAGGTGAGTCCACGTTTTCCATGAGCCCAAATTTTCTCGACGGGTAGACCTGACCGAATTCTTTGTGCTAAAACAATCTAATTTTTTGTTAAAGTAATGCCAAAAAACCAGGGATTTCGAGAAGGGATGTAGGTTCTAAACCATAATTGTTTTTCTTTACTTATCTCATTAAAGTATTGACAAAATTTATTAAAACAGTTTATTTTAACATGAGCAAGATAGTCAGAAAAGATTTAAGACTTACCGTGTAAACCGTGAGGTTTACATGGTCACAATTATTCTCACCAAGATAACGGATTTTAGTTATTTGACTGCCTCTGGGAAATGAAGCACCTACGTGGTTAATTCCCAGGTCATCATCATCCTTAGTCGAAAATGGACGAATAATATTGCATTACCATTAGGTAATTTTGGTATTTACATTAGGAAATTCTCATTATCCGCACGGATTCTGGAGAGGTGATTGACAAAACGCTTACCAATTTTGCGTAGGTCAGAAAACGGTTAGCGTGTGGCTGTTAATACATTTCTGCCTGCCATTTTCTATGAAAAATATTCTATGAACGAAATCGTCGACCTGACATTAGTCAATACGTCTATGTATTTCAACGTGCACTAACTTAATCACTTAGCATAAAGCATATTGACTAACAATGATTACTAATTGATTGCTACTGAGAAAGAGTTGTAAATACATAAATACTGTGCCTGTTGGCAAGTGGTGCGCATTTCTGTGAGTACACAGGCGACTTGTCGATACGGAAGCACATACTGACCTACAATACTTCTCTGTACTCTGTACCTAGCCAGCTTGCAACGTAAATGTATCTTTAGCACTTCACAATTGAATCGAGATTCAGAATATTCTATCGCTGTATGCGTCACAGCCCGCTTAAAGAAGTGCTTACGTAGATTTATGTAGTTCAAGAATATGAAGGTGGAAAGAACGGATTTTTGACACAAGATGTGGCTGTAAGCGTAGGCAAAATTAAACCTTTAAGCATTTAAGATTATTGGAACAGTAGGTTTTATTTGACTCTACAGTCGTCAAACGACTACATAATCTATATACTATTATAAAATGGTCGATTCCTTGTGTCTGTACATTGGAGATATTAAAAAAAAAACTTGGGTTATGTTTAATTAACGATTCTGAACTCAAAAATATTGGTTTAGTACGGGAAAACCTTATTTATTATATTACCTTATATAAATGGCCACTGAGTCCGGACAGCACTTACTCCTGAAAGAACCTATTGTTAAAAGGACTCTTTCCGAAAACGCCCTATTCCGAATTGGACTCATTCTTAAAAAACTCATTCCGGAAATGGCTTAGATCTCGAAAATGATGTAAGGGAGAAATAAGACGATTCCATTCCATAAGTAAGTAAATCATCTTAAAATATATTAAATCGGAATCGTATGTACCTTTTGTTTTTTTTTATTTTCGTGTGGAAATCCCTTCGGATATCCCCCCCCCCCCGGCCGGCCAGCGGGGGCGGTTATGTCGGGCTTGAACCGACTAAAACCGCTTGCCGTCTCGGGTCTTCAGACGCCGGGGTGTAAGGTTGCCCATAGAGCATATCCCTCGCACCCCGACTGACCCTGGGCCATCTCCGGTTTCGAGATGGCCCCCTCGGGTTTGGAAACCACGGTGTCCCCGTCTTGCCCCAGTTTGGGGGAGGGGCGCTAGTCGCCCCACCGTCCCGGCCTGCTGGGGTGACAGGCGGCCTCACCTGCCACCCCCAGGCCTGCGCTCATGGAGGACGGAGGTCGTTAAGCGACCTCCGGCGCCTGAGTCGCCTGCGACGCGCGGCGAGCATATTGCGGGCTCGGCGGGCCGGGAGAGTTCTGAACCTCTCCCGGGCGCGCTCTGCCATCTCCTTCGCGAGCATTACATGCTCGCAGAAGGAAGTGGCGGCGGCCCACGCGCTCGCGCTCCGCACCATTGCCGCAATCATGCTGCCGAGCGAGAGGACTCCCGCCCCGATGGCTGCCACGAGGTCACGCCTCGCCGCCTCCCACGCCGGACAGTCCGCCAGCGTGTGCAGCCCTGAGTCCTCGCTAGCAATCGTATGTACCTATAGGAAAACTTCGGATATCCAGGACGTGTTCAGATAGCTCAGTTGGTCAGGGTATTCCACCTGGAAAGGGACTGGTCGTGGGTCCAAGCCCTTTTTTGGATGTTGATTTTTTCCGGTCTAAATATATTTTAAGACGATTTACTTACTTTCCTTACCCAGTTTTCAACATTTAGGCCATTTCCGGAATGACTCCTTTTAGGAATAGGTTATTATAGGAATGATTCAAATTCGGAATGGACCATTTTCGGAAAGAGTCCGTTTAGGAATAGGTCCTTTCAGGAATAAGTCCTTTCCGCACTCAGTGGTCATTTCCGGAATAAGGCATTTCCGTACAAAACAAAGTATTTTTTTTTTGGAATTCTTGTCTATTTTTCGGTTTATTCGCGATGGACGCAAAAAGCTGCTGAACGGATTTTGTGTGGTTTTTTTTAGAAAGGCCTTGGTTAGGCTTAAAATCTGCCTTATATTTGACTACAATTGGTTGAGTAGATGTAGAACTTAAGATATGACCAATAGTCAAGATAACCAACATCTACGCGGGCGGAGCCACGGGTAACAGATAGTATTAAATATTTGCAACAACAGCATACATATGTAGCGAAAGCTAAATTCTGTTAAAAACGGAAGCCGACAAGGCTCTAGTACAAGTTGATGAGCTGTAACTTCTAATCAATTCTGACCATTTTTTCTGATCACGTCTTCAGAAGGGAAGACGGTGGAAAAGGTATTACATGGACTTTTTGCAAGTGTTATAGGCAATTATAAGAAGGAAAATTGCCAATATAGTAGAATTGTCAAATTACGGTTCCTTAATTTCTTCGTAACATAGATAATATCATTAGTATCATTTTTACTTTGTTTATACAGAAGTTGAAAGGCTTTTTTATATTTAACAACTAGCATTCATTATTCTATATTATACTAAAACTTAAAAGTTTAAGTAATTATCATCATTAAAATACTGGTGCATGAAATTACTTCACAAATTATTCAACACAACTGACATAAATGATTGTATTATTCTTAACGGTTACTGAGTAATAGTCTTAATCGTGCACCGAAGGTTCCGTAGGTACCATATAATAGGTGCCCCCAGTGCCCCCTATTACATTGGGAAAATGTAAGTGCAGTTTTCGCCTCGAAGTCCAGGGTCCGCTTACTCCTTCGCCTCCTTTTGGTTTGGCTTGTACGACTTTTATGACAGCGACTACCGTCTGATACCCGAACCCCTAGAGGTACGCCTCGTCCGTCAACCAGCACGTGTACCGGCCTGCCGGTGAGGCTGGCTTGGCCCCAAAGATCTTGGTGGGACCCCAAACAAGGATTTATTAATCTACTTGATGTGTGATTGATTACATCTCTTGTACTTTTACCCAAGGCACAACCCAAGATTTGTTAGGTAGGTGGCATTGTGTAAACTTTGGACACAATAATATTTAACTTGTAAAATTGTAATTAATAACTCTGGCTAAGTAGATGTGTTACAGATAATAATTGTGATTCAATTATGTGTTTTGAATTGTGATCAGTGTGTATGAATGAATATAAAATGGAATAGTTGTGATAGTTTATTGGATGGCTACTTGTACTTATGTTTTTGCTATACTTTGCTTTGCCCGGAGTACCTTTTTTTTAATTTTTTTTTTTTACTTTTGGTTTTATATCTAGTAATTCAACAATATTTCAACCTGTTTAAAGAATATAGACTAGCCAACTTTACCTGCTAGTTGGTGCACTTGCTTAACAACAGACAGCCTCCGTGGCGTGGCGGTATGGAAAGCGGCCGCTACGCAGGAGGCGCGGGTTCGATCCCCACTCAGTGCAAATATTTGTATGCATGAATATGAGTATTTGCATTGGTTTGGTCGTGCCTCGGAGAGCACGTTAAGATGTCGGTCCCGGTTGCCATACGAATATGTATGACAGTCGTTATAGGGGAAATGGGTGAAATGGCCCCACATAGAAGGGCTGATCACCCGTCTGGTCAAACGGCGTCCCCACTGGCAGTATATAACAACAGACGAGACTTTGGCGCTGGCCTCTCGGGGTTGGGAGGTCAAACGGCAGTCACATTCATATTATTCATGTGAAAATGAGAGGTTGAATCGTAGATAATATTTAGATTTTCTGGTTTGAATCAACAAATCCCTCTTACTACCATTGCCTCATGCTTTATAGGTCGGGAAATAGACAACACAATTGAATGTTGTAGCAGCCCGAATAGAAAGGTTAATAAAGACGGTATGCATGCGAACAATCATGAAAGATTCCTTCCCAAACTGTGTGTTATATGATGTAAGTGTCAAAACAATTTAGATCATATATTTTGCCAATATGCTACAAATTTGTAAAGTAAAGAGATTTCACAAATGGATACATTGCGAACTGAGTTACCCATAGACGTCCACATCCATGCTTGTACACTATTTGGATTGGTACCTACTAAATATAATTTTTAGTCAACTGATATTGATCACTACTGACCATAGACATTACACTTAAAGACACATGGACCAGCCTATTCAACTATTAAAAATTGTACTGACTTTGGTGTACAAAACATGAATTTTACACCCACAACTCAAACTCAGTTGGCGGAGGTGGTCAAACAACCATTTTCATAACAATACTAATGCCTGACAATATACTGTATAACAGTTGTTAGCATTTAGTAGAGTTGGAAGTCTGTCCCCATCCATAGTGAATTTCAGAACATGGTATAATAGATATTCAATTTTAAAAGTTAGAAAAGGAAAGTATTTGGATGGCTATAAGCTCACAAAACTCTTTTCACAATCAGTATGTAAAGTAAAAAAAATAGTGTTTACAATATTACCTCCACCCTAAAGTTAAGGGTTACCTACTGTATTTACTTGAATGCTAACTGTAAATGCATGTCTATATGCATGCATAAATATTTTAGTAATAATAAGAGTGTGTCTGCCAACCCTTAAATGGAAAGATTTTGTTAATAGCTTAGACTAAAATTGTGAAAATGCAAAGGTTCTTTTCAAATTTAAAGGCAATTTTATCAATAAACTGGCTGGACTGATGTTTCTGAGACCTGGCACATTACAATGCTGTAAAACAGAGTGTTTTAAACATTGGCAGACTTTAATTTCACTCCTTAAAGATTCTCACGAACTATGTTTCTTTTTAATCAACATTACTCACTGTAACAATTATATTTAGAGTGACAACAACAAATATGACCATCAATACAAGCGATTCTCACTGGTCATATTACTATATGACATGCCAGTATGACAAGCAAGAAACAGTGTTCTTTTCAAAATGCTAATTACACAATCATAACAAAGTTTTAGGCATACATTTTACCCTCTTATTTTTCACTCTTATTGAATTAGTGTTGTAAAAAATAAGATACAATCATTAATAAATGTCAGGCTTCAGATGGTATGTAATCCGAATGGAAAGTATTTGCCATATTTAAAAGAGTAGGTTATAAGTTTTCAGTGTTTTTATTGATAGATTACTGTTATGATAAAGTAATGTTCGTGTTAAGAGCAATGTTGATATTACTATAAAGAAGTAAACACACATGCATCAATAAAATACAAAAACAATTTACTAAGTGCAACTGGATAGTAGTAATAAGTAAATAAAAAGATTTTATCAATGTATATCACACTATTACCTACTGATAACATATGGTACATATTATACTTGTAGACTTATTACTAAAAGTTGTATTGAACAAGGTATTAATTAGAAAGGGATGCCTTAACCTAACAGTTTCAAGTAGAGAAACATGTTTGTCTACTTGAAACTGTACCATATACATATATACCTAACCTAAATATACTAGATGATGTAATCTATATAGGAGCTTTTACTTAATAACCATTAAATCATAATGTTATTAGTTGTAATCTGCCTACTTAAGTTCTGCCACTTATCATTTATATTTTGACATCATACATAGTATTATGATGGATGGATTACTGGAATAATAGGTAATGACAATCATAACGTAATATTGTTATCATTTCTGAATTCGAATCAGTGCAATTAGAATGTCTTGTAAAATTTAAAAACACAAAACCAGATGGTTCTACATATCGAATGATATCAATTCTTGTAATACGGGCAGAAAGTGTCGACTCAGCTGCCTGACTAAGTACATTATAAATGTATGTGAATAAACTTTCATTTCGGTTGTTATGTTTACTTTATACTTACCTGCGCTCATATTACTACAATTTAAGGTATCATAACTTGTAGCAGTAGAAAAAGATTTGTGTAAAAGAATTTAAAATTATAATATAAATTAATCAATAAGATTAAAATTAAACCACCTCATTAAAAAGTCAAATGACTGTACAAGAATCTATTTTAAAATACATCCTGCTAAATTATACTTACGTTCCACGTTAGGATGTCTTTTTGGTGAAATGCGCACGGGTAAAACACGAAGTCTCCCGTTTATCCTTTGTGAAAGGAGTCCGTCGAACACACAAGACCTTAGAACACTATTTCTCGTATTATAACGCAGGTTAAATCACAAATATAACGAGATTAGTAAAACAATATTTGATGCACTGGTCAATCAATTTCCTAACAAAAAATATTATAATCCGAACGAATCAGTGTACAAACGAAACACACAAAATCGAACACGATTTCTTACTGGCTGATTGTAAGTTGGTTGACATGATATGAAGTTGGCTGCAATTGAAAAGCAAAACATCATCATAAAACAGCTGTTTTGATGATCTTAGTGCCATCTAGTAGTATTGTTAGAGCACAAAATAATAAACTTATTAAAACTCATATTAAAAAATAGTATAGATGGCGCTACATTGCAATAAAAAGGTAAGTGTTTGAAGACTAGTGATGCTAGTGAATTGATAATTGTATGAACTTGTTTAAATAGATGGCGCTTTAATAAATTATTTTATTAGACGCTAGATTTCATATTATTGGTTTGAATTTTGGTTTCAATTAGAATTTTTACTTGAAACTTTTTATTATATCTATCATTAAACCACTAATGTGGCAAACAGCAACATACGACCCCACGAACCACTCACCTGAGTCTACAGTGACTCATGTCTTAATTAAATAAATTTGTGATATATGTAAATAAATAACTAATAATATAATTTCAACCAAAACAAATCAACCATCTTCCTTCAATAACTTTTTAATAATTATGTGAAGTTTCGATCCAAAAATCAAAAAGAGGGCCCCTCCGGGATTTGAACCCGGGACCTCCTGCACCCAAAGCAGGAATCATACCCCTAGACCAAGAGGCCTCTCGGTGGCAATCGCGAAATATTCTATTAATTACCTTTTACATATATTTCGTGATGTTCCAATAGAAATAAAATTATCAAGGAATATAAAAACAAGTGGCTGTGTCCTGTAGCTTGTGAATCTTTATGATACCAAGATGCTGTGAAGATTTCCAATTAAAATTCTTTTGAAAATGATCTCACGTGGCGAATTTTAATAACATGCGAATGCCAATATAGACATTACTAGGTACTACTATATATACTCGTAATAGTACCTAGGTATACTAGACAATACTCACTAGGTTTACAGCCATTTCCTCGTGTAAAAGCATTTTTTTAACCCAGATAACCCGACCAGGCGTTATAACACCGCACAAATTGAATTAAACTTACCCTTAAATTTTATATTTAAAAAGTTATATTTCAATCGATTTTCTGCGGTCATCTCATTTAATACTTATCGAAGTTAAGTGCACTCGTAATAAACAAAATACAATTATTTTACAGCGTAAATTGTGTTTTATAGCGGCAGTATTGTTTAGATTATTTGTGTCTGGAATAAGGTGAGTTATTGATGATAAATTATTTCTTTTGCACTCAATTGACATAATTTTATTTATTGTACGACTGTTAGGTAGGCCAAATAAAAATAAAATTAAAGTATCATTGCGATATGTATGTATGTTTTGTCTTTGAAATAGCACAGGTGTTATAACACCTATCATATGTCTATCATATTTTGGTATGTAATTTTCGTTACTGCCAAAGAAAGACTAGAAGCTCACCGAAATAATAGCGAAATTGGAGAAAGAGGATGACGATACAACCTTGCCTCGTGCTATTGCTATTTTATCACCCGAAAATGCTTACGCAGACGTAACAGATGAGGATTCTGGTGACGAAAACATCGTAACGTGAAGCGCCGAGCATGAGATCGTTTACAGTGAGTCTTCTTCAGATGAAGAGAATAATATATCACTGTTTCGGTTATCTAAAAAACGGTGAATCTGTTTTTCTTCGGTAACTACCGATATTTCATGAATTGAGTAAAAGAAACCAGCAAACAACAGGAACCATTAGAGAAAACAGGACCTGCCAATGCCCACTGTCATCTAATATCGCCCTCAAAAATGCTGAGAGAGGTACTTTTCATTACAAATCAAGTAATCTAGGAGACATCTTGATCTGCAAGTGGAACGATAATAGCCCCGTAACTGTTGCATCCAATGCACATACTGTTGAGCCTCTATATAAAGCAAAACGTTTTTCTCCTTCCGTAATAAAAAAATATAATGAGAACATGGGTAGCGTAGATAGATTTGATGAAAATATAAGTCTTTCTAACCAAACCTCTATTCATGGTACAAATCAGTTGTTTACATTCATCTGTCATTTTTGGATATAGCTACTCACAACGCCTGCTATATAAACAGAATGCAGGTGAATACGATCATCTGACTTTTCGAAGGACCGTTACAAAGCTTTTTTGAAGACCTACAAAAAAGATAAGCGTGGGCTAGCCCCACTCCCACGGCTCACAGGGCAAGTTCTAGATTTATCAGCTTCGACCACATCCTGGAATTTCAAAGAAAACTAATCTAATTTACATCCGAAAAATTGTTTTTCCTTAGCATTCTCGGATTTTTACACAAATTACAAACTGACATTATGGACCTATTCAATAGGGACCTAAATGGGGGCGAATCGTGGGTGTGTAAATACGCCTCTGCCTGCCCTTCGGGGATTAAATCGTGAAGTTATGTTCTGTTACAAACTTACAAATTAGTAAAAATAAATAAAATTCATTTCAATCTATTTTCTTTTTTTATATCCAATCCCATTATACTCCTTAGTACATAGTATAGTAAGTAGTGCATAATCCTACCAGGCGTTATAACACCGCCCATTTTCTAGCTTTCCCAGGTGTTTCCGATTTTTTTTTCTTAACTTTGGGTCTGTAATTAATAACATATTAAAATATTATGAATATTTGTGATGACAAATAGTTTCAGGGTTATCTGGGTTTGTTCCGTGGAAAAAAATATTTATAGTGTAGTGTATAGTTTATCCCAGCGATACATTATCTGTTGACAATCGTCTAGAGCAGAGATTCCCAAACTATTTTGTTTCATAGACCACTATCAAAATTTTGCTGGATTCGGTGGACCCCCTGCATGACTGTAGCTAGGGGGAGGGGTGCATTGTGGGGCAATGCCCTACCCTCAGGCCCTACCTTGAAATCACAATGCCCTACCTTAAAAAGTCCTCATCCCTATGTGAAAGGTACCTATTTTTTTTACTTTTGCCCTACCTGTAACCTATGTTGCCCTACCTTAAATTCGACTCTAGCTACAGCCCTGACCCCCTCAGCTACATTACTACCAATTTCTAAATCACGAAAAAAAAAGTGAAGACTAGACCTATCTATGGAAACTTGCGTTGTGGCTGAGTTATAAGGATGATTTAACAAACCGTTAGAATTGTTTGCTTGATAGGGTTAATTATTAGATAGTCAAGTCGACTAAACAATTTTTTGATTAATTTTTAATTGATTGTGCTGTGAGTGGATGTCAAAAAAGCTAAGTTGGCCGGGAACGGGAATATTCCTACGGCACCTTACTACTCACAGCACTAGAACCAATCAATTCTCACAAATTTTATTTAGAAAACGTCCCATTCGGAGTGGTAAAAAGAAATATAGTATATTTACTTGTGTTGTAGGCATTTATTTATAAATTTATATACTTATAAATTATTACGCTATTAATTATTATTGTTATAACAGTCGTAATATAATCAAAATTAAACACTTACAACGTAATGTAATTTCTACCATGGTAACTACAAAAAAATATAATTTTAATGAGAGGGATGTACTTGATGGATTGACAGCATCTTTATCAATATTTGGCTTGAGTTTTGTAAGGAATAACCGCAAATCTCCCCGTTCTGTGATATTCAATCTGCTCCTTTTTTGGTTAATAAGTTTGTAACGGCACTAAAACTTTTTTCGACGAGACATGAGTATGGAAACGCTATCAGAAGCTTTTGCACAATTCCCCACAGTCCAGGACATTTTTCGGGTATTTCTGCCTGCAGCCAAAATTTTTGATACCCTCTTTTAAATGTCACTTTCAGCTCCTTATTAGTGCTGAGCTCCAGTAGCTCCTCTTGTAATATCACATTCTCCACTTCCATTTCTTCAAATGGATTTATGATCCATGGTGGTATTTCCATTGACAGAATATCTTCAAATCTGATTTTAAAATCATTATGCAGGGCAATCAAATGTTGCACATATGTCTGAATATCTTCATCAAGGCATTCTACCTGCGACAAGTTTGAAAACTGTGAAAATTCGCTCCGACCAATATTTTCCTTCATAAATTTTAATTTACCAAGAAAAGCTGAAATTAAACTCTTTGTTTTTATTAAATTTGAGGCTATCCCCTTGTAATTGTAAATTGAGGTCATTAAATTTTTTGAATGAATCTGTCAAATACGCGATGTCTGCTTTAAAATTGATCAAGGTTTTTTTAACTCAGGATCTTTATTGAAATAAAACTATTTTTAACGGATTCTATCGCGGTTTATTTGATGTTATTTTATATTTTACATTGAACCCTATTGTATTAGTATTATAGAATCCGTTAAAAAAAAATAGTTTTATTTCAATGTGTAACATTCGCGTAAACTTCCGACAATATCAGGATCTTTACTTTCCAGAAACTCTAAAACTGAGTCAAAAAGTAAATAAAATCTTGATAACATGCACCTTTCGACAACCAGCGTACTTCGGTATGTAATCGTTGGAAGTCTTCATCATTTTCATCGCACAATTGTGAAATTTTACCTTTTTTTTTTTTTTTTTTTCGTGCGTAAATCCCTTCGGATACCCCCCCGCCGGCCAGCGGGGGCGGTTATGTCGGGCTTGCACCGACTAAAACCGCACGCCGTCTCGGGTCTTCAGACGCCGGGGTGTAAGGTTACCCATAGAGCATATCCCTCGCACCCCGACTGACCCTGGGCCATCTCACCACTAACAGCATCGCTCATCCTGTCTCCTCTGAAAGCAGAGGAGTACGGAGAGCGATGTGTTCCCGCCACGTTGGGTATTGGCCGACGATCAATGCCAACCCTATGAAGGGGTGAAGGGGAAGCCATTGACCGCCGCCCAGGGTGTACCGGCCGCTCCGATTCCGTTCCCCCCGGACTGCAGCGGGATCGGAATCGGAGCGACACTCGAGGAGGTTACCCAACACACACCCCGAATTGCAATTACCTCTGGTATAATTCTTTTGAGATTACTTATAAACTCGCGATATCGCCCGACCATGGCAGGAGCTCCATCTGTTGCCACCGAAATAACGTTTGTGAATGGAATCGATTTTTCTTTAAAACATCACTCAAAACATTAAATATTGATTCACCTTTAGTGTCCGTCTAAAGTTTTCGCGAAAGTAGCTCTTCATAAATTTCTTCGCCCATAACAAATCGAACATATGCCAATAATAATGCTTCATTGCCAGGTAAAGTTGAGTCGTCCAGTTGAATAGAAAAATGAGTCGTTTGTAGATAATCACACAAGAAACTTTCTACATCAGAGCTCATTTCATCAATACGTCTTTGTGTACAGTGTTGTTACTCAAAGGAATTCTTTTGAGTATGTCAAATGGAGATTTGTGCAGAACAGTTTTTAAAACCTCTTCAACAGCAGGTAAAATTAACTGTTCTCCAATGGTGTGCGGTTTTCCAGATTTTGCTATAAGTAATGAGATATTGTAAGATCCATCATCGTTGCTTTCAGACGTTGAAGCGAACATACTATGCACGGTGGGTCTCTTTTCATATTTTTCCTTTAATGTTTGGAAATATTTCAAATCTTTACCTATTTTATCAGGCTGACACCTTCTTAGATGATCTTCCAACTTTGATGGTTTCATAGAGTTATTGCTCAAAACTTTGTTACATAAAAGGCATGTGGGCAAACGTGTTTGCCTTTGATGGAAGAAAACCAAATTTTAAATATTCAACATTGTACTGACGACACTTCTTCTTAAATTCGGCCATGATTTGTATCAATTTTCTACCTGTAAAATAAATAAAAAAACTTTGTTTTAGTAATCTTAATACGTATCTAACTTAACAGGATATGGTTATTTTTAACCCCCGACGCAGAAACGGAAGGGGTGTTATAAGTTTGACGTAGTTCCCGATCGGATGAGCGATTTCATTTTTTTTTTATTGAAGGTGACTGTTTGGTGTGACGGTTCGCCAGGGGGCGTAACAGCCGTAATTTAAACAAAACTTTTTTTATGCCCCGGCGAACATTTTGGAAACATGAAAATAAGTTCCAGTATTTTCTCTTGATCACCTTTGTTGTAAATTTTTTACCGTAAATCTTTACGACTGTTAGTTTTGGAGATATAAATTTTAAACCAGGTACTTTTTGAAGCCCCTGTATGTCCAGCCTACAAATATTTTTGTGTAAATTTATTTTCTCACCAAGCAGGACTTTTTAGGAAGAGGCACTTTTTTCGTAGAGTTAATAATTAATAAACCCGGTACTCTCTGAAGCCCCTGTATGTCTAACATACAAATATTTGTGTAAATTTATTTTCTTAGGACTTTTTAGGAAGAGGCAGTTTTTTTCGTAGAGTTAATAATTAAAAAGTTTCCCATTTGGTAAGAACTTCCGAATACAGGCTGTATAGAAACTAAAACAATATTTTGATATCAAAACTCAGCAATAAATAAATGAATTAGATAGGTAATAAAAATAAAGTAGGTACTTATTTTTCTGACACTGGCAATCACTAATATCGATTCACTTTACTTCTCTTTTCGAAAGTCTGGAAACAAATAAAGTCACTGGCCAACACTAATATCGATTCACTTTTCTTTATGAAATTCCAGAAACAAATGAGTAACGTTTATCCTTGACATTCGTATTTATAGTGGTGAAGAATCAAACACGTTCATGCAAGATTGCAAGCACATAACTGAACAAGAGTTGCGGACAGGACGGCGGCCGGCGCGGCGCCGTAACGACAAGTCTCGACGATGAAATATGCAAGTTTTTACAAGTAACAGACGCTGAGTTTCTTAAAATATTATCTGCCTATATTGATAGGAGAAGTCAAGTCAACATTTTAGTTCTTCACTATCGAAACCAAATTAATTTTCATGCACTCCCGCTTACGATTGTGGACCCCTTTTTTTGTGTCACGCCCAACATAGACCCCCGTCGAGTTTGGGAATTACTGGTCTAGAGTAAGTCTTACAAATAAAGTTCTCTTCTCACTATCTCTCTGAGCTTTTGTCGGTCTAGTAATCGCCGCTCTACTCTGTTCTCTGTCATCCTTTCACCTCTTGGTACGACCCCAAGTTCTTTATATCATCATGACAATAAGCGAACGTTCTTCGGAGCCCGACGAACGTCCGCTTATTGTTTTAGATTTTGTATGTCGGGTTTTCCGGGCACAACTGCCTTCTGAGCTCCCAACCTTTTCTTTTTCTTTATTTTTCCATGCGTAAATCCCTTCGGATACCCTCCTTTCGGCCAGCGGGAGAAATGTATTTGACTTATTATCAGGATTCTTTCAGGTAAAAAAAACTAACTATAATCTAGGGCCTAGATTATAGTTAGTTTTTTTTACCTTCGCGTAATTCTGACATTTCAAAAGTGCTCCAAGTTATAAAACCATTTTACCAAGAACTGAACGCATGAAGTGTAATAAAAAATATACATTGCTTTTTTTGAGACTACATATATTATTAAAATAAGGTATAATGTATTTGACTTATTATCAGGATTCTTTCAGATTTTTACTAACAAATTGTCAAGCAGCTCTCTTCACTTCCGCAGATGTAACAATTTTTGTGTACTACTAAAATGTCTTTGATTCTAGTGCGGCTATCACGCTAATCGAATCGAACTAACGCTTGAGGAAATAAATCGCGATACAATATTACAATACAAATTTCTATAAATTTGAGGTAAGTACTTGTTACCCTGGTCATAATACTAATACTACTTATACTATCTATATGAAAAATATAAAAAACAATGTGTATATTGGTCTGGGTGTTTCTATGGTTAACCGGAAGACGTACACCGAAGACAAAATACACCATGATATCTCCAGTACAATCGCCGCAAGTACAACAATTATCTATTTGCGAATCACACAAATGCTCATTTGCCCATATTGCGATCGAATCTATACCTAACACTGAACTCAAACCGTTCCGGTTGTAACCTCACCGCGCAGTTAAACCTGGCTTATTGATAGTAGTAACTATCTGCAATCAAAAACAATATATTCAACACACATTGTTCCGCAAAGATTAATGGGTGAAAATTACGTAGCTTTTATTTAGTGTTTTACCGTCCAACAAGTTGATTAGTACGTCAGATGTGTACTTAGAACTATTAGCAGTCAGCAGCGGTGGTGCACGTAGTCTATCGGCATAGCATTTAATGTAACAGCCTTATATCATTTCGGCCACGCACTTTGACGTAATTGTAAATTACATGAGCAAGCGCAACGCTATATCATGCGAAATTCCCGAGCTAGGACTACTCGACCGTTGCCGAACCTGATTTTTAATGCACTGAAGCTATTGTGTAATTAATACAATTTCAATATGTATGTTTCAGCTATCTATGCCCCACAGTTTTACCCGCCGTCCTCGGTTCTATTTTAGCACTTTGCATCTTGGTTCCTAAGGAAGTAAGCGTAGCGTATTGTAGCGTAAAGTTACATAGCCTGACCTTCTTTAAGAATTGGATTATCAAATGTGAAAAAAAAACATTTCGCACCGAACAACTCGAGACATTAGCGCGTTCAAACAAACAGACAAGCTCTCCAGTTTTATTGTTGGTATAGATCTATGCTAAATCTATATAGATAATTACACTTAGTTCAAGTACGCAATCATACGCGTCGACATTCATATCCATGAGCATGTTACGTGCAACAAATAATATAACTGTAATATGATTATTCCTCAATGGTACATTGTATTTGAACAGTTGACCCCTCTAAACACTCAGCGGTGTCTACCATGGCAAATTTGGCAAGATCAGTATTGTGGTTCCGGAGGAGTAGTCTCGACCAAACGGCTTGGCCACGTATAATAATATAACTTCGTGTTAAATAGAACCATTGAGCCAAATAAGTATACTCTTTAATCACATTGTAATTCTCATCAGCATTAAGGAAATTGTACCATATAGAAAAATATATATTGTGTCCCTTTGGAGTGTAGGGCTTATCAAACCTCTATCAATTTTAAACACTCTGGTAAGAGGACTCATTACGTTTTTACCCGACTGCGCCAGAAGGAGGGTAATATTTTTCGAGAGTATGTTTGAATGTATGCATGTTTGGCACGCTCTGCAGCCTGAACGGCTCAATGGATTTTAGCTACAAAGCAGGCGGGACCCATTTGCAAATTATAAACCGAAAGAAAATTTATGGGTCCTGCTTTCAAACTTGTTTCGGCCTTCTTAGGGCAGTTGGGTTTTTTAAACGGTTTAAATGATGCCTGCTACGGCTGCGGCATGGTAGGCATTGAATACGGAAATAAGTCACAACAGCTGCTAGGCATCACGACTGCGCCAGAAGGAGGGTAATATTTTTCGAGAGTATGTTTGAATGTATGCATGTTTGGCACGCTCTGCAGCCTGAACGGCTCAATGGATATTAGCTACAAAGCAGGCGGGACCCATTTGCAAATTATAAACCGAAAGAAAATTTATGGGTCCTGCTTTCAAACTTGTTTCGGCCTTCTTAGGGCAGTCGAGTTTTTTAAATGGTTTAAATGATGCCTGCTACGGCTGCGGCATGGTAGGCATTGAATACGGAAATAAGTCACAGCAGCTGCTAGGCATCAGGCTTTACACCGAGTAATGGTATGAAAAACATCCATTTATTTTTATTTGTAACAGTTCAATTTTAGTTGTTAAGTGTACCTTTTTTTTTCGTCTACCTCCCCGCCGGCCAGCGGGGGCGGTTATGTCGGGCTTGAACCGACTAAAACCGCCTGCCGTCTCGGGTTTTCAGACGCCGGGGTGTAAGGCATAGAGCATATCCCTCGCACCCCGACTGACCCTGGGCTATCTTCGGTTTCGAGATGGCCCTCTCGGGTTTGGGAACCACGGTATTCCCGTCTTGCCCCGGTTTTGGGGGAGGGGCGCTAGTCGCCCCACCGTCCCGGCCTGTTTCTGCTGGAGTTATAGGCGGCCTCATCTGCCACCCCCAGGCCTGCGCTCATGGAGGAAGTTGTTAAGAGTACCTAAAGCGACTGTCGTTTGACTCCTCTAAGCCCAAGAGGATAGCCTACGCCACAGCTTCGTCCGTCAATTAGGACGTGTCCCGGCTTGCAAGTGAAGTTAGCTTCAGCCCATATCTTGGTGGGGGTGAACACCCAAAATATTCCAAAGATATTAATAATCCTACCTCATGTCTTCCACTGTTAAAAGTTTTGGTATGTGCAAATAAGCCTTTCAACGTCGAATTTAACAAGCACTTACTAGCTTGCACATGCAAGTACAAGTAGGCACTGTCTGTATATATGCAATTTAGAATATATGAATAGATGAAAACAATACTAATTTATTATACTTAAACCTTGGCAAGTTCAGAATATAACATTTCCCATGCGTACAAATATTAACTACACTTGTGTATTTACTTATTAGGAAGCATCTGACATTTTCTGTAGTTCACTAATAAATAAAAATTATTACTTATTTATATCTTTTCTTTTCTTGGCTATCAGCCTCTCTGTTACAAAGATCTATGGTCTTTCAATGGGCACATAAGTTCAAAACGTTGGTTGAATAGAATCATATCTGATAGGTTGAAAAAACCTCGTGACCTAGGTCATAAACCATATCTAACGGATGAATAATCTGTTCGAATGATAGGGATAAGGTTGTGCATGACCCTATACCACGCCTATACCGCATCTAAAAGGACAACGCGATTAGGGGTTCGAACCTCGATACATGATATTGTCGGCAGTTTAAGCGAATATACACATCGATTAAAACTATTTCTATCCTAAAACCTACTACTAAACTAACCTAAACTAACGGTTTGTATCCCGATTTATTCCTCCCCTCGACGCCGTGAAATGCTGGCTGCTGAAAAACAACCGAAACGTCGGGATAAGTGTAAATAATAAAATAACACCAAATAATTCGCGATGGAATCCGTTAAAAAAAGTTTTATTACACAAGTAATTTATCTTAGCTGGAGAGAGAATATTATTTTGTGAAAAAAATCTGTTCTATAAATTACGTCCCCTTGACAACGACATTTTTGAAGGCTGTTAATGAAGTTAATTCAAACGATAAGAATCTTAGATGTTACGTAATAAAGTTTTCAATAACACGTGGAACACTACCTATGTATATCTTTGCGGTAACTATGGGCACGGCTTCTCATTAGATTGCGAAATGATGTCTCAAGATGTCAGCACTGCGAACCGTGGACAAACACTGGGAAGGTCATAACTTCGGTTTTCAAGTCTACTTGTCTATCCTACAAATTAAAACTGTAAAAGTTGTATAAGTAGTTAATAATAATTAAATTTATATAATATGTTTGTAACGAAACCTTTTGAATTTTCACAGTATTATAGAAAGGTAATGGTCATAATACTAATATGTTAATGATAAATTGCTGCCTGTTTCCGCACGGTTTATTCCCGTGCGTAAACAGGGCCCTGGCCGTAAAAAATCCTTTTACCCATATTATAAACCGTAAGAACTTTTAATATTGAAATACATGCTACTTATTTCAATAATGAAGAACTTTCCATATAAATTTTCTATCCCTAACCCACTCTCTTAAGGGTAAAATTTTAAGAAACTCTGATTCAAATGTGCATTTATTTTAACTAGAAGCAGGTGTATGAAATTTCGTACTTCTTACTTTGAAAATACAACCGTTCATCCCTTATTTCCGTTAATCCTTCTTTAGTGGATGCTTGTAACATAAAAGGAATTAACTGACAAAATTTTAAGTTTGGCTGTTGGCTCTGCGCTGAATAATCAGTCAGCCTCAGACGGTCAGTTGGGACAAGTAATTATACATATATGTACCTATAGATAAATAAAGTTGGTAACAAGATGGATTTAAAAACATTGTGTTTTGCCTAGGTTGAAATAAGATGCATACTAGCTTTTGATATTCGCCCATAACATATATTAATTTTAAAATTAACAATTAGGTAGGTACCTACCTAAAACTAGAAATTCCTTTGTTCAGTAGGTAGTTACATCAAGATTAGGCGCATTCTATGAGGTTACATGGCTCATAAAATATGAGTAGCCTTGTTGATAATTACAATTTTAATAACATCTACTATTACCATAGTATATCTCAGACAGTCAGTACTCACAGAGAACAAAAAACTGACACTAAATAAACACAGTCCCCACAATGCTCATAGTTGAACATTTTATCACCAGATAATTAATTATAATTACCGGAAAACGACGCTCAAATTTCTTTTTAATACAGATGCACTTGAAGACAGACATACCTTGACAAAAAAAAATTCACAGCTATTTATGAATACAAGGGAGGTGGTCACGCCTTAGTACTTGTATACACAATTTCCTTGAACCCTACGTACGCTACGCATACGACCCCTCTCCGAAACATCGCTATTGCAATCTATAAAAGAATTGGATACCAGCTCATTATCATCTGTGAGTCAGTAGCTGCAGTGCTGAGTTGTGTGGTCATTAACAAATAGCCAAGGTATTTGATATGCATTTACTAAACAAAGCCTGTGTTTCCGCGGTAGTGAAAAATTTTCAAAAAGGATTTTCGTAGCTTGAAAGGATAATTTGAGTGTTTATGTATTTGGAGGATTATCTGCTCTATTAATAATTTCAACGAAGTTTAGCATAGTCTAAGGGTTAATAAATTACTAGTTGAGTTGTTTTCAACTTTATAGTTATATATCCGTGCTGATCTCAGGGATACAAAATTTAAAAAATGTGCGTATCGTATTGATTTTAAGTTAAGAAACTCGTGCTATTTAGACTCATTTATATTCGATATTCGGTGTACCTTAAGTCCACGTGTCACCCAAAATGAAATTTTATTTATTAGTAAATGAATCATTTAAGTAATTTATTTGCGTGTGTGGACACCAGAATGTTATTTTGTTCTAAGCGTTACAAATTGACATATTTTTCGTTCGGTATTTCTTTAATTTTATGTCAAAATGCGGTGGTAGCAGCATTGCAATTTTTGTACATACTTATTGTCTGTTCCCGTTGCATCAGTCGATAGTCCGATATAGGTAGCGAAGCAAATGTTTTCCAGAGGCAACCGCAACTGGATCGGCGAGGAGATGGCTAGGAAATGTTGAACGAAAACCAAATAGAAATGTCTCAATTTCCGTTGGAACGTTTCTTAGCAAAATTGCAACATTTCTTTTTGAGAAAATGTTTTACCCGAATACCTTTCATTTATATGAATTTGAACTCAAATAATACTTATGTATAGATTTGTTTATATATCAAATTAATTTCAATTAAATATAGAATATGAAAATTCTTGGCAACGTTAGCGGGTTTTTCTGATGATTCTACTGGTTCAACTTTCGAATTCCCTATTGTTTGTGCTCTCAGAGTTAACTAACAATATTAAGGTACAAATCAGTGCCTCACTTGACTTTATAGAAAATGCCTGAGCTATTGGTATTGGACTAAGTCCCTTTTTTTTTTTTTTAAGTCCCTACCTAAAAAAATAGTTTCTATAGGTTTGGTTTGGTTTCTTTCTATCATTGTCTCAGTTCTGCAACAGTACGCATTGAACAATTAAATCAGAGATCCTCAAGTTTGGTCTCGTAGACTACTTGCCATATTTTCTATTTTGGGTTTTCACAATACAACATCGTTGCTGCGGCTATTAGTGATTGGTGTATGATTTAAATGCGTTTCATTTTGTCAACGCAACAATGGTTGGCATAACAACTAACAAGAGCGGAACAGTAAGCTTAACACACGTGAAGCCAATAAAAATACAAGTACTTTATATATCTAAAATTTTGGTACATAGACTAACATATTATTAGGTTTACTTTGTGTAACAAAATAAACCAAATAATGGTTCTGTAGGATAGCGGAACCCGGTCTCCGAAGCTTTGGATGGAACAGAGATTAACGCTCGGATGAAGATGGATAGCCACACGCATTATGTTATGTGTGTATGTATAGCCGAAATATACGAGAAAATGTAGGAGTACAAGCAGTGGCGCGCCAAACTTAGACAGGCATACATAAGAATATATAAAAATATTTTTCCCAGTAGGAACAAAAGGGTATGTTAGTAAGCCGATTTGAGAATAAATTATAGGTAATTCACACAGAACTAACTATAGCAAATCTGGAAAATTATTGTCTATTATAATAATGAGAAACGTTACATCAATTCTTATTGTTTTTCTATTGTTGTGAATATACGATTAGGCTGTGTTATGGCATGTCAAGTTTCCGAATAAGGAAAAGCATTCTCATGTGACGGAATAACTTCTGCATTCCATCATTCTATAAATAACTTTTTTGTTAAAGCTGTTGAGTAGTTAACACACCATCTCTTAGTGCAAGTGCCCTTCTATTACTATTATAAAATTATAAATAAGCAGTGTCTATACATTAATTATGTTAAATGAGCGATTCTGAGAACATTTTTTTGCAATTCTTTTCTGTTTGTTGCTTTATCTGTTTATTCGCGATGGGTGCAAAAACTACTAAACGGATTTAATATGGTTTTTTCGATTAGAAAGGTCTTGGTCATATTAAAATCTGCCGTATGTTTGATAGCAATTGGTTAAGTAGACCTGGAGATATGACCAAAAAACGATATGGCCCAGAAGTGCCAATTCTCTTTTAATACACTTTTTATAAATTCACATCGAGACATGAAAACGTCATGGATTCTGAATTCTTGTGTTGTTTAATATGTAGTTTGATTGGTTTTGGTTACTTCGTGTTTATCTTAATTGAAAGTTCATAATATAGACGTTGTTTTATTTAAACAACATTCTGAAAGCATATGTGTACTGAAAGTGCAAAGACACGTTTTGTTTGATTAAATTTGCAAATTAAGATTATAAATCTAAAGAAGTCTAAATCTACACTAAAGAGTCGCTATTGAGTAATCCATACAAAATCATCGGAATATAGAGTTTGTAGCTTAGAATTTTAGACAGCTATTCTCTAAGTGGTAGTTTATAAAAACTGAGACTTATTTTTCTATCATTTCACTTCCACAGAATCCAACAATGCAGACCTCAACAATCGTGGTTCTCACCTGCCTGTTGGCCGTTGTAGTTGTTCAGGCACAACAAGAACCACAGTCAGTTGTTGACACCGTACAAGAATCCGTCTTCGAAACTCCTGTCCATGACAGGAGTCCCAGGAACAAGAGAGGATTGCTGCTTTTGAAGAAGAAGCTAATTCTTGGTAATTATATCTAAAACTCCCATTGTTCACAACAACGGAACTTGTTACTATAATCACAGATTACTTAAAAGTTGGCATTGCTATTATTTTACAGATAGGAACGCTGCTAGATAATAAGGTTCAATTTAATCTTATTTCTTACCTTGGTCCGTGTTTCATGATAGTTAAGCTTTTCCTAGAGTTAACTGATTATAAATTTCGGTGTTTTGCATCTATTATTTATTATTATGTAGATATTTCGGGCTGAAGCTCCAGTAGTTTAAATGGGATTCATGGCGATGCAATTTTAGAAATTATGCATAGTATTCTGTTACTTCTTACTATTTTCGAGTCTGTCTTTACAAGTGACTTTTTATTGGGTTCTTTGAAAGTTTTAAACTGCAGATAAATATCTAAACCAATATCCGGTCGTGTTGTGTAAAATTTAAAATTGATTGTATATACAAAGATAATTGATTTACGCCATGCGTTGATTCAGATTTGTCATTGATTTGTTAAATATTATTTTAACCACGAATTCGGCTCTAAATTAATGTCATTAAAATTGTGTGTTTGTGTGCTTCAAAGTGCGCTGAGTATATAACTCTTGTAAAAATATCTGCAACAGTTCTATTTAATAATCTATATATACAAATGTAATTACTTGTCCCGACTGATTGACAGACTGACTGATTCATCAACGCAAAGCCTAAACCGCTGGACTTACAAACTTTAAATTTCGGCAGTAGATGTTTTTTATGTTGTAGGCATCCACTAAGATCGCAGGCGACTTAGGCGCCGGAGGTCGCTTAACGACCTCCGTCCTCCATGGGTGCAGGCCTGGGGGTGGCAAGTGAGGCCGCCTGTCACCCCAGCAGAAGCAGACCGGGACGGTGGAGCGACTAGCGTCCCTCCCCTAAACCGGGGCAAGACGGGGAAAATCTTGAAACCGGAGATGGCCCAGTGTCAGTCGGGGTGCGACGGATTTGTTTTATGGGCAATCTTGCACTCCGGCGTCTGAAGACCCGAGAAGACGTGCGGTTTTAGTCGGTTCAAGCCCGACATAACCACCCCTGCTGACCAGCGTGGGGGTTTTCGGGAAGGGATTCCTGCACGAAAAAAAAAGGCATCCATTATGAAAGGATTTTTGAAAATTTTATTTCTAAGATAGCAAAATAAGGGATGAACGTTTGTATGGAAGACCGGCATTTTAAAGTTAGAAGCTCGAAATTTCATACATCTGCTTCTGGTTATAAATGAATGGACAAGTGTATCAACGTTTTTTAATATTTTACTTCTAAGAGGGTGAATAAGGGTTGAAAGTTTATAGAGGAAGTGGTCCACCTTTGACGATAGAAGCATAAAATTTCATACAAGTACCTATGTCTTTTCAGAAATAAATGAATATGTGTATCAGCGTTTTTCTAAATATTTTATAATATACTGTCTCTCTGATCCTAAAAGGCCTCTCGTATATGATAGGATTGATATTCGCAGTGTAGTCGACGTTCAAAGGACGTTTCAAGTTTGAAAGGTTTCATGCATTATCCATCTTTGCGTATCTATTGAACATTACATAATTTTACTTTTTATTCTTTTGTCCTGAGCCTTTGAACATGGGATCCGAAAAACTAATCCTATGTTTTGCTTTATAACCAACTTAAGTATAACTATCATGTCATATCGTTCCTTAATTAAATTTATGTAATGGCCAACTTCTGAATTGAGAGAAAGAAGAACGCCTACTTGGCACATGCACTACGCTTCGTATTCCATGCAGGTTATATTTATTTGTATGTGAATCAATTAGTAGCCATTATTAGCAATTATTCACACACCAAAGAAAACACATTGGTAATTAAAATATTATAATTAATTATAATTGCCGCAGTATCCAATGTTTGATTTGAACGAAAACTATATGTGAAATTTTCCTATTCATTAGTTACAACAATTTATGATAATTCATTATCAACTACACTAAGTTACAAGGCAGGCAAGTTTAGAATGTGAGAAGTTCTCTCGTATAGTTTAATAATTTTAGCTTTTAAAGATGGTGCACTTTGCTAGCTGCTATGTCAATGAACGAACGCTTTATAATATCAGTCCTATCCATAAGGGTTTGTGTATGCTAAAATATTCTACCTGAAAATTATAATTTCTTTTAGCGACGTAGTCGTAAATGGCATGTATAAAAGCTTTCTGTTGATAAATTTATGTTAATACTTTCGTTAATAAGGCAGTTGATAGGAGGTAAATTTAGTGGCTTATATTTTTTGTTTTCACTTTGAATTTATTTGTAGACCATTTTTAATGTTAAATTTAAGTATTAAGGATGTCCAGATGAACTAAGTTATTAGTTTTCTCTCTTCGATTTTAGAAATTCGTTTCAATATAAATATATCTACTTAATCCGTTTCTAACACACAGTAATTTCGTTGGAAGGGTTAACGAAAACACATACTAGAAATGTATAGATTTAGCAGATTTAGCAAGCTTAAAAAAATCTAAAATAAAATACAAAAACACAAATTACACCCGTAGTCGAAATGCAAACTATACCAAGCAAGAGAGGGCCTGAGTTCAGTTCCTGGTTTGGTCAATTCGTTATTGGAGTTTTCTATTCCTACACTATTAATAGCAACATTATAAAAAGAAAAGGAATGTCTAAACGGACACCGCAATAGGCTTGTTGTCTATTACGTAGTAACAAAAAGATATCTGGCCAAGTATGAATATGAAATACACGTCGCCTATTCAGAAATATGCAGGTTTAGGTTATAAGTTCCAAGATATATTGATTATGGAATTGTTTCATGTCGAGCTCAGAAAATTAAACGCAGTGGTTGTTAGCGAGATGACCACTTATACGACGGTACCATCATACATTGATTAAATTAAACTTCATGTAATGTAATACATTTAAAATAAAATTTAACTTAATACAGAAATAAATATAATTATTGAAATAAAACTATTTTTAACGGATTCTATCGCGGTTTATTTGATGTTATTTTATATTTTACATTGAACCCGACGTTTCGGTTGCTTTTCAGCAGCCATGGTCACGGGGAGACTAAAGATGGTTGTTGTCTTGAAGTTTGAAGTGAAAGTTATCTCAAAGTACCCGAACTATGTTGAATTGTTGGTGTTACTATTTACGCAGAATGAGCTCACAGTGTCAATAGTTTTATTTCAATGTGTAACATTCGCGTAAACTTCCGACAATATCATATAAAAATAATTATATATATATAAATAAACATATTGTTTTTTATTCATCAGGTGCCCTGGGGTTGAAAGCAGCGAAGGTTGGAGCGGCAGCTGGAGTGGTGGGAGCCCTCGCTTACAAGTCCAAATCGAAGCCTAAGTCAGTTGTTCATCATGTTCCTCGTTCGACATATTATCATCATGGGTAACTGGCTTATACTAACTTTCTTTTCATCGTTGAGCAAAACATATAGAAAAGATGAATCACATTTCATTTTAGAATTTGAATATTGAAACTTAACTCAGATTAGTAGGGTGACTAGAGTAAGAGAACTTTGAGAGTACTAATACCTATGTTTTTGTTGTCACTTATTGAGTCTCATTATGTGTTATGATTCCTTTAAATTTATGTGATTGAAGTTTACGAATGAGTTAATTATACTATAACATACCTAGTTATAATGATATATAAAAAGATATTGGTACGTATAATTAATTTAGTATTTGTAATCTACCTGATCTGATTCTAAAACTGTACGTTTGAAGGATGCAAGTCTTATCGTTATGTTTTGCTCGATATCTGTCATAATGTCCATCACCATCAACAGGTGAGAAGTTCATAAATTCTAAAAATATCCTCTTTCAGATTCGTATTTCACATATTTTTAGATCACCTATTTGTCATTTCTCTAACAAATCATACATTAACTATGAGTATATTTTTAATCATATATATTTTATTAGCATATTATATTAGACCATCATCTACGGGTATATACACTACATGTTCGTCGTGTTTCGTGTTCAAAACAATTAATTTTGTTCGAGATTTTTAAATATTAAAATTATTAGTAGTTCAAGTACTTTATATGCGTGTGAAATAAATACGATTCTTTTTATGATCGTAAAATCGATATAAAATGTGAGTAGGTACATATTTGTATTCAGTGTCTAGTTGCCGATGTCAAAATTACTTTAGTGTCAGTCTATTTTCACTCACCCTAAAATTTTGTACTCAAAGTGCAAGCTGCAGTTCCATTTTGACGCGTTAATGTTAATAAGTCTATATTAAACGAGAATTCTCTAAAGAATAAAGTCTAAAGACAAAGGGATCTAACGTGACTGCATACTAATCTGGGAGTCTGATATTTTATTCGGATCAGTAGAGCGATCCGTTCGAAAATATACCGGACAAGTTTTTAGTTCCTGTACTAATATTTTTTTATAAAGTCATGCAACCAAGCCGAATGCTTTTGCTAGGAGTAGGATTAGACGGTATGAGATTGTTTATCTCTATTGAATCTATAACCTATTTATTCTATTGAGATTTAATAATATACCAACGATCCATCTGATGAAGCCAAGTTTATGGCTTGCTTTTTAATCTCTCTTTAAAACAACATATAGGTACCTACTATATGATCTTATGTGAAGCGCGTAGATAATATTTGGTTGTGTTCACATATACTAAGAAAAGCTCGCTAATATACTTTGTGCTTATTCATGCAATATCTACCAGCTTAGGACATATTACTTAGGTAGAGATTAACTTTTCATGCTCACTTACTAGTCATTGCCTACTTACTAAATAACCAACCGTTTCACAGCCTACATCCATCATACGACGTAGAGGTCCATCGGTAAGTTCAAGGATTTCTACCAATACAAGGTTGCACTGCTTGAACAAGAGATGGCATATTTATTATTTCTACTTTGTTATGTATCCACCAACTGAGTACGTAGGTCGTGCTGTCCTTCACTTACTCATCAATTTGCACCTTAAATAAAAGAGACTTAAATGTCAGCAATATTTGTATGCCGCTCTTACACTAATGCACATATAAATAAAACAGCACTTATATCTTAGAAACGTTGGTCGCACTTATGAGGCTTGTTGAACATTCTTAAGATATTTATTTTTAGAACTTGTATTAAACAGTTGGCAAAGAAGAATACGAGCCTTCTTATGTTTGAAAATGGATTTATAATATTAAACATATATTTCATACGAGTACTTGCATAACCTGCAGTGGTTAAAGATCGGCTTCCAGCCGTTCACACTCCTGTATTACTTTTACTTCGATCTGACCATATTGTCCTCGATTTATTACGATTTAATCACATTGCAGTATAAACGAAATTGACTTATTATAAAATAAATTCATACCATTTGTAAATAAACCTCTATCTCCCTAAAGTAAGTTCAGTGGTAAAGAAACTTTGCAATAGTGCTAGATTATATTAATTTGACGTTTCATAACTTAACAATTTGTGTTGTTCCTGTCGACATGCGTGCTTCTAGAACTGTCGTTTTGATCGATATTTGTTCACTATACCATACATGTGTAAACGTTGTTAAGAAAGGCACTTATTCTAAATACATTCCTCTTGAATTTATCTTTATGGTATAAGGTTAGTAAACCAAATTTTAAAAACATTACCTTTATATACGTCCCTAAAAAAGAAATAAGCTACTTGAAATTCAAACAAGGTACAATAGAGTTCATCGTTTAAGGTTCAAAAATATTATGAATGCGCAAAGTTATGTGTGGCATTTTAATGACGCAAGAAATTGTGGACAGATCCTCTTCATTTATATACTTTTTATTATTTTGTAAATAATAAACCGGTTGAATTAACATTTCACCATGTACCTACTGGCCACATGGTGATCTATGCATAGTAATGAATGGGTTTAACCTAATCGAGTGATATGATCGTTAAAACCATTAACTACTGATGGTGGAATGCGGATTCATAGTGAAATATAAGAATAAAATTGCTTTATATTTTTAAATAAACGATTAAATTTGAACTATCACACATGACGTAACCTTATTAACTATTTAATGTACATGGGTTACACAATTTAGATGGCCAATGACTGTCATATACGATTGCTTATAAATATACTAAAAAAAATAAGTACAGTAAAATAAGTGGAATTGAGAAACTTCCTCCTTTTTTGAAGTCGGTTAAAAAGAAGAAGTGAAAGTTTCTGTAACGACAAAAAAATTTCAATATGCTCACATTTTGCACTATGCTTATCACTATACTCATTATTTGCGCTAATATTTATCAGCTATATTAATTTCGTTATTTTATGGTTTGTATATTATTATGAATCAGTTTTGGGATTTAATATTTGATTTGGAATGAGGCTTCTATTGTTACTTAACTTTTAAAATCTGAAAAGTGACAATTCATTGATAGAATTGAAATTGATTTTAAAATCATTTTAAAATTAAAACCAGGTGGCCATAGTTGCGAAACCGTGCCACGTGTGTCACTGTCGCTCCCAGTCATCTAAGTCGTACTGCGGCCTTAACGGAGCAATATTCATTTGCTTCGTTTGCGTTCGAGAAGGCAGTTGGGGTGCAACGCTAAAAAATTTGTGAGGTAATTGGGGTGTAGGTTAAGGGACAAAAGTGGTGACTCCCGCTTCGGCTCGTATCTGGTGCAAAGGTTAGCCATCGCTATTCAACGGAGCAATGCAGCCAGCATAATGGGCACCTTTGCACGAGATCCGGTGTGGGTCGGGTTTATAAATTAGAGCTAAAAAAAAGCTATAAAGTAAAATAAATAACATCATTTTCTGTTGAAAGATTGCTGGAATGGGCATTACGTACACCCAGATTTAGGTGGCGTATACGCTCACCATTTACAAAATATCTTATAAAAAGATAAACTTATCTGATATAATTCGTCAAAATTGTAATTTTGTTGTACAGTAATATCATCTTTTTTCCTTTATTATTCTTTCAGGTGGTGAATTAGATAAAGATGTCTGCGTTTCAATATTCTCAGAGAAACTAGAATACCAGGGGGTATTAATAGTTTGGATCTGTAGGATTATTATTAACTGATTTTTGGGTAATTTTACATGATGGATATTATAACTCTATATGCATAACTTTAGAGCACATATTTGTGTGAGGTGCCTATATTGGTTAACTGTGTTATTTGCAAGTGATAATACAGTAACTATACAGTAAACTGGTCATCTTCCCAAAAACAGTGTATCGTCTTTGCTGAATAGTTTGTCTTAGTTATGAATGTGTAAATGTCGATTTATTTACGGTTACTACAGCTTTGATGATATCGTGGATTATATGCAAGTGATATGACACCGATAAACCAGGATACTTAAAAGAAGCCTGAAATAATTATCCGGTAATATTTATTACGGATAAAAGAATCAGCTTGCAAAGAGACCTTTACTTTAAAAGTATTTTGAAAATATAAATGCATTATCTTTCTAAAATCGGTTCAATGCTATTGCCCTACAGAAATCCATTATGAAGTGAAATTAAAAGGCTTTGCTTTAAAATAAATAGCTCTCCTGCGGTGACGACGGTTGCTTTACAGTGGGTTAGGTTTAACAAAAATGACGTACGGTGAAGATTCGATTAGTTGCTCTACTGACACGCAATGTATTGAATATTAGGTGATATAGACTGGGTTCGTGATCTACGATGCATGGTGTATGGAAATCTGATTCAAGACTGTTATACTTATCATCGTCACGTATATTTGCATTACGTGTAAATGCAAATGACCTATTACCTAACCCTAAGATTTAAATATTAGTAAGAAAGTTAGAGGATTGCCATAGTAGATAGTAGTAAGCCGTATGTCATCTGATCACACAGAAATTGTTTGTTATCTATTGTAAATGTGAATATCAGAGTTATTTTTTATTTGTTCAAAATCTATCATGAAAACTATCAAGAATGTACCTATGTAATATTAGTCAATTTTAATACTTAAATATTAGGTAATTCGTAATCATTAGACATAGTTTTGGGTTAAAATGTGAGTAAACTTAAGCGATGTTTGTTATAATATTTATAACATTATCTGCAGAGCGTCATTTCTAATGTGTTGTTATGATTAAATTGAGTGATTATAATACTTTATTTTTATTTCACATTTTACCAGTCATAATTTTCCAGCAGTTGTCCAAGGTGACAATCCCGAGTGTAGATTCTACCATTTCTTTTATATTGAGTTTAATAAACACTTTATTATTGTATTGGAAGAAACTAATTCCAGTTGGTGTAGAGTGGTTCCAAAGGGGGTTGGTATTCACCCTTCATTCACCTCCCACATGGGACAGTAAATGGATCCTTGTAACCAGTAGTAAGAAACTTACATCACTTCCTCAAATTGGGTTTCGAACTTTGCTATGGCATGAAAAACAGTAGAGCCAGCATATTTTAGAGATAAAGAAATATCGGTTGGATTAATTAGGGGGTTTAGTTTTACATTTGATTTTGCTGTGACCAATAATATAATAATTGGTCACAGCAAAACCAAATGTATTTTAAATATTTCCCACACACGCGTGCTAATTAAAGATTAGCACGCGTGATGCTGCCACTGGGAAAACCAATAGGTTGTTAATTAGGACAAGTACATCACACGATTTATTCGGCCGCCATTGCTATACAAACTCGAAGGTAACAGCAATGTTTTAACAACCTTCGCGTACCTACTTCATTACATTGCTTTATGATGGTTTTATGTAACTGGACCGAAATTCTAAAACCGGTCAAGTGCGAGTCGAACTCGTGCGCCGAGGGTTCCGTACCTTTTTTTTATATCAAAGTCAAAGTCAAAAACCATTTATTCTGTATAGACCATTAATACGGCACTTACAAAACGTCATAAAAAAATAAATAATCTAATGTTTGGCAAATGGACCACCGGTTCGAAACGCGGCCCTGTCCTGAGAAGACTCCGGCAAGAAACTCAGCGGGCTGTTTTGTTTTTGGTCTATTTACAAACATATTTACTTAACCTAAGTACAATATTTCATTTGAGTAGCATAGAGAGAGAGCAAACAGTTCATATCCAAGCTTGTTTGTCGTCTAAATAGTCTTGAATTTTATAGTAGCTGTTGCGTTCCGAAACGAAGTAAAAAAAAAAAAAAATTTGCGTTGACAGATCTATCTGACACTTGGTTGTCAACTTGTAGAAGGAATTGTCTTGAGAAAAAGGTCCCTTTTGGTTAAAATAAGTTTTGTTCGAATAAAGTATAATCCGCGAAAATCATATTTGCTTCGCGTTGGTTTGGTTATATTTTGGAATTATTAACGTAATCAGTAGGGAGTTGTTCGACCGAATTACATATTTGATGTGAAGGGCCACCTTGTACCACGCGCTGTGTTGATCTGTCTCACACAAAACATCATACACTATACACTTCAGATACACTTGGATACAGACACAGACAGGTAAAGCGTTTTGTTTCGGGCGCCTTCTAAGTAAATGGTAAGTCCAACCTATTTTGTTAACCTTAATTTGCTCTGTGAACCGCAGACTGCTCACTTCCCCATTGTAGCCAGGAGGGCCAACTTCCACTGCGCAATATACCTCCTGGCCCGGAATTGAACATTTGGTAGCAGAGCGTGGTTATGTCGGATTCGAACCAACTAAAACCGCGCGCAGTCTCGGGTCTCATAACCTTAAAATAACATTAGGACAATACCCTGTTTTTTAATGTGGTTTTGAATTATAAAAAATGAATATACAGTTTGAATTGATTTGAACTAAATGATAAAAAATATGAGTATCTACGGTCAGTGTAGCAGATATAAAACAATATTTTACATTTATGAACGCTACACAATACCAGGTAAATTGACAATACTTTAATAGTGTAACAGTAAATTTAAACCAGTTATGTTCAATTGTTATACATAACTTTAGTTTGCATGTTTTATGGGCCGTTGGTTCAATTTGGTAAGATATAAGAACATAGCTGTTCAAACACTTAATATCAGTTTGGTGTGCTAATTTGAAGTCATTGCTAGGGAACTATTATGACTGATTAATTGGCAATCTTTTTAAGGGATTTGATTTAATTTGCATTTGATTTAATCAGTTGATTGTTGCATGTCAGGCTTGTACACACATAACATTCTATAATTGAATGTTTATTTGTAAACTATATTGAATTATATTTTACTTTTTATTATATAAAATGGCTGTCTCGACCATCTTTGGTTTTGCATTGATGGGACCGGTATTTAAGGAACCCCCTCCACCTGAGTTTGATTGTGCATTGGTGTCCGGCTCCGCTCTCTCTGACGCCGTTCAGAGGTTTTGGGAGGTTGAGGAGCCCCCTCAGGTGGCCCTTTTGAACCCGGAACACCAGGAATGCGAATTGTTCTATCAGAACAACACGGGTCGACTCCGTTCCGGTCGGATTGTTACCAGGTTGCCCTTTGTCGCAGTGCGACCACCTCTCGGTGAATCTAGACCTACGGCCGAGAAGAGATTGTTGGCAATGGAGCGCCGCATGGGCAGGGACCCTGTGTTGAGGCAGAAGTACTTGGATTTCATGCAGGAGTACGCGGATTTGGGACACATGTCGGTGTCAAGATTGGATTGCCGCTCAGTTGAACATTACTTCCTACCCCATCATGCGGTCCTCAAGCCGTCCACTGGCAAGCTGCGCACGGTGTTTGATGGGTCTGCGCGAACTTCTTCGGGTGTCTCATTGAATGATTGCTTACATTCAGGCCCCAAATTGTTAAGGGACCTTTGTGACGTCATCACGTCTTTCCGTCGTCATCAGGTAGTCTTTGTGGCCGACATCAAGATTATTAAATATTAATTAAATAAATATACTACAACATTCTACAGCGCTTTCTAGACCCAAAGTAAGCATAGTTTAACAAGCTTGTGTTATGGGTTCTAGAACGCGGATAAAGATACTTATATACTTTTTTTTTTTGTAAATACATACATATTATACATAGAAACACCCAGACCAATGCAAATAGACATATTCATGCATACAAATATTTGCACTGAGCGGGAATCGAACCCGCGCCCCCTGTCGTAGCAGTCGAATGCACTACCGCTACGCCACAGAGGCCGTTCCGACAAACGGTCATTCACCAGGATGACAGACGCTATCAGTTAATCCTGTGGCGCGAGAACTCCCAGGACCCCATGATTGTGTACGAGCTCAATACGAATATATACGGCCTTCATTCTAGCCCCTTTGTTGCCATTCGTTCGCTTTGGGAGCTCGCGGACCGAGAGCGTTTGAAGTTCCCTCGGGCGTCCGCCATCTTGAAAACGGACCTGTACGTTGATGACGTCTGTACTGGGGCTCCCACGGTTGGGAAAGCCATTCTATTGCGTGACGAGTTGATTGGGATCCTGGCTTCCGCTGGATACGAGTTGCGTAAATGGGTGTCCAACTCTCCAGCTCTATTGGAAGGTTTGCCGGCGGATCATAGACAGGACCCGCATTTGTTTGAAGACGTTGACAACCCCGCCATGATGGCCGTCCTCGGTGTTCAGTACAGACCGGTCCAAGACATCTTTACATACGATGTCGACCTAGAGCCGCCCCACACTTGGACTAAACGACTTGTGTTGTCTACTGTCGCAAGGACTTTTGATCCTAATGGTTGGATTTGTCCGGTACTGTTTTGGGCGAAATGCTTGCTCCAGCGTCTCTGGACCGCGGGACTTGGTTGGGACGAGCCGCTTCGGGAAACCCTGTTGAAGGATTGGATCCACTTTGTGTCCACACTCCCTGCGGTCAATGAGGTCGTGTTGCCCCGCGCCATCCTCCCCCTGGGAGTTACACTGCTACCCTCCACGGATTTTGTGACGCGTCGTCGCACGGTTACGCAGCCGTTGTTTATCTGCGCACCGTCAGCGCGACAGGCCAGGGGAAGCTGTCGCTGGTCATGGCCAAGAGCAAGGTCTTCGAACAGCATTGACCATTCCCAAATTGGAGTTGTCAGGGGCAGCTCTTCTTGTGCGTCTATTGAATCACGTTGTTAATACCTTGGGTGAAACTGTGGACATTCGATCCTCTTACGCCTGGACGGACAGTCAAATTGTTTTGTGTTGGTTGAAGACGTCCGTTCACACTTTAGAGGTCTTTGTGGTGAACCGAGTGTCACAGATACAAAATTCTGCAACGCCTTTAACTTGGAGGCATGTCCCTGGGGACCTGAACCCCGGCGACGTGGCCTCACGTGGGTGCACGGCCCCTCACTTGATTGATCACCCCCTCTGGTGGGGGCCAGACTGGCTGACTCGGTCCGAGGATGCTTGGCCCCGAATGCCAGTCTTGATGTCGGATCCTTTGCCCGGGCTAAGGGTGCTCGCTGTTGAGACGAAGGACCCGCCGTTTGATCCCGACCTTTTGTTGAATCGGTTCAGCTCCCTCGATAAACTGTTGAATGTCACATCTTGGATCAGGCGCTTTCGTCACAATTGTAGGAACCGTGGGGACAAACGCCTGTCGCCGGTCCTTTCTCCTCAAGAGCTCCTCAAGAGCTTCTCCTCAGGAGTCTCTCCTCCTTTGGGTCCGCTCTGTGCAGGCTGCACACTTTGAGAAGGAGATTGAAATCTTGAAGTCCGGTATGGCTAAGTTGTCGGGAGCTATCAGCTGAGCCCCTTTTTGGATGATGCGGGTTTCTTGCGTGTTGGAGGACGTTTGAGGCACTCTAGCCTCCCCTACGGAGCTCGTCACCCCCTCTTGTTGCCCAAGGAAGGCCATTTGGTCAAGTTATTGGTGACTGATCGTCACATTAAGAACTCGCATGCCGGATGTAATGCGCTGTTGGCCATTCTGCAGCGAGACTTTTGGATTTTGTCGGCCCGTCGTACTATCCGCAGCATTGTCTTTCGTTGCATGCCATGTTACCGGACTAAGGCCCCCACTATGCAGCCCATGATGGGAGACTTGCCGGCTGATCGTGTCAATGAGGCAAGGCCCTTTGCAGGCGTCGGAACGGACTTTGCCGGTCCCTTTTTGGTGAAGACGTCTACTCTTCGTAACAGTAAAATCCTTAAGGCTTATTTGTGTGTTTGTCTGCCTGTCAACGAAGGCAGTACACTTGGAGCTAGTAACCTCGCTCTCGATGGAGGCCTTTGTGGCAACTTTGGATAGATTCGTGTCTCGCCGTGGGTTGCCTTCTTTAATTAGATCTGATTGCGGTACCAATTACAGAGGTACAAGTAACTATTTGAAGGAAGTTTACGCCTTCCTTGCGGAGAACCAGGTTGACATAGGCAACAAATTAGCCCGCAGAAGGGTCACTTCGCTGTTTGACCCGCCAGCCTGCCCCCATTGGGGGGGTATTTTTGAAGCCGCGGTGAAAGCGGCCAAGGGACTCTGGCGGAGATTATTGGGAGACACAGTTCTCACTTTTGAGGAATTAGCTACGGTATTTTGCCGCATTGAGGCCGTACTAAACTCGCGTCCATTGTGCCCGCTCTCTTCGGACCCTAATGATTTGGAGGCCCTAACCCCGGGCCATTTTTTGATTGGATAACCACTTGTCGCCCTGCCGGAGCACCCCTTTGTTGATGTGAGCCGAAATCGGCTATCGCGGTTCCAGTTAGTGCAAAAGCTTGCTCAGAGCTTTTGGAAGCGTTGGAGCTTGGAGTACTTGCACATCCTCCAGCAGCGCGTCAAGTGGATGGATAAAACTCATCCTCCCAAGGTTGGAGACCTCGTCCTGATTAAGGATGCCAACCTAATGCCGTTGTATTGGCGCCGGGGGCGCATTCTCAATCTAGTGGCTGGCACCGATGGGGTTCCTCGGTTTGCTGAGGCTTTGGTTGACGGATCGGTGATGAGGAGAGCGGTCGCAACCTTATCAACATTACTAATTGATTAGCGGACGGGAAGGCCCGTCCGGGGGGGGGGGGGGGTAGATGTTGCGTTCCTAAACGATGTAAAAAAAAAAAACAAAATTTGCGTTGACAGATCTATCTGACACTTGGTTGTCAACTTGTTGAAAGAATTGTCTTGAGAAAAAGGTCCTTTTTGGTTAAAATAAGTTTTGTTCGAATAAAGTATAATCCGCGAAAATCATATTTGCTTCGCGTTGGTTTGGTTATATTTTGGAATTATTAACGTAATCAGTAGGGAGTTGTTCGACCGAATTACATATTTGATGTGAAGGGCCACCTTGTACCACGCGCTGTGTTGATCTGTCTCACACAAAACATCATACACTATACACTTCAGATACACTTGGATACAGACACAGACAGGTAAAGCGTTTTGTTTCGGGCGCCTTCTAAGTAAATGGTAAGTCCAACCTATTTTGTTAACCTTAATTTGCTCTGTGAACCGCAGACTGCTCACTTCCCCATTGTAGCCAGGAGGGCCAACTTCCACTGCGCAATATACCTCCTGGCCCGGAATTGAACAGTAGCCTTTTTGGCAGAGTTTACTTTTAATTAGGCTTTTAAATTTATGAAGAGGTAGATTCTTCAATTCACTAGGAAGCTTGTTGTAGAAGCGTATACAGTTACCCTGAAAGGAATTACTAATCTTGTGGAGCCGACTATTACAAACCACAAGATTGTTTTTATGTCTAGTATTTACGTTATGTATATCACAAAGCCTTACAAAATTGGAAATGTTTCTTCTAACATACAAAAGATTTTCAAAAATATATTGGGAAACTACAGTTAGAATGTTTATTTCTTTGAACTTTTCTCGGAGGGAGACTCTTGGGTCCAACTTATAAATCGCAAATCACACCGCTTTTGCAGTACAAAGATTGTATTTAAATCTGCGGCATTACCCCAAAGGAGAATGCCGTAGCTCATAATACTATGGAAATAACTGAAATAAACTATTCTAGCGGTATCTATGTCTGTTAAAGTCCTAATCTTTTTCACAGCGTAGGAAGCAGAACTTAACCTATTAGCTATTTTTTCAATATGTGATCCCCACTGTAATTTAGCATCGATACTTAAACCTAAGAACACGGTTGATTCCACAAGGCTCAACAACTGTCCTTTAAGTTGTACATTGGTTTCGACCTGTGTAACATTAGGTAAGGTGAATTTAATACATTTGGTTTTTTTTTCATTAAGGCAAAGATTATTTATATTAAACCAATGAACCACTCGTGAGATTGTTATATTGTTATATATATTTCGGACACATCAATTTGACTTCACCTCGCCTGATTGTAAGCTGAAGGTACAGTCTCAGGAAAGAGGGTCACCATTACATACACGTACCATGTTAACAATGGTGGCACTCAGCTTGACGGCCTCATCAGAAGAGGATGGTCGTCGCAGCACCGCGTGACACCCACCAGACCCACTAGTGCTGCGACCACAATCCTCCTGCCCGGCTATGCACTTGCTGACCCCTGAACGCAACCAAACCGAAATTGGATGACTATGGAGGGTTTTTCGCAATCGTGCACGGTGGTACCTACCCCGCGAATTTTGTGACAAATTTGTGTCATCAAATTTCTACCACCAGTAAACCTTTTTTTTACCTACCAATTATACCGCAATATATCAATAAAATTGGTATCGCAATAAATATTTACCTTACTTGAGGTTGGTGCTAATAAAGCTAGTCCTCTAAATTGTATGAGTGCCCATACAACTCAGAGGACTATCTTGATTGGTGTCAACTATGTATTCATTTTCAACTTCGCACAATTTTATTTATTTACCTTACTTGAGGTTGGTGCTAGTAAAGCTAGTCCTCTAAATTGTATGAGTACCTATACAACTCAGAGGACTATCTTGATTGGTGTCAACTATGTATTCATTTTCAACTTTTATATTTTTGGGAATTTTTCCTATTATTTGAACACAAATAAAGCAAGGTCGTACAGCAGTAAGTGATTCGATTCGTGATTCTAGGTCAACGGGAGCTACTATATAGGTTCTCGACCTAAAACCTATAGAGCCGTTGATATCGCGTTAATTATCACGATAATCAACGGCCATTTCCTGACAGTGTGGACCGAGCATAAAAGTAATGAACATAAAATGTGAAACGCAACTCTGGATACTTTGGCACATTGTAGGATGTTACTTTGGTTTGTGGTTCTCAATACTTCCGCTAGATGGCTCTAGCTACAAATTTGAACTTAACACTAAGTAACTTCGCAGTTACTAGAAATATTGTTTTTATAAAACATAACATACATAACGCCTACTTCACGCCTGTATCCTCGAAGGGGTAGGCAGAGGTGTATTACACACCCAAGATTCGCCAGTTATGTTTAGGTCCCAATGTAATAGGGGGCGAGCCTATTGTCATCTACCGGGCACATTACTAAGCGAGCGATAATCAACATTTTTAATACACACATAACTACGAAAAGTCAGAGGTGTGTGCCCGGGGCGACTGGGGATCGAACTCGAGACCTCGTCTCGGCAGTCCGTGACGTACACCACTGGACTATTGCCGCTATTTAAAAAAGATATTATTTAAGAATGGATTTTTAAATTCATAAGGAGAAGACGGGGGAGGATCACACGGCACTGATGGGAAGTGCGCATCACCAGAGGACGTCACACTTATAATAGTGACATGTCATGACCGTACCAAACTGCCCATGACCTGCCGATATCTTCTGGTTTTACCGGCTATTTTGATAACACAGGTTCCTAAATTATGTACATAAATTTCACATTGTTTTCTTATTCTTACATAATTTCATATTCATATAACATTCAAGAATGAACCTCTTATGATTTTTTTGAGATAGTTGTATCATTGTTTAATAAGCAACGAATTTGTCGAACTTTCAGTCAATGCTATATGTTTCTGTATATAAATAGTTATATTTTGTAACATTATGTTATTTGTGAGATTCCTATTAGATCTGTTTTTTCTTCTTTCGTGTCAATGATTTAATTTTTTTTCTTTACTAAAAGATAAAAAGTATTAGCACCAAAATAGTTAAATAGATATAGAATAGAGAATTAATTAATTTATTAGTAGTTTATGGACCCATTTAAAAAAAAACTTCTTGCATTGGGATTGGTTTAACTTCAAGTTCGTCCCATATCAATTTTATTAGTTTTGGATCTAGATTCCGGAAATGCAGCAAGAAACTCCTCAAAAACAAATAGATAATGTGAATGTGTGTTATCAAGTTTAGTTATAGTTATAGCTATAGTACATTACGATATTAGTGCGTTAAGATGGTTATAACATGCGAGGCGGAATTTCAGCCCGAGCCGAAGGCGAGGGCGTAATTGAGCCGAACATGTTATAGGATTTTTTTAGGATTGCCGGATGCTGATTGTTATACCGGGCACAGTTTCAGAAGAACGTCAGCTACATTACTTGCTGATTCGGGAGCTGATATATTAACTTTAAAGCGGCATGGCGGGTGGCGTTCTAACGCAGTAGCAGAATCTTATGTAGAAGATTCCATTCAAAACAAAGCAAATATAAGTGCCAAAATAACTCAGGCAATAAATTTGGAGCCACAAACGAAGAAGTTTTGCCCTGAGCCGCGCCCCTCTACTTCTACTGATGATACTTTTTTATTTACAACTAATGACGAATTACAATGCTCTTCTGCCGCCTTTCAAGAAGTTTCGTCGTCTCCAACATTTACCCTAACACAAAACAATGACATTATGAGTAGTAATAATAATAATAAAAAAATAATTAAAAAACCAACTACAACTACGTATCATTTTAATAATTGTAATTTCACTAACTGTTTCAATAATTAAAAATGAACAAAATATAAAATGTTTTTTTTTTCTGTTTCCTCGCAAATGTGTTAAAAAACGTCGTACGATATACGTGCGTATTGGTTATAACATGCTCGGCTCGATTACGTCCTCACCTTCGGCTCGGGCTGAAATTCCGCCTCGCATGTTATAACCATCTTAACGCACTAATATCGTAATGTACTATTTTAACACCCTTGCTCGTAAAGCTGATGTAATTCCACCGGTTTTAAATATGTAAAGCAGGTCATAACAAACGCGTGTGTTACCAAAGCAAATAGTTAAGTTGTAGTCCATACAAATTCCATAACAGTATTATTTACCATTTCAAATATGGAACTGATCGCCGCCGCACGACTCCAGCTAGTGAGCAGCGCGCTGTTGCTATTCAAATTTCGAACTAATCGCCGCGCGGCGCTAGTCAGTAGGCAGCGCAAGCGCGCTGTTAATTTCACTAACTGTTTCAATAATTAAAAATGAACAAAATATAAAATGTTTTTTTTTTCTGTTTCCTCGCAAATGTGTTAAAAAACGTCGTACGATATACGTGCGTATTGATTATAACATGCTCGGCTCAATTACGCCCTCGCCTACGGCTCGGGCTGAAATTCCGCCTCGCATGTTATAACCATCTTAACGCACTAATACCGTAATGTACTATAACTAATATCGTAGTGGACTATAACTTAACTATTTGCTTTGGTAACATACGCGTTTTTTATGACCCGCTTTACATATTTAAAACCGGTAGAATTACATCAGCTTTACGAGCAAGGGTGTTAAAAAGATGTATTATGTTATACTGATGGAAAAAACCAATATATCTACCTTTGTAAAGTATTATTATGTAGAAAGAACTTACGGGTCATTGTCCCTTTTATCGTCCCCTAATTAATTTCCCAGGGAATTAAGACACTCGCGTATGTAATAATGTACCGTATATTGATGCTGACAAATATGATAACAATTACACGTGTTCACGTAAATTTATTATGCTTATGACTAGAACAGCCGCTTTATTAACTTTTTAAAACTAAATTAAATTAAATGCTAATACCTATATTTTTTCTGAGGTATGAAAGGGATTTACCGAATTAATATTTTTGTGTGTGCTTAAGACTGATACTGGCCGTTTATTGCTGATGAGGCGGTCTCTGGTGCCTATTTAGTAGTCTTTAATAATGTTACGATCTTTTTTTAGGTTCACTATCTTACTTTTGTTCTTGCAAGTGTTTCCTGCACAAATCGTTATCTATATATACTTATATAAACAAAGTCGTGTTAGTGATGACCGCTATGACCTTGAGAAAGGGTGGACCGGTTTCATGATCTTTGATTTTTTAGATTTACTATATTGTGCCTTTTTGTGTTTTTTTTTGCTGTAATCCACACTGTTACCCCACCGCCGGGTCAGAGTGGTTTTTTTTTGTTTTTTTTTATATTTAGCACACGTCAATTTGATTTCACCTCGCCTGATGGTAAGCTGAAGGTAAAAACTCAGGAAAGAGGGTTTGCAAATTTGTGTCATCAAATTTGCAACGGTGGGTGTCACGCGGTGCTGCGACGACAATCCTCTTCTGACGAGGCCGTCAAGCTGAGTGCCACCATTGTTAACATGGTATGTGTATGTAATGGTGACCCTCTTTTCTGAGACTTTACCTTCAGCTCACCATCAGGCGAGGTGAAGTCAAATTGACGTGTCCTAAATATTAAAGAAAAAAAAACAAAAAAAGAAATTTGTGTCATCTAATTTCTACCAACAGTAAAATGTAATGTCGGACATTACATACCCCCACCAAATGCGAAAACAGTAAGCCGTCTCCGGTTTCTAATGCCGGGATGTAAGGTGGCCAAATAAGGTAATTCCCTCGAACTCCGTCTTACCTTGGGCTATCTACGGCTTTGAAATGGTCCCTTCGGGATTCTGTTCCTTTTTTTTCCGTGCAGTAATCCCTTCGGATACCCCCCCGCCGGCCAGCGGGGGCGGTTATATCGGGCTTGAACCGACTAAAACCGCACGCCATCTCGGGTCATGTTACCAATTAGGATACTTAAAAATATGAGACATTCATGAATATCAGCTGATAGGGTAGCCAACATAATTTGATTCTAAGTCGGAACGAAGTTTGCCAGGTCAGCTTTAAATAAAAATAAGGTCCGCTCAAGCACCGTGTAGTAATTGCCCTTTTAAGAATAACTATTTCGGTATATTTACTCTGCGGTTAAAAAATTAAGCATATTTATGTGTTGTCAGGTGAGCTATAAACGGCAGATTGGCCTATTCCGTAGTTGAGCTGAGTGAGACGAAGTCGAGCGAAAGCTTCTCATACCAGACTTCAGGATTTTCTTTGTCACAGGTCTCCTCCTAAACTACTAATCCAATCAGAACCAAATTTGGCATGATTAAAGAGGTCAATCAGAGGAAGGTTTATGGATATATTTTGAAAAAATTAATGCTACCACAGAGGAATGATCACCGTTAAAAAAATTCCAGATGGAATTACATAATAACCGCTCGAGACCAAAGTTTACACGCTCAGAAAGCATGTCCAGAGGTGTGACTTTCAAAAAGAATTTTCAAAATCGGACTTGCCACGGAGGAATGATCACTGTTCAAAATTTTCAAAATCTGATTCACGATGTCTCACTCAGCTCAACATTGCAAGCAGCGATTCGCCTTGCAGACCAAGTTCTTAAGAGTTCCATTAGATGGGTCTACATCACATTTTACAATTCAGCTAAAGGCTTAAACTATTCGTTTTGACAATCGAAATACTTTAACTCCGTTCTGAAGCAGAGATTTGTAGGTACGAGTAGAAAAAGAATACTCATTACTTTAAATTTTGCTAAAACGACTATTCAGGCTCTTCCTATAAATATTTTAGGCGAGTTCAAATTATCTACTATATTATGGATCACCTCGCAATGCACAAAGTATTTAGTTACCTCTATCTGTAAGTATGTCTGTCTATGCCTGTTTCAAATTTCCAATCGATTAGTGAAAATAAGTTTAGTTAATCTGCTGACAATTTATATGCTTTTATTCAAAGTTAAAGAAAAAAAATCATTTATTCTGTAAGTATAGGACATTAAAAAAGCACTTACAAAACGTCAAAAAATAACTAATGTTTAGCAAATGATACATTTTCAACCCCGCATGAAAAATGTTTGTTCTCTGCAACAAAATATGGTACCACTTTTAAATTTTTCACCACGAATAAACTGCTGTTGCAGGATTGCGTTCCTTCGCAGTTTTTATGGAACAGCAATGTATTTTAAAGAGACAGCTTGTACTTGCAACAGCTTTTTATAATAATAATCCGATGCTATGTTTTGCTTGTCTTACCAAGCGCAAATAAATCATACAATTATTGTTTCAGAAAACTTTCTAAATAGTAAGCTCTGCTCTGAATGTAATAATTTGTGTTCCTATTGAAATAATAAACAAAACATGAAATATTTCATAAGCTCAACTAAGACGTTACATTTCCTATTTGTATGTAAATTGCGTTTATTTATTCTACTTGTAATGTATTCATCTGACCAATCCGTTATGTATTATTTGTACTCGTAATATTACATTATATTGATAAATGTACTTTAAATTCCTCTAGCACTAAGCACATTGCATCCAATTTTCTATCTACGAAACTTAACTTTTACTTTCATAAGTGTATTTTTAGAGTTTTTTACCTAATTTTATTTCAGTTTTTGTGGGGTATTTTTTAAACTCATTTTCTTAAAAGGATTAGGTACATAAACAGAACCTAATATTGAAATACCTATAAACACCTTCAGGGATCGGACTTTAGTTTTGTTACATATTGTATATCGAGCGAGTAGTCTTGGGTTCGGTTCCTAGGTTGGGTTATGTTTCATTAGGTAAGTACTGTGTCAGTTAGGAAATTCTCACTAGGGGTCGTTATAGGTCATCTCCATATTACGTGAGACTGAAAAATATACGTTTTGAAATGTTGCAATAATGCAATACATCTCTACGAACTCCTACGAAGATATATAAGCGTAAGTAGGTAAGTAGTAAATGTTAACATAAAAAAGAAAAAAAAATGTCGTTCGCGCGGTTGGTTTATAGATATTATAAGTACATATCTAGAATTGTGCTTCCCTTAAAAGTAAAAATGTATAGGTATTTATTATGGTATGGTTTTAAATATTGTATGTAATGTTCATAACATTAATAGCTTTTATAAAAAATAACAGTTTATAGATGATAACGATACGGTTTTGTTCATCAGTTCTTTCAGCTTACGAATAGGTATATCGATGTCAAGTAGTAGCTAATTTGCTGGACTCGCACTGGTGACTGCTGGAAGCTTTCACTCCTTTCCTCTTCCTAATTTTCGTATATTCCTCGGTCTTACTTCTTTAAGCGAGTGAAATCTCTTATATTGCAAGCATTTACAGACCATGGTGATTTACGTTATTTCTTTATTTTTATTACGGAGTCTCATACCTATGTAAAGGGTAATAAAATAGTATCTACTACATTGTTGTAAAAAGTATACACAAGTTATGTTACGTATTGTAGATGACATCATCAAAACTGTCTAAAACGCTCGTCATTACTTATATTGTCGAAAAAGTTCAAGTGCATCGGTAGTAGCTGGTAGGAACACATATTTTTTTGTTTAAAGATTTACGTTTTTAGATTTCTATTTTTTTGTTTAAAGATCTGCACTGTTCGTACCTATGTATGTTGTCCGTCAAAATAGGCAAACCATTTTTCGACCATTTGTTGACATCCGACTGTGCTGAAATTAATAATATTGTACCATTAATAAGGTACCATGGTGCTGGTCTGGTGATGGAGTAGGAAGGTGGCCACAGGAACTTCTAAATTAAACAAGATAAACCTATCGAGTTTGGGCTTATTTGTTTTGTCTTGAGACTCTCTGGTGTTATATGGTAGTCAGGGTCTGGAAATGGTGTAGGAAGGTGGCTATAGGAACTCCTAAACTAAACAATATAAACATATCGAGTTTGGGCTCGTTTGTTTTGTGTTGGCGAACCCTTTGTTGTTACATCGTATTCGGGGTCACTCTGGTGCTACATGATATTATTAAACTAAAAAGATGAAAATAAAATATTTTGTGAATAAAAGATTGTTTAAAAAAACTTTTTTATTAATTATTGTATTAAAAACATAATAATTAATTTTATTCTATGACGTCAGCTGCGATGCGTGTAAATATGTCATTATGTGTTTGACTGATTATGATTATCTATTTTATTGAGAGAAAGAAATCATGTCATTTTGAGATAGAGTCACCAATTGCCACTTTTCTTCGTTTTACAGAAAAATCTTGATACTTTGCTAAGTAGGTGCGGTGTATGCTCCCAATTTACCGCATCGCATCGAGTTAGCATACCAAAATAGGGTAATTAAGTATAGCATATGAAAACTGTGTACATTACTAAATAAGGTTGCTGTAAAAAATTGTAAACTTCTTGTTTTAGTCATTGGATCCAACGTTGCTATTTGATGTTAAATAAAAATACTAGTGTTGACCTTGAGAAGTTGAGGACTAAATTCCATTCTTCTGATTGGCTATTAAAATGTTTTAGTTGATGACAACCCGTGGTTTACTAGGAGAATGTGTGGAGTACATTATTCAACCACAAGGTGCAATAATAGTGTTCTTGTATTTAAAATGGAAACAACTTATATGTATTATTTATCTAGTGTATGCCCCACCATGACCTACGGGTCCAAGCTAACCTCACCTGCAAGCTGGTACCCCTGCTGATGGATGGACGAGGTTCTGGCGCAGGCTTTTCTTCGAGTTTGGGGGTAGATCCTGTTATAGCCAAGATACGCCATATCAGGAGGCGAAAGACTCCGGGCTCCAAAGTATGTATGACTGTACAAAGAAGTTATTGATCGTAAACGGTTACTGGTAGTGTAAACACTTTCTGGGGAAGGGACCAGGCGTTTTTCACGATAGTATTCACCAGCACGATTATAGCACTTGGTATATATATGAAGGAGCATGATATGTGTGGTGTGGTGGTAGAGCGTTTAACTTCAAGGCAGTGGCGCCTCCGATCCTGGCATAATACAAGTGTTTTGGTTTTAGTGTGTTTCGGATAGATCATGTGTGAGTTCATTAATTACTGAAGAGTGTACCCCTATATACTAGTACTGTGTGAGAGTTGAAGTAATTAAAAGTTTACAAAGTGAAGCAATGCACTTCAACCCCTCTCAGGGTTAAGACGTCAGACGGCAGTTGCTCCCATAAAAGACGTATAAGCCAAACCAAAAGTAGGAGAAGTAGTAAGCAGGCTCTGAGATGAAAGGAGGGAATGCAACCGTGAATAATGCTAAGATGATGATGATGGTCTGGGAAGGCGAATTTCGACCATCATTCAGTTAATTTTAAGTTTGAATACTTATGAGGTTATTATATATATATTGGCAAAGGGCAAATGTCTACAGTCATTGAATTTGTAAAGTAATTCATGAAATATATTTTTATCAGTAATTATGAAATATTTTTTATAATTAGATTCGGTATATCTACAATAGACCCGTAACAAAGAACAGCTGAAATGTCAAAGTTCATGAAATTGCCATTCACAAAGATTGTGACAAATTTTCAGCTCTCAGCTACTCATCGTATTAATGCAACATGATATAAGTGTGACGTTACACGTTACGACGATACATCTCAGGTACTCGTAACTGAAGCTTTTGATTAAAGATCTATGGAATTTCGTAGCTACGAAACAAAGTTATGTTCGCAAACTATGCCCATCAACAATTTCGTGTTTGTAATAACGTCTAATGAATATTGAATATCTGAAACTAGTAGAATTGTTGTGTGTGTGATACTATTCCATTATATTGGTGGGGAGACGATATACCTTATTAAAGACGGGTTGTATTGTGATCTTGAGTGTGTGCTCGCATCGCCGACCTATAAAAGTCATAGGCAGGACATATGCGAACAGTTCAGTGGTGATCAGTGCTGTGTTCAACGGTGATTTATAAAAAACAGGTAGGGTTCACAATAACGTGATGTTTAATTATTGTATTTACTTAAAATTTTCTTGAATGACGCAATTTTTTTAATTTCCTTATTTTTAATATATTTGTTAAATTCAATAAAATTATTCATAAAAGTGTATGTATGTGTATGTAAAAATACATGACATTGTGAATATGGACGTTGTGAAAATGTGTTCAAATAATGTTCTGTAATAGTGTTAGCAAAATTTTATATACTTTATCATTTCATACCAAAAAAAATATGTGACTTTTAAAGAAAGTATGAGATTTGATTTTGGATTCACCTGATATTTCGGTGCCGAATGATGTAACACACAATAATATATAGTTCGTGCTACAGGGCTCGTGGCTAAGTGGTAACCGAGTAGGTTTTATTAATAATAATATTGATTATTTCTAAATTTAAATTTACAACAACTAAATAACTGATTTTGATCCTAGATACGATGTACCAAACAAGTATACAGCCCAGAGGTCGAAAGTGTAATGGCCGGGGTTTGAACCTACGACTTCTTGATGGCATATTTACGACACTTTAGCCACTAAGCTACCGCTTCATGGTAGAAAATGTACGGCACTACTAGCTTCTTAATATACCATTGCCCAAGTTAGAAACATATATTTTGTACTTCCGTGACCAGAGGGCTGGTTTATTCCTTGCGCAGAGAATTGGCATTGCCAATCAACATGGCAATGTTATCAGCCTTATGGCGACCCTTCCAGTTGACTTTGATTGAGGAAAACTTTGACGACTAGACCCGTAGGCTTGTATTTATATTTTGTAATGATTTCTTGTGTACTTCTTTTAGATTACCATGAAGGTGTGTACTATTATCTTCGGTTTACTGGTGGCGTGTGTAGCGAGCTTGGCAGCTCAAAACGGTCCCATATTGACCGCTTTACAGCCACCACACATCGATGATACCCAACAAGTTGTCGTAGTCCCTCAGAACCGACAGAAGAGAAGTTTACTTCTTGGTGAGTAACTTTTCTAATTGAAGGTGGATCTGCAGAACGTAGAAAGAAGTATTTTTGATACTATTACTGCGCAAAGAAGTTGAATGTGTGTATGGGGATCCTACAAAGAACTTCAGAGCCCAAGCCAACCTTAAGAGTGGTACACCTGCTGATTAACGGACGAGGATCTAGCACAGGCTTTCCTCTCGAGGTTAATCGTTAAATAAAAAATGAAACATGCATTGTTTACGTTCATATGTCAATGTCAAACACATCCTACTAATATTATAAACGCGAAAGTTTGTGAGTATGAATGTATGTATTTTTGTTGCTCTTTCACGCAAAAACGGCTGAACGGATCTGGCTGAAATTTGGCACAGGGATATATTATAGTGCGGAATAATACATAGGCTATTTTAATCCGGGAATAGGTGCCCATGGGTTGCGGGAACGGGATCAGAATTCTACGCGGGCAGAGCCGTGGGTAACAGCTAGTAATGATATATTTGTACACGCTCTCAACTAGCGAAACAAAAAAGACTATTACACAGACTATTATGGGTAGTCCATAGGGCGAAGTAGGACCCACCACCCTATAGAGTTCCAAAAAAACAAAATGTTTTAATAAGCTTCTAAAAACATGCAAAAATAATAACAGAAAATAATTTTATATTGTGGTAAGTTTATCATGATCGCAGTTATTTTCACTTGTGAAATCCGACCTATGTCATAATGATATTTCTTCTAAATACCTACAGATATCATTAAAAGAAGGAATATGAATCATATGACAATGTTTTCAAGGTGCATGGGCAATTGACTTGAATTAACAAAAAATATTATTTATTCAATATCACTGCCAAAATATTATTCATTAAAGCGGTTCCGCTGCTTTTCCTTTTTTACACTTTTTCCTTTAGATGCCATTTGAGGGAAAATTACAAGGTAACGATACTTTTACCGTATCTATATGTTGAAATGAAATTTACAGTGGTCAATGGGAAATTTTTGGACTGTTTGGAAAAGATCATATAAATAGAATTTAAACATGTGTTGTTTCACAAGCTAGTTAAACTATGCTTACTTTGGGTCTAGAAAGCGCTGTGTAGACTGTCGTAGAATATTATTTATTTATTACTATTTATTTTAGATATTTAATTATAGTCCTATAGCCAATGTGTATCATAGAATTTCAAGTAAACTTTTAGTCATTATCGTGTTCCCGATTTCTAAGTTATTGAGAATTACCTTGCACATGTATATTGATCTCTTCAAGGAGCTTGGGTAATACACGCAATATGCGTAAGTGTTAGTTAATTAGTCAACCTAATTCGGTATCCGTATGAGAGTGTTGACCTCTGCCTAAACAAATACTGGCGATCATTGGACTTTAATAAATGAATATTAGGTACTAAATCAATGTTACTGGGATAATATACATAGATATCCAATTAATTTTGTTCATGTAGTACTTTTATTGAATTTAACCACACTACTGATCCACGCGACCTGAGGGTTTATTTTGTATAAATTGCGTATGGCTAAATTGGATATAGAATATAAAAAAAAACAAATACATTTTTGACGTTATTTGATAAAATACTTTCAACTGTAGTATAAGCCGCGTCAAACTTCTTGGCCGCTTTGAACATAGCTGCGAGTTAACACTTGCGCATGTACAGTCGAGTGGGCAATACATATCTACCTAAGGAAATTATTATAATGTGAGAAGTTCAATATACTAGAAAATTCTAGAGGATATCACCTTCTCGGTGAATGGAAGATTTTTTGAATCAAGTTTAGTGAATTATCAATAAAACGCCCCTAGTTCGTACCACTGAAACCTAATTTTCTTCTACCGTCCTGAGGTCAGGGTCGTCAAGAAGTTTGGTGCGAGGTGTGAGTAACTATTAGCTTATAAAATAACACAATACATAGCTGGCATTTATATAATTTCCAAAATGATTATTACTATGGAATGTCATTAAAATTGATTGATTGAAAGAGAGAGAAAAATCTGATCTGACGGTAGCTTTTTGATCATTTATTAGTTGCCGTTGCCAAATGGCAAAAAACGGAACCCTTATAGATTCGTCATGTCTGTCTGTCTGTCCGTCCGTATGTCACAGCCACTTTTTTTCCGAAACTATAAGAACTATGCTTTGGAAACTTGGTAAGTAGATGTATTCTGTGAACCGCATTAAGATTTTCACACAAAAATAGAAAAAAAGCAATAAATTTAGTTAGAACTAAAATAAAAAAAAAATCATTATACGTATGTGGTTATCTATGGATAGGTCTTCAAAAATGATATTGAGGTTTCTAATATAATTTTTTTCTAAACTAAATAGTTTGCGCGAGAGACACTTCCAAAGTGGTAAAATGTAATTTTTAAAATAAGAGAATGATAAAACTAAAAAAAATATATGATGTACATTACCATGTAAACTACCACCGAAAATTAGTTTGAACGAGATCTAGTAAGTAGTTTTTCTTTAATACGTCATAATTCGTGCACCGCAATTTACCTTTCATTCAATCAACTCAAATACAATAATTAAAAAAACATTAGTATGTTACTTGCTGCTACGGAACCCTTCATAGGCGAGTCCGACTCGCACTTGGCCGCTTTTTTATTATTATTTTGTTACTTACACATTGAAACACGAGAAAATATTATTTCTTATTATAGAGAATCAATGGAAGTGATTTATAGATATAAGTTCAATTTCATCATTTTGTATAATGTATTTGTAGTTTTTATTGTTTCTGCAATATTATTAAGTTAAGTATTAATAATCGCTAAAGCAATTCTAAAACAACAAGAAAATTTAACAAATAATTATATCAATAGATCCAAAACTACACTAGAACACAAACTACACCCCGGCGTCTGCAGACCCGAGACGGCGTGCGGTTTTAGTCGGTTCAAGCCCGACATAACCGCCCCCGCTGGCCGGCGGGGGGTATCCGAGGGGATATCCGCACGAAAAAAAAAAAGGTACGCACACCTTTCGAGGCGGCGAGTCTCCTTGCCGGAACTCCGCCATGGGACCTGGAGTTGAGAGCCCTTTCGCAACTGTACCAATGGCGAAAGGAGGCGCGGGAGCAGGGACGGAACCCCGAGCCTCGAGAAATCGAGGCCGTGCAGTCTCAGCTCCGCCAGGCCATCGTGGTGGAGTGTAAGGAACGACTTGGGCGACCAAGCGCAGGGCACGCCGCAATAGCGGCGGTAAGGCCCATCATGGAGGATTGGCTAGAGAGGCGACACGGAAGCCTCTCGTACCGACTGACGCAGGTGATCTCCGGTAAGGGGAGCTTCGGGGACCACCTGCATCGGATCAAAAAGGAGTCAACGCCTGAGTGTCATCACTGCGACGCGAGCGAGGACTCAGGGCTGCACACGCTGGCGGACTGCCCGGCGTGGGAGGCGCCGAGGCGTGATCTCGTGGCAACCAGCGGGGTGGGACTCCTTTCGCTCGGCAGCATGATTGCGGCAATGGTGCGGAGCGCGCCCGGGAGAGATTTAGAACTCTCCCGGCCCGCCGAGGCCGCAACATGCCCGCCGCGCGTCGCAGGCGTCTCAGGCGCCGGAGGTCACTTAACGACCTCCGTCCTCCATGAGCGCAGGCCTGGGGGTGGCAGGTGAGGCCGCCTGTCACCCCAGCAGAAGCAGGCCGGGACGGTGGGGCGACTAGCGCCCCTCCCCCAAACCGGGGCAAGACGGGGACACCGTGGTTCCCAAACCCGAGGGGGCCATCTCGAAACCGGAGATGGCCCAGGGTTAGTCGGGGTGCGAGGGATTTGCTCTATGGGCAACCTTATACCCCGGCGTTTTAAAAAGGAAAAAAAAAGAAAAAGGTACGCACATCTTACCTGCTACCCTTTTTTTTTTTTTTTCGTGCGGAAATCCCTTCGGATACCCCCCCGCGTGCCAGCGGGGGCGGTTATGTCGGGCTTGAACCGACTAAAACCGCACGCCGTCTCGGGTCTACAGACGCCGGGGTGTAAGGTTGCCCATAGAGCATATACCTGCTACCCTACTAGTCTCTTGTCTAAGTCTAAGTCACACAGAGATTTGTTACGTCCTTATACTTGCCGTGAAATATTGTAATGGCAAGAAAAGGGTTAAAATCCCTCCTGTGGTCCGAATGATTACAGTTTAACATGGATACCTGTAAGAAGATTATGAAACTGATACATTTGAAATATTTTGCTTCGGATTAAGTAAAGGACTATCATGGTCGTTATATATATGTAAAATTTTGGCCTATGTTAAAGTAATACTAAACATGCGAATACAAATTGGTAGTTTCAATTCACAATCTAACTTCTAGATTCATTTGAATTATGTGAGGAATGTAACACAGGGTTATTATAGATGTGTGGGGTTTTGCGGTTACGTCTTTAAGCAGATTTGGTGTACCGATGTTACATTATCGTAGCAGTATAATAGGTGAGATTCGACCTCCACTTCGCTATTGAACGGTTGTTGGTATCGGAAATACCGAGTAGCGAACTGTATCAACACTGTAAGGTTTCATGTTGCATGTACAATGGGTATTTTTATTGTAGAATAATAGGATAATAAAATGCGCAAAACCGATTATGTTTCTTTGATTAAGTGCATTAAAAAATAAATAAAAAGAAACATTGATTTTGTGATTCCATCTTCAATTTTTAGTTCAAAATCAGATAGATTTTACGTATAAATAAAAATAAAACCTAATTTTATAATATTTTATAATAGTCATGATGAATGAAAATCAGTGACCAATCAAACTACTTTGCTTTGTGAATAAGTTATTTAAAATATTTATTTTTTGGATCGCACGAATTTGGTAACGTAGAGTAAACCACTAGAGAAGTTTAAAAACATAAACCATTAATCAGCATTGAGCATTTGAAATACGCGGGAGTACACATGCCTGGAGTTCTGGCGTGGTTTTATACAATGTGCATTAGCCACTCGTACTTACCTCCACAACTAATGAAAACCCTACTAGTACCCATCGTTAAAAATAGGACGGGTGATATCTGGGATAAGGCAAACTATCGACCTATAAGTCTGGCAACCACAATGGTAAAAATATTGGACAGTGTGGTTGATTCTTACCTGAAAAAATATTTAACATTGCATGATTCACAGTTTGGATTTCAACCTGGACTGTCAACTGAAAGTGCTATTACAAGTCTCAAGCACACTGTCCGATATTACACCGAGCGGAGGACACCGGTACATGCCTGTTTCTTGATCTCTCCAAGGCCTTTGGGCTTATAAGCTATAATGTGCTATGGAGAAAGCTGGAGGACAGGGATAAGCTGGTTGAAATCTTTGGGCTATTACAGTATTGGTATGGGAACCAAACCAATAATGTTAAGTGGTCTAAAATATATTTGTTTTTAGGGTTCCGTTGCCAAATGGCAAAAAACGGAACCCTTATAGATTCGTCATGTCTGTCTGTCTGTCCGTCCGTATGTCACAGCCACTTTTCTCCGAAACTATAAGAACTATGCTGTTGAAACTTGGTAAGTAGATGTATTCTATGGCATTAAGATTTTCACACAATAATAAAAAAAAACAATAAATTTTGGGGGTCCCCATACTTAGAACTGAAACTCAACAATATTTTTTTCATCAAACCCATACGTGTGGGGTGGGGTATCTATGGATAGGTAATTAAAAATGATATTGAGGTTTCTAAGATAATTTCTTTCTAAACTGAATAGTTTGCGCGAGAGACACTGCCAAAGTGGTAAAATGTGTGTACCTGTAACTGTAACTTCTAAAATAAGAGAATGATAAAACTTAAAAAAATATATGATGTACATTAACATGTTAACTTCCATCGATATTTGGTTTGAACGAGATCTAGTAAGTAGTTTTTGTTTTACGTTATAAATCGTAAACCGCAATTTACCTTTCATTCAATCAACCCAAATATAAAAAAAAAACATTATTACGTTACTTGCTGCTACGGAACCCTTCTACGGAGTCCGACTCGCACTTGGCCGCTTTTTTATATGGAATGTATTTAAAAATATAATTTAAAGTTGAATAAAGGAAATAATAATTGTATTTATTTTCAGATAACAAAAATGATCCATTGTGTTAGTACAAACTTACATCTAGTGTTAGTTTGCACATTAAATTTGATTACATAATTTATATATTCCTCGTAATTTTGAGAGGGACTTCACCCAGGGAAACAGACCTAACTGAAAGAAAAGAAAGAAAGAAAGAAAGAAAAATATTTATTAACACTCTAACATTGGCGATACACTTAAGTTATAATAATATAAGTTATAGAGAGTGTCAATGGGAAAACAACTCAGCATAATGTTGGGTTGTATCCAACGCTGATTTTCAGTTGCAACCCACGAGTGTCATACGCTCAAAATGGCAAACAAATCACTGGTTGACCAGACCAACGTTATACTAATCAGTAATAAAAATAGCAACAATAAATTGAATAATCATAAAAGTATTTTAAATATGAAATTGAACACATAATAAATAAATAAATGAATTAATGAAAATTAACAATTGAATTAAATAATGAAATTAACAATTGAATTAAATTTAAAATAAAAATAATACTAATAATTGAAATCAACAATAACATTGAGTCAAAAAATACAAGAAAACAAAATCGAACATAAGTATTAATTCGAACATACCTAATTCCAAGCAGCGTTCAAGCTCTAACTTGTACCAAACCATTACTGACAACTAAATTAGCGATACATTTGCTCGAACACGCTCAAATTGTTTTTGATGTTCGAGCAAAAATATCCGCAGTTTCTTTTTAAAATTGACGCTTATTTTGCAGTCTTTCACTGGCGGAGGAATGTTGTTCCAACATTTAGTCGCTGCATACCTAAAACTACCCCTGAAAGCAGCAGACCTATGGCTCGGTATAGACAGCTGTGGTACACATCGTCTTCTCTCCCGGCCAGCGCGCCCACATGTCCACTCCAGCCTTCCAAACAAATACGGGGGCAAACGACGCCTTATCACCCCAAACATCAGACTGGCCAAATGAAGCTTCCGCCGCGCTTTCATTTTTAACAGATTGTGATCATTTAGAAATGGTGTGACATGTACTCTCCGAGGAATATTAACACAAAAGCGCGCACAAGCATTCTGGAGCCTCTGCACCACGCGTTCCGTCCTGGACAGCAACCGAGGACCATAGACCGCATCCACATAATTCAGCCTAGACAGTACCAATGACTCCACCAGCAAAATACGCAATTCCTCGCTAAGATACGGGCGCGCTCTATATAAGACTTTCAGTCTATAAAAACCATTTCGGACACATTCTGCAACGTGCTTTTCAAAACGAAGCTCTGCGTCCATAATGAGACCCAAATTACGCGTCTCATATTCACGCTGAATTTGCTCTCCCATAACAATTACAGGCCTGATTCGCGTTTCAATTGCACTCAACCCAGCACGTGAACCAAAAAGCATGTATTTAGTTTTAACTGGGTTAAGAACCAAAGAGTGAGTCTTGGACCATTGCACTATCCTCTCTAGATCTTCGTTCAAAGCTTCCAAAGCTTCCTCATATTCGTCTGGTTTAAACGAAATGTAAATTTGTGTGTCGTCTGCATAAATGTGGTATTTGCATTTTTTTATTCGATGTACTATATCTGCGCAATACATGATAAACAGAATCGGCCCCAAAATAGAGCCCTGTGGCACACCCCTGTTAACTCTGTAATGGCTAGAAGTTTTAAACGAGCCGTCCTGCTGCTGGATTTCTACGTATTGGGTTCTTCCACTAAGATAACTATTGAACCAGTTTACTGTGTCTATGTCAAATCCGTAAAAAGACATCTTAGAGAGGAGCAATGGTACATTAATGCAATCAAAGGCGCGCGAAAAATCGAGCAGTACGAGAAGAGTACACATGCCAGCGTCCTGTGCAGAAAGAATATCATCAGTAACATCCAAAAGAGCCGTGGTAGTGCTACGGGTCTTCCTAAAACCTGACTGCCTATCAGGTAAGATGTTATTAGATTCCAAATAATCCACAAGTTGAGTACACACCACTCTCTCCAAAACCTTTGACAGCATTGGCAGGATACTAATAGGTCTAAGGTCTCTAAGATCCGTTGCGTTGATTTTCTTTGGCAGTGGCCGAACCTTTGCAACCTTCCACGACTCCGGAAATGTTGATGAGTGAATAGAGGTGTTTACTATGGATGTTATAGACCGTAAAGTCAATGGTAGTGTCAATAGTACCATATCAAGATTAACACCATCGAAACCCTCGGCATGAGTTTTTATTTCGGTCAAAAATTTCGTAATACGTTCTAGAGAGGCCGGTTTAAGAGAAAATATTGCGCCACTATACCGCCCAAATTCATAATAGCTCAAAGAAGAAATATCAACACTATCACCTCCAGGCACACTTAAAAAGTGAATACACAGTTTGTCCGAATTACTAAAGCAAGCAGGTAAATCTTTATTAAAAGGTGGTCTAACTGATCGTTCTTCTCGCAAGGAATTTACTAATAGGAGAGTTGATACTCTCCGCTACTTTGTTGCGTAATAGTGATGCAGTTTTTTTGATGTTGGCATGGAAGCCGTCTGCGTCAGTTCTGTTTTGAACGAACATTTCTGAGGCGTGGAAACAGCAGAAACGCAGAAACGTGGTAGTCCCAACAGCATCCTAAAGACATTATTATATTGGACTCGTCTAACGCACTTTTGTTGTAGCTGATCCACAGACTCCCTGTGTAAAGGCCTAAGATAACCCTGGCGAGGCAAGCAGCAGTCGGCTAGGGCATTACGACCTTTGGCAGAGGAACCGCCGGACTATTCGGGCATTGTCAAGCAAGACCGCTCTCTGCATCGTGGCCGCCACTGATTTCCCACTAATCCCGAGCCTCCATAGATGAACTGAGAGGCTCCTTGGGATCAAACTATTGGCTGAAACAACAACTGGAATTATTTCTGTGGACCACACCGCCCACATGTCGGTAACCACGTGCGCCAGGTCCAGATATTTTTTTTTTCTTATCTGCGCGGACAAGGTTCTCGTCATAAGGAATAGTGATATTCACAAGAAATACCCGTGACTCTGCCCGGTCCATCAGCACGATATCAGGCTTATTCGCTAGAATTGTCCTATCCGTGATGATGGACAGGTCCCAGTAGAGCTTGGCGCGGTGATTTTCGAGTACGGCTTCCGGCACGTACTTGTAGTATAGCAGCCTCTGCGCACTGAGGCCGTATTTAAGGGCGAGTTCTTGATGTAGTATTCTGGCTGCTTGGTTGTGCCTGTGCAGATACTCAGTGTTACCAAGCATGGAACAACCGGAGGTCACATGTATGAGTGACTCACCAGAACGGTGGCATAAATGACACACGTCCGTGGTTCCATCCCTCAGTATGTACTCCTGTAGTTGTTTGTCTTGATAACCTGATTTTGTATCGCACAGACAAAACCCTCGGTTTCCCCAAAGAGATCACCAAAGCGCAGCCAGTGCACGGAGGCCTCACGGTCCACGTGAGGCTCATGTAAAGCCTTAAAAAAGCGTCCGTGCGTTTCTTTACCCTTGCATACGGCCTCACGCTCAGAGGTACTTAGTACTGCTGGTGCACGCCACTCTGTGTTAGCCAGGGCTAGCGGGGTCAATCCTTTATCGCAATCAATGACCTCTCTATGGATCTCTCTGTCCGTCTTCGATAGGAAATATTCCCTGAGATTGCATACCTCACAATTGTGCATACATTGGCACTGAGAAGGCCCCGGCCTCCGCGCTTTCGCGGGATGTACAATCTCATAACCGAAGAGTTCGGGTGGAGCATTCTATGAAGGGTCATAGTTGCGCGTACTCTTCTATCCAGGGCGTCCAGTTGGGTCTGAGACCACCTGACCACGCTGAAGGTGTACAACACGATGGGGATCACGTCCGATAAAAGGCTGTAAGACCCTTTTACCAGACGTTCCCAAAACAGGTCGCATGCGGCCGTGGACACCCTCATTCTGGGACATGCCCAGGTACCGGTATGTCCGGACACTGAAGACATTTCTACCCCGCTCCACATGAAGAACCGCACACTTGTCCACTCCAAGCTCCATGCCGATGCTGCTGCTGAAATCACAAGTGATATCTAGCAACCGCGTCAGACCTGCAGCGTTTGGAGCAAACAACTTGTGGTCGTCCATGTAGAACAGATGAGACACCTTCGGGCCCCCTCTCCGAAGCTGAAAGCCCGCCCCCGCCCCAATGTGCTTAGAGGATTCAAGGACAGACAAAACCACAGTGGACTCAGACAGTTACCCGGAAAGATATCCCGCTTCACCTTTATCCAGTCTTCTGCTTCCGTCAGTCGCACCCCAGAAAGACTAAGCATTGTGCTCCATTGCTCCATACAGGCAATGAGGAATTCTCGAACTGTATTATCAATTTTATACAGCTCGAGGACCCTCTTCAGCCATGTATGGAAGACCAAGTCAAATGTTTTCTTGTAGTCTATCCAGGCAGTGGAGAAATGACGTCCGTTGCGTTTGACCTGCTGGCTAACTACCGCGTCGATTAGGAGGAGTTCCTTGGTTCCACGACTGCCACGCCGACATCCGTTCTGGGCATTAGCGATGATGCAACAGCTGTTTAGATGACTCGCTATCTTTGCCTCCAGAACAGATGTCTGTGCCTTGTAGGTGGTAGGAACCAAATAAGTGACCCCAGTAGTGAGGAAGTTAGGGAGCTCTTTCATGGCTATTATTTTTATAATTAAATGCAGTAAGCATATTTGACTTGGCTGGTAAACAAACGGAAATTTAGATTCAATTGAATGAAATGTGATATTGACCGGTTAAAACCGGAACGCTATACCTGGATCAATGACTACGATTATTAAGAAATTGCATCACTTTTTAACATAATTCATTATTTCCGTAAGTTCGCAAGAATTACAGTAGATGGCCACAGCGTCGTCCTGAGACGTATAATATATCGGAGTATTCCGAACATCTAGGACGTGTTCAGGAAGCTCAGTTGGTCAGAGTATTTCCCCTGTTAGGGACTAGCCGCTGGTTCAAGTCCCGAAGTAGTTTTCCGAACTAAATCTTTTATCAATATCAATATAATATTAATTCTTTGTGAGTTTTAAAACTCCTACACTACACTATGTAGGCATACTGTTTATCTAGACAATAATCACTCAACTTAATTCCCAGCAGAATATTGATACGCATCGAGTATATTTGTAGGGTCGCTGTCGTCGTTGAGAAATTGATACCGCATAACAAATACGTCATGTCGATCCCCGAGGACCTCACTTTCTAGGCCTGGAGATTGATGATATAATATTAGACAGCAGAAACGTTAGACGGATTACTTGATCGGCTATTCATAGTGTCGGAATACTGCGATATAATAATGACAACGGTTAAAACATAAAAAGGCTCAGAAATTATAAATTAATATTAATAATTAATTAAAAAAAGTAAACAAAAATCATAAAAATTTTCTCTCGTAGGCCACTTTACGGTACCAACTGCTGCATAGAGAGTGCGTCTGGGTGCTTCAGGATGGTAATGTCCGAGACCTACCATCTAAAACCACAAATGGAGATTTGACAACAGACCGGTCATCAGTTGCTGGCAGGTTCTGACCACTGAGTATTACACACATCTCTGCTTCACTACACCCCGGTTGGGGTGCGTGGAGTCATGATCTCAGGCGATGGGCCTCTGCCATGAGGAGATCTTCTCCTTCCCACAATAGGGTAGGGTCGTTAGGTGGGGTCATGAATCCCTTATGGTTCGTGGGCCGGGAGTTCCCTCTTCACGCCACTTCGGCGGACACCCTACTCAAGTGAGATGACCGGTTACCCGATCAAGGCCCAGCTGAGGGCGTCCAGCGACAAAAGCAGCGGCTGTTCGGGGTCCCGGCTCCCTTGGGTACCACTGAGTATTACTGGTGAACTTGCCTTTTTATACGCTTTTTATTAGCTTCACCTGTATGTTTGTAACCGACTCCTTTGGTTGCGATTTTGACTCACTTTAAACGTTTTCGTTCAAACTTTGTAGATTTATCGAGGACCGATGACAATACACTAATTTGATAAAATTATAATAACATTAAAAAAAACTAAAAAGTAATAAATAAATAATAGTTTAAAAAATTAAAAAAACTCGCTTTTTATAGAAAACCGAACTAAAAAAATAGAAAATAACTTTTAGTAAATTTAAATTAAGAATAGTGTTAAAAATTTCAATAAATATAAATTAATAATAGTGTAAATAAAAAAGCGTGGGTGCTTTTTAAGATATTATCAAAATGATAATCACTCTACTCATGTCTGTCAATAAAATATTTATATCTTTTGACCCATGCACCCCACGCTTTTTTTTAAAATAAAATACATTTTTTTATTTACACTATTATTAATTTATATTTATTGAAATTTTTAACACTATTCTTAATTTAAATTTATTAAAACTTAATTTTTATTTTTTTTAGTTCGGTTTTCTATAATTAGCGTGTTTTTTAGTTTTTTTAAACTATTATTTATTATAGGTAAACAAATCAGTCCCCTCTTGCTCCCCACCTTTTCTGACTCGTAATAGAATGCTGAATCATCAAGGTGATTTTTTGTAGTTTGTATTCTTATAGTATTCCTTACAGTCCCGAAGAGCCCCTTATGGCCTTACCACCCCGTCAAGCAAGTTCCCTTCAAGATCTTTTCTGTAACTAATCAGAGTCGGTGATCCCGCCTTTTTACTCTCCACTGGCATACGCCGAGAAACCCAATTATTAAAAAAATTGGGCTTCTCTCGCTTTGGCACGACTAATCAGGACCACCAACGCATTCTTTCAAAGTAAGGAAGAAGCGTTCCCGTCTCCGTTTTCTAGGGTGCACCACTAACAGATTATCTAGGTTAGCAACACTATCCGTGAATAACCTAGTGTAGTAAACTATATAAAATATCAGTGATTATTATTACTAACCCCACAAACTATAATAATTATGTATTGAATAAATAAATATATTAAGCACAAAACCTTTTTCTACGTGGCCATGAACTTTTATCGGCACTGTTATAATTTATTATATAGCTCAGCAACAGGATATATATAAACCATAAAATTTTTTTTTTTTCAGACAATAAATAACAAAAAAGCGGCCAAGTGCGAGTCGGACTCGCCCATGAAGGGTTCCGTAGCGGTTTTTTATATTTGAGTAGATTGAATGAAAGGTAAATTGCGGTTTAAGATTTATGACGTATTAAAAAAAACTACTTACTAGATCTCGTTCAAACTAATTTTCGGTGGATGTTTAAATGGTTATGTACATATTTTCTTTTAGTTTTATCATTCTCTTCTTTTAGAAGTTACAGGTTTCTCTTCTCTATCTACTTACCAAGTTTCAGCAGCATAGTTCTTATGGTCTCGGAAAAAAGTGGCTGTGACATACGGACGGACAGACAGACAGACATGACGAATCCATAAGGATTCCGTTTTTTGCCATGTGGCTACGGAACCCTAAAAACTAGTAAGTAAAGGAATTAAAGCTTCCATAAAAAACCCCGTAGATCCCAGTCAGGTGGGGTGGCAACACTAGTAAATGCAAAGCTGTACGACAATTAATGTTTATTAGCGATTAGGTGCATTGTCTATTCAATAAAATAATCCTGTAAATTTAATGTTTAAGTTCAGTTTAAGACCCTTAATTACCGTTAATTTTACCTGGAATGATACTTTGTGCGTCTTACGGATTTTTTTATGTCACGCCAGATTTTAGTCAATGTTTAGAAAGTATGTGTTGAAAATAGATAACAATATACATTACATAAGTTTCTTAATGTATGATCCATACTGAAATAAATATATAATATATAATGGGACTGGTCGCGGGTTCAAGTCCCGTTCTAGATGTTCTCTTTTTCCGATCTAAATGTTTAGAATAAATATATAAATTTATTATTTCGAAATCTATTAATATTGCCATGCACTCTGTGGGTGTATGGTAGTTTTCCTCTCGGAGTTGGGGACGGCAGTCGGTCCTGCAAAAGCCAAGAAAAGCTAAATCAAAAGAAAGAGTAGGAGAGCAGACCGAGAGCTCTAAAGTACAAGCCTTGGATGCATTCGGTACTAACGCGGTGATTATGATGACTAAAATAAATAGATTACCTATTTTGCCACTCCACGGATGAACTTTACTCATCATCATCATCAACCTATTCTAGTCCACTGCTGGACATAGGTCTCCCCTAATGAGCGCCATAACTTTACTCTAATAACATAAAACTTTATTTTGGTAACGATGACATCACGGTCGCTTAAAATGTCATCTTACGAAACACGTCTGTGTGTTTGTGTAGAAGTTGTATAAAATAAAAGTGGAAATAGAACGAGTTATCGTAATTGCACAATTTTATAACGACACAGGGCAATTTCGTTTAATCCGATTTTGTAAAAATCTAGCAAATTATAACAGGAATGAGGCTTTATTTATAATGTTGAATTACTTATATCTATGTCTTTCGTGTAACAGACTTGCATTGGTCTAATGCCTGTTTTCGTAATTTCTACATTCTGCTAATAGCTATTATTATATTTACTTTCTATATGGCATATGTACGTTATGCCTAAATAGTTGACTTCCTAATCAACTTTGTCGTTCAGATATACATTAACGTGACTGGTTTGATAAGTTGAAATATTTTAACAATAAGTATATTTTGCTCGAGATTTAAAATGCCATTAACGAACTATATTATTTAGTTGGCTTGGGAATGTTACTTAGGATTTTATCTTTTACTATAAAACTCCTGACTGACTGACTGACATAGAACCAACGCACAGCTTAAACCACTAGTACGAGAGACTTGAAATTCATAGGGTGTATTTAACTCAAGATTTTTTCAACCCTTTTTTTAAAGGGCTGAAAAAAGGGGATAAATACGTACTTTCTATAACTCAAGAAAGGCTGAACAGAATTTCATGATCTTTGATTTTTTGGATTTGGCCCATCTCGGATAGCAAATAGCGTTATAAATATGATAAATGCAAAATCGTTATTTATACACGGCTTCGAGTTGCCTGACTGATTTACTGAAAAATCCATTTAAGTCTAGGAATAATTTCCCATTATTAATAGTTTTTTTATTATTAATAATTACTACACACGTGTCACTTGTCTGGCATTGAGATGGCCTTAGCATGGATCCCCAGTCACGTTGGCATATCAGGCAAAGAAAATGCGGATTCAAGCGGCTCAATCAGGATACATTGTATACAATTACGCTTTTGCCCGGAACCTGCGCGTAGCCAGTAACTTGGATAAATCTTGAAACGACTTATGGCAAACCTCTAGAACGATCAAGGGTAAATTCTATGGCCATTCAGCCGTCTATCCCTTCAAAGTCATGGTTATCTAGACATAAACAGATTAACAAGTTAGCCACCTCGGTTATAATTCGCCTGCGCTTAGGATTTGTTTGCACACCAGTATTCCTGGCCAACATTTGAGTTCGGGACCACTCTTCATGTGAGTGTAGTGTAGGCACTGTTGAGCATATCTTCTACTCTTGTCCTAGATTAGTAGTAAAATTTTATGATCATCTTCCAAAACAAATTCCTCGACCGGTTAATTTGACCTACTTACTTGCCTGGTTCACTCCTCACTTATGAAGATCCTCTACAAATTTATCTCCATAAACGAAATAAAACTATAACCTCCCCTCTTTTGCCTACCTTCCTATTCTATTTATACTTTCTAATCATCTAACCACGCCACTAAGTATCCAAATGTTTTTCCCTGATACCTAAATAAATTCTTTATGTTAACTAACAATTACTAACACTATAAATAATAATAAATAAATATTGTACGACAAAGTACACAACGCCATCTAGACCCAAACTAAGCAGAGCTTGTGATATGGGTTCTAGAATGCGGATAAACATACTTAAATACTTTTTTTTTGTAAATAAATACATATTATACATAGAAACACCCAGACCAATGCAAATATACATATTTGCACTGAGCAGGAATCGAACCCGCGACCTTTGGCTTAGCAGTCGAATGCACTACCGCTACGCCACAGAGGTCGTCAACACTTGTGTTGTCCATGTGCAGAGAGCAGCAACGACATGTTGTTTAAATTACTAGTATCTCACGTATACCTAGAGATCTCTATAAACGATTAAATCTACTTTCCACCTTGATGTTAGCAGAATCATCGGTACCTAAATAACCGATGCAAGGAGCCACCTTAAACTACAGCCGCAGTCACTTAAAATAATATCATGAACTGAACTTAAATATGTGTATTAATTTCATGATATAACATTTGATGACGATGTCATTTGATTTAGAAAAAGAAAACGTATATTAGCCACCTTATGCGGTTTACTAACAAAAACGAGTTATGCATTCTAAAATACGAAAACTTACATACATACGAAGAAATAGAAACATGTTTACCTGCACTTCAAAATACTTGTCAAGGATTGCAAAGCATACAGAGTCAGATAGAACAAGAAACGGAAGACAAGAATCTTGAAATAGAAACGGAATACAGATATGAAGTGGAAGACATTTACATCAACTTACGTGCGAAAATGTTATGAATGCTGAATACACTCAAACATCTAGAAACACTCTTTACGCTGCTTGAGGGCCAAGCGAGCTTTCCTCACGAACCTGCGGTTCGTGAGGAAACTTACTTACCCATACTTAACTTTCACCCTTTTGAAGAGAAAGAATTTATCAGAAAATTTAAGAAAAGGCTTTCCGTTTATCTCAAGTTCAACAATATGAATTACCCCAAAACAGAAGTCTATTGCAGTCCGTACTACCAATAGATATTCATGAAAGAATCCACGATCTATGATCTCTAGACAAACCGAGTGACAAGACTTTTGAAGAACTGTCAGATATTTAAAATAATTCCATGGACCCGAAATCAAGCTTATGGGCTTCGCAACATACCTTCGTCTCACGCCTACAATGCCGATGAAACATCAGATCTGCGTCAGAACTGAAGAGATTATCATTTAAGTCTGAATTTAAATGTCCATATTGTATAACAAATCTACTCTGAACACAGTTCCATCACTACAATTCACAGGAAGCTTAACATACGGAGAAACATAACATAACATCTTTCAAAAAATCTTACCTTATAGAAACAACGGTATTCTCCACATTAGTATATACCTATACGGCTACATTAATGGAAATGGGAAAACATGAAAACTCAATATCATCAATAAAGTATCAAAAAAGGTAAATAATGAATCACGTCACTCTCCGAGGGATACTTCAAGAAGATCATCAATGACGATCAGAAATCTTAAAGGCAAATGTTACCGTTTTGAAAAAGAAGCTCACAGAAGGCAAAAGAATACGGCGTTATAAAAATTGCATGCCGTAAATGTCAAAGGCACCTAGCACGAGTCTGCTTACGTGGGCGTAGGGTCAATACAAACGTATTGGATAACTTCACCAGCAGCCTTAGTATCGACAACGCGGAGATCAACCTCATAAAGTGCGAAATTTCTATTAAATCCGTACCCAATAACAATTGAGATTACAAGCAAAAAAGTTAATCTGGAATTTGATACTGGTCATTTGATCTGGGTTCATGTAACGTGTTCAGGACAAGTGCCTGAATGTTTAGAGATAGCAACCTTGCTTTGCATTAAGTGTAATTATTTCTAGTGCGGCGCTGCCACATCGTAGGTAGATTAATTAATTAATTTGTTAATCTTTTTCACTTGCCTTTGATCTGAGCTAAAGAAAGCATTATACACGTACAGTTCCACTTCGCTGCAGTTTTATTTCTCAAAATCCGAGGCTAATCCTATACATGGTCCTTACCGAACCGGATTATCTATAATTATCGAGGATTAGCAGCTACTCCTGGAAATCGAAGATCGAAATGATCTCGCGTCGGAAGATATAAGCGGCCAGTGAAGAGTACGTTAACTACGGTGTTAAGTTTTAATTTTGTAAATATCGTCTCCCAGCACTCAATCAGGTATTAATTAGCCTTCATTAAGGATAATCCAAGGTTAGTAAAGAGTTTTACCTGTGTTTAATTATTGTATTAAGTATCAATTCCGCATAGTCATTGTGAACAGAAAAAATCGGATTAGTGTCATAGTCACATTTATTTGGCCACAATTACAATATTTTATACTTATATTAGTATAGTAGTCAGTTTGTGCTACATTATTTATTGTATTTAGCCTGATAATCCCGTAAAATCTGTTGCAAAGTCGTTATCTACAAATAAGTAGGTAGTAGGTAGGTACTTGATAGAATATTCTATGAATGTTAGATATTGTTTTAGAACTTAGTTACTTATTTCAATCGTGTTTGTGTATAATTACATAATTTATTTTGCTATTAATTAATTTATTTATTATATAAATTCCAGGTCGATTAATACTCGCTACCCAGCATGACCGAGGAACAAGATTTATTAATTAGGAAGCGAGGAGCTTATAAGGGTATTTTAACAGTCTTCATTAGATACCTTGATACGCTTAATGACAAAAAGTTGAGCAGCCCTGACGTCACAGAGTTACGGCAGCGCATAGGCAAGATCGAGTCAATGTACGACAATTACAATGAGGTACAGTTTCGGCTGGAATGTATTGTTGATGATCCCACTAGTCAGTTTTTAAATCGTTCTGAATTTGAGTCGCTTTTTCATCAATCCTTGGCTAGGGCACAGGAAATGGTGAACGAGTATAACAAAGATAGTGATTCAGTGTTCAATAGTGTAAAAACCACCAGTGTCTGTAACAATCAGCCTGTTAAACTACCTACTATTGCGCTACCCAAGTTCAATGGATCATATAATAATTGGTTGGGATTTCACGACACTTTTACCAGCCTCATTCATTCAAATGATAGCATTGATGAAATTAATAAATTTCATTATTTGAGAGCATCCCTGGAAGGAACCGCTGCTGCCGTCATACAGTCGATTGTGTTTTCTGCTAGGAATTACTCAGTGGCGTGGCAGTTACTTTGTGACCGATTTAACAACAAAGATTTATTAATACAAAATCATATAGCAGCGTTATGTAATATTCAAACTATTACTAAGGAATGTTCTTCTTCTTTAACTGGCCTAATCGATGAAATAAATAAAAATGTACGGGCCTTAGAATCCTTAGGTGAGCCTGTTAAGCACTGGGATAGTTTGTTGATTTACATCATAACTCAAAAGTTAGATCACAGAACTTCTCGTGAGTTTAAGGAGCACAAAAGTCGATTAGGCAAAGACAGCAGAATAACGTTAGACTTATTTCTAGAATTCCTGCGTACGCGAGCTAATTTAGTTGAGTCATGGGAGTTGGAGCGACGTCACGCCTCTCGTGCTAGTCAACTTCAAATTGTTAAATCAAGTGCAACAAATAAGTCACTGGTTACCACTCAAAGTTCTCTCACTTGTCACAATAGCAATGTCACAAAAAATAGTTCCGAATCTTCACCTAAACCGTGTCCGAAATGTAAGGATAGTCATAACTTAACTAACTGTCCACAGTTCCTTGCATTAGATGTTGATGCCCGGCTTAAGTTGTTACCTAGCTTCAAAGTGTGCTATAATTGTTTTCACGTAGGACATTTTGCCAACCAATGTAAGAAATCAGGTTGTAGGTTGTGTAAGCGCAGGCACAACATATTGGTACACACAGATTCCAAAAATACTACACTTAATTCCAATAATCTAAACTCTTCAGGTAATGATTTCGTATCGTGTCCGTCAACGTATTCGCAGTCTGCCATCACCGGTGAGAATAACGTCGCGCTATCCGCAAGCATTGCATCGTCTGGCGGGGAGTGCGGGGATAGCAAACCTACTAAACAATACGACGTGTTATTGTCCACCGCTTTAGTAAAAGTTTGTGATAATAACAAGCGTGAATATATGGTGCGGGCAGTGCTAGACAGTGGTAGCACCTCATGTTTTATGACGGAACGACTTTTTAATCGCTTAAAGTTACCAAGTAGCCAATTAGATGGGTCGATTCATGGTATAAATAATATAGCTTCTCGTGTAGGTAAATTATGTAATGTTCAAATAGCGTCACTTAATGATAATTATAGTACTAAGTTACTTTGTTTTATTTTGCCGTCGATTACGAGTGTAGTGCCCGCTCGTGAAGTTGATTTTTCGAAGCTTAAAATACCTACTAATATATGTTTAGCCGACCCTAAGTTCTACAAGCCGTCTGAAGTAGATATTTTAATTGGCGCTGATCTATTCTGGGACTTATTAGGTACACAAAGAGTACAGTTGGGCAGAGGAATGCCAGTTTTATGTGATACCAGGTTAGGTTGGATTGTCTCCGGTCCCATCGTTTATTATAATGATAAGAAAGTTAGAAATAATATTACATGTAACTTAACTCAAACTAGTTCTTGTAGTGATGGTGACTTTGAAAAGATTCGTTCTGACTTAACACGGTTTTGGAATATTGAGGAGGTCCCGGCGGATTCTTCAAGTTATTTGCCTGAAGAGAAGTTGTGTGAAGCACATTTTGTTAATTATACTACGCGGTTACCTAGTGGTAGGTTCTGTGTACGTATCCCTTTAAAACAGGATCCGTCTATTCTAGGAAATTCGTACAAAAGGGCTACGAATTGTTTATATTGCCTAGAACGTCGATTAAAGTCGAAACCCGATGTTAGTAAATTATATCACGAATTCATGACGGAATATGAGAAATTGGGTCATATGACAAAAAACAAGGATTTCGGCTGTACATCTCGTGGATATTTCATTCCTCACCACGGCGTACATCATGAGTCTAGCAGTACCACTAAGCTGCGTGTTGTTTTTAATGGCAGTTCTCCGACGTCATCGGGTATATCACTTAATGACATCCAGATGGTAGGTCCTACGGTTCAGGACGATTTGCTGTCCATACTTCTTCGCTTTCGACAGCATAAATATGTACTATCAGCAGATGTGGAGAAGATGTACAGACAAATAGCCGTCCACCCTGCTGATAGGTACTTACAGCAAGTTCTATGGCGTAGTGATATTGCACCTACCAACTCTGTCAGTGTTTTTACACTTAACACCATTACATATGGATTAGCCAGTTCGCCTTTTCTTGCGACACGCTGCTTGAAGCAGATTGGCATTGAGTGTAAGGACGATAAAATTGCTGAAGTCATTAAGCATGATTTTTATGTCGACGACATGTTGACTGGAGGGGATGACCTGGATGAAATGATGGTTATCCGTTCAAAGGTCACTGATGAACTGGCATCAGCTTGTATGCCACTTAGAAAATTTAAGTCCAATGAACCTAAATTGATCCCTGGGGATTCTCAACCTTCACTAGACCTAAGCATGGGTTGTAGTCAACCTAATAAATTGTTGGGGCTAGATTGGTGTGCCACTACCGATGAACTGAGTTTTTTGAGTGGTTCATTGGTGCCATCTGATGGTAAAACAAAGCGTGAGGTACTCTCTGTGATCGCACGCATTTTTGACCCACTCGGTCTTTTGTCTCCCTTTGTAATAACTATGAAAATGTTATTACAGAGGATGTGGTTGGATAAATTACCATGGGACAAACCTTTAAGCCCCGAACTGCAACATAAATGGCAAATTATCGTGCAATCTTTGCCATTATTATATAACTATCGTATTCCACGAATTGTTGTTTGTGACTCGTTCAAGGTTTTTGAGCTTCATGTATTCACAGACGCGTCAGAACGCGCTTATGGGGCGTGCGTCTATGTTCGTAGCATCAATGCTGACGGTGAATGCATGGTTCGATTACTGATGTCTAAAAGTCGAGTAGCACCCTTGAAACCTACCACAATACCCAGATTAGAATTGTGTGGGGCATTATTAGGGGCGCGTATTTATGAAAAGGTTTCGAAGTCGCTTCGAGTTAACATCAGTCGTTCGTACTGTTGGACTGACTCCACCATAGTTTTGGGATGGTTGCAGATGCCACCTACTAAGCTCCAACCGTTTGTACGCAATCGTGTTGCTGAGATATTAGACAAAGCCGGTGTCTGCACATGGAGACACGTACCGACTGACCAAAACCCAGCAGACCTAATATCTCGAGGTATAGATATTAGTGCTCTGAAATATTTAGATCTTTGGTGGAGCGGTCCTACTTTCCTACAACAAAACCTGGCTGAATGGCCGTCTCAGTTCCAGTACCCAAACACTGAGTTGTTACCTGAAACTCGACCTCAGGTTTCGCTGAACGCTGTTGTCACAGACAACACACTTCCTAGTGAATTTATACATTTTAATCGTTTTTCTAATTATTTAAAACTTGTGCGTTGCATGGCTTATGTACTTCGATTTGTTAAGCGTTGTAGGAAATTGCCTGTAAGCAGTACATTCTTGGGTCAAGATGAGTTGCAAGATGCTTTAAATATTATAATTGTTAAATCTCAAATGCAATCATTTCCTGAGTATAGTTTATTAGTTAAAAAACAAAATTTACCTGCGAAAAGCGCCCTTCTAAAATTTAACATTTATTTAGATCAGAATAATATTATTCGTGTAGGAGGACGCTTAGATAACTCTAACTTCTCGTATAATAAAAAACATCCGATATTATTACAGTCCACTCATGTATTTACGAAGTTGTTATTTGATTTCGAACACAAAAGGTTGTTGCATGCAGGCCCACAGTTACTACTTGCTGCGATTAGGGAGTCATATTGGCCGATAGGTGGCAGGAACCTAGCAAAGGCCTGCTATCACAAATGCATACGTTGCCATCGTCTCAAAGGTAGGGTGGTTACTCCCATAATGGGAAACCTACCGCAGCAGCGGCTCCTTCCAGGTGGATACCCCTTTGAAAACTGTGGGGTAGATTATGCTGGCCCGGTAATGTGTGCTACTCGGCAAGGCCGCGGAAGTAGGTTGGTAAAAGTGTATATATCCATATTCGTTTGCTTTGCCACTAAGGCAGTCCATTTAGAGTTAGTGAGTGACTTATCTAGCAACAAATATTTATTAGCACTGTATCGCTTTATTTCGCGACGAGGTAAACCCATCAACATATATTCCGATAACGGTACTTCATTTGTGGGAGCATACAACGAACTGTCGAAATTCCTTAAGTCTCATTGTGATTATTTAGCGGAAAAGGTTTCTAATGATGGTATTAAATTCCATTTTATTCCGGCATATGCACCTCATTTTGGTGGAATCTGGGAAGCGGGTGTGAAGTCGGCCAAATATCATTTACAACGAGTGCTGGGTACTTGTCATTTAACGTATGAAGAACTTAACACCACGTTAACCCAAATCGAGGCGGTGCTAAATTCTCGCCCCTTAACACCGCTGTCATCCGATCCAGCCGACTATACACCGCTCACTCCAGGACACTTTCTGGTGGGTCGTCCGTTGACTTCCATTCCACAGTCAAATTATCAGGACTACTCCGTTAGCCAATTGACACGGTTTCAGCGCATCGAGCAGCTTCGCCAACATTTTTGGACTCGGTGGAGTAAGGAGTACGTCGCTGAACTGCAGCAGAGAACGAAGTGGCGTTCCTCCAAGGAGGAATTGAAGCTGGACACGTTGGTAGTCATCAAAGATGATCATCTACCTCCTCTCAAGTGGCGGCTTGGGAGAATCGTTGCACTGCATCCCGGATCTGATGGCGTCGCTCGCGTTGCTGACATTCGGACATCTGCTGGAGTTCTACGAAGAGCCTTTAACCGAATTTGCCCATTACCCGTGGATACTTCATTTGGTGGTTGAAAGCGTTGCTTCCAACGTCCGGGGGCATGTTCAGGACAAGTGCCTGAATGTTTAGAGATAGCAACCTTGCTTTGCATTAAGTGTAATTATTTCTAGTGCGGCGCTGCCACATCGTAGGTAGATTAATTAATTAATTTGTTAATCTTTTTCACTTGCCTTTGATCTGAGCTAAAGAAAGCATTATACACAGTACAACTCCAATCGCTGCATTTTTATTTTATTAAAATTTGGAGTCTAATCCTATACATATATCATATAAGAAACTTAACATAAATAAGAAAGTATTCAATACTAATATGAAACTAAAGCTTGGTAGATGAAGTGATTTCATTGGTTCTTAATAAACGCATCCATCGCTACGCATCCTCGCACATCTCTAGTGGAAACGCAGCCTAAAGCTATTTCAGTTCTGTCTGTAGTAATGAAGACAGCATTGTCTGTACACCCACATGTCTATTTCTTTAAATGTTAAGTATATTATTTATTCCCCACTTTGTAATGTTCTTGTTTAGGGTAGGTAATAGGAAATAGCATTTTAAATACTAACAATAGTTTTATTATGATATAAATATGTTTTTCAATCGAGAACCTATCAGTTTTTATTTATCGGACAGGGCTGATGTTACTTATAGCAACATTTGGTGTTTTTAAAAACTCACCTCTACGGGGGTGAAATAGGTGTTGAAAATTTATATGGAAAATCCGTCAGTTTGCAAAAAGACTTGGTGGCGATTATTGATATCCACGCGGGCGGAGCTGCGGACAGAAAGCTAGTGTAATTATAAAACGATAGCCTTATCATCATAAACATACATAAGAGATAGTCCTTCAATCTCAGTTGCATCCAAAACTTGCACTATAGAACCCGGGGTCCGCTCTACCCTAACTCATTGTTTTTGATTTATTTTAGCTATTACGGGCGCGGCTGCCATCTAACCCCAATCCCGAGAGGAAAGCTAGCGCCATTAGTATTTCACGCGGGTGTAGTAGCGAAGAACTGCTAGTATAAAATGTTTTTCTCGAAGATACTAATCAACTCTTTATTACAGGTGCTGGTCTTTTGGGAGCTGGAGCTCTAGGCGTGGGTCTAGTCGGTGCTGGTCTCATTGGAGCCAAGGCTGGTTTTATTGGCGGTGCCCTAGCTAGTGGTGCATTCAGTGGTAGGAGTTACGGTGGCTACGGAGGCGGTTATGGCTACGGAGGCGGTTACGGCTACGGTGGCGGTTACGGCTACGGAGGGTACGGTTATGGTGGCGGATACGGCTACGGAGGCGGATATGGCAGGTAATTGAGTCATGAATGTATTATCTCTTTAGAATTGACGGCGAATCTATATATGAATAACTACTGACTGGCTAACTGATTCATCAACACAGAGTCTAAACCATAGGGTGAAAAACTTGAAATTTTAGTTAGTTTAAGGCTCTTATAATTCCTCTATCCACGTGGCCCATCTAATAGAACCCGACTTAGAATTTCACTCTAAACAAAATTTACTATTTACTTCTGGTTTCCAAACAAGTTTTCTTTAATGGCATATGTTTATACGTTTCTGAGGTTAGTCGCTTATCTTACCCCATTTACTTGCTGTTTACTTGGGAAAATTATGTCTTTTGTATTTTACTTGGAGAATGTATTTAACTAGAATTAACTTAGAATTGCTTTTATGTGTGGAATATAAATATTATTACGTTAAACCAAACATATATTTTTAAATTATTTAGGAAACACAATCGAGGCTGAGTTTATAAAGACGAATACTGAAGTTCAACTCAACAACTGGTCAATCTAAGGAATAGTGCGAAACTGAAAATTAAAGCCTATTACTACTATTATTATGAAATGCACAAAATATTCAGCACCTAGGTTGGAAATTAGTAACTGTACATGTTGTAAGCTAGTATAATTCGAACTTATGCAATTTTAACTATCATTGATGAATAATATTCGAGATCTCATTTTACTTATTATTTAACTTGAATCTACTTGAATTAACTTTGAATCATTTTGAATCTACGTAAAAATTGGGGATTTATTTGGTTAGTTTTTTTGTTAAGGTATCTATAAAATTTTGTTGATTATAGGAAACCATGACCGGAGAAAATCTTCAACCAATAAATTGAATTGTTGAAGTCAGTTCTTCTTTAGCTAAATATATCATCCAGCTACATAATTTTTACATTTTTCCATTTCTATTTATATAAGTATGTATAATCGTATATATATAAATATTATTGTATTTATTGGTATATGTGTTAAGTTTGATTATGTATATATGTATATATATAAATGTGTACCTAATAAATGTCTTATAATTTATACGTGTCACTTAATTTCTTATCTTTCTTTCTTATAGAGCTTCTAAGGTCTGCTGTAAATCTTTTCGTGCACAAACAATCGTTAATATCAGCACTTTCTTTTCAGGAGAGCTTACGTCATAGAAGAACCCGACTGCTACTACTATTGAATGAATCGACTGAAATGCTTATTACTAGTTTTATAACACCAGTGAATGTGTACTCCAATGACGTGAAAGTGTACAACAAAGTGAAATAAACACATCTACATAGGTAACACACATCTTTCACACATATCTCTTCTACACATATCTTTCAATGGACTCGCTTGCAAAACCCTATACGTCTTCTGTTATGTTATTCATGACAATGAACGGTGAAAATCCGTTCAACTAAATTGAGTTCTCAAGTGAACTGTGGTAACGCAGGGTTTACTTCACGCTGATCACGGTTGCTATCATTGATGAAACTTGATCTTAGTTTAATAAGCTGTCAGCAGCTTGTAAAGAAGTACCTTGGTATTAGAGGATCTGATAACTTTTTTAAAGTATAAGCACAGGCTAATCTTGGCATCATTTAACATGAACATGTTTTTGGTGGGATTTCATTTCTTTTTGTAAGTTACTTAAATAATTGTCGTAGTAGTTTTTAATATAATGTTTATTTTATTTATCCTTTTTACTTTAATAGGAAATAAACATTCTACGACACTCTACACAACGCCAGCTTAACTAGCTTGTGTTATGGGTTCTAGAATGCGGATAAACATACTTAGATACATTTTTTTTCGTAAATACTATACATATATATAATACATATTATACATAGAAACACCCAGACTATGCAAATGTACATATTCATACATACAAATATTTGCATTGAGTGGGAGTCAAACCCGCGCTCCCTCACGCACGTAGCTGTCGAATGCACTACCGCTACGCCAGAGAGGCCGTAATAGGTAAAAATAAACCCTTATTCGATAGCTACCTTAAGTTTATACTGTACTGTACTGTATCTAGTTTTTACTGAACCCTTATGCGTTAGTCTTGCCGGTTTTTTAAGATTGTATTTATTGCACATTTAACAAAATTCTAAAATTTTTATGTTACTAGCTTTAAAATTGCCAAAGTTCCATAGAAACTTTCACCCCCCTATTTTAAGGGATGCAGGATGAAATGTTCAGATTTCTTATGATATCTGTGTGCAAATCCTAGCTCGCATACGAAACTTCAGCAACTTCAGGAAGTACTCTAACAGTTTTGATCATTAGTCAGGGAGTGAGTGAGTGGCGAAATCTGGGCATTTAAGACATTAATAATCTCTAAAGTATAAAAGTTTGGCATTGTTAATTTAGTATGTTTAACTCACTTACTCCCACCATGCCTTAAAAGACATCAGCTTTAAAAATATCGAACTTTACGTGGATAGTTAAGAGTATCTTTTTATATCGCGATCCGCTATCCTTGTCTTAGTCAATCCTTGGCAAGTGATAACATCTGCACTTAATTATTTTTATACGAATTAAGTTATAAATTGATTTTTACAATGAATACCAACGCAAGGTCTCGAGTTCGATCCCCAGTCGCCCCGGGCACACACCTCTGACTTTTCGTAGTTATGTGTGTATTAAAAAATGTTGATTATCGCTCGCTTAGTAATGTGCCCGGTAGATGGCAATAGGCTCGCCCTCTATTACATTGGGACCTAAACATAACTGGCGAATCGTGGGTGTGTAATACACCTTTGCCTACCCCTTCGGGGATACAGGCGTCAAGTTATGTATGTGTTATGTTATGTTACCAACGCAAGGCAAAGGTAAGTTTTCGAAATATTATAATGTTTTAATATGTCTCAATAACAATAATAATTTATTAAAGAAAGAAAGGTTACATGCATTGTACACAGTTTAAAAAAACATATTTGGTGGTTATCTTAACAGCAATAAGCTGGGATAAAGTGTTTTAATATGTATGTACTGTATGTATCTGAAACTCTTTAGTCTGTATACAATACGAATGTATAAAAAAAATCATCCTTTATATCTCTTTTATTTTATCTGTTCCGTAAAAGACACAATAGGAGAATGTACTATCATGTGTAGTGCCATGCATTGCAAGACAATTGAGGAATTGAAACAAAATGCTGAAAAAGAAGTTCCAGGCTCTATAAATCATAATTCCACCAGATTCCGAGTTACCTACTTCATAACATGCGGACTTTAGAAGGTCTTTCTAGAGTGCATGGCAAGAGCATGTCTACATATCGTTGAGGTCCTGCATCGTACAGTCTTGAAGTTAGAGAACCATGTTCCACGCCGTATTTCAAATAATCTCTGGCCTCCAAGACCGTTTGCATGGAAATGACAGTTCGGGCTAGCCGTTGCCCAAGGCCAGTCAGTTGCCAGGGATTCTAGGGCTCACCTGCTGCCTTCTCAACGTAGGCAGATGTAAAGGTACACACACCGTCCGGGTAGCGGGTTAGCGGGAGCGGGTTTCCGTATGTATATCACAATGGTTATTTAATGAAGAACAGGGCAGATCGGTTGCGAGGTATAACATCCAAAATACCTAATAAATACTATTTTTTGAAAACATGAAATAAAATACTTTTAATGGTTTATATAGCTTTATTTATACTTTGCCTGATTTATCACGAAACCAACTGAAATCAATACAGTAGAAGATTACAGTAGTTAATTCTTTTACTGCGTCTTTTACGACACGGCATTTTCCGGCTTTCCTTGAAGTGAAATACTTTTTCCATTATTTTTTTATTAAATTTGTTTGACTTCTATACTACATATACGATATTTCAAATCTATTGTGCAAAAAAAGTTTATTCAGGATTAAGTGGGTTAATATATAATCTATTGACATATCCTGAGAATTAGGACTTTTTAGCACTGTCCGGACTGAATCTATAAGGGTACAAAAATACGGCGAAATGCTTCGAGAAAGGGTAGGTAAGTAGTGCCCTGCAGTACGCTGTCTCGTCTTGGCAGGGGCACTGTCGTGCCCCAGGATACGAGCGATACATTAATAAGCAATAAACTAGTTATTACTACGTACTGTTTTACCTATAACGAGTTGGTGATGCAAAACTTATCATCTTTTTGGCAACTCTAGTCTAATACTCCCTGAAGATAGTTATATCTTCAGTGAGTATCCCGCTAAAGTTGCCCATAACATGATAATACATAGTTTATGTTTAATTTTTGTTGTTATTATTTAAGCAGAATGAGCTCAAAGTGTTTTGAAACCTTGATGTGTTATGCTTTTTCTTGGGGTTGACTAAGTGAAACGAACGAACGTGAATAAGTCAAGCTGGAGGTACGTTTCAACTATCCTCTCTATTAAAATTTTAATTTTGATTTAGCAATTTCAATAGGCCTTTCTGGGTAGAAATCAATATTGTCTAGCAAGTACGTGGCTTATCAAATCACAAGTAATGGTTGACCCTTTTTGCATGTGGTCACACAGGGCAGAATTCATCTAGCGTTGGTGTTTATTATCAGCAATGTGCTCTTCAACGCGACTGCCGATACTTCTCTTGGTTTGATTAATGTATGAGAACTCAGTTTAAATAATAAAAAACACAAAATTAATCCGTTGAAAATTATTTTGTGCTAATGTGTTAATAACTTTAAAATGATATCCATATGAAATCAATGGATTTCCAATAAAATTTCATCGCACTTGATACGGTTCTGCATCACGCTAGACACTAGTGAATAGAGCGATGCCTTTCGATACAGCATTAACGGAGATGGATGGCTCCTGCCCACGCAAACGCCTCTTTAATCTTACCTACAGAAGAGATATACGAGCTGTGCTCCGATACTGGAGTTGACATACAAAAAGGAAATACAAGTATAGTTAATATAGGTCTAAAGAAGTTGTAATTCGCTTTAAAGCCAGCTAATTACTTCTAGTAGATCAAGAAATAAGGCAATTAATAAGGTACCTTGTGGTAGTGGTAAGTAAGATGTAGAAAGTGTGTAACATTAATACATACGAGTACATTATTTAGTTACAAATTTTAAAGATATTGATCATTTTTCTCATTAACTGACGTTTTGCGATCACTAGGTACATATGACGTGTTGATTTTAGTCAACAAGGTTAGACAATTATTAAGTAGCATACTAACAGTAGGTATCGTTATGAATCTCAACTAACACAATGAACCTTTGAAATTCGAAAATAAACTAGGAATTCAGTGCAGGGTGCGACTGAAATAAATTGAGCTGAGCAAGCGTCCTCCTTGCTCAGCTTACTTGAAAATAAGACATCTAACTACGGTCGCGAGCTTAGCTAAGGCCGCGCGCTCGTAAAACTGTTTTTCGGTGATTATTCCTCAATGGTACATCGGACATGAACCATCTCGCTTCAAAACACTCTTCAGTGTCCACACTATCACCGTGGTAAATTTGGTCAAGATCGCGCGAGTGGTTACGGAGGAGTTCAGCCACCAACAAACGGCTATGCCGCGTATAAGAGTGTCAGCGCCATCTATTGGCAGAACGGCGAATTTTACCGGAGGATCGAGATTGAGAGCTACGTCGTCGGGCGCTGATTGGTCATCGCGATAACTCAATGATCGTACACTTCAAGATGGTAGTCGGTGCACCATCAATAAATACGAGCATTTTTATTGGTTATATCTCATATTCTATATCGAAATACACGTGTGGAGAAACAGGGAGTGATGTGCCTCCAACACAAAGGGAGGATGCTCCGACCAGGCAAGGTGATTAGGCCTGGCGGGCCGCGGCCCAACGGTTCCATTGTGGTCTTCGCCCCCATCCCTAGGGATGGGCGGAATCGCCATTTGGGCATAGTGCCCCTTGGGCGAGATGCTCCATCGCAGCCTGCGTGAGCGCAGGCCGGTGGTTGGGGTGGGCATATAGCCCTTTTCATGTTGACGAGTTGAAGGCAGCGGCGAGATAGGAGAAGCAACGGGGTTTCATCAAGTTTGTTTGGGGTCGGGATCGCGCTTCACGTTCCCTGGGCAGTCTACCCGAGCCAGGTGAGATCTCCGGTTACCCGGAGAAGGCCCAGCTCCGAGTGACACGCATCCTGGGAGACGACTGATGCGATCACCGACCCCGTAGGTTTTCTTGGGAGCGGCTGTGGAGGCCGCAGATGTCAGGTGTGCGGCCCTCGTGGTCGCTAACGCTGCCCTAGCAGGTTTGCGATGCCCACGAGGACCGTACGGACGATGCTCATGGGCTCTTCGCCTGCACGAAGAGCGATGAGCACCTCCTGCAGCACGTCGACGGCGGCCTCGATGATAGCGGCCTTGTCCGCGCTCGTGCAAGAGGCTGGCGGCTTGCTGGGTGCTCCCTGCACCTTCTGCACCGCATCTGGGGCTTTTGGACGGGAGTTGGCTTTTACGGGAGCAACTGCCCCCGTAGTGTTTTCCGGGTTTTCTCCCTCGGCTGCTGGTTGTGAAGCCTTCTGCTTTCGGTTTCGCCTCCCCCGGCGTCTCCTGCGGTTGCCCGCGGCTCCGCGGGGGGTGGGGTCGTTCGCTGCAGCCATCAGCGAGCCTCCAGTTTGTTGTTCCCCTTCTGGGATGGGGTTTACCGGTGCCGGCCTCTCGGTGACAGGGGGCTGTCGGCGCGAGCTACCTCCGGTGATGGCTACTGTCCCGGCTTTCCTGTTCCGGCCCTCCCTCCGGAACACGGGACAGTTGATGTGGTTGGCGGGGTGAGGGCCACCGCAGTTGATGCAGGTGGCTGGCTCCTCCCTCGGTCGAGGGCACTGTGCCGCCCTGTGCTCGCCCCCGCAGCGAACACACGCCAGAGTCCTGTGGCACGCATGGCTGCTGTGCCGGAAGCTCTGGCATCGGTGGCACTGTGCGGGCTTCCTCTTCCCTCGCCAGGCCTCTACGATGACTCCGGGAACTCCGAGCATCTCGCTAACTTCCCAGATTGCTGGTATGGTCGTGGGGGTCCTCCTCAGGACTGCATGTAGAATGCAGCCCGGTCGGTCTCCTCGAGCCCGAATATTACGAACATATTCGGGCTCGAATCCGAGGCTCGATAGTTCTTCCCCCACTTCCTCCGGGGTCGCATCGCATGGGAGGCCTCTGATGGCCACCTTCAAGCTCCGCTCCGCAGGCATGGAGTAGCAGAACCACGGGACGGTCTCTGTCTTGTTCAACTCGGTTAGGTACCTTTGTACCAACCGGTATTCGTTATCATCACTCGGGGAGAACCGTACGCCCTTCCCGTAGGGGCGGACGCTCACGGTTCTCCCGAGGAGTCTTTTCAGCTCCTTAAGATGATGGGCCCAATTCGGCAGTCTCTCGACGACGATGGGCGGGCATCTAATCTTCTTTGCCGCAGGCACGCCGCTCATAGAGGGGCACGAGCGGGCGGCCGGCGGCACAGCTGCGGGAGTGGGCGGCGCTTGCGCAGCGCCGGCGTAAGACTGCTGATTGGGCGTGGCTTGCGTAATCGGTGACGCCCGCCTATCTGGAGACGGACGCCTACGTTTTGCCAGTTCGTCTAGTCCCTCGTCCGAAGAGCGGTGGCGACGCGCGTTCCTCAGCGGAGCGGCATCCACCTCCATGGCGGCGTCCGCATGAGCTTGCGGGGCCGGGGGAGGGGGGAGCTCGGCTGGGTCGTCGACGGGGGTTGTTGGCTGCGATGAGGAGACGGCGGCGGCGGTGTCATCACGTTCCGGGCTGAGGCCCGTGATCCGGATGATCTTCACCAGCCGCTTCTTCTTCTTCTTGACGCCCGCGTCCTTGGCGAGTCCGTCCGAGCCGTACGAGCAGAGGGAGACCAAGGAGGCCTCAGACTCTGCATCGGACGCCGCGGAGGATCGCAGAAGGGCGGGCGAGTCCAGGTGGGCAGGGTCCATCCGGGGGGCCGCCGAGAATCTCGACGGGGGTGTGCGGTTCGTCCCCGGAGGGGGGGGCGCCGGACGTAAGGGCGGCATTCCGCGCGCGAGGACTCGCGACGCGAGCGCCTGCATCGGTGCGGCGCGGGACGTGCTCGGCACAGGCGGCACCGACGGGAGCGGCCGTCTGGGAACCGCGGAGGGGACCGCACTCCGGGGAGCGGATGACGCGGCCGCGCTCGCGGGCAAGCGGCTTCTTACCGGGCCGGACGCATTCGCCGCGTGCGTCGGCTCCGGAGACTTTTCTACCCGTCCAGGATGGGCAGCGGCGGCTGCCGAGCCCTGAGAAGGGCTGTTTCTTCGCACTTCCGGACTCTTTGCAGAGCCGGAAGCGCGGATGATGCGGGGTTGCGCGCTTGGAGGGCTGCGCCACGACGACATCTTGATGTTGGTAAGCTTGAGCTTGAGCGTGAGCGTGAGCGAGCTGCACGGCCGCGACCCAACGTCGTAACACGACGAGAAGTCCGGCGGCGCGCGGCGCGAGTCGGCGAGTACGGCTGTGTCCAAACGCGGACACAAGCGCAGTCGCCGAGAGCGCGCGCGCGAGTGAGGTCCGTACGGCGATCGAGTGCGGTGCGAGGCGAGGCTTGCGACTACACCCGACGGCAGCTCGGGCAGTCCGGCCCAACGGTTGTCGTTGGGATGTTGTATATATGCTATACCAGCGCGCGAACTTCACTTTCGCGATCCAGGATTGGTATTGATGTAGTTTAGTAGTATCCAAGTAGTTCACCTTGTTGTCGCTAGATGGCGCTGGGTATATGTGGTATCGCGACACACGTCTCAAGTTAAAATTAATAAAAGTGGTTTATTGAAGAGTCTGATCCTACAAATTTCCCTAACAAAGAGAACAGATTGATGTGAAAGATAACTTGAATTTGTATAAGTGTAGTGACTATGAGGTACATGAGAGGACTATGAGGTACATGAGGTACATGAGGACTATGAGGTACATGGGAGGTAATCGCATCGGCATCCAGCCCCAAATGAAATATTTGGGGCTCGTGCTCGACGGCCGATGGGACTTCGGAGAGCACATCCGAAGTCTGGCCCCCAAACTGAAGGGCACAGCTCTCGCTCTGGCGCGGCTGCTGCCCAACATGAAGGGGCCCGATGACTCCTGCAGGAGACTCTACGCGGGGATCGTGCGGTCCATGGCCTTGTATGGGTGCCCAATATGGGCGGAGGCCCTGAAGGCCGGAAGTGTGCGGATGCTGCGCGCTCCGCAGCGAGTGATGGCCATCAGGGTCATCCGCGGGTACCGCACGATCTCCTTCGAGGCGGCGAGTCTCCTTGCCGGAACTCCGCCATGGGACCTGGAGGCGAGAGCCCTTTCGCAACTGTACCAGTGGCGAAAGGAGGCGCGGGAGCAGGGACTGAACCCCGAGCATCGAGAAATCGAGGCCATGCAGTCCCAGCTCCGCCAGGCCATCGTGGTGGAGTCGAAGGAACGACTTGGGCGACCAAGCGCAGGGCACGCCGCAATAGCGGCGGTAAGGCCCATCATGGAGGATTGGCTAGAGAGGCGACACGGAAGCCTCTCGTACCGACTGACGCAGGTGATCTCCGGTAAGGGGTGCTTCGGGGACCACCTGCATCGGATCAGGAAGGAGCCAACGCCTGAGTGTCATCACTGTGACGCGAGCGAGGACTCAGGGCTGCACACGCTGGCGGACTGCCCGGCGTGGGAGGTGCCGAGGCGTGACCTCGTGGTAGCCATCGGGGTGGGAGTCCTCTCGCTCGGCAGCATGATTGCGGCAATGGTGCGGAGCGCGAGCGCGTGGGCCGCCGCCATCTCCTTCTGCGAGCATGTGATGCTCGCGAAGGAGATGGCGGAGCGCGCCCGGGAGAGGTTCAGAACCCTCCCGGCCCGCCGAGCCCGCAACACGCTCGCCTCGCGTCGCAGGCGACTCAGGCGCCGGAGGGCGCTTAACGACCTCCGTCCTCCATGAGCGCAGGCCTGGGGGTGGCAGGTGAGGCCGCCTGTCACCCCAGCAGAAGCAGGCCGGGACGGTGGGGCGACTAGCGCCCCTCCATCAAACCGGGGCAAGACGGGGACACCGTGGTTCCCAAACCCGAGGGGGCCATCTCGAAACCGGAGATGGCCCAGGGTCAGTCGGGGTGCGAGGGATATGCTCTATGGGCAACCTTACACCCCGGCGTCTGCAGACCCAAGACGGCGTGCGGTTTTAGTCGGTTCGAGCCCGACATAACCGCCCCCGCTGGCCGGCGGGGGGGTATCCGAGGGGATTTCCGCACGAAAAAAAAAAAAAAAAAAAAAAGGTACATCTCACTTGAATATACACCATATGATATAAGAATATATAATCATGTATAAATATTTATCGAATTATCTATATACAATTATACAACAATAACTACAATTCTGAGCCTGAGCTGCTGCACACTTGATGGCTTTTATGTAGTAAGTATTCACGAATAAAGGATTTTCTAATGTGGTAAAATGCGAAATTTTCCCGAGCGAAACCGGGAAGGGCTGCTATTTCTTATATGAATTCTTATACTATTCCCACGATATTTTAAAACAGTAAAACAGGATAAACAAACAGTTAACCGTATAATATAAGGAAGAGGGCGCTACTAGCTCACCTGACATATCGGCTCCGTAGTATTTTGTGTTTATTAAAATATTAATAGTACTTAAATTAAAGTAAATTGTGATTAAAAGTGCGAAGCTAACAGTGAATTTACAGGGCAAATGTTATCTGCCTCAAAAGTTCTTTAGTTACAACGCTAAAAACAAAAATCGACTCCAACATTGGACGTCAACGGAAACCAATTTCCCACAAATAAGGAAGACAAAGAAAGTTATTACAACAACTATAAGGTCAGTACTTCAAAATTAGAATACAATAACTGTTCTTAAATAGTTGTTCCACAAAATTAGTGTAAAAGATAACCTCAAATCACACTATAAAAACAAACATAGAAAAAACGAATAGTCACTATCGTAGAAATTCTTACAATAGCGCCATCTAGTAGTGAGTAGCGCAACAAGTGAAACAAACTCTTGCGTATACTGTATACACCTAATAACAACAGAGGGCGCTAGTTGGTAGTAAACAATGGAAGATGTACTAAGAATATTAAAAAATATTCAAGATGACTTAACAAAACAGAAACAAGATATGAAAGATATGGAACAGAATATCAAAGAATCCATAAACAATAATGTAGATGCAAAATTTAGCCATATTGAGGCAAAAACAAATCAATTAGAAAAAAAGATTGAACAACAACAGAGAAAAATTGAATTTCTAGACAACCAACTAAGAAGGAAAAATATAATGTTTTTTGGTATCGAAGAAAAGGAAAGGGGCTATGAAAGTTTACTGTCTATAGTCATGGAAATACTGAACGTAAGAATGGAAATACCTTGCCAAAAATGGGAAATCGAAAACGTATTCAGAATGGGCAAGCGAAGCGCAGATAAATTGAGACCGGTGGTGGTAACAGTAACAACAATAAGCAGAAAAATAGAAATCCTGAAAAAGAAAAAATCACTTAAAGACTCTGACATCTACCTCAAAGAAGATTTTCCTCCTAGCGTGCTACAAAAAAGAAAAGAATTACAGGAAAAATTCCAACAAGAGCGCGAGGCAGGAAAAAGAGTAGTATTGCGTTATGACAAAATTGTCACATTAAAAACAAGCCAACCCTCAACACCTACAGAAAGATACACGAACAAACGATTAATGTCCATCTCACCAGAAGACACGGGTAAAGAAACGGGAAATGCAAATAACATAAAGGGTTCGAGACAAGTTCCAAAGAAAAATAAGCCACAAAGCATCACTGGCTATTTACGCCCATCTCAGTTGAACATAAACAATCGAACGCCTCAAAATAAGGACTCAGATGCCAGCTCAAAAAACTAATCAATACCTCCACACTCTCCCCTTCTCCAAGCCGGCTGGTCACCGTGGAGAAGTCAGACCACAGCCCCCTAAACCTCAAACAAAATAGAATAAGAAACATAGTAACCAAGCAAGATAGAGTTGACCCATCATTAAACAGAAGTCTAAGTAAAAAACAACAGTCACGAAACCTCTTTGTAGCAAGCATCAATGTAAGAACCTTATTAGCAGACAGCAGACTAGAAGAATTAGAATATGCTATTGAACCAATAAAATGGGACATAATAGGCTTATGCGAAACAAGAAGACCAACAGAAATAATAGAAGAATATACTGATTTCATCTTATACCATACAGCTGGAACGAATGGGCGAAATGGAGTTGGATTCCTAGTAAAAAAACACCTTAAAAATAACATCCTGAGTCTGAAAAGCTTCAGCGACCGAGTGGCAACACTTGAAATACAAATTTCTGAGAACTCTATCTGGTCATTTGTACAGTGTTATGCTCCCACAGAAACAGACAACTACACGAGAGAAGATCTAGATATTTTCTACCAAACCATACAATATGCCTTGGACTTCGTACATAAAAGTAATATTATTGTACAAGGGGATTTTAATGCAAAAATAGGGAAAGCTCGAATTAACGAAGAAAAACAAATAGGACATTATGCACATGGGAAGCGAAGCCCACACGGACAGAGGTTAGTTGAATTTGCCTTAGAAAAAGACTACTGCATCATAAATAGTATATTCAAATGTAAACCACATAAAAAATGGACATGGCATACTCCCGACAGGAAAACATTCAACGAGATCGATTATATCCTCACAAACAAGCCGAGATATATTAAACAATTTGAAATAATCAAGAAATTAAACTTTGAGACTGACCATAGGATGATACGATGCAAATTATCACTAGATTACAAACCCACTAGAAGAAAAATAAAACCAATACCATGCTTGAGAGACCTGCCAATCGTTTCAGAAGTAGCTGCTAGAGATTTGGAGAGTAAATTCTTGAAAGCAGTCCAGTCATCCACAGAAGTGCAAGACCAGTATGATAGACTCGAGACCGAACTAAGAGGGTTTTTCGACCAGCTGCCAGAGAGAAGGAAGAACAAAAACTATGTTATTAACGATGAAACCAAGTCTCTTCTTGAATATAGGAGGGAGTTATATAGCAAAAAAACAACAAAAGAAATAAAATTCCAAATAACAGAAATAAGTAAAAAAATCAATAGAAATATTGCACAACAGAAAAAATAACAAGGCAGGAGACCTTCGAAAAGTTTATAAATAAGGCGGGTGCCCTACGAAAGGCTTATAAAGAGCTAAGTTATAAATCTGTGTGGACCGAAAAAGTTAAAAACAAACAGGGAGAGGCGCAGTCAAGGCGTCCTGATATCATAACGGAAGCTACACTTTTCTACAAGACACTCTACACTGAGGTATCTGGACCCTCGAACACACGCATGTGCGAATATAATGAACTGACCCCAAATATAGAGCCACCAAGCATTCTAGAGACAGAGATTGAACATGCCATAAAATCCCAAAAAAACGATAAGGCACCAGGGAGTGACAGCATCACAAATGAAGTTTTAAAATCACTTTCTTCATCCTTGTACAAACCTCTCCAAGTACTTTTTAATAACATCCTGAAAACAGAAACCACACCGGACCAGTGGTCACAGTCAACAATTATACTATTGCATAAAAAAGGAGATAGAAGTGACCTGAATAACTACAGGCCAATAAGTCTCATGTCTAATCTCTATAAAGTTTTTTCCAAAATAATACTAAACAGGAATACAATCATTTTAGACGAAAATCAACCACGTGAACAAGCGGGTTTCCGTAAGACATACTCTACAATGGACCACATACAAGTTATAACCCAACTGATAGAAAAAGTAAAAGAGTATAGAATGATTTTATACATGTGCTTCATAGACTTTATGAAAGCTTTTGACTCTCTACATTTTCAAGCTATAGGGTCATCATTAGCACAACAAGGTGTCAACCCGACATATATAAACATAATATCCGATATATATTCTAAATGTAGTACTAAGATTAGATTAGAACGAGACGGTCCAGAATTTCCTGTGCAAAAAGGAGTAAGACAGGGAGATCCGCTATCTCCAAAGATATTTTCAGCGGTACTCGAATATGTATTCAGAGGTCTGGATTGGGAAATGAAGGGTCTAAATATAGATGGAGAGATGCTAAGTCATCTACGCTTTGCGGACGATATCGTAGTATTTGCAGAAAGCGCCACACAACTAGAGAGCATGGTAAATGAGTTAGCAGAAGAGAGCCAAAAGGTAGGATTATCATTGAATGCATCAAAAACGAAGATATTATCCAATGGAGAGCCTCTAGACATAAGTATCGGTATGGAGAAAATAGAATATGTGAGCGAATACATATATCTGGGACAACTGGTCTCATTTGAAAATAGCACAGAAAAAGAAATTCAGCGAAGGATTACGTTAGCATGGAAAAAATACTGGGGGCTAAAGGAAATCATGAAAAATAGCTCTATTAACATACAAATAAAGAAGAGAGTATACGAAGTTGCAATACTACCATCCTTAACATATGGCTGCCAGACGTGGTCTCTGAAAAATGCGGAGGAGGAAAGAATTGCTGTCTGTCAACGTAAGATGGAAAGAAGTATGTTGGGGATAAAACTGTCAGATAGGGTTAGCAACAGCAATATAAGAAACAGAACAAAAGTAACAGACGCACGTAAGAGAATTAGGGTGCTTAAGTGGCACTGGGCAGGACACATATGCAGAATGAGAAGTAACCGTTGGACTAAACGCTTGACAGAATGGCTTCCGAGGGATAGAAAAAGAAAAAAAGGCAGACCATATAAGAGATGGAGAGATATATTCAGCCAAAAATGTGGGTTCGGGTGGATGCAAATGGCTCGCGACAGAGAAGTGTGGAAAAGGGTAGGGGAGGCCTACGCCGTAGAGGCGACTACTACCGATATTTAACGTAATTTTTTCATTTAAATTAAATTATTTTTTAAGAATTCGCATGTAGTAGAAAATAAAGGCTTTTTTATTTTTTTTTTTTATTTTATTTTTTTTATTTATTTTAACCGTATAAAGCTAGTATTGAGTGGGTTGGAAGCACTCTAAACACTACCCTGTTTAGCACATACTTACACATTCAAGTAAATGCATTAGATATGCGAACATCTAATTGAACGAATAGTCTAGCACTAAAAGCTCCATTCCATTAAGAACGTGTCGCCACTCAAAGACATAATGACTAGCAATACAGTATTCAAAGACGGTTCGCATTTTGCTCCAAAGGTCATAAGCAAAATAAGAGATGGAGTATAACAATGACAAATGTCTATATCACTTTGGAGCCGATCTGTAGATGGAGGCAACAATGACGTAGATTAATTACTAGCTCAATAATGACGGTACAATCTTATCTTATACCATTGATGGAATAGCTTATGAGAGCTGTTTGGTTCTAAGAACTTGTGCAGATGAGGCGTTTTATGTGCTACTGTATTTATAAAGGTTGAGTTTATGACTAAAAATCAATTGTCTCAAATTTAGTTTGTTCGCCTTGTCCGCGTATCATTTTAAAGCAATTTCATCTATTAGGCTAATGCCTACTGTGTTTGAAATTGTGGAAGAAAAAGGTGTATGAAAGAAAGGGAGTGATCTTATAACTGCCCCGGGACGCTGCTAAGTTTTCTATAAAAATCTTCTCTAAGTGTACGTGACTGAACTCCTCCTGAACGGCTGAATGAATTTTGAAGACATTTTTAGTATATGTGTGAATAATTTCTTGGATTGTTTAGATTCACAATAGGACTGCTGGCCGCTAGTACTAGTTTTACTATAAATACTTTATCATAACAACTCAGTCTTGTTATAATTCACAACGACTGAGCATTCGGGTTACAAAATAAAAGATTTTAAAATGCACCGTAATATGTTTTTCTAGCTGTGGTTTGTAATAGTCTTGTGCCTGAAGGTAACCCTGCTGTATCAGGCGAAGACCGAAATAATTAAGTAGGAAATAAGTTACTACTAGTAGAAATAGTTATTAAGTTACTTTAAATAAAACATTAAGTAAGAATGAGGACTTCCGCGCTACGCTATGTGCAAACCGCCTAAGTGCCTCGTCATCAGCATTCAAAGTCGTTTTATATACTATTATATTGTGCTCCACAAATATCATAACAATAGCGAAAGGGTGTATCTATTTATTATCAGGATATTGTGATTTAAGATGACAATAGTTCATTAATATTTATCTTTCCATTACCACAAAATTTCAGCATGTTCTAAAGTCGCATAATATTTAGCGTCGAAAGTTGTAAGAAATTGAATAAGTATATCAATAAAAGCATATTCTGCGCAAATTTTCGGGAGAAGATTTGTAGCTGTATTTCAAGACTGTCTAAACAGCATTCTTGACGATAAAGTATTTTGAAAATATAACTTCAGTCGGTCAAATCGCGTAGTGAAACCAACTGAAGCAAAGAGACGCGAAGAAGAATTTATATTACTAACACTAGATTGTCTGCAGGTGATTAAAGATCTTTGTAATATAGTCAATTAAAGAATTGTGAATTACGAAAACATATCAATTAATATGGAAGTAGGAATCCACACCTGCCCGCAATGGTCTCGTTTCTAATGAAGCGGAGACGAGCGTAGCACAGCACAGACGTGTCCGAATTAATCAATAACATTGATTTAAACCCATGACTGATTTCTACTTCGCTTCTCTGGAAACAAAGTATTGGGCCCTTTTCGGAGCTCCACTCCACACTTCACCCTTATAGCTTAAGGTAGGAAAGTAATCAAACGATTAAAATAAATCAAAGGGTTTTGCACTGCCTCCATCGTTAAATATGGCATAATTTTGGTTTATCTGCACAATAATACTTACTACCTATACGATGCAGGATATAGGCCTAATGTATCTAATGTTATTAATGTTCTATCATAATGTACAGCTTACGCACAGCGTACTTTCCGTTTCCTTTTGCGGCATATCTCACTATGGTAGGGAAACATTTCCTTATCACAGATAATGTAAATTTTCTAACCTGATTTTATGTAATGAAGACCTTGTTCGTGAAAGTGGGACGGTAGTAAACCTCGATCATCGAAACTTTTCAAATAAAACCAATGAGACCTCTTGTTTACGTACTTTGTTGCTTCATCTGCCTTTTTCTTTGTTCAAATTCAAGTTTGTTCTGTTCCTTTGGTAATCTGTGCGGTTTCAACTATTTTTATTAGGAGACAGAAGATTGTGTTATTAGGGGGGCTGCATGTAAATCATGGTATCGTGTCTGTATTCGAATAATTTCTAGTTTTTATGGTGCGGCAAGAAATTGATGCTATAAATAATATTTTTTTAGAGTTAAATTATTATCTACTTAAATTTTGAATAGTAACCTGACGTATCTTGACTATTAATTTACATAGGTAGTCTAGTCTGTATTATAAATAGTTTGAAACAATACTCTTTTTGGACTCATGTAGATCGCTAATAAAAAAACGACGGGTTACACTCCGGGAGTGCCGGCAGAAGTGAAAACTTGAATATTAACGTTGTGCATTTTTGATATTTTGGAACGGTTAGGGATTAATTTTGCACGAATTGCTTTAGTTATCAGTATAAAAGTACTATCATTTATGTGGTGACATACAATATTCATTTATTGCGCTATCGTACACAAACATGACAATTTATATTAAATTAAAAATTTAACACTTCAGAACTATTTCAATTATTTTACATTAAAAAGTTTATCTCTCAGAAAAATCAACTTCCATTCAAAATTTCAACGACTTTTTCACCATCATTATTACCAGAACCATCATCGCCAATTTATTTTTAAAGTACTGACTCATTTTCTTTCGCTTTTTTTTCGTCACTTTTTTCATTAATAAATGCACTTTGTTTAATTTCCATTTTATATTAATAGATTTATGGCACAAAATAGAATAAATATTAAAAAAGGTATATGATGACAAAAAGTGTTTCTTGGGCTGCGGTCGGAATCGATCTGTCTTGATGAAGTCAACGACCACTAATTAGACGAACGCGCCGCCAAGGTTGTTAAGTACAGTGTGAAATTAGCGTTTCTATTTTTGTTGTCTTACGATCAGGTCACGTGTTTACTGACGCGAGTTTGTCCTTTTTTACCCATTACAAAAAAGTGCACAACGCCGCTAAAGAAGCTTTCACTTCAAAAATCTGCAATAGTTTTGAAGATCAATGAATCAAATCAGTCATCTTTTACTTGTCTATACCTAGCAGTGGGATGTTTCCGAAGGGACTAAGATTTTTTATAGACTTTTTCCTTGCAGCCCAGAAGAGCCACCGTTCCTGCCCTTTGCTGGTCAGGATAATGGCTTGGCCAGTCGGGAGTCCACTGTTTCATAGAAATTAAGAAGTGGTGAAGTCACACACCCCCTCTTTGATGATTTCACTGTACCCTTAATAATGAAAGAGACACGCAGAGGTACCGAGCACTTGTTGCCCAAGGCATGGGAAAATGAAGTTTAATTACCCAGCAGTTCTGTTCCTCGAAACCAAGATCATATGTAGCCACAATATATTTAACAATTAGTCTGAAATGTTGGTCATAAAAGCATTTTATAGCAATTAAATTGATTCGCATGGCAAAGATAACTTGTAATTTACTCCTACTCGTATGTGGACCATTAAAGCACTAAGGGGCTTGTTAATAACGACATGCTTCAGAGAATTAAAGCATTTATCGCTTTGATAAAGCCTTTGAAGCTTCATCTAGCAAAATGAGCAACGCTAAATATTCATAATATGGCCAAGTCATTAAAGCACTCCTTCTACTATTATAAAAGCAAATTTAATACACGTGGTAATTGGCCGAAACTTTGAGTTCTAAGTTGATTTAATATTTGTTTTGATAAACCCACGGTTACCGTTAATGGCCTCATGTTGACGATTAATTGAGTTATCATTTACAATTAATCTATTTAGTGGTTGAAATTGTAATAGAGAATAACAAATGATTGTTGTGGTGCAGGCAAATGGTACGTTGATGATATTAATACTGTAGTCAGCATACAATGTATGTTAATTAATTATTCCACATCATGAAAAGTGCATTGATTTTTTGTGTATTGCTTTACTAGTGAAATCTCTTTCCTGGGGATGGAATTGTTGTGTTTTCTAAAGATTATTATTTACATTATTCGTATTTATAACTTATACTTATTGCCTTAGGTTGATAGTTTTAAATATATTGTATAGATGGAGTACGACCTAAAATAGAAACAAATATATTTAATTTACATAACTCGAATTTCGATCGTATTCGAATCGAATTCCGCATAAACTTGGAATCGATTGATATTTTCTGACGTTATGGAATCAGAGAAACGTTTCTACGTGAAAAATGTTCGGGGAAATCATAAGAAACAGTTTTCTATGAACATTTTTACTATTAAACTTGCCTGCAACTATAATATTTTTAAAGTAACTGAGTACTTTTTAGTGCGTTTTAGAACTGGCAACATAACGTATAATGGAAAAGAGCAAAGACCATTTGAAATAAATTATTGTCATTATTAAAATTGCAACTCGTATTATTTTCAAATATGTCGGCGGTATATAACTGCAATACATTGTCAGTAAATAATGATGCCACAAAGGGGATGAAAAAGTGCCGGAGGCTGAATAATTATGCAGATATACAATGCATAAGCGTGGTCGACTAAGGGAAAAGTACGAATGTCTTACGTAGATAAGATGTAACACATAGCGTTATATTATTCATGAAATGTTTAAGAAGCAAAAGAGATTTAATTTTCCAAGCGTGCGTGTAGTAAATACACATTCGCATGAAAAAAGATAAGTATTTCCTTGGAGATTTATTTCTTTTTCGTTATCTAATGAATTCAGTTTTCATATAAAAGTGTGCACTTACTTTTTCTTATCAGATTTTGTTACTACTACTATCATCTATTAATTTGATCTTGATCTTTGAATATCCATTGTGTCAGATCATAAATGTACCGCTACGTATTAGAGTTTCAAAAATTCTGTATTTTCCCTGCTGTTGCTCCACCGAGTCTTTTGCCTATCAAAGAAGCATGCATATAAACCAAGTGAATCAAAACGTAGCCGAACGTCCCTTTATCCTCGGCAGAACATTTGTCGGTACTGGTGGAACCTTTTCAAAAATTAAAAAAAGGTTTTGCTACCCTCATCGTCGTACGGCATAACAATGATTGTATTACTGAGTAGATTTTCTTAATTTTGATAATCAACATTAATGCCCTCGATAGGTACCGATAGTTGGCATAGGAAATTCGCGAAGTTATCGGGAACACCCCATCGGTTTTCAAAGTGGTTCTTGAAAAGTCTCTCGCACTTCAATAGTTGGACCAATACTTACGAATTCATTTACATAGTTTGTTTTCTTATTCTAATTTTATTGAAGCTAGGGACGACGTGCTAAATGCCAGCACTGATCTGCAGATTCTATTGCCGAATATAAAAAGTCAATTTCTGCGATTGGAAAACGAATCTGGAGGTCATTTGGATTGTGTTGTGAGAATTACAAATTGCTGTAATTGAAAGCCTGCGGTTTGTTTGAAACCGCATTCAGAATTCGAAATCGAATATTGGAAATGAACTAACGCGTGCCAGTTTTGTTACAGTAGCCTGTCATAAAGTATATAATAGCCATGTTATCGTAAGATGATTTATTCTTACGGGTGGTATCTGTACTACTAGGTCTGCAAGGCGAATCGCTGCTTGCAATGTTGAGCTGAGTGATTTAAAAAAAAAAACATCCATAAACCTTCCTCTGATTGACCTCTCTAATCATGCCAAATTTGGTTCTGATTGGATTAGTAGTTTAGGAGGAGACCTGTGACAAAGAAAATCCTGAAGTCTGGTATGAGGAGCTTTCGCTCGACTTCGTCTCACTCAGCTCAATTAGTAAAACCAGATTAGTTTCAATATAACAGTTATTTATTCAACCACCTTTTAGTCTATCCGATACCAGAGAGAGAGCCTAGAGTTTTTTCCATAGATCACATACTTAATATGAATGTTGCCAGTTATACTATGGTAACACACCTCCTCTCTTTACAGAATATATTATTTATAGGTATATTATTATACAACCCGAGGGGGCCATCTCGAAACCGGAGATGGCCCAGGGTCAGTCGGGGTGCGAGGGATATGCTCTATGGGCAACCTTACACCCCGGCGTCTGTAGACCCGAGACGGCGTGCGGTTTTAGTCGGTTCAAGCCCGACATGACGGCGGGGGGGGGGGGTATCCGAAGGGATTTCCGCATGTAAAAAAATAAAAAAGGTACATTATTATACAGGTAGTCATTCTACATAATCCCTCAACCAAATTGGCTTGTATCTCAATCTCTGTGGCCTTGAACTATTGTTATTTTGATTTTGACACAGATTCATTTGTCTGAGGTGAAAATGCAGTCAGTGGACTGACAGGATTTGATACAATAGTTAAAGATGTATAGCTTTGCCATCTATTTAACCCCACGTTATCATTGTTCTTATAAGGAGCAGGAATCAAATGCCACCTGTTTCTTCTATAAACTCCCGAGTCAGTTTTAACCAAATAAGACCTATATGGCAGTATATCAGTTACTTCCCCATATTTTTTTTTCCCCATTTACTGGTGGTAGAAATTTGATGACACAAATTTGTCACAAAATTCGGCCGGGAAAAACCCTCCATTGTAATTCAATTTCAGTTTGATTGCGTTCAGGGGTCAGCAAGTGCATAGCCGGGCAGGGGGGTTGTGGTCGCAGCACTAGTGAGACCGGTGGGTGCCACGCGGTGCTGCGACGACAATCCTCTTCTGATGAGACCGTCAAGCTGAGTGCCACCATTGTTAACATGGTACGTGTATGTAATGGTGACCCTCTTTCCTGAGAGTTTACCTTCAGCTTACCATCAGGCGAGGTGAAGTCAAATTGACGTGTCCTAAATATAAAAAAAAAAAAAATATATTCTCAAATCCGTCATGCATATCTTATCTCCAATCTTCAGATCAGACAGTATTTTACTTCTACGTCTTTTATTATAATAATTTATTTGTTTTTCTTTAAGATTGCTTTCCTTTTTACTCACTTTTTTGCTAATGTTGGTCTCTAAGCTACTCGTTATTACTGGCAAATGAGTCCTCAATTTTCCCCCCATTAATAACTCTGAAGGAGTAAAACCATTGTCGTTTTATATATATATGTATATGCTAATATGCTATATGCTAATAAAGCTTTATCCAGATCACAATGGTTCTTTTTTAATATATTTTTAGCAGTTTTTACAGCAGCTTTAACACACCCATTGGATTTACTATAGTATGGGGAACTGGTAATACGAGTAAAATTATAATCAAGTGCTAATTTTCTAAATAGAGTCTGAAATTGAGGCCCATTATCTGATCTAAAGATTTCACAAATACCATACCTAGCAAACAATTCCTTTATTTTTTGTATTACAATTCTCTCTGATAATGATTCAAGCTCAAAAATCTCAAAAAATCTAGAAAAGTAGTCAGTTACTATTAGATAACATTTTTTATAGAAAAACAAATCCGCAGCAATAGTTTGCCATGGTCTTTTAGGTGGTGATTTTTCTTTACAAAATGTATTCATTGGATTAACTCTTTGCTCTACACATTCAGGACAGTTTCGTATTAAATTTTCAATTTGTGAACTTAAGCATATTTTTTTTCGTGTGGAAATCCCCTCGGATACCCCCCCGGGGGGGGGGGGGGTTATGTCGGACTTGAACCGACTAAAACCGTACGCCGTCTCTAGTGAACAAACGCCGGGGTGTAAGGTTGCCCATAGAGCATATCCCTCGCACCCCGACTGACCTTGAGCCATCTCTAGTTTCGAGATGGCGCCCTCGGGTTTGGGAACCACGGTGTCCCCGGCTTGCCCCGGTTTGGGGGAGGGGCGCTAGTCGCCCCACCGTCCCGGGCTTTGTTTTTTTTTTTATAGCACTCAGGTGGCAGACAAGCTCACGGGCCACCTGATGGGAAGCGGTTACCGCGGTCTATGGACGTGTGCAACACCAGGGGCGTCACACTCGCGCTGCCGACCCTGTAAAAACCTTTTAATGCCCTTCTTGAAGAACCCCATATTGTAGTCGCTTGGGAAAACCACAGCAGGGAGATCATTCCATATCTAACTGTTCGCACCGTTTCCGGTCGCAACGTGTGTGGATGAATTCCCTGTCTGTGGCGAGCGGTGCGATGATAGAATGTGGCCGTGGGCATCATATCATACAATTCTTCAGAACACACCCCGTTATAAAGGCGGTAGAAAACGCACAGGGAGGCGAAATCTCTCCTAAGGTTAAGAGGTTCCACGCTGCCTGTAAGTATGGGATGGTTGACGATCCTCAGCGCCCGTCTTTGCACCGAGTCGAACGGGTCAAGTTGGTATCTAGGTGCTCCGGCAAAAAGGTGACAGCAGTACTCCATCTGGGGCCGGACTTGCGACTTATAAAGAAGAAGTCTTTGCTCCGCAGTGAAGTACTGCTTCGCCCTGTTGAGCACTCCAAGTTTCTTAGATGCCAACTTGACCTTGTCTTCCAGGTGACTACGGTACTGGACCTCGCTGGAGATGTCGACACCGAGGATCCCGATACTTTTAGAGATATTAAGTGGTGTGTCCAGGAAATGTGGCCTGCTTCTGCTGGGGTGACAGGCGGCTTCACCTGTCACCCCCAGGCCTGTGCTCATGGAGGACCGAGGTCGTTGAGCAACCTCTGACGTCTGAGTCCCCTCCGCGCCTCGCGGGCTCTGCGGATCGGGAGAGACCTGACTCTCTCCCGCACCCGCTCGGCCGTCTCCTTCTCGAGCATTACTTGCTCGCAGAAGGAGGCAGCGGTAGACAACGCACTCGCGCTCCGCACTATCGCTGTGAGGAGGATGCCGAGCGAGAGGACTCCCACTCCGAGGGCTGCTAAGAGGACCCGCCTCGGCACCTCCCACGCCGAGCACTCCGCCAGCATGTGCAGCCCTGAGTCCTCGCTCGCGTCGCAGTGATGACACTCAGGCGTTGGCTCCTTTTTGATCTGATGCAGGTGGTCCCCGAAGCTCCCCTTACCAGGATCACCTGCGTCAGTCGGTACGAGAGGCTTCCGTCTCGCCTCTCTAGCCAATCCTCCATGATGGGCCTTACCGCCGCTATTGGGGCGTGCCCTACGTTTGGTCGCCCAAGTCGTTCTTTCCACTCCACCATGATGACCCGGCGGAGCTGGGACTGCACGGCCTCGATTTTTCGCCTCCTTTCGCCACCGATATATTGCGAAAGGGCTCTCGCCTCCAGATCCCATGGCGGAGTTCCGGCAAGGACACTCGCCGCCTCGAAGGAGATCGTGCGGTAACCTCTGATGACCCTGTTGGCCATTACCCGCTGCGGAGCGCTCAGCATCCGCTCATGTCTGGTCTTCAGGGTCTCCACCCAGATTGGGCACCCATATAGGGCCATGGACCACACGATCCCCCCGTAGAGTCTCCTACAGGAGTCATCGGGCCCCCTCATGTTGGGCAACAGCCGCGCTAGAGCGTTTGCTGTGCTCTTCAATTTGGGGGCCAGACTTCGGAGATGTTCTCCGAAGTCCCATCGGCCGTCGAGCACGAGCCCCAAATATTTCATTTGGGCCTTGATGCCGATGGGAGTGCCTCCTACTATGAGACTGGATCCCTCAGGTGGCTTGCTCCGATGTCCATGAAAGAACAGGGCCTCAGTTTTATGCAGAGCCACTTCGAGACCCAGCCGCCGGATCCGCTCAACGATTTGGGCAACCGCGGTCGTGGCCTTCAGGGTCGCCTCGCGGTATGTTGCACCGCACGCCGTCACGAACGTGTCGTCCGCGTAACACGTGACGGCGGCACCATATGCAAGCTCACCGCGAAGCACCCAGTCGTATCCGATGTTCCACAGGAGCGGCCCCAGAACCGATCCCTGTGGAACACCGCACGACATCTCACGCCGACCGAGGCCGGTCACGGTTGGGTAGATGACGGCTCTCTCCGACAAATACGCCCTGACTATGCGGCGAAGGTAGAGAGGCACTTCGTGATACACGAGCGCCTCCCTAATGCAACTCCAGGGCAAGGTGTTGAACGCATTGGCGTTGTCCAGAGACACCGCCAACATCACCTCACCCCGGAAAACTGCATCCTTCGTCAGAGCCCTCACGCGCATGATGGCATCCACGGTGAAGCGCCTCTGGCGGAAGCCATACTGGCCATCCGCCAGGTCTGGCCCCACTCTAGAGAGATGCTCGACGAGGTGCTTTGCGATGACTCTATCAAAGAGTTTGCACACTTCGTCGAGCAACACTATGGGCTGGTAGGCGGACGGCGAGTCCATCGGGCGCCCTGCTTTTCGGATGAGGACCAGTTTCCCCGTCTTCCACAATTTCGGAAACTGGCCCCGCTCCAAGCATGCGCTGAGAAGCCCTCTCAGTCGGGGCTCGAGAGCATCGTCAACTAGAGCTAGGACCCACGCTCGGCCTGGAATGCCGTCGGGTCCCGGGGCGGTGTTTTTGGCTCTGAGCCTTCGCACCGCCAGCTCCAGTTCTACCCAAGTGACCTCGGGCACGTCGTCGTCAACCACGCCGGGCGCCATAGGCGACCGAGGCGGAGTCATCTGCGGTGGAACATGTTCCACCACCCGAGCTGGGAACAGGGAGCCAACAACTCCTCCGAGGAGCTCCGACCGAAGACACCGAGTTAACGGCGGGGCCCGTAGGCGCAGTCTACCCCTGACCATTAGGTATGGCCGCCCCCATGGTTCCCGCTCCAACGTCTCCAGCAGTTCGTGGCGGGCCGCCTTTTTAGCCCGCCTTATCTCTGCTCGGAGGGTTCTTCCGGCCTCCCTGTACCCCTCGTACAACTTCGCCTGTCGAGCCGACGCATCTGCGGGGCGGAGACGTCTCCTGCGGAATCGGGCCCACCGGCGGCGCGTGATCACGCAGGCTTGTCTCAGCCTCGCGATCTCCGACGACCACCAGTAGACCTGACCCCTCGGATTAAAGGGCGGAGCCCTAGGCATTGCTGCATCGCAGATACGGGTCATTGCCTCCCGGAACCACTCTGCCTCATCGTCTATGTTGACAGGCCTGTCCGGCGCAGGGGCCCAGGCCTGTACGATGGCAGCTTGCAGGAGGAGCTCCCGATCTAGTCGCTTAAGCGCCCTGCGTGGCTCGGGTGGAGCTGGTGTGGCAGGCTCGTCGCCCGCGGGGGCGGCGACATCAAACCGAATGTATCGGTGATCCGACCTGGTCTCCTCCTCCACAACGACGCGCCACCGACGGCGTGACTGTGAACTTAAGCCTAACCACCAAACAGCCATTTTGGCCCTCCTGCGGCATTTTACTACTCCCTGATGACCCATATGTATGTATTCCAAAATTTATTTTTGCAAGCAAGATGGAATTACTATCCGACTACCCCTTAACAACAAATTATTGGAAATACTAAAATCATTTCTATATTGGTAATAAGGCAAAATATTTTCTGTGCAATTTTTGTTTGAAGGGCCACCCATCAATACAAAATAGTTTTAACTGTTTACAAATTATATCTTTTTCTTGCTGTTCTATAATTTTATGCAAATATATATCCTTTATAGGATAATTTTTAGTAATAAAATTTACAAAATGGTTCACCACCTCACCAAGTTCTTTATCATTATTACTCAATTCAACCTTGATAAAGAGTCTGGTACTATTAAATCTTTACCTGGTACATATGAAATAACATAATTAAAACGCATCAACCTTATGCGAAACTTTTGCAATCTGGGAGTGAGCTCATCAAGATGTTTAGTTTGTAAAACTTGTAATAGTGGCTTATGATCAGTTTCAAAAATTATATTTAGACCAATAATATATTCATGGAAACGCTCTGCAGCCCAAGTCAAAGCCAGCGCTTCTTTTTCAATTTGTGAGTACTTTCTTTCTGTCTCTGTCATAGTACGTGATATATATGCAATTACTTCTCTACTACCTTTTTCATTCACTTGCCATAAACAGCCACCTAAACCATATAAGCTGGCATCCGCACCAACAATAATTTGTTTTTTTTTGTATCAGGAGCAGAACACAATAATTTTTTTATTGCGATGAATGCTTGGTTTTGTCTTGGACCCCATAAGAACTCATTTTTTTCTTTTAATAATGAAGTTAAAGGCTCCAATATGCACGCTTTGTTTTCCAAATGCTTTGAAACAAAATTCACCATTCCCAGATACCTTTGCAGCTCATTTTTGTTAGTTGGTTCAGGAAAATTAACAATAGCTGAAATCCTATCTTCGTCTACAGATATCCCTTTTTCGACAAAATAATCCCTAAGTATTTAATTTTCTTTGCACCTATGACACATTTTTTTCATTTAAAGTCAACCCTTCTTTTTCTAATCTCTGTAATACTTTAAATGTCTCATCATAGTTAGTTAGTTAGTTAGTTTACCTGGGCTGTTCCGCACTTAGCCTCTTGATTGGGCCATTGTGCGTAGCATCTTACCTCTCACTCCAACCAACCCAGATCTTCCCAAAAAGCCAGCAGCCTTTTCAGGTTTCCACATGCTTCCCGGAGAGACGTTGGTGACTGGAGGAATTTCGCCCGTTGTTCGGCCACGCTCATGCACTCTGTAAGCACATGATGTGGCGTTTCTTCTGCCCCCATGCAGCCTCTGCACAGGGGGCTGTCCGTCACACCTATTGTAAATAGATGCTTGTTTAGAGGACAGTGACCGGTCAAGATGCCTATGACCTTGCGGATCTGGTCCCTTTTTAATCTAATGAAGTTTCGGCTAAACGTTTTTGATGCTACCGGAACTGCATTCTTTGTTTGCCTGCATCCTTCAATGTTTGTCCATTCTTTTTGATGGGTTTCTTCCGTGTTTTTCCGCAGCCAAGTTTTGACCTGTGCTTGAGGTATAGGTAGTATTGGTTCCGGTCCATATACTGTTGCCCCTGATCCTCTCTTGGCCAATTCATCGGCTGCGTCGTTGCCGAGGGAGTTGCTGTGTCCCTTGATCCATTGCAGCGTGACCTTGTTTGTGTTTGCAATGGATTGGAGTGTATTGTGACATTCCAATATGAGGACAGAGGTTATGGTGTTGCTTTTCAGAGCTTGGAGTACGGATGCACTGTCTGATATGATCTTTATATCTAGATCTTTGACGTCTCTGGCGGCAATCGTCTCCGCTGCTCTCGTTATGCCAATACATTCAGCTTGGAATATTGTACTTAGCTTGTCCAGGGTGGTTGTTATTTTGATGTTTAGGTCATTCGAGAAGACACCTGCTCCGGTACCATATGTGGTTTTAGAGCCGTCTGTGTATATCCTAACTTCTTTGACGCCAGAGCTGTCTCTTTTTTCTTCGGTAAGTTGAATATGATAATTCCTTTCGAAGACGTGGTGACATGGTATTCTGTCTACGGGCGCCTCAAGAAGTGGTATCTTCTTTAGGATTCTCTGTAGAATTTTTGAATGCTTTGTTCCAGTATTCTCTTTCCAGAGCCCATTACTTTTCAGTCTTAAGGCTGCTGCCTTGGCCTCCTCCTGTATGATTAGATGCAGCGGTCTCAGGTTTAGGAGGTGCTCTAGTGCGGCTGATGGAGTGGTTCTCATGCATCCAGTGGCTGCTGTACTCGCTAGGCGTTGTAGACTCTGGAGCTTTTCTTTCACAGTGATCAGTTCTGTTCTGGGCCACCATACAACTGATCCATAGGTTAGAGAAGGCCTGATAATTGCCGTATACAGCCAAAGTGTTATCTTTGTGTTAAGACCCCAGTTCTTACCAACGAGTCTTCTGCATTGCCAAAAAGTTATGCAGGCCTTTTTCATTTTAGCATTTATGTGGCTAGTCCAATTCAACTTATTGTCAAGTATGATGCCCAGATATTTAACTTGAGTTGTTAGGGCTAGTTTGGTATTAAATAGTTTTGGTAGTTGTAGTTCTGGTAACTTTCTTTTGTTGGTGAAAAGGATAAGTTCTGTTTTTGTCGGGTTTACTGATAATCGGTGTTCTTCGCACCATTCTTCCACAATCTGAAGGGCTGAGCGCATGACTTTGCATAGCACGTTCTCCGCCGTTCCGCTTATTAGTATTGCAAGATCATCCGCATACCCGATGGTGGTGTATCTTCTCTCATTTAGTCTCTTTAGAAGACTGTCTACTACTATGTTCCATAAGAGTGGTGATAGGACGCCTCCCTGGGGGCATCCTCTGACTACCTTTGCTCTTGTGATGGTGTTACTCATCACTATCTGGACTGCTCTTTTGCTTATCAGCTGAGTGATCCAGTCCCTTATGGCTGGTTCTACCTTACGCTTCCGTAAGGCTTCGTTAATGCTGCTGTGTACCGTTTTGTCGAAAGCCCCTTCTATATCTATGAAAGTAGCTAGTGTTGAGGCTTTGTTTGTGATAGCCGATTCTATCCTGTGCACTACCGTGTGTAGTGCAGACTCTGTTGATCTACCTTTCCTGTATGCGTGTTGCTGAGGATGTAGTGGGTTGTCTTTTAGTGTTCCATCCCTTAGGTATCGATCTACTAGTCTCTCCAACGTTTTAAGGAGGAATGATGTGAGACTAATGGGCCTGAATGATTTGGGATGTGTGTAGTCCTCCTTACCTGGTTTTGGTAGGAAGACTACTTTTGCCTCTCTCCATAATCTGGGTATGTATTTGAAGGCAATGCAGGCCCTGTAGATTGGGAGTAGATATTTTGCTATTCTTGTCAGTTGCCATTGTAGTAGTGCTGGGAATATTCCATCCAGCCCTGCAGACTTAAAGGGTTTGAAGGTTTTTATGGCCCACTCTATTTTGTCTGCAGTTACTACCTTGTTTGCGATTTCCCATTCTTGGGTTGTTGGTACACTATAGTGTTCTGGTGGCCAGTCAATGGAAACGATGGATGGTGTGACTTGACAGCCAGGGAAGTGTGTTTCCAGCAGTACTGCGCTGGTTTCATTTTCCGTATTAGTGTAAGTGCCGTCTTCTCTCTTAAGTGAGCCCATGAGGTTGAGTTCACCTTTGGCCAGGACTTTCCTTACTCTTGCGGCTTGGTTTGTCGAGTTTATGCTACTACAGAAACTCTGCCAGGCCTCAGTTCTACGATACCTGATGCGTTTCTTGTAGTATTTTTGTGCATTTTTGTATCTGTCCCAGTCCTCAGGGGTTCTGGTGTTTTTTGCTCGGTTGTAGAGCTTTCTCAGGCCTCCACGTAGTCGCTCGAGTTCTGGCCCCCACCAGGAGCTCTTTTCTGGACCTTTGGGTGTTACAACAGGACACGCTGGCTCGTAGCTTTCCAGCAGAGCTGCAGTGATAGAATGTACGTTGTGTTCTATATTATCTGTACTAAGTGTTGTGTCGGGTAGTTGTGAATCACTTAGTGCCTTGTTTAGTGAATTTGTGTACCGTGCTATATCTGTTTTGCGGGGGTTACGATATGGAACAGGGTCTGCTAGTTTACATTGAATTTGAAAGCAGATTCGGCGATGGTCCGCAAAGGATGGTTCCTTTGACACATGCCAACCCTTAATGAGGTTTGCTGCCGAGTGTGTTGCCAATGTGATATCTACTATGGTCTGACACCATGAGGTTACGAAAGTAGGTTCCGTACCTATATTTATAATGTTTAGGTTGGTTTGGAATAAGTATTCGGTTAGTAACTCACCTCTCTTGTTCGCGTCCTTACTTCCCCACAGAGGATGGTGAGCATTGCAGTCAGCGCCGATGATTAAATCCCAGGTGTGAGCCTCGCAGTGTTGTACCAGGTCGGCTAGCTCCTTTGGAGGTGGTTCGCCTTCGCCCGGCATATACACTGAAGCTAGTACTAGGATGGTTGCATTATCTGAGTGGATTTTCACAGCAGTGAGATCTCTAGAACAGAATTGGTTAAGTAAAGTGGTGTTTATAGCGTTAGGTACGAAGATGCAGGTTCTCGGTTTTTCAACCGTCGTATCTCGTATTAACTTACCGCCTATGTTATTTAGACCGCAGATGTAGTTCTTATTTATCCAGGGCTCCTGGATTAGGGCTACGGTCTTTTTGCTTACCTCCAGCACTCTGCGTAGAGTGACCGTTGCTGCTTGTTTGTGCTGGAGGTTTGTTTGGATGATGTTTACTGGATCAGGGGCTGTTAAGGACGTCATCATCATCATCGCTGATGTGTCCTCCCTGTGTCAGCGGCGAGCTACTTTCCAGCTCGCTCTTACTCTTTCGAGGAGCCTCTTTTTTTTGCTCTTGAGCTGTAGCTGCCGCTGTTGCTTCCCCGGCCTGCGCTTCTTCTTGGGAGAAGAAACGAATATACCCACTTCCCGACATGTGGGCAACTCGGCGGTCTCTCCTGGTTATCGCCTCTTTCTGGTCCTCGGGAATTCCCAGAATTAGGTGAACCACCTTCTCTTTGGAGTTCGGGTCGGTGGTTTGGTCGTCCACTGTCATGTCGTAACACTGCCAGGTATCTACTTTGTACCAAGGGTTTTGGGCCCAAAGCACTCTGCGCAGTGTTACGGCTTCGGTGATGCGGGTGTGGAGAAGAAGCCCAGCTTTCAGTCGCTTCTTCATGTCGGACTGCTTTATGACAGCCAAGGTGGTTTCGGGTATCGGGGACGTTATGCTTCTTACAGCTTTTTCAAGCCACGTAAGAGCATTGTCGTCTTCACACCACATCGCCAGCACGCCTTCCAATAGGAAGGGTCGTCCGCGGAAAGATGGAGCTTGCGCACCCGAAATCGTTGACGACAACACCGACTGCAGGATGCTGTCGTCAATGGCCTCCCTAAGCTGGTCTGCCTGGGTTTTGGTGAGGTCCCTCGGCGGAACGGTAGTGACCGCTACTCGCAGATGCGACTGACTGGCGTCCGCGTAGCTTACCGTCCGCTTGGTGCGCGGGTCAGTTTTCGCGCGTTTGGCTTCCCCTCTGGGGGACCGGGTATCATCCAGACGAGCGCGCTTCGAAGAAACTCGCTCGTTCTGGACGGGCCCTGCCCCCTTTTGTTCCTTTTCAGGAAAATTGGGAGCCGTCGCGGCGTTCCGTTGACCTCGGGCACCTCTGGGTTTCCTCCTGTGTTTCTTACTCAGTGGTGGTGGAGCGGCTGTGGCTACTGCCGTCCCCTTTGAGGTTGATGGTGTGGGTTCGCGCTGCGTTTCCGCTGCTGCGGCACCCAACCCTGTCGTCGTTTTTTTAGGTTGCAAGACCTCCCTTCTCGCGCGCCTGTTGGGGCGACTGCGTTCTGTTCGGCCGAGCCCTTTTTCGGTAGTGGCCGCCTTCGGCTGAGCATCCCTTTTGCAAGGGCGCTTGTGGCCGACGACGGTCCATTGTATGACGCTCGTGGCGTCAGATTTTGGGATAGCCTCCGAGAGGCTGGACAGGTCCAGGCTTGCGCCCGGTCCTGAACACAGGGTGCCCCCCCCAGAATACGAGGGGCAGACTGAGCTGGTAGGCTCAGTGAGGGATTCTCCGCAAGCGGTACCCTCCTGGGGTAGTTTTTCTTTGACCTGTGTTGACATTGTTTTTTAGGAGCAGAGGCTTACTCACACTACCTGCCCTAGGTGCGTGTGGTACAGCTTTCTGGGGCAATTTAGTGCCCCACGGCAATGTCTACCGGGGTGTGGTTTTAGGCCGCCACGGTTCGGCACACATTAAAATAGGTACATATATATAATAGATATATAAAGAAAAAATAAATTTAAGGGAGAGATACATATATAAGTTGTTATAATATATAAATAAACCATTACATAAATAAACAATTTCATGCGCCTGGAGGTTTCTGTTACGTCTATTTCTTGGGAATTAGACCAATAACGGGACGACAACCTCGGGAAGGATAGTCCACCAGACTTGCTTTGAGGATCTACACGACCTGCGCTCTCCCTCAAGACCACGTCCCCCTACCCCTCAGAAGGATGGGTAGGGTAGGTCCATGCTAAGGTTTCGGGTAATAGTACCATCACAGAAACATTAGCATGTCCCCGTCCCAATGTGTGTATGTCTCATCATGTTCACTAATCGAATTTGCATAAATTAAAATATCATCCACGTGAAAAATAACTTTTAAATCTGTCAGTAGTTTTGAAAATTTGGCAACAAAATATTCGGTTGAACAGTTTAATCGAAAAGGTAGTCTTTTATATTTGTACCTACCAAATGTAGTTAATTCTTGGCTGTCCTTATGTAATTCCAATTGATGGAAACTAAGGACGAAGTATATTATTATTTAATTTTGTATAGTCACAACACAAACGTATTTCATCACCTTCCTTAGGTACACATACTATTGGAGCTACCCACTCGGTCACTGTCTCTACAGGTTCTATGATGTCTAACTCTTTTAATCTATTTATTTCTTTTTCTAGTTTATCCAATAATGCAATAGGCACCACTCGTGGAACAGACTATGCAAAAGGCTTCGCATCTGGTTTTAACTTAATATAATTTCATCCTTGAACTGTCCTAGGCCCTGAAATAACATAGGAAATTCTTTTTGAGCATATTAAGAGAAGCCTCATCTTTACCATAAAGTGCCTCTGTTTGTCTCTCCTGGATTTCTGCTTGTCGCACTATCAATAATGCTTGTTCCAATGTTAAATTTTCTTTTAATTGTAATCTTTCACTTAACGTAACCTTTCTGTCTCTTATTCCTACCACAATTTTGTCTCTTATTATTTCTTCTTTAGTTATTGTTTCGAAATCACATTTTGCTGCTATATTGTATAGATCTGTTATAAATTCATCAATTTGCTCTCCCGTGTTTTGTTTTCTTAGGTTAAACTTTGCTCTTTCAAAGATGGTATTTCTAGGCAGGAAGTAGTCCGTCATAGTTTTTAACATCATGTCCAAAGTCTTTATATCCTTAACGGTAAGTTCACAATGTCTTCACTTTTTTCTCCCATGCAATACAACAATAGATTCATCTTTTCTTTTTCAGATTTACTTTTCAATCCTGCCAAGGACACGTATTGTTCAAAACGTTTCCGCCATCTTGGCCATGACGCTGGGTCATGGAAATTAAATTCAGTCGGTGCCGCAATATGAATTTGCACTTTGTTGTTGGATTCCGACATGTCATCGATTTAATATGGATCTCACCGCTGCCACCAAGTACTATTAGTAAAACTAGATTAGTTTCAATATAACGGTTATTTATTCAACCACCTTTTAGTCTATCCGATACCAAAGAGAGAGCCTAGAGTTTTTTCCATAGATCACATACTTAATATGAATGTTGCCAGTTATGCTATGATAACACAGTATCCTTTATGACGACTTATAAGTGATGGATTGTAGTCGCATTTCTACCGTAACTTATTTCCAATGACTGAAAATTTTAAATGTATCAATATTATGAATGGTGTGAAGAATATATATGCCACCATGTGAATGTACAGGGAAAAGAAAAGGATATTATTATTCCCGCATATTACCAAGTGACTAGAAAAAAAGAGATGGTGCGCCATAGACAAAATGAAAGATACCCATAAGTCTATGTCACAAAAATTGACAATAATCTACAAAAGCCTATTGGGTTTTATAAAAAGTTGATAATAAGTGTGATAAGGATATTAAAAGACGGATATTACAAGAATAACATGATTAAATGAACGGATTATTTGTAACGAACGAAATCTTAAATTTTACGTTAAATTGATTCTATGATGTAGAATTCTATCATATATGATGTAGAATTAAAATAACGGCCTCTATATGATGGAGGCTGACTTTACAACAATTCTCAGGTATGCAGTTCTCCTCGAGATAATTTCCAGCACCATTAAAGCAAGTGATGCTTAATTTCAAATAAAGCCAGAAGTCGTCGATCGAGGACCGTCGATCATACTTACGAGTATGCCGCTTGCGTGACGCCAATGGCCCAGAATATCTAATAGTACTCCTGGTCTACTTAGTTATCGGTACGTTACACAAAAACTCTAAACGTAATTAGTGTCATGTAGCCGTACGTGTAGCGTTAACTGGAAAACACAACAATTGAAATAGACAGGATTTGGTCTGACTAGTCGATTTGAATGGAACTGTCAGCACCGCTGAAATGCTTTCGTTTCGTATTCATTGGCATTTGCATGTAGGTCTAACCGTGGAAGGAAATTCATGGAGTTCGCAACACTTCGCATGAATAGTTCTTTGAATTTTGTTCAGATTGGTTTTCAGATTGGATTACTATCACACTATATTGAATGTAATATTTTATATATTTAAAAAAATAGTTGATACTTTAGTTCAAATGTTTATTTGTACGTCATGATATTAATATTTATGATAGGTACTTTGAATGCTGGGAGGCGCCGAGGCGTGACCTCGTGGCAGCCATCGGGGTGGGAGTCCTCTCGCTCGGCAGCATGGTTGCGGCAATGGTGCGGAGCGCGAGCGAGTGGGCCGCCGCCACCTCCTTCTGCGAGCATGTGATGCTCGCGAAGGAAATGGCGAAGCGCGCCCGGGAGAGGTTCAGAACTCTCCCGGCCCGCCGAGCCCGCAACATGCTCGCCGCGCGTCGCAGGCGACTCAGGCGCCGGAGGTCGCTCAACGACCTCCGTCCGCCATGAGCGCAGGCCTGGGGGTGGCAGGTGAGGCCACCTGTCACCCCAGCAGAAGCAGGCCGGGACGGTGGGGCGACTAGCACCCCTCCCCCAAACCGGGGCAAGACGGGGACACCGTGGTTCCCAAACCCGAGGGGGCCATCTCGAAACCGGAGATGGCCCCCGAAGGGATTTCCGCACGATAAAAAAAAAAAAAAAAGAGTCAGTCGGCGTGCGAGGGATTTGCTCTATGGGCAACCTTACACCCCGGCGTCTGTTGACCCGAGACGGCGTGCGGTTTTAGTCGGTTCAAGCCCGACATAACCGCCCCCGCTGGCCGGCGGGGGGGTATTCGAAGGGATTTCCGCATGAAAAAAAAAAGATACTTTGAATGCAATATGTAGGTTTTCATATTTTTTTATTTTATTTTATTTTACAGTTTTAGGAAAACTTACAGCTAACAAATAACAATAAAAAGATAAACAACAAAGTGAAGGCCAATTACAAGTTTTCACAAATAACATAACATATATAACATAACATAAACTCACGCCTATATCCCCGAAGGGGTAGGCAGAGGTGCTAGCACCCACATTTCGCCAGTTTATGTTTAGGTCCCAATGTAATAGGTGGCGAGCCTATTGCCATTAACCGGGCACTTATAAACCTGCGATAAATACACACATAACTTCGAAAAGCATCGAAAAGTCATTGGTGTGTACTATGGTAAAACCTGGGATCGAACCCGAGACCTCTTCTCAGCAGTCCATTACCCATACCACTAGGCTACCGCGGCTTTACACACTTCACAAATAACACTTAGCTTTTAAACATATAAAAGAGAACGATGCTGAAGACTCATTCCATTGATAAGCACAACATGGTCATTTCATTCCACAAAGTAGTGATCACATAAGGCTTTTTTAACTTTGTAGATACTTGTGAAGAATATATCCATATCAACATCCCGACATGCTACATTGTACGTACGGCAGGCTCGTAGTAGATACGAGTTTTGTCGATAGGAAGTGCTTGCCATAGGAAAGTGGAGCAAGTTAGGCTTACGCAGAAACAATGGTGGCGCGTACAAGCCAACCCTGCATACCAGCTCCGGTAAATCTGCTGATCCATTAAATATAGACATTAAGAATGACAAATCCGCTATTTTACGACGCTCTATTAGAGGTAAAATATGAAATTTTTTACAGCGAGTATAGTAATTAGGCAGAAAACAGTTAGATCGGAATTGAATGTACCTTAAAAATTTTCGTTGGATGCTTTCAAGACGGTCAATATAGGTATTATAAATCGGGTTCCATACTGGTGAGGCATATTCGAGGATACTACGAACGAAAGAGCAGTATAAAATTTTAATGGTTTTAATACTTTTGAAATCGGCTGAGATTCTTAAAATAAAACCTAAAGCTTTGGTGGCTTTACTAATGATGTTGCTAATGTGTAAATCGAAGAGAAGTTTGCAGTCAAAAGTAACTCCGAGGTCCTTGACAGATGTAACCCGGGTTAAAGGAATATCACGAAGTGTATAGATATAGTTAATGGGCCGTGGTTTACGCGTAAAAGTGCAAGTGAAGCACTTGGAAACATTTAAGTCGAGCTTGTTCAATAAACAATAATTTTGGAAACGGTCTAGATCCTCCTGTAAAGAGAGCGCATCTTTAAGGTTGTTTATCTGTGTAACATAACATATAACATAACTTCAAGCCTGTATCCCCGAAGGGGTAGGCAGAGGTGTATTACACACCTACTATTCGCCAGTTATCTTAAAGTCCCAATGTAATAGGGGGCGACCCTATTGCCATCTACCGGGCACAGTATTAAGCGAGCAATAATGATGTGTGTGAACTTAGCAGATCATTGTCCAGCAGATCAAAAAAAGTGAGTTCCTTTCGCATGCAGCTGAGTTCTATAGTTCCTGATAGTTTTTAGAAATAGTTCTGGCGTTTTTACCCCAAAAAATGTCAATTAAAAAAATGATCTGCTAACTTCACGTAGCAGCATTTGGCCCCGCTCCAGCGCCTCCTTGCGTCATTGTACCAACCCCCTCGCTTCCAGGTCCCGGCTAGGAGACATGTCGCCCAAACGGCTCGAATCAGGCTTATATAAGCGTGACTTTATATAACGAAGTTGGCAAGGAGTTAAGTAAGGAGAGCCTTTATCCCCAATACGTTTTGCATCAGTCCTGCAAAGTGTGTTCAGGAATCTGGGAGTGGGAAGAGGTCGGTATCAATATTAATGGCAGGCAACTTAATCATTTACGATTCGCGGACGACTTGGCACTGATCACCGACAACGCTACTATGCACCAAAGTATGCTGCAACTGTTAACAGGGGCGAGCAGAGCAGTTGGTCTTACAATGAATAATTCAAAAACAAAGATATAAACTTAGTGAATAGATTGTATTGTATGGTTAGTTTTTGCAATAATTGCTTAATAATAATACTTAATATAATTTTCAAGCATTGCTCGGACATCGATAATAAAAAGAAAAAAATTCTAAGAATCACATTTTCATCATCGGTAGTGCTCCTAGAACACATATAGTATTCACCTAGGTACGGTTTTATAATATCTGTATAGATTATAGTTCTTATTTTGAGTGATAATGAAAAGACATTTTTTTATACCACTGAGGTGGCAGACCGCGGTTACCGCGGCCTATGGACGTGTGCAACACTAGTGGCGTCACACTCGCGCTTCCGACCCTGTACAGGAAAGGGGATGGGAAAGGAGTTTAGCAGGGGTTGGGAAAGGAGTTTGGCAGGGGATGGGAAAGGAGTTTGGGCTCCGGCACTCTCACTCACCAAACGGAACGCAACAGTTCAAATACTGTTACTTAGCGTTGATATTCTGTGAGAGGGTGGTGCTTCCCCGGTCGAGTCGGCCCGGCCCATTCATGCAACGGGCAAAATGACTGTTGCTTGACTCTACCACCATATATATTTGGAGTATATGTGTCAACATGAAGGGCAATTTTACTTTACGAAAAACATTTCATTACTAATAACAGAAGAGGCTTTTAAAAAAGATTTCCAAGAAATCCTCGAGAAGCCTCTAATTGAATCAACCACAATCGAGACAATAATATAGCTTTAAATGAATAACATTCTCAAAAGATGGCAAAAAACATCAATTCTTCATAAAGTTTTCCATTATAACAGAGATTATTATTGCGGCACGAACAGTAAACTATCGGTTTTCATAAATCGAACAAAGATCAACTTTGATTTGATGGATGACTCGGCTGCGTTTGCGTTTGCGGGTGAGTTTCATTCTCTCAGAGTACGCGTCCCCACGTTTTGAGGCAATATAATTGATTCATAAATGGTGTAGTATATTATTACTGTTCAGAGCGAAAATTTACGTTGGATAAATTGTTTTTTCAACCAGAGTTTTCCAGTTACTTTGGGGCCCGGGGTTCGCTCCCCTATTCCTGCCATAGAAATTTGGTTTATCTTGGATTTTACGGGTGCGACAACTACCTGATTTTCAAACCTAAAAAAAATACGAGAGGCTTGCAGTTGCGAGTTGTTGTGAAGTTTACCTGGGCATCGAAGATCTTGGTACCCACACACAAAGACCCAAGATCACCTTGGCCACGGGACCAAGATCATCAATTGGTAATGTTTACAAAATAATCATCAAAACTTTTATTGCATTCTAATAGGATGTCAGTAAGTAGTATTTTAGTCTCTAGCAAGATGAAAAATTATAAACACGAAAAAAAAATACCGTTCTAGTTTAAGAATTAAAACTTCGCTGACGCCTGTCAACAATTACGATATCAAAAGAATGGCTTCCTTAATGTACGCAGTATTTTTCTTTATACATTTTTCCTTAGATACCCGATAAAAGGCTCGTACCATGTTGTATATATTTGTTTATTTATCAAAAACCTCTTACTCTTGGTAATTCCTAAAGGAAAATCTGGAGTAATTCAAACATATTTCCCTATTTGCTTAATTTTTATTGAATTCAGTAATTTTGTGGGTACTGAGTTTCCAGTTTATTAGACAAATAACTTGTAACAATATAATATATTTGGAGTATCTTGCTTATATTGAAAAAATCTATGGGCATGTGACGAATTCGTGAAACGAAACGTGTGAATTTTTGACGGGAAACAAAGGAAAAAATAGTTTGAAAAGTTGTAGAGAAAAATAATTGAACGTATATCTCATTTGTCGGGGTGCGAGGGATATGCTCTATGGGTAACCTTATACCCCGGCTTCTGTAGACCCGAGAGGGCGTGCGGTTTTAGTCGGTTCAAGCCCGACATAACCGCGACCGCTGGCCGGCGGGGGTATCCGAGGGGATTTCCACACGAAAAAAAGGGTATATCTCATTTTAGCAAATAACTATGGAACTTCACACTGGTTTCGCCTTAAATTTCCATTCATAACGAAATTGCAATTACTATATAGTGCTTACAAAGCTGATAGAAAAGATTAACTTAAGTTTCTCATTAAAAATCTTTTAAAAATCGTTCAAGTCCCGTCCCGTTCTGGTCGTTCTCTTTTTCTGATCTAAATTTATAGGATTTTTTTTTCATTTATTCTGTTCCTTGTGTCATTATTTAAATGAACTACGAAGCCGTAAAATTATTGCAATTAAATGAAAAGTTTCCCTATCACAGAAAATTGTTTTATTGATTTAAAAAGGTTCCATAACAATTTATTAACCGTTTCCCCTAAAACCTTACAAAATGATCACAACTTTCCACTTTATTACTGAAACAATTAATTAAATCATAGGAAGTGAATAGTCTAAGGAATTATAAACTGGTATCATTCACTTCACATCATAATGAGCGTTGGATAAATTTACATTTATTAAAAGAGGTAATAGGGAAATTTTGAAAAATATGACAGTAGCTCACCGGAGCGATGTAAAATTTTGTTACATCCCTCGTTACGAAATGCCCTAAGTGGGGATTTCTGCCGGCTCAGCTCGTTTTACTGAAGACGCCAATCAGGCCCTAGAGACCTAACCTCTTTCTTAAAGTCATAGACCTACACTTTGGAAATAAGTATAATGGCCTTAATGTGTTCATAATTACGTAATAGGTAGCATTTTATGTACGTAGGTACTTTGCTGTAATAAACTAAATGAAGTTTATTTACTAAGGTAAAAATAATTAATTTCAAGGCAGGCTGCAAAAGGGAATAATAAAATGAATTTCAAAAAAGAACAAAGATATTTCGTTCATAAGTGTTACTTTGTGAGGTACGCGAAAAAAAAGGTACATGAATAAAGATAGTTGATTTAAGTTAGATGCAAAACATGAATAGCTTATATATACTAATACTAATAATTTTATAAAGCTGAAGATTTTGATTGTTTTATTGAATGAAAATATTTTTGTGCCGGATAGCCTATTTATCGAAGAATGTGATTAATGTCATAAAGCTGAAGAGTTTGTTCGTTTGTTTAAATGTGCTTATGCCAGGAAATACTGGTTCGAATGGAAAAAATCTTTTGTAGAATTTGTAAAGAACTCGAGACTAGAATTGACGTAGAACACTGTACGCTGTGATGAGATTTAGAGTGTTAGGTAAGGGCATGTAGAGTAAGAAGCTTGGCTCTCCGTAAGATTTGATAATATTTTGATACTGTAAGCAATATAAAGACTTATCTTGGCGTCATTTCATATGATAATTGTGGGATTGCTTTTCTTTTTGAAAGTTATTACCTATATACTTCTAGTAGTTAGCAAGCAACTAACCGAAAGCAACCTTAAGTTTGTCCCTGAATTCAGTTATATACGGTACCCTCCGTGCACGAGCCCGACTCGCACTTGACGGTTTCCTTAGCTTGTATTTTCTGAACATATAACCAATAGTCTATAATACTAATTTTATGTTCCTAGCTTTAAAATTGCTAAAGATCCATACAAAATTTCATCCCCCTATTTTAAGGGATGGTGGGTAAAATGCAGATTAATTAATTTTTATGTTATGTGTGTGCTAATTCTAGCTCGCCTATCATATTAATATATACTACTCTTTTCAACGTTCTCAACTCTCATATATCTCCTACTTAACTTCTTTTCTTCTTTTAACTGTTATGTTCCAACCATAATAGAAATCTTCGTTCTTCGAATAACAGTCTCCTCTCATGCCCTTCCCATACAACTAGCATCAGGATGAGCACGAGCCGGGATGTGTTCAAGTCTAGAGTACGGCTATTGCTTTTCAAAGAGTCAACAGAATCATCTCAAAGGTAATACAATTACCATTGAGATGATTCTGCTAACTCTTTCTATTCTGTTTTGTTTTATATTGATTTATATATATATTTATTTATTTAAGTATATTGTTTAGTTTTAATCGTTAAGTATTTATATTTTGATATTTTACCGCGTATTAACATATCGGTGTTTGGATATTATTCTTTTTTTACGTTCCCGCTCATTATTCGTAGTACGAGCGCAATAACGCCTGTACCGGACGAAGTGGGCGTGGTATGCAGGCAGTACATCGCGAGTTGAGCGCGATGTCGCTTTGTGAAAGGTCGAGCTCGTTGGCTCGTTGGTGGACCCTGTGCTCGTGAGTCTTTAAAAGTGATCGAGGTTAGCTCGTTGGTAGATCAAGTGCCCGCGCGATGTTGGTTTTCATTGCCACGCGCTTTGAAGGAACATTGTTTCGATTTGTTTGTTGAATGTTGATTAAATGGTAAAATTAATTATCGAGATAGTTATCTCTTTGTAAATTAAAGTGAATACGCCCATCGCGTTTGTTGGACTTGGAACCATTGATGCGGTGGAACACACATCCTAAGGGAAGTGAAATCTTTTATAATTTTTGTAATCTATTGTATAATACATCCTCAACAATGTATGTTGAGGATGTATTATACAACAATTAGACTAGGATTAGATTAGGTACATTATCACTGTGTCATTTGTTCCTAATAAGGGGGCCGTCATTAATAAGGTTAGCTAACAACCCACTTATATATTTAATTTTCTTGAAATTTTATTTATTTGTTTGTTTGTGTAATCGTCGTATTTTGTTTGAAATCGATCGATCTTTTGTCTCGATTGAAATATCACGCGGATTTCGGTTGTAATAATTGTACACGTTGGGACGTAGTGGGTAGTCCATTTTTTGATTACCCTCTTTGTAAAATAAATTACTATTTCATATTAAATACTTGATTAATCTTGCCTAAAAGTCGAATGTTGCCTAATCGCTTGCGATCGGAATTTATCCTTTGAATTTGCATGATTGTTTTGATTTGAGTGCGTATTTCAATTGTTTATTGGACTTTCTGGGATTTAATTCCGATAATATTTCCGTCCAAATATTGTTGCTTGAGATCTATATAATTGACCTAACATTTTCCCATACTGTGATTTTTTGGTCAAGAGCGAGTCACTTTGGGGGTCTGTTGGGTTACTCAAATTAATTAATAAAATAATATTTGGAAATTTATGTTAATACCTTGGGGAGCTCTCAACAACGTTTAGAAGCCTATCCTGAACATTTTATTGATTTTTGCGAGTGGGGTCTGGTAGACCTGCAACCTAAAATTGGTCCAAATTTTGCATTCGTGTTTCTGATTTGTGTCCGGTCGGCTCCCAGATCTTATTTGAACTGATTTTCATATTTTTCCCTATTTATTCTTTACGGGAAATTTTGGTTTTTCATAAACTTATAATTTTATTGGATCACTTTTGCCTAACCTAGTAATAATTATATATGATTTTAGTAATAATTGTTTGTGCCGATTTTGCGGGCCTAGCTTGGCATCGGATTTTACTAGACACGGTTGATAAATTAATGATTAAGTTTTACGCATGTTTCCACTACGCGATTTTTTAGACTCAAGTTAATATCGTTGACTTACGACGATATCGGTGCCTCGTAACGCGGTTTCCGAGCGCGAAAGCGACTAGTGGGGCTACGGTTTGAAAACGACCTACTCGTAGTCGCATTTTTCGCCTTTGCTTCCTCCTGAGTGAGGGAGCTGGTAGCAGAGCTAAGTAAAAAAAAGTATATATTTCGAAGTTTTGCTCACAGACTACTTGCTTAGCCCTTCGGCATACGGCCTTAGATAATGTTACAATCAAACAATGTTACAACGTCAGGATTATAAAAAATTGGTTTAATATCATGCGAAACGTATCGTCTGTGCGTAACGTTATTTTGTTATTATGAAACCACGTCATTAAGTTTGCAGATTTGCAGCATTGAGCTGAGCATACTACATCGCCTATAGTTTGGCAGGTTGGCGGGTGAAGTTTGTCGATGAGCTGAGTCGGCGGTAAAAGTTGGCACATCAATATGTAGGGGCGTCTGGCCACCGGCCAATGTAGGATACGAAAATTGAATATTTTGGGCGTACCAGGTTATACTCCATATTCGCACACATAACACATTTTCCGACAAGGTTAATGGGCCCTGTTAGTCATGAGTCCACTTTAAGCTGTCGTAAAGTTAGACATTTTTGTTGGGATGGATGGTAGCGGGAGCCGCCAAGAAGGCAAAAAAAGCGGCTAAGGCCGCTGCGGCGAAGGCGCCGAAGAGGCTCCGCGCCCCACGCTCCACTGCCGTCGTCCTGACGGTGACGACGGAGGGTGTGGAGAAGGGCGTGGGGTACGCCCAGGTCCTAAGGCAAGTGAAAGCCTCTGTGGACTGTAAGGCCCTCGAGATTGAGGGTGGACTCCGGTGCAAGACGACTCGCACCGGAGCTCGCCTCCTCGAGGTCTCCGACGCCACCAGCGGCCCCAAGGCTGATGCCCTAGCGGCCAGGCTTAGGGAGTCGCTGGACTCGGAAGCCGTCCGCATCACCAGACCCAACATATGCGCAGGTTTGCGCATTCGGGTCTGGATGATGCGGCCACGACGGAGGAAATTATCTCCGCCGTCGTGGAGGCGGGCGGCTGCCCCCGTGATCAGGTGAGAGCTGGAGAAATCCGGTTCAGCCCCACCGGTCACGGCACGGCAGTCGTCAACTGCCCCGTCGCAGCAGCGCAGAAGATTGCGGACGGACGGAGCCTCCTCGTTGGGGGCTTCCTTAAGGCGCGGGTGCAACTCCTGCAGCCCCGCGAGACCAGGTGCTTTAGGTGCCTGGCTGTGGGGCATGTGGGAGTGCAGTGCACAGCGGGAGACACCGTGGGGGACCGGTGCTTCCGCTGTAGTCAGCTCGGGCACAAGGCTACCACCTGCGATGCTCCTCCGCGCTGCTTCAAATGCGTAGCGGAGGGCAAAGCGGCGGAGCACCGGGCAGACAGCCGATCCTGCGCCACCTCGAGGCCAAAGCCCCGTTCGTCCGCAGCGGGTAGCGGGGGTGCCACTCAAGAGCGGCCACATTCGCGGCGGGATGCGGAGATGGACGTCCATTAATGGACACGCCAATCCGCATCCTGCCGGTGAACATAAAGCACTGCACCGGTGCTCAGGATCTTCTGTACCAGAGCATCGTGGAGTGGTCTATTAATGTGGTCGTGGTCGCTGAGCCGCACTGGGTCCACCCCGGAAGCCCGGTGGACCTGGACGGCGTAGCGACCGATTTCGGGGGTTCCGCCGCGGACACCTCGCGCCTTGCAGTCATTGCAAGGGGCCGAGGCTGTGTCGCGGCGGACTATGAGGGGTTAGCTGTCGTGGCCGTCTACTTCTCGCCAAGCCTTGACCAGTATGAGCTTGAGCTATGGCTCGCTGGACTGGACATCGTTTTCGCTTCGTGCCGTCCTCGCCCTGTCTTGGTCCTGGGAGACTTCAACGCCTGGTCTCTGGCTTGAGGCTCCCGGGAAACCAATGCCAAGGGGCGAGTTCTGGAGGACTGGGCCAACACCCGTGGCCTAGAGGTCCTCAACCGGGGGAGTGTCGCCACCTGGGAGCGGCTGGGGCTCAGTTCGGTCGTGGATGTTGCATTCGCGACCCCTGCTCTCGCCCACCGCATCCAGGGTTGGCGCGTGGTGGAGGAGGAGGAGACGTCGTCTGACCATAGGTACATCCGGTTCAACGTCTCCCCTCCACCCAACCTGCCGCCGCCAATCGCGAATCCCCCGGATTCACGTTGGGCGCTCAGACGCCTGAATCGGGAGGCTCTCCTGGAGGCATCCATAGTACAGGCCTGGATTCCGTCACCGGCCAGGCCTGCCGATGTCGACGCAGAGGCGGAATGGTTCAGGAGAGCCATGTCGCATATTTGCGATGCGGCGATGCCTAGTGTAAAGCCCGGCCCGGCAAAGAAGCAGGTGTACTGGTGGTCAGCGGAGATCGCACAGCTGCGAGCAGCGTGCGTGACCGCTCGCCGCCAGTACACCACGTTTCGCCGGAGGCGTCGCCGCCCAGACGATGCGGCAGCCCGAGAGGTGAAGCTATATGAGGCGTACAAGGGGGCCAAGAGGACCCTCCAGGTAGCAATAAAGCAGGCCAAACGACGGGCCCGCGAAGAGCTGCTGGAGTCTCTGGAGCAGAACCCATGGGGGCGCCCTTACCTTGCGGTCAGGGGCAAAATCCGCCCAGACCGTCCTGACCCAGAGCCTCCAGCCAGAGCGGCTGGAGGGGATCCTGGGCTCCTTGTTCCCAGCGAGAGCGGAGGAGCATGTTCCTCCGCGTATGGCTCCGCCTCAGGCACCTGACGCTGATAATAGCGAGAGCGATGTGCCCGAAGTCAGGGAGAGCGAACTAGGGGTAGCAGTGCTCCGACTTAAAGCTCGGAAAAGCACTGCCCCCGGACCCGACGGCATTCCAGGCTGAGCATGGGTCCTGGCCCTTGAGGAGCTAGGGCCTCGACTGGTGGCGCTCTTTAGCGCATACCTCTAAAGGGGCCAGTTTCCAAAGGCGTGGAAGACGGGGAAACTGGTCCTTATCCGGAAGGCGGGGCGGCCGGCGGATCAACCATCCGGTTACCGGCCGATCGTGTTGCTCGACGAGGTGTACAAGCTCTTTGAGCGGATTATTGCAGAGCGCCTCGTCGAGCATCTCACGAACGTGCGGCCAAACCTGGCGGACAACCAGTTCGGTTTCCGCCGGGGGCGCTCCACCGTGGAAGCGATCATGCGCGTTAGGCGCCTGGCGGAGGAAGTAGTCTCGCAGGGTGGGGTGGTGGTGGCGGTGTCTCTGGATATCGCCAACGCCTTCAACACCCTACCCTGGAGCTGTGTTAGGGAGGCGCTCGCGTATCACGGAGTGCCTCCTTACCTCCGCCGCATTGTCGAGGCATACCTATCCGAGAGGGCCATAGTTTACCCGAGCTGGCTAGGGCCAGGGCGGCGGGAAGTGTCGTGCGGTGTTCCGCAGGGGTCGGTCCTAGGGCCACTCCTGTGGAACATCGGATACGACTGGGTGCTGCGCGGTACGTTGCTCGAGGGTGTCAGCATAGTCTGCTATACCGAAGCGCGGCACTGAAGGCCACGGCAGGGGTTGCTCAAGTCGTGGGTCGAATACGGCGGCTGGGACTCGAGGTGGCTCTCCACAAATCCGAGGCTATGTGTTTTCACGGGCTCCGGAGGGGGCCACCTGCGGGAACCAGCATAACCGTAGGGGGCGTGAGCATCGGCATCGAGCCCACGATGAAGTACCTTGGGCTCGTACTCGATAGCCGATGGGACTTCGGACCTCATCTCCGAAGTCTGGTCCCGAAACTGAGGGGGGCTGCGGCCGCGCTATCGCGGCTGATGCCCAACGTTTAGGGACCCAACGCCCCCACTAGGAGACTGTACCTGGGGATCGTGCGAAGCATGGCCCTATATGGGGCCCCCGTATGGGCGGAGACTCTGGCGGCCCGCAACGTGGCTGTTTTAAACAGCCCGTTAAAAGCGATGGCCGTCAGAGTCATCAGGGGGTATCGCACGATCTCCGTCGAGGCGGTATGTCTCCTAGCCGGGACCCCTCCATGGGACCTGGAAGCGAGAGCCCTTGCGCTGCTGTACCAGTGGCGCAAGGAGGCGCTGGAGCGGGGCCATAGGCCGGAGCCCCGAGAAATCAGGGCTCAACGGTCCCAGCTCCACCGGGAACTCATGGAGACATGGAGGGTGCGACTTGAGCACCCAAGGTGGGGGGAATTCACCATTGCGGCGGTGAGATAGATCATAAAGGAGTGGTTGGAGAGGGACCATGGGGTCCTCTCCTACCGGATGTGCCAGATGGTTACCGGACACGGGTGTTTCGGTAAGTATCTGTGGCGCATCCACCGGGAGACAACGCCGGGATCTCGTTGCGGTCCTGGGCGTGGACGCTCTCTCATCTCGTTGGAGACCATGGTGAGGGCCGTGGTCTCCGACGGGAGCAAGTGGCACGCCACCGCCTCTTTCTACGAGCAGGTAATGCGCGCGAAAGAGACGGCGGAGAGGGAGCGGGAGAGAACCCTGCCCCCCGAATTTCGCAGTCTGCGGCGAGGACGCCGCAGACTCATCTACGCCCGGGACTACCGACCTCCATGATCGGGGCCTGAGGACGGCAGTTGGCCGACTCGGTGGCGGCCAAAGTCCGCCGGCAACCCTGGGGTTATCCTTTCGAGGGCTTACCCGGGGTGCCCGGCAACGGACACTTGGGGAGGATACCGTGCGGTTTTAATCGAGACACGACATAACCACCCCCGCTGGCCGGCGGGGGGGTATCCGAATGGATTTCCGCACGTAAAAAAAAAAAAGACATTTTTGTTGAAGTATATGGTTATTTTAGAAAATGTATGAATTCCTAATTTGGTAGTATAAGTCCAGCTGTTGTTTTGCAACAGCAGCTGAAAAGATCTTAGATCCTTTCTCTCATCGGGTTTGTAAGTCTTGTTTTGATTTCTTTGTAATACAGCGGGTGCTATTTTTGAAGAAAAAATTAAAAATAATAAGAAACATTATTTTATAAAAGAACTGCAATTGTAACTTAATGTTCATGGATATCAAACTGCTGAGGATTTCAAAAAAACTTGACGCTTTACAGTGCTCTTATTTTTGTGGTTATAAAAAAATAACCTAGCTCTAACCCAAAATGTCCTTTTAAGTGAAATAGTTCCAAAAGCCTAACAATAAGTAGTTACAATAATGTACTCTTGATACAATTCTTGGGGTTGCTGACTCTGTATGCTGAAATACAGGCTAAAAGCCTAGTTCGGCAGCAGACGCATGATTGTTACATTACAAAATAATTTAATAGAAGTTTTTTAACATTAGATTATACAATACAAATTTTATTTCTAATTCAACTGACATCTTAAATTTACTCCTAATGCTGACTGATTGTAAAATCTAACTTATGACATTGTATTTCTAATAATGATGACTGTGAAAACTGATAAGTACCCTATTTATTCACCATTTACTTCGCCACTAGAGGGCGCAAACCAGTTTGCGTTTTTTCGTTGCTCCGATTAAAATATAGTTTAAAAATAGTAAAAGTTAATAATACCCCTGTGAATTTAGTGCAATTATAAGTTAACAATAATATTTAATACCACAGGAACCTAATTGTGCTGTGACTATTGTTAAAAGTGATTTACCAGTGATTTTACGTGGTCTATCAACAAACTAACATCTCATCAAACAAGTACGTTGACGCCTAAAATACTAGATCTACAGTGTTCTCCTCAGCATAATAGACATCTCCAGTGACATTATAGCATCAGTGTTGTATTTTGTTGATTTTTCATTCCGTTTAATTCGTGTCAGTTGGTGATCGAATTTTGCAAGTCACTGCGATATTTGCAAGAAAATTGCCAGTGGCGCCATCTATTAGCTTCGCTTGGAACTATCTATCCGCATTGCTTGCTAACTGATTGAATTATTAATTTCTATTGACGGGGCTTCAAGGATCGCTTCGCTGTGTGAGTGTGACAAAACAAAATAGGTGGCGTTGGTTGTGTTAGCGGCACTGCACTGTATAAGAATAACTTGCTATCTTTGCTTAATATTATTTCTTCTACCGTTGTCTTGCAAATCGCGTAATTATAACTTGAATCAAGTTAATCACGTCGAGAATCCAAACAAATAAGTAACTATCTATTTACCTACACTATGAATTGCTGCCGGGGAGATTCTGCAAACTGTGATACCATCCTTCTGTGCAGTGTATGTGCAGGAAAGTACCACTGTGAATGCTTGAATATCACACCTACCCAATTTGCGTCCCTGAGTTGCGAGTATAGGGCCGTATGGAGGTGTCCGTCGTGCAGTAACGTCACCAGACGTAATAAACAGAACGTTAACACGCCAGTACGCAAGTACACTGACCTTGCGGTTGAGGATAACTACATGGATATGTCATACGATGCCTTAGAGGAGCGAGGACCTCACACTTCTTGTAACAGTTCCAACGTTGACACCCAGGGTGCACCATTATCCGCGCAGCCCATCTCGAGTGTGGACTTTCAATCATTCTCAAGAAGTCTACACAAAACCCTCGGCCACTGGCGGAATGAGATGAACAAGGACATTCTTCAGATACGAGATGACATCAAGACTGTTATGGAAACTATGCAGAAGGAAATGGGTATATTACGTACAGAGCAGAGTCATTTAAAGCAAAGCTTATCCAGTCTACGTGATGAAGTTGCTGGCCTGCAAGGTATTACTGAGGACCAGGTGGTGCAGCAGGATATCCTCAAAAAGCGTGTCGATGAACTGTGTAGCACTGGGCCAGCTGAAGTGCAGATGACAGTCCACGCCCTTGAGAGCAAAATTGACACTTTGGAGCAACAGGCACGTCAATGCAATGTGGAAATAGGAAACCTACCCGAGCGACGCAATGAGAATCTACCAGCCATCATTGAAGCGATCGGCCTTGCACTTAACTCCCCAGTCTCTGTGCAGAGCATTGTGGCGGCCCATAGAGTGCCGCACGCACATCAACAACAGTAAACCTAAAAATGTAATTGTGAAATTTACATCTTGTCTGCATAGGGATAATCTGCTTAGTGCCTTCCGAAAGGCCTCATCACTCAAAACAAACCAAATAGGTATCTCTGGAACATTGTCATCTATATATATTAATGAACATCTAACCCTAAAGAAGAAACAGTTATTTCGTAAGGCCCGGGAGGTCGCTAAAAACCATAACTACCAATATGTATGGATCAGAAATGCAACTATACTTGTTCGCGAGCGCGATGGCGCGCCGGCGTTTGCAATACGAGGCGAAAGAGACCTTAACAAAATTAAAATTAAAACTACAGATTAACTCTGGCTCCCTCCTAAGTCTCGGCATAATGGTATCTAAATTAATTAATTGTAGTTTCCATTTACTGCTTAGTCTAATTCTAATTATAAGTGTTGCTAGCTTGGTGGGCTGGCGTTTTGGTATTATTGTGGTTCTAAAAGTATTAATAATAATTATGTGTTGCTCAAACATCGTTCTTAAGGCTTGTTTATATTGTGGAATGGCTATATACTGTGAATATGATAGTTACATAAAGTGGCCATGTGATACTGCGTTTCTATGTGTTCTTCTATGTGTTAATAGTATATTTATATATCTCGATCTCAATTATGTGTTTGATATTATTTGTGGGTCTCCAAAATGCTACTGGTTCGTAACATTGCGAATTTTATATGTATTTCGTTTGATGCTGATTTTTAATGGCTAGCACAGATAACATATCTATATATTATCAGAACTGTCGAGGCACCAGAACAAAACTAAACACACTATACGTTAATATTTTGGCATCTACGTATGACGTCATCATTTTAAGTGAAACATGGTTAATACCGGATATAGATGACAATGAGTTTATTGATTCTCGGTATGAGGTGTTCCGATGCGATCGCAATCGTGTGACCACGGGTAAACAGGATGGGGGTGGAGTGCTTATCGCGGTACTGCGTGAACTGCAAGCGACCGCTTTGGATACCCTCGGCGGCTTGCGCTATGGTGTGCCTTCAAGCATTGAGCACATTATAGTATTATTACCGAGCAGGTGTAATCCGCAAAGGTTTCACGTTGTAAGTGCAGCGTATGTGCCGCCTTGGGCTGCTTCGGGTGCTTACTCGTGCCATTTTAACACACTACAAGATATTTTAAACGGATCGAATTTTGAAAATGTTTATAATTTATAATTTAAAGGATATCATATGGAGCCCGACTCCATTTGGGCAAGCTATTGGTATGACATGGTCTGGTTACCGCCCTGTACACTCAGAGCTGTCGTATCTCATTTCCTCACTGGACGCACATCAGTTTAATTTAGTACCAAATATTGACAGTAATATCCTTGATTTATTTATTTCTAACACTCCTTGCGTGGTCGGCCCTGTTCCGGACCCGTTACTGTCGATTGATCCCCACCACCCACCATTTGTCATGATCGCACCTATGAATTTATTGTCTCGGACTATGATGAAAAAGCCTATAACTAAATATAATTTTCGTAAAGCCAATTATGATCTCATCAGCCTACATTTGGATGAAATCAATTGGTCTGAGTTACTCGACGACCTTTCGTCGGAAGAAGCCGTTGATGTATTTTATACCACGTTGAACAAAATAATAGAACCACACACACCCCTTACTAAGTCTCGATCACTTGATTTCCCAGTCTGGTTCACACCTCACCTGATCAAGAAATTTAAAGAGAAACAAAAACACTGGGTCAAATGGAAAAAACATAAAAACATTAAAGATTATAATAAATTTTCTAACTGCAGATCTGACTTTAAAACGACGTGTAAAACTTGTTACTCTTCCTATATTAAGTCTGTCGAAGATAACCTTGCTTCTAATATTAAATATTTTTGGTCCTACATCTCTAATCGTAAAAGTAAATCGGGTATTCCCGCAATGATGCATTATCAGAACATGAAGTCAAGTGATCCAGACGTCGTTTGTAATATGTTCTCGGATTTCTTCGTGTCCGCTTTCGAGCCTATTTCTCAAAATCTATCCGCGTGGAATCCTCCACAGCCCATCAATGACCACAGCACTTTAATATGTGATTTACACATTGACAGGTCTAAAGTGTTAGAGGAATTGAAGCAAATTGACCCTACTAAGGGGGCTAGACCTGATGGTTTTCCACCCCTATTTTTTAGGGCCACGGCGGTCAGTGTACATGAACCCCTTTATATAATTTATAACAAATGCTTACAGGAAGTTGTATTCCCGAATGTGTGGAAGCAAGCTAATGATACTCCGGTGCACAAGGGTGGTTCTAGGCAAGATGTTGAGCAATACAGACCAATCTCGATTTTGTCGATGATGTCGAAACTTTTTGAAAAGCTGGTGCACAATGAAATCTATCCAATGCTGCATAACGTCATCATTCCTGAGCAACATGGATTCGTTAAACGCCGCTCGACAGTATCCAACTTGTTGATATTTTCAAACTACCTGTTCGAAAATGTTGATAGACGTGTGCAGGTTGACGCAGTATACACTGACTTCAAAAAAGCTTTTGACAAAGTCGACCATGAGATATTATTGAATAAAATTGCTTATAATGGGATACGAGGAAATCTGTTGCGGTGGTTCGCGTCATATATAGAGAATCGAACACAGAGGGTCGTTATAAAGGGTCATCAGTCTATTACTGTGCGCGTGACCTCGGGTGTTCCGCAAGGTTCCATAATAGGGCCGTTGTTGTTTGTAATTTACATTAATGATATCAAGACATGCTTTAAGAATTCCAAATTTGTGATGTATGCTGATGATTTAAAAGCTTTCCAATCAATTAGCACCGTAAACGATTGCCTATCATTTCAGAAAGATCTGGACAGGCTGTCTTCCTATTGTGCCCTCAATAAGCTACAGCTCAGCTTACCAAAATGCAACTATATTCACTTTACTAAGAATAAATTTATCATTAAATATAATTACAAGCTCTGTGGATCTGTCTTGAGTAACATATCCACCGTTAAAGACCTAGGTGTACTTTTTGATGATAAATTGTCCCTAAATCAACATGTACATGGTATAGTAAAAAGTGCATTCAAGATGTATGGGTTCGTTTTGAGGTCCTCTACTGAATTTAGGCGTCCTGCAACTTTCCTTTACCTGTACAAAACGCTTATCCGCTCGCAGGTAGAATATGCTGTCCCCATTTGGAATCCATTCTACCAGAAATATGTAGTCGAGATCGAGAGTGTCCAACGTAAATTTCTGCGTGCCATGTATTGCCGGTGCCATAGGTCTAGATGTTACTTGTCATACTCACAACTACTGATCGAGTATAAGATTATCAGTTTAGAGCACCGCCGCCAATATCTGGAGGCCAACATACTTTACGATATTGTTCATAATCGCTTCGATGTATTAGACCTCACAAGTAAATTATGCTACGCAGTGCCTCGAACTGTTAGCGTGCGCAGAGTTCGTGCAGGAACATTGTTCGCGGTGAACACATGTCGTACTAATTCTGGCCTACGTTGCCCCATCCATCGAATGTTGGAGACTTACAACAATAATTTTATAAATGTTGACATATTTGCATGTTCGAAGTATGAATTTAAATCAAATACATATGATTTTTTTGTTAATTTGTAATTCATTCATGATAATTAACTTAATTATTAATACATACCTATATTAATGCTTTCATAGTTAGCTGCACGGATTTTGATTTTAATGTAATGTAATTTAATATATATCTAATATAATTTAATGTGAATGAGCCTAATTTAATTTACCAATTTATTGTTATAATTGTAATGGATGTATTTCTTCTCATGTGTGTCTCAGTTTATTTTTATTTAAGTTGTTTTTTTTTTTTTTGCAAATTGATTGATTTATTTTCTTTGTTTTTGATTATTACTATTTTTTGTAATGTACCAAACTCTAGTGGCACCCTCTGCTATATTATGTATTTTAATCTGCGGATAACGTAGTGGGTTGCAATATTGCCTATAAAATAACCAATCAACTTTCAAAATTTGTAATACACATGTTGCAACTGTTTGTTGTCCCTGAATAAATAAAATAAAATAAAATTTATTACCTCTGTTAATTTGACTGTGTTAACTTCCTAATACATATATAAATATCTATTAATGTTGACTGAGTAAACTATGATGTATTGTATCTCTAATACAGATAAATTGAATAATATAGGTATTTAAACTATCATGGTCACTAACATAAGTATTAGAGTTAACGGGATATTTACCATGTGGTTCTAAGAATGTCCGATATTTCGGCACTGTTGCAAGCGCCATGATCACGGAGGAACTGAAGAGGCGGTTAACGGTGAACGAGTTTAAGAGTAAATATATCGATCTACCCTCTTTCGTGCTCGTCTCTGACGCGCAACACCACTACCACTGGTCTCACTACACACTCGAACTCGACCACGATCGCGACACACGACGCTTACCGTATCTACTCGCGAATTGGTTTTGGCTTGTTCCCGGTTATTTTTGCACAGACGGACCACTGGATGCCAGACGTTCGGCAATTGAAACCCATCCTCACGATTGAAATTTCTGTGCTTTTTGATTTCTATCGCTTCCCTAACCAATCTTGGTATGTAGTGGCGTTCTGTCGAGAGCATCTGAGGGTTATGTAACTCGATCCAGTGGTCGGTACCGGACTCCAATAGGTGTTCAGCGATTGCAGATTTTTGCGGTTCATTGTTTTTGACTGCCCTGATGTGTTCTTTGATTCGGCACGTGACCGTTCTTTTGGTTTGTCCTATATAAGAACTGCCGCAGCTACAGTCAATCTTGTACACTCCCGGCCTGTCCAGTGGAAAACTATCCTTGGGTGTGCGTAGATATTGTGACAGCTTTTTAAAAGGAGTGAAGATAGTTTTGACGGAAACCTTCTTCAGGATGTTAGCGACCTTATCTGTCACTCCTTTGATGTAGGGTAAAAAAGCTGGATGTCTTTCCACCTTATAGTCAGGGAGCTTGTTCGAGCGTCTGGGTGGTCTGATCCGTCCATTGTACCCATTCTTCTTTAGAACGCCGCTTATGTGGTTCAACTCCTTGTCTATATGTTCCTGGTCACATAGGTTATATGCGCGGTCAGTAAGCGACGTCACCACCGAGTTCAATTGGCGCGGATGATGATGTGAGTCGGCATGTAGATAGCGGTCAGTGTGAGTGGGTTTCCTGTACACAGAGTGGCTACATGAACCGTCTTTTCGAACACTGATCTTCACATCCAGGAAAGCGAGGGTTCTTTCTTTTTCCATCTCATACGTAAAACTCATTTTGCTATGGATATTGTTGAATTGAGCCACGTAGTGTTGTACAACATTTTCACTCCCTTCCAGTATACAGAAAATATCATCGACATACCGTTTCCAGATTTTGATGCTAGGGGCGGTAGTAATGGCTAAGGCTTCAAAATGCTCCATCCATATGTTTGCTACAATTGGAGCTACCGGACTGCCCATTGCTACTCCATCTATCTGTAGGTAGTACTCGTTCCTGTACACGAAGTAATTTGTGGTCAAACAATGTTGCACAAGGTCGGCATATTCCATAGCAATCCCGTTTTCCGTAATTTTGCGTTTTATGACCTCCATACAGTCAGTAACAGGAACATTTGTGAAGAGTGATTCGACGTCAAAACTGACCATCACTTCTTGTTCTTGCACGGTTGTTTGACGCAAAATTTGTACGAAATGTTTTGAGTCCTTCACATAAGATGTCGTTCTCCCTACTAAAGGCTGTAAGATGCCAGCCACATGTTTGGCAAGTTCATAAGTTGGTGAGTCTATTTGACTCACGATGGGCCTTAAAGGTATGTTTGGCTTGTGAACTTTTGGCAGACCATATAGTTTGGGTGGTTGAAGGTTTCTAGGCCGTAACAGGTATATCGTTGCCTCTTCGCCGATCGCCTGTTTGTGTTCCTTAATTAGTTGAACAGTGTTACGGTTCGTCCTAGCGGTTGGATTGTAGTTGACTTTTTTGTACGTATTTTCGTCACTTAATAAGTGCCGAATTTTTTCATCGTATTCAGTGACGTTCATAACTACCGTGGCGTTCCCTTTGTCTGCCTTTAAGACTAAAACCCTCTCATCATCCCGTAGGTCACGAAGTGCGCAGCGTTCTTCGGGAGTCATGTTCGACTGTGGGAGCTTTGCCCGACGCAACGTGATTGCAACCTCTTGCCTAAGTACCTCAGCGTCATCAGCTGGTATCTTGTTTCGTCGGACAACCTCCTCAATCGTGCCTATCACTTTTTCATAGGGAATACGCATAGGTGTGGGTGCAAAGTTCAACCCTTTCTCCAGTGAGCTGAGTGCAGCTTTGGTCAGTACTTTGTCAGAGAGATTAATAATGGTCCGTGAGTTATCATGGTAAGGGACCTTTGGCTTCTGTTTGTTTAAGAGGGATTGAAATTCTAAAGAAGAATGGGTACAATGGACGGATCAGACCACCCAGACGCTCGAACAAGCTCCCTGACTATAAGGTGGAAAGACATCCAGCTTTTTTACCCTACATCAAAGGAGTGACAGATAAGGTCGCTAACATCCTGAAGAAGGTTTCCGTCAAAACTATCTTCACTCCTTTTAAAAAGCTGTCACAATATCTACGCACACCCAAGGATAGTTTTCCACTGGACAGGCCGGGAGTGTACAAGATTGACTGTAGCTGCGGCAGTTCTTATATAGGACAAACCAAAAGAACGGTCACGTGCCGAATCAAAGAACACATCAGGGCAGTCAAAAACAATGAACCGCAAAAATCTGCAATCGCTGAACACCTATTGGAGTCCGGTACCGACCACTGGATCGAGTTACATAACCCTCAGATGCTCTCGACAGAACGCCACTACATACCAAGATTGGTTAGGGAAGCGATAGAAATCAAAAAGCACAGAAATTTCAATCGTGAGGATTGGTTTCAATTGCCGAACGTCTGGCATCCAGTGGTCCGTCTGTGCAAAAATAACCGGGAACAAGCCAAAACCAATTCGCGAGTAGATACGGTAAGCGTCGTGTGTCGCGATCGTGGTCGAGTTCGAGTGTGTAGTGAGACCAGTGGTAGTGGTGTTGCGCGTCAGAGACGAGCACGAAAGAGGGTAGATCGATATATTTACTCTTAAACTCGTTCACCGTTAACCGCCTCTTCAGTTCCTCCGTGATCATGGCGCTTGCAACAGTGCCGAAATATCGGACATTCTTAGAACCACATGGTAAATATCCCGTTAACTCTAATACTTAAATTGAATAATGTAAACTTATATCTATTTTTGGGCTAATAAATTATTATTATTATTATTATAACCTAATTTATCCGAATCGTTGTGTTAATCCTAGTGCCAGTATATCAACAGTCATTCAAAGCACATTGTTGAGTTTCACTCTAACGAAATCCATAGGCACCTAACGTGCCTAGTTTTATTTTATTGCTATAAATGTTTCAAAAGGCATTCGTTAAACCTTCGAGTTTTGAAAAAATACACATTTCTCTAACAAATTCTATATCTATACGTTTTATGTTCCTACTCAAGAGCATAATATAAATAATCTACTATAGGGTTTTACTATCTAATCGTCAGCGTGTTCGTGTAGTCCTCTAACCACACAGGTCCAATTTCAATCAAACGTCGGATTTAATTCTACGCATGCTAATTCATTGCAAATGTAAATTTGATTGAAATTGAACCCATTTCCAATTTACTTGTTAAAGCTAGATGGTGACTATTGATGGCCAGTTTGTTGACTTTAAGCCACATTCAGATTTTCCTGTCTAACAGCAAGTTAGACAGGAAAAGCAGTCGATTACTTAGAAACTCTCGGAACTCATAAAATTATTTCTAATTATATTTTCATTGTATATCTTAAGTATATTTGAAAATTACACTTAATTTTGAAAATGGAAGTGAAACTTAATTGTATATTAGATGTCTGCAATACTGCGAGGCGTGCACGGTGCATGTATTTGAAAGAATATAGGACGTTATGTGGTAAACAATACAGATGAGAATAGCATGGATAGTACCACGAGTAGCATTGATACCATTGAGTCAGAACATATTTGCGTTAGGTGGGATTATACCTGTCTACGTGAGGAAATGGTTTTACATATGTTAAATTAGTATGAATGACGGAATTTTAATAATTAGTGTTTGTTATCTTGATGAGAATTTCAACCAAAATCTTGTTACTGCTATCGTTAAGGACGAGTATATATAAACATCTTTAGCGGCTGTTTTAGGTCCGAAACAAATCATGTTAGAAAAGTGAATATTTGTTAGCAGAGGTTACCTACTTGGCAAATAATAGCGTACTATTTACGATAGAGTACCTATTTTAATGGTTATAATATCATTATAACTTTAATATTCATGACTACTGCCCCTATATAGTCATACTAATTGTACTAAAAAATAATACATTTACTGTGACGCATACATATTTAATTTGGTCGGTGATAAGTTATACGATTCTCTTTAATAGAACCTGTACTTTTGCAGAACCTGTACCATTCTACCTGTACTTTTGCGGTTCTGTCGTCGTCGTGGAGATCATCTCACCCCTGATGTGTGGATTGGGGAGCCCAGCGCTCCCAATGAGCATTGGCTCCTTATGGTAGATTTCCTCCCGGCTCACCCCTGTGAATCGGTCACTGGAATTGGTCTGCCACCCTGCTGACCCTGCTGACCCGCCGCCGGTCGACCGTCTGGGGATAGGTCTGGCTAGTCACTAACGAGTGAGCAGTGGATCATCTTCTGCCCGATGTTTTACCCCATTCAAGGTAACAGCTATCAGTACCCGAGCGGGGTGTTTTAAGCTCCTCCTTTAGTTTTGTAGATTCCGAGGACAGCAGCTTCGCCCTCAAGAATCTGGCCTTCACCGTGACGATCTTGATGTGGTGTGCCATCGACAGGGTTCTGTTGGACTGACTCCTCTGCCGCTCGAGTGTAGACTTCGTCGTGTACGTCGTGAGAAGTGAACTGCTCTACAAGGTTGCATGCGATGATTACCGCACGATTCTGGGCCTTGTAATGAGAGCAGCCGTCCTGCTTGAGCAAAGGACACGTGGGGTTGGGTTCTGCAGTCAGCTGCCTGCAGAGACGGTGGATTAAGGGCTGTTCGTTCTCGATGGTGATAAGAAAATTCATCCACGCATCTCCCATGTGCTCTCACAGGGCAGCTTTGACCTCGTTAACGAGGTGGTTATAACGGGTAAGTGCTTCGATAGCTATGTCAACTTTCTCGGGCGTTCTTACTAATTACTGGCTGCTGATCGCTAGCCATCGGTTTGTGATATTTGACTCAGTAAATCTGGGTACAGGGTTTCGGTGGGTTGACCTGATGTATATAAGTAATAAAACTCAAACGAGTATTTTTAATTCGGTTTAATTGTTTCCTTTTCTTAGTGGTCGGTAATAGGTGCCCTCAAAACGGTAATAGGTTCACACCCATGAATTGGATCGATAATAGGATCGTAGCCCTTCTCATCAATTTCTATTTTGCTAGTTGTTTCCATATGCGACTAAAAAGATCGGTAATTGAAGTACTGGAAAAAAATATAAACCGGCATAAGCCGGTTATTAAATATGTGCTTATTATTTTATATATCAATTTGAGCTTGGCTTAAAGTAGCGGTAATAGGTGCCTTTACGTTAAGAGTAACTTTGACATTGCTAAACAGCATGAACAATAGTAAATATATTTATGAATACATAAATATATTTGTCCTATTAAAATATTTGGAAGTAGAAGATACTTTGGATGAGTTATTAACAAATGAAAAATCATATTTGATAGTGCACAGAACTGCTCTGTAGCTAGAATAGAAACTATTTATTTTCAACAATTACCTCAAAGTTGGAATACACATACGATACATGAGCGAGTCGGTCGTTAGTTTAGGAGTGCATTAAAGCACTTTATATTAGTCTCGTGCGTTTGTAGATAACTTTGTACTATAGTTCCAATGCGGGCTGTTGCATGTTTCGTTTGTACATCGAGATCGGACGTATTTTGAAATGCTTGTATACTGAAAATAAATGAAATTACATCAGCTTTTAACAGCTTTTAGATTTTCCTAAACCGAAAATCGTAACCTTTATACTTTTTTTTCTTGCGGAAATACCCCCGGATAACCCCCGCCGGTCAGCGGGGGTGGTTACATCAGATTCGAACCGACTAAAACCGCACGCCGTCTTGGGTCTTCAGACGCCGGGGTGTAAGGTGGTAATAAGGCATTTTCGTCACACCCCGGCTGACCCAGGGCGATCTCGTGTTTTGAGATGGCCCCGTCGGATTTAAGAATCACGGTGTCTCCGTTATGCCGCCGGAAAGAGAGGGGCGCGCAGTGCGCCAGCATCCCAGACTGCTTCTGCTAGAGTAATAGGCGGCTCCACATGTCACCCCCAGGCCTGCGTTCATGAAGGACGGAGCTCTTTGAGTGACCTCCGACGCCTGAGTCGCCGCCGCGCCTTTGGGCTTTGCGGATCGGGAGAGACTGAGTCTCTCCCGATTTTTATACTCACTAGGGCTTGCACGCAACTCTGGCCTTATATAATTACGTCCTTCAGAAACCATGCATTATTTTGAGATATGATACTTCTTAGGTCTATTAAATAGATCTACGAGAAGAAACACGTCCATCTGTTGCTTTTTTACTGCACGAAATAACCTACTGAGAAATATACTATCATATTTGTAATAGAAGTAACGAGTACCCGTAAATAAAGTGTGAAAAATGGGTTAAAGTTTATATTGTAGGTATACTTCTTTTGTATAGAAATATTTATTGAGCGAAGTTCGTCAGAACTTTGCTCTCTTTTAGACGACTCATGATTTCGTTAGAGAATCTTCTCCTTCCAAACGGCTGAACCGATTCTAATGAAATTTCACACAAGCAAAGTGTTACTGATGGGAAGGACATAGGCTATGTAATTAAAAATGTATGTGTACCATGGAGGAATAATCACCGAACAAAATTTTCAAAATCTGATTCCACAATGATGGTCAAGGTTAGACACACAGTTTTGGCGCCAAAATGCGCAACTTTTAAAGTGGTATCGATCAAAAAAAGAAATTTGGAAGTCCAACGTAACACGGAGGAATAATTACCGAACAAAATTTTCAAAATCTGATTCCGCAATATTGACAGATCAGGTCAAATTACACTTTAATTGATGGTTATCAGTCGGGGAGGTTCGCTCAATTTTTACAACAGCAGAATGAATTGCAGACCTAGTTTTAAAGTTCTTTATCTAAAATCTTTTCCACAAATCCGTGTCACCAAAACTGTATTAAGTAGTGGATAATGAAACAGAGTAAAGCTTGATGGACATGAAAATACGAACAACAAATTCAGAACATATATTGAGTTAACCGACAGTAGAGCTGACGAGGCCTGGCAACAGAAGTCTGATATGCAGCTACAAGCGTAGAAAATAACTACGTCGATTGTGTAGTTCACCGAAGCAAATTTCGATTGCAAATTCTAATTGTGCGAGCGCTTGTTGAAACCACATCGAAAACCTTACGGGCTAAACGACGTTTGTTTCAAAATACTCGCAAATGGAACTAGTTTGTATGCAACTTAAGTTTTTCATAAACTTTTGCCCGTTTAAACTGCGCCAGGCGTGAAGCAAAAAAATCTAATTAGTAGAGGAATGGAAATGAATTCATTCCGATCATTTTTTTATTTCTGAGTTACCATTTGTTTTTATGTTATTAAATTCTTGACACTTCATTTTGTGTTTGCATGTTAAAAGGCTTTGATAATAGTCATTAAAAGTTGCCCGCGGTCTATTTCGAAATAAGTTATCTTAAGCTCTTCTCTTATCTGATGGATTACTTTTTCCGCCTCTTTATAATATCTATACCCAACAGCAGTAACATATAATTTGAATAGTGACAGCCTAGTGCTGCATTTCGAACTTTGATGATGTTATATTGTCTTGCCATAAATACTGTAACAAAGGAAAAAAAAACTTCTATTGCAAATAACATTTATGACTTTTACAGTGTGTTAGTTTAATACATGAATATAAAACAATTTAAAATATAAAAAAACACCGGCCAAGTGCGAGTCGGACTGGCCCATGAAGGGTTCCGTAGCAGCAAGTAAAAAATTTATATTTGAGTTGATTGAATGAAAGGTAATTTCGGTTTACGATTTATGACGTATTAAAAAAAACTACTCACTAGATCTCGTTCAAACCGATTTTCGGTGAAAGTTTATATCATATATTTTTTTTAGTTTTATCATTCACTGATTTTAGAACTCACAGGTCACTTTTACTACCAATATCATTTTTGAAGACCTATCTATAGATACCTCACAAGTATGTATATAGGTTTGATGAAAAAAACATTTTTGAGTTTAATTCTAAGTATGGGGGACCCCCAAAATGTATTGTTTGTTTTTTTTCTATTCTTGTGAGAAAATCTTAATGCGGTTTACAGAATACATCTAACTACCAAGTTTCAACAGCATAGTTCTTATAGTTTCGGAGAAAAGTGGCTGTGATATACGGACGGACAGACAGACAGACAGACATGACTCTTATAGAGTTCTGTTTTTTGCCATTTGGCTACGGAACCCTATAAAGCTTATTTGAAGTGGTCTCCATTGACTGCAATACAGTCCTTTAAACGTTGAGGCCAGTTATCAATAGAAGCACGCACGCTTTCCATGGGAAAATTCTTCACTGCCAATCGTATGAATTGTTTTAGGGACTCCAAATTATGATGGCGTTTAGAGCAAGCCGTACTCTCTAAAACTGACCATAATCATAATCCAGCGGATTAAGATCGGGACTAGACGACGCGACGGCCAGTCTTCAGCTCTGATGAAGTCTGAAACGGTCGGTTCCAACTAAGAATGCATAGACCGAGTTTTATGACGCGGCGCCGAGTCTTGCTGGAAGGACCATTCTTGGTTATTAACATGGTGCTGTTAAGGGGCTTCACAACCTTCTCAAGAATGGTACCTTGATACACTTGTGCCGATGTTTTGATACCTTTTTCACAAAAGTATGGCTCAGTCACTTCTTCATTGCTAATACCCCACCAAACCATCACTGAAGTCGGATAATGCCCACGTTGCACTCTGTTGACAAATTGTGAAGCTTCCTTAGAGCTGTAGGCATAAATACGGTCATTTTGTTTGTTAAAATTTATCTCAATTGTAAAAAAATTCTCATCTGCAAACAATTTTTTTCTGTGACCTCCCTTTGCGTACCGCTTCAGTAGTTGTTTCGATTTTACCACCCTATTCTTTTATAAATTTGTCATTTAAGAAATGACCAGTACTTCTCTTCATTTTCATCTTTTGAAATACGCGACATGGTTCTAGGTGCTATCCTCAACTCCCGAGATAAAATGGACAAAAAAGGACAGGATTTCTTCAAATTCTTTTCCTTACTGCCTTGACCACCTTTTTCGTACACTTTCGAACACTACGTGGACGGCCAGATCTTTTTCTGTCACAAACAGAGGACAAACATTTTACTAATACCAAGCGTATGGAGAGTTTTAAAAATTGCCTTTGGCTCCATACCTACTTTGTGTAATGCATTCACAGCGATTCGGTTGGTCTCTCGTTGGAGACCATGGTGAGGGCCGTGGTCTCCGACGGGAGCAAGTAGCACGCCGCCGTTTCTTTCTGCGAGCAGGTTATGCGCGCGAGAGAGACAGCAAAGAGGGAACGGGAGAGAACCCTGCCCCCCGAGTTCCGCAGTCTGCGGCAAGGACGCCGCAGACTCGTCTACGCCCGGAATTACCGACCTCCATGATCGGGGCCTGAGGACGGCAGTTGGCCGATTCGCCGTCATTACAGAAGCAGGCCGTGGCGCAGGCGTGTCGTGTGTGTCCTACACACGCCTGCCTTCTCACCGACGCGGGATAAAACCCGACCCCACCAGGCGAGGCCGCGCTGGCGGCCAAGGTCCGTTGGTAACCCTGGGGTTATCCTTTCGAGGGCTTACCCGGGGTGCCCGGCAATGGACATTTGGGCAGGACACCGTGCGGTTTTAGTCGGTTCATGCACGACCTAACCGCCCGCACGTAAAAAAAAAACCACTCCAATTTAATATCGCAAAATATTGTACAATGTATTGGCGCCAAAATGAGAAATTTCAATGTTGTTCATTGAAAATTCTCATTTCTCATCATATAAAGATGACAGATTCCAAATTCAAATGTAATATTTTATTTATTTTTAATTGTAACAGTATTTATGGCCAGACTAAGTATAAGTACTATAAAAGAAATTTAAATTTACAGGGCAAACTATATACCACTTTAGGAACTGTTCATAAGGAACATGAATGGTATTTTGGTAGTAATTAAACTTCTTATGATTCAATTATTATTGGAGTGATATTGAGTGATCACTTCACTCCGATAATGATCTTTGCTAGGTTACGTATCTCCGCTGCATTAACTCTACTACTTAGTAGAGTTAATACAGAGTGAATATTGGGTAGAGTACTTCTATACTCTACTGTCGTGCTGAAGTGGTTGGCAAAAGTTGATTAACACTTAAAATATTTACAAACCTTATTAGATTATTAGAATACATGTACTGACGATTTATATATAAGTATTTTTATTATCCCCAGAGGGCAAAGTTAATATATTTCTTGTTTTGTTTATTATTTTCCTAAACGTTTAAGAGCTAAGTTGATCAAACATTATGGACATTCATTCGTGCTCTCTTCGTCATGAAACGATTGTTTATCAGCCTATCAAAAATGCACCGTCTGGTGGTCCATATTTGGTCGCACTTCCTATTAGCTTTAATCATGCTACCGAGATATATAAACTCTATTACTCGCTCCACCTTTCATTATCTATATATCTTCTTTCTTAAGCTAAAGGAATGAATCCTTTTATCCAATTCAGTTCAGTTCATCGAGGAGATGTTTCTTGTTCGATAGACCTGTTTCATTTATTTGTATATTTTTTAAAACATAGGGTCTCTGCTAATAGAAAACCAACTGAAAAAATATCTGAGGTATATATTCAACTTTAAATTTAATAAAATATGTGAGAATGTTGGGATCTGAGGTTCTATTTTACAGAAACACCAACTAAATCTATTATGGTGATAGATCAAACACGAGCACCAGACACTATTTGGTGTATACCTTGTTGATAGTAGAGGACGGGAAGCGACAGAGCAGTGTCTGTAATCGGATTACGGAGCAATGGGCAGCTGTGCGCGAATTGTACCTTGTTTGAGCTGTTATACCGACACTGTGACATATAGGTAATATCTGTTACCTGCACTATTCGGCAATATAATGAAGAGCGCTGCTACTTCTCTGGAATTGATATTCTCTCTCTTCATTTAGCCTGTCCTTTGTTTACAGATCTGAATCGATCCTCCTTTTTATTACAAAATTAATTAAGTAGAATTAAACTTATTTCTGAAAATATATGAATATTGACGCCCCCCCCCCAATCTCGAAAGTTACTATAAGTTTAAAATATCGAACAAAATAGACAAAAAGATTCTTCATTTATAGATTACAGAAATGCCAATAAAAAGTAAATGCTCTTATATAGTGAATCTCTTAACACTTACACGTACAAATTATCTAACATTCGTAGTTGGAATATATGAGAGAACATATTTTCCAACTACAAAGTTAAGTTTATCCTTGTTTTCATAGTTCCCTTCACTATTATTAACTGTTAATATTGAAGGATATATGAGTATGTAAATATGTAGTTAGTTCAAAGTAAACAAGTAAGAATTTCTACAAACCAGAACACAAGAAATATTGTGCTAACGTATTTGTCCATCCGTTCTGCTCTACGTTTTAAGCAGATCTTTTGCTGTGCTCAAGCTCTGATTACATTAACCTAAACATTAGTAATATTTGAATTGCCTCAAAATGTTCCAAAGTTTCTCGACAATAAATTACATCTGTATTCACCTGGGCACACGGGCTCCAGCGTGCACTAAGTAGACTTGACTTATGTATACTATTTGTCAGATGGTTGTATATTTTCATCGACATACATCGATGTGATGAACTATTGTAGTCGGTTGCAGTGTATGTGAATAAAGTGTGTGAATTCCATTACGATTGTGATGCACTTGAAGGGTTTGAATCGGAAATTGCGTGTGGTGGAAAATGATATTTCTGTTGAAAAATAAAAAGTTTGCTACAAGCAATTTAGGTAAGAATGTTAATACATGTGTGTATGTTAAGTAATAGATTTCAATGGAAAATTGTAGTTTAGACGGAAATTGTTCTTCTTACTAATTAATATACTTAGTGTAATAATAATAATCTACGACATACTACACAGCTCTGTCTAAACCCAAAATAAGCATAGCTTAACTAGCTTGTGTTATGGGTTCTGGGATGTGGATAATCATACTTAGATATATTTAGTTTTGAAAGTACTTACTTATTTTACATGGAAAGACCCAAATCAATACTAATAGACATATTCATTTATGCAGATATTTGCACTGAGCGGGAATCGAACCCCGACGTAGCGTCGCTACACCGCTCCACCGCTCCATCGCTACGCCACAGAGGTCTGCTTTGAGACTCATGCAGCAGTTTTTTGTAAAACATGTCAGTTAATTATTGTTATACCTATTAAAGCGTCGCTAGCTTAGTACTAAAAGAGTCGACCGCGATCCTGGCCAGTGCACTAACGACGTGAACCCAGTTTTAATACAAGTAACTTAGCTTAGCTGGAGGGTTTAACGAAAATATATTAGTAATTTGGGAAACTAATATTCCTTAAAAACAATAATTGTTATTCTTGTGCGTGCCCTTAATATGAGTGTTTACCTTCTATTTTCAAATAGTAGTATAAGGACTGATTTGAGTTTGACGAATACGAAAGATTACATTTGCCAAGAATATAGACACGTGATTAATTTGGCGTTCAATTATCGGTTTTGCTTCTGTCAATACTGTATTGTATTTGTAATCAAAACGTATTCAAACTTGGCTTAATTCTATTTATGGAACATAATATTTTAACATTGTAACAAAGATTTAAATAAATAATAGTTTTAAAAACAAAAAAACACGCTTTTTATAGAAAACCAAAGTATTAATTAAGGATAGTGTTAAAAATTTTATAAATATATATTGTTACAACGACCGTCGATATCTCGGAAACTACTGATCGAATCTTCTAGAAATTAAAACGCATTGTTAATGTCGAAGTACTCTATCGATCCGTGTAGAAAAATCCAGAAAAGTCAATACAAAATCACAAGCCCTTTGTCTACCTATAACTACTTCACCTACAAATCGCGATAACAAGGGCATTCACCTCTATCGTCGGCACGACTGTGTAGGTACCTGTTTTCTCGAACGTCCCAGTAAATACCTACTATTCTCGAACGCTCTAGTGCTCTAGATGATTCCGGAATATTCTACCCCGATATAAAAGGACGCCCGGCTATCGACACGAGTCAGTTAATTTTCGAAAGTGAAAGCGAACACTTCTTACCGAAGTGAATCAAGAGAGTTATACCTGCGACTTAAGGAACTACTGTGGACTACTGTGAACTGCTGAGCGACTGGAACTGTTGAAGAGTACTGTGTGTGCTAGTTATTTAGTTGTCTAGTTTGTGGTGAGCGAATAAACCTCTTTGTTGTGTAAACGGCATTTAATTTGTACCCCGCGCACGTAACAACTGGTGTCAGAAGTGGGATGCCGTTATTACCACGTGAAGACGAAGGGCGTACTCCACGGACCAGACGTCAAGTGGAAATGGATGCTGCACGTCAACGGAGCCTTGAAGAGGAAGGGCATCAGGCCGATTCTGCTATCTCAGCGGGAACTACGGCAGCACAAGATGGAACCTCGTCAGATACCAACATGATGACGCTGCTGGCTTCTATGCAGCAGATGATGCAGGCCTCCTTGCAAGAAATACAGGCCAAACAAGAGGCCAGTCAACAGATGATACAGGCCAACCAAGAGGCTAGTCGACAGACGATGCAAGCCTCCTTGCAAGAAATGCAGGCCAACCAAGAGGCTAGTCGACAGACGATGCAAGCCTCCATAGAGGCTAGTCAACAGACGATGCAGGCCTCCATGCAAGAGATGATACAGGCCAACCAGGAAGCTGTCATGGGTAAAATCGATGCAGGCATCCATGCACTGGGAGATAAAGTGAAGAACCTAGAAGACGACTTGCAAATGCTGAGTAAGGAAGTGGCTTTGAAGACAGGAACCATCGACGACCGCTTTCAAGAGCTTGAAAAAGAGGTCGTCAGGCTAAAAACCTGTGGACCTGTTGCCGTGACCATTGACGACCGCTTGCAAGAACTGGAAAAAGAGATCGTCAGACTAAAAACCTGCGGACCTGTTGCCGCGACCTCACCCTCATCAGCGAAGTTCGACCTACCACACTTCGATGGAACTTCCTCGTGGACAGCCTTCAAGTACCAATTTGAGATATTGGCAAAAACTAAAGCCTGGAGCAACGAGGAGTCCTTTATGGCCTTGACACTTGGATTACGAGGAGATGCCGTAGTAATACTGGAAACCCTGCCGCCTGAAAGTAGGACACTGGAGTCTCTGATGGAAGCATTAGACACACGCTATGGTGACAGGCACCTGGAGAAGGTCTACCGAGCGCAGGTATGGGAGAGGAAACAGAAAGCTGGTGAAAGCCTCCAGGAATGGGCTGTAGCGGTTGAAAGGCTCGTCCGTCGAGCCTACTCATCGACACCCGTGATGATCGAGCCCACTCTACTGGAGGCCTTCCTAAACGGTATACGGGACGCAGAAGTGAGAACTAGTGTGCAGTTGTGTCACCACCAGACCTTAAAAGAAGCACTGGCTTATGCCCTTGAGGTGGAAACCGTACGGCAGAACGCAGGGATAAGTAAGGTCACGGAAGTCAAGGAGGTAGTTGCAGAGGCGAGGAAGCCGCGGTATGTCCCAACGTGTTATTCCTGTAGAAGAAGGGGCCATATCCAGTTAGAGTGCCCTTCGAGGAAACGGAGGAGGGTCACGGACGCATGGACCCAAGTGGAACATGGAGTCAGGGAGGTCAAGGAAGTAGTTGCAGAGGAGAGGAAACCGTGGTATGTCCCAACGTGTCATTTCTGTAGAGGAAGGGGCCATATCCAGTTAGAGTGTCCTTCTAGGAAACTGAGAAGGGTCACGGACTCCTGGACCCAAGTGGATCAAGATGTTCCGTTAAAACTAAATGTCGCCAGGGCCGCAGGGCGTGCGCTGGCTGGTCGATATGAGGCCCCAACCATCACTATAACTCAAGTTGGCAATGCTGATGCTTTGTCACGAAGGCCGTGTGTCGAAGATTGCAAGCATTGTCAAAGAAACGAAGCCCGAGAAGAGATTAAGGTCATAAGGGTGAATGGACTTGACGACGAATGGACTGGAAGCAGTATGAAGAAGGCGCAAGAGGATGATGATGATCTGAAACCTATACTGCATTGGAAACAGCTTGGAAGCAAACCCCAATGGAGTGATGTATCTGCTCACAGTTCGACTACCAAAAGCTATTGGGCACAGTGGGACAGCTTAGCTCTGGTAGACGATGACCTGTATAGGAAATGGGAGTCTAGCGACGGCAAGGAAGTGACCATGCAAGTAGTGGTACCACGAAGCAAGGTGGCCTCACTTTTACGGCACATCCACGATGGTGTTTCTGGCGGGCATCTCGGAGTCAAGAAAACTCTGGTTAAAGTGCGACAGCGGTTTTACTGGCTTCGTTGTCGGGAAGATGTCAAGGATTGGTGCCGTAAATGCACTGCATGTGCTTGGGTTAAAGGACCGCATCAAGAAGGGGCTTAGGGGAAAACCAAAGGTAGTTCATGTGGATAGGTTGACGCGATATCATGGAACAAATGATGCTCGGGACGAGCATGATTAAGAGGGGGGTAATGTTACAACGACCGTCGATATCTCGGAAACTACTGATCGAATCTTCTAGAAATTAAAACGCATTGTTAATGTCGAAGTACTCTATCGATCCGTGTAGAAAAATCCAGAAAAGTCAATACAAAATCACAAGCCCTTTGTCTACCTATAACTATTTCACCTACAAATCGCGATAACAAGGGCATTCACCTCTATCGTCGGCACGACTGTGTAGGTCCCTGTTGTCTCGAACGTCCCAGTAAATACCTACTATTCTCGAACGCTCTAGTGCTCTAGATGATTCCGGAATATTCTACCCCGATATAAAAGGACGCCCGGCTATCGACACGAGTCAGTTAATTTTCGAAAGTGAAAGCGAACACATCTTACCGAAGTGAATCAAGAGAGTTATACCTGCGACTTAAGGAACTACTGTGGACTACTGTGAACTGCTGAGCGACTGGAACTGTTGAAGAGTACTGTGTGTGCTAGTTATTTAGTTGTCTAGTTTGTGGTGAGCGAATAAACCTCTTTGTTGTGTAAACGGCATTTAATTTGTACCCCGCGCACGTAACAATATTAATAAGTGTAAATAAAAAAAAAGGTATTTCATTTAAAAAAATCGTGGGGTGCATGGGTCAATTGATATAAATATTTTATTGACAGACATGAGTAGAGTGATTATCATTGATAATATTGATTGATGATTGATTCATAATATCTTAAAAAGCACCCCACGCTTTAAAAAAAATAAAATACTTTTTTTTTATTTACACTCTTATATAATATCTTTATATATATATATTTCTTGTGTGCATGTGTATGTCACTGAACTCCTCCTAGACGGCTGGACCGATTTTGATGAAATTTTTTTGTGTGAGTTTAAGGGGATTCGAGGATGGTTTAGATTCACAATTTGGTCCATAAAAATTAGGGTTCTGCGCAAAAGAACTAAAACCATAAAAATTGAAATCCACCAGGGACAAAGTCGCGGGCACAGCTAGTATATTTATAAAACTTTTAACACTATCCTTAAATTAAACTCATTAAAACTTATTGAAACTTATTTTCTATTTTTTTAGTTCGGTTTTCTATAAAAAGCGTGTTTTTTGTTTTTTAAACTATTATTTATTTCCTACTTTTTAGTTTTGTTTTTTATAAAACCGTTTTTTTTTAAACTATTATATGCTTTGTTGAATTGAAAATTCTCTTTGGTGTTCGAAAATTTGTTAATATTAGATAAATCGGCTAAAGATAATGGTTGGAAATTAAAATTGAATGAAAAAAAAATGAAGATGAAATTAACAAAAATCTTATTTTGCAAATTGAAAAATGGCATAATTTGATCAAATTAGTGTATTGTCATCGGTCCTCGATAAATCTACAAAGTTTGAACGAAATCTGGCCGTTTAAAATGGGTCAAAATCGCGTCCAAAGAAGTCGGTTACAAACAAACATACAAACAAACATTCAGGCGAAGCTAATAAAAAGCGTATAAAAAGGTTGTTAATATAATGATAGGACTTTTTGCTAACTATGCACCACCTTGGGGTGGCCTGTATTGCTGAGGAGTAACTATATTCTTAGAAGCGCTGTAACTACCAGTTTTAACTCTTGTTCACTTTTTCACAAATGACGTAGACTATCTACACTGTAACCGGAATTAAATATCTTAAATGTTAAAAATATTAGACTTTATTTTTAAATAACTAAAGATATTTAAAAAAAATACCGACTACATATCGGTGCTGACAAACTTTGTGGGTTTTAGATCAAATTATAGATGGAGGTATAAGCTGCTTTTTGCAAGATGACGTATTTCAACTGGAATTCATATACATTGATCTACTACTGTGAACAAAATTTACGCGAGTCAATTAAGTACTTACTAATATCCTTCATGCAAATCGAAGTAAACTTTAGTCTAAATAATTAAAGTGCCATTTACCATTAGTAGTGTTAAACTGATTATGGTGATCATCATAATACCGGACGTCCACTGACAAACATAGTTAATTACCCACTGACATTATTGACACATAAATATTAGAAATTTAGAAATGATCTTGTTAAAGTGCAGAGTTTCCGTAATAATAATAGGTAAAAATCATTGCCCAAAGAAGGCACACTGTTGGTGTTACAATGTCACATGTATTGGCCGATGAGATACGAATGAGTGACTTAATAACCAGATGTAGACACCAGGTATATTTTCCACAACATGCAATTTCGAACACATTTTCAAAACCCCCTTTGGGAAATTCGAAGTGTAATACAGTTGGGCAATAAAACATTGTTCTGCGTGTTCCCATGTAAATCCCATAACTACGTTTGAGCCACGAATCCCGAGTGGCTTGTAGTTTCGGGCCTGAGCTTTGGGCTCTTGTTACATTTGAATGGAGCTGTAGTCTATACGATTGAATAAGCACCAGTCGTTGCTACGCGGGCATGTTCAACAAATAGAATAACTGAACAGATTTATTAAAAGTATCAAAGAAATTACCAGAGGTTGAGTGGAGCACTTTTTTCTTTTTTTTCCTTGCGGAAATTCCTTCGGATATATCCCACCCCCCCCGCCGTTCAGTGGGGGAAATTGTGTCGGACTTGAACCGACTAAAACCACACGCCGTCTCGGGTCGTCATTTCCCTCGCACCCCAGCTAGCCCATTGCAGGGCCATCTCCGGTTTCGAGATGGCCCCTCGGGTTTGGGAACCACGGTGTCCCCGTCTTGCCCCGGTTTGGGGAAGGGGCGCTAGTCGCCCCGCCGTCCCGGCAAGTACCCCAAATACCTAGGAGTTACCCTAATCAGGTCATTCATATTCAGGAAGAATTGTGAAGACGGCAAGCAGAAGGTCTGTGCTCGCAATAACTTCCTGAGCAAGCTGACATGCACAAGTTGGGGAGCTTCACTGCAAGTGCTGCGAACTACAGGACTAGCTCTCTACCACTCCGCAGGTGAATACGTGTGCCCTGCCGGTGCTGTTCCACTCACGCTAATTTAGTGCTCACTACTGACTGCCTCAAGCCGACTCCGGTACGGATGCTATATCCACTGGCTGGCATTTCACCTCCTAGTGTTCGCAGAGACGTACCTAGCATCATCTATCGAGAGGCGCATGCTACAAATATACCAACGATACCCCATACATGGTCACACTCACGTGCCACAGATATTGAAAAACGGCAGGAGCATTTACGCATCCGTTGCTTCTACTGACTACGAAACTTCTCTGGCCCGAATTAATCTCTGGAAAGCACAGAGCCCGCCACCGACATCTTTTGTCCCGCCGTCGGAGACCTTCCACCCTGGACATGACCTTCCCTGGATCAAGTGTAAGTCGTTAAACAGACTTGGGACATAGGTCGGTTGAAGCAGGGAAAACCGATCTACGTGGGGTTTCACAGATGAGGTGGACCCGCGGTGTGAATGTGGAGTTAGTTCACAGACTATGGCTCACCTACTAACTTCTGCTGCTTGCCCATATACATGTACACCACTGTGCAATTAAAATTTGGTAAATGACATACCATAAACACGACAGAAGAAGATGTTATTGATGTAGCCAAAATATGGTCCAATTGATATACAACTGTTAAGTACGGTTACATATGCTATGATTTGTGCAGTTACTAAGGTGAAATTAGTACATTAACAACTGAAGAAAAAGAAAGCTTAAACCCACCGGACTCATAGCGTTTACTTAAACAGCTCTCCGAGAGACGCAGAGAGTCTTACATCAAAGTGAAGTTAGTAATATTATGGCTTTTATCTGCCATGGGGTGCCAGTAGACGATTTTCAGTACATACCTCTCATCGCCAGTCCCGGTCGCATCCGCTCACGTCGGGTTCGCTCTCCGGCTTTTATTTCTCCACTTTGCACGGTCTTGAGCATTCATGGTTGTGAGACCTTTGGCATGCATGTCATCCTCTATGGCACCACGCTAGTACTTACATACATACCTCTCCTCAATAAATCGATAAAGTTAAACAAATATATCATTTCGCCTTGTAATCATATTTAATGGAAGCTTACTATACAAAAACTTGACAGTGTTGGGTTGGCTTACATCACGCTAGACCATAGATTCGAGTCATCACTTACTCGGCAGTTACAAAGTAATCATTAGGAGTAAAACGAAGTGCTTTCCTGAAAACAAACTAGCAAAGAATAATTAAAGCACTTAGAATTAAATGAGGGAAGTACCATAGTTACTTAATTTTTGTGCTTTCATGTCTTGACTCAGCTAATTTGAGACATTTTTCATGCCGTTATTTTAAAGTTCGATTCCGTTTTTGGTTCACGTGCGCATTAGAATTTAATAACTCCTTGCTTCTAAGATGAAAGAAAATTTTGAGGAAAAGGAGCACGATATTTAACTACTTTAGATAGGTGACAGTTCTCGTCATAATTTTGTGAAATTCGCCAAAGCGCACTGGGCCAGAAAGGTAGTTCCAAGTGCCATAAATCCTCTCCGACTGAGAGGAGGTCCGGACCTAAAGGAGGATAGTTTTTAAAAACAGCGTTGGTATTATTTGTTTTTTTTTTATATCCGGTCTTTACCTTATAGAAAATGTTAAAGCAATTATTTCGCTGTTTACACCTCTTTGACGACATCCTTATTCTTAATAGTTACTCGATTGATTAAGCAACAATCACTTTCTGTCAATGTCTTTAATTATTTTTGTCCCACTATATTGCTAAAATCACATTAGTTAATCAAAAATAACAGAGGTAGGTATATAGTCTTGAACAATTTATGACTCAAAGTCTATAGACCCATTATAATAAAGCCCGCGTAGAATTCTAAACCCGTTCCCGCAACCCATGGGAACTTATTCCTGGGATAAAAGTAGCCTATGTGTTATTCCGGGCTATAGTCTATCCCTGTGCCAAATTTCAGCCAGATCTGTTCAGTAGTTTTTACGTGAAAGAGTAACAAACATCCACCCATCCATCCATACTTACAAACTTTCGCGTTTATAATATTAGTAGAATTATGTACGCGATCATATTTCTCGCGCTGCTGTTTTTAATAATAAAATAGATGATATTTTTCTTTCAATATCGACGTCGATAAACTAAACTAAAATATAATGTTTCAAATAAGGCCAACTTATAATAATTCGAAAAAAAAAAACATTAATTTACATGCATAATGCCATACATAATGCATATTACTATTACGCTTTCTGTCGTTGTAATATTTGTTTCTTACAGCTTGTGTTATTCAAATTGTTTCATTGGCAATGCTGCCAGCCTTCTGGGAACATTACCATGATGATAGGGAGAAAATTTATGACGCACATATGTAAATATTTGTTTTTATATTTAGCTAATAGTTGTAGTTTACTATAGTTTAACTATGTCATTTATTAATTCTGATTTTGAAATAAATTGTTTCAACATTAGACGAGGTTCCGGCCAAAACATCTTACTTAGCGGCTTTATTACAATTGTATCGCGCTGTATCGTGCTCTGCAGAGCATTAGTTTACGACTGCGAGTATAAGCTAGGAAAATGTACGTATGTATTTGTCGCACTTTTGCAGTATTCCAAAAAATCATCATGTGTATGATGGTATTTTCTTTATTGAAAAAAAGGACAGTTTTTCATTTCTCATTAGTGCATTATACAATATCTGGATACCATTTATTGGTTTTCGCATTTTATTGCGACATTTTAACTAAGCAATCTTTTCGTGTAAGTTCTACCAATAAAATGTAAATACAATTTCTGATTTTCATATGAGTTATTGTGTAATTTAGGTGAATAAATGTTTCTTCATTTCACTTTTTATTTTTAGAGTCAGGCTGCTGATCGTGTATTTCAAATTCACCGTCTTCACTGAAAGCCTGACCTAAGGTGTCCGTTAAATATAACAGCAGAGTAACTTTCCTAATGAACTTTGAATACGCCGGGTTTACACGTTAATTTGATTTCGATTCTGACTGAGCAGTTTAAAAAAGTACTTGTTAAATAAACTTTTGGATAACATGATTAATTCTTATGGAGTAGGTAGGTACGTTGTGTCGGGTAAACGGTATTTTAAAACATACCAATTACTTTTAAATTTGAAGTATGGGTAGCAATAGTCATGTTCTTTTTTAGTATCACAGTTTTATGAATACTTAAATAACTTACTTCCTTTTCTATCAGTTTTAGGGTTCCGTTGCCAAATGGCAAAAAACGAAACCCTTATAGATTCGTCATGTCTGTCTGTCTGTCTGTCCGTCCGTATGTCACAGCCACTTTTTTCCAAAACTATAAGAACTATGCTGTTGAAACTTGGTAAGTAGATGTATTCAGTGAACCGCATTAAGATTTTCACACAAAAATAGAAAAAAAACAATAAATTTTGGGAGTTCCCCATACTTAGAACTGAAACTCAAAATATATTTTTTTCATCAAACCCATACGTGTGTGGTATCTATAGATAAGTCTTCAAAAATGATATTGAGGCTTCTAATATCATTTTTCTCTAAACTGAATAGTTTGCGCGAGAAACACTTCCAAAGTGGTAAAATGTGTCCCCCCCCCCTGTAACTTCTAAAATAAGAGAATGATAAAACTAAAAAAATATATGATGTACATTACCAACGTAAACGTAAACTTCCAATGAAAATTAGTTTGAACGAGATGTAGTAAGTAGTTTTATTTAATACGTCATAAATCGTAAACCGCAATTTACATTTCATTCAATCAACTCAATTATAAAAATTAGAAAAGAAGTAATTATTATGTTACTTGCTACTACGGAACCCTTAATGGGCGAGTCCGACTCGCACTTGGCCGCTTTTATTAATTGTATTACTTATCCGTCTGAAATACCTTTTTTTTTTATCGTGCGGAAATCCCTTCGGATACCCCCCCGCCGTACTAACTTGGTATTTTTATTTGTTTGAAATTAACGAAAAACTTAAGGTTTGGAACTTTGTAGATACGTAGCTTTGTAGAAACCCAATATGTGAATGAAATAATATTCAAGAACAATGAGCTGAAGCATGATTGATTAGTTTACTATGTTTTAATTATTGTATTGATCACGTTTCTTAAAGTGACTAAAAAGTATAAAATTGTATATTTGCCTAGTTCTAAAGTAAAGCAGCGGGTGCATTACTTGAGACCTAATGGCACTACGTCTGGCAGGCGCATCGAAGAACCAATAAGCTTCGTTACAGGTAAGTATTTTTGTTGTACCTACTTTATCTTACCGAACTTGAAGATATACTAGAGCTTAAATTGAAACTAGTGCGTAACAGACTGTGGCATTAAATTCTACCATAGCGTGTGATAGCGAAACATTGCGCTGCGCCGCTGCTGGTCCAACGGCCACTGCTAATTGGATTTCCTCGAGGGCACGGACTGCACACGACAAAATATTTTATAGAGACTGTATAATCGTGTGGTGATTTTCGTATATACCGAATTTTTGAAGTAAAAACTTCTTTAGCTATCGAAAACTCGTAAGACGTTTGCAGACAAATATAGAAGCGCTAATTTCACACTGTAATTAACAACCTTGGTGGCGCGTTCGTCTAATGAGTGGTCGTTAACTTCGTCAAGACTGAGATCGATTCCTACCGCGGCCTATATAACTTTTTGTAATATTTATTTTATATTGTGCCATAAATCTATTGATATAAAATGGAAATTAAACAAAGTGCATCTATTAATTTATCATAAATGATAGTACTTTTATACTGATAATTAAAGCAATTCGTGCCAAATTATTCCCTAACCATTCCAAAATATCAAAATTGCACAACGTTAATATTCAAATTTTCACTTCTGCCGGCACTCCCGGAGTGCAACCTGTCGTTTTTTTTTGTAGGCCCCACTAACTCATCGAGGTCAAGCCAATTTCATCTGCAAGCCGGTTCACTTGCTGAGTGACGAACAAGAGTCTGCTGCAGGCTTTTCTCTCGTGGTTGGGGGGTCAGACGTCCTCTCAGACTCTCACAAAATCCAATTGGACCAAGGAAAGGAGGAGTAGGAGAGCGGACTCCAGGCTCCAAAGTGCGAGCTTTGGATGCGCCTGGTATTGGCAGTCGGATGACGAAGAAGAATGTTGGAAACTAATAAAAAACCTAAGCTGACATCTAGAGAATTGAATGAGCCCATGAGATTGAAAACTTACTCGATTAAAAAGCGATTGATTATTTTTTCTAAATCAAACATCATAGTCACTTTGATTTCGGATTTTATTAGTTCTGGTTGGAAATTAATATTAAAATTGATAACAATACATATTTTATTTATCAAATAAACGAAGGCTTTCTTAAATTTTTTCGTACAATAAGCATTTAAATATTCTAGTATATTTTGTACAGCACAATCTAGAACCAAAATAAGCATAGATTATAATATAGGTTCCAAAAAGCTAATTAACGTACTTATGTACATTTTTTCGAAAATATATAGACATTATAAATAGAAAAACACAGACTAATTTACACAAAGACATTTTTTATTTATTTATTATAATAAATACAACTACACTGTACATAATATTACAAAATTCACATTACATCCAGTTGTTATTAAGTTTTTATACATACAAATATTTGTACAGAGCGGAAATCGAACTCGAGCCCTTTATGCTACCTAAGGGGCTCGAGTTCGATCGCAGTCGAATGCACTACCGCCACGCCACGGATAAAATTTATTTAACAAAGAGTTAGACTTAGATAACTATATTACCTTGTCTATGGTTGATTGAAATGCCAACTATGCAGACAGCATAGTTTTGCGAGTCTGTGAGTCCTGAAACTTTGAAGAGATCTGTAGGTACATATCTCAGAAACATTTCAGATTCTTACTGTACGTTTACTATCTGTAGAATTTGTTCAACAGAGGCACACACTTACGATATTCTCTTACTTTGTTGGAGTTCATTTTGCATTGTTTTACTTGATTTTAGGATTATTTTATATATATATAGTAATAGTATTCAATGGTTTCTAAGAAGATAATTAGTGATCATTGATGGCAAGTATACATCTTATAATTCAGATTACAGACTCTTCCTTATAACTTTTAGTCGCATGACGACATTGTATCCCGTATATGGTCCCTCTGAAGAGAGAGTAAGGCAAAAGAATTGTTAAACTTGATCTATACATATAATAAAATCGTAATGAGGTGAAAGCTGTACATTAAATATTTTATCAAAAAAATAATTGCTGTTGTTCTAGGGACGACACCGATGCTAAAAATGTGATTTTTAGAATTTTTGTCTGTTTGTCTGCTTTTATTATTGATGTCGAAGCATCACTGAAAATCACTGAATAAATTCAGCTGAAATTTGGCATGCACATTCTTCTAGGGTATGGTCATAAATTGCGCTATATAACGCGCTATTATAAGTGTGATAGGAGCGGCAGGGTAGAATCTACTAAATCTATTATTGATCATTCCTTGATTATTACAAAGCAGATCATCACGAAATTCTGAAGTTCGATAGAACTCGGACATGGTCGGACTATAGCTAAAAGGCGATGAGCTGTAAAATATGAAATCTCAAAACTACAGAGTTACCTACGTATAAAAGATAGTTGATTAGACCTTTGATACTAAATTTCATCACGCTATTATATTAGGGATTATATTTGTCTTATAATATAATTGATCAACAGAATTTTCAATTCGCAATTTCACGGGTCAGTGGTCGCATAGGTACCTGAAAACGAATAAAAAGCCAATATTGTTTGGTTTCAGAGTCATGAATAACTTCACCTGCGGCTTAATTCGCTGGCTTTTGACTTTGTTTTGCGGAACTACCGAATTTAAATTTCCATTTACGATTATTGTTTTAAAATTATTCAAACGTAAAACGCGCTTCCTCTCGAACGTTTATTTAAAGGACTGGGCTTACTTCCAACTTTTGGTTTAATTTCCACCGGTAAAAGCCGTAAAAGATAATAAATAATAATTGATGAACATTTTAAAATTACCTATTAGAGCACATAAATGTGACAGTAATCATAAGTGTTACAATGTTACACGTACGATGGTCAGACGTTACGTTTAATGCCTGGGGTACAGTATAACAGTTATAGCTGAGAGAATTGTCAATTTACATGCTGTGGTTTACAGGCAAAAGGAGCTGATGTACCAAGTATCGAAAGAATAATAAACAATATCCAGTGTCTTTGTTATAGTCCGGATTTTGACCATGTCTGACTTCTGCTGAACTACAAATGTTTCGTAAAGATCTACCTTGTAATAATAAAGTTGTCATCGATAATAGTTTAAACCGGTTTGCTCTACTGATCCTACCCCAGTCAAACCATCAACTCGGATTTGGGGGACAAAGAATGTAGCACATGTACAAATATAATTTAATGAATAAATTAAAAAAAATACCTACAATAGCGTGATGATATATAGCGCAGTTTATGACTATACCCTAGAAGAATGTTCGTGCAAAATTTCAGCCAAATCTGTTCAGTGGTTGTCAAGTGATGCTCAGACATCGATAGTAAAAAGCAGACAAACAGACAAACCGACAATAAGAAAAAATCTAAAAATCATATTTTCGGCATCGGTATCGCTCCTAGAACCCACATAATTTTCTTTTTAATATTAAATATACAGTTTTGAACCCGTTACGGTTTTATTATATATTTAAATGTACTTAATAAAAATCTGACCTATCGACTCACAATTTATATTCAGAAATACAGACATCTGTCAAATTAAGAAATATGATATATTGACACTCAAAGGTAAAAAAAAAAACGAAAATTATAAAAAAAAAGATTGCACTAAGAAGTATTAATACCGATTTCGAATTAAATCTGATGAAAAATATTTTGCAACCATTTTTTATTATTTTAGAGGTTTTTTTTTTTTTTTTTTTTACGTGCGGAAATCCCTTCGGATACCCCCCCGCTGGCCAGCGGGGGTGGTTATGTCGTGTCTCGACTAAAACCGCACGGTGTCCTCCCCAAGTGTCCGTTGCCGGGCACCCCGGGTAAGCCCTCGAAAGGATAACCCCAGGGTTGCCGGCGGACTTTGGCCGCCACCGCGGCCTCGCCTGGTGGGGTCGGGTTTTATCCCGCTTCGGTGAGTTGGCAGGCGTGTGTAGGGGCACACACGACACGCCTCCGCCACGGCCTGCTTCTGTAAGGACGGCGAGTCGGCCAACTGCCGTCCTCAGGCCCCGATCATGGAGGTCGGTAGTCCCGGGCGTAGATGAGTCTGCGGCGTCCTCGCCGCAGACTGCGAAACTCGGGGGGCAGGGTTCTCTCCCGCTCCCTCTCCACCGTCTCTTTCGCGCGCATTACCTGCTCGCAGAAAGAGGCGGCGGCGTGCCACTTGCTCCCGTCGGAGACCACGGCCCTCACCATGGTCTCCAACGAGAGAACGTCCACGCCCAGGACCGCAACGAGATCCCGGCGTTGACTCGCCCACGCAGGGCACTCCACCAACGTGTGGAGCGCCGTGTCTTCGCCAGGATCCTCGCAGTGCTGGCACTGCGGCGTTGTCTCCCGGTGGATGCGCCATAGATACTTACCGAAACCCCCTTGTCCGGTAACCATCTGGCACATCCGGTAGGAGAGGTCCCCATGGTCCCTCTCCAACCACTCCTTCATGATCGGTCTCACCGCCGCAATGGTGGATTCCCCCCACCTTGGGTGCTCAAGTCGCACCCTCCATGTCTCCATGAGTTCCCGGTGTAGCTGGGACCGCTGAGCCCTGATTTCTCGGGGCTCCGGCCTATGGCCCCGCTCCAGCGCCTCCTTGCGCCACTGGTATAGCAGCGCAAGGGCTCTCGCTTCCAGGTCCCATGGAGGGGTCCCGGCTAGGAGACATGCCGCCTCGACGGAGATCGTGCGGTACCCCCTGATGACTCTGACGGCCATCGCTTTTAACGGGCTGTTTAATACAGCCACGTTGCGGGCCGCCAGAGTCTCCGCCCATACGGGGGCCCCGTATAGGGCCATGCTTCGCACGATCCCCAGGTACAGTCTCCTAGTGGGGGCGTTGGGTCCCTTAACGTTGGGCATCAGCCGCGATAGTGCGGCCGCAGCCCCCCTCAGTTTCGGGACCAGATTTCGGAGATGAGGTCCGAAGTCCCATCGGCTATCGAGTACGAGCCCAAGGTACTTCATCGTGGGCTCGATGCCGATGCTCACGCCCCCTACGGTTATGCTGGTTCCCGCAGGTGGCCCCCTCCGAGGCCCGTGAAAACATATAGCCTCGGATTTGTGGAGAGCCACCTCGAGTCCCAGCCGCCGTATTCGACCCACGACTTGAGCAACCCCTGCCGTGGCCTTCATTGCCGCGCTTCGGTACGTTGCTCCCCGCGCCATAACGAGGGTGTCGTCAGCATAGCAGACTATGCTGACACCCTCGAGCAACGTACCGCGCCACCCAGTCGTATTCGATGTTCCACAGGAGTGGCCCTAGGACCGACCCCTGCGGAACACCGCACGACACTTCTCGCCGCCCTGGCTAGGGCCAGCTCGGGTAAACTATGGCCCTCTCGGATAGGTATGCCTCGACAATGCGGCGGAGGTAAGGAGGCACTCCGTGATACGCGAGCGCCTCCCTAACGCAGCTCCAGGGTAGGGTATTGAAGGCGTTGGCGATGTCAAGAGACACCGCCACCACCACCCCACCCCGCGAGACTACTTCCTCCGCCAGGCGCCTAACGCGCATGATCGCTTCCACGGTGGAGCGCCCCCGGCGGAAACCGAACTGGTTGTCCGCCAGATCTGGCCCCACGTTCGTGAGATGCTCGACGAGGCGCTCTGCAATAATCCGCTCAAAGAGCTTGCACACCTCGTCGAGCAACACGATCGGCCGGTAACCGGATGGCTGATCCGCCGGCCGCCCCGCCTTCCGGATGAGGACCAGTTTCCCCGTCCTCCACGCCTTTGGAAACTGGCCCCTTTCGAGGCATGTGCTAAAGAGCGCCACCAGTCGAGGCCCTAGTTCCTCAAGGGCCAGGACCCATGCTCGGCCTGGAATGCCGTCGGGTCCGGGGGCAGTGCATTTCCAGGCTTTAAGCCGGAGCACTGCTACCCCCAGTTCACTCTCCCTGACTTCGGGCACATGAGGCCTGAGGCGGAGCCATACGCGGAGGAACATGCTCCTCCGCTCTCGCTGGGAACAAGGAGCCCAGTATCCCCTCCAGCCGCTCCGGCTGGAGGCTCTGGGTCAGTAGGGGCGCTTTGGGCGAATTTTGCCCCTGACCGCAAGGTAAGGGCGCCCCCATGGGTTCTGCTCCAGAGACTCCAGCAGCTCTTCGCGGGCCCGCCGTTTGGCCTGCTTAATGGCTACCTGGAGGGTCCTCTTGGCCCCCTTGTACGCCTCATATAGCTCCGCCTCTCGGGCTGCCGCATCGTCTGGGCGGCGACGCCTCCGGCGAAACCTGGTGTACTGGCGGCGAGCGGTCACGCACGCTGCTCGCAGCTGTGCGATCTCCGTTGACCACCAGTACACCTGTTTCTTTGCCGGGCCGGGCTTAACCCTAGGCATCGCCGCATCGCAGATATGCGACATGGCTCTCCTGAACCATTCGGCCTCTGCGTCGACATCGGCAGGCCTGGCCGGTGACGGAATCCAGGCCTGCACAATGGATGCCTCCAGGAGAGCCTCCCGATCCAGGCGTCTAAGCGCCCAACGTGGATCCGGGGGGTTCGCTATAGTCGGCGGTAGGTTAGGTGGAGGGGAGACGTTGAACCGAATGTACCTGTGGTCCGACGACGTCTCCTCCTCCTCCACCACGCGCCAACCCTGGACGCGGCGGGCGAGAGCAGGGGTCGCGAATGCAACATCCACGACCGAACTGAGTCCCCGCCGCTCCCAGGTGGCGACACTCCCCCGGTTGAGGACCTCTAGGCCACGGGTGTTGGCCCAGTCCTCCATTATTTTAGAGGTTGCATATTAAAAAACAATGAAACACGTGTCTAATTAAATCTTTTAAAGAATATAAATGCCAAGTTTGATGTTGATCAGACCAAGAAAACACGGTGTGCCATACAAACTTTGCAACCCCATTTCACCCCCTTAGGGGTTGAATATTCACACCTTTGTCACTTAAGGTGGTTTCAGCTGTGCTTTGATTATTATCAATCAGTCAGTTTCTGCTTTTATCATAATAATAATAATAACTGTCGGCCTCGGCCGACTGTTGCCCACTTCGCCGGGGTTATCTTGCCGCCTCTCCCAAACTAGGGGGGAGGCGTGAAGTACTTTAATAGGAAAAATAATAATAAATAATAAATTCATTTATTCGTCAGAATATTGTATAAAAGTTCTTACAAAATAAAAATAATGTCCATAATACTCTGCTGTCTCCAGCGTACAAATATTAAAATGTCTTTAGGGAAAATATGAATTATATTAGAAGATAGACAGTTATGGGAGAATGGGCAAATATGTATAGAGCCTGGGGCATGCGCAGCCAAACTTAAGCTTGTTTTTTTATGTAATATAGTCCTACAATTTTATTAATGTATAGACTTTTCATTGTCGTGGTATACTCATATCTATCTACTTATACATATACAACAAAGTCGTGTTAGTGATACTGTTTATAGCTCGAAAACGGGTGGACCGATATTCATGATTTTTGTTCTTTTTTGTGTTTCTTTTTCATTTTGCGGAAATCCCCACGATAACCGTGAACGACCGACCAGCGAGCCGGGCTCGATGACACTTACTGACCCGGTGATGCCGCGGTAGCGTGTGCGACGGCGTTTGTATGACATCCCGGGTTCCATTCACGGACAAGGTAAAGTGATATTTGGGTTATTTTTAAGGAACTTCACAATAGGACGGATTCAGGTTATAGTGCCAGATGGTCGGTAAAAGGAGATTATGTGAATTTACTAGGAATCGAAAACCGTTCACGAAATGTGTTATTATATCGCTGCCTACCCATTCAGGGATATAAATCCTTGTATTTATTACTTACTTACGTTCTATGATGAAGTGTTCTCTATAAATGTCATAAACATCGGGCTGTATATGTATATTTGGGTTCGGTGCGTTGTTCCGCAATAATGGTATTGATTCAGGTTATTTGTGGACTGCTGCATTCACCACCGTCAGCCGCCCCACTCCAACCGCCCAATAGTCTAAATATAGATTACGTCTGCCTGTTCTAAAATATACCCGTTTTACAGAACCTGCAATAAATATTACGAGTGGGAAGATTACAATAGAAGCCATTAAAAATAGGTTTATTTCAAAGTGTGGAGACAATGATATGCGACGGTAGCGTAGTGGATATGCAGTCGACCTTACGATCGTTTCGAACCCAGGACGGGTTAGAGTTTAGAGGCTCAGAACAAAAGTTGTATAGAATGAATTCATGTGCTTAGGCGAAAATAGTTTATTATTTACATTTTGCATAAATATGGGGGTGAATATTATTCACCGAAATATTTATGAAAAGGAAAGTGCTTAACCTATACTCGTGACACAAATTAGACAGAATGAGGTCAAGAAACTTTAGCCAAAGTCCACTTGAGATTATAATTTACGATAGGGGATGGTTTGGTACGGTCAACGTTAAATTTTTGAAGTGAAAACTTCTTTAGCGGCGTTGTGCACTTTTTTTTGTAATGGGTAAAAAACGTTAAACTCGCGTGACCTGCACGTGTCCTGATTCGAAAATTACTAAGACGTTTTTAGACAAATATAGAAGCGCTAATTTCACGCTGTACTTTTAACAACCTTGGTGGCGAGTTCGTCTAATGAGTGGTCGTTGACTTCGTCAAAACTGAGATCGATTCCGACCAAGGCTAAAGAAACACTTTTTGTCATCATATAACTTTTTGTAATATTTATTTTATTTTGTGCCATAAATCTATTGATATAAAATAGAAATTAAACAAATTGCAATCTATTAATGAAAAAAGGGACGAAGAAATAGCGAGGGAAAACGAGTGAGTACTTTATATATATATTGGCGATGATGGTTCTGGTAATAATGATGGTGAAAAAGTCATTGAAATTATGGATGGAAGTTGATTTTTCTGAGAGATAAACATTTTAATGTAAAAAAAATTTTTATAGTTGTGAAGTGTTAAATTTTTTATGTAATATAAATTGTCATGTTTGTGTACGATAGCGCAATGAATGAATATTGTATTTTACCACATAAATGATAGTACTTTTATACTGATAATTAAAGCAATTCGTGCAAAATTATTCCCTAACCATTCCAAAATATCAAAAATGCACAACGTTAATATTCAAGTTTTCACTTCTGCCCCCCCGTTTTTTTTTAACACTGATTTCTTTACAAAACTTTTTTAAATTAGAATACCAACAATATAATAGATGTAGTAGTTATAAGACAAAGTTTATTTATTTCATGTTTTAATTTTGTGAAAGAGTTAAAGACATCTGTAAATTATAAGGTGTTAAGCTGGCTGTATAATGAGTAGACTGTACCTAGCGCAGTCGGATTTGGTAGTTAGAAAATGGAAGCTTGCTTGCTATTTTACTAGCATTAAATTCTCATAAACTAACGATCCGGCTTGTACTATACACCAAAAAAAGGAGATAGAGTGATTCGATGTCATGCCCTTACATATAGTTGTGAAGAACAACATTATCCATAAATACAGGGAAAATAATTTCTTGTTCGGCACCGTTGTTTTATTAGATCATAGCTATCTTGACAAGGGTAATTTGTCTCTAGTATGATCCTTTCATTCGAAAGAGGGTGAATCATTCTTCGTAATAACACCTTCGCTAGGTTTGTGTTAAGATTTACGATTTTATTCAATCCAACGTCCCGGTAAATTACAGGGAGCCGAGATCCATTAAGTGCTTAAGTGCCTCCCGAGCACAAAATTGGGGATGATAATGGAAATGGGTTCCTCACTATGTTAATATGGGACTTTACACCAAGCGGTCCAATTCACGCGTTGTTCTAAGCAATATGGAAGGAAGGGTATTGCGGTATAAACCTTTAAGTTATGAATAGGCCTTGATTATGCTGACTCATTACTGTACACTAAATGTTGCTAATAGCTCTCTAAAAAGATTATATCAAGGGTGAATAAGAGGACACGAGACGTTTAACTGTATGTATATGAAGTCTTAGGTCTTTATTTGAGTGGATTTGACTAGAAATTACTTCATCTAACTTAGAACTTAATTTGGTGACTGTTTATAGAGATAGTATTAAGTGTTATGCATATTATGATACTGATTATTATGTTGAAGGGAATTGTAAGCAAATAATTGATACAATACGCTGCCTCAGTTTATATTATTCTTGTGTGTGGTGTATGGGGTCCAACTAATATCTTCGGGGCCCAAGCCAACCTCACCTGCAAACCGGCAGGCCAACCTGTTTATTAACGGTTAAGGTTCTGGCGCAAGTTTTCAACACTGGGTTGGGGGGTCAGAAGGCCGTCGTTTTCATAAAAGCCGATAAGCCAAATCAAGAGAAAGTAGGAGATGCATCCAGGATTAAAGCTGTGATGATGATGATTTCCTTTATATAATGTCTTTTAAATTTATTACAGTATCGAATTATCGTCATCACGCCATTTTCGTTTGTGATAAAAAAGGAACTCACACAGTAATTACAATACATTATACTTTATATGCACACCTATGTAATATTTTTTACAATAGATGTATAACGCGTCATTTGTAAGTTATTAATACTTATGTTTTTATAATTATTAATTAATTAATTATTTTAAATGCGAAAGCTTTTGAATGGATAAATAGATGACCGCTGGTAGAATTTAGTCATTTAGTTAATTTAGATATATTAGAACATAGGCTACTTTTTATCCCAGGAATTGGTTCTGTGGTATCAGTATTTATTTATTTATTTATTATTATTTATTTTGCACGGGTAGATGTACATTGAATATTTAACGACTGGTTGCACTCCGGGAGTGCCGGCAGAAGTGGAAACTTGAATATTAACGTTGTGCATTTTTGATATTTTGGAATGGTTAGGGAATAATTTTGCACGAATTGCTTTAATTATCAGTATAAAAGTACTATCATTTATGTGGTAATTGATATTCATTTATTGCGCTATTATATTATTATTATATTATTACATTAAAAATTTAACACTTCAGAACTATTACAATTATTTTACATTGAAAAGTTTATCTGTCAGAAAAATCAACTTCCATCCATAATTACAACGACTTTTTCACCATCATTATTACCAGAACCATCATCGCCAATATATTTATAAAGTACTCACTCATTTTCTTTCGCTATTTCTTCGTTACTTTTTTCATTAATAGATGTACTTTGTTTAATTTCCATTTTATATCAATAGATTTATGGCACAAAATAAAATAAATATTACAAAAAGTTATATGATAACATAAAGTGTTTCTTGGGCCTCGGTCGGAATTGATCTCAATCTTAACGAAGTCAACGACCACTCATTAGACGAACGCGCCACTAAGGTTGTTAAGTACAGTGTGAAATTAGCGCTTCTATATTACTCTGCAAACGTCTTACGAATTTTCGATCAGTTTACCCATTACAAAAAAGTGCACAACGCCGCTAAAGAAGTTATCACTTCAAAAAAAAATATTGATGTGTGTTCTACGAGCGATATAGATGCCTAAAATCTGATTTTTAGAATTTTACTCTGTTTGTCGGTTTGTATATTTGTCTGTTTTAATTATCGATGTCCGAGCATCACTTGAAATCCGCCGAACAGATTCGGCTGAAATTTTGCATGAACATTGTTCTAGGGCGTGGTCATAAACTGCGCTAATCAAAATTTCACGTGGGCGGAGCCGCGGGTAACCGCTAGTTATCAATAATTTTCAGTTTTCAGATTTTTTCTTTGTAAATACAAAGAAAAAATCTCATAATCTACCTTGATGGCAAATGTCAAGTTTCTAGGTCATCTGAAAGTGGCTAAGGTTTTTGGTGGTCATAGAAAAGCCGTTTTTTAAACGTTAATATATTATTTCAAAAAATTGATGAAATTTTGGATTCTAGACAAGTTAAGATGCCTTAAATAGGTTCCATTGGGTTACGGGAACGGGATCAATTTTCACGCGGGTGGAGCCGCGGGCAACAGCTAGTTATCAATTATAGCACAACGATCAGCCGTATGCTAATGGGTAAAACTCAGTTGGAAATATTACATAAAAAACCCCACGAGACAGGCTAGACCTAGTGTGGGGTTGATAGTTTAACTTCTCTGTTTTTCTGTAATAAATCTTAGTAATGTACCTATATAAGAACTAAGAGAATGTAAATTATAATTTTCTTTCTTGGTAAATAAACGATTATTATTATTATCAATAATTTTCAGATTCCAGTTTTTTCCTTCGTATACATTTTCATAGTCTACCTTGATGCCAAATATCAAATTTCTAGGTCATCTGGAAGTGGGTTAGGTTTAAGTGTGTCGGGCTTTTGAGACGGCGTGAGCGCGCTTCGTAAAAATTTACTCTCAAATTTTTTCCCTAGTGTGCCTAAAGAAGTATAACTTCAAAAATGAACTAACCACCATCTAGAACAAGAATTTGCACACAATCTTAAGGATACGCTTAAAATATTTAACTTTAGATATCATTTAGGACCAAATAAAACAGTTTTACACAAACCGTTTCCAATTGGTAAACGCTCACTCACCTCGATAAATTCGGTTTCAAGGTTAGTAATTTATTTAATTTTCATATGTCCAAGTTGGCGTCAGTTTACGACAGCCTTGGAGTTTCTTCGACGACGGTAGTCCCATTTATCATACCTTGCATAACCACTCGTCCGATTCCATCTACAAAATTACACATACCTATACATTACATTTATATCATGATTATTTACTAGTTTGGGCACACTAACTCGTTGGAAATGGAAATGGGTTTTGTCATTCGGCAACTTTGACACAATAAAGAAGTTCCAATTCCTTCACGCTGAGGCTACAAATGGGATAACTTTAAGAAAGCAATCGGACTTATATGGTCGTTATGGACCAGTAGGATAGAGCTGGCGAGAAAACCATTGAAAACTTTCCCTGATCGCTTCAATTGATATAATTCTTCTATATTAGCTATTTTCGTTGTGAAACTAGTGCGCGATAAGTTTTGAAATAATTTCACGCTTAATAAATGTGAAGGGTGATACAAGGCAGGGCGAGTTCAGCGTGGAGGTCGTAGAAACAAAATTAATTACGAAATAGTCGAGAAAACTTTTGGGTCGCGTCGCGTCGTCGTCGGAATAATTGTTGCTAATTGAGTTCTATCCACCTGGGAAAAGAGGAGTAGAGGATGGATTACATTTGTAACTATGTTTGAGCGTGCATCGCCGCCGTGTATATATAGCCTGTGCCAGGCTGCAGCTCATGCCTCGTCTTTTAATTACACACACGTTTTCCCTGTGGACGCAACAGTCTGAGAAGAAGAGTTGAAGTAAATTAAGAACTTATCACATATTGCGTTAAATTATTTAAGTTTTATTTCAAGCTGAACAATGTTTGGAAATATGTAGCTGTAAATCACTGTGTTCTAAATCGTTTATATCTAACTACTACATAATATTATAAATGCTTCTTACTCCGTCACACCAGACCGGCTATTTATCCCAGCAATAGGTACCTGGGATAAATAGCCGCTCAGGTGTGACTGACTGGATCTCGGGACCCACAGGGGACATGGCATCAGTATTGCACGCGGGTGGAACCGCGGTCAACAGCTAGTATATTATATGTATATTGTCATAATTTTAAGGACTAATATTCTAAACTACTAATATTATAAATGTGAAAGTTTGTTGTAAGTTTGGATGTTTGTTACTCAGTCACGCTCGCTCTAATGGCTGAATGGATCTGGCTGAAATTGCGGTTTTAGTCGGTTCAAGCCCGACATAACCGCCCCCGCTAGCACGCGGGGGGGTATCCGAAGGGATTTCCGCACGAAAAAAAAAAAAAAAAAAAAAAAAAGGTACATGTAAAATTATTGACTGGAATAACACATAGGCTACTTTTTATCCTAGAATAGGTCCCCACTGAAAGCGGGACCGGGAACACAATTCCACGCGGGCGATGTCACGGGCAACAGCTAGTATTCCATAAATGAGAAACTCGTAATAAAACATAAATGTAATACAACTAGTAGCCGATAAATCATCATCATCATCATCATCAACCTATTCTAGTCCACTGCTGGACATAGATCTCCCCTAATGAGCGCCATAGCGCCCTGTTTTCAGCTTGCCGCATCCAGCATCTGCCCGCAGTCTTTCGCAGATCGCCATTCCAGCCTATGATTAACAATTGTTTAATTGGGCTTACCCGGGGTGCCCGGCAATGGACACTTGGGCAGGACACCGTGCGGTTTTAGTCGATGCACGACATAACCGCCCCGCTGGCCGGCGGGGGGGTGGGGGTATCCGAAGGGATTTCCGCACGTAAAAAAAGGCCCCTCAAACGGTTGTCTGTTATGTAGAGATTATTTCTAGTGATTAAGATAAAAAAAGAGAACGTTGGAGAATGGTGTGAAATAAATAGTTTGCTGTTTATCTATTTTAGCCAAAAACAGTATACTTATAGTAGTTACCTTTTTATACGAGTATAGTGGTGAATGGAACATTATATAGTCGCCACAGGTTTTTTTTTTCTTAAGGCAGATTTTAAATTGACCTAACTCTTTCAAGGGTAATTTGCGATGCCATTTTTAGGGTTCCGTTGCCAAGTGGCAAAAAACGGAATCCCTATAGATTCGGCATGTCTGTCTGTCTGTTCGTCCGTATGTCACAGCACCTTTTTTCCAAAACTATAAGAACTATGCTGTTGAAACTTAATATATAGACGTATTTTGTGAACCGCATTAAGATTTTCACACTAAAATAGAAAAAAAGCAATAAATTTTGAGGGTTCCCCATACTTCGAACTGAACCTCAAAAATTTTTTTTTTCATCATACCCAATCTATGGATAGGTCTTCAAAAATAATATTGAGGTTTCTAATATCATTTTTTTTCTAAACTGATTAGTTTGCGCGGGAGACACTTCCAAAGTGGTAAAATGTGTCCCCCCCCTCTGTAATTTCTAGAATAAGATAATGATAAAACTAAAAAAAATATATGATGTATATTACCATCTAAACTACCACCGCAAATTGGTTTGAACGAGATCTAGTGAGTAGTTTTTTTTTAATACATAAACATAAAAACATAACATAAACTCACGCCTATATCCCCGAAGGGGTAGGCAGAGGTGCTACCACCCACATTTCGCCAGTTTATGTTTAGGTCCCAATGTAATAGGTGGCGAGCCTATTGCCATTAACCGGGCACTTATAAACCTGCGATAAATACACACATAACTTCGAAAAGTATCGAAAAGTCATTGGTGTGTGCCATGGTAAAACCTGGGATCGAACCCGAGACCTCGTCTCAGCAGTCCATTACCCATCCCACTTGGCTACCGCGGTTTTTTATACGTCATAATTCGTAAACCGCAATTTACCTTTCATTCAATCAACTCCAATAGAATAATTTAAAAAAAAACATTATTTTGTTACTTGCTGCTACGGAACCCTTCATGGGCGAGTCCGACTCGCACTTGGCTACTTTTTTTGATAAGATTTTCTTGTCCAGATTTAAAATTTTAAAAATATTTTTTTCTGACACGTCTCTTGTTTAAAATATGAGACAATGATCTTCTGTGACCATTAACCTGTGATTTGGGTTTTATATGTCCTTTTGTCTCCAAAGTCCAAAAAAGCGTAACAATATTTTAGTTATAGTATAATATAAAACTTTAGTGAGCACAATGGATGCCTGTATTTTGTTTTACATTTTCAGCAGGAGGCAGCACTTTTAAGTTGTTTAACACATTTTGAGTTAAAAATATGAATGTTTATTTGATCTACACCTGCTGCTCAGTTAGTACTTGTATCAATGTCATAAAAAAATTAATATCTCTCAAGGGTATTCTACCCTTTACATACTATAATGCTTTACAAAATTATTTTTTCTTCTCAAAATAGATTGACAATAACTCGGAGTCCTAAACAAATTGAGACATAGGTTTTGCATGTGAAGCTGCGTCTTTTATGTGAAGCTTCATTTCTGGAATAGATACTGTTCACACCTCTGCGATGGTAATGGCAGCGGCGTGCTGTCTAAAATCCTGAGGCCACAATCACCCCTGCCTTCTTAACAGTATTACCAGCAATAGCTCCAGAAATAATGACCTAATCCGACTCCTACACCGAGTATACAAAGAAATGAACTTCTGTTACTGTATTGTACATACGTATATGTATTTTGTGCAAATCTTGCCACAAGTTTGAGAAGCGTATTTGAATTTGGTAACTGTGTGAACGCCATTTCTTCTATTAAACATGAAAAATAATATTGAACAGGCTGATTGTATACTTAAAATAAATCACCTCACAGTATAAAGGAAACTTCGAATCACCGCCGCTTTAAATATGCTATTCGTTCACCCAAATGTTATAATATCACGATCAAATTTCGAAAAAAATTGCCAGAGGTAATAACTGTCTAAGGCGCTATTAACGAGAAGTTATTTGCGCTGAACACGTTTCAATTAAAAGCTCTATTTACAAGCTTTTATTTAAGATACTGATCAATATGTAAAATAACGGATCGGTTTTTAGGGTTCCGTTGCCAAATGGCAAAAAACGGAACCCTTATAGATTCGTCATGTCTGTCTGTCTGTCTGTCCGAATGTCACAGCCACTTTTCTCCGAAACTTTAAGAACTATGCTGTTGAAACTTAGTAAGTAGATGTATTCTGTGAACCGCATTAAGATTTTTATACAAAAATAGAAAAAAAAAACAATAAATTTTGGGGGTCCCCATACTGAAACTCAAAAAAATTTTTTCCTTAAACCCATACATGTGTAGTATCTATGGATAGGTCTTGAAAAATAATATTGATGTTTTTAATATCATTTTTGTCTAAACTAAATAGTTTGCGCGAGGGACACTTCCAAAGTGCTAAAATGTGTAACCTGTAACTTCTAAAATAAGAGATGATAAAACTAAAAAAAATATATGCTGTACATTACCATGTGAACTTCCACCGAAAATGGGTTTGAACGAGATCTAGTAAGTAGTTTTTTTTAATACGTCATAAATCGTAAACCACAATTTACCTTTCATTCAATCAACTCAAACATAAAATTTAAAAAAGAAAACATTATTATGTTACTTGCTGCTACGGAACCCTTAATGGGCGAGTCCGACTCGCACTTGGCCGCTTTTTTTAAGAATTAGTTTCTACTAGCCATTAGCCGCGGTAGCCTAGTGGTATGGGTAATGGACTGCTGAGACGAGGTCTCGGGTTCGATCCCAGGTTTTACCATGGCACACACCAATGACTTTTCGATGCTTTTCGAAGTTATGTGTGTATTTATCGCAGGCTTATAAGTGCCCGGTTAATGGCAATAGGCTCGCCACCTATTACATTGGGACCTAAACATAAACTGGCGAAATGTGGGTGCTAGCACCTCTGCCTACCCCTTAGGGGATATAGGCGTGAGTTTATGTTATGTTATGTTATGTAGTTTCTACTTCAGATCAGTTACCTCATCAACGTGTAGTATAGAGACACGACTTATAAGATCAATACGTCTTTTTATTTAAAAGATATACGGCAAAATGCAAAGTGCATAATATATGTGGCACTCGATTTTGATCTAAATTCAAAAGTATGTTTGGGGTGGAAATGTGTTCATAGCGTTAATAGGGTATATCAACTACTAGGTAGTTATTAGGGGATATTTTTGTTCCACATCGTTGTTGAACAAAAAATAGCAGATGCATATTATAGTAAGTCATCGTAAATGTTGTCTGTCAATTTGATCTTTTTGGTACTCATCATCATCATAATCTCAGCGTTGTTCCCGGTTGCATTCAAGGCCTTTACCTCGGAGCCCGGAGTCCGCTTACGCCTTTTCTCCCTTTTGATTTGGCTTCTACAGCTTTTATGGGAGTGACAGTAATCTGACCTTCCAAGCCCGAGGGGAAAGCCTGCGCCAGAGCCTGGCCCCTTAATATTACATTAATATTTAAATTATTGCGTGGTGGGACGTCGAATCCAGGTGTCTTAAAGGAGATCAACCTGTGTGTGCCCAACAGTGTTATGTATGGTGTAGGCGGCGTCCCCGTTTACTAGCAGTGCCCAGTGGCCGAACTAATTTGTTGGTTAAAGCGCCAATAACGCGCACGTTACATGTCATATACTCAATGAAGTGGCAGACAGTATAGATCTTTTTACTTGGTCTCTATATGAGTTTACGAAAATAGCAATGTATATAATATGTTATAATATTTAAGGACCACACTATTGTATTAGGGTAAACCTGTAGAAATATAGTGCTGTGGAGAAGTAAACAAATAAATAAATAATAATAAATTAATAATCAGCAGGTGTACCTAGCAGGTGTATAATAGTAAACCATCGTAAATGTTGTCTGACAATACGATTTTACCTATTATTTTTGTAGTCAATTCGCTCGATCCTCAAAATCTCCAACGATATGACATTTTCATGTGATTAAAATGCGACGGTTCTTTCTCACCATAACATGAGCCCATACTCCCTTTATGTATTCGTTTACCTTCAACCTTCAACGTTCTTTAGCATTCAAGGCTATGCAAACTTTGAGGCAAATTTGAACAGTCATTCATTACTTACGTACTCGTGTATTATGGTGACGTCGGAAAATTTACGGATAACGTCAGCGAGATAGATTGTCGTAATACGGTCTAATTTCCTTGGCCCAAATGGAATTAAAATCTCCACTCTTGGGAAGAATATTATAACTGAGTGAAGGAAAAAAAATACATACATTATACATTACATTATACATTATACATATATATATATATATATATATATATATATATATATATATATATATATATATATATATATATATATTATATTTATAACCGAAATTACTAGTAATCCCCTTTACCCCTCCAGCTAAGCTGAATTTCTTGTGTTAGGATTGGATTCACGTTGATAGTGTAAATGTCTGGATTCGAACCCGGAACTTCTCGATCGTAAGGCCGACTTCTTAACTATCGACCTACGACTTGTGATGGTGTTAAACACTTGATTTTGATGATAGCTTCGGTACAAATTTCAAATCAGTGGTTGCGTATACCTGCTACCGTGAGGCATAAGATTCGATTTCACGCCTGGGAATAATGTTATGTAACGAATTATAGTGTAAGGAAATTATTCATAGTTGCATGGAGCCTGTTAAGTTAATGTGCCCTGCAGACTAGCTATTGCTAAGGTATAGAAAGTATACCTTTTTTCGTTATTTATAATGTACAGAGGCGAATTTAATGCCACAGGCATTCTCTACCAGTCAACCTTGGTGATGCAGAGAATAAAAAAGTAGGTGCATAATGGAAAGTATACATACCTACATATTACTAATATATGCAAACATAAATATAAATACATAAATATATACAAAAAATAAAAATAATATACATACATATATAACCATACATATTTAAAGTTTAATTACATACGAATATTTACTGTGTAGATTCTACCAATTTGCTCAACAAGAATTTACGAACCTTCATCTTAAACATATGACGAATAGTGACCATCCTGATCTCGAGAGGTAGCACGTTCCAAAGAAGCACAGATTGAACAGGAAAATAAGAGTGAATAAAACCCGGTGTATGAGCAGGACAGAGCAAGACGAGATTATTTTTAGAGCGCAGGTCTCTGTCGTGATTAGAGCAAAGATATTGGAAGTAAGGAGATAAGTAAGAGGGAGAATTAGGAGAATTTAAAATTGTAAACATTGTTGTAAGTGCATGTTGATTCCGGCGCTGACGAATCGGCAACCAACTTAATTGGGACCGACAAGCAGCCACATGGTCATACTTGCGGAGATTGAAAAAAATCTAATACAGTTATTTAGAAGCCGATCAAATTTGTTAAGATATTCCGCATTCAGGTCGAAGTAACAAACATCAACATAATCGAGTACAGGAAATAGCAAAGTCTGCACGAGCATTGTTTTGATTTTAGTAGGCAGACGATAAAATGCGCGAAGCGAATTAATAACTCTTTGACACACATGTGATACTTGGTCTCTCCAGCTCAGGGTAGAATCTATAAACAAGTCAAGGTTCTTGACTGTAGGGCTTAAACGTATGACTATGCCATTGAAAGTGATAGGTGGGAGAGATGCTACATCCATCCGACCCAATAAACGTTGACTCCCTACAATATGCTCTAAGTCCTGGTTTACTTTATTTATTGCAGTATAAATATCTTCCACACTTGCTTGGGCATACAGTTGTAGGTCATCGGCGTACAAATGATACGCACATTGAAGATTTTGAGTTAAGAGATTTATGAATATAGAAAATAATAATGGAGATAAAATACCGCCTTGAGGGAAGCCAGCATCAGTGTTACACCAACAAGATAAATTTCATTTCGACGAACAGCTTGCTGACGCCCCTGAAGATAACTTGAAAACCATTCCACGGCATCCGGAGAGATCATAAAATGTGATAAGATGTTTAAAAGAAGGGCGTGGCCTTTATTATTATTAAAATGATTGTGGGTATTAAAAGCATTTGAGAAATCGACCAGTACCAGTACTGTGAGCTTAGTGTTTTCCATGCCAGCCCTAATATCCTCAGTCACTTTTAAAAGAGCTGCAACAGTGCTGTGTCCAGGTCTAAACTCTGATTGTAGGGGACTCAATAAACTATTAGGTAGATTTCGATGGGGGTGCTTGGTTGGGGACCTCCACGCGGTGCACCCTGGGCAACGGAGGCGGCAGCGCCTCTCCTAGGGCGGGAGAGACGCTGCCGCCTACGGCCAACTCCGACCGAGGCGAGGACGGCCTTGTTGAGGGCTGTTCGGAAGCTTTCCACGTGTCCCTCTGATTAGCAGAGGGCACAGTGGAGAGCAAGTAAGGGGGCCATCTCGAAACCGGAGATGGCCCAGGGTCAGTCGGGGTGCGAGGGATATGCTCTATGAGTAACCTTACACCCCGGCGTCTTAAGACCCGAGACGGCGTGCGGTTTTAGTCGGTGCAAGTCCGACATAACCGCCCCCGCTGGAGACCCCCCGCTCTCCAGCGGGGGCGGTATCCGAAGGGATTTCCGCACGAAAAAAAAAAAAAAAAAAAAAAAAGGTAGATTTCGATGAAATCGATCTACCTATTGGTTTCTTGACTACTGTCGAATTTAAAAAAAAATCTTCATAGGAGGTGTACGTTAGGAGGAACTGTAAGTTAAATATTTAGGCCACATAATAACAGATGAAGATGACGGATGATGAGGACATGAAAAGGCAAAATCCGACATATCGCCAATTTTCAAAATGCTCAAACGAAGTTAAAATAGCGTTCAAGGTTGCCAGCCCATGTATACCTGTTAGCTGTGGTGGCACTGCACACAGCGAGCGTATAATGCGCTGAGAGCACAATACAATAACGCTTTTCGCTGCATGCTGCGGCTGCCGTGGGGGTGCTGCCCTGTTCATGGCATGTTAGCCATGAACAGGGGACGACTTCTATGCTGTTATGCGAAAACGAAACGCCTCTTTCATGTCTACATCGTGATAAGTATAGAAGAAAATTAATTAAATTAAATTTGTAATTAGTTTTTTGATTTAATTTTGATTTGAATTTAATTGTATTTAATTTGGTTTTAATTTAAAGTTTCCTCGTACTGTTATTAGGTAGATTTCGATGAAATCGATCTACCTATTGGTTTCTTGACTACTGTCGAATTTAAAAAAAAAGGGGTCGGTAGGGCCTCACATTTTGTGAAATCAGTTTTTCCTCAAAATTTCACGTTCCATGAAAGATATTCGAACCGTTCTAATTTTATCCCATAGTATACATGAATACCAACAACTTTTAATTATAAACCTATAAGATTAAAAGTTAAACTAAAAGTGGAGGGGGGAAAAACCAAAATTTTTCGGGAAAAAAATCATAACTTCTAACCGGTGAACATTCTTGCAGTCGGAAACATTTTTAATCGATAGGCCATTTTTAAGTCAAATAAATGTCTGAAAAGTTTTTCGCTAAAAGTTACCGTTTTCGAGAAAAAAAAATTAAACTGTTTAAAGTCCGTAGTTCTCTATATAAAATAATATTAATTGCTTCACGAAGTCTACCTGTGCGTTCCCCCTGCGGGAACGGATTTTTTTTATTACTGAAAGGTGAGAGCTCTTTGTGCACACAGGCCTCGAGCACCTTTGATAGGAAGGGTAGAATACTGATGGGTCGGAAATGATTGGGAAGGGATGGATTAGAAGTCTTAAGAAGAGGTATAACAAAGGCTTTACGCCATAGGGATGGGAACTGGCCAGAATCCAAGGATAATGATATGGGTAATTACCGGCAGAAGGTGATCCAGGATTGTTATTATCATCCGACGGCTAATAACATCAAAACCCATAGCATTCGATTTTATGGATAGTATTATCTTTTTGACCTCACTCGATGTAACTGGAGAAAAATCAAAAGAGTCAATGTTGGGACTAGGTAAGCTCGCTAAGTATTCCATTGTACAGCTCCTGGTTTGGTGACTAAACAGAGTAACAGTGGTGAAATGACGTTTTATGTCATCCAAACCAATAGAACACTGGAATTCAGACCTACGCTTTTTACCAATACCCTGTGTTCCCAAAAACGTCCATATATTAGCAGGGGAAGAAGAGGTAATATTATTCAAGATATTTGGCAATGCGTATCTTCTGGTTACCCCGATTCCTAGCAGCTTTGAAGAGCACCCAATTTTCCTCGCGCTTGTCTTTACGGTGCTTGCAAAATGTACTATCCCTACGTCGCATTGCCGTCCGAATTTCCTGCGATATCCACTGCGCAGGGGGACACTTCATTTTTACTCTCCTGTACGGTGCGTGAACATCGTTTATACTAGTCACCACGTTGTTAAAGATGCGGACCTAATCATCTACAGATGTAGTCTCACCAATGTAGTCCCAGCTCAGTGTTGAAGCATCCTTACACAGTTGCTCAACGTCTTTCCGTCCAAAATTACGCAGAAGTTAGACACGAGGTCGGGGTTTTGGTGGTTTAAGGACGTATGACACAAACATGAGGTCATATCGAGAAAATGCTGGCGCAGAGTGTTGACCGTGTAAAGAGACGAGTGATGGGTTAGACGTGAGAATTAAATCCAGCCACGTATCCTCAACGTCAATATTATGGTGGGTAGCTTGGTGGGTATTATGGTGGGTATCGGAGTCGAACCGACTGAACCCACAGTGAACGACCGACATCAGATCTTTTTCCAGGAGAGGAATGGCCATCAACCCTGGCAAGTCCTGGCCACCATTGCCAGGTGCGGGGGCCCCTGTGAAGAACCATGCGTGAGAAACAAGCTGTAGTGAGTACTAACTCATATTCCGTCAGCCAGCCAGCGTTAACTTTCTATCTTTCCTCTTGTCCATTCTACTCCTCCATCATCTGCCCTTTCAATACCATGAAAAAAATACGTGTTGAATTATAAGTCTTTTTTATTTGGCCTAAAAGATAATAATACCATCATGGTTGAATGAAAACATTTGCCACTCTTCACGATGAAAGCGTGACCGTACATACACAAAGAGATTCAGTATATTAATTTACTTATTTATACACATAGAAGCTTGTCAACCGTATGTGGGGCCGGTTCCGTGCCCGCACCGTCGCCCGTCGAGACCTAATTAACGTCAACATAATGAATATGTAATGCTTGTTCGCAATTAAATTATATTTGCCATAAAAGTAATGCAGCGTTCATTTCTTTTATATATTTACACCCGTATATCTTCGAGGCTATAAGCAGAATTAGACCTCAATTTTTGCCAGCTGTTTTTGTTCTTCACGTAATAGGGTGCAAGCTTATTACCGTCAAACCAACGCTTTTTCCTGACGCCGAAGTCCGAACTATTACTTAAAAATTCTGGGTTGCCAGCAATGTTTGTCAAGGCTTCTCGGGGGTTTCTCGGCACTTCACACCCAAGTTATATACCCGGCATATTTATATAATTATCATTATCATTACCCAAGTTATATATTCGGCGATAAGTTGGAAGTCGAAGGCATCATGAGACAAAATCGATTCGTGGTATTTTTTTATTGCATTTATTTGCATTGTTTTGGGTGTTTCTATGTATAATATGTATGTATTTACAAAAAAAAGTATATAAGTATGTTTATCCGTATTCTGGAACCTTACCTTGAGTCTAGAAAGCGCAGTCATAGAATATTTATTTATTTTATTGTTGTGCGAATAAATATGGTCCCCAGGACAGCTTAATAAATATTTGTTATTTATATCTTCAGGCGTAGACATCAAGGAACATTTTTGAAGTGAAAACTTCTTTAGCGTCGTTGTGCACTTTTTTGTAATGAGTAAAAAAGGTTAAACACGCGTCAGTACACGTGACCTGATCGAAAATTCGTAAGACGTTTGCAGACAAATATAGAAGCGCTAATTTCACACTGTACTTAACTACCTTGGTGGCGCGTTTGTCTAATGAGTGGTCGTTGACTTCGTCAAGACTGAGATCGATTCCGACCGAGGCCCAAGAAATACTTTTTGTTATCATATAACTTTTTGTAATATTTATTCTATTTTGTGCCATAAATCTATTGACATAAAATGGAAATTAAACAAAATGCATCTATTAATGAAAAAAGTGACGAAAAAATTGCGAAAGAAAATGAGTGAGTATTTCATAAATATATTGGCGATGATGGTTCTGGTAATAATGATGGTGAAAAAGTCGTTGAAATTATGGATGGAAGTTGATTTTTCTGAGAGATAAACTTTTTAATGTAAAATAATTGTAATAGTTCTAAAGTGTTAAATTTTTAAAGTAATATAGGTATATTGTCATGTTTGTGTCATATTGTATGTTACCACATAAATGATATACAGATAATTAAAGCAATTCGTGCAACATTATTCCCTAACCATTCCAAAATATCAAAAATGCACCACGTTAATCAAGTTTTCAAGGTTTCGTTCAAGTTTTCACTTCTGCCGACATTCCCGGAGTGCAACCCGTCTTTTTTTTTTAAGTGACAAGGTAGTGAATATTCTCAACAACTCTTGCGTTTATAATACTAGTAATATTATAAAAACATGAGTTGGGATGAATGGATGTTTGTTACTCAATGAAGCCAGAAGGCTAAACTGATCAGGATGACTTTGGCACAACGATAGATTATGGAATGACTACTTTTTATTCCGGGAATAGGATCCTATGAGTCGCGGAAACTTGATCAGTATTACACGCGGGTGAAGTCAAAGTCGTTAACTAGTTTGATATTAACTTCAAATTGATGTTTTCCCCCTTTTTTGGCAGTCAGATAGACAACCAAGTAATCCCTTACCACATTTATAGGTACGCACCCCTAATGAAGGTAAACCTTACAAGTCCTTAAGAGAAATAAAGAGTATTTACACGAATAAATACGCCACTGTGAGATAGTCGGACGTGGTGCAGTGGTGAATGTTTCGATGTACTATCGACCGGTGTGACTGCTGCGGTACGAAAATACTCATTCGCTGGAGTAGATTTATCTAACCAACCCCATTCTGCAGTGTTAAGTCGATCTTTGGAGATTAGAATCGGCACTGGTATTAGAGGGTGTCGAACAGTGACGGATGCAATCGCCGAGTATGGGGTTTGCATTGGAACTAAATTTAATGAATTACTTACCTGTTTTATAAATATTGAAGGGATACATTATACGTACACCGGGAGAAAATGCCTATTTTCAAATAGCACAGTAAAGAATCGAACAGATCGTGAAAATATAAAAAAAGCGTCGTGGAGACGGTTTTTTTTAGCGTGTGGAAACCTCCACGGGCTTCACCCCATCGGTGCCGACGATGAGGTGGGCGTGTCGGAATCGGACCGACTAAAACCACATGGTGTCCTTCCCAAATGTCCATTGCCGGGCACCCCGGGTAAGCCCTCGAAATGATAACCCCAGGGTTACCAGTTCGTGGAGACGGATGGCTATTGGATTGCATTCATGATTATAAATATGCGCATTTATACAGCGCGGGTCACGGCTATGCCGCTTGGAGGGAAAGTATCTCAAATAATGTAGATAGACAATTTTACTGAAAGAAAAGTTTATAAAAACTTGTTCCCAATTTTTTATCTACTTTCGTTAATAACTTTAATATGTTTGGTTCTACGACTAAAAGATAAGCCAACGTTGTAGAAAATTTAACTTGCCACAAAACAGTTACTACAAATTTTGTGTGTGACGCATAGTTTGCCTTTTTTTTTTATCGTGCGGAAATCCCTTCGGATACCCCCCCGCGTGCCAGCGGGGGCGGTTATGTCGAGCTTGAACCGACTAAAACCGCACGCCGTCTCGGGTCTACAGACGCCGGGGTGTAAGGTTGCCCATAGAGCATATCCCTCGCACCCCGACTGACCCTGGGCCATCTCCGGTTTCGAGATGGCCCCCTCGGGTTTGGGAACCACGGTGTCCCCGTCTTGCCCCGGTTTGGGGGAGGGGCGCTAGTCGCCCCACCGTCCCGGCCTGCTTCTGCTGCGGTGACAGGTGGCCTCACCCGCTACCCCCAGGCCTGCGCTCATTGAGGACGGAGGTCGTTAAGCGACCTCCGGCGCCTGAGTCGCCTGCGATGCGCGGCGAGCAAGTTGCGGGCTCGGCGGTCCGGGAGAGTTCTAAGTCTCTCCCGGGCGCGCTCCGCCACCTCCTTCGCGAGCATTACATGCTCGCAGAAGGTTGTGGCGGCGGCCCACGCGCTCGCACTCCGCACCATTGCCGCAATCATGCTGCCGAGCGAGAGGACTCCCACCCCGATGGCTGCCACGAGGTCACGCCTCGGCGCCTCCCACGCCGGGCAGTCCGCCAGCGTGTGCAGCCCTGAGTCCTCGCTCGCGTCGCAGTGATGACACTCAGGCGTTGGCTCCTTCCTGATCCGATGCAGGTGGTCCCCGAAGCACCCCTTCCCGGAGATCACCTGCGTCAGTCGGTACGAGAGGCTTCCGTGTCGCCTCTCCAGCCAATCCTCCATGATGGGCCTTACCGCCGCTATTGCGGCGTGCCCTGCGCTTGGTCGCCCAAGTCGTTCCTTCCACTCCACCACGATGGCCTGGCGGAACTGGGACTGCACGGCCTCGATTTCTCGAGGCTCGGGGTTCCATCCCTGCTCCCGCGCCTCCTTTCGCCACTGGTACAGTTGTGAAAGGGCTCTCGCTTCCAGGTCCCATGGCGGAGTTCCGGCAAGGAGACTCGCCGCCTCGAAGGAGATCGTGCGGTACCCGCGGATGACCCTGATGGCCATAACTCGCTGCGGAGCGCGCAGCCAGCTCTTTTCATAGTGTTGGGTTTTATAATCACTCTGAAAGCACACCTTTACTACTCCTTATACATTTTATTGAGCTAACGTTTTGTAGACTGCATGATACCGTTTAGTATTATTATATAATATCGAGCTTTCATAAAAAGATAAGCACATAATGAAAGGGGGTTTCTATACATAAAAGGCTTTTTAACCTACCTGTACCTAAGTGATGCTATTCTAAAGTACCTAAATAGCACATATAATAATATTTTGTATTTCCTCAGGCATCTCATATTATAAAACTCTAAGACTTGACTGGCTGATATGGAGACAACGCATAGCCTATACCGTTGGTCCTAGAATCTTGAAATTTAGCAAGAAACTTGTACCAAGAAAGGATTTTTTTAAATTCAACTCCTAAAGCGGTAAAAAGGGCTAAAAACGTACTTTCTATATGTGGTATTCATATAATTTTTAATTAGATTTTTTATTTAATTTTGATTTGAATTTAATTTTATTTAATTTGGTTTTAATTTAAAGTTTCCTCTTACTGTTATTAGGTAGATTTCGATGAAATCGATCTACCTATTGGTTTCTTGACTACTGTCGAATTTGAAAAAAAATTCTTCATAGGAGGTCTAGTTATGACCCCCTGAGTCCGAAATGACCACTGGTCAAAAAGTTTATATATATATATATATATGTATGTATGGTTCCACTTCCCAAAATTTGCGGCACTCTCACGGTCGCATTTTTGCCCCGATCGCTTTCAAACTGCGGTCAAAAATTGCTTGGGTGTAAACTTAGTTTAAGTTCGTGAACGGGTGGAATCCGGCCTAAGGGGACGGTAGGGCCTCACATTTTGTGAAATCAGTTTTTCCTCAAAATTTCACGTTCCATGAAAGATATTCGAACCGTTCTAATTTTATCCCATAGTATACATGAATACCAACAACTTTTATTTATAAACCTATAAGATTAAAACTTAAACTAAAGGTGGAGGGGGGAAAAACCAAAATTTTTCGGGAAAAAAATCATAACTTCTAACCGGTGAACATTCTTGCAGTCGGAAACATTTTTAATCGATAGGCCATTTTTAAGTCTAAAATAAATGTCTTTTTTCGAGAAAAAAAAATTAAACATGTTAAAAAATAATATTAATTGCTTCACGAAATCTACCTGTGCATTCCCCCTGCGGGAACGGATTTTTTTTTATTTGCCATATTTATGTTTTTATTTTGTTATGTTTGGTGTTAATAATTCTCATTTTCTTCATATTCTACTTTATTTCTTGCAATTATCATCCTTTTAATGAACAAAGAACATGAAAATCTGTTCGGCCGTTCTTGAGTTATAAGAAAGTACGTTTTTAGCCCTTTTTACCGCTTTAGGAGTTGAATTTAAAAAAATCCTTTCTTGGTACAAGTTTCTTGCTAAATTTCAAGATTCTAGGACCAACGGTATAGGCTATGCGTTGTCTCCATATCAGCCAGTCAAGTCTTAGAGTTTTATAATATGAGATGCCTGAGGAAATACAAAATATTATTATATGTGCTATTTAGGTACTTTAGAATAGCATCACTTAGGTACAGGTAGGTTAAAAAGCCTTTTATGTATAGAAACCCCCTTTCATTATGTGCTTATCTTTTTATGAAAGCTCGATATTATATAATAATACTAAACGGTATCATGCAGTCTACAAAACGTTAGCTCAATAAAATGTATAAGGAGTAGTAAAGGTGTGCTTTCAGAGTGATTATAAAACCCAACACTATGAAAAGAGCTGGCTCATGCAAAACTTACATAGTGGCTACATTTCGTGATGCAAACACATAAAAGTAGTGTGTGGCAGCTGTGAGGGGTAATGGTCCCGAAATAATTTTCTTCGCTGAATACTGAATCCTATCGAAGCTTAAGCAGCACGGCGACGTTAAATGTTCCGTTTTCAGTTGAAAATGTTCTGGAATTTTCTTCAAATACTAACTATTTTTAGTAGTTGTATATCGATATAAGTTAGGTCATTATTTTTTCTCTATACATATGCCTGACAAAAAGCCTTGTAGATGTCACGTAGGTACAATTCCGTACAATATATTTCATCTTTGTAAATGATGATTGCAGTTTGTGTAAGAGGTACAAGAATGTTTTTTAAACATTATTTTTGCTCACTCGATGTGCGCTGCACATACTTAAATTTATCGCGACACAACTGCTAGTTACATTTCGGAGCATTTAAAGCCTGTCACGTTTTGAAGTGTTGCGAGAAGGTTGTTTATCGATAGAACATTAAAAATGCATAGTATCGATAAGCTTATCGATATTAGAGATTCTTGTCAATACTACCTATTATGTTTTAATTACAGTTTATAATGGATTAAATAAAACGTCCAAGATTGCACATAATGATGTCACATTTAATCATACAATTACCTGAAACAGTCCATGTAATCTACAATGTATTCTGCTTATGTCTATCCGTTACAATCGATTTTATTCTATACTAACTGTTGCCACCGGCTTCCGCCGCGTAGAATTTTGAACATGTTCCCGTAGCTTATATGTTATTGCAGACTATAATCTATCCTGGTATCAAATTTCAGCCAGATCCATTCCCCCGTTTGAGCGTGACTGAGTAACAAATATCAAAACATCTTCACAAACTTTCAAATGTATAATATTAGTAGGATTCATCATATTTCCCGTAAGATACTGATTTATAAAATGTGGCCTTATATGACACGGATACATAACATATAACTTTGTAGTGAAAAGGTACTTTATTGCCACGAAAGAATATACATTACAGGCGAGACTTATTCAATGGACGTGCATAATTTAGGAGGCGAACTAAAGTCACGTATTTTTAGCCAGCCGTGTCCATACGGCACAGACTCGCTCGAAGCTAGGAAGCTTACCTTAGTAAAAGGTTTTAATAAAAGTTTTAATAATTTAAAAAAATAAACACTATAGAAATTTCAGAATCTGCAAAAGTTAACGTTAGGGAAAACCCTCACCATATATTCTTTAATTGTTTTAAATAAAATCGATTGATGGAAAAAAGCTGTGCGTCAGATATTTTGTGTCGTTAGTTGGTGTGTTGAGGTATGTACACAAGGAGCGTTGCTAAATTCACTCATCATGTCAATATTTGTGTCTGTGTGCTATTTTTAGACTATAATCTATCTATGTGCCAAATCTCCATCCATTTAGCAGTTCTGGCGAAATTAAGTAGCAAGCTTCTTTTTCTTTTTCCATCCCTCCACATAAACTTCCGTATTTATAATAGTAATAAGATACATTTTAACTTGGTAAAAACAAAAACACTATGAAAACTTTTACTGTTAGAAGATTTTATTTTACTGGCTCTGGCGGGTCGGCTGCAATTAAAGATTATACCCTAGTATTTGCATAATATTGGGGCGTGTATAAAGTACGGTGGGGAAAAATATGGAATGAGCCGAAACAAAGCTCGGCCGTTCGCCAGATTACGAAGGCTTCATAATGAATCATTTAATTTTGGTAAAACAAAGGCACCCGGTAAAGATGATGTTTTTTTACGCGCTCCTTTGATTTTGTTTAGGAATTATGTGAGTCATAAACTAAAAATATCTATTCTATTTCTATTCTATTTCTACTCTATTTCTATTCTATTTCTATTCTATTTCTATTCTATTTCTATTCTATTTCTATTCTATTTCTATTCTATTTCTATTCTATTTCTATTCTATTTCTATTCTATTTCTATTCTATTTCTATGCTATTTCTATTCTATTTCTATTCTAGTTGAGTATCGATTCTTATTCAGTTGTAAATATATAATAAGATATCAGTTGTAAATACATCTCCGTCTATGAGTCTAATTCTATAGAATTTGATGAAATATTTTGGAAAATATAATCGTAAGTAGCGTTAATAAGTATAATTTTTAGCTTTGGGTTTTGACGTGACGTGATAGGTCAGTACAGTGGTCAAAAAGTGAAAACCGCGATTTTTCACGACTAAAAAAAACTTGTGATAGTACAAAAATTTTTTTGTTCGAAAAATCTGTGTTTCGTAAAAGAAATCGATTGAGCTTTAGGCAACTCAATCGAGTTAACTAACTTATCAGTTTAAATCATAACTAATATTATAAATGTGAAAGTACGTTTGTTTGTTTATTTGTTTTTGGATCACGAAAAGTGGCTCGATGTATTTGGTTGAGATTTTACGAGAGAGATGATATTTTTATCCATCCATAGGATAATTTTAATCCAGGAAAATTGGTTGCTAATTTTGATATGTCATGAATAGTCATCTTGAAATCACAGCCTAAGAACCTTTAGGCTAAAAGCGAAAAAGTCTGAGGTGTAGGGTACTTAATATACCTTATTATATTTACGTACAAAACACACTTATCAATATTTACAATATTTACATAAAATTTATTTATTACATGTATACCTATTTTATTTGCAGAGCGTACATTTTGCTTACACTGAATCACTTCAATATTATCTAAACCTATATTCATATAATGGTATCGGTTGGTCGATGTTGCTTGTCGATATCATAAATATCGACACTAAGTTATCGACAGTGTCCCAGCTCGATGACATGTAGATGTATAAGGTGCATATACCTGCTCGATCTATGCGTACACGCAGAGGTCACAGTTAGTCGCTAACCATCTACGACGCGAAGCGCTTGTTACTTCCTTCCGCTATCTTACTCGCCGGTTTCGATTATATACTAGATCCCGTGGCTTATGTGCTTATGTACGCGTATAGCATAAATATATACTCAATATATAGTCTACTTATTATCTTCGCCTATCACTCAATCTATCTGCTGTGCTTTCTATTGCCTAACTACTGTGAACTGAACTGTAACTATCTTCTGTGCCTGTGCTTAATAAACTTCCTCTCTTCTGATCGTGAGTGTTTAATTATTGTGAGTACCTACAATCTTCTACACTACAGAGGCATAATTTGGCAAAATACTAAGGAGCACGCCAAAATTTGGGCCGGCTGTCACGAGCACGCGTACTAAAAGTTTGTAAGGTGGCAGCCGCGTCCCGACGAGAAATCTCCTCGGAAGTCGACTAGATTTATGAGGGCCGTTAAAGTGACGCAGGTATTTTCCCCACAGAGGGTAAACTAACCAATACCTCAATACATTTTTCCTGGAGACTTTTATTTTCTTTAATGTTCCCGAATTCCAATAATATTGTCATTAATCTGATATCTCTTCGCTCCATTGTATATGTGTGAGAATGAAATGCTATAAGAGCAAGATAATAAAACTTATGACCGCTCTTTTTCAATCATCAAATTATAGTGATGTTTACAAACTAGTTTACAAATAAGATACTGTAATCCAACAACAATAACCACGGAACACTGTTTGAAGAGTAATATACTACATTTTTAGTACATTATTACTTAATTTATAATTTAATTAATAAACGAAACACTACAGAACAGAATAAACAATAGTTATAAGAATATGCAGTGTTTCTTTGTCTGTCAATTGAATGTCGATCTCATGAACTGTTGATATAGTAAATTGTTGACGAACCGATCTGTTGATGTAATGAACTATCGAACTTATTGATGTAGTAAACTGTTGGTCTTTTAAACTGTTAAGTTAGTGGTATTGACATACTGAACTGCTGATCTCACGTTTCTATCACCATTTGAAGAACTGCTACCATGATGGGTGCGGAATTATATGAAAGCATGTACAGGTCTTGGCGCTTAAGTTGGCACGTCTCGTACAACGCTCTACAAAACCGAAGTAAGTCGATCTTAGCCGGAGAGAGATCTTACTCCTTCTCTTCTTCCCGACGTACCAACCCAAGCGCCGGGTACTGTACCTACTTTCAGAAGTGTGAAAGCAGCGCGTTGTAGCTGAAGTGGTTTAAGAAATCATCCCCATGATCGAAAGGTTCCTGGTTCAAATCCTGGCTATTACACTATCAACGTGAGGCCACTCCTCACACAATTTAGTTTAGCTGAATAGGTTAAGGGGAAGACTAGTAATTTCGGTTACTAATATTCTTTAAAAAATTGAAACAATAAACGAGCAAAATGAACTTAGATATCACCAACGAAATGACAATCCAGTGTTCTCCTACATACTAGAGAAAAATAAAGACTAGATAAAACTCAAGAAGAAACAAGCAACTTCACTGGTAAAAGAGAGACATTAGATCTTGTGCTATCCGTGTTGTTAAAGATAAAAGATTTTTAACAGTATAAATTACTGTGTTACACATTATAATTTATAAAGTATTTTAAGTAATAAAGCCAGGGTTGGGTCGACCTCTAGTAGCCTTAAACTAAGTACTGAATTACTTAAGGTTTTGGAATGAGCCTATTGGGGTTTAAACTATTTTACTTGTAGGAGATAGAATGGAATACTTATCTTACCATTTTACGAGTTAAATTAGGAACTTTAACATTTATATTTGTCAAAGAGCACTAACAAGTCCGTTTATTTCTCTTCGCAAGCAACTATTCTGCTCTACTTTTTCCAACGAACTAAGTTATTGAAAAACTAGATGAAATGTGAAAGTTTCAACGTTGCTACTTTGCAAGCTTAGTTTTTTCGGTTTATCTCTTTTATGGAAATCAATTTTCATTTCGGAAGAAATTGATTTCTTTCAAATATCTTTGTTATTAATGTTGAGAAAAAAATACCGGGAATCACAATCAATAAATCTAAAAATGAAATTACAAAACAATAAATTGTAAAAAATATTGCTTTAGTGATAGTATTAATAGTAAGGTGGTATTATGTTGTGTAGAAGTAAATAACTTAATTTTAACAGCAAATAGTGGGACACAAAAGCACCGCCGAAGTATCACTAAATGAGTAAAGTGCTGTTAATGTTCCATTGTCAATTACTCGCTGGTCTGTACTACAAAAGTAAGTACAAATTTAGCACTTGTTGATTTCATTTTCCTTTTCTCATTGAGAGAAGCAATCTATTTGGTTGATAACTGGTGTTACTAGTTGATCCATCGAGCTTATACTATCGCCAATATCGGGAAAATTTCTGTGCAGCTTAACTACTCGTGAAGAACTTAAATTAAGTGTTCAGGTGCCACATTATATATTTTATTAGCGACCGAATTGTGTTTCCTGTAACTTTTTTATATATGTTTAATAGAGCTCATCATCATTTTTGTGCATGGTTCCCATATGAGGCATTCACTTAGGATTTAGCTTATGCGGCTTTTATGGCAACGACTGCCGCCTGAGCTTCCAATCTTGAGAGGAAGACCACCAGAGCACCAGCACCAGAGCCTGGCCTATCAATCAGCTCGTGTACCTACCGGCTTGTAGGTGAGGTTGGCTTGACCCCGAGAGTTATGATGGGGCTCCGTTCATCTCTTAGTAGGTGTATTGGATACAGATAAGAATCTAATCTGGTACAGGAGTAGTGATTAAACGGGTTTATTTTTTCATTATTTTTACGTACGTTATGTTTGTAAAATGGAATTAAAAAATAAACCCATTAAATGAGTGGCAAGGAAGGTTATCCGATTTTATTGCCTGACTTTCCATCTGTTCATTGCCGGCATTTCTGCTATGTCTCGACTACCGACAAGGGATTCACAGTTTGAAGTTTGAACTCAACTTTTAGAATCACGATCTTAGCGATTCGGTTAATCTTCTGCTGAAGTAGGAGTAGTCATATTTCGGAAGAATCTTTCTTAATGCACACTTCTATTATTATCATACTTTTTACATACCGGAACAAGGGCTCACTTGAAACGCACGAAATAAAGCGGCTTTATCTATTTCATTAAGCTCCGGTTCCGTTCAATGTAATCAATAGGAATATGGAAGTTCTCGTTACAGAGGTTTAGAAGTATTTTGGTTCAAGAGATTTTCGCGAAAATCATCCGGTTCCAGTAAAGTATCTTTTAGGAGGTTTCTGAGAAATAACTACCGATGATATTATGTTTTAGGAAGATTTACAACCAGCAACTTTGAATAGAGCTCAATTAATGTTGAGTTTTTTCACAAGAATAAGGATTTCTCAACTTACACTCATCGCACTCTCGCTATAGGTTTGACCAGTGCAAAATAAAATATAATCCTTGGCTAAATCAGGTTTATATAACCCGAGTTAATACTGCGTAATTTGTAATAAAATTTATCCTCACTTTTTTTTATTTTTAGAACACTATATGGATTATAGAGAAAATATATCTATACTTTCAGAATTTTTATCATGGAATCTCTCTAAAATAGTTCGCTGTAGAAATATTTAGATTTTAAATACCAATTGTTGCAAGAGAAGTTGCAAATGAAATATAAAATCTATATTATTTTACACGAATCTACTTTTGTTAAGTTGATATTGTTGGGCGGGTTCAAAAGGGTAGATCATTCGAGCTTTCATGATGTTAAAATGAAAAGACGTCCGCACCATTACCGTAATAGAATAGATACATACATTTTAAAGGTCATATATTGCAGTTATGGCAAAAGGACTTGAAACATTAAAAATAAAAGGGTAAGAGTAAGACACGTCATTATCACCCTAAAACGTAAATGTCTAAAGTTTGAAACATTGTTGAAAAGTAATATTATCAGACGTTGACGCTGAAAAAAATTAAAAATTTTAGAACCCGATTGCACCACCACCCACCGTGTCCAATTATAAATCTAATCTATACAAATACACACACAAAATTTCAATGAAATTAGTACAGTCATTCGTTCAGTGAGACACCTTTCTGTACGTATTTAATAGGCTTTACCTATGAAATTGCCGAAATTTTCTTACAAATTCATGAGTTCGTGATTCCTGTAATTTAATAGCTATTTCCATTATCTATATTTTGTTTGAAAGTTGATTTTAAGATTTTACAACTCTGTATTAAATTTTGTTTTTATTGGCCGCTTGATAAATTAATTTGATCTTCAAAAACAGTACTGTAGTGTTCGGACTCCTTCGAACACTATAGTTAGTTGCCTGGCCATCATGCGTCAGCGGTATTAAAATTAATTTATTTAAAAATTTTAAATATAGAGAATAGGGAAAAAACAATTGGTTGGCGGACAAGTTTGTGACAGCGGGTGACCGGGGCTCGGGCCTCGACCCGCCGTACGAAGAGAGTATCAAGCAAAGTGATCTTGGGCTCAATCACTGAGCAGAATCCGCGTTCCTCTTCAGTTCGTATTAAAACTAAATAATCTCGCGTAAAATTCCCTCAAACACGTTGAGGAATATTGTGTGAAAAATAAATGTTATAAAAATATAATTACTTGTTTTATCATTTAATTAACACGAGGAGCATTGAGGTCAGACCCCAGACGTCACAAAGTTGGTGGAGGCGCCGGTTTACACAAGAGTTGGTGGAGCACCGGTTTCCAAAGTTGGTGGAGCGCCGGTTTCCACAGGTCTTGGTGGACGCGCTAGTTGGAAGCGCTAGCATTCTGCAGTCTCCACAGGTTTGGTGGAAGCGCCAACGTTCTGCAGTTTGCAGTGGATTGATCGACCCCGTACCTTAAGAAGAAAGACGTCGTGACATTCGACGCACTGATCAGATAACGTTTTCATTTATTTGCTTTTGCGTGCATTATTATTACTGGAAGATGGCTGAGACAAAGAGGTGCAATGGCTATGATGGTGGCTTGTTCCAGAGTTTTGCAAGAGATTTCAGTGTCATTTTCGCCATTAATAGGTATATGCGGGCCAATAGGGCCAATAAGGACCATAAGTTTTAATAAAATTATAATCCATGTAGTTAATAATGTGTTGTGTAGTATGTGTTATTAATATTGTGTTTTTCCTGTTTATTCTATGTTGGTGCGCTGTCGAAGATGTTAATTTTTTTTATATTCATTACGTCCTAGCGTAGGATTAGGCAATTATTTTTTCGTCTAATGTTGGGAGTGGAAATCTAAACTTTGTAAGAGAGTCAAATCGCTAAGGACATAGTTGCCTGCGATGGTGAAAGTTGGTTTTCACCAGACTCATTATGGGGTGAAGTTTTTTTTTCTCTTTACTGTTGATTGAAAAGTAATTTATTAATTCGTAGGCGATGAAAGAGATTTATAATTACATATATAATATGTGTAAGGATAGATTATCTTTTGTCACGTTTAATATTAGTTAGGTAGGTCTTAAAAGTACATTGTAATTTTGGTCCCTTTCGGACAAACATTAAAATGTGTCGACAAGAGATACCAATTTAATTTGTTTGAACAGGTAAGCTGTGGTCTGGTTTCTTTTATACTGGGTTTTTTGCCAGGCCAAGAATGAAGCAATCTTTTTATTCGTGTTTTTCAGTATTTATTACAGTTTAATTGCTATAACTTATAAAGACTGCGTCGTTTTTCCCATTGTAAGGGACAGTTTGCATTTTTTTTGTGTCCCAGTTTAGTATACCTAGGGCCTTTAGCTTAGTTAGGCGCTGTCGCATGAGGGTCCATGGGCGTAGCTGATGTAGTGTTCGGACTCCTTCGAACACTAAAGTTAGTTGCCTGGCCATCATGCGTCAGCGGTATTAAAATAAATTTGTTTAAATATTTTAAATATAGAGAATAGGGAAAAAACAATTGGTTGGCGGACAAGTTGGTGACAGCGGGTGACCGGGGGCTCGGGCCTCGACCCGCCGTACGAAGAGAGTATCAAGCAAAGTGATCTTAGGCTCAATCACTGAGCAGAATCCACGTTCCTCTTCATTTCGTATTAAAACTAAATAATCTCGAGTAAAATATTGTGTGAAAAATAAATGTTAGAAAAATATATTTACTTGTTTTATCATTTAAATAACACGAGGAGCTGTGAGGTCAGACCCCAGACGTCACAGTACTTCCTAAATGCTTTCCATTTTGATGATAAATTTCGTATTACTTAATAGCTGTCACTTTTCAAAAATGTAATAAAAGTTGCTGTTTGTTAGCTTAATGTTGTCTTATTCATACACAAAAAAAAACATAATATCTGGATTTGACATTCCTAAAAAAAATTCAAAAATGTTAGTACTGAAAATTGGGTTTCCTTCAATTTCTTCAAGAAAAACGGCAATTTCATATGTAACGTCCTCATATTAACTTTGGATTGTAGATAGGGGCACAGTACACGTGTGGTAGAGGGTTGGTACTCGTACATGTTCATAAAGTTTTTAAGTATATTGATTATTTTACAGGACCTCTGAATATTATTGTTTTTAAAATACATTGAAATCGTCATCATTTAAGCATCATCGGGTGTTATGGCGTACAATGGGAGAGGCCTATGACCAGCAGTGGACTGCAATAGGCTAATTGATTGATTGATTGATAAACACTGTACCCGGCTGCATCCGAGGCATTTACACCCTCCCTCCCTTTCTTTTAATTGACTCATACGGCAACTTCTAAAGAAAAGCTTTGCACCAGAGCCTCGTCCATCAATCAGCAGGTGTACCGGCTCGCAGATGAGGTTGCCTTGGCCTCTGAAGTCTTGGCCCTTTATAGTTTTTTATGGTATAGTATTGTTGTGATAATGTAATGGTAAATTAATATGATTAGTGTTTTTGTTTCCGGTTTTTAAAACAATCGTTTTTACTGATGCAGTCTTTCATTTTCTAAGAAGCTCAAAAAGTAAGACATGATATCGTTCTACACAGCTATGCATTGATAACGTTTTGGAATGTAGCCAAAACCTCCAGTACATGTAAATATGATAATAAAAACCAAAACCTTTGCTGTTGTTTTCATTCTAATATAGTCTTTGCGTTAGTGATAAAGTTGCAAAATAGGTTTTGCTGAGGCGACATAGATATGTATACGAACACCTTCACAAACTTGATTGATCGAGTAAAAAATAAACATAATCAATATTGAAGAATCTAGGGACCTTTGGCGACATCATCTAGACGTGGCAGAAAAAAGAGAACTACTTTGCTTTTCGCTGTAGAAGAGCCAAGTTAACAAAGATTTCTTGGGTTTTTTTTTGGGACACTCCATTTTCTTCTATTTTTAACTTATCTTACCAACTAAAAGGATGCCCTTAAGGGTGTACAGTACAGGCAGCATACCTGGTCTACAAGTTGGTGCATCTGCTAAACAACGGACGAGGCATTCCTTTTAGGGTTACGAGTACAGACGGCATTCGCTCGCGGAAAAGCTAACATATTCGTACCAATCAAAAGCAACAAACGGCCTCGGGCTCCAAAGTGCATATTTTGAACGCAATTGAGAAATCGCTAACTCTGAGAATTACAAATATAGCTACAAGGTGCCGACTAAAATAAGAATAATTGCTTATTGTTGTATAGCTGCTAGTGAGTAGGGCAGTCTCTTGGGGGTAGCGTCAGTAACGCGTGAATAACGCCCCTGTTATAGCGAGCATTTGATAGGGACTAGTATCTTACCGTACCGTCGGCAGACAGGCAGTCAGCTTGTTTACCACTTTATATCGTATTCAAATCCTAATAATATTATAAATCCCAATAATATTGTAAATGTGAAAGTTTGTGGGATGTTTATTTGTTTGTTACTCAATCACGCTCTAATGGCTAAACGAATCTGACTGAAATTTGGTACAGGGATAACTCATAGGCTACTTATTATCCCTGGATTATGTTCCCATGTGAATTTTATCCTCATACGTTGCAACCGGCAACGGTGCGCACAGTAAGGTATGAAAGAAACTTCATTCCGCGTACGCTCAAACTGTGGGATGATCTTCCTGCTGTGGTTTTTTCATGTGACCACAATATGGGGTTCTTTAAGAAGGGCATTAGAATTTTTTTACAGGAACAGTAGCACGATTGTGGCGCTCCTGGTGCTGCACACGTTCGTAGGCCATGGTAATCGCTTCCCATCCAGATAGGCCGTGTGCTTGTCTCCCACCTAAGAGGTATAAAAAAAAGCTCCGACTAGATGACATATCTTTTTTCATATTGCAAATTTCAAAGTCTTCTTTTAATCTCCCTAATCTAAGGACAAGGCTATTGTTTTATAAATATATAGACACACATAATTTACTATACTGTTAAATATTAAACTGAATTTGAATAGCCTCAAAGCTACTTGTAATATTGCTTATTGACACAACCGTTTGATACAGGGTTGTAAAGCCTTTAAGCGGATGAAAAGGAGCAAAATTTGTTATCAGAGTGCACGGTTCGGGCTCACAATTTATTCCAAAATGCGTGACTAAGTAATTGTTGTAAAAGTAATAGAAGTCATGCTTTTAATTCGTTATTAAATCAGGTTTTTTTTTCATTTAAACAATATAAAATAGAACAATAAATAATTGCAAATATTACGCCATTTAAAATTCAACTGCTATGCCAGCGTCTTTATACATTTGTAAATTAACAATAAATTTCAGTTGGTTGTTAATGGAGGAAAACTATTAGTGAGCGAGGCCGATGAGGCTAGTGGAGCGTGCATCAAGTCTGGACCAGCGCCAGCTAAAGATACTCGTACATCCCGCTGCAAGAATGTAGTACTTTATCTTCATTATAATCCAGTGTTAGGGATTAACTTCAGACACTCGTTTAGGATTCCAAAATGAAATTCAACAATTCAGCTGTATGAAAAGTAACGATACGAACTTACTGTTTCATCTTACAGAATGCCTACTATAAAAAAGTTTAGAATCTCTAAGGGTTCTAAATCGTCGGCCATTCACAACCATCCCCAAACACGAGGTAAAACGCTTTACGAGTGATACGTAAACATTTTTTATTTGGCACGCAAGGTTAAAATCGAAAACAAAGTATGAATTAAATTTATGAGTGCATAAAATTATTGGTGTACCTTTAACGAACATCAAGCCGTATAAACGTGTAAAATCTGCCCGGCTGACTCGGCCTGCTCATTACGTATTCCGTTTCGGCGAGCGAATATTTCGACACCGAACATTATGGTAATATAGCCGCATAACGATCTATTTTACACCTGTTTACGTAAACACGATGCCTAAGCTTCGGAGACGATTTTTCCATGCTTACAGTAGTTCGTTAGACACCAATACGATCGTTTATGTCCACAGAATGCCAAATAATTTATGCTTTGAAGAGGGTCTAATGTTTGTAGTTAGCCCACAGCTTTTTGTCCATTGGCTAATGTTTTAGACAGTCGTTATTGAGTAATTATCTACGGTAAGAGATCGTTATGAAATTTTATGGGGCATTAAAATGCTTTAAATGTAGATATTCAGTGTTTAATTGTGCACTTCAAATCGTTACTTGTTGCTCATGCTATGAAAGCGCTTTAATCTAGTTAGCATTATGCTGATTTGAGGTGCAGGCCACGTTCTGTAGTTTACCTTCAATTGACAAACCTTGAAGGAGTTTAATAGCTTTAATATTTGATTTTAGAGATAATTCTCAAAAATATTTTCCACTTGGAGTTCTTCGAGAATCGAGAAGATCTAGAAAACATGAATTTTGTACGGTAATCGGGTCTTCTCCTAACCTTATTGGTCCGAAAATCATAACCCATAACACGTTAATTATTTGGCTCCCAACATTAAAATAGTAGAAAAAGCTTCACTACGCCTCCTTGGGTCCCCGGTCTTGGAAGATGGATATTCATTCATAGAGGCAAAAATTCAAAATTTTGAAAAAATAACAGATCAGTTGCAAAATATAAGTGTTCATTCGGCTTTACCATACTTCGGTTTTGTCTTTTTGTCCCTAAATTTACTCATGCACTTCGATCATCCCAGTTTTGACAACATCTGACACTTTTAGCAAAAATTGACAACATTATCCATAATACCCTTAGCAAAATTTTAAATGTGGCCTTGAACGACCGAGCCTGGCTCCAAGCATTTTTACCGGTTCGCTTGGGCAGTCTCGGTGTTCGCAAAATTTCCGATGTTAGCGTTCCAGCATTTCTGTCGTCGGTCCATGGCACTGAGGAGTTAACAAGGAAAATTCTATTAAACACACAGGTTGACTCTGAAGTATCGTGCAAGACCGATGCCATAAATACTTGGAAAGTGGCTTGTCCCAATACTGAATTACCTGCTAACCTTTTCTCCCAGAGACAATGGGATGCGCCGCTCTGCAAGTTGGTCAAAGATAATTTAATAAATACATCTTCCAATGTTTCAGAGCGTGCGCGCTTGTTGGCTGTGGGGGAATGGGAGTCAGGACTCTGGATCCAGGCCCTTCCATCGAGCAACATACTCGTAGATACCATGTTGGACGATACTACTTTCCACCTTGCCACTTGCCTCCGTCTGGGAGAGCTGGGTGTTTCGCCGCATCATGGTCACTGTGGTGAAGCTGTCGACAGCCTTGGGCACCATGCCTTTCATGCAGCAGAAGCGCAGGCCGTATTTCGCGACACGCTAGCATCAACGACATAATCCACCGTGCTCTTGTCACCGCTGGCGTGCCAGCCGTTCGTGAACCTAATGGGCTGGTACGCGACGATGGCAAGAGACCGGATGGTTTGTCATTATTGCCTTGGAAAATGGGTATGGGACTCAACGTAGCGGGTTGTGCCGGCGCTGCTGCTGCATCTGCCGAAAGCTTCAAACGGCGTAAATACTCCAACCTAGTAGGGGATTATGTTTTTGAGACGTTTGGGGTTGAGACGTTGGGGTTATGGCGTCCAAGTGCCCGTTTTGTCTACAAAACTTTGGCAAAGCAGCTGATCGACGCTACACGTGACCAGAAGGCTGGACTTCATCTTGAACAAAGAATTAGTATTGCCATTCAACGTGGGAATGCTGCCAGTTTTCAGGGAGCATTACCAGTCGGTGATGATGCGGAGGAATTCTATGATGCATGTATGTAATATTTTTCTATCTTTTAGCTTTAAATTGTATTTTTGTACCTAACTAGTAGGTACTCCATTACCCATAACACGTTTGCTATAAAATTCAGTAACCATAATGTTATACATAAACTCATACATACATACATAAACCCACGCCTATATCCCCGAAGGGGTAGGCAGAGGTGCTAGCACCCACATTTCGCCAGTTTATGTTTAGGTCCCCATGTAATAGGTGGCGAGCCTATTGCCATTAACCGGGCACTTATAAACCTGCGATAAATACACACATAACTTCGAAAAGCATCGAAAAGTCATTGGTGTGTGCCATGGTAACACCTGGGATCGAACCCGAGACCACGTCTCAGCAGTCCTTTACCCATACCACTAGGCTACCGCGGTTATACCATAACCATATTTTAAATTTTATTTCACATAATTATCTTTACTTTTAAAAATATTTTGACATAATATCCAGTACTATACTTTTGCCATAATATCGAGTGCTATAATAGTGGAATCTCCTAATTTTCTATGAAGTAGTCATATATCCTAAGTATTGTATTATATAATGTATGTTATTCCGAAATTCATTCATAATGAAATTTTTAACACTTGTTGAAAATTAGGTTTAGTGACAGAAACGAAATGCTGTAAATCCGTCTTCACGTAGATTTGTCTGCCCTGCCCCCAGAGTGTAATTTAGAGTCCCGTAGGCGCACAGGGGCGAGGCGGTCCGCGGGCTGAGGAGCAGGAGGCTGAAGCCGGGCAACAAGCACAAGCTGCGGTGGTACGACGATTAGTACGCGTGGGACCGCCGAAGACGCGTAGGTGCGTAAGGGGGTTTGTAATACATTATTAGGATAAATAAACATTAAATAATTTGAATTTAGGTTTTATAACTTTTATGGAAAACGCTTTTAGGTCTTTTGTTTTTTTATTAATCGTAATATTTATGACAAACTAATTTAGGGCATATTGTATTTATGGATTTCAATTTTAGGGCAATTAATATTATGTGACATTAGGTTCGGGCAAGTTATCATACGGACAAATCATGATTAGGACAAAAAAATGGCATTTCAGATAATGGATAAAAAAACGTTAGGTAACACAAAAGAGAACCGTCTTGTACGTATTTTCGATCACCTAAACCCTGGCAACATTGCTTAAAGGAAATAACTTGTTTTCATTCTACTAAGACATAATGTAGACGAAAATTTCAATTGTCCAGGGTGGGTCCAAGTAGTTCAGTTTGCATCCTCCGGTTCAACCTCTCGTTCAAGTTAGTATACTCACAATTTGCCCGAAAAACAGCGGAATACTTTTAAATAGGAACCAAGTCCCAATTGGCTTGTTTTTATCTTACAATATATATTATGCTTAATCAAGTGTGGGAATAACATAAAAACTACTAATTATAACCAGAGGAGAACCAAGGACCGAAGTAGCAGCGGACGTATGCTCGAAAACATGAGTTAGTAAATGCATTTAAACTTTTAGTTGTTAGTTTAAGGTTCAGTTGGTGGACGCTTATCGATGGTACCAATTGTCGTGGACTTAATTTAACTGATAATTTTTACTGATCATAAGCCGCTGATTTACGCGCTTTTGAAAAGTTCTTCAGAAACAAACTCCTCGTCGTACTCGTCAACTCCTATTCATTAGCGAATTCACAAATGATATCCATCACGTCGGGGTCACCACTTTTACGCCTCAAGGAAACACGTTTCCATAGTACCGTGACAACAATGCGCGGATCGATGCGCAGAAGTAACAAAAGTAAGAAGTGTCGTTACAGTCTTAATTTTTTCCATCTAGCCCCCTTTCGTAACGCGCGATAAGAAACTTGGTTCCAAAAATCTGACTTTAAGTCATTTAAAATAAATAACTAAAAAGTAAATAATAAAATTAATATTTTAAAAATGAAATAACCCGACAGCCCTAAAGATACCGAAACAAGTTTGATATCAGGCGGAACCCATTCATTTTATTTTGGTTTATGTTTTGAAAATGGGTCCCGCCTGCTATCAAACTTGTTTCGGTCTTTTTAGGGCTGTCGGGTTTTTTAATTTTTTAGGGTTCCGTTGTCAAATGGCAAAAAACGGAACCTTTATAGATTCGTCATGTCTGTCTGTCTGTCCGTCCGTATTATTCCAGCCTATTCCTGGGATAATATTATTTGAAACTTTTGTATGGGAATATAGAAAAGTGTTTTTTTCAAGCAATTTTTTAAATTTTTCTCTCCGTAAGAACCATCCTCATACTTCAAGGAATATTATATAAAAGAATTAGCGAAATCAGTTCAGCTGCTTTCGAGATTTACGCTTAGCAACATATTCAGCGATTCATTTTTATATTATAGATAAGTTTATTAATCGAATATGCGCAGACAGGCTTGGTACTTATAGTACATGTATATAGATCACAGACGAAAATAATTTCTACCATAGTATTACGCTCAGCATGTCTTTTCGAATGCCTCTCGAATAAACCTGCTTCTGTGTGGCCAAGGACACAATGTACGATGTTTCCGGAGCGAAAGAGCTGTTGTTGTTCCTGCTACATCATATGACCGTGGTTCGTAGCAACTACATGCTAGTGCCAGTGCTAATTTAAAAACATTCACAGCGTTTTGAAAAAAAAAGACTATTATATTTCTCTAAGTTCTTATGCATTTATATAATGTGTTACCCCACGTGTAGCCTTTTCAAAAAACTGCAGGCATATACTTGTTGACTACTTGAGTTTAAAAAATTTCTAAGTTCGGTTACTCCTATAGTGACTGGTTACTAACTCTCCTCTGTTGCACATAAATTGACAGGGAAATTTTGCAGATATAATCTAATCGACTACCTATCATTTGGGTGCAAGTGCTGCGTTTATATTCATTTACAGATTTCGTTGCAAATGTTTATTAATTATGAATACTGATTTAATGGCATGACGAGGATTTTAGACAGTTTTTTGAAACTTGTTCTTATTAAATTAATAAATTTCTTCTTCACGGAACAAAATATTTTTAATATATAAATTAATAATAAATAAAATAATAATAAATTTATCGATCCATGCACAGATACATAATGTAAACGTTGATAGTTTACTTCTTACACCACTTTTTAACAACATACTTAATCAAAATTACTTAAATATAAATTGATAACGTGTTGAATTATTATTTTATTATCTTTATTATTGTACTGTTCTACCGGTAACATAGTTTTTACTCCTATCAGTTATTTTAATTTTTATAAGCGTCAATCCTCTGTTCTTCGAAGTCAATTAAATATAATCACTAAAGTGCGTGCCACGCGACCGTTAACGAACGTTTCCTTTAGCTGTACTATGAAATATAAGATATCATGAAAGTTAAGCTTTCAATTAATAACACTTTTGTTGCCAGCTTATGGTAAAATTTTTGAGAGTCGACAACCTTATGTAATTTTAGCAGCAAACAGCCAGTTTTATGATAAGTCTGCTGGATGTAGTAATAACTAATGCCACAAATAGATTTGAGGCAAATAGGAGACCATACTCATCTCGTAGGAGTTATTTCACGGTTGCTTCAGTTAGCTACAGATTTCTGTAAGGTGGATATACATTACTTTTTAACAGACTGCATTACGCAATTATATTGATAAATAATTGAATCATGGTTTTTTACGTTCGATGAGACGATGCTAGTCGCACAGACCTATTTACGCGAGTTCGCTTAGAGTCTAAATAGGGTGATTGGTAAGTAGTAAATACTACATTTTTTTCAAATATTAAGATAAAAGTACATTTTAGTTATTTAATTGATACAAATTTTTATACATGATGACCAATCGCATCACACAAAACAGTAACACGACTGGTTATATTTAAAAAGCAATACATCTTTTTAACGATTATTTATATAAGTAAATACCTATCAGGTAGTAAATTATGTGTGTACTCGTATTATGTATTGTGATGTAAAAACATCTTAAAGCATGGTGACGAATGAGTGAAACTTAAACACGTATTCCGGATAATAAATAATAAATAATTATTCTATGACATTCTAGACAGCGCTTTCTAACCTCAAAGTAAGCATAGTTTTACTAGCTTGTGTTATGGGTTCCAGAATTCGGATGAACATGTTTAGATACTTTTTTTTGTAAATACATACACTAGCTGTGCCCGCGACTTCGTCCGCGTGGATTAAGATTTTAAGGGTTTTAATTTTTTTGCGCGGAACCCTAATTATTTTCCTAAAATTAAAGTAGCCTATGTTACTCCTTGTTATATTACCTTTCTGCCAGTGAAAGTGCCGTCAAAATCGGTCCAGCCATTTTATACATTAGCCGGAACAAACAGACAGACAGACAGACGGACAGACAGACAAAAATTGAAAAAAATGTTATTTTGGTGTATGTACCGTATATATTCATATACATGTAGTAAAAAACGGTTATTTCCATATTACAAACAGACACTCCAATTTTATTTATATGTATGTATGTATATATGTATAGATAGATGTATAGATGTATAGAAGATGTATAGATGTATAGATAAAAATACCCAGACCAATGCAAATAGAGATATTCAGATATACATATACTCACACCTTTTACCCTCCGGGGTAGGCAGAGACAACAGCCCGCCATCTGCTTCTGTCCTTACATACTTCACGAGCTTCCTTCACTGTTATTAAACCTTTCATGTAAGCCCGCCGGTTTCGAGTGCTTTTGACCTGCCCTTTTTTCAATACCTCATTAATTGGATCATTGTATGTCCTGCGAGGTCGACCCCGGCTTGCCTGCCCACTTACAACTGCCTTATATACTTGGTGTGTCATTCGCTCAGTACTCATTCGTTCCAAGTACCCAAACCACCTAAGCATACCCTTTTCAATTCTTGTAACAACATTCTCTTTCAGGCCAAAACATTCACGTATATCTGTATTCCTCTTCCTATCAGTCAACCTTACGCAATGACCGCATCTCCACTGCATTCACTCTACTTTCACGATTTTTTGCCACACCTAACTTTCACTTTCATACATTAATGTGGGGACTAGCACGCCGTTATGAACCGCCAGTCGTGCCTTCTTCGGCACTGACTGACCACTCACGAAGGAGTGTAGCGCACCATTCTCGGGATTTCCTGCAGTCACTCGCCTTTCAATATCTCCATCGTATCTACCACCCCTTTTGAACAAACTACCCAAGTATACAAACTCTGACACTTGTTTTACACATTCACCTTCAATCATAACATTACATTCAGTCATTCCTTGCTGCCTCTCAAAAACCATAACTTTCGTCTTTCTTGCATTCACTTTTGCTACTTTCCCGGCTGAATCCTGGTCCATTGAAGGTCAGTGACCCATTTCTTAATATAGTTTGTGTATTGTAGATGATAATTAATGGATTGGTTTAATTTCGGTTTGGCATTTGAAACTTAACACGCGGTTCAAATCCGCCATTTTGATTGTTAATTTACCATTTCTATTTTGCCTTTTGGTGCAATTGAATTTGAATATTTTCACTCTTAAAATTGAAATATTTACTGGTCGATTTCGATCGGGTGTCAATTGCGGCTTAATTAGATTATTGAAACAAGTACGTGCTAAAAATCGGTTTAAATTTGATTTAGTGTTTTTTCATGTGTTTTATCGGACCCGCCGGGAGGTCTGAATAGATATTTATCGGTGCTTACTTCCTATAAACGTATAACCTAGTAATAATTGTTTGTGCCGATTTTGCGGGCCTAGTTTGGCATCGGATTTTGCTAGACAAGGTTGATAAATGAATGATTAAGTTTTACGCACGTTTCCACTACGCGATTTTTTAGACTTAAGTTAATATCGTTGACTTACGACGATATCGGTGCCTCGTAACGCGGCTTCCGAGCGTGAAAGCGACTAGTTGGGCTACGGTTTGAAACCTACCTACTCGTAGTCGCATTTTTCGCATTTGCTTCCTCCTTAGTGATGGGGCTGGTAGCAGAGCTGCTTCGCAATCATTGCTCTGGCTACGTTCGCGTATAGGCATATAGAAGGCACTTAACATGCAGGCTGGGAGGCCTTTATTCCACATTCATACCCTTTCATATCACTCATACATGAAAAGATTGAACAACCAAGGCGAAGCTATGTGTATCTCTAAAGGCGTCAGGCAAGGGTGTGCCCTTGCCTGACGCCTTTAGAGATGTCAAACAAGTCTGTGTAGGCGCCATTAATACTAACACGGGCTCTGGAATCCTTGTACAACAACTTCAGAGCCCGTATTAAGTTGCCGTCCACCCCATACATGGATAGTACCTTCCACAACTCATTCCAGTTCAGCAGGAATATAACCTGCGCTCCCTGTCGTAGCAGTTGAATGCACTACCGCTACGCTACACAGGCCATACTTTTTATGGTTCCGTAGCCAAATGGCCAAAAAACGGAACCCTTATAGATTCGTCATGTCTGTCTGTCTGTCTGTCCGTATATCACAGCAACCTTTTTCCCGAAAATATAAGAACTATGCTGTTGATACTTGGTAAGTAGATGTATTCTTTTATTTAGTAGTGAACCGCATTAAGGTTTTCACACAAAAATAGAAAAATACAGTTTTGGGGGTTTACCCTTGGGTACTTAGAACTGAATCTCAAAAATTTATTTTCATCAAACCCATACGTTTAGTGTATCTTTGGATAGGTCATCAAAAATGATGTTGAGGTTACCAATATAATTTTTTTCTTAACTGAATAGTTTGCGCGAGAGACACTTCCAAAGTGGTAAAATGTGCCCCCCCCCCCCCTCCCCCCTGTAACTTCTATAATAAGAGATAGATAAAACTAGAAACAATATATGATGTACATTATCACGTAAACTTTCACCGAAAATTGGTTTGAACGAGATCTAGTAAGTAGTTTTTTCTAATACGTAAGATCGTATACCGCAATTTACCTTTCATTCAATCAACTCAAACATAAAATAATAATCCTTAATATATATAATATAATATAATCCTTCATGGGCGAGTCCAACTCGCACTTGGTCGGTTTTTATATATTACACAGAATTGTAGGGATGTTGTCGTAAAATTTAAAAAAGAAAGTCTCTGTTGCCACCCCGTAGGAAGGATTGGGACATTTTTCAAATGACTTCCCAGTTAATAAAGAGCCGTACAACATCTCATAAGGAATACAGACAAATATCCATATTGGGGGTGGGTCGGCTAAATTCAGATATTGCAACAGCGTTAAGGAGACGAAAGTATCTGAAACGAATAATGCAATAACTCATTACGCGTCGGAAGTTTGGAACAGAAATATATTACGGAACTACTTTTGCCTTAAATCATAATATTCTGATAATAAATAAAGATGTTATAGCAATGTTAGCATACAGAGTTACTAACTAATATATAAACTGCTATGCAAGAAATTGTCATGTGTAACTAATTTGATAGGTGAAATTGTGGTAGAGCTGAGCCTTGAGGGAGCATGGTTTGGTGAGAATCGACATTCAGTAACAGGAGGTACTCTGGTGTTACTTCTGTTCAGGGCATAAGTGCTATCATGTGTAGTATTGAACAGTCACTTGGAGGAAGTGAAGATAAGTTAAATGTGCTTTTTGTCACTGCCTTGGCAAATTATTTGTATCTTAGGCTGTCAAGAGAATTATCATCTTTATTACCACCGTATAAAGAGATAAAAAAAGTTTCTGAACATTTTCGCTTATAACTTTTTTATTTATAGTTCTACGACAAAAAGTTACTGGACCAAAGTTGTAGAAAATTTAATTAGCAATAAAAAATGTTAAAAATTTTTTTATCAGATAAATAGTTTAAGAGATATATCGTAAAAACCATTTCAACCCCTATTTTCAAGATGGCGGCCGTTCGACAAGGGTGGCGACCCCTCAAACTTGGTTTTAGCTTTACACTGACCGCCCTACACATCAAAAGAATAAAATTGCGTCCTCTAAAAAACGCAAAGTTAGGCCAAAAAAATGTTACATTTCAATGGACTACAGCTCTAATTGTATTGTTGGCGTGTTCACGGATCGTCAGGATTCACCTATGCAACGGAGATGGGTACGGATTCACATGTGAATCTGTCCCATCTCCGTTGTATACTAGTAAAACAAAAGAGATGTACCTACTAACCCTTGTTTATAAGCAATATTGTTACTAACACTATGGATAATTTACCGAATTAAATGTTTTAATAATAATAATATGGCCCCACCATGATCTACGAGGTCCAAGACAAACTCAACTGCAAACCGGTACACCTTCACAATCAGGCAAATATGAAAAATAAGAATAAACGTTACTCTAGTCATAAAACGAGCATAATAAAGCCACGGTGTATATTTACGTTAGAAGTTGTACATTTGTAGTATTCTAAAGAGCAACCCCTTGAGACATGACTATACAACTTTGTATGTAGATGAAGCCTCATGATTTGTGGCAGAGTGACAAGCTCTCATTGCAGCCCCGCGGCGCGACGACACTCCAACATACCCTATTGTTGACTTCCATCCACTCCACACGCTTACCTACGCCGCGCTCTACAAATATCCGCATACAAAAGTATAGTCGGCCAAATCCGTGATTTTTTCCTTCGGATTATTTGGGCAAATACCCTAACTTTACGGTTTCCGAGCATTTAGTAACCCACGATTTATAGTGCGTTTCCTAAAAGTAATCTTATCGCTGCTAACAAAATGTCCACATAACCAATGGATTTTAATACAATTGCATTTTTATAATACTTGAATGATTTAGGGGTGAATCTTGAATACCACAAAGCGTAACTAGCAATGTTTAGCGCGTATTGTACGAGTAGTTAGATGTGGCGTTGTCTATTGTTAGAAACAAAGCCCAGATTTGCATAACACGACCCGGATCATCAGGCTGTGATTGTTTCGATGCCAGTTACAACCCATGTAATTTGAAGGGATTCCGATGAATAAGTAGCTTCAGATTAGATTTATAAATTATATCTGGTACATTTACGAGTATGTAATTGATACAAATTGTAATATAAACAATGTTTCAATGTAAGGTGGAGCATTTAAGTTCTCGAGAATCATAACGGAGGTTTCCGATTAAAAAAGGTTTAGTTAGTCGCAGTGGAGTGGCCACGCTGAGCGGTCTCATCCCGATAATACATCACCACTTTGTTGGAAAAAAAATCCGTTAATATTTCGCGAGGAATTTCATTACTGCGAGCCTTGTTGGCTTTCAAATAAATAGGCGTTTTATTGCTTTTCTTCCTTCGACGATGTTCGATATTTTGTATAGGGTTGAGATTAAATAACAAACATACATTCAGGTACTATTACGGCTCTCATCTGATAAAAATATGTTCTTTTTATAGGTACGCACATTTTTTTCGTTGCTATTGACACGTTATATTTATGTAAGGATTGCTTGAAAATAAATTATTATTTAGGTTTTGTTTGTAAATATATTTAGAATAGGTATACGTTCGGAAATAGGGGTATTATCGCTAGCTGCGCGCCATTACCAGATCACGAACGGCGATTTTGGGAGTTCAGGAAAGTGTGCTCCTCTGAAGTGAATAAATTACGGTAGGTTTACTTCACTTTTATTTAAGTATTCAAATGGATTTGATTGACTACTTTTTTCATTACTTTCATACTTGATAATAAACTATGCATATTTTTCAAAGTAGAACAATACGCGATCGCCGATGAGACCACTGAATTTGTAGCTGTCTCATGTTTGCCTTGGTCAATCGGCTGATAATTTAACACGGGGGGGGGGGGGGTATCTGAAGGGATTTCCGCACGAAAAGGTACGTGGTGTAACGGACATAGGAAAATGGACAACTTCGAGAAAGAAGTCACCAAAAGGATACAATTGGGTTGGGCAGCGTTTGGCAAACTGCGTCGGGTTTTCTCCTCCCCTTTACCGCAATGCTTAAAAACGAAGGTGTTCGACCAGTGCGTCCTACCTGCCATGACTTACGGTGCCGAAACATGGACATTGACAGTGAGGCTAGTCCACGACTTAAAAGTCGCGCAGCGGGCTATGGAGCGAGCTATGCTTGGGGTTTCTTTAAAGGATAAAATTCGAATTGAGGCCATCCGACAAAGAACTAAAGTCACCGACATAGCTCGCAGAATAAGTAAGCTGAAGGGGCAATGGGCTGGCCACATCTGCCGAAGGACCAATGGCCGATGGAGCAAACGAGTCCTAGAGTGGAGACCACGAATCGGTAAACGGAAGGTAGGTCCCCCAGCAAGATGGACGGACGACCTGAAAAGGGTAGCTGGGATAGACTGGATGCGCAAGGCGGAGGATCGGGTGCTATGGCGTACAATGGGAGAAGCCTATGTCCAGCAGTGGACTGCAATAGGCTAATTGATTGATTGATTGATTGTATACATAGGCTTAGCTATTAAATTATACACTAAGATTTTTCCATGTGTACATTTAGTACTTCAGAGATTTTCGTTTTTAAAAATCGCACAATACATAGAAATAAGAGAATGTTAGGTTCAAATTTCTATGCTGTGATTTAATGAACAAAATGCCTGGCATAGAGATATTTAACTATGTCTTAAATGCGAAGCATTTTGCCTTAACAATTTTGTATTCTCTCTATGTACATACACACACGATTTTACTTTCAAGGATTATGTTTGCTCATTCTTATGTGTAGGTATATGTTAAAATTAATAACATCTGCAGTGTTTTCTTTGCTTTGTGCTTTGGTTCCGTATGTTCATATAACTATTGAATATAAGTTTATAGTTGATGTCCTCATTATCCATTTTGCAGTTGCATCCAAAGCTTGTACTTTGAGCCCGGGGTCCGCTCTCGTAATTCTCCTCTTGATTTGTTTTTCTTGGCTTCTATTGGGCTGTTTACCATCTGTATCCGATAACTACGAGAGAAAAGTCTGAACCAGAGGCTCGTCCGTTAATCAGCAAGTGTAGCTGAGGTTGCAGGTGAGGTTGCCTAGGACCACGAAAATCTTGGTGGACCCTTACAATCTCAGTCTGATGCATCGAATTATAATAAATAATAATAAATATTCTAGGACATATTACACAGCGCCATCTAGACCCAAATTAAGCAGAACTTGGCATATGGGTTCTGGTGTACGGGTAAAATGTATAGACATGATATTCTAGGTACTACTTCAAGAGATGGACCAAATAATCACACAATCCGTGGCATTGTAAAAAATTCCAAACAGTTAATTATTACTCTACTAGGGTACTTAGTTTAACACGCTGTACTTTTCTAGGTAGTATTCCGTTACTAATAGGGTTTTTATTTTTGACGGTACCCTAATACAAACTCGTGTGGCGTAGAGTGAAAATTGTACTCGAGGGATTGTAAGTAGAGGGGGTGAAAATGAGAAATGCAAATAGGTTCTTGAGCTTCAGCTCCGCTCAAAGTAAGCTTATGAACGTCTGACAAATAGTACCCTACCCGACGAAATAATAACACAACAAACTGCCAATCATTTTTTATATAACGATGACGAATAAATAAATTTATAAAATGTTAAATGTTCACGTTCACAGGTTGGACACAATATTTCGTCAACATTCAATTTCCTGTCGTATGAAAAGGTTACATCCCGCTATCGAAAATGTCAAAATAACGAGCGGAAATCGAAATGAGCTTAATAGTAGCGATAAATAACCCGAGAAAAATTTGCAGCGTTTTCTATATGCTCGCCGATGTCAGCTGTCCGGTTGTAGTGACATCCAGTTTTTGCTTTATTTTTCTACCGTATCGGTTAACATGTATATTGTATGTAAAATAAAATAAATTCAGGATTTCAGGCTGGACGTTTATGCAAAAAGAAAGTCAAAAAGTATGACTAGGTAGTTATTCATAAGCTCCTTCTACTCGCTAAAAAAATTAACTAGCACCAGATAAGCTTTGTACTTTAGTAACAAGGGTAACTTGAAGGTAAAGTGACTTCCCGAGTTAAAAATCCGATGAAAATTTCATTGTAATAGTTATTATATATGTAAACAAGTTAGAACTTAATATATTATAGTTTATTTTTATTGTTGCATCAAAAAATAAAGATCGAAAGAATTGAGTCAGGTCCACAATTATACAAACGAATAGGAATGTGAATATAGTTGGCGGATTATCGAATTCGTGCTTCATTACATAAGATATCCATCATGGATCTATAAAGTCATAACTGAGCATGATTTTTAGCGCTAAAATGTAAAGTTGTATAATATTGTTTTTTTTTAAACTCGAGCCTTCCCAATTATTGTTGTACCTCACCTACTTTTAATCATTGCGATCATGCGACCTAGATTAAATAAAAACTTTGTTTAGAAATACCATCGAATATTAAAAAACAAAGCGAATGATATTTCAATAACATTAAATCCACTGTTTACTAATTTTATATCTTATATTTTCAGTTTTATAGTACCTTTATTTTTTTTTTTCGTGCGGAAATCCCTTTGGATACCCCCCCCCCCCGCCGGCCAGCGGGGGCGGTTATGTCGGGCTTGAACCGACTAAAACCGCACGCCGTTTCGGGTCTACAGATGCCGGGGTGTAAGGTTGCAGATAGAGCACATCCCTCGCAGCCCGACTGACCCTGGGCCAACTCCGGTTTCGAGATGCCCCCCTCGGGTTTGGGAACCACGGTGTCCCCGTCTTGCCCCGGTTTGGGGGAGGGGCGCTAGTCGCCCCACCGTCCCGGCCTGCTTCTGCTGGGGTGACAGGCGGCCTCACCTGCCACCCCCAGGCCTGCGCTCATGGAGGACGGAGGTCGTTAAGTGACCTCCGGCGCCTGAGTCGCCTGCGACGCGCGGCGAGCATGTTGCGGGCTCGGCGGGCCGGGAGAGTTCTGAACCTCTCCCGGGCGCGCTCCGCCATCTCCTTCGCGAGCATCACATGCTCGCAGAAGGAGGTGGCGGCGGCCCACGCGCTCGAGCTCCGTACCATTGCCGGTATCATGCTGCCGAGCGAGAGGGCTCCCACCCCGATGGCTGCCACGAGGTCACGCCTCGGCACCTCCCACGCCGGGCATTCCGCCAGCGTGTGCAGCCCTGAGTCCTCGCTCGCGTCACAGTGGTGACACTCAGGCGTTGGCTCCTTCCTGATCCGATGCAGGTGGTCCCCGAAGCACCCCTTCCCGGAGATCACCTGCGTCAGTCGGTACGAGAGGCTTCCGTGTCGCCTCTCTAGCCAATCCTCCATGATGGGCCTTACCGCCGCAATAGCGTGCCCTGCGCTTGGTCGCCCAAGTCGTTCCTTCCACTCCACCACGATGGCCTGGCGGAGCTGGGACTGCACGGCCTCGATTTCTCGATGTTAGGGGTTCAGTCCCTGCTCCCGCGCCTCCTTTCGCCACTGGTACAGTTACGAAAGGGCTCTCGCCTCCAGGTCCCATGGCGGAGTTCCGGCAAGGAGACTCGCCGCCTCGAAGGAGATCGTGCGGTACCCGCGGATGACCCTGATGGCCATCACTCGCTGCGGAGCGCGCAGCATCCGCACACTTCCGGCCTTCAGGGCCTCCGCCCATATTGGGCACCCATACAGGGCCATGGACCGCACGATCCCCGCGTAGTCTCCTGCAGGAGTCATCGGGCCACTTCATGTTGGGCAGCAGCCACGCCAGAGCGAGAGCTATGCCCTTCAGTTTGGGGGCCAGACTTCGGATGTGCTCTCCGAAGTCCCATCGGCCGTCGAGCACGAGCCCCATATATTTCATTTGGGGCTTGATGCCAATGCGATTACCTCCCACCATGAGACTGGATCCCTCAGGTGGCTTGCTCCGAGGCCCATGAAAGAACAGGGCCTCGGTTTTATGCAGAGCCACCTCGAGACCCAGCCGCCGGTTCCGCTCGGCGGCGGAACCCGGCGGCACCGTCTGCGAGCTCACCACGAAGTACCCAGTCGTATCCGATGTTCCACAGGAGCGGCCCAAGGACCGATCCCTGCGGAACATCGCTCGACATCTCACGCCGGCCGAGACCGGTCACGGTTGGGTAGAAGACGGCTCTCTCCGTCAAATACGCCCCGACTATGCGGCGGAGGTAGAGAGGCACTTCGTGATACACGAGCGCCTCCCTAATGCAACTCCAGGGCAAGGTGTTGAACGCGTTGGCGATGTCCAGGGACACCGTCAACATCACCTCACCCCGGGCTACTGCATCCTCCGCCAGAGCCCTCACGCGCATGATGGCAACCACGGTGGAGCGCCTCTGGCGGAAACCATATTGGCCATCCGCCAGGTCCAGCCCCACTCTTGAGAGGTGCTCGACGAGGCGCTTCGCAATTACTCTTTCAAAGAGCTTGCACACCTCGTCGAGCAACACTATGGGCCGGTAGGCGGACGGTGAGTCCGCCGGGCGCCCCTCCTTTTGGATGAGGACCAGTTTCCCCGTCTTCCACAATTTCGGAAACTGGCCCCGCTCCAAACATGCGCTGAAAAGCCCTCTCAGTTGGGGCTCGAGAGCGTCGTCGACTAGAGCTAGGACCCACGCTCGGCCTGGAATGCCGTCGGGTCCCGGGGCGGTGCGTTTGGCTCTCAGCCTTCTCACTGCCAGCTCTAGTTCTACCCAAGTGACCTCGGGCACGTCGTCGTCATCCACGTCGGGCACCATTGGCATCCGAGGCGGAGTCATCTGCGGTGGAGCATGTTCCACCGCCCGCGCTGGGAACAGGGAGCTAATAACTCCTCCAAGCAGCTCCGGCTGTAGACACTGGGTCAACGGCGGGGCTTCGTCCCCTTACCATTAGGTAGGGCCGCCCCCAAGGGTCCCGCTCCAGCGTCTCCAGCAGTTCGCAGCGGGCTGCCTTTTTGGCCCGCCTTATCTCTGCTCGGAGGGCACCTCTGGCCTCCCTGTATCCCTCGTACAACTCCGCCTCTCTGGCCTCCGCATCTGCGGGGCGGCGACGCCTCCTACGGAATCGGGCCCATCGGCGGTGCGTGATCACGCAGGCCCGTCTGAGCCTCGCGATCTCCGACGACTACCAGTAGACCTGACCCCTCGGACTATAGGGCGGAGCCCTAGGCATCGCCGCGTCGCAGACACGGGTCATGGCCTCCCGGAACCACTCCGCCTCATCGTCTACGTTGACAGGCCTATCCGGCGCAGAGGCCCAGGCCTGTACGATGGCGGCTTCCAGGAGGAGCTCCCGATCTAGTCGCTTAAGTGCCCAACGTGGCTCGGGTGGAGCCGGTGTGGCCGGCGCATCGCTCACGGGGGCGGAGACGTCAAACCGAATATATCGGTGATCCGAACTTGTCTCCTCCCCCAAAACGACACGCCAGCCCTGAACACGTCGCGTCAACGAGGGGCTCGCGAACGATATGTCCACGATTGATCTGGCCCTCGAGGTCACGAACGTGTCCACGGCTCCCCGATTTAGGAGGTCTAGGCCGAGTCCTTCGGCCCAGTCCTCCAGTGCCCTGCCTCTATCCCCCGCCGGGCCCCTATCGTGACGGGAACCCCACGCCAACGACCAGGCGTTGAAGTCCCCAAGCACAAGGACCGGGCGGGGGTGGCAGGCATTGGCGACGACTGCCAGCTGACGGAGCCATTGCTCATACGAGTAAGCAGCTATGTCTCGGCTCGGCGTGAAGTAAGCAGCCACGACCGCTATTTCCCCAACCACCGCCGCCACGCAGCCAGGTCTCCTTGCAACGACTCTTGAGCCCCTCGACGGCTGCAGCTAGTCGAGCCGTCTCCCGACGGGACTCGGCCAGCTGCACCGCCAGGCCCTCATTCTCGGAGGCGATGTCGAGCACAATGCGCAACATCGCCTCCTGCTCAGGGTTTGGGGACCCCCGGAAGGACGCGGTCACCTTCTGGAGTCTCTCCATGAGTGACCGCGTCCTCCCGCACGGTTCCGACACCGCCGAGATGGAAGGCCTCGGCGGTGATTTTTTCGCGGCCCTCCCAAGAGCCGAAGGGGCTCGGGTGGATTGCCCAGCCCTCACGCCACCCTGCGCCCCTCGGCGGCCAGCAGCCACCTTGGATGCCGGCTTCGAGGTCTCGTCACTACTGGAGGAGGAGGTCGTCCCGGTGAGGATAAAATCCTCGTCCGAAACGTCCTCCCCCGCCCGAGCCTTTGCGCGCCTCCTGCGCTTGCGGGTCCGCTGCACGCCCAGACCCGCCGGGCTGCTCGCTCTGCTTCGCTCATTGGCGGTGTCGAAACTCTCCGACACCGCCGAGGTATTTGGAGTCACCTCCACGCTTGCCTGCAGCGCGAGCTCCGCGCAGACTTCGTCATTGTCCATGTTCGTTGCCTTGTTGTTGTTGTTAGATTTTCCGTCCGGTTTTTTATATTTGTTAGGGTTTATTAGGTCCATATCATATCCCACGAGTATGGGGAAAAGGTGGTCCATCCAGGCGGAGCCCCCTGCACCTGGATAAGACTATATACTATGGAGGTCGGCTGGTATCCATAGGTTTTTACGACTTGGCTGTCGGGTGTTATAGACTTTTCCTTGTCGTGGGCTGGCCAATAAAGGCAAGCCCTCCGGTCAGCAAGTTCACAGCATACCCTTCTGGAGCCACCAGTCAGGTCGTTGCTGATCACCTGCCGATTACGGAACGCGAGAGGATGGCTAGTCCTCTCTCACCGGCGGCGGCACAAGTGCCCGTCGGCCCCTGCGTTAGCAGTGGGCCAACCCGCCCCTGGATCCCCCAGGACCCTATGGTGGCCTCAGCCACTAACACCATCGCTCATCCTGTCTCCTCTGAAAGCAGAGGAGTACGGAGAGCGCCACGTTGGGTATTAGCCGACGATCAATGCCAACCCCATGCAGGGGAAGCCATTGACCGCCGCCCAGGGTGTACCAGCCGCTCCGATTCCGTTCCCCCCGGAATGCAGCGGGATCGAAATCGGAACGACACTCGAGGAGGTTACCTACTAGCTGTTGCCCACGGCTTCACCTGCATTCCCGCTTCCCATGGGAACCTTTTGCAGTAAAAATTGCAACGAATATAGCCTATGTGTTATTTCAAAATATAATCTATCCCTGTACCAAATTTCAGCCAGATCCGTTAAGCCATTAGAGCGTGATTGAGTAACAAACATCCAAACATCTAAGCATCTTCACAAAACTTCAATATATTATTTTAGTTGGATAGGAAGTAGGATGCTATAAATCTAGAAACATCTAGTCAGTAAATAGTAAAAATCACATTGTCCTAACTTTTAGTCCAATAGTAAAACAATATTATTTCTTCTACTCTATGGGGAGAATAAACAAATAGAAATCTAATTTTGCGAGTTTCCGATATCCTCCTTCCTTTACTGAATGTTTCCTATTATTATACAATAATATTATGCTTTAAGAAATGTTTTTGTATAGTACCGTATTACTGATTTATAAACTAATTTTCTTATAACTTATCTGACATTAATTTTGGATCTCACGAAGAACTTTGGGGTCAAGTCAACCTCACCTGCAAGTCGGTGCACTTGCTGATTGGTGGACAAGCCGCTGGCTTCCTTCACCAGGTTAGGGGTTAGACAGCAGTCACTCCTAAAAAGCCGTTTAGGTCGAATCAAAAGGAGGAGAAGGAATAAGTGGACCCCGGGCTTCAAAGTGGAAGCCTTCGCCTAAGATGATGATGATACCTGACCAGTGATTGAAATTTATTTAAATTGTAATATTATTTAGGTTATATCGTTTTAAACCTGGGCCTCGATTTTATATTTAATGTTAAATCAAACCACTGTCATTCTAAAAATGCCATTTAATTTAAGACTGTCGCAATACTATTAAAGTCTAAAATCAAATAAAGACAGTTCATTATACCATTTCATTCACTCTGCAAAATGCCACTTACTGCACGGCGCAGGTGACCAGACGCCGGAAGTCGCTCAACGACCTCCGTACTCCGCGCAAACCTGGGAGTGGCAGATGTGGCAGCCTTTCACCGCCGCATAAGCAGGTCGGGGCGTAAAAATCTTTTATTAATTATTTTATTCCTTTTGAGGTACGCACTGAAGACTCGAGACGGTTCAGCCCCGACATAACCGCCCCCGATGGCCGGCGGGGGGGTATCCGAAGGGATTTTCGCACGAAAAAACAAAAAATACACGCAATCCTAAAAAGTTACAAATATTCTAAGTCACCTGTCTCGGCTGGATCCAAGTCACAGATACCTTGCAAACACTTAAAATCAGTCCCTTTACAAGACTGTCGTTTCACCGAATATTATGACTAAACATTGAAGACGTTTTTACAAGTGCACTCCTTTTCTACTTTCTTACAATTTAAGCAAATTCTTCTGCAATAATATATCAAGTTTTTATGTTTTGACATAGTATTCATGAAGTGAAGAAGCAGTCGCTAAAATATGAGTCGCTTGAAAATTAAAAAATCCGTTCCCGCAGGGGGAACGCACAGGTAGATTTCGTGAAGCAATTAATATTATTTTATATAGAGAACTACGGACTTTAAACAGTTTAATTTTTTTTTCTCGAAAACGGTAACTTTTAGCGAAAAACTTTTCAGACATTTATTTTAGACTTAAAAATGGCCTATCGATTAAAAATGTTTCCGACTGCAAGAATGTTCACCGGTTAGAAGTTATGATTTTTTTCCCGAAAAATTTTGGTTTTTCCCCCCTCCACTTTTAGTTTAAGTTTTAATCTTATAGGTTTTTAATTAAAAGTTGTTGGTATTCATGTATACTATGGGATAAAATTAGAACGGTTCGAATATCTTTCATGGAACGTGAAATTTTGAGGAAAAACTGATTTCACAAAAAGTGAGGCCCTACCGTCCCCTTAGGCCGGATTCCACCCGTTCACGAACTTAAACTAAGTTTACACCCAAGCAATTTTTGACCGCAGTTTGAAAGCGATCAGGGCAAAAATGCGACCGTGAGAGTGCCGCAAATTTCGGGAAGTGGAACATGGTTCCACTTCCCGAAATTTATATATATATATATATATACATATATATATATAAACTTTTTGACCAGTGGTCATTTCGGACTCAGGGGGTCATAACTAGACCTCCTATGAAGATATTTTTTTAAATTCGACAGTAGTCAAGAAACCAATAGGTAGATCGCTTTCATCGAAATCTACCTAAAAGACGGATCTCGTCCTCAGGGCCTTGATTCTGCTATTTTGTGTTAAAGTAAGCCACTAACATTTTACTGACACTTTAAAAAGGCCATTTAATATCAGACTTTATGTATGCATTTAAAGTTTAAAATTAAGTGGCATTTTGCAGAGTGAATGAAATGGTATAATGAACTGTCTTTATTTGATTTTAGACTTTAATAGTATTGCATAAAGTCTTAAATTAAATGGCTTTTTAGAATGACAGTGGTTTGATTTAACATTAAATATAAAATCGAGGCCCAGGTTTTAAACGATATAACCTAAATAATATTACAATTTAAATAAATTTCAATCACTGGTCAGGTATCATCATCATCTTAGGCAAAGGCTTCCACTTTGAAAACCGGGGTCCACTTATTCCTTCTCCTCCTTTTGATTCGACCTAAACGGCTTTTTAGGAGTAAATGCCGTCTAACCCCTAACCTGGTGAAGGAAGCCAGCAGCTTGTCCACCAATCAGCAAGTGCACCGACTTGCAGGTGAGGTTGACTTGACCCCAAAGTTCTTCGTGAGACCCTAAATTAATGTAAGATAAGTTATAAGAAAATCAGTTTATAAATCAGTAATAAGGTAGATGGTTCCAACGTCGCCTTAAGACGTATATGATATATCGGAGAATTTCGAATATCTGAGACGTGTCTAGGTGGCTCAGTTGGTCAGAGCATTCCCCCTGTAAGGGACTGGTCGCGGGTTCAATTCCCGTCCTAGATGTTCTCTTTTTCCGATCTAAATCTTTCGAAAAATAAGGTACTAGACAATAACATTTCTTAAAGCATAATATTATTGTATTATTTTATTATTGTCTCCATTCTCGTTTGCTGCCATCGGTCGTACGATTTGTACGGAATCCTCAATGCACGGACAAGACTCACATTTAAATAAATAATAAATAAATAAATAATAAATATTCTACGACATTCTACACAGCGCTTTCTAGACCCAAAGTAAGCATAGTTTAACTAGCTTGTGTTATGGGTTCCAGAATGCGGATAAACATACTTATATACTTTTTTTTTGTTTGTAAATACATACATATTATACATAGAAACACCCAGACCAATGCAAATAGACATTCATGCATACAAATATTTGCACTGAGCGGGAATCGAACCCGCGCCCCCTGTCGTAGCAGTCGAATGCACTACCGCTACGCCACAGAGGCCGTCAAATTTAAAGAGTTATTATAATTATTATCTATATATATATATATATATATATATATAGATGTATATATTTTATAATGTACACGTCAATATCTCTTTACCTCGCCTGATGGTAACCTAAAGGTAAAGTCTCAGGAATGGCGGTCACCATTACAGACACCAATGTACAAGGTGTACAGAAAATAAAACACACAGTAGTACTTATATCAAAACATATCGTAATTAAAATTGTAGAGGATATCGAACAAGCCGACCTACTTTTTTTCTCAATTTAAAAGTTATAACAAAATACAGTTTCAGGTAAGTAACGCAAAGGGTCACGATCTCCTCTTGTTATTCGATATCTACTAACAATTTAACGGTTACCATAGCACACACCAATGACTTTTCGATGCTTTTCCAAGTTATGTGTGTATTTATCGCAGGTTTATAAGTGCCCGGTTAATGGCAATAGGCTCGCCACCTATTACATTGGGACCTAAACATAAACTGGCGAAATGTGGGTGCTAGCACCTCTGCCTACCCCTTCGGGGACAAAGGCGTGAGTTTATGTTATGTTAACGGTTTAACGGGACATTTCCAAATGTTCATTAGTCCATTTCAACATTTATATAACTTATTCTAACGTTTTAGCGCTAATAAGGTCCATCAATCAAAATTATCTAGACTAAGAAAATACTTTCTACATTTACATGACCATCGTATTTATGTACAAGGAGTATAAATTAGTTATTTATGCAACTGTGGTATAATGAGGGGTATTAAAACATGAATGTGGGTGAAACATGGTGTGGCTCAGCTTCGCTTCGTGTGATAATAGTATCACATGAGTGTTTTAATACCTAATTATACAGTTGCATACAAGACTTTATCTACACCCATGATAAACTAATAATACATCTTCAGAGAATGATGTACTGCCCTTTGATATTTTCCAATTCATGAAATCTTGGTACGCCTTTTCATACTGTTTTCTAGATTTTTCCGGTAGTAATTTGTTAGAAATGTCCTTTGCTGCATTCGAAATGTCTGGACGTGTGTTATCAAAACTTAAATCGCTCATTTTCGTAAGTAAACAAAACAATTTGCAAAAATAATAGCGAAGAAAAATAGCGGGAATTCGAATTCGAACGAATAAGCTTTAATTTTTTTTTTACGGCGCGCCGCCGTTGTGGTAGTGCAATGCAACGCGCGTGAATGACAGTTCTTTTTTTGAAACTCATATGCAGATTCCACGCATCGGGCGGTAAGAATTTGGCTGTCTGATGAGTAACCCTTTGCGCGGAAGACATTGAAAAAGCGAAAGGAGTGTTATTATGAAATTTCATACAACATTATAACACCCGTTCGGATGATATTATTGTTTTTAGGACATTGGATGTATTAATGTTGGCAATAAGCTAACTGTTTCAGAATGTTTTATAGAGGATTTAAAGCATGGGTGTAGATAAAAACATTTTACATATCTACTAGTTTCTGTTATTGCACTGCTCTAGTATCGTTCTAAACAATCTTATAAGCTATAATGTGCTTCACTAAAAAGTGGCGGATTTTTGTTTTTTCATCATTTCTATTTCATTATCATCATTAATTGCTAAAATTATTATCATGTTTGCTATATGTTAATGTTTTATTTTTAAAGTCAATAAATGTATTATTTTGAACCAGTTTCCAAAGTGCACTTTGTATCTTATTTCTATAGTCTCTCATCTGTTCTCACCTAACAGGTTCGAAAAGGATCAAACGATACGAAAAATCTATCGCCTGCCTGTTCTTGGAAATCGAATACGAGGTGCTTTTATTTTACGTAAAGAAACTCGAGAGTCAGAAGATACAGCGGGGTCTTGTTAGCGATCGGGATGATATTTCAGCGCTAAACAATGGGTCTCTCGTTCTTTGGGTTAACAAAGCTCGAATGACCCTTTACTGTCGATACCTTCCTTGTTATCGGAAAGTCTGTTTTTCTTTTAACGTGCGCATACCCCTTGGGCTTCACTTCACCGGAGCTAACGGCTAACGATTATATCGAGCTCGAAGCAACTTAAACAACATATTGTTTCTTCACATATCGCATCAGCCCTATATTACCGGGAAACCAGTAGGGCCCTAGGACTTTATTCACCAGTGTTGGCGACCCCGACGCGTTTTTTGAGCGCAGGCCTGGGGGTGGCACGTGAGGCCGCCTGTCACCCCAGCAGAAGCAGGCCGGGACGGCGGGGCAACAAGTGCCCCTCCCCGGGGCAAGACGGGGACACCGTGGTGCCCAAACCCGAGGGGGCCATCTCGAAACGGGAGATGGCCCAGGGTCAGTCGGGGTGCGAGGGATATGCTCTATGGGCAACCTCACACCCCGGCGTCTATAGACCCGAGACGGCGTGCGGTTTTGTCTGTTCAAGCCCGAAATAACCGCCCCCGCTGGCCGGCGGGGGGGGGGGGGGGGGCGAAAAAAAAACGTACGCTCTATCAGCACGTAACAGAGCGGTACGCGATGTAATAAGTGCCTTGAGTTATAAAACTTTACAATTGAGACGTACCTTGGTTCCTTTGATGCTTTGTTGTTGACCTGCTTGCTGATTATCTCTTCTACCGGAAGAGCCCGTAAATACTGATATTAATTATGGTGTCAATTATACTTTGAACCACTGTTGAAATATAAGGTTTGCCATCTATATACCGATAGTATAGATGTAATGTAAATTTCGGTTATTCAATCTGAACTATTATTTTGTCAATAGATTTCTGCCATGTAACGCTCAATTAAATTTATTCGTACTGTGTAAACACAACCTATTTCGAGAGTCGATTGCACCTGACCCCTTCTTTTTTTTTTGTTTTGTGCAGAAATCCCTTCGGCTACCCCCCCGCCGGCCAGCGGGGGCGGTTATGGCTTGAACCGACTAAAACCGCACGCCGTCTTGGGTCTACAGACGCCTGGGGTGTAAGGTTACTCACAGAGCATATCCCTCGCACTCCGACTGACCCTGGGCCATCTCCGGTTTCGAGATGGCCCCCTCGGGTTTTGGCATCACGGTGTCCCCGTCTTGCCCTGGGGAGGGGCACTTGTCGCCCCGCCGTCCCGGCCTGCTTCTGCTGGGGTGACAGGCGGCCTCACGTGCCACCCCCAGGCCTGCGCTCAAAAAACGCGTCGGGGTCGCCAACAATGGTGATTAAAGTCCTAGGCCCCTACTGGTTTCCCGGTAATATAGGGCTGATGCGAGGGATATGGCGGGCCTTGCAGGCCCGCCATACCCCGACCCCCTCGTGCAATGGGGTCAGCTGGCCCTGAAAAGGGCCGGTTGGTCAGACTCTTGGCCGTTGACGTTGACGCCAGCTACTCCAGAAGAGCAATGATGCGTAATCGCCCACGTTGCCCAGGGTGCACCAAACTTGGAGGTGATCCAACCAGTCGCACCCCAAGGGCACCTGACTTCTTACATAAACATATATGCATGGAATATATATTTATATTTTTAGACTCCGGGGCAGATACAAAACAGGGGGCCTACCGCCCAAGTGTCGTCGATATCACAGCCGTCGAAATAAGGTCGACGGCCATTTTGTACCGCCCCATTGATAATCGATGCCGGCGCGGCGTAAGAATGAATGAAACGCTGTTTTTGACAGTTAAATAGCTGCCGCCTAAAAAAATTCAAATCGAAGGCGTCGCTTTGAAGTGTCATTTCATTGCGGCACCTCATGAGTTGTCGTTTTGAATATTATTTTCTTTGAAAATATCTTTGGTCTTTCCAATTTTAGCTTGCTTTTTTTAATTATTCTGCTTTCTAGCAACTAATTAAAACACTCTTTAATCTATATCTTACCTACTTAAACGTTTTTGCTGTTGTTTGTTGTTTTCGTATTTTTCAGAAGGTCGCTTATTCCTTATAAGCGAAGGAGTTAGAGGACGAAATTCCAATGTCGGCAGTCGCCCCCATAAAAGCCATAGTAGCCCAGTGTTAGGTGCAATAGGAGGGCAGAACCCATTCGTCGGCAGTCGCCCCCATAAAAGCCATAGTAACCCAGTGTTAGGTGCAAAAGGAGGGCAGAACCCATTCGTCGGCAGTCGCCCCCATAAAAGCCATAGTAGCCCAATGTTAGGTGCAATAGGAGGGCAGAACCCACTCGTCGGCAGTCGCACCCGAAATAAAAGCCATAGTAGCCCAGTGTTAGGTGCAATCGGCATCGTAATCAACCGTCGGAATCGAGTTCAAGTCGACGACACTTGGGCGGTATGCCCACAGTTCTGTATTGGTGTCTGTCCATACATACTTCACGAGCTTCTTTAGCTTCCTCTCAAAGTTATACACACCTTAGATTGCACCACGAGATTCCAATTAGAAATATTATCATCGGAAAATATGCAATACATACAATTTTTATTATTTATTACTAGCTGTTGCACGCGGCTCCGCTCGCGTGGAATTCTGATCCCGTTTTCGCAACTTATGAGAAACTACTCCAGGGATATAAATATTTTCACAAACTTTAACATTTATAATATTGACTAGGATCTGTTGTACTTTAAGAAAAAATGTTTTATGTTTTGTTTATGTATTATTTTAAGTACTTAGGCTAGGATAATTTCGACTACTTTATTAAACAAGAAAAATTTACAATTAATATCACCACGATTCTGAAGTCATGTACATTTTTTCAATATACTTAAACGCTTTTAAAACGCTCTAATAAAAGTGACATTCATTTAGTAATTATTAAATTTAAATCGCACCACACTATAAATTAATAGCGTGACCTTACTTCTTCATGTTATGTAATTTCTATTAGAATAAGATCCCACTTCGCCAGAATTCACTTTTTTTATAAGGATAAAGTAGTGTAGGTATGTACCTTGAGTGTTTGAATATTTGCTAGCTTATCCTCGCGGCCAGTCGTTAGTTATCAGGAGCTAAAGGTAAGTAAAAATAGTAGAGCTCACTTAAATTTGCACTGCAGATTTTTACGTATGTGTTAGAAAATATTGTTAAAAATTCATTATGAACATTTCCAACATCGTTCCTTCGGCGGTGACTTTTATCGACATTCTGGGAGCTCCCAAAATAAAATTAGATCTTTCCTTAAGTTTGCTGTATGATATTACTTCCTAGAATTACTTTCTTGTCACCGAAAAAAATTTCACTATTCGATATTCATAAAAAAAAAAAAGTTGCATCATTTGGATTTTAGAAAATAAATATTCCTAGCCAGGAATGAAACCTGTTAATTTTGGGAGAAAAAATACACCCTGTATTACTATACCATTCGATAGTGCTGCTAATAAGGAACGAATACCAGGAATAAATAACGTACGGTAAACTTAAGTGAAAATCTCATTTAAAAAAAAACCTGATTACTGAAAAATGCCCGCCGGCATAAGCTAACTGGTATGCTTATTACGTTGCGTATTCACTCAAGTTACATTACCTTCATTACTTTATCCCATACATTTTATCCGTGTAGAAATAAGTGAGTTCAGGCGACAGTGAGATCTTGGATCAATATGTAATATCCTATATTACCAGAATCACAAGAAGTTATCAACGAAATCACAACATTATGACATGAATTAAAACTGGTTAGAAGTTATACAGAATTCTGTTGACTTAAAAGTATTGTAGTTAATAAAATTATTTTCAGGCACTTTTAAAAGCATGTACTTAGTGGATAACGAAGGACAGCATGTGATCCAGTGCAGATGGATGTGGCATAATTAGATGAATAAAGAGTGCATAGTCAACAAAGCTTTTAGCTTAATAGAACCGTGTTCACGTTTTGACATGGAAGTTAACTAAGCTTTGAAAAGGGCGAGCTTAAAGTCGCGTTTTCTATAGCTCGCTATATATTTATGACCGTTGTTAGTGTGAATTTATGATCTACCGTGTAACTTTTGTTCAATTTGGCGTATTGAGTCATACTTATATTATATTTTATCTTGATGAAACGATGCTTCGGATTCATGAAATAAAAGGACTTGACAAAACTGTATTAATATTATATCATGATAAACTAGCTGTATCATGCCTGTAAAATATTATACGTGGGTACAATAAATTAGCCTTTCATAATGCATATAAGAAAAGACTGGCAACATCAAACTGATATATCGATAAAATCCAGGCATAGAAGTGTATGTAACTAAAAAAATGTAAGTGTATGTAAACCTATTTGTGTCATATTTCCTTGGATACTCTCTTCAAATACCAAATAACAACAAACGTACCAATTAACCGCTATCAGTATTCTCAATACACTGCACTGAAGCACACCACAGAGTCTATAAAGGTTTGCATAAATAAGTATCCAGAAACCTATCAATATTTGATGCATACGCTAGAACTATCATCAATTATCTCGGTTGAAGGCGCGCAATCGACAGCGACCTATGAGTAAATCCACAACACTATAGAGGTGGAGGCGATTATGCACTCTAGCGCCGGCGCCTTTCCAATTTAACGCCATTTGCACGACCCGTGACGCGTTCAGCTTAACAGCCAATTAATGATACTATTTAGCTCCTCGTTATTCGGTTATAAAGATGTTGAGTTAATGGAATTTTCGTGGCTGGTCACTATCTAGAGTGACTTTTAGCTGACCAGTCTCAAAATTTGTCGGTCAGAGCTAACGTGAACACAAGTTGACCATTGAATATTGTGTTTATTTAGGCGGTAATCGCTTAGGTATTTCACATAGCAGTTAGCTGAATCCTCATTTTTTGAAGTGAAAACTTCTCTATGCGCGTTGGGCATTTTTGAGACTGGAAAAAACAATTGAATCCGCCATACTGTTACCGGTACCGAATCCTCTGTAAATATATCCTAACGACTAAAAAAATGCATCCGCAATTGTTCATTTTTGAGTTTTTATATGGTTCTGGACGCTTCTTGATATTTTGAGGGGGTTATTGAGGGTTTTTAAGATTTGGTGGCTCTATAGCTGTAATTATTAACCATTTCTCCCTTCTCCCGTTCTGAGTTCTTTTTGTTCAAAAAGATTTTTTGAGATACGAAAAAACAATTGGATTCACGATACTGTTACCGTTACCGACTCCTCTGTGAATATTCCCTGACGATTCAAAAGTACACATGTAATTATTCAAAATTTCACTTCTGTAAGGGTACACTGTGTAAGGGTAAAGAAGAATGCATGGTATCGAAATATGATAATATTATCAGAATTAAACATAAAACAACACTAATTTAATAATATAAACTATCTTCCGTAACATTATATTATGTCTCACAATTACGGCCGTGCATGGAATTACACTTTGTAACCGTAATTTGATGGACTTTGTCGTCAAAAAATATACTACTGACTACAAGTTTCTTCCCTGGCAACAATACTCCAGACTTCGCCATTTTGTAAAGCAGTCAGAGAATGACCATTTTGACGCATTTCGTGTCCAAACTTGCTGAGCGTTACCGTACCGGATTTTTCATCCACTTTGTAATTGTGATTTTTACTGGTAATTTTGGTTTTTTGTTTATAGAAATATAATAATGATAAACTACAAACGCGTTATTAGCTATTAAAATAGTTGTTTTTGTGTTTCATCTTTATTAAAGTTTATTTATAAGCAATCTTAGGTCAGCGTTTGGAGATGCGTTACTTACATTTTGTTTGGTTACATTTAACGTGGAATAAAAAAGTTACTAAATGGAAATATAAAGGCGAGTACAAATGCATGTAGGCATGTGTTTACTTATCTTTTTAGTGGATATATAATGATATCTTGGAACAATAACTATTTTAGTACAATAATTATTGTCGGTTACTTGCTAAAGTTTTGGAAGTCATTTTTCGACCACTTCTGATTATGCGATTGAGCTGAAATTTTGCATGCAATGTGACAATACAATTTTATGATAACATGGAGCTGATCTGATGCTGGAGAAGGAAGGTAGCCATAGGAACTACTCAATAAAACGACACAACCCCATCGAGTTTGGGATCGTTTGAATGGCATTAACGAGTACTATGATCCTGTATGGTAACCAGCGTTAAATGCTGGAACGGGAAGATGGCTTGGGCTCGTTTGATTTGCCTTAAGGCAGTCTTTACATAGATTGATTTTTTGAGACTGAACTGAATTAAAAGGCTGAATAGAAATAAAAGTCGTTGATTACTAAAATAGCATAGTTTCATTTATTTTATAAATTACCGTCGTTCATGGTCCTACCAAGCTGAAGACAGGGCGCTATGGCGCTCATTAGGGGAGATCTATGTCCAGCAGTGGACTAGAATAGGTTGATGATGATGATGATGATGATGGTCCTACCATCTACGCCCATCCTATTTCGGTACTGATTTGCAGTATTTTTTATCAGGGTAAACTAAGCTTTACCTTTTTGATTTTGTAACTGAAGCTTACCATTTTGTAATTGTCTTATGGTTTACTGTTACCATTTCTTTACATTTTACTGATTTTTAAAGTAAATTAATTTATTACAATTAACCAAAAACGGCTACGTGGTTAAACGCCGTAGAAGTAGGAGCAAGGGGAATTCCAGCTCGGATTGCCAAGAGCTTCAGTAAGCTCTTTACTAAAACGTATATCAAAAGCGGCATTGTTAGGATCTTACCAAATTTGGATAGGTGGGGGGGGGGGGACACTACTGATGGTGGAGGTGAGCGCTGATGCATCACAAGGTGGCCACCCTAAACCTACATCTGGGTCGCAAGTCCCAGTCGCCGTCATGGTGTTCCTCTCTGTACCACGCTATGGACCCGGCGACCGCACGGTGAATCCATGGAGTGCTGAGAATCGGATCTCTTTTATTTAACTTTGCATTCAATTAAAAAGAAAGAGTTAATCATAAAAAAATAATCAACGTTATTAGATGGTTGTTACACGATATAAACCGGAAGTTTACCGAGCTAAATTACCAAATAGTTACAAAATGGTTACATTTTTACAAAATACTAAAAATATATGGCTTATATTACTTATGCTGTAATATTATTTAAAAGAATATTATATTTATAACCAAATAAACGAAAATCTTCCATTAAGAATGTACTATTTTATTTAATAATTTTACTTTAAAAAGTTACAAAGTGGATGTCTAAACCACTCTCGTGTCCGAAGAAAGTATTTTTTTTTCCAAACTTGTATATTTATAGGGTAACTGTAGCAATTTTTTTTTTTTTTTTTTACTAAAAATTTGAGTGCGTTTGACTGCATCTCACCTGATGGTAAGTGATGATTTTAATGCTCTTTCAAGAATAGCGAATCAGTCTATAAATTTTGTTTTGCATTACCATTTTTTTTATTATTTCATTCCATTTTGTAACCTGGACACGTTTTAAAAAAAATACCCAATTTATAAATAAAAGCAAAGTCCAGTCCAATACTATTGTTCGTATAGAATAAAAAATATTTTATTGTTTTTATAATGCAACTTATTGAATACATAAGTGTAAGTCAAACTTAATTTAGAATTTCTTAATGGGTTCAAATCAACATTCAAGTGTTTTAGCATCGTTTTGGAAAGAAAAATATGAAGTTCAAAAAAAGCAAACTATAGGTTTGCGAAACTAGCGAACTAATTCTTATGAAAACCTTCACATTAATAAAAGCGGCCAAGTTCGAGTCGGACTCGCCCATGAAGGGTTCCGTAGCAGCAAGTAACATAATAATGTTTTATTTAAATTTTTATATTTGACTTGATTGCGGTTTACGATTTATGACGTATTAAAAAAACTACTTACTAAATCTCGTTCAATCTAATTTCCGGTGGAAGTTTACATGGTAATGTACATCATATATAATTTTAAGTTTTATCATTGTCTTTTTATAGAAGCTACAGCCCCCCCCCCCCTGTCACATTTTACCACTTTGGAAGTGTCTCTTATTTTTGAGTTTCAATTCTAAGCATGGGGAACCCCAAAATTTATTGTTTTTTTTTTCTATTTTTGTGTGAAAATCTTAATGCGGGTCACAAATTCATCAGCATACAGCATATGGTTCAGGTATAAATAAAAAAGATGGGTGGTACCAAAAAAGATAAAAGAACTGAAATTGTAGGAAATTCATTTTCAAACAATTTTGTTTGAAACAGTTTTTCATGTAAAATTTTCAATTTTCACACTTTACAACTAAACGAATTATTAGTTAGACATAAATTCACCCTCTCTTTTGGAGTACAAATCGGAAAATATCAATCCTAGGAAAAATTGATGAGAACACACAATCTTTTTTTTTTATTTCAATCGGGAAGATGGTTTTAAATTATCTGCAACATGGAATTCAGTGATAAAAAACTTGCTACCTCGCTTTCTGCGCAGTCGGATAGCCACCGTTCAGTTTGCTTAGAGAATAGGGACACTGTAAGTGTAGTATGTGACGGTACATGGCAAAATGTAAATATGAAAAATATCGAGAATGTGCGGGTGGAAGAAGAACCTTGTACCTCACAGACTCGACGACGGAGGACGTGCACCACTGCGCTAGTCAGCCTGTGACCACGACGGCCAGTGTAACCTGGTCGAAACGTCAGGCAATCCAAAGGTATGTATATACCTATACATGATCGCGATAATTCCCGTTAAATTATTGTATAAAAAAAAAGTTTGTATGTTTATCCGCATTCTGGAACCCATAACACAAGCTAGTTAAACTATGCATATCTTGGGTCTAGAAAGCACTGTGTAGAATGTCGTAGACTATTCATTATTTCTTATTACTATTAGATTACGCGTACATTGGAACGTTTAGTCTGTACAAGGCTTTAGGATGCTTCCTGACGTGATAGAGAGCTGAAATTTGGTGTGCAAGCTAGAATTAGCAAACAAATAACATGAAAATTAAGAAACCTGTATATTTTGACCTCTATCTCTTAAAAAAGGTAAATGAAAATGTTATCGGATCTTTGTCAATTTAGAATATTGATTGATTGATTACTTAATCAAAAGGAGAGCATGAAATTCAAATTGAAGGCAATACTGCAACCATATATTTGAATTGTACAATTAAATAAAACGGCGGTAAAGTTCTGAGTGATTCAGAAGTAGAGTTGTGATTTCTCGACATCCGGTAAACATTGCATGCAAATCAGCGCGCTGGCAGACTTTCAACCAAACTTTTATAAATTTATTTTGATCGCGTTTTAATACCCGGCGTTCTTAAGTATTAAATCTCAATTTAAAACCGCATCGCCTTTATTCCATGACTATTAATTATTTTTAAATTAGCTCAGGATAAAGTTAAAGTTGTGCTAGCTCTTACTAAATGTTTTAAGATATTTTTTTAACAATAAAAACGTGAATTTAATGATATTCAATTTATTCTACTAAACAATTAAAAATATTGACATGAATGTTAAGTTCCACTAATTTGAAGATCCTGTTTGGATGACTTCAAGTAGACTTCTTGTTTGCCCAAGTAGGGAGAGTGCCGGATGCCGAAACTTGAAGCTCGTATTGACGGCCTATTCGCATTGAACTGTAAAAATAATAAACAGTTTAGCATTCATTATACTATGAGTTTACGTACAGTATCCGAATTTTGATTGGGTAGGTCGTCGGGAAGAAGAGTTTTAGTTCAGTTAATATCACATTGGTTCGGTTTTATAGAGCGTTTTATCTATGGTACATATATATCGGACTGACTGTTTATAAAATATTGAAACTATAGGTTCGGTTTCAATTACCCTAAAAATATATCAAGTTGTAGACATGCGTTGTCTGATAATAACAAATAATATTGGCTATAAAGTTCATCGTACCCTTTTCTCGCAATATGTGTTAGGAGGAGGTATCATTGGCGGTTCTAAGATTTTTCTCGGAGCTCCGAATGAAAATGAAGGTTTGGTGTGCTTTACGTATTTAAAATTTGGTTCGTGGGTACCAGGGCCTGGTATATCCTGATCGCGAGCACCTTTATAATTGTTGCCGAATGTATACGCTGGTTGCCTCCTGGAAAAATGATATAATCTTTTTTAATTATAAATAACTGGCTGTTGCCGGTGGCTCCACCGTAGTGGAATCATTTTAGCGTTGTACCCGGGTGCATGTGAGGCTTTCACCGCAGAGCCCAGGGTCTGCTTACTTCATCTCCTCCTTTGGTTCAGCTTCATCTGACCTCCCAACTCAGAGAGGAGAGCCTGTGCCAGAGCCTCGTCTGACTGCAGGTGAGATTGGTTTGGGCCCTGAACATCTTGGTAGGGCCCCAAAAACTCCCAATACTCCACCCACTTGTTGTACTGATCCCATTCTCACAAGACACATGAATCTATTCCTGGGATAAAAAGTAGGCTATAAGCATGTGCTACTAAAGAGTACTTGGTGTTAAATCCTACAGATCCCACATCCATCCGCACAGGCGATGACTTGGTCGAGCGCATCTAGCAATCTACGCTCAACCTGGTCCAGGTTACGTACCTGGGACCTGTGAGTAAGAAACTTCCGTTCATACATCTGTCTTCACAAACTTTCACATTTAAAATATTATTAGGAAGCAAGATGATAAACTTTAATTATGGTCATTCTTATGTCATGGATAACTTCCTAGAGCTCATTCTAACATTATTTTACGAAAATTACTTGAGCTATTTCTGAAAAATGTTTCTCATTAAACTGACAGATCCCTACTGAGGATTTAGAATGAGATATTTTTAATTATTTGTTTCAAACTACGAAGGCTCATATTGTACAAATGCGGGTACTCTGCAAATATAATGAATCCGGGCAATATGGCACAGCGGAAATCACCCACAATCGTTAACCGACCGTAATATATAAAGACAATAATTAAGTCCAACATTAGCCACTCAAATACAATTTTGCCTGTCGTAATAAGCCTTGAGCATCAACTTGCTCTCGAGAAAAGTGCTTCAAAATGAAGATTTATAACCTTAAAAACCTTACAATCCTTAAAACCTTATAATGCTTTAAAAAGAGGAGTAACTCTCGGGCCTCACCTCATCGGAACTCACCATGACGACGTATGTCAGAATTGAACCGACTAAAACCGCACAGTTCATCGCATTTACCTGTATTACTGGGGACCCAGGTACGCCCTAGATTCGCGGCGATGCCTAGGGCTCCGCCCTATAATCCGAGGGGTCAGGTCTACTGGTGGTCGTCGGAGATCGCGAGGCTCAGACGGGCCTGCGTGATCACGCACCGCCGGTGGGCCCGATTCCGTAGGAGGCGTCGCCGCCCCGCAGATGCGGAGGCCCGAGAGGCGGAGTTGTACGAGGGATACAGGGAGGCCAGAGGTGCCCTCCGAGCAGAGATAAGGCGGGCCAAAAAGACGGCCCGCTGCGAACTGCTGGAGACGCTGGAGCGGGACCCTTGGGGGCGGCCCTACCTAATGGCAAGGGGAAAACTGCGCTCCAAGGCCCCGCCGTTAACCCAGTGTGTCCAGCTGGAGCTGCTCGGAGGAGTTGTTAGCTCCCTGTTCCCAGCGCGGGCGGTGGAACATGTTCCACCGCAGATGACTCCGCCTCGGTTGCCAATGGTGCCCGACGTGGATGACGACGACGTGCCCGAGGTCACTTGGGTAGAACTAGAGCTGGCGGTGAGAAGGCTGAGAGCCAAACGCACCGCCCCGGGACCCGACGGCATTCCAGGCCGAGCGTGGGTCCTAGCTCTAGTCGACGACGCTCTCGAGCCCCGACTGAGAGGGCTTCTCAGCGCATGTTTGGAGCGGGGCCAGTTTCCGAAATTGTGGAAGACGGGGAAACTGGTCCTCATCCGAAAGGAGGGGCGCCCGGCGGACTCACCGTCCGCCTACCGGCCCATAGTGTTGCTCGACGAGGTTTGCAAGCTCTTTGAAAGAGTAATTGCGAAGCGTCTCGTCGAGCACCTCTCAAGAGTGGGGCCGGACCTGGCGGATGGCCAATATGGCTTCCACCAGAGGCGCTCCACCGTGGATGCCATCATGCGCGTGAGGGCTCTGGCGGAGGATGCAGTAGCCCGGGGTGAGGTGATGTTGGCGGTGTCCCTGGACATCGCCAACGCGTTCAACACCTTGCCCTGGAGTTGCATTAGGGAGGCGCTCGTGTATCACGAAGTGCCTCTCTACCTCCGCCGCATAGTCGGGGCGTATTTGACGGAGAGAGCCGTCTTCTACCCAACCGTGACCGGTCTCGGCCGGCGTGAGATGTCGTGCGGTGTTCCGCAGGGATCGTTCCTGGGGCCGCTCCTGTGGAACATCGGATACGACTGGGTGCTTCGCGGTGAGCTCGCAGACGGTGCCGCCGTCACGTGTTACGCGGACGACACGCTCGTGACGGCGTGCGGAGCGACGTACCGCGAAGCGACCCTGAAGGCCACGACCGCGGTTGCCCAAGTCGTGGAGCGGAACCGGCGGCTGGGTCTCGAGGTGGCTCTGCATAAAACCGAGGCCCTGTTCTTTCATGGGCCTCAGAGCAAGCCACCTGAAGGATCCAGTCTCATCGTAGGAGGTAATCGCATCGGCATCAAGCCCCAAATGAAATATTTGGGGCTCGTGCTCGACGGCCGATGGGACTTCGGAGAGCACATCCGAAGTCTAGCCCCCAAACTGAAGGGCACAGCTCTCGCTCTGGCGCGGCTGCTGCCCAACATGAAGGGGCCCGATGACTCCTGCAGGAGACTCTACGCGGGGATCGTGCGGTCCATGGCCCTGTATGGGTGCCCAATATGGGCGGAGGCCCTGAAGGTCGGAAGTGTGCAGATGCTGCGCGCTCCGCAGCGAGTGATGGCCATCAGGGTCATTCGCGGGTACCGCACGATCTCCTTCGAGGCGGCGAGTCTCCTTGCCGGAACTCCGCCATGGGACCTGGAGGCGAGAGCCCTTTCGCAACTGTACCAGTGGCGAAAGGAGGCGCGGGAGCAGGGACTGAACCCCGAGCATCGAGAAATCGAGGCCGTGCAGTCCCAGCTCCGCCAGGTCATCGTGGTGGAGTGGAAGGAACGACTTGGGCGACCAAGCGCAGGGCACGCCGCAATAGCGGCGGTAAGGCCCATCATGGAGGATTGGCTAGATTGGCGACACGGAAGCCTCTCGTACCGACTGACGCAGGTGATCTCCGGGAAGGGGTGCTTCGGGGACCACCTGCATCGGATCAGGAAGGAGCCAACGCCTGAGTGTCATCACTGTGACGCGAGCGAGGACTCAGGGCTGCACACGCTGGCGGACTGCCCGGCGTGGGAGGCGCCGAGGCGTGACCTCATGGCAGCCATCGGGGTGGGAGTCCTCTCGCTCGGCAGCATGATTGCGGCAATGGTGCGGAGCGCGAGTGCGTGGGCCGCCGCCACCTCGTTCTGCGAGCATGTGATGCTCGCGAAGGAGATGGCGGAGCGCGCCCGGGAGAGGTTCAGAACTCTCCCGGCCCGCCGAGCCCGCAACATGCTCGCCGCACGTCGCAGGCGACTCAGGCGCCGGAGGTCGCTTAACGACCTCCATCCTCCATGAGCGCAGGCCTGGGGGTGGCAGGTGAGGCCGCCTGTCACCCCAGCAGAAGCAGGCCGGGACGGTGGGGCAACTAACGCCCCTCCCCCAAACCGGGGCAAGACGGGGACACCGTGGTTCCCAAACCCTAGGGGGCCATCTCGAAACGGGAGATGGCCCAGGGTCAGTCGGGGTGCGAGGGATATGCTCTATGGGCAACCTTACACCCCGGCGTCTGCAGACCCGAGACGGCGTGCGGTTTTAGTCGGTTCAAGCCCGACATAACCGCCCCCGCTGGCTGGCGGGGGGGGCATCCGAGGGGATTTCCGCACGAAAAAAAAAAAAAAAAAAGGTACGCCCTAGATAGGACCTGACCTCCCCAAAGCGACTGCCATCTGACCTCCACAATCCACTGACTGTATTGAAGTTCTGTAGTGATAAAGAAAAGAAAAGAAAGAAAGAAAAAACTAATATACTAATGGTCCGTCTTTTTAGGATTGCAACTACCCCTTAACGATACCACAGATATTCATATTGTATGGTAACCGGAACCTTAAAACGTGTTCTCCGTGACACGGTCCCTCCGTGTCTCACTGTGTTAAGAATGGTCACCTACTCCTGGTTGGTTGACCTGGCTAGTATTTCTTAACTTTGCAATGTGCTAACCTGCTCGGTTACCATTTATCTACGAGACCCTACCCTACTCCTATTAGTAAAAAATCTGTAGGTAAGTTAAGCAAGTAAGGTAAGCAAAAACACTTACTTCTCTGGTATTGGTGGGAGGTACAAATTAGGTGGTGGAGTCCATTGGTCCCAAGGTTGGTATGGAGGACGAGCCACTGGCATTGCAGTGTAGGCAGGTGGTCTTTTATACCGGGAATCACCTCGCGGTACATATGCACCCGGTCCGGGAACCTTCGTCTTGGAAGTTATGATTTCAAGTTGTGGTGACACTAAGCTGCCCGGTATTCTGAACTGACCTGATCGATTCAATTGAAGCATGAAAATGTGACCGCATTTATTTAGTCACAAACTTAATAGTTATTTTTTAGATGTCTTGAGAGGGTTTAGTGTAAAGTTAAATCCAAGTTTGTGAGGTCGAAATCCTTACTCCATGGCCGCAGCGGTATTTCTCACTCAAAGGGGTACGAATTCTTTTAACGTTATATTGGGTAAACTATTCATCTGGCGCAGTCTTTCCACTCGTAGTTGGGGAGGGGGGGGGGGGTGTCAAACGGCAGTCACTCCCATAACAGTCAAACTTGCAGAAGAAACCTCATCTGCAAGTCTGGCTTCGGTCTCGATTATTTTGATGGGGCCCCATATACCCTAATAAACCATTACTATAAAAAAAATTATGAAAAAATAGGTGGATTTCATTGAAAGACAATTTATTCCCAATTTTTTCTATAATTTTTCTGTGTGACTCATAGTTTGCCCGATATAGTGTGAAAACCATTCGCAAACCGTTTTCAAGATGGCGGCCGTAGGACAAGAGTTGCAGCCCCACAAACCTGGATTTAACTTTACACCGACCCGTTCTAGACATTAAAAAATAAAATGGCGTTCTCTGATGTTTTCACGCTAAGCCTTGAAAAATGTAACATTTCAATGGACTATAAAGCCTGCATTTCCATAAGCCGGTAACCATGGCGTGGAATGTCGAGTCTGAGTCTGTGTTTCCGGAAAGCTGAAGTGAAGCGTGCTCCATTATCGATCACATCAACATTTACCAACAGGTAAGATTGAGAAGAGATGCGAGCCTATTGATCATAAAAAATGAATCAGTTCAGTACCTTTTTAGGGTTCCGTTGCCAAATGGCAAGAAACGGAACCCTTATAGATTCGTCATGTCCGTCTGTCTGTCCGTCCGTATGTTACAGCCACTTTTTTCCGAAACTATAACAACTATGCTGTTGAAACTTAGTAAGTAGATGTATTCTGTAAAAAATACATATAATTTTGGGGGTTCCCATACTTAGAACTGAAACTCAAAAAATCTTTTTTCATCAAACCCATACATGTATGGTATCTATGGATAGATCTACAAAAATGATATTGAGGTTTCTAATATAATTTCTTTCAAAACTGAATAGTTTGCGCGAGAGACACTTCCAAAGTGGTAAAATGTGTCCCCTCCCCCCCTGTAACTTCTAAAATAAGAGATTGATAAAACTAAAAAAATATATGATATATTACTATGTAAACTTCCAACGATAATTGGTTTGAACGATTTTTTTTAATACGTCATAAATCGTAAACTGCAATTTACCTTTCATTCAATCAACTCAAATATAAAAATTAAAAAAAAACATTACCATGTTACTTGCTGCTACGGAACCCTTAATGGGCGAGTCCGTCTCGCACTTGGCCGCTTTTTTTTTAATTTATTTGTTAAAAGATTATCGTTTTTTGTCTTGTGTGATTTTTGACAGTATAATAAATATTTAAGTTCTTACGATGAGAAAATAATACGGTAAAATTTTATAATTTTACCTTTTGGTCCAATTCCACGCACGTCGAACATCTGTGCCGCCAGTGACCGTGCTGGTTTGTTAATTAATTTAGTCTTAAGACCAAACGTGTAAGCTGGCATTCTTTTTATATGTGAATAACCCGGTCCTCCTGAAAAGAAAGATAAATAATTATCGAATTAAGTCATTTAAGCCAGCGCTACTTTTAAATTCGTAGGTCTAAACTATTATAAATTTAATAACACACTATAAATGCAGCACGTTGTCCACGAAAGAAAGTCCTTGCTAGGTGAATTAAATAGACGTCAAAGTAACATCCACTGGCGTTCGTTGTGGATGTTCTCAAACTTCTAGAGTGCTGTTCGATCCACTAGTGGAGCAGACGGTGGATCTTAAAACATGAATTGATGTCACAGGATTCACTACGCCACTGGCGGATCATAGTGAAACCCAGACTGCTGTTTGCTCAACTGGTGGATCGTAGTGGTGGATCACAATAGTCTGAGGGGAATTGATTCGGTACAAGTGATTAATACAATTTCGGATGATATGGGTGCTAGAATTAGGTACATTTTTAAAAGGAAAGAAGGATGAGTGTGGAAACAATAAAAAAAATCCAACACCTTGTGGGTATGTGTATCATGTACCTTTTTTTTTTGTATCATGTACCTGTAGATAGTGATGATGACTTAAGACATGAGGCTTACCAAATAACCCCGGTGTCTCGTAACGGTCTGGGCCAGGCATTGGTACTTCTTGTGATATACGACCCTTCCGCACCGCGGGATTTAATATTTTCTGTTTTACAAACTTTTGCCTGCACTCCCATCCCCACGGCATGATTTATATCTTTATAATATTTACTATAATTAAAACTCCCCAAAAATACGAGTATATCCTATATAGAAATAAATTTAATTTTCTTTAAATATCAAGGCACATATAAATATAAACACAGTATGACATCAATGTATATTATCGAAAGGATACGTCAAATTCATATTATATTTGTGCTCGGCCAGCGTCATACATACAGCTCTATAGAAAAGAGATTCTAAATCACATGGAATAAAGCTCGCTATAACATTAAGAATAAAAATGGTACGACCGTTGGAATCATGAGGGCAAATAAAAACTCAGTAGAATTTCCACGGTCAGGAAATTGAGCTGCACCGGATATCGTCGCACCGGAACGACGTGCGACGGTGGAATCGCTTCCGGTCGAGGTGGGCCCTCCTTCATTTTTTCATTATTTCTCACATTCCATTTCTATAGTGATTTTCAGAGGTAATTTTTGGTTGAATGTTTCAGCGTATCAACTAATAATTTATTTATCAACTATAATTATCAACATTGTCTCTTTGAATATTGATCCGTTATTTAGTAGCTATCTAAAACCAATTCATTGTTTATCCTTGGGTTCTTTCCTACAGTTAAATACAAATAAGGTGAGTTAAATACATAAATAAATTAACTGCGTAAATTGACGGCATCTGTGGCGTAGCGGTGGTGCTTCGACTACTACGACAGGGGGCGCGGGTTCGATTCCCGCTCAGTGCAAATATTTGTATGCATGAATATGTATATTTGCATTGGTCTGGGTGTTTCTATGCATAATATGTATGTATTTACAAAAAAAAGTATATAAGTATGTTTATCCACATTCTGGAACCCATAACACAAGCTAGTTAAACTATGCTTCCTTTGGGTCTAGAAAGTGCTGTGTGGCTGTGTGAATGTCGTAGAATATTTATAAAAAAATGTTCACCTTATGAAGTTACGTCCGTTATTATTTTATCGTTTTTATTTATTTTTATTCATCACCCGAACTTGTAAAAATATTATTTGAAAAGAATGAAGTGTGACGTCATACTTCTTTAGTTCATACAAAATGTTATATGAAATTAGTATTAAACTAAATTAAAATAATTATATAAGATTCCTCTACCGGGTCCTAGAATCTAAACTCCTCAAATAAGAGCTCATTTCGTTTATTTTAACTAATACATAATAAATATTTCGTTAATAGATATTCTTTGCTGGAGTGCTTGGTTGGGGACCTCCACGCGATGCACCCTGGGCAACGGAGACAGCAGCCCCTCTCTCCTAGGGCGGGAGAGACGCTGCCGCGTGCGGCCAACTCCGACCGAGGCGAGGACGGCCCTGTTGAGGGCTGTTCGGAAGCTTTCCACGTGTCCCTCTGATTAGCAGATGGCACAGTGGAGAGCAAGTAAGGGGGCCATCTCGAAACCGGAGATGGCCCAGGGTCAGTCGGGGTGCGAGGGATATGCTCTATGGGTAACCTTACACCCCGGCGTCTTAAGACCCGAGACGGCGTGCGGTTTTAGTCGGTTCAAGCCCGACATAACCGCCCCCGCTGACCGGCGGGGGGGTATCCGAAGGGATTTCCGCACGAAAAAAAAAAAGGTATTCTTTGCTTAGGGCACGCCGCAATAGCGGCGGTAAGGCCCATCATGGAGGATTGGCTCACACCAGCAGAAGTAGGCCGGGATGGTGGGGCGACTAGTGCCCCTCCCCCAAACCGGGGCAAGACGGGGACACCGTGGTTCCCAAACCCGAGGGGGCCATCTCGAAACCGGAGATGGCCCAGGGTCAGTCGGGGTGCGAGGGATATGCTCTATGGGCAACCTTACATCCCAACGTCTGTAGACCAGAGACGGCGTGCGGTTTTAGTCAGTTCAAGTCCAACATAACCGCCCCCGCTGCACGGCGGGGGTGTATCCGAAGGGACTTCCGCACGAAAATAAAAGGAATTTTTTGCTTTGGCTTAGTTTGCCCGTCTTACAAAACCATTAGGTATTATGGAAAATTTACCCGTAGTTATTCAGTTTGTAACCTTTTAAGCTCTTTACATCAAACTTATTAGGATTTCTATGTCAATCTCTGAGAAGGAATATTAGAAATTCCTAATAACTCGATTGTGAATAAACCTATGGAAGGTACGTTGTCCCAGGGGTGTGTGTTGGGTAACCTCCTCGAGTGTCGCTTCGATTCCGATCCCGCTGCAGTCCGGGGGGAACGGAATCGGAGCGGCCGGTACACCCTGGGCGGCGGTCAATGGCTTCCCCTTCACCCCTTCATAGGGTTGGCATTGATCGTCGGCCAATACCCAACGTGGCGGGAACACATCGCTCTCCGTACTCCTCTGCTTTCAGAGGAGACAGGATGAGCGATGCTGTTAGTGGTGAGATGGCCCAGGGTCAGCCGGGGTGCGAGGGATATGCTCTATGGGTAACCTTACACCCCGGCGTCTGAAGACCCGAGACGGCGTGCGGTTTTAGTCGGTGCAAGCCCGACATAACCGCCCCCGCTGGCAGGCGGGGGGGTATCCGAAGGGATTTCCGCACGATAAAAAAAAAAAAAAAAAGAAGGTACGTTGTCCCACTTCCCTTTTATAATTTATTCATGTAAGTAATGGAAAATTAAAAACGGATCAATATGGCGGATGGTGGAGCATTCATTATTCACGCCATATTCCCTGGACATGGGGATCGTGGACTTTGTAGATATAACCTTATAAGAACTGCTGCTCCCGAAAAAGCTATGTCGAACGTTACATGGATATTATTGGCATCATCATTACGACCTCTGTGGCGTTCAACTGCCACCGGGCCGCGGGTTCGATGCCCACTCAGTCAGTGAAAGTGTTTGTATGCATGAATACGTCTATTTGCATTGGTCTTGGTATGTCTATGTAGGTATATTATGTATGTATTTATTTACAAAGAAAAGTATATAAGTATATTTAATCACGTTCTAGAACCCATATTATAAGCTATGCTTGGTTTGGATTTAGAAAGCGTTGTAACCCAGAAAATATTCATGTACTAGCTGTTGCTGAATTTTTTTTTGAATTTAGATTTTTTTTGCTGAATTAAGAAAGTTTTAGTTTAGAATACTAAAATAATTGGTAATTACTTTAATTTTTATTTTCTTTCGTAATGTTATCACATATAATATTGTAAAGTAGAAATAGAATATTAGCATTTTGGCAAATGTGAAGCCATTGCGTAATTCAGAAATAATACATATTAAGATGGCAGCACGAGTGTGACGCCCCTGGTGTTGCGCACGTCCATAGGCCTCGGTAACTGCTTCCCATAAAGTGGGTCGTGACTCGTGTCCTTGTCTGCCACCTCAGTGAAAAACAATACACAATAATAAATAATAATACTGCCTACATAATAATAAATAATAATACTACATAATAATACTACATAATACATAATAATACTACATAATAAATAAATATTACATCATACATTTTATATCATATATTTTAATTTATCTCTCAATTTTATTGAGTTATTCCTCGGTGAGATCTTAATAGCTAGTATTGGCGTAAACGTGGATTGACAGAAGGAGAGATTGTGCCAGTGCAGGGGAATCTTAGCAATATTTAAAACTTTAAATATTGCTAAGATTCCCCGTGTCATTGCGAATAAAGTCTTATTAGAAAATCTGCCGCTTCGTTGCCTTTCGTGCATTTGTGGTTCACTAAACTTTATTACATCTTTGTTTTAAGCGGAACATCCAACTAACGTAAGAGCAAGACAGCGTAGAGTATGAAAATTGGCGCATTTTAAATGGGTGTATTGTTTTGAGGCGTAAAAATAGTACGTACGATTTTGAGATGTGTGAACAACACAGAATAGGAATGTGTCTTATGTAAGCTTATGTAAGATGATGTCTATTTTCATGTGGGTCAGCTGAAACGATATCTTAATACCACTACTGTTATCTGTTTTACCGTTCGCTCTGCACAGTTAAGTTTGATTTCAATTTTACATTTTTATTCAAGTGATGGCAAGAGAGACAGTGGTATTGGACCATTTAGAACTTAAGTTGATGCAGCAAAGATATTAGAGGCATAAGCATAGACAAAAACTACTAGTGATGGAAAACTATGGAGACAGTTCGAAGAGGCCTTTGTTCAAAAGGACAAATAGATATTAGAACTTAAATATAATATTATATATATATATTTCAATTATTATTGTGAAGTTATGTATGTTATGCGTATGTAATGTAAAAATCTAAAATATAGAACATATTGTAGATTTTACATTTTTATCCCGCAATCTAAAATAAAAGTTGTTATTACTATGTGTATCTCTTAATCCTCCTTTTATTAAGACGATAGCTAGCTGGACAGATTATTAGGCTTAAGTATTATACGCAGAAGTCATTAGAGGATTTTGATCTAACCTGCAGTGAAGACAAGCCAGTAAAGAACAGCCTGCAGGTGACTATTTTATACGATGTCAGATTATTTTGAAATACTTATTGAATTAATTTAAGTTGAAAATTGATACGGGACATCGGGGATATCAAACAATATTTCCCATTTGCCGACGCGCTGACTCATTAACCTCCCTATGCGGTCACCATGAGAAATATGGATACCTTTTTAAGTTTCGTGTCACATTGTATTTCAAAATATAGTACAAAGAAATTATAACTGCAAACGATACCAAGCTACAACGAAACGTAAATTCAAGGAAACTCCATGTAAAACAAATCTAGTTAAGTGCACGAAACCACTTTGTCATTTAATTGTCACGTCGAAAGCGCACAGCTCAATATGCAGTTAGGCGGTTTCTTGTTTTTCCCTGTTCAGTGGTTTCTACACTGAATTATTATGATATGTTACACTTGAAGAGAATTTCAGAGTAAAAATCACACTAGGACTGGGGATAGTGTGAGAGAGATAGAAAATTTTAAATCGAGTTTTATTATTTTAGTAATGTCATTAATTTGTAGTGTATAATAAAATTACATATTCCAAAAGTGTGAATGTAAATGTAATGCAAGCTGTAGACAGGGCACTATGGCGCTCATTAGGGGAGACCTATGTCCAGCAGTGGATTAGAATAGGTTGATGATGATGAATTTTATTTTACCGAACCTAAGTTAAATGTAACGTAATTATATGTAGGTATTGAATTCATTTGATGCCACTAGCAACTTCTTTGGCTAGGTTATGTTTCTACTTTTATAATGCAATCAGATTCAAAATGTCTTTGTAATTTAAGTCACCCTTAAAATATATAGTTATATACATAAATTTTCATTCAACATTTTTTAGAGGTTAAGTTTGCACCTCAACATCAAAATTTGTATCTTAGTGCACGTGAAACTCTTTGATGAACGTCCTAAGACAATCAGAAGAAAAACAAAGAGGGACGTGAAGTTAAAAATCAATAGCAAAGGTTGACTCGGCAGCGCTCGGCTTAAACTCTGAAAAATGTTGCCAGTTGGAATTGACTTTCGCTGTTCAGGGTCCAAAGTTACAGTATGCTTCAGTTACGCGTAATACGGCTGACCCATTTCGCTTTATTGTTGTAAGTGTAGTGTCGTGCCTTTTTTTTTTTTTATCGTGCGGATATCCCTTCGGATACCCCCCCGCCGGCCAGCGGGGGCGGTTATGTCGGGCTTGCACCGACTAAAACCGCACGCCGTCTCGGGTCTTCAGACGCCGGGGTGTAAGGTTACCCATAGAGCAAATCCCTCGCACCCCGGCTGACCCTGGGCCATCTCACCACCAACAGCATCGCTCATCCTGTCTCCTCTGAAAGCAGAGGAGTACGGAGAGCGATGTGTTCCCACCACGTTGGGTATTGGCCGACGATCAATGCCAACCCTATGAAGGGGTGAAGGGGAAGCCATTGACCGCCGCCCAGGGTGTACCGGCCGCTCCGATTCCGTTCCCCCCGGACTGCAGCGGGATCGGAATCGGAGCGACACTCGAGGAGGTTACCCAACACACACCCCAGTGTAGTGTCGTGCCTAGTTTTTAATTTTGTCAGCATTCAAAGTAGCCGAGTTATTTTCACATATTTTTGTAGACTCTATTTTGTATAAATAAAAACAGAAAGGTGCTTATTTTGGTTTGTTGTTTCACTTCTCGCTGGCTTTATACGTCCACTTGGGCTTTAAATAATTAAAAATACTTTCGAATTATTAATAAAATAAAATATACGGGATTTCCGCACGAAAAAAGGTACCTGCAAATATTTAAAAAATGTTTTGTTTTATTTCCAGATAATTAATAATTGTCAAATATGTCTATTTGATATTGAAAAAAGATATAAAAATAATTTACGATATTGGGATTTGGGTTACAATAGTTGCAACGGCTACATAGATGAAATTCACATGTTCATATTTACAATAAATAAATGCAGTTTCATGAAGAGCTAGATCATAGAGATAGTATATTATGAACTTCAGAATTACTATTTTATTTCTCTACGAAACGGCATAGCTGTAAATTTTAGTTAAAAACCAAAAAAAAAACAACATTACGCTGGGCGACCTTTTAGTCTAAGATCCCAGTATAAAACGATCTTCATCGAGCTGGTTTATGGAAGAAAAGTGTATTACATCAAATTAAATACGTCAATAAATATATTGCAAATGAATTGGCTAAAAAATTTCAATCTAAATTATGATTAATTAAATTAAATATGTCTTTGTCAATATATGAAATACTCTCATCAAATAACCAGCTCGGTGAAGGTCGTTTTACACTGGAATCCAATACTATTGCAAAACCGTATTCTTCTCAATTTCTTATATATGAATTGCATTTAATTAAACCAATTTCATCTGACTTAAACCATATCGTGGAATCTTGGTCTTTGAGCTTTAATCATATTTAGGTGAAACCACTACATTTCGCAACTGAGTTTCTCATTTTACTAGTTGTTATTTTTTTTTATAATGAACACCTCAATATAGCTTTACGTCGCCTAATGGTAAGCAAAAGGTAAAGTCTCGGGAATGTAATCTTTATAAAGTTTCGAATCCATTTGCTAACTATTTTACAAAACTATAAATAGGCGAGGCCGCGGTGGCGGCCAATGTCCGCCGGTAACCCTAACCCTTTCGAGGGCTTACCCGGGGTGCCCATGGATACTTGGGAAGGACACCGTGTGGTTTTAGTCGGTTCGATTCCGACACGCCCACCCCATCGTCGGCACCGATAGCCCGTGAAGCCCGTGGGGTATCCACACGCTACAAAAAAAAAATATTAATATTGGGAAGGCACTACATTGCTACTATACTATAATATAAATTACTACAATAGTGGATTATTCTATCATTTTAAAAAGCTCCAAGCATTTTTCGTTTATTAAGTTCGAAGGGAGGCTTATGAAAGATATAAGATATAGACATGGATCACAGAGCTTGTTGGAGTCACGTTTTCGTGTAAGCCTCCTAGGTGACTGGGCATTTTTCTTATAAAAAGATTGCTGTGAAACGGAGTCCTGTAATTTTATGATAGTAAGTTTGATCATGAGTTTGCTTTCAGAATCAAATTAACATTGAGCATTTTGTAGATTCGGAACGTCTGTATTTCATATGTGTCTATGTAAATGTCATCATATCAAATCCAAATTTTACAAATCGGTGGGACAATGAAGAGGTTGTGGGTGCGATACCTCAGTATTTGACGAGGGCAGAGCCACGGGCGTTAACTAATATTTAATAGGTCTAAGAAATTCTGAAATGTATTACCATAACAATTTTTCGTACACAGTCACACACAGTTCGTTTTCAGTACACAATCTGCTATATTAATTAATTACGTAGGCAAATACCATATATTCCTTTTTCCCTCTCTGTTAGTAAATCATATTTCAGCAGGTCGCTTATAACTCCTTTAAGAGTGAATGTATGTACAGAATGTACTCGTATTTCTTTCCCAGAGGAATAAATATGAATCCGTTTTAAAGGTTAATGCTCCGAAAACGTTGTTCTAGTGGTTTGTAAATTATGATGAAGTATATTCCAGATCACAAATGGTTCCTTAACGTGTCCTTACTTTGTTTGCATTTTTGGTTTGGTTTATATGTTTTTTTTTATATTTAGGACACGTCAATTTGACTTTACCTCGCCTCATGGTAAGCTGAAGGTAAAGTCTCAGAAAAGAGGGTCACCATTACATACACGTACCATGTTAACAATGGTGGCACTCAGCTTGACGGCCGCATCAAAAGAGGATTGTCATCGCAGCACCGCGTGACACCCACCGGTCCCACTAGTGCTGCGACCACAATCCCCCTGCCCGGCTATGCACTTGCTGACTCCTGAAGGCAATCGTACCGAAATTGGATTACTATGGAGGGTTTTTCGCAATCTTGCACGGTAGTACCCACCCGGCCGAATTTTGTGACAAATTTGTGTCATGTCATCAAATTTCTACCACCAGTAAAAATGGAATGGAATGGAATTGAATTTAAAAATGGAATGTAATTTTATAGAAGTGATCCTCCTCCTTTCCGTAATTTGGTTTGGTTGACTCTTACGGAAGTGACTGCCATTCAATGTTCCAACCTTAAAAGTTTTCCGTGTACAAGACGTCCACTCCTCTCCTCACTATTTAATAAATTTAAAATAAATAAATAAATATTTTAGCACTTTCTACACAATGCTATTTAGACCCAAAGTTAGCATAGCTTAACTAGTTTGTGTTATGGATTCTAAAATGCGGATATACATTCATAGATTCATTTTTTTTTAAATACATAGAAACACCTAAACCAATGCAAATAGACATCGAACGTGCGCCACGGACTATAGAAATTACCTATCTTATACCTTTACCTTTATATATGATCTAAATCTCAGAAATGTTTCCAATTTTCATGAAATTTAGTGGGGTTTCCGGGGCGATAAATCGATCTAGCTAGGGTTCATTTTTAGAAAACGTCAAATTAAAAAAAACCGAGCAGAGCTCGGCCACCCAGATAAAAAATATTGTGTTAAATCAAATCCCTGAACATGCACTAGCACGTCCAGGAATCTGACAAGGGATTGTGCGTTCTTTAATCAATTGAATCAACGTCAGGCGTCTCGATTGGATAACACGAAGTCCAACACTGAGGCAAACAATGATGGTGCATGACAGAAATGTGATTAGTTTTGTATTTAGTAATACATTTTAATGTAGTTAGTACATTATATACAAATAAATTGCGTTACGAACACTTGTTTTGACAAAGTATACCACCGACACACACTTAAAAAAACATCCGTTCCCGCAGGGGGAACGCACAGGTAGATTTCGTTATTTTAGAGCAAAAAATAACCTATCGGTTAGAAATATTTTTTTGTCCCACTATGACCTATGCTTCTTCTATGACCCACACCGAGCGCATTTTTAACATGTTTAATTTTTTTTCTCGAAAACGGTAACTTTTAGCGAAAAACTTTTCAGACATTTATTTTAGACTTAAAAATGGCCTATCGATTAAAAATGTTTCCGACTGCAAGAATGTTCACCGGTTAGAAGTTATGATTTTTTTCCCAAAAAATTTTGGTTTTTCCCCCTGCACTTTTAGTTAAAGTTTTAATCTTATAGATATTGAATAAATCACTTGTACTTTTCCACAATTATTTATTTATTTGAACCTTACCGGTTTCACCTTACGGCATTATCAAAGGTCTACAATGTTTTAAACTAAAAAACTACTATATTTTATGTGTGGGTACTTTTAAAAAAGAGTATACCAGCTTCAACTTTTTTCCCCAAAATTTGGGGAAATTTAAATTTTCATAAACGTAATTATGTTTTGCAAAAATAATTTATACATTATAAAATTAATTGTATTACAGTGAAATGTCAAATATAAAATGTCAAGGAATTATAATTAAATTAAATTAAAGTAATTGTCAAATCAATGATGTCAAATGGATTACATACTTAGATTACAATATTAAAAAATGTCAGTGACAACAATAAATTAAGATTACAACGAATTATTAACAAATAAAATAGGTATGTATATGTCATTATTATTGTAATAGAGGTGAACGGCTCAGATCTAACTGTTGGTTAATTATATTGTTTCTGGCCGTGTTTGTCAGTCTGTTTATTTCCAATGCTTCTAGGGCGTTCATTTTCCTGCCTTTGTCACATAGACGCAGAGCTTTAAAACCAACTTTTGGGTCAAAAGTGTGGTTTTCCAGAAGCAGGTGTTCTGCAAAATTGGACTCAGTTTTTTTGAGTCTCCAGCCTCTAACGTGTTCAGCGACTCTAATTTCAAAGGATCGTCCAGTTTGGCCAACGTATTTTCTGTTGCAGGTGGAACATGTCAACTCGTATATACCACTCCTCTGTGGAATTGGGGTTGCATCCCTATTATTACAGATTAGGTTTTTTAAATTGTGAGTGGTATAAAAAGCTGCTTTGCATTCAGATAGATTTCTGGCACATTTGTACGAAGTATGACCAATATACGGTATACGAGCCCATCGTTTTTTGGGTGTTTCCACGGTCATGGATGCATCTCCCTTGTACGCCAGACCTGCGACAGTCCTGTATCTTCCGCGTGTAACTAGCTTATCTATTAGTTGGGATGGGTAACCATTATTGGTCGCTATGGCCTTAATCACTGTCAATTCATCCTCAAAATCTGAGTGCGACATCGGGATCGACAGTAGTCGGTGCACCATCGAGTGGAACGCGGCGTGTTTATGACTTATTGGGTGCCTAGAATTTACGTGTATTCCATTATCGGCGAAGGTGGGCTTTCGGTAAATTTTAAATATATGTCTGTTGTCAATTATTTTAATAGTGATGTCAAGAAAATTAATTTTGTCCTGTCCTATTTCTATAGTGAATTGTATTTTGGAATTAATTGTATTAATAAATGTCAAAAAATTATTTAGGGTCTCTATATTTCCGGTCCATAAACAAATAATGTCATCCACATACCTATACCAGTAAGCAATAAATGGTTTATACATACTGTTCGTTAGAATTTGCTTTTCGATACAATTCATAAAAACATCTGCACAAAGTGGTGAGAGGGGGCTACCCATAGCGAGGCCATTAATTTGTTTATAAAATTTACCACAGAACTTAAAATAATTTTGGTCTAGGCAGACCGATATGGTGTGCTCCAAGTCTATTGCAACTTGAGGGTCTACTACAGATTCTATTAGGATGTCTTTTATTGCACTCTTACATTCATCTAAAGGAATACTAGGGAATAGATTTTTCACATCAAAGGAGATGAGCATAGCTTCGTCTGGTACATACATTTTTTCGAGCTTTTTCACAAGATCAAGGCTGTTTCTTATAGTATTGGTGGGTACAAAGTTAGTATGGTGTTTGAATAATTTATTAGACTCTGCTGCTAACTTGTATGCTGGTGCACCGGTGTATGACACCACTGGACGAATGGGAACTTCCGGTTTGTGTAGTTTATAGTAAGCATGCAGTTTTGGAGGTTGGGGGTTCATCAGCTTGAATTTATAGGTGTTCTTTCCGAATATGCTGTTTGCGGATTGTAACGTTTCTTTTACAGCTTGATTGAACTTCTTGGTGGGGTCCTTCTTCAGCTCAACGAACGACGGATCATTTAAGAAGGCCTCAACCTTGGATACGTACTCTTGATGTGTTGCCACCACTACTGTGTTGCCTTTGTCCGCTTTCGTTATGACAAGGTGATGATTCTTGGTTTTAGAACGAATATTTAAAATAGTTTTAAGCTCTTGTGGTGTATTATTTTTCCTTTGTACTGGTGCTTGTTGTCTTAATACTCTGCTAAGTACATGCTTCCCGGTGAAGTTTGCTTCGGCTAATTCTAGGTCTACCGCCAAGTTATCCAAATCCTTCTGGGATAGAGGGATGTTGGGGCAGTACTTTAGCCCTTTCTCCAGTAATTCTTTTTCCCTTGTATCAAATTCAACACTGGTAAAGTTTTGAACTCTAGGATAAAATTCCCTAAAATAAGGGGGTGGCGTTAAGATTTTAAAGTTGTTGTCACGGCGTGACCTTAACATTGCCAGTTTGTTCAAGTGTCTCTTATGGGTAATAGCTGATAAACAGCGCATTTCTTCATAAACATAACGCTGTAAGACACCAAATTCCAAATCATGCAGTCTCAAACATAATTCCATGTGACAAATTTTCAGATGGAGACTTAAATGGTCGCGTTGGCAATATAGGTGTTTTATTTCACTTTGCAGCCACTTTAATTTTGTGGTATGTAAGATATTTTTCATATAGTATTTATTGTAACTGCATTTCAAACTCAGGTCGATATATTTTGGTATTAAGCCTTCCCTCTTACAGTTTGTGTTGAACCAAATATGTTCATTAACCTTGGCAAATTTTAGTTTAAGTTTTCGATAAATATCAATCAGTTCAGCCGTACCTGCTGTCTTCAGACTGTTTATACTGGAGATTGATGGCACTTGGTGGAACTTGCTACACATATTGAATAAATCACTTGTACTTTTCCACAATTATTTATTTATTTGAACCTTACCGGTTTCACCTTAAGGCATTATCAAAGGTCTACAATGTTTTAAACTAAAAAACTACTATATTTTATGTGTGGGTACTTTTAAAAAAGAGTATACCAGCTTCAACTTTTTTCCCCAAAATTTGGGGAAATTTAAATTTTCATAAACGTAATTATGTTTTGCAAAAATAATTTATACATTATAAAATTAATTGTATTACAGTGAAATGTCAAATATAAAATGTCAAGGAATTATAATTAAATTAAATTAAAGTAATTGTCAAATCAATGATGTCAAATGGATTACATACTTAGATTACAATATTAAAAAATGTCAGTGACAACAATAAATTAAGATTACAACGAATTATTAACAAATAAAATAGGTATGTATATGTCATTATTATTGTAATAGAGGTGAACGGCTCAGATCTAACTGTTGGTTAATTATATTGTTTCTGTCCGTGTTTGTCAGTCTGTTTATTTCCAATGCTTCTAGGGCGTTCATTTTCCTGCCTTTGTCACATAGACGCAGAGCTTTAAAACCAACTTTTGGGTCAAAAGTGTGGTTTTCCAGAAGCAGGTGTTCTGCAAAATTGGACTCAGTTTTTTTGAGTCTCCAGCCTCTAACGTGTTCAGCGACTCTAATTTCAAAGGATCGTCCAGTTTGGCCAACGTATTTTCTGTTGCAGGTGGAACATGTCAACTCGTATATACCACTCCTCTGTGGAATTGGGGTTGCATCCCTATTATTACAGATTAGGTTTTTTAAATTGTGAGTGGTATAAAAAGCTGCTTTGCATTCAGATAGATTTCTGGCACATTTGTTGATTTGATTTTTTTGTTGATTGATTTGACAATTACTTTAATTTAATTTAATTATAATTCCTTGACATTTTATATTTGACATTTCACTGTAATACAATTAATTTTATAATGTATAAATTATTTTTGCAAAACATAATTACGTTTATGAAAATTTAAATTTCCCCAAATTTTGGGGAAAAAAGTTGAAGCTGGTATACTCTTTTTTAAAAGTACCCACACATAAAATATAGTAGTTTTTTAGTTTAAAACATTGTAGACCTTTGATAATGCCGTAAGGTGAAACCGGTAAGGTTCAAATAAATAAATAATTTTGGAAAAGTACAAGTGATTTATTCAATATGTGTAGCAAGTTCCACCAAGTGCCATCAATCTCCAGTATAAACAGTTTAATCTTATAGGTTTATAATTAAAAGTTGTGTATTCATGTATACTTTGGGATAAAATTAGAACGGTTCGAATATCTTTCATGGAACGTGAAATTTTGAGGAAAAACTGATTTCACAAAAAGTGAGGCCCTACTGTCCCCTTAGGCCGGATTCCACCCGTTCACGAACTTAAACTAAGTTTACACCCAAGCAATTTTTCACCGCAGTTTGAAAGCGATCGGGGCAAAAATGCGACCGTGAGAGTGCCGCAAATTTTGGGAAGTGGAACCATACATACATATATATATATATATATATATAAACTTTTTGACCAGTGGTCATTTCGGACTCAGGGGGTCATAACTAGACCTCCTATGAAGAAATTTTTTTAAAATTCGACAGTAGTCAAGAAACCAATAGGTAGATCGATTTCATCGAAATCTACCTAAAAATCTGGATGTAATAATTACTTAAAAGTTATAAGCTTATGAAATGGAAAGCTTCAAACGTCAAACAATAATGATAGATTGTCTTCAGTTCGATCATAAAAAAATACAGTTTCAGTTTTGTAAGAAGCTTTAAAAATGAATTTTATCCATCTTTTTTAACAAAAATATTAGCAGTCAATATTGAAAACGGCCGGACCAGTAATTATGTAGGTAATGTGCAGATCATTAAGTTACAATAAGTTACAATTGATAATGTAAATAGACTTAGCTATATCATACCTACTTTGATGAAAATTTCATATCCATAGGTAAATTTAAAAAAAACGGTCTAGGTAGATGATAATTGTAATGAAAAATAAACGAGCCAGCGTTCCAACGAGGGATGATAATATATATTTCACAGGGATAGTGTGCGAGAGGGTACCGTCTATATAAGAGGTCAGAGTTCTAAATCAGACGTTAAACGGCCGTTGAGAACGGTGAGAAATGTACTGTACAGTACATTGAACCAGTTTATCAGAAGTTATGTTGAAAGATTATGATAATCAGTACTGCAGACATGATCGAAGTAACAAAGCTGGTGCTGTGATCTGACGGTTTAATTACCCGACTGCAAAAAAGGGTTACATTCGACCGTATTTTGTATGTTCTTAATTATTCGACTACCAGGAAGGTTTACGTTTTTCGCGTCTATATTTTTTATAACCAAACCTATCGACGATCAATAGGACATTACAAAATATATTGTCATAATAATATGCTCAAATTAAATTAGGAATAATAAATTTAGCAATCAATATATTAAAATGGTTATATTTACGCCGTCGGTATGAATATGAGGCGCTGGGCAACAATCAGTAAATTATTAGATCTTCGATAATGATGCTGACTGTAAAATTTCTACTGTATCACGATGACTTGACCTGTACCTTTAGTTGCGGTAAAAGGATAGCGAATAATTAAGTTCTCCAAAGGAATTCAACAATTCAATCTTGTTTACATATTAAACAAGATTAACTAAGTTTTTCGATGAAAAAATCGACATAGTAGTCTTGTCTAGTTTTGCTATTTCCAGTTTTAGGCTTATAAATATTTTAGCGACGCCATTTCTCCTCTACTGTTTGTAAAAATATAATTGTATTTTATTTTGCGGTAAATATTTTCGATGTACTTACTACCGGCTCCACTTGCGTGGAATTCTGATCCTATTCCCGGAAAATTTGCCTATATGTTATTGGAGACTATAATCTATTCATGTACAAAATTTCAGCCAGATCTGTTCAGCCATTTGAGCATGATTGAGCAATTTTAGTAATATACCTAGACATCAATGGCAGCAAACATGAAAACATCCACACATCTTCACAATCATAATGTTAGAAGGATGACTGTTCAAACAACATCACTATACTCAACTAGCAAAATATTCTTTTTTTTTGCAAAGGTATTTCCGGAGCCTGTGCTATGCCCATCGTTTACCTTTTTGTCATTAGGTAATTACACTCAAGAAGAGTTGCCATACTAGTAAAACTGACCTAAAATTTTGTGTCATCATCTCCCGGTCTATATATATTTATGTCACTACGCTCTGGCAATTTCACACATAATTCTAGGGCCCAGTGTAACTTAATTTAAAAAAATAATCAGTTCCAGTTGTCCCATGGCACTAGTGGGACATAATCATCTCACCTGTCCCATCATGGGACTGGGTCAATGGGACTAGTAGAATGGACCTTAAGTTTGAGGTTTTTAAAGCTGATTGGCGTATATGTGTATACGTGTTAGTACGTGACGATGAAAAGAGAGCAGATGCTATTTTAATACTGTCATGGACGCAGGGGTATGGATGAAGCTATCTTCCCGGCGGTTTGAGAGTAATAACTGCGTTTGAGAGTAAGAACTGCGCTGAGATGAAGAGAAGATTGACAGTAGTCAATCTTCTCTTCATCTCAGCGCAGTTCCCGGTCGTATTCGAAGCCTTCACCTCGGAGCCCGGGATCCACTTACTCCTTCTCCTTTGGTTAATACGGTTTTTATGAGAGCGACTGCCGTCTGATCTCCCAACCCCGAGCGGAAAGCCTGCGCCAGAACCTCGTTCGTTAATCAGCAGGTGAGATTGCCTTGTCTCGAGGGTCTAAGTGGATCCTTATTGTTGAGTCAATAATAATATTTATAAATCCGCGCCAAATTGTAGATTAGAATTGTATATTGGAAATAACTGAAATTATGATTAAGTATTATAACTAAATTTATTTAAACGTCAATTTATTAGTATTAGGTACGTCTAGGGATTAAAAAAGAAAGAGAGACTTTTATTAAAAGGTAAAACCTAATTATATTTCACTCTATTCAATTACAAAATCTCTCTATAGCTATTTCTAAGCCTCAAAAATATAAAATTTTCTTTGAAGTTAATTTATTTGACGAAATTAAGGAATCCTTTCTGTGAAAAAAGGTCTTTATAGCAGTACTTAAATGTTAGTTCAAGGTATTGTCCCTTCGGTAATTACGGCCCAAATTTCTGTGACGTTAGTTGATAATTAGTTCGAAATAAAAAACTAGTCGCGAATCGAATGGATTTTAGTGTCCGAGATAGTGAAATACATGTTGGGTTCGTTGAAATCTGAATATGAACACGATTGATCAAAAAGTTTATTTACATTAATGTCGGATTCTAATGAATCATACCTACTAAAAGTTCTTTTTTTTTAACGTGTGGAAACCCCCACGGGTTACGCCCTATAACGTAAATGTAAACAAAACCATCGCTTTAGCTTTCACTAATTAAACTTCTACACTTAACTATGAATAGCACACACATCCCATTCAGTCGGACTGCCAGAGTGTTGGGGGTGATCATCGATGACAAATTGCACTTCACACAACATGTAATCTATATCATCAACAAAGCACGTATACTACATAACACACTTACTAGATTCATCAGACCAACTTGGGGAATACACTCCCAAAACATACTCACACTTTATAGGGGAGTAATCGAACCCATAATATGCTACGCCTCCAGCGTATGGCACACGGCCCTAAACATCAAAACCAATTGTAATAAACTATTATCGTTACAAAGAGGGTTTGCACTTAAAATAATTAGAGGCTTTCGTACAATTAACACCACTAACGCCATAGCAATATCTTCACTAGCACCACTTGACCTGAAAATTAAAGAAAGAGCGCGAATTGAATTAGTCAAAATGACAGGGGTCTCTGATTGCCTCCCACTCGATCTCACACTTGATACACCTACACAACCATCGCAGTTACTTCACCCGGCACACAGAAAACCACACTCCTTTGACATGGTCAGCACACAAACAGAATTAGATGACACACTACTTACTCAACAACACGCACACCACATCTACACTGACGGCAGTAAACACGATGACCTGGCGGGAGCTGCTTTTGTGGTGTATACGCCACAAAATACAAAAACATTCAAGCTACATTCATCGTGCACTGTATTTCAGGCCGAACTGGTGGCCATCGACCAAGCCTGTCAGTGGTTACACAAGCAACAAGTTGCTACTGCCTTTATCATGTCGGACTCCAGGTCGGCTTTGGAAGATATCAGTAACACCCACAGCACACACCAAATCACCACTAACATACAAAAATTCCTACACATCACACGCACACAAGTTAACTTTGTATGGGTCAAAGCTCACACGGGCATATACGGTAACGAGGCTGCAGATACAGCAACTAAGGCTGCGGCTTCTGAATCTTCCTCACCCGTTTTCATGCACTTCCCGTTAAGTTACGTAATAAAAAAGGCCAAAACACATAGCCACAACCTAGCTTTGAACAGATATACTGATAACATTAAAGGAACTATTATTAAAACTTGGTGCCCATCACTCACACACCTACACAAACTCATTGACACAACCGGGTACACTTTTGCACTTACACAGTTACTCACCAACCACGGTTATCACAAGCAATACTTACACAGGTTTAATATTATCGATAACGATACCTGCCCCTGCGATAACACAACAACTCAGACATTTACACACCTCATAACAGAATGCCCACGATTCGCTCGCACAAGACTCAACCATGAACAACTCTGTCACTACGATAACCTCGACCCATACAAATTAACAATTCTGATCACAAACAGCGCCGCCATCCACACCTTTATGACTCACATCACCCACATAGTTAACACACTCAAAAAATTCAATAACACATAAAACTATCACAGAACTCATTAACACAAAACGCACTCGAATACACCCTCACTTTCCATTATATTTCTGTATCCAATAGCAGAATGCGCCATACCATAATAAACTCCCCCTCAAGGTGGTTTTAACCAAGAGGGGAAAAAAAAAAACCGATTCACTGTAACGGTAATTCAACTTCCCGGGAAGTTTTGATGTTCCTTTTGTTTGATTTGTTCTAAGTTCGGGGCGGTTCCTCGAATGCCTCGTGCGTTTTTAGTCGGTTCGGTTAACCGGTTTTTAACGCGGCGTACAGCGCGACGTTGCTTTGTGAAGGGTCCGGGCTCGGGAGCTCGTTTGGTGGACCCTGGGCTCGTGCGTTTTTAGTAGGTTTGGTTAACCGGTTTTTTGTTGTTTGAACCGTTTTATGTTCGTACCGACTTCCTGTGTTGATTAATGACTTTGTACCGTTTGTTGACTGCACCTTGGTGTAGATCCGGATCATTAGACACTTTATTTTAGTTAGATATTAAGTTTTAGTTTTATTTGCGTTTCCACTGTCGGCTTTAGATCACGCTTCGGAACGTGATTGCGTGAAAGTGAGTGGTGGGGCTACGGCTTGAATACTACCTGCTTGTGGTCTCACTCCTCACCCTTGTCTCCGGGTTAAAGGAGACTGGTAGCAGAGCTGTTAATTGTTTTTTTTATTACTGCGCTCGCTCGGTTCACGCACTGAACACTATTCAATTCACAAAATGGTGTTAATTATGTTGCTCATCTCACTAATGTAAACTGTCGCTAAAACTATTTGGATGTGAATTTTGAAATTATATTCTATGTACCGTCGGATTCAATCTAGACTTTATTAAAAAGGTAGTCTAGTTTAGAGAGTTGTTTAACAGCAGAATTGGCACAAATATATAGGGCCTCTCAAAATATGTATTCCAAAATTCCAAACAAAAGCCATTTGATATTTGATTGACGTCATGTTCAATCATGCACTAGATCATTTTCTGTTTGATTTTGAGGAGTTTCCTGCCGCATCTCCGCAGTTTTTGGACCAATACTAATAAAATTTGTATGGGACCAACTTGGAGTTAAACCGAGCTCAATGCAAAAATTTTCAAAATCGGTTCACAAACGACGGAAATATCGATGAACACAAAAAAAGCAGACGAACGCAGAACCTCCTCCTTTTTGAAGTCGTTTAAAAAAGAATCAATACTATAATATGAAAGGTTTATTTACAAGGATGACAACTTGATAGTGATCTGCTTATCTTCATGGTTCGCTAAAGCTTATGATAAGCTTGAATACTCACATGCAACGAGCATAGGGATTGCAATCTGGAAAGTCGGATCCGGTAATCTAGTGGATACGGCATCCTTAAAATCGAATCCCAGCAAACTCGTTCCGGATCCGGTAGATTAAAAATAAAATACATGACCAGATCCAGTTTATTTCGATAAAATATCGGCTGAATCTGACTAAACTGTTATTGGTACTGGATTGCAATTAATTGAGGAGTATTAAAGCTAAGATAGTGATGGCAAACAAGTAAATAATTATGAAAATATGATGTGAAGTCAGTTAGTTCTTCTGGACACAGCGTAGGGTACTTATATTTTTTAAATACATTTTATTTATTTTTGATTCGATTAAATAAGTGTACCTTATTTTATGTTTGTTAAAGGAATATAGGTAGGGAATAGTAATAATAATATTACACAAAGAGTCCTGCTCGGAGAATGACTATCTGAAAAGAAAAGCTGCTGGAAATTGAGGTCTAAGAACCGCCAAGCCTTACTAGTTTCAATACATACACACACATACACAGAACATCTAACTTTATTTCTCATAATATCTGGGAGACTGACCTTTGCTATAAATATCGATAGATTAGAAATCGATTGTTAAACATCTGTAGGAATAGAAGAAAAAAAATCCGTTCCCGCAGGGGGAACGCACAGGTAGATTTCGTGAAGCAATTAATATTATTTTATATAGAGAACTACGGACTTTAAACAGTTAATTTTTTTTTCTCGAAAACGGTAACTTTTAGCGAAAAACTTTTCAGACATTTATTTTAGACTTAAAAATCAGACATTTATTTTAGACTTAAAAATGGCCTATCGTTAAAAATGTTTCTGACAGCAAGAATGTTCACCGGTTAGAAGTTATGATTTTTTTCCCGAAAATTTTTGGTTGTACCCCCCTCCACTTTTAGTCAAACTTTTAATCTTATAGGTTTATAATTAAAAGTTGTTGCTATTCATGTATACTATGGGATAAAATAGATACATAGAAGATAGATAGAACGGTTCGAATATCTTTCATAGAACGTGAAATTTTGAGGAAAAACTGGTTTCACAAAAAGTGAGGCCCTACCGTCCCCTTAAGCTGGATTCCAACAATTCACGAACTTAAACTAAGTTTACACCCAAGCAATTTTTGACCGCAGTTTGAAAGCGATCGGGGCAAAAATGGGGAAGTGGAACCATACATACACATATATATATATATATATATATATATATATATATATATATATATATATAAACTTTTTGACCAGTGGTCATTTCGGACTCAGGGGGTCATAACTAGACCTCCTATGAAGAAATTTTTTTAAAATTCGACAGTAGTCAAGAAACCAATAGGTAGATCGATTTCGGGGTGTGTGTTGGGTAACCTCCTCGAGTGTCGTTCCGATTCCGATCCCGCTGCAGTCCGGGGGGAACGGAACCGGAGCGGCCGGTACACCTTGGGCGGCGGTCAATGGCTTCCCCTTCATGGGGTTGGCATTGATCGTCGGCGAATACCCAACGTGGCGGGAACACATCGCTCTCCGTACTCCTCTGCTTTCAGAGGAGACAGGATGAGCGATGGTGTTTGTGGCTGAGGCCACCATAGGATCCTAGGAGATCCAGGGGCGGGTTGGCCCACTGCTAACGCAGGGGCCGACGGGCACTTGTGCCGCCGCCGGTGAGAGAGGACTAGCCATCCTCTCGCGTTCCGTAATCGGCAGGTGATCAGCAACGACCTGACTGGCTCCAGAAGGGTACGCTGTGAACTTGCTGACCGGAGGGCTTGCCTTTATTGGCCGGCCCACGACAAGGAAAAGTCTATAACACCCGACAGCAAAGTCGTAAAAACCTATGGATACCAGCCGACCTCCATAGTATATAGGCTTATCCAGGTGCAGGGGGCACCGCCTAGATGGACCACCTTTCCCCCATACTCGTGGGATATGTTATGAACAATATCAACAATATAATAAATAAACCGGACAGGAAAACAAAAAAGAACAATGAAATCGGCGTGAATATGGAAAATGAGAAAGACGGAGTCTGCGCGGAAATCGCGCAGCAGTCATGCGTGGAGGTGACACTAAATACCTCGGCGGTGTCGGAGAGTTTCGACACCGCCAACGAGCGAAGCCGGGCGAGCAGCCCAGTGGGTCTGGGCGTGCAGCGGACCCGCAAGCGCAGGAGGCGCGCCAAGGGGCGGGCGGGGGAGGACGTGTCGGATGAGGACTTTACCCTCACCGGGACGACCTCCTCCTCCAGCAGCGACGAGGCGTCGAAGCCGGCGTCCAAGGTGGCTGCGGGCCGCCGAGGGGCGCGGGGTGTCGTGAGGGCTGGACAATCCACCCGAGCTCCCTCTGCTCTTGGAAGAGCCGTGGGAAACTCACCGCCGAGGCCTTCCACCTCGGCGGTGTCGGTGTCGGAGCCGTGCGGGAAGACGCGGTCACTCCTGGAGAGACTCCAGAAGGTGGCTGCGTCGTCCCAGGGGTCCCCAGACCCTCAGCAGGAGGAGATGCTGAACATTGTGTTCGGCATCGCCTCCGAAAACGAGGCTCTCGCGGCACAGCTGGCCGAGTCCCGTCGAGAGACGGCTCGGCTAGCTGCAGCTCTGGAGGAGCTGAAGAGGTTGGTGGCGAGCTCCGCCCAGCCGGCACAGCCAGCGCAATTGGCGCAACCAGAGCCGCCGGCGCGGGTGACGCGATCGACGCGGTCGACGCAGCCGGTGCCGGCGAAGCTATCGCAGGCGGAGCAGCCGACGCAATCGGTGCGGCGGCCGGCCCAATCACCACCGGAGGAGCCCTGGGTAGCTGCTACCCGAGCGCTGGAGGAGAGGATGATGAGTCGGTTGGAGGCCTTAGTGGACTCCATCCGCCGTCCGCCTCTGGCGCCACCGGTGGCCGGCTACGCCGTAGCAGCCCGGAAGGGTAATACCCGCCCGGCTGCAGTGGAGGCTCTGCCGGAGCCGGCTCGTCGCCCCGCTCCCGCTCAGGGCCCCGCTCCCACTCAAGGGAAGGGAAAGGGGAAGGGCAAGGGCAAGGGGAAGACATCCCCAGCCCAGGCCCCAGCCCCAGCCCCAGTCGCGGCTCCGGTAACCCCCACCAGAACCCCCTTGGAAGGGGGTTGGGAGGTGGCTGGAGCCAGTAAGAAGAGGCGGAAGGCCGCCGAGAAGGCCGCCAAGAAGGCCAGGAGGGCCGCGGCCGCCGCGAAGGCAGCGCCGGGGAAACTCCGTGCCCCTCGCACTACTGCCGTCGTCGTCACTCTGACGGCGGAGGCAGCGTCGAGGGGCATGGGGTATGCCGAGGTGTTGGCCAAAGTAAAGGCCAACGTCGACTTGAAGGCCCTCGAGATCCCGGGTGTCCGGTGCAAGAGCACACGGACGGGAGCACGGCTTCTCGAGGTCCCCGGCGCCGCCAGTGGCCCCAAGGCTGACGCCCTAGCGGCTCGGCTAAGGGAGTCGCTAGATGCAGCCGACGTCCGGGTGTCCAGGCCCATTAAATGCGCAGAAATGCGCATTACGGGCCTGGACGACTCCGTCACGGCAGAAGAGCTCAGGCTCGCCGTGGCGGAGGCCGGGGACTGTTCCCCGGACACAGTAAAGGCCGGAGCTATACGCTTCGGCCGCGGTGGACAGGGGGCAGCAGTTGTCGGCTGCCCTATCGCGGCGGCCCAAAAGGTCGCAGACGGGCGGAGCCTCCTGGTGGGAGGCTTCCTGAGGGCGCAGGCACCTCTCCTGCAGGCCCGACCGGCCAGGTGCTTCAGGTGCCTGTCGGTGGGCCATGTGGGGGTGCACTGCACGGCGGAAGTGACGGCGGGTGACCGTTGCTTCCGCTGTGGCCAACCCGGTCACAAGGCCGGCACGTGCGATGCCCCGCTGCACTGCTTTAGGAGTGCAGCGGGAGGTAAGCCGGCCGACCACAGGGTTGGCAGCAAGGCCTGCGCCGGAGGGGAGCCGAAGCCGGGAGGCCGGCCTTCCGCCTCCAGTTCACAGCGGGATGCGGAAATGGGGGTTCCATAATGGATCCTCAACTCCGCATCCTGCAGGTGAACGTTGGCCACGGTTCCCATGCTCAGGATCTTCTGCGCCAGAGCATGGCACAGTGGGCCATAAATGTCGCCGCTGTCGCCGACCCATACACCCACCGGTTCCTCGGGCCTACCTGGGAAACCGCGCTGGATGGGTCGGCGGCACTGGTGCACAACCCTGCCGCCGGCAGCCCCCCTCTTGCCGTCGTTGCAAGGGGACCCGGCTGCGTGGCGGCAGCGGTTGGTGACATAGCGGTCGTGGCCGCTTATATCACGCCGAACCGAGACCAAGCTGCATATGAGCAGTGGCTCCGTCAGCTGGACGTCGTCGTCAATGCCTGCCAGCCCCGTCCGGTCCTTGTGCTCGAGGACTTCAACGCCTGGTCGTATGCCTGGGGTCCCCGACACGAAGGGGGCGCGACGGGGCATAGAGGCAGGGCACTGGTGGACTGGGCCGCACGACTCGGCCTAGTCCTCCTAAATCGGGGAGCCGTGGACACATTCGTGACCTCGAGGGGTAGCTCCATCGTGGACCTATCGTTCGCGAGCCCCTCGTTGGCGCGACGTGTTCAGGGCTGGCGCGTCGTTTTGGGGGAGGACACAAGTTCGGATCACCGATATATTCGGTTTGACGTGTCCCCCCCTGCGAGCGACGCGCCGGCTGCACCGGCTCCACCCGAGCCACGTTGGGCGCTTAAGCGACTTGATCGGGAGCTCCTCCTGGAAGCCGCCATCGTACAGGTCTGGGCCCCTGCGCCGGACAGGCCTGTCAGCATAGACGATGAGGCGGAGTGGTTCCGGGAGGCCATGACCCGTGTCTGTGACGCGGCGATGCCTAGGGCTCCGCCCTATAATCCGAGGGGTCAGGTCTACTGGTGGTCGTCGTAGATCGCGCAGCTCAGACGGGGCTGCGTGATCACGCACCGCCGGTGGGCCCGATTCCGTAGGAGGCGTCGCCGCCCCGCAGATGCGGAGGCCCGAGAGGCGGAGTTGTACGAGGGATACAGGGAGGCCAGACGAGCCCTCCGAGCGGAGATAAGGCGTTCCAAACGGGACGCCTTCCGCGAGCTGCTGGCGACACTGGAGCGGGACCCTTGGGGGCGGCCCTACCGGATGGTGAGGGGCAAGCTGCGCCCCAAGGCCCCGCCGTTAACCCGGTGTCTCCAGCCGGATCTGCTCGGAGGAGTTGTTGGCTCCCTGTTCCCAGCGCGGGCGGTGGAACATGTTCCACCGCAGATGACTCCGCCTCGGTTGCGCATGGCGCCCGACGTGGAAGACGACGACGTGCCCGAGGTCACTTGGGTAGAACTAGAGCTGGCGGTGAGAAGGCTAAGAGCCAAACACACCGCCCCGGGACCCGACGGCATTCCAGGCCGAGCGTGGGTCCTAGCTCTAGTCGACGACGCTCTCGAGCCCCGACTGAGAGGGCTTCTCAGCGCATGTTTGGAGCGGGGTCAGTTTCCGAAATTGTGGAAGACGGGGAAACTGGTCCTCATCCGAAAGGAGGGGCGCCCGGCGGACTCGCCGTCCGCCTACCGGCCCATAGTGTTGCTCGACGAGTTGTGCAAGCTCTTTGAAAGAGTAATTGCGAAGCGCCTCGTCGAGCACCTCTCAAGAGTGGGGCCGGACCTGGCGGATGGCCAATATGGCTTCCGCCAGAGGCGCTCCACCGTGGATGCCATCATGCGCGTGAGGGCTCTGGCGGAGGATGCAGTAGCCCGGGGTGAGGTGATGTTGGCGGTGTCCCTGGACATCGCCAACGCGTTCAACACCTTGCCCTGGAGTTGCATTAGGGAGGCGCTCGTGTATCACGAAGTGCCTCTCTACCTCCGCCGCATAGTCGGGACGTATTTGACGGAGAGAGCCGTCATCTACCCAACCGTGACCGGTCTCGGTCGGCGTGAAATGTCGTGCGGTGTTCCACAGGGATCGGTCCTGGGGCCGCTCCTGTGGAACATCGGATACGACTGGGTGCTTCGCGGTGAGCTCGTAGGCGGTGCCGCCGTCACGTGCTACGCGGACGACACGCTCGTGACGGCGTGCGGGGCGACGTACCGTGAAGCGACCCGAAAGGCCACGACCGCGGTTGCCCAAGTCGTTAGGCGGATCCGGCGGCTGGGTATCGAGGTGGCCCTGCATAAAACCGAGGCCCTGTTCTTCCATGGGCCTCGGAGCAAGCCACCCGAGGGATCCAGTCTCATCGTGGAAGGAAATCGCATCGGCATCAAGCCCCAAATGAAATATTTGGGGCTCGTGCTCGACGGCCGATGGGACTTCGGAGAGCACATCCGAAGTCTGGCCCCCAAATTGAAGGGCACAGCTCTTGCTCTGGCTCAGCTGTTGCCCAACATGAGGGGGTCCGATTACTCCTGTAGGAGACTCTACGCGGGGATCGTGCGGTCCATGGCCCTGTATGGGTGCCCAATATGGGCGGAGGCCCTGAGGACCAGAACTGTGCGGATGCTGCGCGCTCCGCAGCGAGTTCTGGCCATCAGGGTCATCCGAGGGTACCGCACGATCTCCTTCGAGGCGGCGAGTCTCCTTGCCGGAACTCCGCCATGGGACCTGGAAGCGAGAGCCCTTTCGCAACTGTACCAGTGGCGAAAGGAGGCGCGGGAGCAGGGATGGAACCCCGAGCCTCGAGAAATCGAGGCCGTGCAGTCCCAGCTCCGCCAGGCCATCGTGGTGGAGTGGAAGGAACGACTTGGGCAACCAAGCCCAGGGCACGCCGCAATAGCGGCGGTAAGGCCCATCATGGAGGATTGGCTGGAGAGGCGACACGGAAGCCTCTCCTACCGACTGACGCAGGTGATCTCAGGGAAGGGGTGCTTCGGGGACCACCTGCATCGGATCAGGAAGGAGCCAACGCCTGAGTGTCATCACTGCGACGCGAGCGAGGACTCAGGGCTGCACACGCTGGCGGACTGCCCGGCGTGGGAGGCGCCGAGGCGTGACCTCGTGGCAGCCATCGGGGTGGGAGTCCTCTCGCTCGGCAGCATGATTGCGGCAATGGTGCGGAGCGCGAGCGCGTGGGCCGCCGCCGCCTCCTTCTGCGAGCATGTAATGCTCGCGAAGGAGGTGGCGGAGCGCGCCCGGGAGAGATTTAGAACTCTCCCGGTCCGCCGAGCCCGCAACTTGCTCGCCGCGCGTCGCAGGCAACTCAGGCGCCGGAGGTCGCTTAACGACCTCCGTCCTCCATGAGCGCAGGCCTGGGGGTGGCGGGTGAGGCCACCTGTCACCCCAGCAGAAGCAGGCCGGGACGGTGGGGTGACTAGCGCCCCTCCCCCAAACCGGGGCAAGACGGGGACACCGTGGTTCCCAAACCCGAGGGGGCCATCTCGAAACCGGAGATGGCCCAGGGTCAGTCGGGGTGCGAGGGATATGCTCTATGGGCAACCTTACACCCCGGCGTCTGTAGACCCGAGACGGCGTGCGGTTTTAGTCGGTTCAAGCCTGACATAACCGCCCCCGCTGGCACGCGGGGGGGTATCCGAAGGGATTTCCGCACGATAAAAAAAAAGAATATGAAAAAAGGTAGATCGATTTCATCGAAATCTACCTAAAAAAATACAAAGCTCACAGTTTAATATTAACAATAACGCATCTTAATTTTCTTTGAAAGTCACGTATCAAACTTACTGAGACCAATGAGACGGAAAATGTTTCCCACAAGAGGTAACACTCGGGTAATATAAGTTTATTCGCAGTAAAACGAAAGTGTCTTTAGTACCTGGTTTCGTAACTTTTGAAGGAGTCGTAAAGGTAACAATGTCACAAAATATTTCGAGTTTTTAATCCACTCTCATAACTAAAGGAGCCATTTTATTTCTATTCCGATATGAGGACGACTGCAAGTGTGCATGTTTTAATGCATCATAGTTGCAAAAAACGCTTAACTGCATATTTAAACAGTTCCATTTTAACGGCTTTGTTGCATACCTTACTGACATTACATGACATAAATGCTAGTTCCATCAGTTCTTCAATTTTTTTCAGTGTCCAAAATGTCAGGAGAAGAATAGGTAAATACAAAAATAAGAAGTAACAAACCGAGATTATAGTTCGTTTCATTGAAATGTTTAAAAGTCGCTTAGACAATTATTTTTATAAACCTGAAAAAGGTAGCTGGGATAGACTGCATGAAAAAGGCGGAGGATCGGTGGCTACTGGGAGAGGTTTATGTCTAGCAGTGGACTGCGATCAGTTAATTGATCCATTGACAATTAAAATGATCAATATTTATTTTTGTTTGTTACATTTTTAAACTAGCTTATAATAAACAATAGGTATACAGTTTCTTCAGTCGGGGTGCGAGGGATATGCTCTATGGGCAACCTTACACCCCGGCGTCTGTAGACCCGAGACGGCGTGCGGTTTTAGTCGGTTCAAGCCCGACATAACCGCCCCCGCTGGCACGCGGGGGGTATCCAAAGGGATTTCCGCACGATAAAAAAAAAAAAAAAGGTATACAGTTTCTTGTCAACCAGCAAGTCACTCTAGTTTTATTCCAGACTAGCTGTGACCGTGACTTCTTCCGCGTGGATTTAGATTTATAAGGTTTTATTTCAGTATTATATTATATTATTTTATTTGCGGGTATGTATCGTATATACCATCATATACATTTATTTAAAACCTGTTATTTTTATATTGCAAACACACTTTAATTTGATGTATAGAAATGGATGCACCACATTTCATTATGATATTGCACTGTTTATATTCATTACATTCATACATTCAAGAGAACATGTGCTTCTACAAATTCATGATAGCAAAACTGATCACAATGGGAAACCACGCATTGCAATTCCAGCGACAATATTATGTATTGGCTTACATTGTATATTGTGTTCCACATTAGTGTTGATCTTTGTTTGCATGCCTACACTATTTGTGAGACTCCGAGAACAGTGTTTATTTGGTGCATACACAGTGGTGGAGCGCTTAAGTATATATTTACATATAAACAATTACACGCAAATTAATCACCATAGTGTATTATATTAGTTTGAATATTCTTTAATAAATGCAATTATCGAATACAATTAACGCCGGTGCTTAATTTGATTTAATTTAGTACTAGAATTATCTAAAAGATGGCATTAGCAACGTCGACTGGAATATGTTTCATTAGCTGAGTAAGAAATTGCCTAATGAGAGTAGTCATTCAGTACACCGACGACGCAGCCAGGATCGTTTTTCTTCCGCCACTGAATGCAGTTGTACAGTCTTGTACTGTGCATATTTGGCTGACGCAGCAACCTGCCTGTGTCATTATTACATTTTATATACAAAACAGTTTAGTAGTGCAATTACTGCCACGCGGTAAACACATTCGAGAAAGGAAACGCCAACTCATCTTCATTGTTATAACCTTTACATTACTACGTGATTAAAGTGATTAAAGTGAACCAAGGCATCTTTTCTCTAAGCACTCCTCAACTACAAGCTTAACAAGCAGACAAGTGTAGAACACTACATTTTATGGTCCATCGAGGTGCGATTTTCGGTGCTTCAGTGCTTCTCACGCGTTAGCGAATCGGTTTGACCGGTCTCCCACCAGCGGGTCGCCCCGGTCGGATTGAGAAGGCGCAGAGAAACGCGAAAAAAGCACTTGAGTGCGAAGGCACAGCGACTTGTCAAATAGAAGAAGAACAGTTTTAAGCAATAAACCAACGCAGGCAACGCAATAGCCTTAACAACGCCCTCCAACCGCTGACGACGTCGTGGAAACATCTGGAGGCAACAACATCTATAAGAAACAAGCAATATGAGTACTTTAGAACAACAGTTGGCTTGCTTCGAGAATATCATAACAATATGCACAAACTATCGCAAAGATTCGTCTACGCGAAAAACGACGGAATATTTGAACAAACGCCTGGCTTTACTAGAAAACGAGTGTAAGAATTTCGACAACATACACGCTCAGTTGTTACTGGAAATCAAAGATAAGTCTATTTCCTATTTTGTGGATGACACCTATGGAAAAACCAAAGACCTGTGCGTATCAACTCAAACCGATATCTCATCGAGATTAGCACAGATTGAAAAACAACAACGAGACGTGAGATTCAATTTGGGTGAAATTTCGGAGGAAGACGTTAATAACAGCTCGAGTGTGCAGATTCTGCTTAACAAGCAAGAATGCAACTTTAACGCTATACAACGTGTTATTTCGAAAATTGACGTCTCGTCTATTTCCGAAAAGTGGGAACTGGAAGACCACTTATCAACATTAAAATCGAAATGGGACGCCATAGACAAGCTTCACTGGGGTATCGATTTTCAACTAAAAGGATCCAACAAACAATATACCCAAATGTACACCGACATCGAACAGCAATATGATAAAAGAAAAAAGAATATGATATACCTGAAAAGGAAGATTAATGCAAAAATCTGGTCGTCGATTCACTATCAAAAATCTGCACCTAAGATTGACATCCCTGAATTTTCGGGGAAATACAGTCAGTGGAATTCATTTAAGGACCTTTTTTTGGAAGCGATACACAAAAACCCTATGATCAACAATGCCCAGAAGATGCAACACTTGAAGTCCAAACTAAGAGGCGAAGCAGAACGCTTAGTGCAGCATCTGCCCATTAGCACTGAGAACTACCAGTGCTGCTGGGACATTTTGGTAGAGAGTTCACTTCATACATGAACACGATGTTAAACCTGCCGGTTATACAGAATCCGGACTCGTCTAACCTGAAAAAGATGCATGACGTCATAATAGAATGCCTGAACGGGATCTCTAACATGGGAGTCGAAACATCTTCTTGGGATCCTATTATCGTGCATATTATGTCACAAAAACTGGATGCCTGCACCCTGGGTGACTATATGAAAGAACTCCAGGATCACAGAGAGCTACAAACCCTACTACACTTTTAGCATTCCCTCGAAACGCAATTCATGGCTCATGAAACAGTGAAATCTGCCAAGAATAAATAAATAAATAAATAATAAATAAATATTCTACGACATTCTACACAGCGCTTTCTAGACCCAAAGTAAGCATAGTTTAACTAGCTTGTATTATGGGTTCCAGAATGCGGATAAACATACTTATATACTTTTTTTTTTTTTTTGTAAATACATACATATTATACATAGAAACACCCAGACCAATGCAAATAGACATATTCATGCATACAAATATTTGCACTGAGCGGGAATCGAACCCGCGCCCCCTGTCGTAGCAGTCGAATGCACTACCGCTACGCCACAGAGACCGTCAATCAGCTATCACATCAAGGGTATCACTTCAGCTGCTTCTGAAAAATCAACAAATTCTTTCAACAAGCAAACCCAAATGAAGAAACGAAGCTTTGGTTATAATAAAACGAATAACTATGTAACCATACACGGAAAGTGTCCACATTGCAACGGAAGTCATGTATTACGACAATGTGACAAATTCCTTGCAATGACGTTTGACAAACGAAACCACACAGTGTCGAAACTGCAGCTCTGCAAAAACTGTTTATATTCGCATGGAGACAGCGAATGTAATTCAACAAAATTGTGTAAAGAATGTAACCAGAGACATCACACATTATTACACAACCCTGACAAAAAACACGCGGCTTCACCTGCTCCGAGAGGTCACGTTAACGAACCTTCAACATCGACCTCTACACAACAATCGTTGAACCACATAACAAACGACAACATGGAGGTTTTACTAACCACTGTACTACTTAGGGTTAAGTCCATAAACGGGACTTATGTAACATTGCGTGCGCTACTTGATCAAGGTTCGCAAGTGAACTTAATCTCAGAAAATGCAGCGCAAACACTTCGTCTTAACAGAAAAGGGGTCAACGCCTCAATATCGGGAATCGGCTCTGTTTCCAGAGAATGCAGGGGTAAAGTGACACTCTCTTATCGTTCGATTCACTCCGATTATAGCTTCGAAACTCAAGCGCTTATTATGACGAAGATTACGAATAACTTGCCCAATAGAACATTTGAAAAGGGTCAATGGACGCATCTTGAAAACTTGAAACTGGCGGACCCTGACTTCAATGTTTCTCGCAAGATAGATATATTTTACTGGGAGCGGATGTCTATTCAGAAATCATCCTCGATGGTGTCCTGAAGGATAACTCACAATTCCCCGTCGCACAACAGACACAAATTGGGTGGATTTTATGTGGCAAAACAAAACAAACATTTGAGTGCCACGTCAATGCGTTCAACATAGACGAGTTGACAAAATTTTGGGAAAACGAAGAGATCCAGAACACTAAGGATACGCCCAAAGACGAGCTCTGTGAACAATTTTACAAAGATAACGTGCGACGATCAGCTGACGGTAAATACTTTGTGAGAATGCCTTTATTACCCGACTACAAAGAAAAGTTAGGTAATGCAAGATCAACAGCTGTTTCTCAGTTTCTACAGTTGGAAAATCGGCTAGATAAGAACAAAAAGCTATCTTTAATGTACAAAAAATTCATTGAAGAGTATGCTGAACTAGGACATTTGAAACTTGCATCTCACATACCAGCCGACAGCTACTTTATGCCTCATCACGGCGTCTTACGTGAACATTCTACAACAACCAAGTTAAGAGTCGTGTTCAATGCTTCTCAAAGCACTACGAGTGGCTACAGTTTGAACAATGTTATGGAAAAAGGAGCCAATTTACAAAAGGACATTCAGACACTCATACTCAAATGGCGAACGTACAAATACGCATTTACGGCGGATATTGAAAAAATGTACCGCTGTACATGGCTAGAAGAAGACCAACAACATCTTCAAACCATCGTCTGGAGGGAATCACGAGATCAACGTTTACGTGACTACCAATTATGCACAATAACCTACGGTACAAAATACGCACCTTGGCTTGCTATGCGCACTTTGAAGCAACTAGCTACAGACGATGACCACAAACATCCCGAAGCCGCCAAGACTCTTCTAGAAGAATGTTTCGTGGATGACGTAATAAGTGGTCACAACGATCTCCTAACGGCAAAACAACAACAACAATCACTAATACAATTGTTGAGAGGCGGCGGTATGAACCTACGAAAGTGGACAGGCAACCATCGTGCCATAGTGGAACATTTACATGAAGATCAAATTTCAAAACAAACTAAGTTTGATTTTAAAGGCGATGAATGTAGTAAAACATTAGGGCTTGGCTGGAGTCCTAACAGTGACACTTTCTGCTTCAATTGGCCTTTAAAAGAAGCTAAACAGCTGACGAAAAGGGCTTTGCTCTCAGCTATATCAAGATTTTCTGACCCATTGGGCTGGATGTCTCCAGTGACGGTCAAAGCTAAACTACTATTCCAAAAACTTTGGATGAGCAATCTCAAATGGGATGACATGGTACCTGACATCATCAAAACAGAGTGGTTGAGTTTACAAGCAGAACTGCCGTCCATCAAGACGATAACACTATCAAGATGGATAGGAGACACCAAGAATGGTGTAGAGTTATTAGGCTTTTGCGACTCAAGCGAAAGAGCTTACGCTTGTGTTATCTATTGTCGAGTGTTCAACGAACAAGGTCACCCGAAAATAACTCTACTCGCATCCCGGACAAGAGTGGCTCCACTGACACAGAAGGCTACATTGCCACGACTGGAACTGTGTGGCGCGAAGCTACTTGCTGACTTGATGGAAAAAACCAAACAAACTTTTCATGGATGTAACGTATCCACGTTAGCCTGGTCTGACTCGCAAGTTGTACTGGCTTGGATTCAAGGCAAAACGACGCGATGGGAGACTTATGTAGCCAACAGGGTAACAAGAATCAGAAACGTCATCCCGGCAGAGCAATGGCATTACATCAAGTCAGAATTGAACCCCGCTGATTGCGCATCGAGAGGCCTGTTACCAAGCAAACTAATCAATTTTCAACTATGGTGGCAAGGCCCTAAATTCTTGATGAACATGAAACAACCGATACAAAGTATCTGCACGTTTACAACGAATTTCGGCAAGATAAATCACGTTGAAATAAAACATAAGTCACAAGAAAATTATGAAAACACTATAATAACATACTTATTAAACAAATGCAGCTCATTGACACACGTAAACCGTGTAATTGCATGGATATTGCGCGCCACTACAAATATGCGCACTAAGTCGAAATCAGAAACCGCTTTCCTCACAACAAACGAACTAAGCGCAGCGAGTAAAAAGATTATAACTCATGTGCAGCGATCAACATTCATTTCCGAATACAAACAACTTAGCAAAATGGAATTAGTGTCACAAAAGAGCGCAATTTTCAAATTGAATCCGTACATAAACGAATACGGGATCATGTGCGTTGGAGGTCGTCTTAAAGACTCAAGTTTACCAGCTGGAAAGAAAAACCCTATGATTATCCCACACAAGGGACGCTACACACAGCTACTCATAGAACAAGCTCATTCAAAAACGATGCACGGTGGAGCACGGTTGACGCTAACTTACATACGTCAGCGGTTTTGGATTGTTGGTGGTAACCGGGCTGTCAAGACGCAACTTCGAAACTGTGTGCGTTGTCATCGGTTTAGCAAAACAGACAACCACCAATTGATGGGCGATCTACCGCAACAAAGAATTACTCCATGCCGCCCCTTTACGCATACGGGAGTCAATTTTACAGGTCACGTAGATGTCAAGCACAACAAAGGAAGAGGTGTGAAAACTTCAAAAGGACACGTAGCCATATTTATATGCATGGTGACGAAAGCCGTTCATATAGAGCTCGTCTCCAACCTCACAACAGAGACATTTATAGCAGCATTCCAGCGACTCTGCTCCAGGCGTGGCACCCCTCATCACATGTACTCAGACTGCGTCACAAACGTCATCGGCGCTGCAAAGGTACTCCACCAAGAATATGAAGAGTTCAGACAACTGCTGACTCCAGATATATTTAATGAGTTAGCCAAATTGGACGTGGAGTGGCACTTCAACGCTCCTTCGTGGCCCACTGCGGGGGGACTGTGGGAAGTCGCAGTCAAGTCGATGAAGCACCATTTGCGACGAGTACTTGGCGAACAAAAGCTTACCTATGAGGAATTCGCAACAATGTTAACAAAAATAGAAGCCTGCTTGAATTCACGACCTCTGTGCCCACTAACGGAAGACCCAGAGGAATTTTACAACTGCCTGACGCCCGGACACTTCTTAACAGGAAGCCCAATTTTATCTATGCCGCTCTCCGATTACAAAGACGAAAACAACATCGATTTACGCCGCAGGTGGCAGCTCACCGAGCACATATTTCAACGATATTGGAAAAACTGGTCCAATGATTATCTCGCCACACTGCAAACGCGTTCTAAATGGAACAAGCCCACGAAGAACGTTAAGGAAGGTGACGTGGTACTGCTAAGGGAGGACAACTTACCTCCGGCAAAGTGGGCCTTGGGTCGTGTGTTGAAGACTCATCCGGGAACCGATGGATACGTTCGGGTCACAACCGTCAAAACACAAGCAGGAGTCATCAAGCGCCCTATAACAAAACTATCTCCTTTGCCATTAAACTCAAAAGTTGAGGAAACCACGACAGATGCTATTAAAGAAAACTCTCAACGTCATTCTAAAAATAAACTTACAAAGAATGCTACACGGCCTATCTCAACTTTATTGCTAATGTTATCATTGTTTACATTAGCAACGGGAGCTCAAAGCGCCACAGAAAGCACGCCACTAACACCCGCATCGGCTGCTCAGATTACAAGTCTGGAGCGCGAGCGGCCCGTCTACTACGATACCGTGGGAAAAATGCAAGTAGTTCACGATGAGTGGTTATTAGTCATGTACTACAATCTGACTAATTATTGGGAAGGCACTCGTCGCACTCAAGCTTACTTTGGCAACATGAGGAACTTATGCATTAAAATAGAAATAAAACAATGTGAACCAATAATGGAACAGCTAAGTCATGAGATAAATCATTTGATATATTACAGTACTATTTTAATAAACCCGCATAAGCACCTGAGCAACAAAAAGAGAAGAGGCCTTGTAAACGGAATTGGTTCCATCGCAAATAGTCTATTTGGAATACTGGACCAAAACTTCGCCGACAAGTACCAGGACGATATAAGGCCACTTCAAACAAACGAAAACTATCTGTTACAATTGATAAAGAACCAAACTACCATTGTAGAACTTGAGAACCAAGTCTTGAAACGAAGCGAAGATAACATGCAACGTCAATTTCGCTACCTTGACAATTTCATCAATCAGACAAACACAAGCTTCAAATCAATCAAAACAGAGCTAGAGATACTCTCCGCCACTACTTACATCAATTCGGCTGCTCTAACAACATTTCTACTGATTAACCGCTTACGAACGTTTCAAGAAATGTTGTTTAACACTTTAACAAACGTCTATCAAGGACATGTAGACGCACATTTGATTACTCCCGTCTGACTAATGGAAAAGTTGACTGAAATTTCTGGTAGCCTGCCAAAAACTTTATCGCTACCTGTAAAAAACTACGAAGAAAACATCAAGGAGGTTTACAAGATAATCAATGTGAAAGCACTTGTCACTGAACAATACTTCATATTCGAAGCTCACATTCCGCTAGTATCAAACGATGAGTTCAACTTATACCAAGCAATACCCTTACCAGTTGGAATTGCTACAGGAGCGACCTATGTACATATATCACACAAGTACATTGCGGTCAATTTTCAGAAGAATGTCTACGTTTCTCTATCAGAAAATGATCTAAAGAGATGTACACAACAAGGGTCAACAAATTTTATTTGCAAAGCAAAACAGCGCCATGTGAAGCGAAACTTTTATCGCATAAGAACACTGGGCCCTGTGACGTCAGCCGCACGTCATGCAGTGACGCTTGGATCGAATTGCAAGCACCGAACAGCTGGCTAGCAATTTGTTGTCATTCTTTCAATTTTCGAACAATATGTGATAACGAGGTTACGTCACATGCAATCACTTCTTCGAGCATCGTAACACTGTCTCCAGGATGTATACTACAGTCAACCGACGTAACTATACACACGCAACGACAATATAGAAGTCGTATGAAAATGGATTACGAGCTAGCAGCGCCAGTGTTTGATACATCTATAAACAAGATTGTGAATTTGACGTATAGCTACGCTCCAACCAAGCTTCAGAACATGGCCGCGAACCAGGACGCTGCAAGCATTGATCAACAAATCGCATTCCAAAGGCAGAGTGAAGGCAGTCTGCCAGCGATGACAACTCACGACATTCACCATTACACGATTAGCTACTTTCTGCTGGCATCCGCAGTCGTGGCTCTCCTTGCTGTGGTTGGGAGGAAATATTGTCATTACTGGCGTAAGACCAATACTAAGAGACGAACAACAAACAACAAAACAGAGGAGATTGAACTTCAGATTATCCGGAACCCAGAGCACCAGCGAGAGGTAGCCACTGCGCAACCATCAAGGGACATGGATTTGGAATCGGAAACCGGTGTGAAAAACGGAACCAAAAATATTTCTTTTACATTTGATTGATATTTTTTACATTTTTATTTTTGTACTTTTAACGTTTTTACTTATGTACTATGTGTACTTGTACTTGTGATGGCTTTTGCTTTCTCTTTTGGGGTTGCCAAGATGTAAAGTCTTGTACTGTGCATATTTGGCTGACGCAGCAACCTGCCTGTGTCATTATTACATTTTATATACAAAACAGTTTAGTAGTGCAATTACTGCCACGCGGTAAACACATTCGAGAAAGGAAACGCCAACTCATCTTCATTGTTATAACCTTTACATTACTACGTGATTAAAGTGATTAAAGTGAACCAAGGCATCTTTTCTCTAAGCACTCCTCAACTACAAGCTTAACAAGCAGACAAGTGTAGAACACTACAGCAGTGATGTCCCACATGGAACAAGCTGTATTTCTTTAGTCCTACACGATGGACTCGCTACAATATACTGTACAGGGCAATGCTTCTTGCTTCGTATATCGTCACTGGCCGGTTGACACCTGGATAGCGTTATTACTAGACCATATATAAATTCTTCGGTGCACGCTGCCCATCCAGGACAACTCTGTTGCGAGGTGTGGAGATGAGGTTGACTTGAGCTTCGAAGATCTTGTGTTGGTCCCACACACTTTTATAATAAATACTAGCTGACCCAGCGAACTTTGTTCCGCCTTAGAGGCAATAAATGAGCAGACTTTTGACTTTATCAAGGTCAATTTTTTATTTGGATAATTAATGTAAATTAAAAAAGGAAGTATTTTAATGACTTTTTATTGGCCATGTATTTTAGTGCATGGGTTCCACTCTTTAGTGAAGCACCTTGTGATACACGACATTTTTCGTTCTATTATCAGGTGCAAGAACAAATTACACAGATGGTCTTCCGACCCGTGAACATACCACATATAATTGACCATGGGAATAACATGGATTTTCTAGATTCAGGCCACAAACTTTTAAGGATTGGCCTTGTGATTTGTTGATGGTCATGGCGAATGCAAGACGGATCGGAAATTGAAGACGTTTAAACTCAAACGGCATGTCGGTTGGGATCATCGGGATCCTTGGATGAGAACTTCCTCACCTTCGAATTTTCCGTTGAGTATCGTCGCGTAAATCACATTGTTCATCAATTTCCTTGCCACCAAACGCGTTCCGTTGCACAGTTTTGGTTGGTTTATGTTTCGAAGCATGATTACTACGGAGCCAACCATTAATCGTAAATTGTGGGGTGGTAAGCCCGGTACATCCAAGGAGTTTAAAAATTCAATTGGATAGTTGGTGGCCTCATTTTCATTTCTTACACAGTCAATTGATTTGAAAGAATGCAGTATACCAATTATATCATTCTGAATTATGAAGTTTAAGTCATTCTTAGCCGCAAAATTGCTCGCTCACTCAACCAGTCATTATTTTTGTGGTTAGTAATGATGTTTGGGAATACTTTGTTGATGAGTTCGTCTTTTGATGAGACAAAGTTACAGAAATTCTGAGGAAATGAAATCAATCCGCTCGATTGGTCGACAGGTACTCGACCATTACCGATAGCCAGTAATGCAACTCTCATGTTTGTTGTCAGCTGAAGTTTCTTTACATAGCGCCATAGATTCGATGATTTGAGGCAAGCATTTATTTCGTCTGCAGCAGTTGATGTTGGAGTTACTGGTAGTGTTTGGCGGAAACCTCCAGACAGTAAAATCATTGCGCCTCCAAAACATCTCAAGTTATTGCGCAGATCAGCGCCATTGTGCATTCGTCCCAGATGATGATTTTCGATGCTGATAAAACTTTGGTCATTGCGGAGTGTTTTGCAATATTACATGTTGGTTCTTCAATAGTTTGAAGATTTAACGGTTTAACCCAATTTTAATGCTGAATGAACCGTACGGCATCCTTCTAACAATGTGGCTGCTGCGACGTACAAAGGTAGTCCGCGACATATGCATGAATATGCGCAAGACGTAATGACATATGTACGTCATTACGGTCAGCCGTATCTTTTTATTACTTTTACCTGTAATCCAAAATGGATAGAAATTGTTCAATTGCTGCTTCCCGGACAATGTTCACGTTTTTTTTTTTATCTTTATAAAAAGTATCCTATGTCCTTCTCCTGGTTCTAAGCTACCTCCCCACCAATTTTCAGCTAAATCGGTTCAGCCGTTCTTGAGTTATAAATAGTGTAACTAACACGACTTTCTTTTATAATATTAACTGACAGTAAAAAAATACAATTATATTTAATATAAAAAAAAATATCTATCATTATTAAATTTCAAAGACTAGAAAATCTCTGTTCTGAATTAAACCCAATCCGAATGAATGCTTCGTTTGTGAAGAATTGCTTCAATTCGATTGAGTTTATTAAAATACCGCATCTATAGCGAGAAATTGAGGAAGTATCAACAGTGTCCTTGAAGTGTATATCTACATTTTGTCATATATATTATCTGTTATTGCAATTTGACCTCAATGTAGGCTTTATGTAAATGCTCTATGTATGGGGGCGTATGGGGTCCTACTAACATCTTCTGGGGTTAAATCAACCTCACCTGCTATCTGGTACACCTGCAAATCAACGGACAAAAGCTCTGGCGCAGGCTTTCCTCTCGGGGTTCTGCCAATATAAGCCTAATAAAAAATGGAACTTCGGATCTCATTCTCTGAGGTGAAGGCCTCGGATGTAACCGCCATATTGGCATTATGGCAGTGTATTTTTTAAATATCTCGAATGCACAAACACAACTAATTTACAATTTTAAAATAACATAAATAATCTCTTTCTCCAGCTGAAACAATGGTGAAGTTAAGCTTGGCTATGCTAATAATATAACAAAAATATGCAAAATATAACTGCCATATTGGCACTACTACTTTAAGATATTAGATACCTATCTATACTTAGCGGCGGTAAGGCCCATCATGGAGGATTGGCTGGAGAGGCGACACGGAAGCCTCTCCTACCGACTGACGCAGGTGATCTCAGGGAAGGGGTGCTTCGGGGACCACCTGCATCGGATCAGGAAGGAGCCAACGCCTGAGTGTCATCACTGCGACGCGAGCGAGGACTCAGGGCTGCACACGCTGGCGGACTGCCCGGCGTGGGAGGCGCCGAGGCGTGACCTCGTGGCAGCCATCGGGGTGGGAGTCCTCTCGCTCGGCAGCATGATTGCGGCAATGGTGCGGAGCGCGAGCGCGTGGGCCGCCGCCGCCTCCTTCTGCGAGCATGTAATGCTCGCGAAGGAGGTGGCGGAGCGCGCCCGGGAGAGACTTAGAACTCTCCCGGTCCGCCGAGCCCGCAACTTGCTCGCCGCGCGTCGCAGGCAACTCAGGCGCCGGAGGTCGCTTAACGACCTCCGTCCTCCATGAGCGCAGGCCTGGGGGTGGCGGGTGAGGCCACCTGTCACCCCAGCAGAAGCAGGCCGGGACGGTGGGGCGACTAGCGCCCCTCCCCCAAACCGGGGCAAGACGGGGACACCGTGGTTCCCAAACCCGAGGGGGCCATCTCGAAACCGGAGATGGCCCAGGGTCAGTCGGGGTGCGAGGGATATGCTCTATGGGCAACCTTACACCCCGGCGTCTGTAGACCCGAGACGGCGTGCGGTTTTAGTCGGTTCAAGCCCGACATAACCGCCCCCGCTGGCACGCGGGGGGGTATCCGAAGGGATTTCCGCACGATAAAAAAAAAAAAAAAAAAAAAAAAAAAAAGATACCTATCTATACTATTATAAAACTGAAAGTTAGTTGTGGCTGCACATTGCCGATATTTAAAAAAAACTTGCATTATGTTAAATGAACGATTGTGAACATATTTTTTTTTTTGTAATTCTTGTCTGTTTACGGATTTGATGCGGATTTTTAAATTAAAATGGTCTTGGTCAGACTTAAAATCTGCCGTATGTTTGATTGCAATTGGTTTAGTAGGCTGGAGATATAACCAAAAAACGATTACCGATCTCCACGCGGGTGGAGCCGCGGGCATCAGCTAGTTAGCAATAAACCAACACATCATCTAATCAATTACGTGCACAGTCGTAGTTATTCCCTCACGTAGTTTTACAACTTGTGCTCGCAAGGTAAAAGTATTTTTATATTAAGGCCCAGCGAATAAACCAGTTTATTGAGTTTACTAGAAAGCTCCAAGGATCAGAGTGGACTAACTGTAGCTTTTGACTTTGTTCAATCTTTTGTACGGTATCTTATATAATACTTCTATTTATAAATATATTTACTTTTTTCAGTCGAATATTGCCATCCGTAAAAAGTAAGGGTGAGGGAGGAGAGAAATATAGGAAAACAGAAATCGAAAAAGAGGATTAGGATTACGCTACCGGCATTCACTCATTTAAAAAAAACAAAAACATGCTGGGAAACGCACCTGTAATCAGTACTAATCAGTAATCAGTACACACAATCACATGCATTTATGGCACGACTTAGTTGAGCCTAGCATAGCCAAGCTTAACTTCACCATTGTTTCAGCTGTAGAAAGATATTATCTATGCTATTGTAAATTAGTTGTGTTTGTGCATTCGAGATATTTAAAAAATACACTTGGATTATGTTAGATGAACGATTTTGAACATGAAATATTTTTTTTGAAATTCTTGTCTGTTTGTCTGTTTGTCCGCGATGCACGGAAAACTAATGAATGGATTTTTATGCTTTTTTTCTGTTATAAAGGTCTTGGTCAGACTTGAAATCTGCCATATGTTTGATTGCAATTGGTTAAGTAGAACCCGAGATATGACCAATAAACGATAATTAGCTAGACAAAATATATAATTATCTCGAAACCTGTCGAAGCTGGCATGAAAGATGCACAGGGTCATTAAAATAACTACTCGATGGTTTAATGACAGTAAAGGAAGGGAAGCTCGTGAAGTGTGTAGGGACAGAAACAGATGGCGGGTTGTTGTCACTGCCTAGTTGCCTACATCGGAGGGAAAAAGACGGTGGTTTATAAAATGTATGTATGTATATAATGATTTCAATTCGTCAAGTTATTTAAAAATTACACAATCACTAACACAAAAAATTTAAGGTATTATAGTGATCTAGGATATTGATCAAAAGTATACATTGTGTCACGCCTTTTGTCCTGCAGGAGTAGGCCAGTACAACAGCACGACAATTTAGTTATGTACTTACATACTTTACGAGCTTCCCTAACTGTCAGTACACATCATAACGAACTAATTTTTTTTCTTATATAATTTTCTTGTGATGCAATAACGTTGAAAGAGATGCAAACGAAATATTATAGAGTGAGAGCTGGTTTTTATTGTCATTAGAAATGGTAGATATTTTTGGGTAGGTGTTTGAGGTAATCTGAAAATCTAAAAAGTTAAATTGTGAAGAATATTGAAAATAAATAAGCCAGGCTATTTGCGAGGGATTCTAAGATTCTTCCAAAGCTATTTTGCAAATAAATACAAAATATGCTTTAGGCAAGTTATATGCGAAAAGTACGGTATATAATTAAAACATTTTGTAATAAAGGAGTGTGTGCTATTTGTGGTGAAGATCAAGGAAAAAAAAATGCGGGCTACCCTCCAGCCAGGTCTGCGTTTCTGTATCAAAATATTATGGGAGTGGCGTCTGACAAATTTTCAGATTACCTCAAACACCTACCAAAAAATCCTACTAGCTCTCGGACTTAATATACTTGCGTCACAATTTGCAGTGCAGTGTATGAATATTGTAAATGTCCTGATTAGGGGCCTGTAACCACGTCTTGTGATCATCTCACGTATGGCTTTGAATATTCAACAGAGCAATTACTAGTTAAATCTCTGGTGCCTTGTCGAATTTAGCCCACTACCATAGGACATTTTCGAGTTATCATTACGAAACTGTAAGTACGAGTAACAAGAAGTACCTATATATATATATATATATTAATATCAAATCAGTGAGGTGTTTGGGCACCACTATGAATTTCGGGGCCAAGCCAACACCTGCTGATTACCGGACGAGGCTCTGGTACAAGCTTCCTCCCGGGAATGGGAGGTTAGTTACTCCCTTAAAAGCAGCATAAGCCAAATCTTATTGAAAAGGAGTAAGAACCTCGAATGGGCCTACGCTAAGATGAATATGACGACCTGTCACTTGTAGCAACAATAGTTGTCAGAATAGACGTACAGAAGTTTTTTTCTTAAATTATTTACACTTTTCCATTTACGATTTCCCAGTTGCGTTGAAAGTTTGCGCTTTGGAGCTCGGGGTCCGCTTGTAGTTTTGATTTTTTTGTCGACTTATTCGGGAGCGACTGTCGTCTGACCTCCTTAACCTTGAAGGAAAGCCTGTGCCATACCGTGTTTGTTGATAACTCTATCAGTTTTATATGCACCTAACTCCGTTCAGACTTACAAAGTGCTTAACAGATAATAATCACAAAAATATGCAGTATTGCAATACAACGACATCTATAGTAACCCGACTGCGCGACGCAAGGTAGGGTATTATGTTTATCAGCTTATTAGTTTGTTCCTTCGTGACACGCTGGTCCATACCCGTCGGCTGATTTTAATGGATCTAATATCAATAGATTTATTTTAAACTTGCAAGTATCACTAATGATAAGACAGTAATCAAAGTTCAACTTATCGGCAATCGCATACCATTTTGGGAAAAGAAATCTAGGTATTCAAGTCGACGAACTATCTTAGTGGGATTTCATTGCATAAAAATAAATTTATTGATTCAATTAAAAACTGAGTGATAATACTGATGATCGAACAAACAAAAATAATTTCTACGTTTATTTATATTAAGTATGCGTACCTGCCCGAGTAATGACCTTAGTAATGCCTGTAAGAGCATTTAATACTCGCAGCCGTCTGTAAACACGTACTTTAGATGTTAGTGAGTGTGTGCCAAACCAACTTCTGACGAGATAATCCTTATGTTAATATTCACGCTGGTAGGATTGTTAGGTTGCGATGTCTGCAATGGGGATGTTAACGCAGTTTCTATGATTACATTATTGATATGATCTTCTTGGGAATTTTAAATTAGAGGTTACGAATTTGTTTCCTTGAGTCTAGGTGTAATCAAATCAAATTTAAATCCACACTCGCTGTGAGAGGCAGGCAGACTTTAATATCTTTTAGAGGAGCGCCGTTAATATTTTGTTATTTCATCACTCTCATCAGTGTGGTTGTCCTCAAATATTTTTAGTTCTGGTATTAATTAATAATAGCTGATGCCCGCGGCTCTGCCCACGCGGAGGTTATTGTTTTTTGGTCATATCTCCGGTTCTACTTAATTAGGTATTATACTACTTTTATAAATACATTATTCTACTTAATTTTAAGTGTGACTAAGACCTTTCTAATAGAAAAAACCGCATCAAGATTCGTTCAGTAGTTTTTGAGACAAACAGACAATATTCGAAGAAAAATATTTTGTGTTCAGAATCGTTTATTTAACAAAACTATTTTTTTTTTAAATATCTCTTAATGTACAAATACAACTATTTTACAATTTTATAATAGTATAAATTTCTTTCTGCAGTTCGTTGCTGAGTGGTTGGAATACAGTAAAAGAATTAAAGCTGGAACCAAAGAATATATTTATTATAAAGTTTATGATTCAAGAGTGCAGTAAGTTTACAATGCATTCACCACTTAAACTCGATTTGGATATTTTTAATTGTTTCATTTAACTGATTCATAGGTAAGCTTTTAAAAAAATCATCTTATGTAATACTTTATCACTTACTAAGAGACACCGTCGCTTGATAGAACCCGACCCCACAGTGGTGAGGCCGCCGGTAACCCTTGGGTTATCCTTTCGAGGTCTTACCCGGGGTGCCCGGCAATGGACACTTGCGGAAGACACCGTGTGGTTTTGGGCGGTCCGATTCCGATACGCCCATCCATTGTTGGCACCTATAGGGTGAAGCCCGTGGGGGTTTCCACAAGTAAAAAAAAATTTACCAAGAGCATGCTAAAATTAAGAGATTGTGATGGTTGATAACTTTATCATCGATATTGCCTATGTTTACAATTTATTAACTGCGTTTAGTAAGCCATACATCAAAATTTTGTTATTACTCGGTATTTTTTTAATAATTAGTATATTAGTACTTGGTTACGCCAGTTATTTAATTATTATTTTCGATGTAGTGGACTGTAATGCGGTAATCGCACGGGCAAAACAGACGGGAATAGGAGTAAAGGGAATGCACTGACCTGGCTGATATTAGACCGGTAGGTAGATACACCAACTTCAGCTCCAATCCCGGCTGGATACTCTCACGCCGTGCACGGCGTAACCTTTTTCTTGCGGGATGCGGGTTCTTCCTTACACGTCCGGGGGTTTCACGGCGGTAAAAGCGAAGGGAAACAACGAAAATCCCCAATAACGATTATAAGGGTGCGGGAGCAGTGGCGCACCTTGGGCGCGCGGTGACGTTTTTCAACTGTTTAATTTCTTCGCCACTGCAGTTACGTGGCACGGTGATCGCGGTCGTTCCTTTCTTCATTTCGAGTGCATAAAGGAACGTAGGTATATGCGGTATGCGGATATGGTTATGGGATTAGGATTAATATATGGAATGGATGTGCCCTTAATTTAATTTATTTAAATTGTAATTTAATTTTATAATACAACTGGCGCCACCAGTACTTATAGGTAGCTTAGGTGGTTAAGAAGTCGGCCTTACGATCGAGAGGTCCCGGGTTCGAATCCTAGCAACGTGAACTCACTCCTAACACTCAAAAAGCTTATAGACTTAAAGCTTAGCTGGAAGGCTTAGGGGGTCTATAAGTAATTTCGGTTACTAATTAAATACTTTCTTTTATGTGACGTTGCCGTTTTAGTCTGTCTGAACATATTACTAAAGAAGTACCTACCTAAATAATAATGGATTCAGTGTTTACAACAAAACAGGAAATCTGAGTAAGGAAGTAACCAACTTTCTATAGAAAATCTGAGCACAACCTTTGTGTCTTCTTCGTCTGTTCTTGAGACACACACACAAACAGCGTTATTATTTTAAATGATTAAATCGTTGCTTTTATGTTATATTCATCCATATGTTTCATATTTATAAAATTTCAGATCGAAAGGTCAATTAGAAGTTGGTGAAAAAGATTTTATTTACAAACATAGCTTGTTACCAATATGAAACCTAATAAAAGTGTGCTAAAATTCGTCTTAAACGCCATGTTATAACAAATTCACTTAATCTTGAGAACGAAGCCAGGTATAATAAGGTTATAATTTCTTCTTACCCTACCTAAGCGTTTATATAATGTATATACTTATGTACTCTTTGTCGGTCGTAAACCATTGCTTGTACTTTGCGTTATTTGATTAACTGGAACGGTCTCGGCATCGACCGGAACATAACAGAGTTCATTGCTTACTTAAAGAACTAGTGGAGCAACACTTTGCTTACATTTGTTCTTATTTTTAATAATTTCCTTTTAAGTATTCATTACATGTATCTAACTATGTATACTATTATTAATTTGTAAATTAGTTGTGTCTGTACATTGGAGACTGGTGTTTAAAAAATAATACTTGGGTTATGTTAACGATTCTTAAGACAATACTTTTTTTTTGGAATTCTTGTCTGTTTGTCTGTTTGTTCGCATTGGACGCATAAACTACTGAACGAATTTTGAAGCGGTTTTTTCTATTAAAAAGGTTGGTCCGATTTAAAATCTGCAGCATGTTGAATTGCAATTGGGATATATGATGAAAAAACGATAACCGACTTCCGCGCGGGCGAAGCCGCCGGCATCAGCTAGTTTATAATACGAAGGCATATTTCATTTCTCATAATTTTATGAGAATTTTAACTATAATTATCAAAACTATTACAAACTCCTTTAAATTGGTTGGATATAAACAGCACTTGAGTTAATTTACCCATTTAACCATTAAAGGGTACAAACTGCTACTAATGAACTGCTGAAAGCCCTATCCAGGAGGTACAAGAAAGAAAATAATCCGTCTTTATTCTCCTTCATTAACTTAACATCTTGATGATATAAAAAATATAGGTAGGTAGTTATTAAAGTTAACCCTTTGCGACCGATATTTTATCCCATCAATCGTATCCCAGTAACTAAATCAGTTTGAAAGACAATGGTCCTTGTACCGCCCTATCCACTCGTAATGAGAAAATGTCTAAACCAACCTCTTCGAAATAGATTTATTATTTTCATCAATAGATATAAATTGGTAAGATTCCCTTATTCTCCAGAGAAAACTCAGTTATGGTAATGATATATGCAGAATTGTGACTCGGCCCTGTCCTTGAAGTAAGTACCTATAGCCGCGCGGTACGTAAACACGGGATAGGACTGCCCGCCTACAGTATTTTAATTTCATCTACGCACTTGAGTTTTTTTTCTAGTTTAGTGGTTGTAAATATTATATTTTTATTCAAAATGGGATGGTGTTGGCCCCGTCATGTTTAAACTGTGATGACGAGCGGCTCTCAGTGCTGGGTACCAATCTTTTTGGAGATGAAAACCTTCGTTTTTTCTGTTTAAATTGTTGGGATGCTTGAATATCCATCCAGGGAGAAGCCATCGAAATATTCAAGCATCCCAACATTTTTAACAGAAATAGGAAGTTTCAATAAAAATCACGATTTTTGAGTACATAGTTAATTTGATTTGGTCCCTCGCCCGATGTTGAACCACTGCAAACGTTATCATCTTATCGCGTGTGACAGAACCTACAGTAATGAAAACCACTATCTACTCAAAAATCTTTCTAAGTCTTACTAGGTAGGAACGAACGAAAGTATGGCCTATATTTATATTATTCGTTTAGTCTAGGAATTACCGATTCGCAGAGTGACTACTGAGTCCATAAGTTATCAATTCTTGAAATGTGTAATTCTAGAAATGACTGAATCTGCAATGACCAATCTGGTTGGGTTGTGTCCCGCCCCATCTTTTGTTTAGGTGCCGATTCGAGGTCTCCACTCTAGAACTCGCTTGGGCCCATTGATCCATCGGCAGATGTGACCGGCCTAATTTGTGGACTAGCCCCTTCATCAAATTCTACAACAACGTTAAGTTCATCCCTCAATCCAGTTTTGTACGGAACCTTCAGCGCGCGAGTCAAACTCTCACTTGAATGGCTTTTTTCACTCTCATGCATTATAAAATCTTACAATTTCCACTCACAGATTAAACAAATGCATATATGTATTAAGAAATATTTTGTTAATAAGAATATTCCCATTTGTAAAAACGTGCCGTTTAGATAATTAGCTATTTAGAGAATTAGCCATTCAGAAAAACTTCTGCGCTTAGACCGTATTATGTAAGTAGCTTAGTACATAAGTAGATAGCCTAGCCTAGGAAACTACCTACTAGCGTTTAAAGCGAGCTTACTCGTTTGTCCCCCTTTCAACCTATCCACTTTTTTATAGTTACTAGCTGACCCGGCAGACTTCGTACTGCCTCAATCGATGACAAACCTTTTAAACCTTCTCTGGACCTCCACAAATAATTCAATACCAAAATTAGCTAAATCGGTCAAGCCGTTCTCGAGTTTTAGCGAGACTAACGAACAGCAATTCATTTTTATATATAAAGAAGAAGAAGATTAATCCAGGTGTTTTACTCAGTGGAAAATGTGAAATACCTACCTATTAAAAAAGGAGGCAAATTGTGTACTAGTAGTGTAAACAAAAAACTACGGTTACGGTACAAAAATTTACGGTTTTCGCAATTTTTCCTTTATCTGTACTATAAGACGTTACTTCGTACCAAATTTCAAGATTCTAAGTTCACGGGAAGTACCCTGTAGGTTTTGATTCCCGTGCGAGTTTCTAAAATTGGCGGAAATTTGCGGTAAAACGGCTGTATCTTTTGATGGCTTTGGCTTAGAAGTTTGATTTTTTCACAGCTCCAAGGGACAGTAGACCTGAGTATTAGATATAAAATTCAGTTTGATACCTCCACGAGTTCCTGAGGAAAACGGTCTTGACAGACGGACGGCCGGACGGACGGACAACGAAGTGATCCTATAAGGGTTCCGTTTTTTCCTTTTGAGGTACGGAAACCTAATGAGGCGATGCAACAGATCCAAAAAATTATAGACCGATATCTGTCTAGCCGGTTCTATCAAAAAATTTTGAAAAATTAAATAAGACTCGTCTGGTCATTCATCTAGCTACAAATCATAAACAGACAACAGTTCGGGTACCAGAGGAGTGGAGTGTAGGAACTGCAGATGCTATAAATAGTTCAATAAACGAGGTGATAGTGAGAATTAATGAAAAAAAGAAAGTGGCTGCAGTATTTCTAGATCTTAGTTTCACTACTAGTGCTGCTATTAAGAAAATTAATATATTATGTAACTATATACTATGTATATGGTGTAACAGGAAAAGCTCTATAAATAATTGAATTATATTTGTGTGACAGGGAAATGTTCGTGGAAATTAAGGCAGTTGATAAAAGTAATTGTCAACAGGTAATTAGATCTAAGGTATATAATGTGACGACTGGTGTCCCACAAGGATCGATTTTAGGACCAGTAGTTTTTCTTGTGTTTATGAACGATTTGCTTAAATATACGCAACAATTTAACGCCGATGCTCAGTTGGTAGTTTTTGCAAATGACACAAATTCAGTAGTAAGTGCTAATAGCATGGAATTGTTGAGCTGTAGAATAAATGCGTTGCTAAATGTTTTTCATACTTGGTTTACGGTGAATTGCTTGATAATAAATAGAAATAAAACGAGCATCATGGTATTTTAAACAACATCTCGTGATAACAACACTCTTAATACACTGTTAAATGGCAATAGGAAAGAATCTGTTAACATTGTTAAAATTTTGGGTGTTCACTTAGATTCATTACTAAATTGGAAACATGGAATTCATCAGCTTGGATCAATTTCATCAGCTTGTTTTGCCCTAAGAAGTTTAAGAGACGAAGTCAGTGTTGATCACCTAAAAATGATATATTTCGCACTGATCGTCTACGGTACAGCATTCAACTTTGGGGTAATTGCTTCAAATATAATTGTGACGAAGCATTTATATTGCAGAAAATGGCTATAAGAACAATAGTCCGTATTCCACAATGAGAATCTAGTCGTGAGCATTTTAAGAATCTGTCCATATCAACAATGCCGTGCCTCTACATACTGACTTACATATTTCCTCTACTTACTTACATATTTTGGATGATTTTTCAAAACACGTGAGAGATTATGTGAAAGAGTAATACGAGAAAGCACATGAAGGAACCATTTTGAAACTGTTTTAAATATTAGAATTTACGTAGTGATGCATAGTGCGAAATATCAAGCAATAAAACTATTGAATAGTCTGCCTAGTGACTTAAAGCTTGATATTTACAATACCATTTCTTTCAAGTGAAAGTTAGAGTCCTTACTGTTGGAAGAATGTTATTACACAATAAATGAATTCATGAGTAGTGGTTGCAATGTACCTTAATGTCAAATAATTTTATGAATTAAATTTGCCTACAATTTGATTTTAATTAGCTTTTGTTATGTTGTGTTTCTGTTCGGACTGTTTTTAAGTTTTAACTGCATGTTTTATTTATTCTGTTCTAGTATGTTAAGTTTTACATACAGACACAGTTTGTAATGGTTTTTTGAATAAAGAAATGAAATAAAAAAATACATAAAAGTTACGTATGTATAGTTAATTGAAGAATTCAAGCAACCATTAACATCACAATATTTATCTATAATTGCACTTTGCCATTATTATCATGTAAATACTTGTACTTACTTTTAATCAAATATTCACAAACATTAACAATATAACAAAATCGTCACACCGTCCGTTCGTCACTACAGCGCATTCGTGACTGATTGTGTACTGAGTATGAGCCGAACTCGAGAAGCGTAGGTGAGATCCGCTTTCTAACCGTTTATATGAAGACAGAATACTGTCTGTACGTAGTGTACTATGACCCTGTCCGTATCTCAAAGTTACGACGTGTAATTATTTTTGCTTCCCAATTATATTTCTGACGCAGTCGTAATTTAGTTCCAAAAATATCCTTTTTTGTTTTATCTTAACAAACATTACTTACTTACTTTTAGCAATGTGTCCTAAAGCCTAATGCATAAAGGCCAGATTGCATTGAAGAGTCCTTGTACCTCTTGAAGCTATGTCGATATTTTGTTTAGGAGCCGGGTCAGCGGGCGATTTCGGCAGGTGTCAGGTCACAATCATTTGAATATTATGGTATGTTTCGTGGATTTTTTCTATAATGAATATTTCTTTTCATTTACTTCCTTATATAATTGACGTTATTGAGAATTTGGGTCATACTACCGAACACGTGTATATTTTCAACACTTGTCAACAATTTCCTCTGTACTTATATGTCCTTGTGTCAGTATTTGAATTTGCACATATGTAAATACGTCCTTAGATTTTCAATAATAGCAGATTTATTATGAGTAGATAACAAAAAGGAACATGGATAACATTTTTTATAAAATACAAGCTTCTTCTAGTTAATGTTACCTAATAAAAAGATTGTTTAATCCATACAAATTCTGCTAAATTTTATTCAACAAGAGTATTCGAGGCAGAAAAATAGATAAAGGTTGATTAAATATTTACATTGGGAAAGTAGTTCAACGCAAATCAGTTCTCATATGATATAATAGTTTACGGTGAGCTTACCTCAAGGGTACAATCTAGCTACAGATAGTGACGTATTTGATTTAAGATAACGCTCTAGAAAACAAAAGTGTAAAGTATCATTTGGCATCAAATCCCGCGGGGTGACATTTCGGCCAGGAAGTCAGCGTTGCGGAAAATAGCCTGCTCAGGAGCTCGCGATACTAGAGAACCGACGCCGCCGGCAACTCTCTAAGTTTCGATTACGTATCTTATTTATGATACGGGCTACGAACCAAAAACACTCATTTTACATCGCGTTAATATTATAAGAGGGTTATATTTATTGGTTTGCAATAGTGCATTCAATAAGGATTGATCCTTGTAAGATGCGGTGCGAAAAAATTTGATGAAGCTATTTGGTTGCAAATTTCAGCAATAAAGCTTTAGTGAAGGTATGTGCTTCTGAATGTGGGAAGAGTGGTTTATATTATAACGAAGAATTGTAGTTTTTAGGTAGATTTCGATTCGATTAATTTTGTATATAGAATGTTCGTTCTTACTACTTTAACGTTATAACTTTAGTACCTGTATTTACTTACATTATATTTTGTGCCTGTACGTTTTACTTAATAAACGCTCCCAGCTTAAAGTTCTTGAACGATTTTTTATTTGAATTCTATCACCTACAATAGCTATACATTCAAAACTTGGTACGTTTAATAAGTACTCTATTGATATCGGTACTCTATCATATCCTGAGAATTTGGACTATCAGGCACTGTCCAGACAGGGGTGTGTTGGGTAAGGGGTGTGTGTTGGGTAACCTCCTCGAGTGTCGCTCCGATTCCGATCCCGCTGCAGTCCGGGGGGAACGGAATCGGAGCGGCCGGTACACCCTGGGCGGCGGTCAATGGCTTCCCCTTCACCCCTTCATAGGGTTGGCATTGATCGTCGGCCAATACCCAACGTGGCGGGAACACATCGCTCTCCGTACTCCTCTGCTTTCAGAGGAGACAGAATGAGCGATGCTGTTAGTGGTGAGATGGCCCAGGGTCAGCCGGGGTGCGAGGGATATGCTCTATGGGTAACCTTACACCCCGGCGTCTGAAGACCCGAGACGGCCTGCGGTTTTGGTCGGTGCAAGCCCGACATAACCGCCTTTCTTTCTAAAAAAAAAAAAAGGTAGATTTCGATGAAATCGATCTACCTATTGGTTTCTTGACTACTGTCGAATTTTATAAAAATTTCTTCATAGGAGGTCTAGTTATGACCCCCTGAGTCCGAAATGACCACTGGTCAAAAAGTTTATATATATATATATATATATGTATGTATGGTTCCACTTCCCAAAATTTGCGGCACTCTCACGGTCTCATTTTTGCCCCGATCGCTTTCAAACTGCGGTCAAAAATTGCTTGGGTGTAAACTTAGTTTAAGTTCGTGAACGGGTGGAATCCGGCCTAAGGGGACGGTAGGGCCTCACTTTTTGTGAAATCAGTTTTTCCTCAAAATTTCACGTTCCATGAAAGATATTCGAACCGTTCTAATTTTATCCCATAGTATACATGAATACCAACAACTTTTAATTATAAACCTATAAGATTAAAACTTTAACTAAAAGTGGAGGGGGGAAAAACCAAAATTTTTCGGGAAAAAAATCATAACTTCTAACCGGTGAACATTCTTGCAGTCGGAAACATTTTTCATCGATAGGCCATTTTTAAGTCTAAAATAAATGTCTGAAAAGTTTTTCGCTAAAACTTGCCGTTTTCAAGAAAAAAAAAATTTAACTGTTTAAAGTTCGTAGTTCTCTATATAAAATAATATTAATTGCTTCACGAAATCAACTTGTGCGTTCCCCCTGCGGGAACGGATTTATATACCTTATACAAAATAAAAAACAATCAACGCTAAAAACAGGATGAATAGTTTCCTTTAGATAGTTATTCATTTTAAAATAGTCACAAAAAATATCAATGTTTATGCCAGTTTATACATGGATAACGTAACGATGCCGCTATCTAGTTCGATCGCAATACTATTTATCAGAAAAAGATCGGTGAACATTACGATTTAAAAATATATTCGAAATTGTATCGACCATTATAATAGATTACTCTTTTAATTATTACTTATAATCATTTAAATTGAATATAAAATCATTCACCATCAGTTGTAAAACGGAAATAAAAACAGAAAATTTAAACCTCTGTAGATTTTAATCCAATACAAATTCCTTACTCTGGATTTTTAATAGCTATGATAGTACGGAGATTTTGAACGGAAAATATGAACAAAGTCTACTTGCAAGACTTGCATAGTTTGCACTTTATGTTTTTAATTTTAAAATTCACATTACGTAACCTTAAAACCAAGTTTAGAAAAATATTGTAATTTTAAAAATAAGGTGAAATATTTTTCTTTCTTCTTCGATTCGGATGACGTGAGAATGTGTTCTAATCATCAGATGCTGTGGTATAGTGAATATATATAACAATCATAATCCAGATCATTGACACCGTTAGGTATCGCCAGTGAACAGAAAAAATGCCTAATAATAAGCGATATGTGGCTCGATGAGCGACATATCTTAGGACAAGCAATATGGTATCATACACCTATCAACATCACTGTTTCTCATAATCTACAGCTAGACCAACAGGTCGCAAGACGCAATGCAGAACATTCTACCAGTGAAAGTAAATTGACGCATTCTTATTACTCCAAATTAGTACCAAAACATTTTTACCATAACGGCTTATGGGTGAAATCACACTCGGTCGTGAGACTGATGGACCGAGTTTATCACGTTGATTTCGAGTATCAACAAGTACTCAACGTTGAATAAATATTACATTAGTACGTTTGCTTATAAAAGATTTGGCGTAGTATGTGTGATCGGTTATAGGTCATGAATGAATGTACCGAAATGCAGTGACGCAACATTACTAGCGAGTGATTTGGAGAAGACGTGAACGACTGACTTCCGAGAGCGAAAGACTTATATAGGAAGCAATTTTTATACACATCGGTTTTCACTAATATTCAGCGGAATGGATATTAATGAAGTAAATTTCCAGTGGCTTTCATTCAAAATAAAACCTACGTATCTTCAACAGATTGATACCTAATTGATACAGAGATAGAATATTTTTTTACAAAGCAACTTACCTACTGCCGTATTATTTTAAAAGCATTCAAACTGTTTGCCGTCCATCCAAATGTGAATATTTTATGTAACATAAAAGATATTGAAGATATAACTGAGTAAACTGAGTAAATATGTCCTAAATCCGATAAAATGTGTGGTGGCACTTGCGAGGTGAGCAAGGACTGTTGTTAGTAAATACACAGAATGGAAGGATCCACGAGTGGTTTAGATTTGTTCAAAGAAATACATATTTATCTGAAGGGAGGTAACCATTGAGATATAGTAAAATAGACATCAATGGAAATAACAATGCTAGTTGGCGATAAAAGCTAGATTTTTGAAGGTGACGTCGCGAAAGTTTATAGTTATGAAAGTTATAAATTCCTTTAACTCTAATGATGTATTTTTATGTAACTAGACATGATTCGCGATTTTCCTAAAGTTTAATATTTCTTGTAAAACCTTTCTGACTTAAAATCATTTTCATGAAAAGCACATACTTTTAAGTTAAACACAGCGGCAGTATGAGAGCTTATCAATCTCAATTATTTTTTTAATTTATGTATTAAATTATATTTGTAAATGGACACATTCTCTGTCCCCCGAAACCGAGTTGATGGTTTGACTGGGGGATCTAGTCTCCGTACAATTCTCTAATATAATATAATACAAATCGCGTTTGTTTAAATACACTTACATAATTATAATGACAACAAACCGCTATCGTTATGATAACGGAATGTACCTAATCATTTTAGTAAATCTAAAAAATATCTGTTAAGTTTTTTCTTAAACACTAATTTGTCTGGTTCTTTTCTGATGTCCAACGGCAGACTATTCAGATAATAAGGTATTCGTTTTTTCAACGTTCTATCACCGTAATAATTGTGTATTCTTGAAACAATATATCTACCGGTGGTCATCGAACGAGTGTTGTATTCATTAGTGACTTTCGTTAGGTTAGTCTCTCGATTGCTATGGATATTGACTAAAAGTAGGTACTTGTGTTTTAATGTAACTGGTAAGATTTTACAAATTTTATATAATTTATTGTAATCATTCTTATATTTTCTTTACTTTTTGCTAATGAGTAATTTTATGAACCTGATTTAAATTGCTTCTAGTTTTTCAATGTATGATTTAAATGTAAGACCGTAACAATCGAGGGCATAACTGATTATTGAATCCACCAGTGACATATATATACATCTTAGTGTACTGATAGGAACCTTATAACTAAGGTGATAAAATTTACTTAATAGTATTCTAAGCTTATCACAAATATTTTCTATATGATGAAGCCATGAAAATTTACTGTCGATTTTCATGCCAAGGTAATTTACCGAGTTAGTTATTTTAATAGGTTTACAGTTACAGTTTAATAATTTATTATGAAAGCATGAAAATTCATGTGTGTACAGTAAAGGTTGTGTGGAGGGGAGTTGTAAGTAGGGTGAATGTATTACAAGTAATTTGGTTTTTTCTGTGTTTAGTACAATCCCATTGTCGTGGGACCATTTCACGACCGAGTCTATGTCTTGTTGAACCAATCTACTTATGTCGGTGATGTCGGTTCCAGCTCGTAGCACACACAGGTCGTCTGCATACATGTACGCTGTGCAGTTGCAGCACGTTGCACTGGCTGTTTACGTGCATCAGGTAGCTGACAGGTTCACATCCAGATCCCTGAGCTACCCTGCAATTAACCATTATCTTGTCACTGTATGTATTGCTCACCTTCACGCGGTAGGAACGCGTTGTGAGATAATCACTGAACCATTGATTCAATGGTTTTCCCACACCGCACTCCTCCATTGCGCATAGAAGGGTGTTAGTTTCTAAAGTGTCGAACGCTTTTTTGGTATCAAAGAATATTAAAATTACTATTTTCTTCTCTTCCAGGTAGTTGTTAATTTCGACATTAGCGTATTTGTACTGCTACCTTTTATAAAACCATGTTGGCTACTATGTAAAATTTTATTCTTGACTAGATACTCATTTAATTGACTAACTAAACATTTCTCCATTATTTTGTCGACACTTGATAAAATGGCTTTGGTCTGTAATTGGAAACATTTTTACGATCACCTTTTTAAAAATATATCAACTTCTTATTTTATATGGACGGATAGATGTGTAAAGAGAAAAATTCTCTTTGCCGGTCGTAAACCATTTCTTGTATAATGGGTTATTTGATTACGTGGTCCGGTCTCGGCGCCGGCAGGACCATAACGAAGTTTATTGCTTACTTAAATAACTACCGTAGGCAGACACACCTATATATTTTCATTTCTAATAATTATACCTAAGTGGTAAGAATGTGTTGAATTCATTATTAATGATTGTAATTCATACAATTTGTGACTAATCATATTTTTTTAAAATGATAATTCAAATTCAATTCAATAAGCCAAAGCCATCACTACCTATCTAAAATATTCAAAATTTGTTTACTGTATATCTAAGATGTTGTTGATGATGAAAGGATACTGCTACTTTCGCGAACTGTTTGTCGAATTCTGCAAATGCAATGATGCTGCTAAATATCAAAAACTTTCTCCCAGAAGGGACCAATTAAAAGGACTTCTTGGAAATCCTTTCAGATACACTAAATTATAGAGACCATCCAATTCTCTAATTTAACTCCACGCTTTGTTATTGTTTAGAATTTTGCAAATTCTCACACCCCCACAAACAATTATACGTACGCTGTTTGCTATAGATTTAATTGGGCTTATTTAATACCTTGACAAATAAAACACACAGCACTGTTATATCAATAAAAAAAATGTTTTTAGCCTTTGATTTAATACGGATTCTTTTGCAACAAATATTAATCAATGAATATGCCCCAATAATTTCAAGCAGAAGTGTCTAAATCAACCTTTACAAAATAGGTTTTGGAAAGGTAGATAAATTGGTGAGGCTACCATATTCTCCAGAGACAATTTTGTCCTTATCCCAAACTCGTAATTATACCCATCATAATTATATTTGTGATACAATCGTAATTTAGTTCCTAATATCCTTTTCTTTATTCTCAACAAATATTGTCATACACTTATTCTACACAATCTTATCGAATTATATATCTTAAATCATTTTTCATAAAGGCTAGATTTCATTGAAATGTACTATAGTTTTTGAAGATATGTTGTTACTGTGTTTGGAAGTCGGGTCAGCGGCCGATATCGGCAGGTGTCACTAGCACCGGAACATTATGACATGAATCGTGCAATTTCTTTCAAAATGAATAAAATATATCAGATTTTTTCACTTATTTCCTGTTACTGATGCTATTTATTTGGACGTTATTGAGAATGTGGTTCATGCTACATACCACGGATATCTTCGACCCTTGAATGTTATTTCTGACTTCTTTAAGTCGTTTCGTCGTTATGTGACTATAAATTCGCTAAATAAGTATCTTTGATGTAATGGTATTTTTTTTTAGCGTGTAGAAGCCCCCACGGGCTCCACCCCATCGGTCCTGAAGATGTGGTGGGCGTGTCGGAATCGGACTGACTAAAACCACACGGTGTCCTCCCCAAGTGTCCATTGCCGGGCACCCCGGGTAAGCCCTCGAAAGGATAACCCCAGGGTTACCGGCGGACTTTGGCCGCCACCGCGGCCTCGCCTGGTAGGGTCGGGTTTTTTTCCCGTCGGTGAGTTGGCAGGCGTGTGTAGGACACAAACGACATGCCTCTGCGTTGGCCTGCTTCTGTAAGGACGGTGAGCCGGCGAACTGCTGTCCTCAGGCCCCGTCCATGGTTCCTATCGACAACTTCATCTAAGGATGATGTGCGTCCTTAATAGTCTATCTTTCTCCCAAGAAATTTAAATGGCACCGATTCAGCGACTATGGAAACTGGTTTACTCCCAATGAAGAGTCCCGGGTTGTAGGAGGTAAATTTGGTGTCCCGTCTACCCAGACACAGACAGTGACACTTACTATATTTGAGTTGATTGAATGAAAGGTAAATTGCGGTTTACGATTTATGACGCGCGATCACCTTGCCTGGTCGGAGGATCTTCCCTTTGTGTTGGAGGAACATCACACCCCTTTCCTCCACATTACGTTTGTTTGTCTTTTGTATTTAATAGTAGCAAGACTAGTCACATTCATTTCATGAAATTATTAGTGTACGTAACAGTTATTTTATTGAGCACTAGCTGACCCGGCAGACTTCGTAATGCCTCAATCGATAACAACTTCCATATTTATTCACCTTTTAAACCTTCTCTGGACTTCCACAAATAATTCAAAACCAAAATTAACCAAATCGGTCTAGCCGTTCTCGAGTTTTAGCGAGACTAACGAACAACAATTAATTTTTATATATAAAAGATAATTGATTTATTTGTAAAACTAAAATAGCAAGTAAGTACACGGTTTACCTGATAGTCAGACGTTAGCGTGATTTACGATTACTTGCCATAATAGAAGATATTCCACATGCAGGAGGAAAAAAAATTGGGTTGTTTAGTATTAGTCAGACCCAAGTTACAAGGTTTTGAAAATATTACTTCTTGAAAAATTACACCTTGCTTCTTTTAACTCGTCTTGACGAGAACACTACCGTGTCCAAAGATAGTTCAAGATATTTTTGATTGACATTTTAACCCTCCGATTACCAGTATTATTTGATTATTTGATGTTATTTTATAATTTATATTGAACCCGACGTTTCGGTTGCTTTTCAGCAGCCATGGTCACGGGGAGACTGATTATTATGAATTATGTTTTGTTAAAAGCGTAGGCCTCTATCCATAACTCTGGTGATATACAACTGGGTAAGTGACTATATTGTTGGCCCTACATAATATGATATGATCCTTATATCTGGGCAATTTAGAATTAAAATGATCAGTAAAATATACAAAAACAATGGTAAGACGGGAAAGCCGCTATACGGGAGAACTTGATAGTATAAAAGCTATTATTTTTAAAATACCAAGGTCACATTCCTGTAATTCCTGTAAAAATCGAGCTATATTAAAGATATTCAAATTCTCAAATAACGTTTAGTTTCGTGTAGCCGCGTAGCACTAACCTACAACTCGTAGCACTCCTTGTAAGCACGTAGCTGGTAACTTTATTTACAGCTCACTGTAACAACAATTTTGATTCGGGTGAATATTTAGTTGCGATGACGTCAATGCCTGTTTAGCATTTCTGATAACTACTTCGACTCGGGGTCAACTACAAATTAGGATAGGCTCAGTAGCAACAATATGACCATGTTATTAAAAGTATAAAAACCACTAGCTATTGCCCACTTCTCCGCCCGTGTGATATACTGTTCTCGTTCCCGCGATCCACAGAAGCCTATTCCTGGTATAAAATAGCCTATGTGTCATTCAAGACTAAAATCTATATCTGTGCCACATTTCATCCAGATCCATTCATTCGTTTTTGCGTGAAAGACTTCAGCCAAGCTTATTAACAGGGTGGGGTGCAGTCAAATTAACTAGACTAATAAAAAAGTATACTAATTCTAAAAGTGTATTTTTGTGTACTTAAATTTGAAAATTAGTACTTACCATTGCATAAATATAAAAACTCTCGATATATGCTCCTCAGTGTGCTTTTCATTCATTTTAAATTAATGTCAAATGGTTTTTTCTACGAACTTAATGTACAGAGCTATTTGCGGAAGACGAATGCTTGTCTTTTACAAAGAAATTCTTTGATTCATTTTATACTTACATACCTTTTTTAAAAGCTACTAATAAAGTGGACTACGAATTACTTACAAAAAAAGCGGCCAAGTGCGAATCGGACTCGCCCATTAAGGGTTCCGTAGCAGCAAGTAGTTCTTTTTAAAATATTTATATTTGAGTTGATTGAATGAGAGGTAAATTGCGGTTTTCGATTTATGACGTATTAAAAAAACTTCTTGCTAGATCTCGTTCAAACCAACTTTCGTTGAAAGTTTACATGGCAATGTACATCATATATTTTTTTTAGTTTTATCATTCTCTTATTTTAGAAGTTACAGGGGGGGGGACACACATATTACCACTTTGGTAGTGTCTCTCGCGCAAACTGTTCAGTTCAGACAAAAATGATATTAGAAACCTCAATCACGTATGGGTTTGACGAAAAAAAATATTTTGAGTTTCAGTTCTAAGTATGGGGAAACCCCCAAAATTTATTGCCTTTTTTCAATTTTTGAGTGAAAATCTTAATGCGGTTGAGTGAAAACAGAATACATCTACTTACCAAGTTTCAACAGTATAGTTCTTATAGTTTCGGAAAAAAGTGGCTGTGACATACGGACGGACAGACAGACAGACATGACGAATCTATAAGGGTTCCGTTTTTTGCCATTTGGCAACGGAACCCTAAAAAGTACCTGAATCATACTTATGCCTTACAATCCCTGTAAATGGTATCTTATATTGTTTAACATAATGCTTCATTGTCATTAATTATTATCTCTACCGAACGATCAACGAACAACTCTTACAAAGATTTTTATGAAATCAGATTTATATCATTATTCACAGTAATTTCAATGATATCGGTTCGTTCACTTAACTTAAAATTGTTCAAATGTAACCATTCTGGCAAATGAATAATGTTATTACAAATGTATTTATAGTCCAAAAGCGGCGTTAGCCCAGTGGCGTATGTAACGGACTGCTGAGACGAGGTCTCGAGTTCGATCCCCAGTCGCCCCGGGCACACACCTCTGACTTTCCGTGGTTATGTGTGCATTAATAAATGTTAATTATCGCTCGCTTAACAATGTGCCCGGTAGATGGCAATAGGCTCGCCCCCTATTACATTGGGACCTTAACATAACTGGCGAATCTTGGGTGTCTAATACACCCACGATTACATGTAATACATTTAAGTTATACCATTACAACAGCCTACACCTTCGCCTCGCCTACGCTTACACGCATTCGTCTAGACAACCTAACCCAGGCGTAGACGAATGCGTGTAAGCGTAGGCGAGGCGAAGGTGTAGGCGTAGGCGAGGACGCCGCAGACTATGGAACTCAGGGGGGGCAGGGTTCTCTCCCGCTCCCTCTCCGCCGCCTCTTTCGCTCGCATTACCTGCTCGCTGAAAGAGGCGGCGGCGTGCCACTTGCCCCTGTCGGAGACCACGGCCCTCACCATGCGCTTCAGCGCAACGAGATCCCGGCGTTGAATCGCCCACGCAGAGCACTCCACCAACGTGTGGAGAGCCGTGTCTTCGCCAGGATGATGTACTGGTATAACTTAAATGTATTACAAATAGTGCTAAGAATAATGATTTCCAACAAGATCTATACCAAGATCCATCAAACTATTGTATTGGTTTTAAGAGTAAATATTAGACTTAAATTTTCCTGTTTGTATCAAAATCTCATGATTAATGAACTACTTCCGAATAGATTTAGTTCGGTAAAAGTGGACATCCAGGACGGCACTTGAACCTACGACTAGTCCCTTACAGGGGGAAAACTTTGGTCGCGGATTCAAGTCCCGTCCTGAGTTTTCACTTTTTCCGAACTAAATCTATTGGAAAAGTTAGCATTCTAATTGTTTTAAAATTACATTTAGAACGGGACTTGAACCAGCGACCAGTCCCTTAGAGGGGGAATGCTCTGACCAACTGAGCCACCTAGACACTGCCCAAATATTCAAAATTCTCCGATACATTAATACGTCTTAAGGCGACGTTCGCGGTCGCGGGTTCAAGTCCCGTTCTAGATGTTCTCTTTTTCCGATCTAAATCTTTAGAAAAAAGTAAGCATACAAAATGCTTGAAAATTTAATTGAATTAAAATTTCATTTTACTTCCGAGAAGTTAATATAGACATAATGGTTGAATAATATAAGAATTTCTCTTATATTATGCAACCATTATGTCAATATTAACTTCGTATTTAAATCTGCTACACTTTCTGCTAAATTCTAACAGGCACAATTCCGAGCCGTTAACGATTTCGAAGTCTTGGTTCCAGCATTCAGTTCAAAGGGTGATTGGATTTAACTATTAGAAAGTTGTTTTTGTTCGAACTCGGGACTGTGCTTAATAAAATGTCCTGTAAGTTTGACCACTTTCCAGTTAGAGCTAATACTTTCACATACATGTTGTACAACTTCATAATATAAAATTGGTTTGGTCGATGAATATGATATATATTTATTAATTTAAATCTTTTATTGATTCATTAATTTAGACTTTAGTTTTTTTAATACAGGCACGCGGGGGGGTATCCGAAGGGACTTCCGCACGATAAAAAAGAAAAAAAAAAGATGCGTCAATTTGACTGTAGCCTGACTGTTAGTATAGTTGTACCAACTTTTCTGTGAAATGGTGAAAATCGGAACTACGGTTGTCACTGTCAAATTTCATATAATTACACTTCAGATTATGATAGATTAGTATTCTCAGAGAGACGGTGGCGCCACCCTTCAGTTCACAGACTGGTTGGTACGACTTTAAGATGAGTTGAAGTCTAAAAATAAGTGGCCATAATTGTTACCAATGGCCAGTAAATAGAGTATTCACGAAGGAGATAAAATGACGCGGATTTGACCGGTGGGCTTGTTTATATTGTGGCTTTATGATTCAGGTATAAAAAGTCAGTCAGAAGGATATAAATTCTAAAATAGTAGTTTATGCAAATGTCATATAAGAAGGGGTATTAAAACACGAGAGTTTGTTTATCGCTTGCGGCGAAGCCGAATGCGATAATAGGTTGACTCGAGTGTTTTACTATAAGTTTTATTTTTAATTTTATATATATGCGTTTATAAAGTGCGTATGTATAGAATCGTCTTTGAATTCGTAATTCGAATTTTTCGATTTGAGTGTAGATAAAATATTTTACGAACCCAATAGCAGGTGATCAAGTCTAGTTACCATGGGGACATGATTTTGTAACGGGTTTACAAACTTCCTCATAATTATATATAATTAATATAATTTGCAATACGCTTTAGTGCCTATATGAAGCCTAGAGTGTACAACAGGATAAACAAAATTTGCCAGTTGAGAGCTTCCGCACGAAAAAAAAAGAGGTACTATGTCACTTTGTGAAGCTAAGGAGCTTATTCTGAAAACCTTGCTTACCTCGGCCAATGAGTGCACGGAAACCTTTTAAAACCAATGATGTGAATTCTAACTTGTATCATTTTCTTATTCATATCTGAACTGGGTTATTTTTTAATTTTTTGCATTTTATTTAAATATTTATGTAAAACTTAATGATTATAAAAGAATATTAACATAATTTTACCTACTGTCGTAAATTCTGGATTGAAAACTAAAAGCTTTCTACAGGACTGGATTAGCCTAGCGTAGAAAGTTTTTGGCAATACTATGACCCTATGTGATGCCGTAATATATTAATAATATTGGTAGTAATATGTAGTAGTAGCAGACTGTAGTAGTAGTTTACTGGTGGTAGAAATTTGATGACACAAATTTGTCACAAAATTCAGCCGGGTAGGTACTGTAGCGTCCGGGGGTTGGACGCCACAATACCTCGTGTTGATAATAAGATAAACACAAGGAAAGATATTTATATGATCATTTATTATTTCAACAAAGCTTCCTATATCGGGTTTAGGGAGGTTTTTACGCGTATATATTTATATTTATACGAACTAGGGAATCGCGAACTCCGCTCAAGGACTGAGCCTAAATTTAATACACTTATATCTTCTCTTCGGCCGGCGGACCCGGGCGGCGCGTCAAGTCGCCCGCTGTCAGCCGCACAGCCGAATGCAGCTCCAAGCAATTGTTTTTTCTTCCCTAAGCTAAATTTGAATCACAAAGTATTTATTTTTAAACTCTGACACATGATGGCCAGGTAAACGAACCGTGGTGTGTCAAACGAGGTCGCACACCACAGTACCACCGTGCACGATTGCGAAAAACCCTCCATAGTAATCCAATTTCGGTTTGATTGCGTTCAGGGGTCAGCAAGTGCATAGCCGGGCAGGGGGATTGTGGTCGCAGCACTAGTGGGACCGGTGGGTGTCACGCGGTGCTATGACGACAATCCTCTTCTGATGAGGCCGTCAAGCTGAGTGCCACCATTGTTAACATGGTACGTGTATGTAATGGTGACCCTCTTACCTGAGACTTTACCTTCAGCTTACCATCAGGCGAAGTGAAGTCAAATTGACGTGTCCTAAATATAATTAAAAAAAAAAAAGTTTTGTAAAAACTACTTACTTATCCAATTTTTTTTTATTATTATAAAATGTTTAGTTCGTTTGTGTACGCTTCATAATTTGGAAAAGTACTGCATTCATTTAGCAAATTTGACACAATGTACAAACCGCTTTGAAAATGGTTCTTTTATAAAAAAATCGGCCAAGTGCGAGTCTGACTCGCCCATTAAGGGTTCCGTAGCAGCAAGTAACATATTAATGTTTTTTTTTTATAATTTAATATTTGAGTTGATTGAATGAAAGGTAAATTGCGGTTTACGATTTATGACGTATTAAAAAGAACTAAGTACTTACTAGATATTGTTCAAACCAATTTGCGGTGGAAGTTTACATAGTAATGTACATCATATTATATTTTTTTAGAAGTTACAGGGGGGGGGGGGGCACACATTTTACCACTTTGGAAGTGTCTGTCGCGCAAACAGTTCAGTTCAGAAAAGAAAAATATTTGAAACCTCAATATCATTTTTGAAGACCTATCCATAGACCACATACGTATGGGTTCCATGAAAAAAAACATTTTGAGTTTCAGTTTTAAGTATGGGGAACCCCCAAAATTTATTGTTTTTTTTCCTAATTTTGTGTGAAAATCTTAATGCGGTTCACAGAATACATCTACTTACCAAGTTTCAACAGCAAAGTTCTTATAGTTTCGGAAAAAAAGTGGGTATGACATACGGACGGACAGACAGACAGACATGACGAATCTATAACGCCTAAAAATGGCGTCAGGAGATGGCGCTGCAATCGGGTTATAGGATTTATTTACGGATTTATTCCCGGTCAAAGCCGGGCGCCAGGGCCGCCATTCTATAATTATACATAAAACGAAGTTGGGTTAGTTACAGCCTTTATAATTTGAGAAAGACGGTACAGATATTCATGATTTTAGATTTTTTTGATTTGTCGCCCATGCTGTCTACGACTTTAAAATGGCCTACTCGGGATACTGTGCTTACATTATCTATAAGGATAATTAAAGATATGAGAAATTTACGAAATAAATTCAGCTGGTAACCAACATAACTTGATTCTAAGGCGGAACGAAGCTTTCCGGGTCTGTTAGTTATTTATAAAGATAATTCAGATTCTTCAAATAGTGACCGACTCATTAGACTCAAGATGACTTGCAAATATTGAACTTTTTCAAACCGGAAACCGCTGTGATCAGAACTCAGGTCTAGTACCTACTAAATTCTTTCTATAAAAGATTTATGCCAAATTTCTTTCTTCATTGTTTAACCAGTAACACAACAGAGGAAATGAGTACAAATGGAGTCAAGATTGTGGAGCAAATAAATACTATTTCCCTAGTCGTTGGTCATTTGCACTGGACGTGCGGGCAGGCACATTTATCTAGATAGACAGGATTACCTATTTGTACTATCTCGGTTCGGAGTGAAGGATCGTAGGATCGCATTAGTATCATTTTGTTCGAATTTTGACGCCGCGCAATTAAAACATTTGAAAAAAAAAAATGTCACGTTTATTTATTTTAAACATACGAGTATAAATATTTACAATCAAAGTTGCAAATGATGGCTTTATTAGGAGGGATCGCTCTCACATAGCAGTACAGTTATTGTGGTAAGTTTCTTATACAAAGTATTTTTTAATACAGTAGCTCATAAAGTACCGTATTGCAGGGACGTATAGCGTTCGGGATGTGGGCTATTACATACTCGAGCTATTTCTTTACCTTTCCCGAACTCGTGCGTTTTCTTTCCCAACTGTCAAAATAATGTCTATAAAAAGAAAAAAACCAACCACGAAGTTTTTACTAAAAAAAGTTCATAGAAGTTTTTATGATTTATGCAAATACTTCTAAAAAAAAAGCTACTAATTTGTTTCACTATCAGATTTAAAAGTAATTTTAATTAAAATTTAAACATTAAATTAATATTAGTATCGGCCAAATTAAATTTATAAACATAAAAAAGTTGGCTGTATGACGTGCACTGCCATAGTCTCTGCTTATATCCCTTTACGGTTGGCGCCATTTTTCACAAAAATTGTTTGCGAGTTTAGTTGTTTGTTGCACAAAATGAGTCATTTCGAAGACAATTTATTTGAATTAAAAATGCTTAGGAGAACAAGTCAAAAAGTCGCTACATAGATATGTAGCGACTTTTTGATATGATGTAGATATATCATACTGGTGGTAGAAATTTGATGACAAAAATTGGTCACAAAATTCGGCCGGGTAGGTACCACCGTGCACGATTGCGAAAAACCTTCCATAGTAATCCAATTTCGGTTTGATTGCGTTCAGGGGTCAGCAAGTGCATAGCCGGGCAGGGGGATTGTGGTCGCAGCACTAGTGGGACCGGTGGGTGTCACGCGGTGCTGCGACGACAATCCTCTTCTGATGAGGCCGTCTAGCTGAGTGCCACCATTGTTAACATGATACGTGTATGTAATGGTGACCCTCATTCCTGAGACTTTACCTTCAGCTTACCATCAGGCGAGGTGAAGTCAAATTGACGTGTCCTAAATATTAAAAAAAAAAAAAAAATAATCATCATGTCAGCCAAACGACGCCCACTGCTGGGCATAGGCCTCCCCCAAGGATCTCCACAACGAGCGGTCCTGCGCTGCCCGCATCCAGCGGCATCTACATACGACGAATTTATTGCGTGGAGAGAAGAGAAAAAAGCAAATAGTTTTTCAGAAAATGTTATGTTGGGATACTTCTCCGAACTCTCAGGAAAATTAAAACCTACGTTCAAACGGTAAATATGCAACCTAAAACTTCCCCTGTTAGTATAAAAAACTGTACCAATTTCAATCTATATGTGAATTGTAACTTTTATAAGAAATAAATGATTAGTTAGTTGAGTTTATTGTGTTTTTATTATTTTATTAAATTGCTTAATTTTTTCGCAACTGTATTAAAAATAGTTGTTCAATACAACGTGTGGGACTGTTATTTCATCTAGTTCCGACTGTCTACCCTCGCCTTCGGCTCGCGTCAACATCTGTCGGAACTCGTTGTAATAATAGAAATCCCAAATTGACATAAGGTTGCATAAGATTTCTCAGAAGAAAGGTAAAACATAGTGTACCAACCTACTTATATAAACTATATAAGTAGGTTGGTATATACTTCCCTACTCTTAGATAAAGGATTTGCTAATTTTATTTTATCCTCCTGTGACGCAACAGTTTGGCTACAAGGAAATATTATTCCTCGTGGCCAAATCAGTTTGGCAATCTAGTTTGGCTACGAGGAAACACCCCCAAACTTGTATTGAAAACTACTATTGTTACAACCATGAAAAACTGTAATTCACACCAAAGAGATATTATTTAAAATTAAATCAAATTAAAATTAAATCGAATTAAAATTAAATTAAAATGAACTTAAAAATTAAAATTAAATCATAGTCAATTAAAAATCCAAATCAAACAAAATGAGAACATACTAGTTTTCAAATAAACTCGTTAATTTACTCATCATCATCTTAGCGCTGTTATGTGAAAATGAATGTAACTGGAAGACAGTTGCTTGGATACAAGTCGATTTACCTCCTGGAAGACCCTTCAAAAAAGGTCCCTTATAGGTATGGACATTAAATACAAAGTGAAAATGTGCTACAAATTTTAGATATCTGGAAAATGGTTTATCTATTGTTTTCGAAAATAAAACGCATTAGTTGCCGGTTTGTTATGATTCTTTGAGGGAAATGAAAAAACAAAAGCTACGCGTAGTAGCTAAAAAACCAGTCAAGTGCGGATCGGACTCGTGCACAAGTGCTACTGCGCATATTTATTTAAATGCACTCCGTCAATTGTACCCCGCTGGATGGTAAGATGCTCGAGGCAAGTACAGAGGATTTAGAAACAAATTTCTTATCACAATGTTTTTGTGATGTGATTACTAACTTACGGTTTGCGGACTGCCCCCTTTCCTTGTGCTGTAAAACATTGCATCTAGCCAAATTTCATAATTCTAGGTGGACAGAACATGCCCATTCTGTGGTTATGATTTCCTTGCGAGTATCAAAATATGCTGCATAAATGGCGGTATCTTGTGATGGCTTTGACATATAAGTTTGATTTTGTTGCAACTTCAAGGAATTGTAGATTTGAGTATTTGATATTAATTTCATCATATAAAATCATAAGTTGCAATATCAAATACTCAAAACTTACTATTTTCACGAGTTCCTGATAAATGGACAACGTTGTGATCCTATAAGGGTTTCTATTTTTCTTTGGAGGTACGGAACCATAAAAATTAATAATAAACAAATCTATATACTGATAAAATCTTTTCTAACCTTGATAAGATGGCCAAGGTTTATTGATCTTATTTAAATTTAAAGATCTTGAATTTTAATAATACAATTAATTTAAGTAGTACGCAAGATGAGAAGTTTTTTATAAATTTCAAATTTATAGAGAACTAAGTACTTAACGTTAACAAGTTATTGTCATTTGGCCATATCTCTGCTTCTACTTAACCAACTGCAATCAAACATACGGCAGATTTTAAGTCTAACCAAGACCTTTCTAATAGAAAAAAGCGGTCAAGTGCGAGTCGACAGCGAGCAGCAAGTAACATAATAATGTATTTTTTTGAAATTTTTATATTTAAGTTGATTGCATGAAAGATAAATTGCGGTTAAGATTTATGACGTATTAAAAAAAAACTACTTACTAGATCTCGTTCAAACCAATTTTCGGTGGAAGTTTACATGGCAATGTACATCATATATTTTTTTTTAGTTTTATCATTCTCTTATTTTAGAAGTTACCGGGGGGGAGGGGACACATATTTTATCACTTTGGAAGTGTCTCTCGCGCAAATTATTCAGTTTAGAAAAAAATGACATTAGAAACCTCAATATAATTTTTGAAGACCTATCCATAGATACTACTCACGTATACACACTACTATCCCAATATCAAAAAATTTTTGAGTTTCAGTTCTATGGGGAACCATCAAATTTTTTTTTTCTAGTTTTGTGTGAAAATCTTAATGCGGTTCACAGAATACATCTACTTACCAAGTTTCAACAGCATAGTTCTTATAGTTTCGGAAAAAAGTGACTGTGACATACGGACGGACAGACATGACGAATCTATATGTTCCGTTTTTTGCCATTTGGCTACGAAACCCTAAAAACCGCACCAAAATCCGCTCAGTTGTTATTGCGTCCATCACGAATAAACAGATAGACAAGATATCCAAAAAAAAATTTATGTTCAGAATCGTTCATTTAACGTAACCCAAGTTATTTTTTTTGATATCTCCAATGTGCAGACACAACTAATTTACAATTTTATAATAGTACAGAAGGTGTTCCAACTAACTGAAATAAAACAATATGAACTTAATTTACTTTCAGTAACTACCTACTATCTGAGCATAACAGCTAAAAAAGTATTCTGTTTTAACATAATAATTTGTATGCATTTTTTTAGCCTTTCAATATAAGAGTCTTATATATACTGTGATACCCGGGGATTGGGCGTCACGAGTGTTTAAGGCGATGAAATTACAAGACTTTTTGCAGAGATAAGATATTATTTATTTACACCACGCGCACTCCTACTTATATTATCAAGGGATTTACGCGGGGTTGTTTAACTTTAAATAGCGGACTGGGAAGTAAAACGCGGACTCTGCCCAAGGATAGGGCTTAAAGCGGGATTCTCCTCAGGATACTTTCCGAAGCTTCAGTCGGAACGGTTCCTCCAGACCTGTTCAGACTCCAACAGTCCAGGCCGCCTTTGTTTTATCACGTTCCTAGTTCAAAGATTTAAACTGAAACAATAGTTTTATTTAATCTCTGACACATGATGGCCAGGAAAACTAACTGTAGTGCTCGAACGAGGTCCGAACGCTACATCAGCTGCGCCCCATGGACGTCATGTGACAGTTCTAAACTAAGGCCCTAGGTAAGCTAATCTGGGACACAAAAAAAAATTCAACGAACTGTCCCTTACAATGGGAATAACGACGCAATCTTTAAAATAATAAGTAATCGTTAGTAGAATACCAAGTTATAGTAATTATACTGTAATAAATACTGAAAAACGCGAATAAAAAGATTGCTTCATTCTTGGCCAGGCAAAAACCCAGGTTAAAAGAAACCTGACCACAGCACGACTTTCTAAATAAATTGATTTGGTATCATTTGACGATACGTTTTAAGGTTTGTCCGGAAGGGACTTAAAGTAGAAAGTACTTTTAAGACCTACCTAACTAATAAACAAAAGATGACATAAAGTGATTTATCCTTACACCTTACACATTATGCATATGTAATTATAAACCTCTTACATCGCCTACGAATTACTAAATTACTTTTTAATCAACATTAAAGAGAAAGAAAACTTCACCCCATAACGAGTCTGGTGAAAACCCACTTTCACCATCGCAGGCAACTATGACCTTAGCGATTTGACTCTCTTACAAAGTTTAGATCTCCACTCCCAACATTAGACGAAAAAATAATTGCCTAATCCCTACGCTAGGACGTAATGAATATAAAAAAAAATATTTCTATTTATCTTCGACAGCGCACCAACATAGAATAAACAGGAAAAACACAATATTAATAACACAATATTACACAACACATAATTAACTCCATGTATCGCATCTTTATTAAGAGTTATGGTCGCGCAGATAGGCATCTGTAAAAGAAAAACAATCATAGGATCCAACTTGCACATATATTTGCTCGAATTTGCACTTTAAAACGTCAATAAAGTTATATGAAACCATCGATAATACCTTCGAACTAGCACTGCACATAAAATAATTAATAATATATTCAAACTTCATTTATTTAACCTTTTTATTAGTATCGCACATAAAATATAAAAAACTAACTATGTCCACACAACACTCAACGTCAAATAAATATAGTGACAGGTACACAACTTTCACTTAAATTACGTATCTTCTGTTGACGAAAGGTTTTAGAAAATTGGTATGTATAATATCTTGCCAACCTGGATTATTTATCTTTCCCACGACATAGTTGGTGTTCGAAATTCTCCTGATAATAACAAATGGTCCTTTGTAAGGCTTACACAGTTTCTTACTTCTTCCAGAAATACGTCTTGGACTGTATATCAGAACTAGCTGACCTGGTTGGTATACTACGAATTTCACCTTCATATCGTAGTAAGCTTTCTGCCTCCTTTGTGCATTTCTAATATTCACCTTCGCTCGTCGTACAAGATAATTTGCACGCGTATGTCTGGACGCGTATGACTCGTTTGTAATCTCTTCATTGACTTCAAAGTTTGATTGCAGAATCGGCTCTCGTACGAATAACAACATGTGTGGAGACATACCTGTAGATGTATGTTTCGTGGTCATCGGATGTAAAGGAGCTCGCTGTCTAAATTTCTTTCTTTGTTGGCACATTATGCAGCTTTTAATATATTTCCTTTTTTCAGCTTTGGGAAAGATAAAGCTATTACGGAATTTTGACAATGTCTTTGCGATTCCGAAGTGACCTCTAGACCATGGATGATCATGCAGTTTTTCGAGAGTTGTCTTCAGTAGTTCTCTCGGAAGCACAACAACATTTTTCCTTAGACCATTCCTTAGCACTTCCTTTACTAATATGTTATTTCTTAATAAAAATCCTTTGTAGTTTGTTATATTATTATTTGTTAAGACATTCCTTAGTGGTCTACAGAAAAGATCTGCGCACTGTTTCACTACCATTGTATCGATGCTGATGCTATACATCTCTATGTCATCCGATACTGGTGTATTCATCTCCTCGTCCTCTGTCTTTAACTGTCTGTTCTTGTCTGTCGGAACAATGTCCGATGTCGAAGTCCACATCTTGTATTGGATCCTTCGCCATGTCTGATGGCTTCGCAGCTGACCTGTACGGAGCTGTATGTAAAGGAATATCATCTGTCAATTCGCATCCGCCCATGCTTCCATTGTCGAACATAACTCCATCCTCGCAGTCTTGTACTGCTTGCACCAAACAACTCCTTTTGTTCGCTGGGATTGAATAGAATAAATATTGAATAAATTCTTGGATTCTTCTGACTTAAATATTACATTATTAAAACTACGATTAAGGTAAATATCATTGGTTTCATTTATTGCTTTATAATTAAACAACATATTATTTGTGTTTATAATATTTAACGTTGTGCAATTTGAAACCTTACTCATGGTTTTATTGTCGTATCTGCGCGTCCAATTTACATTGAAGCCTTTAATCCATAAACAGTTTTCTCTGAAATCAATTGATATAGCATTAGCAAACATGAACGATTGACCTAAGATTAAATCTAATTCAATGTCATCTATTACTATAAAATTCACTCTAAATAAAATGTTCGCTAAAATCACGTTCACGTCGACTTCACCGCAGATAGTTGCCGTAGAACCAGTTATGCTTTTGATGTGCGTCAACGACGTTGACGGTTTTATTTGTAGGTTCAAGCTTCTAGCTAAGGCTTTGCTCATAGCATTTACCGTCGCTCCCGTATCAAGTAATGCTTCGATGTCAGAATTATTAATTGTAACCTTAATAAAGGGAGTAAACTGTCCAGAAAATTTGTTTTCGTCGTGAAGCTGAACTGTATTCTTAGACTCGGAATGCTTCATACTCATTATATTCCTCTCTCGAGTCCGGAAAAACTGCCGGCTCGAAGTTGGAGTATCTTTTCTGTTAGATCCCGAAGAATTCGGGTTACTGGGGAAAACATTAGTATTAGCAACATTCCGATGTCTTAGGTTGTATCTCGGAGTGTGGAAATTGTAACGGTTACGAAATCCGACTTGACGGTTATATCTCTGTGGAGGATTTGTAGGTAAGTTTTGCATCTTATCTCCCTGTATGTCGGGTTGTTCTTCCGCTAATTGCAATAGAGCGTCACGAAGTTCTTTTTTATCCCTGTACACCCTTGCCGCTAAGATATTTATTTTTTTATTTTATAAGACATTGATTTCAGGAATCTATTTATTATTTTTTTGTCATCGGTAACCTCAGCTTTATTAGCCAAGTTGCACAATCTGTACCAACAGTTGATCGTATTTTCCTCTTTGGCTTGATGCGCTGAATAGAACAACTCTAAATCATCGCCATGGGAACTCAATTCCTCTTCTAATAGTGAGCACACTTGTTCGAAAGTTAACTCTTCGTTAAAAATCGACTTGTAGAAGTGTAACGCTGCGCCCTCGAGGTAGGCAGCTAATATTGTGGCTTTGTCAGCTAACATAAATTTATTTATGGCGAATACGACATTGAAGTCTCTCAAAACACTTTGGAATGAGACACTGTCAGTGCCACTAAATTTCTTTGTTTCAGCCATTTTAATGGTAGCAAAAAAATTTATATAATGAATGAAAATTTGTTATCTGAATGGTGCGTCGATCCAATATTACACGACGTCTTCCTTCTCAAGGTACGGGTTCGATCAAACCACTGCCAACTGCAGAATGTTGGCGTGTCCAAATCCTGTGGAAACTGGCGTTCCTCCACCAAAGTTGTGATACCCGGGGATTGGGCGTCACGAGTGTTTAAGGCTATGAAATTACAAGACTTTTTGCAGAGATAAGATCTTATTTATTTACACCACGCGCACTCCTACTTATATTATCAAGGGATTTACGCGGGGTTGTTTAACTTTAAATAGCGGACTGGGAAGTAAAACGCGGACTCAAGGATAGGGCTTAAAGCGGGATTCTCCTCAGGATACTTTCCGAAGCTTCAGTCGGAACGGTTCCTCCAGACCCGTTCAGACTCCAACTGTCCAGGCCGCCTTTGTTTTATCACGTTCCTAGTTCAAAGATTTAAACTGATACAATAGTTTTATTTAATCTCTGACACATGATGGCCAGGAAAACTAACTGTAGTGATCGAACGAGGTCTGAACGCTACAATACACAGATAGCTGGTCAAAAATTACCTCACTCATCTACACTTGGTAGGTGGTAGTCAAGCAACAGTCCTTTTGGCCGTAGCATGTATGGGCCGACTCGACCGGGGAAGCACCACCCTCTCACAGAATATCGCCGCCAAGTAACAGTATTTGAACTGTTGCGTTCCGTTTGGTGAGTGAGAGTGCCGGAGCCCAAACTCCTTTCCCATCCCCTCCCAAACTCCTTTCCCACCCCCTTTCCTTTACAGGGTCGGCAGCGCGACTGTAACGCCACTGGTTTTGCACACGTCCATAGGCCGCGGTAACCGCTTCCCATCAGGTGGGCCGTGTGCTTGTCCGCCACCTTAGTGGTATATAAAAAAAAAACTTGAGTGAAATGGACTATAAATACATTTGTAATAACATTATTTATTTGCGAGAATGGTTGCATTTGAACAATTTTAAGTTAAGTGAACGAATCGATATCATTGAAATTACTGTAAATAATGATATAACTCTGATTTCGTAAAAACCTTTGTAAGAGTTGTTCGTGGATCGTTCGGTAGAGATAATAATTAATGACAACGAAGCATTATGTTAAACAATATAAGATACCATTTACAGGGATAGTTAGGCATAAGTATGATTCACACTAGTAGAAGGTACTTTTTACTAGCTATAATCGATCCATTTATTAGCAGCTTTTAAACACATTGAATCACTTGAGAACAGAAACAAAAATATGAGGTATACAAAGATAGAGATACTCGACAGCTAGTAAGACGCCAGACTGTGTATGTCAATCTGTAACACTACCAAGAAAATGAACTGCAGTGTCAGACAAATGAAGTGAATTGTCTTTCTGAGATGCCTGCATAGTGGCTTCAGAAAACCTTTTACTAACAACATGAAGTTTATTTTGTGTCTGCGTATAGCACACGTTTTCGTCAAATTTGTCGTCGGAAATAGGTAGGTGCGTCGCGTAGTAATGAGCCTCCGTCTTCGTCTGCTGTATACGCGTCTCTCCACGAACTAACAATAATTCATTCCACCTACCTGTCAACAATTTCACCGTTGTAATACGTTTCTACCTGTTTATTGTGGAATTTCTACTCTGACGAGAACAGTTCATTTATGTTTTTCTAAAGAAAATACTTTTTCATTTGACCGTGGCGACAGCAAAATGAATGATGTTTAGGTATATTTGTATGGTAGCATTTTGTCCGGACAAATGTTATAAATATATTAAACCGAAGATTACATTTTGTAAGATAACATACAGCTGTGAGTTACACTTTTATAATATAAAAATTATGGTAGGTATGTACCTACTCCATAAATTCTACCTCATCATCATTATTATCTCAACGTTGCGTTTCACTCGGATCCAAAGCTTTCAACTTCGACCCGGGCTTTTACTCCTCCACTTCGCACGGTCTTCGACATCCCTTGTAGTGACAGGCCATAAATTTCACCTAAATAATCGAAATCCGTGTTTAAAATAAATATTTTATAACATTAAGTTTTAGAATATTTCTATAACCAATACGGATTTAGAGTAATTAGGATTAAAATACATCATTTTGTGGGGACAATCTCTTCTGCTATTCGGTGCACCTGCTAAACAACGGACGAGACCCTGACGCAGGCTTTCCTCTCAGGGTTATGCCATCGGCTTTGGTGCGTAGAAAGCCTTAGGAGTCTTATTTTAAGAAAATTGTTGATTACTTTTGCTAAGTGCTTCTTTTCTACAATGTAGTAAAAACGTTTACGTTGATTGTTTCGCGTTTGGTTACGGTTTGTGAGCGCCAGAAGCCTCGTTCCAACCATAATTCTTCATCATGATGATTGATATTGTGATTGTGTTGTTTGAATTGTGATGATGTATTGGTGTATTATCATCACCATAGCGATTTCTCCGTTACGTCGAAAATCTACACTTTGAAGCCCGAGTTCCGCTTATTGTTTTTAATGGCATTAGTCTAGTCGATAATTTCAAAATGGTCTAAAATAGAGATACTGCTCTTAAAATTATGTGTGACTCATTGAATTCGGAATGCCGCCTAGAAAATATGGCAAAGACTTGTATTAGCACATAAACAATTGCAAAAGTTATAAACACAAGAACAAGACGCAAAAAAGACATTAATTGATTTTTCGTCAATATTTCATAGACTATTAATATTTAAGAAATTTCGAAAGAAGATTATTAGACAGGACGAAATTGGCAATAACAAACTCCTGCTCCCGGAACCCTATCTTCATTATATATAATTTTAATTTAACGCTGAAAATGGGCCGCCACGCGACATTTTTAGGTTGCGCGTGCAGCGTCAAAAGCGGTTACGACACATTGTAATTTTTTTAAGGTAACGAATATTTTTTTAAATTTTAAAGATTTACTTAGTACTACAATGACCATATACAAAGTATGAATATTTTAATTAACTTTTATGGCGTGATCTTGTTAAGTATGTATATAGAAAGGCCCCAAGAAGTGAAAATTTATACTTTCTTGATAATCATTTTACATACTTGAAGTTGTAAAATTTAAAAAATATATTCATTACGTTACAAAAAACAATATGGTCTTAACCGCTTTTGACGCCGCACGCAAAACCTAAAAATGTTGCGTGGAGACCGATTTTCAGCGTTATATTAAAATGATAAATAATAGAGATAGAGTTCCGAGAGATAGGAATTGGCAGGGTATTGGCAATTTCCTCCTCTGTAAGAATCTTATTTAAAAATTTCTAAAACATTAATAGTCTATGAAATATTGGCGGAAAACCAAATGAGTTTTTGTTTCTTTTTTAATTGTTTATAACTTTTGCAATTGTTTATGTGCTAATACAAGATTTTGGCACATTTTTCTATGCGTCATTCCGGATCCAATAAGGTATCATCACACCTAATTTTAAGAGCAGTATCTCTATTTTAGACCATTTTCAACTTGTCGACTAGACTACATGTCGGCATTCCAAAAGCGACTGCCGTCTAACCCTGCGGCATTGTGGCTTATGCCATCGGGCTTATTTTGCATTTAATCGTACCGGAACAAAATGCAATACAAGCCCTGCGGCACAAGGCGATGGGTTCCGCCTCCGGGCCGGCGACTTTGATGTGTAGCTATAGGCCTTGCCCGGTGGGTTAAGCCGGCGGGCTGGCGGTTTTGGTGTAGATAGTCTAAAATAATTTACCAACAAATAACACCATTTCTTCAAATGAAACAATTTTTCCAATCGTCTAAGCATGTTATTTATTGAGAAAGACATTCTAAACCAAATAGAGTTGTTTACATACATCGTCGCGCAACTCTAGCTACTTCATCAAGCTTAAGGTACTTAAAAGTTTTATTAATTTTGGTAAAAGTTTATTGGAATAAACAAGACTTGTTTCATTATTATTAATTATTTGTGTTCAAATTCTGTTAAATTTTTGATTAATGTGTGAAGCAATAGGTAAACTAGCTAAAGAGGTAAACATCATTTATAATAACTACGTGTTTATAGTGCAGCGATATTGAGTACGTCTACTGTTTAGCAGGTCTCGAGTTCAATTTCTAAGTCGGAAAAAAAGTGTTACTGTGTAATTCTGTTGGAAATTTCTCAGCAATATATTGGAATCAGGAGAAAATCAACTCTCGGTACATAGGTCTGATGCATAGGTATCGTATGGTTTTAATCGTTTTGACTCTAACAGCTTTGCTGCAACCTCGTCAAGGTAGAAGCTGTCACTTGGATATAAAAAAAATATGAATAGCAAAACTAAAATAAAGACAACATTTTTTGTTGAATTTTCGAACTGAAGACTACTATTTTAAAATTGCTACCATCTGGAATGGTGATATATACTTTTGGACTTCACCCAAGTTTAGCATCGAGAGGGGTGATGTCAACTTGATGGGCCAGCAATAAAAAATAACAAAAATTTACTAAAATAGTCCGGAGAGATCGGCATGATCACAAATACGTCCCGAATGGCAAAAAAGTTGGATTAATAACGTTTGTACCCTGTGTTACATCTGTATCTCCAAGTTACATACGTCAACATTGACCACAATTTTTTTCTGTTAATTTCGCTCCCTGATATTTTGTTACAGAACTATAAGCCACTGTATTATCCGACTTCTAGCCTATTTGGTTACTTTGTTAATCGTTATGAGAGAACTTCCAATGGTGTGGCGTAGGTCTTATGTAAATCTGTCTCTGAGCCAAAGGATGTCACATGTCTTCGAAGGGGTCGAAGGATCGTGTGCTGTTATCCTTTTGTAACATCCAGTGGTAGAGGTATCTTGTCTGTTGTAGAAGTCTTTTCTGGCATCTTTCTTCTTTTTCTCTCTTTATTGAGCGTATCTTGAGATGTGCACAAGTATTTGGTGCTTATATTTTGGCGAATACCTACAGAACATCTTTCTTAGTGCTTTGCACTGAAATCTTTCTAAAATGCTGAAGTTACATATTGCGCTTCTTATTGTATGTCAGAATATATGCCCAAATTGGCTTAGCGATGGCTTCATCAAACATCTTGCTCGCCTGTTGATGTGATTTTAAAATTTACTGCATTGGTTTTATCACATTACGCTTACACGTGGCTTCACATTTGGAGGATGATCAATGCATTAATGCAAATTCTTTCATGTTAATTCTATGCAAATTTTCTGATTCTAAGCCATAGGTTTAAGCAATGCGTTATATGTATCGCTCAGTATTAGAATATTTTAAAATATATTAACCAATAGTTGAACGACATATTTAGTCATTGATTCAATTATACAATAGAAATAAAAAAATAGTAAAATATTGTAAAGAGGCACACAAATATTCACTTGTCTTCCATTATTATAAATTCCGTGAGAACTATTAAAAATGGTATTATTTTTACCGCTAGACTAAATTCTAATGTTTGATAATACAGTATCGTAGTTTGTTAATATAGCATCTATTTACTAATATAAAACTTAAGATCTCTATCTAAGACTGAAGATGAGAATCTAACTAAACTAATTTTGACGAAACTTTAGGGAACGAAAGAGTATGATTTGACTTAAAAGCTAGTAGATACTTCATTGACGCTGGAGGTTTAATAAATAGTAGTGCGCAATAGCTAATTTATATTTTTTATTGGTAGGATAATAAATAACTACTTCATTGAATATGTGCGAAAAACGATAAAAGGCGTTAGAAGATATGAAGCATAAATAAAGCAATAATAAAAGTATGTAATTCTACTGACTTAGTTGGATATTCACAATACAAAAGAAAAAGATGGTTTATTGCATACCTACTTTACGTAAGTCTAGGTAAATTTGTATGTCAATGTTGTAGGGACCTAAGGCAGACGCAGGCTGTAACCCATAACATGTTTCGTGTGAGACAGAAATATATTCCTCGTAATGAAAGACAGAAATTTTACTGTAGTCTCATATGAGCGCCAAAGCAAAGCAAAACATTGAATATTATGCTAACATTTAAGCTTGATTGATCAAAGTAGGCACTACGTAAAACAATTAAAAGAAAACACTGAATAAGTGAACGTAAATAACTATCTCCCAGATAGTTATTAAGGGCACGGCAGTGCCCTTGCCGAGACGAGACATCGGAGCGCAGGGCATAACCTAGCGTTTCAGCGCTAGAAAGTATAAATTCTCGGGATACAAAGATAGATAGATATATCTCTTTACTGTATTTACACAACAATAAGCATACAAAACATATTGGTTGGTAGATTTTTGCGGCAAATACAATTGGTGGCCTTATCGCACCAGGCAATATCTTACAGGCAACCATTGGATGGAGAGAATCAGTTAATATAGAATATTTAGTGTAGTTTCCGGTGTTCATCCTAATAATATTATAAATGTTAAAGTTTGGATGTATGGATGTTTGTTACTATGAATGACTGAACGGCTCTGGATGAAATTTGGCACATGGATAGATTATACTCTAGATAATAGGTTCTCATGAGAAGCCGGAACGGCAACAGAATTCCACGCGGGCGTACTCTATTTGTATACACTTATCATATATATACTAAATATATATACACACATAATATATATAACATAACATAACATAACATAACTTCACGCCTGTATCCCATATATATCTTCTATAATATCAAAATGAATCGCTGAATGTGTTGCTAAGCGCAAATTTCGATTTCGCTAATTATTTTTTTTATAATATTCCTTGAAGTACATAAATAGACATAGTAGACATAAATAAGGGAGACTTAGAAAGAGAAGGAGTAAAACAAAGACTATCGTTCCTGCAGATAGTAGGCCAATAACACAGACCAATGCAAATAGACGTATTCATGCATACAAATATTAGCACTGAGTGGGAATCGACCCACGCCCTCTGTCGTAGCAGTTGAATACACTACCGCTACGCCACAGAGGCCGTCTAATCATCTCTTGAAGCTAAGGGACCCAAGTGAAACTACTGTCGATATATGTATATCCGCAGATTTTTTACTCTATTTATAATTAATTGAAAATATTTATTTTAATATCATATTGCTATATGTTTAACGGAATACATTATTTAATCACTAAATAATGTATTATTGTACCATTGAGACTAGAGGAAGTAGTGACCCGTCTAATTTAGCTTTAGCCATGGCTATAGCCCATGAGTTACCGATACTCGGTTTTACAGGGGTTGAATTTCTGACCATATGATTTACTCGAATTGCAAATATGGACCAAGTCCTTATTTATGATACTAATGGTATCCACCAGTTTATCTGGAGTGGCTTTGGAGTAAATTTGAAGATCATCTGCGTAAATTTGAAGTCTCCTACCACCTAGGAAGCAATGAGATGATTGGAGATGGAGTTTATGAAAAAAGCGAAGAGTAGAGGATACAACACGCCACCCTGTGGGACGCCAGCAGACGTTTGGTACCAAAAGAAAACGGTGTCCTTTTATACGGCTACGCTACCAGCGTCCATGCGGGTAACTTTAAAACCAGTCAATCACTGCCGAAGATATATTAAGGGAGCATGGTATTCCGAGCAATACGCCAACGTTATTGAAGGCGTTCGTAAAGTCTAACAACGCTAGAACCGATAACTTGCCGATAACAAATCAGATCGAATATCCTCCGTATTATGAACAAAAGTAGTTGTGGTACTGTGACCTGGACGAGACTGGAGTCGAACTCACGTACTACACGTACACTTCGGATAAGGGTTAATTTTTTCCTATTCAGGTACAGAATTATAATAAAATAAAATAATTGAAAGAAAAACACAAAACCCGACTGCGTAAAACCTAATTTTAAAAAGTACGTGAAAAAACTAACTTAAATAAAAATTAAAAACAACTAAACAAGCCCAGTAGTTTAGAATTCTGTTAAGTAATACTAAATAACTACACAATTGAAATAGTTTTATAATCGATAAACCCCCCTTGGGAAGATTTGATTGGTAAAATTTGAATGGGCCCCAACTGTGAGTCGTTCTGTTCTGCATTAGACTTTATGATTTGTTTTATGTGTGTATCGATTGACGTAAGAATTATCAAAATCGGCCTACGCATTTGGTCTCTAGAACGCCACATACACACATACATAGACTGATAAACACATTACCCTCCTTTGCGTCGCGCAGTCGGGTAAAAAGGTAAATAAAGTAAACATAAGGATAAAAACTACTACGACAAGAAGTATTATAGGTACCATGCAGTTGGGGTGTGGGCATCGTCGGCCAATACCCAACGTGGCGGGAACACATCGCTCTCCGTACTCCTCTGCTTTCAGAGGAGACAGGATGAGCGATGCTGTTAGTGGTGAGATGGCCCAGGGTCAGCCGGGGTGCGAGGGATATGCTCTATGGGTAACCTTACACCCCGGCGTCTGAAGACCCGAGACGGCGTGCGGTTTTAGTCGGTGCAAGCCCGACATAACCGCCCCCGCTGGCCGGCGGGGGGGTATCCGAAGGGATTTCCGCATGATAAAAAAAAAAAAGGTACCATGCAGTTCGGGGTGCTTGGTTGGGGACCTCCACGCGGTGCACCCTGGGCAACGGAGACGGCAGCGCCTCTCTCCTAGGGTGGGAGAGACGCTGCCGCCTACGGCCAATTCTGACCGAGGCGAGGACGGCCCTGTTGAGGGCTGTTCGGAAGCTTTCCACGTGTCCCTCTGATTAGCAGACGGCACAGTGGAGAGCAAGTAAGGGGGCCGTCTCGAAACCGGAGATGGCCCAGGGTCAGTCGGGGTGCGAGGGATATGCTCTATGGGTAACCTTACACCCCGGCGTCTTAAGACCCGAGACGGCGTGCGGTTTTAGTCGGTGCAAGCCCGACATAACCGCCCCCGCTGGCCGGCGGGGGGGTATCCGAAGGGATTTCCGCACGAAAAAAAAAAAAAAAGGTACCATGCAGTTTCGTTACTCAAAGATCTGTTGCCAAAATCAACATCCAGTTAGTCAACTACTTTCTGTTAATAAACCCATAGCAGTGTCGGAATAAGGTGTAGGATTTATAGAGAACTTAAGACTAGAATTCATGCAGAACACTATATGCTGTGAGGAGATTTAGAGTGTTAGGTTAGGTTGTGTTGTATGTATATTTGTAATCTTCTAGATTGGCTCAGAATAGGATCTAATGAATTTTTTACAGTGCAAGCGAAGGAATTGTCTTAGCGTTATTTAACATGAAAATGTTTTTGGTTGTATAATTAGCATACATATTCATCCATACTCACCATTATTTATTAAATAAGCCTCATGCACAAGTACCCAGGCGGACTTATTGCCACAGTTATTCTTTACCTGTCAATCGAAGGTAGTGCAGGCATTTACACAGAATGTACATTATTGAGTGTACTCATAGATGATACTATAATATATGTAACTATTAATGGTACACAAGACCAAGGGAACAAGTTTACACCTTTACATGTGTGTGTATACTTATCTTCTTTGCCGTGTGTACATAATAAACCACTCTAGTCATACGTTCAGTGTCGCATGTCAGGTGTTCACAGTACGGCTAGGTGTCATACACGTGAATTCTACATGCTCACATATTTTATTTAGCCATTCTCCGAGTGCACTTAAGAAGCCGACTTTTATAGCGGTCACTCATGCACCTAACACCCAACGAGCGGCAATATCTACCTATAAAAAATATTTCTAGATAATAAGTGCTTTTAATTGAGTAAAACGTGAAAACTTAGTTCAGTTAAACTAATTAGTGGTCAAGTAAAGTAAGTCAAGGTCAAGTAAAAATGTATATATAGAAACTCACAAATAAAATACCTATATTTATCTATAATGCCTAGATATGAAATCCAGATAATTCTTACTATTGTTCTATTGAATTATCCCCAATTATTAGGAGTCAGCACTATGTGTTATTCTCCTGCACACTTACCTTACATCAACTCCCGAGTTACTTCTTTCCTAGCCTCATTCACTTTCACGCAACCTATTCAGCAAGCCTGCCTCTGCCTTTGGTTGTCCGGGTCAATACCTAATAATTTAAAACCTATTTTTTCTCTCTCCGGCCAACAAATTGGTGAATAGAAATATATTTTTTAAGCAGTATTAGCTAAGTCCAAAGACTTCACAAATCTAAATACATCAGACTGTGAATTTAATTGAAGATTATCTAAGTTCCGTAAATTTCAAATTAATATAAGGGAGTCCTCGGTAAGGAGACAATTGTGTCGGAACTCACAGCTCGTAATCACATCTTGCCACTACAATATGCACCCTAACAGTACATTTAATTGGTTTGCGCCAACACTTTATGGTGCAAACAATGATAAATAACCTTGCCCCCTAACCCTATTTTGCACCTTGGTTTTAAAAGGTTTAGCGGCGGTTGAGCGGACGAAGAAAATGCACCAGATTATTTGAATTTTTGTTTAAAAATGACTGTAAAGTTATTCATTGTTTACGGGACCGTCCTAGATGTTCTCTTTTTCCGATCTAAATCTTTAGAAAAAAGTAAGCATACAAAATGCTTAAAAATTTAATTGAAACTCATAGAAGTTGAGTGAAAGGCACACTTAGTGCATGCATAACGCTCTTGTTATAAGAAACCATTTATTAGGAAAAAATACCAAGGTTGACATGAATTTTGCTAGGGTACCTAGCAAAATTACATGCCTACATTAGAGGCAATTCGTGATAGTAGCCAATATCCCGAAAAATTATGTTTTTGCTATGCAAAATGAATGATAAAACGTATGAATTTTGCTGAGGATAATTTCTCATTGCTTTAGCTGACTTTAATGCTGAAAAATGTAAGCCGCAGTCGCAGCAGTGGCAGTATTAATGCATTCCTCGAGAACTTAGCAGTTGACTAATTACAGAGTGCCTATGTAAATACATGGGTGAGATATCGTGTAACGTGTGTTGCTTCAAGACAACAAATAACAATTAAGTACATGATAATGTGTAGAATTTGCATATTTGTCGAAACTAAAATTAATTGTAACAATAAATCAGTATAAAATGTTTTATTTTGGATGTATTATTATTATTTGTGAATAAAGGCATTTAAGCGTGTTTTGGATGTATAGGCCCCTACATACATTTTCGAAGCCCAGGAGTTCACCTCGTTGCACCTGCTAAACAATGGCCGAGGCTCTGACGCAGGCTTTCATCTCGGAGTTGGGTATGGAGGCCAGGCAGCAGTCGCTCGAAAAAGCCGACATACCAATCAAAAACGATAAATGGACCCCGAGCTTTAAAGTGCAATCTTAGCACTTTGCTTGTGTGCTTCAATTCGCTATAAGGATAATGAAGTGGATAAATATAAGGTGTGTATAATGAATAATGTTGCAGAGTGTAATGTAACATGCTATAAAGCGAATATTCATCCAATCAGTATGGGGAACGCGCGATTAACGAGCTGCATGTATACCAGTGTACAATACTCTGCGGCATTACTCGGTTGTTCTTAAAGAAAACAACTATATTTTACTATACTCTACGATTCTCTACTCTGCTAGATTTTTTTCTAAAAGAATAGTAGTAACCAAAATTACTAGTATTCGCTCGAATCCTTCCAGCTGAGCTATTTAATAGTCGACCAGGATTCCAACCCGGCACCTCTCGACCGTAAGGCCTCTACTACTTAATCACTAAGCTTTTGTCAAATCAAACTGCTTTTAATCAAATCAAAACAAATTTATTTATTTTCGGATTACAAAAGATCCAATATACCCTTAATTTAAGTGTAATATTTTACATTTAAATTGAGCTAAAATACGAAAGAGATAGCTAACAAACACAGTAAATGGAAACGTGACTCATTTATTTCAATCAACATTTCGTATTCTAAACAACGCTGTTTCTGTTATCAAATAAATTGTCTTTCTTTTTTGTAAACAAGTAATTGTGTTTGCCCTTTACCGTTCGTTGAATAATATTCTATTGTAAATGAACCCTCACGTTTGTGTTCACGAGAATCAATCACAGACTAAAATAGAAGATTCTAGAGAATCTGACGATATGTATCTTTTTTTAACCGACTTCAAAAAGGAGGAGGTTCTATGCTGTGTATGTATACTCGATTTTAGGTTTTTTGGACCTATTCGTTACACACACAATCTATACATATAATAAAATCGTAACAACTACATAACAAAATAGCTATGTGTTCTATGAGAGATACCGATGCTGAAAATGTGATTTTTAGAATTTTGTCTGAATGCTAGTAGCTGTTTGACTGCAGGTTATTATCGATTTTCGAGCATCTAGGGTATGGTCATAAACTCGATCTAAGCAATTACTGATTATAGTTTTATTATTACACCTTGTAGGTCTCACTGAATTTCGCAGTTCGATAGAGCTCGGTATGATCCACATCCCGACTATAAATCATCATCCTATTGTAAACAGGTCATAAGCAACAAGTATAACAACATCTCGAAACTCCAAAAAGTAACCTACATATAAAAGATAGTTGATTAGGGACTCATAAATGTTTCATAATTAATACCATCATTCTATTAAAATTAAAGAACCAGCCAGAATTTATTTTGATGTTACATCTAAACCCGTCGTCTATTACAAATAAGTAATTGAAAAATGTAACAATGAAATAACTTAATAAATGTTGGAATCGAGACCTACTGCCGAAATAAACATACCCTGAACATACAATATACCGTTTCCGAACTTAACGCGAACGTAATCGTGGGCAATAGCTATTTAAATATAAAAATACATTACATAGTGGAGAAAGTAGTAAAGAGGCTCTGCTCATTTCTTTAAGAAATCTCTGCCAGCAGACCTGCGAGTGGACGGAGTGAAAAGTAGAGAACTAGTGAATAGTGTCTAAAGTGTTAAAAGTGAAATTTTTACCCTACTACTCATTTTGACTCTAACTTGTAGTTTTTGGAAGAGATAGGGGATATCTTTTTGCTAAACCATTCAACTAAGGCTGAATTTTACCAATGAAAACCCTGTTTCCCTCAAGTTCTCTCCTTTTACTGCATGAAATCATTGAAAAAAAATTGATATCTATCTACTTGGTCTCGGTTTCTATTTTATGACGATAAAATAACTAAACATATAATATACGCCCATATTTTATGTCCAGTATGTACGTAAATATACTTCGGATATATTGAATTATCTCTAAAAATACAACCATTTTTCTCTAAAAATCTAAACCTATGTAAGTAATACACACAAGGAATTATTTAGTAGAGGTCTTTCTTCAAACAAATCGATACAGGAAGAACTACGCCACTTGATATGGCGTAGGCATAATTGTGTAAATATTTGTGCTATTTGGCTGAAAGAAAATCATTTCCAGGTAACAATGACGTCAGTTACATTGGTTTGGGAAACGCTTGTTACAGGATAATATTACGAAAATATGAATGTAACATTATATTCGTATGTTCTTGAGGGGTCAAAAAACATGACTTACATATAATAGCGACACGAGTTTATTCAGAACTCATTATAGAATCATCATTATCATCAAGATAATATATTACAATATTTTGTACAAAGCATAAGGTTTTTGGGATTCGCCAAGATCTTTGGGACCCCTCCCAAAGCCCTAGCAGAAGGTTGGGGCGGTGGTGCGTTGCGCGGCCCCCTCTTCTCGGGGGCAAGACAGGTACACCGTGGTCCCCAAATCCTTGCCTTGAAATGCCTTATGGGCCCTTACACCCTGTCGTCCTGTTCGTCTGATGACCCGAGACGGTGTGCGGTTTTAGTCTGTTCGAATCCGACATAACAACCCCGCTGGCCGGCGCGGCGGGGGAAACCGGGGGGATTTCTGCACGAAAAAAAGGGCAACCTTACCTGCAAGCCGGTACACCTGCTGATTGTTGACGGACGAGGCTCTGGCGCAGGTTTTCCACTTGGAGATGTGAGGTGAAAAACAAGATCAACATCCAGTTGGTTTGTCTACGCTAAAAAATTCAAAAAGTTCTGCAAAGATTAAGCTCGAATTTTGACACGATATACAACCCGCTACAAAGATAGTATTATCTATTTTTGATTTTTTTAGATGGCGCTGCAAGCGGTTTGTAGATTTTATTACAAATATATTGCTGAGCGACCCGGGTCGCCAGTGTCATAATATATCTTTCTTTTTCATAACGTGCCGAGTCGGACACAAGACTTACAAAATATTATCATTATCTCAAGCATCGTAAATCAATAGACCCTGTGTCAATTCCCGGGACATGCAGCTACATAAACCACTTACCGGTCCCTCTCCCTTTTCATGCTTAACTTCTTCATTTTATTTATTCATCTTACTATCAATCGGTTATGTGTTTGTTTGCGAACTTTGAAGGACCTATAAAGAAAAATAAAACCAAGGGTAAGATTAAATATGCAGTTACGTAAAATTATGGTTTTACTGTAGGTATATATATCAACAAAAACAATTTACAAGCAATTGATCAGAAAGAACTTAAGTTATATAAACTATTGTATACTAGCTGATGCCCACGGCTCCACCCGCGTGAAGGTCGGTTATCGATTTTTGGTCATAGCTACAGTATTTTTATAACGTCTCGGGACTTATCGCGATAAATATGGAACTTACTTTTACCGAGTTACTTGAGTCAAGCCGTGACCACGGGTGCTGTAACGCATCCGAAACTTCGGTAAAAGTAAGTTCCATATTTATCGCGATAAGTCCCGAGACGTTATAAAAATATGAGTTTACACCTCGATAGTTTAAAAATAACATAATATCTACAGTACTACTTAAACAATTGCAATCAAACATACGGCAGATTTTAGGTAGATTTCGATGAAATCGATCTACCTATTGGTTTCTTGGTTACTGTCGAATTTAAAAAAAATTTCTTCATAGGATTGTCATTATGACCTTCTGAGTCCGAAATGACCACTGGCCAAAAAGTTTATATATATATATATATATATATATATATATATATATATATATATATATATATATATATATATATATATATATATATATATATATATATATATATATATATATATATATATATATGTATGTATGGTTCCACTTCCCAAAACTTGCGGCACTCTCACGGTCGCATTTTTGCTCCGATCGCTTTCAAACTGCGGTCAAAAATTGCTTGGGTGTAAACTTAGTTTAAGTTCGTGAACGGGTGGAATCCGGCCTAAGGGGACGGTAGGGCCTCACTTTTTTTGAAATCAGTTTTTCCTCAAAATTTCACGTTCCATGAAAGATATTCGAACCGTTCTAATTTTATCCCATAAAATACATGAATACCAACAACTTTTAACTATAAACCTATAAGATTAAAACTTTAACTAAAAGTGGAGGGGGGAAAAACCAAATTTTTTGGGAAAAAAATCATAAATTCTAACCGGTGAATATTCTTGCCGTCGGAAACATTTTTAATCGATAGGCCATTTTTAAGTCTAAAATAAATGTCTGAAAAGTTTTTCGCTAAAAGTTACCGTTTTCGAGAAAAAAAAAACTGTTTAAAGTCCGTAGTTCTCTATATAAAATAATATTAATTGCTTCACGAAATCTACCTGTGCGTTCCCCCTGCGGGAACGGATTTTTAAGTTAAGTTTTAGTTTTAGTTTAGTTTAAGTTAAGTCATGTTTTAAGTTTAAGACCTTTCTAATAGACAAACAATCCATCGCGAATAAACATACAAACAGATGAACAGACAAAGCAGAATTCCAAAAAAAAATATTTTGCCTTTTCAGAATCGTTCATTTAACATAACCCAAGTTTTTTTAAATATCTCCAATGTACAGAAACAACTAATTTAAAATTGTATATTGGTATAAATTAATAATACACTAAAATAAATATTCCAATAATACTATAATAAAAAAACCTAAAATTCATCATAAAATTCCTCCACATCACAAGTTTCTAGAGGTAACGTTCCCAGAAGTAGTGTTCATGACTATTCTTATTTTTTATACGTGTGGAAATCCCCACGGGCTTCACCCCATCGGTGCTGACGATGGGGTGGGCGTGTCATTACCTGCTCGCAGAAAGAGGCGGCGGCGTGCCACTTGCTCCCATCAGAGACCACGACCCTCACCATGGTCTCCAACGAGAGAACGTCCACGCCCAGGACCGCATCGAGATCCCGGCGTTGACTCACCCACGCAGGGCACTCCACCAACGTGTGAAGCGCCGTATCTTCTCCAGAATCCTCGCAGGCTGGCACTGCGGCGTTCTCTCCCGTAGGATGCGACATAGATACTTACCGAAGCACCCGTGTCCGGTAAATATCTGGCACATCCGGTAGGAGAGGTCACCGTGGTGCCTCTCCAACCACTCCTTCATGATCGCCCTCACCGCCCCAATGGTGGATTCTTCCCACCTTGGATGCTTAAGTCGCACCCTCCATGTCTCCATGAGTTCCCGGCGGAGCTGGGACCGCTGAGCCCTGATTCCTCGGGGCTCTGGACTATGGCCCTGCTCCAGCGCCTCCTTGCGCCATTGGTACAACAACGCAAGGCTCTCGCTTCCAGGTCCCATGGATGGGTCCCAGCTAGGAGACATGCCACCTCGACGGATATCGTGCGATAACCCCTGATGACTCTGAGGGCCGTCGCTTATAACGGGCTCTTTAGAACAGCCACGTTGCGGGCCCCCGCCCATACAGGGGATCCGTACGGGGTCCGTACAGGTATGTTTCGCACGATCCCCAGGTACAGTCTCCTAGTGGGGGCGTTGAGTCACTTAACGTTGGACATCAGCCGAGATAGCGCGGCCGCAGCCCCCTAAATTTCGGGACCAGACTTCGGAGATGTGGTCCGAGGTCCGACTATCGAGTACGAGCTCAAGGTACTTCATCGTGGGCTCTATGCCGATGCTTACGCCCCCTACGGTTATGCCTGTTCCCGCAGGTGGCCTCTTCCGAGGCCCGTGAAAACACATAGCCTCGGACTTCTGGAGAGCCACCTCGAGTCCCAGCCACCGTATCCGACCCACGACTTGAGCAACCCCTGCCGTGACGTTTAGTGCCACGCTTCGGTACGTTGCTCCCCGAGCCATAACGAGGGTGTCGTCAGCATAACTTGTTATGCTGACACCCTCGAGCAACGGACCGCGCAGCACCCAGTCGTATCCGATGTTCCACAGGAGTGGCCCTAGGACCGACCCCTGAGGAACACCGCACGACACTAATTGCCGCCCTGGCCCTAGCCAGCTCGGCTAAACTATGGCCCTCTCGGATAGGTATGCCTCGATAATACGGTGGAGGTAAGGAGGCTCTCCGTGGTACACGAGAGCCTCCTTAACGGAGCTCCAGGGTCTATACCCTATATGTTGAAGGCGTTGGCGATGTCGAGAGACACCGCCACCACTCACCACCACACCACACCACAGTTTGTTGCGCCGTTTCTTCTCCACTAGCGCCTAGGAAGCGGTGGTAAACTTAGTATTAAGCAATTATTGACGTCAAAAAGATGTAATTACGTTGCACTATTTTGAAAAATAAAGACTTTGACTTTGACTTTGACTACCCCACCCCGCGAGAATACTTCCTCCGCTAGGCGCCTAACGCGCATGATCGCTTCCACGATGGAGCGCCTAGGCGGAAACTAAACTGGTTGTCCGCCAGATCTGGCCCCACGTTCGTGAGATGCTCGACGAGGCGCTCAGCAATAACATAACATAACATAACTTCACGCCTGTATCCCCGAAGGGGTAGGCAGAGACACCCACGAATCGCCAGTTATGTTAAGGTCCCAATGTAATAGGGGGCGAGCCTATTGCCATCTACCGGGCACATTATTAAGCGAGCGATGATTAAAATTTATTAATGCACACATAACTACGAAAAGTCAGAGGTGTGTGCCCGGGGCAACTGGGGATCGAACTCGATACCTCGTTTCAGCGGTCCGTTACGTACGCCACTGGGCTATGAGCCTTAAATCCGCTCAAAGAGCTTGCACACCTCGTGGAGCAATACGATCGACCGGTAACCGGATGGCTGATCCGCCGGACGTGGGCGCTGCCCTGACGCCGGCCTTCCGGATAAGGACCAGTTTCCCCGTCTTCCACGCCTTTGGAAACTGGCCCCTTTCGAGGCATCGCCCCTTGTCGTTGGTTTCCCGGGAGCCCCAAGCCAGAGACCAGGCGTTGAAGTCTCCCAGGACCAAGACAGGGCGCGGACGGCACGCAGCGCGAACAATGTCCAGTTCAGCGAGCCATAGCTCTAGCTCATACTGGTCAAGGCTAGGCGAGAAGTAGACGGCCACGACAGCCAAGCTTCATAGTCCGCCGCGACACAGCCTCTGCCCCTTGCAATGAGAGCAAGGCGCGATGTCCGCGGCGATACCCCCGAAAACTGTCGCTACGCCGTCCAGGTCCACCGGGCTTCCAGAGTGGACCCAGTACGGCTCAGCGACCACGACCACATTGATAAACCACTCCACGATGCTCTGGTACAGAAGATCCTGAGCACCGGTGCAGTGGTTTATGTTCACCTGCAGGATGCGGATTGGTGTGTCCATTAATGGACGGCCATATCCGCATCCCGCCGTGAATGTGACCGCTCCTGAGCGGCACCCCCACTGCCCGTTGCGGACGAACGGGACTTTGGCCTCGAGGCGGTGCAGGTTTGGCTGTCCGCCCGGTGCTCCGCCTCTTTGCCCTTCGCTACGCATTTGTAGCAGCGCGGTGGAGCATCGCAGGTGCTGGCCTTGTGCCCGGGGCTGACTACAGCGGAAGCACTGGTCCCCCACGGTGTCTCCCGCTGTGCACTGCACTCCCACATGCTACACGGCCAAGCACCTAAAGCACCTGGTCTCGGCTGCAGAAGTTGCACCCGCGCCTTAAGGAAGCCCCCAACGAGGAGGCTCCGTTAGTTCGCAATCTTCTGCGCCACCACACGGGTACTATGTATGGCAGCCGAGATCGACGGCTTAACGTACTCTCCGAGGCACGGCAACTTTAGATACAATTTATGGTTCGTAAGTATTTTGTAAATGTGCTGAGATTTTGGTAAACAAAGGAAACAGGAAATAGCCTTCACTAACCGGTACAGTAAGCAGCTGGTATTATTTTTATACTATGTATACTACTCCCCATAGTTCAATATATCCGGATAAGTTAAGGCCAATCCGTACTTTGCATAATGACGGTTCGCCGTCTTCAAGGGGTGCGTATAAACCGAATTGAATGGGTATTTCTTCACTTTCCCATATGTAATGTAATCAGCCAATCAGTAGTAGGTTTATATGTAGTTTAATATGCTAGTGACATTATTATCCTGTTTGTGTTACGAATTTATTTAAAGATTAGAGGTCTTAAGTGCGCTGTTACCTTCTTTGGAATCGGCTAATATTTATTTTATTTGTCTCAGAGTTTATAGTGACGTGATTCTGACTTTTCGAGAAATTGTTTTTATACTTTCAAATTCTGTAAAAGCGATATCCCACTTTTATCATTTCTCTTTCGTCCGTCCTTGCATGGTTGCAATAGATGGTAAAAGGTATTTGGCGAAATATGGGTGTATAATACACCTTTACTTTGCCCTAGCAATGAAAAAAAAAGCGAAAAAAAGCGAAGGATAGAAAAATAAATCTATAATAATAAATCTTAAGTTTTAAATCCCTTTCTTTTTTTTTGTACGCGCGGAAATCCCTTCGGATACCCCCCCGCTGGCCAGCGGGGGTGGTTATGTCGTGTCTCGACTAAAACCGCACGGTGTCCTCCCCAAGTGTCCGTTGCCGGGCACCCCGGGTAAGCCCTCGAATGGATAACCCCAGGGTTGCCGGCGAACCTTGGCTGCCACCGCGGCCTCGAAACTTACGTAACTTATAATATGATATATATGATATAACACGATAGGTATAATAGCCTAGGGCACGCCGCAATAGCGGCGGTAAGGCCCATCATGGAGGATTGGCTGGAGAGGCGACACGGAAGCCTCTCCTACCGACTGACGCAGGTGATCTCCGGGAAGGGGTGCTCCGGGGACCACCTGCATCGGATCAGGAAGGAGCCAACGCCTGAGTGTCATCACTGCGACGCGAGCGAGGACTCAGGGCTGCACACGCTGGCGGACTGCCCGGCGTGGGAGGCGCCGAGGCGTGACCTCGTGGCAGCCATCGGGGTGGGAGTCTTCTCGCTCGGCAGCATGATTACGGCAATGGTGCGGAGCGCGAGCGCGTGGGCCGCCGCCGCCTCCTTCTGCGAGCATGTAATGCTCGCGAAGGAGGTGGCGGAGCGCGCCCGGGAGAGACTTAGAACTCTCCCGGTCCGCCGAGCCCGTAACTTGCTCGCCGCGCGTCGCAGGCAACTCAGACGCCGGAGGTCGCTTAACGACCTCCGTCCTCCATGAGCGCAGGCCTGGGGGTGGCGGGTGAGGCCACCTGTCATCCCAGCAGAAGCAGGCCGGGACGGTGGGGCGACTAGCGCCCCTCCCCCAAACCGGGGCAAGAAGGGGACACCGTGGTTCCCAAACCCGAGGGGGCCATCTCGAAACCGGAGATGGCCCAGGGTCAGTCGGGGTGCGAGGGATATGCTCTATGGGCAACCTTACACCCCGGCGTCTGTAGACCCGAGACGGCGTGCGGTTTTAGTCGGTTCAAGCTCGACATAACCGCCCCCGCTGGCACGCGGGGGGGTATCCGAAGGGATTTCCGCACGATAAAAAAAAAAAAAAAAAAAGGTATAATAGCCTCATTATACCTATCGTGTCCGATCCGATCAGTTTTATGTTATACTTCTGTACTGTACTGAAAGAAATAAGGAAAACAAGTCTAAGTTTAATTTGGTTTTCACAAAGCTGCTAATTGTGAAAATTGTAAGTAGTTTAGCACGTAATTACTTACGGCATTCATTACTACTTTTATAAAATTTCACGCGACAAGCTTTTCGAAAACCAAAGTAATTAAACTTAGACTTCTTTTATTCATTGTAGTATATGGTGTGTATAAACTCTTCTTTGTATAGAAATGTCTTTTAAATATTATTCATTAACATCAAAGGTGTACAAAACAATGAGCAACTCATCTTCTCTCTGACAATGGCGACGCGGGGGCCGCTGTATTTGCATCTATCCATCATCTTACCATCAAAAGTCTGTGAATTTCTTCGTCTTTGTTAGTTCCGTAACGTAAAAAGGTATATGCGACGTTTGCTATATGCTTGTTTTATATTACGCACAAAATATGAGCTCAGTAGCTTAAGAAACAGAGTTTTGGTTGTCATATAGATTACGTGCCCGTAATAAAATTGCGTTTGCGTTATTTTTAACATAAATATCACTTCCTTAGTAAAACATTGATTTATAGCCAAATGGCAAAAAACGGAACCCTTATAGATTCGTCATGTCTGTCTATCAGTCCAACCGTATGTCACAGCCAGTTGTTTCCAAAACTATAAAAACTATGCTGTTGAAACTTGGTAAGTAGATGTATTCTGTGAACCGCATTAAGATTTTCACACAAAAAAAAGAAAAAGAACAATTTATTTTGAACTCAAAAATTTTTATTCATCCAACCCATACTTTTGGGGTATTTATGGATGGGTCTTCAAAAATGATATTGAGGTTTTATGAGGGGTGTGTGTTGGGTAACCTCCTCGAGTGTCGTTTCGATTCCGATCCCGCTGCAGTCCGGGGGGAATGGAACCGGAGCGGCCGGTACACCCTGGGCGGCGGTCAATGGCTTCCCCTTCATGGGGTTGGCATTGATCGTCGGCGAATACCCAACGTGGCGGGAACACATCGCTCTCCGTACTCCTCTGCTTTCAGAGGAGACAGGATGAGTGATGGTGTTTGTGGCTGAGGCCACCATAGGGTCCTGGGGGATCCCGGGGCGGGTTGGCCCACTGCTAACGCAGGGGCCGACGGGCACTTGTGCCGCCGCCGGTGAGAGAGGACTAGCCATCCTCTCGCGTTCCGTAATCGGCAGGTGATCAGCAACGACCTGACTGGTGGCTCCAGAAGGGTACGCCGTGAACTTGCTGACCAGAGGGCTTGCCTTTATTGGCCGGCCCACGACAAGGAAAAGTCTATAACACCCGACAGCAAAGTCGTAAAAACCTATGGATACCAGCCGACCTCCATATTATATAGGCTTATCCAGGTGCAGGGGGCTCCGCCTGGATGGACCACCTTTCCCCCATACTCGTGGGATAAGATATGGACACAATCATAAACTCATCAAATAAACCGGATCGATCAAATAAAAACAAAAAGGGCTTACACAACATGGATACCGAGAATGACGGAGTCTGCGCGGAGGTCGCGCAGCACTCAGGCGTGGAGGTGACGCTAAATACCTCGGCGGTGTCGGAGAGTTTCGACACCGCCAACGAGCGAAGCCGGGCGAGCAGCCCGTCGGGTCTGAACGTACAGCGGACCCGTAAGCGCAGACGGCGCGCAAAGGCCCGGCTGGGGGAGGACGTGTCGGATGAGGACTGCACCCTCACCGGGACGACCTCCTCCAGCAGTGACGAGGCGTCAAAGCCTGCGTCAAAGGTGGCAGCAGGCCGCCGAGGGGCGCGAGGTGGAACGAGGGCTGGGCAATCCACCCGAGTCTCCTCGGCCCCTGAGAGGGCCGCGGGCAAGTCACCGCCGAGGCCTTCCACCTCGGCGGTGTCGGAACCAGGTGGGAAGACGCGGTCTCTGATGGAGAAACTCCAGCAAGTGACCGCGTCTTTCCGGGGGTCTCCGAACCCCGATCAGGAGGCGATGCTGCACATTGTGCTCGGCATCGCCTCCGAAAATGAGGCTCTCGCGGCGCAGCTGGCCGAGTCCCGTCGGGAGACGGCTCGACTAGCTGCAGCCGTCGAGGAGCTGAGGAGGGGGATGGCGAGCCCGACTTAACCAGCGCAACCGGTGCAGCGAACGCAACCGGCGGAGCGCGTGACTCGCTCGTCCGCGAGGCAGTCGGCGCAGCAGGCGCTGTCGGTGCAGCTGGAGCGGCCGGTGCAACCGGTGCAGCAGCCGGCACAGCCGGCTCGCCCACCGGCACCGCAGAGAGTACCACCGGCGGAGCCTTGGTTCGCGTACATGGAGGCGCTAGAGGAGCGTATGATGAGTCGGATGGAGGCCCTAATGGACTCCATCCGCCGTCCGCCTCTGGCGCCACCGGTGGCCGGCTACGCGGCTGCAGCCCGGAAGGGTAATACCCGCCCGGCTGCAGTGGAGGCTCTGCCGGAGCCGGCTCGTCGCCCCGCTCCCGCTCAGGGCCCCGCTCCCACTCAAGGGAAGGGAAAGGGGAAGGGCAAGGGCAAGGGGAAGACGTCCCCAGCCCAGGCCCCAGCCCCAGCCCCAGTCGCGGCTCCGGTAACCCCCACTAGAACCCCCTTGGAAGGGGGTTGGGAGGTGGCTGGAGCCAATAAAAAGAGGCGGAAGGCCGCAAAAAAGGCCGCCAAGAAGGCCAGGAGGGCCGCGGCCGCCGCGAAAGCAGCGCCGGGGAAGCTCCGTGCCCCCCGCACTACGGCCGTCGTCGTCACCCTGACGGCGGAGGCAGCGGGGAGAGGCATGGGGTATGCCGAGGTGTTGGCCAAGGTGAAGGCCAACGTCGACCTCAAGGCCCTCGAGATCCCGGGCGTCCGGTGCAAGAGCACACGGACAGGAGCCCGACTTCTCGAGGTCCCTGGCGCCGCCAGTGGCCCCAAGGCCGACGCCCTAGCGGCTCGGCTGAGGGAGTCGCTGGACGCAGCCGACGTCCGGGTGTCCAGGCCCATTAAATGCGCAGAAGTGCGCATCACGGGCCTGGACGACTCCGTCACGGCTGAGGAGCTTAGGCTCGCTGTGGCGGAGGCCGGGGACTGCTCCCCGGACACAGTGAAGGCCGGAGCTATACGCTTCGGCCGCGGTGGACAGGGGGCAGCAGTTGTCGGCTGCCCTATCGCGGCGGCCCAAAAGGTCGCTGACGGGCGGAGCCTCCTGGTAGGAGGCTTCCTGAGGGCGCAGGTACGGCTCCTGCAGGCCCGACCGGCTAGGTGCTTTAGGTGCCTATCGGTGGGCCATGTGGGGGTGCACTGCACGGCGGAAGTGACGGCGGGTGACCGTTGCTTCCGCTGTGGCCAACCCGGTCATAAGGCCGGCACGTGCGATGCCCCGTTGCACTGCTTTAGGTGTGCAGCGGGAGGCAAGCCGGCCGACCACAGGGTTGGAAGCAAGGCCTGCGCCGGAGGGGAGCCGAAGCCGGGAGGCCGGCCTTCCGCCTCCAGTTCACAGCGGGATGCGGAGATGGGGGTCCCATAATGGATCCTCAACTCCGCATCCTGCAGGTGAACGTTGGCCACGGTGCCCATGCTCAGGACCTTCTGCGCCAGAGCATGGCACAGTGGGCCATAAATGTCGCCGCTGTCGCCGACCCATACACCCACCGGTTCCTCGGGCCTACCTGGGAAACCGCGCTGGATGGGTCGGCGGCACTGGTGCACAACCCTGCCGCCGGCAGCCCTCCTCTTGCCGTCGTTGCAAGGGGACCCGGCTGCGTGGCGGCGGCGGTTGGGGACATAGCGGTCGTGGCCGCTTATATCACGCCGAACCGAGACCAAGCTGCATATGAGCAATGGCTCCGTCAGCTGGCCGTCGTCGTCAATGCCTGCCAGCCCCGTCCGGTCCTTGTGCTCGGGGACTTCAACGCCTGGTCGTATGCCTGGGGTTCCCGACACGAAAGGGGCGCGACGGGGCATAGAGGCAGGGCACTGGTGGACTGGGCCGCACGACTCGGCCTAGTCCTCCTAAATCGGGGAGCCGTGGACACGTTCGTGACCTCGAGGGGTAGCTCCATCGTGGACCTATCGTTCGCGAGCCCCTCGTTGGCGCAACGTGTTCAGGGCTGGCGCGTCGTTTTGGGGGAGGACACAAGTTCGGATCACCGATACATTCGGTTTGACGTGTCCCCCCCTGCGAGCGACGCGCCGGCTGCACCGGCTCCACCCGAGCCACGTTGGGCGCTTAAGCGACTTGATCGGGAGCTCCTCCTGGAAGCCGCCATCGTACAGGCCTGGGCCCCTGCGCCGGACAGGCCTGTCTGCATAGACGATGAGGCGGAGTGGTTCCGGGAGGCCATGACCCGTGTCTGTGACGCGGCGATGCCTAGGGCTCCGCCCTATAATCCGAGGGGTCAGGTCTACTGGTGGTCGTCGGAGATCGCGCAGCTCAGACGGGGCTGCGTGATCACGCACCGCCGGTGGGCCCGATTCCGTAGGAGGCGTCGCCGCCCCGCAGATGCGGAGGCCCGAGAGGCGGAGTTGTACGAGGGATACAGGGAGGCCAGACGAGCCCTCCGAGCGGAGATAAGGCGTTCCAAACGGGACGCCTTCCGTGAGCTGCTGGAGACGCTGGAGCGGGACCCTTGGGGGCGGCCCTACCGGATGGTGAGGGGCAAGCTGCGCCCCAAGGCCCCGCCGTTAACCCGGTGTCTCCAGCCGGATCTGCTCGGAGGAGTTGTTGGCTCCCTGTTCCCAGCGCGGGCGGTGGAACATGTTCCACCGCGGATGACTCCGCCTCGGTTGCGCATGGCGCCCGACGTGGAAGACGACCTCGTGCCCGAGGTCACTTGGGTAGAACTAGAGCTGGCGGTGAGAAGGCTAAGAGCCAAACACACCGCCCCGGGACCCGACGGCATTCCAGGCCGAGCGTGGGTCCTAGCTCTAGTCGACGACGCTCTCGAGCCCCGACTGAGAGGGCTTCTCAGCGCATGTTTGGAGCGGGGCCAGTTTCCGAAATTGTGGAAGACGGGGAAACTGGTCCTCATCCGAAAGGAGGGGCGCCCGGCGGACTCGCCGTCCGCCTACCGGCCCATAGTGTTGCTCGACGAGGTGTGCAAGCTCTTTGAAAGAGTAATTGCGAAGCGCCTCGTCGAGCACCTCTCAAGAGTGGGGCCGGACCTGGCGGATGGCCAATATGGCTTCCGCCAGAGGCGCTCCACCGTGGATGCCATCATGCGCGTGAGGGCTCTGGCGGAGGATGCAGTAGCCCGGGGTGAGGTGATGTTGGCGGTGTCCCTGGACATCGCCAACGCGTTCAACACCTTGCCCTGGAGTTGCATTAGGGAGGCGCTCGTGTATCACGAAGTGCCTCTCTACCTCCGCCGCATAGTCGGGGCGTATTTGACGGAGAGAGCCGTCATCTACCCAACCGTGACCGGTCTCGGTCGGCGTGAAATGTCGTGCGGTGTTCCGCAGGGATCGGTCCTGGGGCCGCTCCTGTGGAACATCGGATACGACTGGGTGCTTCGCGGTGAGCTCGTAGGCGGTGCCGCCGTCACGTGCTACGCGGACGACACGCTCGTGACGGCGTGCGGGGCGACCCGAAAGGCCACGACCGCGGTTGCCCAAGTCGTTAGGCGGATCCGGCGGCTGGGTCTCGAGGTGGCCCTGCACAAAACCGAGGCCCTGTTCTTCCATGGGCCTCGGAGCAAGCCACCCGAGGGATCCAGTCTCATCGTGGGAGGAAATCGCATCGGCATCAAGCCCCAAATGAAATATTTGGGGCTCGTGCTCGACGGCCGATGGGACTTCGGAGAGCACATCCGAAGTCTGGCCCCCAAATTGAAGGGCACAGCTCTTGCTCTGGCTCGGCTGTTGCCCAACATGAGGGGGCCCGATGACTCCTGCAGGAGACTCTACGCGGGGATCGTGCGGTCCATGGCCCTGTATGGGTGCCCAATATGGGCGGAGGCCCTGAGGACCAGAACTGTGCAGATGCTGCGCGCTCCGCAGCGAGTTCTGGCCATCAGGGTCATCCGAGGGTACCGCACGATCTCCTTCGAGGCGGCGAGTCTCCTTGCCGGAACTCCGCCATGGGACCTGGAAGCGAGAGCCCTTTCGCAACTGTACCAGTGGCGAAAGGAGGCGCGGGAGCAGGGATGGAACCCCGAGCCTCGAGAAATCGAGGCCGTGCAGTCCCAGCTCCGCCAGGCCATCGTGGTGGAGTGGAAGGAACGACTTGGGCAACCAAACGCAGGGCACGCCGCAATAGCGGCGGTAAGGCCCATCATGGAGGATTGGCTGGAGAGGCGACACGGAAGCCTCTCCTACCGACTGACGCAGGTGATCTCAGGGAAGGGGTGCTTCGGGGACCACCTGCGTCGGATCAGGAAGGAGCCAACGCCTGAGTGTCATCACTGCGACGCGAGCGAGGACTCAGGGCTGCACACGCTGGCGGACTGCCCGGCGTGGGAGGCGCCGAGGCGTGACCTCGTGGCAGCCATCGGGGTGGGAGTCCTCTCGCTCGGCAGCATGATTGCGGCAATGGTGCGGAGCGCGAGCGCGTGGGCCGTCGCCGCCTCCTTCTGCGAGCATGTAATGCTCGCGAAGGAGGTGGCGGAGCGCGCCCGGGAGAGACTTAGAACTCTCCCGGTCCGCCGAGCCCGCAACTTGCTCGCCGCGCGTCGCAGGCAACTCAGGCGCCGGAGGTCGCTTAACGACCTCCGTCCTCCATGAGCGCAGGCCTGGGGGTGGCGGGTGAGGCCACCTGTCACCCCAGCAGAAGCAGGCCGGGACGGTGGGGCGACTAGCGCCCCTCCCCCAAACCGGGGCAAGACGGGGACACCGTGGTTCCCAAACCCGAGGGGGCCATCTCGAAACCGGAGATGGCCCAGGGTCAGTCGGGGTGCGAGGGATATGCTCTATGGGCAACCTTACACCCCGGCGTCTGTAGACCCGAGACGGCGTGCGGTTTTAGTCGGTTCAAGCCCGACATAACCGCCCCCGCTGGCACGCGGGGGGGTATCCGAAGGGATTTCCGCACGAAAAAAAAAAAAAAAAAAAAAGGTTTATAATATGATGTTTTTGTAAACTGAATAGTTTGTTTGAGGGACACTTCCAAAGTGGTAAAATGTTTCCCCCACCCTGTAACTTCTGAAATAAGAGAATGATAAAACTAAAAAAATACATGATGTACATTACCATGTAAACTTCCACCGAAAATTGGTATGAACCAGATTGTTTTTTTTTAATGCTGCTACGGAACCCTTCATGGGCGAGTCCGGCAATCTATTATTAGACAACGTCAATATATTATTCAGCTTGCCTGATGGTAAGTTAAAGGTGACGTCTGAGGAATGAAGGTCACCAAAATATAACGATACAATGATGGCCTTCAACTTTACGAATATTTTACTTAAATAATGAAATATGTAAGTTGCATTAGATATTTGGCTGTACGATGACATGGATTAAATTTGAATGAAGGTCACCAAAATATAACGATACAATGATGGCCTTCAACTTTACGAATATTTTACTTAAATAATGAAATATGTAAGTTGCATTAGATATTTGGCTCTACGATGACATGGATTAAATTTGAATGAAGGTCACCAAAATATAACGATACAATGATGGCCTTCAACTTTACGAATATTTTACTTAAATAATGAAATATGTAAGTTGCATTAGATATTTGACTCAACGATGACATGGATTAAATTTTCTTTCTCTTTTCCCTTTTGTACGAGAATATAGAATTTCCTTATAATCCACGGACATCCAAATGAAAATAACAGGTGTGTAGGTAGTGAAAATAACATTTTTAACAGGTAGACAGTTCTCAGAAAGAATAGGCAGAATTGTAAATAGAATTTATTTCTAAACTCAGTACTGTTGCAGTGATTTTGCCAACAAAAAGCCCAAAGTGCTCACTCCGACCCAGGGATTCAAACCCAGACCTCATGTTCAGTAGTTGCATTCATTGCCGCAGTGTCGCGAAGGGAATATAAGCATCACTTGAACAGTATTAATTAGTAATTACTTAACTAACCTGCAATGCATATTTTGAATAAAGGTATTAAATATGAGAACCGTTAGTGCGGATAACCTCCTGTAGAGATAATCTGCTATAAGTCTCACAAATTTAGGTTCATCCTAGAAACTGACTCACAACTTAAGTGTTGTTTATATTCTTAATCTGGCTTGGTCAGCCATATAATTTTGAAACATTATTTTGTTATGAGTTCCAGAAGAATTTCAGGTTTATATTTTTTGACCTCGTGAGCCTTATCTTTTGAAATTCAGTCAAAATATATTAGAGAACATAAAACGGAGATCCACCTAAAGCGTATTACATAAATATAAACATAAATATAAATAATAAATAACACCCAAACTGAGCAGAGTTGGTCATATGAGTGTGGAGAAACAGGGTGTGATGTTCCTCCAACACAAAGGGAGAATCCTCCGACCAGGCAAGGTGATCACGCCTGGCGGGCCGCGGCCCGACGGTTGTCGTTGGGATGTTGTATATATGCTATACCAGCGCGCGAACTTCACTTTCGCGATTCAGGATTGGTATTGATGTAGTAGTATCCAAGTAGTTCACCTTGTTGTCGCTAGATGGCGCTGGGTATATGTGGTATCGCCACATGGGTTCTAGAATGCAGATGAACATAATTATATACTTTTTTTTGTTAATAAATACATATTATACATAGAAACACCCAGGACAATGCAAATTCACATATTTGCAATGAGCGGTAGTCGAACCTGCGATCTCGGGCTTAGCAATTGAATGCTCTACCGGTACGCCACAGAGGTTACTATTAAAATCGATATTATTACAAAACTCAAAAATCCCAAAAGTACGAAAAATCGTGTTGCCCACTGGGCTCAGTAACATCGAATGATTATGAGTGAGATTAAAGTATATGCAGTGCTTCAAAATTGGCACTCTAAATCAGCAATTTCACATCAATTAGCCACGGCAGGGCTACAAAATGATTATGCTAATACACCAGGCAGGCAATTGCTTCCACGTTGGTACCGACGGTGTAATTAAAGTTCATCAGGCATTCGCGTCGCGTCTTCAGTTCGCTTGTATATTGCTTTTGCTGTAAACCTACTACTTAAAATAGACCCTCATTATTTCCTTTGTGCAACCCCTTAGTGGCCATGTCGACTGAGCTGAGCGGGGGGATGGGTGTCCACCACTACAATGGATTCTACCTGTTTGCGGTTGCAAGGAGCTGCGTTAGCCTAACTACCGTCATAAATTGTACAAGTGGCGAAGCGGTTGCGAGTTTTTCGTGGCAAGTCTTTAGAGAGCACTCAAGGGAACGGTTCGAGTGAAGATTTCTTGCGTGAATTAAGCTAGTGCTACACGTTTGGGAATTTACCTCGTGCTGTATGGTAATGCAGATAGCAGACTTGCAGGCTCGCACTAGTTGAGCACCGCATTTACGAAGTATGTACGTTCTACGTGTAATTTAAATTTTATTATTAACGTTGATTGCTTTTGTGCAATAGGTTTTAATCAAACGATTCAACAAAAAAATTGGGGTAAGTAAAGGTGCATTAAAGATATCAAAACTCTCAAATAATGATAAAAGGTTTAGTATCGTTAGGAAACAAAAGAAGTTTATGCATTTTAGGTATTATCTGGACACCTTATTTTTTTATAATGAATTTAAATATTTTTTAGTGTCAAGATCCTTTTTCATTTAAAAACATCATTTACTCATTTATTGTGTATTCCGAGGTTTGGCTAATACGTCTTAAATGGAGCCTTGTCCGTCGCTTCAGCAGCTTTATTGGCTAGCAGATTTCGACTTCGAAGATCTTGGTGGTAAAAACACTCATTATAATAACTATCTACATACTTAAATAATATGTCCGCTATGCCTCACTTCGCTCGACCCGCTACAAAGCTTTCCTCACCTCTGCTGTTTCTTGCTCCTCTCGGCTATATATAGAACCGCTTGTTTTTGTTACACTACTCCGCTTGTCTCCGCTACATAGCTCCACTTGTCTCCGCTTCAATGAAAATACCATACAGCTCCGCTCGGCACTTCTCAACTCATCTTACCTTAGAATGATATTGTTTAACGCAACAGAGTTCGTAATGAGACACGGCCCGTTGGTTGCTGGCAGTCACTCTCTGGCTCAAGGGAAATTAAGACAGTTTACCTATAATACGAAAATGTTTATTAAGTAAAATATTAGATTAAGCGTTTCTTGTTCGAGTACTCTCATTTGATTTTGGCTTGTGTTTACATTCGCCCTAAGGGTATAGAAAATATTGGTGAAATAGAACATAATTATTTATGCTAAAAGTTGAAAACAATTAATTAGTTTTTAGTAAGATCAACGTTATTAGTCGCGTTGCGAGGGAAATGCCTTATGGGGCCACCTTACATGCTGAAGATCTGAGACAACCGGCTAGCCGTTTTAGTCGGTTCGAGCCCGACATAACCTCCCCCGCTGGCCGGCGGCGGGGGGTATCCGAGGGGATTTCCGCACCGAAAAAAAAAGGTCAACGTTATTAACACATTTACTATGAAACTTTACTTATGGTGCGTATCTATTTGCAGGTAGCAGATCTAACGGGTAGTACACAGTTAATTCGCATTCTCAATTTAAAAAATTGCAAAGGACCCTGACTGACTATTATTGTTGGAGTTCGTGGATTTGAAAGAGTTAAAGTTATTGATGGCCTATTGTACTTTCTGTAGGTTAATAAAAAAAAAACTAGGTCTGCAAGGCGAATCGCTGCTTGCAATGTTGAGCTGAGTGAGACATCGTGAATCAGATTTTGAAAATTTTGAACAGATCACTGTTAAGTGATCTGTTCAAAATTTCTGTTCAATTCCTCCGTGGCAAGTCCGATTTTGAAAATTCTTTTTGAAAGTCACAACTCTGGACATGCTTTCTGAGCGTGTAAAGTTTGGTCACAGTGTCTCGAGCGGTTATTATGTAATTCCATCTGGAATTTTTTTAATGGTGATTATTCCTCTGAGGTAGCATTAATTTTTTCAAAATATATCCATAAACCTTCCACTGATTGACCTCTTTAATCATGCCAAATTTGGTTCTGATTGGATTAGTAGTATAGGAGGAGACTTGTGAAAAAGAAAATCCTGAAGTCTAGTATGAGGCGCTTTCGCTCGACTTCGTCTCACTCAGCTAAAAAATAAATAAAAAAAACACCACCAGTGACCAGCGTCACGTGACGCAACGAGCACACGTGACCCCGGCTCTCAGGCCCCGAAGATTTTGGTGGGGCCCCAAAAATAAGTGATTACTATCTATACTGTAATATTATAAAGCTGAAGATTTTATTTGTTTCTTTCGTTGAACTCGCTAACCTCTGGTTCGAATCGAAAAATTATAAAATATTGCTGCATAGCATATTTATCATCACGCTACTATCCAGGGGAGCTGAGCAGTAATCATATATGTCAACAAATCGGGCAAATTTTCATATATTATTCTAAAACTAATCAATTACAGGCATGTAGGTACACATACCAGTAATTTGGTTAAATAGGTACCACGGGGGATTGAAGTATGTCACGGGCAAAGCCTCGGGGGAGAGCTAGTTTCATTAATATTTATAATACGAACCGGTAGGTCATTATTTTGTTTGCCTATGATTTCTTTAGCTTGCTTATAATCTATATAACGACGAATGTAGTGTACTCAATTACATAAAAAAAATTACTAAAAATACGTCGACCATAAAAGTGATACCATTCATTCTAGTAAAAATGGTAAAAAAGACCAAACACATCCATGTTTTCAACGTTGGGATACCATCCATCACAACGATTACGCGGCAAATCGCTGACAATATCGATTACTAAGAAGAAACTTAATATTTATGACACTTTGCAACTCAACCTTTTGCATTATTCCCTTGTGTATTTCAGTTTTACCAAGTAAGAACAAGGAAACATAGATTCAGAGAGAAATATGATGAAAAAGCTTACATAAAATTTAAGAATATAATTATACTAAATGGACTTGCTCAGATAGCATTGAAGTTATAAGGATTATACGTGCGACTGCTATACAATACGGTCCAATATTCTGATCCTGGGTCGGGAAAAAGGGGTTGTCAGATATTTCTGCTATTAATTCCTAGTTTTCATGACGTTAACTAGGATGCAAACTGCATTGGTTTGTATATTTTCTGAATCAACTTTTGTCATTGACCTTTACCTACTGTTAATATCAAACATCACGTTACCTTCGGTTTATTCTTTGGACTAAAAGTACGTAAAAACCTTCGATATGAATAAACAATATCTGGGTGATGATGGAACTGGTTTTTTTCGAAATTTTCTAACAATTAAACCGAGATTCAGATTATATATAAATACAAGAAATGCTTGTTTAGATAGATAAAACTTGTTTCTTTTGTCCAACAGTCATCATTATCATAGGCTTAGTCCAGGGTGCATCTAAAGCTTGTAGTTTGGTGCTTGGGGTACACTCTCCTCCTCCTCTTTCATTTGAGCTGGCTGAAAAAAAAAACCTCCCGGCCTTGAAAGGAAAGCCAGCACCAGAGCCTCGTACCTTAATCAGCAGGAGTACCGGGTCTCAGGTGAGGTTGGCTTGGGTTCTGTACATGTTAATGGAGCGGTGCCATTTACCTAAGTCTTTTGACCAACGGTGATTAATTTTATTAAACTCAAATATACCCAACATGCATTAGTATCTTTATTTATACATAAGCATAGCATACAGCTTGCTCAAATTTCGTGCAAATCAATATTTCTATATAAGAAGAACCTTGAATCTACGTACAAAATTTTCTCAACCCTCACGCACACCAGCAACGAAAACATCTGAATTATTGGCGCCTTGGAGAGCTTAAGCCATTACATGACACCAGCAAGTTTGATGCTTATTACCCAATAAAACACCTATTGGTCTCCAGCCGACAGTAATGCGGCACCTTCGACGACCTACAGACTTATCGATTTCCCAACTTCGTCCTATTTCTCCTGTACTACAAAAACTGTGTATCCACGAAGTGTGTAAAATAAACGATTTTGTAAATATACTGGACTACATATTGGCTATTATTAGTGATGGTGGTTGGGCTGGTAACACACTACAAATTAATCTATTCAACTAAGTATTTATCAAAATGATGATGGTCCGTTTTACACCTTATCGAATATAACAGTGAATGTTACGTAATGGTGACCGTATTGCCAGTCGTCGTCGGAACGTCAGTCGGAATTCTAGTATTTCGTATCTCTCGAGAATCGATAGTTCATAACGTTGATTGTCACCCTTGACTATAGCTTATTATTTTTACATGGAAGATGCATTATAATAAAGACCTTTAATGAATTTTTTCGTCGTTCAGTTAAGCATCACTTTTAGCTTTATAAATATAAAAATGGAAGCTGTAGAACTGTACGCTCCATTGCACTAATTGCGCGATTTGCAAAAGATTTTTTGCTCAAAGTTTAAAGAGCGAAATGTTTTTCATAAACTTTGGAATAAAATTAAGCTGCTCAATGCTCACTTATGATCTGTAAAAATATTGCTATTTATCACACTTACAGATTTAGAAGAGTCAAAGATATAGATTTTGTTGTATGACGTCGTAATGTTGTCATAGAACATTGAACAATGTACAATAATCACTTCAAAGTTTCAGCTGAATAAGGAACATTTGAATTAAATTTACCTGATCATAATACATTGAAAGGTAAGAAGACCGCTTGTGTGAGGATTTATCACATTGTATGTCGCCAACAAGGGTCTCGGTAAGGCATTGCTTGTTGCGGGTTTCGGACTATTTGCTAAACCCGTTATATTAGTCAAGATCAAGATGGATGTATCGATACTAATTTATCGTAATTATTTATTTATATATTTTTCTACTATGAAATTATTTCGCTTTCAATCAATATGGGACTATTCATTTATATGGCCTTTATGCTAAAATTGAAACGAACATTGAGTATTTTACTTTATTTTGTCGCATGAAGTTAAATCTTATGTAGCTATAGGTACGCACTGAATTCACTATATTCACTGCAATTAAGTAGAATTTAGACTTAGTGACGCAATTTTGGTGACCTAATATCACGATGCTTTTTTAATTCGATTGTAAAGTTGGTAAAGGTTTAAACTATTTATTTACACTTTACTATAAAATAAACTTTATACTCAACTAAAAATTAAAAGTATAAACTATTTATATAATGATGGACTGAACAACGGTGATATATGTTTTAGTACACGATTTCTACTGTACTTCTTTGTGGAGTGTAACAAATCCTAAAGTTACAAAAGTACTTGAAGATTTCAGCTGAAACAAAATTTGGTTAGTTTTTCGCTTTTAACTTTGATCTTGTTTAAAATAAATCTTGAAAGTCTGTAATTATTAAAATCAGCCGGGTCCCTTAAGGTTTGCTGAAGAAATCTTTTAGTTTAGATTTTATTTATTTTTTCTTTATAATAATAATATAATAATAAAGCCTTTATTCGGACAAAAATATACCATTATGTTTGTTATACCACTGCACTGTTATATACGTATTTTACAAAATTAAATATATTCGAATTAATATAAGATATTAAGTTATTTCATTGTTATAACAATGAAATAACTTAATATATGTAAAATATATTTGTAATTATTTATTACGATGAATAAAGTATTTTTCCGGTGACTGACTCATCAACATAGAGCTAAACTATTAAAGCTAATACTACGAAATTAGGACAGTAGGTTCCTTTTATCACTTCATTAAAGGGCCGGATGAGTTGGTGCGGTGCGCCCGTGTTTCATTGACAATTCGTTCGAAATAGAGAGATAAAGGAATCGGTCGGAATTGATTCCAATGTGATAGTGTGATGACATTAAATATGTTTATGCGTTTGTAATCAACTATATTTCATACGTGGGTAACTCTGTTGAGTTTCGAGATTTTACATATTACCTACTGCTAACCTTTCAGGTATAGCGTGATGAATTTTATTTTGACGACGTCTGAGTTCTGCCGAAATTTTGTGAAGATCTTCCTTGTAATAACAAAATTGTCATCAATAAATAATAGCTTAAACCGATTTTGCTGTACTGCTCCTAACATATCTATTATAGTTGATGATATACGAGTATAGCGCAGTTTATGACCATGCCCTAGAAGAATATTCATGCAAAATATTAAATTAAAATTAAAATTTTGCCTGGCCATAGGAGAAGCCTGTCCTAATTTCGTAGTTCTAACATCGGTAGTTTAGCTGTGCGTTGATAATTTGAGAAATGCTTAAAACATTGAAATAGCCATGTTGGGTTTGAGACTGCAGAAGTTAACATAATCTTGATCTAACCTAATAACTAGTTAGTATATAAAACGAATTGTTATACTTAAATTACTATTACTTACCATTGCAAGTTTTTATCAACCATGGAGGAAAATTTTACGGATAAATAAACCCTCATCGTTCGGCAAAAAGTAATATTTTTTGCCGAACGGTAGATATATTCAAGCCTACTTAAAATGCCGAATGACATTTGAAGTAGAAGTCAGATACACAGGAGATAGTAATACTAGACATTGCTGGTTGGCCATTAATAATTTTATGAACCGGCAAACTTCGTTCCGCATTAGAATCAAGTTATGTTGCTTACCTTATCTGCTGAATTTATTTCGTGAATGTCTCATATTTTTAAGTATCCTAATTGCTAGTATAGAGACAGTATCCCGAGTGGCCATCTCAAAGCAGTTACGGTTCTTACTGCTTTGTGCACTTCTTAAATGGAGCCTTGTGCGACATTAAATATATCGCCAAAATCCAATCTAATCTCCTTTACTAAATGGTTTGGTACACTCCTTTGCGTTTAATTCACAAAAGCCGCCCGAGGCAGCCATGACAGAGTCACGCGTTTCGCACTCAATATTGTACTGCAGACGACATTGAACGATTTACGAATACCCAAGTGATTAATACAGAGCCCATCGATCGCTGGGGAAAAATAATGTTCGGCACAACCCACCGATAAGAGCCTATTAACTCTATTATTTATCAATATTTTCTCTTTAACCACTGAATTTGTGGAGCCTGTTTGAATAAACAGATGTAGATAGTATTTATCATGAGTTTGTGTTGGACTTTTATGTACGGTGAATGTCGACGTAACGTTCTAGTACGGCGTTTCTGGATTGTTTATTACCTGTTTGGATGATAATAACATTAACATAAAGTGCGTCTCTTTTTTATAATTTCTTTTGGCGGGAACATCCCGACAGCTACGAATCTGTTTTCACATACTCAAAAATATTACCGCTTTAATAGTTTAGTATTTAAGAATCTAAAGGGGTGGGGGGGAGGTTGTTGTGACCAGCTACGCCACTGACAGCTTTGTGACGGCACGAGACCAGTCACATCGCGGGGCTAGGTCTCGAGGTGGCCTCCACAACCTCGAGGCCTTATTTCACCTAAAGGATCTATTTCAATCGTAGGAGGTGTAATCCACAATGGTAATCCATTCTACCAAGAAAGGAACACACAATGTGAAGTAAATAAATTTAGTATAATACTTACTTTAGAACATTGGATACCTTTAGACAATATTCTTTTAATGATATCTACATCTGTAAATAAGTATATCCAAGTTTAACACATTTATGCAACGTTATAGGCCTAAAAAGGAAACAGTGAGACAGCGTTACTTTCACATTTATAATAATAGTAGGTATAGCAATACGACAGTTACAACGATGTCGAAGATATCGATTTACATCATAAAAATCCTATTAAAATCTTATTTCAATGCACCGGTCTGGAGGCGCCCACCGTCCGTTCGTTGATTCCCGGCATCTACTCCAGTACTTGATTGCTCCAATGGTCATATCAGTTTGCTTATTCTACTAGCTATATCGATAAATTTAGTTCTATGTTGGATGCTATAAGCACAGCGTGCTCTTAGGCTGCTGCTCTTTGCTTGATGAGCTAGCCTCACTTCGAGTGTCCACGTTTCGACACCGTAGGTAAGTCACAACAGGCAGGATGCACTGATGGTAGAAATTTATTTCTAGTTGGTAAACTGACTGCCACCTTTTCGATGTACCCCATTCATCGAAATCAGTAGTTTTCCAACAGTAATGTTAAATTTGTTTCTCAATTCAGTTTATCTTTTTCTTATGGCAATGTTAGTGCTTTGATGTGCTCAACTGTATGCTTAATACACAAGTTCACTCTCATTTCCTCCACTTTCTAAATCCGGCTATAGCGGCATTATTAATTTTTAACTTGAATCCTCATAGGTTAGGTTTTTACGTGCGGAAATCCCTTCGGATACCCCCCGCTGGCCAGCGGGGGTGGTTATGTCGTGTCTCGACTAAAACCGCACGGTGTCCTTCCCAAGTGTCCGTTGCTGGGCACCCCGGGTAAGCCCTCGAAAGGATAACCCCAGGGTTGCCGGCGGACTTCGGCCGCTACCGCGGCCTCGCCTGGTGGGGTCGGGTTTTATCCCGCTTCGGTGAGTTGGCAGGCTTGTGTAGGGCACATACGACACGCCTCCGCCACGGCCTGCTTCTGTAAGGAGGGCGAGTCGGCCAACTGCCGTCCTCAGGCCCCGATCATGGAGGTCGGTAGTCCCGGGCGTAGATGAGTCTGCGGCGTGCTCGCCGCAGACTGCGAAACTCGGGGGGCAGGGTTCTCTCCCGCTCCCTCTCCGCCGTCTCTTTCGCGCGCATTACCTGCTCGCTGAAAGAGGCGGCGGCGTGCCACTTGCTCCCGTCGGAGACCCCGGCCCTCACCATGGTCTCCAACGAGAGAACGTCCACGCCCAGGACCGCAACGAGATCCCGGCGTTGACTCGCCCACGCAGGGCACTCCACCAACGTGTGTAGCGCCGTGTCTTCGCCAGGATCCTCGCAGTGCTGGCACTTCGGCGTTGTCTCCCGGTGGATGCGCCACAGATACTTACCGAAACACCCGTGTCCGGTAACCATCTGGCACATCCGGTAGGAGAGGTCCCCATGGTCCTTCTCCAAACACTCCTTCATGATCGGTCTCACCGCCGCAATGGTGGATTCCCCCCACCTTGGGTGCTCAAGTCGCACCCTCCATGTCTCCATGAGTTCCCGGTGTAGCTGGGATCGCTGAGCCCTGATTTCTCGGGGCTCCGGCCTATGGCCCCGCTCCAGCGCCTCCTTGCGCCACTGGTACAGCAGCGCAAGGGCTCTCGCTTCCAGGTAACATGGAGGGGTTCCGGCTAGGAGACATGCCGCCTCGACGGAGATCGTGCGATACCCCCTGATGACTCTGACGGCCGTCGCTTTTAACGGGCTGTTTAATACAGCCACGTTGCGGGCCGCTAGAGTCTCCGCCCATACTGGGGCCCCGTACAGGGCCATGCTTCCCGCGATCCCCAGGTACAGTCTCCTAGTGGGGGCGTTGCCTCCCTTAACGTTGGGCATCAGCCGCGATAGCGCAGCCGCAGCCCCCCTCAGTTTCTGGACCAGACTTCGGAGATGAGGTCCGAAGTCCCATCGGCTATCGAGTACGAGCCCAAGGTACTTCATTGTGGGCTCGATGCCGATGCTTACGCCCCCTACGGTTATGCTGGTTCCCGCAGGTGGCCCCCTCCGAAGCCCGTGGAAACACATAGCCTTGGATTTGTGGAGAGCCACCTCGAGTCCCAGCCGCCGTATTCGACCCACGACTTGAGCAACCCCTGCCATGGCCTTTAGTGCCGCGCTTCGGTGCGTTGCTCTTCGCGCCATAACGAGGGTGTCGTCAGCATAACACGTTATGCTGACGCCCTCGAGCACCGGACCGCGCAGCACCCGGTCGTATCCGATGTTCCACAGGAGTGGCCCTAGGACCGACCCCTGTGGAACACCGCACGACACTTCTCGCCGCCCTGGCCCTAGCCAGCTCGGGTAAACTATGGCCCTCTCGGATAGGTATGCCTCGACAAACATAGGTTAGGTAAGGTTAAAACTATCGTTGGTATTTTTAGTTATGTAATTCACCTGAAATGTCAAAAAACGCAACTGTCTGAATTATTTGTACTTAATTAATAAATTGGCAGCCCTATGAAAGAAGACATGATTTTTAACTTTGTTAGGAAGATTTCATTCTGTACGTAAGTACTATATATATTCTGCGATAGTAGTCAGTGGATTTGAATACCAGTTTGAACAAACACTGACGTATCGAATAAGAGTGATGTTTTTGTGATAGATATTACGGCACGGATTCCAGAGACATTTTTCACTTTGGCTTCAAATCGGAAGCCGACTTCATTATGAATAATGTATGAAGTGCGCTACAGCGTAGGTATAACTTAATAGTATGAATTATGTAGGTTCTTCTATGTTAGCATAATAGGTTGTTCAGAACAGTCTAGAAGTATTTCTCCGTATTATTTAATAATAATAAAAGAAGTTACGTTGTACTTACTACTGGCGAATTTTATTATCAAATTAGTACGTTTCTAAAACATCAACTAACAAATATAGGTATCATCTTAAAGTACTAGGTCTAGTCTATGCCATAAATATTTTATTCGGAATGGCTGAGGAATATCATACATACATTATCTTTTGAAAAAATGATGTTTCGAAAACTTTTAACTTCTAACTACAAAGTACCTAAGTACTAAAAAGTAACTGTATTGTTAGTGCATTAGCTGTTATAGAGCTTGGGCTCAAATGTCATTTAACTAATAATCGATAGTGGTTTGCAAAGTTCAAGTTAAATAATATAACTCAATTCAATCTTGAAGAATGTTGTGAAGTTTTTATAAATTAACAAATGTATTCAAAGCTTGTGCTTCAAAATTCGTGATAGGTACAATGTATTTGGGGTGTGTGTTGGGTAACCTCCTCGAGTGTCGCTCCGATTCCGATCCCGCTGCAGTCCGGGGGGAACGGAATCGGAGCGGCCGGTACACCCTGGGCGGCGGTCAATGGCTTCCCCTTCACCCCTTCATAGGGTTGGCATTGATCGTCGGCCAATACCCAACGTGGCGGGAACACATCGCTCTCCGTACTCCTCTGCTTTCAGAGGAGACAGGATGAGCGATGCTGTTAGTGGTGAGATGGCCCAGGGTCAGCCGGGGTGCGAGGGATATGCTCTATGGGTAACCTTACACCCCGGCGTCTGAAGACCCGAGACGGCGTGCGGTTTTAGTCGGTGCAGGCCCGACATAACCGCCCCCGCTGGCAGGCGGGGGGGGGGGTATCCGAAGGGATTTCCGCACGATAAAAAAAAAAAAAAAAAAAGGTACAATGTATTTAGAAAGTCACATTTGTGGAAGTGCCTTTATTTTCACAAAATCACAGTGTTAAGAAGGACAGGACAGCCGTATTCCATTCAAAGTTACAGAAACTCGCGATAAAAATATCCTTGTTTTGTATAATAATTATATTTACGGGGATTAACATACAACCCCACCGCCAGAGTTACGCGTAAAATACGATCTCTAATCCGGGATAATGAGGACCTATTTTCAGAAGACGAGTACAAGAGACTGTACACACCTAAGTCACACCAGCCACCGAAATTATATGGTCTGCCGAAGATACACAAGCCTGACGTGCCGCTGCTGCCCATTGTAAGTCAAATTGCTTCTCCTACTTACGATCTTGCAAAGCACGTTGCTTCAGTATTGCAACCACTTGTAGGCAAAACACCGTCTTTTGTGAAAGACTCACGGCACTTTATACAGGTTATAAAGGATCTCACGTTGGAACCGGATGACGTCATGGTGAGTTTTGATGTGGAGTCGCTTTTCACCAATGTTCCAATAAAAGAGTGCTTAAACATCGTAAAAGACCTGCTGAGAGACAACAAGCTGCCGTTCAACTATATGGATCTACTTGAACACTGTTTAGATGGCAATTATTTCCTTTTCCAAGGTCAACATTACCTCCAGATTGATGGCGTCGCAATGGGAAGTCCTGTAGCCCCAGTACTTGCCAACATCTGGATGGAACATTTTGAAGAGAAGGCTCTAAGTCTCGGCCCGAATACCGTTAGGCTGTGGAAGCGATTCGTGGATGACATCTTCAGTATCGTTAAAGGAAATAAACAAGAAGTAGATCAATATTTACGACATCTTAACTCTATTCACCCCAAAATAAGGTTTACATATGAAATGGAGACGGATAGGTCGTTGTCCTTCTTAGATGTTAAAGTAACCGTGAGATCAGATGGGTCCTTGTCACACTGTGTGTACCGTACTCATACGGATAGCCTACTCATACGGATAGATACCTACACGCCACGTCTCATCACCATCCACGGCACTTGCAATCTGTTATGACTTCACTCAAGAACAGAGCTTACGATCTCTGTGACCCTGAACATTTAGACCGGGAGCTAGAACATGTTTAGGAGGTACTAAAAAGTAACGGATATCAAGTGAATGGAGGACGAAAGCAACCGAAAAGAAGACGCAAGTATCCAGAAGTAAACAGACAACCAGCCTATATGCCTTATGTCAAGGGAGTTACGGATAAGATCGGGTCCGTGTTAAAGAAATACTCTATTCCGACAGTATACACACCAGGCATAAAGGTACACAACATCGTTGGCACACCGAAGGATATATTGCCACTACAAACTCCAGGTGTTTATAAAATAGACTGCAGCTGCGGAAGTTCCTACATAGGCCAAACGAAGCGGACTATTGCTGAAAGGGTCAAAGAACATATCGCTGCTGTGAAGAACCGACAGACGAGCAAATCGGCGATTGTAGAACATGCACTCGATGCAGGCATCAACCACTGGATTGAATTTCACCGCACGCAAGTCCTCTCCACCGAACGTCACTTTTACTCAAGAGTTGTACGTGAAGCGATTGCGATTAAAAAACATAAAACATTCAATCGGGAAGATGGTTTTAAATTATCTACAGCGTGGAATCCAGTGTTAAAAAACATACCACCTCGCTTTTCTGCGCAGTCGGATAAACACCAGAATAGGAACACATCGGTTTGCTTACAGAATAGGGACACTGTTAGTGTAGTATGTGACGGTACATGGCGAAACAAAAATCTCAACAATATCGAAAATGTGCGGGTGGAAGAGGAATCTTCTACTTCACGGATTCGACGACGGAGGGCGTGCAACGCTGAGCCAGTCAGCCTGTGACCACGGCCAGTGCAACCTGGTCGAAAAGTCAGGCAAACCAGAGGTATGTAATACCTTTAAATAAGTGATCGCGTTAATCCCCGTAAATATAATTATTATATCATGGAACGCGAAAGTTTAAAAGTTAGATCCTTGTTTTGTATTTATTATCACAAAAAAATCCTTAAGAAGCACCGTCATGTCAACAGTACTCGTTTTTTAAATCACGAGTTTAATTTTCAAGTCATATAATAATAGTTAAATATCTTCAATCAATCAGTAGTAAGTAGTGTAGTGATTTAGTTAGTCCGTTCAGTGGTCGCTGAGACTTTGCAAAATGACAAAATACCTATAAAACATGTTTAGACTTGGTTTGAAAATGTAGAGTAGTATAAAAGTGGCATTGAAAACATTGAATTGAAGTAATATTTTATAAAACTACTAGCTGCTGCTCGCAACTTCACCTGCATGGGATACTGAAATAATTGCTAAATTTTCTGAAATTTTCGAATTTTCTGCGACTTATTTTTTCTTTCCGTAGGAACCTTCTACAAAGTATTAGAATACTTACAAAAATGAGTAAAATATAGATTTAGATCGGAAAAAGAGAAGTTCAAGTCCCGTCCTAGATGTTCTCTTTTTCCGATCTAAATCTTTCGGAAAAGTAAGCATACAAAATGCTTAAAAATTTAATTGAATGAGTAAAATATGGTAAAATAAAACGTGCTTAAAATATAGCGTGAAATAATCTAATAATATAATAAAATTTATACACAATGTGACTTGATCATAATATTTACAGCATACCAGTGCACTTCTTTTCGCAATGTATTGTGTTGGCATGAATTCGAAACTTGAACAAACGTCCCGATGCGATGTACAGTCACTGGCAATGAAAATTACTTTTCTTTAAAAGCATGAGAGTACACATTGGTATAGCGCATTAGTGATGTACATTCCAATTCTATGTTAATTTAGATGACCTGAATTGTGAATGTTTTCAGAATAAGAGCAGAACTACCATTGTTTGCTAGTGAGAATAAATTGTCCCTGTTTGCTCGACATTCTATTTTAAGGTTACGAGACCTGTACTTTGAAACTATACATCGTTCTCCATCTCGCCAGACATAGCCACAACCGATCAACATTTTGGTCGTCATTTGATCAATTTTCTGCGAATAAGAAATATAGTTTTCAGTAATTGATATATAAAATATGATGACCTCTGTGGCGTAGCGGTGGAGCGTTCGACTGCTACGTCAAAGGTCGAGCGTTCGATTTCAGCTCAGAGTAAATATGTGTATTCATGAATATGTCTTTTTCCATTGTTTTGGATCTTAGTAAATATGGTATGTATGTAATTAAAAATAATCGCATTTTTAATAGCTATACTTAGTTTGGGTCTAAATTGCATTTCGTAATTTGTCAAAAAATGTCTTATTGGACTACGTAGAGTCCAAATCCCAAAAGCATAAATGACAGAATTAACAGACTTGGTCAAATAGCGAGGTTAAATACTTCGATTAAATAGTTGTAATAATGTTCTTAAATAAAAAGGTGTTTTAAAATAACAATAGAATAACATAAAATAAAAATTCATCCTTCAATCGCTAATTTGCTTCATGTAAACTCAACGCAAATACGTAATAAATTGGAATATCGAGTATCTCAGCTGTTTCTAATGTACTTAACAATATTGAAATACTAAAGTTACGAAACTAAAACTTTTATAAACGTCGAAGTCAGAAGTACATTACCAAAGAGCTCCGCCAAAATACTTCGAAATGGGTTTAAAATTTTCTTTGAACGTTCATTTCCTTTGAACTTATCGCTATATAAAATCTAGCTCTAAATCGTTTCACTACATGTAGTTAAAGTTTTTCAACGTGCGAACTCTTTCATACAGCGGTGTTGGAATTCGTAGAACTTGGTGATGTTGGCACTGTCTACGTTAACATTGTATAGATGGAAGTATACAAGCCGTTGGAGAGCTCACTGTCTAAATTGAATTTCTAAGTTATTCCTCAAGTTGTGAAGGCACGAATGAAGTGAGCTCGTTCTCAGTTGTTGTTTCCCGACTTGAGACTCAATGATTGGAGCCGAGGGCACGAACGACTTCGGTTTAGACCAACTTCTCGCTTTCTAACATACTGTTTGGAACGCCGCCGAGCGGCATAGCAAGTAGACTTCGATTATTTGGTCGCTGTAAAGGTTACTTTATACGTGACCACGCATCGCTAGAATATTCTGTACCTTTTTTATATTCATTGATATGAAAAGGTTCTTAGGTTCTTATTAAGATTCTTATATATCCCGAATCACATGTATTATTGCTTGTGCTTCTCGAATTTCATTTTGTAATAAAGTTATATTCAATTATGGCATATTTTGATAATGGTTTCAAATTTTTCGAATTATTCCATGTAATTATAAAATTAATTACTTTTTAATATGGATCACCTAATAAAAGTACGTACAGTTATTATGAATTCTAGATAATATTAAGTGTACCTTTACTATTATTAAATAATTAAAAGACTAACACTTTTGTAAAAATCTAGCTCGACTTACAGATACGTAGCGTATGACTTCCCCAGCTATTGATTTTCACTCAATTCAAATCAAATATCTTTATTCAGGTAGGTTACGAATTTCGAAGTAACATTTATGAACATGAAGAATCTATCAAATCCTTTGGTTAAACCAGTATAATCTATAGGTATCTTGCATCCATCTTAAATATCTCTTTCAAGATACGACCAATTTTGCCATCTCTTTTTTCAAACGCACAGCAATTGGAAATAGCAGACCTCTATTACATAGCAACCCTTATTACATGGGCCTAAAGTAAAAATGGTGAAATGTGAGCATTATAATAAGATTTGGCGTACTCCTTCGAGAGTATAGGCATTAGTGTCGTGAATGTACCTGTATAAAATGGTTGTTTACAGGATCAGCTACAATACAAATTCATTAGCATGTAAACTGTCGCCCTATGCAATACACTTAGCGTATCAATGTTTGACAGGCATTTCACACCGGTGCTCGGCTGCGGTCTGAACAAAGCGTGTCGTAAGTGATTTCGTGTTGGGGGCTTGACGTGATGCCCTTGAGAGATAACTCGTTCATTTCGTGAGCAGATTGGACCGATTCCCCTGTTCAAGACATGAATTTAAAATGCTCGATTTACAATTTTTGTTTAAATCTGTAGGTACTCCTGGAACAAACGTGATTAATTTTTTAATTAGATTCCTGTTTTTCATTGTTGCCAGCGGACAAGCATTCTATAGTTTGCGTGTATACTGACCATTAACGCGCTATCTCTCATCTCCACGATTACTCTTTTTACTAACTCGAAGGTGCTTATTCTTTTATTATAAACGCACAAAAGGTATACATTGCATTTTTACTAATAATTTGTATTTGCTATATTTGTTTCCACTATGACGTATCTTTAGATATTACAAATTTCTGTGCTACGTTTAAGTCATTCATGGTTTAGGTACAGTACCCGATTAGGCCTGGGGGTGGCAGGTGAGGTCACCCCAGCAGAAGCAGGCCGGGACGGTGGGGCGACTAGCGCCCCTCCACCAAACCGGGGCAAGACGGGGACACCGTGGTTCCCAAACCCGAGGGGGCCATCTCGAAACCGGAGATGGCCCAGGGTCAGTCGGGGTGCGAGGGATATGCTCTATGGGCACCCTTACACCCCGGCGTCTGTAGACCCGAGACGGCGTGCGGTTTTAGTCGGTTCAAGTCCGACATAACCGCCCCCGCTGGGCGGCGGGGGGGGGGGGGGTATCCGAAGGGATTTCCGCACGAAAAAAAAAAAGGTACAGTACCCGATTTTTGATTTACTATTTCAGGAAGAAGAGTGATTGGCCAGCAAAGATTAGCTTGATTCAATTTTGTAAAGTGTTCTCTCTATCACACACCGTATATCTACAGCTTTATATCTTTCTAGAGTAGTTAAAATCGAAGTTATAGATTTAATATTTTATAAATACTGTTTAATTCCGGGCCAGGAGGTATATTGCGCAGTGGAAGTTAGCCCTCCTGGCTACAATGGGGAAGTGAGCAGTCTGCGGTTCACAGAGCAAATTGTTTATAAATAGATTTCACTTACCATTTACTTGAAGTCGCCCGAAACACAACGCTTTACCTGTCTGTGTCTGTATTCGTGTGTATATGAAGTGTAGGGGTGTATGATGGGTGTGTGGACAGATCAGCAGAGCGCGTGGTACAAGTGGAGCCCTTCAAATCAAATATATGATTCGGTCGAACAACTCCCAACCGATTACGTTAATTGTTCCAAAATATAACCAATCCAACGCTGGCCAAATATGATATTCACGGATTATACTTTATTCGAACAAAAACTTATTTCAACAAACTTTTTCTCATGACAATTCTTTCAACAAGTTGACAACAAGTGACAGTCGTAGATCTGTCAACGCAAATTAGGTTTTTTTTTTTTACTTCGTTTAGGAACGCAACAAATACAAACAGTTAAAACTAATCTATCAGTCAGTCAGTCAGTCTGATCAAGGATAGAGAGAACACTCTACAGGACTCGTCTTTTCTTTCCGATGCGTTGCCGATTAGTAAGCCAGATACTGCTAATTGTACTGTAGTTTAATTAGATTGAGATGTAGTTATTCAATTACCGGAATTAATTGCATGTGTGGGTCTCATTTGCTAAGTACTACTAGTTTTTCTTCCTCATTGATTAATAATGTAGCAGATTGCCTTTTTGTGTATATAAATAAGCAATAAAGGTTACTTATTTATCTTAGTTTCGTAAATGCTGCAAAATACCGAGATAGGAGGTATTAGGTATTCCCTAAGATTGGAGTAATCGTACGTTAGAAATCTTCTTCACGCCGTAATTAAACAACCACTGGTTATAATTTATTTATTGCTCTAATGGTTAATATAAACAGTATGTAAAATTATACTAGTAGTAGTTAAAGCGTCGTTGAGACTCGAGATACAGTCAGGCGTCTCCCTACCCATGCTATCTGTCGTAGGATACGGAGGTACTCTATTGCACACTACCGCGCCCACCACTCGTCCCGCACGCCTCGCCCGAATTGCTCTGTCGGACACAGGAGTGCGACTAAAGACTATAGGTAATCTGTGCTAAAGGGAAAGGGAAGTGTGATAAACCCACACTTCGTAAGCTGTTTTAGGTCTTCAAGCAATAGTGTCCGTGCCTATTGCCATAAACCGAGAATGTTAGCCTAACTCCAGCCTGTTGCTGAGAAATTTCCATCAAATAATAAAATTATTAAACTTTAACCCGACCTAATAATGGAACTCGCTACCGCATACACAGTAATCTTACTCGCTAACGTTCACTATTACTACTACTTTATTTTACAAGTGAAGTGATAAACAACCACTCTGCCCACAGTTATCGGAGTCCTTAAATATTCACAGCACCGGAGGTGTCTCTTTATATTACTCCCCACAGACTGGCGACCCGACTCACTTGATTTTTTGCAATATACCACGGACTCTAATTACAGTACTAATAAAGATAACGTAAATACAAATTTATATGTACATAGATTAACTGGGTGAGTGCGTATTTACTATTTATTTTATTGGTCATTATTATCATCATCTTAGTGTGGTTCCCGGTTGCATCCGAGGCTTATATATTATTATATTTATAGGTATTATTTGTAATAGGTATGAAAAAATACTAAACTACTAGAGTTAGCCACGTTACTAGAATTCTTGGTAACCTTTCTAGCTAAGCTAAATTACTATTATAACATAACGGAATATTTATCATGTTTGTTTGCTATATCGATTTGCCTCGATCAGAATCAATTAGGTTTAATCTATATGATATTGTCGGAAGTTTACGCGAATGTCAGATATTGAAATAAAACTATTTTTAATGGATTCTATCGCGATTTATTTTGATGTTATTTTATATTTTACATTGATCCCGACGTTTCGGTTGCTTTTCAGTAGCCATGGTCACGGGGAGATGGGATCAATGTAAAATATAAAATAACATCAAAATAAATCGCGATAGAATCCGTTAAAAATAGTTTTATTTCAATAGGTTTAATCTAATCACAGGTTAAGTTCTTATGACGTGGTACCCTATGGGCGCGATTAACAATATATAGTGATAGATAGTCAAATTGTTGCGCAAACAATCGCGATCCTACACGATATTGGACTGCGATATTTAATAATATAATAAAATCTTTATTTAATATTAATTAATGACTGTCTAATCGCGCCCTATGGACCCACCGCACAGAATAAAGAAATCTACGCCAATCTTTTTATAAATCGTGGGTGCGTGTTAGTTACTAGTAACTTTTAAACTTTCACGTTTCATGAAATACAATTATTTTTATAGGAATTATCGCAATTATGATCGCGTGTTACTTATTGTATAACTTCTGAACGACTTGAGTGATTGAGGTCATTCTCAATAATAAAATCTTTTATATGTTTAAGTTGCAGTAACGCTTATGAGCGTTAAAAAGTTAGTTTGAGAACTCTCAAAGAAATAGATATAGCCATTGAGACCGTAACCGGGTATCATTGCCCAGTTACGGTCTCTTCTGGTGACTACAAACTATTTCGAATATTTCAATTACTAATAATTATAATGCTTTACAAATTATCAATTAGAAAGGGGCTGTAACTAAACCATCAGACACTGCAATAATTTATTTCTTCAATAGTAACATAGCCCAGAAAATATTAGTCTTCTTTTATATATATAGCGGATCTTTTATATATATATATATATATATATAGCGGAAACAGCAATACCACAGATTACCTAATAGTTGGTGGTAATTGGTGGTAAGACACACTCTGTCAAGATTTCAGCTGTCTAACTGTTGCAGCTTATGAGATTACAACCTGCTAACAAACGGACCATACAGTAGAGTCTTAGTAATCGGGTTCCATTGATTACTCTTCGGATACGGAATCCTATAAAGAGCGCGTGAAAAATCATTATTACAAATAGATTTTTATTAATTTAAATATAGAATAGGACAAATGATATTAAAAATCGTCTATCACATAATATGTCTTTAATAAAAAAAGATTTACTTATTAATTTGGAAACTTAACAGCTATATTACATATATCATGGGTAATCTTAAAAATAACATCAGATGCTTGGCGAATAACAAAGTTTCCTAACAAGAAAAATTGCGTGCACCACCTAATTCATAAATTATATTTTATAAATATTCTTATTATAAATCTTAATGTAACAGAATGTGAATAACGTATATAATAGTTCTGATTTGGGTTTATAAATATGATTGTAATTTACTTTTTAAAAACACTTTTCGAAAGGAGGAAAATATCAATGTTATCAATATTATCATTATAACTAGGCAAACGAGTGAGGACAACATTTTTACCATAATTATTATATGTAGAGGAACACTGAATAGGCGGGTAGTACAAGTTTTGGGTGTGCTTAAACCAATATTGGTAAGAACGTCGATACTATTAATATCAACTCTTATAATAAAAAATATGAAAAATCATACCTAGTAACACGCGCCTGATAGATAGAGGTAGTAAGTTATACTACTTACAGTCATTATGATATGATATAATGTCGTCTTCCTGTTTTGAAGTTAATCTTAACTTTTTTTTTAATCTGCCTTGCTTTTTTGAAGTCTTTCAATTTAATCTATGTAGGTAAACTTCACTTAATTAACTAAACTTAAATTTGAAAAGTCAGACATTCCCCTATAACGATCATATTACTTACGAATAATTTAACTCCTGCACACTACACAAAATTATTAGCGCGAAAAAATATCTATAGAGTAGAGGAAAAAATCTAAGTACTGTAAAGGATATGTTATTTATCATTCTTATATTATCATAAGAAAGGCAGTCCATTCATCATTACAGTAAGTACTAACTTTCTTTTCACGTTAAGAAGCGAGTGTAGTGCATGAAAGGGATTCAACACAATGACAATTCGTACAGTATAATCTGTTAACAAAAGTTCAAATTTCATACTGTTAATTTATTACTTTCCCTTTAACTCAGTAGACTTCCTTTAAATATAATAATAATTATATTATCGGTGTTGATTTTACGGGAGCTGGGAATACAGCTTCGAGTTTAAATTATGCGCCGAGCATTATTAACAAATCATTTTTCTTATAATTTATACAATATTTTATTTTTTTGTAGTAAGTCATTTTTTATTTCCACTGAGGTAGTAAATGAGCATCGGCATCAAGCCCCAAAATCGGCATCAAGCGCCAAATCAAATATTTGGGGCTCGTGCTCGACGGCCCATGGGACTTCGGAGAGCACATCCGAAGTCTGGCCCCCAAATTGAAAGGCACAGCTCTCGCTCTGGCTCGGCTGTTGCCCAACATGAGGGGGCCCGATGACTCCTGCAGGAGACTCTACGCGGGGATCGTGCGGTCCATGGCCCTGTATGGGTGCCCAATATGGGCGGAGGCCCTGAGGACCAGAATTGTACGGATGCTGCGTGCTCCGCAGCGAGTTGTGGCCATCAGGGTCATCCGCGGGTACCGCAAGATCTCCTTCGAGGCGGCGAGTCTCCTTGCCGGAACTCCGCCATGGGACCTGGAGGCGAGAGCCCTTTCGCAACTGTACCAATGGCAAAATGAGGCGCGGGAGCAGGGATGGAACCCCGAGCCTCGAGAAATCGAGGCCGTGCAGGTCAGCTCCACCAGGCCATCGTGGTGGAGTGGAAGGAACGACTTGGGCGACCAAGCGCAGGGCACGCCGCAATAGCGGTGGTAAGGCCCATCATGGAGGATTGGCTAGAGAGGCGACACGGAAGCCTCTCGTACCGACTGACGCAGGTGATCTCCGGGAAGGGGTGCTTCGGGGACCACCTGCGTCGGATCAGGAAGGAGCCAACGCCTGAGTGTCATCACTGCGATGCGAGCGAGGACTCAGGGCTGCACACGCTGGCGGACTGCCCGGCGTGGGACGCGCCGAGGCGTGACCTCGTGGCAGAAATCGGAGTGGGAGTCCTCTCGCTCGGCAGCATGATTGCGGCAATGGTGCGGAGCGCGAGCGCGTGGGCCGCTGCCACCTCCTTCCGCGAGCATGTAATGCTCGCGAAGGAGATGGCGGAGCACGCCCGGGAGATATTTAGAACTCTCCAGGCCCGCCGAGCCCGCAACATGCTCGCCGCGCGTCGCAGGCGACTCAGGCGCCAGAGGACGCTTAAAGACCTTCGTCCTCCATGAGCGCAGGCCTGGGGGTGACAGGTAAGGCCGCCTGTCATCCCAGCAGAAGCAGGCCGGGACGGTGGGGCGACTAGCACCCCTCCCCCAAACCGGGGCAAGACGGGGACACCGTGGTTCCCAAACCCGAGGGAGCCATCTCGAAACCGGAGATGGCCCAGGGTCAGTCGGGGTGCGAGGGATATGCTCTATGGGCAACCTTACACCCCGGCGTCTGTAGACCCGAGACGGCGTGCGGTTTTAGTCGGTTCAAGCCCGACATAACCGCGCCATCCGAAGGGATTTCCGCACGAAAAAAAAAAGAAAAAAAAAGGTAGTAAGTGAGCACACGTACACCTTACGGTTAGTGTGGGTGTGTGTGATTAATGTTTATCAATGTCTATAAATGATCACAACAACTGACACAAAATTAAGTAAGAAGTACATTACATACCCTGCCTTTGATTTGGTACGTCTGTCGTCGGCAAGAAGAGTGAGTCGGGATTAAGCAAGTGGGACTTTTGGCTAGAATTTTCTACAGGGTGCAATTACTTTTACTATCGGTTTTAATTTATTTATCGGCATTTCAGAATCCTTAAAGCTTAGTTTGGGTCTTCATATTGCTATGTAGTTTGGCTCAGAGAGATTTCAGAGAGATATTGATTTAAAAAATAAGGGCTGATTCTCAGTAATAATTATCCCACGTCCCCACGTGGGAAATATTTCAGAGATATTTAACTGAACGAGGTAACCACGTAATAACTGCATCGTGCATAATAAATTACACGTAAAATTAGTGTCACTGAACAAAAGATTTACGGCGCTCGCTGCAAGCAACAGTTCATCATCACTCAGAGACTCATATTTATCATAGTTATAGCAGACATGTACGTTCGTAACTAACGTAATGTAGCAGGCGTAGTCAACTAACCAGGAGGGCATAAATCGAGCGTGTGTCCGCTAAACGTACACTAAGCAACACCGAAGGCACAATGTTCGCTTATCTTAATTGCCTTCGTAGATACGATCGAGGAATTTATCTGCGGTGCCGTTGGTAAAAGTGCGGCACTTTTTAGCGGTCCGCGCGGTAAAAAGTTTAATGATAGTGCACGACTGCTATCTCCGATGGACGTTTTTTTACAACTTAAATAAATGCTACTTTAAATTTAGTATCAAGTTAAGGCAAAGGAGTTTTACCTAAATGTTTTTGTGTTTACGGGCGATTAAGTTAACAAGAAATTTTTATTATAAATGTTTATTAATAATGTTATAAATGCAATAATAACTCTGTCTGTTGTATGTATTAAACCCTAAACTTTAAAAGTAAAGAAATTGAACAACAGAGGAACGAGCTGGGTATCTGGAGTAAGTTAATAAATCCTTTTACCCCCAAATACGTCCGTGTCTATGATCACATACACACGCAAAAAAGTCGTGGGCAATAGCTAGTGTACTTATTTTGTACAGAAATAAGTATTCGCAGGTAAAAGTATTAGTATGAATTAGAAGACTATTGTACCCATTATACACGTGGCATGTATTTATTCTAGCAGTCCTTGTACTAAATAAGGGAAAAAGTAAATGGTAGTTGGTTATTATTTTTAAATTTAATTTCTAAGAAAATGTCCACTCTTTTTCCATAAATTTCACCTCTAATGTATGCGTCAAATCCATTCTGAGTGACTAAATAAAAGAACACACTTATTGTATTAAATAATTACTAAGTGACCCAACTCAACCGTCAAAGGGGTGTTTACACCCATACCAATTCGGATGGTATTAGGAAAACACTCTGTTAAATGAAAGTAGGAAATTGTAAAGTCAAAAATCTGAACACCAAAGATATTTATTAAAATTCAGCTGACTAAGGAAGTATTATCAAGCACGCCAGTTCATTGTTTCGCTATTATCTCGCGAGAGGCTTATTTAACGGACTAACTGAATGAATAATACGTAACACAATGAATTGCCAAAATCAAATCTAAATACATTTTCATAATCTTTACCTCTACTTGATATGAATGAATTTGAATATTTTTTTCTCTTCTGTACATTTTGTGTTGGGAGATCAGACGGCAGTCTCTTCCGAAATAGTCGAAAAAAGCCAAAAATAAAATGGAAAGTAGACCTTGGGCTACAATACCGGATACAATCCGGAGCAACGCTAGAATGACAATGATGGTCCGGTGGAAACTGAATAGGTAAGGTATTGTAATCTCGAAATCATATTGTCCATTCACTACGCAACACTTACTGAATAAATCCATGCAGTTTCCAACTCCTGAGTACATACATACATACGACTTAAGCAAGTTTAGCAAACAAATTGGCCGTTTCATTATACGTACGAACTAATCCGTACGAACGTATCTGACTTCAATTCGAGCAATTTGATCAACACTTAGCCACACGCCTCAGGCTGTATGTTCAATGTTGGGTTATTTTGTAGTAAGTTTAAGTGATATTTGTTTAAACAAATTTGTTCGTTCTGGAAAATATCTGTTATATCGATAAAGTTTACGGCTCTCACTGGCAAAAGCTATGAAAACTGCGTAGCAGTAGAGTATTCGACTGCTGCGTTCGAGGTTTCGTTTCACGCATAAATATTTATATGCATGCATATGGTCTTTTGGATCGGTCTGGGTATTTTTCTTCATAATATGTATGTGTTTACAAAAACACGTTTATTCGCTTTCTAGATCCCATATTATAATTTAGTTAGAGTTAACTTAATTTATATTAGAAAGCATTAGGTATATCCTAGAATATTGGTCTTGTAAAAACTGTTTTATATTTTGTAATTCGATTAGATATTCGACATCTGTCCCGCGTAAATCTTATTCACCGAAATGTTGTTAAGGAAGTCAGTAAGTTACTTAGTATAATTCATTAGTTTTGGTGAACTTTGAGAATTGTTGAGACTAAAGTGGCAGCGTTCCAATTTAATATTAAGAATCTGAAATTTGTTGAAATAAATTCATTTCTAAAACTGAAACTTGGTTATGTTTATTTTCAAGATAATCCTTGTGTTTTAGTGGTTAATAATGTTACTTCTTTGAAGACGCTAAAGATATAAACAGCCTCAGTACTTTCTTTCTTTGTTGCAAGACAGAGAACTGACATGCTCTATATGTGTTTCTTCCCCGGTTCTGTAAACAGGATGTGAAAAAGTAATTTTCGAGGCCGTCGACAGTAGGGATCACCATTTTAGGATCGTCAGCATCTGGAATCGTGGCCTGTATCATCTGAACTTACCCTTACCTTACCCTATCTTTTTACCATCGAGCGTGGTGCTGTTATTGAGGGACTAAATATAAAAAAGTTATTAAGCGTAGCGAGCCGAAGGCGAGCGAAGCGTCTTTCTCCACAAATCGGGTTTTCGCGTGAAACCATACTCCTCCTAGACGGCTCGACCGATCTTGACCAAACTTGGCACGGTTATCAAGCTCAGTTTGCTGAGTGTCTCTATGGGTCGAAAGTTGATGTCCGACGTACCATCGAGGAATAATCACGGAAAAACCAAATCAATGGAAAAAGTCGACCGGTCACGTTGACCTATTGTTGAATAGGCAAATCTCGCTACGCTTAAGTTTGGGTTGATTGCGAAGCTGGTAACCGTCCTAGTAAGTATAATTAGGTATGTACCTTTTTTTTTTTTATCGTGCGGAAATCCCTTCGGATACCCCCCCGCGTGCCAGCGGGGGCGGTTATGTCGGGCTTGAACCGACTAAAACCGCACGCCGTCTCGGGTCTACAGACGCCGGGGTGTAAGGTTGCCCATAGAGCATATCCCTCGCACCCCGACTGACCCTGGGCCATCTCCGGTTTCGAGATGGCCCCCTCGGGTTTGGGAACCACGGTGTCCCCGTCTTGCCCCGGTTTGGGGGAGGGGCGCTAGTCGCCCCACCGTCCCGGCCTGCTTCTGCTGGGGTGACAGGTGGCCTCACCCGCCACCCCCAGGCCTGCGCTCATGGAGGATGGAGGTCGTTAAGCGACCTCCGGCGCCTGAGTCGCCTGCGACGCGCGGCGAGCAAGTTGCGGGCTCGGCGGACCGGGAGAGTTCTAAGTCTCTCCCGGGCGCGCTCCGCCACCTCCTTCGCGAGCATTACATGCTCGCAGAAGGAGGCGGCGGCGGCCCACGCGCTCGCGCTCCGCACCATTGCCGCAATCATGCTGCCGAGCGAGAGGACTCCCGCCCCGATGGCTGCCACGAGGTCACGCCTCGGCGCCTCCCACGCCAGGCAGTCCGCCAGCGTGTGCAGCCCAATTAGGTATGTACCTACTTGGCGCAGGGTCAGTCGGGGTGCGAGGAATATGCTCTATGGGCAACCTTACACCCCGGCGTCTGTAGACCCGAGACGGCGTGCGGTTTTAGTCGGTTCAAGCCCGACATAACCGCCCCCGCTGGCAAGCGGGGGGGTATCCGAAGGGATATCCGCACGAAAAAAAAAAAAAAAAGGTACAAATACAATAAAAAAATAAAAAAAACTAAAGGTACTCTGGCGGCTCAAACCCGACATAACCGCCCCCGCTGGCCGGCGAGGGGGTATCCGAGGGGATTCCTGCACGAAAAGAAAAAACAAAAAAAAGGTACTCTGACGGCGAATGTTCGTACATAACTTTGACCGAGAGGCGCAAAAGTCAGTGAGGTGTCAGAGAGGTGTAAAAGTCTTTTATATTACAGATCAAAACAAAATGTTCTTAAATGTAGCACCACCCACATGGATTGCTGATCTTGTTCCCGGGAACGGTATCCTATTTCCGGGACAAAAAGTATCCAATGCCCTATTTCCGGCTGAGGTCTACCTGCGTGCAGTCCAATCCATATCGTTGATTTTATGTGAAACCCCCAAACCCATCATCTAATTTTTATTTTGGTAGGTTTTTATTAGATATGCCACAATATTTACGCAAAATCTCTTCTACGCGTTTAAATGAAACATTACGTGGGTTTATATTATTGCTATAAGCGAAACGCATTGATTAGGTGTTTCATTGAGGCACTCACGCCATATCTCTCTATTCCATAAACTCTATGTAAACATAATTTACCTGGAGACTATACAAACAAGATCATTTCCAACCATATTTGTATAATTGACAAAGGAATTATTATCCAAATGCTATGTATGTGTTATATTGACATACCTTACTTCCGGGGTTCGGGTAACCGGGGAGGATGCCTCTATCTAGCAGTGGATGGCAATAGAATAATTGAAACGTCTCCAGACTGAGTAATTATACGCATGGTTAAAGTATTATGGATAGGGTCAGTTGATTCGTAGTGTGTAGACCTTTCTTACATCTGTGTCTTCATTTATTACATTATAAGTTAATATTGTGTTTTATATGGGTACGTGGACACAGTCAATATATATTGCGATACAATTTCGTGATCGGGTGTAGGGACCAGTCGCGTTATTTTTTGCACATCAATAATATCGCACTTCAAGATTATCAGTAATATTGACAAGATCACGAAGAATATTGTCTGTCTATATGCGCCTTATGAGAAATAATAAACGAAACATCGAACTGTCTACACGTGTTATCATTTGTCCACCCAATACTTTGTCCACCCAATACTTTGTCTCGGTACCAGACCACACCACATGGCGACCCTGCCGTACTAACCTATACTGGATTTCTTTCATCGCTGTTTTTTATGTTGTTATAATAAGTCAATTAGACTTGCAATATATCCCTTGCCGTTAATAATATAATTATCATCAGTCAGGTAATAAAACGTGCCACGTAGAAAAAAAAGCGTTAGATAGCGCGCGTACAAAATACTGGTTTAATATTATTTTACACTTCGGACGAATATATTAAAAACAAATAGTCGTTAACTATCCCGTTGGCACAGACCAATGCAGACTCCGTTAATTCCAGGGGGCAGTCACGAAGCCAGTAAATGTGTCATGTTAATGGCTCCTGTTAAAATATCACGCATTTTCATTTAATGATCTTCCAATTTTATTGCTGCCGACGGCCGATGTCGTATATGGCTATACCAATGCAGAGCGATACTTGGCAAAGGTTTCACTAGTTTTAGAGATAACTAACCTGCTAGAGTCTATTATGAATATTGAAGTAGGTATTTATTTAAAGTTCATTCTGTAATATTATACCCCACTAATATTATAAATGTGAAAGAATGTGAGAATTTTAAGTTTGGTACTCTTTCACATAAAGCGTACTATATGATATGAGTATGCTGGTAAGCAACATCAATCGTGTCGGCATACAACATAGGTGTTACCTGTAGACGACGTACCTCGCGGTGTACTTTTTTTTTTTTTTTACGTGAGGAAATCCCTTCGGATGCCCCCCCGCCGGCCAGCGGGGGTGGTTATGTCGTGTCTCGACTAAAACCGCACGGTGTCCTCCTCAAGTGTCCGTTGCCGGGCACATCGGGTAAGCCCTCGAAAGGATAACCCCAGGGTTGCCGCGGCCTCGCCTGGTGGGGTCGGGTTTTATCCCGCTTCGGTGAGTTGGCAGGCGTGTGTAGAGCACACACACGACACGCCTCCGCCACGGCCTGCTTCTGTAAGGATGGCGAGTCGGCCAACTGCCGTCCTCAGGCCCCGATCATGGAGGTCGGTAGTCCCGGGCGTAGATGAGTCTGCGGCGTCCTCGCCGCAGACTGCGAAGCTCGAGGGGCAGGGTTCTCTCCCGCTCCCTCTCCGCCGTTTCTCGCGGTGTACCTGCGAAATAAAAGTATTATTAGTACTTAAAAAATTATATTCCAAATTCAATCTTATTATAACCATGTAAAGACTAATTGATTGTTTGGCCAAACTTATTAGAAAGATGTAGACTTACCTTAATGTCGTACCTACAAACATACCTGTGTTTATTTTAATAAATATACTTTATTAACTGCTCGCACACTACGTCATACGTTTTAGACTTGATGCACCGTAGGTGGCGCGACAGTCGCATACATCAGTAGCCAGAGGTCACACGTCGACATAGTTTGCGCTCAGGCGATACTTGCCTTCCATCCATAAATCTTCTTCTTATTTTACACGAACCCGTAAACACTCCACGCTACCTGCATCCCGTACATTACCTATTTATTCGTTTTTATGTAACTCGTATAATATTTTTCTTCCCTAGTCTGTCATCTCCGCTCTGGCGTACACTAGACTCTGCTCTCTATCTTTGTTTAATTCTCTTTCTCACTCTAAGGTTGCTAGCCGATAATTCAACAAGAGTTAAGCTTGCCTTTATATTTTTTTTTAATATATCGCAGAAATCTTTATACATGTTCAATAAATAATATGAATGTATATCTAGATAGCACTAGATATATCACTAGCATTTATTCTTTCCTAAGATACTTTAGCGACGGTGCCCATAAGAAGAAGCCCAGCAGTAAACAACTACCCACTGTATAGTAAAAATTCAGTGTACAGTCTTAAAAAAAGTACCTATTTCCGTAGTCAGTAAAATTCGAATATCATCAAAACTTTTCAACATCAATAAAACTTTTCAACATCAATAACTTAATATAAATATTTCTGTAAAACCAAGGAACAAAAATTATATTACTTGTTGTTTCATTACCATCAAGCCGTTCACAAATAGGTTGGAAGCGTTCCTACTGAATACCACAACAATCGATTTTGATTGAATCATCTGTTTTCAAATGCCCGGCACAAGGGTGTGGGCCCATAGGCGGTGAACCGTCCAACCTGTTAGCTCTCGGGTAGCTCCTTGAATACATTTACTGTTTACGGTTAAGCCATTTAATGGAGATAAGTAAAACTTAAGCTATTTTCAACAGCAGGTTTCCTAGCTTTAAAAGCCTGTTTAATGAACCCTATAAGTACGTAGTACGCAGAAGTACGTCTTTTATCTAGCTTAATCTTAGTTTACATTGCAAGTTATTCTTTCATTATTTTGTTGTTAAGAGTTAGATCTGTAATTTAAAATTTTATATAAATATTTTGTAGACATAAGTACAGTCAAAGACTAAAGTTGATTAAAACTTAAATATTGACATACCTTTTTTTTACATTAAAATACATATATCAAGCAATCATTGATGAATCGGGGTATTGATAGGCTTTACAACCTATATCACATCAAAACAACGTTAGAACTGGTTGCATCCAATGCTTGCGAATTAGAACTCGGGGTTGGCTTACGGAAGTAACTTCCATCTTGCCTCAACCCCGAGAGAAAAGCCTACGCGAGAGCCTCGTCCGTTAATCAGCAGGGCTATTGGCTGGCAGGTAAGGCCTTAAGCCTCGAAGATTTTGTTGGGGCACCATATACCTACCTACGTTACAAACCCTATCGTCCTATTCAATTTTTAAGGCCTTAAATACGTACCGTAGTTTTTTTCTCATCTTCATAGATATCAACTGTGAATATCAACATTCAAATTCCGTCGCCAGGAAATTGAAAATAATGGTTACGAATAACAATTTATAGGCTTCCAAATAGCCGTCTATTCTGTAAAGCTTCATCTCAATTAAAATGCTATTATCTAGTCAAAATGGTGGAAGCACGTGGCGCAAACTGCCGCTATAAGCATTATTAACAGAGAATTATCACGGACCGCCGATAACTTTCTCTGGGCAAGAGTTACTATTTAATACAATTTTATGGGTGTTACTTACGAAAGTATGCGGATACAAACTTTGTTCTGTTGTTATTATAACTTGGTTGGGGTTATCAAATTCAGTACGGACCTTTCGAAACGATAGAAAACTGTATGAAACTCATAGCGGTAGTGATTTATTTGATATTACTTACCTGTTAACTACTACGGAAAATTATACGTGAAGTTATTTTAACTCATCGAGAATTTGTGAACTTTTCCACCCTTCGACTTAAGTAACTAGCTACATGTTTTTGCAGTGAAAAGAGCCCCTATAGCTTTATCTTCCCGCCTGTCAGTAATTATTAATTATGGTTATTGTAGAAGAAAATGTAGAAGGACCCTGGGTCATGATGATGAATATTAATACAGTATTCGGCGTTTGGGTTGGCACTTCGAGAGGGAGAGTTGGAGTCCGGCTAAGGTCGGCTTGCTTCGCTTTTGTAGAGTATTCTCTCGATCGTACATCAGCCTAACATTTGGTTTAATATAAACATCAGGTACAAAGTTATCAAACTGTCAGTCCGATATACGATAGAGAAAACACTCTTCTACCCGACGGCGACGTGCCAACCCAAAACGCCGGATACTGTACTTCTTTTCATATCTAGTTCAAATGGAAAAAAAAACATCCTCAAATTACATAATACGGGGAATTAGAGCGGCAATGCCGTCAGAGTCAAGATAATTATGTAATAAGATTATAAAAATCCTACAAATATTATAAACGTAAAAATTTTTGAGGCACGCAAGTTAATGTTCTGAGGTGAATCATGGCTACAAAAACAATCAAAATGTCGAGATCAATGTAAATAATAAAATAACAACAAATAAATCGCGATAGAAGCCGTTAGAAAGAGTTTTATTTCGACATCTAATTTAATTTTTACCTTCAACTAGAAAATATTATATTTTGCAATAATTTTATGAACTCAGAATGCGAACGTAATTTAAATCTCAAGTAATGAACAATGGACCATTTAGCCTTTAATGCTACTCTTTTCACGCAAAAACATAATTTTTCCCTTTCTTTTATTCCAAAAATCTCGCTAACAGCGCATGATTAAGCTTAAGTGCCTCCATGATATTAGATATTCATTAAAGTATTATTTATTGTTTAACATGATTTACATTTTTAAAAGGCTTTAAAATGTAGAAAGATTTATATTTGTCGATTTTTCCATATTTTTGTGTTGGAAATAGACTATAATAATATTAACATAGGTAATATGTTTTCTAACCCCTCCATACTAACCAGGTGTTAAAGCTGCCACCTCAGAAAGCAAGTCCAACAATGGTTCACGGTTTTATCACTCTTCAAAAGGATGTTTTTTTTTAGTTTGACTGGTTTATTTTGTTAATAAATTAACAAATGACTTAATGAGTTTTAACTGTCCGTTATTTAATTGAGCAAAATTCCTTAGAATACAACTAAGGTACCGGGCCGTCTATTATCCAAAAAAATAAACTTATGCAAACAGCCCTTGCATAAGCTGAAGGCGAGGCCGCTGTGGCGGCCGAAGTCCGCCGGCAACCCTGGGGTTATCCTTTCGAGGGCTTACCCGGGGTGCCCGGTAACGGACATTTGGGGAGGTCACCGTGCGGTTTTAGTCGAGACACGACATAACCACCCCCGAAGGGGGTATCCGAAGTGATTTCCGCACGTAAAAAAAAAAAAAAGGGCTGTGCTGATTTCAAAAGCTTGTATCGCAAGTAATTTCTCTGTTTTATATTTGCGCTACAAGTTTTTGAAATCAACACAGTCCTTGTATAAAATTATATTTTCGTTTTAGCGTAACTTTTTTTTATGTGCGGAATCTTTTACGGGCATTACCCCACCGGAGCTAACGGTGAAAAGGGTATGTAGGACTTGAATAGACTAAAACCACACGGTGTTTCTTGCGTCAGTCATGTGGTACGGTGAATCTGGTATGCCCTAGAAAGGATTAGTTTTAGTGCAACAACATTTTTGAATAAAAGCTTGTTTTTAAAACAGTATTTTTATAAATATTTTATTTTCAGCTTTTTAGTTTTAGTAATTTCATGTGGCACCAGAGTGATACTGAATACCATGTAACAACCAACAACCAAGTTTGCCAAGACAAAATGAGCTCCAATTCGATAAGTTTATCTTGTTTAGATTAGGAGTTCCTATGGCCACCGTCCTACTCCATTTTCAGACCCTGACTACCATTTAACACCAGAGTTTGCTAAGACAATACAAACGAGCCCAAACTCGATAGTTTTATCTTGTTTAATTTAGAAGTTCCTGTGGCCACCTTCCTACTCCATTATCAGACCAGCTCCATGGTACTATATAAATACATTGTCTTACAAAGTAAAGTTGTTACAAAGTAAAGGTGCAGGTGAGGTTGGCTTGGGCCTCGAAAATCTAGATGATACCCCAAAAACCACCCATAATAATTAGTTTATTTATTTTTATTCTAGTTCAGGAGTGATATACTATGTTTCAAGCCGTTGTTAAGTATTTTGGACGTGAACAGTCGAAGAAAATATTTTTGTCTAGGCAAAAAAACAATGGGAGCTGAATGACTTTAGGAATCTTTTTACATCATTATTATAAAATGCAAGAACGCTTCGCTACGTTCGTCCGTCTGACCATTAGTGCGCTTAAAACTAGAGGCTACTTTCTCTTTGCCAAGGCTTTAAGTATAAAATATCACATTCCGCTGTGGCAGCTTCCGTCTGACAAGTTAATCTCCCTCCCCATACTAAGAGGTGGGAAAGGTGAAATATCTTTAGTATGAATCATATGCCTCGTTCATTTTTTGTAGAAAAATTAATAAGTATGTCGGATGTCAGGTAGACTGGGTACGGTTGAGACAATTTCGACATAATCGCCCATATTTTTTTCCCGTACCAGTTAGATGGAAGAAACATGTTTTTAGGTAGATTTCGATGAAATCGATCTACCTATTGGTTTCTTGACTACTGTCGAATTTAAAAAAAAATTCTTCATAGGAGGTCTAGTTATGACCCCCTGAGTCCGAAATGACCACTGGTCAAAAAGTTTATATATATATATATATGTATGTATGGTTCCACCTCCCAAAATTTGCGGCACTCTCACGGTGGCATTTTTGACCCGATCGCTTTCAAACTGCGGTCAAAAATTGCTTGGATGTAAACTTAGCCTAAGGGGACGGTAGGGCCTCACTTTTTGTGAAATCAGTTTTTCCTCAAAATTTCACGTTCCATGAAAGATATTCGAACCGTTCTAATTGTATCCCATAGTATACATGAATACCAACAACTTTTATTATAAACCTATAAGATTAAAACTTTAACTAAAAGTGGAGGGGGGAAAAACCAAAATTTTTCGGGAAAAAAATCATAACTTCTAACCGGTGAACATTCTTGATGTCGGAAATATTTTTAATCGATAGGCCATTTTTAAGTCTAAAATAAATGTCTGCAAGTTTTTCGCTAAAAGTTACCGTTTTCGAGAAAAAAAAATAAACTGTTTAAAGTCCGTAGTTCTCTATATAAAATAATATTAATTGCTGCACGAAATCTACCTGTGCGTTCCCCCTGCGGGAACGGATTTTTTTCTTAAGGTTTAGGGGTCAGTCGGCAGTCACTTCCCCAAAAGCTAAGATAAGCTAAAGATAAGATAAAGAGTAGGACAGGAGAGTGGAAGTACAAACTTTACAAGCAACTGGGCTTACACTGTGTTGATGATGATGATAAGCATTTTGTTGTTTTATTATGTTACACCGCTCGCTTTCTCTCTTCCTCAAACGTTTCCTGGGTTTCTAAAAGGAAAAAGTAAATTTAATTTGTGTCATAACCGTACCCAGAAAATATGTCACTATCGTACCTAACGCACTCATTTGCAAAAAAAATACAAACGCCATGACAATACCGAATAATCTACGAAAAAAATAATCACTGATATTTAATAACGAATGTTTCCACCTCCAATGAGTAAAACACTCATTCATCTATTTGTACACATATAACAATAATTATTAAAAGAAATCGAATGAACCCTACAAGCTTTAATGGCGCATGAGGATTGAGGCTATGAAACACATTCGCACAGGTCCTCTTTCTCCTTGTAACCTTCCTGGTATGTATTGTAGCTTCGATCATATAACGACTGTTACAACTGTACCCTGCCGCAACTGTACTCAGTCTAGCCTATTTGTTATGGCTGTATGCACTGAGAAGAGGGTGGCATAATTTTCCACAAAATCTACGGTGCATGTGGAAGCAGATGTATTCAAATTTTGGTACAACTAAGTAACTTTTTTTTTGATAGTTGTTAGAAATAATGTGAAACATATCACAGATTAAAAAAAATAATGCCACCAAGAGGTTTGTTTTGCAGATAATTATGGTAAAATACCGCTCTAGGAGTGAAAATTAGAGAATCCAAGTTTGTGTTGGAATGCAAACTAACGGGCAACATCGTATCTTTTTTATATCGCTGAAACAGAAGTAAATATATTGCATCTCATTATAGTAACACACTTTTTGACACGGTTGGATATTTGTTATGGACAATCCTCACACCAGGAAATAATCTCTTTATCCCAACAGGGTCCTGTTTAAACAAAACACATTGATATAAAGGACTCGTTTGGTAAAAACATTTATTTTTAGAGTCGCACGAATGTTTATCCAATGCGATGGACAAAGCAGCAACATTTAACGCACTCCCAGAACTACAGCGCCAAAGAGATTTTCAAGTACAGTCAGTCACAAAATCAGCTTGACACATTACAATTACATATTACATAGGTTTTAAACCTTTTATAAAATAAGAAAATAATAAGCACAACATTAAATATAGTAATGCTTGTCCAAAAATATTATATATATATATATATATATATATATATATATATATATATATTTCTTTATGTTTTTCAGGGTGTATGGGGAACAACTAAGATCTTTGGAGCCAAAACCAACCTCACCTGCAAGCCTGCTAACTGCTAAGTGTAAATAATTATGTGCAAAAGTTTACCGATTGCGTTGCAATCAAATTAGATCGCGCTATGGTTTCGTTACCGAGCAAACCATATATATTTTTGTAATTTTTTTGTGAGTGCGATTCCTTGTGAATTAAATTAGCCTATTTGAACCCGTTTGTGTGTTTCATTGGGTGTTCTCGCCTTCGGACCTTGAAATTGTGTTCACACGTTAATTTATTATATTGTGCGATTGGCAGGCCATTTAAATAATTCAGAAATTATATTTTCTATGCAATGGTCTAGTTTACTCATGTAATCAAATGATTTATATATAGTTAGATCAGGCTCATTTATGTATGGTCCTAATACTGATTGGTTTTTAATATCAATTTGATGTAAAAGTGTTTTGACAACAAGGATACATTGATAGTAACTGAGTCTGTAACTAAACCTTAACACAAGTAGTTCAATATAATAAAATACATGTAATAGTATAATACCGTTAAGAAGGTACATACTTCAAATAAATATTTTATTATAATTATCTTATCTATGTGTTTTTTTTAACTATTTTTGAGAGTAAAAGCCTTAGTTAATAAAATAAAAATAACTTATAATGTATCACTAAAATAAATAATTATATTTTGTGAAATAGAAAAATGATCCTGTTAAATATCGAAATTTGCTGAAAGTTCAGAAATAAAAAATGTGGTGTTTAACTTTGTCATAAGTATATCAGTTACAAATCCTATTAGCGACCCAGTTCATTGTTGTATTTCCAAGAAAACCTTTGAACAATGTTGTTAAACTAAGCTTCAATGTCCTTTGACTAAATTTAAAACTTTGTGTACAGAAGCAATATAGAATTTTCTATAATGGCTGTAATTAGAAAATCGACATTAAGAAAATCAATACGGGTGGTATCTCGAAAAAACACATCAACTGTCACCGCAAAAACCGCCGAGGTGGTGTGACCGATCGATCTAATTAATGGTGACAGCCCCTTGAGGCAGATTAAACCGCACATGAAACCTTTTTCGTGCCCATACCACAGATTACCTAATAGTTGGTACAGATAAATCACTGCCTGGAAAATCAACCACACCGAGTTCGATACCTTTTTTTTCCTTTTCTTTTTTCTTTTTTTTTCGTGCAGAAATCCATTCGGATACCCAGTGGGGGCGGTTATGTCTGGCTTGAACCGACTAAAACCGCACACCGTCTCAGATCTTAGGACGCCGGGGTGTAAGGTTGCCCATATCCCATATCCCTTGCACCCCGACTGACCGGTTTGGAGATGGCTCCATCGGGTTCGGGAACCACGGTGTCTCCGTTTTGCCCTGGGGGGGGGGGGGTGCTAGTTGCCCTGCCGTCCCGGCCTCAGGCCTGCGCTCATGGAGGACAGGACGGAGAAGAAAGCACGACGGAGGACAAAGAAGCGACTTCCGCCGTCTGAGTCGCCTGCGACGCGCCGCGAGCATGTTGCGCGGCTTGGCGGGCCGGGAAAGTTTTTAGACTCCCACGCCGGGCAATCCACCAGTGTGTGCAGCCCTGAGTCCTCGCTCGCGTCACAGTGATGGCACTGAGACGTTGGCTCCTTTCTGATCCGATGCAGGTGGTGTCCGAAGCTCCCCTTACCGGAAATCACCTGAGTCAGTCGGTACGAGAGACTTCCGTGTCGCCTCTCTAGCCTTACCGGTGATATGGCGGCGTGCCCTGTGCTTGGTCGTCCAAGTCATTCCTTCCACTTCTACCACGTCCATTCTCATAATCATAGAGCTAGATTGCCCAGTTCAGCCATATAAGTCCAAAGTTCCAATCCATATCCTTTTAAACATATACAGCTATGAAATTAAATAGTGTAAACGCAGTGCGTATAAATTTAATAATATAATAAAATACCTGAATGTGCATTTACTTATGAATGAGGCATGGTCAGATTCAGTGTGAATATTAATTATTGATAACTTGAGAGTTTCGATTTCTATAATGAGATACTTCTTTATCGATACCGACTACTGGTAATTATTTTTGTAAACATATAGCTACACAGCACTTGTCATTCACTTTGTTTTATTTAGACACCGTTTTTATTACATATAATCTCTCAAATCAAAATTACACGAAGCTATCCACTTAGAGGATCAGGGAAAACATTCTCAATTATTACCTATATTATGGTTAAAATTCACAGATTGGCAATAAAAAAAACGACGAGTTGCACTCCGAGCGTGCCGGCAGAAGTGAAAACTTGAATATTACACACGTTGTGCATTTTTGATATTTTGGAATGGTTAGGGAATAATTCTGCACGAATTGCTTTAATTATCAGTATAAAAGTACTATCATTTATGTGGTAACAATTTATATTACATTAAAAATTTAACACTTCAGAACTATTACTGTCTAAAGTCCGAGGCCAAACGAACTAGGGAGGATATCCACCAGGGTACTTCAATAAAAAAACCTGATAGGATATCTTGTACTGTTTTTCGGAAGTACCAATTACAAGGATCTCAAAAAACGATTGCATTTTCTAAAGCTTATAAATAGTAACCGGAGACTCTTAACATCGCCTTGTAGAAGTTGGCCTTGTACGCCCAACGCCATCTAGTGGTAAAAATAGTAGATTGTTACACAAGGGTTGAAAGTCAGCCATTTCACCCGAGATATTTCTGGCGCTCGAACGTAGTGAGAGCGCCAATAGTTCGAGGGTGAAATGGTGACATTCACCCGAGGTAAACACTCTACTTTTCATTTCGACTATGTGAGGAAATTAAAATACTACACACACATTTAATGAAACACGTATATTGATAATCAGTTAACATAGATTAAATAAATTATATACTGTTGAAATCGATTATAAATAATAGCTTTTGCCTGTTCTTTAATCTCATCGGGAGTTAAATTAATATCCATGTCACTAGAATCACTTTCTGAAACCATTTTAACTACAATTAACACAAGGTATTTATTTATATTTAATCTCGTTTTCCCGCTAATTCTTTAGCAAACTTAAGTTGTTTTTTTTTATATTTAAGTTATAATTCACGTACATACTGCCTAGAAAAGTTTTGAAAATCGAATCTATTGGTTACATTGTAATCGAGTTGGTCCCGAGATGTGCAACTAAGGGGCCATGTAAAAAAAAAGTCATGATACAAGGCATTATGACGTAACTTATTATCATGGACTCCATGGGAAAACTTAAAATTAAAAAAAAAATACTTTTCCGCCCTAGGGATGAAATAAGCTTCTTTCCACCCGGCTATCTACCCACGAAAATTAAACTTTCCGAGCAGGAGACATGAAAATTTAATTACATTTTCTAACAAAACTTAGAACTACGTTTTTTTTTTATATTTAGGACACGGTAAGCTGAAGGTAAAGTCTCAGGATAGATGGTGGCACTCAGCTTGACGGCCTCATCAGAAGAGCATTGTCGTCGCAGCACCGCGTGACACCCACCGGTACCACTAGTGCTGCGACCACAATCCTCCTGCCCGGCTATGCACTTGCTGACCCCTGAACGCAATCAAACCAAAATTGGATTACTATGGAGGGTTTCTCACAATCGTGCACGGTGGTACCCACAACAATTAAAATTATTTTACATTAAAAAGTTTATCTCTCAGAAAAATCAACTTTCATCGATAATTTCAACGACTTTTTCACCATCATTATTACCAGAACCATCATCGCCAATATATTTATAAAGTACTCACTCATTTTCTTTCGCTATTTCTTTGTCACTTTTTTCATTAATTGATGCACTTTGTTTAATTTCCATTTTATATCAATAGATTTATGGCCCAAAATATAATAAATATTACAAAAACTTATATGATGACAAAAAGTGTTTCGGTCGGAATCGATCTCAGTCGTGACGAAGTCAACATCAGTGATTAGACGAACGCGTCACCTAGGTTGTTAAGTGCAGTGTGAAATTAGTGCTTCTATATTTGTCTGCAAACGTCTTACGAATTTTCGAATCAGTCTGACGTCCTGACGCGAGTTTAACGTTTTTTACCCATTACAAAAAAGTGCACAACGCCACTAAAGAAGTTTTCACTTCAAAAAAACTATCGCTATTCTTCTCTCATATACGCTATAAGCCAGTCTATTATTTCATGATCGGTCTACGTATACTATCAGTCCGATGGAAGACAGAGATAACGCTCTACAAAACCGAAGTAAGTCGATCTTAGCCGGACTCTCTCTCTTCTTCCCGATGTGCCAACCTAAGGGCCGGGACCTGAACAAAATTGACGAAAAACTAACGAGTACCTTCGTCATCTTTTATTTTTTTAAAGTAGGTATATAAGGCATTGGTGCCTAAAGATAGTCACTCAACATCTAAATGCACCGTGCAATTGTTTTATCTGATTGATTTCTTTTTTACGAATGTATTCCCGTGCGAACGCGGACCCTAGGCCGCTAGTTAGTTATAATATAAATAATAGGTCAGATTGCTTATATTACTTATTAAATAGCCTAATCTAAGTAATGAATACAACTTTTTTTTTTATTCTTTCAATACAGTATCAAACAAGAGAAGAATACGTAGGCAAAATTTGTACCTACCTATATTACTTCATACAAAATGTAGCAGATATTGTCTTAGGTACAGTAACTTGGGGTGTGTGTTGGGTAACCTCCTCGAGTGTCGCTCCGATTCCGATCTCGCTGCAGTCCGGGGGGAACGCAATCGGAGCGGCCGGTACACCCTGGGCGGCGGTCAATGGCTTCCCCTTCATAGGGTTGGCATTGATCGTCGGCCAATACCCAACGTGGCGGGAACACATCGCTCTCCGTACTCCTCTACTTTCAGAGGAGACGGGATGAGCGATGCTGTTAGTGGTGAGATGGCCCAGGGTCAGTCGGGGTGCGAGGGATATGCTCTATGGGTAACCTTACACCCCGGCGTCTGAAGACCCGAGACGGCGTGCGGTTTTAGTCGGTGCAAGCCCGACATAACCGCCCCCGCTGGCCGGCGGGGGGGTGGGGGGGGGTATCCGAAGGGATTTCCGCAAGAAAAAAAAAAAAAAAGGTACAGTAACTTTTGGTGTACAACTACATATTATGTTCCCACCTACTTATCGATTGGTGACATTGTTTAACGAACGTAAATAAAATAACATACCTTTCTTCATCAATACGCAGATAGAAAAAAGACAGGTTTTTATTTGACTTATTGAATTCGCATCCATACTACATGCAGAGTAGATAATAATAGCATAGATTATTGATCCAACAAAATTCGAATAAATGCATCAATTACGTGCGCGCCGATCAAACGGCTATTGACAACCCAACTGAATAAGGTATAAGAGTGGTCCTGAAGGTTCCGCGGGGAGCAGGTGCTTATGGCACGCAAGTACATAGAGTACGTGGGCCTACCCATACGATCTGTGAGCCATAGATCCTTTTATTGTTAGTCACTATCAATCAAAATACAGTTAGGTTTTGTGATACATGTAGCCCATTGTAAGACACCAACACTTAAACATGAGCATGGCTAAAAAAAGGTATTAACAAACATACATACAGTCAAGCCTCTTTCTCAATGTGGTAGGGAGAGACAACTTGCATTGCTTCAAAATGTCCTCGATCTGATTGACTTACGTATGCCTAGGTCTCCCTTACCGGGTTGGCTATTAACCCTTTCTACGTAAATCAGTTTCGTCAATCTTCTTCCGTTGACGTGGTCTCCCTAAACCTCCACATGTGCTATACGATCGTAATTCATCTAATTTCACCTCTCAAATCCAAGTGTAATACGTTCAACGTACGGAATCCGAGTAAATAGCCACCAGGAGTCTTTGATCGAACGGCTACCATATCGGCTTACAATGAAGAGCGTGGGAGGCCGGATCCTTGATCTACGTACATTGTACGATCCCCACATGTAGTAGTGGTATCAACTTCGATTAATACCTACTAACATCTTTCGATGACACCGATCAGCGATAGTAGTAACACCCTTGGTCATCCATCATACAACCTCTATGATGTCTTGAATAACGGAATAGCTATAGCGGAATGCTGGTTTAGGGATTTGTAAATTGAAAAAGAAGGAATGTGTGAAGTCAATCACGAATATTAGTCAAATATTTAAAATTAGGACATAATTTAACGTTTCATTCACGAAATTAATGAAAGTGTAGTACAATTATTCTTACTGATTTATCTCCGGAATTGTTATTAATTTGAACAAAGTTAACCAAATAAGGAAAATGGTGACTAAATTTCTGTTATAAAAATATCCATACGATATTAATCTAGGGGAATGAAGACTAAATAAGAAAAAAAACGGATTCGGCTTAATGGATAAAACTTTGTTACTGAATTATTCGGTTCAGATATTATAATGGCGATTTGACATTATATTGAGTTGTTTTTGTGAGTCAGCATCCGGAATAAAGTGAGAAAGCGAAGTTTCAATAAAAAAATCCTAAAGTATCCAGCAGACTATTATGATATTACGATAACTGACGTTTTAAGAAAACCCAGTAGAAATTGAGTAATTTGACATTTTTAATTGATCTGATGAAGTTGGGAGCGTTGGTTGCAAGATCTTTGGAGTTCGAGCCAACCTCACCTGCTAACCTGCTTGTATAAATTTAATTCAAGCTCCAGCACCGGTATCTTGAAACTTGGCACGTCGAAGGGATTTTTCATGTTGAACGTTTTAATGTACTTTTCATCCAAAAAACAAACAGCAGCGCAGCTAGTTCAATACCTATATAATGCTTGTTGGCTGTATGCACTAAGCAATAAAGATTTCATACCAGGTTAAAGTTTTTCAATATCTTTAAAATCGACGAAATAGTCATCTGGACTCACGTATCGTTTTCAACCTATATATACTTTTCCATTACATTCCATTGCATACCTATACATATACACAATTGATTACATATAAATATATACTATAAATTCTATTGCACTTTGAGCAGCAACTCGTACTCTTTTTCCCTTTAGTTGAAACTAGCGTCAGGTATTATATAATGCGCGCTGTTTTTTATTGATTGTGGCTATTTTCAGCAACACCGCCGCAGCTGCTGCCGCGACCGTATTGTCACTTACGAAAATTTAATCAAGTTTTGTATTTATTCTTTCAGAAAGACTATTTTTTACGGCAATATTTGTACACATGAAATTTTAATACAATTGTATTGATATTGATCTTAGACAATCATATGGTATTGAAGAGTATAATAATACCGTTTTAATGAAGTCCGGTACCTTTTTTTTTTTTTTTTTTTTTTTTTTTTTTATCGTGCGGAAATCCCTTCGGATACCTCCCCGCCGGCCAGCGGAGGCGGTTATGTCGGGCTTGCACCGACTAAAACCGCACGCCGTCTCGGGTCTTCAGACGCCGGGGTGTAAGGTTACCCATAGAGCATATCCCTCGCACCCCGGCTGACCCTGGGCCATCTCACCACTAACAGCATCGCTCATCCTGTCTCCTCTGAAAGCAGAGGAGTACGGAGAGCGATGTGTTCCCGCCACGTTGGGTATTGGCCGACGATCAATGCCAACCCTATGAAGGGGTGAAGGGGAAGCCATTGACCGCCGCCCAGGGTGTACCGGCCGCTCCGATTCCGTTCCCCCCGGACTGCAGCGGGATCGGAATCGGAGCGACACTCGAGGAGGTTACCCAACACACACCCCAATGAAGTCCGGTACCTAAACATAAATTTAAAATAAAATAAACTTTTTTATATAATCATGCCTTCAAATTATCACCGAAACAGCAAGCAGATGTATAAGACACATAATATATATATCGGCAGCTGTTTTAGTGCAGATAATTCTGTAGCAGAAAAATCCTTTTTAACTAAAATTACCGAAGTCCTAAACAAATTACCATCTGATTCCGAAATAATTTCCTTTATTCCGAAACAAGTGATGTAGGGTACTACAAAGTCTGTTTCGGAAAGGTGGGTGATCATACTTACTTCATGGAATGCAACACAAAGTTGTCCGTCTCTCGAAGGATGGAAGTACGTTCCCATCCTGGTAGCTCCCATTTTGACATGATATATAGAGTCCGGAATCCAGGAGCAATGAAAGTATAATAATAATAATAATAATAATAATGACTGGCAACACTCATATCAAACGGTCAACAGTTTTTGTGCTTGAGATAAAATTGGCTAAATATAAAAATCTGTTACACAATTAACTACAATAGTGCAATATACAATTAAAGGAAATAATATGTTACAATAGATTATCTATACAACAACAAATATGTAACCACAAATATATATCTAGAAATACACAATTATTGACATGACAGTATCTGTCTGTCAAACACAAATATTAAAAATGCACAAAAGTAAGTACCGAGGATGATTACAAGAGCCTAAGCACGACTAGCACGCCCAACAACCCCGGACTCGTCGCTCAGCTCCGTCCCGCAGCCACCAGCAACTTCTCTGGGTGTGACAGCGACGTCGAGCTCAAGTTCCAGCGACGAGTTTTTCTCCCCGCCGACGTCGCCAACACCTGTACGTCGGCAGGGGAGAGGCCAGCCCCCGGCCTGCTTGGGGTCCCGAGGCCCACCGGCCTCGAATAGGGCCCCCGCTGCCGGTGGTGTAGTGCGTCGCATGCGATGGACTCATATTATGAATGAGAATTGCATGCGCGCCTACTATGGGGCTACAGAGGGAGAAACCATTCGAACGGCGTATCGTGACAGGATGCTTGCTCTGTTTCAGGTCCTCGATCCAACCATCACAGTGTCCGCCCAACGATTGTCGGATCAAGTGCGAGCTATCCAGCGGTGTAACCTGTTGGATCAATCTGAGCTTGATCGGCTCCGCCTGGAGGCACAACCTACTCGCGCGACTCCTTCCTTGATACGGGACTCACCCACCGCGTCGTCAGCTCCGCTGTCAGGAGTGACACCAGCGACATCGGTGGAGCCTGTGGTCGATGATGGAGATTGTGTGAGTACGACTGTTAGCACCCAGGTAAGTGAGCAATTGGGGAGGGCTTTGGAGGACGCTATTCGCCAGTATAGGTCCGCGCCTGAATCTAGGCCGCGTCTACCACGTCTGCCCACTCATAGGCGAAATCTGGCACTGATGGGAGCCCTGAATGATTTATTATTCCCGTATATGCGGGCTAGTAAAGATTTGTCTGATACCCACTCGATCATGTACTGTGGAGCAATCGCGGTGTGCCGCGTCGCTCGTGTCAAGTTTCCAGATACTGACCGGGCGTCGCGCCCCGCCGGGGTTGTACCCGCTTGGCAGGTACGGATCGAGCGTCGTATCAGCACATTCAGGACTCTCATTGCGAAGCTGGTCTGCTTCAGTCGGGGGAATATCCGCCCCCGTGTCATGCGTTTTGTGACTCAAGCATTCGCCGGGACCGGTATTCGGCGCCCGGATTTTGAGGCTAACGTCACGGAGCGCATTGACTACCTGAAGCAGAAAGTCTATGCATGGGCGGCCCGTATTCACCGGTACAGAGAGCGCGTGGATTGGTACTGGCAGAATCGCCTTTTCCAGAGTGACCAAAGGAAGGTGTACCGGAAGTGGGATGGAACCGCCCAACGTGTGGTCGATGAGGGGCTGCCAGGAGCCAGTGCCATGATTAATTTCTGGCGTGGTATCTGGTCAGCGCCCGTCGAACACACAGAGGGCGATTGGATGTGCGTTGTTGAGCGTGAATGTGGGAGCATCGAACCCATGGCATCTATAACTATAGACCCCGAAGACGTGAGTTGTGCGATCCGTACGGCCCCGAACTGGAAAAGTCCTGGACCGGACGGGTTGCACAACTTCTGGATAAAGTGGATCCGGTGCTCCCATGGCCGCTTAGCGACGCAGTTCCAACAAGCCCTCGAAGTTGGCTCCCTTCCCCGGTTTATGACCACCGATCACCTTCTTGCTCCATAAGACCGGTAGTACCGTTGAACCTAAAAACTATAGACCCATCACGTGCTTGCCCACTATGTACAAGCTCCTTACATCCATTCTGAACATCAAAATTAACACACACATTGTTGTGAACAATATTTTGGCCCCCACTCAGAATGGGTGTAGGGTTGGGTCCCGCGGTACTAAGGAGCTCCTCCTCATAGACATGACTATTAGCCAGCAAGTCTGGCGGAGCCGGGGGGCTCTGTCCGCGGCCTGGATTGACTACAAGAAGGCCTATGATTCGGTGCCTCACTCATGGCTGAGGAGGATCTTAGAGTTGTATAAAATCGATGCAACTCTGAGATCCTTCCTCAGTGCGTGTATGGGGCAGTGGACCACAGTCCTTCGTCAACCGGGTGGCGGGGAGATCTCCTCTGACCCCCAGCACTTCATAAGGATTGAGCGGGGCATCTTCCAGGGCGACTGTCTGAGCCCGCTTTGGTTTTGCCTAGCACTGAATCCTCTCAGCACTTTGTTGAGAGTTTCAGGTCTAGGCTACCGGCTTCAGAAAGAGGGTGAGGTTATTAGTCATCTGCTGTACATGGATGACCTCAAACTTTTCACACCGAAACTTCCTGACCTGGTGGAGCTGCTGAAAATCACGCAGGTTTTCAGCAACGCCATTGGGATGGAATTCGGTGTGGATAAGTGTGCGGTCTTACATGTGCAGCGGGGGAAAGTTGTGAATTCTACGAATTTGCAACTTTCTGAGACTATGAATCTCAGATCTCTCTCTGAAACCGAAACCTATAAGTATCTCGGTATGGCAGAGTCTTTGGGTATCTCAGTAGTGGATATCAAGAAATCGGTGAAGGAACGCTTCTTCTGCCGCTTCACAAAAGTACTCAACAGTCTTTTGTCGGGCGGCAACAAGGTGCGAGCCTTCAACGGTTGGGTGATGCCTCTACTGACTTACTCCTTTGGCATACTGAGATGGACTCAGACTGAGCTGGACGCCCTGGATAGAAAGGTCCGTCAACTGCTCACCACTAATCGCATGCTACACCCGCGCTCGTCTGTTATGAGACTGTACATACCACGGAGGTGGGGGGGCCGAGGCTTTTTAAATGCCAAGAACCTTGTGACGGTCCCACCCATCGAGATTGCATTGGCGGTCAGAGGATGGGGGCTTGCTGTTCAGAACGGCTTCAGATGTTGCAGATTAACATTAAAATACCCTTCTCACTACTCGTACATTGTCGGTCTAAAAGTAGAATAAAAGTAAAGGACATGTTCTCTGGGTTCAATATGTAAACTGTAAAAGACTGTAGAAGAGAACAAGGATTGAACTCGCACATTTTTCTAGGCGTAATTGATTAATAATTGATTTAATACGATATAAAAGCGAAAAGCAAACATAGTCGAAAGAAAATAAATAATGAAATAAAATTAGTACATATTAGTAATGAATATAAATAAACTATTTGCAAAACAATTGATTTAATGTGAGGCTACTTTTAACATAGAATCGAATAAATTATGGTTGAAGTGGATTTATTCGTTTAGGCTGATAGTTCCGTTATTAAATTCAAATAGTCGATAGTTGGTAGTAGTTTTGAAACGGATTGTTTTATGGCAACTCGGAAGAGATGACGTGTAGTGGCGTGATTATCGGTGGGGCGAACGAAAATTTGGAAAGGAGGGGGTAGTAGGAGGAAATAAAAGGGGCGTACCGGAGAATATCAGGGAGTTTTTATCGAGAATTCATCGCGAATTAGAACCTAGCAGAAGCTCTGCCCGTGCAGGCTTGTGACAGTCTTCAAGAATTCATCGGGAACGAGGAACAAGCGGTGGCCCTGCCTGAGCAGCCTTCGAGCCTGGTAGCTGCGTGTAAGTCTGGTGGTGAGTTATCTTAGTTTTGTTCTTCTTATTCTTAATATGTTGTCTGTATTTGGATTTCATGATTGTTTCCATGATAATTTACTTTTGTGGGTAGAAAATAAAACGAAACGTGAATTTTTTTTGTGAGATATATTCATACATGTAGGGTATAAGATGTAACAACTTTACGAAAATCAAGACACCTTTCATTAAGCGTAGTAGCACGCTAAATACAAGCGTACTATTACTGCTTTGGATCGTTGAGTCTGGCGACCCATTCGTAAAGTTGTTTAGCGTAGGAAGTGTAGGGCCTTTACGAAAATCAAGACTCCTTTCATTAGGCGTTTTAGAACGCTAAATATAAGCGTACTATTACTGTCTTGGGTCGAAGAGTCTGGCGACCCATTCGTAAAGTCATTGCTGTCGTTTATCGTCTCTTAAGTTAGAAGTTGAGGGTAGCGCTGCGGCGGAGGTTTAGCTAGTTTTCCCGTAGGAAACCCAAGCAATGTGCCTGGTTATGGAGGGATACCTAACGGTGCCAACCAACTCCATATTCCTCTGAATTACAGTTAGGGAACGATAACATTTGAAGCAGGCGGCATTCCGATTTACATGCGGAAAGTATGTTCTGTGTGTTCTTTCATAATCCTTAAAGTTTAGGTCACATGAATAGATTACAAAACAGTTTTATCGCCGTTAACCTATATGTACCTACCTAAGCAATTTGCTACTAACGCTTTCTTTTGAAGCTACCTACTTTATTTAAACCTAGATGGCTAGTTTCTATAAGCTTGGGATGTCTATTGTAGACCCTTAACCTATATCTGTGACGGCATTTAATGTGCAAAGTGTGATTAATGGGCCTTATGATTTAACTTATAAAACATTACGTTATACCTACGCTCTTCGTTATACTCAGCCTGCATACTATACAATACCCTTGTGTATACGGAATAAGTGGTTCTAGGCACGCTCAAGGAGCCTCCCAAGCTCTTCAGGTTGCTTAGGATGAGATTAAGGTTTGATAAATTGAGCTACCTTAATTACGATGGTTATACTGAAATGTAGCCATCTGCTGGATTATCGTTCCTATCAATTAGACCTCACTTTCATTGTAAAGATGAGAAGCTCAAAAGGTACGGAAATTACTTGGGTGAATGATTGTTATCTTATAAAGTAGCTTCATTTAACTCTTGACAATTCCTTGTCCCTATCCATTCCTTGTGAGTGCCTGATTTAATTCGGATATTAAAAAACAAATTGTCTACAGGATCGATGTTCAATTTGATCTATGTATCCTGTTTGACGGATGTGTGCTCATTTCATTGTAAGCATTGTATTGGGCTAAGCCTTCACAATACATGCCATCATACTTACCTATGTATTATTATGTCCTCTCGGTGATATGCGTGTGTCTTGAAAGCGTTTGGTCGCGGTATCGCTTGACCCTGAAACGTGGACAGTTGCCACATGATCACACAGCCTCGAACACCCACTGGTCACTGTTTGACTCGTCCACTGTGACGATTAGGTTCGACCCTGAGTGGTGACGGTTGGCGTCTTGGTCCTATGATCCGGGAGGGCCTAATCATATATATTACCATGTCTGTTTACAGCTGGTACCCATAACAGCAATGATTTGAGCTATGCATTCGTTAGACTGGATATATTTCCATCTAACCTACTTGTCGAAATTGGGCACTCATTCCCAATTCGGTACTATTTAATTTGTAAAGCACCAAGGTTGTGCATAACTTAGAACTAGTATGCCTTCAGTATTGGAGAGGATTGGTTGCTCGTTGGGGGCCTGGGGTTGGTGGATGCGGCCTCCCCGGTTCCAGAAATGGAACCGGTCATAGGGTTCCTAATTACCTATCAAAATACCCCATCCTAGCAGTCTCCATATATCAACAGAAGCTTCATTTCATTTGTCCGGCTACTCTGAGATAATCTATTATGTAGGTTATCTCACGGTACCTGATTGTTAACCACATATGTATTTAATCACACATTTTATTCACTTGACCACCATTATTTACTATATCTTTGTCTAAATAACTCAAATTGTATATAAGAAGACTATGTAGGTACATTTCCTTTGAAAGGTCCAGTATAGTGAGGCCACTCTATATTGAGTGTGTTATACCTTCACTTCCATCTAAACTACATGCTTATACTTATATCATACTGTGGAATTAAACTTGCTTGCATGTAAGAAAGCCTTAGAAACTTATCATGTTAATCAGTAAAGGATTAGACGGTATTAAGTGCATATAATGTTCCTACTATTAATTATCTAGAACAATTACTCGCAGACATCTTAAGGTGAAACTTAGTTTTACAAGTAGTTAAGCATTGTTTCACTATTTTATGACTGCCAACAAGTGTTACCAATTATATTCTAACTTGCATATAAGATATTCATATCCATTCCTTTAATTATTCAGTTATTTTTAGGATATTTCTAAATTGATTATATATTTTACCCTTGTTAATACTTATTTCTGTAACTTAGAACAGTCAATAACTATTTATTACCTTTAGCCATGATCTAGCTTCATGCAGGAAAGTCTCAGGCATTCTGTACAATTATCAATGTAGGTCAAGCACATAGGTAATCTTAACTCTAATTTTAATTTCAATTCTCTATATTTACTGAAAACTATTACCTTTTGAATTGAACTGTCTATACCTAGGATCACTTAGGAATGAACTTAATATTCAGAATTTGATATCACTAAGTATCACTGAGGCTAGGTAGCTCCTAAATTCAAAATCTTAATTCATATTAGGTTCAGGGATTCAATGTAGTTGTATAGGAACATTATTTAACTTTATTGCTAGACAGAAAATCGTTATAGGAATTAGATTGTAATCAGTGTTCTCAATACCATGTACTCTGCCTTGTCTCAATGTACCAAATAAAGGACTATGAGTTGCTACAATGCTTAAACACAACGTATAAAGGGTCCCATACTTAGACGATCACAATAAAGCCAAATGTCAATGGTATCTTCCTAAACTTGGAGGATATAATAGTAACGGATACTTCAGTGCCTTCAGCACTGTAGGCAGTTGCTGCACTCAGGTCCAACGTCTCATCAGTGGGCGATTCAAGTTCACATAAAGGATTGTATTGGGGGGAACGTTACAACCTCCACAACCGTGAGGTGTGCAGACTTAGGGATTATTTCCAGAGCAGCGAATGCGGGATGCATCGTGATGTGGTGGCAGTAGACAAGGGTCTCACTCCGCTCTCCTTGGCGAACGAGAACTGGCGCAGACCGACGGTATTGAGCGTCGCGGACCGCAAGACCGTATGGGAGGGCAAGGAGCTGCACGGGAGGTTCTATCGAGCCTTAACAGGGCCCGATGTGGACCTTCTGGCCTCGGTGAACTGGCTACGCTTCGGGGACCTCTTTGGGGAAACTGAAGGGTTTGCCTGTGCAATTGCTGACGAGGTCATGATGACGAACAACTATATGAAATATATCCTGAAGGACGGTACGGTCGACATCTGTCGGGCATGCCGTCGTCCCGGAGAGTCACTCAGGCATATTATTTCGGGTTGTTCTCATCTGGCCAACGGCGAGTACTTGCACAGGCATAACCTAGTGGCTAGGATCATCCACCAGCAACTTGCTCTTCGATATGGCCATGTTGAGTCTGAGGTGCCGTCCTATCGGTACACACCGGTGTCGGTTCTTGAAAATAGTCATGCATTGCTCTACTGGGACCGCTCTATTATCACGGACAGGACTATTGCTTCCAATAAGCCTGATATCGTGGTAGTCGACCGGCCCCAGCGCCGGGCAATGATCGTTGACATCACCATCCCGCATGACGAGAACCTCGTGAAGGCTGAGAAGGACAAAATCAGCAAGTACCTTGACTTGGCTCACGAGGTTACCGCCATGTGGGATGTCGATTCAACGATCATTGTCCCGATAGTCATTTCGGCGAACGGGCTGATAGCGAAGAGCCTCGACCAACACCTCAAGAGACTCTCGCTAGATGGTTGGGTCAAGGGTCAGATGCAGAAGTCGGTCATCCTCGACACGGCACGCATTGTCCGGAGGTTTCTCTCTCTGTGACCCCGACCGCCGGTAGCTTGGGCCCTGCCACGCTGCCGGTGGAGCACTATTTTTTATATTTTTAAATATATGTTTTTTTATATTTTAATATGTATTTAAAAATGTAATTTATAAGTAATTTTAAAATGAATAAAGAGATAATAATAATATCATTTATTTCTTCTCTCACATAAAAATATTACAAAGGCACACATAATTTTAAGCTTATCTATGTAAGAGACTGGTATCTGTACTAGGATTCCCTGTATGACAGATTACCAGCCTCTCCAGTCTCTGTACATGGTGCTGATGCCGTAAGTAAGTAAGTACCTTAGGCATTAGGAAAGTATAGTATAGTATCTCGAGCGAAGGACCTCTAATGGAGAAAGGGATGTATTTTGTTTTTTCAACATTTAGTGTTATACCATTGTTTTTAAGCCAGGAAGACACCATGTTAAACTCATCTTGAGTGACATCATAAACTGACTCCCAATTATCTCCATGAAAAATTAAAGCTGTGTCATCAGCAAAAGTTACAATTTTTCCATTTTTCAGCTTTAGGTTACACAGATCATTTATATATGCAAGGAAAAGAGTAGTACCAAGTACGCTTCCTTGGAGAACACCGTAAGATATAGGTAGGTCATCACTAACAACATTTCCAACTCTTACTCTTTGTTTTCTTTCAGATAAATAATTTTTAAATAAATTAAGCTGGGTGTTTCGGATCCCTAACTTTTCCAATTTGTCCATCAGAAGTGAGACAGAGATTGTGTCAAACGCTTTTTTTATATCCAAGAATATTGCTATTACTTTCTTCCTAGAGTCAAGTTTAGAAACTATATGATCCACTAGTTCGTGTACTGCATTACAAGTTGAAGAGCCCATCCTGAAGCCAAATTGGGAACTAGATAGAAGATTTTTAAATTCCAAATATTTTATTAATCGACTATTTAATAGCTTCTCTGCAATTTTAGACAGAGTCGAAAGAATAGAGATCGGTCTATAATTGTTGACGCAACCTCTGTCCCCACTTTTGTAAACAGGGATAACTTCAGCAAGTTTAAACTGGGTAGGGAAAACGCCAGTAGAAAACATTAGGTTGAAAATATACGTTAAAGGAGAAACTAGACTACGGTGATAGCGCTTAAGGAAGGCTCCTGAAATGTTGTCACGTCCAAAGCTTTTATCTTTTTTTAAGTTTAAGATGATGTTCCGTACTTCTGTTTCATCCGTGGGAATCAAGGCAAAAGAAAATAGAGAGGGCCTGATTTGCGATGTTTCGATAGAAGTATGAGCATGAGTATTTAACATATTCAGGGCTAGGTCTTGGCCAATAGAGACAAAGAAATGATTCACGTAGTTAATAGATTTCATAGGGTTTACCTCGGAAAGAAGGTCAGTAGCTGGATTATTTGTCTTATTAGAATAAGTAATTTGTTTTATAGTGTCCCATAGCATTTTGTTATTTTTACAATTAACTGCATTATTTATTAATTTATTTTCATACTCTTTCTTCAAATTTTTTAGAAGCTCGTTACAATAATTCCTGTATCTCATGTACCTATGTCACTTTATTTAGGTCGTTATTTACATTCTTTCTATATTTCATATGCAGTCTATCCCGGTTTTTCATACACTTTAACAGCCCTATAGTTATCCAGGGCTTCTTAATTCTCCTGCGATTAGGGACCGTCAAGGTGAGAGTATTAGCTTCAATTTTAGAATTTAGCATAGTAATGAATTGAGAGGTTGCCGTATCAGCATTTGTTGTTGCATAGATAGAGTCATAAGTAATATTTTGCATATCATTGTCGAGAGTTAGATAATTTACTTTTTTAATGTTGATTGGTTTATAGGTTAAGCAAGTTAGGTTAGGAATGGTTGGAGAGGGGTGCGACGGAACACCTCCTCGCGGTGCACCCTGGGCAACGTGGGTGATGACGCATCATTGATTGCTCCTCTGGAGTAGCTGGCGTCAACGTCGACGGCTAACGTTCCAGCCCTTTTCAGGGCTAGCTGACCCCATTGCACGAGGGGGGTCGTGGTATGGCGGGCCTGCTAAGCCCGCGAGGGATCCGCGAGGATTCTAGATCCGAAAGGATCGAGGGACGGGTCGGCCCACTGCTCGCGCAGGGGCTGACAGGCATTCGTGCCGCCGTCGGTGATGGGAGGGGTGGCTGCCCTCCCGCGTCGCGTAATCTCCGGGTGATCGTCAAGGACCTGCATGCTAGCCACATGCGGGAAGATGTGATCTCGGAGGACGCGGGGCTTGCCTTCATTGGCCGGCCCGCGACAAGGAAAAGTCTATAAGACCCGACAGCGAAGTCGTAAAAACCTGTGGACACCTGGGGACCTCCACAGTATGTACCCCGCTTCCCGGAATGAGCGTCACCCGGGAAGTGTATTTAGTTCGTCTCATACTCGTGGGACTTTTATGGATTCTACAAATTTAAATCAAAACAAAACTGACGAAAAAAAGAAGGCGAAAGGGAAGAAGGGGAAGAGCTCAGCTTCAAGCAAGAGCAAAGTAGTCATTGCCTCAGGCAATGCAGGCGACATTCGGCTCAGTAGCGAAGGGTTGTCGATCGACTGGCAGCCGGTGGTTGCATTGCCACGGGCACCCAGCGTCCTCTCCGGATCGCTAGGCGAGGCAGAAATGGACGCAGAGACGTCAAGCGCTGCCACCTCGGTGAGGGGTTCAACGACTTCGTTGAACCTCTCATCGGAATTTTGGAAGGCGCGGAAGCGCCCGCTGGCGGGATTGACGGAGGACCTCGATGGCTCCTTCGAGTTTAGCGGGGTGCTTCCGCCCCCCCGCAAAACTATCCAGCGCAGGCAGGGACCGATCGAGGCCGGCCACCCCGGACCTCAGAGTCAGCGCCACGCGCAAATCGGAATTGGCGCAGCGGCGCAAACAGGAGGAGCAGGCCGCGCTCGGGCGAGTAGAGCAGCTTACTGCCGAACTTGCCTCGGGTGCGGACTGTAACCCTCACTCTGCAGCAGAGTTGCTGCAGAGGTCAAAGAAAAGTGTGGCCATAATATTGGATGTGGCCACAAAGTCGTCCCAATTAAAAGGCACATACCAGAAGGCGCTCAAGGTGGCAGCCTCTGCCTTACTGGAAAACGCGGAGGTCCTCCAGGGCCGCACGGTTAATGATGAGAACCGGCGGCTTTGGGTGGCATATAACCGTTTGAACGCGGAGAATCTCCACCTGCAGGAGCAAATGCGGCAGATGCAGGTGGAGATACGCCGGCTGACACAGGCTCAGCTGACGTCCGCGTCAGCAGGTACACCGGTGGTAGCACCAGCATCGCCTGTGCCGTCCGTGGCGCCCTCATCACCAGTGGCACCCAGGTTGGCCTCTACATCGGCGGCCCCCTCAGCATCTCCCTCAGCCCTGTTCTCACAGGAGCAAATGAGGGAGATTATGCTGAGCGTAGGCCCGATGATAGGTGCGCGGTTGGAGGCGTTGGAGGCGAGGCTGCCTCCAGAGCCACGTCGCCTAACAACTTCGGCGATGAGACGGACGCAGCCGCCTTCCTCCGCGGCAGCAGCTACGCGTCCGTCTCAGGGTCAAGGTGCCCAGGCGGGGCGACCCTCGGGTCCCGCAGCGGCTCGTCCAAGGGAGAACTTTCCTCCCTTGAGGCCGGTGGCGGTACAGGCGTCCTCGCGGGCCCCTGTCCGAGCCCGACGTGCTACTCCCGTGGCTCCCACAGCTGCCTTTTCGGCTCCCACACCCTCTACCTCCGCTCAGCAAAAATTCAATTAGGTTTAATCTATATGATATTGTCGGAAGTTTACGCGAATGTCAGATATTGAAATAAAACTATTTTTAATGGATTCTATCGCGATTTATTTTGATGTTATTTTATATTTTACATTGATCCCGACGTTTCGGTTGCTTTTCAGCAGCCATGGTCACGGGGAGATGGGATCAATGTAAAATATAAAATAACATCAAAATAAATCGCGATAGAATCCGTTAAAAATAGTTTTATTTCAATAGGTTTAATCTAATCACAGGTTAAGTTCTTATGACGTGGTACCCTATGGGCGCGATTAACAATATATAGTGATAGATAGTCAAATTGTTGCGCAAACAATCGCGATCCTACACGATATTGGACTGCGATATTTAATAATATAATAAAATCTTTATTTAATATTAATTAATGACTGTCTAATCGCGCCCTATGGACCCACCGCACAGAATAAAGAAATCTACGCCAATCTTTTTATAAATCGTGGGTGCGTGTTAGTTACTAGTAACTTTTAAACTTTCACGTTTCATGAAATACAATTATTTTTATAGGAATTATCGCAATTATGATCGCGTGTTACTTATTGTATAACTTCTGAACGACTTGAGTGATTGAGGTCATTCTCAATAATAAAATCTTTTATATGTTTAAGTTGCAGTAACGCTTATGAGCGTTAAAAAGTTAGTTTGAGAACTCTCAAAGAAATAGATATAGCCATTGAGACCGTAACCGGGTATCATTGCCCAGTTACGGTCTCTTCTGGTGACTACAAACTATTTCGAATATTTCAATTACTAATAATTATAATGCTTTACAAATTATCAATTAGAAAGGGGCTGTAACTAAACCATCAGACACTGCAATAATTTATTTCTTCAATAGTAACATAGCCCAGAAAATATTAGTCTTCTTTTATATATATAGCGGATCTTTTATATATATATATATATATATAGCGGAAACAGCAATACCACAGATTACCTAATAGTTGGTGGTAATTGGTGGTAAGACACACTCTGTCAAGATTTCAGCTGTCTAACTGTTGCAGCTTATGAGATTACAACCTGCTAACAAACGGACCATACAGTAGAGTCTTAGTAATCGGGTTCCATTGATTACTCTTCGGATACGGAATCCTATAAAGAGCGCGTGAAAAATCATTATTACAAATAGATTTTTATTAATTTAAATATAGAATAGGACAAATGATATTAAAAATCGTCTATCACATAATATGTCTTTAATAAAAAAAGATTTACTTATTAATTTGGAAACTTAACAGCTATATTACATATATCATGGGTAATCTTAAAAATAACATCAGATGCTTGGCGAATAACAAAGTTTCCTAACAAGAAAAATTGCGTGCACCACCTAATTCATAAATTATATTTTATAAATATTCTTATTATAAATCTTAATGTAACAGAATGTGAATAACGTATATAATAGTTCTGATTTGGGTTTATAAATATGATTGTAATTTACTTTTTAAAAACACTTTTCGAAAGGAGGAAAATATCAATGTTATCAATATTATCATTATAACTAGGCAAACGAGTGAGGACAACATTTTTACCATAATTATTATATGTAGAGGAACACTGAATAGGCGGGTAGTACAAGTTTTGGGTGTGCTTAAACCAATATTGGTAAGAACGTCGATACTATTAATATCAACTCTTATAATAAAAAATATGAAAAATCATACCTAGTAACACGCGCCTGATAGATAGAGGTAGTAAGTTATACTACTTACAGTCATTATGATATGATATAATGTCGTCTTCCTGTTTTGAAGTTAATCTTAACTTTTTTTTTTATCTGCCTTGCTTTTTTGAAGTCTTTCAATTTAATCTATGTAGGTAAACTTCACTTAATTAACTAAACTTAAATTTGAAAAGTCAGACATTCCCCTATAACGATCATATTACTTACGATTAATTTAACTCCTGCACACTACACAAAATTATTAGCGCGAAAAAATATCTATAGAGTAGAGGAAAAAATCTAAGTACTGTAAAGGATATGTTATTTATCATTCTTATATTATCATAAGAAAGGCAGTCCATTCATCATTACAGTAAGTACTAACTTTCTTTTCACGTTAAGAAGCGAGTGTAGTGCATGAAAGGGATTCAACACAATGACAATTCGTACAGTATAATCTGTTAACAAAAGTTCAAATTTCATACTGTTAATTTATTACTTTCCCTTTAACTCAGTAGACTTCCTTTAAATATAATAATAATTATATTATCGGTGTTGATTTTACGGGAGCTGGGAATACAGCTTCGAGTTTAAATTATGCGCCGAGCATTATTAACAAATCATTTTTCTTATAATTTATACAATATTTTATTTTTTTGTAGTAAGCCATTTTTTATTTCCACTGAGGTAGTAAATGAGCATCGGCATCAAGCCCCAAAATCGGCATCAAGCGCCAAATCAAATATTTGGGGCTCGTGCTCGACGGCCCATGGGACTTCGGAGAGCACATTATTTATTAATTTATTTTCATACTCTTTCTTCAATTTTTTTAGAAGCTCGTTACAATAATTCCTGTATCTCATGTATGTCACTTTATTTAGGTCGTTATTTACATTCTTTCTATATTTCATATGCAGTCTATCCCGGTTTTTCATACACTTTAACAGCCCTATAGTTATCCAGGGCTTCTTAATTCTCCTGCGATAGTGACCGTCAAGGTGAGAGTATTAGCTTCAATTTTAGAATTTAGCATAGTAATTAATTGAAAGGTTGCCGTATCAGCATTTGTTGTTGCATAGATAGAGTCATAAGTAATATTTTGCATATCATTGTAGAGAGTTAGATAATTTACTTTTTTAATGTTGATTGGTTTATAGGTTAAGCAAGTTAGGTTAGGAGTGGTTGGAGAGGGACCATGGGGACCTCTCCTACCGGATGTGCCAGATGGTTACCGGACACGGGTGTTTCGGTAAGTATCTGTGGCGCATCCACCGGGAGACAACGCCGCAGTGCCAGCACTGCGAGGATCCTGGCGAAGACACGGCGCTCCACACGTTGGTGGAGTGCCCTGCGTGGGCGAGTCAACGCCGGGATCTCGTTGCGGTCCTGGGCGTGGACGTTCTCTCGTTGGAGACCATGGTGAGGGCCGTGGTCTCCGACGGGAGCAAGTGGCACGTCGCCGCCTCTTTCTGCGAGCAGGTAATGCGCGCGATAGAGACGGCGGAGAGGAAGCGGGAAAGAAGCAAGCGTGTGCCCTACACACGCTTGCCAACTCACCGAAGCGGGATAAAACCCGACCCCACCAGGCGAGGCCGCGAAGGCGGCCAAAGTCCGCCGGCAACCCTGGGGTTATCCTTTCGAGGGCTTACCCGGGGTGCCCGGCAACGGACACTTGGGGAGGACACCGTGCGGTTTTAGTCGAGACACGACATAACCACCCCCGCTGGCCAGCGGGGGGGTATCCGAAGGGATTTCCGCACGTAAAAAAAAAAGGCAAGTACGTTCAGGAAAAAGTATCGCACAGTTATGATCAGTGATTGTAGTGTTTACGACATAGCAAAATGCTGGTAGCTTAGTTTTGAGTATGAAATGATCTAGGCATGTCTTGTAATGCGTGACTACCTGATATGCGGGCAACATACTATGGGAAGCTAGCATATTTAGATACGTAGGTGCACATGGTTCCTTGCTTTCTGCCATGAAATCTAGGTTAATGTCACCAGTAAGAATAACGTTTGGACACTTTAAATTGCTAAGGAGGGCGTCGAGTGATGTTAAGAGAGGATGAGGATCGTGGTAGCCAGGAGGTCTATATATTGCAATTATCGATGTATACCGATCTACTGTGATAAATAGACAGTTTGCTTCGTGTAACTCAGGTTCACTTATTGTTATATTTTGCAAGTTGTTTTTAAAATACACTACAACACCTTAATTCTGCGTCAAATTCCTACTATTTTGTGCAAAAAAATATCCGTCTATTGTAGGGATGTATCGCGTATGCCGTAACCAACACTCTGTTAATATAATCAAATCCCAATCCGTTTTAGACCTCTCAAGGAGGGCCAAAAGGCGAGGCATATTATAACTAATGCTACGGATGTTCTGATGAATTATTTTTAGGGTGGACTTTCCTGGTTTGAATAGTTTTGGACACTGTTCTATATCACAAGTGGATGATTGTGCAATTGAAAATTGGTCAAGATTGTTGTTTAAGAAATTTGTTGTGTTATCGAATTTTAAATAAATAGTATAAATTGTTGAGATAGATGGTGATACGTGACATATATGTAGGTATAAACATTATTTGTATGTGTAATATGTAGATTATGATGTGTGTTAGTATTTGTTTGACGTATAGAAGTAATTCGTAGTCCACTTTATTAGTAGCTTTTAAAAAAGGTATGTAAGTATAAAATGAATCAAAGAATTTCTTTGTAAAAGACAAGCATTCGTCTTCCGCAAATAGCTCTGTAGATTAAGTTCGTAGAAAAAACCATTTGAGATAAATTTAAAATGAGTGAAAAGCACACTGAGGAGCATATATCGAGAGTTTTTATATTTATGCAATGGTAAGTACTAATTTTCAAATTTAAGTACACAAAAATGCACTTTTAGAATTATTATAGTTTTTTATTATAATAAACCTTTTTTTTTTTTTCCGATAGGTTTTACATTTCATGCTACACGTCTATAACCGTTTCAACTCGGATCCCTTTCGGGTAAAAGCCTCCTCCATTTTTCTCCATTCGTCTCTGTCCTTTCCTATATCCATCCATTTGTTTCCCACAATGTCCGCAATATCATCAACCCATCGTTTCTTTGGTCTCCCGACATGCCTTTTTCCTAGAGGTCCTCTCCATTTTGTCGCTTGCAGGGTCCATCTGTTATCCTTTATTCTACACATATGTCCAGCCCATTGCCACTTTTGCTTCAAAGCGTACTCCAGAGCATCTGTTAGTTTTGTTTTCTTCCTTATATTTTCACTCCTAATTTTTTGAATTTTCTTTATTTTTAGAATACTTCGTTCCATTGCTCTTTGTGTTGTTATTAGTTTATCTTTTATTTTATTTGTATAAACCCACGTTTGGCTGCCATACGTTAGGCTTGGTAGTATACTAGTATCCATTATAATCTTTTTTAGATCTAAGCTGTAATCTCCTTTTAAAATTTCTTTTTGTGCCCAAAACTTTTTCCATGTAATGGTAACTCTTCGATCTACTTCTTCTTCGTTCCTGTTGATATTGAAAGAGACTTGTTTGCCAAGGTAGACGTATTCGTTTACATACTCTATTTCCTTTCCATTTAGATATATTGTTTTTTTATAGTTGTTAGTCATAACTTTAGTTTTGACTGGGTTCATGTCCAGGCCAACCTTTTTGCTCTCACTATTCAATGTTTGTATCATATTCTCTAATTCTTTTGGTGTTTCAGCTAAAAGCACGATGTCGTCTGCAAACCTTAAATGTGTCAGGTGTTGCTGTAATATCTGGATACCTTTATTTTTCCAGTCAATCTTTTGGTAGATAGCCTCTAGCACGGCTATAAACAATTTAGGCGATAGCGGGTCGCCCTGTCTCACTCCTCTGCATATTTCTATTTCTTCACCTCTACTTTCTAATTTTACTTGACTTTTACTTTGTGAATATATGTTTATTAAAATGTTAATATATGTATTGTTTATATTGCTTGCTCTTAGTGCTTCCCAAATAGAGCTGTGAGCTATGCTGTCAAAAGCTTTTGAGTAGTCCACAAATGCCACATACAATGAACAATTGAATTCGGTATATTTCTCCAATATTTGTTCTATGACATGTATGTGATCATGCGTGGAAAAACCCGCCCGAAATCCTGCCTGTTCAATCGGCTGCTTTTTATCTATTTGTTCTGTAATACGACTCTGTAGGATAGATGCAAAAAGTTTGTAAATGCTTGATAGCAAGCTAATGGGCCTGTAATTTCCGATGTCTAACGGGTTACCCTTTTTATAGATAAGTATTATATCTGATTGACACCACTGCTTAGGTACTGTTTCAGTTTTGAGCACCATATTGAATAGTTCTGTAAGATGTGCTGTGAGAATTGGTGCTCCTATCTTCAATGCTTCATTACTGATGTTATCGGGTCCAGGACTTTTATCGTATTTTAACTTTTTTATATGTGATAGTATTTCAATTTCGTTTAATAATTCTATGTTGGGGATCGGTTCCATTATGATAGTATCTTCTTCTTGTTTTGCAATCTCGCCCACTGGTAGTTTGCTGTAGTGAGTAGACGAGTTACCTACTAAACCGACCAGTAGCGTACATACTCAACGAGGCACGATATCACGCCACCTCGGATGATGCATACGTCACAGAACATCCGATGGGGCGGCAACGATTAACTTGTACCTGAGTGAAGCTACATAGGCCACGCCTATTCATCGCTTCTATTATGCGAGTGGCGCGGGCGCAAGGTGGCGACATTAGGTCTATTGTCCTCAGGTAAACGCCTATTGTAGAAACGGTCAAGCACGAACCGTTATTATTATTATTTAGGAATGTGAATGTTTATTATTGTTAATTAGATTTTTGTATAAAAACCCGTGTGCAATCTATGATTGTAACAGTCTGCTAATCAACTTCCTTACTGTAAATACTTGCCAATATAATTGTACACTGCAAACCGCTGCTTTTATTCTGCTTACTTACACGCTATTGTAAGTGGTCGCAACCAGCTACCTTGACCACTTCACTGGTGACCCCGACGTGATCTGATCACGTAACCTTCGCTGAACATATCAGCAGCATTCCTATCGCCACCATCCTATTCACTTCTTCCGCATGAGCGGTAATTAAGTCTTCGCCATCCAGCAGCTTCGGCCTCAACTGGGATACCACAGCGTGCAGCGATCGCTGCAGCCTGGTTACCCTACGGCCACATCAGCCTCTAAGGCACAGCACACTGCACATACGGTCCACTTAAGAAGAGCACATCTCTCCCGTCTACGTAGCAGTCATCGCCTACGGCATATACGGTCCACATAAGAAGAGCACATCTCTCCCGTCTACGCAGCATTCGCCCCATACACGGGGGACTTACCTCGACTCAAGAGGATTCGCCCCGTCTCACTGCCGAGGACTCACCTCATCTCACTGAGGATTCACCTCGCCTCACCGAGGGCTCACCGAGGACTCACCTCGACGCTTCGAGCCCCGACTCACTGGGCATTTCACCGCAGCACCGCATCACCGCACTCAGCCCCGCATCTTCGGGACCAGCGGTTAGTCCCAATTAACGAGGACTAGTGAGGAAGACTGTTTCACCAATGGAACCAGCGGCGTCCAGTTCCGACGAAATGGAACTACACAAGACTGGCACTGGCACGCTCCACAAGAGAGCTAAGACAGCTGACTCATCGCAATCAACCTCCGGTCTTGGAGGGGAGTGATGTGGCGATACCACATATACCCAGCGCCATCTAGCGACAACAGGGTGAACTACTTGGATACTACTACATCAATACCAATCCTGAATCGCGAAAGTGAAGTTCGCGCGCTGGTATAGCATATATACAACATCCCAACGACAACCGTAGGGCCGCGGCCCGCCAGGCGTCATCACCTTGCCTGGTCGGAGGATCCTCCCTTTGTGTTGGAGGAACATTACACCCTGTTTCTCCACAGTGGTGATATATATATGTGCAGTGTGATATAATGGTGGCAATATAATTGTACACTGCAAACCGCTGCTTTTATTCTGCTTACTTACACGCTATTGTAAGTGGTCGCAACCAGCTACCTTGACCACTTCACTGGTGACCTTCGACTTCAAGGAACAAGCCTGAAAAATGACTGATGGTGCACAAGACGCGTTACTGGGAGAAACTTACCGCGTTGGAGTGAAGACTCCCAAGTTCAATCCAGATGACCCTGAACTATGGTTTGCACAGCTGGAAGCGCAATTCATGCTGACGAAGATAAGCGTGGATCACACAAAGTTCTACCATGTGCTGGCACAGCTGGAACCGCAGCACGCAGCAGAGGTGCGAGATTTAATAGTCTCCCCGCCGGCCTCCAACAAGTACGACACGCTGAAGGCCGAGCTCATACGAAGACTCTCAGCTTCGCAAGAAAGGAAGATCAAGCAGCTTTTGAGCCACGAGGAGATGGGAGACAGGAAGCCCTCCCAATTCCTGCGCCACCTGCAGCTGCTGGCTGGTACCAATGTACCTAATGACTTCATCAGGACGATTTGGGCCAGCCGACTGCCCACCCATCTACAGACTTGCATTGCAGCCCAGCAGACAAAGATGACCTTGGAAGACCTGGCAGAGCTGGCAGACCGCGTCAACGACGTAGTGCCAACGTCGGCACAAGTAACCGCGCTAGTAACGGGACAAGTAGCCAGTACGACAGTAGCTGCTGCAGCCGTACCTTCATCAAGCAGTGCTATCGAGACCTTGACCCGTACTGTTGAAGAGCTCAGCCGTCGGTTAGAGACTATGAGTATGGACATGCGACAACTTAAGAACCGGCACGTCCGAAACGGTAGGCACAAGCAAAGGTACCGTTCGCGTTCCCGTTCTCGCTCTCGCTCCAATCCACGTCCAGATAACCATCCGTTCTGCATCAACCATTACCGATACGGGCAACGAGCAAGGCAATGCATCCAGCCCTGCACATTCAAGCAGGCGGAAAACTTCCCAGGCAGCCAATAGTGGCGGTAAATGACTGCCTAGCGATTACGAACCGCCTGTTCATCACGGACCGCAAGACGAAGATGCAATATCTGGTTGATACGGGTTCAGACCTGTGCGTCTTCCCTCGATCCGCTGTTCGGCAGCCACGTATGAAAACTCGATACGAGTTATTTGCAGCCAATGGAACAGTAATCTCAACGTATGGTGACTTACCGCTGACGTTGGATTTGGGACTTCGACGGTCTTTTACATGGCGTTTCATCGTAGCCGACGTCACGAAGCCTATCATTGGCGTCGACTTCCTTGGATACTATAGCCTGTTGGTGGATTGCCGTAATCAGCGTCTGATTGACGGCATCACAGCGCTAACAGTCGCTGCACCACAGCATATTTCTACAGAGGCGATCGCATCGATTCGCACCACGATAGACGACACCGTGTACCACCGCCTGCTGAGGGAGTACCCCGATGTCACACGACCTGCCGGTAACCCCAGCAAAACCAAGCATACAACCGTACATCACATACGAACGACTCCAGGTCCCCCAGTAGCCAGTCGCCCACGTCGCTTAGATCCGGAGCGTCTAAAGATAGCGAAAAAGGAGTTCGAGGACATGCTGCAGCGTGGTACAGCATACAGGTCAGACAGCCCATGGTCCTCACCTCTTCATTTGGCCCGCAAGAAAAACGATGGCTGGCGCCCATGTGGGGATTACAGATTGCTGAATGCACGTACGATCCCAGACAGATATCCTGTCAGACACTTGCAGGATTTTACTCAGCAACTAACAGGTAGCACCATATTTTCTACCATAGACCTGGTAAAAGCCTACAATCAGATCCCTGTTCATGAGGAAGACATCCCCAAGACAGCCATCACAACGCCCTTTGGTTTATATGCTTTTCCATTCATGGGTTTTGGGCTCCGTAATGCTGCACAGACGTTCCAGAGGTTCATCGATGAGGTCCTCAGAGGAATGGACTTCTGCTACGGTTACCTGGATGACATTTTGATCAGCAGTAATGGCGAGTCTGAACACCTGGAACACCTAAGACAACTGTTCAAAAGGTTGTCAGAGTACGGTGTACTGATAAATACGAACAAATGCGTATTTGGCAAAGCGGAAGTCAAGTTTTTGGGATTTAAAGTCTCCGCAGCTGGCATACAACCACTGAATTGTAAAGTACAGGCCATACAAGACTTCCCGATCCCCAAAACCGTCAAAGAGCTGAGACGCTTTTTGGGTATGCTGAACTTCTACCGTCGCTTCATACCAGCAGCAGCTTCGATTCAAGCGCCTCTCAACAGTTTGCTTACTGGTCCAAAGATCAAGGGATCCCATCCAGTTACCTTGACACCAGTACTTCTAGAAGCTTTCGAGAAATGCAAGCATAGCCTGTCAGTGGCTACACTATTGGCGCACCCAGATCCAAAGGCTGAACTGACAATCCAGACAGATGCATCTGATACAGCGATAGGCGCTGTACTGCAACAACGCCAAGGCCAAGATTGGCAGCCTCTGGCATTCTTCTCGAGAAAACTAAGCCCTTCACAGAGGAAGTACAGCCCCTATGATCGTGAGCTTTTAGCGATCTACGAAGCTATCCGCTACTTCAGGTTCATGGTTGAAGCACGGACGTTCTGCATCACGACGGATCACAAACCAATCACCTTTGCCTTTACAACCAACCGAGAAAGCTGCTCTCCAAGGCAATTTCGATACCTTGATTATATCAGTCAGTTTACAACAGACATAAGGTATATCAAGGGGGAGAACAATGTGGTCGCAGACGCCCTATCCAGGATTGATGAGCTGTCACTGCCTTTGGACTATGAATACCTGGCCAAAGAGCAAGAAACTGACGCTGAACTTCATGACCTGTTAGAAAACGGATCGTCGCTGAAGCTGAAGAAGGTCAAAATACCAGGCTGCAACACCGAGGTCTATTGTGACGTAGCAGCAGTCCCTAGGCCATTCGTTACTAAGTCGTTCCGCAAACAGGTGTTTTTCACTCCATAACCTGAGTCACCCTGGTACGAAAGCTAGCGTTCACTTAGTAACGCAAAGATTTGTTTGGCCAGGTGTAAGGCGAGATTGCCGAAGGTGGACCAAAGAATGTGGAGCTTGTCAGAGGAGCAAAGTGAATCGCCATACTTCAGCTCCATTAAGTACTTACGACACACCATCAGGCCGTCTCCGTCACATAAATCTCGACCTAATTGGTCCCTTGCCGTTATCCGGCAACTACAAGTACTGCCTTACGATCGTTGACCGTGCATCACGCTGGCCCGAGGCATACCCACTGCAGGACATCACCGCAGAAGCCTGTGTTGCAGCTCTGACCTCAGGGTGGATAGCACGATTCGGCTGCCCGGAGCACATAACGACCGACCGTGGACGGCAGTTCACCTCGCACACGTTCAGAGACTTCACCACGCTGATAGGTGCCACTCATCACCTTACCACGGCATATCATCCTGCGGCAAATGGTCTCGTGGAACGAATGCACCGCCAGTTGAAGGCTGCTATAACCTGCCACGCCTCATCTAGCTGGACAGAAGCACTTCCGTGGGTCCTACTGGGTATCCGCAGCGCGTGGAAAGACGACCTCCAGACATCCGCAGCAGAACCAGTCTACGGCGAGCCGCTACGCTTACCTGGACAGTTCCTCACAGCTGGTCCTCAAGATCCAGTGGACATGACAGACGTGGTCAGTAGACTTCGAGCACACATGTCGAAGTTGACCCCTCAACCTACTTCTTGGCACACTAGCTCCAGTCGACCTTTTTACGTTCCCAAGGACCTGGCTACAGCTACCCATGTCTTTCTACGCCAGGGTCCAGTTCGAAGACCTCTGCAGGCCCCATACTCAGGCCCGTACAAGGTTGTTGGTCGCAGCGAAAAGACATTTGATATAGATGTCCAAGGAAAGACGCAGAGGGTCACGATAGACCGTTTGAAGGCAGCCTATATGACGAAGGAAGACCTGGATTCTACACCCACCCAATTCCAGATCCAGAACCAACAACCCACAGACAACACGGTCAGAAAAACAAAAAGCGGCCGGGTAGTAAGGTTTCCGGATTACTATCGCCCGTAAGATACGGTCTCACCGGGGGAGAGGTGTAGTGAGTAGACGAGTTACCTACTAAACCGACCAGTAGCGTACATACTCAACGAGGCACGATATCACGCCACCTCGGATGATGCATACGTCACAGAACATCCGATGGGGCGGCAACGATTAACTTGTACCTGAGTGAAGCTACATAGGCCACGCCTATTCATCGCTTCTATTATGCGAGTAGCGCGGGCGCAAGGTGGCGACATTAGGTCTATTGTCCTCAGGTAAACGCCTATTGTAGAAACGGTCAAGCACGAACCGTTATTATTATTATTTAGGAATGTGAATGTTTATTATTGTTAATTAGATTTTTGTATAAAAACCCGTGTGCAATCTATGATTGTAACAGTCTGCTAATCAACTTCCTTACTGTAAATACTTGCCAATATAATTGTACACTGCAAACCGCTGCTTTTATTCTGCTTACTTACACGCTATTGTAAGTGGTCGCAACCAGCTACCTTGACCACTTCATTGCTATAAAGTGTTTTATAGAATTCAGTGGCGTTACTTAGCACTTCCTGTCTGTTTCTTGTTATTTTCTTCCCTTCCAGTTTCTGTATCCAGTTTTTGTGTGTTTTTAGTTCCTTATAGGCTCTCTTTGAGCTTCTGTAGGTGTTAAGATTCTTCTCTATTATTCTTTTCCTATAATTCTTGTAATCTGTTTGTATAGCTTTGTTTGTCTTTTTAAATAAGTTTTTAAGGTTTTCTTTCATTTCTCTAGTCTTTTCCTTGGTAGTTATTAATATTGTACGTTCCTTTATTAAATCTATAGTACTTTTTGTCAGAATTTTGTTGTGTTTGTTTCTACTTTTGTCGTCTTCGTATTTTATTTTTAAGCTGTTTCTTATTATTTCTTCAAATTTATTGTAGAAATGTTGTATGTCTTTTGTTTGATTTAGAGTACTAAGTGTATTAATGTTGAGTTTCAGGTTTTCAATATAACATTTGGATTCCTCCTCATTTTTAAGGGATGTAGGAGTAGAGTTGAAAGTTTTCCTGCTCTTTTTGGCTGTATTTAATTTAAATGTAGCTCTTATCAATCTGTGGTCTGATTGAAATTTTACTTTATTTAGTATTTCTACGTTTGTTATTCTGCTTGGTTTGTTGCTCATTATAAAATCGATTTCATTTTTAGTTTTTTGATCTGGAGAGAGCCACGTCCACCTGCGATTTTCTTTTTTTCTAAAATATGTGTTCATAATTGATAGTTTGTTTTCACAGGCATATTGGATCATTCGCGTTCCTCTTTCGTTTCGCCTTCCATAACCATATTGACCCATTATCTGTTTTTCGGTTTTTCTAGGTCTTCCTATTTTAGCGTTGAAATCTCCAATTACGAGAACTATTTTGTCAGCTAATTCATGAGCTTTACTTAAATCTTCATAGAATTTACATAATTCCTCCTCACTTGATCTTCCCGTGGGGGCATAGGCTTGAATTATTGATACAGCGGTATTATCAAATTTTAATTGTAACAAGGCTACTCGTTCTGATATTCCATTAAAGTTTAATATATTTGTTTTGAGATACTTCTTAATCATGAATCCTACTCCGTATAGCCCAGGTGTTTCACCTTTATAAAAGAAAATGTAATCTCGGTGTTCTTCGATTTGGCAACCGTTTCTTCTTACTTCTGCTAGTCCTATTATGTCGTAATTGATTTTTTCTAGAGCATGGCACAATGCAATATGTCGTTCGGCTGTTGCTAAAGACCCCACATTATAGGTACATACTCTTAGTAGGTGTGAATTTTTATTTTTATTTTTATTATTTTTATTATTATTTGTATTATTTGTGCTTGGAGGGTAGTGGTCATTTTCCCCCACGATGACCAGTCGGCTTGGGGAAGGGTTTCTCATTTCCTCGTTCGTTTTTTCCTTTTTGTTGTGTAGGTTCCGGTTGTCAGTGCTTAATTGCTATTGTTGTTTTGTGGTTGAGTTGTTTGAGAGAGAGTTCGATCTCGCCCTCATAATGTCAAATGCATTTATTCTGCTGGTCTTAAAGTTGGCCAGTGTTTGTTGTTTTCTGGGCTGCGAGTGAGTTTGCGGGGACGTAGAAGTTTCTCTTTTCCTTTTATCTTTAATGTTTTTATTTTCTTTGACAATAAGTTGATCGTATTTTATATAGGCGAAATTTCTATTTTTTCTTTCTTCGATCAGCTGGGGTTTTAATGCTTTCCTTTTTTCTAAAACTTCCTTTGAATAGTCTTCGGTGATGTATATTCCTTTCAGTTTATTTTTGTTTCTAATAATTTCGCTTTTTTTCCACTTACTCAATAGAGAAAGGAGCGTGGGCTTCGGTTTCCCATCTTTGTGTACTTTTCCAATGCGGTAAATATTATTTACTTCAAACTCCTCCAATAATATACCTTTTTTTTTTTTTTTTTTATCGTGCGGAAATCCCTTCGGATACCCCCCCGCCGGCCAGCGGGGGCGGTTATGTCGGACTTGCACCGACTAAAACCGCACGCCGTCTCGGGTCTTCAGACGCCAGGGTGTAAGGTTACCCATAGAGCATATCCCTCGCACCCCGGCTAACCCTGGGCCATCTCACCACTAACAGCATCGCTCATCCTGTCTCCTCTGAAAGCAGAGGAGTACGGAGAGCGATGTGTTCCCGCCACGTTGGGTATTGGCCGACGATCAATGCCAACCCTATGAAGGGGTAAAGGGGAAGCCATTGACCGCCGCCCAGGGTGTACCGGCCGCTCCGATTCCGTTCCCCCCGGACTGCAGCGGGATCGGAATCGGAGCGACACTCGAGGAGGTTACCCAACACACACCCCTCCAATAATATACCTAATTCATCCGAAAAAATTGTTTTCACTTCTCGAAATAACTCTCTTGCAGACTGCTCCTCCCCTTTCAGCCCATGTATTATTATGTTATTACTTTTCTTGTCCCTCTCCAGAGATTCTATCTTTTTCTCCATGTTCTCCACTTTAAGTTTTAAGCTTTTATTTTCTGCTAGGACTGGTTGTAACTTTTCCTCCATTTTTTCCAGTAATGTATTAGTCAATACCTCAGTTTGCTTTTGCATTTCAACTTTCATATTTTCGAACAAAAGTTGAAATTGTTCATCCATTACGTGTAAAGGAACGTATTTGATTTTTGGGTAAACTGATCTATTACGCTGGTAACCCTTTTCTATCACTGTCGTATTCTGTCTGTGTTAAGATGACAATGACTGTCCCTTGACGCTCTTGGCAGGAACAAACTTTTTAGATGCGGATAAAGGAGGGTAGTTGGTGAATTTTTCACTTTTGGTTACGTTATTTCTGTGGTTTTTACTTCTAAATAGATGAGTTTTGCACTGTGATCACTTCCAAATATCGTTCTTTGTTGTCTATTGTGATGGAATTTGCGTTACGGCACTTTTGATTTTCACTTTTTGCACAGATATTAATTATTGTTTGCGGAGGATAATGACGTATGTGTTTACTTTCCGAACACCGGAACCGGATAGTTTTTTATTAGTCTAGTTAATTTGACTGCACCCCACCCTGTTAATAAGCTTGGCTGAAGTCTTTCACGCAAAAACGAATGAATGGATCTGGATGAAATGTGGCACAGATATAGATTTTAGTCTTGAATGGCACATAGGCCACTTTTTATACCAGGAATAGGCTTCTGTGGATCGCGGGAACGAGAACAGTATATCACACGGGCGGAGAAGTGGGCAGCTAGTGGTTTTTATACTTTTAATAACATGGTCATATTGTTGCTACTGAGCCTATCCTAATTTGTAGTTGACTCCGAGTCGAAGTAGTTATCAGAAATGCTAAACAAGCATTGACGTCATCGCAACTAAATATTCACCCGAATCAAAATTGATGCTACAGTGAGCTGTAAATAAAGTTACCAGCTACGTGCTTACAAGGAGTGCTACGAGTTGTAGGTTAGTGCTACGCGGCTACACGAAACTAAACGTGATTTGAGAATTTGAACATCTTTAATATAGCTCAATTTTTACAGAAATTACAGGAATGTAACCTTGGTATTTTAAAAGTAATAGTTTTTATACTATCAAGTTCTCCCGGATAGCGGCTTTCCCGTCTTACCATTCTTTTTGTATATTTTACTGATCATTTTAATTCTAAATTGCCCAGGTATAAGGTTCATCTCATATTATGTAGGGCCAACAATATAGCGCGGTAGCCTAGTGGTATGGGTAAAGGACTGCTGAGACGAGGTCTTGGGTTCGATCCCAGGTATTACCATGGCAACTGCGACGCGAGCGAGGACTCAGGGCTGCACACGCTGGCGGACTGCCCGGCGTGGGAGGCGCCGAGGCGTGACCTCGTGGCAGCCATCGGGGTGGGAGTCCTCTCGCTCGGCAGCATGATTGCGGCAATGGTGCGGAGCGCGAGCGCGTGGGCCGCCGCCGCCTCCTTCTGCGAGCATGTAATGCTCGCGAAGGAGGTGGCGGAGCGCGCCCGGGAGAGACTTAGAACTCTCCCGGTCCGCCGAGCCCGCAACTTGCTCGCCGCGCGTCGCAGGCAACTCAGGCGCCGGAGGTCGCTTAACGACCTCCGTCCTCCATGAGCGCAGGCCTGGGGGTGGCGGGTGAGGCCACCTGTCACCCCAGCAGAAGCAGGCCGGGACGGTGGGGCGACTAGCGCCCCTCCCCCAAACCGGGGCAAGACGGGGACACCGTGGTTCCCAAACCCGAGGGGGCCATCTCGAAACCGGAGATGGCCCAGGGTCAGTCGGGGTGCGAGGGATATGCTCTATGGGCAACCTTACACCCCGGCGTCTGTAGACCCGAGACGGCGTGCGGTTTTAGTCGGTTCAAGCCCGACATAACCGCCCCCGCTGGCACGCGGGGGGGTATCCGAAGGGATTTCCGCACGAAAAAAAAAAAAAAAAAAAAAAAAAGGTATTACCATGGCACACACCAATGACTTTTCGATACTTTTCGAAGTTATGTGTGTATTTATCGCAGGTTTATAAGTGCCCGGTTAATGGCAATAGGCTCGCCACCTATTACATTGGGACCTAAACATAAACTGGCGAAATGTGGGTGCTAGCACCTCTGCCTACCCCTTCGGGGATATAGGCGTGAGTTTATGTTATGTTATGTTATGTCAACAATATAGTCACTTACCCAGTTGTATATCACCAGAGTTATTGATAGAGGCCTACCCTTTTAACAGAACATAATTCATAATAATCAGTCTCCCCGCGACCATGGCTACTGAAAAGCAACCGAAACGTCGGGTTCAATATAAATTATAAAATAACATCAAATAAATCGCAATAAAATCCGTTAAAAAAATTTTTTATTTCAATGTGTGACATTCGCGTAAACTTCCGACAATATCATAGTTATAATGAACAACTTTGAACCAAAACGGGCACGACTGTTGTCTATCCCTCCAACCGCTATGGAAAGCCTGTGAAAGGCTATCAATCAGTAGGTGTACCAGAGCAATAAATTATTCACTTACTTACTTACTTACTTACCGTCTTGCACGTGAGGTTTGCTTGTGCCCCAAAGATCGAAAGATTGAAAGACTTAAGTCATTCATCTAAAAGGCCTTACGATCGAGAGGTCCTGGGTTCGAGCCCTGGCCATTACACTACCGACGTGACCCACTCCTAACACAAGCTATTTTTGGAGGATTCCACCGCAAAATGTATAAATAAATCCTCAGATAATTCCCCAGTTGAATAAAAATATACTCGTATTAATGAAGGCATTCTAGATACAACCTTACGTTAAACTTAATATTATCTCATGCACACAAATGCTCGACAAAGTCTGTTTAGTGGATCTGAAGCGAACAACTTGTATGAACAAAATTGTTGCATATAGTGGGACATCAAAGTTACATCTTTTGTATGAGGAACTTGCCACATTTCCATGAAAACGTGAGTTTCATTGAAATGCAGTGCGCCCGCGGAAAGTAACGTTGAAGGAAAAGCCACTGTAAGTATTCGCCGGTTTCGTCTCTCACTCCAACCAATAAATGTTAACAATGTCGATGAATAAACATTTTACATGCAATTTTGGATTGCGTTGAATGAATTATGTTTGTAATTTTTTATTACACTTTTTTAAGTTTGATAGTAACCTGAGGGAAGTCCAAAAAGTAGTGACCATTATTGAAAACTCTGTCCCTAGAATTAAGGTCTCTTCCTTGTTAACCTCGACAAATACTTTTTCTGGCCCCACTCTAAGAAACTGGGATTGTAGTATACTGAAACTAAAGATAAGCAGAATAAATATCTTTATTTGGTTCATGAGGTTGTTGACATATGGAGCGTAGATTTGGTGATTTTTGTTCCGATAATCATATTGGATTGATAACTAAGAGCCTCGACCAATACCTTAGGGAGATGTAGAAGGTATTTCTCTACTAGACAGCACGTACTGTGAGGAGGGTTTCTATTTCTGGAGCCCCAACCACAGAATTCAACTTACGGTATCTGAATCGATGCTAATGGCGCACTATTGTTATATTTTCAAATTATTATGTTTCAGATGTATTTGAAAATATAATTGTGTGTAACTATATTAATTACATTAAGGGTATAATCATATTTTAGGGCATACCTACTACACGGCGCTATTAAGATCCAAATTGATCTTCAGTTTTATTACGGGTTCTAGACTGCAGATGAACATACTGAGATATTTAATTTTGAATAAATATCTCAGTATGTTAACTGAACTGAATAACTGAACTAACTAATGAACTGAATAAAGCACGTTATAAAATTTCTCCTAATAAAAATCGGAAATTAATTTGGCCCAATGAACAAAATATATTTTAATGTATAAAGAAATCTATAGTAGTTATATTATTAATCCGGGAGAATGAAAACCGAATAAGTTAAATATCAATTCGAATTGATGGATACAACTTTGTTATGATTTGTACGGATATAGTAAGGGTGGTTTTAAATTATATTCCGGTCCGGAATAAAACGAGATGCGGAAATTACAACAGCTCGTTACAAAATAAAACTTTCTATTTACTTTCTATCACGTAAAATAAACTACGAATAGAAAAGCTGGACTAAGCTACAGTAAACAGGCCTATGTTCAGCAGTGGACTTCCTACGGCTGATTTGATGATGAAGCTACAGTAGTATACTATATACAAGGATATGGATTTATCTCAAGGTATCGAAATTGAGGACACGATTCTAACTACGATACACGAATAACTGCGCAATAGGCAAAGTTACTAGGGTCAATAAACTGTAGTAACAAAATCATGAAATATATTTTACTGAATCTGTTTCATCGAATCTGAAAAATTTAATCTCAAACACTGTTTTATCCAAGGTAAGGGAACCACTTTAAGCCATGAACGGTTATTCTTTCTTTGATAGTGGATATTCTCCCTTTTTTTTTTTTTTTTTTTTCGTGCGGAAATCCCTTCGGATACCGCCCCCGCTGGAGAGCGGGGTGTCTCCAGCGGGGGCGGTTATGTCGGGCTTGCACCGACTAAAACCGCACGCCGTCTCGGGTCTTAAGACGCCGGGGTGTAAGGTTACCCATAGAGCATATCCCTCGCACCCCGACTGACCCTGGGCCATCTCCGGTTTCGAGATGGCCCCCTTACTTGCTCTCCACTGTGCCCTCTGCTAATCAGAGGGACACGTGGAAAGCTTCCGAACAGCCCCCAACAGGGCCGTCCTCGCCTCGGTCGGAGTTGGCCGTAGGCGGCAGCGTCTCTCCCACCCTAGGAGAGAGGCGCTGCCGTCTCCGTTGCCCAGGGTGCACCGCGTGGAGGTCCCCAACCAAGCACCCCAGTGGATATTCTCCCTAATAGTACTAGGTACTAAATAATGAGCGCGGTTTTCTATTGATTTGGGAAGTTTTCAGCCACGATGTCGCTACTGGCCCACCGTATTGTCGCCCAAGCTTCATTTATGTCCACTCAGAAAGGTTTTCGGTTTGAATTTAAATGAAATGCTATTATCGAGACTGGTACCTGTATAATAAATGTGATAATGACAGGTGGCATGTGAAAATCTGACTATTTTACAATTTTGTGTTAAATAAATATTATCACTGACAAACTTGTCATCGTAGGAAATCTACTAATATGTCAACTTGTTGTGACAATTTTGTCATATATCTGTTTAATAAACAAATTCTCTTGCAAGGCAGATCAGATGGTGACAATTTTCGCAACAATTCGACTTTTTTTGTCGAAAAGTGACAAAATTAAATTAATTGTGCTTACCATCTATAGTAACCTATCCCTGGGATGAAAAGTAGCGTATGGGCTGTCACCGTCTATAATGTATCTCTGTGCTGAATTTCATCCAGATCTTTTCGGTCGTTTTTGCGTTTAAGGGTAATAAACATCCATCCACTCATCTGTACATACAACTTCAATATTGTTTACATTAGTAGGATTTTGGTCCATACCTCTAAATTGATAAGCAAGTATATATGTACTTACCTCCGCTATCTCTGCAAAGGCTTATGCTAATCTAAAAACTTGAAAGAACCTACTACTATATTATAAAGTAGAATGATGAAATAAATGACCCTTTTCGTCCATGCATCAAATTGGAACTAAGCCCGAGAGAGCGAAATCTGTACTAAGGATTGTTATATTTCGGCTATCAGCAAATAATTTGATCCGAAATTGGAAAATACTACATACAATTTTCTCTCAAAGCTGTTTGCAACCTTAGATGGAAGTCTTTTCCCTTCAAAGTGACTGAAATGCTCATTCAGACCAAGAATACATTATCGTAGTGAAAACCACTATGTGGTATTCAACATAGTATATATTATTCATTATAAGGTCAAGGTATTCCTTGACCTTATTAATTATTAACATAAGATGGCCAAACAAAAGAATTTTTCTAACACTCTCTAACATAAGTTAATCCAATTTCGGTTTGATTGCTTTCAGGGGTCAGCAAGTGCATAGCCGGGCAGGGGGATTGTGGTCGCAGCACTAGTGGAACCGGTGGTTGTCACGCGGTGCTGCGACGACAATCCTCTTCTGATGAGGCCGTCAAGCTGAGTGCCACCATTGTTAACATGGTACGTGTATGTAATGGTGACCCTCTTTCCTGAGACTTTACCTTCAGCTTAACATCAGGCGAGGTAAAGTCAAATTGACGTGTCCTAAATATAAAAAAAAGAGAGTGTTAGAAAAATAATCATTTTCGAATCAGATTTAATTAATAATTATATCTATAAATAAATCATAAAGACAAAGTAGTTCAGTACTTATTGCTTCTCATTTTCTCAACCTATTGCTTGTAACCTTCACCTCATCATAGAGAAGTTTTGGCAGTCGATGCCGCGAACAAGTTCCACATGATCATTCAAAGACATAGTACAAAGTGAAATGTGTAAATTTTTTTAATTAAGTTTTCAGTTCTATTCACTAACAAAACTTGTATAATACTACTTATTGATAGGTTAAATTATTAATGTTATGGGTCTATGCAGCCTGAAAAAAAAAAAAAATATTAATAAAAAATTGGCAGAATTGCGACCAAACTACGCTAGTGCGAAGGTTTATATCTTACGGATCGATTGCTTCTACTTATGTCAGTCTATGCTATCTATCAGCATAACTGTCTGGGTAGACACGCCGAAGACAGTCGTTATAGAAAATTCGAAAGGACATAGAGAGGTGGCCCAAGGTAGTTTCTTTATTTCAACCTTAACACTATCATTACAGGTTTTTGTGGACCTAATGCGATAGCGTTGCTAAGTTATTGCACTATAATTAATGCATACACAACAAAAACATAAGAAGCACATATTCAAACAGTTGGTGACTTATCTATCTATATATAAAAATGAATCCCTATTTCCCTTGGTCACGGTATCTGGCAAGAACTGCTGGACCAATATGAATGAAAAAGTTTGGAAAGTTGCGGTAGATATCAGAAAATTAGAAAAACTTAACGAAAATATTAACTTTTATAATGTAACCTTATGGCATTTGTAATACCTGTCAGTCCTTTTCAATTGGTGCGATTGACATATTGACTGGCACATGTCAGATGTATCGGTCGGAAGAATATAACTTCAATATTCATAGTTAAGGCAGGACAACGTCTTTCGGGTCAGCTTTTATGCAATAATATTAGATACATTTAACGTTATAATGTTATGCATTTAACAATTATAGGTAACTACATATAAGATAACTCTTACAAACTCACTCACATTTCTTGAGATGATTATTAATCTGCTGATGAACCACATTTATAACTCAAATAGTTCGTGTAAGAGGTGCTCTGGCCAATAAATTGGTCCTGGTTACAGGAGTTTTTGGGTGCCGACGTCGAAGTAATGATTCAAACACTTTTTAGCTCTACCATATAGTTGTGAAACTGTTATTTTTACAGTCTAGTCCCGAAAATCTTCGGAATAGATCGTCTTGTTTCACATACACCTGTCGCAATACAACACAACACAGAACAGAATTGAATGAAAGATATTTCCCAATGTCGTATAAATAAATGAACAGAATGTTAAAATGGTGGTTGATCAGTGTGAATAGTGTAATATTGTACCTATTATTGACGGCCTCTGTGGCGTAGCGGGCGACTGAGGGCGCGGGTTCGATTCCCGCTCAGTGCAAATATTTGTATGCATGAATATGTCTATTTGCATTGGTCTGGGTGTTCCTAGTTATAATATGCATGTATTTACAAAAAAAAAGTATATAAGTATGTTTATCCGCATTCTGGAACCCATAACACCAGCTAGTTAAACTATGCTTACTTTGGGTCTAGATAGCGCTGTGTAGAATGTCGTAGAATATATATATATATATATATATATTACATTATTATATATTACATTCAAACTTCTTTGGGGTGTAATTATAATATATATATATATATATATATATATATATATATATATTATAATTACACCCCAAAGAAGTTTGAATGTAAAAGCAAAATCAGTAAATGAATTACTAATCTTTGTTGATCAGCTGATATTTTTTAAATAATATTTTTTGCGTTTTGAATTCGCGGTAAAGTAAGCTAGTGGGTACGGAGAAGGGTATTCCTTTATTGTAAGTACCTTAAGTAACAGTAGGTTGGGTGCGGTAGTGATCGGACTTTGATTGAATTTATAGTTCATATGTGCGAGTAGGTATATACATTTTTTGGTTATGCTCTATATCAGAATACCTATTATTACTATTATATATTTCACCCTTAACTACAACATCAAGATACTATAAATAGTATTCAATTTATTAAATTTATTGTATTCAATATATTCAATTTATTTTATTTGATGCTTCGTCTGATGGACCAGTAATGATTCCGTGGGGCTTTTCTTCTTTGAGATTTTTTTAGGAATCGTTCGATATATTGTGTGGGCCGGACGCGTGCTTTCCTTGCATTTTGACAATTGTGTTTTCAAAGTCTGTTCTAATCTGCACCTAACTAACATTCTATTATTATTTAAATAATATTTGTCTCTCTCCTTCTGTTTTACCTGTCACTGTGTCTCGCGAAATTTGCAGTAATTAACGAGTCTTTTTTCTTTCTAGTTATCTCCCTAATATCACGCCATAAAACCGAGTTTATTGTAATCACGGTCTAGCATCTACCGCGGCTTAAATGACTTTATGACGTCACCGAGGACCGGAGTACGAACGAATTATGAACAATTTAAAACGAATTACTGTTGTACATTGAAGAAAATTACTCGCTTTAATATTTAATTGGGCCGGATTCTAATTACGTAATGTTTTATTAAGTGACTTATGGGTAAAGGCACAAAGAACATGTTGTGGTTTGTTTTAAAAACATGTAAACTTTTCCTTATCTATATCCTAGTACCAAAATTAACCGGTTTTCTTTTTAATTTTATATGTTTATTTAAATCCAGAGATGTCATAACTTTCACGAGTTTTAGTTTAAGTTCCAATAACGCTAAACATGTTAAAATAAGTTGAATTCCTGAGACGAGCTCAGCCGAATACAAAGGATTTTCGATTTTGCGTTTTTTTTTTTGCGATTTTTTGCGATTTTTTCTTTATCTTGCAATGGTTCACCCCAGCACGAATCTATTACCGAAAACAGCAACTCGATAGCTCATCTCCTTCATACCCAATACCATGACAGAAAATTGGCAACGACCACGTCGACTACAACTCGATAGTAATAGGGCTTTTCTAAAGAAAATCCCTAAAAATGATAATAGTCTGCTATTTTATGAACACTACAAAAACCCAAATTACTGTTTATACAGAGTACAATTCATTCGCGGGACTCCGTGTTCTATTGTTCAATAAAATTCTAGTTAACGTTATGAACTTACCACTCCTCTAATTTAAACTAACAGCTAAGCGTCATGTTGTACAGAATGGCTACGGTTAATGAATTCTTGAATGGTACTAGTTGATCGCCACTTGTAGTAATTGTAGTTCACTTTAATATCATTGAATTAGGCTTTTTAGTAGTTTTCAGTTCATTACCATACGAGCGCCAATTCCCGTTTTACCCAAAGCTTGCTCCCCGGTGCCCGGGGTCTGCTCATTCACTTATACCCTCCATAATTTACCTTATCTTATTCTTAGGCTTCTATAGGAACGAATGCTGTCCGACCGAATTCCAAGAGGAAGACCCAAGCAATTTCGTACCTTTTTTTTTTTTTTTTTTTCGTGCGGAAATCCCTTCGGATACCCCCCCGCCGGCCAGCAATTTCGTACCTTCAAGTTATTAACGCTCATCTAATAGCGAACAGCAGTCGCACCGGCATCGAAAGCAATTCTGGTTAGAAATTTCGATCTAAAGTTCAACCGTGTTCTGGGTGACTACACGCCTACTAAGAAATATTATATTCATTAGACGTATGTTTATATAAAATGGGAGTTTGGATCCGTACAAAAACTGGCAGTCCCTCGGTCACTTAATTCCGATCACGTGTAGTTTGCACTATGAACCGGTAAACACATCTACACGCATTACACTATCATTGTATAATCTTTTATTTGATGAAAAGATGAAAATGTCTGGACTTTTTTTCCGAATAAAGACGGGAAGGGTTGGACCCCAAAAACAGCCCTCGTCCTACTGGCTACGCCCGTGTGTTGTAGGTATATGAATAAATAATGATTAAAAGTGACAATTACAAAGTTTCTAAGGAATTTTATCGCTCAGAGGTCAGATAGACATGATAAGTTCGAAAGAATTTATATATGTAATATATAATTATATACATATATATATATATAATTGTATGTCTGACAAGGGTCACAAACTTTCCTTTCGGGGTTGGGAGGTCAGACGCTAGTCGCTTTCATAAAACCCGTATTAGCCAAACCAAAAAAAAGAGCAGCAAAAGAAACAATGGAACAACGCTAAGCTAATGATGATGAGAAGGTAACAGGGCTTAGTAAAACTTAAAAGTAAAAAGACATCCACATCATAGTAAGAACTTAATACATAGTTACTAATTCAATCATCGTACTAAAATATTTCTTCCAAACACATTCGGTTTATTACATCGTGCTTCGATGTTATCCAAAGTACTTGTACATTCCCCTTTATTAGATACCGGAGTATGCCAAACAAATTAAACAACTTTGCCGTCTTATTAAATTGCCCAAAATCTTTTACCTCAATGAATAAGTTTGAATCACTTTATCAAGATATGCTTCTAATGTTAATAACTCAATATATGGGTGATCGACGGTTCGACGTTTTCTAAAAATGAAACATAAGTAGCTAGATCGATTTATCACCCATGTATACTAAATTTCATGAATATCTTTGGAGCCGCTTTCGAAATTCAGCAAGCCTCCCATGAAATGAACATCTGCAAGTACCATGAAACGCACTTATCCCAAATCGGGCCCGAAGATGGCACCTGACAGTTCATTCGGCTTAAAATGACCTAAAGCGACCTGAATCCGCAGAATTTGGAATTTCGACAGCCCGCCAAAAAAAATATTCACGTGAAAACAAGATACTATACGAATTAGTTCAGAAGTTCAAAAGGTTGTCATAATTAAATACAAAGGAATGTATTTTTAATATGTTGGTTTATTATAGTTAATTAATCTTAATCTATATATATAAAAATGAATCGCAAAATGTGTTGGTAAGCGCATAACTCAACAACGCCTTGACCAATTTGACCAATTCTTTTTTTTAAATGTTCGTTGAAGTCCAAGGATTGTTTTTAAGGAGAGAAAAGTTTAAAAAATTGCATAAAAAAATGACAGGCATGTTTGGGATTAATAGGTGATACGGGGCGAAGTAAGCCACGGGCGAAGCCGCGGGGGACAGCTAGTTTTTAATATAAATATATTGAAAACGAAGACCTCCTTGATATGTTCCATTCAGACCCGAACAATTGTCCCGACCGAAGGAACGAAATTCGAAGTAACTTCACGGTTACTACAAGAATTGCTCATTTAAAGGTATTTGATAGTATAAATCCTAATATTTTTCTTAACTTTTGTTATAAACATCTCTATACATATGTATATAAGTACTTGTCTTGATTGACTGACTGGCTCATAAAAACAAAGCCTGAACCGCTGGTAGTAAAAATTTCAAATGTTTGCAGTTAATGCCTTTTATATTGTAAGCAACAACGGCATTTTTGGAAATTTCACCCCTTTTTTTTTTTTTTTTTTCTTATCGTGCGGAAATCCCTTCGGATACCCCCCCGCCGGCCAGCGGGGGCGGTTATGTCGGGCTTGCACCGACTAAAACCGCACGCCGTCTCGGGTCTTCAGACGCCGGGGTGTAAGGTTACCCATAGAGCATATCCCTCGCACCCCGACTGACCCTGGGCCATCTCACCACTAACAGCATCGCTCATCCTGTCTCCTCTGAAAGCAGAGGAGTACGGAGAGCGATGTGTTCCCGCTACGTTGGGTATTGGCCGACGATCAATGCCAACCCTATGAAGGGGTGAAGGGGAAGCCATTGACCGCCGCCCTGGGTGTACCGGCCGCTCCGATTCCGTTCCCCCCGGACTGCAGCGGGATCGGAATCGGAGCGACACTCGAGGAGGTTACCCAACACACACCCCTGGAAATTTCACCCCTAAAGCGAGTAATGTACGCAACTTTCCCGTGTGGAGTAAGTACGGACAGCAAGTCAATAATATATTAACTAAATCAAGACTGATATCAATATTGATACAACACCGTACTTTTGTGTATGATATTTGAAGTATTATTTATATGTATAGTAACCTATTTGTTCGCATATTTATAGTCATAATTTATAATGACATTATTTTAATGATCGCTAACCACAATATTAATTCGGCATATTTTATAGCTAACTATTCATTTATTAAAACTTCTGTTAGCATTACTAGAAGGCTGAAGTCCTGTGAAGTGGGGCCTAGACAAGTAATGATGATTCATTACTTGTCTAGGCCCCACTTCACAGGACTTCTATTTCAGTGTGGTTATAAATAATAAACGCGTAGATTACGTGAAAGCGGAGCTATGCCTTAGCCTATTCCGTTCGATTCTAACCTTTAAACTTAATCTATCTGGGTCGGCCAGCTGCAAGGCTAGATTCCACCAGTTTTCACCAAATTTCATCCAGATCCGTTCAGGGGCCTAACCACGACGCGCTTAAAACAATTCAGTTCAATTCAGTGATGGCGAGGAAAAGAGATAGAGCTATATGTGGTATATATTCGGCTTTATCTCTGTCCCCCAGTGGCGCTGAATTGAATTGAATTGAATTATTTTAAGCACGTCGTGGTTAGGCCCCAGCACGTTTCTGGTGTGATTGAGTAACAAACATCTTCATCCATCTATCCAAACTTTCGACACTGGGATCGTTGTCCAATATTTCAGGTGTAATCAGAGTCAAAACGCCTAAATAGCGTAATCTAAACACCTTATTACAAAAAAAACGACGGGTTGCACTGCGGGAATGCCGGCAGAAGTAAAAACTTGAACATTAACGTTGTGCATTTTTGATATTTTGGAATGGTTAGGAAATAATTTTGCACGAATTGCTTTAATTATCAGTATAAAAGTACTATCATTTATGTGGTAACATACAATATTCATTTATTGCGCTATCGTACACAAACATGACAATTTTTATTACATTAAAAAGTTTATCTCTCAGAAAAATCAATTTCCATCCATAATTTCAACGACTTTTTCATCATCATTATTACCAGAACCATCATCACCAATATATTTATAGAGTACTCACTCATTTTCTTTCGCTATTTCTTCGTAACTTCTTTCATTAATAGATTCACTTTGTTAAATTTCCATTTTATATCAATAGATTTATGGCACAAAACAGAATAAATATATATGATGATCTTGCACCTCGGTCGGAATCGATCTCAGTCTTGATGAAGTCAACAACCACTCATTAGACGAATGCGCCACCAAGGTTGTTAAGTACAGTGTGAAATTAGCGCTTCTATAATTGCTGTCTTAAGATCAGGTCACGTGTTTACTGACGCGAGTTTAACCTTTTTTACCCGTTACAAAAAAAGTGCACAACGCTGCTAAAGAAGTTTTCACTTCAAAAAAACATTTAATAACGGTAGTTGGTTATTTCCTTTCAAAGCAGCCAGTAGAGCTAAGAGTTACAAGAATAAATTATTTATATAAAAAAACTGCCTCGTTGGAATGCATTTTCCAAATAGTGCGAATCAATCTGTTTCTAGTTTTCATCACTGAAAATCAAAAGCATTATTATTCTAGCAGTGTCCCGTTTGCGTCCAAAGGTTGCCCTTTGGAGCCCAGGGTCCACTTTTCGGCTTTTAATGCAATGTCAAATGACTGCAATGGGCAGCACTGGGGAGTGGCTGCCATCTGATCTCACAAACCTGAGAGAAAAGCCTGCGCCAATGCCTCATTTGTTGTTTGGTGGGTGTAGCATGTGAAATTGACTTTATCCCCAAAGGTCTCTATCTATCTAAATAATTAGTTACCCTATTTTAGTTTCAAATCAAGTTCCGATAATCAGTTCTTTCCTCTTATTAAGATCTATAATAAAATGACGATATGAAAGTAAATTCCCAGTCGAAGTACCGATGACCGCTCTAAAAATACGATAAGGAAGCTATCGCAGAGTTGGTTATCGGTGCGGCAAACATAGGACCAACCGTTCATGAATAGTTAAAATGTGGACCTATAAGGAAATGTCCACATGGACACGAAAAACACACACGAAACAACAAAAGGGCCTTCCGAATGAAAACTCAATATTCCAACTTCAACAAACCTTACTGCTACATAAAACATTGCGGATTCAGTCGCCGATAGAGCTGTTGTTTAAATAAAAATCAGTTTCAGGGGATGTGCAAGCGTTTTAGATGTTCGTGTGAGCTTGGGCTTATTGTGATGGAGGCATGCGCGGTGCGCGGTTCTCGGTCTAGCGAAGCACAGTGGCATTCGGCGAGACGCGGGGATCGCGCGCGAGTCCCGCCGCGCCGGATACACTACGTACGTACTTACGTAAGTGACGTAAAAATAATTGAATATAAAAACTTGATATACGACACCGCGTATGTGTCCGCTAGTGATTTTATACAAAGACTAAGTTAGCCTTATTCCTATCTAATGTCGTCAAGTTGTAAGTGTGTGAACATTATGTTTGTGTTTGTTTGACATTTTCTGTGCTAATATGGATATTATTGGTGTTTGTTTATACAGACGTGTTGTTTAGTAAGTATATACGTGACCTATTTGTATAGAATAATACCGCAGTAATGAATCGAATTTTGCGATTTAAATATCATATAGATAATAATTAATATATCACTATTTTTGTAAATGTTAATATAATAACGTAAAAGAGTTTTAATAATTTAACATATTTTGCTATCGTTATAACTTTTTTTCACTAAAAGACTGGTTTTCTCTCCAGTAACATCTCACGGCAAACGTTTGAGTTTCATTATAGAACACATACGTCTGTAGTTTTGAAATACCTAAATAAATAAATATTTAATTAAACCTGGATTTCTCCAGTTAAATTCCCTGCAAATAATCCGCGTTATTATGTTTGAGTACAACGTAATAACTGAATTTAATGTAGTAAAATATACTAACAGAGTTTAGTTCGCCTTCACTGTAGTTCTTATCGTTAATGAAATCCAGCCTTAGTTATCCACAACAATATTTTGTTGTAATTATGTGACCTACGTTATAATACCTACTTGGTCTTTATGGCAGTTTTAAATCATTAATTAAGTAAATAGTTGTATTAAAAATGGATCCTCCTATTTAAAAATCTGTTAAACCATCTTATAATATTTTTTATAAGATATTATAAGATGGTTTATATGTTTTTTTATTTATATCATTATAGATATTATCTTTTAAACTAAAACAAATACAAATTATTATTTTTTTGTCCTCTGGATATTATAAAAATACTTTAACATCAATATTATTTTAGTTTTAATATGCAGTAAATTTCTGTCCGTAAAATAATTCTATTATATTCAAGTGTATGTACTAAAAAAAGGTTTTATAATAGCAGTCTAATACTTTTTGTAATAGTACAAAACAATGAGTATAAAAAAGAAAAAATCTAAGCACGTAAACTTACCCTTCTTATAACGATTAACCAGATTTTTAGCTGACTTCAAATCGGAAGAAGTTCTATGTTCGTCGGTTACTATTTTTCTTGAAGTGAAAACTCCTTTAGCGGCGTTGTGCACTTTTTTTGTAATGGGTAAAAAAGGTTAAACTCGCGTCAGTCAACACGTGAACTGATCGTAAGACAACAAATATAGAAGTGCTAATTTCACATTGTAGTTAACAACCTTGGTGGCGCCTTCGTCTAAAGAGTGGTCGTTGACTTTGTCAAGACTGAGATCGATTCTGACCGACGCCCAAGAAACACTTTTTGTCATCATATAACTTTTTGTAATATTTATTCTATTTTGTGCAATTAAACAAAGTGCATCTATTAGTGAAAAAAGTGACGAAGAAATAGCGAAAGACAATTAGTGAGTACTTTATAAATATATTGGCGATGATGGTTCTGGTAATAATGATGGTGAAAAAGTTGTTGCAATTTTTTTTTGTTTTGTTTTTTTTTTTAATTATGGGTTAATGTAATATAAATTGTCATGTTTCTGTACGATAGCGCAATAAATGAATATTGTATGTTACCACATAAATGATAGTACTTTTATACTGATAGTTAAAGCAATACGTGAAAAATTATTCCCTAACCATTCCAAAATATCAAAAATTGCACAACGTTAATATTCAAGTTTTCACTTCTGCCGGCGCTCCTGGAGTGCAAACCCGTCGTTTTTTGTTTACTTTATGATTAAAGTACATTGGTTTACTTTATCGTCATCATCATCATCTTAGAGCTGTTCCCGGTTGCATTCGAGACTTTGGGTCTGCTTACTCCTTCTACTTTTTTGGTTCGGCTAATACTTTCATAAAGTTTCCAGAGGAAAGCCATCGCCAAAGCTTCGTCAGTCAATCTGCAGGTTTAAGGAGAGATTGAACCCATAGGTCTTGGTGGGGCCTATACACCCAACATTGGGTTACCTAAATCTAGCCTTAGCCGTATGAGCTCCCGGGCACAGCCAATTCGAGTCACCGAGACTCGTGACTCAAACTTTTGCGTTTTACTAACAAATCCTTCTCGAGAAGCGGTCCGTAATTTTACTTCGAGAGTTATATGTTCGATGAATGAAAAGTTGACAGAACGTTTGATCGAATATTGCTATTTCGAATGAACCGTTTATCGCCTAACGCAACTTCGACTGAACGTTTTATCGAATATTTATCAATCGATGGACTGATGTCCGAAAATTAGTAAAGTGGGTTAGGTTAGGTTAGAACTGTGACCCCAACAGAGCGCAAGCCGAGCGAGCGGAGCGAGCGTGCCGCGGTAGCGGCCGGCGAAGCGCTGGAATCAGCTTCCTTTTCATAAAATTTCATGTCTAAATCTCATTCGAAACAGCAATCCATCGATTAATAAATATTCGATAAAACGTTCAGTCGAAGTTGCGTTTGGCGATAAACGGTTCATTCGAAATAGCAATATTCGATCAAACGTTCTGTCGACTTTCCATTCATCGAACATATAACTCTCGAAGTTTAGTTACGGACCCCTCTAGAAGCAAAATACATTTCTTGCGTTTCCTTTTCAATAAACTCCTTATTTTCCCATCTATTATTTCCAAAATACCCGGTTGGTTACATGGTAACCAACCGGATGGTATAATCAAAATACAGAGGGTATAATTTGTGCTTGTGAGACAAGCAGACGTTAATGTTAATGTATATTATCTATTATATAAAAATAAATCCTTGATACTCGTGGTCACGTCATAACTTCAAAACGATATTACCGATTTTGCTTTTTAAGTTCTCTAATATTTTATTGAAGGTTGTGTAGGTTCTAGAATAAGAAAAAATAATATAATTGCGAAGAATATTGGAAAATTTCAGAATACTTAACGACTATTTCAGTATTCCAGTTTTTAATTTATTACTAGCTATTGCCCAACAGTAGTAGTAATAAGTAGTAATAAATTAAAAACTTCAGTGTTAACATAACCATTAATTTTATAGCGTTGAATTTCAATAAACGAGATACGATGAGTACATATTAACATAGAAGAACGCTTCTTCACTTACAAAGAAGCAAGTCAAGTGGTTCTCAATTCATTCTGTAAAGTCGACGTTTATTGTGTTATACAATACTCGTTATATTACACAAAATTCTTAATATCAGAACGAAAGCAGCGTCAGGTATACTAAAGGAAGGAATTACAATTTATTTGTTATAACAATTTACAATTATTTGTGTTAATAAGTAACTTCGAATATTCGAAAAAAAATCCGTAATGCACGAACGTTACTTAATTAGATGTTGAACTCGATAATTTTACCATAAATACCGGTTTACCTACCAACCGTATTTCTTTGATTAAAGCACCGAGTATAAATACTCGTAAGCGCACGTGCTTCAAGGAAATGTTTCGTTTTGATTAGTTTAATTGTATGAAATGTGGTTTTATTCAAAATTAAGTCAAAAGATTACGATGTTATATTAGAACCTCATAATGTGCTCGACTGAAGAAGTCATCATAATGCTATTTTTTTCTTAATTTTGAAATAAGTAATATATTCTCAGAATGGGGAAGATCGGAAGCTATGGTGCCAATTGGGAGAGGGCTATGTCCAGCAGTGGACTGCGATAGGCTAATTGATAATATCGTGAGAAAATAGACTACCTATTTAATATTTTCTGCAACTGTTTTTTAAATTTTAAAATGAAGATGGAACCTTCATTTGAAAATTTTAAAAACAGTTCGAACTAAAGTTAAATTACTTGCTGATTTATAGTTTGTGTGTTGACATGCGTTGGTAGTATATTATGTAAAGTTAGGCCCACAACCTCAAGATACTAAATCTGACTCCGTGCTATTACGCTGTCGCTTTGCTATCTTTCAATCAATTTATCAATTAACCTATTGCAGTCCACTTCGGGACTTCGGTCTCTCCCAATGTGTATTAAATGAAGGGTTTGAGGCTACTGTTGCCACACTGATCAGAGTTTTGTTTCGAGTTAACCTTCTTTTATGTCCCTCTGGCCTCGGCAGAAGGTACACTACATAAATACGAAAAAATTTAAAGAGTGTGTGCTTAAGACAGCACGGCAGAAGTGAAAACCATTGTTTTAATATATAATATTAGCACGATAAACCGCTAACTACACACACTAACCTCACAATGTAAACCAAATAATTGTCAAAATAATTTTTATTACGTGCCAATAATAACTATTAAATTAATAAAGACAATTCTTACGTATGAATTGAATATACTAAACACAGCGACACAACAGCGAAGAGCAGCTGCCTGTATCTTTCTCGGTCAGGTACACTCGGCGGAGCATGATTGCGGCAATGGTGCGGAGCGCGAGCGCGTGGGCCGCCGCCACCTCCTTCTGCGAGCATGTAATGCTTGCGAAGGAGATGGCGGAGCGCGCCCGGGAGAGATTTAGAACTCTCCCGGACCGCCGAGCCCTAAACTTGCTCGCCGCGCGTCGCAGGCGACTCAGGAGGACGGAGGTCGTTAAGCGACCTCCGTCCTCCATAAGCGCAGGCCTGGGGGTGGCTGGTGAGGCCAGCTGTCACCCCAGCAGAAGCAGGCCGGGACGGTGGGGCGACTAGCTCCCCCAAACCGGGGCAAGACGGGGACACCGTGGTTCCCAAACCCGAGGGGGCCATCTCGAAACCGGAGATGGCCCAGGGTCAGTCGGGGTGCGAGGGATATGCTCTATGGGCAACCTTACACCCCGGCGTCTGTAGACCCGAGACGGCGTGCGATTTTAGTCGGTTCAAGCCCGACATAACCGCCCCCGCTGGCACGCGGGGGGGGGGGGTATCCGAAGGGATTTCCGCACGATAAAAAAAAAAAAAGGTACAGTCGGCGGTCCCGAGTTCACCCGATCGAGCCTTTCACCTCAGAGCGTGACGGATCACTCTAACTTACTACCTTTTTTTTTTTTTTTTTTTCATCGTGCGGAAATCCCTTCGGATACCCCCCCCCGCCGGCCAGTGGGGGCGGTTATGTCGGGCTTGCACCGACTAAAACCGCACGCCGTCTCGGGTCTTCAGACGCCGGGGTGTAATGTTACCCATAGAGCATATCCCTCGCACCCCGGCTGACCCTGGGCCATCTCACCACTAACAGCATCGCTCATCCTGTCTCCTCTGAAAGCAGAGGAGTACGGAGAGCGATGTGTTCCCGCCACGTTGGGTATTGGCCGACGATCAATGCCAACCCTATGAAGGGGTGAAGGGGAAGCCATTGACCGCCGCCCAGGGTGTACCGGCCGCTCCGATTCCGTTCCCCCCGGACTGCAGCGGGATCGGAATCGGAGCGACACTCGAGGAGGTTACCCAACACACACCCCACTCTAACTTACTACCTACGGAAAAATCTGTAATCTGTGTGCGTTGCGCCAAAAGAAGTTTTCACTTCAAAATCTTAATTCCGATAGTCACGAATTTTAAAGTTCCGGTTTTTGTAATTCTTAATGATTCGAAATTCCTTTCTGAAGTTACTAAGTCTTATCAAGTCGAATATCAAGAAGGTTTAGTCTCTCCGTGATCAGTGTTAGTAGTAAAATAACAAGTCCAGTCTTCTAGTCACGTGTAGAGTCGATCAGCCGCTTTCCCAAATTTTTGTAGACAAAACGGACACTTGGACTCTATGACCACGGCGTCTCAACCCCAAGCGGCTCAAAAACATAATCACCTACTAGGTTGGAATATTTACGCCGTTTGAGGCTTTCCGCAGATGCAGCAGCAGCGCTGGCACAACACGCTGTGCTTGGAAGGTGTGAAGGCGCCAGGGTGGCGACGCACGTTGCATCCCATACCAAAGACCTACCCATCTTCCAAGTCAGTAACGACATACCATCCGGGCTGTCAGCCCATTAGGTTCACGAACGGCTGGTATGCCAGCGGTGATAAAAACACTTCGAATTATTTCGTTGATGCTAGCGTGTCGCGATATACGGCCTGCGCTTCTGCTGCATGAAAGGCCACGGTGCCCAAGGCTGTCGACAGCTTCACCACAGTGACGATGATGCGATGAACACACGGCGCTCCCAGACGGAGGCAAGTGGCAAGGCGGAAAGTAGTATCATTCAACATGGTACCGATGTTGGGCGATGGAAGGGCCTGGATCCAGAGCCCTGACTCCCATTCCCGCACAGCCAACAAGCGCACACGCTCTGCAACATTGGAAGATGTATTTATTAAATTATCTTTTACCAACTTGCAGAGCAGCGCATCCCATTGTCTCTGGGAGTAAAGGTTAGCAGGCATTTCAGTATTGGGACAAGCCACCTTCCAAGCATTTATGGCATCGATCTTCCACGACACTTCAGTCAACCTGTGTGTTCAATAGAATTTTCCTGGTTAACTCCTTAGTGCCATAGACCGACGACAGAAATTGTACATATTGTTGCAGCAATAGCCCAGTGGCGTACGTAACGGACTGCCGAGACGAGGTCTCGAGTTCGATCCCCAGTTGCCCCGGGCACCCCTCTGACTTTTCCTTGTTATGTGTGTATTAATAAAACTATTAATTATCGCTTGCTTAGTAATGTGCTCGGTAGACGGCAATAGGCTTGCCCTCTATTACATTGAGACCCAAACATAACTGGCGAATCGTGGGTGTGTAATACATCTCTACCTACCCCTTCGGGGATACAGGCGTTAAGTTATGTTAGCCCTACGTTAGCGTCTACGTTACGCATAGGCAAGAGATAGTTTAGACCTTGAATTCAGCTTTATTCAAGCCATCCGTGGTTGAACCCCATCTAAATATCTTTCTCATCTGGTTACTGCTCTTAACCCAGAAAACCCAACCAGGTGTTATAACACCGCTCAAATAGATTTAAACTTACCCTTAAATTTTATATTTAAAAAGTTATATTTCAATAGATTTTTTGCGGTCATCTCATTTAGTACTTATCGAAGTTGGTTTAAGTGCACTCGTAATAAACAAAATATAATTACCAGCGTACATTTTAACAGCGTAAATTGTGTTTCATAGCGGCAGTATTGTTTAGATTCTTTATATCTGGAATAAGGTGAGTTATTGATAATCAATTATTTCTTTTTCTATCTTATTAACATAATTTTATTTATAGTACGACTGTTTGGTACCCAAATAAAAATAAAATGATAGTATCCTTGCAATATGTATGTATGTTTTTGTCCTTAAAATAGCACAGGTGTTATAACACCTGGTAGGTATATCTATGTCTTTCATATTTTGGTACGTAATTTTAGATACTGCCATAAAAAGCCTTGAAGCTCGCCGAAATAATAGCGAAATTGGAGAAAGTGGATGGCGATACAACTTTGCCTAGTGCTATTGCTATTTTACCACCCATAAATGCTAATGCAGACGTAACAGACGAGGATTCTGGTGACGAAAACATCGAGGTGAACCTTTTTTTCTTCGGTATCTACATGTATTTCATGAATTGAGTAACAGAAACCAGCAAGCAACAGAAACCATTAGAGGAAACAGGACCTGCCAATGCTCACTGCCATCCAATAATGCCTTCAAAAAGGTTGAGAGAGGTACTTTTCAATACAAATCAAGTAAACCAGCAAACATCTTGATCTGCAAGTGGAACGATAATAGCCCCGTAACTGTGGCATCCAATGCACATACTGTTGGGCCTCTATATAAAGCAAAACGTTTTTCTCAACAGTAAAAGAAATACATTATGATCAATCAACCTTCCGTAAAAAAATAATAATAATGAGAACATGAGTGGCGTAGATAGGTTTGATCAAAATATAAGTCTTTCTAACCAAAGCTCTTTTCGTGGTAAAAAGTAGTATTTTCCACTCATCTGTAATTTTTAGATAATAGTTACTCACAACGCCTGCTATATAGACAGGATGCAGATGAACACCATCATTTGACTTTTCGAAGGACCGGCACAAAGGCTTTTTTGCTAGCCCCACTCCCATGGCTCACATGGCAAGTTCTAGTTTTGACAGGTTTGACCATATCCTTGAATTTCAGAAGAAAACTAATTTCGTTTGTCAGAAGTGTGTTGTTCATTTACATCCGACGAATTGTTTTTCTTTAGCATGCTCGGATTTTTACACAAATTACAAACTTACATTGGGACCACATAACTGGCGAATCGTGGGTGTGTAATACTTCTCTGCCTACCCCTTCGGGAATATAGGCGTGAAGTTATGTTATGTTATGTTACAAACTTACAAATTAGTAAAAATAAATAACATTAATTTCATATTATTTTCTTTTTTTATATCCAATCCTATAATACTCCGTAGTATCATAGTGCATAATCCTACCAGGTGTTATAACACCGCCCATTTTCCAGCTTTCCCAGGTGTTTCCGAATTATTTTATAATTTTTTTCTTAACATTAGGCCCGTATGTAATAACATATTAAAATATTATGAATATTTGTGATGACAAATAGTTTCAGGGTTATCTGGGTTAACACTTTGATGTCGTCAAAGTATGAATTGCTACTTTGCATTACAGAAATAAATAATATATATACGACCGCATTCGCGTAGACATCAAGTTTAAAAGTTGTTTAAAAATTGTTCTAAAATCTATGGATAGGTCTTCAAAAATGATATTGAAGTTTCTAATATCATTTTATTCTAAACTGAATAGTTTGCGCGAGAGACACTTCCAAAGTGGTAAAATGTGTCGTCCCCCCCTGTAAAGAGAATGATAAAACTAAAAATAAAAAGTAAAAAAATAATAAAGCGGCCATAGCCTAGTGGTGTACGTAACGGACTGCCGAGACGAGGTCTCGAGTTCGATCCCCAGTCGCCCCGGGCACACACCTCTGACTTTTCGTAGTTATGTGTGTATTAAAAATGTTGATTATCGCTCGCTTAGTAATGTGCCCGGTAGATGGCAATAGGCTCGCCCCCTATTACATTAGGACCTAAACATAACTGGCGAATCGTGGGTGTGTAATACACCTCTGTCTACCCCTTCGGGGATACAGGCGTGAAGTTATGTTAAAAAAAAAAATGATGAACATTACCATGTAAACTTCCACCGAAAATTGGTTTGAACGAGATCTAGTAAGTAGTTTTTTTACGTCATAAATCGTAAACCGCAATTTACCTTTCATTCATTCAACTCAAATATAAGAATTTAAAAAACATTATTATGTTACTTGCTCCTACGGAACCCTTCATGGGCGAGTCCGACTCGCACTTGGCCGCTTTTTTATATGTACTGGCATTCTCATTTTTGAAGCGAATGACAGTGTGTAACCTTATTCCTTCCAGATTTTTTTACCACTAGGTCTGCAAGGTGAATCGCTGCTTGCAATGATGAGCTGAGTGAGACATCGTGAATCAGATTTTGAAAATTTTGAACAGTGATCATTCAGCAGTGAAAATTCTTTTTGAAAGTCATAACTCTGGACAGGCTTTCTGAGCGTGTAAAGTTTGGTCACAGTGTCTCGAGCGGTTATTATGTAATTCCATCTGGAATTTTTTTAACGGTGATCATTCCTCTGTGATAGCATTAACTTTTTCAAAATATATCCATAAACCTTCCTCTGATTGACCTCTTTAATCATGCCAAATTTGGTTCTGATTGGATTAGTAGTTTAGGAGGAGACCTGTGACAAAGAAAATCCTGAAGTCTGGTATGAGGAGCTTTCGCTCGACTTCGTCTCACTCAGCTCAATTAAACATCTATCACTTAGCTATAACGGTTTTACCTTTTCTTACAGGTGGAATAAAATCTACCACAGGTGAACGTAAAACCTTCATAGTAAATATTTTCTTAAAGTTTGTTTTGGGCTCTATCTGGTATCTCAAGTAATGGAATCACTTTATCAGTTCAGACATTTCAGAGTTTCCAGTCTGTTCATGACATTTCAGAAATGAGAATTCACTTTAAATTCAATACTTTATCCTTCTATTGCAGCTGTGCTAAATTCAAAATGTAACATGCAAGGTGAACGCCGAACTAAATAAGTCAGACGACACGATGCAAGGGTGGTAATGCACCATTTCCTAGTCTAGGCCAGCACTTTCATTTTTTGTATGTGAGAGTGCCAAAAGTTTTGCGCACTGCGTCTCCCACCACTTGCCTGACTGAATATGTATGACAGTGACTTGCCAATTCAAATTCGGTTACTTTATTTACCACAGTGTAGTCTTATTGGAATTTTAACGGCGATAATCTCCTTTTTGTTATTTAAAACATCTTACGTAAGTCTGAGGTTGCTGGAATGTAATGAAATGCGAGATGTGAGATCATCAGATTTCCTCGGGGCTGCATTTGTTCATTTTATTAAACAATCTCGGTAGACGATATTAATGAAATTAAACTTCGTTGGCTCAGTGGTTTAAGTGGCTATTACGTTATTGACATTAGATCAGGCATTGCGTGGACAATTCTTATCTCTGTATTGACTTCTGCAAATTTTAAGTTCCCTAATATTAACTGATGTGTATGTTATTCCTTTAATCATAATATCGAAATCTTATGTAAGGTTTATAAGTTAAGTGTATATATATCTATATATATAAAAATGAAACCCGTTTTCCGTTGTCACGACATAGCATGAAAACGGCTTGACCGATTTGGCTGATTTTTTTTTGTAGTTTTCTAATACTCTGTACAAGGTTCTTACGGGAAAAAATATTAAGAAAATCTCTCAGAATTTTTTTTTTTCGTGCGCACACCGTACGGCTTTAGTCGATACACGACAAAACCACCCCCGCTGGCCGGTGGGGGGTATCCGAAGGGATTGATCCTCCCCAAGTGTCCGTTGCCGGGCACCCCGGGTAAGCCCTTGAATTCAATACATGGCGGATCATTTTGACGTAGCGAAGCACGTACCGGGCCGCTAGTTATAGAATATATCTATATTATAAAAAAAAACATAAATTAACTCTATGGATGTAAATAAACAAACCGCTATCCAGATGGATAGCTGTCACGGTAGCTGAAATATACTAACCATGTAAAAATCATCTAATAGTTTTTTTTTTATATTTAGGACACGTCAATTTGACTTCACCTCGCCTGATGGTAAGCTGAAGGTAAAGTCTTAGGAAAGAGGGTCACCATTACATACACGTACCATGTTTACAATGGTCGCACTCAGCTTGACGGCCTCGTCAGAAGAGGATTGTCGTCGCAGCACCGCGTGACACCCACCGGTCCCACTAGTGCTGCGACCCTGCCCGGTTATGCACTTGCTGACCCCTGAACGCAATCAAACCGAAATTGAATTACTATGGAGGGTTTTTCGCAATCGTGCACGGTGATACCCACCCGGCCGAATTTTGTGACAAATTTGTGTCATCAAATTTCTACCACCAGCCGTTTTCCGTTAGCTCGTAATTTCCATATATGGCATCCACGTCACCCTAAGACGTACGTATAGGAGAATTTTACATTTTCAGGACGTAACCAGGTAGCTCAGTTAGTCAGAGTATTCCCACTAGAAAGGGACTGTTCGCGGGTTCATATCACATCCTGAGAAGTTGGCCTTTCCGATTTGAATTTATAGGAAAAGTTAGCATACTAATTGGTTCAATATTTGATATTTTTCCATTGTGTTTATTACATTTTAATGTCTTTATACGTGTTTCAAAATTATAGTACGAGAATGGGCTCAAACCTCTTTCTAAAATTCGATTTAACTACTAAGTAAAATAATTAATAAGAAAAAGTTTTTGTTAATTATTTTATTTTCCTCTTTTTAGTTTTAGTAATCTCATGTAGCACCAGAGTGACCCTGAATACCATGTGATAACAAAGAGTTCGCCAAGACAAAATAAAGGAGCCCAAACTCGATAAGTTTATCTGGTGTAGTTTAGGAGTACCTATGGCCACCTTCCTATTCCATCTTCGTATAAACAAATACACACCTTGTACAACATAGGTCAACACGAATTTTGTTTTAGATACGAGATTATTAAATTCTTGATAGATTTATCGATAAATTACACAAACAAATGTAATCTGTAAAAGTTTGCTTTTGTATCCAGGAGAACGGTTGACCATCATGTTTCGTTTTATGGGCCCTGATAACGGTTTTAACTTTTTAAGGAATATGGGCCCTATTTTCTATATTTTAAAGCATATTGAATAGAAAAGTCATAAAATAAACTTTAGGACAAAGGCATTTTTTTTATGTCGAGTTGTGAATTGTATGTACTGACGAATTATTTTAGAGGATGCCTAATTTGTCAAATGCCATGCAAAATTCGGCCGGGTGGGTACTACCGTGCACGATTGCGAAAAACCCTCCATAGAAATCCAATTTCGGTTTGATTGCGTTCAGGGGTCAGCAAGTGCATAGCCGGGCAGGGGGATTGTGGTCGCAGAACTAGTGGGACCGGTGGGTGTCACGCGGTGCTGCGACGACAATCCTCTTCTGATGAGGCCGTCAAGCTGAGTGCCACCATTGTTAACATGATACGTGTATGTAATGGTGACCCTCTTTCCTGAGACTTACCTTCAGTTTACCATCAGGCGAGGTGAAGTCAAATTGACGTGTCCTAAATATAAAAAAAGAGAAAAGAAAATGATAATTAATGATATCATAGTCAGTTATTCAAAGTATTCGATCAAAAAAGGGACTGATTACGGATTAAAGTCCAGTACTGGATGTTCACTTTTAGATTTAAATTTATAAGAAAAGTTCGCATTCTAAGTACTTAAAAATTTCATTCATTTAATGTAACGAAGTAATCTGGAAACATGTATTAGTGAAGTGTTTAGTGTATTTTAACTTTTATTGTTATTGCTTCTATGAGGTGCTACCAGGGGTATTAACAGCCAGTTCTATCGGGTACAGACGGTCTATAATGGAATCGTGTTCTGTCACAAAAGCTTACGATCAATTGCTCATATTTATTCTCTAGAAAGAAAAACGCCTAAACTCTGACAGTATAATATAACTGTACTTACGTTTATAGTTATATTTTATTTCCTCTACCAAAATACCAGTTACCGCCTAACTTCGAGTCTCCGAGTTAATTAAAAAAAAATCATAACAGATTCTTCTTCCCTAATTTAAAATTATGAAATATACATTAAAAATTAAAATAACCTACTTTTTGTAGGGATACGGTCCGTTGTATCCTCATATTTTAATTACAAGCCGACAGAAGCTTTTCAAGTAGACCTTTGTACGTAATTAATTTGTAAATAAATGATCGCAGGGCAGGGCCAAGGCCGAACGTAGTACATTTATTACAAACTATTAGAACATTAATGAGAACCTCGTTGGTAACTATAAATGTAGACGAGAATAATTTGAAAATGTAAATATTACTTAAGTTTGCCTGTGTACCTATTAAAATTATACTTTCTATACACATCAGCTTTTATTTTTGGTAAATATGTTTTATGCGGAAACTTTCTTATACTGTCGTAGAATCACTATTTGTTTTAAATAAGTCATATCAATATGACATCACCTTGCCTGATGGTATGCTTAAGATAAAGTCTCAGGAAGGAGGGTCACCATTACAGATACTAATAATGCTACACTGGTGGTCCTCAACTTGACGGCGTCATCAAATACTTTTTCACTTCCCGCCTAAATAACCCCTTTTTTTTGGCGGAAATCCCTTTAGCACCACCCTGCCAGCCAGCGGGGGAGATTATCGCGACTCGGCTGACACAGGGCCAACTCCGGTTTTGAGATGCGAGTTTAGGAACTACGGTGTCCCCGTCTTGGCCCCGAAATAAAGGGGGCAGGAGAAGCAGGCCCTTCTGCGAGGGTGACAGGCGGCTCCACCTGTCACCCCCAGGCCTGCGCTCATGGAGGACGGAGGTCGTTGAGCGACCTCCAACGTCTGAGTTGCCTCCACGCCTCGCGGGCTCTGCGGATCGGGAGAGACCTGTCTATCCCGGACCCACTCCGCACTACTGAATTGTAGGAAAAAGGAAACACGCACTGGTGAATTATTTCAAGGCTTTGAAAAGAGGATTGGTCAATTAGTGAAACTGTTAATATTATTGAACAAAAAAATACTTCACGATACGAGTCGTTCCGTAATACGCACAAATATCCACATTTACCAGGCATGTGATACAAGTACATAATCATTGTTACTACGCGTATCCTTTAGTACTTTTGACATTCTGACGATAACAATTACAGTATACGAGCGGTCTACGAGATACTCCTACATACGGTTCTCGACGTGAGCTGACTACAAAAATCCTTACTAACATCACGAATTATCTCCTAGGTAGTCGGCATGATAAGCCGGGACTAACTGTGAACTGATTGTAATATGAACATACAAAGTATTTGAATGAAAGCCATTTCGGACTAGGCTCATTGTCCCAGCTAAATTGATTACATATACTGAGTGTTTTTTTTTATGGATGATAGGCTCACGTTTGACCTCTATCTCACCTGATCGTAAGTGATGATGTGGTCTACGATGGATCACGTTTGCCTAGAAGGAACCTATTCACACACTATTCACACTTGAAGATTCCAAGGTTATAGCTTTCCGGAAACAGGCAGGCAATTCCACTCCTTAGCTATACGCATAATAAATGTGTCGCCGAAACGTTTCGTGCGTATGAGTGGAATATTCACCATGTAGCGGTGGCGCGTCGCTGTGCGTCTGGTCGTTCGTTGGTGGAAAGGGCTTGGAGGTATCAAGTTGTGCAATTCCAGCGCACACTCTCCGAAATGCATCCGATAAAAGACCGATAGGCCTGCAACTTTGCGTCGATGTTTAAGGCTCTGTAGCCTTTTCTCGACGAGTGCATCGTTGTTAATGAGACTCTTGGTCCGTCTCTCTATTGTCTCTAGCGCTTCTAGATGGTATTTTGCTGAGCCATCACACAGATATGAGCAGTACTCCATACAGGATCGAACCTGCGCTTGGTACAGGTTGAGCAACTGTTCCGGTGTGAAGTACTGTCGCAATTTCGACAGTATGCCCAGCTTTTTTGCAGCCACTTGAGCTTTAGCCTCAATGTAAGACCCAAAATTGAGGGTGGATGTTAGAGTAACGCCAAGAAGCTCAAGGCGGTCGGTTATCGGCACGGATGCATTTCGGAATGTGGGATTTGGCTGAAATTGACTTCGCTTGGCGGAGAAAAGACACGCCTGAGTCTTAGTAGCGTTGAATTTGACCAAGTTAGCATCACCCCAATCGGAGACCGCTTTCAAGGACAAATTCAAACGCTCAACCATACTCTCTCGGAGAGACCGGATCTCCCCCACGCTGGCTTGGGGGTTTATTCTACTAATATTATATATGTGAATAATTGTGAAGATGTTTGGATGTTTGCTACTCAAACTGCTAAACGGATCTGGCTGAACTTTGATACAGGGATAGATTATAGTCTGGAATAACACATAGGGTACTTTTCATCCCTGAAATAGGTTTCATTGAATTGTGAGAACAGGATCAGAATTCCACGCAGGCGAAATCATCTCAGCCCAGTTGAGTCCCACTCGCATCTGAGGCTTTCACCTCGGTGGCCAGGATCGGCTATATACTTTCTTTATTATTTTATAAATATTGGTTACCATGCGCACGTATTCAATAAAAGGACATTCATTATTTACCTTCATAATACCAATGCCAAAAACATGATGATACATTATATTGTACCTATAAGCTTACAGCTGACGTAATAAGAATGCTTTTTCATAAAAGGACCTCAATAATATTCAAACTTAATTCAATAAATTACTGTCGAATTTCAACTGGTCAATTGATGAGTAGTCCTAATTAATCAGCAATGGTTTAATGAATGTTAACGATGAATAATAATACCTTTCTTTTTTTTTTTTTTTTTTTATCGTGCGGAAATCCCTTCGAATACCCCCCCGCGTGCCAGCGGGGGCGGTTATGCCGGGCTTGAACCGACTAAAACCGCACGCCGTCTCGGGTCTACAGACGCCGGGGTGTAAGGTTGCCCATAGAGCATATCCCTCGCACCCCGACTGACCCTGGGCCATCTCCGGTTTCGAGATGGCCCCCTCGGGTTTGGGAACCACGGTGACCCGTCTTGCCCCGGTTTGGGGGAGGGGCGCTAGTCGCCCCACCGTCCCGGCCTGCTTCTGCTGGGCTGGCTTCTTTTATGCGGGGCCACCTCGAGACCCAGCCGCCGGATCCGCCTAACGACTTGGGCAACCGCGGTCGTGGCCTTTCGGGTCGCTTCGCGGTACGTCGCCCCGCACGCCGTCACGAGCGTGTCGTCCGCGTAGCACGTGACGACGGCACCGCCTACGAGCTCACCGCGAAGCACCCAGTCGTATCTGATGTTCCACAGGAGCGGCCCCAGAACCGATCCCTGTGGAACACCGCACGACATTTCACGCCGACCGAGACCGGTCACGGTTGGGTAGATGACGGCTCTCTCCGTCAAATACGCCCCGACTATGCGGAGAAGGTAGAGAGGCACTTCGTGATACACGAGCGCCTCCCTAATGCAACTCCAGGGCAAGGTGTTGAACGCTTTGGCGATGTCCAGGGACACCGCCAACATCACCTCACCCCGGGCTACTGCATCCTCCGCCAGAGCCCTCACGCGCATGATGGCATCCACGGTGGAGCGCCTCTGGCGGAAGCCATATTGGCCATCCGCCAGGTCCGGCCCCACTCTTGAGAGGTGCTCGACGAGGCGCTTCGAAATTACTCTTTCAAAGAGCTTGCACACCTCGTCGAGCAACACTATGGGTCGGTAGGCGGACGGCGAGTCCGCCGGGCGCCCCTCCTTTCGGATGAGGACCAGTTTCCCCGCCTTCCACAATTTCGGAAACTGGCCCCGCTCCAAGCATGCGCTGAGAAGCCCTCTCAGTCGGGGCTCGAGAGCGTCGTCGACTAGAGCTAGGACACACGCTCGGCCTGGAATGCCGTCGGGTCCCGGGGCGGTGTGTTTGGCTCTTAGCCTTCTCACCGCCAGCTCTAGTTCTACCCAAGTGATCTCGGGCACGTCGTCGTCTTCCACGTCGGGCGCCATGCGCAACCGAGGCGGAGTCATCTGCGGTGGAACATGTTCCACCGCCCGCGCTGGGAACAGGGAGCCAACAACTCCTCCGAGCAGATCCGGCTGGAGACACCGGGTTAACGGCGGGGCCTTGGGGCGCAGCTTGCCCCTCACCATCCGCCCCCAAGGGTCCCGCTCCAGCGTCTCAAGCAGCTCGCGGAAAGCGTCCCGTTTGGAACGCCTTATCTCCGCTCAGAGGGCTCGTCTGGCCTCCCTGTATCACTTCCGCCGTGCAGTGCACCCCCACATGGCCCACCGACAGGCACCTATAGCACCTAGCCGGTCGGGCCTGCAGGAGCCGTACCTGCGCCCTCAGGAAGCCTCCTACCAGGAGGCTCCGCCCGTCAGCGACCTTTTGGGCCGCCGCGATAGGGCTGCCGACAACTGCTGCCCCCTGTCCACCGCGGCCGAAGCGGGAGCGGGAGCAGTCCCCGGCCTCCGCCACGGCGAGCCTGAGCTCTTCTGCCGTGACGGAGTCGTCCAGGCCCGTAATGCGCACTTCTGCGCATTTAATGGGCCTGGACACCCGGACGTCGGCTGCGTCCAGCGACTCCCTCAGCCGAGCCGCTAGGCCGTCGGCCTTGGGGCCACTGGCGGCGCCAGGGACCTCGAGAAGCCGGGCTCCCGTCCGTGTGCTCTTGCACCGGACACCCGGGATCTCGAGAGCCTTCAAATCGACGTTGGCCTTAACTTTGGCCAACACCTCGGCATACCCCATGCCCCTACCCGCTGCCTCCGCCGTCAGGGTGACGACGACGGCCGTGGTACGAGGGTACGGAGCCTCCCCGGCGCTGTCTTCGCGGCGGCCGCGGCCTTCCTGGCCTTCTTGGCGGCCTTCCGCCTCTTTTTGTTGGCACCAGCCACCTCCCAGCCCCCTTCCAGTGGGGTGGAGGTAGTCGGAGCCACGGCTGGGGCTGGGGCCAGGGCTGGGGCCAGGGCTGGGGACGTCTTCCCCTTGCCCTTTCCCTTGCCTTTGCCCTTCCCTTTCCCCTGAGCGGGAGGGGGCTGAGGAGCCGGCTCCGGCAGGGTCGCACCTGCAGCCGGGCGGGTGGGGCCCTTCTGGGCTGCAGCCGAGTAGCCGGCCACCGGCGGCGCCAGAGGCGGACGGCGGATGGAGTCCATTAAGGCCTCCATCCGACACATCATGCGCTCCTCCAGCGCCTCCATATAAGGGAGCCAGGACTCCGCCGGTGGTTCGCTGGACCGCGTCGTTCCCAGCGACCGCGCCGGCTGTGCCAGGTGCTGCGCTGGTAGCGCCGGCTGTGCCGGTTGCGCCAACCGGGACGACCTCGTCACACGCACCGGCTGCGCGGGTTGTGCTGGTGGCACTAGCTGCGCAGAGCTCGCTACCACCCTCTGCAGCTCCTCGAGAGCGGCAGAGAGCCGAGCTGTCTCCCGACGGGACTCAGCCAGGTCCGCCGCGAGGGCCTCATTTTCGGAGGCGGTGCCGAACACGATGTTCAGCATCTCCTCTTGTTTTGGGTCCGGGGACCCTTGGGACGATGCAGCCACTCTCTGGAGACTCTCCAAGAGTGACTGTGTCCTCCTGCCCAGCTCCGGTGCCGCAGAGGTGGAAGGCCTCGGCGGCGACTTGGCTGCGTCTTTCCCAGTGTTCGAGGGGGCTCGGATGGATTGGCCAGCCCTCGTGCCACCTCGCGCCCCTCGGCGGCCTGCAGCCACCTTGGACGCCGGCTTTGCCACCTCATCACTGCTGGAGGAGGCCGTCCCGGTGAGGGTAATTTCCTCATCCGACACGTCCTCCTTCGGCCTAGGCTTCCTAGAGCGCCGCTTCCGCTTCTGGGCAGCCTTCACGCCCAATCCCAGCGGGCTGCTCGCCCTGCTCCTCTCGCTAGCAGTGTCGAACTTCTCCGATACTACCGCGGTTTTTGGCGTGACGTCCACGCATGACTGCTGCACGACCTCCGCGCAGACTGTTTCGCTTGGTTTTTGGGGGGGGTTTTGTTTTTCGAAATTCTTATCCATGTAAGTCCCACGAGAATGAGTCAATATAAATACACTTCCCGGGTGACGCTCATTCCGGGAAGCGGGGTACATACTGTGGAGGTCCCCAGGTGTCCACAGGTTTTTACGACTTCGCTGTCGGGTCTTATAGCCTTTTCCTTGTCGCGGGCCGGCCAATCAAGGCAAGCCCCGCGTCCTCCGAGATCACATCTTCCCGCATGTGGCTAGCATGCAGGTCCATGACGATCACCCGGAGATTACGCGACGCGGAAGGGCAGCCACCCCTCCCATCACCGACGGCGGCACGAATGCCCGTCAGCCCCTGCGCGAGCAGTGGGCCGACCCGTCCTCTGATCCCCTCGGATCAACACGTCGCTCGCAGTGTCCCCTCTGATAACAGCAGAGGGGTACCTGGAGCGACCACCACCGCGGGCCTTGCAGGCCCGCCATACCCCGACCCCCTCGTGCAATGGGGTCAGCTGGCCCTGAAAAGGGCCGGTTGGTCGGACTCTTGGCCGTTGACTTTGACGCCAGCTACTCCAGAGGAGCAATCAATGATGCGTCATCGCCCACGTTGCCCAGGGTGCACCAAACGCGGAGGTGTTCCAACCAGTCGCACCCCAATGAATAATAATACCTGTTCGATGTAGAAACAATTCAAAACACTGTACCCAGCGTAAATTAATCTCTTTTCAGTCACATCTTCAATGAACCAGGGTGTATTTTACCCGGTCACTGATTTAGATATTTTTTGCTTTATTTATTTGCAATTTTTTTTAAACAAATTACCTTATAGGATATTCCTTTCAAACAAATAATAATAAAATACATTTTCATCACGATATTGACGATTTAAACTTTACATGTAAGCCCGCCGGTTCCGAGTGCTTTTGACCTGTCCTTTTTTCAATACATCATCAAACTGATCTCAATTCGTAGATTAAGGTAATTAACTAGGTAAGTATTGAAGTCGTAAGAATCTTGCACAAGTGACGAGCTGTATGACATAGCAGTAGAGTTTTTAACTGCTACGTAAGGTAACGCAAAAGGTCGTGGGTTTGATTTGCGCTCAGTGCAGATTTGGTGCAGATATTACACTTCGCCCGACACGAAAATTGTGTTCGATTATTATTTTATTTATTTATTTATTTATATACAGCATTCACACTCTTTACCGCTGTACTACCAAAGCAACAGTCATATTTTATAACGTATACGACTTTTTAAAAATCATATCAAACGGGTGAACAATCAACCTATTCTCTTTCATTCGAGCTAAAATTCTGGTTGTACCCAAAGCCTGCACCTTGGATTCCGGGATCCAAGTCTGATCTGATCCTGTCCTTCTTTTTCTTTCTAGGACTTGGTTTATTTTGGTTTTTACAGAAGCGGTTGCCATTTGACCCCCAACCACGAGAGGAAAACCTGCACAAGAATCTTGTCCCTCAAAAAACAGATGGTTGACTAGGTCTCTGAAAATCTCGTTGGGCCCGATACGCTCTGAGCAATCAGCCTATGACCTTGATTATGCATCAATAAGATCATAGGCTTATTCTACCTAAATACCTGAATGTCAAAATATTATTACCGACTACGTATAAATCCAATCCATTTATCAGAAAATTAGTTCACAAAATAATAATGAACATACTAAAAAAGTCGAAGTTAAGCTTCAACTTTGAAAGTCACCTCAGGGAAACATCTTTGTGAACTACCAAAATGGCTTCTTATATCAAAAACTAATTGAAACGGTCGACTAGCTGACGACGAACAGGCACGGTTGGGCATGGTTGAACGAGACATCGTGTGCCAGCCTCGCTCACAGGAGTGAACAGGAGAGAAACTCTTTGAAACTTCGCAAACATAAATCGTGCTAAGTTCATGAAGTTTAATGAAAGCACCACCCTCGTAATTGTTACCGCTGGGACTGCATTGCTACGTACATAAAATTGTTATATAATTTTATAGTCGTTAGGGCAACGTGTTATGCAAACTCGGTATTACAATGTTCGGTGTGTGAATTTGTTAGGTTTCAGAGTTATTAAGTTATGGATTTTAGATATTCTTACGTATTAGTCCGTTTTTTTTTGTAAATAACTTACATGAATTATTATAGTTTAATGAAGATCATGAATACTGACCTAAAATAGTTGGTTAGATAATTCTTAAGTATAGAGATTTTGAATAATGATGTTAAATTTCTTACGTTAACTGGTAACAATACAAATACAGGCTCACTAATTTGATCTTTCATAAACTTAATACTTTAATAGATTACATCATTATAACGCGGCTACATCATATGTTATACCACATAATAGATTTAAATATGACAGGCCTCTATACAGACTACACTATTTTAAAATAGTAAATAAGCTGTGTCTGTACATTGGAGATATTATAAAACTTGGCTTATGTTATATAACCGAATCTGAAAAAAAAAAGTTTTTGGAATTCTTATCTGTTTGCGATGGACGCAAAAACTACAGATGCCTTTAGATGCAGTTTTTTTATTGGAAAAGTGTTGGGTAGACTTGAAATCTGCCGTATGTTTGATGGTAGAACCGGAGATATGGTAAAAAAACGAAAACCGACCTCCGTGCGGGCGGAGCCGCAGGCATCAGCTAGTATATATATGCATGCAAGATACAGCATAATATATATATTACGCGGGAATATATAGACAAGAGTGTTTAATAAATATCAGTGGGATTTTGGTATAGAGAGTGATCTAACTGAGCTATTATAAATTAATAATATATGTGAATTGCTAACATGAAAAATACCACAAATATTTTAGGTGGCATTCTGATGATGTTTTGCAGAAAACTATAGTTGGTATATTGAAACATATTTAACGCGGACGCTATTGGGGCTGGCGTAACAAATGGACGGTCGGAAGGGTCGCTAAAATCTATGCAGGCACCTATGCCTATGTAGGCATGTAGGCCTGTTCTGTGAGTAAATCCTTCTATGTAATTCTAAGTATTATGCTTCGGTTATATTCTTGTGTAAGTCCCGTATAAGTTCCGTTCGTTTTTAAGAACACTTCTTTAACGTTTTTGACGATTGAATATTAATCCAAGGTTACCTTTTTTTTTGTACCACTCAGTTGGCAGACAAGCTCACGGCCCACCTGATGGGAAGCGGTTACCGTGGCCTATGGACGTGTGCAACACCAGGGGCGTCGCAGTCGCGCTGCCGACCCTGTAAAAACCTTCTAATGCCCTTCTTGAAGAACCCCATATTGTAGTCGCTTGGGAAAACCATAGCAGGGAGATCATTCCACAGCCTGAGGGTGCCCGGAATAAAGTGCCTTTCATACCTAACTGTACGCACCGTTTCCGGTCGGAACGTGTGAGGATGAATTCCCTGTCTGTGGCGATCGGTGCGATGATAGAATGTGGCTGTGGGCATTATATCATACAATTCTTCTGAACACACTCCATTATAAAGGCAGTAGAAAACGCACAGGGAGGCGAAATCTACAATTGCGAACCAAGCCTGTCTCAACATCATAGAAAATTTCGGTCTATTTGACTTGAGCTTCCTCTTCACAAAATACGAGATATAGAATACCATCATATCATATCTATGAGAGATTATGATATGATGGTATTTTCATATAGCTTGAAACTCAACCGCACATGTTAACTACAGCTTAGTCTTACGTATCATGAACTATTTCACTTCATTAACGCTGTTTATCGTGTTCAAAGACGTACTGTGTTCCAAATGAAACTCATTTGAAGTATAATGTTCCACATGATGAGATGCATAATGCTTTCGATGTCAACCTGGTCTGTTTAGTAAAACAAACCAGTTTGGATTAGATAATGAATTAAATACATACGTGTTAAATTGATAAAATCCAATTTTTTTAAGGTCGATTAAAAATAGATTTCCAGGAGAAATTTCACATTGTGAATCGCAGAAAAATACTTCCTACTAAAATAAACGCGAAATTTTGAGAGTACCGATGTTTCTGACTCTTTCACGCCAAAACAGCCGATGCGATCTGGCTGAAATTTAGTACAGGGATAGATTATAGTCTGGAATAACACAAAGGCTACTTTTATCCCTGGAATAGGTTCCCATTGGAAGCAGGAACGGGAACAGAATTCAATGCGAGCGAAACAGTGGGCATCAACTAGTGGATAAATAATGCATATAAACATCATTTGTGGGTGGGGTACAGTACTCGGCTTTTGATTTAGCACGTCGTCGGGAAGAAGATTGAGACTCTAAGATCGGCTTGATTCAGTTTTGTAGATTGTTCCCTCTATCGCACAGCCCACGTCTACAGCTTGATATCTTTTTAAAGTTGTTAAAACCAACGGAACTGTTTTAATACTTTATAAATGCAAGTGGTTTTAACTACTCTATAAAGGTATCAAACTGTCAGTCCGATGTACGATAGAGAGAACGTTTTCCAAAAGATATTCTGCAGCCTTTATCGCGACTTTGTTCATGTGGATGGCTATTAAATTTACCTAAAGAGAAATAAGCAAAATTTTATTAGTATACACCTTTTTTTTTGTGCGGAAATCCCTTCGGATACCCCCCCGCTGGCTAGCGGGGGCGGTTATGTCGGGCTTGAACCGACTAAAACTGCACTCCGTCTCGGGTCTACAGACGCCGGGGTGTAAGGTTACTCATAGAGCATATCCCTCGCACTCCGACTGACCCTGGGCCATTCGCAGTGTCCCCTCTGATAACAGCAGAGGGGTACCTGGAGGACCGCCATACCCCGACCCCCTCGTGCAATGGGGTCAATGGGGCCCTGAAAAGGGCCGGTTGGTCAGACTCTTGGCCGACGTTGACGCCAGCTACTCCAGAGGAGCAATCAATGATGCGTCATCGCCCACGTTGCCCAGGGTGCACCAAACTTGGAGGTGATCCAACCAGTCGCACCCCTTATTTCTATTCACCTCATTTAAAAAAGTTTAAGATTTATAAAATATTCAAAAAGATACGGCATTCCATATTATAAATAAACACACATTGGTAGGAAATGCAAAACGCAAAGTAAATGATATCAACAAATTGGCTCGTATTTGTAAATGAAGGTAATTGCTTCATGTATGTTTGCAATTTCGTTAATACATTGTGTATTAATTAATATCTAAATAGAAGAGACTTTAGGGAAATGGTCGATCCCACTCCGGCAGTATGGCGTTATGAATTCATTTGAAATTCAATCACATCCGGAATCAAATAACTGCTTTACCACATCTGGTGGTCATCAATGTAACTATATGATTGCAATGTGATTTGGGTTATAGAAAACTATAGAATATTTTTAATGACTGCCTCATTGGTCAAGTTGCATGACGGTTATGTTTTGTGTATTCGATTTCTGTCCGGCAGTCTCTTCTTCTTCATTTGAGTGCCAATCCCGATTGCATCCAATGCAGCTTGAAGACTAGGGTCCGCTCTCCTACTTCCTCTTTTGATGAATTGGTTTATTGTATCTTTTATGGGAGCAACTGCCATCTGACTGCCGGAGAGGAAAGCCTGCGCCAGAGCCCCGGCCATCAATCAGTAGATTGATGGACGGGATAGCAGGAGAGCTTAGCTTGCGGGCTCCATTCACCCGTTCTGAACCGCAGTCTTATTGTGTCTTTACAATAGAAATCATCAGTAGTAGAGTTTATAGAGTACCGGTAGATGGTATTTTACTCCCTAAAAACTGAGACTAAAATTATGTTGACAAATTCGCGATACAAGGTGAGATTACTGTATAACTTTGCATATTACGTAAGGCATACATCAAATTGTAGTTGTAGACTCATTCTTTGGCCTTCTTTGACATAAAAAAATGAAATCATTCACTAATTGATAAAACGTTTTAGGCGGAAGCAATGCTAATGATGACGTTGTAGTAAGTATCAGAGATTTATTCATTTCTATCAATTTAATCACAACAAAATGCGAAATATATTTGCCTTATTTCAAAAAGAGAACACACAATTTGACGGAGGATTTAAAATTCGATACCACCATTTATTTCATACGAAATTATACGTAACAGCGATACAGCTTATTTCCACGAGCAATTACTGCTCTAATAAAACAATGCAAACATACAATTTGAGGATAACACTCGAACTCTATTGAATTGGGTTTTCTATATAAAATTTTCGGTACTATTATTCCCGGTATTTGATTACTAGACTAGATAAAAAAATTGGTAAACTGAATCGTTTAACGGGTGAAGCGTGCAGTATCCTCAATATTAAAGATTTATTTTTATTGCTACGTAGATATAAGTTGCACGTGCTCGTTACGGGACTTAGTCTTGGGGTGTAATTAGTCTCATTTTTAATCCGTGCATTGTAATGAAGAACTCCATCTTGTATAGTTCAAAGAGAGCGAACAAGCACCTGGCTCACTTGGACATCGCTTCCTAAAGAGGAAAAAGGAAAATGGGAAAAAAAAAATGAAAATAGTATACGAAAAGCTAAAAACGACAAAGAAAAAAAATATGGAGAAGAGGAATAAAAAAATGGGCAATTACCAATAAAAGAAACAATTAGGATATAGTAAAATAAGGATGCTTAGACCAGCATCATTACAATCTGTACGAAATAGAGCACACGTTATTTCAAGATGGTCTCCAGCGACTAGATAATAGTTCTCCGCTTGAGCGACCCAGGCTAGAAAACGCAAATCAATGTAAGAAAGAAAGCTGAGTTTTACCGTATTTACTGAGGAGCATACTAATGATGTCACCTTCCTATCTTTAAACTAAAAAGTACTCGTCGCGTAGTTTTAGTTGGAAAACATAAAAGTTTGGTTATAAAACTAAGCAAGCTTAAGGAACTTGATGCCAATGTTTTTTTTAGTTCGTGGGTTGAATTGCGTGTGTGTAAACTGTTGGGTACAACTTAAAGCTAGATTGATTCATTATCTTTCATTCATGTGTCTCGCTGCCATTTGCCAAAATAACAATTCCATTCCCCTTGCCCATACAATGCCATATGACGTAATAACATGATCACATACACATCCACATCCTGATAAAGCAAATTTATGAAGATTAACGTAGCATGAGGATTTAAAGAGTGAATCTTAAGGCAATCATCTGATACTGTGACAAAATACAAATTTAAGAAACAAAAACATTTCTAAAATCGTATCAACTAAGAAAAACTACATTTATTCAATATGCCCTCGGCTCAGCCCGTGTGTGATACTGATGTCGTTCCTATGAGCCACAGCCTATATATATATATAAATATAATCATTTATACTTGTTTGTCATAAACCTAACAATAGCTCATTTACTTATCTTCGAAGCCCAAAGTACTCCGACACCAAATATCTAATATCAATGGAATTAAAATGAGATTAATTTTGAGTTCGGATCATGAAGATAATTGCTACTTCTTATTTGCGGATATAACAGTCATTCTGATTAAGAACTGGGGATTCGTATATTTTTTGAGAATATAACTGTCAATTAAAATTAGAATGATAAACGGGATATTTACCATGTTTAGTATCTTTTTCGAGAATCCGATATTTCGGCACTGTTACAAGTACCATGATCACGGATGTACTAAAGTTCTGCAAGCTAGTTGTTACTCGGCAAACCGTATCGGTCTACCCTCTTCCTCACTCGTTTCTGACGCGCGTCACCACTACCACTGTCCGCGTTCTCACTACGCACTCGATCACGTTCACGACACACAACACTCACAGTATCGGCTGGCACGGTTTTTGGAATTGTAGTTTGTTTGGGCCTTGTGAACATACGGATCACTGGATGCCAGACACTCGACAGTTGAAACCCATCCTCCCGGTTGAAGTTCTTGTACTTTTTGATTTCAATTGCTTCTTTCACCATTCTGGGTATGTAGTGGCGTTCTGTCGAGAGAATCTGAGGGTTATGTAACTCAATCCAGTGATTCGTCCCCTCCTCCAAAAGATGTTGAGCGATAGCCGATTTCTGTGGCTCGTTGTTTTTGACCGCCCTGATGTGCTCCTTGATGCGGCTTGAGACAGTACGTTTGGTCTGGCCTATATAGGAGCTCCCACAGCTGCAGTCAACTTTATAAACACCTGGATGTTCTAAGGGAAAACTGTCTTTGGGTGTGCGTAGGTATTGAGACAATTTCTTAAAAGGAGTGAAGATAGTTTTTACCGAGAACTTCTTTAAAATATTAGCGACCTTATCTGTCACTCCTTTCACGTATGGTAAGTACGCGGGTTGTCGTTCAACCTTATAGTCCAGGCGCTTAGGTGCTGGTGTGTATCTAGGTGGCATGATCCGCTTCTTGTAACCATTTCTCTGTAGAACGCCCCTTACATGTACAATTTCAGCATTTAAATGTTCCTCGTCGCATAGACTATATGCACGGTCGGTAAGTGACGTCACTACAGAGTTCAGTTGACGGGGATGGTGATGCGAGCTGGCGTGCAGGTATCGGTCAGTGTGAGTGGGCTTCCTGTACACTGTGTGACCCTGAAAACACAGTGTACAGGAACACACCTAAGCGCCTGGACTATAAGGTTGAACGACAACCCGCGTACTTACCATACGTGAAAGGAGTGACAGATAAGGTCGCTAATATTTTAAAGAAGTTCTCGGTAAAAACTATCTTCACTCCTTTTAAGAAATTGTCTCAATACCTACGCACACCCAAAGACAGTTTTCCCTTAGAACATCCAGGTGTTTATAAAGTTGACTGCAGCTGTGGGAGCTCCTATATAGGCCAGACCAAACGTACTGTCTCAAGCCGCATCAAGGAGCACATCAGGGCGGTCAAAAACAACGAGCCACAGAAATCGGCTATCGCTCAACATCTTTTGGAGGAGGGGACGAATCACTGGATTGAGTTACATAACCCTCAGATTCTCTCGACAGAACGCCACTACATACCCAGAATGGTGAAAGAAGCAATTGAAATCAAAAAGTACAAGAACTTCAACCGGGAGGATGGGTTTCAACTGTCGAGTGTCTGGCATCCAGTGATCCGTATGTTCACAAGGCCCAAACAAACTACAATTCCAAAAACCGTGCCAGCCGATACTGTGAGTGTTGTGTGTCGTGAACGTGATCGAGTGCGTAGTGAGAACGCGGACAGTGGTAGTGGTGACGCGCGTCAGAAACGAGTGAGGAAGAGGGTAGACCGATACGGTTTGCCGAGTAACAACTAGCTTGCAGAACTTTAGTACATCCGTGATCATGGTACTTGTAACAGTGCCGAAATATCGGATTCTCGAAAAAGATACTAAACATGGTAAATATCCCGTTTATCATTCTAATTTTAATGTAAATGACCATGTCAATCTAAAATCATATATAACTGTCAATGTCGAAATATTAATCTTGACTTTCAAATTGCTGTGATCTAAGTAGATAATTTAAGATATTTGGTTCTTGAAACAATACTAATTAATTAGGAGAATGTTTGAGAGAGCGATAATTTCAATTTTACAGGACTATTTGGGAAGGTATAATTAAAAAAAATACTCGGGAACGCATCCATAACTTGAATTATTCCAGGGAAAGGTAACTGCTGACTGAGTCCTCTGTTTTTTGTTATTTATTGTGCAATAAATATAATCGAAAGTCCCATGAAGAAAATTAAAGATTTCATTGTTTAACATTTAATGTTACGAATTCTTAATATTGAAGACAATTATTTATCGTTGAGCGTAAAAAACAGAACAAAATTCTTACGAACTTTCAAATCTCTTATCTTCGTTTAATCATTGTTTAGCTGAGTTTCTGCTTATCTTATTTCTCTTTCATCTATTTCAAAGAAAATTTAGGAATACCTATTTAGTGACATTGCTATATTCTTATTTATCTATATGTTACGTCTCAAAACCGAAAATGCCCATTGAGCGAAAAAACAGTTAACAACTCAATGTGGCTACCGTAAAGTGTCCCTTTGTTGCTGTCGCGTTGATCTCACTAGCAAATTAGGTTACACAGTTATTAACGTGCCTTAAATTCATACAGGTAGGTCTGTATACCTTGTTCACAGTAAACTCACCTCGAATTAACTCTAGCCAACGTTGTCCCTTACACCGCATAGAAAACAAAATCTCAACTAATCTTAAATACGAAGGTGAGCTTTTGTTGAGTACGGTGTTAACAGTCCATTGGTTATTTTTATCACTGTATTAATGCCTGCAAGTCGTGGCAACGATATCAGAATTTCACGCGAGTAGAACTGCGAATTATATTATCGAACGAAATTAGTTTCAATTGAAAATGAATAGTGTTTTACAAGCTTTTTTGTTAATTATTTAACTTGCACTGTTCGTATGTAAGTATATTGTCCGTCAAAATTTGCAACCCATTTTTCGACCAATTTTTGACATCCGATTGAGTTTTGAGTAGAAATTTTGCATACAAGTTTAGTTTGAATGACAATGCAATAATATTTTTTTTTATATTTAGGACACGTCAATTTGACTTCACCTCGCCTGATGGTAAGCTGAAGGTGCAGTCTCAGGAAAGAGGGTCACCATTACATACACGTACCATGTTAACAATGGTGGCACTCAGCTTGACGGCCTCATCAGAAGATGATTGTCGTCGCAGCACCGCGTGACACCCACCGGTCCCACTAGTGCTGCGACCACAATCCCCCTGCCCGGTTATGCTCTTGCTGACCCCTGAACGCAATCAAACCGAAATTGGATTACTATGGAGGGTTTTTCGCAATCGTGCACGGTGGTACCTACCCGGCCGAATTTTGTGACAAGTTTGTGTCATCAAATTTCTACCACCAGTATATAGATATATAGTATCATGGAGCTGGTGATGGAGTAAGAAGGTGGTCATAGGACCTCCTAAACTAAAAAAGAGACACAGTATTGAGTTTGGGCACATTCTTTCAGCCTTGGCGAACTCTTAATCGTTACATCGAATTCAGGGTCTCTCTGGAGCTACAATATATTACTAAAATTAAAAAGGTGAAAATATTTTTTGTAAAGCAACCTTTAATTAAAGAATGTAGTCACACAGTTAAATCATTACATTTCCGTCTCATATCCACTTATTCCTCAAAGTATTCGTAGACACGAGAGGTTGATGATGATAATCGTGTATTACTAGGTATTTGCCTATCGACATGTTCTGTTATACTATATTCGGAGAGAGTTCATGGGTATTAACTATGGGCAAGTTCATACCAAGGAAAATGGACTATGCCGAACGAAACTCTTGAATAAATTAAAATTTGCGTAGCGGGATCTTCTATTAATTACGTATAATAAATCTACTCACCCCTTTAATAACAATAGAGAAAAGAAAATAGATGTGAGTGTTTGTATTGTTGTGCTCACTTATGATAAAGCGTATTTAATTTTCTTTAAATACAATGACGGTTTTAAAATAATTACTTAATAATTCATTTATTTTTATGTTTCCATTGCCATTTGTGATTTTATTGAACGAAAATATTAAATTACTTTAAGATATTGAGCTGCTAATTATGTTCCAAGTAGTATCTAATAATATTGAAACGCAATTAGTTATCTTCCAATAAGCGCAAAAATATAGTAAACTAAAATGAAATTGGAATCTACTTATAGCTCCTAGAAAAAGAAACTGCAATTAACGAACGGGCGTACAATAAAAAAAAGAATAATTACAATGAAACAAAAACCCTTTTTCTGTAGGCATCGTAAATCTTCTTTGTTTCGGACTTATTTTCAGCAGTCTCCAGGGTTAGCTGACATATAAATAAATGCATTGTTTTCATTACACAGTTCATTTTAAGTTACAATGCCCATTAATTCTTTGAAACTTTAAATATTTTATAATTACATCTCTTGTTATACAGCGTAATATAATTCAAGTATTTTTTTTAGCGTGTGTAAACCCCACGGCTTCATCACATCGGTGCCGACGATGGGGTGGGCGTGTCGGAATCGGACCGACTAAAATCACACGGTGTCCTCCCCAAGTGTCCATTGCCGGGCACCCCAGGTAAGCCCTCGAAAGGATAACCCCAGGGTTAATTCAAGTATAATTATGAAATTCTAACAAGAGGGCTTACATTAGAGCGGATGCTCAGTGCATAGCACAGCTTGTTCAAGAGCCTGTGGTGCACCCTGCGGGCAACCGCGGCTACTGGTGACTGGACAAACCCGTGCAATGTAACTTCTGACAGCCTTCGCTGCCCCTGCTGGCGAAACCCTGATGGATCCCTGGGCTATGTGCCATATCAGGCAACACGATGTTCGTTCGAAGCCAAATCAAATGAAAGAGTATCAGAGCGGACCCCGGGTTCCAAAGATCAAGCTTTAATTGCATCCTGGACTAATGCTGTGATGATGATGACTGGGCTAATTAATATCTGTATAGAATTTTTCTAATATCTTTTCTTGTTATCTTCTTTTTAACCCATATTTTTTTCGTGTGGAAACTCCCACCTGTGCAAAGCGGTTATAGCGGTGGGTATGTCGGAATCGAACCGACTAAAACCACACGGTGTCCTTCCCAAGCTTCCATACAAAAAGGTAAAAGGTACTAATTACTCCGTTTTGTTATTTCTATAATGTACATACGAGTAGCATGTTTTGTATTTTAAATGAAAGGTTGAACTGCGGTAAGTTCAGCGCCTACAACATATTTTAGAACTTATTTGTTTGTCCGTTTGTTGAACCGTATTGTCTATTCGAATTGAATTTTACAGTAGGTACCCACCTACTATAAGCTCCAAACAAAATCCTTAACGATTTTATATGAATCCTTATAATTTTGTAAAAAACAGAATAAGGACCCTATTCGACCATCTTCTACTCTAAAGAAGTTAAAAAAATTTAGTCTTTTACTCGCAGGTGTATAATCGAAACGGTGTAGACTGTAGGGGGTCCAGCAAGATCTTCAGCTGGTACAGTACACCACATCGTAGTACACCTGATGCAGACGGCGTCGGTAAAAGTCAACCCAGCTAAATAATGAAGAGGAGGGTGGAGATGATAAATGTTATCTCATACTAATCTACCCACTGAAGCAGTAGGCGCAAATATCATCAATCAGTGCTATAAATTAAAAATGTTCAAATATATCAAGTCATTTTAAAGCAATTTGAAACAATAGAACGTTATTCAAATTAATAAAAAATGTAATTAAGAGGGGACGGATAAGAGACACTCGATTAAATGTCGTAAAACAATGACAAAAAGGTCCTCTGCGAAACCACGGGTTCGCTGTCAGCCCTTCGTATTGATGCACAGATAGGAAAAGCCCTATCAAAATTTAAATGCGGTCCATTTTGCTGTTTCGGGCTTCGGTCCTATAATGAAAATATCCCTTACATTTTCCTATATTGGAGTTTTTATTGGACATGATCCGTGATTGCTACTCTTGACTTTTACATAGGCATTGATTTATGAAATTATTATAAGGATATTCACACTATCTCCTTCATCGTATCGATGTAGGTAGGTACTGTCAGGTAGGGTCAGTCGGGGTGCGAGGGATATGCTTTATGGGCAACCTTACACCCCGGCGTCTGTAGACCCGAGACGGCGCGTGGTTTAAGTCGGTTCAAGTCAGACATAACCGCCCCCGCTGGCCGGCGCCGGCGGGGGGGTATCCGAAGGGATTTCCGCCCGAAAAAAAAAGGTACTTTCTCCATACCCCGGTGTTTTAAGACCCGAGACGGCGTGCGGTTTTAGTCGGTTCAAGCCCGATATAACCGCCCCCGCTGGCCAGCGGGGGGGTATCCGAAGGAATTTCCGCACGAAAAAAAAAAAGGTCGATGTTCATGTCGACACTAATTATGTTTTACTATCGTGTTAAGAAGTTTCGTAAGACGACCTAAGCTCTACATACTCATAGCGATTTCCCAGTAGCGTCCAAATATTACACTTGGAGCCCAATGTGCACAAGCCCAAATGTTGATTCGGGAGTGCAGGTCGATGCCGCATACTTTGACCTCAAACAATCCGTTCCCGCAGGGGGAACGCACAGGTAGATTTCGTGAAGCAATTAATATTATTTTATATAGAGAACTACGGACTTTAAACAATATTTTTAACATGTTTATTTTTTTTTTCTCGTAAGCGGTAACTTTTAGCGAAAAACTTTTCAGACATTTATTTTAGACTTAAAAATGGCCTATCGATTAAAAATGTTTCCGACATCAAGAATATTCACCGGTTAGAAGTTATGATTTTTTTCCCGAAAAATTTTGGTTTTTCCCCCCTCCACTTTTAGTTAAAGTTTTAATCTTATAGGTTTATAATTAAAAGTTGTTGGTATTCATGTATACTATTTTTTTTTTTTTATTAAGTGCGGAATTCCCTTCGGATACCCCCCCGCTGGCCAGCGGGGGTGGTTATGTCGTGTCTCGACTAAAACCGCACGGTGTCCTCCCCAAATGTCCGTTGCCGGGCACCCCGGGTAAGCCCTCACCCCGGGTAATTCATGTATACTATGGGATAAAATTAGAACGGTTCGAATATCTTTCATGGAACGTGAAATTTTAAGGAAAAACTGATTTCACAAAAAGTGAGGCCCTACCGTCCCCTTAGGCCGGTGGAATCCGGCCTAAGGGGACGGTAGGGCCGTTCAGGAACTTAAACTAAGTTTACACCCAAGCAATTTTTGACCGCAGTTTGAAAGCGATCGGGGCAAAAATGCGACCGTGAGAGTGCCGCTAATTTTGGGAAGTGGAACCATTCATACATATATATATATACATATATATAAACGTTTTGACCAGTGGTCATTTCGGACTCAGGGGGTCATAACTAGACCTCCTTTTTTTTTTTTTTTTTTTCGTGTGGAAATCCCTTCGGATACCGCCCCCGCTGGAGAGCGGGGGGTCGCCAGCGGGGGCGGTTATGTCGGGCACCGACTAAAACCGCACGCCGTCTCGGGTCTTAAGACGCCGGGGTGTAAGGTTACCCATAGAGCATATCCCTCGCACCCCGACTGACCCTGGGCCATCTCCGGTTTCGAGATGGCCCCCTTACTTGCTCTCCACTGTGCCATCTGCTATTCAGAGGGACACGTGGAAAGCTTCCGAACAGCCCTCAACAGGGCCGTCCTCGCCTCGGTCGGAGTTGGCCGTAGGCGGCAGCGTCTCTCCCACCCTAGGAGAGGGGCGCTGCCGCCTCCGTTGCCCAGGGTGCACCGCGTGGAGGTCCCCAACCAAGCACCCCACCTCCTATGAAGAATTTTTTTTAAAATTCGACAGTAGTCAAGAAACCAATAGGCAGATCGATTTAATCGAAATCTACCTAAAAAGCATTGGATATGGTGGATAATGACATCTTATTAACGAAGCTGGCGGCAGTCGGATGTACTCCTTAACTGTTATAATTTTTTGCAGATCACATGAAAGACAGGAGACAATATGTCGAGTATGCAGGTTATAGATCGGATCCCTACTATACGAGATCTGGTGTGAGTCAAGGTAGTAATTTGGGACCTCTTCTGTTCATTATTAATGATAAATGACCTTCCTGGTGTCGTCAAGGATGCCACATGTCTGCTGTTCGCGGATGATCTCAAAATCCTTAACGCTATCAGAGAAGAAGGAGATTGCGAGCGATTACAGGAAGATGTGGACAGAGTAGTTGAGTGGAGCAAGAAAAATAAATTATTTTTCAATACCTCAAAGTGCTCAGTTATAACTTTCAGCCGTATGAAAAAGCCCATCAACTTCAACTACACCCTGAACGACACTTCACTCAGTAGAACGGAAACAGTGCGCGATTTAGGTGTGAACCTTGCTTGCTTGCTTACATTTCGTAATCATATGATTATTATTATGAAGCCTCTGTGGCGTAGCGGTAGTGTATTCGACTGCTACACAGGCACTGAGCGGGAATCGAACCCGCGCCGGTTCGATTCCCGCTCAGTGCAAATATTTGTATGCATGAATATATCTATTTGCATTGGTCTGGGTGTTTCTATGTATAATATGTATGTATTTACAAAAAAAAAGTATATAAGTATGTTTATCCGCATTCTGGAACCCATAACACAAGCTAGTTAAACTATGCTTACTTTGGGTCTAGAAAGCGCTGTGTAGAATGTCGTAGAATATTTATTTACTATTTATTTATATAGAAAATGTTTGTAAAAAAGGTTATAGGAGCCTAGGCTTCGTGCTCAGAAGAGCGGGGGGTTTCACAAGCATTACAGCGATAACCAACTTATACAACGCACTGGTGAGAAGTCAGCTAGAATGTAACGCAATCATCTGGGCTCCACATGAAGCTAAGTATAGTCTCATGTTGGAGCGTATTCAAAATAAATTTACTAGGTTCTTGTACCTAGTATAATAGCATATAGCCCATAGAGCATATCCCTCGCACCCCGACTGACCCTGGGCCATCTCCGGTTTTTAGTACCCATTTTATCCATTGATGTATCCGACTTTGTTTGTCATAGGCATGGTTGGATACAATAAATTGGAAACAAGGAGGGACATGGCTCTTACCACGTATATATTTAAATTACGGCGTGGTGGGACGTCGAATCCAGGTGTCTTAAAGGAGATCCACCTGTGTGGGCTCAACAAATTATGTATGGCGTAGGCGGCGTCCCCGTTTACTAGCAGTGCCCAGTGGCCGAACTAATTTGTTGGCTAAAGCGCCAATAACGCGCACGTTACATATACTCAATGAAGTGCAGTCAGTCAGTCAGTGCGGACAGCTTCGATCTTTTTACTTGTTCTCTGAATGAGTTTACGTAAATAGCAATGTATATAATATGTTGTAATATTTAAGGACCACACTATTGGGTTAGGGTAAACCTGTACAAATAGTGCTGTGGAGAAATAAATAAATGAATAAACTAGGACGGTTGCCAGCTTGGCAATCAACCCAAACTTAAGCGTAGCGAGATTTGCCTATCCAACAATAGGTCAACGTGACCGGTCGACTTTTTCCATTGATTTGGTTTTTCGGTGATTATTCCTCGATGGTGAAGACCGATCTGGACATTCGACCCCTTAAGACACTCAGTAATGTCTACTTGATCACCGTGGCAAATTTGGTCGAGATCGGTCAAACGGTCTCGGAGGAGTATCATTTGTTTGAAATGCAACTTTGAAACCAAAGACGCTTCGCTCGCCCTCGTCTCGCTACGCTATAAACAAATAAAATTTGATTGATTATTATAAGAAAAAAAGGAGGAATACTATTTTTATTCAAATATATCTTTTAGCAAACAGAAAAGAACAAAGTAGATGTAGATCATACAGTTTAATTACATGTACAGGATTACGCAGTCATAATGCTGGATATAGGTATTACAACATTTTGAAGTCTGTGTTAACTTGTGACTACCACAGAACAAAAAAAAAACATATAGACTACGGCCAATGCAACCTGGTTAAACATGTCGCCACCCCATTTTGAACTCTGTTTCATATAATTTCTGACGTAAATTAAAGTCTCAAAATAAAGTAATAACCATAACATATGAATCATTTACAGTACTACTAACTACTCTCATATTTTCGTTTAATCTTCAGTTCTTTTACCAGCGGATAAAAATCAAAGCCAAACCTATGCAAATTTTATTAAAAAGTCATTAAAACAAAACCGATTTTCTCCGCATTTCGTTCTCATTCAATAATTTATGAAAGAAAAGTACATAAAACATTTTCAAGTTTGGTTCGTCTCTAATTGATAGTAATTTTGATGAAAAATCAGTGACTTTTCTCATTTATTTAGAACTCTACGTGAAATCAGGTTTTATAGAAGTGTTCACGAAGTTTTTATATTAATATTTTACTACCCAGCAGCACCGCAATGACTCTTTTTTGTTTTGGTTTCATTTTTACTATGTTTAGGGTTCCGTTGCCAAATGGCAAAAAACGGAACCCTTATAGATTCGTCATGTCCGTCCGTATGTCACAGTCACTTTTTTCCGAAACTATAAGAACTATGCTGTTGAAACTTGGTAAGTAGATATATTCTGTGAACCGCATTCGGATTTTCACGCGAAAATAGAAAAAAACCAATAAATTTTGGGGGACTTAGAACTGAAACTCAAAAATTTTTTTTTCATCATACCCATATGTGTAGGGATCTATGGATGATCAAAAATTATATTGAGGTTTCTAATATATATTTTTTTAAACTGAATAGTTTGCGCGAGAGATACTTCCAAAGTGGTAAAAGGTGTGTGTCCCCCCCCCTGTAACTTCTAAAGTAAAAGAATGATAAAACTAAAAAAAATATATGATGTAGATTACCATATAAACTTCTACCGATAATTGGTTAAAACGAGATCTAGTAAGTAGTTTTTTTTATTACGTCATAAGTCGTAAACCGCTATTTCCCCTTCATTCAATCAACTCCAATATAAAAATTTTACTTGCTAATACGGAACCCTTCACGGGCGAGTCCGACTCGCACTTGGCCGGTTTCTTATATTGGATAGCTCCAGGAACATGTAGGTATACAAAAGTGTACCAAAGTTTAATTTCAATCGGATTACCGGTAGATAGATAGATAGATAGATAGATAGATAGATAGATAGATAGATAGATAGATAGATAGATAACTCTTTATTGTACACCAACGTTAAGTTTAAAGACAATATAGCATGGATAATAGTAATACAGTTAAATGTACAATGGGCGGCCTTATCGCTAAATGCGATCTCTTCCAGGCAACCTTAGGATGGATAAAAATAAAATAATTCAAGACGTTAGACGGTGGTGTAGTTGTCAGGATGAAAGTAGTCAAATATCAATAAAGAGTAATAAGAAAAGAAAAAAAAGAAAGAATAAAACAAACATACATATAAATTACAATACCTCACACTAAAATAGTAAATAAACTAAAATCATATAGATAAATTTATACAAGTACAACCCATATCCCAGAGTTGAAAATTTGGTACCTATGGTGGTTATGATGGTTGGATAATACCTAAGTAGTGATTTTTCAACATACTTTTAAATATAGAAAGAGATTTTGCCTGCCTAATATTTAAGGGCAGTGCATTCCACAGGCGAATCGCACTAACGGTGAATGATTTCCCAGCATAGTTGGTGGAGTGCACTGGCATCTCTAGTTCCAAATTCTCGGACGACCTCAAAACTCTATTATGTGTATCCTTGAGGTATCTAAAGCGCTCCCTTAGATAAGTGGGGATCTTAGGTAGCATAGGAGTAAAGGTAAAACAGAGATTAATTTCACCCGCATTATCTACTGCAAAACATTATATCGGTTACTTCAAACACTCGTTCACACTCCTATTGAAAAAAAAGCTTTGCGGTAAACTTAAATGAATAAAATAGTTACACCTTAAATTAGGTACTTTTGTTTTCAAAAAGCTTGTCGTGTCAATTATAAAGGTGGTGTTTGTAAGTAAATACCTTCGCAGAAGGTGTCCATCAATGAAGTTTGTTTTCATGGGCATATTATGTATACTCGCACATGTAAATTAGAACACGCAAAGTAATTGTTTGTCGCTGTTAAGTTTCGAGCAAACAGTGTATAGGTACAATGCATTTAATATTAGTAGATTAATATATTTCTGAATTCATGAACGAATGTATGTAGTGTAAGGTATATTATGTGTTATTTGTACAGTGGTTATTTGTGTTCTGCACGTTTTAAGAGAAATTGAATAACTTAAATTCATTACAAATGTCCTAATATTTTTCTGTTTGTATCATAAAATTTGTATTTCAGTTGCTAAATCTGCCTGCAACATTATTTATTCTCAAATATTATTTCCATATTTTAAGTAGAAAGTACTAAAGACTGGCAGCAAAGACTCTCAACAACTCACAAGAGAAATATAGCGCTTTCATAAAATCCGAGGTGTCATTTCCTTTTGAATAGTTCGTTATATCTGCGCCGAGCATGAAGCAGTGTATAAAAGTCTCTGGTTCTTGAGGTTATTATGAGTTGTCCCGTCGATCCTTCTACGTCATTGTGGGTCGAGCGAGTTATAAAATGGATACTAAATCTTGCCCTTATTGACAATTGATGGGGCTCGTTACCCTGTGTCGGTTTCCATGGCCATACCATTTTATATTTCCTTCTTTGATGTCCAATGATCGTAAACTAGCTACAGCTTCCTTCCCAAGATGCGTAGGGATTGAAAAACCCCTTTGATATGTACATAGTATTTGCGTCTATAAATATTGCTGCGACGTCGACATTATTCGACCTTTTATTGATGTTTAGTTCGCTATGGGTACATATATAAATATAATTATATATAATACTTTATACATAGTCTAGCCATAAGTTTTGTTACAAATGAAAATGTTTAAAAAAAAATTAAAGTAATGTAATATTATTAAAATTTATACCTACATATTTATTAAGACATAATAATAATAATAATAAATAATAAATATTCTACGACATTCTACACAGCGCTTTCTAGACCCAAAGTAAGCATAGTTTAACTAGCTTGTGTTATGGGTTCCAGAATGCGGATAAACATACTTATATACTTTTTTTTTGTAAATACATACATATTATACATAGAAACAAAGTCTTTGCAAAAAATATATTTTATTCGAAATGGCCACATTTGGCTTTTATACATGCCTTTAATCTGTTTGGGCACGAATCTATGGATTACCGCACTGTTTCCAAGGGAAATTTTGACACTGCTTGCTCCAAAGATTTTTAAGAGACTCAATGTCGCCGTGTCGTTTAGAGCAGGCCATTTCCTCTTAAGCTGACCATAATTTGTAGTCTAAAGGGTTGAGTTCTGGGCTAGATGAGGGCCAGTCTTCAGCTCTTATAAAGTCCGGAACGTTGGTTTCTAGCCAGGCTTGGGTAGTTCGTGCCTTGTGACCAGGAGCAGAGTCCTGCTGGAAAGTTCACGGTATATTTTTAAAAAGTGTATTGTTAAGAGGTTTCACAACATTATCCAAGACAGTATCTTGATACACTTTGGCAGAAGTTTTCACTCTTTTTTCACAAAAATATAGCTTTGTGACTCCCTGATAAGACACGCCCACCAAACCATCACTGACGCAGGATGATGACCACGTTGTACCTTTCCGACCACTTGAGCAGCTTCCTTAGAGCTGTGAGCGTGCACTTTATCATTTTGCTTATTGTAGTATTCTTCAATCGTGAAAATTTTTTCATCGGAAAAGAGGATATTTCTGTGCCTTTAACCTGCGTATCGCGACAGAAGGCGCTTTGATCGATCCACTCTCTTTAATCGTAAAGATTGATTTAGGGCATGCCCTGTATATCGACGATAAGCACCTACCAATCTTCAGGTCTTGTTTTATAATACGTGACAGAGTCCTAGCGGGAATCTTCATTTCTCGGGATAAGATTTTTTGCTAAAAAACCGCGGTAGCCTAGTGGTATGGGCAATGGACTGCTGAGACGAGGTCTCGGGTTCGATCCCAGGTTTTACCATGGCACACACCACTGACTTTTCGATGCTTTTCGAAGTTATGTGTGTATTTATCGCAGGTTTATAAGTGCTCGGTTAATGGCAATAGGGTCGCCACCTATTACATTGGGACCTAAACATAAACTGGCAAAATGTGGGTGCTAGCACCTATGCCTACCCCTTCGGGGATATAGGCGTGAGTTTATGTATGTATGTATGTTTTTTGCTTCCTTATGGGATTTCGACGAATTCTGGCTTTAACAGCATTAATAGCCTTTGTAGTTCTAACAGCACGCGGCCGCCCCGACCTTTTCTGGTCTTCGACAGACGAAGTGTTGTTGTATCTATTGATAGTACGATATACGAACATACGGCTGATACCAAGTTTTTGAAGTGTCTGGAATATAACCGACCGACGGCTCCATACCCACTTTGTGCAAGGCGATCACTGCGATCCTATTTTCTTTAACACCCCATTCCATATTGTAATTCGATATAATATAATATAATGAATAATAAAATAATATGACCGTGATGCCGGTGCTACTTTGTGGAACAGGGAATCTCCCGCTAGTTCTGCCGGTACACCGGATGAAGCCACGACAAGTTTCACAGATAAAAATGATGTGAGAAGAATGTGGTCAACAGCAGAAATACATGAATTAATGTTTTGTTATTATAAGGTTAAGGCACAAGGAGTAGGTTTTATCAAACGTTTAGAGAAATATTTTACAAATAGGAATCCTAACAACCCTAAAATACGCAAATTCAATGGTAACACACTATCAAACCAAGCACGTAGTATTATAAACCGTAAATGGGTATCCACACAGTTACTAGAAGAAATTAAATCCAAAGCAGAACAATCTAACCAACCCGACAGACAGGTTTTACAACACAACACAGACGTTACGACACCAACTACACAATTGCAATATATAACAGCAACCTCACAAACTTCTTCTACTGAATATACTTCACAAAATATTTTTTCCAATCCAATAAGCACAACCCAATGCACAACGAGTATAAGTGTGTACTCTGTTATAAAGGAAACACTAATAATCACCACACAGTCATCAGAGATACAAGATTCAATATCTAGTACAAGCGACGAGGACATAGTGAGTAACACAGGACAAGTTATACTCACACCCAAAAATGAAAACACCCAGGAACCACAAAACTGGCGACCCGTAGCATGTTTGCCAACCATGTATAAACTTTTAACTTCTGTAATTGCTAACGAACTTTATGAACACTGTGAATCAAATACAAAAATAGCTCCAGAACATAGAGGGTGCAGAAGACGTGCCAGGGGCTGTAAAGACCATTCGATGGTTAATAAAGCGATATTGGAGGATGCACATCAGAATCAGAAGAATCCATGTATGGGGTGGGTTGATTATCGGAAAGCCTTTGGTAGTATGTGGCACGAATGGTTGCTCAAACTACTGAAAATATATAAATGTCCACCACTTATCACAAGTTTTCTAGAGATAGTCATGCACATATGGAAAGTAATTATGACAGCCCGTGGCATGAATGCTTCTGTCACCACTGATCCCATTTATATCCGTCGTGGTATGTTCCAAGGTGATTCGTTATCACCTCTTTTATTTTGTTTAGGTATCAACCCGTTATCACACGTACTCAATAAATATATCAGCAAAGGATATACACTTAAAGACAGTGCAACGATTAACCATTTATTATACATGGATGATCTAAAAGTATACGGCAAATACAAGAACAGCTCAAAAGTTGTATTAGATACCACAGAAATTTTCACAAGAGACATAGGGATGGAGTTTGGCTTAAACAAATGCAACATACTACACTTCACAGCCGGAAGAAAGAACGAGGAACACGGAGAAGGACATATTCTACTGAGCGGATTGAAGTTCGAACACCTTAAGAAGAATGAAAACTATAAGTATTTAGGTATTAATGAAGCAGGTAAGACAGATCATAATAACATTAGAGAACAAGTTAATAAAGAGTATTTCAGAAGAATAAAATGCATTAGTAACACACAACTTAACGCAAGAAATCTTATAACAGCCATCAATGTTTATGCCGTACCCGTTTTACTGTATACTTTTGGAGTAATTAATTATAAAAGCAATGATTTGAAAAGAATAGATGTAAAAACACGCAAAATGTTAGCAATGAACAAAGACACAAAAAAAAAGGGATGTAGAAAGGCTATATTTACCTATAGAAGAGGGTGGAGGGGGGCTTACAAATAACATAACATAACATAACATAAACTCACGCCTATATCCCCGAAGGGGTAGGCAGAGGTGCTAGCACCCACATTTCGCCAGTTTATGTTTAGGTCCCAATGTAATAGGTGGCGAGCCTATTGCCATTAACCGGGCACTTATAAACCTGCGATAAATACACACATAACTTCGAAAAGCATCAAAGTCATTGGTGTGTGCCCTGGTAATACCTGGGATCGAACCCAAGACCTCGTCTCAGCAGTCCTTTACCCATACCACTAGGCTATCGCGGTTACAAATATAGAAATGTTTTATAATAACATAAAAAACATAAACATAAACTCACGCCTATATTCCCCGAAATAATTATAATAATTATAATTTATCATTTGTATAATACACAAATGATAAATTATAGGCAATACTTAAATACAGGTCCGGACGATATCATAAAAGCCATAGTTACACATGATACACAAAAAGATAAATATTCAATATATAAAGAGGGAAGAAGTAATGCAGTAAAAATAGGATTAGTACAGGAACAAAACTACGCCGATGGAGAAATAAAGACGGCAGCAACTAAAACAGGGATCGCTAAGTGGAAGGCTAAGCCGTTACATGGTCAATTCTATAAGTCCGTCATGGAGAAAGAGCATATAGATAAGGTGTATTCGTTCCGTTGGCTTAAGAAACAACCGATCTCCCCCACATTAGAATCAACAGTGTTCGCCATACAAGACCAAGCAATAGTAACTAAACAAATAGAACGGGATATACTAAAAATATCTGCCGATGGTAGATGCCGACTATGCTTGGCTAAGGAGGAGACCACGCAACATATTGTCTCGGGCTGTAAGAAACTGGCCGGCACTTACTATACGGCAAGACACAACAATATTGTCAAGTATGTCTGGTGGGCATTAGCTAAAAAACACAAATTTGAAGTAGTAGATCTGTGGTGGAAAGAAGTATTAACTCAACCGCAAATAAAAGAAAACGACACAGGGAAACTAATGTGGGAGATACCTGTCCAAACAGATGTTACCATAACACACAATAGGCCGGATATAATATACATTGACAATACAGAATAACACCTACCTAATAGACGTAACTATCCCATCAGATTATAACATAGGACCGAAAGAAATAGAGAAACTTAGTAAATACCACGCACTCAAAGTTGAAATCACCCGATTATGGAACACACACGCTGAAACCATTCCCATAGTAATGGGCACGACAGGGGTAGTAGCTAAAAGCATACATAGATACATAAATAAAGTAAATGCAAATATTAATATACACATTCTACAAAAACAGGCAGCAATTAATACTTCGACCATATTAGAATCAAAGAATCAATTTCGTTTATTCAGTTTAGGCACATAAAGAGCACATATGAATGTCAAAGTTTTACAATTGCGTTTGTCAAAATTATCAAAAAGATGTAAATAAATCATTTGAAAATGATTCTTTCGCTGGTTCGGTAGTTGGATCTACTGAGAAGAGACCAGCAAGAAACTCATGTAGATCATCGTTATGCTTTCTTTTTTATTTATTTTTTAATATTTAGTTTTGTTTTATTTATAATAAATATGTGCGAGAGCAAGAGTTAAGAGTTAATTAGGTTGACCATGCATTTTTATCATCAAGATATTCATCTACTTTATAATAACCTTTTTTCATTAAACCTTTTTTCACTTCTATTTTAAATTTATTTAGTGGCCGGTCAACCAAATCCTGAGGGATTTTATTAAATATTTTTATACATTTGCCTACAAACGAATTACCAACTTTATGAAGTCTGAGTTTTGGCGCTGCAAGCTTATTTTTATTTCTGGTATTAAAATTATGTTCGTCCGATTTTTTTTTGAACAGATCTAGGTTCTTTCGTACATATAAGATGTTGTCGTACACATATTGGGAAGCAACAGTTAAAATATTAATTTCTTTAAATAGTTCCCTCAGCGAGTCACGGGGTCCGAGGCTATAGATTGCTCGTATAGCTCGTTTCTGTAATATGAATATAGACTCAATATCGGCAGCTGAGCCCCAAAGCAGCAGACCATATGGCATAACGCTATGAAAGTAACTAAAATAAACTAATCGTGCCGTTTCCTCGTCAGTCAGTGACCTGATCTTTCTAACCGCATAGGCAGCTGAGCTAAGTCTACCTGCTAAGGCTGTGATATGAGAACCCCATTGCAGTTTATTATCTAACGTTAGTCCAAGAAAAACTGTGGTATTGAGGTATTAAGTAAAGTTTTAGGGGACACAGTATTTGTAAATTCAGGGGCATCCGAAGTTCCTCTTCTCTGAGGGTCTCAGGGCGGGAACTTCGGGAGTACCAAGTTGAAACTTGAGGAAAAACCTTTTTTGAAAATAGATACAATATAATGAACACAAAAAAATATGTGAAATGGAGCGAAATCGAAAGAACTTTTTAAAATAATATATTTTTCCAAATTAAAAACTAATTAAAAAGTTGAAAAAGAAAGAAAAGTTTTGATGTAACAGTATTTATGGCCAGACTAGTTATATTTCAATTGGGTAAAGGAGCATCTATGGTCCAAATAAATCTTTGCCATTATTTCGGGTTCCTTACAAAATGAATGCAAACAAGTAGTTCAGATACTTACAATATTAATACAGCAAATCTTAAAAACTTTCATGAATCCAATGAGCTCGGGGGGGTATCCGAAGGGATTTCCGCACGAAAAAAAACAAAGGTACTCTCGTATTACGTCAATGTACTATGGTAATCGCTTTCCGCCTACAGAGGGTATATCCAGGGGCTTATGTAATAAACGCTATACAGACAGGCGACAGGTGGCAATCCGACAAATTGTTTTTCGATAAATGTTATTGCTGTTGATTGCTCCTCTGGAGTAGCTGGCGTCAACGTCAATGGCCAAGAGTCTGACCAACCGGCCCTTTTCAGGGCCAGCTGACCCCATTGCACGAGGTACAAGGAAATTGGCTTATACAACTTACACTCCGGCATCAGAGACCCCAGATGGCGTGCGGTTTTAGTCGATTCGAGTCATACATAACCACCCCCGCTCCCAGCCACGCTTACATATATTATATTCAATTACCCTTGATAGGTGACAGATACTTTATTGGACTTACACTTTGAGTAGCTACAAAGAAACAAATTAGCCGTCTGTCTATGGTAAACTCAATTCTCATGGGTGAGGACATTGAAAGAATAATAAGTCGTACGTGTGTAAGTGCCTCCGAATAAATACATTTTCTCTTTCACTTAATTCTTAGACGAAGCCTTTGGCGCTGGTTTTCCTTTCGGAGTTGGGAAGACAGACGGCAGTCACTCTTATAAAAGTCGTATAAGTCAATTCATAAGGTATTAAGGAATAGGCGGACCTCGGGCTCCGAGTGAAACCCTCGGATGTAACTGGGTGCAACGCCAAGATGGTAATGACTTAATTGTTAGACAAATGGATATTAGTTGACTCCTTATAATTATATGAACCTGTAATATATGTATATATCTATTTTTGCACAAATTCTATCAATTGGTATGAATAGATCGCTCTCAACGAGACGATTCCGATGAGATATTAATTTTTTGGCCCTAGACCACCAGCTCCCGCAACATAACACTAGATTCGTGATTTCTCAACTATCTTCAATCAATGAAATTGCTGAAAAATCTTTCAAACAACCAATTGGTTGAGGAAACTCCAGAGATATCGTCTCCACTAGTCGACAGAGCCATGCTATGAGATAGGGTCAGAACTGAGGGTAGGTCTCAATCCTGCTTTATATTTTTGACAATATGTCTATTTATTTGCATTGAGTGTGGTACTGCAGTGTCAAATTATAATACAAAATTGTCTAAGTCATTTTAAGTTTTTGCTTGTCACAATCAGATGTATTTGTCACTTTTGTTAAACAGCATTTAAACTGAATTATCGCTTAACAATTCAGTTTATATTTTTTAAGGACAAATAATTTTATTAAATTGGCGACCCCACCAAGATCTTCAATGTCCAGGCCAATTTCACTTGCCAATCGGATCATCTGCTGTTTAACGGACAAAGCTGTCTACGAAATAACCTCATATCAGGAAGAGTAGCAGTAGTTAAGCGGACTCTGGATTCCAAAGAGTAATCTTTGAATGCAACTGGGATGAATGCTGGAATGATGATGATGATTAAATTACTGATTAATTTTCAGTGAATATCCCAATGTTACACTACGTCTAGCTATATACCATTGTTACTGAACAAGATTGAGCATGTAAATAGATACGAACTTATCGTATATTTTCTATCGAGACATAAATCCTCTCTTTCAATACTTTTATATAATACAGAAAGTATTTATTACGATTCGATAAGTGAGTATGTATTAACCCTCTTTGTAGAATCTGTCATAAATCACTTAATTGAACCCGTGCCTCCATTGACAAAAGTACTGCAGTAAATAAATAAATACACGCGTCCCTCTCGTACCGAACTCCTCTTGGAATAATATTCTGTTTGTGCAAATAATGGTAAATAGGCATTTACGCAAACACATAACACATTTGTCAAATGTATCCTTTTGTGGTGATTTGTGTATTATTTTTCCGATTATGCTAATCTTCTTCTTCACATTTTTCTGGTTGATATATAACATTGTGTTGGCATTGATATTGACACAATTTCATGAAATGTTATTGAAAATAACGCCTATTGTGGATGATTAGGAGAATTATTGACTTTATATAATTAGTATTAGAAAATTCAAAAACAGTACGGAAGTAAGTGGGAAACAGTAAGTAAGAAAGTAATCAAATATAATTATTTGTTAAACAAGTATAATATGCCGTCTTCGTGAATATTTAAGCCGTTGTTATAAGAAGGAATAAGGTTCTAGGTAACAATGAGGAAAAACGTCGAAAGAACGTTAAAGAGAGAGAAACCTTGTCAGACTTCAATTAGCGAGCACGCGCAGAATCGGCATCTTTTCATTTAAAAAAAGATTTACCGTACCATATATGTACCCGTTTCTAAATCTAAACTCGCGGACCATCCTAATTAGGAATCGATTTTCTTTAGTTATAGTGTCATCATCATCATCATCATCATATCAGCCGTAGGAAGTCCACTGCTGAACATAGGCCTCCCCCATCGACTTCTATTTCGACCAGTATAGTGTAATTTAAAGTAAGTAATAAAATAACATCAAATAAATCACGATAGAATCCGTTCAAAATTGTTTCATTTCAATATGTGATATTCTCGCGTAAACTAACGAACAATATCATAACATAACCCGTTAAAAATAATTTTATTTCAATGAATCATCTGATTTCACTGCTGATTTAACAGAAGTGTTAGTTACATCAATAGTGAAATACGTTTTGTGAAGGTAATTTAGTGAGAAACATGTATTGTCTATACTTACACCCTTATGATGTATGATGGAAATATAACACAATAGATGCGTATGAGGGCATCGTTATCGAATTCACTTCAAAGAACAGCGCAAAAGGATCAATTCGAATGGAAATAATCTTCATTTTCACGAAGGAAACGCGGCGTGTCATGATCTTATCTGTAAAGATGGCTTACAATAGATTATGTTTATATACTGTATTAAAGGATATGATACTTTGTCGACCTATCGAGGTCTGAAAAGTAGCTTTCCAATTAATCTGTAGAACCATCGGGTTTTACAACCCATTCAGAAAGTACCTATAGTCCATGTAAGATATATAAATAGTATCAGAATACTTATCTATTTGCATTAAGAAATCTTTATGAAATACTAGTCGTTAGCCGGGGCTCCGCCCGCGTGGTATTCTGCTTCCGTTCCCGCTTCCCATGGGAACCTTTTCCCGGAATATAAAGTGGCATTTGTGTTATTCCAGACTATAATCTATCCCTGTGCCAAATTTCATCCAGATCCGTTCAGCCGTGTTTGCTCGAAAAAACAAACAAACTACAATAATTTTTACGTGTGGAAACCCCCACGGGCTGAACGACGTGCCGACGATGGGGTGGGCGTGTCGGAATGGGACCGACTATAACCACACGGTGTCCTCCCCAAGTGTCCATTGCCGGGCACCCCGGGTAAGCCCTCGAAAGGATAACCCCAGGGTTATCGGCGGACTTGGGCCGCCACCGCGGCGTCGCCTGGTGGGATCGGGCTGAAATATATCTTTCACTAATAAGGTTTAATAAGCAGAATACAATGAGTGAAAAAGATTGTTTGTTCTGTTTTATATTTTTATATTTCATAGTCACGATACATCGAGAAAGCTTACGGAGGTAGCCAATATTTATTCCTTCCACCCTCAGAATTAATCTTTCAATGCATTATTTGTTTTTTTTGTAATACTAAACACCTAATACTACAAGTGTTCATAGATTTCCGAGAGGGCCATAGTTTACCCGAGCTGGCTAGGGCCAGGGCGGCGAGAAGTGTCGAGCGGTGTTCCACAGGGGTCGGTCCTAGGGCCACTCCTGTGGAACATCGGATACGACTGGGTGCTGCGCGGTTCGTTGCTCGAGGGTGTCAGCATAACGTGTTATGCTGACGACACCCTCGTTATGGCGCGGGGAGCAACGCACCGTAGCGCGGCACTAAAGGCCACGGCAGGGGTTGCTCAAGTCGTGGGTCGAATACGGCGGCTGGGACTCGAGGTGGCTCTCCACAAATCCGAGGCTATGTGTTTCCACGGGCCTCGGAGGGGGCCACCTGCGGGAACCAGCATAACCGTAGGGGGCGTAAGCATCGGCATCGAGCCCACGATGAAGTACCTTGGGCTCGTACTCGATAGCCGATGGGACTTCGGACCTCATCTCCGAAGTCTGGTTCCGAAACTGAGGGGGGCTGCGGCCGCGCTATCGCGGCTGATGCCCAACGTTAAGGGACCCAACGCCCCCACTAGGAGACTGTACCTGGGGATCGTGCGAAGCATGGCCCTGTACGGGGCCCCAGTATGGGCGGAGACTCTGGCGGCCCGCAACGTGGCTGTATTAAACAGCCCGTTAAAAGCGATGGCCGTCAGAGTCATCAGGGGGTATCGCACGATCTCCGTCGAGGCGGCATGTCTCCTAGCCGGGACCCCTCCATGGGACCTGGAAGCGAGAGCCCTTGCGCTGCTGTACCAGTGGCGCAAGGAGGCGCTGGAGCGGGGCCATAGGCCGGAGCCCCGAGAAATCAGGGCTCAGCGGTCCCTGCTCCGCCAGGAACTCATGGAGACATGGAGGGTGCGACTTGAGCACCCAAGGTGGGGGGAATCCACCATTGCGGCGGTGAGACCGATCATGAAGGAGTGGTTGGAGAGGGACCATGGGGACCTCTCCTACCGGATGTGCCAGATGGTTACCGGACACGGGTGCTTCGGTAAGTATCTGTGGCGCATCCGCCGGGAGACAACGCCGCAGTGCCAGCACTGCGAGGATCCTGGCGAAGACACGGCGCTCCACACGTTGGTGGAGTGCCCTGCGTGGGCGAGTCAACGCCGGGATCTCGTTGCGGTCCTGGGCGTGGACGTTCTCTCGTTGGAGACCATGGTGAGGGCCGTGGTCTCCGACGGGAGCAAGTGGCACGCCGCCGCCTCTTTCTGCGAGCAGGTAATGCGCGCGAAAGAGACGGCGGAGAGGGAGCGGGAGAGAACCCTGCCCCCCGAGTTTCGCAGTCTGCGGCGAGGACGCCGCAGACTCATCTACGCCCGGGACTACCGACCTCCATGATCGGGGCCTGAGGACGGCAGTTGGCCGACTCGCCGTCCTTACAGAAGCAGGCCGTGGCGGAGGCGTGTCGTGTGTGCCCTACACACGCCTGCCAACTCACCGAAGCGGGATAAAACCCGACCCCACCAGGCGAGGCCGCGGTGGCGGCCAAAGCCCGCCGGCAACCCTGGGGTTATCCTTTCGAGGGCTTACCCGGGGTGCCCGGCAACGGCCACTTGGGGAGGACACCGTGCGGTTTTAGTCGAGACACGACATAACCACCCCCGCTGGCCGGCGGGGGGGTATCCGAAGGGATTTCCGCACGTTAAAAAAAAAAAAAAAAAGTGTTCATAGATAAGACAATTTAATTTTATTTCATATACCATTTTAATGTTCATTTAATGTTACCATTTTCAAAGCGCCTACGATTTCTGCGAAACGTATAGTTTAAAATTTCCTCCGACATACATGGTTTACACTCTCACGTTGCCAATACTACTATAGAAGGGAAGACAGAAAAATAATAGTTTAAAAAAACTAAAAAACACGCTTTTTATTGAAAACCGAACTAAAAAAATTGAAATAACTTTTAATAAATTTAAATTAAGAATAGTGTTAAAAATTTCAATAAATATAAATTAATAATAGTGTAAATAAAAAAAATGTATTTTATTTTAAAAAAGCGTGTGGTGCATGGCTCAATAGATATAAATATTTTATTGACAGACATGAGTAGAGTGATTATCATTTTGATAATATCTTAAAAAGCACCCCACACTTTTTTTTAAATAAAATACATTTTTTTTATTTACACTATTATTAATTTATATTAATTGAAATTTTTAACACTATTCTTAATTTAAATTTATTAAAAGTTATTTTCTATTTTTTAGTTCGGTTTTCTATTAAAAGCGTGTTTTTTAGATTTTTTTAACTATTATATATTTCCTACTTTTTAGTTTTGTTTATTCATAAATAAATTAACACGCTGCTGTTGCCACCTATTTCAGAGTTTATAATGTGACATTATTCACTACTATGTGATACAAAGTTGACGATATAGATGGCGCTGTTATCAAATATTTACAGAGCTGTCAGTAATCATTTCGCGAATTCATTAGTTTAAATTATTTTCCAAATAGAAAAATGGAATAAATTTATCAAATTAGTGTATTGTCATCGGTCCTCGATAAATCTACAAAGTTTGAACAAAATCTGGCCGTTTAAAGTAGGTCAAAATCGCGCCTAAAGGAGTCGGTTACAAACAAACATACAAACATACAAACAAACATACAGGTGAAGCTAATAAAAAGCGTATAAAAAAAAGATGAGATAGGAAAGAAAGAGAGGTCTCACAAACCGCATAAAATGTACATATTAAATTATTCCTTCTGTGCAAAAGCATGACTCGTACCTCCCTACCCTCTTCCTTGATATGGTACGTACGGATATACCATTGTTTTAACTACTGCTTAATATTTTCTTTCGTGAACTACTGCGCTGCGTCGATCGCGCTGACTTCGTTACAGTACATACATTTATTTTCACGTCTTTTTCCCAACGGGGAAACCGGAGAAATAGCCCTCCAGTTGCTTCTGTTCTTACACCTCTCAGGAGTTTTCTCTACCGATGCCCTTTTCTGGCATCAACAATTAGGTCAGTGTGTTTTTCGAGGTCGACTCGGACCAAGAAGGTTAAAGATAATGGGGTTAGTGTTGCCTTTATAACTTTTAAGCAAAAAATTGTCACGTCAACGTATGTTTTGCATCCCTTTCTTTGGAGTGACCACGTTTTATTGTAAGGTTGGGATACATATTAAATACATAATTTTTTTTTTCATTTAAATAAGAAAAACATACATAAATATTGATAAAACCTGTATTGGTTTATCATCCTCATTTCTGTCTGTTACATTTTATATAAGTACATAGAACAAAAAAAAAACAATAATAATAACATGATTTTTACGAAATCTCACTTGTAGGCAGCACTATTAGAAATAGAAGGTGCAGGGTAAGTACAAATTCTTAGAGCGTTTGACCGGTTGTCGTTGTTTACGCTCGACGAGACGACGACGCCGACGTATACAGGCTGATTGGTAAGTAATGAACAGTACAACATTTTTTTTAATGTATTTATTATATCTAAGTTTCCATTATCCTACTAATATTATAACTAGCTTATACCCTTGGTCCTCATGCGCGGAGATCAATTACCGTTTTTTGGTCATTTCTGTGATTTTACTTAACCGATTGCAAACAAACATACGACAGATTTTAAGTTTGACCAACACCTTTCTAATTAAAAAATGCATCAAAATTCGTTTAGTAGTTTTTGCGTCCATCGTGAAAAGACAAATAGACAAGAATTCAAATAAATATTTTGGTGTTCATAATCGTTCATTTAACATAGCCTGTAATATAGGCTAATTTTATCCAAGAAATAGGTTCCCAGAGGAAGCGGGAATGGGATCAGACTCCCATACGGGCCGCAGGCAACAGCTAGTATTGAATAAACAACTTATTATGATGTACGACGTCTGCCCCTCTTCCGTTTGAGGCTGATTTTCATTATAAAATAATAATATTCTAGGACACATTGCACATTGCTGTGTAGACTAGTGCTTACTAGAGTTAGCAGAGCTGAACTTGGAAACTTGCTTGGCTATACTTTAATTCTAAATACACATTATTTAGAGAAAATAAGGTCAAAATAATTTCATCTAGGACCTGATGGTTCGGCACCTCTTGTCTGTACCGCACTATAAAGACTTGGAATTCTTATCAACACACCGGTGCCATTTTTATATCTACTAGCTGTTGCTTGCGACTGCGTATGCGTTAAGTTCGGAATAGATCAAGATATGTTTATTTCTGTAGACTCGATACTAACACGTAACTATTTAGTTATTTTATTTAACGGGCCGGATGAGGTGATATTGTGCACTCGTTTTACATTAACAATTCGTTCGAAATAGATAGAGAAATATATAACATCGAAATCAATTCTGCTCGATATAATAGCGAGATGATATTCATTATAAAATGTTTATGCGTCTCCAATCAACTATCTTCTATGCGTGGGTAACTCTGCGGAATTTTAAAAAATTTCACGTTTTACTGTTCACCTCATCATGCTAAACCTTACAGGCTTAGCATGATGCGTTATAGTATGGGTTTTGACCATGTCTGAGCTCTGCTAAACTACGAAATTTCGTAATGATCTACCTTGTAATAATAAAGTTGTCATCAACAAAAGTTAAGGCCGATTTTGCTCTACTGCTCCTATCACACCTATAATAGCGTGATGATATATAGCGCAGTTTATGACCATGCCTTAGAAGAATGTTCCTGTAAAATTTAAACTAAATCTGTTTAGCGGTTTTAAGTTATGCTCGGAATAGATATCGATAATAGAAAGCAGACAAGCAGACAGGCAAAAATTCTATGAATCACATTTTCGGCATCGGTGTCGCACAGATTAATAATTTCATCGTAATTGGTTGATTAGAACCAGAGGTATGAAGAAAAGTCGCGATAACCAACATCCAAGCGAACGGAGTCAAGGGGATCAGCTATTTTTAAATATCATTCGTTTTTTTATTGAATTTATTTATAAATGTCATTTGTATGTATATCGAAGAATAAAGGAAATAATGTTTAATAATTATATTATTTTCATACTAATATTTTATTGATGTCAAATATTTGAATATGTATTTACAAAAGAAAATCTAAGTGTGCTTATCCGCGATCGTATCCACATTCTGGAACCCATAATATTAGAAGCTAGTTCAGCTAATCTTACTCTGAGTCTAGATAGTGCTGAGCTGAGCGCCATTGTTTCAGCTTGGAATTCTGTGAATGATTTTCTTTATTTTTTATTTTATACTGTTAGGTAAACTTACAGCCAACAAATAACAATGAAAAGATACATAACATGATGGATATTGCAGACGTGCAGAACGCATTTGACGTTTTGCGCGTCTATTGAATAATTTATTGCAATGTGGGGGACTGCTTCCATTGTGTGAATACGAGTCGGTTGGTCAGCTTACAATTTTGACAATATTTTTTCAATCTGTGTTGCTTTATTATTAAAATTATTATTAAATACCCACCACCTGCTTATTATATACGTGTTATTTTTCAAGTGAAAGCTTTTTCAGCGGCGTTGTGCACATTTTATTGTAATGGGTGAAAAACGTCAAATTCGAAAATTTGTAAGACGTTTGCAGATAAATATAGAAGCGCTAATTTCACACTGTACTTAACAACCTTGGTGGCGCGTTCGTCTAATGAGTGGTCGAAGACTTCGTCAAGACTGAGATCGATTCCGACCGAGGCCCAAGAAACACCTTTGGTCATCATATAAATTTTTGTAATATTTATTCTATTTTGTGCCATAAATCTACTGATATAAAATGAAAATTAAACAAACTGCATCTATTAATAAAAAAAGTGACGAAGAAATAGCGAAAGAAAATGAGTGAGTACTTTATAAATATACTGGCGATGATGGTTCTGGTAATAATGATGGTGAAAAAGTCGTTGAAATTATGGATGGAAGTTGATTTTTCTGGGAGATAAACTTTTTAATGTAAAATAATAGTAATAGTTCTGAATTGTAAATTTTTTAATGTAATATAAATTGTCATGTTTGTCTACGATAACGCAATAAATGAATATTGTATGTTACCACATAAATTATAGTACTTTTATACTGATAATTAACGCAATTCGTGCAAAATTATTCCCTAACCATTCCAAAATATCAAATATGCACAACGTTAATATTCAAGTTTTCACTTCTGCCGGCACTCCCGAAGTGCAACCCGTCGTTTTTTTTATTCAATCTATAGGGAGCATCCTATTTACTAGGTCTGCAAGGCGAATCGCTGCTTGCAATGTTGAGCTGAGTGAGAAACCAGATTTTGAAAATTTTGAACAGTGATCATTCCTCATTCTTTTTGAAAGTCACAACTCTGGACATGCTTTCTGGGCGTGTAAAGTTTGGTCACAGTGTCTCGAGCGGTTATTATGTAATTCCATCTGGAATTTTTTTAACAGTGATCATTCCTCTGTGGTAGTATTAATTTTTTCAAAATATATCCATAAAACTCCCTCTGATTGACCTCTTTAATCATGCCAAATTTGGTTCTGATTGGATTAGTAGTTTAGGAGGAGACCTGTGACAATGAAAATTCTGAAGTCTGGTATGAGGAGCTTTCGCTCGACTTCGTCTCACTCAGCTCAATAAGTTATAATAATTCATATATGAGGTGTTCAGTGAATTTTTATAAATCTCAACTAGAATCAAAACGAATAGAAGCTGCGAAGAACTCTGTGTGTAACTTTGACTTTGACACTTTTGGATTAGGATGTTTTGTACTTATCAAGGCAATTTTAGGCAGTGTGCGAGAGGAATAGCGAACATAACAGGGGTCAATAAAATCGTCCTCAAACTATATACCCACGTGACATCTCCAGCGTAAGATAAATGTATGTTAATATCATCGAAGTTGGCCCATGGTTCCACCCCCATGAAATACTCATAAAACAATCATCATCTCAGCGTTGTGTCCCGATTGCATTCGAGGCCTACATCTCGGAGCCCAGGGTCTGCTTTCCTGTTTTGCCTTCTCCACTTCGCACGATCTTGGGCATCCATAATATTAAGACCACTGGTACGTATGTCATCCCTTACGACGTCATACCAGCACTTCTTGGGTCTCTGCCTCCTGCCGGGGCCCGGCGGAGGTGCCATGGCCAGACATTTGTTATCGCCCGTGAAATACTGTAAACAGTATTGACCCTTAGCTGTCTATATTAGCTGACGATATTAGATGTGACTATCACCAATTCTCTTCGGAAATGAAGTGTGGAATCGGCAAGTAAAATGCATTAAATCTGTCTGGGGCGTTCGATTTGCATAGGGAAAATTGCATTTTCGAATCGACGGCGACAAGAAGGCGGCGCCTGAGAATGTATGCAAATACATTGCGAAAGCTTTACTTTGGAGTTTTGCCGCTGGCATTACCGCTGGCAAAACGACAATTTAATGCACATTGACTTTGAAAGTTCAAAGTCAGAGAGACAAGAAGTAGGAAGTATATTATATTAGCCAAAATGAAATACAACTTTACGACGGGAGGCTATCCGAGAGGAATTCCGCAAAAAAAAAGTTATAGAGACTTACAGTACACTTCATTATAACTATTACTGTCCACCAATATTTAATGTAACAATTAGGTACTGGTTATTTCATGATATCAAATTTTATTTAAAAAAAACTACCAGAATATAATTTTATAACGAAACTTTGAAATCATGTTTTCGAAATTAAATAAACACCTATTAAAGTAAAAGTTTGTGAACTGCAAGTAATTTTGTTATTGTAATTTAAACCATTGCAGTGTGTACTACCTAACTACCTATGCAACTAAACTATGAGAGGTATATGGAGGCGATAGGAGGATATAACTGGATCTGCTATTTAAATTTGGCTAATGATATTTTTTTATCGATTGAAATTTACTAGAACTTCTTCGTGATACGAAATAGCATAATGCTGACCTAAGGCACATATTTCTCTCGTGCAGAGGTATGTCTTAATATACTCTGTTGTTTCAATTAATTTAAGTTTCGGTAGCTACTTACCATTTGGCGGGTTATGAGATTGTTGGCCGTCTAAATAATTTAAAGAAGAAGATTACAAAGCGGCTTTTGAATTTTAGTATATTAGTAAAATTTTAAATTTTTCGTTCCATTTTGAGAAAGTTTAAAAGTAAATTAAGTTAAGCTAAGTTTATCTGTCTATTGGATAAAAGTTTTAGAGATTAAGGTCGAAATGAAACATGGAGTAACTTCTCAGTTTACTACGTGACCCGACAACGAACACCGAAGATGTTCCTACAGATTTTGCAAAAAGGTCTTAATATAAGTTACTGTTTAAAAACTTACCTTCTTTTTCAGAAACTATTCTAGAGCAAAAAAGTTAAAAAAAAAAGATTATACAAAACAATTGAAATTTGACACTGAAAAAAAAACATTTATTTTGGCGAAATCAAAATTCTTGTAGATATAATTAAAAAAACTACAAAAATTATAACTAGAATATTAAGTAAAATAGTTACCGCCGTAAACAATGGAATGTTGCTTGACAGATTGTAGTGGTTTTTGTGTAAGTCCTGCATTTACTTCCCCGGACCCAGAATGCTGTGAACCGGTGTCTTTGTGCTATGAGGAAAAACCGGTGCTATATTGCTGTGAAAAGAAATCCGGTCCGAAGCTTGTTTATAGCTGTGATAATAAAGAGGTAGTGTACAGTTGCCATAAGAAACCCTCAGGGGCACAGCACCATTCTGAAAAGAAACCTCCTAAAGTACTGTATTGCTGCGAAAAGGAATCTCCAAAGGTGGTGTACTGTTGTGAAAAGAGTGCACCGCCATCTTGTCCACCAAAACCATGTTGCGAGCCTGCTTGTAAGCCAGTGAAGACTAAATACATTATGCCATGCTACAGATATGAGGATGGACGAATAGTAAGTGTACTGAATAAACTAAGGGTTAATTTTCATTACGCAACTAGGTAAATAAAAATCCGTACTGAAACCAACTTCAGAACAAACTTAATTGACTTACATGACTGTTTGAATTCGTGTAAATTTTAATGAATTTCAAATTTAATTTCAAATTCGTCACCTGTTTGAATAAATTTTATTCAGATTATTTTTATACATTTTCAAGCCAGCCATGGCTCTTTGTAACTTTTTGCGTGAATCCCATTGTTTTGTTGTTAGTTTCAGGAACGGTATGTTCCAACCCGTCACGGTACACTCCCCAGGACAGCGTACAGTCGAAATGGAATGCAGGATCAAATTCATGGCTATCGAGGTGCTGTCCGGTATTTGTGTTCGGGTTTTCACCCAAATTACGGACACTGTGTTCACACTGTGGTTGAACCCTTACGTACAGTATATTCAAAAGTAACAAAAGAGGTATATCCTGTTAAAAAAAGGAAAGACAAGAAGAATGTCTGTTGAAAGAAAAGTTTTCGGTTATTGACATAGAATACTGATAAATATGACAAATTAAAAACAACGCACCTGACAGGTAAATCGTCTGCCATCTTCTGCGCTAAAGCGTAACGGAATTCAAGACCAACAGTTTTTAGAGTGTGGTGCCATTTCTCATATTCGAAAGAGTTGGCCTGATGCTATTTGGAGCTACCATCCTTTTGCCATACCTATCAAACCTAACAAGAAACTATCAGCGGTAACTAAGAAATGCTGAACCCTGGTGCGTAAATCAAAGCCTATATAAAGAGTTAGACGGTGTATACAGTAGCACTCCAACATTTTTACTTTTAACAAATGAGTCAATTATTTTACTATTCTTTGCTTATTCGTAAGAGTACGGGGAAATTCGCGATGCCTGCTTAATAAAGCACAACTAAATTGCGACTATCTGCTCCATTGCAGGTTGAGAAGCTACCCGTATCGGCATTCAAGCGCAATGGAATGCAAGACCAAGAGCACTCGAAGCTTCTTGGCACTGTGAATTTCCTCGTACGTTCTCCTCAAGATGTGTCCGTTGAATGTGATACGTGCAATCTAAAAGTAGGCAACCCTGTAAAAGTACCATGTTTCATGAAAAAAAAACCTATTAAGGTGAAACTCGAAGATATACTGGACCAATGAGAGTGAGTGAGCTTGTTTATTGCATACTAGTGCTAATTGTTACTGGAAAGAAAGAACACTAGACATTTAAAAATTGTTGCCGTTAAAAAAAAACATTATAACCCTGTGAAGCTCATATAAACGTATTTTTTTGTATTGTCGGGAGCGCTCAACACATTTTTTGTGGAATTATTTCTATGACTACCTCGTTACAGACAAAATACTTAACTGATTTTTCTTAGCCCACGTAGTAGTGAGGTTATTATTTACTTTTCTTTTTAATTGTTCTTACCTTAGCAAATTATAAAGTGAGCTTTCTATTGTTCCAGAATCAACCAACGGTGCTGATGCGCCGCGCTTGTGAGGTAGCATGTGGGCGCCGTAAACCTTTTGTTGCATCTTCATACCACGTAGACGCAGATCACGAAGAACGACGATATCATTCAGAAGATGGAAAGGTATATAAAATCACGATTTACAAATATTTTTAATATCTGGGTGTGTGGACCTGTCAAGATCTTCTAAGCTAATTCAATCTAATCCTTCCTAATCTACAGGCCGGTACACCTGATGATTGACGAACGAAACTGTGTGGCAGGCTTTCCTCTTAGTCTTGAGAGTCGGGTCAAATGGCAGTCGCTACCGTAAAAGCTAAGAACTAATAAATACGGAAAGTTGCGAGTAAAATTAATAAAATTTTGGAAAGTTTTTGTTCCTAAGAATCTTCTCCTGACTATAATAAACACAACAAAAAAAATTAACGCAATCGGTGCAGCATTTCACGTGTGATCCGGACCAAGGGAAATAGGGATTAATTTTGATATATAAAAATTCTGACCTTTATAGACTAAACATTTTTACCTTGTGTTGCCATAAATAAAATTATTCGCCAAATCTATAGTATAACTTAGTGTGTGTATATTAATCATATACACACACTAAAACATAATAAATAAATTAAAACTTCACCAGCTCTGATTGCCAGTGTCTGGTTGGTTGCTAAGGCAGAGCGCAGATTATAGCCAAAAACTATGTGTTTTGAAGCGTTTTTATATTATTAACGAGTTCACCGTTAACTCGTCTGTTACCGCTAATTCATTGACACCGTTGATGGTGTTGACGGGTGCTCGTTCGTTTATCACTTACGTTAAAAACAGTTGGTGAAATCAACGTAAGTAATTTTTTAATAAAGAGATAACGTTCAACTAATTGATAGTAGAAAAATAGTTACTAAAACGCCCACTCCTTATCTGTCTTAAGACTTTCGTAATTTGCGCTCTCTAAGATGACAATTTTCACAAAATAAAGTTCAATAGCGACTGCTATGAACGTACACTTTGAGATTTCTTAACCCGACCCTTAAATATGAAATCTATAAACATACTTTTTCTAAAATCGATTGACAGTTAAAGTTAAGTTAATATCATTCTTTCTCAACAAATAACTTTCAGTTGATTCCAATTGAACTCTATGATATTTTATAAAAAATTAATATTCAGTAGGTGGATGGAAACCCGCCACCTGAATTGATTCCCACGCAATATCCTTTTAGAAGGTAAAGCGAAAGCAAAAAGCCGAATAAACGCCGTCGGTGACGCCGAGGAGAAATTCAATTTCATTACAAACTCAGTTCAGTGCTAGAATAATCCGACGTGGACCACAACCGGAAAGTGAGATTAAATTTTTTTGTATCATAAAACATAAAAATCAGACTTACGAAACTTACCTAATTATTTTAATTGATATGAAATACGAATTTCTTTTAAATTTGAGCACGGTTTAAAAAGGTTAGGCAACAATTATTTTAATGAAGGATTGAAGCAGAAATCTTACATATTGCCCTTCACATGTTCCCGTGACCTTACTAAAGTATTCTAACCTAATAGCACCTATCCCTTTTTACCACATTCCATACGTTTACTAAAAGACAACACTTTCTATAGGTGTGCTATGAGCCCCATACATTTCACACTCTTAAGTATAATTGTGAGTCATGAATATGCCTTCAAAAGGTAATAACTTTATGAAATTTATAGGTATTTTAATAATTTTTAAACCAAAGCTTAGTGAATAAAATGTAGTATAAGCACGTAAATTTACCTGCAGTTTTAATCAATAGTTTTAGAGATAGAACGTTTTAAAAAAGACACAATTCATGAGAAGTATATATATAATAATCGTACTGAAATAAAATATCGATAATTTAAATAGATTTTTTATGTTTTCACACAATCTCTTTCCCGACATATAATTGTTTTTAATTATTTAATCAATCAACTATCAAACATAAACCGTAAGTACTTCTAAGCCTTTAACTTATTCAATCTAAACACATTTCTAAACTAAATAGTTTGTAATAGTTAACCCCTTATCAGTTAAGTTACGGTCGTCCATTCTTTCACTCCTATTGCACTCCTCATCTTCACTAAACTGTATTCTTTTACGTGACTTGTTAATTATTGCTAATAATTATCGAACTTTTTTATAGTGTCGAGTGCGTGCAATCGCTTTGCTTTATTATAACTATGCCGGACTGATCACACCAAAAAGGTGCTTGTTTGTATGCAAATACTTCTCATGCTGCATATAGTGCAATAGAATTGGTCGCTGTGCGTTGTGACCATTATTTTACCATATTTCACAAATATTTAATTATCTCTTTCATACTCATAGAAATACCTATTAAAACACCATGCGCTGCATGAGATGAACTGTATTTTTGAGCGCAGCGCGTTGACCCGATTGTCTATGGCCCTAAAGAGTTCATAACGCACGGAAAGTGTTAAGAAAAAAATATTTTGCGAGATAATACTACCACAGTTTTATTGGCAACACATGGAAGAGTCATGCGATGCCAATAAAAGCTGTAAAAATGGCGACTTATTTAATGGTGATCTTTTTTTGAATGTTCCCACTGTGGAGCGGTAGCCCACAGTCGTGTTTGGTCGCTACTATCGTTGTCGCAGTATTTATTTGTGCTAAATCGATTTGAGGTGTTGATCCCACCCTTTGGCTACGGCCATGAGAAGGCATATAATATGTCCACGTTACACCTGCCATATTTTTAAGGGGAGGGAGGATTTATTTAGGATTAAAACATTGGCCAATTGGGATTATATTGAAAGGTAAGAAGGGTATAACGCTTTTAGGAAATTATTTGAGAATATTGTCTGAAAAGACACGGAACAATTTTTTTACTTGGTACTTACATGATATTTTCAAAACAATTTCATACATAAAAACATTTTACGTATAATAAAATTTTGAGTGTATGGTATAATTACAGTACCTAGTAACTGTAAAAGTGAACTTCTAATCAAGTCAGACTCGAGTATTGAATTTGTCAGCATTGAAAGGAAATTGTTAAAGAACCAAATCATCCACTAAATTAGACTTTAATTAAATTTCTACACTATTTACTACAATTTACGAGAAATTAGATGTTGTTTGGAGTCCGATTGTTCGGCGTGATTTTAACATCAATCGTACCGTCCCGTGGACCACAATGTTTATTCGGAGAACGCGACATGGGTACAGATGAGGATTTATTTTCGACTGGGGTTCAAGATACGACTTCGTGATTGGACCCGGTAATCTAAAGGCTCACAGATTTGAGCCGCATTTGTATATGAGAACGAGCTGAACTGGCTGTCAAGTAAACATTTTATTGTTGATATACTTGACAGTTTAATTAAAGTTAAATCTCTAAACTTGATGGCTTTCTAATCCATAGCCATCCACGAGCTCAAACATAATCTCAAAACTGAATATTCAACGCTTCATTTACACAATCACCTGGGCCATTTGGCATCCTTTAACACGAAAAAGAAAGTTAACAGATTCCTAACTGAATTTCAACTTAACACTCCCTCGTCTAAACCCAGTAATTAACAGAAAGCGTAGTTATTATCCGAAACAAGAAAACTTTCTGGATAGGAATTTGGACTTACGATTCGTGCTTTTTTACCTGCGAAGTTAATTAATTTACGGGATTCCAGTTGGGAAACTTATCTGCTTATGCAAATAAGGGGCGTTGGGTTCCAGCGCCTGAAAATAAAAAAATACAAAAAATAATTGTTAACTTGATGTTTTTTATGGCCTTGTTTAGCGTATTTTAATGTATTTTTGTTTTGTTTAATGCAGGGTAACTTATGTTTCCACTATGAACGAAAAAGGCCTGAAGTTGAAGCCTGCTGTATGCCCACAGTTTGTTGTGATCCAGCGTACGTCCCTAGTAGTAATTGTCCTCGCGTTTGTCAGCCGGGTGGAGGAAGACAGTTCGTGTCCTGTTTACCGGCACATGTTTGCGGTGCACCCAGTTGCTGTTACTACTCATATTAAAATGCTTCATTTGTATCTGTGTGTAAATTAAGCGTGTTGTTTTTGTGACCTAAACAATTTGGCGGCTATATTTTTTTTAAAGAAAGTGCTTGAAAACATTGTTTTTTTTTTCTAATCCTTATTCCTATTTAGTAACTTTTTTTTGTTGTTTAAAAACTACTTCTAGCTTAGAACAATGTTAATATAACTACCCTATGATACTAATCATCCACTCATCGTCTCTATCAGTGATGGTAGATAGGATTATTTTTGGAATAAGATTGGCATTCACTACCACAAGTATAGGCCTGTGAAAGTTAAGATCCATTTGTCAAGTAGTAAGAACTTGAAAATCCCCCTACCGACTCGTAGTCACACCACATTATCACACCAGTATGACAAATGGTAATTTTTTTCTCGTTTGACACACTACTGATATTTACACTCCATGTAATGTATTTATTTCCGAACTAGTGCTGTCCGAGTTATACTACTTACTTACAGTAAAACTTCAAATTACGTATTTAGCCAATGTATTAGCTTATATTTTACAAGATTTTTTTTAGTTTCACCTGTCCCGTTGTCTATAATGGTTTAATAGTTTTAATTGGCACGCAATTATAAAACTATCGTTATCAGTTTGGTCGACCCTTCTTTTTTTTATATATTAATATCCTTTTCATTTAATAATACTGTTAATAACTTTAGTATGGTTACGTAGTTTTTGTTTATCTTAGTTTAGTCTTTAGTTTTCATATGAATCACGGATTATTCACATCTGAAGATATGCCATAGGTTATAGGTCAGTTGCATTACTTGTCGGCAAACCGACTTTATTATGTTGGCACTGCACTAGCAATTACGGTATACATTTTATGTAAAAACCAGTAGTGTGACAAACGAGAAAAAAATTACCGTTTGTCATACTGGTGTGATAATGTGGTGTGACTACGAGTCGGTAGTGGAAAACCCTCAAGTCAGTCAGTCAGTCAGTCGTTTTTTCTAATTACGGCACTATAGTTGCCAATTTTATTCATGACTAAAAAATTACTGAGTATCAATCTATTTTTTAACACAGAGGACCTTTTAGTATTTTAATTACGAGAACGACTGTCGATGCCGTATGTATATGAGCTGCTATGCCTTGGGTATATGCGGCTTGGTTTTAGTAACTGGGCTCCGCATCCGCTTTTTTATCTAATAGTATTTGTATTGCTGAGGTTAGTGGTGCGCGCATACGGTGACAAGAATTCCATCAAGAACCGCGCGGTCCAATACCTCTTTTCTTTACCGAACTATATGAGTTGGAATTATTCACCAGCACACATGTTTCTCTCTTACTACAGTCCCGGGATCTTTAGGAAAGGCATCCGATGACGTCATCATTATCAGGCTGAGAGCAACCATTGTAGCATTATTGCTATCTGTAATGAAAAAATCAAGCAAATTATTATGTTAACTTTTACTATATATTTTTTTACTAAAAAGCAGCGAAACGTCCTTTTCTAGGGGGAAAACTTACATAACTGGTCTACACATGTTTTAGGCACTACCGACTCGTAGTCACACCACATTATGACACCACTATGACGAACGGTAATTTTTTTCTCGTTCGTCACACTACTGGTTTTTACACAACATGTATACCGTAAATGCTAGTGCAGTGCCAACATAATAGTCGTTTTGCCGACAAGTAATGCAACTGAGCTATAACCTATGGCATGTCTTCAGATGTGAATAATCCGTGATTCATATGGTACTGCAACATTATATATAGTACTGGCCGGTTAGAAATGCATTGAGATAATGATTAATAATGACTGACAAACGTCAACATATAAAAAAAACGATTGTGCATTAGTTTCACATTGGTCATATATATAATAATCTATGCACATTGGTTTAGAGCTTTGTGGTGGTAGAGCTTATGGCGGAAAGCGAAATCAATTGGTTTGAAAAGTAAAATACATAAAAGAATTGTGGGATTATGTACGGTATTGCCGCTAACTCCGATAAAACTTGTTAAAAACGGATGGGAGTACATAAAAACTAAATCAAATGAATTGAACGGGGAAAAGATAAAACAGTTCATAGCATACATTGGCCGTCAATGGCTAAATGATGAACAATATATTGCTGACTGGAATATAGTTGGTCAAAGACACAGAACCAACAACGTTTGTGAAAGTTGGCACTCCCAGTTAAACAAAAAGATAAATACAAACTACGTAACCATACTAAAGTTATTAACAGTATTATTAAATGAAAAGGATCTTAATATACAAAAAAGAATGGTCAACCAAACTGATAAAAATAGTTTTATAATTTCGTGCGAACTAAAACTATTAAATAGCGAAATGTCATTGGGACATTTCTTTGAAATGTTGCGTTAAATAAAAAATAGTAAAAATTTGAAAACAAGCCTTTACTGTTACTACTTAGCGAAATTTCAGCTCAATCAGAAACCGAAAAGTGGGTCAAATTCAACTTGCAAAATTCCATTACAGACAACGGGACAGGTGAAACTAAATAAAATCTTTTAAAATATAATTGGCTAATACGTAATTTGAAGTTTTACTGTAATATAACAAAGTAGTATAACTCGGACAGCACTAGTTCGGAAATAAATACATTACATGGTGTGTAAAAATCAGTACTATTGTGACGGTCCAACCATCGAGATTGCATTGGCGGTCTGAGGATGGGGGCTTGCTGTTCAGAACGGCTTCAGACGTTGCAGATTAACATTAAAATACCCTTCTCACTGCTCATACATTGTTGGCCTAAAAGTAAAATAAAAATTGTAAGGACAATTCAAGACTTAATGATTTCTTTTATTAACTTTTAATATAATTTTGGTATAATCTCATGTTAATTTGGTTACAAGACAATTTAAAGAGTAGGAATAGTTGAAGTGAATTTATTTGTTTAGTCTGATAGCTTCCGTTATTAATTTCAAATAGTCGATAGTTAGTAGTGGCTTTGAAACATATTGTTCTATGGCAACTCAGCAGAGATGACGTGTAGTGGCGTGATTATAGGAAAGGGGGGTAGTAAGAGGTAATAAAAGGAGCGTACCGGAGAATATCGGGAGGAGTCTTCAAGAATTCGTCGCGAACTATAGGTTGCTGAAAAGTTCATCCGAATTTTAGAAAGCCTTGTAGCCTGCGTGGTGAGTTATCTTAGTTTCTATTCTTCTTATTCTTAAAATGTTGACTGTATTTAGGTTTCATAAATTGTATTCATGATAATTTACTTTTGTGGGTTGGAGGTAGAAAAATAAAACACAAAGTGAAATTTTCTTTGTAAGAACTATTTTCGTAGGGAATTAGTTTAAATTAGCTGTCTACACCTTTATTTAGTAATTGCTTCCTAAAATCATTCTATATTACAGTAAATTTTAGTTAATGTCTTCGATAATCTGGTGTGGCCGTGGTATGTAAACTGGGTTGACTTTGGCCAAGTCAAGTCAGGGATCAGACTGTGACTATGCTATGATAGCGTTCTCTGTCGATTCATGCTGGGTTTAGAGTACTCGAGGCTCTCTATCTGGAATGAGGTGACAAAACACTTTTATTGCCGTTAACCTATATGTAAGCAATTTGCTACTAACATTTTCTTTTAATGCTACCTTATCTAAATCTAGATGGCTAGTTCCTATAAGCCTGGGATACCTATTGTAGATTCTTAGCCTGTATCTGTAATGGCATTTAATATTCAAAGTGTGATTAACGGGTCTTGTTAAACTAACTTATAAAATATTACTTTATACACTCATCATTACACTCATCCTGCACACTACACAATACCCTTGTGTACACGAAATATGTAGTTCTAGGCACTCTTAAGAGCCTCCCAAGTTCTTAAGTTTGCTTGGAATGAGGTAAAGGTTTGAGAAATTGAGCTATTTTATTTTTACGATGGTTCTACTGAAATTCAACAGTCTGTCTGGGATGAGTCCAGAGGATGGCTGTATTCGACCGTTGTTTTATTATAGGGAACCCCAATTGGGTAGAGCCCGTTCAGCGCTGGATACCGCATTCTATGTGCTAGCCAAACTAAATGTTTATTCTAGTGGATGGAATGTAGCGTCCCCTTTACTTGCCTAGTCTGCCGAGACAACAGTACTGTACGCAACAATAGCTAGTAATGGATTGTCGATGTGTGTTGTGAAACCTTGCTTAATCAAGTAAGGTAACATAATCATACTCTGACTCAGTTCATTACTAATATTGGTTCGGTCTGAGGGGATGTTTAGTGACGACTGATGCCCCTTAGCTAGCTCAACCCTACTGAGCTTATCTTGTAGTATCATACGGTTTCTCAACTGGTGATAGGACAAGATCAGACAGTCATCAGTGGGCGGTTCATATACTTTCGGGACACTGTAAAGGGGGGGAGCGTTACACTATGACAAACGAAAAAAAAAACCGTTTGTCAAACTGGTGTGATAATGTGGTCTGACTACGAGTCGGTAGGGGTTTAAGGGCAATATCTGAGACATATACCAAAAAATCATTGAAGTTCCATCCTAGAAGTGTTTACGATTTCCGATTTAAATTTATAATGTCGCTATATCCTTGAAGCCTCCCCGTTCGAGTTAGAGGTGTATTAAAACGAGCGTTTCCGCTTGCTCCTACCGGTAGGAGCAGGGGGACCAATATGTTCTTATGCTCCTACCGGTATACCGGTTGTGGGCCCACAAGGATAAGCATATCCTCGTGCTCCTACTAACAAAGATTGTCCTATCAATGCCGACAGACAATTATTAGATAACACACACCTTCGAATTACCACTACTTCGACAGACGATTATTCGACAGACAATACTTAGACAAGACACATCTTCGAATGGCCACTTGTTTGACAGATTTTTTTAACACTAGCTACTAGCTTGCTATCGAAATCCAACTTTCCGGACTAGTGGTTCCGGCACTTCGCCGGCCGCTGCCGCGGCACGCTCGCTACGCTCGCTCGGCTCGTGCTCTGTTGGGGTCACAGTTCTAACCTAACCTAACCCAGAAGCTATATTGAATAAACTGCACCAACTGGTTCTAAAACAAGCTAAGAATGTTAAAAAAATCTGACAACCTACATAATTCAGTTTTTAGAAGAATGTGAGCAACAGGGAAAAAAACTAAGTGCTATATATATATAAATATAGCACTTAGTTTTTTTTTATATATATATATATAGCACTTAGTTTTTTTCCCTGTTGCTTGGGGTTAGGGGAGTAGGGGAGTTGGGGGAGTAGGGTTTTTTAAGGTTATCCTCATGCTCCTACCAGTAGGAGACTTAGTAGGAGCAAGCGGAAACGTCTATTAAAACCTACATTTCTGGAGAAATTTGTAACTGAAATTATTGAGCTGAGCGAGCGAATCTCTTATACCCGGCATAGCCGTTTGTTGGTGACTGAACTCCTCCGTAACCTCTCGCGCGATCTTAATGAATGTATTGTGAGATTTGAAAAAATATTTTTGCATTGAATACTCCAGTTCATCAGGAAAATTATAGGCTATATACCGTCAACCTATGACTATTAACTCGCCGTCTCGGATCTGCAGACGAGTATAAGGTTAGGTTAGGTTACGGTGGACAAGACGGCGTGCAGTTTTAGTTGGTTCGAGCCCCCGCTAGTCGGCGGGAGAGGGTATCCGAGGGGATTTCTGCCCGAAAAATAAGGTATCACTTTTGACCGTAAAGCCAGTTCACGTTATACTATTATAAAATAATTTTAGAGATGTCCGTGCCTACTATTGCCTCAGATTCCAAAAATAAAATATAATGTTCTAATATTGAAGCGAATGAAGCGTCGGTAGCTTAGTGGTTGAGGAGTCGACCTTACGATCGAGAGGTCCCGGGTTCGAATCCTGGCCATTACACTACCGACGTGAACCCACTCCTAACACAAGCAATTAAGCTTAGCTGGAGGGGTTAGGGGGAATATTAGTAATTTTGGTTACTAATATTCTTTAAAAAAAAAATATATATATATATATATCATTATGATTTGTTGAATAAAGTCATTTTCGCAAAGCCCCACAATCACTTTAAATGATCATGTACAACTAAATACTTATAAATAACTCTAAAGAAAACTAAACCTAAAAGAATAAATATCAACGCCAAGTAACAGTATTTGAACTGTTGCGTTCCGTTTGGTGAGTGAGAATGCCGGAGCCCAAACTCCGTTCCCATCCCCTCCCAAACTCCTTTCCCATCCCCTGCCAAACTTCTTTCCTATCCCCTTTCCTTTACAGGGACGGCAGCGCGAGTGTGACGACACTGGTGTTGCACACGTCCATAGGCCGCGGTAACCGCTTCCCATCAGGTGGGCCGTGTGCATGTCAGCCACCTTAGTGGTATAAAAAAAAAGATAAATATTTACATACATGTCATAGAATTCTTCCGCATCATCACCAACTGGTAGTGTTCCCAGAAGACTGGCAGCGTTGCCACGTTGAATGACAGTGCTAATTCTTTGTGCAAGATAAAGTCCAACCACGTGGGGTGTGTGTTGGGTAAGGGGTGTGTGTTGGGTAACCTCCTCGAGTGTCATTCCGATTCCGATCCCGCTGGAGTCCGGGGGGAACGGAATCGGAGTGGCCGGTACACCCTGGGCGGCGGTCAATGGCTTCCCCTTCATGGGGTTGGCATTGATCGTCGGCCAATACCCAACGTGGCGGGAACACATCGCTCTCCGTACTCCTCTGCTTTCAGAGGAGACAGGATGAGCGATGCTGTTAGTGGTGGAGGCCACCGTAGGGTCCTGGGGGATCCAGGGGCGGGTTGGCCCACTGCTGACGCAGGGGCCGATGGGCACTTGTGCCGCCGCCGGTGAGAGAGGACTAGCCATCCTCTCGCGTTCCGTAATCGGCAGGTAATCAGCAACGACCTGACTGGTGGCTCCAGAAGGGTACGCTGTGAACTTGCTGACCGGAGGGCTTGCCTTTATTGGCCGGCCCACGACAAGGAAAAGTCTATAAGACCCGACAGCGAAGTCGTCAAAACCTATGGATACCAGCCGACCTCCATAGTATATAGGCTTATCCAGGTGCAGGGGGCTCCGCCTGGATGGACCATCTTTCCCCCATACTCGTGGGATATGTAATGAATACTATCAATTTAAACCAAAACAAACCGGACGATACAAACGAAAACCTTGGCGCGGACAATGGTATCCGAGATGAAGGAGTGCAGGTAGTTGGGGGTGAAGAGGAGGTGAGGCGGCGGCCTCACTCGCGGTCTATTAAGGCCATCTTCACTAGACCCGCTACTCCGCTACCGATAGGCGGGGAGACGGACGCGGAAATTGCGTCAGCGGCGTCAACGGCGGGTACTGACAATGAGTCAGTATCCGGCCGCATGGAGACGGAGGAGGGTCTCCGTCGGAAGCGGCCACGCTCGGGTGGACCGTCCCTTGACCGGAGCAGAAGCTCCGGGCAACGGACGATCTCCTCGAGCGAGGACGATCGGCCGGCCAAAATATTGGCCACCGCGGCGGCTAGAACGACGAAGCCGCCGATTCACGTCCCTCCACTACCCAGTGGCAGGGACCAAGGCGTCCCCGCGGCGAGGGAACTCCTCGCAGCACTTGCCCGCATAACGGACACCATAAAAGGGTCCAAAAATGTGTCGGGCAAGAAGAAGACGGTGGCGAAAAACGTCGCCGTCGCCAGGACAGCGCTGGAGGAGCTCCTTGGTAGGAGCGTCTCCGAGGAGGAGGTTAAGCTCAGGGCCCGGGTCACAAGCCTGGAAACTGAACTGGCCAACTCCTTGGAGCAACAGCGGGTCCTCCGGGAGGAGGTCAGGCAACTGACCCAGATGGTCAGGGGACCCCCGGAGGCCCAGAAGGCCCCAAGAGCCCAGGAGGTGGCGGACCACCCGAGAGCTCTTGCGCCGCCAGAGGGGGCGCCTACGTCGGCGCCAACACCGGCGCCAAAGCCGGCCACAAAGTCGGCAACTAAGCCGGCGCTGAAAACAGCGCCTAGGCCGGCGCCCATTCCGCCGCCTGAGCCTGCGCCTAGTGTGGTGCAGCTCCTGGCGGCCATCGAGAGGCGGCTTGGCGTGTTAGAGGACCGGGCTTACCGTCCCCCACTGACACGGACTGCGTCTTTCGCGGCTGCTGTCAGTGGTAAGCCCGGCCCCGCCGCCCCAGTGGCCCCAACGCCACAAGGGAAGGGGAAGAAACGCGGCACCCCCGCCCCCGCCATAACCACCGCTCCCGCTGCACCCGAGCGTTCCTCCAGAGGGGAGGAATGGGTGGTAGCGGGAGCCGCCAAAAATGCGGCTAAGAAGGCGGCAAAAGCCGCTGCGGCGAAGGCGCCGAAGAGGCTCCGCGCCCCAAGCTCCACTGCCGTCGTCCTGACGGTGACGACGGAGGGTGTGGAGAAGGGCGTGGGGTACGCCCAGGTCCTGAGGCAGGTTAAAGCCTCAGTGGACCTCAAGGCCCTCGAGATTGAGGGGGGGCTCCGGTGCAAAACAACTCGCACTGGAGCTCGCCTTCTCGAGGTCTCCGGTGCCACCAGCGGCCCCAAAGCCGACGCCCTAGCGGCCAAGCTGAGGGAGTCGCTGGATACCGAAGCCGTCCGCGTCACCAGACCCAACAAATGCGCAGGTTTGCGCATTTCGGGTCTGGATGACGCGGCCACGACGGAGGAAGTCATCTCCGCCGTCGTGGACGCGGGCGGCTGCCCCCGTGATCAGGTGAGAGCTGGAGAAATCCGCTTCAGCTCCACCGGTCACGGCACAGCAGTCGTCAACTGCCCCGTCGCAGCGGCGCAGAAAATTGCGGACGAACGGAGCCTCCTCGTTGGGGGCTTCCTAAAGGCGCGGGTGCAACTCCTGCAGCCCCGCGAGACCAGGTGCTTCAGGTGCCTGGCCGTGGGGCATGTGGGAGTGCAATGCACAGCGGGAGACACCGTGGGGGATCGGTGCTTCCGCTGCAGTCAGCCCGGGCACAAGGCCAGTGCTTGTGATGCTCCGCCGCGCTGCTACAAATGCGTAGCGGAGGGCAAAGCGGCGAAGCACCGGGCGGACAGCAGAACCTGCGCCGCCTCGAGGCCAAAGCCCCGTTCGTCCGCAACGGGTAGCGGGGGTGCCGCTCAAGAGCGGCCACATTCGCGGCGGGATGCGGAGATGGACGTCCATTAATGGACACACCAATCCGTATCCTGCAGGCGAACATAAACCACTGCACCGGTGCTCAGGATCTTTTGTACCAGAGCATCGTGGAGTGGTCTATTAATGTGGTCGTGATCGCTGAGCCGTACTGGGTCCACCCCGGAAGCCCGGTGGACCTGGACGGCGTAGCGACCGTCTTCGGGGGGTCCGCCGCGGACACCTCGCGCCTTGCATTCATTGCAAGGTGCAGAGGCTGTGTCGCGGCGGACTATGAGGGCTTGGCTGTCGTGGCCGTCTACTTCTCGCCAAGCCTTGACCAGTACGAGCTTGAGCTAAGGCTCGCTGAACTGGACATTGTTCTCGCTGCGTGCCGTCCTCGTCCTGTCTTGGTCCTGGGAGACTTCAACTCCTGGTCTCAGGCCTGGGGCTCCCGGGAAACCAATGACAAGGGGCGAGTACTGGAGGACTGGGCCAACACCCGTGGTCTAGAGGTCCTCAACCGGGGGAATGTCGCCACCTGGGAGCGGCGGGGGCTCAGTTCGGTCGTGGATGTCGCGTTCGCGACCCCTGCTCTCGCCCGCCGCGTCCAGGGTTGGCGCGTGGTGGAGGAGGAGGAGACGGATTCCGACCATAAGTACATTCGGTTCAACGTCTCCCCTCCAACTAACCTGCCGCCGACAATCGCGAATCCCCCGGATCCACGTTGGGCGCTCAGACGCCTGGATCGGGAGGCTCTCCTGGAGGCATCCATAGTGCAGGCCTGGATTCCGTCACCGGCCAGGCCTGCCGATGTCGACGCAGAGGCGGAATGGTTCAGGAGAGCCATGTCGCATATCTGCGATGCGGCGATGCCTAGGGTTAAGCCCGGCCCGGCCAAGAAACAGGTGTACTGGTGGTCAGCGGAGATCGCACAGCTGCGAGCAGCGTGCGTGACCGCTCGCCGCCAGTACACCAGGTTTCGCCGGAGGCGTCGCCGACCAGATGGCGCGGCAGCCCGAGAGGCGGAGCTGTATGAGGCGTACAAGGGGGCCAAGAGGACCCTCCAGGAAGCCATAAAGCAGGCCAAACGGCGGGCCCGCGAAGAGCTGCTGGAGTCTCTGGAGCAGAACCCATGGGGGCGTCCTTACCTTGCGGTCAGGGGCAAAATCCGCCCAAGGGCGCCCCTACTGACCCAGAGCCTCCAGCCGGAGCGGCTGGAGGGGATACTGGGCTCCTTGTTCCCAGCGAGAGCGGAGGAGCATGACCCTCCGCGTATGGCTCCGCCTCAGGCGCCTGACGCCCATAATAGCGAGAGCGATGTGCCCGAAGTCAGGGAGAGTGAACTGGGGGTAGCAGTGCTCCGGCTTAAAGCCCGGAAATGCACTGCCCCCGGACCCGACGGCATTCCAGGCCGAGCATGGGTCCTGGCCCTGGAGGAACTAGGGCCTCGACTGGTGGCGCTCTTTAGCGCATGCCTCGAAAGGGGCCAGTTTCCAAAGGCTTGGAAGACGGGGAAACTGGTCCTTATCCGGAAGGCGGGGCGGCCGGCGGACCAGCCATCCGGTTACCGGCCGATCGTGTTGCTCGACGAGGTGTGCAAGCTCTTTGAGCGGATTATTGCAGAGCGCCTCGTCGAGCATCTCACGAACGTGGGGCCAGATCTGGCGGACAACCAGTTCGGTTTCCGCCGGGGGCGCTCCACCGTGGAAGCGATCATGCGCGTTAGGTGCCTGGCGGAGGAAGTAGTCTCGCGGGGTGGGGTGGTGGTGGCGGTGTCTCAGACATCGCCAACGCCTTCAACACCCTACCCTGGAGCTGCGTTAGGGAGGCGCTCGCGTATCACGGAGTGCCTCCTTACCTCCGCCGCATTGTCGAGGCATACCTATCCGAGAGGGCCATAGTTTACCCGAGCTGGCTAGGGCCAGGGCGGCGAGAAGTGTCGTGCGGTGTTCCGCAGGGGTCGGTCCTAGGGCCACTCCTGTGGAACATCGGATACGACTGGGTGCTTCGCGGTACGTTGCTCGAGGGTGTCAGCATAGTGTGCTATGCTGACGACACCCTCGTTATGGCGCGGGGAGCAACGTACCGAAGCGCGGCACTGAAGGCCGCGGCAGGGGTTGCTCAAGTCGTGGGTCGAATACGGCGGCTGGGACTCGAGGTGGCTCTCCACAAATCCGAGGCTATGTGTTTTCACGGGCCTCGGAGGGGGCCACCTGCGGGAACCAGCATAACCGTAGGGGGCGTAAGCATCGGCATCGAGCCCACGATGAAGTACCTTGGGCTCGTACTCGATAGCCGATGGGACTTCGGACCTCATCTCCGAAGTCTGGTCCCGAAACTGAGGGGGGCTGCGGCCGCGCTATCGCGGCTGATGCCCAACGTTAAGGGACCCAACGCCCCCACTAGGAGACTGTACCTGGGGATCGTGCGAAGTATGGCCCTATACGGGGCCCCCGTATGGGCGGAGACTCTGGCGGCCCGCAACGTGGCTATTCTTAACAGCCCGTTAAAGGCGATGGCCGTCAGAGTCATCAGGGGGTATCGCACGATCTCCGTCGAGGCGGCATGTCTCCTAGCTGGGACCCCTCCATGGGACCTGGAAGCGAGAGCCCTTGCGCTGTTGTACCAGTGGCGCAAGGAGGCGCTGGAGCGGGGCCATAGGCCGGAACCCCGAGAAATCAGGGCTCAGCGGTCCCTGCTTCGCCAGGAACTCATGGAGACATCGAGGGTGCGACTTGAGCACCCAAGGTGGGGGGAATCCACCATTGCGGCGGTGAGACCGATCATGAAGGAGTGGTTGGAGAGGGACCATGGGGACCTCTCCTACCGGATGTGCCAGATGGTTACCGGACACGGGTGTTTCGGTAAGTATCTGTGGCGCATCCACCGGGAGACAACGCCGCAGTGCCAGCACTGCGAGGATCCTGGCGAAGACACGGCGCTCCACACGTTGGTGGAGTGCCCTGCGTGGGCGAGTCAACGCCGGGATCTCGTTGCGGTCCTGGGCGTGGACGTTCTCTCGTTGGAGACCATGGTGAGGGCCGTGGTCTCCGACGGGAGCAAGTGGCACGCCGCCGCCACTTTCTGCGAGCAGGTAATGCGCGCGAAAGAGACGGCGGAGAGGGAGCGGGAAAGAACCCTGCCCCCCGAGTTTCGCAGTCTGCGGCGAGGACGCCGCAGACTCATCTACGCCCAGGACTACCGACCTCCATGATCGGGGCCTGAGGACGGCAGTTGGCCGACTCGCCGTCCTTACAGAAGCAGGCCGTGGCGGAGGCGTGTCGTGTGTGCCCTACACACGCCTGCCAACTCACCGAAGCGGTATAAAACCCGACCCCACCAGGCGAGGCCGCGAAGGCGGCCAAAGTCCGCCGGCAACCCTGGGGTTATCCTTTCGAGGGCTTACCCGGGGTGCCCGGCAACGGACACTTGGGGAGGACACCGTGCGGTTTTAGTCGAGACACGACATAACCACCCCCGCTGGCCAGCGGGGGGTATCCGAAGGGATTTCCGCACGTAAAAAAAAAAAAAAAAGTCCAACCACGTGTAGCGTCGATCAACCACTTTGCCAAATTTTGTAGACAAAACGGTCCCCATGACCCCAGCATCTCAACCCCAAACGGCCCAAAAAATCTCTTAATCAAATAAAATTGTATATAACTTGCGTCTGTACATTCGAGATATTTAAAAAAAAACTTGGGTTATGTTAAATGAGCGATTCTAAACACAAAAATATTATTTTCTAATTCTTGTCTGTAGGTCTGTTCGCAATGGACGCAAAAACGACTGAACGGATTTTGATGCAGTTTTCTATTACAAAGGTTGTGGACAGACTTAAAATCTGCCGTATGTTTGATTGTAATTGGTTAAGTAGAACCGAAGATGTGACCAAAAAACGATAACCAACCTCCGTGCGGGCGGAGCCACGGGCATCAGCTAGTGTGCTAAATAGATACAGTTTATCTCTATAGTACTACAAAGTAACTTTGATGAAATACTAACGACGAGTGAAACAGTGGGCTACAGGCGTGAAGTTATGTTGTGTTATTATTATGTCTTTTGAGACAGTAAGATACAACGCCGATCATTTGCTTCAGGGCATATCAATCTCACAAGTTTCCTTTGCCGCCATTAAACCTTTCATATAAGACCACCGGTGTTGGATACTTCTGAACTTTCCTTTTTTTACAACATCACCTATTGTGAAAACACTCTTGGTGTTTTTCCGTTCTCCTTCATCGTAATCATTGATCACAGCGAGATTTGCTTATAAATTCTTAACAATAGATACAGACTCAACATGCGAGTCAACACGAAGTACAAAATACAAATTACTTATTCATTGTTTACTTTTATATCTTCCAATTACTTTTTAGGTGTCATCACACGAACGAATGAAGTTTGTTACAGACGTAAAGACGTACATCAATTTAAGGTTATTACTTTGATTCTGGCTCTCGATACGTAACAAGGCATAACAGATAATATTTTGTTTCAGACAACACGTCGACCAAAATCCGATGCCCAATCAAACGGAAAAGGGAAGATTGTGGAGATACGTAATAAAACCGCAATAAACTAGCTGCGTAGTGAAATAACAGTAAAAGGATTTTAGAGTTTGTGTGCAATGATGCGAATGGGGATAGGTCGGGTCTGTAGTAGTGAATTGTGTTTGTGTGTGTTGTGAGAGTGTGTGTGTGTGCAAATGCGAAGGCGACGTGGTCGGGGGGCGGCGGATGAGGTGCGAGGGGCGACGTGACTGCCCGCGCGCACCATGCGGCTGCCGTCGCCGCTGTTACCGGTGGTGCTGCTGTTTGCTGCATGCGCCTTTGCGCAGATCGCTTGGACGCCAATTTTTCTCGATGGCAGTAGTAAGTTTATTAATTTTATGAATTTTATCTCTATTCAATAGGTTATAAGTATATTATTAAAGTTCAAGTATGATTAAATAATTGGGGATCTAAACGAAGGCCCTTTTTATTAAAATTTGCTAGAGGATTGCAACTAAAACTATAAATTAGGACATTTTAGGTGAGAAATTATTTCACACAATTGCACAATTTTATTTATTAACCTTATTTGAGGTTGGTGCAATGTGGACAACGCCAGTTGCGTCACACTCGCGCTGCCAACCCTGTAAAAACCGGGGTTCTTCAAGAAGGGCATTACCCTTCTTAACCCCTTATTGTTTACACCATATATCGCTATGTATAACTATATACTATTCTTGCATTCACGCTTCACGTAGGTACGTTGATTATCCTGTTAAAATCTAAAGAGATAATGAAGGCGCTTCATTTACAGTGCCAGGATATTTTTTCTGCACTATCAGTTTATACCTATTCTCCATTATAAATCTTATCTAGATTTTTTACTCATAACAGCTATACGGTAGAAGTTTAATTTAGCTGGGATCTCTTCTATGTTAGAGGTATCTAAAATGTCAATCAATGTGCCCAACCTGTCTTAATTCCTGTTTACTTAAAACACCCGTTAAGAATTGACTGCCGTGCAATCGTGACCTTCCAATATTGCCAAATTTTAAACAGACATCAGAAGCAATGATTACTTGTTAACAAATTTAATTCTCTGCGTAGGCCAAGTTGACTTGTGGACGCAGTCGTCATCAGGATGCGCGTGTCCCGGTGATGGTAGCGACGACTGCGCCTGCTGCGCCCGCGACGGTGCGTGTCCATGTGGGGATGTTGCTCCTGCACGCTGCGCGCAATGCGGACTTGAGCAGTACTGCGCTAATAGTAAGTACAACCAACTTTGATTTATTTAAATACTAGCTTTTGCCCGCGGCTCCGCCTGCGTAGATGTCGGTTATCGCGACAAAACATAGCCTTTCCCAAGGTCTAATCTACCCCTGTACCAAATTTCAGCAAAATCGGTTCAGTGGTTTTAGCGTGAAAGCGTAACAAATAAACTTACATTCGAATTTATAATAGTAGGGATTACTTAATAAGGCTTTGGAAGAGGCAATCAATAGAATATCTAGGTTTAGCAAAAACAGTGTTAATGGGGAATCGGTTGTATGAAGTTAGATCCACCAGGATCTTTGGGGTCCTAGCCAACGTCACCGGCTAGCTGGTACAACCACTAATTAACAGACGAGGCGCTGGCGGAAGCCTTCTTTTCGTTATGGAGTCAGGCGGCAGTCGCTCCCGTAAAAGCAGAGGTAAGTCAAAAGAATTATCGAAAGGAGGAGGTGTAGGTGACCGAAACCTGGACTCGAAAGTGCAAAATTTGGATGTAATCAGAATGGACGCTGACAATGACGATGTTGAGTAGGTTTTTTATACCACTTAGGTGGCAGAGAAGCATACGGTCCACCAGATGGGAAGCGGTTACCGTGGTTTGTAGGTCACAGTGACCACTTATCTTAACATAATTATGTATTTACGCATTACTGATCAGCTACTTTAGGGTTTATGAGACTTGACATCTGTATACATTAGATATTCCGTGTTTGTATTATAAATTAATTTTAGTAGCAAATGGGGCCGAAAATTTGACCTTTATCAAAATAGCTGTCAAGCTCATGGGGCCTTCTAAAAATAACATGTCTGTATAAATTAAGATTTCATGAAAGGTTTTAGATGGTTGATATTATATTAAGCTACATTTGAATTAAAAATAGATTCCTCGTTTACTGTATAATTATGAGTTTTGATAGAGACCTTGGAGTGTAGCATGAAAATATATTCCATATTCTTCGCAGTGAGTAGGAGTGTGGTACTTTACAGCTTCCCAAGAGGGAAGGAAGCGTTGCTCTCCACCAAAAAGGCGGGGTCACCAGCAATTATGGACAAGGACTGCCGGAGGCTGTCAGTTATTTTATCCCGTGGCTAAATCACCTTTCCCAGCAATAGATCTAATGTACCTATAGTAAATGGTATATAGTTGAGAAAAACTATTAAGGAGACCAACAACATGGGTCAGGTACATAGTACTGTGAAAAACAGCATTTGTTTAGGATTAAACTTTGATTTTTAGAAACCGCAGAGATGCGAGCAGTACTTGCAATGTCTTTGCAAAGCTCAGTTTAAAGACCAAGTGAAGACATTGACAATTAACAATTAACGTCTAGTACGTTTATTCATTACGACGGGCGACGACACATTATAATCTACAGCGTGTTACTTTTCGTTGCCGTCACTCATTATTCAGGCACTTACTCATATCTTGAACATCAGTAGTCAGCTCAGCTCAGCGGGGGCGGTTATGTCGGGCTTGACGCCGTCTCGGGTCTTAAGACACCGGGGTATAAGGTTGCCCATAGACCATATACCTCGCGCCCCGACTGACCCTGGGCCATCTCCGGTTTCGAGATGGCCCCCTCGGGTTTGGGAACCACGGTGTCCCCGTCTTGCCCCGGTTTAGGGGAGGTCTCCCTCGCTTTCCCGGCCTGCTTCTGCTGGGGTGACAGGCGGCCTCACCTACTACCCCCGGGCCTGCGCTCATGAAGGAGAGAGGTCGTTAAGCGCATGTGCATATATACCTTCCTTACAATATTACTTTCATCACATCACATCACATTTTCGTATCATACACGTTTTCAGTAAATTACTGCATCTCTTAACTTTATTATCACTCACTACCAGCACCTTGCAACGAAACTTCTTTAATGCATTCCAGTATGTTTAATCCCATCTTTGTTCAGTTTTATTTTGTACAGTGGAACGAATCTGTTTCACTGGCAAGATGTATCTTTGTTACAAGAAATTCAATTATTGCCGTCTATGCGCCTGGCATCGTGCCAACTCACCATTGATGTGTTTCCGTTTCCGCTCGGAAATTAATATTTTTAATTTTATGGTAGACTACACAAGATACAACAACATTTCTTTTACTTACATTTACTATGAAATTACCATGAATTGTTCACTTTTAGTTTTATTTGCCACGTGTTTATCACTGTATTGTCATGATCACGGCTAAGGATCACATATTATTTGAGCTGAGCGGAGTCATCAAAAAACAATGTTTAAAAATGACTGTAAAGTTATTCATTGTTTCCGTAGTTCGCAAGAATTACGGTAGATGGCTCCAACGTCGCCTTAAGATATTATTTGATGTTTATTTTGTTCAAAATTGTGCTATAAATAACTAAAAATTCTCAATCTTTAGTATATTGCTTCTATATGTAGTGTGTTCTATTGAATTACTGTCGTCTAAAATGGGAGTATCTACATACATTTTCTGTATTTTACACGCGACTGAAAGCATCCGTACCCGCTTTAAAGAGACTGTGTGCTAGCTAGTCACCTTAGTAGTATAAAATACCAGTTGATTGCAGTTGCCATTTCGTGGTATCACTGTTTCTAGATTATTTCTATTCCGTTTGGCCCATTTCATAACCTAGCAATAGGTAGGTTGGATTTAGACTGTTTGTCAAGACCACAGTCTAGCCAAAACTTAACCTTGACCGGGCAGGTAAATAAACGGTTACTTTTGGAGCTGCCGAAAAAACCTCAGTTAAAAATCATTTACAGCATGCAGCGCAATTTGAACGGGTTGTAGAAGGCGCCGGCGCTTGGGCTACTATATCAGTATCAAGATGTTCAACGTAAACATGACATGGACCAATGAAATTGGCACACAATATGGGCATTGGTCGCCAAATTCTTACGGAAACAGAAATTGCTGTTTCAAGTAAAGAGAGTAATAGTTCGTTTTATTAGTATAGATTTGTTTGTCGCATATAACATAGCTTTCTCATATACTGTATTAAGTGAAATAAACTGGACGGGCTTTGATTTTTGGTACAATTACAGCCATATTGTTAAACCGCAATATCAAATATTTGCTTATTAGTGCGCTGGTTGCGCATCATGTGCGAAATATGGATTTGTTTGCGGAAACAGACAAATAAATTGGCCTGGTTAATTATGTTCATAATTTAAAAGCCCAATTTTACAAATAGAATACGGATTTTTGTATTTAGACGCGTAATTTCAATACTAAAGTCACCTGTCTGAGAAAGTTACTAAGTAATCCATTCTACAGAAGATTGCAATCAAACAATGTCACTTGCACAGTGTACGGGTGCTTTTCCACCAGAGATGTGCTATGCAGCTATGCTGCGAAGATGTGAAATCTACGCTACGAAAATATGTGACCGTTTCCACCAATACTACGCTAGGTAGCTGTGTGAGGAAGATGCGCAACGAAGATGCGCCGCCTCCATGAGGTCTTCTTGTCTACTTTCAGCGAAAAACGCGGGCATACTGTAGGTACTCTGCTATGCACATAGCTAAACCACTCGCGATGGCCCATAGCAGGCATCTATAGCACGCATCCATAGCACGCAGCATCCATAGCACGCATCCTTCCATATAAAAAACATATCTTAGTTGAATCCGTTTCCACCAGTGCTAAGCTATGTGCACCAATGAATATGATTGGTGGATATCAAACGCATCCATAGCATCGTAGCATAGCACATCTCTGGTGGGAAAGCAACCTTATGTTCCTTCTTGAGGATAACCTCTGTGGCGTAGCGGTAGTGCGTACGACTGCTATTTCAGAGGTGGCGGGTTCGATTCCCGCTCGGTGGAAATATATAAATTTGTAGTGGTCTGAGTGATTCTATGTCTAATATATTCATTTAAAAAAAAAGTATTTAAATATGTTTTTCCGCATTCTAGAACCCATAAGACAAGCTCTGCTTAGTTTGGGTCTAGATGGCTAAAATTGCGTGTGTAGCACTTAATGTTTATAGGGCTAACCAACATTTACCAAGCGGAGCAATTGCTAACCATCGTAGGAGTATCCTACTGATATAATAAATATGAAAATTTGGATGTATGGATGTTTCCCATGGGTTGTGGAAACGGAATCGGAATTCCATGCATGCAGAGCCGCGGGCAATAGCTAGTTTAAGAATATTATTTTAATTTTATTTCATTTTTTTATTTAAATAATACAACATGTAGTTACATACAGCAACGAAGCGAATGGTGTAATGTGTAAGTACAATATTGACATGCATATGTGTAACACGCTTAAGTATAAAGGTTTTCAAGTCAGAATACAAGAAACAAAAAAAAAAAAACAGCACCAATATTTTGCACTTTCATCTTAAAACACCTCTCCAAATTCAAAGTGTGTGGACAAGTGGGGACAAGTGCACTAAGATTTTATACGGGTATAATTTGCCCCACCGCGCCCGTGAGCAAAGCAGACGTAACATTTTTTAACATTCCACTTTCTCCCACTGTGGGGGACAGGTGGGGCAAAGTGGAAGCACCCATTGTTACCCTTCACTTTATTTATTTGTACTTAATAAAATACATGAATATATTATATATTCATGTATTTTATTTTTATAACTGTAAAATATATAAAATAAACATGTACACAAGTTTATATACTATATTTATATCTTAATTATTTATACAAGTCCATGGCGTGACCGAACAATGTATGAAAAAAAACTTAAAGGCATTTTACGGCTTTATAGAATTAGAAAAGATGTTTTAATATTGGTTTAATATATATTATATTGGTTTAATATTCCAAAATGTATCAGACAAAATTAGGCGATTTGGCCTTTCACGCCCACTTGAAATCTTCGAATTGGGTAGTTTGCTGTAGAGATCATCATCATCACAGTGTTAATTCTGGTTGCGGCCAAAGCTGGTACTTCGTAACCTGGAGTCTGCTCTTTTGATTTGCCTTATTTTGGCTTTCGTGGGACTACCGTCTGACCTCCCAATCCCACCTTGTGTATCGGGCTGAAAAGAGATTAATTTATCACATACATCACAAGTTTATATAGAATTGGATAAAATTACCTAGAACTAAAAGTACCTACTATAATTTTTGGAGGCTACTATAAAATATGTCCTTTTTATAGTGTGCAACATCACAATCGACTCACGAATCCTCAAGAGTAAGTCAGGCAAGACGTTTGGGCAGATCAAATCTCCCTCCATCGAGGGTCCCAGTGCTTGCTCATACTTTCTGCAGCCGGATGCCGGACAAAGGGTCGAAATACAACTGTACCGGCTGGTTTCTGTCGGCAAGTTCAATGGCACGAGGTAAGTTCAATCTGTAATCTACGGTTTCATATTTAATCTTGTGAAGAATATTAGTTCATTCAATAAGGGCATTTTTATGACTAGTAGTAGCATGTGGGTGTGTGTGCTGTGGAAGCAAGTAAGACTGCTGTATGACGTTTCTTCATGGAGCCCATGCAAGGATTTTTAAGTTTATTCAGATGGGAATAATATTATTTATTTATTTATTTATAATAATTATTATAGGGTAACTAGTACCGTGCTAGCCAAGGAAGTTGCTCTAGTATTTTGATTCCAATTTTTCTTCTGTTACGGTTAATATCTGCGTAATAGATATCTTTATTGAAATTTCATATTACAATAGCGAATGGGATGATAATATTATATTTTTGTAAAACTGTATTATAAGCTGTCAAAAAATTGTAATAATAATTTACTTGAAGGTATATTTGTGCCAATTAAGTACTACAACTGACTGCTAGACAATAGGCCTATTGCAATCAGCATCATAGTACCCTGTCGTCTACTTTTCGAATCTATCCTAGTAACGTTTTACATATCTATTAGGTACTATGGTCTATGAAATTCATTAACAATTTTAAAAGGTAGGAGGACGTCTATGATTACATCGTCCGTTGAGAATGTTTTAAATAAACATACAAACAATTTCCACATCTCCAAAAACGACAAAGCTGCTGTCAGACTGTTTAGGCACCTGAATAATTCACTCTCTAATTTCTAAATCTACTTTACATGTTAATATTTCTCAGTAAGTACACACCCTCCGGGCCAAAATGCTAATACTCAAGTTTCAAACTTAAAGAGAAAATTAAATATGTTACTGCTTGAATATGAGTTTTATTTAATTAGATAAATGAGGGCGTAATTTCAGAGAAAACAAATGCGGTTGAATTAAAATACCGAAACATACCTACAGTAAAAACTCGCAGAATATTTTAATTATCCATTGAACCCTAAAGGCGAAGGACAATGAAACTGTCAAGAGCTCTTACGTATTGGGATTATGTATGGCTTTTCCATAACCTTATTTAAACCTAAAAGAAAAGTATATTTGTTACCTCTGATTGTGTCCGATGTTTATTGTAACCTTAACCTAAAATAAATCTATATTTAAATTACCTTTTTCGGGTAGGGACAAGCCAACCTCACCCACAAGCCGCTTTACCTGGTGATTGACGGATGAGGCTTTAGTGCAGGCTTCCCTTTTGGGGTTGGGGGACAGTAGTCGCTTCCGTAAAAGCCAACCAAACCAAATCATAGAAGGAGTACGAGAACGGACCCTGCGCTTCAAAGAACAAGCTCTGAAGTATACTTACCTAATTTTTATTGCTTTAATTTTTAAAGCATCAGACATTATGTTAACTTTTGCCAACTCTTCCAATGATGAACATCGTAAAATAGGTTTTTATGTTGTACGTGTGGAAACCCTCAACGGGTATAACCTCAACAGGGCTGGCGGTGAAGTGGCTATACCGTAATTGAACTGACTAAAACCACACGGTGTTCCGTCCACGTGAGCCTTTTAACAGGGACCCCGGGTATACTCTAGGGAAGGAATCCCCAGGAGCTCCGGTAGACTTTGACCACTAATCGAAAAGCACGTGGTGTCGCCAAAAATAAATAAATGATTTGGTCACAATTTTTGTATTTGCAGTCTTCAATACCAATATAATCCTGAGATAAATACCGGAATTCTGAAATAGAGGAAGTATAAATTCCGAAATCCCGACATTAGAAAGGCCAGATTCATTTACCACGACCCACTCAAATTTTAGTGGTTACAGACTTGTAAACAGTCGTAACAGAGAGGTCACTCAGGCGTTGGCTGCTCCATCCGCTTTAGACTGTTGATCTTACTAATCTGGAGGAACACAATGCAAAGAGTATTGTTTGACTGCAGTTTGGTGTACCATACACCAAACTGCAGTCAAAGCATACTAGAATTTAAATATAGTAGTTCTATGTGCAATATAGAAAAATGAAAGAAAAAATGAATGTATGGAAGGAATACCCACTATCCAGGATACGTCTAGTCCAGGTAGCTCAGTTGGTCAGAGTATTTGTTCTAGAGAGGGACCGGTCACGGGTTCAAGTCTAACAAAACACCGAGTATTACACTGCATGGCAATCTCTAGGACTGACCGAGATTCTCAGAGAAAGTGGAAGTGAAGTTAAATTTAATGAATTGCAAATATTATAAATTCACTTCGCTTCCTCACAAACGTAAGTCAAAAGAGCCACTGAAATGATATCCATACTTGAATCCATTAATATGTATAGCAAAATCTCCTAAATCACGGAAATTTACCGTAGTTGATACGAGATCCGTATAGTATTATCAGTCCACATGTCACCTATAAATTACAGGAATGATATTAGAGCTGATAGGCTATCGTCCGAGTACATTGAGGATCGGGCAGAGCTAAAAACTCTATCAGGTATTATTAGAAAATAATATGGGTGCTCGTAGAATCATGAAACTAAATGTACATGCAAGTAATTTAACCATTGAATAAACTAGTTTTCAGCTCTTTATCTGTAAATTAAGCACTGCCCGCACGAAATATGTAAATTATAATACAGTGACTAAATCAAATGTCATAATTTTAAATTGAATTCACTCTATCTGCAATGATGCAATCAGAAGTTTCCCTCTGATTTACCGAACCGTATCGTTTATAAAGTGACATTATGTGAATTCATAATTTAATTAATAACAATTGTAGCTGAAAATCGGTGAATTTATATCCAGATCGTGACTAGGTAGCTGTGTTGGTCAGAGTATTCCCTTGTAAGGGACTGGTCGCGGGTTCATGTCCCGTCCTGGATGTTCACTTTTCCGATATATATTTTGTTTTGTTTGTATTCAAGCTGCATCTCATATCATCTTCTAACAGTCTCATAAATCTTGAAGCTTCTACTAGTGCAGCAGTTTTGCTGTATTATAATTCCGATTTCACTTAAAAAAAAGTCCGGTCAAAATGAAAAGGAACAAATTCTAAGAGGTTTTCGTTTTTTTTTGTTTTTTAAATAATATCTATTATTTATACCTATTAAATTTTCTTTTACATTTATTGCTCCTACTTTTGTACAATCTATTTTTAATGAATTTTGCATCAAGTATTCATTGCGGCTAAGTTACGCAGTCAACTACTAGGCCGTATTAGGCGTCTAAAAGCAAAATGAAAGTCTGTTTCATATTTATTTTTTACTTTTAAAGTTCCTACAGGAATATATTTACCATTTTTCTGAGATCACCCCCTTTTTCTCACTATATAGTTTCAATTACTGGTATATTTACCTTACCTTCAAATTATAAAAACTTGCGCGTCGCTAATTTGCAACCCAAAAAAGTAGCAAGCTGTGAATGTTTGCCACGTTGAACATAATATTATAGGGGATATTGGGCGGCATGCGAATGGTGTAAAGGATTGAATGTGGCGGGTCCGAGGTTGTTGTACACACGTTGCCATGATCAATGTCCCGTCAAATTGAATATTCCCAGCGTCTCGCCTCGAGATCGACACCGCAAATATACTGTTTAACATATGTAGATATGTGTGTGAACATAACAAAATTTATGAAGACAGGTTTGCAGAAAAACTACCTACTAGTTCAATGTAGAATTTATGAACTAACGCTTATTTAACAGGCGGGGTCTTAGTTGTCTCATATTATTATCAAAGTCTATCAACATTCTGTGGTATATTTTGGTTCCCATTAGGGATATTAATTAAAAACCCTGAATCACAAATATTTGGAGTGTAGATATTGTGTTTATTCTTGTGGTGTGTAAGAATAGAAGCAGATGGCGGATTGTAGTATCAAAACAAAGTAAGGTAAAAGCAGTCTTAAAAATTCAAATTAAGAATAATAAATGTATAATTTTACTTCATAATTGTCGTAACAAAATCGCACATTTACGATACATTTCCAATTATGTACGCGCCAATTATAGAGCTCCTGCTCCTGTACTGGTATGTGACAAACAGAATATTATGTCCTTTGCACGTGTGAGCCCTTAGGTGCATAAGTGTGTATGTGAGGGTTACAAAGAAGAAATAAATTAGATCAAGGTGACACTAGATCAATCAGTTGTCAAGGATCGTGAGACGCTAAAATTATTATTAAGGAGCACTGTAGGTATATGAAAACACTTGATATCTTCATGATAATGCGTGCTATTGAAAAATTGCACGTTTATATTTGTAACTGTAAACTTCACAAGGTCTTGTGTCTGTATGGTCTGAATATGTACAAATGTAAAACTATTGTACACGAATGGCTCCTTTGCCAAAACTACTGTGACACCGAGGAACTTCTGGAGGTCTTGGATTGATAGCTCGCCTATGAGCCAAGAACACCAACCCTCTAGCACGCGCTTACGCACTCCCTCATATGCACTCACACAGACACACACACCCTCACACATACACACACACGCTCACACACATGTACTCTCATTTAACTATATTCTTTATATTCCTATTTATTTTGGGACCAAACCGCTTTCCTATAGATACTTTTTGAACGCTATTTAGTCACTGTGTCGAAGTGGAATCCTGGTGACCAGTAACACAGGTAATTTATTACCTACCACAGGCACCAGCGATCCACAACCAATACTTTTGTGTCCCCTATGATAAGCAAATATTGTATTTAATTTTGGTTGTTGGTGAGAAAATAAATTATTATTATTATATTATTATTACTGTCCGTCTGGTGAAATATTTCTGTCCTTCCGCCATTCACAGGTATAGTGTGATATGAAATCACTATTTTAGATCTGGTCATCCAAATTGTGCCCACAGATATGCTACAAATTATATTTCAATGTTTACATACCTACGTAACATGCACACAGCACGCAAAGTTGGCACGACTCGACTTAAAAAATCGTAGCCCACAAAAAGCTAGTCTTTTTACATACGGTTGTCATGGTTTGTACATTGCACTTATGGCGCTCTTGGCAGGGAGCTTGATGCTAGAACACTCAATTGCAACTGCCACGGCGATTTTTAGGTACAAGACAAATATGTCTGGAAAATCTGCAACAATATAAAGATTTATTTTGTTTTAATAAGTTATACTGACTATGAATTATGAGCATATTATCATCATATTATTTTAATAAGAAACAGTGCCACTTCATTTTACAGAATAAGCAATCTGAAGTGGCAATAAGTTGGTCAAAGTTGCCGAAGAACTGATGCCCACTGTAGCAAACGAATCTTGAAGTAGGGACTGTCAATCAGCAAACAGAAAGTGGGAACCCATACACCTGACTAAATACCTAAAAAGGTACCAGGGATAGACTGGATGCGATAAGCGCAGGATTAAGTGCTTTGGTATACATTGGGAGAGGCCTATGTCCAACACTAGACTGCTTTTTCCCTCAGGGGTAAGCAGAGATAACAGCTCGCCATCTGCTTCTGACACTTCGCGAGGTTCCTCTACTGTTGTTTAACCTTGATAATAGTATACTAAACATACAACATAATTCCGTATACCAGACATTTATTTTTGATGAATATAATCTGTATACAATAGCCCAAAAAAATTTCAAGGATCTTAACTGTATTATCAATATTAAATGTTATATTTCTGTAGTAGATTTGTTTTGCGGTTTCATTGGCGTAACTTAAAATAAGTACTATTTCTTTCCCTACGCCTGAGTGTCATCACTGTGACGCGAGCGAGGACTCAGGGCTGCACACGCTGGCGGACTGCCCGGCGTGGGAGGCACCGAGGCGTGACCTCGTGGCAGCCATCGGGGTGGGAGTCCTCTCGCTCGGCAGCATGATTGCGGCAATGGTGCGGAGCGCGAGCGCGTGGGCCGCCGCCATATCCTTCTGCGAGCATGTGATGCCCGCGAAGGAGATGGCGGAGCGCGCCCGGGAGAGGTTCAGAACTCTCCCGGCCCGCCGAGCCCGCAACATGCTCGCCGCGCGACGCAGGTGACTCAGGCGCCGGAGGTCGCTCAACGACTTCCGTCCTCCATGAGCGCAGGCCTGGGGGTGGCAGGTGAGGCCGCCTGTCACCCCAGCAGAAGCAGGCCGGGACGGTGGGGCGACTAGCGCCCCTCCCCCAAACCGGAGCAAGACGGGGACACCGTGGTTCCCAAACCCGAGGGGGCCATCTCGAAACCGGAGATGGCCCAGGGTCAGTCGGGGTGCGAGGGATATGCTCTATGGGCAATCTTACACCCCGGCGTCTGTAGACCCAAGACGGCGTGCGGTTTTAGTCGGTTCAAGCCCGACATAACCACCCCCGCTGGCCGGCGGGAGGGTATCCGAAGGGATTTCCGCACGAAAAAAAAAGGTACTATTTTTTTCCCTGTAAAGCTTTAAGATTGCTTTGCTGGTTGACAAAAGAAAACCTTCGCCCCTATGAGTCATAACGCGATGGTATATATTTTCTACTCTCTCTCTCTCTCTCGTACTAAACGAGTATTGATTATTTTTATAGAGAATTTTAGTCCATACTCATAGAGTTTGTTGATAAAGAAATTGTTTATTTTATATCAAGATGAAGGATTTTCTGATCAAGAGAAGAGATGATAATTATGTGATTCAAAGAGTGATAAGTTAAATGATTGTGGATGGAAGGGAAGGTGATGATCGAAGAAAAGATGGACGGATTGTGGTAAAGATGGTGACGTCTGATCAGGATAAATGGAAGAATAAAAAATATTGTGCCTACCCCAAGTGAACTAGGAGTACCTTTTAGGTAGATTTCGATGAAATCGATCTACCTATTGGTTTCTTGACTGCTGTCGAATTTAAAAAAAAATTCTTTATAGGAGGTCTAGTTATGACCCGCTGAGTCCGAAATGACCACTGGTCAAAAAGTTTATATATATATATATATATATATATATATATGTATGTATGGTTCCACTTCCCAAAATTTGCGGCACTCTCACGGTCGCATTTTTGCCCCGATCGCTTTCAAACTGCGGTCAAAAATTGCTTGGGTGTAAACTTACTTTAAGTTCGTGAACGGGTGGAATCCGGCCTAAGGGGACGGTAGGGCCTCACTTTTTGTGAAATCAGTTTTTCCTCAAAATTTCACGTTCCATGAAAGATATTCGAAACGTTCTAATTTTATCCCATAGTATACATGAATACCAACAACTTTAATTATAAACCTATAAGATTAAAACTTTAACTAAAAGTGGAGGGGGGAAAAACCAAAATTTTTCGGGAAAAAAATCATAACTTCTAACCGGTGAACATTCTTGCAGTCGGAAACATTTTTAATCGATAGGCCATTTTTAAGTCTAAAATAAATGTCATAACTAGACCTCCTATGAAGAATTTTTTTTTAAATTCGACGGTAGTCAAGAACCTAATCTACCTGTGCGTTCCCCCTGCGGGAACGGATTTTTTTTTTTCGTGCGGAAATCCCTTCGGGTACCCAGCGGGGGAGGTTATGTCGGACTTGAACCGACTAAAACCACAAGCCGCCTCGGGTCTTCAGACGTCGGGGTGTAAGGTGGCCCATAAGGCATTTCCCTCGCACCCCGACTGACCCAGGGCCATCTCCGGTTTCGAGAGGGCCCCCTCGGGTTTAGGAACCACGGTGTCCCCGTCTTGCCCCGGATTGGGGGAGGGGTGCTCTTCGTGCCGTCGCCCCGGCCTGCTTCTGCTAGGGTGACAGGCGGCTCCACCTGTCACCCCCGGGTCCGCTTTCCGGCTTTGCACCTGCACTTTGCACGGTCTTAGACATCCGTGGTAGTGAGATCGTTGGCATGCATGTCAAGCATGGCAAGCAGCTGGCAAGAAGACCGGGTCTACTTGCTATATTAGAAAGAAGAAAGAAACAGAAAGAAATAAACATTTATTAGTGCAAATTGGTGCAAAGAGGCAACAAACACAAACAAAATGTACTTCGTACATTACTAGAAATCTCTCTCTCTCTTGAAATCCGAAACAATAGGCATTTTGACTATATTTAAAATATTGTACGAATTGTGGTCATCCTAATAAAATGTACCGTAAAAAACATATTTTATTAATTTTCAAGATAAAATAAGTTTCTTTTTTGTTAAAAAATCAAGATTAAAATCTCTTTTTTTTGAGATTTGATCACGTGCTTATAAACGCTCTATGACGTCACACATAAGTAAACAGTTTTTCAAAACAGGCTGTCTGCATTTCCTAGTGTTAATCGACTGGTTCAATTATTAATTACTAAAAATGTTTCACTTTTATCTTATATATCTCAAAATAGACCATTATTTTTGCAACTAATTTCAATAATTATATAAACGTGCTTTAAGTCGCTTACTGTTTACTTTGGTGTGAAGTCACATGTCACGGGATCCGTTATGGAGCGTACTTTTTTTAAATCAAACTTTAATATCGATTTTTATCGTAAATAAAACAGTTCTCAGAAAAATATTAATGCCATCTGCATTTTTATGTTGTAATACATAATACAGAACTATTTTTTAGCAGTAGTCAAATACCCTATTCCTGAGCGCAAATCGGAAATCCAACCGTCATCGGTGAGATACAGCCACATCTCTGTGCAAAAGTCATGGAAAATTTCATGAAAAGAGTAATGGCCTGTCATCGGAGCCGTGGGGGTCATTTGCCGGATATTTTATTCCATACATAATCGGAACATGTCTTCTATAATCTATCTGTATATATCTGTGATAAAATACTTGTTTTTATTTTAAAATGAAAAAGTGCACTCTTACTGAGACACCCTTTATAAATATATATATATATATATTTTGATGTGAAATCTGGTATTTTGTTGCTGTTTGGTAAAAGTGTCTGCTTGAAAGCAATAGGCTGACGAATCTATTACCTTTCTGCCGTAATAACAAAGGCCTGAAACGTGCCTCGGAGAGTACGTTAAGCCGTCGGTCCCGGTTGCCATATTAACATCTGTGGCATTCGTTGCAGGTCATTGGTGCCCTGACAAGTCAGACAACCTGGTCTAACTACACAATTTCGATATCACTAGTAGGTTATTTATGTAGTGGTCAGATGTCAGTCACTTTATAGGAAATATTGAAGTTCGGCCGTTCCGTAGTGAGACTTAAAACCGACCCCAACTGAGTTCGAAAAAGGCTGAAAACTATGATGAACGTACGACTGAAAACTTGTTGTCATGATGTTAGTTTTATACAATCATATAATAAAACGCGGTGACCCAATAAAAGTCTTCATAAAAATAATGCATATTTGAACCCGAATACTATGAACATGTAACTCTGCAATATCAGATTCGTAATTAAATTAAATGGTGCGCTAAAAGCTACTCTCAATCCTCCCGAAGTTATAGCATCAACTAATGGTTTCATGTGAATTCACGTAATAGGTCCATGGTTTGCATTTTGCTCTAGTTGCGTGGGTGGCTGGCTGCAGCTGAGCAGTGCGAGCGCAGTACCGCCAAGCGGTGCAGCCGAGACACGACTCTGTGGTGCCAATGAGCGGTACAGCCCACCAGTGGTATTGTTCGCCGACCACGGTGCATCTACATTAGAATTTAGGTAAGTACTCTTCTGTGAAATTTTAAAGCAATCAGTATGCTAGCTTTTCCTATTTTAATTCAGAAAAAGTGAATAAAACAAGCAGGGGGTCACCTTATATTAAGCGGTTACTAGCCTATGTACATTTAGATTTATTTGATTGATATAATTATTTATTTATTTTGAGCTTAAGATTCACTTCATTCTGTGTGAGGTACGGGTACTTCTGAGATCATAAGTGGCACATTTATCTGGTATTTATTTTTATTATTGTCAGTTTTATGTGCAAGGGTTGTCATGCTCACTCAATTGTCATTGCTCATGGGGGCACCATCGTAGACTGGGGCGCTACCTGTCCTTGGATACGGTGAAAGATCTGCTTGCTGGTTGCTCCATACTTCACGCTCGCTCTATTACGTAGAACCAAAAAAGCTCCCTAAGCTCTTACTGAGAATTTCCTACCAGTAAAACCCAGTGAAATTTGCCGAACCTGGGATCCAAACTATGTACTTCTTGAACAACACAGTTGTACTCGCTAACGCTGCGCCATCAAGGCTGATTGCCATTAGTAATATCAAAAACGTTCGCTTTAAGACGAACTATTGCTACTATTCCCTTGACGGCAAAATCTTAAAAAGGAGGATAAAAATACTAGAACCTATAATAGGTACCTACAACTAAACGATGAGCACATCATCTAATAAAACAAAACTTATAACATACAAATTCTAAACCACACCGCAATACTTATAATCTAATACTGCACAAATCAAGGTACATTTTCTCATTAATAAAGAACTCCGAACGAACAATAAAAGAAGAGAAAGTACGCCCAGACACAAAACAATTAATTATGAATCGCAGAAATAATTGTCCCATTGAACGCGGCAACTCGACCGTGTGGCAGTTGGCGAGATGATCACTGAGCTGCATTATTAGCTCGCAACAAGACTGCATTTTGTGCTTTTATGGAATTATATATGTATAATAAATATTACGGATAATATTTTGGATGGTAAATGTTTAATTCTGGCCTTTCTCAATCAATGTTATGAGCAGTTATTCGTAAAGGTTATAAGGGTTAGCCTTAGTTTGGTCCCGTCTGAGCTACATTAAGTATGTGGTAAATTTGGCGTCAAAAGAAATCGGCGATGTTCGATCTGTTATCCTATAATCATAAATCTATGGAATAAACTCATTATTTAGGTACGCAACAGATATCTGATGGCAAACAACATAACCCATTATGCTTAAATATTCATTATGTGTAGGTACGGACACATATCGATCATTAAACGTAACTCGTTAGAGGCAATCCGGCCTACTTGCGTGATGGTGATGAATCCTACCAAAATGAACAATAATTAATTACATTTTCGTTCACTAACGGGAGCCGCAGATACTTAAATGAGCATTATTTCCGGATAGTGAGGCTTTGCGGCCGCGTAGAGTATTTCAAAATTTATCTCCATTTGCAGTTCGGTTCGGAAACGTGAGTTCCGGTAGTGAGCGGGACTCCGAATCGGAACAAAAGGTCGTCACAGCGGAACCGGTAATGCTCGATTCGGAATTGTGGCCGGTTGACAGCAAGTACTGCAAATGCTCTTGTCAGCTGACGACGTTGAATTGCTTAATTTTATGAATTATATCTAAGTATGCTGGCGTAAGAGGGCATTGTGCTGACTGAAATCGTATTATATACTAAAAGAAATAAACCTCTGAATAGCGTATTTTCTTTTACGAATAAAACAAAATAATGGTTTATTTCAGCAATTTCCTTTTTGGTAAATTTATTGCCTACTTTACAAATAAACACATTTATACAAGATTTGTTTTTATTTATTACTTTTCTGTTCACAGGATAACAGAAAAGACTGTGAGGTCACAATTCCTTGCGTTCTTTAGTTTTACGTCGTTAAGTAATACCCAAGGTGTTGGATTTCACCCAAGGGGCGGCTCGCGAATACCTCACACAGGTAAGTATTTTTTTATATTTTAACGCTAGATACTCTCATTTATCTCAGACCCCCATAGAGATATAAATTAAGTGGCCTGTAAATAATTCAAAGTAGTGGTAATAGTTATATAATGTGCATTTAGGATATGCTTACTCTTCAAAGGATCTTAAGCTTTCACAAGGCATTCAAGCGCCTCCCATTAATTATTTTATAGTAGGTTTATTAGGTTAAGACTTTAGGAGAAAACATTCTCTTATTTATTTTAAGTACCATTCACTATCCATTCACTAGTTAGCTGATGATGATATATGAGTGAACTAGCAGAAGCTTTTTCTACCTATACACCTTGATTTGACAAAGTGGCAAACTATGAGTTATGAGATGTAGCTTATTAAATGCATTGAAATTAAGTTTCTTTTCAACGTTTTCTAAACATGAAGCCCAGCTACGTAGCTCGATTCGACGTCGATTTATTGCCCCGGAAACCCGGTGTATACTAAATTTCATGAAATGAGCCATTTTCTTTTGATTATATATACATTTACAAGAATTGCTCGTTTAAAGGTATTAGATTATATTTATAAGCTGCAACATGCTTTTTAAAACTTGTCTCCAATCATCAGTGTCACTTGATTGTCATCTGAAGAGCGAATTTCAGTTCAATGGTAGTTATATCATGAATATGAGATCGAATGTAGGATAGCTGTCTTTCAAGATATTTTCGTTAGGTACTTGAATAAGTGTGCGTGTAACCCTCGTCAAAATTTTGCTGAATATAGACCTATGTTTGCGCTATATAATGCGTATACTGTGTTTTATTTATCCTGTGTACATGTTATTAAATTGCGCCAATTTCACATGTTTATCTCGAGCTCATACACAAATATAGATAAAAGTAATACATCACCACTTTTCAGATATAATTATGCTGATTATATTTCTTGGGACTAAAGTTAAAGGATGAGAATTAGTAAACAAGTTGACTGTCATTTTATCTAGTGGTGGAACCATGTATAGATATTACATGATGATTAGGTTTATGCCTGATGTTTTTATTGAATACTTCCGTTTGTGTATCTCTATACACATACACAAAAGGACATAAGTAACTTAATTTATTTTTCCAATTTATACAATGAATGTGCAATATGCATAGTATACCTATTTACACAATCATAAAAAAAAACATTCTTATTTATTATGGCGAGCAAATTAACGTAAATGAAACTTTATGTCTAACTCAAGTTATGATTCATAAAATGATCGTATGTGAATTGCATTGCTTTTCATCTAAAGTCGTGTAAATTTAATTTGTTTACACTTTTCACTTTGTTTCTGGTACACAAATCAAAGGTTATTTGATGTGCTATTCATTTATTTTTAGCACATTATAGACAGAGCAGGTAAATACATCCAAGCAATACTCTCATGGCTGTGTGTCTATTATATTGTTGAAAGTTTACTTTTTAATATAGAACAGCCCTATCTCATAGTTACCTACATGACACCCACGGGACAAGGTAGAATGGCTCTAGTTGGTTATGATGCTCTACTTTGCCGGGAACTACGAGATAGATTACATAAATTAATGTATTTTTCTTGCACATATTTAATTATTTTTTTCAACAATAAGTAGCAAGTTGCTTTACTGATGATTCTTGTAATTAATGACAGTTGATTGAAGCCATATTAAATAAACCGAAACAAAGAGAAGCTTAGGTACACATCAACTACCCGAGGGGGCCATCTCGAAACCGGAGATGGCCCAGGGTCAGTCGGGGTGCGAGGGATATGCTCTATGGGCATACCTTACACCCCGGCGTCTGTAGACCCGAGACGGCGTGCGGTATTAGTCGGTTCAAGCCCGACATAACCGCCCCCGCTGGCACGCGGGGGGGTATCCGAAGGGATTTCCGCACGATAAAAAAAAAGGTACACATCAACTTACACCCCGGCGTCTGTAGACCCGAGACGGCGTGCGGTTTTAGTCGGTTCAAGCCCGACATAACCGCCCTGCTGGCCGGCGGGAGGGGGGGGGGTATCCGAAGGGATTCCCGCACAAAAAAAAAGGTACACATCAACTTATGTTGCAGAGAAAACATTTCTATAATTAAAAATCTCAGTCTCAGGTTACTAGAATGTAACGTTCAGTGCAATTTCCTCCTCTTCTTTTTCCCTTCCCTTCTATTTCCTCCTCTTGATGATGGTCATGGTCACGGGGAGACTATGTGACCGTGACCATGGCTGCTGAAAAGCAACAGAAACGTCGGGTTCAATGTATATAATAAAATAACATCACATAAATCGCGATAGAATCCGTTAAAAATAGTTTTATTTCAATATATTTTATTTTCCATCAACAGCATTATTTTAGCGTTGTTCTCGATTGTATCTGCGCTGCCGCGGAGCTTACGATCTGCTTATTCCTCCTCCTTTTGGTTTGGCTTTTATGGGAGCGACTGCCATCTGACATCAATTTATCATATCGGGGATCCGAGATGATAAACTGAACCAGAGCCTCGTTTGTCAATCAGCAGGTGCACCGGTTTGTAGGTAAGGTTTAGCTCCGAAGGTCTTTGTGGGGCCCATATACATTTTTGTTTAGTTATGGGATACTGTAATATAATAATAATATGTAATTATTTGTGACAGATTGTGACTGGTTGTATCAAGATGTATCATGCCGCGGCCTAGGATCATGTGTTCTTGCTAGTCCTGGCTACCCTGGTTTGTACCCACCGCACCGCCGATGTAGATATCTCTTTGCTACCAACTCCGTACACACCAGAGTCAAAATCATATTCACATCTATATTATTGCCGAGAAAGTGAGTACCATTTTATTTTGATATGTATAGTATATGAAGACTTTTTAATTCATACAAACTCTTACAAGAATAATATAATAATTTGAATACACCCAATAATATAATCGAGTTGAGCAAAAGCAAAAATATGAAATTGTAGAGACACAAGTACCATCCCATTGTTAAAACTTGAATGTTTAGTGACAAAGTATAATATAACTAGCTAAAGCTAAAAAAACTAAAATTTGAAAAAAAAAATTAAAGTCAACAGACCCTGTATATTTTTAAGAGAGAAGAACAGTTGATTATAAACAACGCGAAGTCATTAGTACTTTTGTAAAGAAAGTTAAATATTTCTATATATTTTATATAAATATAATATAGCAAATACAAAAAATAAAAATACATAAAAAAGAACTTTAAAAGCGATGAGTACATATTGAAAATGCATGTGGATTCTGCAAAAATAGTCAAGTCCTGATGATAAGAATCAATCACTTTTTGTTCGAAGTGATGGAAAACACAAGTAATCTAGAATTATGTTACTCTACATGTATTTAGTATAAATTATATTTACAAAATATTCCATTATTAATTAATAGGTTATGTTAACTTTGAAATAAGATACTAATTATTCCAGATTCACGTCCATATTAATGAGTCACAAGTCCCATTTTCGTAATCTATTTCTGTTATGCTTGGATAAACATACAAGAAAACGACTTCCTTCCTTGTTCATAATCTGCGTCGCACAGCTCTTGAGACGTTCACAGTGGTTAGCACTGTATTGTTAATTACAATACTTATTTACTGGCTTATGTATTAAATACATTATTTTATCAACATTCCGTTTTGACTATAGTTTTATTGAGGCCAATCGCCAAGGGGCCATCCCGTCATAACCACCACCGTTAGCTGGCGGTGGGGTATATGGGGGGAATTCTGCACGAAAAAGAAAGCCAATCGCAAGTATTGAAAAATGATGGAAAGGTACCGACCATCAAGAGACCAACAAGATAGTAGGGGAGCGGGTACGCTCTCCTACTCGTTTCCTCTTGATTTGGCTTATCTTGGCTTTTGAGGTAGCGACTGGCGTCTGACCTCCCAACACCGAGAGGAAAAGCCTACGCCAGAGCCTCATCCATCATCAACAGATGAACCAGCTTGCAGGTGAGGTTGGTTTGGGCCCCTAAGACATTGATAGACTCCAAAACATCCGTAATAGTTATTATATTATTATATTACATGGTTTTGATACGTCTCGTTATTTGCAAAATCTATTTAACATATTAGATACACCTGCTGTTTTATTGATTCTAACGAACCAACCATTTGAGCATAAGACTGATGAAGCTTTTATTTTTGTAATAATGGCAATGGCGGTCACGTTTTGCCAGTGTTCTTTAGAAAGTATTTTTATCAACCCGCATAAAACCCACTCGTTTTGAAAAGTGAGGAACCATGGTATATTAATAACTCTGTGCATGGAACAATCGTTTGAGTGAATAAAAGGATCGCCATTCGTATCTCACGTCGACCCGTGTGGGTAATTTCATTAGAGATTCGATTCTCTGCACTCCATGGATTCACCGTGTGGTCGCCGGGTCCATAGCGTGGTACAGAGAGGAACATCTTGACGGCGACTGGGACTTGCGACCCAGATGTAGGTTTAAGGTGGCCACCTTGTGATGCATCAGCGCTTACCTCCACCGTCAGTAGTGTTCCCCCCCCCCTACCTATCCAAATTTGGTAAGATCCTAACAATGCCGCTTTTGATATACGTTTTAGTAAAGAGCTTACTGAAGCTCTTGGCAATCCGAGGTCTTTAAGTAAGTTGTACAGGGATTTAGCTGGAATTCCCCTTGCTCCTACTTCTACGGCGTAGAGTTTAACCACGTAGCCGTTTTTTGTTAACTCGTTAGTCAAATCAAAGTATTTGTTTGTCTTTATAGCGTGGTATTTAGGTATATTAGTTTCCCACGGTACTGTGAGTTCTACAAGCACTGCACGCTTATGCGATCATGTAAAAAGGAATATGTCGGGTCTGGATGATGAGGCACAGACATCCTCCGGTATCCTATAGTGCTTCTCATACGTGTCTACGAGTATTGTCCAGTCAAAGGCAGCTATCAAAATTGAATATGGCTTTTCAGGTGATTTCTTTGAGCAGCCTTCCTTTACAAACGCAATGTCATTTCTTTGGTTTGTGGTTAATCCTTTTTCGCTCTAGCTACCGCCAAACTTACAGCCTCACGTATGATTTCTAATACCTTATCCTGACGGCGCGATTAATGATCCCGGTCTAATAGCGTTTTACAACCCACTAGTAGGTGCCTAGCCGTACCAGTTGCTTCACCACATGAGTTACATGTTTTATCTGTGGCTTTTCCCCATCTGACCAGATTGCTTTGGTCGGGGAGGGTCAACTGGAATGCATTTAGGTAAAATTTAAGTAAGGCCGGTGACCAGTCGTATATTATGGTACGCCATTTTAAGGCTATGGGAATACAAAATTCACCTAGGGTCAACCATTCGTTTTGCATTTCTAGGTTCATTGCGTGCACCTTATAGGTGTTGTTTTCGTCTGCTTGAAGAAAAGATTTTGTTATTTCTTTATCTGTTTGTCTCTGAATATTACCTAGACCTACTCTACCAGTCTGCGAGCCTATCATGAACTTTTTATGGAACTGGAGGCGTGATTCGAGCTCCGATGCATTTTTATCTTTTGGAAGGACTTTTACTATTTCGTCTTTAGATTCCGATAAGACGTGCATTTTAGTTACTCTTAGGTGTTTATAGAGTTCTAATGGCTTAAGCGTCATTCCAAAATTATTCGCGGATCTATATAGTGCCGACGGGTCGGCCGACTGAGCTAGCCCTAGCCACGACTTCAGTGTCTTCATGTAACACATCGATGAACACCTCGAAATTCCCCAGGTGTGATCATCTATTTGTTTTTATTCTCTGATTGAATTACTGAAAATGTTACTAAGATATGAATTTAAATATAAAATACGTTGTATCTTGAAATGTCACGGAAACCTTTTATTGAAGACTCAAATATGACTCCTTTAAGATGAAGTGGGAACACGCGCATCGCGTTTGTGAGGGGGGATCTTCCCCCCGCGCTTTATGTTTGCGGACCATAAGGGTCACCGTACACTTGACCGGCTATCGGTATTGTCTTTTACGAATACCAATTCTTTTTTTCATCAGTATGATGAGTTGACGTGAAATTGAGGGTCAACGTACATTTGACCGGGTATCGGTAATATCGGTATTGTTATGTATCAATACCAATTTATTTGTTCACCAGTATGAGTAGAAGTGAAATGATCACCGTATATTTGTACGTACGTAACAGCCTCTGTAGCGTGGTCGGGCGAGCGCCAGCTTACGATGCAGGAGGTTACTGATACGATTCCCGCTGGGACCAAATAAATAAATAAATATTTTACGACATTTGATTTTGAATATAAATTTTGCACATGTTTTTTTTTACAATCGCCGTAAAATTGTAAAATTCAAATAAAATTTCGATTTTTTACGATATTCACGATTTTTTTCTATCGAGGCAAATCACTCTAATCGTGTTTCGAATTGTATAACAATACAAAGCATTTCTTTACCTTTACGACAGTAGGAATATCATTTCATGTATTTTAGCGTTTGATACCCAAAAACTGTTTCTAAGACACCTCTTTTACGCTTCTGGACTTACCACTTCGTCTTAACTACTTATTGCTACGTAGCATTTGCGCGTTGATTGAACTTGGCAGGTAGCGCTACAATTGGGTTATAGGATTTGAATTTTCCCACTTTACTTGCCCGCGCGAAGTAGGGACGTGTACTGACTCAAATGTTAGATTGTGTATTACACTAACTGTAGTGTAATACACAATCTAACATTTGAGTTACAGATTTCTCGTTTAGTAGATAAACTGCTTTTGAATATGGTAGTCATATAACAGTTATTAAGTTTTTGGCAAACAGTAACTGGCTGGCTGTTTAGGTACCCTCTAATTCCTTCTTAATTAAATAATTCGTCTTTGCATTGATCACTGAACATTTATTTTAAGGCAGTAATTATATTTCTTACTCTTATTATGTTTAGAATCTGGGTGTACGAGCTTATTAAGTTTACAGTTTAAGATTGTAATGCCACATAAATATTGATCATCATTTAAACTGTGGGATTTTTTCATGAAAGAACTTCATTAAAACATAAATTAAGTACGTAAATCAAGCTAAAGATTGATATAAAGCCCATACCTTTGACCATTATCCCCATTTTTGAAGTCGTTTAATAAAAACGCGACATACAAACACATTTCTTATCTCTGTTATCATTACATGCTAGAAATCCAGAGCGCCTCAAGTAGAAATATGGGAAAACATAATCTTGATTAGCATGGGTAACATGACAACTGGGTAACAAGTTACAGTGCAAGTTAATTGCTGTATCCAAGAGCGTAGAGATGTGATTCCTCTGCTCAGAGCTCTGCTTGTAATTTTAAACTTCGTATACCTGCACTTTGGTCTATCAGATCGATGATACACGTTTGCCTTGCTACTTCTTTGATGGAAAACGCTTAGCATTCTAAGCTTTATGGTAGGTGTATAGTTCGTTCAACTTCAAAATTGCTGCACGAGTAATTCTTCTGTCTATTTTTTATTCATTGAATTAATAATAATTTATAATATCAACACTTTCGGTTTCACACGTCGTGCGCGGGTTATTATATTTCATTATTTGACGCGAGTTTACAATTATACGGCAATCGCTCTCGTAAAAAACAAGATAAGTTAAATCAAGAGAAAGAATAAGTAAAAGCATCCTGTGATATTCTAACCCGTGACTTCTTGATCGCAACTGTGATGCCTGAACCACTAAGTTACCGTCAAGTATGATGATGAAAACAATATAACTTATGTAACTGTGAACCCTTTGACATGTGTAAATGTATCGAAACAGTCGTTTAGATTTATTTCGTGGGTAATACGAGCATACGTATCTGTAATCAAGTAGCACTGCTGCAGATATATACCTAAGTGAAATCAACGTTTCAAATTGAAGATACGACCGCACATTCATATAAATATACTCACATACACGTAGATCGCCGCAATGGAAAAATCCCAAGTATTTTAGCATCGACGATATTGCTTGAAGGATATTTATAAATTCTTCATGAAAATATTTCTAAAACGTCAGTTTATAACCAATTTGATCTACAAGATATTGGTTTTATCGATAAAATTGTAGTTTGTTTGCGATTATGAGCCTTCTACAATATTATAATATTTGCGTCCTTGATTTTATTCATATCAGGTCAATATACCTTATTACTTAATACTTTACTAATTTTGTGAAAAGAGAGTGTGAATTTTGTATCTATTCTGAAAGGAATATCTAGAACCACGATCGAACAGGCTAAGTATTATTATATATGTAAGAACAAAAATCCAGTCGAGTGCGAGTCTGACTTACGCACTAAGGGTTCCATACACAACGGGATTAATAGACAAACTTAACGTTGCTGTTAGCAAACTGGATTTACTAGTATACCTCGCAGCCAACTGAAGTAACAATGTGCTGGCCACATCTGTAGAAGGACCGAGGGCCGCAAATGAGCCCTAAGGTGGAGGCCATGAATCGATAAACGGTTGGTGGGTGGGAATAAACACCCTCAGCCAGAAAATTGAGGACCTAGAATCGCATAAGAGTTCCGTTTGTTCCTTTTTGGTACGGAACCCAAAAAATAGAAGGTAATCCATAAGAAAATTCCAAAATTGTGAGGCCAACTTATCCTGGTCATTTTAATATTGTAATTTTCACTAGATAGAGTAAAATCTCTGGATTATCAGACATCACTTATTTTAACCGAATTCAAAAAAATAATAATTATCGAGTGTGTGATCGAACATGACGACAGATGTCAAATGTGTTTTGTTTGGAATTTTGGAATACATATTTTGCCGATTCTGCTGTTCCAAACTCTCTAAACTAGACTACCTTTTTAATGAAGTCTATACCTTAGACGTTTCGCGATGTTGGTCATTCAGCTACTTAGACCTTCTGATCAGGAGGGAGATTTAATCCGATGGTACATAGAACAAAATTTCGAAATCAAATGAAATAGTTTTAGAGACAGTTTAGTTTAGTGAGATGAGCAACAGAATTAACGTCATTTTGTGAGTTCAATAACAAATCTAAGATTTGTTTTAAGGTGCTCCCTCACCGTAAGCATTTCGATATCAGTGAGGTAGTCGTGAGTGGAGAATGGAGTGGAGAGTGGAATGAAGAGGAGTGGATTAGAGCAGAGCGGAGTGAAGTGGATTGGAGTGGAGCGGAGTGGAGCGGAGTGGATCGGAGCGGAGTGGAGTGGAGTAGAGTGGTACGGAGCGGAATGGAGTGGAGCAGAGTGGATCGGAGCGGAGTGGAGTGGAGTGGAGTAGAGTGGTGCGGAGCGGAGTGAAATTTAGTGGAGCAGAGAGGAGCGAAGTGAATTGGAATTAACGGATCCCAACATAATTTTACTATTTATATTTTAGAGATTTCATGTCATTAATAAAGCCATGTGGAGTTAAAGGCGGCAGCAACTAAACTAAAGTTTTAAAATAAGTATGTATATATAACTTACGGCCAGTCTCAATAATCTACCTACAGTTAAAGGTAGAAGCTATCCCAGATAAACATGTCAACATTAATCTATCTGTAACTGCGGTTTCAATATTATCAGTCATTTTCTGCTTATCTTTGTTTCTTGAAACAGAAAAAATCCCCGATAGACACTAATGGTAGCTATTTTAACTGCTGGTAAAGGATATATGGATTATTGAAACCGGCCGTTAGAGTATATATGTATAACTTAGAGTTAAAATATTAAAAAGTAACATGAAAAATAACATAAAAAAGATTGTAACAAAGACATGATATGGAAGTTCTCCTAAAGTACGTGGAATTTGTAAATCTAATCTCAAAGTAAATAGCCACGTCTTATTTCTATCACCACACTTTCTCAAATTGATAATGTGAATAAACATTGATAAATCTTTGTTTCACTAGCATAAGTTCTGCGATAAATCTCCAGGGAGTGCCAGAGTAGAGAAATAAAAGCGCTATCTTACAGCAATACGTTTCTCCACATACTAATAGGTAGAATGTTCACGCGCGCGCCAGGCTACTTCAGCTACCAGATTTAGTGCAAACACGTTCGCTATAAACTTTTGAAAGAAACACGTGGCGCTTTATGAGTCGTTTCGAAACGAATTTGTTATGAAGCAGGCACAGTGTACGGCAAAAGTTGAGGATCAAAAGCAGAATGTAAAACTACTGAATAATATTTCTGGCCAAACTAGTAAGTGATTGAATAATTGTACTATCTTCAAAACTGATAATCAAAAATATTTACAAATATATCAGTTATTTGTAAATATTTTTGATCATCATTTTTGAAGAAGTCTTGGAAATAATAACTAAATGAAATCATATTTTTTGCGTTGAAACGTTTTTACCCGACTATGCCAGAAGGAGGGTTATGTTTTTCGAGAATATGTATGTATGTTTAATTGTTTGGTACGCTCTGCAGCCTGAACGGCTCGATGGATTTTAGCTTAAGAGGGGTCGTTAGATTGGTATTTACTGTGAGAGTGCTACTAGCTTAATCAAAATAAAAAAATATAAACAAAATGGCAGATTTTTGGCGCTAAAATGTTAGTTGTTAAAAAAATATTTTCCTTCAAACTTATCGAGTAGAGTATCAAAATGAAGATCTTTTAAATATATATATATCATAAGTAAAAAGTAAACAATAAAATTATTAAACCTAAATTATAAAACCTAAAAAGTCCGAAAGATGTTTGATAGCAGGCGGGACCCATTAATTTTCTATCAAACTTGTTCGCGGTCATTTTAGGGCAGTCGGGATTTTTGATTTTTTAATTAATAATTTTTTATTCATTAACTTTTAGCGACAGTACAAACAACCTATGATCATAGATATTTATGGGACAAAAATTCAAGCACTTACTTGGCCATTGTAACACTACATTCGAAATAATCTAAAAAGCGCATTTTGACACATGGGTTTGACAGAAGATAGACACAGAACACGATGCACGATTCGAACGAAAATAAAATGATTCTAAATGTATGTATTAGTTCAACAATTTTTAAATGAGTAGTAATGTATAGTAAAACGTTGAAGGAATGTAATGCGATATATTTAAAAGTTAAAATTTCTACAATTATTTTTAAATACGACGGGATTCTTTATTTCTACGAGACGTCCTATAATGTTACGTTCTATTATTTTCAATATGGAATTTTACTGTTGTTACATTTTAATCGTTACGGTGGTAAAGATTAATCGGTTCATATGACAAATCGTAAGTTAGCATGGAAGTTGCTAAACCACAAGTGTTCTTATGGCTTAGAGTATAGCTCAACTCATTCCAAATCCATTGGTATAACGATACACACACAATTTCATACGTTAATGTTGTGAAAATAAGGCTTGAACCCGCACTCGCCGGCTCCTTAAGGCACCGGTGGGGTTTGACGGAGGCAAATCTGCTACAGTAAGTTATTCTCACAATCGATTTATAGACACCCAACACCAAACGACGGCTGTCAAAATGCACTTTTTGGATTGTTTCAACTGTATGTTTGCCACAAATATAATTCAGTACCTTTGACATTTCCTTGTTGATCATCAACTTTAGCCATTACCTGTACCTAACAGTAAGAAGAAAAATCTTTTTCACTTTAAAAGATTGCTTTTAACTAATAAATTTTGGACCTGCATTCACTGTTTAAAAGCACCGTTAGAGAGTCAAGAATTATGAATTAAAATTCGAGTAATGCCTGATAAATGGCATGAGATGACGTTTACTCGGAGAGACGTATATTTCTATAGTTGTTTAGTTCTATTTTCTTGTAGGATGGATGTAGCACCAGTCAGGATATTCTAACTATTTAATAAATATAGCTTACTGAATAAATTTTCTTACTTTTTCTTAATAAAACTGAAGTCCAGTCCTTCTTGGATTGAAGAATTATTTAAATTTCTGCTTGACTTATTATGAATTACAAAGAATACAGGGTCCCTTTTTAAATTGCTGTTGCTTCACCAGAGGTCGTGGATTCGATTACCGCTCAGTATAAATATTTGGTATGCAATATATCAATTTGCACTGGTCTGCGTGTTTATATGTATATGATGTATTCATTTACAAAAAAATATACCAGTATTTTTAACCGATTTCTTGAACCTATATTACCTCTTATACTTAGTTTTGGTATAGATAATTAGCGCTATATTCTAGAACATTTATAGTACTGATGCTTTTTTGCACCCGGTGTACCCTTTGATATTTATTGGCTAATTAATACGCAAAGGTTTACGCTATAATTCAACTTTAAAAGCTATTTTTTATATTTACATATTATCAGAACTACGTCATAGAAGAATTTGAAACAAATACTTTTTTATGAAATAATTTTTACATCATTAGGTAAAATAACTAAATTTTATCTCGTAAAATTAATTTAAAAGGCCATTTTGACATATTTGCCAACGGCGTACATCGCTCATACTACGATAGATACTTTTTACTTTATTGTTAATACTAAATCCGAATCCAGCGTCAAAATAGTGAAATAAACAAAAGTCATCGTCGTGTTACAAGAGTTGTTAGATTTCGAATACGAATTTGGTACGTTATATATGGAGAAACGTATACTCGTATTTACCAAATTCTCTGTCGTTGAATTTATTTTACTTCACAACATTTTTACTGAAAAAGTAAATGTATTTATATGAAATGTGAATCTATAAAGATCTCTTGCAATATTTTTCCTACGACTAAGGCTGTGATTCAGTAGAGAATTCACTGGAATTACCTACCAAATGATTAATCTTTTCAATAATTACACTCAAACATTACATCACTATGGTATTAGAGAATGCTAGTTTTAGTCGTAACAGTACTGTAGCACTATCAACGTAGCAGGGCCGTCGTAGCTGTATCGACGTAGCAGTGTAACCGTAGGAGTAGTCTAGCGGTCAGACCTGGGGTAACCTCCAGCGTATCGGTATACTGAGTATGTGACAATTGAGAAAGGCGAATTAACAGCCAAACGTGCCATGTGTGACCGGTTTTTTTTTTTTTTTTTACGTGCGGAAATCCCTTCGGATACCCCCCCGCCGGCCAGCGGGGGTGGTTATGTCGTGTCTCGACTAAAACCGCACGGTGTCCTCCCCAAGTGTCCGTTGCCGGGCACCCCGGGTAAGCCCTCGAAAGGATAACCCCAGGGTTGCCGGCGGACTTTGGCCGCCACCGCGGCCTCGCCAGGTGGGGTCGGGTTTTATCCCGCTTCGGTGAGTTGGCAGGCGTGTGTAGGGCACACACGACACGCCTCCGCCACGGCATGTGTGACCGGTAATAAAACAGACATGGCTTGAATTTTTTAAAGCAATTAATATGCTTGCTATCCAGGTAGCTTGGTGAAAGTATCCCCCCTAGAGTGGAACAGGTCACAGGTTCAAGTCCTGTCCTGGGTGTTGACTTTTACTGATTTAAATTAAAAGACATGACCTCTTTCACTTCATACCACGGAGACTGTTCAGTGTACCATATAGTAAAGAAATACAGAGGTTTATGATTTCAGCCTCTGCACGTATTTAATTTTTGTTTTACATACGAGGTGTACGATACAGTCACTTTATTATACCCGATTTCCTATTAGGTGCGGCTATTTCAACTGCCATTTACGCAGTCCGTGTTTACCTATTTCTGAACTTAGGTTTACCAAATGTGCCCCGTGGCAATGTGTACTTGGAAGTAATAATTTACTTATGTGAACTTTAATATAAAAATTAACTCTTCTTTTATAATTATTGAGATTGTGAAGGAACGGGGTGAGGTGTTCCTCCGACACAAAGGGACGATCCTCTGACCAGGTAAGGTGATAACACCTGGCAGGTCACGTGGAATTGTGCGATGCAGCATTGGTAGTCTTATCCTAGTTTTGCAGTAGCTCAGCTTGCTGTCGCTAGATGGTATTGAATACATGTGAAATAAATAATAAATAAATAAATAAATAAATCTTTATTGGAACCAAAAAATAACAAGAATGATAAGACATAGTGTGATAGTGTCTGCATTAGTGTAGAACTGTGTCGCAGACACTAAAGCCACCTCCTGGCCAGTCTGGGGCAACCGAGTTCCATTTATAACATATTATCTAAAGTATTAATATTATTATACACATTTTAAAACACATTTATATATTTTAAAAAATATGTAGAAATATGTAGAAATTGATTAGATATTTAAATATAACAAAACACTTAATATTCTATATTATGTTAGTGTGTGTGTATGTGTGTTTCAGGTGTGTAGGTGATGTCGTGTGTTAAGTGATATGTTAATGTGAGTGAGATTGTCTGTAAGAGTGTGTGACTTGTGAGGTAGTGAAGAAATTTGGAGGAGTAGAGTAAGACCTATTTAAATAAATATGGTTGAGCCACAATTTCCAGCTCTTCGTAGGTAAGAGTATGCAGCCATTTATCGGTGACCAGCCTGCAAGCCCTCAATGTAAGCGGATATACATTTAGGATTTTGTTAACTCGATTGTATAGAAGGGGGCTAACAAAATGATATTGGCGTTTGAGGACTGCAAGTCTAACCACTCTCATTCGACAGACTCTGTCTGACCTCCGTGTTTTTGTGGTGAATTCGGCATCAAACGATAGTTCACTGTGCTTGCGCAGTATGGTATTCAATAGAAATGAGTGTCTCACGGTAGGAACCTTACACAAAGCATATAATCCACCAGTGGGGAAACGAATAGGCTTGCGTGTCATGACCTTCAGAACGGCCCGCTGTGCCCGCTCCAAGGATAGTATTTGGGACTTTGGCGACCCACCCCACGCAGTAACACAATAAGTTATTATAGAATGGGCGAGAGCGAAGTAAACCATTTTTAAAGTAGGTAGGTCGGCTGCTGCCCTTATTTTTTTGAACACGAATATTAATTTTCGAACTCTTGGCACCAAGGATTCAACCTGATAATTCCAGGTCAACATACTATCGACAAAGACACCAAGGTATTTAATAAAATTAGTGCGCACAATATTAACACAAGCACAGTTAGGGCCAGTAACTCCTGTGCATTTGTGGGCAGTTAATGTAAAGGAAGACGGTGGTTGTGATGTAATTTTTGGGGAGAAAGTAATAAATTTTGTCTTATCTAAATTGAGAGTGAGAAGATTTTTATTTAGCCAGTTCATAGTTGATTGAAGAGCTGATACCGCATGTGAGTGTGCAACTTCCCAGCTTTTGCCATGAACCAGTATCACCGTGTCATCTGCGTAGGTAATAATTTTAGCGTTATGCAAGGGCAGCTTGCAAAGATCGTTGATGTAAATCAGGAACAATGAAGGCCCAAGCACGCTGCCCTGAGGAACGCCGTAGCTTATGCATTCTTCTCCACTAGTATAGTTACCAATGGTAACGCTTTGGGTACGACCGGTTAGGTAACTTTTAAAGATTTTTAAAGGTAGCCCTCTAATGCCCATTCGTTCAAGTTTCGTCAGTAAGAGTGGAACAGAGACAGTGTCAAAAGCTTTTGAAAGATCGAGGAATATACCTATGGTTTTTAACTTATTATTAAGATTTGTAGCAACAGTATTGGTTAAGTCCAATACGGCATCTTCGGTACTTTTGCTACGCCTAAAACCATATTGGTTGTCGGCAAGAATTTTATGTTTATTTAAATAATTAAGAAGACGATTGTTTAAGATTTTTTCCAGTAACTTGGATAGAGTACTTAGGACAGAAATCGGTCTATAGTTGTCGACACTATCCCTGTCCCCACTCTTGTATATTGGATGGACTAAAGCCCTTTTAAACACAGATGGAAACACACCGGAAGTCATTATAAGGTTAAAAACATGACAAATAACGGGAATTAGAACGTGTCTGGAAGCCTTAACAAGAATGGCAGAGATACCGTCCCACCCCACTGCACTATTTAATTTCAGACCAAGTATAAGGCGCTCGATTTCCTCACCATTCGTTGTGAAGACTCCCATGGAGTCAAGAGGGGGATTTGTGACATTAGAGCTGGGGACTTCAGAGTATTGAATGAGCTCTGAAGATATTTTAGAAGCTAAATTTTTCCCAACGTTGGCAAAGAAGTGGTTTACAGCATCAACTGAGTCAGAAGGGATATCAGATAGGGTGAGCAGCTCATCTGCTGACGTTGATTTCTTCTGAATGTTAGAGATTTGTTTAATTAAATTCCAGGTAGCTTTCAGGTTATTTCGATATTTTCCAAATTCCACACGCTCATATTCGCGCTTCAATGTCTTTGTTAAATTGTTACAATAATTCCTGTAACGCAAGTAGGTAACTTTTTGAATTTCGCTACAGGAAGTGTTTTTGGTTTTTCTGTATAGATTGTCCCGATTACGAATACACCGTAGGACACCAGGCGTAACCCAAGGTTTTAAGATTTTGTGTTTACTTGGAACACAAGAACTACGTGTATTTTCCTTAACTATGGCTCCAATTGTGTTGATGAGTTCCGTAGCGGCCTTGGTTGCATCATCACATCGGAAAATTGGTGAAAAGTCCGTTTTCTCAAGAGCCTGCACGCAAGCCTCAATATCGATTCTCCGAGTTTGGATAGCTGATTTAGAAGTGCTGGGGTTAAAATCACAAGAGACTATTAGAGGAGCATGGTCTGTAATAAAGGAGTCCAATACCAAGGTGACCGCTGGTTTCCCAGTTTTGATGGCAGCGTGATCGATACACCGGTCCTCTCGAGTAGGAAAGAGATGGCCCGGAAGCATGCCATGTCTCGCGAGTATGTCAAGATAGAAATCAGCGTCTGGATCACAATTCCCTGGAGTTATACTTATATTAATATCGCCGATTAAAACTATAGTCTTGAAAGTTCTTAGGGAGTTCAAAGTAGAATCCAGGCTGTAAATGAAGTTTTGTGAATTATTAAAGGACGGTGACCGATATAATGCCACTAGTGCAACATCATTGCGTAGTTTAACTATGAGGCAGTTCGAGTCAGCAACCACTGGCCTCTCTACAATGAAACGAACATCCAACCTTAGAAATACCACTACTCCTTCATTTTGGTTATTATAATTTGACTGGAAAGATTCAAAACCGGGTATGGTAGGAAGGTGGGGACATTTGGACAACCAGCACTCCGTTAAAACAATAACATGAAATTGTAATTTAATTCTATGTAGTAGAAGCTGAAGGTTAGTGAAATTGCGAGTGTTTCCAATACTACGAATATTGACATGAAAAATATTTAAACCATTTATAGTATTCTTTAAGTATGCGACACATTTTTCGGGCTCACAATTATAGGAATCTGAAACCGTTAATTGTTCGATGTCATTTGAAATCATAGCGTTGTCATCCATTTTGCAAAATATAAGTTAACAAAATACCAATGTAAGAAATCACGGTTCAAATCATAACGCTCCTTACTTGGACAGCTGTGTAAAAATGTGAGATGTCTCAAAAGAACGGGCGCAAAGTACTGTGGTTGCTTCAAGGTTGGTGCAAGCTTTGATAACGATTTGTTGCTGAGGGTAGTGATTTGAACAAAACATATCCTCCATGGGGAGTACTTATATGTGTGAATGAGTGGGAGTTGAGCTGATGAATTGAGAGAGTATTGTGATAATTTGTGATGTGAGAGTTGTGTTGATGTGTTGTGTGAGAGTTGATCTGTTTTACGGTGTGAGAATTTGAGGCAATGCAATGTGGGTGGTACAGTAGGTGTGTACGTTATTAGCTTAAAATTAACTGCCAAGTAAACCATTACAACAATGAAAAATCTATAACCATAAGCTAGTCACTTCTTGGGAAAGTCCGACTCGTTTTTAATCAGTATGTGAGGAGCTCCCTGCTTCTCACGAAGATATATTTTGCCATTGGTGATCCAACAGTAACGATATTGGTTACTACTTGCGAAGTCCCTGGCTAAGAAAAATAGTCTTTTCATCTTCGGAGTTAGATTTTCAGATACAAAGACGGGTTTAGAAGGTCCGCTTATTTTCAGGTGCTCAGTTGACAAACTGTTTACTTTTTTATATTTTCTATGCATCTTAATAAATTTTTCTTTAAGGAGATTAGTAGTAAACTCCACAATGATCGGTCTGTTGTTTACATCATTAGACCCAGTGCGAAATACGTCCTTCACTTCATGGCATTTTACTGGAGCATTTATAGTAGAACCTATCTTGGTAACCAATTCCACCAGAGATTCCTTAGACTCCTGCAATTTGGTAGGAATATTTCTTATCTCCACGCACGAAGATCTAGCACCCTTTTCCAATTTTTCCAGGTTGTCTTCCAAGGTTTTTAGGTGTTGCAAATTAGTTTTCTTCTCCATCTCAAGTTGTGTCTCTAATTGTGTAATTTCATTTTTTAGTGTATCATAATTCTGCGATAAGAAAGTAACCGTAGATTGGATATTCGAATTTTGGGATTTAATCTCCTCGATAGATTTATAAATCTTCTCCATCTTTTTCTCCTGTTGTTCCTTAAATTCAAGGAACATGGTTTTCATGTCAGACATAAAGACGGATATTTGATTGTCCTGATTGGTATCTAACTGAAGACATTTACGTTTATTACGTTGTATAATGGTGGGAAAATCATATTCGGGACGTTTTTCACGCTCTTCATTCACAATATTAGGCACTGACGAACTGTGATGCAACGTAGTTAACAGTGGTGCAGTAAGCGTTGAAGAAGCAAATCATCACAAGCTCCCTACACAATTTTCTAAAATGTAATTGTGTAGGGAGTTTGAAAATTGATTTTCTCTGAGACACTCAGTTTTACTTCAAAAAGATAGCTAGAACCATTTTAAACCAAGTCTTTGAAATAAACCGTTACCGTTATATAACGTGAGTTGAGATTGAACGACTGCAAAATGTAAATAAAAACAAAATGTATAGCTCTATTAAATAACTAGTTAACCCGTCCTGGCTATTCACACAGGATAATAACCCGATTACAGGGCCACCCAGTAGGTCTAATAATTGTACTATGCCTATAACCTTCGAGTGATTACAAGCAATAAATTGACAAAGATTTATTGCAATCGGATAAACGATACGACAATGCATAAACTACAAACAAACATTCATTTTTTTTAATTAGATAGCATTATCACTTTCTTAATGATCTGTGTATACATAGTCATATTAGGTCGCTTTCTTATTACAATCTTTAAAAAATCACACTGTGTATAACAATACTGACAATTTGCTGATTTATCCTCAACACCTTTGCCATAGATTGATAGACTCGACAAATCTTCACAGAAAGGTCAACAAATCGATTACATTGCTTTATTATCGAATTTCGCGTACTAGGTATCGATAAAGATCATATCAATGCAAAGTGTACCTTCTCGTCCTATATAATTTGCAAAACAATTCATTCTAACCCACATCTGTTTCAACTTGCCCAGAGGGAAGAGCGCCGGCCTATTGTTTGAAATTTAGTATCAATTATACCTTCAACTACAAACGTTGTGGGCTTGGAGTAATATATACTTCTGTAATAGTTTATGACTTGCTTGTTTTGGCTATCGTTAACTTAATGATATTTATCTTTCTATATACAAAATTTAGACGTTTTCTTCATCCGAGCACCACTCCCGGTTGCATTCAACTTGCACTTTAGAGCCCGGGGTCCGTTCTCCTGCTCCTCTATTGCGCAGTCTTCTAGTCTCTTCACTGCACCCCAGCTGGGGCACGTGGACTCTTGTTGACAGGGCGTTGACCGTCTTCAAGAAGATTTCTTCATCCCCTCTTAATAGAGATTTTATGCTGACGACACCAACGTAACGGCGCGAGGAGCAACGCCGTATGGGCGGAACGTCTGGTGGCCCGCAACGTGGCTGTTATAAATAGCCCGTTAAAAATGATGGCCGTCAGAGTCATAAGGGGATATCGCACCCCTCCATGGGACCTGGAAGCGAGGGTCCTAGCGTCGTTATACCAATGGCGCAAGGAGGTGCTGGAGCAGGGCCATAGGCCGGAGCGCCGAGAAATCAGCGGGATAAAACCTGAGCCCAAAGGCGAGGCCAAAGTCCGCCGGTACCCTGGGGTTATCCTTTCGAGGGCTTACCCATGGTGCCCGGCATTGGACACTTGGGGAGGACACCGTGTGGTTTTAGTCGGTCCGATTACGACGCCCATCTCATCATTGGCACCGATGTGGTGAAGCCCATGAGGGTTTCAACGCGTAAAAAAATATGAACGATTCTGAACACAATTATTTTTTTAGTTACTTATCCGTTTATCCGTTTGTTCGCGGCAGCCGCAAAAACAACTGATCGGATTTAGATGCGGTTGTTTCTATTAGAAATCTCTAGGACAGACTTAAAATCTACCGTATGTTTGATTTCAATTGGTTAAGTAGAACCGGCGATATGATTAAAAACAATAACCGACCTCTGCGCGGGTGTAGCCACGAGCATCAGCTAGTAAATAATGTAATGGTGTTGACGACTGTTTAGCACTTCAATAACTTTTGATCGTAGATTCATCAGTTCGCACATAGGTACCCACTAAGGAGACATCACTTGAAATTATTCTATGATCCTTTTTTTCACTATTCAAGTAAACAAAATTATAAACAGCCTACACATCATCGTGGAAGTGAAATTTGATAAAGTAATAAAATTACAAAGTAATCAAAAATAACTTTGTTGAGTTCAGTGATTTCAGTTTTACTCAAAGCACTCATGATATTGTTTTAAAACCAGTTTAGTCTAATACAATCAACGTCATCCGTGCAACGCTAATAGCTTAGAAAGCCCCGCTTAACTTTTGTACTCAAGTAAAAATGTTTTCACATTAGTGGGATTATATCCATTGGCTTCGTACTTGACTTCTGTATTGACGGTAGATTTAAACAGCATTTTTTTGCAGTCATTGTACGACGGATTATTTGACGCTTCGGGCAGGCAGTTCACCTTCTGCGTCGCTTCTGGGTACGTTATGCGCCGAGCGCACGGCAATTCTCGAGCACCCGGGGCCTAATCTGCTCTTGGAATTCAAGTAAGTTCATTTCAGTCTTTTTACTTTTAAATTAGTTATATTTATATTTTTTCATTTATGAATTATATTTAATGAAATTATGAAGCAATTAGTATGTTCTCTTTTCCCGATTTCCGATATAATTAGTTTTGTTTGTTGTGTTTAACGTATCGATAGCTACTAGTCTCAATAGTGAGGAAACAGCGCAAAAAGAACTAATAAAATATATGTTATTAAACACCGGCAGTGTAATGACTAAATTGGATTTACATAGTTATGCTTCTATTTATTTTGAGTTACAACATCAAACTGAAGTGTGAACACTCTGATATCCGATATAATTTTATAAGATTCACACATAAGTGAGTAAATCGCTAACATGATGATACCTTACAGTTCTGGGCCATTAGTACCGCCGTACGACTATAACGGATTTATAGCCAAGCTCGAGTTTATTGAGGGAATTGAGAGCAGTGGTTCGCCACCCACTGTGGTTCCCGCCTCACCGCCATTAGCAGCGTTAACACATCATATGCAGCATGGTAAATATATCTAGTAATATGTATTTTGACCTTATGCACTCGTTAGTTAATATGCAAACTACACGTGTACTAAAAACGTAGTGCTCTAGCGTTGTATTTTGTGCACAAAAAAAGATGAAAAAGATTTTCATGTTGCACATTTTTTATGGAATAACAAAGTATAAATTCATCATCACACTCTAAATCAGGGAATAAATGTGATTTTATTTTCATTGTACTAGCTGTGTGTTTAATGCAAAGGTATGTGTTCTTTTTTCATACCAGATTTACATTAGAGCTTGATTGAGCTTTTCAATGAATTAAGTTTTCCATTCTCAACGCTGCTAACGTAACAAAGTTTAAAACAAAACGTGTCTTCTTCATAATGAATGGGCTTAAAGAAAACATAAATACGACAAGTTGACTACATCCCTCGATAAGCCTTTATAGAGAGCCGTGCAGGTCTCGCCTTTAGATACATTTATATCGTTTCCTTTGCCTGTTGATAAAGTACAGCGTACAATAAATATAAAACATGATTTTTACAAGTCCAAATTATTTTTTTAGCGGATAGAATACCAGTAGATAGTGATGGGATGACAAATGAAGTGTCTAATGGAAATGGACCGAGGGTGGCGTGCGGTGCCACTATCCGAGGCTTCGGCGCGGGTGGTGCGCGCTCCGGGCATTTCGACTCGAGAGCCTCAACATGGCGCGCGCAGTGTGTCATACACCTTCTGGGCGCACACTCTGATGTCGTCCAAGTCTCGCTATTTAACTATAATTTAAGGTAAGTAATGCAATATTATCAAAGTTTTACAGGAATATTATATAGATTCTATCACGACTATTTAGTTTTACTTTTTTTTTGAAGTGAAAACTTCTTTAGCGGCGTTGTGCAATTTTTTTGTAATGGGTAAAAAGGTTAAACTCGCGTCAGGACACGTGACCTGATCGAAAATTCGTAAGACGTTTGCAGACAAATATAGAAGCGTTAATTTCACACTGTACTTAACAACCTTGGTGGCGCGTTCATCTAATGAGTGGTCGTTGACTTCGTCAAGACTGAGATCGATTCCGACCGACCGGCCCAAGAAACACTTTTTGTCATCATATAACTTTTTGTACTATTTATTTTATTTTGTGCCATAAATCTATTGATATAAAATAGCAATTAAACAAAGTGCATCTATTAATGAAAAAAGTGACGAAGAAATAGCGAAAGAAAATGAGTGAGTACTTTATAAATATATTGGCGATGCACAACGTTAATATTCAAGTTTTCACTTCTGCTGGCACACCCGGAGTGCAACCCGTCGTTGTTTTTTTAATATCACACAACAAAAACTACCAAAACTGTATGAGTTACCGAAAATACACAAATCACCAACCTCACCTGCAAGCCAGGACTCTTGCTGATAGCAAGATCCTCTCGAGGTTTGGAGGTCAGCCGGCAGTCGCTCTCATACAAGCCGTATACTCCAAACCAAAAGAAGGAGAAGGAGAAAACGGACCCCGGCCTCCGATGTGAAAGTCTTTTGCAACCGGGAACAACACTAGATGATCTGATTAAATACATACTAACTAGCACTGTGATGTTGATATTTTTAAAAGAATACGCGTACTCAACACAACATTTTATTCATTCATTTGAAAGTAGAAGGCTAAAATATTTGTACAGTAAGAAGTGAGTATACACAATTGTTTTGGTGAAGCTTTAACTTTAGTATACATTGTGCCCGTTACGTTATGTCAGAATGCCCATGAATCACCGCATTGATCGCAGAGATTTATAAATAATACATTTAGGAACTATATTTTCTTCGCTTCACCGACTGGTTTGTACCTTATTTCGAACTAGCTGCCAACGCCAATATACGGCATAAAATTTTCTTCTTTCCTCACGATAAATATTTTACAAAAGAGAGTAAAATAATCACTTGTTATTCTTTAAAGAGTAGGTATACGTAATTTGAATTCTCGATATACTTTTAACTTAAGATTTCATAACTTTTTACAATAACTTAAATGCTCAAAAGGTAAAATTGAAAAATTCAACATGAATGAACGTATTACCAGAATGCTAAAATTTAACACACGTGTTGTTCCACGATTCATTAGTATAGTTGTACCAGCTTTTCTGTGAAACAGTAATTGGAACTACGGGTTGTCACTGTCAAATGTCATTCAATTAATACAGATTAGTGTTGGATTTCATTACATAAATTACCCAATATAATCTCCGGGTCGAGATCGGATCGGATTACGTCTCTATTTTCCAAGTATAAAATTATTTTTATTTTTTACACCAGGTACCAAAAGTTACTACTAATGTTAGATAGGCCTTTTGTCAAATGTGACCGTATGGGGGGATACAGTCTAAATTAAATGCTAGCCTAGATATGAAATTTAACCAGTAGTTCCGTAGAACAATATTATAGATGCTTTTTAGAGACTGGTGAGATAACTAGGTGAGAAAATAAAGTTGTTGTAATGTGAAATAAATAATAGTTTAAAACTAAACTAACTAAAAACACGCTTTTTATAGAAATCCGAACTAAAAAAATAGAAAATAAGTTTTAATAAATTTCAAAGAATAGTGTTAAAAAATTTCAATAAATATTCTAACGTTCACAGATTGGTTGGTACGACTAATAACGACGATTGAAATAATAACAAACAGCTATCGACAGCGACATGTTCTAATTTATCTATATACTATAATACAATTGTAAATTTAGTTGTATTTGCACATATGTAAAAAAATATTTGTGTTATGTGAAATTAACGATGCTGAACACAAAAATATATATTTTTTTCGAATTCTTGTCTGTTTTAAAAACACCTGAACGGATTTTGATGCGATTTTTTCTATTAGAAATGTCTAGTTGAGACTTAAAAGCTGCAGTATGTTTGACAAGATAACTGAAAATAACAGTTATAATTTAAAATACTACACTAATAATATCCCATAATATATAACGTATATCACTAACTATATCACTTATTGACTGCTATTATGTAGACATCAATGGCTATACGTATATAATATGCCATTGTGTATGTATGATTATATGAACGTAAATGCGTAAACACAAAGATAATACAACTGTTCGGTTCGGTGCTCTAAGTGCGCTTTCGGAGCAATCTTGCCAATAAAAAGGCGTCTCAACAACAGGAAGTCAATGTTATGTCTATTAAATATACATTTTATCGGCAGTGTACGCTTAGGTACACACGTACCGTATGTTTTAATGTACATTAATCAGTGTACATGTAAGTAGACATATGTCTACAGTGATTAGTGTAACTCTACATAGAAATAAAACTTTAATAACATACTCGTGGTCTCAATTTACTCTCGGGCCAATCAATCAATCATAGAATACAAAATTAAACACGGGCTCAAAAGGGCTCGCGTCATTGGTTGTTGTCGCGTCAGTCCTTTTATTGGCTCTTTGATTGGCCAGTTAGTAAACATGTGCGAACCATTTTGTCAAGATTTATGCTTCTACTACACATGGCTTACTATTAACCCACGATCTCGGCCGCGTCCGCTATAACAGATTACTACGTAGTCGAATATGCGGATGATAGGTAGTTTATATCTAAATTGCAACTGTATTCATGATCGACTATGCCTCAGGGTGTTGTTGATTGATATCTCAACCCTTAGGAATTATAAATTCATGATTACATTCCTTAATTTCGAATGATCAATAAATCTTATTGCGGATGAAAATTTCCTTGAGAATTTATCAAGTTGATTTAATTGTTTTTATTTTATTCTGTTTATCTTTATAAGGTTATCTCAGGTGAATTTGAATCTATAAAAGCACTGTCGTACCATATATTTATACTCCTTTCTTTGACCAAAAAACCTCAATTGTCTTATTATCATGACACCGCAGTAGATGTATTTATTACAGTAAAACTATTTTTGAACCTTGTCCTTGCGTCGCCTTAAGTTAATTGGTGCGACATACCACGTAATCCACTAGTGTATAATTGGGTACATTCCTCTAGTTTAAATAAATTATTTAACTGAGCCTATTTAACCCGGTGTCAGTGTGGCGGAAAAATGTTACACGGCCGTTGAGTTGGGTCATTATGACCCTGTTACAATTTCACCTTGTCATTAAAAGAAACCGAGTTTATTTAGATATATTCTTTCATTATTTAAAAATATGTCTTCTTATGAAGATAATACCACCTCAAACCACAACAATAACCCATTAAAATAATATTTATTTCCATTTTTCATAAAGACCATTAACTACATAACAAAAAAGGAACCATTTTTTAAGTATTGTTTAACAAAATAAAAGCATTTTCATTCAAAAATTACGTATAGCGAAGATAAAAGATGAGTTCTTTCAATAATGATAGAAAAACACCAGTAACTTTATTAAATTAGTCGTTTTGGCTCAGGTTTTCATTGCAGTTATTGTACCAAGAAATCGCGTGCACAGGGTATATAAACTTGGCTTGGTATATAAACATGCTCGGCAGCATGATTGCGGCAATAGTGTGGAGCGCGAGCACGTGGGTCGCCGCCACCTCTGCGAGCATGTTATGCTCGAGAAGGAGATGGCGGAGCCCGCCCGGGAGAGGTTTAGAACTCTCCCGGCCCGCCGAGCCTGCATCATGTTCGTCGCGCGTCGCATTCTCTATGGGCAACCTTACACCCCGGCGTCTGTAGACCCGAGACGGCGTGCGGTTTTAGTCGGTTCAAGCCCGACATAACCGCCACCGCTGGCCGGCGGGTTTCCGCACGAAAATAAAGGGTAAATTATTTAACATTCAACAACGTAAATGATTTAAAATTCATCAAATGTGAATTCATAGCTGTTGATTTTATATACGTTCCCATAGAACTTACCACTTTGAAGTTTAATAAAAAGAAGCTGATTTGATTTGACATTCTTGTACCCAATTGTGTATAAAATTTTGAAATACTGATACTAAGCTTATTGTTCCCAGGTTACCAAGCTGTCGATCTCATATTGAGATTTTAGAGGGTATACACGAATTCGGTGGAAGAGGAGAGAGAGACAGGTCTGAGCGCGGGGACCGCGCCCTTCTTAGGGTTTGTGGCCCAGCCACTAGGGAGGCCAGAGATCCATCAGGCCGGTTCCTGATACGTCAAGCCGTTACGTCCAAAGGTGCTAACTTGACAATCTTAATTCGAAGAGCAAGCGCACAAACTCCAGATGAAGAGGAGTTTGTTGATGGTGCTTTCGCTTTCCATGATGGTAAGTAAATCACACTAGAAATATCTATTAATGTATATACATTAATATACTCAGTAGTATATAGTTAGTATAGTCAGATATCGTCCGACAATGTTAGCGAGAGCAGTACCGTTCATTCGTATAATCTGGAGTACCAACAACACCAAGGCAATTGACTTTCCGTAACTGCCGTCATGACTGATGATAATTTACGCCAGTAAAATGAGTGATGTCTTTTTCCTCCTTACGTTCCTACGTAAGATGTTTAAAATATCATTATTTTTAAGTAAACTAAAAGGTAAGTAACTTTGCTGAGAAGTGGTCCGTAAATGTGCTGCTCATAAATACCATTCAGAGATCCCCAGCGTTAATACTATCTTATAATTTATTTTATATTATATTTATCAAATTCGTTTCCTGTTACGTTCTATATCATTGTTCCCATTTCTTATTATTAATTTCCTTGTAAGTTTTAAGATATTATCTTTTGTTATCATTAATTTCCTTGTAAGTTCTAAGATATTATCTTTTCTTATTGCTTTAAAACTCTGCTCTATACTCCGTAGTACAGATGTCGTAATCGTGGAAGATTGGGATTACTATGCAAAGGGCAGTTTCATCATCATCATCATCATATCAGCCGTAGGAAGTTCACTGCTGAACATAGGCCTCCCCCATTGACTTCCATTTTGACCGGTCTGTAGCTGCCTGCATCCACCGAGTCCCTGCGCTCTTTACCAGGTCGTCTGTCCAGTGGGCAGTTTGCACTTTAATTAATAAAGATTTTTGGAGACTGGATTTATAAATCCGTGACCTACGTACTAGAGTCCAAATCCGTATACTTCTCTATCGAAGTTCTTATCTAAGGAGTGTTACGGAAAAACCCCAAGAAAAATAGGCTATTTTTATTCGGACGACAAGACAAACAATGATATTTGATGACGTATGGAAAGTGAAAGACAAAATGAAATAATATTCATAGCGACTCAGTCTCTCGGTGCTTGCTCCGTATAATTTGAACGTTTAGATTTGTATCTTGTATTTATGTGTGACAAAGAATGATTGGTGAGTGAAGGCATAAGAGATGTATGGTTAGGAATAAATGTCTTGTGTGATGTACATGAACCAAACAAGATATTTCCTACAGTAATTTCGTATATGATAAGCGTACTTCCACAAGCATATTGCGACAAAAATTGTCTATAATAAATACATATTGACAGCAAATTACAAGGAATTGATCATTGAGAAACTCCGCTTGAAGGAATTGTAGATCTTTTGGCTAAGTGAGCACAACTGCCCACGATGTCCACGCGGTGTTTGAGCATCACTGGTCATTTAGTATGTTCAATGTGCGCCATTTAGTAAGTTCATCTCAAGTGTGTTTTGCGATTTTCACAATGGACGAAAATTTCGAACATTTCCTTCTTAAATTTTACCCTGCAAATAGACTTTGTTTCAACGTGCTGAAAATGATACTTACATATGGCTAATGGTGAACAGATTTCATTAAAAACAACTGTCTATGTGTGGTACAGCACATTTAAATATGTATGAGATGTTATGGAAGATTTGCCTTACTCTAGTCAGTCATCATCGTCTTCAACTGAAGTAGATTCGATTACCATGATACATGTGATATCGGTGCACTCGGAATTACTGTCAGAAGTTGAGACAGTAAATAAAAAATATCTGAGCATTATCGACGTTTGAGAGAGCTAATTCCAGACTGCCAGAAAATGCCAGACTTCTAAAAAGATAATGCCTGAATTTTTGCACCACGATAACGCACCACATCGCAAGCCTATTTTGTGAACGAATTTCTGGTCAAAGGCTCTACCAATCTTATCGAACAGCCACCATATTATTTCTCTTATATGGCTCCGGCTGACATTTTTCTTTTTTTGAAACCCAGATTACTACTTCGAGGCCATTGAATTATAATGTACTACGCTAGTAATATTAGTTCAATGTTCGAGACAACCGTTTACAGTCCATAGATGTCTTCAAAAAAATTGGCGGCGAGTATTGAGGATGAATCCAAAAAATACGATTAAAAATGGTTTTTATGATTGAGTACTTCGTTGGCGTTGAGAATTATTACGACAGGGGCCCTTTTGACGTAAAAAAAGGTGAATAATACACATTTTTAGTTTTATTGACGAATTCCCGGTACTTTCTTGACAGATTAGTATCTAAAAAGTATTGATTAGTAGTTATCAATAATATTCTAGAATATTCTACATAATGGTATCTGGATCCATAGTAAATAAAGCGTAACAAAATTTAATAGTTATGGGTTCTCGAATATTATGTTATAAATATATATACATAAATTATACATGGAAACCCCGAGACTAATGCAAATATACATAGTCATACATACAATTTTTGTACTGAGCGAACGTTCTACCGCTGCCGTTAGTTCTGAATGTAGGCGCAGATACGAGTGCATTCAGCTATACTGCCTAGTTGAATGCACTTTAATAGGATTTGTTTATGAATTTCATATGAAAAATGAAATTGGTTTATCTATTGAATTGAATACAATTTTAAATCATCCGTGACGCGCAAGCACCCATTTATTACCGCGACGCGGCTCGCGGATACTATTTAGGACGTACATAAAAATTGATACGACTTTTATGCACGACCTACTCACTAATAATATTTGGAAAATTTTGTTGCACTATTGACGGACGATACTCTAGCGTGATTTCCTCTCGTTGTTGGGAGGTCAGACGGCAATCACTTCCATCAAAGTCGCATAAGTCAAACCAAAAGAAGGAGAAGAAGTAAACGGGTTCCGGGCTCAACGCTTAAATAATGGTGATGGATTTAACTGTACTATTAAGCCTTTTACGGACTATGCGTTCCAATATACGCGTAGTCAGCTACGCGTACACAGGAATGATAGTTCCTTCCGTACTGTACGCGTCTACAATTTGGGTACACGTGTCGACTCCCGACTCGCGGCGAGTCATCAGCCACCAGTCAGCAGCTGCAGTCTTGTGACTACGCGTCCATAATACAGTAATGCATAGTGTTAACACCTGTATGCGTAGTCAAATAAACCTCTACCACGTACCTAAATATCGAGGTTACGTAAACATTGGAACGCTTAGTCCGTACAAAGTTTTTGATATCTTTCTTGAAGAAGTCCATACTGTAGTCGCTTTGGAAAACCTTAGCATGGAGATTTTTATACAGTTTGAGTGTTCGCGGAAGGTAGTTCCTTTTATAACACCCTACGTTGACCGCTGCGATGGTAGTATATAGCCATCTATGAGGATCATCTTAAACCAGCTCATATCACAAACCATAACAGAAGCAGATTAAACCGGAGGCAAAATCTCTGCATCATTAGGTCATTATGCATAGTATACATCTGATTGCGTTGTATTTCGGCCAAGACGCATGGGTCGTATTCATGAGTTGATGGGTGTAACGATGCTATGCTACAGTTTCTGACGTAGATTATTATATTTCTACCTCCTAGGGCCCGATTCAGTAACGCCACATTTTCATAACGCGTGATTTCAATTCGGTAAGAAACGAAAACGTTAAAAATTATTGGTACCATGATACGTCAAAATAAAACCTATCTACGTTTTCGAGCGGTTATGAAGCCTTCAGTATTACTCATAGTTTAATTCGTTTTAAATTAGATTTCGAAATTTTAATCAGACCCCTGTTTCTTTATCATTATAAATATGAAAGTTTGAATGGATGGATGTTTGTTACGAAATCACGTCTGAAAAGTTAAATGGATCTTCTGGAATATCACATACTTTTTATCTTTTTTATGAATTTGTATTTTTGGGTTGCCGGAACGGGATCAGTATTGCACGCGGATATAACCACGGGCAACGGTTAGCAAATAATTTTAACCTAACAGTCAGGCTCTCAAGCATTTGAGTGTTAGGTTAGTATATATTATACTTTCTGTAGTAACTCTCGACACTTTAAAACAGTAGGTATGTACTATGTTGGCATTACTATCCATATTGAACTAAATTCCAAATCAATACTTACGTTTTTCCTTTGGTTATACGAAATGAGATGTAAAAAAAATAATCAGGAATTTAACTTTTTTAGTTAAGCCGATTATAAATAAATATAATGAAGATATAATTTGTAGAACAACATGAAGGAACAGCATCACCTGATGCAACTTGCGCGTCCACACACTATGGGCTAGCGTCGCCTGCGCATGGGGGCGTGGCCGCTCCATCACATCACCACATACTATGGAATATCGAGGAAAGGTTGCTCTGTACACATCGTTTTATACCCGCTTCTAACCAAAGCGTCACCATCGAGGTAAGTTTTGTAAAACTATCAACTTTTATACCATAGGTCTCTCAAACCCAAATACGGGGATGTTTTCTTGCTTTCTTCTAGGTTCAGTCCACTCTAAAATTCGTAGCTGTATAGCTGTTAACGATGTAGTTTAATATTCGCACATAATATATAATATGCAATATTGACGGTATCAGTCATTATCATTTGAAATCTAAAATATGAAATATTCGAAGGTATTGCGAATAAAATTTAATTTTCTTTCTTCAAACGCAGTAAGATTGCAAAAGCTCTTAGTCATGTTATTCATTATTTTTGTGATATGCAAATAGTATTTAATCTTTTTACGTCATTCCTAAATCATTTGCGCATGGCTGGTGATAATAATAACACGTACTATATGAATAACGTTACATTAATACATTAATACACAGTGTTATTAACTACTATTTTGTAATGATAGATGTATAGTGTCCAACAAATAATGTAGAAGGTAAGTATATTTTACTTCACATTTTAGTCCGTTACTTTTTTTATTAGATTCAACGATTAGAACGGATGTGGAGTGCGGAGCCGACAGGGACCGTTGTTGGTGCAGGAGGCTGTCGTACTGCCTGCGGTGACGCTGGCTGTGAATGTCGCTCTAACACACCGTTGTATTATCACGACCACATAGCATTGGTCGCGGGCGATGGCACTCATCTCTCTTGCTTGTGTGGAGACTTTCAGGTAGGGAGACGTTCTATGTATTGTGACTGTACTAATATACCTGAGATAACATTTTTTCTAACACATGGCTCTACTGTATCGAATAGTATTGGTAGAGACGTTAGATTCTTATGACACATTTCAGGAAGAATAGTTTACGATGCTAAAAAAAAAAAATACATCCTAAACCATCAATTTGTACATTAAAATATTCAGAAGATATAATATAATATAACCCTGCTTGTTAGCTTCCCTTCTCAATGTTTCACTCGGAAACCGGAACCTGAAAAATCGCCGTAGTATGTTCAGATTGCCCACTTTCATGACTTAACGCAAAATGAACGAAAAACTCAATACCTGCCCCACTTCGAATATTTGATGAAGTTATTTTAAAATACGAACTTGTAACTTTATGGCGGCCCCTTATTTGCAATTCAAAAAATAACAGTTCTCGACGTGACACTCATTGTAATTGACATTCATTACATCTGATCGAATGAAATATTCGAAAGCAATCGACAAGAAATTGACGTTAATTGCTTGAAATATTAAGGGAACATTGGATAATTAACGGTAAAAATCATAACTCCGTTACAATACTGTGTAACTGAGTTGGCAAATACCAGGTTTTACTTGTGTCTCATGTTATACTTTATACACTTAAATTCCGTTTAGGACAAACATGGATCATTAGAAACAGGAACCGAAATAAGTAATCTAATTATTAGTATCTCTAAATATATGACAATAAATGAATTAATCGTGTTACTGAGGCCTTATGCTAACACGAATGTGGAACGAACCAAACCTTCCGCAGTGACGACGCGCCGGCCTGCAGAGCGATCCGCATAATTAAGTAAGAGGGTTACTATTAAGTATGTAACAGCAATAAAGCGTTGAACGACCACCCTAGCGTATAAAGACATACAGATAAAAGCAAATATCCCACTTAATAATTTACTTACCATGTTTAATACTGTTGAACTATTCACATATATATTCTTTTGATACCGGCGAACGCTAATATTTCATTTCGATTAGGTATTACAATTCTTTCATATTACTATGTCTTACATAAATTATATCTCTGGGGCCCAAGTCAACCTTACCTGCAAGAATAGGAGAGTAAACTCTGGGGTCTGCAGTGCAAGTTTTGGATGCAACTGGAATTCCCGCTATGATGATACGAATCCTTGTATAACACATTTTTAATACCTAATAATAAAGATTAAAAGACGCATTAAAAAATCAAAAAGTTCATGATGCAAAATTTTGTTTCGTTTTTTAGCAATATTCGGTTTTAACAAAACTGTCGGAACAAAATAAATAATTCAGTTCGCATCGGATTGAACAGAGTAAAGTGGTTTTGGTTTCGTTGTATTTATGTTCAATTAATATTGATGTGTTTACGCAAACGGGAAGTGGGTACCAGGAACGAAAAGAGATATGACACACCACTTTGTTATCTTACATCGTGGAATGCGCGCGTAATTTAATTATTAACAGCGTTTTACCCCATGATAGCTTGAAGCTATCTACGCCAAAATGTTACGACGTCGCATTATTCGAAAATAGAGTTTAAGCAATATTTAAAGGTATCGCTATAGCTTTCCATGTCAAGGTACTCATAAAACATACCCTAACTGGCTGCATATCATTCGCCCGCTCCTGTTATTAGTGGCCAGCCGATTACGCACCTCAGGGCAACAGCTCCCGAAACCCGGCCCCGAAAATTCAATTACTTAGGGCTGAACTACGTATGCCCATTGCGTAGACCGTTGCACACAGCATGTGTCAATACTCGGTGCACGTACGTACATTTATCATGACTTTGTATCGGAGTCATGTTTTTGCGCCGAAGGTAAACAAAATATTTACTCTTTCATGGGGTTATGGGTACAAGTGAATATCAAATGCATCAAGGGGGTTTTACGGGTCTCCCCAAATCTTTGGGGCTCAAGCCAACCTTACTTACTAGCTGGTATACCTGCTGATTAACAAACGGGGCTACCCTCTCGGGGTTGGGGGGTCAGATGGCAGTCGGTCCTGTGAAAGCCAAATTAAGCCAAATCAAAAAGAGGAAATAGAGTAAAGTGGACCCCGGGTTCCTCCGAAAGCCTCAAATGCAACCGTAAACAATGCTAAAATGATGATGATGATCAAACACATTAAAAAAGAGAAATCATTGTGTAGGACACGAATATTTTTAAAATAATTTGTCGTATACCTACATAATGTTTATTTGTTCCCAGGCGGCTTGGCTACCAGTTGTGGTCCGAAGTTGGACGAGTGTTCGGTTGGAGTACTCCGTGGCTCATTACACGTATGCCAGCCGTGGTTTTGATTATGCTGCTGCTTACAGTTTTAACGATGACGCTATGTGTGGGCAACGCACATACACAACCCATTCTGGTGAGCTTTAATATATTATAAAATCTATTTTACTTCAAAAAGAAATGAAATTGAGACTAATTTGATAAAGAAATCTGGATGGAGAGTAATAGATTGAGATAATCGGCAATTTATCTTAAATAAATTTATAGACCCCAATCATATAAAGCTAAAAACAAAAAGTTCAATTCGACATTGGACGCCTGTATTAGACGTTTGGAAAAACGCTTCAGATATTGTTCCCGGCGCTGTGGGGCGTGTCAGTCAAAATTACGTGGCTCGACTCCTTCACGACCCACCTTTAGGCTGCGTTTCCATTGAGGTGGAATTGAGCGGGGAAGAGCAGAAGTTGACCATTCGTGTTACTTGAAATCTACGTCTCGTCTCGAAGCAAACCCAGAATCGAGAAGAATAGTATAAAATTAAATGAGATACGGAGAATTGCAGGGCGCTTTACAGTGGCGCAGTGGTAAAACATGCTTGGTAGTACAATAGACTGGCAATGGAAATGGATTAGAGTTTATGGAAATAGACAAAAATAAAGTAATGCTCTGTGAAGTAGAGACATAGTTTTTGCCGTCTTTTTAGGGTTCCGTTGCCGAATGGCAAAAAACGAAACCCTTATAGATTCGTCATGTCTGTCTGTCTGTCCGTCCGTATGTCACAGCCACTTTTATCCGAAATTATGAGAACTATGTTGTTGAAACTTGGTAAGTAGATGTATTCTGTGAACCGCATTAAGATTTTCACACAAAAATAGAAAAAGACATTAAACTTTGGGGGCTCCCCATACTTAGAACTGAAACTCAAAAAAAATTTTTCATCGAACCCATACGTGTGTGGTATCTATGGATAGGTCTTCAAAAATGATATTGAGGTTTCTAATATATTTTTTTTCGAAACTGAATAGTTTGCAAGAGGGACACTTCTAAACTGGTAAAATGTGTCCCCCCCCCCTGTAAATTCTAAAATAAGAGAATGATAAGACTAAAAAAAATATATGATGTACATTACCATGTAAACTTCCACCGATAATTGGTTTGATCTAGTGAGTAGTTTTTTTTTTTTAATACATCATAAATCGTAAACTGCAATTTACCTTTCATTCAATCAACTCAATTATAAAAATGAAATAAAAAACATTATTATGTTACTTGCTGCTACGGAACCCTTCAAGGGCGAGTCCGACTCGCACTTGGTCGCTTTTTTCTAATATTCCTAACCGATGTCAGCAATACGATATGGTACGATATTATTCGGAAACAAATTATTAAAGTCCACATCACTTCACTGGTCTTCATTCCGAAGGAAACACCAAACTCATCACAGGGCTGGACTTTACCACTTCTCTTCGCCTCAGTGGAAACGCACCCTCGCACCGCCCAAGGCATGACTGAATCGAAAAAAATCTTGAGCAGTATCGTAAAATTACCAATTACAACGTCGCAATTGCGGCAAGTCGTCCTTCCTTAAACTCCCATTATAGCACACGTAGATAGATGTTTTGCTGTCACCGTTTAAATTTCTTATTTTCCAGTAAAGCACTTCATTTTGTTTTGTTTCTATAGGTGAAATATCGTCGAAAAACGTATCCGTTACAGGCAGTCTGAATGAATTTTTTTATCAACAATGCACTTGGGTATTGGACTCGAACGTCGAGCGGCAGTTGTTCATTGACATCACGTCGGAACAGGTAAGCCACGATAAAAGGTTTTCCTTATTTTACTTTTCTCATCTTATTGGCTTCTTTATTTTTATTAAGTAAGGGTATTTATTTTAGCAGAAAGTTATATGTGTGTGTTAATTAAATGGGATTGAAACAAGAAATAAATGATAACGATATTAAATAATCCGGTATACTTATGTGTTCGGACAAATTAAGTTTACGATACGTTACATGAGAGCATCATCTTTGTGCTAGGCGCTAAGCGTACACTATTTCTACAACCTACCTACCTTTACCTTTTTTATGCGTCGACCCCTGCTTCGACAAAAATCTTATGTACTGAAGAACACCATTAAATCGATCAATTTTATTAAAAGTATTATTTCATTTCTACGACCGTAATCACACAAAAATACATGGTCCACATTCGAGCTGGATATTATATATTGAAGTCAGCGTCAAGAAATAAGGATAAATGGAAATTTGAACAATTATTTTGATCAAGTATTGCAAGTCATTTGTTCAATGGAAGTTCAAAGGTCATTGGAAGTGAAATACGGTGTTTTCAGCTAATAATCATATTTAGGCCCACCCAGTATCCCATTAAGGTAGTATTTATCTAATTATTAAGGCCATTATAACAGGTTAGTAAACTTTTTTTACACACATTATGTGTAAGTAGGTATCTGATAGTAAAATATTAAAAAGCAATTTTCTAAGCAGAAATAAGGGATTGCACCCATTTCAGGGTCAATATTTACCAAATTGCAATACCTTAATTGTTGTTTCCTTAGACTTATTGCAATTATTATTGTGAAATATTAGAGAAATCATCCTATAAAGTTTACCATACTTAGTGTTCAGTAACATTTCAATTGAGATTGTAGTTAATCATTGATAGTACAATTATTCTACAACTATACTATTGTGAACAGTTTGTCAAGCTATTTATAATTCAAGCAGATAAATATAATATATGTATAACTTGCCAAAAGTAACTACATAACTGTATATCCATCATTGTATCTTTGTAGATTAGACATTTGAAGTTTTTTGTCTTGTTTTTCAGTCTCTCAGAGAATACCAAAATGCCTACTGATCAGGAGAAGGATAAATGTAAGGATAATGAGGAAAGGGACTTAATAAGGAAACGGGCGTCTTTTAAGGGACGTCTCACTGCCTTCTGGAATTTCTTGTACGATCTGGGTGATTCATTAACCCCTCTTCAGGTAAACGAATTGCAATTACGTATAGGTAAAATTGAGAATATGTATCAACAATTTGATGAGGTACAATTGCAGCTGGAATGTTTGGTTAGCGACATCGAGCCGCAGATCACTGAGCGTAATGAATTCGAGTCATCATATTGTCAAAGTTTGTCTAAAGCGCAAGACATTTTAAGTAAACATATTCAAAATAATAAAGTGCAAACTGAGGTACCCTGTAGTGAGCATGGTTCTCGCAGTCATTCCAATAACAAACCTGTTAAGTTACCTATAATAAGCATTCCCAAATTTAGTGGTTCGTACGACAACTGGCTTGAGTTCCGCGATACCTTTACTAGCCTTATACACTTGAACGAGGACATTGATAATATTAATAAGTTTCATTACCTACGGGACTCCTTGGAAGGCTCAGCGACTGTGGTTATTCAGTCTATTGGGTTTTCTGCGATTAATTATCCCATAGCCTGGACCTTATTGTGTGAGCGGTTTGACAACGCGCGGCTGTTGATTCAAACCCACATCACTGCATTGTTCAACATTGATGCGATTAAGACAGAATCGTCTGTGAGTCTTAGGCGATTAATTGATGATATTAATAAAAATGTATACGCCCTGAAAACTCTTGATGAGCCTACTGCACATTGGGACACTCTTCTTATTCACGTGATGTCTTTAAAACTCGATCAAAAAACACACAGTGAGTGGGAGGAGTGTAAAAGTCGTTTTGATAAAAATCATAAAATTACGTTAGGTAATTTTTTTGAATTTTTGAGAAGCCGAGCTGATTTATTAGAATCCTTAGAAAGGGCTCGTCATAGTAAACAACAGCAAAAACCTACTACGCATAATGTGAAACTCAAAGCGTTGATTTCAGTCGCCAATTCTCAGGTTCAAAACGAAACAAATAATCAGTCGGTTGTCAAATCCTGCCCCGTGTGTAGTGGTTCTCATCCCTTGTATAATTGTGCTCAATTTCTTTCTTTAAACCCAGATAAGAGGCTAGAGTTACTACCTCAATACAAAATTTGCTTTAATTGCTTCGGTAGTGGTCATTACGCTAATAAGTGTAAAAAGAATGGCTGCAAAATTTGCAAACGCAAACACAATACTTTAGTTCACGTTGCAGATCAAAAGTCGACGGTAAGTCAAGTCATACCGACAGACAATAATAAAACTATTCTTGCATCTTCTGTTACTTCAGCGCCAGCTAGCGTCGCGTTGACCACATGCATGCAGGCGCCTGTAGGTACTGAGCAGGACGTACTGCTATCAACAGCACTAGTCAAAGTGCTAGACAAGTATGGTCAAGCGCACGTAGTTCGGGCACTGCTTGATTGTGCAAGCTCCTCTTGCATTATGACAGAAAAGCTGAGCCGGTTACTAGATTTACCCCTTGGTGACGTAGACAAGCCGATTTATGGCATAAATAAAACTCAAACGCGTACGTCACAAGTGAGTCGCATTGAGATGCACTCTTTGAGTGAAGATTATTCACGCAGCTTATTATGTTATGTTTTGCCAGTGATCACAGACAGGATACCTTGTCGTCGAGTGAGTATTAATCATTTGAAAATACCTACCTACCTCACCTTAGCCGATCCTGATTTTTACAAGTCGTCAGACGTTCATCTAGTGATAGGCAGTAATATATTTTGGGATCTTTTGGGATCACAAAAGATCACACTAGGCGACAATCTACCGGTTCTGTGGGAGACCAGATTAGGTTGGTTGGTTTCAGGTCCTGTAGGAGGTCGTGAATCGGATCGCATTTCTTGTAACTTTACAAAGATGGATTCAATTTTAGATCAATCTGAAATGGATAACTGTCAAAATATATTATCACGCTTTTGGCAGGTTGAGGAGGTAGAATGCAAATCATTATTTTCCAAAGATGAGCTACTTTGTGAGGAACATTTTTCAAAGTATACTACTCGTTTGACCAACGGTCGTTTTTGTGTACGGTTACCTTTAAAGCAATCACCTAGTATTCTCGGTGACTCATTGGCGCGTTCTAAACAGTGCCTAATGTCCTTAGAACGTAAATTTAAAACTAACGCAGAATTTCATCGTATGTACGTAGAATTTATGTCTGAATATATTTCGTTGGGACACATGACTGAATGCCCTATGTTTTCAAATTCTATCGCATACTTCATACCTCACCATGGAGTTTTGCGTGAGAGTAGCAGTACTACAAAACTACGTGTTGTTTTCAATGCTAGTATGCCTTCTACGTCACAAATTTCATGTAACGATATACAGATGGTCGGCCCAACCGTACAAGACGACTTATTGTCAATCCTTATTAGATTCAGACAACATAAATATGTCTTAGCTGGTGACGTAGAAAAAATGTACCGCCAAGTCATTGTACATCCTGCAGATAGAAACCTGCAGCAAATCGTTTGGAGGAGTCATCCTGCTGAACCTATTAAGTCGTATCAGCTTAACACTGTTAGCTATGGAACTGCGAGCGCACCTTTTTTAGCCACTATATATCTATTATATATATATATATTATATATATATATCTATATTATATATATAATACATCTTATTAAGCAACTGGGACTCGAGTGCATGGACAATAGGATCTCAGAGATCATCCAACACGACATGTATGTCGACGATTTGCTAACAGGAGATAATTCTATTGCCGGTGCTTTAGAAATTAAACAAAGAGTCACAGATATACTAGCTTCAGCTGGCATGCCACTTCGCAAGTGGAAGTCGAATTGTCTTGATTTAATTGCTCCTCAAGGTACTTCAAGTAGACAAACTCTTGAATCTGTGGACTTGAACATAGGCAATGAACAGAATAAAACTTTAGGATTAGGCTGGCTAACATCGACTGATGAATTATGTTTTTCAATCAATTGCTCATTCTCAACATGTTTGACAAAGCGTGGAATGCTCTCAGTCATCGGCAAAATATTTGACCCAATGGGCCTTCTCTCCCCTTGTATAATTACAATAAAAATTCTTATGCAGAGGCTATGGGTGTTAAGGCTATCTTGGGATGACCTTTTGCCTTCAGATATATTAAATATATGGCGTGAGATACTGGAAGACATTCCAACTTTAAATAAGGTTCGCATTCCTCGCCTTGTCACATGTGATGCATTTATTAATTTAGGGTTACACATTTACTCCGATGCATCTGTTTCCGCCTTTGGAGCCTGTATGTATGTGAGATCTACCAATGCTCAGGGTGAGATTCTAGTTCGATTACTTATAGCCAAAGGCAGGGTAGCTCCAATAAAGCCCCTGACAATACCTAGACTCGAACTCTGTGGAGCATTGGTGGGTGTTCGATTATATCAAAAGGTTATGGCCTCATTGCGTTACAAGGTTGCAGACGTTACCTTCTGGACTGATTCCACCATTGTTCTTGGATGGTTAAAAATGCATCCAAGCAAACTTCAGCCATTTGTTAGGAATCGTGTTGGGGAAATCATTGAGCATACTAGTAACTGCAATTGGCGGCACGTACCGACTGATCAGAATCCCGCGGACATCATTTCCCGCGGAACTAAGATGAATGACATACAGTCATTGAATTTTTGGTGGTCAGGGCCACAATATTTGAGTCAAGATAAAAGTCAGTGGCCAGCTGATAGTGATACCTCCGAAGAGGAAGCATTACCAGAGTGTGTGCCCGAGGTTTCACTACACGTATCAGTAGTTGAAACTGATAAAGTGATTGATTTTGATAAATTTTCAAACTTGTCAAGGCTTAAACGTAGCATTGCTTACCTTCTACGATTTATCAATTCTTGTAGAAGACAATCTGTTGCATCTATTGTTTTAACTAATGATGAGCTCCGAAATGCTTTAATTCTCATTATTAAGCTTTGTCAAAGGGAATCATTCCCTGAATATAATCTTTTAATCAACAATAAACCTATTCCACGTCGTAGTAATTTATGTAAATTTAACGTGTTCCTAGACCAAAATAAACTACTCCGTGTTGGAGGTCGTTTAGGAAACTCTTTATTTGCTTTCGATAAAAAGCATCCCATACATGAGTATGGGATGCTTTTTATCAAAGCGGTGAGCGGACTGTATGAACAGTCCGCTCACCGCTTTACAAAACTTCTTTTTCAATTTGAGCACATTAGGCTAATGCATGCTGGGCCGCAGTTAGTGTTAGCGACCATTCGAGAGACATATTGGCCTATAGGCGGCCGCAACCTTGCCAAGGCAACCTATCATCACTGTGTGCGATGCACCCGCATGAAGGGAAAGGTTATTGAACCAATCATGGGTAACTTACCTCAGTCGCGGCTGACTCCAGGAGGATATCCGTTTGAGTGTGTAGGGGTAGATTATGCCGGTCCTATGTCATGTGCCAGTCGTCAAGGTCGCGGTTGCAAAATCGTTAAAGTTTATATCGCCTTATTCGTATGTTTCACCACGAAGGCGATACACATTGAGTTGGTAGGTGACTTAACAAGTAAAAATTTTCTTTCGGCTTTGCGCAGGTTCATGTCCCGTAGGGGCAAACCTCGTCACATTTATTCGGACAATGGTACCTCATTTGTTGGTGCATTTAATGAGATCGGTAAATTTTTGAAAGAATGTTGCAATTCGTTGACTGAGAGTGTGGCTGATAAAGGCATCACCTGGCATTTTATCCCTCCTTTTTCTCCAAATTTTGGTGGTCTCTGGGAGGCTGGAGTGAAGTCGGTAAAATATCATTTGCTTAGGATACTGGGCAATTGTAACTTAACTTACGAAGAGCTGAATACTGTGTTGGTTCAGATAGAGGCCATACTAAACTCACGACCTATATCTCCGCTATCTTCGGATCCGACCGACTTCACCCCACTCACGCCTGGACATTTTTTGATTGGGCGACCTCTAGTTGCACTTCCAACACCAAATTTCCAAGACACCAATACGAGCCATCTCAATCGCTATCAGAAAATTGAAAAGCTTCGACAGCACTTTTGGTCCAGATGGAGCAGAGAATATGTTGGCGAATTACAACAACGCGTCAAATGGAAGCACAACCGAGATACGCTGAAGATTGACAGTCTCGTTGTCATCAAGGAAGATCATTTGCCTCCTCTAAAGTGGCGACTTGGACGAGTGATAACAATGTATCCTGGTACAGACTCAATCAACCGTGTGGCGGATATTATGACTTCCAACGGCGTGATCCGAAGATCGTTTAGCAGAATTTGTCCTCTGATTCATCATGATTCTGTGGAAGACCAAGCTTCCAACGCCCGGGAGCATGTTCGGACAAATTAAGTTTACGATACGTTACATGAGAGCATCATCTTTGTGCTAGGCGCTAAGCGTACACTATTTCTACAACCTACCTACCTTTACCTTTTTTATGCGTCGACCCCTGCTTCGACAAAAATCTTATGTACTGAAGAACACCATTAAATCGATCAATTTTATTAAAAGTATTATTTCATTTCTACGACCGTAATCACACAAAAATACATTATGGTTAGCATAAGATATAAGGCGAAAGGCATAATTATAGCCAAATCGTACGTATCGCCGCAATTTTGTTCTGCGATCGCATCGATACGTGCGATTTTGCTCCTACAATCAAAATTACTCATATCGTTTGGTTTGAGCCCTCAAAAGGATTTGATATTATTTTTTTTAACGTACAAGTATGATTCATGTAATAATAACCTTCATTTTTTTGAGTAGGTATGTATATTAAGGTGGAAAACGAAATCAATTATTTGAAAACATTGATTCTTCCCAGCATTTGATGAAAATATTTCCGTAGGATAAATCATGTGGGTCATGGAATATCACCCTGCATGAGTGGTCGGGTCCCGGAGCAAACGACGCGGGACTGGCAGGTGTGGCTGGCGAGCTATTATACACTTTCTGTGCAAGACATAAGAATCATACTTATACCCTGCCCTGGAGACTTAATACTGTCGTTATCAGGTATGTATAAATCGGAAAAGGTTTACCTACACTAACTATAATCATCAGGTACCTACACAATAGCGGTAGAGCATTAAAATGACATCATCAAAGTTCTAGAATAACAATGCTTAAGAATTATATTGAGTTCATTGCGAAATCCGGAAACTAGTGTCGTGTAAGTATCATCGATATCTATCACTGCAAAAACTGCGAGATAAGTAGGTGTTGACTGGTTCAATGCCTGTCAGTTGATAAGACGTAAGATATTCGTAATTCCATAAGGGATCAGCGCTTCAAGTCGACTTCTTAGCAATGCTGCCCAATACCTACTTGGGGTGGTGGCCACAGCTTTAAAGAGAGCTCTGGAGATCTCGTGTGATTTTAATAGGTTCAATTCCCACATACGCGCTTCGTGATGTCCTGAGATTGTTTCCACAATAAATATAGATGATAGTATGGCAATCCTTACTAATATATAAATGTGAAAGTAACTCTGTCTGTCTGTCTGTCTGTTACGCTTTCACGCCTAAACCACTGAACCGATTTTGCTGAAATTTGGTACAGGGATAGATTAGACCTTGGGAAAGGACATAGGCTATGTTTTGTCGCGATAACCGACATCTGCGCGGGCGGAGCCGCGGGCAAAAGTTAGTCTAATATAAAAGTAACAGGATATGTCTCCTACCACTTAATATCGCTTCTTGAACTGATCAAAAACTTTTAAATCGGTTGCAGATACTAAGTGTTATATATCATTTTATTCGTACGGCCGAGCCCTACACGAATCACATATTGTTGCGACGATTTTCCTTGGAAAATCTAACATTTTCATTGTTTTTCTGTTTTTATTGACTTTTGGCAGCAATTTGCATATTTTAGTGTGTTCTGTATAGGTACCTGGAGTGTTACCATCTCAGCAGTGTTCACGGGAACGCCCCGCGTCGTTTGACGCCACACACGCGTATATAGGACCGAAATTTTGGCATCTTTTGGGGCATTTCCCCTTGATTTTTATTAATTTGGCTAACTTAAATTTAATTTCATTTTTTTCGAAATTTACGCAAGGTATCCGTGTTTTGCGATACCTGTGGGAACTGGTACGACTCAGCCCTTCGCGGCTGTCACCATCTGACTCCAGATTTCCCGGGTTTGCTCGCATTTTCACGCGGATTACCGAATTTTGGATTTTTCCTTAATTTCTCAAAACTTTTCTATAGGCGGCTATCGTTCTACTCACGTTTTTGAGAACAGGCGGGCGCCCTGCGCCGAACGCCATCAACCCCGTCGAGCTGGGACGTATAGTCGCGACAGTAGCTACAGTTAAAGTCGATTTGGTCATATCAAAATTTAGTTTTCCGAGATTTTCTTAAATTTTCTTCACTGAGGTCCTTCATCTCATAACACCATCGTGAGCGCACTGACGACGCACGTCTTTTGACACCTCAACCGTCTCTCTGGGACTTGTACTTTTTGAGTTATCTGCGAATTTTGGGAAAAAATCGACCGCCCGCCCGCCCACGGATTAGTGCTTAAGTAGGTAAACTCGGTTTGAGGGGGGGGGGGGGCGATTCCGAAAAGGGTAAAGTTTTTTTTTTTTTCCAAATATCTAACTGTCTTTTACTTCAGAGTTTTACTCTAGGACATACGTTACTAACGTATATTTATCGTAGTTTAGTTATAATAACTTGGAGAACTGTGTTCCCCATAGACCTTATTAGCTGTATTTAGCGTTATTTTTTGTGACCTTATCTATTACTGTTTGTGTTGTCCCTTATTTACAAGTATTTACCACTTATACAACTTTACCTATTGTTCTTTTCGTTCTTGTTTGTCGCCCACCTCTGTGGCAGTACTGATCCGCACCGGTAATAATGTCCGGGAATAAAACACCTACCAATAGAAGCGGAGTCGACGATCCCACAGCCCCAAAGAAGGCGGATCCTACCTACAGTGCTAGCGGCAGCCTTAGCGTAGTGCCGTTCATGCTGGAAACACAGGAAGCGCACACTATCTCGCCCCCATCGGCGGAGAAGACTGTCCGGGGGGCCTCTCAGAGGCCAAAACCGAAACCAATACCCTCTCTGGAGAGTAGAGTATCACCCCGCGGTGTTTCGGTTGCGGCTACTGGGACGATCCCGGAAAGGGCGGCCCCTCCGCCTTTACAATCACGGGTAAGGGAAGCCTTAAACTGCAATAACAGGGCTAAAATGCAACTTAACAGTGCTCGTAACCTCAAAACCGAGATCAGACTTGAGGTAACGGCCGCCATAGAGCGCTTGTATCAGCTGGTGAAGGAGGCAGAGGCGGACTCGGCTGCAGGGGGAAAGGCGAGGGGCACGGAGGAGCAGACAGCCAGAAGAGTGGTAAAAGCGGCAGTCGTGCCAAAGGAGACAACAGAAGTAGAATCTGTTGGTAGCACCGCGGTCATGGAGCTTTTAGCAGGCAATAACGCCCTCCTGAAGGAGAATGCACGGAAGATAGAGGAGATTAGAGCAGCTATGGCGGACCAAAAAGGAAACGATAAACGGATTGAGGAGTTAAGGGAGGCCGTGGTGTTACAGACGGAAACCTTCGAGAGGGCAACTTACGCGAGCGTAGCGGCGGCAGGCAAGACCAAAGAAGAGTCTCCGGATCCCGCAGCGCTACACTCCGTAGTTGTCTCCTCGAGGGACGACTTTGAAACTGGGGACGTGGTCTTAGAGAAGATCCGAAAGGTCATGAACGCGAAGGGGGGGTGGGTCAAAGTAGAGCGAGTCAGGAAAGGAAAAGATCGGAAAGTGATCATGGGATGTAGAACGCAGGAAGAACGAAACAAAGTGAAGAGGCGGATAGAAGAAGAGGGAGACGGCCTCGTCGTTGAAGTGGTCAAGAATAAGGACCCGCTTCTGGTTCTGAAGGGCGTATTGCTTATACACAGCAATGAAGAAGTCCTGGCGGCCCTTCAAAACCAGAATCGAAGGGTTTTTGACGGCCTCAAGGACGAGGACATTAGAATGTCCGTGAAATATAAGAAAAAGACTCGAAACCCCAACACTACACACTATGTATTGAGCGTATCCCCAGGAGTTTGGAAGAGGGCGATCGACGCGCGGCATCTCCACGTGGACCTACAAAGAGTTTCAGTGGAGGACCAATCGCCCTTGATACAATGTACTTGCTGCCTCGGCTACGGGCATACAAAGCGGTACTGCCTAGAGCCATCAGATCTTTGCAGCTCCTGTGGGGAAAAGCATCTCCAAAAAGACTGCCCCAACAAAGACTCGCCTGAGCTGGAACGGTGTAAACTGCACACGAGCCAAGTTACCACATCCGCAACATAACGCCTTTAGTAATGCGTGTCCCATCAGGAAGAAGTGGGAAGCGATGGCCAGAGCCACAGTAGCTTACCACTAGAGCGGCTCTGGACATAGCGATCCCACCTTCAATAAATTGGTAATAAATAACACACAAAAATATGTAAAAAACAACGCAGATAAACAAAATGATGTTGATATTTATATTCTTCATAATATAAAATATAACATAAACTAGCACACAAGAATTAAATACACAGAACATAAGATGCTAAATACAGTAATAGAAGAAGAAAAAAAAAAAAAAAAAAAAAAACACAGACAGTGGGACCGCAAAAATAACAAGGTAGGACAAGAAAAATTCTGCCCTCAAGCCCAATTTAATAAATGTGTCACGAACTATTGTTCAGAGTTAATTAGCACACTTATATGTGTTGTCTTGTCGCATCTTACAAATCATATTTTATGTTTCGTACCTTGTATCTATTATTGTATAATATTATGTGTTATCAACTATCGCTAAAATCAATTTACGGACTTCAATATTTGTGTATAGCGTATTGCGTATATATGCTCTGTATAGCGTAACTCTCAAACTATCACTTCAATTTCTTTAACTGTATTCTAAGTAATATGTCAACAACACTCTATAGCTTACAGGTTCATTTTAGTAAAAAATGCTCCGTAAACCAATCCTTTGTCTAACTCTTCAATGACTATATTCGAAATATTATCCATGAAACTTTACTTACCGTATCTATGTATGTCCTATATGTATATATTAATCTCCGAGATTATTTAAAAATGGTTAATAGACTATCATCTAATTGCACAAATATTTATGTATAAAATCAACAAGCCTAATGCCGTATATTTATTAGACAAACATCTTCCAAATTTAATTTATCAGATTACTCTTCCTTAACTTCAAATAAAAATAAATCTAAGCTAGTCACCAATTACATAGTATTCCCAAGGTCCCCGCTATCTAAAGGCGGGGGTACACCAGGGGGGTCTCGCTAGAACGTAAAGTTCTAGACGGGACTCACAATAATAAAAAAAAAAAAAATATATCGCTTCTTAGTCGTACTTACTTTGGTAACACCCATTCGTCACCATTTTTAATCAAAGGCAAAGAGAAAATACTTTACCACATAATGTAGATAAAACAACTTTAATAAAATTGATCTATCTTAGGTACAGAATTACCCACTATTTAAAGCTAATTATAAATAAATGTAAAAAGAACTAAACCTAAAAGATAGAAAAATATTTACATACATGCATCATAGAATTCCTCCGCATCATCACCGACTGGTAATGTTCCCAGAAGACTGGCAGCATTGCCACGTTGAATGGCAATGCTAATTCTTTGTGCAAGATGTAGTCCAGCCTTCTGGTCACGTGTAGCGTCGATCAGCCGCTTTGCCATATTCGACAAAAACGTAGACAAAACGGGCACTTGGACCCCATGACCCCAACGTCTCAACCCCAAATGGCTCAAAAACATAATCCGCTACTAGATTGGAGTATTTACCCACTATTGTTTTAGATATTGTTTATTCACTGCTCCTAAATCTCGTATACTGTAATTAAGACTATATTCTAAGCATAATCTGATGTCGGGATCATTGATTCGCTACATAGAAAAGCTATCCAATATTGCTTTCAGAATAATTCAGAAATACATTAATTTGCACCTAAAGCAACCATGTCATGTCAAACCACCTCATGAGTTCAAAATACGAAACAAAGTCATGAAGACGCAATTCATATTCGACAGACGTCTGAACATTTTACGCATATACCTAGTTCACTCAAAAAATCATTCGCAAGCTTTTAGCATGGCCTAAACAATTTCGAAAAGAAAGAAAAACGGGACAATAAATTATTTATGAATGGCCCTCGGCTTTAATACACCGACCGACGACGTGCCAAATACGCAAGAACGCATGCTTTTATTTAGCTCCATTCTCGATATAAAGTTCTTTTTCTTTGTGCATATTAGAAGAAGAAGTAAGAGGGTGCGTGGCGTGTTTCCAAAATGCCGAAATGACATTTCGACTCGTAAATCCTGTACAACGATGTGTGAAAACATACCTTTGTAGATAAACCTTGCGGTTGATGTGAAGCGTTCCCTCTAGAGGACACAGGTGGTAGAGTGAAAACAATTTTAGGGTTCCAACAGCTTTTTGTGTTGATTGTTTAGTTTTTGTTCCTCTTTTTTTATCGCGTAAATGCGTTCCCTCGAAAGCTGATACGTATGAACTATAGAGCATTTTTAGGTTACTAGTATTGGCTGATCTTTAAAGGAATGAAATAATAGGTCTATTTTATTTTGTAGTCATCTTGTTAAATTAGACAACTAATTGAACGTCTAGGTTGTTCATCCAGCCCAGATGGCTGCGACATATACATTATGTATACGCATAATATTATCTCTCCAGGATAGGCAGAGATAACAGCCATCGCCATTTGCTTCAAATAATATGAACCTAAACACTAATAGACACAGGTCTTCTCAATAAGATATAAAGCAACTATATTTTTTTATTGTAAGACACTTTACAATGGTTTATGACGATTGTTCCGTTTATCGATTATCCTTTCTTTTACCAATGCAAAACCATTTCTGTAATGTAATAAATGAATTCGTTTTTTTTTATTCCTTCACTTGGCTAATTATTATGCGTATTAACTACAAAATTCGTGGAATTACAAAATGGAAAAGTTAATCCAGTTGATGGCCCACTTTGAAACCATGAGGGAGGTGAATTGTATTGTGTAGTACTAGTAGATTAGTAGTCTAAAGTCAGTTTCAGTCTCTACTCTCTCTATAGGTAACTCTCATTTTCAATCGAAGTATATTTTAATTACTCTATGTAAAAGGTTGTTCGTGACTTTCTCTCACGGTACAGCAAAGGATACCAAGACTCGTGTCATAGGTGCCGCCAATACCTACATAAAGTTGCATAGCAGATATTACTACCAACTATTAGGTAATCCGTGATATTACCCTCAACTGACGGCATTTTGACACAGCAGAAACAGTTTTGGAGACAGCATACAGCCATGTCCATAAACTCAGAATAGCTGCCATTTATTACGGTCTTGACGCATTTTCAAAACGCATAACATGCCATTAAATATCACGTAAGCAATGTATTATGCTTTGTTATATAGAAAAGGAAGGTAATGACGGTGGACCTAGCGGGTCCACCGTCATTACCATTAGACACGATTCTACCTATCTATAGGCTTACTTATAATTCTACAGGGTGAATTTTTCAACTGGATATGGATGGCCAAATCCGAAACAATAAAGCCATGGAAAAAATGTAAGCAGCTGAATTACGGCAATTTATTAGTGAGGAGAACTTTATTGTTGATGACCAGCATGGGTTTATTCCTAAAAGATCCACTGTCATAAATCTACTTGTCTTGGACGTGTAATTGGAATAACAACCAACCAACTGACACTATTTACTTGGACTTTGAGAAAGCTTTTGATTGAGTTTCCATTAGAAGGTTAATAGCTAAACTTAACGGAATCCATGGACAGCTCCTCCAGTGGTTATCTGAGATCTTAATAAATAATGTAGAACTACAAAAATGATAATAATGTTGTAAAATAAGACATATTTATGATGAGCGTCCTATTGAACTAAACTTAACCACATTAGAACAGCGCAGGCAAAGAGGAAATCTAATCAAAACCTTCTAAATATTAACTGGTCATATCAACGACTATGGAAACCTCTACACAAGAAATTCTAACACCCTATTAAGAGGACACTCACTGAAGCTTGCTAGGTCTCCGTCTGCTAGCAACCCTAGAAGACACTTTCTACCAAATCGCGTGGTGACAATGTGGAACAGTTTACCGAAAAATGTAATCAGTGCTGGATCTGTAAACAATTTTAAGAATCGTTTATATCTGACTTTAATTTGAGATAAAACTCAATACGATAGCCAAAAGAATTTTTTTATACGAACATCGTTTTTGGATCTACCATCCGTTATGTTGCTTTTATTCTATATCATGTAGCTTATTGCGCCCAGAGAATGATACTGAATAGAGTGGCACCTCATTCATTACAATCGGTTCAGTATTTTAGGAGCTACGATGGAACATATATTATGTAAATACCCTACATAGACAGGTAAACACAAAACAGTATTTTTTTGTAGAATATAATTCTTCCGAGCTGTTTAGCCGTGGTCCATATGAAACTTGTGTTCCCAACGTTTCATCGATCATTGCGGTCGACATCTTCAATGCTCAGGTCCGGGCGGCGACGAGTGCGTATAACTCTCCTCGGTGGTGACTTCTCTGCGACTGATGTAGAGACTTGAGTCACTGGCGTATTTATAGGCGCGGTTGGAGGAGGAAACGACGTGATCGATCCTGCTTGGTCGAGCGCTGGGGATCCGACGCGCTCGACCCTGATTAGTCGAGGCTAAACAGGGGGCAAGACCTCCCTATACCGGAGATGGTGTTGGCTGCGTCATCTTCGAACTGTGATGACGAGCGGCTCTCAGTGCTGGGTACCAATCTCTTTGGAGATGAAATCCTTCGTTTTTTCTGTTGAAATTGTTCGAATGCTTGAATATTTCGATGGCTTCTCGAAGTAGACGTGGGTAGAATTGTGATGTGGTGGCTGTTCTGAAATTTGATGGTATTATTACCATCCTCCTGTGAGTGTTCTGCAACCGCTGACTTGTCGAAGTGGCTGAGGCGGCAATTTCGTTCATGTTCCAAAAGGTGGGTCTGGATGCTTCTTTGAGTAGTGCCCACGTATACAGAGCCACATGAGCACAGGATTCGGTAAACTCCAGCTGAAGACCGAACGGTAAAGATTACGGAACTGCGTCGTGGGCTTGAAGATAGGCTTGATGTTTTAAGCTTCAAACAAGGGTATTCGGGGGGATTTCCGAACGGAATAAAAGAAGCCAATCGAGCGCCTTCTTTTTTTCCGATCTCGATTTGATGATTCACATATGTGGTGCTAATAATGGGAAATCCAACTTTGAGAATGATCAAAATATTGCAATAAAATATATTACCGATTGGGAACAAACTATGAACTTTCGGCTTTGTAATATAACAAAATGTTAGTTGTATATAATGCGTTAACTTACCTCAGTGTTCTTTTTCAGGCTCGTAGCATTATCAAGACAGCAGCCACTGTACACTATTAGGTGGCGATCCCAAGTGGTTCGGGCGAACAATCGCTTAGGTCCACCGACTCCTGCGCCAGCGGCGTCTGCGGCCGCTGACACCATCACGATGAAACACCTTCTCTTGTACTGCATATTGTGGTTATCAGTGCTCAGGCTTTGAAAAGATTTGCGACGTAATACTAAGACTTATTTATGCGAGGTGAATTTTGAAACTAACAATTAATACATAATTCATGCATTGTCTGCAATCTGCAGGCCAACAATGGAATGTATATTCGCAATTGCGGACTGAAATTTCGGGCAATCGGTACCATGAAACGCACTTATCCCGCAATCGGGACCGAAAAAAATTTATTAGAATGAAAACACGATACTATACGACTTATTTCAAAAGGTCGAAAGGTTACCATAATCCAATATCAAGGAATGTATTTTTAATATATTGGTTTATAAAAGTTTATTTTTGTAGAAATATATTGTAAAAGAAGACCTCCTTGAAATGTTTGATTCTGTCCCGTACATACTTTATGGTCCCGGTTGAAAGAACGAAATCCGAAGTAACTTCGTGGTACCTAAATAACACTTCTCCCGTTCATGTTTCGTGCGGGCTCGCAATTGCGGATGTACTGAAATGTACATCCGCAATTGCGAGCTGCAATTGGTAGGCCTATTGAATGTGTTTGATGAAACTTTCACATTTGCAGTTTTATTTTGATTACAACAATTGAATAGAACATTATTAACAGTATACTTAACAACAGTATATTTAACCTTTAGGTATTTTTGATCGCAGCTACAGCATATACTACCCAAATTCAAATTTTTTAAATGATAGAAATTTTATCGCACAACTAATTTTCAAGTTATAACACTTCATTTTATTAATACCAACTACAGTTTAAAGCTGAACGCATTCTATATTCTGTTTGATGCATCTCGTCTATGTAAGCCTTAATTTAACGAAGATGAGGTAGTCTTCGCTCTGTAAAACAGTGGAAAGTGTTTGAAGTGAATTTTCAGAAATGTGTAAGATATGGTTGCTTGGTTTTCAGTTTAGGAAAGACGTGAGATATCCTGTGTGATTGGTCTCTTTGTTTGTATTAGGTGCTACACAATTGTTATACTTACTGTGTTGATTGTCACATGAATTCATCCGTCGTATAGTAACGATAATAACATTATAAAAATATAATTCTTATCGATTATATGATCATTAATTGTATGCAAACAAGATCTGAAAGCCAATAATTATCATTTCATGGATATATATTTATTTGCCAATGTGGTTGTTCACTAAAGCACTGTTGCATTTTTAACACACTACAGAATACAAAACTTACAGAATATAAAATTAAAAGGAAGTGCCCTTGGACTTGGTTAGTATGGAAACTAGTGTCGCTAAACACTTACATCACATGCAACAGTGATGTGATTGATTTTTTTTTTTATTAGTATTCTTTATTAAAATGGTAAGTAGTACAGCAATTTCATGCGTGACACTCCCATGGTTCGCGCGGGATGAGGGGCGTAAGGCAAAGGGGCTGGGCGCGGGACGTAGTAACCTGAAGGCCATTCCGCGCGTACGTTTCACCCCCCCCCCTGCCTTACGCCCTTCATCCCGCGCGAACCATGAGTCACTTGAATTGTGGCGCGTAAGCGAAAACAGCAGGGTACTACTCCTGATTATATATTCCGTGACTCTATTAAAAGAGCGTTTAATAGTAAATTACTTACTAAAACATAACACAAACATGACACGCACAAATAGTATTCTGTTAATCGGAAACCACAATTCAAATGATATTTAGTCGTCGACGTACTTCGTCAGCGAAGGTTTAGATTTACAAGGATTTAAATTTTACGCGGACCCCTAATTATTTTTTCTCAAATAAAAATAGCCTATGTTACGCCTAGCCTAAGTCTCGTCAAGAGCGGCCCTGCCTTTCTAGAGGGTACAAACAGACATAAAGAGACAGACAAAAACTTCAAAAATCACATTTTTGTTGTAATGCCACTCATATACATTTATGTAAAACCTGTTATTTTATTGTTACAAACAGACACTTCAATTTTATTTATTTGTATAGATAATGTTTTCCGATCTAAATCTACAATGTTGTTTCTAGTCTGGTGTTGTCGGTTTAAAATTTCAAGGTGTCGTTGAGCTCGACTCTTTACAATTTTCTTACAAATTGACGAAGACACCTCTAAGTTGTCAACCGATGAGTAACCCATTACACAACAGTGCAGTAGTTTCAAGTAATGTTTTATTTATTTTACGGGTTAGTAGGAACATTTGCATTCTATTAGCAACCATACCAAATTGTGCAAAGTTTAACATTCAATGTTACACCGAATTAATGCAGCAAAAAAATATGTATTGCTGCAGAAATAAAAATAAAAAACATTTTTACACACAGAATACAAATAATATTCTGAATTATTATTGGCAAACTATGTCCGCTATTTTGTATATAGGAAAAGTACAATACTCTTTCTCGTTACCAGTTCAATGTAAACCGACATTTCATCTTATTTACCACATTCAATTTCATTGATTTATTAACAGGATATAAATCTAACTGCAGGGAAAAGTGCTGAAGTGTGCTACGTGAAAACAAGCACATATATCAAACCGCATTCCGAAAGTATTCTAACCAGTTTTTGGAACCGTTATTTATTATTTTACCATTATCTAGCTGCAGTTACAGTTAAGGAGCCAGATACGAAATAGGAATGAATGTTTGTAAATATTGAATATAAACAATAAGCTTAAAAAGAATCGTTAGGTAATAGGGTATAATAAACACTTCGAAAGACTTGTATTAGTAGCAAATATCACTGCAATGAATTAAACTATTCCTTTTTCACTGCTCTCTGTACTTGGTTTACCTTTATGTTTTGTATCAAATAAGGTAGAGTTAACATTCATATAAATGGCTGTTTATTAAGTAACTGTCTTATTGTCAATTAAAAATTGGTAGGAAATAAAATTGCATTTGATTTCGACATGGATGCTTCGCTGTTCATTGCTTGCATGTAATAAACTTCTATTGTTACTCACCTAAGGCATATTAAATGTTACCTTATTATAAGATGAACTATCAATTGATAAATTCAAGAAATAGATTGTATGATAACAGATTTTGAAGAGTGTATTGGTTTTAAAACTGGTAATCGCGCAATTACATTAACAGTCGCCATTCGCCTTCGAATCGCACACAGTACACTTGCGACATTTAGATGGATTTTGAAAACTACTATCATAATAAGAATAATAATAGCACAATGTAATTGGTCATGTATGTGCACTTCACATAATTTGAAATCAAAACACACTAATTTTGGTAAGATAGTATGGTTTTGATAAAAGGTTTGATTAGCGAAATCAATTTTACATAAAAAAGTTGAGTACTAAACTTTAGGTGGTGTGAAAGATAAACGCAGTATTGTAACACACTTGATATTGGATCCAGGAAATAAACCGATTTAGTACTGAAATAATAATATTGGATATTATTATTTTAGTACTAAATCGGTTTATTTTTAACCCCAATCTGTTCGTACCCGGCGTCATACGCATGATTAATTTTTTATCGCACAAACTATTCCATACAATTATGATCACAACAAACAGCTAAATAATTCGAATCGGTGGAGCCGTTTTCAAGTTCTGCACTTGGCAACTTAGCGATTCAATTTTATTTATACAGATTTTTTTATAAAACAGGATGCGTATCGATCCTCTTCAGATAAGGTTTAATTAGATACCAAATTACTTTAGTTAGCTACCGAAGGGTTATCAATTTTTCTTACACAATCGGGTAAGTCGACCTTTTTTATACAAAAGTCTTCATTGTTCTCATTTTTCAAAATAAGATGATAATAACGAAAAGCTACAAAAGTTTGACAAAGGGTTCATGAAGCATTAAGAGATCATGGTCTTAAATAGACCCCTAATAAAAGACCGATTAAAAACTATCCCAAATAATACTGAAGGATATTCAGTCTTTTTCTGCGCCTATCATTCATCTTATACCAAAATATAAAAGTGGCTTCCTTTACCATTGCCTATACTTAATATGACCTTTTATCTCAAACGGAAGCAGTGCTCTTTCCCTTACTAGTGGTTTCAGTGAATCAATATAAAGCAAGTATTCGTGTGTGTAACTGTCACAAAAGACTCAATACTATACTTAGTTTTGTACAAAGCCTTCGAAGCCTGATATATTAGAACACTAGCAACGTAATTGTTGAGTTTAGCAAAAAAAGTCAACAAATACTCGATCACTTAGACACTGTTCTGACAAAAAATCAGTATACCTAATATATTATTCTGTTACCTGTCACATGCAGATTTGGAACAAAATGTCTATAGAATATTTATCCTCGTGTATCGCACCCGAACATGTACTCAACAAGTTGCCATCTAAACACTCGTCCGCGTAAACTTATGGTTGTTATCGACTTAGGAAAACTATGTTGTATTAGTTGATATTTATAGCCCGGTATGATTTAGGATTACATTTTATTACTTTTAGTGAAGGTTATTTATTTTTTTTCATAATAAATGATTTATAAAAATTGTATAAAAATATGTCGACTATATGACCATTGTTATTAAGTTAACATAAGTGGAGTACTCGTATACAGTACTCGGCATTTGATTTGTCAAGTCTCGGAGAAAAAATCTTGTTGTTATTTTCGCCTTTTTACGTTACATACGTTTGTCGCTCACCTAAGGTAAATAGTATAAAACTAAGTTTAAGTCACTGATGATGTTTTCAAGTATGGTAACAGCTTTATACATTCTCTAATTGGTTGGCTAAACGTTCAATAGCTTTGTGTAAAACTTAAATTATCACTTGTGCATTTAGCTAGTAACTTAGATTAGATGTAAATAGTTTAGACATAATTGGTATTATCAATAATAATAATTAAAGACTGTGTTGATGATACCAATATGTTTCTTTAGATTAATGAAAAACTGCTAACTTTAATAGGTAGATGATTCTATAAATAATGAATAATGTTTGTTACACTGAAATAGATAAAATGAATGCAATTCGTGTTTTATTTATCACCCTGTTTTAATTGTGTATAGCATGTTATAAGGGCAGTCGCAGTTCAAACGAATATGCTTAGTGTTACATCCCACGTTCTCTCGTAATAAATAAAATACTTGTAATACTTTGAGTGTGTTAGGCCAGTCGAGCGTAGATCATATGAATGCGTAATAAAAGTGTTTAACAACATACATTGCAACCTATTAAAGCGGTGCTGGTTGGATTTAACTGCGTATTGAATAGTGCTAGTACAATGGAGGTTGTTTTGTATTCAGACCTCAATCGCCCCAATTTAACTAAGAGCGATGAAAAATTACTTTGAAAGTTCTAAATTACATGTAAATTCATCCGTCCATGAAAACATTTATTGTTGACGGACACCATAAAGAAAAATATTTTTTTGACTACTGGGTATTATAAATGAGAAATGTTATGTATTTATTTAGGTTTATAATCGTTTACATCTATACAATACACAGCGTGCGTCCCCACTGAGGGAACAAATTGCAAAGTAATCTAGCGCAGAGCAGCGTCTTATAAGTAAACGCCGCTTGAGTATAAAGCAAAACCAAAAACGGTTAGCAAATTGATAGTGTCCTTAATTAAAGAAGAATTAATATGAATAATAAGTATGTACATAAGTACCAAATAAATTAGAAATTAAAATTTGTTCGGTGTGAAAACGGATACTCAAAATTGGTCTAGAAGCTTATTATGCATTTTACTCTTCCAAGTGTTAGAACGCAGATCAATTTGGTCTGTGCAGCTAATCAACATTTTTTCGGCACCAATTCTCTATTCTCCTTAGTGTTGCACAAAGTGGTTATCTGTTAAATGGATGATTGTTTGTCAATCATTCCAGAATGGCTGGACGCATGAATGAATGGCACACAGGCACTTTTTAATCCCGCGAGGTTCTGGAATAAAAAGTGATGTTAAAAAAAGTCTATAGACCGTGGGAACTGGATCATATTTCACATGGGCGGAGTGGACTAAAATCTTCAATCCTAGCTGACAGAACAGCGGCCATACTAAACTTATCTACATGAGCTAAAGTTCATAGTCATTCACAGGCAAAGGGAGGCAGCGCTCACAGCGGGACTGCACGAACCCTCTAGCAACTATTCCTAGTAACAAATTCCGGCCGCCGCCAGCTACTGTATCACCACAAGATCACCTGCTTAACTAGTAACATAAAAGCAATAAGAGTCAATTCCCACTAAAAGAGCAGCAGCCTCTCTTTTAGTGGAAATAGACCCTTATTGCTTGCTTTTATGCTACTAGTTAAGCAGGTGATCTTCACCAAGATCCAAAACAAACTTATGTCAAACAATTATGCAGAGTAAAATGTTTCCTCCAGTGAGTACTGTGGTGTCTGAACCTCATTTCACACCACGATGCGGTTACCTGGCCATTATGTGTCAGAGTTTAAATAAAACTATTGTATCAATTTAAAATTTGAATGAGGAACGATAAAAAACAATCGCTGCCTGGACTTTTCGGGATCTGAACGGGCCTTGTGGGGCCGTTCCGATTGAAGCTGAGAAAAGTATCCTGGGAAGAACCCCGCTTTAAGCCCTATCCTTGGGTCGAGTCCGCGATATACGTCCCAGTTCGCTAATAAAAGTTAAAAGAACCGCGTAAAGTCCCTAATAATATAAGTAGGAAGTGCAAGTGGTATATAAATAAATAATATATTATCCTATTTGATCGTTGTAATTTCATCACTTCATACACGCGTGGTACTCAACCCCCTGAATACCACAGCTTTTGGAGGAGGCGCCGGTTTCCATAGAATTCGGTGGAGAAACGCCGGTTTCCACAGGAGGTGGAAACGCCAACGTTCTGCAGTTGGCAGTGGATTGATCGACCCCGTACCTTGAGAAGGAAGACGTCGTGCAATATTGGATCGACGCCTTAAACAGATAACAAATTTGAATTTATTATATATAATGTATTACTACCATTAAGATGGCCGAATCAAAGAAATTTGGTGGCACTGACGGTGTCTCATTCCAAAGTTTTTTGAGAGACTTCAATGTCGTATTCGCCATAAATAAATTTATGTTGGCTGACAAAGCCACAATATTAGCTGCCTACCTCGAGGGCGCAGCATTACACTTTTACAAGTCGATTTTTAACGAAGAGTTAACTTTCGAACAAGTGTGCTCACTGTTAGAAGAAGAGTTTCCTTCCCATGGCGATGATTTAGAGTTGTTCTATTCAGCGTATCAAGCCAAAAAGGAGAACTTGGTTACCTATTGGTACAGATTGTGTAACTTGGCTACTAAAGCGAAGGTTACCGATGATAAAAAGATAATAAGTAGATTTCTGAAGTCAATGTCGCCAAGATTTCGAAATATTTTAGCGGCAAGGGTGTACAGCGATAAAAAAGAACTCCGCGACGCGCTGTTGCAATTATCGGAAGTACAACCCGACGTGCAGGGGGATAGAATACAGAATTTACCTACGAACCCTCCACAAGGATATAACCGTCAAGTCGGATTCCATAACCGCTACGGGAATAGAGGAGACACGACATCTTACGATGTACGTCAAGCTCCGTCATCGTCGAGTCCACGGGATGAAGGGGACAATTTCCGCACTCCGAAATACAACCTAAGACCTCGGAACATTGCTAACACTAATGTTTTCCCCAGTAACCCGAATTCTTCGGGATCTAACAGAAGAGATACTCCAACTTCGAGCCGACAGTTTTTCCGGCCTCGAGAGAGAAATGTGATGAGCATGGAGCATATCGAGTCTGCGAGTGCAGATCAGCTTCACAACGAAAGCAATTTATCTGGTCAGTTGTCGCCATTTATTAAAGTTACAATTAATAATTCTGACATCGAAGCATTACTGGATACTGGAGCTACGGTAAATGCTATGAGCAAAGCTTTAGCTAGAAGCTTGAACCTACAAATAAGACCGTCAACGTCGTTGACGCACATCAGAAGCATAACTGGTTCTTCAGCAACTATCTGCGGTGAAGTCAACGTGAACATGATTTTAGCGAACATTTTAGTTAGAGTGAATTTCATTGTATTAAATAACATTGAATTAGATTTAGTCTTAGGTCAATCGTTCATGTTTGCTAATGCTGTATCAATTGATTTCAGAAAGAACTGTTTATGGATTAAGGGCTTCAAAGTAAATTGGACACGCAGATATGATGATAAAACCGTGAGTAAGGCTTCAAGGTGCACATCGTTAAATATTATAAACACAAATAATATGTTATTTAATTATAAAGCAATAAATGAAACCATTGATTATTACCCTAAGCGTAGTGTTTACTACGTAGGTTCAATTGTAAAATAAACACAAGTAAACATTAAAGATTATAATTATGAACTTGGAAAGTACAATATATGTGTTACGATACGGGCGACTCACGGGAGACCGCTCGCGCGGCCTCGCGGCCGACCCGCCGCTGCCGGCGCATCCCCTACCCCGCGCGTCTCGCTCCCCGCGTACGGCTCCCGCTCGACGTTAGTGTTGTCAGCGTCATGAACATCCTCCCCCCCCTTGGAAGCTGTGTTTCCAAGGAGCTCATGGGAATCTCCTGTGGGCAGAGCGCAAACCTTTGTTAACGCCCTTTTGATGACGCCCTTGGACGTAGTAATATCCACAACTCTGCAGACTCCATCAGGTCCATGATACATTTTGTTTATACGTCCCAGGATCCATTTCATCGGCGGCAGCTGATGATCTTTGACGACGACCATGTCTCCTATCCTAATATTGCTTCCGCTGGATCGATGCCATTTTACTCTCTGCTGCAGCTCAGACAAGAACTCTCGCGACCATCTTGACCAGAAATGTTGTCTCATCTGCTCTAGCTGCTGGTATCGGTTAACGGAGATTTTGGTTGTGACTGGAGATGGTAACGCCGACAAAGGACGCCCGATAAGGAAGTGCCCGGGTGTAATTGGTGTTAAATCACACGGATCCGCTGACAAAGGGGTCAACGGCCGCGAGTTCAAGATTGCCTCTATTTGCGTAAAAAGAGTAGTAAGCTCTTCAAATGTTAAACTTGTATTGCCTGCTATACGCTTTAAATGAAACTTAGCCGCCTTTACGCCAGCTTCCCAAATACCACCAAAGTTAGGTGCATATGGTGGACTAAATTTAAACTTAATACCTTCACAGAGACCGAAATCAGAGACAGACTCGTTAGCGGCCTTGAGCATTCTGCCTAATTCGTTATTCGCTCCTACAAAGTTTTTTCCGTTGTCGCAAAAGATAGTCTGTGGTTTACCACGTCTTGAAATAAATCTACGTAAACATAGGATGAATGCGCTAGTGCTTAACTCACCCACAACCTCTAAATGCAATGCCTTTGTGGAGAAGCAAATGAAAACGCACAAATAGCATTTACTTGTTTTTGCACCACGACCCTTGCGACTCGATATAAGAAAGGGACCCGTGAAATCTGTACCACATGTCTCAAATGGAGGAGCTGGGTTGACTCGCGAGGTGGGTAAGTTACCCATTGTGGGTTGTATAATTTTTCCCTTTAATTTTGTACACTGTACACAATTATTGACGGTCTGTGTAGCTAAAACTCTGCCACCGATGGGCCAAAACTCTTCGCGAATCAATGACAGTAATAGTGTTGGTCCACAGTGTAAAAGACGTTTATGTTCTTGCTTAAATAAAAGTTTTGTAAAAGGATGTTTAGAATCAATAATTATTGGATGTTTTTTGTTATAGGGAACCAGTGCCTTCTGAAGGCGACCTCCAACCCGTAAGATTTTTTCGTCGTCTAGAAAGGGATTAAACGATAAAATTCTCGATTTACGATTTAGATATCCAAATTTTTCCAAAGAATAAATTTCCTGTTTGAAAGATTCTCTTTGGGAAATTTTAGTTAAAGTAGACAACGACTTCAGCATTTCCTTAATTGTTAAATTGCCTTTTACCTTTTTTTTTGACTTACAATTTTCTATAAACCGCATTGCGTACGTTAATATTCGTTGCATTTTATAAAAGTTCGAACAAGTAAGGAAAAGCTCGAAGTTAGAAGTCTCATCGCTCTGTACGTGCAAACTGACTTTTGTTTCAGGTAGTGTTGTATGAGTCACATGATGCACTGGCCATTCCTCCTCTGGTTGTGTTAGAAAGGGAGCACCATGCCACCATAATTTGTTTTCTTTCAGGTGTTGCGGCTTGACACCTCTAGAAGCGAGGTCAGCTGGATTATCCTGGGTAGGCACATGCCGCCACTCGTATTTCGAGGTAAGTTCACGAATCTCACTTATTCTATTACACACAAAAGTTTTTAGAGTTTTTGGTTCAGAATTAATCCACCCTAAAACTATGGTTGAGTCAGTCCACAGAACGCAACGAGATATATTAAATTTTTTAAGACGTAATGATTTCACAACTTTGGTAAGCAATCGAGCACCTAATAAAGCGCCCGATAACTCTAGCCGGGGTATCGTCAGTTCCGGCTTCAAAGGAGCCACCTTTGCCTTGGCACAAAAAAGATGGACTATAACCTTTCCTGTCATATCAGTAGACAAGAGGTACAAACACGCACCGTAAGCCGTTTGCGAAGCATCCGTGAAACAATGCAATTCAACTTTGCTCGGAGTTTCACAAACGACGTGCCTAGGGACCACAAAAGTGGATAAAGAATGTAAATTTGATATAAATTCCTGCCATTCAGCTGTGATATTATCTGGAATTGGATCGTCCCAGCCGCTTTTCAGCAACCACAATCCTTGAAGTAATATTTTGGGAATAATTGTAGTGGCTGACAACAGACCAAGAGGATCAAATAACTTTGACGAGGTCGAAAGAATATTCCTTTTGGTCACCTTTGGATCAGCCTCAAGCGTAGTAGAAAACCGTAAATTATCAGTTTCAGGAGACCATTTTAGCCCTAAAACCGTAGATTCTTTACAGAAGTCCTGACTTTGATTAGTTGCAGGAATATTATCGAAGATATCAGGCACATTTGTGCGAAACTTTCGCAATGGCAGACAAGCTTCCGATAATTTACAAACGACATCTTTTAGATTTTTCTGTAACTCAGTTTTAGAATTAGAACCTGTGTTCAAATCATCTATATAAAAATCGTTTTTAATAATATTAGCAACGTCCGGTTTATCTTTACATTCCTCTGCCAACTGCACTAGGCATCGCGTACATAAAAACGGCGCAGAGGCTGTTCCATAGGTAACCGTGTTAAGCTGCAGAACTTTGAGTGGTTGAGCTTCATTGTCCCTCCAAATTATCAACTGCAGATGGCGCTGTGACTCGTGCACGTCGATTTGCCGGTACATTTTCTCAATGTCACCCGTTACGACGAACGCATTTTGCCGAAAGCGGAGCAGGATTGAAAACAAATCATCCTGTACCACCGGCCCTACGAGCTGTATGTCGTTAAGGGACTTACCACTTGCAGTTTTACAAGACGCATCGAAAACTACGCGCAGACGTGTCGTCTCACTCTGGTCGCGTATCACGGCATGATGCGGCATATAATACCCAAAAGGAGGACGGTTAATGGTTGATAAATGGCCCAACCGTTCATACTCATCAATGAATTTCTTATATTCTTCTTTAAGAAGTGGAGATTTTTTAAGTTTCTTCTCTAAGCTTAAAAATCTAAATTTAGCTCTATTATAAGAGTCACCTAAAGCATCTTCAGGTGACTCACTCAGAGGGATTTTGACTGTGAAACGGCCTTCTTTAGTACGTCGTACATTTTCTAAAAAATGACCTTCACAGAACTCTTCGACCTTGGAGAAATATTTTTTGTCAATTGAAGGCAGTTCTTCAATTTTCCAAAATTTTGAGAGTGCTGTTTCAATGTTTTTTGAAAAGTGACAAATCTTGTTATTTAAGTTAGACTTAATCCCGGTTGGGCCAGATATCAACCACCCAAACTCGGATTCCTGAAGAGTCGGCTTGTTTCGCCCGAGTTTTATTTGATGACCATGCACGATCTCCCAGAACACGTCTGCCCCCAGTAGCACGTGGATATCAGAGGGACTGAAGAAACTCGGATCAGCCAGCTCAATGTTCGCAGGTAAGTTAAACATTGAAGTGTTTAATTCAACATTTGGCAATTGACTTGTAATCTGTGGTATAATAAGACACGACACTGTCAATTGAAAAGAATTAACTCGAGATTTTATTTTTAAATTGCATTGTTGTGAAGTAGTGCATGTGTTATTATTAATACCCAATATATTAATTGCAGCATTCTTAGAAACAGGTAAATTAAATTTCTCTCGCAATGTCTCTGATATAAAAGATGATTGGCTGCCACTATCTAGAAGCGCCTTTACATTATATGTTTTATTAATCATTGGGTCTAAAACTTCTATTTGGGCGGTACATAATAACACCTGACCAGGCACCAAAGCAGATAGTGAAATCTTACTATTATCACAAGTACCCGAAGAAGTATTTGGTAAGTTTGTAACCTCATTATTTTTATTTAAACTATTATCTACGGATTGTCTATGCAGTAATGTATTATGTTTGTTTTCACAGAGCTGACAGCCCCTTCTAAAGCACCGAGAAGAACGATGACCTGGCCGCAGACAGTTCGAGCACAGTTTCAATCTGGCAACTTCACTCAACCTCGAGTCTACATGCATACTTTTAAACTTGTCACACTCATGCACAAAATGATTTTTTGTGCAAAGAATGCAAGATTTATTAGACCTTTCACTAGACACTACAAAAGATTTTGTTACTTTTATCTCCTTACTGTGAGGTTTTTCAGCCTTGGAATTATCAATTCTCTTACTATAGTGTACAGTTTCTAAAACATCCGCACGATTACGTAGAAATATATAAAAATCTTCAAGACTAGGTGAGTCAGACAAAGAGTTTCTGTGTTCCTCCCATTTGCGACATGTGGCGCCATCTAATTTGCTAGTCATCATAAAAATTATCAAGGTATCCCATGAATCAGTAGGTTCCTTCAAGGTATTGAGAGCACGTAAATTCTTAGTAAAATAGTCAATCATATAATGTAACGATTGATAGGTTTCTTTTACAAGAGGTTGGAAAGAAAATAATGCCTTTAAATGGTTGTTAACTAAAAGTCTACTATTATTATATCTATTGCACAAGAGCTCCCAAGCCAATTTATAATTTTCAGCTGAAAAGGCAACTGATTTTATGACAACAGTGGCACTACCTTCTAACGAAGAACGCAAATAGTGAAATTTATTTATCTCCGGGATACTGTCATTTTCATTTACTAATGAATTGAAGGTATCACGATATTCAAGCCATTTTAATGAATTTCCATCAAAGTGAGGTAAATTTATAGTCGGCAACTTAATATTGAAAGATTTAGAGGCTTTGGATGAATTAACTGAATTTGAATCTAAATTGTTTTCATTGGTTTTATGCACATATAAGTAACATTCAATATAATTCTGAGCTTGAGCAATTAATGAACAAAAGTTATCTTCAATAACTTCTCTTTCACCGATCTGTTCCTCAGAATCAGGTGAAATTAGTTCTATCTTTCCCTGAATTTCATCAAAATGTGACAACAAAGATTGAAGTCTACTTAACTTCAATTGAAGTTCATCAATCTGAATCTTAGTAATAATCTTATGATCAATAGCTTTAACATTATTAAAGTATTTAGTAAAAGTAGTTATTCTTGATTTAATTGTACCACGTACATGTACTAAACCTTTTAAATCTTCCGCCATGGTAATTAGTAAAATAAGTACGAACGAATAACGTGTCAGGCAAAATAAACAATATTAGAAGCCAAACCCTGCAGACCGCTGTAGCTATGTACAACAGTCAAGTCCGCAAACCAGTCCGTCAGCTGATCCCGGTGCCGGTGACGTAGCGAGGTTCGTTGAACTCGAATATACTCGTACAAGTCGCACCACACTCAGATTCTGGCAGCTGACGTAATGACGGCAACTGAAATAATCGGTATTTTAACTAGATGCCTTTTACATCATTCCCATGCACCTAAGAGTTCAATTAAAAATGTGCAGAGAAGATGAAGATAAAGGTTAACTTAGCATGTAGAAAAGGTAACTTCTTCTTAGTAGTATTTAATAAATACTACTACTGAAATAATAATCGGAACTAGCTGCAATTATGTTAGTTACCTAATTGCAATTTCAAATGTTAATGCTGCACCCAGCTGTATTCATATGCAATATTAAAAAACCTAGCATGAATGACTTAGCAAATCCCCCACAATTAATGCAAATGACAGGCTGTAGTGTGAAATTTGACATTCATTACCCATAAGAATTATGCAGAATGTGAATTCGTGCTTGCAAGCTCAAAGCTGTGTGCAGTTATTAATATTTCGAATTATATTCGTAGGCAAAATCAGGCAAACTTCAAATTTCTTTAGAAAAAAGTAAGCATACAAAATGCTTAAAAATTTAATTGAATCAATAAAATAAGTTTTAAAAATGGCTACTTCCCTGATCGAGCTCCATAGCAGCAATCGCACAACATTATCACAATAGCGTCAATAGCTGTCCGTCGTCAAGGTTTTAGTAATCCAATAATTCGGTATATTTTTGTTCGCTCCTTTGTTCTGACGTCCTGATTCCAATTCCAATTATTCCAACGCTCTTCGTTCACACGTTCAGGTATAAATTATAGGAATATTCTGCTTCCACAACAAACTTCCACGCAGCAGGCACCAATAGTTTTGTCGGGTACGAGCAGTAAGTATAATGTATGATATAATTCCGTTGTTTTCTTCTTCGGCAAGAAGCAAGCGTGGCGTGGCAAATTGGCAATTCACAATGGCGTCGTCGGTTTGCGTTTGCGTCGCTTCGTCGCAGCGATATAAAACTCGTCGATTTCTCGGAAATATCTATATATCGTCGCTCCTTATCACGTCGGGGTCACCATTTTGTTTACTACGTAGGTTCAATTGTAAAATAAACACAAGTAAACATTAAAGATTATAATTATGAACTTGGAAAGTACAATATATGTGTTACGATACGGGCGACTCACGGGAGACCGCTCGCGCGGCCTCGCGGCCGACCCGCCGCTGCCGGCGCATCCCCTACCCCGCGCGTCTCGCTCCCCGCGTACGGCTCCCGCTCGACGTTAGTGTTGTCAGCGTCATGAACACGTAGTTTTAATAATGAAATATTTAAGTCTGAAGAATCCAAGCAATTAATCGATGGGGGCATCCCAGCGAACAAAAGGAGTCGTTTGGTGCAAGCAGTACAAGACTGCGAGAATGGAGTCACGTCCGACAACGGTAGCACGGGCGGATGTGGATTGTCAGATGATATTCCTGTACATACAGCTCCGTACAGGTCAGTTACGGAACGATCAGACTTGGTGAAGGATCCAATACAAGATGTGGATTTCGACGTCGCACATCGTTCCGGCAAGAGCAATATTGTCGCTGATTACCCAAGTCGTTATCCTTTAAAGATAGAGGATGACGATACGAACACACCAGTATCGGATGGTATAGAGATGTATAACATCAGCACCGATACAATGGTAGTAAAACAGTGCGCAGATCTTTTCTGTAGATCACTAAGGAATGGCTTAACAAATAATGATGCAACAAACTACAAAGGATTTTTATTAAAGAAAAATGTTGTGCTGCCGAGAGAACTACTGAAGACAACTCTCGAGGAACTACATGATCATCCATGGTCGGAAGGTCACTTCGGAATCGCGAAGACGTTGTCGAAGTTCCGCAATGGGTTTTTCGTGCCTAAAGCTGTAGACATGGTGTCATTTGCATATAATGCCACGAAGCATACAGGTATGTCTCCACACATGTTGTTGTTCGCACGAGAGCCGATTCTGCAATCAAACTTCGAAGTAAATCAAGAGTCTACGAACGAGTCATATGCGTCCAGACATGCACGTGCAAATTATCTCGTGCAACGAGCAAAGGTGAATATAAGAAACGCACAAAGGAGGCAGAAAGCTTACTACGACAAGAAGGTGAAATTCGTGGTATACCGACCAGGTCAGCTGGTTCTGATATACAGTCCAAGACGTATTTCGGGAAGGAGTAAGAAACTTTGTAAGCCGTACAAAGGGCCGTTTATTATTATCAGGAGAATTTCAAACACCAACTATGTCGTGGGGAAAATGAATAACTCATCATGGCAAGATATTATACATACCAATTTTCTAAAACCATTTGTCAATAGAAGATGTGTTATTTAAGTAAAATATGTGTAAATGTCATTATATTTATTTGACGTTGAATGTCGTGTGGACATGATTATTTTCTTATATTTTATGTGTGATACTAATAAAGAGGCTAGATAAATAAAGGTTGAATATTTTATTAATTGTTATGTACAATGATAGTTCAAAGGTAATTATCGATGGTTTCGTATAACTTTATTGACGTTTTAAAGTTCAATTTCAAACAGATCTATGTGCAAGTTGGATCCTATGATTGTTTTCTTTTACAGATGCCTATCTGCGTGACCATAACTCTTATTTAAGATATGTTGTATAATAGGAGATAATGTATTGTGTGTAACATTTTATTCATAATATGCGTTCTCTGTTTATTTCATATTGCTGCGCTGCTGAAGATAAACAGATTTGTTTTGTTAGATTCGGGATGTTATAGCGTAGGAGTTAGGCAATTATTTTTTTTGTCTGATATCAAGAGATGTGATCTGAACTTTGTAAGAGAGTCAAATCGTTCTGGACATAAGCGCCGACGATGATTGAAAGTTAGTTTTCGATCAGACTTTTCTTTATAGAGTAAGTTCTTTCTCGTTGGTATTGTTGTAAAAAATAATTTAGTAATGTGTAGGCGACATAAATAATTTTATGTCATCTTTCTTTCTAGTTAGGTAGGTCTTAAAAGTACTGTGTTACTAAGTCCTTTCAGGGCAAACCTTAAAATGTATCGGCAAGTGATACCAATAACTTTTCTTTGATGAGGCTGATTGTGGTCAGGTTTCTTTTAACCTGGGTTTTTGCCTGGCCAAGAATGAAGCAATTTTTCTTTGTTCGTGTTTTTCAGTATTTATTACAGTTTAATTGCTATAATTTGAAATTCTACTATCGTTTACTAATTATTATAAAGATTGCTTCGTTATTCCCATTGTAAGGGACAATTCGCATAAATTTTTTTTTGTGTCCCAGATTTAGAATGCCTAGGGAATCAGGCTGTCACATAAATGACCATTAAGGGCGTAGCTGATGTGGTGTCTGAACCTCATTTCACACCACGATGCGGTTACCTGGCCATTATGTGTCAGAGTTTAAATAAAACTATTGTATCAATTTAAAATTTGAATGAGGAACGATAAAAAACAATCGCTGCCTGGACTTTTCGGGATCTGAACGGGCCTTGTGGGGCCGTTCCGATTGAAGCTGAGAAAAGTATCCTGGGAAGAACCCCGCTTTAAGCCCTATCCTTGGGTCGAGTCCGCGATATACGTCCCAGTTCGCTAATAAAAGTTAAAAGAACCGCGTAAAGTCCCTAATAATATAAGTAGGAAGTGCAAGTGGTATATAAATAAATAATATATTATCCTATTTGATCGTTGTAATTTCATCACTTCATACACGCGTGGTACTCAACCCCCTGAATACCACAGTACTGTGGAGAAACAGTCTTTCTATTCATATGATGCGTGGAACATGGTTTGTCATAGATTACTGCTTCAACTTTCTTTAAATCACCAAAGCATTCGTTACTGATTTTTAAGTTTTCAAATAAACAGTTTTTTTTTCATCAAATTTGGCACACCCCGACGCACCATTTTTTTAGTATGGGTGACTTCATCGAACTGTTATCAACCGAAAATGTTAACCTATATACCTAACATACCTTAGCGCTGTATTTTACTGAAAATAACTTAGCACTGGTCTAAGATACACACTTGATAGAATCTTCTTTTCTATTTGCCGCTGTTACTCATATGCCATGATATTATATTACCTACACTACAGCATTCATCTTTGTAAAGTGATATCTTATAGATACATGGTGCACGGGTGCCTTTGTTCCACTAGAAACTTGTATCAAGAGCTAAATTACATTTTTTGCAGACAGTTGAGTTAAGAAAATCATAGAAGCAAACAGCGAAGCGGGGCTTTATCTGTTCGATAGTAGTTCTTTTTAAACTTTCTATGTGAAACATTTCTCTCTGTCTTTCTTTAAGCTCTTTGCCTTTGAGGTTTCTAAACAGGAAATTTCTCTTTTCTATTGATTTCGAACTTATATTTTTATTTTCACTTTTTGTTCTTATTACAAGTGCTTGGTACGTGGTTCTCTTTTGTATCGCTTGTGTTCAAATAACGATAATATTTCGTTATTTATAGCACAACTGTTACTGTTACTGGAATGTTATGCTATATAACGCCGTAAGCTTTGATTACTTACAGCCGTAAGTGTTTTAAGAATGAGGAAGAGATTTTCATTAGAACTGAAACTAGTTAGATTATTATGTTAATTGGTTATCACATCCACACAAGTATTTTTTCTATGATGGTACCCAAAATGAAGAAAGGGCAATGAAAGTAAACGAGTTTGTCGATCATTATCGCAAGCTCGCTCGCCTTTACTATTGCGTCCACATTAAGAGAAAGCCTGTGGCATGACACTATGAGTGGTGGCGAACCACTTACGCGAAAATAGAAATAAGTTCTCTTCGGTTCGTCTTTTTTACAAATTTGTATAAAAAGCTCGGGTTTCCTCTAAATTCTTGCATAAATCTTCTGCCCTTTAGTTTACAAGAATATCACCATAATTTTTTGGTGCCTTTAGAATAATCGAAGCTCAGTATCAAGTTTTCCAGAACCCAGTATTTGTCATATACGTTACTGAAATATATTCAAATGTTTTCAACTTACAAACATGACGTACAAAATAAAGCAGGTTTGAAATTATTCAGTACACTATGTAGGAAACGTACATGCAAATTATAGTACCAAGATTTATTCTTAAACTTTATCCCGTTTAATACGAAATAAGATATGAAGTTGAAGAAAAGATGGGTACCGAGTTGGCTGCTAACTAAGCAGCTTTTGATTCGCTAGAAGTGCGCCAATTCTAAAGTTGTGTTCCCTGAAAAAGGCCGTTGGCAAAGTCTTCCGGTAGATGAAGTTCCCGCATCCAGCCGCTGCCTTTGTGCCCCACTCAAAGGAAACGCAATTTAAACTACATGCGGGCATCGCAGATATTTATTTCCTTAACCTCAACTCTTTTCTACAAGCAATTTGCAAGTTTTATTTTAAACTGTTCAGCATAGCATATACTGATCGTCCAAGTTCTGGATTTTACAATTAAACAAGTCCAAATTCACTTTGACTTAAACAAAAGTGTAATATATTTTAATTAGAATAACTTCATTAAAGTTCGGGGAGCAAAAATAAGGGAAGTATATATAATTCTAGCTCAACGGATAACCCTGTCGGCCTTATTGCAAAAAACGGTATAAAGTCTACGAGTAATACGAGTTTCTTTAGACCTTGCTACAAAGACGATTTTAACCTTGATTGACAGTGAGTTCGTATTTTGTAATAAGTCCGTACAGGTTTTGATTTCCTTGCGATTGTCTATATTTCTTTACAAAATATAAAACAAAGTCGGTTCACGATATCTGTTCGCCAAGAACTTGTAAAGTATGCAACGGATTTTCATGTGGATTTCACCAACAGATAAAGTGATTCAAGCAGAATATTAATAGTATGTATCATATGTATCATTGTATCATTTTGTGAAACTTTGTTGAAGCCGTCTAAGAGCTTCAATCGAATAGGTACGCTGCCTAATCCCTTTGAGACATAACCAAACAATGTACCTATCATGGAATTGTTCCTCTTTCATAGGTGTCAAAAAAGTCCACGATGGCATAATATATATCTCTTCATAGCTGTTTCCAAAAGTTTAGTTACGAATGTGGATGAAAGGGTCTTAAGGACAGCTTACTATAGTCATTATAACTTCTAAAATAATCTATTTTGTTTTAATATTATTTATAATCTATTTTACTTTGGATAGCTATTTAGATGAATACCCTTTGAGCGTTTTATATCACGCAATTTCATTGAATATCTTCTGAAATATCGTAATATCAAAACTTTCGCGCATCAAAAATGTAAGGTTCGCACCCGGCGTGCAATGCCGCCATAGGATTTCTTGCTGAAGAAAGACAAGAAGTTAGATTTTTCACAGTTTCAAGACGTTACAGACCTGAGTATTTCATATTAATTTCAACTTGATACCTCTATGCGTTCCTGAGAAACAGGTATTGACAGACAGACATACATATTTTTTTTTATAATGTCGGTAACTACATATTTACTGTTTTTGGTTTTTTCCCATTACTTGCGCTTAAGACCTTGCTTTTTGCCAAATTTGATGATTCTAGGCCAACGGAAATTTGGTGAAATTTGGTCAAATTTGTTACATAAAACCTTTTGATTGCAATGACCTAGAAGTTTGATTTTTTCATAACTTTAAGGCGTTAGAGACCTGAATATGTTGTATGAATTTTAACATGATGCCTCTACGTGTTCCTGAGGATGAAACTAGGTGATCCCATAAGGGTTCTGTTTTTTCCTTTTGAGGTACAGAACCCTTCGGGGTGCGAGGGAAATGCTTTATGGGCAACCTTACACCCCGGCGTCTGAAGACCCGAGACGGCGTGCGGTTTTAGTTGGTTCATGTTCGACATAACCGCCCCCGCTGGCCGGCGGGGAGGTGTGCGAGGGGATTTCCGCACAAAAAAAGAAAATGGTACAGAACCCTAAAAAATCAATGTCACTAGTTTCAGCCTCGTTCTGCGTGTCAAGTGTGTACAGTTTAAAATTACTAGAACGAAAAGAATGTTAGCATAGTTAACTCCTCAACATTTATTCATACATGGCATAATATATTGTATTGCTCACACATACATATCATAAGCAGTCAGGTCACAACAATCTAACATCAACTTTTACTTCCTGTCTTCTTCACGAGCTTCCTTTACCATCGTTAAACCTATCACATAAACCCAATTGGTTTTAGGTACTTATCACATACCCATTTTTCACAAAACAATTAATTAGATGAGGCTATGTTTCCCAATGTGAATTTAAACTGACTTACATGATAAAACATATATAAGTGGAATATAATATTTACATTCAACTTATACACTTCATTGGTCATTCGCTAAGTTCTCAATCGTATTTCACGTCCAAACCAGTCCAACATAGGTAGCCTTTTCAATTCTTGTCACTCCCTACATCCTTTTCCAAGCCACGATGTTCTGGTATAGTGTACCTCTCTCTTTATCAACTAATTTTACTCCACAAATCGCAGTGTTTTCATATCAACCAAAGTGATTTCTGCTTTCTTGATTTTTACATACTTAATTCTTGAAATACTAGTCTCAGTATATATTTAATTACTGTAACAATGTTCCTTATTTGATGATTTTTCAAGAAACGAGCATATACAGTTTTAGGCATTGATGTCTTTGTTACTTTAGGTATATAATGAATAGTGTTTATCTGTCTAAAATATTTCTTTCGGAGAATATCGGACATTAAAATCTTATAGGTACATTATACTACCAAGCGCAGGGCACGCCGCAATAGCGGCGGTAAGACCCATTATAGAGGATTGGTTAGAGAGGCGACACGGAAGCCTCTCGTACCGACTGACGCAGGTGATCTCCGGGAAGGGGAACTTCGGGGACCACCTGCATATGATCAGGAAGGAGCCAGCGCCTGAGTGCCATCACTGGGACGCGAGCGAGGACTCGGGGCTGCACACGCTGGCGAACTGCCCGGCGTGGGAGGCACCGAGGCGTGAACTCGTGGCAGCCATCGGGGTGGGAGTCCGATGGTCCGATTCTGCGAGCAGTTAATGCTCGCGAAGGAAATGGCGGAGCTCGCCCGTCTGAGATTTAGAATAATTCTCCCGGCCCGCCGAGCCCGCAACATGCTCGCCGCGTATCGCAGGCGACTCATGCGCCGGAGGTCGTTGAACGACCACGGTCCTCCATGAGCGTACGCCTGGGGGTGGCAGGTGAGGCCGTCTGTCACCCCAGCAGAAGCAGGCCGGGATGGTGGGGCGACTAGCGCCCCTCCCTCAAACCGGGGTAAGACGGGGACACCGTGGTTCCCAAACCTGAGGGGGCCATCTCCGGTACCGAGATGCCCCAAGGTCAGTCGGGGTGCGAGGGATATGCTTTATGGGCAACCTTACACCACGGCGTCTGTAGACCCGAGACGGCCTACGGTTTTAGTCGGTTCAAGCCCGACATAACTACCCCCGCTAGCCGGCGGGGGGGTACCCCAGGAGATTTCCGCACGAAAAAAAAAAGGTACATTATACTTGTTACACATAGTCTATGGTAGTTAATCGGTGTAGAAATTGGAATGATTCGAAAGAGAATAAAGAAGTAAAGAGGTACATCCTAAAATAATATTAATTAAATGAAAATACATACAATGAATATTAGAAACCAGTAGATAAGTCACAACTCTAAACCATGAATAGAAAACTAGCGGGGTGCATTGCGGAATAATTCATTGTATAAATTTAATTGTTAAGGTAATAATAAATTTGTATGCAATTTCATTCAATAGGTCAATGTTACACAAAACTATAATTGAATAGATAACAATGTACAGTATTTTATACATACGTATTCATACGTATTCAACACTGTGCATCGTAAAAAGTCACTTATATCGTTGTAATAGATGTAAATAAGTTTTTATGGCTACCCGTTCAGATAGTACCCCATTGTAGGCACGATAAAACCCAACCAGCCTACTGGTCATCATTATCATCATTTTAGCGATGATCCCGGTTGCTTCCGAGGCTTTCACGTCGGAGCCCGGGGTCCGCTTTCCATTTCATGTTGTACTCATTTTGGCGGCTATTACGGGAACGACTGTAGTCTGATGCGGCTCTGGTGCAAACTTACCTGCTAAACCTGCGCCTCAGCCATACTAGCGTACTACTATGAGTGAGGTTGGCTTGAGCCCTAGTCCAGTGCCCTACGCTAATTTGGCACTGAAGTAATGAATAGACTTTTTACCGAATAACTGACTCATCTAAACACTAAAAAGATTGATATAGGGTCCATCTGAGACGGAACTGAATAATTTATTCCTGTTGTCAAATTAAATGACGTCATCTAAATAACACTCACTGCTGCTGTGAAAGTTGACTAAGGATTTTTGAACATTAACAATCACACTGGACAATACATACTGTATTGTCCTCCCGTGGAGTGTCCACTGTCGCTCATGCCAGACATAATTAAGTTCTTAAGAAGATAAATTGACCGCAAGATACGTTTTACAACAAAAGTTCATGACAATATTAACACGGAATACCACAATACAAGTTATTAAATAATAAGAATTTGAATAGTTTGAATATTACAATAATAGACATCTTACAGACTATTGAATCTACTTACTTCTCTACGTTGGCAATGATTTAGCTGCCTCGCAAATTTCTACCGGATCAAGAGTCACGACTGATTGCATGTTTGTTGAGATTAAATTGTGGTAATAAATAGTGTCCAAATGTCAATATGTTTGAAATTGAGAAAATTAAATGGACTTGAAAGTATGATAAGAACGAAGGGAACGTATCCCCGCAACCGCAGCCTCTTTGACATAAAAAAAACCTAAGCGAAATATTGAATACTTCATTTAAATTACAATACCTGAAACTCACGTTGTAGTACCTAGCTCTAATACAACTGAAAAAGCTTCTTATTCTCTGTCTTGTAAATTCAAAATTCGTCTAAATGAAAGTTAAAAATAGAATTCAATCTGAAATAAAAGATCAACAAATAAATCGTTTATGTGAATATTTTAGCCGTAACGAAACTCGGCACTTTTTATAGGATCGCTTATCAAAAACCAGAGCTTGGCTCTTTGTTATGTGTTGTAGTGACAACAGTTTTTATTTTACGCGTTAAAATAAAACTTACGAAAAGAAACAAAGTAAAAGAAACTCCCATGGATAAAATAAACGGTAGCTGGCTGTATTTATTTTATGATTGTTGAAGTCTATAGCTAGTATTATGTAATGTAATACTTGTGGATTGTCAATAATATTTTAATGTTTAATAGAGTTTTCAAAGCATTATAAGTTATAATACAATACTTCCCTTTACATAAATCATTATAAGATAGATAGATAATTCTTTATTGTACATCAAAATTATTACGGATACAAATTTGGAACATTAAAATAAAAAAAACAACTTAACTACTTACTAAAAGTGATCTCTTCCAAGCAACTTTAGAATGGACAGAAATGGTCGGGGTACGAGTGAAAGTCGGGGTGCGAGGGAAATGCCTTTTGGGCTAGCTTACACCCCGGCGTCTGAAGACCTGAGACTGCGTGCGGTTTTAGTCGATTCGAGCCCGACATAACCTCCCCCGCTGGCCGGCGGGTGTTATCCAAGGAGATTACTGCACGAAAAAAAAGGATGGACAGGAATTAAGAGTACATAATATAAGTTAGTGTTGGTGTAATTTCATAAACATTTAATATAATTCGTCACACGAATAATAATTACATAGTATGTAAATATATAAATAAATAGAATGTGAATGTGAGGAGTGTTTTCAACGACTAAACTAAAGAATGGTAATGACTCTTTAACATTTTTTCGAAAACAATATTATGGAATGTGCCTCTCTTATGTTTATTGGCAATACATACCATAGGCCAACGGCCTTCATAGTAAAAGATTTGCCATAATAGGTGATAGAGTGCACTGGCACTTCCAACGTCAGGTTCTCAGTTGACCTCAAAGATCTCACAAGTGTGTCACGGAGGAATCTAAAACGTTCTTTTAGAACGTAGGAGTAGTGGGATTGAAAAGAACGTTAATATAATAATCCTAAAATATGAGCATTCCTGCGAAAACGAATGCGGAGCCACTTGAGTCTGCTGCGAAATTCAGAAACGTGATCATATTTACTTAAACCGAATATGAATCTAATGCAAAAAACGCTCAGGTTTATCAAGTTGCTCCTCAGTGAGATCAGGATAGTTGATTGGCGTAAGAAGGAAGAAGAGATTGAACAATCGAATTTTTTGTAGAAGTTGGAAAGAAGTTTCGTAATCGCTGCAAAGCCCCCGCTGACGCAAAAAGGTTCCGACTTGTTTCTTGGAGTTGAGGTCACCAGGAAAAGGTATTGTCGATGTAGATTACCAATTGGTAAAACAGCACCTGCAAATTTGACTTACGTTAGTTGCAATCAGTCAATTCTCGAAACCAACTGTGGACCACCTATGACAATTATTTGTGTTTTGGTTGGATTCACCGTGACACCATAATTTATACTCCACTCGGAAACATGCTCCAGATCCATGTTGATCCTACAAATGGTGCCTGGTAAGTCGCTTAAGGCATCTTGTGTCTAGATTTGCAGATTATCAGCGTAAAGGTGGTAGGATGAAACAAGTTTTATAGAGATGGAATTTATAAAAATTACGAAGAGTAAGCGAGATAAAACGCCAACCTGCGGTACGCCAGCTGTAGTGCTGCACCAAGAAGAATACAATTCTTCAATGCAAACACGTTGCGGGCGACTAAACATGTATCTACGAAACTATTCCATAGCCGTTGGAGATATATTAGTAGAGCTGAGTATACCAAGCAGAATGTGAAAATCTACTGTATTAAAAGCATTACTGAAATCAAGTAAGGTTAGTAGAGCAAGTTTTTCTCTGTTCATGCCTTATCTTATATCATCAGTTATATTAACCAATGCTATGGCTGTGGTGTGCTGTGTCCACGATGGAACCCAGATTGAAAAAGATTTAGAAGCGCATTTTTATTAAGGAAAGAACTAAGTTGAGCGTGGATGAGTCGCTCAAAGGCTTTGGAAAGGAATTGAAGTATGGATATAGGACAGTAATCAGTAAACAAGCATGACTTGGATTTTTTCGCTAAGAGACTTAACTGTGCATTTCCAAGCAGATGCAAAAGTTCCACAGGATAGTGAATGGTTTAAGATATGGCAGAGAACGTGAAGAATTTCACCAAAAATAGGTAATTGTGTCAGCAGGATCATATTCCTGCGGACACAATTACAACAATCGTTCTCCACAACATTTGATGAAATGGCAACTATGCTCTTCTTAATATCACAAGCGGTCAATTGATCAAAGACAAAAGGTGAATATGTAGGAGTTGGAATAGATGAAAGAAATTGTAATGTATTTGTTTTCGTAGCCCTATCAAAATTGGACGAAGCAGAGAAATGTACGTTGAGTGAATTTATATCTAAGTCTTTAGGAATTAGGAATTTGGAGGTGACCTTCCAACTCCTAATGTTAGCTACTTACTTGCTACTTATCTTGAAATTCATTTGGGTGAATTTCACTTGGTCAACAAAATGTCGATTCATCTTATGATGAATCGACATTTTGTTGACCAAGTTTTGGTTGTAGTAAATTAAAGTGTTCGAGATCATTCTCGAACTCTTTAATTTACTACAACCAAATATCATTTATAGTCTTACATACATACATAACTTGACGCCTTTATCCCCGAAGGGGTAGGCAGAGGTGTATTACACACCCACGATTCGCCAGTTATGTTAAGGTCCCAATGTAATAATAATAATATAATAGGGGGCGAGCCTATTGCCATCTACCGGGCACATTATTAAGCGAGTGATAATTAACATTTATTAATGCACACATAACTACGAAAAGTCGGTGTGTGCCCGGGGCGACTGGGGATCGAACTCGAGACCTCGTCTCAGCAGTCCGTTACGTACGCCACTGGGCTACCGCCGCTTAACATATTTATAGTCTTATCATATCATATATCATCAAAATGCTATACCAATAACATTTAAATTATAATCAAATCTGAAATCAAATTTTAAATCTAATATTCAATCATTTGGAAGCGTGCATAATATGATTGAATGATTAGGTATCTAATTAAATAGTACCTTTATTTTCTTTTTTTTTTCGTGCCGAAATCCCTTCGGATACCCCCCCGCCGGCCAGCGGGGGCGGTTAATAAAACATGGTTGCATGCATATCAGCCTCCATATTTTTAGATCACTAACAAAAAACCTAATATTTTGTCGCTATGATATTTGGCTTTAGTTGTGTCCCTAACAACCACGTATCTTTCAGAAATGATAGACTCCGGAAACTTACCTTACAACCCACATCGTAGTTCTGTATCAGTATCTATTTAAGTTCACCTAAGGACACCAATAAGATCTATGAGGCACAAGCCAACCTCACCTGCTAGCCGACTAACGGACGATGCTCCACGAGAGGTTTCCCTCTCAAGGTTGCGAGTTCAAATGGTAGTCGCTCCCATAAGAGTAGGAGAGCAGACTCCAGACTCCGAAGTGCAAGCATGTAAGATGTAACCGTGATTAACACTAGGAAGAAGAAGAAGAAGAACATCGAGTTCACCTAGATGAAATATTGAAGTAACAAATAGGCCCGATAGATGATATAAGTAACCTTGCTGTACACATACCCCAAAGGTTTATAAGCAAACTATAAGAAATACTTGCATTCTTAGTGCAAAGTTATTAAGGAATTAGTCTTAATATTCTTCTTGGAGGAGATGTCGTAATCAACCTCGGTAACGAGACATAAGTTAAGTTAAGTTACACAATTGTTAATTGGAGTTACAATTAGAGTTCATCTGCAGCGTAACCTTCGAGTCTCGCTAATGAAGCAAAGAAATTGTCAAGTGTGATACTAAGCTAATTTAACTGACTAATGAATTTGTTTTCGTAACAATATAAGAGATATATTTTCTTGTACATATATTATCTACAGCGTTCTATCTTATACATATGAAGTGGAGACCTCGTCGACTACCATTAAATTGGGTGTGGGGTGTCTGTTTCCATAAATAACAGGTTTTTGTAATGTTGCCCGGGATGTTAGTATAATTGTTTACTAAAACTATTATAGTCTAATAAAATAAGTTAAAAATAGTTTTATTTCAATTGATATTAATTCAAACTTCTTTGTATACAACAATTCAGTATACAACAGAGCAGTCATAAGAAAACGGACTTTAAAAATTCAAACACAAAAGTTCGTAAGTTGGTTGGTTGGTACAAAGTTTAATTTATTAACGGCTAGCCCTGAAACTTTCATGCCAACACTCTGTATTTATCGTATATATTTATTTAAATTACTCACGTTAATATTCAGAACAGTACCCAAAGTAGTAAATTAAGGTACACACGGGGATGGAGGGATATGAAAGGGCTGACCAACCGGCAAAAAAGCATCCCTGGGGTTGAGGCGGGCACCCGTCTACGACCTTTGTCCGGTCTAATTCGTTAAACTTAAATAAATTAAATTCGTAAGGAGTTGCTTGGCAAGTGGAACCGGAGGTACGTATCGTGCGAAACCACCTCAGTCATAAGGCTCTTCTTCCTGAGCACTACTAGTATAAGAAAACAAGTATTAAATAAGAAAGAATTACAAAATAGAGGCAAACGAATTGCTCTGGAATGAAAGGATGTATGCAAGAAAGAAACAGTATGAAGTATGAACATCCGAGCAGCAGCGAAATCGAGAACTGGATTGAAAGGAACAGTTTAGTAGTTGACTAAACCAACCGCCCTGGCACACTCGATGGCTTCCTTGCTAAAATACTTCCTTCCTAAATTTGGAAAAATCAACACTTATATTGCAACAATCGGGATGTTCCACCAACTTAGCTCCATGAGATCCGAATTGGTAGCTCGTGAAATTAACTATATGTAAAGAGTTATTAGTCTTATAACTATTACTAACAAGGTTGATCATCAACCTATTCTAGTCCACTGCTGGACATAGATCTCCCCTAATGAGCGCCATAGCGCCCTGTCTTCAGCTTGCCGCATCCAGCATCTGCCCGCAGTCTTTCGCAGATCGTCATCCCACCTGGCCGGAGGGCGTCCTACACTACGTTTGCCGAGTCGCGGTCTCCACTCAAGAACACGTTTACCCCAGCGGTTGTCGGTTCTTCGCGAGATATGGCCGGCCCACTGCCACTTCAGCTTGCTTATTCTTTGAGCTATGTCGATAACCTTGGTTCTCTGTCGGATGTATTCGTTACGAATCCTATCCTTCAGAGAAACTCCGAGCATAGCTCTTTCCATAGCTCGCTGAGCGACTTTGAACTGGTGGACCAGCCCTACCGTGAGTGTCCACGTCTCAGCTCCGTAGGTCATTACGGGTAGGACGCACTGATTGAAAACTTTCGTTTTCAAACACTGCGGTATGGATGACGAGAAAACCCGACGTAGTTTCCCAAACGCTGCCCAGCCTAGCTGGATCCTCCTCTTGGCCTCCTTCTCAAAATTGTTTTTACCCAACTGCACAATCTGCCCGAGGTAAGTGTACTCAGAAACAATTTCAAGAAGGTGGCCATCCACGACGACCGGTCCTGGATCAATGTGGCCATTGATCAAGACTTTGGTTTTATCCAAATTCATGCCAAGACCGATGCGTCGCGAGGCTGAAGCTAGGCCGTCCAGCATCTGGGTTAGCTCCTCTAGCGACTCCGCCATTAAGACTATGTCATCAGCGAATCGCAGGTGTGAGTTGTAGTCGCCGTTTATATTTATGCCCTTACCTTTCCAGTCCAGCGTCTTAAACATATCTTCCAATGCGCTCGTGAACAGTTTCGGGGATATGACATCCCCCTGTCTCACTCCTCTGCGCAATTGGATGGGTTTAGACTGCTGACCCTGTACTTGGACACTCATAGTGGCGGCTTCGTAAAGGCATCTCAGCACCTCGACATAACGATAGTCTACTTGACATCGCTGTAAGGATTCCAGAACAGCCCAAGTTTCAACGGAGTCAAATGCCTTTTCATAGTCCACAAAAGCGAGACACAGGGGCTGATTATACTCTTCGGACTTCTGTATAATCTGCCTCACTGTGTGAATGTGGTCTATGGTGCCATATCTTCCGCGGAACCCAGCCTGTTCCGGTGGCTGGAACTCGTCGAGTCTCCTGGCGAGACGATTCGTGACCACTCGTGAAAATAGCTTATAGACGTGGCTCAGGAGTGTGATGGGTCTGTAGTTTTTAAGGAAGGTCTTATCACCCTTCTTAAAAAAGAGAACAACCAAACTCCCGCTCCACGCCTTAGGAGTTCTCCCACTGTGAAGGACGGCGTTAAAGAGCTTCTGTAACTCCTGTATGACAGGAGCTCCTCCTGCCTTCAGAAGCTCTGAAGTAATTCCATCCTCACCGGGGGCTTTTCCATTTTTAAGCTGCTTCAGAGCTAACACGATCTCGTCTGGACTGATATCAGGCAGTTCGTCGGTATAGTGGCGTGTCAGGGTGGCTCTGGAATCATGGTCGTCTCGTCGAGGACGGGGAGCATGTGCAGTATACAGACGGCCATAGAAATCCTCTATCTCGGCGGAGATCTCCGGCTTCGACAAGACGGTCCTCCCATCATGCGTTATGAGCTTCGTCAGATGGCTCCTTCCAAGCTGCTGAGTGAATACTTTGGACCCTCGGTTTCGCTCTATCGCCTCTTCAATGAGGCGTGTGTTGGAGCTCCGAAGGTCGCGCCGTACCATCTTCGCAATTTCCTTGTTTAGGTGTGACCTGTCTGACGAAGTCGCTTGGGTGGTTTCCCGTCTTCTTGCCATCAGCCCCAGAGTCTCATCCGAGAGTTTGGACTTCCTGCCAGTGCGCTGTTTTTTGCAGAACTTGATGCCCTCGTCTCTCAGCGTTTCGACCAGATTGTGTAGGGTCTCGCCAGACAGTGGGTTCCAAGGCAACAAATCTTTCCCCGAGAAGCTGCTGGAACTTCTCGGTGCCCGCCATGATTTGGGTTGGGTTAGGTCGGAGCGTGGACATCATCAAACGGTTTCTTTCAAGCTTTAGGTTGATATTCAGAGAGCTTCGGAGCAGTCGGTGATCAGATCCGGTATTAAACCTGTTGATCACTGAGACTTCTCTGAATATGTGCTTGCTATCCGTCATGATGAAGTCGATCTCATTTTTTGTCACAGCGTCGGGGCTTTGCCATGTCCACTTCCTTTGAGGCTGTTTCTTAAAGAAGGAATTCATTAAGAATAGTCCCTCTTTCTCAAGGAAGTTGACAAGCATTTGTCCCCTGTGATTCCTAACTCCATAACCATGCGGGCCTATACGGGATTCGTACCCAGACTGGGTACCCACCTTGCCGTTAAAGTCCCCCATAACAACGTTGAAGTGAGCCTTAGTGGTGTTGTGCAAGGCTTTGGATATGTCTTCATACATATCCTCCACTTCATCATCCGAGTGTGCCGAGGTCGGTGCGTAGACCTGAATAACCTTCATGCTATATCGCTTGGATAGCCGAAGGATCAGGTACGCTACCCTGTTCGACACGCTGGAGATTTCTTGAACGTTGTTAGAGAGGGCCCTATTGACGAGGAAACCTACGCCACCCTGGGATGTTTTATCACCCTCGCGAAAGTAGAGAAGATGGCCCGAGTCAAGGTTTACGGTGTCCTCTCCCTCTCTACGGACTTCGCATAACCCGAGAACATGCCATTTAATGTTCTCTAACTCCACTTCCAACTGCGCTAGATGATGGTCAAGCCTCAGAGTGCGTCCGTTATACGTAGCCAGGGTCAGTTTGTGAAGGGTTTGGTAGCCTATTGTAGCCCGGGGATTCTTAGCACCCCCTGCCCCGCCGTTACCATGGCCGCTATCATGACCAGGGATAGCGAGGCGGCCGGGAACTGGGGGCCATCTTTTGGCTGTTTCCTTCATTTGGGGGTAGTGCCCATAATCCCCACGCTGGGCAGGCGGGTTGGGGATCGCAATTTGTTGGAGGGGTTGTTCTGCGGGGGTGCTGCTGCCCGCCCCCGGATATGTCCCTTAGTCGCCTCTTACGACACCCACGGGAAGACTTGGGTTGGTGCTATTCTCTTCTAGGCCGGCACCACACAGCCAGGGTTCAACAACTTAAAAATTACTTGATAAAGCACAACTTATTGTAATTATTTTAGTGACTCATAACTTTGTACACAGCGTTATATAACTAACTGCCAATTGTAGCTAAACATAAACAAATAAGCTATTTGACAATGGATATAATGTCTGATAGAGAATATGTATTATTGACTACACATAGAGGGTATTGGGAAATAGCAATTTCCTATATTTGTGTTATAATAATTACTACAATTATTATCGTGCTGAAAACAGGGAGATGTCGTCGAATGATAGAGACGAGAATGGCAGAAATAGCATTAGAATCGATACAATCACCTATTTAAAAAATATTGAAATGATCAGCACTTACGTTTCATGAAAAATACAGTAAACTATGGACAAGTGAACAAAGTTATGAGGAGATGTGTACATAATGTGTATAAACTGTTTTAAACCACGTCTGTGTGAGATGAGGTGTATAAATATACAAAGATAATAAGGAGTCTTCTCGAAATAAAGTGCTTGGTAACAAATGATGATTAATCGAGTACATAATAATGTTATTCTAGTTCTAAACAAAACCACTCTCATGTATGTAAAGTCACTATTAAAATTATATTAATAAAATCAATATATATATATATATATATATATATATATATATATATATATATATATATATATATATATATATATATATCATTATGTACTGAGCCGATTATCCTAGATTAGATTGGAGTATAATCATCAAATAAATAACATCTCATCAAACACACAATAACCGTGTAATTTACTGTATATGTCTCTTTGTTATAAATAGATCTAAGTCTTTTGTGAATAATTGTGCTAGAATTAGGTAATACGGCATATAAGGGTTTTTTGGTTGAGCTTACGTTTTCCCTTATAATATGAATGCCTAGGAACAGAAAGCTCGGTTAGATGTAACTATAATCGGTCATATCTAATCTAAATAATGAACTCAGATACGAATAATTTGGATATAAAATAAATAATTTTTAATCTCATATTTCTGCAATTTCAATGGTCTAGAGTTAATTCCCTTCCCCATGTGGTTAAGGTAAAATGGAGTTTTAGATAGATTTCGATGAAATCGATCTACCTATTGGTTTCTTGACTACTGTCGAATTTAAAAAAAAAATCTTCATAGGAGGTCTAGTTATGACCCCCTGAGTCCGAAATGACCACTGGTCAAAAAGTTTATATATATATATATATATATGTATGTATGGTTCCACTTCCCAAAATTTGCGGCACTCTCACGGTCGCATTTTTGCCCCGATCGCTTTCTAACTGCGGTCAGAAATTGCTTGGGTGTAAACTTAGTTTAAGTTCGTGAACGGGTGGAATCCGTCCTAAGGGGACGGTAGGGCCTCAGTTTTTGTGAAATCAGTTTTTACTCAAAATTTCACGTTCCATGAAAGATATTCGAACCGTTCTAATTTTATCCCATAGTATTCATGAATACCAACAACTTTAATAATAAACCTATAAGATTAAAACTTTAACTAAAAGTGGAGGGGGGAAAAAGCAACATTTTTCGGGAAAAAAATTATAACTTCTAACCGGTGAACATTCTTGGTATGGGAAACATTTTTAATCGATAGGCCATTTTTAAGTCTAAAATAAATGTCTGAAAAGTTTTTCGCTAGTAGTTACCGTTTTCGAGAAAAAAAAATTAAACATGTTAAAAATGTTACTGTGTTTACTTGTGTGTGTAAGTCCGTAGTTCTCTATATAAAATAATATTAATAATTGCTTCACGAAATCTACCTGTGCGGATTTTTTTAAGGATGATAATTATTCAGTTCATAAAATCACGCAGAACGAGAATTACCTTATAGATAAAGTACAAATACAAGCTCCATCCGCAAAACCCCGTCGTACACACCTAAGCAATTTTTACGAATCTATACACGAAACTAGAGTTTCTACAATTGAATTTTAAAGTTGGATAAGCCAAACTTCTATCTGATCTTTACTGAGCAAAGCCAGTTCTACCAGACCACTCAGAAAGTATTGCGAAAAAAAGTTTTTATATATTAGAGACTGGTCAGTTATAATCTATTTCTAAAATATGATTATTTATGAGTAAAAATAAGTACGTTCCAATTTCAAAATTTCTCTCTGCATTTTTTGCAAGATAATTTCAATTATTGTGTCTCATTGAAAAATGGATCTGCGTCGGGAACATTTTCGCGCTATGATTTTCTACGATTTCAAGTGTCGCCTGAAACCAGACGAATCGTACGATAGACTTCAAATGGCATTCATGGATGAAGGCCCTTCCAAGGCGACCGTGTATCGTTGGTATAACGAATTCAAACGCGGTCGACTGACTTTGGAGGATGAAGAAAGAAGTGGTCGCCCTTTGACGGCTGTTACGGAAGAAAACGTGATAGCAGTGAAAAATTTAATCCAAGATAATAGACGAGTCACATATCAAGAGATTCAGCACATTCTTCAGATTGGATCGGGAAGCCTTCACGAGATTCTACACGTGCATCTTCGTGTGAGAAGGATAGTTTCACGCTGGGTGCCGCACAATCTCACCGATGCTCAGAAGCAGGCCCGGGTGGAATGGTGTCGTGATATGATAAACAAGTTTGAAGCAGGCGCGTCTCGGCGTGTTTATGACATCATTACAGGTGATGAGTCGTGGATTTATCAGTATGATCCAGAAACAAAACGCCAGTCGACAGTTTGGGTGTTTCAAAACGAATCAACACCCACCAAAGTGAAGCGATCTAGAAGCGGAGGGAAGATTTTGATCGCGAGTTTTTTCAATTTGTCTGGCTACTTGTTATCAATCCCTTTACGAAATCAAAGAAGCATTAACGCTGAATGGTACACTACCAAATGCTTGGCAGAAGTTTTCTCTGTAGTGAGCTACAATCGACCAAACACAGGGCTCCGCGGGATACTACTCCACCATGACAACGCGCCCGCACATACCGCGCTTAAAACGAGGGACTTCCTGGACAGCACTCCGGTTAAACTCCTAGGTCACCCTCCTTACAGCCCTGACCTTGCACCGTGCGACTTCTTTTTATTCCCGAAAATAAAAAATCAGCTCAAAGGGATACAATTTTCGTCGCCGGAAGATGCGCTGTCAACGTTTGAGCAGGCTGTAAACGAGGTATCTGCGGCGGATTGGAAAAAGTGTTTTAAAAACTGGTTCAAACGCATGAAACTTTGTATAGAGGCTGGTGGAGAGTACTTTGAAAAGATTTAATAAAAAAATATTTACCTATAGAATTTAATTTTATTTTCGCAAAACTTTCTGAGTGTCCCACGTATCTAAGACTCAAGTAATAGCCCAAACTATACTCAGACACTATATAGTTTTAGTGATCATAGAGTTTTCGTTTTTTTTAAATTGATATCAAGCATACATTAATATATATATAGCTGCTCGTGCTGATTCACTGACTCACTCACTCACTCATTGATCACCTCTCCTGAACAATTTTGTATGAAAAATTTTTTTTTCACTGATGGTTTCGTATAGAGGATAAAAATTCATTCGGAGGAAAAATATGGAGAGAGCTGATGATTGAGCATTTCGGAGACGGGTGAAGAGCACGCTTAAGGTATTGAAGATAGGTTGGGGGTGCTTGAGCAAATGTCACTCGAAACGTCATTCAATTGCCAGTGACCTGAAAAAAAAATGGCCGCCATACAAATTTCGTCGGTGTCCATCTCGGAGAGTATAAAAGATGGAAGAGTAGTTTCTTCGCAAAAGATGATCAGGATCCAAAGGTCAACTCGATGAATAGAAAAAAAATTCAAGATGGCGGAATTTATTTTTCTATAGAAAATGTATGGCGAATATTGAATAGACTACAAGTTTTGAACTATGCAAGACTTTCATTTATGGTTTCTTTTTAAAATGTTTTTGGGGAAGAACTCTTAGTCAGAAATATGTAGATAGATGATGATCGAGGGTTTGGAAGATGGGTGAGGAGCACGGCCAAGGTATTAAACATAGGTGAGGGCTGCTCAAACAAAAAATACTTGGAACCTCATCCAATTGGCAGTGAGATGAAAAAAAATAAAAAATGGAGAAAAAAAGATGGCCGCCATACAAATTTCGTCGGTGTCTATTTCGGAGAGTATAAAAGATAGAAGAGTGGTTTGTTAGCAAAAGATGATCAGGACCTGAAGGTCTACTTAATGAACAGAAACAAAATTCAAGATGGCGGAATTTATTTTTCCATACAAAATATATGGAGAATATTGAAGAGACTGCAAGTTGGGAACTATGCAAGACTTTGATATGGTTCCTTTTCAGAATGTTTTTATGGAAGAACTCTCAGTCAGAAATATGGAGATAGATGATGATCGAGGGTTTGGAAGATGGGTGAGGAGCATGGCCAGGGTATTAAAGATAGGTGAGGGCCACTCAAACAAAAAATACTCGGAACCGCATCCAATTGGCAGGGAGATGAATAGCTGGATTACCACTCACTCACTCACTGACACAATTCTTCTCCTAGAAGGAGTAATGGGGGATATGGATGATGTACGGAAAAAATGTAGAGAGAGCTGAGGTGACTATGGGAAAAATCCGAGATGTTAAAAAATTCAAGATGGCGGCCAACATGGTGGTCGTTTCTCCGCCATCTTTGATGACATGGCAACATGGGTATCATTTTAGAGTAAATCGAGGCTTCTGATTTTGAATTTTGGAAAAAAAAAAGTTGAAAAATCCAAAATGGCGCATCGATTTTTTTATTTGAAATTTAGCAATTTTCAGACCCTACTACAAAAAGAAAATTTGTTTTAGGAATGTTGCAATTTCGATTTCTTTTTTATTTTGTAGTATTGCCAGTATCCTTGAGTATTTAGAAAAAAATATGTCATAAATAAAGACAAGATGGCGAACGGTCGGGCAGTCATTTTGGGAAACGATGAAATTTCTATGGAAATTAAATCTATTTTTGAGACAGTTGGCAACACCGGAGCATTTTGAGTTGTATGGCTCGGTCGTGTGGGTCTTTAAGATGTGTCGCCAGATTGAAACATTTACCCGATTTTTCGGGAAATTCATGAGATTTTCCCAAAAACCTATAACATGGAATTTTTTAAATCAAATTTCATATGGCAGGATAGTTTGGATCCTCTTTAATGACATTTGACTATTTTTATCTCTTTTAACTGGTAGCACCAAGAAATAGTCCAACTTTTTATTTTTGGGTAGAGCCGATTTTGAAAAGATAGTTTGTTCTACGAAAATTGTAATATCAAAATTTTTATTATATAGTATTGTTGCCAGTATCCTGTTGTATTTTTATAGTTTCACACTTCGTTCGAAATTCAAGATGGCGGATGCATTTGCCACTGATTCAATCACGGACAGAATTGTTCTCTTAGAAGGAGTAATGGGGGGAATAGATGATGTACGGGAAAAGTGTAGACACGGGTGAGCGGAGTATGAGAAAAATGCGAAATGTCAAAAAATTCATGATGGCGGCCAACATACTGGCTTTTCATCCGCCATCCTTAATGTCATGGCGAAATAGGTGTCATTTTCGAGTAAATCGGGGGTTCTGATTTTGAATTTTTGAAAAAAAAAAAACAAGATGGCGGACCAATTTTTACTTTCGAGCGTCCGGAGGGCGGAAAGAAAGTTAAAATTGTATTTAATTTTACCGGAAATGGGATCTATATCGATAAAATACCCAATAAAGTGTTGAATAAATAAACAAAATAGAGCGCTACACATAACACTCGCGAGCTGCTAGCAGCTCGCGCACCGCGCAAAATACTAGTTGCATATATAATTGAACCTTGAGTCGATGGTCGCAATTGAACACAAGATACGAGAATGGCGGAGAAATCGAGTGTAGTAAGTATTAAATGATTTTTTAACAGACTTAAGAGATCATGACCCTACCACAAAATCTGGACACCAGATTTATTTAGTCTGTTTAATAATTTGTGAGATAGTGGTTATTTCAATGCTTATAGTCAAGGAAAGCACATATTATATGATTTAAAATTTGCAACTAGTGTGGAACTTTAACGCCACTAGGACGCAGACCGAGTGAAGCTCCCTCGCGAGGGATCATAATTAGTGTTGCCCAAAATCGGACTGCAAGAACAAGAGTCTTGCAGTCTTGGTCTTGGTCTTGCAGTTTTGCAAGACCAAGACCAAGACCAAGACCACCTATTTTTTGCAAGACCAAGACCAAGACTGACCCTTGCAAGACTTGCGCAAGACAAGACTACGTCTGCAAGACTCTTGCAGTCTTGCAGTGAAGTCAAACTGAGATTTGAGCATTTTTAATACCTGAGTATGTAGGTACTAGGTATTTAGTTTCTATACCACAGAATAAATAATAGTACCTAGGTACCTACTACGTCTATACCTACTGATAGAATGATAGACGGAGGCTGTGGTAGGTACCTTACCTATTCCGTGGCGTAGTGGTAGTGAACGCGACCGGTACGCAGGAGGCGCGGGTTTGATCCCCGCTCAGTGCAAATATTTGTGTGCATGAAAATGGGTATTTGCATTGGTCTGGTCGTGCCTCGGAGAGCACGTTAAGCCGTCGGTCCCGGTTGCCATACGAACATCTGTGACAGTCGTTACGGGTAGTTGGAGCCCTCAAAAGTCCGACTAGTCTAACTACAGAACTTCGATATCGCCAATTAATTGGTTGTGGAGGTCCGACGTCAGTCGCTTCACGGAAAATATCGTAGTTAGCCGCAACTTAGACTAGAAAGCCGACCCTAACTGAGTTGGGAAAAGGCTCAGAGAATGATGATGAGATAAGGTACTTACCACCATACTTACCTGTTGCTTTTTTGTAGTATGTTTTTATACCTACCTATGTTTAGCGTAGGTAAATAGAAAGGAAACTTCACTGACCTTGAACCTAAAGCCCTAGTTAATGAAGAGCACAGGCGGTAATTAGTACCTATTCCATTTTCCCTTAGAGACAAATTGCCACATGTTGTTATACCTATGTATCATACCACTGGCAGCCGTACGACCCGATGTCTGACGTGCGTGCCAATATAGACGTGGCACAAGCCGCGCTAGCCAACGACTGAAGTTCTTTTCATCGTAGGCAGGTAGGTACACTAGGTACTTAATCGCGCTCATTGTCGGTAGTTACTAGTTACCGACAATCAGCGCGAGCGGCGACTTGCGCAGTGTCAATGTGAAAGTTTGTGAAGATGTTTGTATGTTTGTTTGTTACTCAATCACGCTCTAACGGCTAACGGCTCTGGATTTGGTACAGAGTTACATTAGAGCCTCGATCCTAGAATAACACATAGGTTACCTACTTTTTATCCCGAGAATAAGTAGATACACACACACACACGATTTTTTAATTCATAATCTGTAATAGGCGCGTGTCCCTCAATTGTTTTAAATTACTGTGTAATATGAATGGTTTGTGTTTTAATATTTTTAGAAGTAGGTAGGCCACTAGCCACTATCATTCGGCAGAGGAACGAACGTTTTTTAAAGACACTCGGTTCTGTTCTGGCGACGCCGCCGCCGACGACGTGACGCTTATTATGAGAATATGCAGTTTCAATGTAAAGTAGGTACCTACCTACTTACTTATGTGACACAAGACTCAAAGTCCTTTATATTTATTTAAGCTTCATGTAGATACAAAGAGGATTATCGATCTATGCATTTGTTGTAGGTACCTATTATTTCATTGACAGCCCCTATTAAAGGTCTCAAGATTCATCAACTATCACTGACTGTAGGTACGTATACCATTATACCGCCGATTTTTGCCTATTTGGCACATGGAAATGTATGTACTTGCCACGCTAAAGCTTTATGCCTACTCTCCACGTGTAACATTTGTCAAAGAGATACCGCTTTAAAATAAAGATTTTAATATAGAGATAAAACGACATTATGGCTGCCGTCAAAGGACACCGGCGAAAGGGGACGGATTGGGCGCGTTTTTACTGATTAATCAGAATCGAATAAGACGATTATAAATATATTTATTTTTTCATTAATTGCTATTTGTGTAAATAGTGTTGAAATACAAGGTAGGTTACTAGGTAGGTACCTACTAATTCATTATCAAATTGAATATTGTTACTATTTACTGCACTGAACGTGTACGTTGGTTATTGCAAAAAATCTAGCCTATGTAGGTGGGTAGGTAGGTAGGTACCTAATATTACTGTAAAGTTTCATCAAAATCAGTTTACGTCTGTTTTTTTTTTTTTTATGTTTCTACGGCGGTAAACATGCCTACGGCCCACCTGATGGAAAGTGGTCACCGTAGCCTATAGACGTTTGCAACACCAAGGCTGCTACTAACGCGTTACCGCCTGAAGGAGACGGTGGAAAGAGAAAGGCAGGATAAAGGAGGCGGAAGGGGAGAGAGGAAGAGGAGGGATGGGAGTTTGGGCCTCCGGAACTGACACTCACCGAACGAAACACAACAGTAGATCTGTTATTTTACGTCGATATTCTGTGCCAGGGTGGTAACTACCCGGTCGAGCCGGCCCATTCATGCTGACACCTAACGGTTCCAGCGGGGCTCTACCACCAGTAATATAAGTATATTACTGTATACGTAATACACATTCCTACATACATATGCTCACGCCCGTAATTCCCAAAGGGGTAGGCAGAGGAGTATTTAACACCAACATTTTGTCGATTGGGCACTTTGTCTTGGGCTGTGTGTTTATTGTCGGATGTAGAACAGCCCCTATCCCATAGTCGCCTTCTACGACACCCATGAAAAGAGATGGGGTGGTCCTATTCTACTCCACCGGGAACCAAACCAGCACGGCAAATACTTACGTTACGTAAAATTAAACAGCCCAATTGTAGAGGTGACCAATGAATGTGATGATGAGTTTACTTCTCAGAAATTATTTATCACTAAAATAAAATCGATACATAAATGCTTTAAAAATAAATAGAGTTTTGTGTGAGAATCAAAGTTATACTTTATGTGATCCAATTATTCTATTTCCATGAATTTAATGGATTTAAATCGGAAAAAGTGAATATCCAGATTCTATTTCCGCCTGAATTCACCCCTGTACAGCTAATACATATAATACAATAAATCTACGATACTTTTGATATTTACCGACAAAGACGTGGCGGTATATTAAAAGAGTTTGCGACAAGTGAATTTCTTTTTTGATTTTGCCGCTCTGAAGTCAAAGGTATCCGACATTTCAAAGACTAATTAAATTAAGTTTCTGGGTGCTCAAAAGTGTCATAACTCATAACGAACGGACACGATAACCTGCAAGTTGTCATGCAACCTGCAAATCCTGCAATAGTCCTTGCAATGAATATTGTAGCCACACCATAAAGATAGATAGATGTTATAGTATTATACCTACTTGATCACAGGGATAGTACCTAACCTACCTAATAGGGTTAGTGCTTAGTGCAATAGTCTTAAAAAAACTTAAAAAAAGGTGGGTTGAAGTCAATTAATAATAATTTCGTTCCTCTTTTGATAGAATTCACTTAGTTACCTCCGTCACTTTATTGTTTTGCTCGGATTGCAGAGATTGGATTTGAGGAATTTGATACTACCTTAAGATTACGTTTCTGTTTTTATAGTCTTTGGAAGGATATTATTTTTGTCAATAGATGCCGAACGTAGGTTATGTAGGTATCTTTTGGCCTTTCGGCATGTGCTGTATATAAGGGCGTTCATCATGATAAAAATGCATTTTGGTTTTGATTAAGCTGCGCTTAGAGTCAACCGGGTTTTAAAATGAGTGACATAGATTCAAATAGTTCTAGTCAGAGTAGTGAGAGTTGGACTAGGTCTAAAAGACTAAAAAGTAAATTTGATGAGTTTTTCGATATAATTCATGCCACTGAAACTGCTACATGTAAGTTATGCCACCATAAGAAAGTTGAAATCAAAATGAAGAACAGAAATACTTCAGGATTAAAGAAGCATCTACTGTCTTTTCACGAGAAGGAATCGCGACTATTACTTCCTGCAAGTCAACTAATCAAGCAAAAGCCAACAAAGGGGCCCATATCAAAGTTTTTAATGAGAGATGGAGAAAATAGACAGGTAAGAAAAAATACCTACCTAAGTGTTAATATACGTAATTATAGTTAGGTACCTACCTAATTACCAACAACAAAACATATAAAAGTATGGCAATTCTGGTAACAAGTAGGTAGATACCTATTTAACATTTTTTTCCGCCCCATGTCATTGGTTGTGCGTGGGAGATTGTCGTGCACATTTCTCTCCCCGGCTGACCCAGAGCCGTATATCTCGCCATGCATTACAAATTGCGTTGGTGCGCCAACAAAACAATTTGTAATGCATAAATATCGATGTAGATAAAAAAGTGGTCTATGCAGATAAATGAATCATAATTATGACCGATTAATTACTAATATTCCCGGTAACCCCTGCAACTAAGCTAAATTGCTTGTGCTAGGAGTGGGTTCACATTCGGTAGTGTAATGGCTAGAATTCGAGCCCGGGACCTCTCAATAGTAAGGGACTCCTTAACCACTAAGCTATCGACGCTTCTCACAATAATAACGAAAATAACTGAATTTGTTTACAGAGACTTCGACCGGGTTCGATTCCCGGTTACCTATGTATGAAAGTTAGTAGAAAAGTTTGAATGTCATTATTATTAACTGAATTTGTTTACAGAGCTTCGACCGGGTTCGATTCCCGGTTATGTATGAAAGTTAGTAGAAAAGTTTGAATGTCATTATTATTAACTGAATTTGTTTACAGAGACTTCGACCGGGTTCGATTCCCGGTTATGTATGAAAGTTAGTAGAAAAGTTTGAATGTCATTATTATTAACTGAATTTGTTTACAGAGACTTCGACCGGGTTCGATTCCCGGTTATGTATGAAAGTTAGAAGAAAAGTTTGACTGTCATTATTATTATATCCAAAATCGAAGCCATGGTTGCTAATAACAAATCTCGCTATATCTCATAGTTTCTAACTTCTCCCCACTGACCCATTTGGGTTGATCACTCTGTATACTATCATAATACATTTAGTGAAAAGCTGTTAATTAATAATAATTAAACGACGAACAAACAAAATATTCATAGTATTGATGTTGTATTGTATCATATAATTATCATAATATGTTTTATTATTTTATTTCAGCCAGCACTTTCTAGAAACCGCAGTGAAAACTTTGTGGCAGCTACAGTTGATTGGATTGTGAAAAAATATCTTCCTTTCTCATTTTTTGATGATGAAGATACACAAGAATATTTTCGATCCATTTGCCCGAACCCGATGATGGTATTTCCTAAAAGGTCAACTCTCAGACGGAAGATTAAATAGCGATTTGAAGAACTACAATCTCATGTTAAGAACCGACTACAATATTACTCGTGCAAAATGTCATTTACCATAGATGGATGGACCTCTATTGCTGGTAGGAGTTACTATGGCGTCACTGTGCACTATATAGACAACGAGTGGAAATATCGATCTATAGTCCTTGATTTTATGCCTTCACACGGTCGACATACTGGGGAAGATATTGCAACTATTTTCCACGAATGTTTAGTTGAATATGATTTGGTTGATAAAATACAGGGTATTACGGTCGACAACGCTAGTGCAAATACGCAATTTATGTTTGAACTTGGCAAACAAATGCCACATTTTGACTCAGACAATCAACATTTCCGGTGCTTTGCTCACATTTTGAACCTTGGTGTACAAGATTTATTAAAAACTTTAGCATTACATAGTGACACTGAAAATGCAGAAAGAGAACAGCAGTATGAAGAGGAAAGTGAAGAAGATGAAGAACATATTCCAAATATTGCTGACTCACGTACAGCGATTACAAAATTACGCAGTATTTGTTGTAAAATAAAAAGAAGTGAGATCTTAAAAAGAAAGTTCCACTCTGCTTGTGAAGCATCTGGTGTGCCAGCTGATCTTAATCCCATACTTGACTGTCCAACAAGATGGAATTCTACACATGATATGATTGGATTTGGTATAAAAGTCCGAATGGGTATTAACATATTGTGTACTTCTGTCAGCGAATTAAACGATTTTCAAATCACGGAAATTGAATGGCGAATACTCGACAAAATATATAAGTTTCTAATAAACTTTAAAGTTTTATCAACTAAACTTGGTGGAGAAAAATATGTTACAATACCGCTAGTCGTTGTGTCATTCAATCTTTTACTGGATAAAATTGAATCCATGGCAAAACAATTAGACGAGAAACCAAATCGAACCGAAGTGGACGAAAAGCTCGTTCTGGGTTTTCAAGCAGCCCGAGATAAAATGCTTAAGCATTATAAGAAGAGCAACTGGATTTACTGTACAAGTTTAATTTTAGACCCTAGGCACAAAGCTGAGACTTTCGAAATGACTACGTGGGGACAGCAAATAAAAACAGAAAGCCTGCGCAAATTCAATGAAATTTATACGCAATATAAAAGTACAATAAACCTTATGTCTAAGTCTCCACAGAACAATGAAAATATTGAAAATATTCTTCACGATCATGATGAAGATATTGAAGATGAAGACATAATAGATTTCGAGAAGCTATACACAGGTCCCTCTACGTCTTCAGGATCTGGCTGTGGCTTAATGAAAACTGACGAGTTGGAGGAGTATTTAAGTAAGCCGAGAGCCACCAGCTCGGAAGACATTTTAGAGTGGTGGAGGACGCATGAAACGGAATATCCGATTTTATCCAAGATGGCTCGTGATTTTCTTTCAATACCTGCAACTTCAGTACCCGCTGAAAGATTATTTTCTAAAGCATCACTAGTAATAAGAAAACACAGAAATAGGTTAAGTGATGAGTCAGCCAGGTGGTTACTTTGCATTAATTCTTGGTCAAAAGAATTATTATAATAATTCTCTTATTATTAATATTATTAAAAATCTACCTGATATTTACCATGTTTATTGTTTCTTGAGCTTAAAATTGATAATTTCAATAAATAGTATTTTGCATACTTTGTCTTTATTATGTTTCCTTCCATATATGGTGATTACGATTACTATCACTATTTATCTTGACAATATTTAAAAAATGATGTCAAGTCATTGACATAGGAATCTATGTCAATGTAATCTCAAGTTTCCATACTTCATTACGATGTTTCATATCTTACTAAATCACACTAAGCAATTGATAAGTGCGAGACTTGCAAGACTCGCAAGACTCTTGCTGCAAGACCAAGACCAAGACCGAGACTGAGCGTGCAAGACCAAGACCAAGACCAAGACCAGGGGTATAGGTGCAAGACCAAGACCAAGACTGGCTCAAGTCTCGTCTTGGTCTTGCAATGGGCAACACTAATCATAATGGACATCTACACGATAAAAGGATCTTCATTGTGTATCCGACGCCACAGCTGATCTTGAGATCGGCCTGAATTTAAAACGCAATTCTGGGTCAGAATTGAACTGTGCAAAGGTTGTCGGCGGCTAGCTAGCAAATCTGGGCATCAAAATACACACAGTCCTCTCTTATCGAATCAACTCCGACCTCTGTTCGGCCGAATAGAACTCTAACCGATATATATACCTAAATATAATATAAAACTATGCCATGGTATTGGGGCAAGGTAGCTTTGTGCACCTTATAATTATCCATGTCCTCGGCTGTGTTGATTTAACCGCTTCTCAGCGATGAAAAGGAGTTGAATTCGAGCCCCATAATTCCATGCGTGGAAGCCTGGTGCCAGGCCGTAGGAAATCCCCGTAAATGCCAGAGTGATTTGGGCAGCAAAGATGGCTTCGCCATTGACTCAATTAACAGTCATATACGCGCGTTGAAGCACTTACTAGACCTAATTTGCCTCAGTACATGACTAAATCGAGACAAGTTACTCTTGAGGGCTTAACAACTTTTTTTTTGTAAATACCTAAAGGTCCATTTAAATTAGGCCGAAGTGAATATATGACTTGTTATTTTGGGAATACCATCACTACATTGCACACTCGCATAATCAGACGCGATTGGATTAAGTACACTTGCCACAAAGACTATCCTCAAACTCATAAGCACTGAAGTTATCTTGTAATGAAGCAACCAAGCTCTTATACATAGATTCAAATATATATAGACGATCACATATCTGGCCCTGTACCACCACAACCTAATCTAAGTTAAGTGGTCCTCGCCAATTACCACAGTGGGTGAGTTCTTTCCATATATGGGATTATTATTAGATTATTAGATACAGAACATAATCTGGATGGCGATGGATCTCCGTGGTGTGATCATCCTTACAAACCTCTTTAACCGTGTACTCCTCATTGGGCATATTCTAAGGCAGACTGGAGACTGAGCATCATTATGCTCAGCCTCTAGTATTTAAAGGCAAGAGTTTGGTGCAGGAGTGTGGCAACTACCGTGGTATAAAGGTATTGTCACTCACTATGAATCTCTTCGAGAGGCTAATTTACTCCCGGATTCGAAACAAGTGTGCACACTTGGAGTGTCAATATGGGATCTGCTCCGGCCACGGGACCTTGGATCCAGTTTTTGCACTAAGGAACGTACGTCAAGAGAAATACAGGACGAAGAATACACCTCCGCATTGCCTATTTCTGGACATGCAGAACGTCTTGACTGTTATCCTCGTGTGATAATCTGGTAGGCATTAAGGCCCAAAGGGGTTTCAGAATCTTAAATTGACATCATCCGATACCTGTACTTTGATTTCGGTTTCGTGGTTCGGACCACTGTTTGCGAAACGATACCCTTCCTCATCACAGTTGGGATACACTAGGAACCGTCCTTAGTCCGTTTCTCTTTAGCGTGATATTAGACGTTCTGTTGGACAGTATTAGAAATTCACATGAGCAACCTCTGTGGTTGCTCAAGTATGCTGATGATATCGCACTGGCGGACGAGGACAGGGGCAGAAAGGTGCGACGTGTGAAGACGTGAAAGGAAGCGCTTAAGAACCGCGGTTTGAACCTTAATGTGGCGAAGACTGAGTACTTGGCGTTAAACTCAAAAGATCCCATACCCGTCCGCATAGGCGAAGACTTGATCGAGTGCACGAACAAGTTAAGCACTCGGGATGTGTACTTCACGCGACTGGTTACATCGATTGCGAAGTCAAGACACGCATTGCCGCTGCATGGACCAAGTGTCGTGAGATGACTGGTATCATCTGGTGCAGCCCTTCGCGGCAGCCACCTGACTACGTGGAAAACAAATGTCTGGCCATGGCAATGCTGGGCCCCGGTAGGAGGGGGAGACCCAAGAAGTGCTGGTTTAACGACGAAAGGGATGACATGCGTGCCAATGGTCTCACTACCATGGATGCCCAAGGTCGTGCGAAGTGCAGAAGGTAAAGCAGGAAAGTGGGCTTCGGGCTCCGAGGTGTAAGCCTCAGATGCAATCGTGACAGAACACTGAGATGATGATGGATTTGGATAGTTAAGTATATCTTTAAATAGAAACTCAATTGCCATTGCTATCATATTATGTCAAAACACCCATCGGATAAACAAACCTCTATACTTATTCTCAAAACGAATGATTTCCAAAGTCATAAAAGCTAATATCAACCTAAAAATATTCATTGAATATTCTTTCATCTTGATATTCTGAAACCTGATCCAATTAGTCGATGCACTACCAACACTAATCGTTGATAAAACGGGCACGATTGGAATGAAATGAGATTGGACGATCGTATTCCTGTGGACAAAACTCACAACGGAGCCCCTAAAAATAGGGGGAAGTTCGAAGTAATAAGAATAATAAAATGGCTCTATTTTACCGCTCGTAAACCTACCGGAGCAAGAATGAAATTAGACGAAGCTAAAAAACCGCCATTGTTTACGGTTTAGTTCCCTGTTTTACATTTTTTTCAGGTGAGGACCGTGATGTTTGATATGATATATTATTAACCGAGAATTAGTTTTAATATATAATAAAATTTTCAAAATATAATATCTTATTATTAATACACATCTCATCAGAAAAATCAAAACACTTTAATGTTTATGATATCTGTCCTGATTTAACACAAAAGGGTTTTCATTCCATGAAAAAAATCACATGATTATATAATGGCAGTTTGGCCATTACAGTTGAAAGCGAAAATTCTAAATTATAATTTCATTGGTTTATCCTAAAAAAGAAATAAATCATTGTTTTGAGACAATTGTATTTTTAGAGTTGAGGAACATCTCACCTTTGAAACTAAAATTAGCGTTTATCTTGAAACTTTTTCTTCTTTATATGTTTACTGTAACTTTGGGACGTCTGAAAAAAAAGTTTTGATTTTAAACATATGGATACTTTGCCCGCAGAAGCCGCCCAAGTGGTGGCCTTGATGGATACTGGACTTAGTCAGCGTGTTGAGGCTGAAAGATTGCATCTAAGTCTGTCCTCTGTTCATAGAATCTACAAATGCTATCGGGAGACAGGTTTGTTCACCCGCCGTTCAGGAACTAGCAGAAATCGGGTCACTTCTGAGCGAGATGATAGATTTATTGTAACAACTTCCTTACGAAATGGACGCCTTAACGCTTTTCAAATGCAGCAACAGCTTCATGTTGTAAGTAGAGTGGCTGTAAGTGACTCAACCATTAGAAGAAGGTTGAAGGAACGTGGACTGGTACCGCACAAGCCAGCAAATGGGCTGAAATTAACTGCAGACCATCGAAGAGCGCGCCTTAACTTTGCACGTGAGCACCTAAGTTGGTCATACCTCCAGTGGAGCAAAGTTCTCCATAAAATAAATAAATAATAATGATGATAAAATAATATAATAATAGAATAATATAATAATAGAACAATAATAATAATAATGGTCTCAGGTGGTCTCAGACCGAATTGGACGCCCTGAATAGAAGAGTCCGCGCGACTAGGACCCTCCATAGAATGCTCCACCCGAAGTCTTCGGTTATAAGATTGTACATCCCGCGAAAGTGTGGAGGCCGGGGCCTTCTCAGTGCCAAGGCTATGCACAATCGCGAGGTATACAGTCTCAGGGAATATTTCCTATCGAAGACGTACAGTGAGATGCATAGGTTGGTCATTGAATGCGATAAAGGACTGACCCCGCTAGCCCTGGCTAACACAGAGTGGCGTGCACCAGCAGTACTTGATACTTCTGAGCGTGAGGTCGTGTGGAAGGGTAAAGAGCTGCACGGACGCTTCTTTAAGGCTTTACATGAGCCTCACGTGGACCGAGAGGCCTCCGTGCACTGACTACGATTTGGTGACCTCTTTGGGGAAACCGAGGGTTTTGTCTTTTCGATACAAGACCAGGTTATCAAGACGAACAACTACAGGAGGTACATACTGAGGGATGGAACCACGGACGTGTGTAATTTATGCCACCGTCTTGGCGAGTCACTCAGACATGTGACCTCCGGTTGTTCCATGCTTGCTAACACTGAGTATCTGCACGGGCACAACCAAGTAGCCAGAATTCTACATCAAGAACTTGCCTTTAAATACGGCCTCATTGCGCAGAGGCTGCCATACTACAAGTACGTGCCGGAAGCCGTATTCGACAATGACCGCGTCAAGCTCTACCGGGACCGGTCCATCATCACGGATAGGACAATTCTAGCGAATAAGCCTGATATCGTGCTGATGGACTGGGCAGAGTCACGGGTATTTCTTGTGGACATCACTATTCCCTATGACCAGAACCTCGTCCGCGCCGAAGCAGATAAGAAAACCAAATATTTGGACCTGGCGCACGAGGTTACCGACATGTGGAGGGTGCGGTCCACAAAAATAGTCCCGGTTGTTATTTCAGCCAATGGTTTGATCGCGAGGAGTCTCTCAGTTCATCTAGGGAGGCTAGGGATTAGTGGGAAGTCAGTGGCGGCCACGATGCAGAGAGCGGTCTTGCTTGACAATGCCCGAATAGTCCGGCAGTTCCTCTGCCAATCGTCGTAATGCCCTGGCCGACTGCTGGTTGCTCGCCGGGGTTATCTCGCCACCTATCCCTTACTCTAGGGTGAGGCGTCATATAGCTCGATATATAATAATGATAATGAAGTGTGTTTAGTTTAATTATTAAATAATTATAGTTTGATATTTGTACCGCGTATGTCGGTGTTTGTTTATTATTTTTCTTGGCGTACCCGCTCATAATGATTTGGGCACAATAGCACACATAAAACAAAATATATTAAGCCATGCATTTTAGCAGAAAGTCTTCACCTGTAGAAGAAGTAGGAAATGTTGATCTCAAAACTTACCCGGAGCCGACAGCAGTTGGCCACGGGGTCAAAGTGAAAGGTCATATACATTGCTATAGTAAATGTTCTCAGAAAATGCAAAAATTGAATAAAACTCAAATTCGAAAATTTCGCCACTAAACGATTCAAAGCTGCTTTTTTTATTTCATACACTTGCTTGTCATCTGACTTATTGCAGATTATACAAACAGATTCATCCATACTGATAATCTAAAAAGTCAAAATCAAATTAATAATGCCTTCAAAATTTTATCATGAGTATATCTATCTATCTTTGTTTGTATAAAATAAACGAAATTACTATTTTTTATTCTTGTACTAAAATATTATTCAATTTTAATTTTTAGGTTATGTTACGTTAAACATACTATTTTTGAAAGAAAATATTACTATTTTCGTAGAAATAAAATGTTTTGAAAAATATAAAAATAAAAAACCAATAACCTGGTTACTTCAATTTTTCACCAAAATTTTGAGGTAATGTGAAAAAATTGTAAAAACAAAAGTTGTTGATCTTTTTATTACCGGGTTTTGCCGGAAATCGAGGTATACCATTTTTTACCCTTAAAAACTCACCCCCTCCCACTTCCCGAACTCGGATCGACCGTAATTTATTTTTCCTTTCATTTTTATCATATTCCCCTCCTTTTCTAATGGGTTTCATTTTACTGTATTTTTTTTTGGTTTCAAAAATTATCGACCCTGGTCTATAATAATATAGCGCAACTGAAAAATTACACCTTATATTTTTTTGTGAGTTTAAATATAAGCATAATATAAAACAAAATGTTTAAATGAAATGCTGTTCAGTGTGAAATATGGTTAGTTTACTTTGGGGCCGAAGCAATTTTACCGTGCAATGGGCCGAGAGAATCCATCCGTGGGCGGGTGACACGCACCGACCAACAGTTTCCATTCTCTATAAAGTAGGTAGCCAGCCACAAACAGGTGAAGCGTTTGCATGCATTTCTGTATGTGGACTGTACTGAAGATATTGTATAATTAACTCGGAAAATAAATGTCACGTTTCATACAATATGAAATAGTAGCAAAAGAGTGGCAATAGTATTTTTGCATGTAGCGGTAATATTATTTATTATACAGTAACTTTTAATTAATATGAATATTTGTGAACTTTGACTCTAGCAGAGTTATCTCCTGAAGGTAATCCAGTCATCCAGATAGGATAGATAGTTATCTATCCTATCTGGATGACTGGATTACTTCACTACTAATTATGTTAACTATTTTAATAATCAAACCGACTTCAATAACCAAGGCACTGTAAATAAATCTGTGATTCAATTATTTTAAACTTTACAGTGCTTCTATGTTAATTCAAGTCGGTATTTTTTTTTCAAATAGTTTATTTTAGTTTATTTCTCCCTTTTTAGTGAATGTAACTCAATATCTTAAGTTTATTCCCCGTTGCATTCCAGGCTGCCACCTCGGAGTCCTGAGGTTGTTTACTCCTTCTCCTTCTTTTAATTTGGCTAATACGGATTTTATGGGAATGACTGCCGTCTGACCTTCAAACCCCGAGAGGAAAACCAGAGCCTCCTCCGTCGATCAGTAGGAGTACCAGCTTGCAGGTGAGGCTGACTTTCCAGCCTAGTGAGTGATGTAGACGGTGCCCCGCATCTCAGGTCTCCTATTTCTTCGTGCTTTGTCATAAGTGACCTAACACGAAGGGTGTACACTTCTATCATATCTTTCCGTGTAGGGATGCGCTGTTCCACTTTCCACTCCTCACTCCTTTCCACTACATTCTTCACTACACTCTCCAGTCCACTCTTCACTCCAATCTCCACTCTACTCTTCACTTCACTCTCCACTCCACTCTCCACTACACTCTCCACTCCACTCTCCATACCACTTTCCACTCCACTCTCCACTACACTCTCCACTCCACTGCTCACTCCACTCTCCAGTCAACTCCACTCACCACTCCACTTCCAATTCCACTCCAATTCACTTCATTCCGCTCCGCCCTACTTTGCTCCACCTCATTCCACTCTACTCTGAACTCCATTCTCCACTCACCGCTACCTCACTGATGTATCGAATGTTCGAATCTGTAACGTTATATTACAGGTGAATACTCAAAGTGAGGGAGCACCTTACAACAAATATTTGATTCGCTATCGAATTCACAAAATGGCGTTAATTCTGTTGCTCATCTCACTAAACTAAACTGATTCTAAAACTATTTCATTTGATTCGAAATTTTGTTCTATGTGTCGTCGGATTACATCTAGACTATATTAAAAAAGTTGTCTAGTTTAGAGTTTTGTAACAGCAGAGTCGGTCGGCAAATATATACGGTCTTTTATAAAATGTCTTCCAAAATTCCAAACAAAAGACATTTGACGTCATGTTCGATCATCACTCGATAATTTCACATTTTCTGTTTGATTTTGGGGAGTTTCCTGCTGCATCTCCAGAGTTCTAGGTCTAATACTAACAAAATTTATATGAGACCAACTTGGAGTTAAACCGAATCCAATGCAAAAAGATTTTAAATCAGTTCATAAACGACGGAAATATCGATGAACATCCAAATTAGATACAGCTAGACGAACATAGAACGTAATCGGCCTCCTGTTTGAAGTCGGTAGCAAACAAAGTCCTCCGACGCGTCTATCTGATCGCGTTACACTCAAAAACTGCTGCACCGGTATTTATGCTGTTTTCACCAATGAATAGAGTGGTTCTCGACGAAGGATTTAGTATATAATTTGTCAAGTTTTTGTACATTGGTACAAAATAAGCCGTATGGGAGCTTTCAATGAAAACGATGCCTAAACCCTTTGAGATATAACAAAATGATGTGTAGTGGTGGAATTGTGTATTTTATATAAGGTCTAAAGAAAAGTTCGCAGTGGAATATGTCTATCTCTTAAGGATAACATACTATCTTCATTTTAATACTTCAAAAAATGGTCAATTTAAAAGCGGTAATTGAAAAGCTATTTACACAAATATGGTATTAATCCTTATCGGTTTAAATAAGTTACAGGTTTCAAGCATTTCATGTACATTATTTTACTCATTCATACCATGTAATTTAAACGAATATCTTAGGAGTATTCGCAAACAAAATAACGAGCGCGAGAATGAAATTCAAGCGCCTCGCTTCGCTTGATAAAATTTTTGTTCTTTTTGTTTTTTTTTTTAACGTGCGGAAATCCCTTCGGATACCCCCCCGCCGGCCAGCGGGGGTGGTTATGTCGTGTCTCGACTAAAACCGCACGGTGTCCTCCCCAAGTGTCCGTTGCCGGGCACCCCGGGTAAGCCCTCGAAGGTTGCCGGCGGACTTTGGCCGCCACCGCGGCTTCACCTGGTGGGGTCGGGTTTTATCCCGCTTCGGTGAGTTGGCAGGCGTGTGTAAGGACACACACGACACGCCTCCGCCGCGGCCTGCTTCTGTAAGGACGGCGAGTCGGCCAACTGCCGTCCTCACGCCCCGATCATGGAGGTAATCGCCGACCCCTGCCTGAATTTGGTAGAGGGATAGATTATAGTCTAAAATAATACAGAGGCCGCTTTTTATCTCTGGAATAGTTTCTCATGGGTAGCAGGAACGGGATCAGAATTCCACGTGCTCGAAGCCACGGTTAACAATCTTCCACATAACTGTTAATTATGTATTTAGTTTTCCTATTTACTACGGGTCTATTACTATTGCGAACACATCAGATCTCTGCAAACTAGCAAACCTGTTAAACCTATCGTTATACCCGAAATCTCAATTCGGACTCCCATATCGAAATCCCATACCTACTTGCGAAGAGTTGGAGTCCGAAGCCAAAGCCTGGCCATTCCCAGTAGTAAATAAGACAGTCCTAAGAGCATCCTGAAAGTGAATACCAAAGTTTATGCTTTCTAGAGAGTATACTCGTAGAATCAGCTCATGGAATTTCAGAAGAAGGTACGGAGACTTCCCTGAAAGAAACAGCAAAAAGTAAAATTTACAGTAAGTATAATTTATTTGTGACAATAAAGAGTCTACGTGAACCCTTACATGATGAACCACATACAGTCTCGGAATATTGAGATTAATTCGGATCAGTATGCAAAATGGCGAGCGAGTAAGGTTAATTATGAAAATTCAATAATGTTCTGTATGATGTAAGTTTAAAATTGAATTTGTTACAAAGTCATTTGAATTGCAGTTCTAATCAATAGTGATTAGAACTGCAATTCAAATGAAGAGATGACGATAGCGTCAGCATGTATTTACTAATGTATGCTGGTAAATATAATACAGCGAAAAATAATGTAGAATTTGCGAAATAAGCGGTTTTCCTAAATTCACAACAGTTTTTAGAAGTTTAGTGAGAGTCGTAAATTTAGTAACAGACCATCATAAAGGCTAGTCATTTGCTGATTAATTTGAAAAATTTAAACAAAACATAACTTCACGCCTGTACCTATCCCTGAAGGGGTAATCAGAGGTGTATTACAAAATTTAAGACTTATTAAAATCAATAATTTGTATTTCGTGAATGCTTTTTTTCTAAAAAGATGCTGGCGGAAATGTGCACACAGGTAGATTTCAGTCGATATTAATTTCGTGCTATAATTTTTTATGATTAAGGTTTAAAACCACAATGTTTTGAAATTTTAGCACAACTTTTGGTGAGTTTATTTGTTTACAAGCTTTTTTTAATGGTTAGATGGATATTAAAGTGAACAGGAAAGCTTTGTAAACAAGAGGAAGAAAATTCTAAGGTTAGATGTTTACTAAGTCATTTACTCGATTCGACAATTTTAACCAATTAAATTACTTGTTCAATTTCACACTGTTTCCATACAAGAAACTACCTGTATTAACTATTTACTCTATTCATTGAATATAAACCGTTTAACATTTTCTAACCACTATAGAACATAACATACAGAGAACATTCGAATTTCAAATGAATTGTCTTCATCAACAAACTGTGGGATCAGACACGTGTCGACAGTAACATATTGCAAACTATTTTTCTTACATAGTACCACATCAAGAACAGGTCTCTTCGCCTACGGAATTGTTTAATATGTGTTCACTTCGTAACACGTACCCACAATGATTCATATGTATTTTCTATTTGTATGTAAACTTGTGAGTTGTTGCGTGGATAAGGTAAGAAATATTGTTAAATGTACATTTTTTATTTCCACACGAAAGTTTTATTCCCCCCCCCCCTCCCGGATACCCCCCGCCGGCCAGCGAGGGCGGTTATGTCGGGCTTGAACCGACTAAAACCGCACGCCGTCTAGGGTCTACAGACGCCGGGGTGTAAGGTTGCCCATATAGCATATCTCTCGCACCCCGACTGACCCTGGGCCATCTCCGATTTCGAGACGGCCCCCTCGGGTTTGGGAACCACGGTGTCCTCGTTTTGCCCCGGTTTGGGGGAGCCCAGATTTGGGGGATGTTTAATGTCCCTTTTTTTCCGCACGGAAATCCCTTCGGATACCTCGCCACCGGCTAGCGGGGGTGGTTATGTCGGGGTTGAACCGACTAAAACCGAACGCCGTCTCGGGTCTTAAAACGCCCGGGTGTAAGGTTGCCCATAGAGCATATCCCTCGCACCCCGACTGACCCTGGGCCATCTCCGGTTTCGAGATGGCCCCCTCGGGTTTGGAAATCACGGTGTCCCCGTCTTGCCCCGGTTTGGGGGCAATGTACTGCCCCCGGACCCGACGGCATTCCAGGCCGAGCATGGGTCCTGGCCCTGGAGGAACTAGGGCCTCGACTGGTGGCGCTCTTTAGCGCATGCCTCGAAAGGGGTGCTAGTCGCCCCACCGTCCCGGCCTGCTTCTGTTGGGGTGATAGGCGGCCTCACCTGCCACCCCCAGGCCTGCGCTTATGGAGGACGGAGGTCGTTAAGCGACCTCCGGCACCTGAGACGCCTGCGACGCGCGGCGAGCGTGTTGCGGGCTCGGCGGGCCGGGAGAGTTCTAAATCTCTCCCGGGAGCTCCGCACCATTGCCGCAATCATGCTGCCGAGCGAGAGGACTCTCACCCTGATGGCTGCCACGAGGTCACGCCTCGGCGCCTCCCATGCCGGGCAGTCCGCCAGCGTGTGCAGCCCTAAGTCGTCGCTCGCGTTGCAGTGATGACACTCAGGCGTTGGCTCCTTCCTGATCCGAGGCATGTGGTCCCCGAAGCTCCCCTTACCGGAAATCACCTGCGTCAGTCGGTAATGTTTAATGTAACTACTGACAATTTTTTATGGGACCCAAAAAAAAAGAGTTGTTGATGTTACAGTACTCGTAATGCGTTCTCCAGGAGTTACAGAAGCTTGAATTAGTGATGACTGAGTGAGAATATGACGTGCAAAATTCATGTTGAGTAGTTTTGTCATAAATTGTAATTGAAAAAAAAAACTACATTCAAACAGGACTTGAAAGTTATATGCTATGGTGATCGCTTATCATGGTATAAAACAAAATTTTAAATATGTGATAAATCCAAAAAATATAAATAACATTATGCATTATTTCCGTCTATAGTGTTAGCTAGCATTTAGTTTGTGAATCCCAATGTTTAAAACTCGGGCTTTCTAAAGTGTGTGTGTGTGTGCAGGCTATAGAATTAGTTTGAGAATGGCTTCTCTATTGTTTCGTCGCCGGCCTGAAGTTATGACATGATATGTCAACGTGTTTGTTATAATAATCTATCTTGGTATCTATTCAAACATTTAACGCAAGACTCAAGGAAGTTGGCTTCTCCCACTGCATTTGTATCTAGTTTCGCACAATGCGAAAGTTTAAAACTTTAAAAAGGCAAATCATAAGTTACAGTTAAAATAATTTAATTGCCTTCAAATATTTTTTCCAAAAAATATTCATGAATTTGGTAACATTTTCCGTTTGGTTGGGAACTCTCTTAAGTACACATACTCTCATGTAAAATAAATAAATAAATAAATATTCTACGACATTCTACACAGCGCTATCTAGACCCAAAGTAAGCATAGTTTAACTAGCTTGTGTTATGGGTTCCAGAATGCGGATAAACATACTTATATACTTTTTTTTTTATAAATACATACTTATTATACATAGAAACACCCAGACCAATGCAAATAGACATATTCATGCATACAAATATTTGCACTGAGCGGAAATCGAACCCGCGCCCCCTGTCGTAGCAGTCGAATGCACTACCGCTACGCCACAGAGGCCGTCATGAAGAGGGTCCTATCACTCCCTTACTCTGTAATAACTCTGTCTCTCTCACTTTATCAGTAGGTATTCGTTATTGGAAACACTTGACAGGGCACACAAAAATTATATCAGTTTTAAAGTAAAGCACATAGGCAGGTACATACTAAAAATATAAGTTAGTAAACTTTTATATTCCTTGTAACTTTAATTAAATATTAAATTTGTTGAATGCATGAATGTGCTTATCCATACTTTTTGCGTTGGGATGACTCAAGAATAGATATTGGGATGAGTTAAGAATAATAAATATTTTTTTGAGGTGGGTCGAGTAAGGAATACGTATTTGGGATGATTTAGGAATGGGGTGAGTTTCAGTGGGATGCATGTGTAACAACCCGAAGTGATCTACACGATCACTTCGGGTTGTTACACAGAGCGGTTACACACAGCGATTCCGATATTCTAATTAATTAGATAGAGTGAAGGTTTTAGCACACCTTTTTGCACGTATTTACGTAAATTTCGGTTAAAAGCAAAGTCTTACAGCACAAGCATTTTTTTTTTTTTTTTTTTTTTTTACGTGCGGAAATCCCTTCGGATACCCCCCCGCTGGCCAGCGGGAGTGGTTATGTCGTAATGAAAAAATCAAAAAATAAAACAGTTGAAAATTAAGGTATATTTTGGTTCTTGCAAGTTTTCGAGAAAATCTAAATTTGCCAGTATATTTTGTCGTATTGACTCAGGGCCTAAATTTTTATACACCTAATCGGGAATATAGACTTCAATATCTGGTGTCAATTTCAACTTGCTAAGTCCACCCATTCCTGAGAAAACGGTTGTGACACACGGACAGACAGACAGACGGATACGAGAGTGATCTTATAAGGGTTTCTTTTTTATCTTTTGAGGTACGGAACCCTAAAAAGGACCTTGAGCATCAACAATGAGACTATCTTCGGTATGGACGTAGCAGTTATTTAAATTCCACCTAACCCATACCCATTATGATCAGTGCTGTGTTACATGATTTAACTTACATCTCCCCTTATTTGTTCTAAGTATAAATATGAGTTATGAAAGCAGCACAGAGATATTGCTTTAAGTAGAATTTATCTTAAAACTAATTTAAAGAATAGCGCTGCTAGTAAATCTATCATATCTACTTTACATTTGAACCTAACTTAGAATAAACTGATTGGACTGACTATGGTGTATCAAAGGAGTCCCCAGCTGGCGTTGAAATGATATTATTTATATCGACACGATTTGAAAAACCACGCTGAGAATTTTAACTCACATCTGTTAAGCAATGCTTAAAATATCATCGATACAACATACAAAAATTATTCGCCTTCACGACGTATTTAAAACAAAGAAGTATTAACATGTGTTAATTTTTGCAAAATGAACTGCATTATCTCATTGGTTAATGTAATATAAAATAAAAATGGTTTTAATAACTAAATAAGATGTAATTTGATTTCTTTGTCAAGCTTTGATACGAGACTGTTGGTTAATAATCATTTTTGATTATTGTAAACGGACGCGTTTACCAAATTGTGCTGGATTGAAATCGCTAAGCTTTGGCTATGAAAAAAATAATTGTGTACAAAACGTAGATTGGGAGTTAAGTATTAAACGTAGCATTTTGCATGAAATGTTAGTAATTTAATAATTAAAATACGTTTAATTTGGACTAAATAAAAAAAAAGTAAAAAATTAGATGTTTGTTTAGAATAATATCGGCATGTTAAGTAAGTACAAAAAAGGGGTCTAATGGTTTGCGGGAGTTAGACGACGCGATTCTAATCAGGTAAAGATTTCAGTATGGGCCTTCTCTTTGTTTTGAAATACGTAGGTCCATTTCTTATTAAAAAAAAGGCCCGAAGTTACCAAGCGGCCGAGGGACGTGTGACGTCACTAAGACGCATCTTATGGGGGTAAGCGGGGAGTAAGCGAAATATAAAACTGATTTCAAACCGGGACAGAGGATAGCTCGTCGCAGGCGCACACGCTCTGTTAATACTATTGGTAATTATCGTTGGCTGTGACATGCTAATATAATTGGCGATTCTTTTAACGAGTAGTGCGCGTAATATCAGTGACAAATGGTAACGCTCTTTGAATTAAATATTCAAAGATTCCTATATTTTGTATAACCTACCTCAATAAAATTCCTAGAACCGTGGCAAACCAAAAACTTGTAGGTATCATATGCCATTGGGTCTGATTTTGTAAGCGATTCGCACACCTATTTCCTATTGTTACGTGCGCGGGGTACAAATTAAATGCCGTTTACACAACGAAGAAGTTTATTAGCTCACCACAAACTAGACAACTAGATAACTAGCCCACACAGTACTCTTCAACAGTTCAAATCGCTCAGCAGTTCACAGTAGTCCACAATCGTTGCTTAAGTCGCAGGTATAACTCTCTTGGTTCACTTCGGTAAGATGTGTTCACTTTCGCTTTCGAAAATTAACTGCCTCGTGTCGATAGCCGGGCGTCCTTTTATAGCTCTTAATAAGCGGGGTAGAATATTCCGGAAGGTACTAGGGCGTTCGAGAATAGTAGGTATTTACTGGGGCGTTCGAGAAAATAAGTACCTACACAGTCGTGCCGACGATAGAGGTGAATGCCCTTTTTATCGCGATTTGTAGGTAAAGTTGGTATAGGTAGACAAAAGGGCGTGTGATTTTGTATTGACTTTTCTGGATTTTTCTAAACGGATCGATAGAGTACTTCGACATTAACAATGCGTTTTAATTTCTAGAAGATTCGATCAGTAGTTTCCGAGATATCGACGATCGTTGTAACATTACTGATATCGATATCGATAATCGTCCCGAGCATCATTTGTTCCATGATATCGCGTCAACCTATCCACATGGACTACCTTTGGTTTTCCCCTAAGACCCTTCTTAATGCGGTAGGTGATGTCATTGATTCTTGTGACAACCGTATAGGGTCCTTCCCAGCGAGCTTGAAGTTTTGGAGATTTCCCTTTTCTGCGTAGCGGGTTGTGAAACCATACCAGTGTTCCTTCTTCAAAACCGTTGGTGTTTGCATTTCTATCGTACCGGGTTTTCATCCTTATACCTGTCTTCAAATTGTTTTCCCGTACCATTCTGTGCACCTCGTCCAGCCGGTTTTGAAGTTCACTCACGTAGTCCGTTACGGGCTTAGGACTTTCGGGTGGCGTGCCGGTTATTGCATCCACTGGTAGCCTTATCTCTCGACCAAAATTTACTTTAGCTGGAGTGTGTCCCGTACTGTCATGCACCGCAGATCGATAGGACATCAGGAACAGTGGGATGTACTGGTCCCAATCTTTTTGGTGTTCGTCGACAACTTTAGCCAAGTGATTTTCCAACGTCTGGTTAAACCTCTCGACCATTCCGTCTGACTGTGGGTGCGCTGGAGTCGTACGGGTCTTGTTTATACCGAGGAGTTTGCACATTTCTTGAAACAGAGCAGACTCGAAGTTCCGTCCTTGGTCGGAGTGGATCTCCATAGGTGCGCCATATCGACTGACCACTTCCTGAACTAGTTTCTTGGCTACAGTGACTGCTTCCTGGTTGGGTGTCGCAAATACTTCCGGCCACTTAGTGAAGTAGTCTTGCACTACTATGATGTATTTGTTACCCTCATCAGTCGTTGGAAAAGGTCCAGCAACATCAATGGCGATACGTTCCCACGGTGCCCCAACGTTGTACAGCTTCAATTTTCCTTTGCTTCTTGTCTGCGGTCCTTTAACCGAAGCACATGCAGTGCATTTACGGCACCAATCCTCGACATCTTCCCGACAACGGAGCCAGTAAAACCGCTGTCGCACTTTAACCAGGGTTTTCTTGACTCCGAGATTCCCGCCAGAAACACCATCGTGGATGTGCCGTAAGAGTGGGGCCACCTTGCTTCTTGGTACCACTACTTGCATGGTTACTTCCTTACCATCGTTAGACTCCCATTTCCTATACAGGACATCGTCTACCAGTGCTAAGCTGTCCCACTGGGCCCAATAGCTTTTGGTCGTCGAACTGTAAGCAGATACGTCACTCCATTGGGGTTTGCTGCCAAGCTGTTTCCAGTGCAGTATAGGTTTCAGATCATCATCATCCTCTTGCGCCTTCTTCATACTGCTTCCAGTCCATTCGTCGTCAAGTCCATTCACCCTTATGACTTTAATCTCTTCTCGGGCTTCGTTTCTTTGACAATGCTTGCAATCTTCAACACACGGCCTTCGTGACAAAGCATCAGCATTGCCGTGCCCTTTTCCACTTCGGTGTTCTATCACAAAGGGAAATTCCTGTAGTTGCTCGATCCATCTTGCTACTTGGCCTTCTGGGTTCTTGAATTGCAGCAACCACTGTAGCGCAGCATGATCTGTCCTTAGTGTAAACTCTCGTCCTATAAGATACTTGTTAAAATGCTGTAAAGACTTCACCACAGCGAGAAGTTCACGACGAGTAACACAGTAATTCCTTTCCGGTTTAGATAGCGATTTACTGAAGTATGCTATTACAACATGGCGATCTCCCTGCACTTGTGACAACACTCCACCTATTCCGCTGTTACTGGCGTCCGTGTCCACAATGAATCTACCTTCCCTAGTAGGATAACCCAATATAGGGGCTTCGCACAATCGTTGTTTAAGCGTACTAAAAGCTTGCTCGCAATCCAGGTCCCAAACGAAGTCTCGTTTATCTTCCGTCAGTCGGTGTAATGGTTTTGCAATATCCGAGAAATGCTTAATGAAGCGTCTGTAATACGCGCATAGTCCCAGAAACGCACGAACCTCCGTTTTGTTCTTTGGAACAGGCCATTCTTGAACAGCTTTAATCTTCTCGGGGTCGGTTTTAACTCCTTCCGTTGAGATCACATGTCCAAGATAGCTGACCTCCTTTTTAAATAGAGCGCACTTATAATATAATAAAAATATAATAAAAACTTTATTTGGAACATAAACAATAAAATAAACATAAGCAAAATTGGATCGATGACAGCTGTAAAAGTAGTATACTGTGGCACAGCCATCAACGCCACTCTCCTGATGGAAAAGATAAATGTTCCAGACTTACTAAATAACATCAAATAAAACTAAAAATTAAAATATAAAAACAAATACAGTGATACAAAACCAAATAGAAATTTGTTAAAATCGCTTGTAACTAACCTATAAAATAACTATAACTAAATTGCATGCAGAATGTTGTGTGTAGATATGTAAGTATAAGTATGTGTGGAAAGGGTGTGTATGTGTGTGAGGGTGCATTGTGTGTGTGTGTGTGTGTATGTTTTTTGTACATCAAATTGATACAAGTTCTTCCGTTGCGTCATAAGAAAGAGTCTTTAGCCACCTGTCAAGTTTATATTTCAATACACCCTTCGTCATAGGATAGATGTTCATTATTTTATTTATGGTATTATATGTTTTTGAGCTTATGTGTTTGAAATGACGGCTTGCTATTACAGTTCTTCGGTATTTTACATCACATATTCTGTCTGAGCGACGTTTAGTGACATAAATATCTGAGTTATATATTAAATTTGTTTGTTTGCGAAGGATAATCTGCGATATGAACAGCTGTCTCACTGTTAAGACTTGGCACAAGGAGTAAAGTGCCAATGTTGGGAATCGCCTTGGTTTTCTTGCGAGTACCTTTAGAACAGTACGTTGACCACGTTCGGCTCGTAACATATCGGTTTTGTGGGCTCCTCCCCAGACCAATAAGCAATACCCCAACACTGACTGAGCAAGTGCAAAGTAGACCATTTTTAAGCTGTTAAAGTTCAACACAGTTCTAAGTTTCTTAAATATGTATGTTAACTTTCTTAGACGTGCCACCGTAGCGTCAATTTGCTCTTTCCATTTTATGTGTTGGTCGACGAGTACACCTAAGTACTTGATGATATGAGTACTGACTATTTTTGCACAGTTACAATTTACGCTCAAGATACTGTTAGAGCATGTATGAGCACGAACTTCAATAGGCTCGCGAGGCAGGCTTGATTTATTGATAGAAAAAGAAATAAATTTTGTCTTACTAATATTTAGGGTCAGAAGATTAATGGTCAACCATTTCATGACAAAACTCAAACAGAGCTCAGCATTTTCACGAGCCTCTCTCCAGTTACGTCCGTGAGTTATGAGAGCTGTGTCATCAGCATATGTTATTATTTTGCAGTTGGGTAAATTCAATTGACACAGCTCATTGACGTATATGACAAAAAGGGTTGGTCCTAGAACACTCCCCTGTGGGACGCCAAAATCAAGAGACCTTTGGTTACTCAAGTAGGTATCGATTTTAGTGTACTGTTTACGATCATTCAGGTAACTGCTAAAACATCATGTGCCGTGCCGCGTATGCCGATATCCTCCAGTTTCGAAAGGAGTATAGGAACAGAAACAGTGTCGAAGGCCTTGGAGAGGTCCAGGAAGATACCTATTGTTTTATGCCTATTTTCAAAGTTGTTAATAATAGTTTCAGATAGCTCTAACACGGCATCCTCTGTGGATACACCTCTCCTGAAACCAAATTGGTTCGTCGCTAAAATTTTGGATTTATTAAGATACTCAATCAATCTGGTGTTTAGAACTTTTTCGAAGATTTTCGAAATTGTTGAAAGTAATGAAATGGGTCTAAAATTTGAAACACTGTCACGGGTGCCCGATTTATAGATCGGATGTATAACTGCTGTTTTTAATATGTCAGGGAAAATACCCTTCAAAAAACATAAGTTAATAATGTTAACAAGAACCGGAATTATAACATGTCTAGTAGCTTTCACAACGGCAGCAGTTATACCATCCAGTCCAGCTGCGCTTTGGTCCTTGAGATTAAGAATAATATTTTCTAGCTCTATATAATCTACGTTGTAAAGTGCCAATGAGGTAAGAGGAGGATGCTTTACAGATTTTGACGTAACCAGGGTATTAACAGAACCAGACACTTGTTTATAAAATGTGGATTCCTTAATTGTACACGCCAAGTGTTTACCCACATCGGCAAAATAGTCATTGACTGCGTTTATGGACTCAGAAGGATCCCCACAGCACCCCAATAGCTCCGACGACGGTGTTTTGTTTTGACCTAGGTTTGCACTTTGTTTAATAAGACGCCATGTATCCTTAGGATTATTTCTGGCCTTCTGGAACCTAGAACGTTCGTACTCACATCTGACTTTTTTTAAGAGGTCATTACAGAAGTTTCGATAGCGACAGAAAACCAGCTTGTGTGACTCATTTCCGGGATTGTTTTTATACTTTCTGTATAGTTTGTCACGGTGACGTATACATCTTAGAAGACCAGGGGTAATCCAAGGTTTAATAACATGTTTCCTACATGGACTTTGTAAGGTATAGCAGTTAGATTTAATGGCAGTGGACAGTATTGACACAAGTGATTCCGTGGCTGTATTTGGGTTTTGTAAATTTAAAATATGAGAAAAGTCAGCATTGCTAATACATTTAACAACCGCTGGCATATCAGTTCTTGTTTTATAGACCTCACGAGCATTTTTTATTAAGTTAATTTTACAGAACACAACAACCGGACGGTGGTCTGTAATCGGAGCATCAAGCACTAGTGCAGTAGCAGTAGCTTGGGAACGTAGTATCACATGATCGAGGCACCGTAACAACCTGGTCGGAATAGTGTAAGCAGGAAGAATGCCATGTGATGCTGTAAGATTTAGGTATTCATCCAGATAGGGATCAGAGCTGTCCGGTGCAATATTTATATTCATGTCACCTATTACAGCAACAGTTTTGAATTGTGAAAGCGTCCTCAGCAGATAATCCAAACTACTAAAGAATCGACTCAAATCTTTGTATGATGGAGAGCGGTAAATACCAACGATGGCCGCCTTATTAGGAAATTTGACAACAATACAGGTAGCTTCATCAAATGTCGGTATTTCAACTGAAACATTTAGAAAGTCCCTAACATACACAAGCACACCATCGTTTTGATTTTTATAATTTGTCTGATGGGAGTGGAATCCATTTAGGAAGGGAATATCTGGACATTTGCTCAGCCAGCATTCCGTCAGAACGACGATATCAGGTAAGTAAGAAAGTCTATTCAAGAGTACTACCAAGCCATTGAAATTACAATTCAAGCTTTGTATGTTAGTGTGTAGTATTTTAAGATCATGTATTTTAGGGCATAGATACTTGTCACTTGTCTCTGGCGAGCAAGTGTAGCTATCAGAGGCAGAGACAAGTTCAACCTCATTACTTATAGAGTTTAAATCATTCATAGTGTGTTGAGAATACAACACAGGAAACAGGAACGCAGGTGTAGTCTGATCTGTTCAGGGATAAAGTTAACTTGATTAGGTAGTGTCATATAAGGTTGGCAAGCATTAGATTTAAAATAAAGTATAATTCTAAATCTTTTCGTGGACGCATAAATAGAGTAGATAGTGTGTGTGAGATTCTCAAAAGAGAATGTGTTGTTTATGTGTGAGTGGTGTGAAAAATGTGTGTAATACGATATACAGAACAAGGTGAAAACATTTTTTACTGAATTCGGGAATCGGAAATACAAAGCAATACAGTTAAACATAAAAGATAGGAACAAACACAAGGACCGAGTTTTACTGAATTCTAGTCACGCTGCCTTTACAATTTTCGCGAGGTCACCCTCGCTCTTCACTTGCAAGTGGGGGCTTCCCGGTTTTTCGCGAACAAATATTTTTCCATGTGTGACCCAGCAGAAATCGAATGAGTTTGCTTTAGCCGCATCCCGAGCCAAAAAGAATAGACGCTTATTTCTTGCAGATAAGTTTTCTGATATAAAGACACGCTTCACTGGGCCACTCAATTTGAGATGTTCCGTGCTAAGTTTACGTCCATTTCTATTAAAGTTGCGAAATTTTATTAAAAAGTCGTCCTTAAGGATAACTGAGGCAAAATCCACAATAATTGTCTTTATAGCGGGATCCCTAGACTTTATACGAAATACGTCTCTTACATCTTTAGGGTGAATGGTTAGGTTCATTATGTTGCCAGTTTCAATTACTGTTTTTAGCAAGGAGGTCTTAGTTTCACCATTCCCACCTGGAATATTTCGAATCTCAATACAGGTGGACCTAGCGCTTTGCTCCATTTTTTCCAGCTTCGTCTCAAGATCTTTTATAGATGACAGACTTTCTCTATTTTTCGTTTCCAAGACCTCTACATGAGTCTTGAGGTCATCGTGTTGCTTGGTTAGGAAGTCAAGGGAGCCCCTTATATCACTTACGAGAGCAAACAATTTGTCGTACTTCTCATTTTGTTGTTGCCTAAATTCAGAGAACATTTGCTTTATGTCTAGCATGAAAGTTGATAATTTGCTGTCGTCAGCATTTTCCAGCCGCTTGCGCTTTGCGTTTCTAAAGGTTATATCAGGTGATACATCTATATTTGAAGCGTCCATTCTAAGATTTATAGAAGGCTCAGAAGCACTAAGAGGTATGCCCAATGCCTGTTCAAGCGCAGCAGGCAAAGTGTCAGCTTGCGTTTGGGGCGCCTGTTGTGATAGCGACGGAGGTGGTGTTCTTTTTAGCGGCATAGTAAATTACAAAACAGTGATAATACGAAACGTCTACTTCACAGTAGGTACCAGTAAGTAACCAGAAGCTTAAGATTCAACTTGGTTGGGGCGGCAATCGAGGCTTAAATTCAAAAGGAGTTACTTAGGCTTACATAGGATCCACCTCCCCAAAACGTTTTGATAAAAATTTAACTGTTTTACGATAATAACAGTCTGTAAACTGATAGATAGTAGTGCAAATTTCAATAAGAATTGGTGAGCCAATTCAAAAAGAAAACACCCGTGTCAGGATTGATCTCGATGCACTTTATCGGCGCAACCCAGGGAGAGACCCTCAACCTCGGAACCAATCACTTCCTATTATATTTTGTTGAAATAGGTGAATCCGTTCCAATGTTTATAGAAATCTGCAAATGTTTATATTATTATAATAGTTTTGATCTTGGATAATTGAAGTGTAGATACACACTCGAAATGACACAAAACACTTTCAAAGTACCGACAATTTCTTGTTTATTTTTGTTTTTTTAACACTTTAATAGATTATTTATAGGTTTATTTGTTATTCAATCGTTACACACTGTTTTGAAGGAAACAATTAGATCGATATTAGATACTTCTACTGAGTTAATACCACGTTTTACGAATTTAAAACACGGAGCGTTCAAAATCACGTCTGTTTGTATCGAAGTCTCGAAGGGAGGGCAAACTTCTTTGGACTCAGTTTAAGGTTAGCCTCACGAATCCGAGTAAAAACTTTTTCCAGGTTCTTCAGGTTTTCTTTGAAGCTGCGTCCCATAACTATAACATCGTCCAGGTAAACCAGACAGACGTCTCCAAGTAGACCCACCATTACTCTTTCCATGAGGCGTTCAAACGTGGCTGGTGCATTACATAAACCAAATGGCATGACATTAAAATGCCATAAACCGTTTCCAATTCCTGTACTAAAGGCTGTCTTCTCTTTATCGTCTGGACTGATCTCCACCTGCCAATAGCCACTTTTTAAATCGATGGTTGAAAACCATTTCATACCACTAAGCATGTCCAGGGTATCGTCGATCCTAGGCAAAGGATAACTGTCTTTCTTCGTGACATTATTCAACATTCGGTAATCCACACAAAACCTTGTACTGCCATCCTTCTTTTTCACTAGTACCACAGGTGATGACCATGGACTCGTTGAAGGTTCAATCACCTTGTTATCGGCCATGTCTTTAATCATAACTGCTACCTCCTCTTCTCTTGCCCATGGTAAACGTCGAGGTCTTTGTTTTATAGGCCTGGAGTCACCTGTGTCAATCCGGTGTTTCACGAGCCCAGTCCTTCCACAGTCATTTCCGGTTGCAAAGATGTCTCTAAATCGTAGCAAGAGGTCTCTGGCTTGATGCAATTCTGATGCCGATAAGTTTTCCTTTGAATTCTCGAGAAGTTGCTGGATGCGATCTTCGGAGATTTGTGTACCGCCTTGTTTAGTCGTAGTGCTGTTCAGCCGTCTCAGGTACTTTACTTCTTCACATTTTCCAACCACACTATTCTTCTTCAGGAGAACTATTTCGTCACTGAGGTTGAGGATTCTCACCCTAGCGATTCCGTTCGGCATCAGTAAGGTTCTCGCTGTTATTAAGTTTTCATGACTGCCGGTATCTTCCACAATAAGACATCTTCTTTGTTCAGTCTTCGCAGGAAACCTCACTCTGACTAATGTTTCCGATTTAGGAGCTAACGTCGTATCCGTTAAACAGTAAAGAGTACACGGGTGCGATCCTTGTAAACAAACTTCCTGATCAGGAAATCTCAGCACTCCTCTAGGTATATCCAAGACACATCGGTGATTCGTCAAGAAATCCAGTCCCAAAATGCAATCATCAGTAATATTAGCAATTAATACTGACTGGTGGTATATTTGGTCGCCAATTCTTACCTCCACATCTGTTTCACCGAGGACGGTCACTGGCTGGCCAGTAGCTGTCTGAAGCTGGCACCTCGGAGATCGTTTTTCCCACCTTATGGTGCGTTTCAGCAATTCCGGCCTTACAACTGTACGTGAAGCTCCAGTATCCACTGTTAAACTGCAAGGTTGATTGTCTAAGATGGCCTCGATGATTAGACTATTTCCATTGACAACTTGAGTTATTGTGATGGTTGGGGCCTCATGTCGACCAGCCAGCGCCCGCCCCGCGGCCCTGGCGACATTTAGTTTAACGGAACATCTTGATCGACCTGGGTCCCGGAGTCCGTGACCCTCCTCCGTTTCCTCGAAGGACACTCTGACTGGATATGGCCCCTTCCTCTACAGGAATAACACGTTGGGACATACCGTGGCTTCCTCTCCTCCTCAACTACCTCCTTGATCTCCCTGACCTTACTTATCCCGGCATTCTGCCGTACGGTTTCCACCTCAAGGGCATAAGCCAGTGCTTCTTTTAAGGTCTGGTGGTGACGCAACTGTACACTAGTTTTCACTTCTGCGTCCCGTATACCGTTTAGGAAGGCCTCCAGTAGAGTGGTCTCGATCATCACGGGTGTCGATGAGTAGGCCCGACGAACGAGCCTTTCAACCTCTACAGCCCATTCCTGGAGGCTTTCACCAGCTTTTTGTTTCCTCTCGCGTAGCTGCGCTCGGTAGACATTCTCCAGGTGCTTGTCACCGTAGCGTGTGGCTAATGCTTCCATCAGGGACTCCAGTGTCCTTCCTTCAGGTGGCAAGTTTTCCAGTATTACTAAGGCATCTCCTCGTAATGCAAGTGTCAAGGCCATAAAAGACTCCTCGTTGCTCCAGGCTTTAGTTTTTACCAATATCTCAAATTGGTATTTGAAGGCTGTCCACGAGGAAGTTCCATCGAAGTGTGGTAGGTCGAACTTCGCTGATGAGGGTGAGGTCGCGGCAACAGGTCCGCAGGTTTTTAGTCTGACGATCTCTTTTTCCAGTTCTTGCAAGCGGTCGTCAATGGTCACGGCAACAGGTCCACAGGTTTTTAGCCTGACGATCTCTTTTTCAAGCTCTTGAAAGCGGTCGTCGATGGTTCCTGTTTTCAAAGCCACTTCCTTACTCAGCCTTTGCAAGTCGTCTTCTAGGTTCTTCACTTTATCTCCCAGTGCATGGATGCCTGCATCGATTTTATCCATGACAGCTTCCTGGTTGGCCTGTATCATCTCTTGCATGGAGGCCTGCATCGTCTGTTGACTAGCCTCTATGGAGGCTTGCATCGTCTGTCGACTAGCCTCTTGGTTGGCCTGTATCATCTGTTGACTGGCCTCTTGGTATCTGACGAGGTTCCATCTTGTGCTGCCGTAGTTCCCGCTGAGATAGCAGAATCGGCCTGATGGCCTTCCTCTTCAAGGCTCCGTTGACGTGCAGCATCCATTTCCACTTGACGTCTGGTCCGTGGAGTACGCCCTTCGTATTCACGTGGTAATAACGGCATCGCACTTCTGACACCAGTTGTTACGTGCGCGGGGTACAAATTAAATGCCGTTTACACAACGAAGAAGTTTATTAGCTCACCACAAACTAGACAACTAGATAACTAGCCCACACAGTACTCTTCAACAGTTCAAATCGCTCAGCAGTTCACAGTAGTCCACAATCGTTGCTTAAGTCGCAGGTATAACTCTCTTGGTTCACTTCGGTAAGATGTGTTCACTTTCGCTTTCGAAAATTAACTGCCTCGTGTCGATAGCCGGGCGTCCTTTTATAGCTCTTAATAAGCGGGGTAGAATATTCCGGAAGGTACTAGGGCGTTCGAGAATAGTAGGTATTTACTGGGGCGTTCGAGAAAATAAGTACCTACACAGTCGTGCCGACGATAGAGGTGAATGCCCTTTTTATCGCGATTTGTAGGTAAAGTTGGTATAGGTAGACAAAAGGGCGTGTGATTTTGTATTGACTTTTCTGGATTTTTCTAAACGGATCGATAGAGTACTTCGACATTAACAATGCGTTTTAATTTCTAGAAGATTCGATCAGTAGTTTCCGAGATATCGACGATCGTTGTAACACTATAATCTAGGATCCGTGGAATAGTTTTAGGAGCTTTCGCAAGCTATTCCATTCATTATCCTCAGTTTAATTCGCATTGTTAATCCCTTTCATACAATTCGCATACACACACACATAAAATCATACACACCTACTAAGTCTGAGGTAAGGGACTTGTAGACCAAAGGTAAATACACTAGGGCCATTTTAGTCTAGAATGATTCAGGTCAATCCGTCGAGGCGGATTAATAGGACTTGTAGGTAATATCATACTAAATACGTTTACTAAGGTGATAACTAACCGAAGTGAAGTCTTGTTTACGTAAATTATATCGCGTTAAGTCATTTTGTTTACAAAATAATTTTCACAAATAACTTAATAAATTTAAAGGCAAATCCAATGAGTTTTACATCAAGTGAATGCAAACGTTAATTGTAAAATTGTGAATAAATACGTTATTCAATAATTCAATATAATTAGAAAAAGTTATATCGAAGATTTTTCCAGAATATTGTCTAAATAAACCGCGGTAGTTTGTTATTTAACTTTAAATATATGACTATATGTTCAGCAGTGGACTTCCTACGGCTGATATGATGATGATGATATTACTAAATTAAATAATTGAAAGTGTCTAGTAAATTTCTACTATTATAATAGTATATTGGTTTGAATAGCAAGATAAAAGCTGTTGTTTGAATTTATATAAAAATACATTCGGGTGTGATTTCAAAGAGTACGTGTAATATCATTATCGCCATAACATTTAACCTAAGCACTGTAATCAAATGATTAGGTGCATTATAACACGACTGAATACATCATTCGAGGATTAGAGTAAATATAAATAGTTATATTGTTATCAGTTATAGAACATTCATTTAAGTAAGCAAAAGTTGACGAGTTATAAATTAGAGTAAATTATCAAAGTGGCTGATTATTTGACTAACATTTGCAATATATTTAGTAACACATGAAAACAGTGTTAATAATACAAATAGATTGTTGTTTGTGATCTGAATTGATATTCGACTAGTATAGTGCAAAAGAACACGAGGTTCCTTCAGAGACACCTGTATGCACAGTATCTAACAAAAGGGTGCATTTTAGTCAAATACAGTAATTAATAAATATATGTGGTACAATAAGCTCACTTAATAGGTGATTTAAATACAATTTTAGCTCATGGAACCATTTGGCTTTTCAGTTTGAGCAAGTTATCAGTGTGTAGCAATTCTGGGGTCCGCCTGAAATCCATGAATTATATTTATAAGCTCCAGCTAAAATAGATAAATTCATAATAAATAAATACTAACACAAATCTTGAATGAAACTTACGTTGGAATGAAGACCAAAGGAATGTGACGTGATTACGAAGGGTCGGTTAAACTTGTAATAGTATTAATTAGTGAATACAAATATATAAAAAAAGAAGAATACTATTACACTTTTAGCGTTACTGATAACTAAAATTAAATTATTCTTCAGAGAGAGAGAGAAAGGAAGGAAAATATGTTGATTTAATATCAACCAAAACATAAGAGCTAACGACACAAAAAAAAAATAGAATATTTAAAAAAATACAGGCCATTATTATATAATCTGGATCCAGAAAACCTCAGTTCCCGGGTAGATATATAATCTACGACCGTAAATGATAACTTGCCATTTAAATCAACATCGTATATAGAAAAACTAGATTTTATGCAGATAGAGTTCATTTTATTTCAAAATTCAAAGGTTAAACCATTAGATAATATATAACATAAACCGTAGGTTAGATTAATTTAGTGACGAAAATAATCTCGGCGTACATTAGTAAAAATCGGTTAGTAAATTAATTTCACGTTTTAATTTTATGTTAGGTTAGGTTAGACGATCATAGCCAAACTCGTGACGAAGATAGCCATAGGTCTATTTTCCCGTTACAGTGTAATTATGGACGCATAATATATGTACAAAGTGGTTAGAAATCACGTCTAGCGAGGTGAGATGCGCTCGTTAGATGTTTTAGATGTTTTTTAATGGAAATAGCATATAAAAATTTTAACATAGTAATAGTCTCCTTAACGACTGTCATTTAAGTTGTGTGATATGTATTGACTCCATACCCGACATTAGGAGGCTGGCTGGTTACCCACAATGTAAAATGCAAAAATAAAAAACAATTGCTACGCTTCCAAAACATATAAAGTTGCAGATGTGTGTGTGATAGTACATGACATGTAATCCAATTACGGGTGCAAAGGACCAGACACATGATTGCATTGGTAAGGGACGAACGCTTCGAGACAGTTGCCAATATCTTCAGCTCCCCTACCATTGGAATCTCATTTCAGATAACATCAAACGAGGGTATGAATTAAACGTTTGTTGAAAGGGTAACAGGGGACCTTTTCTCGCTTATATTAAAACTATTTGGAATAATGTGAATTAATGATAATAATAAAAAAAAATATAGTTGAATTTTTATTAGAAATCATATACATGCAAACATAGTGCAAGCAGGCAATAGAGATTTATTGCCTACATGCTTTACTCCTACTCATATTTCAGCAACTAAATTTTTATCCTGCGTATTAAGGAACGAGGTTATGGCCGTTTAGTGGGTACGTTTCTCGACTTTTCTGAGTATTTCCTAACAAAAATAAAACAAATTACTTTTCCCAACGAAGCAGTCATTCAACTGCTTCCCAGATTCTCACCATTGTATGTAGGTAAACACTAGCACAAAGTTATGTCACGAGACCAGAGACGCGAAATCGTATCATTCTCATTATCACCATGTTGTTATTACGATAATGAGTGTGACATGTATACAAGAAACTGTAACACAGTTTGCAAATAGTGCAGTTATCATTGTGCATATTTCTTTGCTGAAATTTTTCTTAGCTCTGATAAAATATTTTATTTTATTTCATTTATGTAGCTAGTATAGGCTGATGTAGATTCCATTAAGTATGTTACAATATATTTTGAAAGGCATATATCTTTGATTAGTATTAGTTACAGTATATATAATCCGTTAAAATGAGTCTTATTTCATGTATACATACATACAGTCACGCCTCTCTCCCATGCGTTAAGCAGAGACCACGTGTGTCCACTTGCTACGATCCTGACATACACCTTTCGCTTCTACTACTTTCATATTTTTTTCAAACGTGCTGACCGGTTTTCGTCAGTTTTATTTTAATGGGTAATATTTGTTTAAACCTTCGACAATACTATGAGTAGTGAGTTTAGTCAAAACGAATGTTCTTGTTAGCCCAATGATGTGTGGGTTGCCAGGAGTGGTCAAAGTCATCGCTTGCATGCTAGGGTCGAATCTTCATCACCAGTTCAATAGGTAAGACATGGTCTTGGAATTCAGAAGCTTATAATTTTAATAGCATTTATTGTATCGCTTTTTGATTGTTATTTTGATTAAAAATTCTCATATAATATCACTACTATTGAATAGCCATCAAACGGAAATAATTTCGCTTACGATATATAATTGAATATAATGGTAGAAATTTGATGACACAAATTTGTCACAAATTTCGGCCGGGCGGGTACCACCATGCACGATTGCGAAAAACCCTCCATAGTAATCCAACCTCGGTTTGATTGCGTTCAGGGGTCAGCAAGTAACTATCTCCCTGCCGGCTATGCAGCCGGCAGGGAGATAGTGGTCGCAGCACTAGTGGGACCGGTGGGTATCACGCGGTGCTGCGACGACAATCCTCTTCTGATGAGGCCGTCAAGCTGAGTGTAGTACGTGTATGTAATGGTGACCCTCTTTCCTGAGACTTTACCTTCAGCTTAACATCAGGCGAGGTGGAGTCAAATTGACGTGTCCTAAATATAAAACAAAAAAATTGCATCAGTAACCAATTTCTTTTTTTACGTGCGGAAGTCCCTTCGGATAGCCCCCAGCCGGCCAGCGGGGGTGGTTATGTCGGGCATGAACCGACTAAAACCGCACGGTGTCCTCCCCAAGTGTCCGTTACCGGGCACCCCGGGTAAGCCCTCGATAGTATAACCCCGGGATCAGTACCCACTTAAGAAATTTTTTTAAAGCTATAAAGGTTAAGCTTAAGTTAAGCGATAAACAAGAAAAGTAACAAAATTGTAGTTGGGGCCAGACGGTTCTCATCAGTTCACAAAACGACAAAGGATTCTGATCCTTCCATCCTTTTGTCTGACACCTAAAGTGAGCAAAAAACTGTTCACTCAGTTTCCTCGCGTATTACTCTGACGGAATAGGAAACGTAGCTAATATCTCTAGAGAATACAGGCAATTACTAACACTCTGATTTTATTTGATTTAGCTACAATATGTGTCTACATATACATGTAGGAAATATTAATACCTTCGTATTCATATACTCGTAGTATTTTCCATGGAACCAATTTATTTTATTTAATCTAATACACCGGCTTGATGAAGACAATGGAGAAAGTACTTGAGGTTTCAGTGTTTCTAAGCCGGTAAATACTTCGCCTGTTTTGTATTTAAAGTGTTTGATTGTACTTTCCTTAATGTAGATAATAAGTTTAAAATCTAAGTCATGCACTACAAAACCTCATTTTCAACAGAGTTTTCTTGCGTCCAAAGCTCCCACTTTGGATCCCGGGTTCCACTTTCCTATACTTTCTCCTCTAGTTCGCAAGATCTTTGGCATTCCAGATAGTGAGACCATTGACACACATATAAATGTCAAGCCAGCATTTTTGGGCTTATTCCAAACTTAAAGTAGCTTAAGAATATTTCTTTGAATTTTAAATCTAGAAGGCTACCTATCTGTCTAAATATCGAGTATACAGTTGAACATCAATCAGATACTTCAAATGTTGTTCTCTGACCTGAAAATCAGATTTAAGGGAGTTAACAACGTTCGATTTTGTGTAACACATCCGCTCATTTGCTTGTTGTGTATCTATATATGTGGACAACATTCTGCTATCCTGCGTAAGTAAGTAGATTAATTAACACTAAGTGCGCTGAACTATGATTCCTCCAACACAAAGGTCTACAAAAGATTCGACGTTATCAAAAGCAGAAGGTCATTTTATTAAATATGTCTTCACGTAACACCTATAAATCTAGCGGTCTTAGCAGCTCCAGCTAAAGTGGTTGGCAGACACATTTACTATGACTTATGTATACGGCGCAACGTTTTTGTCAAACCATACGCCACAGACTTCATCTCGATCTTTGCCACATCAATATATTTTAAGCACGTCTTTGAAAAATTATGGTTAAATTTATGAAATAAGTTTTCATTACGACACATATTTCCATATTTCCTGATCATAAAAAAATATACATTTTAAAGTTATCATTTACTTTAAGTATTCAAATAATGATTTTCGGTAGTTAGGTAGTTCATAGTCGGGTCGCAAAATAATGTTTTTTTTTTTAGACTGGCAATTTAATCTGGTCAATTTTTTTACAAAGTTCGCCTTCTAGTTACACTTTGGCACATCATATTTGTTTCTGCCATCTTAGCTTTATGTGTATATAATATATTATTAGGGATTTTGATGTTAACGTACCGTACCGTACCTTCAATATATATTGTTACCAACTGACACCAGTGTCTTTTTGGATTGCTTGTTGAGTTTAAAAGCTTGATAATAAGGATTGATATGTTCTAGAAACAATAATGAATTCTGTCTATTTATATATTACACGCTATGTATATTAAACATGAACTATGTAACATATATAAATTATATCTTAAGAGAATAGTCTAAATAATATCTACAGAAAAAATCACTGGTTTGTTGTACCATTATAACGCTTCATAAAACAGCTCCTTTCACTCATTATGCTAACCGCATTTGTTAAATTCAATTTATTTTTAGACACCATGAGAAGAGATTCAAATATGCTTCCATTTGAAATTTAAATTGAATAAAGGTTCACATCCGTTTGGACGAAATCAACTAAATCAGCTTTATTATTTTATACAATACAGTGTTAATTAAAATAGATAATAAGAATAATAATAATACTTATTAAGATTTTATCAGAATGAATTAAAACTTAGTTGAGTTTAGGTCAAATAAAACTTGAATTTATATTCGATATGAACGTAAGTTGTAGAAGATAATGGTCTGATTCTGTTGCTAATTTCTCTAGTGGTCTAAGTCTACCATTCTCAATTAATTTAGGAATTATTCAAAAATTTCACGAAATCATTAATTATTCGGGCATCCGGTATGGGGTTTGTGGAGGGTGAATTAAATGATAATTAAATTATAATACACTCATAGTCTTTTTCTTATTTTTCTGATTCCGTGCTGTTTCCCCGCATCTTGCATACAGATAAACGCTATTATTATTTTTGTCCTACCCTATAATCGCACCTAAGACTTCATGCATAATCGCCAGCGAGATAACACAATAATACATTTTCATTGTTACATGACACTCACTATATTTAATTGCAATAAATATACGATATATCCTATCGAAAAAGTTTTACCTAGCAACCCTACTCTTGATAAATTATGAGTCGTTCGCGCGCCGTTAGCCCCACAACAATTGTCGCAAGACGGTAACCGCAGACAGATTGTTCAACTTATATTGTTGGTCGCCTACATACCCATCAAATGTAACGTAACCAACACATTTGCTAAATTACGGGAATATATTTCGTGACATCTTCATAAATACTACTACGCATTATTGCGTTTCGTGTTGCGACGTCTATGTACGTCATAAGTACGGAGGGAGTGTTGAAGAGTACCAAAAACTGTTACTCGAAATCAAATATGAGCATGATGAGCATGACGTTTTTATTAATCTTCTAGTGGTTTCAGTAATCCTATACCTATTACTGTAACAAATAAAAATATACAACAAAGTACATCCTATACCCACGCTCGTGACGGCGTGCGGGGCAACGTACTGCGAAGCGACCCTGTAGGCCACGACCGTGGTTGCCCAAGTCGTCGAGCATCCGGCGGCTGGGTCTCGAGGTGGCTCTGCATAAAACCGAGGCCCTGTACTTTCATGGGCCCCGGAGCAAGCCACCTGAGGGATCCAATCTTATCGTGGGAGGCAATCGCATCAGCATCAAGCCCCAAATGAAATATTTGGGGCTCGTGCTCGACGGTCGATAGGACTTTGGAGAACATATCCGAAGTCTGGCCCCCAAATTGAAGGACACAGCCATCGCTCTGGCGCGGCTGCTGCCCAACATGAGGGGGCCCGATGACTCCTGCAGGAGACTCTACGGGGGGATCGTGCGGTCCATGGCCCTTGATGGGTGCTCAATGTGGCCGGAGGCCCTGAAGGCCAGAAGTGTGCGGAAGCTGCGCGCTCCGCAGCGGATCATCAGGCACGATCTCCTTCGCGGCGACGAGTCTCCTTGCCGGAACTCCACCATGGGACCTGGAGGCGAGAGTTTTTTTTTTTTTTTAAAGAATATTAGTAACCGAAATTACTAATATTCCCCCTAACCCCTCCAGCTAAGCTAAATTGCTTGTGTTAGGAGTGGGTTCACGTCGGTAGTGTAATGGCCAGGATTCGAACCCGGGACCTCTCGATCGTAGGGTCGACTCCTTAACCACTAAGCTACCGACGCTTAGTTTAGTTTTTGCGCAACTGGAACTGTGACAGGGGCGAAACAAGTCGCGGGAGCAGGGATGGGACCCTGAGCCTCGACAAATCGAGGCCGTGCAGTCACAGCTCCGCCAGCACATCATTGTGGAGTGGAAGGATCGACTTGAGTAACCAAGCGCAGGGCACGCCGCATTAGCGGCGGTATGGCCCACCATGGAGGATTGGCTAGAGAGGCGACACGGAAGCCTCTCGTACCGACTGACGCAGGTGATCTCCGGTAAGGGAACTTCGAGGACCACCTGTATCGGATCAGGAAGGAACCAACGTCTGAGTGCCATCACTGCGACGAGAGCGAAGACTCGGGGCTGCACAAGCTAGTAGACTGCCCGGCGTAGGAGGTGCCGAGGCGTGACTTTGTGGCAGCCATCGGGGTAGGAATCCTCTCGCAGGCCTGGGTGGGTGGCAGGTGAGGCCGCCTGTCACCCCAGCAGCACCCTTTCCGAGGCAAGAAGGGGACACCGTGGTTCCCAAACCAGAGGGCGCATTTCGAAACCGGAGATGGCCCTGAGTCAGTCGGGGTACGAGGGAACTGCTTCATGGGCCACCTTACACCCCGACGTTTGAAGACCCAAGACGGCGTGCGGTTTTGGTCGATTCAAGCCCGACATAACCACCCCCGCTGGCCAGCCCCCCCCCCCCCCCCTGGCCAGCGGGGGTGGTCAAGTGGGGGTATCCGAAGGTGCCTACGCACGAAAAAAAAAAGGTACGTTAAAGCAGCTAACCTTTAACCTATCTATTGAGAATACTTCAGTAGATCATACTTTACAGACGAATCCGCATGCGAAAACAAGAATGTGAAACTCTGGTGACGAAAACGCTCAAATTTTCAAATTTAAAATAATAATATCTAATCTTTGAGTTAAGAGATGACTAAACAATTTAGAGTATACATTCAAATTCCAATTAAATAAAGAAATACAAATACAAAATGAAGAAATGAATATTCATGCAAAAGATGACTTAAACAGCTATCGTGAACCGTAATCGATCCTCGACGTCTATAGACGTTCCTTTTGATATGTGTGTATCCTTGTGGGTATACACTACGTTTAACTTAGTTAAGACGACAGGTAGTTAAGTCGTTATTGTCACCTTTACTACTAATAATAACTACGGTGTAATAGTCAATAATCGGTTCAAACAGATAGGAAAAATACAACTTTGAACCCTGCAAGATACAATACAACAGATACAAAAGTGTATGGTTTTATAATTATAGAATAATTTTTCGTTTCGGCTTCGCACGAAAAACAATGTTTAAAAGAGCTTATAACTCGATTGCCGGTGTAGTACAAGATAATTTTAACCAAATTCTACACCAAAACAGACCACTAGAATTATGTATTTATAATGTATTTATGTGGAGCTCCAACAACTTTAAAATTGTTGTAGTTACGTACTTATATACATTATATTGGTTTCACCACATGAAGTATGGTACTTTTCCAACTTTTCTACGTAGGCAGATATGAACATAGATAACATAACTTCACGCCTGTATCCCCGAAGGGGTAGGCAGAGGTGTATTACACACCCACGATTCGCCAGTTATGTCAAGGTCCCAATGTAATAGGGGGCGAGCCTATTGCCATCTACCGGGCACATTGTTAAGCGAGCGATAATTAACATTTATTAATGCACACATAACTACGAAAAGTCAGAGGTGATATGAAACGTCAACTCTTAAATTAGCTAGCTAGTCTTAATCATCACCTTTGTAAACAAGAAAATTAAACAGGATTAAGCCACTTTCAATTTACGAGGAAAGACGCTACTCCTTATTATCAAGGAAATACAATTACGCAGTTCCAGTAATTTAAGAAGACCTAGTACCGTTTAATTGCACCGGCATAAATTGTCTTCTGAACAGATAATTTCTCAGTACGGTTTTATGGGTGACTCGTAAAGCTCGCAAGCGTTCGGCCGCGATACGTACCCATTAGGTGCTAAGTTGGACCATTGTATAATCCTTCCTAATAAAGATGTTGATTCACTAATTTGCTAGTTAATATGGCTTTGTTCATATGTGTGTTGATTATGTGCTTTTCCAGCGAGAAATTGTACAAGGGATATTAGTTGTGAAGCATTTAGAACTACACATCGGGGCGACTATGTTAACTGTAAAGCATTCGACTACTAAGTCAGAGGTCACGGGTTTGATACCTGCTCAGTTCAAATATTTATGTGCATGAATATGTATATTTGTATTGTTCTGTCTCATTTTCATGTATAATATGTATGCATTTACAAAAAAAAAGAATCTAAGTATGTTTTACCACATTCTAGAAGACATTATACAAGTCAGTTAAGCTATGCTTATTATTGCAATTGGGGACACCGGAAGCCGGACGGACGATCCACCCACGATGCTTGTGGGCCACTTCATCCATTTCCCCTGCCCTCCCGTTGGGGAGAGCGTGGTTATTCCAGCATTCACGGTGCCCCTACAAACCTTTTTGTGTCCTTGCAGAATCTTACGATCTGTTCCACCCTCAGATCCTTCAACTCCTCCATGTCCAGTGTGTCCGATCCCAGAAGTTCCCATCTTATTAGCTATGTTTAGTTTTGGTCTAGATATTCTGTATACCTTTGTTCTAGAAATATAAAAAAACATCGTTTTTACTCAAATGAAGGCATGTGGAAAATTATGATTCGCAAGACGACTTCTTACTCAATTAAATATGATTTTACATACTTAAATTCATACAGACATCATTAATGAAACAGTCAACCAGAATGAAATTTGAAATAAGAAATTATATTCATACAGCCTTCCGTCGGGCGTTCCATCAAATATTTACAATTTATACAAATTCAACGTCAAATTTTGACCGAAATAAGTCTAGCGTGCTTTATATGTCGATAAAATCTCGTTATTTACATATATATGGAGGGGAATTTACATGAAGAACGTATAGGGATTGTTTCATCTGATTATACTTTTAATGGAAATCAGATTGAAATTTCCATCAATAAATGTATTTATTTGGATTCCATTATTAAGAGATAAATTGAAAAGCTTATGATATCGAAAATTAATCTTGTAGTGGCATAGTCTCCACCCGTAGTCGTATGTAGTTTCGAACGCTGCTGTGGCGACACACGCTGTTGTGAATTATTTTTCCACTGCTTTACAGGTTCGAAAGCTCATGAACTTGAATGAAATAGTCGCGAAAGACGCTGTTTCGAAAAACATTGTTGCTATTAGAGTGACTAGTGGGTCCGGCGCTTCTGGGTTAGGTTTGGTTAGAACTGTGACCCCACTAGTCCGGAAAGTTGGATTTCGATAACGTGACTATATTCGAGCGTATGAGGTAATGAAAATGTTTTTCGAACTATTTTATTCGAGTCCATGAGCTTTCGAACCTGTGAGGCAATGGAAAAATAATTCGCAACAGCGTGTGTCACCACAGCTGCGTTCGAAACTACATACGACACCTGTTAAGGCCATAGGATAGTAAATAATAAATTCTAATAACTTTAGTAGTGGACTGTAATGATTTAAAAATGCTAGGTTCTATAAAACAATGCACCCGACCGACAACTTAGTGCGCGCGCGTCGACGTGTGTTGCTGCGCCCCCTGTCCGTTGTGTTCTGTCTTGGCGTACCGGTCGCCGCCGCGCCGAGCCAGCGCCCGCGCTAGAGATGCGACCCTCACTACTAGTGACGGTCGTTGTGTGTCATAGACATTCTGCCGGGCCACAAATGAGAGGGCATATCCGGTTAAATGCTCTTCTGATGGTGCCTGTGCTTGTCTGGATGTCAGCCACCCTTGTGACTCCGTCAGGGCCTGGATGGAGATGTGTGATTCTTCCAAGGACCCAACGAGCAGGTGGGAGAGCGTCGTCCTTCACGACGACCAAGGTGCCTTCCGTCAGCTGGCCTGATGACTTCTTCCATTTTATCCTGATCTGTAGCTGAGAAATATATTCTTTGTAAAATCGTTTCCGAAAGTGTTGACGCAGGAGCTCTATGCGTTTGTATCTGGGTAAATGCATTGGATTGCAGTCAGCCAGTGGTGGTTGAGGTAGTACAGATGAAGATCGACCAATTAAGAAATGGAATGGAGTGAGGGCAGTCAGATCAGACGGGTCTGAAGAGAGAGGCGTTAGAGGCCTTGAATTTAAAATGCCTTCAATTTGACATAATACTGTGTACATCTCTTCATATGTGAGATGAGCTATGCCTAAGACTCGCCTTAGGTGATGTTTTGTTAATTTGACTGTGCTTTCCCACAGCCCACCAAAATGTGGAGAGTGTGGGGGAATAAAGTGAAAGGTAATACCTTGTTCTGCTGCACTTTCACAAATTGAGTTTCGATTCTGTGCTAAGAAACCTGTGATAACATTTGACGCTCCTACAAAGTTAGTGCCATTGTCTGAATATACATGGGTAGGTTTCCCTCTACGGCTGATGAATCTATTTAGTGAAGCTAAATACGATTCCTTTGTCAAATCGGTAACCAACTCCAAGTGTACAGCTTTGACCGCGAGGCATACAAATATACATATGTATGATTTTATTAATTGACTACCACGCCCCTTACGGTTACTGATCATGATTGGTCCGGCGTAATCTACCCCGACATTACAGAACGTGAAATCTGAATGCATGCGAGGCTCAGGTAAGTTACCCATGATTGGTGCGACTGTTTTACCCTGAAATCGTCTCCATGTGATGCAGGATTGTACTGTTTTTCTGGCTAGGTTGCGACCACTGATGGGCCAGTATGTTTCACGTACAAGGGCGAGTAGAAGTTGTGGACCAGCATGGAGAAGTGTTTTGTGGTAAGTAGAGAAAATAAGTTTGCAAATGTGATGATTGGCATGTGATTGAAAGTGAAGAAGAGCATTGGAAACTTTTTATCATACTTGAATCGCGAAATAGCGAGCCTACCGCCCACGCGGATGATTCCGCTGGTGCTATCAAAAAACGGATGTAATGAACTTAATTTGTTTTTTATTTGTAAAGTTCTATTTGTTGAAAGTAATTCATATTCATTGTGAAATGAATTTAATTGTGAAATTTTTACTAAATTTAATTTGGCTTGATTTAGCTCCTTTGTTGTTAATGAAATAAAGTTGTTTGAAGCTGAATTACTTTTCAGTGTTTTATTTCTACAATTGTTTATGAATCTTAATATGTATGCGGTTATGCGTGTTAATTTTGTGAAATTAGAGTAATTAAAGGTGAATGAATTGTTGTCTATCTGTGAGTAACACTGGTTAGTGTTTTTGTGGTTCTGGGGTTTCGTTTCTGGCAGGTCAGAGTAACTGCTGATTTGCCCAGGTGGTGGTGGCCAGTTGCTATCATCATCCCTGAGAAAGTCTGGCCCCGAAAACAACACGTCTGAATGTATGAGGACTGATGCTGAGACACCGCGAGATATGAGGTTTGCAGGGTTCTGTTTTGTAGGTACATATCGCCATGTATGTCGATGTGTAGTGGGTTGTATTTCGTTAATTCTATGACTTACGAATGCATTTAGTTTGTGTGGTGACAACTTTATCCATGATAGAACAATCATTGAGTCACTCCAAAAGTAACAGTCTGAGATAATGTGTGAATTACGGAGAGAGTCAATGACCTTCTTGTAAAGGCGAACAGCTGTGAGTGCTGCACAAAGTTCTAACCGTGGAATTGTTAGTGTTTTTAGTGGGGCTACTCTACATTTAGCTGTTAGTAGTTGTACATAAACCTCACCATTTTTAGTGTGTGTGCGCATACATACACAGGTGCCATAGGCATTCTGAGAAGCGTCACAGAATATGTGTATTTGTATATGTTTAGGTGAATCATAGAAAACTCGTCTTGGTATGATTAATTGTTTCAAAAGTGATAGTGACTGTACAAACTTTATCCATTGTATTTTTATGTCATTAGGGACACTGTTATCCCACTGCAAGTTTAGTGACCATATTTTTTGCATTATTATTTTTGCTTCTAAGACTAAGGGACTTATGAGGCCTAAAGGGTCAAATATTTGACCAATGATGGACAATATTTTTCTTTTAGTAATATTGTCATTGACTGAGTATTCTATGTGTGTTGAGTATGTGATTGTATCTTGGGTAGGGTAAAATATCTAGATTGTTAGACTGCCACTTTCTGAGACGAAATTGTGCTGATTTTAGAGCTGTATTTACTGAAATTGCTATGTCTATCAAACGCGATTTCTTATCAGATCCTGATAATAGATCATCACAGTAGAAGTCGTGTATGATTATCTCTGACACTTCCTTGTCATGTTGGCAGTCCACTCCCACCTGTCTGATGCAACGTGTGGCGAGGTAGGGTGCTGAGGCTGTCCCATATGTTACTGTGTTTAATGTGTATGTATCCAGTGACTTTGACTCATCAAAACGAAATACTATTTGTTGTAATGGTCGTTGTTCTTTTATAATTTCAATTTGCCGGTACATTTTTTCTATATCGGCTGATATTATGTATTTATGCTGTCTGAATCTTATGAGAATTGAAATTAAATCATCTTGTACTACTGGTCCTATTGTTTGTATATCATTGAAGGAAATTTTGTTAGATGTTCGTGCCGATGCATCAAAGACCGCTCTGAATTTTGTAGTAGTGCTGGTGTCACGTAGAATGCCATGATGTGGTATGTAATATGATGGTGTCTGAATGTTTCTGTTTGTGTTTTTTGTCATGTGACCTAGGTCAAGATATTCTTGCATGAAAGTTAAATATTGTTGTTTGTATGAGGGGTCTGATTTGAAACGTTTTTCTATATTTAGAAAACGATTCTTTGCCTTATTGTATGACTGGCCTAAACAGTCTGGTGATTGTTTAAGAGGTATGGTAACCACAAATCTGCCATCATCATTGCGAGTTGTGGTGGATGTAAATATATCTTCACATGACTGTTGAGTAGTCTGAGATATATCTGAAGGAGTAGAAATGTTTTCTATTTCCCAAAATCTGGTTATGTTTTCTGATATCTGATTAACAAAGAATGTTGAGTTCTGATTGCTGTTTTGAGTCTGAGCATCTGAGATGCAGCCTGATATCAACCAGCCTAACTCTGTTTCTTGTAGGACTGGTTGCTGTTTACCTAATGGTATTTTTCCAGTACCCATGACTTGCCAGAATACATCTGCACCCAGCAACAAGTCAACAGGAGCTGGAATGTTAAAGTCTGGGTCTGCTAGTTGTATGCAACTAGGTATTTGAATAGCATCTCTGTGTACGTACGTCTGTGGTATTGAATTGGAGATCTGATTGATTACATGACACAATGTGTTTGTGCTGTAATTATTGTTATGTGCTGATTGAATCTGAATGTTGGTATTTTCTGTAATGTTTATGCACTGATTGTTGATACCCATGACAGTGGTGTCAATAGTGTGGATGGGCAAGTCTAGTTTTGAACACAGGTGCCTAGTAATGTAACTTGAGGTGCTGCCATTATCTAGTAGTGCCCGTGCTGGGTGTGGCTTTCCCTCTTTGTCCATTATGTTGATTTGAGCGGTTGATAGTAAAACTGTTTTGCTCTGCGTGTGACTGGTGTATGTATTTGATGATGATTTTGGTGTCTGTAAGTGTAAAAGTGTGTTATGCTTCTGGTTACAGTACTTACATGCTCCTCCTCGGCATGACTTGGTTTCATGCCCAGGGTGTAAACAGTTAGAACAGACTTTTAATTTTTCTACCTCTTTAATTCTCTGTTCGATGGGCATTTGTCTGAATTTTTCACAAGAAAATAATAGATGATTCTGTTTGCAAATGGGACATGTAGGTTGTTTTGGTGTGTGATGTTTTGTGTGTAACTTTGGGTTTTGTCCACCTTGAATATCTGATTTGCTGGTGTTATTTGTCTTTGTTTCTTCTAAAGTTTCTAATAAATCTGCACGATTTTTCAGAAACTTATTCAGGCACTCAAGTGTGGGCATGTTTGTGAGTGTGTTTTTATGTTCTTCCCAATATCTCAATGTCCTAGAGTCCAATTTACTGGCTACCAAATATATTATTAATGTATCCCAATAGTCTGTTTTTTCACCTAGCGTGGCTAATGCTCTGAGATTTTTCTGTACTGTATCAGATAATTGCCTCAAAGACACCGAAGATTCTTTTTGAATGTGATTTATGTTGAATAATGCATGAATATGATTGCCTATGAGTTGTCGTTTATTGTCATAGCGTTCACACAAAAGCTTCCATGCTACCTCGAAGTTGTCACCAGTCATTTCTATGGACTTGATAACTAATGATGCACTGCCTGATAGCGAGGAACGTAAGTAGTGAAACTTTTGTATGTTGTCTAGTGTTTGGTGTCTGTTGATAAGTGACTGAAATGTTTCCCTGTACTCGAGCCAATCATGATGGTCGCCCGAGAAGTGTGGCAAGTCAATGGTAGGTAACTTAATAAATGATTTGGTCACACCTGAATGATCCTTGTCTGACCCTGGATTGATTACCGGTTTGTCGTTCAACTGAATCAGCTCACATGCTTCTGCCAATAGTAACTGGTAGGTGTTCTCGAACTGTTCGCTTACTGGATCTGGTTCATCAGCGAGTTCTGAAATGTCCATTTTTAATTCTATTAATGTTTGTATGTCATGAAATTTCTCATGAATTTGTTTGAGTTCTGAAATTCTGTTTTTTAATTCTATTAGTTGAACATTTGTTAATGATGGATTGGTCTGAATGTGATGAATGTGTTTTTTAAATGAAGTTAATTTTCTCTTTATGATGCCACGTTGTTTCACTAAATCTGCGTCAGCAGCTTTAGCTTCAGTAGACATGTCTGAGAAGAAATATGAGAGGCACTAAACGTAGGTAATACAGAGAAAAAAATTGCAAGTAGGTGAATGTTATCACAAGTGTTCGAGCAAAGAATTATGCAATACTCAAATTAGCGTGCAGTGCAGAGATTGGCGAAGCTGGGCCGTGCAAAGCGAGGGGGGCAAGAGAGCGAACACGTGGCAGGCGAAGACACGTGCACGCGGCGAGTGACCATGTGGTGACCACACCCCGCGATGACGGCAGCGGTTTGCGCTGCACAGCCACACTGCAAGCGATTGCGATGCTGTGAAATGATATTGGTGGTATTAGTATAATGAAAAGGTTAGACAGTTTTTAAAAGCAGGGATGATTAAAAAATTGTGAATGAGGTTATGAGTATTTCTGAATAATTAGTGATTAAAATGGAATGGGGCCTGATTGTTCTGAGTAGGTAAATTAGTTCGTCTGATTGAATTGCTGATGCAATTTGAGAAAAGTGGAAGTAAAGGTAGTGAAAAGTTAATTGGTCTGTATTATCTGACTGATGCTGAATAGGCTGCGATGCAAAGAGAACGCCATGGCTGTGATGTGATGATCTCGCTGCACGTGGCTTTGTCGAAATTCACGCAACACGTGGCTGTCGATCACGAAGTCCAATCTTCAATCGATCATTGCGTCGCGCTGATGAAGTCTGCTGCAGTCTGCTGTGATGTGATGACCACGTTGCGCTTGCACGTGTTGCACGCCGCTGTTCTGAATTCTGTTGTTTCTGTAATGGCGGCGGCGACCGAGACGCGGCGCGTGTAATACTATTTCGACATTGGGTGCACTATTTCCGGCGATAGGACCATGTTAAGGCCATAGGATAGTAAATAATAAATTCTAATAACTTTAGTAGTGGACTGTAATGATTTAAAAATGCTAGGTTCTATAAAACAATGCACCCGACCGACAACTTAGTGCGCGCGCGTCGACGTGTGTTGCTGCGTCCCTGTCCGTTGTGTTCTGTCTTGGCGTCCCGGTCGCCGCCGCGCCGAGCCAGCGCCCGCGCTAGAGATGCGACCCTCACTGCTAGTGACGGTCGTTGTGTGTCATAGACAACACCCGTCTCCACCAGGTCCTGGTAGAGGGGTTAGAACCAAGATGTGATGGCTTGGCGTCGAAAAGATGACATTCGTGCCAATGGTCTCATTACCGTGGATGCACGAAGTCGTGCGAAGTGGAATAGTACAAGCCGGAAAGTGGACCCCGGACTCTAAGTCGAGAGCCTCGGTTGCTACCGAAACTTACGCTTAGATGGCGATAAAATAAAATAACTTCAATATTCAGTGGTTGTTTCACTGAATAAGTCTCTAAATTATTTTTCTAAAACTAAGCATAGTTTAACTAGCTTGTGTTATGGGGTTCCAGAATGCAGATAAAACATACTTATATTCCTTTTTTTGTAATTACATACATATTATACATAGAAACACCCAGACCAATGCAAATAGACATATTTATGCATGCAAATATTGCACTGAACGGGAATCGCTACTACCGCCACGCCACAGAAGCCGTCAAATCATGTAGCACCAGAGATCCTTCTCCATCATAAGACCCTGAATATCATGTAACACCAGAGAGTATGCCAAGACAACACAAATTAGCCCAAACTTAATACGTTTATCTAGTTTAGCTTAGGAGTTCCTATGGACACCTTCCTACTAAATTATCAGACTCTGAATACCATGTCACATCAGAGAGTTTGTCGAGACAAAACGAATGAGCCCAAACTCGGTGGGTTTATCTTGTTTAGTTTAGGAGTGGCCTAAGGTCACTTTCCTACCCCATCATCAGACAGTCTTCCAAGTAATTATGCATGCAAAATTTCAGGGATCCTGCCTTTTGGCAAAATATGTTTCGTCAAATTTCACTTCCCAAAAAACTTTTCGCATAGTTTCATTCCCCAAAAGAATCTTTAGCAAATTTATATTTCGCATTTTAATCACTTCGTCAAATATTCAGGCAACTTTTTACTTGCTCAATTTTTATTAGGTCAAATATACATTAAGCAAATGCTTTATATATATATAAAACATTATATTCCAAAAGTAAGCGTCGTTTAAAAACCATGTCTCATTCATAATTAATTATAAATAAAGTAAAATACATTAATTTCATATTCCTAAGTTATTATTCTATAGTAATTATACTCTATAAGTAATTATAATTTCATATATGTTTCATTTAAGTTACGTAGGCTAGATCGGAATTGCCAGAAAAGTGGGTTAGGTTAGAACTGTGGCCCCAACAGATCGCGAGCCGAGCGAGCGAAGCGAGCGTGCCGCGATAGCGGCCGGCGAAGCGCCGGAATTAACATAATATAACTTCACGCCTGTATCACCGAATAAAAAAAAAATACCAAGATAATTATTATAGAAGTTCTTACCTTTAAATTATTTGTCCAAGGTGAAACAAACACCCATGCAGCAGTGTATTTTTTTGCCATGTATGTTGCCAGCCATGCCCGGGAAAAGTATGTTATGCCAAACCATATTTGACTATCTTATACTTGGTAAAATGAAATTTTGCCACGTAATTATTTGTTAAACAATAAATTGCCAAAAATAGTATTGCTAACTGTAAAATTGTGAAAAGTGGTTTTGCCAAATGTTTTTTTGCCAAATCAAAATTTGGGAAACCTACTTTGGCATGTGACACTTTGGGGAACGTTTTTTGCCAAACATTGCCTCAAAACCCAATTGCAAGATTTGACCAGAACTAGTTAAATAAAAGCTTATAAAAATGGTTGTAAAATGCATTAAATTATTCCCTACGTTATTTTTCAACTTTTTTCTTAGTGCCACTTACAAACCCATTCTTTCTTATAAATAAAACGGATTCTTAACATGTTTTAGTGTGACAATAAACCTCACATGCTTTACTACGAACGCATTCATTCTTGTAACAAAGGCGTGTGATACGACAATCTGTGAACCCATCCATTCACACAGAGAATATCACGCGAGTAAAACAGAATATCGGCACTCTGAACTTACTCCGCAACGTGTTCGAAGTAAATTCTAACTAAAGGATACTAAAAATACATACAAACATACATATACTTACGCCTTTGCATTCTCAAACCAGTAAACAGATTTATTACTCAAATATTCTGCCAATTATGCTGTTCAATTCTACTTTATTGGGGACGAGCATATTACCGTCATACGGGCTCTTTCTTATGGGGATGAGAGATTGAGATGGCAGTTGCTCCCATAACAGCCAAAGCAAACCAACAAAAGGAGGAACAGGAGAGCGGGCCCTGGGCTTCAAAGTGCGATATTTGGATCCGAATGGAATTGGCGATCGAATGAAAAGAGACTAATTATAATTTTTGAAGTGAAAACTCCTTTAGCGGCGTTGTGCACTTTTTTTATAATGGGTAAAACAGGATAAACTCGCGTCAGTAAACACGTGACTTGATCGTAAGACAACAAATATAGAAGCACTACTTTCACACTGTGCTTAACAACCTTGGTGGTTCATTCGTCTAATGAGTGGTCGTTGACTTCGTCAAGACTGAGATCGATTCCGATCGAGGTCCAAGAAACACTTTTTGTCATCATGTAACTTTTGTAACATTTATTCTATATTGTGCCATAAGTCTATTGATATAAAATTGAAAATTAAATAAAGTGCATCTATTAATGAAAAAAGAGGCCAAGTGCAAGTCGGACTCGCCCATGAAAGGTTCCGTAGTAGCAAGTAACATAATAGTGCCTTTTTTAAAATTTTATATTTGAGTTGATTGAATGAAAGGTAAATTGCGTTTTACGATTTATGACATATTAAAAAAACAACTTACTAGATCTTGTTCAAACCAATTTTCGGTAGAAGTTTACATGGTAATGTACATCATAATTTTTTTTTTATTTCTGTGTGAAAATCTTAATGTGGTTCACAGAATACATTTACTCACCAAGTTTTAACAGCATAGTTCACAGTACAGACAGACAGACAGACATGACGAATCTATAAGGGTTCCGTTTTTTGCCATTTGGCAACGGAACCCTTAAAAAGTGATGAAGACATAGCGAAAGAAAATGAGTGAGTACTTTATAAATTAGCAATGATGGTTCTGGTAATAATGATGTGAAAAAGTCGTTGAAATTATGGATGGAAGTTGATTTTTCTGAGAGATAAACTTTTTAATGTAAAATTGTTGTAATAGTTCTGAAGTGTTAAATTTTTAATGTAATATAAATTGTCATGTTTGTGTGCGATAGCGCAATAAATGAATATCGTATGTTACCACATAAATGATAGTACTTTTATATTGATAATTAAAGCAATTCCTGCAAAATTATTCGCTAACCATTCCAAAATATCAAAAATGCACAACGTTAATATTCAAGTTTTCACTTCTGCCGGCACTCCCGGAGTACAAACCGTCGTTTTTTTTATACCACTTAGGTGGCAGACAAGCACACGGCCCACCTGATGGGAAGCAGTTACCGCGGCCTATGGACGTTTGCAACACCAGAGGCGTCCCTCTAGCGCTGCTGATTCTGTAAAAGCCTTCTAATGCCTTTCTTGAAGTATCCCATGTTGTAGTCACTTGAGAAAACCAAAGCAGGGAGATTATTCCACAGCCGGAGGGTGCGCGGAATGAAGTGCCTCTCTCATACCTCACTGCATGCACTGTTTCCGGTCGCAGAGGATGAATTCCCTGTCTGTGGCGAGCGGTGCGATGATAGAATGTGGCCGTGGGCATCATATCAAACACTTCTGAACAACCACCATAGTACAGGTGGTAGAACACGCACAGAGAGGGAAAATCTCTCCTAAGGCTGAGAGGTTCTTGGAACTGTGTGGAATCCCATACTGTTCGAACTGCCTGCACCTGCACTGCCTTTAAGTATAGGATTGTCGATGATGTGGTGACAGCAGTACTCCATGTGGGGCTGGACTTGCGACTTATAAAGAAGAAGCCTGTGCTCCGCAGTGAAGTACTGCTTCGCCCTGTTGAGCACTTCAAGTTACTTAGTTGCCAACTTGATCTTGTCCTCCAGGTGACTACGGTACTGGACTTCTCTGGGCATATCGACACCGAGGATCCCTATACTTCTAGTGATGTGTGTTCATGAATTGTGGCGCTACAATGAATGGGGTTTTCTTAGAATGCACACACTTGTATCTTAGTGGGGATGAATTGGACTAGGTTTAGTGTTCCAAAATCTGACACTCTTGTGAGAGTAGTCTCGATTTCAGACACAAGTCGTTCGCGACATTCCTCGAATGCGGACCGAGGGATGCTAGCACGGCCCGTGTAAATAGCGTCTCCAATACTGTCGTCTATATAGCAAACAATGGAGTCATCGGACAGCATGTCATTAATATGCAGCAAAAACAGGGTCGGAGACAACACGGAGCCTTGTGGGACACCATTGTTTATGTCCTTGCGGTCCGAGCAGCTGCAGTCCATGACGGCTTGGATATAGTACATTGAAAAGTTACATTTGGGGTTGCGTTTTTTAGAGGACGCAATTTTATTTTTTTGATGTATAGGGGGGGGTCAGTTTAAAGCTAAAACCAAGTTTGTGGGGTCGCCACCCTTGTTGAACGGCCGCCATCTTGAAAATAGGGGTTGAAATGGTTTTTAAGATATATCTCTTAAACTATTTATTAACATTTTTTGTTGCAAATTAAATTCTGAAGAAAAGACTGAGGACGGAGTAGTTCAAATTTAGAAAATCACCGTGGATTATGCCTATTGGGGATACCACGTAAAAAAAAACGCGCCTCCAGACTCTTCCTCGTGTGTGGTGGGGAAAAGAGTCAATAATTAATGATTAATAATATTGCAAAATTAATAATTTAAAAAATTATAATAACAAAATAAAAAAGAAAAAACAAAAGTTACTGGACCAAAGTTGTAGAGAATTTAATTAGCAACAAAAAATGGTAACAATTTTTTTTTATCAGATAAATAGTTTAAGAGATATATCGTAAAAACCATTTCAACCCCTATTTTCAAGATGGCGGCCGATCGACAAGGGTGGTGACCCCACAAACTTGGTTTTAGCTTTACACTGACCCCCCCACACATCAAAAGAATAAAATTGCGTCCTCTAAAAAACGCAAGGTTAGGCCTAAAAAATGTAACATTTCAATGGACTAATACTTCTGTTGGACAAAAAGCTAGAAATCGATTCGCAAAATCCCTCGAAAAGTCCATAAGACGGCAACTTTGCAAGAAGACCTTTGTGCCAGAGTCGATCGAGAGCTTCGCTATAGCAAGGCTGACTGCTAGTGCCTTACTACTACTACACCTTATTGCTGTGCACTTCTTATGAAAATATATATAATTGAGCTGAGAGTGAGACGAAGTCGTGCGAAAAGCTCTCTATACTCCACTCGGTTTATTTCGGTTGTCACGCTACACCTCCTAAACTAATCGACCAATTTTGACCAAAGTTGGCATGTATACAACTTGATACCCGGAAGGTTTAGAATAAATAAAATTGAAAATCAAATATGCCATGGAGGAAACCTTTCAAAAATTTCGAAATGTGATTTCTCCAAACTTATGAATTTTGAGACCACGTTTTTGGCGCCAAAATGTGCAACTTCATAGCTTAAGATAGAAAACGAAAATTGAAAATCGGTCTAGCAACGGAGGAATAATCACCGAAAAAACAATTCAAGTAGTTTGTTTTGTAGGTAATCATGTGCACTCTCAGCTCAACATTGCAACAGCAGAATGCATTGCGATCTTGGTTATTATGTGCATCACATACTTTTATAAAATTATAAATGTGTTTTCTTAACTAGACAAAATATACAATAATATGATACTGTGAGAATACAATTAGAATTCCCGAGCTCAAAGTATAAATAGTTCGCACAATCCGCCTTTTGTTTCAGTTTTGTTTTTTTTTTACGTGCGGAAATCCCTTTGGATACCCCCCCGCTGGCTCGATTAAAACCGCACGGTTTCCTCCCAAGTGTCCGTTGCCAGGCACCCCGGGTAAGCCCTCGAAAGGATAACCCCAGGGTTACCGGCGGACTTTGGCCACCACCGCGGCCTCGCCTGGTGGGGTCGAGTTTTATCCCGCGTCGGGGAGTTGGTAGGCGTGTGTAGGGCACACACGACACGCCTCCGCCACGGCCTGTTTCTGTTAGGACGGCGAGTCGGCCAACTGTCGTCCTCAGGCCCCGATCATGGAGGTCGGTAGTCCCGGGCGTAGATGAGTCTGCGGCGTCCTCCCCGCCGCCCTCCTGCACAACCCACCTTTGTAAAACAAAGAATCTATTTAGGTCTACCCTAAAGGAGAATACTGATTTTCTCTATAAAGTAGACAGTAGTGTTAAAACTCGTCACCACCTCACTAGAAGATCTTTGAAAGCAGTTTTGAGCCACTTAGCAAACAGTATTCCTCTGCTGGAAAATCAAAATTTCTAATATCTCGTCTCATGGCCTCATTAAATTTTACCGTCACTTTTATCAAAAAGTAGCAATGCTCTAAGATATTATATTCCATGACATTTTATAATTTTGTCTATCTTTTGAAGTGCTTTCGTCCAACGATTTGAAATTTATTTTTCAAGAGCCACGACGCCACGGTGGCTATAACGGTGAGATTGAGGGTTAAAATTATATTACCTCTATACTGGTGAACAGTCCTGTGATATTAAATATCGCTTTACGATATTAAAGCAGTCGTTTTATCATTCATACATCATTGAGCTTAAAATCATATAATTGGGACATGACGAGAGAGACTTGTCTGCATGAGGTTCTGGGTTCAATTTCTGAATTACGATAATGATGTTACCATCTCGGTAGCAAAATGGTGTCAGAATTTAGACATTAATTTCAAGATTAAGGTACACGATTAATCAGGGCACACCGCAATAGTGGCGGTAAGGCCCACTATGGAGGATTGGCTAGAGAGGCGACACGGAAGCCTCTCGTACCGACTGACGCAGGTGATCTCCGGTAAGGGGAGCTTCGGGGACCACCTGCATCGGATCAGGAAGGAGCCAACGCCTGAGTGCCATCACTGCGACGCGAGCGAGGACTCGGGGCTGGACACGCTGGCGGACTGCCCGTCGTGGGAGGTGCCGAGGCGTGACCTAATGGCAGCCATCGGGGTGGGAGTCCTCTTGCTCGGCAGCATGATTAAGGCAATGGTGCGGAGCGCAAGCGCGTGGGCCGCCGCCACCTCCTTCTGCGAGCATGTAACGCTCGCGAAGGAGATGGCGGAGCGCGCCCGGGAAAGATTTAGAACTCTTCCGGCCCACCGAGCCCGCAACATGCTCGCGGCGCGTCGCAGGCGATTCAGGCGCCGGAGGTCGCTTAACGACTTCCGTCCTCCATGAGCACAGGCCTGGGGGTGGCAGGTGAGGCCGCCTGTCTCCCCAGCAGAAGCAGGCCGGGACGGTGGGGCGACTAGCGCCCCTCCTCCAAACCGGGGCAAGACGGGGTCACCGTGGTTCCCAAACCCGAGGGGGACCGTCTCGAAACCGAAGATGGCCCAGGGTCAGTCGGGGTGCGAGGGATATGCTCTATGGGCAAACTTACACCCGGTCTGTAGACCCGAGACTTCGTGCGGTTTTAGTCGGTTCAAGCCCGACATAACCGCCCCCACTGGCCGGCGGGGAGGTATCCAAAGGGATTTCCGCACAAATAAAAAGGTACACGATTAATAATACAAATGAAAATTAATATTATATTACACCTAGCCTAGAGAGGGGAAAACTTCAGTTTCTTTGACATATGTGTATGACAATAATACCTTTTTTAAATAAAATGCATGATATGTTTAACATCTGGAAATTTAATTTTCAATAGTCACAATAGTTTTTTATATGCAAAATTATTATTAAAATGCGAATATTTAATAAAAGCACAGATTACATAATATTATTCTAATGATAAAAGTGAGCTCCGGCTAAAGAATAAAAAATATGCCAAGATTAAAAAAGTATGTCTGGACGCCATAAACGTTTTATCGTGCGGGAATCGAACCGAAAATTTAATAAGTTACGGAAGCCCAGCTTAGAAATTTAAGCAATATCCAAAGTAATAATAAAAAAAATCACTTCATATTTACATCATCTTATCGTTTATACAAAAAAATTATTTCATTTACAGAACTTGAACATAAATGGTAACAATAATTATCAAAGTAGAAAAAGCGGAAGGTGTATGCCATGAACGTAGTAATTGGAAACATGTGGTATCTGCCTACACCATTGGGAAAGAACGTGACTGTATGTATATGAAATTAATTAATCAAGAACATCTGCAGTTTGATGTAAACTGAATTTGTTTTATGACGATGTTTACGATAACGTCTTTATTGAAAATTTATCGATGCGTCCAACATTCCAAAACAGTAATCAACCCGCCAAAGACTTTAATAAATGTCAGGTTGGACTTCAAAATGATATATGGTTATTTTCAGCTCTCGGTCACCGCACCCCGTAAAACGCTGCGTCAAGTGCCTTTCATAAAATCCGCCTTTCTTGTCCAATCATGATAGCCTTCGAGGGTACATCGGTTATAATGATGCATAAAAGGTAAATATTCCAGCGTCCATTCCAATTGCGTCACCTTTGTTGTTGTATAGACGCAATAAATTCTTTTGAAATAACAAAGGTCTTCCACTCTTGAATAATAGGCTAAGTTCATACTATAGTTCAGTTGTGACCAAAGAATAGTACTTTAAAAAAATGAAGTACGCTGTCTCCACACTATATAAACTGTAACTTGACATCATTACATATGTATTACTCGCATGTAGATTGAAGAAAGATAGAGACTAGTAGATCAAATCGCAAGTACAATAGGGACGCTGTCCATCACGTGTAAAAGGCATGCAATTCCATAGACTATATAAGTTAACATATTTTACCATCTGCTGCCAACGTCCGCGTAGGTCATCCGAGTCTCATCCACGTCACACTGTTTAAAGAATTACCACCCAGCGCGGCGTTCTGTGTGCTTGTTTGTCATCTCGGCAGTATAAGAAATTGAAAATTCTAGATGCTCTTTGGGCACCGTGTCAATATATTGAGTAAAATCTGACCAACTGAACTAAATATACTGATTGTTTGAAGTTGTAACTAAATGCAAAATATTATACCTTTTCCTCTTGTTCATAAGCCATCAGCTACCAGATCTAATACTCAGAATCAATGCCAATTGTCTTGTTTTGTAACAGCTAATAATTATCTATCCATTAAGGTGACCGTAACAACTGTGCTTTTCTCGGATCGTTTCACTTATACGTCATAGCTAGTACTCTGAATAGTATCTCATTGTAAGTATAGCATAATAACTGCGAAGTACTTTTGTTGTGAAGTATGAAATAATGTTAGTTTTGTGAATAATAGACAGTTGTCTCAGCAATGTTATTAAATCATACAAAAAACGTACTGCTTGTAAAGTATGTAGTGTAAAAGTTGTGTGAAACCATCTTATTCTGCGAAATGCGGTTACGTAAAAATATTTTTGTGACGCAACATACAACATGAGCAAAAAGAACATAACATAACATAACATAAACTCACGCCTATATCCCCGAAGGGGTAGGCAGAGGTGTTAGCACCCACATTTCGCCAGTTTATGTTTAGGTCCCAATGTAATAGGTGGCGAGCCTATTGCCATTAACCGGGCACTTATAAACCTGCGATAAAAACACACATAACTTCGAAAAGTCATTGGTGTGTGCCATGGTAATACCTGAGATCGAACCCGAGACCTCGTCTCAGCAGTCCTTTACCCATACCACTAGGCTACCGCGGCAAAAAGAACAGTAACTATCTAATGGTAGATATAGCTGAAAACCATCAGTCTGAAGGTGAGTTTGATAGAATTAAACTTACTCTTGTGTTAACGAATAATACCTATGAGTTACACATCCGCAAGCGAAACTTTGTTTTGTTTTTATGCTCCGAATAAAAGGTAGAATATCCAATATAACGTACTATATTAAAGTAGGTACTCAAAAACCATAATATGTTTTATTTGTTACTAGCTATTGCCCGCGAATTCGTCCGGGTTAAACTCGGAAAAGATCAAGGTATGTTTACTTCTGCAGTTTCAGTCAGTTTATGTATTAGGTTACCTATTTCATCGCTATATTTTCAATAATTTATCGTGAAGAAATGGATGTGATGGATGATGAAATCGCAATAAATTCTACCCGGTTCCCTAATATAATAGCCTGGTGATATTTATTGTCAAAGGTTGAGTTTCTAATCAACTATCTTTTACACGTAGGTAACATGTAGTTTCGAGATTTCATATTTTACTGCTCATCATCTTTTAGCTATAGTTTGATAATTTATAATCCGAACGTTGACCATACCCGAGTTCTATCTAACTGCAATTTGGTGATGATGAATGAAGGAATGCTGAATAATAGATTTTGTGGATTTTACCCTGCTGCTCCTATCACACGTATAGTAGCGTGATGATATATACTGCAGTTTATGACCATACCCTAGAAGAGTGTATACATGTAAAATTTCAGCTGAATCCGTTCAGCGATTTTCAAGTGATGCTTGGACATCGATAACAAAAGCAGACAAATAGACAAAAATGCTTGATATCGTATTTTAGGCATCGGTATCGTTCCTAGAACACATAACAATTATTTTTTTGAAAAAATATTTAATGTACAGTTTTCACCTCGTGACTCGTCATGTCCCCGGTATACTTGTATCTATACAATTAATAAAATCATTATTTGCATAGATACGATTATACTGGGGAAATGAAACGTCTACAGAGTAATTGTAATACTAAACTGCATTAAAAAACAACAAGCTTATGTTTACCCGCGCAACGCCAAGGCTACATACATATGTATCCATTCTCCTTTACGATAAAAGATACAATAACATAATTACACTATTTACATTATCAAAAAAAAGTGTCAGTGTTAGATATCATTTCGAGCTTAAGTATCAAATATTTAGCAAATGTGCGCAGATGTCGTTCGTTATTTGTTCCCCTTTTAGGATTAAGGTTACTATTTACAAAGGCTACTTATATAACTTATTGTACAACACGACTTCAGATTTGGTAAATAAACAACTTGACCCAAATATAATCATCCACTTTTGTATTATATTGAAGCAAAAGACATAGAACAATTATAAGGAATTGATAATTGAAACATCAGTCAATTAACCTATTGGATAACTTTGTTATTGGACATAAATTTAAAAAATCTTCATTTTCTTATTTGTATCTGTTAGTGTATTGTATATAATATTGAAGCGCAAGTTATTTCTCTGTTTTCTATCAGCTGATTTCAAAAGCTTGTAGCTTATAAATTAGCACAGCCCTTGCAATTATTATTATCGTTTTAGTACGACAACATTTTTTAAAGAAAAGCTTGTTTTTAAAAAAGCTTTTTCATAATTATTTCATTTTCAACTTTTTTGTTTTAGTAATATCATGTAGCACCAGAGTGACCCTGAATACCATATAATAAAAGAGAGTTCGCCAAGACAAAACAAATGAACCCAAATTCGATAATGTAGAATATACTGCTTCCGGGCTGTTTGGCCGTGGTCCATCGGAAACTTGTATTCCAGACGTTTCGTCGATCGCTGCGGTCGACATCTTCAGTGGTACACGTCGAGACGCCGTCGAGTGCGGAGAACCTTCCTCGGCGGCGAACTTGGTGCGACTGATGTAAATTCGATAAGTTTATCTTTTTAGTTTAGGAGTTCCTATGGCCACCTATCTACTCCATTTTCAGACTCTGACTACCATGTAATACCAGAAAGTTTGCTAAGATAAAAAAGAGCCCAAACTCGATAGGCTCGAAATGGTCGACAAATGGTTTTGCAAATTTTGACGGACACCTTTTTTTTTTTTTTTTTTTTTTTTTTACGTGCGGAAATCCCTTCGGATACCCCCCCGCTGGCCAGCGGGGGTGGTTATGTCGTGTCTCGACTAAAACCGCACGGTGTCCTCCCCAAGTGTCCGTTGCCGGGCACCCCGGGTAAGCCCTCGAAAGGATAACCCCAGGGTTGCCGGCGGACTTTGGCCGCCACTGCGGCCTCGCCTGGTGGGGTCGGGTTTTATCCCGCTTCGGTGAGTTGGCAGGCGTGTGTAGGGCACACACGACACGCCTCCGCCACGGCCTGCTTCTGTAAGGACGGCGAGTCGGCCAACTGCCGTCCTCAGGCCCCGATCATGGAGGTCGGTAGTCCCGGGCGTAGATGAGTCTGCGGCGTCCTCGCCGCAGACTGCGAAACTCGGGGGGCAGGGTTCTTTCCCGCTCCCTCTCCGCCGTCTCTTTCGCGCGCATTACCTGCTCGCAGAAAGAGGCGGCGGCGTGCCACTTGCTCCCGTCGGAGACCACGGCCCTCACCATGGTCTCCAACGAGAGAACGTCCACGCCCAGGAAGAACAAATTTTGACGAACAACTTATGAACAGTGCAAGTTAAATAAAAACTTGTAAAAATCTTGTTTTTTTTTTGTAGCTGTTGCCCGCGGCCCCACCCACGTGAAATACTGATCTCGGTCCCTCGACCCACAGGAACCTATTCCCAGGAAAAAATAATCTATGCATAATATCTCTGTGCTAAAGCTTCATAATTTCATGCGTTCGTCCAGGAATCCATCCATCCTCATAAACTTTCACATTTCTAATATTAGTAGAACTTCAAATATAATTTTCTGCTAAAATCAGTTAATAAAGCAATTAATCAAGCATTTTTTCTTTAAGTATCACAGAATGAGTTATATTTAAACATTCTTATTTCCAGTAGGTTAAGGTTATATTCGAATATTTTAAGTGTTACAGTGTAGCTATACCAAATAAATTTACAAAATTAACACGTGTAGTTTTCCACGTTAACTCTATGTTACCCAATGACAAACATAAACTCCAAGATGGTCTTAAGACAGCTTAAAATTCACCCTGACTTATTCTAAAAGAAACGAAAGTTAAGTATTGAGATAAAACCTTCTCTTCATAACAACAGAGCCGTGAAGCAAGGAACTACAATTAACCGTCGAGAGTTTTCTCCCCGAGGCTGCACTGGCTCAATGTTCTAGTTCAATTCACTGCCACCGTAACAAGATCGACGGAAATTCATTTATATGCCACCATCTTAATTATACGTCTCTGCTGTATTTCAATGCGGCTAATGGTGCGTTTGATTTAGATTTATTGCATGTTGCTCAAGACGTATAAATACAAAAATGAGATTAAAATTTGGGAAACCGACCAGGAGACCCAAGAAAAACTCAGATGCAAGCCAGAATACCTACTGATTGATGAACGAGCTTCTGACCGCAGACTTTCCTCTCGGACGACAATCACACCCGTAAAAGTTATGATAAACCAGATCAACAGATTAAACCATGGGTTCCATTGTCGATGTAGATAATACAATCTACATCCAAATTTCTTCAGTTTAATTTTTTGATCCCAAGTAATAAGGGGAAGCCTATCACCGTTAAAGCTTAAAGGTAAAAAGAGAAGACATGCAAAATAGGCAGGTTCACATTCCTATAGCTTGCTCTCGCTGATCCCGGAAATGGTAGTAACGGAGTAAGTCGTCTAGTAATGTATATTATTGTGTAGCCAGAGTGTCGCCAGAGAACACTTATTTGGCGCCTAGACTATGTGAATACTTCTTTATTTTATTAAGGTTTTTTTTTCTTATTATAATTTTGCAAAGTTATTTAGATGGTATGTAGATTCAAATTACACGGTACTTTCGCCCTCTGCCGTGTTCTACTGAGGTGTGCTAACGGGTTAGGGTGGGCTCTTGTTTTATTGAAAGCGAAATGCCAGTCATGATGAACGACCCTTGTTTGACGTTGTAATGAGTATCTACGATGTGAAATATTTTAACAATAGACATTTTTTATGTATGTTTATTTAGCTACCTACTCTAAATTGATTGGTAATTTCGATACAATTTATTCAGAGTATCGCGATCGTTCTTAAGTATCTACGGCGTAGTGAGCTACGTCGTAGGCACGTGAACCCACTGCTAACACAAGCAATTTAGCGTAGCTGGAGGGGTTAGCGAGAAAACTAATAATTTTGGATACAAGTACTCTTTAAAAAAATGACGTAATCTAATCTATAATTAAAAAACTGGCGTTCATAAAGTTGATTTTGAATATTAGATACCAATTCTCAAATATTTCAGTGCCCTTGCCAATTTACAAATATCATTTAAGGCATAAGATTATTGGTCCCCTCAGATATAGAGTACAGTTTTTAAAGGGCTCGTAATATGCAAGTGAGATCTCTGGTATTGGAGGAATTCATAGGCTTCATAGACCGCTATTCATCCGATGGACGATCGAGGTGTACACCTAGGACCAACTAGTGGTATGTTGGGGTGGTTTATTAAAAAGGACGAAAATAAAATCATTTACAACCACGCCGCTTTGAACGTTGCTACGAAGGAAAAAATAAATGGAAGTATTAATATTTGTGCTTAACTCGTGACCGCATAAGGCGTTATGTTACATTTAAAACTAGACTGATGAAATCAATAACACCCGTTACTAGGTTCGCTTTCACTTGACTTTTTTTACGCGCATAGCGTTATGTAAATATTAGATATTTCACGGCACAATATTCTGTGGCAATTTACAGGGAAATTGGGCAGGAAAGCAATTGATATTCTGATCTCGTTTGTGAATTTTCGTTGGGAATTCTGTCGAATCCACTTCTGATTCACCATTTACGTGTAGCGCGTATACCATGTCTGTATTGTATACTGTCAAACGTGCAAAAACACTATACGGTACACATGTTGGATACTAAATTATTCTCTATATTGGCAGTGTCCATTTACATTTATTTGTCTGGCAAACTATAGGGTAACTATAAATAGATAAAAACATACTAGTGCTATATTGCTGTATGGGGGGGCCACCAAACCAACCTCCCTAGTGATCAACGAACAAGGCTCTAGCGCAAGCCTTTCCTGCCAATCTATCCTCTCGGATTGGGAGTGTAGAAGATAATCTCCTACGCCATAGCAAGATAAGCTTAATTAAGAGAAAGAGTGGCAGAGCGGGTCTCAGGCTCCAAAGTACAGGATTTGAAGGCAATCGGGACTGGCGCTGTGATGATGATGACTCATATTGCCAAATTAGTTAGTTATGAACTATAAAACACGCAGAGTGCAAAAGTAATCATAGAATCAATGTTCTCTTTTCTTTATTCACAGTGCCGGCTCACTTGTTGATATATGTAGTACCGTTTTATATTTTCAAATGCATTGTAATCTCTACTTGCACTCGACGTTTTAGATTTTTATCTTTTGTTTTTTTATATTATTGAAAATTTATTGAACTTGACTTTGAAGCATAGGCACATCAAAATGATATACATGTTGTATGGTAGCCCTATGCAAAATGTATTTTTCTGACAGATCTAACAAACCTTTCAAATGAGTAATTGCAGTAGTGATAGTGTGTAACTGACGGACTGACAATCGAGAGGTTGCAGGTTCAATCTGATCATGTACATGCCGAAGTACACACATTTAGATGTGTTAATGAGGATATGAATGAAACATCAAATAATGTAAAAAAACAAGAGTATGTGTACTCTTGATTTGATATTTTGAAGCAAAATATATTATAATTATTTATATTCTGTAATAGACTATAGAATATTACTGCAAAAATTGTGCCTCAACACAATTGCCTAATAAAGTGCCCGAAAATTCTCTCATCCATCACTTTGTTCTTAAGAAATTCCTTTCAACACATCGCTCAAATATATCCTTATTACGAATATTTATTAAGCTGGGTTTAGCCGTAAAAGCCGTAATGTGCTCATGGAATTTATATAAGCAGAACAAAGAATGTTGATTAAAGTATTTCTAGTTCGTAACCACTCTAATATCGTCAAAATGCTTTTTAGCCATTCCAGAAATGGTATTCATTTTGTCAATCAATAGCGTGACCCCAAATACAGTAGGTTGCAGATAAAATATTAAGTCAAAGTCAAAAACCATTTATTCTGTATAGACCATTAATACGGCACTAACAAAACGTCAAAAAAAATTAAATGGTTTGGCAAATGGACCACCGGTTCGAAACGCGGCCCTGTCCTGAGAAGACTCCGGCAAGAAACTCAGCAGGCTGTTTTTTTTTGTTCTATTTACAAACATGTTTACTTAATCTAATTACAATATTACGTTTGAGTAGTATAGTGAGAGAGCAAATATTTCATATCCAAGCTTGTTTGTCGTCTAAATAGTCTTGAATTTTATAATAGCCTTTTTGGCAGAGTTTACTTTTAATTTGGCTTTTAAATTTATGAAGAGGTAGATTCTTCATTTCACTAAGAAGCTTGTAGTAGAAGCGTATACAGTTACCCTGATAGGAATTACTAATCTTGTGGAGTCGACTATTACATACCACAAGATTGTTTTTATGTCTAGTATTTACGTTATGTATATCACAAAGTCTTACAAAATTGGAAATGTTTCTTCTAACATACCAACGATTTTCAAAAATATATTGAGACACTACAGTTAGAATGTTTATTTCTTTGAACTTTTCTCGGAGGGAGACTCTTGGGCCCTACTTATAAATTGCCCGCACAGCCCGCTTTTGCAATACATGATGTAATGTTTAGTCAGGACTATTCTAATGAGTTGTCAACTAGTATCGTTTTTTTTTTACTTTAGCACAAAGACATGTGGCATAATATGAAGAAAGTTTAATAAATTAGTAGTAGCTTAGTTTTGTATTTTGCCGACAAGTAGGGTTGCCAAAAATCATTGTTATCAGACCTTCCTTGAGAGTTTTATAGGCACCAGTAACCTCAAGCGAAGCAAAAATGCCAAAGTTCTTGGCTGTCTTAGGAGCTTAAAAAAAGATGGCCATAATAAAGCGAATTTAATGCATTGGGCATTTTGTATCAGTCCACTTTGGTATGCTACGTGCACAAAGTATGAAGGCCTAAAGTACGTTGGCTAAACTAGATAATAATTTAGGTTAACGTAAAAAATACGTCATTATGTGATTTAAATGCTCGAGTGGCCCTAATGGCTCTGTAGTGATGGTTACTTTTAATTGTAAATCTATTAAGAGATCGGTGGAACAGATTAGAAGCATTTGTGAGTTCGCTGACATTTTGGCGTTGCAGGAGACGTGGCTTCTGCCTCATGACTTGGGTTTCGTCAATGGAATAAGTGAGGACGATTATGCGAAGTCAGCTGTAGATACAACGGGTGGAGTTCTCAAGGGCCGTCCTTACGGTGGTATAGCACTGCTATGGCGCAAATCAATGTTCCAAAAAGTATCAGTCATTGAATGCGAGGGAGATAGGCTGGCGGCCGTGAGAAATGAATGAGTACGAGATTCTAGTACTTAGTGTTTACATGCCCGTCGATAGAGAGGAAAACCTGACTGAGTTCACGGATTGCCTTGCTAGTGTGGCCGCTATCACTGCTGATAATGATGCAGAGGCAGTGTACGTATTGGGTGATTTTAACTCCCACCCCGGGTCAAGATTTGACATGGAGCTTCGGGCTTTCTGTGTAGAGCACTCATATGCATGTCCAGACATGGAGATGCTGGGTGATGATTCGTTTACTTTCATTAGTGACGCAAACGGCTCCAGACGGTGGTTGGATCACTGTATTATTACAAAAGCAGCGAGGAACACAATCGAGTCTATAAGAATCAACTATGGTACATATTGGTCGGACCATATGCCAATGTCAGTAACGTGTCAATTACGTGAAGTAACCGTAAATAATGTTAGCGACCCGCTTGTTGGGGTGAGATGGTGTGTAAGGGATGTTCACCAAATCAGTTTGTATTCTATGATCTGTGATACTAGGCTAAAAAATACTAAATATGTTAGTCATTGTGAAGATTGTATCCGGTTTTCATGTAAAAATTCATTTAAATTTAATTTATGAATATTATGACGCTATTATCTTAACTCTCCAGACTGCTGCTAAACGCAGCATGAAAGTTGCTCGCGATGCACGGAAACCGAAAAAAAAGGTGTTGGGTTGGAACTTCCACGTTAGGGACAGCCACGAAAATGCAAAGTTATTTTATAGGTGCTGGGTTGTCGGCGGCAGTCCAAGTTCTGGAGAATTGTTTGATAATATGAGAGAAAGCCGCAAGGCCTTCAAAAATAAACTTAAGTGGTGCCAGAATAACGAGGAGTCTATTAGGTTAAACATACTTGCAATGCATCACTCGGACCGCAACTTCGTAAAGTTCTGGAAAGACACAAACAAACTTAACCCAAGGACTAGTTTACCCGCTAATATTGATGGCATTCATGACAAAATAGAGATTGCCGAGTTATTTTCGCACCACTTTAGTGTTGACCCTCTTCCAGCCGCTGCTGCATCTGGTATATCGGTGGGTGAGTCTCCATCAGGTTCTTCGACAGTTGATGATAAGCAGTTTACTCCCGATGAAATCGAGGATGTCGTTCGTTCAATGAAAAGGGGGAAGTCTCCAGGTTTTGACGGACTGAGCATAGAACATATTATATTATATGCTGGTGACGGGATATTCAGCGTCCTGGCAAAATTGTATAACCTCTGCTTAAATTTCGGTTACTTGCCGAGGAATCTGATGAAAACTGTGGTGATTCTAGTACCAAAAAATAAAACCGGTGACCTTTCCAGTCGCAAAAATTACCGACCGATCTCACTAGGCACTATCACGGGAAAGATACTGGAAAGATTGATACATCCAACTCTGAAGCGCAATATTAGTATTGATGACGCACAATTTGGTTTTCGTCCCGGACTCTCAACGGACTCAGCTATATTCAGCTTAAAAAGCACAGTCAACTACTATGTAGGTAGACGTACATCAGTGTATGCGTGCTTCCTGGACCTTAGTAGAGCATTTGACCTAGTGAACTTAGAGCTACTATGGGAAAAACTCTCAAGGTCTAAGGTCGAAGGTAGAGTGGTGAGCCTGTTGAGATTCTGGTATGGGAACCAAGTGAACTGTGTAAGATGGGGTGACACAACCTCTAGCGCTTTTAGGCTAGAGTGTGGAGTACGCCAAGGAGGGCTGACTTCACCGGACCTCTTCAGTCTATAAATGAATGATCTGATTGTGGAGCTGAGAAGCACCAAGGTAGGCTGTCATGTAGGAACAACATGCGTGAATAACTTTAGCTAAGCTGATGATATGGTGCTTCTCAGCCCCTCGGTCAGAGGGTTGAGAAAATTGATGGCTGTTTGCGAGCGATACGCCTCTACACACGGCTTAAAATATAACGTCTCTAAAACCAAAATGTTGATTTTCAAAGCTGGTAGAGGTCCGGCGAATGCCCCGCCAGTGTATTTAGACGGTGCGCAAGTCGAGAGGGTGGCATTGTTCAGGTACCTGGGTCATGTGCTTACGGAGGATCTACGTGATGATATGGATATTGAACGTGAACGCAGGGCCCTGGCTGTGCGCTGCAACATGATCGCGCGCAGGTTCGCGCGCTGTAGTGCAGATGTGAAACTAACTCTGTTTAGGGCATACTGCTTATGCTTATACACGTGTCAGCTGTGGAGCAAATTCACTAAGCGCGCGATGAGTACCATTAGAGTACAATATAATGATGCTTTTCGGATTCTAATGAGACGACCAAGGTTCTGTAGTGCATCGAGCATGTTTGCGGAGGCCAGGGTACCTGACTTTTTCGCAATTATAAGGTCACGTGTTGCCTCCTTTTCGAAGAAGTTGCGTGAATCTAAGAATGAAATTCTCCAAACGCTGTGCATGTGCATGAACAATCCCATTCTTATGCATTGGTTAACTGTGCATCGCGAGTTAAATAAAAAGTAGCTTGACTGTTATCAGTTTTAGGCATTTGATAAGGATCTCTGCGTATCATTTTATTTTATTTATTTGTTATTGTACGTTGTTAAGTTATAATAAGTTAGTTAACATTGTAATTTTATAATTCAAGTTTGTGACATTTTATTGGGTGCATACCTGTAAATAAATAAATTATTATTATTATATTATATTATTATTATTATTAAAAGTAAACTTTAAAACGCACGCTCACTTGCACAGAGGATCAAAAAGGAACCCGTGGTTTTTACTTGACGTATTAACTATAAACGTACTTCCGCCCGTACTTCGGATATATTATTATTGTATTGTAAATATATTTGGTACTATTGACGAATATACCGTTCCAGACCTTTATTACCCGTGGTCCACCTGCGTAGGCCACCTGGACCTTAGGGTTTCAAAGAACCGTAATAACAAATAAAATCATGCAATCAAATTTGCACTATTTCGTGATCCAAATCTAGCTGCAATAAGGACGATATGATCAATTATAGCGACTTACAAAATACTTCGAACGACTATCGATCAACCTCCCTTAGTTTCCTAATCAATCAACCAAGGGCGAACGTTTTTGTCGATGTAATACTATCTTTAAGCTACCTCATTTAAGCGTATTTAAGTTGTAAGTTCCTCTAATATTCCACATATTCTAATTTTTAAGTAAGTAAATAACTAACTTAGGAAACAGTGCATTTATCTTAAAAAAATACATTACAGAAGCGTTTGCGGTTTCCTGTGAACAGTTGCAGCACCAGGGATTTCGCTTGCTAGTGGTTTACCTTTATTTTCTGTTTTTCTTATGGAATTCATGGATGTATGGGGTGCCAATCAGACCCTCGAGTGCCTAGCTCACCTCACCTGCAAGCCAATACACTGTCACAGTACACAGTACGCTGTCTGACGGACGACGCTATAGGCAGGAGTTCTTGCCGAATATGGAAGGTCAGACGGCAGTTCCGCCCATAAAATCCGTACAAGCCAAATCACAAGGAGAAGAAGCAATCGGACGTCAAAAGTCTCAGATGGAACCGGGAACCACGTTAAGATGATGATGATCATGACATTGATTTTATAATGCTGTATAAGTAGAGAAATTAACATTGTTATTATTAATAATTATAAGTAAATCTAAATATTTATTCTACTTTTGTTTCTGACCGTACATCAGTTTCAAGAGTACCTACCTACAGCAATAAAATTGTTATTACACAGACTTTTATCTGAACAATTTTATTGTAGCATAGAGATTGAGTTATTCAACCGTTTTTCAATGTTATAGATACTCATTGTTTACTGTTTACAATTCATTACACGTGTCTGGTTTTTTCATTAAAGACGTAACTTCGGAGCCCTATCATCAATTCACGGTTGAAATACTCACAGAACATATATATTTGCATCTATGGAGATAATTAAGAGATTTTTTAGTGAACCTTTATAGGCATTTAATCAGAGAAGAATAATATACAAGTGAAGTTCTGGGTTCCTCCGTAGGACCGTGCGCCTGCACATCGTGTTGCTCAACGAGGTACAAGTTCTTTAAGCATATTATAGTAAAACGTCTCATGGAGCACCTTTGAGATGCGTGGCTGGATTTTTTGGAATCAGATCGGTTTTCGTCTAACGCGTTCTACCATAGAGCCCTACAGGAAGTTTTATGTTGAAATCGCGTGAGTCCTCGGACCACGAATTAAGTTAAGAAGAGCCGTAATAATTTTATCTGTCTTATTTAACTATATCCTAGTAGCATGCCATATGTTAATTGTCCACTCGTGTACTTTATTTTAAAGCTCTTTAGTAAAACAAAATCTAAAAAACTACTGCAAATATTTATTAGATTCTTCTGTTAAGAATACCATATATTATATGGCTAGTACCTAAGTCTTGACGATGACGTGCCTATTACGCTTGAGTGTGTTAACAAAAATAACAAGAAACCAATATAAAAATGTCATTATCGGATATTTCTCCAAGGCAAAAGTTAACTTAAAGGCACTTAACGGGATCCCTTCGCTTACTAGTCAATAATAGAAATAATCTTTTATTTGACTAGAACATGTGTGTACATACAATAGCATGCAGTTATTAAATGATGTGAAAAATAGGTTCATTATGTTTTGCTTCATATAGTGGCGTACAAATATTTGAGAGACGCTTGTTATATACTGTGTCCAAGTCCAATTAAATTCCTGCATAAATAGAGCTTTTTTCTTTTGTTTCAATTCAAAAAAATATTTAATATCTCAAATAAATCAAAGTATGCAATGAAATGAAGATAAGATAAGATAAGATAATTTATTTGACAAAACATGTGTAGGTACAATAATACAGAGTTACTGCAGATGACAAATTATATCGTTTTTGATACATGTTTGACCGTTTCCGGTGTACAAATATATTTTAATGTATTTTTTTTAGTTATATTTAAGTACAGTAATTAATTAATCTATGATCATAAAATATTATTGCATGCAACATAAAATTATTCAATAAGCCAATTCAAAAACTGTGAAATTTATAAGAATTTGATGTTGAATTTAACGGCTTGAATATTACAACGATGATCATATTGATTATTTGATTAACTATTATTAATAGATTCATTTATACAGTTCAATAGCTTACATACATATGTCAAAATTGCTAATGTCAAGAATAAAATGTCAAAATTACAAATGTCATAAAATACCAATGTCATATTTTACAAATGTCAATTTTTTATAATTAATAATATTGAAAGTATTTTTTAAATAAATAATAATGTTACAGTTATATAGTACAGTCATTCAGGAAATCATCAAGTTCATAGTAACATTTTTTAACTAGCAACGCTTTTAGCGTAATTTTAAATACATCATTGTCTTGACTTCTGACTGTTTGTGGGATTTTATTGAAAATTAAAGGGGCTCTACAAATTACACTTTTATGTAGCAAGGCAGTCTTTGATGGATGGACACGGAGTTTATCGTTGTCACGGCGATTGCGAGTAACATTGTCCGATAAAAGTGGAAATAAGTGAGGATTTTGTTTGACAAATACAGCTACCTCCAGAATATATAAGGATGGTAGTGTAAGAATTTTGTGTTTTATAAATACTGGCTTACAACTATCAGTATTTTGCATACCAAACATGGCTCGAATGCACCGCTTTTGTGCTTTAAAGATCACATCTTTATCAGTCGAATTTGCCCAAAAAATTATGCCATATCTTAGGATGGATTCGATAAGGCCATAGTAAGCTGAGAGTACTGCGTCAGTAGTGATTATGGGAGCAAGTTTAAATAAGGCATATGATAGACTGGAGATTCTTTTGTTTAATTGTTCAATGTGGTCTTTCCAGTTTAATTTACTGTCTATAATAAGGCCAAGAAATCGAGCAGTGGCTACTTCTTTTATTGTGCAGTTGTCATGAACCAAGCTTACCTGTAATGGGTTTTGTATGCGTTGGTTAAAATGCATTATACTTGTTTTATTTAAGTTGATTTTAAGATTATTGTTATTAAGCCATGAAATAATAGATTTTAATGTGTTATTGATGTCAAATTCGTAATTGTTGATGTCCTCACATGTAATGGTAACTGTGCTGTCATCAGCAAATAGCGTCATCGGTTGTGTTGTTATTTTTGGTAAGTCATTGATATATATTATAAATAATAGTGGCCCAAGGACACTACCCTGGGGGACACCATATGATATACAGCGCTGCTTGGATAAAAACGTTTCTTCATTTCTTGTTTTAGGGTTCACTCTAGTTATTTGAGTTATTTGTTCTCTATTTATCAAGTAAGATTTTATCAAGTCAAAAACATTGCCCCTTATACCGTATGCTTTAAGTTTATGAAATAATATATTATGGTCCACGTAATCAAACGCTTGAGACATATCACAGTAAATTGCACATGTAGGCGTTCTTTTATCCACCTGAGTTATAACATTTTCTATGAATTCATAGATAGCCATGTTTATCGTTTTTTGTTGGCGAAAACCTTTTTGCTCATTGCACAAAATGTTATTCTTTTCGAGATACGCGTTAATTTTATAGTAGAGATATTTCTCAATGATTTTTGAAAATATTGATAATAACGCAATAGGTCGATAGTTTTCCTTTAATTGTTTATTTTCTTTTTTGAATAGGGGTTTTATTATAGCTAGTTTAAGGTCTATTGGAAATTTACCCGCTGAGATGCACAAATTTATAATGTAGCTTAAGTGATGGCAAATTGTCTCATTAACAGCTTTAATTATTTTAGTGGAAAACCCATCATATCCCACACTAGTTGTGTTTTTTAAATTTATTATTATTTTATATATTTGACTTGGTGTACAGTGATCCAGAAACATGGAGTTTAAGCGTTCATTCACTAAATTAGTCACATATTGTCCAGCACCTGCAATAGGGTTAATTTTTTGAATAAAATAATCGTTGAATCTCATCTCATCTCATAAACTCACGCCTATATCCCCGAAGGGGTAGGCAGAGGTGCTAGCACCCACATTTCGCCAGTTTATGTTTAGGTCCCAATGTAATAGGTGGCGAGCCTATTGCCATTAACCGGGCACTTATAAACCTGCGGTAAATACACACATAACTTCGAAAAGCATCGAAAAGTCATTGGTGTGTGCCATGGTAAAACCTGGGATCGAACCCGAGACCTCGTCTCAGCAGTCCATTACCCATACCACTAGGCTACCGCGGCTAATCGTTGAATGCATTGGCTATATCTATTGGATCCTCAATATTTATATTATCACTAGTTTTTATGTCAGTTATAGTTTCTTTTGGTATATTTGGTCTCATTTTGCTTATAATTTGCCATGCAGCTTTACATTTATTTGAAGAAGTTTTAATTTTATGACAGTTTTGTGCACGCTTTGTACAAGTAATGATTTTTTTTAAAACCTTAGAATAATTTGTGTATCTTAATTTGTTTTCGTTTGTGGGATTCAGTCTAAATTTCCAAAGCAAATCTTTCTTTTTTTACTACAGATTTTAATACCACGCGATACCCACTTTGGCTTTCTGTTAACTTGTATAGATTTTTTTTTTAACGGGAAGCATAAATTGTAAAGGACTCAATATACTCTGTAAGTGCCGGAGCCAGCATTTGCATGGGTGTGGAAGTGTGTGGGAAAGGGGGTGTACTTACAGGTTGGTGGCTGGCGCTGAGGAGTTCAGGAACTCGGGCACTTTATTTCTTTACACTAAATGTCAATTGTTTATATATATTGTATGAGCTGACTAGGAGTGCAGTAAACACATTAATTTTAACGAGCCGACTATAAGGGATGCCCTAAATACTTGCTTTTAGGGTTTCAATTCAATATTGCACGCGCGCGCGGATTCGGCGGGATCGTTCTAGTCTCATCTGTCACTGACACACGGAACGTCAATTTGACACTTCGCGTTCCGTTCCTGCAAACGTCTCACTTATGTGGCGAGAACATACTCAATAAAAAATGTCATGAGATAAGTCAAAAGTCAAATATAAGGTAAATGCACTACGATTAGACCAGACATATATCGACAACGTGACTAGCACGAGATTCACTACACATACCTACTTATCCATTCCGGATAATTACCCCATTACTCTAACCTTTTTCTGGCTGATTACATAAAGCAAAATAGGAAACAATATTAATGTGGTACTCTACACGATATAGAGAAGGTCTAGTTTGTTTTACAAATACTGAAACAGTTCGTAAAGGATTTGGGAATAACTAAACTAATCCTGTCATATTCAAGGTCATAAAAACTGCAAATTTTTAGCCTTTGTCCAGTTAAAAGGGAAAAATAAATAGAGAGTAACAAATTTATAAAATACTAACTTAACTGTTGGGTACACGTGCAGCTCAGCTGCAATACTTTATGATTTATTTTATTTTTGGTTGAAAAATTCGGCAAGTTATCCATTTCATGGTTGATGATACTGAATGTTTTCATCATTACATTGTTGGTATCTATAATAGTGGCCTTCATTCAAAAGACTTCAGTATACGTTTCTGTGCCAATCACTTTTGTTTTTCATGGAAATCATGCAAAAATAAAAAAGCACCTTTATATCAATAATGCATTTCAATCTGTACGATATAGTGATAATTTTTGGATAGTGCCTAGGTACCAGACAAGTAACATTACAGTGTTTATTGAATCAATATCCAATCTAGTTACTGTGCTAGCGGAGATATCAGGCATGTAACTCTGCCGTGAAATTCTCCGTCTCATGGATCGTTCCCGAGGGGCCAGGCGATCTGTTACAACAAATAATACGCCAGATGGCGATCCGTTAAACCTCTTTTCAATATTTCCAATTATTGTTTAAATCGCGTCTATAAATAACAATAGAACGAGACCCGTTATTGACAATGTAGATTCTGTGAAATATAGTTTTTTTAGATGAACTGTGAATTTACTTGGCAAATGTTGTGTGTTATGTATATTTTTTACGTATTATTGAAAAAAGTATACCAGAAAATAAATAGAAATTTATTCGATAATCCCTGTGGAAATATGTATTAATTACATGTTGCAATTTTTTTGCAACCTAATTCAATACCTTTTTTTATTTACATTAACGTTATGAGGTACAATACAGTGGGGTGTGTGTTGGGTAACCTCCTCGAGTGTCGCTCCGATTCCGATCCCGCTGCAGTCCGGGGGGAACGGAATCGGAGCGGCCGGTACACCCTGGGCGGCGGTCAATGGCTTCCCCTTCACCCCTTCATAGGGTTGGCATTGATCGTCGGCCAATACCCAACGTGGCGGGAACACATCGCTCTCCGTACTCCTCTGCTTTCAGAGGAGACAGGATGAGCGATGCTGTTAGTGGTGAGATGGCCCAGGGTCAGCCGGGGTGCGAGGGATATGCTCTATGGGTAACCTTACACCCCGGCGTCTGAAGACCCGAGACGGCGTGCGGTTTTAGTCGGTACAAGCCCGCTATAACCGCCCCCGCTGGCCGGCGGGGGGGTATCCGAAGGGATTTCCGCACGATAAAAAAAAAAAAAAAGGTACAATACAGTGATCTACAATAATAAGCTAAATATACAAGTAAATAAGTTCAAACACCGAAGATGAAGCAAGAGAAGTTATACAAAAATCAAAAAATTAGCCTAAAAATGCCGAGAAAGGTTTGAAGATCCCTGTACAAAAGAGTAGATATTTGTAAGTCCAGGTGGCTTAAGGATTTGACTAGTTATAAAAGTGGCTTGTGACGTTTACGGTGCAGCTTCAAATGGCCGCTGTGTGTTTTGTAAGCTGACGTTATATATACGTAACCGACAGCGAGCAGATATTTTTTATTCTTGATTGCGGGTAAATGTTAACATGATCCTGATTGAACTGCTGAATCCAAAAATTTCCAATCTCCAATCCAATCCAAAAAAAATCATTTTAAATATTAACATTGTGGTAGGTACTGCGCTTATATTGCTCGCCGCGCGTCGCAGGCAACTCAGGCGCCGGAGGTCGCTTAACGACCTCCGTCCTCCATGAGCGCAGGCCTGGGGGTGGCGGGTGAGGCCACCTGTCACCCCAGCAGAAGCAGGCCGGGACGGTGGGGCGACTAGCGCCCCTCCCCCAAACCGGGGCAAGACGGGGACACCGTGGTTCCCAAACCCGAGGGGGCCAATGTAAACCAAATCATGGCAAGAAAGAGTGGGTGATAGGACTCCAAAATGTAAGCTTTGGATATGTTTGGATGTAACCTGGAACAGAGAAAACTCATAAAGTCAAGTCAAACACGTTATTCAATTCAATTAGCTATTTATTTGTCTCAAATGTAGATATATTCACTAATAAAGCATATTTGATAAAGTAGTATACAATATATAGACGGTTTCACTTTTAGTGAACGTAGAAGTGGCGATCGTAGAAAATTACCTCGAATACGGCTTTACAAAGTCCCGGTTGGTTACTTGATGTAAATTTCAATTATGAAAAATAATATTATCTAGTTCGTAATTCCAGAGTTTTTATAATTTGAGTTAGTTTTCAGTTCATAATTTGGTCACTTTAATTAAAATTACACATGGACCCGGCAATGGATCGAACCACCGGGACCACGAGTAAACCCAGGAATTTTCTAGTCAATATCCTCTGTCATATTTATTGTGCCTGCATGGCGTGGCGGTATTGCATTCAACTGCAACTTCAGGGGGTGTGGGCTTGATTCAAGCTCAGTGCAATTATTGTCTATTTAAATCGTCTGGGTGTTTCTGTGTATATAATATGTACAAAAAAGTAGTGAGGTATATAAATGATGTTAATCCACTTTCTGGCACCCATATTAGAAGCTATGCTTGGTTTAGATCTATAAAAAAATGATAATAAAATGTCTTAGAATATTTATTTATTTATTAATAGTAAGCCCCAAATTCCACCATATGACGCCTAACCTTCGTTAAAATCCTTTCATAATTTCAAAAGAATTCATAAAATAAGCCAAAACAAAACATACATATTGCTCCATTACTTAAAAAATAAATCTCATCAACTTGGGAGAATAAACCGTGTACACGTCAAATTTAATACAACATTTGTCAATGGAATACCGTTAAGCTCAGAATTTAATTCACTTTTAACAAAAGAGTTTAATAAAGTAATCCCTGAACGAAATTTAATCAAAAAACTGAATACTTGTGGGTGTAGGATTAAGGCTCAAAATAAAACATGAATGTCCTTTATTACGTTAGAGTTGATTTCAGTACTTATTTCCATTGTTAATTAATTTTAGGTCTGAAGAAACCGGGTAGGTAATTATATTAGCAAAGGCAAATTCATTAAGTTGATTTTGTTCTTACTGTCTCTGTCTTTATTAAGGTGTGGAACCCCCACAGGTATCACCTTGTCGCAGCTAACCGGCCCTGTTCTACCCCCTCCTCCAACATTAGAGTGGCGCGCGCAGAACTACATCTCATACTTACTTCGGAAAGAGCGACAGTGGCTCTACCCGTGTTCTCAAATAATCGCTCATGAAAAGGCTGGAGATCACTGTCTGGTAGGTACCAGACAGTGACATATCATACTCTTCAACAGACAGTACGAGTTCTCTCCTGTTCTGGTTCTTCTGTCTTTTTAGGATACTGTATCCTTTTAAAAGGAGATGACTGAGAATATGATTAAAGACGTCAATTATTTATTAAATTTCTCCCAACAAAGTAAAACTAACTTCAGCAAACTTGACTTGTGTAGCGTAATGGGTAGTAGTGTTGAAGTTCATATTTTCTTTATTCACCACTATTTGAAATACAAATGTTTCTGGAGGTACGGTAGTGCCCCCGTCAAGACAAGACAGCGGAGCACAGGACACTGCCTGCCTTTTTCCGAAGCGTTTCACTGTATTTTTGTATTCATATAGATTGTCTGGACAGTGCCTGATAGTCCAAATTCTCAGGATATGATAGAGTACCGATATCAATAGAGTACTTATTAAACGTACCAAGTTTTGAATGCATAGCTATTGTAGGTGATAGAATTAGAATAAAAAATCGTTCAAGCTGGGAGCGTTTATTAAGTAAAACGTACAGGCACAAAATATAATGTAGGTAAATACAGGTACTAAAGTTATAACGTTAAAGTAGTAAGAACGAACATTGTAGATACAAAATTAACAATTAAAAATATTTGTAATGCGTCGCTTACAGATATTATACTTTAGAGATTATTAATGTCTAAAATACTCAGATTTCATCACTTACTCACTGACTAATCATAAAAACTTTTAGGGTACTTCCTGAAGTCGTAGAAAGTTGAAACTTGGATTGTGAGCAAGGATTAGCACACAGATAACATAAAAATTAGGAAATTTTGCCCCCATCCCTTAAAATAGGGGTGTGAAAGTTTGTTTGGCACTTTGGCAAATTTTAAAGCTAGAAACATAAAATTCGATAATTGGAATATTGGTTACAAGTGCAAAAAATACAATCTTTAAAAAGCCGGCAAGTGCAAATCGGACTCACACACTAATTAGTACAGTATACAACTGAATTGAAGAAAAAATCAAGGTTGATTTCGGATAAGGGTTTTATTTTTCTATTGCTGCCTCTAAGGCATTACGGTAGTGCATTCGACTACGTGAGGGGGCGCGGGTTTGACTTCCGCTTAGTGCAAATATTTGTATGTGTGAATATGTATATTTACATTAGTCTGGGTGTTTATATGTATAATATGTACGTATTTACAAAAAAAAAGTGTCTATTTTTGTAAATCTGCATTCTATAACCCATAACACAAGCTAGTTAAGCTATGCTTACTTTGGGCGTAGAAAGCGTTGTAGAATGCTGTAGAATGTTTATTTCCTATTGAGGTACAGAACCCTGAAAAGTTAAATAAAATAAACAAAATAATAAAAACTGCTACGACAATTGGACCGCTTCAAACAAAAATGATCCAAACCTCACAAACCTCATTCCGAGATAACTGACTATTAAGTTCATTGCGGTATTTCTCCGGCTTTGTAGGTATGTTATTTTTTTAATTTATTGTAAGTCTCTATATGTGCTAAACTAATTATTATAAATGTTTGTAGACAATAAATTAGAATACTTTAGTAGAAATTCGGAGAACTTTCTCTTGAATCATTATTACAAAATAAGTTTTGTATGGATTTTACTGCATAGGCTGCAAAAATGTTCCAGAGGATATGAAAAATTAAGGCTCAAATGTTTAATATTTATGTTTTAATTGTAGAAGAAAAAAAACAAAATTCTTCTACTCCTTGTCCAAATCAAAATCTGGTTCACCACTATAACTTTCCCGGTCGTCAGATTACATCGGTTCTCTTTTTTTTTTATAATATCGATCTATCTTTATAATATCTATCTATTTTTTATAATATTTTATTTATAAAATATCTGACCAGGGACTTCATTAAGCTGCCACTACTTGATTCGGCGCTCGCAGTGATAAAGATAAAATAAAGATAAAATATTCTTTATTGTACACCATAAAAGTAGTAAAAAATAAATAATACTCGACTTAAGTTAATAAATGTACAATGGGCGGCCTTATCGCTAACAGCGATCTCTTCCAGGCAACCTTTGGATGGATAGAAATCAAAAGAGATGGATAAGGGCAGTGTACAATTAACAATGAAAAAGAAGAAAAATAAATTATACATAGATAAATAAACAAAAATTACATATAAATCAGTCATATTTTAAGCATATACACAATATATTACATTATAAGTGTATACCAATATATATAATACAAAAAAATATTTACATATACCTATACCAACTATATAGTCACCTAACGGGAGATGGACAAATAGTGATCTTTTAACATATTTTTGAAAGACACCAATGACTGTGCTCTCTTTATATGTAGTGGCAGTTCATTCCACAGGCGAACTGCCTGAATAGTAAAAGATTGATCATAGAATCTTGAAGAATGCACTGGCATTTTCAGTCTCAAATTTTCCGATGACCTCAGAAATCTTGAATGTGTGTCACGAAGGAACTTGAACCGTTCTTTGAGATAAAGGGGTGTACAAGGATTAAACAATATGCTGTATAATAAAGAAAGTATATGAGTATTCCGACGAAGGCGAATTGGGAGCCACTTGAGTTTGTTACGAAATTCGGATACGTGATCATATTTGCGTAAACCAAATATAAATCTAATACAGAAATTTTGAAGACGCTCAAGTTTGTCAAGTTGCTCCTCGGTGAGATTTAGATAGCTGACGTCGGCATAATCAAGAAGTGGGAGTAAGAGGGTTTGTGCAAGTGCAGTTTTGGTAGCAGTTGGAAGCAAGTTTCGCAATCTACGCAAGGACCCTGCAGCTGCAAACAACTTGCGGCTGACTTCCTGTAATTGATGACCCCAGGACAAAGTGTTATCAATATAAATACCTAAGTTCTTTACATTATCACTAATTTCTATAGGAGAACCATTGAAAATAACTTGGGGCAGCTGTGTATAGTCAATGCGTGACATCATCCAGGGGCTTCCAACGACAATGACTTGCGTCTTTGCGGGGTTTACCTGAAGCCCATAGTTGTTGCTCCATTCACATATGCGTTCTAAGTCCATATTTATTATAGCAAATGCTTCAGACAGCTGACTCAAAGGCGCCTGCGTATATATTTGAAGGTCATCTGCATAAAGGTGGTAGGATGAAAGTAATTGTTTTGAAATGGAATTTATAAAAACGGCGAAAAGTAATGGAGATAGAACGCCACCCTGCGGCACACCGACTGTTATATCGCACCATGAAGAAAAGGAATCATCTATGCGAGTACGTTGCCGGCGGCCAGACAGGTAACTGTGAAACCAATCAATCACCGTTGGAGATATGTTAATCGAGCGCAGTATGCCTAGTAGGATTTGAAAGTCCACTGTGTTAAAAGCATTACTGAAATCTAATAGAGTAAGTACTGTTAGATTTCCTTTCTCCATGCCTAATCTTATGTCATCCGTAACATTCACCAAGGCTGTAATGGTACTATGTCCAGGGCGGAAACCAGATTGAAAGATATTTAGGAGTGAATTTTTAAAGAGAAAAGCATTAAGCTGAGTGTGTACAAGACGCTCAAGAACTTTGGAGAGGAAAGGTAATATATATATCGGACGGTACTGGGAAAAGGAAGACGGATTACGTTTCTTAGGCAAGGGGACAATCTGTGCTTCCTTCCATGCAGACGGGAAGAAGCCACTAGAAATAGAAAAGTTTAAAATGTGAGTTATAATAGGAAGGATCTGGTCTAGAATGGGTAGAATCATTTTACGGCTGACACAGTCATTGCCAACAGCATTTGATGTAATTGACATTACGCTCTTCTTAACATCACAATCAGTGAATTGATCAAAGACGAAGGGAGAATAGTTAGGAGCTGGAAGTGACGAAAGATGGTTAAGCGTATTTACTTTAGCAGTCCCTAAAAAATTGGACGAAGATGAGAAATGCTGGTTAAGTGCTTCGAGGTCAACGTTTTGAGGAGTATCTTCTCTTGACTTTCCAACTCCTATGGTTCTCAAAAACTTCCATACTTTAGATGGATCACCGTTTTCGACGGAGACATGGATATATTGGCGTTGTGCAAGATCCATGACACGGAAATGATGTTGTACATTGAGATTCTCTCCGCATATAACCTTACAGTTGGCCACTTTGCTGATGTTGTGTCTCCTAGTGAGTAGAAACTCGATCTGTGTAGCACGCCCTGCATGGCTAGAGGTGATAAGATATTCTTAATCAAAATGGTTTGGCAGTTTAGTTACTCAAGGATCTATTGCCGAAATTAACGTCTAGTTAGTAAATTGAGTGTATACTTTCTTTTTATAAACCCATAGGAGTCATCACTGTTACGAAACGGTCAAGCCGCACATTTTGGATGTCAGTACCATCCAGAAATACCATCTATTTAAATATAGTTGGACTTGGCCGGTTGCTGCAGAAATTGTGCAACCTCTTTTAAAGACATTTATTTGAAAATACTGTCGAGGCCCGAAGTCAGACAGCAATTTGTTAGTTTACCCTACGTAAGAGCTCGCGGTCGTGACGGTCCACTGGCGCACAAGTCATCTTTTATTAAACAGTACGAACGTTTTTGCATTTAGCTTCAGTGTACACTGTATATTTAAATTTTAAACCATTTTCCGTGTAACGCATGGAATGGAGGGGCCCGTGGCTAAGTAGGAACCGAATAGGTTGGCACATTGCAAGTTAAGCAATATAAGTTAACCAGGTCACTCTTGGAATGGGTGAGACTTAACACATTGAGAAAGTATGACACGGTTTCGGTTGCCATATGAACTTGTATGGCATTCAGTATTGGTAGTCGGGCCCTAAAAAGTCCGACAACTACAGAACTTTGACATCGCTCTGGGTTGTGGAGGTTGAATAATAAATAAATGATGATTATGATTTTGATTACTAATGGCCGTTGTGTCACGGAAAATATCGAAATTCAGCCGTTTCGAACCTAGACTAAAAGCCGACCCCAACTGAGTTCTATAATAATTTTCCTAATAATGCATAACCTGACAAGTAATTTATTTCTTACTGGGACAGAAATTCTTAAAGTTATATTTTATTTTATTTGAAGTAGGTTACGATATTGTGTACAATATATTATTGTAACAATATTTCTGACATTCTAAAGTTTTTGTTCACAAAGTGCCACAGTTTAGGTAATTATTCTATTTAATTTGATTTTATAATCTATCTGAAATACTTTATCACGAGAGTTATTCTGCCTTGATTGTTTAAAGATAGCTTTCTACTGTTAAATTAGTCTTCTATCAAAAATACTGGTAAGTAATAAATACTGTTTTGTGGGTGTTTTGTGTGCTTTGAAAAACAGTTAACGACAAAAGTTGCTTAGCAGTAAAACACAAATTTACATAAAAGAAATCAATTTCCAATCTTTTTACATTGGAATACATGTATCAATAATAATTTATGTATAAGTAGTTCCTTAAAAGCAATGCTCTTAAAAAACGAATACTTGATGTGGTTACATTCTACAATATTTACTTTAACCCTTTTCCACAGTACAAGTATAACCACTCCAGGTATCTTCATTTAGTTACTCGACTGGGTGCCTGAAGCGGTCCGTGCTCTCGTCTGATAACGCCATAAAAGTCCTAAAAAGAATTCGAAAAGTCTAGAGGTATTGCGAGTAGATTGGCCTGATGTTAAAAATTGAGATTTTTGTATAGGTAGAATATAAGAGGGGCGTGTGTTGGGTAACCTCCTCGAGTGTCGCTCCGATTCCGATCCCGCTGCAGCCCGGGGGGAACGGAATCGGAGCGGCCGGTACACCCTGGGCGGCGGTCAATGGCTTCCCCTTCACCCCTTCATAGGGTTGGCATTGATCGTCGGCCAATACCCAACGTGGCGGGAACACATCGCTCTCCGTACTCCTCTGCTTTCAGAGGAGACAGGATGAGCGATGCTGTTAGTGGTGAGATGGCCCAGGGTCAGCCGGGGTGCGAGGGATATGCTCTATGGGTAACCTTACACCCCGGCGTCTGAAGACCCGAGACGGCGTGCGGTTTTAGTCGGTGCAAGCCCGACATAACCGCCCCCGCTGGCCGGCGGGGGGGTATCCGAAGGGATTTCCGCACAATAAAAAAAAAAAAAAAGGTAGAATATAAGAATAATAAATATATATTCTAGTAAATTGTAAATAAATATGACATTGGTCTGGGTGTTTATATGTATAATATGTATTTATTTTTCAAAAAAAAAAGTATTTAAGAATTTTTATCCGCATTATAGAACTCATATGACAAGCTCTGCTTAGTTTGGGTCTAGATGGCGTTGTGTACTATGTCGTACAATATTTATTATTATTTATTTATTATTACATCATCAAAAGCAAAATATGTAGATTATGTAAAAAAAATATTCACCTAAAAATATACATTATTTCAGTAAAATTTGTGAAACAATTAGTATGCTAACTTTAACTATAGAATTTTAGGAAAAAGTCAACATAGAGGACGGAACTTGAACCAGCTAGCTACCTTTTTTCCTATTTAAATCTATTCACATTATTATTATTTATTGAATACCAACTTGACAAAAAGATGTTCTATGTTAAAAATCTATTACTTTTCCACGAAATTCATCAAGGACCAAAGTAGAGCCAGATTGTTCCCAAGAGTACAGACCTACAGGTAATGCCAGATTCGTAACTTGAGAATTGCCAAATCAGTAGATCTGACAATAATTAGATAATAACAATTGCCGGTAATAATAATTCCACTCTCGGGAATATTGTGCAGAGATATGTCGAATTGAATGCTCTGTGTACAGCACCACAGAGAGTGGAAATTTTAAAACTTAAATATAATTATAATATATACCCACGACCCAAATACATACCTAAGACCAAAATATATACTTACCTATACTTATAATATAAAATATATAATAATGATTCAAATAATGTTACAACATATTGTAAAATAATGCTGTTACTAACTACATACCTTTCAGGCTTACGACTCAATTTTATAGTAATGAAACGCGTAGTCTGTCCAGTTGGCTGCAGGCGCCACTTTGTACTCGTTCAAAGCTATCTCCATTTATACGAGCCCATATCAATGAACATAAACATGAACATGAATAAGAATGTAGCTTTTATGGCCCCACCCATAAATTGAGAGGAGATGATCATTGTACCATATATGTACGTATATATTGCGCTAGTTTGCCCTTAAACACTATTAAGGACACTTTATTTGTTCTATCTGATAGTAAGCGGTGCCTCAGCGGCGGTAGCCACTAGAGTACTAGTAGTAACAATTATTATTACTAGTAGTAATAAAGTTGAAGATAAGTACTAAATTAAGATGTTCACGCCTTTTTGCTTGCTTTTACATTACTGACTTAAAACCACCTACTCCTCCTTCTCATATTTTTGTTTATTTCATTTTTATGGGAATGACTGCTATATCACTGCCTTTATATGACTTTCCTCTTGCCTGCGCCAGAGCGGCGTCCGATAATCAGCAGGTGTCTGGCTTGTAGGTGAGGTGAGGTTAGGCCTCGAAGAACTTGTTGGGGCCCCATACACCCCTTGGTTGAACCCACGTAAGTAATTTAAGTTAGCTGTACTGCTTTGCAAGAATACTGGTTATGTTCGACTACTTTTAAATTTTATGATGCCCTAAAATGTATAAATACAAAAAAAAACATAAAATTAAAATTCATTATAATAAAGATTATTGTTTAGGGTTCTGTACCTCAAAAGAAAAAACGAAACCCTTATAGAATCACTTCGTTGACCTTTTTTTCAGGAATGCGCAGAGGCATCAAGTTGAAATTTATACCAAATACTCAGGTTTGCAACGCCTTGAAGCTATAAAAAAACTCAAACTTCTTAGTACAGCCGTCCAAATGCAACCAATTCTAAAGGGTAGGTACTTGCCGTTGAGCTAAAATCATGAAATTTAGCAAGAAGTAAGGTTTTATAGCACAAGTAAAGAGAAAAATCTGAAAATTCTACACTGTACTGAAAAATCTGTACGAATATCAGTCTGTTCTCAGTAATGCGTGGAAGTATCAAGTTGTAATTTATAGGAAATACTCAAGTCTGTAACGTCTTGAAGTTGCGAAAAAATCAAACTTATCTTATAATCAAGGGAATCAAAGAATGTTGCCATTTATGCAGCATATTATGTAAACAATTACAACGAAATCAAAACCTATAGGGTATTTCCCGTTGAGCTACAATATATTTTGCAGAAAGTAAAGTGCTTTAGCCCTTATCTTATGTATCTTTCTAATAGTGCGAAAACCGTAAATATGTATTTAACCGCATCACAAAAATATTAGTTCGTCTCTACAGCAACGTTAAGTTCGCCCCTCAATCCAGGCACGCACTTGACTGTTTTTTTTATATAGTTTCAATCCGTCGTGGACTTGGCTGTATATCCCTCTTGATAAAACTCACGGAGCTCCTATACGAAGAAATATGCCTGCCTGATATTTATCCGATTGCGTATACAAAAAGGATTTATAGCAATTATAATTACTTCATTAAAATCTAGTTGATAATATAGGCCAGCAATGAAGACAATTTTTATTGAACTTTTGTCAAAAGTAATAGTGTGGAACTGTTACTAGTCTACTCCATTATCATTACCAGTAATACTCATGGTTTTAGTTCCATTTGGTTTACAACTCTCTTAGCAGTTTCTACAGAGTGTAAAAGTAAGTACGAGTCAAGTTTTTATCTCTACGGGATAAAGTTTTAGCCCCCAAGGTAACACACCTCGAGTAGAATGTGTCGGAAAAACATGTAAGTGTTGGAATAACAGTAGTTTGTGGATTTACAGGGATCGTTAGTAAATTTTATTCGTTTTTGTTTTATTACATTCAGGTCTGCTTAAGACTGTTTTTATATTTTTATTTTTATCAATATTTTATGTTAGAGATATTAGGTATTTACTTGTATTTTCTTAATTATTTTTTAAACAATGCAGTTGCCTACTATTAAAGAGTAAGAAGAGTTGTATTAATCCCATATTTCGCTATTTTCGATTAATTTAATAAAACATAGAGTGACTTCTTTTATAATTATGATGATAAAGATGTGTAGATGAATTATTTAAATAATATATTTGTAATAGTAAATAGTGCTTGCGTTCAGACCTCTACGGTTTAAACATTTGTTGAAAATGTTAAATAGACACGTCAAAACAGAAGAAAACATAGGATAGCCGCTCGAATTCGAAAGGTAGTTTTAAAAGTTAACCATAGTTATGTTAACGATGAATGAAAAGCTTCATTTAAGCGAGAACGGTTTAGTGATCATCCGTGTTCTTATAGAATAGTTAATCGACGGATTCTAACATTTTGTTTTGATTATAATGTGATTCTAGTAACACTTTACGTTCGAGTCTTGTATTATAGTTTCGAAACTGCATTTGGTATAGGTAGATCAAATAGGTTTGTTCTCTTCCAGAACAAAAAAGTCCATTTCAAGGAAATGGGGTAAAAACCGTATTTGTGCGCATTCTTTTATGATAATCTCTAAATGTCCTCGTCTAAGGGCACCCGTTGGATACATTCGCCTCGTTAGTCAGCTACCATCGACCCTTTCCGTGGGTTTTGCTCGATGGAAGGCCAGGTCAGATCAGACTCAATAACAAATTATTGACTGATCATGACGTGGCTTAGACCATTGTAAGGTTTAGCTTAATATTCCCACGCAGTTAGGCTTTTAAACTTCTCACTTTGTGTCAGTTCATAAACTTTGGGTGCGTAGCGGATGTAGAGGTTTGTCTCGTCGTGCAGACCTCTAAAGGTTAAACATAGAGGTCAAATAAAAATAATATTTAGAATATTAAGTAGAACATATCAAAACAGAAGAAAATACAATTGTGTTGGGCATTCAAGAAATAGTATTCACAGTTTGATTTTCTGGATATTCCTAGAGTCTCCAGAGGCTCTACAGTATACATTATCTACTAAACTATTATTAAACATAAATCAATATGAATGATTACCTACGAAAGTATGTAATCATTCATGTTGATTTATTTTGTATCTAATCTCTCTATGTAATTAAGACCAAACAATTCCAGTTTTAGCCGGGAGACGTTATCATTAATCTTCTAGATCAAAATTGTAATGTTAAATAATGCGAACTATACACCAAGACTTTACAGTCGTTTTGGACCCGTAAGGCGGTTACTCGGAATAATCTATGGTAGTATTTTGGGATGTCCAAATAATAAGTGGAATCTTTTGCACTCGTTCGAGTAGAAACATTATTAGCGCTTCGGTAATTCATTGACAGTTTTTAATGAGAGTGCCGGAGCCCAAACTCCTTTCCCATCCCCTCCCAAACTCCTTTCCCATCCTTTCCTTTACAGGGTCGGCAGCGCGAGTGCGACGCCACTGGTGTTGCAGACGTCCATAGGCCACGGTAACAGCTTCCCATCAGGTGGGCCGTGTGCTTGTCTGCCACCTTAGTGGTATAAAAAAAAAAAAAAAAAACTGCGCGGGAATAGGTATCCTGGCGCGAAACAGGTAATTATAAAAGGACATTTACCACTTTAGGTACTCCACTATTCGCTCATACTTTATGACAAAGGACATAATATGATCATCAGTAATACTTTATCAGGATAAGTTACCCCACCCCAGCCTGCAAAATAATAATATTTGAATTAAAAAAATACTAATTGATAGATTTTCAATAGCTCAATTCAACAACGTTGTCCTTTAAAATTGCTCACCTTAAATTATTTAATTAAAAATCAATAAAGTCGTTGAAAAAAAAATCATCTATCCGTACTTTCAAACTCCTATATCTTTTGATATATACAATATTTTAAATTGCTCAAAGTGTAAAAAACTGCTAAGTTGCATTCATAATTGCTCAAGTACACCACGGTACTATTTAGTCATTGGTTTAGGTTAGGTTAGAACTGTGACCACAACGCACGAGCCGAGCGAGCGAAGCGAGCGTGCCGCGGCAGCGGCCGGCGAAATGCCAGAACCGAATCGGTCTTATAGTTATTGGTTTAGGTACGGTTAAAACTGCGGTATAAACTCCCATGTAATAAAAATAACCGTAAATACGTTATTATCTATATACGTTAAATTTGTTCAAACTATTTATATTTATTTAATAATTAAGGAAAGTGAAGCTACTCGTATTACAAACTGTACTTGAGCAATTATAAATGCAACTTGAGCAGTTTTTTAACACTTTGAGCAATTTAAAATATTGTATACATCAAAAGATATAGGAGTTTCGTATTCACGAGTCTAAACAAGTCGTTTTATCACAAATAAAAGTCTAGGGTGCACCAAATTCATTATTTAGATATTCACGCACTGCGTATGCATAATAAGCCGGATGGACGACTACTAATAACTACTACTAATAAAGGCATATCCTCTAATAACGCTGATATTACTGTTCCTGCATAGCATTACTAGATACGAACTACCAGTCAGATGACCTTAACAGGCGGGCCCTAATAATTGATCGTTAATGATACCGGCACAAACCGCACAGACACCGAGAACCGCGGAACTAAGGAGGGTGCCAGCGGGATGGCGCGTACGTCGCGCGGACGTCCCCCTTCGAGTCCTGACATGTTTTCACTGGCGCTGTGAGAATCGGATTCTGATTGGACGGATACCGAATGCGGAAATGTTGAATGAAAATAATCGTAGTAAAACGTAGTAAGCGTATTACATTAAATTGAAAGGAGTTACCACGAGTCCTCATTTGATTTGTGCAAACGACATAAATGTTGAACTTTTTATAAAAAAACTTTTTTTTGTTTTTCAAATACATACTTCCAGGCTTACATGTTATCAAAACTGTGCTCATAATATTTAGTTCCAAAACGACTATAAAATCTCTGTGTATATAGTAGTGTAACGGGCTACCGAAGTAATAAAAATAAATAAATAATACAACAATACGATTTTATATTAGAGAGTCATCTGGTGGCCGGCGATGCGAAAGTCATAATTCGATTGAACGGGAAGAGGATTGAATTAGTTGGGTAATTCCGACATAGGTAGCGGTAAACTATATGAAATTATCGGTCGCCAGAAAATAGAAATAATTACGGAAAACGAATTAAAATTAGTGTCTAAAATGGTAAATTATAGTTGTGAATATACGTATATGTATATATAAATGTATTTATATATAAATATTAATCGTTGTGGGAAAATAATATTTATAATTGTATCGATTATAGTGAAATTTGATTATCTATATAATGTCAACTCTTTGGTTTAGGATAGCCGTTTAGGTATTATTTATCTAGAGAAAATTTAATACAAAGTTTAATCAATAATATCTAAGTAAAAGGAAACATTTAAATAATATCACAAATAATTATATGGATATATGTAAATAATACATTCTAATGATGAGATAGTATTATTTGAAACGCAAAAATGCCGGAAGATAAATTTCGTATTTTGAAAAGAAATATGAATTATTTAGTTTACATATGAATATGGACAGGAATAATACAATTAAAAAAGTTATCAGGATTAATCAAGGGGAGAGGACAAAATCTTGAGGAATTAGAATGTCATAGAGGTTAATAATAATTATAATTGAATGGGTAATTGGTTAAGGCGAGCTAGAAGAAAGACGACTGCAACGCCTCCTGGTGAGAGAATTAGGAATTAATTAAGCTTTGGCGGACCAAAGGGTTTAATAAGATATATACAGAATTACTTAGGTATTTCGTTCGTAATTATTGAAATCCCTTGTTGAAAGTATTAGTGAAGAGATTTCAATGCTTAAAATTATGCATGGTCATTGCAAAAAGAAGAAATTTGTGTTATTTGGGGGATTTGAATTGTGCGGTTGGCATTACGGGGAGGCTGTTGATTGGTCGGGAACATGGGGCAGGAGCGCGGTTGGCGGGGGGATAAATACGGAAGGCGGGTAAATCACGGGCACTTTTTTGGGGCATCTCGTCAGGGGTGGAGGTGACGTCGTATATTTCTGGTGAGACTGTTTTTTAGAGCATTTAGTGGGACTTAGTCGTGATATATGTATTGGGGTTCGCGCGTTTTCTTGTTTTAAGGGGATGTTTTGATTTGGGAAGTAACAATTCGCGGAAATAGTGGTTAACATATAGTTATTTGAATTGGAGGGATTGCCATTTTGTAAAATTGAATTTGGTTCATTTTTGGTTGTATAATGGGGTTGTTGGGTGTAGTATATTTGAATGATAATTAGTAAAAGGTAAATTACATTTTGGGGGTGCGATCGCCATAAGTTAGGACCTTTACGTGAATGAAGACACCTTACATTGGACAAAAGTAATGTGCGCATATATATGTGTATTGCTGATGTCTTGTACTGTTGAGCCTGGCAGTACACTCGTAAAGCAAATGCTGTCGTTTTATCATTTTTAGGAATAGGAAAAGAACATGACTCACCACACGTTTAAAGTAAAATACAATGGGTTTTGATAAATAAATACAGGGATTAGGTTCTGTAGGTAGATAGGAAGGTAAACACATTGTTTCGTGGAAATCTTAGACGTCACAACGAACGTAGGAAATCTAGTCTATTTCAAAGTCTGCGTAATAATATTATTAATATCATAGTTTATATCGATCTATCGTGCGGTTTTAGTCGGTTCAAAAAAGAGCCATAGGAACTATCCGATGGTATTTAGGTAAGCTACTATTATTAATATCATATTTTATATCGATCTATCGTGCGGTTTTAGTCGGTTCAAAAAAGAGCCATAGGAACTATCCGATGGTATTCAGGTAAGCTACTATAATAAATATCATATTTTATATCGATCTATCGTGCGGTTTTAGTCGGTTCAAAAAAGAGCCATAGGAACTATCCGATGGTATTTAGGTAAGCTACTATTATTAATATCATATTTTATATCGATCTATCGTGCGGTTTTAGTCGTTTCAAAAAGGGCCATATGAACTATCCGATGGTATTTAGGTAAGCTACTATTGCTGTAGGTCACGTAAGAATGGTGATACAGTGTGTAAAAATTGTGGAAGTGAATCCTACAGTGAAATTCTAGTGATTCTTTTAAGAAATGTTGATTGTGTACAGAGCCTGGTTATAAACAATTAAAAGGTAACCACACCCAAGACTAAATAGTAATTACACAAAAAGCCTAAGTAATAACACCTACGATATCTGCTAATAACTGATTGACCAAGAGCGATAATATTTATAATTAAATTCAGTGATTATCTCACATTGCATGTGTTCGAATCAGGGTTCAAAGAGCCATCTCACGGAAGTTGGGAACCTTATCCAAGTGGATACTGCTCGAATCTAGAACCCCGGGAGTGTAATTCCTGTATACTAAAGCCCTTTATCATGGGTCAGTTATACCAATTCGATTATGTGATTAGAGAGTGTATTATATCTTACAATAAAGCTTTGAAACCACATCATTCTGAAGTGAATTGGTTACTAGCACCATTTATAAGATTACACAATATATGTCAATGTCCGAGCTGTGTACAGATTCAATTTATCGTTTAACATTCTAAAAACAAGTGAAGTATCACACCAAAATCCATGTTATTCGTGAACAGTATTTAAAGCGGCTTGAACGAGGGGCGCTGTAGTTTGCTACAAAAGCTAGCGTAGTCAAAATATTACGACAGTAGGAAAAGTATATTCCTCTGTTAGTTTCGTAATAAAACAGTTTGTGTTAATATCCGAGCTGAGTACAGACTCAATTTATCGTCTAACATTTTAAAAACAAGTGAAGTATCACACCAAAATCCATGTTATTCGTGAACAGTATTTAAAGCAACTTAAGCGTGGCGCTGTAAGTTACTACGGAAACTATTATAATCAAAACATTATGGCAGTAAGATTTGTATGTTTTTCTGTCGGGTTCGTATACACTCTGAGTAGAGTGTGGGGAGTTTTATTTACCGGATGTCTCGGTGTAGTAGGGGGAAGATATTATGAGAATCTTCCAATACCTACTCAGACATAGGAAGGACAATGATATATACAATACAAGTGAAAGGGTCCTACTGTGGCTGGCGTGATATGGGGCCACCACCTCTGGGGGGAAAATTCAATATAACTAGGTACTATTGTATAGGGGCCAGCGCCTTGGGGGGCAAAACTCAAAATACCTGACTAGGTACTTTTGTATAGGAAAGTAATAGTTTTAATGAGCAAACACCTCGGGTAGAAAACCTCAGAATAAGTAGGCGCCTTTGTGTAGGGAAGCGAGCATCAATAAAATTGTAGTCTAATTGAAGTTATTAAAAACATCTAGATATAACCTACATATTCTTTTCGTTCAAAGTACGAGTTTAAAGTAGTAGGCGTTATAGGAAGAAGAATGAGTAAGTTCTGGTTCAACTGATATTACTATAATAAAATTGTTATGAAAGAAGTAGTGAATGATTAAAGCGGTGAACTGCAGATACCTACTAGTTGCAAATAGTTATAGGTATCTAAATAAACGAGGTAAATGACCGGAATGCTTCAGTTCCTAATAGATACTTTCTAGTACCTATAGGTTATTTCCATCCGCTCCCATAAAAGTCACTAAAAGATATTACAGAGATTATAGAGAGAGGAACTTGTTTATTACATGTTAAATTGAGGCGAATGAGTTAATAAAGGTATTTCCATCCGCTCCCATAAAAGCCACAAAAGGGTATTACGGAGATTATGGAGGAAGGAGTTTGTTTATTACATGTTAGGTTGAGGCGAATGAATTAGTATAGGTTGTTTTCATCCGCTCCCATAAAAGCCACAAAAGGGTATTACGGAGATTATGGAGGAAGGAGTTTGTTGGTTACATGTTAGGTTGGGCCGAATGAATGAGTATAGGTTGTTTCCATCCGCTCCCGTCAAAGCCACTAAGGACATTAGGTTAATCCGGAAGGAATTTGTGTAGGTATCATTGGGTTTGAAGGATTGTTAGTAAATACGGAAGGAGTAAAGTTCTAATTTTGGGTTACTTGAATGAGACTTTTGTTGATTATTTAAGGAAGTACTTATGTTCGTTCACGTAATGCAAGATTATGAACTACCAGTGACTATAGGGTTTAAGAAGGCTTAACTGGTTATTTCATGGTTTAATATAGTATCATTAGAAGTTTGTGTAGATTGGATAGAAATGAAATAGGTACGTAATGGTTAGGTTGGAAGGTAGGTTGTAAGGAAACGCTATTAATGAATTTATATGATAATGTTTCGGACAAAATAGGTATAGAGTTTAATGTGGAAGAGTAAATTAATTGGGGTTTGCGATTACATATAGTTGGAATTAGGTTATCGTAGGTTTAAAATAGGAGTCACCATTCTTCACCTTTATAGAACTAGGGATACTAGGTATCATGATAAGGGATCCTTTTAACCACTAGATTGATCACAGGCCAAGTTTAATAGAAATAAGTACAATTATTCAGTGAGTTTAAGTAGGTTAGTGAGTTATTTGAATGAATAATACATGACAAAAAGTTGGTGGAATAGGAATTAGGATAGCTGTAAGAGAGGAGTGAGTGAGTGGCAGGTATAGGTAGCTATCTAGGGCAGGACAAGTGAAAGGGATTGAGTGAATGAGTTGGTTTCGGAGTAGTAGTAGGAGTAGGGTACAAAAAATAAGGGACGGCACACAGATATAAAAGAGAAGGGGGGAGGGTACAGTAGTATAATAATAGAAGTATAATACACCTCTTATGCCTAAACAATATATTTATTTCAACTGTCATAAATGTACATGTCTCTATTTGTCGAAGTATCCTAAGAAAATATTATTCCAAGAACCTTGTTTATTATACATAGCTTTTTTGTGTAATTCGCTTTAAAACAACAAAACTGTATTATTTTCTGCTTCTTGGGTATTGCGTAGGTACCTACACCATAGATAGTTATATCAATATTGAAGTTTGTTTCACGCATTTATACAATCGCCATCGGTATTAGTTTAACACATTCCAAATGACCACCTTAGCTCTAAAAATTTACATGAGATAATTAAGAAAAATTTAAATACATGAAATTTGACATCTGAAGATCAATCATTATTTTTATTGATTTATTTCAATGTATAAGATCATTTGTAAATGTGTTAGTGTTCAGCAATTTCTGACAGCGATTTGGTTGTTATAAATTATCAAAAAAAAGTACAGGCAAGGCCATACTTTTAAGATCACACATATAAACTGTTTCTAGCTGAGATAGAAGCGATTTTTCGCATGTAGTGGCATTTTTGTCGAAATCAGGTAGTACCTTTTTTTTTTTTTTTTCGTGCGGAAATCCCCTCGGATACCCCCCCCCGCCGGCCAGCGTAGTACCTAACTTATAAAATATACCTATAGGTACTGATTGATTGTAAGTTACATTTTATACTGAAGAATACTTAAACATTGTATATTTTGTCGTTTAATCACAATAGAAGAAGGTCGTGAAGTGTGTAAGAATAGAAGAGATGGCGGAATATTGTCTCGGCCAACCCCGAAGTTGTTATCCACCACCAGCATCGGAAACAGAAACTAAGCTACATACTGATAATTTATTGATTATCACGGCTCTAAAGAGAGGAACTTCCTCACTATACGTATAGGAGTACTGTTTTCAGTATTAAGTCCTTGATCCACTTGCCTTACGTACGATCCTCTAGATATGCTTATTGAGGATCATGGCAATCTATCTAAGAAGCAACAATCCAACCACGTGAGCTAGGTCCAATTCTTTTTTCTACTTTGGCGAGATTCTCTTCACGGGGAAATTGTAATCTATCCTAATTTTTACTTATTAATAATATATAAATTCCATGTGAGCTTACATTTAAAGCATATACGTAGTCAAAAAATTTCAAAGTAATTTCGTTTACCTTAAGTAGAATTCATGCTTCTTCCATTCGCATCATCGTTACTTAACTCAACGTAAGTGAAAATCACCTCCATTCTAAAATAAATTGATTAGACGCGTTCACAAAAATTCTTGAAACCTTTCCCTCTTTTTTAACTTTTCGTGTCCAAAAAGCTTTGTCCTAGGAAGATTCATTTTAATTACGTTTTTCACGAGAAATAACGACTCGGGGAAGTACGGCCTTTACCTAGCTACCAATCTTCATTAGGTTCATTATTTTCGTGTAAAATTGTACGTTATATGCCATTTTTATATATTCCAATGTGTTAAGACAATATTTTGTAACATTCCTGGCTGTGACACATGATTAGTATTAGATTAGATGATTATTAGATTAGCACCGCGTTAAGATGAAGGTATCTAATGCATATAGCGGTGAACGATCTCCTTTAAAGAACAAAGTAGGCATAGGTAACACAATATTGCTTCTGAAATATAACGAAGCTCTCCCTTAAACTTCCCAATTTGAATGTAGTATAATTATCTTCAGTTTTCTCTATTATACCCATCTGTTAGCGACACGAAACCCTATCCCATCACTGTCTGGGTAGGAATGGTGAAAAAGAATTCTCGTCACCACACCAAATACCTAGATATTAATTGAGATTAGGATATAATAATGCCTAAGTATCATCAGTCATACATACTGGTTGAAAAAATAGTAAAAATTATAGCTGTCATCAAAACGGTATACATTCACTGTCAGAACAATATACCTCGCTGACAGTATAAAGTTACGGCAGTTTTATGATGTATATTGTGAAATGAGTTTTGTTCTGTCACGCGTGGAATAATTAACGTTTCTGACGCTTCAATGGTGCCGAGTATTCTAAAAATTAAGGGTGTGCTACGCGCAAATAAAATATTGAAACTTTAAAAATTAAAATAATAAAACAGCAAAAAGAGATTTGCAAAACAACTGCCGGGCTTTATTAAGTCTATAACTGAAACAAAATTATTCAATCGAACGCTGCTCACTTTTTATGATGGATTATGATTGTCATTTAAAACCATTGATGTATGTATATATTATGAAAAACAATGTTTCTACCTTTCAGTCAGTCGTCGATTAAAATCACATGTTGATTGAATAGTGGTTTCACGAAGTGCGGATTACCCACAAACCCTCGGTCGTTCCTAGCCACCAATAAAAATACCCCATCGTCCACAAAACAAACATATTGCGTGAATTTAACCTCTATCGGTTAAGTCGATCAGATTGTATGTACGATTAAATCTGAATTACTTGATTTTCACAAAAACAAATTGCTATAATATGAGTCCTTCCTTCGGTGTTATTAGTCATGACCGCAGGTAACAGGTATCACGTTCATATCCAGACACAAAATCTGTACTTATATTGATAGATATTATCTCAACATATGCTGAGTGCCCCTCCCAAATTGCGGACACAGTGTACATCGCACTTACTCAAATCTTGGGAAATAATATAAAATAAAAAGAATGAAGTGATTTAAAATAATAAAGACCACGCTTAACAGCTAGTTTGAGATGAAAGGCTTACTAAAATATATCAGTGAGTACCGCAATGATATATCATTGAGGCACTTTTATCAGTTCGTATTGATACTATCACTGCTGACTAAATATATCATGCCAACGAATGTTCTTGCGGATTTCATGTAAACCTTTTCGAGATACGAAAGTCATGGCGTATCTCGAAGAACACTGTTATAGCTATCTGCATTTTTGCTAACAATATTTTGATTATAAAAAAGAAGTTAATGCCTGGAATTACTTTAAAAAAAAAGGAACAAGAACAAAAAGAGGTAACGGGAAACGGAGTGCAATAAAGCAAAGTAATACAATGCACAAAGGATTTTACACAAATTTATTCATCACTTAGATTAGTTGAAAGGTCAATTGTGGACTGGAATTTAATCAAAGCGAAAGCGGGTTCACCCCTATTACACGTAATGAATAGAAATACTTTACTACATTTTGTATAAGTACATGCACACAAAGGATATTACAGCTGTGAATATTTGTGTATTCAGGTTCTTACTAGTAAAGTTTGTTGGGCAAGATAAAATTTACGTCAACGAATTGTGTAATTATCCGAATTTGTGACTATTTTTACAAGCTTTTATAATTTATCTGTTTAGTATGATACTAATTTTGGAAATCAAATTTAAACTGTTTCTTATTATGGTCATTTCTAGTTGAGACTAGTATGTGGTGTATCGGGATCATCAGCGTCAACCGACCACCAATCTTGTAAAGCTTTACGCTTGTTTTTTGGAGCCCGAAATCCGCTCTCCTATTTCTTCCTTCTTCCTTATATTACTAGGAAACTTATGGATTGGTTTATCTCGGCTTTTGCGGGAGCGACTGCCGTCTGAATACCAACCCCGAGTGGAACGGCAGAGCCTCGTCTGTCAATCAGTCGGTGTAGGTCTTTGTGGAACCCCACCATTTGATACCATCCATTCTGCATAAATGGCTGGTCCACTACCATTTTAAAAGAACTGCGGTATACTGCGATATTTAGAGGCTTATACTATATACTAGGCTTATATAGGGGTTTATGCTTCCCCGGTTGAGCTGTGTTGCGTTGCAAAAAGCATAGTTGTATCACCTTTGAAAGGAGTGAGACATGTATAAAATAATGGTGTATATAACGTTAGGTTGGAATCTCACTCCAATCTATTATGGCGTACCATTTATGTTACGAAAGTACGAAACCTACGGAAGTAATGTGGTTGCCCTCAAGATCCTGCCCCTAAGGGATGCATAACATATTAACCATCAAATACCTATTTATAAATCAAGCGGACATCGTATCCCTTCCGAGAGAATAAACTCTAGTTTCTAAGTTAGAGAGTTATATTAAGTCTCATTTCACATTAGAAATCTAGTGGGACGGAAATCACACGGTGATTGTCAAACTTCGGGCCAAACTTAGATATTTTTGTTGCAGTATTTTTATTCAAAATTACAGACCTTAGGCTTTATGCATATTATTCGACACGTTTATATTTCAGTTTCTTTCAGAGTCTGGTTGTTTTATGTAAATATACAATAAACGTATTGTCATTGTCACTCAAATGTCAAAGTCAAATACGCGTTACTCTGATAACTCGAAAGAAACTCACTTGTAAAAGTTTTTTAGGGACAATTTGTATGGTAGGTACCCGAAACCTTGAACGTACAAACCCCAAAATCTAATCAGTTCTTCCCATTAACCAAACAAGATGATTGGCGAAAGAATTTTTTAAATCAATTAAGTGGTTCTTGAGTCCACTCCATCCATCCAGACATCCAGACCAACAGACAGACCGACACAAAAATTTTTTTTGCTTAATTAGACTTAGAATCATGTGAAACGTCGAGAAAAGTGATTAAAAGTGGGTGTAAGATTTTGTTTTTTTTTTGCGTGATTTTAAGACTTCGGTGTCCACCTGGTTGGTGGCCCGAAGTAATAATAAAAAAGAAAGGGATGTGAAGAATTGATAATTATGAGCAAGTATGTTATAAAATCAAGAATATACAGTTCGAGTTTTAGATCTACCCAATCACTATCAACGAGCGAATTTATTCTTATTTGTATCAAGTAAATGAAATTTTGATAGGATAAAATATTAAGTAGGATAAAAATTTAATTTCCAATTTTTGATAGATGTTATTAAATTCTCAACAAACCTACGCAACAAACGCTGAAAGACGAGTGTTGTCAACTACATCCCGTCTGTCGGTTATGTTCGAATAATTTCCACTTAATGAAAAGTAGAAGTATGTTCAGATCAATGTTCTAAATATTGCGCACATTAACTTTGTTTTCAACCAACGAACAAATAAACTGTGTATTTCAGATCAAACATCAGATTAATCCTAGATGGTAGCCTGGTAAACAACAGACTCTCCCCTGGGTAAGAACAACAGCACAGATAACGTTGTATTACTATTGGAAATTCTGGGATAAGTTAAATATTCATCTGGAAGTGCGTTTTCTATATTTAACCATTCAATATTCAATGTTTTGTTGGAAGTGTGTAGGTTCGGGCTATGATTAAAACTTATAATAGACAGATTATGACTGGATATTAAATAAAAACCAATTAGGCGATTCGGACACGTAGAGAGAATGGACGAAAGTAGGTTTATGAGGCGAGGATGAAAAAGCAACCCGGCAAAGGTCCACCTGGGCACATGTATGTTAATCAGATTGAGGACGTTTCAAGGAAAAGTCGGGACAAAAGTACCCACAACCGGTATGCATGTATGAATATAATTATGGAAGTAGAAGAACTGAAAGGCGAATGCCAGGATCGTAAAAAAGTGGAAAGATTTTGCCTCAGCTTAACCTAATGAGATGAAGCGTGACTATATGTAGGAATGTAATAAATAAAAAACGATTGGATATGAGTAGACATTTTGGGGAATATTAAATAATTTAATTCATTTATATTAAGTTTTGGGTTTCCATCATTGTTAGAGTTACCAATGTATTTACCTGTTTTATTTCTTTAATATATTAAAACATGTTAAAACGCTTACTTACTAACGAAATAATAATTATATACCTCGTGGCCAGGTGAAACTGGCATCAACAAGCACTAAGGCACGTGAAATGAAGCGTAACTGTAAATACAAGCAAACTTGGCGGTAAAAGCAAGTAATTGGATTTCACGTCACAAACAAGAAATTCCGCAGGTTGCTACTAGTCAGAACAAAGATTGAATTTAAACTTCAGGAGCGTAGCACAAATAATTTAATCTATTTCTATTAACGATCTCAATTTTGGAGGCAGAAGCAATTAAGGGCTAATGGATTTGGTAGCACTGTAATTTTCACTAACCTATGGTTTAAGTACCGTAACATTCTTTGTTTCCCATACTAAATAGATGCTAATATTTTATTCAGAAAAGCGTTTATGCTTAAAAAATCTTGTTCTTCCAAAAGACAGTAATAGACATAAGTGGAACAGCATTAAACTTTAAAAAGGTTGTTGTTTTTTATATACCTATATACAAGTAAAAATATAAATAACTATCTGGCCATCTCTGGATTCGCCCGTGGCGTATTTCGTACCCCTGTTGCACCCCTTTAACCCATATAGGTGTACCTACACGTAATTCATTAGTTTTCATGTAATGTATAGGAATCTGCCGGATTTCTAGACATTTATGATTACTGCTCCGCTCCTTTGGGTAGTAGTGTGATGATATATAGCCTATGGCAACTCACGAATAATGTGGCTATTTATTGGTAAAAAAAAAAACATAATTGGTTTAGTAGATTCAGAGATTACCCCCAACAAACTCAAAAACTCATAAACTTTATGTACCTCTTTATACTGTTATGTTAGTATAGATTACAAGAGCGTTCTTTAATTTTTGAAATTTTTACCTATTTTATTCTTATTCCACAGTAAAGATGTTACATTATTTCATACATTTAGGTATCTTTAATAGCTTAGGGGTTTTAACTAAGTTGGCACTGATATTTTTAAGTCAATTTCTTTTCTAATTAATGATTTGGTAATTTAATGATCCGTATAATAGAGATACACTACATAGAAATGCCTATGCTTTTTGTTTAGTGGAATAGGTAGATGTTCTTAACGAATTAATTTGAAACGAAACTGCTGATGTCCACTGTCTGCATTACCAAAATCTAGTTAAACACAAGAAGGGTTTCAAAGTAATAAAATAGGTAACATGTTTTTTACACCAGAATAATAATAACTTGTTCTATAACTTTGTCAGATAAAAGTAGTTAAGACTAGGCTACAATGTCACTTACAAATACCATTTAAATCGAATATAGCAATGCTTAGTCTAACCTCTGATAATGATTTTTTATGAATAATCAACAATATTATTCATAGCAGATAACACGATTCAATAGCAATGTCACTCAGTATTATTGTGGTTGATCAAGATACCAAAACCAAGTAACCGACTTACTTAATTGTCAAATGAGCGGATTTTCAATTAAAGTGGTTAATTAAATCAATTTTGTTATATAATAATAAATATAATATGTAAACGTAAATATTACCTTAAAATAAGAGGTTGTATTCCATTACGTAAAAAATCAGTTAAGTTATTGAATTAGGGTCTAGAAATATGTTAGTGTTAGATGTGGTAACAATTTCCTTTTCGAATGGCGCGACGGTCTAGACTTGACTATGGTTTTTTTAAAGATTAAATTTAGATTAGATTTTTTTTAACGCTTATAGTCAAAGTCAAAGTCAAAAACCATTTATTCTGTATAGACCATTAATACGGCACTTACAAAACGTCATAAAAAATCTAATGTTTGGCAAATGGACCACTGGTTCGAAACGCGGCCCTGTCCTGAGAAGACTCCGGCAAGAAACTCAGCGGGCTGTTTTTTTTTGGGTCTATTTACAAACATATTTACTTAACTTAAGTACAATATTTCATTTGAGTAGCATAGAGAGAGAGCAAACAGTTCATATCCAAGCTTGTTTGTCGTCTAAATAGTCTTGAATTTTATAGTAGCCTTTTCGGCAGAGTTTACTTTTAATTTGGCTTTTAAATTTATGAAGAGGTAGATTCTTCATTTCACCAGCAAGCTTGTTGTAGAAGCGTATACAGTTACCCTGAAAGGAATTACTAATCTTGTGGAGTCGACTATTACAAACCACAAAAACCCACAAAGCCTTAAAAAATTGGAAATGTTTCTTCTAACATACAAAAGATTTTGAAAAATATATTGGGAAACTACAGTTAGAATGTTTATTTCATTGAACTTTTCTCGGAGGGAGACTCTTGGGCCCAACTTATAAATTGCCCGCACCGCCCGCTTTTGCAGTACAAAGATTGTATTTAAATCTGCGGCATTACCCCAAAGGAGAATGCCGTAGCTCATAATACTATGGAAATAACTGAAATCAACTATTCTAGCGGTATCTATGTCTGTTAAAGTCCTAATCTTTTTCACAGCGTAGGAAGCAGAACTTAACCTACTAGATATTTTTTCAATATGTGATCCCCACTGTAATTTAGCATCGATACTTAAACCTAAGAACACGGTTGATTCCACAAGGCTCAACAACTGTCCATTAAGTTGTACATTGGTTTCCACCTGTGTAACAGGTAAGATGAATTTAATACATTTGGTTTTTTTTTCATTAAGGCAAAGATTATTTATATTAAACCAATGAACCACTCGTGAGATTGCGTTGTTCACTTCGTCATAATTATCTAATTGTCTTTTAATTTGAAATATTAAGGAAGTATCATCAGCAAACAAAACAATAAAATTTTTATCCCTTACGTACTAAGGGAAGTCATTTATATAAATAAAAAATAAAAATGGTCCAAGTATCGAACCCTGTGGAACGCCCATCGAAACTAAAGATCCCACCGAACGTGTACCGTTCACATCGACCCTCTGAATTCTATTTTTTAAATAAGAAGTCAAAAGGTCGAGAGCCTTGTTCCTTATTCCGTAATAATCTAATTTCCTGACCAATGTATCATGGTGGACGCAATCGAAGGCTCTGGATAAATCGCAGAAAACACCTAATGCATCCTGCTTATCCTCCCAGGCCTCGTAAATACATTTCAATAACTCTATACCAGCATCCGTCGTTGATCGTCCTTTAGTAAACCCAAACTGTTTATCATGAAATAATTTATATTTATTAAAATGGGTTAGCATTTGGTCTAGAATTAATTTCTCAAATTCTTTACTCAAGGTTGGCAACACAGAGATGGGTCTGAAATTCGAGGGATCTGAGGCGCTGCCTGCCTTGAACAAAGGTATGACTTTACTATGTTTCATTAAATCAGGAAATATACCGCTACTGACGCAGTCATTAAACACAGTTGCTAGATGGGGAGCAATGACATCAATGATGCTTGAGACAGTTTTGACTGATAATCCCCAAAGGTCCGCGGTCTTTTTAATATCAATGGATTTAAACGCTTTTGTGATGTCCTTGCTATCAACAACTGAGAATCTGAAAGCGTCCGGTTCGTATCTTAAGGTAAGCATCGATTTGCCTATGACCCTTCAATAATAATTTGTTGGTATTAAAGAAGTAGATATTGTTACAACGATTGTCGATATCTCGAAAACTACTGATCGAATCTTCGGGAAATTAAAACACATTGTTAGTGTCGAAGTACTCTACCGAACAGTGTAGAAAAATCTAGAAATCCCAACACAAAACCACAAGTACTTCAAATACCTATTCCTACTTTACCTACAAATCTTGAATGCAAGGTTATTCACCTCGACCGTCGGCGTGAATGTACCTACTACTAAGTAGGTACTTTTCTCGAACGCTCTAGTTAGATACCTAACGTGTAAATGATTCCGGAACATTCTACCCTCCGAAGTAAGCTATAAAAGCGCCCGGCTACCGCCACGCAGTCAGTTTATTTTCGGAAGCGAAAGCGAACACATTTTACCGTAGCGATTCAAGAGCGTTATACCTGCGACTTAAGCAACGACTGTGTAACTGTGAACTGCTGAGCGACTCGAACTGTTGAAGAGTACTGTGTGTGCTAGTTTTTTTAGTTGTCTAGTTTGTGGTTTGCGAATAAACCTCTTTGTTGTATATTGGCATTTAATTTGTACCCCGCGCACGTAACAATATAATGGCAACTGAGTATGAAAGTACATCATACTGCCCCTTCATAGCCAACGGCGTAGTTCACAAATTAAAATGTATTTAGCGTTTGAAACAGTCTTATCTGGTCTTATCTTGATTATATTACGTTTTCTTTTTTCAGAATATCCACCATTATTAGGAGAAGATAATTAAATTCTTTGAATGTTAGAGCTGACTTTTAGATATTATTACATCGAGTAAATTCTGTGAAAAGTATTAACTCTCTGTACTATATATTGAATCACATCACTTTTTTTATTAATTATAGGCTCACGTTTGACCTCTGTCTCACCTGGTCGTAAGTGACGATGTGCTCGATGGATCACGTTTGCCTAGAAGGAACCTATTCACTCGAGACTTGAAGATTCCGAGGTGCCATTCTCATAGGTTATGTGTAGCAAGTTCCACCAAGTGCCATCGATTATTCCGAACCTGACCCGAAAACCTGACACGGTCGCGGGTTAGGTTAGAAACTTGAAAAAAAAGGGAATATTTGCTCCGAACGTAACCCTCTTCCTAACCTGACCCGACATCTCGTTCCTATCATAACCCGAATTGCGCAGATACGTTTAATTACTAGCTATTTAGGGGGGTAGAGTTATACGCGTCCGTAGGAACTACCTAGCCACTACCCTACACGTGCCCCCTGGGTGGTGCTAAATGAATAACAACGCCGGGTCTCGGGCGGCGGTGAATTAACCTGACCAAACCAGCCTAACCAGCTTGGTCTAACGGCGAGAGTAGGAAATGACTCCCACAAACCGCAACCCTGTGAACGCTGGCTTGGCTTAATTGCCCGGACTATGAAGAAGACAACTTCTATAAAAAATCACCCTAAATCTACGGTGAGATTCGTGCCAAGGGACTGCATGGCTGGTGGGAGACCAGTCGCAAACGATCCGCTTCGACGGACCTGGCAAACGTCGTTGTATTAGCCTTCTAGGGAGAATAGGTGTCACCTTCCTAGCGACCTGTTATATTGGCCTTACTCGTGGGAATAAAATGAACCAATTAAATACAAACAACAAAATACCAACCAACCCTAACAGCATGATCCAACAAACTTTGCATGAAAGCATGTTTACTCGGAACAGAAGCAACTCGACATCGTCTCTGCCAGCCAAGCTTAATGACTATAACCACAACCAACAAAACAAGGAGAAAGACAATCTGGATTCACCGACCGAGACCCAATCGGCCAGTGACAACATAGCCTCAGACCATGAAGAATGGCAAAGGGATGAAATTCCCACCAGAAGAAAGAAAAGGAAAGAAACAAGTCCAATTCACAACGACGGGAATAAAAAACAGAAAAATTCCCCAGACTTTGTGATCCCTACACGCAATAGTTTTGAACTACTTGATATGGAGCCTACGGATAAAATCAACAATACAGATAAAGTATATGTACCAAAGCCAGAACCCATCTTTGTTACGGGCGTAATTAATGTAAATTCTCTTAAGGATGTACTAAACAAATTTGTAAAAAGCGATCTTTACCTCATGACTACACTTAGATCTGGACACGTTATAAAAATTATACCTAAAGACATCCAGACATACAAAACAATTCGAGAGAACTTCATTGCCAATAATGTCTCACTATACTTACCAGCTTAAAAGCGAGAGAGCATACAGAGTAGTACTACGCGGACTTCATGCATCAGAAAATACCACAGAAATTTCAAAAGAATTGTCTGAAATTGGACATGAAGTGAGACAAATAGTCAATATCAGACATCGAGCTACAAAGGAACCGTTGCCTGTATTTTATGTCGATTTAGAACCAAAGCCTAACAACAAAGCCATTTTCGATGTGAAATACTTGAATAACATGAAGATTACTTTTGAAGTCCCATATAAGAAAAAGGAAATCATTCAATGCAAGAGATGTCAGAGATTTGGGCATTCCAAGAACCAATGTTTTAGGCCCTATCGCTGTGTTAAATGCGGTAGCGTTCACCCTACAACAACATGTACTAAAAAACCAGACTCTGAGGCTACTTGCGCGAACTGTGATGAAAAACACCCCGCTAGCTACAAAGGATGCAAAGTGTACAAACAGTATAGAGAAAGAATTCTTAAATTAAACTCTAAAACAAAAGAAAAACCAATGTCTAACAATATAGAGATCAAAAACCCGAATCCCCACCCGGGTTCTAAGTCTAACCGCACAGATAATCAAAACATAATTAAAACCTATTCCGAAGCAACGAAAACCAAAGAACAATATACTCAACAAGACACAAAGAACGACTTGGCCGACCTTACTGACCTAATGGACATAATGTTTGAAAAACTACAACAATCAATGTTGACAATGATGGAAAAAATCATGGACAAAATGATGGACCGCATGGTCCAGCTAGTCAGCAGCCTGGTTAAAAAATGACCCGAAACCTCCAAGTAGTAACTTGGAACGCCAACGGCTTGACGGAACGACGTCAAGAACTAGAAACTTTCCTCAAAACAGAGATGATTGATATTGCACTAATCTCTGAAACAAGATTTACACCGAAGACACACATTAACTTGAATAACTATACAGTGTACACAACTAATCACCCAACTGGGAACAGCCATGGAGGAACAGCAGTAATCATTAAAAGCAACATTAAACACTACCCTATAGATGAATACCGAACAGAAAAAATACAAGCAACATCTGTTAAACTTGTAGACAGCAAACTAGAAACGGTATTCTCCGCTGTGTATTGTCCTCCAAAACATACTATATCTGCCACCGAATTCGCAAAATATTTTTCTACACTGGGTAACAAATTCTAAACACATAAAATGGGGATCTAGGCTGACCAATACTAGAGGAAGACAACTTAGTAAAGCCACAGAAGAGATGAAGTTAGAATGTCATTCTGGCAGAGAACCTACCTATTGGCCTACCGACAGACAAAGAATCCCAGACTTATTGGACTTTTTTATTGTTAAAAACATAGATAGTAACTACTTAAACATAGAACCACGAATAGATCTCACATCTGACCACACACCAGTTATACTGAGTGTTACTGCAACAGTTAATCTAGTAGCACCGCCCCTAAGAATATACAACTTGAACACTACAGACTAGACAGTCTATAAAAATATAATCACGACAGAGACAGAACTAAAGACCAAAATTAATACAATAGAAGAAATTGAAAGACAACTGGAACAACTTAATATGACTATCCACATTGCTGCCAACTCTGCAACTCCAAAAAGGACAGGTAAAGGACAACCTCTGAAACATAACTCATATCCAAAGGATATTAAAGAGAAAATACAAGAGCGCCGTCGTTTGAGAAAAATCTGGCATACAACAGGATATCCAAGTGATAAAACTGCATTTAATAGTTTCTCAAATGAACTCAAGGCCCTTATCTACACTGTGGAAAATGTTAATATTCAACAATATCTCACAAATCTAGATACAACGAGAGACACAAACTACTCGCTGTGGAAGGCTACCAAGCATCTAAAGCGCCCGAAAATCCACATATCACCTATCAATGATGAAAAAGGAGGATGGGCTAGATCAGATAAAGAAAAGGCAACAATCTTTGCGAAACACCTGAAATCAGTTTTCCAACCACTCCCTGAAAACAATCCCGAACAAACTATGAAAATCAAGGAATACCTTGAATCAGCGAATCAAATGTGTCTTCCACTAAAAAGTACCAGTCCAAAAGAAATTATGAAAGAAATAAGGAACCTCAAGGAAGGTAAAGCACCCGGTTATGACCTTAATGATGCCACATTACTTAAAAACCTGCCTCTTAAAGGTGTAATGAAATTAGTTAACATCTTTAATGCCAGCTTAAGACTCGAACATTTCCCTGGGCAATGGAAAATTGCACATGTGGTTATGGTACCGAAACCCGGTAAACCCCCACACGAAGTTACTTCATACAGACCTATCAGCCTGCTACCAGTTATTGGCAAACTGTTTGAGAGGATATCGCTTAACAGGATGAAAGAACATCTAAGTACAATATTACCGAACCACCAATTTTGATTCCGGGAAAAACACAGGACGATTGAACAGGTACACCGTATAGTTGACACCATTAGCAGATGCCTTGAAAACAAATTATATTGCTCTGCAGTCTTTTTGGATATCAGCCAAGCGTTTGATAAGGTATGGTATGACGGCCTCCTGTTCAAGCTAAAGAAGCATCTCCCGCATTGTCTATTCCGAATACTTAAATCCTACCTAGATAAAAGATGCTACCAAGTGAAGTACAGCGATGATCTCTCAGAAGTACGCGAAATAAAATCAGGTGTCCCTCAGGGCAGTATCTTGGGCCCTATATTATACCTCATTTTTACAGCAGATATCCCAACAACTGACTACACCACGACTGCGACATACGCTGATGATACGGCGCTACTTTCGGCTCATAGCAACCCAGAAACGGCATCGTCACAGTTGCAAAACCACCTGACAGAAGTTGAGATGTGGCTGAAGCGTTGGAGAATAAAAGCTAATGAGAGCAAATCGGTACATGTAACATTTACACTTAGGAGAGAAACATGTCCACCGGTAACGCTAAACTGCAAAGTTATCCCTCAAGATAATAACGCAAAATACTTGGGCATGCACCTGGACAGGAAACTTACATGGAAAAAACATATTTGGACAAAGCGCAAACAACTAGATGGAAAACGTCGGTCACTTAACTGGTTATTGCGACGCCAATCACAACTAAATACTAACAGCAAGATGCTAGTGTACAAAACTACCATAAAACCAATCTGGACTTACGGAATACAACTGTGGGGAACGGCCAGCAACAGTAATATAGATATCCTGGAGAGATTCCAGACCAAAGCTCTGAGAACAATGTTTGGCATCCCTCATTGTATAAGTAATAGATACATATACCTCGACCTCGGCCTAAAAACAGTTCGGCAGGAAATAGCTCAAAACAGCCTAAAATACCAGGAGAAACTGAACGTCCATGTAAACAAACTGGCACACGCTCTAAGTGGAGACGACGCTCTTCACCATACCCGGCTAAAAAGAAGTGACATACCGAGCCTACATAAAAGATTTACCACTTGACATCAAGAGAGTCGTGTGAAAAGAATTTTCATACAAGTATGGCTCTTGAGGAAAACATAAACTGAGGAATCAAACAAAGTAGTGGCTTATTGTTGGAAAACAGATTGCCATGAAGCAGAAATAATAACAAAAAAAAAAAAAAGCTATTTAATCAAACAGCTTAGAAAATGGCTTATTTCTGCATGGTTATAAAAAAAATAACCACGAAGGCTTAATGCGGGAGCTACGCTCCGCTCCGCTACTGCATTAGCCTTCTCACCTAACCTAGCCAAGTCGGATATTAAATACTAAATACTGATTTGACACATATATTTTTATTTTGAGAAAGATTAGAGAGAATGACCAATCTGCGCAATTCGGGTTATGGTAGGAACGACACTTTGGGTCAGATTTGGAAGAGGGTTATGTTCGGGACAAATATTACATTTTTTTTTCAAGTTTCTAACCTAACCCGCGACCGGGTCATGTTTTCGGGTCAGGTTCGGAATAATCAAGTGCTATCAGCCAACAGTATAGTCTCTGTAATATATTTTAGTATCAATTTATTGTAAAGAATATATCTAAAATGAAGAACTTTTTTATTTTTTATTTGTATAATGAACAATAAATTGTTTGATATAACGGTACGTATATGCAATTTTTTATTAAAAAACGGCACCGCCGGCCACGGGGTGGTAGCCGGAGATCGTGTGTGGGACTCTCCCATCCGCTAACCGGATGGGCATACCTACTAAACCCCACAGTGTGCCATACTCTGCGCCTTGTCGGGGGGCCTGAAACTATGCAGGAATACTTCTATGGTGACCCCCCCCTAGCGTATGCCCACTAACACGGGCACCACACCTTTTATACTCTCAATTGGTCAACGTCCAGGCACACATGGACGTCATCCCCTTCGCGGGTGGCTAGATCAGCGGGTGGAGGGCTTAACCCGTCTCTCACACCCGCAGCCATGCTCAGGGTGGCATGAGGCGCAAGTACTCGCGCCTCCGCCGCCCAGCTCGCCGGCGTCGGTTTGGATCAGCAAGGGGATCTCCCTCCCTGATCCGCTCCGCACCTTCCTTCTGCGAGATGACGTCCTCGGAGAAGGATGCGACCGCGGTGAAATTCCTTTCGCTGGCGGATATGGATCGGACGATGGCCGTCAGCGAGAGGTCACTCCCTATGACTGCAGTGAGGGCCCGGCGCTGCGACCCCAGGCCGGGCAGGCCGCAAGCGTGTGCTGCGCCGAATCCTCACTGCAGACGCAGTGGTTGCAGGCGGGACCCGATTCCCTCCTAGCGACCTTGAACAGGTACTTTCCGAAGCAGCCGTGCCCGGAAAGCACCTGCGTAAGTCAGAAGGAAAGAGTTCCGTGCTGCCGCCCTGCCCACTCGACAATAACCGGCTGGTGCGCCTCCACGGTAGCAAAGCCAGCACGTGGAGCCTCCAGCCGGGACAACCACCTCGCCATAATCTCCATGTCCATCTCCAGGCTTCACGCCACCCGCGAATCTCCTCGGGCGGAGGCCGACTGCCACCATCCGCCCGGTACCTGTCCATCCTGTCATAGGTCTACATGACGTTACATTGTGTGTTTCAAGTCGGTTTGATGAAATACAACCAGGCCGTGCCGTCAGGCTTGTATCCTTTGGGATTCAATAAATCGCTTAAAATACCTACCTACCTACCCACCTACTTAGCTAGAATTTTGACATTACAATATTTACATGAACATATATAATCAGGCCTTTTCACTTTCAGGGTAGGAAAAAGCGATGACGATCAATCTACACTAATATTATAAAGAGGTAATGCTTATTAGTTTGTGATGATGTGTTGTTGTATGTTTGTAGGAGGTAATCTCTGGTTTTACTGAACCGATTTTGAAAATTCTTTTACCAATAGAAAGCCACGTTATTTTTGAGTATTTTCCAAGGGAGCGGAACAGTAATCGTAAATGTCAATAATTCCGGCAGATTCCGGTACATTATATGATAACTTGATAACTAGGAATTCAGTGCAGGGTTCGACTGAAATAAATTGAGCTGAGCGAACAGGACTCTTACTTGAAAAGAAGACATCTTACTACGGTCGCGCGCTTAGCTAATGCCGCGCGCTTGTGAAACTGTTTTTCGGTGATTATTACTCAATGGTACATCGGACATGAACCATCTCGCTTCAAAACACTCCTCAGTGTCCACACAATCAATGTGGTAAATGTGATCAAGATCGCGCGAGTGGTTACGGAGGAGTTCAGCCAACAACTAACCGGCTATGCCGCGTATAAGAGCTACGCTCGTTCAGCTCAACTAATAATTTCCGGGCATATACCTATGGGGTAAAGGAGTGCAACGCGGTTCAAAATACGCCCCGGACAAAGCCGGGGAGGGCCAGCTCGTAGGTACTATTATAAAATTGTAGATTAGTTGTGTCTGATTATACATGTACATTGTAGATATTTAAAAAAGACCCTTGGGTTATGTTAAATGAATGATTCTGAAATAGAAATTATTTTTTTGGAATTCTTCAAAAATGTGATTTTTAGAATTTTTGTCTATTTGTCTGCTTCTTATTATCGATGTCCGAGCATCACTTGAAAACCGCTTAACAGATTCAGCTGATGTTTTGCATGAACATTCTTATAGGGTATGGTTATAAACTGTACTTTATATCATCAAGCTATTATAAGTGTGACAGGCGCAGCAGGATAAAATCGACCAAATCTATTATTGATCATTTCTTTATTATTACGAATCAGATCATCACGAAATTCTGCAGTTCGATAGAACTCTGGCATGTTCAACGTTCGGACTATAAATCATCACGCTATAGCTAAAAGGTGATGAGCAGTAAAATATGAAATCTCTAAACTACTGAGTTACCTACGTGTAAAAGATAGTTGATTAGAGATTCAACCTTTGATAATAAATATCACCACGCTACTATATTAGGGAACCGGGTAGAATTAAATTCGATGTTACATATAAACCTCTATTTCTTCGTAATAAATTATTGAAAATATAACGATGAAATAGGAAACCTAATACATGTAGGGTAAGAAACTGCAGAAGTAAACATACCTTGATCTATTCCGAATTTAACGCGGACGAAGTTGCGGGCAACAGCTAGTAACATAATATAATGGTTTGTCGTAAGCAAGTCGTAAGGTAAAAAGGTTTCAATAGCACCAGTGTTTTACGGCCAAACAAACAAAACTTTTCTTTCTGTAATATTACTATAGTAAGTAGGTCTGCAATACATTTTGCTGGTTCAAAAATTGAGCGAAGCTCCCCGTCTGATAACCATCATCTGTAAAAAAATATTTTGCACGTGCCCTATTTGTTTACTCCATTACAGATACCTTTGGCGATCATTCCTCCGTGGTTAGTCTGATTTTGGAATTTCTTTTGCGAAATCGACACTGATAGCACGCGGCGCGCGCATTGTAGGTTTCATTATCGACTTAACGGTGATAATTCCTCAATGGCTAGTCCGATTTTCGTGTTTATTTTTTTGTCTTGTGTACATGAACAAATTACTTTATTTAATACTAATTGCCTGAATGAGGCTTGTTTGTTTATTGAGAAATCAGATTTTAATTTATTTTTCCGGTGATTATTCCTCCATGGTACTTTTGATTTTCGATTTTCCTAGCCTATATCTCCAAACTCATATGTTGTGTATATATGCAAAATTTGATCTAAATCGATTGAGTGGTGTAAGAGGAGTTAGTGAACAACCGAAATACACGAGTCTAAGAGACAGCTTCACTCTTTCAGAGCTTCGCTCAATTAGATGCAGACAAATTAATTTAATATGGTAGCCGCTTCTTAACTTTTCATTTCAAGAAATTTTATACATTATACTTCTTAATCTTATTATTTGGAGTCTGAACTTCTGTGTTTGTCAGTAGCTAGTATAGCTATATATTAATAATGTACAGTATTTTGTGTTCTAGAAAATTGTTAGTATGAGAACGGAGTTTGTAACTTCACTATCTCGCAAAAAATGAAATATAATTGAAATGATTCAATTCAAAACATAAAAATGTGCGTACGACTATTCAGTTGAAGTCGGTGCCATCTGCTGCTTACTGTTTGGATCTATAATAAAGTAGGTACCTGTAGGAGCGTCGCAGTGATGACACTCCTACATGCGGTTTTAGTCGGTTCAAGCCCGACATAACCGCCCCCGCTGGCACGCGGGGGGGTATCCGAAGGGATTTCCGCACGAAAAAAAAAAAAAAAAAAAAAAGGTAAATCAAACCAAATGCAAAAATTATTTTTAAAATAGGTGCATAAACTACGGATATAGAACTGAATATACAGCATACGTCTGCGAGAACATTTAACGTGTACAAGCGTGATGTTATGTTATGAAATCGGATAAACAATACCTAAATATACGATAGCAGCAATCGCGGTTGAATTGATGGCATTTTATTGATGAGTTCCATTGTCTATCTCCGAAACTTGTCATCAGATTTTTACGAAATTTAAATGGGGTCCATTTCGGTTTCGGAGTAAAGGTCTAACAAAATAAGAATTTTGCTAATCCGTCTATATGAACTATGCCCGAATTGAGAACCTCCTCTTTTTTCGAAGTCTGTTAAAAAAATCCGTTCCCGCAGGAGGAACGCACAGGTAGATTTCGTGAAGCAATTAATATTATTTTATATAGAGAACTACGGACTTTAAACAGTTTAATTTTTTTTTCTCGAAAGCGGTAACTTTTAGCGAATAACTTTTCAGACATTTATTTTAGACTTAAAAATGGCCTATCGATTAAAAATGTTTCCGCAAGAATGTTCACCGGTTAGAAGTTATGATTTTTTTCCCGAAAAATTTTGGTTTTTCCCCCCTCCACTTTTAGTTAAAGTTTTAATTTTATAGGTTTATAATTAAAAGGTGTTGGTATTCATGTATACTATGGGATAAAATTAGAACGGTTCGAATATCTTTCATGGAGCGTGAAATTTTGAGGAAAAACTGATTTCACAAAAAGTGAGGCCCTACCGTCCCCTTAGGCCGGATTCCACCCGTTCACGAACTTAAACTAAGTTTACACCCAAGCAATTTTTGACCGCAGTTTGAAAGCGATCGGGGCAAAAATGCGACCGTGAGAGTGCCGCAAATTTTGGGAAGTGGAACCATACATACATATATATATATATAAACTTTTTGACCAGTGGTCATTTCGGACTCAGGGGGTCATAACTAGACCCCCTGTGAAGAAATTTTTTTAAAATTCGACAGTAGTCAAGAAACCAATAGGTAGATCGATTTTGGGGTGTGTGTTGGGTAACCTCCTCGAGTGTCGCTCCGATTCCGATCCCGCTGCAGTCCGGGGGGAACGGAATCGGAGCGGCCGGTACACCCTGGGCGGCGGTCAATGGCTTCCCCTTCACCCCTTCATAGGGTTGGCATTGATCGTCGGCCAATACCCAACGTGGCGGGAACACATCGCTCTCCGTACTCCTCTGCATTCAGAGGAGACAGGATGAGCGATGCTGTTAGTGGTGAGATGGCCCAGGGTCAGCCGGGGTGCGAGGGATATGCTCTATGGGTAACCTTACACCCCGGCGTCTGAAGACCCGAGACGGCGTGCGGTTTTAGTCGGTGCAAGCCCGACATAACCGCCCCCGCTGGACGGCGGGGGGGTATCCGAAGGGATTTCCGCACGATAAAAAAAAAAAAAAAAAAAAAATAGATCGATTTCATCGAAATCTACCTAAAAACCAATAGGTAGATCGATTTCATCGAAATCTACCTAAAATAAAATAAGCCAAATGATGTGGATCACGCGGTTGATAGTATTCTACTTGAACCTATGAATATTCTGAATTTCATTTCAGAATGAATAGTTATGATGTACTTCTTATTATTATAAGTATTCAAAAACCTAAACGCAAAGAAAGCTTAACTTTTACATTTAGAATTTCACAAATCGTTAAGGCGAGGGTCCCTGAGGAAGAGTGTTTTTAGAGTAAGATTTTTCGAAAATGACAAGTCCCTGTATTCTGCAAATCATATGTGTTATTCTAGGCTATTTAAACTAGTATTTTCGGTTATCCGATACACGATGACTTTTACTTTTCTTACTTTTTGACTTTTAATTTGCTCTCAAGGATTGCCCAAAACGCATTCCAGTTTTATTTGATTTATGTTCAGGTTAGAAAAATAAAAATGATATTTAAATGAAGGTCATTGTTAAGAGAAAGAAAAACGGTTAGCAAAATTTACATAAATTCTGAATTAAACCCTGAAAATTCTAAATACATACTGTTTCTACCTTTATGACGCGTTCTGATAGTCAATCAGTCCCGAGCGGAACGTGTTAGAGACAGGATGTGTGTCAGTTTGCAGCACATGCACAACGAAATTGTAGGTACTTAACCACATACCCGAGGGGGCCATCTCGTAACCGGAGATGGCCCAGGGTCAGTCGGGGTGCGAGGGATATGCTCTATGGGCAACATTACACCCCGGCGTCTAAAGACCCGAGACGGCGTGCGGTTTTAGTCGGTTCAAGCCCGACACAACCGCCCCCGCTGGCCGGCGGGGAGGTCTCCGAGGGGATTTCCGCACGAAAAAAAAAGGTACTTAACCACATCGTAGAGAAGGTGCCAGATGTACAAATCCAATGATAAAAAGTTGAGACTCGAACTTTTGCGAATACACTACACTATTTTCTTTAAAGTATAAGTTGTGTAAATAAGTAAGTAGTTACTCATTGCACAAATATTAAAACTAAGTAATGTATCGGCATTATAATAACACGGAATGTCTTATGACATTCAATACAAGAATTTGTAATTATTGACATTGGTACTAATAGACGTATACTGAATGATGGTACTAAATATAAGAAGCAGTACTTACCAGTGATATAATTTAAACTTACATGAACCTTCAACACTACCAAATACTACTACCTGCCTCTAAAAATATATATAATATTTTCATTGCTGATGATGATGCATATGGCCTAACCTCATGAATCCTGGTGCCAATCCCAGTTGCATCCAAAGCTTACAATTTGGAGCCCAGGGTACGCACTTCTACTTCTCCTTTCCATAACCTGGTTCATTGTGACATTTACGGGAGCGACTGCCGTCTCACAACTTGCTTGGGCTCAGATGCTCTGAAGATCTTAATGGTGCACATGAGTCTGGAATCCATGGGTGAAGGGGACTCCATGGATAACGAATACGTATGGGGGCCCCATAGGAGTATGGAATGCCATGTCTCTATGACACCCCATGGGTGTATGGGCCCCTTGAGTGATGTAAGCGTTAGGCCCCATAGGTGAATGAGGCCTAACGGGTATATGGGCCCATGGGTTTTTTTTTTTTTTTTTACGTGCGGAAATTCCTTCGGATACCCCCCCGCTGGCCAGCGGGGGTGGTTATGTCGTGTCTCGACTAAAACCGCACGGTGTCCTCCCCAAGTGTCCGTTGCCGGGCACCCCGGGTAAGCCCTCGAAATGGGCCCATGGTGCCATGGGTGTACGGGCCCCATACGTGTGTGGAGGCCCATTAGTGTATGGCCCCCATAGGTTTTGGTCGCCATATGGGTATATGAGGCCCCATCAAGATCTCGCAGCTTGGCACTTGGGGTCCACTCTTCTATTGCTCTTTTTCATAGTTTGGTTCATATAAGCTTTTACGGGAGCGACTTTATGATAGCTATATTATAATATTATAATTATTATAAGCTTTATTCCCTTTATCTCAAGTACAACTAGAAGATCTTCTATGTAAATAACAGTTGCGTCATTATTTGTGTTGATACTACAACACCACCTTAAGTTAACCTTCGTTGTTTTTCTGCATGTTGACGCAAAGACTCGGACCGCAAGCGTCTCGCTGTGGCGTAAAGTGGCAACTTTACTATCCCAAAAATACCCAAACTCGTCGAATACCCTCGCTTTTAGCAAATTCATTAGTTCAATCGCTAAGAACAACGATATTATAATATTAAGTAACAAATTGCACAAAGCTCTTCTAAGTGCGTTTTTGAGACCTATCGAAAACAAAAGCGAGTGAGACTTAAAGTAAATCTTACTTTAAGTGGTAAATACTAAAGCGGGTGGATACTATCTAACCTGTTAGAATAGTAGACCAATAATAAAAAAATTATGAAGTCCTTGCCAAGCCTTGCCATTACAGTACTTGCTGCAAGCTGCAACTACTTTATTCTTCAAAGAAATAAGCATCACATTTTTATTTCAAACAACCTTATTTTTATCGTGTCGAGCGCGACCAACTTCAGTGTTGCATATTACTCTATGTAAAACATTTTAATTTTCGTTTGTTTTTACTTACTAGTTTTGAAAATAAAACAAAACTAGTAAGTAAAAACCAACTTCATAAACTTTAAGATAGCTTTGTATTACCTCATTACGACACTGTATAACAAAAAAAAACAGTAAAATAACGAAACTACGGTAAGTAAAAATATAGAGGTGAAATTTATATTTAAGAATAGTAATTATTAGTAGTAGTAATAATAGAATAGTAATTTATATAAGCTAGTCAAAATACAAAACTGCGCTATGAGAATCATGGGATCTTTCATTAAAAGTACTCCTATTCATGTTATGGAGAGCGAACTTTGTCAATTGCCTTTAAATCTCAGAAGGAGATAGCTGGCATGCAAATTTGCATGCCAGCTATCTCCTTCTGAGATCTTTAAGTGTAAATCTCTCGAGAATAATGAAATAATTAATATATTAAATGAATTATCAGTTTTAAGTCAACATCGTTATTGACACAATAAAAAGGAACCTCTATTAATCTCTGTGTTAAAGAAATATAATTCTCTCCCTATTCAGTCTTCTACGCGGTTAGAAATGTTCACGTTGTATACCTGGGTCAGTTACATCGATTTGTCTGAAGTTACTAAGCCAATGATAACAGATATAAACCAACCCAAACACTCAATCAATACATCAGAGTTAAAGTTAAAATGTGATCAATTTATTCATTCTAAATACGAAAATTATGCCAAAATTTACATAGACGGTTCTAAAGAAAAAAGTACTTTCGGTGCAGCTTTTTTTGACTCACAGACAGGACATTTTATGAAATTCAAGATTAACGCCATGATCACCGTAATGTATACTGAACTATTTGCCATTTTAGAAGCACTAAGTTATATTGATATTATAGGATTCGATAAATTTGTTATTTTAACCGACTCCCGAAGTTCATTCCAACATTTGGCTCGATGTACCTTTTTTTTTTTTTTTTTTTATCGTTCGGAAATCCCTTCGGATACCCCCCCGCGTGCCAGCGGGGGCGGTTATGTCGGGCTTGAACCGACTAAAACCGCACGCCGTCTCGGGTCTACAGACGCCGGGGTGTAAGGTTGCCCATAGAGCATATCCCTCGCACCCCGACTGACCCTGGGCCATCTCCATCTCCTGGGTTTCGAGATGGCCCCCTCGGGTTTGGGAACCACGGTGTCCCCGTTTTGCCCCGGTTTGGGGGAGGGGCGCTAGTCGCCGCACCGTCCCGGCCTGCTTCTGCTGGGGTGACAGGTGGCCTCAACCGCCACCCCCAGGCCTGCGCTCATGGAGGGCGCCGGAGGTCGTTAAGCGACCTCCGGCGCCTGAGTCAATTGCGGGCTCGGCGGTCCGGGAGAGTTCTAAATCTCTCCCGGGCGCGCTCCGCCATCTCCTTCGCGAGCATTGCATGCTCGCAGAAGGAGGTGGCGGCGGCCCACGCGCTCGCGCTCCGCACCATTGCCGCAATCATGCTGCCGAGCGAGAGGACTCCCACCCCGATGGCTGCCACGAGGTCACGCCTCGGCGCCTCCCACGCCGGGCAGTCCGCCAGCGTGTGCAGCCCTGAGTCCTCGCTCGCGTCGCAGTGATGACACTCAGGCGTTGGCTCCTTCCCGATCCGATGCAGGTGGTCCCCGAAGCACCCCTTCCCGGAGACCACCTGCGTCAGTCGGTACGAGAGGCTTCCGTGTCGCCTCTCCAGCCAATCCTCCATGATGAGCCTTACCGCCGCTATTGCGGCGTGCCCTGCGCTTGGTCGCCCAAGTCGTTCCTTCCACTCCACCACGATGGCCTGGTGGAGCTGGGACTGCACGGCCTCGATTTCTCGAGGCTCGGGGTTCCATCCCTGCTCCCGCGCCTCCTTTCGCCACTGGTACAGTTGCGAAAGGGCTCTCGCTTCCAGGTCCCTTTTTTTTTTTTTTTTTGTTTTTTTATACCCTACCTTTGCATCGGGATGCAAAGCTCTTGTTATTCAAGACTAAGTAAAAGGCTTCCTAATTTAAATCTAGCTTATCATCTTTCATTCCGAGTCTTTTAAGCATACCAGTTCTCGCAATCATTCCTCTCGTACTTTCATACAACCTTTCATTCTCTGCTGGGAGTGAGGGCATATGGGGATTGTGTACCTACCCAGCTAATTTCTAGCTATCTTTATTTCTTTTATTTTCTTTTTATTACATAGGTGTTTACATTTTTCTTATTTCTATTTACTTAACCTAATACATATTTAAGAATGGCAACACTGTTTTTACATTGTACTCTTAATATATATATATATATATATATATATATATATATATATATATATTTATATATCTTATTGTATACAACAAGGTTAATACAGAACTATAATTTTTACTGCTATTTATTAGATTATGCTACGTAGCATTATGGTAACATAGTGTTCCTACATATTCTCTACGTCTTGTTCCTGGCGATTACAATTCCTACAATTTTATTAGCAAATGCCATAGTTTTCTCTGTATGCAATTCCATCAGAGACTGTATACCATTCCGATCTATTGTGATTCCGGTCTCACTTTCTAAATCGAACCTGTCCTTGGCATGTATGGGACAGGCCATCAGGAGGTGGGCCACCGTTTCCTCGACCCCAGGCTCACAGGCACACGATGGGTCCGTCTTACACTTGAATCGAGTCAAGTATCCGGCGAACCCACCGTGCCCTGTGAGGAATTGGGTTGTTTGGCCCCTGATGGTAATCCTCCTGACGGTCCTGTATGCCTCTACCGCGCAGGGGAAGAAGAACTTGGTTGTGGAGGCTGTTTCTCCATTTTGATAACGCCTGTTCCATTCGTCGAGGGAGTCCGCCTTAGGACACCCTTGACGAACGAAACAGGACATTTATCGTAATCCGGTGCTTTTTTCAATCGTAAGGCAGCCTCCCTAGCAAGTGAATCCGCTCTCTCATTCCCCTCCAGACCGACGTGGGCCTTTATCCAGTAGAGAGAGACGCTCTTGCCCCGCTGTTTACAGCGACCAAGAGCGCCCCTAGTCTCCACTGAAAGGGGGTGGAAAGAGTGCGGATTCACTATGCTAAGGAGAGCCGCCCTGCTGTCACTGAAGATGCCGAACGCGGCAGCGTCGTGCCGCTCCACCACGCACGCCGCCTTACGCAACGCCAGGAGTTCCGCCTGGTAGACGGTACAATGTGCTGAGAGAGCAAATTTGAGGGCCTTGGTTTCGGACTGACTGTTCCATACAGAGACAGCAGCCCCAACCCGGCCCTCAATTTTGCTCCCATCAGTGAAAATGCGTACGTCATGTGGTACCACGTTGTTTAACTGATTCGCGTCTACCACGCTGTCGAATTCCAGGCGTATGCGCTCAGCGGGGTGCGGGGCCGCCAAAATAGGTGCCAGCCGTTCGACCTCCCTGTCCCCTAGCCACGGCTGGGGCACTCCTCTCTTGACCTCATACAATGAGGCCACCTCCCGAACTCATAGGTCCAGAGGGAGTATCCCAGCAAGTAGCAGTGCGGAGTTCAAGGAGACCGTACGGTAGGCTTTAATTAATTTTTGAGCGAACATTCGCTGGACCGCGTTCAGCTGCTTCCGGACGCACTCCTTCCTGGTAGCCTCATACCATGCGCCTGCAGCGTACAGTATCACAGGCTCAATCACGGCTGTATAGATGGTCCGGATCACCTCGGGGTGAAGCCCCCAGGAGATCCGGGCCGTCCGTGCCAGCTTCTTATATATGCCTATGGCCTTTTTGCATATGTTCCTGACATGGCTATTGAAGTTCAGGTTCCTATCTATGGTCAGGCCCAAAATTTTGACTTCATTGGACAGACCAATGTCTACCCCGCCCATGGTTAGGCGTGGGTTGTCATACTTAAGTTTCCTGGTAATAACCATGGCGCAAGTTTTGTGTCGTGCGAACTTTAACTTATTTATGACCCCCCACGCCCGCACACGTTCGAGGGAGGCATTGGCCTGTCTCTCTATGTCTAGTGCGGTTTCCCCATCGAAAACTAGAACTACGTCGTCCGCATAAGCCTGGACGTAGTCTCCTGCCTCCTCTAGCATCTTAAGCAGCGGGTCCAATAGGAGATTCCACAACAAGGGGCCCGTTATTGACCCCTACACGCAGCCCTTTTGAGTGCTTCTTCTGCACTCAGCACCCGCGTATCTTACCCGGACTGTTCTTTCCCTGAGGTAGCTGCTGACTATTCGTCTCAAGTTGACGGGGCACTTTTCCTCAGCCAGTCGTGCAATTATTGCTGGCCACCATGCGCTGTTGAAGGCACCCTCTATATCCAACGACACTAACGTGACAAGCCTCTTGTTATTGAGTTTGCCACGTATGTGTCGCACCAGGTTATAGAGGGCGTCTTCGGTGCTCCTCCGGGGCATAAAGCCGTACTGGCGAGTACTGATCCGTGGTAATAAGTGGAACTTGAGCCGAGCAGCCAGCATCTTTTCGTACAGCTTCCCCAAGACAGGTAAAAGACCTATCGGTCTGTAAGACTTGGGGGAGCTGTACGAGTCCTTGCCCGGTTTTCGGAGGGCTACGACCGTCGCCTCCTTCCACGGTCTTGGAAAGTATTCTAATTCCAGGCACTTATTTAGCAGTTGTAAGAACAGTACCGGTGCGCAGTTCACTGCATGAGCGCAGATGTCGGCGGTGAAGCCATCCGCTCCTGGTGCTTTTTTGGGGTTGAAAGAACCCAACGCGTCCCTTAGTTCGCCAATGGTGAATGGCGGGTCGTAAACATCATGTTCATTCCCGCCATTAACCGTTCTGGCTAATGCGCGGGTTCTTTCATGATCCGCGTTGTCCTCCTCGCTTCGGTCCTCCGGATAGAAGACCGAAGCGATTAGCCCCGCGGATCCACTGGCGTCCAATTCAACCCCATTATGTACTAAAGGAGGGTCCTCCTCCCTTGTTGTGGACCTTCCTATGACCCTATAGATGCCTTCCCACATACCTTCTTTGTCCTGTTTGGTGCAAAACTCCCGCCAACTCGCAGTCTGTGCTAATTTAACCTCCGACTCATAATTATGTTTTTTCTCTAGGTATCGCATAATGACCCCCTGCCTCCGGATCGGGGCTGCATTCCTGATTCGGCGCCTGAAAGTACTGACCTCCTTCTTCATCTGGCTGAGCTTCTCCGACCACCACGGCATGGTAAGTGTTTCCTTGTTTACTTTTACTGGAATAGTTTCCTCGCAAGTGGATTTTATACACTTGTTGTACTTTAACAGTGTCTCTTCAATCTCCTCTGTACTTGCTATTTCGCTGATGGCATCAACAACCAGGCCATTCTCCGCCAAGAGGCTGGGCATTTTCTCATGAAAATGGGGCCAGTTTGCCCTCTTGGTGTTGAATAGCCTGGTTGTTCTATTAATATTGGAGCCCTTTGATCTTAACTTAAAGTTAAACACTATGCCGAGGTGGTCCGAGCTGGCAGCCAAGCCATCGTCAGTCCTCCAGCCGTCGATCAGTCCTAGCAGATCACCCGAACATGCAGTTACGTCAATAAAGCTGCAGAACCTTCTACCCCCCCTTATGGTGTCGAAGGTGGGCACCCTACCGTCGTTGAGGATGTGTAGTCTCATCTCAGTGAGAGTCCCCATTAGATGTTCGCCCCTGTCATCCTCAACGTGACTTCCCCACCAGGCACTTTTTGCATTTGCATCCCCTCCAAAGATGAGCCGTCCACGGCCCAACCTGGATCCAACTCTCTTGAGCTGGTCCAGGTAAGGGCAAAGGGGTTTATCGGGCTCGACATAAAGAGATACCAGGGTTACCTCCCAGGCACTGGTACGAATCTTCACCACCGCGATGTTATCGGTGGTGAGTTGGGGGCACTGTATAACGTCCAAGTCAGGATCGAAGACGGCTATTGCCGCCTTCACAGTGCCCGCCGCTGGTCCAGTGTTCTGGAAGATACGTCCCCGGTATCTCTTCATCCCGCCCCTGATGGGGTCCCTGTACGGCGCCTGAATGAGTGCGACTGACGCCTTCCTCCTGACAGCTTCCAGAATGAAGTCGTCAGTCGCAAGCTTCTTCTTTTGGAGGTTCGCCTGCAGTACCAAGTAGTGTGAGTCGTTTCCGTGGGCGCCCTTAGCAATACTGCGTGGCGGATCGCGCTATATTGTCCCACTTAATTCGGACCGGGCAACCCCGGTCAAAGGCATCATGCGCAGTGTCGTCGCCTATTGCTCGCCAGCAGTTGCAGCATCTTGCCTCGGCTCCTGCCCTGTACTTAGGGCAGTCTAGCCTCAGGTGTTTGTCGCCACAATGGCTGCATCTGGGCTCTGCTTCCTTGCAGAAGCGACGACTATGCCCATAGCCCAGGCACAGGGAACACTGCACCAGCGGTGATTGATCAGCCACTCTGACAGGTTGGATGTCTATGTGCAGTGTTTCCTGGTCCAGTGCCTTGCGCCAGATGGTGGGAGACACTTGCAGGACGACATGTGCCGTGAGTGGATTCCGAGCATTCCTACGAAATTTTATAGCCATTCTATCTTGAGATGGATCTAGGTCTTTAAAAATGTTTTTATTCCTTGCTCTGAGAGCTCTTAAAATCTCCTCATCCTTGTACGCTCTGAGGACGCCGTACAGGATTAGCAGGGGATCCTTATTGTGGACGGTCTCCACTTTAAGGGCCCCCTGCCCCCCCTCTAGCGCCCCCTTAGCCTTCTCCCTCTGATCCGCGGTTTTGTACCCTAGAATAACCTTTCGGTCCCTGGCTTTTCTGATTCGCTCGACGGTAATCCACCCGTCGTCCTCCCGCGCGACCCGCCGCAGGTCGTTGAGTAATTCCTCCCCCGTTTTTTGATCGTCCTTGGAGACCACCACCAGCGAATGCAGCGCCGGTCGCCCCCGACGAGCCCCCGCGGCTACCGCCACTGCAGCCGCATAGGATGGCAGTCTCCTGCCCTCTTGGTGGTCCCCTAGGCTGCCTTTCAATTCGGCAAGGGCTTTGCCATGTTCTATGAGAAGCCTGTTATTCTCCTCAATCTTTTGCAGCATCGCTTTCTCCGTACTACTGGGCCCTGTGTCTGATGTTCTGACAGTGGCGGTTGTTATTCCGGTTAGCTCCGTGACGCTATCCCGTCTAGGAGCTGTCACCTGTGCTCTAAGTTTGTCCCTACTCATTGCCCAAAGTAGTTCACGTTTTCTGCTTGTCTTTCGATAGTTTCCCTGACCTCCCTTTTCAAATTTTTGGACTCCTTACAGGCCTGCTTAATCAGGTCCACGCATGACAAAGCCGTCGTGTGCCGGTCCTGTGGCGAGATGGACGCTATAATGAAGTCCGGCTCGGCGATTTCCTTTGCTATTTTTCGAGCACCGGTGGTTGGCATTGGCTTTTGCTTGGTTGGTAAGGGTTTTAAGGGTGTTGGATGGTGGGCAGGAACTATACCGGGTCTCTCCGGTGACTCTGTCTCCCCAGAGTTGATCCTTGTCGATTTTTTAAGCGGAGGTCTTGGCGATGCTGATTGCCCTGAAGTGCCAGGGGAGGAACCCGCCTGTTTGGCAATAGAAGTTTTGCTGTTCATGTTGTAGGGTATATTTCCACGCAACACGATCGAGTGGTAATAAAATAATAAATAGACACAATATATAACACAAGAACAATTAAATAATAGCTTAAATCTATCTACCTGTCAAAAAATTGATCAGGAACGTCCTAAAATAATGTGCCGTCTGAAAGTTCTTCAACCCCCGTTTGTGTAGCGCGTGTATTTGTCGGCGGTGTAAGTGCGTGTGCTGTGTGTTTGATGCAAGTGTGTGGTTGGTGTGCTCGCGTGCGTGTGTAAATGTGTGTGTGTTGAGGTATGTAGAGTCTGTTGTTACGTGTGTGTGTTGCCGACAGCGATTCCAAAGCGCTTACCGGTGCTGATATGAGTATTGAACAAGACGTAGAGTATAGTGTATAGTGGTAGCTCAGCTACTCGTCCAAGGATATATGGCCAATAGGGCTCAGTTAAAGAGACTTGACGTCTTCTGTCTTGTTAAAACTACTTATAACTAAAAATACCTTAACTCTATATAGAGTTAGGTGTGCGTCTTGTTAAACTATATATACAAATTGACTTTCCAATATAGAAAGCACGATCACAATTGGCCTAAGAGGCTATAATGTCTACAAAATATTAAAATTTATTTATTGTCTATCTTAATTGCTAACCTAATCTAAGTCGCCCTGCTGTAGGGTCCCGGCCCAAGAGATAGACGCCCTGCAGAAATTTAAGCCAAATTGCACTGCTGGAATCGGCTCTACAGTGTAAGTCCTTCCCGGCTCTACGTAGAGTCACTCTCTTGTAACGAGTCAATAGAGCTCCCCGAGCCCTCCAAAAAGAGCACAAACTCGGGGACCCTAGGCTCACGGGTTAGGGGACAATCAGCCCTCAAAGTTCGTGGTCCCAAAGTGGGGCGAAACTTCGAAACCTGGTTCCCCCGCGAACCAGTGGTCCAAATCACCCGAGATCGGTATCTCCGGAAAGGTCTCGGCGAGACCTATCTCCCGACGTGTTTGTCGGGCCAATCGGGTGACCCCCAAAAACTGGCCCCCCAATTTGGTGGGGTCAGACCCCCGACCTACTAGTCCGAAGCGGAGAGGAAGGCCGAGTCGCCCAGCCAAAACCCGGATTCGCTACGACCTCCGGCGCCGGAGATATAGGGTTTCGCAATTTTCCAAGATGGCGGATTTGCGCAACTTTGAACCCTAATATTTCCGGATCCAGGCATCCCAGCGAGCCGCAAAAAGTTTCCTGCTGGATGGCTCGGTCCCCTCTACCACCCCGTGTAGCAAAAACGGTCAAAAATTTTTGACAAAACTTTTTTGCAAATTTTGCCCACTTCCCCCTAAAAAGTGTAGGACGGGAGAGCCGGTGCTCCCCTGATTCCTCCAGTCGAAGTCCGGAGCCTCTACGATCCTCCGCCGCGGAGCTACAGGTGTTTAAAATAATCCAAGATGGCCGCCGTGCAGCCGAGGTCAAACTTTGACCGGTCGTAACTCCGGAATGGCTGGTCGCAGCGCTCCGAAAATCGATATCTGGGGTCAGCTGATGATGCTCTATCCCCTGAGGCGGGTTTCGCCCCAAAATAATTTTTTCGCCCCAATTGGTTCCAAACCAGGTGGGGCTCAAAATTCTTGTAAGTCCACACACTATATAAAAAACCGCAGTTGGCTAGGCAGATCCAGTCCGGAGATATTTCGATTTCAAAAATGGTCCGAATAAAAACAAAATGGCGGTTTTTACGAAAATCGTTATTTCCAACGCCAGAGGGGCCTTGTTTGGGCTTAGGCAAGTGTAGAAAGCTTGTCTAAACTAGGGCATGTAATATCGGACGATTTTCGATTCCGATACTGATTTTCGATATCGGACCTCAATATCGGAATTTCGATATTAATATCGGAATTGCATATTTTTCGTTGTAAAGTTGGATCGTCGGGCAAAATAAACATAATAGAAAACAATCAAATCCTTAAAGTACAAAACTTAGTTTTTATTATTTCTGTTTAAGTATCAAATCAAATTATCGCATTATCCTATCTTACTTTAATTAAACAACTCAAAATTAACATAAAAGTAAAATTTGCAAAGCAAAATCGAAATAATTAGGAACAAAACTCAGTCTTTATAATTTCTGTTAAAATACAAAATCACAGTGTCACATTATCCTATCTTACTTTAATTAAACCAACTCAAAATCAACATAAATTTAAAATTAGCATATAAAATCACAATAATTAGGAACAAAATATTAATCATGGCTAGGTATACCTTTTTTTTTTTTTTTTTTTTTTATCATGCGGAAATCCCTTCGGATACCCCCCGCCTGCCAGCGGGGGCGGTTATGTCGGGCTTGCACCGACTAAAACCGCACGCCGTCTCGGGTCTTCAGACGCCGGGGTGTATGGTTACCCATAGAGCACATCCCTCGCACCCCGGCTGACCCTGGGCCATCTCACCACTAACAGCATCGCTCATCCTGTCTCCTCTGAAAGCAGAGGAGTACGGAGAGCGATGTGTTCCCGCCACGTTGGGTATTGGCCGACGATCAATGCCAACCCTATGAAGGGGTGAAGGGGAAGCCATTGACCGCCGCCCAGGGTGTACCGGCTGCTCCGATTCCGTTCCCCCCGGACTGCAGCGGGATCGGAATCGGAGCGACACTCGAGGAGGTTACCCAACACACACCCCTGGCTAGGTATACCTGTCTATTTAGTTTTATATGTACGCTTTTCTTGATAATATGTTCTTAAAAACAACAAAGCATCAAGCATTTTATCAGATAGAGAACTTCGTATTTTGTTACAAAAATACCCAGCAGACGAAAACACACGCTCACTCTCAACACTGGTAGGCAAAATGGATGCAAGATACGTGTATGCCTGCGTCAAATAAGCACCTCTTTCTCCTTTATTGTCATATATTGCTTTCTCCGTCATTACAAACCCCATAAGGTCAAATTCGTCAGACGCAGGCATTGCCTCTTTATTTGTTTGCATTTCTCTAGTTCTTTCTCGAATTCTTGTTGCAATGTCAGCTTACTCGTTGTAGCGAGACGAGGAGCTAGGGGCTCATCATCTTCATCAAAAGATGAAACAGCCGTCGTCGTTGATTCCTTAACTGTTTCGAGGGTGCTACTTAGGTTTTTTTTTATATTTGAGGCGTTTTAACATGCTGACGATAACATGACATATTTGCTCGCTTGTGGGTTTGAGAAATGTATCATCTTCTGAGGCACTGTAAAAATTTTCGGCGTCATGAAGGTAATGTAATACTCCTGCGATTAAAAGTCTTCTTTCTTTTATTCGGTTTCGTAAGTTCATAGCGAGACTTGAACTCAGATATGTATTTTGCTGGTCGAGTTTATTTAGCATGAATTTAAGTGCTGTGTCTGCTGTAGAAAGAGTGGCATCACGTCGGCAAATAGACAGTACAGTCATTTTTACCACTTCCACGTCTGAATTTCTCCATCTGTGAAAGATACATCTGACTTTATGTCGATAAGGAGCTTGAAAATGCAGTCTTTCATTTTTAGGAATGAACCTATCATATTTCATGCTGGACCATCTTGTTCGACAGTCTAACTGCAACTGGATGTTTTCACGAAACTCTTTAGTGAGGTAAGCTCTTAGAGCATCGGCTTTGAGAGGTGACTTTTTTATCGATCTTATGAGACGTCGAACTTTGCCAATTACTTCTTTATACAATCTTGGATCAGCAGTACGAGCTCTTGTATTTTCTACTTCGAATCCATCACCCTCTGTTGACGAATCATTATCAATGTCGCTTTCTGAATCTGAGCGGTTTGTGGAGTCATGGTGATAAGATGATTCTATTTCAGCTTCGGCTTCCGTCGTTTTATATAAGGTATGTATAACGGCGAGCTGAATTCCGTGGGCTAGGCAAATTTGATGGTGGCCGGGTATGTATGAACCCATTTTTTTCATGACGCTGGCGCCATCGGTTGTTTGACTAACAATATCTTCCTCAAGAGTGATACTGAACTTGGCAAGGTGCTCGCGCATTGTAGTTAGAGCTGCTGTAGCTGTCATAGATCTCGTTATTTTAACTAGTCCAAGATTCTTGAATTCGAATCCTCCGAAAGCTCTGCAATGAAGATTTATGTTCATGTATCTCCTGTTTCTAAGAGAGGTCCACTCGTCTAGGGTTAGTCTAAATCTTTCTCCGTGTTCTTTCATGGACGCTATGATTTTCACTGTTTCACATTTGAGTTGTTCGGCATATTCGAAAACCATTTTTGAAATAGTGTTTGCTGTTTTAGGTAAATCGTATCCACTTTTTTTAAACAGTTGTCGAAGATCTTGGCTTTCAGAAAAAAATCGGAAACTTGCGCCGTCTAAAGCAGTCATTCGAGAAATAATAGCTTCTATTGAATCTGAAGACTTGAAGTAATCAGTCAGTTTTCGTTTTTTAAGTGTTGTCGTCGGCTCGAGTGATACTGATGTGCTTGGAGTGGCGCCAGTCGCGGTTGAAGAAGGTTCATCTGTAGAGTCGCCAACTGCAGCAATGTTCGAGTGCATCGTACGTAAATGTGTGTGCAAGCCAGTAGTAGAACCACCGGTGGTTTTTAATTTTTTTAAACATATCTGGCATTTAGCGGTTTGGCCGTCATCGGATCGATGAAAATGATCCCATACATTTGATGAGCCTTTCTTTGTAAACTCTGTGTAAATATCCTTCTTTTTCGATGAAGCCCTGCAAAGAAAATAAAATAATTCAAACACACCTTAATTATCGAACTTCTATTTAACGAAAAATTTTTACATGTAGAAATTATTAATGTTGGCTTAGATTAAATTGTTACCTAAGACGTAATGGAAACTCAAAACTGAATAATACTCTATAATAAAATCCAATCATCAGCCAAAAAACGTAAACGTAACACTATATATTAATTAAAATAAATAACACTATAAAACACAGTAGTTTTCGTCTTGTTTCAAATTTGAATGTCGTACATACAGGAGGCAAGAGACGCTCAAAAATAAAAATAGGTATCTGTGTTTAGACTAGAATTAACCGTTAAACACAGATACCTGTTTGTGAGGATTAAAAACGAAGTAGAGTACTTACATCTTCTGGCAACGTTGCACATTAGTCACTCAAAACACAAACACGTCTTCACTCACTATACGCTCATTGATGACTGAAAGCACAGATAATAGGTATATATAGAACTGAAAGGATCACAAAACGTTTGATATGTATGCGAATGAGCGAATAAACGATATATGCACGCAGTGAAAGAGTGAGACATACAACGCTACAAGGAATGGCAGCTCTTGTATCGTGTACTGTGCGCGGCGGGGTTTGTGTGCGTGCTGCATAGTCAGCGAGCACGCAACAGTTAAGTTTTATGGTACATTTTTTTTTTTTTTTTTTTTTTTTTTTTTTTTTTCGTGCGGAAATCCCTTCGGATACCCCCCCGACACAGATAATTATTATTATGAATATTTTACAGCTCTAGCCGACAATGACGCGCTTAAAAAAAGCTTAATTTTTTACTTAAACAGAAAATTCTTTGATTCCGATATTACGATATTAACATCATCGGTATCGGAATTTAAATATCGGAACCTTCGGTCCGAGATTCCGATATTATGATATCACGAGATTCCGAGATTCATGCCCTAGTCCCGGGGCGGTGTGTTTGGCTATTAGCCTTCTCACCGCCAGCTCTAGTTCTACCCAAGTGACCTCGGGCACGTCGTCGTCTTCCACGTCGGGCGCCATGGGCAACCGAGGCGGAGTCATCTGCGGTGGAACATGTTCCACCGCTCGCGCTGGGAACAGGGAGCCAACAACTCCTCCGAGCAGATCCGGCTGGAGACACCGGGTTAACGGCGGGGCCTTGGGGCGCAGCTTGCCCCTCACCATCCGGTAGGGCCGCCCCCAAGGGTCCCGCTCCAGCGTCTCCAGCAGCTCGCGGAAGGAGGCCTGTTTGGCCCGCCTTATCTCCGCTCGGAGGGCTCCTCTGGCCTCCCTGTATCCCTCGTACAACTCCGCCTCTCGGGCCTCCGCATCTGCGGGGCGGCGACGCCTCCTACGGAATCGGGCCCACCGGCGGTGCGTGATCACGCAGGCCCGTCTGAGCTGCGCGATCTCCGACGACCACCAGTAGACCTGACCCCTCGGATTATAGGGCGGAGCCCTAGGCATCGCCGCGTCACAGACACGGGTCATGGCCTCCCGGAACCACTCCGCCTCATCGTCTATGCTGACAGGCTTGTCCGGCGCAGGGGCCAAGGCCTGTACGATGGCGGCTTCCAGGAGGAGCTCCCGATCAAGTCGCTTAAGCGCCCAACGTGGCTCGGGTGGAGACGGTACAGCCGGCGCGTCGCTCGCAGGGGGGGACACGTCAAACCGAATGTATCGGTGATCCGAACTTGTGTCCTCCCCCAAAACGACGCGCCAGCCCTGAACACGTCGCGCCAACGAGGGGCTCGCGAACGATAGGTCCACGATGGAGCTACCCCTCGAGGTCACGAACGTGTCCACGGCTCCCCGATTTAGGAGGACTAGGCCGAGTCGTGCGGCCCAGTCCACCAGTGCCCTGCCTCTATGCCCCGTCGTGCCCCTTTCGTGTCGGGAACCCCAGGCATACGACCAGGCGTTGAAGTCCCCGAGCACAAGGACCGGACGGGGCTGGCAGGCATTGACGACGACGGCCCGCTGACGGAGCCATTGCTCATATGCAGCTTGGTCTCGGTTCGGCGTGAAATAAGCGGCCACGACCGCTATATCGCCAACCACCGCCGCCACGCAGCCGGGTCCCCTTGCAACGACGGCAAGAGGGGGACTGCCGGCGGCAGGGTTGTGCACCAGTGCCGCCGACCCATCCAGCGCGGTTTCCCAGGCAGGCCCGAGGAACCGGTGGGTGTATGGGTCGGCGACAGCGGCGACATTTATGGCCCACTGTGCCATGCTCTGGAGCAGAAGACCCTGAGCATAGGCACCGTGGCCCACGTTCGCCTGCAGGATGCGGAGTTGAGGATCCATTATGGGACCCCCCATCTCCGCATCCCGCTGCGAACTAGGGGCGGAAGGCCGGCCTCCCGGCTTCGGCTCCCCTCCGGCGCAGGCCTTGCTGCCAACCCTATGGTCAGCCGGCTTGCCCCCCGCAGGCTCGATGTACCTCGACTTTTCGAGGAATCTCGATTGCCTATCAGATTTTGAAAACCAAATAGATTTACAAAATAAATCAAAGACTGTAACTATTCAATGGATTCCTTCCCATGTTGGTATTGCAGGCAATGAGATAGCAGACTCACTAGCAAAAACTGCGACCTCCGATGGGATCCCTGTATCAGTTTTGCCCTCTCATTTTGACTACTATCACCTGGCCAAGGCCCATTGTCTCTTACTATGGAGATAGTACTTTGATGAAAGACCCAGGGAAAAAGGCATATGGTACAAAACCATTCAACCACCCCCTTTTAGTGTTCCGTGGAATGATAACAAAATTTTAAATAGGTATGAATCAATCATTGCTATGCGACTGCGATCTGGACATATCTCCACAAATAAATTCGCATTCCTAATCCGCAAAGTAGACTCGCCTAACAGTGTGCTTTGTGGGGTGGGGTTCCCGAGGACGTTTACAACACTCTAATGGAGTGTGTCCGTACTGAGTTTATAAGACAGCTTCTGGGTTTTGGTGCTCACTCAGACATTGGACAATGTAATGTTTTGTTGGCGTATCCCTTATCAGATCGATGCAGGAAGTTAATGCTAATCCCTGTATTGAAATGAATCAATGATTTACCTAAAAATATTACTGTACTGTATTAATTCATTTTTAGCATATATACATATTGTAATTTATTAGACTCATCTACGCCCGGGACTACCGACCTCCATGATCGGGGCCTGAGGACGGCAGTTGGCCGACTCGCCGTCCTAACAGAATCAGGCCGTGGCGGAGGCGTGTCGTGTGTGCCCTATACACGCCTGCCAACTCACCGAAGCGGGATAAAACCCGACCCCACCAGGCGAGGCCGCGGTGGCGGCCAAAGTCCACCGGCAACCCTGGGGTTATCCTTTCAAGGGCTTACCCGGGGTACATGGCAACGGACACTTGGGGTCCTCCCCAAGTGTCCGTTGCCAGGTACGTTGTGCGGTTTTAGTCGAGACACGACATAACCACCCCCTCTGGCCGGCGGGGGGTATCGGAAGGGATTTCCGCACGTAAAGGCGACATAATCGCCTAGTGTGATTAAGCCTTTAAATAAAGATTTAAAAAAAAATTTGTAAAATATAGTCCCGGTACTCCATCGATAGAAAGCGCACGTAGTATTAAAATCGCTGAAATCTTCACATAGTATGATTTACACACATCATTTAAACTTTCCATCTCTCGCCTACTGGGGTTGCATAGTATAATATAACATTCAGATATTAATAAAGTAAATAATTTAAAATACCTTGCAAAATTGTAAAAACTTGCAGATAACTAACAGCAATTACATTCGCCTTGTTTGAAACATGTGATTAGTTTCATCAAAGTGTTTCGACTTTCTTTTGTTTTGTTGTTTTTAAATGTTTTGAATTACTCACCTCTAAGAAAGTCTAAGGAGTGTTAATCCCAATGCCCACATTCTCTGTACCACTCTGTTTCAAGCTTAATTGTCATCAAAGTTAAAACTATGCATAGTTAATTGTCGTGTAAATTACCTTTCTTAGACTGTCTTAACAAAATAACCTGAGGCCATAACCTAAAATTGTAATGGTGTATTAGTTAGAGCAGCATTAAAACCTGTGGTTAAGTCGGAGTTACCATGAAACATACATCCAAAACTTAGGGCCCGTGAGAAACGCGAACGTAATACGTAACTATAGACACTATGAGGTTACTTCGGATTTCTTTCGGCAAGGTTTAGGACGAACGAAGTATCGCCTGCCGTCTTAGGGCCCGATTGCAGGTTAAATGCGTTTCATGATACCAATGGCTCTTAACTGCATTACGCAACTTCGGACGTATGTTTGACGGTAAGCCTATTTATAGCACAAAACGGTGGTATTTACGTAGAGAAGGTCAACAAGGCGATGAAGGCTCATAATTGAATTTACGAGGGTTGCGATAAGCGCCAAGAAAGGACAGTTAACATCATTAGAACGTCATACCAAATTCTCGAGGACCCAAATCCTTAGTTAGGTTAATTAGAAGTATTTATTAACTTATAGGCGTCGCAAATCATTAAACGATAACCAATGGTAATTTTATTCGTCTACTTATTGCATACAGACGTTCTTGCATACAGACGTTCTTCTCGGTTATTCATTGCTCGGAAGTAGCGGTCGATTAAAATATAGTTAAAAAAAAACTCATTATACAAACCAGCGTCAACTTTTTGTCTTGTTTATCTTAACAGTTTACTTGTAGTCGTTGAACAGTTTCACTCAAGATCAGATCAGATGTAAATTCTTTTCTATCCTGTGGAAAATTATATCTGGGCTCTGTTATGGCTATTTAGCATAAAAGAATCGAGCAAATTTTGATTCTGCCTCAGTAGGGGAATGATAGCATTGTAAATTGTAACTGCTGGGATAGGGTTTTTGTACATATAATTGGGCTTTTTCGGTTAAAAAATGTTACGTTGTTACTGAAACTACGTTGTCTGGTTGAAAGCAATACGCGTGTTTTTTACTATGTGGGTGTGATAACAGTCTTCTTATTCTTGTGTAAACGTATAGGTATCAATATAAACGAATACCTATATACTGAACGTGGAAAACCATTCAAAGCTTATGTAGATACATGAAATCGCGTGCAATAATAGATGTTTATAAATATTTTTGCGAATACTCACGTTTATCACAGCAATATTCCGAAAACATATTTTTAAATGAACTCGGTTGGGGCAAAGGATTCGCTTTGGCTTAGATCAACTGTGTTTGTTTGCGGAAATTTCACAGTTAACTAAGTTTGTATCGAAATATCGAAAAAATTGGTTTGCCTACCGCAATTTCGTCGACACACTGAAAAATTGTGTACCTACCGTAGCAATTTGTTCATCACAAGCAACATAAAATCAAATATTTCTGTTTAGGGTTTCGTACGTAAATCGCTAAAACTGAACCCATAAGTATCACTTTCATATTAATATCTCGCATTAAGATAGTCGAAGTATACCGTAATATATTTATAATGAAACTAGAACCACGATCTATTCATCTACTATAACCAGATAAATTATCAGAGTAAAAATAGTCATTTAAGAAAAAGACTCCCTAAGTACTTAATTGTTTCTATTATAATACAACGACTTTAGTGAAGTTTTAATCTTAATATAATTATAAAAACCACGTGTCCCTGTGTTCGTACGAGTCGGACTCGCCCTTGAAGGGTTCCGTAGCAGCAAGTAAAATTTTTATATTTGAGTTGATTGAATGAAAGGTAAATTGCGGTTTACGATTTATGACGTATTAAAAAAACTACGTACTAGATCTCGTTGAAACCAATTTTCGGTGGAAGTTTACATATAAATGTACATCATATATTTTTTAGTTTTATCATTCTCTTATTTTAGAAGTTACAGGGGGGGGGGGACACATTTTACCACTTTGGAAGTGTCTCTCGTGCAAACTATTCAGTTTAGAAAAAATGATATTAGAAACCTCAATATCATTTTTGATATTGTTTTTTTTTTCTTTTTTTGTGTGAAAATCTTAATGCGGTTCACAGAATACATCTACTTACCAAGTTTCAACAGCATAGCTATTATAGTTTCGGAAAAAAGTGGCTGTGACATACGGACGGACAGACAGCCAGACATGACGAATCTATAAGGGTTCCGTTTTTTGCCATTTGGCTACGGAACCCTAAAAAGTATTGAGTATCGCATTATAGGTTATCTGCAATGACTACATAGAAGTCATTAGTAATCTGTGATCCTATTTAGAATCTTGCCACTAAGAAACATTAATGAGCTCAAGCGATGCGAACTTGATGGTCATAAGAGCATATTGAAAACTGATCACTGAATTTAAACTAATACCAAGGCCGTGTTAATTCAACTTAATTAGAACAACACTATCACCGAACTATTTAGTCGTCTGAAAACCGTGACTGTTTCGTGGGTTTAGATAAACCTGAATAATTTCGATTTACCTTTTAAGAAATCAATTATTTTTTGTGAAGTAGTCAATTAAATTGAGCAAACACTTAAAATGTTTGGCCTCTTTATGATTTAGTTAGTAAGTAATTGGCATAAAATCTTTATGAGAATCATAATATTACTTTCAGTAATATAATAAGCCTTGAAATCTAAAGATCACGTTTCACTTAACTGTTTAAATATTTGCAACACATTATCGAGATAATTCTGTTATATTTTCACTATACTTTTGGTCTTTCACAAATCTTCTTAAAGTATTTGCTCAGTGATCCCACAAGATTATGGTATGGAAATTGTGGAGCTTGCATAAATATATTCGGAATTATTCATTCGGACCAATTCGTTCACTTTGTGTGGAGTGGTCGGAGATTTATGTCGCCAAAACTTCATCTTAGACCGCACGCTCATCGGCCGGCCGTGTTCTTTCTCAATAAATCAACTTCGGCTAGTTAAAACTTACGTCTTTATTCTCAATGCACTCCCACAAATCATAAAATTGCATCAATATTTACGCCTAATATTTGTTATAGCGCTTCTGTGGCGTATCGGTAGAGCATTCGACTGCTACGTTGGAGGTCGTGGGTTCGATGCCCACTCAATATATATATATATCGCAATTCCAACGTCTTTGTAACCCCTTACATTATTCTAAAAAGGAACACTACAATAAATAAAATACCGCCACTACCTTACCACACCAGTGCAGCTTTGTTAAACAATATCCGCTTTTTATAACATACCTTAAGATAAATCTGAGGAAAATATTCAGTGCAAAGTACGCAGGTAATAACTCAACAGAGGCGACCTGGCCGGAAATTAGAAGCGTCTGCAATATCCCGGGTCGTTCACCCATAAAAATAAAAATTGTTAACTTCGCCCGCTTGCAAATGCCACCAGTACGCTGCACGATATTGGATACGCTCCCTCGTGCGTCTTGATCTAATTTGTTGCTCAGGTGGTACAGATGTTTAAAATATACCTAGATTTTAGATAGACCTTATGTATTTGTCTTAACAGCTTACAGTATACAAACGTGATAATATATATAGCTGCAGACCAAATTTTAACTTTTGATAGTGACTCCACTCGTGTATATTTTTTGGCCAACCTTGGTTTTTCGGTCTGTGGCACTGTCAACAATTTTCTCAAATGAATACAGAGTTTTATATCAAATATTTAGTTGTATAGAGGCCGTCAGACTGAAGACTACTATTTTAGCATAGAAAATTTTTAGCATCTATAATAGTGACCTACTTTCTTTACACTTTACTTTACACCTTATCATCAGGCGGGGTGTGGGTGTAGTGTAGTGTAGTCATATAGACGTGCCCTAAAAATATATACCAGTTTCACTCGATCTATGTACTTTGAAACTAACCCTGGAGTAGAAGACATAAAACCACCTAACACAGACATTGTTCGTTATGCTACACTAAACAATAAATCCCTCCAAAGTGAATTACATTGTTTGTCTCCAAAAGTTATTTTGAAACTGTCGCACGCAGTGAATGCCTTTTGATATTTATGACTGATCACGAGCGCTCTAAAACTGAAGCAAGATTTTATTCAATCGATGTATGTGTAATGAATTTCATTACTGAAAAAAGAAATATCTTTACTCGTTTCATACATGAAAGTCATCTTCATGTCACTTTTTTAAAGACTATGGATGGGCTTTTTATGAATGGTGACAAAAATTCTATTTTAGGGCTGTAACATTGATTTTGTTGATAGTGTATGGTACAAAGATCTGCGTAGCCCAAACTAACCCCACCAGCTAGCCGGTACAACTACTGATTAACGAATGAGGCTCTAATGGCGGCTTTATTTTCGGGGTTGGGGGTCAGATGGCACTTGAAAATAAGCCAAATCAATGGTGAAAAGAAGTAGGAGTACGAGAACGGCCTTTCAAGCTTTGGAAACAACCGGGATTAACGCTGATAAATTGAATTTATTAATAAGAATTCTTTTAAACAGAAATTAAAAAAAATTGTTATCTTTGTGCACAGACAAACATTTGAACACAGTAATAAGTATTTTTGCCAATATCCAAATAATTATGATGTTTCAAAGTTTTGATTGCAAAATATTTTATCGAGCATTCTAATACTAGGATTATGATACTAAAACTATTTTCATTTAATTCTGAAACGTTATTATTTTCAATATAAGCGAACCAATAGCTATCAATAAATAATTATACAATCCTAAAACACGCTCAACTTGTTAATAAACTTAAATAATACCAGCAAAAACTTTTTCATTAAAACCCTCTTTGATCAAACATTATAATTACGTAGTATAGTCTATGGCACAAACAATATAATAACAACAATATTAAACATGGGATCCTGCCGTTTGGCAAAATATGTTTCGTCAAATTTCACTTCCCAAAGACTTATCGCATAGTTTCATTTCCCAAAAGAATCTTTAGCAAATTTATATTTCGCATTTTAATCACTTCGTCAAATATTCATTTGGCAACTTTTTACTTGCTCAATTATTTTATTAAGTCAAATATACATTAAGCAAATGCTTTATTTTGTAAAAAATTATTTTGTATTCCAAAGTAAGTTCGTTCAAATTTTTTCATATAAGTTACGTAGGCTAGATTGGAACTGCCAGAAAAGTGGGTTAGGTTAGGTTAGAACTGTGGCCCCAACAGAGCGCGAGCCGAGCGAGCGAAACAAGCGTGCCGCGGCAGCGGCCGGCGAAGCGCCAGAATTGATTTGTATAATAGCAATATAATTATTATGAAGTTCTTACCTGTAAATTATTTGTTCAAGGTGAAACAAACACCCATGCAGCAGTGTATTTTCAAAATTGGATCTTAAACTTGAAATACTAGCTTTTCGAAATCCAAAATAACAAAAAATCATATTTGACTACCTAATACTTGGTAAAATGAAACTTTGCCATGTAATTATTTGTTAAACTATATATTGCCAAAAATAGTATTGCTAACTGTAAAATTGCGAAAAGTTGTTTTGCCAAATGTTTTTTTGCCAAATGAAAATTTGGGAAACATACTATGGCATTTGACACTTTAGTCAACGTTTTTTGCCAAACATTAGTAAACCATTACACATACATAAAACAGTACATCGATTGAACCATTCTCACATAATTCAAACATTAGTAAACCATTACACATACATAAAACAGTACATCGATTGAACCATTCTCACATAATTCAAACACCCAACTCAACGTATACATACTACTTCATTAAACAGGCAGTATGGTAGGTAGATATATAAATTAAGAAGCTTATCTGTAAATAACTAATGCAAACTTATACTACAAAATATCTGACACATTTTTTTAAGATATAGAGGGAAACGGGGAAAGGAGAGAAAAAATTGAAGGAATTTAAAAGAGTAAAGCGGAAAGGAAAATGAGAAATGAAACCAGGAAATGGGAAATTTGAAAGAGGATAAAGGAAAATATAGAATTGGTGGGAAAGTAAAAGACAATTTTTATTGTATTTATTTACTTTAGTATAACTTAAGATAAATACAGACAATAGATATAGGCTAAAATTATCAAGTAAACAAGCAAGATAGAATTTTTTGCTGAACTAGGACAAGCCTCTATCACGGCTAACAGCGCCCATCTCCTCCGAAAAAGTTTCAGTCTGGTAAATAGCCGCAGCCAAAAGTTAACCAAAAACAATCGATCAAGAAGTAAATTATATAAAAGAAATTTTAATTAAACAAAATAATTAATATGCATGCTATACGAGTGCGTCTGAGTATATGTGTATGACTGTTAGTATGAATGTGTGTGTGTGTATGTGTGTGTCTATTTGTGTATGTGTGAGTGTGAGAGAGAGAGAGAGAGAATGTGACATTATATGGACGTATGTCTGTGTAAGGGTGACTGTGTGTGACTGTGCATCTGTAAAAGAGAATAGAAGGAAAGGAAGAAATGAAAACGAGTGCAGAAACGTTGATACCGTCCTGGTAGAATGTAATAATAATTAACCATCCACCGTAACAATTTTTCTTACATCATATAGTTCATAGTGTTGATTATAATATATATACAAACTTAAATAATCTCTTATATTTATATACCTTTAACCAGTCTAGTCTACGACGCTAAAAAATCCTAATGCACTCAGATCTGTATTTTGTTTTATGACGTAACAATCTAAAAATAATGCGAAATATTATTTTATAGTTTTTTTATTCGATATCTAATAGGTACTGTTTTTGCAGTTACGATTATGTTCCTCCATTTCTTAACAAATATAACCGTCCATTATGGCAGAGAGTCATAGCACAATAAAATAATACTCATCTTTTAGGAGACTTTTTCATTACTTTGATTATAAATCTCGCCCCTCGCTTCCTTTTTAAGTGGAAAATAAAATAGTGTCTGTATTTATATTATATATATATATATATATATATAATCGTCCAAGTGGACTTAGATCTAAGTTTTCTTCTTCAGATACAAACAAGTCTTAGGTTTTAGCTCAGAATTACCGAATAATTTAAAATAACATTCCCCGTAGACTTTATTATGTTTTTTAATTTGAATCTCCAGCAAAGTTCTTGAATAAAAATTACCATCGGTACAAATTACTTGCAGATGTTGCAATTCAACCCAGTGATTGGTTTAGCCTGACGGATTTTTATACTCGTTTATATTCCAATTTCAAATCTTATTGGATATCGTCCAACGTGGAAGTTTTTGAGGTATAATAAGACAATATTCTTGGTACTTATATGATAAATATTTTCTTGGAGTTACAACATACATCCTCGGGCATATTTCCATAAACATAACTAGTAAACAAACAGCGTAACCTGCAGCAAGTAACTCTCAACTTGAAACAAATGTAGCAGTCTTCCCGCCAAAGTAAACAATCAATACAGTGAAAGTGAATTATATTGTTTGTCTTAAGAAAAGTTATTTCCAAATTGCGGTAGCGTCGATAACTTGTTGTTATAGAACTTCGTTCCTCAATGCGGAAGATGCCATCTATCTGCCTCAAGTTTTATAGTCAATCAAATCGAAGACAAATTTTTCAATTTCTGCTGTATTTTGTTTTATGAATACCACAAGTAACCAGTTAATCGTTAGACTACAATATTAATTTACTTTGACTAATAATATAACTTAATTTGACTACAATATTAGCAACGATATCTATGTAAATACTAACCAAACTGTCTAAAGAACTCTTCCCTATATGTTCTTTTTACTTTTTTTTATGGATGATAGGCTCACGTTTGACCTCTATCTCACCTGGCGGTAAGTGACGATGTGGTTTACGACGGATCACGTTTGCCTAGAAGGAACCTATTCACTCGAGACTTGAAGATTCCGAGGGTATAGCTTTCCGGATACACAGACTCAGGCAGGCAATTCCACTCCTTAGCTATAAATGTATCGCCGAAACGTTTCGTGCGTATGAGTGGAATATCCACCATGTAGCGGTGGCGCGTCGCTGTGCCTGTGTCTGGTCGTTCGTTGGTGGAAAGGGCTTGGAGGTATCAAGTTGTGCAATTCCAGCGCACACTCTCCGAAATGCATCCGATAAAAGACTGATAGGCCTGCAACTTTGCGTCGATGTTCAAGGCTCTAAAGCCTTTTCTCGGCGAGTGCATCGTTGTTAATGAGCCTCTTGGCCCGTCTCTCTATTGTCTTTAGCGCTTCTAGATGGTATTTAGCTGAGTCATCACACAGATACGAGCAGTACTCCATACAGGATCGAACCTGCGCTTGGTACAGGTTGAGCAACTGTTCCGGTGTGAAGTACTGTCGCACCTTCGACAGAATGCCCAGCTTTTTAGCAGCCTGTTATCGGCTCGGATGCATTTCGGAATGTGGGGTTTGGCTGAAATTGACTTCGCTTGGCGGAGAAAAGACACGCCTGGGTCTTAGTAGCGTTGAATTTGACTAAGTTAGCATCCCCCCAATCAGAGACCGCTTTCAAGGACAAACTCAAACGCTCAACCATAGCCTCTCGGAGAGACCGGATCTGTCCCACGCTGTCTCAGGGGTTGGACTCGTAACTTTCGACTACTGTGCTATCGTCTGCGTACCCAAAAGTACCGGGTTTGAGCAGGTCGTTTATGTGCAGCAGGAATAAAGTAGCCGAGAGTACCGACCCCCCACCAGCGTTGATTGCTAATCGGTCGGATGTGCAGCCGTCAACAACCACTTGGATAGACCGATTCCTCAGGAAGTCTGTGATCCAGACACATAAGCCAGGGGGCAGGCCGTAGGACGAAAGCTTGCCAATTAGGCCATCGTGCCAGACCCTGTCAAAAACCTTCGAGATGTCGAGAGAAATGGCAAGTGCCTCTCTGTGCCTTTCGATGGCCTCACTCAAAATGTGGGTGGCATACACAAGAAGGTCCCCAGTGGAACGGTTTGGGCGAAAACCAAATTGTTGATCACTGAGGAGATCGTTCGCTTCGAGGTATGCCAGGAGCTTTTTATTCAGTACACGTTCCATAGTCTTACAGAGTATGGACGTTACTGAAATTGGTCTGTAATTGACAGGGTCCACCCGACTACCCTTTTTGGGCACAGGTAGCACGTTGGCTTGCTTCCAAGCTTTCGGCACTTGACCGGTCTCATAAGAGAGATGAAACAGGCGTGTCAAAATAGGAGACAACGCAAGTGCACAAGTCCTGAGCACTATTGATGGAATCCCATTGGGTCCACTGGCCTTATTCACGTCCAGATTACTTAACACCCTACGTACATCCCTCTGTCGGATGCTGATATCTGCCATGTGCGTCCCACAACCGACAGGTGGAGCAGGAGGCTTCGTCGTTCCGGCATCTAGACGCGAAGCTTCCGCAAAAAGTGAAGCAAATAAATTTGCTTTTCCTCAGCGGAGTGGGCCAGTGTCACGTCAGGTTTCCGCAGTGGATGCAGTGAGGGGCGGCAGAAGTTGGACTCCACCGACTTTGCTAGGGCCCAAAATGCTTTACTGCCTGCTGGATACAATGCAAGTTTATTTCCAATACGGCCAATATGGTCAAAGCGCGCCTTTCGCAAAGTCTTCTTTCATAACTTGGCAGCCCTGTTGAAGGCTCTCTTCTTTTGAGATACGTCTTCCGTCCCGCGGTTGCGGGCATCGATCCAAGCCAAGTAAGCCGCATGCTTGAGTGCTTCGGCATGACCGCATTCGGCGCCAAACCATGGTCGAGTCCCGCCAGACATGTCTACGACAGAAAACGGAATGTAATACTCCATTCCCTGCCGCAAAACATCCACCACGGCGTCCCCGCATACGGATGGATCAGTAGAAGAGAAGCACGCAGGCTGGCAAGGGTAAGATGCAAAGAAGGATCGCATCTCATCCCAATCTGCTGACCTGTATCGCCAAACCCGACGAGAGCCCCTGGGACTAGTGTCGGTCGGGGAGTAGACGGATACAGACTTCACCAGACAGTGGTCGGAACTACTCAGTGGTGAAGAAATGGACACCGAGTAACGGTCTGGATCAGTTGTCATCAGAAGGTCCAAGCAATTGGCTGTGTGCGTCTCAACATCCGGTACCCTCGTTGCCCCCTGGACCAACTGGGTGAGATTTAACGCTAATGAAACCTTACGAGTCTCTCTCCCAGCATGATCGGTTGACTGGTACGAGAAAAGCCACTCCCTGTGGTGGGCATTGAAGTCCCCCAGTAACACCAACTGGACTGAAGGGTACCGCTGTTGAGCTGTGTCTGCCGCCTCCTGAGGTATTGCGTGAGCTTGATTGTCTTCTGGTCCCCGCCATGCGAACGATAGACACAGGCATAGACAATTTTGTCAATACCTGTATCGACCATCCCCCAAAGTGCAGAGAACCTCGTATCATCAAGGTTTCGGAGACGCTGATAGCAGATGTCGTCCCGGGCGTACACACACACGCGCCCGCTTGTGGTTTGAAGTTGTGGTCCATGGCACAACTTAAAACTTTTGTTTTTACTTTGAAAAGTAAAAACAAAATTTTAGGGATGTAGGGTAAAAAAGCGAGGTGACCGCGAATAAACCCTAGTAAAAAGTACAAAGTAATATAAAAAACAAACATAAATGCGTAAGAAAGATAAAATATTCTATATTGTAACTCCATAAAAGTAGTGGTATGTGAAATAACATTTTACTTATACTTAATTTATCTAATATATACTGTACCAGCTTATATTATATATGGAGTATTCTTGTGTACATAGAATAAAGAGATTTACTACTACTACTACTACTACTATATAAAAATCTCGTTTTACAGACTTTGTTGTCGAACTCCTCCGAAATGGCTTGACTGATTCGAAATTTTTTGTGTATTTGTGTTTTTTGTGTTTATGTTAGATGGATATTTTTATACACGTAGGAGTCACGCGGGTGGCGCTGCGAGCTACAGCTAGTATTCTAGTATTTTCTACAATATATTTATACAATATGGTGTAGCAGTAGACCGTTCGACTCCTACGTCGGATGTTGCTGCTTCGATTTCCGCTCAGTCCAAATATTTGAATGTATGAAATGTCTATTTGCATTGGTCTAAGTGTCTCTATCTTCTACGTATAGGTAACATCAGTACTAAAGAAAAACAGCGGCACTCCGGGAGTGCCGACGGAAGTGAAAACTTGAAAACTTACATGTGTATCTTTTTAACCGTCATCATACATACCTCCCTTCTCCCCTAAACCCTCCGTCCATCCATCCATCCATCCATCTATCCATTTTAGAGTATGGAAAGTATATCGCGACGATGAGGCGAGTTTCACGATTTTTGTTCACCCAAAAAAATGCTCATCGCGCCTAAAGAAGTTTTCACTTCAAAAAATAGATTAAAAGTAAATGAGACCCAGCTGACATCACTGTCACTTATTGGGTCATCCCTTCTGTCCCTTAGACCATTTAACAACGTTCATACCTTTCTCTATGGACATTACGGTAGTTTTATTTATCAAAGTTGTCAAGTGTTTCAGACCATTCTAACCATAACCATCTAAATGTAACTTTAACTAAGAATTCTTACACAAACCTGAAAATATAGTACAAAGAAAAGTTCGACGAATAACATTTTATCAAACAAAAACACGTAGGTTTTCGTGTGGAGAAGGCTATATTACTTGTGTTCCTCCCAAATGGCACTGTTCTGTTAGAGCTATGTTTCTTCTAAATAGAAAAGTTTTAATTCGTCCTGGCGTGGTGCGATATGGGCCAAGCCACGTACGCTCCCATGTTGCATAACAGTGTATACGGCAATAGCTGAATGAGAGTCTGACGCCTGAGATAAAGTTTTCTCTGTTTGGCAACTTTATACTCTGCTGAATAATGTACTATTGACATTAATAACTCTGCACCTACAAGTATTTTTCTGTTTCCAGGCTTAAAAGTGAGTTAATTTCAGATTATACAGTTTTTTTTGGGGACTTGTCACGTCACATCTTTAGATTTTGGGCAGATTGTAGATAATTATGATCCCGATATGATTAGCATTTAAATTCCAAAAACCTTCACAAACATTCACATTAATAACATGAGTATGATAGGATATTGTATAGCCTCGTGGAGGTAGGAGGTATTTCACTTGTTGTAATTAAAAAAATAGCCTTTTGCAAATAGTCTAGAAAAATTATGTGGAAATATCAGAATCAAAGCGTATTTATTTAAAAGTAATATACGTTGTCATGAATGTAACAATGAATACCTATATAAGGTGTCACAAAATTAGGTCTCTGAATTTTGTGAGATGACTTGGTATCGACAAAACATGTATTTGAAACAAAAAAAAATCGGGTAAAATAAAAATAAGAAAAATATAAAAATTAAAAATTAAACAATGACAATTAAACACCACCAGCGACCAGCGTCAAGTGACGCGACGAGCACACGTGACTTCCCACACATCCGCTTGGAGAATACTGCGAGGATACTATCCGCGATACTAGCGACCAGCGTCACGTGTGCTCGTCGCGTCACGTGACGCTGGTCGCTGGTGGTGTTTTTTTTTTCTTTTTTTTATTTTTCTTTTTTTATTTTACCCGATTTCTTTTTTTTTCAAATACATGTTTTGTCGATACCAAGTCATCTCACCAAATTCAGAGACCTAATTTTGTGACACCTTATATATAATAGCTAATACACTGTGTATACTGATTCTGTGGACGCATTGTTAAAAACTAGGTGTTAGTATTTAATTAGACAAGTTGATGGAGTTCAGTAACTAAGCTTTAGTTAGTGAACTGCTGTGTGTGACGTAGAAATTCAAATCGAGGTCAGACGAAGTTAGGCTTTCATACAGTCTGTTTATATACGGTTAACAAACTGTATGCAAGCCTAACATTGGTCTAAGGGAGGTAAAGCATAATAATGGCGGTAGGAAACTGAAATTTCTGTTCAAACTTAGAGCCGCTTAACTGGAAAGAACCGCGGAAAACAGCAGTTCTTCATTAGAGCACTGTGGAGCCCAGGTTCGGCTCTCCTTTCGCGGTGAGCCCGCAGATGGTACGCGGACGACACGCTCGTGACGGCGTGCGATGCGACGTTCAGCGAAGCAACCCAACGACCGCGGTTGCCCAAGTCGCGAAGCGGATCCGGTGGCTGGGCTTCGAGGTAGCTCTCATAAAACCGAGGCCTTTCATGGGCCTTGGGGCAAGCCACCTGAGGGTACCAGCCTCATAGTAGGAGGCATTCCATTGGCATCAAGACTCAAATGAAATATTTAAACCTCGTGCTCGATAGCCGATGGGCAACTCCGAAGTCTGGCCCCCAAGTTAAAGGGCACAGCTAACGCTCTGGTGAGGCTGCTGCCCTACATGAGGGAGCGCAATGACTCCTGTTGTAGGAGGCTCTACTCGGGGATCGTGCGGTCCATGGCCCTATATGGGTGCCCAATCTGGGCGGAGGTCCTGAAGGCCAGAAGTGTGAAGATGCTACGCGCTTCGCAGCAGTTTCGGGAGAAACTCAGGGCTCTCCCAATCCGCAAAACCCGCGACGCACGGAGGCGGCTCAGACGTCGGCGGTCGCTTAAAGACCTTACTCTATGAGCGCAGGCCTCGGGGTAACAGGTTGAGCCGCCTGTCACCCTAGCAGAAGCAGGCCGCGGCGGCGGAAATTGCAATATGGGCCGCTTACACCCTGAAGACCCAAGATGGCGTGCGGTTTTAGTTGGTTCAAGCCCAACATAACCACCCCCGCTGGCCAGCTGAGGATATCCGAGGTCCGGTCTCCTACAACTGAATTCTGTTCAACTAGTTCAGACCTCCAAACCCCGAGAGGAATGTCTACGCCAGAGTCTCGTAAGCTGTTACTTAAATTTTGGAAATGTTGCCATGGTTTCACTACATTTTATATCTAACTAGCTGTAGCCGCGGCTTCACCCATGTGGAATTTCGAACCTGTTCCTCCTTCCTATGGGAACCTATTCCCGGGATAAAAAGTAGCCTATGATCTATTCCAGACTAAAATATATCCCTGTACCAAATTTCGGCCCGATCCGTTCAGCCGTTCTGGCGTGATTGAGTAACACACATCCATCCATACATCCATCCAAACTTTAACATTTATGATATTACTGGGACGATTTTTCAACTTACAAGCATAACGATAGTCGTAGTTATTTCTATTTGGAATTTGAGTGCTAAGTGCCTGTTTATGGTAGATTGAGCTCGAATTCAAATGAATTTAGTCGTGGTTACTGGCACCTATTCATTGTGAGCTAGTAAATCGTGATCAATAAGCCCGTTTTGTATAACTGATTTAGTCCAATTCAATTTCGAATTCAGAAGCAGACAGTGAAATTTAGGTACTTCAAATACTTCCTACTTATATAATATTATAAACGCGAAAGTTTGTATGGATGGATGGATGTTTGTTACTCTTTCACGCAAAAACGGCTGAACGGATCTCGCTGAAATTTGGCACAGGGATAGATTGGAGTCCGGAATAACAATATTAGTTATCTACACCGCGCAGATAAAATGGATTACTTGAAAAAAATGAAGCCATCAAGCTTATAATAGGTACATTTTTACTTACGCGGACATTAAAAGCCAGACATAAATTGTAAGTAAAATTAACGGAACATCGGATATGAATAAAATTGCTTCACTTACGACATCTAAGAATAGATATATCTTATATAGAGAATATATTATTCATAATCATCCTCATAGCGATTTACCAGTAGCATCCAACGTTTGCACTTTGGAGCCCGAGGTCCGCGCTTATTGTTTTTGATTGGTATATCGGCTTTTCCAGGAGTTACTGCCGACTGACCTCTCAACCCTGAGAAATCCTCAGAAATCCTGCGACAGAGCCTCGGTGCACCGATTTGCAGGTGATGATGGCCTGGGCCTCAAGTATCTCGGTAGGGCCCTATACACCCTGTATGTATATATTTATTTACATTTGAAGTCTGAATTTAAAAAAGTAAAGTTGGAAGAAAGGAAGACTTTCTGTGGAAGAACGAATGTTTCTAAGATAAACTTTAAAAGGCGAAAGGCGTTCTGCAGGAGTAAACTTATAGAAGTTTGATACTCGAATGAAGTATTCAGGTTCGAAATTGGCAACTCCCCAAAAGTCATACTTTTATAAATTGCCTAACGTTTCTACTCCTTGTATAGAATCATAAGTTTGATAAAGTCATTGTCATCATCTTACTGTTGTTCGCGGTTGAATCTGGGGCTTTTACCTCGGAGTCCAAAGTACATCGACTCCTCCTCCTTTTGGCATCTAACCGACCAACCCCGAGAGGAAATCCGGTGCCAGAGCCCTGTGCGCCAATAACCAAGTAGCTGGTACAGCTTGCAGGTGAGATTGGCTTGGCTCCAAACGCTTTAATATTTGATATAAGTGAGACAGAATACAGCGAAAATAAAGTATCTAGACTGTAAAAAAAAAACTGATTTAAATAAGTTTTTTTTAATAGGCCTCCACGACAAGTAAAAATCTGCGTCTATTTTTTTTTTGCGGAGGTCAAACTACATTTTTGTTGCTAGTAAAACGAAACGAGATGTGTCGTAAGTTGGTCATCACTATTTCCGACATTTCTAAAACCCACAATAGCACTTTACGGAAGGCGGACTACATTGTATTTGATAGACTTTTAATATTGTTATGAAAACGCTTGTAAAATGAACGCAAAGAGAAAATGTTATTTTGCAAATTTGTTTCAAAACATCCATAATTTAGTTTTCATTGGAGTTAAAGTTTAGTGGTATATCGTCACACACTGGGGACGAAACTAACCCGCCAGACTTTGCTTACTCACTTACCTGCATCCCGCTTGATTTGATATGCAGAAGTTGAAGCAGCCTTCTTAATCTGCATCGAATTTAATTGGTTTCAGAGCACTTTTAAAGTCAACGTTGGTTAGTTTCCGCTGTGGCGGAATTGCGATAAGTTTGTGTCGGGCGGAAGGAAACTACAATCCTTCATCAGTGAAGGTTGATACGAAACAAAATTGTCAGTGTTGCTACCTCGTTACACCGATTTTTCACTTTCTTAAAAGGAGAGAACGAATTTCTAATAAAGAAGTGATATGGGTGATATGTGTACAACGTAACTACCTACTTATTAATAGTACTTAATGTTTATCTACTTAAATATATATATATATATAAACTAGACAACCTTTAAATTAATATCCACAGTTGAGGAGATTGTCGGAAACCTTTCATCCTATCCCTTCCTTCTCCCATACAAACAACCGTTTATGGTATAAATTCATATTCAATATTTATACCTACCTTTTCCTGCAAAACAACCCAAAATTACTTACGAATGTTCCTTAATACGAAAATTACCCCAAGTTTAAGGTGAACACGTTAAGTGGGTTGCCCTGAAAAATGTTACACAGTTCAAAACGCCATTTATACGTTCGCTCGCGTATTACAACGCTCGACATTAGTAGCGTTGAAGGCACGCGGCTCATGCGATCAGAGAATTTACGCTCCATATACTGGAAACCAACGGGTTAACTGCACAGGGTAAGGAAACCGTTTAGATGAACCGGCTTTGCATGCTATTAGATTAAAACGATATAATTTATCATATAATTTTTTTCCTACCATAGGCATTCATTGAGAAACTAGTGGTTAAATTCTGATCCTGTTCCCGCAAAACATGGGAACCTATTCCAGAGATAAAAAGCCTCTGCGTTATTCCAGACTATAAAATCCTGTATTAAATTTCAGCCAGATCCATTCAGCCATTACAGCTATTGATTATAAGTGTCTTTGTATGTAGAAAATAAGTAGTCATCATTGACATATATCGGGGAAGATCGAAAGACCAAGATCTTGGGAGCACAAGCCAACCTCACGTGCTAACCGGTACGCCTACTGATGAACGAACGAGACTCTAGAGCCGGCTTTCATCTCGAGGTATGGAGGTTAGAAGGCAGTCACTCCCATAAAAACCAAGTTAAGCCAAATCGAAACGAGTAAGTAGGCCGCATGATCCGAAGTGAAAGTTTCCGATGCAACGGGCAATAATGTTAAGATGATGACGATGTCATGTCATCAGAGAAATAATCTAGGTAAGTAATATCTGAGAAACAAGTATTTAGTTAAAATTAAATCTTTCCTTAAGTTTGCGTATGTTATACTTCCCTAAATTCGTTCCTTATGAGTAGCACTATCGAATGGAGAATTTATTTTTTAAAAGGCCTATGACGCAGTTTCAGGTTTTCCATCCACGCCCATGATAGTTTCGGATTTGGCCATCCACACCCAGTTGAAAAATTCGCCCTGTATAGATTGATGATTCATTTTAAAAAGCCTCATTCATTTTAACTAGGACGTTAAGCCATTAGTTGAATATAGTCTTAAATATTCTAACAAATTAATTTAACCCTTGACCTGAAATTACCGTCGCTAGACCAAAATACAATGTTGTGCACAGTACTATATTCTTTACAAGCTAGCCTATTACGTTGATACTTAGAGGTAAGTAACAGGCTAGATAATATCATAAAACATTCAGGAAACAACAACATTTGCAAAATGAAATCCAGCGGTTAGTCGTATCTTTCATTCATTGCAATAGATGTAGAATAAGACAACATAAGTGAGAATCACGAGTGTCTGAATTGCATCCAACCCTAGTTTAATGTCGCTAGACAACATTCGGTGTGCACCGGCACCTACCTGTTGTAGTATCTACGTATTGTACCATGTATTCTAAAGAAAACACTGTGTCCTCTGCTAGTTTGTTACATAAATGAAATAGTTACATTCTGATATTGTTTATTCGGAGTGTGTTTGTCATTTGTTTGCTATATTTGTAACCAGTTAGTTTCTTCAGTTAACATATTATAGAAAATAAAATACTATGTGTGTATTTCTTCAAACAGTTGATATTCGAGCGGGACATCTCATTATACTCTTGCTCGTACCTAAATGAACGGGTTGAATGAAACATAATATCTGCTAGTAATATTAGAGTAAGTGAGAGCATAAGAGAATATTAGAGTTGTGAAAAAATCAAATAATCAAGATTTGGACACCAAAGTATAAACCACAAAATAATCTTTCGAGTATATTAGGTATCGTTCTAATCTATGTATAGTTATCATAACATCAACATCCTACAGACCAGACATTTTGGAATAAAGGTAATATATTGAGTCAGACCACTCCTATAAAGAAATATTTGCGATGGAGTACTTAGAAAAAGGAATAAAAACGCTGAAATGGAGGCATTGAGTACATCAAAGGCCTAGAAAATCCTATTGCGTATGAACTCGTTGATATTTCTTAGAATAAAAGAGAGTTCTTCGAGACTATGAAAACATCAGAGCTTATGAATCAATAGCTGATGAAATAACATTCACCACCTCATCATAACTTGTTCGAGTTTAATTATAGTTGGTAAGCAAGTTAACTAGTTTCGGCAAGTTGTTTCCATATTCGAAAGTTAATTAAAGTTCTGAAGTATAAGATTGAATATACTGGTTACAAAAATATTGTGAGTTAGTGTTAGAGTCAACGGGATTTCAGAGACGATTACAAAAGAAGGTAGATCGATATATTTACTCTTAAACTCGTTCACCGTTAACCGCTAGTACTTTAGTTCTTCCTTGATCATGGCGCTTGCAACAGCTTGCTGTAATATCGGATACTCAAAACAATACAAGGTAAATATCCCGTTGACTCTAATACTAATGATGCGGCCATTATTTTATAAATACCTGTAAAAATATTGTATGTCTCGAGATGTGTGATAATTCCAATAAGTCTAGATTATTGCTAGCTTATTTTATGCTGGGTTATTGAATATTAGGTCTATGTAAGGGCATGCCATTTTAAGTACAAAAATCAGGAAAAAATATATAAATTTAAATAATAAAGTTCATGGAGGCCTCTGCTACACAATTCCTAATGAAATAGGAAAAAAATGAACTTTATTATTAAAAAAAACTCATTTTGCGTAAAATGGAAATCAGTTTGAGCAATGTCTGGTGAATATGTTTTTGAAGCTGCTGTAATGTAATTTTAAGATGGTCCGTTGTGCGGTATGTTGTCCTTGTGAATTAGCGAACATCTAGAGACGAGTTTCAACATTTTGTCCACATTTTACATATCTTTTAAGGAGAAAAAGACCTTGTTTTTGAAAACGATATTATCACAGATATACAAGTATCGCAACAAAATTATTCATTCAATGATTTCGATGCAGGATATATTTTTTAAATTTAATTATATGTGGGAATAAAATTGATAAATGAACTTAATGCACATCTAAAGTTTAAAAAAAATCTCTTTGTTCTAAATTCTAATGTTTTCATAAGTATCTTCACTTCCTTAAATATTCAGATCCAAGAAAGAAGGGTAAAACGAATCGTTTCGTAAATATATTGTGCAACAAAAAGTGATAAGCACTCACCAAAGAAAACATTTTTGGTAGACCCTATTAATTATAACGTAATTTATTTCGACAAGGTTCACAAGCATCGGCACTTTGAAACCCATTTACGAAATAATTGGATTCCCTCATTTAGAACAATTTTGTGATTTGATTAAAATTGACTTAGACATTGGCAAGATCATTAACAAACTTGACTGGCGAGCGACGGCGCAGCGTGCGTTTGGATAACACTTGTGCAAAGACTTTCATTACTGTAGAATTTAATTACCACTTGCTGTGATTATTCAATGTTTATACAGTTCTCCGCATAGGATCTGCTAATCAATATTTATTTACTTACTCAAAAGATTTCCTCATACATAATTTTTTTTTCTACCAATTATTGAAACAAGAGCTGCAATTTACTTTAAGACTTATGAAAGATACTGTGGGTTTATTTGGATGTATCTGTATACTATATACCACAGTATATTATCTATGAAATGGATATTTAGCTAAAGATCTATATTCAATTCTTGTTGACAAGTCAGCTGATTTGCTTGTATCCCAACTAGTGGCCTGTACATTGCACTCAAATTCAAATCAGAATTGCGCTCCATGCGAACAGAATATGTGCAAGTCGAATTACCCGTGAAACGCGACATACGCTCGCTACGCGCTTTGTGCTATGTGTGGAATATTACACTATCGAATTTTTGCAACCCATGGTTGTTATCCTGCCCCTATTTTCGCAACCACTGGCTGTACGTGCTTCGTTGTATAGTTAGCAACAAAAGTAGTTTACCACATTCCATTTTACAGGAAAATCAAAGTTGACTCGTGATCGGGTGTACGATCATTTTATGAACTTTTTAAAAGCATACAACTTGAAGAGGCTGTAGGTAATACTTGGCTTGAGTTTGTTCGTTTAAGTTATGTTATCCGTGCTTTTCATGTATGAAACGGCAATTGAATTGCGAAGTGGGGGAGGATTTATAGGGTATTCGACAACGATTGTGCGGCTCGTTGTTAGCATCAAACTCACTGATGTTTCTTTTTTTACATAATATTCCTTAACAACGATAAGTCTCAATATTTTATTGAAATAATGACCGCACGTTATGAAAAATCACACAATATAAGATTTGTAAGTATTTTTGTAAGGATTTGTAAGTATTCTTCAGGTTACAAAAAAGTTTAGAATATTTTATGATTTATTTTTTATTTTATTAGCTGACCCGGAAAACTTCGTTCCGCCTTAGAATCAAGTTATGTTGATTACCTTGTCAGCAGAAATTATTTCATGAATGTCTCATATTTTAATCATTCTAATTGTTAGTATAGGCACAGTATCCCGAGGTCCACATCTCAAAGCCGTAGATGCGTGCGAGGTAATTGCCCTATTGGGCGCCCTTACACCCCGTCGGTTCGAGTTCCACATAACTACCCCCACTGACCGGCGATGGAAAAAATGGCACACACAAATCTCAAAGAACATGAAAATCGGTCCACCCGTTCTCGATTTATAAGCGGTCATCACTAACACGACTTGCGATTGTACACCACACATGAATGAATGACAATGTCAAGTAATTCAATGTATTTGAATAAAGATCTCGAAACACAAGATGATGTTCTTGTAACTCTACATAAGCGTGTACCAGCATGTACTGTAAACAAAAGCGAGAAACTTGCGTGGCTGGGACGTGGTGATACCCACCGGAGCCTGTTGCTCAACTCAATTACGGACACAGCCGATGGCAGCCTCATTGGCCTTAATTAACGATGTTCCAACGCATTACTGCGGAACCATCGCATGGCAAATATGTGACGTGAGTAGTTTACCTACCTACCCGCACTACTTTTGTGCGGACAGATTTACGGATTTTTATCTAGGCTAGATTTTATTGTGGGTTCGAACGTGGTTTATGAAGATTGTGGCCCTTTTCAGATGCGTTCAAGATTTGTACTTGTATTGTTTTATACATTTGGAAACTTTTTTGTGCCATAAATATTTTGAATTTTTTACTAACATACATATCACAGTATTCCTACAGTTTGGCTTTCTGGGATCACCGAGAAATGATAATTTTATAAAAAGCTTATTTGCTCCTATTTTTTACTGCATGTAACATAATAATGTGGTTATAAGTAACATTATTATTTATCCGCGTACCACGGGAAGCGGGCACAGAATTCTGCGTGAACGAAGCCTCGCGTAAAAGCTAATTGTATCAGTTGAGATAAAATTCATTCGGTTATGAAAAAAGTGAAGGTGAGGATTGAATATTAATAACAATTAATTATATTAAAAATAGCTATATAAACTTTCGATAAGCAAGATATTGTAGGCATGTTTCTTATATACTATATTTGATAAAAAATATGTCTCATCAAGTTACCTGATGGGTGAAGGTCGATCTTCACCGGCTCTTAGACTAATAGCAGTCTACATATGTAACCACAGTCTAAAGTTTACATTGTGCTAGTGGTATTGTTCTGAAATTGACACAATACCACTTATTATGCCTATACACAAAGAGCCATGAAAGTTTTGGCGATTGTAGCTACAATGTGAGGTCAACAAAGCCAAGGCCCCAGGAGTAGTTTGTTTTCAGTAAAATACATTTATGTTTCAGTTTAGTTAATTTATTTGTAATATATTTCGACATAGTTACGATTCAGGTTTCGGGGGCGATAAATCGATCTAGTTGGGTTTCATTTATAGAAAACGTCAAAAAACTCACCCAGATATTTTACGCGTCTGTTCCTTTTATGCGTTGCCTTACACAAAATTATTTCAAGGGCTGGTTTATCGGTTTACGAGAGCGACTGCTATCTGATCCCTCAACCCCGAATGGAAAGCGTCCACCAGAGCCTCGTTCGTCAAAACCCAATCTCGTAATTTAAATACAGCAGAATTCGTTTCTGTATTGAGTTCTTTCCAACGGCCTTATGAGACGGCAGCCGTTGTAGGCTTAAAATATAAATAGGATTCCCTGTAAGGACGGGACCCTAAAACTGACTGGATCACTTATGTACAAACAAAAGGAATAATCGGATCAGTCGTTATTAACTTGTGGCCAGCCTGTAGTCCATGTATGGATGTGGCAACATAGTTTGATTACGTTGGATAGCGATAGTACAGTCAAACAAATATACTAATAATAAAGTCGAAGAGTTTGTTTGTTTGAACGCGCCAATCTTTGGAACTCCATGTGCTATTTGAAAAATTCTTGGGCGGGAGGCAGACGGTAGTCGTTCCCGTAAAAGCTAAAATAAACAACTTGGAATATGGATAAACAACATGGAAAAGAGGACTAGGAGTGTAGGCCCTCAGCTCCAAAGTAGAAGCAGCTTTGGATGCAGGCGAAATCGGCGCACGAATAAAAAAGGAGGACTTACGCTGTATAGTATGTCTCTGAAGGGTAGACAGAGCTGTGTAATCAATTTGGTGCAATGTAAATTGTCGGTTGAGTTAAGTAGCTTAAACATTCGATAATGTAAAAATTTTAATTTTTCGTACATGCGTAAGAAGACCTAGTTAGCACAGTTGTGTGAATACAAAATGTAACACAGGAATAACAATGTTATAAGTAATTAAAAATAAAAACAATGAAAATGATTTGCCCGCTCTGTAAATGGAGTCCCTTTGTAGGAGCAAGGAATGAGGCTCGCGAATGTTTGTTTGAGGCAAACAATGAGTCTGCAATTTGCGGCCAACGACGCTGGCTTTGTTGATGCGAATCAAAACCTTAACAAAATAGAGCTCAGCGGAAACAAATTTAATTATTTTATCCTGAACATACAAAATTATAACTCATTTCTTTCTTGTTGCTTTAAAATATATATTTTAGGGTTTATTAAAAGCTCGTACTTGGTTAACTTCAAAAAACACTGCTGTGGTACCTTTTATTAGATATATTGTTTAAAATATCTGATATATAAAAATCTCGTGCCACTCTTTTTGTATATATTTGATAGGTCTGAGACCTATAGCTATTTTTGTATACCAGGTGAGCGGGATCAGAATTTCACGTGGTAGGAAATTTGGGCAACAGCTAGTATTCTACAAAAATAGTTAATAGTATTTTATTATCAGCATTATACCTTCCCAGTTGGGGTGGGAAGCTGAAGGGTCTTGGTGGAACTGTTAGCTAGGTGAGGTTACAGTTTCTACAAAGTGCAAATTGCACCCTGTGAATGGCGTAACACAGGGATCTGCAAACTTCAGCCAGTCCGAGTCATCCACGTCCCCGTCGTCCACCCTGGGACCTGCTGCAACCGCGCCGCCGCGCCATCGCCACACAAAGCGTTGCAGTTGCCAACGGATGCAGGGCATAAGGCGAACATTCTGCGCCTCAAAACAGAATTCTAATCACCAGGGAGGATACCCGAAGAAAACCGAGCTAGTCCAAGAGCTCTGAGGTGGCAGCCCCACTAATGGACTAGGATGCAGTGGGCCAATCACTTGCTCATCTGAAATTAAAAGATTAAAGAAACCGAAACAGAGATAAACCGGACCGATCCTAAAACAACGACCTTTGGCATGAAATACCGGACACGAATTGCAATATGGAATGTTAGAACTTTGTACAGCAACGACAGCGAGATAAGATTAGCCCAAGCAGAGGCAGAAATGCTGAAATACAAACTGCAAATACTCGGTCTTAGTGAAGTACGGTGGAATGGTTTTGGTGAAGTAAGGAGACCGAAAGGCCTGACATTCTTGTACTCAGGTAAGGAGAACGAAGAGGATGTACATGAGTACGGTGTAGGAATCCTCCTTTCTGATGATGCAAAGAAAAGCCTTTTGGACTGGAAACCAATATCGGATCGTATAATCACGGCGCGTTTCTACTCCAAAGTTCGCAAGATAACTGTGGTGCAGTGCTACTCTCCCACTAATGATGCCTTACCAGAACAATAAGAAACTTTCTACAGTGCCCTACAAGGCGTCCTAAAAAGTGTTCAAAAGCAAGATATCATTATCGTCATGGGAGATCTAAATGCAAAAGTGGGTAGCAATAACACAAACCACAAAGAACAAATGGGAGTACATGGACTCGAAACCCAGAATGGAAATGGCGAATTATTTGTAGAATTCTGTGCAAATAACGATCTTGTAGTAGGCGGTACTCTCTTCCCGCACAAGGATATACACAAGTACACCTGGACGTCACCCGACACGCGAACGAAAAACCAAATTGACCACATTGCCATAAGCAGGAAATGGCGTTCGTCGCTGCTGGATGTCCGCAACCGTAGAGGTGCTGACATTGACAGTGACCACCACCTGGTCGTAGGAGAACTAAGACTGAGAGTCGCTAGACCTTGCCTCAAGAACGCTCCGAAAAAAGTTGGCAGAAAGTTCTACGTGGGTAAACTGAAAGGAATTGCCACACAAGAAAAGTTCACGCTGGAAATCCGAAATCTCTTCTCGACCTTAAATCTGGAAGATGCAGACATTGAAACAGAGTGGAAACAGATCAAAATGGCCTACCTAGAAACCAGCTCTGAAGTACTAGGACACCGTGAGTCCAAACGCAAAGACTCGATATCTGTAAACACCTGGGATCTAATAACCAAGCGAAAGGAAACTAACCTGAAGATCCTTAATGCGCCCTTAGACCAACGCAGCGAACTAGTTGGAGAATATCGCCTTATCCGCAAGAAAATATATCGCAGCACACGGAGAGACCGCCGCATGTGGGCAAACCGTGTGGCGGAACACGCGCAGCTAGCAGCAAACAGCGGAAACCTAAGGGAGCTATACAATACCACCAAAACGTTAGCGGAAAAGTCCTTTATCAGGAAAGTTCCACCGATTCGCGACAAAGACGGAAAGCCCATAGCAACATCTGAAGGGCGGCTTCGTCGGTGCCAAGAACACTTTGTAAATGTCTTCCGCCATAGCCCTGCAGACTCCCCGGTGCATCCCGTGCCTTGTTCTGGTCAGGTTCAAGGTCTTGATATTAGTGTCGACCCGCCAAGCAGGGAGGAAGTGGCGAAAGCAATTGCCTCTCTTAAAATAGGAAAAGCCCCTGGCCTCGACCTAGTGACGTCGGAAATGCTCCAAGTTGATGTACCTACTTCCGTAAGCACCTTGACACCTCTCCTGGCAGAAATCTGGGCTGCTGAAAACTTACCAGACGAATGGAATAAAGGACTACTGATTACTGTGCCAAAGAAAGGAGACCTCAGCCAGTGCAACAACTGGCGCGGCATCACATTGCTGTCCGTCCCGTCTAAAGTTTTAAGCAAAGTCATTTTAGAGAGACTCAGCAAAGCAATAGAGCCCCTGCTGCGCAGAGAACAAGCTGGATTTAGAGCAAATCGATCATGCACGGACCAGATCAACACCCTCCGCATTATAGTTGAACAGGCATCAGAATTTCAAAGAGAACTTTATATGACCTTTGTAGACTTCGAAAAAGCCTTTGATACTGTGCAATGGACCAGCATATGGACAAGACTAAGTGAGATTGGGGTTCCGAACAAAATTTCCAACCTGATAAGGGCAATGTACGCAAAATACACCTGTCAAGTCAGCCACGATGGACTTGTATCCGACGATATCATGGTACATGCCGGTGTTCGCCAGGGATGTCTCCTTTCACCTCTGCTGTTTCTGATAGTTCTCGATGGCATCATGATCCGAGTAAATAACAACAAACGCCGCGGAATAGAATGGGTGTTATCAGACGTTCTAGATGATCTGGATTACGCTGATGACCTCTGTCTCTTTAGCCACAGAAGCGGCGACATGCAAGGTAAAATCGATGACCTGAATAAAGAAGCAGCAGCAGCAGGACTCAAAATCAATACTGGCAAGACAAAGGAGATGAGATCTGGAGTGACAAATGAAACACCACTACATATCGGCCAAGAGCAGGTGAAGCGTGTCCACCAGTTCACATATCTTGGTAGTGTCGTGTCAGTTACTGGAGGGACAGAAGAGGACATCACTTCTAGGATCGCCAAAGCTAAGGCCGCTTTCGCAATACTTCGCCCAATATGGCAATCACGGAAACTTACAAGAAGGATCAAACTGAAGATCTTCAGGTCCAATGTCAAAACCGTCTTGCTGTATGGGTGTGAGACATGGAAAGTCACAAAAGACCTCATGCAGAAGCTCCAGGTGTACGTCAACCGATGCCGATCTTACAGATATTCTGGCCAGAGAAGATCTCCAACATAGAGCTATGGCGGAGATGCCATGAATTTTCTGTCGAACAGCAGATAAAGCGCCGCAAGTGGAACTGGATCGGCCACACCTTGAGAAGATCCCCAGACCACATTCCTAAACAGGCATTGGACTGGAACCCTCAAGGCAGAAGAAAGCGTGGTCGTCCCAAGCACACGTGACGACGCTCCATCATTGACGACATCAAGAAGATCGGCAAGACGTGGTCGGAGGTGAAACATGAAGCCCAAGACAGGACGAGATGGCGAGTCACTGTGGACGCCCTCTGCCCCACACAGGGGACCTAGGAAAATAAGTCAAAGTAAGTCAATTATGCTACTTCATCTTAAGAACTAGCGGTTGGTATTCTGCCAAGATATAAAGTAATGTGACTGATGGACGTAATGCTTAGGTATATGCACAAATTACAGTTATACCTGAATGAAAATGTTACAGTACTCTGTACACCCAGTTTGTATAAACCAGATAACGAAAAAATAAGGCTGTTTGAAATCTAAGTTTTTTTTATTCCTTTGATTATAAGATACATAATAACCAGAATGATGTGCGAGGCTACTGAAAATAAAATGATAAACTTAATAACAAAACGGTTGGAATATACCACCAACTTAGCACCCAGTTATTCATTTATTCAAACCCTAGAATAAGCAAACCACAAAATATCAGAATAGGTACCTACTTTGTAAGAACAAGAGTAAAATTAATTTAAGAAAATTCACTCTGTTTGGCCTCCCACTTACTAATTTACGAAATTATATAGAAACCTATCAATATTTTAGAACATAATATTAGTAGTTAATTTAGTAATGTTTACTTTTTGTGATTCTCTTGACGTACTTCGGGTGCTAAGTTTGCTTACTTTAACAAATTCTAGGTTTTCTTCATCAGGTGGCTTCACTTTTCTACTACAGGGTTTCTAAAACTGGTAATATATAAGTTGGAATTATACCTAATTATGAGCTTGAAATAATTGTGGCTAATGGCATATCGAACCTATGTGAAAGGTTAGATTCCCGCTCAGTCAAAATATTTCTACTTATTTGGTCTGGGTTTTTTTATGTATAATATGTAGGTGCGTATTTACAAAAAAAGAAATGTTTCTTAGTATTCAAGAAACCATATTACAAACTATGCCTAATTTGGGTCTAGATGGCGCTATGTAATATGTCCAAGAATGTGGTTATGTACAATTAGTTTTTCTGCAATTGTAAAAATACTCCATTAATTTGCATGTTTTGCTCTTATGGATAGTATGTAAAGTAGCCTATAGATGTTTGCTACACTACTAGGGTATCAGGCTTGCGTTGCCGAATGAGAAGTAGCTTAGTAATGGCTGTGTATTTGAGTTAAAATATTACACGACAATGTATGATTCAAAGCTAAATATAATCAATATTTCATTAGAGATATTCAAAAGAAAGATTCCAACAAAGTTAAGAATATTTTATATCATAAACAATATCTTCTGAAATATTGGCATTGCGATAGGAAACAATTGTCTACGTCTCTCGTTATTTATCTTGGATAGAAGACATTCAATAGATAGCTAGATAATAGAGTTTTTTTAATGACTCCTTTAGTCTTTGAAGTTGTTCTTACTGTGCATCTTAATTTCATTGAACTAGGCGTATTATGTCAATCAGATAGGGGACGTTTTATGGAACGCAACGCGTGCATGTATGAAAACAAATATGAAAGTAGAAGAAGTAAAAGGCGTATGCCAGGATCGTACTCCGATACAAGCGACACAATTTTCAACTTGCTACATCCATCCTAGCAAGTCGATAGATGCTGTCTCTGTCTACCTCAATGGGAAAGTGGCGTAACTATATCTACATAATTAATTGTATATTTTACTAAGAATTGAAATAATAGGTTCCCAGATCCTTTTGAGATGAACTGATACTGTTATTTTTTGTAGTAACCAAATATGTAGGTGTTGTATCATATTTTATACGTGAAATGTATATAATTGAATACTTAGATTAGTATAAGGACCTATACTGATAATAATAATCGTATTCACAATGTTATCGAATGTAGCTTAGAAAAATATTGGTGGTTGATTTGAATTAAATATACAGGGTGTCTATAAAAGAACTCCGGGGTTTTGAGGCAAAATATTTTAATGAAATAAAAAACATACATACATGTTTTATACATGACTGAAAAGCTTACATTTTCAAGTTTTTTTTAACACTTAGATAGGTTCTATATGAGCCGCATTAGTGGCACGGCAGACGTCTAAACGGTATTCTACCTCTTCCCATGTCCTGGCAAGCATGTCTGGGGGGACGGTTGCCACACAATTGACTATTTGTTCCCTGAGATGTTGAACATCACGAATTTTCTCTGCATACACAAGATTCTTGATATGCCCCCAGAAGAAAAAATCCAACGGAGTCAGATCAGGGCTCCTTGGAGGCCATGGAATAGGTCCCTCACATGAAAAGAAGCTTCGTCACTAAAAATTACACTTTTTAAAAAACCATTATTGTCATCAATTTTATCTAGCATTGAAACAGCAAAGTCGTATCTCATAACCTTGTCTGCTGGTTTGATGTGGTGTACAAGTTGAATCTTGTCAGCAGTTAAACGTAGTCTTTTATGAAGTACCTTACCGACAGTTGATCTTGGTAACCCCAACTCCAGGCTGCGTCTTGTCAACGATTTCTTAGGGCTCCGAAGGCATGAAGCTCGGATTCTGTCCACTTTCTCTTGAGACACACTCGGCCTACCCAGCGACTTTTGCTTCAAAACACTTCCTGTTTCCTTAAATGCACTGAACCATTGACGAATGGTTTTGTCAGAAGGCGGGTTAACACCTTAGTTACGTCGAAAGTTTCTTTGTACGCTAACTACAGACTTCGTTTCTATGAGCCAAATAACACATTAGCCTTTTGTTGCGGAGTCGCCATCATTTCAAATTTCGCGACGTCATTTCAACGTCAACGCCCTGCAGCGCCGCCAACAGAACATTCCCAATTGGTATGAGTAAACCTTTTTGAGCTACTCTTTTCAGAGAAATCGACTAAATTTTGCTATCTTTTATAGTTAGTGAGATATGAATTTTTAAAACCCCGGATTTCTTTTATAGACACCCGGTATTGTATGTGTAATCACATATATAATATGTATATAATATTAAAGTTAAAAAAAAACATACCATGTTTCTTTTTTTGGTTAATTTAGTAGAGCGAGAAATAGACTCTAGGTCCTTAGTTATGCATGTTTACCCAGTTCGTAACTTACGGTAACTTTTTAAAAAAGGAAATCATCACCGACCACTTTTCCAACTTAGTTGGGGTCAGCTTTCAGTCTAACTACGAAACAGCCGAACTTCGATATTTTGCGTGAAGCGACTGCCATTTGAAAGAAAGAGATGAGAGAAAAAGAATGAGAATAAAGAGAAGTGAACAATAAGCGAAAATCTGAATGATTGCTGGTATTCTGCTTACTTCAAAGTATGAAACTTTCCATATAAATTTTTTACCCCTAAAGAGTACCCTCTTAAGGTTATATCTGAATATCTATCTATCTATCTATTACCCTGTTACTGATTCCCACGGGAACCTATTCCAGAGATAAAAGTGTGCGGCTATGTGTTATTAAAAACTATAATCTAAACCTGTACCAAATTAAAAAAAAACAAACACAATAACAAAAACATCCAAACATACAGACATCCAAAGATCTTCACAAACTTTCACATTTGAAATATTAATAAAGCAAGAGTAGGATAGGATTAAAACGCTGATATATTTTTAGGTACATTTCTTTCTAATCAGAAGTCATGAAACAGATTAATAAAAATTCATATTTCTCACTTTAAACATGATTTGCCTATCCCTCATTTTACGGACTGAAATTTCCCAAAAGCTTTCGTTTGTAGAACAACATGAAACTGACCAAAATTTCAAATTTCAAATTGTATCAGTGGCTTAGGTTCTGCGTTGATGAAGCATTCAGACGGAACAAGCAATATATATTTATGTAGGTTCAGGTAATAATAATAATCACGGTCCCTGAACAGTGGCTTTGCAAATCAATCAAACAAATCTCTCAGGTCATGGTTACACAAGCTTGTTATTCTGTCAACCAGTATTACATTTCGAAGCATTGAACAGTACCTTTGTGATGTTTAATTAGTTCGAGTAATAATATAACGTATTATTGCCATCTCCAGACTGTTCCATATTAGTTAAACTTTATACGATTTCCGGCAGCTAGGAAACCCAATTAGCAATATCATCCGGCCTGGGAGTATAACGAGAGTGGAGTGGCAATAAACGCCGCCGGTACAGTTAACATACTGCAAATTGCTGTTAAATTTACTTAAACTCCCTTGTTATGTCTCAAATGGAAGATAAGCGCTGATTCCGCATTTGTGGGACGGGACGTCCCTTTTTGTCGTAACGGACAGGTACGGGCTCTATTGAAATACCATCGTTATGTTGCTCTAATTGACGTAAGAGGATACGAAAAAGTATATCAATATTTTAATATAGTCAAATGCAAATTTAAGACATGAAAAGGGACTACATTCTGGCAATTAATATAAGATACAATACCTTTTGTTTAGCCGAGCAAAGTTTCGATTGAGTTTGCACCGATAGTAAACACGAACTGTTGAGACCTTAGATATAACTTGCGAACTGGAACCCATGTAATAAGTTATGCTTAGTTGGGGTCTAAATATCTAATATCTTAATATTGATTATTATTTTTACGTATTTTATTTGAAGTGAAAACTTCTTTAGCGGTGTTGTGCACTTTTTTGTTATGGGTAAAAAAGGTTAAACTCGCGTCAGTAAACACGTGACTTGATCGTAAGACAACAAATATAGAAGCGCTAATTTCACACTGACCTTAACAACCTTGGTGGCGCGTGCGTCTAATGAGTGGTCGTTGACTTGGTCAAGACTGAGATCGATTCCGACCGAGGCTCAAGAAACACTTTTTGTCATCGTATAACTTTTTGTAATATTTATTCTATTTTGTGCTATAAATCTATTGATATAAAATGGAAATTTAACAAAGTGCATCTATAAATGAAAAAAGTGACGAAGAAATAGCGACCATTCCAAAATATCAAAAATGCACAACGTTAATATTCAAGTTTTCACTTCTGCCGGCACTCCCGGAGTGCAACCCGTCGTATTTTTTTATTACGTTTGACCAGCCCTGATCTTGAGATGAATGTGTTTAGTCGCTAACTAAATTTCACCAAAATTTGCTATACAAGTGATCGAACTTAATGCTGGGGTAGGCAATATTACTTCTAGGAAAATTTACTGTTTTCATTGTCTTACTCCTCTCTATTTCTCTTATTACTATTATATTGTCTAATGCCACCCCAGAGATAAAAAGAGAGGCGTTGGAATTTCTATTCCCCAGGGTTAATACAGAAGGAGGTTTTATAACACAGTACTCTATCTTTGTTTAGGCCAATAGTATTTGTTGGTTCCGATCCTAAAAAAATGAGAAAAAGAAAAAGTGATCAAGATCTGATGATTTTAGAGTTCAACGCAAGGCTACTATTATACTTGTCGTGCGGGGTACACTTATAAAAGCTACTAAATATTCCCCCGGCCCTCCTACCATTTGACAACACGATGTACGACTCATCACAATGCGGGGTATTATTATTAAAGCCTACTTCGGATATAACTACCATAAGCAAAAAATGATTTCTTTGTAAAGAAAGCAGCCCTTTGCAAAGCTATCTTTATCTTTATACATATTTCAGGATAACCCATGTAGTAATATAAATAATACAGGTAAAGTAATATGATTAAAAATAATTAATGAATCGTGTCAACAAGATTAATCAATCAAGTCAGACTTGAAGTATCGTCTGTTCTTGCGCTTCCAGTGCAACAATTTTGATTATTGTTTTTTCATACACAACATATGTAACAATATTAATTATCGTCATCTCTTTCATTGATCAGTATTAAATACGGTCATAATAATAACGAATAATATTGAATAATATAGAAGAATATAGAAGATCTGATTGTCGCTATATCAACTTTCAACTAATATAATATCTGATGGAATATTAGAATTCTCTAATTTAATCCAAATATTATTCTTTAGCACACAAACATATCGCCGTTCAAAAATAAGAAAAATGGTACAGAAAACGGAAATATCTCGTTTGCAAGCGATTGCAAGCTGTTATAATAAAGACCCATTATCATGATGCTATTTTCTTGTATATACAAGACCAATAATAGAATGCTATAAATTATTACACGCGGAAACTAGTAAAAAAAATGAATACAATTATTGAATGCAAACCTTGACAAGAAATAATCGCATGTCTCTATTGTTTACACACCATACAATTGTGTTTAGGCAATTATTGCTTTCAAGCTTTGTCTTGTCATACGAGTAGCATATACATGAGTTTACAATTTACAAGCATTAATTGTTTTAGAAGAGCGTTTCTTGAAAAAGAGTTTAAAAGTGTTAAAATTCGGTTCTGTTAATTTAATAAAATTTATTGAGATTAATTGCAGTATAATGAAAATGTAAATTGATATGATGCTCGTAATGCTACATTTGTGCGGGAATTTGGAGTTGAAGGTTTCGGACCTATCATGAAAAAAGTAAAAGATGAAAGTTTGTATGGGTACGTGTTACTTTACTCATATTTGCAAAAGAAGAGAGAATCCAATTGAATACAAAAATCGCAAAAGAAATTATTGTATGTGTTGTTTATACCAATACTGCATGAAAAAAATCCTAGTAGAGCAATAATGCGACATGCTTTTAAGACGATGCAAGTTATTTATTGCTTCAATTTTATTGTATGCAACAGGCAAGAAACTTGCATCGTGTCAAACCTAGTTTTGGGATCTAATTGTCCTATAAAATTAGGAAGAGACTGATTAGAGAAAAAGAATGTTCATTTATTCACTGACAAATAATACATGTCTGTATCATTTGTTACCTGCATATATAGGATCTCACGAGATTGGTTTTGCGAAAAAAAGTGAAGCAAATTGAATCGAAAGGCGATAATTATCGACAATCGTAAATCAAACGTAAATGGTTCCATTTTATTTTCGTGTGTATCGTAACTTTGAAAGACCTCGTACAATGCCGCCAAATTAAGATTTGTGGCAGGCAATAAAATACTTGTGTTTAGCCGGAGCTGTAGCTATTGCACTACGGACCATTTAGATGGTAGACAAACAGAGAATTTTATTGATATCTATAAATCATACCAGCCACACACAATAAGCTTATTCGAATAATTTGATTAATCATTTTCAGCTAAAATGGTGCTTTGCAGGCATTCTATTAGGCGTTTGGTTGTGTTCCTTCCAAATATGTTGTTGGGATCCGCTAGAGACAAAGTTTGAAATACTAAGTTTCTGAAATTTGACCTCATGTTGGTGGTACATAGGTACGTACATACCTAGTAGGTAGGTATAATAAAAACGGGCTGTAACAATAGGGTCAGCAGCGCGAGTGTGATGCCCCTAGTGTTGCATACGTCCATAGGCCACGGTAACTGCTTCCCATCAGGTGGGCCGTGAGCTTGTTTGCCACCTGAGTGGTATAAAAAATAAAAATAAAAAAAGATTTTTTGTAATTCCTACCCTAGGGGGGGGGGGGGAGTGAAAAATGTTAATTCTATAAAATAGTTAAAAACTCATGTGTGTGAAGTGGGTGCATGGGGCCTCGCTAAGATCTTCGGGGTCCAAGCCAACCTCACCTGCAAGACAGTACACCTACTGAATGACGGATGGGGCTCTGGCTTTCCTCTCGGGGTTGGAGCATCAAACGACAGTCGCTCCCTTATGAACAACAAAAAAAAAAACAAATTGTGGAAAAGAAGCGTGATATAAAGAAAAGTGTAAACGAAGTGAGAGCGCCAATAGTTCGAGGGTGAAATTTGTGACATTTACCCGAGTTAAACACTCTACTTTTCATTTCGACTGTGAGGAAAGTAAAATACTACACACACATTTAATGAAACAGGTATATTGATAATCCAAAAGGTCGCAGACGGGCGGAGCCTCCTGGTGGGAGGCTTCCTGAGGGCGCAGGCACGGCTCCTGCAGGCCCGACCGGCCAGGTGCTTCAGGTGCCTGTCGGTGGGCCATGTGGGGGTGCACTGCACGGCGGAGGTAACGGCGGGTGACCGCTGCTTCCGCTGTGGCCAGCCCGGTCATAAGGCCGGCACGTGTAGCGCCCCGTTGCACTGCTTCAGATGTGCAGCGGGGGGCAAGCCGGCTGACCATAGGGTTGGCAGCAAGGCCTGCGCCGGAGGGGAGCCGAAGCCGGGAGGCCGGCCTTCCGCCCCTAGTTCGCAGCGGGATGCGGAGATGGGGGTTCCATAATGGATCCTCAACTCCGCATCCTGCAGGTGAACGTTGGCCACGGTGCCCATGCTCAGGACCTTCTGCGCCAGAGCATGGCCCAGTGGGCCATAAATGTCGCCGCTGTCGCCGACCCATACACCCACCGGTTCCTCGGGCCTGCCTGGGAAACCGCGCTGGATGGGTCGGCGGCACTGGTGCACAACCCTGCCGCCGGCAGCCCCCCTCTTGCCGTCGTTGCAAGGGGACCCGGCTGCGTGACGGCGGCGGTTGGGGATATAGCGGTCGTGGCCGCTTATATCACGCCGAACCGAGACCAAGCTGCATATGAGCAGTGGCTCCGTCAGCTGGCCGTCGTCGTCAATGCCTGCGAGCCCCGTCCGGTCCTTGTGCTCGGGGACTTCAACGCCTGGTCGTATGCCTGGGGTTCCCGACACGAAAGGGGCGCGACGGGGCATAGAGGCAGGGCACTGGTGGACTGGGCCGCACGACTCGGCCTAGTCCTCCTAAATCGGGGAGCCGTGGACACGTTCGTGACCTCGAGGGGTAGCTCCATCGTGGACCTATCGTTCGCGAGCCCCTCGTTGGCGCGACGTGTTCAGGGCTGGCGCGTCGTTTTGGGGGAGGACACAAGTTCGGATCACCGATACATTCGGTTTGACGTGTCCCCCCCTGCGAGCGACGCGCCGGCTGCACCGGCTCCACCCGAGCCACGTTGGGCGCTTAAGCGACTTGATCGGGAGCTCCTCCTGGAAGCCGCCATCGTACAGGCCTGGGCCCCTGCGCCGGACAGGCCTGTCAGCATAGACGATGAGGTGGAGTGGTTCCGGGAGGCCATGACCCGTGTCTGTGACGCGGCGATGCCTAGGGCTCCGCCCTATAATCCGAGGGGTCGGGTCTACTGGTGGTCGTCGGAGATCGCGCAGCTCAGACGGGGCTGCGTGATCACGCACCGCCGGTGGGCCCGATTCCGTAGGAGGCGTCGCCGCCCCGCAGATGCGGAGGCCCGAGAGGCGGAGTTGTCCGAGGGATACAGGGAGGCCAGACGAGCCCTCCGAGCGGAGATAAGGCGTTCCAAACGGGACGCCTTCCGCGAGCTGCTGGAGACGCTGGAACGGGACCCTTGGGGGCGGCCCTACCGGATGGTGAGGGGCAAGCTGCGCCCCAAGGCCCCGCCGTTAACCCGGTGTCTCCAGCCGGATCTGCTCGGAGGATTTGTTGGCTCCCTGTTCCCAGCGCGGGCGGTGGAACATGTTCCACCGCGGATGACTCCGCCTCGGTTGCGCATGGCGCCCGACGTGGAAGACGACGACGTGCCCGAGGTCACTTGGGTAGAACTAGAGCTGGCGGTGAGAAGGCTAAGAGCCAAACACACCGCCCCGGGACCCGACGGCATTCCAGGCCGAGCGTGGGTCCTAGCTCTAGTCGACGACGCTCTCGAGCCCCGACTGAGAGGGCTTCTCAGCGCATGTTTGGAGCGGGGCCAGTTTCCGAAATTGTGGAAGACGGGGAAACTGGTCCTCATCCGAAAGGATGGGCGCCCGGCGGACTCGCCGTCCGCCTACCGGCCCATAGTGTTGCTCGACGAGGTGTGCAAGCTCTTTGAAAGAGTAATTGCGAAGCGCCTCGTCGAGCACCTCTCAAGAGTGGGGCCGGACCTGGCGGATGGCCAATATGGCTTCCGCCAGAGGCGCTCCACCGTGGATGCCATCATGCGCGTGAGGGCTCTGGCGGAGGATGCAGTAGCCCGGGGTGAGGTGATGTTGGCGGTGTCCCTGGACATCGCCAACGCATTCAACACCTTGCCCTGGAGTTGCATTAGGGAGGCGCTCGTGTATCACGAAGTGCCTCTCTACCTCCGCCGCATAGTCGGGGCGTATTTGACGGAGAGAGCCGTCATCTACCCAACCGTGACCGGTCTCGGTCGGCGTGAAATGTCGTGCGGTGTTCCACAGGGATCGGTCCTGGGGCCGCTCCTGTGGAACATCGGATACGACTGGGTGCTTCGCGGTGAGCTCGTAGGCGGTGCCGCCGTCACGTGCTACGCGGACGACACGCTCGTGACGGCGTGCGGGGCGACGTACCGCGAAGCGACCCGAAAGGCCACGACCGCGGTTGCCCAAGTCGTTAGGCGGATCCGGCGGCTGGGTCTCGAGGTGGCCCTGCACAAAACCGAGGCCCTGTTCTTCCATGGGCCTCGGAGCAAGCCACCCGAGGGATCCAGTCTCATCGTGGGAGGAAATCGCATCGGCATCAAGCCCCAAATGAAATATTTGGGGCTCGTGCTCGACGGCCGATGGGACTTCGGAGAGCACATCCGAAGTCTGGCCCCCAAATTGAAGGGCACAGCTCTTGCTCTGGCTCGGCTGTTGCCCAACATGAGGGGGCCCGATGACTCCTGCAGGAGACTCTACGCGGGGATCGTGCGGTCCATGGCCCTGTATGGGTGCCCAATATGGGCGGAGGCCCTGAGGACCAGAACTGTGCGGATGCTGCGCGCTCCGCAGCGAGTTCTGGCCATCAGGGTCATCCGAGGGTACCGCACGATCTCCTTCGAGGCGGCGAGTCTCCTTGCCGGAACTCCGCCATGGGACCTGGAAGCGAGAGCCCTTTCGCAACTGTACCAGTGGCGAAAGGAGGCGCGGGAGCAGGGATGGAACCCCGAGCCTCGAGAAATCGAGGCCGTGCAGTCCCCGCTCCGCCAGGCCATCGTGGTGGAGTGGAAGGAACGACTTGGGCAACCAAGCGCAGGGCACGCCGCAATAGCGGCGGTAAGGCCCATCATGGAGGATTGGCTGGAGAGGCGACACGGAAGCCTCTCCTACCGACTGACGCAGGTGATCTCAGGGAAGGGGTGCTTCGGGGACCACCTGCATCGGATCAGGAAGGAGCCAACGCCTGAGTGTCATCACTGCGACGCGAGCGAGGACTCAGGGCTGCACACGCTGGCGGACTGCCCGGCGTGGGAGGCGCCGAGGCGTGACCTCGTGGCAGCCATCGGGGTGGGAGTCCTCTCGCTCGGCAGCATGATTGCGGCAATGGTGCGGAGCGCGAGCGCGTGGGCCGCCGCCGCCTCCTTCTGCGAGCATGTAATGCTCGCGAAGGAGGTGGCGGAGCGCGCCCGGGAGAGACTTAGAACTCTCCCGGTCCGCCGAGCCCGCAACTTGCTCGCCGCGCGTCGCAGGCAACTCAGGCGCCGGAGGTCGCTTAACGACCTCCGTCCTCCATGAGCGCAGGCCTGGGGGTGGCGGGTGAGGCCACCTGTCACCCCAGCAGAAGCAGGCCGGGACGGTGGGGCGACTAGCGCCCCTCCCCCAAACCGGGGCAAGACGGGGACACCGTGGTTCCCAAACCCGAGGGGGCCATCTCGAAACCGGAGATGGCCCAGGGTCAGTCGGGGTGCGAGGGATATGCTCTATGGGCAACCTTACACCCCGGCGTCTGTAGACCCGAGACGGCGTGCGGTTTTAGTCGATTCAAGCCCGACATAACCGCCCCCGCTGGCACGCGGGGGGGTATCCGAAGGGATTTCCGCACGAAAAAAAAAAAAAGAACAAAAGGTATATTGATAATCAGTTAAAATTGAAAGTAAAATTGTAAAAATTGGAAATAGATTATTAACAACAGCTTTTGCCTGTTCTTTAGTCTTCTCGGGAGTTAAATTAATATCCATGTCACTGGAATCATTTTCCGAAACCATTTTTAACCACAATTAACACAAGGTATTTATTTATATTGAATCTCGTTTTTCCACTAATTATTTAGCAAACTTAAATTGATTTTTTTTATTCCGAAAAAACATAGTTAAAATCCACGTACATACTGCCAACATTAGAAAAGTTTTGAAAATCGAATCTATTGGTTACATTGTAATCGAGTTGTGTCACAAGATGTGCTTCTGGGCGGCCATGTAAAAAAAAGCGTCATGATATCAAGGCATTATGACGTAACTTAATTATCATTTTAAGAGAGGTAGGACATGACGGTATTCCCGTCCAGCTGAGCAGTCCGACTGGGGAAGTACCTCCGCCCTACAGAATACCGCGGCCATAATAACCTCGTGTTGTGTTCCCGGCGGTGAGTAGGGTAGCCAGAGCTCATTGAGAGTTTTTGTGCTGTCAGAGGGAAGAGTCTTCCTTCTGACAGCACAAAAACTAAAAAAGAAGGGAGAGGCGGGAGGAGCCTTTGGTCTTCCTGGAACAAGGCTATTCCTGCTTTGCAATTTCTTTTTTTTAGGGTTGGCAGCGCGAGTGTGACGCCCCTGGTGCTGCACACGTCCATAGGCCACGGTGACCGCTTCCCATCAGGTGGGCCGTGAGCTTGTCTGCCACCTGAGTGGTATAAAAAAAATTAAAAAAAATAATTGTTATCCTGTGACTTAGGAGTCAGTGTTCTGCCGTTACTGTTATACAATAATTTCATTAAACATGCGTGTCCTATATCTCATGACTAACTAATCAATGGCACAATGGCTATGAATTATAATAATAAAATACGTACAATCGTGTAGTGTAGTGTGTGTGTGTGTGTGTGTGTGGTATGTGTAAGTGTGCGTGTGTGTGTGTGTGGTATGTGTATGTGTGCGCGTGTCTGTATGTTCCTATAGGAGCTGAAAGGGTAAAACTTCAGTTTTTGCGTAATCAAGGTTTTGCAACCAATTCTGAACCTTATGTTTTATCTCGCGCTGATTTAGTTGTCACAGGGGAATTACTTTTGAATTTTTTATGTATAAAAATGATCCTGTGATGTAGTATTGACGTTGTGCAAATGTGGTTCTGTGCTTAATTGGTGTGCATGTGGTTCTGATTTTCCTTTTTGATGAGTCGGGTGGTGGAGTTTTTCTATGTATACGGACAGTAGCGTGAAGTACAAAGAGCTGTCTCACAGTTAGTACCTTGGAGATTGCATACAGTTCGTTAGTAAGAAATCTGAAAGATTTATTCTGCATGACTTTCAGGACAGCTCTCTGTGATCTCTCTAAATCGAGTAACTTTGTTTTGGCGGCTCCGCCCCACACCACGATGCAGTAGGTGATGACGGACTGACATAATGTTTTGTATACCATAGTGATGGTGTTAGGGTCGGCGATGACTCTAAGTTTCCTAAAAATGTAAATAAGTCTTCTCACTTTTGTGGAGATATAGTCTATATGGTTGAACCACGACAGTCCAACATCAATTACTACACCTAAGTATTTGGTGTGGTTGACACGGGCTATTGTCGCGCAAGTGCAGGTGTTCGAGTCGGTGCATGAGTGTACGGTGATGTTGAAATTGGCTGGTGCCCCCGTTCTAGAGCTTATTGCGAAGGGAATGAAGTTGGTTTTTGCCACGTTTAGTGTAAGAAGGTTATGGCGCAGCCAAGTTGATACCAACTGAATAGATTTTTCGGCGCTATCTTTCACTTCATTCCAAGTGGACCCATATACTATTATCGCCGTGTCATTAGCGTAAGTGATAATTTTAGATTTTTTAAGGGACAGCGTGCAGAGGTAATTTATGTAGATTTGAAATAGAGTTGGGCTATCACGCTGCCTTGTGAAACTCCATAGGAGATGGTCTGATAGTCACTCATGTGATTTTTTATTTTGACGGCTATTTATCTATTTTGTAGGTATGTTTTAAATAGTTCTAGGGGTTTCCCGCGAATGCCAATGAATTCTAATTTTTGTAGACGTGTGGGAACAGAGACCGTGTCAAATGCTTTGGCTAGATCCAAGAAGATACAAATGCATTTTTGGCGGTCGTCTGGTTTACGTGTTACAAACTCAGCCAGATCAAGAGCGGCGTCTTCAGTAGAAACACCTTTTCTGAAGCCTTATTGATTATTAGCTATGATGCTGAGTTTGTTAAGATAACTCACAAGGCGACTGTTAATTAGTCGCTCCATAACTTTGGACAATGCAGATAGTACTGAAATTGGTCTATAATTGTTGACACAGTCTCTGTTTCCACTTTTGTGTATTGGATGAACCAGAGCTCTCTTGAAAGATTCTGGAAATACTCCGCTTGCTATCGAAATATTTATAATGTGCGTAATTAGGGGTACTAATGTATTCCGACAGAGTTTCAAGAGGGCGACCGGTATTCCATCCCATCCAGTTGCAGTATCTTGTTTGAGATTCATGATAGTTGACTCCACTTCAGAGTCGCTCACTTTGAATATTGCGAAGGAATCCGCGGTGTCAATTTTGTGTACAATGGTGCTAGGTGTCAAGGATCGGGGTATATTTGAGGCTAGATTAGCGCCAATTGTGGCGAAGAAGGAGCAAACATTATTTATTGAGGTTTCTAAGTTCGAATTTATGTTTAAGAGTTCTATTGGAGGTGCACATTTCTTTTTAGTATTTGTGATTTCTTTTATTTTATTCCAAAGGGTTTTGGGGTTGGTTTTAGCTTTGTGTAGTTCCATTTTTTCATGTAATGTTTCTAACTTTCTGAGGAGGTTGTTACAGTAATTCCTATATCGTTTATATGTGATTTGTAGGATATGATCGTTAGGGGAATTTCGTGCTTTTATGTGTAGCTTATCGCGGTGACGAATGCACCGCAGTAAGCCAGGAGTAATCCACAGTTTTAGGTTTCTGTTCTTTTTAGAGCAAAGGGTGACTGAGGTGTGTTCTTTTAAAATGGATTGAACTATGGTAATTAATTTGTAGCTGGCTAAGTTAGGATCCTCTGTATCTAAAATTTGAGAGAAGTTTTGGTTTTCCATGGCTATCTTGACAGAAGGGAAGTCTATTTTTGGAATTTGTAAGGTTGGTACCGTCTGTTTTCTTATATTTAAGTCATTAAATGCCACTAAGATCGGCAAATGATCGGTAATGCGAGACCCTAGAACAATGACCGTCGTATCGGCATTTCCTTTTAAGTTCACGTGATCGATGCACTTTTCTTCTCGGGTCAGGAAGTGATGTGCTGGTAGTAGGCCATGTGTGGCAATCAATGTCAGATAATGAGAAGTGTGACGATCTGTGTTAGAAGGTTTAATGTCTATATTGGTATCACCTATGAGGCAAATATTTTTATGTTTGTTCAATGAGGTTAGTACATTGTCAAGACTGCTTAAGAAGAGATCGACTTCTTCTGTGGTGTCGTATGAGGGTGATCGATAAATAGCAACTATTGCTAGCTTACCATTTACTTGGCAAGTGAGACATGTACCATTAGTGAAAGTAGGCTCTACAAAGTTGCATGGAATATTATATTTTTTTATGTAGATAACTATACCATCATTTTGGTTCTTTATGTTCTTGGTGTGGTGGGAATTAAATCCGTCAAGGGTAGGTAGGTCTTCTATTTTGCTTAGCCAACACTCAGTGAGTATTATTATGTCGCAATGAACTTAAATTTCTGTCAGCAATGTTAAAAGTGCGTCGAAATTTTTGTTAATACTGCGTATGTTCATATGGAGAACTGTTATGGAGCTGTTTGAGATGTTTACGTAGTTTTTACAGTCTACCGGTAAACATGTATATGCCTTCGCAACCTCAATGTCATCAAGATCTGACATCATGATTTTAAGAAGGTTGGCCATTGGATAGTATTAATACACCAAATAAGAGAAAACCGAGCACTGTATTATAGTTGCGTTTTTGGAACAGCTGCAAAATCATAGTGGGGATAGACGTGCTATTGATAAGTAATGTGTGTATGGAAGTTTTAGTAGATTTGCAGGGAATACGTGTGTGACTGGGTTTAGGATGTGTTTGTGTGTAAGTTTTTGATTTGTAAGTGTTAGTGTTTGTTAATGGTGAATTGTGTGTTTTGTGTACAAGTGATAAGGTTGTAACCATAGCCAGCATATACAGGAAGATGTTGATTACAATAAGAAAATTATACATAATAATTATAAATGATAGTCAAAACTTCTCTAAAAGCTCGTGTAGGGTTGCTTCCGATTTGATAAGTACATGATTTTGTCCCTGTTCTCTGCATAGGAATACATTGCCGTTTGAAGACCAACAAAACTTATAGTTGTGTTGTTTTGCAAACTGCCTTGCCGAGTAGAATAGCTTCTTAACGGATAGGCTTAGGTACTCATCCACATATATTGGCTGTTTTTGCCCAGATATTCCAAGTACCTGAGTGTTCATCTTATCATCCTTGTTAGGGCGTTTTGCCCTATATAAACGCACGCGAGATATAAGGTCGTTCTTATCTTGAACTTTTACAAATGCAGCGATTTTTGGTTTGTCGGTCGAAGTACCGGGCGCAGGATATATATCCCGAATATTAGATGGTAGCATAGGGAAGTCTATTGTTTTGCCAATGTTAGACACAATTTTAGTAAGTTCAGCTGTAGTCTCGTTCGGCTGTATCGGAACATTGCGGATCTCCACAGTTGAGGAGCGTGATTTATGTTGTAAGTCTTTCACTGCCTTTTCGAGCTTTTCTGTATACATCTTCTACCCTTTAAGATCTTCTTGTTGCCTTTTAACTTGCATTTTCATGTCTTCATATAATTCGCTAGTAGTGATGATAGATTTTTCTATTTCCATGTTAGAATTTTGGATCTGTAGGTTCTGGAGCTTTAGTTCAGACAAGTCGGATACTAGTTTTGTTATGAGGGCGGATTGCTCTGCTAGCACTTTCTCCATTGCATCATCATGGTCAGCTTTCCATGATATCAGCATTTGTTTGATTTCCTGTTTAAAGTCATCCAATTGGTCAATCGGGAAGTCGTCCAACCTCGGGCGCTTATAGCTAAGATTGGCACTGGTAAATTCTTGTTCTATAGCTTGGACAATATTTGGAGCGGATTGTGCTGGGTCTATTGTAGCAGACTGGCTCTTAACAGCTTTTTTAGGCGAGCCTTTCTTTAGGGACGACATTCCGTAGTATATAGTGTGCAAAATGTAAACAATGCAAAATGTGTCCGGTTTAGCTCAAGATAACTTGTAGCGGTGACTGTCGTAGCAGATGTCAACCCGTAGCACTTTCGTAAAAGAGGCGGGGCTTACCTCAAGACGTAGCACAGTGACGTAGTCATAGCTGTAGACGATGTCGCTTCGTAGGTTGTCCGCTGTTTCGATGACGACACGCAGTGTTGATTTGGTCGGGCGGCCACGGGTGCAACACAAAGGATTCGACGTCGTCGCAGCGTCCGTGGGTTCAAATCCTCACCAATCACAAAAATCACCAAGATCGGTTTTAAGTATGTGGTGCAACCATCACATATCTCACTCTAGACACTCCCAAAGGGCGTTACTCAACCATAAGAACACTGTAGGAAGGACATAGAATTTGCAATAATCTATTCAACCAATCAGGCACAGGCACGGAGTAAAAATTACACACGTCCACTCTAAACAACAGCAACGGGCCGAATCCATCCGAAATGGTGACATTCACCCGAGGTAAACACTCTACTTTTCATTTCGACTATGTGAGGAAATTAAAATACTACACACACATTTAATGAAACAGGTATATTGATAATCAGTTAAAATTTAAAGTAAAATTGGAAAAATTTCCGATACCATTTTTAACCACAATTAACACAAGGTGTTTATTTATATTGAATCTCGTTTTCCGCTAATTATTTAGCAAACTTAAATTGATTTTTTTTATTCCGAAAAAAAAATTTGTTAAAATCCACGTACATACCTACTGCCAACATTAGAAAAGTTTTGAAAATCGAATCTATTGGTTACATTGTAATCGAGTTGTGTCACAAGATGTGCTTCTGGGCGGCCATGTAAAAAAAAGCGTCATGATATCAAGGCATTATGACGTAACTTAATTATCATGGACTCCATGGCAAAACCTAAAATTCAAAAAAAAAACTTTCCACCCTAGGGATGAACTAAGCTACTTTCCAATAGTTCGAGGGTGAAATGGTGACATTCACCCGAGGTAAACACTCTACTTTCATTTCGACTATGTGAGGAAATTAAAATACTACACACACATTTAATGAAACAGGTATATTGATAATCAGTTAAAATTTAAAGTAAAATTGGAAAAATTGGAAATAGATTGTAACAACAGCTTTTGCCTGTTCTATAATCTCATCGGGAGTTAGATTAATATGCATGTCACTGGAATCACTTCCCGAAACCATTTTTAACCACAATTAACACAAGGTATTTATTTATATTGAATCTAGTTTTCCCGCTAATTATTTAGCAAACATAAATAGATTTTTTTTAGTTCTGACAAAAAAAAATTATAATTCACGTACATACTGCCAACATTAGAAAAGTTTTGAAAATCAAATCTATTGGTTACATTGTAATCGAGTTGGTCATGAGATGTGCATCTAGGCGGCCATGTAAAAAAAAAGCGTCATGATATCAAGGCATTATGACGTAACTTAATTATCACGGCCTCCATGGCAAAACTTAAAATTAAAACAAAAAATACTTAAAATACAGGAGGGATGAAAATTATTTTGCAACCTATAAACAGTTTAAACAATGCCTGTTTATCGTATTCCTTGTTCATAAAGCTGAAAGAATCGATCCGTACCAGCAATTTTAATCACAATGAACATCGCCGCAATATCTTTATTGGAACTGACGTTTCATATGCATCTGATTCTCTGAATACGTATAAATTAATCCGCAGTTCATACATACACAATGTCACTGGATTCATCTCGTGCGTTGGCAACTTCAATATTATTGCGTCACGAATCGACTACAGTTGCAGTTGTGATTAGGTAGAGTATCCGACAAAGTGAACATCCATGGACTATTAAAGCGCTGTATAAGCAAGCGAGTATTGCAACAATATTTCTCATGGATTTACTGGGACAGGTAAACTTCAATAGCGCACACATACCTAATGTAATCTATATCGCTGATGTGTGGAATATTGTTCTGAATATAAATAATATTGGGAAAAAAGGCCTCATTAACAGAAGTAACTGATGTTTGTTGGATATTTATAATGTTAGTGATGTAGCAAAAACCTCTTTACCTGTTTGTTTTAGAATTGACGGCTATAAAAGCTATTCTCGTAATTAAAATGATGTTTGTTGTATATTTAGATGAAGCCGAAAGCTGCGAAAGTCCAGTGGCATACGTAATGGACTGCTGAGACGAGGTCTCGAGTTCGATCCCAAGTCGCCCTGGACACACACCTCTGACTTTTCGTAGTTATGTGTGCATTAATAAATATTTATTATCGCACGCTTAATAATGTGCCCGGTAGATGGCAATAGGCTCGCCCCCTTTTACATTGGGACCTTAACATAAGTGGCGAATCGTGGGTGTGTAATACACCTCTGCCTATCCCTTCGGGGATACAGGCGTGAAGTTATGTTATGTTATGTTATGAAATCTTTATACGCGTTTGTTATTGAATTGACAGAAATAAAGGCAATTAATAGGTGCCAGTTGAAAACCAGTGCCAGGTACTTGTGTCTTGTACCTTACACCCCGGCGTCTGAAGACCCGAGACGGCGTGCGGTTTTAGTCGGTGCAAGCCCGACATAACCGCCCCCGCTGGCCGGCGGGGGGGTATCCGAAGGGATTTCCGCACGATAAAAAAAAAAAAAGGTACTTGTGTCTGGGGTGCGTGTTGGGTAACCTCCTCGAGTGTCGCTCCGATTCCGATCCCGCTGCAGTCCGGGGGGAACGAAATCGGAGCGGCCGGTACACCCTGGGCGGCGGTCAATGGCTTCCCCTTCACCCCTTCATAGGGTTGGCATTGATCGTTGGCCAATACCCAATGTGGCGGGAACACATCGCTCTCCGTACTCCTCTGCTTTCAGAGGAGACAGGATGAGCGATGCTGTTAGAGGTGAGATGGCCCAGGGTCAGCCGGGGTGCGAGGGATATGCTCTATGGGTAACCTTACACCCCGGCGTCTGAAGACCCGAGACGGCGTGCGGTTTTAGTCGGTGCAAGCCCGACATATCCCCCCCGCCGGCCGGCGGGGGAGGATATGTCGGGCTCGGTCTCGCCGGGGTGTAATGTTGCCCATAGGGCATTTTCCTCGCACTCCGACTAACCCTGGGCCATCTCCGGTGTCGAGATGGCCCCCTCGGGCCAGACACAAGTATCTGGCACTGGTTTTCAACAACAATCTGAAAAAAAAAGGTACTTGTGTCTGGCATTATGCTCAAACTAGCTCCGTTTTATGGCTGTAAGAACGTCATATTATTTTAGTTACTTTGTACCTTTTTTTTTTTTTTTTTTTTTCGTGCGGAAATCCCTTCGGATACCCCCCCGCCGGCCAGCGAGGGCGGTTATGTCGGGCTTGCACCGACTAAAACCGCACGCCGTCTCGGGTCTTCAGACGCCGGGGTGTAAGGTTACCCATAGAGCATATCCCTCGCACCCCGACTGACCCTGGGCCATCTCACCACTAACAGCATCGCTCATCCTGTCTCCTCTGAAAGCAGAGGAGTACGGAGAGCGATGTGTTCCCGCCACGTTGGGTATTGGCCGACGATCAATGCCAACCCTATGAAGGGGAAGCCATTGACCGCCGCCCAGGGTGTACCGGCCGCTCCGATTCCGTTCCCTCCGGACTGCAGCGGGATCGGAATCGGAGCGACACTCGAGGAGGTTACCCAACACACACCCCAGTTACTTTGTACCTATTACTTTGTGTGTTGAACTTCAATAAAATGTTATTTTCTTTTCTTTCGTTCTAATTAAATTCAAATACACTTATCGGGCAGATACGTTTATTAACCATAGTGGTTAAGAAATCAATATTTTTTGTAAACAGATGTATTATTTCAATTAATGATTAGTTTACCTTTAGCGCTTTAGGCTAGAGTGTGGAGTACGCCAAGGAGGGCTGACTTCAACGGACCTCTTCAGTCTTTACATAAATGATCTGATTTTGGAGCTGACAAGCACCAAGGTAGGCTGTCATGTAAGAACAACATGCGTGAATAACTTTAGCTATGCCGATGGCATGGTGCTTCTCAGCCCCTCGATCAGAGGGTTGAGGAAATTGATGGTTATTTGCGAGCGATACGCCTATATACACGGCTTAAAATATAACGTCCCTAAAACCAAAATGATGATTTTCAAAGCTGGTAGAGGTCTGGCGGATTTCCCGCCAGTGTTTTCAGACGGTGCGCAAGTCGAGAGGGTGACATTATTCAGGTACCTGGGTCATGTGCTTACGGAGGATCTACGTGATGATATGGATATCGAACGTGAACGCAGGGCCCTGGCTGTGCGGTGCAACATAATCGCACGCAGGTTCGCGAGCTGTAGTGCAAATGTGAAACTAACACTGTTTAGGGCATACTGCTTACGCTTATATTCGTGTCAACTGTGGAGGAAATTCACTAAGCGCGCGATGAGTACTAAAAGAGTACAATACAATGATGCTTTTCGTATTCTAATGAGACGACCAAGGTTTTGTAGTACATCGAGCAAGTTTGCAGAGGCCGGGGTAACTCACTTTTTCGCAATTATAAGGTCACGTGTTGCTTTTGGAAGAAGTTGCGTAAATCTAAACATGACATTCTCTAAACGCTGTGCAGGTGCATGAACAATCCCATTCTTATGCATTGGTTAACTGTGCATCGCGAGACAAACAAAAAGCAGCTTGACTGTTGTCATTTAGGCATTAGTTAAGGTTCGCGGTGAGCTCGCAGACGGTGCCGCCGTCACGTACTACGCGGGCGACACGCTCGTGACGGCGTGCGGGGTGACGTACCGCGAAGCGACCCTGAAGGCCACGACCGCGGTTGCCTAAGTCGTGGAGCGGATCCGGCGGCTGGGTCTCGAGGTGGCTCTGCATAAAACCGAGGCCCTGTTCTTTTATCGGCCTCGTACCGACTAATGCAGTTGATCTCCGGGAAGGGGAGCTTCGGGGACCACCTGCATCGGATCAGCAAGGAGCCAACGCCTGAGTGCCATCACTGCGACGCGAGCAAGGACTAGGGGCTGCACACGCTGGTGGACTGCCCGGCGTGGGAGGCGCCGAGGCGTGACCTAGTGGCAGCCCGGAGTGAGAGTCCTCTCGCTCAGCAGCATGATTGCGGCAATGGTGCGGAGCGCGAGCACGTGGGCCGCCGCCACCTGCGAAGGAGTGGCGGAGCGCGCCCGGGAGAGGTTCAGAACTCTCCCCGCCCGCCGAGCCTGCAACATGCTCGCCGCGCGTCGCAGGCCACTCAGGCGCCGGAGGTCGCTTAACGACCTCCGTCCTCCAAGAGCGCAGGCCTGGGGGTGGCAGGTGAGGCCGCCTGTCACCCCAGCAGAAGCAGGCCATGGCGGTGGGGCGACTAGCGCCCCTACTCCAAACCGGGGCAAAACGGGGACACCGTGGTTCCCAAACCCGAGGGGGCCATCTCGAAACCAGAGATGGCCCAAGGGTCAGTCGGGGTGCGAGGGATATGCTCTATGGGCAACCTTACGCCCCGGCGTCTGTAGACATTTATTTTAGACTTAAAAATGGCCTATCGATTAAAAATGTTTCTGACGGCAAGAATGTTCACCGGTTAGAAGTTATGATTTTTTTCCCGAAAATTTTTGGTTTTTCCCCCTCCACTTTTAGTTAAAGTCTTAATCTTATAGGTTTATAATTAAAAGTTGTTGGTATTCATGTATACTATGGGATAAAATTAGAACGGTTCGAATATCTTTCATGGAACGTGAAATTTTGAGGAAAAACTGATTTCACAAAAAGTGAGTGTGGTATTTTCGATGTCCACACCACACCAAATTATATAATTGTAGATTTTTTAGGAAGAAGCTCAGAAAAAACGCGTGTAGCCATCTTGATCTTTATTGAGAAGAAGGGGAGAGTGTTGCCAGTGTAGTTTTGACTATTACCAATTTATACAATTATTGCCATTTGCTTTTAACACCCTCCACAGCCAGAAAACAAACATGTATCATGTTTACAATAATTAATAATTATGATATTTATTCATTCAACTTTTACTCATAGTTAATCTTAATTTGACAATCTCACCTTTTATGTTTATACAAATTTCTCATTTAAACAAACATACCTAAACAACAAAACAATTTATACTTCTTAAACATATAACAAATAAAAAACAATCTCTTATTACTTCTTATAATCCTTTTTAGTTTCGTTAGAATACTATATGTGCAGTCTATTCATTAAACCATTAATCATTCTGTAAATGTAGTTAATTAATTTGATAAACACAAGAAATTGGTAACAAGTTTGGGGTTGCTCGACACCAGCCCTGTAATCAGATAAAAACGTTATTTATTTAAATTGTATACTTACTTGGCATCTTTATAGCTCTCCCAGAACGAGTCTTCTTTATGGTTGTAGTATCCTTAAATCTATCATTAATACTGACCTCTTCCTCCTGTTCATCTTCTGCTGCTGTTTGAATATTCCCTAAGCATGGGAAATTGTCAGTACTTTCCTGTTCACTACTTACCTCTAAAGGATAAAGTCTTTGAAATGGGCGTATCTTAAATCCTAAGGCAGTTTTAACCTTAGCTGTCCTTCCAACACCATCTCTGCCAGGGTATATTTCTTCTATGACTCCCAAAGGCCATTTTAAACGCTTGTCATCAGTTTCAATTAGGACAACATCTCCAATACATAGATTGGTTATCTTGTCTTTACCTCTTTGTACCAATGCTGTTAAATATTCAGTTTTAAATCGTTGTTTGAAGTCTTCCTTTAACTTGAGTATGAATTTGAGTCTCATATTCAAGGTTTTAGCATCAATTGCATCCAAATCAGTCATATCATTCTGTGGAATACATTGTAAGAAACAAGCTGGTGTTAGTGGTTCCAGTGAATTATTCTTATCATCCTGAACATATGTGAGAGGCCGCTGATTCATTACTGCTTCACATTCACACAGAATAGTCTCCATTTCTTCATAATGCAACAATGGGTCAGCTAAATCTACACCACTTACTTGGAAAGGGGCTGTGCATTCAATCCTTTCATTCGGCAAAGGTGCAGTAGGTGCCTCTGCCTTCTTTGCTCTGAACCTAGTACATATTGTGCATGCAGCAATTACTGATTTTGCTAGACGTCTGATACCAATAATCCAAAATCTTGTTCTTATATCAGCAGTCAGCTGGTTGGGGCCTGCATGTTTTAATTCTACATGTCTTTGTTCAACTAATCTTCTCACAATCATGTTTCTTGCAGGAAGTAATATAGGAAACTTTGTTGCTTCCTGTATATCTGAATGTAACAGTTTTGTCTTGATTCGTAGCAAACCATCTTCATCATCATGGTAAGTACCCAAGTTTCTTTTTTGTTCTGTAATATATTCCTTTTCTATAATTTGTATAAGCTTTATTATCTTCTTTTCTGCTTCTTCATATTATTCTACTATTATATCTCCTTTTTTCTTTGAATCTTCATGTAGTGTATTATTTTTAAATCTTAGAATCCATGCCATCATTCTGACTATTTTTGTATATTTAGAGAAATAGCATAGTCTTTCTATTCCTTCCTTGACACCTATTAGATTAGTATTGCACACTGTCTTAGTTTTCCGTAGCTCTTTGTATGCTTCTGTGGTATCAACATGGAGAGAGGACTTAGGCCACTCTTCTTGACGGAGTCTCAGCCAAGCCGGACCTTCCCACCAGCGAAGAGACAGAAGCTCCTTTGCATTGCAACCTCGTGATGCTATATCCGCCCAGTTCAGTGTGCCTGGTATGTGACGCCAATTAGAGGGATTCGAATTTTCCCTTATTTCTTTGACTCTATTATGAACATATACATTCCAAGGTATGTTCCTAGTTATCCAGTAGAATGCAACACATGAGTCTGTCCAACAATATTCCTCCTTTATGTCTACACCTAGACTTTTCTTAGCCTCCGCCAATAATCTGGACCCCATAAGAGCTGCTGTCAATTCTAGTTTAGGTATTGAAACCATTTCAGGTGGAGCAACTCGGGCCTTCGCAGATAGCATCTGAACATGGACGTTACCTTCTTTCTCAGATCGTAGTAGCACACAGGCTCCATAAGCAATCTTACTACTGTCACAAAACATGTGTAGGCTTACCGAGCATGTTACCATGAAGTCTTCAGTCAACCTTCGTGGGATCTTGCACTGTTGTAAATATGTGATGTGCTCATACCACTTGCGAAATTCTGCCAACAGATCTTCTGGAAGCTTGTCATCCCAAGATAAACTACGGCGCCATGTATCTTGCATAATTAACCTAGGTGTCAGTGTTGCTGGACAAGTGAATCCAACAGGATCAAATATTCTTTGTATCAGAGACATTAATTCCTTTTTAGTAATTTCCCTTCCAACAGTTGTAGGTAAATTGTTAATATTGCAACAGAGTTCATCTGTCACTGTGTCCCACAACAGACCAAGAACAGAAATAGTTTTCTTACCTATCTCATTAATATCTTGTAGTGAAGTTACCCATTGTCTTAAGTCAAACTTTGCTTGGCTCATAACTTCCTTTGATTCAGAGATAAACTTACTTGTCTCCTCCTTAGTATCTAGACTGGTGAGGCAATTGTCCACATAGAATGACTTAGCTAATATTTTTACAGAATTTAGTTCCTTACCTGTGACCTGATTCAAATGGTGAGATATAGTTGCAGACAACAAAAATGGGCTTGAAGTTAAACCAAAAACTACTCTACAGTGCCTGTACTCTACCATATTCTTTTGCATATCATTTTCCCACCATAGAAACCTCAAGTAATCTCTGTCTATTGGTCGAATAGAAACTTGTAGGAAAGCTTTGGCTATGTCAGCAGAAATACCTATTGCCCCTTTCCTGAAACCTGTCAGTATGTGAGGTATTTTGTCTAAATAATTTATCCCCTTATTAAGATAAGAATTTAATGATCCAGAGTTCTTATCACGTGCCGAAGCATCAAATACTGGGCGCAGCTTTGTGGTTAAGCTGTTATCTTTCACTACCCCTCTATGTGGTAAGTAATGTGTGTTCAGCTTATTTTCTCCTATTGGTACCTTCTCTACTATTCCATCCCGTTCCCAATTTGCTATTATATTATTATATTCAGTGTACTTACTTGAGGACTCTAAGCGCTTTGTAGTGGCTAGTAGTCTCCTTTCTGCCAGACCTCGGTTGCTCAGTAATTCTTCATATCCAACCTTGAGTGGCAGAGACACTTCATATCTGCCCTCGGAGTTGATGGTGACGCTATCTTCGAACGCCATCACTGCTTCAGCCTCTGCTTGTAGCTTGGACTTGTTTTCTACAGGATCTCTGATGCCGAGCAACTCCAATGACCAAAAGCCTGTTATATCAGCGGAACAGAATAATGTATTTGTTGAGAATTTATTTTTATTTAGGACTTTACCCTGAATCACCCACCCTAATTTAGTTTTAATTGCTACTAAACCTTCATTAAGGACAACTACAGTATTTGTTATTATGTAACCAGAATAGTCTGCACCAATTAACAATGCAATTTCAGTACAATCATCATCATGCAACAAAATGTTGTGTTTCATTAGTAAATTATTTAATTTTACATCAGTATTATGATAACTTGGCAAATTATTACAAATAACAGACTGCTCTAAGGCAGTAATATTTAGTTTAAATAAGTTGTCACAACTTTTAAGTTTAATATTATAGATATCATGATCTTTGGACTTTACCTGGACACCACCGAATAAAACATGTGATAAGGTTTCAATACCTGATCTTTCAATACTCAGTTTCTGTGCTACATCTCTGCGTAGATATGATCGTTGTGAACCATTATCTATCAAGGCACGCACCGTCATCTCCTTGTCGCCATTTATTATCTTGACCATGGTTGTTTGCAGTAGGGTCACACTGTTATCCTGGACAGTGAAGTTGTTACTAGTGCACTGTCCGATGGGTTCTTCCTTGTTTGATTTTGTAGTATTATCTTTCCCGGGGCATAGTACCGGAGAGTGCCTCTTTTGGCACATAAAACACTGTGTAAAGCCTCTACATACTTTGGCATGATGTCCTATCTTTAAACACAGTGTACAGGCCTTCTTTTTGTACAGATGTTGTCTCCGTTGTTCTAAAGACATCTTGGCTAGTTTGAAACATTCAATACTGGAGTGATTCTTGTCACACCATATACACACTAATTTCACCGGTGGCTTTTCTACTTTGGCCACTAAAGTAGATGCAGTTGCTTCTTTAGAAAGTATCGTCTCTTTGCTTTGTGAAAATTCAGTAGCCATATTTATTCTCTGATCACTCTCGACCTCCCTTTTAAGAAATTCTAGCAATAATCTGAGTTCATCTCGCCTATCGACCGGTCGGGCTCGCTCCCATGCCCGGAAAACCTCCACAGGTAGTGCAGACTCCACCATTGGTAGTATAAATGAAGAGTATCCATCTCGTGTCACTCCCAGGGTCTCCAATGCTCTCAATTGAGTGCTTAGTTGATCATACATATGAGCTAGGCCTTTATTTTCTTCTTTTTTCAGTATCAGTGTAAGTAGCTCTCTGACATATACCTGTATGAGTAACTCCTCACGGGCATATCTTTTCTTTAAGTCTTCCAAAGCCTGTCTATACGAATCCCTGGTGGCTGGGAAACTTTCAATGAATTTTCTTACCTCCGTCTCAGGCGTCATGGCTTGTACGAGGTACTGGAACTTATCACTATCGTCCATCAACTTGTCTTCATGTATTTTTTGAAACTGGCCCCAGAATGGGAGCCAATTACGCACGTCTCCGTCAAATTTTTTCATTTCCAAGATAGGTAGTTTGTAGTTACGTTTATTTTCAGCCTTTTCTTGTACACAAGTTGGGTTTCGATCGTTTTTAATATTTTTGTATTGTAATTTTAACGCCAGCCATGTCTTGCGGTAAGAACTAACCTCTTCGAATTCTTTTTCTAAGGCCGCCTCGTCGGGCTCCGCCGACATCAGCTCTTCGATTTGGTTATTTAATTGTTCTAATTTACCTGCCATCTCACTCAGTAGTGTAAAATCCAATTCACTGTCGGGAGTGAATCCACCACGTGCTTCTATCATTTTCACAGTTTTCGTGAACTGCGTACGGGCCACGCGACGCAATGATTTCTTTGCTTCCATAGTGTAGTCCTGTCACGGTCGCCAATTGTGGTATTTTCGATGTCCACACCACACCAAATTATATAATTGTAGATTTTTTAGGAAGAAGCTCAGAAAAAACGCGTGTAGCCATCTTGATCTTTATTGAGAAGAAGGGGAGAGTGTTGCCAGTGTAGTTTTGACTATTACCAATTTATACAATTATTGCCAACTTTTAACAGTGAGGCCCTACCGTCCGCCGGATTCCACCCGTTCACGAACTTAAACTAAGTTTACACCCAAGCAATTTTTGACCGCAGTTTGAAAGCGATCGGGGCAAAAATGCGACCGTGAGAGTGCCGCAAATTTTGGGAAGTGGAACCATACATACATATGTACATACATATATACATACATATATACATACATATATACATACATATATACATACATATATACATACATATATATATATAACCTTTTTGACCAGTGGTCATTTCGGACTCAGGGGGTCATAACAAGACCTCCTATAAAGAATTTTTTTTAAATTCGACAGTAGTCAAGAAACCAATAGGTAGATCGATTTCATCGAAATCTACCTAAAAGAAAATAGAGGTCGTACAAAAAATGCCTTGTAATAAAAATATGTATTTTGTTTCGATTTAGCTTCAGTGGACTTCAATCAGTTAAGTAGGTCTCCAGTTAATTGAGAAAAACCTGTTTTTCCTGCGAAACCTTGAAAGTCTATGACTTACGTTTTGATTAATAAGAAGAGTTGAAACTTGGATATGTTGTAGCTTTTGTCGGCCTTGAAGTTTCCTGTAAGTATTAATAAAATCGATCCATAAGTTTTCGCGTAACGCAGGCAACAGCAAAGAAAATTCCTTTTGTAAAATGGCTCAATAACGTTTCTAAATAACCTACGACGATTTTTCAAACAGTTTCATGTGAATAGATTATCTACAACTTGGTATATTTTCGTTTTCATAGACCAAACAAAATTATTGAAAAAGTTGAAAGAAAGAATAGGTGAAAAGGGACTATCACACCTGGCAACAAGATGTGTTTTGTAGCTATTTGGGGTCTCAGAAATAGGAATCCCGTCACAGTCACCAGTAGCGTCTGTTCTATTTAGAACTGTACAGTCTTGTACTGTGCATATTTGGCTGACGCAGCAACCTGCCTGTGTCATTATTACATTTTATATACAAAACAGTTTAGTAGTGCAATTACTGCCACGCGGTAAACACATTCGAGAAAGGAAACGCCAACTCATCTTCATTGTTATAACCTTTACATTATGTAACGTTGTGGATTCTTTATAAATGTAATTAAAACAATATCCGTAAATTTATCGAGAATTTAGTATGTTTCGATACTATTACTAATTATCTATGGTTGTGCAAGCGAGATTGGACAGCACTAGCCCAGTCATCAACTGACGGCTCTTATATCGTTCCTTTCCTTGGTAACCTTCGCCGGGGAAAGTCACTTTGACCCCGTGGCCAACTGCCGTCGGCCCCGGGTAAGTTTTGAGATCAACATTTCCTACTTCTTCTACAGGTGAAGACTTTCCAGCGGTGCAGCTTATTGCCTGCTAAAATGCATGGCTTAATATATTTTATTTTATTCTGTGTGATATTTCAGCCTACCTAAATAGTGCCACGAGGCCGATGACCCCTACGGTCAGAGGTCGCGGCACCAGCTTGTGCTGCCTACTTATATTCTTTTTATTATAGATTCTAGCTACGCTGCATTGCCGCTGGGAGATTCTCTTCACCTGCTATTTTAGCGGGTCACTTGGACGTAATTGCCTAGTGACAAACTGACCCGCACTTTTTCTAATTCCAGGGTCTTCGCACCGGGCTTCGCACCATAATGGAGGTAGCGAGGCACACCAGCGGAGACCCTGGCACGCCGGCATCACCACCAGCCACGTGTCCACTAGCTAAGTGCATACTACCATCTTGCACAACGGACCGAACAACGCCACGGCAGAATCCATTCCCTGAGGTTCATTTACTCATATACCTAAAATAAATTTATGTAACGTTACCGATTATAATCTCTTATTATATTGTAATCAATCCTTTTATTTATCTCTGCTCGCCCTAGCCGGTAGTAGTCTCAATTACATTCATAAACTTTATTAAATCTTACAGTGCATATATAATCTTAAATTTTTATAACTCATTGAAAACCCCCATAAAACTTCAACCGTTACAATTACTACGTGATTAAAGTGATTAAAGTGAACCAAGGCATCTTTTCTCTAAGCACTCCTCAACTACAAGCTTAACAAGCAGACAAGTGTAGAACACTACATTTTATGGTCCTTCGAGGTGCGATCTTCGGTGCTTCAGTGCTTCTCACGCGTTAGCGAATCGGTTTGACCGGTCTCCCACCAGCGGATCGCCCCGGTCGGATTGAGAAGGCGCAGAGAAACGCGAGAAAAGCACTTGAGTGCGAAGGCACAGCGACTTTTCAAATAGAAGAAGAACAGTTTTAAGCAATAAACCAACGCAGGCAACGCAATAACCTTAACAACGCCCTCCAACCGCTGACGACGTCGTGGAAACATCTGGAGGCAACAACATCTATAAGAAACAAGCAATATGAGTACTTTAGAACAACAGTTGGCTTGCTTCGAGAATATCATAACAATATGCACAAACTATCGCAAAGATTCTTCTACGCGAAAAACGACGGAATATTTGAACAAACGCCTGGCTTTTACTAGAAAACGAGTGGAAGAATTTCGACAACATACACGCTCAGTTGTTACTGGAAATCAAAGATAAGTCTATTTCCTATTTTGTAGATGACACCTATGGAAAAACCAAAGACCTGTACGTATCAACTCAAACCGATATCTCATCGAGATTAGCACAGATTGAAAAACAACAACGAGACGTGAGATTCGATTTGGGTGAAATTTCGGAGGAAGACGTTAATAACAGCTCGAGTGTGCAGATTCTGCTTAACAAGCAAGAATGCAACTTTAACGCTATACAACGTGTTATTTCGAAAATTGACATCTCGTCTATTTCCGAAAAGTGGGAACTGGAAGACCACTTATCAACATTAAAATCGAAATGGGACGCCATAGACAAGCTTCACTGGGGTATCGATTTTCAACTTAAAGGATCCAACAAACAATATACCCAAATGTACACCGACATCGAACAACAATATGATGACCTGAAAAGGAAGATTAATGCAAAAATCTGGTCGTCGATTCACTATCAAAAATCTGCACCTAAGATTGACATCCCTGAATTTTCGGGGAAATACAGTCAGCGGAATTCATTTAGGGACCTTTTTTTGGAAGCGATACACAAAAACCCTATGATCAACAAATCGCATTCCAAAGGGAGAGTGAAGGCAGTCTGCCAGCGATGACAACTCACGACATTCACTATTACACGATTAGCTACTTTCTGCTGGCATCCGTAGTCGTGGCTCTCCTTGCTGTGGTTGGAAGGAAATATTGTCATTACTGGCGTAAGAACAATACTAAGAGACGAACGACAAACAACAAAACAGAGGAGATTGAACTTCAGATTATCCGGAACCCAGAGCACCAGCGAGAGTTAGCCACTGCGCAACCATCAAGGGACATGGATTTGGAATCGGAAACCGGTATGAAAAACGGAACCAAAAATATTTCTTTTACATTTGATTGATATTTTTGTACTTTTAACGTTTTTACTTATGTACTATGTTTACTTATACTTGTGATGGCTCTTGCTTTCTCTTTTGGGGTTGCCAAGATGTACAGTCTTGTACTGTGCATATTTGGCTGACGCAGCAACCTGCCTGTGTCATTATTACATTTTATATACAAAACAGTTTAGTAGTGCAATTACTGCCACGCGGTAAACACATTCGAGAAAGGAAACGCCAACTCTTCTTCATTGTTATAACCTTTACATTACTACGTGATAAAAGTGATTAAAGTGAACCAAGGCATCTTTTCTCTAAGCACTCCTCAACTACAAGCTTAACAAGCAGACAAGTGTAGAACTCTACAAGAACATAGAACATAATAAAATTTTACACTAAAAGCTAACTGTGTATCGTTGTAGTTTATCTACTAACCTTGAAACTTTTAATTATATTTTTGTGTAAGCCTTCTGTTTCTCGCGTCTATTTGTAAATTCAGGCTATAGAGTACAGACTTTATAATATTATAAGGATACGTTTTTTGAGCCAGAACAAATAAATTCGTTTACGTTTCAATGAACTTCCTTGACGCAGTCTTCGATGGCCATTACTTTGAACGAACACTTTATCCTCCATTTCTTATCCGTGCGATCGTTGATCGTCCACTTTTTGGTATACTGACATTATACTAGCATTAATTCTTATTTATATTATGATCTTTAAAGTACTTAGGTAGGTAGGCACAGTACCCAGTTTCTAATTTGACAAGTCGAGAAGAAGAGGAAGAGTCCATCTAAGATCGACTTGCTTCGGCTTACAGCTCTCTATCGTACATCCACTCGAAGTTATACATATTAATAGATTAAATAGAACTGTTTACGTTTCTAGAATATTAAAAGTATGTGTAATTTTTTTTTTTTTTCGTAATGTGGGGTTTGGCTGAAATTGACTTCGCTTGGCAGAGAAGAGACACGCCTGGGTCTTGGTCGCTACCAAGACCCAGGCGTGTCTCTTTGAACCTGACCAAGTTAGCATAACCCCAATCGGGGTAGCAAATGTGGGTGGCATACACAAGAAGGTCCCCAGTGGAACGGTTTTGGCGAAAGCCCTATTGCCGATCACTGAGGAGATCGTTCGTTTCGAGGTATGCCAACAGCTTTTTGTTCAGTACACGTTCCATAGTCTTACAAAGTATGGACGTTACTGAAATTGGTCTGTAATTGACAGGGTCTGCCCGACTGCCCTTTTTGGGCACAGGTTGCACGTGGGCTTCCTTCCAAGCCTTCGGCACTTGACCGGTCTCATATGAGAGACGAAACAGGCCTGTCAAAATAGGAGACAACTCAGGTGCACAAGTCCTGAGCACTAGTGCTGGTATCCCATCGGGTCCACTGGCCTTATTCACGTCCAGATTATTTAGCACCCTACGTACATCCCTCTGTCGGATGGTGATATCTGCCATGCGCGTCCCACATCCGACAGGAGGAGCAGGAGGCTTCGTTGTTCCGGCATCTAGACGCGAAGACTCCGCAAAAAGTGAAGCAAATAAATTTGCCTTTTCCTCAGCGGAGTGGGCCAGTGTCCCGTCAGGCTTCCGCAGTGGAGGCAGTGAGGGGCAGCAAAAAATATGATCTTCATCGCCATTTTAAGTTTTTAGTTAAAATGGCGATTCCTTTTAGTGGACCATTACTGTGTAAGTATTATAAATTATAATTATAACTGTATAGCCAAATTTATGCGGCAACATTCATGAACATGAATCCGAATGTAGACCTAATAAACATTTACTTGTAGAATCGTTTAATGCTTTATTTAAAGAGTAGCCTTTGTAATTAATCTCCTTTAATCCCAGTTAGTCCTACATCTGAAAGGAATTAAACATTAATGAATGAAATGATTAAGTGTTAATTGTTCTTATTTTGGGATGGGATACATCCCAATCCATCCTCCTTCTCCTAGCCTTTTCCCATCTCCATTGGGGTCAGCTCTCAGTCTAACTACGAAACGGCTGAAATTCTGTATTTTCCAAGAAGCGGCTGCCATCTGACCTTCACAACTCACTGGGGATACCGAAGTTTGGTATCGAGACCAGGCTGTCGGACTTTTAAGGGCTATGACTACCCGTAACGAATGCCACAGATGTTCGTCTGGCAACTGCGACCGGCTTGCCGTGCTCTCCGAGGCACGGAATGGTTACCTATCCTAAAACTGACCTGGCTAGTATTGCTTAAACTTGCAAATGCGCTAATATACTCGGTCGCGAGCTACTTGGCCACGAGCCCTATAATAGGATACAGGTAAAGTGGTTAATTCCCTGCATAAAACCGAGGCCCTGTTCTTCCATGGGCCTCGGAGCAAGCCACCCGAGGGATCCAGTCTCATCGTGGGAGGAAATCGCATCGGCATCAAGCCCCAAATGAAATATTTGGGGCTCGTGCTCGACGGCCGATGGGACTTCGGAGAGCACATCCGAAGTCTGGCCCCCAAATTGAAGGGCACAGCTCTTGCTCTGGCTCGGCTGTTGCCCAACATGAGGGGGCCCGATGACTCCTGCAGGAGACTCTACGCGGGGATCGTGCGGTCCATGGCCCTGTATGGGTGCCCAATATGGGCAGAGGCCCTGAGGACCAGAACTGTGCAGATGCTGCGCGCTCCGCAGCGAGTTCTGGCCATCAGGGTCATCCGAGGGTACCGCACGATCTCCTTCGAGGCGGCGAGTCTCCTTGCCGGAACTCCGCCATGGGACCTGGAAGCGAGAGCCCTTTCGCAACTGTACCAGTGGCGAAAGGAGGCGCGGGAGCAGGGATGGAACCCCGAGCCTCGAGAAATCGAGGCCGTGCAGTCCCAGCTCCGCCAGGCCATCGTGGTGGAGTGGAAGGAACGACTTGGGCAACCAAGCGCAGGGCACGCCGCAATAGCGGCGGTAAGGCCCATCATGGAGGATTGGCTGGAGAGGCGACACGGAAGCCTCTCCTACCGACTGACGCAGGTGATCTCAGGGAAGGGGTGCTTCGGGGACCACCTGCATCGGATCAGGAAGGAGCCAACGCCTGAGTGTCATCACTGCGACGCGAGCGAGGACTCAGGGCTGCACACGCTGGCGGACTGCCCGGCGTGGGAGGCGCCGAGGCGTGACCTCGTGGCAGCCATCGGGGTGGGAGTCCTCTCGCTCGGCAGCATGATTGCGGCAATGGTGCGGAGCGCGAGCGCGTGGGCCGCCGCCGCCTCCTTCTGCGAGCATGTAATGCTCGCGAAGGAGGTGGCGGAGCGCGCCCGGGAGAGACTTAGAACTCTCCCGGTCCGCCGAGCCCGCAACTTGCTCGCCGCGCGTCGCAGGCAACTCAGGCGCCGGAGGTCGCTTAACGACCTCCGTCCTCCATGAGCGCAGGCCTGGGGGTGGCGGGTGAGGCCACCTGTCACCCCAGCAGAAGCAGGCCGGGACGGTGGGGCGACTAGCGCCCCTCCCCCAAACCGGGGCAAGACGGGGACACCGTGGTTCCCAAACCCGAGGGGGCCATCTCGAAACCGGAGATGGCCCAGGGTCAGTCGGGGTGCGAGGGATATGCTCTATGGGCAACCTTACACCCCGGCGTCTGTAGACCCGAGACGGCGTGCGGTTTTAGTCGGTTCAAGCCCGACATAACCGCCCCCGCTGGCACGCGGGGGGGTATCCGAAGGGATTTCCGCACGAAAAAAAAAAAAAAAAAAAAAAAGGTAAAGTGGTTAATTGTTAGTGTTTATCTCGTGTCTATAAATGAGAAAAGCCTATTATAAAAGAAATGGACTGAACTCTATTCTTCAAATTAAAGGATATTCTTAAAGCATAATGAGTATTATAGTTCGAATTTGAGGTCGCCTATTGGGGAAGTTTGTCCACCCTTCGGGAAATCGGATTTAAACATGTGTATAGAATTTTCTACCCCTGATGCTACGAATATTTGCCATCAGAGTACTTTTAAGCTTAACCTTATTTGAAATTTAATTAAGTTAAGATCAATAGGAGAATCACCTTTTTTATGCAACTGTGCGGCTTAAAGGAGGGTAATGTCATTATCAGTCAGGGACTAAAATTATTATTATATTCATCATCATCATCATCATTAACCTATTCTAGTCCACTGCTGGACATAGGTCTCCCCTAATTTTGATATTACTTAAACCAAATTCTATTAAGGTCACGCTTGTCTTTTATATGCAGTAACTCTCCATACGACTGGACCCCACAAGGCGCACTGAGTCCTAACTGTCAAACAATTTTGATGAACGTTTCTTAGTCTATTAAAAAGTTTGTAAATATATGAATTTAATATGCCACATGGATTACAATGAATAGGAATTCTTTCGGGAATAGTGTGGCCGAAACAAACTGAAAGGAAAAAAATATTTTTGTCTCATTATGCTTGGGCAAAATAGCTCTGTAACTACATATAAGAATAGAAAATAAATACCTAAAATAAATTAAAAGAGTTGGTATATTGCATCTCTAAAAAATAAGCTTTCTGAATGCTTTTTTGCTTCGCAGATATTAAAAAAGTACATCAGTACCAGTACCACGTAAATAATAAATTGAATCCACATTCAGAGATTTTCTCATTCTTCATAAGGAATTTATGACCTACCCAGCAAATACGGGCTGTTTTTAAAGAGGTAAATCTGAGGTGACGGAATATTAAACATTGTATATGTACATATTGTACATATAATCGACTAAGTGATTAATGAGGGCATTAACCATTTAATGTGCGGTCAGTATGAATAATGTGAAATGGGGCTATGCGGTTATTATTTAATTAATCTTCTTTACTTATAACTGAAAACCACTATATGAAAAGTAAAATAATGAAGTTCATTATCAGCATAGAGCAATCTATAGTCATTAGTTATAACACCTTGACTTATTGAGTTCTTAGTTTCTTAGTTCTTCTTCACTTATTGACCTATAGTTGGGATTGGCGCTTGGATGAGAAATAAATAAAGAATACTATCGGAAGTTTACGCGAATGTCACACACATTGAAATAAAACTAATTTTAACGGATTCTATCGCGATTCATTTGATGTTATTTTATATTTTACATTGATTACGAAGTTTCGGTTGCTTTTCAGCAGCCATGGTCACGGGGTCTCAGTCAATAACGATAGAATCCTTTGGTTTTATTTCAGCTTTCAACTCGGAGCCCGCGTTCCGCTTACTCCTAATCCTCGGGGTGACTTATACGGCTTTTAGGGAACGACTGCTGTCTGACCCCCGGCAACCCCGAGAGGAAAGCCTGCGCCAGAGCCTCGTCCGTTAATCATCAGGTTTACCGCCTTGCAGATGAGGTTGACTTAGCGCGAAATTCACGGTGGGGCCCCAGACACCTATGATGGAGAAGACTGACAAATGCACAATATCAGACGAGCCAGAGATTTAAATTGTTTATTTGCATTTAGATTTTCTTGGTTCGTTTTTCTGTCGTTGAATAGTTATGCATATTCATAAAATTAAAATAATCTATGCATAAAACTCATAGAACTTCTATCCGTTATTAATTATAACTTGGGCATAAAAATGGTGATAAATCATAATACTTGTCAACAAACTATGAAAACTCATTATTTTAGGGATTTCATTATGATTTATGCACGATATGAAATATGGTGTATGATTTATGGGCAAGGAGAGGAAAGTTGTAAGTCGCCTAGACTGTACTTAGATGGTAGGTAAAAGGGCTAGTTATATTTAATATTATATAATCAATTTACATTTTCCTACTTCGATTTCAAAGCAGGCTACCCAACAGGAAAGGAACGACTTGGGTGACCAAGCGCAGGGCACGCCGCAATAGCGGCGGTAAGGCCCATCATGGAGGATTGGCTGGAGAGGCGACACGGAAGCCTCTCCTACCAACTGACGCAGGTGATCTCCGGGAAGGGGTGCTTCGGGGACCACCTGCATCGGATCAGGAAGGAGCCAACGCCTGAGTGTCATCACTGCGACGCGAGCGAGGACTCAGGGCTGCACACGCTGGCGGACTGCCCGGCGTGGGAGGCGCCGAGGCGTGACCTCGTGGCAGCCATCGGGGTGGGAGTCCTCTCGCTCGGCAGCATGATTGCGGCAATGGTGCGGAGCGCGAGCGCGTGGGCCGCCGCCGCTTCCTTCTGCGAGCATGTAATGCTCGCGAAGGAGGCGGCGGAGCGTGCCCGGGAGAGACTTAGAACTCTCCCGGTCCGCCGAGCCCGCAACTTGCTCGCCGCGCGTCGCAGGCAACTCAGGCGCCGGAGGTCGCTTAACGACCTCCGTCCTCCATGAGCGCAGGCCTGGGGGTGGCGGGTGAGGCCACCTGTCACCCCAGCAGAAGCAGGCCGGGATGGTGGGGCGACTAGCGCCCCTCCCCCAAACCGGGGCAAGACGGGGACACCGTGGTTCCCAAACCCGAGGGGGCCATCTCGAAACCGGAGATGGCCCAGGGTCAGTCGGGGTGCGAGGGATATGCTCTATGGGCAACCTTACACCCCGGCGTCTGTAGACCCGAGACGGCGTGACAGCCCGACATAACCGCCCCCGCTGGCACGCGGGGGGGTATCCGAAGGGATTTCCGCACGATAAAAAAAAAAAAAAAAAGGCTACCCGATAGAAAAGGGTACTTTTCCTGCTGGGTGAGGTTCCTATACCTAGGAATAGCATATAAACTACTGTTAACAGTCCTAGTCACTAGACTAGGACTGTAAGTGCTCCTTGGGAAGTGAGATAATTCTATATCGATCTGAAAGGTAGATAAGATAGAGCTTTTTTTATTCCTAACTGTATTCCCTTATATTTTCTACCTTAACTTTTCCCTCCCCTCTTCCTGTCCTCCACCATGCTGATAGTAACGTGCACTGTGGCAATGGTTTGTGGCCATTTCTTATTTGCTAGCTTACTACTTTAAATGAAACCTTGTGTGACCATTTTCTAAAAGTCATACTAATAGCAATTCCATACTTTTCTTTAAACTGCCATACTGTTTTTTCTTCACTTTCGTTTTGCTTTTAAAAAGTTACAGCTTTACATATTATACCTCAATAATTCACGCTTCGGGTAGATATAACATTATCAATTCTTATCCCATTTCCATATTTTATACGAATATAGAATAATAAGAATATTATCAGTAACTCATGAGCCACAAAACACCAATAGGCAATAGAGGCAGCGAAGATTGATGAATAATAAATGTTCTCTCTGCATTATTCACGATGCGAGGATATCACGGTGAAGAGGCCACACAAAGCGCAATTAAAACTTTCGCCTACCACACTTTCCTACATTTTTGTTGCGAACAAAAGACAGTTATTTTCAATAGCTTTGTATTTGTGGACGTGTTGTTTTGGTAATACTTTTCCTCTAATGATATTCAATCAATATATGAGAGGTCCGAGACATAGTGGCGTCCGTGACGTAGTTATAAAAAATTGCGGCCAAAGCTATAAATGGGAAGCCGATAGAAAAGTTGCACCTCTGGAGAGAGATCACAGATTAGATATTCTATGATGATTTAAATTGTTTAAGTGAAGGTACTCTATTTCAAGATTACGTAAAAAAAAACGTTTTTTTTGTTCATTTTGTTACATAATGAGTAGCTAAGATAACTATCGGCAGGACATGGGACGTGACTATGGTACTGAAGTAACCGGAAAGAACTATATGATTTAGTTATTAAGTACCTACTCCTTTGAAATGATACAACTATTCGTTTCACCGCACCTGATCCGCAGTATTAGTTTCTCAGGTAGCATATTTGATATTAAGTTGGAATTGGCAAAAAGGATATTTGTACCTGTGGTATTTTTATACCCTCCAAAAAGTAGCGATGACTGTGGACACGCGTGTACAGAATCTTAACAAGCTATGATAGTCACTATAAACTGTAACGATGAGAATGAAATGGTGTTGAGAATGAATTGTTAGTGATTCCACTTTCTTCCTTCTTTCCTGGCAGTATCTAGACTATTTACTGTGTTAGGCTTTAGTTGGCAAAGTCGGGAGAAGGCATTTTATCTAGCACTAGCTGATGCCCGCGGCTCTGCCCGCGCGTATTTTGGTTATCGTTTTTTGGGCATATCTCCGGTTCTACTTACCCAATTGCAATTAAACATACGGGAGATTTTAAGTCTGACCAAGACCTTTGTAATAGAAAGAACCGGCTAAGTGCGAGTCGGACTCACCCATGAAGGGTTCCGTAGCAGCAAGTAATTTTTTTTATATTTGAGTATATTGAATGAAAGGTAAATTGCGGTTTACGATTTATGACGTATTAAAAAAACTACTTACTAGATCTCGTTCAAACCAATTTTCGGTGGTTTGTTAAAAAAAGTGGCTGTGACAAACGGACGGACAGACAGACAGACATGACGAATCTATAAGGGTTCCGTTTTTTGCCATTTGGCAACGGAATCCTAAAAACGGCTAACCGTCTTTAAATGAAATTTGGCACATAATAGTATGCACACACCATAATTATACTTTTTATCTTGGTTTCAATCTGCCAAGGGGGTGAAAAAGGGCTTCAAAGTTTAATATACTACTAAGTTAATAGACTTTACATTTTGCACAAATGTTCCTATCATAACCTATACGAGCCGAAAGACAGGTTATGGAAATTCAGCACCTTAGGTAATAAAGAAGAACACCAAGGTTTGCTGTACATTTACTGGGTCTAGAGACTTTACATTTTGCACAGAGGTTTCTGTTATAACGTAGGCAACTAGGCCTGTATAGCCCAAAATATAGTCATTATTATAATAACATTACAGGCATAAGTAATAATAATTTAAACCTTTATTCCTATGGGGACATAAATCTGACATCTGAATCTTATCCCTAAGCACGAAGAACGTGAAATCTTACTAGTTTGAGTTTAATTATAGAGATTTCTTGAGATTTAATTTCCGAATAGTTTCTCCTACGCAAATATGCTTCTAAATGCTTTGCCTCAAAAGATAAAAAAAAACTTTAGGTTTTGGCTTAAAAGGTTAAATGTCTTTCATTACAAAAAAGAGTCAGTGTTAAGTATTGGTACATTTAATTGAGTAAGATTCATTATTCTGCGCATTACAGTAGCGGTCAGTTTTGCATAGAAACTATATAACTAATTAGAGTTAAACGAAATTTAATTGAATCGAAATCCCTCAGGGACTGTGTTTCTATTAAATTAAATTGCGAACCACGTTCGGTGACGTTGCTCTGGGCTTTCATGGTTACTTACAAAGGTATGCTTTAAGGCCGTATACAGAAAGAAAGTAGACAGTGTGCGCTGATCTACCTACGTAGTTTTTGTTTCAATAGGGTAATGTCCTATGAATGCGTTCTTGTTAAGTCTCATTCGACTCTCAATACGCAATGTAAAATACAAATTTGAGATACTTATAAATAAGTGAATTTTAATATTCTATTGTTTCATTTAAGGTGTAACTTAAAGCTTAAATGTATGAAACTCGAGGTGACAGCCGTTATTAGTTCAGGACAGGGACAGTCTAATCTTCAATTAAACTACAGTGAGTCTTAAATACGAAACAGCCGTACATCCGTGAGGCAACTGCCATCAGATTTTCACAGTCCTTTGGTGATATTGAAGTTCTATAGTGAAACCAGGCTTACAACCTAGTTTCACTATAGAACTTCAACTACCCGTCATTAACAAAAAAAAACCTAGATTTGATTGCATGCTTTAGTGGATCTTTACCTATAGCCGGTAAGTAGCTGAAGTTCGTGTCTGCAGATCATAGGTTGAATTTAATTCAATTTAGCCGAAGGTATATCACGTCAACATATACATATAACAAGTTTTTGCTCGCTAGGTACCTCTTGGACGTAGCTAAGTTAATTTTGGCATACTATGTAAATCGGCGAACAAAATGAGATCGCTGTTTTATCTTTGGCTTCGTTTTCGTAAGCCTTTATTCCGTTTGACGAAACATTCGACTCAACGGTTCATACCTATTAGGCTTGCTCTTAGGTAATATTTGGCTTTTGTGTGCAACTTATTTTAATTCAAGTTTAGTGAGGTTATTTTTGTTGAAATATTTTTAGACTTGTTCGTCACGTGGCAAGCACTCGGCCCACCTAATGGAGAAGCGGTTACCGCAGCCCATGAACGAGTGTAACATTCACTGTAAATATCTTTTAATGTTTAATTTTATTACACCACAGTTTAAGCGTGCGCGCAATGAAGTTTCTTTTAAACCTCATTTTCCTTTTTCTTTCCTTTTCCTTCAGTATGGTGAGGTAGTCGACAGCTAATCGATACGTCTAGCTCGTGAACGGATGTTACTAATAAAAAAGTAATGTTTACGAACCACCACATTTCAACAATATTGACAGATCTATGTTAGGGCATTAGTGTACCAATTGACGTACCTGGATATATCTTGAATACGTTGAAAGTCTAATTCAATTCATTTTATTGCGATATATGGGTACAATGATGTTTAATAGATCCTGGTTGATTCCTGGGTGATTCCACCATATTTGGTCACCAGAATGGCATGCAATAAGGTGTTATATAATAAAAGTTGCAATAGAAGTTTACCACTTATATTCAATTAACAATAGATACCAAATTTCAGATTTCAGTATTTATGAGTCAAATTCTAGTAGAGCCATCTACTGGAGTTCTTAAAAGAATTACGATATTGCCTTTCGAATCTGACTGTTAATGTGAATTAAGAACCAATACTCGTAAATCGTAACGCTATGAACGTTACTGAGTGACCTAAATAAATAAAGACATTTGAATTTGAAATAAGAGTGATGTACAGGGCTCTACAAACACTTTTGGGGCACTAGCCAACCTCACCTGCTGGTCAATGCACCTGCTCAACAACACACAAGGCTCTCGTGCAAGCTTTCCTCTCAGGGTTGGGAGATTGGACAGTTCGCTCACAGAAAAGTCGACATACCAATCAAAAACAATAACCGGTCCCCGGACTTCAAAGTGTAAACTTTGGACGCAACTGAGAAATTGTTATAATGATGATGATAATAAATTGAATTTGAAATTGAACTTTATCAAACTAAACTTAACTAAAATTCACCCTTAAACTTTATGAACGAATACATTTTTTTTACCGCAAATTAATTATTATGTATGTCTAATGTTTTGTTTGTTACGGTGATAACCACAAATAGTTCATTGTTGGTTGTTAGTGGACTTTTAAGTGTTTTATGAAGAAAGTATTTAACTGGGGGTTTTTACCCTAAAACATAAAAACATAAAATATAATTAAAAATTGGCGTATGGCGTAAAAACTTTGCCTTTTATAAAACATCTTTATATTTTCGAATTATATAATAAAGTAAATATCTGATGTAATAAAAACAACAAGATTAAATTCATTTCAGTCATTAAGGCTTCCATCCAACCAGAAATTTACCAGCTCGTTGCTTACAGGTAAACAAAATAAATATGTACGCAGTAATAATTTAGTACATATTATTATTAATGCGTATTAATTTTGTTTCACTCTTATTTGGGTATTAATACACTGATAAATCCTATTATATCATACTAATAATATAAAGTTTGTGAGTATGGATGTTCAAGAACATAATATATACTACTACGAGTCCACAGCACCCCTTCTTTTCATTTTCTCTATTTTCAACAAGTCAATGTAAAATTCATCATTAAACTTTATCAAGCAAGAAGCAGCATCTTATTATTTTCCACCGAAGAAGCCATAATCCTCAACAATGGATGTTTTTTACTTCACGCAAAAACGTCACCTCCAATATAACTGAAGGATACTGCTCGCCTCAGTTTTCTGCGGCTAGGTAGGCTAAATATTTAGGCACCATCCGAAGCCGAAGTTAGAATACGCGTGGCTCTTTATTTTAAATGTGAGCTTGGGACACCCCTGTCTTCTCCAGCAATAAACCAAGCTGAAGTTCGGCCCCACAACCCGAGCAATGAAATGCAAAAAGAATTTTTAAGATGGGACAGGTATTTCCGGAGACAAGCGAGTTTAGACAAATATTATAATCATATTTTCTTATTATTGCCCTGCTCCGACGGTTTACAGTGTGATGTCAAAATAGCCTAAAATCTTTCTCAAGATTTGAATTATCAAATACAAAAGTCTTCACCTTTCACCTAGATAATTAATATACTTATGGAACAATAATAATTTAAAAAAATTAGATATTTGTTTTTCTAATTATATTTCATAATCGCTAAATATTCTCTCTCTTCTACTTCCAAGGTCGTTACCATTTACCAAGATATAGCCAAAAATAACGGTTCAGAACATTGTTTATGCCATCAGTTCTGTGCATGTAGCAGCGAAGTTGAACCAATATTTTCTCCCCTTTCTTGTCGAGAAAAACACAACATGAATGACTACCAAGTTACAAACATTATACCGCATTGCCGAGTTCACAATAACAAAAATATAAAGCCAAACTTTTGACATAAATAATTTTGAGCACTATTATATCCTAAACGTATCCTTCCTTAAACATTCAGAGAAACAATTCAAGTGGGATAATCGAATGGAATATATTCGTCATAAAGGCTGATAAATTGTACGCATTCCGCGAGAAGAGCCATAAAGTTTAACCCTCAGGAAGAGGTCGGTTACGGAAACTTGCGTCTACAAATTTGCTACTGCTATACATATATGTACGTAATATTCACTTCTCGTAGAAAATGAACATCTTAAGTATAATGTAATTGAATAGTTGGTGTAATATCAAGAGATTGTAGGTTTTAATACGTGTTCGTTTGATTAAGAATGTAGTATCGAGATAATGGCATAAATCGCACATGACATGTTAAAGATGTGGAGAGAAGAATATAACATTAATGTTATCTTGATTCAATTTAATCGATTCAATTACTTTAGTAATATGGCCTAGAGAGTGAAAGCAAAACGAAACCTTTCCATGATGTCGATCTAACTGTTTTTATGTAAGACTAGTCCTACTCGCGCACTCCCACTATTGTGAATCTTTTATTTTCGGTTATCAGTGACCTTTGGTACTTACGCGGCTAGAACGCGGCCATGTTGGAATAGAACTGACTAAAACCATTTTTCCGTTAGCTATTGGTATTCTCTCATATACGAGTATAGCAGGTGGTTTAACAGTAGAATCATTAAGAGGCACACCACAGGATAGAGCAACCAAAAGCCTTAGCAGTAGCAGTACTGCTAAGGCTTTTGGTTGCTCTATCCTTTGCTCTCAGTTTCATACTCATGGAAGTCAGGAAGCTGTTTAGAGCTCACTGGCGCGAAAGGAATCCTCGGAAGGTAAGGAGAGTTCTAGCCTTTCCTGTTATCATTCCACTATCTCTTTGACAATCATCACCTTCTTACTAAATGCCGAAGCCTATGCGGTGTTACTCCATGCCATAGACTGAAGGTGAGAATCCCTGCATCGATGTCTGACTAGACTGGCAGGGTCGTGATACGGATGTCCCCAAATTGGCTTTTCTAATGTGTAGAACTGGGGCTAATGATGTAGAACTTTGGCCCGTGATGATGACAGATGTTGACACATATACCAAAAGTCAACACCCTGTTGTCATCGTCACAGGCTAGTACTACGTCAGTTACTAGAAGAGACTTCCATTACGCTACTTCAACCAATTAAAAGCTCAACTGTACTGATTGTATTTTACAGGCAGGGAGTGATTGTATTGAGTAGCAATAGCTTTATTCACCCAGGAATAATTTTATTTGTGTGGGTGAAACTTTAGTTTTTTGGAAATTAAATAAATTAATCATATCAAGTGACGACCCGTGCCACAGTATACTAAGAACAACAGTATTCTATCTTCATAGAAACGGTCAGAACGTGGGTTATACCTTTTTTTTTTCGTGGGGATATCCCTTCGGATACCCCTCCCCGCCGGCCAGCAGGGGCGGTTATGTCGGGCTTGAATCGATCAAAACCGCATGACGTCTCGGGTCTTAAGACGCCAGGATGTAAGGTTGCCCATAGAGCATATCCCTCCCACCCAGACGGACCCTGGGCCATCTCCGGTTTCGAGATGGCCCTATAGGTTTTAAGGTCCTATAACTAACACTAATGTATATTGTTTATTTAGGATATATTAGATTAAACACTCACTTACGAATTAACACACTTATTGTTATTATCAGTTCTGCAATAGTTTATTCTTAATTTCTATACATTACACTAAATTATTTGTCAAATTGTCTATTAATAAAATTCACCAAAACTTGCATACGCGTCAGTAATTTCGATCATCAGGCGGTACGTGTTTACTATACGAAGGTAGATTACGACTGCGGAGCGATCATGCCACAGATCATGCATCCAGTGCGTGTACGCATAAACAAAGGAACGGTCTAGCTGAATCAGATGGTAAGTAGAATTTTTTACCTTTGAATTGTGACATTTTTTTTTAATGAATTATTTTGTTAGAAAAATTTAAAGTTTAATTATTTTATTACAGGAACGCTACATCACTCCCCTGCCGAGACCGGTTCACGGTCGATAGTAGTCCGGAAAATGTACTCTTCTTCCACTTCTGGTTCGTCTTTCAGGTAGCTGAGTTGCGGGGACTAGAGCTGGAGCTGGAGTTGGAGTTGGACGTACATCAGTCCTCTCAGGGGTAAGTTTGTTTTCTTCGCAGGCGTCATCGTTTGTCAGGTACGCTGGTTTCAGTCTGTCTATTGTAACTGTACATTCTTTACCTTGCACTTGTATTTTGAAGGTTTTCTTATCTCTCTCCAAAACTTTATATGGGCCTGTGTATGGTGCTTGTAGTGGACGTTTTTCAGGACCTCGACGAAGAAAAACGTATTCAGCGGTCCACAGGTCTTTAGGTAAGTAGAAACCTCTGTTACCGTGTGTAGATGCTGGTGTTGGTGCAAGCTGACTCATCTGTTTGCGAAGACGAGCAACATAATTGGCTGGATCTAAGGTGAGTGTGTATGCTGGGTTGAAAAACACACCAGGTAGCCGTAGAGGTTCACCATATACTAGTTCGGCTGATGAGGCCTTCAAATCTTCTTTCCACGCTGCTCTCATTCCTAGAAGTACTAGGGGAAGTGCCTCCGTCCAATCAACTGTGTTGTGGCAAACGATAGCTGCTTTCAGCTGCCGATGTAGACGCTCCACCATTCCATTGCACTGTGGATGGTATGATGTGGTGGGGCGATGATCTGCGCCGATGAGTGTAGCCAGGCTTTTGAAAAGCGACTGGAACTGCTGACCTCTGTCTGTCGTGATAGTGACGGGGCATCCAAAGCGCGATACCCAACCGGAGACGAAAACTCGTGCGCAAGTCTCAGCTGTGATGTCAGCCAGCGGGAAGACTTCTGGCCAGCGTGTGTAGCGGTCGATCGCCGTTAGGCAGTACCTGTAACCATTAGAGTATGGCAAAGGGCCGATTAGGTCGATGTGGACTTGGGAAAATCTTTGGGAAGGAATAGGGAAAGTTGACAAAGGAGAGGAAGTGTGGCGGGTAACTTTGGAGATTTGGCAATCTTTGCATTCTCTTGTCCATTTTCTACAGTCTTTTTGTATTCCAGGCCAAACAAATCTCTCGGCCACTAGTTTTGCGGTTGCTGATGATCCTGGGTGGCTCAGTTCGTGCATCTTGGAGAAGATTTGTTTGCGAAATCTCAGCGTTATGTATGGACGAATTCTCTCCGTTGACACGTCGCAGTATACTCTGCCGTGTTTTCTCAGTTTCAGGGCCGTTTCCTTCTTTAGTAGATCTTGCAATTCAGGATTTTGTTCCTGATCATTTGCAAGGTATGCGTAATTGACGGCCTCCGTTATGTCTTCAATCCTGGATAGTGCATCCGCTACAACGTTATCGCTTCCTGGGATGTGTCGCAAGTCCGTGGTGTACTGAGCGATAAAATCGAGGTAACGCAATTGGCGCGGGGAACATTTATCTCGCCTTGTTGAAAATGCGAAGGTCAGTGGCTTGTGGTCCGTGTATATGGTGAATTTTCTTGCCTCCAGCATGTATCTATAGTGCTTGATCGCTTCGTAAATGGCAAGTAATTCTCGGTCATACGGACTGTATTTGACTTGACTCGGCGAAAGTTTACGTGAGAAAAACGCTAAAGGTTTCCACTCGTTTGCTGCTTTTTGTTGCAGAACTGCGCCAATGGACCGGTCAGAAGCGTCTGTGAACAGAGCGAGTTCTGCGTGGATGTCTGGATGAGTCAGTAGAGTAGCTTCTGCGAGGCTCTTTTTACATGACTCAAAAGCGTCTAACATCTCTTTTGTCATCTTGATAGGGGCTGCTCCTTTGATGTTGCCTATCAGGGCGTCGTTTAATGGACTCTGCAGTTTGGCGGCTTGTGGGATGAATCTCCGGTAATAATTTATCATTCCGAGGAATCTTCGGAGTTGTTTGGCTGTAGTTGGCGGTTGCAGGTTGCGGATGACATCGACTTTCTCTTCCAGAGGTTTTGTACCTTCTGCTGTAACGTGGTACCCAAGGAATGACACTTCTGAGACGCCGAAAATGGATTTGGAAGTGTTGATGAGGATTCCATATTTTGCCAACCTTTCGAAGAGTTCTTCTAGGTGCTTCAGGTGCTAATCTTCTGTGCGCGAAAACAATAATATGTCATCCAGGAAATTGAAAACGTTGCTCATTCCTTGCAGTACTTCGTCCATAAACCGCTGGAAGGTTTGGGCCGCATTCCTTAACCCAAAAGTCATATAGGGGAATTCGTATAGACCTATGGGGGTTGTTATTGCGGTTTTTGGTATATCGTCCTCAAAAACCGGTATTTGGTTACAAGCCTTGATCAGGTCCACCTTGGAGAAGATTTTAGCTCCAGCAAGCTCGTAGGTGAAGTCATTGATGTGACGGATTGGGTAACGGTCTGGTATCGTTCTCGCGTTTAAGGCGCGGTAATCACCGCACGGTCGCCATCCGTCATCCTTCTTCTTTGCTAGGTACAGCGGCGATGACCATGGGCTTTCAGATCTGCGTGCAGTACCGTTGCGCATCATCTCTTCAAACTCGTTTTTGGCAATTGCAAGGCGATCTGGGGCTAGTCGGCGTGGACGTGCGCTTATAGGTGGGCCGGGTGTAGTGCGTATATGGTGCTTCGTGTTGTGCTTCGGCTCTACAGGTGCACCAGCTGGTTTCGTGATGACTGGAAACTTCTTCAACAGTCGGTGGTATAGTGAGTCACCAGTGACAGCCTTGATGGTGATAGCTTCGGCTTTTGGGTTGCGGTGTGGCACTGTAATTGACAGACTCGTGAGTCCATCGACGAGGCGATGTTGGCGGCAGTCGACTAGTAAGTTGTAGTGGCTTAGAAAGTCGACGCCTATAATTGGCTTTGCCACGTCAGCCACGATGAATCTCCAGCTGAAGTCTCGTCTGAGCCCAAAGTCTAGGTGCAGCTGGATGTATCCGTAGGTGGATATTATGGTGTTGTTTGCTGCGTGAAGTTCCAGTTCTGTCTTATTACGGTGTCCTCGAGTCGCTTTTCTTGGGAATACGCATAAGTCAGAGCCCGTATCTATTAGGAACTCTAACTTGGTCTTCCTATCTGTGACAAAGAGGCGGCCGTTACATTTGTGGCAGTCATTAGCCGCCACTACTGGCTGCCGCTGGCGTTTCCCGGATAGCTGCAGGGTCTGGTACACTTAAAAGCTTTGCTGCCAAATCTGTTGTGGTAGTAGCACTGGCCGTTGTTTCTTGTCTGGGATTTGGACCGAGATCTTGATCTGCCTCTGTAAAAACCTCTTTGTCGTCCATGAGGCCGCGACTGGTGGGCGCTTAGGGCTGCTACTTGTTTTGTCAGCTCTGCAATTTGTTTCGCCATGGCCTCCATGGCTGCCCATGCCGGCTCTGAAGTTGAGGAGGACGTAGGCGTGAGAGCTGCTACATGCGGAGTTGGGTCTGCTATTGCCATTATTTTGTCGGCAAGTTCGGCCAGTTTTTCCAAAGCATTTTTTTATGTTATGTTTTATGTTGGGCCCAGCTAGGTGTTGGAGGTGTCTCAGGAACTGTGACAGCTTCCGCGAACCCATTTCTTCACTGCCTAAAAATTGCTTTATCTTTTCTTCTCGCGGTGCAGTCAACCGCCTGATGAGTTCTGCTTTTAAAGTGTCGTACTTTTTTTCTTTAGGTGGATCTTCTATTATGTCAGCTACCTCAATTGCGTATTTGTGGTCCAAGTTTCCACACGCGATATAAAATTTGGTGGTATCTGTGGTAATGCCTGATAACATGAACTGGCCCTCAAGTTGCGCAAACCACAGCGCGGGGCGCTCAGGCCAGAATGGTGGAACTTTTATTCCCACTCGGCATACCTCATTCGGTGTTTCGGCAAAATTTTCACTTGCCTCCTTCTTCGCCGATTGTGTATTTTGCGTCATTTTATATTATTGCACGAGGGTGCTTCACAACTAGGCACTGTCGGTAGGTCACCAATTATAGGTTTTAAGGTCCTATAACTAACACTAATGTATATTGTTTATTTAGGATATATTAGATTAAACACTCACTTACGAATTAACACACTTATTTTTATTATCAGTTCTGCAATAGTTTATTCTTAATTTCTATACATTACACTAAATTATTTGTCAAATTGTCTATTAATAAAATTCACCAAAACTTGCATACGCGTCAGTAATTTCGATCATCAGGCGGTACGTGTTTACTATACGAAGGTAGATTACGACTGCGGAGCGATCATGCCACAGATCATGCATCCAGTGCGTGTACGCATAAACAAAGGAACGGTCTAGCTGAATCAGATGGTAAGTAGAATTTTTTACCTTTGAATTGTGACTTCTTTTTTTAATGAATTATTTTGTTAGAAAAATTTTAAGTTTAATTATTTTATTACAGGAACGCTACAGCCCCCTCGGGTTTGGGAACCACGGTGTCCTAGTCGCCCCGCCGTTCCGGCCTGCTTCTGCTGGGGTGACAGGTGGCCTCACCTGTTACCCTCAGGTCTGCGCTCATGGAGGACGGAGGTCGTTAAGCGACCTCCAGCGCCTGTGATGCCTGCGACGCGCGGCGAGCATGTTGCGGGCTCGGCGGATCGGGAGAGTTCTAAATCTCTCCCGGGCGCGCTCCGCCATCTCCTTGGTGGTGACGGCCCACGCGCTCGCGCTCCGCATCATTGCCGCAATCATGCTGCTGAGTGAGAGGACTCCCACCCCGATGGCTGCCACGAGTTCACGCCTCGGCGCCTTCCACGCCTGGCAGGACGCCAGCGTTTGCAGCCCCGATTCCTCGCTCGCGTTGCAGTGATGGCACTCAGGCGTTTGCTTCTTCCTGATCCGATACAGGTGGTCCCCGAAGCTCCCTTTACCAAATATCACCTGCATCAGTCGGTACGAGAGGCTTCCGTGTCGCCTCTCTAGCCAATCCTCCATGATGGGCCTTAACGCCGCTGTTGTGGCGTGCCCTGCGCTTGGTCGCCCAAGTCGTTCCTTCCACTTCACCACGATGGCCTGGCGGAGCTGGGACTGCATTTCTCGAGGCTCGGGGTTCCGTCCCTGCTCCCGCGCCACCTTTCACCACTGGTACTGTTGCTTCACGTCGCTACATATCATTGAATTAGACGAAATATCATTATGAAATGATTATGAAAGTAAAAAATGATTGGAGGTTACCTACCTAGTAAGATTTACGACGGGTGAAGTCGCCGGCATAGCTAATAAAAAATATAATATTTACAATAACTAAATAACATAGAAACTCAAGTAGGTAAATGAAATTAAAATACTGTAAGCGGGCAGCCCTACCGCGTGTTTACATACCGCGCACAGACGCGCGGTATGCGCGGTACGGGTACTTACTTCAAGGACAAGGCGGAGACAAAATACTGTTGATCTTAGCAACCTGTGCCCGTGCCTCGCAAAATAATAACTATCGGTCTTTAGTCCGAGCTGTCACCAACATCTGTGACAGTTTGATGCCGGTAGGCGGTGTTCAAATATTCTTGACCTTACAGCTAGTTTAAGTATATAATTTCCTTGGATCATTTAGGTATAGGTGTTATAAATTGGTGTCAAATTTTGATTATGTTGCCAAATATGTTTTATTGATTAATTTAATACTATTTGTAATGTAGTTTATTACCAGTTTTTATATGAAGTGGGAGTTAAAACAAAATGACTGATGACTGATGAATGCAAAGTATAGTCTTTAAGGGCTACCGCACATTAGAGACAAGACAGTCATAAGACAGTTGTGTCTAGACGTGATATATGTAGGTAATTAAACAGTTTTGTTTTGTACTACGTGTGCGCACTCTCATTTTTCTGTAGAGTGATAGTCTGTCTTAAGACTGTCTTCACTCATGATTGCTCAGCCTTAAGGGTGTGAGTTTGAAAATTCATGGTGACGTACTCTAACTGATAAATAACCCTCCTCTCTCAGGTTTAAACGTATCTTTGTAAGGTTTATGAATTTTGATGATATCCTCCTAATATCTGTATTCAGAAGCAGTTTTAAGGACCAAGAAGTAAATATTCTTAAGTGTATTTAGGATATCACAATAAAGTAATAGGCGCATTCCACTTGGACTCCTTATGCACGTCTGTATAATACTGTTGAGGAAACGTCTGTCTTTTACGTTTCAGTTTATTATGTTATCTGTGCTTTACTTATACTTATATGACCACTATAAGTCAAAACGACCAATAAAAGAGATATAACTGTTTAATACTTATCTCTGCTGTGGGTTGTGAGTTACCTCTAATATTTGCTTCTCTGATTACTGTATAGCGTATAGTATATTATAGTTAAGATGAAGAGCATCAGGTATTAATGGGGGAAATTGACACGAAACATTTCGAAATCGCTTGCGGAACGTCTTTGGTTTCCATCTGAGGTACTCCATCGGGACCTGTGTTCCAAGATGAGACCGTCACTTAATATAGCTACGATATTTACAAAAGCAATTGGTAGTGTTCGATTGTTGAGTCTGAACGAGGGCATTTAACTCAGAATAATGTTGCATTGACCTCTAAATGTACCTAAAATTTCCAGGGTTTAGGAGAGTGGCACTTTGAACTTAAATTTCGAAAGTAGTTTTATATACATAGTTACCCTTGTAACACTACTAATTTGTACAGGGGAATTTTAACATGGCCACAAAGATTCTTGTAGTTTTAAGGGACTGAGCATTCCAGCACGCACTTTAAATTTCCAATCTTAATAAATATTAATTAAAATTAGGCCTAGCTCGTTGCTGAAAAATCGAACTCCTGTCTTACAGGAGCTGCCTATGTTATAATTCCATTATAAGGTCTTTACTTTAAATGGGATATTTAATTTTATCTTATGTGAAGTTCGTATTTTACAATTAAACATAAATTGTATTTCGAATAAGAATTCAGTGTGCTACAAGGAAGGACGATGATCGTCCGAAACTATTTATTACTTTGAAATAGACAATGATAATCAGCACTGTATCGAGGCAGATATCATAATACTGTGATAGGAGGCTTTTTCATCCGATTGCATTCATAACACCATGCAGGTAAAAAAATCAAAGCTTCTCGAAAAGTTCGTCGGCGTCATGTGATTTTATTCGCATTCCCAAAAATTTACAATTCAATAATGGCGTAATATGACGTTAACCGGGTCAGTAGAGTCTGAGACAGCTTTCGACGAACATTTAGAAACTATACTGGTTAAAAATTCAATGAGGGGTTTGACTCGATAAGTATCAAGTAGTTTTATCAGCGTACTATGTAGTCGTATTTTAATAGAATGCACAGGTGGGTTGAAGACAATGTGATTAACTACGTATGTTTTACGACATATCCTTAAGTATATTATAAATATATTGGCCCAAGTATAACTTACAGCGTAATGAGAAGGCGCAAGTGGGACCTGTACAGTTAACAATTGTACAAGGCTACGGTTAAGTTAACCATTAGGTGACCCGGTGTTGCTGAATAGTTTGTTACTGACTGAGTATTTAAAAATAATGTTTAGTGCATCTAATAGAAGATACAATAATAGAATTAATCAAAAGCATAAGCAAGATTTTTTTAATACTAAAATATTGTCGTGCATATTACTGTAATAAATAACAAAATCCTACGTTGTGAGCATGTATCTATGTATGTATATTTGCTTTTCACGCAAAAACTTCTCAGTCAATTTGGCACAGTCATAGATTATAGTCCGGAGTAACACATAGGCTAGTTTTTATCCCGGGAGTAGGTTCCCATGGATTGTGGGAAAGGGATCGTCATTCTACGCGGGCGGCGCCGCGGGCAACAGCGACTAAGTATATATATTAAGGATATTAAGACTTATATGGTCGATATTATGTCCAGAAGGGGACTGCAATAAGCTGATTGATATTTGTTTTTACAGGCTTTTATTTAACTTGCACTGGTGGTAAGTACGTTGTCCGCCAAAATTTGCAAACCGTTTTTCGACCATTTGTTGGCATCCGATTGAGCTGAAATGTTGCATACTTACACATTTAGTTTGGATGACAATGCATTAATATGGAACCATGGAGCTGATCTTATGATGGAGTAGGAAAATGGCCACAGGAACGTCTAACGTAAACAAGATAAACCTATCAAGTTCGGGCTCATTTGTTTTAGCAAACTCTCTGTTGTTACATGGTAGTAGCGTCTGAAGAAGGAGTAGCAAGGTGGCCATAGCAACCCCTAAACTAAACAAGATAAACTTATCGAGTTTGGGCTCATTTGTTTTATCTTGACAAACTCTCTGGTGTTACATGGTATTCAGGGACAAACTGGTGCTCCATGATATTACTAAAACTAAAGTTGAAAATAATTGCGAAAATAATTGCACTAAAGCGAAAATAATAATTTTCCTTTCGAGGGCAATGGACACTTGGGCAGGACACCGTGCTATTATAGCTGACCGGCGGGGGGTATCCAAAGGGTAATTCCACGTAAAAAAAGAAAAAAAGGGCTATGCTTATTTCAAAAGCTTATAGGGCAAATAGAAAACAGAGAAATTACTTGCGCGATACAAGGTTTCAACGGTCTACATTTTTGAATTTTTTTTTGTTTTTCATACTATTCATGCATTTGTTATTTTATTTGTACGGATCAATGTATGTAGATCCCTTTTTAGTTCTACAATATACATGATGATTGAATTATTGAGGTCATCAAACTTGTCTACAACTACCTAACAACTAACAAGTTGAGCAGTATATTTTATATTATTCTTATAAATGAATTTGGCTACAAAGTTCCTGGATTTTACAGTGTAAGTTTTTATTGATGTTTGACACTTGGTTTTTTTTTTTTTTTTTTTACTAAAAATTTGAGTGCGTTTGACTGCATCTCACCTGATGGTAAGTGACGATGCAGTCGAGGATGGTACACGCAAACTCAAATAATGCCTATTCACTCTCGCCTTGAAGGTCCCCAAATTATAAGAATCGGGGAACACAGACGCAGGCAAAGAATTCCACTCCCTCGCTGTCCGCATAATAAATGAGGAAGCGTTGCGCTTGGTGCGGATTGGTGGAATATCAACAACGAAGGGATGAAAACGTTGCCCGCGCCTAGTTGTCCGATGGTGAAATGGAGCTGGGGGAATGAGGTCATGCAGTTCTTGAGCACATTCTCCGAAATGAATCCGATAGAACACCGATATGCAGGCAACTATAATTAACTAATGCTGGTTGGAAGTATAATTTTAAAACAAAGTAATAAAGGGTACCTCGTACACGTAGGTAATCAGTCATAAAATAATTTACTTTTGCACTTCTCGTGACCAGCAGGCTGGCTTCTTTTTAGCACAGAGAATAAGTATTGCCATACAACGTGGCAATGCTGCCAGTCTTCTGGGCACGTTACCACAGGAGGCTTGCGATGCGGAGGAATTCCACGATGCATTTTAGGTTTAAGTTTCTTTTAATTATTCATTTTATTATAGTTTTATTTATTTTAGTTAGATATAAAATTTGTAACCACATTTGTACATTTACTTATTGTAATTTAAAATAAAAATATTGGACTTTTGCACGCAGTTAAAAGTCTGTACATAAGTATGTAAGACCTAAAAGCGTTAATAGGGAACTTGTAAAGTATCTTCCATTAAGAAATATATTTATAGATATTTAAAAGTTACCACGAAATACTAATGACGATTTTTACTAAAAAAAAAACCGGCCAAGTACGAGTCGGACTCGCACACCGAGGGTTCCGTAAAAAATTTCTAAAATATTTTTTATGATATGATGTAACTAAAAATTTACGCTTTTCGCAATTTTTCTTTATCTGTACTATAAGACGTTACTTCGTACAATTTCAAGATTCTAAGTTCACGGGAAGTACCCTGTAGGTTTTGATTCCCGTGCGAGTTTCGAAAATTTGCGGCATAAACGGCTGTTTCTTTTGATTACTTTGGCTTAGAAGTTTGATTTTTTCACATCTCCAAGGGACAGTAGACTTGAGTATTAGATATACATTTCAGTTTGATACCTCCACGCGTTCCTGAGAAAGACGGTCTTGACAGACGGACGGACGGACAACGAAGTGATCCTATAAGGGTTCCGTTTTTTTCCTTTTGAGGTACGGAACCCTAAAAATGAGATCTTAAGTTTTGCTACTAGAACTTTGTTTTTCAGACATTACGTACCATGTTGTATTTTGAAAGGAGTGAAGCTATTGAGCTGTTGGAGATCCTAACTATACTGGGAAGACTGAAGTTAGGATCAAACAGTACAGGAGTTTAACGTAAAACTTTGTTTAGTCTTAACTACTTCATCAAAATTTCATTGGAAGCAGCCAGATTTATCCAGTTCAGACAAGCGGCTCCAAAGAGCAAACAATCTAAAAATATAGTACGAGCATTACTCTTCTAATAATTGCATAAATATTAAGAATTTGGCCTCCGCCAATTCTTCTCTGAATTTATGGCATTCAAATTTGGAAAGAATTTTATATTTTTACATACTTATCAGAAGTTTTGGTACAAATATACTAGACTAGTTACGTACCTAGAGTAAAATGAAAAATGCAATGAATAAGAAATTGAAAAATACATAACGGAAATATTTACATTATAATGATGTAAGATTTATAGAAAGTGATATATCGAAATAATTTTCTCAAGCTTGCATTGCACTCTTCGTAAACGATAATATTATACAGCGAAACACTATGTAGATACAACTACCTACAAATAGTGCTTTTATTAGGTACATATAATGAGATTTTTCGCAACCAACCTTTGACTGAATAAATATAATACGTTGGTAAGAGTTATATATTGAAATATTATAATGACTTGCATTATAAATCTAAAATTATAATACCTATGGTATTGAACCTACCTTCAAAAACCTTACCTGCGGAATGTAATCATAAAAGTACAGAATCAATTAAAGTCAGGATTTTGTACCTATTGTAGTCTTTTACTGAAGTATAGTGAGTACTACTTAACCAGTGTAATTTTGTCTTAGGTACCTTCTTTTTTTTTGTGCGGAAATCCCTTCGTATACCCCCCCGCCAGCCAGCGGGGGTGGTTATGTCGGGCTTGAACCGACTAAAACCGCACGCCGTCTCGGGTCTACAGACGCCGGGGTGTAAGGTTACCCATAGAGCATATCCCTCGCACTCCGACTGACCCTGGGCCATTCGCAGTGTCCCCTCTGATAACAGCAGAGGGGTACCTGGAGCGGCCCCCACCCCCGCGGGCCTTGCAGTGCACCAAACTTGGAGGTGATCCAACCAGTCGCACCCTGTCTTAGGTACCTATCTCATCTCAGTCGGGGTGCGAGGGATATGCTCTATGGGCAACCTTACACCCCGACGTCTGTAGACCCGAGATGGCGTGCGGTTTTAGTTGGTTCAAGCCCGACATAACCGCCCCCGCTGGCCGGCGCCGGCGGGGGGGTATCCGAAGGGATTTCCGCACGAAAAAAAAAAGGTACCTATCTCATCTTATTTCAACTGCCAACTTATACAACAACACTCAATTTAAAAATATTAATTATACACACTATATTTTGTTTAACTGATTTTGTAAACGGTTCAGAATACATTAATTTATTATAGAACTGAAGTAAGTAGTAAATATATTTTTGACGGCCTCTGTGGTCTAGCGGTAGTGCATTCGACTGCAACCACTGGGGGCGCGGGTTCTATTCCCGCTCAGTGCAAATATTTGTATGCATGAATATGTCTATTTGCATTGGTCTGGGTGTTCCTATGTATATGTATGTATTTACAAAAAAAATGTATATAAGTATGTTTATCCGCATTCCGGAACCCATAACACAAGTTAGTTAAACTATGCAAGCGCTGTGTAAAATGTAGTAATTTTTTTTATATTTTTATATAATGAATAATTTCGAGCGAACCAATATCCTAAGTGTGAAACACAGAATGACTTAACCTAAGAGAACAGACGATGAAGCCTAATCTCTGCTATTCATTATGTTTCCCTAGAAATATCTAATGGATGTTGAAAATATTTAAGAAAAATTACGGGTCCAATGAGTTTTCTTTCATTCACTAAGTAGTACCTACAAGTGGTGAGGTTTTATCCCCGTCGTTCGTTAGCTACTAGGCTCTTCTGCACTAGTCAAGAGCTTGCCCTTTGATGTTTGCTGTTAGAAGCCAAACCGGTGCCAGGCCCTTGGCCTCATTGACTCAAGTTGACATGTTAACCCAAATCAATGATGGGTTAATGAACGATGTACAAAAAGTTTTCAACTATTTTCATATATTGAAGGCAAATTTTACTCAATTTATTAAAACGCCATATTTTTTGGTTTACTATAATCCGCACGCTGAATGATGATCCCTATGACAGTTCGTTAGCGCTTAACATTGTACTGACGTCCTATCACATCAAATCCTTTAGAGGTCCATTAAAAAGTCGAAAAAATCATTATTGTGTACAATTGTAAATTATAAAAATGGATATTAAGAAATTATTACGTAATGTTCGGAAATAATAGAAAAAAACTCAATGCAAATGTACATGGTACGTGCTGCAAAAGTTACGTCGTCAAGCTGTTATCGACTAAGAAGGGACACATCGATAAACAAAATATCGATAATTTGTTGGAAAAATAAAACAAATGCTTTGAGTTTGTATTTTATTTATATCAATCTGAATCTGATACAGGGTCAATCGGATCTTCAAAATCTGAGTCTGAACTGCAGCTATCCGTGACGTTTATTATTAACGGTTGGTCAATGATATTGTCGTATTGTACATCTCGATCCCAGTCTTGTAAGCAAATTTTCTTCGTTCTTTCGACCACTTTTCGCCAATCGTCAGCTGTCACTTGAGCGCAAGCTTCTTCCAATAAAACCATCATTTTATTTGCCGTGAATGGCGGAGTTGTGTTATGTCTAGCTCATGAACGAATCCTGATTCGTTCATGGCCTAGCTGCATGACCTGAAAATATTTGTACATTTATTAATTATTTTTAGAAATATATGCATATACATAATATTATATAAATAAAATATATAGATACCTTTGATCTGCGCCCATATCAACTCGATTGCATTATATTGGCAGTGATAGGGCGGTAACCGAATTGATTTGGCCAATTCATCCAAAAAATATGATGGGTGCATCTGTTGTTTGTGAAAGTTCAACAGTCTAACCAACTCTTTTTTTAACATCTGACTGTCAGTTTCCACACCATTGCGTTGTAACCACTCTATAATTTCAGCTTTTTTGTTATTGCTGCTGGGGGGTTTGTTAATTTGAACTGAGTGATATGAAGCATTGTCCATTAAAATATAGTGAGGCTCATTCAAATTTTCTAATAGTTTTATAAACCATGTCTTAAAGTTTTCGAAATTCATTTCCTCGTGGTACTCCGTTGTTTTCACTGACTTAAAAGCCCACAGGCAATTCGGCACAAAACCTGTAGCTGTGCCAGCGTGGCAAATGATTAAGCTCTGGCCCTTTCCTTCAGGAGTTTTTGTGCTGGATTTGGCTGTGTCATCCGTCCATGCCTTACTTACAGTATGATTGGCGTTCAGCCATGTCTCATCAAGGTATACTACCTTCTCCCAGTTATCAATTTGTTTGATTTTGCGAAGAAAATCGCATCGTAGTAAAGCTATGTCAGTACGCTCCATTAATATTTTTCTCTTGTCACATTATATATAGCGGAATCCACATTTTTTCAAAACAATTCTAAGAGAAGTAGCACCGCCTTTGAAGAGTTCTGCAGCTTTTAATGAAGATAATAACTTCTGGCAGGTCGGTAGTTCACCTCGTAGGTAGTAACCATAAATATTATTGCGTATAGCATCTAAATCAAAATCATCAGGTTCTGTTATATGGCATAACCTTTTCATTTTCTTCTTTGGTGTTAATAGTTTATTGTCCTCCATGGACGACTCCCCAAATTTTTCCTTTGTTATTCGAGAAACAGTAGCCTTTCCGATTCCTAGAGCATCGGCTACACGATCGCGAACATTGTCAAGCGGTAACAAGGGTCCGCCATTTTGTTGTTCACGAGCAAAATAGTCTCGCAAACGAACTACAAACTCGCGAACTTCACTGTTGAGAACAGTTTTCCGCTGTCTTTTCGGCATTTTGCAAAACCGAAAATCAACAAACAGGTAACAGAAAATCAACAAATAACACAAAACAGCGAAAACAGAAACGAAACTCAGCTAACAAAGAAAGACGTGGCGCATACAAGGCGTTAGAGCACTCGTATGACGCGATGTGATGCGGTGTGACAAGAAGACAGAACAGACTGACAAGACATGACATGACTGAATTAAAAAAATACGGTAGGTCTATGGCCTCCTTTTAAATACTTTTCCATGTAATCCATAATTGCCAGCTAATTATGAATTCTTTAAAATTCAATTCAAAAAGAATTTTAAATTCTTTAAATTATGCAATTTGAATAAAAATTAAAGTATAGTAAAATAAAATATAATAAGGCTGTTACTTTTTTATCTAGTGTTTTATGTCCATCAATGCGCGTAGTCTTTTTTTCAAAATAAATAAATATTGCTTATTATGTTGAATGACCGCTGAATGACATGACATTTGCCTGAAAAAACAGTATTTTATCGAAATTGTTTCGCATAACTAATACAACTGTCAGTTGAAACGTCATAGGGATCATCATTCGGCGTGCGGAGTATAATTTGTGGTTATAAGGTCAAATTCTATATGTTTGGAAATAATTAGTCACTCACTGATCATGGCTGATCATCACTAATGATGTTGTGATATTTATATACTAATCAATATCAAATACAATCTATATACCTAAATACCCGAAACGCCAGAAACTTACCTAGGCAGGATATTGCCTATTCGGGAGTGCTAAATATGTCACTTTGTCTTGGCCCAGAAAAAGTGACATTCTATTACTGGAATCGCTTCGAATCGAACCGTCAAAAGTGACATTGTTTGTCGATATGTACCGTGTAACAAATAATGTCACTCCCATACGTTTCAGAGTTTTGAAGATTCGCTTCGTAACGATTCCACTAGTAGAATGTCACTTTGCCTACAGGCCTGACCTTCGAGAACAAAGAAGTTCTAGAAGTTCTAGTACTATGTTGCCTTGCCCATTAAGCAAATACAGTTACTAAACCATAAGATAGTGACATTCGTATTTAGATTATACCATTAAAATGATAGTACACATTACGTAAAATGATATAGGTAACCAGCACTTTTCTTGTGAAGTTGTGGTTTGATATGAAATAATCTATGTGTACTAAATTATAGCAAGTTACTGACATCAATTTGTAAACTTCAACGCCACACAAGAACTTCGATTTAACATTGACATAATTAATTTGGGTTACGTACCTTCTTCGATAAGATGGTGGTAAACCAAAACGTGTTAGATATATTTTACTATAATCAATTCATAGTACCCTTGATTTAAAGTCATATAGTATATTGATAAATATGGCGCACTACTTCAACCCAAACAGCACATTCTACACAACGCTACCTAGACTTCTTCTCTAGTTTTAAAATGAGGATATACATACTTAGATACATTTATTTTGTAGATACATACTTATTATACACTAACTGTGTCCGCGACTAGGGCACGCCGTAGTAGCGGCGGTAAGACCCAACATGGAGGACTGGCTAGAGAGGCGACACGGGAGCCTTTTGTACCGGCCTCTGAAAAGGGGTGCTTGAGGTACCACTTGTGTGGATCAGGAAGGAGTCAACGTCTAACTGCCATCATGCAAGCGAGGACTCAGGGCTGCATACGCTGGCGGAATTCCCGGCGTGAGAGGTGCCGAAGCGGGCCCTCGTGGCAGCCCTCGGAGTGGGATCGCAGAGCACGAGCGCGTAGGCTGCCGCTGCCTCCTTCTACGAGCAAGTATTGCTTGAGAAAGCGGCGGATCGTCGATAGATAGATGTCGCTACATGGGGGGTGACAGGTGGAGCCACCTATCACCCTAGCAGAAGCAGACCGGGGCAAGACGGGGACACTGTGGTTCCCAAACCCAAAGGGGCCATGTCAAAACCGGAGATAGCCCTGGGTCGGCCGGAATGCGACAGAAATGTCTTATGGGTCATGTTGGGCTTGAACCGACTAAAACCGCACGCCGTCTCAGGTCTTCAGACGCCGGGGTGTAAGGTTGCCCATAAGGCATTTCCCTTGCACCCCGACTGACCCTAGGACATCCTCGGTTTCGAGATGGCCCCCTCGGGTTTGGTGGCTGGTTACCCTGCTGGCTGGCGGAAGGTAACCAGAGAGAATTCCCAAGAGAGAATTAGATTTGGATTTAGATTTTTAAGGTATTATTTTTTTTACGCGAAATCTTAATTCTTTTTCTAAAATAAAAGTTGCCTCTATCTGTCAGTGCAAGTCCCGTCCCCCAAATTGGCCCAGCCGTTCCAGATATTACCTCATTCAAATAGATAGATAGACGGTACATCTGCTGATTTACGGCCGAGGATCTGGCGGAAGCTCTCCTCTCGGGGTTGGGAGGTCACACGTCAGTCGCTTCCATAAAAACCAAAAGCCAAATCTAAAGCAGGAGTGAAGTAAGCCTCGAATACGGCCAGGCACAACGCTAAGATCCCTGGACATCGCCAACGCGTTCAACACCTTGCCCTGGAGTTGCATTAGGGAGGCGCTCGTGTATCACGAAGTGCCTCTCTACCTCCGCCGCATAGTCGGGGCGTATTTGACGGAGAGAGCCGTCATCTACCCAACCGTGACCGGTCTCGGTCGGCGTGAAATGTCGTGCGGTGTTCCACAGGGATCGGTCCTGGGGCCGCTCCTGTGGAACATCGGATACGACTGGGTGCTTCGCGGTGAGCTCGTAGGCGGTGCCGCCGTCACGTGCTACGCGGACGACACGCTCGTGACGGCGTGCGGGGCGACGTACCGCGAAGCGACCCGAAAGGCCACGACCGCGGTTGCCCAAGTCGTTAGGCGGATCCGGCGGCTGGGTCTCGAGGTGGCCCTGCTTAAAACCGAGGCCCTGTTCTTCCATGGGCCTCGGAGCAAGCCACCCGAGGGATCCAGTCTCATCGTGGGAGGAAATCGCATCGGCATCAAGCCCCAAATGAAATATTTGGGGCTCGTGCTCGACGGCCGATGGGACTTCGGAGAGCACATCCGAAGTCTGGCCCCCAAATTGAAGGGCACAGCTCTTGCTCTGGCTCGGCTGTTGCCCAACATGAGGGGGCCCGATGACTCCTGCAGGAGACACTACGCGGGGATCGTGCGGTCCATGGCCCTGTATGGGTGCCCAATATGGGCGGAGGCCCTGAGGACCAGAACTGTGCGGATGCTGCGCGCTCCGCAGCGGGTTCTGGCCATCAGGGTCATCCGAGGGTACCGCACGATCTCCTTCGAGGCGGCGAGTCTCCTTGCCGGAACTCCGCCATGGGACCTGGAAGCGAGAGCCCTTTCGCAACTGTACCAGTGGCGAAAGGAGGCGCGGGAGCAGGGATGGAACCCCGAGCCTCGAGAAATCGAGGCCGTGCAGTCCCAGCTCCGCCAGGCCATCGTGGTGGAGTGGAAGGAACGACTTGGGCAACCAAGCGCAGGGCACGCCGCAATAGCGGCGGTAAGGCCCATCATGGAGGATTGGCTGGAGAGGCGACACGGAAGCCTCTCCTACCGACTGACGCAGGTGATCTCAGGGAAGGGGTGCTTCGGGGACCACCTGCATCGGATCAGGAAGGAGCCAACGCCTGAGTGTCATCACTGCGACGCGAGCGAGGACTCAGGGCTGCACACGCTGGCGGACTGCCCGGCGTGGGAGGCGCCGAGGCGTGACCTCGTGGCAGCCATCGGGGTGGGAGTCCTCTCGCTCGGCAGCATGATTGCGGCAATGGTGCGGAGCGCGAGCGCGTGGGCCGCCGCCGCCTCCTTCTGCGAGCATGTAATGCTCGCGAAGGAGGTGGCGGAGCGCGCCCGGGAGAGACTTAGAACTCTCCCGGTCCGCCGAGCCCGCAACTTGCTCGCCGCGCGTCGCAGGCAACTCAGGCGCCGGAGGTCGCTTAACGACCTCCGTCCTCCATGAGCGCAGGCCTAGGGGTGGCGGGTGAGGCCACCTGTCACCCCAGCAGAAGCAGGCCGGGACGGGCGACTAGCGCCCCTCCCCCAAACCGGGGCAAGACGGGGACACCGTGGTTCCCAAACCCGAGGGGGCCATCTCGAAACCGGAGATGGCCCAGGGTCAGTCGGGGTGCGAGGGATATGCTCTATGGGCAACCTTACACCCCGGCGTTTGTAGACCCGAGACGGCGTGCGGTTTTAGTCGGTTCAAGCCCGACATAACCGCCCCCGCTGGCACGCGGGGGGGTATCCGAAGGGATTTCCGCACGAAAAAAAAAAAAAAAAAAAAAAAGGCACAACGCTAAGATGATGATGACTGATAGTAACTATATAACCTGGAGGATGAGTGGTGAGACATCTATTTCCAACTGTATATAGTGTTTACGGTATATAGTGTATACTGTATATAGTGTTTACGGTATATAGTGTATACTGTATATAGTGTATACTGTATATAGTGTATACTGTATATAGTGTATACTGTATATAGTGTATACTGTATATAGTGTTTACGGTATATAGTGTATACTGTATATAGTGTATACTGTATATAGTGTATACTGTATATCCTATCCTACTCTCCTCCTTTCTACTTCCTACTAATATTATAAATGGGAAAGTTTGTGAAGTTTGTAAGTTTGGATGTTTAGATGTTTGTTACTCAATCACGCTCTAACGGCTGGACGGATCTGGCTGAAATTGATACAGGAATAGATTTTAGTCTGGAATAACATATAAGCTATTTTTAGGGTTCCATACCTCAAAAGGTAAAAAAACAAACCCATATAAGATCACTCTCTTCTTCGTCTGTTCGTCTGGTCCGTCAGGTCCGTATGTCACCACCGACTTTCTCTAAATTTATACAAAATAATAAGGTTTATAGTCACTAATACGTGCGTAAAAATCAAGGTCCTGAGAAATAGCCTAATAATAACATAACATAACATCAAACTAATAATAGCAAATTTAGATTTTTGCGAAATCTTGTAAGTACCAAAATTTACCTTAATTTTCGACTTTTTTTAAATTCGGAATTTTCTCTTTACTTGTGCTGTAAGACTGCTTTTAACCAAAATTGAGAATTCTAGGTCGAACGGAAGGTTTTTGGTCGAAAACCCATATGGTAGTTTTCGTTGACCTAGAAGCACGAAACTTTACCAGCTTTTTACTCGTGGAATAAGATCCCACGGGTTGAGGGAACGAGATCAGAATTACACGCATGCGAAGCCGCGGGCAACAACTAGTAGTGTATGTATTAACACCCAGTCGGGTTTTAAATTAAAACATATTATTTGAAGGATCTTGAGTACTACGTAGGTAATACCTTTATTTTTTTTTTTTTCGTGCGGAAATCCCTTCGGATACCGCCCCAGCTGGAGAGCGGGGGTCTCCAGCGGGGGCGGTTATGTCGGACTTGAACCGACTAAAACCGCACGTCGTCTCGGGTCTTAAGACGCCGGGGTGTAAGGTTACCCATAGAGCATATCCCTCGCACCCCGACTGACCCTGGGCCATCTCCGGTTTCGAGATGGCCCCCTTACTTGCTCTCCACTGTGCCATCTGCTAAGCAGAGGGACACGTGGAAAGCTTCCGAACAGCCCTCAACAGGGCCGTCCTCGCCTCGGTCGGAGTTGGCCGTAGGCGGCAGCGTCTCTCCCGCCCTAGGAGAGAGGCGCTGCTGTCTCCGTTGCCCAGGGTGCACCGCGTGGAGGTCCCCAACCAAGCACCCCTACGTAGGTAATACCTACGTATTAATTTTGAGTACGACATAATATAATTTATTTGAATTTTAGAACGTAAAAGCTTAAAACTATATTTGCTTATTATGAAACAGAATTGTCGACTTTCCTTACATAATTGAAAATTGAAGTGGGAATCAGAGATCGTATTGGTGTGTGGCTTCAAACCACAATCATTGATTTGGGAATTACCCGCGACTAGATTAACTAGGCAATCGGCTTCCTCTTGCAGCTCGTGTGCCAGTTTTCCGTTAGGGTAATGCAACGGGGGAAGCAAAGACTCGCTGTTCCCATTTCGTTAGGATTTATAGAGGTTGCGACTGTAAGGTTTTGGCGAGTGGCCAATAACTATAGCTACCCGTAGAATGTGACAAAAGGGTTTAGAAAATCTTCAGAAAGAACTTCAATCTACAATTAAAAAATACATGTATACGTGTGCACTTGAACTATGTTTCGTTTGTGTACTTTGAGAAAATCCATTCATGACACTAACACATTCAAAGTATTCAAACCAATCGGAAATTAGTCAATTAGTCAATCGGAAATTAGTATGAAAATAATAAATTATTAAATCTGATTAAAGTACTTATTTCAATGTAAATAAATTCGCGTACAGTTTGGGACTTATAATTTTCAAATAACATTTTAACTTCGGGCCTTGTGTAATTTTATAATATAATACCGTATATAATTACCATATATGATATAATTACCATATATGATATAATTACCATATGCAATCAAATATAATAATATAATGTACCCCTTATGTTATTCGTATCTAAATTTTTACTCACTATGTTCAGGCCATTGTAACTTTTCAAACACATTTTCAGGACAGTGATCGTACTAGGAATAACTGTTTTGGTACTTGTGACACGTCTTCATAGCAAGAAGATGGATGGAAAAAAACTGGGAAGTTTAATACTAATACTTCCCAGTTTTTTTTATACGACTCAGGTGGCAGACAGTGTATTTAGGTGATTTATCCTCAAGATGCAATGAAATACGGAAACGATTAAAACAAAATCCGTTGCTTTCCATCATGGTAGCCTGTTACGGAGGCCACGGACATAAAATATGAATTAAAAACTCAAGCACCTTAATTGACCGCAACATGTCTGAAATTTCTACCATTCCATTTCCACCACCTTATGGCGTACATCATCACCTGGTTCTGTCGCAAAATGACCACTTCTCAAAATGAATACAGGTAGCAAAATGTCCCTTTCTCAGAATGTCCCTTTCGCAAAATGTCCCTTTCTCAGAATGTCCCTTTCGCAAAATGTCCCTTTAGCAAAATGTCCCCTTCCTCAAACAGGCATTAAATTACTTGTGGGTTAGGTGAGGTTAGAACTGTGACCCCAACTGAGCCGGACAAATAATTTACAGGTAATAAACATAATAAACTACTATAATAATTATATTGTTATAATACAAATCAATTCCGGCGCTTCGCCGGCCGCTGCCGCGTCACGCTAGCTGCGCTCGCTCGGCTCGCGCTCTGTTGGGGTCACAGTTCTAACCTAACCTAACCCACTTCCTACCCATATTTTAATGATTGAACATTAATACAGTACCCCTCTGTATTATACAGTAAGCTTCAGAGAAAAGGAACCCCCCATGATAATGACATGAAAGCATTGAAGTTTTTTGAAACATTATGTATATGGCATGTTGGTCTAGTGGTTATGATCGATGCTTTGTGGATACGGCAAGCGGGGGTGCTAATCCTTGGACACAAAGTTCTTTTATTATTGATATAATTATTTTTTTATTCTCTTAAGCACTTTTTTTTAATTATTTTTTTAATTTTATTATTTTATGTAATCAAATTTTATAGTAGGTATGAAATTTGTGGGGTGCGACTGGTTGGATCACCTCCAAGTTTGGTGCACCCTGGGCAACGTGGGCGATGACGCATCATTGATTGCTCCTCTGGAGTAGCTGGCGTCAACGTCAACGGCCAAGAGTCTGACCAACCGGCCCTTTTCAGGGCCAGCTGATCCCATTGCACAAGGGGGTCGGGGTATGGCGGGCCTGCAAGGCCCGCGGGTGGGGGTGGTCGCTCCAGGTACCCCTCTGCTGTCATCAGAGGGGACACTGCGAATGGCCCAGGGTCAGTCGGAGTGCTAGGGATATGCTCTATGGGTAACCTACACCCCGGCGTCTGTAGACCCGAGACGGCGTGCGGTTTTAGTCGGTTCAAGCCCGACATAACCGCCCCCGCTGACTGGCGGGGGGGTATCCGAAGGGATTTCCGCACAATAAAAAAAAAGGTATGAAGTTTGTAAGAAAAGATAGGCTTGTTGCATAAACAATTTTAATTACTTCTCGAATTACATTTCTAGGACTACATGGAGTCCATTTCCTGGTTGAGTACAGTTTTTCTATTTTGTATTATTATATTATTATATATATATTTCCTGTACAGTTTTTCTATCTGAGTTAAATTGGGGTTACTTATTTTTAGATTAGGGAGTAAGGGGAGAACGGAACCAACAACATATCCGACCCTATTGTCAACCTCACCTGCACGCGTCGATGGTTCGTATGAATAGTCGACGGCGGCGGCCCTCCGGTCACCGCGGCGCTCCCTGCTAGATAACGGACGAGGCTCTGGCGACCGAACCGTGTGGCGGTAATCCACCAACCCAGTCGGAACACTGACTGAAGAGGCTTCAGCAACCTGGGCGTATAAATCATGCCCAAAATGCCTGGTGCAAAAGGCAACGGGATACCATTGCACTATTAATCCCACGAGAGTTATGATAAGGTCCAAGATGAAAGAAAGTTTGCCTGGCAATCCGCGTAGCGACCGGCGCCCTCGGTTGTCCGGGAATCAGGGTGTGAAATGTACTACCGGCCATGAGACCGTAGGCGACCAGGCATCTCATGGAAACTATGCCTCTGGAAGAACCAAGATCCAACTACGCAGAAACCTCAGAGTCGGAACGTGGAATGTGCGAGGCCTTCAGGATGAAGGTAAACTCCACATTCTTGACCATGAGCTCGAACGATGCAACACCGACATCACGGGTCTGAGTGAGACGCATTGGAAGGAGAGTGGACACCGTAACACTGATAAGCATACCATCTATTTCTCAGGTAACACCTCTAGCTTTGCAGGAGTGGCCATTGCCATACCGAAGAGATGGAACAAAACGGTTGTAGGATATAATCCAATCAGCGATAGATTGATGTCGATCAAGCTGAGCGCAACGCCCGCCCCGCTCAATATCATACAAGTTTACGCCCCCACAAGTGCTGCCAAAGATGAAGTAATAGAGGATTTCTACCGTCAACTTGAAGCTTGCATAGCCACTATCCCAACTAGAGAGTTTCTAATAATTTTGGGCGACTTCAATGCGAAGCTGGGATCAACTGTTGCAGATTCAGGCCTTAGAAATATTGTGGGGCTCTATGGTCTTGGCACAAGGAACGAGCGTGGCGAACGACTCATTCAATTCGCAGCCGATAATAACCTAACCATTATGAACACTGTCTTCAAACAACACCCCAGAAGACTATACACCTGGACATCCCCTAACGGAGAACACCGTAATCAAATTGACTACATAATGATCAGAACTAGATGGAGGAGCTCAATTACCAACGCACACACGTTGCCTGGAGCAGATTGTCACTCTGATCATCAGCTACTAGTATGCAACCTGAGGATTAAACTCCGCAACTCTATAACCAAAGTAACAAACAGGCGTTTAGAAATTACAGACAGTACCAGTTTAACCAAGAGCTTGCAGGACTTTACAGTGCACAGTTGGGGCGGTGACGACCATGAACATCCAAACACCCTATGGCAGAATGCCAAGCTATACATCAAAGATTTGGTTAAAAACTCACAGCCAAAATCACCTCTAATAAAACGACAACATTGGATGTCTACCAACACATGGGACATGGTTGAACACCGGAGAAAACTAAAGGCTGCTGGAAAACCTGTACAGGAACTAAATTCTCTCAATGCTGAAATACAAACCGCTTGCAGAAGAGACCGGAATGCAGCACTCAATAAAATCTGCGAAGAACTAGAGCGACATTCAGAGAAGTTCGAAACCAAGGATCTTCACATGAAAATAAAAACTATCACTCGTCAATTCAAACCAAAGACTTGGGCAATTGAGAACAAAGATGGTGTGACGGTAACAGAGATAAAAGAAATTGTCAACACGTGGAAAGAGTATTGTAGATCCCTATTTGTTGACCCAGTTTCATTACCGTCACAATGTTCTCTAACGTTGGAATTGGAACCAGATTTATTGAAAGACGAAATAAGAGCAGCAATAAAACACCTTAAATCTAACAAAGCCGTAGGCGTAGACGAGATACCGATTGAGATCATTAAGGCTATGGGAGAAGCTGGAGTAGAGATAATGCACGCTATTTGTAGTAGAATATGGACGACCGGCAATTGGCCGAATGATTGGTCTTGCTCCCTTTTCATACCTCTCCATAAAAAGGGCTCGACCAAGAAGTGCAATAATTACCGGTTGATCTCTCTTATGTGCCACGCAAGTAAGGTGCTACTACACATTATCAACAAGCGGCTACAGTCTTACCTATCTCCTCAAATCGCACCTGAACAGGCTGGATTTGTTAAGGGTAGAGGAACGAGAGAGCAAATTCTTATACTACGCCAGGTCATAGAGAAGTCACGAGAATTTAACAACCCCCTGTTTATTAGCTTTGTGGACTTTCACAAAGCTTTCGACACGGTGCAATGGCAAAAACTGTGGGGAATCCTAAAAGTAATGGGTGTACCAGAACACCTTACGTACCTCATTAGACGACTCTATGAAGATGGCACAGCAGCAGTGCGCGTCGATGGAGTTGACTCAAGCCCATTCAAGCCTGAGGCTGGTGTTCGACAAGGCTGTATTCTTTCTCCGCTGTTATTTAACATCTACACCGAGCACATAATGCGGATTGTTTTGGACGACTGGGACAAAGGTGTATCTGTAGGAGGTAGAACAATATCTAATCTTAGATATGCTGATGACACTACTCTCCTAACAACGTCTAAAGAGAATATGGAACACCTTTTGCGCCACCTTGAATCCACCAGCCTGAATTTTGGACTTGCTATCAACCGGGAGAAGACCAAAATGATGATAGTGAACCGAGCTGAAAATAACGAACCAGATGTCAAAAGCATTGCTAACTGTGAAGTTGTGCAGAACTACATCTACTTGGGTTCTAACATCACCAACAGCGGAGGCTGCGAGGAGGAAATCAGAAGACGTTGCGCTATTACACGATCAGCTGCTGAAAGGCTCTCCAGGATTTGGAAGGACCGCCGGATAACCAAAACCACCAAGGTTCGTCTGATGCGGAGTCTGGTCTTTCCAATTCTTCTGTACGGAGCTGAGACATGGACTCTGAGACAAAAAGAGCGGAGAAAAATAGATGCACTGGAAATGTGGTGCTGGAGACGTCTCCTCAGGATTCCGTGGACCGCGCATAGGACTAATGTCTCCATCCTCAAAGAACTTCACATAAAGGAGAGATTATCGTCGACTGTGCAAATACGAATACTCAAGTTCTTTGGGCACCTGACACGGAATGAAGACTCGATGGAGCGTCTCGTGGTACAGGGCAGAATGGAGGGCAAAAGGTCCCGTGGTCGCTCTCCAACTAGATGGTCGGACCTCATCACCTCCCTAACACAATCCACCATGACCGACTGCTCCCACAACGCAACCAACAGAGAGCGATGGCGGCGCATTGCACGAGCAGCCGTTCATCAGGACCCCCCATCATAACCACGACCACTCTGTCAAGAGTGCACGACTAAGAAGAAGAATTTTTAGATTTTACCTGACCTAAATTTATTGACAAAACACAATACCCTAAGTGAAGTATAAAATGTTTAATCTACACAACTATTATAAAGAGGAAAGATTTGTATGTTTGTAATGAATAAACTCAAAAACGACTGTGCCGATTTCAAAAATTCTTTCACCACCCTGAGTAACATAGGCTATATTGGATTTCCACGGCAACGTTCCCCGTTTTTCCGTGCAAAGCCGGGGCGGATCGCTAGTATTAGATAATTCTAGAAACATAACTACAATATTTATTTACTTATTTATTTAAAGTTGCAAACATTATTTTTTTTACACTCTGTATAATCTTCGAATATAAAAGAATGGTTGAAAAATGAAATCTTATTTGTGCCTGTGAATCACAAAGAAAGAACCAACATGCTAAACTATAACAGTATAGCAATATACATCTTCTTCTTTGATCACATTTTCTGATAAAAATATGTGAGGTCAGATGGTGGTCCAAATAAGCACCTTGATGTGATATGGATACTAGACAACTGATATAATACTTATTTTAGATTTTCTTTTTCAGATAAATTACTCCCAGACACATAACAAATAATTGTGTTCATCACACAAAATTTGTTCTGGGTATGAATCGATAAACTGCATTAATAACGGAGAGGATGGGCCCTCACTGTCTACCACTTCTTGAAGACGACTTTTCATCCTCGAAACCATATTAAAACATGTGGCACTATTTCGCATTAGTTCCCAAGTTCTGTTTACTTTTAACTTTTTTTGTTTACTTTTAATTTTTTTTTAATTTATTTCACTTGAGTCCCAGTTTAAAACCATCTGACCCCACAAGTTTACTATAGGATTAAGATCCGGGCTTTTAGCCGGCCACTCAAACACCGTTATATCTTCTTGTGCATTTAGCCAGTCTTGCACAATTCGGGACCGATGCACTGAAGAGTTATCCTGAACCAGGTAAATTTGTCCTTCTGAAGTCACTGTCGCACTGAAGGCAGCATTATGTCTTTCAACACTTCAAGGTATAGCTCACTGTTCATGCGGCCACCTCTTTCCACTAGCTCGCCTGGGCCCATTGAAGACATCCATCCCCAGTAACCTAAAATAATAAACCGTTTCAAATCTGTTGCAATTAAATCAATGTCAGCAGCAATAATAATTAGAAATATACATATATATATATATGTAAATATACATATATATATATGTATATATATATATATATATATATATATATATATATATATATATATATATATATATGTATATATATATTTCGGGGTAGAGAATAATAATTTAGAATAAACAAATTTTACGTCAAAGAATGTAATCATTTACTTACCTAATGTTATGTATGCCCGCTTGTTCTTAAGTCTAATACGTTTTAGGGTTGAACCGATGGCCACTTCTTCTCCATAAAATGTTACGGCCATCCCTATCTGACTTGAAGCATTTTTCGTCGGTAAATATAACAATTTCGTTGTCCCACTCGAAATTTAAATAACGAGTAGCAAAATTATTTACTCGGTTAGTGCGATGATCGTCAGTAAGTTGAATCTTTCTGGCTGGCTTATAATTATGGATGTTCGCAGCGTGTAGATGTCGTCGAACAGTGCTCAGCGACACTCCAAAAGTTTCAGCACTTGAGCGCGTAGTTTTGAAGGGTGCCACTGAGTGAACTTCCACAATATCACGGTGCCGCTCTGATTCATGAGTGTAAGCAACTGGGCGAGGTCCTTGGCGTTCACATTTTATATCACCCATCGCTTGATACCTTCGAATCCATCTACGCACTGTATTTCTCTGTAATGAAAATGATAAGAAATAAAAGAAAATCTAACTTTAAATGAAAATGTAACATGATTAAGCAATAAATAGGTAAGTATATAATATATTTTTATCGTAACTCTTACCGTTATGCCTATATCTCGTGCTATTTTCTTTATGCTTTGTTCTTGCTCCCAGAGAACAACAATTTTGGCTTTCAAAAATGTTGTTAATCGAACCATACTTTCAATTTACTCAAAAAACTGATCAAAAACTTAATAAATTGAATAATATTACGAGGAGGATTAATATACCAATGCAAATTACCACGAATTATAAAGTTACCTTCAATCACAGTTTAGTAAATAAGGCAAAGAAGTATTCTAATTGCAACCTTAGCGCATTGTCATAGATATTATAACACTATAGCCGCAGCTCATACAGCTGATAAGTTTTTTAAGTAAAACATGACGGTAGTGCAACAAGCTGTATCAAGCGTAATCTATTAAACTAAACGAGAAATCTATACTAATTTCAACCTAATCTTTTAGTCAATTGAGCAGTTATTATTATCACATATGGTAGAAGTTGAAATTTAAACCTTAAGGTCTAGAAAATTACACCGTAATCAACTTTGTTCGATAAAAGGAGTAATGTTATTCATATTTTCGCCATTAATAACAAGTGAACCGATAGCCGATAGTGGTATAGGCACGGTCTAAGTGATCGGCTGGCGCTGGAGATGCGGGTTCGTATCCTCAAACGGCACAAATTAATGTGGCATCTTTTTGTGAGTATATTGTATCTTGGTATACAATTTAGCCGAAAGACGAAAAATATCAGAAAATTACAAATATGCAAATAAAATGCAGATGAAGCTGCTCGCTCGTTCGCAGCTCAGCGATGATCGCATCACGTGACGTCATTCGTGAGTCATGTGACGCGGCCGGCGCAGGCGACGATATTCTTTAAGTATTGAAGGGGTCTGTTTTCTCTGTCGCTAACTGTACACTGGCTCTTGACCAGTTTTTTGCTGATGAAAGTAATTTAGTGCCTGTTTGAGTTAGGAGACATTTTGCTAAAGCTACATTTTCCGAAAGGGACATTCTGAGAAAGGGATATTTTGCTACCTGTAGTCATTTTGAGAAGTGGTCATTTTGCGACAGAGCCCATCACCTATCGGCCGTTCAGGATCAAAATGTCCAATTCTGAAAATGTCCAACGGTGTCAAAATGTCCAAATCCCAAAATGTCCAATTCTCAAATGTCCAATTCCCAGAATATCTAATTCTCAAAATGTCCAATTCCCAGAATTTCCAATTTTTGAGAATGTGGTAAATTTGTTCATAAACACATTATTTATACATTGTTTATAAACGCTTTATTAATACTTATGAAAAACAATAAATACAAAATACTGATAGAATCAAAATAACTACTATAATAATTATATTGTTATTATACAAATCAATTCTGACTCTCTCTCTCTCTCTGTTGGGGTCACAGTTCTAACCTAACCTAACCCACAAGTTTTGCTACCTGTAGTCCATTCTCAAAGATTGGACATTCTGGGAATTGGAGATTCTGGGAATTGGACATTTAGAGAATTGGATATGTTGGGATTTGGGCATTTTGACCCCGTTGGACATTTTGACCCTGAAGCCTATCGGCGCTAGCCCAGTGGCGTACGTAACGGACTGCTGATTCGAGGTCTCGAGTTCGATTCCCAGTAGCAACGGGCACACAGCTATGACTTTACGTAGTGATGTGTGTATTAAAAATGTTAATTATCGCTCGCTTAGTAATGTGCCCGGTAGATTGCAATAGGCTCTCCCCTATTACATTTGGACCTAAACAAACTGGCAAATCGTGGGTGTGTAATACACCTCTGCCTACCCCTTTGGGAATACAGTCGAGAAGTTATATTATGTTATCATCACCTCACAAAATAAAGCAAGCTTCTCAGATAAAAAAATAATAATGTTTAATTTAAAGTGCTTCATTGAACTTTACATCTATTTATTGTTATTGTTATGCTTTACTGTATGAGAGATGAAATAAACATTTTATTATTAAAAAAAATGACTTTACATCTGTTTTTACTTTTTACAAAACAAACTAGAGTAAGAGTAGATTTTCACTTTACTGGCAAAAATTATCATTTTCTTATGTATTGGAAATCGATAAAAATTCTCTGTAAGTATCAACGTTTCGAAATTTGTATTATCATACCAATATTAAAAACGTGAAAGTTTGTTAGGATGTATGGACGTATGAATGTTTGTTATTCTTTCACGCAAAAACGGCTGACGAATCTGGCTGAAACTTGGTACAGGGATAGATTATAGTACGTAATAACACGTAGGATATTATCCCGGGAATAAGTTCCCATGGCTTGCGGGAATGTTATCCGAATTCCAAGCGGGTGTAGCCGCGGGCAACAGCTTAATATTAAGTATTAAGTAGTTAATTTAATGTTTTAGTGTTCTCAACGTATTTTATATTCTAACGTGATTATATCTGAACGTGTTAGGTTTTAATAAAGTGAAGTAGCAACCTGTCGGATCAATAAGATGGCGAAGATAATTTCCATACTAAAGCTTAGGCTTCGGGAATTTTACCGCTGGCCAGCGCACAGACATCGCAAGTATTAATTAAACTGATTTATCTCGGTTAGCTGCCTTAATGGTCTTTAGTGGCTGGTCTCTTAATCTTTAGACTACCATGTTACTTAAAGAATTATAAATGTTGAATGATATCTGCATATCATAAAAGAATATATGTAACAAGATATTTTGGTAATAAAAATAATCTAGATATATCAATGTAGTCATAATAGTTCCTAGTGGACTCCAAAGCGGCTATGCCGATTTAGATAGATATAGATGAAATTTTCAATGCTTAAAAAATTTAAAAGTCATCATACCAACCGATTTTTTTTTTGTTCCTTGGCAGTTTTGTGCCATTTTTTTTATCAAAAAATAATTTAGTTACGGTTGAGATAACGCATATTGGTCCCAAGCAATTTTAACGTATTTGAAGGCAGAAAGAGAGGCTTAAAACTTATAGTATCTCAACTGATCATAGGCATTCATCTAATGAATGTGATCAGTTGAGATACTGAAATTCATTAACAAGAAAAAAGCGGCCAAGTGCGAGCCGGACTCCGTAGCAGCAAGCAACATAATAAAGTTTTTTTTTTTTTTTGTATTTGAGTTGATTGAATGAAAGGTAGAGACCGAGACCGATATTCTTAGCAATCCATGGTTTCTCCGTGCGGGTCCATCGCGTTGCTGAGTTGGGAACTCGGGACAGTGCCTGGGACTTGCGACCCAAGTGTAGGTTTAGAAGGGGCCCCTTTTGTTGATGTACATCAACACTCACCTTCACTACCCAAGTTCCCCTCCCTGCCTAACCAAATTTGATACAAACCCACTAGTGCCGCTTTAGACATTTTACGATTTATGACGTAAAAAAAAACTACTTACTAGATCTAGTTCAAACCAATTTTCGGTGGAAGTTGACATGGTAACGTTGTTCCCGCCATTAGCGGGACGAAATGACATACACTCACGAGTGCTCCCGAGGCGAGCCGAACGCTGGCGAAAGATTCACGCGCCGGCCGGCGAAGAGTGAGTACGAGTACCGGTACGGTTGAATGATAGACGGCGCGCGCATTTAACGGCGATCTAATTTCACGAAGCTTCTAGAAGCATCATCAGATCAGCTCTCAATCATACCGATCGGTGTTTAAGTGCAGTTAACTCAGATCAGACATTACAGTGCGCGAGTGTATTTCCCGTTGGGCAGCCCAACATCAACGAACTACCATCAGCTCATCATACCTAGGTCATCGGAAGAACGACCTTCAATCAGCTCACTTCATCCACGACCATACAGCACCTCTCATCATCAGCACATCACGTAAGTACGAGTTTACTTCCCATCTCATACCTACCTATATTTCTCCACCTCACTCATAGCCGAGTGTATTCGCAACCCCACGAATACATCTTTTTGGTCCTTTTCGAGCCGGTAACGGCCTCACATTCCACTCATATTACTTACCTATGATATTACAGTCCACTTAATTCAGTTAAATTTCACCTAAATCCCAATTTTCATACGGCGTCGAAAATACCCACTTCACAAAAAAAATCTGCTCGTAATTTTCTGCTCATTTAGTACTAGAATAATCCTTTTCAAGCCGGTAACGGCCTCACATTCCATTCTCATTACCTATTAAAATACAGTCCATTTCATTCTACTTAAACTCATTTAATTTCATTAAAATTCCAATTTTCATACTGGGTAAAAACTACCCACCATCTGACAAAAAAAAAAGTTATCATAACAACTTTGTTTATACGCAAATACTTATATTACATATATATCCCAATTCATCAACTTTCACCGAGTCGGCTTCAAGTCGACTGTACCGCTTCCCGCTCGCCTAGTAACATAGGTACCTAATTGAAAACATAATTCGCTCGCACGAATTCATTCAACATTGAATTGAATTTGTTCCCAGAACCAGAACTTACATTTGCTTGATTCAACTATTTGTGTGAACACTATTTTTTCATTGTGTCCAAAGCAAAGAAGTGTTGATTGCATCATTATTTATCGCAACTTTGTAGGTACTTAAGTGGTCCTGTGCCTTTTAAATAGGTACTTCGCTCACCGGCTAGCGTTAAGATTACCTACCTACTCGTTCGGCTCAATAGTTTTTATGCACACACATTTACTTAGTAATATTGTTTACAAGATTTTATAAGTTTTAGTGTCACAGTGCAAGTAAATAGACACAGTGCAAATAGATAGTGCAGAAGGCAATCTTTTTACGTCATTTTGATTAAACACATTAATTATTTTTTCTCATTATTATATCGCATTGGTGTTAATTAGTTTCCCATCAAGTTTTTTTTTTACGTAATTTCGTTTTGATGTCTCACGCATAGGTAATAAGGCGAAAGTAATTTCAGCACATCAATATACAGGGTGGCGAATTTTAATTTTTGTCATCCGATTTAATTTTATTAAATAATTTTCGTTTTCTCACATACCTAGTAGTTTTATAGGATCATATCAGCACATTTCTCAATATACAGGGTGGCGAATTTAAATTTTTGTCATCGAATTTTTTTTTAATAATTTTCGTTTTCCCTCTCACACATAGTAGTTTTATAGGATCGTTTCAACACATTATTATAATATACAGGGTGTCATAAAAAAAAAAAAAAAAAATTCTTTTTTTCTCGTTCGTTTCTTTTCTTACTCAACATTAGCTACTCAATTAATTTGAGTTTGTTAATTAAGTTTCAGCTCTCATATAGCAAAGTTATTTGCTACCGTTAAGCTGCCGACCGCTTAACTACATCCGCTCACTCAATATATATATATATTTCTTTATTTTTATTTAAAAAAAAAAAAAAAAAAAACAAAAATAACAATGCCGACCAAATCTCAAGCTGCCATCTTCCGGGAGGCAGTTAAAGCAATTGCCTTGCTGAAGGAAATTGCCACAGCAGTGCTTGCCAAAGACACCCGTAAATATAAACACATCGACTTTACTGCTCGCTACCCGAAACTGGAGGAGCACAAGTCCAAATTAGATAATATTTATCACGAGATTTTGGACGATGACGATCTCTCGGATGAGACGGAGGCGATGTACACTAAAAATTTCGAAAGTGCTCTCGCAGATTATGATGAGGTCTTAGTCGCATTCAAGCAGTTGAGTGTGACTCCAGCTCCCCCAGAAACTTCATCTGCTTCTTCCACGTCACCTAATGTTCTGCCCAAGATAGGGCTGCCCAAGTTCAGCTGAAACTTGGTACAGGGATAGATTATAGTACGTAATAACACGTAGGATATTATCCCGGGAATAAGTTCCCATGGCTTGCGGGAATGTTATCCGAATTCCAAGCGGGTGTAGCCGCGGGCAACAGCTTAATATTAAGTATTAAGTAGTTAATTTAATGTTTTAGTGTTCTCAACGTATTTTATATTCTAACGTGATTATATCTGAACGTGTTAGGTTTTAATAAAGTGAAGTAGCAACCTGTCGGATCAATAAGATGGCGAAGATAATTTCCATACTAAAGCTTAGGCTTCGGGAATTTTACCGCTGGCCAGCGCACAGACATCGCAAGTATTAATTAAACTGATTTATCTCGGTTAGCTGCCTTAATGGTCTTTAGTGGCTGGTCTCTTAATCTTTAGACTACCATGTTACTTAAAGAATTATAAATGTTGAATGATATCTGCATATCATAAAAGAATATATGTAACAAGATATTTTGGTAATAAAAATAATCTAGATATATCAATGTAGTCATAATAGTTCCTAGTGGACTCCAAAGCGGCTATGCCGATTTAGATAGATATAGATGAAATTTTCAATGCTTAAAAAATTTAAAAGTCATCATACCAACCGATTTTTTTTTTGTTCCTTGGCAGTTTTGTGCCATTTTTTTTATCAAAAAATAATTTAGTTACGGTTGAGATAACGCATATTGGTCCCAAGCAATTTTAACGTATTTGAAGGCAGAAAGAGAGGCTTAAAACTTACAGTATCTCAACTGATCATAGGCATTCATCTAATGAATGTGATCAGTTGAGATACTGAAATTCATTAACAAGAAAAAAGCGGCCAAGTGCGAGCCGGACTCCGTAGCAGCAAGCAACATAATAAAGTTTTTTTTTTTTTTTGTATTTGAGTTGATTGAATGAAAGGTAGAGACCGAGACCGATATTCTTAGCAATCCGTGATTTCTCCGTGCGGGTCCATCGCGTTGCTGAGTTGGGAACTCGGGACAGTGCCTGGGACTTGCGACCCAAGTGTAGGTTTAGAAGGGGCCCCTTTTGTTGATGTACATCAACACTCACCTTCACTACCCAAGTTCCCCTCCCTGCCTAACCAAATTTGATACAAACCCACTAGTGCCGCTTTAGACATTTTACGATTTATGACGTAAAAAAAAAACTACTTACTAGATCTAGTTCAAACCAATTTTCGGTGGAAGTTGACATGGTAACGTTGTTCCCGCCATTAGCGGGACGAAATGACATACACTCACGAGTGCTCCCGAGGCGAGCCGAACGCTGGCGAAAGATTCACGCGCCGGCCGGCGAAGAGTGAGTACGAGTACCGGTACGGTTGAATGATAGACGGCGCGCGCATTTAACGGCGATCTAATTTCACGAAGCTTCTAGAAGCATCATCAGATCAGCTCTCAATCATACCGATCGGTGTTTAAGTGCAGTTAACTCAGATCAGACATTACAGTGCGCGAGTGTATTTCCCGTTGGGCAGCCCAACATCAACGAACTACCATCAGCTCATCATACCTAGGTCATCGGAAGAACGACCTTCAATCAGCTCACTTCATCCACGACCATACAGCACCTCTCATCATCAGCACATCACGTAAGTACGAGTTTACTTCCCATCTCATACCTACCTATATTTCTCCACCTCACTCATAGCCGAGTGTATTCGCAACCCCACGAATACATCTTTTTGGTCCTTTTCGAGCCGGTAACGGCCTCACATTCCACTCATATTACTTACCTATGATATTACAGTCCACTTAATTCAGTTAAATTTCACCTAAATCCCAATTTTCATACGGCGTCGAAAATACCCACTTCACAAAAAAAATCTGCTCGTAATTTTCTGCTCATTTAGTACTAGAATAATCCTTTTCAAGCCGGTAACGGCCTCACATTCCATTCTCATTACCTATTAAAATACAGTCCATTTCATTCTACTTAAACTCATTTAATTTCATTAAAATTCCAATTTTCATACTGGGTAAAAACTACCCACCATCTGACAAAAAAAAAAGTTATCATAACAACTTTGTTTATACGCAAATACTTATATTACATATATATCCCAATTCATCAACTTTCACCGAGTCGGCTTCAAGTCGACTGTACCGCTTCCCGCTCGCCTAGTAACATAGGTACCTAATTGAAAACATAATTCGCTCGCACGAATTCATTCAACATTGAATTGAATTTGTTCCCAGAACCAGAACTTACATTTGCTTGATTCAACTATTTGTGTGAACACTATTTTTTCATTGTGTCCAAAGCAAAGAAGTGTTGATTGCATCATTATTTATCGCAACTTTGTAGGTACTTAAGTGGTCCTGTGCCTTTTAAATAGGTACTTCGCTCACCGGCTAGCGTTAAGATTACCTACCTACTCGTTCGGCTCAATAGTTTTTATGCACACACATTTACTTAGTAATATTGTTTACAAGATTTTATAAGTTTTAGTGTCACAGTGCAAGTAAATAGACACAGTGCAAATAGATAGTGCAGAAGGCAATCTTTTTACGTCATTTTGATTAAACACATTAATTATTTTTTCTCATTATTATATCGCATTGGTGTTAATTAGTTTCCCATCAAGTTTTTTTTTTACGTAATTTCGTTTTGATGTCTCACGCATAGGTAATAAGGCGAAAGTAATTTCAGCACATCAATATACAGGGTGGCGAATTTTAATTTTTGTCATCCGATTTAATTTTATTAAATAATTTTCGTTTTCTCACATACCTAGTAGTTTTATAGGATCATATCAGCACATTTCTCAATATACAGGGTGGCGAATTTAAATTTTTGTCATCGAATTTTTTTTTAATAATTTTCGTTTTCCCTCTCACACATAGTAGTTTTATAGGATCGTTTCAACACATTATTATAATATACAGGGTGTCATAAAAAAAAAAAAAAAAATTCTTTTTTTCTCGTTCGTTTCTTTTCTTACTCAACATTAGCTACTCAATTAATTTGAGTTTGTTAATTAAGTTTCAGCTCTCATATAGCAAAGTTATTTGCTACCGTTAAGCTGCCGACCGCTTAACTACATCCGCTCACTCAATATATATATATATTTCTTTATTTTTATTTAAAAAAAAAAAAAAAAAAAACAAAAATAACAATGCCGACCAAATCTCAAGCTGCCATCTTCCGGGAGGCAGTTAAAGCAATTGCCTTGCTGAAGGAAATTGCCACAGCAGTGCTTGCCAAAGACACCCGTAAATATAAACACATCGACTTTACTGCTCGCTACCCGAAACTGGAGGAGCACAAGTCCAAATTAGATAATATTTATCACGAGATTTTGGACGATGACGATCTCTCGGATGAGACGGAGGCGATGTACACTAAAAATTTCGAAAGTGCTCTCGCAGATTATGATGAGGTCTTAGTCGCATTCAAGCAGTTGAGTGTGACTCCAGCTCCCCCAGAAACTTCATCTGCTTCTTCCACGTCACCTAATGTTCTGCCCAAGATAGGGCTGCCCAAGTTCAGCTCAAAAATTGAAGACTGGCCTTCTTTCATCGCCATCTTCAGGAGTCTGACGGACGAAATGTCCAACATTTCGGATGCTATAAAGCTCCACTACCTGCTCTCATGCCTATCAGGTGAGGCGCGCAGCATGGTGTCCCATCTTCAGCTCACGGGGGATAACTTCGCCGTAGCCATGGAGATTTTAACCAGGCGCTACGAGAACCGCCGCGTCCTCATCGACCGCTTTGTGGACATCATCATGGGGTTACCACAAATTCATGCCCGCTCTGATATCCGCACACTTTTCCTCACTCCGCTCATCTCAGCTCAATCGGCACTGAACAATTTAGATCTGCCCATGAAAGACTGCGATTATGTCTTCGTATCCATAGTGGTGCGAAAGCTTATGGGTGAGCTCAGGACGCTTTTCGAGCGAAAGTACGGATCGCGTCAAACTCTGCCCACCCTCAAAAATTTAATCGCGTTTCTCGAGGAACACGCGCGTTGTGTAGAGACCGAATGGTCTAGCCCCGGTCCCTCACAAACCAAGCAGCCCTCGCCACAGCCTAGCTCATACCGTAGGCAGTCTCCCATTGCTTCTCCGCGAGGCCCCCCTCGACAGCCCGGGTACCAACAATTTCGGCCTATAGCCCCCGTTGGCAGTCAGCCAGTTTACCGCAGCTCACCCCCAGCCCAGCAAAGGCCCGTCTATTCAGCTCAGCCCTCAGCTCAATCCACTCACACCCCCGTTTACTCAACTCAGCCTTCAGCTCAACCCGCTCACACTCCCAATATTATGCCCTGCCCATTTTGCCGTGAAAGAGGGCACAAGCTCATCGCCTGTCCACAATTCAACGACCAACCGATCCAAGGCCGTTGGGACTTCATTCAGGCTCGCAACCGGTGCCGACGCTGCTTAGGTCCCCACTACGAGAACGAATGCAGGTCCAAGGGGGCTTGCAAAGAGTGTGGAGACGATAGGCACCACACATCCCTACATCGTCCCGGCGCTTCTTCTCCACCCCATTCATCCGCTCATCTTCTACCTCCTCATCTGAGAGATCAGCCCAGACATCGCCCAGCTCAGAAGTACCAGCATCAATCCGCACACGCCTTACCGGTGGCACCACCACCTCCCAACAATCCACCCAATCACTCACGTTCACCCAGTAGGTCACGTGTAGGTGGTCAACAATGACTACCTACAATAACAGAACACAATGAGGACGAAATTCAGCCCACACACTCACACTCACACAAACTACATACACACTCAGCCCATACACAGACACCACAAGCCCACTTTGCGATATTAGATCCAAGAGAGGATCATAGTCACTGTAATTCTGCACAACGTGATGAACACGTCACTAATCAGCCCATTTTATTGCCTACCGTCTCGCTAAAAATAGCAGACGTACATGGCCATTTTCACATAGCGCGAGCCTTGTTAGACACAGGTAGCATGCTAACGCTTATAACTCAGCGCATGGCTCGGATTTTAAAATTACCACTCAACTCAACATCATTAAAAATCGCAGGAGTGGGAAACCACAACTCACAGGAATCAAAGGCATCAATTACAATAGTATGTCGTCCTACACACTATGACACACCTACAATTACGGCTACAGCTCATATTTTAGAAAATGTTACCGGTTACTTACCGTTACATAAAGTCCCACATATTGCACGGGTGAGAGGGCAACCACCGGTTCCGTTAGCGGATCAGGAATACGATACACCAGCTCCAATTGACCTCTTGTTGGGTTGTGATGTTCTCGGCCAAGTTCTGGACGGGAATAAGTTCTCGTTAGGCCGGGGGAAGCCCATAGCCTTCGGCACGATTTTTGACTTCACATTGATAGGCCCCATTCAGGACCTATGTGCAACACCGGCAAACCAGTGTAACCCAGCTCACATTATCAGCTCATACCCTGAATCAGACGTTTCTACACATGAAATTTGCAAGAGCCTTGAGAGATTTTGGGAGTCAGAAGAACCCCAACCTCATATGCAGACCAGCCCATTACAAGAGCAGTGCGAGGAAATTTTCCGCACTACAACCACTCGTGACCCATCAGGTCGTTATATGGTAACTTTGCCCTTTCTACCAGATGCGCCGATCTTAGGCAACACTCATGCTATTGCGTTACGTAGGTTCCTCAATCTTGAAAGGAAGCTACAGGCCAATCCACCCCTCCGCTCAAAATATGTAGCCTTCATGAATGAGTATCTGAACATGGGACACATGGCACCATGTCACCCAAGTACCTTCGCGAATAAACCTCACTTCTATATTCCCCATCATGGCATCTTCAAAGCGGGATCAGATAAGCTACGCACTGTATTTGACGGTAGTAGTAAAAGCTCAAATGGCGTCAGCCTAAATGACTGCCTTCACACAGGTCCAGCTCTGCAACAAGATATTGTTGACATTATTATGTCTTTTAGGACACATCCCGTAGTTTTCAGTACTGACATCAGAATGATGTTCAGAAACATACTCATCCACCCAGACCAAAGACAGTATCAGCTCATTTTATGGCGGTCGTCACCTGACCAGCCTCTGCTCACATATTCACTTCATACCGTTACATACGGTTTACGATCCAGCCCGTACCAGGCCATCCGCACTCTACTTCAACTGGCTGATGACGAAGGTCATCGCTACCCGCATGCTGCTCACATCATACGACGCTCAATTTTCGTCGACGATATACTTTCTGGTCACGACTCTGTGGAGTCTGCGCAGGCACTCCAAACAGAGTTGATTAACTTACTTGCCCTAGGTGGCTTTCAGCTCAGTAAATGGACCTCAAATTCTCCCCAGCTCCTGGAACGGTTCCCAGATGACCAATGCGACATGCCTAAAGACTTTGACCTCAGCCCAGAATCGAATTCCATCAAGGTCTTAGGTATACAATGGATTCCTCAATCAGACGAGTTCACGTATCGCATCTCTCTCCCCTCATTCAACCAAGTTACCAAGCGCTTCATTCTCAGCACAGTCGCATCGCATTATGACCCCAATGGCTGGGTTACCCCAGTTATCTTCCGCGCAAAGCTTCTCTTACAGAAGTTATGGCTCATGAAACTGGGATGGGACAAGCCCACCCCAGATGAAGTCCACACAGAGTGGCAACACATCTCAGAGGATCTTCCTCAGCTCTCAAGTCTGCGTTTACCTCGGCACATTTGCAAATCCAAGTCCGCGTCCACTTACTCGCTTCACGGCTTCGCGGACGCGTCAGAAGCCGGTTTTGGCGCTGTCATCTACCTTCATGAGCTCGATGCCAATGGACTGGTCAATGTACATCTGGTCATTGCCAAGTCAAAGGTAGCTCCTATTAAGAATAGACTCACAGTTCCCAAGCTAGAACTATCAGCTGCAGCTCTTTTATCACAGCTCATGGCTCGAGTGTCAGCTGATTTGTCGGCTCACCTCACAATAAGCCAACATACCTGTTGGTCAGACAGCACAATAGTGTTAGCGTGGCTCAACACGCCCCCTCATCGGCTCCAGACATTCGAGGCCAATCGAGTGTCTAAAATAAAGTCCAATCCGACCTGCTCCACGTGGAGACACGTTCCCACGAACCTCAACCCTGCAGATTGTGCAAGCAGGGGAATGTCAGCTCACGCTCTTTCAGCTCATGACCTCTGGTGGTCTCCCAGCTGGCTCAAAGAGCCTCCTCACACTTGGCCCAAGATGCCAGTGGCTTTAGGTCATCACGCTTTACTAGGTCTTAAGCCACAAAAGGTGCCTGCTCATATAGCGGTTCCTGATCTGGATCATGAGCTGCTTACGCGCTTCAGCGCTCTGGACAAGCTCGTCGGAGTGACGGCTTGTTCAGCAGAACGAGTTTGCGGATGATATCCATCGTCTGCAAACTAACAGACTTTGCACCAACCGACTACAGCGTCTTTCACCGTTTTTGAAAGATGGTCTCTTGAGAGTCGGTGGTCGTCTCTCTCATGCGTCAATTAGATATGATGCTCAACATCCACTCATTCTGCCCAGCTCTAGCCCACTCGTAGACCTTATTATTGACCATTATCACAAAATACACTGCCATCCTGGCGCTGATACTTTACATGCCATTCTACGCCAGCAATTCTGGATACTATCTGCTCGCCGTGTGGTCCGACACCGTGTATTTAAATGTATTCGATGTTTTCGAAACCGCGCTCAACCTACAGCCCCGTTCATGGGTGACCTGCCGGCGGACAGGGTTAACCCTCAACCGGTATTTAGCCAAGTCACGACTGACTTTGCCGGCCCATTTCACGTAAAGTCTAGCACGTTACGGAACGCTAAACTCTTGAAAGCGTACTTCTGTATATTTGTTTGTCTCTCAACGAAGGCCGTTCATTTGGAGGCCGTCTCAGCTCTTACAACGGAAGCCTTTCTTGCGGCGTTACAAAGATTTATCTCGCGACGCGGTGCTCCGGTCTTAATTAGATCAGACTGCGGCACAAATTATGTAGGTGCTAGGAATCATCTCATTGAAGTTCAGAACTTCCTAAATGCGAATAATGAGGCAATCACACACAGACTTGCCACTCAGCACATAACCTGGTTACTGAACCCCCCCAAGGGGCCCTGGTTCGGTGCTTTACATGAAATTAATGTCAAATCTACTAAAAAATTACTTTATCGCGTGGTTGGTGAACAACACTTCACATTTGAAGAATTCAGCACACTTCTGGCACGAATCGAAGCCGTACTCAACTCTAGACCCCTCTGCCCACTTTCGTCTGACCCCTCGGACTTTGAACCCTTAACTCCCGGTCATTTTATTATTGGTCGTCCGCTCACAGCTCTGCCCGAGCCGTCCTTTGATGACAGGCCATTATCCGCTCATAGACGCTTTCAGCTCATACAAGCTCTTTCCCAGCGCTTTTGGACACTGTGGACCCAGTCCTACCTCCATACACTCCAAACCCGCTCCAAATGGCTCTCCCCTTCCTCACCTCCTCAAGTCGGCGAACTCGTACTCGTCAAAGAAGATGACCTGCCACCGCTGCAATGGAGACTGGGTCGAATTACCCGCACAATACCGGGCAAGGATGGAATGATCCGAGTTGTGGATCTGGACACAGCCCAAGGACATCTGCGCAGACCTGTGCTCAAGATAGCCAGGTTGCCGTTGGATTCAGCTCAAGAAGAGGGTCTTCCTCGGGCCCCCCAGGATGTTCCCGCCATTAGCGGGACGAAATGACATACACTCACGAGTGCTCCCGAGGCGAGCCGAACGCTGGCGAAAGATTCACGCGCCGGCCGGCGAAGAGTGAGTACGAGTACCGGTACGGTTGAATGATAGACGGCGCGCGCATTTAACGGCGATCTAATTTCACGAAGCTTCTAGAAGCATCATCAGATCAGCTCTCAATCATACCGATCGGTGTTTAAGTGCAGTTAACTCAGATCAGACATTACAGTGCGCGAGTGTATTTCCCGTTGGGCAGCCCAACATCAACGAACTACCATCAGCTCATCATACCTAGGTCATCGGAAGAACGACCTTCAATCAGCTCACTTCATCCACGACCATACAGCACCTCTCATCATCAGCACATCACGTAAGTACGAGTTTACTTCCCATCTCATACCTACCTATATTTCTCCACCTCACTCATAGCCGAGTGTATTCGCAACCCCACGAATACAAACGTACATCATATATTTTTTTAGTTTTATCACAGATTACATAATATTATACTAATGTTTTATCATTCTCTTATTTAAGAAGTTACGGTGGGGGATGACACACATTTTACCACTTTGGAAGTGTCTCTCGCGCAAAATATTCAGTTACAAATAAAAAATATTAGAAACCTCAGTATCATTTTTGAAGATATATTCATAGATACACGTATGGGTTTGATGAAAAAAAAATTTTTGTGTTTCAGTTCTAAGTATGGGGAACCCCAAAATTTATTATTTTATTTCTATTTTTGGGTGAAAATCTTAAGGCGGTACACAGAACACATGTACTTGCCAAGTGTCAACAGCATAGTTCTTATAGTTTCGGAAAAAAGTGGCTGTGACATGCGGACGGACAGACAGACAGACATGACGAATCTATAAGGGTTCCGTTTTTTGCCATTTGGCAACGGAACCTGAAAAGTAAATCTAAGTATGTACATTTGCATTCTAGAATCCATGTTACAAGGTAATTAAGCTATGCTTACTTTGGGTCCAGATAGCGCTGTGTAGAATTTCCTAAAATATTAATGAATTATTATTATTATGTAAAAGAAAAATATATCTATTTGATACTGTTGGAAGCTTACGCGAATATCACATATTGAAATAAAACTATTTTCGGATTCTATCGCGACTTATTTGATGTTATTTTATTATTTATGGTCTCACCGAGACCAGGGCAGCTGAAAAGCAACCGAAACGTCGGGTTCAATGTAAATAATAAAATAATATATCTATTTGTTTACACAGTTCGTAGTAAGTAGACATTGTGTTAAGTTACCCTACTTCTTAAGAATGGCTGTTCTGTTATAAATTCAAAGTTAGACCTTGCAGACCTATTTGTCTTGATAATTCACTCTGCCATTTTTCTCTCTACATAGCTTAATTCATTGCGTAAATTGTACAGGCGTGAAGTTATTTTCAAATTCATAATTATAAGACGTACCTACTCACTGCACCTATCATTAATTACACCAACGAATGTGACAAGTTAGCAAGCCGCAGGATTAAAGTCTTCACATGATCCCAGAACAAATTGGCCGTTTAATGAGATAGTTGGAGAGTGGGCGGCAGGATTAGCTCTAAATGAATCAAAGTTACTCTGGGCCTCAGTCGATCGATCGCCTCGCACAGATACGTGTCTGATGTTGTTCTGGATTCAATCACTTAATTAACTAGCTTGAATGTCTACTAGCAGTGGGTATTTATGTAACCAAACAGAATGAAAATAAATCGAGGGACAATAATTAAATGTTTGTATCTCGAATTGTCTAGAAGATGTCTTGCAGCTTAAATGATATTGACGGCCTCTGTGGCGTAGCGGTAATGCTACGACAGAGGGCGCGGGTTCGATTCCCGCTATGTACAAATATTTGTATGCATGTATATGTCTATTTGCATTGGCCTGGTGTTTCTATCTATAATAGGTACAAGTATATAAGTATGTTTATTCGCATTCTGGAACCCATAACACAAGCTAGTTAAACTATGCTTACTTTGGGTTTAGAAAGCGCTATGTAGAATGTCGTAGAATATTTATAGAATATTTAAATCAAAAGTTGCTTATTTACTTTAGTCTTTACACGTAGAAGGTACTATGTATATTTAATATGCATAGGTATAGTTAATTGAATTTTAAAGCGGATTCTATGGTTTTCTACGACATCCGAGTGCCTATCCCGGTTGTCTCCTTGTCCTTCTTTCCAGGTTTGGTTTATTTTGGCTTTTACGGAAGCGACTGTCGTCAGACCTCCCAACCTCGAAAGGAAACCAAAGACCCTAAATATGAGCGGGAGTGCTTTAATACCCTTGACATCCATTTTTAGGGTTCCGTAGCCAAATGGCTAAAAACGGAACCCTTATAGATTCGTCATGTCTGTCTGTCTGTCCGTCCGTATGTCACAGCCACTTTTTCCGAAACTATAAGTATCTATGGATAGGTCTTCAAAAATGATTCTGAGGTTTCTAATATCATCATTTTTTTCTAAACTGAATAGTTTGCACGAGAGACACTTCCAAAGTGGTAAAATGTTTGCCCTCCCCCCCCCCCGTTACTTCTAAAATAAGAGAATGATAAAACTAAAAAAATATATAATGATGTACATTACCATGTGTACTTCCAACGAAAATTGGTTTGAACGAGATCTAGTAAGTACTTTTTTTTAATACGTCAGAAATCGTAAACCGCAATTTACCTTTCATTCAAACAACTCAAATATAAAAATTAAAAAAAAACCATTATTATGTTACTTGCTGCTACGGAACCCTTAATGGGCGAGTCCGACTCGCACTTGGCCGCTTTTTTCTTCAACATTACCGATCCAACTTACTGTAAATCGAACGTTATTTTGTCAAGTTCCAGCTTATATGTTGTATTTAACATAACATAACATAAACTCACGCCTATATCCCCGAAGGGGTAGGCAGAGGTGCTAGCACCCACATTTCGCCAGTTTATGTTTAGGTCCCAATGTAATAGGTGGCGAGCCTATTGCCATTAACCGGGCACTTATAAGCCTGCGATAAATACACACATAACTTCGAAAAGCATCGAAAAGTCATTGGTGTGTGCCATGGTAAAACCTGGGATCGAACCCGAGACCTCGTCTCAGCAGTCCATTACCCATACCACTAGGCTACCGCGGCGTTGTATTTAATTCATTTCTTTATTTTATTCTACCATAGATTTATCTGTCAACGTGTCTACAAACCTATGAATAATCACACCAGTTCACGCGCTTGAGTTAAAATCCAACCACAGACCACAGCCCTGAAACACGCTGCTTAATATTATTATTATTCATACGCAGCATTCCTGGTAATTGGCTTGGCTCCTATTATAAATAGGTCTATACATATGAAATTGCCGAAATTTTCTTACAAATTCATGAATTCGTTATTCCTGTAATTTAATAGCTATTTCCATTATATACAGTACGGACTTGAGTTTCCTTTGGTATATACTATTCTGGATAACCTGTTTCTGTAGCCTGAAATAACTTTTTTCTAATCGTAGACATTCCAAAAACTTTCCAAAAAGGGCTTAAAAGTTTTGTATCTCCTAACATATTAACTCAGACGTAAAATTGAATATGGAATATGGATAAAGGAAGTTCTTTTTAGAAATAATATATCGATTCCATTGTTATTCCTTTTAAATTACTCAATAGATCGTCAATCACACTTTATAAAGAAATATAAAATAACGTCAAAAGGTAACAATAGACGAAGCCTTCATTTCCTTTATTCATCAAAGCAAGAGTTCAATGACACTTTGAAATCAACCTTAAAAGTCTTTTCTTTAATATAAATCATCGTAAAAATCACACAAAGTTACTTTCACATTTTTTGTTTTATTTTTCATAATATAGCCATACAATAAGACCGACTGTTTCAAAATGTACAAAATAATTTATGAAGAACATTAAGACAACGTTCATAATCGTTACATTTTTGTAATGTCCACGTACTTTTTGGGTGCCTATTATATTTTTTATGATCAATCTCCGTCACTTCCAATATTGTTTTTAGGGTTTCATTGCTTTACAAAAATGTCTGAAAGTATTTTCAAATGTTGATATTTCAAAGAAGATATTTGTGTCCTGAAGGCAAGATGAAGAAATGCTCTAAAATAACATTTAATCATCATAATCTCATATATAATAATTAAATAGGCAAGAGCTAAGTAGGTAAGGCACTTTGGCTCTCAGAAGTTTGTTTCAATAGATTATGATGAGAATTTAATTTTAGATTTTTTAAGACCCACTTATCAGCCTTGTCTCAATGCAGTAGGTTATCACTGGTCATCACTGACAGCATAATATAATTTTGATGTATTATTTGTACCTATTGACATTCATATGTGTTATATACTTCGTAATATAGATGAATGAAGATGCGACATAAATGAATAAACATGGTGTAAATATATTTTACTATCTGTTGCCCGCGGCTCCGCCCGCGTGGATTTCTGATCCCGTTCCCGTTCCCGCTTGCCATGGGAACCTAGAGATAAAAAGCCTATGTGTTATTCCAGACTATAATCTTTCCTTGTATCAAAATCCACCCTGATCCGGTCAGCCGTTTTTGCGTGAAAGAGTAACAAACTCCATAGTTACAAACGTTCGGGTTTATAATATTAGCAGGATTAAATATGATATTGTGGCCCGCTATAATATGGTAATAATGACAAATACCTTTGAAAATCAAAATTCTACAAACAGACATAATACAATATGTTCGCAGAAATTTGCCCCAGGTTAAACACGTCTGACCTAAAATATAACAGCACGTAATCAACATCAAATATTTTATTGTGTTCTTTATACGGGCAGCAACAAGAGATTGGTTCGATTTATACTGCTTCATGTTATATTTATGAGTGTCTCGGGTAATGTTATACATTTATAGAGTCTTTATTACTATTATTTTATATTTTATACCACTTAGGTGGCAGACAAGTACACAGCCCACCTGATGGGAAGCGGTTATCGCGGACGTATACAACATAAAGGACGTCACACTCGCGCTGCCGACCCTGTAAAAATCTAATGCCCTTCTTGAAGAGCCCCATATTGTGGTGGCTTGAGAAAACCACAGCAGTGAGATCATTCTACAGTGTAATAAAAATAAAATATAATGTTCATGGTCCCCACCACGACCTTTGGGACTCAGGCCAACCTTACCCACAAGCCGGTACACCTACTAATTGATGGGCGAAACTCTGGGTTTCCTCTTAATGTTGGGAGGTAGACACCAATCACTCCCACAGAAATTAACTAAACCCAATTGAAAGGAGGAGTAAGAGAGTGGATCTCGGAATTCAAAGTGTAAGTTTTGGATACCAGATATGGTCTTTCAGATATGGTCTAATTCTGGTAGAGTCAGGTGCTCATCAAAAGACAAATTCAATCTAATGGGTAAAGATTACTAGTTTTTGTAATAATCCAATAAATTGAATTTCGTTTAGTTCCTTCATCATCAAAAACTGTCAGTGAAATCTTAGTAATTTTAAATCTATCCAGAGCAGAGGTACTGATGAGACCCAAGCGCAGGGCACGCCGCAATAGCGGCGGTAAGGCCCATCATGGAGGATTGGCTAGAGAGGCGACACGGAAGCCTCTCGTACCGACTGATGCAGGTGATCTCCGGGAAGGGGTGCTTCGGGGACCACCTGCATCGGATCAGGAAGGAGCCAACGCCTGAGTGTCATCACTGTGACGCGAGCGAGGACTCAGGGCTGCACACGCTGGCGGACTGCCCGGCGTGGGAGGTGCCGAGGCGTGACCTCGTGGCAGCCATCGGGGTGGGAGTCCTCTCGCTCGGCAGTATGATTGCGGCAATGGTGCGGAGCGCGAGCGCGTGGGCCGCCGTGAGCATGTTATGCTTGCGAAGGAGATGGCGGAGCGCGCCCGGGAGAGGTTCAGAACTCTCCCGGCCCGCCGAGCCCGCAACATGCTCGCCGCGCGTCGCAGGCGACTCAGGCGCCGGAGGTCGCTTAACGACCTCCGTCCTCCATGAGCGTAGGCCTGGGGGTGGCAGGTGAGGCCGCCTGTCACCCCAGCAGAAGCAGGCCGGGACGGTGGGGCGACTAGCGCCCCTCCCCCAAACCGGGGCAAGACGGGGACACCGTGGTTCCCAAACCCGAGGGGGCCATCTCGAAACCGGAGATGGCCCAGGGTCAGTCGGGGTGTGAACGATATGCTCTATGGGCAACCTTACACCCCGGCGTCAGCAGACCCGAGACGGTTTTAGTCGGTTCAAGCCCGACATAACCGCCCCCGCTGTCCGGCGGGGGGGTATCCGAGGGGATTTCCGCACGAAAAAAAAACAAAAAAAAGGTACCGATTAGACTAGAAAGATGTTGGCAACAGCGAACAAAACCACAAGTAATTATGTGAACAGAAAAGGTAATATAAAGTTAGTGGCTTATAACATGTTGAAGCGTTCAACAAACTGTGGTTGCTCTCGTGTGAAACTTTTGAGTATAGTTACTCGCTCTTATTACAGCCACGATATGCAAAATGGCGAAAGAAAATAATTCAATAACAACAATTCACACTTTGCTTTTACCCGTTGTTGTTGGGTAACTTTATTATATGTTTCGACAGCTCGTCTTAGTGATTAAATCTGACGTAATTAAACTTAAATTTTATACCAAGTTACCATTTCGAAATAAACGGTAAGGAATTTTGACATTTCCAATTAAATTTGTAAAGTCCTGATTGTTAATATTTAACTGCTGCGTGTATATGTACTTGCTTATTTATAAGTAAAAATTACATTATTTACTTAATTATGTATACGACATAATACGTTTAAATTTGTGCTGACTACTTTACTTTACTTAAAAGATCAAAACCTCTTAATGACACAGTTAAAATACAGATTTCATGTACGGTGTGCAATATGTACTAACTTTAAATATGGTATGTAATATGGTAGGGTATGTAAGGCGGAGGACTGGGTGTGGTGACGAGTCTTGGGAATGGCAAATGTTTACCAGGGGATCAGGCTGTTGATGAAGATAATTATGATCGATTTTAAAGTGCATCTAAACTTGGCATTGGATTGGATTTCAACTCTTTTTTTGAGCGAACAATTAACCGATAGGAACTTGGCCCCCTTTTTAACAGGTATGTTTTCGGTGGGATATTACCTTACAGAAACTTGAACACTACTAATCCAAACAAAAATGTTAGGTCATCAAAAATCTCGCGTGCGCCGCCATAATTCAGAGTCGGAGGAAACATCTTGAAATATTATGCTTTTTGTAGAACGCTCTCAAAACGAGAGCAATTTATTTAATGCACTAGATAGTTGTTTCGCCACAATTTTCGCTACATGTGAGTGGTTCGCACTGCCCAAGACTATTCTTTTAAGTATTTTCCACCTCACGTTTAGAACTTCTCAATGGGGCTTCTATTTTTGCACAGTTGACCAGGTTTCACTTAAAAAGTACAGTGTAGGTATCTTTACGCCTCTACATATTAATAACTAATGTAAATCACTTCAAGAAACAAATAAAGAAATATCAGTTTCATAGTTAAGTTTTCATCTCTTAAATTCCACATCAAAGCTCCAAAAGCATCTTCTGTAACTCCTTCAGATATGAGCTCTTTCACTTAAGAATTGTGTAGGTACCTGTTCTTATTTGTTTTCTTAAACTAACTTTACAATCATGTATATATTGAAGTTTTCTAGATAAGTCCGTAAATAACTTTGAGATATGATCACGTTCTTCTAATCCTGGTATGGTATGGTTTCGCGAGCTGGTATCCGCAACTCCACGACAAGGCGCGGTTTTTGCGTGAGGGTGGGCATTTCACTCGATCCACCCCTACTCATTGAAGAACGCCAGCAGGCTATTCACGCTGCTGGCGATCTCCCGGAGCGTACCTGTATTTCCGAAGTACTTAACCCTGTATGTGGCGGTTACAGGGCAGTGTAGGAGCACGTGTGCCGCTGTTTCTTCCTCTTTCATGCAGGCTCTGCAGAGAGGGCTGTCGGTGATTCCCAAAATATAAAGGTGTTTATTGAAGGAGCCGTGCCCCGTGATGGCAGCTGGGCCGTGCGCAGTTGCTGTTTGGTCAGTTGTCGAAGACGCCTGGTCAGTCTATTTTCAAGCACGGGGAGTGCTTCTCTCGCCTGTCTGCAAACTTCCAGATTTATCCAATAGCTGTTGTGTTGATCTCTCGTTCGTTTGTTTACCATGGTTCGTAGGTATGCAAAGGGGATCGGTATTATGGGCTCAGGTCCAATTACCACCATGTCAGATCCTCTCCTGGCAAGCTCATCTGCTGCATCATTGCCGCGCGAGCCGCTGTGGCCCTTAATCCATTGCAAGGTTATGTTGTTGAAATGGCCTATTTGGTTCAGTTTACGATGGCACTCCAATATTAGTCCCGAGTTTATAGTGTGGCTGTTAAAGCTTGCAGCACGGCCATGCTGTCGGAGAGTATGCGTATTGAGTGGCCTTCCACTCTCCTGGCCATTACCGCTGAAGCTGCCAGGGTAATCCCCATGCATTCAGCTTGAAATACTGTGTCTTCTAATCCTGTTGAAGCGTTTAGAAGTACTGCTTCATCAAACTTTACCTTAAATTTACCGTCTCAAACTCAATCATGATTTTATGTTACTAAATAATATTATATTCTGTTAACATTAAGTGCAATGAAGTTTGAAACAAGTATTTTTATTACTTCCCAGGACTTATTAACTATTTGAAGACTGTGACTTATCTTCTAAAGGCTTCATAATATCTTTAGACTTTAATCACAAAAAAAAACACCCGTTCATGCTGAGAACCTACGAATTAAGTCATGTTGAAAAAAGAACTGTATTAAGAGTCGTTATAATAGCATCGGATGGTATTCTATTATATATCAGGCAAGAAAAAAAACTTGAAGTTTGAAGTATTTAAGCATGAGAAAACAGTGTCGTCCCACAGGGTGACACCCAGTGTTCATGACAGAAAATAAGTAGCTATATAATGCGTTAAAAATGGTGAATTGCAATACATGGAATATTCACGTAAACTTCCGACAATATAATATATTCTATAAAAATTTAATTCGAAAAAAGTTTATATCCAGGCCGAAATTTGAACCTGCGACCAGCCCCTTTCTATGGGAATACCTTTACCAACTGACCTACCTGGATACGTCCTGAATAACCGCAATTCTACTCTACAATTATGTCTTAGAGCGCCGTTGTTCATTGTTTCCGTTACTTGATAAGAACGTCCGGGATGTTTACTTTTTCGTGAGCATACTAATTGCTTCAAAATTTAAGTCATTAATAAATTATTGAATTCCCAGTTACACAACACATACCTTTTGATACGATAACGGAAAAGAGCCGCCCGGCTCTGTTCCATGATACCATTCTGATAAATAAATATTATTACCATAGTATAGTTTACAATAAACGTGTGCAAAATTTTATGGGCATCGAAAGCCAGAGTCAGCTCAATTTTGTAACCAGATTTATGTGAACTGGTGCTTAAATTTTTGTAAAGGATCATTGATACATTTTAAAATCTTCTCTACTATTATAAAAACAAGACGAAAATACTTTTAACTATACTCACAATTTTTAAACGAAATCACGTATTAACAATTTTGCACTCTCTAGAGAAAAAATTGACGTCTACTAAGGAGAATAAGTACCGTACACAGCAACAATATTACTTCGTCGGTAAAACAAACTACCTTTGAACAAATATTTGATGGTAGAATTATGTTGGTTATGTAATGTCGTTTTTTCGTAGATTGAGAGCTTAAAACAATGTGACACTAGGGAGTATAGCAGCCAGCACTGCACTGATGAGTAAATCGAGATTTTGAATAAGATTTGAGATTACGGACGACGTAGTCACGTTATCTTATCAAGATCTTTAATTTAAGCATCTTCTAAGTGGTCAGTAATTTATATTTGTGTTGCCACAACAGACACACGACCTCAATATGGAGATTTATCACCAGAAAAAAAGTTTAGCAGTCATGGAATTCCATTTGATTTTTTATTTATTTAAAACATATATTGTAATTACTAGTAAAAATTCAACAGTCATAACTTACATAAATATTGATAGGAAAAGCGGTATTAAAATAGATTAAAGTTTGAATCACAAGTGCAATGATTATTGGGGTTCGGAACATCGGATCGCAACCGGAATTGGGTTCGGATGATGATGATTATGATGACATCCAATAAAAAATTGTAATCATAGGTAAATCCCACTGGATTACATGTGGTCAATGCTTGGAAATTGAGTTCCATATGTTTTTTAATAAGTCTCTTTAAAATGTAAAATATAATAAAAGTAGTTACACTGACCGTCCGAAAAATAAATAATGATTTTCTGTTAATATAAGGTTACGTCGCATTAAATTTTACGAGAATCAGCACTATAAATTGAAATCAAAATCTAGACAAAATCCACGCCAAATGTTTAGAGGAGTGGTGGGATATAATTTACTAATAGGTTTAGGAACCCACCAAGATCTTCGAGGCCTTTTTTTTTGTTCGGGCAGGAAAAAATTTACCTCATCCGCATATCGCGCGGTACGGGGAAACTGCACGGTTATAAGGGGCTCACACTACACTAGTTGCAGGAATACGTGCGCAAACCGCCTGGTTCGCGGGAGGTGAATCGGATCAGTGAAGTTGTCTGCCTCCTTGATCCGCTGCGCCGCCTCCTTTTGCGAGATGACTTCCTCGGAGAAAGATGCGACTGCAGTGAAACTCCTCACGAGATCTTCGGGAGAAATTTCGAAAAAAGAAATCGTAAGCGTCCACCATTTTACTGTACACCTACATAGAAGTCATTGGCTATTATAATACATAGGATGGTCTAGTAATTCTGCGTTATTGTGCTCCAAATACTCTTTTGTTCGCCGGACCTGCGGGCTGCTTTTGTTGTGATGAAGAATGATGCGTCTGTTGCAATTTTCTTTTTGAAGTTTGGCGACTTTTGAGGTTAACAAATTGTTGCAAACCAATTAAGATTAATACTTCTAACATTATTGTCAAATTTCAGCTTTACTCAGTATCATAAGCATGACAACTGGATGTAGAGACAAAATTGTTAATTAAAGAAGAAAGTAAGAATAATATATGGCTGCATACACAAAAATTCTGTAGAACAAAGTGATCCGAAAAAAGATGTAAGCAGAAAGACATAAAAATAAAAGCGAATAGCTTGTCTATTAGTCCTGTTGACGGTGGTACTTGGTGGAACTTGCTACACATAACTATTAAATCACTGTACTTCTCCACAATACGTATTTATAAAACCTGACCAATTTGGCCTCACGGTATTCTCAAAGGTTTTTATGACAGTTACTCATCTCCTGTCATACAACAAACAGTCATTAAACCATTTTAACAGCTAAGGATAAAGTGTGAAATGGGCCCCACCAAGTCCTTCGAGGCCCAAGCCAAGCTCACCTGCCAATTGACAAACGAGTCTCTGCCATACCTCTTGGAGTTAGAACGTCGGATGGCAGTGCGTTGACTTGGGTTCCGAAGATCTTAGTGAGGCCTCATATGCCCAGGGTTGACAGGCTTTCACTAATCATCATAAATTGGGGTTTTACTTAATTATTTCCTCACCTAAAACACAGGAAAAGCAATAGTATCTAAAATGAATATTGTTCATGTAAGAACATTGAATGCTTTCTGCACGTCCCACTGCAGTGGTTCATGCTACATTATTTCTTTTGCTCTGGTTAACATTCCGCCAGTACATAGCCAACCAACTCTCATGATGAATACAAATTTTAGACAACCATTCCTAGGTCACCTATGAAAGGTTTGGCAAACGATTCAAGTATATATACCTAGATTAGAATAGGTGCCAGCCTGTTGAACCATTCCATTTCTTTAATATGTAGAGACTGGGCCATGTGCCAGTTGACGGGTGCCAGGCTATTATAGTCCCACTATATGAGGGATAAGGTTCACAGTAGGAATGTAAAATTTACCGTGACGTTTTGTTTTTGTAAAAGAATATTATACTCGAAACTACTAGTATTCCCCCTCGTCCCTGCCCAGCTAAGCTACATTGCTTGTTCAATTAAATTTTTAAGCATTTTGTATGCTTACTTTTTTCTAAAGATTTAGATCGGAAAAAGAGAACATCTAGGACGGGACTTGAACCCGCGACCAGTCCCTTACAGGGGGAATGCTCTGACCAACTGAGCCACCTAGACACGTCCCAGATATTCGAAATTCTCCGATACATTATTACGTCTTAAGGCGACCTTGGAGCCATCTACCGTAATTCTTGCGAACTACGGAAACAATGAACAACTTTACAGTCATTTTTAAACATTGTTTTTTGATGACTCCGCCTAATTAATTCAATTAAATTTTTAAGCATTTTGTATGCTTACTTTTTTCTAAAGATTTAGATCGGAAAAAGAGAACATCTAGGACGGGACTTGAACCCGCGACCAGTCCCTTACAGGGGGAATGCTCTGACCAACTGAGCCACCTAGACACGTCCCAGATATTCGAAATTCTCCGATACATTATTACGTCTTAAGGCGACCTTGGAGCCATCTACCGTAATTCTTGCGAACTACGGAAACAATGAACAACTTTACAGTCATTTTTAAACATTGTTTTTTGATGACTGCGCCTAATTAATTCAATAAATTTTTTAAGCATTTTGTATGCTTACTTTTTTCTAAAGATTTAGATCGGAAAAAGAGAACATCTAGGACGGGACTTGAACCCGCGACCAGTCCCTTACAGGGGGAATGCTCTGAGCAACTGAGCCACCTAGACACGTCCCAGATATTCGAAATTCTCCGATACATTATTACGTCTTAAGGCGACGTTGGAGCCATCTACCGTAATTCTTGCGAACTACGGAAACAATGAACAACTTTACAGTCATTTTTAAACATTGTTTTTGATGACTCCGCCTAATTAATTCAATTAAATTTTTAAGCATTTTGTATGCTTACTTTTTTCTAAAGATTTTAGAAAAAGAGAACATCTAGGACGGGACTTGAACCCGCGACCAGTCCCTTAGTTTTGATCAATGCAATTGAATAGAGTGATAAGCGTAAATAATAAAAAAAAAATTACGATGTGCAAACAAGGTTTAAAATCGTTCGGGTACAGTACGTGTATTGGATAATAGTAATTATAGGAACTACGCTGAGAGGTGGTGTCAGACAAGGATGCGTAGCGTCTCATATTCGAACAGTATATGGACATCACAGTTGTTAGATAAATCTGCAAGATAATGAATGGGGCTTAGGTTACGAGAAAAATCTTTCTATCTTATCGGAAACAACTACCCTGTATGAAAAAGCTAAATCAGCAGTTTAAACGGAAATAAACGAGTATTGCCAGTAGAAAAATACATTTATTCATACTTATGACATAATAAATTATTATTATAATATAATAGATATTTAATATATCCTAAGAAGTTATAATTACATACTTAATTCATTTAAAAGACAATTAGTTGATTTACAAATATTCACAGTGCGAAATTACTTCAGTTTTTCAATGCTTGATATATAAAAATCAGGTGTAAGTAAGTTTGATTAAACATAATATAAACATTTTTGCAGAATGGCCACAATCGGATCGCGTAGACTGTTTCAGATAGGCAACCGTAGAATGAAAAATACATCATAACAGAGCAACATGCAGAGTATTAAACATAATAAGTTGAATAACAACACAGAAAAAAAAGGATCTCGCATAAAACCCCTAATTAATAACATCCAGTATAACATAACTTATATAACTAATAAATATTGCTTAAATACTACATAACGAAGTCCAGGATTTTTATGTCACATAAATTACAAAACAATATTTAGTTTATAGTGTCGATAATAGTAATTATAAATAACGAATGTGACACATATAGAAAAATTATATTCTGTACATGTGTCCCTAAGTACTAATGTTAAATAAAGTAAACAAAACTCCTAACCCTCGATTGATACGAATACGGTGTCAACAGGTATAAACGCGAGTTTAAGGTTTTAACTGTCAATTAGAATACGGATAATAGGAATGCGAGAGCCTGTTTCAATATCCTTGGGAATAGCTATAATGATAGATTGTGATCACGAACATTAGCCTTATGTTTGGGATAAACACTATTTTTTTAAAGAATTTTAGTAACTGAAATTACTAGTATTCCCCCCTCTAACAACATATAAGCTAAATTGCTTGTGTTAGGAGTAGGTTCATCAGTAGTGTAATGGCCAGGATTCGAACCCGAGGCCTCTCCGACGCTTACTATTAAGGTATACCAATATAGACCGCGTAAATTTACTATCAGCGAATACTACCGAAATACTTCTATTGTCATACGTGTCTTCTGTGATTATTATTATGATCTAGATTGGTCTTTGTCGGACCGCAGTCATAGTACAATTTTCATTTATTTTGGAACTAGCAGTCGGGGTCCGAATTAGTTTTCCTTTTAAATAACTAATTTAACTAGTTTTTCGCCTTTTGGATATTCGCCAACAAAATTAACTACCCAACTACCCAAATAAACTATTGTTTAAAGTTACATTTTCCGGGTTTCGAAAGGAGACAGGTTTATAAAAATTATACAATGTATTCGAACTATCAATTAAAAAATTCTAAAAAAGTATGTAATGTTAGTGCGGATTGATTAAATATTGGTGGTTATATGTTTCTAAAGTGGCAAAGGATATAGGTAAATTTATGAATGTACATAAAAGTAAAATATTCACTTTTTCATGATGTATTGTTGTACGAAATTCGCCCCAGGTCCACTTTAGAATAAAATAAATGAACGGCAATCGGACTGTGGTGGCGAATAAAAAAGTACCACTCAGTAATAATTTCTTTGAAAATTTAATTTATAGGCGAAGTTGGCAAAGCGGGGTATTCATATTTTATAGTAATTCATGTTGGGTCACCGTCCGTGTCCCCCAGCGCGTAGGGTTTCTCAGCGTTTGTCTTTAGGTAGTAAATACCATCTTTCCTGAAACAAAACAATGAGCGTTGATCTCCAAGATTTAAGCTAATGTTGTTACTGCTTAACAAACGAGTATTCTTTGTTTAATTAAACATAGAAGCGACGAAAGTTAACTGTGTTCATGAATACCTAAAATAACCTTCTTTTGTTATTCGCCCTCGAGACTCGAGTGAATGTTCCGTGCAAACGAATGAATGCCTATTCCAGATATAATACTTATTATATACTACTGAATTAAACTTTTATTTTATTGTAAAGCTAGAATGAAATACACGTACGCTATTGTCCTTCGCTATATGTAAAAGTACTGAAGTATTCTTGGTTCGTTCAAGCTCCATTTAGTTTTTTTTTTATGTAGAGCACGTAAATATGACTTCACTTCGCCTGATGGTAAGCTAAATACTTTGTGTATGAGACAATAAACATTATTATTATAAAATATTATGCCACTAATAATTTTTTTCTTTCCGGGCCTTCTCGAGAAATCAAATATGGCCATTATTAAAAGTTAAGCCAACTATTCGTTTTTATGAATTGAACACTTAAGCCGCGTTTCCACTAGGCAACATTTATGGACCGTCATCTACCCAACCGTGACCGGTCTCGGTCGGCGTGAAATGTCGTGCGGTGTTCCACAGGGATCGGTCCTGGGGCCGCTCCTGTGGAACATCGGATACGACTGGGTGCTTCGCGGTGAGCTCGTAGGCGGTGCCGCCGTCACGTGCTACGCGGACGACACGCTCGTGACGGCGTGCGGGGCGACGTACCGCGAAGCGACCCGAAAGGCCACGACCGCGGTTGCCCAAGTCGTTAGGCGGATCCGGCGGCTGGGTCTTGAGGTGGCCCTGCATAAAACCGAGGCCCTGTTCTTCCATGGGCCTCGGAGCAAGCCACCCGAGGGATCCAGTCTCATCGTGGGAGGAAATCGCATCGGCATCAAGCCCCAAATGAAATATTTGGGGCTCGTGCTCGACGGCCGATGGGACTTCGGAGAGCACATCCGAAGTCTGGCCCCCAAATTGAAGGGCACAGCTCTTGCTCTGGCTCGGCTGTTGCCCAACATGAGGGGGCCCGATGACTCCTGCAGGAGACTCTACGCGGGGATCGTGCGGTCCATGGCCCTGTATGGGTGTCCAATATGGGCGGAGGCCCTGAGGACCGGAACTGTGCGGATGCTGCGCGCTCCGCAGCGAGTTCTGGCCATCAGGGTCATCCGAGGGTACCGCACGATCTCCTTCGAGGCGGCGAGTCTCCTTGCCGGAACTCCGCCATGGGACCTGGAAGCGAGAGCCCTTTCGCAACTGTACCAGTGGCGAAAGGAGGCGCGGGAGCAGGGATGGAACCCCGAGCCTCGAGAAATCGAGGCCGTGCAGTCCCAGCTCCGCCAGGCCATCGTGGTGGAGTGGAAGGAACGACTTGGGCAACCAAGCGCAGGGCACGCCGCAATAGCGGCGGTAAGGCCCATCATGGAGGATTGGCTGGAGAGGCGACACGGAAGCCTCTCCTACCGACTGACGCAGGTGATCTCAGGGAAGGGGTGCTTCGGGGACCACCTGCATCGGATCAGGAAGGAGCCAACGCCTGAGTGTCATCACTGCGACGCGAGCGAGGACTCAGGGCTGCACACGCTGGCGGACTGCCCGGCGTGGGAGGCGCCGAGGCGTGACCTCGTGGCAGCCATCGGGGTGGGAGTCCTCTCGCTCGGCAGCATGATAGCGGCAATGGTGCGGAGCGCGAGCGCGTGGGCCGCCGCCGCCTCCTTCTGCGAGCATGTAATGCTCGCGAAGGAGGTGGCGGAGCGCGCCCGGGAGAGACTTAGAACTCTCCCGGTCCGCCGAGCCCGCAACTTGCTCGCCGCGCGTCGCAGGCAACTCAGGCGCCGGAGGTCGCTTAACGACCTCCGTCCTCCATGAGCGCAGGCCTGGGGGTGGCGGGTGAGGCCACCTGTCACCCCAGCAGAAGCAGGCCGGGACGGTGGGGCGACTAGCGCCCCTCCCCCAAACCGGGGCAAGACGGGGACACCGTGGTTCCCAAACCCGAGGGGGCCATCTCGAAACCGGAGATGGCCCAGGGTCAGTCGGGGTGCGAGGGATATGCTCTATGGGCAACCTTACACCCCGGCGTCTGTAGACCCGAGACGGCGTGCGGTTTTAGTCGGTTCAAGCCCGACATAACCGCCCCCGCTGGCACGCGGGGGGGTATCCGAAGGGATTTCCGCAGGATAAAAAAAAAAAAAAAAAAAAAAAAGGCAACATTTATGGAGAGGTCACCCTAGGTCCGCGCTCCTACTCCTTCTTTTATTGGCTTGTTTTGACCATTTTGAAAGCGTCTGCCGTTTGATCCTACCAACCCTGACAGAAAAACCTGCTCCAGTGTCTCGTCCATCAATCAGCAGGTGTACCGACATGCAGGTGATGGCATGGCCCCCATATACAACAACCTTCAGGTAGGATCTACGTATAGATTTGTTAAATAAAGTAAAATAATAGCAACTAGGACCAGCTTGCCCTAAACAAGCTCACTCATGCATTCGTTCGATGTTCAAATAGGGCCCAATCCGATTCGATTTGACTAATTTATACCTACTTAGCGAGCTATACTTTGCGTACTCACGTGCTACTTGCATTCCGTATGCTAATCTTTGTGAGTCAACTAAACACATACAGGGTCACGAATCAGTTTCCTGTGAAATAAAATTTGCAAAAGAAATTACCACAGAATAGTTTACTGCCAAGCCAGTGATGCTCAAAATGATGTCAAAATCAACATTATTTTTTCTGAAGAAAACATTAAATTTGAAAATATGTTGTAGGTACTGCGCTTTATACTGCGTAATATAGGCTTACTATGACGTGTGAAAACGTGAGTCTTTCAAGCGAGAAAGAGGGATGGCGCTATATATAGGGTGTATAGCTGCATCCCTCTTTCTCGCCCGTAACACGGACACTTTAACACGTGATGGTAAGAACTCCGATCGGTATTACGCAGCATAATGTAACACTTTATAAAGCGAGCATTCGTGCAGTCAGTACGGAGAACAAGCGAACCGCTAGTATATGAATTTTTAAATAGACTCTTATCAGACTGTGTACTTCATAGTGAGCATATTTTCTAACGCATAGAAACTATTTGTTCCACTTAATTTTGCTATTATTTTGAACTTACTGTAAACACGAGATTGAGTGCGAACTGAGAACGTGGACAATGGTTGTGGTGATACACGCGTAATAACCGAGTGAAAAAGACCGATACGGATTTTCTAGTAGCAACTAGCTCGTCAAACTCCAGTACATTCGTAATCATAGCGCTTGTAACAGTGCCGAAATATCGGATACTCGACAAAACAAATAAAGATGGTTACTATCCCGCTAATTATTATAATAGTAAAGTTAAGTAAGTTTCTTGTCATATGTACGTACGTATCTACACGCCCAAATGAACATATTTTATGTTATGGCAATGAACATGTTCACGTGCCAAAACCAGCATACAGTTTGCAAATAAGAACTACGTAGCTTCTATGCTAAATATACATTATGCAAATATTTCAAATTATGTACTTACTAAGTAAACTTGGAATAAATTCCACACGGAACAGTTGCCATGTTATTTTGGTCAAATAAAATGCTAATAAAGGTTTTTTTTTTACGTGCAGAAATCCCTTCGGATACCCCCCCCCGCCGGCCAGCGGGGGTGGTTATGTCGTGTATCGACTAAAACCGCACGGTGTCCTCCCCAAGTGTCCGTTGCCGGGCACCCCGGGTAAGCCCTCGAAAGGATAACCTAGTTTTTAACCAATCCCTGTACTGCCGTCAAATTCAACAAAAAATGTGTCACCGTTACTGAGTGAGGCGAGAATTAATTTTGAATTTCTAATGTGGAATGGAACACACAAACAAGATAAATGACTTAATTATCATTTGTATGACAGCAACCAAAAGTGGTGCAATGTCGCTTTTCAAGTGATCTGAAATCGATACATTTTTTTTATTTCGAACGGCCAGTCTAGTAGTCGGTATAGATAGAAGTCAATGTACCGATACAGATTTCAAGGTCTACCTATCACGTCCCGATTTTCAACCGTCTTTTGTGTCGAGAGGTAATCCTCCTATGGTAAAGTTTTTACTAGGTCTGCAAGGCGAATCGCTGCTTGCAATGTTGAGCTGAGTGAGACATCGTGAAACAGATTTTGAAAATTTTGAACAGTGATCATTCCTCCGTGGCAAGTCCGATTTTGAAAATTCTTTTTGAAAGTCACAACTCTGGACATGCTTTCTGAGCGTGTAAAGTTTGGTCACAGTGTCTCGATCGGTTATTATGTAATTCCATCTGGATTTTTTTTAACGGTGATCATTCCTCTGTGGTAGCATTATTTTTTTCAAAATATATCCATAAACCTTCCTCTGATTGACCTCTTTAATCATGCCAAATTTGGTTCTGATTGGATTAGTAGTTTAGGAGGAGACCTGTGACAAAGAAAATCCTGAAGTCTGGTATGAGGAGCTTTCGCTCGACTTCGTCTCACTCAGCTCAAAAATTACACTTATATCATAGGTGATGGTACTTAAACCACTGTGCTGTATGTACAATAAACTCTTAAATAAACATCAAAGCAAAAACACACTCACCCATAATGAATATCAAAACCACCCATGATGAGTTTTTCTCCAGTCCCTTTACAGGAGCCGTTATAGTACAACTCGTCATAGCTCTCGCACCTTACTGCAGTAAATGGAACACTATTTGAAATGATGGACTCCGCAAAAAACATGTGAGCTCGGTTATGGGCACATAGACCTGTTAAAAAAGACTTACTATAAACATGACTGGATTTATATTGCATCAAAAAACAACTAAAATATTCTATAATATAATTGATTTAGGGTTCCGTACCTTTTTTTTTTTTTTTTTTATCGTGCGGAAATCCCTTCGGATATCCCCCCCCCCCCCCGCCGGCCAGCGTGGGCGGTTATGTCGGGCTTGCACCGACTAAAACCGCATGCCGTCTCGGGTCTTCAGACGCCTGGGTGTAAGGTTACCCATAGAGCATATCCCTCGCACCCCGGCTGACCCTGGGCCATCTCACCACTAACAGCATCGCTCATCCTGTCTCCTCTGAAAGCAGAGGAGTACGGAGAGCGATGTGTTCCCGCCACGTTGGGTATTGGCCGACGATCAATGCCAACCCTATGAAGGGGTGAAGGGGAAGCCATTGACCGCCGCCCAGGGTGTACCGGCCGCTCCGATTCCCTTCCCCCCGGACCTCAGCGGGATCGGAATCGGAGCGACACTCGAGGAGGTTACCCAACACACACCCCAGGGTTCCGTACCTCAAAAAGAAAAACGGAGCCCTAATAGGATCACTTCGTTGTCCGTCTGTCTGTCAAGACTAGAAACTCTACAGTAACGTTAAGCTCGCACCTCAATTCGGTTTTGTACGGAACCCTCAGTGCGCGAGCTTGACTCGCACTTGACCAGTTTTTTTACTTAAATAATTTCTTAAATAGACCATTTTGCCCAGCAAAGGCCACCAATTTTGAGTTACTAGGTGAGTACTTAAATAATAAAAGCTGAAAATATTATTTAAATCGAGTAATAAGTATTTAATCGTGGGTGTGTATTACACCTCTGCCTACTCCTTCAGGGAAACAGGCGTGAAGTTATGTTTGTTATGTATGTAATAAGTATTAAAGTTCAAATCATTCGACTCACGGATAATAAATGCATAGCCTTCAAGACCCATACGAACATGGCATTTACAAATACCGGTATATTATTGAACCAAGTAAATTCTTTAGTAGTTTAAAAGTGTGTTCAACGTTAAAATTATTTTGAAAAGTCATTTTGACACTTTAATTATAGTTTTTGAATACTAAGTATACAATGCCTATATATAGTTTTATCTTTTTTATAGAAGGTTTCGTTTTTACATCAAAATACTAGGAAATTATCTACGTATATTATGTATCGGAAGCTACTCGTGTAATTAACAAGAAACATAAAGTACTTTTAATGTAAATCACACTAAATAATTAATTTGTAGGCTAAATTACTCCTTATACCACTGTGGTCATCTGTGCAATGTCAAAATACAGAAGTACTTACTTCTAAGTTACAAATAATTTTATTGAAACAGTTTTCATTAGCCTAGTTATAATTACGCAAATTGTAAATGTATACTTGAAATAGATAGAATCCAAATGCAAGGTAGATAACCCATGCCAGCTACACACTAGACAGTTATTTGCGATGCGACCGAGATAGCAAAACGAGATAAACGTGGTATGGTTACACTGGCTACATTAATAAGCGCAAAGCCACCCAGTGCCGGTTGCAATACTTGCGATTAAGAAAAGTCATCCCGCAACCCACCCACATGTTTAGTCGTATATCTATCTACTCTTGAGCTTGTCCTGTAACCGAGAAATGTTTTACAAATTCGCTTTAATTTCGGTGATAGCTTTACATCAATATTGCTTTAACGAGAGAGCTAAAGACGACGCGTTCGACTGCTAAGTTACACGTCGCGCGTTCGATACCCGATTAATGCAAATATTTGTATGCATGCATATGTCTATTTATTAATATGTATAAATATTTTAGTATCTTTATCTGCAAGAGCCCATAAAGCTATGTAAGATGTCCTAGAATATTTATGTAATGGTTTATGTAGCCGTTGCTGGTATTATACTAACATCTAAATTCTTTTGCATAAACAAATCAATGGTATATCTGTACAATGAATCAATTAGCCCATTGCAGTCCACTGCATCTATTTACTGTACAGCGTAGACGTAAACGTGAATAGCCTCAGCCTTATGACTACACCTAATAGACGTTGCTCAACACATTCTGATGTCTGTAGGAGAGTGCTAATCTAAGACAAACGCTAACCGGGATTGATTTCATTGTACGGTTGCAATGACTTATAAAATTTTAGCCACCTTGATTTATGTCGCATGGATTCTTTTAAACCTATGTCTAAATGTTGAACATATACAACTATTTGTATCGGCTTATATGGCGAATAAATTACATGCATTAACATTTTTCCCAACGTTTCGACTGCTTCGCAAGTATATTACACCTGTTAGAGGAGAAAGTAGTAAAAGTATTCTTACCTCTATAGTCGAACCCGCAGCCAGGCTGCCTAGTTCCGCCGTTAGGATAGAAGTCAATATGACCCAAAGGCGAATTGAATCCAAGATATCCTCCACAAGTATGTATTACTTCGACATGGCGAGCGTCATGCTTATCCAATCTCGCATCTTTGTTGCCAATGGTAAATAACGGTAACGCTGGGTCTAATCCTGAAACGTGAATTGAAAATCTAAAATATTCAGTATAATAAATTCCATTGGCTTCGCTATTTCAGCAATAACCTGACAGCATTTTAACAGTCCCTTGTTTGGTATATTGCAGCAAAAAAAAGCGATTCTTCCTGAATTAAAAGTAGTTACTTTATGGGTTTGATATCGCCCTTTTAACACTAACACTTCAGTTGAAGTCATAATGGTCTTTGGAAAGACTGCAGATGTCTACAGTCAGTTACCTCTCAAAAGTTAAATAGTGGCGTTTGAATTATACCTATTTCTTCTTTTTTGAACAAGATTTTATGAAACTAAATTTAGATTAAACCTTGACTTGAGTATTATTAGATTGATTATTTACTTCGCCCGTTAAAATAACATGACTGCTTTTAATTACGTAGATTGATTTTTCTAATGTATGCTTTGTTATCTGCAAATAATCAATTTTATAATTTTCTAACTTATATAAACATTTTAACAATTCTCAGATCTGTGTACAAAATGAACAAACAATAGAGGATTCTTCGCAGCAACCGCTACAATTTAACAAACAATGCCGGGTAATTTGCTGCGGTTTTGTTATAAAAGTTAACAGAATTGGTTGCGTAAGCACCTCGACATTCAACGCACACCAGACAGTTAAAGCTGCTGTACTAAATTGCCTAAGATATCGGGCATTTTCTAGTCATTAATTGAAATGGAAATGTGAACCAAAAACGACAATATCGAGAAAAGTGTTAGATATGTCATAACAAATGAACATTTATGAACAAGTGTGTAAAAAAATTGTAGAAGTTTTTGCTAAACTTTTATGAGTTACATCACAATTACCTTTATCATGTGAATTACCAACGATATCTAATTTATTAGTGAATCTAAGTATATGGTAAATTGAATCCATCTGTATATTGATCACAGATTCGTACGACTATAATTGCTACGTGAACTTGTAATGGTCGGCATTTTTATTAGAACAACGCAAGTCTCAGCAAAGTCAAAGCACGATAAAGGCAAAGTCGTAAATATCTCCTTAATATAAATATTATACGAGTTCACTCACACTATTTACACAAGCCTAGAACCCTATATGTATCAAAACAACATGACATACCAGGAGATATAAATGATACACTATTTAATGGTTAACGATTGAAAAATGACTTGACATTAGATGGATTGCACTGACACATTATCGAAATTACATATCGTCAATCGTCAATGATGGTGCCATAGCACTTAAGTATGAGTAGCATTAGTAAATACAGTAATAAGTATCTACCGTAAATACATTCGAAATATTCAGGAGAGAATAACAATTTCCTTTTTATTGTTTTATTAACGTTTTTTGTATTTGTATAATGTTACGACCGGTTTTTTTACTGGCGAGATTTAGATTTTTTTTCTATATTTAGGACACGTCAATTTGACTTCATCTCGCCTGATGTTAAGCTGAAGGTAAGGTCTCAGGAAAGAGGGTCACCATTACATACACGTAACATGTTAACAATGGTGGCACTCAGCTTGACGGCCTCATCAAAAGAGGATTGTCGTCGCAGCACCTCGTGACCCCCACCGGTCCCACTAGTGCTGCGACCACAATCCCCCTGCCCGGTTATGCATTTGCTGACCCCTGAACGCAACCAAACCAAAATTGGATTACTATGGAGTGTTTTTCGCAATCGTGCACGGTGGTACCCACCCGGCCGAAGTTTGTGACAAATTTGTGTCATAAATTTCTACCACCAGTAGAATGAAAAAACATCACATTTATACCTATTTCCTTTCGGAGATATAAAATTTCCTTACCCGTAATGGTGTCGATAGGTCCTTGTTTAATATAAGCGCCAGCTATACCCACTACATGGGCTCCAAGACTGTGACCTATTAGATGGACGTCATTCATCGAAACGCCTTCAATTATCAGGAAGTTAAGGAATTCGGTGAGGAGGCGGCCGACAGAGGCCACGTTATAACTTGCGAGGACATAATTTACATTCGCTGCGTTGCCCCAATCCACCACTATTATATTTAAATCACTTACGTTTAAATATGCTAAAATGTAAATAAATAAATATCGTTTAATTTTCGCTATTCTGAAAGCAGCAATCTGCACATGCTCTAAATTTGTACAGCTTGAATGGTGTAGCCCTTGCTCGAGTGATTTGAGTTCAGAGTGTAGCCGCACGGGGATTTCCCTTTATTGTCAGTAGTGCCCTCCTGTGAAGAGGTTGTACCTGCATTTTTCTGGACATAGTTTAATTAGTAGACATAGACACACATGCCACCTTGCGGGAGTCACTGCAGTGGTCCACTCATTCAAAGTGTAGGGTATGTACGTGGCAGATTATTTTAGCATGGTGAAAGCCCCACATAATCGCACGGTTTTCAGGTGAAGCCCGGTATGCGATTGTAACTCATTTTCTTGATATCAAAAATATATAATAGATAAGTCCATTATATACCGGGCGTTAGGGAAACACTCACGAAAACAAAGAGAGGCGAGAGTACTGAAAATATAATAAAGTTAAATAAAAAATTAAAATTTAAACAAGAAATTAAAGTGATCGAAATATAAAGTTGCTTATCTTCGGTACTATCGCCTGTCTTCGTTTTTGGGACTTTTTCCAACACCTGGTATATCATCCGTGATAGTCGTTAGAACGGTTAAACGGTTACGTTTACAAGGTATATTACATAAATTGGCGATTAAGCCTAGCCTCTTACTATATGAGGTCTAAAAAAGTAACAGCTCTTGGAAGTTAACTTTTCCAAACGTTTTATTTTGGTATCGATTTTGTATCGATATCGAGTGGCCAAATGTCCCATATTTACATAGTTACATGATAGAGGATAAATGTGGATAGTGATACTCTCCAATTTCTACCGGTAACCTCTCGAATTGGGCTTTTTTGGTTTTTATTACTGTGTTTATTACTGTGTATTACATTTAAAAACAAACGTTTTGATTAGTTTATTAAACTATAATGATTATCAAAATAAAAAAAATAGAAAGACTTAACGGCACCACACATTATGCAAATTCAAAATGTTTCATTAGAGTCGCACGTATCACACTGTACATCGCACGTGGCTGGTAACTATGTACACCGTACACACGGCCCGGGCCGGTAACACACCTCTCTTATACTCGTACATAGATGGCTGGTACTTGATTTCTCTGAATAAGCATCACCATTTTGCCAATTCGCTTCGCGATAATAATTATAGTCAGCTCCCAACGCATTCTAAAGGTATAAAAAATAAGCCTTTAATTTTCAGGGTCTTATCATGGCTGTCCCAATTTTCTACAACTTATTCGCGAGATCATGCGTAACATAAGTTTACTGTACTCATATAGAGTTTCAATAAAGGTATAACATATTCAAAGTTTGTAAGAAGATCGTGTTTCGAATAATATATTAGACGCGGCCCAGGTCCCGACATCATATGGGAATAAATTCGTAAAAAAATCTAATAGGTAACCCGATTGCAGCACCACTTTGATTTCCTTCCTATTGTAAATGTAAACCATAAGAAGTTTTAATATTGAATTTGATGCTTCTTACTTCCAAAGTAAAGAACTTGCCATATATGTACCTACATTTCCTATACCTAATTCACCCTCTCACGACAAAAGCTTAAAAGGCACCGATACACGTTGACATTTATTTCTATATCTATATTTATTTCGTGCTTATTACTTTTAAAATGTCCTAGGAACCTAAGGTTTTAAGTATTTTTTACACAGGCCACATAAGCTATTCTTTCTCATTGTTAATAGCCATGTATTCAAAAGTGCTCACCTTCTTTGATTGATTCAGGCATCGGACCGTCTCCATGGTTGAGCCAACCGTGAGCGAGTACCTTTACTTTTCTACTAAAATCAAAATGTGATTCTCTTAAAGCGGTTGAATCGTTAGTTCTTAAAACTTCATATTCAAATGGGTTCCGTCTGTAACATAAATAAAGTTAAAAGTTAGTAAGAGTATCTATAAGAACTATAAAAAAAATATATATAAGGGTATATTTTTTATAGTTCCCGCTGGAAGAAAATTTGGTTTTCTCACTTATGTTAAGCAACATTTCCATAGTTTTTTTTTTTTTTTTTTTTTTTTTCTCCTCCACAAGTAATTTAGCCTACTGGAGGGGTTAGCGGGAATACCAGTCATCTCGGTTACTAGTACCCTTTAAAACCACATTCATTTCAAATCACAAAAAGAACACCAGTATGTATGTGTTAACAATTAGGATTTATTACAAACAATAACTGCAGTCTAGTGCTCCGAATATAATTTTTCTCATGTTATTCATGTTACCCAATATGTTTGTCACTACTCTTCGTTCATATTAGAGAATAATATTATGTAATCTATCATAGATTACATACCTAATATTATTCTCTAATAGTTGCAAGCAATGTATAACGATAGATGAATATCTAGGCAAAATTGTATATCATAGAACAAGTCTAGTGCCGTTAGACAGATGCTGCTTTCAACTCTGGGAGCGAACTGGTTAAGTGCCATCTAGAAGATAGAGCCAATGGATATTTATATTTTACTAGCTGTTGCCCGCGGCTTCACCCGTGTGGAAATCTGATCCCGTTCCCGCTACCCATGGGACCCTATATAACATTTACATTATTATTATTTAGTTTGCTTTTGTTCAAATTGAGACACTTTTCTAAATAAAATTTGATTACGATTGCGGAGAGCTTCGAACGTCAGTCAGCAGGTATACCTGGTTTGCAGGTGTGGTTGCGGTATCTTAGTGGGGCCCCATACACCAAAAAATTATTCGTGAGTCAAGTCCAGAAAATCCTCGAAACTTATTGAATCTTGGGGGAATTTGCAAGTTGATACCATAAAATTCAAAGTGGCCAAAACGTGGTGTTGCATGCAAGAAACGTCGTGTATGGTATTATTTGTATCACTTCATCATCATCATCAACCTATGCTAGTCCACTGCTGGACATAGGTCTCCCCTAATGAGCGCCATAGCGCCCGTTCTTCAGATTGCCGCATCCAGCATCTACCCGCAGATCGTCATCCCACCTGGCCGGTGGGCGTCCTACACTACGTTTGCCGAGTCGCGGTCTCTACTCAAGAACACATTTCCCCCAGCGTTTGTCGGATCTTCGCGAGATATGGCCGGCCCACTGCCACTTCAGCTTGCTAATTCTCTAAGCTATATCGATAACCTTGGTTCTCTGTCGGATGTGTTCATTACGAATCCTATCCTCAGAGAAACTCCGAGCATAGCTCTTTCCATAGCTCGCTAAGCGACTTTGAACTGGTGGACCAGCCCTACCGTGAGTGTCCACGTAGGACGCACTGATTGAAAACTTTCGTTTTCAAACACTGCGGTATGGATGACGAGAAGACTCGACGTAGTTTCCCAAACGCTGCCCAGTCTAGCTGGTTCCTCCTCTTGGCTTTCTTCTCAAAATAGTTTTTAGTTAACTGCACAATCTGCACGGGGTAAGTCTTATCAGAAACAATTTCAAGAAGGTGGCCATCCACGACGACCGGTCCTGGATCAATGTGGCTATTGATCGTGACTTTGGTTTTATCCAAATTCATGCCAAGACCGATGCGTCGCGAGGCTGAAGCTAAACCCGACCCCACCAGGCGAGGCCGCGCTGGCGGCCAAGTTCCGCCGGTAACCCTGGGGTTATCCTTTCGAGGGCTTACCCGGGGTGGTGGCAGGTTACACTAGCCGTGGTCACAGGCTGACTGTGTAACCTGGTCAAAACGTCAGGCAATCCAAAGGTATGTATATACCTATACATGATCGCTTTAATTCCCGTTAAATTTTTGTATATCATAGAACGCGAAAGTTTGAAAAAAATAAAAAAAATTGAGTGGTCTTGCGTTAAGTAAATCCGAAAAACTTTTTTTCGGCACACTGTAATCTGTAGGTGTTTTGAAATTGAGGTTAAAGTTATATAATCACAATATACATATTATCACAATTAACTTTTAATCTTTATATATATATTTTATTTCTTGTGTGCGTGTGTAAGTCACTGAACTCCTCCTAGACGGCTGGACCGATTTTGATGAAATTTTTTGTGTGATCTCAAGGGGATTCGAGGATGGTAGATTCACAATTTGGTCGCGGACGAAGTCGCGGGTAACAGCTAGTATAATATAATACACAAGTAGGTACGACGTAATACGAGTATAACACGCACACCTCATTCTGGAAAACAATAGAAGGCCTATTAGAGGTTTTCATTTTTGCCGTGTTCTAACATAGCGCAATTCATTTTAGGAGTATGTACTATGAATTTTAATAAACAGACCTTGCACTTTCCTTTTACAAGTTAATCAGGCATTTTATAATCGTTGGCACGAGGTGTGGGTTTAGTACTATTCGGTAGTGTTTGGATAGGTATGTGCCATTTGTTGACCATGTAAAACATATTACAATTGGGTATACTTGAATGGGCGGTGTAAATTAATAGTCGTAGATTTAATTCAATCGTATTTGTTAATAACAATATACAGGGGTAAATATGTATTCGTTAAAGTTTATCAAAAATAAAATAAAAGAGTCCCTTAGAATTAAAATAAAACATATAATATATACTCACGCCTATAAGCCTATATACCCATAGGGGTAACCAGATAAAATTCTCCACAAAAATCTCTGGGTTAGCGTTATAGGGCAGCAAAAAATAGAGCATTGTAAGATCGTTGGTCAGGTCGCTTGACCAACTTGAACTTGCTACGGTAATAAGTCGATACCTTAGTCGTACCTTCGGTACGGCTGTCCTACTGAACTGATTTAAACCGTCATGGGCTGAACGAGATGAGGAGACTCTGCGGCTCTGAATGTGGCCGCGGGTGAATACGATGGTTTTCACAGTCTTCTTTGAAGGGGTGATTCATGTACATATGTCTGAATATTATCCACTTAGAAGATAGAGCGCTCAGTAGGCTCTAGATGTCATATCATACCATAGGTAATTCTAATGTTGTATCAGCCCCAAATAGTCCTTCGCAGTCCTGGGCCTTCAGATACCGGGGTGTAAGGTGGCCCATATGGTATTTCCCTCGCACCCCAACTGATCCAGGGCCATCTCCGTTTTCAAGATTTTGTTTGATTCGGTTTCAAGGTTTGGGAACCACGGTGAGAGTTCCCGCCTTGGCCCTTTAAAAAATCGGAGGTGCGCAATGCGCCACCGCCCCGGCCTGCTTCGGATAGGTTGACAGGTAGCTCCACCTATCACCCCCAGGCCTTAGCCACTATGGCCGTGCACGGCTTCGATTTCTCGAGGCTCAGGGTCCCGTTCCCGCTCCCACGCCACCTTTCGCCACCGATATAGTTCCAAAAGGGCTCTGTCCTCCTGATCCCGTGATGGAGTTCTGGTAAGAAAACTCATCGCCTCACAGGAGATCGTGCCCGTCTTATGACCCTGTTGGCCATCATCTACTGCGTAGCACGTATTGGCCTTCAGGGCCTCCACCCAGATTGGGCACCCATATAATTATCGGGCCATGGACCGTACGATCCCCCCATAGAGTCTTCTGCAGGAGTTATCAGGCCTCCATATTTTGAGCAGCAGCCGCGAGCAGCAGCTTTGCCCTTCAATTTCCTGCCCATTGGCCATCGAGCACGTGCCCCAAATAGCCCTCACGGCTTCTGTTACATTCGTGTGTCGTATTATATTCGTATGAGGTACAAGGCTTTAAATCTTGTAAACATAATGATGAGCATGAGCAAATTAATTTCAATCGTACCAGGAATGTCATGAGGGTAAAAAAAATCTCATAATCTATTAATTACATTTTTCGGTAAATTTCGGCGATTGAAATACTATCGTAATCGATAATTTCTATTATACCACCAATCTTACAAATTTCGATTGATTCGTTAACTATGGTTGGGTATACATTACTGCTTCCTTATGCACACTGAAAGCCAAACAGAACATCGATTGCGGACGTCACGATGACCCCATTTCTCTGCGCTGACTTCCCATTAAATATTTAAATCTTGACTCACGGATACCTGACATTCCAAATCACTGAATAAATGTCTATAGAGAGGTGTTAATATTTAATCCCACCAAACACATACCTGTTAAAAAGGGGGCCAAGTTCCTATCGGTTAATTGTTCGCCTAAAAAATGGTTGAAATCCAATCCAATGCCAAGTTTAGATGCACTTTAAAATCGATCATAATCATATTCATCAACAGTCTGATCCCCTGGTAAACATTTGCCATTCCCAAGACTCGCCACCACACTCAGTCCACCGCCTTCCGCATTCAGCCACTACCCGCCACCGTATTCACGTCAACGGTCCATCTGGCCGAAATTCACTTTACCATATACCCAACTTAAAATATAGTATAGTTGTGTAAATACGCAGGTACTTGGTTAAAAATAATAATACCAATTAACAATTATTATTATAATACTTCTTAATTTGAACCCGGTAGGTTTTCGTGCTGTACGTAACACTTGATTTATTGTATAATTAAATTTATTATTTATATAATTAAATTAACCTGCCAAGTTCAAATTTAGAAGTATCATAATTTTAGATCGTACATCGTACCTATTTTTTTCTTTTTGTGCCATATTTTATACCCCTCCCCCCTCTCCTCCTCCCCCTTTCCTCATCGTATTCTCATTATATTACTGGTTCATAAATATTTTTAGTAAAAAAATCGATATTCGATTAAGCCAACTCACGCTTGACCGATTTCTTAAATTTCTTTTGACATATTTTATACCCCCCCCCCTCTCCTCCCCCCTCTCCCCCCCCACCTCTTCGTATTCACATTGTATCACTGGTTCATAAATATTTTTATTAAACTTTCGATACTAGATTGAGCCAACTCACGCTTGACCGATTTCTTAAATTTCTTAAATTTTTTGTTAATCTACATATAACACACGATCTGTATGCCAAATTTCATAACCCTAGGACAATTGGAAGTGGCCAGGTTTTGATTACCGGTCAGTGAGAGTCAGTCAGTGCCAAAATTAGCTATATTCACAGGGTCATATTTCAGGATCTACTGAAGCTATATCTATGAAATTTTGCTTAGATTATAAATGTCAAATGAAAATATAAGAGACACGCCTGTGGTTCTCTATTATGTTAACTGATTTTTTTATCCATAATCTAAAGTGCCATAATAATGTTTGTCCCAATTATCATTTCTCCGAATAATAACTTGCCCAAACCTAATGTTATGTAATATCACATCCCATAAAATTTAAATCTCTAAATACAATATGGAGAGAGAGAAAAAATGCAATTTTAAAAAAATCCACTTGTTTGTTCTTGTTACTAAAAAGAACTGAAAATTTTAAATCAAACGAGCCTACTCGAAGGGATTGCGTCATTTCATTACAGAATTCCTATGACCACCTTCCAGCTTCATCATCGGACCTTGGTTACCCTTGAAAGACAAATTACTCATCAAGACGATTCAAATGAGCCCAAACTCGATATGGTTGTGTCGTTTCATTGCGAAGTTCCTAAGGAAACCTTCCAGCTCCATCATCAGATCAGCACCATGTCATCATAATATTGCATTGTCAAGCGAGTTACACATGTATGCAACTAAACCATTGCAAGAAGTCCATTTACATAATTATGGATTTCTGGGTCGACATAACATAAACATAATATAAACTCACGCAAGATTGGTCCTTAGCTCCTAATATTCAGGTAAAAATAGATCATTGATAACCAATGATATGAAGAGAGTCAACTAACCGCATAACCGATTGTTACTTTTGTTTGATAGTCATTTTTGGTTTTAACTCAAAAAATAAGGATAGTATAAAAAATATATACGTGAGTAAGTAAATAAGTATGAATGTATATATACGATATATATGTCGTGTATTAATTTTATTTTCAATGTTTTCACGTGACTACGATGAATGCATGCTATTCTAATGCCGAAAAAGAAATAATAATCAATTTAGCGAGATATTTGATTCAATATGGGTTACCAACTCTGCCTCCCTCTTCAAGGCGCTACCCATTCGGGTTAAAGGTCGTTAAAGGACCGCAGTTTATTGATGTGCCTCTACTTACATATAATACAAAAGGGCGTTAAAAGGGCATTGTTCGTTCTGCTGGGGTAAGCGTGTAATTCATTTTTCAGTAGCCCGCGGCGTTCTCTGGGTGGCATACTGATCCCGTGCACGCAACGCAAAGGAATCTATTCTTGAGAAGAAAAATACCCTATATGCTCCATATCTCGATCGTATTCTAGATATATGCAAAATTTCATAAAGATCTATTCATCCGTTTTGGCGTGATTGAGTAGCAAACTCTTGGCATTTATGATAGTACTCACTATGTATCATGATACACTGAATTTTAATTACATCAATGACTAATTCAAATAAAATACCTGGTAAACAGCCTGAACTCTACATCTGAGTCGTACACCCAACCCCAGGACCAAAATCTAGTCTCGTTGATTGCAGCGGCCGGCGGGTACATTTGTACACTTGCCAGCCACACCGGGTCGTACGGCGTAGGTGCATCCCAGTCCACGGCTGACACTACTGTTGATCGAAAAAGGAAACACATTTTATATAAGTACAATTATGTAAACGAGTAAATTAACAAAAATCTGAAGCCCATTACTGAGGTCGGACAAAAGTGTTAGTTGTTTTTTTTTGTGTCTGACAAATTTATACACATATATGTCATGATTTTTATTGATTTTTTATTTTCAAATCACATTTGGTAAAATTTAGAAATACCTAATTCTCAGACAAACTTCCCACGGGTATTCAAGTCTAACAAAAAAATCCGTCCACAGACAGTCACTGTAAACTCTTAAGTCACACGTAACACGACCCGTAAACGTTTGATTTAACATCTCCGAAGAATCGTGTGACACAAGACTCGTGATTCCTTATAACGTACAGGCTGTTGACGGGGTGTGTCTACAAACAGCGAGATCTCCGTCATGGAAATCCGTGTGTGGTTCAGGGAATTAGTTCCACATTTGTTCTAGTGGAACTTGAACAAAATTGAATTTGTTTCGTGATATTGAAGGAAATAAATATATTTCAAACTAACCTCCAGCTAGCGGTATGTTTTGTTAATATAAGATTGGTGAACCCCAGTTTTGTCTCAAACTTTAGTTCCGTTTGACTTATATCATCCTAGAATTCTTTTTTTTTTAAATCAAATTTAGTTAAAGAAATATTTGATTAGAAACTAACCTCCAGCCAGTGGGATACTTTGTTAATATAAGATTGGTGAACTCCAGATTGGTCTCAAAATTTAGTTCCGTTTGAGATTTTTCTTCCTAGAAAATAGAAACATTGTATCGCGCTTAGTTACAGTAATATTTGAGTCGAATGAAACCTACAGCCAGCAGATGTTTGTTGAATGACGCCATTTGACTGATCGTTTAAATAATCTAATGCAATCAAATCTAATGCAAATAATTGATCTTTTATCTAATCCCCTTGTTGAAATAAACGTTCTCTGAATGTAGATTTTTTTCTAATTAAAGATTTATGTAACTATCTAAGAGTGACAGAAAAACAATTCATAAACGCTCCATATCAAATGGCGTCGTTGATACAAAATCCGCTGGATGTAGGTTTCTTTCGACTCAAATATTTCTGTAACTAAGCGCGATACAATGTTTCTATTTTCTAGGAAGAAACATCTCAAAAGGAACTAAATTTTGAGCTATAGAATTTTTGTATTTTCTAGGTTGTTATTACTCAAACGGTAGTTCCGTTTGAGTAATAACAACCTAGAAAATACAAAAATTCAATATTCAAAAATAACAATATCTTCATTTAGAACAAGAAACAATATAACAACTAGAGCAACATTATATCGATGATAGCTGCAAAAGTATACACTCTGGCGCAGCCATCAACGCCACTCCCCTTGATAAGAAGGTGGATTGTTCCAATTTTATACAACAATAAAAATAAAGTAATACAAAAAGAGGCAAAAAGGCTTTTATTAATCTGCCTATAAAATAGAATCCATGCAAATGAGTCTGTAAATGTGTGTGAGGTGTGTGCGTTTGTATGTGTGTGTTTGAGAGTGTGTTTGTGTGTGTGTGAGTTTGAGGGTGTATACGTAGGCGTACAAATTCAAGTAAATTATATTTAATCAAAAATGAAATCCAATTTCTACATGTTGCGTCAAAATTAAGAGATTCAATTCTATTTCAGCTCATGTCTTTTCATTTCATAAATGTTCATTATTTCATTTATTTTATTATAAACTAACTGTGCCCGCGACTTCGTCCGCATGAATTTCGATTTTTAGGTTTTCGTTATTTTGCGTGAAACACTAATTTATTTCTAAAATAAAAGTATCTTATTTTACGCCTTATAATATCACCTATCTGCCAGTGAAAGTCCCGTCAAAATCGGCGCAGCCGTTCCGGAGATTACCACCTTCAAACAGACAGACAGACAGACAATTTTTTTTAAATTGTATTTGTTTATAGGTGTCCGTGTCTACATGAATAAGCGATTATTAAAGATCAGTTATTTTAATATTACAAACAGACACTTCAAATTTATTCATTTTATAGATAATTCGAAGTTTACTTTCAGTGCGTTAATATGTTGCAGAGGTTTACGTAAATAAACATAATTACATTCCTCTCTGGCAATGATGAGTGATGGCTACTGCCAGTCAAATGCTTTTAGGGTCTGCGCTGTATGGGCTGCACCGTACGTGTGCTCATGTGTGGGCTCTCGCATGCATGACACGCATTAGGCAGCGCAGTCTCGTATGCTGAAACCAATGGACTTGCATGATAGGTTTAGTGACCGTAGAGGAAGCTAGTGACGTGTGTGACGATATGAATAGATGGCAGGTTATTATCTCTGCCTACCCCAGAGGGAAAAGACTCACTCTTTTTCCCTCTCGGGAAAGTAGACGGGTAGACGGTAGTACGGGTTTATGTATTTTTTACTTCCAAAATGTTTTGTAACACGTTTTGTGTTTACACGTTTTTGTAAAACGAACCTTTTATTACGATTCTATTCACAATTTTGTAGGTTTTAATGTTATTGCGCGGGACCCAAATTCTTTTTCTTAAATTAAAGTAGCCTATGTTACGCCTTGTAACATTACCTATCTACCAGTGAAAGTCCCATCAAAATCGGCCCAGCCTCTCCAGAGATTATCTAAGTCAAACAGACAGAAAGACAGACAGACAAAATTTTTTAAAAGTGTATTATTGCCTTATGTATCGTATATACATTCATTAGCAATCATTGACAATCTGTTATTTCAATATTACAACCAGACACTTCAATTTTATTTATTTGTATAGATTTTCGAACCCTACGTTACCTTTGTGTCTGAAATGAGGACTTGCTACCACAGTTCTTTTGAATTTTATTTCGCATATTCTATCCGAGCGCCGTTTGGTGATATATATGCTTGAATTGTATAGAACATGCGAATATTTGCAGAGGACAGTTTGTGAAAGAATTAACTGTCTGACTGTTAACACTTGGCACAAGGTATAAAGTGGCGAATGGGCTTTCTAGCAAGCACCTTCAAGACCATACTTTGAGCGCGTTCAGCTCCCAACATACCGTCTTTTGAGCTCCGCCCCAGACCAATAGACAATAGCAAGTACAAAGTAGACCATTATTGATGTTCTAAAGTCTAGCACAGCCCTAAGTTTTTCAAATATGTACGTCAGCTTCTTAGACGTGTGACTGTCAAACTGCTCTTTATATTTTAAATGCTCATCAACGAATACACCTGAGTACTTTATTCGGTCATTCACAAATAGAATTAAAGCTTGTGTTAAAACAAATGTAAACGCGAATGTCTATAGGCACACGGGGGAGGCTAACTTATGGTAGCAAATAGGTACAATAAATTTAGTCTTAGCGACATTCATTGTTAAGACATTCACGGTCAACTACTTCATTACATTGTTTAAATAGAGCTCAGCATTTATACGGACTTCACTCTAATCACGTCTGACACTTATTGAAGCTGTGTCATCGGCGTAGGTTATTATTTTTGCAATTGGGCAAAGACAATTGGCACAGCTCGTTGAAGTATATTAGAAAGAGATTCGGCCCTAGAACACTCCCCTGCGGAACGCCAAAAGCAAGAAATCTTTAGTTGCTTAAGTAGTCATCAACTAAAGTCTGATTTCAATCCGTTAAATGACATCTGAACATATCATGAGCCGTACCGCGTCGGCAATGTTCTCCAGCTACAATAGGAGTTTGGGAAAAGAGACTAGAACTAAAGTTTAAGACTAAAATAGAGTTCACCAATCTCATATTAACAAAGTATCCCTCTGGCTGGAGGTTAGTTTCTACTCAAATATTTCTGTAACTAAGCGTGATGGAAAAAAAAAGAATTCTAGGATGATATAACTCAAACGGAACTAATGTTAGATACCAATCTGGAGTTCACCAATCTTATATTAACAAAGTATCCCGCTGGCTGGAGGTTAGTTCTAAAAGTATTTATCAAATATATTTATATAATTTCAAATATTACAAATTCAGTTTTGTTCAGGATTCGCTAGAACAAATATAGAAATATAGATCTAATTCCCTGAACCACACACGGATCTCCATGACGGAGGATCTCGTTCAGTGCAGACACACCCTCTCTCCCTCACTACGAGTAATGTAACGTTACAGATTAAAAAATTAGATACATCAGTGGGGGAATGGAGAGTGGAACGGCGTGGAGAGTGGAGCGGTGTGAAGAGTGGAGTGGAGTGGAGAGTGGAGCGCAATCCTAATTTTACACCCTTAGAGGTCAAATTTCTGAAAAACCTTCCTTAGTGATTGTTAAAAACATAACATGGCATAAACTGCCAAAATATTAAGTTTATAGCCCTAGTGGTTTAGGCTCTACATTGGTAATTTCTTTACCATGAGACTATGCAGTTAAATTCGGTTTTATTTGATAATTCCTCAAATTATAATCCTCGACAACCTAATTTTTCAATAAGCCAGTAATATATGCCCGATCACTAGAGCCAAAGTTGAGGAGGTGCTGCAGGAGAGTGGACTATGTACGTGTGCCGATGCCAACATGACTTTTGAACCTCTTAGGTGCAAAAATTACAAAACATTTTGCGGTCTGCAGATTTCTATAACGAAATAACCTTGGGCCCCTCGTTTATCGCTATGCATCCAGATAGATCGATATTTCCACCTCATCTAAAAACGTAGTACAGTCCTCCCACCTATAAAATATGATAACCTATTTTAGGTGTTTAGTCTTTTTCCTATTTGTTGCATTTTTACATTATCTAAAATGGGGTACAATCCTCAAGAGGATAATGACTCCTAAAAATCAATGGCTTACGGAATGTGACTATAAATTTAAACGCCGTTCGAAAAGACTTTTAATATTCCTTTTGGGATGAAAATTTCAAAATAAAGGTTCTTTAAAAAAAAGTTAAGTATCGTTTTGCTTCATTGACCTCGCATACTTAATTATCGTTACTAAACTTATGGATTTGGCATATTCCGTCGGGAATAAATCCCCTAAATCTATCATGAAAAGCTAAGTTTGAGCTTCTTTTTGTGATCGTTCACCATCTTTTTTTTTCGTGTGGAAATTCCTTCGGATACCCTCCCGCCGGCCAGCGGGGCAGTTATGTCGGGCTTGAACCGACTAGAACCGCACACCGTCTCGGGTCATCAGACGCCAGGGTGTAAGGTTGCCCATAGAGCATATCTCTCGCACCACGACTGTCCCTGGGCCATCTCCAGTTTCGACATGGCCCCCCTTGAAACCCAACGGGAACCACGGTGTCCCCGTCTTCCCCGGTTTGGTGGAGGGGCGCTAGTCGCCCCGCCCTCCCGGCCTGCTTCTACTTGGGTGACAGGTGGCCTCACCTGCCACCCCCAGGACTGCGCTCATGGAGGACGGAGGTCGTTAAGCGACCTCCGGCGCCTGAGTCGCCTGCAATTTTGCGGGCGCCGCCATCTCCTTTACGAGCATTACATGCTCGCAGAAGGAGGTAGCGGCGGCCCACGCGCTGGCGCTCCGCACCATTACCTAATATTTAAATTTGAGAATTAATAGTTATATTGATTTTACTTTTACGGGCTTTATGAACTGATTATGAACTATGTTTAACGAATGTAAATATTATGAATATTTATTTAAAACTGATTGTCATTTTAATTCGTAAGTAAACTGCATCGCCACCTCCCATCGGATAGAGTATACAACTTCAGAATAAATAATTTTACAGCTAACGAATATTATAAGGTATTAAAATTGTTATGATAGGAAGTTGATCGGTGTGTAAGTTTATAAATTTATTTTATTTCTGGAAGATACGGTAATAAATTATTGCCATTGCATGACAGGAAACATTAGGAAACAGTTACGTATTAAGTATCGATGGTGATCAAAATATAGCATACACAACGTTATAAAGGTAAAATACATGACACATTGCAAAATGCAACTATTTGCCAAGTTTAAATGGCTAAAACGCTGCTGAAATAAATAAATAACTGACATTAAAACTATATTTGTACTTAAAAAGAAACAAGAAAAACAAAACACTACGAACATTGAGCATTTATTATATGTATTATATATATTATGATCCTCTTGTACTGGGAGAATCTACCATTAAATACACCCCGACTCAGTGCGTTACATGTGCGACACATTCTTACGGTAGGGGACGAAAGAGGTGTAAAAACCGGCCAAGAGCAAGTCGGACTCGCCCATGAGGAGTTTCATAGCAGCAAGTAAAAATTTTATATTTGAGTTGATTGAATGAAAGGTAAATTGCGGTTTACGATTTATGACGTATTAAAAAAAACCACTGATTAGTTCTCGTTCTAACTAATTTTCGGTGGAAGTTTACATAGTTATGTACATCATATATTTTTTTTAGTTTTATTATTCTCTTAGTTTAGAAGGACACATTTTACCAATTTGGAAGTGTCTCTCGCGCAAACTATTCAGTTTAGATAAAATTTATATTAGAAACCTCAATATCATTGGAACCCCCAAAATATATTGATTTATTTCTATTTTTGTGTGAAAATCTTAATGCCGTTCACAGAATACATCTACTTACCAAGTTTCAACAGCATAGTTCTTATAGTTTTGGAAAATGTGAAATAAAAGTAGCTGTGACATATGGACGGACATACGGACGGACAGACAGACTTGAGGAATCTATAAGGGTTCCGTTTTTTGCCATTTGGCTACGGAACCTTAATACGTTGGGGCAACGCAACCTGAACTTTTTTTTTTTTTTCGTGCGGAAATCCCTAATGTTGGTACAGACAGCAAACCTGGCACATCGATGGTGGAGTGTATAATTTTGTTAAAGCAAAAAAGATCATACTTTCTTCGGCGGGCTTGAAGCGAAATGATATTATACTCTAATAACCTATCATTATAGTATTGCAGTGATCTGCCATAGCTGAATTTATGTGCGATTTCAAGCACTGCCGCTGCACACTTTCTATGGCATCCGTGTGAATATCATAGTAAGGGGACCAGAATGGACAGCAATATTCGAGGCCACTGAGGACCAGGCTACAGAAAAGAGTCAATAAACTTTTTGGTTTTTAAATCTTTTGTTGACCTTATAATAAATCCTAGAAGTCTACGGGCTCTTTTTATTATTTACAGATAGTGAGTACGGAAAGCCAGTTGCTTATGAAAGAGCACACCCAGGTCTTTAAAAACATCCTTTCTCTTTAAAGTTTGACCTTCTATTAAATATCTTGAGTTAAGTATATTCCGCTTCCCAGTAAGAGAGATAAAACAGTACTTATTCACGTTAAGGCTCATTTTGTTGAATGAGCACCAATAAGAAATAAATTTTCATGATGAAGAGCTAAACATTTTCTATGGTCTCTGACATCACCGAAAATTTTATGATTATCATTATACAAAAGAGAGGGGCAGGATGCCCGAAGCCAATGACAAATGAGTGTGAGTGAGTGTTCCAGTTTGGGGCTTAGCAGATTGTGAGGCGGGACCCATTTGCAAATCATAAACCGAAAGAAAATTAATGGTTCCCGCCTGCTGTCAAACATGTTTCAGTCTTTTTAGGGCTAGGCTAAGCTAGAGTTTTTTGATACCTATTGATATTATCTCACCGTGAAGCAAAACAACACCATGTTTTCTTTTAATGTAAATTAACGACGCTTCTCCAGAACTACATGATGCACTTGACCCTGACATTGTTACGAATAAACTGATAGTGCTAATAAGGCATGAAAAGTAACAAAGCGTTCCGGGAGAGCGCATATCACTTTATCCTTTTCACTCTTTTCATGGCGCGCGTTATCAAATAGGTGTACGCGATGCGCAATGCGCACACGCCTTTAACCGTTTTTTTTGAGTTCATTCTTATTTTGTACTAGCTGTGCCCGCGACTTCGTCACGCGGACGAAGTCGCGGGCACAGCTAGTACATTAAGATTTTTAGGGTTTTAGTTTTTTTGCGCGGAACCCTAATTATTTTTATAAAAAATTAAAGTTAAAGCCTATGTTACTCCTAGTTATATTACCTTTCTGCCAGTGAAAGTCCCGAACAAACAGGCAGACAGACAGACGGACAGACAGTCAAAAATTGTAAAAAATGTTATTTTGGTGTATGTACCGTATATATATTCATATACATGTAGTAGAAAATGGTTATTTCAATATTACAAAAAGACACTTCAATGTTATTTAAATGTATATAGGTGTATAGATGTATATAGATGTATAGATATATATATTAATTTATTTATATGTATAGATTTAACCAACTCAATTGAAGGTACATTCTATAATGCTTCGATCCCTGTTATAGTAAACAATAAGGTAAAATTATACTGTGTATAGATAGCGAGAGGCCCACACGATACTTAGGTTGCAGTATCAAATAAAAAATCACATACTTAATTAAAAAATCTTTATTTCTCCCCAGAACACCAACCTAAAAATAGAATAAAAATAAATTGTAAAATATTATGAAAAAAATACTAAGTCCCAGTTGTGACTGAACATATGTCCCAATTGACACCGGTTCGCCACCGCCGGTGACGTCCGGGATTCTTCCAAAACGAAAATCCCACTCGCCACCTGGGAGGCAACGCTGCGTCATCCCCGGTGGCGTATGGGATATTATTTTCAGAAAATGTCCCAGTTGCCACCAGAGGTGGCAATGTTGGGGGTGGCAAAAGGGATTAACCCCATTTAATTTGTTATAAAACATCTACCCATTCATTGACATCGTTTGGTGAAAGTGCAACCTCCCAATTGACACAACTCAGCTCGGATTTTACATTGGCATACTACACTTAGTAAAGTTATTAGGCGCGTGGTAAATTTAGGTTTGGTGGCTCCAGCAGAACCACATGTGGCTCTAATAAGATACGCCAGGTGATACTTATCTGAGCGGCATAAAGGTTCAGTTTGCTATACTGTAAGAGGTTGATACCAGGTCCAGATACCGGTTATTTGTGTTGGCAATAACGCTACACTGAACTAGACTACACACTTCCATCGTTTCGAGTGGGAAATTGGCTCTAGCATCTTGTGGATTGATTGGCCGGTTGCTTGTTAAATTTGCGCTAATATAATCACCCAGTACAAAAAAATCATCACCAGTAGTAGAGTTGAGTATTATATTCTGACTATTTTACTGATATGCTTCACGTCTTCCAAAGGTAAATCAGGTGATAAATAACAAAAACAGATATGCAAAAATGTTTCACCTCAATTACTCGGCAGTAAAACTATACTTTTCCAGGTTATCCGGTGGATATCGCTTAATTTTTGACAGCAATAGCAATAGCTTCCTGGTTATATGAGCATGTACTGTCTTGATCACGTCTATATACGATATACCTGTTAACGATGCGATACGATATACCTATTGTCTTATTATAAAAGACGCTGCTGTCAAAATTGGTCTCAGTCAGACAAACATCAGCATTTAAAAGATTGAAGGATATTTGTATCAAGCTTTGATCTAGGTCTACCCAAGTTTTGATAAAAAACAAAAACAAATAAAAAACAACAAAAGTGGAGTAAAACATAAATAATAAAATAAGTTTATATCTTTTACAGGAAATCGAGATTCCTAATAAGAACTGCGTCACCGCTATCTTCTTTGTATATATAGATTTGACTATATTTTATCCACACATATTTGTAACCACAAATTTTTGGACCGCCGCATGTAAGGTTTTTTGCTTCAGACTCAAGTGACGAAAACTCTGCACAATTCACCCAAAATCTCGAGATCTCAGGATGTTAATTGAAATAGATTCAGCATCTCATGTCGCCGATAATACCAAATCTTTGAGTCTCGGTGTTGCGTAGGTCACCATACACCGCCATACATATATTTCGTGGCCTACTAGAGGAGGCGTTAAGTTTTGCCACTCTATGGCATGCATTAATGTTTACGTCATTCTAGGAAACTTTAACTTTATCATAGAGCTTTTTCAGTAACAGCAAGATGTTCTCTTTCTTGCGTTCAGGGACTGCTTGTATTTTGGTGTAACAGCTGCGTAACACTTTTTCCATTCCCACCACGATACACATTAAATCGTACCTATAAAAATATTTAGAATACGATTTTAATATGCTCAAATCGTTTCAAAAGTACTACTGCTGTTAAATAATGTGAAAGGTACGTCTAATTAATAATTCAAAACTATATAAAGTTCTTTCGTTATTTTATGGAAGTCTGACTGACAGCCTTTCTCTAGAGGGCTAAAAGATAGATTGTTATCTTCACTTTAACATTCAATGAGTGCTTCAACATTTAGGTACGTCACAAACACTGTGAAAGTTCAATAGCACCAAACGTTTAATATTCATTGTTTGATTTAGAGACAGAACGTTCATGTTGCTTTTACCAATTCACGAAACTCCAGGGACCCTTCAACAAAGTAACTTGTATAGCTGTTCAAGTCACTACGTCTATTTGATTTACTTTATATATAGTAGCTTGTAATTGGTTTTTGTTCCTTATATTCCCAGGGAAAACCTCTATAGATATCTTTCAAATGATTAAGAACATGTCAGATCAATATCTTGGCTACCTCCTTCATGGCGGGTTCTGTGAAAGTTGCTGTCAATAGAGTAAATTTCAAACTCGGTAAAAGGAATATTTTGAAATGTAGGTACTTATGTAATTACGACCTAGGTCCTCCATGAGCGCAGGCCTGGGGGTGGCAGGTGAGGCCGCCTTTCACCCCAGCAGAAGCAGGCCGGGACGGTGGGCCCCCTCCCCCAAACCAGGGAAACCGGAGATGGCCCAGGGTCAGTCGGGGTGCGAGGGACCGCCCCCGCTGGCCGGCGGGGTGGTATCCGAAGGTAAGGTAAGTAGGTAATTAAATAAGTATTTTTGAATATAGATTTATTAATTACTCAGACGAATTCTCGTTTACAACTCGAAGCACCGACATGGAAATTTCTATTTAGCAGCTCTATCATGACATGTTAAACCTCCGTCTTTCTGACCCGGAACATGAACGCTTTAACACCTTATACTAAGCCGTTATATAAGCACCTTGCGTCGTTGTGCCAATGGCGCAAGGAGGCGCTGGAGCGGGGCCATAGACCGGAGGCCCGAGAAATCAGGGCTCAGCGGTCCCAGCTCCGCCGGGAACTCATGAAGACATGGAGGGTGCGACTTGAGCATCCAAGGTGGGGGGAATCCACCGTTGCGGCGGTGAGGCCGATCATGAAGGACAACCGGATGTGACAGATATTTACCGGACCCGGGTGCTTCGGTAAGTATCTATGGCGTATCCACCGGGAGACAACGCCGCAGTGCCAGCACTGCGAGGATCCTGGCGAAGACACGGCGCTCCACACGTTGGTGGAGTGCCCTACATGGGCGAGAGACGCCGGGATCTCGTTGCGGTTCTGGGCGTGGACGTTCTCTCGCTGGAGACCATGGTGAGGGCCGTGGTCTCCGACGGGAGCAAGTGGCACGCCGCCGCCTCTTTCTGCGAGCAGGTAATGCGCGCGAAAGAGACGACGGAGAGGGAGCGGTAGAGAACCCTGCCCCCGAGTTCCGCAGTCTGCGGCGAGGACGCCGCAGGCTCGTCTACGCCCGGGACTACCGACCTCCATGCTCGCGGCCTGAGGACGGCAGTTGGCCGACTCGCCGTCCTTACAGAAGCAGGCCGTGGCGGAGGCGTGTCGTGTGTGTCCTACACACGCCTGCCAACTCACCGACGCGGGATAAAACACGACCCCACTAGGCGAAGCCCCGGTGGCGGCCAAAGTCCGCCGGTAACCTATCCATACACGTATAGATGTAACGATAAAAAAAAATGTTACCCAAAATTTATTGTTTTTTTTTCTATTTTTGTGTGAAAATGTTAATGCGGTTCACAGAATATATCTACTTACCAAGTTTCAATAGCATAGTTCTTATAGTTTCGGAAAAAAGTGGCTATGACATACGGACGGACAGACAGACGGACATGACGAATCTATAAGGGTTCCGTTTTTAGTCGGGACAAGCTCACGGCCCACCTCACCCACCTGATGGGAACCGGTTACCGTGGCCTATGGACGTGTGCAACACCAGGGGCGGCACACTCGCGCTGCTGACCCTGTAAAAACCTTCTAATGCCCTAGAACCCCATATTGTAGTCGCTTGGGAACCACAGCAGGGAGATCATTCCACACCCTGAGGGTGCGCGGAATAAAGTGCCTTTCATACCTAACTGTAGGCACTGTTTCCGGTCGCATTGTGTGAGGATGAATTTTCTGTCTGTGGCGAGCGGTGCGATGATAGAATGTGGCCGTGGGCATCATAACATACAATTCTTCTGAACACACCCCATTATAAAGGCGGTAGAAAACGCACAGGGAGGCGAAATCTCTCCTAAGTTTAATAGGTTTTACACTGCCTGTAAGTATGGGATTGTCGACGATCCTAAGCACCCCTCTTTGCACCGATTCGAAAGGGCCAAGTTAGTATGTAGGTGCTCCGGCAAAAGGTGACAGCAGCACTCCATCTGGGGCCGGACTTGCGACTTATAAAGAAGAAGTCTTTGCTCCGCAGTGAAGTACTGCTTCGCCCTGTTGAGCTCTCCAAGTTTCTTAGATGCCAACTTGGTCTTGTCTGAGAGGTGAGTGCGGTACTAAACCTCGCTGGAGATGTCGACACCGAGGATCCCGATACTTTTGGAGATTTTAAGTGGTGTGTTCAGGTATTGTGGCGCTACAATAAATGGGGTTTTCTAAGTGTTGAATGCCCGCACTTGTGTCTTAGTGGGGTTGAATTGGACCAGGTTTAGTCCACCCCAATCGGACACTCTTGTTAGAGTAGTCTCAATTTCAGACATGTTGTTCGCGACTTTCTCCCACTAGTGCCAGACCCGATCGAAGGCCTTCACTATATGGAGGCTGACCGCTAGTGCCTCACCTTGACTCTCGATGGTTTGCGCCCAGCGGTGTGTGAGACACACAAGGAGGTCACCAGTAGAGCGACTGTGGCGGAAGCTGTACTGTCGGGCGCTCAATAGATCGTTCCCTTCAAGGTATCTCAGGAGCTGTACGTTAATGACACGCTCCATTACCTTCGAGAGAAGGGAGGTGATAGCGATAGGCCTGTAATTGGACGGGTCTGTTCTATCGCCTTTTTTAGGCAGTGGATGCACGAATGTGGTTCCACGAAGCTAGGACTTGTCTCGTGAAGTAAGAGAGCGCGAAAAGTGTAAATACATGGCACAACTCTGGAGCACACTGCTTAAGCACCATCGCCGATATGCCGTCAGTCCCTCTCAACTAGCGAACATCTAGGGACTTCAGTTCCTGCCGGACCTCCCGTTGTGTAATTTTGATTTCTGGTATAGAAACATCACACCAGGGGGTAGTGGGTGACTCAGCATTCCCATCGTTCATGGTCGAGTTTGACGCAAAGAGGTCACCTAAAAGATCGGCTTTCTCCCTAACGCCATGGGCCAGACTGCCAGACTTTTTGCAGTGGCGGCAAACAAGACCGACAGAAATTTGCCTCGGCAGCTTTGGCAAGTAATCAGAATGCACGACGACCAGACGGGTACCGCGGCAGCCGTTCACCAATTCTGCCGATGAATTCAAATTTAGCCCTGGTCGTTGCTCTTTTACTGGATCTCGAGGCGGCATTCAATTTCCGCTTCACTTCGCTGATATTCGGATGAGTTGGGTCGCCACCCGTCAGTTTCTCTAATTGGTCATTTTCCCTAAATCGTCAGTTTCCTTATTCGTCAGTTTTTTAGATTTCGTTAAGTGGTCAGTTTCGCTATCTCGTCAGTCTCCCTAATTCGTCAGTTTCCCTAACTAGTCAGTTTACATGATTCGTCACTTTTCTCATATTAGTCAGTAAATGGACAGTAATTAATACATGTTTATTGTGTAATCAATGTACCTATGTAAGGATTTATTTTTATCTCTATTCTGTTCTATTATATTCTCATTTACGAGGAAGGTGCCAACAATATGGATATTTAGAAGGAAAATATAATACTTAAAAAATATATGACAGATTTTTCCGATGACATTTGACTTTTGCATTTGTCGTACGTTCTTTATCCTGTTATCCTGTAGTATTTAATACTAGGACGGTTACCAGCTTCGCAATCAACCCAAACTTAATCGTAGCGAGATTTGCCTATCCAACAATAGGTCAACGTGACCGGTCGACTTTTTCCATTGATTTGGTTTTTCGGTGATTATTCCTCGATGGTAAGACCGATCTGGACATTCGACCCCTTACGACACTCAGTAATGTTTACTTGATCACCGTGGCAAATTTGGTCGAAATCGGTCAAACGGTCTCGGAGGAGTATCATTTGTTTGAAATGCAACTTTGAAACCAAAGACGCTTCGCTCGCCTTGGGCTCGCTACGCTTAATTACTCGTATTTACAATATATACAATGGGTGAAGAGCTAATTTTTATATCATCCGAAAGAGGACATAAGGTATTGTTACACAATGGTTTTCAGTACAACATGTCACAAAAAATTTTTCACTACCGGCAAAGCTTATTGTGAAAGGCAAAAGATTTAAAATATAATTTCTACCAAAGAAGGTCACAAACATATAGCCATATGAGCTTCTATGGACTTTTTGCCAAAACATTATTTACACGAAGCATGGTTAGTAATTTCATCCCATACACCGTCGGGCGACAACTTTGAAGCTTTTAATGCTTACATGGCTGAAACGTGGATGAGTATGTAAAAGGAGACGGCAAACCAACCTAGTTCGATTGTCGTTGACCAAAGACTTAGCATGTCTGTTACCTAGCAACTTGTTTTTGCTTGTATTTTTGCTTGTCAATTAATAGTAACATTGTTTCGAGTATTTTTGTGTTATGAGAGTAATTTATGTTAACACGTTCGTGCGCGGTAATTTTACTCAACACTATATCGAAAATCACTAAAAATTTCCATACATTTTAGAAGCACTGTTATAACCGTACTGTCGAAACACAATATACAAAAATGTCATCCTGAGATCAGTACGGGTATAACCGTTATCCGGCTATGCCCGTACTGCCGTGTAACATGTTATAATATGCATTGTAGTACACCAGTACGGTAATAACAGTATCAAAAATAAAAGTGTATTCGTAGAAAATATTTAGTGAATCAATATTATGAATTTAAAAATCTTATTATAAATCACAGTCTAGTCATTATTAGGAACTTACTTCAGTTCTTATTTTATAAACTAAAATAAAAAGCAAAACTAATTTAAAAAAAACCATTCGTATACAAATCAACGTAAAAAAAGAGATAAAAAATAAGTAATACCTACAATTTTCTAGGTATTTTTCCTATCTTAGCATAATTTGCGTGCCATCCTCAAATATGACGTGGGGCGTACTCTATACGTTTCTTCTTTTTAGTGCACAGACTACAATTCAAATATACTTCTGCAGGTTTCTGTGATGCCAAATCGGTTCGGGACACTTACGAGCTTAGGATGATTTCTGGTTGTAATCATGTAAACTGGACATTTATCATTCCACGCTGATACATAAACTTGCTTTTTACGACTCCAAACATTATCCACCCTTTTTTTTAAAAAAAAGCACTGACTCGCGCGTCGAAGTAATACACGTACAAACGCAACGGTGACAGCCGTAGTGCATCTGTGTGCACAATCACACATATCATATACCGGTCACGGTTCAATCCCGCCTAGCGCATTGCATTTTGACAGTACGCTTGTCCATCCCTTACACAGAATGCCAGTGGAAATGTGTTGTATATATATCTCATAGAAATTTAACTGCTTAACCCGTAGTGACCATACGAGGAATTTGAAAACTTACGGCAATAACCGTGCTGTCAATATTTGAATTAAAAAAAAACGGTCATAACCGTTACCGCGAGCGAACGTGTTAAATAAAAGTCTGTTTTTAGTGTGATAAAGCATTTTAATCGTCTAACCACATTTGTTTAGCTACAACTTACTGCAATAGGTTATGGGCTAGAAGCACTTTAGCTGAAAATATGGAGACTTCGACTTTCAAGTACAAAATTGCACCCCTCGAAGGTAAAAGCAAATTGGGACACATGGAAGTACAAAATACTAATCGTACTCAAGAGCATACCTCGTGCTCTCGATATAATTGAAAGCAGACTTACGTCTTTAGAAGACAAAAATGGAGAAAGTGAAGCCAACGAGACCGCAACCTCCGAATTCGCGAAGGCTGACTCTAGCGTTTTTTTCTTCATTACGAACAACATGACCGATGAAATGCCACGCAAAGTAATGAGATTCACTTCCACTAGAGAAATTTGGTTAGAACTTCACCAAATTTTTGATGGAACCAATGAAGACAAAACCTTCCAACTATGTATGAGCTTCTTTGGACTTTAAAAGATTCCAGCTGACGATGCGGCAACTCATATATCAAAATTGAAAAATATTTGGACCTCACTGAACAAAGAGCTCGGCGATGACAAGAAACTCCCAGACCTTCTTCTAATCTGCAAAACGCTTGACACACTTGGGGAAGAATACAGTCAATTTAAGAGTGGATGGTTGATGTGTCCGACGTCCGAAAGAACTATCGAAAACCTAACCAATCGTCTGTGCGTTTTTGAAAGGAACTTGATGATGTCTAACGTGCCAATAGAGCAAGAGGCCTTACCGGCGATAAACACACAGGATGGGCAAAAGAAAAAGAGTAAGGATGACAAAATAAAGTGTAACTATGTTCCATAAAAGGTCATCGCGTGAAAAATTGCAAGAAATGGCTTGAAGATGGCAAACCACCAAAGAGTAGTAATCCGCCTTCCTCTTCGTTGTCCTGCAAGCAAGAGTCTCAAGTTGCGGAAGTTTTGACATCAGAACACGTAAATGAAGTATTCTCGACTTCATCTTATACAGTGAACTGGTTTGTTGATAATGGCGCAACGTGCCATGTCACCAATCGAGGCGATCTATTTCAGACCTTTCAACACTTCGAGAAGGCCTCACCTCACCTCACCTTTGTGGGCCAACGACACCCGATTTACATTGCTGAACATTTGCCCCCCAGTCTGCGAAAATTATTTTTCCAAACAAGGGAATTTGCGAAGAACAATGGCTACAAGTTCTGTTGGATCACCAATGGAAACATATTCCTCCGTAAGAAAGAAGGTGATCCTCATGTTTTAATAAATTCCGAAAAGCGTCTTCAAGAGCAAGTAAATAATTCGTGACTATCAGTGCTGTTTATTCTGGTTTTTAATACTGTTAAAATGATCTCAATATGTTTTGTCATCTATATCATACGTATGTCTTCCACAAATCCATTTATTACATCACACACAAAAAACAACAATATAAAATTGTACACAAAACATGGGAAATCAATTCATTATATTATGTACATAAATCAAACATCTATTTCATCTTATCTAAAATACCAATATACAACCACACAATGTACACCACACAAATCATATAAACACTATCACTATTATATAACACTTTACCTTTTTTGTACCTTTTTTACACATAAACCTGACTACAAATGGCTACCATAAACATTATAAACAACGAACTGGATAATTTCAGTGTGAGCAGATGTTTTTCCTGTTTACCTTATGACTGTCTCAACCATATAAAAATATCTAATACTAACCTAAACATATTTCACACAAACATATGTAGCGTAAACAAAAACTTCGATAAGTTAATGACTTTGATAAGCTCAACAAAAATCAACTTCGATGTAATCGTGCTAACTGAATGTTGGTTATCCAAAGTAACTAATCTACCTATCATGCAAGGATACCAGTCTTTTTATACCAGACAACCCTGTAACCAAAACGAGGGTGTAATAATGTACATAAAGCAGGGTTTAAATTTCACTGTTAGGGAACCGATGATCAAAAACGCAAATGGTCTTATATGTGAAATTGATCACAAATTAGCGATAGTAGGTGTCTACCGATCTCCATCCTATAAAACAAAGCAACACCATGACGATTTCTTTACCAGCATCCACTGTGTGTACGATGAACTATCTGCTTATTCAAACATAACGCTCCTAGGAGACCTGAATATTGATATCAAGAAAGGTAATAACAACCAACATAGTCTCGATTATCTAATATTAAATGCAACCCACGGTCTGTTACCCACTCATATCCTACCTACGAGAATTGATAACTGCCTAGATCATATTTTCTTAAAAACTAACTTACCTGCAACCTCTCTGCTCCTGGAATCTCGCGTGACCGATCACAAACCGCTAATACTAAGTATTACAAATAGTAACCCATCACGAAAAGCCGATCACTTCACTTCCCGATTAAATTACGATGCTGCCAGTAGAGAAATAGAAGAAACAAACTTTTCCTATATTTACACAATTGCAGATGCTAATGAGGCAATGAACCAGCTTACTGCGAAAATCTCTTCTATTATCTTGAAACATCAAGTTACAACAAAAATCCCTAAAAAGCAAAGAACAATAAAACCCTGGATAACTCCCGGCCTGCTAAAGTGTATCGCAAACCGTGACAGGATGCATAGCGAGACGAGAAAGTCACCAGAAAACCTAATTCTCAAAATTTCATATACTCGATATCGCAATTTTTGTAACGCTTTGCTAAAAAAACTGAAAACAATATATGAAACTAATGAGTTAGAAAAGCAAAGAATAACCCTAAGGCCCTATGGAATGTTATCAAGGATATAACTCACATGCAAAAAACACATAACAGTGCAAGTGACTTGCTTAAAATATGCGACAACCCGCAGTCTTCTATAAATGAAGTCTGCAAATATTTCACCAACATAGGGGAATCCTTGGCGTCTAAGATAACATCACCAAACCATACAGAGACTCCCGAAGTTAAGGACAAAATCTATCCCTCGCCAGTCAATTCGCTGGTCTTTCTCCCAATAGATGAGGCTGAGATTGAATCCCACATCCTACAGCTGCGTAATAATTGTGCTGTTGGCTGGGATGGGATACCATCCTTAATACTAAAACAGTGTCGAGCTACTTTGATACCACCTTTAACGTACATATTCAACCTTTGTCTGCAAAGTGGAGTGTTCCCGGATGGCCTTAAGAAGGCAATTGTCCACCCAATCCACAAGAGCGGGGACAGAAACCGTGTCAATAATTATAGGCCAATCTCTATATTGCCCTCGTTGTCCAAGATTCTAGAAAAAGTCGTAAATAAGCAGTTGAGAGCTTTCCTAGACAAATATAACATCATAGCCAGTAATCAATATGGATTTAAATCAGGTGTCTCCGCTGAGGATGCAGTTTTGGGTTTGACGGATTATGTGGCTAGGAGCTTGGACAAAGGAAATAAATGCTTGGGTATTTTCTTGGATCTCTCAAAAGCGTTTGACACGGTTTCTGTTCGCAAGCTCATCGACAAGTTGGAACGTCTCGGCGTACGAGGTATTACGTTGGACTTATTCAGAGATTACCTGAACAACCGTACCCAATGCGTTAAGATTGAGAGTCATCTCAGTCTTGAGCAACTCATGACCTATGGGATACCACAGGGCAGCATCCTAGGTCCTACGTTATTCCAAATATATGTAAATGATCTCTGTAGGTTACCACTCTCAAATAGCGAGATCTATGCCTATGCTGACGACACTGCTATTCTTGTCAGCGGACCTACTTGGGAAAATATCAAAGGAAAGGCAGAATCAGCTTTAAGGGTTGTTATGGCATGGCTGAATTGTAACTTGTTGACCCTAAATCTATCCAAAACTGTATACATTCCTTTCGGTTTAAGACATATAACAAAACCATCAAATAGTTTCACCCTAACGGCTCACTCGTGCTCTATTCCATCAACACCATGCTCTTGTCTCCCACTAACTAGAGTGAAGGTGGTGAAATATCTAGGAGTGCAATTGGATGATGGACTAAAATGGGACGAACAAATCCATACAGTAACGCAGAGAACCATGCGTCTCATTCGCACGTTCAAGGCACTACGCGAGTCAGCTAATCTTGATACCCTGAGGATGGTATATTATGCCCTGTGTCAATCAATAATAGGATATTGTATTGTAGCATGGGGTGGTGCTTACAAAACTTATTTTCTGAGAGTCGAGAAAGCACAAAGATCAATACTCAAGGTTATGATGAGGAAGCCATATAGGTATCCAACGCACAAGCTCTACGCAGATTGCAAAGTTCTTACGGTTCGGCAACTGTTTGTGCTGCAATGTACGCTGAAGAGGCATAGATGTAGCCCCCCACAAAATAATAATAAAAGAAGAATACCACCTTTGGGTATTCAACACAGGACTTCATTTGCAGAACACCACTACTATGTGTTAAGTTCGCACATCTACAAAAAAATTCACAAAGAACTCAAGATAATTCACTTAAATAAACACACAGTTAAGTTCAAAGTGACAGAATGGTTACTAAGTCAAGACTACTTCAGCACAGAGTCTTTACTTACTTACATCACATAAAATTAAACAAGATTAACTAGTTCGTACAAAACTCCCTCACATTAATAATCAAATATTATGTATTGCCAAAAACCCATACATCTACCCACGCACGTATATACACACACTCACCACACACCCTCTCACCCACCAATACACCCTCAGTCACGCACTCACACACACATATTACGTCCTTGACTTAATTAATGGTCAGTACAATGCCAAGATCAGCCAACACCTGTCATCGTTCCTAATATAAATGCCTGGAGGAAAACTGTCTCTTAAGGTACAGGGCTATCCCTAGTTTAAGAGGCAGAGTTTCTAATGTATCGAGCATAGTATGTTGCAATGTCCTAAACATTTTATAAAATTCATGCAATGATGTATATTAATTGTATAGCTGTGTAATCTTTTTTGCAACTTTAAATACTTATCTATTATATTTTTAAATACATTCTATATATATATAAAAAAACAAATATATTTAAAAATATAAAAAACAGTGCTCCACCGGTATCGGGTACAGGGACCAAGCTACCGGTGGTTAGGGCTCCAGAGAAAGGAACTTCCTCACGATGCGCGCCGTATCAAGAAGCACAGCCTTCTGCATCTGGCCCTTGACCCAACCGTCTAACCCGAGCCTCTTCAGGTGTTGGTCGAGGCTCTTTGCTATTAAACCGTTCACTGACACAACTATCGGCACAATGATTGCTGAGTCAACACTCCACATGTCGACAATCTCGTGGGCCAAGTCCAAGTACTTAACTTGTTTATCCTTCTCAGCTTTCACGAGATTCTCGTCATGAGGAATGGTAACATCAGCAATCAAAGCTCGGCGTTCGGATCAGTCTATCACCACAATGTCAGGCTTGTTGGCTACAACAGTCCTATCAGTGATGATAGATCGATCCCAGTACAATGTGATATGACTATTTTCTAGAACCGGCTCAGGAACATACCTATAGTACGGCACTTCAGCTTCCACAAGGTTGTATGTCAGAGCAAGTCGCTGGTGGATTATCCTGGCTACTTGATTATGTCTGTGCAAGTACTCGCCGTTAGCAAGACGAGAACAGCCGGAAGTAATATGCCTGAGGGATTCACCAGGCTGGTGACATGCTCGACAGATGTCAATTGTGCCATCCCTCATTATATACTTCCGGTAGTTATTCGTCTTGATAACTTCATCCGCAATCGCACAGACAAAACCTTCAGTTTCCCCAAAAAGGTCACCGAAACGTAGCCAGGACACGGATGCCAGTATTATTATTATTACTGTATTTGATGAAGTCGAGAATACTTCATTTACGTGTTCTGATGTCAAAACTTCCGCAACTTGAGACTCTTGCTTGCAGGACGACGAAGAGGAAGGCGGGTTACTACTCTTTGGTGGTTTGCCATCTTCAAGCCATTTCTTGCAATTTCTCACGCGATGACCTTTTATGGAACATAGTTACACTTTATTTTGTCATCCTTACTCTTTTTCTTTTGCCCATCCTGTGTGTTTATCGCCAGTAAGGCCTCTTGCTCTATTGGCACGTTAGACATCATCAAGTTCCTTTCAAAAACGCACAGACGATTGGTTAGGTTTTCGATAGTTCTTTCGGACGTCGGACACATCAACCATCCACTCTTAAATTGACTGTATTCTTCCCCAAGTGTGTCAAGAGTTTTGCAGATTAGAAGAAGGTCTGGGAGTTTCTTGTCATCGCCGAGCTCTTTGTTCAGTGAGGTCCAAATATTTTTCAATTTTGATATATGAGTTGCCGCATCGTCCGCTGGAATCTTTTTAAGTCCAAAGAAGCTCATACATAGTTGGAAGGTTTTGTCTTCATTTGTTCCATCAAACATTTGGTGAAGTTCTAACCAAATTTCTCTAGTGGAAGTGAATCTCATTACTTTGCGTGGCATTTCATCGGTCATGTTGTTCGTAATGAAGAAAAAAGCGCTAGAGTCAGCCTTCGCGAATTCGGAGGTTGCGGTCTCGTTGGCTTCACTTTCTCCATTTTTGTCTTCTAAAGACGTAAGTCTGCTTTCAATTATATCGAGAGCACGAGGTATGCTCTTGAGTAAGATTAGTATTTTGTACTTCCATGTGTCCCAATTTGCTTTACCTTCGAGGGGTGCAATTTTGTACTTGAAAGTCGAAGTCTCCATATTTTCAGCTAAAGTGCTGCTAGCCCATAACCTATTGCAGTAAGTTGTAGCTAAACAAATGTGGTTAGACGATTAAAATGCTTTATCACACTAAAAACAGACTTTTATTTAACATAAATTACTCTCATAACACAAAAATACTCGAAACAATGTTACTATTAATTGACAAGCAAAAATACAAGCAAAAACAAGTTGCTAGGTAACAGACATGCTAAGTCTTTGGTCAACGACAATCGAACTAGGTTGGTTGGCCGTCTCCTTTTACATACTCATCCACGTTTCAGCCATGTAAGCATTAAAAGCTTCAAAGTTGTCGCCCGACGGTGTATGGGATGAAATTACTAACCATGCTGCGTGTAAATAATGTTTTGGCAAAAAACCATGACAAGGAAAAACCCGAAAGTTACTCACTTACGGATCTTGGGCTGCAGAGCTTATGTTCATGTACCTAAACAGAAACGGAAGAAACTTTCCCAGAAAGCTCTGAAAGGGAGATTAGTCGGATACGACAATGATGATGGCTACCGTATCTGGTGCTACGATAATAAAATGGTTAGATCACGAGACGTAATCTTCGACGAGAAACCGCTTGACCGAACTCATTGTGATGAAGTTGTACCTAAGACAACGGAAAAAGAAACACCGTTCAACGAATTCAAGTTGAAAGTTTCTTTTAATCAAGAGCGCAATGAAGTGCATCAAGATCAGACCCCAGGTCTTCAACACGAGCAATCGTCAACTGATCTACAAGATCAAGGACCTGCACCACAAATACAAGAAGATAGTAGATATTTTGATACTGAAGAGGAAAACCCCGTCTATAGTGAACAGTCGAGATCACTAAATGTAACCCCTTACGATGTTGATTTAGGTGACTCATCTGAGTCCGAAGACGAAGCAGTGGAACCTAGATACGGTTTAAGATATAGAAGCACCATTCGTCCTCCTCAGAAATACAAAGATTGTTGTGCAGTCACTGATAAAAAAGCAGAACTCACTACGTTCAAGGAAGCTATGAAGAGCCCGCATAAAGACGAGTGAATAAAAGCTATGCTAAAGGAGATAGATTCGTTGAAAGAGAACAACACATGGTCCCTTCAAGAAATACCTCAAGATAGAAAGGTCATACCTTGCAAATGGGTTTTTAAAATTAAAAGAAACCATTAAAATTAAAAGAACATTTTACTGGTGGTAGAAATTTGATAACACAAATTTGTCACAAAATTCGGCCGGGTGGGTACCACCGTGCACGATTGCGAAAAACCCTCCATAGTAATCCAATTTCGGTTTGATTGCGTTCAGGGGTCAGTAAGTGCATAGCCGGTCAGGGGGATTGTGGTCGCAGCATTACTGGGACCGGTGGATGTCACGCGGTGCTGTGACGACAATCCTCTTTCGATGAGGCCGTCAAGCTGAGTGCCACCATTGCTAACATGGTACGTGTATGTAATGGACCCTCTTTCCTGAGACTTTACCTTCAGCTTACCATCAGGCGAGGTGAAGTCAAATTGACGTGTCCTAAATATAAAAAAAAAAAAAACCCCGATGGCTCTATCGACAAATATAAAGCGCGTTTGGTTGCGAAAGGATTCAAGCAACGAAAAGGAGTCGACTACCAGGAAACCTACAGTCCTGTAGCCAGATTTGCAACCATTCGATCACTACTAAGTGTTGCTGCAAATGAAAAGATGTATTTAACCCAATTTGACGTCATTACAGCGTTTCTGTTCGATGAACTCGAAGAGACTCTGTATATGCAGCAACCCGAAGGTTTTCACGACGGTTCTACTCGCGTATGTCATCTGAATCGAAGCTTATACGGTCTAAAACAAGCGCCCCGGTGCTGGAATTATCGTTTCCATAAAATACTCGTTGAACTCGAATTCACACAGAGTACTGCAGATCCGTGTCAAATTACGACGAAAGCCTTGTCCTATTATTTAGGAATGGAAATTAATCAGTGCAAAAATGGCACGATTGTGATACATCAGGAAGCATATACCAAGAAGGTACTTTAACGTTTCAACATGGCTAACTGTAACCCTGTCTCAACGCCGATTGATGCCGCAGAAAAGTCGTCTGCAACAAAATTAGATGAAGAGATAGGAAACAAAGAGGAGTATAACTTCCCCTATCGCGAAGCTGTTGGTGCGCTAGCATACCTTATGGTTGCAACCCGTCCTGATATTGCTTATGCTGTCGAAGTAGTATCTCGCAATCTAGAAAAACCTACCAAAAGTGACTGGAACAGAGTCAAACGTATATTACGTTACTTGAAGGGAACTACATCTCTAGGGATACAGTATAAACCGAAGACCCTTGACAGCTAGAACTTGAAAGATTTAGCGACGCCGACTTTGGTGGTGATACTACTACCGGACGATCCACCACCGGAATTGTATGCCGATATGCTGGAGGACCAGTATCGTGGACAAGCAAGAAACAGAATTCAGTAGCGCTGTCAACAACCGAAGCTGAACTTGTGGCTGCCAGTGAGGGAGCTAGAGAATTTGTTTGGTTGATGAGAATCTTTGAAGACTTAACAAAGAAGACGATTGTGCCAAATCTTCATGTTGATAACGAAGCAACTGTACGACTGGCACATAACCCTGAGTTTCATAAGCGGACAAAACATATACGCGTCAGACATTTCTACGTCAGAGAACTTGTGTCTGAAGGGTCTATCTTTGTCAAGAGAATTGGAACAAGAGACCAGCTCGCAGACATCATGACCAAAGGATTGCCAAAGCCTGCCTTTGTGAAGATGAAGTTTACACTAGCCTTGGTTTGGAGGGCGTGTTAAAGGAGACGGCAAACCAACGTAGTTCGATTGTCGTTGACCAAAGACTTAGCATATCTGTTACCTAGCAACTTGTTTTTGCTTGTATTTTTCTTGTCAATTAATAGTAACATTGTTTCGAGTTATGTTAAATAAAAGTCTGTTTTTAGTGTGATAGAGCATTTTAATCGTCTAACCACATTCGTTTAGCTACAACTTACTGCAAAAGAGTACATACATAGATTTGATATCTGTCTACAATGAACGACACAGAACGATTAATTTGGTAGAATCTTGGCACAATCGATTACGTTTGCATCTTGTGCAACGAAAACCAAATTTATTTATGTTTCTTTCCATATTAAAAAGAGAAACCAATTACATAGACTTTAAAGTGAGACAAAAAAATATATATATTGGTAAGAAGAATAGGAAAAAAGATAAATTTTACTAGATAGACGCATTACAGAAATCGTTTCTAGTTTCTTGGTAGACGATATATTTGATGCTAACAATTGCTTATGGACTTGTCTTTCAAAATTAAGCCTAATTAATACTGTAAAGTATATGAAACGTGTAAAGTAAAGTAAAGTAGCTTATTAAATTTTAAAAATAAATGGTTTTTTTTTTTAATTTTTGTTGTCGAATGTTGACGATTGACGAATCATGTAAACTGACTAGTTAGGGAAACTGATGAATTAGGGAGACTGACGAGATAGCGAAACTGACCACTAAACGAAATCAAAAAAACTGACGAATAAGGAAACTGACGATTTAGGGAAAATCACCAATTAGAGAAACTGATGGGTGGCGACCTAACTCCTTGTTAGCAATGTCCAAGCCTTATAAACAGATTGCTTGTAAAGTGTGAAGAAGATTATTACTGGTGATTAGAAAAGAATGACTGTGAATTTTTATTGCCAAGTTCTTTTCTCACAGCCTTTAGCGAGCAGGTACGCCGGGAGATGGCCCAGGGTCAGTCGGGGTGAAAAAAAAAAAAAAGGTACGCCGGCGGGCCGCGAAGGAGATGGCGGAGCGCGCCCGGGAGAGGTTCAGAACTCTCCCGGCCCGCCGAGCCCGCAACATGCTCGCCGCGCGTCGCAGGCGACTCAGGCGCCGGAGGTCGCTTAACGACTTCCGTCCTCCATGAGTGCAGGAATGGGGGTGGCAGGTGAGGCCGCCTGTCACCCCAGCAGAAGCAGCAGAAGCAGGCCGGGACGGTGGGGCGACTAGCGCCCCTCCCCCAAACCGGGGCAAGACGGGGACACCGTGGTTCCCAAACCCGAGGGGGCCATCTCGAAACCGGAGATGGCCCAGGGTCAGTCGGGGTGCGAGGGATATGCTCTATGGGCAACCTTACACCCCGGCGTCTGCAGACCCGAGACGGCGTGCGGTTTTAGTCGGTTCAAGCCCGACATAACCGCCCCCGCTGGCACGCGGGGGGGTATCCGAGGGGATTTCCGCACGAAAAAAAAAAAAAAATAAAGATACGCCGGCGGGTCTTTGTATTATTTTAGAGCAGTAGGCATAACACAATATGAGATCTGTTTTGAAAGGTTTTGAAAAGCCCCACGAGTGCTCTCACCAATCACCAACTGGCACGGTGAGCCACATCAAGATTATGCACAATTTAGTGGGCAGCCTCACGAGGGACAGCGTCATCACCATTTAATTCATATGCTTTGATAAAGTATGTACATTATGTATATAGGTCGAATCGCAATTAAAATAATTAAGTAAGTACTCAAAATGTAAGTACATTTAATTTTTTCATCAATCATACTTATTTCCGGTAAGTGTGCCTATAGTTACACACTTATTTAAATAGTTCTTCCTACAGACCCGGGTCCCTTAAGCGGTAGGTACGTGAAAAAGCACCTGATAAGGTCACCATTGTAGCATCATCGGTGTCTGTAATGGTGAGCCCCATTCCTGAGACTATACCTTTGGCTTACCATCAGTCGAGGTAAGTCCTATTGACGTGTCCAAGATAAAAAAATCATAGATTAGATCATAGTTAAATCAAAGGTTATCCTTTGATTAAATTTCAAATTCACATTTATTTATTGACATACAGGAATGAAAGCAAATAACAAAGAAATATGAACGAAGAATGAATTTGAATGGAATCATTATAATCAAGGCAAAACGTTTGATTTATATAGGTACCTGTTTGTAAACATAGAAACTAGGACACAAAAAAAAAATTATTAACTGTATATACAAAACTATTAACAACACCACTCACGAACCTGTACAAAACACAAATAGCAACGAAATCATTCCGATTTTGCTTCCTACCAACAAACACTGGAGTCACTGAGAGCAAAACCAACTTTCCACACATCGAATAAAACTTTGTTGAACTTTAAACTGACTAGAACGCTCATTTTGAAGCTAAATCTAATTGAAGGACCGGCAGTGAGAGCTTCCACATTTTCACTGAACGTTCGAAACAGAGATTGAATTTAAATTTACGTAGCGGTATCGGGGGTCCATTAAGATTCATAGTGCGGCCCGCTGGCCAACCCATTGATCATACTCGTACCTACTTAATCAAACCGACAGGAAAACGCTTCAGTGCGAAATAGTCACATAAGATTGTGTTATTGGAAACACCTGTGTACGCTTTTCTCAGTTTCGCAATCATCTAGTACGCATAATAGTCTGCAAATTTTGCTAAGATCGAATCACTTATACTAAGTAAAGTACCAGACAACCCGTTCGAGTCTATAGCCAAATTCTGGTTTTCATTAGCTAAGGTTTGGGGACCACACTAGCGAGATTAGCGAGTTTATAGTCATACATACATAAGGTCACACCTCTTTCCCATTAGGGTCGGCAGTGACAACATCTTTCCAACTGCTACGATCTTCGCATACGCCTTCCGCTTCTTCTACTTTCATAATTGTTTTCAGACATGCACGCAATACATGAAAGTAGTATACTCGAATTAATCAATTTATTTTGTTATTATGGGCACCATTGCACCCCTAACCATGGAACATACCAGTTTTACCCGTCCTATCACCAGTGGTACAAAACAGGGGTATGACGGAGCAAAACCCTAGTTACCCATGTGTTGAAATACTTTACATGTCAAAACATTGAATAGCAATAAAATTAATAATATCTGAAACCAATAATATAGTAAGCTACATTCCAGCACCGGATTAAGTAAAATTACGTTTTTAAAACTTGTAATTTTATAATTTATCATTTGCGTTTTCGTAATCACGTCTTTGAAAACGTGATGTTACTGAATCGGGCCCATAACACGTTATGCTGACACCCTCGAGCAACGAACCGCGCAGCACCCAGTCGTATCCGATGTTCCACAGGAGTGGCCCTAGGACCGACCCCTGCGGAACACCGCACGACACTTCTCGCCGCCCTAGCCAGCTCGGGTAAACTATGGCCCTCTCGAATAGGTATGCCTCGACATGGGGTGCTTGGTTGGGGACCTCCACGCGGTGCACCCTGGGCAACGGAGACGGCAGCGCCTCTCTCCTAGTGTGGGAGAGACGCTGCCGCCTACTGCCAACTCCGACCGAGGCGAGGACGGCCCTGTTGAGGGTTGTTCGAAAGCTTTCCACGTGTCCCTCTGTGTAGCAGATGGCACAGTGGAGAGCAAGTAAGGGGGCCATCTCGAAACCGGAGATGGCCCAGGGTCAGTCGGGGTGCGAGGGATATGCTCTATGGGTAACCTTACACCCCGGCGTCTTAAGACCCGAGACGGCGTGCGGTTTTAGTCGGTGCAAGCCCGACATAACCGCCCCCGCTGGCCGGCGGGGGGGTATCCGAAGGGATTTCCGCACGAAAAAAAAAAAAAAAAAGGTAGGCCAGGACATAGCACGACTACTGCACGACTACTGCACTCCTAAAAGTAACGGGTGACATCAGGGACGGAATAGAAAAAACTAAGGCCACAGTAATGGTCCTAGTAGACTTCTCGAATGCATTTAATTGCGTGGACCACGATATAATTTTGGCAATCCTTGCCCATATTAAGATCTCTTCAGACGAGCTGGATTGGTTTTCCTCATATCTTCAGGGTCGCCAGCAGTCAGTTTGTGCTGATGAGAAGTCATCGAGCTGATGTAAACTTGACTCTGGAGTCCCTCAAGGCGGCATACTTTCTCCTCTTCTGTTTTCTATATTCATCAACCTCGTAACCTCCGATCTTCTGTGTGCGTATCACTTGTATGCCGATGACCTGCAGTTGTACAGCCAAGCCCCTGTGGATAATCTCTCGGAGGCTATTGATTATGTAAACGCGGATTTAGGCTTAATAGGTAGTTGGTGTGATAGGTTTGGACTGGCCGTCAACCCTGACAAATGCCAGAGTATTATAATTGGCAGTAGTCAAATTATCAACCGGTTGAACGATATAAATCTACCACCGATTACCTTTAACGAGAAAAATATTCCTGTCACACCTAGTGTTAAGAACCTGGGCTTACACCTTGACTCAACCCTGAGTTGGCGGGTTCAGGTCACTAACGTCTGCCAGAGGGTAACTGGGACACTCCGGGCTCTTTATCGCCTCAAAAATTTTCTTCCAGCCAAAACCAAGATAATGCTTGTGCAGACTTTACTTTTTCCTGTCTTCGACTATGGTGATGTATGCTATCTCGACCTGAATGCAGATTTGCTCGATAAACTTGACCGACTTCTCAACAATTGCATTCGTTTCATCTACAATCTTAGGAAGTACGACCACATTTCGACTTACCGTACAGAGCTGGGCTGGTTGCCGATTCGTCGGCGACGCAGTCTGCGAGCTGTCTGTTTATTGTTTACACTTCTTAATTCTATCAACGCCCGTGCTTACTTAAAATCTCATCTTCATCTACTTGGCTCTAACCATGATAAATATCTGCGCTCCTCTAACAATCTTCTTCTGCACTGTCCAACTCATACTTCAAGTCGCATCCACTCCTCTTTTCTAGTGCAATCCATTCTTCTTTGGAATGCCCTTCCTCTCGAAATCAGGATGTTGACTGACCGTACCACTTTCAAGAACAGAGTACGTCAACTGTATAATAACCCATAGGCAGAACAATATATCTAAGGTTTATTTTTTATTTTTATATATATATTTGTATGTATTTGATATTTACAGATCTGTATATATATATATATATATATTTTATAATAAATATGTATCTTTATTTATTGTTTAAGTATAATATATAATAATATTATAATATTGTATTCATAAACTACATAGATATAACATTATAGGCATAACATTCTTTTTTTTTATTCAATTTATTATATTTTTTTGTACCATTCTTTTGTTTACTGAAATCCTTCGAGCACCTACTGGGACTTATCTCTGCATCACCCAAAGGTTGACTGGTAGATAATGCCTATGGCATTAAGTCCGCCTTTGTACAATTTTATTGTTGTGCATAAAGTTTAAATAAATAAATATGCCTCGACAATGCTTCGGAGGTAAGGAGGCATTCCGTGATACGCGAGCGCCTCCCTAACGCAGCTCCAGGATAGGGTGTTGAAGGCGTTGGCGATGTCGAGAGACACCGCCACCACCACCCCACCCCGCGAGACTACTTCCTCCGCCAGGCGCCTAACGCGCATGATCGCTTCCACGGTGGGGCGCCCCCGGCGGAAACCGAACTGGTTGTCCGCCAGATCTGGCCCCACGTTCGAGAGATGCTCGACGAGGCGCTCTGCAATAATCCGATCAAAGAGCTTGCACACCTCGTCGAGCAACACGATCGGCCGGTAACCGGATGGCTGGTCCGCCGGCCGCCCCGCCTTCCGGATAAGGACCAGTTTCCCCGTCTTCCAAGCCTTTGGAAACTGGCCCCTTTCGAGGCATGCGCTAAAGAGCGCCACCAGTCGAGGACCTAGTTCCTCCAGGGCCAGGACCCATGCTCGGCCTGGAATGCCGTCGGATCCGGGGGCAGTGCATTTCCGGGCTTTAAGCCGGAGCACTGCTACCCCCAGTTCACTCTCCCTGACTTCGGGCACATCGCTCTCGCTATTATCAGAATCAGGCGCCTTAGGCGCAGCCATACGCGGAGGGACATGCTCCTCCGCTCTCGCTGGAACAAGGAGCCCAGTATCCCCTCCAGCCGCTCCGGCTGCAGGCTCTGGGTCAGTAGGGGCGCCCTTGGGCGGATTTTGCCCCTGACCGCAAGGTAAGGACGCTCCCATGGGTTCTGCTCCAGAGACTCCAGCAGCTCTTCGCGGGCCCGCCGTTCGGCCTGCTTTATGGCTTCCTGGAGGGTCCTCTTGGCCCCCTTGTACATACGCCTCATACAGCTCCGCCTCTCGGGCTGCCGCATCGTCTGGGCGGCGACGCCTCCGGTGAAACCTGGTGTACTGGCGGCAAGCGGTCACGCACGCTGCTCGCAGCTGTGCGATCTCCGCTGACCACCAGTACACTTGTTTCTTTGCCGGGCCGGGCTTAACCCTAGGCATCGCCGCATCACAGACATGCGACATGGCTCTCCTGAACCATTCCGCCTCTGCGTCGACATCGGCAGGCCTGGCCAGTGACGGAATCCAGGCCTGCACTATTGATGCCTCCAGGAGAGCCTCCCGATCCAGGCGTCTGAGCGCCCAACGTGGATCCGGGAGATTCGCGATTGTCGGCGGCAGGTTAGTTGGAGGGGAGACGTTGAACCGAATATACTTATGGCCGTAATCCGTCTCCTCATCCTCCACCACGCGCCAACCCTGGACGCGGCGGGCGAGAGCAGGGGTCGCGAATGCAACATCCACGACCGAACTGAGCCCCCGCCGCTTTCAGGTGGCGACACTCCCCCGGTTGAGGACCTCTAGACCACGGGTGTTGGCCCAGTCCTCCAGTACTCGCCTCTTGTCATTGGTTTCCCGGGAGCCCCAGGCCTGAGACCAGGAGTTGAAGTCTCCCAGGACCAAGACAGGACGAGGACGGCACGCAGCGAGAACAATGTCCAGTTCAGCGAGCCTTAGCTCAAGCTCGTACTGGTCAAGGCTTGGCGAGAAGTAGACGGCCACGACAGCCAAGCCCTCATAGTCCGCCGCGACACAGCCTCTGCACCTTGCAATGAGTGCAAGGCGCGAGGTGTCCGCGGCGGACCCCCCGAAGACGGTCGCTACGCCGTCCAGGTCCTCTGGGCTTCCGGGGTGGACCCAGTACGGCTCAGCGACCACGACCACATTGATAGACCACTCCACGATGCTCTGGTACAGAAGATCCTGAGCACCGGTGCAGTGGTTTATGTTCGCCTGCAGGATGCGGATTGGTGTGTCCATTAATGGACGTCCATCTCCGCATCCCGCCGCGAATGTGGCCGCTCTTGAGCGGCACCCCCGCTACCCGTTGCGGACGAACGGGGCTTTGGCCTCGAGGCGGCGCAGGTTCTGCTGTCCGCCCGGTGCTCCGCCGCTTTGCCCTCCGCTACGCATTTGTAGCAGCGCGGCGGAGCATCACAAGCACTGGCCTTATGCCCGGGCTGACTGCAGCGGAAGCACCGATCCCCCACGGTGTCTCCCGCTGTGCACTGCACTCCCACATGCCCCACGGCCAGGCACCTGAAGCACCTGGTCTCGCGGGGCTGCAGGAGTTGCACTCGCGCCTTTAGGAAGCCCCCAACGAGGGGGCTCCGTTCGTCCGCAATTTTCTGCGCCGCAGCGACGGGGCAGTTGACGACTGCCGTGCCGTGACCGGTGGAGCTGAAGCGGATTTCTCCAGCTCTCACCTGCAGTGCTATTCTCTAAGGACACAGCCTTGCGCGCAGCGTTGCGCTCGTCGACGAGCTCGCAAAATGCTGCTTTGGATTTATATTTTATTTTAATTTTGATTTTAATTTATGATTTAGATTTAGATTTAGATTTAGATTTAGATTTAGATTTAGATTTAGATTTAGATTTAGATTTAGATTTAGATTTAGATTTAGATTTAGATTTAGATTTAGATTTAGATTTCTTAATCAAGTCGAATCTAAATCAAGATTTAGATTTAGATATCTAAATCTAAATCTAAATCTAAATCTAAATCTAAATCTAAATCTAAATCTAAATCTAAATCTAAATCTAAATCTAAATCTAAATCTAAATCTAAATCTAAATCTAAATCTAAATCTAAATCTAAATCTAAATCTAAATCTAAATCTAAATCTAAATCATAAACTAAATATTAGGCCTAGATTTAGATTTAGATTTAGATTTAGATTTAGATTTAGATTTAGATTTAGATTTAGATTTAGATTTAGATTTAGATTTAGATTTAGATTTAGATTTAGATTTAGATTTAGATTTAGATATCTAAATCTAAATCTTGATTTAGATTTAGAAATCTAAATCTAAATCTAAATCTAAATCTAAATCTAAATCTAAATCTAACTCATAAATTAAAATCAAGATTAAAATAAAATATAAATCAAAAGCAGCATTTTGCGAGCTCGTCGACGAGCTACCGTAGAGAATAGCCCTGCTGATCACGGGGGCAGCCGCCCGCCTCCACGACGGCGGAGATGACTTCCTCCGTCATGGCCGCGTCATCCAGACCCGAAATGCGCAAACCTGCACATTTGTTGGGTCTGGTGACGCGGACGGCTTCGGAATCCAGCGACTCCCTCAGCTTGGCCGCTAGAGTGTCGGCTTTGGGGCCGCTGGTGGCGCCGGAGACCTCGAGGAGGCGAGCTCCGGTGCGAGTTGTTTTGCACCGGAGCCCCCCCTCAATCTCGAGGGCCTTGAGGTCCACTGAGGCTTTAACCTGCCTCAGGACCTGGGCGTACCCCACGCCCTTCTCCATACCCTCCGTCGTCACCGTCAGGACGACGGCAGTGGAGCGTGGGGCGCGGAGCCTCTTCGGCGCCTCCGCCGCAGCGGCTTTTGCCGCCTTCTTAGCCGCCTTTTTGGCGGCTTTCTTCGCCTTTTTGGCGGCTCCCGCTACCACCCATTCCTCCCCTCTGGAGGAACGCTCGGGTGCAGCGGGAGCTGCGGTTATGGCGGGGGCGGGGGTGCTGCGCTTCTTCCCCTTCCCTTGTGGCGTTGGGGCCACAGGGGTGGCGGGGCCGGGCTTACCACTGACAGCAGCCGCGAAAGACGCCTTCCGTGCCAGTGGGGGACGGTAAGCCCGGTCCTCCAAAACGCCGAGCCGCCTCTCGATGGCCGCCAAGAGCTGCACCACACTAGGCGGAGGCTCAGGTGGCGGATTGGGCGCCGGCCTAGGCGCTGTTTTCGGCGCCGGCTTAGGTGCCGACTTTGGCGCCGGCTTTGGCGCTGAATTTGCGCCGACGTAGGCGCCCCCCCTGGCGGCGCAATAGCCCTCGGGTGGTCCGCCACCTCCTGGGCTCTTGGGGCCTTCTGGGCCTCCGGGAATCCCCTGACCATCTGGGTCAGTTGACTGACCTCCTCCCGGAGGACCCGCTGTTGCTCCAAGGAGTTGGCGAGCTCAGCTTCCAGGCTTGTGACCCGGGCCCTGAGCTTCGCCTCCTCCTCGGAGACGCTCCTACCAAGTACCTCCTCCAGCGCCGTCCAGGCGACGGCGACGTTTTCCGCCACCGTCTTCTTCTTACCCGACACATTTTTGGACCCTTTTATGGTGTCCGTTATGCGGGCAAGTGCTGCGAGGAGTTCCCTCGCCGCGGGGACGCCTTGGTCCCTGCCACTGGGTAGTGGAGGGACGTGAATCGGCTGCTTCGACGTTCTGGCCGCCGCGGTGGCCAATATTTTGGCCGGCCGATCGTCCTCGCTCGAGGAGACCGTCCGTTGCCCGGAGCTTCTGCCGGTCTCCGGTCAAGGGACGGTCCACCCGAGCGAGGCCGCTTACGTCGGAGACCCTCCTCGGTCTCCATTCGGCTGGATACTGACTCGTTGTCAGTACCCGCCGTTGACGCCGCAGACGCAACGTCTGCGTCCGTTTCCCCACCTACAGGTAGCGGAGTAGCGGGTCTGGTGAAGACAGTCTTAATCGACCGCGGGTGAGGCCGCCGCCTCAACTCCTCTTCACCCCCAGCTATCTCCGTTCCATCGTCTCGGATTCCTTTGTCCGCGCCTTGGTTGTCGTTGTTGTTGGTATCGTCCGGTTTGTTTTTATTTATTTTTTTTTTTTTTTATTTTTTTTTTTTTTATTTAAATAATTTTTACAAACATATTACACTTATTATATTGTCTTAAAACCTAGAATAGGTTTGTCTAGACAACAGATTCTCGTAAAAGATAACTACATTCTAATTTACAATTAATCTAATATTACCTATACTCAAATTACAATCAATAGATGCTCGCTGCGCACGAATGCTCAATAACAGCTGATAGGCAGAGGCAGAACCCGAGTCCGTATACCCGGTTCTGAACAACAACAGCAACGAGTAGTTTCTTTAAGCCTAACGCAGCCATTGCAGCGCTCGCGCGCGCGCAATGCATCGATACAGCATGCTCCATTTCATGCATGTTCTAAATAGAATTTATTTAAGCAACATTTTATATTTTTTACAGTAAGATTATTTTTTAATTCTAGTGGTAATTTATTTATTAATGTTGGGAGAATATATTTAGATGTTCTTTTGCCGTAAGTATTGTTAAATCGAGGCACTGACAACATGTTTTTGGAAACACTACGCGTAGTTTTATAGCCAGTTTTAGGAGTTTGAATTTCCGTTCGAAAATATTGTTCAATCAATAGTAATAGTTCAACTTTTTTATGAATAGGTAATATACCACAAAACTTAAACAGCTGAGCGGGATCGTTTGAATACTTATTCTTTATTTTTGGGGGAACTATGAGTTTTAGCAATCTGTACTGAAGGTTGTAAATTTGGTCTAGGTAGGTCTTGTAGGTACGTCCGTAACTACTCAGCCCATAGGATATTATGCTTTCAACCAAGGCTTTATACATTGTCAGTAACACACCATACGGAATTCGTCTCCTAATGCTGTGAAATTTGGCCATAACTGCTCGCAGCTTAGTACAGACTTTATCAATGTGTTTAGCCCAATTAAACCTGTTGTCTATGGTTAACCCTAGGTACGTAAGTTCGTTGACCTGTTCAATTTGTTGGCAGCTAAACTTGTTGCATTTACTACCATCATGCAAGCAATCATGACCATGTGCTATCACATTCATTCCCGTATCATCCTTTCGGATGTTCCGACTAGAGTGAATGTGTATAAATTTTGTTTTTTCCGCATTAAGAACTAGCCCCGCATCATGCGACCACTTGCAAATGGCGGTGAAGTCTGACTGAAGATGTTCTAGTGCGACTGAAACATCTCTATCTGCAGCAACTAGGCAAGTGTCGTCAGCAAATTGGAATACAGTGCAGTGCTTGATGACATTATTCAGGTTATTTACATAACTTAAGTAGTGCACTGGACCAAATACTGATCCTTGTGCTGTTCCTTCAGTAACACTGACCGCTGCGCTGAACTCATCTCCGACCCTAACCCGATAGCAACGATTTCTGAGATAGTCTTTACACCATTCCAAAAGGCAACCACGCACACCACTATTGTCTAGACTCTTTATTAATTCATCGTGACGGAGCGTATCAAACGCCTTGCTATAATCAATAGCTACAATGAATACGTGCTTTTTTTCGTTTAAGTATTTATTAATATCATCCGTAAACCGGGACAAAAGAACTGTAGTGCTTTTTCCTGGTTGAAATCCGTACTGTTGAGGACACAATATCTCATTACTTTTATAGAACTTTTGGACAATCTTACAGACGTACTTCTCAACCACTTTATCTATAACTGGCAGTATTGTTATAGGCCGATACTTAGAATAGTCCTGAGTGGAACCACTTTTGTGTATAGGTCTGACTATACCAGTCTTCAACTCATTCGGATATCGTCCCGTCGCTATGCTCCTGTTTATCAAATGAGTTATTGCACCTACTATTCTATCTGACAGTTTTTTCACATCTACTGATCTGATTCCGTCAAAACCAGGAGCTTTATTAGTGTTAATATTTCTAATTATTTTTAATACTTCTGTGTTCGTAGCTTTCGGAAAAAATATTGATTTATCAACTTTTTTTACATAATCAGATTCGTTCAGTAATTTCGTCATGCACGTGGGTATTATTGACTTAACATTGGCCTGGAATTCACTAGCAAAATTATTAGCTATAGTTTTATTGCTGCTAGGACTAAAAGCTTTCTGCAGAATGACATCAATAGAGTTAGTAATTTTTCCAGCCATATTATTTATAATCTGCCAAAGTTTTTTGGTGTCTGTTTTGTATTTATTTATTTCATTTTTGTAAAATTTATTTCTATTTCTATGGACTAGTTTATTTGTTTTATTTCGTATATTGTTATATTGGATTCTCAGTTCTTTATTACCTAAATCTTTCGTCCACGCTAAAAACAACTTATCTCTTTGGTGACATAGTCGTATAATATTTTTATCAACCCATTTATATACATTCCTTTTGGATGAAGATATATTTTGTTTATACTGTGCCTGCTCATAGACGCTATTAATTGTTGTGCTTATGAATGTATAGATCTCATCCGGACAAGACATATTTTGTGCCGGCGACCAGTCTATTTTATCTAACAAGTTATTTATTTTTTTGTGGTCGTATCTCAAAACATAAATTGGATCAGCCTGTATATGTGCACCGCCGACGAGCGCAAGGGCCGTCATTCTGTGGTCGGCCAGTGTAGTGCCGAGTGCGGCGGTGTACGCGTCTCTCATGCTGGATCGCACGAATATGTGATCAATACAACTTTTAGTTATTTTTGTTTCGTTTTTCAAGTTTAAGACCTCTATTCTAGTATATTCCGAAATCCCGCATGACAGACCGTGCGCACTCATAACATCAACGTATGATTTTTGAATAGCTAGATCGACATTTTTCGCTGGTTTTAAATTAACATTGCAATCACCAAGAAGAACAAGCTCTGTGTTAGTGTAATTACTTAACATTTTATCAATTTCAATAACAAAACATTTTTTATTAGTGTCGGGTGGCCTGTACAATGCACATAGTGTTACTGTGAAAGCCGATACTGTGCAAGAAAGAGTACCTATCAAGCATTCGTAGTGTTTTCCAGTCGTTTTATGCCGAGAAAACTTGTGTTTGTTTTTTACATAGACTAAAATACCGCCTCCTTTTCGGTTTTTTCGCAGTTCCGTGTGCATTGTATAGCCCCTTATATTATAAAGAGACTGAATACTATCAGAAATGTTAGGTTCCGTTATAACAAGGACATCAATAGAACAGTTTGAGGTAGATAGTAAATGTTCAATTTTACAAAAATTTTTAAACATAGACCTCGCATTGACGTGAACAATCATTAAGTTATTGGGGTTTCTAGGTATAGACTGATAGAACGTAAAATAATCTGGACAATCATTTAGTTCTTTTATATTATTATAGTCAAATGAATCCATTCAGATGGAGATAAAATATTTTAGTGGAATAAAATTACTATAGGGTAGTTAGTTAGGCTTGCGTGATTTTGTTGGACATTAGAGACTGGATATCACTTTTAGCCCTAATCTTTAGTACCTTCGCCTTTTCATTTTTTCGAACGAGTACCCTGCCCTCTCTAAACCATATGAATTTGTAGGTATTTTTTAGGTCTTGTTTTGCTTGCCATAGTAAGTTCTTGAAGAAAGGGGTTATCGCTTCACGAACGTAGATTTTTTCCGTGGCCGCCGGCATCGTCAGGTCTGGTATCACATCACGTGCCAGTATGATGTTAGTACTTTCCATATCTAATCCCACGAGTATAGGGGAAGGGTGGTACGTCCAGGCGGAGCCCCCTGCACCTGGATAAGCCTATATACCATGGAGATCGGCTGGTATCCATAGGTTTTGACGACTTCGCTGTCGGGTGTTATAGACTTTTCCTTGTCGTGGGCCGGCCAATAAAGGCAAGCCCTCCGGTCAGCAAGTTCACAGCGTACCCTTCTGGAGCCACCAGTCAGGTCGTTGCTGATCACCTGCCGATTACGGAACGCGAGAGGATGGCTAGACCTCTCACTCCGGCGTCGGCACAAGTGCCCGTCGGCCCCTGCGACAGCAGTGAGCCAACTCGCCCCTGGATCCCCCAGGACCCTACGGTGGCCTCCACCACTAACAGCATCGCTCATCCTGTCTCCTCTGAAAGCAGAGGAGTACGGCGAGCGATGTGTTCCCGCCACGTTGGGTATTGGCCGACGATCAATGCCAACCCCATGAAGGGGAAGCCATTGACCGCCGCCCAGGGTGTACCGGCCACTCCGATTCCGTTCCCCCCGGACTCCAGCGGGATCGGAATCGGAATGACACTCGAGGAGGTTACCCAACACACACCCCTGTACCTATACCCTATGCTTTATAAGACTGATGGCCGGTTCCTGAATTAAGAAATTGAAATAAGTAGGTACTTATCTCGCCTCTTCTCTCACAGTTTAGTGCTGTGCACTGTACGTAAGTAGACGTTGACAAAACTCAACTTCAATTCTTAATTCAGAAACCGTCATACTTAAGTGATGGTGGGTGCTGAGTTAATATTTTCTGAACAGAATTCGATAGAACTGGGTCATACTTTTTAACTGTACCTAGGTACTGTCTACGACAAAAGTAGCGTTACAAATTCCTATGTTTTGATCACCTTAGCTTAGCTCATAAACCATTAATTAACAAAACATGAAAGATATTTTTTTGTCCTCCGGGGATAATAAAACTGCTTATACATCAATCGTCGTTACATGTATTCCAATGTAGTAAAGGTGTGTAAATATTTTATTGTGAATCAACTATTGTCGTTGTCTGTAATTATGTAGTCGATAAGTATGGGGCCTCACCAAAATCTTCGGGGCTCAAACCAAATTTACCTGCAAGTAGATACACCTGCTAATCACACAATACACCGGCCAAAGCTCTGGCGCGTGCTTACCTCTCGGGGTTGGGGATTCAAACGGTAGTCTCTGAAAGTCAAAACAAATCTGTAACAGTTATGTTGCCCGCATGTTGGCTGAATTTTCTTTTCGAATGAAAAATGAAACTAGTTATGTCGTTCTCAAGTCATGGCGTGACCAAGTGAAACAGGGATTTATTTTTATAACAATAGAGACAAGGAAAATACTGTTTATACTATATACCTACAATGCATAAATAGGCAGTATTTTCCTGTCAAAAATTCCTTCCTTTCTCCACTTTCTCCTTATCATGATTAAAGAGGATCAGTCACGTTTTTAATTGAGTATGTAGATTTATAACGACTAAAAAACAATAAATATTGTAATATATATAAGATATATGACGGCGCGTCATAGCGCCATCTAGTTTTATATTTCTGAGTAGAATTAAATTGTGTGGAAACTGCCGATATTGGGGTGGCAACACCACTACCCAGGCGTAACGTCAGTTGGTTCGTGAGATGGCGGCCACATTCTGTTTTGAACTGTGACCGACATTGCACGTCCCCGACGAATCGCAGCGTATCGGTAGAATCCTACTATATTTTGTGAATAGTATAGTGATTATAGTTGTGATAATTTATAAGAAACCTGATTGTGAATATATTTCGAGTGGATCATTATACATTAGTTGATTGGACACTTAATTATTATTTCGTCTACCTACCCCACGCCACATATCTGATTGGGACGATGGAGGGGTCGGATTCTAACCCTTCAGAGCTCATATCAGAAGTGAGATACGACAGGCCATCGATTATCGATAAACCGCCAGAAAATTACGCTGCTGGGAATTTGCTTGGCAATATGGAGTCGCTATTAGCTCGAGCACTTTCAAACTCGCAAAAACCACCCGTGAGTACCCTATTCAGCTCAACTTATACCATTCAATCCGGATGAACCGGAGGCCGATGTAGAAGGTTGGTGCAGGATTACCGAACTAATAGTGAAACGCAAAAGTCTGGAGGGTGTAGATTTACTGCTTGCCTTGACTGGTGCACTCAAAGGCAGAGCAGCTTCCTGCTTGACGAAATTAAATTTGAATGAATTAAAATGGGAAGTAGTCATGCAAACTCAATTGGCCAAATTTTCTAAACTTAAGTTGGTTCAAGATTTCTTCGATGACATTTTACGATTTCAAATTGGAACCAAAGAAACTGCTTCTGAGCCAGACATGCGATTGTGGAATTTGATTGAGCAAATACCTAATACTACGATGCCTGAAGAAACAATTACTAGATTTGTGATGTCAGTTTTGTGTCAAAAAGATGGACTGTTACGACGGGAGTTAAATGGACATGTTATTACGACTAGAACACAACTTTTTCGCATTTTGGGTGGAGTTTCACTGAAGCGGCGCTCTGAGAATAGTGATCATCCGAAATTTGAAGCGAAACGAACACGACCCTCGGAATCGACATTTGCTGGAAGATGTCATTGGTGTGGAATCCTCGGACATAGACAAGCTGACTGTAGAAAACGCCGTGCAGACCAAGGACCGTCAAAACATCAAGACTCCGCAAGCTCTTCTTGAACTTCAGAGAAACTGAATTTAGTGACCTGCTATAGCTGTGGCAAACCAGGTCACCTTGCTACAGTCTGCCCGGATAAAAGATCTGGAAATGGAGCTGCGGTCAAAGAGGTCAACTTGGTTGAACATCGGTCTTCCAGAGGTACATTAAGGACGTCATCTGGTGAGGTCATTTCATTTTTATTTGATAGTGGATCCTCTTGCTCGCTGTTAAAAGAAAGTTTTGCCAAACATTTTTCTGGTACTATTCATAATAATCTCGTTTTTCTTACGAGTATAGGGGGCGAAAATTTGAGATGCACTTCCCAGGTCCTTAGTTCAGTCGTAGTGGGGGACCTGTCGATACCTTCGGTTTTCCATATAGTTCCTGATGCTAACATCTCTGACCCTGCTATTATTGGTAGAGATATTTTCAGCCAGGGCATTAATGTTAGTATAAATGATCGCAATTTGATATTCTCATCAAATATGGAATCAAACGTTTGTGAGCGTAAAAAGGGGCATGCTGACTTCACGCAAGTAGACTCCGATTTGTTAGGTGAAGATAGAGAGGCACTTTTGCAAATACTTAGTAGGTATGCAGATTACTTTACTGACGGGACTCCAACTCGACGCGTACAGACTGGCGAGTTACAAATACAGTCAATAGACCCTTATAAAACTGTTCACCGGCATCCGTATAGGTTAGCACCTTCTGAAAAAGAAGTTGTCAGGGAAAAGGTATCAGAGTTACTAGACGCGGGTGTAATACGGGAAAGTTCATCGCCTTTCGCTAGCCCTATTTTACTTGTTAAGAAAAAAGATAACACGGATAGAATGTGCGTCGATTACCGCGAGCTTAACTCTAATACCCGTCCCGAACACTACCCCTTACCCCGTATTGAAGAGCAAATAGACCAGCTTTGCGGCGCACACTACTTTACATCTCTCGATATGGCATCAGGGTTCCATCAGATCCCTGTGCACCCTGATTCGATAGAAAAGACAGCATTTGTGACGCCTGAAGGGCAGTATGAATATCTTACTATGCCCTTCGGTCTATGCAATGCACCGTCTGTGTATCAAAGATGCATTACTAAGGCTCTTCGAGATGTTAAAGTCAAACCCTTAGTGTATATGGATGACGTCCTCTGTTATTCGAAAAATATTTCTGAGGGCTTGCAGCGCCTAGATGATGTTTTGAAGGCATTGTCCAGAGGCTGGTTTCTCTTTTAACCTTCAAAAGTGTACGTTTATGAAGGAAAACGTAAATTATCTTGGCTATTCCATACAGTCCGGTGAAGTTAGACCAAATACCCGAAAAATACATGCCCTTAAAAACGCCCCCCCCCCCCCCCTCCTAAAACAGCGACTCAGGTCCGACAATTTCTTGGCCTAGCATCTTACTTTAGAAAATTTATCCCTGGTTTCACAAATATTGTCGGACCGCTGTACCCACTTACCAAATTACAAGGCCCTATTAAATGGTCTGAAAAATAAGAGGAAATTCGTAAAACTGTTATTAAAATATTAACATCCGAACCAGTCCTCACGATATTTGATCCAGAATTACCTGTAGAATTGCATACTGATGCCAGCTGTGAGGGTTACGGAGCAATCCTAATTCAGAAAAGAAATGGAATGCCACATGTTGTGGAATACTTCAGCCATCGTACGACTGAGGTAGAGTCTCGCTATCACTCGTATGAGTTCGAGACATTGGCAGTAGTGCGAGCTGTTGAACATTTCCGCCATTATTTATATGGGCGCCGGTTCACTGTATTAACTGATTGCAATTCGTTGAAAGCATCAAAATCTAAAATTGATCTAACCCCGCGAGTTCATCGTTGGTGGGCTTGCTTGCAGGCTTACGACTTCGATATAGTATATCGTGAGGGCCGTGGTCTGGAACATGCAGATTATCTGTCTAGGAACCTGACTGACCAAATTACTGACTCTCACTAAATACATTCTACTCGAACATACACTGTCGGTCAACGCAGCTAGCGCAGTTGAAGCTCTCAAAAAAGCCGTTTGCCTTTTTGGATCGCCAAAGCGAATTATAGCTGACCAAGGACGTTGTTATATAAGTACCGAGTTTAAAGACTTTTGTTCAGAACACAAAATTGAACTACATTTCATTGCAACTGGTTCTAGTAGGGCAAATGGCCAAGTAGAGAGAGTCCTAATAAAACCTGGTGTGACGAATTATGTAACGTACAGTTAGCACTTAACAGCACATGATCGGCTATTACCAAATATACTCCTACTGAGCTTATGTTCGGAATCCGTGCGCAATCTCTAGGCATGGCAAAAATAAGCTCAGAAGTACCTGATCAAGAAACGCGATTCGACTTAGAGTACGTACGAAAAGATGCCTCAAATAATATAGAACTAGCAGCCGCGTCTGATACTCAACGTTTTAATCTGCACCGGGCAACCGTTAAACCATTTTCTAAATGGGACTTCGTATTTATTAAAAACAGTGAACGCAATCAGACGAAATTGGATAGAAAGTATAAGGGTCCTTTTGAAATTATTGAAGTACTAGAGAACGATCGTTACAATTTGAAAAGTCTCACTGGTTCAAACCGCACCTATAAATATTCCCATGAAAATTTGCGTCTTATTCCTCGCGGCAATGAAGGTCTGTTTGAAATTGCTTCAAATTTAATAAATGAGGAGGATACCGTGACGGCAGCGTCAGAAATTGTCCCTTTCGATTCCAACCAAAACGAAGACTGTGACCGAATGTCCCTAAATGGTCACGACACTTTGACCGCAGAGTCAGACACAGTTACCGCTGGGTCAGACACTCTTACCGTTGGGTCAGATACAATTAGTATAAACTCAGATCTTATGCGTATGAATTGTAATGAGCTGGAGGATCTATAAAATAAAGGTGCGTAATATGTTGTAGTAATTAGTTTTAATGGTTTTTGGCACACTAGGTGACATCTACTGTACTGTGTATATGTACGTACTGTCCGGGCTAAGTCTGCTAGGCTAGTCGAAAGGACATAATAAAACATTATAAATGAGGTTTGGAAGAGTGTTGTCCGGGTCATGTCTTTTGAAGGCTGATTGAAAGGACACATTGCTTTGTGATGTGAATAGCTAGTTGTGTATTTTATGTTACTGGAAATGTCGTCCGGTCCACGCTTGCTTAGCTGGTCGAAAGGACGCATTGCAAGAAGTTCTAATTGTTGTTCTGATGTTTGGAAGAGTGCTGTCCGGGTCATGTCTCTTGGAGGCTGATTGAATGGACACATTGCTTCGTGATGCGAATAGCTAGTTGTGTATTTTATGTTAATGTAAATGACGTTCGGTCCACGCTTACTTAGCTGGTCGAAAGGACTCATTGAAAGATGTTCTGAATGTCGATATATGGCATTGGCGTCTTCGCCATTAATAATTTTATAAACATTTATTATATTTTACTTGACATTGGCGAAATTGCGGTGATTCTACTGCAGAAGACATTAATTAAAAATTGAATTGAATTGTCGATTTATGGCTGGTCGAAAGGGCAGTGTTTTTCAGTTTTCATGCTTGCTAGCAAGTAGATGAATAACACTCCTCCGGTCCACGTCATAGGTGTGATGAAATGTTAATATGAGAGAAAATGGAGTGTCAGTTCGTGAAATCGTGCAGCTGTGTTGCAGTTACGTTTGAGATTAACTAAAGTTGGCTGTACAGTTCTATGAGTAGTGGTCAGGTTGGACGAGCTTAATGTCATAAAGTAATTGAAGTTTATTTTGATCTTGCAGAAGGACCCCATGATGATACAGACGCCCGAGGACGGTCGTATGTCAGTCCGGCCGTGACGGCGCGTCATAGCGCCATCTAGTTTTATATTTCTGAGTAGAATTAAATTGTGTGGAAACTGCCGATATTGGGGTGGCAACACCACTACCCAGGCGGAACGTCAGTTGGTTCGTGAGATGGCGGCCACATTCTTTTTTGAACTGTGACCGACATTGCACGTCCCCGACGAATCGCAGCGTATCGGTAGAATCCTACTATATTTTGTGAATAGTATAGTGATTATAGTTGTGATAATTTATAAGAAACCTGATTGTGAATATATTTCGAGTGGATCATTATACATTAGTTGATTGGACACTTAATTATTATTTCGTCTACCTACCCCACGCCACATATCTGATTGGGACGATTGAGGGGTCGGATTCTAACCCTTCAGAGCTCATATATATATATATACCAACTGCTCACGAGTTCAAGTCCCGTCCTAAATATCCTTTTTTTCCTATCTAAATCTATAGGAAAAGTTAGCATACCAGCTTCAAAATTTGTACTTATTAAACACTGGCCTAAAAAGACCGAAAAAAGTTGGTTTATGATTTGCAAATGGGTACCGCCTGCTATTAAACTTGTTAGTCTTTTTAGGTTAGGTTTAGGTTTTTAGGTTTAACCTAACCTAACCTAACCTAACCTAACCTAACCTTCTAGCTCGGGTTTTTTTATTATTCTAATTATCAATTTGTTCACAGCTGGAAGTAGTTGCAGATCTGATTATTATTTACGTTAATTTTAACTTACGTCTATAGAACTAGGGGACCTCTCCTACCGGATGTGCCAGATGGTTACCGGACACGGGTGCTTCCACCGGGAGACAACGCCGTAGTGCCAACACTGCGAGGATCCTGGCGAAGACACGGCGCTCCACACGTTGGTGGGTGCCCTGCGTGGGCGAGGCAACGCCGGGATCTCGTTGCGGTCCTGGGCGTGGACGTTCTCTCGTTGGAGACCATGGTGAGGGCCGTGGTCTCCGACGGGAGCAAGTGGCAAGCCGCCGCCTCTTTCTGCGAGCAGGTAATGCGCGCGAAAGAGACGGCGGAGAGGGAGCGGGAGAGAACCCTGCCCCTCGAGTTTCGCAGTCTGCGGCAAGGTCGCCGCAGACTCATCTACGCCCGGGACTACCGACCTCCATGATCGGGGCCTGAGGACGGCAGTTGGCCGACTAGCCGTCCTTACAGAAGCAGGCCGTGGCGGAGGCGTGTCGTGTGCCCTACACACGCCTGCTAACTCACCGAAGCGGGATAAAACCCGACCCCACCAAGCGAGGCCGCGGTGGCGGCCAAAGTCCGCCGGTAACCCTGGCGTTATCCTTTCGAAGGCTTACCCGGAGTGCCCGGCACTGGACATTTGGGGAGGACACCGTGCGGTTTTAGTCGATACACGACTTAACCACCCCCGCTGGCCGGCGGGGGGGTATCCGAAGGGATTTCTGCACGTAAAAAAAAAAGAAAAAAAATCGTCTATAGAACTCCACATAGGAACAAACTAAACACATTACCCTCCGTGCATCGTAATAAACCTATAGATTTACTTATCTTGTTATTTAAATCCATGAAATATTTCAATAAATTTTGTGTGTACGCAACTGTACCTGAACAGCGAGATAACAGCACTTACCTCGACTGTTCAGGATTAACCTAATATTCTATCCTAGTCTATCCTAACGAAGGAGTACTTACGGTACTCCTATGGCAAAAGTATCCTAACTAATCCTAATCCCGTCACCCTATACTACTGTAATTCTAACGTAATCCTAACTGCTACCCTACGGTGCAATACACGCTTGGTTCTCGGGGGCTCGCTGGCAGACCAAGTCGTGTTCGCAACCCTTACATATAGTTCGTCACGGCGTGGTACTAAGGACTCAAAGGACTCAAAACTATTTTCTTCATTGAGCAAAAAGGTCATGACTATCGATTCACACTCATTAATATAACAAATAACCCAACCAGTCCTCTTTATATCCTGAAATAAAAAACAATTATAATGAATATAAGGTGAGCTTTGAGTAAAGGATGATGTTATCTGAAAGAAATTATCTAAGCAGTTAAGTTTGTAACTATTATAATATAGTCCTTCGAAAGGACTCAAAACATAACTGCTCGTTTCGTTCTTGCTAGCTTTATTACGTCAAAACGGCAATTGAATAGATTGCTTTGGTCCATTTGCTAAATATAAGTCTATTTCTTTTTAATACTTACAGAATAAATGTTTTTTGACTTTGACTCTTCTATAATATTTATTTGATGTATAAATGGGTATGGTTTTTGATGTTAACCTTTGGTATGTGTGGACAGTGCCAAAGAGAACACCCCTCGTCAGTGGCGTAGCAAAAGAGGGGCGGCGGGGGCGGGCCGCCCCGGGTGTCCACCCGGTCTCTCAACTTTAAGGACAATGTACATACAAAAAAAAAACAGCATATTGGCAATAGGCTCGCCACCTATTACATTGGGACCTAACCATGAACTGGCGAAATGTGGGTGCTAGCACCTCTGCCTACCCCTTCGGCGATATAGGCGTGAGTTTATGTTATGTTATGTTAAAAAAAAATCGCTAGCACAAATATTTCTTTTTCGGGGATTCCTCGACTAGCACTAGCTCAGCTCTATGTATAATTCGGGAATTCCCGCAAACGAGCCTGACGCTGTCGTGGGCAATTCCCCGTCCCGTACTCGCGATCTTTGACGTCTCAGTTGCAAAATTTCTCATTTATTTCGTGAAGTATGTTGTGTTTGGTTGGCGTGAATTGTTAAACGTGTATAATTCTATAGTGATAGATAATAAAAAGTAGTGATAGATAATAGAAAATTTATAGCTTTTTACTTTCGATGGGGTGACACCACCAACTTCCGCATCGGGTGCCACCCAAGGTAGCTACGCCACTGCCCTCGTCTGTGTGACGTTTTTAAGTATTTCCACCATTGGCCTCATTTTCACGACATAACCCATCTGCAATTTATTGATGTTACATTTGTTAGTCCGAATTTGGCACCAATTTGCGAATGGTGGAATATTAAAGTGATTATATATAAATTTCATTTACTAGATACAGAGGTAGTATTTATGTGGATACCTTCACATAAAGGTATCTCTGGCAAAGAGATAGCGAAAAAAAGGAATTTGAATGGATTTAAGCTTTAAATGTTAAATGTGTAATGGATATTCCACTGACCGACTATTCCTAAACTCTAAAAATGGAAATATTGGAATTCCAATATTTCCATTGGAATTCTGGAGAGATATGTGGAAGAAAGATAAAGACGAGAAAGGAAAGTGGTATGGAAAAATTCAAGAAGAGATACCTACTAAACCTTGGTACTACAAATTGACGTCAGCAAAACGAGAGTACATAACAACTATGGACAGGCTTCGGTTCGGACATTCTACCACTCCCTTCCACCTGGCAAAGCTGGGAGCGATAGGTGCAAAGACTGTAATACGCCACAAGCAGATATCGAACACGTGCTTCGGGGTCAACAAAACTCGCCAGCGAATTAAGTGATATTTTGGCAAATAATTCCTCCCGCCACTTGTATGAATTATTAAAAAATAAACAATGTTATAATTCATTATTCAAATTTATTAAAAACACCATCGTAAAAGTTTAAAATGCAGTTTATTGTGACTTTTGAAGAAAATAAACAAAACTAAATAAAGACATGGCTTAAAGGTCTTGTAACCAAGCCAAAAAACTTAATTTAAAAAAAAAATTGTACTGTGCTGTCAAATGTACTATATTTTCAGTTAATTTCATTTCACTCGTATTACAATCCACCAGCTGTCTGCTGTGCTTTTATTATGGAGACAACTCTTTGTTTTACATTATATAGAGCTCGATTTTATTAAATATTATAGTAATAGATTCAGTTTACGCTAACTACATCAAGCGTAATTACTAATTTTAAAGAAGGAAATTGTGTCTACAAAAACAATCGCTATGGAAAATAGTAATATTTTAGAGTTTTTGGAATTAGTTGGCCGCTTGAAGGTAAGCTGGTACATTAAATTTAAGCGTTTTACTTGTTCCTTTAATTTCCCTCTTATCCTGTTTAGTAACAGCAAAGAAAAATTCATAGCACATACGACCTCAATAACAATACCTTATCCTTAATAATACCCATTTAAACATTAAAAAAATATTATGGAAGAGTCAAAGTCAAAAAACATTTATTCTGTAAGTATTAAAAAGAAATAGACTTATATTTAGCAAATGGACCAAAGCAATATATTCAATTGCCGTTTTGGCGGTCATTGTCACTATCTAATAAAGCTAGCAAGAACAAAACGAGCAGTTATGTTTTGAGTTCTTTCAAAGGACTATATTATAATAGTTACAAACTTAACTGCTTAGATAATTTCTTTCAGATAACATCATCCTTTACTCAAAGCTCACCTTATATTCATTATAATTGTTTTTTTTTTCAGCATATAAAGAGGACTGGTTGGGTTATTTGTGATATTAATGAGTGTGAATCGATAGCTGGCCACATGTACCGCATGGGCATCATGACCTTTTTGCTCACTGAAGAAAATAACCCAACAAATCTTGATCGGTTTAGATGTCTTCAAATAGGTACATTTTTGATACTAGACATATTATTTTATGCCAAATCCATGATTAGAATCCTTCTTTTTATTAGGTAACACGGGCACACAGTTTCACAATTATTATCAATACCTATTTCTTGCAACAGGAATTCTTACCAACAAAATTTCACTCGCAGCGCTGCATTCATTCAAGGGCACGCATCTGATAGAGTACACCATACATTCAAATTGATTGCCGAAATGATGCTGGCTTTAAATGGATACTTTTTCTCACTCATTAGCACAACGTAACTACATAATTATATCTTTTTTATTGATGAAATTTCAGAATAAACTCTTCCATCTATATACCCATTTCTGATCGGATTACAGTGTGATGGTATGATTTATAGCTAATGAAATTAAGGGACAGCAAATATTGGTTTCTTTGATTTGAGATGACACAAATGACATTTTTAAATTGTTTATTCCTGCTGGCCCTTGGTATTGCAACATTGTTACACAATTAGAAAGTTGTTTTTGTGCTGTAATTTAGTTGTGTTGTGATTATCTAGTGCTTAATAAGTAGTGTTTATTTATTTATTGGGACATAAAACAGTTACACGTTAGGTACATTGCTAGTATAAAATTAGAGTAAGTTATAACTATTGCGTTAACGTATAACCCACAGCAATATCCGCGACATAATATATGATAACTAACAATTATGTTTAAAAAAATCGTGCGCACTTCATGTTGAAGTTGTATTATACATGTTTAGGTAAAAAGACAAACAAAATAGTGAAATAGCAAAAAAAAACCCCTAAGACAGAGATTTTAACATTTGAATTGCTGCAATTTTTAATTTATAGTGTGACTGTGCAAAAATATCAATATCGGCGAGGTATTCGTTGTACGTTTCTACGATATGGCGGAGAGGAGCCCGCACACCGGCATTCGTTCTGCAAATGGCAGTGTAGAACAACCGGGGTACGCGCACCTCGCGCTGCAATACAGTTCTAGGCACCAAATAACACAACTGATTAGTTATGCCGCTACAATCAAACCTATTATTGCATAAGCCGTGCAACATCATACACATGAGCAGTTTGCGTCTAGACTCCAAGCTTAAAATGTCGTACTCTTCAAGAAGACAATTGTATGGACATTTCGAGTGGTGAAATTTGTAGTGAATAGATTTTAAAAACTTTTAGTGTTGTATATATTTTGCAAATAGGGTGAGGCCACCTGACACCGCAGCAGAAGCAGGCCGGGACGGCGGGGTAATTAGCGCCCCTCCCCCCAAACCGGGGCAAGACGGGAACACTGTGGTTCCCAAACCCAAGGAGGCCATCTCGAAACCAGGGTCAGTCGGGGTGCGAGGGATATGCTCTATGGGCAACCTTACACCCCGCTCTTAACACCCGAGACGGCGTGCGTTTTAGTCGGTTCATTTAACATAACTCAATTTTTTTATATCTGGAGTCCTACTGGATTTACTGACATTATTAATAGCACTTTATTTTAGCTAGGAAACATGTTTAAACTGCAAAACATACGAGTAGTTGTTTAAATTTGCATGAGTTCGGCAATACTACGATTGAGCCATTTTTTATAAACAATTTTGAAGTAGGTACACAATAGAAAGATTGAACGAAACTACAGTATCTGTGAAGCGTTTAATTAAGTAAAGCTCCCAAAAAAATATTTTGTAAAAAATGAGATCTTTCGTTAAGATTGTCGTATTTTATTACTCCTTAGAATTCGTTCCGTTTTAGGCGACACTATCGAATCCTGTAATAATACAGGTGAGTTTATAGGTAGAGGTAGAGGGATAATAGGGCCAACACATCACGGAGCTTACTGGATGGCATCGTTTTTTACACCTAATTAATTTAATGACAGCAAATGACAGTTTATTTCTTTGTTTATTCAGTAGTTTTTGCGTCCATCGCGAACAAACAGACAAGAATTAAAAAAAAAAAATTGTAGTCAGAATCGTTCATTTAACATCTTTTAATATCTCCGATGTACAGACACAACTAATTTACAACTTTATAATAGTGATAGTAACAGAAGTAGCGTCGGTAGATTAGTGGTTAAGGAGTCGAATTTACGATCGAGAGGTCTCGGGTTCGAATCCTGGCCATTACACTACCGACCTGAACCCACTCCTAACACAAGCAATTTAGCTTAGCTGGAGTGGTTACGGGGAATATTAGTAATTTCGGTTGCTAATATTCTTTTAAAAAAAAAAAAATATATAAAAAATACTAAAAAAAAAAATGTCTGCCAGTGGCAATCTCTTTGAATTCAATTACTTATTGCACAAAATATGAGTAAACTACTTTGTAAAGTGCAGGCTGGCAATAATATATCTCTTAACATGAATCTAGTTATCATGATTGAGTATAAAAATTTTTTTCAATATTTACATACTATTTCAGCTCTTGTTCATGACTTGGCAGAATGTATAGTTGGAGACATCACCCCTCACTGTGGTGTATCACCTGAAGAGAAGCATCGGCAAGAAGATGAGGCTATGAAGAAGATTGCAGAACTAACTGGTACATCTGGTGATAGAATGTATAATTTATATAAAGTAAGTGTATAACTATTAAAAATATTATAATGTTGAGTTGGTTTGCATCAGATTCAAAAAGATCTGCATCTGGAGCTCAAATTTTGATACGATGTAAAATCTACTTTCAAGATTTTTTTCATATATTTCTCGCAGACACAGACTTCAGACGTAAATGGCGCTGCAATCGGGTTATAGAATTTTTTTACGAATTTATTCCCAGACCGCTAGTTGTAGTGGCCTCGCTGGCCGGCGGGGGGTCTCCGAAGGGATTTCCGCACGAAAAAGAAAAGGTATACTTTATACTACTAAAAATCAAACTACGCGAGGTCATCTCATTGATAAATTCAGATCAGTCTACAGGGTACAGCTGTGTCCTGTACCCGCAGTATACCTTGTAAAGTATCTGCATATAATTTCGACTGTCATGGCTGATAACAGGTTTGTAACAGAACCCGCCATAGGACATGTAGGAAAATGTACCTAAATTATTGTTGATTTTACTTAATGGAGACACTATTACAATGGTAAACTTATATTGACCAAAGAACAAACTTACGAACATTACAAAAATACTTACGAAATATTTAAATGCAGATCACCATACAATCAACTGGAAACCCAAAGACCCCACGACACTCTAGTACAATTTAAAGGGAATGCACCTACCATAGAGGAATTAGAGATACAAATAAAAAAGAAATCATCTAAATCGGCTCCGGGCCCGGATGGGGTTCCAAATATAGTGTATAAAAAATATTTTTGAAATTGTGTTAGTGCTATCGGTCTAGTATCTTTAGGATGGGTCACTTCATGTTTTTATGGAATGAGAACAAAAATCGCTTCGCCAAATGCGACCGGTATATTCTTTTCTGACCAGATTTTACTGAATATATTTGTGAGATGTGTTCGTAAACATATTTTTCTCAATATTACAAACAAAAATGTGTCATTTTATGATTAACAATAGGTATTTCGGACCAAACCACCAGAATGGGTTTTTACCCGGCATTTCTGGATGTCTGGAACACAATAGTCTGTTAGCGGAGAGCTTAAAAGATGCTAGAAAATACGAAGACATTTGGCTCAATTCCACATTACCTTATGATATACGCGTTGCAATCGTATAACTTTCCACCCGTGCTCATAGAAATAATCCGTCGTATTACTCACAGCTAAAATTTGCTATAAGCTTCCAAAAAGACCACACTGAACCATTACGGTATAATGTGGGACTGTTTCAGGGATGCTGCTTGTCACCAATAACATTTAACATAGTCATTAAAATCTTAATCACCAAGTTAATACGTCACGAAGAGACATAGGGTTATCCAGTGGCGTAACTATAGGGTGGCAGGACTGGCAAAATGCCACGGGCCCCCGACCCAAGAGGGCCCCGGCCCAAGAGGCTACGAGCTCAGAAATAAACTAACATTTTTAACAAAATTTTGTATTTAAGTACTTAAAAATTATAATTTCTTTAAGTACTTAAAATCAATAAATCTATTTAAGAAACTCTATGACGCAAGACAGGCTACGTAACTTGGCTATTCTGTCTATTGAAAATTCTATGGCCCCATCTTTAAACTTTGATGATTTCAAAAGCTCCGAGAAAAGAATTTAAAAAAATCTTATTGAGAGTAAATTGTTATTTCATTATAAATATTAGGTCCTTGCATATGAAATTGGCGTTTTGTAAGGGAGGAACATAAAGTCGATTTGTTTAAATATAATAAATATTTATTAATCAAAGTATATACCATTGCTATCTATACACTTTTGCCATCTCATAGGTAGTTCATTGATCCCTTTACTAAAAAACCATTCGGACGAAAATCAATAAAATCTTTGAAGGCGCTTTGGACTCGGAATTGATTTTTTTCCCTTGCAAGAAGTTATCCAAATTTCGAAAAAAATGGTAATCTGTTGGAGCAAGGTCCGGGGAGTACGTATATATTAGAGTGCTACCAAATCACAGTGTGTGGTCTAGCGTTGTCCTGAAGCAACAGTGGCCTATAGCGATTGACCAGCCTCAGTTGTTTAGTAGCTAGCTTTTCCATCATGGTTTGCAGTTGCTGACAATAGACATTCGCCGTAATCGTCTGGCCAGATTTAAGAAAGCTGCAGTGAACGACACCGGCACCAGTCCACGAAACGCTCACAAGTAATTTTTTTTTGAGTCAATTTTCGCTGGGGCTTGATTTGGCTGGTTCGCCAGGGTTCAGCCATTGCGATGAGCGTTTACGATTATCGTTCATCCACTTTTCACCACAGGTAATGATTTGATTTAAAATCCCTTCATTATTGTACCGATTGAGTAATGTAACGCAGCAGTCGACGCGCGTTTGTCGGTTTGCTGCACTCAATTCATGAGGTACCCACCTTTCAAGCTTTTTCACCTTCCCGATTTGCTTCAAGTGGATTAATACAGTTTAATCACTAGCACCGCAGCCTGCAGCTAACTCGGACGTGTTTTGTGATGGGTCCGCTTCCACAATAGCCTTCAATTCTTCATTAACAACTTTGGTCTCTGGCCGTTAATGGGGCTTGTTCTGTAGGTCGAAATTTCCAGAACGAAAACGATGGAACCAAAAACGCACTGTGTTTTCTTTTGCGAGACCGCCGCCATACACATCATTAATCCTTCGAGCCGTTTCTGCAGCACTGGTGCTACGGTGGAACTCGTAAATAGCGCGATATTTCAAGTTTTCCATTTTGTAAACTGAGTCACGCAAAGAAATAACCAAAATAGGAAAGAACAAATGAATTACGGCTTTCAAAACACAAAAGCATAAGTAAATAGCTGTATCAATTTGAAATTGGAATTCCTAACCAAAGAGGATATGTTTGAGATCAAAGTGGCCAGTACGACAAAACGCCAATTTCATATGTAAGGACCTAATATTTGTATAGACCTATGCTCATGAAAATAAAACTCAGAGTACTTGTTATTTACTTTAAACCGATAACCCCAGTGGCGTAACTATACCATCTGAGGCCCGTGGCAAATTTTTTGGATGAGGCCCTCCGGCGTCCCAGTAAACTATTAATAATATTATGCGCATTTCTTTTACTAAAATGCGCATAATATTATTAATAGTTTTGGGTAAATACTTACATCAGTGGTTTATTAAAATTAAATTCTAACGTGACTTATTTTACTGGGACGCCGGAGGGCCTCGTCCAAAAAAATTGCCACGTGCCTCAGATGGTATAGTTACGCCACTGGGGTTATCGGTTTAAAGTAAATAACAAGTACTCTAAGTCCATCTTAGCTTTTGCTGACGGTCTCGCAATACCGACGCGTAATCCAAAACAATGTCAGGAACTATTAAAGGAAATCGATGGGTTCTGTTCGTGGACAAATGGACTGAGGACGAAGCCCAGTAAGTGTCAATGTCTGTGTCTGGGTAGACGGGACACCAAATTTACCTCCTACGACCCGGGACTCTTCATAGGGGGTAAACCAGTTTCTATAGTCGCTGAATCGGTGCCATTTAAATTTCTTGGGAGAAAGATTGACTATAAAGTACGCACACCATCCTTAGATGAAGTTGTCGATTTTCTATAGTCGCTGAATCGGTGCCATTTAAATTTCTTGGGAGAAAGATTGACTATAAAGTACGCACACCATCCTTAGATGAAGTTGTCGATATGTTTATAAATGACCTACATAAGATAGATCAGCTACCACTGAACAATATCAAAAAAGCTTGGATATATGACAACTACTGAACATAACATCTGGCTTGGCCTTTTCTGGTATATGATTTCGGCAAAACCTTACTAGCGAAAATAAATGCAACTGTCATAAAATCACTAAAATCGTGGCTTGGACTGCTGGCATTCTGCTGATCCCTCTGCTCTATTTTGGGATCAAAATAATTTTGGGATGAAACTTAAGAAACCATCGGAGCTCTATAAACACCTTAGAGTTACCAAAGCCCACATCTTAGGTAAATCCCAAGATGACACAGTCAGGGCACTCCCGAAAGATAATAACGCGTCCGAGCTTGAATCTAGACTCATATTCCATAAACGATTAATGATAGGGGCCCAGTTGAACAGAGTGGGGTTGGGGGTAAGACAGCCAGAAAGGGATCAGGATATAGTTACTTAGGTCCTTTCTAATACAAGACGAAAATGAAAAATATCGAGTGCACGCGATGAATTAGGAAATCCAAAATGAATGGTTGACAATGGGAGAGTTCTGCATACCGAGGGCCTTAAAGTGGCGCACCTTGATTTATCAGTGGTCGCCGGCCCTGTTAAAATTCTATCTTAACGCCTTTCAGATGACCCTCCCAGACCAGAGTAACCTAGTCAGGTGGGGGAATTCCACAGAAAAATAATGTTATACTTGTGGCGAGGCAATAGGGACGGCTAGGCACATATTAGTAGGATGTAAGGTGCTTCTCGATAGAGGCCAATACTCACGCCGCCACGATAACGTGCTTATCATCATACGTGAAGCAATGAGCCTGGCAGTAGCTAGAGCCCAAAAAGGATTGACTACTAACAGACGTCATATCAACTTTGTGTCTGAAGGTTCATCCATAAAATCCAGGAACAAACCTTATTCAATCTTAGATACTGCCCCAGATTGGACTCTCCTAATCGACACGTATGAAAAGCACTATAAAATTCCGGAGGATGTTGGGGTTTCGTCATCCAGACCTGACATATTTCTTTACTCGAGAGCGATAAAATATGTGGTCCTTGTGGAACTTACTGTAACGTGGGAAACAAATATACCGAAGGACCACACAATAAAGAAAAATAAATACTATGATCTCACAAACGAATTAACCAAAAACGGTTACTTGGTTTATTTGTATGCAGTGGAAGTGGGAGCGAGAGGCATACCAGCAAAATCTCTATAACCTACTTAAAGATCTAGGCCTATCGAGAGCAAATAAGTTCATTACAAGGACGAATGTCTAAAGCGGCACTAGTAGGTTCGCATCAAATTTGGTTAGGCAGAGAGGGATCTTGGGTTGTGAAGGTGAGTGTTGATGTACATCCACAAAAGGGGCCCCTTCTAAATCTACATTTATCTACACTTGGGTCGCAAGTCCCAAGCACTGTCCCGAGTTCCCAACTCAGCAACGCCATGGACCCGGCACGGAGAATCCATGAATTGCTAAGAATATCGGTCTCATTTTACCAGAATACTAGAACATTACCTTTGTTCACCAAATATACTATACCTTTGTTCACCAAATATACTACAGGGTGGGCCAAAAATATTTGCACTTTTGAAACACGAATAGAAATAAAACTACAAATGTTATTTTGTTGATAATTTATTTAACGTTATAATCATTTAATGTTTTTTTTTTTTAATTACATCGTTCAAATGTGCGCCGTCTCGTTGTTGGCACTCCTGCAATCGACTACGCAAACTTTGGAAAACTCGCTGACACATGCTGCGGGGGATCGCGGCTATCTCCTCGTGGATGTTTTGTTTTAATTGGGATATTGTCTTCGGTTTATTAAGGTACACTCGACTTTTCAGGTATCCCCAAAAGAAAAAATCGCATGGTGTAAGGTCCGGGCTTCTCGGAGGCCATGAGATATCACCTCTGCGAGAAATCAATTTGTTCGAAAACATTCCTTTGACTACCGGTAAACTCACATTTTGCTCCATCTTGTTGCATCTAGGTCCTGCTGTAGGTACCCTTGAATTTCATGCAACTGCTGCGTCAAAAAGTCTTGCAACATCTTAACGTATTCCGTTGAATTCACAGTTACATTATTTCCTTGATTATTTTCAAAGAAATACGGACCAATTATGCCCTTTGCTGATATGGCAGCCCATACTGTCGTTTTAGGTGAATGAAGTGGCTTTTGGTGTTTAAGGCGAGGTTTGTCCCTGCTCCAATATCGACAATTGTGCTTATTCACGTGCCCATTGATGTGAAAATGGGCCTCGTCCGTAAACAATACATTCTCAAGGCTAGAGAATCGCTCCAGCATAGTGTCAACCAATAACTTACGTTGAATGTAATCATTTGGTTTCATCTCCTGCACAATTTGAAGCTTATATGGGTGCAATTTGAGGTCCAGATTCAAAATCCGCCGTAGACTAGTTCTTGGTTTTGCCAGAGCCGCCGAACGCTTACGCGTATGTGATTCTGGATCGTTCCGTACGGATATTTTGACCTCTCGAATGTTCTCATAACTTCTTGAACGTGGCCGCCCTGTTCGTTTAATATTCGTTGTTGAACCCGTTTGCTCGAACTTCTCGACCCAAGCTTTGATCAAATTAACACTTGGACACTTACTTATACGGCGTAATCCGTATTCAATTCTAAACAGGCGTCGTACAGTAAACACAAAAGCACGCTGTAGTCCCGAGAAGCGCTTCATCGTGGCTAAAACTTGACTACTGTCGAATTAAAAAAAAATTCTTCATAGGAGGTCTAGTTATGACCCCCTGAGTCCGAAATGACCACCGGTCAAAAAGTTTATATATATATATATATATGTATGTATGGTTCCACTTCCCAAAATTTGCGGCACTCTCACGGTCGCATTTTTGCCCCGATCGCTTTCAAACTGCGGTCAAAAATTGCTTGGGTGTAAACTTAGTTTAAGTTCGTGAACGGGTGGAATCCGGCCTGAGGGGACGGTAGGGCCTCACTTTTAGTGAAATCAGTTTTTCCTCAAAATTTCACGTTCCATGAAAGATATTCGAACCGTTCTAATTTTATCCCATATTATACATACCAACAACTTTTAATTATAAACCTATAAGATTAAAACTTGAACTAAAAGTGGAGGAGGGAAAAACCAAAATTTTTCGGGAAAAAATCATAACTTCTAACCGGTGAACATTCTTGCGGTCGGAAACATTTTTAATCGATAGGCTATTTTTAAGTCTAAAATAAATGTCTGAAAAGTTTTTCGCTAAAAGTTACCGTTTTCGAAAAAAAAAACCGTCCGTAGTTCTCTATATAAAATAATATTAATTGCTTCACGAAATCTACCTGTGCGTTTCCCCTGCGGGAACGGATTTTTTTCATTATTATATATTTTTTTATATTTTTGTTTTATTTATTTTTTTCACTTTACCCGATTTTTTTTTTGTTTCAAATATATATATATAACTACTATATATAACTACTATATATATAAGGTGTCACAAAATTAGGTCTCTGAATTTGGTGAGATGACTTGGTATCGACAAAATACGTACCTATATGAAACAAAAAAAAATAATATCGCGTAAAATAAAAAAAAATAAAAAAAATATAAATAAAAAATTAAGAAATGAAAAAAACACCACCAGCGACGAGCACACGTGACGCTGGTCGCAATTTAGGTATTTCCCACACATCCGCTTGGAGAATACTGCGAGGATACTATCCGCGATACTAAATCGCGACCAGCGTCACGTGTGGTCGTCGCGTCACGTGACACTGGTCGCTGGTGGTGTTTTTTTTTTAATTTTTTTTTAATGTATTTTTTTATTTTTTATTTTATCCGATATTTTTTTTTCTTTCAAATACATATTTTGTCGATACCAAGTCATCTCACCAAATTCAGAGACCTAATTTTGTGTCACCTTTTATACTTATACAATTTCTTTATTGATATATAGGTGGAAACTTAAAGTGTGTCCACCCGATTATTTCGTCATTTTTAAAGATATTATAAAACTTTAGACTGATTTTATATCTGCATCACTTTAATCCACAAAATAACAAATAAATTAAGGCGTGGGTCCCTGAGGAAGGGTGTTTTTAGATTAAGACTTTTCGAAAATGAGAAGTTCCTGTATTCTGAAAATCATATATGTTATTCTAAGCTATTCAAACTAGTATTTGCGGTTATCCGATACACGATGACTTTTACTTTCGTCGGTAGAATTTGCTCTCAAAGATTGGTCTAACCCAAAACGCATTCCAGTTTTATTTGATTTGTGTTCAGGTTAGAAAAATAAAAATGAAGGTCATTGATAGGAGGAGAATGAAAAACGCTTATCAAAATATACATGAATTCTGAATTATACCCTGAAAATTAAAAATACCGAAGTTTTCTACCTATATGACGCGTTCGATTCGGAGAGTCAATCGGTGGGCCTACCGCCCAAGTGTCGTCGATATCACAGCCGTCGAAATGTTGCGGTACAAAATGGCCGTCGACCTTGACGGCTATTTTGTACCGCCCCATTGATAATCGATGCCGGCGCATCGTAAGAATGAATGAAACGCTGTTTTTGACAGTTAAATAGCTGCCGCCTAAAAAAATTCAAATCGACGTCCATTCCGACGCGTCGCTTTGAAGTGTCATTTCATTGCGGCACCTCATGAGCTGTCGTTTTGAATATTATTTTCTTTTCCGACGGTTGATTACGATGCCGATTGCACCTAACACTGGGCTACTATGGCTTTTATGGGGGCGACTGTGTTCTGCCCTCCTATTGCACCTAACACTGGGCTACTATGACTTTTATGGGGCAACTGGGTTCTGCCCTCCTATTGTACCTAACACTGGGCTACTATGGCTTTTATGGGGGCGACTGGGTTCTGCCCTCCTATTGCACCTAACACTGGGCTACTATGGCTTTTATGGGGGCGACTGGGTTCTGCCCTCCTATTGTACCTAACACTGGGCTACTATGGCTTTAACGGGGGTGACTGCCGACGAGTGGGTTCTGCCCTCCTATTGCACCTAACACTTGGCTACTATGGCTTTTATGGGGGCGACTGCCGACGATGGAATTTCGTCCTCCAACTCCTTCGCTTATTCCTTCCTTCTGAAACAAACGAAAACAACAAACAACACACCAAAAACGTTTAAGTAGGTAAGGTAAAGATTAAAGAGTGTTTAAATTAGTCGCTAGAAAGCAGAATAATTAAAAAAAGCAAGCTAAAATTGGAAAGACCAAAATTATTTTCAAAGAAAATAATATTCAAAACGACAGCTCATGAGGTGCCGCAATGAAATGACACTTCAAAGCAACGCGTCGGAATGGCCGTCGATTTGAATTTTTTTAGGCGGCAGCTATTTAACTGTCAAAAACAGCGTTTCATTCATTCTTACGCCGCGCCGGCATCGATTATCAATGGGGCGGTACAAAATCTCCGTCAAGGTCGACGGCCATTTGGACCGCAACATTTCGACGGCTGTGATATCGACGACACTTGGGCGGTAGGCCCACAGTCCCGAGCGGAACATGTTAGAGGCAGGACGTGTCCAGTTTGCGGCAGATGCGCAGCGAAATCGTATGATTTTTCAAATCCAATGATAAAAAGTTGAGACACGAACTTTTGCGAATACTGCTAGTATTAGTACCTACACTGTTTTGTTTATAGTATAAGTTGTGTAAATAAATAAGTAGTTACTCATTGCACAAATATTAAAACTAAGTAATCTATCGGCATTATAATAGCATTAAATGTCTTACGACATTAGTCGATTCAATACAAGATTTTGTAATGATTGACATACCAATGTCAATCATTATAGTACCAACTAATAGACGTATATTGAATGGTGATACTAAATATTAGGAACAGTACCTACCTGCGACATAATTTCAACTGACATGAACCTTTTATACTACCAAATACTATCACTATGTGCCTCTAAATATCTACAATAGTAAATTGTTACACAAGGGTTGAAAGTCAGCCATTTCACCCGAGATATGAGAAGTGAGAGCGCCAATAGTTCGAGGGTGAAATGGTGACATTCACCCGAGGTAACACTCTACTTTTCATTTCGACTATGTTAGGAAATTAAAATACTACACACACATGTAATGAAACTGGTATATTGATTATCATTTAAAGTAAAATTAGAACAATTTGAAAATAGATTATTAACAACAGCTTTTGCCTGTTCTTAAATCTCATCGGGAGTTAAATTATTATCCATGTCACTGGAATCACTTTCCGAAACCATTTTTAACCACAATTAACACAAGGTATTTATTTATATTGAATCTCGTTTTCCCGCTAATTCTTTCGCGAACTTAAATTGTTTTTTTTTAATACTGAAAAAAGTTATAATTCACGTACATACTGCCAAAGCGTCATGAAATCAAGGCATGGCAAAACTTAAAATTAAAAAGAAATTACTTTCCACCCTTTTTTTTTTTTTTTTTTACGTGCGGAAATCCCTTCGGATACCCCCCCGCTGGCCAGCGGGGGTGGTTATGTCGTGTCTCGACTAAAACCGCACGGTGTCCTCCCCAAGTGTCCGTTGCCGGGTACCCCGGGTAAGCCCTCGAAAGGATAACCCCAGGGTTGCCGGCGGACTTCGGCCGCCACCTTCCACCCTAGGGATGAAATAAGCTACTTTCCACCCGGCTATCTACCCATGAAAATTAAACTTTCCGAACAGGAGAGATGAAAAATATTTTTTTTTGCTGATGAAGCTTTTGGGCCTAAACTCATGAATCCGAGCTCCAATCCCGGTTGCATCCAAAGCTTACAGTTTGAAGCCCAGGGTACGCTCTTCTACTTCTCCTTTCCATAACCTGGTTCATTGTGACATTTACGGGAGCGACTGCTGTTTCACATCTTGCTTGGGCCAGGTGCCATACGGATCTTAATGGTGCCCATGGGTATATGGAAGCCATGGGGATATGGGTAACGAAAATGTATGGGGCCCCATAGGAGTATGGGGTGCCATGGGTCTATGTCACCCCATGGGTGTATGGGCCCCATGAGTAAATAAATAAATATTCTACGACATTCTACACAGCGCTTTCTAGACCCAAAGTAAGCAAAGTTTAACTAGCTTGTGTTATGGGTTCCAGAATGCGGATAAACATACTTATATACTTTTTTTTTGTAAATACATACATTATATACATAGAAACACCCAGACCAATGCAAATAGACATATTCAGGCATACAAATATTTGCACTGAGCGGGAATCGAACCCGCGCCCCCTGTCGTAGCAGTCGAATGCACTACCGCTACGCCACAGAGGCCGTCATGCATGAGTCACGTATATGTATAGGGCCCCATGGGTTACATATATGTATGGAGCCCCATGAGTGTAGGGGCCCCATACGTGTGTGGGGGCCCATTAGTGTATAGCCCCCCGTAGTTTTAGGCGTCATATGGGTATATGAGGGCCCATAAAGATCTAGCAGCTTGGCGCTCGGGGTCCACTCTTCTAATGCTCTTTTTCATAGTTTGGTTCATATAAACTTTTACGGGAGAGACTTTACAATACAATACAATACACAATATTACAATTATTATAAGCTTTATTTTATCTAAAGTGCAACTAGAAGATCTATGTAAATAACATTGTTGACACTACAAGACGCCCTTAACCTTCGTTATTTTTCTGTATATTTACGCAAATTCTGTATATTGGCGTAAAGTGGCAACTTTACTATGCCAAAAATACCTAAAGTCGTCGAATACCCTCGCCGTAAATAAATCGGCATGTGTTCACAATTTGTACTTTTCCAGTTCTCATACATTTATTATGGCACGGTTTATTCTCTAGTCTAATAGGTAGAAACGTTAAAATGGACGGGTCCAAATACAATATTCATAAAAACTAAATTTTGAATGGTTACTGTTTCAGGAATATGAAAATCAGAGTTCACCAGAGGCCAAGTTTGCTAAAGATCTGGATCGCTATGATATGGTACTCCAAGCCTTTGAATATGAAAAACGTGAAAACACACCAAGAAAACTGCAAGAATTTTTCACAGCCACTGAAGGGAAGTTTGATCATCCATTTATTAAGGGTTTAGTTACGGAATTGTATAAACAAAGAGAAGAATTTGAAAGGAAGAGCCTTTTGAATGGCCACGTTTAACAATAGCGAATTAGCTGAATAGTTTTTTTTAATCTGTAACAAACTATTCCTTTAAATATGCGTTCATGTCTACCAGCACTTAGAGTGACAGGCAGCTCGAGTTTATAATAAAGAGTGACCTACTCATAGACCCCGAAAAAAGTAATGCACACTTCGCTGTTCCAAAGATTATTTTACATTGTGTGTTCCATCATGAAACTGTGGTTGCCACCTGTATCGGTGTCCGGTAGTGTCGGTACCATAGAGGTTAAGGAGTCTGCGACGATCGAGAGGTCCCGGGTACGAATCCTGGACACTACACTACCGACGTGAACCTCCTAACACAAGCAATTTAGCTTAACTAGGTTAGGGGTAATTGGTAATTTCGGTTCATACTTATTTTAAAGAATATTTAACTATAGTTTGACCGGTACCGCTGTACTGCTGCCTAGGAACGCGCGGCGTACGAACGAGCGGTACCAGTCAAACTCTAATACATATATAATTTTGTGACTGAGAAGTTTCTAGCCATCTCCATGTTACCCTATATTGAATTTTATTGTTACCAGCATCACAAATGTACAAAATATTTTAAAATCTAGCTACTTACAATGGGTAATAAAAAAGTTATATTAAAAAGTGATGTTAAATTATAAGTAATTATATAGGCATAGGTACAAACCGTGTGACTGTTACTTTCTTCTGTGTCTGTCTCACACTATTTTGGTAGATATGAACGATAATATATAATCAAACCAAAAGAATCAGTCATGTCGTTTATACAGGATGTTAGGGAAACGCTCCCGAAAATACAGACAAGCCAGATAAGTGTTAACAGATGATAAAACAAAGTATTAGCAATTTATTTTGGATCGGTTGATCGATTTTTAAGAAGCATTTTTTTTGTTTTATTAGCATTATTCACGCTCCATGGTGTTGGTACAGCTAAATGAAACGATAATTTCATTAAAAAAGCATGACTTTGAATGAATGCCGCAATCATTTAGCCCGTTTTCATTTAGCTGAACTAGAAAGATGGGAGTGTGAATAATGCTAATAAAACATTGTAAGTACATTTTTTGTTACCTTAACCGATCGAAAAGGCAATCGCTCAATTTTTTTTTATCTTCAGTACTTTTGCCCGACTTTGTTTTCGGGAGAGATTCCCTAACACCCGGTAAATCATTACTGTTATTATGATATTAAAATTGAGTGAGTATATGACGTAACTGATTCTTGTCACCACTTCATAGCATTATTACGTAGCTTAACTAGTTAGTATTGTTATTAAAAGCTCACTATTTCAGAGACATTACCGTACCGCAACACAGACAGGTACCTTACCTTTAGTTTATGAAGTGTAAAGTGATGAAGGATTTATTCTACTTATAACAAATAATTTAGATCATCGGTAAAGTAATAAATAAACTACTCCAATTATGTCTCACCACGCAGGGAGACTTTACCTTATGGGACTAGTCCCAATGATGTGACTCCTGTAGACCAGGATCAACATCAATGACCAACGAAAACACAGAGTATGACACTGGGGTGAGGCCCGAATAAAGTTAATCTCTTGGAACCGATCATACACTTTGCACTTACATACAAGTTGTAGTACACTAAAGTAGTTAATACACCCCGTCGTTTTTGCGTAGGGGGTTAACAAATAAGTGATTATAGTAGATATTTCTTGTTGTTATTGTTTTACAGAAAGTTTTTCTGAATGTTGTACGTGCAATATCTTAATTATATGTTGAAGTTTTTCTTTTGTGTATATTTTGTAATGTGTTCATGTGCAATAAACACAAAATATCAATCACAATTATTGTTCTGTTGCGTGAATGATATTTCGAGTTTTTTTTATTTCTTTACCTGTAGTTAAAGCCATAATAATATGCAAAAAATACATGGTGTATATGGCTTTTGAATTGAGACGTCGCGTCGAGAAAGAAGAGTCCAGCTGCGATCCGTTTTGAAAAGCATTATCTCTATCGCACAGCGCATGTCATACAGCTTGATATCTATCCAGAGTAGTTCAAACTGAAGCTATAGTTCAATATTTTATAAATACAAACGGTTTTAACATTTTCTAGAAAAGTATCAAAGTGAAAATTTGGTGTACGATAGAGAGAACGCTTCATCAAACCGAGGCAAGCTGTAATATTAGCTGCAATATTAGCTGGACTCTCACTCTTGCGGAAGTGCCAAATTAAAAGCCGGGTAATTTATAGTAAAAATTGTCTTATAGTAAGTTTAGTTCACAAGTATGAAAACGTAATGGGAAAAAGCATTAACTTTCCAAACTTCACCTCTAACCATTAATTATTAGTTTTAATAATGTTGCTATTGCGATTGAATATGTTCTAATAAGTGAATTTCCAAAATATCTGATAGCATCTAGAACCTAAACTTATAGGCAAAATAGACAGCAAATAAAGAGATAGTTAATGACAAACGAGCCCTTTGTTAGTTTACTTAAAAACCGAGTATACATTTATTTATATTGCAAGTCACAAAATTGTTATACATGAGCTTCTAAAATTATCTTCGTCCGTGGAGACGTTATGTACTATCTAACTATTTATTCTTACCTATATATATAAATATATATTTTATAATATATTTACAAAATGAAAATAGGAAGTTTTTTAGCTTGTGAACTAGTTCTCAAATAAGAGATATAGTCACTTGATACAATCACAATACATACACAATATAATATCAATAGACTTGTACTCGAGCAATCTCCTTGAAACATGATTGATAATGGAATAATCAGTAATTATTAAAATATATAAAACCTGTTAGTAGCCGACTGCGGTAAACCCTATAAAGGTGAATGATATGTTGTTACACTTTATTGCGCGTGTGTATATTGCTTGGGTATATTTAAATTATAAAAACTCAATGTAGCTGATTTTTAGCGCCAAATGTATTTTTTCAAAAAGGACCGCAGGCAGGCTTTTGTTTTTTTTCTCAATTTAGTCTGAAATTTACGACTAAGCATCTACTATAAATATGTACTTAATAATATTATAATACAATAGGGCCTCGATACTCCAAAAACTCCAAATTTTCGCCGTTCTGATGAATGAGGCCCCTTCGAATGTATCGTGAAATTAGACCGCTTCTTATAATTGAAAGTGAATACAAATTTTAATCATTAAGTATTATTACGCTTTAAATAAATGCATACGTGTAATTAGCATGTAAAGTGAATGAAAGTGGCGCTGCGATACTCAATGGAAGAACTGCAACCACAAGCGGAGCGTAGCAAGCTCATTCTAATTATTGAGGTGGTCAGATTTTCGGGAGTTTGGATTATCGAGGCCTTACTGTAGGTATATAAATTAGATAATTTTAGCTTGTACGACAGAGACAAAATATAAATTGTCAGTTACTTTTTTCCTGTCATACAATTATCTAGCTAGACGTTTTTTGTGATTTGTATTTTATTCAGAATAAAGATTGTAAACCAAAAAATACAAATTGAATAGACATCGTTTTAGTGAGTTAGTTTTGATAGTGATAATAATTTTAATAAATAACAACTGCTTTTATTTTCTACTTAGATAAGCATGGTGCATTCTAAATACGTAATTTCCTTATAACAAATTTAGTGACAAACTTTTTACTTATGAATGATGGCTACATCGTGCAATATTGCCAGATATTATAGAAGCTTAACACTTCTATCAACAACATAACAAAAACCGACTTTTCGCTCATCTCCCGCCGCCGCTAACGATACTTCCTAATTATATAGCGAAGCTCTAGACAAGCCTTCAATGTCAGCGACAGATTCTGAGACGTGCTTACTGTATAGCATTAATGTTTTCAATAAATGAAACTAATATAATACTGTAATTTTATTATGATGTTTTAATGCCTATTAAATTATTTTAGCTGCACTTCGTAGATTCAAAAGCTATAAAAAGTACCGGACGTAATTTTTACTGTTCGGTATTGAATAAGCTCAGTTAAACAATTTATATGCACCATAGGAAACGCCAAAGTCTCATTTCATCCTAGTGTTAATCCCGATTGCATCCAAAGCTTGCACTTTGGAGCTCGAGGTCCGCTGTCCTACGCTATCGTCTGATGGGGTTAACTTGGCTTTTACGAAAATAACTGCCGTCTGACGCAAACCGCGAAGGACTGCGCTAGAGCCTAGTTCATCAATCAGCAGGCAGGAGTTTGCCTTGGGCCCCAAAATGTTGGTGGGGTCTCATAAATAGTATCGTATTACAAAATCTAAAATCCTAATCTAAAGTTCTACAGTTACAGTCAGCGTCCAAATCATCATCCTACCGTTAGTCCCGATCGCCTCCGTCACTGTGGCTGTCACCTCGGAGTCCGGGGTCCGCTTTTGACCATTAGTTCTCCACTTCGCACGGTCTTGGCCATCCATGGTAGTGAGACCATTGGCACGCATGTCATCTTCTAAGACGTCGACTTCAAGCACACAAGCACTTCTTGGGTCTACCCCTCATACCGAAGACCGGCGCGGCGGAGGCGGCATGGCCAGACATTTGCTACCCACTCGCAGAACGAGTAGTCAGTGTCAAAAGTTGATCATTATGTCCAGTGTCAAAAGTGATTCTACAGAGCATCAAAAGTAAGTGATTAGTACAGCATAGTCCAATATTGGTCTAAAAGTACTTACCTACAGTCACCCTGACGGTCAAAATTGCGCGAATAAAAGCATACGATAGTAATAAGTTTCTTAAGTAAATGCAAACCAAACTTATTCGATGGCACCAGGATATATGTATGTACACAACCTAATGCCTATTCCGGCGATGAGACTTTATCTGCTCAGAAAGACGACTTTGCCGCAATGGGTGTATACTTTGGGGGTTTGCTGGTATGTAGACAGTCGCTGTGTTGCGCTGGTCTTCGGCGGAATACCTATTATGGGTACCTAGCCTCGAGGAGTAGGTACTTGATTTTTTCAGAATGAAAGATTTTTTCATGTATCTTCATTTATTCTTTGTGAAGAGGAGAGAGCACTTCTCGCTTAGATTTGTAGTTGCCGACTGAGGTGTCGGTTTTTTTTTTGTTTGGGGTGTGGGTTGTTGGCCGACAGGCCTCTACAACCTTACGCGAACAGTGTGGCGAGTGCATAGGGCTCTCAGCCAAAATTGATTTTAAGCAACACGCCCCAAGGGCCCCCAGTTGGGGCGGCCTCGGCTTGGGCTGCTGCTGGATTAATACTGGGGCGACCTATGCCCACATTTACGAACAAAGCGCGGCGCGTGTTCCGCACTTGTCGGCGAAGACGGAACCGCGGTTCATTTCGTCTAGCTCCGCGAGCTGTGTAGGCTCTTCGTTGAGCGAGTGTTATTGCATCATCGGGCTCTCCGAGAGCGTGTCTAGGTCTCCGCGTGCGTGAAATTAAACTCGGTGTGTAATTTACAGCCTCAACCACTAGAGAGTTGGGGTGAGTCGGGGCAGAGTCAAAGTAGCTAAGGGAGCACTGTTTTATGTACTGCCTGATAGTCGGCAGTTCTAGGTCGGTGTGAAGTTCGACATTACGCATAAACCACGGTGTTCCCGTAGCTCGGCGCATGAATCTATTTTGTAGCGTTTGTAGCCTATGGATCCTTTGTTCACTAACATGAGCGAAAACCGGACATCCGTATGTCATGATTGGCCTAACACAACTAGTGTAAAGTCTGACTTTACTCCTAAGTGATAAGCTAGAACGAGAGTTCACTAAACTATGTAGTCTACCTAATACGAAGGCGGCCCGATCGCGGACCGCTTTGAGGTGAGCTTTGCAGCTGAGGCGATCATCGAGGATGATACCTAAATATTTGGATTGCCTAGCCCAAGGGATCGGCTTGCCAAACTCCCTAATCTGTTTGAGTCCCTCTAAGGGATACAGGACGGATCCTATGGATCAGCACGGCCTGACTCTTATCCAGATTAACCTCTTCCTCCATTTCCAAAACCATGCTTCTAAGGTGTCGGCCGCGGATTGGAGTTTTCTAGCTGCTATGTTGGAATTAGGTCCCGAGTGGTAGATGGCTGTGTCGTCTGCGAAAAGTGCCGTCTTCACTTGCCCGTGCAAATGTATGTCTGACGTGAATAACGTGAACAAGATAGGTGAGAGTACCGACCCCTGCGGTTCCACTCGGTAGCGATAGCTTCTGTTCGACAAGTAGTCCCGTATGATGAGTACGAGCCTGTGTGGCACTCCCATGTGGAACAGCTTCCAAATGAGGCCGTTGTGCCACACTTTGTCGAATACTTTCGCTACGTCGAAGAAGGGAACCCTGTGAATTGATTGAACTGCAATCGCTTGCTGGCGTGCTCAACGATACGGTGCACTTGTTGTACGCAGGAGTGTTTGGTGCGGAAGCCAAACTGCTCGTTCGGAATGAGACCCTTTGCATCGGCAAATGCTTTCAGCCTATTGCATATTAGTCGATCATCGATTTTCCCTAAACTTTTAAGCAGACTGATCGGTCTATAACTGGTCGGCTCAGACTTTGGTTTACCGGGCTTGGGAATCCCAATGACCACGGCCTCTTTCCATTGCTGCGGAAAGATGTTATTTTTGAGTGCTGCGTTAAAAATGTATGTCAGAAGGACGAGTAACCTCTCTGGGAATAACTTAATGACTTTATTTTGTTATACCGTCTGAGCCGGGTGCTTTACGCGTGTGCAAGCCCTTGATGATCTCCTCAACCTCTTCCGGGGTGACTGGGTCGATATAACCGCGGTCGCTATCCGGTAGTAACGTAAGTGAAGCTTGACGTTCCACGTCAGAGTCTATTTCACGTGTTCTAAGTCGGTGTGTAGGGTGCTGGGCGAACATTGAGACTTTCGGCCAGACACTCCGCCTTTTCTAGATCTTCGAAAGCTTCTGACTGATTGGGCTTTTTTAAGGGACGCATAGGGGCGACCACGTCTTTCCTCAAAGATCGAGACAGCTGCCAGAAAGCGACGTGAGACGGCTCAAGGTCGCTTAGTGTAGCGTCCCATCGAGTTTGACGCATTTCCTGTATGCGAGCCTTAACGGCCCGTTTTAATCTGCGGAGACTAACCCTGTTGCCTTCGCAAGGGAACCTACCGTAGGCGCGCACGGCAGCGTTCTTCCTCCTCAGCAGATCACGCACGTCATCGGGGAGCTTCCAGCGACGGTCTTCCTTCTCGGGAGCCCTCCGAGAACAATCATTAAGTAACGGTTGTACGTGCTCTGTGATTGAGTCGATCGCCTCCGTGGTGTCCTCTACACTAACGATGTGATTTGGTATTTTGATCAGATGTACGGATTCGGTCGACTCGAGTCGTTTCTCGAGCCGCGCCCAATCCGTAAACCACCTATTCGGGGGGATTGACCTGTATCAATGGGACTTAGTCTCTGTTTCAGTTCTACCATAACTGGCCTATGGTCTGAGGTAAGCTCGTGCAGTACTTCTATAGGGCCTATGGTCTGAGGTAAGCTCGTGCAGTACTTCTATAGAGCACAAACGTAAGTTCACATTCTTAAGAAGCACCAAGTCTAACACCGCCGGCCTATGTTCCACGTCGTACGGGAAGTGAGTATATTCTAACGGAGCTATTATATCGTAATTTGAGCGTGCTCGAGTGCTCGAGTTCCAGGACCCTAACTCTGGTGCAGGTGGTGGGGCAGTTCCACATGGTGTGTTTGGCGTTGAGATCGTCAGCAACTATGACCGAGGGTCCTAGTTTGAATAGGGCCCTGAGATCGCTACCGAGCAGAGCAGCTGTTTGCTTGGTGACAGATAAGCTGACACCATGACTATCGACTGGTGGCCGGTCATCCCTAACTGACAGACTGAAACCTCAACGTTCGTCAGCGTTGGCGTATCCATAGGTGAGCAGTGCAAGGACATCTTCTAATAGATCAGAGTCCCGCCCTTAGGGGAGCCTACCCTATCGTTGCGAACTATGTTGTAGTTTGCAATATTAGGGTTTCTCTGGGCGGGCTTTAAAAAGGTCTCTTGCACGAGAAGTATGTCTGGTTGATGAGCCCTAAGGAATTCCCCTACCTGATCTTTTTGACCGGCTAAGCCGTCCGCGTTGAAGTACCCTAACTTGAGTGATCGTGGTTTGACTCTACCAGTGTTTCGCGAAACCATTAGGAATTTACTCTAAAGTTGGCAAGGGCCTCGAAGACGGTCGAGTACCTGATGGTGACATCTAAGAGTGCCATGGGGTTGCCCTCATTTGCGCGGATCTGCGCGACCATGTCGCGCAGTTCCGTGTAATTGAGGATGCTGGCAAAGCGAGCAACGACATCGAGGTCCGACTCCCCGGTCGCTGGCTGGCTCGCCGTGTTTGTGTATGTGTGTGTTTGTAGTGGTGGTGAGGACTGCGGAGGTTGTTGGGGGCGCGGCTGTTGCGGAGCTGGTGTAGGCAACAGAGGCTGGGTGACATGAGGCGGGGGACATAGACGCTCATGAGCGCTAGAATCCCCGAAGTCTGGGTGTTCCTACTCTGGGAAGGCAAGGGGGGGAACGCAGGCCTTGAGGAGGCTGCGTTGGGTCCCCATAGGCAGGGCTTCGGTGGAGCCGAAGCTGATGTGTGGGGCTGCGACTGACCTAAGTTCTGAGGTGTACGCCCGGAAGGGCGTGACGGTTGTTGTTTGACTGCCTTCGGGCACCCGCGATGATTCGCGGGGTGGCCCGTTTGCCCGCACAGAACGCACGCCGGTGGTGTCGAGCAGACTGTCCTATCCTCCGGACAGCTGCACTCTGCTGTGGCGTGGTCCTCAAGGCACTTAACGCACCTTGGGCGGGCATAGCAGTTGCGGGCTGAGTGCCCGTACTGCTGGCATCTGTGGCGCTGGGTTATGATCCCCTTCTTGTGTGGCGGTTCGACGGTGATGCCAGCCAACTGGCACACCGTCCGAGTCTGGAATATGGCCTTGCCTGTCTCGGATCGGTCCAGGGTGGCAAGGACCATATCATATGGCTCGTGTGTTTTGGCTCGGCCACCCTATGGACGCTGTGGATGGGGAGGCCTTGATCCTCCTTGAGGGACTTGGAGATCTCCTCTAAGGAGACCTCCTTCGGAATTCCGCGCACGACTGCGCGGAGAAGTTTATCCTCCTGTAGGGTGACGGAGTGGCACTGAATGTTCCGTTCCTTTAGGAGGGTGGTGAGTGCGCGGTGGTCCCTTGGAGAGGGAACCGAAACTTTAATACCCTGAGGGGTGGAGCGGGCGGAGGTGAATTGAATTCACTGGTCGTTACACCAGCTAGAGATGGCGGTCCACCGGTCTTTGTCGTGAACGAAAACGGGGGGTGGGGTGGGCTCCTTGCGAGCCGGGACGTTGGTGGGACCCTGAGTGGGCTTGACCTGTGCTGGGGGTTCGGGGGTGACCGGTGGTACGGTCTTCAGCGCTTTCGCTGGCGGCGCCGCCTGTGCGGCTTTTGGGCTGCGACTCATCTTCCCGCTGGCTACGGGTGTGAACCCTTCGTCGGAGGAGGGGTGTCGAATCAAAATATGGCGGCTTTTTATAGTCTCAATTCAATTAATTCAACTTTTCTGATTGGCCGATCGGACTATCGCGGCTCGTTAGCGACACCGCGGCTTAATTACTTTTTGCGGATGTACCCTAATGGTCGATCGGTCAATCTCACAAATATGCGTTTATTGTCTATTTACAATGGTTTATATACTATATTATGTATTCCAATAGGGAGTAGAAATAAGATGACACGAAATTTATACACGAGTATTCCTTCAGTGTTTTGTAAATCAGATTAATTATATACATTACGTCTTATTCACGTTGCTTAGGTTCAAGCCCGACATAACCGCCCCCGCTGGAGACCCCCGCTCTCCAGCGGGGGCGGTATCCGAAGGGATTTCCGCACGAAAAAAAAAAAAAAAAGTACTCTACTGATAGTAATCACTAGCACAGGAAAATATATTCTTCTAAAACTAGGCTCGGAACTAAGACTCAACAGAGAGTCAAAATATACTGCACAATTTAATTGAGCAGTAAAATTTCGTAGAATACTGTAAGTTGTTGTTTTATTTTATTCTTGCTACAATTATTTGAATTCCGTACGTTTTCTATAATTAAATTAATGAAATCAGATAAAATAGGAGTTGATATATATAAAAATGCGCCGAAATGATTTTTTTGACTTGGCAGAAAACAAGTAATAAGTCTAAATTCACATGGTGAAAAATTAAAAAAAAACATTAAAAAATAAATTGCCGGGAATTGGTTATTTTTTATGTTCTTTCACTGTACGACGATTTAGTTGTTCAAATTGAAGTGAAAATACTCTTTTATATATATGTAATGTCATTGTTTTATTTTGTTCACAACCATTTCACAACCGAAATTTTCTTCGCAATCGAAGTGAAAAGCAGTGTATAACTCAGGCATAAATGTCCATTTTTATCCTCGACTATATTGGTCCTCGCTGCGCTCGGACCAATAAATTGCCTCGGATAAAAATGAATCGCTTTATGCCCTTGTTGTACAATCTACTATTTCATCTCTCCTGTTCGGAAAGTTTAATTTCATGGGTAGATAGCCGGGTGGAAAGTATCTTATTTCATCCCTAGGGTGGAAAGTATTTTTTTTTTAATTTTAAGTTTTGCCATGGAGTCCATGATAATTAAGTTCCGTCATAATGCCTTGATATCATGACGCTTTTTTTTACATGGCCGCCTAGATACTAATCTCGCGACCAACTCGGTTAGATACAATGTAAAATGTAACCAATAGATTCGATTTTCAAAACTTTTCTAATTTTGGCAGTATGTACGTGATTATTTTTCAGAATTAAAAAAAACTATTTAGGTTTGCCGAATAATTAGCGGGAAAACGAGATTGAATGGTTTCGGGAGGTGATTCCAGTGACATGGATATTAATTTGATGAGATTGAAGAACAGGCAAAAAATCTATTTCCAATTTTTCTAATTTTACTTTAAATAACAGATTATCAATATACCTGTTTCATTAAATGTGTGTGAAGTATTTTAATTTCCTCACATACCTAGTCGAAATGAAAAGTAGTGTTTAACACTTTACTCTGGTGAATGTCACCCATTTCCCCCTCGAACTATTGGCGCGAGAAATATCTCGGGTGAAATGGCTGACTTTCAACCCTTGTGTAACAATCTATTATTTATTATCTATAAATTATATGGATAAAATAATGAGATATGTATGTACATAAAAGGGTAGATAGCCGGGTGGAAAGTATCTTATTTCATCCCTAGGGTGGAAAGTATTTTTTTTTTAATTTTAAGTTTTGCCATGGAGTCCATGATAATTAAGTTCCGTCATAATGCCTTGATATCATGACGCTTTTTTTTACATGGCCGCCTAGATACTAATCTCGCGACCAACTCGGTTAGATACACAATATTTAGTATTTACATACGGAAATTGCATAGAAACCTAAATTTATTAAAACGTTTTATTTAGGTACGTAGTAGGGTCATAATTTATTTTTTTCTCTTTACAGGGTTTCACGTTCATACCTTTTTTGTTCTATTTTTTTTGTTTCATTTCTATATTTTATTAGTCAGGCCCTTTCATTCAATATCCATATTCAGGCAGTTGTGAAAAAAATTTAGGTCCGCCGTTTTGTGGCGGCAGCCATTTTGAATTTGAAATCTGTTAGGTATAGTGTACATTATTCTACTAGTCAAGCCTTTTATTTGATACCCATATTGAGAGAATTGTGAAAAGAAAGAAGGTAATTCGCCATTTTGTGGTGGCAGCCATCTTGGATTTGAAATTTGTTTTAGTGTTATAGTGTATAGTATTCTACTATTCAAGCCCTTTCATTTGATACCCACATTGAGTTGTGAAAAATAAATGTAATCCGTCATCCGACTAATTCACCTTCCAAATAAAAAAAAAAACAAAATCGGTTCATCCGTTCAGGTAAGTCAATATAAATACATCGATCTGTTAACCAATCGAAATTGATATCATAAGAAAGACTTTCATTTACAAAACCAATCGTATAGGCTTGCCTGCAAAAAAACATTTTTTTTTTCGTGCGGAAATCCCTTCAGATACCTACCCCCCAGCGGCGAAAGGCGGCCTCACCTGCCACCCCCAGGCCTGCGCTCATGGAGGACGGAGGTGAGAGACGCCTGCGACGCGCGGCGAGCATGTTCCGGGCTCGCGCTCCGCACCATTGCATTACATCAAAATATAAGAAAGTGCAGGCTATATGGCTTGGACAATTTGAACTGACAATTTGAACAATTTGACAGTATCGCCTATATTGCCCATAAACTTTGGTCTATTGCGCTTCGTAATTACGATTGATAAATAGTTGAAAATTCGAATTTCATCCCGAAGTTAGGGTAGGTCTTATGACTCTGTATTTATCCTAACCAAGACCTGCTGAAGTGGCAGTGGGCCGGCCATATCTCGCGAAGAACCGACAACCGCTGGGGTAAACGTGTTCTTGAGTGGAGACCGCGACTCGGCAAACGTAGTGTAGGACGCCCTCCGGCCAGGTGGGATGACGATCTGCGAAAGACTGCGGGCAGATGCTGGATGCGGCAAGCTGAAGACAGGGCGCTATGGCCCTCATTAGGGGAGACCTATGTCCAGCAGTGGACTAGAATAGGTTGATGATGATGTTACAGGGGGGGGGGGGGACACATTTTATCACTTTGCAAGTGTCTCTCGCACAAACTATTCAGTTTAGAAAAAAATGATTTTAGAAACCTCAATATCACTTTTGAAGACCTATGCATAGATACGTCTGGGTTTGATGAAAATAAATTTTTGAGTTTTAGTTCTAAGTATGCGGAACCCCCAATGTATATTGTTTTTTTTTCTATTTTTGTATGAAAATCTTAATGCGGTTCACAGAATACATCTATTTATCAAGATTTAGAAACATCTAGGACGGGACTTGAACCCGCGACCAGTCCCTTACAGGGGGAATGCTCTGACCAACTGAGCCACCTAGACACGTCCCAGATATTCGAAATTCTCCGATACATTAATACGTCTTAAGGCGACGTTGGAGCCATCTACCGTAATTCTTGCGAACTATAGGTATTAATGTATCGGAGAATTTCGAATATCTGGGACGTGTCTAGGTGGCTCAGTTGGTCAGAGCATTCCCCCTGTAAGGGACTGGTCGCGGGTTCAAGTCCCGTCCTAGATGTTCTCTTTTTCCGATCTAAATCTTTAGAAAAAAGTAAGCATACAAAATGCTTAAAAATTTAATTGAATTAATTAGGCGGAGTCATCAAAAAACAATGTTTAAAAATGACTAAAGTTATTCATTGTTTCCGTAGTTCGCAAGAATTACGGTAGATGGCTCCAACGTCGCCTTAAGACGTATTAATGTATCGGAGAATTTCGAATATCTGGGACGTGTCTAGGTGGCTCAGTTGGTCAGAGCATTCCCCCTGTAAGGGACTGGTCGCGGGTTCAAGTCCCGTCCTAGATGTTCTCTTTTTCCGATCTAAATCTTTAGAAAAAAGTAAGCATACAAAATGCTTAAAAATTTAATTGAATCTATTTATCAAGTTTCAACAGCATAGTTCTTATAGTTTTGAAGAAAAGTGGCTGTGACATACGGACGGACAGACAGACAGACATGACGAATCTATAAGGGTTCTGTTTTTAGCCATTTGGCTACGGAACCCTAAAAACCGCATCAAAATATGTTCTGTACTATTTGGGTCAATCGTTAAGACAAAAATTCCTAAAGATATACTTTTGTGTTCAGTCGTTCATATAATAATCTAATATAACGAAAATGTTTTTTTTTAATATCTCCAATGTACAGACAATACTAAGTTTCAATTTAAAATACTACTAGCTGTTCCCGCGTAAAATTCTGATCCCGTACCCGCAACCCATAGGAACTTAATCTCGGGATAAAAAGTAGCCTATGTGTTATTCCGGACTATAATCTATCCATAAGCCAAATCCATTCAACCGTTTTTGCGTGAAAGACCAACAAAGATACATACATACATACAAAATTTCACGTTTATAATATTAGTAGGATAGATAGTTCCGTCAAAGCTACTTACAGACTCGCCCAAAAACATACATCAGTGATAAACTGTAACTATAAAACACCTGTCTTTCTTCGGTGAGGTGTGATTATTAGCACCAGGCAGAATAGTAGGATTGTTCAAGAAAATAAAAAGTGACTCCTCGTATGAAAAATGTAACACACTGTATTTTTTAAATTTATTGTACAAAATTGGGTAGTTGGGCTAACATACAAACCTATTCAGTCAAAATTAACATTAAGATTTGCATAAACGCAGCTAACCTTGTGACAAATCTAATGTGCTTTTGGCATCAATGATGATGAAAAGGTTTAGCGACTTCATATTAGTTTCGTGAGATCCTGATTACTATTAACAAGTTGATATTTTGTGTCAGGTTTATAATTAAATTAGGCTCTTTTTAAATAACGATTTTAATATTAAAGTATTCATAAGGTCGCTTATTTCACATCAACAATTTTGGCCCTCCTTGGACCAGCAAAAATGTTATGTGACCATACATAATATGGAGCAGTCAAGATTCTTAGCATGTTTATGTTAATTTGCTGTTTGTTTTTGGTTAGTATTATCAGTTGTAGCTTCCTCTTTTCTTCGTTGCTTTTCGCGCATTAGTTCAGCATCTCTAAAACAAAATGTAAAAATTAATATTTTCATTCTCTAAGTACTTACCATCACAACAGGTGACGCAATTAAATTCGGCAAGAGCTGTTCTTGTTACAATATCGGCAATATTTTCTCAGGTTCAGCTTAGAAAATTCAAATTTTCAACATAAAGGTGAAAAATAATGTGGGAAGCCCTTGCCTGTTTAGAATACCTATAATATGCACATAGTGCCAATTTATGAATTGGACTTTTGTAAAATTTAATAATTTTTGTGCTTGGAGATATACTAAAACTGAAGTAGGAGGTTCTAAAGCGGGTCCATTTTCAATTTGAAACCCCTTTTGGGGTTCCGCTGCCAAATAGCAAAAAACGGAACACTTATAGATTCGTCATGTCTGTCTGTCTGTCCATCCATATGTCACAGCCACTTTTTTCCGAAACTATAAGAACTATGGTGTTGAAACCTGGTAAGTAGATGTATTCTGTGAACTGCATTAAGATTTTCACACAAAAATAGAAAAAAAGCAATAAATTTTGGGGGTTCTCCATGCTTAGAACGGAAACTCAAAAATTTTAAATAAATAAAAATATATAGATAGGTCTTCAAAAATGATATTGAGGTTTCTAATATCATTTTTTTCTAACATGAATAGTTTGCGCGAGAGACACTTCCAAAGTGCTAAAATGTGTCCCCCTCCTGTAACTTCTAAAATAAGAGAATGATAAAACTAAAAAAAATATATGATGTACCATGTAAACTTCCAACGAAAATTGGTTTGAACGAGATCTAGTAAGTAGTTTTTTTTTAATACGTCATAAATCGTAAATCGCAATTTACCTTTCATTCAATCAACTCAAATATAAAAATTTTACGGACCCCTGCATGGGTGAGTCCGACTCGCACTTGGCCGGTTTTTAACTCTGTCAAGCTTCATCACTACATAGTATAAAGGCTAGTTTCCACTTTGATTAGTGCGAGTGCAGGTAATTAGTGCAGGTGCTTAGTGATTAGTACAAAACACGTGTGGACAGCAGTTGATTAGTGCGAGTGATTAGTAATCAGCATAGTAAAGTGGATAGAAGCGTGTTCTATTTCTTTTGCGGGTAGCCACGTCCCACGCGCCTTTCATTCCCCTTCACTCGCAGCATGCCTGTTACTAAACATGGCCTGGACATGTCTGTTTAGTATTTAGTGTTAAGCGTACCTGTATGCTCGCTTGTAAAAATGACAAAATTACATTTTTAATAAAAGTGCTGCCAGTAAACAGTATTGGACAGTACTCACACTACACATTTGAAGTAATCACTTACAGTTTCTAATCACCTGCACTCGCACTAATCAAAGTGGAAAGCAGCCTTATAACAAAGTCGGTCCCACTGTCGGTCTGTCCCTATGTATGCTTAGATTTTAAAACTACACAATGGATTTTGATGCAGTTTTTTTAATTTAAAAAGAATACAATCCACCTGGTTAGCTTTAACAAATTACATATTGTGTTAATTGCGCTGTAAAATCACAAAAATTATCAAAGTTGTTTAGATCCTTCTTGCTTAAATGGTTTTTTTATCTAATAAAATAACAAAAACAATTCAAAATATGTGAATTGTTTTGATATATCTATAGTTTTGTTTATTTACTATTTTTGTTTATATAACATAATGTCATGTTAGATTGTTTGTTACTGCAAAACTCAATATAAGCATAGCATAATAATTGATAACTTATAAAGAATCCACATCACATCACATCACACATCAATTGTTAAAGAGTGCACTTGTAAAATCACAAAAATAATCTAAGCACTTTGAATCCTTTTTGCTTGATTTTAATGTAATTGGTATCTAATAAAATGACAAAGATGATCCAAAATACGTCATTGTTTTTGATATAAGTATATTATATAGTGTTAATTTTTTCTTACAAGCCTGTATTCAGATAATAATTATATAAAGAAAAGTTAATGTTTTATTATGTAATAACAAGCTTAGCATAATTCAAAATGGCATTTAGCTAAAATAATCCAACCCCACATTTACTAAAATATCTCTAAAAATAATTATTTATTTCCAATAAAACTTATTTGTATAAAAAGAACCACAATTTTTACAACTATGTCCTAATTCAAGAAAATTACGAAACAGAATATCAAAGAGCAAAAACAATTTAAGCTTGAATTTTCACTATCTCAAAAGTTACATTTTGTGGGTTGGATCCTTTTAGCATATCTACGTCCAATTAATTTTGTATTTGATTTAGACGAGAGCATTGATTTTAAACAACTCATGTATGATTTTCTTCAAAGTCATATTATTGTCATAATAATAGTAAATAATAGTTCTTCGGATTTTTTTACATTACTCTGGAATAGTACCTGTCTTTATACAGTTAATAAAATGAGCTACAATGTTTCATAAAAGATAGCCTCTTACAGTTAAGAAACATAAACATTTCAAAAACTATACAAACCTGTGTTTTCTTTCTTGTAAAGACATGCCAGACTTTTCACTAGCATTCTTTTTCTTTTGCATCTCTTGCTGTTTTTTTTGGTTCTTGGCACGAGCCAAATCTCTTTGATTACCACCTGTAACAAGATTTTCTATAAATAACAAAGGAGCCTATAATAAATATGTTTTTATACAACTAAAGTCAAATTATACACTACTGCAACAGCATGGCTTAGACTCAATCAGTCATCAAAACGCGGTCGTAGACGCCCCCTAGATGCGGATAGAATCAGTATAATAACAAAATCTATATATATAAAGCGTCACATCTTGCTCTTGTCACGATAGCATGTACAGCAATCTAGAACATTCTATGGAATATGATCCTTCCAGGACAAACAATTTGATCTTATTTAGGGTACACCGCAAAAACTATTATGAATTGTTAAAATCATTTAGGTTAAGTTTTTACTTTAAGAAGGTGCTAAGACTTACGAGTCATCTTGCTAAAATATGTAATATCCAATGCCAGCAAGGATGGACGTGGAGAGTCGCAATTATCTATATAATTTAGTTTTAAGACCACTGTTATGGAAGACCGGACGATACGCTAGTCCGGCCGAAACCTAGGACAACGCACCGCCCTCTCTTCTTACCAATTGGAAAAAAACTTTGAAAATAACTAAAATATAACGCTGGCTTCTAACAAAAGCCTCGGCCAGCTGTCCACAACCACAAACCACAAACAAAATGTCAAGTAAATTCAGTGTTGCCAACTTTATTTTGTAATGGATCGCTTAAAGCCCAATGTTTCTACTATTCTGATTTGGTAACTCTTGTGTTATTGAAGAGTTTTTTTGGTTTGATTGATAGAGCATACCTATCCCTACCTACATAGAGCCTTCCTCGTTATTGATTGTTGACGCGACATGCAACACACAGACAAAAAAGTTAGAGACGATGTAATAAATTGTTATTGTTATTGTTATTGTTAATTGTGTGTGTAAAAATTGTTTTTGTCAGTGTTTAATGTAAATGTTGTTTGTCAGTGTTTAATGTAAATCTTGTTATTTTTTAGTTAAATGTCTATAATGTGAAAAAAAGTTTCACTTTTACCGCGGTTTCATAAAACCACACAATCCTTTTTATTGTTTTTTTAGCTAAATCAACTGTTCTCCATTGTCCGATCAATCTTTTTTTGGTAGACTTCAATTTTATATTTCAATTTGACCCGTAAATTGGCAGGGAAATCAATTTTTTATTGATTTTTTTGGCTTAATCGAACAAAGAGGATTTTGATGCAACAATGAAAAACAGTTGACGAACAATTGATTCCGCCAAAATATTCGATTAAAAATTGAAATGTATTTTTTATTTTTTTAAATACAATAAATATCGAACAAAACAGATAACGAACAATTGATTTAGAGAATTGGTTCCGTTTTTTGACATTTAGCTTCGCAACCCTAAAAATCTTTAAAACTTTCCCCTTAACTTGGCGGGGAGCAATTTTTTTTTCTCTAAATCAATTGTTCGTTATCTGTTTTGTTCGATATTTAATTGTATTTAAAAATATTATTGGTCAAATTGAAATATAAACTTGAAGTCTACCAAAAAAAGTTTGATCGGACAATGGAGAACAGTTGATTTACCTACAATATCAATCCGTCAATCATTTTTTGCCCGTTCCGTTTTTTGACATTTAGCTTCGCAACCCTAAAAATCTTTAAAACTTTCCCCTTAAGTTGGCGGGGAGCAATTTTTTTTTCTCTAAATTTGATCGGACAATGGAGAACAGTTGATTTACCTACAAAATCAATCCGTCAATCAATTCGTCATGTCTGTCTATCTGTCTATCTGTCCGTCTGTATGTCACAGCAACTTTTTTCCGAAACTATAAGAGCTATGTTGTTGAAACTTGGTAAGTAAATGTATTCTGTGAACCGCATTAAGATTTTCACACAAAAATAGAAAAAAAAAACAATCAATTTTGGGGGTTCTTAGAACTGAAACTCAAAAATTTAAAATAAATAAAAATGTCCATAGCGTTGCTGAGTTGGGAATTCGGGACAGTGCGACTTGCGACCCAAGTGTAGGTTTAGAAGGGGCCCCTTTTGTTGATGTACATCAACACTCATCTTCACTACCCAAGTTCCCCTCCCTGCCTAACCAAATTTGATACGAACCTACTAGTGCCGCTTTAGACATTCGTCCTAGTAATGAGCTTGTTGTAGCTCTCGATAAGCCTAGATCTTTGAGTAGGTTATAGAGAGATTTTGCTGGTTTATCTCTCGCTCGCACTTCCACTGCATACAAATTAGCCACGTAACCGTTTTTGATTAATTCGTTTGTGAGATCATAGTATTTATTTTTCTTTATTGTGTGGTCCTTCGGTATATTTGTTTCCCACGGTACCTACAGTAAGTTCCACAAGAACATGTTTTAACCTCTTAGATTATAGGAATATTTCAGGTCTAGATGACGAAACCCCAACATCCTCCGGAATTTTATAGTGCTTTTCATACGTGCGCGGTAGCCTAGTGGTATGGGTAATGGACTGCTGAGACGAGGTCTCGGGTTCGATCCCAGGTTTTACCATGGCACACACCAATGACTTTTCGATGCTTTTCGAAGTTATGTGTGTATTTATCGCAGGCTTATAAGTGCCCGGTTAATGGCAATAGGCTCGCCACCTATTACATTGGGACCTAAACATAAACTGGCGAAATGTGGGTGCTAGCACCTCTGCCTACCCCTTCGGGGATATAGGCGTGAGTTTATGTATGTATGTATGTATTTCATACGTGTCGATTAGGAGAGTCCAATCTGGGGCAGTATCTAAGATTGAATAAGGTTTGTTCCTGGATGTTATGGATGAACCTTCAGACACAAATTTGATATGACGTCTGTTAGTAGTCAATCCCTTTTGGGCTCTAGCTACTGCCAGACTCATTGCTTCACGTATGATGATAAGCACCTTATCGTGGTGGCGTGAGTAATGGCCTCTATCGAGTAGCACCCTACATCCTACTAATATGTGTCTAGCCGTCCCTATTGCCTCACCACAAGTATAACATTGTTTTTCTGTGGCCTGCCCCCACCTTACCAGATTACTCTGGTCTGGGAGGGTCATCTGAAAGGCGTTAAGATAGAATTTTAACAGGGCCGGCGACCAAGATCAGGGTGCGCCACTTTAAGGCCATCGGTATGCAGAACTCTCCCATTGTCAACCATTCATTTTGGATTTTCAAATTCATCGCGTTCACTCGATATTTATCATTTTCGTCTTGTTTTAGAAAGGACTTAAATATATCCTGGTCTCTTTCTTGCTCTCGTACTCCCAACCCCACTCTGTTCGACTGGGCTCCTATCATAAATCGTTTATGGAATAGGAGTCTAGATTCAAGCTCGGACGCGTTATTATCTTTCGGGAGTGCCCTGACTGTGACATCTTGGGATTTACCTAAGATGTGGGCTTTGGTAACTCTAAGGTGTTTATAGAGCTCCGATGGTTTCTAAAGTTTCATCCCAAAATTATTTTGATCCCTAAATAGAGCAGAGGAATCAGCAGAGTGCGCTAGTCCAAGCCACGATTTTAGCGATTTTATGACAGTTAAATCTATTTTCGCCAGTAAGGTTTTACCGAATTTATACACCAGAAAAGGCCAAGTCAGACGTATTACAGACTTATAGTTGTCATATTGTTTGATATTGTTTAGTGGTAGCTGATCTATCTTATTTAGGTCATTTAGAAACGTATCGACAACTTCATCTAAGGATGGATATATGATGTACATTACCGTGTAAACTTCCACCGAAAATTGGTTTGAACGAGATCTAGTAAGTTGTTTTTTTTTAATACGTCATAAATCCTCAACCGGTATTTACCTTCTATTCAATCAACTCAAAAGAGGTTGATTGCGGAAATTGGCCGCCTTATATGACCAAGGCGGTGACTCCCGCTCTGGCTCGGCCTTGGGCAAAGGATGGCCATTGCGATTCAACGAGGCAACGCGACCAGCATTGTGGGCACCTTTGCGCCGGGAACGATACGGGGTGGGTTTTTCGACACGACATGAATATGTTTTGTGTCTAGTTGTATTGTTTTGATATTGTATTTTATGTCAAAAATGTTTGTGGTAGAAATTACGGTGGTTCTAATTAATAAATGTCCAATATAATCAACTCAAATATGAAATTTAAAAAAAAAAAAAAATCTTGCTGCTACGGAACTCTTCATGGGCAAGTTAGCCGGTTTTTTAAATAATAAATTAAATTCGAACAAAGAAAACAATTTTTGAACAATGAAGAAAAGTTGACGAACTGTTAATTTTGCCAAAAACTTCAACACAAAAAATGATCACCCGTCGCCAACTTAAGACAGCCACTAAGTATCGTCTCATGAAACGTAACGTATATAGTAGTGATTATAATTATTCTCTTTGGTATGTAACTCATAAATACTACTCTTTGGTATGTAAGAAAAATTACAAAACAAGAGAAGCTGTCAGGCAAAATGTCGGCTGATGCACAAGTCCAGAGTTTGAGTAACAATGAAAATAACAAAAAGAGTAAATCACAGTTACCTTTATTTCCCAAACGAGATGAGTGCTCTCATGTGTCTTGTTATTGGTAAGAATTTTTTGTAAAGCTGACAACAAAAATAAATAAATACTGACAAAAAAAAATCTTTATTATGTTCGTTTCTCAGTGAGGAAAACGTTTGGAAACTATGTCAAGACCTCTCAATAAGGGTTCCAGAGGAGTTGGGTAGATCTTGCGTAGTTTTTATTTCCAACCCTTGCCGCACGGTGCCTCTCTGGAAACAAAGGGCTGGGCGTGAAGAGGATCGCCTTGTTATATGGGTGTGTACCAAAATATGTCACGCTATTGTAATATTTAACACCAGTACCTATAATTTGGGTTGAATTTTGATTTTTTGAATTAAATTGATTTAAATGTTGAATTAAAATGATTTCTAACAGTGTTTAATTATGAATAAATTTATCATTGTAAATATTGAATATTAGGTACTTATATATTTCGTGTGTACATTAATATTTCTTAATATTGTATGAACTGCGGGCAATAAATTAGTATATTGAATTTCCATATGAAAGAATATTGCATTGTGATATATATAATAATATATTTTCAGGACTATCATGTAATATTACTATATTCAAGGGACTGCCAGACTTGTCTTGTGTATGATTTGGACTCTGAATTACCATTTCCTACATTTTTCCATAAATATGTTACTGAAACTTTCCGCACAGACCAAGTCTTGAAGTCAGATTTTCACAGGTAAGCCACAATTTTTAACATGGGTTGGTACTTTCCTTATTATTAGTTTGTGACTGAAGTAACATTTCAGGTTTTTTCGTGTAGTACCAGCTAAGCTGTTTCTTCAACAGTTTGCTTCAGATCGTCGTCATATGAAAAGACCAGATGGATCATGGATTAAACCTCCACCTCCTTACCCAGCAATATGTACATCAAGTAAGTTACAAAAAATGCTATACAATAATCTGCTTTACATAATCATACTTGATCAACAATGTTTCAACAATTAAGAATACTGCTGCCAGTGCATGTAGAATAATTAATTTAGGGTGGAAACCATGTGCATTCTCATTGATGCCTCACTTGCAGGGAAATGTGCTACTGAAAATTCAGGGTTGCAATAAAGATGTAGCATTTATGTACCGTGAAGTTACTTTGGTATTCTTATGGTAGGTTTTTTGACTGAAAAAAGTACTACAAATCAATCATCATCCTATTACAGTCTATGTTAATTGGGCATCCCTCTCTGATAATAATTGTCATTTTAGTGTTGTGTCTATATACATTCTCAGTCAGGTTAGGTTAGCTTAACTGTCATCCCCGGTTGGTCCTGGCCACAGAGTCGCCAAACAAAAGTTTCATTATACAATATTTAATTCTTTGTTTACATTGGGGGTGGTGGCGAGGAATGCTTGGGGCTGGCATGTTTCAACGAGTTCTTTTTGTTGTAATGTTTTGTTTTATTTCTATTTTTGTATTGTGTTATTCTTTTGCCTATTGTTATTGTCTATTGTCTTATTCTTTTCTATTATTTTTTTTTTTTTTTATAATTATGAGTATTATGACAGCTGTCCTCCACATAGGAGCCACTCGAAAAACAGCGCTAGTTACTTGTGCCAGGCAGTTCAGCATAATGCTGACCTGCCTCCTTTATGGGGGTCACTAGCATAATGTCCACTTTGTGAAACGTCGATTTCGCTCTAACGTCTTGATTTTTGAACGCCATAGTTAGCTAATAAACATGAACGCTAAATACTCTAAACGTCTGGATCGTAAAATGTCTTAATACAAAATACTTCATTAGCAAATAGTCCAGATTTAAGAATGCCATAGTCACTGAATAGACATGAGCGTTGAATGACAAAGTAGCAAATCGTCTGAATTTGAAAATGCCATAGTTAGTTTATTGACATGAACGCCGAACGCTTAATAAACACCCACATGCTCTATCTATTATAACAACTGCAGTACTCTTATCTTACTGGAGTTGTTATAATAATAATAAAAACTTTTCACATTGATTAACATACTGGCCACGTCAAGTTGAAGGAAATATTATGAAGTATAATTAATGTCAATCAACATTTTATTTGGTATTTTAGTAAAATTCAAGATTGGATTGGTGTTTAGTAATATCTATTCCCGATTTAAGTATTATATAGTTTTGTCATGAATTATACTTATCTACATGTAAATTACTGAAGATAAAAAAATGGAAGATACTCCTTTCGTTTTTATAGAAAGTCAGAAAGGTAAATCTGTAATACTACGAAATGGCTACCGATATAATTTTGCATTATTGAATGCCAAAGGAACTTCTTTATGGAGATGCACAAAACGGGGAGAGTGCTCTGCTTCCATAACTGTTAATAAAGAAAGAACCGAGATCATAAGGGAAAGCAAACTTTTACATTCCTGTAACTCTCACACCGATAAGAACAAAATTGATTGTGTGAGGGATACATGTAAAAATTTGGTGCGTACAAGGTTTACTCCCGTAAAGAAAATTATGGAGAAAGCGTTCACGAGTGCGGAACTCGAAGTAATACCTAGTTATGACTAAAAAAAAGACACCTTGTGTCGTGCGAGGAGAAATTTTTTTTTTTTTTTATCGTGCGGAAATCCCTACGGATACCCCCCCGCGTGCCAGCGGGGGCGGTTATGTCGGGCTTGAACCGACTAAAACCGCACGCCGTCTCGGGTCTACAGACGTCGGGGTGTAAGGTTGAGAAGAAGTAGAAATACCTGAGATCCTTTCTAATGATTTTCTAATCAATGTCGATGGTATTGATAACAACATTTTTTTGTTCGCCACAAATACATGCACACAAGTTTTGAAATCAAGGATCGATGATAATACACAGTTCTTTGGCGACGGTACATTTAAGGTACCCAACTATTTGCTCAATTATATGCAATTCATGTGGATATTGACAGTTGCACTAAAAATACTGAAGTTGTGCCGTTTGTATTTGCGTTGCTACCAAATAAATGTCAAGACACTTACGAACGCCTTTTTAGAATGGTTAAAGACTATTTTGAAATAGAAATAAAAAATTTAAAGTGCGATTTTGAGCTTGCGCAACAAAATGCATTCCAAGCGGTGTTTCCCGAGTCTGAAGTTTCAGGTTGCTACTACCACTTCAATGCTACCGTGTGGAGAAAATCGGGAAAAATAGAGTTACTTGGAACTAAAGAAGGTACAGACATTACAAGGCTCACTGCGAACCTCCCACTACTCCCGGCAGAAGACATACCAAATGTGTGGGTATGTATTTGTGAACGAGCACGTCAAATGAAATGTGATAAAATGAATATGTTCATTGACTATTTTCATTCACAATGGATGTCAAAAACCACCATAAAAAAAATAAGCTGTTATGGCCAACGCCACCGCACCAACAAGCAACAGAAAGTTGGCACAGGCGTTATAATACTCGAGTGGCGCCAAAAAAGACTCTCATCTCATATCTACACGCATTAAAAATAGAAGCAAATTGGCAGGAAAAAAGGATTACCAGGGTCCTTTTTGACACACAAAAAAGGAAAAAAAAATGATATAATTTTCGACAGAAAGTATAGAAGAGAAATGAAAAAATTAAAGGAAAACCAAATCACAGCATATAAGTTTTTTAAAAACATAAGCCACATTAAACGTGTTATATTTGGTGACAATTTTTAAGATATTTACTGCCAGTGGGGACGCCGTTTGACCAGACGGGTGATCAGCCCTTCTATGTGGGGCCATTTCACCCATTTCCCCTATAACGACTGTCATACATATTCGTATGGCAACCGGGACCGACATCTTAACGTGCTCTCCGAGGCACGACCAGACCAATGCAAATACTCATATTCATGCATACAAATATTTGCACTGAGCGGTGTTCGAACCCGCGCCTCCTGCGTAGCGGCCGCTTTCAATACCGCCACGCCACGGAGGCTGTGTTTTTAAGATATTAGTAGAGCTTCAAACTTTGATGAATGCCATTTTAAATGTTGTTTAAGAATAATCTTTTTAATCTGCTACTTCTTGTTAAGCAAAATAATTTACGTTTCACTTTAAGAGTGGTTTTGTTAGTTTAGAAAATAAAAGGTAGGTACTCGTAATTATATTTTATGGAAAATAAACAAACGACATTATTTTAACTCTCACAAATCCTTTCCACCTATTGGAAAACTATGAGAATCAGAATCAAAAATCAAGCGCCCAAAAAAACCCTATTCAGACTATTTCGAATTTCAGGTGTTCTCAATAGCATCTCATTCTGCGTTTATGTCATCCGACTAATTTGAATTCTAGCTAATAAGGTTTTCTATTTATTGCTATTGCTATATCTGACTATTTGCAATTCCAGACGTTTTGCTACTTGCTCATTCTGCTTTTATGTCTTCCAGAAGAGTTGACTCTCTGCTAACTGGGTATTCTGTTTTTATGTCATTTAGCTGAATTGTCTTTCAGCTATCTAGGTAACATGCTTTCATGTCAACCTAACTGAATTGTCATTACGCGAAAAAAACATTATGCTAGTAACCCCTTTTTGGAGCAACACGGAGAATTTGTGGACTGATTTTACTTTTGTGCCTGTCATTATTTGTGTTACACTGAAATGAATTGATTTTTCTTTCTTTCTTTCATTGCCTGCCTGCTTTTCCCAATGTGCACCGTAGCACCCAATTTTGATCTTCACATGCTGATTCAAAATCTAATTTCTTACAGTACAAGGAATCTTAAGGGTTAAAATGTTTTCATATAATAAACCTTATTACTAGTGACCGCCCAAAGCTTCGGTTTCGGCCAAAAAATCGAGTTTCGACTACAGTCGAACGACGACGGCCGCGCCTATACTCAAGTGTTCATGGTTCGTGAACTGTAGTGTATCGTTCGGTTAGCTTCGCAACTAAACTGGTGGTCCCAAGCTTTCCACTTTAATTAGTGCGAGTGCAGGTGATTATAAATAATGTTTTATAATAATAATAATAATAATGTTTTATTGGTCTTAGAGAAAATATACAATTAGTGTCTTATACTTTGCTGTAGTGAGAGTCACAAACGTTTCTGATACTGGTTCCCAAACTAGGCTGGCGCCTGTATTTTGGGAGACAGTTTTTTGTCAAATCATATGACTCAGTATACAGTATACAGTAATTCATCGGCGTTATTAGATACCTTATATTTTAGTAAGTATTACAACTATATTTTAAGTATAATCAAGATAAGTAACCTTTTTATGTTTTTGATATTAATGCATTGTGCATGTGGGCATACGTGTCGTGTATGCGTGTGTTACTGTGTGTGTGTGTATGTGTGTAAGTGGGTGTGTGCGTGTGTGTGTGCGTGTGTGTGTGTGTGTGTGTGGGGGAGAGGGTGTGTGTAGGTATATGTGAGTGAGAAACCTTGATATTGAACTACAGCTGTTTACTCCAAATAATTAAGTAGTCCTTCAGTGCCTTCATAGTTGGAGAAGCCAACAAGTAGCTATATTTTTAACTTTGTGGCTATTAAGTCCCACTATATTACCATGTTTATATAATTGGTTATAAAGCTTGCTACCCATACTCTTGAACTGACGCCTGGCGAAGGCGGTTCTGTAACGAGAACTATGACAAGCAGGTTTTTTACTGCGCTTGTTAGGGTCAGGGAGTGGCACACTTTGATGCACTTTTAGGATTGTTCTGAGCACATTGTTAGAACATTATTTTCTTTGTAAAGTTTTACAGTAGGGTATCTTAATGGTTTTTGGTTCATAACTTTAAGTACAGCTCTCTGTGCTCTTTCCAGTTTGATTACTTTTGTTTTTACAGACCCTCCCCACACCGGAATGCAGTACTGGATAATAGACTGACAGAGGGCGAGGTAGACCATTCTCAATCTTGTTTGATTGATGATATCACGCACTGTTTTAAAAACATATATCAGCCTTCTACTTCTAGTCTTTACAACGCTAATCTGGATATCCCAAGCTAGTCTGCTATCAATATGTACTCCAAGATGTTTTACACTTGTAGCTCGAATTATTTCCTGGCATGTACAGCTATTATCCCCCAGGCAAGTGTGAGCTCTAATGGAGAAATCGTCAGCAGGTATGTTAATTTTGGACCAAGAGAAGGGGATGTAAAGCGTTTTGTCTAGGTTTAGCGTCAGTAAATTTTTATTAAGCCAGAGCATAATTTGTTTTAAGGAGTATTCTGCACGCTCCCTTTCCTCCAACCAGGTAGTTCCCTCTATTACAATCGCGGTGTCATCGGCATGAGTGAACAGTATGAGGGAGAGACATAGTACATAGATCATTCACGTACAACTGAAAGAGCGTTGGACCCAAAATACTACCTTGTGGAACACCGTAAGAGACAAGAACCTCATCACTCAACTGATTCCCAACTTTCACTCTCTGATGTCTGTTAGTGAGGTAGCTCTTAAACAGATCATGGGTGCACCCTCTTATTCCCAGTCCCTCCATTTTATCCAGTAAGATTGGCACAGAGACCGTGTCAAAAGCCTTGGAAAGGTCTAAAAGTAAATCATACACATCTGTTGTTATCTAAATTCTTAACAACAGTGTTAGTTAAATCAATCACGGCGTATTCGGTAGAAGTATCTGATTTAAAGGCATACTGATTTCCAGCTATGATGTTAAATTTGCTAATGTATTTCTTGAGTGCATTGTTCAGCGTTCTCTCCAAAACCTTTGATAGAGATGATAGCACTGAAATTGGTCGATAGTTGTTGACACAGTCTCTGTCGCCACTCTTGTGGATTGGGTGGACTAATGCTTTCTTTAGAGTACCCGGAAAAACGCCGCTGTTTATTGCAAGGTTGCAGATATGGGTTATAGGAGGGACCAAAGCTTTACGGGACAGTTTAAAGACCTTAGGCGAAATACCATCCCACCCCACGGCACACTCTGAGCGTAGTTGCATGATAATAGCCTCTACTTCCGCCTCCGTCACCTCTAGTATAGCCATGGAATTCATTAAATGAGTTGGAGAAGGGTTAACCGTCAATGGCGAGGTAGAATGGGGAGGAGCAGTGAGTGCAATTCTTTCGGCTAAGATTTTTCCAATGGAAGAGAAGAAGTTACAGACGTTGTTAATTGATTGCTTAGGGTCAATGGAAGTTCTCAGAAGCTTTGTTGGACTGTCCCAACTTTTTTGAGTATCCGTAACGTCTTTAACGTCTTTAATGGCTTTCCAAAGAGCCTTCGGGTGTGTCCATCATTATCTATAATGCTTTTATGGTATTCTAATTTTAATTTACGTAGTACCCTATTGCAGAAATTGCGATAACGGGTATTGGTTACCTTTAGTGTCATGTTATCGGGTGCTTTCCTTGACTTGATGTGCAATCTGTCGCGATTTCTAATACATAGAATAAGCCCTGGTGTCATCCATGGTTTGAGCAATCGGTTCCTTTTTGATGTTTTGATAACTTCCGTATTTGAATTGAGGATTGATGATAAGGTAGAAATGAAGTTATTCGTTGCTACATTTGCATCACTTATATCTAGTATGTATAAAAAAACAGTATTATCTATTTCTGTTTTAGTCGTTGAGTAATTGTTACAAGATTTTGTGTAGCACTGAAAATGAATAAGTTTGGGTTGGTCCAAGAACAAAACTATTGGTCTGTTATAATAAGGTTGTAGACTTGCGATGAGATTTACTAAATATGTGGACCAGGCATCTCTGACTGATCCTTGTGGGAAAGGTATGCGTTGGGAAATATCCATTAGATGCATTGAAAGTCAAATATTCGTCATACAAGAGGTCCGGGTTATTAGAACCTATATATATTTATATCGCCAACAAGAATCGAATGTTGCGCCATGAAGTGATTACTTCAAATGTGTAGTGTGAGTAGCGTCCAATACTGTTTAGTGGCAGCGCTTAGTTAAAAATGACATTTTTACAAGCGAGCGTACAGGTACGCTAATCACTGGGGTGCGACTGGTTGGATCACCTCCAAGTTTGGTGCACCCTGGGCAACGTGGGCGATGACGCATCATTGATTGCTCCTCTGGAGTAGCTGGCGTCAACGTCAACGGCCAAGAGTCTGACCAACCGGCCCTTTTCAGGGCCAGCTGACCCCATTGCACGAGGGGGTCGGGGTATGACGGGCCTGCAAGGCCCGCGGGGGTGCGTGGTCGCTCCAGGTACCCCTCTGCTGTTATCAGAGGGGACACTGCGAATGGCCCAGGGTCAGTCGGAGTGCGAGGGATATGCTCTATGAGTAACCTTACACCCCGGCGTCTGTAGACCTAACCTTACACCCCGGCGTCTGTAGACCCGAGACGGCGTGCGATTTTAGTCGGTTCAAGCCCGACATAACCGCCCCCGCTAGCCGGCGGGGGGGTATCCGAAGGGATTTCCGCACAAAAAAAAATGTACGCTAAACACTAACTACTAAACAAACATGGCCACACGTGTTTACTAGCAGGCATGCTGCGAGTGAAGGGGAAGGAAGGGTGCGTGGGACGTGGCTACTCGCAAAAAAATAGAACACGCTTCTATCCACTTTACTACGCTGATTACTAATCACGCGCACTAATCAACTGATGTCCATACCTACGTGTTTTGTACTAATCACTAAGCACCTGCACTAATTACCTGCACTCGCACTAATCAAAGTGGAAACTAGCCTTAAGTGGTTTGAGTGCTCATAAATGTTAAAATAGGGGTTTAATATTATAACCACTCACAAAACTTTTTCTGTAATTTCACCACAGTACATAACATACTACTGCAGGAGTGTGTTTTGACCTTGGAATTTACCAACTTATAGATGAGCTTCCGCCCCTCAGATGATTCCAGACAGACATGTCATAGAGCGGGGTCAGGGAGGAGATTTGGACGCTTGCCACTTTTTGCCCACCTCGGACACGGTAAACTACCACCAGAGTTGGGTGAAAATTTCGCGCGCCATTCTGCACCCTTTTAAAATAGCGTGACTCTTTTATACCTTTTTTTCCTTATTTGTTATTTCGGAGGCGTTACTCTTTTATACCTTTTTTTCCTTAGTTGTTATTTCGGAGGCGTTACTCTTTTATACCTTTTTTTCCTTATTTGTTATTTCGGAGGCGAATACTGGCCGACCCCCTACTCCGAAAGGAAAACCTATGCCAGAGTCTCGAAAGTTGATCAGCAGGTGTAACAGCTAGCATTGAGGTTAACTTGGGCCCCGAAGATTTTAATAGGACCCTGTATACATTTTTTTTTTGTATACCACTCAGGTGGCAGACAAGCTCACGGCCCACCTGATGGGAAGCGGTCACCGTGGCCTATGGACGTGTGCAACACCAGGGGCGTCACACTCGCGCAGCCGACCCTAAAAAAAAGAAATTGCAAAGCAGGAATAGCCTTTAGTCTTCCGGGAAGACCAAAGGCTACTCCCGCCTCTCCCCTCTTTTTTAATTTTTGTGCTGTCAGAAGGAAGACTCTTCCCTCTGACAGCATAAAAACTCTCAGTGAGCTCTGGCTACCCTACTCACCGCCGGGAACACAACACGAGGTTATTATGGCCGCGGTATACTGTAGGGCGGAGGTACTTCCCCAGTCGGACGGTTCAGTCGGACGGGAATACCGTCATGTCCTACCTCTCTTAAAAGTATAGTCTGTACTTTTGATGTATACGGGGTCCTCTTGTCCTTAATATGTTCATTTCATTTATGTACTTATTTAATCCTGACATTAAAAATAAATAATTATATTTGTTACATACTATAATTATTGTTTTTGAAATTTATTTAACAACATTTAACCATCTATATGTACAGAGTGTATTCAAAAAGTAAGGTGACATTTTATTTTTTCCGAATCGAATGACACTAATGTCTAAAAATACACTAGATTTCAGTAAATAATAGAAATTTCAAATATATGTTTATATATATGTAAATATTAAGTATGGGGAAGAGTTTCGGTTTCGCCCGAAATTGAGAGCTGGGCCGAAAGTTCGGTTAGTTAGGATTTTCAGTCAAAACTGAAAATCCAGTTTCGGTCAAACACTACTTATTACCATTACGTTCTGTTCTTTCTCTTGATTAAGTTGGTTTCTGTGTTTGGCGCACAGCCAAAATAGAGTCTTTTGCTTTATAAAATTAGTATTCATATTAATTGTACGTTAACTAATCAAATTGATGGGATAATATATTTACACTCTGCTATGTTCATAAAGAAACTAGGTTGCTTCTGTTTTGCACTACCAGAATATTAATAGTGTACAGTTCTCATTGTATATGACCAATATTTTTTTAAAATTAATGGCTCAGTTGCATTACTAATATTCTTTTATTTTTAAAGAAGTGTCATGTCATGAAGTTAAGAAAGGGTGCATGTAAGATAAACTTCAAACCTACTAGCATACATTTTATACGGCATTTTTACGTTTAGGCTCAGCATATCCTATTGTCAGATGTGCATAATGTCCAAATAGCAGAATTTATATTTGATATTTATCATTTATATTAAGTGCTGTTTTATACGTCCTCTCGAGTGGCAAACAAGCATACGCCTGAAAGTTATTCTATGTCTTAATGCCATATTTCTGAAAAAGTAGATAAGTAGACATACCGTTTTTAGTAACTGTTTTCCTAACATAAAGACCCATAACACCGCTCGATTCTGGCATGGAAACCGTGCCCTCCTGTCTGCACTCGTCACTGCTGACTGCTGACACAGAATTGAAACAATTACGCTGTTTGTAATATGCCATTTTACAAATGTAACAATTTGCACCTATTATTATTTCCAACGGGGACGCCGGTGACCTGGCGGGTGATCAACCCTACCTTAGTGGGTCATTTCACCCATTTCCCCTGATCCACCCTTTTGGGAAGGATGTGGTTATCCGGCAATCACGGCGTTCCGTCGAACCTACCTGTGTCCTTGCAAAATCTTACGATCTGGTCCACCTTTAGATCCTCGAGGTCTTCTGTGTCCAGTGTATCCAACCCCATTGTCTCCCATCTTATCAGTGAGTACATGGGGCATTCGGCGAGCAGGTGGAAGCTGGTCTCGTCACCATCCATGCACTCCGAGCATTTGGGGTCGGTTTTCACGCCTATCAGTGTCAGGTGCCTGTTCAGTCGGCTGTGTCCTGTTAACACTTCTATGACGAGCCTCATGCTTACTCTAGAGTTTTATCAGCTGGCTCGTCCTTTTTTGTTATACCTTTTATGAATATCTTCGACTGTCTCATGCCTGTCGATGATTTCCATCTCCGGTTGGTCTCTGCTTCAATGCTTCGGCGGATTACTCCCTTGGTTATTTAATGGGCAAATGGTAGCCTGGGCTCGATCCAACCAGTTTTTCATCAGCTCCTTTCCTGGCCAGTTCATCTGCTAGTTCGTTGCCTGTGTTGCTCTCGTGTCCGGATACCCAGGCAATCGTCACGTCAGCTGTTCTGGATAGCCTTTCCAATAACTTTTTGCACTTTTTGACAACTGCTGATGTTGTCTCTACTTTGCCAAGTGCCTTCAGCGCTGCTTGGCTGTCGCTGTAGATGGTGACCTTTCCCGTGTTATTTAGGTGGCCTGCCATTTCCGCGCATTCCATGATAGCGAAGATTTCTGCTTGGAAGATACTTGCAAACTTTCCTAGGGGTATTGACCTATTTTTCTCTGTACCGTCTGCGCAGCCAGAGCCAGAGAGCTTTGTTGTCTCCTTTCTGGAGCCGTCTGTGTAGCAGAGGGTGCCATTGGTGTTCATCTGCCAGTCGTCTCTCGGTCCTATATGTATTCTATATTTCTTGTCAAAAGTCCTTTCTTTCCTTATCAGATCATTGTTTGAAAAGATCATTGATAGTCTTTCTTCGTAGTCTTGACTGATCATGGCATGGCCCTCATCTAGTGTATTGCCAGTCCATAGGCCAGTGCTTTTCAGTTTGAACCACTGTTCAATCGCTCTCTTTTTCGTTTCCAAGTCTAAAGGGTTTAGGCCTAGTATGATCTCGAGCGCGGTCGTGGGTGTAGTCCTCATCGCGCCGGTGGTCATCAGGGCCGCCAGTCTTTGAACTTCTAGTTCTTGTTTGTTCCTTCCTACGTTGGCTTTATGCCACCATACTAGGGCGCCGTGTAGGATTCTCGGCATGATGATTGCCTTAGATCCAGAGTACTGTGGCTGGTTTTATTCCCCAGCTTCTTCCTATTGCACTTTTACACTGCATCATGGCCATTTTCGCCTTCGAGCATGTGTTGCTTATGTGAGTCTTGAAGGTCAGCTTGCTGTCCAGTGTGACTCGCAGATATTTGACTTCCTTCACTACTTCCAAGTCATGGTTATCTAGTCGTACCGCTTCAGCACTTCCGATTTTCCTTTTGTTGGTAACAAGAACTAGTTTGGTTTTGTCAGGGTTGAGGTTAAGGCCTTTGCTCCTGCACCATCCTAGCGCTTCTTTCAGACCTCTGTTCATGATATTGCACATGACACTAAGGACTTTGCCTGTGATTAGGAGCACACCGTCATCAGAGTATACCTGTGTGTATATGTGCATAATGTTTATCTTGTTGAATAACTCGTCTATTAGCAGACACCACAATAGTGGCGATAGGCATCCACCTTGAAGGAAGCCTCTCCTAGCTATCACCGTGCGCTTTGTTCCTGCTATCTCTGCTTGTATGAGTCGGTGCTTCAGCATGTTTTTCACCCATTCTGATATGTCTTTATCTATGCCTTCGTGGTTTAGGGTATCCTCTATTGAGGCCGGTGTTGCCTTGTCGAAGGCACCCTCGACATCGCAGAAGCAGCCCAGTGCATATTCTTTGTTGCTTAAGGATCTTTGCACTTTGTTAACCAAGTTATGGAGTGCGGTCGCAGTTGACTTGCCGTCCATGTACGCGTGTTGGTTATGGTGAAGTGGAGATCCGCTTTTGACTATTTGTTCTCTTATTATTCTTCTTCTTCCACAGCATAGCGTTTGTAATTAGATTATTAATTCGAGTCAGTAAAATGACAAGCGCAACTGTCACTGATACAAAAAAGGGTGACCCGCTACAATAGTGATGTTCGGCAATCAATAGACTTAAGATATTTAGTCATGCTTTATTAGGTATCAAAGCGTGTTTTATTGTAAATATTTAATTTTCACAAATTACTTACAATAATTTCTACTAAATTCACGGGCAGTCAAAACGATACTGACTTCTTTGACTAACAAACTACAAACAACTGATAAACGTACCTAATTTAGGTTCTACCCTCTGACATTACAATTATAAACACTTATTGGATCTCAGCCATCAAATGACTGCTGCCGTCTTTGTCGGTATATCAAAATTTTATATAATAAACAAAAGGGATGTAAGTTATTTTCATACATACATCATACACATTTATAATGAATGAATCCACACATTCATCTATGATGTGGTCAAGTTGACACATTTTGTCTTCAACTTTTATGGTATGGTTGATGCACTGTCTCCAATTTTCAGGAGTCACTTCCTTCAGGCCTTCTTCAAATATTTTTTTTACGTCTTTTACTTTAAAAGTTTTATTGTTCCTGGCGACGTACCCCTTTGCTTGAGCCCAAACTAACTCTATTGGGTTGAGTTCACAGTGATAAGGGGGCAGACGCAGGATTGTGACACCGTATTCAGCGGCCAACTCTTCCACAGCATAGCGTTCGTAATTAGATTTTTGTAATTTTACTATTTCTATTAATTTAGCTTTTATCATTGTAGGTTGATATTGAATTTGTTTTTCATCCAACCACTGAATAATATCAGCCTTCCGCCAGTTTGAAGTGGGGATACGCTCGACTTTTCTTGAATGGTACGGTGCGTTATCTAATACCAGCACCGCATTTGGCTTTAAATTTGGCAAAATGCTTTTAAGGCATTCCTCAAAACCTATTTTGCTTCGATTCAAAAATAAGTAAACCGGCTTCTACAAAACCTTCATCACTGCCTGTATGTGAAATTATTAGGCGTCAACCTTTGCCGGTTGGGCCCTTTAGGCCTGTAGTCAAACCTTTAGAAAACGTTTGTTTGGAAGATTCTATTGTTATATCCACCCAAACTTTACCAGTTAGTTGTATGACCTGTTAATATACAAAATTTATATAAATAATATAATACTGACACAAATACATTTTGAAACTGAAAAACTATTCACTAAATACAGTTGTAAATAAAAATATTCAATTACCTTCATTAATCCAGGTCTCATCTTGATAATAAATTATTTTTCCTTGTCTCCGATATTCTTTGATTGTCGTCAAGTACCGTCTACGCCACAGAATTAAGTCTTGACGGTCTGTCAAGCAGCTGCGACGTTTGCGAGTGGTATATTTAAATTTTAAATGTTTTAAAACTGCTCGCATGGTACTCTTCGACAAATAGGTAGGTCAGGGTCATCATTTACAACCTGATGAACCTTTAAAATATTACAACTAATTAATTTTTCTAAACTACAGCGAGACAATGACAATGTGTGTTAATTAATATTATGTATGATGTGCAATTATGTATTTTTTTAATTTTTTTATGTAATTTTATAAATTTACATACCTTGGCAATAGTTGGAGGGTCCTTCGCATAAAAGAATTGGTGAACTTTACGACGTATCGCCGAAAAGTCAAAATCATCAATTTTATCTTTGAATGTCAGTTTGGGTCCGGATTTTTTCCGATTTGATAATTGAACTTTCTCCTTTTGTTCCTTCAGTATCCGATACACAGATCTAGTCGAAATTCCCAAAATTTCAGACACTGTCTTCACACAATCATCTTTCTTTGGAACATCAAAAGGTTTTGCATTTTGATTCCATATATAATTATATGCATTGAGAACCATTTGTTTCTCACTCACAACAAATGATCGACGCTTTCTTTTTGGAGGGAGACATCCCTCTTTAGAGGTGGACGGTTGAGGATCCATCTCAAACATCAACATTAGAAAACAACAAGCGTAACAAAACTCAACAAAAAAATAACAAGTTAACAAGTAAGAAATAAACAAGAAATTGCAGGGGACACTAAACACTTCTGACACCGTCGGAATTCGGGAGCAGAATGAAAAACAAAATGCGTCCATAGCGTGACAAGTGGTCTGATGTCCATAGTGCTTCCAATAACCAAAAACAAATAATATAACAGTATTTTATGTAATATTTAATTACTTACCGTGTATGTCTTCTGTTTAATTACCGTAAATTACATATTTTTTTATATATATAAAGGCAATTTGATATTGAATAAAAAAAAGGAAACTCGACTAACTTTTATTTATAAAAACTCGATTCTACCACATCATTATTTATTTGGGACAAAAAACCTGCAACACTGGAAATGTCATTTTACTGACTGGAATTAATAATCTTACTTTAGTGTCTTGAGTAAGGATGAGGAAATACATCTAAAGGTTTAGCCTCTTGGTACGTAGCCTTGCCAGGTTTAGGTATAAAGACTGCTCATACTTCTCTCCATTTCTTTGGGATGTATTTCATTCTTATGCTGCTATTGTATAGAGCCGTCGATCGTCACTTATGTACTTGATGGCTATTTGTAGCATTTTTGGGAAGATCTCGTCCGGTCCAGCGGCTTTATAGGGCTGGTATGACCGGACACTCCACATTATGTGCTCTTTTGGGATTAGTGCCTTCTCCACCGTCTCCACTGTGGGATTCGTATCAGATGGCGTTTCATCACCTGTGGATTCTTCCCATTGTGGAAAGTGTGTTTCCAGCATCACTTCTAGTATCTTTTCCGGGTCGGTTATTAGTTCGTCTCCGTTCTTAATGCTTCCTAGTTTGCAGGTGTTTGTTTTAGAGAACATTGTACAAGACGCGCTGCGTCAGGGTATTTCTCTACTCCTTCGCAGAAGGCTTTCCAGCTACTTCTGTTCTACCTTCTGCATTCTTTTTTGAATAGGTTTCTTTCTCTCTTATATACGAGGGTAGATTGAAAAGTTTCCGGAATTGGCAAGAGATGGCGCGCGTATCGCGAAATTGTTATGATGGTTGACAAGGTGAACTTATTTTAGGAAAGCTGTCAAGTTTTCAGACAGATACGTCGTCGTACAGTTCTTGTTTACTAGGCAGTTTTGTGAAGCAAGTCAGGCACTTTTGCAAAAATGGATAAACACGAATTTCGTGCAGTCATCAAACATTTCTGGATGGATGGGAAAACGGCGACGGAGATACGAGATATTTTGCAGAAAGTTCATGGCACCTCCACACCTTCATTTTCGACTATCAGTTTCTGGGTGAGCGAGTTCAAACGTGGCCGTACGAGCACCAAGGATGAACCACGCAGTGGACGTCCAAAAACGGCCACAAATGAGGAAATGGTCGACACAGTCCATGATCTCGTGTTAGCCGATCGTCGAGTGAAGTTGCGCGAAATAGTAGAGACCACGGGCATCTCATATGAACGTGTGCAAAATATCGTGCACGAACATTTGGGCATGAGGAAGCTGTCGGCGCGATGGGTGCCGCGTTTGCTGACTGTGGACAATAAGCGAAATCGCGTGACCACTTCGAAAGAGTGTTTGGCCCTTTTGAAGCGTAATCCAACGGATTTTTTTTGCCGATTCGTGACCGTGGACGAAACATGGGTCCACCACTACACACCAGAGACCAAGCAGCAGTCGAAACAGTGGACTTTTCCAAGCGAATCTGCTCCGAAGAAGGCAAAGACTGTCCCATCGGCCGGAAAGGTCATGGCCACCGTTTTTTGGAATTCGCAAGGTGTGATCCACATCGACTTTTTGCAGAAGGGAAGAACGATCACGGGGCAATACTACAGCGATTTATTGGATCAATTCGATGGCGTATTGAAGGAGAAACGGCCTCGTTTGCAGCGGAAAAAAGTGCTCTTCCACCACGACAACGCGCCGGCCCATTCATCCCGAATCGTCACGGCTAAATTGGTTGAATTGGGCTACAAGGTAGTGCCGCATCCCCCCTACTCTCCAGACCTGGCCCCGTACGACTTCTTTTTGTTCCCAAACATGAAGACTTGGCTCGGGGGCAAGCGCTTCACGTCAAATGAGGAGGTCATCGCCGCCACGAATGCTTATTTTGCAGAGTTCCCGAAATCATATTTTTCTGAGGGCTTAAAAAAGTTGGAGCACCGCTTGCAAAAGTGTATCGCCCTACAAGGAGACTATGTTGAAAAATAAAAATAAAAACCTGTTCATCCCTATGTGGACTATTTTTGGGAAAGTGTTTAAAACCATGCATAAGTACTAAATATAGCCCAAACTATTTATTATTATTTTTTTAATACAACTAATACCTTTAAAATAAGTTATTTAAAATTCCATTTCAAATTTCGCGCCAAAACGTGGATACCTGTCAAACGCCCGCTGTGACGTCACATGTTCCTACACATTGTCGAAGTTGTATGTAATAGAAAGTTATTTCGTAGTTTTGTGTTAATAAGATGGATTCTACGTTTTATAAATGTTGTGCGGTGCCGCAGTGTGAAAGTGCTACTATTAAAACACCTGAAAAACTATTTATTCACGTTCCACGTACAAAAACGATGCGGAAAATGTGGCTTCAACTAGCCCGTCGGGATCCGGCACTTGTATCTACACAAAGTAAAATGATTTCTGTGAGGATCATTTTGATGTAAGTGTGATAATATTTGTTAGATTTCCTTGTATTAAAAGAATTTTTAATACATTTTTTTTTCTGCCTCGAGGAACTAAAAAGAAATGAAACAATTTGTTAAAAAGATGAAACATAACCTCTAAATCATATTATTTTATTTTATTATATTCAATTTAACTTTTCGAGTTTATAAATACCTCCGATTACTATTATAATGTATCCTGAGTATATTACTTACATGGAGGTCTTCACATTTCTAAATTCACCAGAGCAGAAGTTACTATTTGTTGCCAAGAAATTAGCCACCGTAAAGCAATCAATTCTTGGCACATTTGAACTATCTGCCTTAATATATCCACTTTCCATTATGGGAAAACCTTTAAAAATTGATCCAAAAAGAGAATTGAGCAAATTTCGAAGAAATTTCATGGGAATCACAGTAATAATATTATCCAAATATCAACAAACACCATAGTACTTGACAGCAAAAATTCTTGTTTGGCAACAGGTGACGTCACGCATTTTGATTGGTGTTCATTGTCACGTGACTTGAGGGTGAAATATTTAATTACATTTTATTAAATAAAAAATTAATCCCTTGTTTATTGAAGAAAATATTGTGTTTTTTATTATTTCTATTATAGAAACTACCTTTTCGTGGTAAAATTGTATACTTATTTGAGTACAGTCCACATCCCTATTACTGCGTTTTCTTGCCCATTCCGGAAACTTTTCAATCCACCCTCGTATGAGCCAGCTTTCCTCATCGCCAACATTTTGCACCTAAGCGATAACACAGATTACATCATAAATTATTCTAATACAGATACACGAACTAGAACACAAATTTGAAGCCACCGTAAGTCGTCTAACTGACCAAAAATTAATGCAATTTTTCTTTCAATAGATGTCTACAATAATAAATTATAGATTCCATGCAGATTTTGTACGAAGAGGTAATAGATGGTGTTCGTGACAGACTACCCCTAATACGGTTCCGAATAGACTGTCACTTCTTGACTTGACTTCAGTGGACTGTAGCTTTAGGTTTTGTTCGAAGAATGAAACCACTTTGGATGGGTGGCTTGAATGACGTCAGCGAGGAATTGGATTCTTGGCCCAGCACTACCCCGGATGTACTATTCCTTATTGAGCTTCCTTGTTCTTGACCGCGTACTGAGAGAGTAATTTCCAAATAAATCGTCCCTGCTTTTATAGCCTTTTGATAGTGCTGGCCCGCGATCCAAACTCCCTCACCCCCGTATTTTCATTTATTCATACAACTTACGTTATACACATTAATCACATACTATATATATCTACCTGTAGCAATAAGAGTTGCACAACAATAGGTATTTACGCCTGTACCGCGCGAGGTCGGGCCGCTGAATGACGGGCGGAATGACCCCTGGGACTTATATATGGTTCCCTGCCTCCCGCGAGCTACTAAATAATAAAATGGCACGAGCCGGGGGAGCGCATATTCGCTTCTCACGTCGTGGGAGACAGTCGCGGGGCGTAATTAAGTTTACATACTAGTGTACAAAATCGTCTTTCCTATTTATACGAAGTTATGTCAGAATCTGAGTAATGCATAGTCGTAATTATATTTGCTACTTATGATTTTAAGGGAATGGAATTTCTTTATTAAATTTGACTCTAACATACTTAATTACTCAGAAAACTAACTAATAACAGTAATAAGCTATTCATCTTAGCTTAATATTAAAATAATTACATAATTACGTCTTAATTTACGTAAACCTAAAATTTTTCACAATTCGTTCATCACATTCACGCTTACTTATCTACATGTCACTGGCACATGTGTCCATTGTCTATTTGTGTCGTGCACAGATGGCGTTGTATTAAATTTTCGTTCACTTCAAATAATTTCCACCGTGCTTTGGGGCACTGGACGGACGGGTGTCTACGTAAACTGTCTACGGTTGTCAAGGTCAAGGAACAGTGTAGATTGAGAATACGACTGGCTATTAGCGTATACGAGTGAGGAATAGCGGTAGTTTTTTTTATTGCCAGGCTATGAAATTTTCCCATAATATAGGTAATAAAACCTAATCAAGCATGGCTTAACTAGCTTGTGGTATGGGTTCTAGAATGTGGATATACATACTTAAATACTTTTTTTTTGTAAATACATACATAATAGGTTGGGGAAAAAGTCTTTTCATATTATATATGAATATTCAAAACATTTTTAACATAGTTTATTTACATTTAACTAAAGTATGTAAATACCATTTTGTTCGATAACTTTTTGCTATCTTATAGGTAGGGACATGATCCCATTGCTATTGAAATTTTGGGGCTTCTGATCAAAAAACTGCGTCAAGTAGTTTTGGCAGTCCTCTCGTGATGGTAACCTGACACTGCCTAAAGAATTCTGAAGAGACTGAAACAGGTGGAAATCTGAAGGTGCCAGGTCAGGACTATACGCCGGATGCATTAACACCTCCCAGCCAAACTCTCGTAATTTTTGCTGAGTGGTTAAAGATGTGTGAGGTCTAGCGTTATCATGATGAAAAACCATACCCCTTCTGTTGATTAATTCCGGCCGCTTTCTCTCAACTTCTTGCTTTAATCTTATTAGTTGTTCGCAGTAGAGTTCTGAATCGATGGTCCTGCCTGGTGGTAACAGCTCATAATTAATAATGCCCTTCCAATCCCACCACACACACAGCATCATCTTGTTGCGAGTAAACCCGGGTTTCACCACAGTCTGTGAAGCCTGACCGGCCTTTGACCATGACCTTTTTCGCACGTTTTTGTCGTACGTGATCCACTTTTCATCACCAGTTTTAAATTTTTTCAAAAATGGCTCGGTTTCATTACGTCGTAATAAAGAATCACAAATGACACGGTTCATTAGGTTTCTTTCAGAGAGCTCGTGAGGTACCCAAATATCGAGCTTTTTGTGTACCCATTTTTTTTCAAATGCGCCAAAACTGTTTTGTGGTCAGTTCTTCAGCTTAGTCGTAACTACTGATATGCCGATCTTGCTCCACTTTTTCAAAAATAGCATCCATTTTATCCGTAACAGGGCGACCAGAGCGACCTTTTATTGTGGCTTCTATACATGGGAGGGTTATAGTATACTACTACCACGCTGGCCAGACGGGTTGGTAGAGGGTTCTGTTTCGAGTTTTCCTTCTCTTAGGTCAATTCGACCTCGGCAGAATATCAGCCAGAAGCAGCAACACCTCCCCCTAGGGAATGAGTGGAGTTGCCGCTTCTGTTGCCCAGGGTGCACCACAATGAGATTTTCTAGCATACACCCCATGTTTCCCACAAATTTTTCATTGCCAAACTATAAATTCTACCCATAATATAGGTCATCTTAGCCACTCTCTACGTAAACGTCGTTTACTGTAACAGGAGAATCGGCTCCAATATATACACCCTTTGTATTCCAAACAAAAGACATGTCAATTACGACAGAAGCTAAATTAAATAAATAGTGAAAAATAAACTTAATACACCCTAGTGTCAACAAATAAGGTTGGTTTTCATTAACCTGAGGAACTTGTTAGTACTCTAATCTAATATATAAAATTCTTATTTTCCCTATTTTTCCACCGCGGTTTTTTTTTAAATTTTCTTCAATTATGATTTTTTTCTCAATTCAATTTGATCTTCCGCCTTCGCCGGTCGATAACCGATCAACTATCAATCGATCAGTTATCCCCGCTAGATGTCTACCGTTGTCACCTCTCATCCAGCAAGCATCACGGAGTAGGGATGAGAACGAAGCCGGTCTCCTGTCTTACTCACTATACAGTTTTCGGCCATTTTCGTAGTATCGATCGTACTGTTATACGTATTATTTTAATTTTTCTGTGCATATCTCATGTTAATTTTACTCTCATCGTAAATTTATTATTAATTTCCAGTGCAATAATTATTTATTCACAATTTATTAATAAAATGTTTCCTAAAAATAATATACATGGCAAAACAACGTTTGCCGGATCAGCTAGTCTATATTTATTAGGAATGAAATTGCCGAAATTTTCTTACAAATTCATGAGTTCGTTATTCCTGTAATTTAATAGCTATTTCCATTAGTTATATTTTGTTTGAAAGTTGATTTCAAAATTTTACAACTCTTTAAATTTTGTTTTTATTGGCCGCTTGATAAATTAATTCGATCTTCAAAAACAGTACTTCCTAAATGCTATCCATTTTGATGATAAATATCGTATTACTTAACAGCTGTCACTTTTCAAAAATGTAATAAAAGCTGCTGTTTGTAAGCTTAATGTTGTCTCATTCATACACAAAAAAGCATAAAATTTGGATTTGTCATTCCAAAAAAAATGCAAAAATGTTAGTACTGAAAATTGGGTTTCCTCCAATTTCTTCAAGAAAAACGGCAATTTCATATGTAACGACCTAATATATAATAACTTGTCCCGACTGACTGACTGACTGATTCATCAACGCAGAGCCTAGCCGCTAGACCTACAAACTTGAAAATTTGGCTGTAGATGTCTTTTATCTTGTTAGTCCAGTCATTTAAGCTTAAATTAGGTAAGAATCTCGGAATTCGAGATACCCAGCTGTAAGTCTGTAAATACTTGTATATTGACACCCTAAAAGTTGTCTCAAAACCTACATATGGTAGGGTGTACGCAACTATTAAATTTGGTCACAAAAATCAAAAAGATTTTTTGAGCTTTTTTTGTACATTTCATTTCCTGCTTATATATTATTTTGCTATTTGTATCAATATTGTAGAATATAAAATTCTCTACAAATTTTGTTTAAAAATTTTTTTATACGGTGAACCGTTTTCGAGATAGAGGGCGGAGAGCGCGCGGTCACAGGATCACTTCAGGTCAACCGGTGCCTCCGGTCGAAAACGCGCCATATATAGTTGATGAACTATCGATAAATCAATGATTATAAATATTTGTCAATTTTTATTTACTATTATATTATATTTAAGCAAGCGGCGATAGCCCAGTGGCGTACGTAACGGACTGCTGAGACGAGGTCTCGAGTTCGATCCCCAGTCGCCCCGAGCACACACCTCTGACTTTTTGTAGTTATGTATGTATTAATAAATGTTAATTATCGCTCGCTTAATAATGTGCCCGGTAGATGGCAATAGGCTCGCTCCCTATTACATTGGGACCTTAACATAACTGGCGAATCGTGGGTGTGTAATACACCTCTGCCTACCCCTTTGGGGATACAGGCGTGAAGTTATGTTATTATATTTTATCATTTTTTTCCTAACCTATCCACTGTTTATTCAGTATTAATTTATTTTACAACACTCACCTGCCCATGTAATTGCAGAATTGTTAATGAAAATATAGGAAATATATTTGAATTTTAACCTAATTAATATTAATAACTTCTTACATGATGAAAAAGAAAAACAATATTTTTATTAAAAAAAATATCATTCAATACATTTACATACATACATACATAAAATCACGCCTGTTTCCAATAGGGGTAGGCAGAGATCACGGATCTCCATTTGCCACGATCCTGACATACTTCTCTCGCTTCATTCACTCTCATTCTATTCTTCATGCATGCTCGCCGGTTTAGGGTACTCCTGACCTGTCCCTTTTCTAACATTTCCCCGATTTGGTCCAGGTATGTGCGCCTAGGTCTTCCCCTTCCGACAGTACCATCCACACTCGCCTCATACACCTGTTTCGTTTGTGTGTTTGCAATAAAGGGTACAAAAACTACAATTTATAATTTTAATCTACTTCTTCCTCTCCATCGTCGTCTTCCGGCTGCTGGTAAATTTCAAAATGGTCTTCATTATCGTCTTCAACGACATTTGTCTCAAATTCTTCCATGATTTCGGGGTCAAAGGTTCCACCTTCGTTAATGTCGCTCTGATATGGTAGAGCATTGAGATAAGCTTACCCATTACATTGGCCACAAGCTAAAGAGCATTGCAAGCCCGCTTTCCTGCATCCGCATCGCGAACCACAACCACTCTTGCAGTTGCAGAAAATTGTATTTAGCAAATCTACTGGAGCAGGTGGTAAAATTGTCAAGATAGGCTCCAGAAAATCGTTTCGCATTGCCCAACCCCATACCTGGGGTTCCAAATCATGCCCTAGCCAAGTTTGAACTTGATAATATACACGTTTGAAATGTTGATGAGCAGCTGCACTTGTTGGTGGAATATTTGAAAGCTGCACAGGTTTATTAAGTTTTGTAGACTTGACGTAATGCATAATAGGGGCCCGTATAATTCCCAGGTATAATTTTTGACGTAGAGGAAGGATTTAAAGAAGATGCACTTAATTATTTTCTATTTAAAATGTCATTAGCAGTGGCGTAGCGTGCCTTGTCGGGGCCCCGTATAAAAATTTTTTTGGAGGCCCTTATATGGAGGTAAAGATTTTTCACAAAAGAAAAAAAATATTGTGAGAAGAAATATTTATTTATCACATAATTTACCCATTTTATTCACTCTCCTTGCCTTTTTTTCGGCAAACTGATTTATTATATCATTTATGGCTGATGATGATTTTAGTTTTTCTAAAGTTTCTACCTCTATGGACAATAGTGAGATGTCTGACAACCGTTCTTGTCCCATCGAAGTTCTTAAGTAATTTTTTATTAGTTTTAATTTTGAAAAACTTCTTTCTGCCGTTGCGGTTGTAACTGGAAGGGTCAAGAATAAAAAGCATGCTGTGATTACCTCGGGAAAACTGGATGCAAGACTATTGAATTTTACTAGCAATAATTCAATGAGTTCTTTAATGGAATAAATTTTTTTAATTTCAGAATTTAAGCATGTTTTTAGAGCCTTTAATTAGTCACAAAGATTAAGTGAGATGTCTTTACTGAATTTAGCAGACAGTTTTCCGGAAGCGTTTAATATCTCTTCGCTTGAAGAAGATAGGAGTTTCTCCGGTTGTAATATTTCGAATATACTACTCAGGTTGCAAAGGCTCTGAAGAAATCTTTCTTTAGTTTGAGAAATTAATATATCTAAGCAGCAATAGTATACATTGACTTTGAAATAGGATTCCGGGTCCGAAATTCTCTCATCTTGTGATAACTCATCAAAAAAACGCTTCGTTATCTTTCGCCTACTGTTTTTAAAAACAGTTGTTTGCTAAATCTTTGGATTCATTTAGCAAATATTAAATGAATTCTGATTTCTTAATTGGCACAGTCTATTTAAAAGATTACTTAATAAAATACTAGATTTCTGTAAGTCATTATTTTCATGCTGTAGAGCTTTAGAAACAGGATTAATAATTTCAAATAGTGAAGAAAAAAATGTAACGAGCACTAAGAAATCAAAACTCTCTAAAATATATATTATACTTTTACATTCTTCACGTTCATCTTTTTTATTTGAAATTAAATTTAGTTGGTACAAAGTTTTCATGATTAGTAAAAAAAAATTCTTTACTGCTAATAAAGCGTCGTTCCTAGAAGACCATCTGGTAGGACATACCTTTTTAAGGGTAATTAAATATTTTTCAGATGAATCGTCACTTAGCATAGCCCAGCGTTTTATACTATTGCCAAAAAAAGTATATATTTTTTCAAAATTATCGAAAAAAGGCGATACTTCACGAACATGTCTCGCAGCATCGTTCAAAACCAAGTTTAAAGCGTGCGCAGCACAATGAACATAATCGGCATTTGGAGCATGCTCTTTTATTAGGGTTTGTAATCCTCCATACACACCCGACATAACATTTGCTCCATCGTATCCCTGTCCTCTACATTTAGTCAAATCAATTCCATATTCTTTAGTCAAATTTAAAATGACAGTTTTCAGACCTGCAGCACTGCAATCGGTTACTGCTATAAATCCTAAAAAGGACTCACAGATTTTTATTTCTTTAGGCACATTATCATCATTTTCTGTAACCGAGATATATCGAAAAACTACAGATAGTTGGTCAATTTTTGACAAGTCTTGTGTTGTATCCAGAATTATTGTCAGAAATGGATTTTAATTTCTGAGATAATATTGTTCCTAACGGTGCAGCGGTGGTACCAAGCAAACTGATAATTTCGTTTTGAATCGTAGGGTTTAAATAATTTATTTCACCTTTCTGTTTTAGAAGAAGTTCTTTTAAAGTTGCATCATAGTTAGATAGCAGACGTGAAATTGCCATAAAATTGCCAGAATCAGAATCATGCCCCCTCAAAGGTAGATTACAAGATACTAAAGTAATTATAACATTAATTATACGATGCAGTACATCTCTCCAGAATGTAATTTTACTATCGATTTCACTTTTCAATAGAGTATGGTATTTCCTTGCAACCAATTATTATAAGAGAGTGAGGCACTAATATGCTGCTGTGACTTTTCATGGTCAAGAATAGTTTGTGTGAAATTGCTTCTAACCGAAACACCGTTAACCCAAGCAGAGGAGTACGATTTGTTTTGACGATCTGCTAATAACCAACAGAAGTGACAGTACGGTTTGTTTAAAACGTTAGAATAACATAACCATGGTCTTATAATTTTTATGCCTGCCTGATTGAAATATGAATAATAATAAGCCGAAAAAGGTCGGTTATTTTCTGAAACTTTTGGAAATGGTCCTTGTGGTTTAAATGGACCCAATTTAAAAATTATTTTTCGTTCGCATTCAGTTAAATTGTCACCAAAATTTCCTCTATCTGATGAAATTATATTACAATCTGCAGATATATCAGAATCGTTGACTTGGGGTTCCTCGACTTCTGGATGGACATCCGATAAAGTATGTGCTTGGCTTTCTTCTATTTCCGGATGGATATGTGACGAAGAATATGCTTCAGAAGAATCTAAAAATAAACGAGTAATTGTTAAAAAATAAATACGAATGCTTTGATACTAAACTAAAAAGAGTTATATATAAATAAATAACGTTACTAAGGGTCACAGTTAGAGAGTGTTCAGTTCAGACGCACACAGACTCTACGCAGATTGTGCTCGTACCTATTAGTAGATACAAAATCACCTGCAGCCCGTCCGTGCATTACTATACACCTGCGTGCTATTTAAACGCAGCGCGTAGTGTAGTGGCCATACAAAACGAGAACCCGAAAGCGAGTCTGCACATCTGAAGTTCTCAACACGCAATTAACGATACGATACGGACTGAGACTGATAGACAAACAGACAAACAACAAAACAAATCGATCCTATAGATAAGTTAGAATTTTGTTTTTTTTTTAATCAAGGCTCGGAACCCTAAAAACAGTATAATAGTGAAAATCGAGGGGGGAGACAACTTTTTGTGACGGACAGATGGACAGACCGAAATTAAAAGATTTCCTTGTTTATCACTACGAGCCCCTAATAAATGGGTTGGGTAGTACTTACCTTTCCAATCTAAATCACTCACAGTATCTTGTCTCTGAAAAAATGAAGAAATTTTGGGCACTTTTTTTATAACCTCGTCCCTTTTCTGTTTAATTTTTCTTTTCTCAGCGCCGCTGGGATAATCTCTTTTTCTTTCACTCATTTCTTTTACAAATCGCTACTAATACTACTAAACCAGAAGAACAATATTGTTTGTACTGAATTACAATGTAATGCACATTTATATAAAGCGCGTAAATAAACAGTGCACTGCACTCCGTGGTTTAACATCCAATGCAAAGTACAACAACGTACACGTACATCGCGATATCGATGAAGGATTCCCGGGGATTCCCCGCTGAGTTGAAGATGAAGTAAGTAAAACGGGGAAGTCCCGCAGCCCGCCATAACGATGTAGAGTGTTGCCAACTTTTGAACGCACGCTTAAGGCGGGAAAAAAAGGAATTGCTTTATAGAATTTTGTCATTGTAAAATAAAATAAATTAGAAAGTTTTTATTCTTTTTCCTTACACACTTTGGGGGCCCCCGTGGCCCAGGGGCCCCGTATAATTGATACGGCAAATACGGCGGTAGCTACGCCCCTGGTCATTAGTGTAAATGGGAATATAATTATATTATGATTTAAGTTTTTCCCTTAATTATTTTTTAATTTTAGGAAACGGTTATCAGTATTATTGAATAGATATAGATTTAATGCATGAAGAAAATGATGAAATATAATATCATGTAAATAAAAATTGTCAAATATTTATAATCATTGATTTATCGATAGTTCATCAACTAAATATGGCGCGTTTTCGACCGGAGGCACCGGTTGACCTGAAGTGATCCTGTGACCGCGCGCTCTCCGCCCTCTATCTCGAAAACGGTTCACCGTATAAAAACTGTTTTTAAACAAAATTTGTAGAGAATTTTGTATTCTACAATATTGATAATATTAAAATTAGAATTATAAACGGGATATTTACCATGTTTAGTATCTTTTTCGAGAATCCGATATTTCGGCACTGTTACAAGTACCATGATCACGGATGTACTAAAGTTCTGCAAGCTAGTTGTTACTCGGCAAACCGTATCGGTCTACCCTCTTCCTCACTCGTTTCTGACGCGCGTCACCACTACCACTGTCCGCGTTCTCACTACGCACTCGATCACGTTCACGACACACAACACTCACAGTATCGGCTCGCGCGGTTTTTGGAATTGCAGTTTGTTTGGGCGTTGTGAACATACGGATCACTGGATGCCAGACACTCGACAGTTGAAACCCATCCTCCCGGTTGAAGTTCTTGTACTTTTTAATTTCAATTGCTTCTTTCACCATTCTGGGTATGTAGTGGCGTTCTGTCGAGAGAATCTGAGGGTTATGTAACTCAATCCAGTGATTCGTCCCCTCCTCCAAAAGATGTTGAGCGATAGCCGATTTCTGTGGCTCGTTATTTTTGACCGCCCTGATGTGCTCCTTGATCCGGCTTGAGACAGTACGTTTGGTCTGGCCTATATAGGAGCTCCCACAGCTGCAGTCAACTTTATAAACACCTGGATGTTCTAAGGGAAAACTGTCTTTGGGTGTGCGTAGGTATTGAGACAGTTTCTTAAAAGGAGTGAAGATAGTTTTTACTGAGAACTTCTTTAAAATATTAGCGACCTTATCTGTCACTCCTTTCACGTATGGTAAGTACGCGGGTTGTCGTTCAACCTTATAGTCCAGGCGTTTAGGTGCTGGTGTGTATCTAGGTGGCATGATACGCTTCTTGTAACCATTTCTCTGTAGAACGCCCCTTAGGTGTACAATTTCAGCATTTAAATGTTCCTCGTCGCATAGACTATATGCACGGTCGGTAAGTGACGTCACTACAGAGTTCAGTTGACGGGGATGGTGATGCGAGCTGGCGTGCAGGTATCGGTCAGTGTGAGTGGGCTTCCTGTACACTGTGTGACCCAGGGAACCATCTTCTCGAACTACCACCTTTACGTCAAGAAATGCTAGACTTCTTTCCCTTGCCATTTCATGGGTAAACTGGATCTTCCTATGAATGCTATTGAGATGTGCCAAGTATCCCTTCACAACACTTTCGTCACCCTCCAGTATACAAAAAACGTCATCGGCATACCTCTTCCAAACTTTGACAACATGAGGTGCAGTGGCAATGGCTCTGTTTTCAAAGTGTTCCATCCAGAGGTTGGCTACCACTGGAGCCACTGGGCTGCCCATTGCCACGCCGTCTATTTGAAGGTAGTACTCGCCTTGGTATACGAAGTAATTCGTGGCTATGCAGTGCTGCACAAGTTCGGCATATTCCACTGGAATGTTGTTGTCCCTAATAACATCTCTGATGACGTCCATGCACTCATCTATTGGCACATTTGTGAACAGTGACTCTACGTCAAAACTGACCATCACTTCGTTGTCGTTCACATTCTCCAGACGTAAAATTTCGATGAAATGGCGGGAGTCTTTCACAAACGATGTTGATTTACCCAGCAGTGGCTGCAGGACACCCGCTACATGTTTTGCCAGTTCGTACGTGGGTGAGTCAATTTGACTCACGATTGGTCGTAGAGGGACGTTTGTCTTGTGGACCTTAGGCAATCCATATAGCCTGGGCGGTTGACAGGTTCGCGGTCTCAGTAGGTGTACTGTCATGTCCTCGCCGATCGCCCCTCTGCATTTCTTAATCAGGTTCAGGGTGCTTCGGTTCGTCCTAGCCGTCGGGTTGTAAGTCACCTTTTTGTAGGTACCCACGTCACTCAATAAATCACGAATTTTTCTGTCGTATTCAGTGACATTCATGACTACCGTCGCATTTCCTTTGTCGGCTTTCAATACCAGAACGCTCTTATCATCACGCAGGTCACGTAATGCGGCAAGTTCGGTGGCCGATATGTTCGGCTGTGGAGGCTTCGAGTGACGTAAAGTGATAGCGACATCTTGCCTTAAAATCTCCGCTTCGGAAGCAGGTATTTTATTCCGTCGCACCACTTCCTCCACAGTTCCGATCACTTTATCATATGGAATACGACTTGGTGTTGGAGCGAAATTCAACCCTCTCTCCAGGATATTCCGTGCTGGCTCGGTTAGCACTATGTCCGAAAGATTGACTACTGTGCGTTTATTACATGTGTTTTCATGGTAGGGGACAGATGGTTTTTGTTTTTTCATAAGTGCGTCAAATTTTTGCTGTTGTTTCAAAGCACTCAGTTCTCGCGAACGCTGTGCTTGTAAGTACGTAATACGATCACACTTATCAAAGTCACTCCATGTTAACACTGCACTGCACCGTTGATGTACTCGATATAAGTCACACTGAATTTTGTCTAGACGGTATCTGGTGTTACTGATTGACTTGCGCAATAACTTTACACTTGCGTTTCGTAGAATGCCCGCGGAACCGTGAATGTCGTTGCGGGGTTTTATCTGACAACAAACAGGTATAACGTCTGCATCCCGACACTTCACTAGAAATATTAGTGATTCACTAAGACACTCACTCGTTTTCCGCGCGCGTTCAAGTTGTTTAATTAGTCTGACACATTCCGGCCCGTACCGGTGCACTATATATGATTTTAGGTTGACATGGTCATTTACATTAAAATTAGAATTATAAACGGGATATTTACCATGTTTAGTATCTTTTTCGAGTTTTTTTTTTTTTTATAATTCTAATTTTAATGTAAATGACCATGTCAATCTAAAATCATATATAGTGCACCGGTACGGGCCGGAATGTGTCAGACTAATTAAACAACTTGAACGCGCGCGGAAAACGAGTGAGTGTCTTAGTGAATCACTAATATTTCTAGTGAAGTGTCGGGATGCAGACGTTATACCTGTTTGTTGTCGGATAAAACCCCGCAACGACATTCACGGTTCCGCGGGCATTCTACGAAACGCAAGTGTAAAGTTATTGCGCAAGTCAATCAGTAACACCAGATACCGTCTAGACAAAATTCAGTGTGACTTATATCGAGTACATCAACGGTGCAGTGCAGTGTTAACATGGAGTGACTTTGATAAGTGTGATCGTATTACGTACTTACAAGCACAGCGTTCGCGAGAACTGAGTGCTTTGAAACAACAGCAAAAATTTGACGCACTTATGAAAAAACAAAAACCATCTGTCCCCTACCATGAAAACACATGTAATAAACGCACAGTAGTCAATCTTTCGGACATAGTGCTAACCGAGCCAGCACGGAATATCCTGGAGAGAGGGTTGAATTTCGCTCCAACACCAAGTCGTATTCCATATGATAAAGTGATCGGAACTGTGGAGGAAGTGGTGCGACGGAATAAAATACCTGCTTCCGAAGCGGAGATTTTAAGGCAAGATGTCGCTATCACTTTACGTCACTCGAAGCCTCCACAGCCGAACATATCGGCCACCGAACTTGCCGCATTACGTGACCTGCGTGATGATAAGAGCGTTCTGGTATTGAAAGCCGACAAAGGAAATGCGACGGTAGTCATGAATGTCACTGAATACGACAGAAAAATTCGTGATTTATTGAGTGACGTGGGTACCTACAAAAAGGTGACTTACAACCCGACGGCTAGGACGAACCGAAGCACCCTGAACCTGATTAAGAAATGCAGAGGGGCGATCGGCGAGGACATGACAGTACACCTACTGAGACCGCGAACCTGTCAACCGCCCAGGCTATATGGATTGCCTAAGGTCCACAAGACAAACGTCCCTCTACGACCAATCGTGAGTCAAATTGACTCACCCACGTACGAACTGGCAAAACATGTAGCGGGTGTCCTGCAGCCACTGCTGGGTAAATCAACATCGTTTGTGAAAGACTCCCGCCATTTCATCGAAATTTTACGTCTGGAGAATGTGAACGACAACGAAGTGATGGTCAGTTTTGACGTAGAGTCACTGTTCACAAATGTGCCAATAGATGAGTGCATGGACGTCATCAGAGATGTTATTAGGGACAACAACATTCCAGTGGAATATGCCGAACTTGTGCAGCACTGCATAGCCACGAATTACTTCGTATACCAAGGCGAGTACTACCTTCAAATAGACGGCGTGGCAATGGGCAGCCCAGTGGCTCCAGTGGTAGCCAACCTCTGGATGGAACACTTTGAAAACAGAGCCATTGCCACTGCACCTCATGTTGTCAAAGTTTGGAAGAGGTATGCCGATGACGTTTTTTGTATACTGGAGGGTGACGAAAGTGTTGTGAAGGGATACTTGGCACATCTCAATAGCATTCATAGGAAGATCCAGTTTACCCATGAAATGGCAAGGGAAAGAAGTCTAGCATTTCTTGACGTAAAGGTGGTAGTTCGAGAAGATGGTTCCCTGGGTCACACAGTGTACAGGAAGCCCACTCACACTGACCGATACCTGCACGCCAGCTCGCATCACCATCCCCGTCAACTGAACTCTGTAGTGACGTCACTTACCGACCGTGCATATAGTCTATGCGACGAGGAACATTTAAATGCTGAAATTGTACACCTAAGGGGCGTTCTACAGAGAAATGGTTACAAGAAGCGTATCATGCCACCTAGATACACACCAGCACCTAAACGCCTGGACTATAAGGTTGAACGACAACCCGCGTACTTACCATACGTGAAAGGAGTGACAGATAAGGTCGCTAATATTTTAAAGAAGTTCTCAGTAAAAACTATCTTCACTCCTTTTAAGAAACTGTCTCAATACCTACGCACACCCAAAGACAGTTTTCCCTTAGAACATCCAGGTGTTTATAAAGTTGACTGCAGCTGTGGGAGCTCCTATATAGGCCAGACCAAACGTACTGTCTCAAGCCGGATCAAGGAGCACATCAGGGCGGTCAAAAATAACGAGCCACAGAAATCGGCTATCGCTCAACATCTTTTGGAGGAGGGGACGAATCACTGGATTGAGTTACATAACCCTCAGATTCTCTCGACAGAACGCCACTACATACCCAGAATGGTGAAAGAAGCAATTGAAATTAAAAAGTACAAGAACTTCAACCGGGAGGATGGGTTTCAACTGTCGAGTGTCTGGCATCCAGTGATCCGTATGTTCACAACGCCCAAACAAACTGCAATTCCAAAAACCGCGCGAGCCGATACTGTGAGTGTTGTGTGTCGTGAACGTGATCGAGTGCGTAGTGAGAACGCGGACAGTGGTAGTGGTGACGCGCGTCAGAAACGAGTGAGGAAGAGGGTAGACCGATACGGTTTGCCGAGTAACAACTAGCTTGCAGAACTTTAGTACATCCGTGATCATGGTACTTGTAACAGTGCCGAAATATCGGATTCTCGAAAAAGATACTAAACATGGTAAATATCCCGTTTATAATTCTAATTTTAATGTAAATGACCATGTCAATCTAAAATCATATATAATATTGATAATAAATACAAATAGCAAAATAATATATAAGCAGGAAATGAGACCGGAATGAATTTTTGTGACCTTTGACCTTGAAATTTAGTAGTTGCGTACACCCTACCATATGTAGGTTTTGAGACAACTTTAAGGGTGTCAATATACAAGTATTTACAGACCTACAGTTGGGTATCTCGAATTCCGAGATGAACTTACTATAATGACTGGACTATGTAGGCATCCACTAAGAAAGGACTTTTGAAAATTTCACTTCTAAGCTGGCAAAATAAGGGATGAACGTTTGTATGAAAGTTCATTATTTTATTTAGAAAAGATAGAAGAATACAATTTCATACACCTGCATTGGTTAGAAATGATTGAAGAAAACCATCAGCGCAAATAAGGGTTGAAAGTTTATATGAGAAGTTCGTAATTTTTGAAAAATGAAGCATGATAATTCAAATATCTACTTTTGGTTACGAATAAATGAATAAGTGTATCAGCGTTCTCCAAAAAAAATACATCACCTACTTTTGATACCTAGGTATGATCATCAACTTGTGACGCTGAGTGTACCTACGTAAATGGTGATAAGTACGTAGGTAGGTACAACAACTTACTTATGTTTAATTATTCTTAATTTGGTTTTTCCATCAATTTAGTATACTAGCTGTTGTCCGCGACTTCGTCCGCTTTAAATTCTGAATAGATCAAGGTATGTTCCTGTAGTTTCGAACCCAATATGTATTAGGTTACCTATTTCATCGTTATATTTTCAATCACTTATCATGTTGGAATAGATGTTTACATGTAACATTGAAATAAATTCTACCTGGTTCCCTAATATAATAGCGTGATGATATTTATTATCAACGGTTGAGTTTCTAGTCAACTTTAACAGATTACACGTAGGTTATTCTGTAGTTTCGAGATTTCATAGTATGCTACTCATCACCTTTTAGCTATAGCGTGATGATTTATAGTCCGACCGTTGACCATGTCCTAGTTCTATCAAACTGCATAATTTCGTGATGAAAATAATTCTGCTTTGTAATTACGAGTATAAAGGAATGATCAATAATAGATCTGGTCGATTTTACCCTGCTGCTCCTATCACACTTATAATAGCGTGATGAAATATAGCGCAGTTTATGAACATACCCTAGAAGAATGTTCATGCTAAATTTCTGCTGAATCAGTCCAGCGGTTTTCAAGTGATGCTCGGACATCGATTATAAGAGACAAACAGAAAAAAAAAAATTCCATTTATCACATTTTTGGCATCGGTATCGTTCCTAGAACACAAAAATTATTTTTTCGAAACAATATTCAATGTACAGTTTTCACTTCGTTCGTTTTATTAGAATATGTATAGATGTTAATAATATTATGTACTTCTGATGTATAGTAAAATCAGTTGAAATTTATTACAGTGCCGTCAATGGTCAAATATAAGTTATTAATAAGGATCGAAAATCATTTTGTCGTCATTAAAAAGCTGTCACATTATGTTATAAATTTTCCCATATCTACGTTTTTGATAAGTTTAAATAGCCACAGGGATATTGATTAACCTAGTATTATATTTTAGAAACCTTTACACAGCTTAATACGACCAAAATAGGTATTTATTTTATTCATTTATTAAATATGAGCCTATTAGTGTCATCTATTGGTGAAACTAAATACTAATTTTAGAATGTACTGGTTGGGTATGCATGGCGATAATATTTTTAAAACGTTTCCATGCAAAATTTTAGGAATACGAATTACGAATTTCAAATGTAGATTTACATCTTCACTCAAATACGGTCGTCTGTTATATCTCAGCTAATTACAAAACTGGCACTGCCAATGAAGGAAGCACTGCCAATTATTACTTTTTAATTATCATGATGATGCATTTGGAATATGTTTGTAACAATAATTTTTATTTACAGATTGCACTCATAACTTGGATGAATATATTAACATGGATTTCGAAGTTGGACCTGGTCAAGTTTTAAACTTGACAGATTTCGTACAGCGCTTCTTCAAAATGAACAAGTAGTGCACAGGTGATACAACTAGATAGGAAATATTATTTTAACACTAGTTTCATGAGCCTATTGGTTTGTGTTTTATGTTGATTATGTTTTAATAATCTTAATTTAAATTATAACATTATTGTCTTTTAGTGAAGTGTTCTATGGAATGATTTGAAATCATGGTGTCATGGTGCCATACTGATAATAATATAGCATCAGCTAAATATTTTACTTCTGTCTGCCAAATACTGAACCACCATTTAAAAGTAAGCAAGACTTAACACTAAAAATATTGCATTGTGTAGGTACTTAAACATCAAGCTAACTTCTGAATTGAGTGGTTCGGTACATTATGTTAGTAAGTATTAATAACGATTGATTCAATTTAAGCAATTATTTTATTCATGGTAAAAAGTTTTTTTAGCCGATCGTATCTATGGAATTGCAAACATTGAGGACACTGATTTTAACATATATTATATGTTGGCGTACATTCCACAAAGTCAAAAGACACTGTTTACCTTAACAAATGAAAATATATTTTGAATATCATAAGTAATTATGAAAATATACAATATTTTAATTATTTGCGTACATAATACCGCAACGATACAAACCACACGCCATAACACGGGATAACTGTGTGTGTAAAATTCTTTTACATTCAGTTATGCATAAAAATGCAACAATCGCAAAAAATACTTATATCCATAAAAATGTAATTACAGGCTATCGTTCATGGGACATCTTGGTTGTACACCAATATTTATATTGTTTACTAATATTTAACAAAAAAAACTTCAAACTTGATACGGCGGCAGCGCGTCAAATAAGTTTAATTGAAAATAGCGTAAGTAAATAGTTAATATTACCTGCATAACTTTTTATAACATGACTTAGGAATTATAAATTTCCAAAAATCTTGAACAAACTCGCACTTGAAAATTAACTGGCTACTGGCTAATCAAAAAACCAATAAAAGTACTGGTCGATGACGCAAGCTCTTTGAACCATTTTGACGTCTAATCTGATTGGTTGGTTGGCGTACCTACCTCCGCTCGTCGCGTTCCGCGCTAAACGCCAGGGACCTAAAAATATGGACTACGCAATTGTCAAGATTTTTGAATTATACTGCCAAATACTGTTCTTCAATTAATCATCAATTTTTGTTAGTGTGTGCCATAACATGAACTGTTAGTTCAATACTGTTGTTTGACGACTATGTATAGAAAATACCGTGTGCAAATCCGTGTTGAAAATAATGAGTTTATAGAAACTTAAATATGGCAAAGGGCTAAGGCTAAATATAAATTATCATACCGCATAATTACGATATACAAAATAAAATAAAAATAAAAATTGATGTCTCTCAATATCACTCTCTAAACTTCCTTGTGTTGCATTTGAGACGAAGTAGATTACTTACCGAAATTAATCGCTTTTCGTCTACGTTTGTACATTGTCCGAATTCTAATTGAATATTGTGGTGTAGATAATTTTGCTGTGTAATAAGCTGTTCAACAATATTGCCCAGGAATAATTAGCGCTGTTAAATATTTTAACAAGACGCTAACAGCAGAATTTGTGCCGTTTACGTGTCTAAATTATAGCATGAATTCTTCGAATGCAATGGTAAATAACAACATTAACAGTGCGCAAAACAAGGTCTGATCGCCACTGAATATACTGTATAAAGTGAATACACGTAGTATTCACGTTTTTATGAGGAATAAAACGTTTAATTAATAATTTCTGTTTGTTCTGTTTAGAGTCATTCAACTGCTATCATACTACTAAGTACTATCGAGTGGCTAGACATTTTAGCACCTGAATGTCCCTTCATACTTTTTTCAGGCTTTATGTATTTTATAGCAAAATATTTCCCTAATTGTTTATTTCTCAATCTCAACCATGGTGCATGGTGCTGTCTTTATAGATTTTATACAGGGAAGATTGGTACCTATATTCAATTACAAATCTTTTGTGCTTACTGCCTGATACTTCAATTGGATTCCTGCCGAGTTGCAGATAATGTTGAAATTCAGTCTCAATAGAATATTTTCTAATATGGTCCAAGGGTACGAATGTACTGTATCAATTCGCAAAATCTCAAAGTCGTACATATCATTTTTACATTTTCCAATTAATTAATATGAATTTCCAGTCCAATCTATAAGGCCACGTTCCTGACGGTAGGTGTAACGAACGGCGACAGCTGAAGCGGGGCGACAGTAAAGCGGTGCACATTGATCTGTTTAGGTCGTCCGCTGCCCTGTGCCTGTGCACGCATGCGGGCGCCTGTTTCGTATGCAAAGTATGGAAGTAGTGCAAAAATAACATACGATTTGCACAAAACGTCGCCCACACGCCTTAGAGCCACGGAGCCAATGCTTCGCTATCCCTTTGCCCTATCCGCAGGTGCTGTCGAGGACGTGGTTTATAAGTTTAAGAAAATAAGATGCATTTATCATAAACTTAATTAATCACTGCACTGAATTTAAATCCAGCGATTTCCATAATTGTTGTCACAAATACATATTTCTATAATTATTCCAGTGTTGAGTGAACCTCATAAAAATTAAAACACGGATTTACCACTTTCCACAAACACAATTAAATTTTTATGCACTAAAATTTTCTAAGATTACACTGAACTTTAATGAATGAATTCTTATTGTTGTTAATTAAATATTGTGACAGTTATATTTTTTAGAACACAAGTGTGTATAAGAATGCTCAACCAGTAACTTTCAATATTCATTATTACTAATAACATATTCAACAAATAGAATTATACCTGCACACTCTAAACCCTTTTCAAAATTAGCTGATTTCTGAAATATGTACGCAGAATAAATATAACAATTAAGTATAAGTTATTTAATCAAGGGCTAGTGCTTGAATTTTCAAATTTTATATTGCCTCGTGAATAAATAGTTTTAGTAAGTTCAACATTCTCTATATATGTCGTTATTGTTAAATACCTAATATCATATTACTGTATTATGTAGCTTATATTATCATTTTGACTGAGGGTAAATCCTTGTTTAACGGATTGTGTGTTAACCTTGAGTGATAAATTAAAGTTTAAGAACTTTATAGTAGGTTATATGGTGGCAAGTAGCTTTTGTATGTTGTTAAACTATTTAATAATTTTGTAACAACTTTTATACACTCTTTTTATTCTTCCCTAGCACCCTTAGCAAGTTAATTAAAAATACCAAAAATATAAAGATATTATATATATTTATAATTATCATTAAGAATATTAATGTAAGTATTATTAATTATATGATTTAAATATATTATGTACCTATTGTAACGGGATGGCGTCGCATTATTTTAACAAACGTGTTCTAAGTAGTACAAATATTTATCTTAAAAGTGTAATTATTCATATTTGTGTTTTTTCATCTATGTAAACTAATAGTACACTGCTATGGCACTTTTGACACTTTACATCGTGTTGTGACGTATTACTAATTAAAGAAAACAATTACTATCAAATCCTGTTTTTAAGTAGTTTTGTATAAGTAGTAAGTCCATAAACAAATAGTTGAAATGGAAAATATAAAAATTAATATCGGTACTAATGCACTCTTTTCAACAAAAACAACAAATCTATAGATGTCAAGTATGTAGTGCCATTGTTGACATTGTTGTTGGCACGATTACGGTAGTCAAAAAATGAGATCAACTAGGAGCGGAACCAATGGTAGCAATCGCAGTCAAGGTTGAGTAAAATGCGCGAACATAGTTTAGTTGAACGGATTTTCAACGATCAAAGTGATATGGTTTATCGATTGGAAAAATTATTGAATTTTCATAATGTTACTGTTAATTGTGTAATTAAGTGTAATTTGTCTGAAATATGATTGGAATATTATCTATTTTCACATCTCTTTTATAATCTCGCCTTATACATTAAACGAGTTTGTATGCTCTGTGTAATCTAACACTTTCGTGGCCTCTTCAGTTGTGTTCTGTTAAATAGATGTTCTGCGGGCCTACCACGAAGCGCATTAAGAAATTCAGTTTAGGGCAGCGGTTCAAAGGGAGGGAGATGGAGTTATAAATATCTCTAGCTCCATCTCTCTCCCTCTGAACCGCTGCCCAAAACCATAGTATAATAAGAGAACAGTAGGTTATCTAAAGCCCCACGGCGAGTTAATTACCTAGTCTGCGTTGGCGCTTAGTGTTATCTCGTTTATTTTTCGATAAATATATATACGCAAATACGTATTATGAGCAGCATTAGATTTTTTAAGCCCCGACGCCAACACGACGTGGTGTTATAAGTTTGAAGTGTCTGTCTATGGCATCGTAGCTCCAGAACGGATGAATCGATTTTGGTTGATTCTGGAATGATGTTAGCTATGTTTGATGAAAATCGGGTACAATATGGCCGCCGCCACAAAATATATCACAACTCCTTTAATGTGGGTATCAAATGAAAGGGCTTGACTAGTAGAATACTATACACTAAAACAAATTGGAAATCCAACATGCCCGCCACCACAAAATGGCGAACTACCTTTTTTTTCACAACTCTCTTAATGTGGGTATCAAATAAAAAGGCTTGACTAGTAGAATACTAATCACTAGACAAATTTCAAATCCAAGGTGGCCGCCTCTACAAAATGGCGAATTACATTGTTTTTTCACAACTTGCTCAACATGGGTATCAAATAAAGGGCTTCAACAGTAGAATAATGTCCACTATAACAGATTTCAACTCCAAAATGGCTGCCGCTACTAAACTGCGGATTTTAAATTTTTTCAAACTCCCTCAATATGGATATTGAATGAAAGGGCTTGACTAATAAAATATAGAAATGAAACAAAAAAAAATAGAACAAAAAGGTATGAACGTGAAACTCTGTAAAAAGAAAAAAATAATTTTGAAATTATAACCCTACTCCGTAAGTATAACTTTTCAATACATTTATGCAATTTCCTAATGTAAATACTAAATATTTAAAAAGCCTTTTATGTACATACCTCATTATTTTATTCATATAATTTATAGATAATAAAATAAATATTTCTTTATCGTATATATGTTATATAAATAAAATTAAAACTAAAAACCTTCGACACAAAATAGAACAAAGCACGTATGAACGTGAAACCCTATAAAAAGAATAAATAACCTTGAAATTATGACCCTACGTAAGTACGTATGAAATTTTTTAAATAAATGTCGCGTTGCTTGGTAGACCGTCTTTACTCGTTGTAATTTTAATATCATTTTGTTTAGGTGCGTATTTTTATAGGTAAAGAGCGCTCCCCCGACACGATAACATTTAATTTAAAAAAATCACAAGTTACGTACGTAGGGTCATAATTTCAAGGTTATTTTTTTTTCTACCAAAGTGGTAGGAAAAAAAATTAACCTTGTTCTATTTTGTGTCGGGGGTTTTTAACATTATATATATGCCATTTAAATTATAATGAAATATTCATTTTATAGAAATAAAACTATTTTTAACGGATTGTATCGCGATTTATTTGATGTTATTTTATATTTTACATTGATCCCGAATCCGTTAAAAATAGTTTTATTTGAACACATTCACATCCACATTTATTTTATTATCAATAAATTATATGAATAAAATAATGAGGTATGTACATACATAAAAGGCCTTTTAAATATTTAGTATTTACATTAGGAAATTGCATAAATTTATTAAAATACTTGTATGTATCTTAAATGAATATAAACCGCTAAATAAAAATAAACTGCGCTAATCAAATTAAATCCAATGGGAGAAGGCGAATGCGAGCAGTCGTGCAGTACGTATTTTTTTTTTCGTGCGGAAATCCCTTCGGATGGCCCCGCCGTTCAGCGGGGCGGTTATGTCGGGCTTGAACCGCACGCCGTCTCGGGTCTTAAGATGCCAGGGTGTAAGGTTACCCATAGAGCATATCCCTCGCACCCCGACTGACCCTGGGCCATCTCCAGTTTCGAGATGGCCCCCTTACTTGCTCTCCACTGTGCCATCTGCTAATCAGAGTTACACGTGGAAAGCTTCCGAACAGCCCTCAATAGGGCCGTCCTCGCCTCGGTCGGAGTTGGCCGTAGGCGGCAGCGTCTCCCCCGCCCTAGGAGAGAGGCGCTGCTGTCTCCGTTGCCCAGGGTGCACCGCGTGGAGGTCCCCAACCAAGCACCCCAGTCGTGCAGTACCTACCTACGCTACGTGAACACGCGCGATACCACTCACGGTACGGCCCAAACTGCGACCGGCGTATTTTACCTTATATTATGCTGTCTACTTGGCAGCGCGTACCTACACGGCGCCCGGCACGCGCTCACACATCTAAACCGGCAGCGGCCCATTTCTAAGAAGATAACTTACTGCTTATACTGTGCCAAAACTGAAATTGCTTAATGCGCGGAGTGGTAGGCTCACTGCATTATATATACAGCTGTACTGTGTCTTGCAGCATATTCTTTGATTTGAATAGTATAATCTTAAATGGTCTTAGCACTATTATAACTTGATTATTAAAAATTGCAATAGTTATTCAAAAGTGCATTACATGTGATTATTATGCATTTATGCGATTATTAAGTACAGTTTATTAATTTAAAAAACAAGAGTTTCTATGTATTAAACTAAGTATTATTTTATTGTAAGAAGTACTTATAGCAGTACGTCATTATTGACGTTCGTAGCATATAAATTTTAAAAGTTTTATTGAAACATGCCACTAGAAGACATCATCATGAATAAGAATTACAAAATATTAGGTGTACCTGTTCAAAATTAATATACTTAGCTGAATAGCACAAATGAAAAAATTGCGACACACTCTTTTAAAAGAAATTTTATAATGTATTAACTTATTATCCTATTCCTACTTTCTGCAGGGTCCGTGATGTGTTCGTAATTTTACAAAATACTAGTCAATCTTACTTTTTTGTCAAATATTTGTTCAGGTAGATAAAATCAATTTTTGTTTGACTGTTTTTTTTTTATAAATTCGCACTCTAATGTTACAGACTTGTTTGATTATATTTAAACAAAAAGGTCGAATATAGCTTAATTTTATTTAGCTGAAAAAAATCATCTATCTAGTCTTAATAACCCTTAAAACTCCTTCCAATTATCGTAGTGAATTTAAAATCTTGCCATTATTAATTGTAATTCTTCTCTTATCATTAATCACTTATCACACTAGCATTAGATGTCGAGGCGTAGCTGTATATATTATGGGACCAAAATTGTTGACTGAATGCAGTGGAACCCTGAGTGTATAGCGAATAATTACTTACTGGGAGTGTGTTTATGTCCCATTAGTTACGCCTTAGTCCTAGAAAGGTGGGTACTGACTTGAAGTGTGCTCAGTGTAAGATGGAAAGCGAGTATACTGAATAAAGTTTTTACAGAGTGCAGAATTAGTTTAAACTGACCTTGGTAACGTCCGGGTTACATAAATGCGCCGTTTAATTCACTCCCGAGACCCATAGTCTAAGGACAAATTTTCTAAGATATTGGAAATTCCGGCAAATTGTAAAAGCTCGCGGGGAATAAGAACTATTACAATAACTAAGTCAGTACGCACCTTTACATACTATCCACATGTTACTGAATCGATTATATCTTCCTTCTACGCCTTTAAAATGAATTAGTAGCCGTTAGTCTAATAAACGTTTCAGCTAAATCGCTGTTTGTCAAACTTCAATTTTGTCAATATTTTTTTATATCTGTAAGTAGGTGTAGGCAAGCGCAAACTATCAAGGAAGAATTACCCTTGAACAATTGTCTAAATCTAGCTACGGAAAGCCCAGTTCACAGAGAATGTTAATATCTACTAAAAAATATTTAATGAAATTGTTTTCACCAGCTTTTTTGTTGTGGGTTTTTCTAGATTTTACAAAAAATTTCATGTTTATCCATGCTCATTTTTTACTGATATTTAATTACCTATCTTCAATGACTATTTGACGAAATGCATGTTAAATAACGTGTGTGACAAACAGCCTTATTTGAACGAAAAGCTTTATTAGACCAATGAAAGTTTACTAATAAAAAAAATCTTTTGACTGACAACTGAGTGATAATCATTGTGCTTGTGCTTTTTATGTACTTACCAAGTTACGTGTTTCAGTTTAAGATTTGTCAAGCAAAATAAAAACACCACACGCTATTCAGTATTTCATTTTATTTTAACAATGCTAGACAACATAAATATAGATCAGACACTCTTCGTGGCAACAAAAAAAATAGATTTATACAAAATATATCACAAACTTAACAGCAGTACCTACGCAATTTGTTGTTTTGCCTTTTCCTTGCTAGTCTATTCCAGTAGGTATATTCTAGTATTTTATACTACTGATTAGTTTTTACTACATAACACTGAATGTTAGTCTTATTGTAGTGTTATGATGTTATGCATAGTAGATATGAATTTACTTACTCAAGACTTCCTCCTTATCATTGTTCTTTGGACATTTGCAACTTCCGTTTTAATTAGATGTAGGTATCTACTGTATCGTATTAATAAACTAATTACAATACATATTATTGAGTAAGGATCTCTGCACCATTTTTTGTGATCAGAATACTCAAGACTTCCTCCTTATCATTGTTCTTTGGACATTTGCAACTTCCGTTTTAATTAGATGTAGGTATCTACTGTATCGTATTAATAAACTAATTACAATACATATTATTGAGTAAGGATCTCTGCACCATTTTTTGTGATCAGAATTGTGTGTTCCATTTGAGCGGACCTTGATCCGTCTTCTGTCAGTAACGTCCAACCATCTTCATGTAGGACTGCATCTGGACCGCCGTGGCTTAATGCAGGCTCTATGGTGAATGTCATTCCAGGACTCATTACTCCACCTTCTGTGTTATCTGACAATGACAACAAAACATGACAGAAAATTTATGAAGATATTGGTACTGCAGAAAATGGGTATTTTGACCATTTCATTCTCTTTAGGTATACAAAGGATGTTGGAGAGTCGTTGAAACTTTTATATGCAGGGAACAAGGCTGAGTTTTGGCCTTATTGATAGTAAACACTGCGTATCACACTGGAACAGGCAACAGAATGGCAGAGGGAAATGTACCTGACCTTCATAGGCTTTGATAAGTATGCTGAGATGCAGCAATATTTGCGACCGACTATATGAGACTTCCCCGAAAAAATTATTCTATCTGAAAATGGTGTACCTACGCGTAAAACTTACTTATATGATAAATTTCAGGCAATCCATGAAAATATTCACCAATTCCGTGCCCCATAACTGCAGGTATCACAGTTAGATGCCGCTTTTTAGCATGTTCTTCTATTTTACACCCAATCTCAGCAAACGGGACACCGGGACCACAAGTTTTGATGCCCTGTAAATTTGATTAAATGTTACTTGTAACTGAAAAAAAAAAACAGTTTTGACTGAACAGCTTGGTGAAGAAAAGATTTGTCAAGTTTGTGAGCAAGATGTTTTGTCTGAAAATAATTTAGTACTAATCAAAATCCCAAGTATTTTGAAACTAATCAGATCCATCAGTCAAAACAAGTTTTGACTGTAATTTCAGTCAAAATCAGGTACATACTCTTTTCGAGACTAATTCATACATTTACATATATATATATATATTCCAATTCACTATTATTATTCCTAACGGGGACGCCGGTAATCTGGCGGGTGATCAGCCCTACCTTAGTGGGCCATTTCACTCATTTCCCCTGATCCTTCCTTTTGGGAAGGGTATGGTTTCCAGCAATCACGGCGTTCCGTCGAACCTACCTGTATTCTTGCAAAATCTTACGGTCTGGTCCACCTTCAGATCCTCCAGGTCTTCTGTGTCCAGTGTATCCGACCCCATTGTCTCCCATCTTCTCAGTGAGTACATGGGGCATTCGGCCAGAAGGTGGAAACTGGTCTCGTCGCCCTCCATGCAATCTGGGCATCTGTTTTCACGCCTATCAGTGTCAGGTGCCAGGTGCCAGGTTTTCAGTTGGCTGTATCCTGTTAACACTTCTATGACGAGCTCGTGACGCACGTGGTAGGCGTGCAGTCCTCCTCGCAGTATTCTCCAAGCGGTTGTGTGGAAAATACCTAATCACGTGTGCTCGTCGGTCACGTGACGCTGGTTGCTGGTGGTTTTTTTTACATTTCAATGTTTTTTTCAATATATATATATTTTTTTACTTTACTGTGAAGGGTATGCATACTCTTTGTTGAGTACACACTGTACACAGAGTTGCTAAGCGACAGTTCTGTTTATAATTTTTTTCAATTTATTGATTGTCATGTATAATATTGTGTGTCACACGACTAATTCATATCAACTATGTTATAATATATATTTTACGTATCCACTCTGTTTCTCTAATTCTTTAAATAGTTAATATGGTAGCAGAGCGATAAATAAATAAGTTCCACGTATTTGTGCTACGTATCGTAATATTTTATTGCAACCAAAAATGTCGAAGTTTCATATCGACCCATTGACGTCTGAAAATTATGATACATGGGCCATACAAGCCGAAGCCGTGCTGACTTGCAACAAACTAGTGAAGCATATTGAAACAGAGCTATCTGATACTGCTAGTGCTACAGAAAAAGACGAGAACAAGCAAGCTAAGTCTCAACTTATTCTATTAATTTCTCCATCGGAGATCAAACAAATTAAAAAATTTAACACAGCAAAGGAAATATGGGATACTTTGAAATCCATTTACGCAAGTAAGGTACCTGCGCGTAAAGCGACTCTCCTGAAACAGTTGATTCTAACTAAACTAGAAGGCGACGACATTCGTAAACATTTAAATCATTTTATGGACATAGTTGATAAATTGGCAGATATGGCCGTTGAAATAAATAAGGATTTATTGCCAGTTATGATGCTGTATAGTCTTTCAGCTGAATATGAAGCATTCAGAGTAGCCATAGAGTCACGCGATATTCTTCCTGCTCCTGCAGAACTAAAAGTTAAAATAATTGAAGAATCTGAGGCTCGACACAATCGAAATAACAGCAATACCAATGAAGAAGAACCTTGTTCATCTCAAGAAGAGGCATTATTAAGCATGTGTAAAATTTGCAAACGAAGAGGTAATAAAATATTCAAACGCAAAGGTCATAAAATATGTACGAAATGCTGGCCAAAGAATAAAGATGGAAGGCAGGATTCATCTTATAAAAATCACTTTGCTACACAATGTCTTCTTACTAGAAAGGATACTGCTAGCAATGATTGGATTTTAGATAGTGGCTGCACATCTCACATGACATACAAACGTGATTTATTTGGAAAACTTGATAAACGATCAGGTAAACTTAATTTTGCCACTGAAGAACATACAGCAGAGATCAAAGGAATAGGCACAATCTCATTTATTTCTAAAAATGGTGCCAATCAGGCTTTAACTCATTTGAAGAATACGCTGTATGTGCCTACTCTGAGTACTAACTTGTTATCTGTTAGCAAGATGACAGACGCTGGATGTTCTGTTGTTTTCTACAAAAACAAAGCTATAGTTAACAATACAAAAGATGGCATAAAACTTACCGCATTCAAACAAAACGATGGTCTTTATCACTTCCAATTTAAGAAATCAGAGCACACCAATATGACCAATGAAAACGATGTTGTCAATGATGACAAGGATACAAAAATAATTCCTAATTCGATAAACAAGTCGTCAAATATAAATGATTGGCATAGAAAACTAGGTCATATGAATGCCAAAGATCTGAAACTAGCTCTTAAATATGAGAATTTAATTGGTCTAAACTTTGATGTTTCTGAAAACTTAGATGAATGTGAAACTTGCATTCAGTCAAAAATGCATCGAGTTCCTGCTCCTTGTGGTAAAACTACTAATCGAACAAATGAACTTCTAGAAATTATACATAGCGATGTGTGTGGACCAACGAACGCCCACCATCAATGGTAACAAATAGTTTGTCACTTTTATAGACGACTACAGTCGCTACTGTAGAGTTTATTTGATTGAAAACAAGAATGAAGTACTTGACAAATTCAAAGAGTTCAAAGAATTAGCAGAAACCCACACTGGAAATAAGATTATATTTCTACAATCAGATAATGGCACTGAATATGTAAATTCTTCTTTTGATACATATTTAAAGTACTGCGGAATACAGCGAAGATTAACTGCGCCTTATACCCCGCACCAAAACGGTGCAGCGGAACGCAAAATTCGAACTCTTGTAGAAAAGGCAAGAGCCTTGATGGTTGCCTCTAACGCTCCTCTCAAACTTTGGGGCGAGGCATTAGCTACAGCAAATTATTTATCAAATAGAAATATAAATAGCACCATCAATAATCAAACACCATTTGAGCGATGGGTTGGCAGAAAACCTTGTGTAAATCATTTATATGATTTTGGATTAAAGGCGTATGTTTTAATCAAAGGTAAAAATGGTCACAAGTTTCAACCAAAAGCTATACCAGGCATATTTGTTGGATATTCAGAAGTATCTAAAGCTTTCAAGATATACATTCCATTGAAGAATAAAATTATGACGTCAAAGGATGTCCGTGTAATGAAAACAATGCATTATCTGAAACAAAACGAAAATGGACTTTCTGAATTATTTGATAGCAAACAAACTAAACCCTACATTTCTACCTCATCTAAACGATTACCTCATAAACAAGTGGTAATTTCAATAAATGATGATGAGAGTGATGACGTCGTAGTACGACAAAATGAAGTTCAATCTTCTGTTGAAGTGGGAACTGAAAACTCAGGAAATTGAAAACTTTAATAAGCCTAAAGAACCTTTGACATACAAAGAAGCCATGGAATCTCCAGATTGTGAACAATAGAAAGAAGCCATGCGCAAAGAGATAGCATTACTGGAAGAGAACCAGACTTGGGATCTGGCCTATTTACCCAAAGGCCGTAAAGCCCTACCTTGTAAATGGGTTTACAAAATTAAAATGAATCCTGATGGATCGGTCGAAAGGTACAAAGCCAGAATGGTTATAAAAGGATACTCCCAACAACATGGTGTTGATTATGATAAAACTTTCAGCCCGGTGGTTCGACTGAGCACTGTTCGAGCTCTTCTTGCAGTTGCTGCTCGAGATAATTTAAAATTACAACAATTTGATGTTACAACTGCCTTTCTAAATGGCTCGCTTGATGAAGAAATCTTCATGAAACAACCAGATGGTTTTCAAGACGGCTCAAACAGAGTCTGTAAATTAAAACGCAGCCTCTACGGTTTGAAACAAGCACCACGATGCTGGAACGCATGTGTTACTGAGTTTTTAGAAAAGTCTGGTTTCAAACAAAGCGAAGCAGATCCTTGTCTATATTCAAGACAGAAAGGACAGTCTTAGGTTTACATCTGTCTTTATGTCAATGACGGACTAGTAGCGTACAACACTACCGCTTCAGGAAAAAAAATCCTTGATGAACTAAGAGCAAGATTCAAAATAACAACAAAACCTGCATCTTATTTTCTTGGAATAGAAATTAAAGTCCGCAAAGACAAGACTATTACTTTATGCCAAACTGCTTATACAAAGGTGTTAGAAAAATATGGCATGTCTGATTGTAAAGCTGCTCCAGCACCAATTATAAAGGAAAATGTAACGGGAGAGGAGGAAGATACTCATAAGAATAATTTCCCGTACAGACAGGCAGTAGGTGCCTTAGCGTATCTATCTGTGGCAACAAGGCCCGACATTTCGTACGCTATGAGCGTTGCTTCGAGAAAACACTTACCAGAACAGATAAACCCATACTTAACCTTGACAATGATTCGGCAATAAAATTAGCACACAACCCAAAGCATGAGTATCACAAAAGGACGAAGCATATTAAATTGAAACACTTCTTTGTAAGAGAGTGTGTGAGCAATGGTGATTTCCAAATACAATATGTACCAACAGAATCGCAGCTCGCAGATATGTTTACAAAGCCATTGTTTGGACCAAGATTACAGAAACTTTCTTGGATGATGGGCTTGAAGAATTTAAACTAATAAATTCTAAAAACTTCGGAGGATGTGAAGTGTATGCATACTCTTTGTTGAGTACACACTGTACACAGAGTTATAAATAAATAAATAAATATTCTACGACACAGCGCTTTCTAGACCCAAAGTAAGCATAGTTTAACTAGCTTGTGTTATGGGTTCCAGAATGCGGATAAACATACTTATATAATTTTTTTTTGTAAATACATACATATTATACATAGAAACACCCAGACCAATGCAAATAGACATATTCATGCATACAAATATTTGCACTGAGCGGGAATCGAAGTCGTAGCAGTCGAATGCACTACCGCTACGCCACAGAGGCCGTCAGGCCGTCAGTTGCTAAGCGACAGTTCTGTTTATAATTTTTTTCAATTTATTGATTGTCATGTATAATATTGTGTCACACGACTAATTCATATCAACTATGTTATAATATATATTTTACGTATCCACTCTGTTTCTCTAATTCTTTAATAGTTAATATTTACCCGATATTTTTTTTGTTTCAAATACATATTTTGTCGATACCAAGTCATCTCACCAAATTCAGAGACCTAATTTTGTGACACCTTATATATGTACATTCTGTTTACTAGCTCGTCTATTAGCAGACACCACAGCAGTGGCGATAGACATCAACCTTTGGGGGAAGCCTCTCTTGCCACCACCGTGTGCTTTGTTCCTGCTATCTCTGCCTATATCAGTCGGTGTATTAACATATTTTTCACCCATTCTGATATTTAGGGTTTCCTCTATTGAGGCTGGGGTTGCTTTGTCAAAAGCGCCCTCAACATCAAAGAAACAGCCCAGTGCGTATTCTTTGTTGCTTATCGATCTCTGCACTCTGTTTAGCAAGTTGTGGAATGCCGTCTCAGTTGACTTGCTGTCCATGTATGCATGTTGGTTGTGGTAGAGTGGGGATCCGCTTTTAGCTATTTGTTCTCTTACGGTCACATGGTTAATTTGTATGCAGTGGAAGTGGGAGCGAGAGGTATACCATCAAAATCTCTCTATAACCTACTTAAAGATCTAGGCCTATCGAGGCTACAATAAGCTCATTACTAGGACGAATGTCTAAAGCGACACTAGTAGGTTCGCATCAAATTTGGCTAGGCAGGGAGAGGAGCTTGGGTAGTGAAGGTAAGTGTTGATGTACATCAACAAAAGGGGCCCCTTCTAAACCTACACTTGGGTCGCAAGTCCCAAGTACTGTCCTGAGTTCCCAACTCAGTAACGCGATGGACCCGGCACCCACATGGAGAATCCATGGATTGCTAAGAATATTGGTCTCTTATTCTATCTTCCAATTCACTAAGTGTACCTACAGAATTAACATATGTATAAAAAAAAATAGGGTTTTTATTATTATGCCAAACAGATGTGATTGTAAAATATTCAGAAGAATGATACCGAACTTACCATATGTAAACATTCTTCTGTTACTTTCACAAGTTCTACACCTCTATCATCCACATTGCCTACTAAATAAGTCTTCGAACAATCTCCATGAAAACCATTGAAAAATACCTGAAATATTAATTTCAAATAGTTACTACAAGTTTAGAGGCTCCTAATTCAGACAATACAAGAGGTGTGTATGTACATGTTTTAACTTACAGTTACATCAACATTGACAATATCACCATCTTCAAGAGGCCTCAAATCTGGGATTCCATGAACAATTATATTGTTCACAGACGTGCAGACACTTTTAGGAAACCCATTGTATTTCAGTGGAGATGGGTAGGCTCCGGATTCTACTATAAGTCTATGGGCGAGTTCATCTATGGCATCTGTTGTTACCCCGGGCTGAAAAAATACCAATGTTACTACTAATAAATACCAAAGTTCACTTAATCACGCCAGAACAGCTGAAATGCCAGATCTGAATGTTGGCATGGAAATAGATTATAGTTTAGAATAGCACTGGGCCTACTTTTTAAACTGGGTATAGGTTCTTGGGCATGGAATCAGTATTACACGTGGGTGGAGCCACAGGCCTAGGCTTGTTAATAGTAAAAAATGGATAAAGTTTATGACCAACATCTATTTTAATTACCTGAATAAATGTGTGCAACTTTTGTAGAATACTGGCAGCCAATTTACAACTTTTTCTCATTCCATTTATTTGTTTAGCATCTTTGATTTCTGTTACTTCTGGTGATAGTAGTGAAACATAGTCTGGTTTAGATATGTGTGAAGGAACTTCCCTTATAGCAGTGATTTCCACTGGTGATACTACACCATAAACACCAAAATTCTTTCTATAAATATATAAAAGCACTATAGTTTATAACAGTTTCTGAAATGCAGAACTGTGGTATAACTATAGAAATCTAATAATACAACATTGTTTTATTTTTTAACATTTGTGATTTTATTACTATAATTTTTTTGGAGGATACCAAAAGATTTAGCCCATATTCTAATATTCTCAAGAACCCAAGATTCTCAAGTTTACATATTAAATGTATTATTGCTCATAACATTACTTATCAAAGTTTATTATCACACAAGTCAAGAAATTCACATTAAAAATAAATAAATTAACCCGCCCCTCATCATACCCAGTGCAAAGGTGACCATTATGCTGGCTGCATTGCACCATTGAATAGCGATGGCTAACTTTGTATTTTTATTAGAAAATATACTTAATTCATCATGAGACTTACAAAATCTGCTGTATCCTTTGTTTTGGCACTTTAGACAATTTTATTTTAGTTACTTTATTAATTTTTATTTAATGGTTAGACCTACATGAATGTAAACAGGTTATGTGATTTGAAATAAGAAACTAAACAAGAAAACAATATTAGTAGGTAATCATCAAGTATCAACTTGATTGCAGTGATGTTTGAGACTTGAGAAGAGTTCTTTATCTTTAGTAAGTACCAACTTCTCTGCTTAAGCTCATATTCATATTATTTATTTATTTGTCTTTAGAAAGTAGTTATGCATCAATATATGAATTCAAATTCAGTCATTAAGCCAAAATAAAATATAAATATTTAGAATTTCTAATTACTACCTATATTATTTAGGTATGTACCTAGCTAAAATGTAATACATACATATTACTTCTCCAAAACCGACCAAGTGACTGCATTATTTTGATTACAGATTAGGTATGTAGTATTTATATAAATAATAGGTAATAGTATTTACAAAAACAACTATAGTTTCATAACAAAATAAGTAAATGCGATTTTCAAATACAACTATTGAATATCAAGTCACAGTGCAAAATAAAATGAAAAAAATTACTAAAATATTTGAAATTACCACAATTCACAACATTCACAACTTATTTCGAATTTAATTCATTTAATTGAAATTTTAAATTGTCAAATTGTAGAAGTGGGCATTTCAAACTGTAACTAGTTTCAATAACTAGTTATCAGCGTTATACCATGAATACGGTATTGCGGTTCATAATAACTCTTTATTAAGAGTAACTCTTTACACGTGAGACCCGAACTGACTCAATATGCTATGCAATATGCTGACAGAGCTGTATAGTTATAAAGCGGCTACAGCTGCTTTATAACTATACAGCTCTGCCAAAATACCCGCTGTCATATCCTGTGCGTGCAGGAAACCCACCAAGATGCTGCTCAGAGCAGACCATACATTCCTGAACTATAGCTTGTTGCTGAGATCTGTCACTCGAAGCAGTAACGCAGTGTTTGTTGCTCTCAACATAAGCATAATATCAGCTCAGTGCACATCCGTAGATCACGTAGAAATCATCATAGTAGACACTGGTTTCTGTACGGTAAGCTCAGTCTTTAAACCTCCGAGCTCAGCTTTTCGGTTCAATACCTCTGAAAATTCAAACAAACTAATGAATATTATAATAATAATGAATGAATATTGGCGATTTCAACAGCCACAGCATAAACTGGGGTTAAAGTAACACGAATGCAGATGGTCAAGCAGTAGAGGAATGGGCGAGGGTAAACGACCTGACTTTGTTCCATTGCCCAAAACACCCGCCATTTTTCAGCAGTGGACACTGGCGACGGGGCTACAATCCAAATTTAATTTTCTTCAGTGCAAACCTCAGTAGGCAGTGTAAGAAAACGATGTGCCAGCCAATTCCTCGTACTCAACACAGGCCTATGATGGGCAGCCTCCAGCTGATTGTACGCCCTGTCACTGTACCTTTTCAAGCGTCTTTTCAATTATGCGTGCTGCCGACCCTGGTGAGAGACTGCTTTCGGAGGTAACGGAGAGCCGCCACAGCAGTGAATGGACACCATCGGCGGGATCAACCTGACATACAGCAGCAGAAGAGTCTGGAGCACCATCCGGAAGCAAGCGACGCGCCACAATCCTTGCTACCAAGTATGGTAATGGCGAACCAGTGGCCCATCAACTTCTTATCAACGGCAAACCCACGAATCGACTTGGTAGAGTCCCTCTCAGAGACCATATGCGACTCTTTTAATTGCAGAACTTTTGTTCTGTCTGACATCATCTCCGGATTCAAAGACCTAATACGGGGCAAATCCTCCGGAATAGATAATATTTCACTGAAGCAACTCCAATACCTTAGGCTTGCTGCTGTGACATGGCTCCTGGCACTTTTTAATAATTGCATGGTTTCTGTTAGGATCTCCCATCTCTGGAGGAAAGCCAAAGTTATTGTTATTCTGAAACCGGGTAAACATACTGATGGTCCCAAGAGCTTCAGACCGATTTCACTCTTGTGCCAGACCCTAAAACTTTTTAGAGGATGCTTCTCAATCGTCTAGTCAGTGTCATAGATCCCAAGTTGATCATAGAGCAGGCTGACCAAAAAATACTGCTGTAGGCAGATCCTCAACCTGACATAACATATTGAGTACTGGCACCTATACTCTTTAACGTCTATACTAATGACCAACCCGAGAGCCCGCGCACGGTACGTTGCCTCTGTGCTGACGACTTAACTCTAATGTCACAGGGCTCCATTGAGGAGGTGGAAGCAAATTTGAACGGCGCACTCAAAGCTCCTTCTACGACAGCATTACAATTGAAGCCCAACCCCTCAAATACGCAGTCGTGCACATTCGACCTTAGCAAAGGGCAGGTGAACCGAGAACTGAACATTCAGTGGCGCGGTATCAACATCGACCACTGGAGGTACCCCAAATATCTGGGAGTTCCCCTCAACAGATCCCTCAAGTTTAAAAAGTGCTGCGAAGACGTTAAGCAGAAGGTTAACGTAAAGCAAGTAATAACTTTTTAAAAAGACTAACGAGCACAAACTGGATGGTTCACCGCAAGTGCTGCGAACAACTGGGCTAACTCTGTGTTATTCTGAGTGAATACGAGTGCCCCGTATGGTGTCGCTCCACCCATGCTAGGTTGGTGAACTTAGCTGTCAACGAGACCTGTCGGATAATAACTGGCTGTTTCTAGCCGACTCCATTACGGATGTATCTATACTATATCTTACATTCTATATCATACAAACTATATTATACATACTACTAGCTTTTGCCCGCGGCTCCGCCCGTGTAGATGTCGGTTATCGCGACAAAACATAGCCTATGTCCTTTCCCAAGGTCTAATCTACCCCTGTACCAAATTTCAGCAAAATCGGTTCAGTGGTTTAGGCGTGAAAGCGTATCAGACAGACAGACAGAGTTACTTTCACATTTATATATTAGTAAGGATATCTGAAAGCGGACCAACGACGTCCCTTGCATGGTCATACTCATGTGCCACAAAAGTTGAAAAGAGGCAAGAGTTTTTGGGCATACGATGCACCCGCTGACGGTTGACCTTCCCTGGCCAAACTCCCATTCAACACCCATCTAACAAATGTATGCAGGAAGGTGATCGGCATCTCCCACAAACTTGCGCGAATGGCTCGGATCAGTTGGAGATTACATCCAGTGGTGATCCGGACCATCTATAAACAGCTGAACGTATTGCAGTGTGGATTCACCCAAAAGCTACCCAAGAGCTACTGGACGGTTTCCCTGCAGACAGGACTGATCCTGGCTAGCATGCTCCCCCTGGACCTCAAGAGTTCTCGAGGTAGCTTCGTTGTACGACGCCAAGACGTCTCCAACGTCTCCCAACCATGACTTGAACACTCCTCGTGTTCAAGTCATGGTTGGGAGACAGGGAGATTAAACAGATGGCTCCAGCTATAGCGGAGCCTCACCCCGCGGAGCATATGAACCTGGAGTTTTTAAGTCTGGTAGACGAGGAACAATAACAACGCACGAATAATGTCGAGGTGCGCATATTTACGGGTGGGAGCGAGATTGAGGGTCGTGTCGGCGCCGCGTTATCCATTTAGAATAACGGGCCCGACATCAGTGTTATAGGACTTTTTTCTAACAAAAACTAATGTGGTCAAAAAGCTAAATGTAAAATGTGTATGGATGTATGTACTTATATCCTAAGCCCGGAGAAAGTAGGTGTGAAGGGAAGGTCATATAATTAAAAATATATCTAAAATGTGCATTTCAAGTTGGCATAATCATTATATTCATTTAAAATGTACTCTAAAGTAAATAAGTAATTATGCTAGGGATGTATTGACGTAGTTTATACTCGGTATCATCAATAAATCGTTATTCAAATCAATAGTTTCAAAAGCTATAACCGAGGTCGGTATAAACAATACGTAATTATACTTGGTTATTATCAATAAATAGTTATTAAAATCAATAGTTTCAAAAGAAAATTCGTATCGACTCACCCATACCAAATTGTGTTTGTTTTTTTTTACGTCAGTGGCAGTCTTGCTAACTTTATTTTTAAGTGATCGCACAAAACACTACAAAATATCGTATTTCAACAAATTTTCTAGAAAAAAAAAACGTACGTATCGAAATGTCATCTGATGAGATCCGCAATCCTTTCATGCAATAATCGTACAAATAGTTTAAATTTTCAATTGTGGATGTTAATCTATAATGACTACAGCTATCTCATCATCAATAATAATCATCATCATCACTATTTGTTTTATAACATTGATCTATTCTTCGTTCTATAGATGTTTGTGTACATTTATTTCAATTTAAGTTAGATAAATAGTTAAATTGATACAAATTAATTTTTGTTTTCATTTAAATTATTTTTCTTACTTAATAACGCATCAAAATTTCAAGCAGAACTCAATAGAATTGTTATTCCTCTAAATTCGGTCCTATTTATTTTATAATTGACAGCAAACGAAAACACTTTTTTTGTTTTTTATCATCCGCAATGGATTAAAAAAAATTAGATACATATTTATGCTGTATACACATCTAAATCTAGTATAAATGATAAAATTATAATATCCTTTGTCTACTGCTATGTATAAGAAATACATAAAAATTCAAAAGTATCAAGATAGTTAAAATCCAATTTCTCCAGTATTGTATTCCACAGTTTTTTTTTTACAGTTTATTTTATATATTTAGTTTATTTTACAGTACAGTTTTATCTTACATATATAAAATTATGACTATAAATAGCTCAAAAATGCTTATAAAAACCTCCCCAAACTTTTATTTCCACTAAAAGGGACAAAACTCCTGATTTGGCATGATAGGGTATTGGTATTGTGGTTGGTTGTATTCGATCATAACTAACCGATATTTGTGTATGGTAATCGTATCGATTTGATAGCTTTTGGCACTTCTACATCACTAAGACGTTTTTTTTTAAATCTTATCTGTTGTATCAGTTGTATGCATGTGTATGTTTGATTTGATTGATGAATACAAGTTTTGTGTTGTTCTGTCTGGTGTTTATGTTTTACAAAACCATACAAAACGAATTTAACGTGTGCTGTATTTAAAAAAGTGCAATATAAATACGACGATGTCTCAAAGTAAGTAATAAAATTGAAATTGTTATATTGAAAGTTCAAAAACGGTCTATATGCTAAAGAATTATTTAATTTCAGATTCAGAAAAGCCGGCTACGAACCCAGAAGTGCCAGATCCAACCGGTCCTGCAGCAAGGAAAGGTGTTCTAATTTCCTTTAGAACTGGGAAAACGATGGAAATTCCAGAGAAAGATATTGTATGTAAACATAACCTACAAAAAGTAGTTCGGTATTAAGAAACTAATAATAGTGTCAGTGTCAGTAGCCAAATCTCCGTTCTTATCTTTGTTTATATTTCAAAGATAATAATCATAGTCATAGGAGTAGGCTGGAGATTTGAAAGCACCGGGATACTTCTCTATTTTTATGGTTTATGTGGTGTCTCCGCTACCTAGTTTTGCCAGGTTTTATATAACCTTATCCCACAGAAAAGAGAACATCATACTTTGTAAAGACGAGTTCCTACTTTACTCTGGTATATGAACAGACATTCAGAGAAGTGTAATTCTTTTTTTGTTTTGTAATGGCGCCGAGGGTCTCCATTACAGACACCGATAATGTTACAATGGTGGCCCTCAGATTGACAGCCTCATGAGATGCAGATTGCTGTAGGAAGAAGGAAATTTATGTATGACACCTATTTAACCCATTTTCTTTTCTATGTGCCTTTTTTTTTTTTATTGTTCGGAAATCCCTTCGGATACCCCCCCGCCGGCCAGCGGGGGTGGTTATGTCGGGCTTGAACCGACTAAAACCGCACGCCGTCTCGGGTCTACAGTCGGGTGTAAGGTTACCCATAGAGCATATCCCTCGCAGTCCGACTGACCCTGGGCCATTCGCAGTGTCCCCTCTGATAACAGCAGAGGGGTACCTGGAGCGACCATCCCCGCGGGCCTTGCAGGCCCGCCATACTAATAGCCATACTTCCTAGTGAAATGAAGAATCTACCTTTTCATAAAATTAAAAGCCAAATTAAAAGTAAACTCTGCCAAAAAGGCTACTATAAAATTCAAGACTATTTAGACGACAAACAAGCTTGGATATGAACTGTTTGCTCTCTCTCTATGCTACTCAAATGAAATATTGTACTTAGGTTAAGTAAATATGGTTGTAAATAGGCCAAAAAAAAAACAGCCCGCTGAGTTTCTTGCCGGAGTCTTCTCAGGACAGGGCCGCGTTTCGAACCGGTGATCCATTTGCCAAACATTAGATTATTTATTTTTTATGACGTTTTGTAAGTGCCGTATTAATGGTCTATACAAAAAAAAAAAAATATACCACGACCCCCTCGTGCAATGGGGTCAGCTGGCCCTGAAAAGGGCCGGTTGGTCAGACTCTTGGCCGTTGACGTTGACGCCAGCTACTCCAGAGGAGCAATCAATGATGCGCCATCGCCCACGTTGCCTAGGGAGCACCAAACTTGGAGGTGATCCAACCAGTCGCACCCCTCTTTTCTATTTGCCTATTATTTATTAAATTTACAATAATGCATTGAAATGTGTCTGATTTGTTGACATATATTATTACTGCTCTGCTCCCCTGGAAAGTAGCATGATGATATATATATAATCACACCTATAAATACTCCTTCCTTCCTCGATAAATAGGCTATCCAATACAAAAATTATGTTTCAATTCAAATCACTAGTTCCTGAGATTCAAATCACTAGTTCCTGAGCGTTCAACCAAATAAACAAACAATTAAACTCTTCAGCTTTATAATATTAGTATAGATGTATACCATGGAAGGCAAAAGTTTATAAGTTTTATTTATTACTTGCCCATTACAAGACATTTCTTTATCTAACTACAGGCTAAATTGAACTCTCTCACTAACTTTTTATTCTTCTATTATTTTTAGCTTGGCCGATGCAGATTTGTTGGTGAATTTGAAAAACTGAATAGAATTGGAGAAGGCACATATGGTATTGTCTGTAAGTATGGCTAGACTGGTATTAGGTTTTCTAATGTTCACTGCATGTGAAGAATATATGCTTACCTGGTTTGGTATGTATTTACAAATATTAGAATGAAACTGTTCTAGAAATTACCTGCATAATGCAATGCAATGTATTGCGATTTGTAAACTCCTTGATTGACCTACATCCAGGTTCAGGTTATTAATTATAAATTAGTAATTACTATCGCTATATATATGCTATTTATTAATTACAGATCGTGCCAAAGATAAGTTGAATGGCAACATTGTGGCTCTGAAGAAAGTAAGAATGGATGTAGAAAAAGATGGCTTACCGCTCAGTGGATTACGTGAGATACAGGTTTTGATGTCATGCAGACATGAAAACATAGTACAACTAAAAGAAGTCTTAGTTGGTCGTTCTCTCGAGAGGTAAATATAAAACAGTTCATTTACAATACAACCTCACATATAGTGAGAGTAAGCAATATTGATCTTAAAGTACTTTAAAATCACTCCTTCACAAAAAATAAAATTTAAGTAAATCACTGACCTTAGCCTGAAGAAAAATGGTAATCTTGAGAAATAACTAGAAGTTCCCTCAAAATAGCTATGTCACTGAAGATTTCTTAAAAGAAATTCTACAAATAAGATAGGAATGAAAAGTAAAACCACAAGACATTAAGAAAGGATTGGTGGTACTACTATGGTATGACAAACTCATAATAAAAGAAATGGAAAGCCATGGAAAAGGTAGTGAAGAGAGGAAACAGTCTCCTTCGAACACGCCACCTCAATTAAACCTTAATACTGGAAATCCCTATCAAAATTAACAAAACAAATGCCTTTGAACGTATGTACCACCCTAGATCGACCTCGCAACCTGGCCCCACCAACCAATAGCAATTAACAATCAACACCCCCTGGAAGACGAACACAAAACAACATAAAATCCCCACTTGTGAACAGCAAGCAATCACATTCCCCAACCCGGCTGGTCACTATGGTGACTAATTAAATCAAATTAAATCAATATTGTTAAAAATCTGTACCTACTTAGAATGTATGAACCATTTTGTCAGGACGATAACCTCCAACTTTTAAATGCTTTTAAAATTATTATATGTTAGAAAAAATAGACTGGCATATCCTGGCATATATTTCAGTCAATCCCTCCTGAAGTAAAAACAAATGGAATTTTTGCTATATAGGGGAAACAAGCGGACTCTATTGTGTTGGCTTTTTAATAAAGAAGGAACTCTAAAAACACATTGTCAACTTCACCGGAATATCTGAAAGATATACTCCAGTTTCAGCTCAACAATATTTTATATATAGGACACGTCAATTTGACTTCACCTCGCCTGATGGTAAGCTGAAGGTAAAGTCTCAGGAAAGAGGGTCACCATTACATACACGTACCATGTTAACAATGGTGGCACTCAGCTTGACGGCCTCATTAAAAGAGGATTGTCGTCGCAGCACCGCGTGACACCCACCGATCCCACTAGTGCTGCGACCACAATCCCTCTGCCTGGCTATGCACTTGCTGACTCCTGAACGCAATCAAACCGAAATTGGATTACTATGGAGGGTTTTTCGCGATCGTGCACGGTGGTACCTACCCGGCCGCATTTTGTGACAAATTTGTGTCAACAAATTTCTACCACCATATAGCCTTATGCATTATACAAGTACTTATTTCAATTGCAAAATCAATTGAAGACAACATTAATACATTCTACGAAGACCTATCCACAGCTCACAGCCGCGCAGATCGGTCGGTGTTAGGTATAGGAGACTAACGCCTAAATTGGACATCCACAATCAGACGAAACTGGTTTAATGGGAAAATAAAACAATATGCATGAAGAGGTAAAAACTACATACAATTTGTGAAATAACAGAAATAGAAGCACTAAAAAGCCCTGGCCCAGACTGTATTACCAATGAAGCTTTAAAGATGGGAGCTCCTATTTTACTCACATTTCTGACCAAACTATTCAATATGGTTCTTAACACTGGATTGCACCAGTGGTGTAAATCAGATAGAATACTGCTTTACAAAAATGCAGTTCACTAGACGTCAATAACTACAGACCAATAAGTTTACTTCCTAGTATATAGTAATAGTAGTATACAAGTTATTCTCATCCATCATGCTATCACAAATAACAGAAAAACTTGATAATAAACAACCAATAGAACAAGCAGGGTTTCATGAGGACCACCACTGTGAGGCTTTATGCCCAACGGAATTACGCATCTTCACAGATGGATCAAAAACTGGTACAGGCACCGGGGCCGGCGTTTTCTCGGAGGACCTTAATGTATCCATTTCAACACCGCTGGGGACCCACAACACAGTATTTCAAGCTGAATGCATGGGGATTACCCCGGCAGCTTCAGCGGTAATGGCCAGGAGAGTGGAAGGCCACTCAATACGCATACTCTCCGACAGCATGGCCGTGCTGCAAGCTTTAAACAGCCACACTATAAACTCGGGACTAATATTGGAGTGCCATCGTAAACTGAACCAAATAGGCCATTTCAACAACATAACCTTGCAATGGATTAAGGGCCACAGCGGCTCGCGCGGCAATGATGCAGCAGATGAGCTTGCCAGGAGAGGATCTGGTGGTAATGGGACCTGAGCCCATAATACCGATCCCCTTTGCATACCTACGAACCATGGTAAACAAACGAACGAGAGATCAACACAACAGCTATTGGATAAAAAAAAATTAAGTTTGCAGACAGGCGAGGGAAGCACTCCCCGTGTTTGAAAATAGACTGACCAGGCGTCTTCGACAACTCACCAAACGGCAACTGCGCACGGCCACAGCTGCCATCACGGGGCACGGCTCCTTCAATAAACACCTTTATATTTTAGGAATCACCGACAACCCTCTCTGCAGAGCCTGCATGAGAGAGGAAGAAACAGCGGCACACGTGCTCCTACACTGCCCTGCAACCGCCACATACAGGGTTAAGTACTTCGGAAATACAGGTACGCTCCGGGAGATCGCCAGCAGCGTGAATAGCCTGCTGGCGTTCTTCAATGAGTTGGGGTGGATCGAGTGAAATGCCCACCCTCACGCAAAAACCGCGCCTTGTCGTGGAGTTGCGGATACCAGCTCGCGAAACCATACCATACCATACCAAGCAGGGTTCCGATCATGATATTCCACAATCGATCACATACACCTTTGAACAAGTTATTGAAAAATTCAAAGAATACAACTGTCTGACAGCAGCGTTTGACAGCATCTCTCATTCTGCCATATGGAAAGCACTAGAATCATACAACATAGAGGAAAACTATATGTCCAATCTGAAGCATCTACAGTAATTGATCAAGTACAATAAAGCCACAAAACCAAAAGGGAAAATATTCAATACAAAGAGGAGTAGTCCGGCAAGGCAATCCCCTGTCTCCGAAATTATTCATTGCTGTGCTAGAGAATATATTCCAAAAGATCAAATGGGAGAAAAAAGGTATTTGGATAATCGATAAACATCTAAGTCACCTACGATTTGCGGACGACATCATTATCTTTGCTAAGTCTGCTTTAGAATTACAAGGGATGATACATACTCTTAACACTGAAAGCAACAAGGTTGGATTACAGATGAATCCGAGTAAAACGGAAGTGATGACAAGTGGCCGACAGAAACCAATACAACTCGACAATAAGAACCAAATTGATCAGGCTGATGAGTACATAAACCTTGGCAAACTAATATCATTCAGTAAGGACAGTACTGATGCAGGTGCAGGGAAGGGTCAAGTGCGCTTGGCAAAGCTTCTGGGCACAAATAGTAGATTGTATAACAAGGGAGCAAAATAGTATTTTTACGGCGAGGGCGCACTTTGAACCACGAGTCTAGCGAAGGTTTCTAGAATAGAACCCCGGAGCTTTAGCGAGGGGTTCTAACGTAGAAACCTGAGCACAGCGAGGGGTTCAAAGTATATCGCCCGAGGGAAAAATAATTTGCTCCTCGAGTTATATACTCTACTTTTCATCCCCTTTCTATGAGAAAATAAATAAGAGACTGTGTTATGGAATAATGAGACGAGACGAGAACAAAGACGTGAATATACGTATAAAAACAATTACAAATTTATATTTATATTTGATACGCTAGCGCAATTTTGAAAATTTATTGTCACTGTTTTATTTGGGATCGATATTGTTGTCGATTCATTTACATTTTGAGTATTTGTTATCTTAGTATCTGACTGGTGCTCAAGAAAAGGTACAGAATCCTTTGATGTAGAAGGACGTGGCGACAATGGTATAGGTGAATTATCTTTAGGTCTTAATTTAATGTTTTCTACAACGCGGGTGCTAGTTTTTTCTTTATTTTGAATTGAGTCTTCTATGTAACCTTCAGCTACAGAGCTGGACTTCCATCCTCCATACCGCTTTAAAACAGTGAGATCCGCTCCAGAATCTGCCAAAAGTGTAGCAGACGTTCGGCGAAAACAATGACCAGTGTATGACTTGCAATCGGGCAACTTCAAGTATGCAGCTATTTCTAAGGGCATTAAAGACATTATAATTTTTCCCATTACTTGTTTAAAACATTTTCCACTTTGATATCTAATAAAAAATCTATTTGATGTTGTTTGAGAAGGACGTAGGCTCTGATATTGTTCAACTATTCGTTTATACTGGCCACGAATAACGAATGACCGATCAATTTTTGTTTTAGTATCAGTTAAATTGACTAAAAGTAATTCATCTGAATGTTTTTTGATATCATCAATTGTTAGTTTTATAAGTTCGTTACTACGACATGCTCCATGTATGCCAAATATTAAAGCCACCTGTAACAAAACAGAAAGGAAATCAGACAAGTAGGTACAATACGTACACGTTTTAAAACACTCTGTTTATAGATTACAATGAAAAAACTAAATGATACATACTTTTGTTGCGAGAAATTCCTTATCAGGCGCATCATTTAAAAAGGTCTCGACGTTTTGATGAGAAAATACTTTTGATTTCTTTGGTTTGTGTCCTTCGGATAATCTCTTCAAGTAAGTTAGTAGGTAACTTTGAGTAATTATATTTTTTTTTATTTTTGTTGGTATTTACAGTTGACTTAATCATTGAGTATATACTCCATAGGGTAGAAGGTTGCTTAGTTTTGGCCAATTCTTGAAAATAGGCCAAGAATACATTTTCTGAAAACGTTTTCGCACCTTTTTTTTAATTTTTCCATGTAATGAAATTTTCAAAGGCCCTTAAATATTTCGCCCGGGATTTCGTAGGTAATAGGTTTTGAACAATGTTGTTTGCTTCTGAAGTTATTGCTTCAGGTGTTAACTCATTGGGGTGCTTGGTTGGGGACCTCCACGCGGTGCACCCGCGGTGCGCGGTGGTGGGAGAGACGCTGCCGCCTACGGCCAACTCCGACCGAGGCGAGGACGGCCCTGTTGAGGGCTGTTCGGAAGCTTTCCACGTGTCCCTCTGACTAGCAGATGGCACAGTGGAGAGCAAGTAATGGGGCCATCTCGAAACCGGAGATGGCCCAGGGTCAGCCGGGGAGCGAGGGATATGCTCTATGGGTAACCTTACACCCCGGCGTCTTAAGACCCGAGACGGCGTGCGGTTTTAGTCGGTTCAAGCCCGACATAACCGCCCCCGCTGGAGACCCCCCGCTCTCCAGCGGGGGCGGTATCCGAAGGGATTTCCGCACGAAAAAAAAAAAAAAAAAAAAAAAAGGTGTTAACTCATTGTCACTGTCATAAGTTGACGTGGAACTCATATTTTATTGCAAAATAAGCAAATCAACTCAAATAAAATATGTACTTAATTACATACAAGAACAGAGACGTAATCCGCGCGCTTTAGTTTTTTTTTTATTAGCACTGGTGCCCACACCGCGCAGCCTCGTTGTTTGGCCATACCAGCCAGCAATTCATATAATTTGCGTTCGATTTCTATGAACGATATACGTTCCAAATTCAAATCACTTTTCCGCCCGCTAAAAAGCTCTGAAGAGAAAAGTGCTACTTTGCTCCCACTTATAGAGGAACAAAGTGACACTTTTCGAATAGAAGGGATGAAAAATAAATTTTAAACGGTAACTACCGCATGCCGCTTAAAAAGACCGTATTAGAGACCTGTACATTGTCCTCCTTAACATTATGGTTGCCAAACATAGACATTCCCTAATAAAATAAAAACTAAAATTATTACTACCCAATGTTCCTGAAAACAAGAAAAATATAAAAATTAGAAGCGTGGAAGGCGAAGGAAAATTAGAAACATTAGGAAGAAGACAAACTTGATAGATGCTCTCTGTCATGCCTTAAAGGTGAAGTGGCAATGGGCAGGTCATGTCACAAGATACTAAGACAAAAGATTGACTTCACAGTCAACGCAATGGGTTGGTCCATTAGGAAAAAGAAAGGTCGCAAGACCAAACAAACGATGGGTAAACGGTATCGTAGAAACTGTGGGTAACAACTGGTGGACATGTGGCAAAGACAGACAGAAATGGAAAAAAATTTTTTCTTTTACCCAGCTGCCTTTTCAGGTATTTAGTCCATTTACTAACCACACATATTTGATTATAAAAAGTGGATTTAATGTTTTACAGCATCTTCTTATCAATGGAGTACTGTGAGCAGGATCTAGCTTCCCTCTTGGATAACATGTCATCGCCTTTCACTGAATCACAAGTTAAGTGTCTGATGCTGCAAGTTCTTAAGGGACTCAAGTACCTACATTCAAACTTTATAGTGCATAGAGATCTGAAAGTATCCAATTTGCTATTGACTGATAAAGGATGTGTAAAAATAGGTAAGTGTTGTATATATATACAGATACCAGCAAATATCTTGAACAAAAGTTAGCATATTGGGAGTAGGGTGAATTTTTCAGTTGCAAAATTCACTCTCCACCTATAATCCAAGTGTTTTCAAAATACTTTTTTCAAATCCAATGATTCGATTTTAGTTTTTATCAAATTCGGTCCCGAGACTTCTTTGAGCTTTTTTCACTATTCCCAATAGTTACTGATTTGGCCATCCATACCCAGTTGAAAAACTCACCCTGTAGATTTTTATAGATATATCCATGATTTTAGCTGACTTCGGTCTAGCCCGCTGGCTTGGGGCGCCGGCCCGCAGTGCGACGCCACGGGTAGTGACACTATGGTACCGAGCACCCGAACTGTTGCTGCAGTCACCGCGGCAGACGCCCGCGCTCGACATGTGGGCGGCCGGCTGTATACTCGGCGAACTCCTAGCTAATAAACCACTCCTCCCTGGAAGGACTGAGATCGAGCAACTTGAACTTATTGTTGATTTGCTTGGTGAGTGATATATTATGAAGGAACTTGCTAGTTGTTTTTTTTTCAGCATCGTCATCACAGCGTTAGTTCTGGTTGCATCCAAAGCTTGTACTCTGGAGCCCGGGGTTTGCTCTCCTACACTTGATTTGGCCTGCGAGCGACTGCCCTGACTCGGTTCCTAACTACGGGTAAAAATACCTATCGAAATGTGGGTATATAAATAACTAGCTGATGCCCGCGGTTATTGTTTTTGGCCATATCTTCGGTTCTACTTAACCAATTGCAATCAAACATACGGCAGTATATTTCAAGTCTGACCAAGACCTTTCTAATAGAAAAAACCGCATCAAAATCTGTTCTGTCTGTGTAGCTTATGCGTCCATCGCGAACAAAAAGATACATACATACACAAATAAAAAATAGTAGTTTATGCAACTGTCATATAAGAAGGTGTATTAAAACACGAGAGCCTATTATCGCATTCGGCTTCGCCTCATGCGATAATAGGTTGACTCGAGTGTTTTAATACCTAAGTTATATGCAGTTTCATACACTACTTTATCTTCACTCATAGGAATAATTGAAATTAAACAAAGTATACACACATACACACATACACACATACATATTTTCACAGTTTGAACTGCACATGCTTGCGCCTTTTTTTTCATATTCAGCCTTAAAACCTTACGACTATAAGTTTAATGAATAAAAAAAGATAGCGGTACTATAATGAGTTTTATGATACAGTTGGCGGTACTATAATAAGTTTTATTTTTAATTTTATGTAATGCGTTTATAAAGTGCGTATGTATAGAATCGTCTTTGAATTCGTAATTCGAATTTTTCGATTTGAGTGTAGATAAAAATGTTTTCAGAATCGTTCATTTGTTTTTAAATATCCCCAATGTAAAGATTCAACTAATTTACAATTTTATAATAGTATAGATACGCCTTTGTTAGGTATAGATAGTACCTTTGTATAGGCGTGGGATCTATGCAATATTTCAGAATGATATAGAGTTAAAAAATATAACACATTGAAATAGCGATTAACTGGAATGGAGTAATGACAGTCAATAGAAATATTTATGTACAGGGACGCCATCTGACGCAATCTGGCCCGAGTTCAGCGCGCTGCCAGCTCTACAGAACTTCACTCTGAAGCAGCAGCCGTACAATAACTTAAAGCAACGGTTCCCCTGGCTGTCGGCGGCCGGCCTTCGCTTGCTTAACTTCTTGTTCATGTACGACCCTAACAAGCGCGCCACGGCTGAGGAGTGCCTACAGAGCTCATACTTCAAGGAGCAACCGCTGCGTAAGTATTTCTTTATGTGTTAGTAGTTTGTACTAGCTGTTGCCGTGCTCTACGGCAAATTACTCTGGGGACATCTTAGGGAACTGCTTCTACCTCCCACTCTACACCCAATTTTACAAGCAATTGATACTGTCCAACTACAGTTTTCTGTAGTAGGGTGGTTCCGAATTATACAAGTTCATACTTGTATAATTTGGAACCATCCTTCTACAGCGGTATAACCTCAGGTTAGGGGTAACCTGGGTTCTGGGATATACATTACAGAAGGGGTAACTTAAGGTTCTTATTCCTGTTCTCGGTCCCTTAAAATGGCGAAAATAGGGGTTAAGACTATTGCCACCAAGGTAATACTGAGTTCCAGGATATACATCTCAGAAGGGGTAACATGAGGTACTTGTTCCTGTTCTCGGTTCCCTGGTGATAGGCGAAAATAGGGTTCAAGACTATTGCTACCATGCACAGTAGTTACACTCGCCGCACTCACTATTACTGTACTATCATGGCAGTATTTTGATTTGTTTCCAATTCACAACAGCTACCTACTTGGAAACCCTCATGTGTCTAATGATTATCCATGCAATTAAAGGGCTCAAAGTAAACCCAGACTTAGGGCAATTATTTTTTAAAATTCTAAGTCTGGGTTTACTTTATCTTACCTTAAATATTTTAAAGGATAACCTTGTAAAGGGAGTTGGCTTTTAAGGTAGGTACTAGGTACTTTCAGTCTATGAGAACGGTTCTCGTCAATATCAATTTATTGTTTCAGCATGCGATCCTAAGTTGATGCCGAGCTTCCCACAGCACAGGAACATGAAGGGACAGCCAAAGACGGCTCCATCAAACCAATTGAATATCCCTTTGTCGAACTTGAACACCGGCGCCAATGACCAGACTAATAACCTCCCGGCTATTTCTGATCTCCTGGGATCCCTGGTCAAGAAACGCAGACTCGACTGATCCTCAACTATTAAAATTAATTAACTAAAAAACACGATAGTGAGATTATTAATAAACACATTAATCGTGCCAAATGTTTTATTTATCAACAACACATTTTACTAATATTTTTAAGTCGCATACTTTCAAAATTACATTTTTTTTACATTTTAAATTTATTCTGTCGAAGCGTCTTCGTCGCCCGAAAGTCCCATTGCTTGTTTGAATTTCAGATATTTTTGAGTGCGTTGTGATGTGATTGCGTCGCTTCTGTGATCCTTAATTTTCTCTTTCTGGAATAAACGTACTGACATAAAAATACTCTTTGAACGGTTCACGTCTGTAACGTCGAATAATACTCACATTCCGTACAACGAATGCAGTACCTTAGTATGATGATGTAACGTGTTACTATGTAATTTTGTGTGGGTACTCACGATTTCTTTTTCATGTTTTTCGATTCCTTTTAATGATCTAATGCACTGTGAACAAAGTATCATATCCTCCATGTGGTTGATGGTCTTCTTGCGATGGTGGTGTTTTAACCTGTGGGCAATTAAGTATTTATACCATACCTACTCTAAAAAGCTTATTTTATTCACGCAAAACAGTGAATAAAAAGGCCTTTTATTCACTGTTTTGTTTTTATTCACTATTTTGGTATTTGAATTTGGAACACAAAAATATATCCGGTCTCTATTTCAATGCTTACACAAACTCCTTGCGCTAAGATTCGAAATTCAAAACTCTTTGGTGTAAATAAATTCTCGAGATTTGATTGGTCGATATTTGCGACAAGGAGTTTGGCATTAGATTAATAAATAATTGTATCACAAGTTGACCACTCTAACGATAATAATAAGAAAATTACGCTTAATTTTAGTCATTGCTCTAATTTTAATGTCCATTTCAATTAATGTAATAATTGTTATTTCTTGATAAAATTGCTATTTTCGCTTAAATTATGTCTTTTCTCGTAGTCATGGTATAAAGAATAGTATGCAACTCCTGAATAAAGTACGAATTTATATCGAGGGCCATGAATCACTTGCGTCGTTCAGGATTCTAACAGTTGAATCACTCGCTGCGCTCGTGATTCAATCATTAGAATCCCTCACTTGCTCGTGACTCATCTACGGCCCTCACTTTAAATCCGTCCTTTATTCACTAGTTGCATAATATACTATTAGTAGTAGTTTTTCATTTTACGCCAGGAGTTTTTAGTATGATTATACTATTTTTCAAAATAAGAAAAGGAGACAAAACTTATATTAAAGTTAATTGGAATCCGCAACCGTTTTCCTATTTCGCCGATAGAACCTTTCATCTACGTCACTTTCGATGGCAGGCCTCTCCAGCTACAGAATGCTTCACCGACCTTTCTATCTACGAAGAATTTGTATTCAAGTATCAGTCATGTCCAAGACGTGATTTTGAATGGTCCTTGAAATCTAAAATTACTTTTCATAAGCAAAGTTTCTGCTAGCTCGAACGCTAGGTCAAAGAGCATATGGAGATGGCCTCGCTTTCTGCAGCACGGGAGAGTGACTAGACCTCACCAGTTCCTTTTCCGCCGCCTTTTACTATTACTGTCTCGCAAAAGAAGGCAGCGGCATTCCATGCACTCACGCTGTCGACCACGGCCAGAACCAGGGTTTGCATCGTGAGGTTTCCTGCTCCGAGGGTTGTCACGTGGACACGACGCAGCTCCATCTACGCCCGACACTGCCAGTGTGTGAAGTGGGTAGTAGTGGCACTCAGGCGTTCTGCCAGTGTGTGAAGTGGGTAGTAGTTGCACTCAGGCGTTGACTCCCGGCGTTTATGATGCAAGTACTCACCGAAGCAGCCACGTGCACTGAGCACCTGCGTCAGCCGGTAGGTCCCCGGTAGAGCTTTTCTACTCACCAATTCCGTCATGACGGGTCTTACCCCAGTTGCGACAGCTTAGGTTAAGGAGTCAGCCTTACGATCGATAGGTCCCGGGTTTGACTCCTGGCCATTACACTAGAAACCGACGTGAACCGACTCCTAACATAAGCAATTCAGCTTAACTGGAGGGTATAATGGGCCTACTAGTAATTTCGGTTTATAGTATTCTTTAAAAAATGCTGTCAACTAAGCATTTTTTCTCGGACTGCATGTTCGCTTTGTATGACACCGACAAGGCGACGGGAAGAGATAAGCAGAGAGGAGGAGAAAGATTAGTTTAATATCGATCTCAGACAAAAGAGTTCGAGGCAGAAAATATAAAAAAGGCCATATAAGCTCTGGACCCAGGCAATACATATATAAACCACAGTCATAGATAAATCCAATAAATTAGTTTAGGACCGTAGGTGACCACTTGGCACTTGAATTAAGACTTGAATTCATTAGCTTGTGAATAAAATCGTAATAATCAATTTATTGAGAGATAACTTCCTGCCGTGTAAATAATAAAGGTTAGTTGATGGTGGGAATTGGACTTTGCTCGAGGTTAGGTGTTACTAGACAATCATTGCCAAACGTGTGGCGTGAGATAGCCCTTATTTGCGTTACGAAATGTATTTTTTTCCAAAGGTTTTCAAATATTATATTACATGCATTCGACTGCTACGACAGAGGTCGCGGGTTTGATTTTCGCCCAGTACAAATATTTGTAGGCAGGTACAGGCATACATGGGGGTGTGTGTTGGGTAACCTCCTCGAGTGTCGCTCCGATTCCGATCCCGCTGCAGTCCGGGGGGAACGGAATCGGAGCGGCCGGTATACCCTGGGCGGCGGTCAATGGCTTCCCCTTCACCCCTTCATAGGGTTGGCATTGATCGTCGGCTAATACCCAACGTGGCGGGAACACATCGCTCTCCGTACTCCTCTGCTTTCAGAGGAGACAGGATGAGCGATGCTGTTAGTGGTGAGATGGCCCAGGGTCAGCCGGGGTGCGAGAGATATGCTCTATGGGTAACCTTACACCCCGGCGTCTGAAGACCCGAGACGGCGTGCGGTTTTAGTCGGTGCAAGCCCGACATAACCGCCCCCGCTGGCCGGCGGGGGGGTATCCGAAGGGATTTCCGCACGATAAAAAAAAAAAAAAAAAAGGTACAGGCATACATGAATATGCGCATTCGTTCGTTCTGGGTGTTTCTATGTAGGTACTTGGTGTACTCAGTCGGGGTGCGAGGGATATGCTCTATGGGCAACCTTACACCCCGGCGGCGTCTGCAGACCCGAGACGGCGTGCGGTTTTAGTCGGTTCAAGCCCGACATAACCGCCCCCGCTGGCACGCGGGGGGGTATTCGAAGGGATTTCCGTACGATAAAAAAATAAAAAAAATAAAAAGGTACAGGCATACATGAATATGCGCATTCGTTCGTTCTGGGTGTTTCTATGTAGGTACTTGGTGTACTCAGTCGGGGTGCGAGGGATATGCTCTATGGGCAACCTTACACCCCGGCGTCTGCAGACCCGAGATGGCGTGCGGTTTTAGTCGGTTCAAGCCCGACATAACCGCCCCCGCTGGCCGGTGGGGGGGGTATCCGAAGGGATTTACGCACGAAAAACAAAAAAAAAAAAGGTACTTGGTGTATATGTCTACATTCAGAAAAAAAGATGTGCATTTTAGAATCCATTATTACAATTGGATCTAGATAGCGCTGTGTTCCAGAAATTATTATTTCCATGCAATCCTTAGCATTAATACGTACAGTTTTCCACAGTAGTCGCACTGTAGTCTTTCTGCACGATGTGTAATAAGATGGATGCCTAGCTCGTGGTATGTTGGGAAGCGCTCCGTACATCTTGGACATATAATTTTCCCTTCGGACCTGCCACCGTTGCTTTGATGTTCATACAACTCTTGCGATGTTTGGAAGTTTTGGTGGCAACTCGGACACCTGTAAGATTAAAAAATATCTATGAATATTAGAATTAATCTAGAACCATAGAAAGTGGTATTCAACTGGTATTTATTCATCTACCATGTTATGGGCCAGAATTTGATTTCATTGCACGTTCGGTTTATTTCTTTTACTACGGTAAGCTACGGCTTCGTGCCGAAAAAGCAGTTTCTTTTCAATTCATGACGATTCTTTCCAATAGGTTAATTATAGGATACCCATATAAATAATATCTAATCATCAGCCAGGTATATAAATGAGTAACTGAATGAGACAATATGAACTTCAAAGTCATATTAATATGACTTTGTAGTTCATATTGATAAAAATACTTTCGAAGTCGGTTCATAGAAGAAAATGTGAAAAAAGTCTCTGTAATACAAGAAACTCTTTTCTATTTACCTGCCCTGCTCCTAGTTCATCTCGCGTCGGTGTAATGTGTTTATCTTTTCCATTCATCCCGGTCGAACATCATCAAGCAATCTTCCTCCCTTTTCCTTCACAAATATCTATTTCTTCATATCATACATATATTATCATACAATCTATCCATCTTTTATCGGTCATTCTCTTCTCTTCCATTCTAACTGCTTTCTTTTTACCACATTGTTGTCACCCCCTTTCGTAATATAAACAAATCCCTTTTATTTTTTCTATCACCGTAGCCACTTTCATACTCCCTCACATAGTCATCGCTAATCTTGTTTATTTTCGTCATTCCAAATATGTATCCAAGCATTCTCATCGCCGCTACATGCAATGTAAGACAGGTCATGGTGTTTAATTTTTTCAGCAATTTGAAGCGCATCAGTGAATCATCTGTTGTCACCTATCCTCAAATAATTCAACCACATTTGATTTTTAACGACATTGTCTACATTGTCGCGGTTTGCACTGGATTCCCATTAACAGAATAAATATTTCAAATTCTGTAAAAGTGAACGCGGATTTGTTTGAAAAACTAAGTACTTAGATATCTAATTTAGACAGTAGGTAATAAAATGCAGTACACCATGTGCCAAATTTCTTATTTTTATAATATTACTATATTTTTCTAATTGACTACATTAATATTAATTTTTATTATATACAATTTTGACATTTTGGCATAATACTAATGCATGTTATAAAAGAAAAGTTTTATATATCTATAAGGTGGAGTAAAGTGAAAATGTTTTTGAGTATTATCCTATAAAACCTTCTTATGGGCAATGGAAATGACAACACCTTTCTTCTTTTCCTTACCGAGGTGTTCTTGTTTCCGCTTATTGTTTTGCCGAGGTTGGACTTTGGGTTATTTCTTTCTTTACGTGCCCCTTAAGTTAGTGGAGGGTATCTACAATCGAGAAACGACTAAGAGGTGAATGGTTTTGCCACCTGTAGATTCTTTCACAGCCATAGGACTTTTTTAGGATAGGATTTTTGGTACAGAGCTCTGCCTGGCCAAGCTATAACCATGTACGGCAACCAGACCAGACTATCTACTGTGGCACAGAGAGACCAGAGAGTGCTTTATCTACTGTAATGTCCTTAAGACATAATTCACTTAAGCAGGTATTTGGTTAACTTAGAGGGCAATTACACCCAACACATTATTCGGATTATTCCCCTCTTGGTACCAAGTCTGATATTACTACTATACTTATAACTTTACTGTGCCACTGCAGGCGTAAACTATTATATAACACAAGACAAGAAAAAAAGATAAGAAAAGTCATTGCAAATTATCTCACATAAATATGCTCGGCTGTAGATGGAACGCCATGTGTTCAATAATTTTCTTAGGATAGAAATAATGAAACTTCTTGTCACAACACGTCACGTAACCAGGCACACCGTGTCTGTTTTTGTAGTGTTTCATCAAAGATCGGAAATGAAAACCACCCTCGTGGCAAATGCAGCATTCCATTTTGTAGAAAAGAGTTATTTGTCTATCCAAAGCTGCACCCTGCTTGGCAGGCCTGCCATCAATTAGCACTAAGGGATCCAGACACTCATTGGAGTAGTCCACTTCTTTTTCAATTTTAAGTACTTTATGGTTTGAATTATTTTTACCAACGTTTGTGGTACTGAGTAACTGTTTATCTACTTTTTCGGTGTGTGCGAATTCTTCTAAGGTCATAGACTCCATAAATTTTAAGTCTGCCGCGTTCTTTTTCTTTGACGGCATTGTTAATTTGTGTGCCTTAGAATCGCCCTGTTGGTGTTGTTCAGTGGGTATTGAAAATGACTTAACTTTGGTTGAGTTGACTGCTTTCTTTGGATCCTCTGGAATGTTTTGAGATGATAGTGCGCTTACAACCGGATGCGTTTTTTCGTTAGGGACTTGGATTTCACGTTTTTCTTCCATTTTCACTTTATGAAATTCCAAAAACTTTTGTGTTTTTTCAACCTTGACAGTATACAAATATAAGGCTGAAATTTGTTGTAAGCAATCATGGCATATTGCTTTTGGAAGGTTATCGTCTGTACGAATCTGAAAATGAAAGTTTTTAATTTTCACACAACAGATCGAAAAAAAGGTTCTACGTCACAATTGGGTTTTCAATAAAGATATCATTAGATATAATAGCAATTACACGGTTTAAATTCCTTGGGAGTATAATAACTAGATACATAGGGTACGCACGGCAGCATGATTGCGGCAATGGTGCGGAGCGCGAGCGCGTGGGCCGCCGCCACCTCCTGCGATGCTCATCACTCATGTGATGCTCGCGAAGGAGATGGCGGAGCGCGCCCGGGAGAGGTTCAGAACCCTCCCGGCCCGCCGAGCCCGCAACATGCTCGCCTCGCGTCGCAGGCGACTCAGGCGCCGGAGGTCGCTTAACGACCTCCGTCCTCCATGAGCGCAGGCCTGGGGGTGGCAGGTGAGGCCGCCTGTCACCCCAGCAGAAGCAGGCCGGGACGGTGGGGCGACTAGTGCCCCTTCCCCAAACCGGGGCAAGACGGGGACACCGTGGTTCCCAAACCCAAGGGGGCCATCTCGAAACCGGAGATGGCCCAGGGTCAGTCGGGGTGTGAGGGATATGCTCTATGGGCAACCTTACACTCCGGCGTCTGCAGACCCGAGACGGCGTGCGGTTTTAGTCGGTTCAAGCCCGACATAACCGCCCCCGCTGGTCGTCGGGGGGGTATCCGAGGGGATTTCCGCACGAAAAAAAAAAAAAAAAAGGGTACGCACGTGTATCGAATTGGTACAAGGTCGCGATAGATTTGTTTAGTATATTTAGCTATTGTATTAGTCTCCTAGCCAACCCTGTGCGTTGAACTCTATATAAATTTGCTGACTTGTGCTTAGAACAGATCTGTATTTTATTGAGCTGAGAGTGAGACGAAGTCGAGCGAAAGCTTCTTTCACTCCACTGATGTATTTCGTTTGTGTTCCTTTAGCGCCGAGACCTAGACCTAGCTGATTTCTCAAAAACCACAATTAGTAAAATTTACGTTTTGGCGTCAAAACGTAGCCTATAACCATAAATACCGCATAAAAAAAGAAAACTGAAAATCGGACAAGACACGGAGGAATAATCACCGAACAAAAAATCTATAGCTGATTTCTCAAAAACTACAATTTGCATAACCTGAATTTTGTGAATTGTAGGTAATCATGTAGTGCACTCTCAGCTCAACATTGCAACAGCAGAATGCATTGCGCCCCTAGTAAGTTTTATAACCTGATTAATATTTTATAGCAATCGCTTCACTTCGCTATAAATGAGTTTTTTTTGTTATCAATCAATCAATCAATTAGCCTATTGCAGTCCACTGCAATAGGCTAATTGATTGGCTTTTTTTGTTAAGCCATTGTTATTTAGACATGTATAATATATAGCCTATGTCCATCGGGGATAATGTACCTTTCAAATGGTGAATGAATTATACCAATAAGTGCAGTGGTTCCGAAGATTACCCCCAACATACCTATAAACAAACTCACATAATTCAGCCTCTCTCTTTATAACATTAGTATAGATGTGATAGTCACAGGGCGATGTGGTTGCAAAGTGATAAAGCCCATCAATAAAATAAAAAAACCACGCTGTTCGGGCAATCATAACACAGAATTGATTTATATTCATTTTCTACAGAAGTATTATCATTATTTATTCATCATTCATCATTAGGTACCTATTATTTTATTGTTTTCTTTAAAGCATTGTTTACCTACAATATTATAACTTGGGCACATAGTGGGTATTACTATTTTGCATAAATAATATATGTATTTTTTTGTTAACATATAGATATGTATACATGCATCGATGAAAGTTGTTGATAGTATAATGACATTATTGCTTCGTGTTAAATAGCTGTTTAGCAGCATTAAGTTGTCCAAGTCCTTATTGAATTTCTTTGGGTCTGTTATGAATTATAATTATGATAAATAAATCAATATGTACAGTTGGATGCCAAACTACAAATGAAAATAGTCTTACAACGACATCGAAAAGCCTCTTGATTTTACGTTTTACTTCAGTACTGAGTGGTTTGAGTTTGATTACATCGGTACATAGGCACATGCGACACGATAATTCACGAACTATAGTTTTTTCTAAAGATTGAAAGTCATTCATGCTGGCGATTTTCTAAAAAAATTCAGTACATTAGTACCGATTATTTATGCAGATTTATTTGTACATGACAAAAAAGTATTTTCAACGATTTTATAATTTTGGTACAACGCGAATGTGACAGATGTATGGTTGTATTTTTTTACAATTCGTATGGAAGTATCAGCCAGCGCAAAATTAATCGGATTTCTTCTGTGCAAAACCTTTTCATATCCAATATCAATTTATTTTAATACTATTGTTTTATTTATTAAAAAATTGGTGAGTTTTTATATAAATGTATCCAAAACTATTAATTGTTCAAAATATGTTAAAGTTATCAGTAGGTAGAAAGATCCGTCTACCGACATTTATTTTGTAAAAAAATAAAATTAGCTGACGTGTAGTGACAGGTGTACTATGCCAAATCGAATGCCAAATAATCGAATATCAATTGATCGACCACTATAAATCGAACATCCCAATACTCGAACGTTCATGAAATCGAATGCTTAATATATCGAACATTCAATATATCGTACACTCAATACATCGAGTTTTTTTTTTTTAATATTTAGGACACGTCAATTTGACTTCACCTCGCCTGATGGTAAGCTAAAGGTAAAGTCTCAGGAAAGAGGGTCACCATTACAAACACGTGCCATGTTAACAATGGTGGCACTCAGCTTGACGGCCTCATCAGAAGAGGATTGTCGTTGAAGCACCGCGTGACACCCACCGGTCCCACTAGTGCTGCGACCACAATCCCCTGCCCGGCTATGGTATGGTATGGTTTCGCGAGCTGGTATCCGCAACTTAGTCCCGAGTTTATAGTGTGGCTGTTTAAAGCTTGCAGCACGGCCATGATGTCGGAGAGTATGCGTATTGAGTGGCCTTCCACTCTCCTGGCCATCATGGGGCGGATTTCTGTTTCGTAAAGCCACAGGATGATTTTCGGTGATAATCCCCATTTTTTACCAATCATTCTTCTGCACTGCCAGAAGGTAATGCCGGCCTTTTGTAATTTATTGTCTAGGTGGCTACTCCACTTTAACTTGCTGGCAAGAATAACGCCAAGGTATTTTACCTCTTTTGACAGTTGGAGTTCCGTGTCAAAGAGTTTGGGTAATCGGTATTCGCCTAATACCCTTTTGTTCGTAAACATGACTAACTCGGTTTTGTTCGGATTCACCGATAGTTCGAATTCCCCGCACCATTTTTCTACGATGCGTAAGGCTTGTTGGGTTAGTTTACAGACCGTTCCCGCTACCTTCCCTGAGATAAGGATTGTTAGGTCGTCGGCGTAGCCTATTGTGTAGTCGCGGTTTTTGTTCAGCCTTGTGATTAGGTCATCTATCACTAAATTCCACAGAAGGGGAGAGATAACTCCACCCTGCGGGCAGCCTTTGGCGATCAGAGCTGTCTGATCTTCTTCCCCAAGGCGAACTACTCTTTTGCTGAGCATGTTTTGACAGGGCGGCCTTAATACTGGTGAAGCTGGTTTTGTCGAAAGCTCCTTCGATGTCAATGAACGTTCCTAGGCAGAAGCCTTTTTGTTCGATCGCTTCCTCTACCCGGCTGACTACCAGATGGAGGGCTGATTTCGTAGACTTACCGGAGCTGTATGCGTGCTGGTTTGCATGTTTTAGTGCACCATCTTTCAGCTCCCTCTCGCATAGGCGTTCCATGGTCTTTAGCATGAAGGAGGTCAGACTGATTGGTCGATGTGCTTTGGGATTTGTGTAGTCACCCTTTCCTGGCTTCGGGATGAAAATTACTCCTACTTCCCGCCATCCTTTTGGAACGTATCTGTGTGCCAGACAGGCTTTAAAGATACGCTCCAGTCTGCTTGCGACTAGTTTGTCGCCCCACTGTAGCATAGGAGGGATGATTCGGTCGGGGCCAGCTGCCTTATAAGGGTGAAAACTACTGATGGCCCACTGGACTTTTTCCAGTGTGACCACTTTGTTTGCATACTGCCAGTCTCGGGCAGTAGGTGTTATGGTTTCATCGTGCCAGTTGATTGTCGTCGTGAAGACGTATCCAGGGAAGTGGGTTTCGATGAGTACGCGTCTAGACTCTTCTGGCGATGTTGTGAGTGTATTATCCTGTTTTTTAAGGGCGGTCAGTGCCATCGGTTTTGTCTGCGCTAGGACTTTCCTTACCCTGTTTGCTTGTTGGCATGATTCTATGTTCCCACAGAATTTTCGCCAACCCTGTTTGCTTCGGTATCTAATACATTTTTTGTAGCTGGATTTGGCTGAACGATAGGCGTCCCAGTCTTCATCTGCACAAGTATTCATAGCCCTGTTGAAAGCCCTTCTAACCTTCCTTCGCTTGCGCTCTAGCTCTGGGCCCCACCATGGCTGTTTGCCTGGGGTTTTGGGAGGTAGGGTTTCTGGGCATGCTATGTGGTAGCTGTCTATTATAGATTTGGTTAGGTGGTTTACCTGTTCCTCAATCTGTATGATGTTGTCGAGAGTCAGTGGGGAGCGCTGTTGAGCAAGTCTATTTGCCAGATGCTGCTCAAATTTCACCTTGTCGGTTTTCCTCGGGTTGCGTTTTGGCAGAGTTTGTAGTGTCCCCGCCTGTAGATCGAAGCGAATCCACCTGTGGTCTGAGCAGGATGCCTCCTTGGAGACGTGCCAGCTCATGATGGCTTCCGCTGCGTTTTCAGTAGCTAGTGTTAAATCAATAATCGTACGGCTCTTTTTGGTGACGAAGGTTGGTTCAAAAGCCGGTGTTTAGTAAGGTAAGGTTAGTAGTGAAAAGATTTTCAACAAGGGACTTACCTCTGTCGTTTTGAGTGCTCATGCTCCATAGCGGATGATGAGCATTGGTGTCGGCCCCAATTATGACCTCCACCCTTTCCCTTTCGCAGTGGTCCACCAGCCGGGTGAGGTCTTGCGGGGGCAGCTCCTCCTTTTCGGGCATGTAGGCTGAGGCGAGGATGACCACCTTGTCCTCGACGTCCAGCTGTGTGTGCAGCCTTATGGCAGTGAGGTCTCTGCAACAGAACCCTGTGAGGACCTGTGTTTTTAGGTTTTTCGTGACATATATACACGATCTGGTTCGGTCGCTGTTTAGCCCCCTTCGCTTCGCCACTGGTAGGCGGAATATTCCGTCCACCAGCGGCGAAGCTAAGGGTACCGATGGCCTCTGTTTTCGTTTCCGAGACAGAGGGTTGTGAAGAAGAAAGCAGAGACTTGGCCGCGGTCGCCGCCATACGCCTCTTCTTCTTCGTTTTTCGGACCTTCCGTTTCTTTGGCTTGACTGGTTCGGCAGCTGCCTTGCCATCCACGCCAATCGGTTGGGTGCGTGCCCTGGTCCTGTTTGCCCCCTTTCTCTTAAGCAGTTGCCAGCCTTCCGAGAAAGCGTCCTCCGGTTGGCAGGAAGCTACCGGACTGACGCTACGGGGGCCTTCCCCGGGGGGAGGTTTGTGAGACAAAGGGGTTTCCCCCTTATGTGTGTGATTACCTTCGCGGGTACCCGTAGATGGAACCACTGAGCTTCCCGTGAAGATTGTTTCGGCGCCCGCACTGGCACCCGTAGATGAAACCACTGAGCTTCCAGTTTGGGCTGAGGTTGTGAGTCTCTGTTTTGTGTGTTTGCCTCCACCGGTACCTGCAGCCGAGGCCACTAAGCTTCCGGTTTTGGCCAAGTGTGCGCTGAGGGCGCGTGTGGTGCTTTCGCCCTCCCTGGTACCCGTAGTTTTAAGCACTGAGCTGCCAGTTTGGGCGGTGTGGTGAGTTATGTGGGTGCCTTTCCCGGTGCCTGCAGCCGGGGCCGCTGAGCTGCCGGTTCGGGCCAAGTGTGCGCTGAAGGCGCGTGTGCAGTCATTCCCTTGACTGGTACCCGCAGTCTGGACCACTGAGCTGCCAGTCTTGGGATTTGTGGTGTTAGTTTTTTTATTGGTAGTTGGCCTATCCATGTTATTGTTAAATTTTAATTTCGTCCCTTTGGCTTCCCACCCTCCACGGAGCCCGCAACTGGGAGTGCCTTACTCGACTTAATTTGAGGGGCAATAGGACTACCAAAGAGATATAGGAGTGCAAGGCTGGTTTACAGTGCGACATCGGGAGCTCGATCGGGTTGGCGCTGGGGGCATGAAATGGCCTACCCACAACGGCTGGTCAACCCTCACTTACCCCGTCAGCATGACCTTTACCCACCACGATAGTCGTCCAAAGACGGTTATCGTGGACCCTACACTCCTCGCCAGTGGCCCACTAATGGGACACCTTGACCTAATTTCCCCAACCATGGCTAGTGTTTGGGGCTACCGTTTAGGCTGAAATCCAGGCCAAAGAGGGCGTGTTGCCTCGCGGACGCATAACCGCCAGCGCCGTTTGGCTCAGCCCTCCAGGATCCCTTCATCCCTGCGTACAGCGCTCAACTGCGCAGGTCCATGAAGCAGGTGACTGCCCAGTCACAAGGGTTATTTTTGTTTCAGGGTTTTCTTCCCCTAGCCAGATGGTCCGGTTATGGCGCCGGAGATTCGCCCTCGTGCATCATATTTAGCTACTACAGTTCCGAGGTAGTTGGAATGAGCGAGGCTCGTTATAAACCATAGCATTGCCCGGAGGAGACGACCCGCCCGGATGTATCCAAGCGAGCCCGCACCCAGGCCGCGGCGGCAGCCTGGGAGCGGCGGGGACGTATATGAAGCACTTGCTGGTGCGCGCCGAACAGCCTAGCTTCGCTCACCTAGGCGTACGCTATTGTCATCTTAGCATTTATGTTAAAGGTAAATTCCCTGGCAGAAGTCACCCCACTAAGGACTAAACACCGAACCCCCCCTGCCCGGCTATGCACTTGCTGATCCCTGAACGCAATTAAACCGAAATTGGATTACTATGGAGGGTTTTTCGCAATCGTGCACGGTGGTACCCACCCGGCCGAATTTTGTGACAAATTTGTGTCGTCAAATTTCTACCACCAGTAACTTAATGGAGTATTCAAAATATCGAATGTTTGTTTCATCGAGCGTTCAACGCATCGCATATTCATTCTATTGAAATATCAATATAGGTACTGAATACTTTTTATATGGTAGAATACAAGAAAAACACAAAATTTACTAATAAATCACATGTAATCTTTTTAACACCCCGACTCAGAGTACCCCGACTCGGATAGGTGAGGTTAGAAGGCTAAGGCGGGAGCTCCGTCTTAGCCTTCGTGGTGAAGGTTGCGCCCATATTGTGTTACTTGTGTTCATCTGCAGGGGGTGGAATCGATTGCGCGGATTGTGCCCATTGAACTGGTTATTTATTTATAAGATGAAGATATTGTAAAATTTGTTAATTTTTATTAATCCGAACAAACGGTATTGTCCTTGAAGCCAGCGATTGAAATGTACTCTGTAGTCAGAGCGTTCCCCCTGTAAGGGACTGGTCGCGGTTCCAAGTACTATTGATGAGAGCCTTCCGATCCAGGCGTCTGAGCGCCCAACGTGGATCCGGGGGATTCGCGATAGTCGGCGGCAGGTTAGGTGGAGGGGAGACGTTGAACCGAATGTACCTATGGTCGGAATCCGTCTCCTCCTCCTCCACCACGCGCCAACCCTGGACGCGGCGGGCGAGAGCAGGGTTCGAGAATGCAACATCCACGACCGAACTGAGCCCCCGCCGCTCCCAGGTGGCGACACTCCCCCGGTTGAGGACCTCTAGACCACGGGTGTTGGCCCAGTCCTCCAGTACTCGCCCCTTTTCGTTGGTTTCCCGGGAGCCCCAAGCCAGAGACCAGGCGTTGAAGTCTCCCAGGACCAAGACAGGGTGAGGACGGCACGCCGCGAGAACGATGTCCAGTTCAGCGAGCCTTAGCTCAAGGTCGTACTGGTCAAGGCTTGGCGAGAAGTAGACGGCCACGATAGCCTAGCCCTCATAGTCCGCCGCGACACAGCCTCTACCCCTTGCAATGAGTGCAAGGCGCGAGGTGTCCGCGACGGAACCCCCGAAAACGGTCGCTACACCGTCTTGGTCCACCGGGCTTCCGGGGTGGACCCAGTACGGCTCAGCGACCACGACCACATTGATAGACCACTGCACGGTGCTCTGGTACAGAAGATCCTGAGCACCGGACCAGTGGTTTATGTTCGCTTGCAGGATGCGGATTGGTGTGTCCATTATTGGTCTTCCATTTCCGCATCCCGCCGTGTATGTGGCCGCTCCTGAGCGGCATCCCCGCTACCCATTGCGGACAAGCGGGGCTTTGGCCTCGAGGCGGCGCAGGTTTTGCTATCCGCCCGGTGCTCCGCCGCTTTGCCCTGCGCTACGCATTTGTAGCAGCGCGGTGGAGCATCACAAGCACTGGCCTTGTGCCCGGGCTGACTACAGCGGAAGCACCGATCCCCCACGGTGTCTCCCGCTGTGCACTGCACTCCTACATGCTCCAAGGCCCGGCACCTAGAGCATGCAGGAGTTGCACCCGCGCCTTAAGGAAGCCCCCAAGGAGGATGAACGAGGAGGAACCGGATTTCTCCGGCTCTCACCTGATCACGGGAGCAACCGCCCACCTCCACGACGGCGGAGATAATTTCCTCCGTCGTGGCCGCGTCATCCAGACCCGAAATGCGCAGACCTGCGCATTTGTTGGGTCTGGTGACGAGGACGGCTTCGGTATCCAGCGACTCCCTCAGCTTGGCCGCTAGGACGTCGGCTTTGGGGCCGCTGGTGGCGCCGGAGACCTCGAGGAGGCGAGCTCCGGTGCGAGTTATTTTGCACCGGAGCCCCCCCTCAATCTCGAGGGCCTTGAGGTCCACTGAGGCTTTCACCTGCCTCAGGACCTGGGCGTACCCCACGCCCTTCTCCACACCCTCCGTCGTCACCGTTTGGACGACGGCTGTGGAGCGTGGGGCGCGGAGCCTCTTCGGCGCCTTCGCCGCAGCGGCTTTGGCCGCCTTCTTAGCCGCCTTTTTGGCGGCTCCCGCTACCACCCATTCCTCCCCTCTGGAGGAACGCTCGGGTGCAGCGGGAGCGGCGGGGGTGCCGCGCTTCTTCCCCTTCCCTTGTGGCGTTGGGGCCACTGGGGCGGCGGGGCCGGGCTTACCACTGACAGCAGCCGCGGAAGACGCAGTCCGTGTCAGTGGGGGAGGGTAAGCCCGGTCCTCCAAAACGCCGAGCCACCTCTCGATGGCCGCCAAGAGCTGCACCACACTAGGCGCAGGCTCAGGCGGCGGATTGGGCGCCGGCCTAGGCGCTGTTTTCGGCGCCGGCTTAGGTGCCGACTTTGTGGCCGGCTTTGGCGCTGAATTTGGCGCCGACGTAGGCGCCCCCTCTGGCCGCGCAAGAGCCCTCGGGTGGTCCGCCACCTCCTATGCTCTTGGGGCCTTCTGAGCCTCCGGGGATCCCCTGACCATCTGGGTCAGTTGCCTGACCTTCTCCCGGAGGACCCGCTATTGCTCCAAGGAGTTGGCCAGCTCAGTTTCCAGGCTTGTGACCCGGGCCCTGAGCTTCACCTCCTCCTCGAAGACGCTCCAACCAAGAAGCTCCTCCAGCGAGAAGGATGAGCCTTAAGAAAGGGTAGCGTGCTATGAAGAGAATTACGAAGCTCGACTAATAAGGTAAATAACTAGCGTAAAAACTCACCACTCTCTATCGTATAAAAAATATTAAAATTAATAGGCATCTAAACATGTTACACTTTTTTTTTTTACGTGCGAAAATCCCTTCGGATACCCCCCCGCCGGCCAGCGGGGGTGGTTATGTCGTGTCTCGACTAAAACCGCACGGTGTCCTCCCCAAGTGTCCGTTGCCGGGCAACATGTTACACTTCAGTAGTTATCAATCATTATATTTGGAGGGTAGGCACTGTTAAGTTGCGGTTTGAAGCTTTCAACTTAGATTTTGGTGAAGTAAGATTTTAAGACTTACAGTAAGTAGGTACGTGAGTTTTTTAAGAATTTATGAATTTGCATCGTAGATAGTTCTTAGTTAAAAGTTTAAAGTTGATTATTTTTGCTTTAGAGTACCAACAAGTTCTTTAACTTAATCGATTTGGGTTTCTTTTAGCAGTTTTAAAATACTTTCAATCTAATGTGTAAGTATACTGTTTAGTAAACGTTTAACATGTTTAATGTTGAAATATATTTCACCAGTGACTGGATAACTATTTAGTAATCTGTGGTTTAGTACAGAATTACTCCATTAGTATACTTGTGTCCCAAGCGACTGTCTTACTGAATTTCAACTGACGTTTGAAAGTGATGTTCTGTTTGTTTTCTTCTTACTTTTATTTTCAATGTATTTTTAAAAACAAACCATATACTAAAATTTTCACTTTGTTATTCATGAGAAAATAAAACTTGGTATTATTTCTCACTCATACAACATATAAAAAAGCGGCCAAGTCGGATTCGCCCATGAAGGGTTCCGTAGCAGTAACATAATAATGCTTTTTTTTTAAATTTTACATTTGAGTTGATTGAATGAAAGGTAAATGGCGTTTTACGATTTATGACGTATTAAAAAAACACTACTTACTACATCTTGTTCAAACCAATTTTCGGTGGAAGTTTCCATAGTACTGTGCATGTTTTTTTTTTTTGGTTTTGTCATTCTCTTATTTTAGAAGTTACAGGGGGACGGGGACGGGGGGCCACACATTTTACCACTTTGGAAGTATCTCTCGCGCAAACTATTCAGTTTAGAGAAAAATTATATTAGAAATCTCAATATAATTTTTGAAGACCTATCCATAGATACCTTTTTTTTTTTTTCGTGCAAAAATCCCCTCGGATACCCCCCCGCCCGCCAGCGGGGGCGGTTATGTCGGGCTTGAACCGACTAAAACCGCACGCCGTCTCGTGTCTGCAGACGCCGGGGTGTAAGGTTGCCCATAGAGCATATCCCTCGCACCCCGACTGACCCTGGGCCATCTCCGGTTTCGAGATGGCCCCCTCGGGTTTGGGAACCACGGTGTCCCCGTCTTGCCCCGGTTTGGGGGAGGGGCGCTAGTCGCCCCACCGTCCCGGCCTGCTTCTGCTGGGGTGACAGGCGGCCTCACCTGCCACCCCCAGGCCTGCGCTCATGGAGGACGGGGGACCCGAGCTAGAGGACTCCCACCCCGATGGCTGCCACGAGGTCACGCCTCGGCACCTCCCACGCCGGGCAGTCCACCAGCGTGTGCAGCCCTGAGTCCTTGCTCGCGTCACAGTCATGACACTCAGGCGTTGGCTCCTTCCAGATCCGATGCAGGTGGTCCCCGAAGCAGCCCTTCCCGGAGATCACCTGCGTCAGTCGGTACGAGAGGCTTCCGTGTCGCCTCTCTAGCCAATCCTCCATGATGGGCCTTACCGCCGCTATTGCGGCGCGGCGTGCCCTGCGCTTGGTCGCCCAAGTTATTCCTTCCACTCCACCACGATGGCCTGGCGGAGCTGGGACTGCATGGCCTCGATTTCTCGATGCTCGGGGTTCAGTCCCTGCTCCCGCGCCTCCTTTCGCCACTGGTACAGTTGCGAAAGGGCTCTCGCCTCCAGGTCCCATGGCGGAGTTCCGGCAAGGAGACTCGCCGCCTCGAAGGAGATCGTGCGGTACCCGTGGATGACCCTGATGGCCATCACTCGCTGCGGAGCGCGCAGCATCCGCACACTTCCGGCCTTCAGGGCCTCCGCCCATATTGGGCACCCATACAGGGCCATGGACCGCACGATCCCCGCGTAGAGTCTCCTACAGGAGTCATCGGGCCCCTTCATGTTGGGCAGCAGCCGCGCCAGAGCGAGAGCTGTGCCCTTCAGTTTGGGGGCCAGACTTCGGATGTGCTCTCCGAAGTCCCATCGGCCGTCGAGCACGAGCCCCAAATATTTCATTTGGGGCTTGATGCCGATGTGATTACCTCCCACGATGAGACTGGATCCCTCAGGTGGCTTGCTCCGAGGCCCATGAAAGAATAGGGCCTCGGTTTTATGCAGAGCCACCTCGAGACCCAGCCGCCGGATCCGCTCCACGACTTGGGCAACCGCGGTCGTGGCCTTTAAGGTCGCTTCGCTTCGCATGACACGCTCGTGACGAGCGTGTCATCCGCGTAACACGTGACGGCGGCACCGTCTGCGAGCTCACCGCGAAGCACCCAGTCGTATCCGATATTCCACAGGAGCGGCCCCAGGACCGATCCCTGCGGAACACCGCACGACATCTCACGCCGACCGAGACCGGTCACGGTTGGGTAGAAGACGGCTCTCTCCGTCAAATACGCCCCGACTATGGGGCGGAGGTAGAGAGGCACTTCGTGATACACGAGCGCCTCCCTAATGCAACTCCAGGGCAAGGTGTTGAACGCGTTGGCGATGTCCAGGGACACCGCCAACATCACCTCACCCCGGGCTACTGCATCCTCCGCCAGAGCCCTCACGCCCATGATGGCATCCACGGTGGAGCGCCTCTGGCGGAAGCCATATTGGCCATCCGCCAGGTCCGGCCCCACTCTTGAGAGGTGCTCGACGAGGCACTTCGCAATTACTCTTTCAAAGAGCTTGCACACCTCGTCGAGCAACACTATGGGCCGGTAGGCGGACGGTGAGTCCGCCGGACCCCTCCTTTCGGATGAGGACCAGTTTCCCCGTCTTCCACAATTTCCCCTTACCATTAGGTAGGGCCGCCCCCAAGGGTCCCGCTCCAGCGTCTCTGTTGTATATTAATGTCGGTACTTGAATAAACAGTGCGCTTTAATATGATTTTAGATTGACATGGTCATTTACATTAAAATTAGAATTATAAACGGGATATTTACCATGTTTAGTATCTTTTTCGAGAATCCGATATTTCGGCACTGTTACAAGTACCATGATCACGGATGTACTAAAGTTCTGCAAGCTAGTTGTTACTCGGCAAACCGTATCGGTCTACCCTCTTCCTCACTCGTTTCTGACGCGCGTCACCACTACCACTGTCCGCGTTCTCACTACGCACTCGATCACGTTCACGACACACAACACTCACAGTATCGGCTCGCGCGGTTTTTGGAATTGCAGTTTGTTTGGGCGTTGTGAACATACGGATCACTGGATGCCAGACACTCGACAGTTGAAACCCATCCTCCCGGTTGAAGTTCTTGTACTTTTTAATTTCAATTGCTTCTTTCACCATTCTGGGTATGTAGTGGCGTTCTGTCGAGAGAATCTGAGGGTTATGTAACTCAATCCAGTGATTCGTCCCCTCCTCCAAAAGATGTTGAGCGATAGCCGATTTCTGTGGCTCGTTATTTTTGACCGCCCTGATGCTGTGAGTGTTGTGTGTCGTGAACGTGATCGAGTGCGTAGTGAGAACGCGGACAGTGGTAGTGGTGACGCGCGTCAGAAACGAGTGAGGAAGAGGGTAGACCGATACGGTTTGCCGAGTAACAACTAGCTTGCAGAACTTTAGTACATCCGTGATCATGGTACTTGTAACAGTGCCGAAATATCGGATTCTCGAAAAAGATACTAAACATGGTAAATATCCCGTTTATAATTCTAATTTTAATGTAAATGACCATGTCAATCTAAAATCATATATAGTGCACCGGTACGGGCCGGAATGTGTCAGACTAATTAAACAACTTGAACGCGCGCGGAAAACGGGTGAGTGTCTTAGTGAATCACTAATATTTCTAGTGAAGTGTCGGGATGCAGACGTTATACCTGTTTGTTGTCGGATAAAACCCCGCAACGACATTCACGGTTCCGCGGGCATTCTACGAAACGCAAGTGTAAAGTTATTGCGCAAGTCAATCAGTAACACCAGATACCGTCTAGACAAAATTCAGTGTGACTTATATCGAGTACATCAACGGTGCAGTGCAGTGTTAACATGGAGTGACTTTGATAAGTGTGATCGTATTACGTACTTACAAGCACAGCGTTCGCGAGAACTGAGTGCTTTGAAACAACAGCAAAAATTTGACGCACTGATGAAAAAACAAAAACCATCTGTCCCCTACCATGAAAACACATGTAATAAACGCACAGTAGTCAATCTTTCGGACATAGTGCTAACCGAGCCAGCACGGAATATCCTGGAGAGAGGGTTGAATTTCGCTCTAACACCAAGTCGTATTCCATATGATAAAGTGATCGGAACTGTGGAGGAAGTGGTGCGATGGAATAAAATACCTGCTTCCGAAGCGGAGATTTTAAGGCAAGATGTCGCTATCACTTTACGTCACTCGAAGCCTCCACAGCCGAACATATCGGTCACCGAACTTGCCGCATTACGTGACCTTCGTGATGATAAGAGCGTTCTGGTATTGAAAGCCGACAAAGGAAATGCGACGGTAGTCATGAATGTCACTGAATACGACAGAAAAATTCGTGATTTATTGAGTGACGTGGGTACCTACAAAAAGGTGACTTACAACCCGACGGCTAGGACGAACCGAAGCACCCTGAACCTGATTAAGAAATGCAGAGGGGCAATCGGCGAGGACATGACAGTACACCTACTGAGACCGCGAACCTGTCAACCGCCCAGGCTATATGGATTGCCTAAGGTCCACAAGACAAACGTCCCTCTACGACCAATCGTGAGTCAAATTGACTCACCCACGTACGAACTGGCAAAACATGTAGCGGGTGTCCTGCAGCCACTGCTGGGTAAATCAACATCGTTTGTGAAAGACTCCCGCCATTTCATCGAAATTTTACGTCTGGAGAATGTGAACGACAACGAAGTGATGGTCAGTTTTGACGTAGAGTCACTGTTCACAAATGTGCCAATAGATGAGTGCATGGACGTCATCAGAGATGTTATTAGGGACAACAACATTCCAGTGGAATATGCCGAACTTGTGCAGCACTGCATAGCCACGAATTACTTCGTATACCAAGGCGAGTACTACCTTCAAATAGACGGCGTGGCAATGGGCAGCCCAGTGGCTCCAGTGGTAGCCAACCTCTGGATGGAACACTTTGAAAACAGAGCCATTGCCACTGCACCTCATGTTGTCAAAGTTTGGAAGAGGTATGCCGATGACGTTTTTTGTATACTGGAGGGTGACGAAAGTGTTGTGAAGGGATACTTGGCACATCTCAATAGCATTCATAGGAAGATCCAGTTTACCCATGAAATGGCAAGGGAAAGAAGTCTAGCATTTCTTGACGTAAAGGTGGTAGTTCGAGAAGATGGTTCCCTGGGTCACACAGTGTACAGGAAGCCCACTCACACTGACCGATACCTGCACGCCAGCTCGCATCACCATCCCCGTCAACTGAACTCTGTAGTGACGTCACTTACCGACCGTGCATATAGTCTATGCGACGAGGAACATTTAAATGCTGAAATTGTACACCTAAGGGGCGTTCTACAGAGAAATGGTTACAAGAAGCGTATCATGCCACCTAGATACACACCAGCACCTAAACGCCTGGACTATAAGGTTGAACGACAACCCGCGTACTTACCATACGTGAAAGGAGTGACAGATAAGGTCGCTAATATTTTAAAGAAGTTCTCAGTAAAAACTATCTTCACTCCTTTTAAGAAACTGTCTCAATACCTACGCACACCCAAAGACAGTTTTCCCTTAGAACATCCAGGTGTTTATAAAGTTGACTGCAGCTGTGGGAGCTCCTATATAGGCCAGACCAAACGTACTGTCTCAAGCCGGATCAAGGAGCACATCAGGGCGGTCAAAAATAACGAGCCACAGAAATCGGCTATCGCTCAACATCTTTTGGAGGAGGGGACGAATCACTGGATTGAGTTACATAACCCTCAGATTCTCTCGACAGAACGCCACTACATACCCAGAATGGTGAAAGAAGCAATTGAAATTAAAAAGTACAAGAACTTCAACCGGGAGGATGGGTTTCAACTGTCGAGTGTCTGGCATCCAGTGATCCGTATGTTCACAACGCCCAAACAAACTGCAATTCCAAAAACCGCGCGAGCCGATACTGTGAGTGTTGTGTGTCGTGAACGTGATCGAGTGCGTAGTGAGAACGCGGACAGTGGTAGTGGTGACGCGCGTCAGAAACGAGTGAGGAAGAGGGTAGACCGATACGGTTTGCCGAGTAACAACTAGCTTGCAGAACTTTAGTACATCCGTGATCATGGTACTTGTAACAGTGCCGAAATATCGGATTCTCGAAAAAGATACTAAACATGGTAAATATCCCGTTTATAATTCTAATTTTAATGTAAATGACCATGTCAATCTAAAATCATATATAATATTCATAATAAATACAAATAGCAAAATAATATATAAGCAGGAAATGAGACCGGAATGAATTTTTGTGACCTTTGACCTTGAAATTTAGTAGTTGCGTACACCCTACCATATGTAGGTTTTGAGACAACTTTTAGGGTGTCAATATACAAGTATTTACAGACCTACAGTTGGGTATCTCGAATTCCGAGATGAACTTACTATAATGACTGGACTATGTAGGCATCCACTAAGAAAGGACTTTTGAAAATTTCACTTCTAAGCTGGCAAAATAAGGGATGAACGTTTGTATGAAAGTTCATTATTTTATTTAGAAAAGATAGAAGAATACAATTTCATACACCTGCATTGGTTAGAAATGATTGAAGAAAACCATCAGCGCAAATAAGGGTTGAAAGTTTATATGAGAAGTTCGTAATTTTTGAAAAATGAAGCATGATAATTCAAATATCTACTTTTGGTTACGAATAAATGAATAAGTGTATCAGCGTTCTCCAAAAAAAATACATCACCTACTTTTGATACCTAGGTATGATCATCAACTTGTGACGCTGAGTGTACCTACGTAAATGGTGATAAGTACGTAGGTAGGTACAACAACTTACTTATGTTTAATTATTCTTAATTTGGTTTTTCCATCAATTTAGTATACTAGCTGTTGTCCGCGACTTCGTCCGCTTTAAATTCTGAATAGATCAAGGTATGTTCCTGTAGTTTCGAACCCAATATGTATTAGGTTACCTATTTCATCGTTATATTTTCAATCACTTATCATGTTGGAATAGATGTTTACATGTAACATTGAAATAAATTCTACCTGGTTCCCTAATATAATAGCGTGATGATATTTATTATCAACGGTTGAGTTTCTAGTCAACTTTAACAGATTACACGTAGGTTATTCTGTAGTTTCGAGATTTCATAGTATGCTACTCATCACCTTTTAGCTATAGCGTGATGATTTATAGTCCGACCGTTGACCATGTCCTAGTTCTATCAAACTGCATAATTTCGTGATGAAAATAATTCTGCTTTGTAATTACGAGTATAAAGGAATGATCAATAATAGATCTGGTCGATTTTACCCTGCTGCTCCTATCACACTTATAATAGCGTGATGAAATATAGCGCAGTTTATGAACATACCCTAGAAGAATGTTCATGCTAAATTTCTGCTGAATCAGTCCAGCGGTTTTCAAGTGATGCTCGGACATCGATTATAAGAGACAAACAGAAAAAAAAAAATTCCATTTATCACATTTTTGGCATCGGTATCGTTCCTAGAACACAAAAATTATTTTTTCGAAACAATATTCAATGTACAGTTTTCACTTCGTTCGTTTTATTAGAATATGTATAGATGTTAATAATATTATGTACTTCTGATGTATAGTAAAATCAGTTGAAATTTATTACAGTGCCGTCAATGGTCAAATATAAGTTATTAATAAGGATCGAAAATCATTTTGTCGTCATTAAAAAGCTGTCACATATGTTATAAATTTTCCCATATCTACGTTTTTGATAAGTTTAAATAGCCACAGGGATATTGATTAACCTAGTATTATATTTTAGAAACCTTTACACAGCTTAATATGACCAAAATAGGTATTTATTTTATTCATTTATTAAATATGAGCCTATTAGTGTCATCTATTGGTGAAACTAAATACTAATTTTAGAATGTACTGGTTGGGTATGCATGGCGATAATATTTTTAAAACGTTTCCATGCAAAATTTTAGGAATACGAATTACGAATTTCAAATGTAGATTTACATCTTCACTCAAATACGGTCGTCTGTTATATCTCAGCTAATTACAAAACTGGCACTGCCAATGAAGGAAGCACTGCCAATTATTACTTTTTAATTATCATGATGATGCATTTGGAATATGTTTGTAACAATAATTTTTATTTACAGATTGCACTCATAACTTGGATGAATATATTAACATGGATTTCGAAGTTGGACCTGGTCAAGTTTTAAACTTGACAGATTTCGTACAGCGCTTCTTCAAAATGAACAAGTAGTGCACAGGTGATACAACTAGATAGGAAATATTATTTTAACACTAGTTTCATGAGCCTATTGGTTTGTGTTTTATGTTGATTATGTTTTAATAATCTTAATTTAAATTATAACATTATTGTCTTTTAGTGAAGTGTTCTATGGAATGATTTGAAATCATGGTGTCATGGTGCCATACTGATAATAATATAGCATCAGCTAAATATTTTACTTCTGTCTGCCAAATACTGAACCACCATTTAAAAGTAAGCAAGACTTAACACTAAAAATATTGCATTGTGTAGGTACTTAAACATCAAGCTAACTTCTGAATTGAGTGGTTCGGTACATTATGTTAGTAAGTATTAATAACGATTGATTCAATTTAAGCAATTATTTTATTCATGGTAAAAAGTTTTTTTAGCCGATCGTATCTATGGAATTGCAAACATTGAGGACACTGATTTTAACATATATTATATGTTGGCGTACATTCCACAAAGTCAAAAGACACTGTTTACCTTAACAAATGAAAATATATTTTGAATATCATAAGTAATTATGAAAATATACAATATTTTAATTATTTGCGTACATAATACCGCAACGATACAAACCACACGCCATAACACGGGATAACTGTGTGTGTAAAATTCTTTTACATTCAGTTATGCATAAAAATGCAACAATCGCAAAAAATACTTATATCCATAAAAATGTAATTACAGGCTATCGTTCATGGGACATCTTGGTTGTACACCAATATTTATATTGTTTACTAATATTTAACAAAAAAAACTTCAAACTTGATACGGCGGCAGCGCGTCAAATAAGTTTAATTGAAAATAGCGTAAGTAAATAGTTAATATTACCTGCATAACTTTTTATAACATGACTTAGGAATTATAAATTTCCAAAAATCTTGAACAAACTCGCACTTGAAAATTAACTGGCTACTGGCTAATCAAAAAACCAATAAAAGTACTGGTCGATGACGCAAGCTCTTTGAACCATTTTGACGTCTAATCTGATTGGTTGGTTGGCGTACCTACCTCCGCTCGTCGCGTTCCGCGCTAAACGCCAGGGACCTAAAAATATGGACTACGCAATTGTCAAGATTTTTGAATTATACTGCCAAATACTGTTCTTCAATTAATCATCAATTTTTGTTAGTGTGTGCCATAACATGAACTGTTAGTTCAATACTGTTGTTTGACGACTATGTATAGAAAATACCGTGTGCAAATCCGTGTTGAAAATAATGAGTTTATAGAAACTTAAATATGGCAAAGGGCTAAGGCTAAATATAAATTATCATACCGCATAATTACGATATACAAAATAAAATAAAAATAAAAATTGATGTCTCTCAATATCACTCTCTAAACTTCCTTGTGTTGCATTTGAGACGAAGTAGATTACTTACCGAAATTAATCGCTTTTCGTCTACGTTTGTACATTGTCCGAATTCTAATTGAATATTGTGGTGTAGATAATTTTGCTGTGTAATAAGCTGTTCAACAATATTGCCCAGGAATAATTAGCGCTGTTAAATATTTTAACAAGACGCTAACAGCAGAATTTGTGCCGTTTACGTGTCTAAATTATAGCATGAATTCTTCGAATGCAATGGTAAATAACAACATTAACAGTGCGCAAAACAAGGTCTGATCGCCACTGAATATACTGTATAAAGTGAATACACGTAGTATTCACGTTTTTATGAGGAATAAAACGTTTAATTAATAATTTCTGTTTGTTCTGTTTAGAGTCATTCAACTGCTATCATACTACTAAGTACTATCGAGTGGCTAGACATTTTAGCACCTGAATGTCCCTTCATACTTTTTTCAGGCTTTATGTATTTTATAGCAAAATATTTCCCTAATTGTTTATTTCTCAATCTCAACCATGGTGCATGGTGCTGTCTTTATAGATTTTATACAGGGAAGATTGGTACCTATATTCAATTACAAATCTTTTGTGCTTACTGCCTGATACTTCAATTGGATTCCTGCCGAGTTGCAGATAATGTTGAAATTCAGTCTCAATAGAATATTTTCTAATATGGTCCAAGGGTACGAATGTACTGTATCAATTCGCAAAATCTCAAAGTCGTACATATCATTTTTACATTTTCCAATTAATTAATATGAATTTCCAGTCCAATCTATAAGGCCACGTTCCTGACGGTAGGTGTAACGAACGGCGACAGCTGAAGCGGGGCGACAGTAAAGCGGTGCACATTGATCTGTTTAGGTCGTCCGCTGCCCTGTGCCTGTGCACGCATGCGGGCGCCTGTTTCGTATGCAAAGTATGGAAGTAGTGCAAAAATAACATACGATTTGCACAAAACGTCGCCCACACGCCTTAGAGCCACGGAGCCAATGCTTCGCTATCCCTTTGCCCTATCCGCAGGTGCTGTCGAGGACGTGGTTTATAAGTTTAAGAAAATAAGATGCATTTATCATAAACTTAATTAATCACTGCACTGAATTTAAATCCAGCGATTTCCATAATTGTTGTCACAAATACATATTTCTATAATTATTCCAGTGTTGAGTGAACCTCATAAAAATTAAAACACGGATTTACCACTTTCCACAAACACAATTAAATTTTTATGCACTAAAATTTTCTAAGATTACACTGAACTTTAATGAATGAATTCTTATTGTTGTTAATTAAATATTGTGACAGTTATATTTTTTAGAACACAAGTGTGTATAAGAATGCTCAACCAGTAACTTTCAATATTCATTATTACTAATAACATATTCAACAAATAGAATTATACCTGCACACTCTAAACCCTTTTCAAAATTAGCTGATTTCTGAAATATGTACGCAGAATAAATATAACAATTAAGTATAAGTTATTTAATCAAGGGCTAGTGCTTGAATTTTCAAATTTTATATTGCCTCGTGAATAAATAGTTTTAGTAAGTTCAACATTCTCTATATATGTCGTTATTGTTAAATACCTAATATCATATTACTGTATTATGTAGCTTATATTATCATTTTGACTGAGGGTAAATCCTTGTTTAACGGATTGTGTGTTAACCTTGAGTGATAAATTAAAGTTTAAGAACTTTATAGTAGGTTATATGGTGGCAAGTAGCTTTTGTATGTTGTTAAACTATTTAATAATTTTGTAACAACTTTTATACACTCTTTTTATTCTTCCCTAGCACCCTTAGCAAGTTAATTAAAAATACCAAAAATATAAAGATATTATATATATTTATAATTATCATTAAGAATATTAATGTAAGTATTATTAATTATATGATTTAAATATATTATGTACCTATTGTAACGGGATGGCGTCGCATTATTTTAACAAACGTGTTCTAAGTAGTACAAATATTTATCTTAAAAGTGTAATTATTCATATTTGTGTTTTTTCATCTATGTAAACTAATAGTACACTGCTATGGCACTTTTGACACTTTACATCGTGTTGTGACGTATTACTAATTAAAGAAAACAATTACTATCAAATCCTGTTTTTAAGTAGTTTTGTATAAGTAGTAAGTCCATAAACAAATAGTTGAAATGGAAAATATAAAAATTAATATCGGTACTAATGCACTCTTTTCAACAAAAACAACAAATCTATAGATGTCAAGTATGTAGTGCCATTGTTGACATTGTTGTTGGCACGATTACGGTAGTCAAAAAATGAGATCAACTAGGAGCGGAACCAATGGTAGCAATCGCAGTCAAGGTTGAGTAAAATGCGCGAACATAGTTTAGTTGAACGGATTTTCAACGATCAAAGTGATATGGTTTATCGATTGGAAAAATTATTGAATTTTCATAATGTTACTGTTAATTGTGTAATTAAGTGTAATTTGTCTGAAATATGATTGGAATATTATCTATTTTCACATCTCTTTTATAATCTCGCCTTATACATTAAACGAGTTTGTATGCTCTGTGTAATCTAACACTTTCGTGGCCTCTTCAGTTGTGTTCTGTTAAATAGATGTTCTGCGGGCCTACCACGAAGCGCATTAAGAAATTCAGTTTAGGGCAGCGGTTCAAAGGGAGGGAGATGGAGTTATAAATATCTCTAGCTCCATCTCTCTCCCTCTGAACCGCTGCCCAAAACCATAGTATAATAAGAGAACAGTAGGTTATCTAAAGCCCCACGGCGAGTTAATTACCTAGTCTGCGTTGGCGCTTAGTGTTATCTCGTTTATTTTTCGATAAATATATATACGCAAATACGTATTATGAGCAGCATTAGATTTTTTAAGCCCCGACGCCAACACGACGTGGTGTTATAAGTTTGAAGTGTCTGTCTATGGCATCGTAGCTCCAGAACGGATGAATCGATTTTGGTTGATTCTGGAATGATGTTAGCTATGTTTGATGAAAATCGGGTACAATATGGCCGCCGCCACAAAATATATCACAACTCCTTTAATGTGGGTATCAAATGAAAGGGCTTGACTAGTAGAATACTATACACTAAAACAAATTGGAAATCCAACATGCCCGCCACCACAAAATGGCGAACTACCTTTTTTTTCACAACTCTCTTAATGTGGGTATCAAATAAAAAGGCTTGACTAGTAGAATACTAATCACTAGACAAATTTCAAATCCAAGGTGGCCGCCTCTACAAAATGGCGAATTACATTGTTTTTTCACAACTTGCTCAACATGGGTATCAAATAAAGGGCTTCAACAGTAGAATAATGTCCACTATAACAGATTTCAACTCCAAAATGGCTGCCGCTACTAAACTGCGGATTTTAAATTTTTTCAAACTCCCTCAATATGGATATTGAATGAAAGGGCTTGACTAATAAAATATAGAAATGAAACAAAAAAAAATAGAACAAAAAGGTATGAACGTGAAACTCTGTAAAAAGAAAAAAATAATTTTGAAATTATAACCCTACTCCGTAAGTATAACTTTTCAATACATTTATGCAATTTCCTAATGTAAATACTAAATATTTAAAAAGCCTTTTATGTACATACCTCATTATTTTATTCATATAATTTATAGATAATAAAATAAATATTTCTTTATCGTATATATGTTATATAAATAAAATTAAAACTAAAAACCTTCGACACAAAATAGAACAAAGCACGTATGAACGTGAAACCCTATAAAAAGAATAAATAACCTTGAAATTATGACCCTACGTAAGTACGTATGAAATTTTTTAAATAAATGTCGCGTTGCTTGGTAGACCGTCTTTACTCGTTGTAATTTTAATATCATTTTGTTTAGGTGCGTATTTTTATAGGTAAAGAGCGCTCCCCCGACACGATAACATTTAATTTAAAAAAATCATAAGTTACGTACGTAGGGTCATAATTTCAAGGTTATTTTTTTTTCTACCAAAGTGGTAGGAAAAAAAATTAACCTTGTTCTATTTTGTGTCGGGGGTTTTTAACATTATATATATGCCATTTAAATTATAATGAAATATTCATTTTATAGAAATAAAACTATTTTTAACGGATTGTATCGCGATTTATTTGATGTTATTTTATATTTTACATTGATCCCGAATCCGTTAAAAATAGTTTTATTTGAACACATTCACATCCACATTTATTTTATTATCAATAAATTATATGAATAAAATAATGAGGTATGTACATACATAAAAGGCCTTTTAAATATTTAGTATTTACATTAGGAAATTGCATAAATTTATTAAAATACTTGTATGTATCTTAAATGAATATAAACCGCTAAATAAAAATAAACTGCGCTAATCAAATTAAATCCAATGGGAGAAGGCGAATGCGAGCAGTCGTGCAGTAGGTTTTTTTTTTTTTCGTGCGGAAATCCCTTCGGATGGCCCCGCCGTTCAGCGGGGCGGTTATGTCGGGCTTGAACCGCACGCCGTCTCGGGTCTTAAGATGCCAGGGTGTAAGGTTACCCATAGAGCATATCCCTCGCACCCCGACTGACCCTGGGCCATCTCCAGTTTCGAGATGGCCCCCTTACTTGCTCTCCACTGTGCCATCTGCTAATCAGAGTTACACGTGGAAAGCTTCCGAACAGCCCTCAATAGGGCCGTCCTCGCCTCGGTCGGAGTTGGCCGTAGGCGGCAGCGTCTCCCCCGCCCTAGGAGAGAGGCGCTGCTGTCTCCGTTGCCCAGGGTGCACCGCGTGGAGGTCCCCAACCAAGCACCCCAGTCGTGCAGTACCTACCTACGCTACGTGAACACGCGCGATACCACTCACGGTACGGCCCAAACTGCGACCGGCGTATTTTACCTTATATTATGCTGTCTACTTGGCAGCGCGTACCTACACGGCGCCCGGCACGCGCTCACACATCTAAACCGGCAGCGGCCCATTTCTAAGAAGATAACTTACTGCTTATACTGTGCCAAAACTGAAATTGCTTAATGCGCGGAGTGGTAGGCTCACTGCATTATATATACAGCTGTACTGTGTCTTGCAGCATATTCTTTGATTTGAATAGTATAATCTTAAATGGTCTTAGCACTATTATAACTTGATTATTAAAAATTGCAATAGTTATTCAAAAGTGCATTACATGTGATTATTATGCATTTATGCGATTATTAAGTACAGTTTATTAATTTAAAAAACAAGAGTTTCTATGTATTAAACTAAGTATTATTTTATTGTAAGAAGTACTTATAGCAGTACGTCATTATTGACGTTCGTAGCATATAAATTTTAAAAGTTTTATTGAAACATGCCACTAGAAGACATCATCATGAATAAGAATTACAAAATATTAGGTGTACCTGTTCAAAATTAATATACTTAGCTGAATAGCACAAATGAAAAAATTGCGACACACTCTTTTAAAAGAAATTTTATAATGTATTAACTTATTATCCTATTCCTACTTTCTGCAGGGTCCGTGATGTGTTCGTAATTTTACAAAATACTAGTCAATCTTACTTTTTTGTCAAATATTTGTTCAGGTAGATAAAATCAATTTTTGTTTGACTGTTTTTTTTTTATAAATTCGCACTCTAATGTTACAGACTTGTTTGATTATATTTAAACAAAAAGGTCGAATATAGCTTAATTTTATTTAGCTGAAAAAAATCATCTATCTAGTCTTAATAACCCTTAAAACTCCTTCCAATTATCGTAGTGAATTTAAAATCTTGCCATTATTAATTGTAATTCTTCTCTTATCATTAATCACTTATCACACTAGCATTAGATGTCGAGGCGTAGCTGTATATATTATGGGACCAAAATTGTTGACTGAATGCAGTGGAACCCTGAGTGTATAGCGAATAATTACTTACTGGGAGTGTGTTTATGTCCCATTAGTTACGCCTTAGTCCTAGAAAGGTGGGTACTGACTTGAAGTGTGCTCAGTGTAAGATGGAAAGCGAGTATACTGAATAAAGTTTTTACAGAGTGCAGAATTAGTTTAAACTGACCTTGGTAACGTCCGGGTTACATAAATGCGCCGTTTAATTCACTCCCGAGACCCATAGTCTAAGGACAAATTTTCTAAGATATTGGAAATTCCGGCAAATTGTAAAAGCTCGCGGGGAATAAGAACTATTACAATAACTAAGTCAGTACGCACCTTTACATACTATCCACATGTTACTGAATCGATTATATCTTCCTTCTACGCCTTTAAAATGAATTAGTAGCCGTTAGTCTAATAAACGTTTCAGCTAAATCGCTGTTTGTCAAACTTCAATTTTGTCAATATTTTTTTATATCTGTAAGTAGGTGTAGGCAAGCGCAAACTATCAAGGAAGAATTACCCTTGAACAATTGTCTAAATCTAGCTACGGAAAGCCCAGTTCACAGAGAATGTTAATATCTACTAAAAAATATTTAATGAAATTGTTTTCACCAGCTTTTTTGTTGTGGGTTTTTCTAGATTTTACAAAAAATTTCATGTTTATCCATGCTCATTTTTTACTGATATTTAATTACCTATCTTCAATGACTATTTGACGAAATGCATGTTAAATAACGTGTGTGACAAACAGCCTTATTTGAACGAAAAGCTTTATTAGACCAATGAAAGTTTACTAATAAAAAAAATCTTTTGACTGACAACTGAGTGATAATCATTGTGCTTGTGCTTTTTATGTACTTACCAAGTTACGTGTTTCAGTTTAAGATTTGTCAAGCAAAATAAAAACACCACACGCTATTCAGTATTTCATTTTATTTTAACAATGCTAGACAACATAAATATAGATCAGACACTCTTCGTGGCAACAAAAAAAATAGATTTATACAAAATATATCACAAACTTAACAGCAGTACCTACGCAATTTGTTGTTTTGCCTTTTCCTTGCTAGTCTATTCCAGTAGGTATATTCTAGTATTTTATACTACTGATTAGTTTTTACTACATAACACTGAATGTTAGTCTTATTGTAGTGTTATGATGTTATGCATAGTAGATATGAATTTACTTACTCAAGACTTCCTCCTTATCATTGTTCTTTGGACATTTGCAACTTCCGTTTTAATTAGATGTAGGTATCTACTGTATCGTATTAATAAACTAATTACAATACATATTATTGAGTAAGGATCTCTGCACCATTTTTTGTGATCAGAATACTCAAGACTTCCTCCTTATCATTGTTCTTTGGACATTTGCAACTTCCGTTTTAATTAGATGTAGGTATCTACTGTATCGTATTAATAAACTAATTACAATACATATTATTGAGTAAGGATCTCTGCACCATTTTTTGTGATCAGAATTGTGTGTTCCATTTGAGCGGACCTTGATCCGTCTTCTGTCAGTAACGTCCAACCATCTTCATGTAGGACTGCATCTGGACCGCCGTGGCTTAATGCAGGCTCTATGGTGAATGTCATTCCAGGACTCATTACTCCACCTTCTGTGTTATCTGACAATGACAACAAAACATGACAGAAAATTTATGAAGATATTGGTACTGCAGAAAATGGGTATTTTGACCATTTCATTCTCTTTAGGTATACAAAGGATGTTGGAGAGTCGTTGAAACTTTTATATGCAGGGAACAAGGCTGAGTTTTGGCCTTATTGATAGTAAACACTGCGTATCACACTGGAACAGGCAACAGAATGGCAGAGGGAAATGTACCTGACCTTCATAGGCTTTGATAAGTATGCTGAGATGCAGCAATATTTGCGACCGACTATATGAGACTTCCCCGAAAAAATTATTCTATCTGAAAATGGTGTACCTACGCGTAAAACTTACTTATATGATAAATTTCAGGCAATCCATGAAAATATTCACCAATTCCGTGCCCCATAACTGCAGGTATCACAGTTAGATGCCGCTTTTTAGCATGTTCTTCTATTTTACACCCAATCTCAGCAAACGGGACACCGGGACCACAAGTTTTGATGCCCTGTAAATTTGATTAAATGTTACTTGTAACTGAAAAAAAAAAACAGTTTTGACTGAACAGCTTGGTGAAGAAAAGATTTGTCAAGTTTGTGAGCAAGATGTTTTGTCTGAAAATAATTTAGTACTAATCAAAATCCCAAGTATTTTGAAACTAATCAGATCCATCAGTCAAAACAAGTTTTGACTGTAATTTCAGTCAAAATCAGGTACATACTCTTTTCGAGACTAATTCATACATTTACATATATATATATATATTCCAATTCACTATTATTATTCCTAACGGGGACGCCGGTAATCTGGCGGGTGATCAGCCCTACCTTAGTGGGCCATTTCACTCATTTCCCCTGATCCTTCCTTTTGGGAAGGGTATGGTTTCCAGCAATCACGGCGTTCCGTCGAACCTACCTGTATTCTTGCAAAATCTTACGGTCTGGTCCACCTTCAGATCCTCCAGGTCTTCTGTGTCCAGTGTATCCGACCCCATTGTCTCCCATCTTCTCAGTGAGTACATGGGGCATTCGGCCAGAAGGTGGAAACTGGTCTCGTCGCCCTCCATGCAATCTGGGCATCTGTTTTCACGCCTATCAGTGTCAGGTGCCAGGTGCCAGGTTTTCAGTTGGCTGTATCCTGTTAACACTTCTATGACGAGCTCGTGACGCACGTGGTAGGCGTGCAGTCCTCCTCGCAGTATTCTCCAAGCGGTTGTGTGGAAAATACCTAATCACGTGTGCTCGTCGGTCACGTGACGCTGGTTGCTGGTGGTTTTTTTTTACATTTCAATGTTTTTTTCAATATATATATATTTTTTTACTTTACTGTGAAGGGTATGCATACTCTTTGTTGAGTACACACTGTACACAGAGTTGCTAAGCGACAGTTCTGTTTATAATTTTTTTCAATTTATTGATTGTCATGTATAATATTGTGTGTCACACGACTAATTCATATCAACTATGTTATAATATATATTTTACGTATCCACTCTGTTTCTCTAATTCTTTAAATAGTTAATATGGTAGCAGAGCGATAAATAAATAAGTTCCACGTATTTGTGCTACGTATCGTAATATTTTATTGCAACCAAAAATGTCGAAGTTTCATATCGACCCATTGACGTCTGAAAATTATGATACATGGGCCATACAAGCCGAAGCCGTGCTGACTTGCAACAAACTAGTGAAGCATATTGAAACAGAGCTATCTGATACTGCTAGTGCTACAGAAAAAGACGAGAACAAGCAAGCTAAGTCTCAACTTATTCTATTAATTTCTCCATCGGAGATCAAACAAATTAAAAAATTTAACACAGCAAAGGAAATATGGGATACTTTGAAATCCATTTACGCAAGTAAGGTACCTGCGCGTAAAGCGACTCTCCTGAAACAGTTGATTCTAACTAAACTAGAAGGCGACGACATTCGTAAACATTTAAATCATTTTATGGACATAGTTGATAAATTGGCAGATATGGCCGTTGAAATAAATAAAGATTTATTGCCAGTTATGATGCTGTATAGTCTTTCAGCTGAATATGAAGCATTCAGAGTAGCCATAGAGTCACGCGATATTCTTCCTGCTCCTGCAGAACTAAAAGTTAAAATAATTGAAGAATCTGAGGCTCGACACAATCGAAATAACAGCAATACCAATGAAGAAGAACCTTGTTCATCTCAAGAAGAGGCATTATTAAGCATGTGTAAAATTTGCAAACGAAGAGGTAATAAAATATTCAAACGCAAAGGTCATAAAATATGTACGAAATGCTGGCCAAAGAATAAAGATGGAAGGCAGGATTCATCTTATAAAAATCACTTTGCTACACAATGTCTTCTTACTAGAAAGGATACTGCTAGCAATGATTGGATTTTAGATAGTGGCTGCACATCTCACATGACATACAAACGTGATTTATTTGGAAAACTTGATAAACGATCAGGTAAACTTAATTTTGCCACTGAAGAACATACAGCAGAGATCAAAGGAATAGGCACAATCTCATTTATTTCTAAAAATGGTGCCAATCAGGCTTTAACTCATTTGAAGAATACGCTGTATGTGCCTACTCTGAGTACTAACTTGTTATCTGTTAGCAAGATGACAGACGCTGGATGTTCTGTTGTTTTCTACAAAAACAAAGCTATAGTTAACAATACAAAAGATGGCATAAAACTTACCGCATTCAAACAAAACGATGGTCTTTATCACTTCCAATTTAAGAAATCAGAGCACACCAATATGACCAATGAAAACGATGTTGTCAATGATGACAAGGATACAAAAATAATTCCTAATTCGATAAACAAGTCGTCAAATATAAATGATTGGCATAGAAAACTAGGTCATATGAATGCCAAAGATCTGAAACTAGCTCTTAAATATGAGAATTTAATTGGTCTAAACTTTGATGTTTCTGAAAACTTAGATGAATGTGAAACTTGCATTCAGTCAAAAATGCATCGAGTTCCTGCTCCTTGTGGTAAAACTACTAATCGAACAAATGAACTTCTAGAAATTATACATAGCGATGTGTGTGGACCAACGAACGCCCACCATCAATGGTAACAAATAGTTTGTCACTTTTATAGACGACTACAGTCGCTACTGTAGAGTTTATTTGATTGAAAACAAGAATGAAGTACTTGACAAATTCAAAGAGTTCAAAGAATTAGCAGAAACCCACACTGGAAATAAGATTATATTTCTACAATCAGATAATGGCACTGAATATGTAAATTCTTCTTTTGATACATATTTAAAGTACTGCGGAATACAGCGAAGATTAACTGCGCCTTATACCCCGCACCAAAACGGTGCAGCGGAACGCAAAATTCGAACTCTTGTAGAAAAGGCAAGAGCCTTGATGGTTGCCTCTAACGCTCCTCTCAAACTTTGGGGCGAGGCATTAGCTACAGCAAATTATTTATCAAATAGAAATATAAATAGCACCATCAATAATCAAACACCATTTGAGCGATGGGTTGGCAGAAAACCTTGTGTAAATCATTTATATGATTTTGGATTAAAGGCGTATGTTTTAATCAAAGGTAAAAATGGTCACAAGTTTCAACCAAAAGCTATACCAGGCATATTTGTTGGATATTCAGAAGTATCTAAAGCTTTCAAGATATACATTCCATTGAAGAATAAAATTATGACGTCAAAGGATGTCCGTGTAATGAAAACAATGCATTATCTGAAACAAAACGAAAATGGACTTTCTGAATTATTTGATAGCAAACAAACTAAACCCTACATTTCTACCTCATCTAAACGATTACCTCATAAACAAGTGGTAATTTCAATAAATGATGATGAGAGTGATGACGTCGTAGTACGACAAAATGAAGTTCAATCTTCTGTTGAAGTGGGAACTGAAAACTCAGGAAATTGAAAACTTTAATAAGCCTAAAGAACCTTTGACATACAAAGAAGCCATGGAATCTCCAGATTGTGAACAATGGAAAGAAGCCATGCGCAAAGAGATAGCATTACTGGAAGAGAACCAGACTTGGGATCTGGCCTATTTACCCAAAGGCCGTAAAGCCCTACCTTGTAAATGGGTTTACAAAATTAAAATGAATCCTGATGGATCGGTCGAAAGGTACAAAGCCAGAATGGTTATAAAAGGATACTCCCAACAACATGGTGTTGATTATGATAAAACTTTCAGCCCGGTGGTTCGACTGAGCACTGTTCGAGCTCTTCTTGCAGTTGCTGCTCGAGATAATTTAAAATTACAACAATTTGATGTTACAACTGCCTTTCTAAATGGCTCGCTTGATGAAGAAATCTTCATGAAACAACCAGATGGTTTTCAAGACGGCTCAAACAGAGTCTGTAAATTAAAACGCAGCCTCTACGGTTTGAAACAAGCACCACGATGCTGGAACGCATGTGTTACTGAGTTTTTAGAAAAGTCTGGTTTCAAACAAAGCGAAGCAGATCCTTGTCTATATTCAAGACAGAAAGGACAGTCTTAGGTTTACATCTGTCTTTATGTCAATGACGGACTAGTAGCGTACAACACTACCGCTTCAGGAAAAAAAATCCTTGATGAACTAAGAGCAAGATTCAAAATAACAACAAAACCTGCATCTTATTTTCTTGGAATAGAAATTAAAGTCCGCAAAGACAAGACTATTACTTTATGCCAAACTGCTTATACAAAGGTGTTAGAAAAATATGGCATGTCTGATTGTAAAGCTGCTCCAGCACCAATTATAAAGGAAAATGTAACGGGAGAGGAGGAAGATACTCATAAGAATAATTTCCCGTACAGACAGGCAGTAGGTGCCTTAGCGTATCTATCTGTGGCAACAAGGCCCGACATTTCGTACGCTATGAGCGTTGCTTCGAGAAAACACTTACCAGAACAGATAAACCCATACTTAACCTTGACAATGATTCGGCAATAAAATTAGCACACAACCCAAAGCATGAGTATCACAAAAGGACGAAGCATATTAAATTGAAACACTTCTTTGTAAGAGAGTGTGTGAGCAATGGTGATTTCCAAATACAATATGTACCAACAGAATCGCAGCTCGCAGATATGTTTACAAAGCCATTGTTTGGACCAAGATTACAGAAACTTTCTTGGATGATGGGCTTGAAGAATTTAAACTAATAAATTCTAAAAACTTCGGAGGATGTGAAGTGTATGCATACTCTTTGTTGAGTACACACTGTACACAGAGTTATAAATAAATAAATAAATATTCTACGACACAGCGCTTTCTAGACCCAAAGTAAGCATAGTTTAACTAGCTTGTGTTATGGGTTCCAGAATGCGGATAAACATACTTATATAATTTTTTTTTGTAAATACATACATATTATACATAGAAACACCCAGACCAATGCAAATAGACATATTCATGCATACAAATATTTGCACTGAGCGGGAATCGAAGTCGTAGCAGTCGAATGCACTACCGCTACGCCACAGAGGCCGTCAGGCCGTCAGTTGCTAAGCGACAGTTCTGTTTATAATTTTTTTCAATTTATTGATTGTCATGTATAATATTGTGTCACACGACTAATTCATATCAACTATGTTATAATATATATTTTACGTATCCACTCTGTTTCTCTAATTCTTTAATAGTTAATATTTACCCGATATTTTTTTTGTTTCAAATACATATTTTGTCGATACCAAGTCATCTCACCAAATTCAGAGACCTAATTTTGTGACACCTTATATATGTACATTCTGTTTACTAGCTCGTCTATTAGCAGACACCACAGCAGTGGCGATAGACATCAACCTTTGGGGGAAGCCTCTCTTGCCACCACCGTGTGCTTTGTTCCTGCTATCTCTGCCTATATCAGTCGGTGTTTTAACATATTTTTCACCCATTCTGATATTTAGGGTTTCCTCTATTGAGGCTGGGGTTGCTTTGTCAAAAGCGCCCTCAACATCAAAGAAACAGCCCAGTGCGTATTCTTTGTTGCTTATCGATCTCTGCACTCTGTTTAGCAAGTTGTGGAATGCCGTCTCAGTTGACTTGCTGTCCATGTATGCATGTTGGTTGTGGTAGAGTGGGGATCCGCTTTTAGCTATTTGTTCTCTTACGGTCACATGGTTAATTTGTATGCAGTGGAAGTGGGAGCGAGAGGTATACCATCAAAATCTCTCTATAACCTACTTAAAGATCTAGGCCTATCGAGGCTACAATAAGCTCATTACTAGGACGAATGTCTAAAGCGACACTAGTAGGTTCGCATCAAATTTGGCTAGGCAGGGAGAGGAGCTTGGGTAGTGAAGGTAAGTGTTGATGTACATCAACAAAAGGGGCCCCTTCTAAACCTACACTTGGGTCGCAAGTCCCAAGTACTGTCCTGAGTTCCCAACTCAGTAACGCGATGGACCCGGCACCCACATGGAGAATCCATGGATTGCTAAGAATATTGGTCTCTTATTCTATCTTCCAATTCACTAAGTGTACCTACAGAATTAACATATGTATAAAAAAAAATAGGGTTTTTATTATTATGCCAAACAGATGTGATTGTAAAATATTCAGAAGAATGATACCGAACTTACCATATGTAAACATTCTTCTGTTACTTTCACAAGTTCTACACCTCTATCATCCACATTGCCTACTAAATAAGTCTTCGAACAATCTCCATGAAAACCATTGAAAAATACCTGAAATATTAATTTCAAATAGTTACTACAAGTTTAGAGGCTCCTAATTCAGACAATACAAGAGGTGTGTATGTACATGTTTTAACTTACAGTTACATCAACATTGACAATATCACCATCTTCAAGAGGCCTCAAATCTGGGATTCCATGAACAATTATATTGTTCACAGACGTGCAGACACTTTTAGGAAACCCATTGTATTTCAGTGGAGATGGGTAGGCTCCGGATTCTACTATAAGTCTATGGGCGAGTTCATCTATGGCATCTGTTGTTACCCCGGGCTGAAAAAATACCAATGTTACTACTAATAAATACCAAAGTTCACTTAATCACGCCAGAACAGCTGAAATGCCAGATCTGAATGTTGGCATGGAAATAGATTATAGTTTAGAATAGCACTGGGCCTACTTTTTAAACTGGGTATAGGTTCTTGGGCATGGAATCAGTATTACACGTGGGTGGAGCCACAGGCCTAGGCTTGTTAATAGTAAAAAATGGATAAAGTTTATGACCAACATCTATTTTAATTACCTGAATAAATGTGTGCAACTTTTGTAGAATACTGGCAGCCAATTTACAACTTTTTCTCATTCCATTTATTTGTTTAGCATCTTTGATTTCTGTTACTTCTGGTGATAGTAGTGAAACATAGTCTGGTTTAGATATGTGTGAAGGAACTTCCCTTATAGCAGTGATTTCCACTGGTGATACTACACCATAAACACCAAAATTCTTTCTATAAATATATAAAAGCACTATAGTTTATAACAGTTTCTGAAATGCAGAACTGTGGTATAACTATAGAAATCTAATAATACAACATTGTTTTATTTTTTAACATTTGTGATTTTATTACTATAATTTTTTTGGAGGATACCAAAAGATTTAGCCCATATTCTAATATTCTCAAGAACCCAAGATTCTCAAGTTTACATATTAAATGTATTATTGCTCATAACATTACTTATCAAAGTTTATTATCACACAAGTCAAGAAATTCACATTAAAAATAAATAAATTAACCCGCCCCTCATCATACCCAGTGCAAAGGTGACCATTATGCTGGCTGCATTGCACCATTGAATAGCGATGGCTAACTTTGTATTTTTATTAGAAAATATACTTAATTCATCATGAGACTTACAAAATCTGCTGTATCCTTTGTTTTGGCACTTTAGACAATTTTATTTTAGTTACTTTATTAATTTTTATTTAATGGTTAGACCTACATGAATGTAAACAGGTTATGTGATTTGAAATAAGAAACTAAACAAGAAAACAATATTAGTAGGTAATCATCAAGTATCAACTTGATTGCAGTGATATTTGAGACTTGAGAAGAGTTCTTTATCTTTAGTAAGTACCAACTTCTCTGCTTAAGCTCATATTCATATTATTTATTTATTTGTCTTTAGAAAGTAGTTATGCATCAATATATGAATTCAAATTCAGTCATTAAGCCAAAATAAAATATAAATATTTAGAATTTCTAATTACTACCTATATTATTTAGGTATGTACCTAGCTAAAATGTAATACATACATATTACTTCTCCAAAACCGACCAAGTGACTGCATTATTTTGATTACAGATTAGGTATGTAGTATTTATATAAATAATAGGTAATAGTATTTACAAAAACAACTATAGTTTCATAACAAAATAAGTAAATGCGATTTTCAAATACAACTATTGAATATCAAGTCACAGTGCAAAATAAAATGAAAAAAATTACTAAAATATTTGAAATTACCACAATTCACAACATTCACAACTTATTTCGAATATAATTCATTTAATTGAAATTTTAAATTGTCAAGAGGAGCGCGGGAAACTCGTATCGAAAGGGCGCCTTTTTAAAACCTAAAATTTTTAAATCGTTATTTTATTATTTATTAAGTTAGTTTCCTTTTTTTGCTGTGATGGGGAAGAAAGGAAAAGCAAAAAAAAGAAAGAAAGATGAAAATTCGTCCTTGGTGTCCTCTGAAGACGACGGTGGAGCCTCAAGCTCTTCGGAGGAGTCTGTACCACCGGTAGAGAAGGATAAGTATCGGGAGTTCAGGATTCCTGACTACATTAGGTCTTATCCTGAAAACGGAGGCAATTTCGAATATGTAGTGTTTTTGGAAAGTGTCGACTTGGTCCCGATTGGAGATAGAGACATGATGTCCCTTTCATCCAGCATTAAGAAATACAACAAAGGCGTTAAACAATTATTACGCATGAACCGTTACAAAATTGGTGTTATTTTTGAACGTCCTGGCTTAGCCAATGCAGCCTTAACTAATCGGAAATTTTTGGATAATTATAAATTGAAAGCCAGTATTCCTGCAGCTGCTACGGAAAATACAGGTGTCATTATGCATGTTCCAATTGACCTGAGCAACGAATACATTTATAACGCTATAACTAGCACAAAAAATATTATTTCTGTCCGAAGATTCATGCGTCGCACTATTTCAGAAGGAGGAGGGGTGTCCTTTCAGCCTACGAAGACGGTGTCCATCACATTCTCGTGTGCAGCGATACCTGATAGTGTCGACCTGAACAGCTGGCGATTTGAAGTACGTCCATACATTCCACCAGTAAAACAATGCCTGAAGTGTTTAAGGTATGGTCATATAGCTAAATTTTGTAAGAATGCTCAAAGATGTTCCATATGTACAAAGGACCATAATTATAAAGAATGCCAAATACCACAAACTGAGGCAACATGTTGCCATTGTCAAGGCAAACATGTAGCTATTTCGTCACAGTGCCCAGTCAAACAACAAAAAGTGGAAGAAAACAAAAAGAAAATTAATAAAAAATCATATGCTGATTTATTCAGTGAAAAGTCATTTCCATCTCTTTCAAAGTCCAGTCCTGCTAAACAATTACAATCACTAGTTGAAACAGAACCAATTTTAAACATTTTAATACAGACTTTAGTAACATTAATTTCTCAAAATAAAAATAATGAAAAGAGTATTTGCACTCAAAGCATAAAAGATGTTCTGTTATCAAAAATTCAGAATAACATAAATAAACCTTAATTTTATGGATCAGCTAAATATTGTACAGTGGAATGCCCAGAGCTTCAATAGTAACAAACATGCTTTTTCGTATTTTTTACATGAGTATAACATACATGTAGCTTTATTGTGTGAGACTTGGCTCAAGCCTCACATGAGATTAAGTATTAAAGGATATAATATAGTAAGATTAGATTCAGGTAATACACACAATGGTGTAGCTATTTTAATACATAACAGTTTACAATTTAGTAAAATAGATACTATATATGATGATTCTATACAAAATATAGCAATTCGTTTAAAATATGGCAATAATAAAGAAATTTCATTAGTCAGTTTTTATAGTCCCGGAAACGCTTCATTTTCTAAGTATAAGTTGGATAATTTAATTCGCAGTATTCCTGGTCCTCTCTTGGTAGGTGGAGATTTCAATGCACATCATTCGGCTTGGGGATGTCACAGTGTGAACATTCGCGGCCGAGAGGTGCTTGAAATCATTAATGACCGTAATTTGGTTTTATTAAATGATGGAGAAATGACTACTGTAGGCTCTGATAGGTGGCAAAGAAATGCACTTGATTTAACTGTAGTATCAGCTTCAATTTCATCGTCTTGTAACTGGTCTGTTCACGACGATCCTTTAGGTAGTTACCATTTGCCTGTAATTACAAGGGTACTAATTATTAACAATTATAATATCCCACATGATACAGAAACCTCAAATTTACCTAAACATTTTAATTTTAACCTGGTTGATTGGGAAATATATAAGAAGAGTGTTGATAGTTTGTTCATTGATTTTAAAATTAATCAAGATAACCCACTACAGTCATACAATGACTTAGTAGAGTTATTAAATTCTGCTATTGTTAAATCATTACCAACATCTTTAAGACCTGCTACATCTTTTGATACAACGTTAGTAAATAATGTTCGTAAAAAACGCATCCCATTACCATGGTGGAATCTGAAATGTACTAAGGCAGTAGAAGACTCTAGGAATGCCTATAAAGAATTCAAGTACAATCCCACATTAGAAAAGTATATTGAGTTTAAAAAATTACAAGCACTTAAAAAGTTAGTGTTAAAAAGAGAAAGATATTTAAGTTGGATTTCTCTATGTGAGTCATTTAATAGAACTACTCCATTATCTAGAGTTTGGCAAATTTCTAAAAGATTTAATAAATCATTTACACCTCCATGTAACACTATTTCTCCTTGGGTATTCGATTTTCTAAAAAAATATACTCCAGATACAGTTGAAAGGCCATTCCAATCAATTCCTAATGAAATAAAAGTTTCAGGGCATTATGCATATCTAACTAATCCATTTTCTGTTCAGGAATTACAATCTGCAATATCATCTAGACGTGATTCAGCTTTTGGCCTTGATGGAATACCATATAAAATGTTAAAAAATGTATCAATTAAGGCACTTTCTGACATACTAAGTGTTTATAATTTACTCTGGCAGGAAATGATCATCCCCAATGAATGGAAAACAGATTGTCTCATCCCAGTTCTCAAACCTAACAAAGTAAGACACAAAGCAGAATCATATAGGCCAGTAGCATTAACATCATGCATGGGAAAAACCTTTGAACAATTAATTAAACAAAGGCTAGAATTTTATATAGAAAGTAATAGTCTATTACCATCTAATCAATTTGGCTTTCGACGTGGTTGCTCAACTAGAGATAGCATTTCCCATTTGCAATTAGACATATACAATTCTAATAAAATGGACAATCATTTTGTTGGTGTCTTCTTTGATGTAGTGGGTGCATTCAACAACATCAATCTGCACATTTTGTGTGTTCAACTTCGTGCCCTTGGTATTCCTGAAAAAATTATAATATGGATCTTTAACTTTTTACATGGTAGAGAAGTCTATGTTAAGGTGAATAAAAGATTAATAGGCCCACGTTTTTCATACAAAGGGGTATGTCAAGGTGGCATCCTCAGTCCATTGATTTATCTTCTATATATACATAGACTAAACATTGTACTTGGTCTTGAAGTGGCAAATTTGCAGTTTGCAGATGATTTGGTTATCTATGCTTCAGGTTCAGATATAAGTTCTGTTGAAAGTATTCTAAACACAGCTTTAACTCGGCTAAAGAACTATTTTCATTATTTAAACTTAGATATTAGTCCAGAAAAATCTAAAGTTGTAGTCTTTGGAGAGTGCGAAACAGTCCTAAATATTTATTACAATAATTGTGTTCTTCCAATAGTGAATGAAGTGAAGTTTTTGGGTATAATTTTTACAAGCAACCTCTCATGGACTAAGTATGTTGATTATCTGTTAGGTAGAGCTAATAAAGCATTTAATTTCATAAAGTCACTGTCAATTGCAGCTGATCCTAAAATTTTGCTGATGCTTTATAAATCTTTAGTCCGTAGTCATTTTGAATATGGATTTTTATGCTTTGGGTCTGATCAGAGATTGGTTCATAAATTGGAGATCCTTCAAAACCACAATCTTAGATGTGTAACTGGTGCAATGAAGACAACTCCAATTAATTCACTTCAAATTGAGTGTAGCACTCCTCCTATGAATATAAGATTTCAGTTTTTAAAATCCAAATACATTCTCAAACTTTTATCTTTTGAAAATCATCCTTTACTAAAGAAAATGTTATTTTATCACAGAGTATACAGTCCCTCTAATTCCGTAAATGTCCCCTATATATTTCATGACTTTTCTAACGTAATCAGTATTGATGATCAATATCAAATTGAGAAATGTAAAGGCAGATGGCCGTGTTACTCTGGCAATTATATCAGCAAATTCTGGCCCATGGACATATACATTAAACGTGACCTACGGTCTAAAGAAGATGTCTATCAGTTAATTGCAGAGTTCCCTGGGTACAAGCATATATTTACTGACGGATCCAAAAACAATAGAAATGTTTCGCTAGCCATATATCTACCTCATCTTACTGTTGGACATGGAGTTCGGTTACCTGGAGCCATGACTATATTTACAGCAGAATCTCTAGCCATTTTAACAGCTCTGCAGTATATACAAGAAAAGAATCTTGGGCACACAACTTGGCTTGTAGCGACCGACTGCATGAGTGTTCTCATGGCCTTACAACACCCGAAACTGGACGCCAACACCGGAAATATTTTATATGAGATTCGGACTTTATACGCCTATCTTAGTTCTAGAGGATTTATGATAAGTTTAATATGGACACCCTCCCACATTGGAGTAGCAGGAAACGAAAACGCAGATCATCTTGCAAGAGTTATCACTGACATTGACATCCCAAGCCCAGTGACGAGAAATGTTGCCATACCAAGTTCCGACCTGCTTACTAAATTACGTGAACAAAACACCTGTATTTGGCATGAGAACTGGCAAGAAACACTAAGAACTAAAGGAAAATGGTATGCGAAAATAAATCAAACCATTGGTTCTGCGCCCTGGTTCACCAGATCTGTTCTTCCTAAGAGCAGAATATTTTACACTACTATAAATCGTCTTAGACTTGGACATGGAAGATTCAATGCACATTTAGCCAGAATGAAAATTATAACATCGCCTGTTTGTGACAATTGTAACTTAGGAAGTGATCAGACCCTAGATCATATAATTTTTGAATGCCCTGCATATGACTTGCAAAGAATTCCTCTAATTGATAATTTATTGGAAATATTTAGAACGCCAGCAAGCATCCCGCGCGACACTCAAGGTTTGCTGGAAAATTACAGTACTTATGTACCACTGTATAAATTTATTGACAGCACTGGATGGGCAATTTGACCGTTCGGGGCGACTTATTATAAGGATATGAATGACCCGGATGATATGACCTTACTTCACAACATGAATAAGACGAATACACGGATATGACATTAAATTATTATGATTTTGACTAATTATTGAATACTGAAGACGTGGCTCTGGCCTAAAATATAAACTACTACTACTACTATAAACTACTAAGGACGAGGCTGCGGCCTTATTGACGTTTGGACAAGAAAGAAGGAAAAACTGAAGACGAGGCGGTATGGTCCAAGATCGTAGCCTGCCCGACACGGGCGAAGGAAAAAAAAAAAAAAAAATTAAATTGTCAAATTGTAGAAGTGGGCATTTCAAACTGTAACTAGTTTCAATAACTAGTTATCAGCGTTATACCATGAATACGGTATTGCGGTTCATAATAACTCTTTATTAAGAGTAACTCTTTACACGTGAGACCCGAACTGACTCAATATGCTATGCAATATGCTGACAGAGCTGTATAGTTATAAAGCGGCTACAGCTGCTTTATAACTATACAGCTCTGCCAAAATACCCGCTGTGATATCCTGTGCGTGCAGGAAACCCACCAAGATGCTGCTCAGAGCAGACCATACATTCCTGAACTATAGCTTGTTGCTGAGATCTGTCACTCGAAGCAGTAACGCAGTGTTTGTTGCTCTCAACATAAGCATAATATCAGCTCAGTGCACATCCGTAGATCACGTAGAAATCATCATAGTAGACACTGGTTTCTGTACGGTAAGCTCAGTCTTTAAACCTCCGAGCTCAGCTTTTCGGTTCAATACCTCTGAAAATTCAAACAAACTAATGAATATTATAATAATAATGAATGAATATTGGCGATTTCAACAGCCACAGCATAAACTGGGGTTAAAGTAACACGAATGCAGATGGTCAAGCAGTAGAGGAATGGGCGAGGGTAAACGACCTGACTTTGTTCCATTGCCCAAAACACCCGCCATTTTTCAGCAGTGGACACTGGCGACGGGGCTACAATCCAAATTTAATTTTCTTCAGTGCAAACCTCAGTAGGCAGTGTAAGAAAACGATGTGCCAGCCAATTCCTCGTACTCAACACAGGCCTATGATGGGCAGCCTCCAGCTGATTGTACGCCCTGTCACTGTACCTTTTCAAGCGTCTTTTCAATTATGCGTGCTGCCGACCCTGGTGAGAGACTGCTTTCGGAGGTAACGGAGAGCCGCCACAGCAGTGAATGGACACCATCGGCGGGATCAACCTGACATACAGCAGCAGAAGAGTCTGGAGCACCATCCGGAAGCAAGCGACGCGCCACAATCCTTGCTACCAAGTATGGTAATGGCGAACCAGTGGCCCATCAACTTCTTATCAACGGCAAACCCACGAATCGACTTGGTAGAGTCCCTCTCAGAGACCATATGCGACTCTTTTAATTGCAGAACTTTTGTTCTGTCTGACATCATCTCCGGATTCAAAGACCTAATACGGGGCAAATCCTCCGGAATAGATAATATTTCACTGAAGCAACTCCAATACCTTAGGCTTGCTGCTGTGACATGGCTCCTGGCACTTTTTAATAATTGCATGGTTTCTGTTAGGATCTCCCATCTCTGGAGGAAAGCCAAAGTTATTGTTATTCTGAAACCGGGTAAACATACTGATGGTCCCAAGAGCTTCAGACCGATTTCACTCTTGTGCCAGACCCTAAAACTTTTTAGAGGATGCTTCTCAATCGTCTAGTCAGTGTCATAGATCCCAAGTTGATCATAGAGCAGGCTGACCAAAAAATACTGCTGTAGGCAGATCCTCAACCTGACATAACATATTGAGTACTGGCACCTATACTCTTTAACGTCTATACTAATGACCAACCCGAGAGCCCGCGCACGGTACGTTGCCTCTGTGCTGACGACTTAACTCTAATGTCACAGGGCTCCATTGAGGAGGTGGAAGCAAATTTGAACGGCGCACTCAAAGCTCCTTCTACGACAGCATTACAATTGAAGCCCAACCCCTCAAATACGCAGTCGTGCACATTCGACCTTAGCAAAGGGCAGGTGAACCGAGAACTGAACATTCAGTGGCGCGGTATCAACATCGACCACTGGAGGTACCCCAAATATCTGGGAGTTCCCCTCAACAGATCCCTCAAGTTTAAAAAGTGCTGCGAAGACGTTAAGCAGAAGGTTAACGTAAAGCAAGTAATAACTTTTTAAAAAGACTAACGAGCACAAACTGGATGGTTCACCGCAAGTGCTGCGAACAACTGGGCTAACTCTGTGTTATTCTGAGTGAATACGAGTGCCCCGTATGGTGTCGCTCCACCCATGCTAGGTTGGTGAACTTAGCTGTCAACGAGACCTGTCGGATAATAACTGGCTGTTTCTAGCCGACTCCATTACGGATGTATCTATACTATATCTTACATTCTATATCATACAAACTATATTATACATACTACTAGCTTTTGCCCGCGGCTCCGCCCGTGTAGATGTCGGTTATCGCGACAAAACATAGCCTATGTCCTTTCCCAAGGTCTAATCTACCCCTGTACCAAATTTCAGCAAAATCGGTTCAGTGGTTTAGGCGTGAAAGCGTATCAGACAGACAGACAGAGTTACTTTCACATTTATATATTAGTAAGGATATCTGAAAGCGGACCAACGACGTCCCTTGCATGGTCATACTCATGTGCCACAAAAGTTGAAAAGAGGCAAGAGTTTTTGGGCATACGATGCACCCGCTGACGGTTGACCTTCCCTGGCCAAACTCCCATTCAACACCCATCTAACAAATGTATGCAGGAAGGTGATCGGCATCTCCCACAAACTTGCGCGAATGGCTCGGATCAGTTGGAGATTACATCCAGTGGTGATCCGGACCATCTATAAACAGCTGAACGTATTGCAGTGTGGATTCACCCAAAAGCTACCCAAGAGCTACTGGACGGTTTCCCTGCAGACAGGACTGATCCTGGCTGGCATGCTCCCCCTGGACCTCAAGAGTTCTCGAGGTAGCTTCGTTGTACGACGCCAAGACGTCTCCAACGTCTCCCAACCATGACTTGAACACTCCTCGTGTTCAAGTCATGGTTGGGAGACAGGGAGATTAAACAGATGGCTCCAGCTATAGCGGAGCCTCACCCCGCGGAGCATATGAACCTGGAGTTTTTAAGTCTGGTAGACGAGGAACAATAACAACGCACGAATAATGTCGAGGTGCGCATATTTACGGGTGGGAGCGAGATTGAGGGTCGTGTCGGCGCCGCGTTATCCATTTAGAATAACGGGCCCGACATCAGTGTTATAGGACTTTTTTCTAACAAAAACTAATGTGGTCAAAAAGCTAAATGTAAAATGTGTATGGATGTATGTACTTATATCCTAAGCCCGGAGAAAGTAGGTGTGAAGGGAAGGTCATTTAATTAAAAATATATCTAAAATGTGCATTTCAAGTTGGCATAATCATTATATTCATTTAAAATGTACTCTAAAGTAAATAAGTAATTATGCTAGGGATGTATTGACGTAGTTTATACTCGGTATCATCAATAAATCGTTATTCAAATCAATAGTTTCAAAAGCTATAACCGAGGTCGGTATAAACAATACGTAATTATACTTGGTTATTATCAATAAATAGTTATTAAAATCAATAGTTTCAAAAGAAAATTCGTATCGACTCACCCATACCAAATTGTGTTTGTTTTTTTTTACGTCAGTGGCAGTCTTGCTAACTTTATTTTTAAGTGATCGCACAAAACACTACAAAATATCGTATTTCAACAAATTTTCTAGAAAAAAAAAACGTACGTATCGAAATGTCATCTGATGAGATCCGCAATCCTTTCATGCAATAATCGTACAAATAGTTTAAATTTTCAATTGTGGATGCTAATCTATAATGACTACAGCTATCTCATCATCAATAATAATCATCATCATCACTATTTGTTTTATAACATTGATCTATTCTTCGTTCTATAGATGTTTGTGTACATTTATTTCAATTTAAGTTAGATAAATAGTTAAATTGATACAAATTAATTTTTGTTTTCATTTAAATTATTTTTCTTACATAATAACGCATCAAAATTTCAAGCAGAACTCAATAGAATTGTTATTCCTCTAAATTCGGTCCTATTTATTTTATAATTGACAGCAAACGAAAACACTTTTTTTGTTTTTTATCATCCGCAATGGATTAAAAAAAATTAGATACATATTTATGCTGTATACACATCTAAATCTAGTATAAATGATAAAATTATAATATCCTTTGTCTACTGCTATGTATAAGAAATACATAAAAATTCAAAAGTATCAAGATAGATAAAATCCAATTTCTCCAGTATTGTATTCCACAGTTTTTTTTTTACAGTTTATTTTATATATTTAGTTTATTTTACAGTACAGTTTTATCTTACATATATAAAATTATGACTATAAATAGCTCAAAAATGCTTATAAAAACCTCCCCAAACTTTTATTTCCACTAAAAGGGACAAAACTCCTGATTTGGCATGATAGGGTATTGGTATTGTGGTTGGTTGTATTCGATCATAACTAACCGATATTTGTGTATGGTAATCGTATCGATTTGATAGCTTTTGGCACTTCTACATCACTAAGACGTTTTTTTTTAAATCTTATCTGTTGTATCAGTTGTATGCATGTGTATGTTTGATTTGATTGATGAATACAAGTTTTGTGTTGTTCTGTCTGGTGTTTATGTTTTACAAAACCATACAAAACGAATTTAACGTGTGCTGTATTTAAAAAAGTGCAATATAAATACGACGATGTCTCAAAGTAAGTAATAAAATTGAAATTGTTATATTGAAAGTTCAAAAACGGTCTATATGCTAAAGAATTATTTAATTTCAGATTCAGAAAAGCCGGCTACGAACCCAGAAGTGCCAGATCCAACCGGTCCTGCAGCAAGGAAAGGTGTTCTAATTTCCTTTAGAACTGGGAAAACGATGGAAATTCCAGAGAAAGATATTGTATGTAAACATAACCTACAAAAAGTAGTTCGGTATTAAGAAACTAATAATAGTGTCAGTGTCAGTAGCCAAATCTCCGTTCTTATCTTTGTTTATATTTCAAAGATAATAATCATAGTCATAGGAGTAGGCTGGAGATTTGAAAGCACCGGGATACTTCTCTATTTTTATGGTTTATGTGGTGTCTCCGCTACCTAGTTTTGCCAGGTTTTATATAACCTTATCCCACAGAAAAGAGAACATCATACTTTGTAAAGACGAGTTCCTACTTTACTCTGGTATATGAACAGACATTCAGAGAAGTGTAATTCTTTTTTTGTTTTGTAATGGCGCCGAGGGTCTCCATTACAGACACCGATAATGTTACAATGGTGGCCCTCAGATTGACAGCCTCATGAGATGCAGATTGCTGTAGGAAGAAGGAAATTTATGTATGACACCTATTTAACCCATTTTCTTTTCTATGTGCCTTTTTTTTTTTTATTGTTCGGAAATCCCTTCGGATACCCCCCCGCCGGCCAGCGGGGGTGGTTATGTCGGGCTTGAACCGACTAAAACCGCACGCCGTCTCGGGTCTACAGTCGGGTGTAAGGTTACCCATAGAGCATATCCCTCGCAGTCCGACTGACCCTGGGCCATTCGCAGTGTCCCCTCTGATAACAGCAGAGGGGTACCTGGAGCGACCATCCCCGCGGGCCTTGCAGGCCCGCCATACTAATAGCCATACTTCCTAGTGAAATGAAGAATCTACCTTTTCATAAAATTAAAAGCCAAATTAAAAGTAAACTCTGCCAAAAAGGCTACTATAAAATTCAAGACTATTTAGACGACAAACAAGCTTGGATATGAACTGTTTGCTCTCTCTCTATGCTACTCAAATGAAATATTGTACTTAGGTTAAGTAAATATGGTTGTAAATAGGCCAAAAAAAAAACAGCCCGCTGAGTTTCTTGCCGGAGTCTTCTCAGGACAGGGCCGCGTTTCGAACCGGTGATCCATTTGCCAAACATTAGATTATTTATTTTTTATGACGTTTTGTAAGTGCCGTATTAATGATCTATACAAAAAAAAAAAAAATATACCACGACCCCCTCGTGCAATGGGGTCAGCTGGCCCTGAAAAGGGCCGGTTGGTCAGACTCTTGGCCGTTGACGTTGACGCCAGCTACTCCAGAGGAGCAATCAATGATGCGCCATCGCCCACGTTGCCTAGGGAGCACCAAACTTGGAGGTGATCCAACCAGTCGCACCCCTCTTTTCTATTTGCCTATTATTTATTAAATTTACAATAATGCATTGAAATGTGTCTGATTTGTTGACATATATTATTACTGCTCTGCTCCCCTGGAAAGTAGCATGATGATATATATATAATCACACCTATAAATACTCCTTCCTTCCTCGATAAATAGGCTATCCAATACAAAAATTATGTTTCAATTCAAATCACTAGTTCCTGAGATTCAAATCACTAGTTCCTGAGCGTTCAACCAAATAAACAAACAATTAAACTCTTCAGCTTTATAATATTAGTATAGATGTATACCATGGAAGGCAAAAGTTTATAAGTTTTATTTATTACTTGCCCATTACAAGACATTTCTTTATCTAACTACAGGCTAAATTGAACTCTCTCACTAACTTTTTATTCTTCTATTATTTTTAGCTTGGCCGATGCAGATTTGTTGGTGAATTTGAAAAACTGAATAGAATTGGAGAAGGCACATATGGTATTGTCTGTAAGTATGGCTAGACTGGTATTAGGTTTTCTAATGTTCACTGCATGTGAAGAATATATGCTTACCTGGTTTGGTATGTATTTACAAATATTAGAATGAAACTGTTCTAGAAATTACCTGCATAATGCAATGCAATGTATTGCGATTTGTAAACTCCTTGATTGACCTACATCCAGGTTCAGGTTATTAATTATAAATTAGTAATTACTATCGCTATATATATGCTATTTATTAATTACAGATCGTGCCAAAGATAAGTTGAATGGCAACATTGTGGCTCTGAAGAAAGTAAGAATGGATGTAGAAAAAGATGGCTTACCGCTCAGTGGATTACGTGAGATACAGGTTTTGATGTCATGCAGACATGAAAACATAGTACAACTAAAAGAAGTCTTAGTTGGTCGTTCTCTCGAGAGGTAAATATAAAACAGTTCATTTACAATACAACCTCACATATAGTGAGAGTAAGCAATATTGATCTTAAAGTACTTTAAAATCACTCCTTCACAAAAAATAAAATTTAAGTAAATCACTGACCTTAGCCTGAAGAAAAATGGTAATCTTGAGAAATAACTAGAAGTTCCCTCAAAATAGCTATGTCACTGAAGATTTCTTAAAAGAAATTCTACAAATAAGATAGGAATGAAAAGTAAAACCACAAGACATTAAGAAAGGATTGGTGGTACTACTATGGTATGACAAACTCATAATAAAAGAAATGGAAAGCCATGGAAAAGGTAGTGAAGAGAGGAAACAGTCTCCTTCGAACACGCCACCTCAATTAAACCTTAATACTGGAAATCCCTATCAAAATTAACAAAACAAATGCCTTTGAATGTATGTACCACCCTAGATCGACCTCGCAACCTGGCCCCACCAACCAATAGCAATTAACAATCAACACCCCCTGGAAGACGAACACAAAACAACATAAAATCCCCACTTGTGAACAGCAAGCAATCACATTCCCCAACCCGGCTGGTCACTATGGTGACTAATTAAATCAAATTAAATCAATATTGTTAAAAATCTGTACCTACTTAGAATGTATGAACCATTTTGTCAGGACGATAACCTCCAACTTTTAAATGCTTTTAAAATTATTATATGTTAGAAAAAATAGACTGGCATATCCTGGCATATATTTCAGTCAATCCCTCCTGAAGTAAAAACAAATGGAATTTTTGCTATATAGGGGAAACAAGCGGACTCTATTGTGTTGGCTTTTTAATAAAGAAGGAACTCTAAAAACACATTGTCAACTTCACCGGAATATCTGAAAGATATACTCCAGTTTCAGCTCAACAATATTTTATATATAGGACACGTCAATTTGACTTCACCTCGCCTGATGGTAAGCTGAAGGTAAAGTCTCAGGAAAGAGGGTCACCATTACATACACGTACCATGTTAACAATGGTGGCACTCAGCTTGACGGCCTCATTAAAAGAGGATTGTCGTCGCAGCACCGCGTGACACCCACCGATCCCACTAGTGCTGCGACCACAATCCCTCTGCCTGGCTATGCACTTGCTGACTCCTGAACGCAATCAAACCGAAATTGGATTACTATGGAGGGTTTTTCGCGATCGTGCACGGTGGTACCTACCCGGCCGCATTTTGTGACAAATTTGTGTCAACAAATTTCTACCACCATATAGCCTTATGCATTATACAAGTACTTATTTCAATTGCAAAATCAATTGAAGACAACATTAATACATTCTACGAAGACCTATCCACAGCTCACAGCCGCGCAGATCGGTCGGTGTTAGGTATAGGAGACTAACGCCTAAATTGGACATCCACAATCAGACGAAACTGGTTTAATGGGAAAATAAAACAATATGCATGAAGAGGTAAAAACTACATACAATTTGTGAAATAACAGAAATAGAAGCACTAAAAAGCCCTGGCCCAGACTGTATTACCAATGAAGCTTTAAAGATGGGAGCTCCTATTTTACTCACATTTCTGACCAAACTATTCAATATGGTTCTTAACACTGGATTGCACCAGTGGTGTAAATCAGATAGAATACTGCTTTACAAAAATGCAGTTCACTAGACGTCAATAACTACAGACCAATAAGTTTACTTCCTAGTATATAGTAATAGTAGTATACAAGTTATTCTCATCCATCATGCTATCACAAATAACAGAAAAACTTGATAATAAACAACCAATAGAACAAGCAGGGTTTCATGAGGACCACCACTGTGAGGCTTTATGCCCAACGGAATTACGCATCTTCACAGATGGATCAAAAACTGGTACAGGCACCGGGGCCGGCGTTTTCTCGGAGGACCTTAATGTATCCATTTCAACACCGCTGGGGACCCACAACACAGTATTTCAAGCTGAATGCATGGGGATTACCCCGGCAGCTTCAGCGGTAATGGCCAGGAGAGTGGAAGGCCACTCAATACGCATACTCTCCGACAGCATGGCCGTGCTGCAAGCTTTAAACAGCCACACTATAAACTCGGGACTAATATTGGAGTGCCATCGTAAACTGAACCAAATAGGCCATTTCAACAACATAACCTTGCAATGGATTAAGGGCCACAGCGGCTCGCGCGGCAATGATGCAGCAGATGAGCTTGCCAGGAGAGGATCTGGTGGTAATGGGACCTGAGCCCATAATACCGATCCCCTTTGCATACCTACGAACCATGGTAAACAAACGAACGAGAGATCAACACAACAGCTATTGGATAAAAAAAAATTAAGTTTGCAGACAGGCGAGGGAAGCACTCCCCGTGTTTGAAAATAGACTGACCAGGCGTCTTCGACAACTCACCAAACGGCAACTGCGCACGGCCACAGCTGCCATCACGGGGCACGGCTCCTTCAATAAACACCTTTATATTTTAGGAATCACCGACAACCCTCTCTGCAGAGCCTGCATGAGAGAGGAAGAAACAGCGGCACACGTGCTCCTACACTGCCCTGCAACCGCCACATACAGGGTTAAGTACTTCGGAAATACAGGTACGCTCCGGGAGATCGCCAGCAGCGTGAATAGCCTGCTGGCGTTCTTCAATGAGTTGGGGTGGATCGAGTGAAATGCCCACCCTCACGCAAAAACCGCGCCTTGTCGTGGAGTTGCGGATACCAGCTCGCGAAACCATACCATACCATACCAAGCAGGGTTCCGATCATGATATTCCACAATCGATCACATACACCTTTGAACAAGTTATTGAAAAATTCAAAGAATACAACTGTCTGACAGCAGCGTTTGACAGCATCTCTCATTCTGCCATATGGAAAGCACTAGAATCATACAACATAGAGGAAAACTATATGTCCAATCTGAAGCATCTACAGTAATTGATCAAGTACAATAAAGCCACAAAACCAAAAGGGAAAATATTCAATACAAAGAGGAGTAGTCCGGCAAGGCAATCCCCTGTCTCCGAAATTATTCATTGCTGTGCTAGAGAATATATTCCAAAAGATCAAATGGGAGAAAAAAGGTATTTGGATAATCGATAAACATCTAAGTCACCTACGATTTGCGGACGACATCATTATCTTTGCTAAGTCTGCTTTAGAATTACAAGGGATGATACATACTCTTAACACTGAAAGCAACAAGGTTGGATTACAGATGAATCCGAGTAAAACGGAAGTGATGACAAGTGGCCGACAGAAACCAATACAACTCGACAATAAGAACCAAATTGATCAGGCTGATGAGTACATAAACCTTGGCAAACTAATATCATTCAGTAAGGACAGTACTGATGCAGGTGCAGGGAAGGGTCAAGTGCGCTTGGCAAAGCTTCTGGGCACAAATAGTAGATTGTATAACAAGGGAGCAAAATAGTATTTTTACGGCGAGGGCGCACTTTGAACCACGAGTCTAGCGAAGGTTTCTAGAATAGAACCCCGGAGCTTTAGCGAGGGGTTCTAACGTAGAAACCTGAGCACAGCGAGGGGTTCAAAGTATATCGCCCGAGGGAAAAATAATTTGCTCCTCGAGTTATATACTCTACTTTTCATCCCCTTTCTATGAGAAAATAAATAAGAGACTGTGTTATGGAATAATGAGACGAGACGAGAACAAAGACGTGAATATACGTATAAAAACAATTACAAATTTATATTTATATTTGATACGCTAGCGCAATTTTGAAAATTTATTGTCACTGTTTTATTTGGGATCGATATTGTTGTCGATTCATTTACATTTTGAGTATTTGTTATCTTAGTATCTGACTGGTGCTCAAGAAAAGGTACAGAATCCTTTGATGTAGAAGGACGTGGCGACAATGGTATAGGTGAATTATCTTTAGGTCTTAATTTAATGTTTTCTACAACGCGGGTGCTAGTTTTTTCTTTATTTTGAATTGAGTCTTCTATGTAACCTTCAGCTACAGAGCTGGACTTCCATCCTCCATACCGCTTTAAAACAGTGAGATCCGCTCCAGAATCTGCCAAAAGTGTAGCAGACGTTCGGCGAAAACAATGACCAGTGTATGACTTGCAATCGGGCAACTTCAAGTATGCAGCTATTTCTAAGGGCATTAAAGACATTATAATTTTTCCCATTACTTGTTTAAAACATTTTCCACTTTGATATCTAATAAAAAATCTATTTGATGTTGTTTGAGAAGGACGTAGGCTCTGATATTGTTCAACTATTCGTTTATACTGGCCACGAATAACGAATGACCGATCAATTTTTGTTTTAGTATCAGTTAAATTGACTAAAAGTAATTCATCTGAATGTTTTTTGATATCATCAATTGTTAGTTTTATAAGTTCGTTACTACGACATGCTCCATGTATGCCAAATATTAAAGCCACCTGTAACAAAACAGAAAGGAAATCAGACAAGTAGGTACAATACGTACACGTTTTAAAACACTCTGTTTATAGATTACAATGAAAAAACTAAATGATACATACTTTTGTTGCGAGAAATTCCTTATCAGGCGCATCATTTAAAAAGGTCTCGACGTTTTGATGAGAAAATACTTTTGATTTCTTTGGTTTGTGTCCTTCGGATAATCTCTTCAAGTAAGTTAGTAGGTAACTTTGAGTAATTATATTTTTTTTTATTTTTGTTGGTATTTACAGTTGACTTAATCATTGAGTATATACTCCATAGGGTAGAAGGTTGCTTAGTTTTGGCCAATTCTTGAAAATAGGCCAAGAATACATTTGCTGAAAACGTTTTCGCACCTTTTTTTTAATTTTTCCATATAATGAAATTTTCAAAGGCCCTTAAATATTTCGCCCGGGATTTCGTAGGTAATAGGTTTTGAACAATGTTGTTTGCTTCTGAAGTTATTGCTTCAGGTGTTAACTCATTGGGGTGCTTGGTTGGGGACCTCCACGCGGTGCACCCTGGGCAACGGAGACGGCAGCGCCTCTCTCCTAGGGTGGGAGAGACGCTGCCGCCTACGGCCAACTCCGACCGAGGCGAGGACGGCCCTGTTGAGGGCTGTTCGGAAGCTTTCCACGTGTCCCTCTGACTAGCAGATGGCACAGTGGAGAGCAAGTAATGGGGCCATCTCGAAACCGGAGATGGCCCAGGGTCAGCCGGGGAGCGAGGGATATGCTCTATGGGTAACCTTACACCCCGGCGTCTTAAGACCCGAGACGGCGTGCGGTTTTAGTCGGTTCAAGCCCGACATAACCGCCCCCGCTGGAGACCCCCGCTCTCCAGCGGGGGCGGTATCCGAAGGGATTTCCGCACGAAAAAAAAAAAAAAAAAAAAAAAGGTGTTAACTCATTGTCAGTCATAAGTTGACGTGGAACTCATATTTTATTGCAAAATAAGCAAATCAACTCAAATAAAATATGTACTTAATTACATACAAGATGGGATGACGATCTGCGAAAGACTGCGGGCAGATGCTGGATGCGGCAAGCTGAAGACAGGGCGCTATGGCGCTCATTAGGGGAGATCTATGTCCAGCAGTGGACTAGAATAGGTTGATGATGACATACAAGAACAGAGACGTAATCCGCGCGCTTTAGTTTTTTTTTTATTAGCACTGGTGCCCACACCGCGCAGCCTCGTTGTTTGGCCATACCAGCCAGCAATTCATATAATTTGCGTTCGATTTCTATGAACGATATACGTTCCAAATTCAAATCACTTTTCCGCCCGCTAAAAAGCTCTGAAGAGAAAAGTGCTACTTTGCTCCCACTTATAGAGGAACAAAGTGACACTTTTCGAATAGAAGGGATGAAAAATAAATTTTAAACGGTAACTACCGCATGCCGCTTAAAAAGACCGTATTAGAGACCTGTACATTGTCCTCCTTAACATTATGGTTGCCAAACATAGACATTCCCTAATAAAATAAAAACTAAAATTATTACTACCCAATGTTCCTGAAAACAAGAAAAATATAAAAATTAGAAGCGTGGAAGGCGAAGGAAAATTAGAAACATTAGGAAGAAGACAAACTTGATAGATGCTCTCTGTCATGCCTTAAAGCTGAAGTGGCAATGGGCAGGTCATGTCACAAGATACTAAGACAAAAGATTGACTTCACAGTCAACGCAATGGGTTGGTCCATTAGGAAAAAGAAAGGTCGCAAGACCAAACAAACGATGGGTAAACGGTATCGTAGAAACTGTGGGTAACAACTGGTGGACATGTGGCAAAGACAGACAGAAATGGAAAAAAAATTTTTCTTTTACCCAGCTGCCTTTTCAGGTATTTAGTCCATTTACTAACCACACATATTTGATTATAAAAAGTGGATTTAATGTTTTACAGCATCTTCTTATCAATGGAATACTGTGAGCAGGATCTAGCTTCCCTCTTGGATAACATGTCATCGCCTTTCACTGAATCACAAGTTAAGTGTCTGATGCTGCAAGTTCTTAAGGGACTCAAGTACCTACATTCAAACTTTATAGTGCATAGAGATCTGAAAGTATCCAATTTGCTATTGACTGATAAAGGATGTGTAAAAATAGGTAAGTGTTGTATATATATACAGATACCAGCAAATATCTTGAACAAAAGTTAGCATATTGGGAGTAGGGTGAATTTTTCAGTTGCAAAATTCACCCTCCACCTATAATCCAAGTGTTTTCAAAATACTTTTTTCAAATCCAATGATTCGATTTTAGTTTTTATCAAATTCGGTCCCGAGACTTCTTTGAGCTTTTTTCACTATTCCCAATAGTTACTGATTTGGCCATCCATACCCAGTTGAAAAACTCACCCTGTAGATTTTTATAGATATATCCATGATTTTAGCTGACTTCGGTCTAGCCCGCTGGCTTGGGGCGCCGGCCCGCAGTGCGACGCCACGGGTAGTGACACTATGGTACCGAGCACCCGAACTGTTGCTGCAGTCACCGCGGCAGACGCCCGCGCTCGACATGTGGGCGGCCGGCTGTATACTCGGCGAACTCCTAGCTAATAAACCACTCCTCCCTGGAAGGACTGAGATCGAGCAACTTGAACTTATTGTTGATTTGCTTGGTGAGTGATATATTATGAAGGAACTTGCTAGTTGTTTTTTTTTCAGCATCGTCATCACAGCGTTAGTTCTGGTTGCATCCAAAGCTTGTACTCTGGAGCCCGGGGTTTGCTCTCCTACACTTGATTTGGCCTGCGAGCGACTGCCCTGACTCGGTTCCTAACTACGGGTAAAAATACCTATCGAAATGTGGGTATATAAATAACTAGCTGATGCCCGCGGTTATTGTTTTTGGCCATATCTTCGGTTCTACTTAACCAATTGCAATCAAACATACGGCAGTATATTTCAAGTCTGACCAAGACCTTTCTAATAGAAAAAACCGCATCAAAATCTGTTCTGTCTGTGTAGCTTATGCGTCCATCGCGAACAAAAAGATACATACATACACAAATAAAAAATAGTAGTTTATGCAACTGTCATATAAGAAGGTGTATTAAAACACGAGAGCCTATTATCGCATTCGGCTTCGCCTCATGCGATAATAGGTTGACTCGAGTGTTTTAATACCTAAGTTATATGCAGTTTCATACACTACTTTATCTTCACTCATAGGAATAATTGAAATTAAACAAAGTATACACACATACACACATACATATTTTCACAGTTTGAACTGCGCATGCTTGCGCCTTTTTTTTCATATTCAGCCTTAAAACCTTACGACTATAAGTTTAATGAATAAAAAAAGATAGCTGTACTATAATGAGTTTTATGATACAGTTGGCGGTACTATAATAAGTTTTATTTTTAATTTTATGTAATGCGTTTATAAAGTGCGTATGTATAGAATCGTCTTTGAATTCGTAATTCGAATTTTTCGATTTGAGTGTAGATAAAAATGTTTTCAGAATCGTTCATTTGTTTTTAAATATCCCCAATGTAAAGATTCAACTAATTTACAATTTTATAATAGTATAGATACGCCTTTGTTAGGTATAGATAGTACCTTTGTATAGGCGTGGGATCTATGCAATATTTCAGAATGATATAGAGTTAAAAAATATAACACATTGAAATAGTGATTAACTGGAATGGAGTAATGACAGTCAATAGAAATATTTATGTACAGGGACGCCATCTGACGCAATCTGGCCCGAGTTCAGCGCGCTGCCAGCTCTACAGAACTTCACTCTGAAGCAGCAGCCGTACAATAACTTAAAGCAACGGTTCCCCTGGCTGTCGGCGGCCGGCCTTCGCTTGCTTAACTTCTTGTTCATGTACGACCCTAACAAGCGCGCCACGGCTGAGGAGTGCCTACAGAGCTCATACTTCAAGGAGCAACCGCTGCGTAAGTATTTCTTTATGTGTTAGTAGTTTGTACTAGCTGTTGCCGTGCTCTACAGCAAATTACTCTGGGGACATCTTAGGGAACTGCTTCTACCTCCCACTCTACACCCAATTTTACAAGCAATTGATACTGTCCAACTACAGTTTTCTGTAGTAGGGTGGTTCCGAATTATACAAGTTCATACTTGTATAATTTGGAACCATCCTTCTACAGCGGTATAACCTCAGGTTAGGGGTAACCTGGGTTCTGGGATATACATTACAGAAGGGGTAACTTAAGGTTCTTATTCCTGTTCTCGGTCCCTTAAAATGGCGAAAATAGGGGTTAAGACTTGCCACCAAGGTAATACTGAGTTCCAGGATATACATCTCAGAAGGGGTAACATGAGGTACTTGTTCCTGTTCTCGGTTCCCTGGTGATAGGCGAAAATAGGGTTCAAGACTATTGCTACCATGCACAGTAGTTACACTTGCCGCACTCACTATTACTGTACTATCATGGCAGTATTTTGATTTGTTTCCAATTCACAACAGCTACCTACTTGGAAACCCTAATGTGTCTAATGATTATCCATGCAATTAAAGGGCTCAAAGTAAACCCAGACTTAGGGCAATTATTTTTTAAAATTCTAAGTCTGGGTTTACTTTATCTTACCTTAAATATTTTAAAGGATAACCTTGTAATGGGAGTTGGCTTTTAAGGTAGGTACTTTCAGTCTATGAGAACGGTTCTCGTCAATATCAATTTATTGTTTCAGCATGCGATCCTAAGTTGATGCCGAGCTTCCCACAGCACAGGAACATGAAGGGACAGCCAAAGACGGCTCCATCAAACCAATTGAATATCCCTTTGTCGAACTTGAACACCGGCGCCAATGACCAGACTAATAACCTCCCGGCTATTTCTGATCTCCTGGGATCCCTGGTCAAGAAACGCAGACTCGACTGATCCTCAACTGACAAAAAAATTAATTATAAAACACGATAGTGAGATTATTAATAAACACATTAATCGTGCCAAATGTTTTATTTATCAACAACACATTTTACTAATATTTTTAAGTCGCATACTTTCAAAATTACATTTTTTTTACATTTTAAATTTATTCTGTCGAAGCGTCTTCGTCGCCCGAAAGTCCCATTGCTTGTTTGAATTTCAGATATTTTTGAGTGCGTTGTGATGTGATTGCGTCGCTTCTGTGATCCTTAATTTTCTCTTTCTGGAATAAACGTACTGACATAAAAATACTCTTTGAACGGTTCACGTCTGTAACGTCGAATAATACTCACATTCCGTACAACGAATGCAGTACCTTAGTATGATGATGTAACGTGTTACTATGTAATTTTGTGTGGGTACTCACGATTTCTTTTTCATGTTTTTCGATTCCTTTTAATGATCTAATGCACTGTGAACAAAGTATCATATCCTCCATGTGGTTGATGGTCTTCTTGCGATGGTGGTGTTTTAACCTGTGGGCAATTAAGTATTTAGTAGTAGTTTTTCATTTTACGCCAGGAGTTTTTAGTATGATTATACTATTTTTCAAAATAAGAAAAGGAGACAAAACTTATATTAAAGTTAATTGGAATCCGCAACCGTTTTCCTATTTCGCCGATAGAACCTTTCATCTACGTCACTTTCGATGGCAGGCCTCTCCAGCTACAGAATGCTTCACCGACCTTTCTATCTACGAAGAATTTGTATTCAAGTATCAGTCATGTCCAAGACGTGATTTTGAATGGTCCTTGAAATCTAAAATTACTTTTCATAAGCAAAGTTTCTGCTAGCACGAACGCTAGGTCAAAGAGCATATGGAGATGGCCTCGCTTTCTGCAGCACGGGAGAGTGACTAGACCTCACCAGTTCCTTTTCCGCCGCCTTTTACTATTACTGTCTCGCAAAAGAAGGCAGCGGCATTCCATGCACTCACGTTGTCGACCACGGCCAGAACCAGGGTTTGCATCGTGAGGTTTCCTGCTCCGAGGGTTGTCACGTGGACACGACGCAGCTCCATCTACGCCCGACACTGCCAGTGTGTGAAGTGGGTAGTAGTGGCACTCAGGCGTTCTGCCAGTGTGTGAAGTGGGTAGTAGTTGCACTCAGGCGTTGACTCCCGGCGTTTACGATGCAAGTACTCACCGAAGCAGCCACGTGCACTGAGCACCTGCGTCAGCCGGTAGGTCCCCGGTAGAGCTTTTCTACTCACCAATTCCGTCATGACGGGTCTTACCCCAGTTGCGACAGCTTAGGTTAAGGAGTCAGCCTTACGATCGATAGGTCCCGGGTTTGACTCCTGGCCATTACACTAGAAACCGACGTGAACCGACTCCTAACATAAGCAATTCAGCTTAACTGGAGGGTATAATGGGCCTACTAGTAATTTCGGTTTATAGTATTCTTTAAAAAATGCTGTCAACTAAGCATTTTTTCTCGGACTGCATGTTCGCTTTGTATGACACCGACAAGGCGACGGGAAGAGATAAGCAGAGAGGAGGAGAAAGATTAGTTTAATATCGATCTCAGACAAAAGAGTTCGAGGCAGAAAATATAAAAAAGGCCATATAAGCTCTGGACCCAGGCAATACATATATAAACCACAGTCATAGATAAATCCAATAAATTAGTTTAGGACCGTAGGTGACCATTTGGCACTTGAATTAAGACTTGAATTCATTAGCTTGTGAATAAAATCGTAATAATCAATTTATTGAGAGATAACTTCCTGCCGTGTAAATAATAAAGGTTAGTTGATGGTGGGAATTGGACTTTGCTCGAGGTTAGGTGTTACTAGACAATCATTGCCAAACGTGTGGCGTGAGATAGCCCTTATTTGCGTTACGAAATGTATTTTTTTCCAAAGGTTTTCAAATATTATATTATATGCATTCGACTGCTACGACAGAGGGTTTGATTTTCGCCCAGTACAAATATTTGTAGGCAGGTACAGGCATACATGGGGGTGTGTGTTGGGTAACCTCCTCGAGTGTCGCTCCGATTCCGATCCCGCTGCAGTCCGGGGGGAACGGAATCGGAGCGGCCGGTATACCCTGGGCGGCCGTCAATGGCTTCCCCTTCACCCCTTCATAGGGTTGGCATTGATCGTCGGCTAATACCCAACGTGGCGGGAACACATCGCTCTCCGTACTCCTGTGCTTTCAGAGGAGACAGGATGAGCGATGCTGTTAGTGGTGAGATGGCCCAGGGTCAGCCGGGGTGCGAGGGATATGCTCTATGGGTAACCTTACACCCCGGCGTCTGAAGACCCGAGACGGCGTGCGGTTTTAGTCGGTGCAAGCCCGACATAACCGCCCCCGCTGGCCGGCGGGGGGGGTATCCGAAGGGATTTCCGCACGATAAAAAAAAAAAAAAAAAAGGTACAGGCATACATGAATATGCGCATTCGTTCGTTCTGGGTGTTTCTATGTAGGTACTTGGTGTACTCAGTCGGGGTGCGAGGGATATGCTCTATGGGCAACCTTACACCCCGGCGGCGTCTGCAGACCCGAGACGGCGTGCGGTTTTAGTCGGTTCAAGCCCGACATAAACGCCCCCGCTGGCACGCGGGGGGGTATTCGAAGGGATTTCCGCACGATAAAAAAATAAAAAAAATAAAAAGGTACAGGCATACATGAATATGCGCATTCGTTCGTTCTGGGTGTTTCTATGTAGGTACTTGGTGTACTCAGTCGGGGTGCGAGGGATATGCTCTATGGGCAACCTTACACCCCGGCGTCTGCAGACCCGAGATGGCGTGCGGTTTTAGTCGGTTCAAGCCCGACATAACCGCCCCCGCTGGCCGGCGGGGGGGTATCCGAAGGGATTTACGCACGAAAAACAAAAAAAAAAAAGGTACTTGGTGTATCTGTCTACATTCAGAAAAAAAGATGTGCATTTTAGAATCCATTATTACAATTGGATCTAGATAGCGCTATGTTCCAGAAATTATTATTTCCATGCAATCCTTAGCATTAATACGTACAGTTTTCCACAGTAGTCGCACTGTAGTCTTTCTGCACGATGTGTAATAAGATGGATGCCTAGCTCGTGGTATGTTGGGAAGCGCTCCGTACATCTTGGACATATAATTTTCCCTTCGGACCTGCCACCGTTGCTTTGATGTTCATACAACTCTTGCGATGTTTGGAAGTTTTGGTGGCAACTCGGACACCTGTAAGATTAAAAAATATCTATGAATATTAGAATTAATCTAGAACCATAGAAAGTGGTATTCAACTGGTATTTATTCATCTACCATGTTATGGGCCAGAATTTGATTTCATTGCACGTTCGGTTTATTTCTTTTACTACGGTAAGCTACGGCTTCGTGCCGAAAAAGCAGTTTCTTTTCAATTCATGACGATTCTTTCCAATAGGTTAATTATAGGATACCCATATAAATAATATCTAATCATCAGCCAGGTATATAAATGAGTAACTGAATGAGACAATATGAACTTCAAAGTCATATTAATATGACTTTGTAGTTCATATTGATAAAAATACTTTCGAAGTCGGTTCATAGAAGAAAATGTGAAAAAAGTCTCTGTAATACAAGAAACTCTTTTCTATTTACCTGCCCTGCTCCTAGTTCATCTCGCGTCGGTGTAATGTGTTTATCTTTTCCATTCATCCCGGTCGAACATCATCAAGCAATCTTCCTCCCTTTTCCTTCACAAATATCTATTTCTTCATATCATACATATATTATCATACAATCTATCCATCTTTTATCGGTCATTCTCTTCTCTTCAATTCTAACTGCTTTCTTTTTACCACATTGTTGTCACCCCCTTTCGTAATATAAACAAATCCCTTTTATTTTTTCTATCACCGTAGCCACTTTCATACTCCCTCACATAGTCATCGCTAATCTTGTTTATTTTCGTCATTCCAAATATGTATCCAAGCATTCTCATCGCCGCTACATGCAATGTAAGACAGGTCATGGTGTTTAATTTTTTCAGCAATTTGAAGCGCATCAGTGAATCATCTGTTGTCACCTATCCTCAAATAATTCAACCACATTTGATTTTTAACGACATTGTCTACATTGTCGCGGTTTGCACTGGATTCCCATTAACAGAATAAATATTTCAAATTCTGTAAAAGTGAACGCGGATTTGTTTGAAAAACTAAGTAGATATCTAATTTAGACAGTAGGTAATAAAATGCAGTACACCATGTGCCAAATTTCTTATTTTTATAATATTACTATATTTTTCTAATTGACTACATTAATATTAATTTTTATTATATACAATTTTGACATTTTGGCATAATACTAATGCATGTTATAAAAGAAAAGCTTTATATATCTATAAGGTGGAGTAAAGTGAAAATGTTTTTGAGTATTATCCTATAAAACCTTCTTATGGGCAATGGAAATGACAACACCTTTCTTCTTTTCCTTACCGAGGTGTTCTTGTTTCCGCTTATTGTTTTGCCGAGGTTGGACTTTGGGTTATTTCTTTCTTTACGTGCCCCTTAAGTTAGTGGAGGGTATCTACAATCGAGAAACGACTAAGAGGTGAATGGTTTTGCCACCTGTAGATTCTTTCACAGCCATAGGACTTTTTTAGGATAGGATTTTTGGTACAGAGCTCTGCCTGGCCAAGCTATAACCATGTACGGCAACCAGACCAGACTATCTACTGTGGCACAGAGAGACCAGAGAGTGCTTTATCTACTGTAATGTCCTTAAGACATAATTCACTTAAGCAGGTATTTGGTTAACTTAGAGGGCAATTACACCCAACACATTATTCGGATTATTCCCCTCTTGGTACCAAGTCTGATATTACTACTATACATATAACTTTACTGTGCCACTGCAGGCGTAAACTATTATATAACACAAGACAAGAAAAAAAGATAAGAAAAGTCATTGCAAATTATCTCACATAAATATGCTCGGCTGTAGATGGAACGCCATGTGTTCAATAATTTTCTTAGGATAGAAATAATGAAACTTCTTGTCACAACACGTCACGTAACCAGGCACACCGTGTCTGTTTTTGTAGTGTTTCATCAAAGATCGGAAATGAAAACCACCCTCGTGGCAAATGCAGCATTCCATTTTGTAGAAAAGAGTTATTTGTCTATCCAAAGCTGCACCCTGCTTGGCAGGCCTGCCATCAATTAGCACTAAGGGATCCAGACACTCATTGGAGTAGTCCACTTCTTTTTCAATTTTAAGTACTTTATGGTTTGAATTATTTTTACCAACGTTTGTGGTACTGAGTAACTGTTTATCTACTTTTTCGGTGTGTGCGAATTCTTCTAAGGTCATAGACTCCATAAATTTTAAGTCTGCCGCGTTCTTTTTCTTTGACGGCATTGTTAATTTGTGTGCCTTAGAATCGCCCTGTTGGTGTTGTTCAGTGGGTATTGAAAATGACTTAACTTTGGTTGAGTTGACTGCTTTCTTTGGATCCTCTGGAATGTTTTGAGATGATAGTGCGCTTACAACCGGATGCGTTTTTTCGTTAGGGACTTGGATTTCACGTTTTTCTTCCATTTTCACTTTATGAAATTCCAAAAACTTTTGTGTTTTTTCAACCTTGACAGTATACAAATATAAGGCTGAAATTTGTTGTAAGCAATCATGGCATATTGCTTTTGGAAGGTTATCGTCTGTACGAATCTGAAAATGAAAGTTTTTAATTTTCACACAACAGATCGAAAAAAAGGTTCTACGTCACAATTGGGTTTTCAATAAAGATATCATTAGATATAATAGCAATTACACGGTTTAAATTCCTTGGGAGTATAATAACTAGATACATAGGGTACGCACGGCAGCATGATTGCGGCAATGGTGCGGAGCGTGAGCGCGTGGGCCGCCGCCACCTCCTGCGAGCATGTGATGCTCGCGAAGGAGATGGCGGAGCGCGCCCGGGAGAGGTTCAGAACCCTCCCGGCCCGCCGAGCCCGCAACATGCTCGCCTCGCGTCGCAGGCGACTCAGGCGCCGGAGGTCGCTTAACGACCTCCGTCCTCCATGAGCGCAGGCCTGGGGGTGGCAGGTGAGGCCGCCTGTCACCCCAGCAGAAGCAGGCCGGGACGGTGGGGCGACTAGTGCCCCTTCCCCAAACCGGGGCAAGACGGGGACACCGTGGTTCCCAAACCCGAGGGGGCCATCTCGAAACCGGAGATGGCCCAGGGTCAGTCGGGGTGCGAGGGATATGCTCTATGGGCAACCTTACACTCCGGCGTCTGCAGACCCGAGACGGCGTGCGGTTTTAGTCGGTTCAAGCCCGACATAACCGCCCCCGCTGGTCGGCGGGGGGGTATCCGAGGGGATTTCCGCACGAAAAAAAAAAAAAAAAAAGGGTACGCACGTGTATCGAATTGGTACAAGGTCGCGATAGATTTGTATAGTATATTTAGCTATTGTATTAGTCTCCTAGCCAACCCTGTGCGTTGAACTCTATATAAATTTGCTGACTTGTGCTTAGAACAGATCTGTATTTTATTGAGCTGAGAGTGAGACGAAGTCGAGCGAAAGCTTCTTTCACTCCACTGATGTATTTCGTTTGTGTTCCTTTAGCGCCGAGACCTAGACCTAGCTGATTTCTCAAAAACCACAATTAGTAAAATTTACGTTTTGGCGTCAAAACGTAGCCTATAACCATAAATACCGCATAAAAAAAGAAAACTGAAAATCGGACAAGACACGGAGGAATAATCACCGAACAAAAAATCTATAGCTGATTTCTCAAAAACTACAATTTGCATAACCTGAATTTTGTGAATTGTAGGTAATCATGTAGTGCACTCTCAGCTCAACATTGCAACAGCAGAATGCATTGCGCCCCTAGTAAGTTTTATAACCCGATTAATATTTTATAGCAATCGCTTCACTTCGCTATAAATGAGTTTTTTTTGTTATCAATCAATCAATCAATTAGCCTATTGCAGTCCACTGCAATAGGCTAATTGATTGGCTTTTTTTGTTAAGCCATCGTTATTTAGACATGTATAATATATAGCCTATGTCCTTCGGGGATAATGTACCTTTCAAATGGTGAATGAATTATACCAATAAGTGCAGTGGTTCCGAAGATTACCCCCAACATACCTATAAACAAACTCACATAATTCAGCCTCTCTCTTTATAACATTAGTATAGATGTGATAGTCACAGGGCGATGTGGTTGCAAAGTGATAAAGCCCATCAATAAAATAAAAGAACCACGCTGTTCGGGCAATCATAACACAGAATTGATTTATATTCATTTTCTACAGAAGTATTATCATTATTTATTCATCATTCATCATTAGGTACCTATTATTTTATTGTTTTCTTTAAAGCATTGTTTACCTACAATATTATAACTTGGGCACATAGTGGGTATTACTATTTTGCATAAATAATATATGTATTTTTTTGTTAACATATAGATATGTATACATGCATCGATGAAAGTTGTTGATAGTATAATGACATTATTGCTTCGTGTTAAATAGCTGTTTAGCAGCATTAAGTTGTCCAAGTCCTTATTGAATTTCTTTGGGTCTGTTATGAATTATAATTATGATAAATAAATCAATATGTACAGTTGGATGCCAAACTACAAATGAAAATAGTCTTACAACGACATCGAAAAGCCTCTTGATTTTACGTTTTACTTCAGTACTGAGTGGTTTGAGTTTGATTACATCGGTACATAGGCACATGCGACACGATAATTCACGAACTATAGTTTTTTCTAAAGATTGAAAGTCATTCATGCTGGCGATTTTCTAAAAAAATTCAGTACATTAGTACCGATTATTTATGCAGATTTATTTGTACATGACAAAAAAGTATTTTCAACGATTTTATAATTTTGGTACAACGCGAATGTGACAGATGTATGGTTGTATTTTTTTACAATTCGTATGGAAGTATCAGCCAGCGCAAAATTAATCGGATTTCTTCTGTGCAAAACCTTTTCATATCCAATATCAATTTATTTTAATACTATTGTTTTATTTATTAAAAAATTGGTGAGTTTTTATATAAATGTATCCAAAACTATTAATTGTTCAAAATATGTTAAAGTTATCAGTAGGTAGAAAGATCCGTCTACCGACATTTATTTTGTAAAAAAATAAAATTAGCTGACGTGTAGTGACAGGTGTACTATGCCAAATCGAATGCCAAATAATCGAATATCAATTGATCGACCACTATAAATCGAACATCCCAATACTCGAACGTTCATGAAATCGAATGCTTAATATATCGAACATTCAATATATCGTACACTCAATACATCGAGTTTTTTTTTTTTAATATTTAGGACACGTCAATTTGACTTCACCTCGCCTGATGGTAAGCTAAAGGTAAAGTCTCAGGAAAGAGGGTCACCATTACAAACACGTGCCATGTTAACAATGGTGGCACTCAGCTTGACGGCCTCATCAGAAGAGGATTGTCGTTGAAGCACCGCGTGACACCCACCGGTCCCACTAGTGCTGCGACCACAATCCCCTGCCCGGCTATGGTATGGTATGGTTTCGCGAGCTGGTATCCGCAACTTAGTCCCGAGTTTATAGTGTGGCTGTTTAAAGCTTGCAGCACGGCCATGATGTCGGAGAGTATGCGTATTGAGTGGCCTTCCACTCTCCTGGCCATCATGGGGCGGATTTCTGTTTCGTAAAGCCACAGGATGATTTTCGGTGATAATCCCCATTTTTTACCAATCATTCTTCTGCACTGCCAGAAGGTAATGCCGGCCTTTTGTAATTTATTGTCTAGGTGGCTACTCCACTTTAACTTGCTGGCAAGAATAACGCCAAGGTATTTTACCTCTTTTGACAGTTGGAGTTCCGTGTCAAAGAGTTTGGGTAATCGGTATTCGCCTAATACCCTTTTGTTCGTAAACATGACTAACTCGGTTTTGTTCGGATTCACCGATAGTTCGAATTCCCCGCACCATTTTTCTACGATGCGTAAGGCTTGTTGGGTTAGTTTACAGACCGTTCCCGCTACCTTCCCTGAGATAAGGATTGTTAGGTCGTCGGCGTAGCCTATTGTGTAGTCGCGGTTTTTGTTCAGCCTTGTGATTAGGTCATCTATCACTAAATTCCACAGAAGGGGAGAGATAACTCCACCCTGCGGGCAGCCTTTGGCGATCAGAGCTGTCTGATCTTCTTCCCCAAGGCGAACTACTCTTTTGCTGAGCATGTTTTGACAGGGCGGCCTTAATACTGGTGAAGCTGGTTTTGTCGAAAGCTCCTTCGATGTCAATGAACGTTCCTAGGCAGAAGCCTTTTTGTTCGATCGCTTCCTCTACCCGGCTGACTACCAGATGGAGGGCTGATTTCGTAGACTTACCGGAGCTGTATGCGTGCTGGTTTGCATGTTTTAGTGCACCATCTCTCAGCTCCCTCTCGCATAGGCGTTCCATGGTCTTTAGCATGAAGGAGGTCAGACTGATTGGTCGATGTGCTTTGGGATTTGTGTAGTCACCCTTTCCTGGCTTCGGGATGAAAATTACTCCTACTTCCCGCCATCCTTTTGGAACGTATCTGTGTGCCAGACAGGCTTTAAAGATACGCTCCAGTCTGCTTGCGACTAGTTTGTCGCCCCACTGTAGCATAGGAGGGATGATTCGGTCGGGGCCAGCTGCCTTATAAGGGTGAAAACTACTGATGGCCCACTGGACTTTTTCCAGTGTGACCACTTTGTTTGCATACTGCCAGTCTCGGGCAGTAGGTGTTATGGTTTCATCGTGCCAGTTGATTGTCGTCGTGAAGACGTATCCAGGGAAGTGGGTTTCGATGAGTACGCGTCTAGACTCTTCTGGCGATGTTGTGAGTGTATTATCCTGTTTTTTAAGGGCGGTCAGTGCCATCGGTTTTGTCTGCGCTAGGACTTTCCTTACCCTGTTTGCTTGTTGGCATGATTCTATGTTCCCACAGAATTTTCGCCAACCCTGTTTGCTTCGGTATCTAATACATTTTTTGTAGCTGGATTTGGCTGAACGATAGGCGTCCCAGTCTTCATCTGCACAAGTATTCATAGCCCTGTTGAAAGCCCTTCTAACCTTCCTTCGCTTGCGCTCTAGCTCTGGGCCCCACCATGGCTGTTTGCCTGGGGTTTTGGGAGGTAGGGTTTCTGGGCATGCTATGTGGTAGCTGTCTATTATAGATTTGGTTAGGTGGTTTACCTGTTCCTCAATCTGTATGATGTTGTCGAGAGTCAGTGGGGAGCGCTGTTGAGCAAGTCTATTTGCCAGATGCTGCTCAAATTTCACCTTGTCGGTTTTCCTCGGGTTGCGTTTTGGCAGAGTTTGTAGTGTCCCCGCCTGTAGATCGAAGCGAATCCACCTGTGGTCTGAGCAGGATGCCTCCTTGGAGACGTGCCAGCTCATGATGGCTTCCGCTGCGTTTTCAGTAGCTAGTGTTAAATCAATAATCGTACGGCTCTTTTTGGTGACGAAGGTTGGTTCAAAAGCGGGTGTTTAGTAAGGTAAGGTTAGTAGTGAAAAGATTTTCAACAAGGGACTTACCTCTGTCGTTTTGAGTGCTCATGCTCCATAGCGGATGATGAGCATTGGTGTCGGCCCCAATTATGACCTCCACCCTTTCCCTTTCGCAGTGGTCCACCAGCCGGGTGAGGTCTTGCGGGGGCAGCTCCTCCTTTTCGGGCATGTAGGCTGAGGCGAGGATGACCACCTTGTCCTCGACGTCCAGCTGTGTGTGCAGCCTTATGGCAGTGAGGTCTCTGCAACAGAACCCTGTGAGGACCTGTGTTTTTAGGTTTTTCGTGACATATATACACGATCTGTTTCGGTCGCTGTTTAGCCCCCTTCGCTTCGCCACTGGTAGGCGGAATATTCCGTCCACCAGCGGCGAAGCTAAGGGTACCGATGGCCTCTGTTTTCGTTTCCGAGACAGAGGGTTGTGAAGAAGAAAGCAGAGACTTGGCCGCGGTCGCCGCCATACGCCTCTTCTTCTTCGTTTTTCGGACCTTCCGTTTCTTTGGCTTGACTGGTTCGGCAGCTGCCTTGCCATCCACGCCAATCGGTTGGGTGCGTGCCCTGGTCCTGTTTGCCCCCTTTCTCTTAAGCAGTTGCCAGCCTTCCGAGAAAGCGTCCTCCGGTTGGCAGGAAGCTACCGGACTGACGCTACGGGGGCCTTCCCCGGGGGGAGGTTTGTGAGACAAAGGGGTTTCCCCCTTATGTGTGTGATTACCTTCGCGGGTACCCGTAGATGGAACCACTGAGCTTCCCGTGAAGATTGTTTCGGCGCCCGCACTGGCACCCGTAGATGAAACCACTGAGCTTCCAGTTTGGGCTGAGGTTGTGAGTCTCTGTTTTGTGTGTTTGCCTCCACCGGTACCTGCAGCCGAGGCCACTAAGCTTCCGGTTTTGGCCAAGTGTGCGCTGAGGGCGCGTGTGGTGCTTTCGCCCTCCCTGGTACCCGTAGTTTTAAGCACTGAGCTGCCAGTTTGGGCGGTGTGGTGAGTTATGTGGGTGCCTTTCCCGGTGCCTGCAGCCGGGGCCGCTGAGCTGCCGGTTCGGGCCAAGTGTGCGCTGAAGGCGCGTGTGCAGTCATTCCCTTGACTGGTACCCGCAGTCTGGACCACTGAGCTGCCAGTCTTGGGATTTGTGGTGTTAGTTTTTTTATTGGTAGTTGGCCTATCCATGTTATTGTTAAATTTTAATTTCGTCCCTTTGGCTTCCCACCCTCCACGGAGCCCGCAACTGGGAGTGCCTTACTCGACTTAATTTGAGGGGCAATAGGACTACCAAAGAGATATAGGAGTGCAAGGCTGGTTTACAGTGCGACATCGGGAGCTCGATCGGGTTGGCGCTGGGGGCATGAAATGGCCTACCCACAACGGCTGGTCAACCCTCACTTACCCCGTCAGCATGACCTTTACCCACCACGATAGTCGTCCAAAGACGGTTATCGTGGACCCTACACTCCTCGCCAGTGGCCCACTAATGGAACACCTTGACCTAATTTCCCCAACCATGGCTAGTGTTTGGGGCTACCGTTTAGGCTGAAATCCAGGCCAAAGAGGGCGTGTTGCCTCGCGGACGCATAACCGCCAGCGCCGTTTGGCTCAGCCCTCCAGGATCCCTTCATCCCTGCGTACAGCGCTCAACTGCGCAGGTCCATGAAGCAGGTGACTGCCCAGTCACAAGGGTTATTTTTGTTTCAGGGTTTTCTTCCCCTAGCCAGATGGTCCGGTTATGGCGCCGGAGATTCGCCCTCGTGCATCATATTTAGCTACTACAGTTCCGAGGTAGTTGGAATGAGCGAGGCTCGTTATAAACCATAGCATTGCCCGGAGGAGACGACCCGCCCGGATGTATCCAAGCGAGCCCGCACCCAGGCCGCGGCGGCAGCCTGGGAGCGGCGGGGACGTATATGAAGCACTTGCTGGTGCGCGCCGAACAGCCTAGCTTCGCTCACCTAGGCGTACGCTATTGTCATCTTAGCATTTATGTTAAAGGTAAATTCCCTGGCAGAAGTCACCCCACTAAGGACTAAACACCGAACCCCCCCTGCCCGGCTATGCACTTGCTGATCCCTGAACGCAATTAAACCGAAATTGGATTACTATGGAGGGTTTTTCGCAATCGTGCACGGTGGTACCCACCCGGCCGAATTTTGTGACAAATTTGTGTCGTCAAATTTCTACCACCAGTAACTTAATGGAGTATTCAAAATATCGAATGTTTGTTTCATCGAGCGTTCAACGCATCGCATATTCATTCTATTGAAATATCAATATAGGTACTGAATACTTTTTATATGGTAGAATACAAGAAAAACACAAAATTTACTAATAAATCACATGTAATCTTTTTAACACCCCGACTCAGAGTACCCCGACTCGGATAGGTGAGGTTAGAAGGCTAAGGCGGGAGCTCCGTCTTAGCCTTCGTGGTGAAGGTTGCGCCCATATTGTGTTACTTGTGTTCATCTGCAGGGGGTGGAATCGATTGCGCGGATTGTGCCCATTGAACTGGTTATTTATTTATAAGATGAAGATATTGTAAAATTTGTTAATTTTTATTAATCCGAACAAACGGTATTGTCCTTGAAGCCAGCGATTGAAATGTACTCTGTAGTCAGAGCGTTCCCCCTGTAAGGGACTGGTCGCGGTTCCAAGTACTATTGATGAGAGCCTTCCGATCCAGGCGTCTGAGCGCCCAACGTGGATCCGGGGGATTCGCGATAGTCGGCGGCAGGTTAGGTGGAGGGGAGACGTTGAACCGAATGTACCTATGGTCGGAATCCGTCTCCTCCTCCTCCACCACGCGCCAACCCTGGACGCGGCGGGCGAGAGCAGGGTTCGAGAATGCAACATCCACGACCGAACTGAGCCCCCGCCGCTCCCAGGTGGCGACACTCCCCCGGTTGAGGACCTCTAGACCACGGGTGTTGGCCCAGTCCTCCAGTACTCGCCCCTTTTCGTTGGTTTCCCGGGAGCCCCAAGCCAGAGACCAGGCGTTGAAGTCTCCCAGGACCAAGACAGGGTGAGGACGGCACGCCGCGAGAACGATGTCCAGTTCAGCGAGCCTTAGCTCAAGGTCGTACTGGTCAAGGCTTGGCGAGAAGTAGACGGCCACGATAGCCTAGCCCTCATAGTCCGCCGCGACACAGCCTCTACCCCTTGCAATGAGTGCAAGGCGCGAGGTGTCCGCGACGGAACCCCCGAAAACGGTCGCTACACCGTCTTGGTCCACCGGGCTTCCGGGGTGGACCCAGTACGGCTCAGCGACCACGACCACATTGATAGACCACTGCACGGTGCTCTGGTACAGAAGATCCTGAGCACCGGACCAGTGGTTTATGTTCGCTTGCAGGATGCGGATTGGTGTGTCCATTATTGGTCTTCCATTTCCGCATCCCGCCGTGTATGTGGCCGCTCCTGAGCGGCATCCCCGCTACCCATTGCGGACAAGCGGGGCTTTGGCCTCGAGGCGGCGCAGGTTTTGCTATCCGCCCGGTGCTCCGCCGCTTTGCCCTGCGCTACGCATTTGTAGCAGCGCGGTGGAGCATCACAAGCACTGGCCTTGTGCCCGGGCTGACTACAGCGGAAGCACCGATCCCCCACGGTGTCTCCCGCTGTGCACTGCACTCCTACATGCTCCAAGGCCCGGCACCTAGAGCATGCAGGAGTTGCACCCGCGCCTTAAGGAAGCCCCCAAGGAGGATGAACGAGGAGGAACCGGATTTCTCCGGCTCTCACCTGATCACGGGAGCAACCGCCCACCTCCACGACGGCGGAGATAATTTCCTCCGTCGTGGCCGCGTCATCCAGACCCGAAATGCGCAGACCTGCGCATTTGTTGGGTCTGGTGACGAGGACGGCTTCGGTATCCAGCGACTCCCTCAGCTTGGCCGCTAGGACGTCGGCTTTGGGGCCGCTGGTGGCGCCGGAGACCTCGAGGAGGCGAGCTCCGGTGCGAGTTATTTTGCACCGGAGCCCCCCCTCAATCTCGAGGGCCTTGAGGTCCACTGAGGCTTTCACCTGCCTCAGGACCTGGGCGTACCCCACGCCCTTCTCCACACCCTCCGTCGTCACCGTTTGGACGACGGCTGTGGAGCGTGGGGCGCGGAGCCTCTTCGGCGCCTTCGCCGCAGCGGCTTTGGCCGCCTTCTTAGCCGCCTTTTTGGCGGCTCCCGCTACCACCCATTCCTCCCCTCTGGAGGAACGCTCGGGTGCAGCGGGAGCGGCGGGGGTGCCGCGCTTCTTCCCCTTCCCTTGTGGCGTTGGGGCCACTGGGGCGGCGGGGCCGGGCTTACCACTGACAGCAGCCGCGGAAGACGCAGTCCGTGTCAGTGGGGGAGGGTAAGCCCGGTCCTCCAAAACGCCGAGCCACCTCTCGATGGCCGCCAAGAGCTGCACCACACTAGGCGCAGGCTCAGGCGGCGGATTGGGCGCCGGCCTAGGCGCTGTTTTCGGCGCCGGCTTAGGTGCCGACTTTGTGGCCGGCTTTGGCGCTGAATTTGGCGCCGACGTAGGCGCCCCCTCTGGCCGCGCAAGAGCCCTCGGGTGGTCCGCCACCTCCTATGCTCTTGGGGCCTTCTGAGCCTCCGGGGATCCCCTGACCATCTGGGTCAGTTGCCTGACCTTCTCCCGGAGGACCCGCTATTGCTCCAAGGAGTTGGCCAGCTCAGTTTCCAGGCTTGTGACCCGGGCCCTGAGCTTCACCTCCTCCTCGAAGACGCTCCAACCAAGAAGCTCCTCCAGCGAGAAGGATGAGCCTTAAGAAAGGGTAGCGTGCTATGAAGAGAATTACGAAGCTCGACTAATAAGGTAAATAACTAGCGTAAAAACTCACCACTCTCTATCGTATAAAAAATATTAAAATTAATAGGCATCTAAACATGTTACACTTTTTTTTTTTACGTGCGAAAATCCCTTCGGATACCCCCCCGCCGGCCAGCGGGGGTGGTTATGTCGTGTCTCGACTAAAACCGCACGGTGTCCTCCCCAAGTGTCCGTTGCCGGGCAACATGTTACACTTCAGTAGTTATCAATCATTATATTTGGAGGGTAGGCACTGTTAAGTTGCGGTTTGAAGCTTTCAACTTAGATTTTGGTGAAGTAAGATTTTAAGACTTACAGTAAGTAGGTACGTGAGTTTTTTAAGAATTTATGAATTTGCATCGTAGATAGTTCTTAGTTAAAAGTTTAAAGTTGATTATTTTTGCTTTAGAGTACCAACAAGTTCTTTAACTTAATCGATTTGGGTTTCTTTTAGCAGTTTTAAAATACTTTCAATCTAATGTGTAAGTATACTGTTTAGTAAACGTTTAACATGTTTAATGTTGAAATATATTTCACCAGTGACTGGATAACTATTTAGTAATCTGTGGTTTAGTACAGAATTACTCCATTAGTATACTTGTGTCCCAAGCGACTGTCTTACTGAATTTCAACTGACGTTTGAAAGTGATGTTCTGTTTGTTTTCTTCTTACTTTTATTTTCAATGTATTTTTAAAAACAAACCATATACTAAAATTTTCACTTTGTTATTCATGAGAAAATAAAACTTGGTATTATTTCTCACTCATACAACATATAAAAAAGCGGCCAAGTCGGATTCGCCCATGAAGGGTTCCGTAGCAGTAACATAATAATGCTTTTTTTTTAAATTTTACATTTGAGTTGATTGAATGAAAGGTAAATGGCGTTTTACGATTTATGACGTATTAAAAAAACACTACTTACTACATCTTGTTCAAACCAATTTTCGGTGGAAGTTTCCATAGTACTGTGCATGTTTTTTTTTTTTGGTTTTGTCATTCTCTTATTTTAGAAGTTACAGGGGGACGGGGACGGGGGGCCACACATTTTACCACTTTGGAAGTATCTCTCGCGCAAACTATTCAGTTTAGAGAAAAATTATATTAGAAATCTCAATATAATTTTTGAAGACCTATCCATAGATACCTTTTTTTTTTTTTCGTGCAAAAATCCCCTCGGATACCCCCCCGCCCGCCAGCGGGGGCGGTTATGTCGGGCTTGAACCGACTAAAACCGCACGCCGTCTCGTGTCTGCAGACGCCGGGGTGTAAGGTTGCCCATAGAGCATATCCCTCGCACCCCGACTGACCCTGGGCCATCTCCGGTTTCGAGATGGCCCCCTCGGGTTTGGGAACCACGGTGTCCCCGTCTTGCCCCGGTTTGGGGGAGGGGCGCTAGTCGCCCCACCGTCCCGGCCTGCTTCTGCTGGGGTGACAGGCGGCCTCACCTGCCACCCCCAGGCCTGCGCTCATGGAGGACGGGGGACCCGAGCTAGAGGACTCCCACCCCGATGGCTGCCACGAGGTCACGCCTCGGCACCTCCCACGCCGGGCAGTCCACCAGCGTGTGCAGCCCTGAGTCCTTGCTCGCGTCACAGTCATGACACTCAGGCGTTGGCTCCTTCCAGATCCGATGCAGGTGGTCCCCGAAGCAGCCCTTCCCGGAGATCACCTGCGTCAGTCGGTACGAGAGGCTTCCGTGTCGCCTCTCTAGCCAATCCTCCATGATGGGCCTTACCGCCGCTATTGCGGCGCGGCGTGCCCTGCGCTTGGTCGCCCAAGTTATTCCTTCCACTCCACCACGATGGCCTGGCGGAGCTGGGACTGCATGGCCTCGATTTCTCGATGCTCGGGGTTCAGTCCCTGCTCCCGCGCCTCCTTTCGCCACTGGTACAGTTGCGAAAGGGCTCTCGCCTCCAGGTCCCATGGCGGAGTTCCGGCAAGGAGACTCGCCGCCTCGAAGGAGATCGTGCGGTACCCGTGGATGACCCTGATGGCCATCACTCGCTGCGGAGCGCGCAGCATCCGCACACTTCCGGCCTTCAGGGCCTCCGCCCATATTGGGCACCCATACAGGGCCATGGACCGCACGATCCCCGCGTAGAGTCTCCTACAGGAGTCATCGGGCCCCTTCATGTTGGGCAGCAGCCGCGCCAGAGCGAGAGCTGTGCCCTTCAGTTTGGGGGCCAGACTTCGGATGTGCTCTCCGAAGTCCCATCGGCCGTCGAGCACGAGCCCCAAATATTTCATTTGGGGCTTGATGCCGATGTGATTACCTCCCACGATGAGACTGGATCCCTCAGGTGGCTTGCTCCGAGGCCCATGAAAGAATAGGGCCTCGGTTTTATGCAGAGCCACCTCGAGACCCAGCCGCCGGATCCGCTCCACGACTTGGGCAACCGCGGTCGTGGCCTTTAAGGTCGCTTCGCTTCGCATGACACGCTCGTGACGAGCGTGTCATCCGCGTAACACGTGACGGCGGCACCGTCTGCGAGCTCACCGCGAAGCACCCAGTCGTATCCGATATTCCACAGGAGCGGCCCCAGGACCGATCCCTGCGGAACACCGCACGACATCTCACGCCGACCGAGACCGGTCACGGTTGGGTAGAAGACGGCTCTCTCCGTCAAATACGCCCCGACTATGGGGCGGAGGTAGAGAGGCACTTCGTGATACACGAGCGCCTCCCTAATGCAACTCCAGGGCAAGGTGTTGAACGCGTTGGCGATGTTCAGGGACACCGCCAACATCACCTCACCCCGGGCTACTGCATCCTCCGCCAGAGCCCTCACGCCCATGATGGCATCCACGGTGGAGCGCCTCTGGCGGAAGCCATATTGGCCATCCGCCAGGTCCGGCCCCACTCTTGAGAGGTGCTCGACGAGGCACTTCGCAATTACTCTTTCAAAGAGCTTGCACACCTCGTCGAGCAACACTATGGGCCGGTAGGCGGACGGTGAGTCCGCCGGACCCCTCCTTTCGGATGAGGACCAGTTTCCCCGTCTTCCACAATTTCCCCTTACCATTAGGTAGGGCCGCCCCCAAGGGTCCCGCTCCAGCATCTCTGTTGTATATTAATGTCGGTACTTGAATAAACAGTGCGCTTTAATATGATTTTAGATTGACATGGTCATTTACATTAAAATTAGAATTATAAACGGGATATTTACCATGTTTAGTATCTTTTTCGAGAATCCGATATTTCGGCACTGTTACAAGTACCATGATCACGGATGTACTAAAGTTCTGCAAGCTAGTTGTTACTCGGCAAACCGTATCGGTCTACCCTCTTCCTCACTCGTTTCTGACGCGCGTCACCACTACCACTGTCCGCGTTCTCACTACGCACTCGATCACGTTCACGACACAATGTACATTGACTCGATTGCATTGACTTTACGAAATGAATTTCCTGAAGTGTTCGCTGAGGGACTAGGCACTTTTAAATCAGAATTTAGATTGTACTTAAAAGATAATACTCCCATTTTTGTTAAGGCAAGGTCTTTACCCCTAGCCCTCAAAGAACCTGTGGAACGGGAACTCGAACGTTTACAGCGGGAGGGCGTTATTTATAAAGTTGAGCGGTCTGATTATGGAACTCCTATTGTGCCGGTAGTCAAGTCAAACGGTAGTATTAGAATATGCGGTGACTATAAGGTTACTATTAATCCGTTATTAAAAGACTATCACTACCCTCTGCCACGGATCGAGGACCTGTTCGCGGTACTAGGAGGGGGAAAGCAGTATACTAAACTTGATTTGTCTAACGCATTCCAACAATGTATATTACATGAAGATTCACAACCAATGACAGCTATAACTACGCATGTAGGGACGTTTGTATATAAGCGTGTCCCATTTGGAATCAAATGAACTTCCAAAAAATCATGGAAGAGACCTTAAATGGCTTGCATTCAACTGCGGTTTTTGCTGATGATGTTTGTATTACTGGGAAAGATAAGGTTACACATTTAAAGAACCTAAGGGCGGTGCTGCAAAGATTAAAAGAAAATGGTCTTAGAATTAATTTTAGTAAGTGTAAATTTTTTCAAGATAACGTAAGTTACGTTATCTTGAAAATTTAGGCTATAAAATAAATAAATTGGGCTTACATACTGATCAAAATAAAATTGACGCCATTGTAGCAGCGCCCCAGCCATGTAACGTTACGCAATTGAAGAGTTTTATGGGATTAGTTAATTTTTATTCCAAATTTTGCGTTAATATGAGCGATATACTTAAACCATTATATAGTTTGTTAAAGAAAAATACAAATTGGTCATGGAGCGATGAATGCAGTAGGGCATTTGAGAGAATTAAGAAAGCTTTATCAAGTGCACCGGTACTCGCGCATTACAATCCAAACTTACCCACTTATGTGCAGTAGATAGTAGCGCGTATGGACTTGGCGCAGTGTTGATTCAGCGGGACACAGACGGTGTCGAGAGACCGGTTTGCTCTGCAAGTCGCACGCTCAACCCGGCCGAATGTAATTACTCACAAATAGATAAGGAAGCGTTAGCGATTGTTTACGGAGTTACGAAATTTCACCAATACCTTTACGGTAGGCTTTTCACGTTGCGTAGTGATCACCGTCCATTAAGCTACATTTTTGGTAAGAACCAGGGAATACCAGTAACAGCTGCGAGCCGTCTACAACGTTACGCCATAAAATTAGCTGCGTACGATTTTGAAATCGAATTTATAACGTCGAAAAAAAAAATGTTTTGCGGATACTTTATCTCGGTTACTTTTAAAATCATTTAATGACGGCGTAATTAGTGAGGGTTGCAGTTATTTAAATTACGCACAAGATGTATTTCCTATTAGCTTTAAGGAGGTTAAGCTTGAAACCGGAAAAGATATATTGTTAAGTAAAATTTATGGGATTATTATGTACGGTTGGCCATCGAGTGAATCTCTTAACAATATAGAAAAAATATATTATAATTGGAAGGACAGTTTTCATATGGATCAGGGTTGTATAGTGTATGGTTACAAAATTGTAATACCGTCCTCGTTGCGTGAAATAGTGTTGAAAGAAATTCATGAGGGCTACCCGGGCATGGTTAAGATGAAACAAATCGCACGTAGAGAGAGTATAGCTCGTGAATGTATAGCATGTCAGGAGATGCGATCAATGCCTAGTGCTGCACCATTGCACTCGTGGCCATGGCCCGCGGAGCCCTGGTCACGTTTGCACATAGATTTTTTGGGAGCTTTCCACAATAAATACTATTTTATTGTGATAGACGCTCATTCTAAATGGATTGAGGTGAAATCGGTTAATAACACTTCGGCCGGAGTAGTGATTAACTATTTACGGGAAATGTTCGCTCGTTTTGGTTTGCCAAAACGTATTGTGAGTGACAATGGCCCCCCGTTTTCATCAAATGAGTTTGCTACTTATTTAGAACGTAACGGTATTAAGCATACACTGATACCGCCTTATCATCCGTCGAGTAATGGCGCTGCGGAGAACGCAGTACGGTCGATCAAACGTGTCCTTAAAAAGGCAGTATTAGAGAAGGAGGATATAAATACAGCACTACACCGATTTTTGTTTACATATAGGAATACCGAGCAGAGTACGACTGGTGTAGAACCAGCAGTAGCCCTGGTAGGTAGACGACTGCGCGGGCGTTTAGATCTTTTACGTCCCGATACGGCCGAGCGAGTGCGTACCTCGCAACTTAGAACCGAACAACAACATACAGCACCCGTACGTCTCGTTAACCAAGGGTAATCAGTCATCATCCGGGATTATTCAAAGACAGGGCGCAGGTGGTCGGAAGGTGTAGTAACTGAACGAGTTGGTCCGGTATCATATCAAGTTAAATTGAATAACGGCCAAGTACATAAACGACACATTGACCAAATGATTGTAAAAAAACGTAATTCACGGTGTAGGGCCTCAAATGCAAGTGTAGGTATAGATACTAGCCAAACGCACGATTTAAATGTTCAGAATAAATCCCCAGACACGGTTGCAACATCCCGCGCGGAGGGGGAAGAATTTTTTGACAGTGTGGGCGAGGAAACGGCTGATGTTATTAACAATAACCCAGAGACGGAACCGCAACAGTCACTTCTTAGTGGTACACGAGTTCAAAGACAAGCAGCCATACGTTGTATTGAAAAAATGAAGCAAATGTAAGTTTCTAATAATAATGCATAATAGGTAAAAATAAAGACTACGTAATTATCAACGAAGTTCCTTTGCATTCATCACTGTGTGATATCTTAAATACCTAACATAATTATGTTCGAGTCTCGTGTGTTCTATCCGGTAGGTAATGGTTTGGGTCTATGGTTTTTAATAGTGATCGGTAGGTAATGTAAGGAACGCGTTAATGACATCTCTTGGTCATCAACAATCATAACATAAGTTTTTATATATTAGTTAATTTTTATGTAAAGTTGATTGAATAATACCTATACCTACGACTATGGTGTTCTTGGATGGGGAAGGTACTACTAGTATATAAGTTTATTCAACGGTTCTTTCATAGTCACTATTTTGTTGTTGTTTGATTAATATATAGATATAAGGTTTAGTAACTTAATCTAGTAATTAAGTGCTCCATTTGGGAGGGAAAAGTGTTGTATATTAATGTCGGTACTTGAATAGACAGTGCGCTTTAAACCTCCGTGTTTGATTGACGTCCCGTATACAACAGTCTCCAGCAGTTCGCAGCGGGCCGCCTTTTTGGCCCGCCTTATCTCTGCTCGGAGGGCACCTCTGGCCCCCCTGTATCCCTCGTACAACTCCGCCTCTCGGGCCTCCGCATCTGCGGGGCGGCGACGCCTCCTACGGAATCGGGCCCACCGGCGGTGCGTGATCACGCAGGCCCGTCTGAGCCTCGCGATCTCCGACGACCACCAGTAGACCTGACCCCTCGGATTATAGGGCGGAGCCCTAGGCATCGCCACGTCGCAGACACGGGTCATGGCCTCCCGGAACCACTTCGCCTCATCGTCTACGTTGACAGACCTGTCCGGCGCAGAGGCCCAGGCCTGTACGATGGCGGCTTCCAGGAGGAGCTCCCGATCTAGTCGCTTAAGTGCCCAACGTGGCTCGGGTGGAGCCGGTGTGGCCGGCGCATCGCTCGCGGGGGCGGAGACGTCAAACCGAATATATCGGTGATCCGAACTTGTCTCCTCCCCCAAAACGACACGCCAGCCCTGAACACGTCGCATCAACGAGGGGCTCGCGAACGAGATGTCCACGATTGATCTGGCCCTCGAGGTCACGAACGTGTCCTCGTCGTCCGCCGTCAACCTGTACGGTCGTGTGTCAATAGTGTTACTAAATATTATATTTGAAAAATTCTGATTGGCTGATTGTGTGTTTTTGCATTTCCTGCTCTGATTAATGGACTTTAGATGCATTAACTCCTCCCACTAGGCGTTAATAGAAAGAGCCAAACATTGTTTGGAATGTGTCATACCGAAAAGTTCACCCCACCTGTGACTTGGATTGGATACCACTACTATCGTGCGCGCCGATACCAACTGTGACCGCAGGACTACCGAGACAGTGCTACAGCGCAGCGAAATAAAGGTACATTTTACGTATTCCTTGCATCGTCTACGACACACCACCTACGTCGTAGCTACGCAAGCCGCTACACGGGCTCTGAACGAAGACCAACACTGTGTTACCTATGGCTGCGTGAGTCATCGCATATCGATCGGACTACAGTGCTACGAAATTTATTCCTAATTTACTTAAAGCTGCAAGCGCTTAACACTATTTTATTTTGCACATTTGAACACTGTGAGCTGCGTTTTGCTTACCTAATCAGACCATGCCGTTAAACCGCACACCTCAGAATAGCCCGCTTTCACAAGATATGACACAGTCTGACTCGGATATACCGAGGTCTATGGAGGAAGATCCCTTTAATACCCGATCAAAAAGACCGCGTATGGAACACTCACCACCCATGAGCGAGTTTGTACAGTTCCAAAGTGAAATAAGAGATATGTTTGAGTCATTAAAGTCGGGACAGTTATCATTGTTTAATAAACTGGTGAAAGACGTCAATGAAATTAAATCGCAAAACAATACTATACAAAAGACTATTACGGAGATTGAAATGTCAATAGGATTCATCAAAAGTAACCATGACGAGCTTAAATTAAAATTAGATAAGCTGGATAAGGAGCGTTTAGAATGTTATACCTATATAGAAAAATTGCAGAAGCGAATAGAAAATTTAGAATTTGGCAGTAGATCATCGTGTATTGAATTGCGAAATATTCCCTCTGAACAAAAGGAGTTGTCGGAGGACATCATGAGGCACATCATCAATACAGGCAAGGCTTTGAGTGTGGATGTTGATACTACATGTATTCGAGACGCATACCGCCTTCCTGCCAAACCCGGCAGGAACCGGACTATCGTGGTGGATTTTAGTACAGTAGTAATGAAGAATAAGTTTCTTATTGGAAGCCGCGACTTTAATAAAAACAAAGTCTCAGGCCAAAAACTTAACTCGACGATGATTGGTGTTCAAGAACAAACTTGCCCAATATATGTGTCAGAATATCTTCCAGGTAATGATAGAAAGCTCTTTTACCCTGCTAGAGAATTTGCAAAAAATAATAACTACAGATTCTGCTGGACATCTAATCAAAGAATCTTTTTACGCAAAGATGAAAATACAAATCGTATAACCATAAAATCGGAAGAAGATCTTGGTGCCCTGATGACAAAATGACTAGGTTTTAAAAGACTAATAAGAAGAGGTCTTGCCTTGTCGGTAGTGATTGGACTTGAGATATCGGCATTCTACATCGCCCAAAATTGTCTTACAATACGTTATTTGTTTTTTATAATCCATTTGTTTAAGAATATAAGTATGTTACTCACCTGCAACTTGCATTTCAACCACTTCATTACACTAATTCAGATACTCACACAATACTACGCACACCCAATGCTCATACTATATTATGATTTGATTGTATACTGGTGTTCTTTGTTCCGAACAAAATATAAACGAATCTACAGGTTCCACTCTCAATTTCTTTACTATTGCACGCAACGAGAGCGAAGGGGTTTTTCGTGTTCTACTACTTCTGATGTGTAAACATATACATATCACCTGACAATGAACACAAATATTGATGATATCTCCTTAGAGCTTGAAAAACTCCATACAATGCAATCGTATAAGTGCATGTTAGATGACTGTGCGGAACATATTCGAATAATAAATGCCCCCTTAACAATCATACATATGAACATTCGCAGTATTAATCAAAATTTGGACAGACTAGAAGCCCTCCTCGTTTCGCTTAATATTTCCTGTGATATTTTGGTTCTCACTGAGTGCTGGCTCTCAAAAATCTCAAGAATCCCCATCTTAGAGGGATATAAATCGTTTTCTTCACAGAGATTAATAAATCAAAATGATGGAGTCGTTATATACATTAAAACTGAACTTGATTGCACTGTAAACGAACCTTTTTATACCAAAGAATTCAGTTGCTTAGTTTGTAAAATGGGCAATGATTTAGCACTTATTGCAATCTACAGATCCGCCTCTTTTCATCACATTGACAAATTTTATAACGGCCTAAACAAAATATTGGAAACACTAAACACATATAGCACCATATGCATGGTAGGCGATATCAACATTGACATAAAAATTAACAACACCGATGACAAATGTGAAAACTACTTGAATCTGTTAGCATCTCATGGTCTTTTACCTACACATCTGTATCCGACAAGAGAAGATAAGTGTTACGACCATGTTTTATTGAAAACAAGACTACAGTCTATCACATTGGTAATAGAATCTTACATAACTGACCACTTACCTACCCTACTTACTGTATCTCTGAAAAAAAGGCGTATTGCACCACCTATCACCCGCACTAAAATAAATTATATACTAAAATATTAATAATGCAATACGCCATGCTCTTATATTTTCAAACTTTACACCTGTTTTAAATTCTAATGATGCCAACTTTGCTGCGAATTTTTTGGTGAAACATGTTTACGAAATAATAAAAAATAATACACATACTTACAAAATTACAAGGTCCAAAAGGAATATTAAGCCTTGGATCACGCCCGGTTTAATACGGTGCATCAGAAATAGAGATAGAATGAACAAAGTACTCAAACAAGATCCCACTAACATTACACTCAAAATCTCATATATAAGGTACAGGAACTTTGTTAATAAACTATTAGAAAAAGCTTAAAAGAACATATCAACAAAATTTATTACAAGACGTTAAACACAACATAAAAGCTACGTGGGACGCTATTAAAACAATAACACATTCCAATACAACACATACACCAGCAGATGCGCTGCTTAAAATCAAACAAAATCCAACGTATGCGGTGAATGCAGTGAATGAGTTTTTTACAAACATTGGGCAGAAACTAGCTACACAAATCCAAAACGATATGGGTAATTCCACATTGCCTATAGGTGGCAATCAAATGAGTTCTCAGCGCAACTCTCTGGTACTTTTGGACCCAGACGCCAAAGAGATAGAATTGCTTATAAAAAACCTTCGCAAGAATTGTGCAGTTGGAATTGACGATATTTCTTCTCTCATACTTCAATCCTCGTATGATATATTTGTGCCAATCCTTACACACATCTGCCCTGATGTATTTAAGAGGGCCATTGTGCATCCAATACATAAGAATGGGGCTCGTGATGTGATTACTAACTATAGGCCTATCTCAGTACTCACAGCTATGTCTAAAGTCTTGGAGAAGGTCATAAATACACGTTTGACAAACTACCTTGAATACAAAGGAATTATCTCCCCCCACCAGTTTGGATTTCGAAAACAGCTATGTACTGAGGATGCTGTCCTGTCTTTTGTGAGTAGTGTCGTGGATGGCTTGCATAGGAAAGAAAAGTGCCTTTTGGAAGAATTTTCCTTGACCTCTCTAAGGCATTCGACACCGTGTCCATTCCTATTCTTATCACAAAATTGGAAAGAGTGGGTGTTCGAGGTATAACCCTGGACCTGATAAAAAGTTATTTGACCAACCGGACACAAGCTGTCAAAATTAAAGACCAAATTAGTAAAGACGGGTACTTGAAGTTTGGAATACCACAGGGAAGTATACTGGGGCCCACTTTATTCATAATATACATTAACGACTTGTGTGCACTAAAGTCTCCCAATTGCCAGGTATTCACATATGCGGATGACACTGCTCTTTTTATACATGGAACCACTTGGGACGAGGCAAAAGTGCACGCAGAGACGGCTATGACTAAAGTTATGACCTGGCTCTCACTAAACCTATTGACGCTCAATATCCAAAAGTCCAACTATATAACTTTTGCTCTAAAAAGGTCAACTCTTCCACCAACCGATACCTTTTTTATAAGAGCTCACAAATGCACAGATTGCAGTACAAACTGTGATTGTGTATCAGTACCTAGAGCAAACGTCGTTAGATATCTTGGCATTAATATTGATCATTTGTTAAAATGGGATGAGCATATAACACACCTAATTGCACGAACTAGGAAACTTATTTATGTATTTAAACTCCTCCGAAACGCTGCCGACTTAAACATATTAAAGATCACATACCTATCACTTTGTCAATCACTCCTATCTTATTGCATCACCTCATGGGGCTCAGCAACAAAAACCGTACTCTTGCCACTGGAAAGGGCCCAAAGAGCTGTTCTCAAGGTTATGACCAAAATAAATTTTAGATACCCAACTTTCAACCTTTATGCGGATACAGAGGTCCTACCAGTGAGACACTGTCTCCTGTCAATAACTGATTTGTACACCAAACATTGTTCAAGAAGCACACGACGCTAACCTATGATCCAAATATATACACCACTAAAGTCGCTCAGATAAAGTATGCCCCCCGTGCGCCATAGGACAGCAATGGCAAAAAGAAATTTTAAAGTAAATAGTCCCTATTTATACAATAAAATCTTAGACCTTTATAGTTTAAATAAATATCAGTTTTGTATAGTACTAAGAAAATGGCTTCAGAAATTAAATTATACAGCTACTGAGGATCTTCTAAATACATAGTACATGAGCACCATACTTACTTTCTTCTTTCATAAGCACCACACATAAATACACACACACAAACACCCTCCCTCACAAACGCACACACCAACACTGTCCTCACAAACACACACCCTTACACTCTTTACCATACGTTTACAAACACTTACATGTAACATACCTGATAACTTCTGCTGTGGATTAGGAGTAGCCTAATTATTGTACACGGTGGTAGCTTTTGGGTATAAAACTAGGCTAATTTTATGAATTTTATATTAGATAAGGCTAGACTCCCAATATACAGTTCCCAATGTAGGCAAACATTGGGAACTCAGTAACTCCTATAGCTTTAGTACCCTTTGTCACTACTACCATCGAGTTGCATGTACGAAAAAGGAGCCGCTTTCCTGCTACCGTAACACAGGTTAATTCCTAGCACGGGGCTGGAGAGTGGTTATGGACCCGCCCTGTAACTCGATATCTACTATCTAATATTGTACTACTTTACTTTAGGATACTTTAGCATTAAGCACAAATTGTTTTTGGTTCAATAAAAGATTATTATTATTATTATTATTTTCCACGGCTCCCCGATTTAGGAGGTCTAGGCCGAGTCCTTCGGCCCAGTCCTCCAGTGCCCTGTCTCTATCCCCCTCCGGGCCCCTATCGTGACGGGAACCCCACGCCAACGACCAGGCGTTGAAGTCCCCGAGCACAAGGACCGGGCGGGGGTGGCAGGCATTGACGACGACTGCCAGCTGACGGAGCCATTGCTCATACGAGTCAGCAGCTATGTCTCGGCTCGGCGTGAAGTAAGCAGCCACGACCGCTATTTCCCCAACCACCGCCGCCACGCAGCCAGGTCCCCTTGCAACGACGGCAAGGGGGGGGCTGCCGGCGGCGGGATTGTGCACCAGTGCCGCCGTCCCATCCAGCGCGGTTTCCCAGGTAGGCCCGAGGAACCGGTAGGTGTATGGGTCGGCGACAGCGGCGACATTTATGGCCCACTGTGCCATGCTCTGGAGCAGAAGGTCCTGAGCACCGTGGCCAACGTTCACCTGCAGGATGCGGAGCTGAGGATCCATTATGGAACCCCCATCTCCGCATCCCGGTGTTAACTGGAGGCGGAAGGCCGGCCTCCCGGCTTCGGCTCCCCTCCGGCGCAGGCCTTGCTGCCAACCCTGTGGTCAGCCGGCTTGCCTCCCGCTGCACACCTAAAACAGTGCAGCGGGGCGCCACACGTGCCGGCTTTGTGACCGGGCTGGCCACAGCGGAAGCAACGGTCACCCGCCGTCACTTCCGCCGTGCAGTGCACCCCCACATGGCCCACCGACAGGCACCTGAAGCACCTGGCCGGTCGGGCCTGCAGGAGCCGTACCTGCGCCCTCAGGAAGCCTCCTACCAGGAGGCTCCGCCCGTCAGCGACCTTTTGGGCCGCCGCGATAGGGCAGCCGACAACTGCTGCCCCCTGTCCACCGCGGCCGAAGCGTATCGCTCCGGCCTTGACTGTGTCCGGGGAGCAGTCCCCGGCCTCCGCCACGGCGAGCCTGAGCTCTTCTGCCGTGACGGAGTCGTCCAGGCCCGTAATGCGCATTTCTGCGCATTTAATGGGTCTGGACACCCGGACGTCGGCTGCATCCAGCGACTCCCTTAGCCGAGCCGCTAGGGCATTGGCATTGGGGCCACTGGCGGCGCCGGGGACCTCGAGTAGCCGGGCTCCCGTCCGTGTGCTCTTGCACCGGACACCTGGGATCTCGAGGGCCTTCAAGTCGACGTTGGCCTTTACTTTGGCCAACACCTCGGCATACCCCATGCCCCTCGACGCTGCCTCCGCCATCAGAGTGACGACGACGGCCGTAGTTCTAGGGGCACGGAGCTTCCCCGGCCTCTCCTCCAGCGCCTCCATATAGGGGAGCCAGGACTCCGCCGGCGGTACCCTTGGCTGCGCCGGCCGCACCGACTGTGCCGGCTGCTGCACCGGTTGCTCTGGCTGCGCCGACTGCCTCGCCAACGAGCGAGTCACGCGCGCCGTCTCCGCCGGTTGCGCCCGCTGCGCCGCCATCGCCCTCTTGAGCTCCTCGACGGCCCTCATTCTCGGAGGCGATGTCGAGCACAATGCGCAACATCGCCTCCTGCTCAGGGTTTGGGGACCCCTGGAACGACGCGGTCACCTTCTGGAGTCTCTCCATAAGAGACCGCGTCCTCCCGCACGGTTCCGTCACCGCCGAGGTGGAAGGCCTCGGCGGCGATTTTTCCGCGGCCCTCCCAGTGGCCGAGGGGGCCCGACTGGGTTGCCCACCCCTTAGTCCTCCTCGCGCCCCTAGGCGGACTGCAGCCACCTTAGGCGCCCACATTGTCGCCTCGTCGCTGGAGGAGGTCGTCCCGGTGAGGGTGTAATCCTCATCCGACACGTCCTTCTCCGGTCGGTGCTTTCTTGGGCGCCGCTTGCGCTTTTGCGCCTTGACGCCCAATCCTAAAGGGCTGCTCGCCCTACTCCTTTCGCTGGCTGTGTCGAACTTTTCCGACACAGCCGCGGTCTTTGGCGTCTACTCTACGCCCGCCTGCTGCGCGACCTCCGCGCAGACTCCGTCATATTTTTTCCCATGCCATTTTCGTTTTTATTTTTTTCGGTTGCCGGTTTCTTTTTGATATTGAGATTTGTGTCCATGTCTTATCCCACGAGTATGGGGGAAAGGTGGTCCCAGGCGGAGCCCCCTGCACCTGGATAAGCCTTTATACTATGGAGGTCGGCTGGTATCCATAGGTTTTTACGACTTCGCTGTCGGGTGTTATAGACTTTTCCTTGTCGTGGGCCGGCCAATAAAGGCAAGCCCTCCGGTCAGCAAGTTCACAGCGTACCCTTCTGGAGCCACCAGTCAGGTCGTTGCTGATCACCTACCGATTACGGAACGCGAGAGGATGGCTAGTCCTCTCTCACCGGCGGCGGCACAAGTGCCCGTCGGCCCCTGCGTTAGCAGTGGGCCAACCCGCCCCTGGATCCCCCAGGACCCTATGGTGGCCTCAGCCACAAACACCATCGCTCATCCTGTCTCCTCTGAAAGCAGAGGAGTACGGAGAGCGATGTGTTCCCGCCACGTTGGGTATTGGCCGACGATCAATGCCAACCCTATGAATGGGTGAAGGGGAAGCCATTGACCGTCGCCCAGGGTGTACCGGCCGCTCCGATTCCGTTCCCCCCGGACTGCAGCGGGATCGGAATCGGAGCGACACTCGAGGAGGTTACCCAACACACACCCCTCACAATACTTACCTAAAGGTAAAAATATTGAATAAGATTAGATATTCGCTTGAAAAATATTATTATAATGCGTTTTCACGGCAAAAAACCTCGAAAATGTATATCTGTTTGTTCACACTGGAGTCATCTATCGTAATTATTGCGAAACTACATCAACAATTAATGATATTACATCATTTTTTGGTTTCGTTGCCAAATGGCAAAAAACGGAACCCTTATAGATTCGTCATGTCGGTCTGTCCGTCCGTATGTCACAGCCACTTTTTTCCGAAACTATAAGAACCATGCTGTTCATACTTGGTAAGTAGATGTGTTCTGTGAACCGCATTAAGATTTTCACACAAAAATAGAAAAAAGCGGCCAAGTGTGAGTCGGACTCGCCCATGAAGGGTTCCGTAGCAGCAAGTAACATACTATATATTTTTAAATTTTTATATTTGAGTTGATTGAATGAAAGGTAAATTGCGGTTTATTATGTCGTATTAAAAATAAACTACTTACTAGATCTCGCTCAAATCAATTTTCGGTGGAAGTGTACATGGTAATGTACATCATATATTTTTTTTCGTTTTATCATTCTCTTATTTTAAAAGTTACAGAGGGGGGGGGGACATATTTTACCACTTTGGAAGTGTCTCTCAAAGTCAAAGTCAAAGTCAAAGTCAAAGTCAAAGTCAAAAACCATTTATTCTGTATAGACCATTAACACGGCACTTACAAAAGGTCATAAAAAAAATCTGATGTTTGGCAAATGGACCACCGGTTCGAAACGCGGCCCTGTCCTGAGAAGACTCCGGCAAGAAACTCAGCGGGCTGTTGTTTTTTTGGTCCATTTACAAACATATTTACTTAACCTAAGTACAATATTTCATTTGAGTAGCATAGAGAGAGAGAGCAAACAGTTCATATTCAAGTTTGTTTGTCGTCTAAATAGTCTTGAATTTTATAGTAGCCTTTTTGGCAGAGTTTACTTTTAATTTGGCTTTTAAATTTATGAAGAGGTAGATTCTTCATTTCACTAGGAAGCTTGTTGTAGAAGCGTATACATTTACCCTGAAAGGAATTACTAATCTTGTGGAGTCGACTATTACAAACCACAAGATTGTTTTTATGTCTAGTATTTACGTTATGTATATCACAAAGCCTTAAAAAATTGGAAATGTTTCTTCTAACATACAAAAGATTTTCAAAAATATATTGGGAAACTACAGTTAGAATGTTTATTTCTTTGAACTTTTCTCGGAGGGAGACTCTTGGGCCCAACTTATAAATTGCCCGCACCGCCCGCTTTTGCAGTAGGTACAAAGATTGTATTTTTCGGAATTTGTCTTTTTTGGAATAGACGTTTTAGGAAGTTGTCGTTTTCGGAAGTCTTCTTTTTAGGAAGTTGTCGTTCTCAGCCTGAGGGGTATTTAAATCTGCGGCATTACCCCAAAGGAGAATGCCGTAGCTCATAATACTATGGAAATAACTGAAATAAACTATTCTAGCGGTATCTATGTCTGTTAAAGTCCTAATCTTTTTCACAGCGTAGGAAGCAGAACTTAACCTACTAGCTATTTTTTCAATATGTGATCCCCACTGTAATTTAGCATCGATACTTAAACCTAAGAACACGGTTGATTCCACAAGGCTCAACAACTGTCCATTAAGTTGTACATTGGTTTCCACCTGTGTAACATTAGGTAAGGTGAATTTAATACACATTAAATTTTGGGGGTTCCCCATACTTAGAACTGAAACTCAAATTTTTTTTTTCATCTAACCTATACGTATGTGGTATCCATGGATAGATTTTCAAAAATGATATTGAGGTTTCTAAAATCATTTTTGTCTAAACTGAATAGTTTGCGCGAGAGACACTTTTAAAGTGGTAAAATGTGTGCCCCCCTCCCCCTGTAACTTCTAAAATAAGAGAAGGATAAAACTAAAAAAAATATATGATGTACATTACCATGTAAACTTCCACCGAAAATTAGTTTGAACGAGATCTAGTAAGTAGTTTTTTTTTCATACGTCATAAATCGTAAACTGCAATTTACCTTTCATTCAATCAACTGAAATATAAAATTTAAAAAATAGCTTATATTACTTGCTGCTACGGAACCCTTCACGGGCGAGTCCGACTCGCACTTGGCCGCTTTTTAAACATTGTTTTTAGATTACACATTAATTCAATTACGTTTGTAAGCAATAAGTATGCTGAGTTTTCCTAGAGATGCAAATTAATGTGGCGGAGTAATTTAAAACAGTCTTTAAAAGTGATTGTAACATTATTCAATGTTTCCGTAGTTTCCAGTGTCGCTCCGAGACGTATAATAATATCGGAGAATTTCGAATATCTAGAACGTGTTCAAGTAGCTCAGTTGGTCCCTGTAAGGGACTGGTCGCGGGTTCAAGTCCTGTCCTGGATTTTCTCTCTTTCCGATATAAACCTATAGGAAAAGTTCGCATACTTATTGCTTAAAAATTAATTGAAATACCTTAGAAGTACCTCGATCGAATAATCTCTAATTTGAATACCTATTCATCATCTGTTTCTTGACTTTTGTATAGGTAGCCCTAATATCTATTAAATCATTGAATATGAACGGCACGATTGTAACGTTGTGGATTTTTTATAAATCAATTAAAATTATATCAATAAAATTAATCGATATTTTAGTATGTTCTATAACTTATTACTAAATATCTATGGTTGTGCGAGCGAGATTGGACAACACTAGCCCAGTTATCAACTGACGGCTCTTAATTCGTTCCTTTAAACGTAGTGCTTATATTCTCTTTGCCTTTCCTTGGCAACCTTCGCCGAGGAAGGTCACTTCGACCCCGTGGCCAACTGCTGTCGGCTCCGGGTAAGTTTTGAGATCAACATTTCCTACTTCTTTCTACAGGTGAAGACTTTCCAGCGGTGCAGCTTATTGCCTGCTAAAATGCATGGCTTAATATATTTTATTTTATTGTGTGTGCTATTTCAGCCTACGTAATTAGTGCCACGAGGCCGATGACCCCTACGGTCAGAGGTCGTGGCACCAGCTTGTGCTGCCTATTATATTCTTTTTGTTATAGCTTCTAGCTATGCTGCATTGCCGCTGGGAGATTCTCTTCACCTGCTATTTTAGCGGGTCACTTGGACGTAATTACCTAGTGACAAACTGACCCGCACTTTTTCTATTTCCAGGGTCTTCGCACCATAATGGCGGTAGCGAGGCACACCAGCGGAGACCCTGGCACGCCGGCATCACCGCTAGCCACGTGTCCACTAGCTAAGTGCATACTACCATCTTTGCACAACGGACCGAACAACGCCACGGCAGAATATTTATTACGAATCCATTCCCTGAGGTTCATTTACTCCAATACCAAATATAAATTCATGTAACGTTCTCTTACACCCATTATAATCTCTTAATATATTGTAATCAACCTTTTATTTCTCTCTGCTCGCCCTAGCCGGTAGTTAGCGTCAATTACTTTATTAAATCTTACAAAGCATAAGTCGCCCCTTAAACTTCATGCAACTTCATCAAAAACCCCCATAAAACCTTCAATAAAAACATCAACCGTTACACGATGTTGTATGCTTTACTTTCTACAAAAAAATGTAAGTTCCATTAAGCTTTAATTAGCCTTTAAGTTCTTTGTACAACAAATCCAAGTCAAAAGAGAGTTCATTTACTTAATAAATGTAAATTTACTTAACCTTTTCAAACTAAGCGCGAAATTCTTTTATTCATAGTTCAAACCTCTAAAGGGTTAAACTTTTTAGTTTCTTAATACATTTGTCTGATACGCCCGCACCGCAAAACCTCAATTCCTTCAGCTGCGGCCGACCAAAACAGAGTCTTGGCCTGATTTTGTCCCCTGGAATTATGTGCTCAAATGATGACATGACGATTTGTAGTTGTTTCTGAAGGCATTTAAGAATATCCGCCCTGATGGCAAGTGACCACTATGCTAACGTCTGTTTTGGGAGTCTGATCTTCAAACAAGTCATTACTCGTTCAACTGGTAGATCATTTTTGGACATGAAATTTGCATTAATATCCCGAACCCTATATTGAAGTAAATGCAAATAAAAAAAACTCCGACTGCTGCTGAAAATACCGAAACAAGTTTGATAGCAATGGTTCCCCATTAGCAAATCATAAACAGAAAAGAATAAGTCGTATATGTTTTTGAAATAACCTTTTCATCTCGGAAGATGAATCCTTCTCATTTAGGACCTCGTTCATATAAATCCGTGCAGCGGTTTGAAAAATACTAGGTAATAAAGAATATTAGATGCATACATACTGTATGCAAGATACACGCGAAAAACATAACCCTTCCTTGGCAATCGGATAAAAAAGAAGGTTCACAATTCAACCAATAGTTTTTTCAGAGCTACATGTACGGTATTACAATTCGTTGGAACATTGAGGGCCGGCATCGCGTCTTATCTCCATCCTGTCCGATACAGGCTACCTACCGAACAGGCAAGCAGTTGATTTTTTAGTAGTGTCAAATTTAAATGGAGAGAAAGCTTTATTGGAAACAAGTCTTAAAATGAAACATTCATAATACAGAACATGGATTTATGTGAGACTCAGACGTGAAGTTTATTGCTTTGATTACAATCGCGATTTGGCCACAGGTGAAGTGGATTCAAGGCAACCAATTGAGACGTGTTACTCGTATTGTGAGTGTGAGCTTAGGACGGGTGTAATGTATAATACGCGCAAGTACTTTTTTGGATTGATATATACTTAGAGTCGTACATCAAGTTATACAGATGAGCTTAAAACACAAGGAATTTTTTTTCGTATATTTTTTCCTTTTATATTGATGATGTCACATTTCTTGTGAAGTGCTTCGCTAGTAATTATATAATTGGTAATAATAGGCTGATTATGTTAAAGATGTGTAGCTGATAACAAATATAAAAAAACAAAGATCTAATATCTTAAGCGTCGGTAGCTTAGTAGTTTAGGAGTCGGCCATACGATCGAGAAGTCCCGTTTACGAATCCTTGCCATTACACTACCGACGTAAACCCACTCCTAACACAAGCAATTTAGCTCATCTGGAGGGGTTAACGTGAATACTAGTAATTCCGGTTATTAATACTCTTTTAATATGATATTGTCGGAAGTTTACGCGAATGTTACACATTGAAATAAAACTATTTTTAACGGATTCTATCGCGGTTTATTTGATGTTATTTTATATTTTACATTGATCCCGACGTTTCGGTTGCTTTTCAGCAGCCATGGTCACGGGCAACTCTTGTAATAAATATAAAAATATATATTAGTATTTACGAGAATTAAAGCGATCACAGTAGATATATGTGTGTGTTGGTACATGCCTTTGAACTGTCTAACGTTTCGAACAGATTGCATTGCCCGTGTTCACAGGCTGGCTGACTCAGAGATGTTCACCTACCGTCGTCGAATCTGCGAGGTAGAATTTTTTGCTTATAAATCACATATTATCGATATTTTTATTACGCCATGTAGTCACATCATTATTAACCATGCCCTAGTCTTGTTATAAAACGTATGTACCCCCAATTTTGTATTATTTGGATTTGCAAAAAAGCGACGTTGATAAAAATAGATAATTAATTTCACTGAACTAAACTAAATAACTCGAAAATATTTTTATTGAATTTTGAAACTTCATTCTATTCACCATCGGATTAAAATACTTCGAAACGATTGCATTAAATGTGAATTTTAATGCACTGATACACAACATACACTGATCAAATTAGATGTATTGAAAAAAGGCCATGTCAAATGGACTCTAAACGGGAGGGCTATCATGAAAGGTTCAATGCTAGTAGAGGAAGCTCGTGAAGTGTTTATGGGATGAAGCAGATGGCGGGCTGTTGTCTCTGCCTGCCCCAAAGGGAACAAGACTTGAATATATGTATGTATATGTGTCAATAATAAGACAAACTTATAGCTTATAAACTCTTGCCTTGACAAATCCATCCCATTTTAAATTCACGTATTCTGAATTGGATTATAATGCAATTAATGTTCACAAAGCCGCACTACACTATAATATAAATGAGATTAACTAGTCGGAGAATGTTTTCGGATCATTCAGTGTTTTGCTCTAAAAGAATTAATTAGTGTTTCCGCTTGATAAAGTAGAAATTGCATTTTCAAAGCGTTTTTATTAATTTATAACGAACTTTCCATCAAAATAAATTGGGAAAAGATTTTTTCATGTAAACATTATTTGATATTTTTCATTTTAATTTTAAATTTTTATTCGAATCTTGCCTGAATACCTTGTTTTTTGTTATTTGTGTAGTAAAAGTAAAATAGGGAAGTTGAAGGTACTTACGCTGATCACAGAAACCTTTTGTTTTATATGGTGTATTCTTGTGGAAGCCCAAACAATAGACGGGTTGCCATTGAAAAAAATGTCGGACGACTTCCTGCTTGGAGTCACGTAATGCATTATATCTTCTGGATTTAAAAAAACCAAGTACAATCACGCGTGAACTGCTGGACCGATTTCACTAATTCTTTTTTGTTGTGTTTGTTATTCTCAGGAGGAGGTTCTTATGAATGAAAAAGATAAGAACGTTGCGCAGAAAATTGGAAAATATGAGAAAATTAACAATCATATTTACTTTCATAATGTAGCCTTACGACGTTTGACATACCTGTCAGTTGTTTGTAATTGGTGCGATAGATGTATCAAGTCAATCGCGCACATTAAGTACAAACGTCTGTCGGGTCAGCTAGTTCTCAAATAATAATAATATTTACTTAATAATATTAATATTCTAATATTAATTGGTATGACCTCAGATATTTCTCTGTGGTATACACTTGTATTTATTAACTAGGTACTAGCTGTCCCCCGCGGCTTCGCCCGTGGTATACTTCGCTCCGTGGCACCTATTTGTGCCAAACATGCCTGTAAATGTTTTTTTTTTCAGGCAATTTAAAAATAAATCTCTCCGTAAGAACCATCTTCGTACTTCAAGGAATATTATAAAAAAAGAATTAGCGAAATCGATTCAGCTGCTCTCGAGATTTGCGCTTAGCAACACATTCAGCGATTCATTTTTATATTATAGATTATGAAACAATGTGACTTACTGGCTTAAATAAAACGTATCAATGGCTACTACTTTCTTTTTTCGTGCGTAAATCCCTTCGGATACCCCACCGCCGGCCAGCAGGGGAGGTTATGTCAGACTTGAACCGACTAAAACCGCACGCCGCCTCAGGTTTGCAGGCGCCGGGGTGTATGGTGGCCCATAAGGCATTTCCCTCGCACCCTGGCTGACCCCCTCGGGTTTGGGAACCACGGTGTCCCCGTCTTGCCCCGGTTTGGGGGAGGGGCGCTCTTCCCGCCGCCTCCCCGGCCTGCTTCTGCTAGGGTGACAGGCAGCTCCACCTGTCATCCCCAGGCCTGCGATCATGGAGGACGGAGGGCGTTGAGCGACCTCCGGCGTCTGAGTCTGAGCCTGCACTGCGCGGCGCGCATACTGCGCGCTCGGCGGGCCGGGAGGGTTCTAAATATCTCCTGAGCACGCTCTGCCGCCTCCTTCTCGAGCATTACTTGCTCTCAGAAGGAGGCGGAGGCGGCCCACGTGCTCGTACGCCGCACCATGGCCGCGAGAGGACTCCCACCCCGAAGGCTGCCACGAGGTCACGCCTCGGCACCTCCCACGCCGGGCATTGGACCAGCGTGTGCAGCCCCGAGTCCTCATTCGCGTCGCAGTGGTGGCACTCGATCGTTGGCTCCTTCCTGATCCGATGCAGGTGATCCCCGAAGCTCCCCTTGCCGGAGATCACCTGCGTCAGTCGGTACGAGAGGCTTCCATGTCGCCTCTCGAGCCAATCCTCCATGACGGGTCTTACTGCCTCTACAAAGGGCACGCCTGCGCTTGGTTGCCCTAGTCGAGCGATGGCCTGGTGGAGCTGGGATTTCAATGGCTGCTACATTTATTTATTTTTTTGCGTGCGGAAATCCCTATCGTTAAATATGTAACTCTTTCCACCTTATCACATGAATCTAAGTGTATTATACCTAATAATTATGTTATAATGTTTTCCAAGCAGGTAAATATCGGATAACTTAAACCTCAGAGCAGTTTCCGTTATCTCTGTTTAACAACTTTGCCACATTTTTTTCTTCTATTTAAATTCAGTTCCTTATTCCTCTATTTTTTAATTATAATAATAATAATTAACTTGACAACCTCTTTGACGTAGCAGTAGAGAGTTTGACTGCTAAGTCAGAGCCCGTGAGGTTTGACTCCCGCTCGGAAATATTTGCATTGGGCTGGCTGTTTCTATGTATACTATGTATGAATTTACAAAAAATATATCTAAGAATGTTTATCCGCATTCTATTAAAAAAATATGAAAATCTCTGCTTAGTTTGGGTCTAGACAGCGCTGTGTAATATGTCCTAGAATATTTACTTATTTACTTTCTGTACTTTTATACTATTTTACATTCACTTATGAACCGCGCAGTACTCACAAGTTTTAGGTTTTGAATACGGGATGCTGGCTTCGCCGCCAGCCATCCGCCATTTATAAAAAGATTTACTGTTGGCCATTCCTCTGAATCCTGGACATGACATGCTTTGTTGATTTGATATACAACATGTCAAGTTCAATAAATTTTACTGTTATGCTTATGTCGTAGACAAAATTAAAAACAAGCTTTTATTTAAAAAATCCGTTATATTAAAACGAAAATAATAATTTAATACAAGGGTCGTTTCAAAAGCATGTAGCATCTTGTATAAAATTATTATTTACGTTTGAGTACAATATATTGATAATAATTTTTTATTTTTTTTTTACTAAAAATTAATTAATTATTAATTAATTATTTTCAACTTTTTAGTTTTAGTAATGTCATGTAGCACCGGAGTGCTAGCCAAGACCAGCCAAAGGAGCTCAACACAACCAGTCTTTTTTGTTAAGTTCCAGACTACTTACTGTCCCATCTTCAGACCTTAGATATCATGTAGTATCAGAGTGTTTACCAAGACAACAAATGAGCCCAAACTTACTATGTTTATCTTTTTTAGTTTAGGAGTTCCTATGGCCACCGTTCTAATCCATCATCAGACCGTGCAGAATGGCTGAACGAACTCGTAACAGATTTCATATATTCTTTTCATAATATACAGGGTGCACCGTAATGACTGGATAATCCTGGAGTACCTGATTGTACAGCTATCAGGCGTACAAAAAAAAATACAAAAAAAAATCTCTTGTGGTATGAAAAATAAGCGATTTTTTTAAAAATATGACAAATATTTTACTTTACTGTACGTTAATTTACACTACAGCCTGCTACAAAACACGTTTTTTTTATTTTTGTTTGTGTTTTAATATTCATCACAAACTACACCAACAGAAACACAGTAAATAATACGAGTACCACTTGTAATTTTTTTTAAAAACAATGTCAACTTTAATTTTTAGCTATAAAATTGATACAAATAAGTGTTAAGAGATAGTTTTAGAGGCTTCCCTGAAAAAAAAGTATGCAAACCTAAGTGGCCAACTATTTAAAAAATAGTACACGATTTTATCCAATCGGAATAAAAAGTTATTGCTATTAATGTGCACTTTTTTGCATACTGCTAATTTTTAATTTTTTAAATAAAATAAAAAGTTATATTACGTGCTCAAATTGTCAATTGTAGCACGTAATATAACTTTTTATATTATTTAAAAAATTAAAAATTTGCGGTATGCAAAAAGTGCAAATTAAATTTGACTTTTTTTTTACTCCTTCTGCACATTAATAGCAATAACTTTTTATTCCGATTGGATAAAATCCTGTACTATACCATTACGTAAACTGTATTAAGCGCGCATATTTTTTAAATAGTTGGCCACTTAGGTTGTAGTTGGTAGGTTGTATGCACTTTTTTTTTTCAGGGAAGCCTCTAAAACAATCTCTTAATACTTATTTGTATCAATTTTAAGGCTAAAAATTAAAGATTACATTGTTTTAAAAAAAAAGTACAAGTGGTACTCGTATTATTTACTGTGTTTCTATTGGTGTAGTTTGTGATGAATATTAAAACACAAACAAAAATAAAAAAAACTTGTTTTTGTAGCTGTAGTGTAAATTAACGTACAGTATTTTTTTTTAAATCGCTTATTTTTCATACCACAAGAGATTTATTTTATTGGTATTTTTTTTTGTACGCCTGATAGCTGTACAATCAGGTACTCCAGGATTATCCATTCAATACGGGACACCCTGTATAAATTAACGCCTACTGTTGCATAACGTATCATTATAAATCTTGCCAATATAAAAGCTGGAAGGATGGTATGGCGTGAAAGAGCGGCAAGTGCCTGGTATAGGATGCCACGTGCGTCAGCACTGTCGCTCCATGCCACCTCGGCCATACGTTCCAGTTTCCGCCTGCTGCTGCCAAGGATGCAGCTTCTGGGAAGCAGCTAAAGTACGAAGCATTACAGGCCCGGTATTACTTCATTCACTTTGCGGTGGAGACGATGGGCTGTTGGAGCGTGGCGACAAAACACTTTGTGGAGGACATTGGACGTAGATTGAGAGAGAAGTCGGGTGACTTCCGGGCCGGATCGTACCTGGTACAAAGGCTGGCCATCGCCGTTCAAAGAGGTAATGCGGCCAGGGTTCTTTTGCACCGGCTATATATAAGGGTGGGTCTCTGATAAGATGAACATAAATGATTTATGGTATTTGTTTGAAATAAATTTTAATATCTGTGCTTAGACACAACAGTTTAGTATTAAAAAAAGCTTATCTATTATAGTGTTAATTATTTAATCGTAAGTTTTAAAAGGGTTTCAATTTTGATCGTGGTCAGGGCTTTATTAATTGATCGGTTTTCCAATTGAACGGACGGCACGCTACAGGAAACACGGCGATGCCCACATATTTCATTATAACCCGCTTTTCACGACAATGAACAAATAAATCCAGGCACGTTAGCTTGGAATTTTTAAAGTATAAAAGATTAGCATTAAATATTTTTAATGATTTAAGAGACGGCTCTTTATTTCAAGTTAAAGATCTTTTTACGGCTTATTCAAAGATGATTACAAATTATTGCATTTGTGTACAATGTGTACATTTTTATGAATATAAAAAAAGAACAAAATAAGAGCGTTTCAAGGATAATCCCCGAATCTGGAGAAATATTGGAGGATGTTTTGAGTTACAGAAATGTATTGAACCTATCATTTATGTCATTGGAGTATTTTATGTTAAGCTTATAAAAAATGTTATTACTTCATATTTATATCTCTCATCAAATCAGTATTGGTATCCGAAGGAATTTCCGCACGAAGATAAAAAAAAAGGTACTACCTGCATTTCTATTGTCATTGATATAATAATTATATTATTGCTTATTTATATTATTGAGCTGAGCGAAGTGAAGCTCTTATACGTGGCTAAGCCGTTTGGTCGAGACTGTACTCCTCCGGAACCACAATACCGATCTTGACCAAATTTGCCATGGTGATAGTGTAGACACCGCTGAGTGTTTAGAGGGGTCAACTATTCAAATACAATGTACCATTGAGGAATAATCATCGAAAAACAGTTTCACGAGCGCGCGGCCTTAGCTATGCGCGCGACCGTAGATGCCTTATTTTTCAAGTAAGAGTCCTGCTCGCTCCGATCAATTTATTTCAGTCGCACCCTGCACTGAATTCCTAGTATACTTATATTATATCTCATTTTGAAAAACTTCGTTCATGTACCCTAAAGTTCCTTTTTCATCCTGTATTTACATGCCGTGGCTTGCTGATTGACAGAAGGTAAAGTATAGAAACGGGAAGATTACTGTGGACATGATTAGATACAAACGCAAACTTTACAAATATTGTTTTTTCACTGCACAACCACTGAGACTTTGTGAAATACTGGCAGGTTTTCTGACGATGTTTCCCCTTGGTGTTAGTAAGTGTTGGAATTAATTTTTCAAAGATAGAATGTTAGAAACACTTCCTTAACATCGTAGCTTATTGGTCGTTGAAATTAGTTTCGGTGGTCTTGTGTGATTTACGTGACAGGAATACGTTATACTTAATGGTCAGATCCCAAAAATACATTATTACTGCACGTGCTATGCCATACGTGCCTAAAGGTATTTACACTACCACAGTTAGTGATATAATGAAAGTAGAAAGGAAGCAAAAATTATAATCATCAAAAATATCATCATGATAGACATCTGGATTATAATAATATAATGCTAAACGACTTCATGCCCGCAGATTGCTAACGTTATGTTTAGCGTCAAGTGCTTTTAATTCATTTAAACTTTGATAGTGAGTTTTATGTTATAACGATCAATTTGAGATAATTTCCTGAAATCTATCAAATAACTAATTAACATATTTTGTTTACACACGCCTTTTCATAGTTTGCATTGTAGATGATGTTTTCTTTCACAAATAATGGCATATGGTGATACTCGGGAGGCTGAGAAAAGTGCCGTACAGACAATGTTTGTGAGTCTAGTAGAAATAACATAATAGTAGAGAAATATTTAATCGAAGTGGGCCAAAAGTTGTGAACAGCGAATTTTACAACCGTGGATTAATGTATAAATAAGGCAGAATGTACGTTATTACTTCCGTAGAAATATGCAGAAGACAAAAATGTATGAAAACCCATTGTTACCGTACTAAGCGGGAGATAAAACTTCCCTTGAAATATGCAGGAGAGAAAAGTGTACGAAAATCCATTGATACGTACTAAACGGAGACAAAAGTGTATGAATATTCATTTTTAACGTGTTTCATTTTTTTACTATTTTTCTACTTGGAAAAACGTGCGATTCCCAACTCGTGCGTATTGAAACTACACCCTCGTTAGTAATTGGTCCCTTTCTTCCCTCGATGAACAATGTACTATTGTATCAAGAGTAAAGAGATCAAAACTAAATCATTTGCCCTTGTGGCCAAATAAATACAACAATTGTTACTGAGTTCTAATAGCATTTGAAGAAGGAATAATGACGATATTGATATCGATGATAAATTTCGACGAGCTAAACGTGCTTAATATTCCTAACTACAGCTGTCTTCATCCATGCTAATGTTTCTTCTTGTTATGGTATGCAGCCTTCGATATTCAAACTGATCTAAAGCAGTCGCAAGTTTAAATTTCTTATGCACTTTCCAAGATACAAAAACAGTGAAAATGAGCTTCAGAGCTCTTTGAGCGAAGTATCAGCACTTTAAGCATGATTTGTTGCTGTCGTTAGTGTGGATTGTAGTAATGTTTACCTGAGTGTCTGTACGACTTATATTACTGATAAACTTAGATGTATCATGTATTCATATTTTTTTTATATATTTTTTTTTATATTTAGGACCCGTCAATTTGACTTCACCTCGCCTTATGGTAAGCTGAAGGTAAAGTCTCAGGAAAGAGGGTCACCATTACATACACGTACCACGTTAACAATGGTGGCACTCAGCTTGACGGCCTCATCAGAAGAGGATTGCCGTCGCAGCACCGCGTGACACCCACCGGTCCCACTAGTGCTGCGATCACAATCCCCCTGCCCGGCTATGCACTTGCTGACCCCTGAACGCAATTAAACCGAAATTGGATTACTATGGAGGGTTTCTCGCAATCGTGCACGGTGGTACCTTTTTTTTTTTTTATCGTGCGGAAATCCCTTCGGATACCCCCCGCCGGCCAGCGGGGGCGGTTATGTCGGGCCTGCACCGACTAAAACCGCACGCCATCTCGGGTCTTCAGACGCCGGGATGTAAGGTTACCCATAGAGCATATCCCTCGCACCCCGGCTGACCCTGGGCCATCTCACCACTAACAGCATCGCTCATCCTGTCTCCTCTGAAAGCAGAGGAGTACGGAGAGCGATGTGTTCCCGCCACGTTGGGTATTGGCCGACGATCAATGCCAACCCTATGAAGGGGTGAAGGGGAAGCCATTGACCGCCGCCCAGGGTGTACCGGCCGCTCCGATTCCGTTCCCCCCGGACTGCAGCGGGATCGGAATCGGAGCGACACTCGAGGAGGTTACCCAACACACACCCCTGCACGGTGGTACCTACCCGGCCGAATTTTGTGACAAATTTGTGTCATCAAATTTCTACCACCAGTAAAGGGGAAGTAAAGTAAAGGGGAAGAAAATACCAATTTTAGGTATTTTCTTCCCCTGTGAAAAAATGCATTATACGTAGACGATCGTAGTATGAATTCATATTCGTGAGACTTCAAATCACGGTTTATGCTTGGTTATATGCTCCATGGCTGCTAATTTTAAAAAGGCTTGGACCAATATATTAATTTCATGGATTTTTCTTTACTGGAAAGGAAATAGTTCCTGCCAGCTACCTCACTGCGTGTAGGTAAATTTTTCAAGGTATATTTCACTGGACCTTTCAGGGTGAACATTGCTTGTATTTTTACTCACACCTGAATATTCTCGAAGGAGTAGCAGAGGTGCATTAATACCCATAATTATGTTGCTGTTTCTGGTCCTCATGTAACTAGCCTATTGCTATCAACCGGAATTTCTTTTTCAGAGTCCGTGCTGCTATTAACAATTTAGGTCCAAAATCGAACACAATTTTGTACATATCGTGTCATTGTTACACATACGTACGGGATGTGTCGGGAACTCTAATTATTTAGCGTATATTATTAACAAAGCACATAGCTCTGACTTCGTCAAGACTTTGTCCACAAAAAAAGTATAGTCAGTACTGTAGGTACTTCGTTCGGTTTTAGTCGGTTCAAGCCCGACATAACCGCCCCCGCTAGCCTGCGGGGGGTATCCGAAGGGATTCCCGCACGAAATAAAAAAAAAGGTACTTCATTCGCGGAGTTATCATTAATGATAAACGGTGATAATATAAATTATTGTTACCGCGTGGAGCATTTGTCGAGACCCTCTACTGATTATGTGTCAACTTAGTGATTGGATGGAGTTGAACTGGAATATTTTACGTTTCGCCTTCGCGGAGGCAGGGATCCAAAGACCACGCAAACGATTGACGACTATTACTTACTGAGAAGATGTTGGCAGGCAAGTCTATTTATATTTTTAATCCACGGATAAAAGCAGTTGTAAAGAAACAGCCGTGATTTAATTGGATTTACCAATAAATTAGTTTCCTCAAGCAATTTGCTTAAATGATCTAAACATCTTCAAATTCAAGCTCAAATTAAATGCTGCCTCGAGGTCCTGTAAAAGAGTAACGGCCAGGCCATTTTCCTTCGTTTGCTTATCTGCCACATTGCCACATCGTTAATGGAACTGAGTATAATACAACAATAAGTTAGATAACTATTATTGTTATGGATCATTATCATCATCTTGGCGATAACTGGGGTTACGTCCTGGGGCTTTCACCGCGGAGCCCAGGGTCCGCTTTCATCAAGGGGAAATTTGGCGCATAACAGTATAGTGACAGTTTCATATAAGCACACATCTTGCTATGTGATGTAGTTTATGGCAGGTACATTTTGCGTTCAAGATCGAAGGTAGGATATAGTAAACCAGAGCAAAAGGAACAAACGTCCTTATTAATAAGCCCTACACGCGAGTCCTACTTGTAAGGGTTTCATTATCACAAGATGAGAAAGAAAAAAGGATACAAAGTTATGTGAAAAGAATAAGAAGTCTATTTTTTTAGTATAATGTCTGATTAAGACGGATTTGTTTGCATATGGAATTTAGCAAATTCTGTAGTCAAATTCTTGCAGTTAATATCTATCTCGATATCAGTATTCCACGCGGGCCGAGCCGGATAACAGCTACTTTAATACCTTTATTTACAGCGGTGTAAAGGTTGACAAACCGAGTTACTGTTTTTAACACTAATGTGAGGGTTAACACCAGTCTGAAAGAGCAGTGTTTAAGATTAGTCGGGCAATTTTTTTTACTTTGACACGGTATTCAAGTTGTTTTTTGGCACTACGTTCGGCAATGTTTGACATGTTAACTTTATTTTGTGCAGGAACTAATTTTTAAGTTACTTTATAAAACAGTTACGTTTTGATGTCTCTTGCTAAAAGAATTTATGAGATGTAAATAAGTATACGAACCTTGTTCTTATGACATGCAAAATAGTACGGTCGCATCTATGCTCCTAAAGATTATTTAACGTAGTAAATTTAATGGTCACTACCCTTCCTTTATGAAAAAAGTAATTTATTCATTGTTATGTAGATGTGTTATGCCGTAATCGTTCAAATATATATAATCAGTTTCAAAATATATGAACATTGTGGTTTTCACATGAGTATTAGAAACTAAGGATCTTCTCAATTTAATAAAAAAAACCTTTTCAGCTTTCGTCCATGTAAGCAACGATTTTGTATGGATATACGTTTGCACCCGCTCAGCTTGCCGTGTCTATTCATATCAGCAAACAGTTATTATTTATGTTATATAGTATAGTTATATAGTTATGTTTTTATCATGGGAATGCTATGGATAGAGGAGCCAAGAACTATCCGTGTACTGTACAGCGCTGTTCCGCTACGTTCGGCGCTGAATATGGACCCTTCCCGATTCTTCGTCAACAACTTGCGACCACGAATAGCCCTGATTGTGGTGGAACAGCGCTGAATGCGGCGCAACAGCACTAAACACAGATAGTTCTCAATTACTTGTTGACAAGTTTCAATCGTGTACAGCCCAGAACGTGGCGGAACAGAGTTGATCGCAACGGAACAGCGCTGGACACTATTCATTGCTGTATTCATTGCTCTTTGACGACTTTTCACAATCTTACAATGACGGTATAAGTGTAAAAAAAATCGTTCAGCAAAACGTGGAGCTGAATAAATGTAATTGTAATGAAAGTCCCTTACCCGTGATTTCATTCAATGATATGCGATATGGCTAAATCTTCGGATTTGATCTTCGTAGCAGGATAAAATATATACCTAGTAGTAATCTCTATTTACAAAATAACGACAGAATAAAGTATTTATACTTCTATTTGACCTGTCGGCTTTTAGGTATGTAAGTTATCTGGCGCAAATGTAACGATAAATTTTGTCACGGAACGCAAGAAGTTTAAATAAATGTAAGCTTCTTGACTGAACGTAAGGTCAACGGATCAAAGTAAATAAAAACTCCTGCCTGTACTTAGTCTGTCTTTATTATTACCAAGCACCAACTGAAAATATGATTACCTATGCCGTCCTATTTATAGATTAAAAAACATCCTGTGTACCTACTGAAAATGGTTTTTTGCCGTCATGAATTGAAAATCAGCTAAATATTTAAATCCTGTGATTTGGACGTGACGCTGTACCTACTGAAGCGATTATATTCTAACAAATTTAATTTCCCGGGTAGACTTTTTTATTCTTTTTTATTTATTATATTTTTTATTTATATATTTATATATTCTTACTGGTGGTAGAAATTTGATGACACAAATTTGTCACAAAATTCGGCCGGGTGGGTACCACCGTGCACGATTGCGAAAAACCCTCCATAGTAATCCAATTTCGGTTTGATTGCGTTCAGGGGTCAGCAAGTGCATAGCCGGGCAGGGGGATTGTGGTCGCAGCACTAGTGAGACCGGTGGGTGTCACGCGGTGCTACGACGACAATCCTCTTCTGATGAGGCCGTCAAGCTGAGCCACCATTGTTAACATGGTACGTGTATGTAATGGTGACCCTCTTTCCTGAGACTTTACCTTCAGCTTACCATCAGGCGAGGTGAATTCAAATTGACGTGTCCTAAATATAGAAAAAAAAAAAAAACTAAATAACAAGGGGTATTATGCATACCATGTACTACATGTAGTAGTATAATAGTAGTACAATACGTAGTACCAATCAAAGGCAAGGTTTCGTAGTTGAACATTTTGATATTTTTTATCATTATCTTAGATAAATTATTGAACTATATTAAACCAGTACACAATTCTGTAGATAGTGCTAGCTATATTCAGAAGCCACTGATTGCTTTTCTTTAAAAAGACGGGGTTGATAAAACTTACCTAGGTACACCGCTGTGCTAGCAAACTGTCTTGATTAACAATAATATGGGTTTGATGTCGAAGTTATCGTGTCAAATTTATCAGTTCAATTCCGACACTCACACATTTCCGGTGATACTTGGAGATTTTTGAACAAAAAACAAAAAGTTTAAGGATTGAAGACAATGAGTAAAAAGAGGTAGAAAAGAGCGTCTCTAGTCGACGACGCTCTCGAGCCCCGACTGAGAGGGCTTCTCAGCGCATGTTTGGAGCGGGGCCAGTTTCCGAAATTGTGGAAGACGGGGAAACTGGTCCTCATCCGAAAGGAGGGGCGCCCGGCGGACTCGCCGTCCGCCTACCGGCCCATAGTGTTGCTCGACGAGGTGTGCAAGCTCTTTGAAAGAGTAATTGCGAAGCGCCTCGTCGAGCACCTCTCAAGAGTGGGGCCGGACCTGGCGGATGGCCAATATGGCTTCCGCCAGAGGCGCTCCACCGTGGATGCCATCATTCGCGTGAGGGCTCTGGCGGAGGATGCAGTAGCCCGGGGTGAGGTGATGTTGGCGGTGTCCCTGGACATCGCCAACGCGTTCAACACCTTGCCCTGGAGTTGCATTAGGGAGGCGCTCGTGTATCACGAAGTGCCTCTCTACCTCCGCCGCATAGTCGGGGCGTATTTGACGGAGAGAGCCGTCATCTACCCAACCGTGACCGGTCTCGGTCGGCGTGAAATGTCGTGCGGTGTTCCACAGGGATCGGTCCTGGGGCCGCTCCTGTGGAACATCGGATACGACTGGGTGCTTCGCGGTGAGCTCGTAGGCGGTGCCGCCGTCACGTGCTACGCGGACGACACGCTCGTGACGGCGTGTGGGGCGACGTACCGCGAAGCGACCCGAAAGGCCACGACCGCGGTTGCCCAAGTCGTTAGGCGGATCCGGCGGCTGGGTCTCGAGGTGGCCCTGCATAAAACCGAGGCCCTGTTCTTCCATGGGCCTCGGAGCAAGCCACCCGAGGGATCCAGTCTCATCGTGGGAGGAAATCGCATCGGCATCAAGCCCCAAATAAAATATTTGGGGCTCGTGCTCGACGGCCGATGGGACTTCGGAGAGCACATCCGAAGTCTGGCCCCCAAATTGAAGGGCACAGCTCTTGCTCTGGCTCGGCTGTTGCCCAACATGAGGGGGCCCGATGACTCCTGCAGGAGACTCTACGCGGGGATCGTGCGGTCCATGGCCCTGTATGGGTGCCCAATATGGGCGGAGGCCCTGAGGACCAGAACTGTGCGGATGCTGCGCGCTCCGCAGCGAGTTCTGGCCATCAGGGTCATCCGAGGGTACCGCACGATCTCCTTCGAGGCGGCGAGTCTCCTTGCCGGAACTCCGCCATGGGACCTGGAAGCGAGAGCCCTTTCGCAACTGTACCAGTGGCGAAAGGAGGTGCGGGAGCAGGGATGGAACCCCGAGCCTCGAGAAATCGAGGCCGTGCAGTCCCAGCTCCGCCAGGCCATCGTGGTGGAGTGGAAGGAACGACTTGGGCAACCAAGCGCAGGGCACGCCGCAATAGCGGCGGTAAGGCCCATCATGGAGGATTGGCTGGAGAGGCGACACGGAAGCCTCTCCTACCGACTGACGCAGGTGATCTCAGGGAAGGGGTGCTTCGGGGACCACCTGCATCGGATCAGGAAGGAGCCAACGCCTGAGTGTCATCACTGCGACGCGAGCGAGGACTCAGGGCTGCACACGCTGGCGGACTGCCCGGCGTGGGAGGCGCCGAGGCGTGACCTCGTGGCAGCCATCGGGGTGGGAGTCCTCTCGCTCGGCAGCATGATTGCGGCAATGGTGCGGAGCGCGAGCGCGTGGGCCGCCGCCGCCTCCTTCTGCGAGCATGTAATGCTCGCGAAGGAGGTGGCGGAGCGCGCCCGGGAGAGACTTAGAACAACTCTCCCGGTCCGCCGAGCCCGCAACTTGTTCGCCGCGCGTCGCAGGCAACTCAGGCGCCGGAGGTCGCTTAACGACCTCCGTCCTCCATGAGCGCAGGCCTGGGGGTGGCGGGTGAGGCCACCTGTCACCCCAGCAGAAGCAGGCCGGGACGGTGGGGCGACTAGCGCCCCTCCCCCAAACCGGGGCAAGACGGGGACACCGTGGTTCCCAAACCCGAGGGGGCCATCTCGAAACCGGAGATGGCCCAGGGTCAGTCGGGGTGCGAGGGATATGCTCTATGGGCAACCTTACACCCCGGCGTCTGTAGACCCGAGACGGCGTGCGGTTTTAGTCGGTTCAAGCCCGACATAACCGCCCCCGCTGGCACGCGGGGGGGTATCCGAAGGGATTTCCGCACGATAAAAAAAAAAAAAAGGTAGAAAAGAGCGTCCAATATGCGCTAGTTACAATTACTCGCAACTGAGCGAATAAAACCGGTGTAAGAATGCGGTGGCCGGTAAATCGGTAAGTAGAGTCGGTAAATAGGTAAATTGGATGATTTTGAAAGTTTGCAGACGAGACAGGAAATTTTACGTATCACTATTGCATACATTGCAAGAACGAGCAGGAAATAACGGTGAACAATTTTTTTATTCTGGTGGAAAAGTAGAGCTTTGTAAAGGTTTCTTTTAAATGGGTTTCTATTGTTCCTCTTTATTTTAAGCAACATTTCAGAGCTTATGTCAGTCCTAAATATGGCTATATATTATGTGTAAATTACGATGTCTTGAGTTATAAAAACTCATATAAACCGAAGTGAAGGCGGGTTGCTAGTCTACTATGAAGTTAACATGATATCTTAATGACATGTTCTAATACAGGTCTGTTCAAAGTTTAACACCTCTTTATATAATTTCTGCTTAGCTTATATTTTAGGTAGATAAAATCCCAATCTCCCAAAGATTTCATTTCAAAGAGTCTTCTTAGACGGTGATGTATCATTAAAACTAAAGTTGCTCTAACTACATTTTTTTTTTTAAAATAACTACGTGTTTATACAGTTTAGGTTAGGTTACAGTGACCAGACCATGAATGATGTATGAATCATGTGCTGTAAGATTAAAATATGTTATATAGAAACAACCATACGTACAAGATATGCGCAAAAAACTTTTTTCTTGGCAGTCCGGAAAACTCTTTATTGCCGAGAAAAGTTCCGCGAGTTAAACCATAAAGTGCAAAAGTTCTGATAACTGATAATTAAATATTGTGCACAACTCGACGTCATCTCGCAAACTCTGATTTAATACTTCATCAGACCATGAATGCTACGTTATGAACTTCATGTTGCGTGTAGTATTTTATTTTGAAGTCTATCCAAACAAATATAACATTGTAACAGTCTATCTATTCCAGTCAGTATCACAGAAAACCACTTGTTCGATGTTGAGGATCCTATTAATGTTGCAAAGCTCAAGGTTAAAAGGAACAGAAGAATTTATACTTTTACATCGCATAAAAACGAATAATATCGCGCGCTAATCTAGTTCAAGATCAATTTGGTACAGAGATCTAGTAAGAAAAGGGAAACGTATAAGCGTGTGTTGGGTCTCGTGTTGCGCAACGGGCAGATAAGTCTGGATTGAAGTCATTGTCAGGCGCATCGATTTAAATACCCTGTTTGGCTTGGCACCGACTTTAACAGAATAGTCGTATGCGCGTTTTTGTCTTTTGAATTAAATAACTAATTCAATTATTTTCCACTTTTCGTGCCTTTTTGAAGTCCGATTAAATTTAAAAAAAATTAAAAGTACATATTTTCCTTTTTCAGTCAACGTAACTGATAGTCAAAATCGAGTTTGGCTGAACCTACTAAACATGCGTAGAAATGGAGAAACGTTTCTATTTTTATTTTTAACGCAAAAAGAAACTTACGCATTTGCGTTTTTTCAATAAATATGCATATTTGCAATAAATAACTTTTAAACACTGAAAAATAGACATTCATACGACGACAAATCGTTGAAAATGCTGCTTACTGCTTCGTTTTAGTGTAAAGTACATGTAGGATCAAGAATATTCCTTTTAAAAGCGTAAACGAGATATTCGTAATGTTTATCGTTAAGGAGTTCCATTGTCTAATCAAGTCTAGTGTAATCCAGCATATCTCCTCAAATCAGATATCTCCTGAAGACCGCGACGCGTATAGAACTGCCAAGCGCGTCACTAAGAGAGCTGTAGCCAGAGCCAGACAGGACGCTAGCAACCGCTGCTTAACAAGTCGGAATCCGCTGAGGAGCAACAGCTCATCTATAAGTTAGCGCGTTCCAAGGTCGAAGCAGGATATATCTAAGTGCCGCTGTGTTAAAGACCCTGGGGGTTATTCCACGGGTGGAACGAATCTACGTGGTTACATACAATTTAGGTTTAACTTTAACTTAAACTTAACTGATTAACGGATGAGGCTTTGCCGTTGGCTTTCCTCTCGAGATCAGGGAGGCCAGATGGCAGCCGCTCTCATAAAAGCGAAGATAATCCAAATCATGAAATGAAGGACGGGTGCGGGGCTTCGATGTGTAAGTTTTGGATGCAATCGAGATTGGCGCTCCCCGTGACCAAGGTTGCTGAAAAGCAACCCAAACGTCGGGTTCAATGTAAATAATAAAATAACATCAAACATATCGCGATAGAATTCGTTAAAAATAGTTTTATTTCAAATGAAATTTAAATTAAATAATATATTAAATACGAGAAAAATTGAATAGTTTGAAAAGTTATCTATATATATAAAACAAAGTCATATACTCAAGAACGGGTGGACCGATTTTCTTAACCTCTGATTTTTTAGATTTGTTTCCGCCTATACCGTGCCTTTTTGCGTTTTTATTCTAAGGCAGAAAGTAGTTTACCGGGTGAGCTAGTTATTATATAAAGAATGCTATGGTAGTGAGTTTCAAGTTCGATCCCTGGCTCGAGTTAAAAAAAGGTCAATGGCTTTTTTTTCTTGGATTCTCAGTAATACTCGTAGCACGCAGCAAGGAAAAAGTGTTCAGGACCAAAAACATACGTAGTTCGTGAAATTTGAGTGCTAGTATACCTGTATAAGGGGTACGTAGAGGTATACTAGCATCTAAATTCCGCTACACAAACGTGACTTTATCATTATAACAATGTTTCTGCAGGCATTAAATGGGTAAGCGAATATTTTCGAAAACAAATATTAAACATTGGCTTGTTACAGATTTAAACGAAAATCCACAAATTAATGAAAAGAGCTGGAGGCTGTTTACTTTACCTAACCATTTAATTATCGATAAAATCATTTGTACAGGTCTACGCGCGGTAACTCCCCACACCGTAGCGTTCCCGTAGCTACGTAGGCTCGTAGCAAGTTTCAGTGCCACGTCCGCCGCCGCGCTCGCTGCCGCCAAAACGTGTTGCCGCTACGAGCGCCACAGACACGCAACTTTACCTCGCGTCGTTAACTACAGTTTTATGATCCTTACAAATATTTACTAATACTTTTTTTATTATCTTCGTCATCATCTTGTTATGACAAACAGAAATAATTTGTTCCTTATTTATTTTTAAATTAATTATAGTCACGTAATATTGGAATGATGTGCGGGTATATTAAAATATTAATATAAGGTTATCAGTGAATTAACGTCAAATTAAATGATCGCCGAGTACATCATGACACCTTCGTTGTTTGTGCGACACCTAATATGCGTTGTCGTAGCGATATTAATCAAGGGTGAGTTATAAAAATAAATATCATAAATTATTTAAAAATGTATAATTATATTTTAAAAATATAGTCGTAAACTATAATGATAAATTATAAATTTTTACATTTGACATCTTCATCTGACATCATTTGTTTTTATTTCTATTTTATAGATTATTTGTTTTTATAGTTATGTATTAAATTCAATCATTCAATTTTATTTGATTGTTACCTTTAACTTCAATTTTAATTATTTCATTGTTAATTATATTCACGCTATCAAATTTCCATTTTTATTGTAATTATACTTATGAGTTTGATTGTCATTTTGATTCTTGTCCAGTCAAAATAGACATTTGACTAAGGAATAATTCGCATAGAGCTGAAAATTGGCAGGGACGTTAAATACATCATTATAAATAAAATGTCAAAAATCCCCATCGATACTACTTCTGCAAAAAAAATTATTCAAGGTTAAACGTACAAATCAAAGTTTTTTTCCATTTTTCTCGAAAACGGTAAGTTTTATCGTGAAAATAGTTCAGACAAAGTTATAGATCATACAATTCTCTACAAAAATAGTCCGTCTTTTTTTCTCTTACGACTCACCATTCGTGAGATATCGCGGAAAATTCATTAGTTTATTTTTAAATACTCATGCAATTTATACAAGTTTTATTGTGTAAGTAACACAAACCAATAGTTATTTATACTTTTTTTTAGTTATACTTATTTTCATTTATATTGAACGTCCGATGATGTGTACAGGCTGCGTTTTAGTGCATATTACTCGTATGTAAAATATTAATTTTCTAATTATTAAAACCGCGATATCTTTTCTTTTTTTTTTTCGTGCGGAAATCCCTTCCTTCCGGGGTTGCCCATAGAGCATATCCCTCGCACCCCGAAAACCGCGATATCTCACGAATGGTGAGTTGTAAGAGAAAAGGTGACTGGACCATTTTTGTAGAGAATTGTATGATCCACAACTTTGTCTGACCTATTTTCACAATAAAACTTACCGTTTTCGAGAAAAATGGAAAATCCCTTAATTTTGTTTGTTTGACCTTGAATAATTTTTTTTGCAGATGTAGGATCGAAGGGGATTTTTGACATTTTATTTATAACGATGTATTTAACGTCTCTGCCAATTTTCAGCTCTATGCGAATTATTCCTTAGTTATGACTTATTTTTGTCTATTTTGACTGGACTATATAGTAATGATTTAAGTTTTTAATTTGTTTCATTAAAGTGTATAATACTATCATAGTTGTAAGTCAAAATTGTTACTCACCCAAATATGAGTTAAAGTTGCTCGATATAAAGAATTTATTATTATTATTATAAATTAGTATTTGTGATTTATTTTTTTAGACTTAACAATGTGACCAACAAATTATATAATTATAATTCTCGTTGACCTCTCCAGCTAAACTAAATTGCTTATGTAAGGTTCACATCGATGGTGTAGTGGGTGAAATTGAAATATGAAACATCTGTTTTAGGTACAAAGTTGTTCTCATTATTAGGAATGTGGAATATCATACGTAATTAGATGAAAAACGAAAGGAAAGTCTAGGACAGCTGTAGATGCAACCACGACTAACGTTCGGATGATGATGATACTTCGAATAAGAAACCTCCTTATTCCAACGCCTTAGCCTTACATCAAAATCGAGTTTTTAAAGTATTGAGGATTAAAAAAAATAGTATGTAGCTTTATAATTATCTTAGTGCTAGCAAATAATACACTTAATTGATAACAACATACAGTCACACACTCTTTTCTGCTAACCCCATCTAAGATTTGATTGATATACTGAGTTATGAATAGTTTTCAATTTTCTTGAATTTAAGGACAGTAAAGGAAGCTCGTGACGTGTGTAAGTACAAAAACTCTCTGCCTAGCATAAAGAGAGTATGGTGTGATTATGTGTGATGTATGTTTTTTCGATAAATAGATCTATTAGTATTCAAATCAAGGCTCGTTCCTTGTGATGAAAATAACTTGCGATGTGTGGATATATAAATAAATTTTCATTCATTTTCAAAATTCGCTTTTCGCTATTTCCATTGCATTGCATATAGGTATGTTAATATGTATATTATTGTTAATATATCTTCGAGGTCCGCTTTCCTGCTATTACTTCTCCACTTCGCACGATCTCGCAAAAAAAGGGGTATCCATGGTAGTGCAACCATTGGCACGCATGTCATCTTCTACAACGCCAAACCAGCTCTTTTTGCATCCACCCCTCTTACCGGGGCCCGGCCAAGGCGGCATGATCAGACATTTGTTATCCACGAAGGCTGGCGTTCGCTGCAGGACGTACCAAACATACAAGAAATCATTAAAATCGAACGAGCTCGATCAAAAACACCGTGACACAAGATTTTGATACATGAGATTGTATGACAAGTGCTAGAAAACTCAGTACAGGAGCAAAAAATCCTAAAAAAAATTTAACCGATGGAAAAAAGAAATCACATTTTTTTTTGTTTTTATCATCAGTACTATCGCCTGTCTTCGTTTTCGAGAGCGCTTTTCCAACACCCGGTATAGTGTAATGGATGATTGGTATTTATGAAGGATCAGAAATTAACCGTGACTATTTCTGCAAAAAAAAAACAACACAAAATGGCTCAGTATAGGCCGAGACAAATCTAAAAAATCAAAGATCAAGAATCAAGAATAAATCAATCTACCATAAGTTAGTACATTGGACTCACGCCTTCACCTCCGGCGTATATATCTTCATTTGCTTCTTTACGGTCTATCGTCATTAATATACCTTTCATGTAGGCCTACCGGTTTCGGGTGGTAATTGAACAATTCGAAAAGATACAGTTCCTTTGTCAACAGTCGCTTGTTTCGGATTTATCTGAATTATTTAGTCACCAAAGAAATGGATTTACCTTTAATCTTCTTAGTGATAAAATCACAGTTATAACAAAAACACTAAACGATATAGCAATAGACATATTAGCTAATATGATGACACTATGGTTGTTTACTTTACGTAGACAACCATGGTACCGAATTCAGTAAGTTTAAAATACTTAATACTACTATATATATATATTCATATATATATTCAGTAAGTTTAAAATACTTAATACTACTTATAGTATTAAGTATTTCAAACTTATTGAATTCGGTGGAAATAAGTGTATTATGAACACATATAGAAAGATGAGAGTGTTGATAGATACATAGACATTGGGAAATTGCGCCCAGCTTCCCAAACACTGGTTTACTGCGTAGAACAGGACTTGATGACTTGACACAGACTTGAAAGTAGAAACTAGTAAGTAGAGACTAGTATGCAATCCAAACTAACTAACTAACTCCGTTAAAAATAGTTTTATTTCAATGTGTGACATTCGCGTAAACTTCCGACAATATTATGAAAGTATAATTTGAATATTTGATTTACTAAAAAATAAAACTTACAATGTAATGAAGAAGAATTTGTAGCAAAAGAATTTCAAAGGGCATGTTGACGATTTCCAATTTAAATTTACAAGTAAAATCTTTTTTTACTTCAATAAAATTGTAGTGGTGGTTTCTTTTATACGAAAGATAAGATAAATCGCGTACTAGGGTTGAAGACTTATTTTATCTTTCATTTGGTTGGTTTGTGCTCTCAACCGTGCCAAAGATTGTAGGTGCAGTGTGTAAGAGCATCATTTTTGTGACTTATGATCCTTTTTAGGGTTCCATACTTCCAAAGGAAAAGCCAGCACCCTTAAAGGACTACTTCGGTGGCCGTCCGCCTGTCTGTCAAGAAAGAAAGAAAAAAATAATGGATTTATTTATTCATACATTGGCCTAGGCTAGACACACATACACATAACTTCACGCCTGTATTCCCGAAGGGGTAGGCAGAGGTGTATTACATACCCACGATTCGCCAGTTATGTTAAGGTCCCAGTGTAATAGGGGGCGAGCCTATTGCCGTCAACCGGGCACATTATTAAACGAGCGATAATTAACATTTATTAATGCACACATGAGACGTGGTATATGGTATCAAGAAACTAAAATGGAAATGGGCAGGTCATATGGTAAGGTGTCAGAAAGATAAATGGGCTAAAACTGTAACAGAATGGTGTCCCAGATATAACAAAAGAAAGAAAGGTAGACCACATCAGAGATGGGAAGATGATATCAAGAAAATAGCAGGACCGTGTTGGATGAGACCAGCACAAAATAGGGCACTCTGGAAAGCCCTTGGGGAGGCCTATGCTGAAGAGCAAGACGATCATTAGTACTTACCGGTGTCAATACATATTAAAATGTAACAAAAAAATGGTTGTTAATAAAGGCTTTATTATTATTATTATAATGCACACATAACTACGAAAAGTCAGAGGCGTGTGCCCGGGGCGACTGGGGATCGAACTCGAGACCACGTCTCAGCAGTCCGTTACGTCCGCCACTGGGCTATATATAGTATATATATAGGCTAGACATGGATGTATACATATATTACTAAAGTTAGGTTTTTGAAGCGAAATAGTTTTGTAAGTTCGAGGAAATTTTGTTATGCGCATTTAAACAAAATGAGTGTTCCCATCTTATTAAATTAATAGGACCGTACGCCATACTTCACTTTAAAATATTACAGATTCAAATTATGTATGTAAAGTCTGTAAAAAATTGGTTCAGTTTCATAAAAAAATGTCCTGTAGCGTTATAACATTAATTTCAACAAATAATTAAATATAAAATTTTTAGGGAAAAATGACTTTTGGCTGAAAATACTAATTTTTATAGAGGCAACAGTTACGTATTACTTTTGATACCGACGTAAGATTCGGATAGTATCATATCCATCACTGAATTTGAAAACATCGGAAATTGCATACAATTTTTTTTGTCAGGTTGTGTAAAATGAGATCTTCGATGGAGCAGACTTTTTTTTTGCTTAAGCTATACACCTTTACCCTTCTCAAATTGAACCCGAATTCACGTTAGACCTATTACAATGGAAACATGTGAACCCTAGTAAATAAGCATGAAATAAACCTAATGTTACAAAAAATATATGTTAAAATCTCATAAGAAGGTTTTTCCCGTCGAGAACCCATGTTTACATTTGTATTTGTATGCGATCGTTAGGTCTTGGTTTCGACCACCGGGTCAAATAAAATGTTAGTAGGTTTTATCTTAGAATGCTCCCGGTAGCAGCGCAAAACCTGTAAATGTACCCGAGAGATGATATTTTGCTCGCTCTTTATAACATAGGGTCACTAAAACAGGGGTGTGTGTTGGGTAACCTCCTCGAGTGTCGCTCCGATTCCGATCCCGCTGCAGTCCGGGGGGAACGGAATCGGAGCGGCCGGTACACCCTGGGCGGCGGTCAATGGCTTCCCCTTCACCCCTTCATAGGGTTGGCATTGATCGTCGGCCAATACCCAACGTGGCGGGAACACATCGCTCTCCGTACTCCTCTGCTTTCAGAGGAGACAGGATGAGCGATGCTGTTAGTGGTGAGATGGCCCAGGGTCAGCCGGGGTGCGAGGGATATGCTCTATGGGTAACCTTACACCCCAGCGTCTGAAGACCCGAGACGGCGTGCGGTTTTAGTCGGTGCAAGCCCGACATAACCGCCCCCGCTGGCCGGCGGGGGGGTATCCGAAGGGATTTCCGCACGATAAAAAAAAAAAAAAGGGTCACTAAAACAGTTGATGACATGTAGATTTGTAAAATATGCGTCTACTTGCCGTAATAGTTATATTAGCCTATCTATCTATACTTACTATTATAAAATTTTAAATTAATTGTGTCTGTACATTGGAGAATTAAAAAAACTTGGCTTATGTTAAAAGAACGATTCTGTACACATAAAAGCGTCGGTAGCTTAGTGGGTTAACCTTACGATCGAGAGGTCCCGGGTTCGAATCCTGGCCATTACACTACCGACGTGAACCCACTCCTAACACAAGCAATTTAGCTTAGCTGGAGGGGTTAGGGGGAATATTAGTAATTTCGGTTACTAATATTCTATTTAAAAAAAAAAAAAAAAATTTTTAGTATGATGAAGAAAACAAATAAATAAACAAACATACGTTTACAATTTCAATCATAGGACTCTGTGCGATTTATAAAGACGCGACCCTGACTCTTTAAGGTTAAGTATCTTTTTACTCCTCCTACTCCTTCGTAAACCTTTTTGCCTTTCCCTTCCAATCCAATATATTCTTAATTTTTCCATCTTATAATCCCGAGGTTTTAATTGCCGGCAATAAGCTTGCTCCTTATTAGGTTAAACAAATATAGCTGTCGAAATTTGAGTGTAAAATATAATTCTACAGAATAAACTATTCTATTTGTATGTAGATATTGGATATTTATATTCATAATATTTAAATCTATCTTCCTCTCATGTAGACTTCTACTTTAGTTTCTACTTCCTCAAGTTATCCTCTCGACAGGCTGTTGGAGATTTATTTTAAGAAATAAGTGAAACTAATGTGCCATACACGGTTGTGATGTTCTCTTTTTCCGATTTACATCTTTTTTTTTTTTTTTTTTTTTTTTACGTGCGGAAATCCCTTCGGATACCCCCCCGCTGGCCAGCGGGGGTGGTTATGTCGTGTCTCGACTAAAACCGCACGGTGTCCTCCCCAAGTGTCCGTTGCCGGGCACCCCGGGTAAGAAAAGTTAGCATACTACATACATACATACATAATTTCATTGAACAGTCATTAATAAAAAATAAAATATGATTGAAACAAAACTATAATTTCAACACGTTCAAAAAATAATAATCTTTAGCATTGTGTGGGTGTGATATCATTGTCACCCTTATCACGTATTCAAAAGCTTACAAAGCTACTCGTATGTCACTCAGCTGACAACAGTGTGTTGAGTTTTACTTGTATATATGTTTTACACAGATAAGTAACGTACCAGCTCCCGTAAGCAAATATTCCCGTGAACCGAAAAATAAACTTCTGGAATTCTGCGAGATTCGCCGCATACATTATATTCTCCGAAACAGACTAAAAAGTAAATGAAAATGCTAATAAACCATATAATAAGTGATGTCCATTAAGTTTAATACATCAGTATTGTCATTCGAGTAATGTAAGTCCTGAAAAACCAATTTTTTAAGGACTCATCCGAGTCTCTTAAGCAGTCTCTATAATTTTTTTAAAAAGATTTTTCTAAGAATGTATTAATTAATTCCGGGTTTGTATAACTAGTCATAACAAGAATACATAAGACTTCTCCGCATGAAGCATTAAATAAAATGAAAATGTTGACACAACCCCGACCCCATTTTAATGGAATGTAATTTATAAACGCATTGTAACAATATTGAAGCTCTGAAGCGTTTTGTCGTCTGTAAAAAAATTATATACTCACTCTTGTGTACATATATTGAGGGGCTGGCAGCGATGCGATTTCTTGAAATGCATGCAAATAAGTTCTAATTCTTGTGTCTAATCGCGTCTAACCACACTAGGGCACATATATATTGAACGTATTTATTGAAGGATTTTCAGACGTGACAGCTGAGAGCGCGGACGTGTTTTCTGTTATTTACGATGAAAACAATTAAATAATTATAATACTTAATTATTGTAAGACAATTGCAGTGTAAGACTAAATAACTGTGTCGTGTGATCGCAAGTGCTTGGTTTTTCCGCGTTATTCATTTCTGTTACTAAGCAGAAATGAACTAAATCGGTAAACGTGACAAGATAAGTAAGTATGGCTAGTGTGGACTCTAGCCCGTTTGGCCGAAGCCAAAAGATGCGCCGAAGTCCGCCACCAACACCACAAAATGTAGACCAGCGAGTAAACACGGAAAACGAGTTACCAGCCGAAGTTGTAGCCACATCAGAGATCCAGAGATGGATGAAGGCAATCGATGTGAAGCTAAACGAAGTTTGCACCATAGTTGCGGAGGGGAAGATGAACTCGGACCAAAAACTCCTAGTTACAAATCTGTGCCGTGAGGTCTCCACCGGAACATCCCAGATGGCTGTTTTTTTACCAGGCTCTGAAACAGAAAACAGTTGTATCCAGCACCTGCAGGAACAACAGAATGTTGTTACCTCCTGGGAACAATTTAAACAGGTCGTTGAGGAGAAAATGTAACCAGCCGAATCTTCGTACGCGAATATGGAGAAGAAAGGAGCCGATAAACTCGTCCGTCCCGCAAACCTAAGCGCCGTGGCCATCTACCCTAGTGATAGAAACAAGACCAGCGATGAGACAAAGGCTTTAGTTCAGAAAATTATTTCACCGGAGGAACTGAAACTCCAAGTCCGTGGCCTCAGGAAAGTCAGAAATGGGGGCGTCATAATAAGCACGGAAGGGAGAGGAGATGTCGAAAAAATAATGAACTTCGACAAATTTGTAACATCAGGCCTTATAATTGAAGAACCTTCCAAGCGCAGACCAAGAATTGTAATTGTTGGTGTCCCCATAACTCTAACCGACGAAGAGGTGCGTGAGTGCATTTATGAGCAGAACCTAGCAGATAAAGTACCAAACTACACACGGGAGTCCTTCGCAGCAGTAAAGTTGAGCCACAAATCAGGTAAGAAAAACCTTCCCACCTGTAACTACATCTTCGAGGTACCTCCTGCCATCAGAAAGGTACTTATAAACCAAGGGCGCATCTTCATTAACTGGACTTCGTGTCCGGTGAGGGACTTCACTATTGTGACCAGATGTTTTAAATGTCAGATGTTTGGACACGCCGCTAAGTTCTGCCGTGAAGAAACCGACACTTGCAACCACTGTGGAGAAGTAGGTCATTCCCACAAGCAGTGCACTAAGAAAACTTCTCCCCCAGTATATGCGACGTGCAAACGTTTTAAGAGGAAGTGCGACCATCAAACAGGTGATGACAGTTGCCCGGCTCGTAAATACGCGGAGGCTAATTATATAAACTCAATAGACTATGAGGGCGCCTAAGAGCGTCACCAAACCAACTATATTTTAAGGCATTAGTAAACTAATTTATTTGTATTAGTGTTAGAGTTAAATAATGACAGCAAATCAACTGGTATGTGATCTAGATAGTTTTTCCGTGTCGGAAATGAATATTTGTAATGTTGAAGACTGTAAACAATTCCTACCCACGGGAGGCAAATTACTAACACTACTAACAGAAAACATTCGTAGTATAAACTGCAACATGAGTGCACTAGAGGTTTTGCTGCACGATCTAAACGTAAGTTGTGATGTCGTAGTTCTTACAGAGTGTTGGCTGGAGGGCCAAGGAAATAACTTACCACCTCTTGATAACTACTCGTCATACGCATCCGGTAACTTCATTAACCAAAACGATGGATTGGTGGTATATGTTAAGAATAACCTAAATACTGTAGTGGAGGAACCGTTGTTTCATGGATGTAGCTGTCTCATAATTGAAATAAAAGATGATACAGTAGTCATCGCAATCTATCGGCCCTCTTCACAAAGTATAGACATATTTTTGGAATCACTTGATATGACTTTAAAGAGGCTAACATCTTATAAAAATATCATAATTATTGGGGATATAAACATCAATATAGTCCAAGAGGAAGCCAAGGCTGACGCACATAGGTACCTGAATATGTGCGCATCTCATGGTCTGCTACCCACCCACTATTGTCCAACATTTAAGACTGGTTCATGCATGGATCATTTTATTATAAAATCTAAAGTACTAACCAAAACATTCATAACTAACTCCTGGCTTACTGATCATCGAGCAATTTTATTGGCATTAGAAACATATTCACCTAGAAAAACTTGCACACACAACATTACTAAGGTCAACATGTGCAATCTAGAAAATGATATACGCAGCATTGATTTTGACCCCGTTTACACCTCAAGCGATCCAAATACCTCATTAGACTACTTTATAGAATCTGTTCAATCAGCAATATTACGAAATACTTGCTATAAAATATTACCTAGAAAATACAATAACATTAAGCCATGGATTACTCCAGGCCTCGTCCGATGTATAAGGCATAGAGATAGACTACATTTTAAGGCGACGCATGCGCCTGACAACGAAATACTAACACTGACATATAGAAGGTATAGGAATTTTTGCAATAACCTACTTAAAAAACTAAAGTTGCAACACAACAGGAATGAACTGCAAAAGGCTGGCAACAATACTCAGCAAATTTGGAAATTCATCAAAAAGAATAGGTTCAGGTCAAAACCACCCGAACCACCACTCGATTTATTATCTAATTCTAATGGGAACCCACTCAACACAATGGATGACATTAACGCCTACTTTGTAAATGTTGGCAAAAGTCTCGCAGAAAAAATTCACAACCCAGCCTGCTCTAGTGATAGCTCCACTACTTTGAAATCGCAAAATGTACGCTCAACATATTCTAACCTAAACTCCTTTGTTTTATTAAATACAGACGCTGAGGAAATAACTAGAATAATAGCGGGGCTGAAGGATAATTGTTCTACTGGGTGGGATAACATTCCTAATAACATACTAAAAAAGTTCAAATCCATCTTTGCACCCCCTTTAACCCATATTTACGAACTGTGCTTGACTAACGGTATTTTCCCGAAATCACTTAAACGAGCAGTCGTTACCCCGATATTTAAATCTGGTGATAAATCATGTGTCAATAACTACAGACCTATCTCGGTATTAACAGGCCTCTCTAAAATATTGGAAAAAATTATACACACCAGATTAACAAAATATCTGGAAGACAATAACTTACTCTCGGACTATCAATTTGGTTTCAGGCCGAATAGGTCAACTAGCCAAGCTGTACACACACTGACAGACTACATAACTAACAACCTGGATAAAGGCATGAAAACTATGGGGATTATCCTGGATCTAGCCAAGGCATTTGATTCCATATCATATTCTATATTATTTAAAAAACTGGAATCTCTTAGAGTAAGAGGAACGCAACTGCTATTATTGAGAGATTATCTGAGGGATCGTCAACAATGTGTGAAAATTGGACAGAAAGTGAGCTCAGAACTCCAAAATAGTGGATACGGATTAGGGACAACTTTATTTTTAATTTATATCAATGACCTTTGCAACTCAAAACTTCAAAATGGCTATATTATATCATATGCATCAGCATATGATGTAATATAGCCATTTCAGATACGACTCTTTTGTTCTCAGCTAAATCCAGAGATGAGTTATTTAAACACGCTCAAAAGGGTTTTAATTATGTGACGAAATGGCTCCAACGAAATCTTTTATCACTAAATACCGATAAAACAAAATATATAATGTTTACAATGAGAAATACTAATAAACCTGTGACTAACATAAACATGTATGCACATTATTGTACAACCGCTGACCTTGCATGTGCTTGCCCTACATTAACAAAAACTGACAATATAAAATATCTTGGAGTAACGATTGACACAAATCTGAATTTCCGTAAACATATTGAATTGCTATGTTCAAGAGTACGAAAATTAATGTATATATTTAAGAATTTACGTGCAATATCAGGCTATAAATTAATTAAGCAGGTATATTTGGCGTTGTGTCAGTCCATTCTTACGTATTGTATAACGTCCTGGGGTGGGGCTGGATCCTCAATCTTACTTCCACTAGAGCGTGCCCAACAAGCTATTTTAAAAGTAGCCACTTTTCGCCCTTTTAGGTTTCCTACAGAACAACTCTACAGGGCCTGTAAGGTGTTAACAGTTCGCCAATTATTTATTCTGAACATCATACTACTCCAACATACCAAACTCCCTACACCCGCAGTACCTTCAGATAAGAGAAGAAAAGACATAGTTTGTGAAAATCCACAAGCTAAGCATGAGTTTGTAAATAAATTTTATATGATTTTAGGGCCTTTTCTGTATAATAAATTAAACAAAATACTAGCCATATATAATCTAAGTTATTGGAACTGTAAGGTTTTAACTACAGAATATTTAGAAAAACTAGATTACGCAGACACGGAGAAACTGTTAGAAATATTAAAATAGGTAGCGATAAGCCTTAAACATAGATACTTTTACATTATGTTGTATAACTTTTGCAATAGGCACTTTAAATAATAGAACAGACATAACCTGAAGCACAGGTTTATAAAAACCTAGATCAGGTAGGTCGCAAAATGTAAATAAAGTAAGATTATTAATTTAAATTCTATTTTTACCAATAAAAACTATTGTATGGCACATTTATAATATGCTACTTCTAATGTAGACATTATTATAGTACTTATTTATATGACTTAGCTATTAAGACCATAATTGTAAAACTAGTATTAGTACAATGTACAGCCCTCATTTTTGATGAATAAATTATTATTATTATTATCTCTTTTATTTAATTTCTATACATATAATTACATTTTTAAATATATATATTAAAAAAAAATACAAATATATTTAAAAATATAAAAATAGTGCTCCACCGGCATCGGGTACAGGGACCAAGCTGCCGGTGGTTACGGCTCCAGGGTGAGGAACTTCCTCACTATGCGTGCCGTGCCTAGCAGAACGGCCTTCTGCATCAGGCCTTTGAGCCAGCTGCCTAACGAGAGCCTCATAAGGTGTTGATCGAGGCTCTTGGCGATAAGTCCATGTGTTGACACGACTATCGGTACAATAATAGCTGAGTCCACATCCCACATGTCGACAATCTCATTGGCCAGGTCCAAATATTTTATTTGTTTTTCTTTTTCTGCCTTCATGAGATTCTCGTCATGGGGGACAGTGATATCAACTATCATTGCACGACGCTCTAATCGATCCATTATCACTATATCAGGCTTATTGGCAACAATAGTCCTGTCAGTGATAATAGATCGATCCCAGTACAATGTGACACGACCGTTTTCGAGAACTGGGTCGGGCACATACTTGTAGTATGGCACCTCCGAAGTCACAAGATTGTATTTAAGGGCAAGTTGCTGATGTACAATCCTGGCCACTTGGTTATGTCTGTGCAAGTACTCGCCGTTGGCGAGACGAGAACAACCGGAAATAATGTGTCTGAGTGATTCTCCGGGACGATGACATGCCCGACAGATGTCAACCGTACCGTCCTTCAGAATATACTTCCGGTAGTTGTTCATCATTACACCTTCATCCGTAATTGCAAAGATAAAACCTTCGGTTTCTCCAAAAAGATCACCGAACCGTAGCCATGATACAGACGCTTTTAAATCTATATCGGGCCCATTTAAGGCCCGATAAAAGCGTCCGTGTAGCTCTTTACAAATCCATACATCCCTGCGATCAGCAGTACCAAGTACTACAGGTTTGCGCCAGTTCTCTTTAGCCAACGTGAGAGGGGTTAGGCCATTGTCCACTGCGACCACATCACGATGCATATATATCTCGCGGTTATGAAGGGTCTTGGCATTTAAAAAACCACGACCGCCCAATTTCCGCGGGATATACAACCTCATTACCGATGAACGTGGATGGTGCATTCGGAATGTGGTCAGAAGTGTCCGGACCCTCCTATCTAGAGCATCCAGTTCAGTCTGAGTCCATCTGAGTATGCCGAAGGAGTACATTAGGACTGGCATGACCCAACCATTGCAGGCACGAACCTTATTACCGCCCGATAGAAGGCTTTTCAGAAGTTTATTCAGGCGGCCAAAGAAGCGCTCCTGCAATGCCTGCTTCATACCAGATTCGGAGATTCCTAATGCCTGTGACATACCCAGATATTTGTATGTTTCGGTTGTAGATAGAGATTTAAGTTTAATGGAATCCGAAAGTATCATCCCTTCGGATTCCACTATACCACCTCTTTCTACATGCATGACCGCACACTTGTCTAAACCAAATTCCATCTTGATAGAGCTACTAAAGTTTTCAGTCATCTTTAGTAGCTTCATCAATTGTAGGTTATTAGTAGCAAATAGTTTGAGGTCATCCATGTATAGGATGGATATAGGTGGGATATAACCCGACCCTCTCTCCGCAACCGATAGCCTAGCCCTGAATTCTCCAGTATTGTACTTAAAGGATTCAGTGCTAGACAGAACCACAGGGGACTCAGACTGTCGCCCTGAAATATACCCCTCTCGATTCTTATCGGTGCATCGTTTGTCTGGCAACATCCTGGATAGCGGAGAACCGTGTTCCATTGCCCCATACATGACCTCAAGAAAGTAGTTAGAGTTGTATCAACTTTTACGGTTACGACGCACCTGTTGGCTGATGGCCATGTCAACTAGAAGGAGCTCTTTAGTGCCCCGGGCCCCGCTCCTACATCCATTCTGAGAGATAGAGATGATCGAATTTTTTTCTAAATGTGTAGTGATTTTGACTCTCAGAATGGAAGTTAGGAGTTTATAGACCGTCGGTAAGCATGTAATAGGCCTTTAATTTCTGGGGTCCGTAGCGCTACCAGACTTATAGAGTAGGTGGGTTATTCCAGTTGTTATATAGCCTATAGGCTATATGGCTATATAAGCATGACGCTTTCATTTATTGAAGAAGACCATTTCATGTGGCGCACATTACCACCGGCAGCGGGGGCCATGTTCGAGGACGGTTGTCTTCGGGGTCCTAGGCACGTCGGTGGCCGGCCTCTCCCCGGCCGACGCACAGGTGTTGGCGATGTCGGCGGGGAGAAATACTCGTCGCTACTGTCGGAGCTCGACGCCTCAGCAGTTATCGGTCTCGATGGAAGGGTCACCTGAGGCTGCGTGGCGGAGCTGCACGACGAGTCCGTGGGTGTTTGCTGTGCTGTTTGATTTAGTTGCTTTAGTTTCGTTCGTGTCAACATAATATTATTATTATTATTATTATATCGTAACATGGTTTTAGTTGACATTTAGATGTGCCATTATGTTTTGTATATACTATACACATTATACCGGTATGTTTATAAATATATACATATACATATATATATATATATAAATATTTTGTAACTCTGTCTTTCGGTCGGTTTGTTCCGCTTAATCTCCGAAATGGCTGAGTCAATTTTAACGGGATTCACTAGTAGATAGGTGATATTATAAAACGAAACTTAGGCTACCTTTATTTTAGAAAAATAATTAGGGTACCACGTAAAAAAATTAAAACCAAGACCTAAGCTCACGCAGACGAATTCGCAGGCACAGGTATTACACAATAGTACTTGTACTGATCATTTTCAGATTTAAAAAATTAAAAAGCTGCATGAAAATGATTAATTACTTTTTAATCAAATTTTAAAAGTACGATCTGGGTGACCGAACTGTTTTCGGTTTTTTTTCGGCGTTTTCTAAAAATGAAACCTAGCTAGATCGACTTATGGTCCCATAAACCTTTTTTCGTGCGAAAATCCCCCTAGGTACGCATCCGCCGGCGAGTGGGGGATGTCGGATTCGAACCGACTAAAACCGCACGCCGTCTCGGGTCTTCAGACGCCGTTAACAGGGGAGTAACACTCAACTCGGTAAGCATGTAATAGGCCTTTAATTTCTGGGGTCCGTAGCGCTACCAGACTTATAGAGTAGGTGGGTTATTCCAGTTGTTATATAGCCTATAGGCTATATGGCTATATAAGCATGACGCTTTCATTTATTGAAGAAGACCATTTCATGTGGCGCACATTACCACCGGCAGCGGGGGCCATGTTCGAGGACGGTTGTCTTCGGGGTCCTAGGCACGTCGGTGGCCGGCCTCTCCCCGGCCGACGCACAGGTGTTGGCGATGTCGGCGGGGAGAAATACTCGTCGCTACTGTCGGAGCTCGACGCCTCAGCAGTTATCGGTCTCGATGGAAGGGTCACCTGAGGCTGCGAGGCGGAGCTGCACGACGAGTCCGTGGGTGTTTGCTGTGCTGTTTGATTTAGTTGCTTTAGTTTCGTTCGTGTCAACATAATATTATTATTATTATTATTATATCGTAACATGGTTTTAGTTGACATTTAGATGTGCCATTATGTTTTGTATATACTATACACATTATACCGGTATGTTTATAAATATATACATATACATATATATATATATATAAATATTTTGTAACTCTGTCTTTCGGTCGGTTTGTTCCGCTTAATCTCCGAAATGGCTGAGTCAATTTTAACGGGATTCACTAGTAGATAGGTGATATTATAAAACGAAACTTAGGCTACCTTTATTTTAGAAAAATAATTAGGGTACCACGTAAAAAAATTAAAACCAAGACCTAAGCTCACGCAGACGAATTCGCAGGCACAGGTATTACACAATAGTACTTGTACTGATCATTTTCAGATTTAAAAAATTAAAAAGCTGCATGAAAATGATTAATTACTTTTTAATCAAATTTTAAAAGTACGATCTGGGTGACCGAACTGTTTTCGGTTTTTTTTCGGCGTTTTCTAAAAATGAAACCTAGCTAGATCGACTTATGGTCCCATAAACCTTTTTTCGTGCGAAAATCCCCCTAGGTACGCATCCGCCGGCGAGTGGGGGATGTCGGATTCGAACCGACTAAAACCGCACGCCGTCTCGGGTCTTCAGACGCCGTTAACAGGGGTGTAAGGTGATTCATGGGCATTTCTCTCTCGCCCCGGCTGACCTAGGGCCATCTCCGTTTTCTAGATGACTCTCTCGGATTTGGGAACCACGGCGTCTCCGTCTTGACCCCGGAAAGAGACAGGAAAGAGTTCCTATGGCCACCTTGCTACTCTATCATCAGACCCTGAATACTTAGTCACATCAGAGAGTTTGTCAAGACAAAACAAATGAGCCCAAACTCGATAGGTTTATCTTGTTTTGTTTGGGAGTTTCTATAGCCAACTTTTCTTAATCCATCATCAGACCCTGAATGCCACGTCACATCAGAGAGTTTGTCAAGATAAAACTAATGAGCCCAAACTCGATAGGTTTATCTTGTTTTGTTTGGGAGTTTCTATAGCCAACTTTTCTTAATCCATCAACAGACCCTGAATGCCAAGTCATATCAGAGAGTTTGTCAAGATAAAACTAATGAGCCCAAACACGATAGGTTTATCTTGTTTAGTTTAGGCGATGCTATGGCCACCTTCCTTTTCCATCATCAGATCAGCTCTTTGGTTCCAAAATTTCATCTTAATCGGTTGACGGTAACTGTCTCAAAATTCAGTTGCAAGATTTGACGCGCAGTAACATACCGAGCAAAATTAAATAAAAGCTTTTAAAAATAGATAAAATCGGCAGGTGTCAACTCGCTCGAATCAACGAGTACATTGTGAGCCAATTGACGAATAAGTCCTATGAAGACTTTTGTGAAGACATTGGAAATTCAAATGGGCATTATATTAAATTGGTGACGAAATCACTCAACTGGTTACTTAACACAAAACACGTTACTTTGATACTATCTCAACGCCTTTGACAGATCCATTGTTCCATTAATAAACCATGTCCATATTGATAAGATAAACTCAACATTGAATCAATTGTTCAGTTATGCCCAGTTTCCGATGTTACCAGTTAACGTCGCATTAGCTATAGGCCATTGAAATGTTACATTTTTTAAGGCCTAGCTTAACACAATTTTATTTGTTGGATAGTGTAAAGTTAAATGCAAGTTTGTGAGGTTGCAATAAAAAGGGGTACGAATGGGTTTTACGCTATAGCGGGCAAACTATGCGTCGCACAAAAAGTTATAAAAGCAGTTTGTTTCCAAATTAAATTTTCTACAAATTTGGTTCTGGTGCTTTTAGGCGTCGTTCAAAGATAAACTAAGTTATCAAAGAAAACAGATACACAGGAGGATGGCAGAAGTCGGCCACGGAGCGGAGAGAGGTTTTGTGAAATATTTAAATATTTAAATTAAATAGTCTTTATTTATTACGAGATAATATTGGGTACAATATTGTTATAGCAAATAAACCTAAAAAAATATTTGAAAAATATAATTTGATTATATCATTGATGTTCTCAGTCTACGAGGCGCGTAAGTATTGCATACTGAAAAATTCTGTGAAAAGATAATCTAAAAATTACTCATTAATAAATAAAAATATAATTAATAGAATATTTCACAGCCTGCAATACCTTTTTTCGTGCGGAAATCCCTTCGGATACCCCCCCGCCGGCCAGCGGGGGCGGTTATGTCGGGCTTGAACCGACTAAAAACGCACGCCGTCTCGGGTCTACAGACGCCGGGGTGAAAGGTTGCCCATAGAGCATATCCCTCGCACCCCGACTGACCCTGGGCCATCTCCAGTTTCGAGATGGCCCCCTCGGGAGCCTGCAATACCTATAAGCTATAATTATTTTATTTTTCATTGATTTTCTAAATCATTTTTTTGGGACAAAATGTATGTCTAAAAATAAAATTTAATTTAAAATTATAAAGCGCATGGGTATTTTCTTTTCTTACTCTAGCAATGTGACTAATGCCATATCTAGTATTTACTTGGTGCGTACGTCAGTTATAATTTCATATTATTTTAAAATATTCTCTAGAGTTATAACTGAACTGACTTGTCATTGGCGTCTTCGCCATTAATAATTTTATTAACATTTATTATATTTTACTTGACATTGGCGAAATTGCGGTGATTCTACTGCAGAAGCCATTAACTAAAAGAAGAAGAAGAAAATATTCTCCTTGAAAACTAAGTGTATTGCCCAAGTGTCCATTGCCGGGCATCCCGGGTAAGCCCTCGAAAGGATAACCCTAGGGCTACCGGCGGACCTTGACCGCCAGCGCGGCCTCGCCTAGTGGGCTCGGGTTTTATCCCGGGTCGGTGAGTAGGCAGGCGTGTGTAGGACACACACGACACGTTTCCGCCACGGCCTGCTTCTGTAGGGACGGCGAGTCGGCCAACTGCCGTCCTCAGGCCCCGATCATGGAGGTTGGCAGTCCCGGGCGTAGACGAGTCTGCGGCGATCTCGCCGCAGACTGCGGAACTCGGGGTGCAGGGTTCACTCCCGCTCCCTCTCCACCGTCTCTTTCGTACGCTTTACCTGCTCGCAGAAAGAGGCGGTGGCGTTCCACTTGCACGGCCCTCACCATGGTCTCCAAGGAGAGAACGTCCACGCTCAGGACCGCAACGAGATCCCGGCGTTTTCTCGCCCAGGCAGGGCACTCCACCAACTTGTGGAGTGCCGTGTCTTCGCCAGGATCCTCGCAGTGCTGGCGATGCGGCGTTGTCTCCCGGTGGATGCGCCATAGATACTTACCGAAGCACCTGTGTCCGGTAAATATCTGGCACATCCGGTAGGAGAGGTCACCGTGGTGCCTCTCCAACCACTCCTTCATGATCGGCCTCACCACCGAAATGGTGGATTCCCCCACCTTGGTTGCTGCGCAGGGGGTATCGTGCGATACCCCCTGATGACTCTGACGGCCATCGTCTTTAACGGGTTGTTTAGAACAGCCACGTTGCGGGCCGCCAGAGTCTCCGACCATACGGGGGCCCCGTACAGGGCCATGCTTCGCACGATCCCCAGGTACAGTCTCCTAGTGGGGGCGTTGGGTCCCTTAACGTTGGGCATCAGCCGCGATTGCGCGGCCGCAACCCCCCTCAGTTTCGGGACCAGACTTCGAAGATGAGGTTCGAAGTCCTATCTGCTATCGAGTACGAGCCCAAGGTACTTCATCGTGGGCTCGATGCCGATGCTTACGCCACCTACGGTTATGCTGGTTCCCGCAGGCGGCCCCCTTCGGAACCACCTTAATAAAATTAGAAGAAGAAGTGTATTTAATTAAACTATGCTTACTTTGGGTCTAGAAAGCGCTGTGTAGAATGTCGTAGAATATTTATTATTTTTATATTTTATTTTTATATATTCTTATCTTTCATAATGACTTACGCCTGAACATGGATTTTCCGATTTCGCCTGATAATGAGCAATTTATACATTGCATCAATTGTGGTGCTGATGTGACTTTTAGATGTAAGTGCGACGTTTAATTCTTCAATGGATTGCACCGCAAATAAAAAGTATTTTGTATTTTAACTAATAGTGAATGCAAATACATACACAATGTTTTATATTTTTAAAACAACCTTCATACTAAACTATTCATATTATTGGTTTCTACATAGCTTCAGCTACTAAATAGTAATATTTTTATGTAAACATAAAAATGTCCAAGCCTTGGCCAGAATTTCATACAAAGCTGTCGGTGTCTTGAAGTAACATATTTTCTTGGCACTGAAAGTAATCTAATAGGGAAGTAGGTATATTTATTTCCTTATGAAGTTCATTTTACCATCTGGGTCAAGAAAATACCAGGCCTGCTGTTCGAACCGACGCTCTCGTTCAAAATTTAGCGGCGGAGCAGTTTTCATCTTAATTCTGGCTGATCCCAACTGGGTTACTGAATCTGCGTAATTGACATCAACGACACTTTCTAACGCGGGCACTGTTTCCTCAATACTGCAATGCATACTGGTAGTCTCTATCATCATTTACTCCAAATTTTTACTCCAAATATAAGATGACCTCTGTGGCGTAGCGTTAGAGCATTCCACTGCTAACTCAGAGGTCGCGGGTTCGATTGCCGCTCATTGCAAATATGTATATTTGCATTGGTCTGGGTGTTTCTATGTATAATATGTATTTATTTACAAAAATAAAGTATCTAAGTATGTTTATCCGCTTTCTAGAACCCATATGACAAGCTCTGCTTAGTTTGAGTCTAGATGGCGCTGTGTAATATGTCCTAGAATATTTATTATTATTCCCTTTATTACATTTAAAATACATATAAAGTATATTTTTAAATACATTCTATATAAAAAAAAAAACAAATATAGAAAAAAAAAAAAAAAAAATAGGGCTCCAGAGAGAGGAACCTCCTCACAATACGTGCCGTGTCGAGGAGTACCGCTTTCTGCATCAAGCCCTTGATCCAACTGCCTAACGCGAGCCTCTTTATTATTTTTGATTTTATGATATATATGATTTATTGAACGTGGTAGAGTCAAGCAACAGTCATTTTGGCCGTTGCATGAATGGGCCGACTCGACCGGGGAAGCACCACACTCTCACAGAATATCGACGCCAAGTAACAGTATTTGAACTGTTGCGTTCCGTTTGATGAGTGATAGTGCCGGAGCCCAAATTCCTTTCCCATCCCCTCCCAAACTCCTTTCCCATCCCCTCCCAAACTCCTTTCCCATCCCCTTTCCTTTACAGGGTCGGCAGCGCGAGTGTGACGCCACTGGTGTTGCACACGTCCATAGGCCGCGGTAACCGCTTCCCATCAGGTGGGCCGTGTGCTTGTCTGCCACCTTAGTGGTATAAAAAAAAAAAATATAAGCGAGAATATTCCCTGTAACTATTAAAAGTACTCAAAAACCATAAAGTGTTTTATTTGTTATATCTAACCTTTAACCAAGTAATTCTTGTATATATGCACTTAAAATAATCTTAATCTCAGAAATATTCCCCCCGCGCTTCCTCAGCGGTTGAGAGGTACACACTGTGCTCGTCACTTCTAAAAATCATAAAGTCGGTGATTTTTAAGTTTTCAACATTTACTTTATATCGTTAAAATAGTAAAAGTAACACCAATAAACTGTGAAAACGTCAAATCTGTGTTGTTAATATTAAGTGGTGTAACAAGCAAAACATTTTGAAAAGTTCGAATTTCGGTAAACATAAGTGATCAATTATCGTGTCGGTGACTCATCATTTGGTGCAATGAAACATACGAATTACCTTATATGGTCACAAAAACAGCTATTCACTTAAGATACCTAATTCAACTTTGATACTGATCTATAATTTCAACCTAACTGATATTTGTTAGTGTGGTGGAACGGTTAACACTGCGACAGCTGCGCACGGAGGAAGGAGTACCGGTCCGGCTTGCTGGTCACACACTTGATGCTTTGTTTTTGTAATTATTTATTTTTCTCTTACTTTTTGCGTTTGCGACAAACTACTGCAGTATAACTTTTGATTGGAGGGACTTAGAACTAAATTATAAAATGCCTAGAGTAGAACGATCGCCGCCCTCAACTTTAGCTATAGACGAACATCTTCAATTTTCAACACCTAATATGGATAAATCACTGTCGGACACGGATATTAACCTGATGGGCAAAGGTAACAAGTCAACCCCTAATTACATATTGAACCGCAAGAGAACCAGGGATAAAATGGATGACTCAATCAGTAATCAGTTGGATGAATTTAAGCGGGAAATACGACAAATGCTGAATATCTTTACGGAACAGCACGGAAGAGAGATTCAGCAGATTAATATCACCCTAAAAGAAATTCAACAATCTAATACCAGCATTGAAAACTCTATTGCGTATTTGACCGGTCAGAATGAGGAGCTCCATGAGAAAATCAAGTCATTAGAGAAACAAGCAAAAGAAGACAAAAAAAATATTTCTATGCTTGAGACAAAAATCGAGGAATTTCAGATAGGTAGCCGCAAATCTAACTTCATCCTAAAGAATGTGCCCAGGCGAAGCAATGAAGTAAAGGAAGATCTCATCGAAATGATAATGTGTCTCACCCGTAACCTGGACTGCAACATTGCCAAATCTGATATAAAGGATATATATAGATCACATAGTAAGGACAATCAACAACGTAACACCCCTATAATAGTGGAAACCGGTTCGACTCTGCTGAAGGCAGAAGTCTTGAAAATGAGTAAGGCATATAACATAAAGCACAATTCAAACTATCCTGTAAACACCTGGGTATGAAAACGAATGAGGATACTCCTATCTACCTGTCAGAACATTTAACCCCTAGGGGGTCCCGTCTGCACTTCCTTGCTAGAGACTTAACCCGATCTGGACTTTACAAGTATTGCTGGACAGCCTATGGCAAAGTGTATGTAAGGAAGGACGACCAATCTCCATTCATTACGATTAGAAGCGAAGATCAAATACATCAACTAAGACTGCAAAAATGACTAGGATTAGCAATTATCAATGTAGTTATAATATTGCTATATTTACATCTACAAACTCTAAACCTTCTATTTTATTGCATGTTAATTATAATTAGGGCTATATTTTTTATAATAATTAGCTTTCTTTGTTATATAATCTCCTTTAACGCTTCACTAACATTATGTAAAATGTATGTTCTTCATTATGTAAACAAACACCTTGACACCCACACATTTATATCCTTTTACAACATATGCAACTTACTCACTCAAACACATACTTTTATTCCAAACAAACAACACCTATTAACCACTTTTATATTAAATTCATGTTATGTTGAAAGATTCTATAACAAATTATTTTATTCTCAGTGGGTTTATAATTCAACTTTTACCAACTCGTTTATAGGCCTACCTACTTTTTTAGTTCATAAAAATGTTGGTACCCAAATCTACACTAGTATAACACCAACCGTCACCGCACATTATTCAAACCGCACTTTTTACACTCGATCACAATATATACGTATATACACACATAAATTATCTACAATATCACAACGTTACAATGAAATTACGTTTACACATATGTGTAACGTGCCGATACTCCGTTTCTGTGCGCCCTCACTGTACTGTAATAACGTTTTATTATCTACAATAGAACTAAACTATAACATTTTTGTTTCGAGCCTCCATCTGTGAATAAATAACATATTGGTGGTAATATATGGATACTCGGTGTTTACGCCTCGGTTGACAGTACCAACTAAAATTCGCGCCTGTTTGTGACTTACTGTCTGACCTTACCAACATCACTTTCGGTGAGGCTATTCAATGTAATGCCGAGGCTTGTTCGGAGTTATTACCAATATCGGGTTCATGTATCACTTTACTATCGCAAAACATACGTAGTATTAATGCTAATTTTCCGGGACTTTTAACCTTAATGAGTAGGATGGGCAATCATCCTGACATTATTGTCTTAACTGAATGCTGGCTATCCCAAAACCCCACTATTCCTTTATTGGACGGATATAACTATTGTTTAACCCTAATTACACACAATCAGAATGATGGCGTGGTTGTATATACCAAGTCAACACTGAATCAAGTAACTGTCTCGGAACCGGTTTTGTGGGACTCCAGCTGTCTTTTGGTTACAGTGGGTACTTGCTTGGCTATTGTTGCCATTTATAGGCCCTCCGCTTTCAGAGACCCTTCGAGATTTATACAATCACTAGATTCCCTATTACGTGGGCTTAAAGCATATAGTAGTATAATTCTTGTAGGGGACATTAATATTGATATTACCCATGGACAGTCAAATGATTACTCGCTTGACTACGTGGAAGTCCTGGCCTATCATGGACTTTTCCTTGGTCATACTTTTCCAACTCATGATCGCACCTCTGGAACTGAATGGCGCGGCCTTGAACGCAGAGCAGTCCGTGAGGCTCCTAGCCGAGGTGTTTTTCCCGGAAGACTTGGAGGAGGAGGATACGCATGAGCAGGCCTGCTTGAGGGAAAGGGCAAGGAGGGTGATCGAGGAGCCCTGCGGAGAACCGCTGGACCCCCCGTTTACCCTCTTTGAACTTGAAATGGCGGCCAAATCCTTCAACTCCAAGAAGGCACCGGGGGCGGATGGCTTCACGGCCGACATCTGCAGCCGCGCCATCAGCAACGATCCCGAGCTGTACCTCAGTCTAGCAAACAAATGCTTAATGCTTCACCACTTTCCGAAGACCTGGAAAGAGGCAACCGTCATCGCGCTTCGCAAGCCAGGAAAAGAAAGCTATTGTCTTCCCAAATCATATAGGCCCATAGGACTGCTCCCAGTCTTGGGCAAGATATTTGAGAAGATGCTCATGGCAAGATTGCGACACCATCTCCACCCAAATATCAGCGCCCACCAATACGGGTTCATGCCACAAAGGAGCTGTGAGGACGCTCTCTGTACTCTGGTCCAGCACATTAGATCTAAGCTTGATGACAAGCAGATCGTTGTGTTGGTCTCCTTGGATATAGAGGGCGCCTTCGACAGCGCCTGGTGGCCGGCGATTAAAGTCCGACTCGTGGAGGAGGGGTGTCCGGAGGGCCTTAGAAGGCTGATAAATAGCTACCTGGAAGATAGACGGGTCCGGGTGAAGTATGCTGGGAGGGAATACAGCAAAAGCACAAGAAAGGGTTGCGTCCAGGGCTCTATTGGTGGTCCAATCCTCTGGAACCTGCTGCTAAACCCGCTGCTAAAAAGCCTGGAGGGAATGGGCGAGTACGTACAGGCCTTCGCAGACGACGTCGTCCTGGTCTTCCACGGTAACACAGCTGCTACAATAGAAAGACGTGCCAATGCCGCTCTCGACCATGTTCAGACGTGGGGTGACAAAAACAAACTCAAGTTCGCGCCCCATAAGACCAATGCAATGGTCCTGACGAGGAAACTGAAGTATGACACACCACGTCTGAGCATGGGCGGGATAGACATTGGCACGTCTAACGAGGTCAAAATTCTTGGCCTCACTATTGATAGCAAGCTAACTTTTAACACGCACGTAGATAACGTTTGTAAAAAAGTTACCAACATCTACAAGCAGTTGACCAGGGCGGCGAAGGCCAGTTGGGGTCTCCATCCAGAAATCGTTCACACTATCTACACAGCGACAGTCGAACCTATAGTGCTGTATGCAGCCGCCGCGTGGGCGGGGGCGGTTGGGAAACTGGGAGTCCAAAAGAGGCTAAATTTTATCCAGAGAGGTTTCGCCCAAAAAATTTGCAAAGGTTATCGCACGGTCTCCCTCCACTCAGCTTTGCTACTGGCTGGGATACTCCCTCTTGACCTCCGTGTCCGTGAAGCAGCTTTGCTGTACGGGGCCAGGAGGGGGGATCCACAGCCGGGCCTTGGGGGGAGGGAGGTCGAGCGACCGGCCTCAGCTCTGGAGAACCCTCACCCTGCGGAGCATATACGCCTGGAGTTCCTACACCTGGAGACTAGTGAGCAATTATGCGAGACAACGAACACTGCAATGCAGATATACACCGATGGCAGCAAGATTGAGGGCAAGGTTGGAGCCGCATTATCCATGTGGACTAATGGGGCCGAAACCAAAACCCTCAAACTTGGCCTGCCATCATACTGCACGGTCTACCAGGCGGAACTCTTGGCGATATGTGAAGCAACGAGGGTGATCCTAAAACATAGGGCTACCTCATTTGGACTCTACAGTGACTCAACCGCAGCACTCCAGACGGTCGCGAATCCCACTTGCCTTCATCCTCTCGCCATGCAGAGTAGGAAAAACCTAAAAACATGTTTCCAGCAGAACAAAATTGTCAAGCTGTTCTGGATTAAGGCGCATGCGGGGATGGAGGGGAATGAGAGGGCCGACCAACTGGCGAAAGAGGCAGCCTTGGGACTGAGGCGGGCTCCGGACTACGACCTTTGTCCGGTTTCTTTCGTCAAGCGAACCATCCGTAAGGACTCCCTTGGCGAATGGAACCGGAGGTATGGGTCTGGCGAGACCGCTTCAGTGACAAGGCTCTTCTTCCCGAGCGCGGTGGATGCATACGGCATTATAAGAAAGTTCGAACCAACTAAATACACCACGCAGTTGCTGACGGGGCACGGTGGGTTCTCCGCGTACCTGACAAGGTTCAAGTGCAAGGAGAATCCATCGTGCACCTGCGATCCGGATAAAAATGAGGATGTTCCCCACCTTATTGCCGAATGCCCGGTCTTCGCAAGACAGCGGTATGACCTGGAACAAAAACTGCAATTTAACATCACAAGGGACAACTTGAGTCATATATTAATTGGTACAGATAGGCAAATGTTTCTAGATTATTGTGTTAGAATTATAAAAGTAGTCAACAATAGAAACAAAGTATAATAAAACATTAATAAAAGGAATAACATGAGGTTATTCCCTACATTAAAACTAAATAGCAATTAAAATAAGTAAATAGACGCAATAATAAAAATGTTGAAAGAACTTAGTACATATTGTAACTGGCTCAGAAGACGAGATTATAGTAAATATACGTAATAGAAAGTATGATTGATAGTTATATGGTTATATGGGAAACAAAACATATTAGAAATAAGAACCCACTACCCCAGACAAAATAGTAAATACTCCTTCAAAATATAGAATAAGGCTAAAACAAATAGGAATATAAGAAAATATGTATACAAACAAATGTTATACCTAAGTAAAAATTGACAGTGTCAAAATATTACACGTGTAAAAGTAGACGATAAATAGTAAATAACCTTTAAAATATAGAAATAAGATTAACACAAATGAGAATATGAAAAGATATATAAATAGTTATGAAATGAATAAGACTGAGAAAGTCTCTGAAATTTTAAAATCGGAGGTGCCAGTAAGAAAAAAAAAAAAAAAAAAAAAAAAAAAAAAACTCATGATCGCACTTGCCTTGATCATGTGAATTTGAAGTCTCATCTACCTATTAAAATACTTGTTGTTGAGTCGAACGTCACCGACCATTTCGCGGTTGTAGCTGCGCTGTCTTTGAGAAAGAAAAAATCACACTATCGAACTTCGATAAATAAAATTGACGAGGACAGACTGTCTCGGGATTTGATTGGTATAAACTTTGAGTCTGTCTACATGAGTGATGATCCTAATATCGCGTTAAAGCACCTATATGACCCAATTCTTCATGCCATCTCTGCCAACAGCAAAACCATCAAATTGTCGCGAAGGCAAAGACCTATTAAACCCTGGATTACCCCAGGGTTACTGAGGTGTATGCGTCACAGGGATAATCTATACAAACGCGTGAGGAAAGAACCGGCAAATGAAATATTAAGAGTTACTTATAAGCGATATCGCAATTTTTGCGTTAACCTATTACGAAGAACCAGAATTGCATTTGAAAAACTCGAATTTCAAAAAGCGGGTAGCAATTCCAAACAGGTGTGGTAGGTCATCCAATCAGTTACCAATTCCAACAAAACGAAGTCCCGGCTGATAACCTCTTGTGCTTAAAGGAGGACAAACAACTTTGCGTTGATGAGGTAAATTCCTACTTTGCCAATATCGGCAGGCAGCTGGTAGAGAAAATACACCACGGTATTTCTCCTGTGAGAAACCACAGGACCAGTCAGTGTCCCGACTCTTTTGTCCTGTTCAGCACCGATGAATCTGAGGTCGAACGCGTAATCATGTCACTAAAGAACAACAGTGCTATGGGCTGGGACGGTATTTCATCTGGGTTCTTGAAGAAGCACAAAAACATTATAATACCACCTCTTACATACATATGTAACTTGTGCCTAAATACGGGAATATTTCCCACGGGCTTCAAAAGAGCCATCATACACCCTATTTTCAAATCAGGTGATCGAAATCATCTTCAAAATTACAGACCAATATCTATATTGCCAGCGATGTCTAAGATACTTGAAAAAATTATTAACTTCAGGTTTACTAATTACTTAGAGTCACATAATGTTCTGTCCATAAACCAATATGGTTTTAGGAAGAACTGCTCCACAGCTGATGCCGTACACAACTTAGTGGATCACATAGTCAGGAAACTTGACAATAAACAGAAATGTGTAGCGGTCTTCCTGGACCTCGCGAAAGCGTTCGACACGGTTTCGATTCCCATCTTGTTATCTAAGCTTGAGTCGCTGGGTATAAGAGGCAACCAACTGTCTCTGTTTCAGAGTTATCTAACTGGTAGATCCCAGTATGTTAAAATTGGCCCTTATGCAAGTTCTGAAACTTCCATTGAATATGGCGTTCCTCAGGGGAGTATTCTTGGCCCAAGCCTGTTTTTAGTGTATGTGAACGACCTATGCAATCTCAGCCTGGATAATGGAAAAATATTTGCGTACGCAGATGATACAGCACTGGTGTTCTCTTCCGGAACCCTATCTGGGACATTTGGTGTCGCACAGGATGGATTTAACACTGTTAGCCAGTGGCTTAAGGAAAACCTCCTGACCCTAAACGTAGCCAAGACTAAAGTTATTCATTTTTCCATTCGCAACTATGACATACCCTTAGAAGATTCCTTACAGATCTCTGTTTTGCCAACTGACGATCGATCCTCAGCTGGTATCCACTGTTTCATTGAAAAGGTACCATCTATTAAATATTTGGGGGTAGTTCTTGACCAAAACTTGACATTCAAACCTCATGTTGATTATATGACGGGCCGGGTACGGAAACTCATTTATATTTTCCGGCAGTTACGTCAGTCGGCCGATTCGAATCGAATCGAGTCTATTTAGCGATATGCCAATCTATCCTGTATTATTGCATTGTGACCTGGGGTGGCGCTGCTAAAACTAATATTCTTTTGGTGGAGCGTGCACAGAGGACTGTTTTGAAGGTATGTTGCTTTAAGCCTCGCCTTTATCCAACAACGGATCTTTATAAATTCTGCCAAGTTTTGACCGTCAGGCAGCTCTTTGTACTGGCTATCATTATCAAACAGCACGCCATAACGGAGTATCGGCCGGAGTTTACTCGCCGCAATCATCTTGTGGCACTGTCCTCGAGGGTCAGGACATCATTTAGCCGGAGATTCTTTCTTTTTCTGGGACCGTACCTTTATAACAAACTTCACAAGGTCTTGTGTCTGTATGGTCTGAATATGTACAAATGTAAAACTATCGTACACGAATGGCTCCTTTGCCAAAACTATTGTGACACCGAGGGACTTCTGGAGGTCTTGGATTGATAGCTCGCCTATGAGCCAAGAACACCCACCCTCTAGCACGCGCTTACGCATTCCCTCATATGCACTCTCACACACACACATACACCCTCTCACTCATAACAATACACATACCCCCTCACACGCACACACACACACACGCTCACACACATGTACTGCCATTTAACTATATTCTTTATGTATATTTTAATGATAAGTTCCTATTTATTTTGGGACCAAACCGCTTTCCTATATATACTTATTGAGCACTTTTTAGTCACTGTGTTGAAGTGGAATCCTGGTGACCAGTAATACAGGTAATTTTATTACCTACCACAGGCTCCAGCGATCCACAACCAAAACTTTTGTGTCCTCTATGATAGCAAACATTGTTTTTAATTTTGGTTGTTGGTGAGAAAATAAATAAATTATTATTATTATTATTTATAATAGCTATAACGATTTTCATAAAATTAAGTATGCAGGGGATTCGGGGATGATAAATTGATCTAGTTAGATTTGATTTTGAGAAAACGTCGAAAAAAAAAACCGATCAGTTATCCAGGTACTGATTATAGCGTGGCAATAAAAAGTATACACAGTAAGTGTAGGACTAAACTTCATCAAAAATCAACAAGCGTAAGGTTGGCCGCGTATATCCCATGCTCAATACATATTTGCCCATTTCACTGTCTTTATACTTTTTTTCAAATCATCAGGATTAATTTAACGAGTCTTCATCAGTTGTGGTGATGAAACAAAGCGGGAGTGTGGTTTTTGATTCTTCGACTCCTACGTATGTGGCAAGCTTTGTTGTGGCCTCGGCAAGGTGTTACCCGGAGATTTCCAACCCAAAAATGTAAATATAATATAACGTATTATATACCTGCGAATAGAATAATTATATTTTTTATCTACACCCATGCTTTAAATCCTCTATAAAAGATTCTGAAACAGTTAGCTTATTGCCAACATTAATACATCCAATGTCCTAATAACCATAATATCATCCGAACGGGTGTTATAATGTTGTATGAAATTTCATAATAACACTCCTTTCGCTTTTTCAATCTCTTCCGCGCAAAGGGTTACTCATCAGACAGCCAAATTCTTACCGCACGATGCGTGGAATCTGTATGAGTTTCAAAAAAAGAACTGTCATTCACGCGCGTTGCATTGCACTACCACAGCGGCGGCGCGCCGTAAAAAAAAATTAAAGCTTATTCGTTCGAATTCGAATTCCCGCTATTTTTCTCCGCTATTATTTTTGCAAATTGTTTTGTTTACTTACGAAAATACACATCATGGGTGTAGATAAATTCTTGTATGCAACTGTATAATTAGGTATTAAAACACTCATGTGAAACCCACATTCATGTTTTAATACCCCTCATTATACCACAGTTGCATAAATAACTAATTATATATTATTACATTTATCTACACCCATGCTTTAAATCCTCTATAAAAGATTCTGAAACAGTTAGCTTATTGCCAACATTAATACATCCAATGTCCTAATAACCATAATATCATCCGAACGGGTGTTATAATGTTGTATGAAATTTCATAATAACACTCCTTTCGCTTTTTCAATCTCTTCCGCGCAAAGGGTTACTCATCAGACAGCCAAATTCTTACCGCTCGATGCGTGGAATCTGTATGAGTTTCAAAAAAAGAACTGTCATTCACGCGCGTTGCATTCCACTACCACAGCGGCGGCGCGCCGTAAAAAAAAAATTAAAGCTTATTCGTTCGAATTCGAATTCCCGCTATTTTTCTTCGCTATTATTTTGCAAATTGTTTTGTTTACTTACGAAAATATACATCATGGGTGTAGATAAAGTCTTGTATGCAACTGTATAATTAGGTATTAAAACACTCATGTGATACTATTATCACACTCAGCTTCGCTTCGTGTGATAAACCCACATTCATGTTTTAATACCCCTCATTATACCACAGTTGCATAAATAACTATAGAATACTACTACCTCTATTATGACTAAGTGTTTATGTGCCAATTATTTGAAAGCTTTACGTGACCTAATTTTGTATATCATTGAAAACTTTAGCCATTTTAACGCGGTTCACGATAGTATTTCTAAAAGTTACAATTCAGCCCATGTTTGATATTACATTTGAAAGGAATGTTGTGATACCTATATACGAGTATGCTTATGTTATAAATTCTATCTGGTGGTTATACACTATACTACGATTTGACGCGTATTAGGAAAGAATGCTGTATTTAGGTGTATTTAAACCACAGATTTATGATGAGTATATGATAATACAAAATTTTGTCTAAGACGCACAATCTCTTTATTTCTATTCACTTGGTAATATGCACTATCCTTTGCGTTGCCCACTCATACAAGCATTGTTGAAGCAATTTTTCGAACCAGTCGTCAATCGTCGCCATGTTAAGAAATATAAGACTTTTCATATATTAGTTCTCAGTTGTTAGACAGGGTCTGATTCATTGCTAATATTAATTCGTTACTTGAAAAGAATAATAATGTTTAAAATTAATTAATTAATAACTAAACAAGTCTACTCGTTTCTTCTATTCTAATTTCAGTAACCTGCCTAATGTTTTGGATACTAAATGTTTAATTTTGGCCTTTCTCAATAATTCTTCGTCTGATCTACATTGCTTATGAGGTAACTTTGGCTTCAAAATAAATCGGAAATGACAATGTCTGTCCGTCCGTATGTTGAATCTTGGTAAGTAGATGTATTCTGTGAACCGCGTTAATATTTTCACACAAAAATAGAAAAAAAAACAATACATTTTGGGGGTACTTTTTACTACTTTGGGGGGGGGGGGGGGGTATACTTAGAACTGAAACTCAAAAAATATTTTTTCGTCAAACCCATATATGGATAGGTCTTGAAAAATTTGAATATTATAAATGTGAAAGTTTGTGAAGATGTTTGGACGTATGTTACTCAATTACGCTCTAACGCGTTAATGGATTTATAAATATATATATAAGACACTGAAATAATACTCATGAAGGCTGAAAATTATTTGCCACGAGTTTTTTAGTCTACCAAAATCTGTACGCTAAACGTACAGATTTGTTAATTGGGTCTCTTAGAGCCCTAAAAATAAAGTTAAACATGAATTTCATTGGAAATTATTCGAATACATTTGAGTAATAATTTGGCTGATTCATAAGTTGACGTCAAGCTGTTACGTTTACTAATACTTTCACTCGGGAAAAATGTGATTGATAAATGGCAACTAAGAGAATATGAAATGAGCTGGTAATCAGGAGTTGTGTTTGAAGGCAAAGTTTCGCGAGCATGGCGCTTTCAACTTTTACTAACCCGTCAACCTTGCTTTTATTTTCATTTGATCGCTGAAATAAAAATAAGTTTTGTTCTGTATTCTAATTGAAATAAATATGCACAACTGTTGCTTGAACTGTTTACTGCCGAATTAGTTTAAATTTATAGTCAATAGATAATTATCTTTTTTTATAGAAATTATTTTCCTGCAAGAAGAGTTTTCTAACGTCCTAACGTTTTGCGGTAGGTGTTTGTTTAAGTATATTCTGTACTAGCTTTTATCCGCGGCTTTGCCCACCTGGAATTCTATTTCCGTGCCCGCTTCCCATGGGAACCTATTCCTGGGATAAAATGTAGCCTATGTGTTATTCCAGATTCTAATCTATCCCTGTGCTGCAAAAACAGCTGAACGGTACTGGATGAAATTTAGTACATGGATAGATTATTTTCTGGAATAAGACAGAAGTTACTTTTCATCCCAGGAATAGGTTCCCATGAGTTGCGGGAACGGGATCTGAATTCCGTGCGGGCGGAGCCGCGGGCAACAGCTAGTGATTAAATAAAAACAATGTACCAAGTAAAATTTCCCTACCTCTTGGTTGATTTGCAGAATTCAAGGAAGGAACGAAGTAACCATAACGGGTGCCGTTTATTGCGGCGGCTAACATTATCTATTTCATCATCATCATCATCATCGACCTATTCTAGTCCACTGCTGGATATAGGTCTCCCCTAATGAGCGCCATAGCGCCCTGTCTTCAGCTTGCCGCATCCAGCATCTGCCCGCAGTCTTTCGCAGATCGTCATCCCACCTAGCCGGAGGGCGTCCTACACTACGTTTGCCGAATCGCGGTCTCCACTCAAGAACACGTTTACCCCAGCGGTTGTCGGTTCTTCGCGAGATATGGCCGGCCCACTGCCACTTCAGCTTGCTTATTCTTTGAGCTATGTCGATAACCTTGGTTCTCTGTCGGATGTATTCGTTACGAATCCTATCCTTCAGAGAAACTCCGAGCATAGCTCTTTCCATAGCTCGCTGAGCGACTTTGAACTGGTGGACCAGCCCTACCGTGAGTGACCACGTCTCAGCTCCGTAGGTCATTTAGGGGTAGGACGCACTGATTGAAAACTTTCGTTTTCAAACACTGCGGTATGGATGACGAGAAGACCCAACGTAGTTTCCCAAACGCTGCCCAGCCTAGCTGGATTCTCCTCTTGGCCTCCTTCTCAAAATTGTTTTTAACCAACTGCACAGTGCAGTTGTGCAGTTGGATATTATCTATTTACGGTATAATAAATTATGAATCTTATTCCATTTGAAGATTTAAACTATGTGTTTACAATACCTGCTATTAAGTGCAAACAGGGATTCTTGTGTTCTTTGCATGGCCGTATCAGCACGATAGTATACCTATAAGTTGTGTGGTATTGTCTCTTGCACCTACTGACTGGTATTAAGTCTATCTATTTAATACACAAATAAGCTCTACACGTTTTTAGAGCCGATATACAGGATTATTCCCAGTGATTCCGTGGCGGAACTAGTGGGACTTTTGTCCCAGTTGTTCCGTCAACGGTACTAATGGGAAATCTAATTCCCAGTTGTTTTATGCAAGTAGTTTAATGGCGGAACAAGTGGAACTTTTTTCCTGGGAGTTCCGCGGGATACTTGCGGTCCTTTAAATTTAATATTTTTTATTCCCAGTAGATCCGTCGGGGAACTAGTGGACTTTTTCCCCAGTCATTCCGCGGGATAATAATTATTTTACTATTTAATATGTTTTATTCCCAGTAGTTCCGTGACGGAACTAGCCGGACTATGTTTCCCAGTTGCGTTTACGGTAGTAATGGGAAATATATTGCCAGTTATTCCGTTTCCTATGATGAGACTATATATACTCCTTAGAGGTTTGATCATGATAACACAGGTGAGAGTCAGGATGGCGTGTACATCTTAGCGATATTGCGGGTAAAACTAAACCTTAAAGACGAACTTCAACGGAAAGGTATTCATTCCTTAAAATGTGTATGTGGGGCCCGAAGACCTTCGAGGCCCAAGCCTATCTCCCATTTGCTGATTAATGGGCGAGGCTTTGCCGCAGGTATTCCTCTCAGACTTGCAGGTTCAGACGGTAGTTGTTTCCGTGATAGCCAAGATGAACTAAATCAAGAGAAAGCGTAAGAAAGCGGACGTCGTGCTCTAAAGTGCAAGCTTTGGATGCAACCCGGATCGCCGTTGTGATGATAATGAGATAAAATAACATAAATTTGGATTTGAGATCTAAACTCATAACACTGCAAACATTACGTTCGCATAGACAAAGACCTAATATTAAAACACATATATTATTCAATACAATAAAGAAGAAGTGGCGAAGGTTTATGATGCTTATAATGAAACTAAACTGAAACTAATTATGATGGGTCTAAAGTGTATACCCCCATTTCTTAAAAAAAAGTCAATGCATTTTAGCCCTGTCAACCCTGATTTATTGTAGTTTTCAGAACCAGCACCATTGACGATTCCTTTTCAAGCGATTTTGTCCTGTTAAAAGTTGAGAAAAAGCGATTTATGACGTATTAAAAAAAACTAATTACTAGATCTCGTTCAAACCAATTTTCGGTGGAAGTTTACATGGTAATGTCCATGTTATATTTATTTTTAGTTTTATCATTCTCTTATTTTAGAAGTTACAGGGAGGGGGGGGGGTACATTTTACCACTTTCAGATGGGTACACGGTATGGGTTAGATAAAAAAAAATTGAGTTTCAGTTCTAAGTATGGAAATTTATTGGTTTTTTTTTCTATTTTTGTGTGAAAATCTTAATGCGGTGCACAGAATACATCTACTTACCAAGTTTCAACAGCATAGTTCTTATAGTTTCGAAAAAAAAATGGCTGTGACATACGGACGGACAGACAGACAGGCAGGACGAATCTATAAGGGTTCCGTTTTTTGCCATTTGCCTACGGAACCCTAAAAATGGTGTGTGCCAGTAATTATCTCAAGACCATTGAATAAAGCCTAGAATTGAAACCGGAACGTATACTAATTGCCTGTGATCATGGCGCCAATTAGTTTTAGTCCTACGCAGGGAACTCTCACATATTTTAGTTTCAACGGTTACGACAGAAATAAGTATGTACAACGAACTTCCGTTGGAATAAAAGTGTTGTCTTAGTGTCTTAGCATTGAATTTATATAATTTCAATTTCGTATAAAAAAATAAGGCCAACTTTTTCAGAAACGATAATTTTGGCACGTCTGCGTAACTGATTACGTAAAGAGTGATTGAAAAGTAATTTCCGGATAGTAAATTCAAACATTATTATGAAGTGGAGATAGGGGCATAACTGGCTCCCAGGTTTAAACTTTTAGGTACATTGTTCAATACCACAGATAAATGCAGTTAAAAATCTTTTTTACGCAGTTAGTTTCATAGGTGAAATTTATTCGTACCTTTTTTTTTTTTTTTTTTTTTTATCGTGCGGAAATCCCTTCGGATACCCCCCCGCCGGCCAGCGGGGGCGGTTATGTCGGGCTTGCACCGACTAAAACCGCACGCCGTCTCGGGTCTTCAGACGCCGGGGTGTAAGGTTACCCATAGAGCATATCCCTCGCACCCCGGCTGACCCTGGGCCATCTCACCACTAACAGCATCGCTCATCCTGTCTCCTCTGAAAGCAGAGGAGTACGGAGAGCGATGTGTTCCCGCCACGTTGGGTATTGGCCGACGATCAATGCCAACCCTATGAAGGGGTGAAGGGGAAGCCATTGACCGCCGCCCAGGGTGTACCGGCCGCTCCGATTCCGTTCCCCCCGGACTGCAGCGGGATCGGAATCGGAGCGACACTCGAGGAGGTTACCCAACACATACCCCAGTATCGTGTACCTATACCTTCATAGACAATAATTAAAATAAGTTATTTTAATATTACAAACAGACACTTTAATTTTGTTTATTTGTATAGATGTAAAGATAGTAACTACCTACCTATATTGTATTTAGATTCTTCAATGCCTCCTACTGCGAGCAAGTAATGCTCGAGAAGGCGGCAGCGGGGCAGGCCTAGGGATGACAGGTGGAGCCGCCTGTCACCCTAGCAGACGCAGGTCGGGGCCGCGGTGCGTTGCACGTCCCCCCTTTATCCAGGGGTAAGACGGGGACACCGTGGTTTCTAAACCCGGGGGGTCTCGAAACCGGAGATAGCCCTGGGTTAGCCGGGGGGTAATGCCTTATGGGCCCACTTTACAACCCGGCATGCAAAGACCCGAGATGGCGTGCGGTTTTAGCCAGTTCGAGCATGACATAACCAACCCCGCTGGTAGAAATAATGGTGGAAATAAAAAAACATATTTTAAAAGGCGAGAAAATTTGATTCAATTCAATTAAACTTTGTCCTAATAATAAGTAGTTTCTCGTTTTTCATTAATTCAAGTTTTTTAAACAATAGTTCTTAAATTAATTCTTTTGATATTTTTGGTGCCATGCAATTTTAACATTTAGGTAAGTCGAGAAAAATGACATCAAGGCTGTAATCGGGTCACCAACTCCAACTCCAACCAAGACAAGGTCTACTTATTTCTACAAATTATGGCTAAAAAACCCAATTCTACCGCTTTGCGATTGGGTTTAAAGTTGCGTGAGGAACATGGTTTAACAATAAGCGATCAAATTGTGAGGAATAGGTTAAAACTAGTCCCCAACGGCCCATATTAATATTCTATGTATCAGCTATTGAGTTCTTATTGTTTTTGGTATAATTTTCTCTGTTATCACCTATTTATGGAGCAGCCTCTTGTACTTGTTTGACTGCGCTGTTAATATAATCTGATCTGTGAGATTCATGAAACTTTCGTTGATCACTGTTAAATAACATTTCCATATGAACAGACTGCGGGAAGCGTTTATACCCACGCACGCAAATAAGAAGTGTAGACGGGCACTATAAGCAGGCCCGGCTCGCCGCCCTCCCCTAATGGTAATTGGCAAGATGATGATGTTTCTAACAGGGACGAAAATCATAATTTGTAGAAAAAATTACAAAAATATTGTACGAAGATATCCTTTTCAGGTGCATTTGGCTGTGATGAGGAATACAGACTCGTGAGACACCTCATGCAGAAGTATGATGCGTCGGTGAGACCTGTTGAGAACTCCTCGCAGCCACTTCTGGTCACATTTGGAGTATCGTTACACCATATCATTGATGTAGTAAGTAAATTCACTACTGGCTTATTTATGATACATAGTTACATATGATAAAGACATGTGGCTGAATACTGAATTTCGAAGTTCAAAATAACAATGAAATATAGCCCTAAAGTACCGAAACGCAACTCAAGTTAGTGTGAAAGTGTACATCAATACACATAATGTCGAATGTTTTCCAACGCGATGCACGTTATAGTCCAGGCGAAATAGACTCCACCCCTGCATTAGGTAACTCCATAGAAGCTGAAAATCTGGTCAAGTTCAATGCCAAGAAGACACAGGCATTTGAGTTTCCAGTAAAGGTACCTTTTTTTTTTTTTTTTTATCGTGCGGAAATCCCTTCGGATACCCCCCCGCGTGCCAGCGGGGGCGGTTATGTCGGGCTTGAAACGACTAAAACCGCACGCCGTCTCGGGTCTTCAGACGCCGGGGTGTAAGGTTGCCCAAAGAGCATATCCCTCGCACCACGACTGACCCTGGGCCATCTCCGGTTTCGAGATGGCCCCCTCGGGTTTGGGAACCACGGTGTCCCCGTCTTGCCCCGGTTTGGGGGAGGGGCGCTAGTCGCCCCACCGTCCCGGCCTGCTTCTGCTGGGGTGACAGGTGGCCTCACCCGCCACCCCCAGGCCTGCGCTCATGGAGGACGGAGGTCGTTAAGCGACCTCCGGCAACTGAGTCGCTGCGACGCGCGGCGAGCAAGTTGCGGGCTCGGCGGACCGGGAGAGTTCTAAGTCTCTCCCGGGCGCGCTCCGCCACCTCCTTCGCGAGCATTACATGCTCGCAGAAGGAGGCGTCGGCGGCCTACGCGCTCGCGCTCCGTACCATTGCCGCAATCATGCTGCCGAGCCAGAGGACTCCCACCCCGATGGCTGCCACGAGGTCACGCCTCGGCGCCTCCCACGCCGGGCAGTCCGCCAGCGTGTGCAGCCCTGAGTCCTCGCTCGCGTCGCAGTGATGACACTCAGGCGTTGGCTCCTTCCTGATCCGATGCAGGTGGTTCCCGAAGCACCCCTTCCCGGAGATCACCTGCGTCAGTCGGTACGAGAGGCTTCCGTGTCGCCTCTCCAGCCAATCCTCCATGATGGGCCTTACCGCCGCTATTGCGGCGTGCCCTGCGCTTGGTCGCCCAAGTCGTTCCTTCCACTCCACCACGATGGCCTGACGGAGCTGGGACTGCACGGCCTCGATTTCTCGAGGCTCGGGGTTCCATCCCTGCTCCCGCGCCTCCTTTCGCCACTGGTACAGTTGCGAAAGGGCTCTCGCTTCCAGGTCCCATGGCGGAGTTCCGGCAAGGAGACTCGCCGCCTCGAAGGAGATCATGCGGTACCCTCGGATGACCCTGATGGCCAGAACTCGCTGCAGAGCGCACAGCATCTGCACAGTTCTGGTCCTCAGGGCCTCCGCCCATATTGGACACCCATACAGGGCCATGGACCGCACGATCGCCGCGTAGAGTCTCCTGCAGGAGTCATCGGGCCCCCTCATGTTGGGCAACAGCCGAGCCAGAGCAAGAGCTGTGCCCTTCAATTTGGGGGCCAGACTTCGGATGTGCTCTCCGAAGTCCCATCGGCCGTCGAGCACGAGCCCCAAATATTTCATTTGGGGCTTGATGCCGATGCGATTTCCTCCCTCCAGTAAAAGTACCTTATTTCCTTTCCCTCCCTATTCTCCGGGACACTCCATTGCCACTGCGGGAGAATCTATATATATATATACTCGGTGTGGATGTTCGCTGCAAATGGAACAAAAATTACATCGAGAGCATCATCAAAACGGCCTCGCGTAAACTCCCGAGTGTTGAACAAGCGTTTTTTATACAAGACACAAATCCGTTCTGGCGTGGAATACTGCTCTTATTTTTGGGATGGCTCTGCACAATACTTGCTAAATGCTCTCGACAGATTGCAGCGACGGGCAGTCCGCATTATTGGGAGTACTGATGTTACCAACACCATCGAGCCTCTGCAGTTGCGTAGAGATATTTCCTCTTTGGCATAATTGTATTCCGATGAGCTCTTCCAATTAGTTCCACCCTGTCCTTCCCTAAAAGGACAACACGTGCAAGGCTGAGAAATGAAACTCACAAAGTGCAAACAATTCCACAGAGAACCAAGCAGTTCGGCACCTCTTTTCTTCGAAATCCGCACCATCAAGACTTGGAATTCTCAACCAGCAAACGTGTTTCCTTCTTTCTACAGTCCCTATAAAACGTGGGGTGGAAAAGCATCTGATGAGGCCATCAAACTGAGGGCCACCTTTGGAGTATTATCTGTGTCTGTAATGGTGACCTTAATTCCTGATTTTTATTAACCTGTAGGTTATATTTGGCGAGGTGAAGTCATATTGACGTGACTATAATAAAAAAAAAAAATAATGAAAATTCCATGGGTGCAAAAAAAGTTGTTTTTTGTGACCTTTGACTTTTGTCAAAGGTCACAAATTTTTATTTTTACATATATGTCTGAAACGGTGAGAGCTGCTGGAAAAATATTTCGGAGGGTTTTGTACATTGTTAAATTCTCTAAAAAAAGGTATGTTTCCGTTTTTTCCTACAAAGCCCCAGACCTAAAGTCGTATAACGAAAAATGCACACACTTCCGCACTACCTATTTGACGCATTTTTTAACGTAGTTTCATGTGGTATCATGATTTTTGGCATTCCTAATCTGAAAAGAAAAATACGGAAACCATGTAGGACCACTTCGTTGTCTGTCTGTTCGTATACCCGTATGGCCGTTTGTCTGTAGAGACGCTTAGACTTCTAAGTGAACGCCATCAAAACCCACAGCCGTTTATGCAATAATTGTAAACACTTGTTGTAGAATCTAAGTCTATAAATGATACTCTTTATGTTGACCTAAAATTATGAAATTTGTCAAGAAGCAAGGTCTTATAGCATAAGTAAAGAGTAAGCTTCGAAAATACAAAAAAATCGATTAATCAATTTATGTCTAATGCAGTCTAAAACTTACCTTGAATAAAAAAAAAATGCACCCATCGTGTCGATGGGTATTTTTCACAATTTCATTATTATGGTATCCTTAACATTCATGCAATGGTCACCGGGTCTATCGAAAGCCTACATACACAGACCGTTACTTACACAAGGACTCCAACCACCATCCCAGACAGAAAATGTCAGTCATCAAGACCCTGGTCCACCGAGCTAAGAGCATCTGTGAGCCCCAACACCTTAAAAACGAGTTACGCCACTTGGACTCGGCCTTCCAAGCCAATGGATTCTCTGCCCGGGAGATACGAAGAGCTCTTCATCCGAGGAAATCTTCTCTTACGAACCAGGATGAGGAGAAACCTGCCCCTCTAGGGAAGGCCTTTTTGCCATACATTTATGGTACAACGGATCGTATCGGGAGACTGCTAGAAGCTTACAACATTAAGCCTATTTTCAAGCCCACGACGCAGTTACGTAATCTTCACCGTTCAGTCAAGGACCCTCGTGACCCACTATCTTCGGCTGGAGTTTACCGAATCCCCTGCTCGTGTGGCTCGGTATACGTGGGCACTACTCAAAGAAGCGTCAAGACCCGCCTTTCAGAACATGAACGAAATTGCCGCCTCGGCCACTTCGACAAGTCAGCGGTTGCGGAACACACCCAGGAGGATGGTAATCATACCATCAAATTTCAGAACACGAAGGTTCAATTCAAGTTCAAGAAGGCACAATTCTTCCCACGGCTATGTCGAGAAGCCATCGAAATATTCAAGCATCCCAATAATTTTAATAGAAAAAACGAAGGTTTTCATCTCCAAAAAGATTGGTATCCAGCACTGAGAGCCGCGCGTCATCACAATTCAAACATGACGAAGCCGCCACCATCCCCGGTATCCCCCTTGCTTAGCCTCGACCAATCAGTATCGAGCGCATCGGTTGCGCAGCTCTCAACCAATCAGGAGCGATCACGTTGTTTAGCCCCTCCCATTGCACCTATAAATACGCCAGTGACTCGGGCCTTTACATCAGTCGCACCGAGTTCGCCGCCGAGGAAGGTTCTCCGCACTCGACGGCGTCCCGACTACCACCACTGTACCACTGAAGATGTCGACCGCAGTGATCGACGAAACGTCTGGAACACAAATTTGGACTATTAGTCAGTGAAAGTATTCCACATTGATTCACACATTATCGACTGTTCCAGCGTGATGCACGTTAGTGCGAAAGTTCAGTAAAAGCGAAGGCATGCTACTTGCTGCTTTACACAGCTATGTTTATAATAAATCGACGAATCAATGTTGTTGTATTTAAAATAAAAGTGACCGTGTATTTGCTACGCCCTAAATGATTATTTTGTTTGCTTCATTGTATATGTTCAGCAATAAATGAATTAGACTATAGTTGTGTAGTAAGCATTACCGACAATATCCTTCACTACCAGAAACTTTGGCGATCCTACTCACAAACAGTGAGCAGGCAGCTAATCTGGTACTATTGATTAATCAACTTGTTAATGAATCCAACTGTTTACTTACGTAAGGATACTGCTCCTAACAAATAAATATTTACATATTTGCGCTACGTATGTTTGCTTTGGATAAAAACTACCTGTAAGGCTTAAAGTGTTCTACCCTCCATACATAGTATAACTTGCCGCAATGAGATGAGATCCTTGTCGATCAGTTATAGAGTCTTCCAAGAAAGTGCGGGTAAGCGCTTGGTGAGTCATCGATCATTTAACCGCACTGAGAAAATAAAGGAGCTATCTACAAAAGAAAAAAAATTGTTGTACTCATACGAACTTTAGATCCTGTCTGTTATGGAGCACACAATTTATTTATATTTATTGGGGCCTCTTTTCTCAAAATCGACTAGATATGACCTACTAACTGATATGACTATATGATATTCTCCTTCCTTATGATATTGTTTACTATAAGTCTCATTTTCATAGCGATTCTTGAATTTAATAAATTTTGAGACTTACCCCATTTTACCTTACATAAAAAAAAAAAAAAAACATAAACTCACGCCTATATCCCCGAAGGGGTAGGCAGAGGTGCTAGCACCCACATTTCGCCAGTTTATGTTTAGGTCCCAATGTAATAGGTGGCGAGCCTATTGCCATTAACCGGGCACTTATAAACCTGCGATAAATACACACATAACTTACAGATGTGTCCGAATTAATTATTCAACATAAAGTAAATTTAATCTAACGGTACAGACCAGTAAGTGCTGGAATCTTTATACAATGGAATCTACTTAGTATATATCGCAGCTTTTATGGAAACGAGCACACCATAACAATATCTTAGTTGGATTAGTGCCAACATATGCTATTCTATGTCACAGCTATATTACATTATTTATTGGGCCATTCCGCAAACATTTGAATATTTTTGAAGTTGGTTTGTCATAAACTTATTATTGATACTTTTGGATACTTTATTAGTGCATATCATAGGTAAATAATTAATTACGTCATATCTAAAAGGACCAGTCTTTCTATGTTTTATTTCAGGAGAAATATAGAGAATTGCAAATTTAGGCACCTAGGAACTGACAGCTCTGATTAGGGACTGACAATTGGGCATCTAGGGACTAATATGTATTGTTAGGGACAGATAAACAATAATGATATTGTACTTAAGCAAGCTTGCAATGCATTTACCATCATATTTATTTGTAAAATATTTTGAATCTAATCACTTTCTTTTTTTTAAATATATAAGTGATGAATAAAACACATTGCGAACAGTTTCTTAACAATTTTCGAATAAATGTAATTAATTATACTAAACGAAATGTGGTGCGGACAAAGAGTTGTCCTAATTTTGTGGAATGACCCATATATATTTGCATGACAATATATCTCGTTGAAGATTGAATTCTGTTCATGTATCTGCCTCCTACATAGAAAACTCCAGTTACACTGATAACACACCATACAACACATGAATCTGAACAATGAAATAAAAGGTACGTTGGTTTGACTCTTCAGGGTCTTTTTTTCAGGATTGTTTAAAAATCTTTAATAAAGGTTGGAAGTATAAAAAGGATGACTCATTAATTCCACTCGTTTCATATTCAATTATTCGAATGTCCGCTTGGTGAAGTGAGCTTCTTAGATGTTCCTACCAATCATTTCCTAAGACAACTGGTAAACAAGTACTAACAAGTCAAACAGCTGTGAAATTACCCGTCTGTCCGAAGAATGGAGCTATCATCTTTTTTGACCCGTGACTTTTACCTTTCATTACTGTTATTGACAAATGCTCCAAAGGAAACATATATTGCACACTTTACCTTTCAGACTCATAACAATGTATCTTTCTTTGATCATTTCGATGTCAAACAAGTCGTAACGTGACCTGCATTAAAATAGACCACGTAATAAACTCATTGAACCAGTTATAAGCAGTGATACGGAATGGGATGGGGATTGACTGAGGTTTTATTATGATATGCCAATCAAAGTCCGATACCATATATATAACTTTGGACATTATGAAGCGAAAATTTTCTCCTAATAGATTCATATGTACAGACAGACGGTACAGGTTTTTTATATTGCCACAAAATTATGAAAATAAATGGCAAATGAATGCAAAGTTCAATGTCAGTATCCAATTACAGTATCCAATGTATCGTTTTTTATTCGTTTTTAGTCATTGTTTTTTGTGTAGTTTATAATTTATTTCTTTACTAGCTAAAGATAAAACATGAATATAATCATGTAATCACGCTAATCAACCAATCATAGATATATAAAACTAATCACGGGCTCAAAGAGCTCGCGTCATTGGTTGATCAGTTCTTTTATTGACTTTCAGTCTTAATCTCGGAGCCGACGCTGTCAGTGACTGTCAAATCAAATGAGATGATATGACTATACTCCGCCCTGCTGCACTCGCGCGGGGGGAAATGTGTAGATGTTATCCATCGGCCGTGGAAACAAAAATCATAACTGTTTCCAACATTTCATCATCCAAAATGTGTAGCGAAAACCATAGAGTAAAAAGTAACCTTTAAACCTTTTTGTGTGGTGTGTAGAGTAAAATACTCGCAGGAGACGGACCTGTTCATACACAACCTATAATAAAGTAAACAAATTACTGAAGGAAAGGGAACTAAATGAAGGGAATTAACGAAAAAACTTTAGCTCTAAAAATGTTACATTATTGATTTATTACTCTGAAATTAACAAAGTTCTTGGTTTATGTTAAAAACGATTTGACTGCAGGGTAGTTTCATAATTTTATTTATTGAGCCGATTATATTATAGAACATATAATTCCAAAAAAGAAACTTGGCGCGAACCGTTACATTCGTATGCTGATCGTTGCCAGTAAACATTCTACTGAGTGAAGTAAGTAAACGTTCTACTTGTATTCCTTGACCTAATTCAATATCTAAACTACAAAGTACGGCAATTTGTATTAATTTAACTTATATTTATAATAATGGTTCACAATAAATTAGTGTGCTATTTTAATGATCTTATTAGAGCTTCATCTAAACTATTATAAAATGGCAAATTATTTGCATCTGTACATTTGAGATATAAGAAAAAAAAACCTGGCTTTTGTTAAATGAACGGTTCTGAACTGTAACGAAGAGGAATAGGCCGATATTGGGCGAAGATGTATATTTGGAATAATAGGCAGCGTCAATACAGTTGTTGTTTATTCAGCGTCTTACAGCGAACTGAGAGCTCAAATGATTGTACATCGTGTTTTTATAACCGCGTACAATGATACCCACTCAAAAAAATATATGTCTCGATACATTGTTATTCAATTTAGCACTTAATCAATTATTAATGACTAATCAGAAATTAACTTTTAAAACAATAATCTGAAATCTATATAACTTAATTAAATACTAATTATAAGGAATGCAGAATTAGACTGACAGTGATGTCACTACTTCCCCTAGTCTCTTCACGTTTGTAACACTCGGCCATCCTGCATCGTTCCGTCTTTGGTCGTCGTCATTTTTTTTGGAACTGAAATAATAAAAATATCACGCAGTTTACGCCCTTATAAAATTAAAATTCTAAAATGTTCTTCGATACAAATTTTTTTGGACACTAGGCAGCCAAGTATATGCACACATATATGATATACTCCTTCAGCTTTATGTAGGTACCTAAGTATAATGATCTTTCTAGACTACGGATAATCACCATATTACTGTTATACACAGATGTAAACCGTCATAGTTTAGTAGATACACTCAGTAGTTCATGTAGTTTGTTGTATCACGTAGTTTCATTTTATTCATGTAGTTCATGTAGTTTGTTGTATCACACAGCTTTGTTGTATCTTTCTTTGTTATCTTTTGTTGTATCACAATACAATTTATATTTGTTTAATTTCTTATGTACCATAATATCATATGGTTATGTTTTGGGTTCACATAGATCTAGAATACCGTACCATACCGCTAAGTAAAATAGATAGATTATGTACAGCTAGAATACCTACATGTTAAATTGATATTCCTTTCAATATATATCACATATTTTAACGTCGTTTCACATAGATCTATACACAGTATCACACAGCTTTATAGTATAATTGATGTTATATTTATGTTTCTTGTCATGTATCACGTATATTTGTAAATACGTCTCACACAGATCTGGACTGCACCATCACACAGCCTTGTGGAATAGATGTATTATATGTCTTGTTATGTATCAAGGATACTTTTTAACGTTGTTTCAAATAGATCTAGACTACAGTATCACACAGCCTCATATAATTATTTGTGTATTATTTAAACAGTTAAACCTGCTAACAGCCCCATCTATGTACATGTTTGAGTGTTGCAACTTCGTTAAAGGTCATAAATATTTATTTAAAACATGTGAAGACCACTATAAGTTCAATACACGTTATCCTGGTCGACTGTTAATACCTTCGATAGAAACGGAGCAATATACGAGCTGATATCCAATGACCATCAAATTTTTAATATATTACCAAATTACATGAAAGATCTGCCTGTAAATATTTTCTGCAGAAACTTAGCTGGTTGAAAGACATGTGTTTCTACAGTGTCCAGGAACATCTAGAGATGTCATTTTTATGATAGCAAATAACTCAGACATGATGAACATACAGTTGATAATTAATAATAACATTGATATATTTATCGACATTTTCCTTTCATTTTGACATTATCTATTTAGCATTATTGACATTGCAAGACATTTTTTATTTTGTTTGAAGAATTGTGTTAATTTGTTTATTCATTTTAAAAATGTAATATCATGTAGTCTCACATGCCAGCAATGGCGAATATGAGGATGCGATTTAATGTCATCTACCACCAATATGTAACCATATTCTTTGATGTTCATATTATTATTATTCTTGTAAATTTACTATTGAAGTAATAATAATAATAAAAAATATACAAATAGAAAAATATACAAATAAAACAATACAAAAGCTTTCCCAAAACCCAAAACCAAACTATAAATAAATTCCACAATGAAAATAGATATAATTTTACAATAGAATCCAATGAAAACTATAAAATATTAACACAGAAAATATGACATGACAGTACATGACATCTAATGTCTGTCATATATAAAAAGCAACAAAATAAAATAATGTAAAAGGACAAAAATGATCACAAGATCCCAGAAAAGGACAGCACGCCTACCATCTCCGGACTCGTCACTAAGCTCCGCCCCACAGCCAACCTCAAGTGGAATCCCTGGGGCGTCGAGCAGCAGCTCTAGTGACGAGTATTTCTCCCCACCGACGTCACCAACACCTGCGCGCCGGCGAGGGAGAGGCCGACCCCCGGCCTGCTTGGGGTCCCGAGGCCCACCGGCCTCGAATAGGGCCCCCGCTGCCGGTGGTGTAGTGCGTCGCATGCGATGGACTCATATTATGAATGAGAATTGCATGCGCGCCTACTATGGGGCTACAGAGGGAGAAACCATTCGAACGGCGTATCGTGACAGGATGCTTGCTCTGTTTCAGGTCCTCGATCCAACCATCACAGTGTCCGCCCAACGATTGTCGGATCAAGTGCGAGCTATCCAGCGGTGTAACCTGTTGGATCAATCTGTGCTTGATCGGCTCCGCCTGGAGGCACAACCTACTCGCGCGACTCCTGCCTTGATACGGGACTCATCCACCGCGTCGTCAGCTCCGCTGTCAGGAGTGACACCAGCGACATCGGTGGAGCCCGTGGGCGATGATGGAGATTGTGTGAGTACGACTGTTAGCACCCAGGTAAGTGAGCAATTGGGGAGGGCTTTGGAGGACGCTATTCGCCAGTATAGGTCCGCGCCTGAATCTAGGCCGCGTCTACCACGTCTGCCCACTCATAGGCGAAATCTGGCACTGATGGGAGCCCTGAATGATTTACTATTCCCGTACATGCGGGCTAGTAAAGATTTGTCTGATACCCACTCGATCATGTACTGTGGAGCAATCGCGGTGTGCCGCGTCGCTCGTGTCAAGTTTCCAGATACTGACCGGGCGCCGCGGCTCGCCGAGGTTGTACCCGCTTGGCAGGTACGGATCGAGCGGCGTATCAGCACATTCAGGACTCTCATTGCGAAGCTGGTCTGCTTCAGTCGGGGGAATATCCGCCCCCGTGTCATGCGTTTCGTGACTCAAGCATTCGCCGGGACCGGTATTCGGCGCCCGGATTTTGAGGCTAACGTCACGGAGCGCATTGACTACCTGATGCAGAAAGTCTATGCATGGGCAGCCCGTATTCGCCGGTACAGAGAGCGCGTGGATCGGTACTGGCAGAATCGCCTTTTCCAGAGTGACCAAAGGAAGGTGTACCGGAAGTGGGATGGAACCACCCAATGTGTGGTCGATGAGGGGCTGCCAGGAGCCAGTGCCATGGTTAATTTCTGGCGTGGTATATGGTCAGCGCCCGTCGAACACACAGAGGGCGATTGGATGTGCGTTGTTGAGCGTGAATGTGGGAGCATCGAACCCATGGCGTCCATAACTATAGACCCCGAAGACGTGAGTTGTGCGATCCGTACGGCCCCGAACTGGAAAAGTCCTGGACCGGACGGGTTGCACAACTTCTGGATAAAGTGGATCCGGTGCTCCCATGGCCGCTTAGCGACGCAGTTCCAACAAGCCCTCGAAGTTGGCTCCCTTCCGCGGTTTATGACCACCGGGATCACCTTCTTGCTCCATAAGACTGGTAGTACCGTTGAACCTAAAAACTATAGACCCATCACGTGCTTGCCTACTATGTACAAGCTCCTTACATCCATTCTGACCATCAAAATTAACACACACATTGTTGTGAACAACATTTTGGCCCCCGCTCAGAATGGGTGTAGGGTTGGGTCCCGCGGTACTAAGGAGCTCCTCCTCATAGACATGACTATTAGCCAGCAAGTCCGGCGGAGCCGGGGGGCTCTGTCCGCGGCCTGGATTGACTACAAGAAGGCCTATGATTCGGTGCCTCACTCATGGCTGAGGAGGATCTTAGAGTTGTATAAAATCGAAGCAACTCTGAGATCCTTCCTCAGTGCGTGTATGGGGCAGTGGACCACAGTCCTCCGTCTACCGGGCGGCGGGGAGATCTCCTCTGACCCCCAGGACTTCATAAGGATTGAGCGGGGCATCTTCCAGGGCGACTGTCTGAGCCCGCTTTGGTTTTGCCTAGCACTGAATCCTCTCAGCACTTTGTTGAGAGATTCAGGTCTAGGCTACCGGCTTCAGAGAGAGGGTGAGGTTATTAGTCATCTGCTGTACATGGATGACCTCAAACTTTTCACACCGAAACTTCCTGACCTGGTGGAGCTGCTGAAAATCACGCAGGTTTTCAGCAACGCCATTGGGATGGAATTCGGTGTAGATAAGTGTGCGGTCTTACATGTGCAGCGGGGGAAAGTTGTGAATTCTACGAATTTGCAACTTTCTGAGACTATGACTCTCAGATCTCTCTCTGAAACCGAAACCTATAAGTATCTCGGTATGGCAGAGTCTTTGGGTATCTCAGTAGTGGATATCAAGAAATCGGTGAAGGAACGCTTCTTCTGCCGCTTCACAAAAGTACTCAACAGTCTTTTGTCGGGCGGCAACAAGGTGCGAGCCTTCAACGGTTGGGTGATGCCTCTACTGACCTACTCCTTTGGCATACTAAGATGGACTCAGACTGAGCTGGACGCCCTGGATAGAAAGGTCCGTCAACTGCTCACCACTCATCGCATGCTACACCCGCGCTCGTCTGTTATGAGACTGTACATCCCACGGAGGTGGGGGGGCCGAGGCTTTTTAAATGCCAAGAACCTCCACAACCGTGAGGTGTGCAGACTTAGGGATTATTTCCAGAGCAACGAATGCGGGATGCATCGTGATGTGGTGGCAGTAGACAAGGGTCTCACTCCGCTCTCCTTGGCGAACGAGAACTGGCGCAGACCGACGGTATTGAGCGTCACGGACCGCAAGACCGTATGGGAGGGCAAGGAGCTGCACGGGAGGTTCTATCGAGCCTTAACAGGGCCCGATGTGGACCTTCTGGCCTCGGTGAACTGGCTACGCTTCGGGGACCTCTTTGGGGAAACTGAAGGGTTTGCCTGTGCAATTGCTGACGAGGTCATGATGACGAACAACTATCGGAAATATATCCTGAAGGACGGTACGGTCGACATCTGTCGGGCATGCCGTCGTCCCGGAGAGTCACTCAGGCATATTATTTCGGGTTGTTCTCATCTGGCCAACGGCGAGTACTTGCACAGGCATAACCTAGTGGCCAGGATCATCCACCAGCAACTTGCTCTTCGATATGGCCATGTTGAGTCTGAGGTGCCGTACTATCGGTACACACCGGTGTCGGTTCTTGAAAATAGTCATGCATTGCTCTAGTGGGACCGCTCTATTATCACGGACAGGACTATTGCTTGCAATAAGCCTGATATCGTGCTAGTCGACCGGCCCCAGCGCCGGGCAATGATCGTTGACATCACCATCCCGCATGACGAAAACCTCGTGAAGGCTGAGAAGGACAAAATCAGCAAGTACCTTGACTTGGCTCACGAGGTTACCGCCATGTGGGATGTCGATTCAACAATCATTGTCCCGATAGTCATTTCGGCGAACGGGCTGATAGCGAAGAGCCTCGACCAACACCTCAAGAGACTCTCGCTAGATGGTTGGGTCAAGGGTCAGATGCAGAAGGCGGTCATCCTCGACACGGCACGCATTGTCCGGAGGTTTCTCTCTCTGTGACCCCGACCGCCGGTAGCTTGGGCCCTGCCACGCTGCCGGTGGAGCACTATTTTTTATATTTTTAAATAGATGTTTTCTTTTTTTTTAATATGTATTTAAAAATGTAATTTATAAGTAATTTAAAAGTAAATAAAGAGATAATAATAATAAATAATTTATTGGACACAATAAGTACTTAATCTGTAGAAGTTGTACAATTTTTATATAAATATTATCAGTGACAAGTAAATTTGATGAAATTGTGTTTGCAATCGCTGCCACCCAAACTAGGTTATTACCTGTATTTTGGGTGTCAGTCTTCTCTCAGGGGTACATACATTAATTGAAGTCAAATACATGTCTTTTCATATTATACAAAGTGTGCAAGAATTAATCTAAGTTAAGTTAATACAAATAATTGTTTGGTAAGTGTGCATGGGGTGATTTTAATTTTTCCTCAATTTCGTAAGAATATGTGTTTATGTGTGTGAGGGTGTGTCTGTGTGTATGTGTGTGAGATAAAGATAAATAGTGTATGTATGTTACGTATAATGATGTGTATGGTACGTGCATATATAACAGTGTGGCAACCATAGGCATTGGAGGGATTAAGACAAACAACTGTCAAGAAGGTTTTCGGTGCAGGTATAGTTAAGTGTTTTCAGCCACTCCGATACACTCACTTTTACTTTACTGAAATTCAGTGAGTAGATACCGATACTTTTTTGGACTTTATTGTAAAGTCGTGCGTTTAAAACGTAGTATTGGCGGCTCGCAGATGTTGTTCTATGTTTAACTACATCACACACTGCATGTTTCCTGCGCTTATCCTCCAGAAATTCAGGTATATATATTAGAGTCGAATGTTTTTTTTAAGACTGTACGAAGGACGTAGAGTTGCCTCACTGTGAGAACCTGGCACTAATTATAGAGATCAGAAGTTGGATGCCTAAATCGTTTCGAAGTCATTACCTTTAAAACTGCCCTTTGGGCTCTTTCAAGTTCCAGGAATACAGTTTTTTTTGCTCCTGCCCATACTACAATACTGTATGACAGGAGAGATTGACAGAGAGCATAATAAATCAATTTTAGCGTATCTATATTTACAGATTGTCGAAGTTTTTTAAAAATAAAGATAAGTTTTCTTATTCTAGAAGTAAGCGACCGTATATGTGTGTGCCAAGATAGACGCTGATCTATTTGAACACCTAAGTATTTAATTTCAGTGGTTCTAGAGAGAGTTGTGCATGAGCAGTTGTTGCCGAGAGGCAAGAAGTGACAAGTATGTGCCTTTAAAGATAGGTCTTGCAATGTACTATAAGATGCTACATTTGTGAAAGTTATGTATTTTGTTTTTGCAAGGTTGACTGTGAGAAGATTTGCATGGAGCCACTCCATGACCGCCTTCAAACCACTCTCAGCGGAGCTTTTAGTTTCTTTCCAATCTGCACCAGATATTATTAACGCAGTGTCATCAGCATATGCTATTATCTCACAGTTCGGTAATTTTAACTGACAGAGATGATTTACGTATATTTGGAAGAGTGTAGGCCCCAAAATACTTCCTTGTGGTACGCCGTATAAGAGCGACAGGTCTTCGCTAATATAGTCACCTATCTTAACACACTGTGTCCGCCCAGTCAGATAGTCTCTGAAAATTTCCAACGTTATGCCCCTAACTCCTACCTTTTCCAGCTTTGATAAAAGAATAGGCACATGTACTTTATCGAACGCTTTTGATAAATCCAAAAGATCCCAATACACTTGCGCTTGTTATCCATGTTCCTAACAATAGAGTTAGTTAGACTTATCATGGCATCGTCCGTGGAAATTCCCGAACGAAAGCCAAATTGATTGTCCGCAAGAATATTGTGGTGCTGCAAGAAATCAACTAACCTATTATTCAGCACTCTTTCGAGGATTTTAGAAAGCGCGGAGAGTACCGAAATCGGCCTGTAGTTATTTACACTATCTCTGCTTCCACTCTTGTACACGGGAGTAACAATTGCTTTCTTGAGAGCTGAGGGAAAGATGCCAGTATTTATTGATAGATTACAGATATAGGCAATGAGTGGCACCAAAGTAGCATGTGAAGCCTTTAGTATTTTAGATGAAATTGCATCCCATCCCACTGCACAATTCTCACGAAGATTACCTATTATATACTCTATTTCCGTCTCATCAACATTCAGTACGACTAAGGAGTTAGCTGGCGGTGATTTCTCTTCAAATGTTACGGATTGATTATTACTGAGGTTAGATGTTATTTTAGAAGCCAAGTCAGCCCCAATACCAGCAAAGAATGAATTCACATAATCTACTGACTGTTCGGGACCATTGCTGATTTCAAGCAGTTCGGTAGCAATTTTTTTATCATGTTGTGTGTTTGTTATTCTACGGATAGTATCCCAGGTCGCCTTAGGATTGTTTTTAGCCTTTGCAAATTCAGATTGCTCGTATGCCACCCTAAGTTTACGCAACAGTCCATTGCAGAAATTCCGATAGCGCACGTATGTAGTTTTAAGAATTATATTAATTGGATCCTTACGAAGTCTGCTGTGCATCTGATCCCGATTACGTATACAACGCAGCAGACCTTCTGTAATCCAAGGCTTCAGAATACGACACCTTGAAGAAGCTTTCCGAGATCTGGTATTAAGTTTTATTATAGTTGAAAGAATGTTTATAAATGTATTACACGCGTGGTTTGCGTCGGTAGATGACAATACTTGCCTAAAATCCGCACTTTCTATAGCATTTTTTATTTCAGTGTAATCGACAGATGTAGTTAAAGCGCTAGGTTTTTGGTGGCATTTGTCGAGATGTAGATACAAAGTCACGGCACAATGGTCTGTTACACATGTGTCCACCACTATTGTCGTAGCTTTGTTTTTAGTTTTAAACAAGACATGGTCATTGCACTTGTCCAACCTAGTAGGATACAAATGCGTGGGCAAAAGACAATGGGTAGCGGCTAATGTTAGGTATTCGTTGGCTTGTCGGATATTAGAGTCGTGAGTCTTAATATCGATATTAAGATCCCCCACTAAAATTATATTTGCGTATATATTTATTGATTGGAGAACTACATCAAGACTATTTAAGAAATTGTCGATATTCTTATAGGATGGTGACCGATATATTATATTTATATATATTAGTCTCTTACTTCGTTGATATTAAATTAGGACCTTTATCACACAGCCATCCTATTTATATAGCATCACACAGCTGTCTTTCATTTATATAGACTTGATCACACAGCTGTCCTTATTCATATAGACTTGATCACATAGCCGTCTTTATTTATATGGACTTGATCACAAAGCCTTCCTCATTTATATGGACTTGATCACAAAGCCGTCCTCATTTATATGGACTTGATCACAAAGCCGTCCTTATTTATATAGACTCGATCACACAGCCCTCATTTATATCGACTGGATCACACAGCCGTCCTTATTTATATGGACTTGATCACACAGCCGTCCTATTTATATGGACTTGATCACACAGCCGTCCTTTTTATATGGACTTGATCACACAGCCGTCCTTTTTATATGGACTTGATCACACAGCCGTCCTTTTTATATGGACTTGATCACACAGCCGTCCTTTTTATATGGACTTGATCACACAGCCGTCCTATTTATATGGACTTGATCACACAGCCGTCCCCTTTTAGCTATCCACTATAGACTTTGTTTTTGTTATTCTAATCCGACTTCTAATGTCTAATGTATTTTGTACAATTTTATTATTCTGCTATTCTATCAATCTTAATTTGATTTTGATTTGAATGATTTTTTAAACTTAACATGCAACGTATGATCTACTTACATTGGTTAATAATGATCTATTCTATTACTTCTGCAAGACAATCAGTCAATGATGTGCATATTTGTAATTGGTGTAGCATATGCCATATTTCCATTGTAACTAGATAATGTTGGTGCTGACAATATTGGTGTTGACACTGTTGGTGTTTACGCTGTTAATATGCTTTAATACATGAATGAAATAAATAGACTTAGTCTCACAGCCATTTCATTATGATATAGGTTATGCAGTTGTCCTGACTCCTGACTGACCAATACTCATAGCACAGTTACTTGTTATCATTATGTCCTCTGTACATTAAAAAATAATAAATATCAATTATTTATTGTTTTCTTTCAATGTGAAGATCGTTTGTAGTTTTTTTAGTATTCAGCAACTTCTGGGGGCGACTGCAGGTACCCAGTGAAGTTAAAGCTTTAAGATTCATAAAATTTTAGTTGACTGGTTGCTTGAAATATGTTTTAATCCATTACGGACTTTTCATTCACCCGTTGTAATAGATCGATAGATAAATGATTGATAATTTAGGGTCCTCATTATCTATACTAATATTATAAAGCTGAAGAGTTTGTTTGTTTGTGTTTGAGAAATTCTTACATTCTGTTTGGTTATAGGCTATATGTCATCGCGTTACTACCTAGAAGAGCGGAACAGTAACATAAATGTGAACAAATCGGGCAAATCCATAGATTATTGTAGATCTATTCCTAGTCATAAGACATTTAGTGGTCGTAATCACAATATTCTAATAACAAAAATTATTATTAATCATTCCTTTGACAGCTTATTCACATTTATTAACGTGAACAGGACTACTTGATCGTAATATTTTTCACAAATTCTATTTGGAAAGTTTATGAGTAGCACACTTTGCCATTCAATGCAATATTTACAATACTTGGATTAGTCATCCCTTGTTGTGTTGTGTTCATCTTGCTAGTATGTAATGTTGAACTCAAATCTGCCAATCAATTTGAAAAACTGAACTCTTCACAACCGAGCATTTGCGAGTCTCGTAATTTCTACTATGTATTTCTATAACTGAAAACATTTATGTCTAACGACACGTATTACACTCATCTATTTCACAAAAATCCATATTCGCAAATGTAGCTAATTTTTGTTTTCTTGTCAGGGTAGGTACTTTAACATTTAACTATCGGTATCTACCGTGTACTAATCCGTATTGCCTATGTTTATCACTCGTAGTTGGTACGATTTTTGTGTTTAAACAGTTTGATGAATAAAATAATAAAGGATTGCTCTCGTAACTAGCAAAGTATTCAATGGTGTATAGTGTTCTGTGTAAATACAAGCATCGCAACAACAGCTCCTCATGTTAATAGTGACACTTTTACATCGACACTAATATTATTAAGAGAGAATATTTGTATTTTGGATGGTTGTATGTAACGAATAAACATAAAAACTATTGGACCGATTTCAAAAATTCTTTTACCGTTGGAGTGAGATATTATCACCGAGTAACATTGGCTATTTTTACTACTAGAGAACTTAGAGGTCCTTAGAAATCCCTACTAAAATCAACTCGAAGGTATAAAAATATTAGTCATAAAATCTTTCATCGCATGCGCTGCGGTAAGTATTGATGATAGAGCAATGTTCTACAATATTATAGAACATATCAATATTTACAAAAAACTTCGAGAGACCTTATGTCCAACTACTCGTATTGTAGTTATGTCAGTATAACTACTTTTTTACATTTTTAAAGTTAATAGGAATGTCCATCAAAATCAGACAATGCTATCCATATTTGTATTAATTCTTATCCACATATATGATTGCGTATTCAAGACTGTTTCAATACCTGTTGATTACTTTTGGTATTATTGAAATCGGAACATTCCATTCAAAAGATGTTACGAAATTAAGGATACGACATAGTTCGTTGGTCGCGATCATCGACATCTACGCGGGCGGAACCGCGGGCAACGGCTAGTAGTCAGATGCAAACTAAGAACTTAACGCTTGAGAAGTTGGTACCCAAGTACCTGGTTCACTTTTGGATGGATGGTTGTCAAATAACTATTTATATTGTTTAGATTAACATTCGTCGGTATGAAGTTTAAATCGTACTTTGCTTAGTGACAGTGTATGTAAACCTCGAAGCGTTTGACTAGTTTAAACTCGGAAGTGTGATGTTCAGAACAGAAGCAGATGATGGATCTGGATAATTTTCTATGCCCAACTCGGGTAATAAATATGTGAGAATAGGTTTTGTTTGTATGTAGGTTAACTTACAGCCGTAATTTCTAAATCTCTAGTATAAACTAGGTAGACCTCTCGTATTCGTAATTATCAGCCAACACTCGATTATTAATCGAAACAAATTTTACAAACAATGCGGATAGAGTTTTTAGAATGCAAATAGTAGTGAACTATACATTCCGTACCAGTAGCGTGTGCTGGGGCCTCCGTGATTCGTGATGCAAAGAAGTAGTATACTACGCAGCTCTGGAAGCGGGCTGCGAAGTACCGGCTGCATAGCAGCAGGTGGCAGCGGCTGGGCCATCCCGCCAGTTGTAGCAGGTCCTCGGCGCGGGCAGCGCTTGCTGCTGTCCCTTACTGCCAGGTCGATTTTGCTCCCAATGTTTTTGATGTGTAAATGTATAAAGAGATTATTATTATTCTACCTTCATAGAATTTTCAAGAGATGATAAAATCCTTGGATTTTTTTTCGTTTTATCATTTTCTCGTAGGCGGTCAACAAATAAGTGGAACGGGGAAATGCTTTTGTTAACCTATCTTTCCAATTAGTTCACGAGGTGCCGTAATCATCCAGATCGTTATGTTATTCCCGTGCTACGCCACGAAGACGAATTTGTATGGAAAAAAAAAGTCACACTCACTAACTTCGTAGAGGCTCCTAGCTACTCGATTTTGTGTAACCAACCTTTTACATTTGTGCACAGAAAAGCAGAAGTTCAGGATCAAACTTAGGGATGATTTCAGCGTCCAAATGTGTGCCCTCTTTTTCTTAGTTGAACTAAAATGCTATGGTGGTAGGTACTCAGAGAAAAAAAAATAGCTTACATTTTCGTCTTCACTGGTCGTATTAGCTGAAGTCTCGCTGGATATTCATTTCCTCGAACTGCTGGAGTATGGTGGCATTCTTATTTTGTTCCATCCCACTTCTGAAGTGTAACGAAGAGGAATAGGCCGAGATTGGGCGAAGATGTATATTTGGAATAATAGGCAGCGTCAATACAGTTGTTGTTTATTCAGCGTCTTACAGCGAACTGAGAGCTCAAATGATTGTACATCGTGTTTTTATAACCGCGTACAATGATACCCACTCAAAAAAATATATGTCTCGATACATTGTTATTCAATTTAGCACTTAATCAATTAGACTATTATTATATCAATTATTATATCAATTTATTATATTATATTATATCAATTTATTATATCAATTTATTATATCAATTAGACTAATCAGAAATTTACTTTTAAAACAATAATCTGAAATCTATAAATACTCTCTAATTCTGCATTCCTTATAATACTAATTATAAGGAATGCAGAATTAGACTGACAGTGATGTCACTAGTCCCCTAGTCTCTTCACGTTTGTAACAGAACACTAAAATATTCTTATCTATGTTTATCTGCTGGTTCGCGATGGACGCAAAAGCTAATGCATTTGATGCGATTTTCATATTAGAAAGGTCTTGGTCAGGCTTAAAATCTACCGTATGATTGATTGCAATTGGTTAAGTAGAAACGGAGATATCACCAGAAAACCGGTCAAGTGCGAGTCGAACTCTTGCACCGAGGGTGCTTCTAAACTACGCAATATACCGCCATAGTAAAAATTGGTACCTTTTTTTTTTTTTGTGTGGAAATCCCTTCGGATACCCCCCCGCCGGCCAGCGGAGGTGGTTATGTCGGGCTTGATCCGACTAAAACCGCACGCCGTCTCGAGTCTACAGACGCCGGGGTGTAAGGTTACCCATAGAGCATATCCCTCGCACTCCGACTGACCCTGGGTCATTCGCAGTGTCCCCTCTGATAAGAGCAGAGGGGTACCTGGAACGACCACCCCTCCGCGGGCCTTGCAGGCCCGCCATACCCCGACCCCCTCGTGCAATGGGGTCAGCTGGCCCTGAAAAGGGCCGGTTGGTCAGACTCTTGGCTGTTGACGTTGACGCCAGCTACTCCAGAGGAGCAATCAATGATGCGTCACCCAGGGTGCGCAACCCACGTTGCCCAGGGTGCACCAAACTTGGAGGTGATCCAACCAGTCGCACCAGTAAAAATTGGTACCTATCGCAATATTTTCTTAAAATTTTCTTTCACAAAATAGCATAATTTTATTTATTCACCTTATTTGAGGTTGTTGCCCCCTGTAACTTCTAAAATAAGAGAATGATAAATCTAAAAAAATATATGATGTACATTTCCATGTAAACTTCCACCGAAAATTGGTTTGAACGAGATCTAGTAAGTAGTTTTTTTTAATACGTCATAAATTGTTAACCGCAATTTACCTTTCATTCAATCAACTCAAATATAAAATTTAAAAAAAAAAGCATTATTATGTTACTTGCTGCTACGGAACCCTTCATGGGCTAGTCCGCCTTGCACTTGACTGCTTTTTTAAGTTTATGTAAATAGGTAACTCAGAATAACTTCTAACATCATCAGCAGCAACTTTAATAAAAAGAAAAAGGTACGAGAATATGGATATTTGCTACTACATACAACTTCATTTAAACGAGGGGCCCAAGGTTTTTTTAGTAATAAAAACCTGCAGACTGCAAATGTTTGGTGATCTGTGAAACTGAAACCTTCGCCTATATGAAAAGACATGTTGCCATCGGCACACGTGGTCCACTCTACTCTATCCACTGTACTGGAAATTAAAGAGACAAAAGCTACTAAATTTTTGGGCTAGCACATTGACAGTAATTATGTCGTGGGAAACACATATTGAGCCGGTACTCGTATGTATAAAAATGCATCAATTCTCCTACTGATGCGTAAAGTTGCGGCATACCATGGTTACGTGACTTTACTTTAAGATATGGCTTAATATTCTGGGGCAATGGTACAAACAACAATGATGCTTTTAAAGTACAAAAACTACAACGTACAGATAACTGCGTACCATATTTAAAAAAAATAGACTTTCACCTTCACCATCTCTGTATATATATGAAGTCAATATGTTCGAAAAAACTAATATGCACTTATTTAATACTATAGAGAGTCAACGTCGCTCCGATAAACTTCATCTATTTAGCACTAATACCACGTTTTTTCATCAAAGCCTTGATGCAATGGCGCCTAAATTATATAATAAACAGGCCAAGGCGAATTTGGATATGCTCAGACGTCAGTGAATTTAAGCATAGATTATTACATACATCTTAAAAAATTTAAGCGTAGCATTTTTGACTTACTCTTTGACATAATAAGGTTGGGGAAAAAGAAATCCATTATTTTTACGTGAACTTCAAGACTTTATTTAAAACTGTTTTGTGGTCGATCTTTAACTCCTGGGCGATGCTACGACTACTAACATCCCACTTCGATGATTTCAGTGACTTTGTCGACATTTTCGACGACGGGCCTGCCTGTGCGAGGGGCATCCTTAACGTCAAAAATACCCGAACGGAATCGACGAAACCAAAATTGCGCGTAATTAGCTGTTACAGTATCGGGACCATAAACACTATTCACATTTTCAGCCGCCTGACTTGCATTTTCGCCCTTATCAAAGAAACACTGTAAAATGTACCGAATTTTCTCTTTGTTGACTTCCATCTTTAACGCCGTGTAACTCAGAACTGAATGGACAAAACAAAAAACTGCAAACGAATTCTTTTAGTGCGAACTGTTACCTTGACAACGAGCATAAATTTGAAATTGTTTGATCGATAATTTACGAGATATCGATCACTACAGCCATCTACCGAAAAAATAATGGATTTCTTTTTCCCCAACCTGTTATTTGAATGAAAACATGATTGTAACAACCTTTGAAGTTGTCATCTACTAATTTTTTTCTATTGTATTTTTAATATTCGACATTTAATTTGCATTTAATTTTGATTTTTATTTAACTTTTTGTTTAAATAATATGGCCATTTACATGTATTTTTCGTATGCCTATAAGCGGAGCATAGAAGAGCATATATATATATATATATATATATATATTATATATGTATATATATATATATATTAATGTTAAACCTTTATACTACCTATGTTTACGAAATAAACTGATTACTGATTACTCTCCTGCAGCACGTCCTCAACTTTGCCTCTGTGATCGAGCATATATTGCTGGCGTAACCTTGTAAAATTAGAATGCAAATGCAAATTAGAATAAAATTAGGGTTGCAATGTGAGGGATTACCAAATAAAACCGAATTTAGTTGCACAGATTCATGGGTAAAACATTTCTACACATTAATAATTGCTTGTCCTGACCGATTGACAGACATAATCACCAACGCAGAGCCTTTTGGCATTTGATGCCTTTTATGTCGTTAGCATCCACTAAGGAAGGATTTTCAACCCTAAGGGTGTAAAATAAGGATTGAAGGTTTGTTTGAAAGTTCGTTAATTTCCAAACCAGAAGCACGATATTTCAAGTGAGTGAGTTAAAAATAAATGTTTAAGTATATCAGCGTTTTTTTAAATTTCTTAAGGAGTGGAAATACTGTATGAAAGTTGGTATGTAAAGTACGTAATTTTAAAAGTAAGAAGCACCAAATTTCATATACCTGGTGAGAAAGTTCTATTTTAGCTTGGAATCACTACAACACATATCAGAAGTCAGAATGAGGCCTGCATATATTCCGAGCGGATTATGTCTTCGCGCTTCCTCTAATTTGAAACATTTTATGTTTGGCTTTCTGAAGAGTTACTATGCTCGTTTGTTTTGTAATTTCAACCCTTGTCTTGTTTTGTCTTATACCTTGAATGGGCTCAGTTATGTTGCTCTAAATAAAATATTTGGTTCAGTGACGTCTGAGTTGCTGCTTTGATGTGGGGCATTACATAAATCTTGCAATGTTTAACGTTATGGAGTCAAGAATACTACATTATTAGTTTAAAAAAGTTAAACAATAAGCCTTATCAAATGAAACCTATCAAATTAAATTGATGAAATAATAGAGAAGTGAATTATTGTGATTGTGTAATTAGTCTTAATGTCTGGGCTTCCAATCTTAAATAGAAACTGATTAATTGCCATACAGTGAAGAAACTTAATCAATCTTAGTCTCATGCATCGGTTATTTGCGTTCACTTGCTTGGAATCGCTTTTTATGGAACTCGGGTTGTCCATTCAATTTCATTCTCGTTTAATTTGTATGCTTTGTGGGTAATGAAGATTTATGTAGGTACATGAGCTTGATAAGACTTATTGACATTTAATTTGTTTTTTTACTCTTATAGTGTCTCAAATATTTACGGCCACCTGGTGATAGGCGCTTTACTAAACCTTATTAGATTGTTATCGGGATTTACTAAGTGCAATATTTCAGATTAGATGTTACTCTCCCAGTTTTAGGTATCGTATGTATTTCTTAATTGCTCACATAAAATATAATGTTATTATTTATAGCAGCATACTTTTAGGACATGTTTTATTATAATAACTACTGTTCCTCATATTGATATTTAAAAAAGTGACGGTAAAAACTTACGTGAATTAAGGGATCTCGTTTTTAATCTATCTGTAAAATGATTTAGCCTAATGTGGTGAGACTCGAAGCTACCCACTACTCTTACGAATTATAACAACTTTTTAGTCTTCTAATACTTACTTTAAATAGGTAGAAACTTTAATAACGATTCTTATATATAAAAAACATAAGGTAGGTACTTCTTTATGTTTAACCGAATGTAAAGCAATTTAATGTGACATTTCATGTGGTACAGTGATTCGATAAGAATAACATATTGCGTATTGATTCCTACGTGCATGAAACCATTCGTTCACTTGTAAAAACACGTGCAGAATAATAAGCAAATAGTCCCAAATACGACTGTCAATAAGTAACTATATTTGGAAGGAACTCATGAATTTCCGACTTCCGATTCCTTGAGTAAATTCGTTACTCAATGATTCGACGTTTACCGTAGTCCTACTAGTGACATAATTATTGTTAAGGTATATTTGTATAAAATTCTAGTATCCTCCACATGTAAAGATTTCTATTTTTGTATATTTGTGAGTGGTAGAGTCAAGCAACAGTCATTTTGGCCTTTACATGAATACTGTTACTTGGCGTCCATATTCTGTGAGAGGGTGTGCTTCCCCGGTCGAGTCAGCCCATTCATGCAACGGCCAAAATGACTGTTGCTTGACTCTACCACCTACGAAAATCGTTGACACCACTTTAGTATACCTTTTTCAATTTTATTTCCAACATCATCTTTCAGACATCTCTTTCGTATTCTTCTCTTCTTTCAATAGACTAGCTTTACTCCACATATATGTAACACAATATAAGATACGAATAATGCACATCTTCATGGCCTTAAGTAAGGTTTTTAGAGGCAAGGAAGATGGGACACTACCTACAATTGTGAGTTCATGATATTTAATGAGTTCCTTTAGATTACACGACGTGACATAACGAAAACATGTTCAACAAATAGTAGATTGTTCAACAAGGGACTAAAACAAGCCATAATGACACGAGATGTTTTATCTAATATAATAATAGTGGCTAATAGTTCGAGTGTCATTATGGTTGTTTAGTCCCACGTTAAACACTCTACTTTTCATTTTGAATGCGAGGAAAAAAACGACGTTCTATACAAAATTATAATATTTATAATAACAAAGTTTCTTAAAATTATGTATTAATCGTTAATCTAACCTAAGAAAAGTTAAAAGTGCAATTTGTACATTTATTTACATTTAAATGTATGGTTTTCCCCGGTATATTAACGTGGGTCTCCGTGCTTTGTATTTGAGCATGTTGAATATCTTCACTCGGAGTAAAAGTTGGAGAGTGTCGTAAAGACACTCTATCCTCAAAAAGGTTGCCGATGATCATTTCATTAGGCTCATTCTCATCCCGCGATGTTGATGCGCTCAAATGTTGCACTTGAAGTGGATGGATGTGATTTCTGCTTTGAGGATATTTTAATTCCTTCAGTAATACGCTTACTGATATTGCATTTATTTAAAACTAATTGGAAATGCATAATAAAATGAATTAATCCTTAATACTTATACATAATAATTAATTAGATTAATATCATTAATCTTGTTTCACGAAATTAAATGGGTTTTTTAGATATTTTCAAATGTCATTTTGAGGTTATTTCTATACACAATCACTAAAAAGGTGATAATTCTCCCATTCACAAACACCGTGATTGGGTGTTTAGGAGTTTTCAAAGTAAATAAAAAAAATACTTTAGTCCCTAGAGATTAATAAGGAACTTTAGTCCCGATATGCAGAGACTAAACTAACATTTTAAGAGCATGAGAAGTGAAAAGAACAAAATATAAACTAAACTAAACTAAAAATATAAACCTTTTAGAGCAGAAAAAAGTAACATTTAAAACTCTGTATACTTATTGTCTTTTGCTTCGTGCGACATTCTGAACCTCGGTTTAAAGTAGAAAAACAAAATGGTTCGTTTTGTTATTTTAATTTACACCGGGGAATTTTCTTTCTTTGCATTTTGAGCATAACTGTACATAAATCTCGAGTTGAGAAATAAAATACTTAGAAGTACTGTCTGACCTACTGTAAACCACTTGTATGCTAACTGCAGCTAGTCTTAGCGAAGCATATTCAAATACATTTACTCAGAATATGAATGGGGCTTGGAAAATGTTCTCAAAATGAAATGTAATTGAAGTCGAGTGGGTATTAGTCGCGTTGCTTCAAGTTTTCTGCATTTGAATTCTCATTTTGCAGGTACAGATTAATTCGCTTACATACTGTAGCTTAAAGAGCCTTTTTTTAGAGCTAAGAATAAAGCCTATTGTCCCAATTGCATTCAAAGCTTGTAACCTCGTATTCTGCGATACTTACTGCTTCACCGATTAAAACCAATTGAATGACATGAGACTGTTCAGGGGTGGTGTGTGGCGTATTCGACAATTAATTAAAACAAATGCTTGTTGTGGACACTGCTGTTTATTGCGCTTTTTCTACGCACATTATTCAAGTACTTAACCTTTAAGAGATTACAAAATTACACTAGATAGAAGCTACACCATCATTTAAATTCAATAATGTTCTTCACATTGTAGATTACACAAAAATTAACAAATGCTGACAACTTACTCGAAGGTGCCTTAATCAAACCTTGGAGAAACGTGCTGGGAGACACAATACCATGTCTTGAATTGGTATGTTGTTACATGGACATTAAACCACGCCACATGGATGGAACGTTACTCGAGGTTTCCCCGGTGATATGCAGAAACTTGAGCGATCATCAGCAGGCCCACGTTTATTATTTTATATTATTAATTTAATGGTAAGAAAAAACCCTAAAACCAGGAGATAGACCACGGATTAATTTGGATTTTATAACTCGTATCTGAACACACATCTCCATTTTGACAAAGTATGTTTTACTCGCGATCATGTCGGCTTCCCTATCAATTTAAACCTCTTCTTCTTGTAATTCATTGTTATTCTTTATTTTTCTCTTTAAGTAGTAGAAATTAACTCAATTCTAATTTAAATGTGATTTGGTTGAGAAAGACGCTACGCTTCTTCAAGCCGAACTCAGTGTTGCTATCCTCCTAACCTCTTGCCATACTATCGAACTATTATATTTTTAAGTCTTATGTTGAGAACAGAGATACTTTATTTTGGATTTAAATGTAAGTTAATATTTAACTATTTAAATGGTCATTTATTATAATATTAACTATTTAATTAAATAATTGACTTTTATTTAGTTTAAGCTGAAGTAGCGACAACTGTCAAATTCTTTTTTTAAAGCTTTACTTGTACATCGATAACGCTGTGAGTTGTGGTTTATCGATTCTTGATCATAGATGTCGCTAAAGGTATCAAAAGGTGAATTTAAATGTTGATTCTTTTTTTATGTGTTACAAGCTTGCACTTTGGAGCTGGGGTCCGCTCTTCTACGCTGTCTTTTTTTTAAAGTATGGATTTGTCTTATTTTGTCTTTTGCGGTCGCGAATGCCGTATGACTCCCAACACTGAGGTGGAAGTCCGTTTATCAGGAGGTGCACCGGCTAGCAGTTGAGGTTGGCTTGGGCCCTGGAAAAGTTGGAGGGGGATGTGAAGCATTCGTATTGTCTGAAAATAATTTCATTTAAAACACTCAGCTCCTGTCACTACAGGTATATTGTCAGTATAATGTTATGTTGGATTTACCCAGAATGAAATTACATGGTTTCCCAATATGTGGACCAGTGGGGGCTAGCTCTCGGATGCCTTAAGGCTTAGGTTGTTAATCAGACCCTAAGTTTGTGAAACAAGGTCCTATAGCCCGTTTGCAGCGCCACCTATCGGGTTCAATCACTGCTTAACCTTTGCGCAAGTGTAAGCAATAAGTTCGCAATGTTTTATCGCAATCAGATGAACATTATGGTAGTGCATAAAGTACGAATAAACAAAGGAATGCTTAATAAATTGGACTAGGTATATTAGGTCTCATTTCAGCCGGGAATTACTGTTTAAAAAAATCTGTAACCCGATTGCAGCGCCACTCTCTGAGTCTAATTGTGAACGTAAGCCATAAATAAAAGACTTTTTACTTTGAAAGTGAGGGATTTAGGGGTGAAACGTATCTGATTAATGGTGTTTATCTTGCGGGTGAAATTTTGAAATACGACGATACATGCTAACATTTATTTGCAACCAGAAGCAGGTATATGAACTTTCGTGCTCCTTACTTTGTAAATGATGATGTTGAAAATCTTTTAAGTGGATACTTAGAAAATAAAAGGTATCAACTGCCAAAATTTGAATTTTTTAGCCCCAGCAGTTAAGGCTCTTATCTCAAATCGTTGATGAATCAGTCAGTTAGGGCAAGCAATTATAGATAAGCAATGATATGTAGCGTATTGAATTAGGTCTTCTATGGCGGCCATCCATTGTAAAAATAACATAGACACCTAGTTTATGAGGTAGGGTTTTATTATAAATATGTACAAAATATGGCTAAAATATTTAAGCCTAATCTGTCTTAGTAACTTTACTGGAAACTTCTTGTGAAACATAAATCATTAATATTAATTGAGGAGGGGAGCAAATTACGCACCCTTGGTTAGTCAGTAGGTACCCACGAGCAACAGTTAAGAATAAATGTTGCAATTCCTTAAATTTAATTTTGGCACTGACTAACTGGTGGTGTGATGAGTTTCTCTCCTCAATCATTATTTTACAATATATTTACCGTAAAAGTTATGTTATTTTAAGCCACTCAGTCAGTACACCCAACTGTCTTCTGTAGCGTCATTCTGAAAAGGCCCTTACGCCTAATTGTCATTGAGTTCTGACGTAACGTCAAATGGAAACGTTCACTAGGCAGTTTCGGGTACCATTGGGACGAAATACTTATAGAATTTGAACACTTTCAACAATTTAATAATTATAAACTTTGGCTGTTTCTAATAGAAAATGGAAAGCTAAAGAAAGTTTAAGCTACTTAAGTATTATAATGTTGCTTAAGCGGCGAGGTTTCACTTGGTTATGCATATTAAAGGTTTCTTCGTTCGGATACTATACGGGCTCCGGCCAAGTACCAGTTGGTAGACCCCCGTGCCAAAACACAGTGGGTATAGATGCCCAAAACACTTATTGAAGAAAATTAAATAGTTTAATAATTACATCTTCGGCTTAGGTTTTAACTTTTAAACTAAATTTCAGCTGATGCTTGGGATAGTAAAGCAGCCACATGCTAAAATATCCCAAGTATCAGACTCGTTGTGGTGGCGAATGCATTATAGCAGTGGTAGTGGGTAAGAGTGAGTGTGGTGGAGTATAGCAGTGGTAGTGGGTAAGAGTGAGTGTGGTGGTAATCTCCCACAGTGTGGATGTTTTTTAGGGTTCCGTTGCCAAATGGCAAAAAACGGAACCCTTATAGATTCGTCATGTCTTTTTGTCTGTCGGACGGACAGACAAAAAGACATGACATATGTCACAGCCACTTTTTTCCGAAACTATAAGAACTATGCTGTTGAAACTTGGTAAGTAGTTGTATTCTTGGAACCGCATTAAGATTTTCATACAAAAATAGAAAAACACAATAAATTTCGGGGGTCCCCATACTTAGAACTGAAACTCAAATTTTTTTTTTCATCTTCAAAAATGATATTGAGGTTTCTAATATCATTTTTTTCTAAACTGAATAGTTTGCGCGAGAGACACTTCCAAAGTGGTAAAATGTGTCCCCCCCCCCCCTGTAACTTCTAAAATAAGAGAATGATAAAGCTAAAAAAAATATATGATGTACATTACCATGTAAACTGCCAACGAAAATTGGTTTGAGCGAGATCTAGTAAGCAGTTTTTTTTTATTACGTCATAAATCATAAACCGTAATTTACCTTTCATTCAATCAACTCAAATATAAAAATTAAAAAAAAACATCATGTTACTTGCTGCTACGGAACCCTTAATGGGCGACCCCAACTTGCACTTGGCCGCTTTTTGCATGTAAATCTGATTTATATCATAAGAGAAGCTGCAACTACGTGAGAGTTTTCGCCTTATTTTAAAGAAACACTAAAACCACTTTTTACCACATAGTAGAGTTCTTGGCTTGGCTTCTTTCGCAATAGTGAATTGAACTAGGAGCTCTTAATTCGTTAAAGCACTGTTAATTTCTATTAACTGTGGAATTTCTAAGTGAAACTTTATAAACGATTTTCAGAAGTTCTGAACACTTCAAACAGTACAAGCATGATTAACAGTACCATTGAAACGATAACTTCAACTTAAAATTATCATTTTGTTAAGGTTTAAGAAGGCATATTTGCTCCACGTTTCAATTATCTTATAAAATGTTACGAAATTTAACAACATGATTTGATTTTTTGGAAAATAAGTATTGTCTATAAAGAGTTCATGTTTACGGAAAGTTATAACCAGGGAGTATTCAAGTCTAGAGAGAACGGGTCACTTCTAGGCAAGCGTGCTCCACCTTAGACCACATCGTCACTTACCAACAAGTGAGATAGTGGTCAAACGCGATCCTGTTACCAATAATAATAAAAAATACGCTTCTATTTTATTTATTTGTATAGATATTAGTTATAGAACTTTTTTTATATTCTTCAACTTGTTTTATTTTTCGATACCACAAATAACTTCAGTGTTTCTGTCTACTGCCGTTCAGTGATTTGACTGTAACAATGTCTATTTTAGTACTTTTTCACCGCATCCTTACGAATGAGGGAACTGTGAATTCGTCTTTTCCTGCTGAGTCTGTAGGCTTTCTTTCGAATACGTCCGTATCGTAAAATATTTTTTTTAGAGTATATCCTTTTATTTAACATAGCGCTAAATATTTGCACTCTATTGCCAATGTGTCCATCAATAAATATCGTTTTAAACGGCATTACTTACATTTAATTTTGAACATGATTAAGTAAATTATTCCTCGCTGTTGATTTTAGGGCGAATCATGAGTTACTCAAAATACCATGGCCGTGAGGAAGTTTTGTACCTGATTATACGCGCATTGTCTATTTAATTAATAGGTTTTGTAGGTATCATCTGTTATAGCCAGTGAAGTAAACGTCTCGTTTCCTCTAAGGTGCAAACATTATTATATATATCTTCAATTATAGTATATTTTAATTATACAGGAAGGTATAGAATTTAAATGGATGTAATATTCATATAAGATTAATAAATCCCATGCCAATGTCACCTTGAAAATTGAAACCTAAATATTTTTCATGGAGATTTTTTAAAATAAATACATTAATAACTTCCCCCACATGCTATGCGCAGCAGCGTCATGTGAAAAGGAATAGTGTAGAAATAAAATTAATACAAAATAAATCCCTATGAAATTCATTCAACTTAGTTTTTATTCTAATACTAGCAACCCGCTCTCGATCGCTTTGGTTAAATGAGATTGATTTAACTTCAAAGATTGCCCAAGACATATAAACAATACCCATCTTATCCTTGAAACCGATAGGGTGGAGCCCGTGGGGGTACACGTAAAAAAAGCGGCCAAGTGCGAGTCGGACTCGCCCATGAAGGGTTCCGTAGCAGTAAGTAACATAATAAAGTATTTTTTTAAATTTTATTTATTTATTTATTTATTCAAATAAAATAAATAAATAAAATTCAAACAATTTATGAAGTATTAAAAAAAATACTTACTAAATCTTGTTCAAACCAATTTTCGATGGCAGTTTACATGGTAATGTACATCATATATTTTTTTGTTTTATTATTCTCTTATTTTAGAAGTTACAGGGACACATACACACACACACACATTTTACCACTTTGGAAGTATCTCTCGCGCAAACTATTCAGTTTAGAGAAAAATTATATTAGAAACCTCAATATCATTTTTGAAGACCTATCCAAAGATACCTCACACGTAGGGGTTAGATGAAAAAAAAAATTGAGTTACAGTTATTGGTTTTTTCTATTTTTGTGTGAAAATCTTAATGCGGTTCACAGAATACATCTACTTACCAAATTTTAACAGATTAGTTCTTATGGTTTTGGAAAAAAGTGGCTGTGACATACGGACGGACAGACAGACAGACATGACGTATCTATAATGGTTCCGATTTTTGCCATTTGGCAACGGAACCCTAAAAAGACTTAAAGGAACTCACATAATTCGGGCTCTTTTTATATTATTAGTATAGATTTATGTTTAAAAGCTGGTGGATGCAAAATTATTCATAAAAAAAAATAAAGAAAGTGCTTTATTGTAAAGAATACTAGTAACCGAAATAACTATAAGAATTCCTGTTAACCGCTTCAGCAAAGCTATATTGCTTGTGATGATAGGAATCAGATCGGTAGTGTAATGGCCGAGGTTTGAAGTACAAACCCACAACCAGTCCAATGCGTTGAACTGAACAACCTAAAGCCGACGTGAACTGTATCTCATAACTTATTATAAAAGGTTATATTGATGGTTTTTGCCAAAGTTTTGGTGTAATTAATATACTTTGAGCGCTAGGGCTACTGTCGTTACTGTTAATTGTATACACAAGAAAAAGTAATCTCCAAATTAATTTAATTTTCCATGCTCCTACCGAAACTTGAGTTTAATTTGCGGTAAACTTCAACGGTTTACGTTTCATGATATGGGTTTATACTTTATTTTTCTTTAAGGTCTGTGAAGTGGTTAATCTTAAGTGATTCAAAGTACCTATACTTACCGAACCCACTTTAAATATCTAAAAACTGTCGTTCAGGCAAAGGCATATTAATCCAGTCAAAATAGCTTCACCCTTGCATTCATTCCAAAGACCCTGAAAATGTACATGAACGTTGGATACCATTATAAAGAAATTGTGCAAAATCCGAGTCGATTCTATGGGTGCAAAAATACTTGTTCAAGGTCAAGGTGTGTTTCTGTAATGGTGAGAGCTACTGGAAAAATATTTTAGATGGTTTTGTGTTGTTGTTTTGTGGTGTTTCCTATTTTACCTATGAAGCTCCAGACTGTAGGAAAGTTGTAGTCAACTTAAAATGTGCACACTTCCGCACTACCTATTTGACGCATCTTTTTAACGTGTATCATTGTGTTTCATGTTGTATCGTCGTTCTTACGACTTCGATAGGAAAGTCAGCGTCGTAGCCTTGTCCGTAAATCAGCAGGTGTACCACCTCGCAGGTTACGTTTACTTGGGCCTCGAAGATCTTGGTAGGGTTCCATACAACCCAACTTAGAAAAAATTAAACATCACAGTGTCAATACGATAAACTGATTATTACTTCGGGCCACCAACCAGGTGGACACCGAAGTCTTACACCCACTTTTTATAACTTTTCTCGACGTTTCACATGATTGTAAGTCTAATTAAGCAAAAATAATTTTTGTGTCGGTCTGTCTGTTGGTCTGGATGTCTGGATGTCTGGATGTCTGTTTACGCAATAACTCAAGAACCGCTTATCCGATTTAAAAAATTCTTTCGCCAATCATCCTGTTTGGTTAATGGAAAGAACTGATTAGATTTTGGGGTTTGTACGTTCAAGGTTTCGGGTACCTACCATACAAATTGTCCCTAAAAAACTTTTACAAGTGAGTTTCTTTCGAGTTATCAGAGTAACGCGTATTTGACTTTGACATTTGAGTGACAATGACAATACGTATATTGTATATTTACATAAAACAACCAGACTCTGAAAGAAACTGAAATATAAAATTATTTTTTTGTGTTTTTGACGTCGAAGACGTTTGATTTGATTTCATTTTCTTCATATTTATTGCTCAATATATAAAGACGCGTCGAATAATATTCATAAAGCCTAAGGTCTATAATTTTGAATAAAAATACTGCAACAAAAATATGTAAGTTTGGCCCGAAATTTGACAATCACTGTGTGATTTCCGCCCCACTAGATTTTTGACACAACCTTAATGTGGTATTTATAATTTACCACGAGCCCCGTGAATAATAGTCTAAGCAAGTACCCAGCAAACTTCAAGGCGTTAGCAAATTGTGATTTTAACCTGCTTTTACCGTGATACACCAAATATAAAATGGATTTCTTGGATCGCTGCATGAATAATGTATTCGTATTGTTATGGGATCCATACACTTACCTGAGAGGTTGGTTTAGTATATTTTTGTCCTTTATTCATATGCGTGGAAAATCCGTACGTGTGTCACTTGTTGGGACTGCGATAGCAATTTTGTTTATAGGTACAACTAAAGTGGCAAACTAGAGGTTACCGTTATTATGTTACTTCAGTTTGGTGCAGGGTTCACGTCAACATACTGTCGCTGCAGGCCCTTTCTATTAGGAAATCAACTGAGTTACCTCTATATAATATAAATCCTAAATGACTTTATCCAAGCTTACAATCCGTTAGGGTGCAGTCAAGTTAATGGACTGGATATAAAAAAATAACTGAAATCAAATTGAAACTAGAGCTTTGAATACAAGTTTGTTACTCCGTCACTTCAATTGGTGTAATACTATTGAAGGTTATAAACTTATATTACCTCGATTAAGTCCCTATTTAGCGCATATTATGTGCATAGAGTATAAATTACTTGCGAGCATAATTCATCATCACAGAAACTATTTAATTACTGCAGAACCTTACTGTGTTTAGTCTGATACATATTTAGCCACTTTTTGCGTAATTGGATAAGGTATCAGGAAGTTAGCATTTCATTTCGCGGTTAATTACCTTCGGTGCGTATACAGAATTCATAAAATTTTAGCTTAATATATTTTAAATTACTTTAGGCTTCTAAGTGAAATATGATGATTATGTTAATGTATTATTTCGACAGGGGATTTATTTGGGTGCTGTACTAAAGCTCCTTCTCGAGGTTTATTCTGGTCCACGAAAGAGGCAACATTTTTCTACTCTTGTTTGGGGTAGGCGCTACTGCTTTTGAGTTAAGTCAAGCTAAACCACTCATGAGTGGTCAACTCTTTGGTTTATTCGTATTCGCCACGTGTTTCTCTGCTAATCAGAGGATACCACCGTGATATGGCTCGCGGAATCACTTTTTCTGGATTCTTTTGAAGTAGAGGATAAAAATTATTCGATTCACCCTAGTCCTCTTACCGATACGGAGTCCGGGCCCTTTAGGGTTGCAAGGAAGAAAATCTCTATAAGAATCACTATGATAGCTTGGTGGTAGTGGACTGTGTAACACGAGGTGTGCGTTCACGTCTTATGCGCACATTTCAAGCTATCATAGCTCATAGCTATGAAAAGGGAGAGTAAAAAAGGTAAATTAGGTTACCCGTCAAAATAAATGTTTTTGAGAGTTATTGAAGAGAATTGAATAAATAAATAAAAATTGGTCCTGATCTCTCTGAAACTTTGCGAGCCTTGTTGGAGAGTTCTGTTGGGCTTTTCGCCTAGCGAGATAAATCTAAAAAATATATTTGTTTGGTATGTAAAATAAATATACATTACAAAAGTTTAATTTACAATAAAGTAAAAACTATAAATTTATTTGCTCAAATCTCAATCTTAATGATGTTATATTATTTTTTTGTAAAAAATATATGCCACCAAATGAATAGTATCCATAATACATGAACCGGTACAAAGTACATTATACTAAATTATAGTATTTACCGTATACTTTAGGACAAAGGACAAAAGGACATAGGTTATGTTTGGTCGTAATAACTGACATCCACGCGGGTGGACACGCGGGTAGCAGCTGGTATGATGTATATATGATTAAGTATACTACAGTGTTGTAATGTTACATTTCACAGTAGTGATTAATCTGCCACAAAACCTTTTGTGATCATGAAGTAGATGTAATTTCTCTCCCAAGATTGTAATTCTAATCTGCTTTATCTATTAACCGAACAGTGATTCAGTAGCTCGTCGTCGATCGCGACGATTTGATGTCCATTATTAACTTACAGATCTGCGCAAGTACGTGGAGCGAGTGGTAAAAAAGGAATTAAATTTCATACTTTTAAAAAATATAGCTGTTTGAATATTTTCGGTATCACGATTGTTTCACGTTCTTGTTTTATTGTTCAGTAGATAAGATTAGAAAATACGGGGCCGAAGACGGCACGTAATATTTCGATCAGCCTGAACATTAATGAAAGAATCCCGCGGTAACTTCATGGTAGCTAAATACTTTCGTTCGTGTTTATGGGGCCCGAAGTTTTAGATGCACATTTTATGTTTTCCTCCATGATTTGATTTCCAACAACCTGAAGTTCACGTGTGCAATTCGATCAATCTCGATGTTCATCCTAGTAATCGTAAATATGAAAATTTGTGAAGATGTTTGGATGTCTGTTACTCAACCACCGATCAGAATTCCACACGAGCGGAGCCGCTGGCAACAGCTAGTTTTAAATAAACTTAGCTGCATATAGTCTAAATGTTTACAGTGTGAAATACCCCTAACAGTTGTAATCTATATTTTTATGTTAATAAATTGAAGACACCATTTATCAGTTATTATTTTTTAATTAACCCTTTCTTCTGTTCATTTGTTACGTTGTTTATTTTTCATTTAAAATGGGAATGTATGGTAATGGTTCATAGAATGATAGGTAAACACAGTCAACTGTAGAGAGCACGAAGATCCTAGAGTACGATCGTTTACGAGCGCCGTCGTAAAAGAAAACATAATTAAAAAGACAAGACAGTTCAACTTCAATAATAAACACGGCAGGCTCAGCTCATCTCGCATAAATATGGTCGGCCCCACAGTGCCCATTTATGTATCTGATTTCTTACCTGCACTAACACAGCAAAACTTAGAAGTTGTGCTGTGTTAGTGGAGGTAAGGTAGACCTTACTAGAAAATTTGCAAAGGCGCATAATTATATGTACTGCTGGACTTCGTCGGGTACAGCTTTCCTTCGAAAACTGAAGATGAAAAACCAGTAATAATAAGAAGTGGGGCTGATCTTGTCAATTTGTTAAAAAAAATGACTAGAATCAACCCCTTTCACATAATATGTTGTTTTTTTTTTCATGCTTTTATTGTATTTTGTCAATTTTGTAAATAGTCACATATATTTAACTACATATATCGAAAATACAAATACACATTTTATGTATATACATTCAAACACTCACACTTCATTCCTTTTCTGTGCATTACAAAAATTTTACACTATATTCTGATTATCACCATCTCAATCCAGGCTTACACCAAACACACAAATACAAAATCCCATTTATCACAATCCCATACACCAACATATTTTTGATTACAAAATTCACGGATTTAAACAATATACCTAAATAATATAGAAACTTTTAACTTGGCTGAACTGTACATCTGTGAATCTGAAAAGTGTAAAACTATAGTAGTTTTACAGTTAACACTACACTAAACCTAACTTATTCTTGAAAATATTACACCAAAATATCAGATGTATAAATTAAATTATAATGCATTAAATATTTTACTTAAAAGAATACACATCCGATGTGACGTTATAATTCTGACGGAAAGCTGGCTCTCATGTGTTGATAACTTACCTTTTATGTTTGAATACGCTAGCTTCTCAACGTCTCAAAACTACAACTAAAATGATGGTTTAGTCGCATTTATTAACAATGACCTTCAGTTAATAATAGAAGAACCAGAAATTTCAGAAACCATTTGTCTACTTATTAAAATGAAAGACACAGCCATAATAGCAATATAAACCTCCGTCTTATACTACTTTGGATAGATTTTTGAACACATTACATGATCTCTTAAAAACTATCTCTAGTTGTTGGATTTTAAATGTAATCTTAGTGGTGGTAGTAGCGATATTTACATCAACATTAGGATAATAGATATGGATAAAACAAATTACCTTGACTTACTGTCTTACTTTAATACGATACTTATCTACTATGCGGAACCAGGAGGGCCAGCTGTTTGGACCACATGATCATTAGAACCTAGGTACCATCGTACACATTTAGTCTGCAAACTGCAATTACGGATCATGCATCAACTCTTTTTCGCCTGTGCTCAGGGAAGCAACGATAACATATGCCCAAATGATTCTAGGACTTTTGTAATAGAAAGATTACAAGAAAATAATTTGGAATCACTATAAACATTAAAATTCCTAGAAATAAAATCGGAGTAAAGTTATGGATAACGCCTGGGCTTTTGAGATGTATTCGGACTAGGGACAGAATGTATTACAAGCTAAAACGAGATCCTGAGAATAATGTGATGAAAATAACGTACAACAGATACGGAAACTTATGTAATGATATAATAAAAAATGTAAAAGACAGTATGACAGAAATACACTCAAAATTGCTGGTAATGAGAACAAAATAATATGGTCAACTATTAAATCCATTAACAACCTTAAAAACCCCAGTCTACAGAACTATTAAATATTAAAAATACTCCGCGAAACTAGGTCAATAGTATTAATACTTACTTTGTAAATGTAGGCCTAGAACTTGGGAAGAAAATCACAATGAGTCTCCACCCGATTCCAAAAAAATTAATAAAAGCCCCCTCGAATTGTAGCTCTAACGGACTTTTGGAGACAGCTGAGGAAGAAGTTGATGTTCTTATTACTAACCTACGAACTAATTGCGCAACAGGATGGGATAATATACCTTCTATAGTTTTCAAAAATTTGAAGAATATTTTAGCCCCCCCTCACTTACATCTTTAACCGATGCTTTAGCAGGAGGTATCTTTCCACAACCGTTTAATAAATCTGTCGTAGTCCTTATCTTCAAAAGTGGTGGCAAGGATAATGTAGCAAACTATCATCCTATCTCGTTGCTTCCCACTATTAGAAAGGATTTTAAATAATAGACTCATTAAATTTTTAGAAGAGAAAAGCCTACTCTTAAATAACCAGGATTGATTTAGAAATGGCAGATCAACAACTGACTGCATACACAATTTTACTGAGTTTATTGTGGATAAATTAGATAAGAGATTGAAATATCTAACCATTTGCATTGACCTCCAGAAGGCTTTTGATACCGTCTGTCCACGAATGTTAATCTCCACGCTTAAAAATATAGGAATCAGAAATCCTCAGTTGCAGTTATTCCAGAACTATCCATAAGAACGTTTTCAGTCAATCTGGATTGGTGACACATTGAGTGACGAAAGCTCTATAAGTATGGGAATTCCACCAGGTAGTATTTTAGGCCCTACTCTTTTACTTTGTTACATAAACGACCTTTGCCAATTAAACATCAAAAACTGTCATGTGATTTCTTATGATGATGATACTACTTTGACCTTTTATGGAAACTCATGGGACGCTTTTAGTAGAGCGTAAGAAGGATTTAACATAGTACCTCATTAGCTTGCCGTAGGGCAAGCCAATGAGTTACTAAAAAGAAATATAATTGGTTTTCGGCGCGTTTAGTGTTAATTTATGTAGATAAATTAACACTAAACGTGCCGAAAACCAATTATATTTCTTTTTCAATTTATAACTTCAAATCACATCATCAGAACTTAAACATCATCGCTCACACTTGTAACCGGACTTTCGATAGAAACTGTACCTACTACATGCCCTACTTTAAATGAAACTGATTCAACAAAATACTTAGGTATAGTGATTTATCGTTCAAAGCTCATATTTAGGTTTAAAGACATTTATTTCTCATAAAAACATAAAGTTCACTTAAAATGAGATTACAATAATTTAGAAATTTACAATAAATATTTTCCTCTATTCTGCCTACTTTAAATGATTACATTTTGTTGTATATAGTTTTTGAGTTTACCCTTATACACATTCAAATTATCAATATTTTTAATGTTGTTAGGTAGTTTATTATAAAGCTGTGCTCCATCGAATAATATCGTTTTTTTACCATAGTTAGTACGTGGACAAATTAACTGAATATTGTCTCTGTTTCTTAGCAAGTGAATTGATTCCCTCTTAGATACAACTACACCTACTGCTTTTACTACTTTTAGTTTAACATTTGGATACGAATCTTATTCTAAATTACGTTAATCTATTTTTTGCCCAATGTCTTCATTTATTTATTTCATCCCATTATATTTAACTATTCCTTATGTGAATTACTTTGCGGTCCCTTTATTTTACAACTTCTACAGAAAATTAGGAAACTCACTCACATTTTTAAAACACTTAGATATATCAAAGATTGGAAGCTGATCAAAACTGTGTATGAGTCTCTGTGCCAGTCAAAAATATCATATGGCATCACCACCTGGAGAGGTTTGAATAAGACTAATATCCTAAACATAGAAAGAGATCAACGGTTGGTTCTTGAAGTTGCTCTCTTTAAACCACGTCTATACATCACAAACAGACTTTACAAAGAAGCAAATGTGTTGTCAGGAAACTTTATAAATTAGCAACTATTATTAAAAAACACAACTCTTTAAACACGTTCATAATTAACAACAAAGCAGACACAAGACGCCACTATGAAGTCTGCGAATCTACGGCGGTAAAAACATTGTTTGCCCTATTTTTTTTTCGATTTTAGGGATAGTAAACTATACAATACGGCAAATGAGCTACAATCAATTTTCAATTTGTTGAAAGTGGAATGTAAGAAAAGAATCACTGAGCCGCTTTTGGAACTGGATTACGAAGAAACGGAACAACTTCTCATTATATTATTGTTGTATTTATAAATAGTAACCTTTCTTAGTAATACACATCACTATAATTGTTGTCGCCCTACTAGTTCATGTACTTCCTTCTCTTTGGTTGATCTCTCAATAAAACAAGTTAGTAGAACATTTCTCTTGGTTTTAATATAAATTCCACAAATCGAGTTATCAATATTATCCCAGGCCAGCATATTTTACTAGCAAATCAATAAACAGAGCACACACAAATTTGCACACCCAATTGCATACTCAGTCATACATAAACATAAACCTCACACGCGCACGCACACACATGCATAAAGCACACACACCCACACATAAACATTACATAAGCACGCACACAAACTTTATACCCACACACCCCCACTTGCATGCTCAGATTTTTATTTTATTTTCTTATTATTTACAAGAACTTTGTTTCTCTTTTGCACAGTTAGCTATGTATCACCATTTAATTTACTAGGGGAGGGAACAGAATCCTGAATGTAAATACAATAGGTTTGTGGCTGCAACAATGCATGCATTCAACCAACCATACATTTTATTGTTCCCATTTCTTTCTCCACATACCTATTCGGTTTAATTTATTCATTTAAGCGTTTATAGTCATATAGGCTCACAATGCGGCTTGAAAGCCTGCGTGATTCCATTATGACAGTCTATTTTGATTTCATTGTGTCTATAAATAATATTGGTATGTCGTTACTGTACTAACGCGTTTTATATAAAAGGAATCTTTTTGCGACGGATTTCTTGGAAAAGCCAAAAAGTAGATAATTGGGCCAAATCTCGTTTTATAAGTTTTAGAAAATATAGAATTACAGGGAATAAGACGCACATTTAAATAAAATAAGTTTATTCCTTTGTTGTTAATGTGAAATGGACGAAACGTAAAGAAAAGTAATTCACATAAGGAATAGTTAAATATAATGGGATGAAATAAATAAATGAAGACATTGGGCAAAAAATAGATTAACGTAATTTAGAATAAGATTCGTATCCAAATGTTAAACTAAAAGTAGTAAAAGCAGTAGGTGTAGTTGTAACAATTACAATACTGGATATACAGAATTAATTGATATATAGAATTAATTGTGGTTACCGCCATCTGTAGGACACGGTCGCAACTACGGTGGTTGCAATCGATGTGGCGGTCTGTAGCACCTCCCCGTCAGAGGGTGTATGTTATGCGGTCATATCGATTGTTTTTTTTTGTCAGGTCATTCTTATAGAAGTTTCCAGCGGGATTATCCTCACCGGTATTGTTCTCGCGAGACCTAGAATTATTTTAGTATATAAGGATGATCGCAGTGACACGATGATTTTATTTGTTGTTTGAGAGGTCATTAGTCCACTACTCTGAAAATTTATAGTCTGAAGTTATTATAGTGAAGAATAGATTGTCTTCAGTTTGGAGGTTATAGTTTGTGTGTGTTCTCAGATTTGATCTGGTAAGTTGTTCTTTTAATTGCTGTTCTATTCGCATAATGATGATGTGTTATTGATAAAAGTTGTGTATCTTCATAACAGGGTCGTTAGTTCTGGGAGAAAACCCCGTATACAATTTAAAAGGACATATACTCTGAGGTGTCACTCCTGGTGACATGGAGGCCGAGACTTTGAGAACGCAGATCACTAGGGAAGCTCCAGAATCTGCTCTACCGGTCCCCAACCACTGACGGTCACAAGAATACCTGAGCTAAACAAGTTCAAGTATCAGTTCCCTTAAACAGTACCTGGTCACTTTATTACTGCTGACCGGCGTGAGGCTGGTGTATTATACATCTAAGCGTGCCACTACTGGCACAACAACATTGTCTATATATAATTGTGCCAATAACTGTGTGATGCTGCTTTGTTGAGAAGATTGTTATCTGTATATGTCTGTATCATTTGAGCTTCTAAAATCACTTCTATTTATATTTATGTTTCTACTTCATGTGTAATGTTTTTAAATAACTATCTGTGACTGTGGTATTTCTTTGTATGTAAATATAGTACAACTGTGTATTGAGTTTCATTGGAGATCAGCTGACCTGTGCACCACCTAGAACCTCTGTTAAAGGCGCCCTGGGATTAAGAAACTCTGTTGCTCACCTGGACTAGCCGGTGTGTAACCCTAGTGAGGAAAAAAGGTTACAGTGTGGTATTTACTAGTTCTGTATGAAAGTCTCTAGTTGATATACGAACAGACTCAAATAAAAGCTTAACATAAAATTGATTACTGAGTGAACTAATCAATTTTATGTTAAGCTTTTAACCGTACTTACCTGCCTAAGTAATCAATTTAATCAAAAAGTGAAAGTTAAGTTAGCAAGTATGTATGTAGTAGGTACCATCAAAATTACTTCAAAGTGTGACAAACAATGGGTTAGAAGCTTTAGGACTACTTCTCGTTAAGGCAAGGTATCAATATGAATAGTTCGCTATAGGACTAAATCTCAATATGACTACATCGCATTTGAGTTGTAAACAATCCAGTAGGCTAGTCCTTTTATTTGGGTAAGAATTCACTTAGATAATATCCTTTCACTTGATGTTAATATCGTCGTGTCATAAGGAGTGAACGGTATGTTAAGTCATATGTGAAAAAAAACGAGATTGATATTTATTCGCAACGTATTGAGTATACCTATAATATTATGACATATACTGAAATGAGATAGATACTAATACGATTCGTTACATCGTTATATGATTATGTGGACATTTAGTAACAAAGTATTATATACTCATTGGCACTGGGATATGACTGTAACTCATATCCCAGTCCCAGGGAAAAGGGTTGGGCCACGGCCGGTCTGAACCCAAATCCAAATGAACTTACAGGCACCAAATAAACCTACATATTGAAATATGTGTTATGTGTTCCTTGTGGCCCCAGTGTGCTTTTGCTACAGCTCTTTGCCTGACAGAGTCACGGGTTGTTAAGACGCCTCACTGTATAAACGGACTGTATAAATGTCAAGAGAAGAAGTCTATTTATTAAGAGATACTGATTTCGGTAGGAAGTTATGAGTAATGAGTTAATTAATTAACATTTTTTTAATTTACAATACATTTTTACCTGAAGGACAGCAGTTAAGCATGAAGTATACGTACTTCCTGTCTAATTACGTAATTGTATTTGGCTTTTCTATACTTTAAACTTACATTGATACTGACCAAGTACACTATTTCATTATTTTGTTTATTATATACAATCAGACATAAAATTGTTTACGTAATCTAGTTGTAAAACATATCTATGAGTTGCTAGAACTTGAGTTTGTGCAGCGATTAAGCCGCGCACACTGTCATGGTTTATAGGATGTGTTGAGTTATAGCTATGATATAATGTGCCGCTGTAATGTGTTTGTAAATCGCAGAAATTGTATTTTTGCAGCAGCTGGGAACATAATATATTTTGCCCACCTTCCGTGTTCGATTTATAATATATATTGACGGTCTCTGTGGCGTAGCGGTATTCGATGTATTTCGTGCATTCGACTGCTACGACTGGGGCGCGGGTTCGATTCCTGCTCGGTATAAATATTTGTATGCATGAATATGTCTATTTGCATTGGTCTGGGTGTTTCTATGTATAATATGTATGTATTTATAAAAAAAGTATATTAGTATGTTTATCCGCATGTCGCAGAATATTTATTTAATTTATTAATTTAATAGATGGGTATCGTACAATCTATAATGGTATGATAACATGGAGTATTACTTATATTCTAGATGTCTTATTTGGGCAGCCTCCGTGGCGTGGCGGCATTGAAAGCGGCCGCTACGCAGGAGGCGCGGGTTCGATCCCCGCTCAGTGCAAATATTTGTATGCATGAATATGAGTATTTGCATTGGTCTGGTCGTGCCTCGGAGAGCACGTTAAGATGTCGGTCCCGGTTGCCATACGAATATGTATGACAGTCGTTATACGGGAAATGGGTGAAATAGCCCCACATAGAAGGGCTGATCACCCGTCTGGTCAAACGGCGTCCCCACTGGCAGTATGTATGTATATTCTAGATATGAGAGTTCATTAGTACAATATTATAACAGCTACAGGTCAGATACAACCTATAATTTCTTTGGTCCGACAACTCCGGGATAGATACTTAAAGGGCGAAGGTCTAGTTTAAACTCAAATATTGAGATGAGATAGTCAAACGCCCTATGATATGATTATATTTGAAAGAGAAAAATACAGGATATAACTACCTTGTACCTATATGATGCCATGCCAATGGAGGCTGCGTAACATTACTTCATTCTTTAGAGACAAGGGGTGGTGCAAGATTGTCGGTATGAAACCCACGCCCACTGCCACCAAGTACACCGAGAATCCGTCCTTAATCCGTTTCTATTCAGCGTTGTATAATACGTTTTTTCGGAAAGCATCAGAAACTCATATGAGCAATGAGCAACCTCCATGGTTGTTCATGTATGCTGATGATATCGTACTGGTAGACGCCGTTAGGGGCAGATTTTGTTTTGCTGTATCTTTCCTTGTGAAATTGTATTAAATTGTATGAAAATTAGATTCCCATTGGGAGCGTAGGTTCGTATCCTAGTATCCTACCAACTGCGCCATGTATTATTATAAAATAAAAGTATTTTTAAAGGAACACCCGTTTATTATAACATAACATAACTTCACGCCTGTATCCCCGAAGACGTGGACAGAAGTGTATTACACACCCACGATTCGCCAGTTATGTTTAGGTCCCAATGTAATAGGGGGCGAGCCTATTGCCATCTACCGGGCACATTACTGAGCGAGCGATAATCAACATTTTTAATACACACAACTACGAAAAGTCAGCGGTGTGTGCCCGGGGCGACTGGGGATCGAACTCGAGACCTTGTCTCGGCAGTCCGTTACGTACACCACTGGGCTATCGCCGTTTATTAGTTATCTTAATATTATTTTAATTACAGCTAGCTGTCACCCGCGGCTTCACCCGTGGCATACTTCGCCCCGTGGCAGCTATTTATCCAAAACATGCCAGTAAATTTTGTTTTTTCAGGCAACTTTTTAATTTTTTCTTTCCATAAGAACCATCTCGTACTTCAAGGAATATTATAAAAAAAGAATTAGCGAAATCGGTTCAGCTGCTCTCGAGATTTGCGCTTAGCAACACATATTTACAAACATGTTTGTAAATAGACCAAAAAAAAACCTGCCGCTGAGTTTCTTGCCGGAGTCTTCTCAGGACAGGGCCGCGTTTCGAACCGGTGGTCCATTTGGCAAACATTAGTTTTTTTTGACGTTTTGTAAGTGCCGTATTAATGGTCTATAAAGAATAAATGGTTTTTGACTTTTGACTTTCAGCGATTCATTTTTATATTATAAAAGATAAAGATATATGAGCTACAGTACAGCCTGTCATTACAGTGATGCCCGTTTAAGTGAGGGGACATCACTGTCGACTATTTAGTGATCTATAGTGATGCTACAGAAATAGGACTTCACCTTAGAGAAGAATTAAATTATGCTGGATAATGTTCTTGTTTGGATGGACATTTTACGTTGTCATGTTAATCCTTGCTCAGTTTTCTCTTTTGTCTGTTTTGGCCTTGTCTAACAACGTGTAAAATGCTTGCAGTCATCATCGTAAATTTTCGACGACGTTTTTAACGATTTTCGCGAGAACAAAAGTACTATAGGACTATAGACGCGGTAATAAAATAGACGTTAACAATTATTTCGCTTTTTTGTTTTCGGATAATGTTATTTTGTCATTATTATTTTTTTCAAGAAGCCTTGCTTGCTTGAAAAAGTGACGAATAAGATTGTATTATTTTAAACTTTATGAATAATAGCTGATAACTCACGAAAAAAATTGGGTTGATGTGACACCTTACAATTGAAATATGGAATAACACTAAAAGTATAGTATGTTATTATATATTCTCCGGGGGCGGCGATAACTTCATTGCAGAACTTAGCATTTAATTAATATCTATGTAAGCAATAAGTAATTTTCTTGAAATATTATAAATTTATCCTTGTATAATTTTAGTTCTTGTCCAAAATCACCTTGCAAGAAAGAGTTATTATACGATTGAACAATGTTTGAATGCAATAGGCTAATTGATATATATTCGATTGTCTACAATAATATAAGCTGTAAAATATTTTATGCTGAAAGCCAAAAGCACTGCAGTATAAAATTACGTACAAAATACGTAATAACGTTTTTATCTCAAAAAAATATTACTTGGTAACTGGGAGCTTTGATTCGATTTAGGTGGTTCGGTATAGCAATAGGATTTCGTTTCCTCAATAATCTGAAATCGTAGTATTGTCAATTTGTGATTATTGAGCAAAAGCTAAAATGTTCTTTTTATGGTACTAGAAGAGAGTAGGAAATGTCCCATGGAAGTACTTACCCTATCACTTAAAATCATTCTTTTGTTTCTAATAAACTATTAGGAGCGGACTATCCGCGCGTTTCAGCGGACGTGTTACTAGTCCATTGAAATGTTACAATTTAAGGACCTTTTTTTTATTATCGTGCGGAAATCCCTTCGGATACCCCCCCGCCGGCCAGCGGGGGCGGTTATGTCGGGCTTGCACCGACTAAAACCGCACGCCGTCTCGGGTCTTCAGACGCCGGGGTGTAAGGTTACCCATAGAGCATATCCCTCGCACCCCGGCTGACCCTGGGCCATCTCACCACTAACAGCATCGCTCATCCTGTCTCCTCTGAAAGCAGAGGAGTACGGAGAGCGATGTGTTCCCGCCACGTTGAGTATTGGCCGACGATCAATGCCAACCCTATGAAGGGGTGAAGGGGAAGCCATTCACCGCCGCCCAGGGTATACCGGCCGCTCCGTTTCCGTTCCCCCCGGACTGCAGCGGGATCGGAATCGGAGCGACACTCGAGGAGGTTACCCAACACACACCCCACAATTTAAGGACCTAATATTGCATTTGTTAGAGGACGCAATTTTATTTTTGGGACATGTGTCATGTGTTCAATAGAAGTTTAACCCCAAGTTTGTGGGGTTGCCCCCCATGCCCCCCGGCCACCATCTTGGAAAAAGGGGTGCAAACACCTTTTTCGCGACATCTCGGAAACTATGCGACTTACAAAAAATTCGAAAGGACATCATTTGTAGCAAATCGCTTTGCCTACAAATATATTCCAAGACTTTTTGCCGTAAATTTAAAATTAAAGAAGTTATAAGCAAAAATGTGAGAAATCTTCTATAAAAATTTAGCTAGTATGTAGCTAGCCGTCACCCCCAGGTCCGCGCTCATGGAGGACGGAGATCGTTCTGTGGTCTCCGCCGCCCGGTGTGCCTTCTACGGCACGAGAGAGTGCTAGACCTGTCCCGTACCTTTTCTACCGCCTCATTTGCGCGCATCACTGCATCGCAAAAGAAGGGGTTCTACGCACTCTCGCTACGGACCATGGCCAGCACCAGGGTCTGCAGCTTGAAGCTTCCCGCTCCGAGGGCTGCTTCAAGGACATGGGGCTGCTCCATCCACTTTGGGCACTCTGCCAGTATGTGAAGCGGCGTGTCCACGGAGCAGCCTCGGCAATGGTGGCACTCGGACGTCGGCTCCCGGCGTATACGATGCAGGAACTCACTGAAACAGCTATGTTCGGTGCCATTCCTCCACCTGCTTAACATTTCTACCTGCTTAACATTCTCGAAAATGTACACTCGATCACTCTATCAAGAAATTACTATAAGAAACAATAATTTATTAAGTTCTATAGTAAGGAAAATTGTTTTAAGAATGATAGAAAGAAAGAAAAAATAAAAATAAAAAAGGTCATAAATACTAAGTTAAACTTTGTAGTTTATCAGCGTTATAATGAATAAAATTAAAAAAAATTATAGAGAAAAAATTTCCTCAATGGGCCTCCACAAGATTGGTCTGAGGTAATTTATTTGTAAAGTGTCAAAAAAATAAGTTATAGAGCCAAAAATATTTTTTTTATAGAAATTTTCTCACTTTTTTGTTTATAACTTCTTTAATTTTGAATTTAAGGCAAAAAAAAATTTAATATGTTTGTAGGCAAAGTGATTTGCTACGCATAGTTTCCGAAATATCGCGAAATAGGTGTTAGCACCCTATTTCCGAGATGGCGGCCGCGGGACAAGGGCGGCAACCCCACAAACTTGGGGTTAAGCTTCTATTGACCCTTGACATGTCCCAAAAATAAAATTGCGTCCTCTAAAAAATGCAAAGCTCATGTAACATGTCAATGGACTATACGGATTGTTTGATAATTAACTTAAAATATTTATTTTCCACTTTAAATGAGCAATACATGTAACAGCTGTAATTGAGTAATTAATAATGACTACATGGAGTGTTAGCAAGAAAAATGCAGGATGAAATTCCATATTTAGTGCCGGTTAAGCAATACACCACACCATTGTGCAAACCGAGGGATAAAATTAGGTTTAATTTTTTTAGCACTTCATATAATATCCATACTAATATTATAAAGAGGGAGGCTGAATTTTGTGAGATTGTTCATATGTTGTTGGTTATCTTGTATTGGAAAAATCCTTCACCATTTGAAAGGTACCTTATATCCGATGGACATAGTATATTGACATATTATATGTAAATTACGATGGCTTGAGTTAAAAAGTTAAAAAAAAAACTCATAATATATACACCGAAGCGAATCGAGGGCCTCAAGATTAACGGCTATTGAAAACCGTAGCAGTTTTTTAGCTATTACTATTGATTTACACTTTAATCGTCTGGATGAGTAGGTATTAAGGTTTTTTTTCGAGCGTGAAAGTTATCTAGAGGTCAAACGTAGACGAACTGATGTCTACTTTTTTAGCATTGATGATAGAATGTAACATTTTTTATGCATCTTAGCGACATCTGTTGATTCGTCGTGGAACCCTATACAATCGTGTTATCGGTTAGGTCTCTTGGTTTTCGCTTTTGAACGCAAGATGGCGCCAGTACTTTGCCGCTACACTTAATTATTCTATTAATGGTCGAAATAGTTTGTTTACATTTTTTCTGTAGGGATATTAGTATTGTGATTCCAGAAATGTCAGACGAGTTCCGGTATTGACGGATTGCTCGATCATTCTAATAATAAGTAAGGGTCGAATAAGTGGCCGGATGTGCCGTGTTGTGGTTTTCTAGAAGATTCCTCTGGAGTAGTTATAAAGAGGGCCTCGAGCGTGAATCAGGACTTTTTTTTGGATCTGTTATCGGTTAAGCTATTGAGTTTGGTCTGTCTATTTTGCTGCGTAAAATACTGTGAAATTAATTCTTGGTTGGAGAGAGTATCGAGTATTGTGAGCTGATTGTCACCCTGATTCCGGGCATTGCGTACACCTCGACGTCTGCTGTGAAGTGAATTTGATCAAGGAGAGGCCGGATCCTGATGCAGTACAACCCTCAGGCATCCGAAGGTTCACAGATCGCACCCAAAGCCTGCCCACCTCACCTCAGGACTCACCTAAGGACGGACCACCTTTGTATTGACTTTTTTGATTATTCTTTTTGTACATAACCTTACTCTTATAACATTGTTAAAGAAAACTTCAGCCCAACATTTTGTTGCTCCGAAAGGGAGTTTAGGAGGGTATAAAGGTGTTAATAACTCCTAATAAAAATTACACCAAATCTCAGACCAGCATCTTTGCTGCTCCGAAAGTGAGCTCAAGACTTTGCTTGTATTGTCAGATACCTCAAGAGATCCCAACCAAGGATTTATAACTTTATTTATTATGTTGTGTGTCTAGAATAGCACTGGAGTTCTGTGTTGCTTTTATATGTATGAAATTTCTTGGTAATTATATGTATGAAACCTCTAATTTGTTTTATTAAAGGTGTCCCCTTGAAATGCACAAATTTAATTATGTAGCTATTTATAATTTTATGTATTTATTATTTTAACAAAGGCGCCCTGGGATTGATTGAGTACTTGCTACCAGGCCGACTGGGTCAGCCGGTGAGTAACCAGGTGAGATTTACTGGTTACAAGAATTGATTTTTACTTTAACGGGTTCCCGGGGCTAATTTTTTTTTTAGCTGGACTTTACCTTTGTTAAGACTTTTTACTTGTTGCTCAGCGCCTTGGGTGATTCAGTTACTGCACTTTGGTATAATTAGACCTGAATACCAGCTGTCTAGGTTATGTTTAAGTATGTCCTTAATTCGTTAGCATAAAATTTCACGTAGTAGATTTCGTTTTTAAACAAATTCAAAAGGAAGGAATCGTGAGCAGTTTTTTATTTAAGTATATTTATAAATCATGAAATTTTACCAAATAGGTATATTTTTATTATTCTTTTATTGGCTCTAAATTAATATGAGAAGGTTCTATAACATCAATAATTTGAAGTCAGTTTAATCACTACATTATCATCATCACTAACATTATTACTACATATTATAAAACAAAGCCCTGCGCCGCGTCTGCCTGTCTTGTCGATAAACGCAAAAACTATTGCACTAATTTTCATACAGTTTTCTCCAATGAATAGAATGGTTTTAGTATATAACGAAGGTTTTAGTAAATCATTTGTCAGGTTTTTGTATACATTGGGTAAAATATAATGATATTTGTTGGAGGTGTCGGAAAAAAATTAGGCGTCTGGGAGTTTTAAACGAAAATGCTGCCTTAAACCCTTTGGTGGAATTGTGTTCAAGCTGAGTAGGAACAAGGCATGATGGTTTTAAAATATTCTGTGTTAAAATATTATGTGGAAAATGTTGTTGGTCTCACACTTAAGTTATGGTAAATAAATACTTTAGAAATTAAGCAATTATAAAGCGGTAGTTAGAAAGCTATTTATACAAATACGGTATTAATTCTTATCATCACTATATATTATAAAACAAAGTCCACCGCCGCGTCGACAAACTACTGCACCAATTTTTTGTTATTCAATCAGGCTTTAGGCGGATGAACGGACCCGGTTGAAATTTGGTACAGATATAGATTAAACCCTGAATGAGACATAGGCTTTTTATCCCTGGAATAGGTTCCCATGGGTTGCGGAAACGAGATCAAAATTTCATGATTACTTTTGGTCGCGATAACCGATATCCACGCGGGCATCAGCTAGTTTAACATAAATTGAGATGGACCATCCTGCTCGAAACTTTAAAAGGAGGAGGTTCTATATTCAACTGTATCTATGTTTTTTATGTATGTCCACCGATATCTCCGTCGTTTAAAAACCGATTTAAAAAAATATTTTTGCGTTGGGTTTGGTTCAAGCTAATCCCGTATCAATTTTATTTTAAATATTTTCCGATCGTATTGATCGTAACAAATATACCTATTACTTAAATATCCCTCTATACAACTTACTTCAACAACAAGATTATCGGAAGGTATTGGATTGCTTCACGCTGAATATGTCTAATATGTTCTCTTTAACCTTTCCTAAAATCAAATAAATTAAAAGTTTAGAGACTTTAGCTTGTGCTTGTTCCTTTTCGTGGTTATGTCTGGCTACCGTTGTTATAACCGCTAACCGTTGAATAAGAACATTCCCCCTCCATCAGCAATGAAAATGAGGTGAGTACTTTAGAATAGAAAAATAAAGCAAATTCACTTGATAACATGGAACAATTAATAACCAAAATTTGTAGCATTTGTATTTCTACAACAACAGAGGTGGTGAACCTCTTTTGCTGTAGTGTAAATCACTTATCTGTGGGTAAAATTTCAGTCAATCGCTTTAGGGAAGTCACGTGGCACAAATTTGCAGAAGGTTCCAGTCCTTATTTTTTATCTTAATTACCTGAAAATGACAAACAATATAAATATTTAAAACTAGCTGATGCCGCTGATACCGCTCCTCCCGCGCGGAGGTCTGTTATCGTTTCTTGGTTATAACTTCAGTTCTACTTAACCAATTGCAATCAAATATACCTACAGCAGACTGTTAGTCTGACCAAGATCATTCTAATAGAAAAAAAAAACATATCAAAATTCATTCAGCAGTTTTTGCGTCCATCGCGACTAACAGACAAACAGATAAACAGATAACAAGAATTCCAAAAAAATATTTTTGTGTTCGTTTCGTTTATTTAACATCTTTCAGCAATCATTTCGGCAGAATCGTTTATTTAACATAACCCTTTTTTTTAATATCTCTAATATACAGACACAACTAGTTTACAATTTTACTAGGTCTGCAAGGCGAATCGCTGCTTGCAATGTTGAGCTGAGTAAGACATCGTGATTTGAATTATTAAGAGCGATTTATTTATCATTAAAATCATTCATTCATCATCACTTTCATCAATAATTTGTTCAACTGTGGTGGTGGGAATCAGATGTTGAAAATTTTGAACAGTGATCATTCCTCCGTGGCAAGTCCGATTTTGAAAATTCTTTTCGAAAGTCACAACTCTGGACATGCTTTCTGAGCGTGTAAAGTTTGGTCACAGTGTCTCGAGCGGTTATTATGTAATTCCATCTGGAATTTTTTTAACGGTCATCATTCCTCTGTGGTAGCAATAATTTTTTCAAAATATATCCATAAACCTTCCTCTGATTGACCTCTTTAATCATGCCAAATTTGGTTTTGATTGGATTATTAGTTTAGGAGGAGACCTGTGACAAAGAAAATCCTGAAGTCTGGTATGAGGAGCTTTCGCTCGACTTCGTCTCACTCAGCTCAATAATTGTATAGATAGATCTATTGTACGTTATTTACACAAAAGAAGAGAATATAAACTTTAAATGTAGCAAATCTCACACTCCTCTGCAATAGAGCATTATTCTTAAAAAGAATTCGGAATTTGTGCTTCGCGTATGATTACACACGTACTACTTCGGTAATGTACATTTTCCATTACTGTGATATGATAATTTGCCGTGTGCTCTAGCACCCCTACTATCTTACTCTACCAAAAAACCTTACCACACCAGACAGTCATTGTATTGCGTATTTGTGATTCACGAGCAAAAATCCAATATATAACTCTCGCAGTAGCATGTTTATTCATACATTTATCACACATATTTCTAAGCGAGGTAACCTTGGAAGTATAAAAAATATTGCGATATTATTGTCGTCTCGTGATGTGGGTGCATATTACAAAAATAGGCACAATGGAGAATCTGTGGGTTGAGTGAATATTATAATCATTTAGCATGACAACAATGGGCGGTATAAAATCATATTTAGACGTACGTTTGCTTAGAGGATCTTAAAAAATTAACTTCTCAAAACATCATCATCATCATCACAGCATTACTTCTGGTTACAATTAATACTTGCACTTTGGGTCCGTTCTCTTACTATTTGTCTTGATTTAGCATATCTCTCCTGACAGTCATCTGACCCACCAACACCGAGAAAAAAGTCTGGGCCAAAACCTTGTCCGTTAATCAGCAAACTGTGGAATGATCTCACTGCTGTTTTTCCCCAAGCTACTACAATATGGGGTTCTTCAAGAAGGGCATTAGAAGGTTTTTACAGAGTCGGCATCGAATGTGACGCCCCTGGTGTTGCACATACCCATAGGACCCGGTAACCGCTTCCCATCAGGTGGGTGGTGTGCTTGTCTACCACATAAGTGGTAGAAGAAAAAGGTGTACGTGCGAGTAGGTGAGTAGGCTTGGGTTCGTAAGATCTTGGTGAGGTCTCATACGCTCAACTCCTTGACACAAACATAAGCAAATAATAAATATAAGAACACCCAGACTAGGGGGGACTTTGGTCACCACTTAATAGTATAAATTAAATAGCTAAAGAAAGTTTCTCGTAAGTCAATACCTTGTATCTTTAATTTATTGTGTGAAGAGGTTACGGGTTCGGACCCCACTCAATATACCATCAACCATCAACGTAACTTATTCCTTACTTAGTCATAACACATGCAATTTAGCTTAGATGCAATTGAAGCTGGAAGGCTTAATAAAAATACAAGTAATTTATGGTCCACTCTACTAATATACTTTTATTACGAAATAAAAATAATGATGTTCTCCCATGTATATCATGTATTCGACTTGTTTTCATGTTCTGTGGTACCATAACACTCGACGGGGATAGACATAATAACCACGATGCGATATTCTGTGGACAAGGTTCAAGTTTCGATTCCCTGGTAGAGCATAAAATTGCATGTATATTGAATTTCCTAGTCAAATATACTACCCGTATGAAATTCAAACGCATCTAAAATATCTTACATATTATTATGATTTAAGATGTAGGTATAACATGAGTATCACAGCCGTGACATATTAGATGGCTGATAAGATCGGCCTACGCTACCGGAGGTTTCGAATATCCTAGCCTCTTACTTTGTTACATTTTATATTCAAATTAAGACCTCATGGATTGAGATGATGCTTATCAGGTGCGTTGTGTGTTGTTGTGTATAGGCGTAACATGCGTTTTCAGAAACTACTATAACAGGTTTCATACTGTAGAGCAGTTTCGATCATAAAACTGCTACTGTAAATTTAATCAATATAATATTATAACAATATCCGCTCCAGTTCCCGCGACCCACAGGAACCTCTTATCGTAATAAAAAGTAACCTTTGCATTTGCTGACCCCTGAACGCAATCAAACCGAAATTAGATTACTATGTAGGGTTTTTCGCAATCGTACACGGTGGTACCCACCCGGCCGAATTTTGTGCCAAATTTGTGTCATCAAATTTCTACCACCAGTTAATGATGATGAGATATCCATATCACATACCTACTATACAACAAAATTGCACGAATAACTATTTTATTGCATCATTGTCATCATAATTTATGCATGCATATTACTAAAGCGAACGAGCTAATGAGAGGGTTCTAATTTATGACCTTAAAATTACACAATGATATCTTACCCAATAAATTGTTACCGCTTTACTTCTTAATACCCACCTTATTAGTCCTTTATCTTTACTTACTCTTTGTAAATATACATTAAGCATAGTGACTTGTGTGAAGCCCGTGGGGGTTTACACACGTAAAACAAAAAAAGCATAGTGACTGAAAAGAAATTCTGTACCTTAGAGTGTACATAACAATTTCGAATTTCTGTTCTATTTGGCACTGACGAAAAGCCATGGAAAGAAATGATTATTTTATCCATTATTCATGTTGAAGAGCACTTAAGGAAAATTTCTCAAATCTTACACACTTTATTGCATTTGCAGGTTTTTATCTGGTATAACTTAAATTGTTTATAAAAACTTCGTGAGCGAGCATCTCAGTTTAAATTTGCTTTTGTGCTTCGAGTGTATTCTATATTGATTCTATTTTTCATATTTTTCTATTCAGCTAGTCGTTATAATCATTTATGGGACACCATGGAATACTCCTCGCTATCTATGCCGACAGGCTCTCATTCATATTATTTTGAATTGATTTGTGGGTAGATATCTAAAAATATACTATTATAACACAATGGATAACATCCTTGACAACATTGCGTAAAATAACCTGAAAAAATGTTTTGAATTTTCAGTACAAAAGTAGTATTGTAATTATAATTAGAAGTTTAAAAATGAAGCCAAAGCAATCGGCTTATACCTCACCACTTTGTTCGTCAGTTGTTAACATTTGGTGCTAATACAACAATATAGTTATATTATGTGTTAAATGTAAAAAAGAAAATAGACAGGTGGGATCCTCAGAGCGATATTGAAACTGCCATCAATAATTTATCTTGTCCATGTTGCACAATAGGAGAAGAAAGATATTTTGTTTATAGTATGAATAACTAAATAAAAGATTGACTCTATTATTTTAATAGAGTCAATCTTTTCGAGGTTACGTTTCACCTTTTTAATATCCACCATAATTATCTTGGGCACTTTTACTCATATTTCAGTGGCCAAATGATGTGGAAAATTATATGGATATCATGTAACGGTATCGAATGTCCGCATGAAACTGGGGTATGTTAGCAGAAAATTTGCATGTCAAGTAGATAGAGTAAACCAAGAAGGTTAAAAATGTAAGCTTTTTGGAGTAAACAAACACCTAATACCACAAAATGGTTCAAATTCATAATATATGTTTGGCGTCTGAAAAAAAAATGGTTTAAATTAAAAACATGTCCAGGGTCTGAAAAAAAAATCATAAGGTTATGTTCTCAGTAGATAGCGCCTAAGTCTCTTAAAGAGATGATAATGTTCAGCGCAGACCATTGATGTTATTTTTTTAACCTATTATTTTTGTCGCAGGAGGAGAAAGATCAGTTGCTGACAACTAACTGCTGGATCACACAGATTTGGACTGACTATCACTTGCGGTGGAACACTAGTGACTTTGACGGCATCAGCGTCATTAGAATACCATACGAGAGGGTCTGGCGACCTGACATCATACTTTATAATAAGTAAGTGGAAATAGACTGTCGTAGATTGACTTGTTAGTTCCGACGCAATCAATAAATTAACTGCTTAAATATTTCTATAAGAAACCGGAAACGTGGACAGTATACTTAGGTAATTTTCAATGTGTACGAATTTTTTCCTTCTGCAAGTACATTTTATAAGTTTGTCCACTATTACTCGTAAACTTGTAAAGTCTACTTAGCTGTGATCCTGTTTCTCTTTTAGGTCCTCAATATGTACTATAACTTAAAATTAACCATTTGGATTCTAACAAAAAATTGCATTCTTAATAATCGCTTAAAAATTGAATGTAATAAGTATTAGAGTTAACGGGATATTTACCATGTGTTTTTAAGAGTGTCCGATATTTCGGCACTGTTGCAAGCGCCATGATCACGGAGGAACTGGAGAGGCGGTTAACGGTGAACGAGTTTATGAGTAAATATATCGATCTACCCTCTTTCGTACTCGTCTCTGACGCGCAACACCACTACCACTGGTCTCACTACAGACTCGAACTCGATCACGGTCGCGACATACGACGCTTACCGTATCTACTCGCGAATTTGTTTTGGCTTGTTCCCCACTGTTTTTGCACAGACGGACCACTGGATGCCAAACCCATCCTCACGATTCAAATTTCAATCACAACAAGCATCGGAACATCGTTATAATAGGTCTTTACCTATGTAATTGCCGTTCTGCAGTACTGGCCATTTCAAATCAAAATAATTTTTGTTTGGCTAAGAATTCTAATTTCAAATTAATTTTATTTTAAAAACATGGAATTCATTTTCCAAAAGTAGCCATTTGTTTATTGATTAGTGTTACGTTTTCATCGCATTTTAATCTTTTTCTTCATCATGGATACGTTAAAAATTCGAGTAATTATGGAATATGAGTATCGTCGTGGCAGTAACGCGGCACAAGCGACATGCAACATCAACGACGTTGTCGGAGCTAACACTACAAACCAACGCACCGCCTGTTATTGGTTTGCTCGCTTCCGTTCTGGAAATTTCGACCTGAAAAATGAAACTCGCGGTCGTCCGAAGACTTTGGTCGACAATGACGAATTAAAGGCGATTGTGGAAGCCGATGATACACAATCTACGGCTGAATTAGCAGCAGCTTTCGACGTTAGCGTCAAAACAATATTGGTCCATTTGCATCAAATTGGCAAGGTAAAAAGCTTGACAAATGGGTGCCCCACGAACTCAATGATCGCCAGCGCGTCGGGACATGTCTTGCATTGCTCAAGGAATTTTGAAACGCATTGTTACTTGCGATGAAAAATGGATTCTGTTTGAAAACCGCAAGCTCTCAGCAAGTTGGTTGGATCCTGGTTCAGCACCTAAACAATGCCCTAAACGAAAACTTACCCTTAGAAAAGTGATGGTTTGGTGGTCTAGCGCCGGTGTGATTCATCACAGCTTCTTACCAAACGGGGTGAGCATAACTGCAGATGTGTACTGTGAAGAACTGAACACAATGATGGAGAAGCTGGCACATCTCCAACCAAGTTGGTCAATCGCTCGTCTCCGCTGCTCCTGCACGACAATGCGCGACCTCATACTGCAGAGCAGACGGTCTCCAAGTTGCAAGAACTGGGGTTGGAAGCTCTTTGTCATCCGCCATACTCACCAGACCTTGCGCCTACAGACTACTACTTTTTCCAGAATTTGGATAACTTCTTGGTGGGAAAGAAATTCAATACCCGAGAGGCAGTACAAAATGCCTTTGAAGAATTTGTTGCCTCCCGTCCAGCTGATTTCTTTAAGAAGGGCATCAATAAACTGCCGCTGCGATGGCAAAGCATTGATTGCATGGGTAATTACTTCGAATAATACAAATAAAAAATACATGAAAAAAAATCGTTTATATAAAATTTTTTTCATACATAACGGCAATTTCATAGGTAAAGACCTAATATTTACTCTTAAACTCGTTCAGTTCCTCCGTGATCATGGCGCTTGCAACAGTGCCGAAATATCGGACACTCTTAAACAACACATGGTAAATATCTCGTTAACTCTAATACTTTTGTTAGTGACCATGATAGTTTAAATACCTATATTGAATGTAATAACCCCATAATATTTAAAGCTTTTTTTTTCTAAGAATCAACATTTCTGAGTTATCATTCTGCGAGCATGTAATGCTCGCGAAGGAGATGGCGGAGCGCGCCCGGGAGAGATTTAGAACTCTCCCGACCCGCCGAGCCCAAAACTTGCTCGCCGCGCGTCGCAGGCGACTCAGGCGCCTGAGGTCGCTTAACGACCTCCGTTCTCCATGAGCGCAGGTCTGGGGGTGGCAGGTAAGGCCGCCTGTCACCCCAGCAGAAGCAGGCCGGGACGGTGGGCGACTAGCGCCCCTCCCTCAAACCGGGGCAACCGAAACCGGAGATGGCCCAGGGTCAGTCGGGGTGCGAGGGATATGCTCTATGGGCAACCTTACATCCCGGCGTAGTAAGACTCGAGACGGCATGCGGTTTTAGTCGGATCAAGCCCGACATAACCGCCCCCGCTGGCCGGCGGCGGGATATCCAAAGGGATTTCCGCACGAAAAAAAAAGGTAAATTACTTGTCTCATTCAAGATCAACTTGAAGTGGCAGTAAGCTGCATTTCGTATGATTTGTAAGAGTCCTGAATTTCTCGTCTCTTTACCTATCCGCGTTTTCCAATTATCATTTATCACTTTCTTCTTTTTCTTGATCTTTTTTATTTTCCTCTTTTTCCTTCCTCTTCGTGCCGGTAATAGGTATCTCATATTTCACTAAGGTATAAAAGCAATTAACAAAGCACTTCCTTGAGAAATTATACTTCGGGGATACAGGCGTGAAGTTATGTTATGTTATGTAAATTATACAAATTCTACTCACAGACATACAACATTAGACTTTTTAGAAGTAGCGTGGAGTAAACACATCAGGAAATTTTAAATGTAAATACAGCGAATTCATATTTGATATACCCTACTAAAATAAAACTATAATAAAATTCAACGGCTGATTACTATATCCCAAATCTGGACAACCCGTGTCTTGTAAGCAGGCTGTTTACCCTTATCTCGTTTGTCACTAGGAGAATTTCATATATCTTCATCATCGTTATAGCCTGATCCACTTACGTCATCTGGTGAAATAACTGAATGAGTTTATGCTTAAGAAAATAGAACAATGAAAAATTCTTTAGTTATTACAACAATATTTGTTCTCGGATAGTAATAATATGGTTGATATTTTTGAACGATTTAATTTATCATAGTATTAAATACCCTAGAAATGATTGAAAAAGATTTTTAGGCTGAATCTTCATGATTAGTTTAGTTTTAATGAGACGCCCAAAATTCTATCAAGGGAAATTCTTCATAATTGTAGCTAAATATTTTATACCAGTATCCTACACACTGCTATCAAATATTTCGAATGAGTGATTACCCGAACTTAATTTGTTTGTTGAATCTTCAGATACATATATCTAAAATTTCAAATCTAATCTAATCAAATCAATCTAATCTAATCAAATCTAATATCGTCTAAAAAGGAGTGGTTTGATCAAAGTGTCTCCCACTACTAACATGTATCAATAACGAGCTCATAAAATACTATTAATTAGCAGATTCTTTTATTATCATTTGGTTAATGCGTGAATAATTCAATAACCAAATTTTCAAATAATTTGAATGGTAGATTTTCCTGGACAATACATATTATTTGATGGCCTCCAAATATTATTTTAAAAATCCCAATTTCTGCAAACAACAAATCTGACTTACAGACGCGTTAAATAGCGCAGAAAGGCCCTATCTCGAAACAAAAAGGTCAATGCTTGCATGAAGATATTGAAAAGATAAAAATATTCACGCTAAGATACTAATGATGCGACAGAAATTCGGTTTTCTTCTTTAGAGATACATGGATCATTATGTATTGTGAAGGTAACACCAGAGCGCACAATCTACGACAGCGCGGTTCGGGATAAATCGTTCTTATTTATAATATAAATGACGCGTTTGTGTTGTACCTTGCGGATCCCAAATGATTTAATGTACCGCAATTTTATTTGGAATTGGTTATTTCCTTGTGATTTATGTAGTAACTCGACTGGTTTAGTTTGGAAATATACTATCTCTAAGTAATAGTTTTCAAAGAAAATAATGAAGTTAACTTAGTTTTTGTTATCAAGTATTAATGAATGCTCTTAATTTTGTTTTAAACTCTAATGTAAAAGCAAATAATGTAAATCTAATAAAAGTGGGTCTAAAACATTAAATTTTGTTCTAGCGTTTATTTTTATTTTTTACGTGTGAAAACCCCCACGGGCTTTACCCTACCGGTGCCAGCCATGAGGAGGGTATGTCGGCATCGAACCGACTAATACCACTCGGTGTCCTTCCCAAGCGCCTATTGCCAGGCACCCCGGGTACGCAATCGAAAGGATAACCCCAGGGTCAAACGTTCCACCAGGCGAGGCCGCGGTGGCGGCCAAAGTCCGCCGTCAACCCTGGGGTTATCCTTTCGAGGGCTTACTCGGGGTGTCCGGCTACGGACACACCGTGCGGTTTTAGTCGATACACGACATAACCACCCCCGCTGCCCGGCGGGGGGGTATCCCAAGGGATTTCCGCACGTAAAAAAAAGGGTCAAACGTTCCCTAAATTTGTGGGTAATTTATGTAATTTTCTTCTCTTCATCAGAGCGTCAAACCCAGTTGCATCCAAAGCTTGCGCCAGTTTGTGCCAGAGTTTCGTCCCTCAATTTGTAGGTGTATCGACTTGCAAGTGAGTTTAGTTTGGGCCTCGAAGATCTTGGTGGAGCCCCATACACATTGTTTAAGTATATAATAATTACTTTTCAAAATAACGCCCAGCGTGAGCTTACTTGGTGGTTATATTAAGTTTCTTATTCCAAAATTGAATGCAATTTGAATACTTACTTTGAAATATTTACAGTTATTATTCGAGTATATTTGTCATCAACCTGCTGGCCTACTGTGAATCTGGTGTGTTACAAACCATGTTATACATAAAAAAATTCAATGTTCTAAATTCAACTAAAGTTAGACAATTAAATTGCTGAGAAGAATATTTAATGTAATTCTCTGCGAAATTAACTCAGATTTGTAAAAAGCCTCAGCCTTCTGTAAATACTCTTTTAGTATTCGTCAGCTGGTATTGAATGAGTTTGCAAATGGCACGTTTATATTACTTGTTTCCATTGCAAAACAACAATAAGGCTGTAACTTTGTGAGAGCGTTAAGATCGCGTCTAAAGCAAATTCGTGTATTATATATATACATTTCTTTATTTCTTTCTTATAAAATATTCTATTGCTAGGCTAGGGCAATTCTTTGAGAACATTACGAATAATTCTCTGGTACTTTCACTTCAACGTTAAAGTAAGTGTTAATTATTTCCAATTACGATACGTACAGCACTGTTTTTTGGGCGTCTTTTGAAACTTAATTTTAAATTCTGAATTGCGTAATAGGGGCATTGCATAGAAGATAAATCACTTCGTATGTTCGAATGTTATTCGGAATCCTAGAAATATAACATAGTAGTAGTAAACATGTTTAAATTAATGAAGCATTCAAAATGGAACTGAGCTGTTAAAACTGTGGGGGCATTTGCACTTTTGTTACTTACTAAATAAAATAAGACAAAGGATTTTTGTGTAGTTAACCTACCTTTTTTTTGTTTTTTTTCGTGCGGAAATCTCTTCGGATACCCCCCCGCCGGCCAGCGGGGGCGGTTATGTCGGACTTGAACCGACTAAAACCGCACGTCGTCTCGGGTCTACAGACACCGGGGTGTAAGGTTGCCCATAGAGCATATCCGGGCATTTCCGGTTTAGAGATGGCCCCCTCGGGTTTGGGAACCACGGTGTCCCCGTCTTGCCCCGGTTTGGGGTTCGGTTCTGCTGGGGTGACAGGCGGCCTTACCTGCCACCCATATGTGCAATATATTACTTATTTCACTTCAAGGTATATATTCGTCTGTAACATTAAATTACTCCACAAAGCAGCATTTAAATTGTTTTTTCTATGTTTAAAATAGCGATTTAAAATAAAAGTAATACTATAGTTGAACTAAAGCGTTGCAGGCCGTCATAGACATAATAATAAAAGGAAAGTAAAGTTCAATTAAATGCTTTTTTGTCTACAGAAAGCAACCAAACACTATATTAAATAACAATCTATTGTTTTTAAGAGGCACGGGAAACGATGTAATGCTCGAAAGCCGAAGCCAAACAACAGTACTTACATAGTATTGTGTTTATATTTTGCTGGCGGTGACCTTACGTAATAGGGTACATGGGGCATAATGGAATTTCCAATTCGAAATTGGAGGCGCCATTCGTGGCTTACGTGACAACATCTTGCACGAGAATAATCGAAAAAATAAATTCTTTGTTTTTAAACACGATTAAGCTCTGAAATTTAATTTTCAGGTAATGTTTTTTATCAGATCAGTTTATAAACTAAGTGGTTAGTCTACCTCTGGCTTATCATACCTTTAAGAACATTATGACACCTCTCAGGTCGCAGGTTTCCTTAGAATGCTCTACCTTCTTTCGCTATCAAGTCACGCGTCCATCGTATCTTAACTATGACTATTTCTAAGTTACTATTTACAAGGAGTATATATTTATAAACAAATGAATGTTTGTGTGTTTGTTCCACTATCCGATTAAAGTTAGCTACGAGTAAAAAGTGGCAATCTGCGTATCCTAAAATTTTAGGTTATTTAAAAATGTATAAAAAGATACTCCACCGGCATCGGGTACAGCAGGGACTAAGCTTTATTATACAAAGTTTAGTCTTTTACACTCTTCACCCTTGTCAAATAAGACAGATGAGAATTAAATTCGTTTGAAATGCTGCTAGCAAGCTTTTATGAATGAAGGGCTAACATTATTTATCTAATACCTTTAAATGAGCAATTCTTACATATCTACCTATATGAATCTCGGAAACGGCTTCAACGATTTTAATGAAATTTATTATACAGAGGGTTTCCGGTGCAATAAATTGATCTAGCTAGGTTTCTATTATAGACAAAGTCGCAAAAAAAACAACAGAGCGAAGTTCGGTCATCCAGATATTACATATTTAAATGATATTATTTATACACATTCAATTAAATTTAGTTTCGACACAGTTTAACAAGACAACAACTAGGTATTTGCCTATTTTTTAGCCTTGCCTGCTTAAGGTTGCTTAAACTCTTAGCCATCTGGTGTTACAAGTATTTAAAGGTATGAGTAGTGGGTCGGGGTGCGAGGGATATGCTCTATGGGCAACCTTACACCCCGGCGCCTTAAGACCCGAGACGGCGTGCGGTTTTAGTCGGTTCAATGACGATATAACCGCCCCCGCTGGCCGGCGGGGGGGTATCCGAAGGGATTTCTGCACGAAAAAAAAATGAGTAGTGGGCATTTTTTGGAATCCATAATATATTTCTTCTGGCGTGCGGATTCGTCAGGTTCCTTTGGATAGGAGAATTGAACGGTAATTAGATCCGGTTTATCCGATTAAAACTCCCAATAGATTGATTATTTATTATTTATCACCTTATTAAATAAAGTAAATGAAAAAATCAGCAATGCTAATGCACTGTGATTCATGGTAATATGATATGATTCATACACTGTATGGTAATATAAAAATACAAAGATACACGTTATTCCAGCGTTTTGAAAAGTTCATGTGTTTCAATGCCGCAATTTCGTATCATTTGTATATGTCCACAACTGACTCTACGTCTGACTAAGTGTCACACAGAGCCTTCTGTTGTCACAAGCTTGATGGATGATGAACGTAGAGTAGGTACCTACCAAAAGAAAATGCTAGACCGAGCAAAAGTCTAACTAAAGATTTCGTTTTATTTTGTGATACTAATAAATAATAGGGCAAAATTTTGACACAAAATTGTTCTTTATATAAAATTCAAATGATACAAAGGTTAGTAGAAAGCCGTTACAAACGGTATAGTTGATTTTTCAAACGTTTACTTGTTTAGAGATGAATGAGGTCCGACATTATTCATATTATCAGAAAATATTAAAGGGAGTTAAAATTAAATACACCAAGAAAACAGGACTCTCGCATTTATTATACTCGCTCCACTCCACTTTTATTGCTTCAGATTAAACAGTAGTCTATGTGTTAATTCAGGATATTACGCATCTCTATCTCATCTCTAATCTCTTCTCTGATCCACTTGAATATTTCTTTGTGTAAGATAAAATGCTCGTTGGAAGTCGAGAATACAGTAAAACAGTAAACTATGGAGAGTGTTCACTACATAACTAAAAGCGATATATTAACCCTAACTATTGTAGTGATGGCAAAGGGTTCAGTTGCCTCCTGGTGATTAAATGCAGATAATTTGCAAAGCAGTTATGCCCGGAAATCTTAATTATTCTCCTAAAGTAACCTTTTACTTCAACACTCAAAATATCTTTACAGCTAGTGTTGCACAATTTATTATTTGAATGACCAAAACGAAATTTTAATTACCATTTTAAATTAAAGGTCTCTACTTTGCCAATCTCTTAATTTAATAATAATAACGAATTTAATATGTAAAGTGATTAAAATTATTTTAATTATGTAACATTGAAAATGAACCATTAATTTGACGTTAGTCTCAAAATTTATGCAAAAATGATTTTTCTCTTACTACGCTATACCGAACTAATAGTAATGCGCAACAATAAAGAATTAAGATGATTTTGTCCTTGTCTGTCCGTATTTCACTTTTAAATCAGAAATATTATTTTCAGTAGAACCTTTAGTACTTAACATATTTATTGATTCTTAAAGTCGTGGATACTACTGTCCATAGCAACAAGTCTTAGATTTTTCTGAACGATCATTAACATACAGTTCTCTTATACTATCCATCGAGTCCTTCTGTAGTTTAGATAAGCTATATTTACGTCCAGGCGCAGTAAGAAATTTTAAAGTCGTAGTAAAATTACAAATGAATCGTGTAGTAAATTAGTAAACTAAAAATTAAATCAAAACAGAATTAAATCGTATCGCTGATGGTGATTTGATAAGATTGATATGTTTGAGTATATGTCAATCTATCTTGAGTTACTGTGTAGTGATATGGGGTGCTACGCCAAAAAGTAACCTGATAAAATTGGAACGTGCACAACGAGCTATACTAAAGATAGCATACAAAAAGCCACGGCACGGCGCTATCAAATCAAATCATTTTTTTTTTGCGTAAAAACATGATATAGATAAGTTATAAAGTTCAATTGAGCATGCATGTTTTGGCAGTGGTGTACTAGCGCACAAATATTATTTCCTATCAGCTATGCTCATTTAGCCATTTATACAATTCTTTTTTAAATATTCTAGTGCTTAGTCCTTTGAGATACATTGGTATTTTATTGAAAATTCGTACACACATAGCAAGACAACTCTTATTATATTTGGTGGAATTCGGGATATCACTCAGCACAAGCCTATAGGGATCTCTCCGGCTACGTGAGTTTACATCTTTTGCTACTTTAAATAGATCACTATGCTGCCACTCAAACAGACATATTTCGTAAATATATAATGATGGCAACGGTAGCAGACTAAGTTTTTTAAACAACGGTCAACCTGACTCATCTGGTTTAATTCCACATATAGCTCGAATGGACTTCTTTTGAGGAATAAATGCCCTATTACAATCTGTACTATTACCCCACATTATAAGGCCATATCGTAATACAGATTCTACGTAAGCACGGTAAGATGTTATGGCAGTTTTACGGTTAGTTATATGTTTTATTTGTTTTAAAGCGTATACGTATTTATTAATTTTATTTGATACGCTCTCAACTTGGGTCTTCAAGCTCATATGCTGGTCCAAAATTATTCTTAGAAATTTAGTCTCCTTCACTTCATTTATTTTTTGTATATTCAAGTCAAAATTATACTTTTCATTGTAACATTGGTTAAACTGCACGTATACTGATTTATTTAAATTAATTTTTTAATTATTTATATTTAAGTATTCGATCTTCGTGATATTTAATTACATTTCCTGTTTTTTTATGTCACAATAATCGAGATGTCATCAGCATATAAGATGCATTTGTGATTGAAGATACTGGTGATGTCATTGATATATATTACAAACAGTATAGGGCCAAGTACACTCCCGTGAGGAATGTACTGATTCTCTTTATTCTGATTGCAAACCTTTGCAATCAGAATAAAGAGGTGGTTACAACGGTTGCGAAAAACCCTCCATAGTAATCCAATTTCGGTTTGATTGCGTTCAGGGGTCAGCAAGTGCATAGCCGGGCAGGAGGATTGTGGTCGCAGCACTAGTGGGACCGGTGGGTGTCACGCCGTGCTGCGACGACAATCCTCTTTTGATGAGGCCGTCAAGCTGAGTGCCACCATTGTTAACATGGTACGTGTATGTAATGGTGACCCTCTTTCCTGAGACTTTACGTTCAACTTACCATCAGGCGAGGTGAAGTCAAATTGACGTGTCCTAAATATAAAAAAAAATATTATTATTATTCTCTTCGTTTATTTTATAAGTTATAAATTATATTTTAAATACACTTAATAAAAAAATATATCAAATATATTTAAAAATATAAAATAGCATTCCACCGGTATAGGGTACAGGGACCAAGATATAAGATAGGAACTAGATATAGAAAAGCTGAAAAGGATAAACAAATTAAGTTATTTGATCTTGTTATGAGGAATGGTAATATCAACAAACATTTCTATTATTATTATTATTAAATACGTTTAGAGTCTACTTCTCAGAACACCTTTGGGAGTGGTCAGGGAACACGGTAATTAACTCGACCTTACGAAGAATAGTAATTTCTTTTTTAGTATTTACTGAGTAAATTTTTACAATGTTGATGGCAAGGTTCAATTTTGCAAAGTATAACGTAAAACTCTTCCTTGTGTTCGGATGGAACAGGTGAAAGTAGGTATCGTTAAAAAGGATAAAAACTAGATATTTTTCAAAGGGTACAGTAGTAACTGTCAGTACTGCATAAAGGCAAAGAATATCTTTATAGCGGCATAATGTGAGCGTAAACCTAATAAATAAAACAATTGAGGTACTGCAAAGTCAAAGACAAGCGAAAACCGCTACTCTGTTTTGTTCAACTCGTAGTAATTAATTACTAAACTACCAAGTGTGTTAGCTCCTTATTGATGGATGAATTTCTGCCAACGTTACTGTTGATTGATCTATATAGGTAATTAACAATATTTGACTGCACTTATGTGACTAGTTAAAGTTACACGAAAAAAAACGAACCCATCGCTGAATTGTTCCACATGAAAATCCCTAAAAATGTCCGCAGCAGCATATATCTATCTTAATCTTCGACCCGTCGCGTGGAATCTTTAAAAGCCCAGCTCTTACAAAAATGCAAAATAATTGCTTTCAAAATATTCCCACTGTTCTCTAACTTTATGCAGCTTCCCTCAAACGGTTATACTTGACGCTCCCATCGGTAAGATTCAGCTCGTGCGCTCGAATCGTTATTTTTATCTTAGTCTTTGTATTACTTTTTGTTGAATCCTATTTTAAACTACATTATTTATATTGTGTCAAGCACAAAATAACGAAAAAAATAATTATTAAACTAAACATGTTTCGCAGAGTGGTAAAGCGTATAAAATAAATAGCCTACCGCGTGGTGTGCTTGTGCAACGAAGTAATAATAGCGTTAATATAAAGTCAGTATATTTGTAAAACCGCTTCTATCGTCAAAAGAAAATGATGACATCAATAACCTGAGATTATCTTGCATCATCAGAGCGGTAGAGTGCAGAGGTAGCGTGCTCCAACGACTGCAGGTATGGGTTTGTTGGTATTCAGGTTTCAACCGGCCGGTGACGATATACGAAGCTTTTCACAAACTCCATGTAGTATTCAGTATGTTATAGCGAGTCCAGCATGTAGCACTAAAAGAAATACAGCGTTCTCCACGTGGGACATCACTGAATTCGTGAGTGGAAAGGGAAAAACCGGCAGAGTGCGAGTCGGACTGGCGCACGAAGAGTTCTGTACCATTTATTTATGAATATGGCAAAAATCACGTTTTTTGTAAGGGTATGTTGTTTTAAAGTGAATATATAATTGAATATTCTGTAAATTTTTCAAGCATCTACCTGTTGCCGTTATCAATATCGAGCAAAAACGAGATAAAAATCACGTTTCTTGTATGGGGCCCCCTTATATATTTATTTTATTCTGATTTTAGTATTTGTTGTTATAGCGGCAACAGAAATACGTCATCAAGTAACCCATTGGGTTACTTTGATTCAATTTACCTTGATGATGATCAAATACTTTGTCCAACCATTTATTTAACTATTGATAGCTAAATTTTTATCAAATAATCATGTTCTAGTGCGTAACCTATTCGATTTCACACAACAATCAACTTTATTTATGAAGAAATTGCAATCAATTTTACATATTGAAATTATTCAATTTTTTCTGTATATTTTATTTAAAAAAAAAATTGTACACCAGTTACATGACACGCATTATACGATTCATTTTATGGCAGCGGTTCAGAGGGAGCGATGTAGATACCCTATGTATCAAGTACTCCTCGGGTGGGGCAGGATGATGCAAGAACCATTTTGACTGAAATCAGCATATCTCTATACCTAATAACTTTTACGGGTATTTCGTATCCATAATAATAAATGACAGATTAATCAATGCATATGTCAAATATTTTATTTCAAATATGATATTTTCCGTTAATTAAAAATGAGGTTGAATTTTTGTGCATCAATGTGCCCTGTCTTCCGTATACATAAGCACTCCACCAAAGAAAAAAAGTGTCTAACTATTTTATTAAGTTTATATAGGTCTTGTAAATACACATCTGTGGCGTAGCGGTAGTGCATGCGAAAAATACGAATTCCCTGCGGTTAATATTTTGGGTCCCTAAAGATCCCATGCGATGATTCGCGTCGCAAAATAGGCGCGACGGGTCGAGGGTTAAAGGATAACTCATATATGAGGATATATATGGATGCTATTGAAAGTGAAGTTGAATGTTTATACCTAGCTACCTACCTTCTGTCAACCCAACCAACTTAAGTAAGTAAAAGCTCAAATAAAAGAGCTCTTTTCAGTTAGTGTTCTTAGACCTAAACGAAGCGTAGAAACACCGCACTTGGAACCGAAGGTATAGAGTAAGAAATTATGAACACTTTTGAATATACAGAGTAAGACACACTTTTCAATATAACTAATGAAAGTCGAGAAGTTTTAAATATTCCTTAGTTAATCTGTGCATCAATACCTTTCATTACAAAAATCAAGCAAATCGGTTGGATAAAAGGCTGAATAAAATTAATTTATTTTAATAATATGAAAAATAGTGTTCGTTATCAGTTTCATTTCATTTAAGGTGATATATATTATTGATAATGCCGACTATCTGTGCAATATGGACATTATTAAGTAATAAAATACAATATTTTATTTTATTATTTTTGTTTACTGCCAGTTTTATGGAAAACTCATTTGAAACTCTCCGAAATCTAAAGGAAATTGACGAGTTAGGCAAACTGACCCATTAAGGAAACTAACGGGTTGTGACCTGATTCAGTGGAACATGCTTGCCTGGATAATACTTATACACTCGTGACTTTGCACACATCGGTTGAAGGTATTGGGCAACATAGACTGAGTCAAGAAATTATACTGCATAGCAGAAGAATAGCGATTCAGATTCTTATACCACTTAAGTACCAGTAAGCACAACTATCTGTTGTTAAGTGGTAGCCGTGACCTATAAACACTGGCTGCACCAGATGTGTCACTCACGTGTTACTATCTGAAGTGGGGAAATGAGAGGGAAAAAGTGAAATGAGAAAAGGAATGGAAAGGGAGGAATGGCCTATGGGACTCTGACCAACCGTAGAAATGAATACATTATACTACTACTTAACATCGATTCTAAGTTCAAGGGAAGTACTACACTTCCCTGGTTAAATCAGCCTGATCACGCTGGGAAACTAATGGTTAACTACTTTAAAATTGCACAAACACTCGCACATTGAGACCGCGCAGGTACTATTCGCACGGGTGCTCTAGGTGGTATACCTCGAATATGAGGTACTACTTAGCCGAGTCCAGAAAAGATGACAAATTGTGATTGTTAGTGAAAAAAAAAGAAACAAGCATGAGAAACTTATTGAAAGATAAGTAATTCTAGTACTTATAAGTACCAAATAAAATTATAAGTTTAGCAAAAGAGCTCCCCGAAAGTTCATACCCACGAAACTTTAGCCACATTGCGCTTCGTTTACTTAAGAAGCTCTTAACCTCTGACTTTTTTCCGCTGTGTAGGATTGAAAGTGACCTAATTGCGAAGACTGTATGGCTCCCGGGAATCTTGTAAGCAAAACAATTGAATATACCTATAATAATAAGACCATTATGAAAAAAAAACTTACTGTTGTATCAATTTTGAACAAAAATATCGAAGCCTGTGATGTTCTATTTTCTCATTCATTAATAGAGTAGCTATATCAAATTTCTGTTGTAATAAAAATATTTTTTCAATTACGAATTTGTATTATTACACAAAGATATTGACGTAGCTCTGTTTTATCAATACTGTTTTTACTCATCGTATAGAGGGTGGATATACATAACATAACATAACATAACTTCACACTTGTATCCCCGAAGGGGTAGGCAGAGGAGTATTACACACTCACGATTCGCCAGTTATGTTTAGGTCCCAATGTAAATAGGGGGCGAGCCTATTGCCATCTACCGGGCACATTACTAAGCGAGCGATTTTTTTTTTAATGCCGATATACAATCGCCCAGAAGTATCTTAACTTAATAATATTCCAAGTCAGCGATCACCTAAGCTCTTAAACCTTTCATAAAATAATAAATGAAACATGAAATGTATTAAACTTGTGATCTAAATATTACGAAAATACTTACATGTGTGACTCTGGCGTTACATGGCAGAAATTAATTGCAAAATAAAATATGTGGGCAACTCACCTCGCCTTTTGTTTGTCAGTTTACTATAGCACCAGCTAAGAATAAACTTTGACGAATTAATTGCCAATCTAAACTCCTCAAAGTAAGGGAAAGGGACACTTATTTCCAGTAACGTGCAATCTTCCGCTGGCACGAAGTTAATTCTCAATACGTGTTTCACCTTCACACGAGATATCTCCTGGACCGTATCATACTCATTCTCTGCTAGCGAAAGATTGTGCATTAATATTATGGAGATGAAGGTGAAAACCTAAAGAAAAAATATGTTATGAATCCTTATTTTAGAATAAACCTTCATTAAAGAGAAATCTAATGGTTTATAACCATAATGTGAATGAATGAGTGAATGGGGAAAATTATATTTTATAAATATTTTTGCGGTGCGATTGTTTTATTTACTTACTGCTATTATTAATGCAAACGTTTGGATACGTGGTTGTACATGTCTGGATGAAATAGCACAGATATAGGATATAAATGTAAATAAATAAATGTTCTACGACATTCTACACAGCGCATTCTAGACCCAAAGTAAGCATAGTTAGCTTGTGTTATGGGTCCTAGAATACGGATAAACATACTTATATAATTTTTTTTGTAAATCCGTACATAAGTCGATGGGGGAGGCCTATGTTCAGTAGTGGCCTTCCTACGGCTGATATGATGATGATGATGATGACATACATATTATACATAGAAATATCCAGACCAATGCAAATAGACATATTCATGCATACAAATATTTGCACTGAGCGGGAATCGAACCCGCGCCCCCTGTCGTAGCAGTCGAATGCACTACCGCTACGCCACGGAGGCTACACGGAGGATATAGTCTAGAATAGCACATAGGCAACTTCTTATTCCGGAAGTAGGTTCCCCTGGGTTGTGGGAACGGGTACAAAATTCATGCGCGCGGAGCCACAGGCAAGAGCTGAGCTTCATGAATTAATCCGGTTGTCAATTGTTATTACAGGTAAAGTAAGCAACTGCTTATGGGATATATATTACATAAGGGCCTTGCTCAACTAGGTGAACACACTCCGACATTATTCTAAAAACGTGTACTTTCCCCAGGATCCCAAACTTTTGATGGAGGCGGATTGAATTATAATACTGTGGGAAAGATATAGTAAAGTAGTATTTACACTAATAATAGCAAGAATATTATAAGACTCTTTTGTATCATCTCCCACGCATTATTTACATCGGTAAATCAAATTATAAAATGTTCTCAATCAATCAATAATTTATTTTACTAAACACGGGTACATAATAAGGTGTTAGTAATTGTGGTTTTCTAATACATGTTTTACCATATTCATGTGCAAAATCAATCATTTGTAAAACCACAGAATACTGTGGTAAAATTATGTAAGATGTAGCAAGCTTACAATTGTTTTTTTCCTTATTTTTTTGTTTTATTTCGTGCTGAAATCCCCCCGGATACCTCCCACCGGCCAGTGGGGGCGGTTATGTCGGATTCGAACCGACTAAAACCGAACGCCGTCTCCGGTCTTCAGACGCCAGAATTGTTGGAAATTGAAACGCAGAAAACAAAACGCAGCTTAGGTTAATACTTTCTACCTAAGCCGCGTTTTGTTTTTCGCGTTTCAATTGTCCCAACAATTGTAGAGTTAAACTTTAAACCTATTATGGATTGTGTATTACTATCTATACATACTGTGTGTTAAATTGATAACTGGTTGTAGCAAGATACCTAAGATATTTCACTCTTAGATAAGAACTGTTCTGCAGCAATTTGGAGTTAACTGTACAATATGAAAAATATAAAAATAAATGACTGACAGCTTATTGAGATTACTGATGGAAGTACCATTTCGGACAAATGAAGGCAATATTTTGTATCTACTCGTTAATGGTTGATATTATAATCGCACTGAGCAATATAAATAAACGACCATATCAATAACATATCAAAATCAAACATATTAGTTCTCGTTTAAATAAAAATAATATTCTAGCTGTTGGCCACGTGAGATTTTGATCCCGTTACCACTTCCCATGGAAACCTATTTCAGGGATAAAAAGTAAAAAGTATACACGTCTTAAGTGTATAATATATCGGAGAATTTCGAATATCTGGGACGTATCTTGGTGGCTCAGTTGATCAGAGCATTGCCCCTGTAAGGGACTGGCCGCGGGTTGAAGTCCCGTCCTAGATGTTCTGCGTATCTGCTCTTTTTCCGATCTAAATCTATACAAATGTAAAAAATCTAAATTCATGAATATCGGTCCACTAGTCCTTCAGTTTATCCTGGTTATCACTAACACAACATTGTTTTATATATAGATAATATTCGCGTAAACTTTCAACAATATTATTAAATTTATCATGTTTACATATTTCGTCATTATAGTAGGTATATCTTAAACTGATGATCAACTAATACTAGGGTTTTTTACAGTGCAGACCCAAACTACCGATCAGCAGTGATCAACACCAACGTAATAGTGAAGAACACGGGCGAGGTAACGTGGCTCAGCCACGGCATCTACGTATCTGTATGTGATATAAACGTGGAACAGTTTCCGTTCGACGTTCAGCTGTGCACCATGAAGTGGGCGTCGTGGACTTATGATGGTTTTCAGGTAAAGAGTTTTACAATCTTAAATTTATTTGACAAAAGGTTCGTTAGTCGTTTTTCTGTATTATTAATCGGTATTATTAATTTTTATGCATTTATATCTCTTACATACAGGGTAGGCAGTGAGCATTAACACCCAAATTTGGTTTATTCGATTTCACGTAATAGGGGATGATGGCAATGCCTGGTTTGGATTGGATGATGGCAATTTCACCACCACGTTTACCCGAAGGGGTAGGCAGATGTGTATAAGTACTTACATTTCAGTAAATATGTTTTTCGGTCCCATGCAATAGGATAGGAACTTACCATTTATAGTGGGATGGAACCTTATTCGTTAGTCGCCTTGTACGACAGATATGTAGCAAACATTGTAAATTGCTACTGATATTTAATGTGCTACTAAAATTGCAACTTCTATTCATGTCATTTATAAATCGGGTCAAAAGCACCGTAATATTTATAAGGTACTATACCTTATCCACCATCTTCCAACTCCATCATTAGACAGTGAATACCATGTAACACCAGGGAGCTTTTCAGGACGGCAAGTCGGCCGGCTGCCATCCTCAGGCCCGATCATGGAGGTCGGTACTCCTAGGCGTAGACAAGTCTGCGGCCTCCGCACCGCAGACTTGTCTACGCCTTGTCTACCTTGCGGAAGTGTACTTGAGAGTCTTGTCTACGCCCAGGACTACCAACTTCATGATCGGGGTCTGCGGATGACAGCCGGGCGACTCGCCGTCCTTACAGAAGCAGGCCAAGACGGAGGCGTGCCATGTGTGTTCTACACATACCTGCCAACTCACCGACGCGGGATCAAAGCCAACATCAAGTGCGAAGGCCGCGATGGCGACCGAGGTCCACCGGGAACCCAGGGGTTATGCTTTCGAGGGCGTACCTGGGGTTCCCGACAATGGAAACTTGGGAAGAACGCTTTGTGGTTTTAGTCGCTCGGTGGTGGGGTGAAGCCCGTAGAGGTTTCCACATGTAAAAAAAGACAAAACAAGTGAGCCCAAAATCGGTAGGTTTATCTAGTTAAGTTTATGATTTGCTGTGGCCACCTTCCTACTCCATCATCAGACCGTGAATACCATATCACATCAGAGAGTTGGTCAAGAGTAAACAAAAAAACCCAAACTCGATAAGTTTATCTTGATAGGTTTATCTTGATAGGTTTATCTTGTTTAGAGTAGGAGTTGCTGTGGCCACCTTCTTTCTCCCACCTTACTCAAAAGTGGGTCGAAACGGTTCGTGTTAATAGTGCTCGACATGCGCGCGGCCTGTTACTGGAATTTGGCCTCTATGAATCGCATTTAGCCGCAAACAAGTAATTTGCATATGAATTCATTATTATGCAGCGTTTTCGTCATTTAGTCACAATCAAGTCAAGTAAAGTCCTTCATAGTTATAAGTCAAGTCAAAGTCCTACCCTAGTAAGGCAGTGGAGGCTTTACTAGAAGCTTCTGTGGAAGCAACACGGAAAATCACAATTCACGGTAAATATGTCACTTTCCTACACTTGTGCACGTTGTCGAAGACGTTATGTCTAAAAATCCACCATTTTTACACATAAATACTCGAAATTTCACAAATGTAAAAAATGAAACACTGCCTCGATGTGTCTTTTCCCGCGTTGGCGCCAAATCCAAGACAACATACACTAAGGGATGTCATAGGTAATCTAACCAAGATGAAATTATCAAAGACAAAGTAGATTTCAACTTAGAATAACAATTTTCTCATGAGGAAATCTAATATACAAAGCTTTATACATCACTAGTTGGCAAGGTGAAAGCTTTAAGAGCTGCGCTGCGCTATCCATGCAGTCATTAAATCCACACACAAATATTGCCACGAATTTCTAAATCTACATGAAATAATTAAAATTCTTGTGGAATTATTCAGTTGTACATTCCCATGATATTAAACCAGAATGTTCGGTTGAAAATGCAGAGATGTCATGTACGAAACTAATACAATTATGATGTGACACATGGAGCGTGCTGCGGCTCCAATAACGGAAGTAACTTGATAAAGGTGAACGAGTTATACCGGTATGACATATTAATATACACCGTTATTAACAGAAGTAACACTAGGAAAATGATTAATCTTGAAAATAGTTTATCTAGGTTTGGAGTTGAATCAGAAATGAACAGGACCGAAGCCTTTCAATATAAAAATAGAAATAATGGATAAATACATAGCTAGATAATATTATAAAAATTTAAAAGTAAATTTACGATTGTGTATTTTTAAAATTGGTGTATTTTGTTATGTCGAGTTCTTTTTGAAGTCGTTTTTTTTTAAATTTCGTTTTACATGATAGATGTCATAGGAAGACGTCAGTCATGTTTTGGAAAAATACTGAGCTGGGCTAATGAAGGCCCACACCACAGGGACCCATTGCCTTTCAAGCCTCGATGGGGACTCCATCGGGAGTTTCCGAGTCTTCATGCGACGAAGAACCGTTTAGACATCTACAGGCATTATCGGTGGCACTAGTTCTTGATTTGGAGGGAGATCCGGTGGCTGCACCTCTTTATGCTGCTTATTCAGTAGCTCGTGGAAGTATGAGCGCCAGCTCTCCTTCACCGAGGCTTCGTCTTATAGCAGACTGCCTCCGGGGTCTATAACACAGCGGCAGCACTTGAAAATAACTTTGCACTCACTTGCGTCCACCCTTAGAAATACCAAGCACCGACTTCGTCGCCCAAGAATGTCTGCCTAAACAGGTTTGCTTACAGCATCGGTGCACTTGTCAACTCCTGAGACGTGACTTCATCAAGCAGCCACCACCTTATCCTACAACTCGCCTAGGTATTCCTCTCGTTTAAATTTTCACGTATTAACTTACATAGGGGTTTATATAACCGAAATTTGTATAAAATACAAATTTCACTACTCGCTGTGTCATATCTAGAAATATTAACTGCATCGTTAGACTTCATTGTTAGCAGTTATTTTCAAGCGTGTAAAATTATATTCAAACAAAACTTTGGGTGAAGTTGTTAGTGTTAACGAATTAGTAACTCATTTGAAATGTAAAGCCATCGATCTACAGGCTAATTGTAACTTCACCGAATGCCAATTCGGAGGATTTCTAAATTGGTTATGTAAGCTTATCGTTTATTTATTTAAAATATTTTATTGTAAAAAGAATAAATTTTCGTAACAATACGTCTTTCTGGTACTTCTTAGAGTTCGAAAACTATAGTATATTTTAGGGTTGGAACCCTCATAGGATCACTTCGTTATACGTCTGTCATCTGTGTTTCAAGACCTTTTTCTTAGAAATGCGTAGAAGTTGAAATTTATACCAAACTAGCTGAAGCCCGCGGCTCCACCCGCGCGGAGGTTAGTTATCGTTTTTTCGTCAAATCTCCAGTTCTACTTAACCAATTGCAATCAAACATACGTCAGATTTTAAGTCATACCAAGATCTTTCTAATAGATAAAACCGCATCCAAATTAGTTGTTTTGTTTAATGAACACAACAACTAATTTGGATGTGGCTTTTGCGGGTATCGCGAATAAATAGATAAACAGACAAACAGACAAGGATTCCAAAAAAATATTAAAGTGTTCAGAATCGTTCATTTAATATGTCTCAAGTATTCGTTTTTAAATATCTCCAACGTGTAGGCGCAGCTAATTCACAATTTTATAATAGTATACATACTCACTAACACCTTGAATCTGTGAAAAGAACAAACTTCAGGGTCAATGCAATCAAAAGTTTATGTAGTAAATTTTACCAAAGGCAGGGGCATCAACCCTATCGGGTACTTTCCGTTGAGCTATAATCACGGAATTTATGTAGTTACCCACATCACCAAAATTATCCGTATGTCTGTCAGGACCTTTTCCTCAGGAACGCGTGGAGGTATCAAGTTGAAATTATTATGAAATACTCAAGTCTGTAACGTCTAAAAACTATGAAAAATTCAAACTTCTACGTCAACGCAATCAAAAGTTTGCCATTTATGTAATATATTTTTTGCACAATCGCAAGGGAATCAAAACTTGTAGGTTAGGGTTCGTTTCGGGGTGCAAGGGATATGCTCTATGGGCAACCTTACACCCCGGCGTCTGTAGACCCGAGACGGCGTGCGGTTTTAGTCGGTTCAAGCCCGACATAACCACCCCCGCTGGCACGCGGGGGGGTATACGAAGGGATTTCAGCACGAAAAAAAAAGAAAAAAGGTTAGGGTTCGTTAATAATGAATAAATGATTACTTCCCATTGGGCTAGAATCAGGATATTTTGCAGAAAGTAAAGTCTTATAGCACGAGTAAAAGGAAAAGTCTATAATTATGTAGTTACCCACATCTCAAAAAAAAACTGTATGTCTGTATGTCACGACTAGAAGTTTTACAGCAACGTTAAGTTCGCCCCGCAATCCAGTTTTGTTCGGAACCCTAAGTGCGCGAATTTTTTTATTACCTCTTTAATATGACACTACCGAACTGATCTGATGATAGAACCAGAATGTGGATAAAAAATCTCTTCAATGGCTACTAGTAAATCTCTGGATTTTGGGCTGATTTGCTTATTTTTAACGAGTCTCTACACATTATTAGTATATTCAGTTATATAAGATTATAAAATTAGTAACGTTTTTATTAAAAACTAACTGTTACCTCCGAATTCATGCGCATTAACACACGTTTAAAACTTAAGAGGGCCCTTACCGGCTGGTTTTCGACGAGAAATTTTATAAAAGATGTTCTAGGAAATGCATATTTTTGAATAAGCCTTATAAGTTTGTGAAATAAATTTTAGTTATTTCGAATCTCCATTACATGTGTAAGGTTTGTTTGTCTATTGCGTTACCTTAATTGCCATAGCTTTTTTTGTCCTAATTATCATTGGTCCGAATGAAAACTTTCAGTGCAAATATTTGAGTGCATGAATATGTCTATTTGCATTGGTCTGGGTGGTCTATGTATAATATGTATGGGTTTATAATTATGTATAGGTGGCTCATTTAGTCAGAGCATTCCCCCTTTAAGGCACTGTTTGTGGGTTCAAATCCCGCCCTAGATGTTCTCTTTTTCCGATTTTAATTGCTTAAAAATTTAATTGAATTAATATATATGTATTTACAAAAGAAAATGTAAGTATGTTTATCCGCATTCTAGAACCCATAACACTAGCTAGTTAAGCTATGCTTAAATTGGGTTCAGATAGCGTGGTGTAGAAGGTCGTAGAGTATTTATTTATATTAACTTGCCCGAACCTATCTGTCACTGAATATCACATAGCATAAGATTTTAGGGATTAAAATTTAATACAATATGCTCTAAATTAGTTTGTCATAAATGTTACATCAATAAAATATAAAAAACTTAAATTTCACATAAAAGTTTTAAATCCAAAATTCAAATTATTTAATGTTAATATTTTAAAAAGCCTCGCTCTTACGCGATTCTAAATTACACTCTAGAGGTAGGGCAGACAAGACTGCGTGGATTCGTTTATGTCACTAAAACCTAATTCTCAGCAAATGTTTTAGGAATATCCATTTTATTATAAATGAACATTCGGAATGATAAGGACAACAAAATACTTAGGACATATGACTTTATTTCATACAAAATTAGGAGACTAAGAAAACACGTTGTTCCATACAAACCTTGAAACCCGTTTTCACCCCTTTAGGGATTGTCAAAAATCCTTATTTAGTGCACACTTATATCATTTAAGGAATATTTGTGCAACCTTTCATGGTTCTAGACCTAGTGGTTTCAGCTGTGCGTTGATTGATCAGTCAGTCATTTTCTGCATTTATATATATAGATATGTCTGAAAGCAACTAACAATGTAACCTTAATTTGTAACTTATTTAGTTACGACTGATTTTAAAGAACCTATACATTTTTATAATGCTATTGATATACCTTGAGGCTACCGCTACTTATTCTTGAGAATCGTTGTGAGTGCAGCCAAAAGTGATCCATATTTTTCATTATGCAACATCAATTTTATAGCCAGTTTCGATGTTCATAAAATAAATTTTATTGTGCTCGATACCTTTTTTATTTTATGTTTTCGTGCGGAAATCCCTTCGGTTACGCCCCCGCCGGCCAGCAGGGGCGGTTATGTCGGACTTGAACCGACTAAAACCGCACGCCGTCTCGGGTCTACAGACGCCGGAGTGTAAGGTTACCCATAGGGCATATCCCTCGCACCCCGATGTGCTAGATACCTTTTTTTTTTTTTTATCGTGCGGAAATCCCTTCGGATACCCCCCGCCGGCCAGCGGGGGCGGTTATGTCGGGCTTGCACCGACTAAAACCGCACGCCGTCTCGGGTCTTCAGACGCCGGGGTGTAAGGTTACCCATAGAGCATATCCCTCGCACCCCGGCTGACCCTGAGCCATCTCACCACTAGCAGCATTGCTCATGCTGTCTCCTCTGAAAGCAGAGGAGTACGGAGAGCGATGTGTTCCCGCCACGTTGGGTATTGGCCGACGATCAATGCCAACCCTATGAAGGGGTGAAGGGGAAGCCATTGACCGCCGCCCAGGGTGTACCGGCCGCTCCGATTCCGTTCCCCCCAATGTGCTCGATACCTATCGCTTTAAATTTAAGATCCTTGGGTTCATGTAATTTTACTTTTAAATTGAGATTCTACATCTTTTAAAATCGACTTTCATTCAATGTCTACGAATCCTACGATACAACTTTTGAGTACATTTTAAGCTGCATTCTAACGAAATATTCTACTTCAATCTATTCATACATAGAGATACTGTTTTATTAAATTCATTTAGTTGCTTGTACGATTTTAGATTTTTTGATTACTTACGAAGTCCCTAGACTATATTTGAGTAAATCGTGCTTGCAAGTTTTGAATTCACTAACATAAAACCATACCTACTTTCTTTCTTGTTACTTCGTACTCATTTTCATATCCATGATAAGTTTTAATGGAACACGATAGCCTGTATCAAAAACAGAATTACAATTATGGTGACATTGTCGGTAAAGGATGAAAAGGCAATGGGCAGTGATAATGAAGTAAAAGTTCTATTTAAACGGTATTTGCCTCAAAAGCAGATTACAGACTAGCAATTATATTATCGGCTGTGATAGCAAGAACCCTATTAAACCTATGAGGGTGTAGTGATAGCAGGCATCCGATTATATGAGTCACAAAAAGAAGCACATTCGTATTTTATGTACACTTTTCTACGGGGGACCTGAGAAGCAAAACCCTCTTGGAGGTTCAAGTTATTACCAATGGTGACCAAGCCTTACAGGGACTGGTGGACACTTGGCTTCAAGGAAATAGTGCATTTCCCAATAGTAGTAAGTTACTTCGGGTTTCGTTCTTTCGGTCGCGACCAATAAGTATGTTTGGGACTGAAAAAAAAAACATATCAAGGAGATTTTCGTTTCCAACATATTTCTCTTAAAATCTAAACTATTATAAACCAACATATTAAAAAAACATTCCTTTGTATTGGATTATGATAACCTTTCGACCTTTACCTTTCGAAATAAGTCGTATGGTATCGTGTTTTCGTTTTAATTTTTCTAGCGGGCTCTCAAAATTTTGAATTTTGCGGTTTCAGCAGCCTCAGCATGGCGGCATAGATATATGTCTTCGCTTCTCTTCAACCAATGAAATCGCTGAAAAAACGTGTCAAGGTGCCATTTCATTGGTCGTCTATGTCGTCATGCTGAGGCTGTAGGTCGTTTCATGGTAGGGTTTAGGCCAAATCAAGTGTCATGTGCCATCTTCGGGCCTGATTGTGGGATAAGTGCGTTTCATGGTACCGATTTCCCGAAATTTCAGTCCGCAATTACGTTACGCAGATTACGTTTCATGGTAGGCTTACTGATTTCGGCAACTTAATCGGATTGATTCTACATAACTTGTCGTATTATTGGCTAGGCAGTGCTAGAACCGTAATTACAATTAAAATTCTTAACTTTATTCAGCTATTACATAATATATACTTTATTAGATGGCTTCATTCCCGGAAAAGTTACAAAATGTAAATTATAGAAATTCTTGATTTTTTTAGCACAAGAACAGAAATCTCCTCATCCTCCGAGCCCTTTCTCAACTCAGTTGGCTATTCAGTTTAAGGACTGCCATCTGACCTCCACAACCCTTTGGTGATATCGAAGTTCTGTAGTGAGTCCAGTTGTTGGACTTTTTAGGGCTCCAACTACTCGTAACGACTGCCATAGAAGCTCGTATGGCAATCGGGACCGACGGTTTAACGTGCTCTCCGAGGCACGGTGGGGTCTCAATATGATAAGAATGGTCACCCATCCTAAGACTGACCTGGCCATGATTGCATAATTTTAAAATGTATTAACCTACTCAGTTACCACTCAGCCACGAGCCCACGAAACTGCCATGACCTGTTCAGGTGTATATAGAACATTACTTTTTAAAACACAATTTCTAGTAAGCATTAGTACCTACATTAGGTGATCTGCGGTAGAGTAGAGTGGTCGGTGTGAAGCGAATTGTGGTGGTGGTAAGGTGGTGCAATCAATGAAAAAATTCACAAAGTATCTAAATGATGGTAGTAAATTAGTACCTCAAAATGTTGACTTTAAAGAGTCTTTATTAATTGATTGCATTTCTTCATACTAGCTGGATTTGAAAAAACAATTCGATGAAGGTGACACAACTAATTACCAGACAAACGGCGAGTTCGACCTCGTTACTTTCGACGCAATACGCCACAACCAGTACTACTCTTGCTGTCTGGAGCCTTATCCTGATATCACATACATTATCAAGCTGAGGAGAAGACCCATGTTCTACGTTTTCAATCTAATTCTACCCTGTCTCCTTATCAACGGCATTGGTAAGTAAAGAATTATGGCATTTCACTTTCAAATAAAATCAACCTACATTCTGTCTATTATAACTACATTTTTGGGTGGGTGTTTGCTGCAAACTGCAAATTTGTCAGATGCCTTCAATAAAATCCAATAATTTCTTAATACAGAAAAGCAGGCCTGGCTGGAGGGTAGCGGTCATTTTACAACCCCTAAACTATGAAACATTCAAAAAAATTTTTTTTGCAAAACATATTTTTGAGGCTACTTGTAATTATTTTAGGTAAAGTTAAATATTAAAAAAAATATGAAAATAAATAAACAAGGCCATTTGCAAGGGGATTTAAACTTTCAAGATGCTTGCAAAACTATTTTGAAAATAATTATAAAAATATGCTTGAGGAAAGTTATATATACCTAAAAACACGTTTTTGTATCCCTCAAAATTTTACTACTAAAAATTTGACGTATATGGTATTAGAGGCATATCAAATAAGTGGTTACAAAGCTATCTTGAAAATAGGCGACACTATGTAGAGATCACTAACATGAACGATCAAAACGAAGAAGTGACACACAGATCAGACCTAGCTGAAAATACTGTCGGAGTTCCGCAGGGGAGTATATTGGGTCCGATCTTATTCATTATTTATATAAATGTCTTGCCTGATGTAACGGAGCATTACTGCACTCTCTTTGCGGACAACATATCATTAATTGTAGCGCAAAATAATAAGGATCCTGTGGATAAGTTTACCAAAGAGGTAATCACGCTGTAGAACGTATCACGGTATGGCTTGAAAATAATAACCTCATGGTAAATATCGAAAAAAACACATTTATGCATTTTCATAACAGGAAAAGAAGCAATAATAGATTAAGTATTGTATGTAAAAATAAACTCATGATAGAATCAGATACTGTGAACTTTATGATCTCATGGAAGTCACATTTAGACAAAATTTGTTCAAAAGTACATAGATACGTTTATGCGCTATGGCGAATTACGAAAATGTGTAATCTAAAGACCGCATTGCAGGCATACCATGGATACGTAGCATCTAATTTAAGATATGGCATTTTACTATGGGGTAGTTCAGTAGAATTTAACAAAGTGTTCCTATCTCAAAAACAATGTCTACGGGCACTTTGCAACGTTGACTCATTGACCTCGTGTTAACCATTATTTAAACAGTTAAACCTGCTAACAGCCGCATCTATGTACATTTTGAGTATTGTAACTTTGTTAAAGGTCATAAATATTTATTTAAAACATTTGAAGACCACTATAACTTCAACACACGTTGACTGGTAGACTGTTAATACCCTCGATGAAAACGCAGCAATATAAGAGAAGCTGCTATCCAATGACCATCAAATTTTTTAATAAATTACCCTGGTTGAAAGACAAGTGTTTCTACAGTGTCCAGGAATATCTACAAATGTAATTATTATGATAACAAATAATGCAAATAATTCAGACATGATAATCATTGATACGACGATGATAATTTATAATAACATTGATATATTTATCGACATTTACATTTATTATTGACATTATCTATGTAGTATTATTGACATTGCATGACATTTTTTATTTTTTCTATTTATTTTGTATGAAGAATTGTGAATTATTCATTTTAAAAGCGTAAAATGTCTGCATGCTGCCATGCCAGCAATGGTGAATATGAGGATGCGATCTGATGTCACCTATCACTAATATGTAACCATATTTTTTTGTGAGCCAATAAATGATTTGATTTGATAAATACAATATTTTTTATAATGTAGTGTAATGATGGAGTGTACGTCATTTGTGGTGAAGATCAAGAAAAAAAAAGTAAAATGACCACTACCCTCCAGCCAGGTCTATGTTTGTGTGTTATGGGAGAGGCATCTCAAGAATTTTCAGGTTGCCTCAAATACCTAAAAGGTACCATATGAAAGCTGTCGTTTAAGGATGGGCATCGATGGGGTTGGGTGTTGTTACAAGGGAGCCTATATAAATTAAATGAAACGAGCAAAACTTTTTTTATGGCATACAATGTAAGGATGAATGTTAATTTGAGATAGTTCAAGTTTAGATTATGATAAGAAAAGTTACAAAAAACAACAAATTCGATTGTAAAGCGTTATATTTACTCCGTCAAGTTGACTTCATCTCTCCTGATGGTAAGCTTCGGAGCTCAAAATATAATAAAAGCTACCATTCCCGATGCAATAAAATCATTTTGACAGGCCCTAAGAGGCCTTCTTACACCCCGCTAAAAGAACCCGGCATTATACGTGTTAGCTGTCAACATGACTTATTTTGGATTTTTTACTTGTCCTCTAGCTCTACTAGTATTCTATGTGCCGTCGGAATCCGGTGAAAAGGTCACTTTGGGCATAAGTGCTCTTCTGTCTATGACGGTATTCTTGATGACAATACGAGACACATTGCCACCTACGGAGAAGACACCCCTTATAAGTAAGTAATTCTCAATCTTTTAGTCCTTTCCGGAAACTTTATTTTTCCTAAAAGTCTAAATGAAAAAATATGTAGATGATTTATGTAATCATAAAACCGAAAGTAAATGTAGATAGATAGATAGATAGAATACTCTTTATTGTACACCACATATTATTATATAAAATAACTTAAGTCTAAATATATTGTAGGTACAATGGACGGTCTTATCGCTAAGAGCGATCTCTACCAGACAACCTTTGGATGGATTTATCAATAGGAGTAGAATGTAATTGATTACAGACGTTTTTAAATTATTGAAATATGAATCAGCCTATGAATGATTTACGCAAGTTTATAAGAATTATATTTACTCAAGATTCATATAATATACTACCCCAGGTGTTGCTTATTTTCCATTTGGCATATTTGGTTTTTTTCTTTCGTTCCGTTTTGGTTCCGTTAAAAGAGTGAAGAACTGACTTTGTTGTTAAATAGCAACTCCAATTAGGCCTCATTCTTCATTGCCGATCAGATTTTACGGATCAGATGGACGGTGGTCAGAATCAAACCGTATTTGATCAGAGACGGCGTCTTTGATTACGAGTATTGCCGGTTGCTGTCGTTGGTGCTTATTTTCTAAGAGTTTTTGTCGTTTGTGTCATACCAAGAATAATTCCGTCACAGTTAGTTTAGAATTAAGACTAAGAAGGAGATGCGGTGAAAAGAGTTATGATGAGGAGACCATGCCTGCCCCGCACCGTCTACACGATTATGTTGACTATTCCATTATATTTTTCTAAAGATTTAGATCGGATAAAGAGAACATCTAGTACGGGACTTGAACCCGCGACCAGTCCCTTACAGGGGGAATGCTCTGACCAGCTGAGCTATCTAGACACGTCCCAGATATTTGAAATTCTCCGATATATTATATGTATACGTCTTAGGGCGACCCTGGAGCCATCTACCGTGATTCTTGCGAACTACGGAAACAATTAATAATTTTACAGTCATTTTTAAACATTGTTTTTTACTTTTTTTCCGGTCTAAATCTTTAGAAAAAGTACATACATACATACATATACTCACGCCTTTTTCCCTCCGGGGTAGGCAGACACAACAACCCGCCAACTGCTTCTGTCCTTACATACTTCACGAGCTTCCTTCACTCTCATTTCTCTCTCAAGCCCGCCGGTTTCGAGTGCTTTTGACCTGCCCTTTTTTCAGTATCTCATTAATTTGATCAGTGTATGTTCTGCGAGGTCGACCCCGGCTTGCCTGCCCTCTTACATCTGCCTTATATACTTGGTATGTCATTCGCTCAGTACTCATTCGTTCCAAGTGCCCAAACCACCTTAACATACCCTTTTCAATTCCAGTAACAACATTCTCTTTCAGGCCACACCATTCTCGTATATTCCTCTTCCTATCAGCCAACCTAACTCCACACATACTACGCAATGACCGCATCTCCACTGCATTCACTCTACTTTCATGATTTTTCTGCCATACCCAACTTTCACTTCCATACATTAATTTGGGGACTAGCACGCCGTTATGAACCGCCAGTCGTGCCTTCGTCGGCACTGACTGGCCACTCATGATGCAGTGTAGCGCACCATTCACGCGATTACCTGCAGTCACTCTCCTTTCAATATCTCCATCGTATCTTCCATCCCTTGTGAACAAACTACCCAAGTATACAAACTCTGATACTTGTTCTACTCATTTAATTTCAATCATAACATTACATTCAGTCAGTTCTTGCTGCCTCTCAAAAACCATAAAGTAAGCATACAAACTGCTTAAAATTTTTAATTGTATTCCATTATATATCATTTTAACTTAAAACTACTACATATTAAATTTTTTTATTTTTTTATTTATTAATTATTTATTTATTTCAAATTTATTTGTGGATCATAGGTTTGTACAGTTCTAATAATTCTACGTTACATTCAAGTGCGCTATGTCCTACCATGGAATATGGTGTACAAATTTGATTACAATTATATTATATTATTATAATTTGATTATAAGAAGCAAAACTATAAGCAGACAAACAATAAACAAACAATAATCAAACGCATGCAAAAGAATTATCCCTGAGATACTCGTCAATGGTGTAGTAAGCTTTATTTGCCAGAGATTTAATAAGCTTACTCCTAAATACTGCAATATTTTGCGATCGGATCGTCACAGGTATTTTATTGTATATGGCCGTTGCCTTACAAAAGACACTACTACATAATAACTGCGTTTTGCTTGGAACGACCTTTAAATTGCCTTCGCGCCTAGTACCAAGAGGTTTGGCAGTAAATAAATGTGGGTTATTTTTAACAAAGGTAGCTACTTCGATAATATATTGATTGATCTGCTAAAATACGTAGCTCTCTGAATTTAGTCTTGCATGATTCCCTTTTCCTTAAACCTGTCATAGAACGAATGCAGCGTTTTTGGGCATTAAGTACTCGCAACCTGTCAGTTGAGTTGCCTCAAAATATTATTCCGTACCTAATAATGCACTCCACATGGCCATAGTATGCCGTGATAACTGTTGACCGATTTGCTACCCGAGACAATTTATACAGAGCATATGGGAACTGATACAGTTTTGTACATAAATTGTCAATGTGTGCTTTCCAATTCAGTTTACAATCTATCGTTAGTCCCAAAAAACGCGTTGTGCTAGTTCCAGTCAATGTCATATCCATGTATTTAACCTGCGGTACAGTATCGGTATTTCTTTGATTAAAGTCCATAATATGGGTCTTTGTTATATTGATTTTTAAATGATTAAATGTCAACCAGCTTTCAATCGATGTCAATGTTTTAACTATGTCTAGTTCTAAATTAATATGATTGTCATTTATAAATAAAATAGTGCTATCATCCGCAAATAATGTCATAGAATGGTCAATTACATTTGGCATGTCATTAATATATATTAAAAAGAGAAGAGGTCCGAGAACACTTCCCTGGGGAACTCCATAGTGCACTGGCTTCCTATCAGAGGCAGTGATTATGTCTGTGCGCGTTTTTGTGCATATTTTATTGATATGAATAATTTGTGTTCTATTACACAAATACGATTTTAATAGCATATGAGCATTTCCTCTGACTCCATAGTCATAAAATTTCTTGAGTAGGATGTCATGATCTACCCTGTCAAAAGCTTTTGACATATCTAAATACAGTGCTGTAGCTTTTTTCCTTGCGTCTACTGCGATTGTTACTTTAGACAAGAAGTTATAAATTGCCATATTTATAGTTTTATTTTTACGAAAGACAAACTGTATTTCTGATAGTATGTTGTTGACTTCAAAATAGTTGGACAGCATATCATATATAACCCTCTCAAAAACTTTTGCTATTATTGGGATTAATGCAATGGGTCTATAATTACTAATTTCTCTTGGATCTCCTTTTTTGAGCAATGGTTTCACTATAGAGATTTTTAGTTTCTCTGGAAACACACCTTGTTCTATGCATAAGTTAGCTATATGGCACAGCACTGGAGAAACTAACAAAGCCACGTCTTTAAGTATCATAGTAGATATATCATCGTAACCTACAGAGTGTGTACTCTTGAGACTTAATATTATTTTTAAAATATCATTTGGTATACATGGTGTCATAAAGAAAGATGTGGATTTATTATGTATTATATTGTATGTTATGTCACTACTATTATTTTTTATTTTGTCAATTGTTGTAAAATAATCATTAAATGCATTAGCTATATCATAAGGTTTGGTTATCAAGTTATTGTCCAATAGTAGCTCTGATACACTTTGGATAGGTTGATTGTGTAAACTATCACTAATAATTTTCCATGTAGTTTTAGATTTAGATTTTGCCGTTTTTATTCGGTAGTCATTTTGGGATCTTTGAGTGAGTGCAATAACTTTTTTATACTTCTGGGAATATGACTTTAGTATGTTTCTGTTACAGGGAGTTGGGCAACGTCTGTATTTCCACAGCAGTTTTTGTTTTATTTTACTACATCTTTTAATGCCTCTTGATACCCATTTAGGTTTCCTATTTAACGTTATTCTAATTCTTTTATAGGGAAAGCATAGATTGTAGTGTTCAGTAAACGTGTGATGAAATTGGTTGAAGGCAATATTAGCGTTACCTTCCTCAAAAACATTCCGAAACGACAATTTACCAAGACATGTCTTAAATATTTGTTTATTTTCTTCTCTATAGTCACGTTTAAATTTAAACCAGCTAGATATTCTTGCTACCTTTCTTACAGGAAATTTGGTAGTTTGCGCGGTATGGTCAGATACAGCAAATTCAAATATTTCACCTACGCTACCCCGAATGTTGTGCATTATATTATCGAGACCTGTGTTTTTCTCTAACCTTGTGGCTTGCCTGAATTGAAACTTTAGATTATATGTCATTATTAAATTTTGAAAATCTTTTGATATCGTGGTAGATTTAAGGATATCTATATTAAAATCCCCACACAATAATACCTTGAAACTGTTCTTGAAACTTATTCTTTTGAGTATCTGTTCAACTTTATCAAAAAATACATTTAGGAATTTTGGTTGGTACCGCGGTGGTCTATAAATACAGATTATGTAAATTTTATGTAGGGGCAATACGATCGCAGAACATTCAATTACTCTCTCTACTGACATATTAACAATATCGTTAATATTTTCGTATTCATGGCAGCTTTTTATCATTATACACGATCCACCTCGACGCTCAGTTCGACAGAAACAGGAAGCCAATTTGAAACCGTCCAATTTAAGCATGTTTCGATCCTCATTTTTCATATATATTCTGTTACACATAGTATATCCAATTGCTTACCCGCATTCGCCATATTACATATATGCACACAGAGTTGATTTACATTGTTAATAAGGCCATTAATGTTTTGATGAATAAGGTACATAGAATTATTCTTGAAAAAACATTTCTTCACAATGATTTCTATTAACTGGTTCAGGCATATTGCCAGAATTACTGCCACTAATGCTTTGTTTTGTCTGATTTGAGTCACTACTTTGTGTTTGACTAGTTTGTGTGCTTTTATGGACAGATGTTTTGCTATAGTATACTCGCATTTTAACACTTTCTCTATAATTATTTATGTTGTCTTTGTATGTCATATGCAATATTTCCCTTAATAGGTTTCTACATAAGTTATTTGAGAAGTAATACTTGTATGGCACTAACCTACTATAGTCCAGATCCAAGAAAGTCACATTGGTGTACTGTTGACAGATATACTTCAATTCATGATTAAGTTTAAAATTAATTTTGTTTTATGCTGATGATGCAAACATTTTCAAAACAGTAGCCAATAGTGATGATTGCTTACAGCTGCAATCTGATCTGGAACGTATATCTGAATACTACTCATTAAATCAATTGTACTTGAATCTGGATAAATGTTCTGTAATATCGTATACCCGTAAACATAACCCTCATGTCTTTGATTATAAAATTAATAATATTTCGCTAAGTCGAGTTACATCCATACGCGATTTGGGTATAATCATGGATTCTAGCCTATCCTTCAACTTGCACATTGATCACATTGTTAATAGAGCGTTTCGTCAACTTGGATTTATACTTAGGATTTCCAAACCTTTTAAGCATCCCCAGACTCTAAAAGTATGGTACTTCAGTTTTGTTCGATCACTCTTGGATTTTGGTTGTATTATCTGGAGTCCATTTTACAGTTGTCACATTAACCGCATTGAGAAGATTCAAAAGAAGTTTATTAAATCATTAGATTATCGTGGTAATCATGAATATATATCGAATGAAAATTCACTTGATCGTCACTCGCTTACCAGTCTTTCTAATCGACGGATAATGTTTGACCAGGTATTTCTATTTAAAATTTTAAAAAGACCTGGTTCTCGTTCATTGAACTTGTTTTCGGTGCCTTTTTATAGAACAATTTATACCAGTAATAACTTTTTTAGACGTAGTGTTGACACATATAATGATGATTTTAAAGAATTAGATATATTCAGTAATCGTTTGGCTGCTAACAAAATAAAATTACGCAAGCAACTCCTAACCACATAAATCATTATATTTGTTATTTAACATTGTGACAGTTGTCTTCATTCGGTGCATGACTGTATGTTTTGTATGTAACTACTCTTGTTTTTCTTTCTTGTATGTATCAGTATTAATCGTAATGTACCGTATACTACCTTAAACTATTATGGAACTCTAAGTCTATAAGTATATATTTTTTCTTCTTGATGTAAAAACTGTATATGACTGTCTGTTTCTTCTAAGACTTCTAAGTGACTTTCCCACACCTTTTCCCTGTTGATCAGCTATTATGTAAACCTTCCTCTTTGTTTCCTTTGGTGTTTGTACGTGGGTCATTCCACCTATGTCCTCTAATTTCTCTTCTTCATTAGTAGTTTCTAGATTGATAGTATCTTTGGTAGTCATGACATCCCGTGGTTTTGCCGTATCCAAATACCCGCCATCAGTAACTTCTTTGTCCGGAATAATACGTGGTAGTGGAATAGTTGGTACTTTGCGTTTCTTATTGTTTTTTGCCGACTGTGCTAAAGGGCTTGGCATGTGTACCACATTCTTATAATTTTCTATAATTTGGCGGTTTTTTCAGGTCTAGTTCTAATTCTCTATTTCTAATGTTAAGATTGTCTATTTCTAGGTGGGCTGATAGTAATTCAGCATTTAATTTTTCAATTTGGTTCATAAGTTCTTCACAGTGGAATATTTCTGTATTGTCCGGTAAACTCATAATTGTGTCATTCAGTAAAGTAGAATTTACTGGGCTCCCTTCAGGTGAGTAGGTTCGCAGTCTTCGAAAAGTAATATTATCGTCATTTTCCATTATCACAAGAGTATATTATTATTATTTTTAAAATCCTAAAAAAATTAAATATTTGTAACTTAGTATTCATCAGCTGCTGTACAGCTGTCATGTAAAATTATCCATGTCAAAGACAGTTCGACAGTTGATTACGTACATAGTTGACGTTTACGAATAACACTATCAAAACTTTGTTAATTGTGATAGACATAGGTGCTTCCCGCAAACATGATTAAGATTGAGACACAGACGGAACATGTTCGATATGTTGTGACGTGCAATTCACCACAATCGCAATGTAGCTCAGATGGGGCCGAACTAAAGCTGACAACCTCTACGAATAACTGCATACGTAATTAAACATTTTATTTTATTGGCCAGATAATTGGAATTAGAATATAAATGAGTAGAATCGTTTATTTATTTAATTAATATTAAAAAACAATATAGTTCTTTCCAAGTAACAAATTAATATTAGTAGCTCTGAATCTGACCCTGTCTAACAACTAATACGTCAGAATTGCTATATTTTTTATTCGTTGCCATGGCGCCGAGTGACGATTAGATTAAAAATTTGCTTCAACGCCATATGTATGCTTGTGTGAGTTATGTATATACAGGGAAAAGAAAAGTATAGAGCATTTTACCAAGGGACTAGAGAGAAAAAGATCGCGCGTCATAGACGAAATTAAAATTACGTGTGTTCTGTCTATGGTGCTTTCAAGATTAACCGATCTTTGATCATATATACCTCCTGAGACAAAAGAGCCTTACTAGGTCTGCAAGGCGAATCGCTGCTTGCAATGTTGAGCTGAGTGAGACATCGTGAATCAGATTTTGAACATTTTGAACAGTGATCATTCCTCCGTGGCAAGTCCGATTTTGAAATTCTTTTTGAAAGTCACAACTCTGGACATGCTATCTGAGCGTGTAAAGTTTGGTCACAGTGTCTCGTGCGGTTATTATGTAATTCCATCTGGAATTTTTTTAAAGGTGATCATTCCTCTGTGGTAGCATTAATTTTTTCAAAATATATCCATAAACCTTCCTCTGATTGACCTCTTTAATCATGCCAAATTTGGTTCTGATTGGATTAGTAGTTTAGGAGGAGACCTGTGACAAAGAAAATCCTGAAGTCTGGTATGAGGAGCTTTCGCTCGACTTCGTCTCACTCAGCTCAATAATGTTCATAGTTACACTATTGAATTTATCTCTTTATATTGGAATAAGAGGGTGTTATATATGTTATATATGTTATATTTGTTCGGAAAATAATGTTTGCTTCTCACGGTTTTGTAAGTCTGTGATTTTTTTTAAACAGCTGTGGTTATTCAGTTTACGTGATTTAAGTCTTCCTTGCAATTTAACGATAATCACTATTCAATCAAAATGCTAATAGCTGACTGATTAGGTCATCCTGTTACAGACATAGTCATCACATCACAGTACCTACATCATGTCACACACTAATTTGTACCAAAGTATCACGTGATTTCCCTTAAGCAGCCATAAAATTCCAATTCCACTACCTGCCTCAGGTTGTAGATCCGTCTAGCTGACTAAGAAGTACACAATTTGCAATTGATATATAATAATAACAGTAAAACCATATTCATTGCCTAGTCTAGGACCTCTGAGATTGCTTCGTTAGCAGAACATGTAATTCATAGATTTGTATTTTCCAGGTCTGTATTATGGAGTTAGCACTTGTTTGGTGTCATTCTCAGCATCTTTGTCCGTCGTCACACTCAACATATCTTACAGGCGAGTTCTATTATTTAATTTATTCTGTGACTAACTAGTTGCTTGGTAAATAAATAAATTTAACGTAATACCCGAATGTAACCAATTTGCTTTAAAATAAATTTAAATAAAATAATGCATGGATATAAGTAGTCACACATGTTGCCAACGATACTGAATACTTAGGATACTTACACAATGAATTACTTCGATATGCGCTGAAGCATAAAATAACCCGCCTGTATGTTATTGTGCATAGTATTCGGAAAGTATAAGTAATTACCTATATTTAATTACCTCAATAACCAGTTTGTTTTGTTTTATTTAAAAAGTTCTTAGTATATAGAAGATAACCAAAACTGGGTAATTCGGCTTAGAAGTCGATTCGCACAAAATATCACACTTCTTATGCGAAACGACCCTTTTTAAAATAAATATTGTTTTAATCATTCCACTGCATTTTTTGTGTTTATATTTTCATTATATTAATACAGTTTTAACGCAATAATGATTAACAATCTATTTTTTCCTCAATTATTTATATTTGACACAGCTGCTGTACTTGAAGATAAAATGTTTACTTGCAATATAATATTAATGATTTCCAGGACTTCCCGGTGAAAATAATTATTATTTTTAACTTTTAATACAGTAAATATGCGTATATATACTTTGTGAACGCGTGATATTGCTCGTAGAGGAGTGAGAGGGCAGCCGGTGCCGAACGTGCTGCGCGAGCTCGTGCTGCAGCGCCTCGCGCGCCTGCTCTTCATCAACTTGGACACTGATACAGTAAAGGTAAGTACATTATTTTTTCGTGCGGAAATCCCTTGTACCCGTGTACCCCCCCCCCTCCGCCGGCCAGCGGGGGCGGTTATGTCGGGCTTGAACCGACTAAAACCGCACGCCGTCTCGGGTCTTAAGACGTGTAAGGTTGCCCATAGAGCATATCCCTCGCACCCCGACTGACCCTGGGCCATCTCCGGTTTCGAGGTATGCTATTATGGACATTTTCATTGATTTGCATGTATTGATTGTAATTTAAATTTCAACACAAATTATGTTTGTTCAGAAATAAATACATTGAAATTGAATAATGGAAAGAAAAACATTTTATTAGGTTTGGACTTACCTTTGGTCCCCCAAACCAGGGCAAGGCGGGGACACCGTGGTTCTCAAACCCGAAGGGGCCATCTTGAAACCGGAGATGGCCCAGGGTCAGTCGGGGTGCGAGGGATATGCTCTATGGGTAACCTTACACCCCGGCGCCTGTAGACCCGAGACGGCGTGCGGTTTTAGTCGGTTCAAGCCCGACATAACCACCCCCGCTGGCCGGTGGGGGGTATCCGAAGGAATTTCCACACAAAAAAAGAAAAGGTAAAATAACACTATTTAAATCTTTTCTGCGACTTTTAAATCTTAATTCTCTTTCAGCATTTGTTTCATATTTATCTAAATTCTTAACTAGGTTGGTCAATAACACTAAAATAAATATTTAAAAAATATTAGTAAATATTTAACAAGTTGAATTCCTGAGACGAGCTCAGCCGAATACAAGGGATTTTCGATTTAGCGTTTTTTTTTTTGCGATTTTTTGCGATTTTTTCTTTATCTTGCAGTGGTTCACCCCAGCACGAATCTATTACCGAAAACAGCAACTCGATAGCTCATCTCCTTCATACCCAAAACCGTGACAGATGGCAACGACGACGACGTCAACGACAACTCGATAGCAATAGGGCTTTTCTAAAGAAAATCCCTAAAAACAAGTTGAATTCCTGAGACGAGCTCAGCCGAATACAAGGGATTTTCGATTTTGCGATTATTATTTTTTTTGCGATTTTTTGCGATTTTTTCTTTATCTTGCAATGGTTCACCCCAGCACGAATCTATTACCGAAAACAGCAACTCGATAGCTCATCTCCTTCATACCCAAAACCGTGACAGAAAATTGGCAACGACGTCGACGACAACTCGATGACTAGGACTTTTCTAAAGAAAATCCCTAAAAATATAACTAAGAGCCACTCTAGATTATATAATATATATAATCCAGGGTAGCTCTTCTTGTAACTCAAGTCATCGTAATTTACACATAGCATATAGCCTATGTCCATCAATGATAATGTGATTTTCAAATGGTGAAATAACTTTTACAATAAGCGCAGTTATTCCGAAGATTACCCCTATGAATGCTACCGAAGCGGTTACTACAAATTCTCTTAAATAGAAAAACTAAACATCATTGAACATGATAAATACATGACCCTATTTTAGCTTGATAAAACTAAAATTGGTTAAGTTGCTCACTTAAGTTCATATTAAGTTTGATTGTTATTTGTTCTACGTTTTGGGTTAAGCGAATTTTGGTGAATAGGTACTTGTATAACGTTACCCATGTCAATCAGTGGATGAAGTTAGACTTCGCAATTATCGTTTCCAAAGTCCAAACTCTTTCATCGTGTGGCATACTCGTAATTAATTGAATTCTAAATCAGCCGATGCTATTTTAGCCAATGTTTCAATGTTAAATGATAGTATTTTGAAGTATGCTCTGGTAATTTGGCAACCCGCAGACCATATTAGGCGGTAAGCTTGTCTCTCGTGCAGGCTTCTCAAGAAGAAATACCGTTTGTTCTCTTCCTAAAGAAGAAAGCCTTCAGCAATGGTGGGCAAGATTTTATATTAAAAAAACCGGTACCAAACTCGACTGAGGAACATACTTAACGTTGCCGTTTGAAAACTGAAGTTATTAATTTAGCTAATATGACCGACTGTGTTTTCTGATTAGGTTGATATAAAAGTTTGTTTTTTTTACAGCTTGACCTAAGTATTTGATATTAATTTCAGCCTGATATTTCCATGCGTTCTTAAGAAAATAAAATCAACAGACAGACGGACAGACAAGAAAGTGATCCTATAAAGGTTTCATTTCTTCCTTTGAGGTCACTGAAGTCCAACGTGCCACTGTTTCTTAAATATACTAAATTAGATAGAATTTGTACTTGCCAGAGGAAAAAAAAAACTAAGTATCAATCCCCGGCGGTTGCCTGCGGCATCGTTTATTTTTCCACTCGTGTATCACTATTGTAAATGGTGTCTTGGGACCGCAGTGTCACATACAATTTCTTTTTGAGCAATTGTAGCCTGAATGATGCTAAATTTTGGTAAAGTTTTTCTGCCTACTACTCTGCTATTAAGTATTTTGTTAATTTACTAACGATGATTTTAACAATGAATATCATCGCCTAATTGTGTTGCATTTTGCAGTAGATTCTTCATCTTCTTAAAGATCTGAGGTTTCTCGGGCGTGTAGTTAAAAATCTACAATCTAATTAGCTACTTACGAAAAATAAAAAAAAACACCAGCACTACATCTGATTAAGACTAATAGTGAGATAGTGAAATAACATGAGTCAGAATCGAACTAGTATAATATACTGTGGTATGTCTAATATTTATATAACATACTGACATAGTTAAGTTCTCAATACTATTTGTAGCTGGAGCTAGATCGTCCTACACCAATCACGATATTAGTACGCTGCTTCTCCCATGCTGAGCATTCCACTAGAATACAGATAACCTTAGCAATGGCTTTTTTGCTATCTTGTAGTATAAAAAGTTGTTGCTAATTTATCATCATCAAAAAAATCAAATGAAATATGGAAATTAGAAATTGGTTCATAACTGGATTTTCTGAAAAAGATGCTAAAGTTTGGAGTTTGATTGGATAATTTTCTATCGTGAAGTCAAAGCCGTCAAAAGTTCTCCAAAAGTTCTCGTTCATACAGAGATGAACTACGTTTATCTTTATCAAAATCTGGGGCTTATGAGCTTTTAAATTACATACATAACTATAAAATATGTTAATGAGGTACAAAAATTTACATGAAACCTTTTGGTTCTTATAAATCAATTCGTGCAGATGCATAATCAGACTGTGGACCCAATAAACTTAATTGAATATATCGTTGTCGAATCACGAAAACTGTCATGAAATTTTGGAATCGGGTAATATTAAATCATGACCTTTTATAATTTTTTTGGCTCTGGTTCAAGAAAGGTCATAGTAACCTATAAAGTACTCTATTTTGGCACCGCTTAAAGGGAAATGCAGTTTTGCATAATATCTTAAAATGGTTTTTTTTACAAACAAACCATTATTAAATACATTCTGAAAGAGCCTCTCTTTGTATTCATTTGATTAGTGATGAAGAGTATTTTTGCATAGAAAATATTCCTGAAAAGAAAAAAAAATCTTCAAAAATGCTACTCATGTACGAATCAATGTTCGAAAACCACCAATCGTCAAATTGGTTTCAATAGTGTTAAGAAATAGTTAAGAATAATATATTTTTACTAGATAGGTAATAATGTATCCTTTTTCTTATATATGTCCACATTTTAATATATTGGGATCGAAAGACAGTCAAATAATGGAAGTAGTTTACTACATAAAGAACCCCTGTCAATATGAAAGGAAGGTTATCCCAGTAGGTATGCATATTATTGCTTTTTATGTGTAGCATGGACCATTTTCCGGTTGATACAGGGACACTTGTAGTAAAAATATGAAGGGAAAACTGGAATTTATGGATAAATTTTGGATGTGATTGATGTCATTTTACATTAAAAATCTTGAACCACCAAACAAAAAAATATATAGGATAACTAATGTTTATCTTGGTCGGGTGTACACTGCTCGAGGTGTAACTGGATTATGATTCACTTTTTAATTAAAACACCTTGCATTTATTTCGCAATGTGGCCTGGCTTTCACCAGTAAGCTCCCATCGGAGACCACAGCTCTCACTATGGTATCCCGCGAGAGAACGTCCACGCCCAGGACCGTAACGAGATCCCGGCGTTGACTTGCCCTCGCTGGGCACTTCACGAATATACATCGGCATTATATTCATTATATTACATATCAAAACATTGATAAATAGTAATATTAATATTAATCTATATCTGCATAGTGCTCCATAAAATTTGAGTTTATATAGATTTTATTTTTAATTATATTGATTTTTGTCAGGGAGAGAGCGGCTCGATGACAGTTGGCGCGGTACAAGTGAATCCTCGTACAGGATCACGGCTGAAGTCAGAGATGCACTGCGACGGAGTCCCAATGATGCCAGGTTCACCACGGTTTGCACGTCACAACCACAATTATATGGGTAAGGAAAAATTAACTTAACTATTGAAGTTTGGGGTGTGTGTTGGGTAACCTCCTCGAGTGTCGTTCCGATTCCGATCCCGCTGCAGTCCGGGGGGAACGGAATCGGAGCGGCCGGTACACCCTGGGCGGCGGTCAATGGCTTCCCCTTCATGGGGTTGGCATTGACCGTCGGCCAATACCCAACGTGGCGGGAACACATCGCTCTCCGTACTCCTCTGCTTTCAGAGGAGACAGGATGAGCGATGCTGTTAGTGGTGGAGGCCACCGTAGGGTCCTGGGGGATCCAGGGGCGGGTTGACCCACTGCTCACGCAGGGGCCGACGGGCACTTGTGCCGCCGCCGGTGAGAGAGGACTAGCCATCCTCTCGCGTTCCGTAATCGGCAGGTGATCAGCAACGACCTGACTGGTGGCTCCAGAAGGGTACGCTGTGAACTTGCCGACCGGAGGGCTTGCCTTTATTGGCTGGCCCACGACAAGGAAAAGTCTATAACACCCGACAGCGAAGTCGTCAAAACCTATGGATACCAGCCGACCTCCATAGTATATAGGCTTATCCAGGTGCAGGGGGCTCCGCCTGGATGGACCATCTTTCCCCCATACTCGTGGGATATATTATGAATAACATAAATCCAAATAAAAACAAACAGGACGGAACTACTAACAACGACCAAGGCGCAAACACTGGTACTCGAGAGGATGGAGTGGAGGTAGTTGGGGGTGAAGAGGAGGTGAGGCGACGGCCTCACTCACGGTCAGCTAAGGCGGTCTTCACCAGACCCGCTACCCCGTTACCACTAGGAGGGGAAACGGACGCAGACGTTGCGTCTGCGGCGTCGACGGCGGGTACTGACAACGAGTCAGTATCCAGCCGAATGGAGACCGAGGAGGGTCTCCGACGTAAGCGGCCTCGCTCGGGTGGACCGTCCCTTGACCGTAGCAGAAGCTCCGGGCAACGGACGATCTCCTCGAGCGAGGACGATCGGCCGGCCAAAATATTGGCCACCGCGGCGGCTAGAACGCCGAAGCAGCCGGTGCACGTCCCTCCGCTACCCAGCGGCAGGGACCAAGGCATCCCCGCGGCGAGGGAGCTCCTCACAGCACTTGCCCGCATTACCGACTCCATAAAAGGGTCAAAAAATGTGTCGGGAAAGAAGAAGACGGTGGCTGAAAACGTCGCCGTCGCCATCACGGCGCTGGAGGAGCTCCTCGGTAGGAGCGTCTCCGAGGAGGAGGCGAAGCTCAGGGCCCGGGTCACAAGCCTGGAAACTGAGCTGGCCAACTCCTTGGAGCAACAGCGGGTCCTCCGGGAGGAGGTCAGGCAACTGACCCAGATGGTGAGGGGATCCCCGGAGGCCCAGAAGGCCCCAAGAGCCCAGGAGGTGGCGGACCACCCGAGGGCTCTCGTGCCGCAGGGGGGGACGCCTACGTCGTCGTCGGCGCCAAATCCGGCACCAAAGCCGGCGCCAAAGTCGGCACAAAAGGTGGCGCCGAAAACAATGCCTAGGCCGGTGCCCAATCGGGCACCCGAGATGGCGCCTGAACCTGCACCGAGTGTGGTGCAGCTCCTGGCGGCCATCGAGAGGCGGCTTGGCGTGTTAGAGGACCGGGCTTACCGTCCCCCACTGGCACGGCCCACGTCTTTCGCCGGGGCTGCTGCCAGTGGTAAACCCGGCCTCACAGGCCAAAAGTCCGCCGCCCCAGTGGCCCCAACGCCACAAGGGAAGGAGAAGAAGCGCGGCACCCCCGCCCCCGCCATAACCGCCGCTCCCGCTGCACCCGAGCGTTCCTCCAGAGGGGAGGAATGGGTGGTAGCGGGAGCCGCCAAAAAGGCGAAAAAAGCCGCCAAAAAGGCGGCTAAGAAGGCGGCAAAAGCCGCTGCGGCGAAGGCGCCGAAGAGGCTCCGCGCTCCACGATCCACTGCCGTCGTCCTGATGGTGACGACGGAGGGTGTGGAGAAGGGCGTGGGGTATGCCCAGGTCCTGAGGCAGGTTAAAGCCTCAGTGGACCTCAAGGCCCTCGAGATTGAGGGGGGGCTCCGGTGCAAAACAACTCGCACCGGAGCTCGCCTCCTCGAGGTCTCCGGCGCCACCAGCGGCCCCAAAGCCGACGCCCTAGCGGCCAAGCTGAGGGAGTCGCTGGATACCGAAGCCGTCCGCGTCACCAGACCCAACAAATGCGCAGGTTTGCGCATTTCGGGTCTGGATGACGCGGCCACGACGGAGGAAGTCATCTCCGCCGTCGTGGAGGCGGGCGGTTGCCCCCGTGATCAGGTGAGAGCTGGAGAAATCCGCTTCAGCTCCACCGGTCACGGCACAGCAGTCGTCAACTGCCCCGTCGCAGCGGCGCAGAAAATTGCGGACGAACGGAGCCTCCTCGTTGGGGGCTTCCTAAAGGCGCGGGTGCAACTCCTGCAGCCCCGCGAGACCAGGTGCTTCAGGTGCCTGGCCGTGGGGCATGTGGGAGTGCAGTGCACAGCGGGAGACACCGTGGGGGATCGGTGCTTCCGCTGCAGTCAGCCCGGGCACAAGGCCAGTGCTTGTGATGCTCCGCCGCGCTGCTACAAATGCGTAGCGGAGGGCAAGGCGGCGGAGCACCGGGCGGACAGCAGAACCTGCGCCGCCTCGAGGCCAAAGCCCCGTTCGTCCGCAACGGGTAGCGGGGGTGCCGTTCAAGAGCGGCCACATTCGCGGCGGGATGCGGAGATGGACGTCCATTAATGGACACACCAATCCGCATCCTGCAGGCGAACATAAACCACTGCACCGGTGCTCAGGATCTTCTGTACCAGAGCATCGTGGAGTGGTCTATCAATGTGGTCGTGGTCGCTGAGCCGTACTGGGTCCACCCCGGAAGCCCGGTGGACCTGGACGGCGTAGCGACCGTCTTCGGGGGGTCCGCCGCGGACACCTCGCGCCTTGCACTCATTGCAAGGTGCAGAGGCTGTGTCGCGGCGGACTATGAGGGCTTGGCTGTCGTGGCCGTCTACTTCTCGCCAAGCCTTGACCAGTACGAGCTTGAGCTAAGGCTCGCTGAACTGGACATTGTTCTCGCTGCGTGCCGTCCTCGTCCTGTCTTGGTCCTGGGAGACTTCAACTCCTGGTCTCAGGCCTGGGGCTCCCGGGAAACCAATGACAAGGGGCGAGTACTGGAGGACTGGGCCAACACCCGTGGTCTAGAGGTCCTCAACCGGGGGAATGTCGCCACCTGGGAGCGGCGGGGGCTCAGTTCGGTCGTGGATGTCGCGTTCGCGACCCCTGCTCTCGCCCGCCGCGTCCAGGGTTGGCGCGTGGTGGAGGAGGAGGAGACGGATTCCGACCATAAGTACATTCGGTTCAACGTCTCCCCTCCAACTAACCTGCCGCCGACAATCATGTCGCATATCTGCGATGCGGCGATGCCTAGGGTTAAGCCCGGCCCGGCCAAGAAACAGATGTACTGGTGGTCAACGGAGATCGCACAGCTGCGAGCAGCGTGCGTGACCGCTCGCCGCCAGTACACCAGGTTTCGCCGGAGGCGTCGCCGACCAGACGATGCGGCAGCCCGAGAGGCGGAGCTGTATGAGGCGTACAAGGGGGCCAAGAGGACCCTCCAGGCAGCCATAAAGCAGGCCAAACGGCGGGCCCGCGAAGAGCTGCTGGAGTCTCTGGAGCAGAACCCATGGGGGCGTCCTTACCTTGCGGTCAGGGGCAAAATCCGTCCAAGGGCGCCCCTGCTGACCCAGAGCCTCCAGCCGGAGCGGCTGGAGGGGATACTGGGCTCCTTGTTCCCAGCGAGAGCGGAGGAGCATGTCCCTCCGCGTATGGCTCCGCCTCAGGCGCCTGACGCTGATAATAGCGAGAGCGATGTGCCCGAAGTCAGGGAGAGTGAACTGGGGGTAGCAGTGCTCCGGCTTAAAGCCCGGAAATGCACTGCCCCCGGACCCGACGGCATTCCAGGCCGAGCATGGGTCCTGGCCCTGGAGGAACTAGGGCCTCGACTGGTGGCGCTCTTTAGCGCATGCCTCGAAAGGGGCCAGTTTCCAAAGGCTTGGAAGACGGGGAAACTGGTCCTTATCCGTAAGGCGGGGCGGCCGGCGGACCAGCCATCCGGTTACCGGCCGATCGTGTTGCTCGACGAGGTGTGCAAGCTCTTTGAGCGGATTATTGCAGAGCGCCTCGTCGAGCATCTCACGAATGTGGGGCCAGATCTGGCGGACAACCAGTTCGGTTTCCGCCGGGGGCGCTCCACCGTGGAAGCGATCATGCGCGTTAGGCGCCTGGCGGAGGAAGTAATCTCGCGGGGTGGGGTGGTGGTGGCGGTGTCTCTTGACATCGCCAACGCCTTCAACACCCTACCCTGGAGCTGCGTTAGGGAGGCGCTCGCGTATCACGGAGTGCCTCCTTACCTCCGCCGCATTGTCGAGGCATACCTATCCGAGAGGGCCATAGTTTACCCGAGCTGGCTAGGGCCAGGGCGGCGAGAAGTGTCGTGCGGTGTTCCGCAGGGGTCGGTCCTAGGGCCACTCCTGTGGAACATCGGATATGACTGGGTGCTGCGCGGTACGTTGCTCGAGGGTGTCAGCATAGTGTGCTATGCTGACGACACCCTCGTTATGGCGCGGGGAGCAACGTACCGAAGCGCGGCACTGAAGGCCACGGCAGGGGTTGCTCAAGTCATGGGTCGAATACGGCGGCTGGGACTCGAGGTGGCTCTCCACAAATCCGAGGCTATGTGTTTTCACGGGCCTCGGAGGGGGCCACCTGTGGGAACCAGCATAACCGTAGGGGGCGTAAGCATCGGCATCGAGCCCACGATGAAGTACCTTGGGCTCGTACTCGATAGCCGATGGGACTTCGGACCTCATCTCCGAAGTCTGGTCCCGAAACTGAGGGGGGCTGCGGCCGCGCTATCGCGGCTGATGCCCAACGTTAAGGGACCCAACGCCCCCACTAGGAGACTGTACCTGGGGATCGTGCGAAGCATGGCCCTATACGGGGCCCCCGTATGGGCGGAGACTCTGGCGGCCCGCAACGTGGCTGTTCTTAACAGTCCGTTAAAGGCGATGGCCTTCAGAGTCATCAGGGGGTATCGCACGATCTCCGTCGAGGCGGCATGTCTCCTAGCTGGGACCCCTCCATGGGACCTGGAAGCGAGAGCCCTTGCGCTGCTGTACCAGTGGCGCAAGGAGGCGCTGGAGCGGGGCCATAGGCCGGAGCCCCGAGAAATCAGGGCTCAGCGGTCCCTGCTCCTCCAGGAACTCATGGAGACATGGAGGGTGCGACTTGAGCACCCACCCGAGTTTCGCAGTCTGCGGCGAGGACGCCGCAGACTCATCTACGCCCGGGACTACCGACCTCCATGATCGGGGCCTGAGGACGGCAGTTGGCCGACTCGCCGTCCTTACAGAAGCAGGCCGTGGCGGAGGCGTGTCGTGTGTGCCCTACACACGCCTGCCAACTCACCGAAGCGGGATAAAACCCGACCCCACCAGGCGAGGCCGCGGTGGCGGCCAAAGTCCGCCGGCAACCCTGGGGTTATCCTTTCGAGGGCTTACCCGGGGTGCCCGGCAACGGACACTTGGGGAGGACACCGTGCGGTTTTAGTCGAGACACGACATAACCACCCCCGCTGGCCGGCGGGGGGGTATCCGAAGGGATTTCCGCACGTTAAAAAAAAAAAAAAAAACTATTGAAGTTTTAGAAAAGGGGCACCCCTAACACCCATTAAATTTTTTGCACCCTATCATCTAAAGAATACGATTTTTCTGTAATTATCAAATTCATAGGTCACTAACCAATTGTAATAATATTATTTTATACATCAGAACCTAAAAAACTAAAAAATAAAATAATTTTGTTATGTTAACCTAAACATCGATGAATAGTAAAAACATACCACTTCTTGGTTCGCCTATAAACCCTTTAGTTTCGAACCGCTCACAAAAGCTTCACTTAGCGACCTTTACTCGCTATAAATTGCTTATCTGTCAAACTTATATAGTCTGTCAGTTTCGTAGGTTAATTAGTTTCAGTTTTAACTATGTAGTCACTCGTGTCAGTGAGTAGTAACTGTAATTCATTTGAAAGAAAAAAGTAGATGACTCTCCCAGTTTCTTTATATAGATTTATAGATGTTTCTAAAAAACGCCTTCTGAAGCTTAGTCGTGTAGGTCCTTGTCTATTGTCATGTTTTTCATTTTGTTATCAGGAGCAACAACAAATCTGGGAACGCCGAATACTTGCAGTGGGGGTGTTGGGGCTGCGGTCGCTGCAGGAGCCGAGGCGGTATGCGCGGGCACGTGTCCCAGGTGCGCTTGCTGCGGCTGCACTTTACGCGAGGCCGCCGCCAGACACGAGCAGAGGGTCGCTGCCAACGAACGCCTAGAGCGGGCTAATCTTGAGTGGAAGCAGGTGAAGAAAACACTCTTGTAATTATTGTGTCTTATGGTATATCTATATCGACAATGAAAAGGTGAAATCGCTTGACCACCATTTTCATAACTTTAAAAAACCAGCCAAGTGCGAATCCAACTCACCCATGAAGAGTTCCGTAGCAGCAAGTAGAATTTTTATATGTGAGTTGATTGAATGAAAGGTAAATTGCTTTTTAAGATTTATAACGTATAAAAAAAAACTACTTACTAGATCTGGTTCAAACCAATTTTCGGTGAAAGTTTACATGGTACAATATATATATATTTTTAGTTTTATTTTTCTCTTATTTTAGAAGTTATGGGGGGGGGGGCACGCATTTTACCACTTTGGAAGTGTCTCTCGCGCAGACCATTCAGATTAGAAAAAAATTATATTAGAAACCTCAATATCATTTTTAAAGACCTATTTTTATTTTTAAAGATCCTTATATACCCGTCACGTATGAGTTTGATGAAAATAACATTTTTGTGTTTCAGTTCTAAGTATGGGGAATCCCCAAAATTTATTGGTTTTTTTTTCTAGTTTTGTGTGAAATCTTTAAAGTTTAAACAGCATAGTTCTTATAGTTTCGGAAAAAAGTGGCTGTCACATACTAACGGACAGACAGACAGACATGACGAATCTGTAAGGGTTCCGTTTTTAGCTATTTGGCTACGGAACCCTAAAAACGACGGTGAGTCCTTTTTTTGTCGGACCATAAAGCACTGGAACGCTTTAACCACACGTGTTACCTTCCCCTACCGACTCGTAGTCACACCACATTATCACACCAGTATGTCAAACGGTACTACCTACAATCCTGGGCTCTTTAAGCGGGGCGTGAAAAACGCCCCGCCTAAAGAGTCGAGGTAGGGGCCACCATTCTAGGGACAATCTCTGGAAATGCCACTGCTTTTTGGACTTCACCTCAGCTTACCATCAGGCGGGGTGCAGTCAATTTGACGGACTAAATATAAAAAAAAGTATAATGATAAAAATTATTATCTCGTTTTCTATGGGAAGTATGAAGATGAAAAATAAAACATATTCGTAAAAATAAATGAACTAATTATTATTTTATTCGAAAGTTATGTAGTGCCTTTATTTTCCAAGCTAGGTGTCGGTTATGCGAAAATCAAGAATTATTCAAAATATTTAATCAATGAATAATTACTAAACGATAAATACATTGCAATAACACAAAAAGGATAATGACTAATAGGCGTTATTGCGAACATTCATTAAATGACTAATAAATTAAACATCTAAAAGAGACATGTTTTCTCATTTTGCTAACGAATAATTATTTTCACTGAATGTTTTTCAATGTGTTTATTTGTTCTCAAATTTTGATTACCAAATGTGTAATATATATTTAGATGTTTACCGTAACAATGTGCTCCGAGATGTTTGTGGTATTATTCCAATTTGCCTTGTATAACTTTGTGTAGCTTATGAAACAGATATCAAGTGAGATGAAGACATCATTACTGTTGTGACATGTTTTATACATTTTCTTTTTAAATGAACACTATTACAAGTTTTGAAATGCCAGAGAATACTAGGTACCGAATGCATTGCACATTATTATCAAAGTGTTTCCAGGCGTCGTTCTACGATCCATTTATTTCAACTCGTTTCATGTTTAATATTAGGTCTTCAAGTTGACCATCAGAAACGTGATCAGCTTTCCTTGTCGGTTGTTTCAGCGTTTGCGTTTGCTACCAATCATATTGCAAACTTTTTAGGGGATAGAAGTGAGCAATATACAGCGATTACGCAATAATCTCAAGTCGCACAAAATTTACTCGGTTTATATCGACATATTCAATGTTTGTATTTGTTTATTAATTAACTATCATCACATAAATTGTGTGACCTTCTCATGCGGACGAATTCGATATCGATGTTTCATTGTGAATTTGTGACATCAAATTTTGTGCGAGCTTGCGTTGTTCATTCACATTGTATTAGGAAAATGCCTGAGGGTAAGTGCTGAAAATCTATCGCATAGCGTGTTTATTTACGTATTATTTCAAATGTATAGCGCAAGCGTTATATATAATACTGATATTACCTCCTCTCGTCTGCGCCAAACGTAAATTATCGTTGCTTGGGAGTTTATCAATTTCCATATACTCAATATTATTCTCATTACCATAAAAAATAGACGGCAAATTGCCAACACAATACATATCGATTCTGAATTTTATATGTAACTTTATGCCTACGTAATCGTAGTATTATCAAAATTACGAATGTTTTAACATAAATAGATCACCAATACGAAAGTCTGATATTGAATATGTAAAATTTTACTTTTCCTTGATGTAGTGACATTTAAATAAAACAGTATCCTGAACGTAATATTTTATAAGATAACGATTTATTCCCTGACTGAGTAAATAATGACAATCTACACAACGCTATCTAGACCAATGTAAGCATAGCTTAATTAGTTTATGTTATGGGTTCTAAAATGCGGATATACATACTTAGATACATTTTCTTTTGTAAGTACATACATATTATAGACCAATGTAAAGAAACATATACATGCATGTAGTAAGATATAATAATAATACAGAGACGAACTTCTTAATCATTTTCTTTTTTCTTTTTTGGCTGAATTTCTTTCATAATATGTGTTGATTACAAGTTTTGGTAAATGATTATAACCTAAATGGATAAAATAAAAAAAGATTTTTAGAACTAATCTGTATTCAAGAAAAAAATACATTTAGATTAAAAAGATGATCAACTCACAAGAATATTAAGAAAATGGCTCTGCATATTTATGTAGTGTTTTAAATACGTAGTATATGACTAATTGTTAGATACTAGAAGCTTTTTTTAAGGACAACATTGTCTTCCAAGTTTCGACAATGATTTAGGATTTAACCTTTATTGCCCGACCAATAAAGGGATGCTAAATTGTGATAGATTCATTTTTTGTGACTGCTATTATATTGAACTATTCTAATAAATATATTTATCAGGTGGCAGTTGTTGCTGACCGGGCGCTATTAGCGGTATTCGTGCTCGTCACCGCTATATCGACAGCAGCCATCTTGTTGCCGCAATTAAACAACCTTCACGTCGGGAATACGCCTCTCAAACCACCGATTTAGAGACAATGCAAACTTAGGAAATATATTTCAAAAAATATCTTCTGCCAACGAATATTTATGTGTCAAAAATTAAAATTGTGCCAAAGCGAAACTGTGTGCCGCTACATTAAGAATCTGTTATTGGAACCAGGCCATAGGGCCGGAAAGTGGTTATGCTAGACCTAAGAACATATATACAGATGTGTGATAGACGTCTTTAGACATTAATTAATCTAAGTATTTTTATCTGAATTTATAAATAAATATAAACTGAACAGTTACAGCTACGAATGATGGTAAGAAGTTTAGATAAGTAGAGCAGGTATTATTACACTAAGTAATACTTTGTTATTTAATTGAAGGTATAGATCTAGATAGGTATGATATAACTATAAAAGGAACACATATAGACCAATATTGTAGAATTCTAATCAGTCAGTCGGCAAAGCGTAGATGGAAAGTAAAGGTTGAAAATTTCCTCTTCAAATACAAGTTTGAGTTGTTAATTGTTTTTCCACAAGAATTTTACAACTCACCATGAGGTAAAACTTATCTTGGTTATCTCTGGACTTATTAATAATCTAAACTAAATATCTACAAAAATGTATAAACATTGTACTATAATGTTCGCTGACAAAACAATTTTTAGGTCAACCTTTAAATGTTTATATAATGGACAGAACGTCCCACGGCTATACCACATGGAGGGAAAGTATCTTCAATTTTATTAGTTTAAATTTCATGGATTTCCTTTTATTGAATTCACCATATTTGTTAGAAAGATTTCATCCTTATGATTGATGCCATAAAAGTCCCGGATGTTATTTGTTCGAATTTTAGCCGGTTCGATTGCCGAGTATGGCAAGCAATTTTTTTAATGCTTGAATGCCGTTTACATTATTTTTAAAATTAAAATTTAGGATTCTTTCAGTAAATTGTCTATCTACATTATTTAATATACTTGTGCGATGCCCTGTATACATATTTCATTACACTCTTGATTTACTCAAGTTTTAATGCTGAGAATGTTTACAAAAGCCTGCTTTTTTGATGATATGGTAAAAATACTAATTTTGTATATTTTATTGCATTTCTGGTATATTATATCGATTTAAAGATTTCTTGGAAGGAAACCAAAAGCTTTTGTGCTACACCCTTCCGATGATATTTATCGTCGCGCACTTTCACTTTCATAATTACTTGGGGCTGCTAAACGTCACATCCAGGAATGATCGCTCCAGTGACAAATTGTTAGTTGTAAACTTTGTTATATCTAGACCAAGTTGGTATATATTATACTCTGTACAATACTATGGTTTAGTCTAGATTAAGTTCGCGTTAATGTAGTTAGTAAAACATGCCAATTTTTCAAAAGTTATTTATGTAGGTGTATTTATAAATTTAAATATTTAGAACTGAGATTTAATGGTTCCTGCTGCACTTAATACAAAACTAACACCTCGTCGGAATCGTGTTATCTAGAGATATGTAATTGTGCCAATTGATGACAATTTGAATGGAGTTCAAAACAGACACATACAAGTTTCACTACGAACATTGGTATTAATGGACGGTGTAACGTTACCTCTATGAGGAAGGCGGTAAATTAAGAAAAATATTTAAAAGTTGACAAGCGAAAGAAGTCAGGGTACTGTAATTATATAGCTCTGGATATTAGTGAACTTCAAAATTATAATGCATTATTGAATAAATATAAGTTACCGTGTCTATGGCAATTACGAATTCTTTTCTTTCTTGTTTTGTAACAGATAGTAGATTAGATTATAATTTTTTAACATTCTTTAATAATAATAATAGTAGATTTTATTTCAGACTTTGTCCATATTTGTTAGTAACAGTGAATCTTAACCTAGTGTTAGTACAGCTACAAAATGAGGTTAAATACTTGTGAATTTCATATGTAACCCTATCCAGTGTTCTATAAGTACTGAGTCTCACCGCGTGGTGCACACGTACAGCATGAGGCTGGGACCAAAACGCACCCGCGCCAGTATTGCTGCACTGCGCTTGCGCATGATTGCGCGGAAGCCATCCACATGCGTCTCTGCGAACATACCACTCGCGCTACAGTATCGTGGTAGTCCCATCAGCATCCTGAACGCGTTATTGTATTGCACACGCAGAGCGTCATATGCCCCCACCTTGTAGCTGCCCCACAAACTGCACGTGTAGGTCTGGCAGAATGCCCTGAACAGCGTGATTTTCACCTCCTTTGTGCAATGCGAAAATCTGCGAGCCAACATATTGCAGCGCACAGACAACGCTCTACGTTCCCTTTCAACATCCAAATCATCTTTAAGGTCTTCCGTGACCCAGTGACCCAGATACTTGACGAAAGGGACTTTTTTTAATGGTGTACCATAGGGTGAGACGGGAGGTACGTCAAAGTAATTTTTCTTGGGTGCTCTAAAGATCATGAACTCACTTTTCCCACCACACTCTAAGCTGTAGTCGTCTGGTTTACAGCCTGACGACCTTACAGTATTTTTCTGATTATTGTACAAGTATTCAAATAAAGAAAAAATAGCAAATGGCAGACTAGTATCTCGACGCATTTTTTTCCACAGTAGGTCATACGAAACCAAATCGAATGCATGCGACAGGTCCAAATAACAGGCGTACACTGGCGTTTTACGAGCGGTGTAGTAGCGTACAGTCTGCTTGAGGCACAAGATTGCACTTTCAGTAGATAGACCAGTGCGAAAGCCGAATTGCCCGTCGTGCAGTATTATATGTTCTGTGAGGTGGCCCTCAAGCAGACTGTCCATTACCTTCGCTATTACTGTGGCTAAGGAAATATAGGCCTAATAATCGTCGAAGCGTAGTTCCATCTTCATACCTCAGGATGATGATGATGAAGAGGAAGATGAAGGTGAGATTCGAGCCGTCCCTAAGTCACTGATTGATGTGCAGAAGCTGTCTAAAGATATTTCTAAGGAGATGCAGAAGATAATACATAAAGAGCTGATAGAGGTACATAAGACGCTTGAATACCAAAGCGAGAAGATGGACGAGGTCACTGAATCCATTGAAATGTTCAAAACCACCATACAAGAACTTAAGAAGAAAAATTTTGAGCTCCAAAATCGTAACAACAATCTTGAAACTCGCGTCGGTGTCCTTGAACAACGCCTTAATGAAAGTGAGCAAAAACTGCTGGCTAGTACTATTGATGTGTGTAACATACCAGTCCTAAAGAACGAGAATGCTACAAACCTAGCACTTTGGAGGTGAAGCTCAAAAATGAAACCGTTGCTCATCAATGGATCGCGGCCGCGAAGGGAACGATTTCGAAGGGAGGGATGATTTGATAAAAGGACAAGACGAAGTAACTAAAACTCGATCTATATTCATTAGAGAAACACTATCATACTCCAATAAGAAACTCTTGTGGGAATCGAAGCAAGCATTAACAGGTAAATATGAGTTCGTGTGGTTCAAAAGAGGGAAAATCCGTGCCAAAAGAGAAGAGAAGGGAGATTTCTACATCATACGTAACGAAGCTGACATAGCAAAATTATTAAAAACTGCCAAATAGGTATTTCGTCTTACTACTATTTTAATTAAGTATAATTTATTTTTAAAAAATGGCTGTGCTAAATCATAATATAACTGAAATAAAAAACTCAACTACGATTAACGATTTTCTTCATAAAATACCTAATAAAACGAACCTACTAACTATTAACATTAACATTAGATCCCTAATTAAAAACTTCACAGCTCTCGAACATTATATATTAACATCTCACTCATGTATCGATATTATTATTGTCACTGAAGTTAATATATCCGAAAAGATACGTTCACTTTACAATATCGAAGGTTATTATCAACATACTAACTTGAGACATGCTAAGAAAGGTGGTGGAATCATTATTTACACGCACAAAAAACACAAAATATCGCATTCCAATACAAAGACATTGCATTGTGAAGGTGTTTCAACAAAAATAACCACTTCACATAACTATTCTTGTTATATTTTATCCATGTACCGGCCACCAAGCACAAATGAATGTTTGTTTCTTAAAGAATTACAAAAAACTTTGAACCGAATTGACACTAGCTTTGATTTATTTGTATTAGGAGATATCAATATCGATATATCGAAGGAAAAGCCTATAAAACATAAATACATGAATATTTTTTCCAGTTACGGCCTTGTGAGCGGGATTTCGGAGTACACCAGGGTCGAATCTAGACTGGACACAGTGACTAAATCGACTATCGACCACATACTAGCGAGATCCCGTACACAAGACGTGTACACCGCGGCCCTTCAAACAGTAGTACTAGCCGATCATCGTGCGATCGCATTTGCATGCGCCGGTCAGTATACACAACAGGATGTTCCAAAATTTAAAAAAATAATCGACAACAATAAAGTTTTAGAATCATTAAAATTAATTGACTGGGAAGTTTGTAGCGATATGACATGTCCTAATACATTATATGACTATATAAAAAGTAAAATTAACCGATGTATGGAAAACTCGAAAATAACGGTCAAAATTAAAAATAGAATTTCTTCAAAAATAGATAGTAGCTGGGTTAATAAGCATACTATTAAAGCCTGCAATAATAGGGATTACTGGTTCAAAAAGTGGTTGAAAGATCCAAACGATTTGATTTTAAAACAAAAGTATAATGCGGCTAGAAACAAAGCAAATAAAACTGTGAGGAACGCAAAAAACCAATACCTAATAAACGAGATTAACATCAACAAACTCAATCCATACGCTGTATGGCAAATACTTAATAGAATAACGGGTAAAGTAAAATCATCTCTTGATAACGTGATAATAGGAGCCTTACAAAGTAGCACAGTATCTATTCAATCAATTACTAATAATTTTGCAAATAACTTCAGTTCTAGTGTCTCTAAAATAATACCAACATGTAACAAACCCATATTACCAGAATCCCGATATCGAACCCCACTAGACAAGTCAATGTTGTTTAGAAACGCGACACCGCGGATTGTGAAAAACTTAATTAAAAATATCAACGTCAATAAAGGCCCGGTTATTGATGGCATAAGAGCTAGCGACATTAAATCAGTTCATGAAAAGATGTCAGGTATTATTGCTAAGCTGATTAACTTAAGTGTTATGGCAGGGAAGTACCCCGTAGACCTTAAAACGGGTATCGTTAGACCAGTGTTTAAGAAAGGGAGTAAATCCAGCTATGATAACTACAGGCCAATTACGATTCTTCCTGTACTTGATAAAATTGTCGAAAAATATATCTGCAAACAAATACACGGTTTCTATAGGGCTCACTCGATACTCAATAAAACGCAGTTTGGCTTCCAACAGAATAAAAGTACCACGCAGCTTTTATCAGCATACACAGATGATGTCAACAAGCATCTTGATAACAGAGAGCATGTCCTGTTAGTGTTCATAGACTACAGTAAGGCTTTTGACACACTCAGGCATGATCTTCTTGTCGAACGGCTGGACGACTGTGGTGTGCGAGGTCCACTTCTGGATTGGTGTGTTGACTATGTAAAAGATAGGAGCTACTTTGTCAAGGTTGCTGATGTAATGAGTGATAAGATATGCGTTACGCACGGGACAGCACAAGGATCGGTCCTTGGGCCATTGCACTACCTCACTTATGTCAATAGCGTAGCAAATATTATAAAATCGTGTAAAATCTACCAATTTGCTGATGACACGTGCCTACTGTCCGCCCATAAGAATATACATCAAGCACAGAAGTTACTCCAGATAGAATTTGACGAACTACAAAAATGGTCCCACGATGCTGGTCTAGCATTAAATGCTGCTAAGACTAAACTTTTGTACGTTTCCTCGAGTCAAAATAGATCTACAGAAAACTTAAAACTGATTGTCCACACTCACGACTGTCTTCACAGTAAACTGGAGCCTTCTGCTCAATGTAGTTGTGACTCAATCGAACAAGTAGAAAAACACACGTATCTTGGCTTGGTAATTGATAGTCGGCTGAAGTGGGTGGATCACATCAATAAAGTTTGTGATAAACTCAGAGTAATTCTTGCAAATTTTTCAATAATCAAATACCAAATACCCTTCCCGATACTTTTGTCTTTGTATAATGCCTTGGCGGAGTCAATAATCTCATACGGATTAAGTAGTTACGGTCGGACCTGTAAGTCACATCTTTATAGAATTCATAACCTCCAGCTTAGAATTTTAAAAACAATAATTCCTAAAAAAATCAAGACCGAGTTCCAAGAAAATTACAATCTAGTGTTTAAATTTTGCCGTATATTACCTATCCATGATAAAGTTAAGCTCATTCTCCTCGTTGAAAATTATTTTAATTCTGAATTGAAGATTCAGTCCCAAAAAGGACACAAATTCATCTTACGAAGTGACAAAGACCCTAAATTACTTATTCCTGACTACACTAACATGTACGGTAAATTACACACTTCAATAATCATCCCTAAATTAATTAATGAATTACCAAAAACTCTAAAAGATACTCTAAACCAAACTAACATTAAACATAAGCTCAAAGAATATTTATTACAACTCATTACATAAAAATATTACTTATTATTAACATCCTGTATATGAATCATCGCACACAAACACTAATATTTTATGACCGATTGCCTTTTGTTTGTTATCAGTTATCTATCGTAATCTTGCTTATGGTCTACCAGTCAAGCCTCGCTCGTGTTTTGTACGTATTACGGACGAAATTCCTACTTGGTAACGAATGGAACGATCACCTGATTTTATATTTTTTATATGTATGTTTAAAGTAATTTGTGTTGTGTTGAATGTGTAACGACAGTGATCCAATATCCAGATAAATCTATAAAGGTTTTTGTGATGTTGTTAAATGAATCATATAATATGTAATTTATTATGAAATAAACTAAAAAAAAAAAAAAAAAGTTCTCGCTTATATTCCTCTAGCATTTTCTTTCCATTCCTTTCATACTTGGGATAAGGATTAAGGGTTTATGTGTTCTACCGTTTTTTCTTTATTATCTATTACTACTTGTGCATCTTTATTTTATCTTATAAACTATTAAATCTTATTATACATACTTCAACTTATTTCATAATTTTGTATGTATATATTTTTTTTTCTTGTAGATATATTATTTCATAATTTTGTATACTTGGAAGGGTTAGTGAAAGGGTGACCCATAAGTGACCCATAAGTTAAAATCATTAAAAAAAAAGAGAATAAAAATATCTAATAGTGAATGCATGCTTTCCTATAGACCAATCATTAGTATTGCTGTGGTCTTGTAGGTAGGAACTGAAATGCCTATCTCTTCTGTTTATAACAACTGTGTGACAATGCGAGTGCTACAACTCTGTGTTTATTATGCAAATCGCGTGTAACTTTCAAAATTTGTTATATTGTCTCTCTTTCATCTCGAGATAATTAGTAGATTGTATTTTGTCATCCGTGATTCCTTTTGTTACTACTTTCAAAGGTTTGGAATATGTCAATGTTACTTTAAAATATAAGAAAATATATACCTGTAGAAGTTGTTTGTGCCAAAATGTTTGATAATGTCAATTAAGAAGCTAAGTGATAGAAAAATATGTTTTCATAGGTTTATAATTCACATTGAATGTTCTTCAATTCAAAATGTGTGAAAATACTAAGTATATAGTTATATTTACACTCGTGTATAGTTGCTTAAATATGAAATATCAGGTGGATGGAAAGGTCAAAAGTCAAAAGTCAAAAGTCAAAAACCATTTATTCTGCATAGACCATTAATACGGCACTTACAAAACGTCATAAAAAAAAAAATCTAATGTTTGGCAAATGGACCACCGGTTCGAAACGCGGCCCTGTCCTGAGAAGACTCCGGCAAGAAACTCAGCGGGCTGTTTTTTTTTTTTGGTCTATTTACAAACATATTTACTTAACCTAAGTACAATATTCCATTTGAGTAGCATAGAGAGAGAGCAAACAGTTCATATCCAAGCTTGTTTGTCGTCTAAATAGTCTTGAATTTTATAGTAGCCTTTTTGGCAGAGTTTACTTTTAATTTGGCTTTTAAATTTATGAAGAGGTAGATTCTTCATTTCACTAGGAAGCTTGTTGTAGAAGCGTATACAGTTACCCTGAAAGGAATTACTAATCTTGTGGAGTCGACTATTACAAACCACAAGATTGTTTTTATGTCTAGTATTTACGTTATGTATATCACAAAGCCTTAAAAAATTGGAAATGTTTCTTCTAACATACAAAAGATTTTCAAAAATATATTGGGAAACTACAGTTAGAATGTTTATTTCTTTGAACTTTTCTCGGGGTTCGCGTCCTCGACTAGAAAACAAAATAAAATACTTCCAATTTTTTTTTTGTGTCTGCATCTAGCGCTATGCATTTACTCCATCTGCTTTCCGAAGCTCTTATACCGTTTTCAAAAAAAGATTCTTGAAAGTCTTCAAAATACTGATTTACTGCAGCTTTGCCCTCTTCCTTCGATGAAAATGTTTGCCCGGCGATGTGTCTTTTTCATGTTTTGTTAACTTTGGAAACAGATGCAAGTGCAAGAAGGTGCCAAATTCTGCGAATAACTCGAGTGAGTCAGTAGTTTGAAGCCACAAATACGAGTTTGAGCTATTAATGCAACTGACATGTAACCGCGCGCATTATCCTGATGGGCATTTCTCTTTCATATCTTCGCGTAATCTATGCAAAAGCATGCAATAGTATGTCAAGTTTGTTGTTTCGCCTTTTGCAAGATAGTCCACCATGAAGATACCCTTAGAATTCCATAAAACTGATGCCACCACCATGACGGTTGGCAAAACCGACAACATTGCTTTGACTTTCTTTGGGGTCGTTTCACCGGATTTTTTCCATTGTTTGGAATGTTGTTTTGACTCTTGAGTATAAAGACGAACCTATATTTCATCCACAGTTAGAAACCTGGCAAAAAATGTAGCGGATCAGCCTCTTTAATTTCCAAGCAGTCCAGATAAATTGTGAGGCGTATTCGTTTTTGCTCAACTGAAAGTAATCTGGGGACCCTCCTAGCGGACACTCTGGGAAATCCAAGTTCATTGGTAATGATGTTTTGTGTCTACTTATACGCGATGCCTTTAGTTTTTGCGATCTCCCCGAATCTTCGGTCTCTCATTAAAAGATCACATACTTTGCCAATAGTTTCTTGTAGACTTAGTTCTAGACGTCATGGGCTGGCCAGCGCGAAGATCATCTATAAGGCTCACCCGGTACACGTTTGAATTCTGCAATCCCTTTTTTTTACAATGGTATCCGATGGAGCAGATTTGCTTAATGGTGTTATCATATGTTCATTGATCTCTTTCGGTATTAAAAAAAAAACAAATACTTGAACCCGCACATTGCTCAATGTTCTAGTTTGTTCTCACTAGTTCGATTCATTAGTTCGATCGTCGAACTAGTGAGATTATTTTTTCTCATTAGTTCGACCGTCGAACTACTGAGACTTTTTTTTCTCATTTGTTCCATTATTAGTTCATGATTACGACGGAGCCCCGCTACGCGGGGCTCCTATTTCTACTTGCATGGCCCTTCGTGTGAGGTTCTATCCTTCTAACCTATATCTATCCGTGTCGGGGCGCGCGGTGAAAGTCTCAGTAGTTCGACGGTCGAACTAATGAGAAACAAAAATCTCACTAGTTCGACGATCGAACTAATGAATCGAACTAGTGAGAACAAGCCCTATTATCTCCATTTTCTGAAAACACTGCACTTAATATCACTTAAATCACTGTAACTTTAAAACTGTTAGGACAACAGCAACAAATTTTTTACTGCGAATAACCAAAGACTATATAAATGAAATGAGAGTAGTGTAATGAAAAATAACATGTTTTTCAATGTGAAACCGCGAACTTTTCAATCAACCCTCGTACAAAACAGTTGTCCTGATGTAATTCAATTCTCTTCAAACAAAACAAATTTTGTATACTTTTGTAGAATAAAATAGAGTATTTGTTAAAACGGTTGAGATTGGTTATGTAAATTGTTTTCTCTTGAAAATTCCTTTTGCATCCCTGCTTATATGTCAACTTAGTGTTCAAGTATCCTGGCAGCTGTAAGCCATGAAGAAGTGACATAAGTTATTCTCCATAAAAATCACTGCTGATAAATATCTAAGTAGTTTATGTCAGTAATGAAAGCAACCTAGCATAATGTCAGTCACTTGGGAGTTCGAATTGTAAATAGGAGTGGTGGGTTTGAGCCTCACTCAGTATAGTACTAGGTACTACTTAAATGTATGCTCACGTACTTTGACAGAGTTTTTGTATCTTTAGCGAATAGCGTACACTTGGTTCAAACCAGCAATTGAATGCAATAAATGTTAGCCAAAACAGACCAAAAACAGATGTAGTGTTCTTTCAACTTGTATCTAACAACATTCAACAGATCCAAGAATATCAAATTAATTAAGCTCGTGGTTGTTACAAATGTGAATATCTTAAATAATATTATTAATTATTGTAGTAATTAATATATAAATATAGGATTATGAAAAGTTGTTAAATTATAAAAATTACTCTGTACAAAATTAATAATAAAATTTGGGAAATAAATGTGATAAAAGCTCATAGATAAATGTGGTTTCACTTATTCTCATAGAAGTGTCAAGAGCTCATTAGATAAATAATAAAATAGAAAGTATTTAGTCTATTTGGCAGCTCTACATTCCACTACCTGTTTTATGCCTACTTCCTTTATGCCTTATTCGGTTTTTAACAGTAATGTGAGTGTTACAGTATCAAAGAATTATATGATTCACACAAGACATCATCTCTATTTCAGTGTTACTTCCAGTTGTATCCTGACCTTGCACTTTGCAGCCTGGGGTCCACATTCCTATGCTTTCTACTCCTGATATGGCTTATCTTATTTTGACTTTTATATACGGGTGCGATTGCTGGCTGACTTCTAACCTCGAGAGAAAAACCGGCATCAGAGCCTCATGCTTTAATCAGTAGATGTAACAGCTCGTAGGTGCAGTCGACTCGCGCACCCGTACACCTTTATTCACATAAGGCTACCACGGAGTAAGTATTTATACTACACTGAGTAAGTAACATTCGTCTACATAAGAACTATGATTTATGTTAGAATGTTAAAATCTCACAGATATGAACTCTCGAAACCGACAATCCATTTACTAATCCTGAGTAGTTAAATTTAAAATTCTTTAATGGTTCTATATTTTTCTGACCCTAACTCCATCTGCAAATGGAATGTATCGTACGGCATAAAGGTGAACCCAAGAAAGACTCAGGTCATCATTGCTGGCAGCCCTTGAATGGGCTCGAAAATCGAGTGATCAATGCTTCCACAGGTAGCTTGCAACGAAACAAGTATCGCATATAGGGATGAAGTTAAGAACCTAGGGTTTTATATACACAGTTATTATATAGAAGTCGCAAAATGTTTGTGGCCGCGGGGGTCCTTACGTAGGCTGCGAAATTTCCTACCTAATACTACCTAGACTAATACTACGCTAGCACAGTAACTTCTGTTTGCCATCCTTGAACTATGCAAACGTCAGCTATTTTAATTTGATGCGGTTTTTTCTGTAAGAAGGTCTTGGTTAACCAACCTCCGCGCGGGCGGAGCCGCGGGCATTAGCTAGTAAACTATAGGATTATTATTTATGTGACGAATTCTATTAAATATGTAAGTACAATAATGAATTATCTATCTATCTATCTACTTATCCATTGTGCTAAAAAAATCAACCCTTTTGTCACAAAAATAATAAACTATCGATCGCTTCACAATATTCCTAAAAAGGCCATGAGTGCTTGGTAAACATTATGACCGCATATTCCTAGAATATGGCCACAAAATATAACTAGAAATATTTTGCTGTTTAAATATCTCCCCCTTGACCTTTTAGCAACTGGATCCTTCAATCTCGAGAGGAAAGTCGGCGCCAGAACCTTGTACAGTAATCAACAGGGGTACCGGCTCGCAGGAGGGCTTATATACTAATGGGCCCCCACACATGTATGGGGCCTGTACACACAAGGGGCCCCATAAATATATGTAACCCGTGGGGCGCCATTTACCTATGAGGCCCCATACACATACATCACTCATGGGGCCAATACACCCATGGAGTCACATAGAACCATGGCATCCCATACTTCTATGGGGCCCTTTACATATTCGTTACCCATGGGGCCAATATACCAATGGGTCCCATACACCTATGGGAACTCATACACCCATAGGTTCCATATATCCGTGGGCACCATTAAGATCTGTAGAGCATCTGGACCTAAGCAAGATGTGAAACGGTAGTCGCTCCCGTAAAAGTCACAAAGAACCAGGTTATGGAAAGGAGAAGTAGAAGAGTGTACCCTGGGCTTCAAACTGTAAGCTTTGGATGCAACCGGGATTGGAGCTCGGATTCATGAGGTTTGGCCCCAAAGCAAAAGCTTCATCAGCAATAAAAACATGATATAGATATTCAGAGGCAGGTAGTAGTAGTATTTTGTAGTGTTGAAGGTTCATGTCAGTTTCAATTATGACGCTAGTAGGTACTGTTCACAATATTTAGTACCACCATTCGATATACGTCTATTAGTACCAATGTCAATCATTAAAAATTATTGTATTGAATCGACTTATGACATAAGACATTTAATGCTATGATAATATTGATAATGCCGATACATGAATTAGTTTTAATATTTGTGCAATGAGTAACTACTTACTTATTTACACAACTTATACTTTACAGAAAACATTATAATTGCAAAAGTTCGAGTCTGAACTTTTTACCATTGGATTTGTACATCTGGCACATTCTCTACGATGTGGCATTCACGCTAAGTACCTACATTTAAAAATCGTCACTGTGCATTTGCTGCAAACTGGCCTACGTCCTGCCTCTAACATGTTACGTTAGTGACTGATTGGCTCGCCGAACGCGTCATATGGATAGAAAGCGTAGGTTTTTTGAATTTTCAGGGTATAATTCAGAATGTATGTAAATTTTGATAACCGTTTTTCATTCTCCTATCAATGACCTTCATTTTGGTATCATTTTTATTTTTCTTATCTGAATACAACTCAAATAAAACAAGAATGCGTTTTGGTTAGACCAATCTTTGCGAGCAAATTCTATCGAGAAAAGTAAAAGTCATCGTGTATCGAATAACCGAAAGTGCTAGTTTGAATAGCCTAGCCCATATATGATTTTCAGAATACAGGGACTTCTCATTTTCGAAAAATCTTAATCTAAAAACACCCTTCCTCAGGGCCCTCGCCTGTTTTATAGTTGTTATATCGGATGAAGAAAATGTTAGATAAGACTGTCTATTCAGAATTATTAAAATTCTATCAGACTGTCAGTGTAGTAGTTCTAGTTCTAGTTCCAATATTTATAAGCTTAAACTATTCCAAACATGATATACCGTTAGGTACTTAGTTGAAACTCCAGCCTCATAAAAGCAATAGATCGAACTATTTACAAACTAGTATCTAAATGTAAACTAATGTAAACCAAACGTTGCAAGTGAAATCTAGAGATCTACACTTGCAAATACCACCATAGTCTTTAAGGCCAAGGCTGTTTTGTTAAAACTGTCGACCCAATTAGAATCACTCGAAACTTCCAAGGCCATCTTATTTCAACATCTCTTATATTGGCATGAAGAGTAGTCACCTAAAATCTGGTTCTGATAGTTCTCAATTACCATAATTAGCGAAATACTAAATAGTAACATCAGTAATTAAACTTAGCTGGAGGATTTCTCGTGTTTCTTTGTAATATTAAAATAACAGATTTTTAATGATTTCATATGATTGTAACACGATACTTATGAACAAAAATACAATTTCAATTTTTTTTTCTTTCTGCGGCTGGGCCGATTTTGACGGGATTTTCACTGGCAGATAGGTTTGCAGGCTACTTTTATTTTAGAAAAATAAATTAAAACCTTAAAAATCTAAATTCACGCGGACATAGTCGCGGGCACAGCTGGTACTTTTATTAAAACGATACCTAGGTATAATTGGGAGTGGTGGAGTGGAAGGAACGACTGTGGTGGAGTGGAAGGAACGACTTGGGCAACCAAGCGCAGGGCACGCCGCAATAGCGGCGGTAAGGCCCATCATGGAGGATTGGCTGGAGAGGCGACACGGAAGCCTCTCCTACCGACTGACGCAGGTGATCTCAGGGAAGGGGTGCTTCGGGGACCACCTGCATCGGATCAGGAAGGAGCCAACGCCTGAGTGTCATCACTGCGACGCGAGCGAGGACTCAGGGCTGCACACGCTGGCGGACTGCCCGGCGTGGGAGGCGCCGAGGCGTGACCTCGTGGCAGCCATCGGGGTGGGAGTCCTCTCGCTCGGCAGCATGATTGCGGCAATGGTGCGGAGCGCGAGCGCGTGGGCCGCCGCCGCCTCCTTCTGCGAGGTGGCGAAGCGCGCCCGGGAGAGACTAAGAACTCTCCCGGTCCGCCGAGCCCGCAACTTGCTCGCCGCGCGTCGCAGGCAACTCAGGCGCCGGAGGTCGCTTAACGACCTCCGTCCTCCATGAGCGCAGGCCTGGGGGTGGCGGGTGAGGCCACCTGTCACCCCAGCAGAGGCAGGCCGGGACGGTGGGGCGACTAGCGCCCCTCCCCCAAACCGGGGCAGGACGGGGACACCGTGGTTCCCAAGCCCGAGGGGGCCATCTCGAAACCGGAGATGGCCCAGGGTCAGTCGGGGTGCGAGGGATATGCTCTATGGGCAACCTTACACCCCGGCGTCTGTAGACCCGAGACGGCGTGCGGTTTTAGTCGGTTCAAGCCCGACATAACCGCCCCCGCTGGCACGCGGGGGGGTATCCGAAGGGATTTCCGCACGAAAAAAAAAGAAGGTATAATTGGGAAAGCTGTTTAACAATTTGCTCTGTTATATTTTCTGAGGGAGAATAAAGTGGGGCTTAACGTCAATTTATTTTTAGGGATCCACGAATCTAGTTGCTAAATTTTATTAAAAATAAGATTATATTTTTCGTTACCATACTAAGTTCTTCATCGTATCTTCATCTTCATCGTATCTTCGACTCAAGTCAAGCATTCCTGGTTTCCGAAGTTTCAAAATCAACTTGACCATAGATCATAAAATAGAACTAAGTCAAAATTCAGTATTAAACAAGTGGCTGTTGAAAAGTTTTGTATAAATTTATAATGTTAACATGAAAAGTAAAGAAATTACATAATATAGGTACCAGATATAGCCCGTTGAAAATAAGTTGGCTTAGCATTATCATAAAAATCCACGTAAAAGAAAAAATTCCCAGCTTAATTTTTCTTTGTGGTTGGTAACGAGTCATACAGTTACGTAGTATCCTATATGTTGTGGACTGTATTTATTTCGATTGAAACAAAGTAAAGGTTTCAACGTGTTATTTATTTTACTTTTCGATCCGAGAGCACGTGGTTTTTGCTACACGTGGAGTACACGCGGTTTTTATTACTGCACGTGGTTTTTACTCTCTCGGGGAGTCGGACCTCTTCCTGTGTTCTTGCTCGTAGGACGCGTTGGGCTAATCTAAACTATTCGCTCCAAGGCCGCTCGTTTTATAGCCGTTCGGCGGCATCGGACCTCAGGCTGTGCTCAGGTAAGGACCGACCCAAACACATGGTGCCGACCGGCCGCATATCCGTAGGGCGACGCTTGAAGCGGTAAAATATGTACATTTACAATCTACAGTTATTCCTTATTCTATTTTATCCTAAGGTCTTACTCTACACGTGTTTATTCACTTATACACTAGGACCTTATCTAATACAATTATTCCTAATTCCTATTCCTAATTATAAATTATTCTACATATATATTTTACATAATCACGCGGCTTCGCTCGGCGTACTGGACAGTTCTCCCCCCAGTGCAGCAGTCTGCGGAACGGCTTTCTCCAGCACGACGAGTTTTCTTACGGGCCGCTTGAATATTCCGGATCATGTCCTGACGTCCGCCATCCGAATTCCACCGTCGGGACCAACGTAGGTGCGGGTAACCTCGCCCATAGGCCACACGTTGCGTGGTAGAATATGGTCGACTACCACCACGATGTCTCCATTCTGCAAAGGTCGTCGTTGACTGCTCGGCTCGCCGCGCGGTACTAATGTAGGCAAGTACTCGCGTACCCATCTACTCCAAAAGTGGTCGGCGAGGGCTTGACAACTCCTCCATGTTCGACGATCGGCGTACTGACAGGGCCCGGTTGTTGGCAAGCCTGTCGATGACCCCAACAAGAAGTGGTTGGGGGTCAACGCCTCTGGGTCTTCCGGGTTGACGCTCACGTGGGTTAGCGGTCTCGCGTTGATGGAGAACTCTGCTTCGGTTAACAGAGTCCCCAATACTTCCTCGGTCGGCTCTTTTTCGTGTAGAGTCGCCGACAACGCTGTTTTCACTGACCGAACTAATCTCTCCCACGCGCCGCCTTGATTCGGTGCTCCCGGCGGTATGTAACGCCAGTTGACCGCGTGTAACTGTCCCAGATCTCGTAGCGCCGGCATCCACTCTTCATACGCTGTCCTCAGCTTCTTATCTGCTCCATGGAAGTTGGTGGCGTTGTCCGAGTATATCGTTCTCGGCCAACCTCTCCGTGCTGCCATCCTCCTGAGCGCCATGATGGCGGAGCTCTTAGTGAGTGATGCGACGATCTCTAGGTGTACTGCTCTCGACGTAAGACAGGTGAACAGGGCGCCCCATCTCTTCTCCCGGCGACGTCCCACTTTCACGACCATGGGTCCGAAATAGTCTAACCCACAGTGAGTGAAAGGTCGCTGGTAGGGCTCGAGGCGTTCCCGAGGCAGGTCTCCCGTCGCTGGTGGCTGCGGTCTTGCTCTTCGTTTCCTGCATAGGCCGCAGTCTCGTTCCGTAGCTCGTACGGTGGGTCGCAGATAGATGATCCAGTACCGCTGCTGCAGGTCGTTCGTGACCCGCTCGCGCCCGGCGTGTCCGGCGGCCCGATGTTCTCGCATCACTATCATTTTGGTAACGCGATGTCGGCCGTCGAGTATGACGGGCTTCTTTGTCTCTACTGGCGCGGTGACTGCTCCGATGCGTCCCTTGACTCGTAGTAACCCATCTTCTAATACTGGGTCTAGTTTGTACAGACGACTCGCTTTAGAGATAGCGCGAGCGGTCTGTAGTCGTACGATGTCTTCCTCGAAGCTCTCGTACTGCGCGCGACTGAGGATTGCGTTCTCAGCCTTTGCAATGTGTGTAGTTCCCAGTTGCGACGTTCGGCGGCGACACTTGTCCACGAAGGCTAACACGTAGGCGGCGGCTCTAACGTAACGGTTATAGTTAGAGAATCGCGCTGGGTCGGGTAACCACGCGTGAATTTCTTCGCTCTTCTCGCTGACGTGTAGTACTTCGCAGTCTTCCATTGGTTGTGTCTTATCTGCCGGCCATTCATTCTCATGTCGCAACAGGAACTCCGGACCTCGAAACCATCTGTCGCCCGCGGTGATCGGTGAGTAGGTGATGCGTGTTGCGTCGTCGGCCACGTTCTGCTCGGTCGGCACCCATCGCCACTCCTTGCTGTGAGTAAGCTCGGAGATTTCGCCCAGGCGGTGAGATACAAACGGAGTGTAGCGTCGCTCGTCGTTACGTACCCAGTGTATCACCGTGGTTGAGTCGGTCCAGTACACGGTTTTGTCAATCTTGACCCGATGCTCTTTCTTAATCGTCGCCGCTAGTCTTGACCCGATGACCGCTGCTTGTAGCTCTAGCCGAGGTATCGTCTGCGCGCGTCGCGGCGCCACCTTTGACTTGGCGGCCACGAGGCATAGCCTGACGCTCCCGTCCGGTTGAGTGGTACGCCAGTATGCTACTGCTGCGTACGCTTGTTCGCTGGCGTCGCACAGCACATGCAGCTGAAGTTCTTGAGCTTCATTCAGCATGTAGCAGCGCTCGAGTCGTAGACATGCTAGGTCGGTCAGTCGTTCTAGCCAAGCAGCGAAGAGCTCGTTCTCTTCTTCGGGTATTGGTTCGTCCCATGAAATCTGAAGTCGCCACAGGCTCTGCAGCAAGATCTTGGCGCGTATGGTGAAGTGGCTCAGCAGTCCGAGGGGGTCATATATAGACATGACCGAGCTGAGGGCTTCTCTCTTCGTCGGCGCGCGCATTCGTTCGATCACTTCAGTTGGAACTCGGTTCATAGAGGTGTTGAACCCAAGCTCATCTTGATCTGCGCTCCAGATGAGGCCGAGTATCTTGTTCTCGGGCCCATCTCCTCCCAGTGGGGTCGGCGACGTGGCTCGTAGCTCGGCTGGCACGTCGCGGAGCACGCTGGCTTGATTCGTGTTCCATCCTCGTAGTTTGAAGCCGGCGGCTGCGTGGACCGTCATTAACTCTGTGACGGTCCCACCCATCGAGATTGCATTGGCGGTCAGAGGATGGGGGCTTGCTGTTCAGAACGGCTTCAGATGTTGCAGATTAACATTAAAATACCCTTCTCACTACTCGTACATTGTCGGTCTAAAAGTAGAATAAAAGTAAAGGACATGTTCTCTGGGTTCAATATGTAAACTGTAAAAGACTGTAGAAGAGAACAAGGATTGAACTCGCACATTTTTCTAGGCGTAATTGATTAATAATTGATTTAATACGATATAAAAGCGAAAAGCAAACATAGTCGAAAGAAAATAAATAATGAAATAAAATTAGTACATATTAGTAATGAATATAAATAAACTATTTGCAAAACAATTGATTTAATGTGAGGCTACTTTTAACATAGAATCGAATAAATTATGGTTGAAGTGGATTTATTCGTTTAGGCTGATAGTTCCGTTATTAATTTCAAATAGTCGATAGTTGGTAGTAGTTTTGAAACGGATTGTTTTATGGCAACTCGGAAGAGATGACGTGTAGTGGCGTGATTATCGGTGGGGCGAACGAAAATTTGGAAAGGAGGGGGTAGTAGGAGGAAATAAAAGGGGCGTACCGGAGAATATCAGGGAGTTTTTATCGAGAATTCATCGCGAATTAGAACCTAGCAGAAGCTCTGCCCGTGCAGGCTTGTGACAGTCTTCAAGAATTCATCGGGAACGAGGAACAAGCGGTGGCCCTGCCTGAGCAGCCTTCGAGCCTGGTAGCTGCGTGTAAGTCTGGTGGGGAGTTATCTTAGTTTTGTTCTTCTTATTCTTAATATGTTGTCTGTATTTGGATTTCATGATTGTTTCCATGATAATTTACTTTTGTGGGTAGAAAATAAAACGAAACGTGAATTTTTTTGTGAGATATATTCATACATGTAGGGTATAAGATGTAACAACTTTACGAAAATCAAGACACCTTTCATTAAGCGTAGTAGCACGCTAAATACAAGCGTACTATTACTGCTTTGGATCGTTGAGTCTGGCGACCCATTCGTAAAGTTGTTTAGCGTAGGAAGTGTAGGGCCTTTACGAAAATCAAGACTCCTTTCATTAGGCGTTTTAGAACGCTAAATATAAGCGTACTATTACTGTCTTGGGTCGAAGAGTCTGGCGACCCATTCGTAAAGTCATTGCTGTCGTTTATCGTCTCTTAAGTTAGAAGTTGAGGGTAGCGCTGCGGCGGAGGTTTAGCTAGTTTTCCCGTAGGAAACCCAAGCAATGTGCCTGGTTATGGAGGGATACCTAACGGTGCCAACCAACTCCATATTCCTCTGAATTACAGCTAGGGAACGATAACATTTGAAGCAGGCGGCATTCCGATTTACATGCGGAAAGTATGTTCTGTGTGTTCTTTCATAATCCTTAAAGTTTAGGTCACATGAATAGATTACAAAACAGTTTTATCGCCGTTAACCTATATGTACCTACCTAAGCAATTTGCTACTAACGCTTTCTTTTGATGCTACCTACTTTATTTAAACCTAGATGGCTAGTTTCTATAAGCTTGGGATGTCTATTGTAGACCCTTAACCTACATCTGTGACGGCATTTAATGTGCAAAGTGTGATTAATGGGCCTTATGATTTAACTTATAAAACATTACGTTATACCTACGCTCTTCGTTATACTCAGCCTGCATACTATACAATACCCTTGTGTATACGGAATAAGTGGTTCTAGGCACGCTCAAGGAGCCTCCCAAGCTCTTCAGTTTGCTTAGGATGAGATTAAGGTTTGATAAATTGAGCTACCTTAATTACGATGGTTATACTGAAATGTAGCCATCTGCTGGATTATCGTTCCTATCAATTAGACCTCACTTTCATTGTAAAGATGAGAAGCTCAAAAGGTACGGAAATTACTTGGGTGAATGATTGTTATCTTATAAAGTAGCTTCATTTAACTCTTGACAATTCCTTGTCCCTATCCATTCCTTGTGAGTGCCTGATTTAATTCGGATATTAAAAACAAATTGTCTACAGGATCGATGTTCAATTTGATCTATGTATCCTGTTTGACGGATGTGTGCTCATTTCATTGTAAGCATTGTATTGGGCTAAGCCTTCACAATACATGCCATCATACTTACCTATGTATTATTATGTCCTCTCGGTGATATGCGTGTGTCTTGAAAGCGTTTGGTCGCGGTATCGCTTGACCCTGAAACGTGGACAGTTGCCACATGATCACACAGCCTCGAACACCCACTGGTCACTGTTTGACTCGTCCACTGTGACGATTAGGTTCGACCCTGAGTGGTGACGGTTGGCGTCTTGGTCCTATGATCCGGGAGGGCCTAATCATATATATTACCATGTCTGTTTACAGCTGGTACCCATAACAGCAATGATTTGAGCTATGCATTCGTTAGACTGGATATATTTCCATCTAACCTACTTGTCGAAATTGGGCACTCATTCCCAATTCGGTACTATTTAATTTGTAAAGCACCAAGGTTGTGCATAACTTAGAACTAGTATGCCTTCAGTTTGGAGAGGATTGGTTGCTCGTTGGGGGCCTGGGGTTGGTGGATGCGGCCTCCCCGGTTCCAGAAATGGAACCGGTCATAGGGTTCCTAATTACCTATCAAAATACCCCATCCTAGCAGTCTCCATATATCAACAGAAGCTTCATTTCATTTGTCCGGCTACTCTGAGATAATCTATTATGTAGGTTATCTCACGGTACCTGATTGTTAACCACATATGTATTTAATCACACATTTTATTCACTTGACCACCATTATTTACTATATCTTTGTCTAAATAACTCAAATTGTATATAAGAAGACTATGTAGGTACATTTCCTTTGAAAGGTCCAGTATAGTGAGGCCACTCTATATTGAGTGTGTTATACCTTCACTTCCATCTAAACTACATGCTTATACTTATATCATACTGTGGAATTAAACTTGCTTGCATGTAAGAAAGCCTTAGAAACTTATCATGTTAATCAGTAAAGGATTAGACGGTATTAAGTGCATATAATGTTCCTACTATTAATTATCTAGAACAATTACTCGCAGACATCTTAAGGTGAAACTTAGTTTTACAAGTAGTTAAGCATTGTTTCACTATTTTATGACTGCCAACAAGTGTTACCAATTATATTCTAACTTGCATATAAGATATTCATATCCATTCCTTTAATTATTCAGTTATTTTTAGGATATTTCTAAATTGATTATATATTTTACCCTTGTTAATACTTATTTCTGTAACTTAGAACAGTCAATAACTATTTATTACCTTTAGCCATGATCTAGCTTCATGCAGGAAAGTCTCAGGCATTCTGTACAATTATCAATGTAGGTCAAGCACATAGGTAATCTTAACTCTAATTTTAATTTCAATTCTCTATATTTACTGAAAACTATTACCTTTTGAATTGAACTGTCTATACCTAGGATCACTTAGGAATGAACTTAATATTCAGAATTTGATATCACTAAGTATCACTGAGGCTAGGTAGCTCCTAAATTCAAAATCTTAATTCATATTAGGTTCAGGGATTCAATGTAGTTGTATAGGAACATTATTTAACTTTATTGCTAGACAGAAAATCGTTATAGGAATTAGATTGTAATCATTGTTCTCAATACCATGTACTCTGCCTTGTCTCAATGTACCAAATAAAGGACTATGAGTTGCTACAATGCTTAAACACAACGTATAAAGGGTCCCATACTTAGACGATCACAATAAAGCCAAATGTCAATGGTATCTTCCTAAACTTGGAGGATATAATAGTAACGGATACTTCAGTGCCTTCAGCACTGTAGGCAGTTGCTGCACTCAGGTCCAACGTCTCATCAGTGGGCGATTCAAGTTCACATAAAGGATTATATTGGGGGGAACGTTACAATTTGGTGCCGTGATGACCAAGATTGTTTGGTTTTGCAAATTGTTGAGGATAAGCGAGTACCTTGGGAACACTATGTCTTTTAATATCGAAGGTGAGAAGTATTTTATATCTAAAATGGGACTAATAATGCTATAGGTAGAGTAGTGTAACCATTTAAAGTATTTAGGGGCGTGCATAACCATATTGCTGTGTAGGAACAATAATACAACACAAACAACACATTATGTATGTCATAAAAGTACATAAATTTACAAGCAAGAGCCTAGGCACAAGTAAATACACAGATACTGATACATACAAATACACATAAGGTCAATTAAAACTTTGAGGAAGAAAACACAATATATAGTAGCTTACTTTTTACACAGTTTATCAAATATATAGATTAATAATAAAATGCCTTAAGCAGAAACCTAAGCCAGAATATATTATTACAAGCTAAATAACTTGTTTTAAACATTCTAAGAATGATGCTATGAATAATAGACTGTTACCATAATTTCAGTGCAGTTTCATTGTTTGGGCATAGTCAGAGTAAGTAAATTTTGGGTTGAAAGTAATATTAAGTAGATGCCTAATATTTAAATTTGCATTAATTTACTAAGTGATGAGTTATAAATAGGTAAACCATAGCCATATATACTGCCTTATGTAATAGTAGTGATATAATAGATTAATTTATTTTACATGTAAGTACATGTACATATGAAATGAAGTCAAATACTAATACATTTGCCCATAGCAGACAAATGTCACATAGTTGCCTGTCAGTATCACAAAATAAACAATCTGTTTTAGGTTGCATCAATCAGTAGAAAATCATAAAATTCATATACACTAGTTTACATTAGATTTGTAATGTATAATGTTAGCGGCAAAAAGTAGATTATGTTGAGTATTTCTAGGGAACTTTCAATGGAAAACTTACTGTACTGTATTCTATTGTGTACCTACTTCCAAGTACAAGTTGTATCTAATTTGAGTTTTGTACCATTCAAATTTTAGTTCACAGCTGTATAAGTTCATTGACTTCTAGTGTTATCCAAATTCTTCTTTGCACATGGAACCTGTCATTTATATTAAAGTGTCCGGTTGTGTGAGAATAATAGATTCCTCTTTTAGAGTCAAGGATAGATTCTTTCAAACGCTGAAACAAAGAAAGATATGATTACTATACTTTAAATTTATAGGAATTTAAACATCTTAAATATGGTTGTTTTATGCATTTATACTGTCCTTTATGAAAGGGTTTACAGTAATTTATATAAGCTAAAACCTGAAATTGAGGTTAAGTACATTATTCACTGGAATCAAAGAGTAGTTCTACTTATATAAGGAATAGGTACATGGTTACAAATATGAATACCTAATAACATAGATACTTACATCTAAACATTTAGTGTTACAAGTACCTTGTGGTTGCATGAACTAATATGGTACAAAAGATGGTGCAAATTATAAAAGTAGGTAGTGAAATAGATAAAAACTTAAATGCATTGCTTACAATATACATAAGTTAATGGTTCGCATACTAAGATGTATTCACTGAACTGACATTGTGATGAGATAGGTTAGGCAGCCGATCAAAATAATACCTCATTCATGGTGCTTGATAGTCGTTGTAATGTTAAACTTTATTCTAATTATAAATTTTATTTTAGTATTTAGGTGTGAGCACTGCTGCCATAGGTTGATGCTTTACATTGTTGCTATACACAATAGTACTAAATAGAATTAACAATAGGTTATGGGATTAAAGGGTTTCATTTAGATAATATTGCTCGTCAAAGAACTTACTTGTTGAAGAAGTTTAGAAGTACCTAGTTGTAACGGCGTTCGCGGACGATAAATTCTTATTGAAGTATTCAGGGTGATTTCATAATGAAAAAACGATATTGGCTTTGTAAAATTAGCTGATAAAATCAAAAGTCGATAAAATTTATTTATATGATTGTGTGAACTGAGTGTTTTGCAAAACAATGCATACAACGGAATATCAAGATAAAATTAAAGTCTTTTAAAATCCCATGAAATATTTAAATAATAGATACATGTAAACTGAAATGTTATTATTATGTAATTAGCGATTTAGGAATTTCTTATAGATTTTGTAGGGATGGTTTAGTTTAAATGTTAACGTAAATAATAAATGAAACGAAAACATTGCACAGCAGCGCGTCAGCGGAAGTGCTATGTCGCGATTGTTGAATTGCTATTTATTTAGAAGATGATTCCATATTTAAGAACAAAGTTCTTTCGTAGAAGTAATATACGGAAATAAATTCTGTAATATTTTGGATTCCCCTTTGCCTCGAGAACATAAAATATAGGCAACAAAACTATGTACCTACGATTGGGGAATTGATAGTGACACCATAACAGCTATTAGACAAATCAAAATAATGTGTTTTATATAATTTCAGTAGATATTTGTAAAGCGGCGATATTATAAATAATAATAATATTAATAATAGTATAAAAAGTATATTAGAAGCGTTTATTTAGTGTGTCAAGACTTTAAACATTTACATGATTTGCCATGTAGGAAGTAAACCTAAATTTTAGAAAAATTAGCAGGGTCTGAGATGGTCTATTGGATTGCCCTAAGTAACTAACACACAGGTGGTCAGGGTTCGATCCTCAAAAGGGGAAGCTCTTTTTGTCATTTTAATTATATTTTATTACTATATTCTGCTATGGAGTAGTGGTTAGAATGCCTAGCTATGTCAAATGATCGTAAGTTCAATTCCCAGTAAATCTTTTGTCATTTGATGGTTATTTTGTTCCTGAATTGTATTAATTTCAGCTTGAGCCCATGTCCTTTATTCAAATTTAGTATTTTATCTACTTAAATGTTTATAGTATTTTTACAGTGTAGACTTAAAGGTAGTTCGGGGTATTGTCGCTAGGCGGAACTTGGGTTGCTTACATGACTGAAATTTTTCAGAATGTAACGAGAATCGACTGTCAATAAGATTTCGCTATAATTGATTTAATGCTTGAACTTTTAATAAGTTCACCTGGAACAAACCTTAGTTAATTATTTTGGGACAGTTACATAATATGGTAAATTTACATTTAAATAGACATAGTTTTACAAACTTTACGCAAAAACTGGATCTTTAAAGAAGTTATTATGTGATAATTCTCTTCGACATTATAGTTGGATGCGGTGGGACACTAGATGGCAGGTTATGAGCTCTAATTATCATTAGATATGGTAGTTAAATCTGAAATTTTTGCATCGTATGTATAGAATGTGCTTTTAGTTATTTGTATAAAACGTATAGTTAAATTTTATTAGGTTGGATTCGATAACTGAGATGTATAATTTTAATATTGTAGCTGGATTGGAACCTACTAGCGCCATCTAGCGAAATAACCTAGGGGCGATCAATCCCCGTCAGTTGTTAGTTCATTGAAAGTTGAATAGAGGGCGTGGTTTTATACTCTTATTTTAATTCTAATAGACCTACTAAGTAGATATAAAAAATAAATAAATAGATAATTGGACATATTATGAAGTACTTTGTTTTATTAGTTCTTGGATTTAAAATCGAAACTTACAATCAGGGTCTCGTGCGTTATCAGCTAATCTTGTATGTGATCATGGAAGTAGATTATATCGCGAAGTGTTTTTGTTAAAGTTGAAATATTATTATTAGATCGTAAGCAGATACTTCATGACATAGGGAAGAAACAACAGTAACTAGTTCTTAGCTATAATTTCGTAGGCAGTTCTAGGGAAAACAAGGTACAAATGCCTATTCATAACATTAAATATATAGATGTTTTTTTTAAGTAAATAACTAAGATTGACTACATAGTTGTATACTTACATATTATCATTGTACCCATTATTGCACACTCATTGCATTGGTACTTTGGATGCAGTTGCTCCATTCATAGCAGTACATTAATTATCAATATGATAGGAATACTTTAGCAGACTATATAAGCTAGGGGGCGGGAACTTAATAAATAATTAGATGGACTTTATGTTAGATTGACTGCAGTATACTTTGATTTTTTTGAATTTTTTAAATTACTTTAAAGACAGGAAGGTGGAGGTAGCGGTTTTGGTTTGAGTACCTAGTGATAATTCCCTACGCAATACAAAATTAAATAACTTAAATTAGTAGCTTGTTTTCAATTAATTTTAAAATAGTTAGTTTAATTATATAGACTAGACTTTAGAATTTAGTGAGGTGTCCCTTCCAATCCTTCCAATGATACTTTTATTTTAGTCACATATTGAACTAAAACTTAGTTGAGGATATGGTTTCAAGATGTAGCGATGCACTTATATATTTAAATAATAAGGTTTAATAGTTGGGATAGCGATACACATATAAGCATTTAGAATTTTAATAGGTTTTGGCCATCATTAGTGATTTGAAATGTAAAGAATAAATTTTATTAAATCAAGTTTAGTTTAATTATAATAGATAAACAAAATTAGTTTTGTGAAACAACTTGAATGGAGCCAGTGAAAATTCAAACTTAATAGTGATATAGATAGTAAATGGAAATTGAAGTATATAGGTTGATTGGAAGATTTTTTGGATTGCTTAAATGAAATTAGTGGGTGATTAAATTAACTAGTGTGGAGTCCTACTGTTATTGATAGGGTTATCGTTGTTTGACATTAGTAAGAGATAGTATTGATAAGTTGAATTTAACCTTGAAAGAAAGTGGTCCTTGGTGCAAACAATGTGTGATGACTTATGTGAACTGTTTTAAAATTTTAAAACTTTAGAAATCTCAAATTGGATTATCCGAACTTTGATTAAAGTTCTAAATTTAAAATGTTCCAATAACTGACTTTTCCCCTTATTTACATATTAAACCATCCTGGGATTCAAGAAGTAGCGAATACACTTTTAGAGAAATTAAAAAATAGTTTTTTAGAGACAATAATGTTACATCACCCGGATATGTCTAGACCTTTTTATCTACAAACGGATAGTTCTGGGGTAGGTTTAGCTGGAGTCCTATTTCAATACGATGAACAAGGGAAAATGAAAATACTAGGGTACTGTAGTAGAGCTTTGAGGGGCGCTGAATTAAGATGGACTGTTACGGAACAGGAATTTTGGGCAATAATTTATTGTTTAAGAAAATTCGAGACCTATTTGAGGGGTGCAAAACTAATAATTAGGACAGATCATAAGGCACTGACGTTTGTTAGATCGTGGAAATTATATAATAGTAGGATAATTAGGTGGATACTTTTCCTTGAACAGTTTGATTATACCATTGAACACGTAAAGGGTAAAGATAATGTCGCAGTCGATGTACTGTCTAGGTTCCCGCCTGGTTCACCGATGATACAGGAGGATAGGGTATATTGTCCAGAAATTCATTATATGGAAAATATTAAAAACAAGGCACTGGTATTTAATCTAAAAAACGTATCTGATTTTCAAAGTAAGGATACCGAAGTTCAATTAATTTTGGACATTGTAAATAATGCTAATATTAACCATAGCGGTAGGTTAGGTAGAATTGCTCAACGTTGTTATGTCAAAGATAAAGTACTGTATTTTAAGGTTGATTCAGATAAACATGTAATATACTTACCATCAAGGTTGCGAGAAGAGGTAATTTTTCAAATTCATCACGAAATGGGGCATCAAGGAGTTTATAAAATACTTAAGTACCTAAAAGATAGATTCTATTGGCCAAATATGAATAAAGAGGTAAAAGTTTTGTTAAGAACTTGTCACATTTGCCAATTTTCCAAAAGTGACAACATAAAGTATGTAGGCAAGTGCAAATCTATTGTAACAGAACAAATAGGGGACCTGGTAATGGCCGATTTATATGGGCCACTACCAAAAGGGAGGTTTGGGGCTGCTTATATACTTGTAATACAGGACTCGTTTAGTAAATTTGTTAAATTGTATGATTTGGCGAAGGCTACTTCGCGCGCAGTAATTACTAAATTACGACAGTTTGTCAAAATAATTAAGCCCAAAGTAGTAATGACAGATAATGGCAGTCAATTCTCGTCTGAAAGCTGGAAGCGGGCTTTAGAAGATATGAATATAAAACCTATTTACACTACGGTCCGAAACCCTAGGCCTAATACAACAGAAAGGGTAAACAAAGAATTAGGACGTCTATTTAGGACATATTGCCATAATAACCACAAAGGTTGGGCCACAATACTTGGTAAGATAGAAACTTTGTACAATAATAGTTTTCATGAGAGCACGGGTTTCACTCCTAATGAAATACTGTACGGTACAAGTAACAGCATGTCTTTTGATAATTGTCTACCTCAATTAGAGAAAACTAAAGACATAAATAAAATTAGAACTCAAGTGAGACAAAATTTAAAGGATAACAGTGTTAAACGACAGGTGAAATTCAATAAGTCACATCGTTTAATTGAATTTCAGATAGGGGATTATGTCAAAGTTCGTAAGACTAATAAATCAGAAGCACAGAAGAAGCTTACCAAAAAGTTTCAATTAATGTATGAAGGACCGTATGTAGTTTGTGCAATTCCTTTTGCAAATGTTTACACCTTGATGGACCCTAAGACCAAACAAATTAGAGGTAACTTTAATACAATTCATTTGAGTAAATATTACCAATAGATTAATCACTAATATGATTTAAAATTGAAATATTAGGTCTCATTGAAGGTGTATTTGAAGGTTTTCAGTTATTGGATAGTTAATATTACTACATGAATAATTTAATGTTAATCATAGTTATTAAGATTTAGTCAATGTTAGAACATTATTATTTGTGGTACGAGTGATAGATTTAAGTATGGTTCACTGGTTGATCATTTTAGAATTAGAATGTGTGTAAATTAGGCTATTGAAATTGTGTTGAACAGATACATAATTGAACTAATAAATGTAATTATTCTTTTACGATTTTTTTTTTGTATCATAAGAGGCAATCATTCGAATGAGCACTGAAGCAATGGTGGTGGTATATTAAAATCACGGTGAAACCTGTAGAATCACGAAGAAATGTCATTTGATTTAGATGGTGGTCTATTACCCTGAGGGAGATTCGTGATATGCAGTTATGACTGTAAACCTGGTTGCAGTTTTTTCATATATATATAGTGCGTAAGAAATTAATTCGAACACTATTTTCCTAAATCGGAATTCCAGTTTAACTGACAGTCAATAATAATAATAATAAAAGGGAAATTGTATTTTTGGGATATATTTAAAAATGTAATTTATATGTATTTAAATGAATAAAGGAGATAAAAATAATAATAAATATATGATAATAATCATAAAAAAGGGGAAGAGCAAATAATGAGAATTCTTTTGCTTTATTAGTACTGGTCGGTTGGTAGTGAGCTCGGCAGCGGGAGTTTGCTATGAAAGCGTGTATGATGATTTTTTTTGTTGTTATGAGATGTATACTAGTGAATTGTATGAGTGTATGGAATGGGTTCATTAAAATCAGAATGAAGGACCATCCCGATTAGTACTATAATTAAAGCTATGAGATTATGAGACCAGTTGAGATTCAATTGCCTATTCACACCGCGTCACAAATAGATTTTGTGAAGATTATGCAAGGTGTTAGGTTAGAGATGGACTAGAGGTCTAAGCATGCCGTTAATGGGTCTTCACAGAATCTCGACTATACACGTTATGAACATATTGGTTGCACACTCTACATGAATGTTTGAGAACTGGGACGTGTCTTTTGGGTCTGTTTCGGGTGGAGTAAAGGCTATTGGCCCCTTTATTTTCATTGCCCACAAGGTCTGACTATTTTTGGGGAATGGAGTAGTTGGATTATAAGTCGATGTAGAGAACTACAAAATCTTCTATAATCGTCTACTCTGTGCGGCAGCGCTGAATGACTCACAACCATTTTTTCCGCTGAGATTGTCATACTGGCAGGAAATAACGTAGTGTTGTAGTTTTACTTAAGCCTGAACATAGGAGCATGAGATCTGTCCCAGTTCTAAAACACATATATCTACTCACACATATATAGAAATTGAATCTCATTTGGTATTAAACAAACTAGCGTTATGCATACTATAAATAATAAAAACGAATTTTAACCAACCAGCACTATAGGGAGTAGAATTGCGAGGCATGGTTATAGTCCAGTCATTCTGCATGCACCTCAATCGGATTTATGAAGGATTGCTAAGAGTTAGGATAGTAGACGGGCTCGAGATTGATGAATCCGAGGTCTAAGCATACCGTTAAGGTACCTTCACATTTCCTCGACTACACAGTTAAGTTAAAATGAGCCACACTACACATGCGCCATTTTTGCGGTGAACACTTTTGGGTTTCGAGCCATGTGGGGTGGACCGTTCGCACTTGCTATGTTTGACGGCTGTTAAGGAATGACTTTATTATTGAAGGGCGGGGTAATACCATTACTCTGAGTCGCTAGGACTGAGCTTGCCTCACAACCAGGCTTTCCTTGCTATAGACTGTCATGTCCTGGCTTGAAGAGATAGTGTTGTGTTGCGGGACCGCTATCAAGCTTGGTATCGAGATGGAGAAGTGGTTTGCCTTGATATGGTTAAACTACACACACACTTAAGGTGTGGGACGACTGGATTCTAACTAAGCAAACAAGGAGAAAATAAAAATACTAATTTAGCTACAGTCGACTTTACACATTCTGTGGTATTTTCATAAGTGAGTGTCTATTCAGGAAGTTGATACGGATTTTAGGGAACTCACAACTCTCTTTATGCGTAGACTTCTATGACGACATTAATTTGTGATTATATTTACTGCAAGCAAATACACTTCCCATGCAGCTGACATATCTTTACGCACACTCTACAAACATAATTGATAAGCATTGTTCTGTGAATCCACAGGACTTTGCAATATCAATACAACTCACCGCATCGAAATTAGTGTGGCTAAATTTGTATTGGAAGATAGTTAGGACCTGCTTTACTTACCTTTACCAACTAACCATTGCCTTCACAATCCATCTCATTTGGTGATCAATAGGAATTACTATCATAATACTTATTTCACTCTAACAAAATTAAGGTATACAATAATTCAATTTTAATATTTTCTTAATAAATTAATTCTTAGGTTTCCATAGTGAATTATTATGGGAAAGATTTACACTACCTTACGATGTATGTAGGCACCCGGCTCTGTCTGATACTAGACTGGTTGTGGTTGTGTTGTATTGTCTGCGGCAATCGTGATGGGTTGTACCCGTTATTATAGGTAAAATATCACTTCGGTGAACTACGTTATATTTTAAGGGGCGATTGTGACGGTCCCACCCATCGAGATTGCATTGGCGGTCAGAGGATGGGGGCTTGCTGTTCAGAACGGCTTCAGATGTTGCAGATTAACATTAAAATACCCTTCTCACTACTCGTACATTGTCGGTCTAAAAGTAGAATAAAAGTAAAGGACATGTTCTCTGGGTTCAATATGTAAACTGTAAAAGACTGTAGAAGAGAACAAGGATTGAACTCGCACATTTTTCTAGGCGTAATTGATTAATAATTGATTTAATACGATATAAAAGCGAAAAGCAAACATAGTCGAAAGAAAATAAATAATGAAATAAAATTAGTACATATTAGTAATGAATATAAATAAACTATTTGCAAAACAATTGATTTAATGTGAGGCTACTTTTAACATAGAATCGAATAAATTATGGTTGAAGTGGATTTATTCGTTTAGGCTGATAGTTCCGTTATTAATTTCAAATAGTCGATAGTTGGTAGTAGTTTTGAAACGGATTGTTTTATGGCAACTCGGAAGAGATGACGTGTAGTGGCGTGATTATCGGTGGGGCGAACGAAAATTTGGAAAGGAGGGGGTAGTAGGAGGAAATAAAAGGGGCGTACCGGAGAATATCAGGGAGTTTTTATCGAGAATTCATCGCGAATTAGAACCTAGCAGAAGCTCTGCCCGTGCAGGCTTGTGACAGTCTTCAAGAATTCATCGGGAACGAGGAACAAGCGGTGGCCCTGCCTGAGCAGCCTTCGAGCCTGGTAGCTGCGTGTAAGTCTGGTGGGGAGTTATCTTAGTTTTGTTCTTCTTATTCTTAATATGTTGTCTGTATTTGGATTTCATGATTGTTTCCATGATAATTTACTTTTGTGGGTAGAAAATAAAACGAAACGTGAATTTTTTTGTGAGATATATTCATACATGTAGGGTATAAGATGTAACAACTTTACGAAAATCAAGACACCTTTCATTAAGCGTAGTAGCACGCTAAATACAAGCGTACTATTACTGCTTTGGATCGTTGAGTCTGGCGACCCATTCGTAAAGTTGTTTAGCGTAGGAAGTGTAGGGCCTTTACGAAAATCAAGACTCCTTTCATTAGGCGTTTTAGAACGCTAAATATAAGCGTACTATTACTGTCTTGGGTCGAAGAGTCTGGCGACCCATTCGTAAAGTCATTGCTGTCGTTTATCGTCTCTTAAGTTAGAAGTTGAGGGTAGCGCTGCGGCGGAGGTTTAGCTAGTTTTCCCGTAGGAAACCCAAGCAATGTGCCTGGTTATGGAGGGATACCTAACGGTGCCAACCAACTCCATATTCCTCTGAATTACAGCTAGGGAACGATAACATTTGAAGCAGGCGGCATTCCGATTTACATGCGGAAAGTATGTTCTGTGTGTTCTTTCATAATCCTTAAAGTTTAGGTCACATGAATAGATTACAAAACAGTTTTATCGCCGTTAACCTATATGTACCTACCTAAGCAATTTGCTACTAACGCTTTCTTTTGATGCTACCTACTTTATTTAAACCTAGATGGCTAGTTTCTATAAGCTTGGGATGTCTATTGTAGACCCTTAACCTACATCTGTGACGGCATTTAATGTGCAAAGTGTGATTAATGGGCCTTATGATTTAACTTATAAAACATTACGTTATACCTACGCTCTTCGTTATACTCAGCCTGCATACTATACAATACCCTTGTGTATACGGAATAAGTGGTTCTAGGCACGCTCAAGGAGCCTCCCAAGCTCTTCAGTTTGCTTAGGATGAGATTAAGGTTTGATAAATTGAGCTACCTTAATTACGATGGTTATACTGAAATGTAGCCATCTGCTGGATTATCGTTCCTATCAATTAGACCTCACTTTCATTGTAAAGATGAGAAGCTCAAAAGGTACGGAAATTACTTGGGTGAATGATTGTTATCTTATAAAGTAGCTTCATTTAACTCTTGACAATTCCTTGTCCCTATCCATTCCTTGTGAGTGCCTGATTTAATTCGGATATTAAAAACAAATTGTCTACAGGATCGATGTTCAATTTGATCTATGTATCCTGTTTGACGGATGTGTGCTCATTTCATTGTAAGCATTGTATTGGGCTAAGCCTTCACAATACATGCCATCATACTTACCTATGTATTATTATGTCCTCTCGGTGATATGCGTGTGTCTTGAAAGCGTTTGGTCGCGGTATCGCTTGACCCTGAAACGTGGACAGTTGCCACATGATCACACAGCCTCGAACACCCACTGGTCACTGTTTGACTCGTCCACTGTGACGATTAGGTTCGACCCTGAGTGGTGACGGTTGGCGTCTTGGTCCTATGATCCGGGAGGGCCTAATCATATATATTACCATGTCTGTTTACAGCTGGTACCCATAACAGCAATGATTTGAGCTATGCATTCGTTAGACTGGATATATTTCCATCTAACCTACTTGTCGAAATTGGGCACTCATTCCCAATTCGGTACTATTTAATTTGTAAAGCACCAAGGTTGTGCATAACTTAGAACTAGTATGCCTTCAGTTTGGAGAGGATTGGTTGCTCGTTGGGGGCCTGGGGTTGGTGGATGCGGCCTCCCCGGTTCCAGAAATGGAACCGGTCATAGGGTTCCTAATTACCTATCAAAATACCCCATCCTAGCAGTCTCCATATATCAACAGAAGCTTCATTTCATTTGTCCGGCTACTCTGAGATAATCTATTATGTAGGTTATCTCACGGTACCTGATTGTTAACCACATATGTATTTAATCACACATTTTATTCACTTGACCACCATTATTTACTATATCTTTGTCTAAATAACTCAAATTGTATATAAGAAGACTATGTAGGTACATTTCCTTTGAAAGGTCCAGTATAGTGAGGCCACTCTATATTGAGTGTGTTATACCTTCACTTCCATCTAAACTACATGCTTATACTTATATCATACTGTGGAATTAAACTTGCTTGCATGTAAGAAAGCCTTAGAAACTTATCATGTTAATCAGTAAAGGATTAGACGGTATTAAGTGCATATAATGTTCCTACTATTAATTATCTAGAACAATTACTCGCAGACATCTTAAGGTGAAACTTAGTTTTACAAGTAGTTAAGCATTGTTTCACTATTTTATGACTGCCAACAAGTGTTACCAATTATATTCTAACTTGCATATAAGATATTCATATCCATTCCTTTAATTATTCAGTTATTTTTAGGATATTTCTAAATTGATTATATATTTTACCCTTGTTAATACTTATTTCTGTAACTTAGAACAGTCAATAACTATTTATTACCTTTAGCCATGATCTAGCTTCATGCAGGAAAGTCTCAGGCATTCTGTACAATTATCAATGTAGGTCAAGCACATAGGTAATCTTAACTCTAATTTTAATTTCAATTCTCTATATTTACTGAAAACTATTACCTTTTGAATTGAACTGTCTATACCTAGGATCACTTAGGAATGAACTTAATATTCAGAATTTGATATCACTAAGTATCACTGAGGCTAGGTAGCTCCTAAATTCAAAATCTTAATTCATATTAGGTTCAGGGATTCAATGTAGTTGTATAGGAACATTATTTAACTTTATTGCTAGACAGAAAATCGTTATAGGAATTAGATTGTAATCATTGTTCTCAATACCATGTACTCTGCCTTGTCTCAATGTACCAAATAAAGGACTATGAGTTGCTACAATGCTTAAACACAACGTATAAAGGGTCCCATACTTAGACGATCACAATAAAGCCAAATGTCAATGGTATCTTCCTAAACTTGGAGGATATAATAGTAACGGATACTTCAGTGCCTTCAGCACTGTAGGCAGTTGCTGCACTCAGGTCCAACGTCTCATCAGTGGGCGATTCAAGTTCACATAAAGGATTATATTGGGGGGAACGTTACAACTCGGAGACGGCTCGCTGGGCTTCATTTTCGTTCTCATAACTGGCCGCTAGGTCGTCCATGTAAGGCATCTCGTTATCGCTTCGAAGGCCGCCGCGTGAGTGTCTGGGTGGGCCCTCGCGTTCGCATCTCGAACGTAATGCGCCATAAATGGTGAGCTAGCGGCGCCGAAGATCATGCTTGTCATCTTGTAATGGCGGGGCGGTGCATCTCGGTCGCTTCCCCTCCACAGGAATTGTTGAGCTGGCTGATCTTCTTGCCGAATCTTCACTTGCAAGAACATATCTTGTATGTCGGCTGTGACTGCAATCGGCTTTTCTCGGAACCGGAACTAGGTAATCGTTGAGGCTGACACCCCGGCCCTTAGCTGCAGCATCGAAGACGAGTCTTTGCTTACCAGGCTTATTCGGGTTCTGCACAGCAAAGTGAGGTAGGTACCAGCAGACGGGACTTGTAGCCTCGGTGTCGCCGCACGGTGTCGCGTACCCTTTTTGCAGCAGATTATTCATCTGCCCGGTATATAATTCAGCAAAGTCTTGATCTTCGTCCATTTTTGACTCTATTTTCATTAATCGTCGCAGCGCAGAGTTGTAGCTTGGCGGGAGTGTGACGTTATCTTCCTTCCACGGTAGCCCCACCTCGTAGCCCGTCTTCGTTCGCTTCATAGTCGTCTCGACGATTCGCACCGCTCTTTGTTCTGTGTCGCTCATTTTTCGTTTATGAGAGACACCGAGCGCGTCGATCTTGAAGTGATGGTCAACAAGGTCGTTTAGGCGTTCATTTTCATTCTCGGAAGTGAAAACGTGTAGTACGTTGTTTTCACTTCATCGTATGACGCTTCGTGGTAGCGTCCCATGTATCACCCAACCTAACGTCGTTCGTGATGCTACGGGTTGACCTCGCTCGCCCAGACGTAATTCACGGGACACGATGTACTCCCAGTGGTCGGTGCCCACTAAGATCCCCGGTCTCGTTGACTCGTAGCACACTTCGTTCTTCTGTAGGTCTTGTAGGTGATCGTATTTAAGCAGTGACATGGGAATGGATTGCTGATGTAACTTCATGGACCGGATGGTGCGTGCCTTAAGTTCGTGGGGCACACCCTCGGATCCCTTTATCTTCACGGTCACCAGCTGGCTTCGCTCTTCCGACTGCTGCATGTTGACCCCTCGCATCAGTAGTCGTTGCGGAGGCCCTCTTGCCCCAATCTTCTTCGCCAGGTCTGCATCGATGAGAGAGATGGTAGCGCCTTCATCCAGGAGTGCGTGAGTTTTCACCTCCCCCCCCTGGTCCCACGACTGTGACGGGACACATCTTCAGCAGTACGGCTCTCGGCTCAGCGGTGGTTTGAGTTACCACTGAGAGTACTGCCTCCGTCGGGCTTGAAGTGATCGGCGGCTTGTCATCTTGCTTCGGCTTCTCATGGTGAAGCGTTGCGTGATGGGCAAAGCGGCATTCGTTTACACCGCATGGCTTCGATTTACATAGGTTGCGTCGGTGTCGCTTCACTAAGCACTTGAAGCACAACCTTTTCTCCTTCACGAAGTCCCAGCGTTGATCTACCGTTAGTGCCTTAAACTGGGGACACCGTGGTAGCACGTGGGTTTTTTCGCAACTCGGACATCGTTCAATTTCTTCTTTGTTTTCAGCCGACTCGGTGATATTGAAGACAGCATTTCTCTTTTTGTTCATAGGCGTAGGCGGTGGACGAGTTTCTCTCTTCGCTTGCGTCGCACTAGTACACGCAGTTGGGACGTAGGCATGTGTGAGCGCGCGATCCGCCTCCCTCATCAGGAAGCGAGATAGCGTGGTAATTTCGGGTTCCGACGATACCGGAGTCGGTCGCGTAGTCACACCATCTTGCTTGTACGTGAGGGCTCAGCTTGCTCAATACTTCTCTCACTAGCGCCGGGTTGTACAGATATCCCTGCTGGTCGATGCCCTGTAGTACACACACGACGTTCTGTACTCGTATAGCGAAGTTGTTCATGTCTACCGCTGACGAACCTGGTCTTGGTAGCTTTTTCAGGTCTTCAAACGCCTTGTCGATTAATACTTCCGGACGGCCAAATGACTGCTCCAATGTTCGGAGTATCACTTCCGGATCTGTCGCAGTCGCTAGTAGTGCCGCCACGATGTCCCGCGCTTCCCCGGTTAGGCTTTTCCTTAGTCACTGTAGATTCTCTATCGCCGTTATACTGTACAGCTTCGTAGAATCGGTGAAAGCGGCTTTGAACGTGAGCCACTCTCCATGAGCCCCGGAGAACGTTGGCAGATCTGCACAATGTATTTTGGGTCTAGCTAGACGCTCCATTACCTCGGTTAGTTGATCTAGGCTTCTTCTCGTAGGCGTGACGGATCTGTCACGCCTACCAAACCGGAGGTGCCGATCTTCCTTGTTTCGCGTTCTCTGCTCTTCGGGTTCAATTCTTGACGCGACGGGGTTCGTTTGCAGCCATTCGTCTACTTTTCTGTTGTTGACGTCCGTAGTTGCTTCTTCGTGGACACTTTCTTCATCTCGGATGGCCGTGAGGTCGGCGGCCAGCCTTTTTCTGATCAAGTCGGCTTCAATTTCGATTTCCTTCTTCTTTAACTCCGCCAGCTTCTCTGCTGCTTCTTACTCGGCTAATCGGGCCCGAGCTGCCGCACTTGCAGTTGAGCGGTGCGATCTCACCGACCTTCCCGGTGAATCAGTTCGGGGTAGGTTCCCGGGCTTCAATCTAGAGGTGCCGAGGGGGGCGTCGATCGTAATCCCGGCCCTGGACCCCATACTCAACTGCGTGCTTGGCGATGCCGGTGGACCTTGAGCTAGTCTGCGGCGCATTTCATCTTCAATGCGCTGCTGTCTCAGGTCCTCTTCTGCCTGTCGAGCTTGAGCTTGATCTGCATCAGCTTGGCTTCTTGTTAACACCATTGTTCTGGAAGTCGAAGTATTTTTCTTGAAGCTTGATTTTCTACTTGATTGTCTTGAAGTCTCTTGAAGCTTGTTTTCTTTCTTCAATCCGGCTCGAAGGACCAAACGTTGTTGTGGACTGTATTTATTTCGATTGAAACAAAGTAAAGGTTTCAACGTGTTATTTATTTTACTTTTCGATCCGAGAGCACGTGGTTTTTGCTACAAGTGGAGTACACGCGGTTTTTATTACTGCACGTGGTTTTTACTCTCTCGGGGAGTCGGACCTCTTCCTGTGTTCTTGCTCGTAGGACGCGTTGGGCTAATCTAAACTATTCGCTCCAAGGCCGCTCGTTTTATAGCCGTTCGGCGGCATCGGATCTCAGGCTGTGCTCAGGTAAGGACCGACCCAAACACATGGTGCCGACCGGCCGCATATCCGTAGGGCGACGCTTGAAGCGGTAAAATATGTACATTTACAATCTACAATTATTCCTTATTCTATTTTATCCTAAGGTACTCTACACGTGTTTATTCACTTATACACTAGGACCTTATCTAATACAATTATTCCTAATTCCTATTCCTAATTACAAATTATTCTACATATATATTTTACATAATCACGCGGCTTCGCTCGGCGTACTGGACACTATAGATCGATTTATCGCCCCGAAATCCCCTATATACTAATTTTTATGAAAATCGTTGTCGCCGTTTTCGAGATTCTGATTATACATATATACATACATACATATATATATATATATATATATATATATATATATATATATATACAAGAATTGCCCGTATAAAAGTACCGGTTAATTTACTTATACCTTACTACATAAGAATTGTTCGTTAAAAGGTATTAGATAAGAAAAAATTGTAATGATTGAATGTGTTCTCATCATATATCTTTCTGATCTATTTGAATTGATGGGCTTGCCTTTAGGCCCAGCGAGACTACTTGTGTCATCCAGCCATTTATTCTGCTGTCGATCACCAAGACCCATTGTTAAAGTATGTATTTCGATTGCCATAATTCCAATATTTCTTCAAGAAAATTGAAAAGACTTTCGTTTCGCGGTTGGTCAGTTGCTTATATTTTTCTAGACGAGTCAATTTGTTTAATAAAAGCGACGCTTATTCTTACATCTGACTGATTATTTCATTGATATTTATGAAATAATGATCAGAAATTTAATGAGTTACGAGTTCGTTTATCTTTGGATATCCTATTTATAATATAATAATATAAATAATGTTATATAAATACCATAAATTTGTAATATACCAACATACTTAATGCTGAAAAAGGAAAGTTGAGGCCTCACCAGCACCTTTGAGGCCAAGCCAACTTAACTTGCAAGTTGGTACACCTGCTGATTAACAGATGAGGGTCAGACGCTGATTTTCCTCTTGGGGTTGGGAGATCAGACAGCTGTCGCTTTCATTTAAGCTGCATAAGTCAAATCTAAAGGAGGAGAAGGAGTTAGTGAACTCCAAGCTCCGGGATGAAAGCCTCGGGTGTAACCGAGTACCACGCCAAGATGATGATGATGATGATGATTTAATGCATAGAAATTACGTGCTTATCTGTTAGTATGAATCATTTCTATAATTTGTAGCCAATTATATAATGAAATTGAAATTCAGCTGATGATTGCAGGGTCTTTTAAATATAACCACTCACAAACGGAGGATTTTTAATATTTCCATTATCCATTTGAAAAACAGTAAACAATTGAATGAGTTTTGTAATAATAATAAATGAAAACATATTCTTGAAACAACGCCCAAAATAACAAAGAAGGGTCGAATTATAAAACGTGGAGGTGAGAACTAGCATATCGAAGATTGTATGAGCAAAAAGAGCTGACAATATCAGGCAAATTTAACTTTTTTCTTTTAAAGAACCTACAACGTAAATCACCAACGGTAAAAATCTTTTGCCTCAAAGCTGGATTGAAAAATTGAAGTTTAGCAGTATTTTCTCCGGAATTCAATTAAAGCCGTAAAAGATTGGACGACATCCTGTCAGTAATACGCAAATATGATGAATAACGAGTGCCCTGGCGGTAGCAGACAAACGGCATTAGTTATCTTAAGCTAAACAATGTATACATATACATCTTGTTAAAAAATTACGATGCTCGATCATCTTATATTCACCTTTGTTATACACAGGAAGACCCTGGTCATCCACCCGGCGTCCCAAATGGAAATAATTAAAAATAATTTCTTAGCTTTTACAAGAGTGACTGCTGTTTTACCTTCCAACCCTGAAAGAAAAGCCAGAGCCTTGTCCGCCGACACATAGGCGTACCAGCTTACAGATGAGATAGGCATTAGCCCAGAAGAGCTTGGAGAAGCCTCCATACACCCTATGTAGATAAGTATATTACAAGGATTGAAAAATAAGCTTGTGAGCTTGTTTAAATAATATTAACAAGATCATTTGGTAGAGGTTATGAAAATTAAGTACCATTTATTCACAATTTCCGTACAATCTTTAGCGTAGAAATTGCTATGTAAGCCAACGGTTAGGAATCCATTACTCATAGAGGGTTTTCCGAACAGCCTTAGACGACAAGTAATTTTGTAAAACATAATAAACACACGTATTTGCTTTGTTTTGGTTCTGATAATATATTTCTTATATTACAGGTTTGCGATATGATTTTTAAATAATTTTGAATAATTACTTCTATGGTGACGATACAAATTCGATTTGCCTTGCCTCAGGCATCATGAATACCGTTCAGAAGATGTTAGTAATTTGTTTGGGCTATCATATTCTATATAATATAATATAATATAATGTGTTTACAAAAGAAAATGTATCGAAGTATTAGGTCGTTACATATGAAATTGCCGTTTTTCTTGAAGAAATTGGAGGAAACCCAATTTTCAGCTAACATTTTTGCATTTTTTTAGGAATGACAACTACCAAATTTTATGTTTTTTTTTGTGTATGAATGAGACAACATTAAGCTAACAAACAGCAACTTTTATTACATTTTTGAAAAGTGACAGCTGTCAAGTAATACGAAATTTATCATCATATATAGCATTTAGGAAGTACTGTTTTTGAAGATCGAATTCATTTATCAAGCGGCCAATAAAAACAATATTTAATACAGAGTTGTAAAATCTTGAAATCAACTTTCAAACAAAATATAAAGAATGGAAACAGCTATTAAATTACAGGAATAACGAACTCATGAATTTGTAATAAAATTTCGGCAATTTCATAGGTAACGACCTATTATATTAATCCGTATTCTGGAAAACATATTACAAGTTAGTTAAGTTATACTGCAAAGTGAGTATAAATTTGGTCTAAATAACAATAAATAATATTAGAAAACTTTGATTCACTCACCTTAAAATCATACACCCATACTTGACCCATATTTCTCTAGAGAGCTTTCCATTGTTTAAACTGAACTATAATACCATCTTTTCATTGCCATGTCGGCACAAAATAGTGCCGCTAGTTTCAAGCCTGCAGTAGACGCTTTAACAAACGTCGACCGCCCACATCACAACACAGCTTAAACCATACGTATACATATGTATCTCTTTAGTGATGGGAGTGATCGTAATACTTTGCTTGGTTCATATAGTATTCTTACTCAACTAATCTTAATATTTGTATTCACCAGGTTTGTTTTGATAATGACAGCTACTGTTTTCTACATATATATATCATATAATAATTTATACATATATATATATTACTAGTATTTTGCGCGGTGCGCGAGCTGCAAGCAGCTCGCGAGTGTTATGTGTAGCGCTCTATTTTGTTTATTTATTCAACACTTTATTGGGTATTTTATCGATATAGATCCCATTTCCGGTAAAATTAAATACAATTTTAACTTTCTTTCCGCCCTCCGGACGCTCGAAAGTAAAAATTGGTTCGCAATCTTGGATTTGTTTAATATTTTTTTTCAAAAATTCAAAATCAGAACCCCCGATTTACCCGAAAATGACACCCATTTCGCCATGACATTAAGAATGGCGGATGAAAAGCCAGTATGTTGGCGACACATCTTAAAGACCCACACGACCGACCCATACAACTCAAAATGCTCCGGTGTTGCCAACTGTCTCAAAAATAGATTTAATTTTCATAGAAATTTCATCGTTTTACAAAATGACTCCCCGAGCGTCTGCCATCTTGTTTTTATGTATGACATTTTTTTTTCTGAATACTCAAGGATACTGGCAATACTACAAAATAAAAAATAAATCGAAATTGCAACATTCATAAAACAAACTTTCTTTTTGTAGTAGGGTCTGAAAATTGCTAAATTTCAAAAAAAAAAATCGATCCGCCATCTTGGATTATTCAACTTTTGTTTTTCCAAAATTTTAAATCAGAAGCCTCGATTTACTCTAAAATGACACCCATGTTGCCATGTCATCAAAGATGGCGGAGAAACGACCACCATATTGGCCGCCATCTTGCTTTTTTTGACATTTCGGATTTTTCCCATAGTCACCTCAGCTCTCTCTACATTTTCCCATACATCATCCATATCCCCCATTACTCCTTCTAGGAGAACAATTGTGTCAGTCAGTGAGTGAGTGGTAATCGAGCTATTCATCTCCCTGCCAATTGGATGCGGTTCCGAGTATTTTTTGTTTGAGCAGCCCTCACCCATCTTCCAAACCCTCGATCATCATCTCCATATTTCTGACTGAGAGTTCTTCCATAAAAACATTCTGAAAAGGAACCATATTAAAGTCTTGCATAGTTCCCAACTTGCAGTCTCTTCAGTATTCTCCATATATTTTGTATGGAAAAATAAATTCCGCCATCTTTAATTTTGTTTCTGTTCATAGACCTTCAGGTCCTGATCATCTTTTGCTAAGAAACCACTCTTCTATCTTTTATAATCTCCGAGATAGACACCGACGAAATTTGTATGGCGGCCATCTTTTTTTCAGCTCACTGCCAATTGGATGAGGTTCCAAGTATTTTTTGTTTGAGCAGCCCTCACCTATGTTTAATACCCTAGCCGTGCTCCTCACCCATCTTCCAAACCCTCAATCATCATCTATCTACATATTTCTGACTAAGAGTTCTTCCACAAAAACATTTTAAAAAGAAACCATAAATCAAAGTCTTGCATAGTTCAAAACTTGTAGTCTATTCAATATTCGCCATACATTTTCTATAGAAAAATAAATTCCGCCATCTTGAATTTTTTTCTATTTATCGAGTAGACCTTTGGATCCTGATAATCTTTTGCCAAGAAACTACTCTTCCATCTTTTATACTCTCCGAGATGGACACCGACGAAATTTGTATGGCGGCCATTTTTTTTTCGCCATTTTGATTTTTTTTTCAGGTCCCTGGCAATTGAATGACGTTTCGAGTGACATTTGCTCAAGCACCCCCAATCTATCTTCAATACTTTAAGCGTGCTCTTCACCCGTCTCCGAAATCCTCAATCATCAGCTCTCTCCATATTTTTCCTCCGAATTAAATTTTATCCTCTATACGAAACCATCAGTGAAAAGTGTTATGTGTAGCGCTCTATTTTGTTTATTTATTTCAAATAAAAAAAATCAATCCGCCATCTTGGGTTTTTGAACTTTTTTTTCAAAAATCCAAATCAGAAGCTTCGATTTACTCAAAAATGACATCCATGTTGCCATGTCATCAAAGATGCCGGAGAAACGACCACCATGTTGGCCGCCATCTTGAATTTTTTGACATTTCGGATTTTTCCCATAGTCACCTCAGCTCTCTCTACATTTTTCCCATACATCATCCATATCCCCCATTACTCCTTCTAGGAGAATAATTGTGTCAGTGAGTGAGTGAGTGGTAATCGAGCTATATATATTATAATAATGAATTGATGAGTTGATATTTTAGGCATCAAGCATCAGCTTCATGATTACACTCCAAGTCTGAATTCCACAAACCTGATGATGCAGGGTACAACACTCCTAAACCATAGAGATTAAGGAACTGTTCCTGGTGAAATAATAGGTATTGTAAATGCCGAGGATAGACTTTTGTTAGGTATTGAATTCCAAGCCCCAACTTTTCAATCTAACCACAAACTCACGGTTTTCAGGTTTTTCCCCTTATGTCTGCTATACGACATACCTATCTGCCAAATTTCATGATTTAGTTCAACGGGATTTTTTGACACGACACGACAGACAGACAGACAGACAGACAACGATGTGATCCTATAAGGGTTCCTTTTTAGGGTTCCGTACCTCAAACCCTAAAACGGAACCCTTATAGGATCACTTTGTTGTCTGTCTGTCTGTCAAAAAACCTACAGGGTACTTCCCATAGACCTAGAATCATGAAATTTGGCAGGTAGGTAAGAGGTGAACCGAAACACAATTCATCCATCTTTAATACTTTCTGAGAGAGACACCCATGACATTTGTGTTGACGCCATCTTGAATCCGCCATTTTGGATTTATTTTCATCTCCCTGCCAATTGGATGCGGTTCCGAGTATTTTTTGTTTGAGCAGCCCTCACCTATCTTTAATACCCTGGCCATGCTCCTCACCCATCTTCCAAACCCTCGAACATCATCTATCTCCATATTTCTGACTGAGAGTTCTTCCATAAAAACATTCTGAAAAGGAACCATATCAAAGTCTTGCATAGTTCCCAACTTGCAGTCTCTTCAATATTCTCCATATATTTTGTATGGAAAAATAAATTCCACCATCTTGAATTTTGTTTCTGTTAATTGAGTAGACCTTCAGGTCCTGATCATCTTTTGCTTAGAAACCACTCTTCTATCTTTTATACTCTCCGAGATAGACACCGACGAAATTTGCATGGCGGCCATCTTTTTTTCTCCATTTTGAATTTTTTTTCAGGTCACTGGCAATTGAATGACGTTTCGAGTGACATTTGCTCAAGCACCCCCAACCTATCTTCAATACCTTAAGCGTGCTCTTCACCCGTCTCCGAAATCCTCAATCATCAGCTCTCTCCATATTTTTCCTCCAAATGAATTTTTATCCTCTATACGAAACCAAAAAAAAAATGAAAAAAAAAATTTCATACAAAATTGTTCAGGAGAGGTGATCAATGAGTGAGTGAGTGAGTCAGTGAATCAGCACGAGCAGCTATATATATATTAATGATAAACATAGTAAAGTCATACCTTTGTTCAAGGCAGGCAGAGCCTGAGATCCCTCGAATTTCAGACCCATTTCTGTGTTGCCAACCTTGAGTAAAGTATTTGAGAAATTAATTCTAGACCAGATGCTAACCCATTTTAATAAATACTATATAAATTATTTCATGATAAACAGTTTAGGTTTACCAAAGGATGATCAACGACGGATGCTGGTATAGAGTTATTGAAATATATTTACGAGGCCTGGGAGGATAAGCAGGATGCATTAGGTATTTTCTGCGATCTATCCAGAGCCTTCAATTGCGTCCACCATGATACATTGGTCAGGAAATTAGATTATTACGGAATAAGGAACAAGGCTCTCGAGCTTTTGACTTCTTATTTAAACAATAGAATTCAGAGGGTCGATGTGAACGGTACACGTTCGGTGAGATCTTTGGTTTCGATGGACGTTACATAGGGTTCGATACTTGGTCCATTTTTATTTTTAATTTGTATAAATGACTTCCCTTACTACGTAAGGGATAAAAATAGTAGTGTTTTGTTTGCTGATGATACTTCCTTAATATTTAAAATTAAAAGACAATTAGATAATTATGACGAAGTGAACAACGCAATCTCACGAGTGGTTAATTGGTTTAATATAAATAATCTTTGCCTCAATGAAAAAAAAAACCAAATGTATTAAATTCACCTTACCTAATGTTACACAGGTGGAAACCAATGTACAACTTAATGGACAGTTGTTGAGCCTTGTGGAATCAACCGTGTTCTTAGGTTTAAGTATCAATGCTAAATTACAGTGGGGATCACATATTGAAAAAATAGCTAGTAGGTTAAGTTCTGCTTCCTACGCTGTGAAAAAGATTAGGACTTTAACAGACATAGATACCGCTAGAATAGTTTATTTCAGTTATTTCCATAGTATTATGAACTACGGCATTCTCCTTTGGGGTAATGCCGCAGATTTAAATACAATCTTTGTACTGCAAAAGCGGGCGGTGAGGGCAATTTATAAGTTGGGCCCAAGAGTCTCCCTCCGAGAAAAGTTCAAAGAAATAAACATTCTAACTGTAGTTTCCCAATATATTTTTGAAAATCTTTTGTATGTTAGAAGAAACATTTCCAATTTTTCAAGGTTTTGTGATATACATAACGTAAATACTAGACATAAAAACAATGTTGTGGTTTGTAATAGTCGACTCCACAAGATTAGTAATTCCTTTCGAGGTAACTGTATACGCTTCCACAACAAGCTTCCTAGTGAAATGAAGAATCTAACATAAACACATAACATAAACACACGCCTATATCCCCGAAGGGATAGGCAGAGGTGCTAGCACCCACATTTCGCCAGTTTATGTTTAGGTCCCAATGTAATGGTGGCGAGCCTATTGCCATTAACCGGGCACTTATAAACCTGCGATAAATACACACATAACTTCGAAAAGCACCGAAGTCATTGGTGTGTGCCATGGTAAAACCTGGGATCGAACCCGAGACCTCGTCTCAGCAGTCCATTACCCATACCACTAGCCTACCGCGGCTTTTTTCTACCTCTTCATAAATTTAAAAGCCAAATGAAAAGTAAACTCTGCCAAAAAGGCTATTAAAAAATTCAACACTATTTAGACGACAAACAGAACTGTTTGCTCTCTCTCTATGCTACTCAAATGAAATATTGTACTTAGGTTAAGTAAATATCTTTGTAAATAGACCAAAAAAAAAACAGCCTGCTCAGTTTCTTGCCGGAGTCTTCTCAGGACAGGGCCGCGTTTTGAACCGGTGGTCCATTTGCCAAACATTAGATAATAAAAATTATGACGTTTTGTAAGTTCCGTATTAATGGTCTATACAGAATAAATGGTTTTTGACTTTGACTTATAACCTTAATATTTACGTATAAAAAGTCTTACAGTGCATATAAAAGACTGGTTTTAGAGTCCTTTGTACCCTACGAGGCCCTAAACGCACCTGCTATTTGGTACACCAGCTGAATAACGGACGAGGGCTTGCCGCTGACTTTACTTTCATGGTTCGAACTCGAACGGCAGCTGATAACGTAATATCCCATTGATATTCGATCATAAAATGGCATTCACCGTAGTCATAGGCTGACGTACCTACTGCAGACATAGGTGGAACCGGCAAGCAGCTATAGCCATGATTATGTTGTATCACATTAATATAAATGTGTTAATATTAATATAAATCATAAATTGATGGTTTTAGGCTCCTGTAAGTTTCAACTACTAAGTAAAATTGAAAATAAATGTCCTTATATCCTGATTTAGCTGGCTAAAGCTGTAGATTGGTCCCCAAATATACAGACCAATATGGTAATGATCGGATCCTCTAGGAGTGGTACGATAAAGCAAACAATCAAATTTAATTCCCCAAACTTTCTTAAGCCCCGCCTAAACTAGTAAACACCCAATTCCTATGTGAGATATGTGAGAATCGTCACGTTCTCCAGCAAGGTCCTTCAAACTACTAATGCTGCACCCACCTCTATCAAAATAAATATCCCACCTATGCGGCACAACACTAAATTGTAGTACAATTGCAAGGCCTCAAGCTTTGTGCCAGCGACGAAGCCTGCAAGTTAATTTCGTTGACAGCCATGTGGTCCTATATCTATCTATGCTATTATTAAAAAAAATAGATACAGGCATAGAACCTCCTACTTTCTGAAATCGGTTAAGAATTTAAAATGTGTCTGTACATTGAAGATATTTACAAAAATGGGTTATCTTAAATGAACAATTCTGAATATAGTTATTTATTTTGGAATTCTTGTCTGTTTGTCTGGTTTATTGTTTACCTGTTTGTTCGCGATGGACGCAAAAACTACTTGTCAGTCAGACAGACAGTCTTGGTCAGACTTAAAATCTGCCGTATGTTTGATCGTAATTAGCTAAGAAGAACCGGGGATATCACCAAAAAACGATAACCGACCTCCGTGCGGGCATTAACTAGTACAAGATATAAACAAACTCTAACTAAACATTATATTGTTTTACAGTCTGATTATTTTAGAATAAACGCCTATTTTTTTAATGTTTTATTATATTTATGGCCTATGGCCAGTAACTACTATCAGACGTCATAAACAAAAGGCACTCCATACGAAGACTGTGTACTGTGAAATAACCGACTGTAAATTGATTTGCATCAAAGTGAATCTTGCTAATATAATTAGTCAAATATTTGAATAATTGTGCTCCCTAACCGTTTCTCTCACACCAAGATTTAGGGTTCAAACCAACCTCATTTGCTACACCTGGTTATTGACGGTTGAGGCTATAGCGCCGGTTTTCCTCTTGCAGGTCAGGCAGCAGTCGCTACCGTTAAAATTAAGTAAGCCAAATTGTTGAGAAAAGCTACGAAGTGTAAGCTTTGGATGCATCTGGGATTGATGTTCAGATGATGATGATGATGTTGCTAGTCCTTTTCTGTTCCCCTGATAAAAATTATGCGAAATTTCATGATTATCAATTGAATATTTAAGGCATGAAAGCGTTATAAACAAATTTACTTTCGCAAGTATATTATTATGTGTAGAAAGCTCTTATGAATGAAATTCTATTATATCAATTTCTTTGCTCGTCGTTTTTCAGTTTATAAAATGTCTTCAAAATATTTTTGGTTTGCTCTTGAACAGTATAAAGTTATGTACTATAAAGGTAAGAGTAAAATAGTGTTACGTACTACTTGACATTATTAAAGTGTCTTCAATACGTAGAGCCTATATTTATTAAAAAAATGATGATGTGATTGAAGAGCACTTGCAAAAAGTTTTGAATGAAGAAATTCCATTACTGAATAAAAATAAGAAATATTTTTTAGAACAGCTGTGTTTCACGGTTTCACTGGCATTAGCTTTATATTCCACGGGTATTTAGCCCTCTTTCTGAGTATGCTATTAAAGATATTTCGAATATAAATTCTTCTTTTGTAGGTTTAATATATTATTACTTTATTGTGTTGGAATAATTGACAATGGTAATAAAATGTGCTGGTGTTAGTGCGATTTATGATTTGAAGGATTAGATTTGGTAACATCCTTTTGTTTACACTACGGTGACTAACGTGGGGCTTACGAATACTATACTTAATTACTAATTGATGGTGGTTAACGGTGCCTATGAACACTCGCTACATCAGAGTCTGCTTTAAATTAAGTATTACTAGCTAGTGTCACTTCGCGCGGATGACCTTCGTATTAGTCCATTAAGCACATAAAGCGCTCGTGTTCAGTGATTCGACATTAATCTTTGATAATATTCATAAATTTGTTCTTATCTATTTCAAGAATGTGATTGTACATAATTTGGAAGAATGGTTGAATTTCATGAATATAGTTATCCTAACTTCTAATATTGTGAGCTTGCGCTGAAACAATGGGTGTGTAGGTTGGGTCAGGTCAACAATCAGTTTAAAACACCAACAGTTTACTACATCAATAATTTTGGATTTCAATAGTTTATTACACCAAGAGATCGTTTCGTCAAAAATTTACTACATCAATAGTTCCTGTATTCTGTAATTATATAATAGTTCTGTTGTTGATCTTTTAAAATGTTGACGTACTGATTGTTGACCTAATGAGCTGATGATCTCAAGTATGTATCCCATATATATTCATTAAATCCTCTTCAGTCGATTAACAAAATTATATTAAACTAGCTGCGTGCCCTGGCTTGGCCCCGCTGCAATAAGAGCACCTTTTTTTTTCGTGCGGAAATCCCTTCGGATACCCCCCCGCCGGCCGTCGGATAATAAGAGCACCTAACCCGAGGACAATTTTTTTTTTCATACAAACCTTGTCCTTAAAATAACGAACAAAAAAAAAGAATAACCCAATTTGGTACATTCGTTCGTAAGTTATGCGCGTACATACATTTCAGAGATTCAATTTCATTTTCATAGATTTAAATATCTATTAACATGATTTAATACAGAAGATGGTTGGAATGTATCACCAGCTTGGGACCCAGTCATTCACTTAATTAATTCCAAAAAAAACCATAATACAACAAGACTTCATGACACTGTGAGCTCATTCTATGTAAATAGCAACACCAACAATTCAGCATAGTTCGGGTACTTAAAGATAACTTACACTTTAAACTACAAGACAACAACCATGACCGTGACCGTGACCATGGATGCTGAAAATCAACCGAAACGTCGGGTTCAATGTAATATATAAAATAACATCAAATAAATCGCGATAGAATCCGTTAAAAAATAGTTTTATTTCAATCTATTAACATACCAGATTTAATAAAATTCGTTTTTATTTTACAAGCGTGAAACCCTAAAAATAAGACTGCTTTATACTCGAACATGATTTCTATGCCCCAGAATCGGAATTTGCATATTTATATCGAAAACGAACATAATTTTCATCGAAAAAAATGTTTTAAATGTATTAAATAGACTCGTTAAAGTTTTTCAATTTGCGCACGCATTTCTCCCACAAGTTTTTAAGTAGGTAAACAACGATTTATAATTGCCACGTCGATTCTACGATGAAACACGTAGGCGCTACGAATCCAATTATGTTCGAATTATTTTTTTATGTTTATGTAAGTTTTTGTTGTGGCAATGTGTAGTAATTATTATGATATTTCTACTCTATTACACTTAGGATATTAGCAGATCGTGAGGGCTTTGGCAAAGGATGCAGCTGCCCGGGGTGCTGTGCTGTTGGCAGTGTCCCTGAATATCGATAATGCATTCAAAACCTTTCCTTGGAGTTGCAATAGACAGGCGTTCGAGTATCGTGAAGTGCCTCTCTACCTTCACCGCATAGTCGGGGCGTATTTGTCAGAGAGAGCCGTCATCTACCCAATCTTGACCGCCTTCGGTCGGCGTGAGATGTCGTGCGGTGTTCCACAGGGATCAGTCCTAAGGCCGCTAATGTGGAATATCGGATACGATTGGGTGCTTCGCAGTGAGCTCACAGATGGTGCCGCCGTCAAGTGTTACGCGGACGACACGCTTGTGACGGCGTGTAGTGCGACGTAACGCGAAGTGATCCTGAAGGCCACGACCGCAGTTGCCCAATTAGCGGAGCGGATCCAGCGGATGGGTCTCGAGGTGGTTCTGCATAAAACGTAGGCCCTATTCTTTCATGGGCCTCGAGCGCGCCACCTGAGGGATGTGCACATAGTAGGAGGTACTCCCATCGGAATCAAGACCCAAATGAAATATTTGGAGCTCGTGCTTGACGCCCGATGGGAAACATCTCTGAAGTCTGGTCCCCAAATTGAAGGGCACACATACCGCTCTGGCGCGGCTGCTACCCAATACGAGGAGGCCGAATGACTCCTACAGGAGACTCTAAGGGGGTTTCGTGCGGTCCATGGCCCTATATGGGTGTTCAATCTGGGCGGAGATCATGGCTCCGCAGCAGATGATGGCTAACTGGGTGCCATCGTGGTGGAGTGGAAGGAATGACTTAAGCTACCAAGCGCAGCACGCCGTAGTAGCGGCGGTAAGACCTATCATGAAGGACTGGCTAGAGAGGCGACACGGGAGTCTAACGTAGCGGGTGACGCAGGTAATCTCAGGGAAGGAGTGCATCGGGGACTATCTATGTCGTATCAGGAAGGAGCCAACGTTTGAGTGCCCTCACTGTAATTCAAGCGAGGTCTCAGGGCATATGCACATGCTGGTGGAGTGCTCGACGTGGGAGGTGCCGAAGTAGGGCCTCGTGGTAGCCCAGGAGTGGCGATGGTGCGGAGCACGAGTGCGTGGGCTGCCTCCTTCTGCGAGTAATAGTCGAGGAGGAAACGGAGCGGGTCCGGGAGAGGATCAGGTGTCTCCCGCAGTGCCAGCGAGGTGCGGAGGTGACTCAGACGTCGGAGGTTGCTTGACGACCTTGGTCCTCTTTGAGCACAGGCCTGGGGGTGACAGGTGGAACCGCTTGTCACCCTAGCAGGAGCAGACCGGGGCGGTAGCGCGTTGCGCGTCCCCCTTTTTCCGAAGGCAAGACGGAAACACTCTGGTTTCCAAACCCGAGGGTTGCCTAAGTGTAAATTTGTAAGAATATTCAAATAAGTTCATCTATACATATAATAAAATCGTAACAAGGTGAAAGCTGTTCTTTAAATATTTTTTCAAAAAAAGATAATTGCTGCTATGTGTTCTGTCTATTTTGTCTGTTTAGCTTTGTCTATTTGTCTGTTTATCTGTTTGTCCGCTTTTTATTATCGATGTCCGAGCATCACTTGAAAACCGCTGAACAGATTCAGGTGAAATTTTGCCTAAACATTCTTCTAGGGTATGGTCATAAACTGCGCTATTATAAGTATGATAGGAGCAGTAAAAAGAAATCGATTAAATCTATTATTGATGATTCCACAAAGCAGATCAATACGAAATTTTGAAGTTCGATAGAACTAGGACATGTGCAAGGTTTGGGCTATAAATCATCACGCTATAGCTAAGGGGTGATGATTTATAGGCCAAACCGGTGAGGACGCCGCAGACTCGTCTACGCCCGGAACTACCGACCTCCATGATCGGGGCCTGAGGACGGCAGTTGGCCGACTCGCCGTCCTTACAGAAGCAGGTCATGGCGGAGGCGTGTCGTGTGTGTCCTACACACGCCTGCCAACTCGCCGACGCGGGATGAAAGCCGACCCCACCACGCGAGGCCGCGGTGGCGGCCAAGGTCCGCCGGTAACCCTGGGGTTATCATTTCGAGGGCTTACCCGGGGTGCCCGAAAAGTCGGCACGTGGGGGTTTCCACATGTATAAAAAAAAGGGGTGATCAGCAATAAAATATGAAATTTTGGAACTAAAGAGTTTTTTACGTGTTAAAGATAGATTCAACCTTTGATAATAAATTTCATCACGCTATTGTATAATGTAACCGGGTAGAATTAATTTCAATGTTAAATATAAACCTCTATTTCTTCATGATAAGTGATTTAATCTATAACGATAAAATAGGTAACACATGCCGGCTTCGAAACTGCAGATGTAAACATACCTTGATGTCTTCCGAATTTAAAGCGGACGAAGTCGCGGGCAACTGCTAGTCATATATATAACTCGTGTTAGTGATACCGTTTATAACTCAAGAACGGTTGATCCAATGTTCATGATCATTGATTTTTTAGATTTGTCTCGGCCTATACTGTGCCATTTTGTGTTGTTTTTCGTGCGTAAATTCCCACGCTTACCCTACCGCCGGCCAGTGAGAGTGAGGGTAGTTATGTCGGACTCGAACCGATCAAAACCGCTCGCCGCCTCAGGCCTTTAAGGGTGTAAAGTGGCGTAATAAGGCAATTACTTCGCACCCGGCTGACCCTGGGCCATCTACGGCTTTTAGATGAACCCCTCGGGATACTGTGCCTATACTAGCAATAAGGCTAATTAAAAAAAATGCAGCAGATAAGATAACCAACATAGCTTGATTCTAAGGCGGAACCAAGTTTACCGTATCAGCTAGTAAATATCTAGAAAATATTTATTTCTCATGAATGTAAAATTTTAAAATTTGAAATTTATCATTCTTACAAACAAATTTTAAATTTAGTTGAATATTTAGTTTCACCTCGTCATTGATGGAGTCTGTAAGGATATGAATTTAGTCTAATTTAAGCAGGTTCAGGCTGACCAGGCTATGATTTTTCAATGAAGCCAATTTCAATCTATTGTAGTGTTGTAAAAGAACATTCAAATTTTGTTCCAGCATAAACATGTTAACAATTAAGTGAAGGAGAAACAAATAAATAAGCTTTCTATTGTATCTTGTTCAAAACAGTCTTCACAATATAGAAAACCTTCATATAGGTATAATTACAGTAATAAAAAAAAAACGTTGTATGAGGACAAAATACAATTAGGTAGATTGTGAAATCGATCTACCTATTGGTTTCTTGACTACTGTCGAATTTAAAAAAAAATTCTTCATAGGAGGTCTAGTTATGACCCCCTGAGTCCGAAATGACCACTGGTCAAAAAGTTTATATATATTGGGGTTGTACGAACGATAAAATAAAATGTCGTTAGTGGAAGAAAACACGGTATATTTCTTGAGTACAGACTGTCTTTTACCGTATCTTACAATGTACTGAGTTCATCAATCCGTGGTGGGGAATAGTGCGGTTGACACCGTGCACCTACATAACTATGTATATATAGAGTACACAATTGTATGTGTGTGTGTCCCCACAATATTCCCCCCCTTTTACAAAGGAATACACAAAACTAAAATTCACAAAAATAGGTACCTAAAATATACAACACCTTATAAGTATGGCCGTTCTAGTTGTTTCGTATCACTATGTAACCCGTGGGAGCACCCGTCGTATCCGATGGCGAAGCAGCAGGCACGGTTTTTGGCTGGACGGTCCGAAACCGCACGGATGGTGGCCTGACGTTCAACTTGACTATTTCATTATGCAACCATGATTTGACACGACGATTTCAACATACTCTAACGCCGTAGAGGATCAGGACAGTTAGCAATACTGCCAAAATTATCAGAACTATGCCCATGACGTTTATTCTTTGAGATAGTTCGGCCGTGGTGTTCACTTGCGCTTGTACTACGGCGACGTTGTCCTTAACTTGGTAATTGCCCATTTTGGAAATTACACGTGTTGTTAACAGAAATATTGAAAGTAGAATGAATAAATAATTTGTGAACTAAATAAAATCGATTGCTAAATTGCGCAAATTTAGCAAAAGTACATACTAGAACGGACATACCTAAAATTCGTTTAAAAAATAATAACATTTGCAGTTTACAACTTACACTAAACATTATTACTAATAAATTGTATCAGCAACATTATATACTATCTACACTTTATTTAACAGGTAAGTACTATAATCAACCTTACGCAATACTTCATGTTCATACCAAACAATGTGCCATACCAGCATTTATAATAACTCTCGAACCCATATGATAACTGAGTTCATTAATCATCTTAATGTTACGTATTTATCCATGTAAAAGGCATTAATTATAAATACATAACGTATCTGTTCTAGAATTTAACGTTTTCCTAGCCGAAATTCGGTTAGGTTAGCACAAAATTGTCATAACTCTATCTCTACTATCTTTAATATAACTATAATATTAAATGATATAAACAAAATATATGTTTTCCTTACGGAACCCTAATCATTTTGTTGCAACAACAACAATACCTAATCATAATGCGAAGCGTACGGGTTGACGGATCACACGGCCGGTTCGGGTTACGTGTTGCTTAGCACGCATTTCTGGCTGTAATTCCTGCGATTTTGTAGCACTGTCGCTATCACTATCTATTTTGTTATTTAAAATAAAGGTATCATCTTTTACTAGGAATGCTGGCTTCAATCTATCAATTGATATGTGAGTTTCGCGACCGGGCAATTGAAGTTTGAAAACTTTTGGGCCTCTATTCAGTACTCTAAACGGTCCGTCGTAAGGCGGTTTTAGGGCCTTGTGAACTCTGTCATCCCGTACAAACACAAAATTACAGTTATGCAAATCAGAATGAACAAATATTTTACGCGGATTTGCCCTGTCTTTTGTCGGCCGAAAACTAGTAATGTATTCACGAATTTTGTTAAGTAAACTATACTGGTCGCATGACTCTTTATCTTTTGAAATATCGTAGAATTCACCGGGCAAACGTAAAGTTTTACCGAAGGTTAATTCTGCTGCGCTTGCTTCGTTATCAGTGCGTATAGCCGCGCGAAGCCCCAGCAAAGCGGTAGGCAATTCCTCAACCCAAGTAGTACTAGTATGCAACCGCGCCATCCGGGCTGTTTTTAAAGACCTATGCCATCTCTCTATGGTGCCATTACTCTGGGGGTGATAAGGTGTCGTGTGAATCCTAAGGATACCTAAAAATTTCATCAAATTAGTAAACAAATTGGATTCAAACTGGCGACCTTGGTCACTAGTGATACGTACTGGGCAACCATACCTAACTATCCATCCTTCGTAAATACATTTAGCGACTACCTCTGCGGTTATCTCTTGAACAGCAAATGCTTCTGGCCAACGCGTACACCTATCTATAATTGTTACTAAGTACCTAAAACCTTGTGGACTAGTCGGAAGGGGTCCCACGATATCAACGTGAATTTGTTCAAACCTAGAGACCTCAGGAAACTTTCCCAACTCTGAAACGACGTGACGGTTGACCTTCGATCTTTGACATTGTAAACATGTCCTAGTCCAATGTCCTACATCTGCATTCATACCAGGTCAAAAGAAATGTTTAGAGACCATCTTAAGTGTTGTGCGTATACCAGGATGGCTCAAATTATGGACGCTCTCAAAAGCAATTTTCCTGAATGCCTCGGTTAAATAGGGTCTAATTATGTTAGTAGAAATTTCACAATAAATTTGTTTATTACAAGTAGGTAATAAAACTTGTTTTAATTTTACAGAGCTATCGTTATCTTTACATTGCGTCACCCGTAACAAGTACTCGTCTTTCACCTGCGCGTCAGCAAGTGCATCGAAGTCCAGTACAGTCGGGCAAAAAATAGTTTCTAAACGAGATAAAGTATCGGCAACAATATTATTTTGGCCGCTAATATGTTGTATGTCGACTGTGAACTCGCTAATAAAAAGAAGATGTCGGGTCCTTCTCGGAGTTTCTTTATCCTCCTTACTGATTTTTGAAAATGCATGACATAAAGGTTTATGGTCCGTATACACCGTCAGAGGTCGGCCTTCAAATAACTTACGAAAATATTTTACTGATTTATAAATGGCTAAAAGTTCTCGGTCATAAGTTGAATATTTCTGTTCAGTCGGAGTAAACTTCTTAGAGAAATATCCCAGAGGTTTCCATGAACCTTTAACTCTTTGCTGCAATACGGAACCCATACATGTATTGGATGCATCCGTCATCAAGGCAAGTGGGGCATTTGGCAAAGGATGTGACAACGTAACGGCTTTTTGTAATCCTGACTTACATTGCACAAAAGCATTTTCTGAAATATCCGACCATTGAATACGTGTCTTATCATTTTTCTTTGTATTAACCAAATATTTGTTAAGTTCACATTGATACGACGCTAAATTCGGCAAGTGAGGCCTATAAAAATTTAGCATGCCTAAAAATCGTCTTAACTCAGCTATCGTTTCAGGCTTCGGAAAGTTAATTATGGCTTCTACCTTATCATTAAGTGGTCTAATACCGTCCACGCTAACATCGTGACCTAAGAATTCTATGCGCGACTGTCCAAAACAACATTTATCCATATTAATAGTTATGCCGTAAGTATTGAAACGTTCGAATACCAACCTTAAATGTTCATAGTGTAGGGTCGAATTTTCGCTGGCAATTAGAACATCATCTAGATAATTATATAAAAAATCTAATCCCTGTAAAACTGTATTATTCATGAAACGCTGAAATGATTGGGCCCCGTTGCGCATCCCAAAATTTAATCGCGGAAATTCGTAAAGTCCGAATGGGGTAATAATAGCGGTTTTTTCAATATCTTGGGGTGCTATGCAAATACAGTGATACGCTCTCGTTATATCTAATTTTGAAAAAATGGTTTTATTTGCTAACACATACGTGAACTCATGTAAACGTGGAATAGGATATCTGTCGGGCTTCGTAATAGCGTTTAGCTGTCGATAGTCGCCACACGGTCTTAACTCGCCGTTCTTCTTAGTAACTACGTGTAGCGGACTAGACCATGCGCTTTTAGAAGGCCTACAGATTCCTAATTCTTGCATGATTCGAAACTCCTCTTTGATCTTTATATATCTATCGGGCGGTAAGGGACGGCAACGGGCATGAACTGGCGGACCAGTTGTCTCTATGTACAAAAATAATGTACAACATTGTGCGAGGGTGTTTCCCTGAATGTCGCTGGTTTGGTAATATTGGGGTACATACATAACAAATCGTAATAGGGATGACTTTCGACAATAGAACTTAAAGACGGCTGATCTAAACTTACAATTGAAGCTATAACTTGTATATCTGTAACTTGATCTATAAGCTTACGTTTATGCATATCTACTAAAATTTTATGATATGATAAAAAATCAGCTCCAAGAATGGGCTGTTTTACATCGGCTAAAATAAATTCCCAACGGTACGGTCTGCGAAGTTTAAGATTTAAAACTAATGACTTTACACCATACGTTGCAATTTCCGTACCATTGGCGGCATATAACTTGTAATCGGAACGTTTTATATCTCTAAAAAGTCTTTTATTTAATGCCAAAACTGAAACGTTCGCACCTGTATCAACCAGAAAACGTAATCCAGAGTTGAAGTCCATCACTGAGAGGCGGCTGCAAGGAATGACGGCACAGACTTCCGCCGGCGACTGTACCTGGTCCTCTAGTTTTCCGACTTGGAGTGGTTAGCTTTGCCTTCCTGCTTCCATGCACAGGGCGGTGCACATCTATGAGCTCGCTGTCGGTATCTATAATGATACACGCAAAGCCAATCGGGTGATTCCGGGGTACGGCTCCTTGACCTTGAACGCGAAGAACGTCGAAAGTGGTTCCCAAAACGTCTCTCACTCGATCTTGACCCTGAACGTTCGATGTTGTCCAGTCGAATATTAATCTTCGCTATTTCGGCAGCGATACTCGATACATTCAACTGCGTATTCGTAGGCTCCCGGTTCGACGCAGTTGGTGAAATTTCGGACACGTGGTTGCTTCTCGTGGCCTCAGCCACATTATCTGCTATCATTGCCAAATTGTCTAAGTCTTTTGTCTCTGACACGGCCAGCACGGCGCGAACTGTCGACGGTAAATGACCTTGCCAAAGCACTCTCAGTGTGTCATCGGGGATCTTGTCTCGGGCCAGATCTCTCATTCGACGGAGGAGTTGTGAGGGTTTCTGATCCCCCAATTCCATCTCCCCTATAAGTTTCTCTATCTGTCTATTTTTTGAGTCTTCGAACAACACGAGCAACTTATTTTTCAATGCTTGGAATTTACCTGATTCTGGCGGTTTGGTTAAGAAATCGGTAATTTGTATGATGACTTCTTTCGGTAATTTCGAAACTACTTAATCAAATTTGCTGTCATCACCCATCTTTTGCGGCGTCAGAATAGCTTCGACGCGAATAAACCATACGCGAGGTTGGTCCATCCAGAAATCTGGAATACGCGACGACAATGATATGGCCATGACCTCCGCTGGCGGTATTGGCGTAATGCTCGAATCAGTGCTCATTTTTTACAAGTTCACAATTCACTCTCGCGACACTAGGTATTACTGTTCTTTGTCGGGGTCACCAATTATTGGGGTTGTACGAACGATAAAATAAAATGTCGTTAGTGGAAGAAAACACGGTATATTTCTTGAGTACAGACTGTCTTTTACCGTATCTTACAATGTACTGAGTTCATCAATCCGTGGTGGGGAATAGTGCGGTTGACACCGTGCACCTACATAACTATGTATATATAGAGTACACAATTGTATGTGTGTGTGTCCCCACATATATATATATATATATATGTATGTATGGTTCCACTTCCCAAAATTTGCGGCACTCTCACGGTCGCATTTTTGCCCCGATCGCTTTCAAACTGCGGTCAAAAATTGCTTGGGTGTAAACTTAGTTTAAGTTCGTGAACGCCTCACTTTTTGTGAAATCAGTTTTTCCTCAAAATTTCACGTTCCATGAAAGATATTCGATCCGTTCTAATTTTATCCCATAGTATACATGAATACCAACAACTTTTAATTATAAACCTATAAGATTAAAACTTTAACTAAAGGTGGAGGGGGGAAAAACCAAAATTTTTCGGGAATAAAATCATAACTTCTAACCGGTGAATATTCTTGGCGTCGGAAACATTTTTAATCGATAGGCCATTAATAAGTCTAAAATAAATGTCTGAAAAGTTTTTCGCTAAAAGTTACCGTTTTCGAGACAAAAAATTAAACATGTTAAAAAATAATATTAATTGCTTCACGAAATCTACCTGTGCGTTCCCCCTGCGGGAACGGATTTTTTTTTAATGATAAGTTTGAATTTATACATTGATGTCTGTTCCTCAATCGCACGAGAACAATTAAACGTTAAAACATTTAATTAAGCACAGAGATAGATTATAAGTCTGCAATGACATTCTCAGCAAAAACATGGCTTTTTATACCTAGAATGAGTTCCCATGTGTCATGAGAACGGTATTAGTATGCTACGCGGGCGTAGCCGTGGCCAGCAGCTAGTAATAACTTATCATATGAATCGACCTACAGCAAACGAATCAATCACATACCTACATAGTATATTTCAGAAAATAAATAGCCTACAGTCTCGACACAACAATGAAATCCTCTCTGCCGCATTTCCATAACAATATGAAAATGTAGGAATGAAAAATACCATCTTGTGTATTGGCGAATAAGGCATCATAACTTTTATTATTTTTACGAAGTGACTTTGTGGTTACTTGGCCGATTTTCTTTTTTTTTAACCAAGAGGTTAATAATGGTGCAGCGGACGAGAACATGATAGTAAATTTTTCGGAAAAGTGGAGGGGTTAACAATAGTATTTACTGACTCACTGCTGCCCCGCGGCTCCACCCGCGTGTAAACCCTTTATCGCGGAGGATAGTATTTTCGGAATTAAAAATTAGCCTATATGTGCTATTCGGGACTGAATCTATCTCTGAGCCACATTTTATTTAGATCCGTTCAGCAATTCTGTCGTGAATGATTAACAAACATTCATCCATGAAAAATATGTAAATAACAGTAGAAATTGAGGCCGAAATATTCATAAAGGACTGCTGAAGTAATATGAATAAAACCATAGCTGTTTTATTAGGGTTCCGTACCTCAAAAGGAAAAAACGGAACCCTTATAGGATCACTTCATTGTCCGTCCGTCGGTCCGTCTGTCAAGACCGTTTTTCTCAGGAACGCGTGGAAGTATCAAACTGAAATTTATATCTGGTACTCAAGTCTACTGTCCCTGGGAGCTGTAAAAAAATCAAACTTCTAAGCCAAAGCAATCAAAAGATACAGCCGTTTATGCCCCAAGTTTTCCGCAAATTTTCGAAACTCGCACGGGAATCAAAACCTACAGGGTACTTCCCGTGAACTTAGAATCTTGAAATTTGGTACGAAGTAATGTCTTATAGTACAGATAAAGGAAAAATTGCGAAAATCGTAAATTTTTAGTTACATCATATAATAAAAAATATTTTAGAAAATTTTAAAGTTACTACTACTTTTGTAGTGAACGCGTAGAGGTATTAAATTGAAATTTACTTATATACCTACAGGTTTGTACGGAACCCTCGGTGTGCGAGTCCGACTCGCACTTGGCCGGTTTTTCGTATTACATCAGCTGTCCTTTAGGAAAGAAAAATATTCAAATTCAATCAAATTGGCATTCTCAATTCGTGTAATAAGAATTTTTATACTTACACGACGCCCCACACTCGCGTGCCTTTTATAATTCTATCTCCGGTGGTTAAGGGCTTTAAGGTGACTAGCAGATTTTTCTCGGCTCTTAATCATTTGGAGACATTTAGAGAGCTTTATTCAATCTATAATATACTAAAGCTTTTTTCCTTAAAGAGGCAGGCAAAAAAAAACGAAGGAATTGAGTATCTATCACAACACTCAATTCCGTCGATTTTTTAGGCATATATAATATAATGGGTCTATCTCTACCCAGAAATCGAAGCCAGCTAACGATCGCAGGCAAACTCAAACGCTCTGCAAATAAGGCTACAAAGGCAAGAGAAAACCAACCAGATATTTAAATACATCAGAAAAAAAAGTTAGAAAGGTATATTTTTATTTTAGGCCCTCAGTTTGAGACTACATATTTCAAATAAAAGTTTTATTTGACATAACTTTTTAATTGCATCAAATATTATATTAACAGAATTACTGATGAATTTGTGTATCAAATAGAATGTAACGCCTATTGGTCGGATGTATAAAGATCTGATCACGAAGCAAACGTTTTCTGGTAAACTTACTGCTGAGAAAAACCGGGCTAAGTGCGAGTCGGCCTCGCACATGAAGGATTCCGTAGCAACAAGTAAAATTTTTACTTGTGAGTTGATTGAATGAGAGGTAAATTGCGGTTTACGATTTTTGACGTATTAAAAAAAAAACCACTTATTAGATCTCATTCAAACCAATTTTTGGTGGAAGTTTATACGGCGATGTACATCTTATATTTTTTTAGGTTTTATATTATCTCTTATTTTAGAAGTTACAGGGGGGGGGGGACACTCATTTTACCACTTTGGAAGTGTCTCTCTTGCAAATTATTCAGTTTAGAAAAAAAAATGATATTAGAAACCTCAATATCATTTTTGAAGACCTATCCATAAATATGGATGGACACGTATGGGATTGATGAAAAAAAAAATTGGTTTCAGTTCTAAGAATGGGCCCCCTAAAATTTATTGTTTTTTTTTTCTATTTTTGATATTTAATGCGGTTCACAGATATAATACATCTACTTACCAAGTTTCAACAGCATAGTTCTTATAGTTTCGGAAAAAAGTGACTGTGACATACGGACGGACAGACAGACAGACATGACGAATCTATAATGGTTCCGTTTTTAGCCATTTGGCTACGGAACCCTAATAAAAAGGCATGTGTGTCTATCTTTAGTCATTATATCGTTACTCCGTAAAAGGGGCGTGATTGTATGTTTATAGGTATGTGTAAAGTATTATTTGCTATTTAAGTTAATCTCTTCTACAATATCTTAGTTGTGTGAGTTCCATAGGGATTGAAAATGTAATTGTGAAATACCTAAAAATATAAAGAAACGTTCCTACTGATTTTTATACGTGTTGAGCTCACACGAGAAATTAAAAGAACATTTATATAAGAAATTTCTTTTAGCTATTTATTCGATAGTTGTTTTATGTGTATACCATGATCTTTTACTAAGATAAGGCAGATATGTTATTTCAATACTATCGCCATTTCAAAGGATTGTATACAGAAGTTATACTTTGTTCTAGTTCGCTCTGATTGGAGTTTGTATCATCTGCAGCACTTGTCCTTGCAGTGAGGGATCGTTTTTAAGCGTCAGTGTTGTATCTAATTCTTTTTAATAGAAAATGATTAGTTAAATAATCATTTCACTTCAATTCATTTCAATCAAATCTTTCATCCCCTATTTGAACCCCTTCAAGCCTTTTATTCGCGCAAAACTTAGCCTATGTCATTCCCCAAGCTCTAGTTCATCGCTGCAATAAAATTGGTTCAGTGGTTTGGGTGTGAAAGCGTAATAGACAGACTGACAGACACAGATTTGTTGAATATTTTATTTTTAAACGTGTAATACGTTGGTGATGCTGTCACGTTGTCGAACTACGGTTAGTAGTGAAATAAAAACGCGATGTTTATCTGAACACTGCACTTCTTGTGGTGAATAGATGGTTTTAGATTAAAACTAAGTCATGTGTGCACTGTGCACTTGCTAATATACAAGCGGAAGCGTTTTATTCCAAAGGTAGAAGATATCTCAAAGACACGATTAAACACTAATGGCAGTAGTAAGCCGGCATCGGATCAGCGACCTTTGACTTAGCAGTCAAATGCTCTACCGCTACGCCACACATGTTGTCATTCACATGGGATTTAATTAATAAAAACAGTTCGACGCCGATACTCTTAGACCGTCAAAATGTACCAAGACCGATTTTTCACGAATAAAAATAAAACTTGAGGTCGTACAATTTAGATTATAAATTTGTATTTTTGAAAAACAAATCGAGAGTGGGCTTGAATCGGTTTAGTAGATCTCCGGTAAATTACGAAAAACCGTGTTTTTCGAGCGAAATTTTGAAAGCCTATAACATCTGTTCATATTAATCTATTAATCTGAACGGTTCTATTAATCTTCACATTAATGAAGAGTTGAAACTTGGATATGTTATATGTTACAAACGTGAAGAAACTAGGGGAAGTAGTGACATCACCGTCAGTCTAATTCTGCATTCCTTATAATTAGTATTTAATTAAGTTATATAGATTTCAGATTATTGTTTTAAAAGTTAATTTCTGATTAGTCATTAATAATTGATTAAGTGCTAAATTGAATAACGATGTATCGAGACATATATTTTTTGAGTGGGTATCATTGTACGCGGTTATAGAAACTCGATGTACAATCATTTGAGCTCTCAGTTCGCTGTAAGACGCTGAATAAACAACAACTGTATTGACGCTGCCTATTATTCCAAATATACATCTTCGCCCTATCTCGGCCTATACCTCTTCGTTACACTTCAGAAGTGGGATAGAACAAAATAAGAATGCCACCACACTCCAGCAGTTCGAGGAAATGAATATCCAGCGAGACTTCAGCTAATACGACCAGTGAAGACGAAAATGTAAGCAATTTTTTATTCTGAGTACCTACCACACATTTGGACGCTGAAATCATCCCTAAGTTTGATCCTGAACTTCTGCTTTTCTATGCACAAATGTAAAAGGTTGGTTACACAAAATCGAGTAGCTAGGAGCCTCTACGAAGTTAGTGAGTGTGACAATATTTTTTCCATACAAATTCGTCTTCGTGGCGTAGCACGGGAATAACATAACGATCTGGATGATTACGGCACCTCGTGAACTAATTGGAAAGATAGGTTAACAAAAGCATTTCCCCGTTCCACTTATTTGTTGACCGCCTACGAGAAAATGATAAAACGAAAAAAAAATCCAAGGATTTTATCATCTTTTGAAAATTCTATGAAGGTAGAATAATAATAATCTCTTTATACATTTACACATCAAAAACATTGGGAGCAAAATCGACCTGGCAGTAAGGGACAGCAGCAAGCGCCGCCCGCGCCGAGGACCTGCTACAACTGGCGGGATGGCCCAGCCGCTGCCACCTGCTGCTATGCAGCCGGTACTTCGCAGCCCGCTTCCAGAGCTGCGTAGTATACTACATCTTTGCATCACGAATCACGGAGGCCCCAGCACACGCTACTGGTACGGAATGTATAGTTCACTACTATTTGCATTCTAAAAACTCTATCCGCATTGTTTGTAAAATTTGTTTCGATTAATAATCGATTGTTGGCTGATAATTACGAATACGAGAGGTCTACCTAGTTTATACTAGAGATTTAGAAATTACGGCTGTAAGTTAACCTACATACATACAAAACCTATTCTCACATATTTATTACCCAAGTTGGGCATAGAAAATTATCCAGATCCATCATCTGCTTCTGTTCTGAACACACTTCCGAGTTTAAACTAGTCAAACGCTTCGAGGTTTACATACACTGTCACTAAGCAAAGTACGATTTAAACTTCATACCGACGAATGTTAATCTAAACAATATAAATAGTTATTTGACAACCATCCATCCAAAAGTGAACCAGGTACGTAGGTACCAACTTCTCAAGCGTTAAGTTCTTAGTCTGCATCTGACTACTAGCCGTTGCCCGCGGTTCCGCCCGCGTAGATGTCGATGATCGCGACCAACGAACTATGTCGTATCCTTAATTTCCTAACATCTTTTGAATGGAATGTTCCGATTTCAATAATACCAAATGTAATCAACAGGTATTGAAACAGTCTTGAATACGCAATCATATATGTGGATAAGAATTAATACAAATATGGATAGCATTGTCTGATTTTGATGGGCATTCCTATTAACTTTAAAAATGTAAAAAAGTAGTTATACTGACATAACTACAATACGAGTAGTTGGACATAAGGTCTCTCGAAGTTTTTTGTAAATATTGATATGTTCTATAATATTGTAGAACATTGCTCTATTATATATATTATGACTAATATTTTTATACCTTCGAGTTGATTTTAGTAGGGATTTCTAAGGACCTCTAATTTTTCTAGTAGTAAAAATAGCCAATGTTACTCGGTGATAATGTCTCACTAAAACGGTAAAAGAATTTTTGAAATCGGTCCAATAGTTTTTATGTTTATTCGTTACATACAACCATCCAAAATACAAATATTCTCTCTTAATAATATTAGTGTAGATGTAAAAGTTTCACTATTAACATGAGATGTTGTTGCGATGCTTGTATTTACACAGAACACTATACACCATTGAATACTTTGCTAGTTACGAGAGCAATCCTTTATTATTTTATTCATCAAACTGTTTAAACACAAAAATCGTACCAACTACGAGTGATAAACATAGGCAATACGGATTAGTACACGGTAGATACCGATAGTTAGATGTTAAAGTACCTACCCTGACAAGAAAACAAAAATTTGCTACATTTGCGAATATTGATTTTTGTGAAATAGATGAGTGTAATACGTGTCGTTAGACATAAATGTTTACAGTTATAGAAATACATAGTAGAAATTACGAGACTCGCAAATGCTCGGTTGTGAAGAGTTCAGTTTTTCAAATTGATTGGCAGATTTGAGTTCAACATTACATACTAGCAAGATGAACACAACACAACAAGGGATGACTAATCCAAGTATTGTAAATATTGCATTGAATGGCAATGTGAAAAATATTACGATCAAGTAGTCCTGTTCACTTTAATAAATGTGAATAAGCTGTCAAAGGAATGATTAATAATATTTTTTGTTATTAGAATATTGTGATTACGACCACTAAATGTCTTATGACTAGGAATAGATCTACAATAATCTATGGATTTGCCCGATTTGTTCACATTTATGTTACTGTTCCGCTCTTCTAGGTAGTAACGCGATGACATATAGCCTATAACCAAACAGAATGTAAGAATTTCTCAATTCGTACCAGTAGTTCCCGAGATTCGCGCGTCAAAACAAACAAACAAACTCTTCAGCTTTATAATATTAGTATAGATAATGAGGACCCTAAATTATCAATAATTTATCTATCGATCTATTACAACGGGTGAATGAAAAGTCCGTAATGGATTAAAACATATTTCAAGCAACCAGTCTTCTAAAATTTTATGAATCTTAAAGCTTTAACTTCACTGGGTACCTGCAGTCGCCCCCAGAAGTTGCTGAATACTAAAAACAACTACAAACGATCTTCACATTGAAAGAAATCAATAAATAATTGATATTTATTATTTTTTTATGTACAGAGGATATAATGATAACAAGTAACTGTGCTATGAGTATTGGTCATTCAGGACAGCTGCATAACCTATTTTTTTTTTTTTTACGTGCGGAAATCCCTTCGGATACCCCCCCGCTGGCCAGCGGGGGTGGTTATGTCGTGTCTCGACTAAAACCGCACGGTGTCCTCCCCAAGTGTCCGTTGCCGGGCACCCCGGGTAAGCCCTCGAAAGGATAACCCCAGGGTTGCCGGCGGACTTTGGCCGCCATCGCGGCCTCACCTGGTGGGGTCGGGTTTTATCCCGCTTCGGTGAGTTGGCAGGCGTGTGTAGGGCACACACGACACGCCTCCGCCACGGCCTGCTGCTGTAAGGACGGCGAGTCGGCCAACTGCCGTCCTCAGGCCCCGATCATGGAGATCGGTAGTCCCGGGCGTAGATGAGTCTGCGGCGTCCTCGCCGCAGACTGCGAAGCTCGGGGGGCAGGGTTCTTTCCCGCTCCCTCTCCGCCGTCTCTTTCGCGCGCATTACCTGCTCGCAGAAAGAGGCGGCGGCGTGCCACTTGCTCCCGTCGGAGACCACGGCCCTCACCATGGTCTCCAACGAGAGAACGTCCACGCCCAGGACCGCAACGAGATCCCGGCGTTGACTCGCCCACGCAGGGCACTCCACCAACGTGTGGAGCGCCGTGTCTTCGCCAGGATCCTCGCAGTGCTGGCACTGCGGCGTTGTCTCCCGGTGGATGCGCCACAGATACTTACCGAAACACCCGTGTCCGTAACCTATATCATAAAAAAATGGCTGTGAGACTAAGTCTATTTATTTCATTCATGTATTAAAGCATATTAACAGCGTAAACACCAACAGTGTCAACACCAATATTGTCAACACCAACCTTATCTAGTTACAATGGAAATATGGCATGTGCTACACCAATTACAAATATGCACATCATTGACTGATTGTCTTGCAGAAGTAATAGAATAGATCATTATTAACCAATGTAAGTATATCATACGTTGCATGTTAAGTTTAAAAAATCATTCAAATGAAAATCAAATTAAGATTGATAGAATAACAGAATAATAAAATTGTACAAAATACATTAGACATTAGAAGTCGGATTAGAATAACAAAAACAAAGTCTATAGTGGATAGCTAAAAGGGGACGGCTGTGTGATCAAGTCCATATAAATAGGACGGCTGTGTGATCAAGTCCATATAAATAGGACGGCTGTGTGATCAAGTCCATATAAATAGGACGGCTGTGTGATCAAGTCCATATAAATAGGACGACTGTGTGATCAAGTCCACATAAATAGGACGGCTGTGTGATCAAGTCCATATAAATAGGACGGCTGTGTGATCAAGTCCATATAAATAGGACGGCTGTGTGATCAAGTCGATATAAATGAGGGCTGTGTGATCGAGTCTATATAAATAAGGACGGCTTTGTGATCAAGTCCATATAAATGAGGATGGCTTTGTGATCAAGTCCATATAAATGAGGACGGCTTTGTGACCAAGTCCATATAAATGAAGACGGCATGTGATCAGGTCTATATAAATGAAAGACTGCTGTGTGATGGTATATAAATAGGATGACTGTGTGATAAAGGTCCTAATTTAATATCAACGAAGTAAGAGACTTCAATAGTAAATTTACAAGAATAATAATAATATGAACATCAAAGAATATGGTTACATATTGGTGGTAGGTGACATTAAATCGCATCCTCATATTCGCCATTGCTGGCATGTGAGACTACATGCGGAGATATTACATTTTTAAAATGAATAAACAAATTAACACAATTCTTCAAACAAAATAAAAAAATGTCTTGCAATGTCAATAATACTAAATAGATAATGTCAAAATGAAAGGAAAATGTCGATAAATATACTAAATAGATAATGTCAAAATGAAAGGAAAATGTCGATAAATATATCAATGTTATTATTAATTATCAACTGTATGTTCATCATGTCTGAGTTATTTGCATTATTTGCTATCTTAATAATGACATCTCTAGATGTTCCTGGACACTGTAGAAACACATGTCTTTCAACCAGCTAAGTTTCTGCAGAAAATATTTACAGGCAGATCTTTCATGTAATTTGGTAATTTATTAAAAATTTGATGGTCATTGGATATCAGCTTCTCGTATATTGCTCCATTTCTATCGAAGGTATTAAGTCGACCAGGATAACGTGTATTGAACTTATAGTGGTCTTCACATGTTTTAAATAAATATTTATGACTTTTAACGAAGTTGCAACACTCAAACATGTACATAGATGGGGCTGTTAGCAGGTTTAACTGTTTAAATAATACACAAATAATTATATAAGGCTGTGTGATACTGTAGTCTAGATCTATTTGAAACAACGTTAAAAAGTATCCTTGATACATAACAAGACATATAATACATCTATTCCACAAGGCTGTGTGATGGTGCAGTCCAGATCTGTGTGAGACGTATTTACAAATATACGTGATACATGACAAGAAACATAAATATAACATCAATTATACTATAAAGCTGTGTGATACTGTGTATAGATCTATGTGCAACGACGTTAAAATATGTGATACATATTGAAAGGAATATCAATTTAACATGTAGGTATTCTAGCTGTACATAATCTATCTATTTTACTTAGCGGTATGGTACGGTATTCTAGATCTATGTGAACCCAAAACATAACCATATGATGTTATGGTACATAAGAAATTAAACAAATAGAAATTGTATTGTGATACAACAAAAGATAACAAAGAAAGATACAACAAAGCTGTGTGATACAACAAACTACATGAACACTTAAATATGTTTACCCTACTGAGTGTGTCTACTAAACTATGACGGTTTACATCTGTGTATAACAGTAATATGGTGATTATCCGTAGTCTAGAAAGATCATTATACTTAGGTACCTACATAAAGCAAGCTGAAGGAGTATATCATATATGTGTGCATATACTTGGCTGCCTAGTGTCCAAAAAATTTGTATCGAATAACATTTTAGGATTTTAAGTTTATAAGGGCATAAACTGCGTGATATTTTTATTTTTTCAGTTCCAAAAAAATATGACGACGACAAGAGACGGAACGATCGCCGTGAGACACGGCGTATGCAGGATGGCCGAGTGTTACAAACGTGAAGAGACTAGGGGAAGTAGTGACATCACCGTCAGTCTAATTCTGCATTCCTTATAATTAGTATTTAATTAAGTTATATAGATTTCAGATTATTGTTTTAAAAGTTAATTTCTGATTAGTCATTAATAATTGATTAAGTGCTAAATTGAATAACGATGTATCGAGACATATATTTTTTGAGTGGGTATCATTGTACGCGGTTATAAAAATACGATGTACAATCATTTGAGCTCTCAGTTCGCTGTAAGACGCTGAATAAACAACAACTGTATTGACGCTGCCTATTATTCCAAATATACATCTTCTCCCAATCTCGGCCTATTCCTCTTCGTTACATATAGCTTTGGTGGACCTGAAAGTTGCCTATAAGTTTTATAAAATCGATCCATAAGTTTTCGACTAACGCAGGCAAAAATAAAGAAAAGTACTTTTGTAAAATGGTCAAAAAAGTTTCTAAATAACCTACGATGATTTTTTGGTTTCATATTTATGAAGAGATTATCTAGAACTTGGTAGATTGTCGTTATCGTAGACCAATCGTTGATAGTAAAAAGTAGAAAAAAAATGCGACAAGAGACCATCATACCTGGCGGCAAGGTTTGTTTTGTAGTTATTTGGGGTCTCAGACGTAAGAATCCGGTCATAATTGCCGGTCCTCGGATTTCGCATAGTCAAAAATGTGTAGCGCTCGGTCTAACTGGGTTAAGCAGAAATATATACAGCTATACAGCTTTGTATCTTACGAGTAGTCTCTCAGCTAAAACCAGTCTCATGTGTTGTGTAAAATACAAAATACATACATTCTTGAGTTCGTTTTATTACTTCGGGGATCTTACACGTGGCGGCCTGTAACTATGTATTTTGCAGGTGAAATGTGCTACAAAAACCTCTAGTTGACGGTACATAGTATTTATTTGTGTAACAAAAAGACAGAGAAATGGTTCCAATTCGTTTCAATATTCGTGTTGCGGATTTGGTATCAATCTAAGATTTCAATAATATCTTGAAGAAAAGCTTGCCGAGCTTGTTAAGTCAAGTCAAGCTCTGGTAACGCTTGACTTAATTTTTTAAAGTTCATATCTGTTTTACACATTACTAATAGTGAAGGAACCTGCATACCTGAGAGTTCGCTGTCTTACTCATTTTTTCCCATGATTTGGTTTCTTTTGGCTTTTACGGGAGTGACGGCCTTTTGACCCCCCAAGCTCAAGAGAAAAGATTACGCCAGAGCTTCGTCCTCAATCAACAGATATGTATCGGCTTGCAAGTGAGCTTGGCTTGGGCCTCGAAGATTTTGATGCCCTTTTTATACTCATTATTGATCGTCGCTTAACGCTTGCGTTTTAATCTGCAGTCTGCATATACAACAATAATCTATAAGCTGTAGCAATCCTTACTTTTGAGATTGAAAATAATCTATAGTCATGAAAACAATATCACACTTTTATTACAATGGACTGATGGATTTAATACCGACATCGTACGAAAATGAACAGAACAGACTTTAAATCATGAATTTGGAGATAGGTAGGCATTATCTTCAATGGTACTTTTAATAAAATATATATAATTTCGAGCAAAATTATATCAATATTTATACATTGATATAATTTTGATATAATTTTATGATCGACTTTATTTCTGAAGAAGTTGCAATCGACTTTATAGTCGATTGCAATTTCTTCAGAAATAAAGTCGATTGTTGTTACAAATGAAATAGGTTACGCACTATTTACCTTAGTCTGGGGCTTCACTCATTCATTTCATACTCAGTTTTTTGGTGGGTTCCTGATGTATAGGAGTCATAGTAGTGGAGGAAAAGGAATAATAGAACTTTCATTGAAATAAAACTATTTTTAACGGATTCTATCGCGATTTATTTGATTTTATTTTATATTTTACATTGATCTCGACATTTCGGTTGCTTTTCTGCAGCCATGGTCACGGGGAGTCTCCCCCCCCCCCTTGAGTTTATTTCAATGTGTGACATTCACGTAAATTTCCGACAATATCATGTAGAACTTTCACCTATAATTTACAAATTGTGAAGATGTACAGAGATTATAATCTCTCCCGTCCTGTAAATATACTTATTTAGAACAACAACACGACGGAGATGTCCTGTTACAAACTTAGTGAGTCAATATGAAGTTAATTTAACTTTTAATTTGCAATTACATTCTCTAACACGTGAAAGTAATTTCATAAAAATGTTGCTTATACCAAGAGAAGTTTAAATGATTTTCTGAGGACTTTTTAGGTTCCATAGTTTTTTCGGCATTAAATATTCATGATCGCTCTGAATATAACGATTCTAAGTGATGAATGTTGCAGTGCACCCGTAGTACACTAATGGTGTAGTATACTAGTGTGTGAGTGTAGCTAGGTGCCGGATTATTTCTTAGCAGACAGTGAAAATCCGTCAAAATGTACCAACGACGGTTTTTCACGAATTGATAGTGACTACATCGATACTACTACTACTACCGATTGAAGTCCAGTAGACCTCTGTAACAGATCACTCCTAACCCAGTAGAGAAAATTCTAATAACTCTCTCTAGAATTTGCCATACACTCCCTCAGCGACATTTTATATTGCGAAGACAAACAGCCCCGACAAAAATGTTTTAATTTTCTTTATCTCACATGGAGTAAACTGTGCGGGATAAAGACAAGCTCAGCATAACTAGAACATAAAGAGAATACGGTGAGGTAATTATATATTTCAGGATAGGACTGACGAAAACACCACGCACGGAAGTAATTATTTCATTACAATAGATTTATTAGTATCAGCCATCAGACTAGTGACGGTGCCCAAATATTTCTGAATACACGGGAAAGTTATATCTATTTTATAAAATAGAGATTAATCTATAGATTTATTGATATTTTTGTTACTTTTGTATAGATTAGTCAGAACAACCATAATATATATACCTGAAAATCTGTCGGGCTGGAAGAGCTTTGGTGCATTCAACTGTTCGGCACTTATGTGTATGTGTACGAGTATGTTATGGTTCTCTATAGATACTATTTAAATACTTTTTTAAACTAATACGTATGATATAGTACCAGTTCATAATGTCAATTCATCAAATACAGTTTGTTTTTACATCGTAAGATCTTTTCGTAGCATGAGTTACAAACTTTAAGAAAAAAAATCACTTTACGTCACAAGTTTGGACAGCTCAAGAATAAGATTCTTTAATAAAATTAGAAGTTTTCGTTGAGTCGTTGACTTAGTCTTAAACTTTTGTTAGCCCAAGTTAACATTTCAGAGATTAAAACTTTCAGTGTCACATAATTTGAGAGGTTTATGCGACTTATATTTAGTTGAGATATTTCGTATCACGCTACAAGGCTAAAAACATTAAAAGGGTTTTTTTTTCGTGTGGAAACCCCCACGGGCTTCACCGCACTGGTGCCAGCGATGAGATGGGTATGTCGGAATCCAACCGACAAAACCCACACGGCGTCCTTCCCGAGTGACAAGTCTGCGGTGTCCTCGTCGCGAGACTGCGGAACTCGGGGGGCAGTGTTCTCACCTCTTCAACCACTTCTTCATGACCAGCCTCACTGCCGCGATGGTGGCTTCTCCCCACCTCGGTTACTCAACTCGCACCTTCCATGTCTTCATGAGTTCCTGGCGGAGCTGGTACCGCTGGGCCCCACTTCTCGGGTTCCCGGCCCGTGGCCCCGCTCAAGCGCCTCCTTGCGCCATTGGTTCAACGACCTACTTAGAACTGAAACACATTTTTTTTATAGATAGGGTATCTATAGATAGGGTATCTATAGATAGGTCTTCAAAAATGAATCGAGGTTTCTAATATCATTTTTTCTAAACAGAATAGTTTGCGCGAGAGACACTTCCAAAGTGGTAAAATGTGTCCCCCCCCTGTAACTAATAAAATAAGAGAATGATAAAACTAAAAAAAATATATGATGTAAATTATCATATAAACTTCCACCGAAAATTAGTTTGAACGTGATCTAGTAAGTAGTTTTTTGTAATACGTCATAAATCGTAAACCGCAATCTTCCTTTATTCATTCAATTAATTCACATATGAAAATTTTATTTGCTGCTACGGAACCCTTCATGGACGAGTCCGACTTGCACTTGGCCGGTTTCTATTTTCACTTACGGACTGAATTTACACACAACAGTACAATACTTCGACATGTAGCGAACTTCGAAAACACATAGATCAACAAGTCATTGCTTCGTCAGACAATTATTAGACAACACACACCTTCGAGTTACCACTACTTCGATAGACGATTATTCGACAGACAATACTTAGACAAGACACATCTTCGAATGACCACTAGCTTGACAGATTTTTTTAACATTCTCCCAAAACCGTTGTCATGTCACAGTACAAGTTTAGCTTGTTTTAGAACCAGTTGGTGCAGAATATTCAATATAGCTTCTGGGTTAGGTTAGGTTAGAACTGTGACCCCAACAGAGCGCGAGCCGAGCGAGCGAATCGAGCGTGCCGCGGCAGCGGGCGGCGAAGCGCCCGTACCACATTATTTTGAGAGAATGTTAAAAAAATCTGTCAAACTAGTGGTCATTCGAAGATGTGTCTATTTTTTTTTTCGTGCGGAATTCCCTTCGGATTCCCCCCCTCCAACCAGCGGGGGCGGTTATGTCGTGCATGCACCGACTAAAACCGCACGGTGTCCTGCCCAAGTGTCCATTGCCGGGCACCCCGGGTAAGCCCTCGAAAGGATAACCCCAGGGTTACCGGCGGACCTTGGCCGCCAGCGAGGCCTCGCCTGGTGGGGTCGGGTTTTATACCGCGTCGGTGAATAGGCAGGCGTGTGTAGGACACACACGACACGCCTCCACCACGGCCTGCTTCTGTAAGGACGGCAAGTCGGCCAACTGCCGTCCTCAGGCCCCGATCATAGAGGTCGGTAATCCCAGGCGTAGACGAGTCTGCGACGTCCTCGCTGCAGACTGCGGAACTCGGGGGGCAGGGTTCTCTCCCTCTCCCTCTCCACCGTCTCATTCGCGCGCATTACCTGCTCGCAGAAAGAGAGGGTGGCGTGCCACTTGCTCCCGTCGGAGACCACGGCCCTCACCATGGTCTCCAACGAGAGAACGTCCACGCCCAGGACCGCAACGAGATCCCGGCGTTGACTCGCCCACGCAGGGCACTCCACCAACGTGTGGAGCACCGTGTCTTCGCCACGATCCTCGCAGTGCTGGCACTGCGGCGTTGTCTCCCGGTGGATGCGCCATAAATACTTACCGAAGCACCCGTGTCCGGTAAATATCTGGCACATCCGGTAGGAGAGGTCACCGTGGTGCCTCTCCAACCACTCCTTCATGTTCGGCCTCACCGCCGCAATGGTGGATTCCCCCCACCTTGGATGCTCAAGTCACACCCTCCACGTCTCCATGAGTTCCTGGCGGAGCTGGGACCGCTGAGCCCTGATTTCTCGGGGCTCCGGCCCCGCTCCAGCGCCTCCTTGCGCCATTGGTACAATAACGCAAGGGCTCTCGCTTCCAGGTCCCATGGAGGGGTCCCGGCTAGGAGACATGCCACCTCGACGGAGATCGTGCGATACCCCCTGATGACTCTGACGGCCATCGCTTTTAACGGGCTGTTAAGAACAGCCACGTTGCGGGCCGCCAGAGTCTCCGCCCATACGGGGGCCCGGTACAGGGCAATGCTTCGCACGATCCCCAGGTACAGTCTCCTAGTGGGGGTCGAAGATGTGTCTTGTCTAAGTATTGTCTGTCGAATAACTTGTTGATCTAAGTGCTTTCGAAGTTCGTTAAATGACGAAGTATTGTACTGTCTAAATTCAGTCCGTAAGTCTTTTTTTTTTCCGCGTTTTCTAATAATGAAATCTAGCTAGATTGATTTAACGCCCTCGAAACCCCCGTATATACAAATCAAAGATTGGGAATCACACGCTTATGAAGTTAAAAATGTAACGCATAAAATATCTTTGCAACAAGAAAGGTTAAAATTGAAGTCGGATTTTACTAGTGAAAATAATAGCGATCAGATCAAACTAAAAGGAGTTATCGCCGTGATAATTCCGTAATAAATGTAACACCTCATTAATAGTATTTCATAGACTTTAACGTATATATGTAACGTGTGTACGTAGTGCATAATTTAATATTTAAACTAATTATAAATAATATTTTAACTTAATTGTTATTCTATAATTTGTTTGAAAACGATATCAAAATGATGCAGTGAAAGCAAATATTTAACGTTTTATGTTAATATTCCGATCAACAAACAGTACACAAATGTTAGCATTTGTTTATAGTTGAGTCAAACAATCAGTTAGTCACTGGTAAATATAAACCTTCTCAAATATGCGCTATAACACCCTGTCGTCGGCATCTAATCTAATTCAGTTATCTTTTTCAGGCCATCAGTTTTTTCACTGGAAGGCATTCTACCATTTTCTGGTCTTTTGCCAAGACCGCGTCTGTGGAAATCGCTTGTCCTAACACCCATCAGTTTTTTGGTAAATACGAGTATAGCCAGCCTACTTTCACTTCAGTTTGCTTATTCTGTTAGCTGTGTCGGTAACTTCAATAACCTCATTATAAAATTTTATCCTTCAAAGAAACTCCAAGCATACCTTGCTCCATAGCCTATTGCGTACTTTTAGTTTGTGGACTATCCCCACTGTTAATGTCCTAGTAAGATAATGTACCTATAAATACCTAATGAAATACGAAATGACCTTTTTTAGCTCCTACAGAAGTAGAATCCTCACTTAAGAGTAAGAAAATATTTACTTTTGAGTAAGAAGGTAATTGAACAATATTTTCCAAATATGCATTTAATGGAACCTTTCAACCTTCAATAAAATTTATTAAAATAGCTATTCATCGGCTGCGGCAAATATTTAAATTAACATGGAATTCATTACTTTTCTCATTTGACTGTAAAATTAGAATTAATAAAACTAGGTAGCTTTCTACTTTTATACTTGCCTAGCTGCGTCTCGCGTTTTATTGTTTACTTTTATAATTTTCAACATGGCTGCTACTTCTATTGTTCACGCTATAACGGCTCAATAGATTTGATCTGAAAGTGAAATCTTTAAGCCTTTACAGCGCAAAAAAAGTATAACAGTCGTATAATACACGCACATACTCGTATTCTAGATAGTAAAAATAAAACCAAGAATTTGCCGCCGCAGGTAATACCAGCCAATGTTACATCGTAATGAAGCGAATTTTTTGATTAAGAATATATCATTTTGTCTGAAATTTTAATATAATTCTGATAAAAATCAGTGGCTTAAATGTTCACGCCTACATATTCCTGGAACAAGCAGAGGTAAGCTGTAACTTACATTTTGTCAATTAATTTAGTTTCTGTCCTTCTCAATAGAAGAAAAGCCTATTGCCGTGAACTGGGCACTTTTAGCTGACGCTGTATTGTACTACTACCGGCAAAACTGTCAAAATTTGAATTTTAGCCTACGTTACTTTTGGTTATTTTTGACAACAAACTAGCAAAACCTTAAAGCACTCTACTGAAATTGTTTCCTGCCAATAATTGTAGGGGATTATAGAAGGAGAACAGAATGTGTATCGATATAGAATACGGCGTCATAATGATGCGGCGAAGAAAAGAGATGCTGTTCGGGATAGACGAAATCAAAATAAATCTATGCACGTGTTATTTAGGAAAGGAAAAGATAGGATAGGGTTAGGCTAGCCATGATTATTGATTTCACGAAATGGATCAATAATTTTTGATGTCATAATTTCTACGAGCGAGCTACAATATATTGAATTCAATAATATTCATGTTTTGATAACTATCTAATTACAAAAGGACCTAACCAGATAACTAAAAAGATATTGACCCTATGGAAGTGGTGACTAATACCAGCAGTTAATCAGTGAACGTAAAGTGAGAAGACCGGGCAAACATATCAATAACATGATACTGTCGGACGTTTACGCAAATGTCACACATTGAAATAAAACTATTTTAACGATATTTATCGCGATTTATTTGATATACATTGAACACGGCGCTTTTCAGCAGCCATGATCACGGGAACTCTCCCAAATAGTTTTATTTCAATATATCAATAACGAATGTAATAATTAGTTGTGAATTTGCCTGCGTGTCCATAATATGAGGATTTATTTCTTTAGTTTAGTTCTTTAACCGACTTTAAGAAAAGATTATTCTTTATTTGATGAGTAGACTTTTCATATCTTTTTCGGTTTTATCTATTGAAACGGGTAAATTTTAAGGGGTAAACGAGTTCTTACATTTTTAAGCTCTCGGGGTTGGGAAGTCAGACGGCAACCACTCCCGTATAAGCCAACCAAATCAAATTAGGGAAAGGAACGGGCTCCTAAGTTGAATTCGACAAATTGGATGCAATTGGGATTGGCGCCCGATGAGAAATAGAATTTAAGATAACCATTTTGGCCGAATATAACAAAATTTAAAGATTTTTAGTCTAGGTTAGAGATTTTTTGTCACAATAGAATCAGCTCCATTATCATGTTTTTTCATAGAGATCTGTGATATCTCTCAATAAAAGATTGAATATAATCTTATGGATATGACATGAAAATCAATTTCTTCTCATAAAATCGGATGTCTAAGCAAAAAGTTGATTGTACCATTCGCGCAATGAGAGGCGATTAAATCTCGAAAGCATTGAAGCGCCACTGCGCCGTCGCCGTCGTGAGCTTACTCGTAGCTCGTAATATAAGAAAAGGCGCAGCTGACTTGCGTTCCACATAACAAAAGAATATAGTGATTTCTTCGTATTCGATGAATATTACTACAATAATAGATGCGAAAGTTTGTATGCATGGATGGATGTTTGTTGCTGCCAAAACGGTTGAACAGATCTGGATGAAATTTGGTTAGGTGTGTATATCTTCTAGTCATCGCTTACGCCCATGAATACTTATTCTATATTTCTAGCAAAGATCTTTTTCTTCCATGTTAGGTCTTTGGAAATGATAATTGACAACCTTATGTCGTGAACTTTGCTTACACTAGTATGGCTCTTCATTCATTCTACTTTCAGTCTATAGACCTATGCTTCTCATTTTAAACTATTACAGTAGGTATAGTGGAAACCGGGGTGTGTGTTGGGTAACCTCCTCGAGTGTCGCTCCGATTCCGATCCCGCTGCAGTCCGGGGGGAAACGGAATCGGAGCGGCCGGTACACCCTGGGCGGCGGTCAATGGCTTCCCCTTCATGGGGTTGGCATTGATCGTCGGCTAATACCCAACGTGGCGGGAACACATCGCTCTCCGTACTCCTCTGCTTTCAGAGGAGACAGGATGAGCGATGGTGTTAGTGGCTGAGGCCACCATAGGGTCCTGAGGGATCCAGGGGCGGGTTGGCCCACTGCTAACGCAGGGGCCGACGGGCACTTGTGCCGCCGCCGGTGAGAGAGGACTAGACATCCTCTCGCGTTCCGTAATCGGTAGGTGATCAGCAACGACCTGACTGGTGGCTCCAGAAGGGTACGCCGTGAACTTGCTGACCGGAGGGCTTGCCTTTATTGGCCGGCCCACGACAAGGAAAAGTCTATAACACCCGACAGCGAAGTCGTAAAAACCTATGGATACCAGCCGACCTCCATAGTATATAGGCTTATCCAGGTGCAGGGGGCTCCGCCTGGATGGACCACCTTTCCCCCATACTCGTGGGATATGCTATCGACATTAACCAACAAATTAAAACAAATAAAACGGACCGATTAAAAACCAACACAGACCAAGGCAATAAAAAGGACAACGAGAACGACGGAGTCTGCGCGGAGATCGCGCAGCAGACGAGCGTGGAGGTGACGCCAAACACCTCAGCGGTGTCTGAGAAATTCGACACCGCTAACGAGCGAAGCAGGGCGAGCAGCCCGGCGGGTCTGGGCGTGCAGCGGACCCGGAAGCGCAGGAGGCGCGCAAAGGCTCGGGCGGGGGAGGACGTGTTGGATGAGGACTTTAACCTCACCGGGACGACCTCCTCCTCCAGCAGCGACGAGGCGAAGCCGGCGTCCAAGGTGGCTGCTGGCCGCCGAGGGGCGCGTGGTGGCGTGAGGTCTGGGCAATCCACCCGAGCCCCCTCGGCTCTTGGAAGGGCCGTGAGAAACTCACCGCCGAGGCCTTCCACCTCAGCGGTGTCGGTGTCAGAGCCATGCGGGAGGACGCGGTCACTCATGGAGAGACTCCAGAAGGTGACCGCGTCCTTCCAGGGGTCCCCAAACCCTGAGCAGGGGCGATTTTGCGCATTGTGCTCGACATCGCCTCCTAGAATGAGGGCCTGGCGGCGCAGCTGGCCGAGTCCCATCGGGAGACGGCTCGACTAGCTGCAGCCGTCGAGGAGCTCAAGAGGGGGATGGCGAGCTCGGCTCAAACGGCGCAGCGGGCGCAACCGGTGGAGCCGGCGCGCGTGACTCGCTCGTCCGCGAGTCGGTCAGCGCAGCCTGCACAGTCGGTGCGGCCAGCGCAGCCGAGGGCACCGTCGGCGGAGTCCTGGCTCCCCTATGTGGAGGCGCTGGAAAAGCGGATAATGTGTCGGATGGAGGCCCTAATGGACTCCATCCGCCGTCCGCCTCTGGCGCCACCAGCGGCCGGCTACGAGGCTGTAGCCCATAGGGGCCCCACCCGCCCGGCTGCGGGTGCGGGTGCGACCCTGCCGGTCCCGGCTCCTCAGCCCCCTCCCGCTCAGGGTAAGGGGAAGGGCAAAGGCAAGGGGAAGGGCAAGGGGAAGACGTCCCCAGCCCTGGCCGTGGTTCCGGCTACCTCCACCCCATTGGAAGGGGGCTGGGAGGTGGCTGGAGCCAACAAAAAGAGGCGGAAGGCCGCCAAAAAGGCCAGGAGGGCCGCGGCCACCGCGAAATCAGCCTAGTCCTCCTAAATCGGGGAGCCGTGGACACGTTCGTGACCTCGAGGGGTAGCTCCATCGTGGACCTATCATTCGCGAGCCCCTCGTTGGCGCGACGTGTTCAGGGCTGGCGCGTCGTTTTGGGGGAGGACACAAGTTCGGATCACCGATACATTCGGTTTGACGTGTCCCCCCCTGCGAGCGATGCGCCGGCTGTACCGGCTGCACCCGAGCCACGTTGGGCGCTTAAGCGACTTGATCGGGAGCTCCTCCTGGAAGCCGCCATCGTACAGGCCTGGGCCCCTGCGCCGGACAGGCCTGTCAGCATAGACGATGAGGCGGAGTGGTTCCGGGAGGCCATGACCCGTGTCTGTGACGCGGCGATGCCTAGGGCTCCGCCCTATAATCCGAGGGGTCAGGTCTACTGGTGGTCGTCGGAGATCGCGCAGCTCAGACGGGCCTGCGTGATCACGCACCGCCGGTGGGCCCGATTCCGTAGGAGGTGTCGCCGCCCCGCAGATGCGGAGGCCCGAGAGGCGGAGTTGTACGAGGGATACAGGGAGGCCAGACGAGCCCTCCGAGCGGAGATAAGGCGTTCCAAACAGGACGCCTTCCGCGAGCTGCTGGAGACACTGGAGCGGGACCCTTGGGGGCGGCACTACCGGATGGTGAGGGGCAAGCTGCGCCCCAAGGCCCCGCCGTTAACCCGGTGTCTCCAACCGGATCTGCTCGGAGGAGTTGTTGGCTCCCTGTTCCCAGCGCGGGCGGTGGAACATGTTCCACCGCAGATGACTCCGCCTCGGTTGCCCATGGCGCCCAACGTGGAAGACGACGACGTGCCCGAGGTCACTTGGGTAGAACTAGAGCTGGCGGTGAGAAGGCTAAGAGCCAAACACACCGCCCCGGGACCCGACGGCATTCCAGGCCGAGCGTGGGTCCTAGCTCTAGTCAACGACGCTCTCGAGCCCTGACTGAGAGGGCTTCTCAGCGCATGTTTGGAGCGGGGCCAGTTTCCGAAATTGTGGAAGACGGGGAAACTGGTCCTCATCCGAAAGGAGGGGCGCCCGGCGGACTCGCCGTCCGCCTACCGGTCCATAGTGTTACTCGACGAGGTGTGCAAGCTCTTTGAAAGAGTAATTGCGAAGTGCCTCGTCGAGCACCTCTCAAGAGTGGGGCCGGACCTGGCGGATGGCCAATATGGCTTCCGCCAGAGGCGCTCCACCGTGGATGCCATCATGCGCGTGAGGGCTCTGGCGGAGGATGCAGTAGCCCGGGGTGAGGTGATGTTAGCGGTGTCCCTGGACTTCGCCAACGCGTTCAACACCTTGCCCTGGAGTTGCATTAGGGAGGCGCTCGTATATCACGAAGTGCCTATCTACCTCCGCCGCATAGTCGGGGCGTATTTGACGGAGAGAGCCGTCGTCTACCCAACCGTGACCGGTCTCGGTCGGCGTGAAATGTCGTGCGGTGTTCCACAGGGATCGGTCCTGGGGCCGCTCCTGTGGAACATCGGATACGACTGGGTGCTTCGCGGTGAGCTCGTAGGCGGTGCCGCCGTCACGTGCTACGCGGACGACACGCTCGTGACGGCGTGCGGGGCGACGTACCGCGAAGCGACCCTGAAGGCCACGACCGCGGTTGCCCAAGTCGTTGAGCGGATCCGGCGGCTGGGTCTCGAGGTGGCTCTGCATAAAACCGAGGCCTTGTTCTTTCATGGGCCTCGGAGCAAGCCACCCGAGGGATCCAGTCTCATCGTGGGAGGAAATCGCATCGGCATCAAGCCCCAAATGAAAAATTTTTGGGTTCGTACTCGACGGCCGATGGGACTTCGGAGAGCACATCCGAAGTCTGGCCCCCAAATTGAAGGGCACAGCTCTCGCTCTGGCTCGGCTGTTGCCCAACATGAGGGGGCCCGATGACTCCTGCAGGAGACTCTACGCGGGGATCGTGCGGTCCATGGCCCTGTATGGGTGCCCAATATGGCCGGAGGCCCTGAGGACCAGAACTGTGCGGATGCTGCGCGCTCCGTAGCAGGTTATGGCCATCAAGGTCATCCGCGGGTACCGCACGATCTCCTTCGAGGTGGCGAGTCTCCTTGCCGGAACTCCTCCTCCTGGAGGCGAGAGCCCTTTCGCAACTGTACCAGTGGCGAAAGGAGGCGCGGGAGCAGGGATGGAACCCCGAGCCTCGAGAAATCGAGGCCGTGCAGTCCCAGCTCCGCCAGGCCATCGTGGTGGAGTGGAAGGAACGACTTGGGCGACCAAGCGTAGGGCACGCCGCAATAGCGGCGGTAAGGCCCATCATGGAGGATTGGCTAGAGAGGCGACACGGAAGCCTCTCGTACCGACTGACGCAGGTGATCTCCGGGAAGGGGTGCTTCGGGGACCACCTGCATCGCATCAGGAAGGAGCCAACGCCTGAGTGTCATCACTGCGATGCGAGCGAGGACTCAGGGCTGCACACGCTGGCGGACTGCCCGGCGTGGGAGGCGCCGAGGCGTGACCTTGTGGCAGCCATCGGGGTGGGAGTCCTATCTCGGCAGCATGATTGCGGCAATAGTGCGGAGCGCAAGCGCGTGGCCGCCGCCACCTCCTTCTGCGAGCATGTAATGCTCGCGAAGGAGATGGCGGAGCGCTCCCAGGAGAGATTTAGAACTCTCCCGGCCCGCCGAACCCGCAACTTGCTCGCCGCGCGTCGCAGGCGACTCAGGTGCCGGAGGTCACTTAACGACCTCCGTCCTCCATGAGCGCAGGCCTGGGGGTGACAGGTGAGGCCGCCTGTCACCCCAGCAGAAGCAGGCCGGGACGGTGGGGCGACTAGCGCCCCTCCCCCAAACCGGGGCAAGACGGGGACACCGTGGTTCCCAAACCCGAGGGGGCCATCTCGAAACCGGAGATGGCCCAGGGTCAGTCGGGGTGCGAGGGATATGCTCTATGGGCAACCTTACACTCCGGCGTCTGTAGACCCGAGACGGCATGCGGTTTTAGTCGGTTCAAGCCCGACATAACCGCCCCCGCTGGCACGCGGGGGGGTATCCGAAGGGATTTCCGCACGATAAAAAAAAAAAAAGGTATAGTGGAAACCAACTTTAAGAAAAATTTAGAAAGCATGATGCATTTACGAAGAAAATTTTCCTATTACAAGAATAGCATTACTATTTCTCTAGATATAGAACGCCACTGAAATTCGATTTGAGCAGAGTCGCTACAGGCTGTCGTAAACATAAACTTGACAAAACAAATTGAAAAACACTAACTCTTTTCGTTCAGAATTTTCAGCTAGCACAGCCTATTGCTATGCTTACAGTTTGTATTTCTTTATTTTTTTTCGAAAAATGGCGGCATCTTAAGAGAGTGTAGTCACACACTAAACAAAGGAAGAAGGTCGACAAGAGTGCACATATTTGCATGTACATATATGTCTTCAAATCTCCGTAATGACGAGATGTTATAAGCGTTTTCATATTTTCTCGTTCGAAGTTTTGAGCCCGGCACAGAATTTTAATATTAATAAGACGTACCTATTGTACGTACCATACATAGAAGACGTATAAGCTCTTTGTTGTGCTTTTCGTTATGTACATTAATATAGTAGGTAACCTTCTTTAAGCCAATATATTCAATAAGATACAAGATATTGAATATTGAATAAAAAGATGCAGGAATGTAAAAATGAATGATCGTTTGAAGTTTTTATAAATTAAATTGGGCAAAAGTCAATATGTCAAACACGACTCTTATTTGCGCAAGTAACTGCATGCCGGGGTGGATAAGATTTGTTAATAAAAAAATCTCCTCATGGAGATCTATTAACAACTTAAAGTTACAGCTCCCTCATTTCCTTTGACGGGCTATTGCTGCCGAAGCAGATAAGCTCGAGCAAGTCAGAGCGACTCGTAGCTGCAGAGCAGTCTATTACCGGATATCTCTTTTGGTACCTACATCTTTGCTTTCCACCTGGTGCCAAGGCTTATCATATTATACCTACTAGCTGACCCAGTAAACTTTGTTTCACCTTAGAATCAAGTTATCTTGGTTTATCAACTGAATTTATTTCGTGGATATCTCCTTGCACCCTGGAATTAAAGGTCCGAGACGGCGTGAGGTTTTGTTCGGTTCGAGTCTGACATAACCACTCCCGCTGGCCGGCGGGGGAGCAACAGTGGCGCTTTCCTCCAAAAAAAGAACACTAAATGGTACAAAAAAAAAAAAGTACAGTATAGGCGGAGTCAAATGTAAAAAATCTAAGATGTTGAATATCGGTCCACCCGTTCTCGTGTTTATCGCGGTCTACACTAACACGACTTTGTTTTATATATATAGATAACCCATATACCCTGCATGTTAGCTGTAAAACATGTAATCTATACGATATCTATTTAATGGCCTCTGACTTGATCAAAACCAAAATACACATGACTACTATTATTTACATGAACGCTAATAACTATTATAACCTCTCAGTAAAGTTCAAAATTGTGTCTGATATATTACAATTAGCGTTATTAATAGGTAGCTAGTTAAGTTTAACGTGACTTTGGGATTTGTACTTCAGTAGAAATAAGATTGTAATACAAAGTAATATTGATTGAATTTTTACTATGTAATTCGTTATATAAGAGAGCGATTATTATCATCTTATTTTAGGCTATTTTCATACCTCACCTTACCTTACTTACCTACCTTATCTATTTCATAATTTTGAATTTTGTTTTTGAAGTTGATTTAATGTATTTAAATTACATTTACAATCGAAATATTCTAAAAAGTCCATTTTGACAGAAGATAGACACTACGTAAACTTTGCACGGTTCGAAGGAGAATAAAACAATTCTAAAATATAAATACAAAATAATATAATAAAGAGGTTATTAGTTGATAAAACTAAATGTTTAATAATGTAACATTGAGTTGAAGGAATGTAATGCGATATATTTGCATGGCGCATGGCGGCATATTTGTATGGCGTGGTTTGACGGAGGCAAATCAGCTGCAATCGATTATTCTTACAATCGATTTGATTTGATTTTGATCGAAACGACAGTTATGAAAATACACGTATAAGATTATTTCAACTGTACCTATACTAAAAACTAAAACTTAAACTAAGACTTGAGAATTATTATCGAAGTACTTTGAAGCAGTACGAGTACGAGAAATAACTTTTCTCGCGGTACCTAAGTAGAACAAAATAGTGCAACCCTAAGAGAACAGCCTTGTTTTGGAGTGCCCCACTTGGAGATTGCGACGCCCGTCATTAATTACGCCTTGGTAAAAACACTAAGCAATGTTTCACGGTTGTGCAGTGCATCACTATTTTCTTTGACCTCTGCCTTGTTGGTTCTTTGGCAAATGTGTGTATTGATCGTACTGGGTTCGATTCGCGTATTGGGCTAAAATATTGTTGGTTTTCTCTCCGGAAACATACAAATTAAGTACGTGGGTTTTCAAAATATACTACTATGGGTATTGTCATGGTCAGGCTTACTTCTGTTCTCAAAAATATAAAGATATATCTGGGCACCCGTTCCTTATATAACTATGTTGCGTTGTCATAATAATTTTCATACGTAAATCAAATTACTTTTTTTTTTATACCATTAAGGTGGCAGACAAGAACATGGCCCACCTGATGGGAAGCGGTTACCGTGGCCAATGGACGTGTGCAACACCAGTGGCGTCACACTCGCGCTGCCGACCCTGTAAAGGAAAGGGGATGGGAAAGGAGTTTGGGCTCCGGCACTCTCACTCACCAAACGGAACGCAACAGTTCAAATACTGTGACTTGGCGTCGATATTCTGTGAGAGGGTGGTGCTTCCCCGGACGAGTCGGCCCATTCATGCAACAGCCAAAATGACTGTTGCTTGACTCTACCACCTCACTCTACCATATCTTTTGAATATGCCCCATTTATTAATGTCAATATGGATGGAGGAGCCAATTCAGATTTTAAAAGGAAACTCACCCCGTTATTTAGTAGGAAAGCAAATTATTTTGTAGATCAAATTTTGAAATTCAAAGTAAAATATATTCAATGTTATGTGAATGTAAAAGTGGCTAATCTGAATTGAGGATCCATCCGGAACACGCAAAGTATTTGATGAATATGTTTGAAAAGTCATTTAGTAGTAATTGTATATAGTGCTTATTAAAATACTAAGTCCAATACTATTGATATTCAAGATATACAATCCCAACAAAAACATAAATGTGAAATGAGAGCCAAGTTCAGAATATGCGTCGTTGTCTGCTGAACGGATCTTGCTGTACTTTGGTATAAAGATAGATTATAGTCTGGAATAACACATAGGCTATTGTTGTTCTTGGTATATGTTCCCTTTAGTTGCGTGAACGGAATCAGAATTTCACACTGGCGAAACCTCGGACAATAGCTAGTTTTTCAGTTTTTAGATTTTTTTACTTTGTATGTGCTTAGAATAGGCCCATTTTCTAGGTCACCTGGAAGTGTCATCTATACTTATAGATCAGAAACCTAACCCACTTCCAGATGACCTACCTAACTAACTACGTATATGAAATGTGGCACATTTATTAGAACCAAATGGTATAGAATCCAAAAAAACCTGCATTTTTATAATCAGTTATAAAAATGCAGGTTTTTATCATCATCATCATCATTTAAACGTAAAAGGTTTTTAAACGTTAATAAATCAATAACTGTATGTGCAAAATTTTGGATTCTATACCATTTGGTTCTAAGAAATGTGCCACATTTCATATACCTAGTTAGGTAGATATGTAGTTTTCGAGTTCAGAAGAGGACAGATGTAGCTCGAAATGGTACATATACGCACGCCTGCTGCTTGGTCACCAGTTCCTTTTTCTTGGAACTTGGCTGGACACGCTACCGTATGTCTAGGTACTTTAGCTGTGACTACTCACATTTTCAATTTTCTTTGAAAAATGACAAGTCGTACCACATATACGACTTGTCAGGAGCCACATATAATGTATGATAACTTTTTATGTTTAACACTACCGAGCTCAGATTTTATCTACTCACTACTCTCAAATACTACAAAATTATACCAAAATATGATAAATATTCATCTATGATATTCCTAGTTCTGACGTGGCTTCTCAATCCAAACATTTAGATTAAGGTGCAACTTTTATGTTCTTATATCTTTTGGACCGCGGTAGCCTGGGTAATGGACTGCTGAGACGATGTCTCAGGTTGGGTCCCAGGTTTTACCATGGCACACACCAATGACTTTTCGATGCTTTTCGAAGTTATGTGTGTATTTATCGCAGGTTTATAAGTGCCCGGTTAATGGCAATAGGCTCGCCACCAATGTAATACATTGGGACCTAAACATATACTGGCGAAATGTGGGTGCTAGCACCTCTGCCTACCCCTTCGGGGATATAGGCGTGAGTTTATGTTATGTTATATCTTTTGGAGTATTTGTATTACACTACAATATCCAGGATAGAGCCTACAAAAATTTTAAACTTACTATTAAATTAGTAACATAAATTTAGTGAATTTATGTTACTAATTTAATAGTAAGTTTAATCACGTAAAGTGGTCATAATTATTACTACTATTTTATAGCGCAATACGTTAATATAATCCAAAATAAATTCACCGTTTACCTTTTAATCTAAAATGGCCTCCTGTATAAACAAAGTTCATTGCTTATAATAAGTGAGATCCCACGTGTCACAAATAAATGTTATCATCACTGCTTAGGTAAACATAACACAGATAATAGCTCAAAGTTCATAAAACGTCGATAGGTTATCACAATTCTCGTTTAACCCTAGTTTATTATATATCTCAGCTTTTGGACTCTATCTAAACATTTATATAATTACTTTTCCTGTCCTGACTGACTGATTCATCAACGCAGTGCCTAAACTGCTGGGTTTACATTTTGATACCTTTTGTCTCAGAACCATCCATTAAGGAAGGACTTTTAGAGATTTCTTCTATACAACCGTGGATCCCTTATGAAATGTTGTATGGAAGTCCGTCATTTTCAAACTAAGATGAACGAAATTATAATACATACACATACATATAATACATAACATATAATTTATATGAATACCGTATAGGCACAGAATATTATATAGTTGTGGTACAGGTACGTTAGATATGTATAGTCTGGCCAGAAATGTAAACAAACTGATACAAGGTTACGCGTATTATATAGGTACTTTTATGTTTTATCATCACTACTTAGTATAAAACAAATTTGGTCCCACTGTCTGTCTGTCCCATACATAAGGACTTAGATAGGGGAGGGGCTTAGATATTTAAAACTAAGCAACAAATTTTGATGCGGTTTTTTTAATAGATAAAGGAAGGTCTATAAATGTATAATACATGCATAATATGGTAGAGAAACACTGATAATGTTAGAGGTTTCTAATGTGATGTCGTAAGTAAGCGCGTTTTTTTGCGCTCATATTGCAAACGCTGGCTGAACCCTATGAGATAGATCAAAACAATGTACTTCAGTATTGTACACCTAAAAAGGTCTACAAAAAACTCCGCAATGGTAAATGTCTATCTCTTTGGGATAACCCACAATAACCAATATTTATCCTTTACTTTTCACGAGAAATAATGGCTTAATTAAACCATTATTTCTCGCAAGGTCTTTTAAGCAATACTCTCTCGGGATTGTAAGCAATACAGTATTAAATCTTATCCAATCTCTTTGCAACATGTAATTTGAATGAATATTTTCGAAGATATTACAGATTTAAAATGCAGGGACATAGCGGTTACGGCAGTACAGGCCGAGGGACCGCGGTGCGGCGGCGCTAAAGACATTCTGTAGTATATTTAGTATCAGCGTTGCACCCTTGCGAAGCCGGGGTGAAGTTGTTATACTGAATGTTCTATCTAGAAGGTTGAATGACATTAATTAACTCTGATAGTCGTCAAAGCAGTAATTCGTTCAAATTAATATTGGTCATAGTTTGTTAAATGATGAAATTTAGAACATTTTAAAGAAAGATCAAGAGTACTGGGAACTCGTGGGTATGTATGAAAACGATTATGAGAAAAGAAGAAGCGAAACATGTATGCTAGGATCGTAGCAAATGGAATATTTGGTCACTGCCTACCCCATTGGGAAAGAGGCGTGACTGTATATAATATGTAGCTTTTTCTACTGATAGTTGAACATTCTGTACTTATTTAATTCTGGACTTTAGTTCCAATGAATAGAGTACTAAACACTCATTTTTAACAAGTACCTAAGAACAAAATTTTCATTTTAATAGATCAATTGAAATTCGTTCGGTAGAGAAATTTTGATAAATGAAGAAATTGTGGTCACAGATTTCAGAATAATTGATAACAGGTTCTCGATTTTAAAAATGACAACAGTGAATCAAAGTCAAATGTAGAATCACTGTAATAACTGTATTTTCGTTCAGAAAATAACTTACTGCATAGTAAATATTGAATATCGCATCTCTTCATACTTTGGCAATACCTACAAAAAAAATTAACCGAAATTGCTTATATTATTGCTATCTAGATCATTGATAGTCGTTAAGCTATAAGAATAACCTTCAACTTCGACCTAAAGCTCATTTATTGCTACTATTTATGCGAAATCATCTTTAGTATCGATACTAACAAAAGCTTTGATTGTATCGTTTGTAACGTTAGCGTTCATTCTATTTGCATTTCAATTCGGATATTTTGCCGGAAAGTTGTATTCAAATGCAATAGCTTTTCAAATTTTGATTATTATAGAGATATTTCTGAATACAAATACGCAATCTTAAGCTTAAATGAGGATCATCTCTTCTAGTTGGTTAGGACATGAATTCTTATAGGTCCCTAACATATTAAAGTACTTGTTCAATTCCGGGCCAGGAGGTATATTGCGCAGTGGAAGTTAGCCCTCCTGGCTACAATGGGGAAGTGAGCAGTCTGCGGTTCACAGAGCAAATTGTTAATAAATAGATTTCACTTACCATTTACTTGAAGTCGCCCGAAACACAACGCGACAAGTGGTTGTCCAATCAAAAAATGGCCCGGAGTTAGGGCCTCCAAATCATTAGGGTCCGAAGAGAGCGAGCACAATGGACGCAAGTTTAGTACGGCCTCAATGCGGCAAAATACCGTAGCTAATTCCTCAAAGGTGAGAACTGTGTCTCCCAATAATCTCCGCCAGAGTCCCTTGGCCGCTTTCACCGCGGCTTCAAAAATACCCCCCCAATGGGGGCAGGCTGGCGGGTCAAACAGCCAAGTGACCCCCTTGCGGGCTAATTTGTTGCCTATGTCAACCTGGTTCTCCGCAAGGAAGGTGTAAACTTCCTTCAAATAATTACTTGTACCTCTGTAATTGGTACCGCAATCAGATCTAATTAAAGAAGGCAACCCACGGCGAGACACGAATCTATCCAAAGTTGCCACAAAGTCCTCCGTCGAGAGCGAGGTTACTAGCTCCAAGTGTACTGCCTTCGTTGACAGGCAGACAAACACACACAAATAAGCCTTAAGGATTTTACTGTTAGGAAGAGTAGACGTCTTCACCAAAAAGGGACCGGCAAAGTCCGTTCCGACGCCTGCAAAAGGCCTTGCCTCATTGACACGATCAGCCGGCAAGTCTCCCATCATGGGCTGCATAGTGGGGGCCTTAGTCCGGTAGCATGGCATGCAACGAAAGACAATGCTGCGGATAGTACGACGGGCCGACAAAATCCAAAAGTCTCGCTGCAGAATGGCCAACAGCGCATTACAACCGGCATGCGAGTTCTTAATGTGACGATCAGTCACCAACAACTTGACCAAATGGCCTTCCTTGGGCAATAAAAGGGGGTGACGAGCTCCGTAGGGGAGGCTAGAGTGCCTCAAACGTCCTCCAACACGCAAGAAACCCGCATCATCCAAAAAGGGGCTCAGCTTACTGATAGCTCCCGACAACTTAGCCATGCCGGACTTCAAGATTTCAATCTCCTTCTCAAAGTGTGCAGCCTGCACACAGCGGACCCAAAGGAGGAGAGACTCCTGGAGCTCTTGAGGAGAAAGGACCGGCGACAGGCGTTTGTCCCCACGGTTCCTACAATTGTGACGAAAGCGCCTGATCCAAGATGTGACATTGAACAGTTTATCGAGGGAGCTGTACCGATTCAACAAAAGGTCGGGATCAAACGGCGGGTCCTTCGTCTCAACAGCGAGCACCCTTAGCCCGGGCAAAGGATCCGTCATCAAGACTGGCATTCGAGGCCAAGCATCCTCGGACCGAGTCAGCCATTCTGGCCCCCACCAGAGGGGGTGATCAATCAAGTGAGGGGCCGTGCACCCACGTGAGGCCACATCGCCGGGGTTCAGGTCCCCAGGGACATGCCTCCAAGTTAAAGGTGTTGCAGAATTTTGTATCTGTGACACTCGGTTCGCCACAAAGACCTCCAAAGTGTGGACGGACGTCTTCAACCAACACAAGACAATTTGACTGTCCGTCCAGGCATAAGAGGATCGAATGTCCACAGTTTCACCCAAGGTATTAACAACGTGATTCAATAGACGCACAAGAAGAGCTGCCCCTGACAACTCCAATTTGGGAATGGTCGATGCTGTTCGAAGGGGGGCTACCTTGCTCTTGGCCATGACCAGCGACAGCTTCCCCTGGCCTGTCGCGCTGACGGTGCGCAGATAACCAACGGCTGCGTAACCGTGCGACGACGCGTCACAAAACCCGTGGAGGGTAGTTGTGCAATAACGAGTGTATCAAGGTTAAATGGGGCTCCTGTAAGTCAAAAAGCAGATTTGAAAACAAACAATATAAAAATAATTCTGTGTGCACAGGGACCTACCAACACTTTCAGGGCCCAAGTCAACCTTACCTACTAGTTGGTGCATCTGCTAAACAACAGATGAGGCTTAGGCATAGGCTTTCCTATCGGGGTTAGGAAGTCAGACGGCAGTCGATCTTTTGAAAGTCAACAAACCAATCAAAAATAATAAGCGGTCCCCGGGCTCCAAAGTGTAGGATCGCTAGAAGGATGAGGATGATTTTTTTTTAGCGTATTGAAGCCCCCACTGGCTTCACCCCATCGGTGACGACGATGGGGTGGGCGTGTAGGAATCGGACCGACTAAAACCACACGGTGTCCTTCCCAAGTGTCCATTGCCGGGCACCCCGTGTGATGCCTCGAAAGGATGACCCCAGGCCATGGTTACCGGCGGACTTTGGCCGCACACGCGGCCTCGCCTGCTGGGGTCGGGTTTTATCCCGCGTCGGTGAGTTGGCAGTCGTGTGTAGGACACACACGACATGCTTCCGCCACGGCCTGCTTCTGTAAGGACGGCGAGTCGGCCAACTGCCGTCCTCAGGCTCCGATCATGGAGGTCGGTAGTCCCGGGCGTAGACGAATCTGCGTCTACGTCCTCGATGATGAATGAGGCTGGTGATAAAAATAATTCTACGTTGTATTTAAATACTCGTACAGTATTGTAACAGCAACTTTGAGTATTTTTTTATCTGCGTTAATAGGGGTAGCCGTCAATCGCAGATTTATCACCGAAAATATTTTAATTTTATTCCACATGGAGTCTTCTGGATAACTAGGTCTGCAAGGTGAATCGCTGCTTGCAATGTTGAGCAGAGTGAGACATCGTGATTTTGAAAATTTTGAACAGTGATCATTCCTCCGTGGCAAGTCCGATTTTGAAAATTCTTTTTGTAAGTTACAACTCCGGACATGCTTTCTGAGCGTGTAAAGTTTGGTCACAGTGTCTCGAGCGGTTATTATGTAATTCCATCTGGAATTTTTTTAACGGTGATCATTCCTCTGTGGTAGCATTAATTTTTTCAAAATATATCCATGAACCTTCCTCTGATTGACATCTTTAATCATGCCAAATTTGGTTCTGATTGGATTAGTAGTTTAGGTGGAGACCTGTGACCAAGAAAATCCTGAAGTCTGGTATGAGGAGCTTTCGCTCGACTTCGTCTCACTCAGCTCAATAATGGCACAAGGTCCATATTACACAAATCCACTGGCTTTTCTTTAGAGTGTACACACTTAATCAGAGCTGATTTTTGAACGACTGATAAAATACGATTTAACCCTAAGATAAAATTACGAAACATTTGACACTTATATATTTAATTATTAACAGTATCCTTGAACAGGGGGCCATCTCCAAACCGGCGATGGCCCTGGGTCAGCCGGGTGTGAGGGACTTATTTGGCCACTTTTCACCCATCTGAAGACCCAAGACGGCGCGGCGTGCGGTTAAAGTCTAACTGACTTAGTCCGACTTAACTGATATATCGGGGGGATTCAAAAAAGTCTACTTGAACAAATAGGTAGTGTATGTTTATGGAGCTAGTAATTTATTATATTTCATTATAAAAAATTAAAATGTAATATAAAATATTACAAAATTTAGTTGTAAATTAGTAATCATAACATGATGAGAGAATAATGATTTAAACTTCAGGCACTCTTGTAGGGTATCGCCCTGGAATGTAGTCAGGGTTGTTGGGATTGTATTCCCAAATCAGATACTCTGGCTCATTAAGGAATAATGGTGGAATTTCATCACTAGGTTCCAACTCCTCCTCTAGCAAATCTTTATTGCGCTGTAGTAGTTCTTCAACTCGTGCTTGCGTTTTTTCAGAGATATCTAAAGAAATAAATCATTAATAATGACGAAGACAAGGAAATTAGTAATCTGTAAATCTCTGTGGATCTGCAAATATTTTTATAAAATAATAAACAAGTGACTATTAAGATGTCGGTTATCGTGACCAACGAACTATTTCGTATTTTTAATTTCGTAATACCTTTTTAATGGAATGTCCGATTTCAATAAATTAAAAAGTAATCAACCGGTATTAAAACAGTTTTGAATATGAAATCATTTACTTGGATAAGAATTAATACAAAAATATGGATAACATGGTCTGATTTTGATCGGTATTTCTATTAACTTTAAAAATGAAAAAAGTAGTTTTACGAGCCCCGATGCAAAATAGTTCGTCTAGTGTGAAATTTTCTCTGTGAGATTTTTTCTAACTTCATTATTTTTGTCTATCTATATAAAATATTAAGCTGTACTACTGTCGCATGTCGCGTTACTTATATAATTTTTAGTATGGATCAGAATGTCATTTTGCACTGAACCCAAATGATGATGATGATGAAATGGTCATAGTTGTTGGACCATACTTACTAGTTCTACGTAAATCTATGGTCAGAACTTTCCTGTTTTGTTCAAGAGAGCGAATGAGTGTCTCTTCTGCTTCCCCGGAAAGATCGTTAGCCGCCATATCAAGTCTAGTTAAACCTCGATTCAAACTGAGGATGCCTGCCATCTAAATAATCAATAATTTTCATTAGACATAGGTGCTATAGGCATAAATTTCGAGTACTTTATCATAAATGAAACCAACTCAATGAAATCAACTACATAAATGAAAAGTAATTTATACAGGCACCTCAACACCCATAATAAAATGGGCTGACTGCAACATTTTTATATAATTTGGTGAAAATCCACTTAAATATTTTTTAACCATAATAAATTATACAAAATTGTACCTTCTCCGCCGATGCCCCACTAAAACCACAAGAATTAACAATTAATGTTTGTGGTTTTTCCTTCGATCTGACAAAAGATGCCGCAAATATCGTTGCACATTCTAATGACATCGGGTTTAAACTAAAATCTGAAATATTCACCGTTTATAAACCCAAATGGTTATGAATAAGCCGTTACAATAAATTCAATAACAAAATATACTTTTAGCATTATCAAAATTTATTGTATACAATAATGCTAACGGGAAGTAGCGCGGTCATGGTAAAGATATTTTCGCTAACCTTTGAACCTGACGTTTCGACCAGGCTATCCTGGCCGTGGTCACTGGCTGACCAGATCCGTATTTGTCATCAGGCAATTCAACGGTAAAAAATGTATATGCATATATTAGGATCGCTTTTAATTCCGTTAACATTATTGTATATCATGAAACGTGAAACGCATAATTAGTTAGTCAGTTAGTAAAATTAATTGTACCTAGAAGTTCAATCGGAGCATCAGGTTTCATTTGTATAGCATATGCAACACCTTGTATACCGGCTTCTTTGAATCTGTTATTAGCGATTCTAACTATTTTAATATTTTTATGAACAGAAATAAAACCACCAAGAGCTTTCATGCCATAGTCACCAATTTTGCAGTGATTGAAATCTAATTCTTCAAGACTTTCTTTCTTCACAAGATTTTGGAGAATAATTTTTACTTTGGAGCAATCTAGATTGCTTCTGTTGATACGAAATACTCTTAAATGTTTCAAGTCCTCCAGCCCTCTACAAAGTGACTCACAATCGGCTATACTGAACTCAAAATATCGTGTTAGGTACTTGTCTTGTACGTTGTTAATTCCAAATACTAGAGATATTTCTTGAAGGTTATATAATCTGACTAGTACTGGTTCTAATGGTATGTGATCATAAACCCTTGGAACACTGAACTCACAAGTATCTTGTACTACACCAGGGGATGGTACTTGTGGGAGCGGTTGACGAACCATTTGCAATTGATTAAGCCCCAACTCGTAAATGTATGGACTCACCTATCGATTAATTAATATAGGATATTAGTATGACAGATTACGTAAAAAAGTACCAACTGAACTTAATAGTCTAAGATCCCAGTATAAAACTACCTTCAACGAGCTATACTGTGCCTTTTTGTGAGTTTTACCCGCGGTTACCCGCCCACCGGCCAGCGGGGGTGGTTATGTCGAACTCGAACCGACGAAAACCTCACGCCGTCTCGTATCATTAATGCCGGGGTGCAAGGAGGCATTCACGAAATAAATTCAGCTAATAAGATAAGCAACATCACTTGATTCTAAGGCAGAAGATTGCCGGGTCAGCTGGTAAAATCTTAAAATAATAAATTAGCAAAATTTATGAAATTAGAATAGCGTACCAAACTAGATAATTCGATAGCCTGATCTTCTCTAAAAACGTCTGGATTGACATTTTCCAAGAAATCTTGAAGTTTTGCGGACAAAAATTTTCCCTTCCAAAACGTTACTCCAAGTTCTTTTCTCGATGGAAACGTAGTATAGAATGATCTCTTCCAATATTGCTCATCCTAAAACCAAATTGTTTTTCTTTCATTGTCTAATATTTTTTGTCGTAATCTCTGTTTTCCGTTCAAAGGCCAAAGACCAAACAGGCTACTGGCTGACAGATCGATGGCCGGTTGAGTCGTTTATAGCAGAATAAAAATATATTTTAAATCAGCAATATAACATTATTATGTCAAAAAACGAAGAAGAAAGAATATTTTAAAAAGATTAATACAGCTGATAAAGAGTACGTGCTTATCTAAACGTATCCCCTTTCATAAAAATATACGAGTAAATTGTGTCATGTATTTTTTATGACCGATATTTTAAAATTTCATATCATTATTTCAAATCATAGTTAAAATATTGGAATAATCCCAGTAGTTCCGTTTGTAGTTTCCGTTTTTACTGGTTTAATCCTATAGTGGTAGATGGCGTGCTGTTGTATTTGCATACACAGGAGGGAAAAGGGCATGGGATGTATGTATATTATCTATCGGGGCTAGCGGTGTAGTGGTTACGTTCAAATTGTACCGACTGAAATTACACAATGTTCCGTAACAAGAGGCTATTAATCCGTAAAGTCCCCAAACCTCTGTGAAGTAGCGGTAGTGCGATTGAATGTTTAGTCAGATCGCGGGTTCGATTCCCGCTTAGTGCATTGGTTTGGGTGTTTCTATATTTAATATGTATATATTTACAAAAAAGTATTTAAGTATGTTTATCCGCATTCTAGAACCCAAATGATAAGCTCTAGTTAGTTGGGGTAGATGGCGTTGTGTAATGTGTCCTAGAATATTTATTTATTTATAGATGCAGGCCTAGTGCCTTCCCTGTAGGATGAGATAGTGCTAGTTCTAGTCTTTCCCGTTCGGTCATCTCTTTTGAGTACATTAACTCCTCGCAAGACGAGGTGATAGAATCCCACATATTTTCGCTCCGTACCATAGTTACCATATTTTTTTTTGCAGTATACATATTTTAGGAGTGAAAATAGCTCCTGACATTCGAAATATAAATCTTTGCTGAACCTAGATTGACTAGAGGTCGTCATCTTGATCTTATGTTAAAAGAAATAATCACATTCACTCCGATTCAGATATAAGTAAAGAAATTGTAAGCTGCACACGCAATCTCTCATAGACCGCGGTCACTTTATAGTAGGACTATTTAAAAAGGGTAACTGAAAACTTACCCTTATATGAGGTACGCTAAATTTTAATGGAATATCAGCTGGATACAAATCCATAAGCATATCGATATCTTTCTGAAGGATCCGCTTGAGTGGGTTTATCCTATGAAATACTCTTGACAAAGAAAGAGCAGCAAAGTACGTAAGCGGTGCTGGTGTAAAACCATCATCCCATTCAAAATCCTCAGCTACTATTTTGCGGTGAGCTTCACCAGCCGAGTTTTTCATTAGATCGGACGTCGCGTATGCATTTCTCGTATTTAAATTCACAACGTAAGGAATCTTCATTTTGTAAAAATTATGAGTTTATTTTAATTTTACAAAATGCTCGTTTTCCGAGGATAAAAAAGAAGCCACACTTTTTTTTTTCAATAAAATGGGTTGTCAATTCTGTTTGACATCTGACATCATTTTTTTAAATATTTATATAGCTTTATTTAATTTGTACATGAAGTCTTCCTGCTATAATTTTGTTTTAAATATAAAAGAACTAACCTTTATATTTAAAACCAGCTGTTTTCCGCGGTTCCGCTTGCGTGGCATTCCGATCCCTTGATTTTCCAAATTTTCTTTTATAATTAAATAAATAAATAAATATTTCTCGACATTCTACACAGCACTATCTAGACCCAATGTAAGCATAGCTTAACCAAGTTGTGTTACATGTTCTAGAATGCGGAAAAGCGTACTTAGATACATTTTCGTTTTTAAATAAATACATATTATACTCGTACAATGTACATTATCTACATACTACAGTACATAGTACCTACATATTGTACAAACCTTGTCCTGACAATAATGAACATAAATAAAAAGAATCGTGGGTGGGTGTGTAATACACCTCTGCCTACCCCTTCGGGGATACAGGTGTGAAGTTATGTTATGTTTTATAAAAAGAGTTTTCCCATTTGTTTTTTTTTTTTAGTTTATACCACTAAGGTGGCAGACAAGCACACGGCCCACCTGATGGAAAGCGGTTACCGCGGCCTATGGACGCGTGCAACACCAGTGGCGTCACACTCGCGCTGCCGACCCTGTAAAGAAAAGGGGATGGGAAAGGAGTTAGGGAGGGGATGGGAAAGGAGTTTGGGAGGGAATGGGAAAGGAGTTTGGGATGGGATGGGAAAGGAGTTTGGGAGGGGATGGGAAAGGAGTTTGGGCTCCGGCACTCCCACTCACCAAACGGAACGCAACTGTTCAAATACTGTTACTTGGCGTCGATATTCTGTGAGAGGGTGGTGCTTGCCCGGTCGAGTCGGCACATTCATGCAACGGCCAAAATGACTGTTACTTGACTCTACCACCTTGGAGCAGTCGTTTGGGAGTTATACGCGTACATACATTTATACTAATAGTATAACTTAGTACTATTAGTACTAATATTCAATAAATAAAATTGAAGTGTCTGTTTGTAATCTTAAATGTATACAGGATATTTAAACCAAAAATACATTTTTTTTAAAGTTTGTCTGTCTGTTTGAAAGAGATAAGCTCTGGAACGGCTGGGCCGATTTTGACGGGACTTTCACTGGTAGATAGGTAATATTACAAGGCATAACATACGCTACTTCAAGTTTAGAAAAATAATTAGAGATTCGCGAAAAAAGATTAAACCCACAAAATTGTGAATAAAATCTTATGTACTCTGGGACGGCGGGCCGATTTTGACGGAACTGTCACTGGCATAAAGGTAATGTTACAAGGCGTAACATATTTATTTTAACATTTTAGTAACATAGTTTTTAATAATACAGGTAGATGTTATACGAAAAACTCTTATTAATAATGTAAGTCTTCCATTTATTATATAATTAAAATAACTACCCGTGACCATGGCTGTTGAAAAGCAACCGAAACGTCGGATCTAAGGTAAATAATAAAATAACATCAGATACATCGCGATAGGATCCTTAAAAATAGTTTTATTTCAATGTGTGATGTACGCGTAAACTTCCCACAATATCATTAAATTTATTAGCCTAATAAATTGAACACTAGATTGGCATTAATATGAACATGACGCAAAGTCATTTACATCGTATACGCAGTAATTTACTCGATATCATTGCACATTGAACAAAGTTCACCATTATCATAAATACAGACTCGGCTATTTCCGCAGATCTTCGTAAATGATCGGTTCAAAACAAAGTTGGGCGCTGCGCCGGCACCGCATTCACTGTTTAGTGTTACCGTGTCACATCATATTGTATTATCGCTTGACGTGCGCGACTCTATCATTAACTACAATTCTGTTTAACGATATATTTTATTCCATTTTTAGTTAATATTTTGAAATCATTATGGAATCTTCTGACAAATCTTTGTCTAAAAACCGTAAAGCATCGCAAGGTTCAATCTACAACCCGTGGAATTTATTTACTACTAGAAACCGCACTGAAAGTGAAACTAGTGTGAGTTCAACCAGTTCACAAAATAGCCAGCCAGGTAAGACTTGACACATTTTTTATAGTCGGAACGAATAAAGTAATCAGGAAAAGAAATAAATAAAAATAAGATTTCTATTTAAGTATTTGTTAATAAATAAGTAATACGTAAATTTTAAAACATTTTCGGCAACACCATTACGCAAGAAACAAAAAATAAATAAAATTAACATAAGACCGGTTTCAAATTTATATTCAGATTGTAAAATACAAAGGCATCAGAAGTTTGTTTACATCTGCATAATTCACAAAAAAACAGATGCCACCCATTCTAATGAAATATTAGATAACTTTCTGGATTTAAATGTGTTGCCACATGTTCTAAGTTAAAAATCCACACGCGGAGAAAAAAAAACTACAATGTATGTGGGATCGTCTTGTGACTCCAAAGTCTAAAACTGACGCAAGTCACGTTCATAAGTATAAAGTAAGGTTAACTGGCAAGAGAATGTAAACCGGTTGGCTTGTTTGACAACACTACCGATTTGAACTTCGAACACGCCAAGTATGACAAGGTTTACGACAAAAAAATATAAGCTGCTAACAAGATGGTGATTTCAATTTTTTATGCTTGAATATGGCTTGAATAATACCACTTCCAGAGCATGTTTAAAATAAGCTAAAATCTATGAATTATAATAACAAGTACAATTCCGTGTAAATTATAATGATGTGTAATTTGGGGTTGTAGACAAGTAGTAGTCTAAGAGGATATTATAATAAATTAATGGAAGTTTAATTTTTTTATTGTTATTATAGAAGCGTTTGCATAATTGTGTTATTTATTTATAAATGGTTGATAAATGTAAATTCAACCATTCGTAGCGTAGTTGATAAGGAAGTCTTGATATTATTAGAAATTAGCTAGCCCTCCCCGGCTTCGCTCGTTGTGTATTTCGAGCCCCAGTTGCACCTTTTTAACCCATACCTATATGAATGTAATATATGGGAATCCGCTGGATTAGTTGACATTTATGATTACTATTCCGCTCACATGGGTAGTAGCGTTATGATATATAGCTATATATCATAACGCTACTGTAATCATAACATAAGCTTATGACACTCACTAATAATGTGGCTATCTACTGGTAAAAAAAATTTCGAAATCGGTTCAGTAGATCCAGAGATTACCCCCTACAACCACACAAACATGACATCTTTTATTTAAAAATTTGTATAGATTACTTCATGTTCTTTAGTTCATACTTGGCTTACGTTTTAAGTTTTAATTAATATTTTAATGATTTACTTATGAGTGAGACGCAATTTTTTTTTATTGTGTCTGGTCCATACTTTTTAGTTATCATTCTAATAAGAAAACACGTCAAGGGTTCAACTATATCTTCTGTGTGCATTATCCATATGTTGTGATTTAACAAGCAGATGCGTCAGATTGGCTGGTATGATTGTACTGGTATTATTGTTTTAATCTCGTCAGGGAATGCAAGTACAACAAACCTCAATATAGTATCAAATACACTTCTCAAAAGATTGATATCATTAAACCTTTTAAACTGATGTTTCGTATGCTCTACATACCCATAAATAATCGAAAAAACGCAATAAACAAAGCACAGTGAAGCTGAAGCATTCAATGTTTCTATTTTTATTCTTATCTAATTATTCTGGTCGTGTCATGTGTAATTGACGTCATTATGGTATTCCACACTTCAACCTTGGCACGACTTAGGTATGAGAATGTTCGAGAACATTTTTAAGTGTTATGATATGCTAGGTGATAAATGGAACTACTTAAGTAATGATATTATGGTCCAAGATGCTATTATGGCCAGAACTCACTAATTTTTACAAGGATAAAATGTATTGAATAAAGTAGGGTAGTAGTGTACCTTGAGTGTATGCATGCATACCTGCTAGCTTGTCCCGGCGGCGGCCATTTGTCAGTTATCAGGTGCTTAAAGGAGATTCGGTTAGATGCTAAAGGTAGGTACGTATTTTGTTAAAAATGAGATATTACCTTAAGTTTGCCGTATGTTTTTACTTCCCAGAATTCGTTTCTTCTTAGCGGCACTATTGAATGTTGGAGGAATAAACATAAAATAATTATTTTTAAATATTTTTAACCCTCGACGCAAAAACTGTGGCTCCGTAGCTCGCGAGCGGATGAAGCGATTTCAATTTAGTTTTTTTTTGTATGAAAGGTGAGTTACGGGCTTGTGTTTTTAGTCAGGTTTGATGTAAATCGGTTGAGTCGTTTAAAAGTTGTGGGGTCACCCCCCACAACTTTTAAACGACTGACTTTTAGACGAGTGGGGAAGAATAACCGAATCTCTGCAGATATAATCGAGTGGGGTCTCAAATGAAAGCGCATCACGTGCACATTACAAAATAATAAGTTAAATGAAAATCGGTTGAGCCCTGAAAAAACTCTGGGGGTAAAAGTGGGGAAAATACCCAATATCTGCATATATATGTGTCGGGGGTTTTGTAAATTTTCTTATTAAAATGACTATAATACTTTGACTTACTTACTTTGACTTTGACTTACTAACTTTGACTTACTTTGCCTATAATACTTTTAGTCAGAAATATACGATAAAATAAAATAAAATAAATTATTCTTTAATGCAATGTTGCATAATTCCATTATTTTCTTATATAGGTCCTTCATGAGGGATTTATGACCTTAAAAGTTTTCTTGTTAAATTTAACACGAGGTGAACAAGGAAATGTTATGAAGTGGGACAAACAAGTGGGTCGAATGCGGAATAAACCTTCTTTTCGAAAACACGTAATCTACTCTGAATGTAGAAATATGTGTATTTATTTTTATTTTTGTCCTCCGGTCCGGTCGGACTTGTGTAACAAAACCAGTTAGCTAACTTGAACAATATTTGTTAATTATGCCACAATAGTACCTTTTTTTTTTTTTTTTTTTTCGTGCGGAAATCCCCTCGGATACCCCCCCGCCGGCCAGCGGGGGCGGTTATGTCGGGCTCGAACCGACTAAAACCGCACGCCGTCTTGGGTCTGCAGACGCCGGGGTGTAAGGTTGCCCATAGAGCATATCCCTCGCACCCCGACTGACCCTGGGCCATCTCCGGTTTCGAGATGGCCCCCTCGGGTTTGGGAACCACGGTGTCCCCGTCTTGCCCCGGTTTGGGGGAGGGGCGCTAGTCGCCCCACCGTCCCGGCCTGCTTCTGCTGGGGTGACAGGCGGCCTCACCTGCCACCCCCAGGCCTGCGCTCATGGAGGACGGAGGTCGTTAAGCGACCTCCGGCGCCTGAGTCGCCTGCGACGCGAGGCGAGCGTGTTGCGGGCTCGGCGGGCCGGGAGGGTTCTGAACCTCTCCCGGGCGCGCTCCGCCATCTCCTTCGCGAGCATCACATGCTCGCAGAAGGAGGTGGCGGCGGCCCACGCGCTCGCGCTCCGCACCATTGCCGCAATCATGCTGCCGAGCGAGAGGACTCCCACCCCGATGGCTGCCACGAGGTCACGCCTCGGCGCCTCCCACGCCGGGCAGTCCGCCAGCGTGTGCAGCCCTGAGTCCTCGCTCGCGTCACAGTGATGACACTCAGGCGTTGGCTCCTTCCTGATCCGATGCAGGTGGTCCCCGAAGCACCCCTTCCCGGAGATCACCTGCGTCAGTCGGTACGAGAGGCTTCCGTGTCGCCTCTCTAGCCAATCCTCCATGATGGGCCTTACCGCCGCTATTGCGGCGTGCCCTGCGCTTGGTCGCCCAAGTCGTTCCTTCCACTCCACCACGATGGCCTGGCGAAGCTGGGACTGCATGGCCTCGATTTCTCGATGCTCGGGGTTCAGTCCCTGCTCCTGCGCCTCCTTTCGCCACTGGTTCAGTTGCGAAAGGGCTCTCGCCTCCAGGTCCCATGGCGGAGTTCCGGCAAGGAGACTCGCCGCCTCGAAGGAGATCGTGCGGTACCCGCGGATGACCCTGATGGCCATCACTCGCTGCGGAGCGCGCAGCATCCGCACACTTCCGGCCTTCAGGGCCTCCGCCCATATTGGGCACCCATACAAGGCCATGGACCGCACGATCCCCGCGTAGAGTCTCCTGCAGGAGTCATCGGGCCCCTTCATGTTGGGCAGCAGCCGCGCCAGAGCGAGAGCTGTGCCCTTCAGTTTGGGGGCCAGACTTCGGATGTGCTCTCCGAAGTCCCATCGGCCGTCGAGCACGAGCCCCAAATATTTCATTTGGGGCTTGATGCCGATGCGATTACCTCCCACGATGAGACTGGATCCCTCAGGTGGCTTGCTCCGGGGCCCATGAAAGAACAGGGCCTCGGTTTTATGCAGAGCCACCTCGAGACCCAGCCGCCGGATCCGCTCCACGACTTGGGCAACCGCGGTTGTGGCCTTCAGGGTCGCTTCGCGGTATGTCGCTCCGCACGCCGTCACGAGCGTGTCGTCCGCGTAACACGTGACGGCGGCACCGTCTGCGAGCTCACCGCGAAGCACCCAGTCGTATCCGATGTTCCACAGGAGCGGCCCCAGGACCGATCCCTGTGGAACACCGCACGACATCTCACGCCGGCCGAGACCGGTCACGGTTGGGTAGAAGACGGCTCTCTCCGTCAAATACGCCCCGACTATGCGGCGGAGGTAGAGAGGCACTTCGTGATACACGAGCGCCTCCCTAATGCAACTCCAGGGCAAGGTGTTGAACGCGTTGGCGATGTCCAGGGACACCGCCAACATCACCTCACCCCGGGCTACTGCATCCTCCGCCAGAGCCCTCACGCGCATGATGGCATCCACGGTGGAGCGCCTCTGGTGGAAGCCATATTGGCCATCCGCCAGGTCCGGCCCCACTCTTGAGAGGTGCTCGACGAGGCGCTTCGCAATTACTCTTTCAAAGAGCTTGCACACCTCGTCGAGCAACACTATGGGCCGGTAGGCGGACGGTGAGTCCGCCGGGCGCCCCTCCTTTCGGATGAGGACCAGTTTCCCCGTCTTCCACAATTTCGGAAACTGGCCCCGCTCCAAACATGCGCTGAGAAGCCCTCTCAGTCGGGGCTCGAGAGCGTCGTCGACTAGAGCTAGGACCCACGCTCGGCCTGGAATGCCGTCGGGTCCCGGGGCGGTGCGTTTGGCTCTCAGCCTTCTCACCGCCAGCTCTAGTTCTACCCAAGTGACCTCGGGCACGTCGTCGTCAACCACGTCGGGCACCATTGGCAACCGAGGCGGAGTCATCTGCGGTGGAACATGTTCCACCGCCCGCGCTGGGAACAGGGAGCTAACAACTCCTCCAAGCAGCTCCGGCTGGAGACACTGGGTCAACGGCGGGGCCTTGGGGCGCAGTTTTCCCCTTACCATTAGGTAGGGCCGCCCCCAAGGGTCCCGCTGCAGCGTCTCCAGCAGTTCGCAGCGGGCCTCCTTTTTGGCCCGCCTTATCTCTGCTCGGAGGGCACCTCTGGCCTCCCTGTATCCCTGGTACAACTCCGCCTCTCGGGCCTCCGCATCTGCGGGGCGGCGACGCCTCCTACGGAATCGGGCCCACCGGCGGTGCGTGATCACGCAGGCCCGTCTGAGCCTCGCGATCTCCGACGACCACCAGTAGACCTGACCCCTCGGATTATAGGGCGGAGCCCTAGGCATCGCCGCGTCGCAGACACGGGTCATGGCCTCCCGGAACCACTCCGCCTCATCGTCTACGTTGACAGGCCTGTCCGGCGCAGAGGCCCAGGCCTGTACGATGGCGGCTTCCAGGAGGAGCTCCCGATCTAGTCGCTTAAGTGCCCAACGTGGCTCGGGTGGAGCCGGTGTGGCCGGCGCATCGCTCGCGGGGGCGGAGACGTCAAACCGAATATATCGGTGATCCGAACTTGTCTCCTCCCCCAAAACGACACGCCAGCCCTGAACACGTCGCGTCAACGAGGGACTCGCGAACGAGATGTCCACGATTGAACTGGCCCTCGAGGTCACGAACGTGTCCACGGCTCCCCGATTTAGGAGGTCTAGGCCGAGTCCTTCGGCCCAGTCCTCCAGTGCCCTGCCTCTATCCCCCGCCGGGCCCCTATCGTGACGGGAACCCCACGCCAACGACCAGGCGTTGAAGTCCCCGAGCACAAGGACCGGGCGGGGGTGGCAGGCATTGACGACGACTGCCAGCTGACGGAGCCATTGCTCATACGAGTCGTCAGCTATGTCTCGGCTCGGCGTGAAGTAAGCAGCCACGACCGCTATGTCGCCAACCGCCGCCGCCACGCAGCCGGGTCCCCTTGCAACGACGGCAAGAGGGGGGCTGCCGGCGGCAGGGTTGTGCACCAGTGCCGCCGACCCATCCAGCGCGGTTTCCCAGGCAGGTCCGAGGAACCGGTAGGTGTATGGGTCGGCGACAGCGGCGACATTTATGGCCCACTGTGCCATGCTCTGGAGCAGAAGGTCCTGAGCATGGGCACCGTGGCCAACATTCACCTGCAGGATGCGGAGTTGAGGATCCATTATGGAACCCCCATCTCCGCATCCCGCTGTGAACTGGAGGCCACAATAGTACCTGTCAATTAAAATTATCGTGAAAACCAGTTTCGATAATACTAATAATTCAAAAACCTGAATCAATAAAGGTTCGCATATGTATGCTTACTGTATTAAATGCATATTTATGTGTATGGGACGGAGTAGTATTAGAAATACCTATATTCATTAATGATTATAATATTTAAATTAACTCGTACTATAAGAATGACGAAAAGAGGATTTTATTTTAATTTCCCGATTTTAATGGTATAATTAAAAATCAAAAATGAAAAATTAACACTTAGATATAAAGTCATTGGTTTGGTACGACATTTACGTGTTGGTACATTTAACAATTTTATTATTTACTAGCTGACCCGGCAGACTTCGTACTGCCTCAATCGATAACAACTTCCATATTTATTCACCTTTTAAACCTTCTCTGGACCTCCACAAATGATTCAAGACCAAAATTAGCCAAATCGGTCCAGCCGTTCTCGAGTTTTAGCGAGACTAACGAACAGCAATTCATTTTTATATATAAAGATGTGTAATGCCACACATAAATATATAAAATATAATGTTTCTATGTTTGTTTGACCCTTCACGAATTACTATATGATTCATCTGATTGTGATGAAACTTTGATGGGTACCCATTAAGTACCTGTGGATTAAATCATGCGCGTGAGGGCTTTGGCGAGGGAAGCAGTTGCCCGGGGCGAAGTTATGTTGGTGGTGCCCATGGACATTGCCAACGCTGTCAACACTCTGCCCTGGAGTTGCATTAGGAGGCGCTCGTGTGTCACGAAATGCCATGCATGTAGGACCTATATAAGAACATATTGGAATTTTGCAACATTGCATTTAAGAAATAATTTATTTTATTTTATCGTATATTTTAGCGTCTGTAGCTTAGTGGTTAAGGAGTCGACCCTACGATCGAGAGGTCCCGGGTTCGAATCCTGGTCACGGAATGGGTTCACGTCGCTAGTGTAATGCTAGCGACGTGAACCCATTCCTAACACAAGCTTTAGCTTAGCTGGGGGGGTTAGGAGGAATATTAGTAATTACGGATACTAATATTCTTTAAAAAAATAATTAAGTACATTATAAGGAAAAGAAACGGTTTAACTATATCGTTCGGTGTAATAACTCTTTTCTTTAGATCGTTTGTTCAAATTGTATATGCTATACCATAAAAGGAGCAACGTAAACAGTTGTATTTTAATCTGTAACATAAGTGCAAAATGTGCTTGTGGTAATAATATTTAAATCACGAAAATATCCTCATGATTGAGCACTTGTTTTTAGCATTATATTACAAATCGATTGCACAACAACATTTATCACGTTATACACTTTTTTAAGTGAATTCACCAAGAATAGAAACCGATGTCAACTTAGATTAAACTGCGTTATTACGCTTCAGTGAATTTCACTGTGTGAAACATGAGCACCACATTAGTTGAAAGGCTTCTCACTGATGAAATTCTGCTTCAATATTTGGTTTATTTAAATAGATAAGTAGATAATAAGGTCTTCTAAGACCCTTTGTGTTTACCTGTTATTCCTGATATGAAGATTTTGAAATTAAGACACTTTTGTGATCTCATTCTAGTGCATCTTCATCTTCAGCCAGGACGGTACGAGACTCGCTGCGTTAATGGAGATCGTGTGGTATCCCCTTATGGTGCGCTAAACTGACGGCCAGCACCTGCAAGGGAGATCGCAGGCTTACGCCGTTGCTGGCCGTCAGTTTCGTTACCCATACTGGGGGTCCTATAAAGGGCAATAGACTGCGCAAACCCTGTGCTAGCGCAACCGCCCCTTGAGCTTGGCAGCCAGACTTCGAAAATAAAATGCGATGTCTCATCGTCCATAGATTACGAGTCCCAGGTTTACGCTCAATGGCGATAAGACTAGATCCTTCAGATGGCTGATTCCAACTCCAGGGCTTGTCGAGGGTCACCTCGGGATCCCTTCGCCGAATACGTCTAACGACTTATGCAACTCCGGCCGTGGCCTGCATCATTCATGCCTTCATTCATCCTTGCGTCGTCACGGGTAGCGTTAGTGTAGATATAGAAACCCTTCTAGCATTACCAGTCGGTGAGACCACGGGGCGCTTCTGGCCGGGTCAGCTACTTATTGATAAAAGAAAGCAAAGTACAGATTGAATTGAGATCATGGCTAGATTTTGTTAAAACATAATACATTAACTAGCACTAAGCATCTAGTCAAATGGATAGACCAAAAAAGGCCTTGAGTTTACAACTAAAATAAACATAAAAATTTAATTTCATTGATTTGTAGTCAACTCTCGGGTTCACTAATTTTATTATAACCCCCACCGATTTATAATAAATCGGTGAGCCCGGTGTGAGCATATACAAATAGACAAAGCTAGAAAAGGAAACTCATGTTCTTATTTTTAAGCTTCCACAGCTAAAACGCACGAAAATAACACAGAGCTAACTATGGACTGAATATTTAAGTTGCTATATAGTTGATATGTTAAAGCGCAGATGGTTCTGGAACGTGGAATACCTATTTATAATAATTTATGGCAATAAAACGTAAGAAAAATACACGTTTTATTGGCACAGATAATAAGTTTGCCTAAGGGATGTTTTAACGGATGAGTAATTATGCTTACATTTAAAAAAAATTTAGAGAAACATAGTGGATCTTGTGTGAAGTAAAAAGAAAACATTTCTACCCAAGTTAAAATTAAACTAATTATTGATTTTGAATTTTTCATGAAGTTCAATCTAGGTCTCCTTTTGAAGGTGATGTACGGAATGAAATCCTGGAAATCTTCATACATGGCACGAGCTGATATGTTACCTATGTTAACCGTTAATAATATAATTATAAATCTGTCTGTATGCTTATAATATAAATCTTTTCAGACATCAAGAACATCCTCCTTCATTTTATTATCAGACGAAAAATAAACTTAACCCTTTTGACTTTAGCGTTAATCTAATCATTAAAACTTTGTTTTTATTCAAGTTTAGTTGTATTATACTGATGATATATCATTCTATCGCGGTCATAAAATATGCAATAATGATAATTTCATCGGTTTGACTATGGAACACGAATTATAAGCAATGTCGTTTAATAGGTAATAATAATAATATTATTTTGTCTCTCTTTGTCTACGTACCCCTCCCTTTAGTCTAGAAGACACCCGGTTCTTTTTAGGAGACTTACATTCGGACTTGATTCTCACAAACAGAATACCTTGGAGAGTTTAAATTTTAAATGAAATGGGATACCTACTAGGGACGCCTGTACTATCAAAGTATAGAAATGAATCTGCTCTAGTAAATGCTGGAATCTTGAAAATTATATAATCGAATAGCTTAAAAGGGGCTATGCCTGGCTTCAATATTAATTAGTTTTTAGATATTACAATTATAAGCTAATTAGTGTTACTGAACAGCTATTCATTGCTTTGCCAGACGGTGACTCGCCATCTCAGTAAATGGACCTGCTATATGATCAGGCGATAGAGCACAACTTGCAGTAAATTCATCTGAAGTAGAAACTGATGGTTGGCGCCAATATAATATTCATGATATATCATAGATCGTAGTCGTATGTAGTTTCGAACGCCGCCCTACTAACTCGAATGAAATAGTCGCGAAAGACGCTGTTTCGAAAAACTTTGTTGCGATTAGGGTGCCTATTAGAGTGACTAGTGGTTCCGGTGCTTCTGGGTTACGTTAGGTTAGAACTGTGACCTCAACAGAGCGCCGGAACCACTAGTCCGGAAAGTTGGATTTCGATAACGTGAGTATACTCGAGCGTATGAGGCCGTGAAAATGTTTTTCGAAACAGCGTCTTTCGCGACTATGTCATTCGAGTCCATGAGCTTTCGAACCTTTGAGGCAGTGGTAAAATAATTCGCAGCAGCTTGCGTCGCAAGGACGGCATTCGACACTACAATATGTATGCCATCATAGATACATAGGTACATTAATTTATTTAAAAAAAACTAACTTATTGTCTTACCTTTGACAGTACTTACCTCAATGAAGTTTGCTTGGCAGTCGTCGACAAAGTGATGGGGGGCTGGGTGGGGAGTGAGAGAGAAAAAGTTTTTATTAAAACTAATTTAACATTGTTTGCCTTCATTTATTATTCTTATACTGACAGATGTGTATACATAATTATTCATATTTTTCATCATCCGAGGAAGTTATTTGACATGTTTCTTGCGTCCTTTCACATTTTTAGGGATTTTCTTTAGAAAAGCCCTATTGCTATCGAGTTGTCGTCGACGTCGTCGTTGCCAATTTTCTGTCACGGTTTTGGGTATGAAGGAGATGAGCTATCGAGTTGCTGTTTTCGGTAATAGATTCGTGCTGGGGTGAACCATTGCAAAATAAAGAAAAAATCGCAAAAAATCGCAAAAAAAAAAACGCAAAATCGAAAATCCCTTGTATTCGGCTGAGCTCGTCTCAGGAATTCAACTTGTTTTATTTTTGCATGAGATGAGTTATCTAAAAATGTAGTCATGTCCTATTTGACGTTTTCGTTCAATAAACAGTATTTAACATATTTTTGATCTTTTGAAAGTGATGTGAGATACATTTTATTAATTGACAGGAAATATAATATATCATTTCCTGGTCTATTAACCTTATGTTACCAATAGTATCGACCGTGAAACACCCAAAATGTACCTTCCAAATTGTTATCCGCCAGCTCATATGTGTTTCATATTTGCTCAGCCGGAATTGCCATCAGTTCGTTAGAATATAGAAAATGAATTTGAATAATTTACATAAACATTCAAAACGAGGGACAGACAAGAACGCGTATCCGAGCCTTATGATTGGAGAAGTGACTACGTGTCTTCGGTCAGATAAAGTGTCCCGGATTATCACGGATTTGGCTACATAATATCGTGCTGCCTTATTCATACTCTATTGTCCTTACACATTCTGATACGGTTATTATATTTTACCATAGACTAATAATTTCACTTACCGTAATATTTTACCGGAAGTAATTTTTGATATTTTTTCTATGCAATTGTAATTTTGTAAATTAGTTTTATCTGTATACTGGAGATATTAAAAAAAATGTTATGTTAAATGAAAGATTCTGAAAACCAAAAACGATAACCGACCTCCACGCGGGCTGACAAAGCATCTTTTTTTTTACTTGCGGAAATCCCTGCGGATACCCCCCCGCCGGCCAGCGGGGGTGGTTATGTCGGGTATGAACCGACTAAAACCGCACGGTGTCCTCCCCAAGTGTCCGTTGCCGGGCACCCCGGGTAAGCCCTCGAAAGGATAACCCCATAATTAACTGACTTTGATCGGAGACCGCGAGCGTAAAGTAACAAATTGTCTTGAAAAATATTCTTCTAGAATTATATTTTAAATTACATAATACGTTCAACGTGTAAATTTATTGTCTCAAGCTTTATTGTTATAGTCTCTAAGCTGCAGATGTTTTAAATATCACTCGAAATTCTTTGCGGTCGCTATTGATGGAGTAAATATTTTAGAACTATGTTTTTATCTTTAGAATTGTTTAGATTGTAAGTTTAATTTTGGTAGGAGATTTATTTTAATTGGTTGTTTTATCAGTAGAAAAAGATGTTCTAATAACATTAAAGTTACTTTAACAGCGATTATATACTACATCCAAAGTGTACACACCTTTGCAATTTTTAGTTGCCATAACTTGAAGTAAATATATAAAGTTTGTTCGATATAAAAAACACTTATCATTTTATTATCCTCTCAGGTACTCAGTTCGGTGGACTTCAAAGACAAACGAGCAAAAATAACGAGGAATACCTTTGGATGATGTAAGTTATTAAGATTTTTTTTAGACAAACTGCCTCTTTGGTGTAAATAGTGTTATTAGGTTATTTATTCTGAATTTCATTGTAGTTCACACTTTAGAATCATAAAAATATCGGTTAAACGTCTATCTGGTAAGATTTGATTGTTTATATGCACACAGTGCCCACATTTTATGTTATGTACGGATGAGGGTTCAAAAAATCTTCTATATGTTGCAATCAGACTAAAATCCTCTTTATTATCATCTATTCTAGTGTCTTTCCGTCTATATAATATATCATATATCTATAATATATCACTTACGTTAAATACTACTAATTTTCATAGTCATATAGATCTAAGTAAATCTAACAAAGCGATGAATGTCTGTCGAAAGACAGAAGAAATGATTTCAGCAAGGGACATGTTTACCCCCGAACATATCCAACTATAATGGAACGATGTCGGGGCTCAATTTCAACCATTCCGATATAGACGCGACAGGATATCTTCCAAATATAGAATATTATTATACAGCTAATTTTATTTCATAATATTTCTGATGATGTATACTTTCTAGGTACTTAAGTACTACTTTTAAGTAAATTTTATACATACAAGGAAGAAATAGTTCAGGGCTTTGTTATTTGGATTTTTTTCGTGTGGATAGCCCCTCTGATACCCCTCCCCCGCGCCGGCCAGCGGGGGAGGTTATGTCGGTTACCGACTAAAACCGCACGTCTTATCGTGTCTTCAGGCACCGGGGTGTAGGTCATAAGGCATTTCTATCGACCTAACGGTTAAAGATTTTTTTTTCATGTCAAAGAACAACGTAGCAAAGGCCTTAGTAAATAAAGAGTTTCGATTACCGTCATGTTAAAACCATTATAACAAATCAATTAATAAACTTTGTTGCCAAATTTTTAGAATAACGAAATAATGTTACTATTCAAAAAATACAATCAAAAGAGACTTAAGAATACCATTTCTGTATAAATTATACTGGAATTGGAATGCAGAAAGATATACCTACTGGATTTGTCAAATTATCCGCCAACCAAATACAAAATGCGTTCAATATTAATAGATAATTTGCAGAAACGCTTTGATAGTACTGCTTGGTGTAATTTTAATTCGACTGTGGAATAAAAGGAATGTATTTCCTTAACGTCCATATTGCAAAATAAGGTTATTAATGATATATCACGAAACAATTAGGCGTTTCGAACCGATATACTATAGAACTGATAAATTACCGAACTAACGAACAATCGCTGTAAGGTTTTTCGCAACAGGATTTCTCGCACAAACGTTACATCGCACCAATAAAGCATCGATGGAATAAAACATCGTACAACTGAATTATCGCCACACCGTGTTCGTTATAATAAAAATCGAATCATCAACTTTCGAAATCAAATAGGGAACCCGTTAATACTAATGATATAAAATCTCTACTGATCAGAAACTTAGGGGTTCGAATCCCAAAGTTTTGACCAACAATATTTTGGAACATTAGTTTATCTGTCATGAAACCGTCTAGACCGCTATGTCTAGATGATTTCTAAGTCACACGATATAAACTTGAGTGTCGCCCGGACTAGCCTTAGGAGATCAAACTGACATGAAATAGGCAGCGCAAGGAATGAAAATAGGTAGTTCTTACACATATTGTACATCGTCTTTTTAAGAAATTATAAGTAATTATGTATGTAGAAATATATTGAGGCTTACGAATTCAGTTAAAATGTTATAAAAGTATATCTTTGGCAGATTAATCGTAGCCAAGATTTGATGTTTATCATTTTAGACTACTATATTTTACCTTAATTACAGCTTTCTTTACAGCGTGAGTATTTCTTCAGAAAAGGAGAGGTTTCTTGGATTTATTCTACCTAAAATTCAATGCCTACTTTGAGTTCACTGTCGTCGGAAAGAAGACTGAGAGTCCGACTAAGATGCCTTGCGTCGGTTTTGTAGAGTGAACTCTCATTTTTCTTCCCTATGTGCCAGTTCAAAAGCCGCGTACTGTATATTCATATTCATTTACGCAAATTGTGTGCAGCAGTATGACACAAATGTATATTATACAATTCGAAGATAAGACCTCAATATCAGCCGGTTTATATTATGTAAAGGACAGCCACCAAGTAGGTAACTTTTTTGTACTTTCAGTCGGCATCAATTATTTTGGGTTGTATACTTGAATTCCTGTACCGTACCAAAGGTATCTATGTACCCATCTTGATCTTTTAAAATTAACCTACCTACCTTTTTAATCTTACAATGAAATTGTTGTCGGACAAATTCCATTTTTAATATCTTGAAAACATGTAAGTTCTAAACGACTTTACTGATTTCGATATCCCTAGTAGATTTAATTAGTTTAATTTATCGATTGATTGTAACTTTACCCATTTTTACTCCGCTGACACAGTACGGTAATGTTTTTTTAGCGTATGTACTATATATGTATAATAGTCGTAATCGTTCAAAACGATTATAATGTAGATTACAGTCACAGTTTACGATAACGTAGACATGTGTGCATAGCATGAGTATGTTATTTTAAATATTGTTTTCAAGTTCATGCTGTGTAACTGCATTTACGCAATCACGAGTTCAAGTAATTAATCTGAAATAAACTTCGAAATTCCTTTCTTTCGCATTTTATTCATTTTAGGTTTTTATAATTTCTTTTATCTACAATTACATTATCATCTTAAGGCAATAAAAATGTAGGTAGCTCATTATATCATGTAAATGGATTGGGATTAAATGAATATTAGAGATTGCGATAATTCCTTTTTAATTACGGTAATTACTAAGTAACTCTTGACCCAAATCCATCGTAGCCATCTTCGTTCTTTATAAATATATCATCTTAGAGACTAGTAGAATGAAAAATCATGCCATATCATTGCAAAAGACGAGCTTATTAGCAATAATGGTAGGTCTCGAAGGTCGTCCAGTTGCGGCTGCAAGATATTTCTGCAGCCGATGCCAGTGTTTCTCGCGCACGCTGGCGTCTCCATATGTGAGAAGGAGAGGCAACATGCCGTCGGTTGACTTCCCCTCTCGCTGATGTCGAAACCTTCGGTTGCATGCGCAGGCGTTGGGCGCCGAGCCGCGCGCCAACATTGACAACGCGAAACACTTGAACCGCACAACCTGAAGCATAGTGCTCTGTTAAAAGTGACAGTGAAATGCAAGAAACACGTGTCTAGTGGAGTACCGGGAATAGTATTGTCGCGGACTACACTGGCTTGAGCTTCGGTTAGTTCTTGTGAAAATATATTATTTTTCCAACTTTTCATTATGGTGATTCATGCCATATATTTCAAAACAAAGAAACATGGAATTATCAGCCGTGACGATATGTCGTTAACACCGGTTTGTGTGACGTATATTTATGTTTTACCGGCATCGGCATTGGCAGAATAATCCGCTTTGTGCGAATGTGAGAGAATAAATACATGACTAACGTGGTCATTTACTAAATGTCTATTGAAATAGAAGTACGTTTTTATGGTGTTTGAGTCTTTTAACAAAAGGTGTGGTGATTTATTATAAATTTAAATATAATAATTGACGTTGTATTCAGGAAATACTTTCAACTGTGTTCAATTAAGGAAATATTCAGTATAAATGTTCATATGAACTTAAACAATGTTTGTTGTGCAACATACATTGGTTTGGTAATTGGATATTCTCAAGGTAAAATTGATTTTATTACTGTTCTTGACACTGTTTATAGCAAATTCCATAAGTATTTACTGTACACTTAGTGGTGGTAAATGGAAAACCAGTACGTTCTAAAAATAAACTACTTACTTTGTATCTGTACCTATTTATACCAAAAAATAACTAATAGGTTCGGTTACTAGGTACTTCCCTTGAGGTCATCTGTGTAAAATTTAATTTATAAATATATTTTGTATCATTTTAGTGACAGTATTAGTACCGAAATTAATATAGGAACCATTATTAAAATGACAAGTTGTTCTGACAGATACAATTATTAGAAAAAAAAAGTTCACGTTGAGAAAAAAGTTAGTAGTGGCAGCGGGACAACGGGTTTTGATAATTCTATAGTTGTCACAGATTGAGCTACGGGCACGTCTTGCATAAATAAGTTTGTTAATCACAATTTCCCGCTAAACCAATGTACTTACAGGTAAATACCACATTTGGTTCAAATTTTAATAAAAGCGAACGAACTTTAATAAACATAAAAATAAACGTTCGGTGTGTGCTGTCCTTGACCTGAGACGGTAATGTTTTGTAACATCACTCACCTGTACATACCACTCGTTTATGGACAAAATAATCCTAAATAAATCAATATCAACTTAACGTTTACCTGAGCGATACAAATGATACCTTTTTTTTTTTTTATTGTGCGGAATACAAATGATACCTAGCGAATTCCAGTGTTTTAACTGAATAATAATATTATGAAAATTTTCAACATTTTCTCATCCAGTTAGCATTATATCACTACATATGTCTATACTATTATACAATTGTAAATTGGATGTGCCTGTACATTCGAGATATTTAGGAAAATACTTGGGTTATGTTAAATGAACGATTCTGAACACAAATTTTTTTTTTTTTTTGGTATTCTTATCTGTTTCTCTGTTTGTCTGTTCGCAATGAACGCTAAACTACTGAACGAATTTTTCTCTTAGAAAGGTCTTGGTCAGACTTAAAATCTGCCGTATTTTTGATTGCAATTGGTTAAGTAGAACTGGAGATTTGACTAAAAACGAAAACCGACCTCCACGCGGGCGGAGCCGCAGGCATCTTAGCTGATGCCTGCGGTACTAAACACTCATGTTTTGTCACCTTTAGTCTCCTTCTTCAGACCTTGCCTGTCATGTCAAATTAGCTCAAACTCGATAGGTTTATCTTGTTCAGAATAGGAGTCCCTATGGCAACCTTCCTACTCCATCATCAGATCAGCTCCATGGCTCTATATTATTAAATTATAATTAAAATAAACGTATCTATCTCAATTGGTTGAGGATAACTGCTTTCAAATTTAGTTGCAAGATTTTACTCGAAAATGCACACAAATACATACATTGCAAGTTAAATAAAAGCATGTAAAATATTGTGAGTTTAGACCTTTCAATTTACTCACACTATCACTCGGTCTTGTTATAAATATAACGTTATGAGTAAAACTGCGTATTAGATATAAAAAAATGTATTCAGATAACTTATTTACGGCAACAACCTTGTTTAAATTTAAATTAATAACTCGGGTACAATCAGTACAGTTAGAAAGCAACTAATACTTATAAAAAATATATAAAAAAACTAGGTCCTTTGGCAGTCTTGACGAAGAAAAAAAAAGATCCTTTTAACAGGACGATCATCAGTGAATTACGGAATGACTTTTTTATTTACAGCTTTCAAAACCACTAGACATGACGAAGCTAAACCTGAACACCGTGACTTGAATAATTACATTTAGGCTTTGAACGGTTTATATTTCTTATACCAGGTAAATATTATACACTAACTTTATTATTACAAAAGTCGTTTACCTGGGCTTAGTAATGTGATACTTGCCCGCCAACATTTGTGTAAAATTATAATTAATTTACCTTCATAAAAATAACTGTATGTATATTTATGTATATTTTTACTAGCTGTAGCCCGCGGCTCCGCCCGCGTGGAATTCCAATTTCGTTCCCGCTTCCCATGGGAATCTTTTCCAGGAATAAAAAATAGCCTATGTTCTATTTCAGTCTATAATATATATATATCCCTTTAGCAAATTTCAGCCAGATCCGTTCAGCCGTCCTGGCGTGATTAAGTAACAAATATACATCCATACATCGATCCATCCATCCAAACTTTCATATTTATGATATTAGTGGGATTTTACTAGGTATGCTGTTATATAATGTTTTTTATTTTTCATACCTATCTTCTAAGGATACAACGATTATTCCGAACCTGACCCGAAAACATAACCCGGTCGCTGGTTAGACACTTGAAAAAAAATGTTATATTTGTTCCGAACGTAACCTTCTTCCTAACCTGACCCGACGACGTCTCGTTCCTATCATAACCCGAATTGCGCAGATATGTTTAATTACTTGCCTAGCTATTTAATCAAACAGCTTAGAAAAGGACTTATTTCTGCATGGTTATAAAAAAAATAACCACAGAGCCTTCTAACCTAACCTATCCAAGTCGGATACTAAATATTAAATACTGATTTGACACATAATATGTACTTTTATTTTGAGAAAGATTAGAGACAATGACCAATCTGCGCAATTCGGGTTATGATAGGAACGAGACGTCGGGTCAGGTTAGGAAGAAGGTTACGTTCGGAACAAATATTACATCTTTTTTCAAATTTCTAACCTAACCCGCGACCGGGTCAGGTTCGGAATAAGCCGGATAAAACCTATCTCTTATTTATACATTTTCGACATGCAATTTGGCCTTGAATGGATTTGATAGTCTTTTCGGTGTATTCATAGTATATGAACTACTCGTATAATTATGTTAAACATTCTTTAAGACTCGATTCCCGTTGTTGACGACTTAGGGCCACAATGCGTTCACACAACGCACTTATTTCTCGTACTTTTCTTTTCTTGATTTCCCTCGTACCTGCATTCAATGAACTCTTGAAGTGTTTATTTTAATACGTGTCATATATATTATTATGTATAGGTAAGTAAAGTATGTTCGTAGTTATTGTGTTCTCTTCTTTTAATAATTTGTTCACGAACTAAGGAAATTAATGCTTCCTTATTGAGCTACAAAAATCTTAGCTGTATTTTTTTGCAAGACCCCGAACGACTTGATTATTTTGTTGATAATTTTTACGTTATTCGTTCCCCATGCCTATCCTATCTATATATATATAGAAATATAGAGTAATGCCCTTTTTCAACTCGGATCACTACATCCGTATTTTCGTAACCGCATTTGCTCTTTCTATATCAAATAGCTACCTAACTTTACGCCATACTTACTTTGCAGTGATCTCATCTCAACTGCGTTAATTCTATTTTTATACCGTGTCTGCAACATATATAGCTTTATCGGGGTGCGAGGGATATGCTCTACATATGGGCAACCTTACACCCCGGCGTCTGAAGACCCGAGACGGCGTGCGGTTTTAGTCGGTTCAAGCCCGACATAACCGCCCCGCTGGAAGGCGGGGGGGGGGTATCCGAAGGTGATTTCCGCACGAAAAAAAAGGTACATCACTAACATACTCGTAACATTCCCAATTTTGCATTGTAGATAAACGCGTCGTGATTTAGTGTTTTTAGTAACTTATAGTATAGAAGATAGATCAACACCAAATAGTAGGATTCCTAACATAATGTTTAAAATAGTATCTCTTGTTATTTCGTGAAATTGAGTGATTTAAAAATAATATTATAGGTTCTCCTTTACAAATACTACAACTTGCTATTCATTGAAATTAAATTAAAGAAGATGCATTTGGCCCATATATCGACTACTAAATACCTATTACTATTTTACTGGTACCGAAGTCAATTTTGGCGACAATTTTGCGGCGAGATAGGTTCTGTTCGAATAATTTAACAAGAACAGTGAACAAAGTCTCCATTTGATCATATCAACACCGACAAGAGAAATACAATTTTAATGAGATATAAACAAAACCAAAAATGTTGCATTCGCTAATGCCTCCTCCTTGGAATCAGACCAACAGGATACCAGGCACACTTCCAAGTACGTGTTCACAATAAAGTAAACAGTTGATGATAAAGAGAATACTTACTTTAAAGGTCGGAGATGCATAATGGATGGAGCTACAGCCAAAGTAGCTCATTGTCCTTAACCCCGAGGCTGCCGTGCGACCAAGCCTTCTAAACGTACCTGTCAAGTGCACTAATATAAGTAGCCCCAATAATTATGTTGTTATGTTAGCCATAACATAACAACATAATTACTGGGGCCTGATTTAAATTAATATCAGTTAGAGGATCATTTTTACAAAAAGGTAACTTTTGGCCTCATGAAAAGTACTTTTCGTATACGTAAGTCCAAGTCTTTCATTATATCTAGGGAAATGCAATACGTCAAGGCCAGTCATTTCAGTCGCCAGCACAGGATACTCATTACCAAAGTGACTTTTCCGCGCTCTTCCGCAATCAGCCTTAGTAATGTCGTAAATATTTTGAAACCGTTAATCGTCCACCAAACCGTCATTATCGTTCTATTCAACGGTTTAGAATGTAACCTCTTTTAGGTATATGTCGTATACCTGAAAGACCTTGTGATGTTAAATAGCACAATGCCACCTTTCTCTGTATAGGTTATTTCCAGTAAAAAAAAAGAACTCTTCAAATACATAGTTTCAGATTTTTTTAGTATATACTATGCAGTTGTACTATTACAGTGTTCCAGAACGAGGATATAGTTATATTCAATTCTACAATATGTCCTGCTAAAATGGAATACCCTGCTTTTTGCAACGGTTAGCTTTATTCATCTAGTAAAGAAAAGAAAAGAGTACTACAAAGCAGGAGCATGTATTTAGCTTTTAATACTGTAGTTCCTTTTAAGTGGATACCTGTACTGTTTGTTTTTGTGTTCTTTTTTGTGAAATAAAATAAATAAATAAATATTGTTATTATTATCTACAAAGTACTTTATATGCCTATTCTTAAAAGGTCAGAAACTTTAAATTTACCGGCTATAAAACTCAGGGCCACTATTTTTCAATCACCATGTTCACGTTATGAAATGCACGATTAACATTTTTATTATACTTAAAAAAAATCATATCGCCTTTATTAAATTTGACAGGGTTGTGTGCTTTAGGCATCGTCCGATTTCAAGGCAATTATGCGATCATAGTATGTTTATCGGAATTTGATCGTTGTATTAGACGGTGTCTTTTACAATATAACTATTAGAGAAAGAGTCAGCATAGTCATTTCTAGAAAAAACTAAACACACCAATACCAACAAATACTAATTCGCAATTTTATAATAGTATAAATCTGAGTAACATAATAATGTGTAAATAATTGCCATGTACGCAATTCAGTTTGACCGAGTTACCACCATACTATCAAGTTGCCATTGCAGTACGTTTACAACAGTTGCTATTTATAAAACAACTAAAAAACCATACTCGTAAGAATATTTTGTTTGTCCACGCTAACGACTAAAAGTCATGGTCAGAACAATTGCATTGTTACTAAAATGGTTTACGAAAGAAGGAACAAATATTACCAAGCCGTTACATAAACTCTCTGAAGTCTATAGTTTACCCTAAATCTTAGGTTTATTCCACTTATACATTGATGAAAGCGTCGGTAGCTTAGCGGTTAAGGACTCGACCCTACGATCGAGAGGTCCCGGGTTGGAATCCTGGCCATTGCACTACTGACGTGAACCCACTCCTAACACAAGCAATTAAGCTTAGCTGGAGGGGTTAGGGGGAATATTAGTAATTTCGGTTACTAATATTCTTTCGAAAAATAAAAGTTAAACACTTTATATAGGACAATGTAAAAAAGATCAGCATAGATAATTGACACTAGTACCATTACTAGCACCACTCACGCTACTTAATATTAGGAGTAGTCAAATTATTACTCTTTATACTACATAACTTTTTTTTTAGATACCCCCTAACCGGCCAGGGGGGGAGGTTATGTCAAGCTTGAACGAACTAAAACCGCATTCCGTCTCGAGTCTTAAGACGCCGGGGTGTAAGGTGGCCATAAGGCATTTCCCTCGTGGGGTGTGTGTTGGGTAACCTCCTCGAGTGTCGCTCCGATTCCGATCCCGCTGCAGTCCGGGGGGAACGGAATCGGAGCGGCCGGTACACCCTGGGCGGCGGTCAATGGCTTCCCCTTCACCCCTTCATAGGGTTGGCATTGATCGTCGGCCAATACCCAACGTGGCGGGAACACATCGCTCTCCGTACTCCTCTGCTTTCAGAGGAGACAGGATGAGCGATGCTGTTAGTGGTAAGATGGCCCAGGGTCAGCCGGGGTGCGAGGGATATGCTCTATGGGTAACCTTACACCCCGGCGTCTGAAGACCCGAGACGGCGTGCGGTTTTAGTCGGTGCAAGCCCGACATAACCGCCCCCGCTGGCCGGCGGGGGGGTATCCGAAGGGATTTCCGCACGATAAAAAAAAAAAAAAAAAAAAAAGGCATTTCCCTCGTATCCCGACTGCCCGAGAGGCATCTCGGGTTTCGAGATGGCCCCCTTATACTACATTTACAAGAATAATGTGCTCATTAACCGTTATCAAAAGAAATCCTTAATGGCTCCTCTATGGTCTCATAAATGTGTAAAAGTTTATGTATTGTATTCATCATCGTATCTATTATCATTAATATATACGGTCACGCCTCTTCCCAAAGGGGTAGGCAGAGAACATATGTTTTCACTTGCTACGATCCTGGCATATTGGCATTATTTTCTAAGTTTATAGTGGTTTTCATACATGCTTAAGGTGGGCCTTCCTTTACAATGTCATCGTTCTGATTGACATATATGCGCATAGGTCGACCCTTATTGGAATGCGTATTCACCCCGCGCCTTTTAAATCTGTTTCGTCCATCCTCTCTAGGTATAAGCATCTCTTTCTCTATCTTGATTACTACATCTTCTACCGTACCATATTGTTACATCATTGTACTCCAATACAATGAAAATTAACTTGCTCGTCATACTTTAAAGTATATATTAGGGCTTTATTTGAAAATATTAAAACATCTACGCATAATCATTTGCTATCATACGTTGCATTATTCATATGCGTGAAATTTACATGAAAAAGAAAATACTAGTAATTTTGCTCTGACTCCGATGTTTCAAATGCCTTGTATTTTGGAAACTGGGTACGTTACTGTAGATTACAATTGTAAATTGTAACACTGGTTACGCAAAAACGTCAGCATAGCGTGCAATGAAAGCATCCACTTACACACACAAATACAAAGAACAACGTACAACGGCGTAACGTGTACCATTTTTTAAATTCAATAATATAATAAATATAAATAAGAAGATCTCCAATTATGCTGAGTATACTTAGAAAAAATCTAGTGTTAACTTTTTTAGCAACATCTGTTACATGTCAATAGTTGTTACTATTATAAAATTGTAAATAAGTTGTGTCTGTAAATTGGAGATATTTGAAAAAAATACTAATTTTACGTAAAATGAACGATTCTGAACATAAATATCTTTTTTGGAATTTTTGTCTCGGACGCAAAGACTACTGGATGGATTTTGATGCGGTATTCTTCTTAGAAAGGTCTTGCCCAGACTTAAAATCTGCCGTATGTTTGATTGCAATTGGTTAAGTAGAACCGGATATATAGGTAACCAAAAAACGATAACCGACCTCCGCGCCGGTGGAGCCGCGGGCATCAGCTAGTTTACTTTTTAGAACTACAGATATCATCTAAAATTTAACGAACATAATATGGTCATATAATAACAGTTTTTGTTGTTATATTTAATGTAATAGTTGGAATTTGATAGAGTCCACCATTATATAATAATAATAATAATTTATTAACCAAAAGAAATTCGACATAATAACACAATTTATGGTTGACAATGTTAGAATTAAGTTTTACAATTTGTGTCTGGTATTAGCACCTGCTGCTGAACTAGGCTTCCCACCTGTATTTCAGCTAACAGCGCTTCCACCCCGACTTCTGGGTATATTTAAGATACCAATTTTTGTGTATTGTGTAACAACGAAAATTACAAATTTATAATTAAAAACAAATCAAAATAAAACATTGCTGCGATTTTGTATGATTTACAATGATTTCAATGTTTCTTTAAAGTAAGTATATACAGGACGTCCCACGAATATGCCAAATAGAGGGAAAGTATCTCAAATAATGTAGATAGGTAGTTTTACTGAAAGAAGACTTCATTTTGATTTTAAAAGCAATTTGAACTGCATTCAAAGATTTTCTAAAACTCGCTTGCCGCACTCGTTAATTGAACGGGCTAAAATTCGAAAAATTAACATCTTGTACTTCTATGGCATCAATCGATAGGGTCAATCATATGGATCAAATCTCTCTAACGAATATGGTAAATGAAATAAAAGGAGAAATCTTAACTTTTAAATTAAATGGGACAAATACCTCACTAATAGTATATTTAAATACCTTATTAAACAATATTTGACGTAATTAATTCATTTCAATGGATAGTCCATTGAAATGTTACATTATTTTGGCTTAGCGTACAAATTTTAGAGAATGCAATTTCTTTATTGGATGTCAAGAGAGAGATTTTTTTTTTTACGTGCGGAAATCCCTTCGGATACCCCCCCGCTGGCCAGCGGGGGTGGTTATGTCGTGTCTCGACAGAAGCAGGCCGTCAAGAGAGGGATTGTGTAAAGTTAAGTAAATCAAGGTGTTGTGGTCGCAATCCTTGTCCCGCAGCCGTCATCCTGTAAAACGGGTGTGAATGGTTTTTACGCTATATCGAGCAAACTATGTCACACAGAAAAATTGTAAAAGCACTTTTGTTGTAAATTAAAATTTCTACTACTTTGGTTTGCACCTTTTAGTTCTAGAACCAAAGATAACAAAGTTAATCACTAAAATAGATACAAATTTGGTAACAATTTTTTCTAAGTTAAGATTTCAAGTATTTATTTAATTTACTATGTTTGGTAGAAAAAATTGATCCTTATGATTATTGTCGATTGATGCCATAAAAGTACAGGATGTTATTTTTCATTTTTTTTGGATTTTAGCCAACTAAACTATTTTAGAAAATCTTTGAATGCAGTTTAAATGCTTTTAAAATGAAAATTTACATAAGATTACAAAAAAACAAGTTGAATTCCTGAGACGAGCTCAGCCGAATACAAGGGTTTATTTTTTTTATTTTTTATTTTTTATCTTGCAATGGTTCACCCCAGCACGAATCTATTACCGAAAACAGCAACTCGATAGCTCATCTCCTTCATATCCAAAACCGTGACAGAAAATTGACAACGACGACGTCGACGACAACTCGATAGCAATAGGGCTTTTCTAAAGAAAATCCCTAAAAAATTCTTACCTCCATGTGGCATGGCTGTGGGACTGAATTCAATACATTCCGAATATTCTTTATATCCGAATATTCATAGTACAATATACATTTAGTTTGGATCCAGATAACACGATATGTCTCATTACATTTTTATTGTGATGTTATATAATTAATGAGCAAATTGATAGCGGAGAATATCATTCACATTATATTAACATAAACATAACAGGTATCTAGTGTACCTACTGTGTATTCAACAACAAGTAATGTATATAACTGGAAAAGATAGTTATTTTGTATGCTAAGCTTTATTTTTCTATTAATTTTTTGAGAAACTAGCGGTCTATTAATATTGTATCTTACTACCATAAATTAATGTTTTGCCAAACTTTTATTCTTTCTTCCATATATAGTAAATCGCGTTCATCCTGTCTTATTTTTAATCTTTCAATCTCACTCTCATATAAAATACCAAGGTTTTTTTTTTCGTTGCGTCTACTTAATACACACTGTACCATAGTATATTTGCTCTGTGACTGTACCTAAAGTAAAATACGGGTTGCTTATTATAGAACACAATCTGGTTTACGTACACTTGTAAGTTTTGGTTAGGCGCATGGCTCAAGAGTAGACTTTATGCCTACATAAAGTAGTGCGGATTACTTTAATGTTGTGGTCTCTGTCTAAATAAAGGCTTAGAATTAATGTTAGGGTATCCTATTACTGTGTAGTATGTTAATGACGCCTAGTTGTTTTGAGAATTAGTTAAATACGAGAATAATTTAGTCGAGGTGCGAGGCAAATGTTTTAAGGGCAACCTTACACTCCGGTGTCTGAAGACCCGAGACGGCGTGCGGTTTTAGTCGGCTCAAGCCCGATATAACCGTCCTGCTGCTTTATGTAAGTGGACAGGTCATGTCAGATCAGGAATATTTTATTATTAATTTTTGTCTGTAGACTGAATTTGAACTCGTGAAATATTAAACACGAGATTTCTTTTTGAGCATTCTATTAATTATTTGATAAAAATTGGAAACACAGGGACCACGTTATTTCACAAAGAATGGAGGTTTGGCAAGTGCAAGGGAGTTTCTGCACGTAAAAGAAAACTTGGTGCATAGAATATATTTATTATGATATATAGCCGGCGTGGCAAGTACCTATTTAGTTTCTTAACCAAATTGGTACCATTGGTACCCCAATCGGCTTTTCCCGAAGACTGTCACAATAAGATAGTCTTGCGGTCGCGCAGCCACTTTCCATTTATTCCCTGACTTTGATCAAGTGGCCATCGTCGTCAGCCCATCTAGTCTATGGCATGGAGGACCTTCTTTCTCTGGGAGTTCTATTGACTCAACGGCCTCCTTATTACCATTCTGATTAATTAATTTATCATTTCTTTGTAAATTTTTGAAAAATCTAAAAAAAAAACAGATTACGTTGCTCACCTACTCTATAATGACGATGTTACACATACAATAGTCAAAGTCAAAAGTCACTAAATCATACGATCAGAAGACAGTATTATTGCTAAATATTTTGGCTGAAATCCATACTCTGTCTCTTACGTGACAACTTGACATCACAATCACATTGCCAAATGTATTATCAGTTATCTAATTGATACGTGTTTCGGGAACAATATCTTCCCGATCTTGTATACAATAATCCCTTTTACTCGCTAAGAAGGAGAGCCTTTCAGCACTGTGTTACATATAAGCGTAGATACACTTATTTAATCAATATTATTGACAATATAATTAAATCAGTAACCGATATAGCTGATTGGAATCAAATATTTGTCAACTTGGTCATAGTTGTCCATAACTCGTTTAGTCGACTGACATAATAGAGGATTTCGTCCTGTTTGCAAAACCGCAAATGTTCCGATTGTATTAGTATAAATAATTTATTTATAAATACCTTTAATCAATATAACTATGTATAATGTTACATACTTATAAAATTTTCACTATATCCATACTATTATAAAATTTTAAAGTAGCTGTGTCTGTATATTGGGTATAAAAATAAACTTGGGTTATGTTAAATAAACAATTCTGAACACAAAAACATTTTTTTTTTTAAATCTTGTCCGTTTGTCTGTTTATCTGTTTGTTCGCGATGGCTCAAAAACAACTAAACGGATATTGATGCGGTTTTTTCTATTTGAAAAGTCTTGGTTTAAATCTGCCGTATGTTTGATTGTAATTGGTTAGGTAGAACCGGAAATATGATCAAAAAACGATCACCAGCTTCAGCGCGGGCATCAGCTTGTTTTTTTATCACAATAACAGTGTGTAAAACCTGTCAAACGTGACGCATAAGCGCCGCATTGTCGTCGGTTCCTTCGACGTTTCGATTGCGACAAAGTAAACCCTACAACCAATCTTCTGTGGTCGTGTCTTCTGGTCTGTGTATTACACACCCACACACTCTTAGCAAAATGGAGCATTTTACTTGGGATAACATTTCTAGTTCCTACATAGTGCTTAAATATAACTTTAGTTACGGCAGATGCAGATGAAAGTGTTCGAGTGCTATTGCCTGTCATTAGCATTTAGACATGACACAATAGCGTGTTTATTATCACAGTTGATAATCTGGATGTTTACGTTAATTAGCACAAGAATATTTGCCAATAGCAACCACTCCAAAGTGAAATCCTATTAATTATCTCCATGATCTAGCGTCATGCACATATATTACACTAATTATTTATTCATAATTATGTAATAAGTAGATATTTTCAAGTTCCTAGAAGCAATTCACTTATAGAAGTTAGCAACAACTAAATTTTCTAGCAAAAAATATTCAAAGATTTAGTAGATACCATTTGTATCAAATAATATTATGTGTGCAGCTTACGATAGCTGCTCACATAATATGATTCAACCAAAGTGTTGGTAGTACCTATGTTGGGAGCAATATAGCAAGGATCTTCCTGCTACTCTCCATAACAGCAAAATTTTGCATTTCTAATTAAATTCGATGTTAAGATAGTGTGTAGATTTTCGGTCGAGTAGGCGAGTGCTAAAGACAATGCGAGATTCAATATGTTTTTATCTAAATCGAAAATAATAGTAGTAGCACGAAGTCTGCGCCTGGTTATAATAAAAAAAAATTGTCCCACCTAACCACATAACTGCCAGAAATTTTGTGAAAACGACCTACCCACTAAGAAACTGTTTTAAAAAATTTAAGCCCAAAAGGATCGAAAACTTTTGTTAGATTCGTACGAATTCATGTTTTACCGCTCTGCTAGAAATTAATTAAAATGTGCCTACTTACCTTTTATGAATTCATCCCAAAAGATGCAAATAACCTTTTGGTTTAAATGCCAAATACTATGAAGCTACATTTATGTATTCGATCCAGAGTAACCGCGATGACGATGACTACCTAGAGTTTAACGAGACTAAAATCCTTATGGCAAATATTCTTCCGTACGCTTCAAATTTTGGATCAATTGGACTTCCCCCAATATCGATTTTACACTCGACTTTTATTATAATTAAAATCTGGTATATTATATCTTAAATGGGTAATGATCTGTTCCGGTGGACATCCTCTTTCACTTTGTTTACGCTTCGCCGTGGTGTAGAATACAGATAAGCGGTTGATCAAATTACCTCATCCAGTGATCCCCGATCCAAAATTAATAAACATTGTTCTGGGAAAGAGAAATTAGCACTTAACAGGGGCACTCAGGTTAGCAACTAAATAGTAGATTGTTACACAAGGGTTGAAAGTCAGCCATTTCACCCGAGATATTTCTGGCTATTGAACGAAGTGAGAGCGCCAATAGTTCGAGGGTGAAATGCTGACATTCACCCGAGGTAAACAGTCTACTTTTCATTTCGACTGAGGAAATTAAAATACTACACACACATTTAATGAAACAGGTATATTGATAATCAGTTAAAATTTAAAGTAAAATTGGAAAAATCGGAAATTGATTATTAACAACAGCTTTTGCCTGTTCTTTAATCTCATCGGGAGTTAAATTAATATCCATGTCACTGGAATCACTTTCCGAAACCATTTTTAACCACAATTAACACAAGGTATTTATTTATATTGAATCTCGTATTCCCGCTAATTATTTAGTAAACTTAAATTGTTGTTTTTTAATTCTGAAAAAAAAGTTATAATTCACGTACATACTGCCAACATTAGAAATGTTTTGAAAATCGAATGGTTACATTGTAATCGAGTTGGTCACGAGATGTGCATCTAGGCGGCCATGTAAAAAAAAAGCGTCATGATATCAAGGCATTATGACGTAACTTAATTATCCTAGACTCCATGGCAAAACATAAAATTTAAAAAAAAACTACTTTCCACCTTAGGGATGAAATAAGCTACTTTCCACCCGGCTACTTTACCCATGAAAATTAAACTTTCCGAGATGAAAAAGATTATAACGTATTAGTTTATATTATTGGACGATCATACATTTACACCACGTTATCTACTGCTACTGTGGAAGGAACTTAAATAAATCTTTTGAGAGACTTTGCCGGCTGTGAAACAAATAATCATCGATATGAATGACGATAGCTGACACTTTTGTGCCATATACATTGGATATTTATTGTTTATATAGATTTAGATCGGAATAAGAGAACATCTAGGACGGGACTTAAACCTGCGACCAGGTCCTTATAGTGGGAATGCTCTGACAAACTCAGCTACCTAGACACGTCCCAGATATTCAAAATTCTCCAATATATTATAGACGTCTCGGGGCGATGCTGGACCCATCTACCATCCATCAATTCTTGCAAACTACGGAAAACGTTAACGGCACGGAGAGCCAAGTGGTTACACCAACCAAGGTGGTTCTCAAGCTATGACACCATTTCATGGTAGCACTGTATCCAGTGCCTAATAGTAGGAATTAGGCACTAGTTACTGTGGAGTTTGGGGTTTGACTACACAGCTTCTTGTTGATCACTAATGGTATTTAAAATATAACACAAGGATTTTATATGACTTAATAGATTTATTCATAAATATAACTCTACTCAACGTGTTTTAGGGGCTTTACGCGAGATTGTTTATATTTACTGAACGAACTAGGGAGGGTCGCGATCTCTGCTCAGTATTTGAGCCTAATGCACTTTTCACTTCTTGATATTCTCTTCGTACGGCGGGTCAAGGCCGGAGCCCCTGGTCACCCGCTGACTCGAACTGTCCGCAAACCTTTAGTTTTTTCCTATCCTCTAAATTCAAAAACATTTATACATTTTATTTTAATATCGCTGACGCATGATGGCCAGGCAACTAACTATATAGTGTTCGAAGGAGTCCGAACACTACATTACAGTTGCAGTATATTGCAGATAATTAAAATTAAGACAGTGATATTTCTCCGATCGACCAAGGCCTCATTTAGATCTCCTGGTCTCAATTCAACCTCACCTACAAGCCGGTACACGTACACTGATTAACGGACGAGAGCACGTACGTGCGCTCAGCGCATGGCCCGGCGCAGGCTTCCCTCTCAGGGTTAAATTTTGGATCAGACGGTAGTCACTCCCATAAACCAAATCATGAAAAGGAGGAGTGGTAGAGTGGGCCCTGGGCTCCAATGTGCCAGTTTTGAATACAACTGGATTGGCGGTCGGATGAAGAAGATGTTTGACCAGTTGACCCGGCCATTGTCACTGCTACGTATATACCCAATGAAGAAATCAATGTAATATTTCCCTATAAGGCGTAGTCGACTTTCAACACTAAACATTTTCTAATTATTAAAATCCTACTATCATATCCTAATATAATATTATAAATGTGAAAATTTGTTAAGATGTTTGTGATTTTGGATGTTTCAATGTTTATTACTCAATCCCGCTCCAACGGCTTTACAGATCTGGCTCAAATTTAACAAAGGGATAGATTATAATTAATTTATCCCTGGAATATGTACCCAAGGTTTCCGGGAACGGAAATGCACGCAGGCGAAGCCACGGGTAACAGCTAGTGCTTCTATAAATCAATGAAATCCTGAAGCAATTAGTAGTGTAGTTGGACCAAAGAGAAAAGTTTAAAGAAATAAACATTCTAACTGCAGTGTCTCAATATGTTTTCGATAATCTTTTGTATGTTCGAAAAACATTTTCTATTTTTTTAGACTTTGTGATAAACATAACATAAATACTATTTTTATAGACATAAAAACCATCTTGTATTTTTTGTGATAGTCAACTCCACAAGATCAATGTTTCCTTACAGGGTAACTGTATACGCTCCAATTACAAGCTCCCTAATGAAATGAAGGATCTACCTACCTTTTTTTTTTTTTTTTTTTTTATCGTGCGGAAATCCCTTCGGATACCCCCCCGCCGGCCAGCGGGGGCGGTTATGTCGGGCTTGCACCGACTAAAACCGCACGCCGTCTCGGGTCTTCAGACGCCGGGGTGTAAGGTTACCCATAGAGCATATCCCTCGCACCCCGGCTGACCCTGGGCCATCTCACCACTAACAGCATCGCTCATCCTGTCTCCTCTGAAAGCAGAGGAGTACGGAGAGCGATGTGTTCCCGCCACGTTGGGTATTGGCCGACGATCAATGCCAACCCTATGAAGGGGTGAAGGGGAAGCCATTGACCGCCGCCCAGGGTGTACCGGCCGCTCCGATTCCGTTCCCCCCGGACTGCAGCGGGATCGGAATCGGAGCGACACTCGAGGAGGTTACCCAACACACACCCCAGGATCTACCTACCTAAACATCATCTTATCTCTTATCTTATCTTAAACATACATAAACATAACTTCACGCCTGTATCCCAGAAGGGGTAGGCAGAAGTGTATTGCACACCCACGATTCGACAGTTATGTTTAGGTCCCAATGTAATAGGGGGCGAGCCTATTGCCATCTACCGGGCACATTACTAAGCGAGCGCTAATCAACATTTTGAATACACACATAACTACGAAAAGTCAGAGGTGTGTACCCGGAATGACTGGGGATCGAACTCGAGACCTCGTCTCGGCAGTCCGTTACGTACACCACTGGGCTATCGCCGCTATCTTATCTTACCTCTTCATAAATTTTAAAATCAAATTAAAACTAAACTTCGCCAAAAAGGTTTATATAATTAAAGAATTAGACGAGGACAAGCTTGGATATGAACTGTTTGCTCTCTCACTATGCTACTCAAACAAAACATTGTAATTGAAAACAAACAGCCCGCTAAGTTTCTTGCCGGAGTCTTCTTAGGACAGAGTCGCGTTTCACACCGGTGCACGGTAGTCCATTTGCTAAACAGCGGTCTAATTTTTTTTTGACATCTTTTAAGTTCCGGTCCGGGCTTTACAGAAAAAAATATTTGGCTTTGACTTTTATATAGACCCTACAGGAGTAAAGTCGACTCACAAACAAAAAAAAACCAGTTGACTGGGAAAACCAAGTACCTCCACATTTTATCGGAAAACCCCAAAATAATAGTTATTATGAAGGTTTCATTAAACATAGTTACTATTCTAATTAGGTATATCTACGATTTCGTTCGCATTGTACATACATAATACAAAATCTTATTACAATCTCGAACTTAACACTATTTTATTTGAATACTTATAGATAACCTCTAGATTGAACGCTATCGGACACAGTCCAGAGATAAACTTGTAGGTATACTTCGACTGTTTTACAACATCGATCATAATGTAAATTACAATCGAAAATATAGAATGATGACCCACTTTTTGTCTAATATAATAATATCCTTAAAAAGATAGGCAGTCTATTTCACATCTAGAAATCACCAATTATATTTACAGTAGCAACCTTCAGCATGACTGGGAAGACTCGTCTCGTCTCTCGAGTTTCGTCGACCAAATTCGATATCTTCCATGCAGCGATTGCCATCTGACCACACCAACTCACAAGTGATATCGACGTTCTGTAGTTAGACCAGATTATCAGACTTTTTAGAGCTCTAACTACACTTAACGAATGCCACAGATGTTATGGCACAGAATAAATAATAGTACAAGTACAGAAGACCCTCTGTTTTGATGTTCACGAATGCCGCCTTTTTACGTGCCTATTAATTATTATTAGCAACGGACCGCACGCCTGCCGCGCCGTCATTGAGTTCTATTGCCCGGCGCGAAGGTCGAAACTACTCCGCACCTTGCCGAAGATAGGGTTGTCATTTTTTTATACTTCGTCGGTGGCAAACGAGCGTACGGTCCGCCTGATCGTAAGCGGATACGGTAGCTTTGTACTATTTATTATCTATTCTGTGGCGCAAGCATCGACTATGTCAGAATAAGGTACCCGTCTAGCACAACTATGCTTATTTCTTGGCAACTCTCGTTGCAGGACATAACGACACCCGTCACTTTTTCACAGTACCTAGTGCACAAAAAGAGATAGGTACCTTTTTTTTTATATGTGCGGAAATATCTTCGGATACCCCCCCACCGGCCAGCGGCGGCGGTTATGTCGGACTTGAACCGACTAAAACCGCACGCCGTCTCGGGTCTACAGACGCCGGGGTGTAAGGTTACCCATAGAGCATATCCCTCGCACCCCGACTGACCCTGTGCCATTCGCAGTGTCCCCTCTGATAACAGCAGAGAGGCACCTGGAGCGACCACCCCCGCGGGCCTTGAAGGCCCGCCATACCCCGACCCCCTCGTGCAATGGGGTCAGCTGGTCCTGAAAAGGGCCGGTTGGTCAGACTCTTGGCCGTTGACGTTGACGCCAGCTACTCCAGAGGAGCAATCAATGATGCGTCATCGCCCACGTTGCCCAGGGTGCACCAAACTTGGAGGTGATCCAACCAGTCACACCCCAAGAGATAGGTACCTTTTTTTTTTTTTGTTTATCGTGCGGAAATCCCTTCGGATACCCCCCCGCGTGCCAGCGGGGGCGGTTATGTCGGACTTGAACCGACTAAAACCGCACGCCGTCTCGGGTCTACAGACGCCGGGGTGTAAGGTTGCCCATAGAGCATATCCCTCGCACCCCGACTGACCCTGGGCCATCTCCGGTTTCGAGATGGCCCCCTCGGGTTTGGGAACCACGGTGTCCCCGTCTTGCCCCGGTTTGGGGGAGGGGCGTTAGTCGCCCCACCGTCCCGGCCTGCAAGAGATAGGTACCTAATATAATTTCTCGCTCGAGAAAGAGTCACGTGTCACAGTTGGTTTAGACCGGCTGATAAGCGTTTTATAGTCTAGGAGCTAGCTACCAAATTCATTAAAAAAGAAAAAACAATGTATTTACTTCCTGATTACTTTTTATTGGTTTACGTAAGTAAATACTAAAGGTAACGCGGGCGTGACATGTATTTATTGCTTACTTAACTACAAATGCCTTACTTTTATATTGGTACTTTTTTTTACCATCTTTAAATTGCCGGTTGTTAAATTTAATTGTTGCTATGCGAAACCTACAAAACAATTTTAATAAATATTCCACTGGGAAACATGCACATGGCGATTGTGGAGGTATATTTCTAAAAAGTTCTATAAGTTTGCTGCCTGGATTACTTTGAACACAATTTTCAAAATTTTCTATGAAAGTGGTTTCTAAATTTTGTACATACTCTATAAAATCTTTTGGTGGCATTTTTAAGCTGCCATGAAAACTAGATTGGTTGTTGAATGCTTTGTATCTAGTAAATAGATTAGTCTCGTCTAAGCCTGTAACTGATCTTGAAATTTCATCTATTAAAAACGTGCAATCCGAATTTTGGTCATTGTTTCTGCAACCCGCAGCAATGCAATATTTCGTTGCCCATATTTTATACATCGTATACAATATGCGATTGCGACGTTGGTATGCGGGAGACAAGCGCGCGAGTGTCGCGGACCACGGCGGGGCAACTTTCTAGTATATATATAATAATCTATGGGGGCAACCACTGAATAAGCAGCCCCGGGGTTGCCGCCGGCATGTACTTATAATTTCTCGCAGATCAGCGGAGTGACCACCCCCTGGTTATGGCAACCAGGCTACCAAGAGCGCACTATCGGAAAGGTCTTAGTAAAAAAATTCAACAATACCACTTTCGACCTGAGAATTAAACTTTAAATGTAATAAACGTAAAATTATACGACGAACGGGGACTAACGAAGCTATCGACAGCTGACGATAATCTCAATTTAATTCAATTAGCATTGTCATCCGGTGTGGCAATGTTTTTGTTTCGTACGTAATTATTTCGAAGACCAGTAAGAAATACTCTGGTACTGATACCTACTGGTCTACTGAATAAAATGACTTTAAAACATAGTGTTTCAACTACTATTTTATTATGAAGAACGACTTCTGATGTTAAGTAGACTAGAACAAATGATGATATCGACTATATCGGAACAAACCGCCCGTGACATTCTGATTATTGGTATTAGAAACCTTTTATACGTTTTAATATATTCCATCAAAGCATAAAACATCATTTTCGTCATAATTTAAATAATAGTTCATTTATGCTAAATCATGTTGATAAAATTGAAATATATTGCGTCTTGCGAAGGATATGAGGTTAGTTCAGTGAACTATGAGGAAATATTTACAAACCATACATTTATATTTTTATATATATATAAATATAATATAATATATAAATGTATGGTTATGTATGGTATATATATATATATATATATATTTCTGTTGTTTTGGGACCCCACAAAGATATTCAAGGCTCAAGCCAACCTCACCTACAAACCAGTACACCTGCTGTTTGACGGACGAGGCTCTTGTGCCAGCCAGAGTAGGTATCCTCTCGGGGTTGGGAGATCAGGCGTCAAACGCTCTCATAACAGCCAAGTCGATTTCGATAGCCTCTGGTGTTATAGGCGTTCATGGGCCAAGGTACATTTATTATTAATTTAGTTGTGTATCTACTTAACAAGTCAAAATATATTTTTATAAAATAAATCAAAGCAAGTTGGTATACAAGTTGTGACTCCGGCACTGTGGGATAAAATCCAAAAAAAATTATAAACACAGGTTTTTTTTTATTTAGCTAAAGTGGAAAAAAGGCATAAGTTTCTACAGCTCCTCTGATGGTAATACCAATGTTATGTAAGTAAGGCCGCTTGGCACGATACAAAAATAAAAAATCGTGAGTCGTGACTCGACAATTGTAACAGACTGTTAATATTGATAGGCTATGATATTTTATCAGTGTGAGCTGTTGCATTTCATTATACAATATTATCAATTAAGTTGATAGTATCGACACGACATATAATCAATATCCTAACTCATTTTCAAGGTTAGCTATCGATATTAGAACCATCGAATTTTGGTATCACTGGCTGCAGGTACTTCATAATTCAGAGTAACTACAACTAAAGTGGAGTTTACACTGTATCCGACCTTCGTATTAATTTTAGTAGTTTAGAATACTAAACATTGACGTAGTTTTTCGTTGATAGAATCACTTCCCGGTTCGTTCTCTTCCTGATATGTGTATCTTATTAAAACTTATATACATAACTACGTACAAGTATCGATTTTAACGAAATCTTGACAAAATCACTATAACTACCTACATGAAGTATACCTACTTTAATTATTTTATGAACGTAAGTAATAAATATGCTTCTGTAAAAGAGACAAATAAAAATAGACTACACACAAACTGCAAATATTTTTACAGCGCGAATAAGTTTGCATAGTTGCGTAATTGCTAAATAGTAGATATTTAATTCCTAGATTATTTATTCACCACGGGAATGACACAAGCAATTTCCTCAAACAAAGATGAATAGTGTTCAGAAACCTTTGATTGAACATGCTGAAGCCCGCTGCTCCGTTGATCGTTTTTTGGTCATATCTCCGGTTCTACATAACCAATTGCAATCAAACATACGGCAGAATTTAAGTCTGAATAAGACCTTTCTAATAGAAACAAAATCCACATCCAAATCAGTTCAGTAGTTTCTGCGTCCATCGCGAACAAACAGAAAAAAAGACGAGCAGTTAAACAGACAAACAGAGATAATTAAAAAAAAATTTTTGTGTTCAGAATCGTTCATTTAACGCAACCCAAGTTTTTTTGAAAATTATCTCCAATGTACAGACACAACTAATTTACAATTTTATAATAGTATAGATAGATTTTTCTTATCATACGGAGCTAAATTTGAACCAACAAAAGAATCGAAGACGCTAACCATGAATTGATTAATAAATTTGTAATCCTTATTAGTGAATATTATTTTCAAAATCTGTTTAATTCCTAATTTAATTTTATTTCAATTAAGTCAAAATTTCAGGTCTTTTAACTTGAGTAAAAAATGTGTGTTACACTTTTAAAGTAAAGTCCATACGAGGCATATTGCGGCAAAATCAGTTTAATTCAAAGACTTCAAATCCAGAGATGTTGTACTTAGATTTAAGGATTTAAATATTGACTGTCACTGAATCATTTCATTTACTAAAGCGCGGACCACTATGTCAGAGTCGTGTGAATAGTGCATATACCTATATATGTGTATACCTAATAATATTAATAAGTGCATATTATGAGTTCTGAAGGCATAAAAAGCAATGAATTAAATATTGTTAAATCTTTAGGTTCCGTTTTAATTTGTATTATAAAAAACGAATGTGTATTTTTCATGGCCTAATTAAAAATAATAAATTAAAATAATTTTACCATTTCTTTACAATATCAACGAAATTCTATAGTGTAGGCAATTTTCTATAATGAATATTGCATTTTTATAATATACAGCTAAAGAAAAAAAATCTACTAGTCTTCGTTATCATTATATGTATTTATGGTTTAAAACGTTTGGCACAAGGCTCTCCTTTCCAAATATGAGAATGATTTAGGAGCAGTTCTACTATATTTCATCCTCAAATCGACGGAGTACATTATTCGTCTTAGTACATTTTGTGGGTTTAAAACCATTGCAGTAGTATCAATCATTCATAGTCTAGAAGTGAGTGTATACTAACGATAAATGTAGAGACGGATAACATTAACAAGTATTTCATTTTTTAGCAAATATCTTATATCTCTATCAATTTTTAGCCACAATTGGTTACGATTAGAACATATTTTTTATGGTAAGCAGCATTATAATAATCTATGAAATATATAAGTTAAGAAAGAATAGCATAATATATAAGAAAGGTCTTAAGATAAGATTATAACAATTCGATAATAAACTTCAATAAAACAATAATTTTCAAAGAAATAATCAACGTAATCAGAGATGCTGGATGGATTATGTGAAAGAGCACCACGAAGGAATATGTCAGTGACCTGAAATCCTAACCCGGTACCGGATAAGGTTATCGGGTCAGATGAGCAATAAACCACAAGATGACGTCTGACAGGAATGTATGGGAGATAATGATATATTGCGCTGAACCCAAATAATTGGGCCAATGTCTGGCAGACGATCATGAAGAATCAATGTAACCTACCTACCTGATCAGAAAATATTACATTTCATATAAAAAATATGTTACTCAATAACTTAACTTAATTAATAACTCTTCGATTTTACAGGCTTTTATTTAACTTGCTCTGTATGTTAGTGCAGGTCGAATCTGCAACAGAATTTTGCAACCGATTGAGATGAAATTTTGCATGCACGTTTAGTTTTGATGAAAATGCATAATGCACAATCAATATGGTACCATGGAGCTAGTCTGATGATGGAGTAGGAAGGTGGCCATAGCAACTCCTGAACTTAACAAGATAAAACTATCGAGTTTGGGCTCATTAGTTTTATCTTGGTAAACACTCTGGTGCTACATGATGTTACTAAAACTAAAAAGTTGAAAATTAAATAATTGCTAAGAAAACTTTTTTTAATACAACTTTAATTAAAAAAATCCGTTTGACTAAAACAAAAATAATACTTTTATGCCAGTGTTGTGCTGATTTCAAAAGTTTGTAGCGCAGTTAGGACACAGAGAAGAAAAATGTGCGACACAAGCATTATTTTCACAAGATATTATTTTTAGTTTTAGAACAACAGATTTTTCAAATAAAAGCTTATTTTTATTTCTTTTTTAACAGAGATATGCGCCACACTCGGCTTAGGTTATCAACATTAGATGACCTGTAACTTGGTATTAAGACCATATACAATACAATAGAATAATACCGTGGATTGTGTTTAATGAAAGATGTACTTTGATATAAATTATTATATTTTTTAATTTAATGTCTCTAAATACAACATGTTTAATTTTGTTTTTTTTTTTTATTTTTAGTTCGTCATTACTTTCCCTACAATCGCTTTGTTTCAGTTGCTTTTATGAATCGTACGCCTTCACCCACTTACAGGTCACATCATTTACTTTGAATATCCATTTGACCCTCTAAAATCCTTTATATCTGCCCAAAAGTTCAAATCCAGATAGTAGTTTGCAGGCGAACAATTTCATCGCATTACAATGGGATTTATCGTCTTTCTATAAGATTTTATTTGTGTGGGTATCTGACAGAGTCTAACTAATCTCTATTATGTAACTTTCCGTTGTGCCCGAAGCCGTACGTCCCAACGAAGATAGATAAATTATTTTATATATACCATATTAATAATATAATTAACAGTAGGTACATTTTATATTTCGGGGTGCGAGGCATATGCTCTATACCTTACACCCCGGCGTCTGCAGACCCGAGACCCGTGGTTCATGCCCGACATAACCGCCCCCGATGGCCGGCGGGGGGGGTATCCGAAGAGATTTCCCCACGAAAAAAAAAAAAAAAGGTACATTTTATATTTCCAACTAAACAGGAAAACACGGACACAAATTTGTCACAAAATTCGGCCGGGTGGGTACTACTGTGCACGATTGCGAAAAACCCTCCATAGTAATCCAATTTCGGTTTGATTGCGTTCAGGGGTCAGCAAGTGCATAGCCGAGCAGGGGGATTGTGGTCACAGCACTAGTGGGACCGGTGGGTGTCACACCGTGCTGCGACGACAATCCTCTTTTGATGAGGCCGTCAAGCTGAGTGCCACCATTGTTAACATGGTACGTGTATGTAATAGTGACCCTCTTTCCTGAGACTTTACCTTCAGCTTACCATCAGGCGAGGTGAAGTCAAATTGACGTGTCCTAAATATAAAAAAAAACCGTTGATGTAGAATGCCTTTTTTTTTCTTTGCTTTTTTTTCGTGTGGAAATCCCTTCGGATACCCCCCCGCCGGCCAGCGGGGGCGGTTATGTCGGGCTTGAAACGACTAAAACCGCACGCCGTCTCGGGTCTACAGATGCCGGGGTGTAAGGTTGCCCATAGAGCATATCCCTCGCACCCCGACTGACCCTGGGCCATCTCCGGTTTCGAGATGGCCCCCTCGGGTTTGGGAACCACGGTGTCCCCGTCTTGCCCCGGTTTGGGGGAAGGGCGCTAGTCGCCCCACCGTCCCGGCCTGCTTCTGCTGGGGTGACAGGCGGCCTCACCTGCCACCCCCAGGCCTGCGCTCATGGAGGACGGAGGTCGTTAAGCGACCTCCGGCGCCTGAGTCGCCTGCGACGCGCGGCGAGCATGTTGCGGGCTCGGCGGGCCGGGAGAGTTCAGAACCTCTCCCGGGCGCACTCCGCCATCTCCTTCGCGAGCATTACATGCTTGCAGAAGGAGGTGGCGGCGGCCCACGCGCTCGCGCTCCGCACCATTGCCGCAATCATGCTGCCGAGCGAGAGGACTCCCACCCCGATGGCTGCCACGAGGTCACGCCTCGGCGCCTCTCACGCCGGGCAGTCCGCCAGCGTGTGCAGCCCTGAGTCCTCGCTCGCGTCACAGTGATGACACTCAGGCGTTGGCTCCTTCCTCATTCGATGCAGGTGGTCCCCGAAGCACTACTTCCCGGAGATCACCTGCGTCAGTAGGTACGAGAGGCTTCCGTGTCGCCTCTCTAGCCAATCCTCCATGATGGGCCTTACCGCCCGGCTCTCGCCTCTAGGTCCCATGGCGGAGTTCCGGCAAGGAGACTCGCTGCCTCGAAGGAGATCGTCCGTTACCCGCGGATGACCGACATAAAATATACCTATCATTTTTCTAGTTCTGTTAAGTAATATTTTCGCTATACATTTCGCTATAGTATACCTGCGTAAAATGAGTCTTGATCAGTTTATAAGTTTTACACTTTACATCAACTAGATGATAAATGTTAGCATATTTGAAAGTTTTTAGTTTTATAATAGTTACCTAGAATATTCATTTTGAATGGTTTCACACGCTAGAGGCCGTGTTACTGTAAAAACCTAGGCCACAATTTTTGTGTTTAAGCGCCTTCAAAACATGAGGTTCATAATTCGGCACTGTTCGGGCATAATTCTAACCAAAATTATAAACTTTTTGTTGGAACTAAATTATCACGAGACTGCTGTGTTTTACAGACGTTTTATTAGAAATATTTGATTCTACGATTCGTTTAATATTGCTTAATACTCAAATGTAGCCGAATTTTTATGAAAAGGTCAACCGAAAAAAATATTCACGAAGAACTCAACCCCCAGGCGTTGTCAATTTATATAGCAAGGCGTTCATGAGAGCTTTTACTTTTTTATATCATTTACATTCAAAGCACTTATATCGAAACGAATAAATAAAATATTTAAACGAATTTCAGTCTCTAATCCTTTCAAATTCATATTTGTTTACGAAAAGTAAATATTAGTTTACATGCAGAGTATTCTTATCCCTGCATGTGTTTAAAACTATTACCACTCCATGCTCCAGTAGAGTAAACGGGTTAATTACTGACACGGAATCAAGTTTTAGAGCAACTCTGTAACCAGAAATTCCAATCATTAGTGAGAACTAATCTCGTAGTAAATCGCGATTATAATATTATCCTGCTAATATTATAAATGTGAAGGTATGTGAAGGTTTCTGAACATGTTTGAATGTTTGCTACTTAATCCTGCTCAAACGGCTGAACGGATCTAGCTGAAATTTGGTACCGGGATAGACTATAGTCTGGAATAGCACATAGGCTACTTTCATTCCTGGTGTAGCTTCCGATGGGCCGCAGGTCAGCTAGTGATTAATAATATTTTCCAGAAACCATTTTAATTTCAGGAAAAACATATTGAAATCGTTTGCATGACTACATCACTATTTCCATTTTGATTTTTTTTTCGTACGTTCTACTGCATTTAAATGAGTACTTTGTGTATATCGTATACGAAAACTTTTGCAGAAATAATAATTCTCTGCCTCCATGTAGTCACGTCTGTTGCGTTCATATCCGTAACCTTCTAATTTCAAGTTTACTGCTCAATTAACGCATGTGCGCAGTTGGTACCGAGAAAGCGAAAACATCCGTGTAAAAAAATTGCAAGAATACTAATAGTTTATGTCTATTAATAATCTCCATAATAAAATCTTATAATAAAAATTCCGCCTTCGTGCATAAGCAAATCGATATTCTAACTTCGAGCTCATGATTAGTAAGCGTTAACGAAAACTACTCAAAGTACAAAATTACTTTAAGTAAACGTTTACGTTTTACATGACTACTTCATACTACAACTATTTTATTTTTGTTTCAGGTGGCGTTCTTAAGTGAACGCACATCGAGAGCGGAGTCTGCAAGAAGCCCGCACTCAATACAACTGTTTTAGCTGTTACGTTGACATAATATTGTATTCTAATTATGTGTTGGGAAATGTTTACCGTACGTCATATAGCGTAGATAATGTTAGAGCACGTAGCACTGATACCCGCGTGGTTTCTGATGGCGTGGTTGGGCGCTTGTCTTCTATTCAGTCCATTTGCTATATTTTTTGTCATGTGCATACCGCAATTGCCCCTTCTAGTTGTTAGAAGGGCTTGCCATATACCGTTTGAGTATATTTAACACTGAAAGGAGGAGTGAATTATAGTCATGTATTGTTAGAATTATGAATATTGATAAGATTGTATAAAGTGTAAATATTTTAATGATTAAATTTGTACTTTGTGAAGCTTCATTTTCTTGTTATTTGCTTAGTACAGAGCCGGCCCTAAGGCAAATTGAAAATACAAAAACGAACTGCGGCCCCCCAGAGAAATATCTGGGAAGTCGTGCGTTCATTCAACAATTTTTTGTTTAAAAACGTTGGCTATGAATGTTGCAGCTCCTGGAGGAAATGAAATATAATTAGCACATTAGTATTATTAGCACAGGTTGAAATTGAAAAGCAGTATAATGCAATTCATGTACAGTCAACGACAAAAGTAACTTAACAATTTCTAATTTATTGATAACCTTAGCTCTTAAATCTCTCATAAAATAATACAATGAACTTAGTAATCTGGCAATATTCCAATGTAAAAAGTAGTTTCTAAATATTTTAGTGCTAAGCAACTTTTGTTGACTTTACCTACAGAAGTACTATTCCTTACCCGTTTTAATATGAACGCTTGCAATACCAGTAGTGTCAGTAATACTACGAAGTACGAAAACAAACCCACGACTCGTTAGACAGTAAGTTGTTACTGGCACCAACATCGATCAAATAACCTTCATAAACGTCTCTAGAGATATGACTCAACCCACCGCTTACCATCTTTAGACAGGAGAGACCACGAACCTTCGACCCTGCTCACAGTGTAAGGTGATAACGTCACAGATCTCTCACAAACATGCTTTTACTAAAGTCGATATTATTGCGAAGAGGATGATACTTTATGATCTGGCGCCCGATTCACTAAAATAACGTTTTTAAAACGTGTGATTTCAAAACTTAGGTATGAAATCTTGGATGAAAGATGAAGAAATGCAAGTTTCAGAATCCAATTCAAAATTAATCAAACTATAAGTGATTCTGAAGATAAAAACCGCAATGCCGCCTGCTTGTGCCACCGGCTTTGGTGTAAAGACAACCTCACAAAACAAAACCTTTTTTTTTCCTCAGGATGTAACCGAATGGTTACTACTTATAATTACAATCTAGCCTTAGGGCTAGTAAGTACCTAATTTAAATTTAACTTAATATGCTAAAAACTTACAGAGTAAAGAATGTGTCCATCGGCACTTTTCTTGTCTCTATTATAATGTTATAAAAACACTTTGTTCTTGTGTTCTTCAAGGGTAGCACTCACTCCACAAATTGTAGTTTAGTTTTGTTTTGACAGATTATATGGAGTATTAGCTTTATTACGCTTTTCTTTTTTATCGAATTGATAAAAATCACGCGATTTGAAAACGTTGCATTACTGAATTGGGCCCCAGACAGGCCCATTCCTCCTGAAAAAGTTGTGGCACTATATTAGACTAAAGAAAGAGTAGTTAGGTTTAGATGTATAATATTTGATCTGCTGTGTACAGGTCCCGGCGCTTAGGATTGCACTTCGGGAAGAAGAGAGAGAATCCGGCTAAGATCGACATACTTTGGTTTTGTAGAGCGTTCTCTCTGTCGTACATCGGAATGACAGTAAACGTAGAAAGATTATGAACTATTGACTGACCATCAGCTATGTTTTCTCGTAATGTTTTCTCTGATTCTCTAAAAGAAGCTTCGTGTGATTTTAATTTGAGAGATTTGATTGTGGGAAATGAAAATCGTGTCAAAATGAAACAAAGCGAATGACAAGCGTGCTGTATTGCTATATGTTTACAAAATAACTACAGTACGGTATATCGCGTTATAGAAATCGTTTTTTTTTTTCGAGTCATCAATAAAATATTCACACTGAATCTGACCCTGCCTCATTTATAAGTAAATGAGATTCAGGATTCAGGTGTTTTATTATATTTTTAAAAGGATATGTGGAAGCTTTGATTTTTACATGGTCGAATTGGAATATAACTCGCAATGTGGGACCCAACTTACAAATTTTTATAACCATGTGCTCCTTAGCAGTAGGATCCCAAGCCAATGGAGGCTGAGTATCATTACTCCAGTCTTCAAAAGCAAGGGATCAGTGCTGTATAAAGGTAATGTCCCACACCATGAACCTCTACAAGAGGATAATTGACTCACAGATCCGACTGGAGTGTACACTCTCAGAGTGTCAGTATGGGTTCCAACCCGGTTACAGAACCATGAACCCGGTTTTTCCACTAAGGATTGTCGCGGAGAAATACAGGGCGAAGAATATGTCTCTGCATTACTTGTTTTTAGACATGCAGAAAGGCATTGCGGTCCAAAGGTCCCAGGATCCTACATTGATATCATCCGAGACATGTACCGCGATCAAGATTGCATGGTTCGAACCGCTGTTGGTGATACGAAACTATTCCACATCACCGTCCACCACACTGTTCACCGGACACCAAGAACTCGTCCTAAGTCCGCTTCTGCTCAGCGTGGTATTAGACGTTTTATCTGACAGCATCAGTAACTCATATGAACAGCCTTCATGGCTGCTCAAGTATGCTGATGATATCGCTCTGGTGGCTGCGTCAGGGGCAGATTGGTGCGACGTGTTAAGACGTGGAAGGAGGCGCTGAAAACGGCGGTCTGAAGTTAAATGTGGCGAAGACCGAGTACATGACGTTAAACTCTACAGATCTTACACCCGTCCGCATAGGCGATGACTTGGTCAACCGCACGAACCAGATTAAGATTTGCATGTGACAAGTGGCGTCAGGTCACTGGTGTCATTTGTGACACCAAATGCCGGTTAGGTTGAAGGTGTAGGTTTATAAAAATATTATTAGACCTGTCCTTTTACACAGCTGCGAGGCGTGGCCGTTGCTAGAGTGACACAAGCAGGAGCTGTGTATCGCGAATATGAATATGCTGCGATGGATGTGTGGAGTCATGCGTAAGTCACAAGGTGACGTGGGTAACAAATGTTTGGACATGCCACCTCCGCCGGGCCCTGGAAGGAGGGGTAGACCCAAGAAGTGCTAGCTTCACGTTGTAGAAAATGACATGCGTACCAATGGTCTCACTACCATGGATGCCCAAGACCGTGCTAAGTGCAGAAGTAAAAGTCAGACTCCGAGGTGATAACCTCGGATGTGACTAGTCTGATCTAGTTTCTGCGTCCCGTTCCAAATTCAAAATTCATTCCCACCTCACCCACCATGACACAATTTTTGTCCAGAACAGCTACAGTACATAGAACTCATTGCCTACGGCCATGTTTTTAGTCGCACGTAATTACAATGATTGGGTTTACAAACAATACTGACAACTTACATGCTGCAACTGATACACCACACGTTAATAATAACGTAAAGTTATTAAATGTTAGGTAAACGATAATATGTGTTACTTCTGTTATCAATTACAGCGTCTACAGGACAATAAATTTATATAGAAAATATAAGCATAGGTTTAAAAATATCTTTCTAGCTTGAGGACGACATAATGGCATTGCGTGATATTAAGTGTGGACCAAATTGAAAATTATGTTTTAACAATTAAATGTCACCTTACACTTACTAGAACACTTATTAACATTATTATGCAACCAGATTCAACAACTGGATCTACATAATATATCAAATATGTGCATAAAGTTGCATAAGGCTTGAAATAAACACATAAAACATTTATTATTAGTAAATAACTTTAAAATGAATAAGGACTAAATGAAAATTATAATTAGGTATGCATAGTTGGCGGGGCGCGCCCGGGAGAGAGCGGAGCGCGCCCGGGAGAGATTTAGAACTCTCCCGGACCGCCGAGCCCGCAACTTGCTCGCCGCGCGTCGCAGGCGACTCAGGCGCCGGAGGTCGCTTAACGACCTACGTCCTCCATGAGCGCAGGCCTTGGGGTGGCGGGTGAGGCCACCTGTCACCCCATCAGAAGCAGGCCGAGACGGTGGGGCGACTAGCGCCCCTCCCCCAAACCGGGGCAAGACGGGGACACCGTGGTTCCCAAACCCGAAGGGACCATCTCGAAACCTGAGATGGCCCAGGGTCAGTCGGGGTGCGAGGGATATGCTCTATGGGCAACCTTACACTCCGGCGTCTGTAGACCCGAGACGGCGTGCGGTTTTAGTCGGTTCAAGCCCGACATAACCGCCCCCGCTGGCACGCGGGGGGGTATCCGAAGGGATTTCCGCACGATAAAAAAACAAGGTATGCATAGTTGTAACTATTGAGAAATTCATGAAAGATATATCAATTACATACGTAAGATACGTAAGGATGTCTGAACGGGGCCAGACCAAGATCTTCGGGGCCAACCTCACCTGCAAGCGTCGATCGTTAATTAGAATTTGGCGCACCCTTTCCGTCTAGCCGTCGCGCGTTGCTTCCGTAGAAGCCAGAATACCTATCAAGTCAAGAGAACGAGGAGGAGAGCGGATTTTGAGTACCGAAGTGCAAGGCTTATATGATGACGATGATGGCACTGAGAGCATGATGTACACCAATCATAAAACTAAAGGCAAGGTTAAGACAGTCCATATTTATATTAAGTCGATATATTAATTGTCTAATACCCGCCTAACAAAATACTTTGAGAAGAATAAGTACAGTAATGGGTAAGTATAATGGCCAATTTTATCGCACACTGCGATCTCTTTCAGGCGAGTTTTTGGATAGAATATATTCATTGTTATACCGAAATCCCGGAATTTTGCATATCAATGACCAAATTGAATAGCTAAGGGGCGGCTAGTAGGATATATTTCTTTGTTCGCCTACAATTTTCCTAACTGTAACTTGTTAATAATAAAGAGTACAATTGGTTTATTAACTCAATCCTGACAGAGTCGCAACCTAAAAAGCTATTGATGTCGTCGCAATAAGACGGTGACCCTTCGGTGTCCATAAAGATTTTTTTTATCTGGTAGGACAAGTAGTCAAACAGATCCTGAGCTCCACAGCGCAAGCTTTAACTATAACCGGGATTGCTATTTGGAGAGGAAGGAATGTACTGTCTGCATACCACTTTTGTGAAAAGCCGGGCATTTAAACTCTCAATTTATTTCAATTGAACTTAATAAATAAAGTAACGTCACCACTCAAAGCCGTTCGCATACAGCTAATAATAGCTTATAATTTTTTATTGAAATGACCAACCGTGACCAGAGTTCAATTCAAAGACCAATGTTCTAGATGTCCAGATATTTGTACAACGCAACGTACATAACCGTAAATTATACAAAAAAGGTAAGAGCCTTCTCTGTATAATTCACGCTATGGATTTACTTAATGTAAGTTTAAAACCAAAAGCTATTCAAATCCTATTCTTGTGAGAGTTAATCATATATTTCAAGGTTATAGTTAAAGTGGAACAGAAGTAACGCAATGAAGGATAATCTAGTTCACAACGGTAATGCAATATCGCACATAAAATAATTAAAATTGGAATGAGACTTTGTTTTGTTCTTTCTTGAAGAAGTTTGCATTTCAGAAATTTATGTAGTAATACTTATTATACTAAAAAATAAACAATATAAAGCAGACTACCGATACTCAACCAACGGAAGTCGCTGACCCGCGGCATTATATGCTGCTCAATAGATAAAATGCTGTGGGGGTGCGGATGCGTTTAACCACATAGAAATGTGGATCGCCTGTCCTGGGGACCAGGGCAGGTTAGCGGGTAGATATATATATAAATATAAGAGGCTTCACACCACGATGAGAGCACCAACTCAGGGAAAACGTACTCACCAAATCGGCAAACTCGAACCCCTGGGTTATGGATGCTGCTGCAGGTTTCTGGTCGATCACTATACCCGAAAACAGCACTGTAGGTGGAAGGTCTCTCGAGAATCACTTGCTAGTCCATAAAACAACGGCGCGTGAGCGCGTCAATCATCCGATGCTGATGAGACGCGATAAAAAGGCTGGTCTTCTGACAGCGTATCAGAACCAGGCGTGAAGGTATTATAGTCTATGCGATATTTATGATGAAAGCTCGTCTAGAAGAGTCTAGAACGAGGTGGACGTGACATACGTCATTTCGCGATGGAGGCGCGACAGCGAGACTTGTGAGCGCCAGAGCAACACACTAGCGATGTAGCCGAGACGTCGCAGCGCAAAAATGCCATCTCGTGAGTCGAAGTTTTACCTAAAGGTTACATACGAATCCCAAAGATGGCGCAACATGTGGTGTGAGCGATGAATAAATTAAATTAATATATTATATATAAAACGGCATAAACATTCTCCCCGGCTTGGAAGTCCGTAGGAGTTTCAATAGTGAAAGAAAGCAAAGATGCGGATATCTAATAGAATATAAGTCTATATGGGTGAATATAATTATGAAGTAGGTAAATAATATAAAGTACGTAACAACTGTGCTATAAACTAATGCGAAATAAACTAAAAGCACAAATCATTGCGAAGGTAAAGGACATAACTTTACGACTGGACGCTTAAAAGTTCCAGTAGTAGTACGAACTAAAGCGACTCGAGTGATACCATCTTTACCAGGGAATACCTGCTCAATAATGCCTGTCGGCCAGCGTAGCGGCGGTGTATCATCTTGATGAATGAGTACAAGTGCTCCTAGTTGAATGGGTACATCAGGAGTATTCCATTTTTGTCTCAATTGAAGAGTATGCAAGTAGTCTACGTGCCACCTTTTCCAATAACTTTGAACCAAACTATCCAAAAGATTTTTCCTATTAGAGAGGCTTAAAGATTGATCAATTTCACGAGCAGGTAAAGATTGTAAAGGTGTCGTATTTAAGAAATGAGCGGGTGTTAAGATATCGTGTGGCTGATCAGACAGCAAACACAGCGGACGCGAGTTTAGAAGACACTCAATTTGAGTTAAAACCGTAATTAATTCTTCATAGCACAGCAATTGTTGACCAATGCAACGATATAAATGCGTTTTTACACTCTTAATGTTACTTTCCCAAAGTCCACCCCAGTGGGGCGCGCGTGCAGGAATATATTTCCATTCAATTTTAGTTTTAGCTAATTCAGACTGAAAAGCCTCAGAGGTGTCTTTCGAAGACAGGAAACTGTAGAGTTCGTCCAACTGTCGTTTGGCTCCAACAAAATTTGTTCCGTTATCGGAATATATACAAGCAACTGGTCCGCGACGCGAGATAAAGCGTTTGAACGCAGCTAGAAAGGCATCAGATGAGAGATCAGAGACAAGCTCTATGTGCACCGCCTTTGTTACTAGGCACACGAAAAGACAGATGTACGCCTTCAGTGCGTGTTGGCCTCTGCGTCGAGCGAGAGTAATACGGATGGGACCAGCGTAGTCAACACCCGTGTGCGTGAAGGCTTTGGCTTCCTGTACACGAGCGGGAGGTAAGTCTGCCATCATAGGCGTTGGATGCGAAGGAGCTGTACGAAAACAGAAGTTACATTGACGGATGCGAGTCCTTATAATATTTCTGGCAGAAATGATCCAATAACGTTGGCGTAATAGCGACATAAGCAAATGCGAGCCTGTGTGGCAGTTGGAGCGGTGACAATCGTCAATTATAAGATCGATTATATGATCGCGGCGGGGAAGTAAGACTGGGTGTCGATTTTCGAAAGGTATATTAGCGTTCTTCAATCGACCACCAACGCGAATTAATCCGTGGTCGTCCACAAAAGGATCGAGTTTACGTAACGCGGGAGAAGGTAAGTTTCCTTTATTTATATTTTTAATTTCGTCATTAAAGTATTTTAATTGTAAAGCGCGAAGAATCGCGATCTCTGCGGCTTCAAGCTCAGAAACTTGAACTGAGGGCGAGCGAGGTAATTTCCGTGTGAAACGTAAAATATAGACGACACTGCGTATCAATTTTTTCCAGGAGGAGACCCGGACAGCGAGCTCAAGAAGAGGTGATGTCGAGGTATCCAGATCGGATATAGTGGTAAGTGTAACCGTATTTTTTATTTCAGATATAGCACCTTCAACGCGAGACGGCTCAAACGGCGCGATCGGCCATTCAGAGATTGGACGACGGATCCAGTGTGGACCTTGCCACCAAAGCGGGTGATTTATTAATTGCGAGGGTAAAATACCACGTGACACAATGTCACTAGGGTTCAATGCCCCATCGATGTGAAAGAAACGGTCAGGTGACAGAAGTTCCTGAATTTTACACACGCGGTTAGCAACGAATGTTTGCCACCGGTGCGGCGACGAATGAATCCACGACAGAGCGATGGTGGAATCCGAAAATGCGAATACATCTTCAATGGGATAGCGAGCATGAAAAACGTTATGAACTTGATTTACAAGTTTAGCGAGAAGAAGCGCGGCGCATAATTCGAGCCTTGCTAGCGAAATAGTCTTTAGCGGAGCTACTTTCGATTTTGAACATACCAAATGAATGGATATGTCGCGATTAGGATGTGTTACATGTAAATAAATAACGCAGCCATAAGCTTTCATGCTAGCGTCTCCAAAGGCGAGCAGGTGTACAACGCAGCCTGCAGAGATACCTAAGTGACGAGGTATTTGTAAACTAGATAAAAGATATAATTCTTCTTTGAATTGACCGAAGCGATTAGTGATAGACTCTGGGGGCTCCTCATCCCAACCAATTTTAGCGAGCCAAAGTTCTTGTAACAAGAGCTTTGCATAAAGTATGACGGGAGCGACAAATCCCAATACGTCAAACAAGCGAGCGATGGTAGAAAGTATAGCGCGTTTAGTGTTACCTGCGGATGATGCGGATGTAGAAAACGAAAACACATCTGCGGTAGGTAGCCACTTTAAGCCTAATACTTTCAGCGAGTCACTATCGTCAGTAAATTCAACAGAAGCGCGATGAGACTCGGGCAAATGAGCTAGAAGTTCAGGCGAGTTGCTTGCCCATTTGACAAGATTAAATCCGCCAGACTTAAATAGAGCAAGTAACTCGTCTGCCAAGCGAATGCCATCCCCGACAGAATGTACAGATGTCGTAAGATCATCCATGTACAGTTCCCGAGTGGCGACCTCTGCAGCCAGAGGGAAGCGAGCGCTTTCATCGTCAGCTAATTGACGGATTGTACGCATAGCCAAAAATGGACTTGACCGAAGACCGAATGCGACAGAATTAAATTGAAGTATACGAAGCGGTTCGATATCATTAAATCGATATAATATTTTTTGATATTTGCGGTCAGTTTCGGTAAGGAAGATTCTAAGGTACATTTGCTGTATATCAGCGGTGATAGCAATTTTAAAATAGCGAAAATTTAAAAGAAGTGAAAATAAATCGGTCTGTAGATTCGGACCAGTATGCAACAAATCGTTAAGCGATATGCCGGTATCGGTTTTAGCGCTAGCGTCCAAAACGATGCGAGTTTTTGTTGTCGCCTTATCAGGTCGTACAACAGCGTGATGTGGAATGAAATATCCTTCAGTTAAAGCGGTAGGAGAATAAGGTATTTCGGATAAATAACCTTTATCTATATAATCAGCGATGACGTTATTATAAGCTTGACGTAAAGCGGGAAGAGCGTTAAATTTACGTTCGAGCGCTGAGAAGCGGCGCTGAGCGATAATAAAGGAATGACCTAAAGACTTAGGATCGCCCTTAAAGGGTAGCGACACACTAAAGCCACCACAAGACGTTCTTGATACGGTAGCTGCGAAAAGTTTCTCACAGTCGTGATTTTCGGGACTTAAATTATTTATAGAAGGCACCTCTTCAAGCTCCCAGAACTTAGTTAAATCATAATCTAAATTGTTAATTAAAGGACCGAAGGACCAGACTACACCATCAGAGTTCATAGCAGGTATCTCCCCCATGATAATGTAGCCAAGAGTCTCGAGAGCGTGCGGTGCGGAGCGAGCGATATCCGAACAATCAGCTGACTGCGCGAGCGGCAGTATCACTTTACCTCCGCGTATAATGAAAGCGAACATCTGAACACCGAGAATCGCGTCAATATTCCCGGGCGAGTTCCAACAATCATCAGCGAGCGGTAAATGATTAAAGTGATCCATAATGGATGCAGGTATAGAGCGAGTAGGTAGCTGATCAGTGATATGATCAACCACTAGCAACATCAAATTATATTGAGCGTCAGAAACGCGCGATTGAATCGTAAGCGAAACGTAACCTTTAATAGGCGCGGAGATCGAACCTACAGTTTTCAAGGACGAATTAACGAGCGGTTTAATATTTAATTTTAATTTATTGCAACATGCGAGCGTTATAATATTATTTTGCGAAGCGCAATCAATTAAACAGCGTATAGTAAAGCGTTGTCCATTATTAGGAACATATACTTGAGCGGTAGGCAAAACAATTGTTTTATTATATTTATTAGGTGCGAGTTGATTACAAGAATGCAAAGTTATAGAACTCGTACATTCCTCGGCAGCGCGCGACGAAGTCGCGGGCGGCGCAAGCGATGGTTCTGCATGCGTGTGCATGCACACGGACGAGCGCTCGTCGGGTCGCGTACGACCGGCGTTCGTGTCGGCAATGGCGTTAGCTGCGCTCGCAGCGGTAGCGGTCGGGCGATCCGACAGAAGGCGCCAATTCTGTTGGCTGTCGTTAGAAAACGAATAGCGCGGACGATTATCAAAATGCAATAGCGAATGGTGTTTTTTATGACACTGTTTACAAACATTACGCGAGTGACAATTAAATGTATTATGTTGTGAACTGAAACAATTATTATGCATAGTTTATTATCTACACTAATATTATAAAGAGGAAAACTTTGTTTGTTTGTATGTTTGGTTGTAACGAATAGGCTCAAAAAGTACTGGACCGATTTTAAAAATTCTTTCACCATTTGAAAGCTACATTATCCACGAGTAACATAGGCTATATTTTATTTTGGAAAAAAATAGGGTTCCGTAAGATATTTGGGTTTTTCGGACACAAGGTGTAAAAAATCAACCAGAAAAGTTACTTATTTTGCGTACGCTGCCTAAACTATAAAAGATAGATCCATAAAATGTTCTAATTAATGGTAGATCTTATAAATATCTACAAAGAAGTCGGCGACACACTATACCTATCTATATCGAGTGAGGCACAACAACCATTTTTTTATTTAAAAATCTTGAATTTTTTTTGTACTACATTTAAACGCGTTTATTTTACTCATGCTATTAATCCTTATCAAATTAAATTATTTCATCACTAAGTACAGTTTATGTAGATAATATTTGGTCTTTGAATGATTAAAATTGGACGTTTGGTTTTGAAGTTATGGCGAAATTAAAATATTACGATTTCTGCTGCACGGCCCGTTGCGAAGTGGGCGTCACCAAGGCGGGGGTGCGCGTGCGGGAGGGGAGTTTAGATCTATGAGTAAGGTACCCGCGCGGCTCAGTCGCGAGGTCGGCTCCCTACGCAGCGGTCGTGCGCGAAGTCTAATAATTTTCGTGCGATTTTTTTTAGATTTCGTTCTTAAAACTACACCTACGCAAAAGTTCTTCTCAGAGCTAAACAAAAGTTCTTTTCAGGGCTAACCAACAGTTCTTTTCAGGGCTAACCAACAGTTCTTTTCAGGGCTAAACAACAGTTCTTTTCAGAGCTAGACTATTACACGCTATTAACATTTTCTTAAACATTTGAAAATGCCTAAGAGAGCCAGGTCTCAACTTTCTAAACATAGTTCTCAAGCACGGGCAGCAAGAATACGTCGTATGGGAGAATCTTCACCTGAACGTTCACAACGCCTTGCTGAACAAAATCAGAGAAACTCTCAGGTACGCGCACGAGAGTCGAGTGTCGAACGTTCGCAACGCCTTGCACAACAAAATCTGAGAACCTCTGAGTTACGTGCACGAGAGTCGAGGCTGGAGCGTTCCCAACGTCTTCATGAACAAAATGTAAGGACCTCTGACTTACGCGAACGAGAGTCAAGTGTCGAGCGTTCGCAACGCCTTGCCGAACAAAGTCTGAGAACCTCCGAGCTACGTGCTCAAGAGTCGAGGCTGGAGCGTTCCCAACGTCTTCATGAACAAAATATAAGGACCTCTCAGTTGCGCGAAAGAGAGTCGAGTGTCGAGCGTTTGCAGCGACTTAGAGCTCAAGCAGAGAGACAGCAGTTGTCCACAAACACAGTTCGCAATCGAATTTTAGCTAACAGCAACAGACTGGCTTTCAGATATGATCCGCAGGTTGATTATGCACAACAAGCGTCCGTCCAAATCGGAGTCATGAATAAGATCTGCTCTAACTGCTCTGCCAAGAAATGGACAGACGAACCTAATGGTATGTGCTGTGCTTCAGGTAAAATTTGTCTTCCTAACCTTCAGGAGCCACCACAACCAATAAAAAATCTTTTAACTAATAACCATCCATTATCTGGTCATTTTTTAACAAACATACGTAGATACAATAGTCTTTTTCAAATGACTTCGTTTGGCGCAAAAGAAATCAGGGAAGGAAATTTTATGCCCACTTTTAAAATTGAAGGACAGGTGTATCATCTCATTGGTAGCCTTTTACCACCGTCAGGCCAAAACCCAGAGTTCTTGCAAATATATTTTATTTCGGATGCAGACCAGTTATCGTTGCGATCAAGCATCGCACCAACCTTAAAAATGGATTTAATTCGTGAATTACAGACCGCTTTGAATAATCATAACGTGTATATACGAAGTTTTAAACAAAACTTAGAACTTAACTCCTCAGATAATTTAAAGTTAATTATTCATTCAGATCGCACTCCACTGACAGCACACAGAGGCAGATATAATGCTCCTACTGTAAACGAGGTAGCCGTTCTCTTGGTCGATGAAGACAAAGGTCCCAGGGATATAGTCTTACACGGTAGAGACGGACAGCTCAAAAGAGTTTCTGAGCTACATCGGTCCTATGATCCACTACAGTATCCTATAATGTTTGCGACAGGAGAAGACGGTTATTATTTGACTATCCCTCAGCAGGGTTCTGCGCGTAATAAAACTGTTTCGTGCATGCAATTTTATGCATTTAGATTAATGTTTAGAACTAACTCTTTTAATCCGTCGCTCCGGGACTGCCGGCAGAAGTGAAAACTTAGTATTAATTACATTTAAATATTTTCATCATTAACAACTTAACATACACAGAAAGACAATCTGTGCAGCCTGCGGATAATGACTGCGTCGTCAATGTTACTGTCGGTGTCTGTGAATTGACCTGGGAATCATTTTGCTGACCGTGTCTTTCCTGGGTAGGCTTTTTGCAGCGGTAACCGACATCCACGCGGGCGGAGCCGCGGGCGACCGCTAGTGTTTTATAAAATTAAAGCGATCCTTTACGGGCATTTTTTTAAATGCACCACATTCATATAAATGAACGTGTTGCAAAGTATTACAACAAATACAAGCGGTTTTATTATCGTTACTTTCGGTAATAGTGAATGTATGCGAATCTTTCGATGTCGCAGAGCGGCCAAAAGAATTAGACCCTTGCGGTTTCAAAACGTTCTGTCGAGCGACAGTGGTACGTTCGAGAACTTTAATGTGATGACGGATATAGTCTACTAGATCAGTACTAGAAGGGACCTCTTTGTCGCGAACAGATAATTCAAAGTTTTTTACTGTTTGAGAATCCAATTTTTTAAGAGCTATATGGGTAAAAATAAAGTCATTTAAATCCTTAATGTTTAATTGTTTTAAAGCGGACCAAGATGAATGAACTCGTTCAATAAAATTATTTAATTGTGCGGGTGTATCAGAACAAGGTTTTACATCGAGAATGTTATTCAGGTACATAGATCCTAGCGAACGTTTATCTTGGTATTTAGCGATTAAAGAATTCCAAATCGTGCGATAATTGGATTCATTGGGAATAATTTCCGCGAAAACATTAAGGGCGTTCCCAGTTAGTTTACCTACGAGGTACTGAACGCGTTGAGCGTCAGTTAGATGTTTGTTATCATGCACGTTCGTTTTAAAATTTTGATAAAAGAGTGGCCAGCTTTCTGGCTCACCAGCAAATCCCACTAGGCTTAGCGGGGCTAATCGACAAGTAGTAAAAGTGTCACAAGTGGATTTAACACCCGCGGACACATCGTGACGAGACAGTAAACCTGAGCGTGTATGTTGGACAAACGAATACAAAGATTCAAAGGCTTCCCAATTATTAAAATTAAGTTTGTAATCGGGATCCTCTTCTAACAACAAGATGTTATTTTTATCGCAGAGGTCGTTGAATTGGCTATATAAGCCACTTATATTTGCCGAGGCGGCAAGAAACTCCTGCTTACTTCGGGTATCTATGTCGGACGGCGACAATTTGGTAGCGGTTGTGTATATAGCATTCATACGCGCGAATATTGCCTCTTTTTTAGCGATGATAATTTTAAGTGTAGCTTCGGACGCCATTTGAATGCAAGCAAGCGAACGTTTGAGAAGCTAAGCGACGATGTAGGTACTTACGTAGTAAAGCGCGTTTTGCGTCTACCTACTTACTTATGACCAAAATGAAATTTGGAGCAAAAATTACGTACCTAGCTAAATAGATAGGTATTACTGAACAAATATAACTTCAATGCAAGCAATAGATGATAGAATAGGTAGCAATACGTAAGTTTAGTGAGAGAAATGCGATAATAAGTATCGAGTACCTGCGCAATAGTTTGTAGGTACCTATTTAGCAAATTATAAAAAACGTAAGTAGCACAGCTATAACGCAAAGATATTATAGAAATATGCGTATAGACTTATACAATTGACGAATATTAGTGAATAGTTAGATAACTAATAATAAATTGTAGAAACAATTTGCGATGCGAAGTGAGGTAAGTAGATACCTACCCACTTATATAGAAAATAAGTAAAAAGCGTATGTTAGCGACGCGATTATTATGTATTTAAAACAACTTAGAATGTAGAATTAATTTTATAATATGTAATGTAGGTATTACTACCAATTTTGTTAGAGGGCGAGCGCGGGGTGACGCACGTACCGGAGGGGAGGGGTATTGGCTCTCCACCTTACCAAACAGTCGTCCAATACAACTGCCGAACGCCGCGCGCGTCCTCAGTCCTTTTGTATGTACTTACCCGACATTGAAAATATAATCGTTTAACCGCTAAACAGCTGTTTCCTTGAAAATCTCGCCTACAACCACGCATCGTCGCCTACAAGTGGTCACTTCGAGCCGAACTAGATGTTCAACACGCCACTGCCAAAAAAGATGGTCAACACCCGAAGCACGATGCGTAAAGGTGAAGTGAAGGACGTATCCGCGCACGCACTGAAACCGAAGAGCGAGGAGCAGAACCTTCCACAAGAGGATGTAGTGAAGGCGGGAACGAGTTTCGAGAAGAAACCTGGGTCTTCTCACGGAAGACGATCGTCGGCACCGTCGGTGCAAGCACAAAAGAAAAGACTCGAACTGGAGGTAGCGAGAGAAAAAGCTCGCATTCAAATGGAGCTGTTGGATAAGCAGCTAGCAGCGGATCTGGCAGATATCGATGATGAATACAGTCCACGAACGGAAGCATCGAAGTCGAATCATGGTGCTAACAGCGATATTGAGAAGTGGATGGAGCGCAGTCAACTGGAGCTGGAAAAGGGCAATGGCTGTAGCGAGCTGCACACGTCAGGTCCGGCCGACACTGATGGTACAATGAAGCAGCTAGCTAAAGCACTTACGGATGCACTTACCTCCTCGACAGTCCAGCAGAACTCCAAGCTACTCAGCCGACTTAGCACACCTAAGGAACTGCCAATTTTCAGTGGAGACCCGAAAGAGTGGCTACTATTCAAGCAGGCTTATGAAGAATCTACTGAAGTCTGCAAATTCACCGATAGAGAGAACCTCTGGCGGCTACGGAAGTGTCTACATGGTGCCGCTCACGAAGCTGTAGCAGCCCTATTTATGAGCGCTACCTCACCAGAAGTCGTCATGGCGACACTAAAATTACAATTCGGGAACGCTGATGTTATTATATCCCGCATTGTGGCTGAAGTGAAGAAGATGGGGAACCTATCGGCGGATTACTATCGAGAAATAGTACCATTTTCCATCAAAGTGAAGAACTACGTGGCGGCAGTACGAGCCCTCGGACGGAACGAGTACCTACATGGAATGGAAGTAGCTAACATCGTATTGTCCAAGCTACCCACTACTCTTCTCTCCAAGTGGGGGGACTACAGTTACCCGCTCATTGTTGCCGAATCACCTAAACCTAGACTAGATTTAATATCAGACTTTCTCACCGAAGAAGCGGTAAAAGTATCTACATGCAGTGCGAGTTTACTACACGTGAAACTGGACAATACAAAACATAAACAGTGCGAAAATGTGAACAATATACAAACAGTTGCAGTTCAAAACAAAATTGATGAAAAGTGTCGTTATTGTCGTACCAGCTGTCACAAACTAAACGAGTGTAAAAGGTTCAATAAAGCATTACGTAAGGACAGATGGATACACGTTAAGCGATACCGTTTATGTTACAAGTGTTTGTTAGCGAACCATCGTAGGGAAACGTGTCCCGCTCCTACCTGTGATATAGACAATTGTGGACAGTCTCATCACCGTTTGTTGCACTACGTACCGCGTCCAGACAATAGTTCGTCCGTGCCAGTAGTGGGAAGTGAGGAATCCGAAATTCCATCCGAAACAGTCGCTCACATAAACGCCAATAGTTCCGTGTTATTAAAAGTTGTACCTATAAACATTCACGGTCCAAACGGAATAATTAGTGCGACCGCTCTGCTAGACGATGGCTCAACAGTGTCATTGATAAGTGCCCCACTCGCCGCAAGGGCGGGGCTTCGCGGCCGCCGGGAATCTCTTCGTGTGCGTGGTGCATGGGACAACTCCGAGCTAGTGTGCGATACGCAGGTGACTAATATGACGTTGAGCGGAGTCGATGATAAACTGTTTTCGTTGAATGTGCGAATACTGAATGAATTAAATTTACCCAAACAGACTGTAACGGCTACTAATTGTGATAACTTTAGGCATTTAGACAATATTAGGCACACTTTATGTATAGAACAACCCAAACCACAGGTTTTGATTGGCCAAGATAACTGTCACCTCCTGTTGACATTAGACACGATAATGGGTAGACCAAATGTACCGTGTGCCACACGCACACCTTTGGGCTGGTGTCTGCACGGCAGGGTGCCGTACATTTCCGCCAAAACGCTCGAGCATCACTCTTCTCTTTTCATTTCTGATAATACAAGCGTCACAAAAGGGGATGATCGGGATCTTCATGATCTTCACGAACAAGTAGAACGTTACTTCTCTATTGAGTCTATGGGAGTCTCTGCCTGTAAGTCACGGCAGAACTCGGAAGACCAACGCGCCTGGAACCACCTGGAACAAACGTCCACGCTCGTCAATGGAAGGTGGCAAGTTGGCTTACCTTGGAAGGATGAGAATTGCAAAATGCCCGACTCATTACCTACGGCAATGGCCAGGCTGCGGGGTGTAGAACTGAAAATGAAAAAAAATGAAGTGTACGCCCAAAAGTACCACGAACGAATACAGCCCTTATTGGTCAACGACTATTGTGAAAAGCTGGTACAAGAAGGAAGTAAAAGAGTTTGGTACTTACCACACTTCGGAGTTGAGAACCCAAACAAGAAAAAATTACGCTTGGTGTTTGACGCGGCAGCTAAAACTAACGGATCGTGTCTTAACGACTACCTACTGAAAGGACCTGATCTGCTTAAATCTCTTTTCGGAATAATGTTAAGATTCCGCGAACACAAGGTAGCCGTTACCGCAGACATTAAAGATATGTTTTTGCGCGTAAAAATACGGCAAGAGGATAGGGATGCTCTTCGTTTCATATTCCGCGGCGATCCCACTACGTCGCCCCATACGGATGCATCAGAGAAGAAACTACAAACCTACGTGATGTCATCATTGATATTCGGCGCTAACTGCTCGCCTTTCATAGCTCAGTTCATAAAAAACAAGAATGCTCAACGGTATGAATCATTGATGCCCGATGCAACAGCTGCTATATATACAAGTCACTATATGGATGATTATATTGACAGCCTACCTGATGAAAAAACTGCAATACAACTGGCTCGTGACGTCATGTTCATTCATAAACAAGGCGGGTTCGAAATACGAAATTGGACTAGCAATAGTGAAGAAGTGTTAGGCAGTTTACCTAGAAACTCGCTGGGAGAGGCAGCCGTAAGGTTCAAGATCGGACAGCAGTACGAGGGAGAACGCACGCTTGGTCTAATCTGGTGTCCCCATGACGATACATTAAGATTCGATGTGTCGCTGAAGCGCGTTCCTGAAAGTATAAAAAATGGCACAAAGAAGTCTTCCAAGAGGGAGATGTTGACAGTGATCATGTCTATTTTTGACGTCTACGGCTTTCTGTCACCGCTCACTATCAACGGTAAAATTATTCTACAAGAAACCTGGAAATTGAAGATTGGCTGGGATGATTTTATCACTGACACAATATTTGAAAAATGGTTCAAATGGATAACATTGTTGCAATCACTACATAACGTACGTCTACCTAGATACTATCCGAACGCAACAGCTAGCGCAAGTGGGAATGAGACGGAGAGAGAACCGGTCCCCAGTAGCCCGTCGCCGCATACACGGTGCAGAGCTCCCGCGCAAGCAATCGAGCCTACGATAACTACGAGTTATACATACGCACAGTTGCATATATTTTGTGATGCATCTATTAAAGCGATGTGTGCAGTCGCGTATTGGCGTTGGAAAGACAATGATTGTGTGCGCGTAGCGTTCATAACAAGTCGATGTCGCGTCGCACCCGTCAAGCCGGTATCGGTGCCGCGCCTGGAGCTTCAGGCGGCTGTACTAGCCGCCAGACTGGCTGAAACTGTAACAAAAGAACATAGGATTAAAGCGGAAAGAAAAATATATTGGTCTGATTCAAGTACCGTGCTTTCATGGATACGTAATGATGCTCGTAACTACAAACAGTACGTGGCGCATCGCTTGGGGGAAATAGACGAACTCAGCAACGCTAGTGAGTGGATATATGTACCTACGAAGCTCAACGTAGCGGATATTGGTACCAGAGAGACTTATGATTGTACTATACTAGAAAAAGAATGGATGAGCGGACCTACTTTTCTAAAAAGTGAAGAAAGTCAGTGGCCACGTAACGTTTTGTTTGAAACTCACAATTCTGACGTACGGGTTGAACATATACACACCTTTCACAAAACAGAATTGAACTTACCTGTACCTGACGCTATAAGGTTTTCATCCTGGCTTCGCTTGCTTCGAGCGACTTCAATAGTACTGAAATTTATAAATAAATGTAAGAAGATTAGTTGTGAGTTCGATACCACTATGGAGAACGCTGAAGTATTATTATTAAAACAATCTCAAGCCGAAGCGTTTGCAAAGGAGATAGCTGATATAAAAAGCGATGGATGTGTATCGAAAACCAGTAAAATACTTACCTTGTCACCTTACCTGGATGAGCTCGGAGTCCTGCGTGCTGGTGGCCGCATCGGTGCTGTTGCTGACGTATTACCTGAAACAAAAAATCCTATAATATTAGAGGGACGAAATTATATAGCCAGATTGATCGTGAGATATTATCATTTCTATTTTGCTCACGGCAACCAGGAAACAGTAGTGAACGAAATCAAACAAAAATACTGGATTACAAGACTAAGACCCGTTGTTAAAACTGTAACATCTAAATGCATGGCGTGCAGAATAAGAAAGAGTAAACCAGAAGTACCACGAATGGGAGACTTACCTCAAGCTCGAATGGCTCACCATCAACGGCCTTTTACCTTCTGTGGTGTGGATCTTTTCGGTCCCATGGAGGTGACCGTCGGAAGGCGTCGTGAAAAGAGGTACGGGGTACTCTTCACCTGTATGACTGTACGAGCTATTCACCTGGATGTGGTTGCTTCGCTTACCTCGGACTCACTCATAATGGCATTGAGAAGAATGGCGTCAAGACGAGGATGGCCACAGTATTTATTCTCAGATAATGGGACTAATCTGAAAGGAGCAAGTACAGAATTGAAAAAATCTATTCAGGATCTCGATGAAGAATTGCTGAAAAATAAAGCCTTAACTTACGGAACCAAGTGGACTTTCATACCGCCGGCAAGTCCCCACTGGGGTGGGGCATGGGAACGGCTCATTAGAAGCGTGAAGTCCAGCCTGAAAATTGTTCTGACGGACCGTGCCCCCAAGGATGAAACCCTGAACACGCTGTTAGCTGAGGTGGAGAACATGGTGAACAGCCGACCGTTGAGCCATGTATCGGTGGACCCGAACTGTCCTGAAACTTTAACCCCCAATCACTTTCTGGTGGGGTCATCGTCTAGCTTACCTCACATTGGTAAATTTGATGATTCCGATCTGCATCTCCGAAGACAATGGCGGATCTCTCAAAGGCTAGCAGACATGTACTGGTGCAGATGGGTAAACAGCCCCAGTCTTCAAGATCATTATTATTACCAAACCACGATTGGACCTGATGGTAGACTCGGAAAGTATGAAAGCGACCTGTGTATTGTATTGGAGGAAGTGAAGATAAGTTAAATGTGCTTTTTGTCACTGCCTTGGCAAATTGTTTGTATCTTAGGCTGTCAAGAGAATTATCATCTTTATCACCACGTATAAAGTGATAAAACAAGTTTCTGAACATTTTCGCTTATAACTTTTTTATTTATAGTTATACGACAAAAAGTTACTGTACCAAAGTTGTAGATAATTTAATTTGCAACAAAAAATGTTAACAATTTTTTTTATCAGATAAATACTTTAAGAGATATATCGTAAAAACCATTTCAACCCCTATTTTCAAGATGGCGGCCGTTCGACAAGGGTGGCGACCCCACAAACTTGGTTTTAGCTTTACACTGACCCCCCCTACACATCAAAAAAATAAAATTGCGTCCTCTAAAAAACGCAACCCCAAATGTAACTTTTCAATGGACTATATAGGAACTGCACTATATTCACATCATGATAATAATAACACAGTGGCAATAGCCCAGTGGTGTACATAACGGACTGCCGAGACGAGGTCTCGAGTTCGATCCCCAGTCGCCCCGGGCACACACCTCTGACTTTTCGTAGTTATGTGTATATTAAAAATGTTGATTATCGCTCGCTTAGTAATGTGCCCGGTAGATGGCAATAGGCTCGCCCCTATTACATTGAGACCTAAAAATAACTGGCGAATCGTGAATGTACAATACACCTCTGCCTACCCCTTCAGGGATACAGGCGTGAAGTTATGTTATGTTATGTTATGTGTTTGTTATAATAATAACCGTATTGTATTAGGGCTTTCAAGCGATAATACAAAATTATTTTGGTGTATGTATGTTTGTACGCATGAATGCCTGTCCACAGATTTCGTAGTTTTATTGTGACTAGTCATCTGTCACTACACACGCATCATGTCGTTCATTTCATCAAAATCAGTTCTGTAGTTTTTTAGGAATGAAAATCTCCGGTTTACTGGTACCAATCATCAAAAAAATAGAGGTATATTTTTTAAGTAAATTTAATTCCTTTTATTACTTTTTAATTCATGTCAATTTTCGCCTCATTAGAAATATTAAGTAAATATAAAACAGAGCCATCTTTGTATATATCAGTGAACTATGATACTGACTGCAATATTACACACAAAGTTACCGACATAGTACGTATATTACTCACTAGATGTCTCATTCTACAAGTTGCTATCTTACCATAAAAAAGAACCGTCTAAGAACACTAATAACTTAGAAGCGTAGGTCATCTCTAGATTAAGAGATATTAGCAAGTAGGTACTCCTACATACTCGTAGTACTTACTGGCTGTTGCCTCTATGCACCTTTATGTTACAATTAAACGAAAACTTATTTTTCACAGGAATCTATTAGTTCTGCAATAAAAAGTATCCTATGTGTCCTATGTATCCTATCTAACATGCGTTAAAGATTGATTTTGCTAAGTGCACATTTTCCTCTTAGATAAAAGAAGTTAAAATACATATTAAAACCTTTACCTTCTTACTTTAAGTAGGTATTGCATAATTGGGTGTCTGCGTCAGTATGTACTTTATTTTATACCTCCATAAACAATGCTCTTTTCTAAGATCATTAACCTAGAAAAGTTCAGTGTGAATGTAGAGTTTTAGGAATAGATGTACGAGTAGGTCCAAAAGCAGATGTATATATTGTGTGAGTGTAACCATAGTAAGGAAAGGAGCGGGTAACTAAACAGATAGCATCTGGACTCATTCAGCAGGATTAAGCCTAAATAGTATTTTTTCAATTTGAATCTTAATGTAACTAGATATAAATCATCAATTTTTGGAATAATTTATACAATGTTAATGTTGCAATATCCGTTAAGAGTACCGATACTTTTGCTCTCTTTTCTGTTTCTTTTTTGCGCTTAGAAATTCTGTGCAAAATGCATCTAGTTAATATTGTAACTGACTGTACTGCTTTGCTATTAGTAGCAATATGCTTTTTTTTTCGGTGGTTGCAATAGAAAGGTTGTATGTATAATTGTAAAATATACTTTACATTCACGAGATAACAATCAATTTGAATCAATAATTGCCGAATGACAAGGTTGATGCTTAGAAGGTAATAGCTTCCTATGTAAAAACATATTGCGCTAAAGTTCTTCAATTAGCGATTTTGAAAACTGGTTACCTACATATTAATTATATTCTTTATTTGTTAAAACGTGTAAACATCGAGAACATACCATTGTAGAGATACCTATTGATTGTAACGTATAAAAGTGACTAAGTAAGATTGAATAATCAACAATATCGAATGTTTTATATTTAACATTACTATAAACGGTTGCATGATCAGAGGTATTACTCACCTTAACAAACTATAAAAGAGAAGGGAAAATAAAAGTCAAAAAGGGGAAAGAAAGTTGTAAGAAAACTATAGCTATCTTTCAATATAATATAACCCCGAGGTTATATTTGGAATCACACATACATACATACACTCATGTCTCTGGCTTTGTTCACTATTCGCTTAATTTCTGTTCCTACGCCCCACACATTCCACGAGCTTCCTACACACAGTCACCTCGTCGGTTCAGAGTGCAAACGTACATCTAATTTTATTTTTATCAATAATATGGCTGCATTTGAAAACTAATTACTTTTTAGTAAGTGATGATGTTATCGATAATGGATTATGATTGCCTAGACTCACTACTTTCTAGATTTGAAGACTCCCAGGATATAGCTTTCCAAAAACAAAATCAGACAATGAGCCACTTCTTAGCTCCATTCCTTAGCAGTACGCACAATGAACGTTTGCCTCTATATATCCACCGCTCTTTATTATCTCATGAACAACGGACTACATCATAAGTTCTCGTGCTAACTTTCGTAACCGCTCATATAAGGCCTTGATATACACTTAAGCCCCTAGTTAAGATATTTTCAAAGCAATGGCAGCACAGATAAGAACAAAAACAAACTTTAGTCCTTTTCATACGCAATATTTGAGATTGTATCGTCCAAAAACACGCATTATACAGATAACCTAGTGAACTGGAAGCAGCTGTTCACAGTAATGATATAGTCGTAAAATGCTATTATAAAGGCATTTAATATAGAGATTAGACAGGTAGGTACAGGCACCTACGAATGTAACTAACCAGAATTATAAATGATAAATTGAAAGAGTTAAATGGCGGGATAACGATGTTGAAAACTTACCACCACAAAAGCGCCAAACATATCAAATACGCTCAATGGAATGAATGATGGACGAGGCTCTGGCGCAGGCTAATCTCTCGGGGTTGGGAAGTCAGACTCCCATAAAAGCCGTAAGTATAGTCAAACCAAAAAGAGAAGGAGGACTAAGTGGACCTCAGACTCCAAGGTGAAAGCCTCGGATGCAACTGGGAACATGACAAAGATGGTGAATGACCATGTTTTCTTTTTCTTTTTTAATTGGTCCACAAAAGTAAACAATACATTGTACATGCACATATACATTAGGTTCGCTAAAAGGGATGTAGGTAAAGTCCTTCTTCCATGATGTGAACACTGCATGCGATTGTTAATAAATGTACTAGATATATTGTAAACATGATGTACAAATGAAGTAGTTATCTATCTAACCATCAAAAACATCAGTTATTTGTAATCCTTAGCCTTTTATTTTAGTTAAAAAATGATTATTGGGTAATTTAATATTAGTGGAATGTTCCGGTGTTGTTGGATTAAGAAATTTATATTTTCAGGGTTTTTACTTTGACTTTGACTGGAGTATTTATTTAGGAAAAAACATATTGACTAAAAACAAAATTAAATAAACTAAAATATTTACATTCTAAAAAAAAGGGAGGAAGTATGTACAAAGTAAAAAGTTAAGGTATCAAAGAATTATACATTTTACTTATATATTAATATAAGGTAATCGAGGAAGAAGCTAAACGACTGACGACGAGTGAAAGTTACATGTTGTTAAATCATAATCTATCTTTGTTCCAAATTTCAGCCAGATTCTAGCCGTTTGAGCGTGACTGAGTTACAAACATTCCAAAAACCGTAAAAGGTTATAAGATCCTCATACACTCTGCTTAACCCGCATGGTCTAAATGGAGAAAATTATCTATAGCCAAAGCTTATCAGTTTATGCGGTGGACAAAGCATAATAGTTGCATTCGCCAGCAAGGACTAAGTAAAGATATAGCAATACTAGATATGACATAATTAAAAATAATCAAAAATGCATTCAACTGTAAGATAATACTTCGAATTCATCTATCTCTCTATAATCAGGTCTCTATTCATTGTGGACAGAGTATTAGGCTCATCGACCACCCACCTAATCTTATAATAAGGGTATTGAAATAATGACTGGTCTTGACTGAATCTTCAACGCAGAGCCTAAACCGCTGAGGCTACAACCTTGTATTTCGGCACGTGAAGCCTTTTATATTATAATCAACCTCGCTGAATCAAAATTTTATAGGGTTTATCCTGTTTAAGAGAGGGCCTTACCCTAATTCTTCTTACGTATAATAATTGTTCACCTCTGCAGGTAGTAAAACCCAGGCAACACCTCAGATAAAAAAATCATAAGGTAAGGTGAGTCTTCCTCAAGTAAAACATACTTTAACTATTGCAGCATTGCTCGAGGAAAATGTGTGGTTATGTCCCTCCCCGGATAAAATGTGCTATACTTTTGAGTGCATGGTGTGGAATGATGGTAATGCACTACTGTCATTTTTATGTTACAATAGCTTAAACGGTCTTGAAATTTGAACGATTTTACTATCTTAATAGTTTTTTAACTATTTAATTAGCTAAAAAAAGACAAAAATCTGATGGGGGGCACCCTTTCAGATTTTTGTTTTTTTTTCAGCTAATTAAATAGTTAAAAAACTATTAAGATTTTGTAAGAATGTGTAGGCCTTTGATAACCAATAACACTGGAAACACAATAAACCACTACAAACTCAACGTCAACATTATATGAAAGAGTGGTACTTATTCATGCTGTTCTGCATGTAATTTTAATTGTCTGTACAATTTTTCAGACATAACTTATAACTAGAAGAATCTGCCTCTATCAAGTCACGTATCAAAATATAGCCGTACATACTTTTAATTGAGCTGCAAGGTGATGTAAAAAGTTACATATTATGTGAATATATACTGGCCTATTCTTATTGCATATACGAGTAGTATGCCATTTTGTAGACCGTGCTTCGGATGATTATACTAGGCATCACGAAACTTCAGCACAAATGACATTTTAATTGTTTTTTTTCGTCTGCAGTTTATTTGCTAATACCTCTAATGTAATCTCTAATAATTGAAAATTTATTTTGCAATATTTAACAATAAATAATATGTAACAATAAGATAGTAAAATATAGTAACATATAAATTTGAGATTAATTACATTTAGTACAGGTATATCGGTCATGTAGATTCAAAGTTAAAGGTCGTATTTTGATCTAAACTAATCACAAGTACAATCTGCCAACTGTTTCACGTTCACCTTTTGAAATAAATTAGGCAGTGTATTTAAAATTGGTCATGGACAACTTGTTAATTGTCTGCGATTAAATAACTAGCAAAATTTCATATGATAAGATTTATAGCAGCTTATATTCATAACTTATGAAATAATGGTCATCAAATGAAATGCAGATTAGTAAATTTTTCACGACAAGAAATTAGATTATTTCGAATTTTTTTTTCACTTTATTTTTCAATACGTAATAAATGATGTAAATACTTGGAGCAAACAAAATAACATCAACGATGACCTACATGTTTAAAATAATACATAATATTTAATTGTTGGTGTTGCGTTTGTTATCAATAGAATTATTTTTATTTATCAATCAAGTTGAGGGTTCATAGCTGCTCTAAGTGACGTTGATGTATTAACTAATTTTATTTTTTGATCCACATAGCAAAACCACGATCACTATGGCCGAATTACTAATAAATGTTTTATAATATTTCGATTAGCAGTTGTAGCTACTGGGAATAGGTAGTTTAAAAGTTTATTTTATTTTTATTACTAAAGTACATCTTCGGGAAAACTCGGAATTTGTTTCGCTTTGAGCTTTGAGCTTGCCGTACATGTAGTAGCCGTAAGTACTATAAATATATATTAAAGAATATTGGTGACCGAAATTACCAATATTCCCCCTAAACCCTCCAGCCAAGCTAAATTGCTTATGTTAGGAGTGGGTTCACGTCGGAAGTGTAATGGCCAAGATTCGAACCCGGGACCTTTCGATCGTAGGGTCGATTCCTTAACCACTAAGCTACCAACTGTGTGGTGTAACTGTCATCGTTTATTATACCTTCATTAACTTTTTTACATGTCATCATTTCGTTTAAGTCTAATCACATATAGAAATTCGACTGTATGAGCCTGACACACTACCTTTAATTGTTTACCTTATGACATGCCGCGAGATGATTTGCACAAAAGTTTAAAAAGATTACAAAAGAAACTAATCAAAGCACACAATGTCACTTCCATTCAAATATTTCGTTGTTCACCAGCGAGCATGCGACTTACGCTGGCGCAACCACTGCTCGCCACTCCACCACCACTCGCCGACCGAGCGCAACATGTTCTCACTTGTCTCACTGCGCGTGAGTATTGACATTTATTTCATTTACATAATATTACTAACAATGATCTGGTAGGTAGTTATCTAATGTTTGGGTAGCTATGTAATCAGTTGAACTTTCGGCCACAAAGCTGTTTGGTACTAAAACTCATAGAATCGATCTATTACATACCATAAAGCTGAGTTAGATATGTGTAAATTTTATTCTTTAAGGTTCGATTCCATGAAAGCAATGTCATTGAATGTGTTCCTGGATTTTGAACACAAAGGATTGTTTTTACTAAGTTTTATTAGTTTTTTGTGTGTTCTGCTCATGTAATATGTGTCTTACTTTCTGATTGAATACGTATGGTCAGCAACTGAAATACCTTTTTTTTTTTTTTTTTTTTATCGTGCGGAAATCCCTTCGGATACCCCCCCGCCGGCCAGCGGGGGCGGTTATGTCGGGCTTGCACCGACTAAAACCGCACGCCGTCTCGGGTCTTCAGACACCGGGGTGTAAGGTTAGCCATAGAGCATATCCCTCGCACCCCGGCTGACCCTGGGCCATCTCACCACTAACAGCATCGCTCATCCTGTCTCCTCTGAAAGCAGAGGAGTACGGAGAGCGATGTGTTCCCGCCACGTTGGGTATTGGCCGACGATCAATGCCAACCCTATGAAGGGGTGAAGGGGAAGCCATTGACCGCCGCCCAGGGTGTACCGGCCGCTCCGATTCCGTTCCCCCCGGACTGCAGCGGGATCGGAATCGGAGCGACACTCGAGGAGGTTACCCAACACACACCCCGCAACTGAAGTACCTAACTAAATAAATCAACCGGCACTATAATTGCATGTGTTAAGGATGCGTTCTTTCATTGCAACTGCTAACAAATTTAATATTTAGGTACCTGAAATAAGCAATGTCCTTACAGAAATACCAAAAACTGAGATTTTCAGTTATCCAATTTAGTGCTCAGATTATTCATACATAAATGTGACATATATCACGATGCTATTTCGCGATGATAATTTTTTAGAGTACACAATACCATAATAGATAAGCAATATTAGATATTTATATCTTTTAATGTATGAAAACCCCCAAATACCATCTCACTGAAACCAACTATGAACCAACAAGAATGCGGCAATAGACTAGCGACATTCTTGTTTAATAGCAGGCTTGATCTCTTCTTCAGTGGGATGGAAAAGTACTAATCTACTCCTATTCCCGTTCCGTGGCTTTATTTCATACATCATATCTTCGCAAAAAAAGGCGGCAGAAATCCTACGCTTTTGCTCCTGACTATGAATTGAGACTTTAGTGAGAAGCTTCCCAAATCCAATGCTGTTGCGCCCATACTGAGTAAATACTCATTTTTCTCAGAAGAGTCATTGTTGTGATATCACGAGGGTTGATTCTTGGTCTGTTTCTTTCCGAAGAATTTGTATTAATTCAAGAGTCCGCACTTGCATCACTTGCTTCAGCATCAGCTTTTTTAGACGCTATAAATAATCACAATAGTTCCTTGACCGCTTGGTCGCCAAAGTCATTTCGTCTACTAGGATTTAAGAACATTGCATCTCAAAAAAGGAAGCTCCAATGCCTCATTGCGCAACTGGCACAAGGGTGCTAAGGCTTTCCCTTCCAGACCAAATGACAAAGTCCCGAATTCGATTCCCACCAGTCTAAAGGAGACCACACTGTAGTCTTTTAGAATCCACACACTGGCAAGAAGAAGCAAGAATGGCTAAATATGCCTGAAGGGAATATGTTGTATGAACTCGCTGTTGCCTTAATGCAGCTAGGTAGCCATTTTATTTAGGGTTCTAAATATGTTCATTGCCAACGATTGCAAGACATAGGTATTTTAATAATGTATTAGCGCGTTTCTCTTTAATTGTTAGAATAAATTTGCTGTAGATCAGAATATTCCTTATTACGCTATCTGAAGTAAAGATATATACTTAGTTACTTCAAATTCAAAATACTTAACAAAATAAACCTTCCCAAACACGGAACATTAAATTATAGGCAAGAGTTGACCAAAAATCATAAAATTGTTGAAAAAATATAATTAATTACCTGCAAAAAAAGATGTTTACATGTGCACAGTAAAATATTTTTTTACGAATTATCCGAAGATACTTCTATGTCTATATATAATATAAATGAATACTTACTTGTCAATCATATCATATCTGAAAAAATTTAAATGAACCTTTTAGAATATTACCAATATTACCCTAAGATACGTTTTATATTGACAATTACATTTGGCCCCAGTGAACTCGATGAATAATACCACTTCTCAAATCTGCTATACGTTGCAATCTGCCAGTAAACCTACAAATTTATTGGCAACCTAGTTACTAATCTTGAATGATTGAAATAAATACTGTTCAAGTAAGCTTAAGATTTTTAAGACTAGTAACCTTCATTCAAAGAGAATTTTAGACTTCTACTCTATACTTAAAAGATTTATCAGTCATAAATTATTAACTACTGCTTATAGTTCAAATTTGAACTTAAAATTCGTACTATAAGCAGTAGTTAATAATTTATGACTGATAAATCTTTTAAGTATAGAGTAGAAGTCTAAAATTCTCTTTGAATGAAGGTTACTAGTCTAAGCGAAACAGTTGCTCATTTTGTCCACGGTTGCTAGATAATCTATAATATATAATTTTATTAAAATTACGTATTCGGTATTCAGTAAATCTGTATTATGTACTTAATACACTTAATTTTTAGCCATCCCATGTTCATGACTGATTGGGTGGGCAATGGATTTTTTCATGACTTCATGACATATCTCTATCCCTATGTGTTACGTGAGTAACAAATGTCTGGCCATACCACCTCCACTGGGCCGCGGTTGGAGAGGTAGACCCAAGAAGTGCTTGGCTTGGCATCGTAGAACATATGTGCCAATGATATCACTGCCAAGGATGCCCAAGACCGTGCGAAGTGGAAGAAGGAAAGTCGGAAAGTGGACCCCAGGCTTCGAGGTGAAAGCTTCGAAAGCTTTGTGTGTTAATTTTCACAGGTTCATCAATTTTGTGGGCTGCTTAACGTTAAACTAAATATTTTTTAGGAGTTGATTTATCGGTTTAGTTTTCATTTTTGTTTATCTCATCCTGCCAAAATAAATATTAAGTACTTCATGCATTAGAGATTTTAAAAAAAAAGGTCCGTGGCTTTCAGGTCAATATAATAACTTCAATCATTGATGGATTTGCAAAAAAAAATTTTAAGTACTTTTTTTAAAAGGGTCAGTAACTTTCAAATCTACAAGGTCACTTCAATTGTCGGACCTACAATCAAAATAAATATTAAATTTTAAAATTATTGAATTTCTATTAAAGGTCAATAACTTTCAGGTCAACGAAGTAACTTAAACTATGGAATCTATATATATAAAAATGAAACCAGTTTTCCGTTGTCACGACATAGCATGAAAACGGCTTGACCGATTTGGCTGATTTTTTTTTGTAGTTTTCTAATACTCTGTACAAGGTTCTTACGGGAAAAAATATTAAGAAAATCTCTCAGAAAGATTGAAAAATATACATTTAATTTTGCATATTTTAAAAAAATTGCGTTACGAATGTCAACGTCATTCAAGGCGGTACGAAGTTCGCCGGGTCAGCTAGTTTACAATAGAATATAATAGAAAGCCTGCGTGGCTCAAAGATTTAAAAAAGGGTTAGTAACATTCCGGTCAACAATCCATCGTCTTCAATCCATCGGACATCGGTAAAGATTCGAATCCTGCCAAAAAAATAACCGACTTAAACAGACTCATTAACTTGAACCATCATCATCACCTCCAGCTTAGGAACTTAAAGGTATTCTTAATAAAAATAATAGAAAAAAAATAGAACCTTTCGGTGAGAGATTATCTAGGCCCCGATTCAGTAAAATTAAGTCTTTAAAACGTGTGATTTCAAAGTAACGAAAATTATAAAATTATAATTTCAATATCTAATTGTAAACAATGAAATTATAAGTGATTAGCTGACCCGACATACGTTTTCCTACCTTAAGAACTATAGAGGAGACGCCATGAGATAATCCGCTCGAAAAATGTGCGTAGTGATCCCAGGCTACAATATGACCGATGTCGCCAGTCGCTATTGTGGTCATACCCCTTTCTCCGACCCCTATTAACTTATTAGCATACCTCAAAAGGCTATTAGGTTATATCATATAACTTTGGTAAAGTCAAGTGTTTAATGGGTGTGTATTAGATCATTCGCAAATAAAATATTGCATGCCTAAAATGTTTAGAATCTCTGTATCTCTCGAATGGTAGAAAGTAACGTAGAAAGAAAATATGAAAACTATTGTAGATAATCGCATCTTTAAATTCATCAGAATCAGCAGTGTGACAATTACTATTTTTTATATCGATTTTGACCTTACTGAGGGGGAAAAGTCCGTTGTATAATCCAATTCCACTACGTTATCTACCAATTATAAATCTAAAACATCCAGAAACTTAGTCAAGCACACACACAAATTTTATGAGCTTTACAATTTAATTGAATGCTTCTGCTTTCATAAGAAAAGAGGTGCCTTTATAAACCTTCAACCCATAGTTCATTCTCTTAGGGCTTTTTTTAAACTCAAATACACGAGAGCGTTTATTTCTAACCAGTATCAGGTATATGAATTTTAATGCTTCTTACTCTAAAAATTATGTACTTTCCATACAAACTTTAGGGGTGAAATACGTATACATTTATTTTTAACCAGAAGCAGACACATGAAATTTACTGCTTCTAATTTTGTAAAATAATGGACTTTCCACCCCGTCAATCCTTTTTTTTTTATACCCTTAGGTGTGAAATTTCTGAAAACCCTTCCTTAGTGGGTGTTAACGACACGAAAGGCATCAACTGTCAAAATTTTAAGTTTGTAGCTCTAGTGGTTTAGGCTTCACCTTAGTGAATAGGTCTGTCAATTGGTCAGGACAAGTAATTATTTATGTGTCGAAAATATTTTTTCCGTTAGGCCGTGCAGCTAAATTCGGTTTTATTTGGCAATTCCTCAAATAACAAACCTTGACAACCTAATGTTTCAAGGTTACGCTAGTAATATATGCCCGATCACTACAGGCAAAGTTGAGGAGGTGCTGCAGGAGAGAGGACCACGTGTGCCGATGGTATAATAGCTTTTCATATAGCCGAAGGTCTCAGGTGCACAAATTACAAAACATTTTGCGGTCTGCAGATTTTTAAAATGAAAAAACCTTGGGCCCCTCGTTTCCGATGCATCTGTTCATGTATCAGTCGATATGTCAATCGAGCCCATTAAAAACGACTGACAGGACAAGGTTACATTATAAAGGTTAAAATTTTTAAGTCGTTAAGTTTCTCAAATTCTTTAATTTTCAGCGGAATTTTCTTAATTTTTTTTTTCGTAGGAACCTTCTCCTGACAGTAGCAAACACAACAAAAAAGAAACAAAAAATAAGGTACAACAGTTCACGTGTGATGCAGTGACCAAGGGAAATAGGGATTCATTTATATATATAGATTCTGAAGGTCATAAACTAAGGAAAACGAGGGTAGTTTTGTTTTGACAGATCATATGGAACACCAAAGTTTTCTTTATAGTCGAATTGAAATTACGCGTTTTGAAATGGTGGCGTTACTGAATCGGACCCCTGTTTGGTATGTTGATAGACTACATCAGTTGCGGAACTTCTTTTTTAACCGAGCGCCAATCCGGGTTGCAACCAAAGCTGGCACTTTGTAGCCTAGGGTCCACTCCTTTCGAGGGCTTACCCTGGGTGCCCGGTAACGGACACTTGGGGAGGACACCGTGCGGTTTTAGTCGATACACGACATAACCACCCCCGCTGGCCGGCGGGGGGGTATACGAAGGGATTTCCGCACGTAAAAAAAAAAAAGGGTCCACTCAACAAAACTTCCTTTCCATAATTTAGTTTGATTAGTTATGACGGGAGCGACTACCGTCTGACTATGTTGTGATGACACCCACCAAGATCATTATGACTAAAGCCAACCACACCTGCAAACTGAGATTAAGCTCTGGGTCAGTAGGACGACCGTCCGTAAACTGAGTTACGCTACTGAGTACCGTCGCGACGTAATTCTCAATTAATTAAATTATTTTTTTCGTTTATATGAGTTTTGCTCAACTTTACCCTGTAGGCCCGAGACGGCGTGCGGTTTTAGTAGGTTCAAGCCTGACATAACTGCCCCCGCTGGCCGGCGGGGGGGTATCCGAACGGATTTCCGCACGAAAAAAAAAAAGGTACTGGGGAAGGTTGAGCTTCGGGGACCTGCATCGGATCAGGAAGGAGCCAACGCCTGAGTGCCGTCACTGCGACGTGAGCGAGGACTCGGGGCTGCACACGCTGGTGGACTGCCCAGTGTGGGAGGCGCCGAGGCGTGACCTAATGGCAGCCATCGGAGTGGGTGTCCTCTCGCTCGGCAGCATGATTGCGGCAATGGTGCGGAGCGCGTGCGCGTGGGCCGCCGCCACCTCCTTCTGCGAGCATGTAATGTTCGCGAAGGAGATGGCGGAGCGCGCCCGGGAGAGATTTAGAACTCTCCCAGCCCGCCATGCCGGCAACATGCTTGCCGCGCGTCGCAGGCGACTCAGTCGCCGAAGGTCGCTTAACGACCTCCAACCTCCATGAGCGCAGGCCTGAGGGTGGCAGGTGAGGCCGCCTGTCACCCCAGCAGATGCAGGCCGGGACGGTGGGGCGACTAGCACCCCTCCCCCAAACCGGGGCAAGACGGTGACACCGTGGTTCCCAAACCCGAGGGGGCCCTCTCGTAACCGGAGATGGCCCGGGGTCAGTCGGGGTGCGAGGGATATGCTCTATGGGCAACCTTACACCCCGGCGTCTGTAGACCCGAGACGGCGTGCGGTTTTAGTCGGTTCATGCCCGACATAACCGCCCCCGCTGCCCGGCGGGGGGTATCCAAAAAAAAAGGTACTGGGGAAGGTTCATTGTTAAGTATTTTGAATTTGGTAACTAAGTATTTATATATCTTTACTTTAGATAGCGTAATAAGAAATATTCTGATTTACAGCAAATTTATTCTAACAATTAAAAAGAAATACTCTGATACATTCTTAAAATACGTCTTGACAATGAACATATTTAGAGGCCCTAAATAAAATGGCTACCTAACTTCGGAGTGACGCTTGTGACAGAAGGCTCTACGACACTACGACGAGTTCATACGACCAATAGCCATTTATGCATATCTTGCAATTCTTGGATAATAATTTATGGATTCTAAAAGAATATAGTGCTGTCTCCTTTGGACTGGTGGGAAATATGCTATATATGCTACTAATATACTCTTAGAGACGACGAATCGTTTCGACGAGTACGTTAGTAGAATCTGAATATTTTCATCTAAGCTATGAATTTTCTAAAAAAATATACTATACTAGCTGCAGCCCGCGGCTCCACCCGCGTGGAATTTCGTCCCCGTTCCCGCTTCCCATGAGAACCTATTCCGTTCCGTTTAGCCATTAGAGCGTGATTGAGGAACAAACATCCAAACTTACAAACATTTTCACAAACTTTCACATTTATAATCTTATACAGTAGGAAGTAGGAGTAACAGTGCTAAGGACCCCATGGAGTTTCATCAGTTAATTAAATATAGCCTTGTATAGTCGAACAACCGCCCAAAGTTGTAAAGCATTGAAATATAAATAGGTTATACAAATACCGACGCCACACCCTTACCTACCTAATATCTTAGGCGTGAATTATACAGAAAACGCATAATAGTCCGATCAATCTAGATCAAAAAATGAGAGTGAAGGTACATAAAGTCCCAACAAGCTGAAAATCAGTAAAATTGTTCAAAACATAATAGGCATTTTGACTATATTTAAAATATTGTACGAATTGTTGTCATCCTAATAAAATGTACCGTAAAAAACATATTTTATGGATTTTCAATATAAAATAAGTTCTTTTTTTGTTAAAAAATCAAGATTAAAATCTGACTTTTTTTGAGATTTGATCACGTGCTTATAAACGCTCTGTGACGTCACACATAAGTAAACAGAGTTTTTCAATACAGGCTGTCTGCATTTCCTAGTGTTAATCGACTGGTTCAATTATTAATTACTAATAATGTTTCACTTTTATCTTATATATCTCAAAATAAACCATTATTTTTGCAACTAATTTCAATAATTATATAAACGTGCTTTAAGTCGCTTACTGTTTACTTTGGTGTGACGTCACATGTCACGGGATCCGTTATGGCGCGTACTTTTTTAAATCAAACTTTAATATTGATTTTAATAGTAAACAAAACAGTTCTCAAAAAAATATTGATACAATCTGCATTTTTATATTGTAATACATAATACAGAACTATTTTTTAGCAGTAGTCAAATACCATATTGTAAATAATATTTAAAAGTTCCCCATCACTCTCGTGTATGGTTTTTTTTTTATTCAAGGTCAAAAGTCAAAAAAATGAGTTTTTCGCGATTTTCAGCAAAACGTTACCGTTTTTCATAAAAGTACCTTAGACAAAATTGTAGATCATAAAATTATCTATGAAAAATGTATCATTACTTTTCCTACGAGTCACCTTTTCTGAGATATAACGATTTAAAAAGTTATAAAAGTTGTTATCGTCATAATATGCATGAGTACGCCACGTATATACATCTCTAGAGTTGTTATCTTCTTTTCTTTATATATAAAAATGAATTGCTGTTCGTTAATCTCGCTAAAACTCGAGAACGGCTGCACCGATTTGGCTAATTTTGGTCTTGAATTATTTGTGGAGGTCCAGAGAAGGTTTAAAAGGTGAATAAATATGGAAGTTGTTATCGATTGTAGATTGGCAGTACGAAGTCTGCCGGGTCAGCTAGTATATTATATATTATGAAATACCGTTAGTTTTGAACGTCACTCTGTAGTGAAAACACACACACGTGAAAACTCGCTGTGATACATCTGCAGTTTACAGGAGGGGTAAAACAGTAGTTTTCAAAATGTTTGAAAAACAAGATTTAGTTCAATGTGCTTAAGTTTTTAAAAAGAGTAATTCAACTCAACAAGAAGTTATCACCAACGGCATCCGCTTTCTTCTTTCTATGTACGGAGCTTCTAAAAAAACTACCTGTTTAGATAAGCATCGATATGCATGTTTCTTTAAAGATACTAAAAATAAAAACAAGTTCAATTAGCTTGTCTTCCTCCAACCTCAGTTGCTGCTCATCAACATCTTTTTCGGGTATATTACCAATTTCAAGTGTGGCTTGGTTATCAGCTAGACCCTACAGACTGGGGTTGGAAGTTGGTCAACAATATAAATATTAGAGCCAGTTCAAACTTTACTTCCACCTGCGCCGGAAAAACTGCTGAACACGATTTTTTGCAACTGCAAAAAGGGACGCAGTGCTAAATGTGGTTGCAAAAAAGTCGGACTGTTTTGTTCTCTGGCATGCACAAATTGTCAAGGCCGGTCGTGCTCTAATGTTGAATCACAAACAATGGAGGATTCATTTGATTCCGACGAAGTGTCATGCGATACATCGCTATTGACGCAATTTACTTGCATCCAAAATGAAGATGAAGAAGAAGTAGAAGAAGAAGAAGATCAAGAAGAATTTGAAACTTACGAATCAGGCGAATGAACTTCACCACTTTTTTTAAATTTACATCGCTTTTATCTTTTCCAATCTTTGAAAATTTCCGTTATTTTGCAATAGTTTCACATTAAACAATTAAACAACCCGTGGAGTAGGCCTACTGGGGAAACCACGTTAAAAAAACCGCGCTAAGTACACTACCACATAGGTGGCGTGGAAACGTGTGCATATTATGACGATAATAACTTTATAACTTTTTGAATCTTTATATCTCAGAAACGGTGGCTCGTAGGTAAAAAAGCATTGACACATTTTTATAGATAATTTTTGATCTACAATTGTTGTTATCAATACTTTTATGATAAAAGTTACCATTTTGCTGAAAATCGCGATAAACTCATTTTTTTGACCTTTGACCTTGAATAAAAAAAATCCATACATGGGAATGATGGGGAACTTTTAAATATTATTTATAATTATGTTTTGAACAATTTTACTGTTTACCAAGCTCTAGGTAGCTTTTTTCCGCGATTTTAGTTTCGTATATTTATTTGAGTACTAGCTGTTGCCCACAGCTCCGCCCGTGTGGAATTCTGATCCCTTTCCCGCAATCCATAGGGTCCTATTTATCCTACATGTGTTATTCCAGACTATAATCTATCCCTGCCAGATCAGCTAGATCTGTTCTGCCGTTTGAGCGTGATTGAGTAACAAACAACTTCACAAACGCTAACATTTATAATATAGCATTCTAGAACCCATATTACAAGCTATGCTTTAGTTTGGATAGCACTGTGTAATAATTATGTCTTAGAATAATTTTATTTATTTATCATGTTACCACCCTTAACTATTTCTAGGAGCAACACCTACTATGTACTATTTACACAATGGCTAATAGATTTGGGCGATGTTGATGCAAACAGAGTAATGGCGTGCATGAACATATTATACCTACTTGTGTAATAATTACGACAGTTTGTTGAAAAGCCTACTGACCATTGTGTGATCATTGAAATCCATTCAAACCGCATCAAGTCATTATAATAAAAAAGCCTCGTTATATAGCACAGTCATTCACAGGGGAAAATAGGCAATATACCACTTTATAGCCGAGTTCGGGGAGATTATTCAATTGTTATGTCATTATACAATTAGCTTCGTATATGCACGATAAAAAAAGGTATGTAACGGAATCTATGAACTAGTTTTTGAGCACTTTAAACATCAGATTAATCTGAAATTTTGCATACTACTACTCGCACGTAGTAAAAAGAGAGATATATTGTAGGCTTTTAGGCAGCTCTGTGAACATCGCGACCGCCGCGCGCGCCGTGCAGGGTCGTTGACCTTCATCGTGAGAATGCACAATGATACACGATTCTCGTTGCAAATGTTGCACCATCTTTCACTTTGCAATGCAAAAGTACCTTTATGATTTTCTGTATTTTTGTTTTATATAAATTCTGATGACAAGTTAGCCTTCGTGATCTGTCATAAGGTGTTCTGTTGACGCATCGTGATGTTGAAATATCCAACACCAAATGGGATTTTTTTTACGTGTGTAAACCCCCACGGGCTTTACCCCATCGGGCCAACGATGGGGTGGGCGTGTCGGAATCCTCAAGTGTCCATTGCCGGGCAACCCGGGTCATGTCCGTGTTATTTAATTTTTTTGTAAATTTCAATTGCTATTTTGAGTCTGGTCTGATAATTACACATTCACGCCGCTTTCCCATTGGGGTAGACAGACACCACATCTTGCTACGATCCTGGCATACACCTTTCATTTCTTCTTATATTTGTATTTTGTTTATCATCTGACATACTTCCTCAATTTCCTCCTCTAAGATTTCAAAGTAGCAAAGTTAAAGGCGAACTGTACCACACTTATTAGTTGATAATATTGCCTGAAAAATTATATATACTATATATTGGGCACAATGAATTTGGGAAAGTGGCTAAAGAAGAATAATATTAAGTTACAAACATGTAATTATAGTACCTTTTTTTTCGTGCGGAAATCCCTTCGGATAGCCCCCGCCCTCCCCCTGTCGGCCAGCGGGGGTGGTTATGTCGGGCTTGAACCGACTAAAACCGCACGCCGTCTCGGGTCTAAAGATGCCGGGGTGTAAGGTTGCCCATAAGTAATTATAGTACCTAATAACCCAATTCCAAAGTAACCAAGAACTTGAAATTTGTACACATTCTAAGATTTCGAAATATAGTACACTAGCTGTTGCCCGCGGCTTCGCCCGCGTGGAATTCCGATCTCGTTCCCGTAACCCATGGGAACCTATTCCTGGGATAAAATTACGTGAAGCTTTTGTATGGGAATATAAAAAAGTTTTTTTTTTCAGGCAATTTTTAAATTTTTATCTCCGTATTAACCATCCTCGTACTTCAAGGAATATTATAAAGAAACAATTAGCGAAATCGGTTCTGCTGCTCTCAAAATTTGCGCTTAGCAACACATTCAGCTATTCATTTTTATATTATAGATAATTCAAATATAATTGCTGTGAATTTTGACAAAATATAACGATAGCATTTTCTCCCTATTGTATTTAATAAAAAATACGGAGAAAATTACTACTACATACTTTAAAAAACATTAGCGATGTAAAATTAATACATTCATCTTCAGCTCCTGTTTTCGTACTTTTATTTATTTTTATTTATTTATTTATCTACACACACAATCAGACATAAGAATATAAAAAATGGAAAAAGAAGTACAGAGGCTCTGCTTATTTCTTGAAGAAATCTCTTCCAGTAGACCTGCGAGAGGAGAGTTTGAAAAGAAGAGAATACGTTAACAGTGTTTCGTAGTGTGGTGTGGTGTTTAGTAGTGGTTCGTACCTGGTGTAACAAAATAGGACTACTACTATATTGCCGTTGTCGTAGACCAATCGCAAGTAATGAAAAACTTGAAAAAATATATGCGGAAAGGGACCATTACACTTTGTGGCAAGATGTGTTTTGTAGTTATTTGGGGTCTCAGGAATAGGAATCCGGTCATAGAAGCGGTCCTTGAATTTTGCATAGTCAAAAACCTGTAGCGCCCGGTCTATGAGGTACAGTTTTATGATTGTGTTATTTAAGTTATCTATATTTTATTTCTGTATAAATAACATAAAATGTATTTATGAAGAATGTATATATTTATAAAAAATTTACCTAAGTATATATACCCGCATTCTGGCATGTAATATTTAATTATTATTAAAAGTTATTCATCTAGATACTTTTACCTATATTAATTTCAAGTAAAATATTGTTATACTGCAGCAAGGTTAAGGCCTTCCTCAATTTTTTCTTCCGTCCTGTCTCAATAACAGTAAGTTATGTATGGATTACTTTTGCAGCAAGAATCGAAGCTTAAACAGCATAGTTTAAATGATTTTAATAACAAGATTAAGAATACCTAATTAGGTACTGATAATTATCATCATGCATGCAGGTGAGCAATAGGCATTGCAGGAAATTACTAAAGAAACCGGAGGTTTTTGTCTAGAATAAAATACAAAGAACTTCATTTAGTAAAAGTCAGACTAAACTTCTACTTTAGTAAACAAGCAAGATGTGGCATTCAAACATTTTTGTTTGAAATTAAATTACATATAATGCAATACTGTATTGTAGAATGCGATGTTTTAACAAGTTTTACCCCGATAAACGTTCATAAGCGCGTACGTAGATCATGTCCGTTTTACTTTGTGTTTGTAGCATTGCATTTTTTATCCTGTTTCTGATCAAATGATTATATCTAAAATTAACATCCATTTGGAGCACGGAAGTATTTTTGTACGCTAAATTTTAACAATAACTCTTTTATGTAAGATTGTAATTATTGTAATTAAGTTTTGCAATTAATTCACCCACTTCCGAATGACTGAAATGCCTTGGAATTTCGTATACATCTTAAGAACACGAATACTTATCATAACATAACATAACATAACTTCACGCCTGTATCCCCGAAGGGGTAGGCAGAGGTGTATTACACACCCACGATTCGCCAGTTATGTTAAGGTCCCAATGTAATAGGGGGCGAGCCTATTGCCATCTACCGGGCACAATATTAGGCGAACGATAATTAATACTTATCATGTTACAATATTATCCCAAGTTTTATTTTCATGCCATTTAAATATTGAAATAATTTCCAAAAGATGAAATTTAAAACGTAGGTAGGTGTATCCGAAAGGATTTCCACACGAAAAAAAAAAGGTAGGGAATGATAACTAAAAGTACCTTTTTTTTTTTTTTATCGTGCGGAAATCCCTTCGAAGACCCCCCCGCCGGCCAGCGGGGGCGGTTATGTCGGGCTTGCACCGACTAAAACCGCACGCCTTCTCGGGTCTTCAGATGCCGGGGTGTAAGGTTACCCATAGAGCATATCCCTCGCACCCCGGCTGACCCTGGGCCATCTCACCACTAACAGCATCGCTCATCCTGTCTCCTCTGAAAGCAGAGGAGTACGGAGAGCGATGTGTTCCCTCCACGTTGGGTATTGGCCGACGATCAATGCCAACCCTATGAAGGGGTGAAGGGGAAGCTATTGACCGCCGCCCAGGGTGTACCGGCCGCTCCGATTCCGTTCCCCCCGGACTGCAGCGGGATCGGAATCGTATGAGAACGAAGCGTATGAGAACGTGCATTGTCATGCATTAACTTAAAATCGGAGCCAAGGGTTTGTGCAAATGGATGAACATAAGGCCTAAGAACATCCTCAACGTAATTTTGAGCGTTCATCTTTCCATTTACAAAAACGAGCTCAGTTCGTCTGTTTCTTCATAATACCCGCCCATACCATAACTGTTGATCCGTTGTATGGATGAACTTCCTGAACGCACCTCAGTCTTTCAGTATTGCCGGTACGACGGTACACTCTTACCCTTCTATCAGGTCTAAACCCGAATCGAGACTCATCGCAAAATAAAACCGTGACGTATAGCCTGATTGGACGTCGCGCTCGTAGACCGTACTCATGCAGTCGATTTCGCACGGTTTGGGGGCTAACAACAACACCACTTGATTTTTGTAGCCTTGAACCTCTTCATCTCTCTTGCGGTTAACATTGGTTGACGTCTTGCGGTTAGTTGTATGTATCGGTCTTGCCGAGTAGTTGTACTCCTTCCACGGCCCGGGTGCTGCTCAGCGAGATTTCCTGTCGTAGTGTAACGCTGCCACAGACGGCAGATAATGCTCCTGTTCACATCAAAATGGCGAGATATCTTAGATTGGTTTCTTCCCGCTTGTATCATTCCCACATCTCTTTGCATTTCATCAGCGGTCAAATGACGTTGCTCCATAACGTAAAAAATATCTCACCATTCAATTTTATCAAAAACTCTATTAAAACTTGGTTAAAACTATAAAATTCAAACGATACCAAATTTCTTAATTATCAAAAGAAAACACATTTAAATTGGAAGTAATGTATCAGTTTTTAATTTTATGAAAAAAAAAACAAAACACAATCGAGTTTTTTTTTCTAACCAGCCAGTAGGTAATCTGGAACCAAAAAGGTTACATACCTGTGGTAAAAAAGTAGAATAATTGGCCAACATAACTTGCAGAATTATGTAACATTAAGCATGTTGCTTAGACTTTTTTGATGTGTGTATATTAATAATATTGATTATATAATTGACATGCAAACAAACGCGATTGGTTCCTATTACACCGGATCAAGATATTGGATCGCGATATATATTGACTGTCTACACGTGCCTTAAAAGACTTGATATTTAAATATGCAAGTTAATCTCGCCCACAAATAGACTTTTTATGTCACTGGGTATGATTTTTTAATCATCCGCTTGTATGTAAAAAACATACATAATATGATAACCTACAGGTACGAGTTTTTTAATAATTGTATTCTAATTATTTTGCACACCTAACAATTATTAATACCCAACAAACACTTATATTTTAGTACCAGGAAATTAAAAACAAGTATTGTAGCTATCTTTTTCCTTGACTGTTAAATTGAACAAACATTTCCTTTAAAGTAAGTATTATTTTAACAATATGAGATTACGTTGGTTATCCATTTTATCATAATAATTGTTGTGATATAAATAACAGTGCAAGAATGAGGTCCCAATCGGAGTCAACGGGCTTAATAAATTGACGTAATTATGTTACATGACAATAGATGCAACAATACAGCTATTTGCTTCGAGGATATTAGAAATCTGCAAGTAACAAAAGCATAATATCGTAATATGTACATTATGATTTGGTTTATCGGGGTACCAAGATCTTTGGGGATCAAGCCAACTACACCGGCAAGCCTGTTGATTGTCGGACGAGGCTCTGCCGCATTATCATCGGGACAAATCATCATAATCACCTTGGTGTTGAGGCCCTGTCGCATCTGAGGCTTTCACCTTTGAGCCCTTGGTCCGATTTCCGGCTTTTACTCCTCAACTCCGCACGGTCTTTGGCATCCCTAGCAGTGACATCCTTGACAAAATGTTCAATATATTAGGTTCCCGTACTTAACAAATACTGTTTGAAACACGTAATATGAATAATACTGTGTGGTGTGATCTGGTCTTAGGTTCGATATCCGCTCAGTGGAAATTTTTATATTCTTGAATTTGCGTTGGTTTGCGTGTTATTAAGTAAGTATTATATCTGAGTGCTAGGAAATAAAATGTACCTAAGTTTGTTTATCCCGATTCTAGAACCTATGTTACAAGTAAGTAAAGCTATGTTTACTCTAGGTTAGGTCTAAATAGCGTTAAGTATGTTCTTGAATATTACCCGAACGTGAAGTGAAATGAATAAAAAATCTTGTATTGAAATAGTGTTCTGACGAGTGTGTAACACCCTGTATTGGGCGCCAGTTTTTTCACTATTCATTTCTTAGACCTTGAAGGTGGGTGTGGTCAAGGTGACGGCATTGTGTCTGGGTTCGATTTCCGGATTACGGAGCGGGTGCGACCGTTGGTCGCCTACTATTTGTCGTTATTCTATCGTACACATTTTAAAGGTGCTAATGACCATGACACGTAATTGAGCAATTAAAGAACTGTATACCTACTGTATTTATTGCTTACAGTTGAAAAACAAAAAGGTGTAAGTGACATCGACTATTTCAAGAAAAATGGTCTCAAATGACCCTTATTCGTCGACCACGATTGTGGTAATCTATCGAAAATAAGTTTACACGTCGAAATGGTGCAAAACAATATTCAGGCTGCGTGTGTGTCTCAGCAAGCGTTTCGACTGTCGTAAACTTGTGATCGACTTGAATATTTGAAAACTCCTTCTAAAACATGACGCCTTGTCGCCGCCATTGATAATTTTAAAAACATTTATTAAATAGACAGGACGTTTTGACAGGTAGTTGAGTATGCAAAAACCGAGGACCGGCAGCTATGACTAGTTTCTTGCACTTATAAACCCATTTTTGTTTTATGTGTGAAAACGATGAGTGTGTCGTAATCGGACCGACTAAAACGACACCAAAATGTCCATTGCCAGGCACCCCACGTAAGCCCTCGAAAGGATAACGGGCGTTACAGGGTTGCCGGCGGACTTTGGTCATCATCGCGGCCTCGCCTATGGGCTCGGATTTGATCCCGCTTTGGTATGTTTGTACGTGTGAGTTAGATACACACGTCACGCCTCCGTTACAGGACAGCGAGTCGGCCGACTACCGTCCCAAAGCCCTGATCATGAAGGTCGGTAGTCAAGGGCGTAGATCAGTATGCGGCGAGGACGCCGCAGACAGATGCAGGTGGGCAAGGTTCTCTCCCACTCCCTCTCCGCCGCCTCTTTCGCGCGTCTTACCTTTTAAAACTCAGATTTGATCACAAGGTTTACCTTTATTCCGATTCACAAATTGTGCTGGCATGGCTAAAATCGGGAAGCCTGAAATCAAAATATTAACACATGCAGTGCATCCACACACACTGACTCAGGTGAACATGCATTTAGTACTAGTGATGTAGAACTGCATGTAGAGCATAAAACTAGCGATATGTCCGATGTAGAGTTAGGTAATTCTTCAAATATTCATGTGGAGGCTGATGTAGACCACGCAGCTTGTCATGTTATAAATGTAGAGCCATCCCCATCCTTAGAGATGTTTGGACAATATTCTGATTTATATAAATTACAAAGAGTAATTGCTTACATTTCAAGGTTTTCTAGAAATTCTAGGAATCCTTAAAATAAAATATTAGACAATACATTATTGCCCATGAACTAAATGATTCTTTGCTAACAATTATTTGTTGCATTCAAGTCAATTATTTTAAAACTGACATAAATACTTTCAAAGGTGATAAAGTTCTTAAAATTGCTAATTTAAACCCGTTTGTAGACGAGACAGGTCTCCTTTGTGTTGGAGGACGACTACAGCATTCTGAAGAAAAATATAACAAACGGCATCCCATCATATTGCCTAAGGATTGCCAGATAACCACTCTTTTGATAAAAAGAGAGCATTTGAGATTGCTCCATGCTGGGCCAAAACTAGTTCTAAGTTCTTGTGTAACTTCAACAGCGCTTTTGGATATTAAACGGGATTCGAGAGGTTAAGAAGGTTGTGCGTGGATGCATGACATGTTACCTCTTAAAGGCTGTCGCTGCTAGACAATTGATGGGTTCGTTACCTACGGATAGAGTTTGCTCTACACGGCCCTTTCAGCACGTCGGCGTTGATTTCTATAGTCCTTTCAATATTATCTCGAGGTCTCGACGATTAGAAAGCCCGTAATTACAAAAGGTTATGTTGCGCTATTTGTGTGTTTCGCAACAAAGGCGATCCATGTTGAAGTTGTCTCAGATCTTACTACAGAAACTTTCTTGGCATGTCTTAAGCGCTTTGTATCTAGGCAAGGCATCCCAACTAAAATATATTGCGATAATGGAAAAGGCGCTTGCAACCAACTTACAGAATTGTACAAATTATTCAATTCAAAGTCTCTTAAAGACGCTGTAAAATTATATTGTAACAAAAATTACATTCAGTTTAAATTCATACCAAGTTATTCTCCGGAATTTGGAGGATTGTGGGAGGCGGGAGTTAAAAGTGTCAAGCACCACTTTAAGAGAATCGTTGCAAACGTTTGCCTCACTTACGAGGAGTTTAATACCATAATAGCACGATAGCCTAATTGGTAAGCTTCCGTCCTACGGCCTTCCCGCTGGCTTATGTGTCTGGATCACCGCCTTCCTGAGGAATTGGTCTATCCAAGTGGTCGATGACGGCTGCACATCTGACCGACTAGCAATCAACGCTGGGGTCCCTCAGGGATCAGTACTCTCGGCTACATTATTCTTGCCGCACATTAACGACCTGCTCAAGCCCGGTACTTTTGGGTACGCAGATACACAGTAGTCGAGAGTTACGAGTCCAACCCCCGAGCCAGCGTGGGACAGATCCGATCTCTCCGAGAGGCTATGGTTGAGCGTTTGAATTTGTACTTGAAGGCAGTCTCCGATTGGGGTGATGCTAACTTGGTCAAGTTCAACGCTACCAAGACCCAGGCGTGTCACTTCTCTGCCAAGCGAAGTCAATTTCAGCCAAACCCCACATTCCGAAATGCCGCACATTCTCAAATGCCGATAACCGACCGTCTCGAGCTTCTTGGCGTTACCCTGACGTCCACTCTCAATTTTGGGTCTTACATTGAGGCTAAAGCTCAAGCGTCAGTACTTCACAACAACTGTTCCGAGTTGCTCAACTTGTACAAAGCGGAGGTTCGATCCTGTATGGAGTACTGCTCGTACCTGTGTGATGGCTCAGCTAAATACCACCTGGAAGCGCTTGAGACAATAGAGAGACGGGCCAAGAGGCTCATCAATAACGATGCACTCGTCGAGAAAAGGCTTCAGAGCCTTGAACATCGACGCAAAGTTGCAGGCCTGTCGGTTTTTTACCGGATTCATTTAGGAGAGTGTGCGCTGGAATTGCACAACTTGATACCTCCAAGCCCTTGCCACCAACGAACGACCAGACATTTATTATGCGTACAGCTAAGGAGTGGAATTGCCTGCCTGAGTCTGTGTTTCCGGAAAGCTATAACCTTTGAAACTTCAAGTCTCGAGTGAATAGGTTCCTTTAGACAAACGTGATCCATCGTAACTTACGATCAGGTGAAATAGAGGTCAAACGTGAGCCTATCATCCATAAAAAAAAAATTATAATAATTTAGATTGAAGGTATTCTTAATTCCAGGCCTCTCCTACGGCTTAGCTCTGATGTCAGCAGTCACCAATATCTGACACCGGGGCATTTTCTCATTAGAAAAGCTCTTCCATCACCCCAAGAAATAAATCTGACAGATATACCTGTAAATCGTCTGAGGTTTTGAAAACTATGTTTCAAGCTGCAGCAAGACTTGAAAAGTTTGGTCTGAAGATTATCTCACGCAGTTACAGAGCCGTCCCAAGTGGAAAAATTCCAATCAAAATTTGCAAGTTGGTGATTTAGTAACTGTAAAAAACCTCAATGCAGCCCCTTTGAACTAGCCTATGGCTAGAATTGTAAAAACCTTTCCTGGCAAGGACGATAAGGTACGCGTGGCAGAAGTAAAAATAGGGAACCAGATTTATGTAAGATCCTTCAAAAAGCTTTGCCCTCTGCCACTCACTTGAGTACTACTTAGTTTAAATTAGGTAAATTAAAATCTAGATTAAGTCTAGCTGAAAGTTAAATTTAAGTTTAGCCTATATGGGTAATTAAACGTGCCCGCTCAATTATATCAGAATCATTTCCAACATACAATTTAAATGTATATTTTTAATTATTAAACTTTTCCTTAATTCTAAGTTAAAACAACATTTTGTTATTTAAATTATATTTTTATAGTCTAGCGACAAAATTGTTGTAAATTTAATTAGTGGCAACATTGTAAAACAGTCGCTCTCTTCCGTTCTTTTACTTACACGAAAAAAAAAGGTACGCTGAAGTTTGTAAAAGCCTAATTTATAATACAGTCCACAAAGTAAATCCCATCTCTGCATTTTATTTCCTAAACTTATTTTTTAAATGAACTTTTTCAGTACTTGGATTTGTCTATGACACCGACAATATACCAAGTTATAGATAATATCTTCACAAATATGAAACCGTTTAAACAATATGTCCAAGTTTCAACTCTTCATATTGTTACAACGATCGTCGATATCTCGGAAACTACTGATCGAATCTTCTAGAAATTAAAACGCATTGTTAATGTCGAAGTACTCTATCGATCCGTTTAGAAAAATCCAGAAAAGTCAATAAGAAATCACAAGCCCTTTTGTCTACCTATACCTACTTTACCTACAAATCGCGATAACAAGGGCTTTCACCTCTATCGTCGGCACGACTGTGTAGGTACTTGTTTTCTCGAACGCCCCAGTAAATACCTACTATTCTCGAACGCTCTAGTGCCTTATCTCTAGATGATTCCGGAATATTCTACCCCGCTATAAAAGGACGCCCGGCTATCGACACGAGTCAGTTAATTTTCGGAAGCGAAAGTGAACACATCTTACCGAAGCGATTCAAGAGAGTTATACCTGCGACTTAAGGAACTACTGTGGACTACTGTGAACTGCTTAGCGACTGGAACTGTTAAAGAGTACTGTGTGTGCTAGTTATTTAGTTGTCTAGTTTGTGGTGAGTCTAGTTTGTGGTAATTTGTACCCCGCGCACGTAACAACTGGTGTCAGAAGTGCGATGCCGTTATTACCACGTGAAGACGAAGGGCGTACTCCACGGACAAGACATCAAGTAGAAATGGATGCTGCACGTCAACGGAGCCTTGAAGAGGAAGGGTGTCAGGCCGATCCTGCTATCTCAGCGGTAACTACGAGAGCACCAGATGGAACCTCGTCAGATACCAACATGATGACGCTGTTGGCTTCTATGCAGCAGATGATGCAGGCCTCTATGCAAGAAATGCAAGCCAATCAAAAGGCTAGTCAACAGACGATGCAGGCCTCTATGCAAGAGATGCAGGCCAACCAAGAGGCTAGTCGACAGACGATGCAGGCCTCCATACAAGAGATGCAGGCCAAACAAGAGGCTAGTCAACAGATGATGCAGACCAACCAGGAAGCTGTCATGGGAAAAATCGATGCAGGCATCCATGCACTGGGAGATAAAGTGAAGAACCTTGAAGACGGCCTGGAAATGCTGAGTAAGGAAGTAGCTTTGAAGACTAGGGACATGGAAGACCGCTTGCAAGAGCTTGAGAAAGAGATTGTCAGGCTAAAAACCTGTGGACCTGTTGCCGTGACCTCACCATTAGTAGCGAAGTTCGACCTACCACACTTCGATGGAACTTCCTCGTGGGCAGCCTTCAAGTACCAATTTGAGATATTGGCAAAAACTAAAGCCTGGAGCAACGAGGAGTCCTTCATGACCTTGACACTTGGATTACGAGGAGATGCCTTAGTAATACTGGAAACTCTGCCGCCTGAAAGTAGGACACTGGAGTCTCTGATGGAAGCATTAGACACACGCTATGGTGACAGGCACCTGGAGAAGGTCTACCGAGCGCAGGTATGGGAGAGGAAACAGAAAGCTGGTGAAAGCCTCCAGGAATGGGCTGTAGCGGTTGAAAGGCTCGTCCGTCGAGCCTACTCATCGACACCCGTGATGATCGAGCCCACTCTACTGGAGGCCTTCCTAAACGGTAAACGGGACGCAGAAGTGAGAACTAGTGTGCAGTTGTGTCACAACCAGACCTTAAAAGAAGCACTGGCTTATGCCCTTGAGGTGGAAACCGGACGGCAGAACGCCGGGATAAGTAAGGTCAGGGAAGTCAAGGAGGTAGTTGCAGAGGCGAGGAAGCCGCGGTATGTCCCAACGTGTTATTCCTGTAGAAGAAGGGGCCATATCCAGTTAGAGTGCCCTTCGAGGAAACGGAGGAGGGTCACGGACTCATGGACCCAAGTGGAACATGGAGTCAGGGAGGTCAAGGAAGTAGTTGCAGAGGAGAGGAAACCGTGGTATGTCCCAACGTGTCATTTCTGTAGAGGAAGGGGCCATATCCAGTTAGAGTGTCCTTCTAGGAAACGGAGAAGGGTCACGGACTCCTGGACCCAAGTGGATCAAGATGTTCCGTTAAAACTAAATGTCGCCAGGGCCGCAGGGCGTGCGCTGGCTGGTCGATATGAGGCCCCAACCATCACTATAACTCAAGTTGGCAATGCTGATGCTTTGTCACGAAGGCCGTGTGTCGAAGATCGCAAGCATTGTCGGAGGAACGAAGCCCGAGAAGAGATTAAAGTCATAAAGGTGAATGGACTTGACGACGAATGGAGTGAACGCAGTATGAAGAAGGCGCAAGAAGATGATGATGATCTACTACCTATACTGCACTGGAAATAACTTGGAAGCAAACCCCGATGGAGTGATGTATCTGCTTACAGTTCAACTACCAAAAGCTATTGGGCCCAGTGGGACAGCTTAGCTCTGGTAGAAGATGTCCTGTATAGGAAATGGGAGTCTAACGATGGTTAGGAAGTAACCATGCAAGTAGTGGTACCACGAAGCAAGGTGGCCCCACTCTTACGGCACATCCACGATGGTGTTTCTGGCGGGCATCTCGGAGTCAAGAAAACCCTGGTTAAAGTGCGACAGCGGTTTCTGGCGGACAGGTGTCGAGGATTGGTGCCGTAAATGCACTGCATGAGCTTCGGTTAAAGGACCGCCGACAAGAAGCAAAGGAAAATTGAAGCTGTACAACGTTGGAGCACCGTGGGAACGTATCGCCATTGATGTTGCTGGACCTTTTCCAACGACTGATGAGGGTAAAAAATACATCGTAGTAGTGTAAGACTACTTCACTAAGTGGCCGGAAGTATTTGAGACACCCAACCAGGAAGCAGTTACTGTAGCCAAGAAACTGGTTCAGGAAGTGGTCAGTCGAAACGGCGCACCTATGGAGATCCACTCCGACCAAGGACGGAACTTCGAGTCTGCTCTGTTTCAAGAAATGTGCAATCTCCTCGGTATAAACAAGACCCGTACGACTCCAGCGCACCCGCAGTCAGACGGAATGGTCGAGAGGTTTAACCAGATGTTGGAAAATCACTTGGCTAAAGTTGTCGACGAACACCAACGAGATTGGGACCAGTACATCCCACTGTTCCTGATGTCCTATCGATCTGCGGTGCATGACAGTACGGGACACACCCCAGCTAAAGTAAATTTTGGTCGAGAGATAAGGCTACCAGTGGATGCAATAACCGGCACGCCACCCGAAAGTCCTAAGCCCGTAACGGACTACGTGAGTGAACTTCAAAACCGGCTGGACGAGGTGCACAGAATGGTACGGGAAAACAATTTGAAGACAGGTATAAGGATGAAAACCCGGTACGATAGAAATGCAAACACCAACGGTTTTGAAGAAGGAACACTGGTATGGTTTCACAATCCGCCACGCAGAAAAGGAAAATCTCCAAAACTTCAAGCTCGCTGGGAAGGACCCTATACGGTTGTTACAAGAATCAATGACATCACCTACCGCATTAAGAAGGGGCTTAGGGGAAAACCAAAGGTAGTTCATGTGGATAGGTTGACGCAATATCATGGAACAAATGATGCTCGGGACGAGCATGATTAAGAGGGGGGTAATGTAACAACGATCGTCGATATCTCGGAAACTACTGATCGAATCTTCTAGAAATTAAAACGCATTGTTAATGTCGAAGTACTCTATCGATCCGTTTAGAAAAATCCAGAAAAGTCAATAAGAAATCACAAGCCCTTTTGTCTACCTATACCTACTTTACCTACAAATCGCGATAACAAGGGCATTCACCTCTATCGTCGGCACGACTGTGTAGGTACTTGTTTTCTCGAACGCCCTAGTAAATACCTACTATTCTCGAACGCTCTAGTGCCTTATCTCTAGATGATTCCGGAATATTCTAACCCGCTATAAAAGGACGCCCGGCTATCGACACGAGTCAGTTAATTTTCGGAAGCGAAAGTGAACACATCTTACCGAAGCGATTCAAGAGAGTTATACCTTTTTTTTTTTTTTTTTTTTTTTTATCGTGCGGAAATCCCTTCGGATACCCCCCCACCGGCCAGCGGGGGCGGTTATGTCGGGCTTGCACCGACTAAAACCGCACGCCGTCTCGGGTCTTCAGACGCCGGGGTGTAAGGTTACCCATAGAGCATATCCCTCGCACCCCGGCTGACCCTGGGCCATCTCACCACTAACAGCATCGCTCATCCTGTCTCCTCTGAAAGCAGAGGAGTACGGAGAGCGATGTGTTCCCGCCACGTTGGGTATTGGCCGACGATCAATGCCAACCCTATGAAGGGGTGAAGGGGAAGCCATTGACCGCCGCCCAGGGTGTACCGGCCGCTCCGATTCCGTTCCCCCCGGACTGCAGCGGGATCGGAATCGGAGCGACACTCGAGGAGGTTACCCAACACACACCCCAAGAGAGTTATACCTGCGACTTAAGGAACTACTGTGGACTACTGTGAACTGCTTAGCGACTGGAACTGTTAAAGAGTACTGTGTGTGCTAGTTATTTAGTTGTCTAGTTTGTGGTGAGCGAATAAACTTCTTCGTTGTATAAACGGCATTTAAATTGTACCCCGCGCACGTAACAGTATCAATTATAATGGAAGTAATACTTTCAAAATTTCGCACGAAATACATGGTTTTTTGCAATACACCGGAAATCAATTAAGCCATTTAATTGTGAAAACCCGTTTTTGGTAGGTACTTTTTGAGCACATTCTACACCCTTGTGCTGAGCATGGGGATTTTCATCCAAAAGTTGACCACTTGTATGTTATGTCAAAACCTAAAGAATAAAATAAAGAAATCGCTAGCTACCATGTTTTTTCCAAAAAGCTTAGCTTTAGCTTTAACATATTGTCAAATGTCAAAAATGATAATTGATAATGTCACCTCATATGCATTAAGAAATTATATGAAACTCCATAACGTTTGAATGCGATATTCATAAAAAAACAAGTCCAAATACTGATGTAGGAACCACAGGTTGTCTCGTTCAACCATCGACATGATATTTTAAATCTAGTTAGAAGAACCAAAATCTGTAAGATTTGTTACTACATACATTTTATTGATATTATGCTGTTATAAAATGATACAAAACTTATATATATCCAAGAGTTTATAACAACGTCCAAGTTTTCAGAAACCATTAATTAATTGTTAAACTTGTGGTTAGGTGGTCGCAGGTTTGAGCCATACATTACACTTCTGACATGAACCTACTCCTAACACAAGCAATGTAGCTTAGCCAGAGGGTAACGAGAATAATAGTAACTAACTGCGCCTGCAACTTCGTAAGCGTGGATTTAGTTTTTTAAGGATTTTTTTTTACGGGAAACACCAATTATTTGTGTAAAATAAAAGTAGCCTCTGTTGCGTCTTATAATATTTACCTATCTGCCTTTAAACAGGTAGACAAAAAGACCTGAGACGGCGTGCCCCGACATAACCGCCCCAGCTGGCCGGCGGGGGGGTATCCGAAGGGAATTCCGCACGAAAAAAAAAAAAAAAAGGTAGACAAAAATGACAAAATTAGTTTTATCTACACTCAAATCGAAAAATTCGAATTACGAATTCAAAGACGATTCTATACATACGCACTTTATAAACGCATATACATAAAATTAAAAATTAAACTTATTACAGTATCGCCAACTGTATCATAATAGTACATTACGATATTAGTGCGTTAAGATGGTTACAACATGCGAGACGGAGCCGAAGGCGAGGGCGTAATTGAGCCAAGATTGTTATAACCAATACGCACGTATATCGTACGACGTTTTTTAACACATTTGCGAGGAAACAGAAAAAAAAACATTTTATATTTTGTTCATTTTTAATTATTGAAACAGTTAGTGAAATTACAATTATTAAAATGATACGTAGTTGTAGTTGGTTTTTTAATTATGTTTTTATTATTATTATTACTATTCATAATGTCATTGTTTTGTGTTAGGGTAAATGTTGGAGACGACGAAACTTCTTGAAAGGCGGCAGAAGAGCATTGTAATTCGTCATTAGATGTAAATAAAAAAGTATCATTAGTAGAAGTAGAGGGGCGCGGCTCAGGGCAAAACTTCTTCGTTTGTGGCTCCAAATTTATTGCCTGAGTTATTTTGGCACTTATATTTGCTTTGTTGTGGATGGAATCTTCTACATAAGATTCTGCTACTGCGTTAGAACGCCACCCGCCATGCCGCTTTAAAGCGGCATGGCGAATCAGCAAGTAATGTAGCTGACGTTCTTCTGAAACTGTGCCCTGTATAACAATCAGCATCCGGCAATCCTAAAAACTTGGCGACTTCCTTTGGCATGGTACCGAATTTATTTATGCCAATAGGTTGCGCAGTACATTTACCTTTTTGGTAATTCTGAAAGAAATGATTATTTTTTGCCTTAGTCGTAAGCAGAGCTTCATATTTTTTGACCACGTCAAAAAATGGGCCGTCGATAATAAAAGATCGGGGTATTTTTTTTAGTGTTTGGGATTTTAACTAAAAGCATTTTGCCTTGATTTTCAATGTCTTTTGTGGTAATATTGTGAAGCTCTTTCCGTCTACATGCGCCATTAATACCAAATATTAACGGAACCTGAAAATAAAAAAATATGTGTTAGATAAGGTATAGGTACTTAGCTTACAGACGGTCGTTAAAAAATATGTAAAAGAGTATGTACAGTAGGTAGATCAATACATAAAATAAGGAGGCGAACTGACCTTTGTTGCCAGGTACTGGCTATCTGGAGCATCTTTTAGAAACTTTTCGACGTCATTTGATGCCAGTACCTTAGATTTTTTCTTTATAAAACCATTAGAGCGTCTCTTTAAAAATGCAATGAGATTTGAATATAAATTAATAACGACACCATTTTTCATCTTGAGGGTACTTTTCAGCACGTGGGCCGCCGCCACCTTCTTCTGCGAGCATGTAATGCTCGCGAAGGAGATGGCGGAGCGCGCCCGGGAGAGGCTCAGAACTCTCCCGGCCCGCCGAGCCCGCAACATGCTCGCCGCGCGTCGCAGGCGACTCAGGCGCCGGAGCTCGCTCAACGACCTCCGTCCTCCATGAGCGCAGGCCTGGGGGTGGCAGGTGAGGCCGCCTGTCACCCCAGCAGAAGCAGGCCGGGACGGTGAAGCGACTAGCGCCCCTCCCCCAAACCGGGGCAAGACGGGGACACCGTGGTTCCCAAACCCGAGGGGGCCATCTCGAAACCGAAGATGGCCCAGGGTCAGTTGGGGTGCGAGGGATATGCTCTATGGGCGTGCGGTTTTAGTCGGTTCAAGCCCGACATAACCGCCCCCGCTGGCCAGCGGGGGGGTATCCGAAGGGATTTCCGCACGGAAAAAAAAAAAAAAGGTACTTTTCAGCATAGACTATGATGTCCACAACGAGCTAGGCTTATATTTACTAGCTAGTTCATTAAAATACGCCAAAACTACATTTTCGGAAAATTACTTGGCATTTTTCATGTTTTTCCACTTCAAGAAATTTTCATACGTGGTTATGTATCTGTCCTTGGATATTGACGGCAGCAAGCTGTCGCATGCGGTTCGCGCTTCTGTTAGTATATCCGGTGGAGTTGAAGTAATATATTGCTCATCTTCATTATTGAAAGTTGTCATTTTTAGATATTCACAATACAAGTACAAAGAAAAGAAAATTTGAGAAAAATGGCGCGAGGATTATTTTCTGCCGTGGCTGCGTGAAAATGTTGGCAAAGACGCTAGAGCATGCAGCCAAGTTTTTAAATTACCGAATAAACTTTTTATTTTTATTTTAAATAAACTCAATCTGAATGCACACTGTTGCTTTCCCGCCATTTTAACAGCGCGCTAGCGCTGCCTACTGACTGGCGCCGCGCGGCGATTAGTTCGAAATTTGAATAGCAACAGCGCGCTGCTCACTAGCTGGAGTCCAATCCATATTTGAAATGGCTAATAATACTGTTATGGAATTTGTATGGACTATAACTTAACTATTTGCTTTGGTAACACACGCGTTTTTTATGACCCGCTTTACATATTTAAAATCGGTGGAATTACATCAGCTTTACGAGCAAGGGTGTTAAAAAACTCACTATAGCATCGCTATCTTTTTTTATTCATTAAACTAGTCTAAGGATTTAGGCAGAACATGAAAAATAAAGGCGCACGCATGCGCAGTTCGAACTGTGACAAAAATGGCGCACGCTAAATTGTCTTTCCTATGAGTGAAGATAAAGTAGTGTATGAAACTGCATATAACTTAGGTATGCACGAAAAAAAAAAAAGGTATTAAAACACTCGAGTCAACCTATTATCGTATTCGGCTTCGCCTCATGCGATAAACAGACTCTTGTGTTTTATACCCCTTCTTATATGACAGTTGCATAAACTACTATTTTGTTATATGTATCACACATACGCATTTATTTAAAACCTGTTATTTTAATATTACAAACAGACATTTCAATTTTATTTATTTGTATAGAAAATTTCAGTTAATAAAATTCTTTAAGGGAAACAATCCTACGAATGATATTGAAGTTGATAGTATGGTAGTGAGACCAAGCGGAGTTTTCAATGATCGGTTGTGAATTGACTAAATAGACATAATTGTAATAAGTAAAATCATGATAAAATTGCTGACGCAATATGTGTTACTTCTAAATGTACTGTTGTAACATACATATATATAAACTTACGCCTTTTTACCTCCGTAGTAGGCAGAGACAACAGCCCACTATGTGCTTCTGTCCTTATACACTTCACGTGCTCCCTCCACTGTCCATCTTTCGTGCAAGCCCATCGGTTTCGGTTTGTAACGTGGAATATAAAATTTTAAATATTAGATTTATTGCCAAGAATGAAATCTAACAACTCTAGCTTATCAAAAAAGTGCCCCCTTTTCTTTTCAGTAGAGTGAGAGAAATCAGTAGAGCGAGTGTTCAAAATCAGTGGTGTACCATTTTTGTGCTTGAAAAACTCTAAAAACTGTATAGTTTTATCACACACACGCATCGTTTTATCGGTGCAGTTTGAACGGTACAGTACGATCATAACCTTTTCTCGTAGCGTGTGTACCGTGCCACCCATAAACGGTACAGTGTGATCGTAACCTTTTCTCGTAGCGAATGTGTCACCCATGAGAAATACTCTGGTAATATTTTTTGAAAGAATTATACACTTTAATATGCTATTTAATGTTGTTCTAATGACCACACTAATAAAGATCTTCATCTAAAGTGTACTAGGCTGGTAGTTACATTTTAATAACTGATATATCACACGCTCGGCAATACGAGAAACCCAGTATTGTCAAAAAAAAACAATTGCATATAATTAAAATAATTAATTAAGCACAACTCGCATATTAATTTTAACTGTGTCCTTGACTTTATAACAGCTCATGAACGATATTTCTTAAAGACGCAGATGAATGAACGATAATTATTAGTACAAAGATACTACATATATAATGTAAGTCATATAAAATATAAATGCGTGATAATTATCTTTGCAAAAGTTTAGTTTGGCACTTGCGTAACACACATTGCTTGTCGCCGGTCACTTTTATAGATCATAACGAGATAAGTACATCATCCCAGCAGCATCTGAAGTTTGCACTTTGGAGCCCGGGATCCGCACTTCTACCGCACGTCTCTTGATTTAGCTTATCTTGGATTTTGTGAGAGCGACTGCCGTCTGACCTCCTAATCGCGAGAGAAAGATGTGCCAGAACCTCGTCCGTCAATCAGCCTTGCAGGTTCGGTTGGCCTGGGCCCTGAAGATATTGGTCAACTCCCATGGTCACTTACTGTTTTTTTGAAATCGATGTACCTTTTTTTTTTTTTTTTTTCGTGCGGAAATCCCTTCGATTGGTTTCTTGACTACTGTCGAATTTTAAAAAAAAATCTTCATAGGAGGTCTAGTTATGACCCCCTGAGTCCGAAATGACCACTGGTCAAAAAGTTTATATATATATATGGCGCTCATTAGGGGAGATCTATGTCCAGCAGTGGACTAGAATAGGTTGATGATGATGATGATGATGATATATATATACGTGGGACACTCAGAAAGTTTTGCGAAAATAAAAAAAAGTGTTCTATAGGTAAATATTTTTTAATTAAATCTTTTCAAAGTACTCTCCGCCAGCCTCTATACAAAGTTTCATGCGTTTGAACCAGTTTTCAAAACACTTTTTCTAATCCGCCGCAGATACCTCGTTTACAGCCTGCTCAAACGTTGACAGCGCATCTTCCGGCGACGAAAATTGTACCCCTTTGAACTGATTTTTTATTTTCGGGAATAAAAAGAAGTCGCACGGTGCAAGGTCAGGGCTGTAAGGAGGGTGACCTAGGACTTTAACCGGAGTGCTGTCCAGGAAGTCCCTCGTTTTAAGCGCGGTGTGTGCGGGCGCGTTGTCATGGTGGAGTAGTATCCCGCGGAGCCCTGTGTTTGGTCGCTTGTAGCTCACTACAGAGAAAACTTCTGCCAAGCATTTGGTAGTGTACGATTCAGCGTTGATGCTTCTTTGATTTCATAAAGGGATTGATAACAAGTAGCCAGACAAATTGAAAAAACTCGCGATTAAAATCTTCCCTCCGCTTCTAGATCGCTTCACTTTGGTAGGTGTTGATTCATTTTGAAACACCCAAACCGTCGACTGGCGTTTTATTTCTGGATCATACTGATAAATCCACGACTCATCACCTGTAATGATGTCATAAACACGCCGAGACGCGCCTGCTTCAAACTTGTTTATCATATCACGACACCATTCCACCCAGGCCTGCTTCTGAGCATCGGTGAGATTGTGCGGCACCCAGCGTGAAACTATCCTTCTCACACGAAGATGCACGTGTAGAATCTCGTGAAGGCTTCCCGATCCAATCTGAAGAATGTGCTGAATCTCTTGATATGGGACTCGTCTATTATCTTGGATTAAATTTTTCACTGCTAGCACGTTTTCTTCCGTAACAGCCGTCACAGGGCGACCACTTCTTTCTTCATCCTCCAAAGTCAGTCGACCGCGCTTGAATTCGTTATACCAACGATACACGGTCGCCTTGGAAGGGCCTTCATCCATGAATGACATTTGAAGTCTATCATACGATTCGTCTGGTTTCAGGCGACACTTGAAATCGTAGAAAATCATAGCGCGAAAATGTTCCCGACGCAGATCCATTTTTCAATGAGACACAATAATTGAAATTATCTTGCAAAAAATGCAGAGAGAAATTTTGAAATTGGATCGTACTTATTTTTACTCATAAATAATCATATTTTAGAAATAGATTATAACTGACCAGTCTCTCATGTATAAAAACTTTTTTTCGCAATACTTTCTGAGTGGCCTGGTATAATATATATATGTATGTATGGTTCCACTTCTCAAAATTTGCGGCACTCTCACGGTCGCATTTTTATTTAGCTACTAGTATGTATGTGCCCGGTAGATAGGCAATAGGCTCGCCCCCTATTACATCGGGACCTAAACATAACTGGCGAAACGTGGGTGTGTAATACACCTCTGCCTACCCCTTCGGGGATACAGGCGTGAAATTATGTTATGTTTGTACTTAAACGATAGGAAAAAATAAAGTGTGTGAAAATATCTTATTCTTTTCTTTTATCACAATAAATGCAAGTCATGGTACACTAATCAACTTAATTATATAACCTGCCGATCGTCATCACTCGAAGAGACCGCCCGTTGTCCGGAGGAGCGTGCTGTCAGTCCCAGCCACGACGCGACCTCTGCGTCCGATTGTACGCCTATTGGTAGCGGAGTAGCAGGCCTGATAAAAGTGGACTTGATCGACCGCGAGCGCGACCGCAGCCTCTCCTCCTGGTTCCCCCACTATCTGCACATCCTCCGTTCCGTCAGTTTCAAGTCCGTTATTGGTAGCCATTTCGTCATTAGATCCTTCCGGTTTGGGTTGGTTTTTATTATTTGTGCTCATAATATATCCCACGAGTATGGGGAAAAGAGGCCCATCCAGGCGGAGCCCCCTGCACCTGGATAAGCCTATATACTATGGAGGTCGGCTGGTATCCATAGGTTTTAACGACGTCGCTGTCGGGTGTTATAGACTTTTCCTTGTCGTGAGCCGGCCAAAAAAGGAAAGCCCTCCGGTCAGCAAGTTCACAGCGTACCCTTCTGGAGCCACCACTCAGGTCGTTGCTAATCACCTGCCGATTGCGGTCCTGGGCGTGGACGTTCTCTCGTTGGATACCATGGTGATCCGGTGGTGGCCGTAGTCTCCATGATCGGGGCCTGAGGACGGCAGTTGGCCGACTCGCCGTCCTTACAGAAGCAGGCCGTGACGGAGCCGTGTCGTGTGTGTCCTCTACACACGCCTGCGTACTCACCGACGCGGGATAAAACCCGTCCCCACCAGGCGAGTCCGCGCTGGCGGTCAAGGTCCGCCGGTAGCCCTGTGGTTATCCTATCGAGGTCTTACCTGGGGTGCCCAGCAATGGACACTTGGGCAGGACACCGTGCGGTTTTAGTCGGTTCATGCACGACATAACCGCCCCCGCTGGCCGGCGGGGGGGTATCCGAAGGGATTTCCGCACGTTAAAAAAATGCTCTATATAAAAAGGTATTTTGTCGGTAATTGGATATCACGATTGGTATATTCGAAGGGCATATAGTGACGTAGGACTTTTGCAGGTGCATTAACGTTAATCTTAGACAAAAGTTCAGGGCTATCGACTCGGTTACACAGAATTTTCAATACATACATAACGTCAGCAATTTTTCGTCGATATGTTAATGGAAGGAGGTGAAATCTGGCACACAGTATGAGTAGTCATCAGGCTTGTACACTACTTTAGTGCGATAGCATAAATATCTGATGAACTTCCTCTGAATACCCTCCAGTCTTTCGATGTAAGTACTGTACCTGGGATTCCAGACCTCTGATTCATATTCAAGTATACTGCGCACATACGTACAATACAAAATTTTAATTGTCTTGACTTCCTTAAAACTATTCGAAGTGCGCATAACGAAACCTACAGCTCGAGATGCCTTTCTAGCTACACTATCAATATGTTCGTCGAAGATCAGTTTCGAGTCATATACGACTCCGAGATCGCGTACCTTGTCACATTTGATCAACTTCTGACCGTTAAAAAAATATTCAGAGGGAATGACATGGCGTTTACGGGTATAAGTTACCACAGAGCATTTATGGGGGTTCAAATCTCAAGAACTACACGTCAAATCAGCTTGGACTGCTTGCACATCGGCTTGGGACGATATAGACGCATTTATTTTCATATCGGCCGCGAAACAGAGAAGATTGGAAGACCGAAAGCACTCTCCGATATCGTTTATAAAGATTACGAACAATAATGGGCCCAAAAGGTATCCTTGAGGAACGCCGCTTGGTACAGTGATCCGTTTAGATACGCAATTATTTAATGCGACCGCTTGTCATCTGTTGGAGATGTAAGACGCAAACCATCTCAAGAGGTCTTCGCTTATCCTCCAGCAAGCTAGTTTACGCATTAGAATGCAATGAACGATCCTATCAAAACACTTGCTGTAATCAGCGTAAACGACATCAACTTGGTTCCCCTGATTCATGTTATAGGTAATATTATAATCATCGAGAATAACAATGTTTGAAACTGTAGACCTGCCCTTGACAAACCTGTACTGATTCTGTTCAATAACATTTTTAAGTGATTCATATAACTGAGTGTGGATAATCTTTTCGAAGATCTTTGCGATTAAACATAACTTTGACACCGGTCTGTAATAAGTAATATCCGTAACCACACCTTTCTTATGGATTGGTGTTACAAACGCCGATTTCCATATTGAGGGCAATACACACTCAGTCAATGACTGTCTAAATAGCAGGCTAATTGGCAGGGCTAGCGTTTCGGCGCAGTTAACTAATAAAACAGCAGGTATATGATCAGGTCCTGCTGATTTACTTAGGTCAAGTGCTTTCAGTAACTTAGTAACATGATTCTGGCTCACTGTTATACTACCAATATTCGATACCAATGGGTTCGGAAGGATGCAAGAAAGTCGATACAAAATAATCGGAGAATTGATTACATATATCTTCAGAGCCGGTAGCCGTGGTGTCACCGTAACAAATAGAATTCGGTATACCAGATGAATTCTCCTGCTTCACAGAATCGAAAGCTCATGGACTCGAATAAAATAGTCGCGGACGCTGTTTCGAAAAACATTGTTGCGATTAGAGTGCCTATTAGAGTGACTAGTGGTTCCGGCGCTTCTGGGTCAGGTTAGGTTAGAACTGTGACACCAACAGAGCGCGAGCGTACCGCGGCAGCGGCCGGCGAAGCGCCGAAACAACGTCTTTTGCGACTATTTCATTCGAGTCCATGAGCTTTCGAACCTGTGAGGCAGTGGATAAATAATTCGAAGCAGCGTGCGTCGCAAGGACTGCATTCGAAACTACATATGTATCCCGTCCCGTCTCCTTACCAATTAAACCGATTATCAAACAACTCATAGTCACTTATACCAGGCAACAACCAAGTTTCCGTATTAGTATTACGTCTTAGTAAGACAGACACAAATTACGATAGAACTGACTTGTTTTAGTACGTAATCCACGAACATTTTGGTAGTATACCTTTAAATTATTCAAAGAGATTGTTATGTAGTAAAACTAACAACAGATTAGTTATAAAAAAGTGATCACTATAAGCCCATAAATAAAAATATTAGTGATAACGCATTTAGAAACACTAACATTTTAACACTTTATAGGTATAATAAAAAAATACATTAGGTATAGCAAAATATATTAAAGCGAGAGAGACAAATATATAATTAGCATTTTTGTCCTTAAGTTGAACAGTGCGATAAGCTATACAATAGACTGCAGCAGAACAAAAACGGTAATTCGGCACGCGCATCATGTCAGGGTTGCAAAACCTTTTACAATGCAGTAGTACTACAGCAACAATTAAAATGAGAGTTAATAGGAAGTGAAAAACAAAACATGCAGTAGTAATCCTAAACTTAAAAAAAACCCGGCTAAGTGCGAGTTGGACTCGGCCATGAAGGGCAGCAAGTAATTTTTTTATATTTGAGTTGACTGAATGAAAAGTAAATTGCGGTTTACGATTTATGACGTATTAAAAAAACGACTTATCAGATCTCGTTCAAACCAATTTTCGGTGGAAGTTTACATAGTAATGTACATCATATATATTTATTTATATATTTTAGTTTTATCATTCTCTTAGTTTAGAAGTAAAAGGGAGACACATTTTACCACTTTGGAAGTTTCTCTCGAGCAAAGTAATTAGTTTGGAAAAAAATTATATTAGAAACCTCAATATCATTTTTGAAGACCTATCCATAGACACCACGTATGGGTTTGATGAAAAAAAAATTTTTGACGTTCAGAAGTTTCAACAGCATAGTTCTTATAGTTTCGGAAAAAAGTGGCAGTGAGATACGGACGGACAGATAGACAGACATAACGAATCTATAAGGGTTCCGTTTTTACCATTTGGCAAAGGAACCCTAAAAAGCAAAGTAGAAGAGAGTAAGGGTTGAGACTGACTATATATTTTTTTTAAATTAGATAAATTAGGTAATGATAAAAGACCGAGTGGTATCGTTTTTTTTTTTTATACAACTAAGGTGGCAGACAAGCACACGGCCCACCTGATGGGAAGCGATTACCGCGGCCTATGGACGTGTGCAACACCAACAATGGCGTCACACTCGTGCTGCCAACCCTGTAACGGAAAGGATGGGAAAGAAGTTTGGGAGGGGATGGGAAAGGAGTTTGGGCTCCGGCACTCTCACTCACCAAACGGAACGCTACAGTTCAAATACTGTTACTTGGCGTCGATATTCTGTGAGAGGGTGGTGCTCCCCCGGTCGAGTCGGCCCATTCATGCAACGGCCAAAATGACTGTTGCTTGTTTCCGGACATGAATTTTGCTAAACTTAACCCATACATATTACTTGTACTATAGTTTTGCTCTTTTGCAGACTGTCTCATCTTATTCAGTAGTTAAGCAGTTATTAAATGATCGTTTATAAAAATCCATCCTTGGTTTTCTTGGTAACCGAAATCCTCTGCGTTGATCACCTTAACTCCTCGTGCCGCTGCTATAAAATCTTCTTTTATATATCTATTGATGAAACTAATTATGATGGTCTTTTCTTTAGGGTTGAAATTTGGATCACGTGAAATATAATTAATTACAGTTTTAGGAAAGCTATATCCAACCTTTATACTGAGTTTCTCCACAAGCCGGAACAGATCCTCGTCCTTCTTCTGGGGGATCCCCTTAATCTCGATATTATTGAGACGTGAACGCTGCTCACAGTTGAAGACCAGATTCTGCATATCGAGTATTGATTTATCAAGGTCAACTTGTTTAACTTCGATCTCTGACACTTTACTCTCTACGGCGACTAGTATTCCCGTATACTCGTACCGTGTACTCAAAAATACACAAGAATTTTTTAGATCTTTAATCTCATTCTTGATACTTCTGGTGTCCTCCAAAAGCGTAGGAATGTCAATGATAAGTTTAAGATCACGCATCTCCCGGAGAAGGCTTTCTAGTGACGTGTTTTTTTACCTGTATATTTACCGTCGCAGGTGAAAGTCCTCGGCAGGGTGAACATCTCCAGGTCGCTCTGCGTTCCACTCCCAGTTTCCTCCATCCACCTTCGGAAATACCCGCACAGCCGAAGTCCAATTGATTCCAACAGGCAGAACATTGAACGCCGTCCGTGAAAGACGATTCACACAATGAGCATTTATTCATTTTTATAACTTAATAAATGAAAGTAAAAAAGGATGACGTTCCAAGATTTTTAAATACAACGTAAAACGCGTCCTATCCAAACGGTAGTCCACAGGTAAAGTGTATATATAGGTAGGTAAACATACCTACCTATATATACACTTTACCTGTGGACTACCGTTTGGTTCTAGAATCCGCATTCTAGAACCCATAACACAAGCTAGTCAAACTATACTTACTTTGAGTCTAGAAAGCGCTATGTAGAAGGTCGTCAAATATTAAATATTAAAATTGAATTAAAATCTCTTCTATTCTTTCTTTCTGCTTCGTATCTGTCAAAATTAATATTGAACTTGAAATTAATAAATTTATATGTAATGACGGGTAATGTACCTTTCAAATAATGGTGAAAGATTTTTTCTTATAAGTGCACTGGTTCTGAAGATTGCCCCCAACCATAAAACAAACTCACAAAATACGGCTTTTCCCTTTATAATATGTATTAGTATAGGTAGATAAATTAATTGGCCTAGAAATGATATATGATTCATCCGCCAATCAACAGGAGCTTAGTGTAAACCTCGAAAATTTCGGTTACTCGAAGATGTGCTCTATAGTAACGAAGGATAAAAAAATGCTGTTGTCTGCTACTTGGTATAAGGAGGATGGAAAAGTCATGCTTATGTGTATAAAAATATACAAAATACTAAAATCCATTTGGTTAAAGATTCTATTACGAAGACAAAATTGTTTCCATTTATATATTACTAAATTAGGTGAAAAAATAAACTATTAAGTACCTACATATTTTAATGACTTTCGTTAATAAATGTAGTTATTACTACAATAATTCAGCTGTAGATTGTGTATCATTGGCTTCCACAGTCGCCTTTAATTCGTAATTGTCGACCAAAGTCTTCGGACGACCGCGAGGTTCATTTTTCAAGAGCAAACCAATAACCGGCGGTGGGTTGGTTTGTAGTGTTGGCTCCGTAAACGTCGTTGATGTTGCGTGCCGCTTGTGCCGCGTTGCTGCCACGACGATACTCATATTCCATAACTACTCGAATTTTTAACGTATCCATGATGACGAAAAAGATTGAAATACGATAAAAACGTAACACTATAGTCCGGTCAATTTAGACATTCGAAGGTGCATAAGGTCCCAACAAGCTGAAAATCAGTAAAATTGTTCAAAACATAATTATAAATAATATTTAAAAGTTCCCCATCATTCCCGTGTATGGATTTTTTTTTATTCAAGGTCAAAGGTCATAAAAATGAGTTTTTCGCGATTTTCAGCAAAAGGGTAAGTTTTATCATAAAAGTACCTTAGACAAAATTGTAGATCATAAAATTATCTATAAAAAATGCAGTGCTTTTCTTCCTACGAGCCACCGTTTCTGAGATATAACGATTCAAAAAGTTATAAAAGTTGTTATCGTCATAATATGCACACGTTTCCACGCCACCTATGAGGTAGTGTACTTAGCGCGTTTTTTTAACGTAAAGGCTATAGTACCATAGACCACATACGCTGCAGCAGATTATACAGAAGACCGAGGAGTATAATTTGCCACTATGCTTGGCGTTCGTGGACTATGAGAAAGCCTTCGATTCGATCGAGACTTGGGCGGTGCTGCAGTCTCTTCAGAGGTGCCACATTGACTATCGGTATATCGAAGCGCTGAAGTACTTCTATAAAAACGCCACCATGTCGGTCCGAGTACAGGATCAGAGCACAGAGGCTATTCCGTTGCAGAGGAGAATTAGGCAGCGTGATGTCATCTCGCCGAAACTCTTTACCAATGCAATGGAAGACGCCTTCAAACTTCTGGATTGGAAAGGATTCGGCATCAATATCAATGGCGAATACATCACTCACCTTCGATTTGCTGACGACATCGTAGTCATGGCACAGTCCTTAGAGGAGCTCAGCACTATGCTGGGAGGCCTCAACAGAGTGTCCCAGTGGGTGGGCCTGAAAATGAACATGGACAAGACGAAAGTCATGTCAAATATCCATGTGTCGCCCACCCCCGTTTTATTAGGAGGCTCACCTCTCGAAGTTGTTGATGACTATGTCTTTCTGGGACAAACCGTCCAACTAGGCAAATCCAACTTCGAGAAGAAGGGCAATCGACGAATCCAACTCGCCTGGGCTGCGTTCGGGAAACTGCGCAGCGTCTTCTGGTCCAAATTACCGCAGTCCTTGAAGACAAAGGTCTTTAATCAGTGCGTGTTGCCAGTGATGACCTACGGTGTCGAGACGTGGTCTCTCACTATGGGCCTCATAAAGAAGCTCGGGGTCACACAGCGAGCTATGAAACGGGCTATGCTTGGGGTTTCTCTACGAGGTCGAATCAGAAACGAGGAGATCCGTAGACGAACTAAAGTTTCCAACATAGCAGAGCGAGTCAGCAAGCTGAAGTGGCAGTGGGCAGGGCACATAGCTCGGAGAACCTATGGCCGGTGGGGCAGAAAGGTTCTTGAGCGCAGCGTAGGAAGGCCTTCCGCAAGGTGGACCGACGACCTAACAAAGAGCGCAGGGACTCGGTGGACTGCAGACCGGTCGAAATGGAAGTCGATGGGGGAGGCCTATGTTCAGCAGTGGACTTCCTACGGCTGATATGATGATATGATGATGATAATATATAACAACTCTAGAGATGTATATACGTCGCCACGTATATACATCTTTAGAGTTGTTACTCATGCATATTATGACGATAACAACTTTTATAACTTTTTGAATCGTTATATCTCAGAAACAGTGGCTTGTAGGAAAAAATTATTGATACATTTTTATAGATGATTTTATGATCTACAATTTTGTCTGTTTTAGTCGGTTCAAGCCCTACATAACCGCCCCCGCTGGCTGGCGGGGGAGTATCCGAAGGGGATTTCCGCCGAAAAAAAAAAAGGTACTTTTATGATAAAACTTACCGTTTTGCTGAAAATCACTAAAACTCATTTTTTTGACCTTTGACCTTGAATCATTTTTTTTTCATACACGGGAATGATGGGGAACTTTTAAATATTATTTATAATTATGTTTTGAACAATTTAACTGATTTTCAGCTTGTTGGGACTTTATGGTACCTTCACTCTCATTTTTTGGTCTAGATTGACCGGACTACTAATCAATAAACAAATGTCTACTTTTGGAAAATGAATTCCATGTTTTTAAAATAAAATTAATTTGAAATTAGAATTCTTAGCCAAACAAAAATTATTTTGATTTGAAATGGCCAGTACAGCAGAACGGCAATTACATAGGTAAAGACCTATTACATTAGGTCGTTACATATGAAATTGCCGTTTTTCTTGAAGAAATTGGAGGAAACCCAATTTTCAGTACTAACATTTTTGCATTTTTTTTAGGAATGACAAATCCAAATTTTATGATTTTTTTTGTGTATGAATGAGACAACATTAAGCTAACAAACAGCTACTTTTCTTACATTTTTGAAAAGTGACAGCTGGTAAGTGATACGAAATTTATCATCTTAATGAATAGCATTTAGGAAGTACTGTTTTTGAAGATCGAATTAATTTATCAAGCGGCCAATAAAAACAAAATTAAATACAGAGTTGTAAAATCTTGAAATCAACTTTCAAACAAAATATAAATAATGGAAATAGCCATTAAATTACAGGAATAACGAACTCATGAATTTGTAAGAAAATTTGGGCAATTTCATAGGTAAAGACCTATTATTTAAGTTAGTTGACTTGCTAAATTGAATAGTGGCCTTACAAAAAATATGATAAAATATAATGTTCTTACCATGACATGTTATGAATGTATGATCCATGAATAAATTCTTCCAAATAGAGCCCAAATTAACTGCTGACCATGTTACGAAGCAGAACAGTGATTATACTTTATATAATATTGATTGAATATCGATACCTAGGTTTTTTTAATACGCCATAAATCGTAAACCTACAATAAATGTTATTTTTTAATTTTTATATTGTAGTTGATTTAATGAAAGGTATATTGTAGGTTTACGATTTATGGCGTATTAAAAAAACTACTTACTTGATCTCAGTTTAGAATAAAATGATATTAAAAACCTCAATATCATTTTTGAACACCTATCCATAGATACCGAACACGTATGGTTTTGATGAAAAAAAAATATTGAGTTTCAGTTCTAAGTATGGGTAACCCCCAAAATTTTCTGTTTTTTTATTTTTGTGTGAAAATATTAATGCGGTTCATAGAATACATCTACTTACCAAGTTTCAACAGCATAGTTCTTATAGTTTCAGAAAAAAGTGGCTGGGACATACGGACGGACAGACAGACAGACATGACGAATCTATAAAGGTTCCGTTTTTTGCCATTTGTCGCAAAAGTACAGCCACTTGTCGCAAATTTCACCAAATTTCTCTTGGCTTCAAAACCTATATATAGGGTACTTCCTGTTGAGCTAGAATCATGAAATTTTGCAAGAAGCAATGTGAATACGAAGTTATCCACATAACCAAAAAAATATCTGTATGTCTGTCTGTCAAGACTTTTTCTCAGAAACGCGTGGAGGTATCAAATAGATTATAATATAAAATACTCAGTTCTAATACTTATAGGGTTATTTCCTGTTGATCTAGAATCCTGATATTCTGCAGAAAATGTTACATACTCATTAATATTCGTGTTCCGTATATTCAGGCTACGTGACAAAAAATAATCGCGCTAAAATAACTTTTTAAATCTCAAAATCATCATCTACTTTTGCCGCTTACTGTACCTACCAACTAAGAACTCACTAAATCACGTATTGCAATAAATTATACACCTATATGAATCATTAATGGAGCATTCAAGGTAAATCCTAATTGCTCTCTTTACGGCACTTAATGTAATTCATGAACTGGTTTCTGATATTATGAGGAAAATTGTAGCCTGAATTGAATCAAACAAAAGAACTGCGCAACTCATTTGGAGTAAAATATCAAATGTTTTTAAACAATGTCATAACATTTAGAGCTTCAAAGAAGGAAGGCTCTTTACTGTTGATCTCAAAATATATGTCTACCTTTTTTAACACTCAGGGTTACTGTTATTTTTATAGTGGGGGCTACTTCAAAATACGAAAAACACATTGCCAAAGTACAACATACGTTATTAATTCTCATTATTGTTAATAATTTCCAGTTGCTGAGCGTATTCCTGATCGGTGCACTAGCCGATCCTGCGCCTGCGCCTGGTCGAATCCCGAAGGTGTATAATGCCCTCATTACTTCCAATCAGAACTTAGAACCTAGTAAGGCCTATCCAGTATACCAGCCAGTATTGCACGATGCCTTCGGATTCCCCTTCCAGCCTGCTATCTTCTACGGTGGGGATTTAATTGGAAATGTAAGTTTTTAAATGTATAATTGTATACTGATTTAGTTGTTATATTGGTATCGCTGCCCGTAATGAGGAAAATTAATAAATTAAGCACAAAAATGTTGGGCACATATTTTTAAAAGATACTTGAATATACAATAGGTAACGTAGGTATAACTTTCATTCTTTAAATAGATGTGATATTATTTTTGTATGATAATTTATTCCAATGTTTATTTTCTGATCAGAACTTATTCTGAAGTAAGAGTCATGAGTCTATATGATATAGCTGGCCCTCCCCGACTTCTCCCCTGATTATTTCCCCCACATGATTTTTTGACATTTATAATTACTGCTCCACTCCCTTGGGTAGTAGCGTGACGATATATAGCCTATGACACTCAAAGACAATGTGGATGTCTATTAGTAAAATCATTATCAAAATCGGTTAAGTAAATCCCGAGATTACCCCCTACAACCTCACAAATTCACAAACTTTACCTCTATATTATTAGTATAGATAAAGTGTTGGAGCGATACATACGAGACTGGTATGATCTGAATTAGTATGTAATGAATTGTCTTTTTTACTATTGAGTAAAAAAGGTAATAACTCAATTTTGGTTCGTAAAAAGAACTATGGAGTACTCAAACCCCTTTTTTTGAAAATTGGGCTCAAGACGGTCCCATGGAACTAATGAGAATTATAAAGAGAATTGATTGAAATCAGAATTTTTTCTCACTTAATCTATTGATTTTTGCTTGTCCCTAATCCTTTAAGAACCTTAGTTAATTTTGGTTGAAAAATGTGTACCGAATAGATAAATACTACATGAAAGAATGATAAATGTAAAAAGTGTGTTTTGAATGCTTCTCTTTTATTGCAACATTATAAAGTATGTTTCCGCTATCTTTATCCAATATATATCCTTCGATATATATAAGGTGTCACAAAATTAGGTTTCTGAATTTGGTGAGATGACTTGGTATCGACAAAATATGTATTTGAAACAAAAAAAAATATCTCATCAAATTCAGAGACCTAATTTTGTGGCACCTTATATATGAATAATATAAATTATCAAAACTATACCCTGTCCAACCATTTATTTAACTTATGATAGCGGCTTCAGAACGTAACTGTTGCATTAATCGTAAAAGTAAACTTGGAAATACACGGCCACAAAATATATTACCTGTCTAATCTTACCTGTCTAATGCTTAGATATCAGCTTTCTGCCGCTGTCAACATCGCACTCGTAAATAAATAAAATTTATAAATATTTAAACGACTCAAATTAACGTGAATTGTGTAAAAAAAACTATGTACAGTCCTCAAACCATTTGGACAAATAAAAGGATATAGTGACTAAAAGTGAAATGCAAAAATAAAGGACAAATACGAATCATCATACGGTCTCAAAGCAGAAGAAATATCTAACAAAAATCACCTCCAAAGAGTTAAATACTGCTGGTTATTGTGTATTGTAGTCAAAAGATGTAGTCAGAAGCGAAATAAAACCTAACCTAAAAAGTGCATTGTAATAATCCAATGATCCAGTTATCAATTCTAATATAACAGCACCATCCATCTATTGAAATATACACAAATTAACAAGCTAAATACCATCTAGCGGCAAACATTGGTACTACTAGCACACACCGACAGATTGACTTATAAGAAAGCAATAATTGCACAGCATCCGTCATAATGGTCACTGGGAGGACCAAAACATTACACACATCATGGAAGAAATAAACAACATGTTAATAAACATGCAACAAGACATGAAACAGCAAAAACAAGATATGAAAGAGATGAAAGAGGATATTAAAAATACAATTATCAACAGCCTAGCCGAGAAGTTTAGCAACATAGAACTAATGAACTTTTGGAGAAAAAAATAGAAGAACAAAATATAAAAATAACCCACATGGAACGACAGACTAGACGCAGAAATTTAGTCTTGTTTGGCGTCGCAGAGTGCGAAAAATCATACGATGATCTTGAGGAAATGATAATCAACATAATAAACACAAAAATTGGAGTATCGTGCGATAATAGTAATATAGAAGCAGTGAGAAGACTGGGGAAAAAAGGTGAGAAGGTTAGACCAGTAGTAACCTTGACCTAGTCAAGAAAAAATACAAGGAAAACATCATAATGTTCACCGGCATATCTGAGAGAGTGTGCGTTTTAGAAATTGAACTTGAAAATATACATTTTGCTATCATTCAAGCGTACGCTCCCACAGAAAACTCTTCTCAAGATGATATTGACAGCTTCTACGAGGACCTGGAAAAGGCCCACGACTCTACATCCACAAAGTACATAATCTCTATGGGAGATTTTAATGCACAAATTGGGGCACCTAAGAACTACGAAAGCTCAATCACCGATAAATATGGCTACGGCAGGAGGAGCCTGCAAGGAGAGAGACTCATTCAGTACGCACAAGAATACAACCTAAAAATTATTAATACTATATTCAAACTTAAGCCCGAGAACCCCAGATAAAAACACAAAAAATGAAATAGACTACATCATGACCACAAAGCCTCACATAATTTACAACTATTAGCGACACAACACAATTATAAAGCAGAGGAGTTCTACCACGAAATAGTCCACAGCATAAAAGAAAGTTTAAAAAACATTAATCCACTGAAAAAGAACAAAATTCTCTCAATAGAAGCGCTAGAACTAATGAAAGAAAGAAGCAATTTACAAAATAAGCCTTCTCTGAATAGAATGGACAAAGAAAAATTAAAAATGCTCTACAAACTTAGCAACAAAGAAATAAGACGATGCTATGATACCTACAGAGCAACCTAAATACAAAAGCACCTTGAAAATTCTAGATCTGCTAAACGAGCTCTAAAATAATTGAATACATCTAAAGGATGGATTCCATCACTCCAGTCTGGTACTAATATAATTATGTAAATCTCGTGCAGAGATTATAAACACAGCTACTGATTTTTATAAAAAAACTATACATCCAGCCAGACACAACAAAACAAAATAAGATGGCTTATCGTCACACTAATAACTCTTCAACGGGATTACAAACGAATATATCGAACTAGCAAGAACTCTACTACTAACACCTATCACTATTTTATGGTATAAAATATTAGAAGAAGAAACGGTGCCAAACCTGTGGCGGGAATCTGAAATTATTTTGTTATATAAAAAAGGAAACCCAGTTAACATTGAGAACTACCGTCCCATAAGTCTCATGTCTTCTTTCTACAAGCTATTCGCGTCCTGCTAACTCGAAAGATTATCCCCAGATATCGATGAACACCCGAACAAACGGGATTCAGAAGCGGTTTAGCACAGTAGATCACATACAGGTTGTCGACCAGATAATAGAAAAATATTCAGAATTCCGCAGACCCTTGTATGTAGCTTTCATAGATTACAAGAAAGCTTTTGATTCAATAACACATGAAAGCATCTGGGAAGCTCTGGAATCTCTGGATATAAACGAAAAATACGTCAATATTCTGAAGAACATCTATGTCAATAGCACAAGCAGGGTCAAGTTAGATAGAGTCGGCCTAGCAATCTACATAAAAAGAGGTGTCCGACAAGGTGACCCAATCTCTCCAAAATTGTTCATAGCAGTTCTAGATCATACAATGGAAAATCTATCATGGTCCAAACGAGGTATTAATATGAATGGTAACCATTTAAGCCATCTCAGATTCGCAGATGATATTATACTATGCTCAGAATGCAACAATTGAATATTATGATAAATGAATTACACCAAGCTAGTATAAAAATCGGATTAGAAATGAACCTCGATAAAACTAAAGTTATGACTAATCATCAAAAGTCACCGATATCAATCAACAATATACCTCTCGAATTTGTAAATAAATACATATACCTCGGCAAGCAAATATCTTTTAACAAAGAAAGAAACTCAGAAGAGGTGAACCGGGGAGTCGCGATAACCTGGAAGAAATATTGGGACCATAAAGAAATCTTCAAATCACAACTCCCACTACCCATTAAAAAAATAGCTATGGACACGGCTATACTACCATGCTTAACATATGGGTGAAAGACTTTGACGTTCGATACAAAAACTAAAAATGAAATTGAAACAACACAAAGACGAATGGAGAGAAGCATTATGGGTTTAAAACTCAAAGACAAGGTGAGGAATTCGGACATCCGCAAGAAAATCAGAGTTACAGACGCTCTATCTTTCTCGCTACAAAGGAAATGAATCTACGAGTAGTGTTGAGATCGAATGTATTCACTATCGATCGGATACACTTACGTCGACTATTATAGCTTTGCATTTGTAGCTATGAATTATTATATCTACTTTTAATGAAAGACATCAAAACATTAAAGTTGTGTAGTGTAGGGATTAAAATTTGTCACTGTACTATGTAAGAACAATTAAAATAGGTTATGTAAATAATAAAATAAACAATAAATATTAAAAATAAATAAAACAGGTTAGCCAGCTTTAATTATTATTTTAGTCAATTAAAGACCTGTTATACAAAAAAGAAGTTCATAAAAATTATAATTTTCGAACAAAAATCAATCAATCAATCAATAAAAAATATCAATGTGTAAAATCCATTGCAATTTCTTCAGAAATAAAGCCGATTGTTGTTTGAAATCGAATACGCATTAGAACATAACTATTTCATGCAAAATTGAGCTGTCAAATTTAAATAAATGTTTGGACAGAGTATAATATCTTTTACGGCTTCGCCGGCGTGAAATTCTCTGCCGCAACCCATGGGAACCTATTCAAGGTTAGTAGTAGCTCGTATGTTAATCCAGGGTATCTATCAGCCAGATGTGTTCAGCCGCTAAAGCGTGATGAATAACAAACATTAGAACATCTTCACAAAAGTCTCCCCGTGACTATGGCTGCTGAAAAGAAACCGAAACGTCGGGATCAATGTAAAATATAAAATAACATCAAATAAATCGCGATACCATCCTTTAAAAATACATAGTTTTATTTCAATCTTCACAAACTTGCACAATTAGGTAATATTAGTAAGAAGTAGGATGCTATGTTATTTGTAAAAATATTTCTAATAAGTGAACTCACCTATGTGTATATTGATTTCAGGGTATACTACCTCAACCACCGAAAGAAACCCAGACTTCTGAAGCATCACCGACGTCCTCACCAGATAAACCTAATGAAGCTTCTACAGAGGCTCCGACAAAAACTGCCGAACCTGAAAAATCAGCTGCCGATGATAAGGATCCTAAGTCAACCTCTCTAGTTCCACCCAAAACAGAATCTCCAATTCTCTTAAATGCATTCGGGCTACCACCTCAAGTGTTACCTTTCGGACATATAGACCCAGTATTCAATACTTTACCACAATTTCATGCCTTTGCCTATCCATATAGTGGTCTGAGATTTTACGATCCCTATGATCCATTTGGTTATAGTTTACCATCATTATACCGTCCTTTACATAACGTATTGGGACCTAACTTTTCTGCCATTGCTCCACTAGCCACTGCTGATAAAAATACTATAAATGCCCCCACTGAAACATCCAATCCAACCTCATCTTCCTCACCGAATGATCTTAATATTTTGAATTATTCATCGAAGGATCCTGCTATACCCAACGTACCTCCACCTCCTCTTCCTCAAGGCGGCCTGAAGTCGGATAAATCTGAATAGTAATTGTATTAAACTCAATTGTAATATATATAGACGTGTAGATTACAACCCTGTCTGTACTACGTTTTACCGCCATAAATTTTCTAATAGTGGCTATGGTACTACCATACACTACCATAAGAAAATAAACGGTAAATATATATAACAAACAAACAGGGATAAGTAAAACAAAATGAAATAAACACAAAAAATTACTTTAACTGGGTATATACTATTTTCGGAAGTTATACAAATATTACCCAATAAAATAAAACTATTTTTAACGGAGTTAATGATTTGTTTGATGTTATTTTATTATTGTAAAATATGTAACATCAAATAATACGCGATACTATCGGTTAAAATAGTTTTATTTCGATACTTTGACAATGCTTAAATAAATAATAAATAAAATATGGTGTATATTGTTCACTCCTAAGAGGCTGTTGGTGAATTATGTTATTATAAGTAAAACTCGAATTTCTCAGTACTATTTAAGTTTTTTCCTATAGCTTTTATTAAGAAAAGAAATAAATATCCCAATCAATACCAGGTCTCATAAATGACGGCAAAAACCACTCATAAAAGTGACAATAGTGCTGAACGCCAGTGTATTGATAGCGAATTTTAGACAAACACATGGTAAATCTCGTTGGCTTATACTTGAGCATCTCGGGGACGGAGGATTCTGATCGTACGTATATACAAGTAATGTTCTTAGGAGTATCGAGGTATCCCTGAAAAGAAAAAAAAACTTGTAATGTAAAAAGTTAAGGCACAAAGAATAAAAGAATAATGAAAAAAAAAATTTCAAAGAAAAAGCAAAATCGGAAGACTTAAAGAAATAGACATTCTTTCTCATTTGAATAGCGTTTCTGCCCCCGACTCCCTGATTTTTCTAACTAAAAGTACCAAATGCTATTAGGCTAAATATAATTTTTGGCGGAATAGCAGCTGGTCATTATAGTGAAATTTAAATGACAGCTATATGACCCTAGCGGACCATGCGAAGCTATCGCTCTAAGTCACGTCACTGTCCACGTTTTCTTTTGAGAATTAAAATAATTACGAGTCTTTATTTCCCAAATATTCAAAATGCATTATTTGCAGGAAATTAAATATGCGCACAAATAAAAATAAGTTTATTATAGTTCCAAATATTCACGATGAGTGATAATGAGTAGGTACACGGTATCAGACAGAAAATAATTGTGATGAGTTTAATAATATTGTAATTTTTATCCGTGCAAGAAAAAATTATCTATCTGCGTCTGGACAATTTTTAATTGTATTTATATGAAAAATAATGATTAATAAGTGTAATGTTGTATGCAGTGCAACACTATAAGATGTAACAATGTAAAAAGAACAAATATTTCACAAATAATTTTTAACCATTTTATTTGGTTCTTTAGATAGCACGATTTTTTTCAAAAATTAATATATAGCCAGATTTTTGTTTCAGATATAATGTTTAAAATATATGTTTACTAAGTGTTTTATTAAAATGATATTGTAATTTTAATTTTTATGTATGGTTTATTATATATTTTTAGACATTTGAATTAATAAAAGGGTATTTGTTTTGCAAGCCCTAATAGACTTAAGTTATGAACGTGGATTAGTTCTAGGATAAAAACTTAAATCATATATTTGCAATGGTTGCAATGGTAAGTGTAATTCAGTTTTAAAAAATGATGAAATTTGAATTTGAGGACTTGAAGGTCATGACGTATATTAACACTTGTGAGTGAATTGCTCTTCACGTTATATTTATTATATATCACGTATACTTATAACTCCAATGGTTATAACTATACGTGATATATAATATAACGTGAAGCGCAATTCACTCACAAGTGTTAATTTACGTTATGACCTTCAAGTCCTTCAAATTCAGATAGCACAGAAATAATATTATTATGACTGTGGTAAATAGTAATAGTTTCAAGTTTATAGTACCTTTTTTTTTGTGCGGAAATCCCTTCGGATACCCCCCCGCCAGCCAGCGGGGGCGGTTATGTCGGGCTTGAACCGACTAAAACCACACGCCGTCTCGGGTCTACAGACGCCAGGGTGTAAGGTTACCCATAGAGCATATCCCTCGCACTCCGACTGACCCTGGGCCATTCGCAGTGTCCTCTCTGATAACAGCAGAGGGGTACCTGGAGCGGCCCCCACCCGCACTGGCCTTGCAGGCCCGCCATACCCCGACCCCCTCGTACAATGGGGTCAGCTGGCCCTGAAAAGGGCCGGTTGGTCAGACTCTTGGCCGTTGACGTTGACGCCAGCTACTCCAGAGGAGCAATCAATGATGCGTCATCGCCCACGTTGCCCAGGGTGCACCAAACTTGGAGGTGATCCAACCAGTCGCACCCCAAGTTTATAGTACCTTTTTTTTTTCGTGCGGAAATCCCTTCGGATACCCCCCCGCCAGCCAGCGGGGGCGGTTATGTCCGGCTTGAACCGACTAAAACCGCACGCCGTCACGGGTCTTAAGACGCCGGGGTGTAAGGTTACCCATAGAGCATATCCCTCGCACCCCGACTGACCCTGGGCCATCTCCGGTTTCGAGATGGCTCCCTTACTTGCTCTCCACTGTGCCATCTGCTAATCAGAGGGACACGTGGAAAGCTTCCGAACAGCCCTCAACAGGGCCGTCCTCGCCTCGGTCGGAGTTGGCCGTAGGCGGCAGCGTCTCTCCCGCCCTAGGAGAGACGCGCTGCCGCCTCCGTTGCCCAGGGTGCACCGCGTGGAGGTCCCCAACCAAGCACCCCAAGTACCTATCACTAATATTACATGCATTAGTGTCTAAGTGATGAGTCGGTTGAAATTGGCAATTCGCAATTATGTATATTGCAATAACTTTTATTCTTGCTCTCAGATAAACTCTGTAAAAATATAAATAAGAGTGTGTGCTTAAGATCGCACGGTAGAAGTGAAAACTTCATTGTTTCAATATATAATATTAGCACGATAAACAGCTAACTACACACACTAACCTCACAATGTAAACCAAATAATTGTCAAAATATTTTTTATTACCTACCAATAATGACTATTAAATTAATAAAGAGAATTATTACGTATGAATTGAATATACTAAACACAGCGACTGTATCTTTCTCGCTCGGGTACACTCGGCGGTCGCGAGTTCACCCGATTGAGCCTATGACCCCAGAGAGTGACGGATCAGACTAACTTACTACCTACGGAAAAATCTGTGTGCGGTGTGCCAAAAGAAGTTTTCACTTCAAAAATATAGTATAGTACTAGTACCATGTAACCATTTAAGTATAGGTACATAGTACTACACGGAAGCCTCTCGTACCGACTGACGCAGGTGGTCTCCGGAAAGGGGTGCTTCGGGGACCACCTGCATCGGATCAGGAAGGAGCCAACGCCTGAGTGTCATCACTGCGACGCGAGCGAGGACTCAGGCCTGCACACGCTGGCGGACTGCCCGGCGTGGGAGGCGCCGAGGCGTGACCTCATGACAGCCATCGGGGTGGGAGTCCTCTCGCTCGGCAGCATGATTGCGGCAATGGTGCGGAGCGCGAGCGCGTGGGCCGCCGCCAACTCCTTCTGCGAGCATGTGATGCTCGCGAAGGAGATGGCGGAGCGCGCCCGGGAGAGGTTCAGAACCCTCCCGGCCCGCCGAGCCCGCAACATGCTCGCCTCGCGTCGCAGGCGACTCAGGCGCCGGAGGTCGCTCAACGACCTCCGTCCTCCATGAGCACAGGCCTGGGGGTGGCAGGTGAGGCCGCCTGTCACCCCAGCAGAAGCAAACCGGGGCACGACGGGGACGGCCGGGGTGTGAGGGATATGCTCTATGGGCAACCTTACACCTCAGCGTCTTAAGACCCGAGACGGCGTGCAGTTTAATCGGTTCAAGCCCGACATAACCGCCCCCGCTGGCCGGCAGGGAGGTATCCGAAGGGATTTCCGCACGAAAAAAAAGGACATACATAGTACTGATTGATTAGTCACATATATTAGATTCACATCACACTTTATTGTTATAGAAAACATGCGTACGCCTGTTAACAACATTTTGTTACTTTTTGCTTCGTTGCTTTTCACTAACACAAAACAAATGGTTGTTGTATTTTTTCTGTCACGGTTTATTATCTCTTCATTTTCTATATACTAAATGTATAGTCAACAAATAAAATATTTGATGATCCTATATTTTATTTATTCGATACTAGCTATTGCTAGCAGCTTCACCCGCGTGGAATTCTGTTTCCGTTCCTGCTTCCTATGGAAACCTATTCCGAGAATAAAAGGACAGATCTGTTCAGTCGTTAGAGCGTGGTTGAGTAACATACATCCAAACATACAAGCTTACAAACATCTTCACAAACTTTCACATTTATAATATTACAAGAATATTTTATTCCCTGATCTCAGAGTTTCTTGCACAAAAATGATGTATATCTATAGCATGTATCTAAAAGACGAACGAAACCTGTATAACTGAAGGTAATTGCCTGCAGTTAATTCGCGGAACGTAAGTATAAATAGGGCTAGTAAAATTTAACAAAGTGTGTAACACACAAAAACAAGTATGTTTAATTTTGAGAACTTCACAGCCTCGGGCGACAATTATGATCAATGGAAACAATCTGGTAGTGTTGAACATTAAATATCTTGTGAAACAAACGAAGTATTAATACACCCTCACGTTATGATGCGGCACATCAAGTGATTTGCTCCCCAAAGTATTGAAAAGTGTCATTTCGTCCCATTCATAAGGTTGAGTCTGAAAAGGATATTGCAAAGGAGATAGTGGAAATGATTTTGGACCTGTGATTTTTACTTTAGAATTATCTTAGTATGTATATTATGTTTAGGTACTGATGATTACAGCGGTGGCCTTAGGGGTTGGCGAGCAGGGCAGTTGCCCGAGCCACGCTTTTGCAGGGGCCTCGCGCAACAACCAGACCATTCTTTTTATTTAAAACTTTTTATTTTGATCCTTAATTAAGGTTGCAACATAACATAAAATAAAGTTTGCTAACGGTTCATTCATTCAAATCATAATTGAGAAATTTATTACCATTTGAATTTGAAACTTAAAAACTTGAAGATCGATTTTTAAATCTTGTAGCGCTTGGGACGTAGTGTTCTACTATCTATGGCTCGGGAAATCCCCATGTTTCATAGGATTCACTGACTCTTGTCAGCTTGAGATTAATTTGGTCACAGTTGTATGAGTTTCGCATTTTTCGTCAAACATCAGAAATAGCTACTTTCAAATCACATACTTTGCACAAAGGACAAAGGGCCTTCCAAAGATCTGTCACCCGGAGCCACGTAATAGATAAGGCCGCCGCTGCCGATGAAACTAGCATATCGATTAAGGCGAGGGTATTCGACGATTTTAGGTATTTTTGGCATAGTAAAGTTGCCATTTTACGCCACAGCGAGGCGCCAATATACCTACAGAAAAACAACGAAGGTTAACATGACGCAACTATTATTTGCATAGGAGATCTTGTTGCGGTTTAGATAAAGGGAATAAAGCTTATAATAATTAAAATATTGTAGTATAGCTATCAGAAGGTCGCTCCCATACAAGCTTATATGAACCAAACTACGAAAAAGAGCAATGGACGAGTGGACCCCGAGCGCCAAGCTGCAAGATTATGATGGGGCCTCATATACCCATATAGCCCCCTAAACCCATGGGCATACACTAATGGGCCCCCACACACGTATGGGGCCCCATACATATATGTAACCCATGGGGCCCATACGATCGTGGGGCCCCATTCACCTATGGGGCCCCATACACATACATCACTCATGAGGCCCATACACACCCATGGGGTGATATAGACCCATGGCACCCCATACTCCTATGGGGTCCCATACACCCAATGATTCCATATACCCATGGGCACCATTTAGATCCGTAGAGCATTTGTGCCCAAGCAAGGTGTAAGATGGTAGTCGCACCTGTAAATGTCACAATGAACCAGGTTATGGAAAGGAGAAGTAGAAGAGCGTACCCTGGGCTCCAAACTGGAAGCTTTGGATGCAACCGCGATTGGAGCTCGGATACATAAGATTAGGCCCCAAAGCGAAAGCTTCATCACCAATGAAAATATTATATAGATATTTAAAAGCAGGTTGTAATAGTATTCGGTAGTGTTGAAGGTTCATGTCAGTTTAAATTATGTCGTTGGTAGGTACTGTTCCTAATATTTAGTACCACCATTCCATATACGTCTATTTGTCTTATGACTATGACATTAGTCGATTCAATACAGGAGTTTGTAATGATTGACACTGGTAGCAATTCTGTTGTTCAAAAACTCTCTAAACTAAACTAAAAATCACTAAAATTTAGTTTAGTGATGTCAAACGACGTTTTGTATTCTGAAAACGTATGACTAAACTATTATTAGTTTGACACAACCAAAATTAGTTTAGTTACTCAACTTAGTCCAAATTTGCTTATTTGGTATTCTGTTTTACGTCCTAAACGTCTAAAATTAGAAACGTCACACTAAAATTAGACGCCATCTAAAATACTGCCGACCAGTTATAGTGATAATTGTAATTTCGTTAAAATTTTGTGGCAAATAACATTTTTATGATGAATAACATAACATAACTTCACGCCTGTATCCCCGACGGGGTAGGCAGAGGTGTATTACACACCCACGATTCGCCAGTTATGTTAAGGTCCTAATGTAATAGGGGGCGAGCCTATTGCCATCTACCGGGCACATTATTAAGCGAGTGATAATTAACATTTATTAATGCACACATAACTACGAAAAGTCAGAGGTGTGTGCCCGGGGCGACTGGGGATTGAACTCGAGACCTCGTCTCAGCAGTCCGTTACGTACAGCACTGGGCTATCGCCGCAATGATGAATAACGATTTCGTGATTTTGGCTTTGGCCAGTCAAAGTCAAAGTCAAAAATCATTTAGTTAAGATTTTTTTATTCATTGGGTTAAGATTTTTCGAATATGAGACTTCTGCGCAGGTACATCGGTGTAACTTATAAAACTGGTACAGCTGTACTTAGTTTTAATATTTGTGCAATGAGTAACTACTTACTTATTTACACAACTTATACTTTAAAGAAAACAGTGTACTAATACTAGCATTGCATTTGCAAAAGTTCAAGTCTCAACTTTTTATCATTGGCTTTGTACATCTGGCACATTCTCTACGATGTAGCATTTAGCTAAGTACCTAAATATAAAAATCATACAATTTCGCTGTGTAATTGGTTTTGGGTTATACCAATCTTTGAGAGCAAATTCTATCGAGGAAAGTAAAAGTCACCGTGTATCGAATAACCGAAAATATTAGTTTGAATAGCCTAGAATAACATACATGATTTTCAGACTATAGGGACTTCTCATTTTTGAAAAATCTTATTCTAAAAACACGCTTCCTCAGGGACCCTCGCCTTAAGGCCTAAATAAATAAAGAAATTAAATCTTTTGTATCTTATATAGGTACATAATTACCCGAACAATGAGTTTTCCTTTAATGTCATCATATGTTAAATGATCGTGAATAACTAAAGTTTTGTATCTCGTAGCACATTTTCCATAGAAATATTCACTGAACACGGTATCTGAAAATAAGCTACTTTTGAAACAGTAGTTTTTTTTTATTTCGTGCGGAAATCCCCTCGGATACCCCCCGCCGGCCAGTGGGGGTGGTTATGTCGGGCTTGAACCGACTAAAACCGCACGCCGTCTGCACCTCAGTACCTACCTAGCTATTGATGAGTGTTAGTACTATCATTTGTTTTTTTTTAGTTTTCATGATTTGAAAGCGACAAAAAAATAAGTGTTGACGAACGCTACTAGTAATAATAAATACACAATACTTAATACCTGAGTATTAAAATTGTAAAACGATTTTATATCTTTATATGATGATTATTATGATTTTATTTATATCTTCAGCTTTCTTACTAAACTAGAGTGTCTAGTTTAGTAAGAAAGCTACTTATGAGAAAATAAGAAACAGATAAAAATTATCGTACCATTGGCCTCGTCGATATTTGTAAACACAATACTATGGAGTGCTGAATACGTTCTATAAGAAGACACTAGAACCCCTGTAATTAGAAAATACACCTTTAAATACCTACAGTAAATAATATTTATAGAGCTTCTAAAGATCAAATAAAAAAGTTAACCTAATAAACATAAACTCAAAACTTTAAACAATAAAACCTTCATTTTAACTTTAATTTAAAATTATTATCCTAACAAGTGACCAGTGACAGTTATGCTGAACTACATACTACAGAAGCTAATGCATTTCCCAGTGAAAAGTGAAACAAAACAAACAAATTAAGTACTATAAACAAACAAATTCTTACTCTGACAACATGACTACGAGTATCATACTTCTTTTACAAATTGACCAAAAATTAAATTTCATTTTTAAAACCTGCGACACAAAAAAGCAAAATGTACAAAATAAAATGTGTTGGTTGGCCCATATATACCAACCATTACCCAATAACCAATATACCATAATTATAAGTATGATTCAAGCGCCGTCGTGTCGGTAACTGGTGAAGCGATCCAACATAATATTGGAACGATCCGACGTCCACTGCCACGACAACCCTTGAATCGAAATTGTGTATATTATAAAATAACACAACATAAATCACAAATCAAAATAGCTTTATTTCATAGTCGATAATATTTTAATGAAAAATATAGGTCTAATAATGATATATTTATATTAATATATTACATTCTAATATAACTCACACTGTGATAAGGTATTTGTTAGTAAAGTGTTTTGCAGTATAAATGCTTATTTATTCATCTTACAAACATTGATCACATTGATGGAGTTCTTCTTGTAATTGATAACATCCTGTTTATTGCCAGTTTGAATGAAGATATTGATTTACCTGAATTCAGAGTCTTACAGTAAAGTGCATATTTGTTTCAGTGTTGTCTTGCGAGAAAATCAGGTGGCGTGAATACTAAATTATTAATCTTCTATTTTTATCACTTCCCATTATCACTTATAATGACAAAAAGTGTAATTGGTTTATCTGTATTCTTATGTACGGGTAAGTTTTCTAATCTAATTTAAAGAGACAGAACAATATTTATGTCAGTTGACCGGAGTTTTATAATTAACTATGATTTAAGATTTATACTAGCCAAATGTTCACCTACTATACTTTACGGAACCTGTGTTGCGTTGGACAGCATTGCTGCTAGAAGAAATCTAATTTAAAAAAATCCTGTCCTTTAAAATAATAGTATCTATGGCAGTCGAAGCATCTTTTGTCAGTTCTCTTAGTACTCTTAGTTAAAATTCACTGGCGCCTATTTAAAAGGTCTTATAATGAACATTTATTTTATAAAAATGCAAATGTAAATAAAAGGCCTAAGTTCGACAAGTTCCCCTACAGAGTACGGTCGACGACAGAGGTAGCTGAATACTAACAAATTTACAAACTATTTTTATATTGAAGTAAATTACTAAATAAATATTTTTAACCTATACTATTTTAAAATTGTAAATAAGTTGTGTTGTAAATTTCTCCTATGTACAGACATTGGAGATATTGAAAAAATTTCTAAACATTTTTTTTTTGCTTTTCTTGTCTGATTGTCTGTTTATCTGTTTGTATGTTTGTTCGCGATGGACGCAAAAACTACGGATAGGACTTTGATGATGTTCTTGGTGTCTGAAAATAAGTATGTAAAAAATTACGTTTAATTGCGATTGGTTAAGTAGACCAGGAGATATGACCAAAAAAACGATAACCAACCTCCCCGTGGGTGGAGCCGCGGGCATCAGCTAGTGTATAAATATTTTTGTAATCTTCAGGAGACAAATTTAACACAGTTTCTATTTTATTTGTTACTAGCTGTGCCCCGCGGCTTCACGTACATAATTTGCCCCCGTGGTAACTTATTTATTCCATATATGGCTGTAATTTATTAGTTCTACAATAATGTATGCCCGATTTGTTGACATTTATGATTACAATTCCCCTCTCCTGGGTAGTAGCGTGATGATTTATATAGCCTACTAGATGTCCCTTTGCCCGTGGCATACTTCGCCCCGTGGCACCTATTTATCCCAAACATGCCTGTAATTTTTTTTATGCAATTTTTTAAACTTTTCTCTCCGTAAAAACCATCCTTGGACTTGAATGAACATTAAAAAAAAAGAATTGGTCAAATTGGTCCAGGCGTTGTTGAGTTATGCGCTTACCAACACATTTTGCGATTCATTTTTAAATTTTTTAAACTTTTCTCTCCGTAAAAACCATCCTTGGACTTGAACGAACATTAAAAAAAAGAATTGGTCAAATTGGTCCAGGCGTTGTTGAGTTATGCGCTTACCAACACATTTTGCGATTCATTTTTATATATATAGATAAGCTTCCTCGATAAATAGGCTATCCAACAGAAAAATATTTTTTCAATTGGAACCAGTAGTTCGACCAAACAAAAAAGTATAGATATATAGATCTTGTTAAAAGTTTTAGAGCCCTAGCTCTAAAAATCACCTTAGCTTTAGTTGTTACTAATGTAACTGGAATGTTCACGCCTAACATAACATAAGGAGCAATCCACGTGAACGTGTTATTTTACGTCATGACCTTCACATCCTTCAAACTCAAAATTGTCATCGTTTTCAAAATCATCACTCATTCAGCTGTAACCGTTGCTAATATACGCATCATCAACCCGTGAACGCATTTTCAATTTGAGTTTTTTAACCTAACCAGGATTAATATAATCCCAGTTCATAACATGGTCCTTTAAGAACCGGATATAAGAATTCACGGAATCAGCGCATGAAGAAATATTATCGGAAGATATAAAATAAGTGCACTTTGGAGTGAAATGGTAACGTACCTACTTGGTGTGAAAAAGTGAGCTCGGCTTGGACTTTAAATAAAACGGCATTTGAGTATCATTATATTTATTCAAATTAACCCATCACTCTGAAATCTGGTAATATTTCTAATCGGTTAGGTAGAAACTGTACAAGGTCAGTAAAATATATTTTTTCTACTTTGTGATTTAGTTAAAACATTTTGTACATTTGTGTGATTGGCGTTATTTATATGCAATAGGTTGCAATTAATTATAAAATGCAGGAATTGCGTAGATATGAGTGCTGAATAAATATAGTACAGTAACGTTAATGTTACATTAGTTACCTATCTACCTTTTTTTTATGCGCGTTAAGGCGGTTATGTCGGGCTTACCCAACACACACTCCTGTCAAAATGTACCTAACATAAAATTTAATTATGCTTTAGGGCATTAGGTCACAGTGTGTCTATGACGTAACTAGGCAGTCACATTTCATTCCTTAGGATCTCAGAAGTACCTAGGTATAATTAAGATGTATTCTATGTTATTATTATTATCATCAACCATACACCTCGATACTTCTCAATTGCATTCAAGATGAGCAATATTCCTTCATATATTATTAGATAGGTAATAAGCTACTTTCAAATTATACTATCATTTTTGTAAATCAGTATATTATTACTTATAGATTTTTCTCGATGAAAATATATATTATTAATACTTTAAATCCACTAATGTCCACTCTCCACCTTATTATGTTATTTTATCATGTATTATTATTAGTTTCGTTATGTCGAAAACCGCTGAGTGTTCGCTTGGGATAATCTCCCCGCAGACTTCTGTTATTTATGTAGGCTCACACACACATGCTATAAACATTTAGTTGCCAGGGTTGAGGATGTAAACTGGTGTAAGTGCATTATTGAAACTATTTGTTTGATTCATGCATTTAGACTTCGTGAGCGATGTAACAAGCCATAATTATTTATATCGAAGCACTAAAGAAAATTATGTCATAGGAGCACACAATAAATTTTCGGCCTTCTAGCGCGTAGTTGTGACTCCTTACCTGATGGTTGGTTAATAGGCCTTCGAAATTTATTTATACCTACTTGTATATTTGACGGTCTCTGGGAGGCGAGAGTTAAATTGACCAATGTTAGAAATTTGGTCAGAGTGCTGGGACATTGTAATATTATTAGATTCATGTTTTACTCAAATCGAAGTGATACTCAATTCGCAGCCACTCACTCCGTTATCACGATCCTGAAGACCTCACTCCAAGTCACCCTTTTTATAAGCACTAAAAGCACTTCGTTTTCATCAAGGATCCTAGTAAACATTTTGATTCAGCTGCCAACACAGGATCGAGCTGTTGCTACGGCACTTCTCGATGAGAGGAGCTTCGCAATTTTCTGTAGACTGGCGAGCTTTAAGGAATCACTATGTTACCATTGCCAATGTGAAAGCTGGGTCGCAATGTTAATATGCAAGTTGCTGATTCAGGACTGCGACCGGCGTCTTTCGAAGGACGTTTGCAAAGACTTCTACGCTGCTGGATGAGTTTGTTGAATGCAAGCATTCAACAGCCGGTGGCATGTTCACGCCTAACATAACATTAGGAGCAATCCACGTGAACGTGTTATTTTACGTCATGACCTTCACATCCTTCAAACTCAAAATTGTCATCGTTTTCAAAATCATCACTCATTCAGCTGTAACCGTTGCTAATATACGCATCATCAACCAGTCAACGCATTTTCAATTTGAGTTTTTTAACCTAACCAGGATTAATATAATCCCAGTTCTTAACATGTGTGTTAAGCTACTTCTGAGGGCTATTTAATTGTACTTACACACAAAAAACTCAACCATTATAGTTCATTAGCTCCTAGCTCTTACTCTATTTGTATGTTAGTTCGATATTTGTATGTTATTAAAGTACGAAGATGTTTATAATAAATGATTAATGGAATTTAAAAGGATTATCAGGGTGAGAACTGTCACTTTTGAGTTGCCAATCATCCTCTCCATTTGAAACTGGCAAACCCTTTCCCTAAAAGAACAGTTTTCTATAGAAAGAAGGTACTTACCCAATGATGTTGGCGGACGTGGGCGATGTAATATGGATCGGGGAACCCTTGCTACCTGTGAAAATAAGTGAAAAGAAGATGTATATTAATATGCTAGCCCAACTTATTTTACAGCAATTTCTGTCTATGGATATCGATTTAGAGCTGAACCAGTAGAGGCAGACCATGTTCTCTACCCTGCCCTCCACCAGCATTATGGTGAAAGGGATCCAGCAAAACTAACTAAAGATGAAAGTTTACCAAGAAGTAAGTGACAACTACAGTAAGTAAAAAAGCAGGTATTTGTAATATATTACAGGGTGTCCCGAAATTACACACCGAACGGCCACTGGGCGTGATGCCAACCCATACCTATTCTGATAAAAAAAAGAATCCGCTGAGCTAAGTGAAAATAGGTATGTTTAAAAAATGTTAAGTATCCACGTAAAAAGAATACAAATTAACTTTTGAAATAATATGAGTAATAAATAAATAATTTGAATCTCTTTATCCCCGTCATCTCCAAGTTAGTAATATGCTTCATTCGATGCAACACTATCAAACTTAATTCGAGTGTAAAATCTTAAATGCACAAATTATATTTTTTTACAGCATATTACCACAGCATTTACAAATTCGGTCATTGTACCCCTGAATTACTGTCGAGACCCTTCCTTGCTAGGAAGTCCAATATAACACTTACAGACTGGAAATCGTCTATGGCCCGCTACATATATGTATGTATTTATTTTCATTTGTTTACTATACGAGTATATGCCACAAAACCTTTATTATAGATTCGTCATGTCTGTCTGTCTGTCCGTCCGTATGTCACAGCCACTTTTTTCCGAAACCATAAGAACTATGTTGTTGAAACTTGGTAAGTACATCTACTTACTTCTGTGAACCGCATTAAGAACAATTTTCAGAAAAAAATAGAAAAAAAGCAATACATTTTGGGGGTTCCCATACTTAGAACTGAAACTCAAAAATTTTCATCAAGCCCATACCTGATAATGAACTGATAACAAAAATGATATTGAGGTTCCTAATATATTTTTTTTCTAAACTGAATAGTTTGCGCGAGAGAGACTTCCAAAGTGGTAAAATGTGCCCCCCCCCCCCTGTAACTTCTAAAATAAGAGATTGATAAAACTAAAAAAATATATGATGTACATTACCATGTAAACTTCCACCGAAAATTGGTTTGAACGAGATCTAGTAAGTAGTTTCTTTTATGCGTCATAAGTCGTAAACTACAATTTACCTTTCATTCAATCAACTCAAATACAAAAATTTAAAAAAAAACATGAATATATTACTTGCTACTACGGAACCCTTAATGGGCGAGTCCGACTCGCACTTGGCCGCTTTTTTATTGGCATATGGGATCTCCCCTATAGTCTCCCCCCAATGATGTAGTTAGTTAAATTTTTTCAAGTAGGTAATTCATAAAATTTGTTTTATTATTAGAAATCATGAATATCTACACTTATGTTGAGAGTTACTTGAAAAAATCGACTGACATTGGTACCTTACAATAATTGTATTGTTCTATAATGAGGACCTATCTACTAGAATAGAATTTAATTTAATAATAATAATAATTTTTTGATAGACCGATCAGAGCGCCGCGCAATAATTATCCGAAAAAGAAAAACAAATAAACTTTGACTCACGAGGTTGTCGACATGTGGAGTGTGGATTTGGGGTCGTTCTACGTGAGTTCGACAAATGGAAGTGCGATTAACGATGGTGTGACAAAACTGTACTGCGACTCACCATAGTTCGAATGCACGCTAGTGCGACACACTGTAGGTCTACATTATTCTAGTGCGACAAACGATTGTGCGACAGTAGTTCGACATTATGGTAGTTCGACAATGGTTTGATTTGATTTAATATGATTTTCTTACATCACTGAAATCGGCAGGGTCGGGTTAGGTTAGAACTGTGACCACAACAAGCACGAGGCGACCGAGCGTGGCGAGCGGCAGCGGCCGCCGAGTGCCAGATAAATAACACAAATAACATGAATAAAATAATGAAAACCCCCTTTAATCGATGTGGAATACTTTCGTACTACCGTGCTTCGCGGTGGAAAACATTCGAAATTATGGGTATCGATGTGGCACACTTTCGCACTACCGTGAGTCGCGTTTCGGTACTTTAGGGCTACAGTTCATCGCCATTTTGAACTTCGAAATTCAGTATGACAGTCTGGATTCGGCAGTTATTGTTCCGATAGTTGTATCGGTTCAGGGACTGATTGCCAAGAGCCTCGATCTACATCTCAAGAGGCTCGCTTTAGGCAGTTGAGAAAAGGGCTTGATTCAGAAGGCAGTGCTCCTCGACACGGCACGTATTGTGAGGAGATGCCTCTCTCTGAAGCCCTAACCACCGGTAGCTTAGTCCCTGTACCCGATGCCGGTGGGTTCTTTTTGGGTTTTTTTATATTTTTAATATATTTGTTTTTTTTTATAGAATGTATTAAAAATAGAATTTATGTGTATTTTAAATTTAATAAAGGAATAATTTTAAATGCGATTTTGATTGATTATTATTTCGTTTCTGTTTACAGTTAGTTGAAGCGGGAGGATCCATACGGTTTCGTGTTCAGTGCATAGTGATGAAGATTCTGGTACCCAGGCAATACCTTTTCTTTAAAGGACGTATTCCTATTTTTTATTGTCAGGGTCATCTAAGATATGTTTATCTGGTGACGTATCAAAAATTTGATCTTCATGAATTTTATCTTGGCGAAAATCTTAATATGCCCTCATATTTGGAATTTGAGTTTTACCATGCATCGCCTAGTAGGGGTTATGCATAATAAATAAATATCATCATCACCCTAATTTTGAGTTTTTAGATTATCCACCGATATCGTTGGTCACCGATGCGATTTCCAATATCCACTATGATCTAAGATAGCAGTTATTATACTTTTAGTAGTATTCCAGTATATGTACATATATACATATTAAGTACACAGCGCTATCTATACCCAAACTATGTTATAGAGTAATTTACATAGGCATAACGTTATTCGTTAACGGTCGTTCAACGTTAGACGCATAGTCAGAACTTTAGAAGTGATAAATAAAGACCAAGTAATATACTTTCAAAAAGACTTTTATACTTTATGTTCAGATAGTACTAAGTAAAGTACTATCTGAACTAACACGCATTTTTTTATAAATTTTTGGGGTTCCGTAGCCAAATGGCAAAAAACGGAACCCTTATAGATTATATATGTCTGTCTGTCTGTCCGTCCGTATTTCACAGACACTTTTTCCGAAACTATAAGAACTATTCTGTTGAAACGTGGTAATTAGGCGTATTCTGTGAATCGCTTTAAGATTTTCACAAAAAATTCTTGTTTATATTGTAAGACTCCTCAAGAGAACCCAACCAAGGATATATTAATTTATTTATTGAATTATGAGTGTAGAACTGCACTGGAGCTGTTTGACTTCTGTATGTATGTAATATTTTGGCAATTATATGTATGAAACCTTGCTTTTGTTTTATTACACAAGCAATTTGTTTCATTGAAGGTGTCCTCCTGAAATGCACAAATTTCCTTAGGTATTTATAATTTTATGTATGTATTGTTTGAATTATAGAGTAATATGCTACCATACCGACTGGGTCAGACGGTGAGTAACCAGGTGAGGTTTTCTGGTTACAATCTAACCCATACGTGGATGGGTCTTCAAAAATTGCGAGGCGAGAGACAATTCCAAAGTGGTAAAATGTGTGCCCCCCGTAACTTCTAAAATAAGAGAATGATAAAACTAAAAAAATATATGATGTACATGAGGAGTGCAAGGAGTCTCTACTAACATCTTTCGGGACCCAAGCCAACCTCGCCTGCCCGTGGTGCACTCTGCTGAATAACGGAGAAGGCTCTGGCGATGGCGGGTCGCCACGCACTGGACCAGCGTGGCGGATTTTGGTCTAAATCCGCCCAAAATGTTGATGGACAGAGGAGCACGGCCCCTATTGCCCGGGGGCTCCAGCTGCAAGACTGACATTGACGGGCGTTGGTCGAGTCTGGAGTCAGGGGTGCTAAGAATCTCCGGCCGAGGTGCTACCGTCAAACGACCCCAGGCAATTGCTCAAAGGAATACCTACTTATGTTGTCGCTGGTGACATTAAGGACAGGCAAGAAAATCATTGAGCTGGAAGAGGAGATGAACAAGCTGCATTGGGACATAGTGGGTTTATCGGAGGTCCGAAGAGAGGGCGAGGACACGACAATCTTAAAGTCTGGCAACTTATTCTACCACCGGGAGGGTAACCAACAGTCCCAGATGGGTGTCGGGTTTCTCGGTCACAGATCCCTTGTAAACAACGTGGTATGTATCACGAGTGTGTCGAGCAGGGTTGCGTACCTGATACTCAGAGTATCAAAGAGGTACTCGTTGAAGGTCATACAGGTTTACGCACCGACCTCGGCGCACCCGGACGATGAAGTGGAAGTTATCTATGAGGACATCAGTAGGGCCATACATACTTCCAAAACATACTTCACTGTTGTTACGGGAGATTTTAATGCAAAACTGAGTGGGAGGGGCGATGACGAGTTGAGAGTGGGGCAATTTGGATGTGGGCAGAGAAATCCCAGGGGCCAGAGGTTGGCTGACTTTCTAGAGAAGGAGGGAACTCTTTATGATGAACTCCTTCAAGAAGCCACCTTATAGGAAATGGACCTGGATGAGTCCCGACGGTTCCACGAGGAATGAGATCGACTCCATTATGCCTACAAAGAGACGAATATTCAGAGATGTCTCCGTGATCCACAGGGTGAAAACCGGAAGCGATCATAGAATGGTTAGAGGCACATTGAATATCAATGTCCACCTGAAAAAGGTATTGACTAATGAAGTCCACGCTCCGACCTACTGTAGCCCATATACAAAACCCCGAGAGCCTTCAACTCGAGCTCGCAAACCGCTTCTCTGGCCTGGAAGATTGCGATTCTGTGGACGAGGTGTGTCTACAAGGTAGGGGAAGTCTTCTTCAGACCCCGCCGGAAAGATAGACCTCAAAAACTATCGTTGCAGACTTCCAAGGACGCTGCGGCATATCGGCAGCTCAATAGACGGATCTCTAAGTCCTTGTGACACGATGTTCGTGTCTTTAATATTACAACAAACATAACATAACTTCACGCCTGTATCCCCTAAGGGGTAGGCAGAGGTGTATTACACACCCACGATTTGCCAGTTATGTTAAGGTCCCAATGTTATAGGGGACAAGCCTAGTGCCATCTACCGGGCACATTATTAATATCGTATCTTTAATATTAATCATATTAAAGATACGATAGAGCAAAATAAGGCCTCTAAAGTGTTCGTAAGAGACTTGTCTATTTGGCAGAGCCAGTTGACGAAGCTGAAGACGGACGACGGCAGTGTAGCGTCTACTAATTCAGAGGTACTGAGGGAGATCGAAAGGTTCTACGGACAGTTCTGTATCTAAGCCTGTTGATGATTTGCCCGCTAGTTAATTTGCAAATTAGCCCGACACTACACAGAAGATATTCTGGACTTCAGCCTGTATTATATTAGGATGGCCCTCAAACAGTTCAAGAGCAACAAGGCGGCGGGTGAGGACGGAATGACATCGGAGCTTCTGAGTGCGGGTGGAACACCGATACTAAAAGCTCTACAGACGCTCTTTAACGCTCTTGCTCGAGGGTACTACGCCCAAAGCGTGGAACAGAAGCGTGGTGGTTCTCTTCTTCAAGAAAGGTGATAAAACCTTATTGAAGAACGACAGACCCATCTCGCTTTTGAGCCATGTTTACAAGCTGTTTTCGAGGGTGATCACGAATCGTCTCGCACGCATGTTTGATGACTTCCAGCCGGTTTCCGTAAAGGCTATAGTACCATAGACAGCATCCATACGCTGCGGCATATTATCCAGAAGACCGAGGAGTATAATTTGCTACTATGCTTGGCGTTCGTGGACTATGAAAGCCGAAGAAGAAAGCCTTCGATTCGATCGAGACTTGGGCGGTGCTGCAATCTCTACAGAGGTGCCACATTGACTATCGGTATATCGAAGTGCTGAAGTGCTTGTATAAAAACGCCACCATGTCGGTCCGAGTACAGGATCAGAGCACAGAGGCTATTCCGTTGCAGAGGGGAGTTAGGCAGGGTGATGTCATCTCGCCGAAACTTTTTACCAATGCACTAAGACGCCTTCAAGCTTCTGGATTGGAAAGGATTCGGCATCAATATCAATGGCGAATACATCACTCACCATCGATTTGCTGACGACATCGTAGTCATGGCAAAGTCTGTAGAGGAGCTCAGCACTATGCTCGGAGGCCTCAACAGAGTGTCCCAACGGGTGGGCCTGAAAATGAACATGGACAAGATGAAAGTCATGTCAAATGTCCATGTGTCGCCCACGCCCGTATTATTGGGAGGCTCACCTCTCGACGTTGTTGATGACTATGTCTATCTGGGAAAAACCGTCCAACTAGGCAAATCCAACTTCGAGAAGGAGGTGAATCGACGAATCCAACTCGGCTGGGCTGCGTTCGGGAAACTGCGCAGCGTCTTCTCGTCCAAAATACCTTGAAGACAAAGGTCTTTAATCAGTGCGTGTTACCAGTGATGACCTACGGTGCCTAGACGTGGTCTCTCACTATGGGCCTCATAAGGAAGCTCGGGGTTACACAGCGTAATATGGAACGGGCTATGCTTGGGCTTTCTCTACGAGATTGAATCAGAAATGAGGAGATCCGTAGTCGAATGAAAGTTACCAACATAGCAGAGCGAGTCAGCAAGCTGAAGTGGCAGTGGGCAGGCCACATAGCTCGGAGAACCGATGGCCGGTGGGGCAGAAATGTTCTTGAGTGGAGACCACGTAACGGCAAGCGCAGCGTAGGAAGGCCTGCCGCAAGGTAGACAGACGACCTAACAAAACGAAATGGAAGTCGATGGGGGAGGCCATGTTCAGCAGTGGACTTCCTACGGCTAATATGATGATGATGATGATGACATTACCATGTAAACTTCCACCGGAAATTGGTTTCAACGACATCTAGTGTGTAGTATTTTTTTAATACGTCATAAATCGTAAACCGCAGTTTACCTTTCATTCAATCAACTCAAATATAAAAATTTAAAAAACATTTCATTTCATAAACATAAACCTTATAAACCGTGAACCATTATTTTCTGATAATAAGTCTGTAATAGGTGCCAAAGTAAATAACAAGTATAATTCGCGCGGGGCGTGGCTTGAACGAACCACAAAAACTTTTATATTATGTTACTTGCTGCTATGGCACCCTTCATGGGCGAGTTCGACTCGCACTTGGCCGGTTTTTGTTTTTCTTTCTGTCTTTTCGTTCCGACCAATCTACAAAGTGGCTCACTTCAAAATCAGTCCGATTTTGAAGTGATTTTTACTGGCAGACTATTGATGTAATAAGGGATATCTTTGGCGAGTATTTTTAGGAAATAGAATCAGGGTCCGCGATAAAAAAATTAAAACCCTGGTCTAAATTAACGCGGACACAGCAGTTTAAAAATGTCCACTAAGCAGCATAAAACAATAAGAAATGGTGATTAATTAACCTAAAAGAAATTCCTCTACCATACTTTTAGTATTGCTTTGGTGCGTAATAACGCTATAATAATAAAAACCTGTACACATGTAGAATGAATAGTCAGAAAACTATTGTCTCGACCGAATACACCGTCAAGTCAACTGAAATATATGTTTTAGTTAATAGTATCCTGTTTACTAGAATTGTAATTCAACAGGACGCACCGTATCTAATTCTAAACAAGAATCAATAAAAAAACTTTGCATATTTAGTATTTAGTTTTGTGGTGTAGGTGTACTTGAACGGTTAATTTATTTAAACCTCTCAATAATTCCTTACGCTATCAATGACAAATATTATAAGTGATATCATATTTTTGTCATTATTCACTGGTAAGTTCCTCTTTTCTTAATATATTAAACACATCGGTGAAAATTCAAAAATCACTCGTTAAATCCATATTTCAAATATAGACTTCGAACTGAAGGTCTTTTAATAGCCTTAATATGCCAATAACTGATGAGTTGCCAGTTATGTTTACCGTAAGCTATGACTCCTTAAATAAGCATGAAACCTCAAGAGATTTTTACAAAGACCTATGAAGAGTACTTACCCAATACAGAACTCAGACAATATATTTTGGTTGCTATCTTTAAAGCCGTAGAAATCAGTAGTGCTCTAAAGTGGTCACCTCATTAGCTGATATGATCGGCTGGACGGTGCCGGTAGCGAGAGCATTGCGATGACACAATACAATTCTAACTGCATAAGAGGTTCTCTGTCAACGGGAGCGGTGTGGGTAAACGTGCATTATTCGAGGGCTGTCAACGATGAAGTGATTGATGTATTGTATTATTTTTTAGGTAAAGTTATTTCATACAATTTTTGAAGTGAAACTTCTTAAGAATCGTTGTGATTTGAAATCACAACGATTCTAAAGAAGTTTCACTTCAAAAACTGTATGAAATAACTCGATGAAACAAAATGAAACGAAAAAATAAGTCCATGTTTTTTTTTTATCAGGAACTTTTCAGAAGTTTCATTTCTACCGTGTGTGACTTGCACACACACACACACACACTATAAAAGGGTAAAAAGGGGAATTGTGTAAAGGGTAAAAAGGGGAAATGTGGCAAGGGTAAAAACGGATAATGTGAAAAAGGGTAAAAAGGGGAAATGTGTTTTTTTTCTTAAAAAGCTTCGCAATACTTACTTAAGATTCACGTACGTAACATGTTTGGTTTTTAGTATGGATTTTCCCCACGTGGTGCGTCATGAGCGCCTTCCACTTTTGCCACGACGACTTCAGCTTAAACCCAGCCGACGGATTGCTCCAAGAATTTTCGTTTCCTTGGTTGGGCTTCACGCAGTACTTACATGGTTCGATGATTTCAGATGTCTATTTTCTTCCGTTTTTGCCAACTGAGGGTAAATTACATAAAAGCACACGTCTATTACCAAAACGCCCTGTACGCGATTTCACTTAAAAAAAGCTAATTAAATTCGAGACTGGGTTAGAAAAATTGCATTGTTTATGGGGAAGCATTGCTATTTCTATTTAATGTTGCCAAGGTGGAAGTGATGAATTACTTTCTTATTCTGAAAATTAAAAACTCTCTATTTAATTAATCAGCCAGAAAACGGTAAGTATATTATTCTGAAAAAAAATGTATTAAAGTAACACGAATGACTTTCTAACACTTATCACAAGTGATATAAAAATGTTTTCTTAATTTGCAGAAGTAACAAAGCTATTGCACCCTAATAGAGCGCCACGAGTGGTCCTCATTCACAAACAATTCGTCATAGCAAGCGCCCGGGATATGTTGAACCTACCAAAGCGTTATAAACTGTATGCATACTTTTTACAATATAAATTTATTCTAGAATATATCTATTTATTCATGATGATAGTTACGCTGTACAATAATAGAAGATGTTGTGACTGAGATAGAAAATGATGCTTAGATGTTTCAGATACGTAGAGAAGTTTATTGAAAGAAAATTGATAAAAGAAATTTCTGAAGTGAATGTGAATGGACAAACTGGTAGGGATCAACCTAAGCGTAGGTACTTTGTTCAGATCAAAAACGTTTTGACGAAGGAACTCAGGGATCTGCATTTTAGGGTACACCTGGTTAACCGTAAATACAGTATATTGACTCCATAGATTTCATCTATATTACTTTCCTATGGTTGCCTGTAATAGATTGACTCAGAGCGATAAACCGCCAATTGTATGTACTTACCACAAATTGTATTTCTGATTCGTGTTTGAATTTCCTTGGTGTACAATAAAGAGATATTATTCCTTTATTAAACTTTAAATACATATAAATTATTTTTTTAAAGTTTAATAAAGGAATAACATTTCTTATTATTATTGTGACTGATGCGAAAGGTACTGTGAGCTTTTAGTTGGTTCGAGCCCGACATACACATCTCATCGTTAACTCCGGTCAGGCGCTGGCTAAGGGACTTTCGCACGTAAAAATAGAGGACCAGGTTAAGAATATCCACTAATGATCAATGAAATGATCATAAAAATAGGAGAAGAGAAAAATTATATATTATGACTTTGCTTCTTCCTATTGTCCCTATTGTCCTCGAATTTGTTCGTAAAGAGAAGTAGAGTATTCTTTCTTGCTTTTCACTTCATAAGGACAAGAACAATAAATGACATTTCCTATAACCTTTTTTTTTTTTTTTTTTTTCGTGCGGAAATCCCTTCGGATACCCCCCCGCGTGCCAGCGGGGGCGGTTATGTCGGGCTTGAACCGACTAAAACCGCACGCCGTCTCGGGTCTACAGACGCCGGGGTGTAAGGTTGCCCATAGAGCATATCCCTCGCACCCCGACTGACCCTGGGCCATCTCCGGTTTCGAGATGGCCCCCTCGGGTTTGGGAACCACGGTGTCCCCGTCTTGCCCCGGTTTGGGGGAGGGGCGCTAGTCGCCCCACCGTCCCGGCCTGCTTCTGCTGGGGTGACAGGTGGCCTCACCCGCCACCCCCAGGCCTGCGCTCATGGAGGACGGAGGTCGTTAAGCGACCTCCGGCGCCTGAGTTGCCTGCGACGCGCGGCGAGCAAGTTGCGGGCTCGGCGGACCGGGAGAGTTCTAAGTCTCTCCCGGGCGCGCTCCGCCACCTCCTTCGCGAGCATTACATGCTCGCAGAAGGAGGCGGCGGCGGCCCACGCGCTCGCGCTCCGCACCATTGCCGCAATCATGCTGCCGAGCGAGAGGACTCCCACCCCGATGGCTGCCACGAGGTCACGCCTCGGCGCCTCCCACGCCGGGCAGTCCGCCAGCGTGTGCAGCCCTGAGTCCTCGCTCGCGTCGCAGTGATGACACTCAGGCGTTAGCTCCTTCCTGATCCGATGCAGGTGGTCCCCGAAGCACCCCTTCCCTGAGATCACCTGCGTCAGTCGGTAGGAGAGGCTTCCGTGTCGCCTCTCCAGCCAATCCTCCATGATGGGCCTTACCGCCGCTATTGCGGCGTGCCCTGCGCTTGGTTGCCCAAGTCGTTCCTTCCACTCCACCACGATGGCCTGGCGGAGCTGGGACTGCACGGCCTCGATTTCTCGAGGCTCGGGGTTCCATCCCTGCTCCCGCGCCTCCTTTCGCCACTGGTACAGTTGCGAAAGGGCTCTCGCTTCCAGGTCCCATGGCGGAGTTCCGGCAAGGAGACTCGCCGCCTCGAAGGAGATCGTGCGGTACCCTCGGATGACCCTGATGGCCAGAACTCGCTGCGGAGCGCGCAGCATCCGCACAGTTCTGGTCCTCAGGGCCTCCGCCCATATTGGACACCCATACAGGGCCATGGACCGCACGATCCCCGCGTAGAGTCTCCTGCAGGAGTCATCGGGCCCCCTCATGTTGGGCAACAGCCGAGCCAGAGCAAGAGCTGTGCCCTTCAATTTGGGGGCCAGACTTCGGATGTGCTCTCCGAAGTCCCATCGGCCGTCGAGCACGAGCCCCAAATATTTCATTTGGGGCTTGATGCCGATGCGATTTCCTCCCACGATGAGACTGGATCCCTCGGGTGGCTTGCTCCGAGGCCCATGGAAGAACAGGGCCTCGGTTTTATGCAGGGCCACCTCGAGACCCAGCCGCCGGATCCGCCTAACGACTTGGGCAACCGCGGTCGTGGCCTTTCGGGTCGCTTCGCGGTACGTCGCCCCGCACGCCGTCACGAGCGTGTCGTCCGCGTAGCACGTGACGGCGGCACCGCCTACGAGCTCACCGCGAAACATTTCCTATAACCTACTATAAAATAATGACCACGTATGCTCAATTCCAGTGGTAATATGATTTTTGGTGACTATGAACAAGATGAAAAAGATTGTGGCTTAACACCTCAAAATATTCTAATGGGTAAGAGATGCCCTCGTGCATACATGGAAATGCCGATCCTTGATATTATACCACATCCGGAGTTCTCCAGGTACATATAAGCTACTGTATTGTCTACCTACATGTTATAAAAAAATTACGTGGTTTTTAACAAAAAAATAAATAAAGAGAACTCTCTACAAAACTTAAGCAATGTAATTTTAGCCGAACTCTTACTCTGGACATTTTGCCAAATAAACTAACTATAGGCAGTATAATAAAATAACAAAGTTATAACTTTTTATAGATTTGGAGTCAACAACAGCATAGCGCTGGTCCAACTACTTCGCCCAATGAAATCATGTAAGCAATCTAAAAAACTATAAAATTGAGAGGGGGCTATGTTTTATAATGCGCTGTACAAAAATGTTTTTTTTTGTAGACTATATGTTACCTGCGTGCCTCCCAACCTACCAAGAACGCGCAAGAAAGAAAAAAATGAATACTGTATTCCTAATAGATTACATAAGTGGTATGATTTAAGTTTATCTAAATATTCTTGCCACGATCCACACCCGTGGTCTCACGGTTTGGTTTGGTCACTACTCACCCTTATTATGTTTGCAACAGGGGTGGGTAGTACTACCTGACTAATTATAACCAAAATGGAATAGACAAAACTTAAAATTAAGTGAATGTAACTTCATGTACAAAAACATCCGTTCCATCCATCCTCTTCAGACCTCCTAAATCCGATGAAACTTATAAGCTTAATCTTACTATCATTATTTCTGTAATTCCCATATAATGTATAAATATAGAATGAATACAGATACTTAAAGGCATACAATAAATAAACAAGTCGTTCTAATAACTCCATACAGCACATAAACAAATTCTTTATGTTACGTTTGTCAATTTTACTGTATAAAGTGACTGTAATAAAAACCTTTGAGGTTGCCGTGAGACAAAACCGGTCAGGTGTAATTTATCAATTAAATAGTGGAAAAGTACAAGTAATTCATTATTTCAATCAGTTAACATCCTCTAAGTAGGTTCTTATATATTACATTATTCAACAGTTGTACCAAGAGATTTCGATTTTGAAAAAATGGGCAAGAGAACCCTCAAGCTGTTTACTGATATAAAGTGCATGGGACATCAAAATAATACGGTATAGAACATTTTTAAACTTCGGAACCTAATAATGAGTACTGAATTATACGCATATCATACTTACATTTTTTTAAATAGTTAGTTTCCTCCATAGGTTCAAAAATTAAATTTCAATAGAATGGAACTATTTGGACTTAAAGTTCCCAACTAGTTACATCAATGTAACTTCAGCGTAAATAAGTGGAACAGACCTCATAGTGTGTTTTTTCCATTCATTGGAACAATCAATGGAAAAAAATGACACAATACTAAGGTTATGTATACAGATGTTTGTTTAAATAATTGTTGGTTATTTTTCACAAATACATAATATTATATTTTATGACAAACCAAGTAATGATGTATAGAAAAATGGGCAGGTTAATAGCGCTGGAAACTGGTGAGCTTGCATGAAAGTTTGAATTAGAGAAAGCTTTATAGTTTTATGTTTCTGTTTTAAGCTCGTGAAATGTGTAAGGACAGAAACAGATAGCGGGCTGTTATCTCTGTCTACCATGGAGGGAAGAAGGCGTGAGTATAGTGTATGTATGTATATATATATGCGTTTGTGTATTATCATTAAGCATTATTAAGACATTTTGTACATGTTACGTTAGCCCTATCATTATAGATGAATTTATATAAATTTAAATATGTTTATAGGTGTTACACAACGAGGGTTTGTCGCAATATCTGTGCACTTCAGGTTGCGGTATGCGACCAGGTGCACCCATTGTCAGCCATACTATCGAAGGTCGCTTTGAGCTGATGGGCCTGGCGGTTGGCAATTCACGGTGCTCAGATCAGGACATGCGTCGCCGTTTCAACGATAATCCTCCATTATATATAGATGTCTACCCTTATGTCCCTTGGATCATTAACGTTATTAACGCACACAGGATTCCCAAACCTTATCCTCAACACTTCCATCTTGTTGAAGGGGGGTCCCGTAAGTCACAAAGTATTGAAATACTTAATTTCAAAGTTGTTATAATTTAGTTAACTTTAGGTAAGTAATGCTTGCTATAATCCAATCTCAACTAGCTTTTATGGTTGAATCATTCATATATTACCTATGTCACCAAAATATGGCGTAAATAGCAACGTGGGTTAGTTAATTTTCGGATACTCGAAGATACACGAATTTGACACAAATGTTATTAAAAATCTCTAATTCTATGTAGTCCTCTCAACTTTTCCTTGACCAGCATAATAACTTGCATAATAACGCTGATGACAATTGCTTTCAATTAATTATCATCATCATTATTACGTTAACGTTATTCCCTGTATCCGAGGCTTACATTTGGGGTCCGCTTACTTCTTCTCTTCTCGGATTGGCTTATACAGCATTTATGGGAGCGACTGCCGTCTGACCTCTCAACCCTGAGAGGAAAGCCTGGGCCGCAAGCAGCAGATGTACCAGCTTGCAGGTGAGGTTGGCTTAAGTCCCGAAGATCTTGGTAGCGTCCAAAAAACAGCCCTTTTTTATTAATTATGATTTATCTTATTCCAGGTATGGGTATAGGACGGACACTCAAAAAGGCACAAAAAACTGGCTGGAAAGGTCGTACATATTTGTTAGGTGACAATTGTTTTGGAGGTTGGAAGATTCGCAAACAAGCTTCGTTTTTCTACACGGAGAAGTTTGAAGCGCGTGCTGACACCGATAGACTGCCTACAACTTTAAACATTACTGTTCAGGTAGGTTTAATAAGGATTCTCAGTCTTTCGATCCTCAGTTTCAATCATGACCCGTATAGCTGTTATGTTTTCCACTGGTACGGCACGGAAATCTATTTTGTGTAGCTACTAACAAATACGATAATGGGTATCTTTTGTTAACAGATATCTTCTGGAATTGAATGTATAAATGCCTGTTACCGCCTCTTACTCCCACATCGTGAGATTGAGCCTATCACAGAAACGACCGGCATGCAGTTTACTTTAAACATGAACATAGTTTCATTCAAAAAAAGTTTCTATTTTTCACTGGGTATTTCGGGAATGAATGCTAGTAGGGAGATTTATAACAGCAGAAAGGAAGAATATCAAGTAAACTAAAGACATAAACTATATTACTAAATTTAAAAAAATAAATATATAACTATCGATGTTTTTGTGTTAATTTACCTATAACAACAATTTAATTTACAAGTACAAGTTTGTAATAAAAAAAGGAAGTAGGGCGATGGTATCTCCCGTCCGAATTGAGCAGTCCGACTGGGGTAGTACGTTTTTTTTTTTTTTTTCATTCGGAAATCCCTTCGGATACCCTCCCGCCGGCCAGCGGGGGCGGTTATGTCGGGCTTGAACCGACTAAAACCGCAAGCCGTCTCGGCTCTACAGACGCCGGGGTGTAAGGTTGCCCATAGAGCACTGGGGTAGTACCTCCGCCTTACAGAAGACCACGGCCATAATAACCCTTGTGTTGTGTTCCCGGCGTTAAGTAGGGTAGCCAGAGCTCATTGGAGGGGTTTTGTACTGTCAGCGGGGAGACCAAGGGTTTTAGTAATCGTCACCGACTTGTGTGCGCGTGAAATGTTGGCGTGGCGGTCATGGAGACCCGGTGAAATGGCTATCCGCTGGCCGCCCGCAGGCTTGAACGGTTCCCGAACCTGGGGACTACATAAAACTGCCCCAGGAGGCTGAACCACCTGCCTGTGTAAAGTGCCTGGTACTGTGGTCGTGCCGGAGGAGGAGACCGGAGTGGACCCGGCTACAGTATTCGGGAGGGGACCGGGGGCCCTTCCGCCCACCCCGCCAGCCAGTCACACAACCCTTATTCGTCGGTGGTGGCATAAAGTCCTGCTTTGTCTCCTACGCTGTCAGCACAGAATCTCTCTTAACGTTCTCCCCCACCAACCCTTCTCAAAATGGCCAAAAAAACAACAGAAAAATAGTTCGACAGCGGCATCCTCGTCCACTTGTAGTGGAGTTTTGCAACATCAGGAAATTACAAACCAACGTCAACGCGGTCCACCAACACCTTGACGTCACTCAGCCGACCTTGTTTTTCCTAACGGAGACACAAATATCATCCCCTGCCTAAGACACAGCCTACCTAATGTACCTTGGGTACAAAATTTTTTGAGGCGAGCCGGGGTATGCTTGTACGGCCGTGATGATATTTGTTGCCGCCATCTTAATGGCCTTAAAGATGTCTTAAAGAAGCCTGTCTATTTTGTGGGTACGTATAGATCACGGTGGCCACACCCGTATCTATGCGTGCTTTTACATGTCTCATAGCGGTGACTTGGGAACGACTCAACTATTTGAGTACCTGCAGCGGTCGGCAGATAAGGCAATTGAGCAATACCCCACCGGGGACTTAGTGTTCTTGAGGGACTTCAACGCTCATCACGTTGAGTGGCTGGGGTCCTCGAGAACTGATTTCGCGGGAAGGGCTGCTCACAAATTTGCTGACCTATGGGTTCTCGCAAGTCGTTCATTCTATCACTAGAATACCAGATATCGAGACCCATAGAAGCTCTCTACTGGACCTTCTGCTGACTACGCGCCCGGATGAATAATCCATATCTGTGGAAGCACAACTTGGTAAATCAGACCATTGCCTCATCCGGGCGCAAGTGCCCCTCGCATGGCCACTACCACCTCGGGCATCCAAATGGCGGCATGTTTGGCACTATAAGTCAGCAGACTGGGATGGATTGCGAGAATTCTTCGCCTCGTACCCGTGGAGGCGGCTCTGCTTCACTTCAGAAGATCCAAGCTCCTGTGCAACAGCAGTTACAGAGGCGATTCTAGCGGGCATGGAATGCTACATTCCCAACCGCTGGATCGCAACAGGAGCAAGTAAGCGCCCGTGGTTTGATCGGGCTTGCAGAGTAGCAAGACTGCACAAGCTATCTGCTTATAAGGCTTGGACCACGGCTCTTGCTAACAAGGATCCGAATATCACTGAAGTGAAGCGGAAATTGAATGCCGCCTCAAGATCCAGTAAAAGAGCAACGGCCAGGGTTAAATTTGAATTCATCGGCAGAATTGGTGAACGGCTGGCGCGGTACCCGTGCATTCTGGTTGCTTGCCAAAGCTGCTGAGGGAAATCTTGTCTGCCGCCGCTGTAAAAATCCAACGGCAGTCTGGCCTCTCTAAGGAGAAAGCCGATCTCTTAGGTGACCTCTTTGTGTCAAACTCGACCATGAACGATGGGAATGCCGAGCCACCGAATATCCCCTGGTGTGATGTTTCTATGCCAGAAATCAAAATCACACAATCACACGGCGGGAACTGAAGTACCTAGATGTTCGCAAGTCGAGTGGGCCGAACGGCAAATCGGCGATGGTGCTTAAGCAGTATGCTCCAGAGTTGTGCCCGTTACTAACACAGCTTTTCGCGCTCTCTTACTACACGAGACAAGTCCCAGCTTCGTGGAAGACCGCATTCGTGCATCCTGTGCCTAAGAAAGGCGATAGAACAGACCCGTCCAAATACAGGCCTATCGCTATCACCTCCCTGCTCTCGAAGGTAATGGAGAGTGTCATTAACGTACAGCTCCTGAGATACCTTGAAGGGAACGATTTATTGAGCGACCGACAGTACGGCTTCCGCCACAATCGCTCTACCGGTAACCTTCTTGTGTATCTCACACCGCTGGGCGCAAGCCATCGACAGTCAAGGTGAGGCACTAGCGGTCAGCCTCGATATAGCGAAGGCCTGGCACAGACGTCTTCTTGCGAAGTTGCCGTCTTAAGCTGCCCGAGGGACTTTGCGAATGGCCAGCCCAATATAAGCATCCAAGCCGTTGTTGACGCCAACTGCTCGGACCGCATGGACATAAACGCTGATGTTCCACAAGGCTCCGTGCTGTCTCCGACCAACTCCGACTGAAATCATTTTATCTTCACTAGTGTAAATGCATCCTTGGGTTGCCTAGGGTGTAGTGGAGTGAGATACTCGTGTATATAACAAAGATGGAGATGTAAGCGAGGGATATGAGCTAGGAATGTGTACAAGAGTTTTGTGCAAAACGGTTTATGAACTTTTTTACAGCTGTATTCTGTGGAATACAGCTGTAAACAGTCCGCTACACATACACACCACTTAACTACCCTACGTCTGATAGCTGCACTACGCATCCATGATCCACTCGAGCGCAAACAGCTTTAATGAAAACCATCAAACCGTTTCACAGCTCTGCTACACATTCTCGCACCACCTAGCTCGCAAATTTCTGGTTAATTACCAAAGTCTTGATATTTAACCTACGATCAAAACAGATGAACATTTTTTAAGTATAATGAAGTATTTTTAAGTATGTGTATTTTTAGTTATGGATATATATTCAAGTAGATATGTATTTATATGGGTATTTATGTAAGTATGTATGTGATGTAACTATTTAATTAAACGCCAACAGCTACCAAATACTCCAACCAACGTACATTTCCATCCAAAGGTTGCCTGGAAGAGATTGCGTAAAGCAATAAGGCCGCCCTTTGTACTTATCCTGTCTTTTTAATTTCTGTATAAAAATATTGTAATTTGGCGTACAATAAAGTATAAAATAAATAAATAAATAAAAACATTATTATATCCAACATTTTACATATAATACTATAATTGTTGAATATTTCGACTTTATAAACATTCATTACTCACTTAATCGAAATAATGTTATACCAAATAATCAGGCGACGCTTAAATTCTAAAGTCTGTTTATATGCATACAGTCTTATTCATAAAAAGTTATGGGAGGTTTATAAGAGTGCTATAAGGTGATCGTCGAAAATTTGTATTCATAACAGCATTTTAGCACTAATATGCTCTTTAAACTCTCGATAAACTTCATATAAGTTATGGAAGGCAGGAACCTACTATAGCCGTGCCATAAAGCAATATTAGGAGAAAAGATGGCCGACCTGCGCAACAGCTGATGTGTTTGACTGCTCTGACTAGCATCGTTGCTTTGTTCGCATTAGTTTGGTGAATTATTGAATATATCTCTAATATCTCTGATATGTTTCCAGACAAGCACAAGCCTTTATTATTATTATTACTTATCTAGGTCAGTTGTGGAGTTTGTGGTAAATTTATTGCGGCAGAGTGTTTATCAGTGTCTTCCACCATGCAAGCTTTACAAAGCCTAGATGTACTTGAAGCTATTGAAAATATTGGGAATCCGCGACCAAAAGTTTATCGACTATAAATTCATTAGGGAGCCATGAACTTATGTCTTCACTGTCTATTTTGATAGGAGGTGGTGGACCACCACCCGTTTTAATGAGCTCCCTGCGCTCATAAGCCTTTCGCTTTTTAGAGTTCATTTTAATAATACCCCACTGCGCTTTTAATTGGGCAAAAGTGCGTGCAATTATATGTGTGTTGGGGGGGGGCCAACACACATATAATTGAAACTGAAATAAAAAAATATGTATTTAATTATATGATTCACTAATAGGTTTACCAACAAGTTTAATACCTATTGTGTAAACTAGCCCACGCCGCCACCTTCTTCGCGTTAGTGTTCGTGTCGGTGTTTTTATTTTCCAGCACACCGACCCGCTCTTTCACCAGTTCTTTTAATATGATCTTATGAAGCAAATAACCATAGCGTTGGTAATGCATAATAAACAGGCACATCAATTATCACGGCAGAAAGGACTTAATAATTTCAATTTCAGTTAAATTTTGATAGTCTACAACTTTTAGTAACTATTTTCACTTCTCTGCCTTTTTTTGGCACTCGTCGCATGTTCCTTTCCTTCCATTTTTATTTATGCTTGGAAAAAATTGCAATAGGTACGAAAGAATTTTGAATACATAAACCAGGGGCGGGAATCGGTGTGAAACGAAATAGTGACATATGACTACAAACCAAGTGGCAACATTTTCATCTATTAATCTCTTATAGCGACACTATAGTTATCGAAGGCTTATAGAGCAGTTATGAATACAATATTTTAAAATACGTATGATAGCGTTATGAGACGTTTTAACTAATGTACGCTATAAACCTTCGATAAGCATTTTTTATGAATAAGACTGATAAGGTTTATTTTTATCACTGAAAGGCTCACGTTTAACCTCTACCTCACCTGACGATAAGTGACTTATGACCACCCCAGACTTGAAGACTCCCAGGCTATCGCTACGGAATAGGTATTTACAGGTACACCTGTATTTTGCCATCTATATTTCGATGTTACATGTAGTATATTCTAATAACTAATATTTATGGTCGGTATGGCATACGTGTCATAACTGTAATGTCTTGCATTACTTAGCTAATGTTAAAGATAGCCGCCTTATTATTAAATAAATAAATCATTAATTTATTACTTATCACTGTAAAATCAGTCTGTACGCGAAAAATTATCCCTCCAGACTATTTAAACTAATAAATTCACTGAATGAGTAACAGTATTTCATTTTGTTACCTACTATAAAATAATAGTTACCTACGATAAATATAATTAATGATTAAACGAACTTACATGTACGTGAAGTTCTATCATAATCATATGATAGTTTTCGACCGAAGAGATTGGCATAAGACTATGTAGTACCGCACTTGTGCACTGTTTGAGAAGATATTTAAATAAGGCAACACATTTCTTTTTTGTATGTAGGTAAACCGATATAAGTACGTCACTGGCCAACTACCGCCGATCATTGCGTTCAGAGATAAGTACCTATATACTTTTTATAATACAAATGCACCTGTAATAAATTGTGGGAGGTTGGGAGGGATGCCAATCTCTTCGGACGAAAACTATCATATAATTATGATAGAACTTCACGTACAGGTAAGTTCGTTTAATCATTAATTATATTTAAGTTTTCGTCCTTGAGATTGGCATAAGACTATGTAGATATTGAGAGTACATAATAAGAACATCAAGGCAATTTTGTTACACAACTATTTGGATCCAATTCATAATCATAATATGAATAGGTTGGTAAGTATAATAAGTATATTAGGTAAAACTAGAAACATTTCATGACGAAATATCAAATAATAGAAAAGAAACTATTTTGGTACAGTTTTATATATGAACAATTAGGTATGATAACAATTAGATAGTTATTATTTATTTGTACCAACATTAATTTGACACTATGGTTGAACCAAAATCAGCATCAGCATTATTGTTATTACAACATCTATAACCCTATTATGAAATCGACCAAATACTTGGGAGCTACCTGACCACCCAGCAATTTTCCTTATCAAATGTAAATTGACTCCAAGTGTATTGGCTTTAGAGGTGGCAGCATGCCGCGTGCTATGTGCGGTAAACGTGGAGACGTCTATCCCGCATTGCTCTAATATTGACTTTGTCCATCGGCTTAGAGTTTGTGAACCGACTGCATTATGCGGTTTTCTAAAACTAATAAAAAGTAAATTCTGATTACCACGCAAGATTTTAGATTGTTCTAAATAATCAATTAATGTTTTACAAGAACATATCGCCGGGTTTTGATGAAAAAATGGTAGACCTGGTACATGATAGAAAACATGGTAGAAAAAAGGGAAGACTTATTTGTAATGATCCATTCCGTGACGTTTTTATGAAATCTGGTATTTTAATTATTATTTTATCAGAGAATTATTCAATATTAATAATATTAATTTTCGAGTACGTTTGCATTCTGTGCGCTGTAACTGAGGTTAACAAGGATATAAGTTTTTTAGAACGGTTTTCTAAGGCTAATTCAGTATTTGGATACCAGTTACATAAAAGCCCAAAGACAACAGAGGTGTCCCACTTTACATTATACTTTGGCATCGCCGGGCGTAACTTACATACATCCCTGAAAAGAAAAAGCGCTAAATACGATCATCATCACCAATCTTATTTCCAGAAATCAAAGAAAGTGCAGATCTACAACTGTTTAGAGTACCGAAATTGGCACCATTATCGTACAGTTCAGTGAGAAACAAAATTACATTAGGGACCGAAGTGTCATATAGGCTAACTTTATTTCTATTACAAAATAAATACCTGCAGGAGCTTTGTGACAGTGAAGCCATCATAATATTCAGTTATGAGAGCGGAATATCCCTCCTTAGCAGTGCCGTACGGATAATAAAGCGGCCACCAGGGTAGTCTGCTGACGGACAAGTCGATTGTTTTTTTATTAACACGGTTTGCAAATAGATCTATTTCAGGTAACCCAAGCTTGATAACAATTTCTCGCAAAAAGCATAATCATAGCAAGCATATGTTGGGATCACGGGTGATGAAGTAATAAATTGTGGACTGTAGTTTTGATGTTTATAATAATATTTAAATAAAGAAAAAATACATCGACTTTGTGAGTTAGATGGAACGCGAGTGTCGTGCGCGCCGCTCGGTGGTCAAGTCGTGAGGCTCCGATCGATCCCCCCTGCGCTCCTCGCCCCGCCGTTCATCGCGTCGCCGGTTGCCCCCGTGCCTCGCGCGTGAACATCCTCCCGCCCCTTGACCTCTTCAAAGGGAAGAGGGCAAATGTTGTTGAACGCTCTTGTGATGGTTCCTCTCCTCGTCTTTAGTTCCGCCACCCTTGTGACGCCGTCCGGTCCTGGATAGGTGCGCACCACGCGAGCCAAAGCCCAAACTAGCGGTGGTAGCGCCTTGTCCCGTAGAAGCACGAGCATCCCTTCAGTGAGCTGGCCAGAAGAAGTGGACCACTTGGTTTTCTGTTGGAGCAAGGAAACGTACTCATGAGAGAATCTTTGCCAGAAGTGCTGTCGGATGCATTCAATCCTCTTGAAGAGGTCAAAGCAGCTGATGTTCTTCTCAGGAATCTGCGGACACGGTACAGACGTAAGTGGTCGTCCAATTAAAAAATGGGAAGGAGTGAGAGCAGAAAAGTCAGAAGGATCAGAGGAAAGAGGTGTCAAAGGACGAGAATTTAAAACGGCTTTAATTTGACACAGACAGGTTGCCAATTCTTCTTAAGTGAAGTTAGTGAGACTTAGCAACCGCCTCAAATGATGCTTGGTAGAGCGAACTGCAGCCTCCGCCATTGAATTAAAATGAGGTGAATAAGGAGGTGAAAATGAAAACCTGATGCCCTCACGGGACATTTCACATGCAACATCGGAAGTCGAGTCAGTTAGGAATTTTTGAAGGTCATTATTGGCTCCGACAAAATTGGTGCCGTTATCTGACAAGATGCTATGTGGTTTGCCACGACGAGATATGAAGCGATTAAGCGCTGCTATGAAGCCCTCTTTTGTGAGGTCAGTGACGCGCTCTAGATGCACTGCTCTGGTCGTGTGACAGACGAACATGCACAGGTAGGATTTTGTGAGCCTACAGCCCCGACCTTTCCGGTCGGCTATGAGTACTGGACCAGCATAGTCTACGCTGCAATTAAAAAAAGGGTATTCGAGGCTGGTTCTAGTTGTAGGTAACTGTCCCATTATGGGCTGTACATTTTGACATTTGAATCTAAAACATTTAACGCAATGTCTGACTATTGATTTCGCGAGATTCCTGCCACCCAACGGCCAATACTCAAGACGCAAATGCGCTAATAACAGTTGAGGACCTGCGTGTAGCTTTTTAAATGCTGCATGTGAAATAGTGTTTTAGTTAGATGGTGTATACTACAAAGCAATATAGGATATTTAGTGTTGTAGTCGTACGGAGAATTGTCGAGTCTACCACCTACTCGTATGACTTTTTCGGAGTCTAGAAAAGGCGTTAGTGAAATCAATCTATTTTTAAGCGGTAGAGGTTTTCCCGACTCTAAAAGATGTAATTCCTCTGGAAACATTTCTTTTTGTGCGGTGCGTAGTAAACACATCAATGAATTATTTAACTCATCACTAGAAAGAGCGCCTTGTAATTTAGAATTAGGATTTTTTAAATTGTAAATAAATCTTTTAATGTAGGCTAAGACTCTTTGCAGGCGATTAAAATTGGAATAATAATAAATTAATGATAGCATGATATTTAGTGATTTATTTGTATTATTAGATGATTCATGAATAAAATTTGAAATCACTTCTGGTAGATCTTGTTTCCCGTTAGTAGAGGGCATAGTAGGCCAGTCGTGTTCATGACTTTGTAAAAAGCTCGGGCCTGACCACCACAGATTATTTACACCGATGGAATCGGCCTTCGCCCCGCGAGAAACAAGATCCGCCGGATTGTCTTTCGACGGTACGTACCTCCACGTGTGAATAGTAGAATTTTCATGAATATCATTGATTCGATTACGCACAAAGGGCTTGAGTTGATTTGAAGGAGTATTCAACCACCCGAGTACGATCATCGAATCACACCAAAAGAAACATTGATTTATAGGCATAGTTAATGACTCGAAAACAGTTGTACACAGTCTTGACCCTAATAAAGCGGCACAAAGTTCAAGCCGTGGGATTGTAACTGATTTTATCGATGCTACACGGTTTTTGGACAGGAGAAGACAAACCCTTAAAGAGCCAGTGTGACTTATGGATCGAACATAACTACATGCGCCATAAGCTTTCTCAGACGCATCACAAAAAACATGAATTTCGTGTTTCACGCACGAATCGATAGAAACCCATCGAGGAATATTCAAAAAGTTTAAGCTAGGAAGTGTTGAAACAAATGTCGACCACATATCAATTATTTCCTTGCAAACCTCATCGTCCCACTCACACTTATTTACCCATAGTCGTTGCATGATAGTTTTTGCCTCGACAATACAAGGGCCGACTAAGCCTAGGGGGTCAAATATTTGGCTAATAACTGACAATATGTGTCTTTTTGGGACTTTTTCTATTCGGTCAATATTAATTGAAAACGACAAGGAATCAGAGCCACATAACCAGTTTAGGCCTAGAGTTCTAGAAGATGTGTTGTGGTCTGAAAGATTTAAAGAAGAGAAGTTATCCTGTTCGTATGAATTGCCCAAAAGGGCTTTTAGAATTTCTGGGCTGTTAGATTGCCACTTTCGAAGAAGAAAATGCGCTGACGATAAAAATTTTGTGACCTCTTTAACGTGTGTTATTGTCGCAGGAATAGAAGGAAATCCCAGAAAATCGTCCACTTCTATCACGTGATATTGCTGACTTCACGTCATCAGTCGAAGCTGCGTCCGCTAAACTCACCAAACATTTGGTGGCTAAGTAAGGAGCTGACGCGGTCCCATACGTGACTGTGTTGAGACGGTATGTTTTCAGTGGCTTTTCAGAGTCACTACGAAAGACGATTTGTAGGAGAGGCCATTTGCCATCCTTGTTCCTTACTGTGTTCTGTGTGAAGCTTGACTCGCACGCTCTTTCCTCCTGAGATAGTGAATGTTTTGGAGAAATAGAGTCAAGCTCCCAAAATTTTGACAAGTCTGGTTTGTCAATGGGATTGGCAAAATTACAAAAATGTGAGCGTTGAGAAGAGGATGAACTTCCTTTGAAAACTGGACCGGATATGATCCATCCAAACTTAGTCTCACATAACTTAGGCATTTGTTGACCTAAGTCGATAGAAGCGGAGCCTACGACATTCCAAAATATTTCAGCCCCTAGAAGGATGTCAATTACTGACGAAATATTGAATGTGGGGTCAGCTAAACAAAGGCTTGACGGGATAAGAATATTCTCAATATTGACAGTAGAGGAGGGCAAAACTTTTGTAATCTCAGGCAAAATTAGGCAGTTCAAATTAATCTTATAGTCACCGTTAGAAGACTCAATGCTGAGGTGGCAAGACTGTGTACTATAAGAAGACTGTTGATTGATACCTGTCACAGTGGAAGTTGAATTGCGTCGTAACCAACCCAGTTTGGTGCAGAGGCTCTCCGTTATGAAGTTCGCCGTGCTGCCATTGTCGAGCAGTACTCTAGCGTTGAGTTTTTCACCGTTGTGGCTGACCACCATTACGATAGCTGTGGACAGTAAAATATTGGGTGTACTAATAATCTGCCTAGAAGTGTCTGCAGATATAGCAACACTAGTAGAATTTGATGGCATTGGGTCTTGATATGTTTGCGTAGTCGGTTCAGTATGCAAAAGCGTATTATGTCGGGCCTTGCAATATTTACAACCAGATAATCTACATTTTTTGGTAGTATGACTTGAGCGCAAACAGTTTAGACAGACCTTGAAATCCTTTGCCTTTTGTAGACGGGATTCAACAGATAAGGCTCTAAATGACTCGCAAGTATAAATCAAATGATCATTAGTGCACAAAGGACATTTAGTTAATTTATTTTGGAAGTTATTGTTATTATTTTGTAAATTTTTATTTTGTAAATTTTTATTGTTATTTTGTACATTGTTTGTTGATAAGTTTCTTTTTTGTAAATTATTATTGTTTGAATTTTCTCCACTAGTGTTAGTAACTATAAAGCTTTTTTGTTTATTGTTCTGATTAAGTGTGTTCAATTTATATTGGTTATTTTCCAAAGTTTCCAGTAAATCAGCCTTGTTAGATATAAATGTAGAAAACTGCGTTAGAGTAGGCGAACTAGACAAAGCATTGCAATACTCTTCCCAATGCCTGCTAGTAGTAAAATCAAGCTTTCTAGATATCATAAATATTATGAGAGTATCCCAATGCTCTGTAGGCTCTTTTAATGTCTTGAGTGCCCGTATGTTTTTTTAACAGAATCAATAAGCCGTCGTAACGATAAAGACGATTCTTTAATAATCGGTTCGACATCAAACAAAGCCATCAAACAAAGTGGCCAAGCCATCAAACAAAGTGGTTATTTACTAAGAGTCGACTATTATTGTATCGTTCACACAACAAGTCCCAAGCCATTGCGTAATTATCGCCTTTAAAATCTATAATTTTGATGATCTCTGATGCTTGGCCTTTAAGTGACGCACGGAGGTAGTGGAACTTGTTGATGTCGTCGATACAATCACTATTGTGTATTAATGAAAGGAAAGTATCCCTAAATTCCAGCCAATACTCATAGCTACCATTAAAGTGTGGCAAATCAATTTTAGGTAAGCGCACAAAATTATTTTTAAACGATGCACCTGATTTGGAGCCCGCATCAGAACCCGCCTCCGAAGCGCGCTCAGCAGTGCAGGCTGCCAGCGCCTTGCGAGCTTGAGCAAGTTGGGAGTAATATCTCTCCTCAAACTTAACTCGCTCCTCATACTCGCTGTCAGGGGTCTCCGAAGCTGACTCGATCTCCATCTGCAACGCGTCAAATCGTATAAGGCTTCAAAGGTTTTTAAACGAGCTTCTAAGTCTATTTGTTGCAGTTCTGATAGTTCCTTAGAAGATAAGAGGACCTTTAAATAATTATCAAAATTTATGAGCTTAGCTTTCATGCCACTTCGCTTTTTAATATATTTTTCTAAAGTCGTCATGTTGAAAAACAGGTGTAAGCAAGTAAGCAAATGTGCAAAAACGGTAAATGTGGGCACTAAATTAATAAAATGAAAATAGCCTATTGACTATAAATGCACAGTTGTTAGCAACAAAGAACTGTAGTAAACAAAGGGCCAGCTGCGATGCGTAGGTACTATGCCAGCCGGGCCGTTAACTTGACGATTATGTAAACGCTGTGCGATAAGAAGTTATAGGTAGCAATAATAACGTGAATGTAGATAGGTTAATCAGGTGATATATTTTTACTGTGAATGCAAGTAAAAAGGCTAGCAATTACTATCTGGTCAAATAAGAGGCGAAGAATCCGATAGTATGGAGAGTGGAAATGGAAATTATTAAGTTTAACACTGATTTGAAACAATAAACACTGGATAGGAAAAGGAAATAATTGGAACGAACTCACGGATGTCTTTAACCGTCCTTATTCCTTTCCTTGTACACGATGAACACGATGACTTGCAAGATGCGGGTGACACGTCGGGTCCAAAGTCCAACCAAGATGACACGCAGACTTTTGTTGCTTTTTGCTTGCTTCTTACGGTAGAAGGACCATTTGTTTGGGATCACGGGTGATGAAGTAATAAATTGTGGACTGTAGTTTTGATGTTTATTATAATATTTAAATAAAGAAAAAATACATCGACGTTGTGAGTTAGATGGAACGCGAGTGTCGTGCGCGCCGCTCGGTGGTCAAGTCGTGAGGCTCCGATCGATACCCCCTGCGCTCCTCGCCCCGCCGTTCATCGCGTCGCCGGTTGCCCCCGTGCCTCGCGCGTGAACACATAAGCATAAGCATAAGGCCGCCTTCACATTACGTCGCAAGCAGTGCGGCAGCAGCGCGGCAGCCGCGCGACAGCAGCGGATGCCTTCTCATTACAAATACAGCCGCACGACTCAGGGTGGCCAGTACATTTCTACAATGGACTCCAAAGAGGAAACGTCACTGTTGCTCCTGCTTTTGTTGGTTCTCCTTCGGCGCCATCGACGTCGCATTCATAAAAAAAAAAGAATTTGCTGGATTGATCCTTTGTTTCGAAATCGAGATGTGAATAGTGATTATGTAACAGTATTCAAAGTGTTGAAATATGGTAGTAATAAAAAATTCTTTAATTACGTCCGAATGTCAAAAAAGTCTTTTGGTGAATTATTATGTCTTCTTAAGAGTAGTATTCAGCGCCGTGATACTCCATTTCGCAACAGCATTTCCGCAGAAGAAAGACTTGTTATAACACTTAGTTCTTTTTTTAAAGTTAGTTCTGTTTTTAAAGGTAAAATATTGAAACAAGCGTTTAACGATAACATACAGCTTTATTGTACAATGGAGACCGTACATAAATCAACTTCTTACAAAAAATTTGCACTCATAATGACTTATTACGCAACAATAATATAATAAAATAACATATATGTACCTATTTTTTTTTTTTTTTTTTTTATCGTGCGGAAATCCCTTCGGATACCCCCCCGCCGGCCAGCGGGGGCGGTTATGTCGGGCTTGCACCGAATAAAACCGCACGCCGTCTCGGGTCTTCAGACGCCGGTGTGTAAGGTTACCCATAGAGCATATCCCTCGCACCCCGGCTGACCCTGGGCCATCTCACCACTAACAGCATCGCTCATCCTGTCTCCTCTGAAAGCAGAGGAGTACGGAGAGCGATGTGTTCCCGCCACGTTGGGTATTGGCCGACGATCAATGCCAACCCTATGAAGGGGTGAAGGGGAAGCCATTGACCGCCGCCCAGGGTGTACCGGCCGCTCCGATTCCGTTCCCCCCGGACTGCAGAGGCCGCACTTTTCTCTGGCCCGGTTTTATTACTGAAATTTGGAATAAACAATTCACATACTTCATTCCAGTTTTTCTTTTTTATGGTCCTGTTGCTATAATCATCGGTCCTCGAATCCCACAAAGTAGGACGTGTTTGAACTTGAATGATAAATTGTTCTGTGTCAAATTAGCTCATTGTGAAATAATGCTCTACGGTATGTACGATTGCAACACTGGCTCGAAGCCGACTGACCGCACGCGGCTGCCGCGCTGCCGTCCACTATGGACAATCAAGTGTCGTGCGGCTGTCGCGCTGCTCTTTTTAGTATGGAATTAGCCGCCGGTGAACAGCGCGTCTGTCGCGCTGCTATAGTCGCGCTGCTGCCGCACTACTTGCGACGTAATGTGAAGGAGGCCTAAGCACGCGGCGCGACTCGGCGTCCGCTACACAGTTGTCAACCGAGCAAATATAAGAAACGAACACATGAATGCTGCGAGATTCACACCACTGCCATAGATTTCTAGTAACTCTAGTTGAGTGTGGACATTGAACACCACCCATACGATTGACATACGAAATGGCATTTGTGTTATCTATTACAATCGTATCTATTTCTTGCAAATTCTTTCAGGCCTAAGAAGGCCGCTAATATTTCCAAATAATTTATGTGATTTTTCCGTTTTGTAATACTCCACAAACCGCTTATACTATCCTTATTACACGCTGCACTCCAACCAGTCGTTGAGGCATCAGAATAAATTTCCAAACAATACAAATCAGATTTAATTTTACTACCAGTATTAGTGACAACAGCACGATGCCACCACTTAAGATCATGTCTTATCGAATTAGGTAATATCATAATCCTATTGTAATTATCATCAGATAATAAGTTCAAATACTTTACCCGCTCAAGCTAAAGGTAAGTATTATACATTTGTAATTTGGACTAAGAAGGTACATAGGCACATATTAAATAATAGCTACTACGAAATAGGTACTAAACTCTAAGCCAAAAGTAGTAAATGTATAGGTATTCGTATTCCATTGATGTTTATGTTTTACAACCAATAACCCAAGCGTCACGACTCCACGAGTATCTATCTAGGTGCTTATAGCATTAAGAATTAAAGTAAACAAACGTCCCGCTTGAGAATAACAACTTACCTACAGCGTCAACAACTAATATCCCATGCTCATACACGCGGTTGTCTTACATCATTATTGGTACCTTTTTTTTTTCTTTTTTTCGTGCGGAAATCCCCTCGGATACCCCCCCGCCGGCCAGCGGGGGCGGTTATGTCGGGCTTGAACCGACTAAAACCGCACGCCGTCTCGGGTCTGCAGATGCCGGGGTGTAAGGTTGCCCATAGAGCATATCCCTCGCACCCCTTGGTACCTATCTAAGGTATAACTAGTAATAATAACTAATAAGAGGATAGTTTACCACTATCAGAATGCTTTTTTTGTTGTTGTTTTTTATAGTCTTTGTACTGTAATTGTAACCAGTATGCGTTCTTAGGTTTAAAGAAATTTATTCGTAACTAGCTGACCCGGCAGACTTCGTACTGCCTCAATCGATAACAAGTTCCATACTTATTCACCTTTAAAACCTTCTCTGGACCTTCACAAATAATTCAAGACCAAAATTAGCCAAATCGGTCCAGCCGTTCTCGAGTTTTAGCAGGCCTCCTTCACCCCATATACTTGCGCGCTATAATTACCTACCGCCCGGCCGAGCGGCCTCGGGCCGTTTGCGGGCGGACCAAATTCAGTGCGGTTTTCGCTAGCGAAGCGCACGCACGCTGTTTAATTTTAATCGCTCCGTTCGTACGCGTACCTACGATGCCGTCTGGTGCCCTATGTGCTGATGGGTGCAAATCAAGTAAAAGAAGGGATAAACACAATACTGGTGGTAGAAATTTGATGACACAAATTTGTCACAAAATTCGGCCGGGTAGGCACCACTGCGAAAAACCCTCCATAGTAATCCAATTTTGGTTTGATTGCTTTCAGGGGTCAGCAAGTGCATAGCCGGGCAGGGGGATTGTGGTCGCAGCACTAGTGGGACCGGAGGGTGTCACGCGGTGCTGCGACGACAATCCTCTTCTGATGAGGCCGTCAAGCTGAGTGCCACCATTGTTAACATGGTACGTGTATGTAATGGTGGCCCTCTTTCCTGAGACTTTACCTTCAGCTCACCATCAGGCGAGGTGAAGTCAAATTGACGTGTCCTAAATATTAAAAAAAAAAAGATTCCATTTACCTGTCAATGAAGAAATGTGTGATGTGAGTGATAAACTATGACTGTTTTTTATCGTTTCAAAATTATTTTTAATAGGTCTAGTCTAGATGATACATGATTAGCTTGCCTTTCACACACAGCTTTACATATTTTTGTTACATAGAAACGTCATACTTACCTTAAACACTATTTTACAACGTTTAAAACGCTAATATTATTAAAATAAAATTGTGAAAATATTTGACGGACAGTCGCGCAAACCTACCTACGAAACTTCCAAGACAAGTCGCGCGGCGCGGCAACCTGTCTTAACTTGTCGCGCTGTTAGCGTAAACAAACAAAGAAGGATGATTCGGTTTATTGCGATTTGTAAAAAATATATAAGTAAATGTATATGTAAAGAAAAATTAATTTAAAGATGTTTGAAGTTATAAAAAATAATTATATTGCAAAGGGTTTTTCCATGATATCGTCAAATAATTCTTGAGCTCGCCCCGTGTTATAGTTAATAAATTGATAAATGTTTATAACCAATGTAAATTAGTATTATTTATTCATTCAAATCATTCAAATTAGTATTAAATTTTAGGATTGCCTAGTTTGGGACCTATTATAAATTCGTCATGTCTGTGTGTCTGTCCGTCTGTCTTATCTAGGTACCCATCTCCTTTCTTAGACCTGTCCAATTTTTTATTTTTTTACGCTTGAAACATGGGGCTGAATTGATTGGCAGGCCCGATTTAACAAGGCCAGACACCAAGCCAAGAAGTCATTATGTGTTTTGTCTTCATTTTGAAAAGTCGGTGATTATTCGTAAACCACAATTACGATTTGACGCTTTGCCTACAAAACTGCTGCCATCTCTACCAACTACTTCAAGTGCCAGTACTGAACCAGAATGTAAGGAAATATCGACACAAACCAAATATTCGAATTACCATCAAAGGCGCAGATACAAAATTTATTAGATTCAGGATTTTTTCTACATTAATTCCTATATTCTAAGAGATTAAAACATGTGGTTCTTGTGGAACTTACTGTACCGTGGGAAACAAATATACCGAAGGACCACACAATAAAGAAAAATAAATACTATGATCTCACAAACGAATTAATCAAAAACGGTTACGTGGTTAATTTGTATGCAGTGGAAGTGGGAGCGAGAGGTATACCAGCAAAATCTCTCTATAACCTACTTAAAGATCTAGGCCTATCGAGAGCTACAATAAGCTCATTACTAGGACGAATGTCTAAAGCGGCACTAGTAGGTTCGTATCAAATTTGGTTAGGCAGGGAGGGGAACTTGGGTAGTGAAGGTGAGTGTTGATGTACATCAACAAAAGGGGCCCCTTCTAAACCTACACTTGGGTCGCAAGTCCCAGGCACTGTCCCGAGTTCCCAACTCAGCAACGCGATGGACCCGGCACCCGCACGGAGAATCCATGGATTGCTAAGATTACGGTCTCTAATTACCGAGAATTTAGAAAGGGTAAGAAATTTATAAAAAATTATATAAAATAAATCACATGAAACTTTTAAAGATTTTTTATTTATTTTACCTACACACTGACCTCTATAATTATGTTTTATCTAGATGTATTGCACAGTCAGCACCAATTTATAAAAAAATATTTTTTAAACGATACAATTTTAAAGTTATGTTAATTTAATTTTATCAAAGAGGCAGCCCTGCGATTGCCGTGGAATCCCGCGGTGCGAAGCAATCTCAACTGTACGGTTAAGCATTTAGGCACATTTTAGCATGCAGTGGTTGATGACGCGACGGAGTAGTCAATTATAGTAGTAGGTTTTGAAATTTTTCTACTGAGTAAAGTATCTGTTACGTAGTAACTATTTAGTAATCTGTGGTTTTAGCGAGACTAACGAACAGCAATTCATTTTTATATATAAAAAAGAAAATTATCACATAAGTATTAAAGAAAACCATCCAAATATGTATTTGGATGGTTTTCTTTAACACTTTTTGTAACGTAATGTGGTGATTTAATGATCTCTAATACTTAAATTTGTTTTGCAAAGTTCGTTTTAAATGTGTTAAATGAGTGCCCCTTTTTTGGCGGTACCGCTCAGCGGACAAAGCATTCTGTGGAATGCCAGTCCCGTACCGCTCAGCGGACAAAGCATTCTGTGGAATGCCAGTCCCTTCCCCCCCGTCCCATTTTAACACGTGAATTAGTATCGGTTTTCGTCATTCTAATCGACTAAATACACATCACTTCGTCCAAAAAAATTAACACACAGCATACCACTAGTCGATTCGATTTTAAAAAATAATTATTATTTAATATAATAATTTTTATTTGAATATTATTCGTCTTAGTCATAAGCTTGTAAATAAATATTTTTGTACTATACACATCTTTTTTTAAATTTTATTGTATGTAGTTAGATGATGAAATATAATGAATGATAAAATACACTAGTTTATCAAGTTACATATTGAAATAAACACCTAAAGTTGGCATATTAATGTTTTTAACTATCGTCTCTGTTTACAGTCGCTTATAATAAAGCAAACGATAATTATAAACAAAGATTCTTATCAGAATTGAAAGAATGACTCGTATCCATTACAAAAAATAACACTTCGCTGCCGCACAGCACTTCAAACGATAACAAAAAAATTGTTTGGCCCCGGCCGGCGACACGTGCGGGTGCGCTGACGTCATGCGTGAGCCGTTAAGTGTTTTTATGACGCGGGGTGAGCCGCTGAGTACACCCTTCCTATTTTATTTATTTTTTCGAAATGTAATTTAGTTATACGTAATTACTCACAGTGTCATGTTAATCATCTTCGCCAAATGTAGTATATTCTCTTCTCTTTAGTATTTACTTAATCTTATTAATCTTAATCTACTTAATAATATTATCGGCTCTTAGACACGCGTGCCCTCTCACTCCCGCCGTACACAGTTGACTAACTCGTATAACCACCGCACGTGCGCTAGAGACGACATAATTCTTTCTTCTCTTTCACTCACTTACACTACAGGCATTGTATTTTTTGATGGGTTTTCTAACGTGAGCAGCAGTTTTTGAAACCTTCTTTGAAAACCTCAAAATTCATCTCTTCATGGTAATCTGTCGTTGATTTTGACACGAATGCGAGGGCCTCCTCGCATTCGTGCCTAGTCTGGAATAAACCCTTGAGAAGCGGAGCCCACGTGACATATAATAAGACGGGCTCTTTTTCCCGATGGTACTTTTGAGGTGGAAGCCGCTGTATCATCGGTCCATGACCGAGAAACTAAGCCCCCAGTCAGTAATTTTGTTTATCTGACGTAAAAATGTTACTCTTTTCAAAATGATATCGTAACGTTCCAATAGGATTTTCCGCTTGTCAGTTTTTTTGTATCTAAAGCCGATTGATTTTGGAACCTTTGACATAGACGTTTTACCGCCAGAAAATAAACCTGCTTCATTTAACGACCCCAGAAGCTTTTCCCGTGTAGGATTTTCTTTTCGCGTGTAATATACATAAATATGGTTGCGGACTGCATCAGCATCAAAATTATAAACTCCAACAATTTTCTTGTCTCTCTTTATTTTTTTTGGAGTTCGTAAAGTAGTCTATTCTAAGTATGCGCCTAATGGTTCGTGTTTTTCTTTCAGAATTTTGGGTACAATCTTCTTCCCTATTCCTAATGCTCCGGCAATGTGGTCTCTCACTTGTATTATAGGTAAAAGAGGCCCACCGTTAACACTTTCTCGTTCGAAATACTCGTACAATTCCACCACTTGTACATATGCTTGACTTCTTAGAGTTTTCCCTCTTTTCGACATGGTAAAATAATAACAACCGAATAAATCGTTAAGCAATCGGAGTCCAAATTATAACCAGATAAACGTCAGAGCAAGAACAGTCCAATAAAAGAAGCCGGGGCGGAAGAAAATAACAGAGAACAAACAAAAATGCACAGTCACTTCGCACAAGGACAAGAGACTGTGTCATATAATGGCGGCAACATGGCGTCATGGACAGGTTTTAGTGTTGCCAGGAAAATCTCATGAGTCTTTTTTAAGATAAATTATTTTTTTTGTTTCAATTTAGTTATTTTTGTATTTTTTTAGGTTATTAAAATAATAATACGTTTTATTATAATCACAATGCGGGTATTATTTATAATATTCTTTCGCGAGTAATCATTGCATAACGACTCATAATTCTTTTGCTAAATTATAATATACAACAAACCGCAATGCAGTTTGGTGGAGGTAAATTATTAGTTTGAAATTTTATAAATGAATAAACGGTTTCATTCATTAATTCATTTAATGTATTGGGTAACATCCCTAGTGTTTAAAAAGAAAAAGGGTTCCCCGACGTAACCTTGTAATGACGTTCAGTTTTTTAGAACAAGAATTGTTTAATTTGTTATAATGGTTTATTAGTCAAAGTAAATCGTAAAATTGTCTTATTTTGTCATTATTGCAATAAATATAAATATGCACTTTAAACTGTAAATAGTTAAGCAATTTTGCAGTTCTAACTTTGAAATATTTTGTTCCTCCGTTACAAGGTTACGCTGTCGAATTTTGATGAAATGTCAAATGTGGCCTATTATATTGGCCTTTCTTAAGGTACAATAATACACTCATTCAACCCAGTGACAAAATCGGGCTGGAAAGGCCGTATATTTTTATGGGGGCGACCGATGTTTCCAAAAAAGTAAGGTGTAAGGTAAAAGATTTGCTTTTCTATACAGAAAACTTTGCAGTACGTGCCAAACGTGGAACGTTGCGTACTAAAATGAAAATTATGCTCGATGTACATGACCTTTTTGCACAATTTTACATAAACTTCTATTAACTTTAAATAAAAAGACAGTTTCGTTCAATGAGTATTAAAATTTTTCTTTAGGTATCTCTGCAAGAAATGTTAGTTTATCTATGTTCAAAAAATGCCCAAATATCTAATAGACACACTCTATAGTGCAGGGTGCGACTGAAATAAATTGAGCTGAGCGAGCCGGACTCTTACTTGAAAATAAGACATCTTACTACAGTCGCGCGCTTAGCTAAGGCCGCGCGCTCGTGAAACTGTTTTTCGGTGATTATTCCTCAATCGTACATAGGACATGAACCATGTCGCTTGAAAACACTCCTCAGTGTCCACACTATCACCGTGGTAAATTTGGTCAAGATCGCGAGAGTGGTTACGGAGGAGTTCAGCCACCAACAAACGGCTATGCCGGGTATAAGAGCTTCGCTCGCTCAGCTCAAAAATACGTAGGTATAATTACTTAGTATTATTTTATTACCTCCCAACTCCATGAGAAAAACCTGCACCAGAACCTCATGCATCACACAGCAGGTCGCACCAGCTTGCTGTTGAAGTTGACTTGGCCCCTAAGGCCTTGGTGGGGCGCCATGCACTTAAGTGAAATTCGATCGATAGGGTCGACATCAAAATAAACTATGAAATCATGTTGACTTAATTGCTTATTTTAATGTGAATTCGAATGTGCTTCGTTTAGATTGGGAGTGATCCAAGAAGAAGAAGAATTGCTACGTAAAATAGATGTACTTTCAAGAGCTTCTTAATTAAACATTAAGAAAATTATTATATACTAATATATTAAAGGAATCGAATTGACTAAAACATTTCATGAACCGAGAATGCAGGAAAACCCATTCCGAGTCATTAACATGCATATCTGCGTATCTATAAACATTTTAATTAGAAAAAATTCAGAGAAAGTGAAAGAAAACTTTATGATTCTACCTCCAATTCTCTTAATAATTTTCTGAAGATTTAAGTTTTTTACACTACGGCCTACAACGACCCACTTCTCTCAGTATGAAATGTCTCCAAAAATCTATTTTTTTAACCGGACAGTGTATAAGCATAATGGTTAGAAAAGTGATTAAAATATTCACTAAAATGCTCACTATAAATACTACATAAACTGAAAATTATCTCTTAAAATACAACATAAACTTAAAATTCGAAGAGTTATTAAGACTCCTTAAATGACAGATACAGCTTTTTGAAAAATTCAGCGAACTGGTTTGGATACCAAGTCGTATCACCACTAGTAAAAAGTAAGTCTGTCCAAAACTTCTTATACATTCCAAACATTTTCTTTGCCGGCATATTCTTTGCCTGTTGAACCACAGCTATTTCTAGAAACATAAGAAACAGCATAGATATTTCTGTGTGTGACACTCGAGTATAAACGATAAGGTTTTAACTCCTAAGTTCATGTATATAGGTGCCTTACCTGAAGGTTAATCACCATGTTCATACAGGCGGATGCAGCAGAGGGACTTTGATTTCGGTTGCATCTGAGGCCTTCCGCCTTGGAGCCCGGGGTAAGTTCACTCCCTTTCCTCCTATTGCTTTGATTTAAACGGCTTTTATGGGAGTGACCGCCGTCTGACCTCCCAACTCCGTGAGAAAAACCTGCACCAGAACCTCATGCATCAAACAGCAGGTCGCACCGGCTTGCTGGTGTAGTTGACTTGGCCCCTAAGGCCTTGGTGGGGCGCCATGCACTTAAGTGAAATTCGATCGATAGGGTCATTATTTTGCACTACCATATGTCAATTGAATGTACAATCTAGTAAAATGTAGTTGCCTTGTGTCATAGACTCAAAATACTGTATAAGTTAATGATTCAGTTTTTTTTGGCCTTACCATCATAAAACCTTTTAATTTTATGTCTAAAGTTGTCATCATTGTATTTTGCAGTGATATTTCCATTTGTGTTCTCCAAATCAGGCGGTTGCAATTTTGTTTTATACATAATCTGAAATGAAAATTACTTTCATACCCACTCAGCAAGAAGCCTAATATTTTACTTATTTTTTTTTATTTTACTTTATTTTTTTTATTTTTGGCAGAATGTACATTATTACTTCCGTAGAAATATGCAATAACATGCTAAGCGGGAAACAAAAATGTATGAAAATTCACTGTTAACGTGTTTCATTCTTTAATTTTTATTTTTTTCATTTTCCTTGTAGGTGTAGCATGACGTACTTTTTTTCGTGCGGAAATCCAATACAAGCTAGTTAAGCTATGCCTACTTTGGTTCTAGATAGTACTGTGTAGTGACAGATGATTTACTATGTTGCTAATTCATATTATCATTTATCTAATGTATTTTTTAGCTGACAACATACCTCTAAATCTTTTAAAGTTATATTCAAAACTTCAGCAACCGCAGCGAGATAAGTATGAACGAAAAACACTACAAAAAACACAACACTACTTCGTGATGAAGACATATTCACAATAATAAAACAGTAAAATAGAAAGGTAGTGTACCATAGCAATGGGATCGCAGAATGTACAGTGAGTGTCATGAAAACATATGATCTATATGCTATTTTAGAGACCCGCAGTTGAACATTTATGACACAGTCTCCTTGGTCACTGCTCACTATTAACTCACTACACCAGAGGTGTCACTTAGACATTGTGGGCCTTTAAAGGAGCTCAGCTACCCTCCCCATCAGTAAAAACGTGGTTTGATTGTCATTAGTAGAAACATAGGATAATGCATTGCCATCATATTTGTGGTTTTCTACAGAATGCCAGTGCCAGAGTGTACTTCTTGAGTCTCCTTCTAAATGTCTCCTCTTTAAATGTTCCATTCGACAGGTATATTTTTATTTGATCATTGGTTGCTCATGTAACTATGGCAATAGTGTTATTGCCTGATTAAATTATTGTTTTTTATCCTAATTTATTGATTGTTATTTTTTTTTGGTTTTTGTAAAGAAATTTTGATATAACATGTAGCATCGGTACTGAACCCTGCTCTATAAGTTATCCAACGTGATCTTGGCCATTTTCATAAACAATGCTCTCATAGAAACATCGAAAATAGAACAATCGTGTTTATCAAACATATCATTAATAAAGGAACATTGACACATACCTAGGTCTTGCTGAGATTTTTTCTTGCTCGACCGATTTGGATGATTTATTTTTCTTGTATTCATAATTATCAGGAAAAGGTTTATAAGAAATAAAATATGGAAAATCTACAGGTAAAGTTGCCGAGTGAATGAAACAGAACTAATTACTGATGACATTCTTGGGAAAGCTCTACATATACACATCGGCAAGGAGATTATACACACTATCACATGTGAAGTTGTATCTAAAGAAGTATACTTTTACAAACCATCAGGTGAAAAGGCTTTATACGAACATTTAAACGTCATAAAACTTTGCGGTTGATGTATATTCTATGATTAATGTATATCTATATAGAATATACATCAACCGCAAGGTTTTCGCCGGTTGGTTTTCGCCGGAGGCGTCGCCGCCCTGGCGATGCAGCAGCCTGAGAGGCGGAACTATATGAGGCGGACAAGGGGGCCAAGAGGACCCTCCAGGTAGCCATAAAGCAGGCCAAAACGCGGGCCCGCGAAGAGCAGCTGGAGTCTCTTGAGCAGAACCCATGGGGGCGCCCTTACCTTGCGGTCAGGGGCAGAATCCGCCCAAGGGCGCCCTGACCCAGAGCCAGCCTTGGCTCCCTGTTCTCAGCGAGAGCAGAGGAGCATTTTCCTCCGCGTATGGCTCCGTCTCAGGCGCCTGACGCTGATTATAGCGAGAGCGATGTGCCCGAAGTCAGGGAGAGTGGGCTAGGGGTAGCAGTGCTCCGGCTGAAAGCTCGGAAATGCACTGCCCCTGGACCCGACGGCATTCCAGGCCGAGCATGGGTCCTGACCCTTGAGGAACTAGGGCCTCGACTGGTGGCGATCTTTAGCGCATGCCTCGAAAGGGGCCAGTTTTCAAAGGCGTGGAAGACGGGTCCTTATCCGGAAGGCGGGGTGGCCGGCGGATCAGTCATCCGGTTACCGGCCGATCGTGTTGCTCGACGAGGTGTAAAAGCTCTTTGAGCGGATTATTGCAGAGCGCCACGTCGAGCATCTCACGAACGTGGGGCCAGATCTGGCGGACAACCAGTTCGGTTTCTGCCGGGGGCGCTCCACCGTGGAAGCGATCATGCGCGTCAGGCTCCTAGCGGAGGAAGTAGTTTCGCGGGGTGGGGTGGTGGTGGCGTTGTCTCTCGACATCGCCAACTCTGTCAACACCCTACAATGGCGCTGTGTTGGGGAGGCGGGTATCACATACCTATCTGAGAGGGCCATAGTTTACCCGCGCTAGCTAGGGCCAGGGCGGCGAGAAGTATCGTGCGGTGTCACACAGGGGTCGGTCCTAGGGCCACTCCTGTGGAACATCGGATACGATTAGGTGGTTCTGGCGAGGGGAGCAACGCACCGAAGCTCGGCACTCAAGGCCACGGCAGGGGTTGCTCAAGTCGTAGGTCGAATACGGTGGCTGGGACTCGAAATGGCTCTCCACAAATCCGAGGCTAAGTGTTTTCACGGGCCTCGGAGGGGGCCACCTGCGACAACCAGCATAACCGTAGGGGGCGTAAGTCATCAAGCCCACGATGAAGTACCTCGGGCTCGTACTCGATAGCCGATGAGAATTCGGATTACATCTCTGAAGTTCTGTGCCGAAACTTAGGGCGGCTGCCGCCGCGCTATCGCGGCTGATGCCCAACGTTAAGGGACCCAACGCCCCCGCTAGCTCTAGCCATAACGGACTCTGGTGGCCCGCAACGTGGCTGTTCTAAACAGCCCGTTAAAAGCGATGGCCGTCAGAGTCATCAGGGGGTATCGCACGATCTCCGTCGCGGCATTTCTACTAGCCGGGACACCTCCATGGGACCTGGAAGCAAGAGTCCTTGCGTCGTTGTACCAATGGCGCAAGGAGCGGGACCATAGGCCGAAGCCCCGAGAAATCAGGGCTCAGCGGTCCCAGCTCCACCGGCACCTCATGGAGACATGGAGGGTGCGACTTGAGCATCCAAGGTGGGGGAAAACCACCATTGCGGCGGTGAGGCCGATCAATCATCATCGCAATAAAAAAATTTTTTTTATTTTCTTTCACACAATAGCTCAATTGTATTCATTCAACTCTAAATTTTATGAGCGCTCATAAAACTCAGAGGCCTATGTTAATTGGCGTAAATATGTATGTACACCGTTTAATTTCCAACTTATTTTATTTTTGGGAATTTTTCCTTTATTTCTGCTGTAAGACCTTGCTTCTTGCCAAATTTCGTGATTCTAGGTCAGTTGGCACTCCCATATAGGTTTCCGACGCTAAACCTATAGGTTACTTCCGGTTGACCTAGCATTGTCAATTTTGGTGAAAATCAAGCTTACAAGCAAAGGCTCTTACAAGTAAAGGCAAAATTCCGAAAAATAAAAAAGTTGAAAATTAAGGTAAATTTTGATACTTCCAAGTTTTCTTCTACACCATAATCTTTTTATCGTGTTGACTCTGGACCTTGATTTACACCTAATAGGCACTATAATAATATACGGACGGATAAAAGAGTGATCTTATTAGGGTTCCTTTTTTACCTTTTGAGGTACGGAACCCTAGGGCACGCCGCAATAGGGGCGGTAAGGCCCATCATGGAGGATTGCCTAGAGAGGCGACACGGAAGCCTCTCGTACCGACTGACGCAGGTGATCTCCGGGAAGTGGTGCTTCGGGGACCACCTGCATCGGATCAGGAAGGAGCCAACGTCTGAGCGTCATCACTGCGACGCAAGCGAGGACTCAGGGCTGCACACGCTGGCGGACTACCCGGCGTGGGAGGCGCCGAGGCGTGACCTCGTGGCAGCCATCGGGATGGGAGTCCTCTCGCTCGGCAGAATGATTGCGGCAATGGTGCGGAGCGCGAGTGCGTGGGCTGCCGCCACCTCCTTCTGCGATCATGTAATGCTCGCGAAGGAGATGGCGGAGCGTGCCCGGGAGAGATTTAGGACTCTCCCGGCCCGCCGAGCCCGCAACATTCTCGCCGCGCGTCACAGGCGACTCAGGCGCCGGAGTTCGATTAACGACCTCCACCCTCCATGAGCGCAGGCCTGGTGGCAGGTGACGCCGCCTGTCACCCCAGCAGAAGCAGGCCGGGACGGTAGGGCGACTAGCGCCCTTCCCCCAAACCGGGGCAAGACGGGGACACCGTGGCTCCGGGTTCCCAAACCCGAGGGGGCCATCTCGAAACCGGAGATGGCCCAGGGTCAGTCGGGGTGCGAGAGATATGCTCTATGGGCAACCTTACACCCCGGCGTCTGAAGACCCGAGACGGCGTGCGGTTTTAGTTGGTTCAAGCCCGACATAACCGCCCCTGCTGGCCGGCGGGGGGGTATCCGAAGGCCTTTCCGCACGAAAAAAAAAAAAGGTACGGTACCCTGAAAATACGACGGAGGTCACACGAAAGTTGTCTTAATCATCGTTTCAGGTACTATAAGCTGAATATATTGAATTGCACTTACCTTTCTTCACCAGAGATGGAACAGTAACACATCATGTTTTTTAATTCCTGAAATCCTCTACAAGTTTTCACCTCAACGTTATCCGGAGAATTCACTGTCAGCATTAAATCGCTATATTTACAATTATTACCTTTTAATCTCATTTGAACAATTGCTGCAATAAAGAATTATTTATTTCCTAGCTAATTAATTTGAGATATGGTATAACTAGTTTAACTTCTAGACTTTTTGAAAAGTATTTTTATTCTGTTAGCAGAGGAACTACATTTGCTCATTATAATATCTGTTCATTATGTTTATAATGACGGTAGCCTAGTGGTATGGGTAATGGACTGCTAAGACGAGGTCTCGGGTTCGATCCCAGGTTTTAATATGGCACACACCAATGACTTTTCGATTCTTTTCGAAGTTATGTGTGTATTTATCGTAAGTTTATAAGTGCCCGGTTAATGGCAGTAGGCTCGCCACCTATTACATTGGGACCTAAACATAAACTGGCGAAATGTGGGTGCTAGCACCTCTGCCTACCCCTTCGGGGACATAGGCGTGAGTTTATGTTATGTTATGTTATGTTTTATAATAAGATTTTACATTGACTTCACGTAAGCGATAATCCTTTTTTAATTCTGTCTCTGACCAAAGACCTATTACTGGAAGGAGCAATTTAATATCATCAGAATATCCACCGGTCCTCAACTCATTTGGAACGTACATGGAGCGGGCCAATCACAAGAGAGAGCAAATAATCATTTTGGCAAAGTTCAGCGCGGGTGCCATTCTCTCAAGTCCTTCATTGTCAACTTTAGCGGTATAACAAAATAAAATCAAAATACTCATTCAGTGTTTATTTTTAATTTCATACATATAAATACATAGGTCAATTGTGTATTATCGAATGGCGTATTGTAAAAAAAGCAGTACAAATTAAATTCATAACTTTTATTAAGAAATACAAGATGTTTTTACTACTTAATAATTACTAGGCGGATTCAATAGATACCGTATCTTCATCGTTAAGACCGCTGTCTTGATTAACTGGTGCTGGAAAACTGGCAGAAGGAGACTGGGGTGGTTCTTGAGAAAAAATGTTTTGAGGAAATTGGGGGAATGAAGGATTTAATATTTGTTGAGGAAATTGGGGGAATGAAGGATTTTGTGATTGTTGGGGTAATTGGGGAAATGAAGGATTCTGTGGTTGTTGAGGAAATTGAGGATTTGAGGGATTCTGTGCTGGCTGAGGAAATTGTGAAGATGAGGGAAACTGCGCTGGTGCTGACGGATTTTGAGGGATTTGGGGTATCTGAGGCAATTGAGGAAATGAGGGTGTTAATTCTTGAGGAAAATGGGGAAATTGAGGAATTTGTGGAAATGAGGGAAAAGATGGTGTTTGACCCGATTCCTGAGGATTTTGAGAATTTTGTGGAATGGACGGGAAGTTAGGTGATTGTCCCGATTCCTGAGGCAAATATTGTATCTGGGGATTTTGAGGAATTTGGGCGATCTGTGTATACTGAGGGAATGAAGGTTCCGATTCCTGTGGAGTAACAGACGCTTGAGAATTTGATGGAAATGAAGGGATTTGTTCAGGTTGTTGAGATGTTTGTGAATTTGACGGTAAGTTCGGGAAAGTATTGGCAGGTGGTAGTTGAGGAGTAGATGATTGAGAGCCTATTGCTAACTGGGACCCTTGTGCTGTCTGTTGCTGAGAAGAAATATCTATTGAGTCTATCACAGTTGAATCAGCATCACTAGCAGATTGAGGGGGTTGTATACTCGGGAACTGTGATGGAAAAGCTGAATTAATTGGCGCGGGCGTAGGCACCGAAGGTGCATTAGGAAACGTAGGATTTATAGAACCGCTTACTAAAGAAGTTGATCCAAAAGCCGGAATCAAAGAGGGTTGCGCGGGGTAATATAGGTTAGTCGCGGGTATATAAGAAGGATTTGCAATAGAATAGTAACCAGTGGGTAATGGGGCGAAGCTGTTTACCTGTGGTATTTGATAGGCTAATTGTGGATGAGCTCCAAATGTGTATGATGCTGGTATCTGCAAGAAGAAATAAGACAATAAATTTATTAAAATATGACAAAGAAACTAAATTTTCGGAAGTGTTTTCGTTGTCACCGCCCGGATATGCTCTCGTTCATGTTTGTTAATAGGTTACCAATCTAAGGAGTGTCGGTTATAGGGTTGGCAGAGTATCAGTGTATGTTAGATCGAATTTTCTGTATTTATAAAAAATCAAAAGTTCAGGACCAGCCCTCCGGCTGCCACTTTTACTGCCTAGTGTTGTAATTGTCTAAAAAAATGATATCTACAGTTTATTCAATATAGCTTGATCTCTGTGACAGTTATGACTAGTACTGTGACACTTAATAATGAAGTTCGTATTTTTTTCGATAAGTTATGACTCTTTATTTTTTAAATAGTGAAGTAATTGTAGATTATAATTGAATCAATCTAGAGTCTGACACACGAAACATGAGCCAGACAATTTTTAGACATTCTTCATATGGCCACACCATACACCAAATAGATGTCAAATGTCAGTACATGATTTGTCATTTGGATAAAACGTGTTTGCTTTTTTGCTGGGAAATTATTATACACCATTAAATATGAAGACACCTATTAGGAGTGAGGCTAGAAAGCTACTATTCAACATGATTAATAAATTTGATGTGAGAAATAACGACAATGAAATGATTAACAATGAGAAAGAAGAATGTTTGTTTACAATCTTGGAGACCATTGGTAAGTTCGACATGTGAATCTTGATCTTTTGCTCAATCTTAATAGATGTAGGCATATTTGCATAAAACATTGTTTTTTTCTGTACATCTTGTTATCCACGAAAGTGTATTCAATGTTTTAAATATTTTCGTAGAGGAAGAAATTTCCTACCTAGGTTCGTTATGTAACTATCAATCTACATACAAACATTAATGATTGCTTTATAATAACAAACTTCTCAACTTCTGGTTTTAGATACCAACCGAAAGTATGCAACATCTACCTACTCTTTCTTGTGTATCTAAATATTTAGATTTTTTTTAGAATGTTTGTATAATTGGTTAGTTTCAGTAATTATGTAGTACGACACATAGTAAAATTGTAATCAATATAATTTGCATTTTTTTTTCAAATGTTAGTCTCGCTACATTAAAGCGCATTAAAAAGAAGGCCAATCAAACAACAACATTTGGAGTACGCCTGGGAAAAAGAGACCCCATCCGAGTACTGTATCAAATCTAGACAACTTTGATATATGTGCAATTAGAAACAAAATTAATGAATTTTATACTGTAAAAAAACAAGTACCTACTATTAGGAACTTGCTAGCAGAGTTAAGAGATGCAATCGAATTTACAGGAAGTAGGGAGACTTTAAGAAGAATTTTGCATGACAATGGCTATGAATTAAAAAAGAATTCCAATGAACGATCATTACTCATAGAAAGATATGAGATTGTAGCTTGGCGGAATAGATTTTTAAGAAAAATGTGCCAAGCTAGGCAAGAAAATAAACATATTGTCTACCTTGACGAAACCTATATACATCAGAACTACACACCTAAAAAGCCTTGGCAAGGTCCGTCAACAAGTGGTCTTGTTGATAAAATATCAGCCGGAAAGAGACATATTATTGTCCATGCTGGGTCAAAGGAAGGGTTTGTGCCTAATGCTCTTTTAAGCTATAGTACGAAGTTCGTGATGGCAGATTATCATCACGACATGAACGCCGTTAATTTTAAAAAATGGTTGCGGGAGAAATTAATTCCCAATTTAGAAAAACCCAGTATTGTGGTTATGGATACTGCAAGTTACCACACATGTCAAATAAATGAAGCGCCTACCACACAAACCCGAAAAACTGACATCCAAGACTGGCTTAGATCTCAAGGTGTGCCGTTTGAAGAGTTTATAACGAAGAATGAGCTACTTTTTTTGGTAAAAAAACATAAACCAGATCCCATATACGAAGTGGATGAAATTTTAAAACAACATGGACATGAGGCGTTAAGGTTACCGCCTTATCATTGTGACCTAAACGCAATAAAAATGATATGGAGTTTGGCGAAGAGAAGCGTCGCAAGTAAATACATAGGTGTCACGCCTGGTAATATGGAAAAAATTATAAAAGATGCTTTTGAAAGTGTAACAGTTGCAGAATGGAATAATTGCATAGAACACGTCATAAAAATCGAAAATAATTACATTTGAAATGATAAAATTATGGAAACAGAACTGGAAAGTTTTATTATAAATGTAACAGTAAATGATAGTAGCGATAGTGATGAATCTCTTGAAATAGATTTTTTGGACTCTGATTTTGATTACGAATCACAATAAATAAATAAATTATAATAACAATTTTTTTTTTTTTCTCCTTACAATTACATACGAATTAAATACCGAAATACTATATTGACACTAATAAGATCAATTTAAAGTCTATATTTATGACACTCGCTCTGTCAAGACGAATCTAAAGTCGTATCATAAATCAAATCAATAAAAAAATTGTATGAATTAAAAGTACAATAATATTTGTCTATAATCCATGATGTATTTCTAGTATCAAAATGTATTTTACCTACTATACGCAGTGATACCAGAGCTAGATTTTTTGAATTTGCCGCTATTTTCCAGGCTCATGTTCCGTGTGCCAGACTCTATGAACATCTAATTGAATTCAAATCAATAATGGACTTTATTTAAATCATACAAAAACTGTTAATTGACTGTTTTTATTATTCAAAATGAGTACATTCAAGATCATCGACACTGTTTGAGTCTTAAATCTGTCTGTCTTTTCTTGTCTGTTCTGTCTGTCTTAAGTCTGAGTCACTGGAGCATTCATGTAGATTGATGATTCTTGTTCATAGATTATGTCGAAATCACAATCACACTCTCAATCCTCTTGAATGTTTTTTTTGTTTTGGTAACAACATTCTGGCAGGCCTCGGGGTGGCACGTGCGGTTTTAGTTGGTTCGAGTTCGACGTAACCTCCCCCGCTGGCCGGCGGATTTCCGTAGGGATTTGTCACAAAAAAAAGGTACAGACGCATTATTCTGTTTGAGAAAAAAAAAAATCACAGTTGTAAGGTGAGTAATCGGTGGATTTCAACTGGTTAACATAGAAGAAAAAAAATACCAACTAAACCAACGTAAATGTGTCCGCTAAGTAAAGTTTTAAATAAGGATAGGTTATCGATTTACGATCCTCGAAGGTCACATCTCTATCTTACTCTCAGTCCAGTATGACTTTTTACGTGTGTAAGCGATATACACTTGGGTGCAATGAAATCGCACATGTGACTTTTTTTTACAAAATATTAATTATTATATTTTTAATAAGGAAATTCTATTATTTTTTAATATGAAATTAAAGCTTGTTTCAATGCCTATTCAATGATACCAAAATAAGCCGTTATAAGTTTATTCTACTGCCAAAAAGTAATGACAACAAAAAAGCGGCCAAGTGCGAGTCGGACTCGCACATGAAGGGTTCCGTAGCAGCAAGTAACATAATAATGATATTTTTTAAATTTATATTTGAGTTGATTGAATGAAAAGGTAAATTGCCGATTTATGACGTATTAAATAAAAACCACTTACTAGATCTCGTTCAAACCAAATTTCGATGGAAGTTTACATGGTAATGTACATCATATATTTTTTTTAGTTTTATCTTTCTCTTATTTTAGAAGTTACAGGGGGGGGGGACATTTTACCACTTTGGAAGTGTCTCTCGCGCAAACTATTCAGTTTAGAGAAAAATGATATTAGAAACCTCAATATCATTTTTGAAGACCTATCCATAGATACCCAATACGTATGAGTTTGATGAAAAAAAAATATTTGAGATTCAGTTCTAAGTATGGGGAGCCCCCAAAATTTATTGTTTTTTTTTCTATTTTTGTGTGAAAATCTTATTGCGGTTCACAGAAGACAGTAGATGTCTTCTGTGAACCGCCAAGTTTCAACAGCATAGTTCTTATAGTTTCGGAAAAAAGTGGCTGTGACATACGGACGGACAGACAGACGGACATGACGAATCTATAAGGGTTCCATTTTTTGCCATTTGGCAACGGAACCCTAAATAATCGAAAATTACTCCCTTAGGTCACCGCAGTTTGCCAGATTAATTGCATGTATAAAAAGGCATGTTTTGAGTCAAATTAAGTCATCAATCAATAGGAAGCAGGAAAGGACGTCCAGTGAATACAGCTGCATTTATCAGAAGAAAATGTATACTACTCCGGAAAAGCCGCTCAATTCGTTGCTCTAATTGAAGCGGGCCAGAACCAGAGTGTTGTAGCTCGACAGCTGAATATCGGTCGATATTCAGTTCGTCATGTGTACCAGCGCTATCGGGAGACTGGTGGCTATGAACGATGATGAGTATCTGGTCGAGCCAGAGCTACATCTCAGGGCGACAACCGATTTCTCGTTACGGCGGCTTTACGAAATCATCGTGCGACTGCCGTTGATCTTGCACATCATCTCCAAGAGGTGAGTGATGTGGAAGTCAGCCGGTGGACGGTCAGAAGAAGACTTGCTGAAGATGGCCTGACTGCGCATAGGCCAGCAAACGGCCCTAAATTGACGCCAGCTCACCGCCAGGCCCGTCTTCGATTTGCACAGGAACATGTGGACTGGACAGTCGACCAATGGAAAGCAGTACAGTGCTCAGACAAGTTCAGGATGTGTCTTTATGGTAATGAGGGACGAGGACGGGTCTACAGAAGGCCTACAGAGAGATTTACCCAGTGTTGGAGCTACAAACTGCGCTCAAGTAGGAATGGGATGCTATCCCACAAGACTCTATCAAGCACTTGATAGAGTCGATGGAAAACCGGTGTCGAGCTATAATTCGGGCCAGAGGGGGTAAAACTTCTTAATAATAAAGATATTTTAAGTAAAATTTGTTTTTTTTAAATCAATCATTAATTGCCACAGGTTTGTTAAAGTTGAAATTATTTTAAATGTTTTTTTTTTGGACTAGGGTAAACTTATAACGGCTTATATGGTATCATTGAATAGGTATTGAAACAAGCTTTAATTCCATATTAAAAAATAATAGAATTTCCTTATTAAAAGAATAATAATTAAAATTTTGCAAAAAAAGGTCACATGTGCGATTTCATTGCACCCGAGTGTATTTCTGTAAAATGATTACTACGTGTTTTAGAGCTTACGAGGTACACCTTAAATTTTGCGTGTTAAAGTTTGGTGTAAATTTTTATATTATTATGTATTGCACTTCAGTTGCGATAAAACAGCACGTAGCAAAGAATGAAAATATAGGTGATAAAAAATTACATAACATAACATAACTTCACGCCTGTATCCCCGAAGGGGTAGGCAGAGGTGTATTACACACCCACGATTCGCCAGTTATGTTAAGGTCCCAATGTAATAGGGGCGAGCCTAAAGCCATCTACCGGGCACATTATTAAGCCAGCGATAATTAACATTTATTAATACACACATAACTACGAAAAGTCAGAGGTGTGTGCCCAAGCCGACTGGGGATCGAACTCGAGACCTCGTCTCAGCAGTCCGTTACGTCCGCCACTGGGCTATCGCCGCTCATAAAAAATTAAATTGTACAATTATACTGTATATCCCCGAAGAAGTAGATATGCTGAAGTATTTTACTACCACATTTAACCAATATCAATGCAAATCTGTTAACATCTTCTAAATTCTCCTTTTGTATTTTAACATGTTCAAAACAATTTCATACTTATCTATTCATAGGTAAAATCAGATTACACTGATTATGGTTATGGTAAGTTTATCATTGGTCACTTTGTCATAATATTAAATCGTCGTATCGCTAATATCCTTGATTTGAAATTGTGTACACTTTTTTTTATTCAAAAACTGTTTGGGTAGTTGTACATTTTTCCAACTGAAAAAACAAAACAAAAATAACAAAAAAGTTCAGCCTCCCTTAAAAGTGGCTGAGCACTAACAACAAATGTATAAACGATCTTTATATTGAAATAAATCATTAAATAATTGTTGTATACAGAAAGATTTTGGGTAATCTTTAGAGGGCAAGTTGAATACATTATACATTACTTTATGAAAACCTTATCCTATGCGATATATAAACTTACCGCATTAATATATTGTGTGGTGGAATATGCGGTGGTTTTCGTCCCTCCTGGTATAATAGTTTTCAGGGCCGTGCTGGACAAAGCGAAGGGGGAAGACAAAGCAATACCACCAGGCCAGCTCACTGCCCCACCTGCAGCGTATCCCACCAGAGCGCAAAACACGGGTATAAGAAGTACCTGCAAATTTAACATAAACATAACATAAACATAACATAAACATAACATAAACATAATATAAACATAACATAAACATAACATAAACATAACATAAACATAACATAAACATAACATAAACATAACATAAACATAACATAAACATAACATAAACATAACATAAACATAACATAAACATAACATAAACATAACATAAACATAACATAAACATAACATAAACATAACATAAACATAACATAAACATAACATAAACATAACATAAACATAACATAAACATAACATAAACATAACATAAACATAACATAAACATAACATAAACATAACATAAACATAACATAAACATAACATAACATAAACATAAACATAACATAAACATAAACATAACATAAACATAAAATAACTTCACGCCTGTATCCCCGAAGGGGTAGGCAGAGGTGTATTACACACCCACGATTCGCCAGTTATGTTTAGGTCCCAATGTAATAGGGGGCGAGCCTATTGCCATCTACCGGGCACAGTATTAAGCGAGCGATAATTAACATTTATTAATGCACACATTGCTACGAAAAGTCAGAGGTGTGTGCCCGGGGCGACTGGGGATCGAACTCGAGACCTCGTCTCAGCAATCCGTTACGTATACGCCACTGGGCTAACGTTGCTTTTTTACTACCACATACCTGCAAATTTATTGAACATTTATTGAGTATTTACATGTAGACAGACTGATAACTACCCGTCTCAGAAATTATTTATATAATTATCAATAATTAAGTAAATAATTATAGCCTAAGATTGATAGAGTAAGATGATGTAAGGATTCCAACGATACCACATATTGTTGTTTACATGTTTAAATTAAATGATTGACAGTAAAAAAGCGTGAAATTTTGAGAAAAAAACGCGTATTATTAAATTTTAAGAATAAAAAACTAGCCATGTGCAAGTCATACTCGCGCACGAAGGACTGCGTACCATTTTCTTTACAATGGGTTTAACCGCCCTTAATTTATTTTAATTTAATCATTTATTTTTGTATTGAATATAGAACTACATATTCTATGAATATTTCAAGTGTCGACCTGCTGCCGTTATTAATATCGAGCCAAATGCGCAAAAAAAAACACGTTTCTTGTATGGAAGCCCCCCTTAAATATTTATTCTGTTTTTAATATATATATTTTTAAAGCGGCAACAGATATACATCATCTGTGAAAATTTCAACTGTCTGGCTATCACGGTTTATGAGATACAGCCTGGTGACAGACGGACGAACGGACAGCGGACCCTAGTAGTAGGGTCCCGTTGTACCCTTTGTGTACGGAACCCTAAAAACCGTTGTAAAAAAATGACTTAAATAGAAACAAATTAATGTTCTTAAGCTAAAATTACTTATATCGTAACGAATTTAAAGGTTCACAATTTGTATTCCTACCTGTTTATAAGGAGAACAATCAGTTTTATATTTACTTTAGCTCATTTGAAGCATAAATTTATGATATCATAAACGTGTTATTTTCTATGAATGCTTCAAAGTGAGATTTTCCTACATTTCAAGTTATTTATTTTATCTGGATGATTCTGATAAAAAACATTGTTCCCTTGTCATTGAACCTTTATATGCTGCATATTTAATTAATAACACACGATAGGGTGAAACGCTTTTTAGGAAACGGAATCATTCGGGATTCCGTTTCCTAAAAACCGTTTCACCCTATCGATTCATCCTGTAACTATACCACACACACACGTTTATTTTCGTTTGGCTGGTGTATTGGTACTACTTGAGAAACAGGATTAACACTAGTTTATACATTATGGATGACGCTTTGCTGATAGCGATTGCATTATTGTTGTAAAACTGCGTGGAAACTCTTTACGCTCATAAATTGTAAAATACTGAATATTGTGTAAAAATTAACGAATAAAAAATATGATTTCGGAATTTACGAATGTGTAATTCAAAATCTTAGGAAGACAGGCGTTCGTAGTGGCTTCTTATAATATATCTATATTAGAACCCACTACGACCGCATGTCTTACGCTTCGTACAAGAAGAAACCATAGAAATATCAATACAATGTACTCGAATTTATTTATCTAGTTTTTCATTATCACTTCAGCCTCTTAGATATAAGAATCGTTAAAATTATAAATATCTTGAAACTATCAACCCAATTGCAAACCCCCTTCATTCTTAATTGTAGTAAAAATGGAATATAGACTACTTTAAAATACTCATGTTACTTATAAATTACATCAAATACCAAGATCTAAAATTCTAATAGTTACCTACCTTTTTTTTTTTTTTTTTTTTTTTTTTCGTGCGGAAATCCCATAGTTACCTACCTACACGTAATTTATCTATAATAAATAAATCACTTGGATGAACTAATTAAAGAGCTTTAATTCCTAAACGCACGAATATATGTAGTGCACGACTGTGTAGATAAAGCACCTACGGAATAAAGTGGATTGCCCTGTGTTTACTATTTATATATTGCTTGCAATTATTAATAATAGTTAAATTAATAATTTAATATAAAATTCTACCACCTTAGAAACAGCGCTATCTAGACCCGAAGTAAACATAGCTTAACTAGCTTATGATATGGGTTTCGAGAATGCGGATAAGCATATTTAGAGTTTAAATACATACATATTATACATGGGTACACTACGAGCAATGCAAATAGACATATTCATGCATACTCATATTTGCACTGATCAGGAATCGAACCTGCGGCTTGTTTCCAAAGTAGGGTTGCATGATATATCCGATCAAAACCTTTGCTGTAGTCGGCATATTATATAACATCAACTTGGGACAGATGAGCCATTAATTCTGTTAAGAAGTAATTACAAATAACGAAATTTGACGAGGTAGCCCGACCTTTCAGAAATCCATGTTGCTGTTAGCTATAGTTGTATTTGAGAAGCTAGCGCTACCACCACGCCATAGTTTTGATTCAAGGGACCTACTTCTACTCGACTATAAAACTATAAAATAATTACACTTTCATACACATCCTTTACAAGTATTTCTAAGACAGGCAATAATTGCTGCACTTTATATTTTATTAATCTAAAAATTTTGTAATAATAGTCTATATTTATTTCTTTATTACCCAAAAATATCAACACTACTATGTTTGAGCCAGTAATTAACTTGTGTAATTAGAAGGAGAGCCCTGTCATCCCTAATACAAGTTTAATCTTAGCTTGGATGGCAGAGACACAACCTAAGTGACATTTTTTTTACAATTGTATATTTTTTTCTGCATTCTTTACTGCGAACTATATATTCCTACGTGTACTGTCATGCAAAATTGTAAATATGGTAATAAAGAAATATTATTATTATTCACTTTATTAAACTTAAATACATATTAAATTATATTTTTAAATACATTCTATAAAAAAAAAAAACAAATATATTTAAAAATATAATCAATAGTGGCCCACCGGCATCGGGTACAGGGACCAAGCTACCGGTGGTTAGGGCTCCAGAGAGAGGAATCTCCTCACAATACGTGCCGTGTGCACTGCCTTGTATGCCGCTGTATGAGCACTGCCTTCTGCATATTATTATTATTATTTTACTGCATCGTTACTTAACTCATCTTTATTCAACCAGCTTTGTCTTTGAGGAAAATTTTTTTCACAGACCGAATGACAGAAAGGACGTCATAAGCTAGATTAATATATGTAACATTTACAATCCATAAAGTTACCGCGAGTTTGACCATAGATGTCATCTGGTAATGAACAAAAGTAAGCAGAGTGGTTAACTACAATGAATAATCACTCAAGCACGAACTGATTATATCCACAGTCACTTGTCACTAAAAGTTGTATTATTAATAGTATGGTCCAAGGTTACAGCACGTACCTTCATATTGGAGGCACTAGTGATCTCTATAATACTCGCAGTGATCTCCTGACGAGCCTTTTATATGATAACTACTACCCCGCTCACTTACAAAGAAAGTCACACACTAGATATGTCTCACACAGCACACTACAAAATTGGTCGAGGTGCGTGAGCTCGCACAGATTTTTTCAATAGTATCTACTTATAGAATAATATTTTAATATGAATGTAAACGAAAACGCAACATTTTATTGTCTTTATCCTTTCGACAGTTATACTTTTGTTGTTTTTTGTCCGTTTCATTTTTATTTATAAACTGACGAAGTGCGTATCCGGGCCCTGCGTAATGTAGCACTGCGTATCTGCCCATCTTATCCAGACTACTTTTTTTAAATAATAATAGTTTATTCAAGGGAGAAACAGTGCCATTCCCCTAATATGGAAGGAATTTTATATAAAATTTAAAAGATAAATCCATGTGGGTGTGCGTATGAATAAGGTTGTGTAGTGCGGTGGTGAGGTGGGTATGTGTGTGCAGGTACATAATTATGTGTCTTCAGTTTAGGTTAGGTTGGTAAGTAAATTTTCAGAGACCCCATAATTTAGATTTGAAAGAAAAATCCGATGTGCATTTTGTATTACAGTGTGACAATTCGAAGATTCGGCATTTTGATTTTATTTCAGTACTAACTGTTGCCCGCGGCTCCGTCCGCGTAAATGTCGGTTCTCGAGACCAATGAACTATCATCCCCTATTTCATCCCTACTCAGGTCATAATTACAAATAAACCAGGTATTGAAACAGTCTTGAATACGAAATTATTTATTTGGATAAGAATTAATACAAAGGAATGGATTACATGCTCTGATTTTGATCGGCATTTCTATCAACTTTAAAAATGTAAAAAAGTAGTTATAGTAACATAACTAAAATAGACATATTGTCTCACGAAGATAGATAGCTTTTTGTAGATATTGATATGTTCTATAATATTATAGAACATTTTTTATTCTATCATCAAGGCTTCCTTCACATTACGTCGCAAGTAGTGCGGCAGCAGCGCGACAGACGCGCTGTTCACCGGCGGCTAATTCCATACTAAAAAGAGCAGCGCGACAGCCGCACGACACTTGATTGTCCATAGTGGACGGCAGCGCGGCAGCCGCGTGCGGTCAGTCGGCTTCGAGCCAGTGTTGCAATCGTACAAACCGTAGAGCATTATTTCACAATGAGCTAATTTGACACAGAACAATTTATCATTCAAGTTCAAACACGTCCTGCTTTGTGGGATTCGAGGACCGATGATTATAGCAACAGGACCATAAAAAAGAAAAACTGGAATGAAGTATGTGAATTGTTTATTCCAAATTTCAGTAATAAAACCGGGCCAGAGAAAAGTGCGGCAGGTACATATATGTTATTTTATTATATTATTGTTGCGTAATAAGTCATTATGAGTGCTAATTTTTTGTAAGAAGTTGATTTATGTACGGTCTCCATTGTACAATAAAGCTGTATGTTATCGTTAAAAGCTTGTTTCAATATTTTACCTTTAAAAACAGAACTAACTTTAAAAAAAGAACTAAGTGTTATAACAAGTCTTTCTTCTGCGGAAATGCTGTTGCGAAATGGAGTATCACGGCGCTGAATACTACTCTTAAGAAGACATAATAATTCACCAAAAGACTTTTTTGACATTCGGACGTAATTAAAGAATTTTTTATTACTACCATATTTCAACACTTTGAATACTGTTACATAATCACTATTCACATCTCGATTTCGAAACAAAGGATCAATCCAGCAAATTCTTTTTTTTTTATGAATGCGACGTCGATGGCGCCGAAGGAGAACCAACAAAAGCAGGAGCAACAGTGACGTTTCCTCTTTGGAGTCCATTGTAGAAATGTACTGGCCACCCTGAGTCGTGCGGCTGTATTTGTAATGAGAAGGCATCCGCTGCTGTCGCGCGGCTGCCGCGCTGCTGCCGCACTGCTTGCGACGTAATGTGAAGGCGGCCCAATACTATCCGCAACGCATGCGTAGAAAGACATTTTATGACTAATTTTTTTACACCTTGGGTTGGTTTTAGTAGGAATTTCTAAGGATCTCTATTTATTCTAATAATAAAAATATAGCCTATGTTAGTAAGTGATAATGTAGCATTCTAACGGTAAAAGAGTTTCTGAAATCGGTCCAGTAGTTTTTTAGTTTATTCGTTACATACAGAAATCCAAAAATACAAATTATTCCTCTTTATAATATTATAGTAGTGTAAATGTAGATTATAGAGACATGGTGCAAGATTATATTGAACAATTTTTGATAAAAGAGGCACCTGCGGCACCTGGAGTAGATTCAGTAGATGCAGGACCTTTTCAGCGTTTGGTAATAACACGTTATGGTATTCTGGAGTGTTCCAGTAAAAGAGTGTGTAGTATGTATAGTTGTCGAATATTCACATTTCGTCGGGATTCTTCACTGATTTATGTATGCACTAAAAATCCATAGTCGATCAAAATAAATTAATGTACTATGAGATAGAGAGAGAGAGTCTAAATCGTAGGTTACAACCATGATATATGATTTCTCTAAAACAATGAAAAATGTACCAAAAAGGTTCAGTAGGTTTTATTTTATATGAAGTCAAGATATTATGTGCTGTTGTTTTAATTGTGATTTATTAATGTATATTAAATTATGATGTTAGGCTATCGATCTGTCAAAAGAAAGCAACTTTGGTATTATGAATCAAAATTATTATTTTTATTAATTCATAAAAAGTATTTTTATGTCCATCATTATGGTGTTTTCAAAATCAATTTAGACGCTGTCCTAAAAGCTAGCTGGTTGTTGCAGTCCTTCGTATCTTGTTGTTCGTCGGCTATGAGTAGGTACAGTTACAATGATGTTCGACAATAGCACCCGATGATAGTATTCGAGATTTGACAGGCCCCGACTTTATGCGACCCCTTAATAGGACATTGTCTTCTAATCATTCAATTAGTATCTGCTGAGGATATACATAATATACATAAATATACATAAATATAAATATTCTACGACATTCTACACAGCGCTTTCTAGACCCAAAGTAAGCATAGTTACAAATATACTTAAGTTCAGTGTGTGTTTGTAGTATTGTTTAATGTAGTTTGAAGTATTGTTTTGAGAGAAACAAATTGCATATTTAAGATCACCTGTTTATGCTCTAATATAGCATTCTCATTTCCATACATTATTGTAAAACAAATAAAATAATTAGTAGTACACATGTAGGAGTTAAATGGGTGCCGTGGGCGATCGAAATTTCACGGGAATATAGACACGGGTTACTACTGATACAATTTAGATTGAAATGATCGTGAAAGTTAGTAGGTACTTGATGTTCCCGAAGCGAGCGAGGACTCAGGGCTGCACACGCTGGCGGAGGATATCCGAAGGGATTTCCGCACGAAAAAAAAAGGTACTTGATGTTCCAAAAACGGATCCCTTTGTTTTTTACGTGTGGAATCCCCCACGGTCTTCACCCAATCAGTGCCAACGATGGGATGGGCGTGTCGGAATCGGGAGGGTCCCCAAGTGTCCATTGCCGGGTACCCCGGGTAAGCCCTCTAAAGGATAACCCCTCGAAAGGTTACCGGCGGGCTTTAGCCGCCATCGTGGCCTCTCCTATGGTTTTGGGTTTTATCCCGCGACGGTGAGTTGGCAGGCGTGTGTAGGACACAAACGATACGCCTCCATCTTGGCCTGCTTCTGTAAGGACAGCGAGTCCCCGATAAGGCCCCGATCATAGAGGTCGGTAGTCCCGGGCGTAGACAAGTCTGCGGCGTCCCCGCCGCAGACCAAGCAGGTTATTGAAAAAAGTGTTTACCTTATTACTTTGGTGTATCTCATTGAGATAGAGTAGTTCCCCTTGAAACTACTCTATCTCAATGATTTGCACTGAGCGGGAATCGAACCCGCGCCCCCAGTCGTAGCAGTCGAATGCACTACCGCTACTCCACAGAGGCCGTCAAATGTGTGTTGTTCCATAGATATGAAAAGAGAGAATATGTTCAATAGAGGATAAGTGGGAGATAGAAGAGCAGGTAAGAAAATAACTTGAAAGAAATCTTATAGAAGAATCACACAATCCATTTTCAGCACCAGTATTAAAAAAAAGACAATAGAGACATGGTTGCGTATCGTTTTTAGAGATTTAAACAAAGTGGTGGTGCCTCAAGCTCAACCATCTAGGACTTAGTAAGAAAAACCAGAAACTGTAAGTACTTTTTAACATTAGATATAAATTCTGCATTCTGGTACATTCCTTTGCGTATTGAGGATAGGAAGAAAACTGCTTTTGTTACCCAAGAAGGCCACTACCAATGGACGTGTCTACTCTTTGGTGTGAAGATTTCTCCAGCTATATTTCAAAGGATAGGTAACATACTGAGAAGAGACCGATATTGTTAGCAATCCATGGATTCTCAGTGCGGGTGCCGGGTCCATCGCGTTGCTGACTTGGGAACTCGGGGCAGTGCCTGGGACTTGCGACCCAAGTGTAGGTTTAAAAGGGGCCCCTTTTGTTGATGTACATCAACACTCACCTTCACTACCCAAGTTCCCCTCCCTGCCTAACCAAATTTGATACGAACCTACTAGTGCCGCTTTAGACATTCGTCCTAGTAATGCGCTTATTGTAGCTATCGATAGGCCTAGATCTTTAAGTAGGTTATAGAGAGATTTTGCTGGTATACCTCTCGCTCCCACTTCCACTGCATACAAATTAACCACGTAACCGTTTTTGATTAATTCGTTTGTGAGATCATAGTATTTATTTTTCTTTATTGTGTGGTCCTTCGGTATATTTGTTTCCCACGGTTCCACAAGAATCACATGTTTTAACCTCTTAGAATAAAGGAATATGTCAGGTCTAGATGACGAAACCCCAACATCCTCCGGAATTTTATAGTGCTTTTCATACGTGTCGATAAGGAGAGTCCAATCTGGGGCAGTATCTAAGATTGAATAAGGTTTGTTCCTGGATGTTATGGATGAACCTTCAGACACAAAGTTGATATGACGTCTGTTAGTAGTCAATCCTTTTTGGGCTCTAGCTACTGCCAGACTCATTGCTTCATGTATGATGATAAGCACCTTATCGTGGCGGCGTGAGTATTGGCCTCTATCGAGAAGCACAATACATCCTACTAATATGTGTCTAACCTTCCCTATTGCCTCACTACAAGTATAACATTGTTTTTCTGTGGCCTTCCCCCACCTTACCAGATTACTCTGGTCTGGGAGGGTCATCTGAAAGGCGTTAAGATAGAATTTTAACAGGGCCGGCGACCAGTCATAGATCAAGGTTTACGGCCATCGGTATGCAGAACTCTCCCATTGTCAACCATTCATTTTGGATTTCCAAATTCATCGCGTGCACTCGATATTTATCATTTTCGTCTTGTTTTATAAGGGCTTAAGTATATCCTGGTCCTTTTCTGGCTCTCGTACTCCCAACCCCACTCTGTTCGACTGGGCCCCTATCATACATTGTTTATGGAATAGGAGTCTAGATTCAAGCTCGGACGCGTTATTATCTTTAGGGAGTGCCCTGACTGCGTGTTTATAGAGCTCCGATGGTTTCTTAAGTTTCATCCCAAAATTATTTTGATCCCTAAATAGAGCAGAGGAGTCAGCAGAGTGCGCGAAAATCGTGGCTAGGAGCCACGATTTTAGCGGTTTTATGACAGTTGCATCTATTTTCACCAGTAAGGTTTTACCGAATTCATACACCAGAAAAGGCCAAGTCAGACGTGATGTTAAGTAGTGGTCATATATCCAAGCTTTTTTGATATTGTTCAGTATAAGTTATCAGATTTTGCTGTAAATTTCATCGATGATATTTTGATATTTTCAGGATCCTATAACGATCATATAAATTATTTGTCACAGCTTTTAGAGGCAATAAAAAAAGAAGGTTTCCGACTTAAGTTCACAAAATGTCGATTTGCAACAAATTCAGTAAAATATCTGGGACACATAATAGTAGATAATACAGTAAGACCAGTGAGAGATAATTTAATTTCAATAAGAGATTTCCCAACACCGAAGAATTTGAAAAATATTAGACAACTTCTAGGAATAATAAATTTCTATCGTGAGTACATACCAAACGGCTCCATCATTTTAGAACCATTACATAATTTACTAAGGAAGCATCAGAAATTCACATGGTCAATCGGCTGCCATGATTAACATATATACAAATGCATCATTGGAAGATATTGGAGCAGTGTTAAAGCAAATTCAACCAGACAGAAAAGAAAAACCTGTAGCATATTTCACAAAAAAATTAAATGATATCCAAAAGAGGAAAAAGGCTATATATTCAGAATGCCTAGCTATTAAAGAGGCTATAAGGTATTGGCAGTACTGGCTAATAGGGAAACCCTTCAGAATATTACTCTGATCACAAACCATTGGAAAATTTTAGTATAAAATCTAGAATTGACGAAGACTTCGGAGATTTGTCCTATTACCTTTCACAATATGATTTCTTCATCATTATGAAAACAAGAAAAAATAATATTGTCCGATGAATTCAGTGTAAAATTTATAAAACTTCTACATGAATATATGTGTCACATAAGAATAAAACAAATGCAGAACAAAATAGGAAAATTTTATGCAGCAAATAACTTGACTATAAATACATATAACTGACATATGCAAAAACTGTGACATTTATGTATGTAATGTCTGCACAATTGATCTTTAATAAATGTAATTGTTTCTACCTTTTTTTTTTTTTTTTTTTTTCGTGCGGAAATCCCTTCGGATACCCCCCCGCGTGCCAGCGGGGGCGGTTATGTCGGGCTTGAACCGACTAAAACCGCACGCCGTCTCGGGTCTACAGACGCCGGGGCGTAAGGTTGCCCATAGAGCATATCCCTCGCACCCCGACTGACCCTGGGCCATCTCCGGTTTCGAGATGGCCCCCTCGGGTTTGGGAACCACGGTGTCCCCGTCTTGCCCCGGTTTGGGGGAGGGGCGCTAGTCGCCCCACCGTCCCGGCCTGCTTCTGCTGGGGTGACAGGTGGCCTCACCCACCACCCCCAGGCCTGCGCTCATGGAGGACGGAGGTCGTTAAGCGACCTCCGGCGCCTGAGTTGCCTGCGACGCGCGGCGAGCAAGTTGCGGGCTCGGCGGACCGGGAGAGTTCTAAGTCTCTCCCGGGCGCGCTCCGCCACCTCCTTCGCGAGCATTACATGCTCGCAGAAGGAGGCGGCGGCGGCCCACGCGCTCGCGCTCCGCACCATTGCCGCAATCATGCTGCCGAGCGAGAGGACTCCCACCCCGATGGCTGCCACGAGGTCACGCCTCGGCGCCTCCCACGCCGGGCAGTCCGCCAGCGTGTGCAGCCCTGAGTCCTCGCTCGCGTCGCAGTGATGACACTCAGGCGTTGGCTCCTTCCTGATCCGATGCAGGTGGTCCCCGAAGCACCCCTTCCCTGAGATCACCTGCGTCAGTCGGTAGGAGAGGCTTCCGTGTCGCCTCTCCAGCCAATCCTCCATGATGGGCCTTACCGCCGCTATTGCGGCGTGCCCTGCGCTTGGTTGCCCAAGTCGTTCCTTCCACTCCACCACGATGGCCTGGCGGAGCTGGGACTGCACGGCCTCGATTTCTCGAGGCTCGGGGTTCCATCCCTGCTCCCGCGCCTCCTTTCGCCACTGGTACAGTTGCGAAAGGGCTCTCGCTTCCAGGTCCCATGGCGGAGTTCCGGCAAGGAGACTCGCCGCCTCGAAGGAGATCGTGCGGTACCCTCGGATGACCCTGATGGCCAGAACCCGCTGCGGAGCGCGCAGCATCCGCACAGTTCTGGTCCTCAGGGCCTCCGCCCATATTGGGCTCCCATACAGGGCCATGGACCGCACGATCCCCGCGTAAAGTCTCCTGCAGGAGTCATCGGGCCCCCTCATGTTGGGCAACAGCCGAGCCAGAGCAAGAGCTGTGCCCTTCAATTTGGGGGCCAGACTTCGGATGTGCTCTCCGAAGTCCCATCGGCCGTCGAGCACGAGCCCCAAATATTTCATTTGGGGCTTTATGCCGATGCGATTTCCTCCCACGATGAGACTGGATCCCTCGGGTGGCTTGCTCCGAGGCCCATGGAAGAACAGGGCCTCGGTTTTATGCAGGGCCACCTCGAGACCCAGCCGCCGGATCCGCCTAACGACTTGGGCAACCGCGGTCGTGGCCTTTCGGGTCGCTTCGCGGTACGTCGCCCCGCACGCCGTCACGAGCGTGTCGTCCGCGTAGCACGTGACGGCGGCACCGCCTACGAGCTCACCGCGAAGCACCCAGTCGTATCCGATGTTCCACAGGAGCGGCCCCAGGACCGATCCCTGTGGAACACCGCACGACATTTCACGCCGACCGAGACCGGTCACGGTTGGGTAGATGACGGCTCTCTCCGTCAAATACGCCCCGACTATGCGGCGGAGGTAGAGAGGCACTTCGTGATACACGAGCGCCTCCCTAATGCAACTCCAGGGCAAGGTGTTGAACGCGTTGGCGATGTCCAGGGACACCGCCAACATCACCTCACCCCGGGCTACTGCATCCTCCGCCAGAGCCCTCACGCGCATGATGGCATCCACGGTGGAGCGCCTCTGGCGGAAGCCATATTGGCCATCCGCCAGGTTCGGCCCCACTCTTGAGAGGTGCTCGACGAGGCGCTTCGCAATTACTCTTTCAAAGAGCTTGCACACCTCGTCGAGCAACACTATGGGCCGGTAGGCGGACGGCGAGTCCGCCGGGCGCCCCTCCTTTCGGATGAGGACCAGTTTCCCCGTCTTCCACAATTTCGGAAACTGGCCCCGCTCCAAACATGCGCTGAGAAGCCCTCTCAGTCGGGGCTCGAGAGCGTCGTCGACTAGAGCTAGGACCCACGCTCGGCCTGGAATGCCGTCGGGTCCCGGGGCGGTGTGTTTGGCTCTTAGCCTTCTCACCGCCAGCTCTAGTTCTACCCAAGTGACCTCGGGCACGTCGTCGTCTTCCACGTCGGGCGCCATGCGCAACCGAGGCGGAGTCATCCGCGGTGGAACATGTTCCACCGCCCGCGCTGGGAACAGGGAGCCAACAACTCCTCCGAGCAGATCCGGCTGGAGACACCGGGTTAACGGCGGGGCCTTGGGGCGCAGCTTGCCCCTCACCATCCGGTAGGGCCGCCCCCAAGGGTCCCGCTCCAGCGTCTCCAGCAGCTCACGGAAGGCGTCCCGTTTGGAACGCCTTATCTCCGCTCGGAGGGCTCGTCTGGCCTCCCTGTATCCCTCGTACAACTCCGCCTCTCGGGCCTCCGCATCTGCGGGGCGGCGACGCCTCCTACGGAATCGGGCCCACCGGCGGTGCGTGATCACGCAGCCCCGTCTGAGCTGCGCGATCTCCGACGACCACCAGTAGACCTGACCCCTCGGATTATAGGGCGGAGCCCTAGGCATCGCCGCGTCACAGACACGGGTCATGGCCTCCCGGAACCACTCCGCCTCATCGTCTATGCTGACAGGCCTGTCCGGCGCAGGGGCCCAGGCCTGTACGATGGCGGCTTCCAGGAGGAGCTCCCGATCAAGTCGCTTAAGCGCCCAACGTGGCTCGGGTGGAGCCGGTGCAGCCGGCGCGTCGCTCGCAGGGGGACACACGTCAAACCGAATGTATCGGTGATCCGAACTTGTGTCCTCCCCCAAAACGACGCGCCAGCCCTGAACACGTCGCGCCAACGAGGGGCTCGCGAACGATAGGTCCACGATGGAGCTACCCTTCGAGGTCACGAACGTGTCTACGGCTCCCCGATTTAGGAGGACTAGGCCGAGTCGTGCGGCCCAGTCCACCAGTGCCCTGCCTCTATGCCCCGTCGCGCCCCTTTCGTGTCGGGAACCCCAGGCATACGACCAGGCGTTGAAGTCCCCGAGCACAAGGACCGGACGGGGCTGGCAGGCATTGACGACGACGGCCAGCTGACGGAGCCACTGCTCATATGCAGCTTGGTCTCGGTTCGGCGTGATATAAGCGGCCACGACCGCTATATCCCCAACCGCCGCCGCCACGCAGCCGGGTCCCCTTGCAACGACGGCAAGAGGGGGGCTGCCGGCGGCAGGGTTGTGCACCAGTGCCGCCGACCCATCCAGCGCGGTTTCCCAGGTAGGCCCGAGGAACCGGTGGGTGTATGGGTCGGCGACAGCGGCGACATTTATGGCCTGCAGCGCAGGCCATAAATATAAAGCAGTGCAGCGGGGCATCGCACGTGCCGGCCTTGTGACCGGGTTGGCCACAGCGGAAGCAACGGTCACCCGCCGTCACTTCCGCCGTGCAGTGCACCCCCACATGGCCCACCGACAGGCACCTGAAGCACCTGGCCGGTCGGGCCTGCAGGAGCCGTGCCTGCGCCCTCAGGAAGCCTCCCACCAGGAGGCTCCGCCCGTCTGCGACCTTTTGGGCCGCCGCGATAGGGCAGCCGACAACTGCTGCCCCCTGTCCACCGCGGCCGAAGCGTATAGCTCCGGCCTTTACTGTGTCCGGGGAGCAGTCCCCGGCCTCCGCTACGGCGAGCCTGAGCTCTTCTGCCGTGACGGAGTCGTCCAGGCCCGTAATGCGCACTTCTGCGCATTTAATGGGCCTGGACACCCGGACGTCGGCTGCGTCCAGCGACTCCCTCAGCCGAGCCGCTAGGGCGTCGGCCTTGGGGCCACTGGCGGCGCCAGGGACCTCAAGAAGCCGGGCTCCCGTCCGTGTGCTCTTGCACCGGACACCCGGGATCTCGAGGCCTTGAGGTCGACGTTGGCCTTAACTTTGGCCAACACCTCGGCATACCCCATGCCCCTACCCGCTGCCTCCGCCGTCAGGGTGACGACGACGGCCGTGGTACGAGGGGCACGGAGCTTCCCCGGCGCTGTCTTCGCGGCGGCCGCGGCCTTCCTGGCCTTCTTGGCGGCCTTCTTGGCGGCCTTCCGCCTCTTCTTGTTGGCTCCAGCCACCTCCCAGCCCCCTTCCAATGGGGTGGAGGTGGCCGGAACCACGGCTGGGGCTGGGGCTGGGGCCAGGGCTGGGGACGTCTTCCCCTTGCCTTTGCCCTTCCCCTTGCCCTGAGCGGGAGGGGGCTGAGGAGCCGGCTCCGGCAGGGTCACAACCGCACCCGCAGCCGGGCGGGTGGGGCCCCTCTTGGCTACAGCCGCGTAGACGGCCGCTGGTGGCGCCAGAGGCGGACGGCGGATGGAGTCCATTAGGGCCTCCATCCGACACATCATCCTCTCCTCCAGCGCCTCCATATAGGGGAGCCAGGCCTCCGCCGGCGGTGCCCTCGGCTGCGCCGGCCGCACCGACTGTGCCGGCTGCTGGACCGGTTGCACCGGCCGCTCCGGCCGCGCCGACAGCGCAGGCTGCGCTGACCGACTCGCGGACGAGTAATTGTTTCTACCTACACTAAATCAGTTTACGATAGACCGTTTTTCATTAAACATTCCATTGTGGCGCAGTCGGTTATTTTATTCATAAATAAGTTTTATTTATTATCGGTAAAATAGAAACATTCGAAATCGGTACCTAAAACTGGGAAGCGTATTATAGGCGAATTAAACAGTATTTGTTGCTAAATGATATCGAAGAATTATTACAAGGAGGTATCGAGCTTGCACTGGCTCTGGAGGAGGTAGATAGGCATGAGGCAACGTCAGTGAACAGCGGTGTCAACAATGGCGGCGCGGCAGAACGCGCGCCCGATGGCTTGCATTGCGTCGCCAGCGCGCGCGGCCCCGCGCCTCACGCCCGTCAACCGCACCAGCAGCTTTTGCTAAAAGCGGCGGCGCTGGCAGCGCTAGCGGTGCCCCACCGCCCTCGGAGCGAGGCCTTGTTGCGTGCTTTAGGTGTGGCCAGGAGGGACATGGCGCAGCAAAGTGTCGTTTCAAGTATCACAATTGCGATAAATGACGTGAAGAGGGGCACCTTAAAGCTATGTGCCTTAATGCCGGACGGAGCCGTCGGGGAAGTCGAAAGGTCAGTCATTTTTAGTTGACTCTGATTCGGATTCTGATGAAGTGAACTTTTATAACCTGTCATGTGTTAGAGATGATCCTTATTATGTGAACCTAAGAGTAGGAGACCATACGTTAAAATTTGAAGTGGATACCGGGTGTAAATTTTCGACTATTTCTAAAGCTTGTTATGATAAACTATTTCATCATTATGTTATTATTAAGAAACCTTTGATTTTACGACTCATGTAGGTACTTGGGTGTATAAGAGGGTTCCATTCGGAATTAAATGTACCTGAGAATTACTTCGGGCCCCCAACCAGGTGGACACCGAAGTCTTAAAATCACGCAAAAAAAAAAAACAAAATCTTACACCCACTTTTTATCACTTTTCTCGACGTTTCACATGATTCTAAGTCTAATTAGGCAAAAAAAAATTTTGTGTCGGTCTGTCTGTTGGTCTGGATGTCTAGATGTCTGGATGTCTGTTTACGCAATAACTCAAGAACCACTTATCCGATTTAAAAAATTCTTTCGCCAATCATCTTGTTTGGTTAATGGGAAGAACTGATTAGATTTTGGGGTTTGTACGTTCAAGGTTTCGGGTACCAACCATACAAATTGTCCCTAAAAAAACATTTTTTTGTGTTTTTGACGTCGAAGATTTGACGTTTGATTTCATTTTCTTCATATTTATTGCTCAATATATAAAGACGCGTCGAATAATATGCATAAAGCCTAATTTTGAATAAAAATACTGCAACAAAAATATCTAAGTTTGGCCCGAAGTTTGACAATCACTGTGTGATTTCCGCCCCACTAGTTTTTCAAAAAGTAATAGAGGGAATTCTCAGCGGTCTACCGTTTACGGTGGTGTTTTGTGATGACATTTGTGTGAGTGACTTAAATACTAAGGATAACATACCTTTTTTTTTTTTTTTTTTTTTTTTATCGTGCGGAAATCCCTTCGGATACCCCCCCGCGTGCCAGCGGGGGCGGTTATGTCGGGCTTGAACCGACTAAAACCGCACGCCGTCTCGGGTCTACAGACGCCGGGGTGTAAGGTTGCCCATAGAGCATATCCCTCGCACCCCGAGAGGATAACATACCTAATGAACGTTCGTGCTGTTTTGAGTAGATTATGTTACGTGTCAATTGGTCTAAGGGTGATTGTTTCAAAGAGAGCGTTACCTATTTAGGATATCGCATCGACAAACATGGTCATGCGGACGAAAAAAAAATTGAGGCTATTGTTTCAGCTCCGGTGCCAAAGGACATAACTCAGTTAAAAAACTTTTCGGGGCTAGTAAATTTTCATGCGAAGTTTATATAAATATAACTAATAAAGTTTAAATAAAAACAAAACAAGGTTTATATAAAAATAAGATTTGGGATTTGCTTGCACAGCGGGATTTCGAAAGGGAATGGGATGTGTGGATCAAGTCTTTTCCATGCGCTGCGTTGTGGAGCTGAACCTGGCCAAAAACCAGAAAGTGTTTTGCGCATTCGTAGACTTGGAAAAGGCGTATGACAAGGTGAACAGGAATGAGTTGTAGAAGGTACTATTCCCTCTATTACTTTTTGAAAAACGCTCCCGAGAACGAAGAAAGGTGATAGTACCACCGAAAATAAAATTTGAGTGATTTTTTCCGACCAAATTTTTTGTTGAATTTTATATTACCACTACTAGCCGCGGTAGCCTAGTGGTATGGGTAATGGACTGCTGAGACGAGGTCTCCGGTTCGATCCCAGGTTTTACCATGGCACACACCAATGACTTTTCGATGCTTTTCGAAGTTATGTGTGTATTTATCGCAGGCTTATAAGTGCCCGGTTAATGGCAATAGGCTCGCCACCTATTACATTGGGACCTAAACATAAACTGGCGAAATGTGGGTGCTAGCGCCTCTGCCTACCCCTTCGGGGATATAGGCGTGAGTTTATGTTATATGTTATGTTACTCAATCCATCATGTTAGTGTAGCTTAATGAAACTGGTCGTTAACCCCGTACGGCGCCGGGGTCAACGACCGGCGACGGCGTCGTTATACTGATATTCATTGAGGCATAAAAAATTTTAAGTAATGGGGATGCATTTTGTTTTCTAAAATTATTGAAAATATTATTATTATTTCCTTTATTGAGTTTAAAATACATATAAGTTATATTTTTAAATACATTATTTATAAAAAAAAAACAAGTATAATTAAAACTATAAAAAATAGTGACCCACCGGTATCGGGTACAGGGACCAAGCTACCGGTAGTTAGGGCTCCTCACAATACGTGCCGTGTCGAGGAGCACTGCCTTCTGCATCAAGCCCTTGACCCGACTGCCTAACGCGAGCCTCTTAAGATGTTGATCGAGGCTCTTGGCAATCAGTCCGTGTAACTATCGGAACAATAATTGCCGAATCCACATTCCACATGTCGACAACCTCGTGAGCCAAACCTAAATGTTTTATTTGTTTTTCTTTTTCGGCTTTCACAGGATTCTTGTCATGTGGGATGGTGCTGATCATTATTGCGCGGCGCTCTGATCGGTCAATCAACACTATATCAGGTTTATTGGCTACAGTAGTTCTGTCAGTGATGATAGAGCGATCCCAGTACAACGTGATATGCCCATTTTCGAGAACTGCGTCGGGCACATACCTATAGTACGGTATCTCTGATTCCACAAGGTTGTACTTTAGAGTAAGCTGTTGATGAACAATCATGGCTACTTGGTTATGTCTATGCAAGTACTCGCCGTTGGCAAGACGAGAACAACCAGAAATTATATGTCTAAGGGATTCTCCGGGACGGTGGCACGCCCGACATATGTCAACCGTATCATCCTTTAGAATATACCTCCGATAGGTATTCTTCCTCACAACTTCGTCCATAATTGCAAAAACAAAACCTTCGGTTTTCCCAAATAGTTCACCGAAGCGTAGCTAAGACACAGATACTGGTAAATCTATATCAGGCCCATGGAGAACCATTATTATTATTTAACCTGCCCGTAATTTATTAGTTATACAATATTGTATGGAAATTTTACCAATTTTTTGACATATATGATTACTGCTCAGCTCCCCTGGGAAGTAGCGTGATGATATATAGCCTATAACCTTTCTCGACAAATAGACTATCCAAAATAAAATGATTTTTTTAAATTCCAACCAGTAGTTCCTGACATTAGTGCGTTCAACCAAACAAACTTTTCAGCTTTATTAGGTACTAGTTGTTGCCCGCGGCTCCGCCCGCATATAATTCTAATCCCGTTCCCGCAACCCAGGGGAACCTATTCCCGGGATAAAAAGTAATCTATGTGTTATTCCGGACTATAATCTAACACTGTGCCAAATTTCAGCCATAGCCGTTCAGCCGTTTTTGCGGGAAAGCGCAACAAAGATACTTTAGCGTTTATAATATTAGTATGATAGATACTTTCCCTTCATGTGGCATAGCCGTGATAATCAAATTCGTTTCTGTTTAATAACAGATATCGGAGTAGGAAATCCATCGAACATACCATACCATATTGGTTAAATAAACTATAGGTGCGCAAGGCAGTAGCTCTTGCAATGTTGAGCTGAGAGTGCCCATGTTTAATGCCATTCAGGTTTTGCAAATTGTAGTTTTTGAGAAATCAGCTTTATATTTTTTTGTTCGGTGACTATTCCTCCGTGTCTTGTCCGATTTTCAGTTTACTTTTTATAATCGGTATTTATGGCTACGTTTTGGCGCCAAAACTTAGATTTTACTAATTGTGGTTTTTGAGAAATCAGCTTTTGAATTTTTTGTTCGGTGATTATTCCTCCGTGATACTTCATAATTTAAATTTGTATAGCCTATGTCCGTCACATCATTATCATCTACGACTATGCTAAAAATCATTAAAATCAGTCGAATGGTCTAGGCGCTAAGGGACACAAACGAAATACATCAAGTGGAGTGAAATAAGCTGTCGCTCGACTTCGTCTCGCTCTCAGCTCAAAAACGATGAAATAAGAGCCGTCGTAATTTTTTCCGCTCTTTCACTATTCTTTATTTCAAAAGCTCAGTTAAACAAATAATTTTACCTATTAGAAAATACCCAATTCGTCTATTCTCTTGAATTCAGCCACCTCATTTTCTTGTGTTGGAGATGTCGTAGGGTTCTTCTGTTACAATTTCATCCAGATCCGTTCAGCCGTTTTGGCGTGATTTAGTAATAAACACCCATCCAAACTTTCGCATTGTATAATAGTTGTTAGATGTATTATCCCACATGAAAAGTTATATATATTTTTTGATGAACATTGGTTGTAAGTTGTTGCCTGCTTGCTTAAATCTGTCTACTTCTGTCAGGTTTTCCATCCGCACCAATTGGAGGGAAAAAGGTCTTAAAAATAGTGTTCTTATACATCTTTACAAAAATTACAGGAACATTGTGGAACAAAGGATGCTTTCCACCAATATCTTTATTATCATCAGAAATAAAATTCTTAATCAGCTGCGTGAACATACGAAATAATAGTAATGTAGAAACTTTGGAAGCTTCCACATATTTATTTTTACCTGAAACAGAGTAACAAAACATGTAGGTACCTATATTTCAACAACACTCATCACCATCATAACGTGGTTCTCGATTGCATCCGAGGCTTTCACCTTGGAGCCCAGGGTCCGTTTACTCCTTCTCCTTATTTAGACCGTCTGATCTGACCTATGTCAATCAGTAGCTGTACCGACTTGCAGATGACGTTTTCTTATCCCCGAGGGTCTTAGCAGGGCCTCATACGCCCTGACATTTAAAAAAACAGTTATATATGTGCAATGTGATTAATCTATTGGTGTTAGATATTATTTTCATACATAAAGTATCAAATATAAGGTATCAAAATATAAGCTATCAAATATCAACATACATTTTTAATTATCTAGTAGCTGACCAGTCTTGGCTTGTCACGAAAAAACTTCGTACAAAACCATCGTTTTGTACGTCAATTTTCGTTAACACCTCCAATAAATAAATATATACATATTAATAAATATTATAAGAAGATTGTTAGCATAACTTACCTAACTAGCTTATGTTATGAGTTCTAGAATGCGGAAATACATAATAAGATACATTTTCTTTTGTAAACATACATATTATACGTAGAAACACCCAGACCAATGCAAATAGGCATGTTCATGCATACAAGTATTTTGTATTGCACTGAGCGGAAATTGAACCCGATGACCACCGAATTAGCAGTCGAACGCTCTACCGCTACATTACAGAGGTCGTCCTCAAATCGTATCGCTTTTTCAGTTCAATTTAGCGCCTCTTTTCTTTACTGCACCAATAAGACTTGGAATTGTTTACCAATACACGTTTTAGAAAAAGCCTATGAAGGCCATATCAAGGCCAAGGCCAACAAGCTGAGGATCACTACTGTAGCATTGTTGGCATCTATTACGGCAGCCTTCATTCTTAAGACTTCACTTATAGCTTACCACATATCGTTATGTGTCATACAAAGACAGCACAACTCATTTACTGTCGTAAAAAAAACAGTGGCACTCCGGGAGTGCCGACAGAAGTGAAAACTAGAACACTTAGGTGTGTATTTTTTGAATCCTCAGGAAATATTTACAGAGCCATTTATACTGTTCATAATGAATTTGTTCGAAACTTCGTCAAGGTGAGAACAAAATAATTTTGTTAAGGTTCCAAACGAGTTCATCAACAAGAAAGATGGCGTTGTTATAAATAAAGAAGTTTTCACTTCATATTTTTGAATATGGAAAGTGTTCGGTGACGATGACAGTGCTGATGATGGTGAAAATAACGCTAGTTCCATGATTTTTGTACACCTAAAAAGTGCTCAATTCGCCTAAAACAGTTTTCCCTTCAAAAATTCATGCGGTGCTCGCACAAACGATACTATGGTTAAAATAAGGTCTTACCGGTATCTCTCTTCTTGATTCTCATCTTTGCATTTCTTGAAATATCTGGTATATTATTATTGCCATCATCACCATCAAAATACAGCAATGCTATGTCAACTGCATCCTTAAAGAGAAATATAATTGATATGTGAGTTTATGCTCTTTCCTGTGATGACGTTTAGATTGAGATACAGCTAATTTTGTAATTAAATCGCTTACCAACAGATGAGAACAGAGAGCTTACCAGGGATTTTGAGTGTCTAACGAGGATATAGAAAAGTTCAATCGGGTGTCAGGAAGTGGTTCTAATGCAGCTTGCCTAAACAAAAGATTTGACCTAATCAAACTAATGTTAACATTGCAATTAAGCAAAGCAATGGAGACTATGTTAAGAGCAGTTAGCTGAAATTAAAATGTTGCTGCTTTATCTATAGTTCCATTAATTGTCCGGAGATTACGTGAAAAAAATATTAATTACGGGAAGAAATATTGACATCACATAATTGCATGACCATGGCAGTACGTGGCAGTGGTCCAACTGATCTGTTCAGCTAAACTATTTCAATTTCTTTATATTCTTGATGACAGCTCCTCTGGAAACTTGAACGAACGTCTTTTTTACATTATGTATACATTATTGAATAAAAATATGACGCTTACGCACGTACAAGTTCATAGCAGAGTCGGAGAAACTGATAAGGATGGAGCTATCAATAAACGTAACACGATAACAGACCCGATATTTTTTTTACAAAATGTAAGAAACTAAACTGTTGCTGGATAATTTTGTACAAATTTATTAATATATTTAATATATTTAAACATCGTTATAAGTACTAGATTAGGGTATGTTATATAATAGAGTAGATATGTACTAGTAGTGACTCAATATAATATAACAATATCTGTAGTTGTTTAAATCTGTATGAGTATATGACCCTGCCTCTTAAACTAGGTTAACCTGTATCTTAAGAGACAGTTCAGCCAAAAGAATTATAGTACAACTAAATTAAAACAAATACGGGATAGAACGGTGTCGATCCATCTATAGAGATATGCTCTGTATGCTGGTGACTCTGATGTATAGTGTGTTTGTGTTATGTATCGTGTGTGTGTGTGTGTATGTATGTGTGTGTGTGTGTATTATGCGATGTAAGTAATTGACTTAACTAGTATTACATTTCATTACAAGATGTAATTATATTATGTTGATTCTTTATTTATTTATTTTAATCAAAATCTGATGAATCGTCACTGTCACTCGATGAGCTCTCCCCAAAATTTATTATAAGTTCCTGTACTTCTATATTATCGAATGCCACATGAATTTCCCAATCCGATGCTATAATGTTTTGGGTTTTTTCACAATTTTTTCCTAGTGTTCGGCAGTTACTTCCGCACATGCATTTTTTAATAAATCTAACATCTTGTTTGCCGTAAAAGGGGGATGGGTGTTGTTTCGAGCGGCGTATCCTTTGATTTGTGCCCATATTAATTTTATAGCATTGTACTGGCAATGATACGGCGGAAGTCGAAGAACCCAATGACCACATTCGGCAGCTATTTCGTTGGTAATATATATCTTTTAGGGAGGCTTTTTTTCGATTTTAAAATATCCACTAATTGTACTTTTAATAAAGTATTATCGCCATTTTCGCCATGACGTTGGAGCCAGTCAATTATCTCTTGTTTTTTTTTGGCCTGCGTCGGCATTTTATCAATTTGTCTGGAGTGATATGTAGCGTTATCCATAATAATTATCGACGGTTCTTCCAGAGATTGCACCATTACTTTAAACCATCCTTCGTAAATCTCCGCGTTCATTTCTTCGTGGTAGTCCACTGTTTTCTTGGATTTAAAGGCCAGTAAAGCATCTGACTGGCACTGAACTAGTGGAAGCGGCGGTGTCGTCAGTCCAGTTCTTAGATACTGTGTGGTTTGCATTTAACCAAGTCTCATCAGTGAAAATAACATTTGACCAATCTGATATCATTTTGGCTTCGCTCAAAAATTCGCAGCGAGCCATAGCAACGTCGTGACGCTCCATCAATATTTTACATTTGTGCGATTTTTATAAGAAAATCCAATTTCTTTTAAAACCAAGCTTAATGACGATTTTTGGCCATGGAACAAACTACATTCACGCAAAGAAACAACAAGTTTTTTAAGTGTTGGAATTGCTTTGCGCAAGTAATAGTCATATAATAGGTCTTTACCTATTAAATTGCCGAAATTTTCTTACAAATTCATGACTTCGTTATTCCTGTAATTTAATAGCTATTTCCATTATTTATATATTGTTTGAAAGTTAATTTCAAGATTTTACAACTCTGTATTAAATTTTGTTTTTATTGGCAGTTTGATAAATTAATTCGATCTTCAAAAACAGTACTTCCTAAATACTATCCATTTTGATGATAAATTTCGTATTACTTAACAGCTGTCACTTTTTTTAAAATGGATTAAAAGTTGCTGTTTGTTAACTTAATGTTGTCTCATTCATACACAAAAAACTATCATAACATTTGGATTTGTCATTCCTAAAAAAAATGCAAAAATGTTAGTACTGAAAATTGGGTTTCCTCCAATTTCTTCAAGAAAAACGGCAATTTCACGTCGACGTGTCGGCGTCGAAGTTGTCAACCGATGTCACACGACGTGGTTGGCGTTTTTTCTTCGGCGTACGAAGCTTATTTTATTTGCACGCCGCTTGTACCGTAAGCTGCGGTAGCAATTTTTGAAACAGTAGGTCCACTAATGCGGCCGCAACACGCTCTCGCACTTGAGACAGTGGTAATAGCGGGCCACCATTTTGATACTCTGCTTCAAAGTAATTACGAACCTTGCTCACCAGTTCTCTCGCCTGCCGTATCAGAACAGATCCTTTAGGTATTTTGATATTTGACAGCTGGGCAGCAATCAACACGAAGGAACACAAAATACACAACGTAACGTATGGATAATGTGAAAAAACTCAGCGAACAGAAATGTAGTGACTATATAGCACGACCGTCTTGTTGCGAGTGACAGATTAAAACAAACACAACATGGCGGTGGGCCATTATGTGTTCCCACCTTGAAAAAATATATTTAAATGTTTTTGTTGTATTTGTCTTTGTTCAAAACATAATAAATATATACGATCGATATCATTACTTATTTGGTCACAACACTACAACTATCAAATTAGAACTGTCATCGAGAAAATAAAGAAATGGAAATAGTATAACTGGAGTTTGACTGGAGTCGTGGTTCAACTATTTCAGAAGTTGGACTACCACTCCTATTCTGAGGCCCATGGCCCAATTTGCTAAATCTTATTGCATCGATAATGGTGATTACATTCGAAACTAGCAACCCACCCTCGCTTCGTTCCGAAGATGACTACGAACATATAAAAAAAAGACTCTGAAAATTCGGCCTCTCCCTTTGTAATATTAGTGTAGATATACAAATATAGTTGCCGTAATAACAGGTGCCGGTATGTCGTCATCTTCCTGACCTAACCTACTCCCTTTCTGACTATAACATTCACCCAGTCTATTCATGATCTCTTAGATCTTCCTTTTTCTCTTTTAACTTATTAGGGCTTCCCGAATGACATTACTTTTAATCATCCGAACGAGTGCTATACCATTACAATAAAATAGATCTACATGAACTGACAGGTTTGAGTATTACTTACCTGTAAAGCTTCTATAGTTTCTGATATATACAGGGCTAAAACATTTGAACTCCGATGAACTAAAGCAATAGAAGTTACAAAAACTGTGGCTTTTAATAAAAACATTTTTAAGAAAATTAAAGTAATTACTCTGTCGCGAACGTCTTCACCAAAAGATTTTCTATTTAGTACAAGGGTGTTATACGGCTATGCTTAAAATATAATATATTAACAATAGAACAATGCGTATGTAAACATAAATTGAATATAAAAGAACAATGATAATTTAGCGGCATTCTTAAACGCTAAATCATAAATACGTTCAGTTTCAAAATATTCAGTTGTTCGGAATTAAAAAGAAATTATATAATATATAATTTATTTTTAATTAAGGAAAGGCCAGGTTAAAAGTATATTATACTTTTGACCTGGCCTTTCCTTAGAACGTCATCGATCCAGTTCGACCTTTACCTGATGATACTATTTATAATAAACTGCTTATTATAATAAGTGTACGGAATTATTTACAATTGCACCAAAAAAGGCCCTAACTATGAAGTTGAGACTTTCCTGCTTAGGGTTATACTTCGTATCTCTCCCGAAGATGATTACAGTTTACATGCAGCAGTACGCCAGTTCATGCTGTCCAATCACACTTTTAAAGTTATAAAAATAGTAATATTTAGTTTTATTTTCAAAAATAAAAGTTGTTTTATTGATTCCTCCCCTACCACAGCGCGCCCCGCCAACGCCATCTTGGATGGTGCAAGTCACAACAAAAATGCTTCTAGTTTAAATAAGTGTAACCACGCGCCATCATGGGCAAAAGGAAACGTCCCAGCAGGGACGATAGTGATAACGTCGAAAAACTTCTCAAGTAAAAAGACTCGCTAGGAAACGGAGAATAATTTCTCCATCGTCATCGGAGGCAGAGGCACAGGCAGAGGTGTCCCCTGTACACTCACAACAAAACTTAACAAGTGATCTAGAATTTCAAGGTAAACATTTTAAAATCCTATTCTTTCGTAAAAAGTTAGTTCAGATTTTTTCACAATCACCGTCACTAAGAAATAATGGTTGCAATTTTCCGATATATTACCATCAAAAATGTAATCCCTATGTACCTACATACATCGTGTTTCAATAGCTCAAATTAAATTAACAATGCATTTGATTACGATATCACTATCAGTGTATGATTAATATTGTCATAAAATGATCTAATATTCATTAGGTTACCCCGGCTTATAGCGTGTGGGTACTATGACAACCAAATAAAATGCAACCTGCGTAAGTATCTATAGCGCGTGTGGCGCTCAAGTTAAATTAACAATGCATTTGATTACGATATCACTATCAGTGTATGATTAATATTGTCATAAAATTATCTAATATTCATTGGGTTACCCCGGCTTATAGCGTGTGGGTACTATGACAAACAAATAAAATGCAACCTGCGTAAGTATCTATAGCGCGTGTGGCGCTCAAGTTAAATTAACAATGCATTTGATTACAATATCACTATCAGTGTATGATTAATATTGTCATAAAATTATCTAATATTCATTGGGTTACCCCGGCTTATAGCGTGTGGGTACTATGACAACCAAATAAAATGCAACCTGCGTAAGTATCTATAGCGCGTGTAGGCGCTCAAGTTAAATTAACAATGCATTTGATTACGATATCACTATCAGTGTATGATTAATATTGTCATAAAATTATCTAATATTCATTGGGTTACCCCGGTTTATAGCGTGTGGGTACTATGACAACCAAATAAAATGCAACCTGCGTAAGTATCTATAGCGCGTGTAGGCGCTCAAGTTAAATTAACAATGCATTTGATTACGATATCACTATCAGTGTATGATTAAAATTGTCATAATATGATCTAATATTCATTGGGTTACCCCGGCTTATCGCGTGTCGGTACTATGACAACCAAAAATGCAATCTCGACGTACACTAAAAAATGTACTGTTTTCGATTTCCCTATGTATGGATGAAATTAATATTCTTACGAAATTCATTATGGTCCTCGGCGTTTATCGTGTGTGGGTACCTACTATAACAACCCATAAGTGTAACCTCGACGAAGTACATTGTGGGTGAAACACAGAATACCCAACGTTTCATCGTGTGATCGCAAAATCTCCCATAACCACATACCTACACTATATAGTAAGGTATATTGCGATATGACGTCTCGACACACCGGGGCTCTAAACGCACGGGGGGCACCGCAGGCACCAGTCGCCGTGCCGCAAGTGTACCCCAGACAAGCTCGGCGCGCACCACCGCCGCCGCCGCCGCCACGCAACCCACGCCGGGCGCCAATATCCCGACGTATATCGTGTGTGGATACATATTAGCCTACACGTACATAAATAGTGTTAAGGAAACTGCTTAAACATCCCGAAGTATACCGTGTGTGGATACATATTAGCCTACACGTACATAAATCGTGTCAAGGAAACTGCTTAAACACCCCGACGTATACCGTGTGTGGATACATATTAGCCTACACGTACATAAATCGTGTCAAGGAAACTGCTTAAACACCCCGACGTATACCGTGTGTGGATACATATTAGCCTACACGTACATAAATCGTGTCAAGGAAACTGCTTAAACATCCCGACATATACCGTGTGTGGATACCTACATATTAGCCTACATGTACATAAATCGTGTCAAGGAAACTACTTAAACATCCCGACGTATATCGTGTGTGGATACATATTAGCCTACACGTACAAAAATCTAGTCAAGGAAACTGCTTAAACATCCCGACGTATACCGTGTATGGACAGCAGGTTTTTATGCCTAAGTGCGTATATGAGGCAATGTCAATAATTATCCCGACGTATAACGTGTGTGGATATCTAATGTATGCCAATTGGTACATGCATATAGATAGTGCCTAAACCTTTCTTCAGCTAAATAGCAAAGCATAAAAAATGGTTTCTTCATAATTACAGGCTAATGCCGGCAGACTCAAGTATTACTTTGATGAATGGTGTAAAATCACCAAAAACCAAATGGAAAACATCGTTTTATATTCAACCTAAAAAATCTCAATAAATTCATTTACGTTCAACATTTCAAATGGAAGATTATCGAACAGCTGTAAAGCTGATTTATCAAAACAACTACATGGCGACAGTAGATATCAAGGACGCGTATTTTTTAGTCTCAATCGCAGAAAGTGACAGAAAATACCTTCGCTTTACATGGAATTCGAAATTATTTCAATTCAATGTTCTCCCATTTATCCTTTGTACGGCACCTTATGTATTTACAAAATTACTAAAACCTGTGCTACAACATTTACGCTTATTGGGCCACTTATCAGTCAATTATATAGATGATTTTCTGTGTATTGGTAATTCATTCAACAATTGCAAGAATAAGGTCGATACAACCAGAGCTTTACTACTTAAGCTAGGTTTCTTATTAAATGATGATAAATGTGAAACGTGCCCAAAAAGGAAATGTTTATTTCTAGGCTTTATATTTTTAACACAAAAATATGTGTATGACCCTGTCTGACGAAAAGAAAAGCCGTATAAAATTATTGTCTAACAGAAATAGACAATACTACAGCAATAGCATATACTAATAAAATGGGTGGTATACAATTCACCCACTTGAACAATATTGCACGTGACATATGGCAATAGTGTGAAGCACGTAATATACATCTGTTTGCATCATATATCCAGTCTAAGAGCAATCGAATCGCAGACCTTGAATCCCGTCAGGTTTGCAATTTAGATACCGAATGGGAACTAGCAGACTACGCATTCTCACAAATAACACGGGTTTTTGGTAACCCAGAATTTGACTTATTTGCAAGTATTCAAAACCACAAATGCCATAGATATGCCTCATGGAAACTAGATCCCAACCCTGAAACCGTTGATGCCTTCACTATCAATTGGGAACATCTAAAATTCTATGCCTTTCCACCGTTTAGTATCATTGCAAAAGTGCAAAAGACGGAATAGTAGTGGCACCATACTGGCCCACACAGCCCTGGTACCCTGTCTGGTTAAATTTATTTAATTCAGAAGTATTATACTTCGAAGTAACGGGGGATACCCAGACCATCTCTTGATATAATGATGGCCTCATTTTCTCAAAATACACTAAATTAGTATAACACTTCTTTAAACTCATGGTGGCTATTCTGTAAAGACAGCGGGCTAGACTATTGCGATTCAAACACAACACAATTAATCGAATACCTGACAATAAAGTTTAATTCCGGTGCGAGCTATAGTACACAGTCACCGCTCCGCCTTGTCAATATTACTAGGGCAAGAGGTTACTTGTAATGATTACATAAAACGTTTTTCAAAGGTATATACCGTATAAGACTACCAGCACCAAAGTATAATTCTACATGGAATCCTAATGTAGTTCTAAATTATCTATCAACATTCCTTAATGAAAAAATTGCATTAAAAGACTTGTCACAAAAAACTATTACTCTACTAGCCGACCCAGCAGACTTCGAACTGCCTCAATCGATAACAACTTCCACATTTATTCACGTTTTAAACCTTCTCTGGACCTCCACAAATAATTCAAGACCAAAATTAGCCAAATCGGTTCAGCCGTTCTCGAGTTTTAGCGGGACTAACGAACAGCAATTAATTTTTATATATAAAACTAGCTGACCCGGCAGACTTCGTACTGCCTCAATCGATAGCACCTTTTAAACCTTCTCTGGACCTCCACAAATAATTCAAGACCAAAATTAGCCAAATCGGTCCTGCCGTTCTCGAGTTTTAGCGAGACTAACGAACAGCAATTCATTTTTATATATAAGAGAAGAAGAAGAAGAAGATTAGCGTTAGCATCCGCACGAAGAATACTTACAAAAATTAAGCTTAATAAAATTAAAAAATATCTCTTTACATCCTGGAAAAATTGATAACAAAGTTGAAGATTGAATAAAAACCTCACGACCCGGCAGCTATCAACCATTAATTACATTACCATACATCATAGAAAACCCTGCAACGTGCCCAGTGTTAGCTATTAAACACTATATCTTTGCTACTTCTGGATTACGACGTCAAGAGGAATGCCTTTTTATTGGCCATCAAAAAACCACACAAAAGAGTAGGCCCTCAAAAATTATCTCATTGGGTAAAATCAATATTAGAAATAAGTGGCATAGACATAAATACATATAGCGCTCATAGCACTAGACATGCCTCAACGTCGGCTGCGTACAGAGCAGGCGTCAACCTGGAAATTATAAGGAAAGCGGCAGGTTGGACTTAATCTTCCCATGTATTTTTAAAATATTATAATAAAAATGTATCCAATCAAGCTGAAACCGAATTTGCAGACGCATTACTTAGATGAGTAACTAAGTACAATTGTATATGAGGAGCTGCTTAATAAGTGTTTATTATGAAAATAAAACATTATACCTATTACGTTCATAAATCACTTCAATGCTTTTTCACTCCTTTTTGTTCCTTTTTTTTGATGCTCTAAACATCTGCATGTAAACTGTAATCATCTTCGGGAGAAATACGAAGTATAATTAAGAATCAAACGAACTTACCTAGTGAAGTTTGATATCTGATTATACGAGTCTCTCAACCGAAGATGATTACACTCCCAACCCTCCCTAAAAACCCTTAGACCTATCAAAAAAATAAAAAATACTCTGAAGAATGACGAACGCAAGCACCATTCAAGATGGCGTTGTCGGGGCGCGCTGTGGTAGGGGAGGAGTCAATAAAACAACTTTTATTTTTGAAAATAGAACTAAATATTTCTTTTTTTATAACTTTAAGTGTGATTGGACAGCATGAACTGGCGGGGTCCCGTACGTAGTTTCGAATGACGTTGCAGCGATAGGTCATTGTGGCGAAAAACTTTTAGCGTGGTACGCTGGAGCGAAAAGTCATTGAAGCGAATTCCACCAGGGCGAATGACACCGCAGCGACAAACAAACATTGTACTATACAGTACGACTGATTTACGGTTATGTTCATGACCTTTTTCGTTTTCGATTCGTTTCTGGCACTTCGCCGGCCGCTACCGCGGCACGCTCGCTTCGCTCGCTCGGCTCGTGCGTTGTGTGGTCACAATTCTAACCTAACCTAACCTAACCCTATTACACTGTATAGTACAATGTTTGTTTGTCGCTGCGGTGTCATTCGCCCTGGTGGAATTCGCTTCAATGACTTTTCGCTCCAGCGTACCACGCTAAAAGTTTTTCGCCACAATGACCTATCGCTGCAACGTCATTCGAAACTACGTACGGGACCGGAACTGGCGTACTGCTGCCTGTAAACTGTAATCATCTTCGGTCGAGAGACTCGTATAATCAGATATCAAACTTCACACTAGGTAAGTTCGTTTGATTCTTAATTATATCATTTTTATGATTTTTACCAAAAGCAAGGAAAATTTTAGTTTAAAAAAGTAAAATTTAATAGATAATAAAGTGCGAGTCGGACTCGCCCATGAAGGGTTCCGTAGCAGCAAGTAACCTAATAATGTTTTTTTTTTATTTTTATATTTGACTTGATTGAATGAAAGATAAATTGCGGTTTACGATTTATGACGTATTAAAAAAAAACTACTAACTAGATCTCGCTCAAATCAATTTTCGGTGGAAGTTTACATGGTAATGTACATCATATATTTCTTTAGTTTTATCATTCTCTTATTTTAGAAGTTACAGGGGAGAGGGGGGGGGGACACATTTTACCACTTTGGAAGTGTCTCTCGCGCAAACTATTCAGTAAACCCCCAAAATTTATTGTTCTTTTTTTTCTATTTTCGTGTGAAAATCTTAATGCGGTTCACAGAATATTATCTACTTATAAAGTTTCAACAGCATAGTTCTTATAGTTTCAGAAAAAAGTGGCTATGACTTACGGACGGACATGACAAATCTATAAGGGTTCCGTTGGAACCTTTGCCGTTCCGAAGGGCAACGGAACCCTAAAAAGCAGGTATTAGGAAACATAAAAAATATTTTACGAATTAACAAATAGTTAAAGACTAATAATAACTGTCAACAGTGTTCAAAACTTAACACACTTAATGCACAACTGAAATCACAGACGAGAAGAAATTATTTAGTACTGTCAGATACTTAAAATATACTTTGAAGTCATTTCGACTATTTACCCTATTAAAGCAGAATTTATGTACGCGGTCACGTAAAATTACGTATTCTAATGAGGAATTCAAAGTTAGTGTACCAAATAAAATAGTAGTTTATAGAAATCTGTATGAAGTCGCTAAGAATCATTTATGTATACAAATATAAAGTTTGAATTGGCGTATTTTATGTTTGTAAGGTCCCTCCAAGATACAAACGAATGATAGTACCGTGTATATAGTTTAGGGCTTGCTAGCAATTAAGTCTATTTTTAACCATATTAAATGTGACCAGCAGATCACGCTAGAAAAAATACTTTCGTATGTACTTGTACGAGTTTGGTGAGTCAAAATGTCAGTGGGATTAGGTTGAGGCCGGTAGCTAGATGTAAATGTCAATGAGGTTGTAATCATTCATAGCAATCTGGAGCAAGTAGCTTCGACTGTTGCGTGTGCCACGATTAGTACTTATAAATAATCGAATAACCTTTTTACATATTTTATAGTGGGTGAAAGAGCATTATACTTGACTATATGAATCGTCAATAATGTGTGGTGCCGGCCTAGAAGAGAATAGCACCACCCCAACTCTTCCCGTGGGTGTCGTAAGAGGCGACTAAGGGACATATCCGGGGGCGGCGCTTGTTCTGCGGAACAACCCCTCCACCAAACTGCGATCCCCAACCCACCAGCCCAGCGTGGGGATTATGGGCATAACCCCCCCTATGAAGAAAACAGCTAATAGACCGCCCCTAGTTCCCGGCCGCCTCGCTATCCTTGGTCATGGTAGCGGCCATGGTAACGGCGGGGCAGGGGGTGCTAAGAATCCCCGGGCTACATTAGGCTACCACACGCTTCAGAAACTGACCCTGGCTACGTATAACCGACTGTTACACGGGAGTTCTCAAAACACTTTTTAAAAAAGAAATTTATTGGTTTTAACACTTTTAATTTTGGAAACACCGAAATTGAATTGAACAGAAAATATTCCAATAAAAATAAAAATGGCGAGTGTTCAGAATCAGAGCTTGGAGGAGACTGCTCGCTCTTCAGAGCTCTGTCTGTGGCGGGACATCCGATACCCCTCGGGAAGTGCTTGGGTCAGCAAAGTCCCATACATAAGGGCAACGTAACAACCCCCTGATCAAGAGGAAACTTACCCTAAAAGGGAAGTTTCCGGAAAATTAGTCAATGCGTAAACGCGGTTGATTTGAAATTGTTTCCAATTCTATATGAGAGTCTTGATTTTGTTCATTTGTTATAAAAAGCCTTTTTGAATTTGAACACTTGTCCTGCTTACAAAAATATAAGAAGGTTAAAGCTAACCATATAATTCAGAATGGGAAAACTAATATGCCCATTGAAATTATTTGAAGTGTCTACTGAATTGAGTTTGTCTATAACTTGGTCTGATATAATTTTGATGTTTTTTAGGTTACATAATTTAATATTATTAATTTTAAAAGGAGACAGATTTAATTTGTTCATGTGTTCAATATTACAACTATCATTAACAATATTAAAACTAGAAGAAACCATTGGCAACTTTATAGTAGGAGTGGTTTCTCTCACTAGCTTAGTATTCTTACAATATGCTACACAATTATTAGGAATATTAAGAATACCCGTGCCGGATTTAACAACTTCTGATAATACACTGTTTGAACACTCAATGTTAAGTTTTGTAGGTTTTGATTGTACAAATACCCATTTGTTGTTATTTAATTTATGCCAAATGTCAATGTTACCATGAAGAAATCTATACTGACAGTGTTCCGGTAATGAGGATACAGCTTTAGTAATAATATCAATATTACACAATATTGGTTACCTGGCACTGTATAAATTTCATATAGTTTACAAAGGTAAGTATTACTTCAGGCCACCAACCAGGTGGACACCGAAGTCTTAAAATCACTCAAAAAAAATATATCTTACACCCACTTTTTATCACTTTTCTCGACGTTTCACATGATTTTAAGTCTAATTAAAACATCCCAGGTTGGCGTAGGTTTCCTCGTCAATAGGGCCCTCTCGATCAACGTTCAAGAAATCTCCATAGCGTGTCGAACAGGGTAGCGTACCTGATCCTTCGGCTATCCAAGCGGTGTAGCATGAAGGTAATTCAGGTCTAGGCACCGACCTCAGCACACTCGGATGATGAAGTGGAGGATATGTATGAAGACATATCCAAAGCCTTGCACAACACCACTGAGGCTCACTTCAACGTTGTTATGGGCGACTTTAACGGCAAGCTGGGTACCCAGTCTGGGTACGATTCCCGAATAGGCCTGTGATTCCTAACTCCATAACCATTTATGGAGTTAGGAATCACAGGGGGCAAATGCTTGTCAACTTCCTTGAGAAAGAGGGAGTATTCTTAATGAATTCCTTCTTTAAGAAATAGCCTCAAAGGAAGTGGACATGGCAAAGCCCCGAGGCTGTGTCAAAAAATGAGATCGACTTCATCATGGCGGATAGCAAGCACATATTCAGAGATGTCTCAGTGATCAACAGGTTTAATACCGGATCTGATCACCGACTGCTCCGAGGCTCTCTGAATATCAACCTAAAGCTTGAAAGAAACCGTCTGATGTCCACGCTCCGACCTAACCCAACCCGAATCATGGCGGGCACCGAGAAGTTCCAGCAGCTTCTCGGGGAAAGATTTGTTGCCTTGGAACCCACTGATGACGCTGACGAGACCTTACACAATCTTCGGAGCTCCAACACACGCCTCATTGAACCGAGGGTCCAAAGTATTCACTCAGCAGCTTGGCAGGAGCCATCTGACGAAGCTCAAAACGCATGACGGGAGGAGGTATTGTCGAAGCCGGAGTTCTCCGCCGAGATAGAGGACTTATATGGCCGTCTGTACACTGCACATGCTCCCCGTCCTCGACGAGACGACCATGATTCCAGAGCCACCCTGACACGCCACTATAACGACGAACTGCCTGATATCAGTCAAGACGAGATCGTGTTAGCTCTGAGGCAGCTTAAAAATGGAAAAGCCCCCGGTGAGGACGGAATTACTTCAGAACTTCTGAAGGCAGGAGGAGCTCCTGTCATACAGAAGCTACAGAAACTCTTCAATGCCGTCCTTCACAGTGGGAGAACTCCTAACGCGTGGAGCGGGAGTTTGGTTGTTCTCTTTTTTAAGAAGGGTGATAAGACTCTCCTTAAAAACTACCGACCCATCACACTCCTGAGCCACGTCTATAAGCTGTTTTCACGAGTGGTCACGAATCGTCTCGCCAGGAGACTCGACGAGTTCCAGCCACCCGAACAGGCTGGGTTCCACGGAGGATATGGCACCATAGACCACATTCACACAGTGAGGCAGATTATTCTGAAGTCTCAAGAGTATAATCAGCCCCTGTGTCTCGCTTTTGTGGACTATGAAAAGGCCTTTGACTCCGTCAAAACTTGGGCTCTTCTGGAATCCTTACAGCGATGCCCCAAGTAGACTATCGTTATGTCGAGGTGCTGAGATGCCTTTACGAAGCTGCCACTATCAGTGTCCAAGTACAGTGTCAGCAGTCTAAAACCATCCAATTGCGCAGAGGAGTGAGACAGGGGGATGTCATATCCCCGAAACTGTTCACGAGCGCATTTGGAAGATATGTTTAAGACGCTGGACTGGAAAGGTAAGGGCATAAATATAAACGGCGACTACATCTCACACCTGCGATTCGCTGATGACATAGTCTTAATGACGGAGTCGCTAGAGGAGCTAACCCAGATGCTGGATGGCCTAATAACCAGCCTCGCGACGCATCGGTCTTGACATAAATTTGGATAAAACCAAAGTCATGATCAATGGCCACATTGATCAGGGACCGGTCGTCGTGGATGGCCACCTTCTTGAAATTGTTTCTGAGTACACTTACCTCGGGCAGATTGTGCAGTTAGGTAAAAACAATTTTGAGAAGGAGGCCAAGAGGAGGATCCAGCTAGGCTGGGCAGCGTTTGGGAAACTACGTCGGGTCTTCTCGTCATCCATACCGCAGTGTTTGAAAACGAAAGAGATCCGATTCTCAGCACTCCATGGATTCACCGTGCGGTCGCCGGGTCCATAGCGTGGTACAGAGAGGAACACCATGACGGCGACCCAGATGTAGGTTTAGGGTGGCCACCTTGTGATGCATCAACGCTCACCTCCACCGTCAGTAGTGTTCACCCCCCCCCCCCCCCTACCTATCCAAATTTGGTAAGATCCTAACAATGCCGCTTTTGATATACGATTTAGTAAAGAGCTTACTGAAGCTCTTGGCAATCCGAGGTCTTTAAGTAAGTTGTACAGGGATTTAGCTGGAATTCCCCTTGCTCCTACTTCTACGGCGTAGAGTTTAACCACGTAGCCGTTTTTGGTTAACTCGTTAGTCAAATAAAAGTATTTGTTTGTCTTTATAGCGTGGTCTTTAGGTATATTAGTTTCCCACGGTACTGTGAGTTCTACAAGCACTGCACGCTTATGCAATCGTGAAAAAAGGAATATGTCGGTTCTGGATGATGAGGCACAGACATCCTTCGGTATCCTATAGTGCTTCTCATACGTGTCTACGAGTATTGTCCAGTCAACGGCAGCTATCAAAATTGAATATGGCTTTTGAGGTGATTTCTTTGAGCAGCCTTCCTTTACAAACGCAATGTCATTTCTTTGGTTTGTGGTTAATCCTTTTTTCGCTCTAGCTACCGCCAAACTTACAGCCTCACGTATGATTTCTAATACCTTATCATGACGGCGCGAGTAATGACCCCGGTCTAATAGCGTCTTACAACCCACTAGTAGGTGCCTAGCCGTACCAGTTGCTTCACCACATGAGTTACATGTTTTATCTGTGGCTTTTCCCCATCTGACCACGAGATTGTTTTGGTCGGGGAGGGTCAACTGGAATGCATTTAAGTAAAATTTAAGTAAGGCCGGTGACCAGTCGTATATTATGGTACGCCATTTTAAGGCTATGGGAATACAAAATTCACCTAGGGTCAACCATTCGTTTTGCATTTCTAGGTTCATGAAGAAATGAAGAAATGATTTTGTTATTTCTTTATCTGTTTGTCTCTGAATATTACCTAGTCCTACTCTACCAGTCTGCGAGCCTATCATGAATTTTTTATGGAACTGCAGGCGTGATTCGTGCATGCATTTTTATCTTTTGGAAGGACTTTTACTATTTCGTCTTTAGATTTCGATAAGACGTGCATTTTAGTTACTCTTAGGTGTTTATAGAGTTCTAATGGCTTCTTAAGCGTCATTCCAAAATTATTCGCGGATCTATATAGTGCCGACGTGTCGGCCGACTGAGCTAGCCCTAGCCACGACTTCAGTGTCTTCGTGACACTCGCATCTAGTTTTTTGAGGAGGCTGAGTTTTTATATCATGTTATAAGAAACGGCCAGTTAAGACGCGAGGTTAAATAATTGTCATAGATCCAAGCTTTTTTAAACAAGCCAGTTACAAGAATTTCATTTTTTTTATGGAGCTGAGTGAGACGAAGTCGAGCTGTTACATATGGGGTTCTCCTATAAAAGTGCTGACACTTTCGCCTGAATCAGCGCTATCACTCCTGTGAGTTGAAGAGGGCTAGCGGATCGGACAGTTCACCACCAGCCTCCTTCCAGAGCACTTGTTCTTTTCTTTATTCTATTTCATTTTATTTCTAATTCTCATTTATTCTAAAAGTGCTTCAATTTTGTAAAACTTATATTCAATAAATCCGGTGTACTCAAAATTTGTTTTTTTTTAAACTCGCGAGCCCGCTCCCGTGTAACATTGGTGGCAGCGGTGGGATTCCTCGAAAAACGGAATCCGGGACATTCCAGTCGTGAAAATTGTGAAAGTGAAAACGTGAAAAAGAAAAAGTGTTTTATAATACTATATCTTCACGAGTACCGCGAGTGACTCTTTCTTCTGTAACTCTTTGTCAAGCCGCGACGAGGACATCACCGAGGTCAAAAAAAAAAATGAAAAAATATATATGCAAAGTTCAAGCTGCAAAGCCCAGTATCCAGTTTTCCTGAGTTCCAGAATCTAGTATCCAGTTCCAGAGTCTGGTATCCAGTTTCCAGTGTCTAGTATCCTGTGACGGATACCTAACTCACCCGAAAAAGTGTTTTAAGTTTGCGGAATGCCCAGTGCGTAAAGAAATCGTAAAATTTTCCAGTGTTCCTCGAAACCCTTCGTATATTTTCCGACATTTTCGGTTCAGTGCAGTGTTCCCAGTGTTTTCAAGACTTCAATATCCAAATGCAGTTACTTCTGTAAGTCTAAAAATAACTTTTGCATTGTTAAACTATTTGTAACTATTTATTCTCAGTACAGTAATCGGAGAATCAAGCGCAGGTGTGCCTATCTTTTGCGTGAGACGGCTTAGCAATAGCGTTCTGGACGCTCTTATCAGACATATTCCCAGTAATGCCTAAGGACGAGAACACACTAATGATGTCTGAAATCAGTATGAATATTTTAATTAAATTTATTAATAAGTATGATAGAAATAGGGAAAAATTAAATGCATTTTTAAATAACTGCAGGAATGCAATAAATTTAGCCTCCGCTGCACAAGTAGATGTGTTGTTAAAATTCAATTTAAGCCAACTCGAGGGGCGTGCTGAGAGCGCCTGCTCTATCAAAGAATTCGAAAACTGGCAACAATTAGAAGATTTCTTAAAATCCCAATTTGGTGAGAAAAAGCACTACGCCGCTTTACTTTCCGAACTACAAGAATGTAAACAGGCTCAGTCAGAGACGGTCGACCAGTTTGCCCTCAGGATTGAATCTTGCCTTTCTAAACTACTAACAGAAATTAATATATCGATGCCAACTAAGAAAAAGGGCTAACAGGCAGGTCGTGTCGCTGCAATGCAGATACCAAGCCTAATATATCCACTGTATCCGCTGTATCCACTGTATCCGCTGTATCTACTGTACCCACTGTATCCGCTGTATCCACTGTATCCACTGTATCCGCTGTATCAACCGCATCCGCTGTATCCACTGTATCCGCTGTATCCACTGTGTCTACTGTTCCCGCTATACCCACTGTATCCGCTGTATCCACTGCAACCGCTGTCTCCACTGCGTCCCCTATGTCCGCTGTACCTGCTGTTCATGTGCCCACTACATCTACTAGCTCCATCACATCTTCTAAATCCCGTACAATAACCTCATCCTCTGTATCCACTACGTCACTCACAAATACATGCACTCAACCCAAACCTAAACTAAAAGACGTCATTTCTTCAAGGTCTCAATCCCATGCTTCGGCTCCTAAACTACCTGAAAAAGAAAAAAAGCGCATTAAAATTCATAACATTACATCCAATCCATCAAGAAAGTACTTACCTTTTATCGAAGCCCAAACTTCTGTGTCAACCAAACCACTGAGATTGCTCGTAGATAGTGGCGCTTCGATAAGTCTCATTAAGTTATCATGCATTGAGAAACTACCGGACGTGAATAAAGAAATTATAAGCTTCACCGGAATAGGTACCACAAATAATCCCATACAATCTCTTGGGCATATCTCTTTAAAATTCAATTCTTTCGAGCATAATTTCCATGTAATCGGTGACTTACATTTTTCTTATGACGGAATTATAGGAAATGACTTCCTGTCAGAATCTCATTCTAACATTAATTATAATGACGATACTCTTACAGTAAACAAAATAAAATTAACATTAAAATTTAATTGTCCTATATATACTATTGAACCTCGCACAGAGACAATAATAGAATGTTCTGTCCTAAATCCTGGAATAAGAGAAGGTCTGATTCTAGATCAACATCCTATGGAGTCCCTTCTAGTAGCCAATTGCATAATCAAGGTGAAACCTAACTCACGGGTTAACGTAACTGTCGTGAATATCTCTGAATCTCCTATATCAATCAGCTCCGACATGAAATTAAGAATTCTACCCTTAGAGAAGGATCATAGTCATCACATTCTTTATAATACTCACTCGAATAACTCTTCAAATGACACGTTCAATCGGACTGAAGAAGTATTAGGCCTTTTAAGAGCATCACACTTAAATAATGAAGAAAAGGACGCTCTTTTTGATCTTTGTGCTACTTACTCTGACATATTTCATCTCCCTAATGATAAATTAACAAGTACCGATGTTCTTCAACATGAAATACCTACTTCTTCTTCTGTACCTATAAATACTAAATCTTATAGATTCCCTGAGGTGCACAAACAAGAAGTCCAATCTCAAATAGATAAAATGCTTGATGATGGGACAATAAAGCCCTCTACTTCTCCATGGTCTTCCCCAATATGGGTAGTCCCCAAGAAAGCAGATGCTTCCGGTCTGCGCAAATGGCGTGTAATAATAGACTACCGCAGACTGAATGATATCACCATTGGTGACTCCTATCCTATTCCAAACATCACAGAAATTCTAGACCAACTGGGCAAATGCAAATATTTCAGCACACTTGATCTGGCATCCGGTTTCCATCAGATAAAGATGGCAGAGCAAGATTCCTCTAAAACAGCCTTCTCTGTGCCTCAAGGTCACTTTGAATTCACCCGTATGCCGTTCGGGCTCAAAAATGCCCCCTCTACCTTCCAAAGGGTGATGAACACGGTGTTGTCAGGACTACAAGGCATTCAATGCTTTGTTTACCTCGATGATATCGTAATCTACTCATTTGATCTCTTCACACACATGAAAAACCTATCCAATATCTTCGACAGGCTTAGGCATGCCAACCTTAAACTTCAGCCGGATAAGTGCGAATTTCTCCGTAAGGAAGTCTCTTATCTCGGTCACATGATAACCGACCAAGGAGTCAAACCAAACCCAGAGAAAGTTAAGGCTGTACAACAATTCCCTAAGCCCAAATGCCCAAAAGACATAAAATCCTTTCTAGGGCTAGTTTCTTATTATCGCCGATTTATACCTAACCTCTCCAAAATTGCTAAGCCTTTGACAAACCTCCTTAAGAAAGATATCCCATTTTTATGGCAAAATGAGCAGCAGCGTTAAAACGTGTCTCACCTCTGCTCCAGTATTGGCATATCCCGATTTGTCACAACCCTTTGTCCTAACTTGTGATGCATCCAATTTTGCCGTCTCAGCCATTTTATCTCAAGGCCCAATAGGGAAAGACAGACCAATTGCTTATAGCTCCAGAACTCTTAATAAGGCTGAAGCCAATTATAGCGTAACTAAGAAGGAATGCCTTGCCATCCTTCATGGTACCCAAGCTTTCAGACCTTACCTTTACGGCCGTCGCTTTAAAATCATCACTGACCATCAGCCCCTCAAATGGCTCTTTAAGTGCAAAGACCCTGGCTCCAAACTTGTAAGATGGCGATTAAAATTAGAAGAGTTCGACTACGAGGTAGAATATAAAAGAGGTAAGACGAATAGTAATGCAGATGCATTATCCCGTTACCCCGTGAACCCTGTTGTCCAAAAGGAAAATGACTCTCAACCTTCTACTTCTAGAGATCCTGTCGACCCAATCTTCGAACAAAATTCTAACTCATCAGGAAACTCTGATATCCCACAAGAGGTTCTGAAGGACCTCGAAGACTTAGGTGCATTTGATATTAGTCCCACGGAAAACCGCGACGAAGACCTAAGTCCTTCAAATCTCCCATCTCTATTAGGCACCCCTAATACCAGTCCTAATCCTATCCCTTCTTCTTCTAATTCTAACGAAGATTATAATAATTTTATACAATCCTTCTCTAACAAAGATAAAATATTCAACACCTATATAAAGGAACATAACGAAAATCTTCTTAAAAGCAGTTGTAAAACCATCTTATTTCCAGTTTCAATCGATTTTGATGACTCAAACCCATATCTCCAAGATATTCTTTCTGAACTCGATGACTCTTCTATTATTCTCGATGAAGAACGCGAACTTCACTCATTCAAAAGGCTTGAAATAAAAGGAAAAACATTCTACCTACTATTCACTAAGTTATACTATTTTGATAATACCTCATATCCCGAAATATTCAAAACCATTAAATCTGCTCGTGATGATATACTGCTAGCTGGAGATATCAGTGAAATAGCGGTATCAGATTTCAAGAACTTATTTGAGCAACGATCTTTTGTTAAAATCTACGGCATGTTCATGTATCTCTTTGATAATACTAATATTACAATAAATATTCATCACAACACTATTATATATCCAGTCCCAACAGAAATCGCAAAAATACTTAAAGAAAACCATGATATTCCGATAGCGGGGCATGTAGGCTCAAATAGAATGTATAATAGAATTAAAGAGCGCTATTATTGGAAAAATATGCGGTCAGACATAGAGAACTATGTAAAAAATTGTAAACTATGTCAATCCAACAAAGCTCTAAGAAGAATAAATAGATCCCCTATGCAAATTACTACTTCTTCTACCCGACCTTTTGAGAGAATTGGCTTAGATATTGTTGATCCCCTTCCAGAAGCTGGTCTTCACAAATTTAGGTTCATCCTCACTTTACAGGACGACCTCACTAAATTCTCTTTAGCATACCCTATCTCAAATTGCACTGCAGAGGAATCCTGTGAATGTTTAATACATTTCATATCTGTGTTCGGGATTCCAAAATCCGTATTAACTGATCAAGGGCCAAACTTTACTGCAGAACTGTTTAAGCGTAGTTGCGAATTCCTTAAGGTGAAGCAGATTTGGAGCTCTCCTTATCATCCGCAGACACAAGGAGCACTCGAGAGGAGCCACTCAACTCTAAAAGAGTATCTCAAATCATATGTAAATGATTATAGAACCAATTGGCATAAGTATGTCTACACTGCCATGTTAACATACAACAGCAGCGTCCACACCACTACCCAATTTACTCCCTACGAACTCGTATTCGGTCATAAACCTTATCTCCCAGACTCTGTTTTTGACTCTAGAACAGATATAACCTATCCTGAATATACGAAAATGCTCCAGCATCGTTTAAAAGTATCCCGCGAAAAGGCTCTACAAAATATTAACGCGTCGAAAGAGAGATCTAAATCGTATTATGACAAGCACTCACGTATTGTACAATATAATGTAGGTGACTACGTATATTTAAAAAATCATGTTAGGCTAGGTAAAGCTCTGTCCCCTGTGTGGAAAGGCCCTTACAAGGTCATGAAAATAAATTATTATCATAATAATTAATCGACGCCATATCAAACATCATTACGATGAAATAAAACCAGCCCATGGAGCTAAATGATATTAAGTAATTAATTTTACCAAATGTAATCACTAGTAATCTAAGTATTCTATTTATATGATGTTAAGAAGAAAATATATTCTATAGGTTTTATATTACCATACCCTAATTACTAACGGTTTATTTACAGAATTGCTGTCTATACAGTATTCTGCAATGCAGTCTCGACAGAGGAACAAAATTACGAATATATTGAATATATTAATAAAAGCCCTGGCATATTCTTCGACCCTATCGGTACACTAAGGATTATTAATGATCAACTCCATATAGTTGTTCCAATCGAAGTTCTCCCCTTTCAACACCACCTTGGAAACATTCATAAGGTACTGAATAATATCCGAATTCAGTGTCGTGAAACCGACGAAATTGATTATGATCAGTGTGAAAATATGTTACAACCTTTAGAATCATTATATAATGATATTTTACGTGATTTTAAATCAGTATCTCACATAATTTCAAATGGCATCTCCAAAAGATCTGCTTGGTTCTCTGGCGTAGGTGTTGTTTTTAAGCACATATTCGGTACATTGGATGAAGATGATGCTAAAGCTTATAATGATGCTGTTCAAGCTCTTTATAATAATGATAAAATTTTAGCAAACTCCATTTCTAGAAGTATCATGATATCTGAGTCGGCCATTTCTAACATCAATGAATCCCTACATGAAATTACTGTAAATGAAGCTAAATTAACCGACGTCATTGACCAATTATCTCTTAATATAACAGGAGTGATTAGAATTGTAAATTTTAAAATTAAGCTTAGTAATGCACTTAATATTTTGCAATCAAATTTATTGACGATTTCTTTCAAGGTCGAAGATTTATTAAACTCTATATTATTTATAAAGAGTAACACTCTACATCCGTCTATACTTACACCCAAACAAATGTATAACGATATTTTAAGTAATCTTAAAATTATACCTAAATTTAGAGATTTTCCTGTAAACCTAGACATACAGTAACATACATACGCTAATCAATATAGCTGATTTAACGTGTTACTATTTAGATAATAAGTTAATGTTTATTATAAAACTCCCTCTAGTTAGTTTACTAGAATATAACATATATAAGAACATACCGTTGCCGACGCCCCACATCGCTGAAAATAAACCAAACTCTTTCGTTATGATTCTTCCTTCTGAAGAATATCTAGCTATTAGTGAAGATAAATCTACATATACTTACCTAAAAACCTTAAATAGTTGTAAAAAGACACCGAGACTTACCTTTGTGAAATTTCCGAGGTTTACGCGGTTTTGAATAATCCTTCCTGTGAAATTGAAATAATAACAAAAACCTTACCTTCCCTTCCTGAAAAATGTCCTATTAAGTTTATATCCGGTGATGTGGATGTCTGGCATAAATTAAAAAATAATAAGTGGATTTTTGTACAATCAAGTAAAACTAAATTAAGTATACAATGTAATAGTAATGTTTTAGAAAAGAGTATATTCGATACAGGTGTACTGAACATTCCATTAGAATGTATTGCTTTCCATAATAATTTAAAATTGGTTCCTAAATTATATCCGAAATTGTACATACCATATATATATTCTGATTTTAATATTATTAACGATAGTTGCTGTAATTTAAAGACTTTCAAAACATTTCACTTTAATGCATCCTTACCTAAAATTAAAACTCTTAATTTATATGAATTGAAATCGTTTAAACCGGGAACTGATGGAATTATAAATAGTTTAAATAAAATAGAGTCAACTAAATTTGAGAATCATATCAGTTTCCCAATATTAACTATAATCTCCATAATTATGATTATCATTTTGATTATAGTACTAATTTGTAAAAAGAACAAGTCTTATGGAAAATTCAACATTAAATCAAAAAGATCAGTAACTCGGAAAGACAGTAATTCAGAAATAGAATTAAAACAGGTGGCGCCCCGGTTACGCGTAGAATAATACGGAAACTTATCACAACAACCCTAAGTTTCCTCTTAACGGGGGGGTTGTTACATATGGGGTTCTCCTATAAAAGTGCTGACACTTTCGCCTGAATCAGCGCTATCACTCCTGTGAGTTGAAGAGGGCTAGCGGATCGGACAGCTCACCACCAGCCTCCTTCCAGAGCACTTGTTCTTTTCTTTATTCTATTTCATTTTATTTCTAATTCTCATTTATTCTAAAAGTGCTTCAATTTTGTAAAACTTATATTCAATAAATCCGGTGTACTCAAAATTTGTTTTTTTTAAAACTCGCGAGCCCGCTCCCGTGTAACAGAGCGAAAGCTCCTCATATCAGACTTCAGGATTTTCTTTGTCACAGGTCTCCTCCTAAACTACTAATCCAATCAGAACCAAATTTGGCATGATTAAAGAGGTCAATCAGAGGAAGGTTTATGGATATATTTTGAAAAAATTAATGCTACCACAGAGGAATGATCACCGTTAAAAAAATTCCAGATGGAATTACATAATAACCGCTCGAGACACTGTGACCAAACTTTACATGCTCAGAAAGCATGTCCAGAGTTATGACTTTCAAAAAGAATTTTCCAAATCGGACTTGCCACGGAGGAATGATCACTGTTCAAAATTTTCAAAATCGGACTAGCCACGGAGGAATGATCACTGTTCAAAATTTTCAAAATCTGATTTTCAAATCACGATGTCTCACTCCGCTCAAAATTGCAAGCAGCGATTCGCATTGCAGACCTAGTATATTTTTTTTTAATATTCGTTCAGTCAATTGACTGCTCCCCGCTGGATGGTGAGAAACTAAGGTGAAGTCCAGAACATATGGGCCACCATCCCAGATGCTGACCTAAAATGGTAGCCCCTACCTTGACGGCCTCAAAATATGCTTTTTCACGCCCCGCTTGAAGAACCCGGGATTGTAAGAACAAGGGAACACGTGCGCGGGCAGAGCATTCCAGCTCTTTATCGAGCACAATCTGAGCACAATACAAAACATTATAAAACTACTTTTCAAAACGACTCTCAACTCACATAGATTGGGAAAGAAGCAGTTAGAAGGTTAAGGCGGCAGCAATAACGTAACTGAGCTTTATAATTTTATTTAAAAAAAAAAACAATATTTATTTTTTATTTACCATCGTAAAGCACAGACACAGAACGTTTTACCTTGGAAATCAAAATGCATAGATTATTATTAAGCGTAGCGAGCCGAAGGCGAGCGAAGCGTCTTTGGTTTCAAAGTTGCATTTCAAACAAATGATACTCCTCCGAGACCGTTTGACGGATCTCGACCAAATTTGCCACGGTGATCAAGTAGATATTACTGAGTGTCGTAAGGGGTCGAATGTCCAGAACGGTCTTACCATCGAGGAATAATCACCGAAAAACAAAATCAATGGAAAAAGTCGACCGGTCACGTTGACCTATTGTTGGATAGGCAAATCTCGCTAGGCTTAAGTTTGGGTTGATTGCGAAGCTGGTAACCGTCCTAGTATATATACTAGAAATCAAAATGTATATGGGATTTATGAAGAAGCTTTTAAATTTTCCGTTCATAAAATCATAACGTGTTCATAATGACACATTTACTTAGAGATCTCAATTTTAAATTTAAAAAAATAATTAACATTATTTTTATTTTCAGTCAAATGTCAAATCACAAATGTCACAGATTTGTCACTTCACTTGACAATCGATGGATCAGTACACAGTGACAGATAGCTGTCTACGGATTAACATTACTTATTGGTTGTTGGTCTACCTTTTTTAAATCGATAATGAAACTATCAATTAATTCGTCCAAAGCTGGAGTGCAACCTCTGTTGTCAATCTTTCTTCCGAGGAATTTAAAAGGCACGGTTTCAGATATATTTGAAACGTTTTCCCCGCCTATACTAAGCCCTGGGTCATATGAAGTATACCTGGTACCCCGCCTACCCAGACATAGACAGTAGCACTTGCTAGGTTTTGTTCTCATTCCATCTGTCCATGTACAGAAATCGTCTAATCTACGCAGTAGGTCCTGGCACTGCTTTGGGTTACGAGTCAGTATTGCCAAATCGTCCGCGAATGCGAGGATAGACTCCGTATATTTACCGTTTAGCTTAAACCGATAGCCCCACTTCTTGTCGTGTGTGGAAATGTTGTCTATTAAAATATTTATTACTATATTGAAAACCATAGGTGATAAACAGCAACCTTGGAACAAACCCACATTATAATTTAAAGGTTGCGTGTATCCATCTTTGGTATTAATCACAAACTTTAATTTACCATAATAAGAGGATACTATTTTCCAAATGATGGACGGAAAGTGATACCATTTTAATGCAAACAACATAAGCTCGTGTTGTACTGAGCCGAAAGCGTTTTCTAAGTCTATCCAACAAACTGTTATTTGCTTTTCATTTGATCTGGCATCTTTTAAACTTTCCGCCAGTAAAGAATTGTGTTCTAGACATCCTGAAATTCCGGGTAGGAACCCTTTTTGGTGGTTTGGTCTGAAATAGTTATTATTGATCATGAAATTTGTCATTTTAAATTGAAGCCATTAGAAGAAAATTTTAGAAATTGTATTGGTTAATGCTATTGGTCTAGCGTCTTTTGGACTAGTTACTATTTCTTTCTTTGGAATGAGCACAAAATTAGCCCTGCCGAAGGTCGCTGGGACTTCTTTACTCGACCAGATCCTATTGAATATGCTTAGAAGATGTTTACGTACCGATGGGCCTTTTTTATAGATAATGTAAGGCCATCAGGCCCTGGGGCGGTTTTTGTTGGTTTCTTTTTGATTTGGTGTTCTATTTCGTCTAAGCTAGGTGGATTACAGTCAAATGTGAAATGAGGGCTTAATGTTTTTTGCGCGTTTGGTTTACTGTATTGTTTTTCGTATTTAGGCACCTCATAATTACTTTTATAGTAGCTATGGATCTGATCGTTACTTAGCAGTAGTCTATATTGCTTTCTGTCGCTAAAAATATTCCTCGAGTACTTAAACGGGTCCTTATCGAACTCTACTTCATGATTTGCTCTATTAAAATTATTGTTTTCATTTATTATTTGAACAGAAATTCCTTGAATTAATTTCAGTATGGACCTTAAAGCTCTGGCCAGTTGATGACTAAGTTGATTATCGCCCATAGCTTTAGCAAACCGTAGTCGTTTGATAAGGTCCCGCTTTTTCTTTCTCATTTTAATTTTGAACGCGTTTTCTCGGTTTTTTCGCGCGTAAGGTAATGATGGTGCGTAATGCTCATGTAGGTATGAGTAAATGTTAACCTGGAAAGATTCTACCTGACTGTTTAAATCCTGCTTTGTTCCGGGATGTTCTAACAGGATGGCTAAGTTTTGGTCGTGGGCTTTCCAGGTGGTCGACTTTAAAGAGGGAATGCAAAGACGGGCCCGGATGTTTATGGGCTCCTGGTTTGTGTCACACTCTGGCTCAACTTGGGATATATGTGGGTCAACTCTATCCGTGGCAATAATTGAAGAACTTACAGACGGCTGTCTTGCTCCAACACCATCGTGTGATTTTAAGTGCTTCAGAAACCAGCCTGGATGCGGCAAGCTGAAGACAGGGCGCTATGGCGCTCATTGGGGGAGACCTATGTCCAGCAGTGGACTAGAATAGGTTGATGATGATGATGATATGAATCGTTGTTGTATTTGGTACTCATTTACAATATGTGATTACACTTTATTACTTACAAGCGGTTCCACCCGCCCAATCCAATCGCGACTATCAGCAGATATTTTCTTTCTTAATGCAGGAGCGACTTTTTCTAATTCTAACTTCCATGCCTCCCAATCATGAACTCTTTTAAATATAGGAGATTCTGGCTCTTGACCATCAAACTCTTCGTCGGATTTGCCAGAGTATATCGCCATTTCTTCCTCTACTTTATCTTGAAAAATTTCCGTTTCATCTTCAACTTGTTCCACATCATCAGGAGATTCTTCGGTCTCAGGGATATCTACAATTGGTTTCTACCATTCAAAATCGTCTTTTTTTTATGCTTCATCTGCTAATATGTTGAGGATATAACGAACCTGTTCGCCATAACCTTATACAGGGACTGTATCTTATTGGAATAAAAAGCGTGATTGCCTTGCAGCCGCCCCTTAAATTGTCCCTCAGTACCTTAATTGAATATGTATTAACGAAACTGTAAACAACAGTGGACACACGATTAACTATATTTATCGTGCGTCCACACGGTTTCAGAGCATAAATTCATATAATATATGACCCATCATGTCTGATTGTTTTAACAGATAAACCGCGGTATATACCGCGTTTAAATTATAGGTATTATTAAAACACAATAAAGTGCCTCCACATTTTATTTCATTTTTCATTAATTCACTTGAGCGATGAGTATCTCCATCTCTGCATGTAAGTTGCCCATATATTTTTCAGTTTGGATCAGAATGAAAATGTATTAGAAAAGCAGAACGTGTGATTCTAGTAATGGCTTACCTTTGTAGTCAAAAGGCTCACTAGTAACACAATTTATGAAATTCTTAGTTGCACTCTGAAACATAAATACCTACCTACTTTATAAATTGAAACTCTTTAGTATTAAAACTTTTTGATAAATACATACATTTGTCAAAATTTCCTATACCTACTGGCTGGCAATTTAAATAATAAACGTAAAAGCAATAGGCGTCCAATATTTTAAAGGTTATAAACTGTCAAAAATTTCCAAACTGATTAAAATCTTTACTAATTTAAATCAGAAATGCAATGCAATGTTATTAAAACAAAGATAACACTGAGATATAAACAAAATCAAACGTTTCTGTAATGAATTAAAAATGTCAGGTAAGGACAAAACTTTTTCTACATATTCAGTGAATTGGCTGATCTATAAAAGCTTTATTTGTTTTTTTTTTATTTCTGTGTAGCCACTGATTCTGCCGCACAGACTCAAGAAATTGCCAAGCCCAAAAGAAAACGTAAGTCGAAATTATCCGTATGTCTGCATTTTGATATTAAAAAGTAATAGTGGTAGCTATATACAGGGGCCTTCCCCTATTTTAAAGGAGACAAGGCCATAGACTAACTCCTACCTTATTTACCGCCTACAATATAATGAAAAAGCCTTTCTTCCTCCTTTTTTACACTTAACCCCCGGTGTGAGGCCCAAAGAGTTGACCACTAGGTTATAACGGCCTCCTATATTGCACTTAGAATCATAATATGTAATCTGTGGTTGTACTTGTGTATTTTTAACTGAGTAAAGGAATACTAAACCTAATAGATATAAGGAAACTGTCACAGGAATCATAAGATTTTTTATCATTTAAATTATAATCAATTGAAAATGTTTGGTCAAGCTTGAGTTCTTGAGAAAAATGAGTGATATTTAATTATTTTTTAATGCAAATCTACTCAGTTTCATGTAGAGACCATTTCATTACACAAGAAGAAAAAATCGGAACAGTACAAGTTAGCTAAATTTAATAAAACGTTTTCTCAAACAACTGGCCAATGCAAATTATCTTCTGAAACCTAATAACTACTTACAAAAAAATGTAGTTAAAAGTAGTTAAAGGCAGTTCTTATCCCTTTTATTTTTATACCCTAAATCGCGTATTCTGACCGGCTTTTCGCACAAATAGTCAGTACGGAGGCCCAAACGAGCATAGATTTTAGACATAAATAATAATAATAATGTCGCAGCTAGCGTTTTTGCCTGTGGCCGGATAGAGTTACGGCTTGGCAAGACGGAGGTCTAAATCAGGTCAAATCGGTTACCCCTCTTGTGTTGATTTTTTATAGAGATTTGCTAGATTGCAGCCCCGAAGAGCCACCATTCCTTTCCGTTTGCAGCTAGTGTTACGGTTTGGCTGGGATTATGTCTACTGCTTTCGCACGGTGTCTGCAACAAGGGACCTTACTAATCAGATACATACACTGAGAAACTGAGTAACACTAAAAATGGGCCACTCCCGCTCGCCACAACATTAGACGGCAGCCTCAACGTCTCTCAAAAGAAGAAAGAGAGGCGTTGCTGCTTCTATATATCACTTTAATATGTACATACAATTTTTTGTGATATCTGATTTAAAGAAAAGCGTAAGGTAACTAAATATTCCTTACCAATATTAGGTTTCTTTTTTGCTTACCAATTCTGAAATAGTTCTTATGAGCAAATTGATAATTATACGTTCATATTATATTAGGTCATATTAGCTTTTACGGTTACTTACGCCTTAGAGCCCTTAGGCTTCTAAATACATACATTTTGATGAGGAAAACTGATATAAATACTATTCAAATTTATGGTGTTCCTGTTAAACTGCAGGTATATTAAAGATATTGCACTTAAATGCTTGTTATCTACACCTTATTTCGTGACAAATTTTGTAGCAAAGAGATTTGGCGTAGGGGAAAATATTTCCCGCTCGGCCTTGCGCTTTTCCACAGAGTTGGGATCAGTTCATCAGTCGACCGGCGACCGCCGCGACGCGCTGAGCTCGTGGTCCTACGCTCGACAACACACACTGTTTATTTACAATTAGACGGTCATATTTTAGCACAGAAGATTCAACACGCATTCACGTACGTTTGTAGTACTTACATTATTATTATTAAGTCATCTTTCATTACACTATTGACTATTGGTGCTCCACGTAATTTTACACAGTATCAACAGAAACACATTGTTCATGCTGTCGCATTTTCTGTTTTGCTGTTAGCAAACATATTTCATTGAATAATTCTAGTTAGCACTAACCGGGTTCCAGATTATTTCAAGATTTTAATATGATTAACAATGTGTAGTATTAATACCCCATTACGAAATCTAGCTATTTCATTCACATGTTTCTAATAGCCATGAATAATTTGAAACAAGAGCTTGTGATAAACTGTGTGCACACTGAAACACTTGACGCAAACATGTGCCAAACACTGTTAATTTGTTGTGCTCGTTTAAAAAGTATAGTAAAATTAAGAAACTTCATACTAATTTCGCGTTTTAATTAATGATTTTTGGCAAACCTGTGGTAGTTTTCCTTGAGCAATTGATTATAGGTTCATTTTAGTTAGCAAGCATTGGATAGGACTTTCTGTATAATTTTTACCACAACGTCACGATCAAAGTTTATCGACGATTAAGAATCTTTGAACTTCTATTAAGACGATGATCGTAAAATTATTTCACTACGTTTTTATTCGTAAACAGTATATTTACGTACCGTGATCATTCGTTTCGTCCCAGATTTCACTGGGTTGTTGCAATATTTACGCACATATTATCCCCATGCAATTTTGCTTTCACAGACATCAGGCATTGTTCAAATTGGCGTACACTCAAATCGCTAACTAATTATCAAAATGTATTAAAAAATGAGCATATCAAACTACATTAATATCACCGCTCACTTAAACAAAACACACTCACTCAAAGTAAATATAAATGTGTGATAGAAACATCTATACTATTATGAAATTGTAAATTAGTTGTTCTGTACATTACAGATACTTTGAAAAGAATACTTGGGTTATGTTGAATAAACGATTCTAAGCACAAAAATATTTTTTGGAATTGTTGTCTGTTTGTTCGCGATGGACACAAAAACTACTGAACGGATTTTGATGCGGTTTTTCTTATTAGAAAGGTCTTGGTCAGACTTAAAATCTGCCATATGTTTGATGAGCAATTGGTTAAGTGGAACCGGAGATATGACCAAAAAACGATAACCTACGGGCGGGCGGAGCCGCGGCATTAGCTAGTATTAACATATTTACAGTTGTAAAATGTGTTCAGTTACAGTCTCGTAAATTGTATCATAAGGAAAAAAATATTCAGAACGAATGCTCAATTTGTTGTATTAGCCGTAGAACCGAAGCGATTTCTTGGAATTTCCTTTTGATTCCAAATAATATTGAAACGAGGAATACTAAATATAGATACATATCGCCTATACCACCGCATACTCACAACGTTTCCCTCAGGAGTAGCGGGGTAAGATGAGTCACAATGCTTGTGCTTCGGTCCTTACGCACTTTAGGAGCTTCCTCTACTATCATTCAACCTTTCATGCACGCCCGCCGGTTTCAAGTGCTTCTGGCCTACTCTATTATCAATTCATTACCAATTTGATCAGTATATAAATTATGTGAGGTCATCCTCTAGCCTACCCACGTACAAGTGCCTTACATACTCGTGTATCACTCGCTCAGTACTTATTCTTTCCACGTGCCCATATGCCCAAATAACCTCAGCATACTTTTTTCAAATTCCCAAAACTACATTCTCTTTGATACCAAAAGGCTCTCATATAACTATCTGTATTCTTTTTACTAGCCATACAATACTGCTCAAAGATATTACCTGAACTGGTTCACTCTATTTTCTGTTTTTCCTGCAACATCCAATTTTCACTACCACATATTAATGTTGTGACTAGCACGCCCATATGTCTGTCTGCAGTCGCCTAGGTGTGCCTTTTACAAGCCTTTATTTAATTTGCTCTGTATGTATGTATGTTAGTGCGGGTCAAAACATGCAACTTAATTTTGAAGCAGTTGTCCTCAACTGACTGAGATGAAATTTTGCATACACAATTAGTTTGGATGATGTATTAATACGGTACCATGGAGCTGGTCTGATGATAGAGTGGGCAGGTTGCCATAGGAACTCCTAAATTAAATAAGAAAAGCCTATCGAGTTTGGGCTCATTTATTTTGCCTTGACAAACTCTCTGATGTGGAATGCTGTTCAGGATCTGATGATAGAGTAGAAAGGTGGCCATAAGAACTCCTAAGCTAAACAAGATAAACCTATCGAATTTGGGCTCATTTGTTTTGCCTTGACAAACTCTCTGGTGTGGAATGCCCTTCAGGATCTGATGATATAGTAGGACGGTGGCCATAAGAACTCCTAAGCTAAACAAGATAAACCTATCGAGTTTGGGCTCATTTGTTTTGCCTTGACAAACTCTCTGATTGGAATGCTGTTCAGGGTCTGATGATAGAGTGGGAAGCTACCTTCTAGGTTTATCACTAGGTTTATCTTGTTTACTTTAGGTTTTCCTATGGCTACCCATAGGAAAACCTAAAGTAAACAAGATAAACCTAGTGAATTTGGGCTTATTTGTCTTGTCTTGGTAGACACTCTGGTGCTACATGATATTCAAAGTCGAAAAATGGAAACAGTACGTGGTCTGATTGTTTTGAGCTCCTTTGGCTGGTCTGGGCTAGCACTCTGGTGCTGCATGATATTCAAAGTCTGAAAATGGTATCAGTACGTGGTCTGATTGTTTTGAGCTCCTTTGGCTGGTCTGGGCTAGGACCCTGGTGCTACATGACATTATAAAACTAAAGATTTGAAAATTAAATAGTAAATCACGCAAATTTTTTCTCTGTGTTCTAGAGCTGATTTCAAACTTTTGAAATCAGCACATCCCTTGCATAATATATTATTTCGTTTTAGTACAACTGTTTTTTTAATAAAAGCTTCTTTTTTAAATAGTTTTCTTTTCTTTTTTTTTGCGCACCACTGACTGCCACCGCTGATATACATCTGGACCTCTTGACATTGACATCTTGACATTTTTTTTTTCTATTTGACATTTTTTTTCTCGTATTTATATTGACATCAAATTCTATTTCAATTAAATTTTAAGCATTTTGTATACTTACTTTTTCTAAAGATTTAGATCGGAAAAAGAAAACATCTAGAACGGGACTTGAACCCGCGACCAGTCCCTAACAGGGGGAATGCTCTGACCAGCGAAGCTATCTAAACACGTCCCAGATATTCGAAATTCTCCGATATATTATATACGTCTTAAGGCGACGCTGGAACCATCTACTGTGATTCTTGCGAACTACGGAAACAATGAATAACTTTAGTCATTTTTAAACATTGTTTTTTTCCGTCTGAGCATTCCCCCGTAAGGGACTGGTCGCGGGTTCAAGTCCCTTTCTAGATGTTCTCTTTTTCCGATCTAAATCTAATTCTATTTTTTTTTTTTCTGACATTAATTTATTTTAATTGTGTTAAATATTTTCAAAATGTTGTAAATGCTTTCGTTTATTTTTATTTTTTTTTCAAACACAATGTAAAATTTGTTCATGAATAAATACTACTGAATATATCTAAGGCTCTTCTCAATTATTCAACTACCGCCAATTACGGTGCCAATTTTTTTTTTCTTTTGTCGAGAGTATTAGCTAGGTACACCTTATTCCTAGTATTTCTATGATAATAGAACACAGAATAAAGCAAATTACATTTGAAAAAATACTCGTACAGAAACATCTTTGTACAAAGCCACTTTGGTATAAAACTGTTAGGGCTCGCAAACATAGTATTGTATCCAAGAGCAACACCTACAACCTACATACTGTGGTACTGTTTTAATATAGGACTATATTTTAATATAGGACTAGGATATATGTTTTAATATAGGACGATAGCCCGGTGGCGTACGTAACGGACTGCTGAGACGAGGTCTCGAGTTCGATCCCCAGTCACCCCGGGCACACACCTCTGACTTTTCGTAGTTATGTGTGCATTAATAAATGTTAATTATCGCTCGCTTTATAATGTGCCCGGTAGATAGCAATAGGCTCGCCCCCTATTACATTGGGACCTCAACATAACTGGCGAATCGTGGGTGTGTAATACACCTCTGCCTACCCCTTCGGGGATACAGGCGTGAAGTTATGTTATGTTATGTTCCATATTAATAGAATATTGGAACATTCGTTTGCAAACTCAATAAATTGTGTTTTGGCGCAGGTTATCTCAAAAACAAACTAACATATCAAAAAATTGACGCAAAACTTGGCCATTACAGTAATGACTTGAACCCATTCCTAATACAAGCAATTTAGTATAGCTGGAGGGTTTACGGAAATTGGTACAGACCAATGAAACTTTTATTCTCGCTCTACTCCTCACCGTACAACAAAAAGTATTTGTGATCTTTTCTTTAGCTAGTAACAGCTGCATGCCGATAGTATCATCCCAACAAAGTTTTATTGATCTTGGAATAGAGAAGTTGGAGGTCCGTTCTACTTATAATACCGTGAACCTACTGCACTTAGACTAATTTGCAAAGCTATAACCTCTATATCTTTTTTTTTCTTACATGTTTTGTAGGGTATGTGTACCAGTCTGGTAGCCCCAACTTCAAATCCCCTCGTCAGCTAAGGGTTAAGCCGTTTTAATGGTCTTATCTTCAGCGCCATGATGACCCGTAATATATTTATAAGAATACGCTGGTTTTCTGTGCGTAACGTCGCCGTCGTAACTAGATGCGATCCCTTACCAGATGACCTATATACCACTTCCTATGCTAATTTAGACATTTTGAATCTAAATAGTGGCAGACGGAACTCAATCCCTTCTTATGCCCACTGAGTGAATGTGTTTGATAAAAAACCACTCTCAAAATCTCTCATTCATCAGCCAGAATTGTTCTTGTGCACAGACAATGCAATAGAGGTCTACCCACTGCTATGAACAGGCCCGCGGAAAGTAACTCTACATAAAGGCCTTACTTGAAAAGGGTAATGTAACTAGACTTTACTGAAGCTAAATCTTTTAGAAACAATTTACATACTGGAGTGGAGCTGCTACCTTTCCTAAAGTCCTGCGTTACAGACTCTTAGTCTCAAGTAGATGCAAAGAGACCATTATTAGTGAAACTATAGGAATGTGTGTTTACAGCGATCCGCATGGCGGACGATGGGGCGGCAGACTGCTTGTTCGAGCGACTCCGGCTGCATCAACAACGTGCACCTGACTCTATCGAAGTGGCGCGAGCCATCATCGCGAGGATCAATGCACGGCTCACATCACACGGTAATTCAGTAATACCTTGAATAATTAAGTATGATTATTGGCTCGAAATATTGTCTGCTTAGAAGTAGCCGTCCTACTGTTAAAAACTTCATAATTATATTTTGTAAGAAAACGCCTACTACTTAGTTAAAATTATTCATACCTACTTTAATTTTACAATAACATACTTCACTGCTAAACGTGCTGATTCCCTTATTTTTAACCCCAGCACATTGGGGCACGCTCTATGTGATGAAGACCCAATACTCATTTTTTTAAATGAAGCTACAAGCCGCGGTAGCCTAGTGGTATGGGTAATGGACTGCTGAGACGAGGTCTCGGGTTCGATTCCAGGTTTTACCATGGCACACACCAATGACTTTTCGATGCTTTTCGAAGTTATGTGTGTATTTATCGCAGGTTTATAAGTGCCCAGTTAATGGCAATAGGCTCGCCACCTATTACATTGGGACCTAAACATAAACTGGCGAAATGTGGGTGCTAGCACCTCTGCCTACCCCTTCGGGATATAGGCGTGAGTTTATGTTATGTGTTATGTTTATGTTATGCTACAATTAAAAACCTACTTAGACGAAGTGGTAATTCCAGAAGCGTAAAAGAGGTGTCTTAGAAACAGTTTTTGGGTATCAACTGCTAAAATACATGAAATCATATTCCTACTGTCATAAAGGTAAAGAAATGCTTTGTATTGTTATACAATTCGAAACACGATTAGAGTGATTTGCCTCTATAGAAAAAAAATTCCTTACAATAGCCGTAAAATTTTACAATTTTACGGCTATTGTAAGGAAAAAACAAGTGCAAAATTTATATTTTCATAAACCTTACATCAAATCCCATAAGGTAGTACAGATGGTTTTCTCTTAAATAGAAGTTAATTATTTGAATTATATATAACATATAGTTAGAGCGCTCGCGCTGACGGTGAACAAGTCGCTCAGTCGGCCACGAGGCTCTGTACGAACTGTACACTTGACCGGGTACCGGTATCGGCGTTATCTTGTCTCGATACCATTTATTGTTTTCTTCGTATGAGTATGAATATGAATGCTAATAAGGGTCACCGTACACTTGACCGGGTATCGGCATTGTCTTGTATCGATACCATTTTTTTCTCAGTATGAGTGGGAATGACAAGACCATCACACTATAAGAAAATTTCTTGTGTACGATAAGAAATGTCTGATCAGATATTTCTTATAATGTGTAAAAATTCTTGTCTTCCGCAAGACGTCAGATACGGTCCCTCGACCGAGGGAGGAGCCAGCCACCTGCGTCAACTGCGGTGGCCCTCATCTCGCCAACAACATCAACTGTCCTGTGTTCCGGAGGGAGGGCCGGAACAAGAAAGCCGGGAAAGTAGCCATTACCGGAAGCAGCTCGCGCCGACAGCCCCCTGTCACCGACAAGCCGGCACCGGTAAACCCCATCCCAGAAGGGGGACAAACAATTGGAGGCTCGCTGATGGCTGCAGCGAACGATCCCACCCCCCGCTGAGCCGCGGGAAACCGCAAGAGACGCCGGGGGAGACGTAACCGTAGGCAGAAGGCATCCCAACCTGAAGCCGAGGGAGAAAACCCCGAAAAAACCACGTAGACAGTGGCTCCCGTGAAAGCCAACTCCCGCCCTGAAGCGCCCAACGCGGTGCAAAGGACACCGGCAACATCCCGGAAGCCTCCAACTTCAAGCGCAAGCGCGGACAAGGCCGCGGTCATCGAGGCCGCCGTCGACGTGCTGCAGGAGGTGCTCATCGCTCTTCACGCTGGCGAAGAGCCCATGAGCATCGTCCGTACGGTCCTCGTGGGCCTTGCAAACCAATAAACATTATTATCTCCTCCTCCCTTCTGAAGATACAAGAATTCTAATCTAGAAACGTCATCTACTCAATTATGCTTCGTGAAGGGTTTGTCTTGACTCCCACTGCTCCTTGGTCCCACCGTTTCTGGCGGGAACCAGGAACCAGGAATGCAAAAATCTACCATCACTAACTATTATTTTATATAAATTAAACTTTTCAAATAGATCTAATAAGTGTGTGGAGGAACAGGGTGTGATGTTCCTCCAACAAAGGGAGGATCCTCCGACCAGGCAAGGTCACGCCTGGCGGACCGCGACCCAACGGTTGTCGTTGGGATGTTGTATATAATTATGTTACTCAGCGCGCGAACTACATTTTCGCGATGCAGGATTGTGAAGTAAGAAACACGTGGTAGTTGTGACATAGTCGACGGTTGTAGTTCGGCTTGTTGTTTTTGTGGTGTTACTATTTAGGGTTTTTCGTAATCGTGCACGGTGGTACCTACCCGGCCAAACTTTGTGATAAATTTGTGTCATCAAATTTCTACCATCAGTAGAATTTTGTTTTTAAAACAAAATTGGTGAGAACCAGGAACGGTGAACAAATCAACTGACATTCGACGTCTTGCGGAAGACAAGAGTTTTTCCTGGATGCATTCACATTATAAGAAATATCGTCAATCCGTGCATGATTGCGAAAAACCCTCCATAGGAATCCAATTTCGGTTTCATTGCGTTCAGGGGTCAGCAAGTGCATAGCCGGGCAGGGGAATTGTGGTCACAGCACTAGTGGGACCAGTGGGTGTCACGCGGTGCTGCGACGACAATCCTCTTCTGATGAGGCCGTCAAGCTGAGCGCCACCATTGTTAACATGATACGTGTATGTAATGGTGACCCTCTTTCCTGAGACTTTACCTTCAGCTTACCATCAGGCGAGGTGAAGTCAAATTGACGTGAACTAAATAAAAAAAAATAAAAAAATCTGATCAGACATTTCTTATCGGACACAAGAAATTTTCTTCTTCTTCTTCAAGGGTCTAATTGATTTCATTCCATTCTTACTTTTCTTTTGTAAAGTACTTTTCTTTTGTAAATTACATACTTATAATACATATAGAAACATACCCCGACCAGAAACAAATATCTGTTGGTCCCAGCGGGAATCGTACCCGTAACCTCGTGCATCGTAAGCTAGCGCTCGCCCGACCACGCTACAGAGGCTATTACGTACGTACGAATATACGGTGATAATTTCACTTCTACTCATACTTGTGAAAAATAAATTGGTATCGGTACATAATAATACCGATATTACCGATACCCAGTCAAATGTACGTTGACCCTCAATTTCACGTCAACTTATCATACTGATGAAAAAAAATTGGTATTCGTAAAAGACAATACCGATAGCCGGTCAAGTGTACGGTGACCCTTATGGTCCGCGAACATAAAGCGCGGGGGGAAGGTGGTTGCCCCGCGTATACTCCCGCCGCATTTCATACCTCACCCCCTCACAAACGCGATGCGCGTGTTCCCACTTCATCTTAATATTATTGTTGACAGTAACTTCTACTAAAAGGTTATCAGTTATCTAAGAAACATCTACAAAGTTATTTATTTTCTGCATTTTACATTTGCACATAATTTTTTATTGAGTTCTTTGATAATTAATATTTCATCAATTCTTAAAACATGTTGGGTGGAGACCAAGGATAGTACTATCAACATTATATAACTTTTGAACTATTCATATCAATGACTACTATTTTTTTAACATATATAATTTTAATCAAATCAGGTTTTCTCTACTTTCCGCAAGAGCGTCCGCGTCTTCCTGTAAAAACACATACAGAACATAAACCGTTGTATCTTCAAAATAATATTATTAGAAAGACAATGTACACGTTTTGAACTTGAAATAATATTCACGTTTGAGAATTATAATGATAAATATAGATAGTACACTAACCGGTGTCACGGCACACTGTATTTAACAATTTCGTGCTTTCCATTTGTACCCCTGATTTACTAGTGTTACTGATATTAGCAGATGGGTTATCAGTATGTAAAAACCCATAAATTTAGCATAAATTATCGATTGATACTGTTCCAGATAACAATTTTCAAGGCTTTCGCTACCTTTATCATCCATATAGGAAATGATCGAAGAGTGAAATTGTTTAGTGTCGCTTACTGACGGAATTTCTTGCTTTCACGCAAAGTTGTACCAAGAATATTTCAAAGTGAAGTAAGTTTAGTCAACCGGGAAAGATAAGCACAGAGGAATAACTTTCCATTTATTAAGGATTTTGAACACACCGTTAAAGAAAATAAAGATATGAAATTTAAAAAATATTTATTCGACGCTTCATTATACATGATATAAGGTAGTGACTTATAAGTGATTGTCCCTGACTATAGTAAACGTATTCAAAAAAAGTAAACCTATACAGGTTTACCTAGTTTTATCGTAGTATTATCAAAGTCAGTTATAGAAAGAAATACAGAGGCTCTGCAAATTTTGACTCGATAAAACATCTTAGGATAAATAAAAAAGTTTTTAAAAATGGGTAGACTATTTCCATATGAACTTTTAGAAACAACATAAATTATTATTAGTACATATATTATTATTAGATCGTTAGGGTTAATTTATTTACTGTTCTTTAATATCAGTAGGTAGCGAGTCTCACATCCTCTTGCTTGAACAGGAAAGAAATAGGGATAGAAGTTGTATTAATGACTAGGGAATTTGAGTGTAAATGATATCTGCAGAGCGAATGGAGATAACTAGCAAAGACAAATCTTTTATATATAGAGGGGGCAATTAAAGATTATGAAAGATGTGATGATAAAAATCACCGTCCATGAATATTCATGAACATATTTTTGTTTTTTCAACCTTAGAACGAACGATCGAAAATATCAGCTTTGCAATTACTCAAGATTATTCAAGACGTTCGTAAAACTTTGATAATTAAGATTGAAGATTGATTAAACAACGATACTTTTAACTGTGGTTTTATTCACAAACCCGTTTAAGTTTCAGCATCTCTTTTCCACATCTGTGAACCGTCACTGATCAGTGTCTCAAGGGTAATGGCAACGTCTCTAACGGCCAGTCTCAATAATCTACCTACAGTTAAAGGTAGAAGGTGTCCGTTATGCTAGCGTACACAAGAGCTATATCGAGTTGGTTACTATGCCATTAAACTCTGTGTAAATACTGCCTAATTAGTGTAAAAATAAAAAAAACTCTTCCTCTTTAGTCTAGGAAATAAACACCAATTTCACTGTGTACGCTGGCGTCGCGATCAAGCTAGCGTACACATGGCCGAACTCGAAAACTGCTAATTGTAAAGCAACAGCGTTTACACACAAAAATAGTGCTCTAATACTTCTCCCACTATGCAAAATTTCATAACGATTGCTCTTGTAGGAACAGAGATATTGAACAAGACTTTTCAATGACATTCGGAGCTGGCGTTATGGCAGCGTACACATAATAGTTCTCATAGAAAGGGAACTTTTCTTTTAATAAATGCTATATGTATAAATAGTGCGTGAAATTCTGCCTCTATTAGTGTAAATGCTTTATGCGAATTTGCAGTGGAATAATAAAAAAATCTATGTTAAGTTCTAGGAACAAATGTATTGACGTACAGTCGCGAACAAAATGAATTATTAGTGAAATTATAAACTGAGATAGAGTTATTTTCTAATATAAGTTAAAACGATGATAATAATGGTTATACTGTGATAAAAAATAATTGTTTTTGGCAAAATAAATGATAATTTTCTGATAAAGCTATTTATTTGAATTTTTCCAATTATTTCATTTTCACTCAGAACTATATCTACAAATTAATGAAGTGAATATCCTCGTAGTTCAGTATTTCATCACGTTTCAGTATTAGTTCTGTATTTTAAAAAACTTGACAAATCACTTTAGAGCACATCTGTACCTGTACTATGAACAGAAATAAACATGGATTTTTTAATTATTCCACTGCGAATTCGTATAAAGTATTTACACTAATAGAGGCAGAATTTCACGCACTATTTATACATATAGCATTTATTAAAAGAAAAGTTCCCTTTCTATGAGAACTATTATGTGTACGCTGCCATAACGCCAGCTCCGAATGTCATTGAAAAGTCTTGTTCAATATCTCTGTTCCTACAAAAGCAATCGTTATGAAATTTTGCATAGTGGGAGAAGTATTAGAGCACTATTTTTGTGTGTAAACGCTGTTGCTTTACAATTAGCAGTTTTCGAGTACGGCTATGTGTACGCTAGCTTGATCGTGACGCCAGCGTACACAGTGAAATTGGTGTTTATTTCCTAGACTAAAGAGGAAGAGTTTTTTTTATTTTTACACTAATTAGGCAGTATTTATACAGAGTTTAATGGCATAGTAACGAACTCGATATAGCTCTTGTGTACGCTAACATAACGGACACAGGTAGAAGCTATCCCAGATAAACAGTCAACATTGATCTATCTGTAACTGCGGTTTCAATATTATCAAAGTCATTTTCTGCTTATCTTTGTTTATTGAAACAGAAAAAATCCCCGATAGATACTAATGGTAGCTATTTTAACTGCTGGTAAAGGATAGATGGATTATTGAAACCGGCTGTTAGTACATAACTCAAAACTCCAATAATATAAACTATACTATTATTCAATTGAAAATATGTTGAGTACATTGGAGATATTTGAAAAAAATGCTTGAGTTTTGTTAAATGAACGAAACCCAAAATTATTGTTTTAAAATTTATTTTTTGGAATTCTTGTCTGTTTGCCTGTTTATCTGTTTGTATGTTTTTTCGTGATTGACGCAAAAACTACTGACATATTTTAGTGTGGTTTTTTTTAAAAGGTCTTGGTCAGACTTGAAATCTGCCGTAGGCATGTTTGATTGCAATTGGTTAAGTAGAACTCATTGACCAAAAAACGACAACCGGCCGCCGCGCGCGCGTAGCCACTGGCGTATTCTAATATAATGTAATTTTATAGACATATTTAGCTTAACTAGCTTGTATTTTGAGTTCTAGGCTAACATATTTAAATATTATTGTTAATAAATATTATACATAGAAACACTCAAATTCATGCAAATAGACATTTTCATGCATATATTCGCACTGAGCGAAAATCGAAACCGCGACCTCCGACGTGGCAGTTAAACGCTCTACCGCAACGCTACAGAGGTTATATTAACCGCCATGAAGTTATAGTAACACCAATATTTACACTCCGCATATCATTCTTCAAAAAATTATGAAAATGTTCCAGATGTTTATTAAAAAAAGCAGTTCTTTAGGTTTCCGGGAGCGAATAATTATTATAAATTGCTGGTTTTTCTTTCACTTGTTTTAAAATACAATTAATGTTCATCTCTATGACATATTATGAGTCTTTCAATTTTTTGTCGCTCCATTCCCAAGGAAGCTCCCACTGTCACTTTTGTGCTCTTATATTGAGAAATGCCATCAAAATCTATAATATGGCAGTCTGCCAAAACGCAGTTAGTCTACGTAAACAAATAAATTAACCGATGTCTAACGTTCTAATGAAAGCACACCAAATGAATCTGCTCCAAAAAAAATTTATTGTAATGTTCTTATTGTAAAAGTCTTGTAATTTACTTATTTATTTATTTATTATGATTTACCAACATTTGTTTACACGGTTACAAGCAACCAAAAATTACAATCAATTAGTTTTAAACAAAGTGTAACAAAATAATTATACGTACCTAAATACAGCATGCTATATAAAATTAGGTACTCGAATCAATTTTAAAAACATTTTTGTCACAATAATACGTAGACAATACAATGGTATACAAAATAAAGAGCAAGAGATAATTGTGATGATTTCATTTAATATGATATGATTGTAATATTTTCTTTTAATCTATAAAGGCTAATTAATTATTCAATGTCAGCTATTAATTAACACAAGCGCTTGTATCCTTAATGTAAAACGTTCACAATTATATGATGAAAAATGCGTAACGTATCACACTGTATACATACTGCGTTTATATTTTTTCTAAAGTCACATACCTAATAGAAGAAACTACGTATATTCCAGCTAAGGGCCCTAACGTATTCAGACCGTCAATATACATCGCGATCTTTTTAATATTATATCACGATCCGCGCATAATACACATTGATGTGCAAACAAACGTGATTGGTCCCACAACGGATCACGGTTTCGGAATGCGATATTTAGTGACCATCCCATCTAATCGCGCCCTATAATAGAATACCATTTACAATAGAATACCAGTTATACATTAATCACGTCGCAACAACTTTGTATGTTTGTTCTCCCACAACCAACAACCTTTGGCGGTACATCAAGGAATTAATCAATTTATTTGCATTTCGTCACCACATTATTTTTTATCACGAATTCAAACCCGAATGTTTCACCACAGCTTATCGATATGCAAACTCGAAAGATCCCTAAACAAATTATTTTACTGGTTCACATTATACCTTTATTTTTTATTTTTTTATCGTGCGGAAATCCCTTCGGATACCCCCCCGCGTGCCAGCGGGGCGGTTATGTCGGGCTTGAACCGACTAAAACCGCACGCCGTCTCGGGTCTACAGACGCCGGGGTGTAAGGTTGCCCATAGAGCATATCCCTCGCACCACCTACTATTATAAAATTGTAAATTAGTGGTGTCTTATGGACATATTTAAAATAAAAATTCGGGTTAAATAAACGATATTAAAAACAACAATTTTTTTTTGGAATTCTTCTCTGTTTGTTCGCGATGGATGCAAAACTAACCGATAAACGGATTTTTTATGCGGTTTTTTCCAATAGAAATGTCTTCGTCACACTTAAAATCCGCATTGATTGCAACTGGTTAAGCAGAACCGGAGATATGACCTAAACACGACAACCAAGGTATCAACTAGTTTTTAAATATACATATATATTTTCTTCACCATTGAAGACCTAACTCAATGTCAGCATTATATAAATTAATTACTCTACAAAAAGAAGCTGGCAAGAATACGGCTGGCTACTCCAAGTCATCAATATAATTTATGGATTAACTCTCATTAGGTGGTCACATTTCTTAACAAAGCAACTTGCATTGTGAAGTGAAATATCTTAGCAGATATTTTTGAGTTTAGAATATCATATCTTATGAGTTAGCCAGACATTCAGAATGTAATGTGTAGTAAATTAGTGCAATTAAAACGACTTCAAGTCCAGGAATATTAAATCAGTTCCAGCTCCTTATCCTTCCCTTTTGAAATAAGAATGCCCAAAATACTCTTTTCTGTAGAGACCTACCGACTTCATTGAACTTCTTACAATGTTCTTTGAATCTCCATGTTACAGATAGTATACTTATTCAGACTAAGTTTCAAGGTTCAAAACTGTTCTTGGACTTATAATAAAATAAATATAATTTTCTAAGACAATACTATATAGCATCGTATAGACCCAAATGAAGCGTAAACTATATTGTTTTACGTGGTTTAAATTTATAGTTCCAGTAGACGGTAAACTAAGCATTTTTCTGATATTCATTTTCTCTCTACTGAGAGTAGTCTGGAGTTGCTTTTATTTCTATTCGATTGTCCAAACTTCCACCTCGGAGTCTGGGGTCCGCTTCTCAACTTTTCTTCTCCTCGTCGCATATTCTCCAGCATCCGCGATAGTGAAACCATGCCACACATTTTCATCTCTAACGTCAAGCCAATGTTTTGATTTAATTGAAATAAAAACTTGAATCCCTCTATATATCATTGGGCTTTCCAGTTATGTAATTAAACACAATTTTTTTTGTAATGAATACTACAATGTCACTATTCTAAGAGTGTAAATATTAATACAATTTATTAGTAGGAAGCAATCAAATATGCCTATAGAGAATATGATAGTATCATATTTCAGAAGCCATTACGCTTACATTCCGCCAATATTTCAGAAACTTTGAATAAGTCATAATATAAAATGAAATTTAACACATTCATGTAGATTTTCGCGTGACATGGACGATATAATGGTTTTCATTTCATCAAGCCACACTTAAAACTTCGTTCCCATTTCATTATATCCAGTCAATAGTCTATTCAAACTTCTTTATGTGTTAAAGGTTTTCACCTAATTTCGCTTTAATAATAGTCGGAAACAAAGTTGTAACTGGTACGGCAGCGATTAGATCAGCAATTTTCTAACATCCTATAGTTGAGTTGAGCATTGTGTTGTGTAAGCGAACCCTTTCCAATAATAGAGCAAATCACTACATATTATAAAACAAAGTCCTCTGCCGCGTCTATCTTCTGTCTGTTCGCGATAAACTAAAAAACTACTCCACCTATTTTATGCTGTCCTCTCATAACCACTTTATAATGGCGCCATTGATTCCGAAAATGAGTACTTCCTGAAATGACCACTTCCCTGAAATGACTACCTGAAATGACCACTTTGAAATTACTACCTAATCCATATAATGAACGTTAAGCTCTACAGATATCAGTGAGGTCGAAAGTTTCTAGCAGTGGTTTTTCACAATCTCTATACTTAAAGTGTAAATTAAAAATTTAATAAAAAAGTAAATTAAAAATAAGTGGAAATTAAAAAAAACTTTTGGTAAATAATCTTTTATTATGTTCATGTTAATAAAAAGAAGGTGAAGCTAAATAAAAGCTTATGATATATTCATTACAATAATAAAAAATCAATCAGTAAAAATCACTTTGTATTGTCTTTTTTTAACGTGTGGGACGGACTTCATTTCACCCGAGCTAACAGAGAAGCATGACTGACTCGCACCGACTAATAAATCACACGGTGCTACTTAACGGCTGTGTGTGTACATGGAATCTGGTACACCCTCGAAATGAAATTCCTGGAACCCTGACCAGCCTTGGCTGCCAATCCCAGCAACCCCGGAGAACTAATTCCCCCTTCTCCTATAGATATATTATTATATCCTTTCACTTCTTCATATTAGATGATTAAACTTTACTCATGACATACTACTAGGTGAGAGGTAGGTCTCACCACGTGAGAGGTACCATAATATGTCACGGTGATTTGCGCCGATATCAAGCCCTCGATAGCCGATTTAACTTAAGAACACTCTTCCGAAGTCTGGCCTTCAAGTTTATGGGCGTGTTACTAAATTGACCCTGAGGCTTGAAGCTTTCTGTTAATGATTACTTCCAGACCACGCGGCCTATGTCAGGCAGCCTATATGGGCCCACCTATATTATAATGAGCCTATATATAAATATACCTTATATATAATATTACTAGGAATATTAAATACTAGCTGTTGCCCTCGGCTTCGCCTGCGTGGCTGGCTGTTGGAAGGCTGGGGTGAAATGTTATTCCAGTCTGTAATCTATCCCTGTACCATATTTCGGCCTTAGCCGTTTGAGCGTGTTTGAGTAACAAACATCCAAACTTAAAAACATTTTCACAAACTTTCACATTTATAATATTATATACATAGTACGAAGTAGGATAGGGTTGCTCACTATCGTGGTATTTTCTAGATTACAAATCAACTCTGACGTCATCTGAATCATACGTGACGCTAGTACGTAGTTAGTTATCGTATGAAACTAATTAGGCCCTAGCTTCAAATGATTTTCATGTAAAATATATAAAGTAGTGATAAATTTGCCTTCATTCAGCCTTCAAATTATATTCCAACGTCTTAGGCCTTGTTCACGGAAACGCGGGGCGTCGAGCAGCGCGTCGCGCGATGCGTTGGGAGATTTTTGTGTTCACGGAGGGGCACTGGCGGGGGCTCGGGTCCATTTCACGAGTCGAATTAATTTAACACTTTTTGTTCGTTATCCACAAATACCTGTTTCGTTGGAAACTATTGGTCTATGGTATTTACTTTAATGAAGTTGATGTATACAAAAAAACATCACGGTGCGTATCAGTGCGTACCAGAGAACACGAATAAAAACCAAAATAGAATTTCCCAGGGTAGAGTTATGTATAATTAAAGTTTTGATGAAAATCAGGGAAATACCCACAGACACAAATGAAATAAGTGGATTGTTATAATTATCTCTATAGTTTAATGTTTCTAACTGTACACTATTATGATATAAGAATCTCATTGAATACAAATTGACTCCTTCGTCATCGAACGTGGAAAGAAACATATCGTATATTTATAATAGTCCGAGAGCTGTAGACATTTTTAAGTAGGTATTTGGGGCATGCTGAGTACTTGTTCTATACGTCTCCCATAATACCATAACATAGAACTACAGACCTGGCTGGGGAGTTGTGGGGCTAAATCAACACTTATATTTTTTAAGAACCATTTTATTTTTTGCAAAAATCCTTGAGTAAATCTGAATATTTTATATTCCTCTTGAATCACTCATCTATTCATGTTATCTAAGTGACTTTTATGTTTAGCAATAAATCGATTTGATTTGAAAATGTGTTGCGTAGTTTGGAAGATCTAAGTGTACAGTCAGCAGGAAGCGACATTTTTTTATACTATAAAAAAATCTTTTTTCTCATATTCTTCTACCGGGGCCCGGCAAAGGTAGCATGCCCAGACATTTATTACCCACGTACCATCGCTCGCCTTGCCCCACCCTGGCACGGTAGCCCTAACCCACTTGCGATAGGAGGCGGGTGAAACTTCTGCGCGCCATTTTGCGGCGGCGCCCTATCTCTGATACGATCGCATACAAATCTCATAACCTAGCGGGTTAAAATTTACTACTGCTATAAATGACTGATCTTGGTATAAGATTTGTAAAATTATTTATTTTTCATTATAAATAATATCCTGTTTCTACAAAGATTTTAACTTGCCTAGAATATACATTTTCGAATGGTTTGCAAAATAGTTTTGCATTCATCTGGCAAAGCTATAGACCCGAGTAAATGATCTGACGTATTTATTTTTATTTCCTAAATATTCAATTTAAAGGTTCACATTGCCTAAAAGATAGTTTTTGCTAGAAAAATTCGTACCTTCGAAAATATAAGGGTTGATGGAGCTAACCCTATTACTCCCCAGTCATAGGAGAGGTATAGGACAATTTGGGTGTTTAGGGTCCTACAAACATCCTTGAGTCTCAAGCCATCCTTATCTGTAATTCGATGCATCAGCTAAGTAACAGAAGATTTCTCTCCGGGTTGGTAGGTCAGATAGCAGTCGCTCCTGGAAATGCCGACATACCAATCAAAAACAATAAGCTTATAGTAAACTTTGGACGCAACTGGGAAATCGATATGATGATGATGATGATAGGACAAGTTTCAGCTTGCCTTAAACATCTACTAAAAATGTCTACCAGCTCTCCTACTAAAAGGAGGCGCGCGTGCATATTGGCGGTGCCCGCCTCAAAAAACGCGTGTAATAACGCTTCTCCGTGAACACATAAAATTCCATATGTTTGAACAAGGCCTTAGAAATTTAATCTTGACAGTAATCCAAATGTTCTTACAACTTATTTTATAAGATCGTTAGAATGTTATATAAACTGTTGGTTTGCGTAATACACAATAATAAACCAAACAAAATATACTACTGGTTGTCATTACTGTATTCGTATCGAAAGAAAAAATCAGAACAGTAGAATTTCAGAGCTAATGGTTGTTAAGACAATTTCCGTGTATCTCCTATGGTTTCGGATCTGCCCATACTGTGGTGGTACATTCTCTACTTTTGACTCTGTTTTCTTCCATTTTGCTAAGTAAATAAGTGGGTTGTCACTATCCCAAATCCACTAAATATTTTTGATTAAACTCGTTGCGGGTTCCAAGACAGGTAAACTTTTCTTGAGACTCACCAAAGGTCTTAAGCGTTAACGTGAGTCACTGCAGGATTGAATCTGTCGTTTGTCGGGCCCTGAAGATAGTGGCCACATACACCCCACGTTCTACCGGGCATATTTCTAGACGTCGTAATGTTAATGCAAATTCTCTGACAGAAACATTCAATAACTCTTCTCTCAAACTAAGAATCAAACACAAAACCTCATGAACGCACGCACCGTAACTCAAATTTTTGCCGTGGCTTCAACGCATGCTTTTTTAAGTCGATTATAAATAGCTGTAACATGTCCTACATCAATAAATCAACCTGTATGAAGGTTAATATAAATTGTCTACTTGTTAAAATATTATTTACCTTTTTTAGTTAAGAGATGTTTTATCAACATCTCTTAACTTTGTGTGGTAAAAGCAATAGAAAAATATTGCGCGTGAACCTCAGTTAACATGACCTTTTAGGGTTCCGCTGTCCGTCCATCCATCTGTCACCTTGCTGTATCTCATGAACCGTGATAACGAGACAATAGGCAACAGGGAGACGCTTGAAATATTCACAGAATATTTAGTTGTATATTCACTTCAAAAATAAATAATTGAATGAAAATAAAATCAATTAAGGGGGTTTTCCCATTGTATAGATAATGGTACGGAACCCTCCGTGAGCGCCAGAGCCTCATCCGTCAATCAGCAGGTATACGGGTTTGCAAAAAGCTCAACTGCAAGCCTGGCTTAGGCCCCAATTATTTCGATGGGGCTCCACACTAGAAAACCAAAAAAATTAATAAAATATGAAAATAGTTGATATGATTTAAAGAACAAAAATTCTCCTAAATTTTATTTATTTTCGTTAATAACTTGGTTACGTTCCCTTGGAGCGTATCCCTTCGGATACGCTCCCATCGGCCAACTGGGGAGGTTATGTCCGACTTGAACCGAATAAAATCGCACGCCGTCTCGAGTCTTCCGATGCTGGGGTGCAAGGTGGTCCCATAAGGCATTTTCCTCGCACCCCGGCTGACCCAGGGGCATCTCCGGTTTCGAGATACCCCCCTCGGGTTTGGAAACCACGGTGTCCCCGTCTTGAGTGCCACCCTACACCTGGAGCACGCGGAACGTCTTTACTTCCTGTTACTTCTCCCCACTTCGTCACTTTCATTACCTTCATTATAATTTGCATGAAGAAATTACCGTACCCATCCCTTTTTTTTTTTTACGTGCGGAAATCCCTTTCGATACCCCCCCGCGTGCCAGCGGGGCGGTTATGTCGGGCTTGAACCGACTAAAACCGCACGCCGTCTCGGGTCTCCAGACGCCAGGGTGTAAGGTTGCCCATAGAGCATATCCCTCGCACCCCGACTGACCCTGGGCCATCTCCGGTTTCGAGATGGCCCCCTCGGGTTTGGGAACCACGGTGTCCCCGTCTTGCCCCGGTTTGGGGGAGGGGCACTAGTCGCCCCACCGTCCCGGCCTGCTTCTGCTGGGGTGACAGGTGGCCTCACCCGCCATCCCCAGGCCTGCGCTCATGAAGGACGGAGGTCGTTAAGCGACCTCCAGCGCCTGAGTCGCCTGCGACGCGCGGCGAGCAAGTTGCGGGCTCGGCGGTCCGGGAAAGTTCTAAATCTCTCCCGGGCGCGCTCTGCCATCTCCTTCGCGAGCATTACATGCTCGCAGAAGGAGATGGCGGCGGCCCACGCGCTCGCGCTCCGCACCATTGCCGCAATCATGCTGCCGAGACCGTACCCATCCCTGGGGTTTTTAGGGTTCCGTTGCCAGATGGCAAAAAACGGAACCATTATAGATTCGTCATGTCTGACTGTCTATACGTCCGTATGTTACAGCCACTTTTTTCCGAAACTCTAAGAAGTATGCTATTGAAACTTGGTAAGTAGATTTATTCTGTGAACCGCATTAAGATTTTCACACAAAAATAGAATAACAGCAAAAATTTTGGGGGCTGCCCATACTATGTCCTTTTCTGTGCGACGCATAGTTTGCCCGCCATAGCACCCCTTTTTCAAGATGGTAGCCGTGGGACGAGGGTTCGACGTGGACGTGGGACGACCCCTCAAACTTGGATTTAACTTTACACTCTGTAGACATCCAAAAATAAAATTGCGTTCTTTGACTTTTGCACGCTAAGCCATAAAAATATAACATTTCAATGGACTAGAACCAATCCTCCAAAAAATTAATAATAAAATGAATGAAAGTTTTCAGGTTCCAACGCATAGGTACTACATGAAATTGATAAACCGTCACAGGGAGTAATTTAGACGGCAGCAAACACTATAATAATCATAGTTGCACCAAGTACATTACAGGAACTGTTTATGGAGTAATAAACCAATAAAACTGGAGCCTAGCCATGGCCGCATAAATCACTGAGTAAGGTGTCGTCACTGCAGCGGTATCGCGTGCGAATCGTTCATAAAATAAGGGTTTGGTGCAGTGGGCCCTCGGCCAAGCCGCCTTAGCCGTGCCTACACCATTAATTTATTCAAAGATATCAAAACTTATCATCCATTGTTCAATTATTATACCTGGTACAAACAGTACCAGGGGTAGGGCCTCACACTACACTATTTCCTGCTAGTAGCTGTCATTCCGCGGGGCGAATAATGAGTGTTAGTTACGAAGCAATAAATAAATTCCTAGGTTCCAAAGAGTTTCTTTCTATCAGAACTATATTATTTTAAACGTAAGTTTGCTTACAAATATAAATAGCGCAAACTTCATTTGTACAAAAAATAAAATGATGAATGTCTACAGTGCAACGATAACAGATGTGAACACGGACGGTGGAAATAATAATATCTATTCAAAGAGTAACAATTAAAGCGCTGTTAGCGCAGGCAGTTCTATTTTTGTGATGTAGTAAATTATGTTTCGCCTTGACATTGGTCAGACGGTCGGCGGCACTTCCAACTATCATCTACCTACACTATGTATATTGAACACACTAGCCACCCGCCACTAGCCAACGAACTTGGAGGTTATACTTAAGTTTGGTTTTAAGTAGGTACGCACTGAAGTGCAGACTAAGATCCATACCAAAAATGAATCTTTTCGGTTAAGTCTATTATACACATAATCAAAAATAAAGATACATTAGAGGATAAAGAAATACGTAGTATTTTATTTAAGAGAGTTGTGGAGTGCAACAATATCTTTAATATGAATAAAGATAAATTAGTGTAACATAAACTCCTAACGTTGTGACTTCTGACACTACTCAAATCCTGTTCCAATTAATTGCGGTCCCAAAAGAGGCTATACAGCTCTTTGCCCAGAAGTGACGATATGAATACTATTGCCATAAGAAGCTATGATGTACTCAGATGAAAGAACAAATGGACTAGCTAATAAGCTAAAAATCCTATTCAACTTTAATTAATTAGACTCATGCACCAGCGCACGCATATAAAAATAACAGAATGATATTGTGACGTCAGCCCAATTTATGACAATTGCAACCAACGATCCAACACTAGTACAATGCGAAGTATTTCTTACACGTCATTAATCGAAATCAGTCCATATTGCCAGTAAAATTATTCTGGCTCTTAGTGAGACATCTTATTGCGTAGTTAGGTAGGTACACAATAAGACTTCTGAGGAAGAATTGTAATTAATTGTATTGTAAGAATTAAATCGTATATATATATAATTTTCATGAAATTTAGTACATAAAGGGTTTCGGGGCGATAAAGCTTTCTAGCTAGGTTTCATTTTTGTAAAACGTCGAAATAAAAAACCAAAAACCAACAAAAACACCGAGCTATGCTCGGTCTCCCAGACATTATACATAATATGATTTCAAATTATTCCAATGACTAGAAAGAAAGTAAAATAATCGGCTGGATGGAAATCTTTCACCCAAATTGTTTTTTAATAAAGATACCAGTGCAAAAACTAACCGGTACGAATTTCATATAGGTTTATTACTACGTGGTTCTAAAGACTGACCTATTTAAATCCTATTTATGAATATATGTTTGTGACAATACATATTCTAAAATCGTTACGAAACAGCGTTCTACTTACAACAAAATAGATAATAATTGATTTTCAGACTGAATTCTCATCACTGAGATGATGATGAACTCTATATTGCTACGATGATAGGAAAAAACAGTTAAGTAGGAATCAGGCTCGCGCACTAAGAGTTCCGTACAAAACTGAATTAAGGGCAGTTACTGTTGTTTCTAAACCGTATATTTGTGATGGTTTTGATATAGAAGTTTGTTTTTTCCATAGCTTCAAGGGGTTGCAGATTTGAGTATTTGATATTAATTTCTCCTAAATATAAAACATTGTGTGAAGTGAAGTATTAAACCATTAAAATCTTGTGTTAAACTCGTTATCTGAGCCGACATCATATTTTGACAATCAATAGTATCAACTGTCATCAGTTACACTGTCAATATTGACATCTAGCAAAGTGTTGCCATAATTAAAAAACATAAGTTACCGGTGACTATCAGACGTTCCGGTAAAAAATGAATCAACATCTTATAACACTTTTTGAGGACATGAAGACAGAGATGAAAAACCAAACCAATTTAATCATGCAGAAAATGGAGGAGAAACTGAACCCTCTAGTAAAAGAAATAATAGACTTGAAATCCGAAAATAAAAACCTACGCGAAAAAAATTGATAACTTAGAGCGCGAAAACCGTAAAAATAATATAATAGCCTTTGGATTTGAAGAGGAAGAGATTTCAAAACAAAATCTGATCGAAATAGTAATTGAAATTATTAAAACAAAAATAAATATAGATATCAGCCACAACGACATCAACAACATATACCGGCTGGGAAAATAAGGTGCAGAGAATGAAAAGCCAAGACCTGTTCTCATCTCTCTCTCACATGCTTGGAAAATAGAACAAATCATGAGGAATAAGAAAAAACTGTCCGAAATTTATCTAACAGAAGACTATTCAAAAAATGTATTAATGAAGAGAAAGGAACTAGAGAGGTTGATAGAAGAAGCACAGAAAGGAAAGTATGCAGTGCTAAAATACGACAAACTCCTCATACGAGATAACATTCAAACGAAAGAAAAACGCAAACGCGAGCGTTCTGTATCAATTTCACCACAAAAGTATGCCCAAAAGAGCAATCTGCAACCTACGAAAACAACAAAAACAAGCAGGTCAAATGCCTTCGACATAATGCGAGGAAGGAGTAACTCCCTCACCATTCTCACCCCAACATCCAAACAAACATAGGAACTCGACAGCCGGATAAACAAAGAACCAACAAATATAAGTAAAACACCTCGAAAAATATTCCCCAATCCGGCTGGTCCCCGTGGGGAATCAGACCAAAACCCTCTAGCAATGAATATAAAACCAAGAAAAGTTTTAAAAATTGGCACATACAATGTGAGAACTTTGCATCGATAGAAAAATTCATAGAACTTGTGCATTCATTAGAAAATATTCAAATTCATATATTAGGATTAGCAGAAGTCAGAAAAATGGGATATAATATAGAAGAACACCATGAACATATCCTCTGTTACAAGGGAAACACACCTGGACTATACGGAGTCGGGTTCCTTATCAGTCGGAAACACAAAGCCAATTTTATCGAGTTCACTGACATATCTGAACGGGTAGCCCTACTGCGCATGAAATTTGGAGAACACTGCATTTCAATTATCCAAGTCTATGCACCAACCGATCAAGCAGATGAGGCTGAAATAAATCAATTCTATGAAGAACTTGAAAAAGCCCATGAAACACCTGACAGAAATATATTGATTTTAGGGGATTTTAATGCAAAGATTGGTCAACTGATTCAAGGCATAAAGAAAAACTTATACTAGGCAATTATGGCTATGGAAAACGTAACCAGAGAGGTGAAAGACTAATCCAATATGCCTTCGAACACAAGCTCTGCATAATGAATACTTACTTTAAGAAAAAACTTAGTCGTAGATGGACCTGAATTTCACCCGATCGATGGACAAACAAAAAATGAAATAGATTTTATAATGAGTAATCAACCCAAGTGCATAATAAATATAAAAGTTATAAACAAAATAGACTTTCCATCTGACCATCGATTAGTTAGAGCTTCTCTGATACTGACAACACCACCTTTATCAAGAAAGAAATTCAAAAAGCTACCAAAATCTCATAAAACCGACACTGAAAAATCTGAGTATTTGAAGAACCTAAATGATAATATTAATACCCGCTTTACAGACATATATAATGGCAATGATGTTCAAACTCAATATGACGCCCTGGAAACAATAATTAAACAAAGCCTAAAAATAGATAAAGACCATAAAACAAAGAAAATAATTAGTGAATCAACACAAAAATTAACAAACGAACGCTCAGTTTTAATCCAAAAAAAAATTAAAAAATAAAGACGATAAGATAAAACTCAAGAATTTATTCAAAGAAACAAATAAAGCCATAACAAAATACTATAAAAACCATAGAAAACAGATTTTAGAAAGAAACCTAAAGCAATATCGAAGTACAAAAAGGGGGCTCAGGGAGCTAAACACACACAAGAACTGGATCACAAAACTAGAAAACGGTCACAGAGAAATGAGAACAAGAAAAGGAATCATAGATAGTGCTACAGAATTCTATAGAAAACTTTACGAATATCAGTATGACAGAGATACAGAAATTGGCACAACCATCAGGAATTCAGAGGATCTTCTACAAGCCATTGATGAACAAGAAGTACATAAATATATTTGCAAACTAAAACCTGACAAAAGCCACCTGACCACATAACTAATGAGGCCATAAAAATTGGAGCACCAGTACTAACTATTATCATAACAAAACTATTTAACAAAGTGCTGGAGCAAGGTTGTGTCCCTATACAGTGGTGCAGCTCAGACATTGTTTTATTGTATAAAAAAGGAAACCCCTTAGACATTAGTAATTACAGACCAATAAGTCTGATACCTACTATCTACAAGCTATTCTCATTAGTCATACTTAGTCGAATAACAGCAACAATCGGCAACAACCAACCAATGGAATAGGCTGGATTCCGTGCAGGCTTCTCAACGGTCGATCACATGCATGTTTTAGAACAACTCATAGAAAAATATAAGGAATTCAATAGGCCACTCTTTATAGCTTTTGTGGACTACTTCAAAGCATTTGACAGCATAACACACATATCTATATGGAAGACATTGGAAAAAAATAAAGTGGAAGACAGATTCATACAAATTATCAAAGCACAAGCAGAATAAAACTAGAACCAAAAGGTTCATAGTTTTCCATCAGACGAGGGGAAGGTGATCCTCTTTCCCCGAAACTATTTATAGCAGTCCTAGATGGTGTCTTTCAAAATATAGACTGGGGAAGCAGGGGCATACAGTTACACAAACAACACCTAACACATCTGAGGTTTGCGGATGACATTGCTGTTTATAGTGAAACTGCACTAGCGCTGGAAAAAATGCTACAAATCTTACATGTGGAAAGTAAAAAAGTAGGTCTAAGTATGAACCCAAACAAAACTAAAATCATGTCGAATAGCTTACACAAACCTATAAAAGTAAATGAAAAAATAATAGAATATGTAGAGTCCTATATATATCTAGGGAAGCAGGTATCATTTGACACCACCAATAATGAGAAAGAAATCTGTAGGATGGTGGTAGAAATTTGATGACACAAATTTGTCACAAAATTCGGCCGGGTGGGTACCATCGTGCACGATTGCGAAAAACCATACATAGTAATCCAGTTTCGGTTTGATTGCGTTCAGGGGTCAGCAAGTGCATAGCCGGGCAAGGGGATAGTGGTCGCAGCACTAATGGGACCGGTGGGTGTCACGCGGTGCTGCGACGACAATCCTCTTCTGATGTGGCCGTCAAGCTGAGTGCCACCATTGTTAACATGATACGTGTATGTAATGGTGATCCTGAGAATTTACCTTCAGCTTACCATCAGGCGAGGTGAAGTCAAATTGACGTGTCCTAAAATAAAAAAAAATAAAAAAAAAACATAACCTGGAACAGATACTGGGTACAAAAGGAGATCTTGAAAGGAAATTACAGCTCAGAATACAAAAAGACTGTAATGGACACTTGCCTACTTCCATGCCTAACATATGCATGCCAAACTTGGGTATTTGATAACAAAACCAAATGCAAAGTAAGGTCATGTCAGAGAGCAATGGAGCGCAGTATTCTGAAACTAAAAAGGATAAATAAAGTAAGACACTAAACAATAAGAGAAAGAACCAGAATTACAGATGCCTTAAAGCATGCCCTGAAACTAAAATGGCAATGGGCAGGACATGTTTCTCGCCTGAAAGAGGATAGATGGACACTTACAGCCACTAAATGGCCAGGACCGAAGGGAAAAAGGAGAGTTGGTAGACCTCAGAAACGCTGGGCCGATGACCATGTTGCTGGGAAGGAATGGATGATCAAGGGTCAGGATAGAGAAGATTGGAAACGGCTAAAGGAGGCCTATACCCAAGAAGGGATCCATACCTAGAAAAATAAATAACTTACTAATTATACTAACAAGTTTATTTAAATATTAAATACTATACTGTACTACTAACCACACTAACATAAAGTTTAAATTATGTTAATGGTATGGAATTCAATAAAGGCTTTATTATTATTATTATAACTCCGCGAGTTCCTGAGAAATAGGTCTGGATAAACAGACATACAGATTTTTTTTTGTGATGTGGGTAACTATAAATTTACGGTTTTCGAACTTTTTACGTTTACTTGCGCAAAAAGACCTTCTGCAAAATATAATTATTCTAACGAAAGTACCCCATATTATAGGTTTTGATTCCCTTACGATTGTCTAAATATGCTGCATAAACGACAATACCTTTTGATTGCGTTAACGTAGACGATTGATTTTTTCACAGCTTTAAGACGTTGCATACTTGACTATATGTTATGATTTTCAACTAGATGCCACCATGCATTATTGAGATAAAGGTCTTAACAGACAGACAGACAGCCGGACAACGAACTGATCCTATAAGGGTACCGCTTTTTCCTTTTGAGGTACGGAACCTTAAAAAATAAGAAATTTGATAGGCACCAGTGACAACAAAGAGTGTCTATCATAGTATGTACATATGATGAGGCCGATTGAAAGTAATGTGGGTGAGGGAGTCTTAACATTAATATGCAAATGCTTTAACAGTAGATACAGACAGGCCTAAGAACAGACCTCGCAAAATGCTAAAGGTACTTATACCTTGAAATGAAAAGGTACCGACCCCGAGAAGTTAAGACAAGGACAAGGATTGCGATGAACTTGAACATTAAACACGATTGAACTCAAAATAAATGAATATCACGGTGAAAAGTTTCAAGTTCATCAAACAACCTTCAGTCGAATTGCGCTACTATAAATTCAGAATACTAAACTGCTATAATGCCAATCTGGATATTTGATATGATGTAACTGGCAGCTGGTGATGGGGATATATTTACAATTATGTTATTGGCACCGTCTCGCATAATTAGTGGAAGTGTGTATAAACCACTGCATTTTTCTTTGTGATCTACGTAAATGAATGTAGATATGTGTTCAGATTAACAACGTGGACGCACAAGCGGACTACTCGAGGAAATCTGTGGATTCGAGGCAATTTAAGTGACTTACGGCTCGTTATGGTTGGCCAATCCACATAAATTCATAACGCACCGATCCAGTTGCAGAGACGTTGCAGGTAATTTAAAGTTCAGCACCATCTTCTATTGCGCGTGAAAAATAATGGGGCCTAATTAGTAAAATATAAATCACCGCTGTCCATGATACTGATCATGTCTACACATATAGATACTGATCGTGTGTACACATATTGTCAATACATAGGCGATATTTAAAACGAAATCTGAAAGATTTTTTACTCTCATCTCTTTTGTTTTTCCTTATTCGGGTTTTCTTCGGATTTTTTGCCACTAAACCCATAAAACACAAGGATAATATTGCAAACCGAATCTGTGATTCAGCGCTTGTGAATAGAAATACTTCTGGGTAAAAAAAGTAATGACACCAAGGATATTATGCAACTATAGCTTTTCCCAGCACAACTTAACCAGCAAACTTGAAGTACCAACCTCTCACTTTACAAGTTAAGTAGTATTAGTAAAAAAATAACCAGCCCATTAAATATATATTGATTATAGCCAAATATCTAAGTAGTTAATATCGACAAATGTGTAATAAATCTTTCTGGCGTTAATTGGCACATAATTATATTTTGATTTATGTTCAATGGTAAAGAACAAATCAATGCCATCATACTCATTTTACGACTCATTTACCGATTACTCAACGTTAATGACTTATCAACAAAAGTTGTTTTTGTTTGTTTGTTTGTTCGTTTTTCACCTTTTCTACCTTAGGTGCTTTCTGTACCTTGACTACAAATTGCAATAACTTGAACGAGCATAATTTTCGAGTACTTGGACTTCATACAAAAACCGTGTAAAAAACGGCGCTTCACCAGGTTCACAAGACTATGTACAGTCACCGCATACACCCGAAGGATGTAGAAATGTTAGAGCGAATTTCAGCAAAGATTAGGAACCGTGATCAAATCGAATTAAGGCGACGGTCCCTGAGGAAGGGTGTTTTTAGATTGAGATTTTTCGAAAATAAAAAGTCCCTATATTCTGAAAGTCATATGTGATACTAGACTATTCAAACTCGTACTTTCGGTTATTCGACACACGATGACTTTTACTTTCCTCGATAGAATTTGCTCTCAAAGATTGGTCTAACCAAAACTCATTCCAGTTTTATTTGAGTTGTGTTCAGGTTAGAAAAATAAAAATGATACCAAAATGAAGATCATTGATAGGAGAACGGAAAAACGGAAAAAAATATTTAAATTCTGAATTATACCATGAAAAGTCAATTCAATTAGAGGCAGGATATGTGTCAGTTTGCGGCAGATGCACAGTGAAATCGTACGATTTTTAAATGTAGGTACTTAGCGTAAATGCCACATCGTAGAGAATGTGCCAGATGTACATATTCAATGGTAAAAAGTTGAGACTCGACCTTTTGCGGATACAATGCTAGTATAAGTACACTGTTTTCTGTAAAGTATAAGTTGTGTAAATAAGTAAGTAGTTACTCATTGCACAAATATTCAAACTACAGTAGGGACAAGATAATAGGTCACTTTTGACAGATGTCAGTTTTATATTCATAGTGAGGTGACCTGCTTAAAAACATCGATTAAATGAATGAATCGAATGAATCGATACAGACTTGAAACATATGTGAATTTTAAAAATGATCATGCGAATCCCTGTCCCATTATTATTTTTTCTTTCATAAATTAAAGGAGCAAAATAAGACAAGTACCTACGTAATTTAACAAAAAAATTGTTTTTATTCACTTGAACTATCGGAACTGCTATCTTCATCACTGCTGTCAGCACTCAGAGATATTATTAATTCATTTTCAATAATATTGTCTATTCTCACATCTCGTTCAAAATCTTGTAAAATTATTTTCTTTGTCTTCTCCACGACTTTTCGCCAGTCTTCTGTAGTGACTTCTGCACATGCAGTTTGTAGCAGAGTCATCATTTTAGCAGTACTGAAGGGTGGTTCAGTATTGTTCCGCGCTGCATGACCCTTTATTTGTGCCCAAATAAGCTCGATGGCGTTATACTGGCAATGGTAGGGAGGCAATCGAATAACTTCGTGTCCATGCTCTAGGGCTAGTTCATCGATTACATAGCGGAGCTTGGACGGCTTAGTTGCTTTTACCAGATTTAACAACTCAACTTTTAATAAAGTTGGACTTGCCTCCACACCATTTCTTACCAGCCACGAGACAATTTCTTGCTTTTTATTTGCTTGAGTTGGTGGTTTATCAACTTGTACAGAATGATACGGAGCATTGTCCATTATAATTTTCGATGGGTTTTCTAAGCTGACTAGCAGCTTCTCAAACCACTTTTTAAAAACATCAAAGTTCATTTCCTCATGGTAATCTGTTGTAGTTTTAGAGGCGAATGCGAGGAGGCAGTCTGGAATAAAACCTTGAGAAGCTGATCCCGCGTGACATATAATAAGTCGGGCTCCTTTTCCCGATGGAACTTTTGAGGTGGAGGCCGCTGTATCATCGGTCCATGTCCGCGCAACCGTATGGTTCGCATTCAACCATGTTTCGTCAATAAACACGACATTGTCCCAATCCGTAATTTTATTTACCTGACGTAAGAATGTTATTCTCTTCAAAATAATGTCGTAGCTTTCTAGCAGGATTTTCCGCTTGTCGGATTTTTTAAATCTAAAGCCAATCGATTTTAAAACCTTTGATAGAGACGATTTGCCTCCAAAAAATAAGCCTGCGCCTTTTAACGAACTCAATAGCTTTTCCCGTGTAGGATATTCTTTTCTCGAGTAATATCCATAAATGTGGTTGCGAATTGCAGCAGCATCAAAATTATCAACGTCAACAATTTTCTTCTCCCTCTTTCGTTTTTTCGGTGTACGTAAAGTATTATCTTCTGAGCCTGATGGTCCGTATTTCTCTTTCAGAATTTGAGTTACTATCTTCTTCCCTATTCCCAATGCTTCGGCAACGCGTTCTCTCGGTGGTTTCAATGGTAAAAGAGGCCCATCGTTAACTGATTCACGTCCAAAATAATTGTACAATTTCAGCACTAGTTCGCGAGATTGACTGTTTAGAGTTTTCCCCCGTTTCGACATAGTAAGACTGTAATGTTTTTCTTGTTTAATAATCGTTAAGCAATCGGAGTCCAATTTATAGCAAGGTAAACGTAGTCAGTAAGATCAGTTCAATGAAAAAGCCGGATCAGAAGAAAATAACAGAGAGCACACCAAAAACGCACAGTCACTTCGCACAACAACAAAAGACTGCGTCATCATCATGTTATGGCGACATGACATGCGTCATCGACAGGCACTGGTGTTGCCAGCAACATCCACCTAAATTGCACCCAACATCAATGACCTTTCTATTTAGTTATTTTTTTGTATTTTTATAGTTAGTTAAAAGAATAATAAATATGTATAATTAGGTTTTATTATAATCACAACGTGGTTATAAATTTATGGTGATTTTTCTTCACAAGTAATCATTGCATTCGATTCAACTTACAGTCCTATCAGCTTTCGATTTTTAGAGTAACATCCCTAGTGTTTAAAAAGAAAAAGGGTTGACTGACGCAACATTGTAACGACGTTCAGTTCTTTAGATCAGAAATTGTTTATTATGTTTAGAATGGTTTATTAGTGAAAGCAAATCGTAAAATTACTCGTATCGGTCATTATTACAATAAATATGTAAACGTAATTGAAAAAAGTTAAGCAATTGTGCAGTTCTTATTTTATGCCCGCCGTTACAAGGTTACGTTGTTGAATTTTGATGAAATGTCAAAAGTGACCTATTATCTTGTCCCTACTTTAAGTCATGTATCGGCATTATAATAGCATTAAATGTCTTATGACATTAGTCGATTCAATACAATAATTTGGAATGATTGACATTGGTACTAATAGACGTATATCGAATGGTGCTACTAAATATTAGGAACAGAACCTACTAGCGACATAATTTAAACTGACATGAACCCTCAACACTACCGAATACTACTACTACTACCTGCCTCTGACTATCTATACAATGTTTTCGTTTTTTTTTGGGGCCTAACCTCATGAATCCGAGCTTCAATCCCGGTTGCATCCAAAGCTTACAGTTTGGAGCCCAGGGTACGCTCTTCTACTTCTCCTTTCCATAACCTGGTTCATTGTGACTTTTACGGGAGTGACTACCGTTTTACATTTTGCTTGGGCCCAGATGCTATACAGATCTTAATGGTGCCCACGGCTATAAGGAACACATGGATGTATGGGACCCATGGGACCCATTTGGGGTAGGGTGTGTGCCATGTGGGTTACGTATAGGTGTATGGGGTGCCATGGGTCTATGTCACCCCATGTGTGTATGGGCCCCATGAGTAATGTATGTGTATGGGGCCTCATAGGTGAATGCCCCATCAAGATCTTGCAGCTTGGCGCCTGGGGTCCACTCTTCTATTGCTCTTTTTCATAGTTTGGTTCATATACGCTTTTACGGGTCCGATTGTGCGATAGCTATATTACAATGTTATAATTATTATAAACTTTATTCCATTTATGTAGGATGCAACAAGAAGATCTGTGTAAATAACAATTGCGCCATTATTTGTGTTGATACTACAACACCTTAAGTTAACCTTCGTCGTTTTTCTGTATACTAACGAGAAACACTGGACGCAGACCGCCTGCGCCTCGCTGTGGCGTGAAGAGGCAACTTTACTATGTCAAAAATACCTAAAGTCGTCGAATACCCTTGCCTTAAACTGCAGCTGCGTTATCACGTTTTTAGTTTAGGTGCACTTGAACGCAATTATTTACACTGGTGAAATCCAACCTTAGTTGTATCACTATTGTTCCTTCTTTTAATTACAGATTTACACTAACTATAGAAACAAATAATTCCAAGATATAGGACGGGAACACCCAAAAAAGCCAAAATATTTAATTACGAATTTCAAAACTCCGAATTTCAAAATTCTACATATTTTAATTCCTAAAAAATGAACTTCCGACTATTCAAAAACACGATATATATTTACCCGAATGTCATAAATGCGAATTTTATTTTTCAGAATTTAATTAGTACGAATAATTAAAAATGTGTTATTGTATTTATATTTATACCATAGTGTTATTGACACCTAAAACGTTATTCCGCATTTTCAATTTCCGAAAATTCTTTGTTAAATTAAAAATTTGTATCCTAAATAGGTAAAAGGCAAATTGATTTTCCATGTCATGAATGAAGAGTTTTATACGTAGGTAAAACCAATAATTTTTGAATTCGGTAACCTACCGATTACAAAATCAGTCAAGTCAATCGAAAGTCAGATAAAAATAATATTTCAATAATATAATATTTTTATTAAAGTATTACTGAAATGTGAACATATACTCGTACCTGCAAAAATGTACTGGTTCATAGATCATTATTTTTCTTCTTTTGTAATATACTACTTCCTTTGTTTTGTTTTGGTTGGCTCGACGTTCATCATTTTATTTATTTCACTTAAATTTAGTGTACCTCCAGTATAGTTCATTTTGTTTACTTCTTTACTTCAAATAAAGATGCAGTTTTTCAAAACGTTGGATTTTTGGGCTTGTGTTTATTCGGATTTTTGATAATTGGAATTCGTTATAAGATATTTCGGATATTATTAATTCGGAATTTTTAAATATTTTGGATTATTATTAATTTGGAATGTTATACTTCGGTATTTTGAAGTTCGGCATTCTGAAAATCGTACTAATAAACATTAGAAATAAAATTTTGAAATACAGGTTTTTAATAATAGGATTTACGATACATCGAATTTCTCAATTTCGGAATTTCGAATTTAAATAATAAAATAAAAGATATGAAATTCGTGACTTTCGGAATTAAGTTTTTCGTATCCATCCACATATACACACAAACACACGCACACGAAAGAGATAAAAAATAGTTTTCGACCTATAAAATGATGACCTAAATCGAATTTCCTTTTTGATTTCCGGTTTATTTTTGATACTCATACCATGTCATCACTTGTCATTCTTGATAGATTCAATATCACGTAACAAAATATGTACTTATATATTTATAGCAAAAAATATGCCTATACAAATAGCGTGTTAGTAATATCAACTATTGTGTGGGTATCGCTGTATGGTATGGAAGGACTCTTACCAAAGTTTCGTATGACCGTTTTTTTTATTATTTAAGAGTACTGGGAATCGCAATTACTAATATTCCCCCTAACCCCTCCAGCTGAACTAAATTGCTTGTGTTAGGAGTAGTGTAATGACCAGGATGCGTACCCGGGACGTCTCGATCGTGAGGCGATCTCATTTTCTTCCCATTAAATCATAATATGTTAACCATTGACACGTTTGAATTATAAAAGAAAAGAAATCGAAGAAAACTGCATGCAAATGTGACATCTAGTGTAAAAAAATGGAAACTAAAATATATACTTAGCTAAATATAAAATACATATATAGCCTCTCGAGAGCCTTTTTTTTTTTTAATCTATAAAATAAAACAAAGTCGGGTTAGTGACATCCTTCATAAGTTTAGAACGGGTGCACCGATTTTCATGAACTTTGATTTTTTAGTTTCGTGTCCGCCTGTACTGTGCCTTTTTTTCGTACGGAAATTCCTACGCACCTTCTAAGGTATTGATTACCTTATCAGTTGATAAGGTAACCAACATAACTTGATTCTAAGGCGGAACGAAGTTTGCCGGGTCAGCTAGTTAGCTGACCGCTAAGAAACCTTTGGTATATTCAATTGATTGCTATTACAAAAAAATATATAAATGTCAGCTTAAATCAGCATTCCGACTCATTTCGATATTGTTGTACAAACTACCTAATAAAAGTACAGTAGTAAATATACATGGTAGCAATAGGTATTGCGATTATTTCACATTGTATAAATACACTCTTCCTTGAAATAAGAGCAGAGGCAGTCTGATCAACAATATTCACTAAATCAACCGTTCGATCATGACGCGCATTAGTACTGGAACGTCCCATGTCCGGTTTTGCGATCTGTTACTATGGAGTAAGAACATTCTAAAAATTATTCGAACTAGTGAGACTGTCCATGCGGCTTTGAGCTGACCGAGCATCACGGTATGACGTCGTTGACATGCACGTGCCCCGCTGGCGTTGAGCCAAAGCCAGCGAGACGGCATGTCATTGTCAATACTATCATTTCACTAACTCAATAAAATCTGAAATTTGATACAATATAAACAATGCTGTACTTGAAATAATTTATTCAGTATCGCTTCCTAACTGTAATTTATTATAAAATAATAGGACTGAAATTATCATTAAATTTATGAATCCCTGTCTCCACTGGTTATTTCATAACGACTTTACCAATTTAAAGCGAGTATTCAACGATTTTTGGTATTTTTGGGATAGTAAAGTTGCCATTTTACGCCAGACCCAGTGCTTCTCTGTGTATTGAAGCGAGTCAATACACAGAAAAACACCGAAGGTAACTTAAGGTGGTGTTGTAGTATCAACACAAATAATGACGCAACTGTTATTTACATAGAAGATCTTCTAGTGGCACTTTAGATAAAGGCAATAAAACTAATAACAATTATAATATTGTAATATAGCTATCAGAAAGAGAAAGCGAGGAAGACCACCAAGAAGAAGGGTCGATGAAATAAAAGACATAGTAGGAGACGACTGGCAAACAAAAGCGAGAGACAGAAAGCAATGGCAAGAAATGGAGGAGGCCTTTACCCTACAGAGGGGTTCTCTTTTGCAAAATTTAACATGAAAGTAACAATTATTGAAATGATAAATTAATGAATCAATTAAAATTTACTAATTTAAATATTAAAAATAATAATAAATGTATATAGGAATATAATGATAACATCATAAATAGACATTGTTTACAAATTGATTAATATATTATTTTATTTGCATGTAAAAACTCATAAGAAAAATCTGTATTGAAAAAATGAGAAATAATAAAAGGCTCATTTATTATTATTATTGTTCTCCTTTATTTAACCTTAAATACTTATCAATTATATTTTTAAATACATTCTATATATAAAAAAACACAAATATATTTAAAAATATAAAAAATAGTAGCCCACCGGCATCGGGAACAGGGACCAAGCTACCGGTGGTTAGGGCTCCAGACAGAGGAATCTCCTCACAATACGTGCCGTGTCGAGGAGCACTGCCTTCTGCAGCCCTTAACCCAACTGCCTAACGCGAGCCTCTGGAGATGTTGTTCGAGGCTCTTGGCAATCAGTCCGTGAACCGATACAACTATCGGAACAATAATCGCCGACACACACACTCCACATGTCGACAACCTCGTGAGCCAAATCCAAATATTTTATTTGTTTTTCTTTTGCGGCTTATTATTATTATTATTAGCTATCAGAAAGTCGCTCCAATCGCGAACCAACCTATTAAAAATAGAAATAGAAGAGTGGACCCCCCGCTATTAAAGATCTTGCAGATTGAAGCCCGCTTCAAGCTACAAGATCTTAATGGGGGCCCCATATACCCATAGAGCCCCTAATCCCATAGGACCCCATACTCTAATGGGCCCCCACACACGTATTGAGCCCGTTCACCTATGGGGCCTCAAACAAGTATGCCACCCATGGGCCCACACGCCCATGGGGCTCCATTCACCTATAGGGCCTTATACAAAGACATCACTCATGGCGTCCATACACCCATGGGCTGACACAAGCTTGGTTGTGTTGAAGGTTCATGTCAGTTTAATTTACGTCGCATGTAAGTATTTTTCCCAATATTTAGTACCACCATTCGTTATACGTCTATTAGAACCAATGTCTATTATTACAAATTCTTTTATTGCATTTACTAATGTCATAAGACATTTAATGCTATTATAATGCCGATACATGACATAGTTTTAATCTTTGTGCAATTTGTAACTACTTACTTATTTATACAATTTATACAGTACAGAAAACAGTGTACTAACACTAGCACAGTATTCGCAAAAGTTCTAATCACAACTTTTTATCACTGGATTTGTACTACGATGTGACATTTAGGCTAAGTACCTACATTAAAAAACCATGCGATTTCGCTGTGCGTCTGCCGCAAACTGACACACGTCCTACCTCTGACATGTGCTGCTCGGGACTGATTAGCTCTCTGAACGCTTCATATAGGTAGAAAGCGTGGGTATTTTGAATTGTCATGATATAATTCAGAGTTTATATAAATTTCGATAACCGTTTTTCATTCTCCCACCTTCATTTTGGTATTATTCTTATTTTTCTAACCTGAACACAACTAAAAAAAACCGAATCCTTTTTGGGTTAGACCAATCTTTGAGAGCAAATTCTATCGAATAAATTAAAAGTCATCGTGTAGTAGATAAATGAAAATACTAGTTAGCATAGCCTAGAATAACATATAGGATTTTCAGAATACAGAGACATCTCATTTTCGAAAAATCCTTATCTAAAAACACCCTTTCTCAGGGGCCTTCGCCTTAATTCATATTTCGTTGTGAATTTTGTGATACATTGTAGAAGGTTCTGGCGAAAATGAAAAATAATAAAATTGCGCAGAAAAAGTTTTCACCTGGGCAAATCCATAGGCACCAGCTAGTCCATTATAAAAACTAGTATTTTAATTAAGTTTGTGAGTATTCTACAAGCACCAATAATGTATTCAGTATACACCCAGTTTGTCGCAGTGCAATTATGAGGGAATGGTGATATTACTCGCAGTAAATATCACTTGTTGACCTCGGGAGTCAATACTCTGCTCCAGTTGTTGATATCCGAGCAAAAAGAATCACGGAAGTGGAGTGGTGCCAGTCGATACAAACGCATGGTCATTGGCGTCAACGCGCGCGGCGCCCGCACATGCGCGATGATGCCCTTTCCACGCATCCGAGACGACCATACATTTTAACATTCACTAAACGATACAGCTTATAAACTATCGAATTTTAAAATAACATTTGTTGATGCAAACACCTTGATTTATACAATGTTTCTTTTTGTTTTTCAGATAAACATATTCGACAATCCACTTTGGACAAATTATGGAATAAACAGTCTGGAGCTATTCAAATGCTACTTTCCCTATTGGAAGTAAGTATCAAAATTCTAAAATATGCCTCGAATATGAACTTTTACACAAGATGCAATTTACGATTCTTCAATATTCAACATCAAGCGAAATGGAGAACCAGAGAATGCTGCATACATTTTGTTCTCCATGTCATGTTCTGTATGCATGTATGGTTATTGCATAATTATCTCTTGTCCAGTTGTATACACATACATAATACTCATGCATGGGGTAAAGAAGGTAAAGATGAATTAATAATAGCATTTCACCAAGTATGTTTTAGACTCAACGTAATAGAGGAGAGCCTGTTGCCGTCAACCGGTTACTTTTTCATATGCTGTATGTTCACTGTCGAATGTGGAGCGGCCCTTGTTTATTACTTTACCAGGAACTATATTATTATTAACTGCGGAATAAGCCAAGAGAATTGTTAAGATATTTTGAATTATTACCTTTTTTATTATACTTTACAGAACTCCAGGGATTCAGCCACTGCAACATACATCACAGCTATATTAAGAGAAGCATTGTGTTTAAAACAAGGAAAAGGAAAAAAATGTTCAGGTAAAATTAGTACTACTACCAAAAAAAATTTTTTTCCGTGCGTAAATCCCGTCGGATACCCCCCCCCGCCGGCCAGCGGGGGCGGTTATGTCGGGCTTGAACCGACTAAAACCGCACGCCGTCTCGGGACTTAAAACGCCGGGTGTAAGGTTGCCCATAGAGCATATCCCTCGGACCCCGATACCACGTTACCTTTTAATTGCGATAAGAAGGCACATTTATTTCAACTTATATAAATAGCCAAACATGAATTCAATTTGCGTTTTATCATGGTATTCTTTAAGAGTGTTTATAAATCTTGACAGCTGAATCTGAGGTGAGATATCATATTCGCCATAGGAATTTTGATACCTCACCGCAGATTCAGCTGTCGAGATAAGTACAGTCACCGACAGAAGTCCTTAACAACTTAGCTCTTAACCCTTTCATAAAACAACAAATCAAACATGAATAATATTAACTTTGTCCTCTGGGGATTTTAAAACTACTTAAACATCTACTATAAATTCATGTATTCCTACTAACTGATACCCGCAGCTGCACCCGAACGAAGGTCGGTTATCGTTTTTTGGTCATATCGCCGGTTATACTTGACCAATTGCAATCAAACATACGATAGATTTTAAGTCTAACCAAGACCTTTCTAATAGAAAAACCGAATTAAATCTCGTTCAGTAGTTTTGCGTCCATCGCAAAGAAACAGACAAGAATTCCAAAACAACAAAGATTTTTTTTGTGTTAAATTTTTTTAATATCTTCAATTTACAGACACAACTAAAGCACAATTTTATAATAGCATAGATAGATGTAAAAAAGGTGCGTAAATATTGTAGTGTTAACCAACTTTTATCGTTGACTGTATATAAACGTTAATTTCAAATCCCACTTAATTAAATTAAATTAAATTAAATATTCTACGACATTCTACACAGCGCTTTCTAGGCCCAAAGTAAGCGTAGTTTAACTAGCTTGTGTTATGGGTTCCAGAAAGCGGATAAACATACTTATATACTTATTTTTTTTTTTGTAAATACATACATATTATACATAGAAACACCCAGACCAATGCAAATAGACATATTCATGCATACAAATATTTGCACTGAGCGAGAATCAAACCCGCGCCCCCTGTCGTAGCAGTCGAATGCACTACCGCTACGCCACAGAGGCCGTCACAATTATTTTTACGAATCAAACTGACTTTGAAAATATTTAAAAAGTACATTCATATTCAATATGCAACTTTTTATTGATGGTTATGTTTGATATAATTAGTTCCCACTGAAACATCAAGTATCAAGAAGAAAGACATCAAAAAGACGGGGAACGAGAATAAAGTACCCGTTAAAAAGGGTATGTTTAGTGTGTGCCGCTTACTGTATATACACAAGTATGCAGGGTGAATTCCAAAAAAAAATATTCTCCTAGCCAGGAATCCAACAAATTGATTTTGAAAAAAAAAACACGTTATGTATTATTACATCATTCGATAGTGCTGCTGATAAGGAACGAATTCCAGGTAGTAATAACATACAACAAACTTAAGGAAAGATCTCATTTGAAAAAAAAAAAAGTTTTTTTCTCAAATTTTACTTGAATTTTATTTTATACTAGCTGACCTGGCAGACTTCGTACTGCCTCAATCGATGACAAACCTTTTAAACCTTCCCTGGACCTCCACAAATAATTCAAGACCAAAATTAGCCAAATCGGTCCAGCCGTTCTCGAGTTTTAGCGAGACTAACGAACAGCAATTCATTTTTATATATAAGAGATGTGGGAGACATGCCATCATCATCATCGTCTTAACATTATTCCCCGTTGCATCCGAAACATTCACCTCAAAGCCCGCTTACCCTTTCTCCTATTCGATTTGACTTATCTTGGCTTTTATGGGAGTGACTGTCTTCTGACCTCCCAACCCTGAGTGGAAAGCCTGCGCCAGAGTATCGTGCGTTCATCAGCAGGCGTACTCTTTGATCAAATGAATACCATGTGCACATGTACTCGTAGTCTCGTACATTACACATGTGTACACATGTATAATATTGCATTCAAAACGGAATTAATAATATTGTAATGCATAATGCAGTAAAATCCTAAAGACGTCGAATCCAGCTATGTATTGAGAAAAATGGCTATAATTTCGAACAATTATTAAGGTAATGTTTATTGGGTACCTAACGTTGAAAATGAGCTCTTTCCTGAAGTTAGCCGTATGTCACTACTACCCAGAATTATCTCCTTATTAGTAACACTATCGAATGGTGTAATAATACAGCTTTTTTTTTCAAAATCAATGGGTTCGAGACGCTAGATATTTTGTATTTTTATTAAACCAATGTTACAGTCTTAGTTTGAACTATCAGAAATTAAACTAAACAGTAAGGTTTGATGAAACCTTCAAAAGTTTCAGATTTAGCCCAGTTGAAAAATTCACTCTGTATATAATTGGACACTCTGTATATATTGGATTACAGAAGTATGAAAACAAACTAATTACCTAGGTATCTAACAAGCCAAAATATTATTGCACTGCATGTACTCATTGAGTAAAATAAATTGTTAAGCTTTTTTTCTACTAAAAGTCCTCTGCACCCAGGTTTTAAATACGGATGTGATGTTAATTTAAAATAAATCTTGATATTTGGTTAATTTAATATTTTTATGTAAGCACGGGATTGTACTTAATGCTGATATCAGTTTAACGAATAATCCGAAATCACAAATGACACTTAAAAATTGCTACATAAACAACTATCATAAAAACTAATATAAAAGCAATTTGATTCATTGCAATGTAATGCTGCAATGTAAATATATCAATAAATACATGAGACATATTGAGCAACATTGGCATTAGATAGGTATATCGCTTTACCAAATACCAAGTCGATTTACTACTTTCTGGCCTACCCACTGGCCGACTGGCATTTAGGAAGAGCTCACAAATTTGACATTGGACTACTTATAGCACAGCCTCGCTTCGATCAATATTTTGGCTATTGTCAATTCAATTGTCACTTCACCATGCAGATGTTAATCTTAATAACATCTATGGATATTTCGACATGAAATGTATGGTCTATTTTAGCATTAACAACAATAACAAAGTACAGCTGCTCAAGAAATTTATGTATATACGTTGTATAACATTTGTAAATACTTTGTACGTTTTTTGTGACTGGTTCAATAAAAATATCGCTGTGATTTATAATTGAAAGAGATTCCTCGTTAAGATATAATTGATTCTGACTGATGTTTCTGAACTACTCAGTTGATATTAACCAGAGGGTTAACCAGTTGATATTATTTATCATCATGAACGTCTTTGTTTTGAATGCTACAATGAATACGCTATACTCGTAGAAGAGACTATAATATAATCTGGTCAAATTCCGAATATAACATTTGTTACGGTTTCAGTGTTGATGGTATAGGAATGTTGCGTATGCTCGGTAACTACACCAGTATCCATGGATTTATTACCCATTGTAACCTACCATGTTTCCAGTAAACTTCAATGAACAATTTAGCAGCTATAAGATATATGACTTAAAAATATTTGAGCCAACATGAAATCGCAGTTTAGTCTGATAGTCACTGGAATTTAGACTGAAAGTAAATGCGGAACAGCATACAGTGATTCTTTTCTTGTCATATTTTTTTGGTCTGTTCCTTATCATATCAAATTAGCCTGATTAAATTTCTTCAACAAAACCAAACCTATTTACCTAAACTCTCTTGAAACAAACATGAAAGTGTTCACGTTATTATTGCACCAAAATAAAAATAATATAAATTATTATATCAGTAAACAAATGAAGATAGCCTTTGTTACAAATATATTATCTGATCGTACCTGTCATATTAGTTTTGAATCAAACTAAACGATCGTATTAAAATTTAACAATAATTAAATAAATCTTTGTAACAAAGGAAATACAAATCTTTTCAAAATCAATAATTTCAGTGAACAACATCGCGAGGCAGCAATGTTCACAGCACTTCATAACGATAACCGGCACGGAGGCGGTGATCCGCACGTTGATAACTACGCACGATAAACGGGATGGCAATGTCGGCACCGAGCTGATGATGATGGACCTCGTGTGGATAATCGCCTCGCTCGCGCCGAGAGGTACGAACTTGATGTAACCTACACGGTTGATTCCAGCTAACAACATGTCGCGGCACCTATGCGCACAGGACTTCATACTGATAAAAGGCACACAAACGATCGTACGCAGGGTCATCTGCACCTTTCACGACAAAAGGGACCGTCAAAGCGGCACAGATTTGGTACTACAAGATCTGCTCTGGATACTAGCACCCATTTGCTCACGAGGTTACCGATACTACTATTGAAATGGCATTAATTTAAACGGATCTTGATTCTGATATAACGATATTTCATAGCTACTAAACAATTATTTTCAGATCCAAAATTTGCCGTGAAAGTAAGAATGCTCGGCTGCGTGAGAACAATGCATCTAATATTAAAAGGGCACTTTACTGACAACAAAGTAATATTCCCTCTGCTAGTAATCATGAAGCAACTGGCGAAAAATCGTATGTAAACAATATTTATTTTACTTTGTGCTTCTGATATTCTGCTTCCTTTCAGTGCCTGTCCTTCTAACACGACTATGAACATAGAGTATGAGAATTTATCAAGGCAAGAGTAGCAATTCAACCATAAGACGTAATAAAATATAATATTGCTCTTCTATATATTAATGCAAATTGCACGCAATGACAAGTGTGAAATTTGGGATAGTAAAAGTTTATAATGTTTAAGTAAATAAAACATTTTTTGTTTATGTCCTTACCATTTAGGTATGAATAATAATACGAGCTTCGGGTATAATGACATATTTGGTCATGCTCGCCTCTGATGTAACAGAACAAAATAAACCTACCTTTTCTTTCAGCTGTCACTACTTCTATCTTGATTCGTGATGGTGTAATCACAACATACGAACGTGTACTCACCAGCCTTGGCTTTATACCAACTGCAAGACTGCGTTTATGCCTCGATGCCATCGATTACTTCAGTAAAAATAGTTAAGTAAACAAATTTTATTTAAGAAATAGAAGAATTTATTCAAGAAATTTTGATTAATAGATTTTAAGGATTTGTGATTTCATATTTATGTTGATATCGATTGCACAAAATATCAAATTCTAGGTAAACAACACGACATCACAGTTAATCAATACCACAAATGATCAGTCACGTAACACTCTTAAACGCAACACTGCATTTAAAGACAATATTGGGAATGTTAATGTATCTAATGAATTTATATATGTTATGTTCTGTTACAAAATCTGTTTGCATGTCAACACGTCATTTGTAATATGTATATCAGTTAAATCTCACGTGCGTAACTCAAACAGAGGTGTGCTGCATGCAGATCGTGAAGACAAGCCTCTCTAGCGTGCTTCTCAGGGTGTTCGACCGATGGGACCGCTACGAAGGACGCATGAGACTGAAGATTTGCGCACACATACTTCAGACTTTACAGCACCTTTGCAATATAAGTACGTATGAAGAATGAAAATAATGTCTCAACTGTAATAGAATATCATGTCCAGGATATATATTTTGTTTTCTGTTATTAATGCTCATAGATCATTTAAATCCGTTTATATGTTATTGAATGAATGAATGAATTATAAAAACATGCGTATACTTACCCCTATATATCTTTGAAAGCGAAGGCAAAAGATGTATTAACACTAGCGTTTTACCAATTTTTCGGTCCCACTTAATAAGGGGCGAAGGTATTGCCATATGGGATAGAACAACGTATTCCTATATATTCCAATATTAGTCGCCTTGTACGATAATATGTAGATTGAAAAACTTTGTGGACTACTTCGTAATTTCTATATTTTTATTCAGATTCGGCAGAATATAGAATGACCGCAATAGTCACGATGGCAGCTGAAATTATAAACATACTTTTTTGATGTGATACTTTGACGTTGAAAAAGAAATATAGTATCCTTGAAGTATTGGCTTTATACTACTAAGATGGTAAACCAGTTTAGAGCCCAATTGATTTTAAGCAATTACCAGCCCTGTTATCTTGTCGTTGTTCAATTTTCAGAGGCTGGTCGGCGGGCACTCTGTACCAAGAAACATGTACAGATATTACACAGGTTTTGCTCACAGTGTCCTGATGAACCAGAGTTTGATGGACTTTTAGCAAGAGTTTGTTCAGTTATAACATTGTGCTTAAAACATCAAGCGTTACCTGTACCTGCATCAAGTCCAGCTTCATTTAATCTTAATCCAATCCTTAAAGGTAGTATTACATTTGGTTATTATTAATAATTTTATAAGTATTCAGATTTCTTTGATGCCATGTTTTGCATGTAGGCACAAATACATCGTGGCCATGTCACGACGATGAAGAAGATGCTGCTAATTCTGATTCCAAAACAGTAAATTCAGACCTCGACGATGATGGACCTTACGTTGATCTAGATGGCATCGACGAGTTTCCTGAAATCGACTTTGATGAATCGGAAATTAAACCTGAACCTGATAAAGAAGTTGATAAGGAGTTGATTGCTAAAAGTGGTGATAGTTTACAGAGTTCGATTTGGATCAATCCTAATGAGAGAGATTTGGAAGACTTAAAAAAGTATGGACATTAATATTTTTTATAATTCAATCAATTTTGTCTATATTCCATTCCTGTAATTTAGTAAACAAACGAGCATGAATTTCCAATAATTACCTTATGAAATCATATTACGTTTTCAGATATTTCATTTATTTTAAAGAGTTTGGATCATACAATAAGCAAATTAGACTTGTAAGAAGTCGTTCGAATTCTCGAGGGTCTATTTTAGAAGATTTTCTAGGATCTCAAAGTAGCTGCCAGAAAACTGGGTCATCAAACTTGTCTCTCAGTGGTGGTTTAGGCAGTACTGACAGCGAGAATGTAATGAATTTTTCTCAGAGTGCAGCCAACTATATGCAATTTTACAAAATTCACGAGAGCTCTTGTAAGTAGCTTGATATAATATTTTAAAAATGAAATTAAATATTGTCAATAACTTTTATTCACTATTAAAATAAATTTCATAAATTAAAACCTATTGTAATCGTAAGACCCTTTATTCTTATGTTCTTCGGTGTACTCCTGGTTCTCACTGCACTACATCACTCAAAAAGCTTAATCCGTTTTGGTCTTCTTATTAGGCTCATCAAAAAGCTGTATAAGCTCGATGTTAACATGTTGAAGAACCCATTTTTCATGATCTTCTACGTATTTTTATAAAACACAAATGGAATTGAATCACATTACCAGTAGGTTTAAGTTGCAGAACTAAATTAAAGTAGCCTTGCTGCACATATATAGTCGCATCCCATGTCTGTATGGCAAGGGTTGATTGTTGTGAGTTATCTAATTTTAGGGATTAGTGATGGAGGAAATAGCTATAGAACATGATGTAATAATATTATTTTTTTTGATTTCAGCGTCGACTTCTTGTTCATCATTAAAAATTCACAAAGATATATCGAAATACAGCACATTTGAATCCATCTATTGTATAATAGCGTCGAGAGTTAAGAGTGTGATTCCATTCGTAAAAGTAGCTTACCCAGACATGATGGGCGGCCAAAGTTTCAACCAGCCTGAGCCCTTGAACAAAATGGAACGCAGTGCATGCAGGTAACTTTAAGATTTATGAAATGATATTGTATGATATGTATTGTGCTTTATTCCAAACTCCACAATAGCTCCTGAATGATTTCACATTATTTCAAAACTCGCACTTTTTTATGATTGTACAAAATCTTCGGTGCCCAAACCAACACCACTTGCTAGCTGGTACACCTTCCCATCAACGGCCGAGGTGCAGGCTTTCCACTCAGGTTTGCGAATTCAGACTGCAGTCGCTTCTTCATGACCAAAATAAGCCAAACATAAAATGAAAGCAGACCCCGGGCTCCGAAGGGAAAGGATGCAACATCGCAAAAAAAAAGAAGATGATAAAAGAAACAAAAGCTACACTTTTCAAATGTTATTGTGATTACTCCAGTCTTAGAGAGTCCTTCGATTTTAATTAACACTGATTGGTCAAGCTGTTAATTATATTGTCATAATTTTGTAGTAGTTACCTATATCAAGGATACGAGCACGTAATAGCATACATTGTTTTCATAGCATACGCCTAAGCGCCTGCGCTGCGTCGTGCGTGTGCAAGCATGTGGGTGCTTGTTTCGTGCAAATACTGAGTTAATTTACATAAAATCGTGCAGAAGATTCCATACGATTTACAAGAGGTGCGGGCAGCCGCATGCCTGACACGCACTACGCAGCGCAGGCGCTAAAAGATGCTTGTGCGTGCGTAAGTACGTGGTAGCACCAACTCCATATTTAACTTACTGGCTAGCCAAATGGTCGGATCAATTGCTTAGGGACAATTTCTTAAGTAATGTTATTGTGCAAGCAACAATGATCCATTGCACCTCTTAATTTTTTCACCTATTTACAATATTGACTAATTAACTACTTACATAATTACATGGTTACAAATTTCTTTTCTGTAATATTGTTTGTTTACTTCATAATTTCAGGGTGAAACTACTTTCATGCGTCGACAGAGCCATAAATCCAGAGGCCTACATGAATGAAACCGTTTACGATTTGGATGCGCTATGTAGTGCCACCGTTACACCTGATATAAGTGCACAAAAGAGGTAAAAACGCTAACCTCACACTTACCTAAAATTGTTAATTACTTACCTATAAGTAGTCTACTACTATTTAAAAGAAGTGTTATACAAGAAAATCACCTCGCCAGTACGCCCTGGACAACGGAAGCTGCAACTCTCCTGCTCCGGCTTCGCTGCTTCTGGCTGATGATGTTCTGCCACAGCAGAGGGAATTTAAGTTTCCCTGTTCAACTTGTGAAATTGGTTGGAAATAAGATGATAAATACCATAGATCATTTTTCCAGCCATATCGTGGTGGTCTAGAGCATATCGTATCGTCGCACTGCGTCCATTTCGCATTTGTTCCACTCGACGAAAGCATGCCTATTTCGCGTTGTTCAATGCGAATTTGGTCCACTTAGCATTTGTTCAACTCGCAGTTGAATGCTATTCTCATTTAATCTTTTTTCGCAATTGGTCAACTTCTAATGTATATTGAAATAAAACTTTTTATCTAACGAATAAACTTAAACAAAACGATTCGCTAGGACTATTTACCAATTTGACGTTCCGCTAAATGGACGAAGTGGACCAAATGCGAACGAAGTGCGAGGAAACGGAGTATATGTAAATGACGTTAAAAAAAGATTTAAGATCTTTGCGTCACAGTTTCAGCTCGGAGTGCCTGTTCTTGAATAACACCGATGAACAGGAGTTAAACAAAGGGAATAATTTTACGTCAAGGTTGAGCTTCGAATCAAGATTCGAGTCTGGTAATTTGAGAAAAGTTATTCAGGTAATTATTGATGTTAAGTCTAGTTAATTTCTCTCTCTAAATTCGACCGCCAATACCGGTCGCATCCAAAGCTTGCACTCTGGAGCCCGGTGTCCGCATTCCTACTTCTCCATTATAAGATTTGGTTCAGTTGACTTTTACGGCAGCGACTGCCGTCTAGTCCCAATCTGAACAGTAAAGCCTGCCCCAGAGCCTCGTCCGTCAATCAGCAAGTGTAACGGATTGCAGGTAATGTTGACTTGGGCCCCGTAGTTACTCATTGAAACTATTTCTTTATTTTACAGAACAAAGACAAATTTAAAAATTTCTGTAGATCTGTTATTTTTAACGTGCAAGTTGTACGTATCTCTTCAAGATGTATGACTCTAGGTAGGTCCGAGAGAGTACGAGTTGATCCTGATGCCAGACGTCAACTCGACCAAGCGGCACCAGTGGTTTTACTTCGAAGTCCGCAACATGCAACAAGGTCGACCCTATATCTTCAACATCGTAAACTGCGAGAAGTCAGACAGTCAGTTCAATTTTGGAATGAAACCCGTCATGTATTCTGTCAAAGAAGCTGTTACGGGAAGACCAGGTAATATTTGGTATATTATATATATATTTATATAAAGTAATGATATAGTATATTATATATGTAATATATTATAATATAAAGTTATTTTCAATCTACTTATTATTAGATACTATTTTAGAAAATACTCATATTAGTAGTAACATATATTTTGCGGGAAATAATAATAAGTAGGTAATTCCAAAAGCTAACCTGCACTGCCCATTTCAATCTTACTTCTCATCTAGAGAAGAGGACACAAAAAGTAAAGTTAATCTGTCTATGTGGGTAGATTTTAAGTCACCCCGCAGCTCGAATAGTGTCGGTTTCGGTCCGTTGCTGGTCAGAGTAGGCAGGCTACCGCTAACAAAGAAAGAATCCACGATGGTCTGACCTTCGTTATTGGATAACAGCTGAAAGTTTTATCTGTATCCCTAATACATATAAGAACGATCCCCGACTATGAAGTTTAGATAATGTTTGCTTTGCCAGGTAACATAGAGACAGTGAATAAACTTGCACCTCCATTACGTTTAAAGTATACAACTCAGTTTTTTATATATCTAACTTGGCATGATATTAGAAATCATGCCGTCCATTAACAGTCGGTTAGTATGGTTGCATCCCCCTATTAGACATCCTTAACATATAATTATTGTCGAAACGCCGACGTTGTTTATTTTAACAAATAGTCAATTATCTATTGTAGCTGTGGGTTTTATTAAGTTCTATTTTATAGCTAAATAAATTAATATCGACAAAATTCTGTGCCTTTGGAAAGTGGAAAGTAAAACTTTATAGTCCGAATTTATGCGATATTCAACAAGTATACAATTTCCCAGGTTGGGTTCGAGCGGGAACAGACATATGCTACTATCGCAACAGCTACCACTACGCTAACCAAAAGAACCACAACAAGTGCTACCTGACCGTGACCTTCAACATCGAGTTCCCGCACAACAATGACGTCGTCTACATCGCCTACCACTTCCCCTTCACTTACTCTATGATGATGGTGAGCTATCTGTTTCTCTTCCTCTATGTCTTCTAGATATAAAGCTCAATGGCTTATACCACATATGTGTTTCCTTCTTCTGATAACACGGGGATTTTTAAGCGGGATGTAAAAAAGCATCTAACGAGACCGTCGCATTTTAGAATCGACAGCATCTGGAATGGTGGCATCTGGAATCTCAGGACTTCACCGTAACTTCTTATCAGCTAACGAGGTGCAGTGATGGGGGTATCCGAAGGGATTTCCGCACGATAAAAAAAAAAAAAAAAAAAGGTACTCGCTAGACACGACTGCTTCGGGAAGTACTTATCACATAGGCCGTGCGTTAATATCTGCATGCCTCCACAGCTGGAACTGCTACAAAGTCGGGTCCCGAGCTAACCTCATCTGAAAGCTGGTACATCTGCTAATTGACGGACGAGACTCAGGCGTAGGCTTTCCTCTCGGGGTTGTGGAGTCAGACGGTCGTCGCTTTCGTAAGAGCCAAGAAAAACTAAATATCGGCAGAGGAAGTAAATGAGCGGACCCCGGGCTTCAAAGTGCAAGCTTTGGTTACAACTGGGATTGTCGCTCGGATGATTATGACTAAATTTAAATAATGATTTTTTACTAATTTTAGTAACAATATTAATAAACGGAGATTATTCTCTCTGGAGACCTAACCACCTGTAGCTTGCTCCCTGTACCCGATGCCGGTGGGTCACTATTTTTTACATTTTTGAATATATTTGTTTTTTTTTTATATGGAATATTTAAAATATCATTTATACGTATTTTAAAATTTAATAAAGGAATGAATAATAAAATTCTGTGTTCAATAATAATATAATCACTAGCGCTAATCTGTTTGAGATATTTTGATAATATATAAATTGCCTGCGTTTTTCTCAAAACAATTTAACAATTAGTAATTATAAAATAACAGATTGTCATAGCACTAGATAATTGTTTCAGAATGCCTACAATCCTACACGTATTTAAGTTTTCGACATGTTGTTTTGTTTTTTATAACTTGACTAATATTAAAAATATACTTAACTAAAAGTTGTTTAGCACTGTTGAACAGGCTCGCATCTGGCAGTGGAGTCTACAGCTGCCTCCAGGAACGTATCTACGGGCGGAGCCTTTATGCTATTCACTAAACAACAACGAGGTCCCGTTGCTCACCGTGTCGGCTGAAGACACGCCTTCCAATCCCTTAGTGGTATGTAATGTAAACAATAGAATAAGCAGTTGAAGCAAGTTCAAATGCCAATACGCATATTTGTTTGTTTTTCTCTGGAAACTCTGCCTTGAATTTCACTTTCTAGAAATCTTCCCATAAATTGCCAGTAAAACATAAGTTGTACATTCCTATGGGTTGGTTTTTGCTTCTTGTTAATTTATCAATTGTGCGTCATTCTTAACTTCGGACTTCTTTTTTTATGGGACAAATCCAGGACCATCAGCAGTCACCTCATACCCTTTTTGGTGTATTGTTGACTTATATTTTTTTACAAGCTTTTATTTAACTTACTCTGTATGTATGTATGAATGTTAGTGCGGGTCAAATCTTGTAACTAAATTTTGAAACAGTTATCCTCAACCAATTTAGATGAAAGTTTGCATAAACGTTTAGTTTGGACGACAATACATTAATATTGAGCTTCTAAATTATACAAGATAAACCTATCGAGTTTGGGCTCATTTGTTTTGTCCTGACAAAGTCTCTGATGTGACATGACATTCAATGTCTGGTGATGAAGTCTAAGGTGGCCATAGGAACTTCTAAGCTAAACAAGATAAACCTATCGAGTTTGGGTTAACTAGTTTTGTCTTAGTAAACACTTTAATGCTACATGATATCCAAGGTCTGAAGATGGAGACAGAAGGTGGACTGTAACTAAACAAGATAAGGTCGTGGCTAGCACTCTGGTGCTACATGACATTACTACAACTAAAAAGTAAAAAAAAAAAAAATGAAAAAAATCATTTAAAAAAAGCTAAATAAAATATATAGTAAAAGCTTATTGTTTTTAAAGTAGTAGTAAGTTTTTAATTAATTACCTACTTGCTTCATAAGTAATGTAAATAAATTTACAATACCGTTTTTTTTTTTTTCGTGCGGATATCCCTTCGGATACCCCCCCGCCGGTCCGCGAGGGCGGTTATGTCGGGCTTGAACCGACCAAAACCGCACGCCGTCTCGGGTCTTAAGACGCCGGGGTGTAAGGTTATCCATAGAGCATATCCCTCGCACCCCGACTGACCCTGGGCCATCCCCGTGTTTCGAGATGGCCCCCTTACTTGCTCTCCACTGTGCCATCTGCTAATCAGAGGGACACGTGGAAATCGTCCGAACAGCCCTCAACAGGGCCGTCCTCGCCTCGGTCGGGGTTGGCCGTAGGCGGCAGCGTCTCTCCCACCCTAGGAGAGAGGCGTTGCTGTCTCCGTTGCCCAGGGTGCACTGCGTGGAGGTCCCCAACCAAGCATCCCAAATTTACAATACCTATAAAGGAATTAAAAGGTATTTTTTTTTATACCACTCAGCTGGCAGACATGCTCACGGCCCACCTGATGGGAAGCGGTTACCGCGGCCTATGGACGTGTGCAACACCAGGGGCGTCACACTCGCGCTGCCGACCCTGTAAAAACCTTCTAATGCCCTTCTTGAAGAACCCCATATTGTAGTGACTTTTAGACTTTTAGTCAGTGTTTAGTCGTAGTTAGGTAGTAGTGTAATTGCACAGAGCATGCACTCATTTATTCTGTAACTGACTCTGCCCTGATAAAATTTAGGCGATAATGTAGGCAAAACTTTATATAAAGGTATGTAAATGCAGGATCGTGAAATAGTGTTCCTGACGGCCCGTGTGCACCCTGGTGAAAGCAACGCTTCCTGGGTGATGGACGGCACGCTTGCATGCCTGCTGGGCAGCTCCTGTGCCGCAGCAGCTCTCAGGCACAAATATGTCTTCAAAATTGTGCCCATGCTCAACGTCGAGGGAGTCATCAACGGATGGTGAGTCAAATAAAATAGTTGTCCTCATTAAAGTATTTACTTTATTAACTTCGTTACATCACTATTCTTTAAATTCTTGAGTTTCAACTTACTATACTTAACTAGGTACGTCATGTATATAAACACTATCTTATACCACTATTTCAAATGATATGTCCAAACGATTAATATTCTTTCAAATTTCTTATATTAAATTAATACGTTTTACGGTTTATCATTAAAACATCGGAGATCTGACGTTTCTACGTTATTTACCTTAGAGGAATGTAGCTACCTATATGTGGAATACTCATTTTGTGATATTCGAAATTACGAAGACGGAGGCAAGTCGCATACGCGCGAGTCGCCAGCATCTTCAAACCTTAAAATCATATTGCCCCTAATATACCTTCGAAATCTCCATAATCATTCATGTTTAAGCTTGAAATACTATGATACTAGAAGTCTCATTTACATAACTTGATATCGATATCAAGGCGTACAGCACACCCTCAACACAAGCAGCTATAGTAAAACCTTAAAAATACGTATAAATGCCTCAAATTATTGAAATAATACTTTTGGTAGAGTGAATACCTAATTGTCACAAAAAAGATAGGTTAGCCGGCCAGGCGTGTACTAGTAGCTAGGGGGCGCCAGCATACCACTGGCGTGGACGGAATGCTCGGTGGCGTCCGGCTCAGCGGTGGAGGGTGCGTCGTCGGCAAAGCCGTCGCGTTGTTCGTTACTCAGGTACGCGGCGGGGTCATCACCTGCCATGCCTTCGTCGTCATCGTACGGACCCTGCGTCGCCTGTTCCTTCTGATCTGGCTCGGTTTCATGCGCATGTGCGTCAGCCGCGCGTGAATAGTGAGAGTCAATTTGCGGTGATGACGCCATTCCTAGCTTCTTGACATGTGGTGATTGTACTCCATCGAGCGACGTAGGGCGCAGCTTGCCGATGAGGTCGTTGAGGGTGAAATGAGTCGGCAGATGTTCCGAGCGCGGCGGCGGCGGCGACGACGACGTTAATGGATGAGCGGTTGTCGTCGTCGTCATGGACAGCGGCTTCCTACAGATCAAAACATACCGACCCTCGTGTTAGAGAGCCGTTTAAACAACCAACGTGTTTCAACCTCAGTAGTGAATGGTATTGGTTGTGTTAAGTAGTTTAAATTTTAGTTATTTTATTAGTACTTTTTATGAGAGGGTTAAATACAATTCAATTTGAATAAAGTATCACTTGGACAAGAGATACCAAGCAAAGCCCCCTTCACCCACCCACCAAATTATATCGTCAATTTTGAATATATTTGTCTAATTATTGTAAACAATGTTGAAAATTATAATGACGCTATCGTCAGAACAGCCAAATGTTGTCTGCTGGGTGTAGGGCTTTTGTTTGGTGGTTGGGTTGGCGCAGAGGCCTTATCCCGCGGGCCAGCACGCTATGAGCATTTATTCCATTCTAGTTCAACTTATAATGTTAGCACACTGACTACATCTTAAACTAATATCCCAAATGTTATTATAACAGTTAATCATGTCGACTTTTTGACATGTTATATTCACATAACAAATTGTGAACTTGAAAGCTGTGTAATAAAGCCGCTGATAGTTGAGTTAGAGAGAGCGCGCGGCTAGTCGGGGAACGGGCCTCCGGAGACGGCTGGCATCTCACCTGGCATTACCCCTGCGCTGAGGAAACGGGGATGGAGCCGTAGTTGTAGTAGTAGCAGCGGGTCTGTTCGCAGATGAAGTCCTTGATCTCTCCGCAGTGCTGTGGCTCCCAGTGGAACGTCGGTGCCTTTAGCGAGACGCACCCATTCGTCATCACGTGCTCCGTTCTGGAATACCAACTAATTCTTTATGCAATATGTATTGTAAAACCCGTACAACAATTAAGAAAACATTGATTGCCCTTTAATGTTAAGCTATTTATAAAAGAGTTAAAACGTTGCCAACAGAGCGCATAGTGGGAAAAATACGTAACCAAAAATTTTCAAGAGAATTTTCCAACATGGTTTATGGCCTGGGAACTTAAGTATACTTCTACAGAATGAGAAACTCTACAGATTTCTATACTTGTATTTTGATAAACTTCTATTCAAAGTCAAGCGAGATAATTTATGACATATTTTCTTTTTTGAAAAATAGTTTAGTATATAATTTTGCTATACCCGTGTCTGGCGGTGCGCTGCGGCGCGGTGCTACCCTGTGGCACGTCGAGGGGGTCCATACTGTCGTCTGCGTGCTGACTGGGTGCATCCAATGTAAGGCGTCTCATGTAGTTAAAAGTTGCGTTGAACGGTAGCCCAGTGCTCATCCACAGATACATGTCCGTGCCCAAATTGTTGCCAGATGTCCAAAAATCGTACTTGTTGTAACCTGGAATTCAATACATTATTTTTACTTCTTCGTTGATATGTTTCTTCGCTTATTTTTTCTTCGCTTATATTTTTTCTTCTTATATTTAATTTTTATAGAAATGTGATGAAGTAAATTTAACTCACCTGCATTAGTCAAGTATGTTGTTATGGAGTCAGCCTTTTCCTTCGTTTCAAAAGATGCGAGCTGCAAACCTAATGATCTGCAAACATAATAGATTAGTAGATAAGCAACAGTCATATAAGAAGTACAAAAACTAAAGCTGATATCATAGATCACAAAATTATCAGTATACAGAATAAGATTTTTCCGAGCTCTTAAATTTGTCACGCGAACGTAACTGCAAGCAACAGTGTCGTCATTAGCAACAACCCAGCGTTCAGGGCGTAACGTGTGTAAATTAATTACAAGAAGACTACGCATGATGTCACACAGCTGCTAAATAGTAATTCTGCGCTACGCTAGTATATAGCACTAAATTACACTTAGGTATAGACTGCCAAGACCCGAGTGAATACAATAATATCAATTTATGTACTATGTAGATATAACTGTTTCTTTTTAAATTGCATGCGTATTACAACATCCTCGAATACTAATCCGAGCTTAACCAACCCTGCATTTACTTTACGACAGTTGTACAATTAACTTACGTTAACCATAAACGCGATTCCGCTAAATAACTATCGTGGCTAATAGTATTCAGCTATTAGCCTGTACAGTGTACAAGTTGCGCCAAAGCCTGTTTATCGAGCTGCAATTTATTTACTAAAGACAGCCCGTTCAACTCGTGGCCTTGCCACGATGGAACCGCATTCCTACTCCCAAGATCAGAAAACTTAAAGGAACTTAAAACATCTATAGTTAAATGCACAACCTACTAACAAAATAAAATATTAATTGTATCTAAATGTCTAATCTATTGGTAAGGTATTGAGAAATTTGAAACTGAAACCCGTCCGGAAATTTAATTGTCAATTGTTGAGAAACTGACCGCAGCTTTCAACGAATGTTTTGATTATGAATTAAACCATCGGAAATTATGCTTCACTTGAATTTGTCACAAGTTCTGCGAAATGTCACCGACAGTAATTTATTTGTTTTTGCCCCATCTGCCTTTTGATCTTCGTAGATCTGGTTTTATAATCTGCCATTTATTTTTTTATGGTTACTGGTGGAGAAGAGAAACATTGTGAAATTTTCTGAATAGCGTTGAAAATGCACTTCTCAATGTCAATTACTATTTTTTCTTATTCCTTTCCGATAATTATAATTAAATGTTGCGAAAATCGGCAATACTTGAAATGTCATCGTCGCCATCAGTACCGTTAGTTTCTTTTTGTCGTTGCGATCAAAGCGAACCGTAACATGACTCGAAGCAGTTTGTAAATTATCCACGGGTCCGGTGTTATTGCCACCAGGGACCGCGACGCATGAGCATAAAACTTGTCGTCACGCAGCACCTGCTCCTGAATTGCATTTCATCACGCCTGTCACGCCGCCAATTTGAGTCATGTTTTACGACAATTTTACCGCGCCCTTAATCGATTCCTTAGTTTGATCATTTTCCTGGTCCCCTTTATTTACTTGGTGATATAGATATTGTCTGCTTGATGCTTGTGAGCTTCTTATTATCATAAACAATTGCAACGAAAACGTAAATAGGTCGTGACTTCGACGCGGCAGAAGGACATCGTGACCGAGCTACGAGGCTACTGACCTTTCATAGCAATTTAAGCATGCACGTGGTTCGGATCTAGATTGCAGAGTACGGCACCTCTACGGCTTCACTATGGCGCTTACTGCATAATATATACCACTTTAAACAAGCCGAACCATTTTCTTGCACAGGAAATCATTACTCGTTTGAAACGAACTAACGGGCGATTGAAAATTTTTCTTTAAGTTAAAAGGAAGTCTATATTGGGTGCGTTCCACAGCATTTATGCAGTGTTTTAAGCAATAACTAAATGCATAAAATAGGCCAAGGCCATTAAAAGTACAATTAATGTTAGTGTAGACCTCCTGGTCTACACTAACTTTTATAGTTAATACAATACGTTACACGATCAAACTATAATTTCTCCTTCCAAATGCATTCAATTTTAATGTTTATAATTCTGCCAATCTCAAATGTGCGATGGAGCCCTAATATTATAGTCAAAAATTAAATGGGAAACATACAAAAAGGTCAGTTTAAATCGTTCATTAGATTGATGGCTTCTGAAGCAAAATCGTCACAATTTCGCCAGAGTAAAATAAAACGTACCTAAATTTGTCTACAAAATTGTCAATGGCGAGATACTCCATTTGTTTTTCATGGTACGACGAGTAACAGAATAATCTGATTACCCGGTCGCTGTATGAAAAGGTCCCAGAAGATTAGCCATAGAGGCCTTTTATCCGTCTTAAGTTAATGTAGAATCCTTCAAATCATTCGTGAAATACTTCCATGTTACACAAAGTTAGAATTTTCACTTACATTTCATACCTCGTAATACAAAAAGATAAATAAGCGGCGATAGCCCAGTGGCGTACGTAACGGACTGCTGAGACGAGGACTCGAGTTTGATCCCCAATCGCCCCGGGCACACACTTCTGACTTTTCGTAGTTATGTGTGCATTCATAAATGTTAATTATCGCTGGCTAATAATGTGCCCGGTAGATGGCAATAGGCTCGCCCCCTATTACATTGGGACCTTAACATAACTGGCGAATCGTGGGTGTGTAAGACACCTCTGCCTACCCCTTCGGGGATACAGGCGTGAAATTATGTTATTATGTTATAAAAAACTATAGTCTGACTCTGTTCAGTAAAATCCCTTAAATAAATGTTGATGAAATTCGAATATAGTGGTTTCTGGACCGTTACAACTGTGTTTCGTTACGACAATTGTCTCACTGATTGTAATCTAGAATAGTAGTAAAGTAATTACGGAAGTACTTGGTGCTGATAGATTCTCGAGTTTTTCCTGCAGCTCGTAACGGTAATATAAATCACCCTGCACTTCCTGGTGGCAAAGCGTCAACGCGCATTCAGGCGCTAGGCACGCTTGTTAACGCGGACCTAACTCTACCTGTGTTTGGTACAACTTGAACAGAACACGACACACCAGATAAGACCATACGAAATCACGATTACAGAATACATCTCACGAAAGACTGCTTCAATGTTGCTAGTGAGGTGCAAACACCGTTAATACGTTATTTACATTCGAAGCGATGGAACCATAAGATTGTACATTATATAGTGAGTAGAAAAAAGTATTTAATAAGTGCTTTTTTTTATTCTGAACTTTTAAAGCAACTTTCACACGCTACTGCGTTCCAATGACACGAGTTCAGTGCTTTCTAGACCCAAATACGTATATATACTATAGTGCTTGTAAATAAGTGGTTAGAGATATTTAAAAAAAATACTTGGGTTTTTTTAAATGACAATATTTTTATTGGAATTCTTGTCTGTTTGTTCGCGATGGACGCAAATTCTACTGAACGGATTTTGATGCGGTTTTTCTATTAGAAAGGTCTTGTTCAGACTTAAAATCTGCTTATGTTTGATTGCAATTGGAACCGGAAATATGACCAATAAACGATATCCAACCACCACGCGGGCGGAGTCGCAAGCATCAGCTGGTTAATTAACTAGCTGATGCTTACGGCTCCACCCGCGCGGAGATTGGTTATCGTTTTCGGTCATATCTATGGTTCTACTTAACCAAATACAAGTCTAATAAAAAACCGTTTCAAAATCCGTTCAGTAGTTTTTGCATCCATCGCGTCGAAACATTTTTTTTTTATGTTCAGAATCTTTCATTTAACATAACCCAATTAATTTGTTTTAAAAACCTCCAATGCAGTGATACAACTTATTTAAAATGTTCTAATAGAATAATAAATAAATAAATATACTACAACATTCTACACAGCGCTTTCTAGACCCAAAGTAAGCATAATTTAACTAGCTTGTGTTATGGGTTCCAAAATGTGGATAAACATACTTAATAAATAAATTCGAAATTCGAAATATAATAAATGCGAATTATATATATATAAATAACTACCCAGGAATGTGTGGCAGAATTACATTTTACGCCAACACCAAATAATTGAGGCAATGGCAGGCAGATGATACATAATATGTAGAAACATCCAGACCAATGTAAATTGACATATTCAGGTAAAAAAATATTATCACTGAATGAGAATCGAACTCGTGCCCTCTGACGTAGCAGCCGAAATGATACTATGTAGGGATCGAACCCATATCACTCTTCATTACGATTACGATTCGACTGCACTAATCCCTGAATATACTCTTTTCCTCTCCTTCCTTTCCCTCCTATTATAACTCCTTTTATACTACCAAGTCAAGAAAATACAGCGTCTCCTTAAATGACTCAGGCGAACCGTTTATACAGCTCACGAGCTTTTTGAATTGTTCATTAGGGTGGCTCTGATTTAGGCTGAAAATGTATTGTATTGCAAAATTACATAATACATAAATAAAATAACTTCACGCCAGTATCCCCGAAGGGGTGGGCAGAGGTGTAGTGCACACCCACGATTCGCAAGTTATTTTAGGTCCCAATGTAAAAGGAGGCGAGCCTATTGCCATCTACCGGGCACATTATTAAGCGAGCGATAATCAACATCTTTAAAACACACAACTACGAAAAGTCAGAGGTGTGTGCCCGGCGCGACTGAGGATCGAACTCGAGACCTCGTCACGGCAGTCCGTTACGTACACCACTGGGCTATCGCAAAATTAATTGCTATTAATTTGAGTTAAACTGGGTTCTCACGTTTCAATAAATTGAATCCAGTGTAGAACCAGTAGAACCACTTCAGCGTTAAACCTAATAACGCAGTTTAGTTGTTGCAATTATTTTGCATTGATCTAAGTTCCTGAAAGATAAGATTGGGTATTGTTAACTGTCTCACCTGCAGTACTGATAGGCAAGGAAATAGTTGAGCTCCGGGCTATAGGGGTTCATTCTTGATATAAAATATTGTACGCCATCTAGCTGGATGGTTGTTATCCTTTGAGCTGTAACAAGAAACAAATAAATTATTCATAACTTATATTACTATTATATACTTCACCCCCGCATATCCTGCAGGGAGTAGGCAGAGGTATTTTATTATATCTACTATATCTTTTGTCCCACTTTATAGTAAGCGAACCATCCCCTCCCTACTCTTCAGGTCCCACCACTAAATATTCTCGGTATGTATGTTCGCCGCAAACAGAACAACAAAAACTACATCAGCAGAGAGCATCATTAAAGCAGCCACGCGTAAACTCGGAGTCCTGAACAAGCTGGGACGGTTTTTCACGCTGCTGCAGGGTCTTTTAAACAAGATCAACAAATCCATTCTGGCGTTGAGTACTGTAGGCTTACCATGAAATGCACATCCGCAATTGCGGGCCCGCACGAAACACGAACGAAAGAAGTATCATTCAGGTACCATGAAGTTCGTTCTTTCGGTCGGGACCATAAAGTATTATCAAGATGAATCAAACATATCAAGGAGAATTTCGTTTACAATATATTTCTATTAAAAAATTAACTATTATAAAGCAACATATTAAAAAAATATTATATTCATTTGTATTGGATTATGATAACCTTTCCACCTTCTGAAATAAGTCGTATAGTATCGTGTTTTCATATTCATTTTTTTTGGCAAGCATTCAAAATTCCGTATTTTGCGGTTTTATGTCAATTCATGGTAGGGTTTAGGCCGAATGAATGTCATGTACCGTCTTCGGGCCCGATTGAGAAATAATCACGTTTCATGGTAGGCACTGTACCTAGTTGTAGCGACGTGCGGTCTGCCCTCGGTCCACCCTCGAGCCCTTACAGTTGCGTAGAGATATTACGTCTTTGGCAGTATTTTTCCGCCTCCACCATAGCGAGTGTTCCGATGAGCTTTTCCAATTAGTTCCACTCTACTGAACAACACGTACAACGCTGAGGTATCACCCTCACACGGTGCAAACAATTCCATCACGAAGCAAGCGGTTTGGCACCAGTTTTCTTTGCCGGACCATCAAGGTTTGGAGGAAGCGCTTCCTTATTCCTACAGTCCCGGGTCCTTTAAGGGCGACCATTGTAGCATTATCGGTGTCTGTAATGGTGACCTTAATTTCTGAGCTTACCAACAGGCGAGGTGAAATTATAATGACCTTACTATTTTTTTTTAAATAGGGCTCTTTTGCCAAACGCCTGGTACTGTAAATTAAGATCTTTACTATTTTAATTTTATGATGTGAAGAATTTGATCATAATATTTTAATTATTATACTATCTCATCGTCACTGTCGCTTCAGTGTCACTGATTAATTTTGATATTCAATAAAATCGGGAAGTTAGCAAATAATATTATTAGTAGTAGTCCATTTTTCAAAGTTGGTTTTCTCGCCTAGTTATCTCACCAGCCTCTAAAAAGCACCTATCGTATTATTCTGTGGAACTAAATGATTTATTTTTTTAGCTAAAACCTACCATTTAGTTAAGACTGTAACCCATAATTTCAAAGTTAGAATATAGACACGCAATCCGTCCGCTCCGAGATTATATTGGGTAATTTATGTAATAAAATCCGATAACTCTAATCTGTAGTGTACTTGAATGACATTTGACAGTGACAACCGTAGTTCCGATTTTCGCCATTTTACAGAAAAGCTGGTACAACTATACAATGGTTCTTAACTTGGAAATGAATTTGACCCGAATAATGACGCGCCCTCCTTGAGTTCATTCATTGCGTTTAATGTGAGTGTTACGAGAGCGAACGCCCTCCTCAGACCTCATCCCATTACCTTCAGATTTACGTGATGTGTCAATGTCACATGACATTGACAGTCGTATATGTTTGCTTTCAAACATAGTAATAATGCGAGATGTAGGTGATGTTGATTTGGTATTTAGTAAGTGCCAATAGTACTTACGACCTTTGTTGGCTATTGACTATTTTGTAATATATTACTACACTTTTTACCCAGTGAGTATAATGGCGGGCGCGGCGCGGCGCCTAAAGTTCATTGTTATGAATTTCACAATTTCGCCAGTCATTTTCGTACCATGACTGCAATATAATGCAGAGACGTGCACCACATACGAGACAGCTTTTTGCGGTTGGACCTCCCGCTGCGATGTGGTGACAATAATTTATATTAAATGTCCACGGTATAGTGGTTGACCGCAAAACATTAGGTACTACCTATTTGAATACGAATTTAAGCGCTGCTGCGTTTTCTTATATGTCATGTCTTCATTATATTCAACTCAAGACACTATGTAACTCAAATACAAAACATTAAATTTCAAATAAAATAAACTATTAGTGTGGATGATTTGGCAAAGTTCACGCGCAATCTTCAGATAGCGGTCAATGCACCTTGATAATAGATTAGAACTGCAATGTCATCCACTTTAAATAGCATAGACGCGAATCTCACGCTCGGTCGAGCACGAATACTCCGGACTGCATCTTTACAACCACGACCATTATTAAACAAGACCACGACCTCGTTCCTACAAACAAAACCAAGATTTTGTTTTCTTTAGAAAGTAAGGACATTCAAAGTGACTGCATAATATACGTACTTACCCCGTGAAATGCAATAGTCCTATTACGAACAAATCAAGAATGATAAGTCTTGTAACTCAGTACGCATTATGATTAATGATAAGTGTGTAATTAAATGCATCCTGCTTCATCTGATTTACATACTAGTTGTAATGATAGCGCATTAATTGGCTCAGGATGGGATGGACGCTTCGTCAGTCGTTCTCACGAACACTGACATAGAAAAGAGCGAATTTATTCCCAAGCTACATATTTGCTACATTAGAAGCTATATCTCTAATTAGTACTCTAGTAAAAATCTCATTTATAATAGCACAAAAATGAAGCGCTATCCGTGTATAGTTTTAACTATGATTTTAACTAATATGAAATGTATAATCGCAAGCTATTGACTTAGTAAGGAGAGATTAGGTATCCGAATTTCCATTCAAGTCTTTATTTCAAGAGATGAACTTTTAGAATTGCAGTACAAGTAAATTTACTCAGCGTCGATAAATCTGTTAGTCACTACACGTCTATAAATAGAATTCATGCATTCAGAAAAGAGGATTTAGTACTTTATAATAAAATTTCTACTGCTTCAAAACACGTACGATTCCTATAATTAATGGCTTTTAGCATCTAATTTATCTACCTCTATCTCGTCTCACACACCTTTCTTTACTTAAATCTCAGAATATGTGCATGGATACGTTCGCAGATATTCGTACATGGATTGCTTTCAAACATATTACTCAGTAACTTAATGGTATATCGTGTAGGACGTGAGAATCCTGAGTTCTACAACTGCACTGCCCTCAGTTATTGTGTCCTGAGTCTGCGATTGGTATCCTTGCATAATGAAGCCTCATACATAAACGATGACGCGCATTACTTGCCTACTTCGCTTTTACTATGTGTTTGAGGTTTCTTTGACGAATGCTGCATTCTGCAATCACCTCAAGATACAATATAACTGTTTAGTAATATTTATTATGTTGATATTTTTAGTAGCCTAGTGGTATGGGTAATGGACTGCTGAGACGAGGTCTCGGGTTCGATCCCAGGTTTTACCATGGCACACACCAATGACTTTTCGATGCTTTTCGAAGTTATGTGTGTATTTATCGCAGGCTTATAAGTGCCCGGTTAATGGCAATAGGCTCGCCACCTATTACATTGGGACCTAAACATAAACTGGTGAAATGTGGGTGCTAGCACCTCTGCCTACCCCTTCGGGGATATAGGCGTGAGTTTATGAGATGATGAGAATGATGATATTTTTTGCATTACTTACATTTACCCTAATTCAATTAAAAGAGGACTTCATTATGCGTACATACGTATAGTGAATGTAATTATTGTTTCCAAGTGCAAAACTTATAACGCTAATAGAACTTGTGTTGTTGATTGCACCTGAGTGCAAAGGCAGACCAAGAACTTCAACGTTTCCGCTTATGGTTGCATTAATGAACCTATTCAATCCAAATAATCGCAGATGTATGTGACTACAAAGCTATGTATGGGTATAAAGGCAGCGTTAAAGAACGTTTAGAAAGTGGTGGCCGACAGCGAGACGAGTGTACACTAGCAACAATAAGCGTCGGGAAGTCGAGTCACGTCTCGTGACTCATGCGCGCGCGCCGCATACTGATGAACACCATCGGCACTCCCGTCCCGTCCGCCTGCTCTCGTCGACGGAACCACCAAGACGTGGATGGCAGTATTCCGTATAGTATATTGCTAGTTTTGTAGGCGTACTGGCATCCCTATGTGACCAGGGCTGCCCAATACACACTGCCATAACCATACTAGGATGATAAAGTTATGACTTAAGTTACATACGGTGTACTTAAAAAATATATTTTGTAGAATTAGAAAACAAAGTTCTCGGTTGTCTTAATGTAGAAAACCAAGACACACACACAACCCTGATGTGTTTAGGGGTGAGTGCACTCGATTGCCGTTGCCAGCGTCGTCTTCGGCTGGATATCCGGCGAGCTCATCCACCGGACGTTAACGGTTTGCTGTCCAAAAACTCGAGGCAAATGTCACGTTTGCTTGGCGCACCGCAGAATTGCAAACCAACATCGCGATTTGAACTTGCCAACTTTTACTGTAAGAGTTTTCCACTATAAGAGTGCATCAGTAACAGTAATAAGTTAACTATCGCACCATCTACTCTCAAAATTATACGGAAGTCCAGACCGCCTTCTGCTTTTATGAGTAATGCAAAGTCTTTTGAATCGATTAAGATACAGTTTTCAGGAATTTAATCAAATTCACAAAGCAAATTTTTTAATACTTTTGGGCTTCTATTATGCAATAGGTGTGCGAAATATATATAACCCTTACTTTTGAATGAAAATTATACACACGTATATTGCAGATGCGATAGCTATTTTTAGCTGTAAAAAAATAAAACGTGTTTCATAACAAGATGCCGTTTTCCGGTATTTTTCGCCACATAAAAAAATACAAAATATTTAAACATGTTGATTATTGATTATTTAGCGACTTTGTTTTCGATTGAATTAGTACTAATTTTGGAATTCTATGGTTTATTTAGTCCGTTACTTTTCTCAGTCCTGTAAATCAAATTGATTACAACAGACAAAAAGTTCGTTATCTTTTGTTGAAATATGTATAAAAGAAGGATTTCCTAATTTTATACATATTTCATATTATCGGAATATCATATCATATTTGTTTTCATAATATCGGAAATTTCCGTGAATATTACTATTTTGTATATGTATGTTTTCATTGAAACAAAACTGTTAACTAATCCTATCGTGGTTTATTTTTTGTCATTTTACTATTTATACTTTTCAACAATAACTTTGCAGATGTTTCTTAGATAACCTTTTAGTATACTCGTACCACTATGACTAGGTCGCTACTGTCAAGTACTATCGAGTAAACGTTTTCCAGCAAGTGTTATGCGATCTCGCGTCATTCGATTTCAAGTAAGGAACCCTGCAGGGCTAGCATGAGGACAAAAAGTCCCAGAGGAGTGGAGAAAAATTTGTCTCTCCCTCCGTTTTTGTCCCTTTAGCTACCACGGCGTCGAGGAGAGACTAGTTTGTCACCGGGGACAACGTTTCTCCACTCAATGCTACCAATATACAAAAAAATATTTTTCAATACCAAATCTATGGTTACCGTATAATACTGGTTTTTTCAAAGTAATATTCGACAAAATTGACAAAACCTAGCAACGTGCATATTTTATAAGCGCAATAGTGACTTTTAAAATTATCAGTATTATGCTGCAGAATATTATTATTAACTGTGACATATACTCAAAAAGTGAGCCATATTGATGAAAAAGAAAAACAATCTGTCATTAACGTTTTTTACCCGACTGCGCCAGAAGGAGGGTTATGTTTTCGAGAGTATGTATGTATGTATAATTGATTGGCACGATCTGCAACCTGAACGGCTCGATGGATTTTAGCTTGAGAGGTGTCGTTAGATTCGTATTTACTGTGAGAGTGTCACTGGGTATATCAACATAATTAAAAAAACGAAATGGTGGATTTTTGGCGCTAAAATGTATGTTATTCAAAAAATTTTTTCACTCAAACTTATCGAGTAGGGTATCAAAATGAAGAACTTTAAAAGGGGATTTCAAAAATATATATATCATAACTAAAAAGTACACAATAAAATTATTAATAAAAAAATCAAATAACCAATAAAATTAGGGCAGTCGCCTAAAAAGACCGAAACAAGTTTGATAGCAGGCGGGACCCAGATGCAAATCATAACCCCAAAGAAAATTAGTGGGTCCCGCCTGCTATCAAACTTGTTTCGGTCTTTTTAGGGCAGTCGGGTTATTTGATTTTTTTATTAATCTTTTTGACATGTTTATTTATTGACCCGGAACATAATGAGTGAAATTACGAAGAAAAAGTTGTAAGTATACTGTTATTGTGAATAAATGTGTGAATACTGTGAATTCGCTCTAAACAATTTGTTACAAAGAATACATTTTTTAGGATTAGGAGCATAGCAGCCCAAATAAGAGTTTTTTAGAATAGCTAGGTATTATACACATTCACATGCGATTATGAAATGCAACATTATTTACCTTATAATGTACTGGCAAGCCATCTGATTCATTTAAGGGCCGTAATGCGTTATTCAATGCATTGCATGCATATAGGGCCATTTTTTTTTACGTGCGGAAATCCCTTCGGATACCCCCCCGCTGGCCAGCGGGGGTGGTTATGTCGTGTCTCGACTAAAACCGCACGGTGTCCTCCCCAAGTGTCCGTTGCCGGGCACCCCGGGTAAGGCCTCGAAAGGATAACCACAGGGTTGCCGGCGGACTTTGGCCGCCACCGCGGCCTCGCCTGGTGGGGTCGGGTTTTATCCCGCTTCGGTGAGTTGGCAGGCGTGTGTAGGGCACACACGACACGCCTCCGCCACGGCCTGCTTCTGTAAGGACGGCGAGTCAGCCAACTGCCGTCCTCAGGCCCCGATCATGGAGGTCGGTAGTCCCGGGCGTAGATGAGTCTGCGGCGTCCTCGCCGCAGATTGCGAATCTCGGGGGGCAGGGTTCTCTCCCGCTCCCTCTCCGCCGTCTCTTTCGCGCGCATTACCTGCTCGCAGAAAGAGGCGGCGGCGTGCCACTTACTCCCGTCGGAGACCACGGCCCTCACCATGTTCTCCAACGAGAGAACGTCCACGCCCAGGACCGCAACGATATCCCGGCGTTGACTCGCTCACGCAGGGCACTCAACCAACGTGTGGAGCGCCGTGTCTTCGCCAGGATCCTCGCAGTGCTGGCACTGCGGCGTTATCTCCCGGTGGATGCGCCACAGATACTTACCGAAACACCCGTGTCCGGTAACCATCTGGCACATCCGGTAGGAGAGGTCCCCATGGTCCCTCTCCAACCACTCCTTCATGATCGGTCTCACCGCCGCAATGGTGGATTCTCCCCACCTTGGGTGCTCAAGTCGCACCCTCCATGTCTCCATGAGTTCCTGGCGGAGCAGGGACCGCTGAGCCCTGATTTCTCGGGGCTCCGGCCTATGGCCCCGCTCCAGCGTCTCCTTGCGCCACTGATACAGCAGCGCAAGGGCTCTCGCTTCCAGGTCCCATGGAGGGGTCCCGGCTAGGAGACATGCCGCCTCGACGGAGATCGTGCGATACCCCCTGATCACTCTGACGGCCATCGTTTTTAACGGGCTGTTTAATACAGCCACGTTGCGGGCCGCCAGAGTCTCCGCCCATACTGGGGCTCCGTACAGGGCCATGCTTCGCACGATCCCCAGGTACAGTCTCCTAGTGGGGGCGTTGGGTCCCTTAACGTTTGGCATCAGCCGCGATAGCGCGGCCGCAGCCCCCCTCAGAAATATAGGGCCATATGTTTAGAAATCCTATAATTTCGTATGAATTTCCTCTCTGGCAATTCGAACACGTTCATTTGATCCCGCAGCATACGCCGCTGAATTTTTCGTTGTTGTGTTTGTAGCTCACTTAGGACGAAATAGCCGCGAGAGATTTTTTATTGTGTTTTATGCAATCTTTATTTATTTATTTATCAACTCTTGTCCCCACCTCAATAGTCCGGAGACTAATATCTCTCTATCAACTGTCCAAAAGAGACAAATTATCTCCACTTTACGGCCGCCGTGCTAAGCAAGTGGAGTAATAGTCCCTTGTCTACGTCACAGCGAGGGATATAAGTTATCTCCTTTGACGCCATGCTAGCTACCGGGGAGAAACACCTTTGTCCCCTGTCAATTTGACATAAGCGGTGGAGAGAGATATTTGTCCCGCGCCCATGTTAGGCCTGCTGTAGATAGGAATAGCTTATTTGAAGAAGAAGTACATTTAGTGAATTCAGTCAAATTTATATTATCCGATCGGCCTCGGCCACAGTTTATTAAGTCTGTAGATGTCGCGTGGACGTCGCGAATATCGTTCTTTAATCAATCAACTTCTCGATAAGCAAACGTAACCTAACTTCATGACTACATTGTATTAATAGTCCATTGAAATGTTATATTTTTTAGGCCTAACCTTGCGTTTTTATTGCGTTTTAATAATATTGCAAAATTAATAATTTAAAAAATTATAATAACAAAAGAAAAAACAAAAGTTACTGTACCAAAGTTGTAGAGAATGTAATTTGCAACAAAAAATGTTAACAATTTTTTTTATCAGATAAATAGTTTAAGAGATATATCGTAAAAACCATTTCAACCCCTGTTTTCAAGATGGCGGCCGTTCGACAAGGGTGGCGACCCCACAAACTTGGTTTTAGCTTTACACTGACCCCCCCTACACATCAAAAAAATAAAATTGCGTCCTCTAAAAAACGCAACCCCAAATGAAATTTTTCAATGGACTATCAAAGATCAGCCGTGTCCGAACGCTTGTTTCTGACACACTCGTTTTAATGTTAATAAATTCTGTAGATGTCGCTTCAACGAGGATATCGTTACTCAATCAACTTACGAGCTGTCGGAAGTTGGCAGATGTAACTGAGGCACGCTTTTGCATACACAAAATGATTCCAACCATATTGCTAGTATCTGGCCACGAGCCACGAGCCACACTAGCGATGTCTCATTACCATTCGTTTATTACCTATCTTGTAGAGGAATCTCACGTCTCTTAAACTTTAATAACTTCCTTCCATTCATCCCTTACCGATGTTACATGCGTAAAAAGTAATAAAAACTGATGTCTTATGGTTTGACCCATTGTGAGAGCTAACTCTGCAATGTCCAATGAGTAATACCTCTTTTTGAACTATAATTCTATAAGCACATACATATTTATCACATTTCTAGCCTTTCCACTCATTAGTATGATAGAATTTTTCCAGAAAGTACAGTGGTTCCGAAGATTTCCCTCAAAATATACACAAACGCACAAAATTCGGCCTCAATATTAGTATAGATATGGTAGGACAACAAACAATACTGTTTATTTTAAACTTAAAATTAAATTAAACAAAAAAGAAACAGAATTGGTATCTTAAGTACTCATTAAAAAAACGCTATCGCTGCATGCTGCATACGAACAAGCGGTACAGCAGTACCGATCAAACTATACCAACTCAAAAATATTGTTCCTTGCTCAAAACTGTAAATAGTCCAACTAGGTCATCCTAATATTGTTTTTTTTTTTTTAAAGAATATTAGTAACCGAAATTACTTATATTCCCCCTAACCTCTCCAGCTAAGCTAAATTGCTTGTGTTAGGAGTGGGTTCACGTCGGTAGTGTAATGGCTAGGATTCGAACCCGGGACCTCTCGATCGTAGGGTATAATTTATTTTATTTTTGGAACAAGAAACAACGAGAAATAACTACGTGCAACCACTCATCCTAAGCGGTTAGAGATCGTTTTTGTGTAAAAAGTTAGATGCTAACAATGCATAAATAAAAACTTTATTTATACTTAGGTACTACTGAAAAATAACCACTCATCCTAAGCGGTTAGAGATCGTTTTTGTGTAATAAGTTGATGCTAACAATGCATAAATAAAAACTTTATTTATACCTACTACTGAAAAATAATAATTACTGTGGAGAATTTATTCGCGTAGAATTCTTTGTTTTTGCGCCCTTTCCTGGTCATTTACGTAATTTGCTATTACATATGCATTCATGGAGAGCTGCAAAACGTCGTATAATAATCATCGGAATGTGTTTCATAAAACAATTGAGAAATATATAATATATACGAATAGCACTATACCTAATTTAGAAGTGTGTTACTCATAGTAATAAGATAATAAAATGGAAGCCTATATAGTCAGGCTGGCAAACTTGATGTCAAATGTTAAATTTGTTTTGCATAAATCAAATGTAACAATGTTTTAGCAGTAGGGATGACTTGAGAGCGGCCAAGAAATTATTTAGATTAATGCTTTTGCATCTTAAAGCCCTTCGGGTGCCAATTTATCGAAAGAATGTGTTAGTCGGAATTAAACCCATAAAACTCTTACGATATCCCGGTTTGGCACTTTGTAAGCCGAGATAAAACTATATTTGAATAATATAAATCTATACTCATTATATGCTCATGCGATAGAAATAAAAGTGGGTGCTATATGATCTCAAATACCGGGTAAAATGGGGTGAATAGAGATCAAGGGCTTAATAAAAATAAAATTTCTTCTAAGTAAAACTATGGACTATTTCAATGTAATAATGAATAAAATAATCAGTTATTTGGTTCGGTATTTGAAATGTTGCAGAAGAAAATAGTGAAAACCATTCTAATAATCCTTTGTAAAAAGGTTTTGCAAATTATGCATTGTGAGTACCTTTTTTTGTTTCGTGCGGAAATCCCCTCGGATACACGGTTATACGGCTGTTGGTTATAGGCATATTTATACCATTTATCTATTTTAGTTCTATTAGTAGGTAAGCAAAAGCCACCTTTCACTGCCTACATCTCTCTTATATTTAGCCAACAATATATCCCTTAAAAGGGCTAAGCCATTAACAAAAATAAATTATGTAATAATAGGTCCAAGATCTAAGATCTGCTGGTTATAGAACTAAATCGACATGCATATAGTGTGGTGAATATTAACAATATACCTGATTAGATCAGTAAAAAATACCCATACTCTAATACTAGTTTCCTGTGTGCAAACAACTTGCGTCATTTTTATGTAATTCCCAAGTTGGTGATATTCGCCTTAGCTGGTAAGTATGATCGATCTGATATACAGAGCAAGACTCTTTTCTTAAAGACGAATCTTGTCTTACATAAATTAAAAAACCTTGCAGAAGCTATTGCTATAAAGTATAATCGTTTAGAGTTATACTCTTTAGTTGAGTTCATCAAAATCAAAAAGTCCAAAGTGTGGAGTACCAGGAAAGGATAAAATTAAATGGTACTGTTAAATGCTTCGTATATATCATCAATCATCATCAAATAACTAATCGCTGTCCTCTGCTGGAAATAGGCCTCTCGCAATGTGCGCCATAGCTCCTGATCCTCCGCGTTCGTATATATATTACTTAAATATTTTAGAACTATTCTGACACTTCTGCTATAATTTATAATCATCCTAAAAACGGATGTATAAGATAATGCATCTTTTTCGTGTGAAGTTTACACAGACATCGTAACATATCAGATTACGAATAAAAGTGCATTCGGGTAGAATTATAAAGAGATTTAAGTACTTTAATAGCTATCATCCCCGAAAAGAATCAGGTACTCGGCCCTGCATTCCAAGCACCATAAAATATCAAGTTTCTGCTTTTTATGAGATAGTAAAGTATTATTATGAAGCCTTATTCAGGAGGGGTACGTCTTACTTGACGGTGGATATCTCTGTACCAGACGTATGTTATTACAATAAGTGGAAATACCAAAACGCAATTCGACACTTCCGATTAAAGGTAGATATTGTTTCACTTAAACAGTGATTAAAAGGTATGTAATCTCGCAACCGCAAACCGTTGGCGCCGGCGGCTGCTGACGTTTGAAGGCGTGCGCTGGCACAAGCGTGTGCGTTGCGCTCAATGCTATGCATTGCATAACGCGAACTAGTTGGCGGATCGAGCGCAACCACCCGACCCTGCACAAGTGCACACGCCCGATGCTCCTTGCACTACATGACATGTATTTCACGGTTGTGCCAAGTTCAATGTTAAATATTATATGTCTTTCGGATACCGAAAGTCTATTGTCGGTAAGACAGTTCCTGGGAAAATTTATATCCAACAGAGTACGTCGTGCTGTAGATTGTGTAATACTAACAAAGGAGTCGATGAACTAGTGTTAGTGAATTGGTTCACGTCAATTGTCTAATTTTTTGTTGAGATGAATGATGATTGGAACGTACGCCTGAAACCGCAAAAGAGTACAAATTATATATTAAAAATTAATGTACTTATTGTAAAAAGTGTAATTTTGGTATCTATTAACACTTTGTGATTGGCGGTGTGCGTGGGAACATCGATCGGATAGTTCGTGGTCGGATAACGATCCGAAGGCAAAAAAGGGACCGAGATAATGGCGAAGGAGCGATGCGCAGATACGATCCCAAGGACGGCGCGCGACTCCTCTCTCGCGCCCGCTACGGAATGTACCTACCAGACTATTTTTAGTAATCAAACCCGATACCGACCCGGCCCTGGTCCCAGCCAGCGAGAGAAACAAATATCCCCGACCATTGGTGATCCCGCTGAAATTGTAAATACTGACGAGCTAGTATCACCGCACAAATACATTAAACGTACGACATAGGTGACAAAAAAACTTGATGAAAACAAAGAATCTTAGCCGAAATTTTTGTGTCAAATGGGTGACTAAACTATTTTTCTTCAATGAGTATCAAATCTGAGATCCATAAGTAAATTAATATAATGATACCACCCGGTGCGGTGGGCACATACATAAATTTGAATTATAGGAACGAAAAAAAAATATTAAAAGAAGATGATCACAATATCACTGGGCTTTCGGCACCCAACGTTTGAAGATTAACTTTATTTAATGTTCCTAATTTCGGTCCCAATTTAGCCACGGTCTGATAGAATTTTCTATAAATCTAATTTAAGGTTTGGTTGATAAAGAATGATTCAGCTGCCTTTTAAGTACCCAACCACAATAATAGATAACCCTAAACATTACTCGAACAAGAATATGGTTATTGTAATAATATGTTTATAAACATAGGATGACTGTGTGGTTACTCAAAGCATGATGTAAAATACTCGACTACAACAGCAAGTATATTAAGTAAGTTTAGTACTATTACCTCTAAATTATACAACAATCCTAATAAATCTATATTGAAAAATTTCCCTTTCCTAATAAATCTATATTAAATCAAATTCTTCAATTCATTACCATAAGAAGTTGCGATGCAACGGTAACATTTATGGTTTATGTATAAATTTGATAGTTTAATGTATCTATTAAATTGATTTTAGTATCTGCAGTACTCATAAACAACCTACTCACCGGAAACAAAAACTACGCAAAAAATAATATTGCTAAATGCCATAATGCTCTTATCAGGCACCTTGAACATACACTTATTAATTGTAGAATGCAATTTATCGTCATGAATTAGGAAAATTTAAGTTCTCCTAGCCTACCGACTGTCAGTGTATAATCTGGAGTCATCTACGGTACCAGTGCAAGAACTACAAGTATGGAGGGAGGCGGCGGTTCTCGGCGCACCATAATATTATTCTATGGAACTGCAGCTAGATGTCCTGGCCACACGACGGCTAGTCGGTCGAGGGGCGATGAACCCCTGCACCTGTCGTAACTCCCTCCGCAGCCCCGCACTATTTTTTCTACACACTGACTTCCGTCGAAGAGTTTTTGCCGACCTGTCGATAACCTGTCCGATAGCTGTAGACACGCCTCATTAGCGGAATCACTCCTTACCGTGTTGATTGGTTTAAATCGTCAGCTTTTCTCACAATCTAGATATTCCCGCGCAGCAATATAATGATGAGGTACACGCTGCATTCCGATAATTGTTGACATACGTCGACAAGTGTCATTGACTTATTATAAGTATTTCTTCCGAGAATTACTACCTACTAATTTGCAGTCAGATGTATTTCAGAAAAGATTAAAATTTGTAACAATATGAACGTTTTTCACATATCTTGCAATAGGTAATATATGGATCTTCTTATTAGTATATAGATATATCAGGCATATAGTATCAAATCTGGCTATGTCCGTTGCAATATATTTTACAGTATACAAAATTCCTTTTTATTTTTGTAGACGGCGACTTAAGTATCTAACTATTACTTTGTAAAAATGTATTACAAATCCCTTTTTCTAATGATGTATTATTCAACATACCTGTAGAGATAAAAAATACACTAATTGAATAAAAACTGTTGGACGTAACTAGTTATGATCCCAATCTGTGTAAGTAACCATCTTTGTTCCCAAGTTCAAAGGACATAACCAAGTTTGATTCCAAACAAATTTCAGGGCCGGACTCCAAACTCACTGGTAAAATAAAAAAGAAATACCTAAGTGTCATTTATTTATTTATATGTATGTACCTACTTACTGGCTTACATAAATTGTAACGTGAAGAAACTACACAATAATGTTAACGGGATGGTCATAGTAATTTATCACACACGTGGCAGAGGCACGCTGCCTGTGATCAGGTCACAGACCGACTTGATCACAGGCAGCCTGCCTGTGCCACGGCCGGTGTAACCAAGTCGAAACATCAGGCAAATCAAAGGTATGTATGTACCTATACCATGATCGCGTTAATTCCCGTTAACATTATTGTAAATCATGAAACGCGAGAGTTTAAAAGTTAAAAAACATGGCTCAGACTACCTATACTATTAAAAGAGCCGATTCCTCTGTGGGCACACATTCCAACTCTTCTGTGGGAAATTCGGTCCCGTGTAGGGTTTCCACAGTGGTGAAAACATTTGAGTAGAAAATTAATTCTTCAAGACTTCGCCAGTTTTCACCGAAATGTTTGATGAGTAAGTTTTTTACGTCCCTTATTTTTAATTGATTTACCGGTACATTCGGTGTTATTTCAGCAGGAGTAATCATGCTCATTATTTTATCTTTCCGGCAAACATTTTCGAAACGTCCAGTTTGAGTTTTATAAAATCTTTCCGACTGGACTAAGACATTACCGATACGCTTCGACCGTTTGATAAAAAATCTTTTGCATTGTGCAAATTGTACTTTCCACTGCCCCGGCGGTTTTAATATAGTTTCAGCTTCTTTTTTGAAATCGTATACAGTAAAATCTTCGCCTACTTTGACAATAGTTGCCTGCTGTGAAATGACATCCATATACTGTTTAGGGCTGAGTATTGTGTCCATTTTACGAAACACCTTTTCACTGTTTCCAAATACTCTGTCTGCAGGAAGATAGGAGTGGCCAGTGACTGGAAATACTAGTTCTACTCCTTTAATTAACGGATTTTCTAATAGCCATTTGCAGCACATCGTAATCATGGTAGAATTTTTATTCTGACCCCCGCAGCCATCGGAAACCAGTCTTATTTTAGTTATATTAGTGAGATCAGTCTTATTTAGGTGGTTATACACAGCAGATGCTATTGTATTTGAATTTTTTGAAAAAGAATGCTCTGTCCATACATTTGCAAAAACGTTATTTTTATGAAGGGGTGCCTTTGAAGTTCCTTCTACAATGGTAAAATTGAAAAGGTATAGTTGTCTGCTATAGTAACACGCACTGTCTGGTACTTTCGGAAGATTCATGTTTTTTTGGCAATCATAAGAAAATATTTTTAGTCCCTCTTCCTCTGTCTTCAGCAGCGAATAAAAAGCTTTTGCTTTTAAATTATGAACTCTTTTTTCTGCCCTATACTCATTCTTCTTTCCATCGTCTTTTTCTAGTTTAATTTTTTCTAGCAGCTGTATGCACGTAGAGCACATATCTGTTTGAGGACTACCAAATCCCAAATTGAATTCTGTGTTAAAAATGTGCCTAAAATAAGACTCTTTAGCTGGTGCTGGACATTCAGATTTATAAAGTCTGTACAGTTTTCGTATATTTAGATCACTTGGCAAATATTTGCGGCTTGAAGTTTTGGTTCGACAATAGTGTGGTTCCGAACACTGAAGTTTGCAAATAAATTCATGGACTGATGCCTTTGTGTTTTTGAACAGATTGGTTTTACGGTCTCCTCCCCTATTTTCTTTTGGAAATTCACCACTTTCAAAAGACTTTTGAACCAAATTTATCACACGACCTTTTTTCAAGCAAAGTGCTCCTAAAAACATCTTTTGACAGACGATTATAGATTGTTTATCAATTTTTACATGGTATTTTATGGTAAACTGCTTGCTAACCCTTACAGGAGTCTGAATTCCGGTCGTAGGATCCAGTTTCAGAGTCCTTGATCTTTTCCTGTTAATAGGTAAGGCTTGACAGCATTTCAATATAATTGCATCCTGATTCCTTTTATCAGCATTCTTATAAAAAGCCGTATGAAATTGACGTAAAATTCTGCCCGTCACTTTGTGGCATTCAAAGGGTTTTTTTTTGTGTTGACAACTTCCAAGAATACCTCTTGGTGGCAAATTCTTTGCAGAATATCTATAAACAAATATTATATATGAACAGATAGAATGTATTTATCCATACTAATATTAGAAATGCGAAAGTCACTCTGTCTGTCTGTCTGTTACGTTTTCACACCTAAATTACTGAACGGATTACGATGAAATTTGGTACAGGGGTAGTATAGACCTTGGGAAAGGCCACACGCTGTGTTTCGTCACGATAACCGACTCAGTATCCTCGCCGGATCAATACCACAGATCCTGGACGCGAGAGCCCTTTCGGTACTGATATAGTACCGAAAGGACTCTCGCGGCGCGGGAGACGCGGGAGTGGGGACATGAGCCCGAGCCTAGAGAGATCCATGCCGTGAAGTCCCGGCTCCACAGGGACACGGTAGCTGAGATGGAATCACGATTTGAAACAATGCGCAGGGCACGCCGTAGTTGCGGCGGTAAGGCCCATGGCCCCGCGTCTGCCGGAGTACGAGAGATGTGTCTTGAATCGTCTCACCTCCGGCAACCAAAGATCCAAAGAAGCTGAGTGCGTTATAGTCGGTTCGAGTCCGACATAACCATCTCACACGATAAAACATGGCTATTTTGATATAAATTAATTAGGTAATTAAAAAGTCGTTCAGTATGTAATAGGTACCCATAAAAATATTGACCTCTAGTCGGTACAGTTGAACTATAGTACGGCCCTGGCATAATATAAACTTACCGTGCTTTTTTAGCTTCGTTCACCTTCCATTTATGTGGCTGTGCAGTCCGTTTCCGTGCCTGGTTTTTATGGACAGGTAAAGGAAAATCATCCATCTTGATGAAAAGCGATACCTTTCACTTGAAAACTTAGTGATTTTAATTAGATTTGCAAAAAACTGGCGAGTAAACAACAGAGGTTTTGCATGGGCGGCCATTACAGTTATGTTTCAAACGGAGCTCTCCTATTGGTTGAATTGGACGTAGCCATTTTTAATACTGAAATTTTTTGGACATAGCTATGTTTGTTTCTAAACCTCATTTTTAAATCAAAATAACTTGGGACGTATCCAACCTTGATGCCAAACTGTTTTATTAGGTTAAAGGTGGAGTTTAAATGAAAATATTGCCATTGAAAAAAGATATTCGAAAAAATATGGACGTAGTCATTTTTGATACTATATGCCTGATATAGTTTTGAGTCGTACTTGTTAAAGAGGTTCTAGGAGTGCATTGTCGCATTGTTCGTGGCATGTCGCATAGTTGCGTACGCGCTGCGGTGCAGTCGCGCACTTGAGTCAACACGCGAAACGCACCGATCACCACATACACACAGCTTTATGGCTCACCTCAATGTCGTAAGCTTTGTTGATATTACCTACCGGTTACGACGGATTATACAAATTTTATTGCGTGTAACAAGCTGTGTTACACGAACATTTTATTTAACATGCACAAATTGTACAATTCATGTAATCATGATCGTGGTTATACATTATCAAATAACCAAAACATTATATTTAGCTTATATTTAATATTTTCAAATTCAGTTTTATAGATTTCTTTATCGTAATACAATAAAGTTTCCATATTATTTAATAGCAAAAATAATACTGAAGGCAGCTATTGTACTCTAATGAAACTCTAACAATGAAGGTCGAAGACCCGTAGGTCACAGCAATCACCTTGCTGCCTCCACCATGCGTCCCATTGTGGTTCTTACATAAGTAATAACTACTTTTGTAATGCTAAACTCATGTGACTCTGTGGGATTTTACTATTTCCTGTAGAATGTATATATGTAAATAAGTATATACTTTATACTAATATTTCTAGAATCTATTTTGACATAGGGTTTTTGTGTAATTAAAATGAGTCTTAAAATGGTTATAATTCTAAAATATATTCTTAAGATTAGTGTCTGCAAAAAAATCTGTCCTGTGTCGGAAAATTCCAAACCAAATGACGCAGAAGGATGTATAAATAATTCAATTGCATGGCTAATGAATAACAATTTTTAACCTATTTATATTTTGTAATCATATCCTTTAAACCAATATACCTCGTAATAACTCTATTCAAATGAAATTTTTAAAGGTCATCATTTCAATATCAATTTTATTTTTTGACTGAAGACCGTATACCTACCGTATCCCAAAAATATAAAATAACATGGCTTTTAAATAATAAATACTGCGTAAATTGACGTACCTGCTGCGGGACCAAGGGTAGCTGCGAACAGCAAGAAACAGGTGGCCAATACGATCTGCATGTTGAGGAGTCGAACGATTTCTGCGGGGAAGAAGCGGATATATGCAGGCACACGCAGGAGTGCACACTATCAACACGGGACACTCGGGCACACTGAACGCGCGTTGCCCGGGACCCCCCCTTATAACAGAGATGTGTCCCGCGCGCACCACCACATGGGACCACTATTGTGACCGCAATCCGCAGCCACATGTACATTTCTCTATTGCTTTAGATACACTCGACAAGTAAGGTACTGAACCAGCAATGTAAATGCCTCATTTATCCTATTCACACGGACGTGGTGTGGAGACGTCAGGCACGGACGTCCGGCGGGCGGACGCTCGACTTGGCGGCGCCCGCGCTCCTTGATACGGGAGTTATCTCAGCAAATCGCACCGCACAATAGTTCGCGCTCAATTTGTTCTTGTTGCGGTCGACGCGAATTCTTCGCTTGTCCAAAGGGTTGTCGACGTTGTTGTAGTTTTTTCTACGCCCACGAAGCGATATTGTGCGTTGCAAGGGTGTGCTTTTGTTATTGTGCCTACCATTGAGTATCAGCGAATCCGTACGTAATTATTTGATATCTATCGATACTAAAAACCATGATCCAGTAGACATGAGGCTACCACGTTTAGTCACAAAATTAAATTCCTTGCATTAAATTTTCTCACCCATTCACGAAGAAAATAATCCGCCACCAGAACAATTTATTTCACAATTTCCACATATAGGCAGGTAAGTATTTAATAATAAGCACGTATTTGACCTTGCGACAGACACACAGACGTACCCGCCATGTTCAATATTAGATCTTTTTTGAAATAAAAGCAAATGGGGTAGTCTCTGAGTAGTTGAAAGCCGCCGCCAGTGCTTCACCACTTTAAACATGTTGCTTTGAAAGCCACGTTAATTGGTGAGAGGCTATTTGCTTTGCACGCCATGCAGGCCAACAGCTTTGACATGCCCATACAAACGCTATGTAAGCGCCATAATCGTATATTTTAAACGTTCGTTATATTTGCGGCCCTGTATGTCGTAATAAAACTAAAGGTAAACAATTCATGAATATTTTAAAACACTGCACTTAAACGAATCTGCAAGGTAGGTATATATTGCTGAGCCCGCAGAAACAATTTTTAAATTTATTTTTTATCGCATTCAATTCACGCGATACCTATCAGTATTGTTTTACATTCGATGAATTACATTCGAAGGCGATACCAATCGATAAAATAAAATCCACCATTTTATTTTCATAAAAAAATATGAAGGCTTTAATAGCTGTAAAAGGAGAAAAAGGTTATAAGATATGCACGATACAATGTTTTTTTGATCCGTAGGAGTTGTTACTTCGCTTCAGGGAACATTAAATTGAATGGGGGCACGGCTCCGATGTTTTCAATAATAGAAGTAATAGACCCTCCATGCATACCAAACAAACTATTTATGTGTCGCTCATAACATGGGTCCTGTTGACACGAACTCGAGCGGTAGCGAGGAGGACAACACATTAATTGATAATAATTACCATCAATTGAGTTAAATAAAACCATAATGAATGATAAAGGTGTATAAATGTTCGATATTTTGAATGTTATAGTGTAGGTAATGTGATTATTGAAATTACGTCTGCGACTTATGCACAAGGAATACAAAAAATAATCATTATCTTTAATTATGTGGTCTCCACTGCTATTACGAAAATAGTTATGACAATAGTTTTTAGTCAAAACGTGACTCCTACCGAAGCGTGACTCCTAACAAAGGTAGTTTAACTTAAAATACTTATACAAGTATAAAAGAAAATCATTAGAAACGATTCATCATCAACCTACATCATTAATTGTCGATTTAAGTACCTACATCTAATGTGACCAAATTTTACTGAATATCATCTGTTTTTTTTTTCAAGTAGAGACGGCGAAATACAACTCGTTTTGTACTGTAGTCATGATGAAGATTTCTAGAAAGCCCATACCAAAGGCTTTATGTAGCGCCTGTCGCGCGGAGGAAAATGACTGTTTTATGACTGGTCACCCATCCAAAGATATTATTTAAGCGCTTAGATCTACATGTTACATTAAATATTGCGTGTCTCACGACTACACCGATGGATTTTTAGTTCAAACATTTTTTGTTCAGTGGATTCCCCCCTAGGGTATCAACTTCAATGATGGTACGATGAATGGTTATGAATGATTATCATATAATTATGAAATATGCTTGAAGGAAGAAGTAAAATAAATATGTGCTAAATTTTTTTTTACAAGCTTTTCTTGCTCTGTATGTATGTAATTAGTACGGGTCAAATATTGCAACTGAATTTCGATGCAGTTATCCTCAACCGATTGCGATGAAATTTTGCATACACATTTAGTTTGGATGACAATGCGTTTGGAAGGTGGCCATAGGAAGTCCTAAATTAAACAGGATAAACCGATTCAGTTTGGGCTCATTTGTTATATCTTGACAAACTCTCTGATGTGAAATTATTTTCAGAATCCGGTGATGAAGTAGAAATGTGGGCATAGGAACTCCTAAACTACACAAGATAAACCAAGCGAATTTGGGCTCATTTATTTTGTCTTAGTAAACACTCTGGTCCTACATGATATCCAAGGTCTGAAAATGGAGACAGAACATGGTCTGAAACTAAACAAGATAGACTTATTGTTATGAGCTCCTTTGGCTGGTCTTGGCTAGCACTCTGGTGCTACTTGACATCACAAAAAAGTAGAAAAATAATATTTTTTGTTGAAAACGAAAATAATTATTTTATACAAGGGTTGTGCTGATTTCAGAAGCATGTATTGCAATTAGAATACAGATAAAAAAACTTGCTTGTTTTAAGGAAATTTTTACTACTTTTTTTTTCTTCCTGCACAGATTTACTTAAATGAAGAGAGAATATGGTTATTTGAAATAACGATAACCCACGAATTTACCATTTATCTATAAAAATAATAATTTAGATTACATTTAAATTACTTTTCACCGTATATTCCCGATGTCCACCACTGGTTTTCCTACCATTGGGGGTCAGTGAAGCAACTTTTAAGAATTATTATTTAATTATTTGTCCACCTCTGGGGGATAATGTCACAACTTTCTAATCAATCCCGATGTCCACCACTTCGTTGGCCACCAATTTTCTAAGCAACAACCATTTCCTTTCGCCACCACTGGTGGACAACAACACGACTTTTTAAACTTTCCCTGTGGCCTCCGCTGGGGGACAAAGGCACATCTTTTGATTCAATTCCCCACTGGACACCAATTTAAATGATTTGAACTAGAGACAAAAGATGTGCTCTGTTCCCCAGCGGAGGCCACAGAGAATGTTTAAAAACCCGTGTTACTGTCCACCAGTGGCGGCGAATGGAAATTGTTTAGAAAGGTGGTGTGCCACCGAAGTGGTGGACTTCGGCAATGATTAGAAAGTGGTTGCTCTGTCCCCCAGTTGTTGCCAAACCAGTGGTGTACATCGGGTATAATCGATTTTCACCAAAGAAACGCTCAGTCCAAACAATAATACATACAAAGTCATTTTCGCATGTATTATTGTTTGCACTGAACGTGGATCAAATTCGCTACCTCTGACATAGCAATCGAATGCTCTTCTAACATTCTCAAATACAGTTGTGGTCATATAATTAAGAACGATTTGAAGTTCTAGAAGTTTTTTATTTAAATCGTATCATACACAGAGATGTGTACCTTTTGAGAAGCAACTATTTATGTTATATAATAGTCACATTAATAGAGCAACCTGACTTAAGAATAAAGTATGAAATCGCTAACTGTTTTTTGCACATTTTATTGATTTTATCAAAGTAACACATTCAAATAGTACTGAAACTGGACAAATAATTAAGAACGATTTATTTAACTGCTCGGGAATTGTTTTGTATGACTTAGATTTAAAAAATCACAATATTATGTAGCACAGGAAACATAAAAAGAAATATTTAACTAAAATTAATAGTTAATAGCATATCCACGGCTTTACACCGGCGAGGCATTGACTCTATTAATTTTTGACATTTCGCAAGAGAAATAGAGTTCCATTCTTCTAAAAAAACGTCATACAGCTCTCTTAAATTTCCACACTTTGTATTTGAAACCTTTTTCTTTACTTCAAACCACAGATTCTCTATTGGGTTTAGATCTGGACTGTTAGCAGGCCAGTCTAAGACAGAAACTAATTGCGCTGTAAGAAATTCCTTTACGGTGCGTGCAGTGTGCTTTGGATCATTGTCATGCTGGAATGTCCAAATGACCGGTAGAACGTCTTCAGCGTATGGTAACATTGTTTCTTCCAGTATATTTTTGTATTGGAACTGATCCATGTTACCTTCTATCAACTTTACAGGTCCTACACCATGTCCAGAAAAGCAACCCCAAATTTTTACATTTCCACCACCGTGCTTTAATGTAACTTTCGTGTACTTTGGGTCGAATGCTGTATTCGGGGGACGTCGTACATATCGTTTTCCATCAGAACATACTCTGTTTATTTTCGTCTCGTCAGAAAAAAGTACATTTTTCCACTGTTGCACAGTCCAGTTTTCATACTTTCTCGCAAATGCAAGCCGGGCTTGCCTGTGGCAAAGTTTTAACGTGGGTACCTTTCTTGCTATCCTACCGTGCAATTTTTCTTCTACCAAAGGTCTTCGAATAGTGCGTGCTGAGATTGCTGAAAAGTTGTTTTCACCAAAATATTCTTTTCTAAGCACATTGGACCCTTTAAAAGGATTTTGTTTTGCCATACGAACGATGTTTCGGTCATCTCGAGGAGTTGTTTTTCTCTGTTTAGGTACACGTGGAACATTCGAAGTAGTTTGATACGTAGCAAAATGCTTTACAGCGTGGAAAACCATCGTTTTTGAACATTGCAGATGGTCGGCTATCTTTTTATAAGACCAATTCTTCCGGCGAAGTTTTATTATTACTTCCCTTGTAGATTTATCACAACTTTTATTTTTTCCCATTGTTTTTTCTAAAGAAGCAATCACCTTTAATCTTTTACAGCACGTAATTGCGCCAAAATTATACAAACAGTAACAAATCGACTGAGTGTTCTCTATTTAAATTTGAATAAAGGTATAAACTACTTAGCGTTCTTAATTACGTGACCAGCCAGTAATAAGGAATACTTTGTTTAAAAGTAGTGTAAAAAGTTTGCCTATTGATTTTTAGCCAATCATGTGTATCAATGAATACAGTGGTAATATGGAAATGTTTTACGATACCGAGAGAAATAAAAACAAATGCATACAATTAGTTTTGCATCTTAGTTGGAAAAAATCTTCCCTTTATATCAGCGTTCTTAATTATATGGCCACCACTGTAGGTAACATACCTCTTACATAAAGCAAATTTAGCGCCATTAGTAAACTCATATTGCATAATGCTTATTATGAATATGGAAAGCGCAGCTGAAGAATTATCCATGTTTAAAAACATAGCAATGTGTCACCCGGCGCGCGGCGCGGCGCGGCGGCCCGCCGTGCAATCCTCAATCATAGCATCCGTCAGGGGCCGCCTATAACTTATGATTATTGTAATGCTTATAAGTTGCATGCAATATCGGCGTCTGTGGTGGTCGTCAATGACCACTCTGATTACCACGATTAAGATAAAAATGCTATCGTTTAAATGCATTTAAAAAATAAACGCGTAATAGTCAACCGCAATTGGGAGACTAAAAATAGAATATTACGTCGACGGTCCCCTGAGCTTGACGTCCCGGAATATAAATATAACACTCCGAATATTGTTGGGTCATTATGCTGGCTGCATGTCCAGATTTACATAGAATGTAGTTTGAAATGATTTCGATTTAATAAAAAATAAATTATGGATATATACCCAAACATCCTTATAACAGACAAAGCTTGTTATAAGGATTCTAGAATATGGATAAATCTACTCAATTTTATCCTTAGTCATTGTTCGTCAACACCGCCCACCGCTGACTCTTATATATAGGCTATTCAGTAATAATCCTTAACAGGGGTGTGGGGTCCATATATGCCGATTCCTTATGGATTCCCTTTGCAGAGATGGCAGAGAGATATATCTACTCTAATAAATAATATACATACTGCATTATCTAAAACTCATTATATTTGCAGACCAATAAACTAAACATTAAATTATAACAAACGCCTTCTCTAAAATTATAGCAAATCTCAAGTTACGTAATCATTCAATACCTACCTCTTCTTGCAACAGGACCTCTTAGCGTTTAAGCATAGATAAAAATTGTAGGTAAACATTCAATGACGCCCGACTGCCCGAGCCCCGAGTAGGCCGGCAAGCGATCGGTTTATAAGAGCTATTTTTTGTCACTATTTACCATTACTTGACTATATATTTCTGTCCCTTTTCCTCTTACCTTTATCGGTTTAAATTTCGGGAATACCTCGCCCATTATAAGTCACGCGCCCGCGGAATAAAAAGAGATGTTGTTATTTATAGCAACATGAACATAAAGGATAGCAAATAATTTCTTATACTAGTAGACATTAGCACACGGCTCCGGTGAAATATGTTCTACTGATTACGGAGAGTATATAATTTATGCTGTTTATTACACTGCCTAAATTATTAAACAGTTATTTGACGTGCATGGTTTATGCACGTTAGTTTAGTTCTATACATTAGCATGTGTTATTCGTTATCTGGATATTTGTACAATTAACACCTGATGAATACCAATGTGTTAGACTTTTACCTATGTAAAAGTCTATCGTATATTTGAATCTTGTAAGTATATAAAAGTAATTACGCCAGAGTATCTATGAAAAAAATTATGAAAGTAGAAGAAGCGATAGGTACCTACGTATGTACCCATATCAGAATCGTAGCAAGAGGAACCATGTGCCTACTCCAATGTGAAAGAGGCGGATGTGTGTATGTATCTTGATTGCAAAGACTGTACCGGAACTTACAAATCCTCAAGTATTTAACACAGCGCAGAAGCCAACAAAGAGAAATACTTTTAGTATAATGTACATGTTACTGTAAAAGCCCGAACTACGGTAAATCTTAACATTTTCCGGTAAATCTTAGGATTTACCAACACGAGTTGGTAAATGTTATATTGTTATTAAACAAATCAATTCCGGCGCTTCGCCGGCCGCTGCTGCGGCACGCTCGCTTCGCTCGTTGGGGTCACAGTTCTAACCTAACCCACTTTACTTATTTTTGGAATATATTTTTTTACAAAATAAAGCATTTGCTTGGTGTAAAAATAAGTAAAGTGGGTTAGGTTAGGTTAGAACTGTGACCCCAACAGAGTGCGAGCCGAGCGAGCGAAGCGAGCCGAGCGAGCGAAGCGAGCGCCATAATTGATTTGTATAATAACAATATAATATTTACCAACTCATGTTGGTAAATCCTAAGATTTACCGGAAAACCTTAGGATTTACCGTAGTTCGGGCTTTTACAGTAACATATATACTAAAAGTGTTTCTCTCAATGATAAATAAAATGCATCGCGTGGCAATCGAAAAATAAGTACATCGAGATTATCTTTTTTTATTTCAAGGACATAAAAACCCCGATGAATCGCGATATCGACTCAGTTGATACTTATTTGCGCTATTTCCATTACTTAATCAAATTATTACCTGTTAGCCAATAGTTCCGCTGCCGCCCGCGGTTTTTCTGATTTCCCGTGGGATTCTTGAGTTTTCTAACAATTTATGTGGCTATAAGTTACCTATGAACAGTTTGGTCTATGTTGAACCACAGTCTTGTTGTTACGATGTTTGTGGTCACCTCTAAATCAAAAATTGAATAGAGAAATTGTAAAAAGAAAAATTGAAACCTTATTAAAACTGGTGTAACTTTTGTCAGTGAGCCGTTAAGGCTGCTTCTTCTCATTTTACCACAAAATGTATATTTTCACAAAAAATGCTATTTAAGAGGTTATTTTCATTGGTATTGCTTTCATATTACGTGTGACTGTTAATTTACTGAAATTAAATAATACAAGTTTGAAACGTAAATATTGGACTTGTACTAATAATCAAATAAAACCGCTCATAGTAAAGTCCAACTTTTAAGATAATCTAAAAGAAAGTTGAAAAAATGTGACTTAGTATGTCATCCTAAGGGTCGGGGTCAAGTATTCAGAAAAATGTTATGTGACGTATTTTTAGATTCAAATAAATACATCTAGGAACGAAGACTCTATAAAAGTACTCTAGGTAAATTATGTAAAGACTACATAACAAAATGCAAAACTAATTTACACAAAATATTTAAAGTTCCTCAATATTGACAATGAATGTGAATGCCAACCGCGACATATATTATACTCACGAGTTATGGTTTATTTGTAGTAACATTACGAAACGTATAGACCTCGCAAAACTCCACTGCAAACTTTCAAGATCGGAAGTACATTTCTTACCGGGTTCAATTTCTTTCTATTTGTCTCATAATTATTAATCTATAATTTCGTTTCTTCGATTGGTCCCTAAAAGGTCTTACGAATTAGTTCATTCGAATTTCTTTATAACTAAGCTCATTCAGGCAAATCAGGTGTAATAAATATTTCGAAGCCGATAAAATGTAAATAATGCGTACGTAACCCTCGTGCGATTATAAATTATTACAATAAAACCATTTTCCATAAAACGTGAGTTTGTGCTTAAATGCCCTATATATTAACCAAGATCAGCAGTTGTAAAGCCCAGAGGCTGCTCTAAAGCTTCGACTTTATACCGTCCTTATACAATTTTATAGGTCTCAAGTGTTTTACTATTAGTCTATTAAATACATGCAGAAATTAAACATGTGCATATTAAAACTACATCTATTAACTGAATTAGCACTGACCTATGGTAATCATTAATTATAGGCACGTAAACTGAAAGATCATTGACTCAAAAGTTCTTTCTCTGTTTAAGCTGCCTCTATCAATTAAATTAGCCTTACTTACAGAATACAGGACAAGCTCTAAAACATTTCATAAAATAATAAACAAAACATGAAATATATTAAACTGGTGCTCTGACGATTACAAACATACTTATACATGGTAAATTTCTTAGTATTCAGCAACAGTTCAGGGCAACTGCACTTAAACCAAAAATATTACCTGTTTGTTGTGCGTAACAGAAATGGAAGTCAAGTAGTAAATAGTTTTCATACTTTAGGCGACAATATAATGCTAAGGGGAGTCCCTAAATTTAATGTACATTTGTATTATGGAATTTGTATTATGGTATTTTGGAATGCCTGGTCTTTGGAATGGGACATGGAAATCATCACGGAATAAAAAAATGTATGCTCAAAATCATAAAAACGTAGGTTGGTTAAAAGCGGTTATCCAAACGTTTTCATAAGTCTGTTAGATAAAAACTGATAATGCGAATACAAAATGCGTCCAGATTAACTTTACATTTTTAGAACAAACTTCACTATAAATTCAAGAATTTCTGCACCAAATATTACTCTAACGAAAAAGTAAATAGCGTTAAATATGTGTTCTCATACTTCACGCAGGTTAATCGCAGTCGAAGCCTCAATAAAGCTACTGGAAATTAGGGTCATATCCACATTTTATTATGTGACGTTGCTACTAATTAACGATTCTTGATCTTGTGTGTGAAATTATAATAAATATCATTACTATTATAAGAATTAACTGTAAATAGTAAATATCCCAGTAATTGCAATAATAATAATGTACTCGTAAATGACCATGTCAATCTAAAATAAGATAATGAAAATCATTTATATTCCGTAACAAATACTAGGATTAAGCATAGGTACCCCGTAGGTTTTGATGGGAGAGTTTGCGAGTATCAGAATGTGATATAAATAGACGTACCTTTTGTAGGCATTAACTTATAAGCTTAATTTTTATACCACTAGCTATTAAGAGCAGCAGGAGACTAGGAGTATATTTGAGATAATCTTCAACTTGATCGATGAATACTTTTTAGTGGTAAATTAATATTACAGATGGACAATAAGTTTACCCTTTGGTAACTATTTATTTTTATGCATTGAAACTCTAAAATGAAGAAGGCAAACATCGAGAGGGCAAAGAGTTGTTACTCAACCTTTGTGTTGAAAGAATATATAAGTAGAAAACAACAAATTTAAAATTGGAAACTAATTATATATCTATGACTTTATTTTTAGATTTTTATCTTTATTTTTATTGTGTATCTTTTTACCATTATTGCATAGTTTAACGCAAACACACTATGAGAATGATTCACAATGATTTACCGTTAGACTATTCCCTGTTGAAGCTGAGAAGCCAGCTTTGTCATCTTACTCTTTGAAAAAAGAAACCCGTGTTATAGATTATAAAATAAAATGGATTAGTGTTAATAAAATTTCGTTTGAAATATACACACTAAAAACTCAATTTCCAATTAACTGTTCATTTTATTTTGCTTGCTACTTGATTTTACAGAAAACTTCGAGAAGAGTTGACTGAACTCATTTACCATTTTTCTTTTTTAGTTTTTGTTGCAGATGTTTATTGCTCGCTATCCTCTGATTCAGAAAAGCGTAAAATTGACAAAACGAATCGATGTAATGTAGTCAGTGCGATAGTGCGACAAAGTATTTTTTTTTGCACCTTTTATTGCACAAACATGAAGTATTTCAATGAATAACACTTAGCGTAATTCAATTGAAATGAAAAAATACTGTCGAAGATTCAAAAAATTACATAAAAAGCGCTCCCAAAGCGCAATGGACAGAAAAGTGATTATACCACATAGGCAGATTTGCTATATCATGTTTTTGATTGGTATGTCGGCTTTTCCGGGAGCAAATGGCGTCAGACCTCCCAACCTTGAAAGGAAAGCGTGCACCAGAGCGTCGTCAGTTATTTAGCAGGTCCGGCTTGCTGGCGAGGTTGGCCTGGGCCTCAGGAATGTAGGTAGCGCCCTACACGGTACAGTTTGCTACATGTAAGCATAATATAATATCAATTTTAAAGGTTAATATTATATTTACTCATCCCATATTTTATGGCACGTCACTTATTATTATAATTATGTTTAACTACTGGTACAAGACCACATATTACCATAACGACCATAATTTATGTGTAAATAGCTGAAACATTGTGTTCATACAAGCCTCGTTTCTTTCATAACTTAAATGCATTGGGCACTAAACTTCATCAATTCAAGGTTTCTAATCGTTTGATTAGAGAAAGAATGGTCTTGGGACTAAATCCTAAAACTAGTCTATTAGAAGTGACCTTGTGTTTCGTAATTAGACTTCAGCAGCACTCGCTCCCTCTCTCCCTACGTATCATCCTCCTCCCTGCTAATATTATAAATTCGAAAGTTTGTATGGAAGCCGCGGGCAACGGCGAGTATTCAATAATAAAACTTTTACTGAGACAGTTAAAATAAGGAAAAGCCTAAAAAAGCGTTAATACATTTATGAATTTGGTATGGAAATGCATACGATGCGGTCGTCTTTGATATTAAAATTAATGTATCAGTGGAATTTGATTGATTTGGCTTGTTAGTAGTCGGAATCTTAATCATTCATGACATCGCTGCAGATCGTACCGGTCTGAACCTCAATTTGAGTTTTTTGGCCCGAGTCTTGAGGCCATAGCGCTATTAACGCGGCCTGGCGTATCATTTGCATGACCAGTGGCTTCGCGCTACTCTTGCGCATCATGGCATACCGTGAAGAGAAAAATAGCCTATAACTGTGTAAGTTTAAATAACAACTGTTTAGATTTATTTCATCGTAAAATAAATGGAGGTAAGAATGAAGATGAGGCAAACAAAAATTAGAAAAAGTATCTATGTTTGAAAGATACACTGAAAAAAAGTGATTCAATAAAGGTTTCGAGATAATTTGTAAAAGAAGCACAGAAAGCACCTACTTTAGTTTCGACGAATAATAAGAATCATTCAAGAATTTATAGAAAGGATATTATGAGGATCTGATTAAAGAAAGGCGTAAATTAGAAGCAATCGCATATATGTATAACAAGTTCAAAATAGTTACTTCCTAATTACTAACATTATAGTTATAATTATGGGCTTATAATGGATGGATTATAGAGTAGATAGTTATTAATTAATTAATTGAAACCTGTAGTCGTGGAAATCTAATACTTCAGTTAATTCGTTTGTAACTTACAACACATCGTGGCAAAATCTAACTAGATATAGTTAATAAAGTGGTATTTTACAAGATAATCATAAAGAAGCATGCTATAAGTATTTTCTATAACAAAAACAACCATGTGCACCTAATAGAATTGATAGCTATTGAAAGGCGTAATATCTATGTTCTATATTGATTTGCCTCGCCACCGCCTTGTCGTGACATGAGTGGTTATGTGTTTAGGCAATTACGAGCCGGCGAGATGCTATATCACTTTAGGTTCATAAGGTACCGTTATTTGTAATTGACGGCACACGAGGGCTATGCCGAGGTGTCAGAGGAGCGGTATGATGGAGGAACGCCTTTTGCATCACTATAATTTACTCCAGCTCTGTGCGATAGCCCCTAATCACATTCACAGTGATTATCTATATAATTATTCACAACATTTTATATTTCAGGATGAATTCAATTTATTTAAATTTATATTCGAAAGAAAAATTAATTTGATGAACATATTTAAATTAAAAGTAGGACAAGAATTTAAAAAAATACAATTTAACATGAACATTAGGGTGGACAGACGACCCAGTAAAGAGCGCAGGGATTCGGTGGATGTAGGCCGCTGCAGACCGTTCGAAATGGAAGTCAATGGGGGAGGTCTATGCTCAGCAGTGGATTTCCTACGGCTGATATGATGATGATGATTAATAAAAAAATACACCATTTCTTGAAATTATCACGTTTTACCATTACGTACATACTACGTAGATACATACATACCTAATAAATAAAAGTACAGTACTCGGCGTTTGGGTTCCCACGTCGGGAAGAAGATTGATATTCCCACTAAGATCCGCTTGTTTCAGTTTGGTAGAGCGTTCTCTCTATCACACATCACCCTGCAAGCTTGATTATAAAGTTATCATCACCCTGCAAGCTTGATTATAAAGTTATCAAACTGTCAATCCGATGGACGACAGAGAGAACGCTCTACAAAACCGAAGAAAGTCGATATTAGCTAAACTCTCTTCTTCCTGACGTACCAGGCAAAGCGCAGGGACCTGTACATTTTTAAGTATCCAACCGAGGGTATACTGATTTGGGATATATCAGGTAAATTTCCAGATTCCTGCATACTGAATATTTAACAACAAAGAATTCAGCACTATAACCGGGCCGGCAATCGAGCCCAGGGCTTCACGATCGCACTAATCATAATGATAAAATTGCGCCACGGGCAGAATGCACATTGTCTTAGATACTAAAGCTCTTATTCTATACTTGTTGGCCAGTTATTTTCCGAAAGCCTATCTATTAGGGAACAAAGCGCGCGTCCCAACGCAGTTTTTATTCAAATTCAAATAATAAGGAGACTATTTATCTCAATTGATTATTTTGTTGTCCATTTGATGTTTTAGCTAATTTAAGATTGTCTTACGTACACATTATGTTTTAATATATAAAACTACTAGGTAGTTATGCCAAATATTGCCTAGAATTGAATTAATTAACGTTAAGATAAAAATACTTTTTCACAGATAAATATATCTTATTTATAAAAACATTTCTTTAGTGCCTTTATACCGCCTCGCCTTGATGTAATTCATGAAAGATATCTTCGTCGATGTATTATTGGCAGCATTCACAATTTGGTTAGTGAATAAATACCTGACCGGTTTCGGCTCATGACTTTCTCAAAGGTTTTTATAGGGAAAAACCTTTAAAAATGCCGTGAGGCGAAACCGGTCAGGTATAATTTATTAAATAAATAGGTATGTAGTGGAAAAGTACAAGTGATACATTATTTCAATATATGCAGCAAGTTCCACCAAGTGCCGTCAATCAACAATATAAGTAAATACGCTCCGATGAAATCCATACCGATTTTTTTTCTGAGACACATAACTCACATATATAATTTTATTAATCATTACTATACTTAAACTTATTACTATCAGCCCATTGTTAACAAATAAAAATAAACTGTAAAGAGAAGTATTAAATGGAAGTTCTTATTTTATTATTTTTATTAACGAACCAATTGAAACAGAACAATGTTTTAGCAATTTTGCTACAGAAACAACAAAACAAAAATGTATCGCAAACGAATACTTCTGTTTATCATAATTATTGCAGTGTTGACGTGTGATATCCTTCTCAAGGGTTCAAGGTTACGAACGTGATCTTGAAATATCGTAAAACCAATCTCTATGGTTCATTTGTGGCGCCGATTACTGCATTCTCACGACCGTAACATTATATAAAGTATACCGCTATCGTCTTTAATCCAAAGGCTGTAAGGATTAAACTACTATATATACGTAAAAGTTAATGAAAAAATATTTTTATGTATTTTATATTCTAAGTGGTTTGTTTGAAGGTAGTGTTTAACAGTCAGTTTGCGGTTCTTTGTTATCTATGTTGACTCGACAAATATTTGCACTGGATCAAGCCCTATTAAAGAGGTTGTATGCTTATCGGCGCTCTAAAGTCACGCCATCAGGTTCATGCAGCATTGGGAAGCTGTATATTTTATGTTCAGTAAAAGATAGATAGATAGATCTAAACTTTATTGTACACCAATAAGAATATATATGGAAACTTAATTAATACATGTACAAAACGGCCTTATCGCTAAAAGCAATATCTTACAGGGTACCTGATCCTTCGGCTATCTAAGCGGTATAGCATGAAGGTAATTCAGGTCTACGCACCGACCCCGGTACACTCGGATGATAAAGTAGAGGATATGTATGAAGACATATCCAAAGCCTTGCACAACACCACTAAGGCTCACTTCAACGTTGTTATATTTTAACGTCAAGGTGGGAACCCAGTCTGGCAACGAATCCCGAATAGGCCCGCATGGTTATGCAGTTAGGAATCACAGGGGGCAAATGCTTATCAACTTCCTTGAGAAAGAGAGACTGTTCCTAATGAATTCCTTCTTTAAGAAACAACCTCAAAGTAAGTGGACATGGCAAAGCCCCGACGCTGTGACAAAAAATTAAATCGACTTCATCATGACGGATAGCAAGCACACATTCAGAGATGTCTCAGTGATCAACAGGTTTAATACTGGATCTGATCACCGACTGCTCCGAGGCTCTCTGAATATCAAACTGATGCTTGAGAGAAACCGTCTGATGATGTCCACGCTCCGACCGAACCCAACCCAAATTATGGCGGGCACCGAGAAGTTCCAGCAGCGTCTTGGGGAAAGATTTGTTGCCTTGAAAACCACTGATAACGCTGACGAGACCCGACACAATCTGGTCGAAACGCTGAGGGACGAGGTCATCAAGTTCTGTAAAAAACAGCGTACTGGCAGGAAGTCCGACCTCTCGGATGAGACTCTGGGGCTGATGGCAAGAAGATGGGAAACCACCCAAGCGACTTCGTCATACAGGTCACACCTAAATAAGGAAATTGCGAAGATGGTACGGCGTGACCTTTGGAGCTCCAAAACACGCCTTATTGAAGACGCGATAGAGCGAAACCAAGGGTCCAAAGTATTCTCTCAGCAGCTTGGCAGGAGCCATCTGACGAAGCTCTAAACGCACGACGGGAGGACCGTATTGTCGAAGCCGGAGATCTCCGCCGAGATAGAGGATTTCTATGGGCGTCTGTACACTGCACATGCTCCCCGTCCTCGACGAGACGACCATGATTCCAGAGCCACCCTGACACGCCACTATACCGACGAACTGCCTGATATCAGTCAAGACGAGATCGTGTTAGGTCTGAGGCAGCTTAAAAATGGAAAAGCCCCCGGTGAGGACCGAATTACTTCAGAGCTTCTGAAGGCTGGTGGAGCTCCTATCATACAGGAGCTACAGAAACTCTTCAATGCCGTCCTTCACAGTGGGAGAACTGCTAAGGCGTGGAGCGGAAGTTTGGTTGTTCTCTTTTTTAAGAAGGGTGTAAGGTCCTCCTTAAAAACTACAGACCCATCACACTCCTGAGCCACGTCTATAAGCTGTTTTGACGAGTGGTCACGAATCGTCTCGCCAGGAGACTCCACGAGTTCCAGCCACCGGAACAGGCTGGGTTCCGCGGAGGATATGGCACCATAGACCACATTCACATAGTGAGGCAGATTATACAGAAGTCCGAAGAGTATAATCAGCCCCTGTGTCTCGCTTTTGCGGACTATGAAAAGGCCTTTGACTCCGTCGAAACTTGGGCTGTTCTGGAACCCTTACAGCAATGCCAAGTAGACTGTCGTTATGTCGAGGTGCTGAGATGCCTTTACGAAGCCGCTACTATGAGTGTCCAAGTACAGGGTCAGCAGTCTAAACCCATCCAATTGCGCAGAGGAGTGATGTCATATCCCCGAAACTGTTCACGAGCGCATTGGATATGTTTAAGACGCTGGACTGGAAAGGTAAGGGCATAAATATAAACGGCTACTACATCTCACACCTGCGATTCGCTGATGACATAATCTTAATGGCGGAGTCGCTAGAGGAGCTAACCCGGATGCTGGACGGCCTAGCTTCAGCCTCGCGACGCATCGGTCTTGGCATGGATTTGGATAAAACCAAAGTCATGATTGATCCAGGACCGGTCGTGTTGGATGGCCACCTTCTTGAAATTGTTTCTGAGTACACTTACCTCGGGCAGATTGTACAGTTAGGTAAAAACAATTTTGAGAAGGAGGCCAAGAATAGGATCCAGCTAGGCTGGGCAGTGTTTGGGAAACTACGTCGAGTCTTCTCGTCATCTATACCGCAGTGTTTGAAAAACGAAAGTTTTCAATCAGTGCGTCCTACCCGTAATGACCTACGGAGCTGAGACGTGGACACTCACGGTAGGGCTGGTCCAATAGTTCAAAGTCGCTCAGCGAGCTATGGAAAGAGCTATGCTCGGAGTTTCTCTGAAGGATAGGATTCGTAACGAGTACATCCGACAGAGAACCAAGGTTATCGACATAGCACAAAGAATTAGCAAGCTGAAGTGGCAGTGGGCAGGCCATATCTCGCGAAGAACCGACAACCGCTGGGGTAAACGTGTTCTTGAGTGGAGACCGCGACTCGGCAAACGCAGTATAGGACGCCCTCCGGCCAGGTGGGATGACGATCTACGAAAGACTGCGGGCAGATGCTGGATGCAGCAAGCTGAAGACAGGGTGATATGGCGCTCATTGGGGGAGACCTATGTCCAGCAGTGGACTAGAATAGGTTGATGATGTTACTCTTTCACGCAAAAACGGCTTAACGGATCTGGCAGAAATTTGGTAAAAGGATTGATTATAGTTGGGAATAATAAATAGGCTACTTTACATCTCTGGAATAGGAAACCTATTCCATTCCCATTCCTTCTTCCATGGGACAGGGAACAGAAAAACGCGGGCGAAGCCGTAAATAAAACCTATTTTATAAATAAATAAATATTCTACGATATTCTACACAGCGCTTTCTAGAAAGTCAAAGTCAAAGTCAAAAACCATTTATTCTGTATAGACCATCAATACGGCACCTACAAAACGTCATATAAAAAATAAATAATCTAATGTTTGGCAAATGGACCACCGGTTCGAAACGCGGCCCTGTCCTGAGAAGACTCCGGCAAGAAACTCAGCGGGCTGTTTTTTTTTGGTCTTTTTACAAACATATTTACTTAACCTAAGTACAATATTTCATTTGAGTAGCATAGAGAGAGAGCAAACAGTTCATATCCAAGCTTGTTTGTTGTCTAAAAGTCTTGAATTTCATAGTAGCCTTTTTGGCAGAGTTTACTTTTAATTTGGCTTTCAAATTTATGAAGAGGTAGATTCTTCATTTCACTAGGAAGCTTGTTGTAGAAGCGTATACAGTTACCCTGAAAGGAATTACTAATCTTGTGGAGTCGACTATTACAAACCACAAGATTGTTTTTATGTCTAGTATTTACGTTATGTATATCACAAAACCTTAAAAAATTGGAAATGTTTCTTCTAACATACAAAAGATTTTCAAAAATATATTAGGAAACTACAGTTAGAATGTTTATTTCTTTGAACTTTTCTCGGAGGGAGACTCTTGGGCCCAACTTATAAATTGCTCGCACCGCCCGCTTTTGTAGTACAAAGATTGTATTTAAATCTGCGGCATTACCCCAAAGGAGAATGCCGTAGCTCATAATACTATGGAAATAACTGAAATAAACTATTCTAGCGGTATCTATGTCTGTTAAAGTCCTAATTTTTTTCACAGCGTAGGAAGCAGAACTTAACCTACTAGCTATTTTTTCAATATGTGATCCCCACTGTAATTTAGCATCGATACTTAAACCTAAGAACACGGTTGATTCCACAAGGCTCAACAACTGTCCATTAAGTTGTACATTGGTTTCCACCTGTGTAACATTAGGTAAGGTGAATTTAATACATTTGTTTTTTTTTTCATTAAGGCAAAGATTATTTATATTAAACCAATGAACCACTCGTGAGATTGCGTTGTTCACTTCGTCATAATTATCTAATTGTCTTTTAATTTTAAATTTTATAAGACCCAAAGTAAGCATAGTTTACCTGGCTTGTGTTATGGGTTTTACTTATATACTTTTTTTTTGTAAATACATACCAATGCAAATAGACATATTCATGCATACAAATATTTGCACTGAGCGGGAATCGAACCCGCGCCCCCTTATTTTTTTACGTGCGGAAGTCCCTTCGGACCGGCCCCCGCCGGCCAGCGGGGGTGGTTATGTCGTGTATCGACTAAAACCGCACGGTGTCCTCCCCCAAGTGTCCGTTGCCGGGCACCCCGGGTAAGCCCTCGAAAGGATAACCCCAGGGTTGCCGGCGGACTTTGGCCGCCACCGCGGCCTCGCCTGGTGGGGTCGGGTTCTATCCCGCTTCGGTGAGTTGGCAGGCGTGTGTAAGGCACACACGACACGCCTCCGCCACGGCCTGCTTCTGTAAGGACAGCGAGTCGGCCAACTGCCGTCCTCAGGCCCTGATCATGGAGGTCGGTAGTCCCGGGCGTAGATGAGTCTGCGGCGTCCTCGCCGCAGACTGCGAACCTCGAGGGGCAGGGTTCTCTCCCACTCCCTCTCCGTCGTCTCTTTCGCGAGCATTCCCTGCTCGCAGAAAGAGGCGGCGGCGTGCCACTTGCACCCATCGGAGACCACGGCCCTCACCATGGTCTCCAACTAGAGAACGTCCACGCCCAGGACCGCAACGAGATCCCGGCGTTGACTCGCCCACGCAGGGCACTCCACCAACGTGTGGAGCGCCGTGTCTACGCCAGGATCCTCGCAATGCTGGCACTGCGGCGTTGTCTCCCGGTGGATGCGCCACAGATACTTACCGAAACACCCGTGTCCGGTAACCATCTGGCACATCCGGTAGGAGAGGTCCCCATGTCCCTCTCCAAATACTCCTTCATGATGTTCCAACCTTGGGTGCTCAAGTCGCACCTTCCATGTCTCCATGAGTTCCTGGCGGAGCAGGGACCGCTGAGCCCTGATTTCTCGGGACTCCGGCCTATGGCCCCGCTCCAACGCCTCCTTGCGCCACTGGTACAGCAGCGCAAGGGCTCTCACTTCCAGGTCCCATGGAGGGGTCCCGGCTAGGAGACATGCCGCCTCGACGGAGATCGTGCGATACCCCCTGATGACTCTGACGGCCATCGCCTTTAACGGGCTGTTTAGAACAGCCACGTTGCGGGCCGCCAGAGTCTATAGCGCGGCCGCAGCCCCCCTCAGTTTCGGGACCAGACTTCGGAGATGAGGTCCGAAGTCCCATCGGCTATCGAGTACGAGCCCAAGGTACTTCATCGTGGGCTCGATGCCGATGCTTACGCCCCCTACGGTTATACTGGTTCCCGCAGGTGGCCCCCTCCGAGGCCCGTGAAAACATATAGCCTCGGATTTGTGTAGAGCCACCTCGAGTCCCAGCCGCCGAATTCGACCCACGACTTGTGCAACCCCTGCCGTGGCCTTTAGTGCCGCGTTTCGGTACGTTGCTCCCCGCGCCATCACGAGGGTGTCGTCAGCATTACAATCTATGCTGACACCCTCGAGCAACGCACCGCGCAGCACCCAGTCGTATCCGATGTTCCACAGGAGTGGCCCTAGGACCGACCCCTGCGGAACACCGCACGACACTTCTCGCCGCCCTGTCCGTAGCCAGCTCGGGTAAACTATGGCCCTCTCAGATAGGTATGCCTCGACAATGCGACGGAGTTAAGGAGGCACTCCGTGATACGCGAGAGCCTCCCTAACGCAGCTCCAGGGCAGGGTGTTGAAGGCGTTGGCGATGTCAAGAGACACCGCCACCGCCACCCCACTCCGCGAGACTACTTCCTCCGCCAGGCGCCTAACGCGCATGATCGCTTCCACGGTGGAGCGCCCCCGGCGGAAACCGAACTGGTTATCCGCCAGATGTGGCCCCACGTTCGTGAGATGCTCGAAGAGGCGCTCTGCAATAATCCGCTCAAAGAGCTTGCACACCTCGTCGAGCAACACGATCGGCCGGTAACCGGATGGCTGATCCGCCGGCCGCCCCGCCTTCCGGATAAGGACCAGTTTCCCCGTCTTCCAAGCCTTTGGAAACTGGCCCCTTTCGAGGCATGCGCTAAAGAGCGCATGTCGCGCCCCCTGTCGTAGCAGTCGAATGCACTATCGCTACGCCACAGAGGCCGTCACACACAGTTTATTATAAATCATTGACTGGTATTATACATACTGTATATTCCGGAGCTTTCATAGCGTAATTTCAAAGTCGCATTCTGTACAAAACCACTAGTTATATTATTATATATTTAATTCAATGCTAATGAATTCTAAAATGCTAATGCCTAATGAATTTTCTCAATTTGAAAACAATTTTAGCGCGGTGTCTATTATATATTTAATTCAATGCTACTTACCTAATGAATTTTCTCAATTTGAAAACAATTTTATCGCGGTGTCCAAAGTCGAAAAGTACGAACTCGTAATACTATTTTGAAACAATCAATTGAATGCGTTTTTCTAGACAAGCTTACTCCGTGATAGGTCGCATCGCATATTTGTTTACCGTGGTACCATTAGACAGCAATTTTTGTTTGCCGTTGTTCCATTACGTGGATCGTACCATTACAAATATTATTTTTTGTCAATCGTAGTACCATTACAGTACCATTGATTGTAATGTGGCAATTTTTATTTGCCGTTGTTCCCTTACGCTGATGGTACCATTGCAAATATCGAGGTACCTACATTCAGAATAAAAATAATAACTAAAATTTAATGCAATAACTTTCTTTAATTAACAACAACGTAAAAACAAACTTACCCACTTTAAAATGAAATTAATATTTCAGACCAATGCTCTAACTAAATGAAACTTTATTTTTACTAGCTTCAATCTATCAATCAATTAATTACTTATTGAAGTCCACTGCTGGACATAGGCATCTCCCAATATACGCCATAGCACCCGGTCGTCCACCTTGCGCATGCATTCTATTCTAGCTACCTTTTTCAAGTCGTCCATCCATCTTGCTGGAGACCTTCCGTTTGCCGATTCGCAGTCTCCAATCTAGGACTCGGTTGCTCCACCGGTCATCGGTCCTTCGGCAAATGTGGCGAGCCCATTGCCACTTCAGGGGCCCAATTCAGTAACGCTACGTTTTCAAAACGCGTGATTTCAATTCGATTAGACAAAAAAACTGTATTTAATATTTTAATATTCAGTATGATCTGTCAAAACAAAACCTTTCTACACTTTAGTGAGGTTATTGAACATTTAGAACCAGTCATAGTTGATTTCGTTTTCAATTTGATTTTGAGATTTTAATGTTTATTAGTTTTGAAATCGTACGTATAAAAAACGTAATTTTACTGAATCGAGCCCCAGCTTGCTTATTCTGTGAGCTATTTCGGCAACTTCAGTTCTTTGACGAATGAACTCATTATGAATTTAGCGATTGTACAAGCTTAGCTGAACTGAATTTTGAGGCAATTATCTTCAACCGATTGAGATGAAATTTTGCATGCACGTTTAGTTTGGATGATAATGCATTAATATGGTACCATGGAGCTGGTCTGATGATTGATTACTGTAGGTACCTAGACATTAATCACACCGAATCATCATCATCAACCTATTCTATCCCACTTCTGGACATAGGTCTCCCCCAAATAAATGGTCACACCGAATAAATATTGTAAAATATAGCTAAGTTTACTTTTTACGAAATTCCCACAACTCACAACAAAGTAACCGTTACGATGGTAAACTAGATACACTTATCTATATATCCTCACAATTTCATTGTTGTCCGCCGTAAGTTGGTTTTCCCGTTGCCCATACTATTTGCCCGTTGATTTTTTCTGTATTATAATAATTACATTGAATTTCTGGTAATAGTACAACGGCAAATAACAAATTTACCACATTACGGTTAAAGGTATCAAGGCAAAAAAAAGCCGTAATACCATTAATAGTTCAACGGCAAATAACAAATCTACCACATTCCCATCAATAGTACCATGACAAAAAAATTATTCTATAGTACCATTAATGATTCAACGGCAAATAAAAATTGCCACAGTATCATCAATGGTACTGTCTAATGGTACCATGGTAAACAACGGACATCGCATCATCACTTAGCTTCAGCTATTGAAAAAAGTTAAATCATTTCAATTCAGTCAATCAATTCAATTCAGCTAATCAGTTCAGTCTATCTATCAAGTCTGACACAAAAGATGAGAATTCTTATTGAAGAAATTAATCTCCAAATCCATCCTACATACACCACATCTGCTCGTTGTTGACCGACTGATCGCAGATCCATTATTAAAAAAAATATATTTTGGGCGACCGGTCCGCAACAAGACCACTTAAAAAATAACATATTTTTCATAGAGACTTCTCAATATAATAATAAAGCCCTAATGAAAGACTCTATACTAACATTATAAAGATGAAGAGTTGAACTCACTAATCACAGGAACTACTGGTTCGAATTTAAAAACTCTTTTTGTGTTGGATATCATCACGCTATAAAGAATAAAACCCGAAACAATAATGCAGTTCTCAAAATATTCAAACATCAGATCCATCTGCCTTCTAGCCAGTAGTCTCCCTAGATTAACACGAGTTGGACAAAGTGCAACTTGGATGAAATACGATTTGGTAGGATTTTCGCAAAAAGTGATCATGGCTATTTTTAATCCAATTAATTTTAATCATTTTTTGATAAGTGGATTTTTTTATTCCAACGGATAGTTTTTAATATAGACAATATGACTTGGTAGGCTTGCCTACTTATTTTTGTTCATGACTGCACAAAAGGACTCGTTTGGTACATCGGCAATCGGTCCTTCGGCAGATGTGGCAAGCTCATTGCCATTTCAGCTTGCTTATAATGCGAGCTATGTTGGTGACGTTAGTTCTTTGTCGCATGACCTCATTTCGAATTTTACCCTTCAAAGAAACTCCAAGCATCGCTTGCCCCAATAGCTCGCTGCGCGACTTCTGAAAAATCATCGTAGTTTATTTAGCGCGGCCAAGCACAGGGCACGCCGCCGTAGTAGCAGCTGTAAGACCCATCATGGAGAGAGGCGATACGGGAGCCTCTCGTTCCGACTGACGCAGGTGATCTCTGAGAAGGAGTGCTTCAAGGTCACCTGTTTCGTATCTGGAAGGAGCCAACGTCTGAAAGCCATCACTGAGATGCAAGCAAGGACTTAGGACTGCACACGCTGGCAAGTACCCGGCGTGAGAGGTGCCAAGACGGGCTCTCGTGGCAGCCCTCGGAGTAGGAGTCCTCTTTCTCGGCGTTTTGCTCACAGCGATGGTGCGGAGCGTCAGTACGTGGGCTGCCGCTACCTCCTTCTGTGAGCAAGTAATGCTTGGAAAGCAGGCGGCGGAGCGAGTCCAGGAGAGACGCAGGTCTCTCCCGATCTGCAGACCCCCCGAGGCGTGGAGGCGACTCAGACGTCGGAAGTCGCTCAACGACCTTAGTCCTCCATGAGTGCAGGCCTGGGGGTGACAGGTCGAGCCACCTGTCACCCAAACAGAAGCAAGCTGGGGAGCGCTAGGTGCCCCCTATCTCCGGAGACAAGACAGGGACACCGTGGTTGCCTAACCCAAGGGGGCCATCTTGAAACCGGAGATGGCCCTGAGTCAGTCGGGGTGCGAGGAAATGCCCTAAGGCCACCTTACACCCTAATGTAACCCAATGTAAAGACCCGAGACAGCGTACGGTTTTAGTCGGTTCGAGTCTGGCATAACCTCCCCCACTGGGCGGCGTGGGGGAATCCGAATTTTTACACACGGAAATATGTTGTAATATTTATCCGTATCTGTACGGTACGTTGTACAACTTTACTTTCACCTTGATAATATTCATTATTATTGTGAAGTATATATCCGTATCCTATACATACCCTCTGGTATCCATTTTTAACAACCCGGGATATCTTCTTTTTAATGTAAGAAGTCCCGCTGATAGCATTCACATTGTCTTTGTGTAAAATGCCTGATGCCTCATCACGGTGTTCACATCGGACCTGTGGTGGCGGCGACGCAGCGGTGCGGCGGGCGTATCTAAAGCTCAATTGCACAATTAGTGTTGGCTCCATTGTGCTTCCGGATTCCCTCGGGATAACACTCACCTTCATAAGCTACATTTTCCTGGTGAATAGCACCACTTATAATATTCTATAGACGTTGTCTTCAACACTCACAACAGATAAGTGTCGACGGTAAATTCTTGTCGTAAAATTTTCCTCAGCGTGGTTAATAATAATTGTGGATGGATAGCGGCAATGTTTAAAACGGACATTTCCGCAAGTAATGCGTAAACACGTCCGCCGTTCGATTAATATGCACACCTGTGTGGAGGAGATATCACATTTAGTTATTAAACTAAGGACCAAGGGAAAGGGCTGATGCACCCAACAATTACAATCCAGATCCTTCCGGGACATCAAAAGGTTGATTCTTCCCGACGACGCCTGCGCTTGCCCCCTTCTCCCTTCTCATGGCCACATCAATGCGCTAAATAACGCTTTTCAATATCCTCACTTGCTACTTGCTTTAAATCTAGATTTAAAAGATAATCTATATTATCTTTTCAATCTAGATTTAAAGTTTTTGGACCTCTAAATCTGGTGGATGTTAAAATTGGAAGACGTGTTCGAGAATTTTAGATATTGTTTTCAGGTCCAATGATGGTGTTGAAAATGTAGAGTTGAGTTCCAAGCTACTAGTCACCTTTTCTGTACAATATATAGAATAGTCAAAAAAAAATTAAAAATTAAAAATCATTCTACCTGTGTCATATAAATTGTATCTTATACAGTAGGTTTCCTGTAACTATGTTAAAAGTTTTTGGTGCAATAATTATCATAAGAGCACTACTTAAAAAATCAGGTAAAATTAAAACACATTTTCGAAGTATACAATCCCAAAGAAAACCTCTTAATACGAATGATGTCTACATACGAGCTTAACGATTTTATTTTTTAATGCCAATAGAGAAAAATATTTACTTTGAAGTGTCTGTTCCAATACTTGGTACGATTTTATGAACCCTAACCTGCTCGCAAGCACTTGACAAGTAATAAATCACGACCATTGAGCAGTTCATATGAAGAAGGACTGTAAAAAGAACATTGTATGATGCAAATCCTTGACCTCAGATACTCTATTCAAATGTCATTATTATTCCTGACTCGTACCGCCATTAAAGACTGCCTACAACTTTGAAAGTGGCTACAAGGAAAGTTTTCGCGTACAAAACCTTAGCGGTCGTAAATAATATGAGGCGAGCGGAGTCAGCTAATGAATTACGAGTGCGAGACTCATAATAGCGGGTCGCGCGGCGCTAAATACTGTGCACTTGGTGGCCGTTGCTCGCCGCGGGCATTGCACGCAGGACCTGAGCCAGCGCCAGCGCGCGTCCATCCCTTAGCTCGTCCTCGTCGTAACAACGCGCATAAGCAATGTCGATCTAGTGCGAATAGTTCACGGTCTGCCTCTTACATCATTATAATAGATGGATGGGTTGGAGTCAACGACACCCGTCGACGAATCATCGCCGTCATCATTCAACTCGAACAACAGTCTTCAAAATGTACCTTAGCTCGATTATAATGAATCATTATGAGTATTATAATGCACGTTCCGAATCGATACTAATATAATGCGGTAAGTTGAATAACGCCAACTGCAAGAGGAGAATTTATAGGATAGTCCAAGCGCCAAGAAGTAAGGATAGCCAAGTCGTTGCTATTATGTAAATAATACGTTCATATGTCATAACCTCTGCGGCACTCGCCGACTCCTCGCATCTGAAGATTATCTACATCAGTACATGTCACCAACTAATTATGGAATGATTATTATTAAACTAAAACGCTGAAAACGAATATAGGCAAGGGTTATGAAACACATTTGCACCTTGCAGACCATGAAAATGCTATGCTTTGTGAGGTTTATTCCCGTGCCTCCAAAAAAAGTATTCTTTGTGAGTAGATCTCTATCTGCATATCATAGTCACTGAGAACCTATTATCCTAAAGGCCCCAGGACTTTCGATTATGCTAAAACGGCCCTGATGAAAGATATTGTACAGTTAATAAATAAATTATTAAACGAATGAAAAATGTTTATAAGATATCAAATTGTATTTTTATTTCGTGAGGTTTAAAAAAATACTTATATTTAAACGTTTCGACCTTAATTCAAGCTGTCAAATGATAAATACCCTCCCAAGGGAGGCTTGTTGGCTAATGGTGACTGCATTCCGACAGTGAAGATTGTCACCGGAGAAAAGTAGCGTGTCATTGAACCGTTCTGTGGTGAATTGCTCCGCTTCCGCCAACACTCGACAAATAAAATCATCTACCTATTATATCCCCGTTACTTGCAGCCATTTACCAAGTAACACAAAGAATAATGAAACATTTCATGAAGATTCCACAACCAAGGTAGCAAAATTTATACAGTCTCTCGCTTCGCATCCAAAATACGTACCTCCCATACGTGGCAACTGATTCAGCGGGGTTATAAATACAAGCTAGGCACGTGTCTTAATTCCATTGAACGCTATTCAATAAAGATAACCACGTCATGTTATTGTCAAGGTGACACCGGATAAGCGCAGCAACCGGCCGATTGTCTCGCGACTATCGTAAATAACTCGAACCGTGTCCGGTGTCGACTACGAATACTGAGTTGCTGGCGACCACTCTAGCGAATCCTGGCGACGTTTAGCCCTTCGCGTCCCCTAACTCAGCACACTCGCCTTCCTTTCCAGCGAGCAAACAAACTGCGCGCCCGACGATACGATACCATCGAGAATCCATGGTAGAGCGTGCTCTCAGTGCGGCTAACAGGAAACAGCCTTTGCGCTAGGAATACGGATGAGGATGACTGTGCCGTAAGCCCATCGCGTCGATTTATCTAAACTAAATCCTAGCCCGTATCCTTATATAATATATATATATATATATATATATATGTTGTTGTATATATATATATATATAAGGATACGGGCTAAGATTTAGTTTATATAGGTATATTTCCTACTTTATGGCGTATTTTTACCTACGTACCTGAATTACCTGAACAACTTAACAAGTATGTAGTCTCGAAGACGCGCAATGAGTAATGTAAAGATCATGTTGGACCGTGAACTTAAATTGGCCGACGGCTACGAATTCCAGCTGAGGCAGAAACAATGGACATATGATATAAATAGGTGGAATAAATATAAAATGGTTGTGTTTATTTGGTCTATTTTACTGACTGAACGATATGCGAAGGGTGCATAGAGGGCGGGTAGGGATCGAGCGAGGCCGAAGTACAGCTGAGGTCCGATAGCATCGGTGAGCACTGCGCTATAAATAGATCAGCAGGCAGACCAGCCGCGGTCGTCACCGCGTGCACCCGAAGGGTTACTGCTTAATAACGTTACAACATAAATAAAACAAATAAAAAAAACATACTTATATAATTATAACATCATGTTTGTTATCTAGATTTGTTACTATGTAGGTAAGTGTTTTTATTGTTCACCTTTTAAACACCTACCTATGCCTATTACACAGATTTCGAAAATGGAAAAGTCGGTGACAGAGTAGGAGAAGCTTAACATCTAATCTATCTACAGGTAACCAATAACAAAATACCTTCGCGTCTAGAGACTACTATATAGGTACATATTCTCTATACTAAAAATGAATTAAAAAGATAGAAAACTAGCGTGAAGCTATCTAAATTAAAGGCCAAATCAGATTCACTGGGGATTAATATGAAACATAGTTGCAGAAGAAAAAAAACAGTTGCCTACAGTATCTATTATTCCTCTATAGCATACCTTGATAGGAATGTGGCAAAGAAAACATCGTTCTTGAAGAAGCAACGACACGTGACATCCCTGTTAGTCACTCCAGTACCGCAACAATTCACCATAAAACACGCAGGCAGGGTGCAGCTTCTCGCTTGTTCGCTTTCATTCGCGCATGCGAACTACGCTTATTTTTTTCGCTGATTAGAGTAAAAGATGCGCAACCGGTCGTGAACGAAGGCCGCAGCCAGGGCCGGGCTCGGGGCAAGGCGCGCCGCCTCCGCTGCCGCTAATGATGCGCCTGCGCTGAACCACTCCTAATTGGATGACCGTCGGACCGCTGCAGGAAAAAATACACGCGAATCACACTATGCTTACATCACAAAATAATCAGAATTGCAAAATACGAAACATAGGAATTATTAAAATTCTGATAAATGCTAATAGGCAACCATTTACAAGCAAGCGTACAAGCGTAATTATGAAATCGTATCCTTACGTGGAAACGATTTGGAATACTTATTATTTTCTTATTATCACTTATCAAGATCTGCGAGGTGTGAATATATAAAACGGGACGCTTCTGAGAAATATTAAGTTTTTGAGTTATATCGCCGGGACTGTTAATGACATAATAATGTTTATAAACACCACAACAGTTAGGTACTCGTATTCTTTTCTTCCCTGACTACCCGTACGTACAGCGTGGCGAATGCGATTATGTCAGAGCCACGTACTCTATATGAATTGCCCTTTAATAACGGTAGGACTGCAGTGTAGAGCCGTAGATTGCAGACGCACTAAAGCCTACGTAGCTGTAGATAATGATACAATTGGTGTTTGTTATTTGGTATTTAGCAGCTGAGGCTCCCGTAACATATGAGGAAGTTATACCTGCATCGCAAGAATGCTTTAGAAATCATGAAATGCACTAGCTGATGCCGATTACTCTGTCCACCAATACAATTATGAGTCATTGTTTATAATACTTCGATCACTCGTCACGTTTCAGATATGGGATATATAATTTTCTTATTGGTACTAAAACTACCTTTGTTATGAGTGTGACTCATTTCATTGATATTTAGTGCTCATGTGAAATGATATGTTTAAACCTTTGTTAAACGATGTTCCCATATCACAATTAGTTGTGCCAAAATAGTTGGTCCATGAGAACCACGGGAATCTTATAATCAAATAAGTTAGATATTTTGTTGTCTCGATACTATCGCGACGTCGAAATGTAGCGCGTTGTATGCCAGTCATAATTTTCTTCTAGTTTGCACTAACTGAGCAATGCATGTACTCGCGTTTATGTCCAGATAGGCTAATTCGTTATCTATTATTAATATATTCGTCCCTAGTTCTCTAGGTAGAAGATGTTGTATTTCTTTTTACATATAATACCTTAGATATATAACCTATATTTAACATGTCCAGCAATAAAGCGCTTGATTAACTGACTGATTTTACAACGTTTTGATGATTTCTCCATTTATTGATGATAACTATATGCGCTATTATGTTATATCATGAGTGCATTGCATGAGAATTAAACTAAGGTTTAATACTCTGAAGAAACCCTAAACCTAAATGTAGGTACATAGAGCTTCTGTCTTTTAAAATACGTATACAATCTTCATGGCCATATATGGCGCTGGTGCTGCACCTAGATATTGATCTTGGAATCATACCAGCGATAGGAACCGAGATAAATTCCAAATATAGGCTACAAGCTACAACCTAGTTTGGGCACCAGTTACAGTACCGGTTTCTTTTTTCGTGCGGAAATACCCCGGATACCCCCCTTTTATTATGTCGGGCTTGAACCGACTAAAACCGCACGCCGTCTCGGGTCTTCAGACGCCGGGGTGTAAAGTTGCCCATTGAGCATATAACTCGCACCCCGACTGACCCTGGGCTATCTACTGTTGGCCCACTCGGGTTTGGGAACCAAGGTGTCACCGTCTTGCCCCGGTTTGGGGGGGGCGCTAGTCGCCCCACCGTCCCGGCCTGCTTCTGCTGAGGTGACACGCAGCCTCGCCCCAGGCCTGCGCTCATTGAGGACCTAGGTCGTTAAGCGACCTCCGGCGCCAGAGTCGCCTCCGAAGCGCGGCGAGCATGTTAAGGGCTCGGCGCCGGCGGGCCGGGAGAACACGTACGATCACAGTTTAGTTGAACATATTTTCACAGGTAAAATCCAACTTCAACATGCATAGAGGGGTTCAATTACATATTTATTTACACCAATAATTATAAAATTTGTGGGACAACACCCCGCCCCCTTTTCAAGAGTAAATAATTTGTCTGGCAAACATCAGAAATCAGAATAAAACTGTCTTACTACGAGTTACATATATAATTATCAACCATTACTAAAACCTAAAAACAAATATTGTGTGCACCCAATTTACAAACGATATTTACATTGAAATTCATCATTCATTATTAATGACTTGTTGTATGTATGTGTATGTATATAAGTAATCTTCTGAGGATGAGTGGAATATATTTCATGTTTCATTGTTACTTTACGAAAAGGAACTTGGAATTTATTAAGCTATTTCTGAGGACGACTCTACTTGCAGCAACAATTATCTACCTATAGGTAGGTATAGTTTTAGATGGTTCATTTGAGAACACGAGGCATTGCACTTTACTTTTCAAGCAAGGGATGACTAGATACATGTGATATTATTTTCATAATTAATAATAATATAATTAGTAATATTAGTGTCATAGTCTCCATAAAGCTTATATCAATAAAAATTGAGTTTACAACCGCCGCCGCCCCGGGTTAGTCATGTTTTGACAGTACTGGTAAACTTATATGTGTGCTCTCCCAACACTCGCACGCGCGCATCGGCCACCGCGTCTTCACAAATTCCTACGTGGTCACCCATTTCATTTCATTTAATAGCTCGTCATATTAATTGTACCCGTAAAGTTTTCTTTGTCTTGCGGGAGAGCCTTATAAGAGCCTGAATCGTTTATAGTTTTCCATGCGTTCTCGTCGCGCATCTAATAAAATATTAACAGTAAATATTATTAAATTTATATAAAGTTGTAATAAGGGAATTCGATACGGCTTTTACGTCTGTTAATAAAATAACGACGCCTAACTCTCGACCCACGAACGTGTCATTTCAATTCAATGGACACGTCTCGGTGTCCTATCGGCGCTAACTTGTCTCTCAAGAGATTTCCTGGTTATCTCATCTCGTCCTGTAATTGTCATTTCTTGTTGCAGCCATCGATGCGGCTTGACTAATGAAGATTTAAACCGACGCTGGTGTAAACCGAGTGGCGTTCTGCATCCTTCAATTTATCATACGAAGGTGAGATAGCGTTACATAATACTGAATAAACTAAAGATTATTCTAAAACATAATGTTTCAATGTCATTATATAGGGTTTAATAGAATACCTTGTGCGAGTATGGAAGAAGCCTCCGTTGGTGTACTGTGACTATCATGGCCACTCTCGCAAGAAGAACGTGTTCTTTTATGGCTGCGCAACGGCCGAGAGCTGGTGCAGCAATGACCGTCTAGGACCTGATGAGCCTGTCAAGTATTTAGTAAGTTATTTTTGTTACTTCTAAAATCTATCTATCTATACTATTATAAAATTGTAATTTAGTTGTGTCTGTACATTACAAATATTTAAAAAAATACTTGTGTGATAATAAAGGAACGATTCTGAACACTAAAATATTTTTTTGATATTCTTATCTGTTTGTTCTCATGGACGCAAAAAATACTGAACTGATTTTAATGTAGTTTTTTGTATCAGAAAGATCCTGGTCAGAATTAAAATTTGCCGTATTTTTTATTGCAATTAGTTAAGTAGAAGCGGCGATATGGCCAAAAAACGATAATCGACCTACGCGCGAGCGGAGCCGCGGGCATCAGCTAGTACTATAATAAAATTGGAAATTAGTTGTCTGTCCATTGGAAATATTTAAAAAAAAAGCTTAGGTTATGTTGAATGAACGATTCTGAACACAAAAATACTTTATTTTGGAATTCTTGTCTGTCTGTTTTTCCTCCATAAATGCCAAAAACTATTGATCGGATTTTGATGCGGTTTTATCTATTAAAAAGGTCTTCGCCAGGCTTAAAATCTGCCGTATGTCGGAAGAAGTCAATTTAAGCAAAAACAAATTAAAATTTATGAGTAGTTGCATGTTAATTCAGTTCCAAATGAGGATGAAGTAGGAATAACACTGATCGTTCTAAGTTATCTTACTTTTGTGTTACAGGATCTACTATTCAAATATAAAGTTGCTTAAAAGTATGATGTGAAAAACATATCTGTAGGTATATCACTGAAACAAAGGTCTGCAACACGAAAACTGTATAATTAAAACTTCAGTTGATGTCATCAGTAACATATATGAATATGTGAACCAAGAATAATTCCTGCTGTTGTCTGAATGTGTATGACTGTCATGTTGTATGAACAACAATATGCAAAGTCAGAAAATAAATGACTTTTACAGTACAAATAAATTTTCTTATTTATAACTTAATAGATGCTGCCCGCGCTCATGCATCGCATATCTCCAGCGTTTGCGCTCGGTTCGTGTTCTTTTCGAGTGGAACGAGAAAGGGAGAGCACCGCGCGCGTCACCGTGTGGCGCCATCTAGGAGTCACCAGGTCCTACACGATGGAGGCCTCCTTCTGTGGCTTCGACCGAGGGCCCTTCAAGGTAGCAACTTCTTCTGATAATAATAATTTTACAAATCACGGTTTGATAAACGTTTTAATATCAGTTACGAATTTCTACAAGCGGGTGTGAAGCACCAGCGTCCCAAGACCCTTGAAGACGTATGGTTTTAGTCAGTTCGAGTCCGGTATAACCTGACCTATGGGGGGGTTTCCGAGGGGTTAACGCACCGTAAAAAAGGACCCATAGCTAACCTCACCTGCTAGTCGGTGTTCCTGCTAAATAACACTAAAAAACAGCCAGTGTCAATCGGGATGATATAAAGATTCTAACGATACCCCAGATATAAATACTGTCTTTTTCCGGCAGTCGCGTGAAAGAATAGGTATCTACCTAATAGGAATCTCAGAATACGCGCATTGCAAGCAGGTGTCCACAGAGTGATAAAATTAAGTCCACCACGATACTTACACTGAAATTTTATCTACCTACTAATTTGAATGCTACTATCTTACACCTTATTTGATATATCTGAATAAGAAGATTAAGTTAGAAAACGTTTACTTCTAAATTTAAATACAATTTACTGTATCGTATACCTTGTTTATTACCTTTAGAATAATGGGTAGGTAATTGTGATGTGGGCGTTCGTTAATAGAAACGTTTTTGACGCCTTCACACTGAAAGTGAGTTCAGGTCTTTATTGTTGTGGATAAAACGTTAAGTTCTATCTTCTACCTCAAATTGTCTCACAACCTCTGGACTACGAGGTCGGGGCCATAACCGCATGTTAGCAGTATAAAACTAATAGATATATTAAGCGCATTACATCGTTACATTACTAAAGACTATCTAAATTGACATATTGAAGTGGATACTAGTTAGTACTACTTAGTAAGCATAGATTCGTTTCTGAATCACATGTTGACTATGATTTCAGTACTCAAGCTTGAGGTTTCTCAAGTTCCTGCTTAGCATTCTGCCATTCTATTTCTTAGCGATACGCATCCTGCATCACTTGAACTCCGATTAGAAATGACAATTTATTTTCAGATTAATGATACCGATACTTAGTACTAAGCCCGACACGTTGGGTAATACATCTACCGGTGTCTAGATTGTCCAGCCCATACCTGAGACTAGATCCGTCTGATAATAAATACGTCGCTACAAATCTCTTATCTGCTTCACGTACTTTCGTTGTTTTGTTAATGACTCATCCTTAAAACAAGGCTCTAGACTTTATTAAAATTTAGTAGGTAAACTTTTTAAACAAAATAAGATTTTATTATGTACTTTATTTACTTTAATTTTCACCGTTTCACTGTTACAAATGAAGACCTGAACTCTACTATTTATTTTGTCAGCCCAAAATTGACTCTACGGATAATCAAGTAGGTAAGGATATCTACGACCGTAGAAGTTTGAAATAGATTAATTAAATTTAATATGGGTTTAAATGTATCCATATTTTATTATTGTTCTTGTTTATTATTATTCTCCCTATATTATTTATATCTATTCAAATAAAAATGAATCGCCGAAATGTATATACGCGCGTAACTTCTGAATGACTGCAACAAATTGGATAATTCTTTTTTTTTGTGTTCGTATGATAGAATAATTTAGGAAAGTCCACGGGTAAGGTGCTATAATTGCAGCGGAATGAAGCCAGGGCGGCAGCTATTTTTGAATAATTTTATTGATTTATTACAATCACGAACGGCAATCGATTCGGCGTCGCGTCGCAGGGCCGGACGGCTTGACACTTTTTGCGGAGCAATGCGGAGCTATATCATCTGTTAGAGAGAAACGTCAGTTAACGTTGTCTTTGATACAGTTGTTTTATTATGAATAGTCTAATGATTCAACAAATTCAACTTGTTAGTGTATTTTCTGGATCTAGATCTAGAAAAGATCTAGAACTGGGAACTGGGTGCCTGACCCGTAGCTTTCTCAGTATCAATTATCGTCTTTAACCTATGGTAAGCCCATATGGTATGGTATGATTAGATATTTCTAGATACTGTGTAACTGCATGGGCATTGAATGGGTACACTGGCATAACGTAGCGAAGGACCTCTCTCTCTTATCAAACAGCAGATGGCAAAGAGCACATCCGAAACACTTAGCACTCTGGTTGCTAAATATTATAATTCCTTAGTTCCTACTTGGCTTACCTAAATTATGGGCACCTGTACCCACTTAGGTAATTGGAAATTATTTTTTTTAGTAGATACTTAGTAAAAACTGAAGATATAGCCTCTATATTCAAATGCAAACATTCATCAATAACTTTATCGGAGCATGTGTTGCCGCCAGGGATTTCACCTGAACACGCAGCACCTGCAGAGCGTTGGCTGCGACTTCTGTGAGGCGTTGAACGGTCTCAACGACACCGCCACCAACGTCGACATACAACTCACCAAGGACCTCAACGAGTAAGTTATCAGCTAGATAAATTTGTATCAATATATGACCAACAACGTAAACCCAATAAGTATATTATAATACAAAGCCTTTAGATACATTGATATGTAAATATATTTCGAATATATTCAAATATTTTTAAAGACAGTTCGAACCTACTTAATAAGTCTATACACTATGAACGTGTATTCACCGCTAATACAAGTAGAGATTTAGCTTATTTAAAGGATTTATCAAGATTATAATGATCCCTTTTTATTTATTTTTATTCGGAAATGTAAAGGTCAAATTAGATTCTTGCTAATTTTTTTATCCAATTCAAAGCTGTCCATAATGGGTGCCTTGGTATACCTACCTACCTCGGTAGCAGTGCACGATACCTAACTGCAAATACGTTCTACCTACTGCTGAATAAATGAAAAGATACAGAAGAATTTATTTAAAAGATATGATAAAGATAAAGAATATCAATAAGCCATTTTTTATACCTTTCCTTCGTAATAACGGGTAATCCTCTTTCATCGAACCTACATATAGAAGTAAATGATAGATGCGTTCGTGAAAAGCATGGGTAGGTAGGTATGTAGTTATATAAGGTCATAACGGTTTCTAGATAGGTACATTTATATCCTTATTCACTGAACTCTTTGCTTGACAGAAATATCATTGAGATAAATCTGATCGGTGCGGAGAAAGACAGGCAAGTTACTTTCAATAAACTTGTTTTGATAAAACTAACCCAACGTATAACCTCCAGTTTATCTGCATGGTTTAGAGTTAACAAACCATCCATTATAAATAATTAGGAATGGTAAACCATACCTTATTATTTTTTGTATGCATAATACTTTCAATTACTTTCATAAAAAAAAAATAACACGTGTCCTTACTTGCATACTCATTCTATTTTTAACTCTGTAAGCCTTCCCGCCATTGTTATCGCTTGCTATGTGCATATGAAAACTGTTAAGAAATTCTTTTTGCATCGTTGTTGTAGCTTCTAAATATAGCTTGCATAGTTTCAAGATTGTCTTGGAATGGAATTATACTAAAAAATATAGTAGGTGTTGTACCCAGCTACAGTATTACAATACAGTAAAAATACGACAACTTCCCCACCGACCAACTAGCATGCACAACTAGTTGTGCGGATGGGAATATGAATCAACAACAATACCTACTTAGTAATACAGTCTTTGGGTGGTCGATTTTGAAATGGAGAGTTTCCTCAGTATGTCGAAAACTAATCATCGGAAGGTTTATAAAATAATTAACCGATAGTTTTTTATTTTATTTAGAAAGAAAGTTTCTTAAATCGTCCATACACTATAGGTAGTCTTAATTTAGAATTTTACAATAAACTTACTTGCTTCATGCCTGTGTATAAGTATCGGTATAAATCTGAAATAAATCGATAAAATAAAGGTTAGAAGAGACCAAATTAGAAGGTTAAATCATTCTATAATTAATTTTCTGCATGACTTGAAATATGGAAGCAGCCCTGAAAGAAGACATAAAAAACGAAGTACACTGTCTACCTACTTATCTAATTAAACACAACTACCCCAACACATCGCACCACCACATTATTAAAGATTGTTTACACAAGCTCAAACACTAAAACAAAACTCATAAACTCGTATGCTCGTAGCGATAATAATAATTACATGCAAGTTTCGCAACTATCTCCCTACTTTATGTTACTCATAAGTATATCTTACAAACGAAGAATGCACAAAACTACTCCACGCATAAAACTGCAACATGAGCTTAACTATTTTAATTTGTATTATTAAGGGTATTGCTTTGTGGAAACATGCTATTATTATTTAAATTAAATGTTATAGGTAGCATACAAATAATAATGGTATATTATAAGACATGTGAGCCAGGATCGTAGCAAGTTGTCTCTGCTTACCCCTGCGCGAATGAATCATGAAAAATAGTATTATCTTAAAAAACGGTATCTACACTAGCACTGATGCTTAAAAACGATCACTCGAAACGAAGCTAATTCGCCCGCCTCAACGCAAGCACGAGTGCTACAGGATATACTCTAATCAGTGGTTGCGAACGAAAGTAATGTATAACTCCTGTCATACAACGCGCTACAACATCGCGATAGTATGGAGATAACATATCTACCTCATTTGAATAGAAGATCGTTTGCCTGTACTTACATTGGGTATGACTTGTGTCTCCGTGAAAAACAAGTTCGGCTGCGTAGTCTTGAGGTCCAAAATGTGGTGCGATCTTAGTGGGGCCCCATCGGGACAGGGCAAAATACGTGATTTCCTTTAATTGAAATACAAATTACAAAATATTATCTTATAAGTATTTCAAATACGAAATACAAAAGATTGTTATGTATTTGAAATATAAAATACAAAAGACAGTATTTTAGTAATTTTTATTCGAAATACAAATTACAATACAATACTATTAAGAATAAAGAGTAATCCAGACCAGCATGGGCTAAATAGCAGAGTCAAAGAAGATTAATCAGTAAAACAAGTTTCCTTTTATGAACACAAGATTTATAAATGTTCTGTCAGACAAACAGCCTCTTGTTGGAGACTAAATAAAACCTGCTAAAAAAACAATCTTTCTACTGGTCCTGATGAGCACAAACTTGAGTTAAATTGTATTAACACATTTTTATATTTGGATAGCGTTCAAGAATAGTAAACTCCATACTTACCATTTAGGAAGCTGATCAACTCTAACTTCATTTTTGATGTCTGTGATTGATAATTGTCACTGTTCACAAAAACCAATAAAAGCATCATCTTCTTACTTCACTAGTGGTGCTGCTCCTGATGCTCGCAGGCATTATTTCACGCTTTTTTTATAATTGATCTCTTGGGCATCTCATCTGTTGCAATGCTTTCTGGCAACCAACGCATTTTATAACTAGGGTGGTAGCATTAATAAGATCGCTAAATGAAGGTTAGGCATAGGTTATTTTGAAATAGGTTTTAGATAATTACAAAATACCTCGGCGTCAGGTATTTGAAATATGTAGGTACGAATTACAAATTACATTTAAAGCAAGTCATTGAAATACAAATACCAAATACGTATTTGTATTTCAATTACGTATTTTAATTACAAGTAAGTAATTCAAATACTGCCTAACCCTGGGCGCCATACACAGTATTTAATAAATAAGGACTTATTGGAAGATTTAAGGTGTTAAGGATTTAAGGATATAAATCAAGATCATTGTCTCGTGTCACTTTAATAACTTCTGTAAGCAAAACCTGGAAGATAATATTCTAACTTGAGTGCTAAACGTGTACTGTACTTAAAACGATGCAGTAGGTAGGTACTTCACCTTTGCCGCCTGTCACCCCAGCAGAAGCAGGCCGGGACGGTGGGGCGACTAGCACCCCTCCCCCAAACCGGGTCAAGACGGGGACACCGTGGGTCCCAAACCCGAGGGGGCCATCTCGAAACCGGACATGGCCCAGGGTCAGTCGGGGTGCGAGGGATATGCTCTATGGGCAACCTTACACCGGGTCTTTCTTAATACCCGAGACGGCGGCGTGCGGTTTTAGTCGGTTCAAGCCCGACATAACCACCCCCGCTGGCCGGCGGGGGGGTAATCGAAGGGATTTCCGCACGAAAAAAAAATAAAGGTACTTCACCTTTATAAATCGCTAATCCGTTTGAATATGGAGTACCTAGTAGCTACTGATGTTACGAGTTACCTCTAAAGGAAAGCGAACGGCCGATATCATGTAATGCCTTTTGGTTCGATACAATAAGCATCAAGCATGAAGGGCGTAGACTGAGAATGAAAGCTAAAGCTATGGACTGGCTGTAGCGTATACGAGAGAGGAATAACGGTAGTTTTCTTTATTGCCAGGCTATGAAATTTTCCCCTAATATAGGTAATAAAACCTCATTTCATTCGCAATTTATCGCGTTCGAGGTCTCAGGGATATTCGGGTCTCTAGTGCGTATCTGGTTTCCACGTGGAGTGACGTGAAACACCGTGTGGTTTTGGTTGGTTGATGTCCGACATACCCACCTTGTCATCTTTAACTCCAATGCAATATAAGGCAGTACAGTGGGATTAGAATTATAACTTTTTTAGAGAGTCTTTTTTTTCGAATTCTTTATATCTTTGCATGCACTATATTACCTATATGCTGTGTTTCTTCTTTATTAGAATTTTATGTTTGGAAAACATGTAGGTCCGGAAATTCGAGCCACCACCTCTCCACTGTACTTCACTTTGTATTTTTGCACGGACTTCGCCATGACATGTTATAGATATAATGTGATGGTAATGATTACCATAACGGAAGATACGGCAATAAAAGCACTTATTTTCAAACAATTTGATTAGTTTCCGACCCTGCCATTTAGGAGTTTCATAATAAATATTATACACTTACATTTATACGCTAGTTTATAATTTCATAGCTGTATATTTTTAAAAGGATATGTGGGAACTTTGGTTTTTACTTGCCGAATTTATGATTATGAAAGTAATTTAAAACGACCTATCAAAACGGCCATCACCTACTGAACCAGTAGGAAACCAGTGCATTATTTTTCTAGTCGGATAGTATCTGTCAGTTCAATAAAAAAAACCGCATACGAAGATAAGGTTAAAAGATATTGTCCGTCCCGCTTACTCTTAGCACCAATGTTAATTGGGTGTCCCTCTTTGATAATTGGCATTGTAGTGTCGTGTCTACATACATTCTCAGTCTACGATGTAGGGTTGTCGAAAATTTCATATTAACAAGCAATTTGTGTATCGAGTGTTTTTATTGTGTGCTAATTTGGTGTTGTTCTGTGTAATGGTTTATACTCATTCTAATTCTGTATATTTGCTAATACCACATCACCACCACTCGCTGTCCTAGTGTTCCCCCAACTGTTGACTAGATTATACCGTGTGATTTAATTTAAATATTTGTCGACAGTGAAATCGCAGTAGACAGCGAGCCAGGCTCCGGATCAGACAGCGTCTTGAAGACGGATTCTGATGAGGATTTCGACTAATTCGAATTTGCCTCAACGTGGAATAAGCGCATACTGCGTTAACATTACATACTCAGGTTTGGTCTGCCTCACCAACTACAACTGTCTGTAGGACAAATAGGTATCCGCGACTTTAGCAGATCTCCTTGTGTATCTAAAAAGAGTAATAGCAACAAAATTTTGAAGTTCCCAAGCGAAACTATAGAATAGCAAAACTGATGCCGGTTTAGAATTATCTCGTAGATAGCAGAATATAGTGACGATAGCGATATTGTTTTCGAAAGTAACATTTATTTTTATGGTATTTAAATATTTTGGTTTAGTTATTATGTTAGTGTCCAAAGAATGTTGTATGCAAAATTGGACCATGTTTTCGGGCATGCAATGTATGATCGTGTGACAGACGTGTTTCATTTGGTTTGATGTGATATTTAATAAATTTTAAGTTACTTGTGGCTTGTGATCTCAATTACAAATAAAATATGAAATCACTATGTCTTTTTATTTCTTATTACTGATATACCTCATATACTAATTATTAGGTATCTATGAAAGGATTTGTTATTATGCTGAAATGAAAGAAATTACAAAAAAATCCAAAACTATATTGTCATCAACAACAATAAATCACAATGTACACTAAAATTAAATAAATAATTTGCACTGTTTTGCATTCTCATTTTTCTAATTAGCAATAAGGGAACGGCAACATCGAGTGATTAAATTTTCTCAATAAGAATTCTTTAAGAAAATACACAACTTGTGTTAATACAATTGGCTTCTGATTGCTAATGTGATGCTAATAGTATTTAATAATTAACAAATAATAAATTCTAGTTAGAAAAGACATTGGTTACAACACTTATAAATATTAACAAAATACTGATGTAAAACGACGTTATAAAAATCATGATTATCTTAAAATAAAAGTGCACGAAGGTTTCCTAGTTTTGTTCGACGATATTATCTAACCTTATATATTAACAAAAAGATCAATAATGTCATAGTCAAAAACATGTACTTAACCCGGCTCCAGAAAGTGCGCACCGCGCAGAGTTTACGAGACAAAGCAATCCAAGATGGTGGCATTACCCGAATACATAGAGCGTGAATTTTATTCTATTCAACAATAATCAATTTAATTCTTTGCATGACTATCAAAACTCTAATAAGATACGCTCTTTCTGGACAAGGAACTTTGTTCGCTTTCAACACGTTTGATCACATTCGTGGCTGTCGGTTGCATGAACTTACAAGTATTTTACTAAGTTTCCAAAAAACTTGAACAAACTTGCATATGTGCACTAACTGGTCAATCAGAACACCAATAAAACTACATCAACAATGACGCTAGCCCTTTGGACCATTTTGAAAATTAAATAATCTATGATTGGTGCCCCGCACTTACCACCAAAGAGACCTGCAAATACGCTCTATTCTCAACATTGTTGATACCAACTATTACCTACAATAATTTAACGGGAATTAACGCTATCATGTATGGGTATATACATACCTTTGGATTGCCTGACGTTTCGACCAGGTTACACTGGCCGTGGTCACAGGCTGATTAACAGGCTGGTCGAAACGTCAGGCAATCCAAAGGTATGTATAATTATACCTATACATGATCGCGTTATTTCCCGGTAAATTATGGTACATCATGGAACGCGAAAGTTTAAAAAAAAATTAGTACCAAGTATACCATTAGAAACACACGGTCAATGCTATGCTATTCAATAAAAAAAGCTTTACTCGCCTCTGGTTCTTAACTAATTGTAATCAAACATACGGCAGATTTTAAGTCTGACCCAGACCTATCTAATAGAAAAAACGCATCAAAATCCGTCTAGTAGTTTTTGCGTCCATCGCGAACAGAGACAAGTATTCCAAAAAAAAATTGTGTTCAGAATCGTTCATTTAACCTAACCCAAGTATTCTAATGTACATTGGAGCTATTTAAATCTAATTTTAATATCTTTAATGTACAGACACAACTAATTTACAATTTTATAACAGCATAGATGATCATGTTATAACGGAAGTATCTACGGAAGACAACTTTGGATAGTTTAAAAAAAATCGGTACGTAAGTATGTAGCTGGAACTAGAAAACCTCGTAATGTAGAAATCATTTACTAAATTTTAAAATTAATTTATCATTTTTGAATCAGTGAACATTGGCATTGTAGATTTGATGCGAGGCAAATCTTAAATGCCAATGTATTTTCTCCTAAGAGTTATATCAATTACTGGCAACTTAATTTAAGTAGTTATACTTTTCATCGCAGCCGACTTCAAATACAACCATAATTGTAGGACTATGATGAAATTGATATTGCTACATAAGGCATAACAAGGCAATACATAAGCGTATTGCCTTGTGTTATGCCTTATATAGAGTACAGATTTTTCAAATATTTAGTAGAATATTTTCTTAATTTATAGATATAATATGTTCTGTGATGTCAGAATCGAAGCAAATGTAAAGAAAAAGTGTTTCTGCCTACTCCAATAGAAAAGAGATGTTACTATATATATTTTCTAGGCGTGATCTACATCATTTTAATCCGTAATGGACACGATCCGCTTTCACTTTTCAGTGTCATTCATTCGCTCATTTTTCGATTTCTTTGAAATAATTTTTTAAATTTTTCAACGACCAGCGACGTCATACCGATATTCCACTCCGGATCCGTGGTCCCACTGTGGTGTCCCACCAGAGGGACAAAACTTTTTCGTGGTCCCACCAAACACACACTTGACCGTTTTTTTACAATGTGGTATGTAGTATGCTACCTGCTTTCTTGAAACAAAATAAAAAAGGCAATAAAATTAAAATTTATCCCTTCTATTTTACCGCAAAGCTTCTAAATAATGGCCTACTAAAATTTCGCCGTGAATTAGCTGCATTTGCAGTTCTATAATTTCGTTGTCTTTTTCTATTTCTTCAGTTCGTCGTAACAAAACGGTCAAGTGTGTGTTTGGTGAGACCACGAAAAAGTTTTGTCTCACCGGTGGGACACCACAGTGGGACCACGGTTCAGGAAGGGATATTCATTGCAGCTTTCATTTTTTTTAGGTAAAGTGATGCATTTTTTTATGAAATCATTGTTTCATATACGAGCTGTACGAACACGAATCGTGAATAATGCTAAATAAATAAAAATTAAACAGGTCAAAAAAAAATCTCAACCAATTTTTTTTTTAGCTTAACCCAGTATATAAAATTAGTACAAATACATCTGCACCTATATATTAAAGTTATCTTAAACAACATCGTAAGTTTAAATCTTAAAATAGGTAGGTAAAAAACATAAAAACTTTGGGTAACTTATAAATCCAATATATTAAATAATCATCATCATCAATAGAACGGCGTGGACCTACGTGCAATATATGCAAGATTTCTACATATTCGGATAGGCATCCGCTTAACAATGGACGTTATATGATTGGAATGATCACAATCACCAAGATAAAATGAAGCGGCAGCCGAGAATGTGATTAAACATGTTAATTTTATCGCTAAGAGAATAAAAGCCAAGGTTAGGTTTAATAAGAATAGAAACCACAGATTATCTATTATTTATTTTACATCATTTCATCAGCATCCGCTGAGAATGACGCAGGACGAACGCATAGCACTGGTTTAGAGTCTCAATTATTGAAGACTACAGTTTCTTACTTGGCACCAAAAGAGTTTGCCATAAAGTGATAATTTAGTATATACCATTTGGTAAATTCTACCTAAAGGCAATCAATTACATTGTATTTCACTTTAACCAACAAATAACGCGAGTTTACACATGTTAAATAGAACTAAATTAAACATTTGCTTCACGATCAAGTCAAGAATAATTTCCTAATATTTGCACTTACGCCGTAACTTTACAATCTTATTCGCCCGACAGATTCTGTGCATCTAAATTACAATTAGATATATTGATTAATCAACATAGTAAATTATAAAAGTGTCTTTTTATAATGTAATATTTAAGTATCCATCTTGATTTATCTTAATCAGGGAATTAAAAATTTAAAATGCAGGTCATAATATGTGTTTTTACTCACGTCCCACAAAACAATGACGTGATTGGCTATTTTGAACAGAGACCAATTTCATTTTGAAGCTATTAATATGCTAACTATTCCTATGGATTGAAAGAAAACTATTTTTAACAGATTCTATCGTGATTTATTTGTTGTTATTTTATATTTCGAGGTTTCGGTTCACCCCGTGATCATGGCTGCTGAAAAGCAACTGAAACGTCGGGATAAATGTAAAATATAAAATAACCTCAAATAAATCACGATAGAATCCGTTAAAATAGTTTTATTTCAATGTGTGACCATTCGCGTAAACTTCCGACAATATTCCTATATATTTAGATCGGATCGCCCCGAGACGTATAATATATCTAGGACGTGTCCAGGTAGCTCAGAGTATTCCCTCTGTAAGGGACTGGTCACGGGGTCAAGTCCCGTCCTGGATGTTCCCTTTTTCCGATCTAAATCTAGCGAACAAGTTTAAAACTAACCGTCATTCAGTAGCAAAGGTGTTACGCATTATACACAAATTAGACGCATTAAACAGTGTCACTGATTTTATATTCCGTGATGATAAACAAGCTGTCATGCCAATTTGATATTGATATCAAACTGAAGGGACAAACAAGGCAAAGCAAGGGAACGGAATCAAATGTAACAATCTAATATACACCCCATGGAACCGTATTTTTTTAAGCTAGTGAAATTTAAATTGTGATTACCAATATAAATAATTTCATTTAAACATATAAATAGTTGTTACTTAACATCAATTAGTGTTTTAAATAGTTAACCTATAAATGCAATATTAAACAGTATGAATATTGTGTTACAAATTGAATATAAATGGTGAGTTATTACTAATTCTGGATTTTTATTCCGTTAACCTCCGTATTAATATTTACGCAAATTAACTTGCTGAATTCCGAACCCTGCTAGTGTTTTTAGTTCCAATTATTAGACGATTTATTACACATTTACAAATACGTACATGAAAATAATATGTATTTACATTTGACGATATATTCACTAATACATGAGGATCGACCGCCACGTTGATCAACAACTACAGTGGAATAAAAACATAATTGCACATAAATATTATATACAAAATAATCATGGTCACGGCGATTTTAAGACTACACAATCGTCTGTACCTATGAGAACGGAGGTCTGTCGCAAATTTCTTAACTGTCAATCTTCAATTTCTTTCGTCCATGAACACTAGGGTATATTCCAATGGAGCCGCACGCACCATAACCGGTCCGCCATGCATGTCGGTCAGCCGGAATAGCGGTCCGCGTTTTGTGTGGAACTGGCAGCGGAGGGTGGCTGACGTCATTGCGCGGGGGCGGGGGGCATGGCAGGGGTGGGAGGTTGGGGGGCACGGGGTCGAGGCGTCTGGCGTCGCTGGCGCGCCAGGAAGGACTGGCCGCTCGACAGCAGAGCGAAGCGCGTGTCCACAGCGTCACGCTGGCATCGCATGCCCAGCTGGTACCACGCCGTGGCCAGCAGGCGCTGCTCGCTGGTGCCTGCGCGGGACTCTTCCGATCCGCTCCACCTACTGGACGAATACTAATATAAAATCGGAAACTACTGCGGTCGGAGGTCAGTCTCAAACCGCAATTTTAAAGTGAAACTTTTATTACATCGTCTCAAACTTTTTCGTCTGTGTGTTGCATGTCGCGTGTCGGTCGGCCGCGGAGTGATAAAGTGAAAGGCGCTCGTCATAGCAGCCAAGGCCAATATGGCGGCGCCTATAGTTCGCAGCAGCTGACCGTGTAGTGTATAGACTATTACTCATTTGTGCCAGTGCTCCACGCTATTTTGTTTGTTTTTGTCAGTGTTTAATATAAATGTTGTTATTTTATAGTTAAATGTCTATAATGTCAAAAATATTTCACTTTTACCGTGGCTTCATAAATCCACACAATTTTTTCCACTAGCGGTTCGCCAACGGATTTTTCAGAGTAAATACAGAGGTGTTGTAATTAGATTTCCCTATGAAAGAACTCGTGACACTTTGCGGGGGTGAGGTTGTGATGAAAAATACTCACATAATTCTATGTCGTTGGAACTATGTAGAGACACTATCAATATCTCAGACTATACATATCCCACACTAAATGTCACTAAATAATAAAACAGGGATGTACTCAGTCACAAAATGTCACCATCAAGCATTCAGTAGAATTATATTTGGAGACACAGGCTAAGAGAGTTGTGCACGGGGCGAACGACGATAGTACATTAAGGGCACGCCTACTATCATGATGTCAGGACTTAGTTGAGAAGCACAGTGCACATTTAGGGGCGGGACAAACAGATAGAACGTAAGACGTGTTCAAATTAACCCCCCACGCACCCCTTAACCCCTCCGTTTACCATCGCGTGACAGGATAGTGCGCAGTCGTCGAAGGCGTGGTGTCCGCGTGGTATCCACGCCCGTGTTATCTGTTTGTCTTCTGTCGCGACGCTTCTATATATTTTGTATGAAACTCACTGTATCACCGCGCTGGCGATGCGTCTTTTACATGACCGCGCCTCACGCCCGTTCTGTTTGTCAGGCCCCTAATTTAGTTTGCTCTGTGTACAGGACCTACAGAAATTTCACTACCCCCACTGAACAATTGTGCGCAGAAAATATACATATCGATCAAGTCAACACTGCAGCAGAAAATGATTAGCAGCAAGCAATACAATGATTTACCATTTGACCCTACAGGTACAGAGGAATGTATATACAATGAGCTAAAATAGTGGAACGCACACTATTCTTCAGGGATCTAAGACTGGCATCGAATGAGACAACGAGCTTTTTATGATAATATATAACTGTATAATAAGCAATACAGTATCTTTAGAGATTTCTTAATTTACCTTAAAGTACTTACTTGATTTGAAAGTAAACCTTTACGGAAATGGTTAATAGACGAGAGTTTCTTCTCCGTCAATGAATTTTCCAAAAAAAATTGCCTCCTGCTCTTACCATTTTAAAAATGCATTGCAATAATAATATAATTCATGTAATGTAATGCTACATTAATATTGGCTATTGAATTATAATTATTAGGAATTGGATAATTTATAATTTTGCATGTGTGTCAGTTTTTATTAAGTGCTTATTGTATTTTGTATTTTATAATTAATTGTTAAACATCAATCCAATTTTATGTTTGCATGCCACGAGGAATGGCACAATGTGTCTTAGGCTCATGAATTATAAAGTGTCACCTTTATAATTACCAAATTTTAAGCAAATAAATCTATTATTATTATTATTATAAACAAAACGTAATCCCAAGAATGATATTTGGAATTTCTTTTTGACAATTTCTTATACAAAATTTCAAGTACCTACACAGATATTTGATGATTCTGTTCATTATAACAATGAAATAGTCCATAGTTTAACTGAAAATAATTACATAATTGATCTGACTATATTATCCCTATTCACCCCTTCATCCCTATTCACCCTTTATCGTTATTCCTCTTCATCCCTATTCACCCTTTATCGTTATACCTCTTCATCCCTTCATCCCTATTCACCCTTTATCGTTATTCCTCTTCATCCCTTCATCCCTATTCATCCTTTATCCCTATACACCTCTTCATCCCTGTTCATCTCTTGATACGTATTCACCCCGTGTTCCGGGAACTCCAAGGCAGTGGCAAGTTAGGTAAGAGTAAAACAAAGACTCACTCCAGCCTGTTGTTGGGCGCGGGCGGCGCGTCGGAGCGCGCGGGGCCCGCGGGCGGCGCGGCGCGGTAGCCCAGCGTTATGTCCGATAGCGACTGTTGTGCTGTACACATATTTACATGCATCAATCTCTTACCAACTATTTACATTCCACAAGCGGTAGCGTCCAACCAACAGTTAATTCCCCGTAAATACACTTTTGCAAAAATCCCGCTTTCGTTCCCGTTAGATACATTTTTTGGAAATTAAGTAATCATTAGTCTTAGATCCACTTTATCCACATACGACTTCTTTTTAACCAATTTTACATTGTCACTATCAAATAATAGTATTTTGTATTGCTTATGTAATAGATGATCGAACTCTCTTTAGGGTTCCATTGCCAAACCGGAACCATTATAGTTTCGGTAAGCTAGTATTTTTCAAAAGTTTATCTACTAGGAAAGTGTATGCACGGGGAGTAACACAACCAAGCATCGTGAGGTTGGAAGTTTGTATCTCATCCGGTATGCTGAGTGACTGATTTACACATTTATCGCCAGAAGGCTATTCAATTTTTGCCACTAAGAGGCTATTGGAAGCCCCCCCCCCCCTCTGGCTTCAGCATTCACAGCCTGCTGGTAAATCCGCCACTAAATACGCTACCGATGTGAGTCACTTCTAATGGTGCGTACTGACCGGTGTTTACAGCGAAGAGCAAAAGTTCCGCTTTGTATCGTAAATTTATGTACGAGCGACTCATTGCTCGTATATTTTCCCGGCTGACTGCACGAATGCACGCAGCGAGCATTGTGCAGTGACTAGTCCCACCAGCTTTCCCACTATTATAACTTCTATACACCGGTATCAAAAAGTTAGTAACAACGACGAGCGGGAAAGTTAAACTGTCTTGGAACCCGCTTCGAAATTAATCAGAAGTAAATTGGAGGAATTAGAAATATGATAAATTCACTTCCGTCTTTAACAAACAGGAGACAATAAAGACAAATAGGTAAACTATCTATAAAGTTTTAGGTAGCGCTGCGTAACGTGTTGCATTACGCCGTATAACACCGGTCCATACGCATAAATATTTCAGTTCATTTGGTAGCACAGATTTAGAGTGAGCTAGATACCACAGGCCGGCCGTCCCAGCGTGTCCCCAAACTGGTGCAATGCATAAGCTTACCGCGCTCCTATTTAAGTCTACGTTTAACCAAATTTTCCCAACTAACGTTGCGATTGAAACGTTTCTGTTTACGGTGAGCACATCAATTAATGATTCGCATGACATCATCGACGGTGAATAAAAGTTACATGCTCGGTTTGCCTACTATGTATTGCATTATGTGGTATCTAGCTTGCTCCAAACTTGGAGTGAACCAAAATATTACTAATATTTGACAGATTGTCATGTCATTAGTATTCTTCCTTAGGCAGAATAAATAAGATACATACATATACTCGCACCCTTTTACTCTCCGGAGTAGGCAGAGATAACAGCCCGCCATTTGCTTCATTGCATCTAATCTTATTATTGTTTTTTTCAAAGAATACTGTTTCAGCCCAGGGCTATGCATACACAATAGTTACTTTCATCTCTCCGTCACGAAAAAGGCACTGTTGCAGCGTAAAATCGCATTTTGCTGCGAGTGTGGGTAAGAAACATTATCGTCGTTTTCCACACTTGTAAGACTTTTCGCACTGGTCGAGGTGTAAAGTTGTATTTTTCACACGAGAGCAAATTCAATTCTAGACTAGTTCGCTTCTTCGTGATTTAAAGACGGCACCCGGCTCTCGCAGCAAAAAATAACTTTACTCACTTGTCCAACAAATAACTATTGTTTAACAAGTAAAGTTATTTTTTGCTACTAGTTCTGATCTGAATTTTAATCATAACTTAGAGAGGTGGTTTAGAATTTAATTACGAATGTTGCTGGTGATTCTGCCATAGACTACTCAGTAGACTAGTTACTCACTGTCACACAGTGAGTGATTCAAAGACAACAGACAAAAAAATCCTCGCCTCAAGCGAGTACCTATTTTTTACTTTAAAAGCTGAATGTTTTACACGCGAGTCCCGTGTAAAATATCCAGATTTTCACCTCGACTAGCGAGAAATTATTAGGACAATGTTTTTCTCATAAAATATTTGAAAAGCAACAATATCTGAACGAACCATCTATTACTCGTTTTTTGCTGAGTTTTTATTTACCAAAAGCCTTTCGTGCTGGAGAGATTAAAAGTCATACCATCTTTATCCCTTTACGTGAGGGCACAGCAGCTTATTCTTTTTTAGAGTTTTTTTTCTTTCGAGGTCAGTATGCAAGCGTTTATAGTGTACCGTAACCGCTTACCATCAAGCGAAATCAATATATCACAATAATACTTAGTTTTATCTTTAAGCTGTACAAGCAGTTAATTTATATATTTTAATAGAGTTTGGCAAAGAATATAATATATTTACATAGATGATGAAACAGTATTATGAATGGGAATGTTAAAAGGATTAATAAATAAATGCAAAAGGAACTCGGTATATTATTATACCTGTGCATAATATTTTTATTAAATTAAGGTGATCATTTACGGCCTACCTGATGGTACGCCATTAACGATGCCCATTAAAACTCACAAAGCTGCTATAGTACTGCCGTTGTCATCTGGTCAAACGCTTTTCATTGTCTGTTCCGCTCACTCTCATTGTTCATAGATAGCGCTATAACGATGTGCGTTGTGACGTTTATGGCCGAATGAATCAGATGCTTTTCTCGCTCACTCTCATTGTTCATAGATAGCGTCATAACGATGTGCGTTGTGACGTTTATGGCCGAACGAATCAGATGCTAACGGCTGCACTATAGTCATGAATTACCGTTCAAAGTTGTCTAATAGAGATCACTCTCAGCGATACGATCGCCCATTGTACCTACTACATATTTAGAGGGAAGTTTATTTAAAAAATAATAAGTAATTTACAATAAAGAGTTTTCTACCTATTTTTTATTCATCAAGTAGTGTTACTGCAGTTCTTGATTGCCACAATATAACAGCAACACCATTTACATTGTCGAAATCAGGAACGTGCGCACATTACATTTCCCTGTTTTCGACAACATAACCGTACACGTACCGGAGGCCCTCGGGTCGAGCGACTTGATGACTTCTTTCGCTTTCTCGAGACACTTCTTGTACTTATCTTCTGTGGCGAGTAGTTCCTGATCCCTTGCTGCCAGTGCCTCCTGCATCTTACTTGCGCGCCGCCGCTCTTCCGCTAGCGTTGCTTGGAGCTCTTCGACTTGCAGTGCTGCAAGCAAGCCAACAGGAAGTTTAAAGAACCAGTTGTATTCAGGTGTTAGAGGGGTTAATGATCTTTGGGGATCTATATGCATAGATACAATTTTATTATTATACTAGCACCCGCCCTCGTTTCACTCGCTTTATATCATTCTTTTTTTCACTCAAGACATCCTAATTTACACATAATACTATATAATAATAATAATAATACTATATGTAACTAAACTAATAGTGGCAAGGGGGCATGTAGGTAGCCTAAATACGTAACCATATATGAAATTAAAAATATAATACCGGGTGTAAGTGAAACGCACCCGAAAACAAAGACCGGCGATCGTACTAAAGATTAAGACTAAAAAATTGAGCAATTTTTTTTTTAAATAGCATAGCTCCATCATGTTAACGATAATTTCATCCTGTCTTCGTTGTCGGAAGCATTTCCTTAACACCCAGTAATAATGACAATAAATGTACTTTTGGAATTTTAAATCCCATTTTCTAGATCATAATTACCCACTATCTCCCCAAAATCTAAGATTGTGACAACACCACATAGTTGATAGCCAATAATATTTAGCGGCGGCACAACACCACCCCCCGCTGGCTGCACCACTGCGCCCTCTTGTTTTTTTTTAGAGAGCGTTTCTTCACATGTGTTTCTATGTTAGTTTTCGCATCAAGCCATATTGCAGTTTTGAAGGAGTAATATTTTTAAATCTATTTTCCAAAAAGAATGACATAAACAGAAACTTTAATTGATACTGATATATAACTTCACACAGTTTAGTTCTTTACATATTGTATAGCCTATGTACATTGTGAATAATGTGCCTTTCAAATGGTGAAAAAAAAATCCAATAAACGCAGTGGTTTCGAAAATTACCCCAACAATATAAACAAACTCACAAAACCCACTCTCTTTATAATATTACTGTAGATACTCACACTTCCTCTGGTTATCTTCCATAGCTGACGTCAGTCTAGGATTTGGCGCTTCGAGCGTAGCCTCCAACTGCATGATACGCTGGTTCGCTTCACGGTTTGTTGCACGCTGGTTCTCTAATCTGGCCTGGAAATCATCTAGGAGCGCCTAGAAAACGAATCTGGCTCACTTGCATGAAGGGGTAAAGATGCAAAAAAAAAATGTTTTATTACGAAAAAAAGTGGCCAAAAGGAATCTACTACTTTGCATCCCTCAGGCTTGCAAACTTCAAGCGTTGAGACCTTTTATCCTGAGGGTCAATTCTCGTAATAAAAAGATGTTCAAAATTCAGTCTCAATGTAATCTTGATCTCATGTCGATCAATTGTGTTGAAAATATTGAAAATTTAGTTACGAGAACACCTTTTTTGACATTTTGGAGATCGAAACTAGGTTGAGACTGTATTTTAAACAGCTTTTTATTACGAGAATTGGAAGCTATCTTTAAGCCAAATTTGGATAAAAGTTATTATTATTGTTCCTTTAAATACCTGTACGGACGCTTCGTCTGCCTGAGCACCCTGGTTCTGCTTTAGCAGTTTGTTCTCGTGCTCTAACCGGATCAATTTCTCCTTCAGATCGTTGGGCGTCTCACCCATCTCCCTCGATACGTTGCCCTCATTAGCTCCTGTGAAATAGCAAAGAACAATCGTTTCATGAATGGCCCTTATTATGCAGCAATGATCAAACTGATAGACTATAAAATTAAGGCACTGAATAGTAGGAAATTTAAAAAAATATCAAATTTTAATGTATATGTGGAACGGAATTTTTATTTATTCACCTCTAGTTAACAATTAGGATAACAGACTGCAAATTTAATTTACCTATCAGTTTCTATTCACTATAGTTCCTATATCTAAGTGAAAACAAACTACTTTGAGTCTTACAACGTAAAGTATACGGTATCTAATGATTCCGTAATATATCACACTATTATAATACATTCAAAACTTATGTCTTTAATACCCATGTATTATCTATTAACTAGGCATTTTCTATTAATCACACATTTTCTATTAACCACGCAGTGCCTAGTAACCGCGCAGTTTCTTTTAACCACGCAGTGTCTAGTAACCGCGCCATTTCTACTAACCGCAGTTTCTACTAACTATGCGGTTTTTATTGATAACCCCGCAGTGTAGTTTTTATTAACCACACAAATTCTATTAACCGTACAGCTTCCATTACCGTGCAGTTTCTATTCAAAACTTAGTTTTTATAAATCTAGTGCTGCAAATACCTCCAATAATGGTAGAACAGCGCAGCTCGTCGACTGTATCCCGTAACGTGTCACGTTCGTGTAACAGCGCGTCTCGCTCACGTTGCACCGACGCCGCTCGACTACTCAGCTTTTTATTTTCGATCTCTAACTTGTCAGCTTTTGTAATCTCCGCGTCCAGCTTTTCGTTCAAATCTGTCACCTGAATTTGAAAACAATAGACCATATTTATATAAACGTCATTCCGATTCCGAATAAATTTGAAAATAATCTTTACAGATTAAAAATACTAATACGGAAATCAAATTTAAATTTTACATTGATGGTTAAAGCTATATATTTCGGAAATTTGTAAAAAAGTTTAAAATCTATCTTCACTGTCCTAAAAAAAAAGCATTTACCTGAGTATATCCCCCAAAGCAGTAGGCAGAAATTTATTAACGCGATCATGGTATAGGTAGATTCATTTACAGCAAAATACCAGGCTCAACAGAAATCACTTATCCGTGTTAATATAAGTGATGTGTGGCGATAGTGGAATCATGAACCAATACCATGATCACGTTAATTCCAGTTAACATGATTGTACTTATATCATGGAACGCGAAAGCTTAATAGTTCATGGAGACCTGTTTCTTGTATATGTCTAGTTGTGCCCGCACAGCATTGGCTTTAATGGCGGCCTGGTCGTATTCTATCGCACGTTGCACATGCTCCGTGTTCGCACGCTCCAGCAATTTCACCTGAAATATGAACAATAACAAAATATGTGTTAACAATAAATATTACCGTCATGACATTCATTATAATATTATTGTATAATTGTTTTATATGAATGAAACTTTAAAGGAAATAGTATTGTTATATATGTATTAAATTAAGTAATTAGCATATACTACTGATAGCTATTAAATTATTAAGGCAATTACAAAGTTTTTTATTTTTATTTAACTTCATGCACAAAGTACATCCGCGGAATTAATGCCGTAGACATTCTCTACCATTCAACCACAGGGTGGTGCAAAGCTATAACGAGGCAGGTATAAAAATAAATTAACGTTGAACTAATATCATAAAAAAAAAACTTTTTAAAAACCACGTTTTCAACACTAAAAAACGTGGGGCGAGCGCTTTGAAATTTTTAAATTATTGAATATCTAAGGAAAACGATACATTAACGGATTAAAGCGCCCGCCCCACGTTTTTTAGTGTTGAAAAAATGGTTTTTAAAAAGTTTTTTTTATATATTTTTTTTATTAACTACTAACTATTTCAAAAACTTTAAGCATTGCAGGGCTTTCTAATCCTTTAATGCGGTTTTGTAGGCCAGTACTCATTTCTGGGCTAAAAACCATATTTTTGTACCTTGGATAGCGGAATTGGTAACGTCATCTACTTTCCTTTGACGAGACCTTGCTTCTGGTTTCATCTGGTTAATATTCTATCAAAGCGGATATGGTCCATATTTTAGTACTTAATTGCAGTTATGAATACTTTGTCGTACGCTAGACACTGTTTATCATGGCCCACGGCCTCGAAGGCGTTATAGAAATAATGAAAAAGAAGTAACCTGTCGCCGCAAGTCGACATGTTCCTCCATCCGCTTCTTGTAGGACGCAACAGTAGCTTCGAGAGCAGCCGCTTTCGCTGCCGTCTCACGCAGTGCGTCTAACTCGTCCTTCAGTGTCACATTTTCTGCCGCTGCCATCTGCAATATGCGGATATACTTCTGAATTTAAGTCAGAAAAAGTGACCATCCATGAAGGGACTTGAACCCGCGATCAATCCTTTTCTAAGGGGAAAACTCTGATTAACTGAGATACCTGGACACGTCCTGGAAAGCCGAAATTCTCCAATACATGCGTCTTGAGGTGACGCTGAAGCTATTTACCGAAATTCTTATGAAGTAACGGAAACAGTGAATGATGTTACAATCATTTTTAAACACTGTTATCGAGTCAAGATCAAAGCAGTCTCAATCGATTTTCTTTAAATGGTATATTTAAAGAAACTCGATTGAGGCAGTTTTACGTATTGCGTCTTTGAAAAAAGGATAAATATACTATATCGATAGTTGTCGTAAAGCATATTGTGTGTTTACATACTTTATCACGTCTATTTGGCCTTATCCAATCAACTAAAAACGTGCTTTAGAATAATAAAATGAAAATACATAAAAAGAAATATGGCAGTCATCAGACATCAGGCATTATACGCCAAAAGAAGCTAATCGCTAACCATCAGTCAAGCTGTACACTGAAACTTACCTCAATAGTATCAAATGGCTGGATCACTTGATAGGAAGGACTAATAAGTACCCGTTATTCCCGATTGCACCTGAGTCCTTCACCTCGGAACCCGGGGTCCGCTTCCTCCTTCTCCTCGTTTTGATTTGGCTTATACGGCTTTTATGGAAACGATTGTTGTCTGACCTCTCAACCTTGAGAGTAAAGCCTGTGCCAGAGGCGTCAATCAGCAGGTGCAACGACTTGCAGGTGACGTTGACTTGGCTTCAAAGCCCTTGGTGGGGCCCCTCACACCCAAAGAACTAAAAAGTTTACCCGCTAACCATGTTTAACGTTACTATAAAATCTACGTACTTGCAGCTCCTCATTCCTAAGTTTGTAAAACGCCAATTCCCGCTCAGCGGCGTCAGCCCTAGCATGTTGGTCATCCCGTTGCAGTTCGACTTTGTCTAATTCATCCTTTAACGCGTCAAGCTGTGCTCTCATAGTGGTGTATCTCAGCGTCCCTTCGTGAGGAAGACCGAGTGAAGCCCCCGCCTCGTCGAGCTCCGGCGACCACGCCTCGGCCGTTTGAGCAGCGGTCCGAGCTGCGGTCAGACGTGCTACTTCGGTAAGCAACGTCATCTTCTCCTCTTGGAGAATTTTCACCTGTAAAAGTATAGAAGTACCTACAGTGAATTGAGAGGCTAGAGATTTGATCTTTGTTCGAATAGGTGCGGCCCCAGACTAAAAATGAAGTAAAATGTCAGCTACAACTATATTTGCTAAATTTTTCGCCCTTAAACTTAATTCTGTCTCCTTTTCTTAAGGCTACAACGTCTATAAGTATATACAATAACATCTGGCATCATTTAAATAAATGGAAAACTATACATATGTAGGTAGTTTTCTACCACGATTTCTTTAGAATGCACAATAATTAATACCAACCCATTTATAACGTGCTATTGTACCACCAATTCAATTGTCCTTGCATCAGTTGGATATACAAACCAGCTAAATAAACATGACTTGTTATATCGCGTTTAAATTGCAGATTTTATAAGCATGTTATCATCATATATATATTTTTTTTATTATTATAATGGATGCTTTATGGATTCTTTTTACAAAAATCTTTAAGGTAACAAAATATAAACAACTAGCTGTTGCCCGCGGCTTCGGCCACGTGGACTTCAGATCCCGTTCCCGCAACCCATGGGAACCTATTCCCCGGATAAAAACAGCTTATGTGTTATTTCAGACTATATTCCTATATAGTAAGAATAGATATAGTAAGAAGTAGGATATTAGTAGGATTAAAAATTGTGTGGATTTTTTAATATGAAACAGTGCATGGATAAAAACAAATAAACAAATCATGTGGGTTTATAACGTACAATTCATATATCAAACAGAATAAAAAGTTAACAAACAAACCTGTGTGTCGAGCTCATGACATCTTTGCGCTAGGGCTTCTCTCATGTCCGCATCGGACTGCTCCGCCACCGGCGTGTCTATATGCACACTGCCACGGTTCGCACCCAGAGTTAACGTCTGTAGTTCCTTCCAACAAACAACGTTCTAAATAAACCGCGAACACAATTTCACTACACGATCAAACTTTTACTTTTTGGTAAACAGTCTCTCCACATTATTCTGCCTCCAATCAGCAGACTGCACACACACGCCAATAACATAACAATATCGTGATCCAAGGACGTTAAGTATGAGCGTTACTAAAACATTCAATTTCTTTACCGCTCCAAGTAACTAGCATGCAACACTGAAGCAAGAATTTATGTTAACTAAATCTTGCAATGATGACCATTACAGTGTAACGCGCCCATACTACTGTACGTACCTAATGCCATTGAAGTTCATTGCATGAAAAGGCGGTCGGCGGTACACGAAGTACACATTACATAATAAAATTCACTAATTGGTTACGGACGGATAAGGTAGAAACAAACCGTTAGATCTATTTAATTACCAGCTGCAAATATTATATCTTACTTTTCTAATAACAATATTGCATGCTTTGTGTTACAATATAAACCTATATATTTAACCGACCTTACTTTGAAAGGACACTTAAAATCATATGTTAGACTACCTCATAAAACCTTTTCGGGAGAGAACCCTGCCCCCCGAGTTCCGCAGTCTGCGACGAGGACGCCGCAGACTCGTCTACGCCCGGGACTACCGACCTCCACGATCGGGGCCTGAGGACGGCAGTTGGCTGACTTGCCGTCCTTACAGAAGCAGGCCGTGGCGGAGGTGTGCCGTGTGTGTCCTACACGCGCCTGCCTACTCACCGACGCGGGATAAAACCCGACCCCACCAGGCGAGGCCGCGCTGGCGGCCAAGGTCCGCCGGTAACCCTGGGGTTATCCTTTCGAGGGCTTACCCGGGGTGCCCGGCAATGGACACTTGGGCAGGACACCGTGCGGTTTTAGTCGATACACGACATAACCACCCCCGCTGGCCGGCGGGATCCGAAGGGATTACCGCACGTAAAAAAAAAAAAACTACCTCATAATCATTTCATTACCGAACATGATCTACATCATTATTTCCAATGCTTAGACACCGGCTTTCCTGGTGTTGGGCTGTCAACTTAATGTTTTTACTATCTGGCTCACGCTCAATTAGTCTAATAGTTGAAAACTATACCTGATGAAGAAAACTTGACACTTTATTCCACTATACGTAAAAGACTACTCTGCGGTCACACTCCACTCAAGATAATATTTAGCAAACACTACACTAAGATCCGTCAGGTATTCTGTCACAATAGCCATTCACTAACGTCGCGGCCTAGTGTATTCCTTCAAAGTAAGTAACCGCAAATAAACCGACCAACACACACTTAAGCAACAGGCAATAACTACATTCATAACGTCAGGAATCACTCGCACTTCACTATTAACTGTAACGAATTAATGAACAGAGTGATTCTGATTTCTGCTACTGTTCTGTGCTTCTACTTTTAGAATTTAAGCAGCACATAATCGAATTCATTAGATTGCCTACAGTAGGTACACTGAGTTATATACAGAAATAAAAAGTAAGCATTCAAAACCGTTCACGTGGTGGGAGTAAATTATAGTCGTGCAGTAATTGTAAACATTTAATTAGATTGCGAATGTCTGCAAGGTCATACGTAGTAGAAATTAACATAATCACGTTTTAATTCTGGTCTTTGTATGACCATCGTAATAATTAGTGCATTAAAAAGTGCTTAACGCTATGACCGAATTCGTTAAATCTTTATGTTAGAGAGCTGGTGTATTGAGCGCACAACGATGAGCACGAGAGAGAAAGACATCTTCATCTAATTTAACCGTGAAAAATGTTTTAGGTTTTAACAAACTTAAACATTTGACGTCCCTCAGTTGTAGCCAACCTGGGCCCTGGCCTCGTGACTTGACTCTATCGCCTTCTTCTGTAAGATGAAGGAGGCGGCCGGTATGCTGACAGTGAGCTTACACCCCTCATGTATCAGGCGCATAACTTCTGTATTCCATCAACGCGGGCCTACGGGTTACGAGAATAATATATCGCAGTAGCACAAGTAATGAGGCGAAGGTGTGACATATTCTGATTGCGCTTCAAAAAAAAAAGATGCAAAAATGACGGATTATTAAGTATAACAAAGAAAGCTTGTTAATTATGTGCAAAGTTATTACCACCGTAACGGAATACGTTGTTATTATTCGGTTTAATCTTGATGTCGTAATGCCCTCAAGCGAAAAAAGATTTGTTTTGACTTTCTCCTCAATCCTTGTATTGAGCGGATTTAGTACAATATTGACCGATTTCGTATTTTAAGGTCCGTGAGTAAGTAAATACTACATAATAGACGGATTAAGAAATGGTAATTAACAACTTTAGAAGTATTTATAATTAATACTACCTACGTGGATAGACCTGACCTCGTTTTTTAGTTAACCTAAACTTTCGCCTGAGTTTATGAAAGTGTTTTTTTTTCGGTTTTTTTTTTTGGCCACTTGCAGGAACCAGCATAACCGTAGGGGGTGTAAGCATCGGCATCGAGCCCACGATGAAGTACCTTGGGCTCGTACTCGATAGCCGATGAGACCTCGGACCACATCTCCGAAGTCTGGTCCCGAAACTGAGGGGGGCTGCGGCGATCGCGGCTGATGCCCAACGTTAAGGGACCCAACGCCCCCACTAGGAGACTGTACCTCTGGATCGTGCGAAGCATTGCCCTGTACGGGACCCCGTATGGGCGTAGACTCTGGCGGCCCGCAACGTGGCTGTTCTAAACAGCCCGTTAAAAACGATGGCCGTCAGAGTCATCAGGGGGTATCTCCGTCGAGATGGCATGTCTCCTAGCCGGGACCCCTCCATGGGACCTGGAAGCGAGAGCTGGAGCGGAGCCATAGGCCGGAGCCCCGAGAAATCAGGGCTCAGCAGTCCCAGCTCCCCCGGGAACTCATGGAGACAGGCAGGGTGCGAGTTGAGCATCCAAGGTGGAGGGAATCCACCATTGCAGCGGTGAGGCCGATCATGAAGGAGTGGTTAGAAAGGCACAACGCCGCAGTGCCAGCACTACGAGGATCCTGGCGAAGACACGGCACTCCACACGTTGATGGAGTGCCCTGTGTGCGCGAGTCAACGCCGGGAGCTCGTTGCGGTCCTGGCCGTAGACGTTCTCTCGCTGGAGACCATGGTGAGGGCCGTGGTCTCCGACGGGAGCAAGTAGCACGCCGTCGCCTTTTTCTACGAGCAGTGTGCCTACCGCCCAAGTGTCGTCGATATCACAGCCGTCGAAATGTTGCGTAGGTCAAGGTCGACGGTCATTTTGTACCGCCCCATTGATAATCGATGCCGGTGCGGCGTAAGAATGAATGAAACGCTGTTTTTGACAGTTAAATAGCTGCCGCCTAAAAAACTTCAAATCGTCGGCGTCGCTTTGAAGTGTTATTTCATTACGGCACCTCATGAGCTGTCGTTTTGAATATTATTTTCTTTTCCGACGGTTGATTACGATGCCGATTGCACATAACACGACATAAGACACAACATAAGACGAGTCTGCGGCGAGGACGCCGCAGACTCGTCTACTTCAAGGATCTCTTGATCGGGGCCTGAGGACGGCAGTTGGCCGACTCGCCGTCCTTACAGAAGCAGGCCGTGGCGGAGGCATGTCGTGTGTCGTCCTACACACGCCTGCCAACTCACCGACGCGGGATAAAACCCGACCCCACCAGGCGAGGCCGCGGCGACGGCCAAAGTCCTGCCGGTAACCCTGGGGTCATCCTTTCGAGTGCATACCCGGGATGCCCGGCAATAGACACTTGGGGAGGACACCGTGTGGTTTTATTCGGTCCAATTCCGACACGCCCACCCCATCGTCGGCAACAATGGGGTGAAGCCCATGGGGATTTCCACACGTAAAAAAAAAGTGTCATGGATAAGTCATACATTTAATGGTAGGCTTGCTATTTCGGATCAAACCTTTAATATGTAGGACAAAAACCAGAATGGCACGAACGAGTTTGTTCCTGAACAAAAGTTTTGCTTCCGGCGATGTCTATTTGAGTTTGCTATTTAGGAACCGTCACCATGCCCTAAGCGTCGTTGATATTTTTTATTCGAAACGTTTAAGATTGAACAGAACAATCTTCGGCTATTTCTCAGCCTTCTTTTGTTTTTTTTGCACTACTCTTGTTTTTGATATACGTGTCAATTCTCTTGTTACATAAACTTACGTGAGATTAACCGAAACAAAATGGTAACCGTCACGTCGGTAGCTTAGTGTTTAAGGAACCGGCCTTACGATCGAAAGATCGAGGGTTCGAATCCAGGTAATTACGTTACCGATGTGAACCCACTCTTAACACAAGCTATTTTGAAAGGGTTAGGGGGAACACTAGCAATTTCGGTTACTAATACTCTTTGAAAAAAACACATCTAAATACCCATGTTTATTCGTATTCTAGAACCCATACTAGTAGCTAATTAAGCTATGCTTACTTTGAGTTTAAATAGTAGATACCGTTGTAGAATGTTATGATTATTAATTATGCATTCATTCATTCATAATTTCTACCGAAAGTAAAATAAAATTGTAAGAATGGGGATACATTTTAGCTATAACATTATAATTTGCTGGACTACGAATAAGTTACCGTAACAAAAAAATACCTACCAGTGTCAAATAACGGTAGGTTTTCTCTAAAATTTTCATATATTTTGAAGAAATATTATTAGCCACAAATAATATATCAACGGTTAAAAGGCAAAAGAAATAATTCGAAAGAAATAAGAAATGACTTCAAACGACTTCATACACACTATTGTAAAGAGATTTTCTTGTTAACTTTCTTTGTCGCTTTAACCCTTCTATCGTCGATATATTTTCAGACGGTAATAAGGCTACCCTTTACGGGGATCGATACGATATTTCTCGTTCCCGCGTAATTTATTGTTACGAATAGGGGGCAGCAGCGGCGTATTGCCATTTACCGGCTTGGACCACTTTTAAGGCTTGGACCGCGGCTCTTGCTAACAAGGATCCGAATATCGCTGAAGTGAAACGGCAATTGAATGCCGCCTCAAGATCCAGTAAGACAAACAGCTTGGGCTAAAGTTGATATCATCGGCCGAATTGGTGAGCGGTTGGCGCGGTACCCATCTGGTAGTCGTGCATTCTTGTTGCTCGCCAAAGCTGCCGAGGGAAATTTCTCTCGACCTTGTCTGCGGCCGCTGCACGAACCCGACGGCAGTCTAGCCCATGGGGCTAAGGAGAAAGCCGCTCTTTTAGGTAACCGCTTTGCGTCAAACTCGACAATGAACGACGGGAATGCCGTGCCACCCACAATCCCTTGGAGCTATATAAACACATATAAATTAAAATCCGGTGGTCCGGCAGGAGCTAAAGTCCCTAGATGTTCGCAAGTCGAGTGTGCCTGACGGCATATCGGCGATGGTGCTTAAGCTGTGTGCCCCAGAGTTATGTCCTGTACTTACACGGCTTTTCGCGCTTTTTACTCCAAGTCCAAGCTTCATGAGAGTGCGCATTCGTGCATCCTGTGCCTAAGAAAGGCGATAGATCAGAACCGTCCCATTACAGGCCTATCGCTGTCACCTCCCTTCTCTTTTCTTCATTGAGCGTATTACTAAAGCACTGGTCCTGAGATACCTTGAAGGAAACGATCTATTAAGCGACCGAGGGTACAGCCTCCGCCACAATCGCGCAACCGGTGACCTTCTTGGTATCTTACACACCGCTGAGCGCAAGCCATCGAGAGTCAAGGTGAGACACCAGCGGTCAGCGTCGATATAGCGAAGGCTTCTATCGGGTCTGGCACAGAGGTCTTCTTGCGAAGTTGCCGTCTTATGGACTGCCCGAGGGACTTTGCGAATGGATTGCCAGTTTCTTGTCCAACAGTAGCATCAAAGCCGTCGTAGACCCTGTTCCTGCTGCATATCACTGACATGCTGTCTGATGAATCCATTCATTGCTATGCGGTCAACAGTACTAGGGCCGCATGTTACACAGGTCGAGCCAACATCCCTCGATCCGCAGTGGTGGTAGTGGTGGCAAACAACTTGTGTCTGAAATCGAGACTACTCTCCCAAGAATGTCCGATTGGGGAAGACTAAACCTAGTCCAATTCAACCTCACTAATACACAAGAATGTGCATTTACCGCTAAGAAAACCTCATTCATTGTAGCGCCATAATTCCTGGACACACCACTCACCATCTCCAAAAGTATCGGGATCCTCAGAGTCGATATCTCCAGCGATGTCCAGTTCCGCAGTAATTTGGAAGACAACGTCAAGTTGGCATCCAAAAAACTCGGAGTGCTCAACAGGGCGAAGCAGTACTTTACAGCGGGGCAAAGACTTCTTTTTAATTCGCAAGTCCGGCCTTACATGGCGTATGGCTGTCACCTTTTGTCGGGCACTTGCATACCAGCTTGACCTGTTTAACTCGGTACAAAGACGGGCGTTGAGGATCGTCGACAATCCTGTACTTTCAGGCAGTGTGGAACCTCTCAGTGATAAGAGATTTTGCCGTTCTTCTATGGCGTAGCGGTACATTCGACTGCTACGACAGGGGGCACGGGTTCGATGCCCGCTCAGTGTATATATTGGTATGCATGAATTTTTTTTTTGTGTTTATTTTTTTGTATGGAAGTATTTGCATTGGTCTATGTGTTTCTATGTGTTATATGTATCTATTTACAAAAAAAGTATATAAGTGTGTATGTCCGCATTCTAGAACCCATAACACAAGCTAGTTAAACGGTGCTAACTTTGGGTCTAGAAAGCGCTGTGTAGAATGTCGTAAAATATTTATTTATTTATTTATTATTATTCTATCATCGCACCGCTCGCCACTGACTGGGAATTCATCCTCACACATTTCAACCGGCAAACTTAATTCCGCGCACCCTCAAACTGTGAAATGATCTCCCTGCTTTGGTTTTCCCAAGCGACTACAGTATGAGATTCTTCAAGAAGGACATTAGAAGGTTTTTACTAGGTCAGTTTTGCACACGCTACCGCTTACGGTAACCGTAGCGTAACCATCAGGTAGGCCATGTGCTTGTATGCAACCAAAGTGGTATAAAAAAATATCGTATAAATTATATATATCGTATAATATAATATAAATTCCCGGATACTAAAAATCGACCGGTACAAGTTTAAGTTTTAGCAGAAACGCCCAGTAACGCTTTGCCTGATTCGGAACCCGTACCCGAGAGATAACAAAATAATCTTAATATTTTTAGGCATGTAATTCTATAGCATGTTTTATACTTTTAAGTATATAAGTATAGGCCGTCCGCAGTGTTGGTGTATTCCCGTTGTCCCCATTGACGTTGTTCCCTTTGAAGGACGGAACTCAATAAAAATAATTAAAATTTATTCCTCTTGGCCCCATTGACGATATATCTGTTAATGGGGAAAGCAAAACTCAATAAAAGAATTAAAATTAATTCCTGTAGTCCCCATTGACGGTATTCTTGTTAATGGGGACAACGTAACTCAATAAAAATAATAAATATTATTCCTTTTGTCCCCATTGGCGGAGTCTCTGGTATATTTCTTAATAATATACACTCCCTATGTTACTGTGTGAAACAGTTTATTATTTGTTTCTTAGTTGTCTAGTTAATTATGATAAAACAAGTGTCCTTAAATAGCATGCGCCGGCGGCGGCCGAGGCGCACGGCTATGCAACTAGGCAACAAAGCGCACCGAATTTTAAATTACTATTTATGTATGTTGTTTTCATTAGGGTAAGTATAAGTATGTTGATTCTGTGATATAATTGAGGCACAAATATATGTAGTTGTGTTTATGTAACTTCCTAAGCCTGTGTCCTTAACAACTGCAATTTATCACTTGACAGAGCGTTAGCACATTTTTTTAAACATTAGTTTTTTTAATACATACGTATATTATGTTTTGGGTACAAATTGTATCTTATCTGCATTTTCTATTTAAACCTATAAGAATATTGAAAAGTTGGGTCTGGACCCGCGGCGCTGTGATATAGAATACCTATCTGTCTTTTACCATATACCTGGGTACAATGCTGATTGTTAATATAAATTAATTATTATCATATTATTTTGTAAACGTGCAAAGTTGATTATTTGTGTGTTTTAAACTAACTTTGATTATAACTCATTTACTCTCAAATAATATGTTTCATTTTTATTTATATAAACTATGCTTACGGCAATGGGGACAAGTGGAAGGATATTTTATAATTTCCCGTTGTCCCCGTAACGAAAAACGTCAATGGGGACAACGGGAAAGACATTTTTTGACTTCCCGCTGCCCCCATAATGGGGACTGCGTCTATGGGGACAACGGAGTGTTGATCTGGCGCGTGTGTTCGTTAACAACTAATGAAGAATTAAAACTAAAATTCAGAAATGAATGCACATGCAAGTGAAATACACGAGTTCTGGTTCCAAATGTGAACATAAAAGCAGTCAATTTTTTACCGCTTAATGGGACTTGGACGAGTAGTCCAATTTGGGCCGGTCACCTGTCGGGGTCATTTTGTTTCTAGCCTAAGTCTGGCCAGGCACCAAGCAAAAGGTTAACGTACAATGAATAATTTTCAATGAGATTTTTTATTTTGACATTGAAGCTAAATGTAATTTCGTATTCTTCCTCAGTAGAATGCCATTGAGGCGAGAGTGGTGGGAATCTCTGCATGAGACCATTATTTATATAGCTCACACACGATTGTTGAAACTTTCGATGTGCGGTGTCCATTATTTGTATAATATTAAAGTCCTCATACCACAAGGAAAATAACCCAGTGAGAGCTTCGTTTAAAAAACTAAATAATAGTATTGAACTGAATGAATTTATACCTGAATAGCTTGCATGATTGACCTCTGAAAGGATAGTTCCATTTCCATTATTCTTGTTATGTACTCTTCTTTTTTCACACAGTTGACTGCACAACCTAGTAAGTAATTCTGAAGGTTATATTAAAGGATTTAAACTGATAAAGAATGTGTAAAGTACTAACATTACTAACTACATTTAATAACATACTAGCTGTTGCCCGCGACTTCGTCCGAGTTAAATTCGGAATAGATCAAGTTATTTTTATTTCTGCAATTTCGAACCCAACATGTATTAGGTTATCTATTTGATCGTTATATTTTCAATCATTCATTGTGAATAAATAGATGTTTATATGTAACATCGATATAAGTTCTATTCTACCCAGTTCAGTATATTATCAACGGTTGAGTTTCTAATAACTATCTTTTACACGTAGGTAACTCTGTAGTTCCGAGATTTCATGTTTGACTGCTCATCACCTTTTACGAACCTTGTCCGAACGTTTACCACGTCCGAGTTCTATCGAACTGCAGAATTTCGTGATGATCTGCTTTGTAATAATAAAGGGATGATCAATAATAGATTTGGTCGATTTTTCCCTGCTGCTCCTATCACACTTATAATAGAAAGTATATAATATAGCTCAGTTTATGATCATACCCTAGAAGAATGTTCATGCTAAACTTCGAAAAGTGATGCTCGGACATCGATAATAAGAGAAGACAAACAAACAGACTAAATTCACATTTTTGGCATAGGTATCGTTCCTAGAACACATAACTAGATATTATTTTTTCGAAAAAATATTAAATATGTACAGTTTTCACCTCGTTATGATTATATTATATGTAAAAATTATTGGATTACTGTTTATTTGTTTCTACTATTTCTATCTATCTATCTATTTCTTTACTACTATACTAGTCGTTCGATAGCGATAAAACTTCATACAGTTGTTATTGACACTATCTTCAACGACCTTCATCAGCATAGCATTCAGGCATCAGCTAGTTGAAAATCTAACCCTAATTAAAACAGGCAATCAACGGCTATATTTGTACGCATAGACGAACAACCGAAACTTACTTAAAACAAGTTGAAGTAATCGCCCCAAGTCAGACGGATCGGCAGTTTCGGCTATATTTCCTACATCTGGCCTTGAAAACTCTTGCAGACTTAAATTTAGAATGTCCTGGTGGTAATCTGTCAACAATATTCTTAACTTTATAAACTACCAATGTTATTTACACACAAAAATATTTGAAAATATAAGATATAAAAAACATTTTCCTACTTTTTTTGTAATAAAAATATTATGCAGTACGTCTTATAAATTAAAAATAGTTAGAAACGGTTGATAGATCAGATCGTGACAGTTATCAAAATATGTTCAACAATTTATTGTCATGTACTTTTAAAATTGCAGATGTTAAATAAATAAAACCAAATAATTATTCTCTTGTGATAATCTTTCAAGTACTGTAATTACAAACCCTTACTTCTATATAACTCTAAATAACTTAGGTATATTGTCCCAGAGATGGCCCAGGGTCAGTCGGGGTGCGAGGGATATGCTCTATGGGCAACCTTACACCCCGGCGTCTGTAGACCCGAGACGGCGTGCGGTTTTAGTCGGTTCAAGCCCGACATAACCGCCCCCGCTGGCACGCGGGGGGGTATCCGAAGGGATTTCCGCACGAAAAAAAAAAAAAAAAAAAAAAAAAAGGTATATTGTCCCAACCAAGATTTTCGGAGCCCAAGCCAATTTAAGGCGAGGGTATTCGACGACTTTAGTTATTTTTGGCTCGGTTCAAGCCCGACATAACCGCACCCGCTGGCCGGCGGGGGGGTATCCGAAGGGATTTCAGCACGAAAAAAAAAAAAAGTGTTTTTGGCATAGTAAAGTTGCCACTTTATGCCACAGCGCGGCGCTGGCGGTCCGCATCCAGCGATTCGTGTCAATATACAGCAATACAACAAAGACTAACTTAAGGTAGTGTTGTAGTATCAACCAAAATAATGAAGCAACTGTTATTTACATAGAAGATCTTCCAGTTTCACTTTAGATAAAGGGAATAAAACGTTTAATAATTATAACATTATAATATAGCTATCAAAAAGTCACTCCCGTATAAGCTTATGAACCAAACTATGAAAAAGAGCAATAGAAGAGTGGACCCCGGGCATCAAGCTGCGAGATCTTGATGGGACCATATACCCATAGGGGGCCATACACACACGTATGGGGCCTACATGGGCCCCATGGGTAACTTATATGTATGGGGCCGAGTAGGAGTATGCGGTGCCATGGGTCTATGTCACCCCATGGATGTATGGGCCCCATACGTGTGCGTATGGCCCCCTATGGGGTCCATAGGGTCCCATACACCCATGGGTTCCGTATACCCATGGGCACCATTAAGATCCGTAGAGCATCCCCAAGTAAGATGTGAGAGTCACTGCCATAAAAGTCACAATGAACCAGGTTATGGAAAGGAGAAGTATAAGAGCGTACCCTGGGCTCCAAACTGTAAGCTTTGGATGCAACCGGGATTGGTGCAAGGAATCATGAGTTTAGGCCCCATAGAAGAGCTTAAACAGCAATGAAAACTTTATATATATTTAGGGGCAGGAGTAGTAGTCTTTGGTAGTGTTGAAGGTCAGTTTAAATTATGTCGCTGTTAGGTACTATTCCCAATATTTCGTACCACCAACGTATTTTAATTAAGAATGAACAATTTGCTTGATTGTGTTTCTTCAGAAACAAATGATCTGTAGGCCTACCATGAAATGTACATCCGCAATTGTGGGCCCGCACGAAACACGAACGAAAGAAATGTCATTTAGGTATCATGAAAGTGACATTCAGATTCTTTCGGTCGGGACCACAAAGTATGTTCGGGACTGAATCAAATATGTCAAGGAGGTTTTCGTCTGGCGGCCCGCAACGTGGCTGTTTTGCACAGCCCGTTGAAAACGCTGGCCGTCATTCATAAAGGGCTACCTAACGATCTCCGTCGAGGCGGTATGTCTCCTAGCGGATACCCTTCCATGGGACCTGGAACCGAGGGCCCTTGCGTCCTTGTATCAATGGCGCAAGGAGGCGCTGGAGCAGGACCACAGGCCGGGACCCCGAGAAATCGAGGCCCAGCAGTCTCAGCTCCGCCAGGAACTCATGGAGACATAGAAGGTGTGACTTAAGCAACAGAGGTGGGGAGAAGCCACCATTGTGGCGCCGAGGCTGGTCATTGGAGGTGTGGTTAGAAAAGCACTACGGTGACCTCTCCTACCGAATGTCACGGGTGATTACCGGACACGAGTGTTTCGGTAAGTATCTGTGGCGCATTCACCGGGAGACAACGCCGCAGTGCCAGCACTGCGAGGATCCCGGCGAAGACACGGCGCACCACACATTGGTGGTGTGCAAAGGGTACCTTGACCCGACTTCCGCAGTCTGCGGCGAGGACGCCGCACTACCGACCTCCATGATCAGGGTCTGAAGATGGCAGTCGGCCGACTCACCGTCCTTATAGAAGCAAACAAAGTCAGAAGCGTGCCGTGTGTGTCCTACACACGTCTGCCAACTCCCCGACGCGGGATCAAACCCAACCCCAAAGGCATGGCCTTAATGGCTGCCGAAGTCTGCCGGGAACCCTGGGGATTCCCTTTTCTAGGGTATACCTGGGGTTCCCGGCAAAGGAGGCTTGGGAAGGAGACCGTGTGGTTTTAATCGCTACCATTCCGAAATACCCACCTAATCGCTGGCACCGGTGGGGTGAAGCCTGTGGGGTTTCCACAGGTATAAAAAAGGAGGTTTTCGTTTACAATATATTTCTCTTAAAAAATGATATAAACCAACGTAAGAAAAAATACATTTCTTTGAATTGGAATATGATAATCTTACACCCTATTGAAATAAGTCGTATACTATCGTGTTTTCATTTCAATATTTTCTGGCGGGCTGTCAAAATTCTGAATCTTGCGGTTTCAGGTCGTTTCATGTTAGGGTTTAGGCCGAATGAACTGGCATGTGTCGCCCCGATTACGGGATAAGTGCATTTCATAGTACCGAGTGCCCAATATTCCAGTCCACTATTGCATATGTACGTTTCATTGTAGGCCTGCTGGTCTAGTATATTAAAGTAGCATAATTAAAAATATGAATAACATTTATGTTCATCTAGTTACTGTGTTTTGAGGGTGTTTCTGGGGCCCTACCAAGATCTTCGGGGGCCCAAGTCAACCTCACTTGCAAGCTGGTACACCTGCTGATTGACAGACGAGGCCACCCTTTCGGGGTTGGGAGGTCAGGCTACTTTTCATCATGCATCAGGGAATAGGTTCAGGTAGGTTGCGGGAACGGGATTAGTATTATATGCACGCAAAAAATACACTAGCAGGCATACATGTATCTATTTGCAAAAAATCCTAGTATATTTAACAACATTCTAGAACCCTTTGTACAAGTTATGCATAGTTTGAAGCTAGATAGCACTGTGTAATATGATTAAAATATTACTATTATATCAATTACCTTTGTTTACATATTTTTGTACAGACTGATATATTATTTAAAATTAAAATAAAATAATTTCATTAACTAGTAAAATAAATTATACCTGTACTAAGCCATTTATGATAGTTACAGTACAGTGCATAGTTTAATTCACACATATGATAATGAAAAAAAATTAGCGATTCAACTTAGAGTCAAGATGACACAAACATTTTTCAGTCATAATACATAACACTAAGTATAATCTGAAATCAAGAAAGTAGAGTGAATGCTGTTGAATAGCAATCATTACATTACACATACAATAGTCGAGTAAGGCTTATGCTAGATAGAAGGAAGAATACAGATATATGAGAGTGTGAATGCAATGATTATATAATAGGGTATGCTAAGGTGGTTTGGGACTTTGAATGAATAAGTACTGAGGGACTGATACACCAAGTACACAAGGCATATCTAAGGGGACACTAAACCCATAAAATTTGATTATTGTGACAGCTATATCGTAATTTCATAACATCAATATAAAATGAGGATGTACATACCCACAACACCCTGCAATATTTTTTTCAGATTGCTCACTTTTAAACGCCAGTTATGTCCTATATCCGTCTTTATTATTTTCTTATTCCAAGTAGGAGTGAAATATTCTGGTGCTATTTGTGTAAGGGCTTCAGCGATGGCCACTCCATCAGACAATTCTGAAAAAAACATAAATCACTAAAGTTAAACATTTCTAAGTTAGATTATATATTTCTTTCTTAATTCTTTTTTTAAATTTTTTGTGTATAGATTTCATCAAGTGAGTGTATGATACCCTGATCTTATTATCTAATATTTAAAGATATACAGATGTTAGAATCCATTTTTACAATAAATGTATTTACACTTATTACTTACAGACTTTGTCATAAGACAGCTCTTAATGTGTATCAAACATTTCAGTGCAGAATTAGTCATCACTACAATAATTTGTGTTATTAAGCAAAATCTTAATTAAAACAAAAGGTACAAATCAGATACATTCACTTTTGTTTATTGAAGTATGACATAGCATCACTGTGTGGGCAGTAAGAAAGCATTAGATACTTATAGATAATCATTCCTTTATATTTCAAGATTTAATGTACAGCATATGCCTAGTTATTGAACGACTACAGTAGACTATAATGGCGAAAATGATTGCAGATTAAGCAATATTACAGTTGAGTGTACAGTGTTGATGTCCCAATGAAATAAAAACAGGAACTAAACGATGAAATTATCCACTTAGCAGCCACTGCCTAATAGGGATGTGGGTGGATATAGCCAGGCTTACTAACAGCACTATGATCAGGGAACAGCTGACTTTAATATGAAGTTTAAATGGTATTTACCTGATGGATTCCCATGTTTTGCCTTTAGATCCAATGTCTGCAACCATTTGATCAAATTGTCACATAAAATCGCACCATTTGCCTCCATCCTGAAGAAAGTTATTATGGCTCAGTGCGATCTAAATATATTTACTTTGATTTCTGATAAGAAAACATTATATTTCCTAATTTTAAGAGGAAGAAAGATAGATAATACAGAAGAAATATGTTTTCCGTGGTCCGTAACGCGTGACGTCTGCGTGTGCGTTTATAAAGCCAGTTTCGTTTTTAATATCACTGATGTAAAAGCTACTTCAGTGCATAATTTCTTTACTTTATTCTTCTTGACTTCAATTTATTTTCTCTAATATGTAGATTAATTAATTACATGTTTATCAAGGTAATTTTTCACGAAGACTTTGTATTAAAGTTTTGTATAAAAGTAGCAGAAAAGGATTCAAAACATATTTTTTTCTGCTTCATGGTATACCTTACAATGTAAGACTGTAAGGTTTCCATTTAAGGCTTACATGGAAAGCAAGGAATATAGCTACTCCAAGGAGATTATATAACAAACAAGCATCTAATGTGTGTGGTACCTTGTTTTTTTTTCGTGCGGAAATCCCTACGGATATCCCCCCGCCGGCCAGAGGGGGCGGTTATAATAAAAATAATAATAATATCTCTTTATTGTACACCAAAGACATTAAAAACAAAAATCCGTAATACATTTTGTGGTATTAGTACAATTGGCGGCCTTATCGCTCTGAGGCAATCTCTTACAGGCAACCATAGGATGGTTATGTCGGGCTTGAAATGTGTGTGGTACCTATAAAACATGGTATGATTTGCAAATTATGCTTTGGTTCCAGATTTTTTTATTTTATTTATTTTTTAAATTTATAATTACAGTATATTTCTTTATAATTTGTATTCTTCTCTTTATATCTATATTATTATATCTTTATGTGTTATATATAGAAATAGATCTTTTTCTGTTTGATAGTAAGTATAGTAATTATGCACTGCCGTACAACTATACCGCAGTGCAAAATACACAAAGTTTTATCACAAACGGCAAACGGATGTACCTACTCGTACGATAGTTATATGTAGATAACACCACACTATAACTAAGTCAACGTATTGTTTTGCGAAAATTATAAACATTCCAATTACTTATATGGGTACGACCATTTCATATATAAATAATATTTTATATGGGTACTACATCCTCTACAGGATTAGTTGCTGCTCTAATGTACATATTTAATACTGTCTGCCAAAGGGACAATTCAACTCTATGTTAAAAAGTCAGTGGTTCTTCCTATATCTTCAAGTCTGGTGACGGAGACAGTGTCACAAATTATAGGCTCATTCTCTATTTTGCCATCGATTTCTAAGCTCTTGGAACGTATAATTAACTGTAAACTTATCAATTACTTAGAAACTAATAACCTTATCTACACTAGTAAGTTTGGTTTCAGGGCTGCTAAAAATCTAGAAGTGATACAGTAAGTAAGTTTTGTGGTTAGTAGTATGGATACGGGAAAAAAAAACTTTGGGTATATTCTTGGATTTAGCTAAAGCATTTAACACGGTCTCCACACAACTGCTGCTCTGGAAGCTTGATTGTCTGGGTATCAGACGAACACAATTAAAACTATTTGCACATTATTTTGCTCAACGTGTTCAATTTGTCCAGATAGGTGAACTGATTAGCAGCGACCTGCTTGTCTCCCATGGCGTGCCTCAAGGCAGTATGCTTGGCCCTACTCACTTTCTTGTCTATTTAAATGATTTGTGTAACCTTAAGTTGGAGAGTGGTAAAATTATCTTGTGCACAGATGACACATTCTTACTGTTTTTGAAGCTTCTCAAACTGGCCTTGATATAGTCACACGTTGGCTCCAAGGAAGTTATCTATCCCTCAATACAGAAAAAAACCAAGTACCTACGTTACTTTCACAATGCGGAATGTAAATATGCCTCTATATCCTCTTGCTCACTAACAGCTCATATAGTTGCTGCAATGATCAGATTTGCTCTTGTCCTAAATTAACTGCGTGCAGTTGAGTGAAATATTTATGTATCATTATTGATATTAACCTGTCTGTCAAGCTGCATATAAATCTACTTATCTTTAGACTGAGACAGTTGATCTTTGTGTTCATAGGGACATGTTGCTGAACAAAGTTTGATTAAGCGGGTCTACCTGGCGCTTGGTCAGTTGTTCAACGGTTTCGGGAGGAGTGCCCAAGACGACGCTAAAACCATTAGAAGTAGGCCAAATAACTATACTTATAATCCGTACCTTTCGTCCATATCGGTACACAACCTTCCTCGTATACCAGTCATGTGACGTTTTCACAGTTTGTCAGTTGTTTGTTTTGCTCACGATAGTAAGGCAACACTCAGGCATTAAGCTTTCACACGAACACTGAGGTACAAAGACGGAAATCCTCGCAGAATCTGGAGAGGCCAGTATTTAGACATGCTTACATAATATGTAAGCATGTCTAAATACTGGCCTAAAAAAAAGGTATTCAATAATACCTATTGACATATTATGTCAATAGCTACTATTGAATACCTTTTTTTTTTTTATCGTGCGGAAATCCCTTCGGATACCCCCCCGCCGGCCAGCGGGGGCAGTTATGTCGGGCTTGAACCGACTAAAACCGCACGCCGTCTCGGGTCTACAGACGCCGGGGTGTAAGGTTGCCCATAGAGCATATCCCTCGCACCCCGACTGACCCAGGGCCATCTCCGGTTTCGAGATGGCCCCCTCGGGGCTACTATTGAATACCTACATAAACTGTCATACGAGGAAGCCGAAAATCTGCTGAATGTACCAAGGTGGTTTACCTTGATACATTCATCAGTTTTCGGCTACTCACCCTCACCCTCTCACATTCACACATTCACATCATCTCGTCACACAGAGACAGGCTTACATTATGCTTATCTTCTCTTCACAACTAGCTTTTTATGTGATCGTTAGCAATTTAGGATGTACAATACACGTAACCAAAATGCCTTGTGTTATATCTTATGTCACTTACTCGTAATATATTGAATGTTTCAGGTGAACCATTCAATGAAAAAGCGCTGATGCCTGGAATACAGATATTTTATCTAGTCCAGGCGCAGATGCCGTTAATTTAATTAATAAAAATTAAAAAGATTAATTTAAAGGGATATATAAATATATTATATGAAACTCAACTGTTTACGTGCTTGTTTTATAGTGATAGATAATAAATAAAAAAGAAAATAAAATAAATGATAATAATTAAAGACGACCTATCAATAACGCCCGTCACCTACTGAACTAAAATAATAATGCATTCTATTTTAGTTGAATATTATGTGTCAGTTTTTTTGTAGTGTCGGTCCTTAAGTCGCGTCTATATTTATTTTCCTTCTACAACTAATCAAACTGTCAGTCTGATGTGCGACTGAGAGAACACCCTATAAAACCGAAGCACGCCGATCTTAGCCGGACATTCCCTCTGCTTCCCGGTGTGCCAACCAAAGCGCCGTTAACTTTATGTAGCTAGGTACATCAAGGTAGGTCTCAAGTTAAATATTAATATCTGGGTGACCGAGCTTTATCGCCCCCGAAATACTAATGTTCCTAAAAATTATCCGTTTACTAAATTTCATGAAAATCATTGAAGCCGTTTCCGAGAGTCAGATTATATCTATATATATTTATTTATTTATCTTTTTATTTATTAGGGACAAAAAACAGTTATGCGTTACAGTTTTGTTTAAAAGAGACGGACGGACGCGTAGTTTTATTCACATAGATTACAGTACAGTACGGTACAGTACATTACAGATTTTTTTATCTATGTACAGATAAAGGGGCCTTATCTGCAGTATTGCTTGTATCTGCAATTTTTACCCTCATTCCTGAGACTTCCCTTTAGTCTACTACGAGCTTAGATTATTATATATATACTACTACGAGTATTAGTCGAGTTTAAGTCATATTGAAGTACCTACCCTACATAAAAGGTCGGTGGATTTCAACCAAAACGTTAAGAAATGAAACCTTAAAATACTAATAAGTTTAGAACTCATCGTGGTGAAAATCCCTATTATGGTATTTAGATTTAAAGGTTCGTGACCAGCATTATCTATCACACTATGTGATAGATAATGCTGGTCACGAACCTTTTAATCTATCAACTGATGATTAAAGCATATCTTGAATTTAAATAACTTTCGCAAATGTTAACGTCTTTGTCGTATCAACTTTCTCAATGCCTATACCTACTCGTACAGTATCGAAGATCGTACTATCATACTTATATATATCTTGGATAATTATCAATACTGTTTGTCTATGCCTAATAGGTATGAAATTTGAGTATTTAAGCTTTTATCCGTGTTCTAACCTGTCATGTGTGCGTTCGGTGTTATGGTAAAACGGTTTGATCGATGGGGAAAAATATTATGTGTATCTGTGTGTTGTATTCTGTAAGAACGTAAACCTAAACACAGACACCACTGTTCAGATTCGAGTTGTGCGTCGTACTTCCGGAGTCAACCGGAAGAGGAAGTTAAGTGCAAGCAATACAGGAGCACAAACGGCTGAGGCCGTTCTCCTACCGCAGCAACTTCAATTTAGAGTATCTATTGCATTTTGCGGTCTTCATATCTTTATAGTTTAGAGTAGCGTTACATTTTTCCACATTCACATAATATTAGACATCAATGCACACACATTTTTTACTCAGAATTTATTTGTGTCGTTCATCCCTTAAACACTTCTAAAACACCCTCACTATAAAAAACGAGAGCCACGCACAATTCTGACGAGTAGGCACTAGTTGGGCAAGGGCACGCCGCAATAGCGGCGGTAAGGCCCATCATGGTGGATTGGCTATAGAGGCGACACGGAAGCCTCTCATACCCACTGACGCAGGTGATCTCCGGTAAGGGGAGCTTCGGGGACCACCTGCATCGGATCAGGAAGGAGCCAACGCCTGAGTGCCATCATTGCGACGCGAGCGAGGACTCAGGGCTGCACACGCTGGCGGACTGCCCGGCGTGGGAGGCACCGAGGCATGACCTAGTGCCAGCCATCGGGGTGCGAGTCCTCTCGCTCGGCAGCATGATTGCGGCAATGGTGCGGAGAGCGAGCGCGTGGGCCGCCGCCACCTCCTTCTGCGAATATGTAATGCTCGCGAAGGAGATAGTGAAGCGCGCCCGGGAGAGATTTAGAACTCTCCCGGCCCGCCGAGCCCGCAACATGCTCGCCGCGCGTCGCAGGCGACTCAGGCGCCGGAGGTCGCTTAACGACCTCCGTCCTCCATGAGCGCAGGCCTGGGGGTGGCAGGTGAGGCCGCCTGTCACCCCAGCAGAAGCCGGCCTGGACGGTGGGGCGACTAGCGCCTCTCCCCCAAACCGGGGCAAGACGGGGACACCGTGGTTCCCAAACCCAAGGGGCCATCTCGAAACCGGAGATGGCACAGGGTCAGTCGGGGTGCGACGGATATGCTCTATGAGCAACCTTACACCCCGGCGTTTTCAGACCCGAGACGGCGTGCGGTTTTAGTCGGTTCAAGCCCGACATAACCGCCCCCGCTGATCGGCGGGGGGGGGGGGTATCCGAAGGGATCTCCGCACGAACAAAAAAAAAGGCACTAGTGGGCCGGTACCTAGTTGAAGTGGCACGAGTGCACAACTGCACGAGTGATGATTTCTTGTTGATGATGATGTGTTTGAGCAAAGATCTTCTTTATCCAAGCGCTAATCCCGGTTACGTCCAAAGCTTGCACTTTGTAGCCCATAGTCCAGGCTCCTGCTCCTCCTGACCATAATTTGGTTTATTTTGGCTTTTACGGAAGCGACTACCGTATAAATTTCAAACCCGATAAGAAAGCCTATACCAGAGCGTAATCCGTTAATTAGCAACTATACGGAAGTGCAACTGAGCTTGGCTTGGGCCCCGAATACTTTAGTGGAGCACCAGTACTAGGAAACATACTCGGGAATAATAAAAGATTTTTAAGAATACTTAATATTTATTCACTCCATCGTTCTGTTTATCATTTCAAATGGCAGATTGCAACCCATATATTTATCATTTTTAATTGCATGATTTATGACCTGTTGCCACAAAGGGTCACTCAAAAGCAAATGTGGGTCACAAAATAATAATACTGCAACCTGGGCCCTTGTTAATGCTACATTTAGCCTCTTGGGATTTCTTACAAATCCTAAAGCATGTTTTTGGTCAATAAGAAGATACGATTCAGTTGTCCTCACTGTTGATATAATAATAAGTGGTTTCTCTTGTCCTTGAAATTCTTCAACTGTGCCAATTTTTGGGCGAGGCAACCCCATAGCATCAAATAGAAGACGAATATACTTTATCTGAAAGGAGAGAACATAAATTATATGGCATTATTTACAATCAATGAAGAAAATATTAATACCATATATTTTTACCTGTGCTATATAAGGTGTAATGATACCAATTTCGTCTGGAGATATATTTCTCTTAAGAAGTTTACATACAGTCAATGCAACCATAGAAGCTTCCTGAGGATTAAACCAAGAAGGACTATCTTCTGATCTAGTATTACAACCTTTAATACCATAAACAAAAATGCCTCCAGTTTTAGGTTCTTCAGAAGTTTCTAAAACCTCTGCAACTACGTTTAATATTCGCGTAATCCATGGCAAATCCCTTTGTAATTTTGGAACTAATGATGCGTCATAAAACATTTTGCTCGGTAAAGTTATTACTTCTTCTAGAGATCTGTAGTTGTCTGTCAATCTTGTAACTAATTTGTCATTGAAACCATTCGCATAGGCATGAAAATCTCTTTGATATGGAAATGTTGCGAGGATTCTAGATAAGTATGATTCGTCATAGCCGAATTCTATACAGTATCGTGAAAGTACTATAGGCCCCAGCTGCATTGGATCACCAGCAAGAACAATTTGTCCATTTTCTTTGTCAATAAATGTCATTGGTATCATTATTTCAGGCTCTAAAGCTTGTCCTGCTTCATCAACAATTATGTGCGTAAAGTGTCCTTTGGGTAGTCCTAACAGGGCCAATGTTCCGAGGCAATAGCATGTCCCAATAGAGATCCGATACCTAGCGATATATGAGGCAGGGACGTTTAAATTAATACCATTCTTCACTAGATGGTTTGATTTTACTGTGTCTTCTTGAGCTATGTTTACCGTAGCACAATAGGGTTTTATTATATCTGGAATATTTTCGGAATCAGCTAAATGATTAGCTATTAATCTTACAACAGAATTAGAAAATAATTTTTTATACTCTAATAGTCTCTCAACAATCAAATTTGCCGCACTATTTGATGGCGCGGCTACTAAAATTCTGCTGTCTGGAATAAGAGTCAGTATCTGCAGTATCGTTTCTATAACAGTCATGGTTTTGCCCGTGCCTGGTGGTCCGTAGATGCAATACGGCAATGGCCGGCACTCTCCCAATAAAATATTTTTTATAGCTGCTTTTTGACCAGTATTCAATTGTTTATTATACCATTCAATTGATTCCACTTTACCAATTGGAAGTTGAGGTTGTTGAGTCTTAATACGACTTGGAAATAAAACATCTACGCCTAAATTAGAAATAGCTAAATTAACAGCATGATGACCCTTTTTGAATATAGATTTATTTAAATGAAATTGTATAGAAACATCAGTTCCTGGATAATTTTCATGGAATCGTGGATGAAACTTCATCAATACTAATTCACCTTTGACTGAATGAATAAAGCCCTCATATAGAGGTATACTACTATCCCAAATATCCTTAACAATTACTTTGTCTCCTGGAATTAACGAAGGCCTCCTTTCAGCTAATCCAGTTACTTCCAAGCCAAGGTACTCTTGGCATCTAATTAAATATCCTTTTGGTATATCATAAGCCCTCGTATTCACAGTCACTTGAATCTCTTCCATATATATAAGAGTATGCAATCGATCCATGTAGTTATTAATATTTAAAGTTTGTATAAGGCAAGGTAAGTTTGTCTCAATTCTTGATATAATTTTGCTGTAATCTGTATGGTTTATGGTCTCATTAGAATCCCCTAAAACTGCATTCCAAATTTTGTCTGGAATAGGAAACACTCCTCGTGTTACAGCAACAAAATTGGGAGCTCTAATTGGTTTAACTCCAGGAACAACTTGATTACTATTTTTTCTCATGTCTTTTGAAATTTCAATATGTGTCGAATTATATTTTCGTAAATTTGTACTTACATTATTTTGTAATGCATTATTGGTCAGTACATTTACTTCGATCAATCTGTCAGCCTGAAATCCTTTGAACATTATTATGAAATGTTCCTTACATCGGCCATAGAATTTCGGCTGACAAGAAATTGTTAGACTGAAGGTATGCTTCGGCAATAGCGTTTTAGGCCTTGTCAAAAATGGATTGACAATAATTTGAGAATCTCTTTTCTTACAAAGTACTATCCATTTATTAATCACAATCTGTTGATCACCATTGTTAGTTATGTTCAAGGTGATGGATGGATTCTCTTGGAATTTGACATTGTCAAATTTCAAAGGAAATGTGATTTCAATGTTCTGTTTCTTTTCTACTTCTAAACTCTTCTCTTCTATGTCGTCCAAAACACTGGGTTTTGTTGAAGACATTATCATTGCTTCCGTTATTTCCATTTTTGTCACTCTCCATGAATATTTACCTTGATTGCTTTCAACAGCTTCAATAATAGCCTGAAAATAAGGATTAAGTTTTTAAATGTGTCATGCCATAATATTGTATATAAACAGTAAAAAAACTATCTTAGCTAACCAACCTTAGAGCCAACAGTAACTTGACCACTGTTAACAATACAGTTTTTATCAAAGAAATAATGTTTGCCACAAACCCCAAAATCTTCTGTCACATCAGTTACTACTACAGACTTCACTGTACGCCTTACTGGTTTGAAAGATAACACTTCTACTACCTGAAATGTAGCACAAAATTTAATAGCGAGATGACAAAAGGTGCAGCTATAAGACGCGCACTTTACATTCACATATTGAGATTTCAGCCATTAATCAAGAGTTTAATGAAATTTCAAACAATAAGTATGCAAAATTTTCCTATAAATTTAGATCGAAAAAAAAAACAATTAAATGTTTAAAAATAATTGTAACATTCAATGTTTCCGTTAATTCTTCAGAGTTCTGGTAGATGGCTCCAGTGTCGCCCCACGACGTATGTGTAGGAGAATTTCGAATATCCAGGACGTGTCCAGGTAGCTTAGTTGGTCAGAGTATTTCCCTTGAAAGGCTGGTTGCAGGTTCAAATACTGTCCTGGATGTGAACTGTTTCAATTCAAATCTATCAAGAGTATTAAGAAAGTACTCTGTAGAGGTAATCATCTTAGAGGTAAGAACAGTATTCCAGGTAGGAATTATTTTATGCAAAAAAATGCGACACGATAGGCTATTCATACGATAGCACAGATTACTAAATAGTTACTACGTAACAGATACTTTACTCAGTAGAAAAATTCCAAAACCTACTGCTATAATAGACTACTCCGTCGCGTCAGCAACCACTGCATGCTAAAATGTGCCTAAATGCTTAAGCATACAGTTGAGATTGCTTCGCACCGCGCGATCCCACAGCAATCGCAGGGCTGCCTCTTTGATAAAATTAAGTTAACATAACTTTTTGTGTCTATGTTATTGATAAACTGTGAATATATTCGGACTACTTCTGACTATAGGTGGTACCTAGTTTAAAATTGTATCGTTTATAAAATATTTTTTTATAAATTGGTGCTGACTGTGCAATACATCTAGATAAAACATAATTATAGAGGTCAGTGTGTAGGTAAAATAAATAAAAAATCTTTAAAAGTTTCATGTGTTTAATTTTATATAACTTTTTATAAATTTCTTACCCTTTCTAAATTCTCGGTTATGAAATTTTAATGTAGAAAAAATCCTGAATCTAATAAATTTTGTATCTGCGCCTTTGGTGGTAATGGCTGATAGTATATTAATATTCGAATACCTATTTGGTTTGTGTCGATATTTCCTTAGATTCTGGTTCAGTACTGGCACTTGAAGTAGTTGGTAGACATGGCAGCAGTTTTGTAGGCAAAGCGTCAAATGGTAATTGTGGTTTATGAATAATCACCGACTTTTCGAAATGAAGACAACACACATAATGACTTCTTGGCTTGGTGTCTGGCCTTGCTAAATCGGGCCTGCCAATCAATTCAGCCCATGTTTCACGCCTAAAAAAAAAAAAAAAATTGGACAGGTCTAAGGAAGGAGATGGATACCTAGATAAGACAGACGGACAGACACACAGACATGACGAATTTATAATAGATCCCAAACTAGGCAATCCTAAAATTTAATATTATGAATAAATAATACTAATAAATACATTGAATGATTATTAACATTTATCAATTTATTAATAACTATAACACGGGGCGAGCTCAAGAATTATTTGACGATATCATGGAAAATGAACCCTTTGCAATATAATTATTTTTTATAACTGCAAACATCTTTACATTATTTTTTCTTTACATAAACATTTACTTATATATTTTTTACAAATCGCATAACCGAATCATCCTTGTTTGTGTGTTTACGCTAACAGCGCGACAAGTTGAGACAGGTTGCCGCGCCGCGCGACTTGTGTTGGAAGTTTCGTAGTCGTCCTCGTCCGTCAAATATTATCACAATTTTATTTTAATAATAATAATAGCGTTTTAAACGTTGTTAAAATAGTGTTTAAGGTAAGTATGACGTTTCTATGTAACAAAAATATGTAAATCTGTGTCTGAAAGGCAAGCTAATCATGTATCATCTAGATGAAACGACAAAAAACAGTCATAGTTTATTACTTACCTTTCTTCATTGACAGGTAAATGGAAAAATGTTAAGTGTCTATCCCTTCTTTTACTTGATTTGCACCCATCTACAGCACATAAGGCATCAGACGGTATCGTAGGTACGCGTACGAACGGAGCGATTAAAATTAAACAGCGTGCGTGGGCTTCGCTAGCGAAAACCGCACTGAATTTGGTCCGCAAACGGCCCGAGGCCGCTCGGCCGGGCGGTAGGTAATTATAGCGCGCAAGTATATGGAGTGAAGGAGGCCTGACGATAGTTATTATTGTTCAGTTTGCAGTGGACAGCCATACTGAATATACTAACACTGTCAGACGGTGGTAGTGGTGTAAGAGTAATCTACCACACTCTTAGTACTGCGACTACGGAACGCCATGATCTGCAGTAAGTAAGTAAGTTAGAGTTGGCTATATTGATAATGAATACACTAGCATCCTAAGCAAAGCATGAGGCAAAAGAGCACATCTCGAAAAAAGGAGGGAAGCAAGAAGGAAGCTACTTCAGTGTCTCCTTGGCATTGAATTTCACCAAATCCAGAATCATACAACTTATCCATATTTACTGCTTGTTTGTTCATACAATGTTTGTGGTATTATTTATGCAAAGCTATTATCTGCATAATAATAATGTTGCTAATAGATAAAATTCACTACACATTAAATAACTGCCTGCCTTGCCATGTCATCAGCTGATGTCATGGCAAAAGGTGATCCTTAGTGTTGTTCCTGGTTACATCCTAGGCTTTAACCTCAGACCCCAGCGTTTGCTTACTCATTGTCTTCCAATTGATTTCACTTATATGGCTTTTATGGATACGAACGTCTGACTCTCTCTAAGCCAGAGAGGAAAGCCTGCGCCAGAGACTCCTCCATCAATCAGCAGGAGCACCGGCTTGGAGGTCATCTTAGTCGCCCCGTTTAGATCCTCAACTGTGCAGGTATTGTGTGATAGCGGCCCGATAGGAGGTGGTCCATAGTTTGCAGAGGCGCAACAACAGTCACAGCCCTCACAATCGCTTCCATTTCATCTGGTTAGCCCTGCAGCACCTGAACCGGGCCCTTAGTGTATTCAGGGGTTTCCCGGTTGTCTACTGCACTTCATACCCGGGTGGCAGATTTTCTGCGGGCTGGATGTGATTTAAAGGGGGAGCACTTTCTGTGCCCCACCTTTCGCATCGAGCACCTTCGGATTGGCCCAACTGGCTTGCAGTTGAGGTTGCCTGGGCCCCCTACACCCCATGCCTTGACATGAAAAATGTATATTAATATTAGGATTAGAAAACCTAATGTCCCTTAGTAAAACTTGGTAATGGCACATTGCCACTTTCGGACTTTGCCAAATACCTGGGTTTCTTTGCAGACATACATCTTATATGGATCTCAAACAGCTCAATTTTGTTTGTGTAATATTTAGTAGTATCAAACTATTTAACCTCTGTGCTGACATAGGCCCCTTGTTCACGCAAACGCGGCTCGTCGGGCGGCGTGGCTCGCTCTAAATTCAAACATATGGTGACATATGTACGAGTGGGTTGACGGAGAAGCGTTTTTTACACTCGTTTGTTTGAGTATGACGCGCGCACCGCCTATATGCGCGCGCCGCCTCCTTATAGTAGGAGAGCTGGTGGAAATTGTTAGTAAGTATTTAAGGCAAGCTGGAAACTTGTCCTATCATCATCATCATCCTCATTTGATTGCGATTTCCCAGTTTCCTCCAAAGTTTGCACATTAAGAAACTTTTTTTTTTATCGTGCGGAAATCCCTTCGGATACCCCCCCGCCGGCCAGCGGGGGCGGTTATGTCGGGCTTGAACCGATTAAAACCGCATGCCGTCTCGGGTCTACAGACGCCGGGGTGTAAGGTTGCCCATAGAGCATATCCCTCGCACCCCGACTGACCCTGGGCCATCTCCGGTTTCGAGATGGCCCCTCGGGTTTGGGAACAACGGTGTCCCCGACTTGCCCCGGTTTGGGGGAGGGGCGCTAGCCACCCCACCGTCCCGGCCTGCTTCTGCTGGGGTGACAGGCGGCCTCACCTGCCACCCCCAGGTCTGCGCTCATGTAGGACGGAGTCTGAGCCTGAGTCGCTTGCGACGCGCGGCGAGCATGTTGCGGGGTCGGCGGGCCGGGAGAGTTCTGCACTTTAAGAACCTGAGGTCAGCTAATTGTTTTTGATTTTTATTGGCCCTAGCCCTGAACACCTAGATCGTCCTATACCTCTCCTATGGCTTGTGAGTAGTAGGGTTAGCCGCATGACCACTTATATTTTTGAAGGTACGATTTTTTCTGAATCTATCGACTAGACCCACAAACCGGGGCAAGACAGGGACACCGTATTTCCTAAACCCGAGGGGGTAATCGCGAAACAGGATATGGCGGTTGTGTCGGACTTGAACCGAGTAAAACCGCACGCCGTACCGGATCTTCAGATGCCGCCGGGGTGTTAGGTGGCCCATAAGGTATTTCCCACGCACCTCGGCTGACTCAGGGCCATTTCTTGTTTCGAGATGGCACCCTCGGGTTTAGAAAACACGGTATCCCCGACTCGCCCCCGGAAAGAGGGATAGCGCGCAACGCGCCACCGCCTGTTTCGGCTATAGTGACAGGCGGGTCCATCTGTAACCCCCGGGCCTGCGCTCATGGAGGACGGAGGTCGTTTAGCGACCTCCAACGCCTAAGTCACCTCCGAGCCTCGCGGAACAATAACTCTATCCTGGGAAATTGTATTTTTGTTTTCATTCGTGTTCCCAGTTAGCCATTCATATTATTCTGATCTTGGTAGGTACTTCGAGACGGCGTGCGGTTTTAGTCGGTTCAAGCCCGACATAACCGCCCCCGCTGCCCGGAGGGGGGGTATCCGAAATAAAAGGTACTTTTGTCATTTTGCATACATTAAATTCACTAAAGTAAACATTATAGATCAATAGTTACCAATAAAACGGGTATTTGTGGATAACGAACAACACGAATGAATGACTCCGTGAACAAGGCCATAGACAATAAAATGGCTTACAACTTATTTAATTATGTAGCTAGAAATAAAGTGTTTATTTACCAAATCCAAATTAATATCCATAGGTTTGTCATCATCAAATTTCACTTTACATAATAGCTCCAACCAATCACCAGGTATGGGAATAAATGTAGCAACTACTGTATCTAGGTCAAATTTTAAATTGCTGTTTTTGATGAAGACTGTACGATCCTCTCTCATGTCCACTTCACCAACAAATACATGCTCAATTACATTATAGCAGCTTTCATCAATAGCTTCTTCTTCTTCACCCCAAAACACTCCCTGATTTTCAAGTATCCTGGCTATAACTATGCTATCATTTTTATCTTTGTAGCAAAGATACAGCACTTTGTCCATGACTTGTAAATTTAAACTACATGCTTTAGTGTCAAAGAATATCATCCCATCAATGAGGACATGGTTTGTGTCCATGTATGTAATCACACCTAAAAGTGAAAACGATACTTATTACCACCCTACAAAGACATCAATTGGAATGAAACTATTTTTAACAGATTTCGAGATATCAATATTTAGATTGATGATCCCACTGCACCATTGGCAGACTACTTTATATTTCTCCCCAGAGAAATGACACTCAAATTATATGCTATATATGCAAGCAAACCGGCAAACTTTATTTACTTGAAATACAGTAAATATTTTCTAATTTCAACTTTAAATTTCAGATGTTGGCTATACCAACTTGTCTTACTCTTAATTTAAAAATCTGTTAAGAGATTCTGCACTAAACAACGCTTTGTACAAGAGTTAACTGTAGCGTAAACTGTATTAAATATTATCAGTGTAAAACAATTATTAAAAAAGATTTATATTGGTACCTGTTCTTTGATAGCACAAAGCACTTCTAGGAATATGTGGAGTAGGGTAATTTTCACCTTCTTCTGATTTCTGCTCATCTAATTCTAAATCAAGTAATTGTTCTGCTAAAAATTGGTCCTTATCATCATCTGATTCATCCTTGGAATTTTCAGGAAACAGATATTGATAAAAGGACTTTATATAAGAAAGCATTTTGTTGTTATGCTAATATTTTTATTGCACAAATCCTTTCTCATACTCAAACTCCCATTCTGTAGACTTCAAATGATCTAGTTCCTTTCTCAATGTTTGGATTCGTTTCTGGTGTTCTTCCTTCTGTACACTCTTTATTGATTGTTCAATACTTAAGCCAAGGTCAGCGTGGTTAAGAGACTGATCAAAATTCTGGATTCTACTTTGAGTTGTATTCTGAAATTAATAAGCATTTATTGAAGTGCTGTATGTGGACACAAGGAATAAATGTGTGTTATTTCATGTACCTTTCGCAATGTATGTATATATTATTCTTTTGTTTTTTACGTTTTGCTACCCCAACGGGCTTCAACCCACCAGTGCTAGCTATGAGGTGGGTATGTCGGAATCGAACCGACTAAAACCACACAGTTCACTTCCCAAGCGCCCATTGCCAGGGACCACGCACGCCCTCGAAAGGATAACCCCAGGGTCCCCGACGGACTTCGGCCGCCGTCGCGGCCTCGCCTTTGGGGTCGGGTTTGATAGCTGGCAGGCGTGTGAAAGACACACACGACACGCCTCCGTCATGGCCTTCTGTAAGAATGATGGTCATCATGGAGGTCGGTAGTCCCGGCGTAGACAAATCTACAGTGTCCTCGCCGCAGACTGCGGAACTCGGGGGCAAGGTTCTCTCCCTCTCCCTTCCGCCGCCTCTTCGCGCGCATTACCTGCTTGCAGAAAGAGGCGGCGGCGTGCAACTTGCTCCCGTCGGAGACCACGCCTCTCACCATGGTCTCCAGCGAGAGAAAGTCCATACCCCGAACCGCAAGATGATCCGGGTGTTGACTCGACCACGCTGGGCACTCTGCCAATGTTTGGTGTGCTGTGTCTACTCCAGTATCCTCGCAGTGCTGGCACTGTGGCCTTGTCTCCCGGTGGATGCACCACAGATACTAAATAGTATATAATATGCTGAATTAGTATTGAAAGTTTTTATACTATTGAAAGGCTATTGAAATAAAAAAGAACATCCTAATTTTAATAGAGAACATGGTTTGAATGTACCACCAACTTGGGATCCAGACATTCACTTAATTAATTCCCAGAAAATTTAAATACGACAAGACTTCGGGACACTGTGAGCTCATTCTGCGTAAATAGTAACACCAACAATTCAGCATAGTTCAGCTACTTTGAGATAACTTACACTTCAAAGTACAAGACAACAACCATCTTTAGTCTCCCCATAACCATGGCTGCTGAAACGTTGGGTTTAATGTTCTAACAAAATAACATCAAATAAATTGTGATAGAATCCGATAATAATAGTTTTATTTCAAGATAATTATACTAGCTAAACTTCAGTCCAATTACATAATAATTTTATAATTAGCTGGTATAGTTTTAAATCTACATAAGGTAAGTAATTAAAAGGATTTTTTTCAGGCCTTGAGTAAGCCTGCCTATTTACTGGAATGAAAATAAGGTTATTATGAGATTTTAGGGGGTTAAATTCACGATTTACGAATGGTATGGCGGAGGTCTCTACTTTCCGCCATACCCTTCTAACCTATATTATTCGTGTCGGGGCGTACGCCTCGAGTACACTCATGCGGTGTTTTTTTCAATATAAAAATGAAAGTTCTTAACCCTAAAAATACGCCTATCCGGTAAAGAAAAGATGTAGCGGGGTGGTAAGACTCCGAAGAGTAAGTTTCTCTAGAACCACCTAATAACCACGTAATACTACTAAAAAATCGATTAACTTGCATATTGAGATATCATTGTCTCCCAATGGCGTAGGCAGAGACCACATGTTTTCAATGAGGCCAATTCATTAGTATAAACATAGCGGCAACTTACTTGTGGAGTTTCAGGTTCTGAAGGAGAATATGTTGACTGTGAAATATTACTTGAAGTAGACATCATTAAAACATTAAAAGATATATAATGGCATACTTAGTCACTGAATTTAAAATAAAACCTCTTAAATTATAGTGTTTCTATTCCGGTAAAATCAATAACCGCATAATAATAGAACGGAAATTGTAAAGCATAAAATAAAACATTCAACCAACATTCAACTGCTAGACAACAAATCTCGATTGTCCAGTGTCATGTTTGATTGTCAATGTTTTTAAGTACATATTCTTATCTATGACATAGAATAGACCATACTTCAAGAGCAATTCAAGAGGCCCATAAAATATTCACAAAAATGAGGGCCGAACGGACCTACCTCACCCCAGCCTGCAAAATAATAATATTTGTAATAAAAAAAATACTAATCGATAGATTTTCAATAGCTCAATTCAACTACGTCGCCCTTTAAAATTGCTCACCTTAAATTATTTAATTAAAAATCAATAAATTCGTTGAAAAAAATTCATATATCCGTACTTTCAAACTCCTATATCTTTTGATGTATACAATATTATAAATTGCTCAAAGTGTTAAAAAACTGTTCAAGTTGCATTTATAATTGCTCAAGTACAGTTTGTAACAGCTCCACTTTCCTTAATTATTAAATAAATATATAAATAGTTTGAACAAATTAAACGTATATAGATAATAACGTATTTACGGTTATTTTTATGGCCTGTAATATAACTATAAGACCGATTCGGTTCTGGCACTTCGCCGGCCGCTGCCGCGGCACGCTCGCTTCGCTCGTTCGGCTCTTGCGTTGTGGCTAGGAGCTAGGATGAAGTGATCCTAGGCGTTGTGGTCACAGCTCTAACCTAACCTAAACCAATGACTATAAATAGTAATAAATACAATATTTTAAATTGCTCAAAGTGTTAAAAAACTGCTCAAGTTGCAAATAAATATGCTCAAGTACAGTTTGTAACAGCTCCATATAAAGCGGCGATAGCCCAGTGGTGTACGTAACAGACTGCCGAGACGAGGTCTCGAGTTCGATCCCCAGTCGCCCCGAGCACACACCTCTGACTTTTCGAAGTTAAGTGTGTATTATAAATGTTGATTATCGCTCGCTTAGTAATGTGCCCGGTAGATGGCAATAGAATCACCCCCTATTACATTAGTACCTAAACATAACTGGCGAAACGTGGGTGTAATACACCTCTGCCTACCCCTTCGGGGATACAGGCGTGAAGTTATGTTATGTTGTTTGTTGGAAATAAGGGTGGAAGTTTAAATACTTTTTGATGTTTGTCTGTGGTCAAACTTTATGAAGAGATTGTTTTGAAATTTAAAAAACGAGAAAAAGGAAAAAACAGTTGAATAGTTTTGTCAGTCGTTCAGTCAAGTTTACAGAAGATAGAGTTTGAGTTTTGATAGTCTTTTGGAGTTATGATGTTTGTTTTAAAATGATGTATTTAAATATTTGATAATGTTTGTGTAATGTGTGATAAATAAATAATGGTGGAATACAAAATAGAACTTTTATTTGGCTCCCTCAAAGGAATACATCAATAATGTTTATGTTATGTTATATCATTGTTATATCAAAAGATATAGGAGTTTGAAAGTACGTATAAATGAATTTTTTTTCAACGAATTTAGTGATTTTTAATTAAATAATTTAAGGTGAGCAATTTTAAAGGACAACGTAGTTGAATTGAGCTATTGAAAATCTATCGATTAGTATTTTTTTTATTACATATATTATTATTTTGCAGGCTGGTGTGGGGTAGCTGCCGAACGGCGACAAAGTTGCGAACATTGCATTAGAGAAATGAATTGTGTAATAATAATCGACTAAAGCGGATATTACCAAATCAATTAATATGATTATTTATTGATTTAAATCAATTCATTTAGTAATGCGAGCACCTTTCATATATTTGGAAATGAATTAAAATTTCCGAAGTAATATTCTTGATTTCTTTATTTGACGTGAAATTTTTCATAAATTATGGTTTGAGCTTAAGTACACAAATGATATGATACATTGGGTACACAATACATTATCTGAGTGACCATACTCCATTTAATCAATAAGTTTCAACGTACATATTTACGTAGCTACAAAACTTATCATAAAAATTACACTACATTACATGAATAAAATTTAATTTTTCCTATAACTTTAAATTGGAAAAAATCAACATCCATGACGGGCCTTGAACCCTTGACATCCCTTCAATGTTAAGGCTTTCCAAGACAGTTCCTGATATCTTTCTGGGAGTCCCCCTAGAATGGGACCGGTCATGTGTTTCAAGACCCGTCCTGAATGTTGACTTTTAAGATTTAAATTCATACAATAAAACCTACATTATGGTTCTTAAGCAGATTAGAAACTTACTGTCTTTTCGAATCTTCATTTTTTTTTCTGTCTATCTCTGCTCCATGGCAATCTGTTGCACACAACAATAAGCCACTGTTTTGGCTGATATTTTAATCTGGTGATTGCTTTTAGCTTGGAGAGACACTTCTCAGATGAGTGTCTCTTCCATCCTGACGAAGAGTTGGTATACTATGTCTCTTTAGTCTTCGATATTGGAGACCTTGGTCTCAGTCACTCAATCTGACGGCAAGCTCATTCTTATGTTTTGATAGTTTTTCCTGGTAGGCGTCGCTGTATTTTGCTATCTCCTGTTTCACAGTTGGTAGTTTTATATCGAGGTATATGATCTTGTTACTGATATATTGGGGGATGTTAAAGATAGCCCTCAGTGTTTTTGTTTGAAATCTTACCAATATCTCTATGTTACTATTACTTGCTGTACCCCAGAGTTGTATGCCATAAGTCCATATTGGTTTCAAGATGGCTTTGTATACTAACAACTTACTATGTCTGCTCATTTGTGAGTGGCGTCCGATTAGCCAGTACATATTACGCAGTTTTATATTGTTACGTGCGCGGGGTACAAATTAAATGCCGTTTACACAACAAAGAGGTTTATTCGCTCACCACAAACTAGACAACTAAATAACTAGCACACACAGTACTCTTCAACAGTTCCAGTCGCTGAGCAGTTCACAGTAGTCCACAGTAGTTCCTTAAGTCGCAGGTATAACTCTCTTGATTCACTTCGGTAAGATGTGTTCGCTTTCAGTTTCGAAAATAAACTGCCTCGTGTCGATCGCTGGGCGCCCTTTTATAGCTCTTAATAAAGAGGGTAGAATGTTCCAGAATCATCTAGAGATAAGGCACTAGAGCGTTCGAGAATAGTAGGTATTTACTGGGGCGTTCGAGAAAACAAGTACCTAAACAGTCGTGCCGACGATAGAGGTGAATGCCCTTGTTATCGCGATTTGTAGGTAAAGTAGGTATAGGTAGACAAAGGGCGTGTGATTTTGTATTGACTTTTCTGGATTTTTCTAAACGGATCGATAGAGTACTTCGACATTAACAATGCGTTTTAATTTCTAGAAGATTCGATCAGTAGTTCCCGAGATATCGACGATCGTTGTAACAATATCTAGTTGCTTCCTCTTTGTCCAAATGTGTTTCTGCCATGTCAGCCTTCTGTCCAAGTGCATGCCCAAGTATTTTGCATTATCGTTTATCGGAATATCCTCATTATTAAGTGTAACTGGTGGACATGTGTCTCTCCTGAGAGTGAAAGTTACGTGTGTTGACTTTGATTTGCATGAATTCTCCAAGTTTTAAGCCAGTCTTCAATTTTGTCAATGTGATGTTGTAAGTGTTCTGATGCAATTATTGGATTTGTGTGTGTGGATAGCAAAGCTGTATCGTCTGCATATGTTGCGACCGTTGTCTTGTCTGTTGTTGGTAGGTAAGCAGTAAATATTATGTAGAGAATTGGGCCCAGTAAACTTCCCTGTGGGACTGTGACGTCTGGGGTCTGACCTCACAGCTTCTTTTGACGATAAAATTATAACACGTAGTTCAAGGAAATATATTATTTATTTAAATCATGCACTTTTATTCAGATTATTTAGGGGACTTTGCGCGGGGTTATTTAGCTTTAATATACGGACTGGGGAAGGAACGCGGACTCTGCCCAGGGATAGGGCTTACAGCGGAACTCTCCTCAGGATACTTTTTCACAGCTCGATTTAAGGACGGGTCCTCCGGTGCCCGTTCCAACTTGATCTGTCCCGGCTCCTTTGTTTTTTCCTAACTTCCAAATACAAATTTAAATTATTACAACAGTTTTATTTATATATCGCTGACGCATGATGGCCAGGGAATTAACTATAGTGTTCGAAGGAGTCCGAACACTACAGTACTCCTGATTTAATCTCACACAAGTCTGAAAGTTCATCGTGCTGCTTTACTTCAAAACATCGTTTGCTGAGATAGGACTTTATTATGCGAAAAAATGACAGAGGGAGCATTTTTTCCACTTTGTATTACAGGCCCTCATGCCATACTTTATCAAATGCCTGGCTAATATCCAAAAATACTGCTGAACAGTAGTTCTTTTCCTCCAGTGCTCTACTTATAACGTCGACGATTCGGTGTACTTGCTCAATTGTTCCATGATTCGCCCGGAACCCAAATTGGTGATTTGGAATAATATCATTCAGGTGTACCTTCATCCTATTCATTATGATCTTCTCGAGAAATTTACTTAGTAAAGGTAGAAGACTTATAGGTCGATATGAAGCTACGTCATTAGGTGGTTTATTCGGTATAGGTATCATTATGACCTGCGCTATCTTCCATTGTCCTGGAAAGTGGTTAAGTCTTAGGTAGGCATTGAAAATGTTAACAATTGCTACTATACCCTTTTTAGGCAGATGTTTCAACAGAACGCTATCCATGTTGTCGTATCCAGGCGATTTTCCATCCTTGAGGTACTTTATTTCACGTGCTACTTCAGTAGGATTCGTGTGTTTCAATGGGAGACACATTTGCTCTGCACTTTCCAGTTAGCTTTTTATTTCAGCGTTGTGCTCAGGCCTTCATTCAGGAAATGGTTGAAATACGCGAGTTAGGTGTTCAGCAAATATAGCCTTCTCCATGTTTGATCTTGCCCAGTTCCCATTTGTTTTTTTGATGGGGGGTATTTGGTTACTGGGACGTTTTAACTTTTGCGTTACCTTCCACAGCGAATAGTTAGTATCTGAACTTGGGGTTAAGTTAGACAGGAAAGCTTGGAGGTTTTTGTTGGTTGGTTGGTTGCTTTTAGTTCATTAGAAGATTTGTTGAACGTTGTTTTATCTACCGGATATTTAGTTCTGTGCCATATTTTTCTCAAATTACGGCGTTCCAGTATTTTATCTCTGATGGTTTTTGGGTATTCATTAAGTGTTTGAGGTATCTTTTTTCGCACTTTTGTGGAGACAGTAGCTGCTTCATGAATGACTTTATTTAGGTTTTCAATAGTCTCTTCTATGTCTTCAACTGTTTTTAATGTGCTTAAGAGCTTGATCCTCATTGTGATTTCGTCCTGATACATTTTCCAGTTAGTGTTTTTGTTGTATAGTCTTTCTACCGGTCGCACTAAGAGCACTGTTGTGCTTACGTTCAATATAACTGGGGTGTGGTCAGATGACAGATCCGTGCAGGTTTCAATTGTCATGTAGTTTCGACTTATATTGTTAGTAATATAGAAGTCGAGCAGATCAGGGATTTTATTTCGATCTGTTGGCCAGTATGTTGGTTCACGTGAGGTAATGCACACGAGTTTTAAATTCTGTATTGTGCCATGTAGTTGCCTTCCACGGTATGTGATTAGACGAGAACCCCAAAAAGTGTGTTAAGCGTTCCAGTCCCCACCGCAAATAAATCTGGACCCAAGGGAAGAGAAGTACTTATTGTAATCATCTCTAGTCAACCTGTGTCTGGGCGGGCAGTACACAGCAAAAAAAAAAAGATTGTCTCAACTTTCTCGTAGACGACTACTTTTATTGACGTAACTTGTATTTTATCCGATTCGTATTTTTCTATTTCGTAATGTTTGATGTTATTTTTTATAATTACTGCAGTTCCACCATGACTATTTCCAGATGGGTGGTTTGTTGTGTATACTGAGTAATTTTGTAAATTGAAGTGAGATTTTTCAGTGAATCTTGTTTCGGAAATTAATGCTATGTCAATTTTTTCTATTTGGAGAAATGTTTGACGCTCTTGACGACGTTCCGTCAAGCCGTTGGCGTTCCAAATGACAATTCGGAGGGTATTAATCATTTGGTTACTAGGCTTGTCATAAGCTGGATCATACGGTCCATCATTTTGTCCATCATACTCATCATGATTTGTTGAAATTTGGCGAACATTAGTTCAAGTCTGTCTGGAAGGTTTTCCGGATCGGGTAAATTTTGAATTGGTGATTGATCTTTTGTTATATCTGCATAGCACCTTTTTTCTTTGAAGTTAATCTGCCTTGGATTTGATTTAATTGTTTCTTGTACTGTTTGGATGTCTTTTACGTACTGAGTTTGTTTTCGTGTAACGTTCGATTTGTTTTTAATATTCTTTCCTTGTATTCTTTGTATTTTGCACAACCCTTATAGCTTGCGGGGTGTCTTTCTTGACAGTTTGCACATGTTGCATCTGTTTCTGGTGTTTTGCACGAAGAGGTAGGATGATCGTTGCCACATTTTACACACCTAAATGGCCTAAAACACTGATTTTTGGTATGTCCAAACCTCTGACATCTTTTAAGGAGCTTCAAATGTCACTTTCATTTGGCTTAAATATCTTATATTGAATATTTCTTTATTGTTCATGTTTGGTTCTAAGTCCACAAAGAAGACTGGAAATGGGTCTTTGCTCGACTTGTGTAAAACGTTTACTATTTGAATAACTTCATGTCCTTGTTCTTTTAGTTCTTGCTTTATTAGAGTTTTATCTTCTGTAGAGTGTAGCCCCCGTAATACAACTCTGTATGCTCTATCACATTTTAATTGATAGGTATAATGTGATAACCACCCCCGCTGCTTGGCGGGGGGGTATCCGAGGGGATTTACGCACGAAAAAAATAAAAATAAATAAAAAGGTATAATGTGATATATTGTTTGCCATAAACTGCTTTCTGATAGTTTTGTAAGTTTGGATATCATTTGGCATTAACTTGATCATATGGCCAGATCTTAAAGTTGTCATTTTATAAAATTTATTTTCAACAGTTTTATTTAGTGTAGCTTTTAATACTATAACATCCATGACTCCTGTCACAAAAAACGGTTCAGGCTTTGGTATGTAGTCATTAATTTTAACAGCTTCTTCTGTTTCTTCGCAATTTAGGATATCATGTTTGTTGTGTGTTGGTACAGTGTAGTTTGGTGCATTCTTTGTTTTTTTTTTGTATTGTGACATTTTATCGGACTTGTTTCCTTTCTCTTCTGTCGTTTAGGGGGTACTTTGTCGTTTTGCCACGGGGTTAAATAGTTCTCCGCATCGTTTTCAGTGTCTGTTTCCTTGCTTTCAGTTTGTTCGTTGCTGGCTTTACTTGCGGCGATTGATGATGGACTGTTACTACGGTGTCTGATGAACAAAGTTTTGTTCAATTGCTGTTGAATCACATTTCTAGGATTATTTGGAGTTTTATTGATTTCATTCATTCTGTTCCCACGAGTAAGGACGATATCAATTGTCCCTTGAGGGGTGACGCCTATTCCCTAAAGAAGGCTCAGTACAACAACGTTAGCCAGGTCCGTTGAGGTTGGCGCTAGTAACTTGCTACCTGCAGGTAGCTAGTTACTAGCAGGCAGCCATTCATTCTCTGGCACGTTTCCCATCTTAGGATTAGGGTGAATTTTTAAAGAGACTTTCTACTACAGGACACGGGCGGTGAAGCCAGTGCCCCCGATTCCTAAATTTGACCATGGGGTTGCGGGTTGTAGAGGTTATTTCCTACCCCTAACAAGACTTGCTTGTTAGGCAAGCTGAATCGGGTTAGTATCCGCCGCCCGAAACTCGGCGTTGTTGCTCGTTTAGCACCACCCGGGGGAGACGTGTAGGATGGATCTAGGAAAAGATGGTAAGTCCTACGGACGCGAGCAACTTCCCTTCCCCTAAAGTATTCATTAATACTGAGGTTAATAATTACTGAGAGTAGATGTAAACCATGTCAAATTAGAACTGTCAAAAGTCAAGTCAGTCATCAAATCAAGTGGGTGCGTTCCTCTCTAGGCCCTTCGAGGCCCGTCCTCATCTCACCACTAACACACACAACAGAACTTTGACTATATAGACAACGACCATGGCCACGGTCGTTATGGTTGGCGTTGGTGCGTTTATGGAAACCCCTCCAGAATTCGAAATCCAGTACTTCTGAACTGCGGGAGTGTTTAAACGCTTGAAAACAACGCAGTTTGATGAACTAAATGCTACCTTGCTTTTAGTTCTGGAATGAGGGAGGCTTTAGAACCGTATTATTTTTGCGTTATGGAAATGAATTTCTACTGCTACTCAGACTCAGACTAAAATTTGGCGTTTAGGTTTAACAGATACACTTGATAACACAGTTTTTTTTTGTGTGATCCATTGCTCGGTAAGTCGTTCAATGTATAGATTTATAATATAATGTGTGGGACTCACGTACCACAGTGCATTATATCAGCGCTCCGACAAACAACATTCCGGCGTCAGAACACTGTGAGCACTAAAAACGAACTACGCCGTGCCACGCTATAGTCCGGCGAAGAGGACAGAATTACACGGTCCGTGCGGTGCGTGCGACGGAGACAGAGAGAAGATCACTTGGAATACAATGCTGTTTGTTAACGTCATTGCAATTTGCGAGATTTAATTGTGTATACACAAAAATGTAGTTCGCTAAGACCGTGACTACTTGCGGGACTTTATTTTGCATTATAAACGGTACATTTAAAGAAAATTACCCCCCAGCCCCCAGCGCGCGACACTGCCCGGCCGCGCTCAGCCTGCGGCGGCCACCGCGCCGAGCGCACGCGTGCGTCGCGCGCGCGGTAAGCGCCCCGACAACACCAGCGGGCCACACGTTGGTGGAGTGCCCTGCGTGGGCGAGTCAACGCCGGGATCTCGTTGTGGACCTGGGCGTGGACGTTCTCTCTTTGGAGACCATGGTGAGGGCCGTGGTCTCCAACGGGAGCAAGTGGCACGCCGCCGCCTCTTTCTGCGAGCAGGTTATACGCGCGAAAGAGGCGGTGGAGAGGGAGCGGGAGAGAACCTTGCCCCCCGAGTTCCGCAGTCAGCGGCGAGGACGCCGCAGACTCGTCTACGCCCGGGACTACCGACCTCCATGATCGGGGCCTGAGGACGGCAGTTGGCCGACTCGCCGTACTTACAGAAGCAGGCCGTGGCTGAGGTGTGTCATGTGGGTCCTACACATGCCTGCCTACTCACCGCCGCGGGATAAAACCCGACCCCACCAGGCGAGGCGGCTAAGTTCCGCCGGTAACCCTGGGGTTATCCTTTCGAGGGCTTACCCGGGGTGCCCATCAATGGACACTTGAGCAGGACACCGTGCGGTTTTAGTCGATGCATGACATAACCGGCCCCTCTGGCCGGCGGGGGGTATCCGAAGGGATTTCCGCACGTTAAAAAAATAAAAAAAGCGGCCGGCGGAGCGCCGGGACCACTAGTTACGAGGAGGAACTTACGAAGTACATTCTCGAGCAAGTGTTATTCGATCTCGCGTCATTCGATTTCAAGTAGTGAACCAGTATAGCACACAATGATAGAGGCCTATGTCCAGCAGTGGACTGCGATGGCTGATTGACTGATTAATAATAATAGTAATTATTATTATTATTTATTTCAAAAAGTTACATTCTTATGAACACAATTCACAGTACACTGTATACAGTTGACTGTTTTGTTTGATGAAGTCTGGTACCCAAGATAAGATTAAACTTGTGTTTAGGGTAACAGGGCTCCCGCAGCTTATTATAATTCAATTCATTCATTTCACATCCGGACACAATTGTTAAGTGACTTTCCAGCCACATGGGCTTGCTGACGTTGTTACTATTGCTGGTGGTGAGCTGGTAGAAGGCACAAGATCAGGAAAGTCGTCTATATGATATTTACTTGCTCATTCAAACTATTAAAAACAGCTGGATCAATATCATGTTAGTCATCTTCAAAATCGTCAATGAATTCTTCGGTTTCTGATTCGTATTTATATCCTAGATGTCCTACAGCATCCGTAACTCTTTCATCGCCAAGAGCACCTAAAAACAATAAAATAAATAGGGATTTCGTAATTACATATTAAAAATTGGTTATTGTACCTACACAAAAATTATCGTTGCCTCCTAACACGTACGTACATGCATCTTCAAATTCAACGATCAATTAATAAAACACAATCGAATTTAATTAGTTCAAAATACACAATACCTATACATTCAATACTTCGTAATTAGACTTGTTCAAACAATATTTGTAATTGTTCAACAAATACCTGCTAAATTAAATACTTACGTGAAGTGCCTCCACCACAAAAAACGCGGCATTTTTCACCGCGCACTGCGACGAAAAACGCGGCATTTATCACCGCGCACTGCGGCTCACTAACACGTCGTAACAGGTTAAAATATTTATTTTATACTCGTAAACTCGGAATCGTTAAAATAAAATCAGCAAAACAAAATAAAACAAGTGCTAGATTTTTTCAAAGTTACCTGCACGCTTGTATTAAGTCAGGTGTAAAGGGATACGCAGACACAGCGTTGGTTACGTTTTGTCAACTATTATATTTGAAGCCGTTATTGGAAAAAAATGTATTTACCATGGGCTTTAAGGACCTGTATCCATGGGCGTTAAATAAATAAAAAAACCGCACTGACCTAATGACAGTAATGATACTATTGACAGTTGCTTGATGTAATTTAGTCTGTGTTTTGCTTTTTTATCTGAAACGAGTTGTGATATTCCAGCTGTTCTACATAATTATCAGCACCCAGCAGAAATAGGCTCATAATAATACAGTAAAATAAAATAAAAATTGGCCTATATTGTAATTATGGCAATCTTACGGCAGAGCTATCAGAACTGAAGTTATAACTGAACTGGACTACAGGCTACACACTACATACACACCTTTGATTATTAATCAAAGATACACACATAGAGTCTTTGTTTGCAGTTGGTTAGCATCTTATTAGGTCAGTGTTCTATGATAATGACAATGCTACTGTTGTAACTACCTCTTCGTGCTATGTCTACAGTAAAATATTGGAATGAATATGACAGAATTTATGTAATATAAATTTGTTAAAAGTTGCAGGCATTATGTCTCAGAAAAAATGTCTGTTTAAAAGAGTAGATTCAGACTATGAAGAAGAAGACTTTTTTACATCACGTTGTTTTCAAGTGAGCACTGATGTACAATTCAAAGAGGTCCCTTCAAATGGTGAGGAATATCTGTTAAAAGTTATAAGGGAACGTGAGAATTATGCTTCAGTTTTGAAATGTGACTATACTGATTATAAAAAATTGTCTAAAAAGCTAACTGAAAATGGGTCACAGTATTTTAAAGAAGTGAGTAATTTACATTTCACATTTGTATATTTACTTTTACTAAACATCACATTTTAGGTTAATAGTGTAAGGTAATTATGGGTGTGTGAAATCCCCCCAAGACATTTAGGGCCAAGTCAATGTCACATGCAAGACACCTGCAGATTGACCGAAGAGGCTCTGATTTGGGCTTCCCTCTCTGGATTCTGTAATACCAGTAAAGGAGTAAGCAGACCCCATGCACTGAGGTGAAAGCCTCAGATGTTACCGGGAACAACGCTAAGGTGATGATAATAATGGCCTAACCTCAAATAACATGTTTGGTTTACATTACAGATAGTAAATCCAGCTTCACCAGAAACTATCAAACCCACCATAGAATGGCAAAATATACAAGTAGCTGACTTCTCTGATGTAAGGATATATATACAAAAGATGCATGTGAAAGATTTATTACCTTCCGCAATTAAAGATATAGAAATAAGTAAACATCGTGTTGGAGATTGGAAGCCCCTTTTTAATGAAGAACCAACTATGACCCATGTTGTTGGATTGTCCCAATCTATTATAGATGAGGGTTTAGATCTTCTGATTGAACAACTGGCTTCTGTTAAACCAGGAGAGACAGTAGACTGTAAAACAGGTATACCCATTTTATTATTGCTAATCAAATACTGCAACTTTTAAATTGTTAAATTGTCGCTAATGTATGTGAATTTCATTAAGTATATTAAATATAAATAGCTAGGTAGAGTATAGTAGAATCAATAACAAACTTTGGCTAAATGAAAATTGAAATGGCAATGTTAGGATCCTACCAAATCTAGTTAAGTAGAGAGGGTAACACAGCAGACAGTGGAGATGAGTGTTGATTGCCACAAGGAGTACTCCCTAAACCTGGATCAAAGTCTCAGTCACTGTTGCATCTATAACTGCTTCCTCTGTCTACCACTATATCTGTTATCCCAGGAATAGGTTGCATTGGGTCTTGGGAGCGGAATCAGTATTTCATGTGAATGGAACTGCGGGCAACAGATAGTCTTAAATGAAAATCTGTAGAAACTGTGTCATTTCATAATACCATATCACCTTAAAAATACATCACTATATTTGCATTTTCAGGGCAATGGATATATGCGCTCTTAGCAGTTACAAGATATCCACATTTACAAGACACTACAACTAAATTAAGGGCTCTAGCAAGAAAATGCTTAGCAATTAGGTAATTATTTTAGTAGTAACACAACTTAGAATATGAAATTGTGTTACTTATAAATATATACTTACTAGCGGCCCGGTACGTGCTTCGCTACGTCAAAATGATCCGCCATGTATTGAATTCAAGGGCTTACCCGGGGTGCCCGGCAACGGACACTTGGGGAGGATCAATCCCTTCGGATACCCCCCACCGGCCAGCGGGGGTGGTTTTGTCGTGTATCGACTAAAACCGTACGGTGTGCGCACGAAAAAAAAAATTCTGAGAGATTTTCTTAATATTTTTTTCCATAAGAACCTTGTACAGAGTATTAGAAAACTACAAAAAAAAAACAGCCAAATCGGTCAAGCCGTTTTCATGCTATGTCGTGACAACGGAAAACGGGTTTCATTTTTATATATATAGATAAATATACTTATAAATTATATTATAACTATAAATATTTTTTTTTACAATCTATAGTATTATAAAATTGTAAATGAGTTGTGTCTGTGCATTGGAGATTTAAAAAAAAAATAGGTTATGTTGAATAAACAACTCTGAACACAATTATATATTTTTTAGAATTCTTGTCTGTTTATCTACTGAATGGATTTTGACGTCGTTTTTTTCTATTAGGAAGGTCTTGGTCAGACTTACAATCCGCCATATGTTTGATTGCTTGCTTTGATTGGTTAAGTAGAACCGAAGATATGACCAAATAATGAAAACCGACCTCGGCGCGAGAGAAGCCATGGGCATCAGCTAGTATGTGAATAAGCCTTTATCCAGGTTGTCAATCGGAGTACCACCATTTTAATATTGACCATGGTGATTGGTACCAAGATCTTTGGAGCCCAAACCAACAGCAGTAAGCAGGTGTACCAGCTAGCATGTGGTCCAGCTGTGGATTAGCAGATGAGACTTTGGTGAAGATTTTCCTTTCGGCGTTTCTTGGCTGTGTTCCTTGTGCAGCCCAGTGTACGTTTTCATTCATTTGTGGCAATGTCATCGGACGACGACGACGTTATTTTGGTTTATCACTACATTCGTAGTAGCCCTAGGCGACTGTTATAGTGAAAGCATGCATGTATAGAAAAAAATATCAACTGTAAGAATTATTAGAAGATGATAGTGCATTTCACTCATTTTATAGAATGAGTAAAACTACTTATCAGAATTTATTGCAAGTAGTGGCGGACATATTGCTACCGTTTGCTCAAATTTCGCAGCCATTGCTACCATTTTGACCTATATAAACAGGCGCGTTCACTCGATATACGCCTCGGCGTATTATTAGGTATGGCATGCGTCATGATGTCATGAAGTCTGCATGCAGCGATGCGGGCGCGAAGCTGCCGCTCCGTCGACGGAGTTACATTGTTTTGTATATAAGCGCAAGCAAGCGTATAGTGACATAGATCGCTGAGACTATCAAAATAGATGCACAAGTGATCTATCCTTATCCTGTAGTGATTCGTTAGTTTGTGGATAATGACGTACTGCTAATGAAGTTTGCATCCATGGGGTTCAGTATGCAGCTTCTTAAATTCATGGCAGATTATCTAAGAAATCGTAGGCAGTATGTTAGAATTGGGAACCACAAATCTCGCGAATTTTATACCAGGTCAGGCGTAAGCCAGGGCAGCAATCTAGGGCGGAGACTCTGGCGGCCCGCAACGTGGCTGTATTAAACAGCTCGTTAAAAGCGATGGCCGTCAGAGTCATCAGGGGGTATCGCACGATCTCCGTCGAGGCGGCATGTCTCCTAACCGGGACCCCTCCATGGGACCTGGAAGCGAGAGCCCTTGCGCTGCTGTACCAGTGGCGCAAGGAGGCGCTGGAGCGGGGCCATAGGCCGGAGCCCCGAGAAATCAGGGCTCAGCGGTCCCTGCTCCGCCAGGAACTCATGGAGACATGGAGGGTGCGACTTGAGCACCCAAGGTGGGGGGATTCCACCATTGCGGCGGTGAGACCGATCATGAAGGAGTGGTTGGAGAGGGACCATGGGGACCTCTCCTACCGGATGTGCCAGATGGTTACCGGACACGGGTGTTTCGGTAAGTATCTGTGGCGCATCCACCGGGAGACAACGCCGCAGTGCCAGCACTGCGAGGATCCTGGCGAAGACACGGCGCTCCACACGTTGGTGGAGTGCCCTGCGTGGGCGAGTCAACGCCGGGATCTCGTTGCGGTCCTGGGCGTGGACGTTCTCTCGTTGGAGACCATGGTGAGGGCCGTGGTCTCCGACGGGAGCAAGTGGCACGCCACCGCCTCTTTCTGCGAGCAGGTAATGCGCGAAGAGACGGCGGAGAGGGAGCGGGAGAGAACCCTGCCCCCCGAGTTTCGCAGTCTGCGGCGAGGACGCCGCAGACTCATCTACGCCCGGGACTACCGACCTCCATGATCGGGGTCTGAGGACGGCAGTTGGCCAACTCGCCGTCCTTACAGAAGCAGGCCGTGGCGGAGGCGTGTCGTGTGTGCCCTACACACGCCTGCCAACTCACCGAAGCGGGATAAAACCCGACCCCACCAGGCGAAGCCGCGGTGGCGGCCAAAGTCCGCCGGCTACCCTGGGGTTACCCTTTCGAGGGCTTACCCGGGGTGCCCGGCAACGGACACTTGGGGAGGACACCGTGCGGTTTTAGTCGAGACACGACATAATCGGATACCCCCCGCTGGCCAGCGGGGGGTATCCGAAGGGATTTCCGCACGTAAAAAAAAAGGGCAGCAATCTAGGTCTAACTCTGTTCCTGATAATGATAAACGACTTGCCTGGGGTTCTTACTAACGCTGAGTGTCTTCTGTTTGCTGACGATCTAAAGCTGTTCCTTCCTGTCACTGAAAAGACTCCAAGGGGAGATCGATGCAGTTGTTTCTTGGAGTATAAAAAATAAACTTTCATTCAATGTCTCCAAATGAAAAACATTACATTTACAAGATCCCGTGCTCCAATTGTGGCGACATATGAGTTAGCAGGAACACCACTAGAACGTGTGACCACAATACGCAACCTAGGTATAATTATGGACAGCAACTTAAATTATCATGAGCATATGAAACACGTATGTAAGAAGGCAAACAGGTCTCTGGGATTCATAATTAGAACTTCTTCTCACTTTGCCAACATTGAAGTTATAAAGTTATTGTACACTGCCTTTGTTCGTAGTGTGTAAGAGTTTAACGCAATCGTATGGAATCCCACAGAACAACTGTACATACTCATGGTTGAGAGAGAGTTCAGCGTAAATTTGCTCGATACCTGTACAAGCGTGCCTATGGATACTATCCATTTCTTTACCCGTCCATCTTCGTGTCAGGGATGATCGGTCTTGATACATTGCGACTTAGGCGGGAGTTAGCGCACGTCATGCACTATTATTTACTTTTAAATTTTAAAGTGGACAACCCTTCGGTGCGTGAATGTATCCACTTCTATGTGCCGGACAGGTACATGCGTGGCACTGGACGGCGACAGCATCAGCTCTTGACTTGCCCACCAGCTTGGCGCTTTTTGGCATGGAGTAGCCCTACTTACAGAGCTGTTCAATACCTGAATAACTTTTTGAAAAAGAATCCAGATGCGGACATATTCTATGATAAGCCAGGTGTCTTTATAACAACTGTGAGAAAATAATTGTGTAACTTATAGAATTTGTATGCCTAAAATGTAACATATTTCATCGTATTTTTAATAATTTTATAATTTCAAGAAAGGTACCATATAAATAATTAATCTGCGAAAGACTGCGGGCAGATGCTGGATGCGGCAAGCTGAAGACAGGGCGCTATGGCGCTCATTAGGGGAGATCTATGTCCAGCAGTGGACTAGAATAGGTTGATGACAATGTATATTTATGTAACTTACTGCAAATAAGCGCTTTGGTGCAAACTGTAAGCTTATATTACTAATAATGAATGAATAAATGAATAAAAATTGTTTATATGAAATATTATTTCACAGGTCTAGAATAAATACCGAAGAGGAAAACGCAAATGAACTTGCACTACCTTTGAATCTGTTTATATGTCTAATAGCAAGATATTTTGGGCAAAAAGACTTGGCAGACTAATGTGTATCGTGATTTGTGCAAAACTGTAAGTTTAAATATTTGATAAATATTGTGCATATGAAATGTTTATACAATGTAAAGGAGGATTGTAACATTAAGCGACTATATTTGTACTAAAATAACATACATAATTGTTAAATTAAGAGGCATGAAAAATGGTGCATGTAATTACCATTCAGGTAATCCAGGCTATTTTGAACTGACATAATATTTATTATTATTGTTATTCTGGTACATAATCTTTTATAAATATTATTATGTAACTATTGTATAACAAAATAAATTTGGGTACAGACATTCATAGTGTGAGTTGAAATTTCTGCAACTTATCAATTTTTCCTATAGATTTTTGATCCAGGATAAATCCACAATATATCAAACTGATTTAATATTATTATGTACTAGCTGTGCCCACAATTTCGTCCGCGCGGACTTACATCTGGGTATCAACTGCTTTGCGCGGAACCATAATTCTTTTCTAAATTAAAAGTAGCTTATGTTACGTCTTACAATATTAGCTATCTGCCAGTAAAAGCCTTATCAACATCGGCCCAGTCGTGCCAGAGAGTTGAATAAGGTCAAACAGACAGGCAGGCAAAAGTAAAAAAATTGGATTTTTGTTACAAGTGCCATGTATACATACATAATATATGCATTCATTACAAATGCTGTCAATTTAACGTTACAGACAGATACTTCAATTTTATTTATTTGTATAGATTTTTATTTGAAGAATGTTTTTAAGCCATTTTTATTAGTACCTATTTTTGTGAATTACCCAAATAATAACTCCTTGTAGGGATCTAAGTCACAATAGATAAGATGGCTGTAGGCGAGGTGACTATTTAAAATGTTTTGCCATAATTTTATTAGTGTAGTCAAAAGTCGACAAAGGCCATCGGGCAAAGACCTACCTAACAGGTGCTGTGCGCGACCGATGACGGCAGGTAAAAGTAGGTAGCTACTAGTCAGACACTGGTAATGGACACGACTGGTATACAGTGTAAAAGAAATGAGATTTTTTTATAACCATCACGCCAATATGAATTCACCTCGCCTGATGGTTACCTAAAACTAAAGTCTCAGTAATGAGGGTCACCATTACAGATACCGATAGTGTTACAATAGTGGCCCTCAACTTGACGGCCTCATTAGATGCTTTTACTCGTAGACGCCTCGCTTAAAGCATCTGGGACTGTAGGACAAGGGAAACATGTGTGCTGGTAAAGATTTCCAAGTCTTTATGAGTAGGTAGGTATCATATACCTACCTATAAGCGTTTTATCTTATATATTATATAGCTATAATCTAAGAAAAAGCAACATCAAAAGCTTGTTCAAAATCTTCTAGAAGATCGTCGATGTCTTCTAAGCCGATCGATATCCTGACGAGGTCATCTGTAATACCCAGTTCAAGCCTTTGTTTCTCAGGAACCGATGCGTGCGTCATAATAACTCTGAAAGGAAAATTAATGTCATTTATTTCGATAACTAACTGAGCCCGCGACTTCATCAGCGTGGATCTCGAGTTTTAGGGTTTTAGTTCTTTTGCGCGGAACTCTAATAAATAAAAATTTCTAATATTAAAGTGGTTTAAGTTACGCCTTTTAACATTATCCATCAGCCAGTGAAAGTTCCGTCAAAATCGGCACAGCCGTTCCAGAGTAAATCAGATTTTAATCACAATTTTGTTGATTTTCATTTTTTTGCGAGGATCCCTAATTATTTTTCTAAAATTAAAGTAGACTATGTTACGCCTTGCAACATTTTACCTATCTGCCATTGAAAGTCCCGTCAAAATTAGCCCACCAGTTCTAGACCTCTTTCAAACCGACAGAAAGACCGACCAATAGACCGACAATCATATAAAAAAATATATTTTTAATTCTTTATTGTACGCACACAGTAAACAATTTACAAACATTACAGACAAAATACGTGTACAAAGTTTTTGTTATAAGTATCGTGTTTATGTCTTATGCAATCATTAAAAATCTGTTAACTTAATATTACAAACAGCCACTTTAATTTTATTTATTTTTATAGATAATTTACAAACGAACTTAGTGCTAAATATAGTTCCTCCTCTTTACCTCGTTTGGTTTATTTTGGCTTTTATGGAAGCGACTGCTGTATGACCCCGAGAGGAAAGTCTCCACCAGAGGCTAATCCGTCAGTCAGCAGCTGTACGGGCTGGCAGGTGAGGTTGGCTTGAGCCCTGGTCTTGGTGGGCCCATACCTACTTATTTATTTTGTGCTACTTTTTTTTTCGTGCGGAAATCCCATTGGATTCCTCCCCGCCGGCCAGCGGGGGCGGTTATGTCGGGCTTGAACCGACTAAAACCGCACGCCGCGCCGTCTCGGGTCTACAGACGGCTTACAGACCGGTGTAAGGTTGCCCATAGAGTAGAGCATATCCCTCGCACCCCGACTGACCCTAGGGCCATCGCCGGTTTCGAGATGGCCCCCTCGGGTTTGGGAACCACGGTGTCCCCGTCTTGCCCCGGTTTGGGGGAGGGGTGCCAGTCGCCCCACCGTCCCGGCCTGCTTCTGTTGGGGTGACAGGCGGCCTTACCTACCACCCCCAGGCTTATTTTGTGCTATCTATTGAAAAAGAAACCCACCATAATAATTTTGGCCTACATTCTAAAAAAGAAAAACTTAGTAGGATATTTATCTTAGTTACTATTAATAAGTAAGTTTTATATTTCTCTTTTTGCGGTTATTTTTGCCACATAAACTAGAGTTAGGAAAGTGCGTGAACTCACGGTATTTGCGCTAAACTTTCGAAACCACCCAAACTTTCAGCCAGCGTGATTACTTTGAAAGCATTTAACAATGCTTCTGATTCTTTTAATCCACCACTATGTCTGAAACTGAAGACCCCTGAGTGACCAGATGTTTGTCTTTTACACAGCTGTGGATGACTTGGCAATCCTGAAAAGCAGAGCAGAGCATGTAATTTTTATCAAAAGATGGCCTAGGCATCCAAAAATAGATTGCTATAGAAACAAACTGGCCTAACATCGACTTTTTATACTATCTAATTAAAGAAAATAGCTAAAAAAAACGATACCTACCTACTACATAGCTTTGACCATATTCTACAAATGTCTACTGAGTCATTTTCGGAAAGCCATCGAACAAAATTTTGTATAAATGTTGACTAGGCCGTTGTTGCGTTCGCGTCGCAGCCATATACTAATAGGTAGCTAGTAGCGGCACGGGTGTCTGCTTCGCCCGGGAATAAATTCGTTAAAAATTCTATAACCCAATTGCACAGCCATGAGCCTACGGGGTCCAATTTTAAATTTCATGCTTTTTACTACAAAAGTTAAGCACTTTCCATAAAACGAACCTCCATACAATTGTTCAGCATTTATTTGCCCCCTTAGTAGATACGATTTAAAAACGCTTACACGTGTACATTCATTTCTAATGCAGCAGCTATATGAAATTTCGTGCTTCCTACTTCAAAAATGACAGACTTTCCATACAACCATTCAATCGCCTATTTAACCCCCTTAGCCTAAAGATCACAAAAATAATAAGAGGTTATTCTGTGCTATAGATAGATAGATAGGTATACTGTGATTTGATATTAGTTCCAAACATACCTACAAATTGCGTTACGAGATTATATACCTGGGTGCAAAACTTCTGTAACCCTGGGATGTTTTTGTAACCACTGAGCAACAACCAAAGAAGATTTCTTATGCTGTTCCATTCGTAAAGTCAACGTCTTCAAACTTCTGATAACTAAATAACAATCAATGGGTGATGGTACGGCTCCCATAGCTGTAAGAAAAACAATAATTTCGTCATGCACCACCAAAACAAAAAATAACAGGGACGCACCGATATGGCAGGATCTGATCAACTACCTGCGTCCATTACCGATTCTGACTGTCGTCGGTTGACGGTCGAACACTATTGGGCAAAACGTTCGTCGTCCTTCTGACGTAGGTGTGTTACAATTTAAAATAAGACCGGTCAAATAATCCAACTGGATTATTTGAACGGTCTTATTTAAAATTGTAACACTGAGGTACTATATAGGGAGTCCGGTAGGTGTATTTTATGTCATTCGGTGCTATTAGGTAAGTGACTTCCACACGATACAATTTTATGACCAATCTGACTAGATTGACAATCAAATTGTGTCTTGTGGATAGAAACTTTGATCTACAATGTACGTGTCGATGGAAATTGGCGTATCTGATTGGGCAATCAAATAGTATCGTGCGGAAGCCCCATAAAAGGGAGATAGGTTAGTAACACACGTACCGTATTAATGGCAGGTTTTGACCAACTACCCGTCTGTCCTACTGGCTGTCGACACAGATTAATATAAATACTGTCGGTCGGTCGCTATTGTAGTCCAAACGTTCGAGGGCTCTTCGGATTGGTCGCTATTTGATGTGGCTAGTTGTAGGTATTGGATCCTGCTATATCGATGTGTGTGTTACTAGTTTTATGTGTCTTATGTATATATACTAGATCGCACCGATGATTAGGTACGATGCCCAAACAAAGGGTGGTTAGTGAATTTTCAGTAGCAGTAAGAAGTCTGAACGTTAAGCCAATAGGCGGCAACAGTTCGCACCGTCGCATTCTATTAGGTAATACATTGGTGGGAGTTTGTAACTATAATTGTGAGATGGTCGATTAAATGATTTCGGCAGGTGAGATTAAGTAACTAGTAGTTACGAATTCAAAAGATCTTTTATTTTGCTATAATGAGAGGTGGTATGTTATCTACCTACCTACCGGTTATAACAAGATCAAAATACCTTTTTGCAAAAAACGGAGCCTGTTTCCTATTTCTTCATCTTTTACAATTGCTGCGCCCATAATAACATCAGAATGGCCATTCATATATTTAGACAGAGAGTACATAACAATGTCGGCGCCGAAATCCAGAGGTCTTTGTAAGTATGGCGTTAGGAAGGTGTTGTCCACAACTAATAAGATGTTGCCAAAACTTTTAACCACTTTGCTTATCTCAGCAATATCAAGGACTCTTAGTATCGGATTTGTAGGTGTTTCTATCCAGACCATCTATGTAGAAAAATAACAAACAAGATTTAAAAACTAGGTAAATGTAAGATTGAATTTAAGGCTAGCTTATCTAAATTATACAGAAATGGTTGAGTATTAATATTTATTTTTGCTTTAGCTAGGCACCTATATTTCTAACCAGTTTATTTTTCTGAAAATTTGAAAACAATCCCTAAATAGTCTTGGATCAATCAATTTTTATTTAGATTTTAATAAATACGTAGGCCTATATTATAATACTGGTAACACCTAATCCTAAATAAAAAGTACCTATGTGGTCGTGGTTCAATTATACAAAACATATTCTGTAACGACTATTAACTTGCCCAAGCTACCTTTAGCTTTATAATAATGTATGTGAACGACTTATTGAAGACTTGTTTTCAATTTAAATACTTACCTTTGTATTTTTTTGAATAGCCTTAGCTAATGTCTCGGAATTTGTGCAGTCTACAAATGAAACTTCAACGCCCAATCTTGCTATGATCTCTCTGAAATTCCAAGAAGCTTTTAATGACCTCTTCCAGAATTAATTCAGATTCTCTCAACAAATACCTTATTTTTTTTTTTTTTATCGTGCGGAAATCCCTTCGGATACCCCCCCGCCGGCCAGCGGGGGCGGTTATGTCGGGCTTGCACCGACTAAAACCGCACGCCGTCTCGGGTCTTCAGACGCTGGGGTGTAAGGTTACCCATAGAGCATATCCCTCGCACCCCGGCTGACCCTGGGCCATCTCACCACTAACAGCATCGCTCATCCTGTCTCCTCTGAAAGCAGAGGAGTACGGAGAGCGATGTGTTCCCGCCACGTTGGGTATTGGCCGACGATCAATGCCAACCCTATGAAGGGGTGAAGGGGAAGCCATTGACCGCCGCCCAGGGTGTACCGGCCGCTCCGATTCCGTTCCCCCCGGACTGCAGCGGGATCGGAATCGGAGCGACACTCGAGGAGGTTACCCAACACACACCCCTCTCAACAAATACCTATTATGCATTGCGAAACTAAAAACTTTAAAGCCACACTTACCTGAAAAGTCGGCTTGTGCCCCCATAAAGATCGTCGCTGGAAATTATATGTTCTCCTTGGCTAATCAAGGAAGCAATCGTGGTTGTAGCCCCAAGGCCTGAGGCGAAAGCCATTGCCTGATTTCCACCGTCTAATTTTGCAAGGCATTCTTCCAAAGCTCTTCTAGTCGGATTTCCTGACCTACCGTAAACAAAACCCTGCAAAAACATCAATCAGAATCGGGATCAAGATTAAATATTTTTCTGAACTATTTTTGGATAAAAATTAAAGTTAACCAAAAAAGAAAATTTAAAAAATACAATATTCTCTCATTGTGTGGAAAGACTAGAATCAGAGTATCAACAGGCACAAATGTAGACAGTAAATTAGTAGGTACGTACGGTATGATTATGCACTGTTCTTTTAAATATAGAAGATGTTACAATAGGCGGCACTACGGCTCCAGACCACTTCTCTGGATCTTGACCGCTGTGAATAGCAGAGGTAGCAAACCCTCTCTTTGGCTTAAGGAATCCTTGATCCGCCATCTAGAATATTAAACAAGTAAGTAAGTATTCATCTGTAAATATACATGGATCTGATTACATATACTGATACTATTCAGATTACACTACGATATGCGTAGCTCCACTTTTAGCCTCCTCTTCACTCCTATTGGCAGTTAACGTTACTTATGTTAGGCACTTAGGCAACACGGTACGCGTAGGATACCTTTAATATTGAGTAAGGTAGTTGATATAATTATTCACAAAAGATAGATGGCGCCAGTTCTATTCTTCAGTCTTCTATTGCTAGGAAGTGAATTTACAAGTCCTTTCTGCGAACCGTCTATTTTATTCAAAAGTTGTGCGTGAAGCGATTGAAATAAAAAAAAATCTTTTTATTAAGGCATGGTTTACCTAAAATGATCTCCGACGTTGATACATACTATAAGGGGAGGTTGAATGCAGTGCTAATAAAATATGCAGCCTCGCTTTTATGTTCTACATTTTCAGAGTTCAGGGTGTACCACAGTGTAGGTACAGGAGCTAGCGGCGGCTTAGTGGAAATGACTCTATAGTCTGCCATATTATAAGGCTAACGACCGGACACAGTTCGACGGGCCTGGCCCCGGTGAGAAACCGTCCCGTGGTAGTGCGGCCTATAGAGAGCGCCAACAGGACGGGTGGACCTCTTCCAATTCACACATACCAAAGTGAATTGATCACGATGCTCTTTAAAATTATTGAACTTCCTTAATACTTGAACCACTACATGCGTATTATTAGAATGATTTTTTAATATTGTAGACCTGGTTCCTAAAGTAAGTGTAGGTTATAAAAAAAATACTAGGCAGGTATTTCAATTTAACTAAGATGAGGAAATCGAATAGGTACATAATAGGTGAAACAGGGAAAACGCTTAGACGTGTTGTAAATGATGTGTCATAGTCATAAATAGGGTTTCTTATTATAGGTTATAGGCAGTTAGGTAGGTAATATAGATACATAGAAGAAAATTTTAAGGGAGTTGCACAAAAAATATAAATAAAATAAGACTAATAATATCAGAGACTTGGAGCAAGTTATAAAATATTGCCTAAAGCCCTATAGAATCTCGGTCACGGTGATGTACTTAAGTACCTATTACCATACAATTAATGTGGTGTCATTACTATATAATTATTATTTACTTATTATTAGTTCTGTGGTCTACCCTGCAAAGCCAACTTCTCGACTCTGGATTGTCTTTTCTGAATTGGCTGTCTTGTATAGTCAGCGTCAGGGTCAGCGTTAAATCCTCTATGGATATAGACCCGATCAGAAGTTTTCAGTTTCTCCGAATGTGTCATTGATTAGCAGATGCTACTGTGAAGGGACAGTGAGGGGGAGGGTTGGTTCTTTGTCGCCGTATTCTTATGGAGCGGTGGACATGGTCTGGCACAGACCTCAGCTAGGACTAGCCGTAACCTTGGTTACTTATGGACAGGAATGGGAGCTCTTAGTGGTTGTGAGAAAGAAAATATTTGTAAAACATTAGCCCGATGGCCTGATGTTAGCGGGCTAAGCATCGCATCACTTTTCGTTTTCGCTCGAGATTGCAATTCTTGTTTATAATATTTTCATGAAATTAAGTATACAGGGCGGTTTCGGGGGCTATAAATCGATCTAACTATGATTCAACTTTAGAAAACGTTGAAAAAAACCCAGATATTTGTAGTTAATGCCTGTCTGAACAGGCATGAGTACATGTATGAATGTACAACATTCATATGACCTAGCTTTCATGTCTGTAGGTTAAAAACTATATAGAAATAGTTACATTAAAATACTAAAAATATTTTGTCTTACATTTACAGTGACGTCCACTCTTGGCGTCACGTGTGAATAGTGAACACATTAACACAGCTCAGTTTGTTTTTGTGCTATATCTACGTCTAAAATAGAATTTATTTTCGGTCAGCTACGCTTTACTTTTTTTCGAAGATACTGTAGAATGTTATAGTTGTCGATTGATTCTTCATATCATAGACCAATTATAAACATATATATAGGTCTTAAGTATATATTGGTCTATGTTCATATTGACTTGCTGTAATATAATTTAAAAATAAGCACTAACAAATCTAACAATTCTCTATATGAGCAAAATTATAAATAGCCTAATTTGGGTGGTAAATAGCTTAGTTTAGTAGACTCGCTGCTTGCAATTCTTAAATGTCACTTCACTTTCACAGAAGTATTAAAAAGACAACATGGAAGAATAAATAATTATAATTATAATTATTATATTACCAACATTTCGCTATTGCCTCGTAGTGTAGGTATTTTAGACAGGAGAGCCTATAGACAGGATCTGCACATACACTCCACAGTGTATTACCTATATAAGTATAATAATTATACCTACATAATACACATACATATATGATTATACCGTATAATCATATATCCGGCATCATCCAGAGAAGACACCTACTTCAGAATCACTGATCATCCTACATCGCGGTATGAAAGCTCAAGTTAAGACACCTAGGCGTGATCACCTACTCAGTAGCTTCAGTATGGCGAGAGAGACGTGTCTTGAGTCTCTTCAACCAATGAAATAACAAAAAGATATGTCACGTGACCGAAACGACTCGTGTTATTGATCAAAGAGACTAGTGTCGTGACACTCGTGACTCCACAGTGCCATGTTAAAGGGGTGCTGATCGAAGGATTCTCTCTTTTTGTCTCTAGACGAAAGAAAGAAAGAAAAATCTCTTTATTTCGGTGCAACACAAATTACATGACTAAGAACACAGTTACAAAATCGGGCATGTACTCCGCATTGCACCAAAAAAGGATAGGTACACCTCTCTGTGTGTAGGTGTTTCAACATTGTGAACACAGAACAATGATGATTATGGATACAATATGCTTTTCATATTATGCTAGCCCATTGTTTCGTATGACCGAGCGAATAGGAAGTAATAATTTATTGTTATAATTAGGCCGAACCGTCTAAAACAATGTCTTGGATATTCGACCTAGGGACAAACATCAACATCCGGAAGATTTAAGTTGCACGTGGAGCAGTGTAACTGCTAACCCGCGCAGATCCTTCCTGTCTGGTAAATTAGGCGTTTAATAATATGTATAGTATATAAGTAGGTAGATATAACATAGGACAATAAACGCACAGTAAGGTGAAACAGACAAGACTATTAGAATAATATTACCTATTATGTAATCTGTAACTCACTATTTAAAAGATAAAAAAGCGATCAAGAATACTTAGCTAGTCTAGATATTTTTCATGTTATCTGCACTTGGTAAGACAAAAGTATCTACCACTTACCGATTAATGAATTACACATTTGTACGAATGATCGATAACAAAACAATAAGATTATTGTTCAATATACGTCAGTATCAATATAGTATATATACAATATAATATATCAATCAATATAGTACCTATATATATATATATATATATATATATATATATATTTTATGCGTTACAGTAAATTTTTAAAAACTAGGCATAACACTAAAAACGCACAACCCACACCATTGACACTCACGCAGACGAATTATTTGTTTCTTTTCAATTTTTTCATTATTAATAAATGAAATAATCATTTTTATTATTCTACTAGCTGTGTCCGTGACTTCGTCCGCATAGATTTCGATTTTTAGGGTTTTAGTTCTTTCATGCGGAACCCTATTTTTTTTCTTTAATAAAAGTAGCCTTGAAGTTACGTATTATAATATTCTATTCTATTCGATATGTGCCAGTGAAAGTTCCGTGAAAATCGGCCCAGCCGTTCTAGAGATTACCTCTTCCAAATAGACAGAAAGATAGACAGACAGACAGACAAACATTTTAAAAATTGTATTTTTGCCGTGTGCACATTAGTGTACAAAAATATGTTATTTTAATATTACAAACAGATACTTCAATTTTATTTATTTGTATAGAATAAAGCATGAACTTAGTTTTAAACTTTGATATGCTGTAAACGACGGAGAATTTCGGAAAAGATGCGAGACAGACCCAACGTAAGTATGTACATAACTTAAAGGATCTTTTTTTTTAATTTTTTATATTTAGTTCGTCAAATTGACTACACCCCGCCTGATGGTAAGCTGAGGTGAAGTCCAAAAAGTAGTGGCCACCATTTCCAGAGATTGTCCCTAGAATGGTGGCCCCTACCTAGACGCCCTATACAGATGTTTTTTCACGCCCCGCTTAAAGAGCCCAGGATTGTAGGTAGAAGGGAATGCCTCAGAATTTATACATGCTAGAAATTTATAAGAAAAGGAAATAAACTTTATTATTTATTTATTATTATTTACTTACCCCACTGTGAAATCAAATGAATGTGAAGAAAAATGTGATGGAATAAGTCTGATTGTTTTAAAAATATGATTAATTGAATGTAGGTATATAATAAGAATAATAATATTAATTATGGACTATGAGAACTAGCTACCTAGTTCTCATAGTCCATAATTAAATGTGGAATGTAGGAATGTTAGGTAATTTAGATAGGGAATCAATAAATAACGCTTCATTCATTACTAATACGATATTCGTAATGAATGAAGCGTTATTAGTAATATCCTATAAAAAATCTCAAAAACCTTAGTTAAGTAGGGAGTACCTACTATACATACGTGGGACACTCAGAAAGTTTTGCGAAAAAAAAAAAAGTGTTCTATAGGTAAATATTTTTTTATTAAATCTTTTCAAAGTACTCTCCACCAGCCTCTATACAAAGTTTCCACCTATTCCATTTAGTTCAACTCAAATTTCAACTCGTTGAACTAATTGGAATATTTTTTCCATTTAGTTCAACTTTTTACAAATTTTATTTAAGTTGAACTAATTGGAATATTTTTTCCATTTAGTGCAACTTTTTACAAATTTTATTAAAGTTGAACTAATTGGGATATTTTTTCCATTTAGTGCAACTTTTTACAAATTTTATTAAAGTTGAACTAATTGGGATATTTTTCCAATTTGTTCAACTAGTAAAATGCTGTATATATAACTAAAATTTAATAAACACACACCGCAAACTTATAATACTCATATCAATGAGTCGAACGTAAACTTTCTATAAATAGAGAAACAGTTATTATACCAGATATAATATATAGGTGAGGTATAAAGTTACCTTGCTTATTCAGTAGGTAGAACTGGGATGACCAAGATTTGCTCGGTATTAAAACAAGCATTCTCCAAAAATTAAAAACTAGCTAGATCGATTAATCACTCCCGAAACCCCCTGTATGCTAAATTTCATGAAAATCTGTGCAGCCGTTGCCGAGATTCTGATTATATTATATATACAAGTTCAGGGACCAGTATTCAGTATTCAAGGGGATCTGTATTCTATGCGGTCAGGGGCATCGATTACTAGATCAAGCCACATGTTCATGCTGCGTAGGTCAAGTGGCGTGAGACGACTGATATCATTGTGACCACAAAATGCCGGTGAAGCTTGAAGTTTTCATGTCCGTGATATTGCAGACAAGCTGTATGAGAGTCAACAGTGATGGTACATTTAAAGCTTGCCCATTTCCATTTAAACAAATCTATACGATTCATTATGATGCTGGCAGTAGCGAAACAGAATCAAATATTGTGCCTTTCGTATATGCATTAATGTCAGGTATGTCCAAGCAATGCTATGAAAAATTGTTTTATATAATAAAATCACAATTACCAAGATTTCAACCCAGCAAGTTTACTTCTGATTTTGAAGAAGCCGCGCGAGCAGCCGTAGTGAACGTTTTCACTAATATTGAAACCAAAGGCTGCTACTACCATTATTCTAATAGTGTATGGAGAAGAGCAAAACAATTTCAACTATTAAAACCTGGATATATTAAGCAAATTATAGCTCTTACTAGCGTACTACCACTTTTACCTAGCCAAAAGATAAGAGAAGGCTGGTCCTATATTCTTAAAAAAATTGAGTTTTTGAAAGTACACGTTGACAATATAACCGAAATCAATAATTTTGTTACATATTTTGAAACCTTTTGGCTAAAAAGTGATGATTTCATTGCATCGTGGTGCATTTTCGGAGAAAGACATCGAACAAATAATAACTTGGAGGGGTGGCATTTAAAACTAAATAATTCTTTAAAACGAAAAAAGGTTAATATATTACAGTTATTAAAAGTATTATTAGAAGATGCAAAATTAACAGAGTTTAAGCGAGGAAAAATTGAAAAGCAACAGACTTAAAAAAAACGGAAAAGAGAATACGTTATCAAAGACAATATAATAATAGATTTAAATATGCAACTAGTTAATGGAATAATAACTGTTCCTCTATTTTTGGAAAGTTTACGTTCGACTCATTGATAGGGGAATGAGTCGAACTAAACTTTAGAAAAATAGAGGAAACTTTAAAATTAACAGTTATTATACATACCATTAACTTGTTATTTTCGTTTGCTGCTTTTAAATTTTTCCTCGCTTATAAATATTATTAAGTTAGAAGTTAATATTCAGTTAAGTTAATATTTAGTTAAGTTAATATTATTCATATAAGTTAGAGGTGTGTGTTTATTAAATTTTAGTTAAATAAATAAATATTGTGGGACATCTAACACACAACGTCATCTAGCCTTAAACTAAGCAGAGCTTGTAATATGAGAGCTAGATTAAACGATATAATACTTATATACTTTTTTTTTTGTAAATACATACATATTATACATAGAAAACACCCAAACTTCGAAACAAATATTTGCAGATCGTACAAACATTTGGTCCGACCCGGGAATCGAACCCGAGACCTCTGCGCAGCAGTCACGCATACACTACCGCTGCACCACCGAGGCAGTTATAAGTTATACAGCATTTTACTAGTTGAACAAATTGGAAAAATATCCCAATTAGTTCAACTTTAATAAAATTTGTAAAAAGTTGCACTAAATGGAAAAAATATCCCAATTAGTTCAACTTTAATAAAATTTGTAAAAAGTTGCACTAAATGGAAAAAATATTCCAATTAGTTCAACTTAAATAAAATTTGTAAAAAGTTGAACTAAATGGAAAAAATATTCCAATTAGTTCAACGAGTTGAAATTTGAGTTGAACTAAATGGAATAGATGAAAGTTTCATGCGTTTGAACCAGTTTTCAAAACACTTTTTCCAATCCGCCGCAGATACCTCGTTTACAGCCTGCTCAAACGTTGACAGCGCATCTTCCGGCGACGAAAATTGTATCCCTTTGAGCAGATTTTTTATTTTCGGGAATAAAAAGAAGTCGCACGGTGCAAGGTCAGGGCTGTAAGGAGGGTGACCTAGGAGTTTAACCGGAGTGCTGTCCAGGAAGTCCCTCGTTTTAAGCGCGGTGTGTGCGGGCGCGTTGTCATGGTGGAGTAGTATCCCGCGGAGCCCTGTGTTTGGTCGCTTGTAGCTCACTACAGAGAAAACTTCTGCCAAGCATTTGGTAGTGTACGATTCAGCGTTGATGCTTCTTTGATTTCATAAAGGGATTGATAACAAGTAGCCAGACAAATTGAAAAAACTCGCGATCAAAATCTTCCCTCCGCTTCTAGATCGCTTCACTTTGGTAGGTGTTGATTCGTTTTGAAACACCCAAACCGTCGACTGGCGTTTTGTTTCTGGATCATACTGATAAATCCACGACTCATCACCTGTAATGATGTCATAAACACGCCGAGACGCGCCTGCTTCAAACTTGTTTATCATATCACGACACCATTCCACCCGGGCCTGCTTCTGAGCATCGGTGAGATTGTGCGGCACCCAGCGTGAAACTATCCTTCTCACACGAAGATGCACGTGTAGAATCTCGTGAAGGCTTCCCGATCCAATCTGAAGAATGTGCTGAATCTCTTGATATGTGACTCGTCTATTATCTTGGATTAAATTTTTCACTGCTAGCACGTTTTCTTCCGTAACAGCCGTCAAAGGGCGACCACTTCTTTCTTCATCCACCAAAGTCAGTCGACCGCGCTTGAATTCGTTATACCAACGATACACGGTCGCCTTGGAAGGGCCTTCATCCATGAATGCCATTTGAAGTCTATCGTACGATTCGTCTGGTTTCAGGCGACACTTGAAATCGTAGAAAATCATAGCGCGAAAATGTTCCCGACGCAGATCCATTTTTCAATGAGACACAATAATTGAAATTATCTTGCAAAAAATGCAGAGAGAAATTTTGAAATTGGAACGTACTTATTTTTACTCATAAATAATCATATTTTAGAAATAGCTGACCTGTCTCTCATATATAAAAACTTTTTTTCGTAATACTTTCTGAGTGGCCTGGTATACATACACTACATAACACTGTTTGTTATTTTTTAGACCCTTATTTTCGATTTATTTTTATTAAATTTTCAATTCCACAGTAAATAATAAAGTTAAGACGAGTAATTACGGACAAATAGTTATACCTACCAATTACTTACCTAGCCAATAAATATATCTATTTCTTTTTATCAAACTGGCACCTATATACACTTTTTTTATTAATAAAGTTTTTTTTATTAAGTATTTAAATGAATGTTTACTAAGTACAAGTTGTACTCGAGACTTACGTAAGTAGTTGTGTTGTATTCGCACTGGTCACTCAAGCTGGTTTGATGACAGGCTGACTGGTGTTGGCAGCGATAAACTCATTTAATCAAGTGAGATTAGGTTAAGTGAGTGTAATTATAATGATTAAGGCCGTTTCCACCAAAGATATGATAATAAATAATAAACAAAAAGAAAAAAGTTTTTTTTACGAAACAATAAATTTCTATTCTTTCAGCTTCGCTTTCCATCCATAACACTTTCTTTGCCGATACGTCGTACTATGATGGACAGGCGCTAGTATTCCAAATACAAGAGTACTTTTACCATACTGTTTTACAAATTTAAGTTGATAGGACATTAGTTGATAGTTAACTATAAAGTTGACAACCCTATTATCAACTTAAATTAAAAACAACTATCTCATCTAAGATGAAAATAGTTGTACCACCCGCGCAAGTAACCTGCACTAGCTGAAAGTGTAAGGCAATGTGCTGAGCGGCAGCATGGCCCATGGTGCTTAAAGAACTGGGTTGCTAACGGTTCCCCCGGAGGTCCGGGCGTCTCTACGGGGTAAACTAGCCTTCTGTGGTACGGGGCTCTGCTTACAGTGACCTTTGCATCCCACTTTCCAAAGCTCATGATGCAGTACAATCAAATGCCAAGAAGACCAAGAGCTGGCCCGGCACGGTCACCTCGCCGGGCCGAACACCTACGATCATCGCCACCGGGAGACTTGGTGTCTGCAGAACCCGCAAGGGCTCAGCAACAGGCACCCGCACCCGGTGGAGGGCGTTGCATGAGACAGTCAAAACCTCAGAATACCAATATCTTGCGCGCCCACCTTGGGGCGATTGGGGGAGAAACTGGCGGTGTGGGACGGCGAGCAAGACTGCTTCGTAACTTCCAAGCATTGGAGCCGTCATTGACTCACATCACGGACCAAAACCTGGCTGATCGAGTCCGATTTCTGCTGCGCTCTAACATCTTTAGTGCAGATGAACTCGAACAACTAAGACTTGAGGCTGTTCCAGCCCCTTCACTTGCACCAGCTCAGGGACGGGTGTCTATCGCATCTATTCAGAACGATGTTGATACTGGGATGGATACCGGAACTCAAAATTTGGCTGCTGACGGAGGAGGGGAGGGGACAGTTTCCCAGGATTTAGAGCAGATTGGGATGATTCCTAAAAACGAAAACCGACCTCTGCGCGCCGCGGGCATCAGCTAGTTTAAGATATATGTAGGTAGGGACAGCCTAACACATTCCAAGTTACCGACTTTATATACTTACCTAAATAAGCTAATTAACAAAAATTAAAAGATGATGAAGATTATTTATAACATTCATTGACTAGTTAATGCCCGCGGCTCCGCCCGCGTGGAGGTTGGTTATCATTTTTTGGTTATATCTCCGGTTTTACTTAGCCCATTGCAACCAAGTATACGGCAGATTTTAAGTCTGACCAAGACCTTTCTAATAGAAAAAAACTACCTACATCAAATTCGTTCAGTAGCTAACGTCTATCACCAACAAACAGACAAAAAGACAAGAATTTCAAAAAAAAAATTGTGTTCACAATCGTTCATTTAGCATAATTCAATATTTTTTGAATATCTCCGTACAACTAGGTACAACTTGTTTACAATTTTATAATAGTACCTATAGATAGATAAATTTATTTCAATGTGAAGATCGTTTGTAGTAGGTGTTCGGCAGCATCTGAGGGCGATTGTACTTGAATTGAATTGAATTTTTATTTAATGGCGATCCCAGATATTCACCCAGACTTCCGCCAATGTCCGTGGTTAGAGAAATAAACGAAGGAGTTTGATCAGTAATGTGTAATATGATCGGTAAATCTTGCAATGATCCCGGCAGTGGTATCTAAACAAAAGGAAACGGCACAAATAAATAAGATAGTTGGATATATAGCTTAGGTGTATATAAATACTTGTTAAACGTGTAGATGACAAATAGTAGTTTGACAAATAGTAGTTATAGGGAACAAAACGAAACAACACAAAGGGAAATTCCGCACCAAAATTTAAAATTTCAAACGATTAATTGTTATAAATCTGCCTAAAACTTTCACAAAAGGGGTAAAAGCAAGGGAGAGGAGGTACTTCATACAGACCGGACGGGGGATATCAGGAGGCAGTAAGTCGTACAAAGAATGCTGCAAATTCGCACACGAGAAAAAAAGGTGGTCTAGCGTTCCTTCCTCTAGGCCGCACCACAGAATAAATAATAGTACAAGTACAGAAGACCCTCTGTTTTGATGTTCACGAATGCCGCCTTTTTACGTGCCTATTAATTATTATTAGCAACGGACCGCACGCCAGCCGCGCCGTCATTGAGTTCTATTGCCCGGCGCGAAGGTCGACATTACTCCGCACCTTGCCGAAGATAGGGTTGTCATTTTTTGAAACTTCGTCGATGGCAAACGAGCGGACGGTCCGCCTGATCGTAAGCGGATACGGTAGCTTTGCACTATTGTCTATTCTGTGGCGCAAGCATCGACTATGCCAGAATAAGGTACCCGTCTAGCACAACTATGCTTATTGCTTGGCAACTCTCGTTGCAGGACATAACGACACCCGTCACTTTTTCACAGTAGTGCACAAAAAGAGATTATGTGCGGAAATCCCTTCGGATCCCCCCCCCCCCGCCGGCCAACGGGGGCGGTTATGTCGGGCTTGAACCGACTAAAACCGCACGCCGTCTCGGGTCTACAGACACCGGGGTGTAAGGTTACCCATAGAGCATATCCCTCGCACCCCGACTGACCCTGTGCCATTCGCAGTGTCCCCTCTGATAACAGCAGAGGGGTACCTGGAGCGACCACCCCCGCGGGCCTTGAAGGCCCGCCATACCCCGACCCCCTCGTGCAATGGGGTCAGCTGGCCCTGAAGAGGGCCGGTTGGTCAGACTCTTGGCCGTTAACGTTGACGCTATCTACTCCAGAGGAGCAATCAATGATGCGTCATCGCCCACGTTGCCCAGGGTGCACCAAACTTGGAGGTGATCCAACTAGTCACACCCCAAGAGATAGGTACCTTTTTTTTTATCGTGCGGAAATCCCTTTGGATACCCCCCCGCCGGTCAGCAGGGGCGGTTATGTCGGGCTTGAACCGACTAAAACCGCACGCCGTCTCAATATAATTTCTCGCTCGAGAAAGAGTCACGTGTCACAGTTGGTTTAGACCGGCTGATAAGCGTTTTATAGTCTAGGAGCTAGCAACCAAATTCATTAAAAAAAAACAATATATTTACTTACTGATTACTTTTTATTGGTTTACGTAAGTAAATACTAAAGGTAACGCGGGCGTGACCTGTATTTATTGCTTACTTAACTGCAAATGCCTTACTTTTATATACTTTTTTTTACCATCTTTAAATTGCCGGTTGTTAAATTTAATTGTTGCATATATGCGAAACCTACAAAACAATTTTAATACATATTCCACTGGGAAACATGCACATGGTGATTGTGGAGGTATATTTCTAAAAAGTTCTATAAGTTTGCTGCCTGGATTATTTTGAACACAATTTTCAAAATTTTCTATGAAATTGGTTTCTAAATTTTGTACATACTCTATAAAATCTTTTGGTGGCATTTTTAAGCTGCCATAAATACTTACTAGATTGGTTGTTGAATGCTTTGTATCTAGTAAATCGATTAGTCTCGTCTAAGCCTGCAACTGATCTTGAAATTTCATCTATTAAATCATTTGAAATTTCATCTATTAAAAACGTATAATCCGAATTTTGATCATTGTTTCTGCAACCCGCAGCAATGCAATATTTCATTGCCCTTATTTTATACATCGTATACAATATGTGCTTGCGACGTTGGTATGCGGGAGACGCGCGCGAGTGTCGCGGCCCACGGCGGGGCAACCACTGAATAAGCAACCCCGGGGATTCCGCCGGCATGTACTTATAATTTCTCGCAGATCGGCGGAGTGACACCCCCCTGGCCGCACTCACAGATCGAGCTATCCCTAATCCGGAGTTTGGCTAAATGGACAGGTGTAGTGGCATGGTTTAATCTAAGGCGGCTAATTGTGGAAGTAGTTGCTCTGCGATTGTACTTAATTTACTGATGATAAAAAACAAGCCATTCATTCAATTTATCGCTAATGACACTTGATGAATCTACCGATTGATTATTGTTTGAATGAACCTAGAGTTCAAACATGTGAGTGACGTATGACTGCCGCTAAATTGGACTTAATGTTTAGAAGACATTAATTGGTCCATCCACTTCAAACTCTGTGACCCTCAATGACAGTATGGGAATTCTTATCGTGATGATATTCTGAATGAACGAATATGAAAGTCTCGCACCCGTGTTCTATTTTGATTTTGCTTAATATAGTTTTGTATATAGGTACTTAAATTATAATCATTGTACATACATATTTTAAGCTCTTTTTATACCTTTTTTTTTTTTTTTATCGTGCGGAAATCCCTTCGGATACCCCCCCGCGTGCCAGCGGGGGCGGTTATGTCGGGCTTGAACCGACTAAAACCGCACGCTGTCTCGGGTCTACAGACGCCGGGGTGTAAGGCGTCTGTAGACCCGAGACGGCGTGCGGTTTTAGTCGGTTCAAGCCCGACATAACCCTGATCTTCATAATATTAGGTCTTTACCTATGTAATTGCCGTTCTGCAGTACTGGCCATTTCAAATCAAAATAATTTTTGTTTGGCTAAGAATTCTAATTTCAAATTAATTTTATTTTAAAAACATGGAATTCTTTTTCCAAAGGTAGTCATTTGTTTATTGATTAGTGTTACGTTTTCATCGCATTTCAATCTTTTTCGTCATCATATTTAAAATACATATTTAAAACTTTACGATATATCGCAAACGGGTTTATCATTCGTAATGTATACTCGGCGCTATGTCAATGCCTGATTTCCTACTGTATTACTTGTTGGGGTGGTGCTTCCAAATCAGTGATGAAGCCTGTGGAGATCGCCCACCGAGCTATACCTACTTAAAGTTGCCACATTTCGTCCTATCTTGTTCCCAACCACCGAACTCTATAAAACCTGCAACGTTCTGAATATTCGACAATTATACATACTAATAGAAGAGTGTGTACCTACTCTTCTATTTCAACACGCCAGAACACCATACCGTCATATTACCAAACGCCGGAAAGACAAAATCTGCTTCATCCCACCCCCACGTACCTCTTTCATCAAACATTTTTCAATATATCTTGCACCATCTCTCTATAATAAAATTAATTCAAAATATCCAATCTTCGGATTATCATACCATAATACGAAGAAGACATTGCGAATTTTCTTTCAAATCTGAACTATGAGGACTCTGAAAATTTTGTTACTAACTAAACCTAACCTAAACACACATACACATCACACACAAATACCCTACACAGACACCTCCACATACTCACCGTCACACTTTGTTTTATTTTTAATTTTGTATTTATTTTTTATTTTTTAATTCTGTTCCCAATACCTGTTTATCAAATGCTGCTGTAAATTTAAAATATTAAAACCTGATATAAAACTATCATATCAGGGGGATGGTCCTGTTTCTTTTTAACACAGGCTACTTATAACCTATCTAGGAGAGCAGTAACTCACCCAATATAGTATTGTAGAACAACCGTTATGTTTTTAAGTATGCAACATTTGCTTGTAAAGCTTCAATTTGATTTATGAATAAATGAATCATGGATACGTTAAAAATTCGAGTAATTATGGAATAAGAGTATCGTCGTGGCAGCAAAGCGGGACGCAACATCAACGACGTTTACGGAGCGCCGCCCGTTAACGCACCGCTGTTATTAGTTTGCTCGCTTCCGTTCTGGAAATTTCGACCTGAAAAATGAACCTCGCGGTCTTTCGAAGACTTTGGTCGACAATGACGAATGATACACAATCTATGGCTGAATTAGCAGCAGCTTTCGCCGTTAGCGTTAAAATGATATTGGTCCATTTGCGTCAAATTGGCAAGGTAAAAAAGCTTGACAAATGGGTGTCCCACGAACTCAATGATCGCCAGCGCGAAGTACGCGTCGAGACATGCCTTGTATTGCTTAACAGATACACAAATCAAGGAATTTTGAAACGCATTGTTACTTGCGATGAAAAATGGATTCTGTTTGATAACCGCAAGCGCTCAGCAAGTTGGTTGGATCCTGGTTCAGCATCTAAACAATGCCCTAAACGAAAACTTACCCCTAGAAAAGTGATGGTCACTGTTTGGTGGTCCGCTGGTATGATTCATCACAGCTTACCAAACGTGGTGAGCATTACTGCAGATGTGTACTGTGAAGAACTGAACACAATGATGGAGAAGCTGGCACATCTCCAACCAGCATTGGTCAATCGCTCGTCTCCGCTGCTCCTGCACGACAATGCGCGACCTCATACTGCACATAAGACGGTCTCCAAGTTGCAAGAACTGGGGTTGGAAGCTCTCCGTCATCTGCCATACTCACCAGACCTTGCGCCTACAGACTACTACTTTTTCCAGAATTTGGATAACTTCTTGGCGGGAAAGAAATGCCTTTGAAGAATTGCGAAAGGGTAAACGGAATTGAGAACGGGTAAACCGATTATCATCTTTGATTTTTTAGATTTATCTCCACCTATACTGTGCCTTTTTGTTTTTTTTTTAGGAAAACGCCACTGTTACCAACCTCGACCTGATCAAAACCTCACGCCGTCACGGGTCTTTAATGCCGGTGCAAAGAGACATTCACGAAATAAATTCAACTGATAAGGTAACCGACAGAACTTGATTCTAAGGCAGAAAGAAGTTTGCCGGGTCAGCTAGTAAATAAATAAATATATAGACAATGCTTTTTATACTAAGCACGACCAGTAGGTACGGTGAGTAAACTGAAGGAAGGACAATAAAGGACTACGATCAAAATAGCTTACAGCAATCATAAAATTACTTTTGGGGCCTACGGGTGTATGTGGCCCCATCAAGACCTTCGTGGCAAGTCAACCTCACCTACAAGCCGGTACTCCTGTTGATTAACGGACAAGGCTCTGGCGCAGGCTTTCCGGAGTGCGTGATCTTACGGACGGACCCGGGCCAGCTTGCACTGATGCATCATCGTGGAAAGAGATCAAGAGAGAAACCGTTCGCAGCGGACATATTGTTAACTATGTATAAGTATTGTTATTGTATGTGTAACATGTAATTACGGTGTGAATATTAGTGTGATATACCTAGCTATTCATTATTCAACGATCTATTATAAACGTGTGATCCGTGCCAAATTATTGAAAGATGGCGAAATACAATAGGAACATTTTCTGTTACGTATCGAGACACGAACGGTTATATTTATTGTCTAATGAATTCGAATAAAAATTATTACTTAAATTGTAATTAAGCGTCGGATTAAAGATTTTGCAACGTTTGGTTGTAAAAAGCTAATAAAACTTAATAAATAAACTGATCTTGAAATAGCAAATTAGTACGAGGGTACCTTTTTCCCCCGGAAATCTCTAGGTTATGTCGGTCTTGAACCGACTAAAACCGCACGCCGTCTTGGGTCTTCAGACGCCGTGGTCTAAGGTTGCCCATAACGCATTTCCCTCGCACCCCGACTGACCTTTGGCCATCACCGGTTTCGAGATGGCCCCCTCGGGTTTGGGAACCACGGAGTCCCCGTCTTACCGTGGGGGGGAAGGGCGCTAGCCGCCCCACCGTCCCGGCCGGCTTTTGATGGTGTGACAGGCGACCTCACCAAGGTACTTATAAGCAATATTTCATTTCATAATCTACACATGTCCTCAAAATAGCACGCGATAACGAGATCAGATGACTGGATGATCACTGATCACTCAACTAGTATTTTAATTAATAATTAGGATTTTAATTGTCTGGTCAAATAGCTATGTTGATCGAATTGAAGCAATCTACTTCCATGAAATACCATAAATAAATAAAGTAAAAAGTTATTTGGGATTATAGGGAGGGAGCGGAACTAAGTGGCTGTAAGACTCATCATGGAGGATTGGTTAGATTAGAGAGGAGATATGGCAGCGCTTCAAACCGGTTGACGCAAATCCTACTTACAGAATTTCCGGTCACGGTTTCTTCGGCTAGTATTGTTATATAGGCCGGGAGCCAACGCCCGTGTGCCATCACTTATTCTAACTTCAAACAAATAGATCAATTGTGGTGGAATTTCTATCGGTCTCAAATAAACTGAAAGTCCTGGAGGCCACTCGTACTTTCAATCGAAACCGCGCGTACCCTGATAAGCTGAACACTCGACATATTGGGTTGGCTGGGCAAGTAACACCAATATACGGTGCCGAACACCTTCCTGCCAGCGTAAAAAAGTTATATTATGATGTCCGAATATTTGCGAAGAATAATAATTATAAATTTTGTTGGTACCAAAATGGTAAAATATTTCTTCGAGAAAAAGAAGGGAAAAAGTCCATCATTATTAAATCGACCTCAGATTTTCCATTGGCTGAAAAAGTGGGCAAATAGATTAGAAAATGCAGTGTATCCATCCAAAACTTTCATACGCTACGTGCGGGCAGTGATTACAGAATTTGTTACTAAAATACTAATAACTAACACATACAATTCAAATCATACGTACAATTTATTTTTCACAAAACACACAAGCAGTTCAACACTTATTTTAGTTATAATCACATTCATAAAAATCCTTTTGTTGTTGCAATATATCAGGAATAAAGTGGGCCTCGTTTGTTTAAGATGTATATATAATCCCATCAAGGTATCAATGATTTTCTTTTATGCGGTATACCAGGCAACAAAAGTGCTTAGGTATTTTTATAATACTTTACAAAAAACTAAATGCGTTTACGCAGATAAATTACAGTATATGTTGGAACTCGCACAATCACTTCAATTGAATGCACCTCGGTCTTACAAATTTAATAAATTACATGCTCTGGTCTCTAGTCTGGTCTTTCTCAGTGCCATATATACTCAAAGTATAGAAATATGCATTCACGCGCAGTCATGGATTAAACCGTACTATGTATTTATTTCATTAGCATAGGTTTATGTAATATACCTATTTAAGTTCGACAATTGATTGAATAAAATTTTAAAATTCGACAATTACATTTTAACACAAATTGATAATTTTTCGATAGCTGATGTCAATAGCTGTGAACCAGAACTATGTGCATCTCTGATAAAGAATCCAAATTACTACTTGAAAATTCTGGCACAGAATATTTGCAGCATTAATAAAAATTTTGATAGTATGAAAACTTTAATGCATAGAATGAATTTCGAAAGTGACGTTATAGTACTATCTGAATGTTGGATGTCGTGCGTTCAAAGAGTACCGGTGTTAGAAGGTTATAAAAGTGCAGCAACAACGTTACATTATAATCAGAATGACGGCGTTGTGGTATATGTTAAAAATAGCATACAAGCTACTTTGGAAGAACCTTCCATTAAGGAAGCAAACTGTATTTTGGTAAAAATAGGCAACGAGACTGCTATTCTGGGCTTGTATCGTCCTCCTTGTTTCAGGAGTATTGAAAATTTTATATCTTCCCTTCAAAAAATAATAGATAGCTTATCAAGTTACAAAAATTTAATTATTACTGGTGACATTAATGTGAATATCACTCCAAGCAGTAGAGATAGCTTTCTAGCAGAATATCAAGATTTCCTATCCATGAATGGTTTAATTCCTGCCTTCAGCGTACCAACACGCTTAAATAATTGCCTGGACCATGTCCTATTAAGAACAAAAATACCAATAAGCACTTTTATACTCGAGGCTCATATTACTGACCATATGCCAATACTTTGTTGTGCTAAATTCCAAAACATATGCAAACCTACTAAAAGACAAATTGTGAAAGTGAACTATGAGGCTATAAAACGTGAGTGTAATCAGTTGGATTTTACCGAGATTTATGACATTGAAAACCCTAATATTGCATTGGACATGTTTATTACTAAAATTTCTAAAACTATACATTTAAATACGAAAATAATAACGATAACAAATAGACATAGGATTATAAAACCTTGAATGACTGCTGGTCTACTGAAATGTTTGCGAAACCGAGATCGCATGCATAAAAAAGTAAAACAGAATCCAGAAAGCATAATTTTATCGATAACTTATAAGAGATATAGGAATTTTTGTAATCATTTAATTAAAAAAAGAAAGCGGGAATATGAAAAAGGACTACTTACAGAGGCAGGAAAGGATAGTAAAAAAATTTGGAATGCAATTAACCATATAACAAGCAGAAACACTGAAACGGACTGCTCGACAGATCTACTCTCAATGAAATCGACACCTAATTTATCAGTCGATGTTGTAAACAGTTTCTTTACTACTATAGGAGATAAATTAGCTAGTAAAATAATTCCTCCCCCTGAACCACTACACGTTCTAAACAGAAATAGTTCATTGATATGTAGCTCTTTTGTAATGTTACCTACTGATGAACAAGAAATTGAAAATTTAATCATGCTACTGAAGAGTAACTGTTCGGCAGGGGACGACGGTATATCAGCCAAAGTATTAAAAATCTTTAAAAATAATATTTTAGCTCCATTAACACACATATTCAACAATTGCCTAAGTATGGGAATATTTCCAAATGCGTTGAAAACAGCTATAGTTAGACCCATCTTTAAGGGTGGTGATAGAAGCCTTGTCACAAATTACCGGCCCATCTCTATTCTAACATCTCTATCAAAAATTCTAGAAAAAATTATTAATATACGGCTTATAAATTACTTAGAAAAGAACAACCTACTGTCACCTATGCAATTTGGCTTTAGATCTGGCAAATCAACGGCAGATGCCTTATCTAAATTTACTGAGAACATAGTGAGTGCCTTGGACGGTAAGAAGAAATGTCTGACGATATTCCTTGATCTTGCTAAGGCATTCGACACGGTTTCTGTTGCCACTCTGTTAAGTAAACTACACTACTTTGGCGTAAGAGGAAGCCAGCTCAACTTGTTCAAAAGTTACCTTACAGGAAGAATTCAAAAGGTAAAGATAGGAGGATATGTGAGTGGTGGGCTTCCTGTAACTCATGGGGTTCCTCAGGGTAGTATCCTAGGACCTACCTTATTCTTAATGTATATAAATGAGCTTACAAACATTAATATTCAGAATTGCACGATTGTATCATATGCTGATGATACTACCCTGACATTCCATGCTACCACATGGAGCGAGGTTTATGATAAGGCTCAACAGGGACTAAACATAGTAACACACTGGCTGGCACGGAACTACCTGTCCCTTAACATAGAAAAGACTAAATACATTCCATTTGCTATTCGTAACCAGAAAAATTCTGCACACCTGTCACTTAATATAACCGTACACGCCTGTAATACCGTAAATGAGAGATGTTCCTGTCCACTTCTGTCTGTAGCCGAATCTTACAAATACCTTGGCATTATATTCGATCAAAATCTTAATTTCAAAAATCATTTAATTAATCTATCAAACAGAGTCAGAAAACTAATATATATATTCAAACAGATTAGATTTTCAGCAAACTCTAAAATAATAAAAATAGTATACCTAGCGTTGTGTCAATCAGTTATTACCTATTGTATTGAATGCTGGGGCGGTGCTATAAAAACATTTAATTTAGTAGCTGAAAGAGCGCAAAGAGCCCTCTTAAAAATAAGTTATTTTAAGCCAATTCTATATTCTACTACTGAGCTGTATAGAGAGTGTGAAGTTCTTTCTGTGCGAAAACTATTTATATTAACTATAATAACAAAACAATTTTCCAAGATCTCTCCGGGCTGTGTTACTCGGAAAGAAGGCGGAAAAAGGAGGCACTTGGATATATTCCAACCAGTGGCTTGTAGGACTTCCTTTGCACAAAGATTTTTCTCTTTTCTAGGCCCACGAATATTTAATATTGTAAATAGAAAAATGGAAATCAGTTACAAAACTAAGAGAGACTGCATGAAAAACGTAAAAACTTGGCTCTTATCGTTAACATACGAGGAGGCGGAGGATCTTCTGCTCGTTCCAACATAATTGAAAAATCTTGCACTGATTAATCCTCTCCTGCGCGCGGGTGCTTAATCAGATGACGTCATTCCGCGGCCGCGCGGGTCGAGTTACGAAGCAAAAAATAATTTATGGCTTTACAAGTGATAAGAGACGCTGAAGTGTTATTTTTTGTTAAGATTATGAGTCATTCTTTCAATTCTAATAAGAATCTTATAAGAATTCTTATAAGAATTTATTATATGTGACTGTAAACATTGACGATAGTTGAAACTGTTACTATGTCAACTTTAAGTGTGTTTATTTCAAAAAGTAAATCGATAACCTATGTATTTTATAATTTAGTTAAATTGTCTACAGGTTCCTACTACATAGGAGTATATAAAAAAAAGCATATGTAATAGTACTAAAATATTTATTTACAGGCCTATGACTAGGACGAAACATTTGCTGGCGGCGAACAATTTTTCGGCAAAATTAAATGATTTATTTTATTTTTATCGACCTACGTAATCTAAAAATATGTTAACACCTGAAAGCTTAATTCATATTGTAACAGAAAACGTAAACATTATTACGATAGGTATTTCTTTTGCAGAAAAATATGGGATTCAATGTAGTTATTACCACTTTCGTAAAAACACATGGGACCTTACTTGTGTTTATTTGTTCAGTAAAGTTTGAGTAAAGGAAATAAATCATAAGTATTTTTATTCTACAAAAAACGCTCTTTCCAATGATATATCACACTTGTTGTACATTATTCTGTATATTTTTACAACAGCGATTGTAAAAGAAACAAACTAAAAAATCTCGGAACTGGGGTAACAGCAACAGATCACGTGATTTGTTAGGCTATTGGCACACATGTCGTAAAATTCAGGTGTAAATGTGTGAAGTTTTTCATAACTGTTTTTATATTCAAAGTCAAAGGCAATATACAAAAATAATATATAGATATAACTGTTTTCAATGTATGGGAAGTACAACACAATTTGACTTCACCTCGCCTGATGGTAAGCTGAAGGCTCTTTTGAACCGACTAAAACCGCACGATAAATCGATATAGAACATGATATTATTAATAGTAGTTTATCTACATACCATCGAATAGTCCCTATTGTTTATTGTTTATTTTAAATAATAAGGCTCTTTTGAACCGACTAAAACCGCACGATAAATCGATATAGAACATGATATTATTAATAGTAGTTTACCTACATACCATCGAATAGTCCCTATGGCTCCTTTTTGAACCGACTAAAACCGCACAATCAATCGTAGAAATAAAATAAAATTAATTAATAAAATAATAATTAAATCTAAAATAAAACAATTTATTTCGGTATCATAAATTCAAAATGTACTTCGACCGTTACAAAATTCTCACTGTAACTCCAGCCTAACGGTCAAGTTGGACGTACCTACATTCCAAGAACTCGGTCGCTAGGCTGCGGAGGCCATTTTGGGTGACTGATTTGGACACGAACATGAATGAAAATTGTAATCTTCACTAAAATTTTGTAGTTTTTTGAAAAATGTTTATTGAAAACTATTTTGGATTATATATTCGATGCCATAATGATTAATTTTTACACAGAATTAATTCTACAATTAAATAAAGTAGCCCGACATTTTGAATATTTCCAATACCGTTACAGACATCCACAATAAAGTGACAAAAAAACACAATTATACTTACCTTTAGGTTAAAACCTTTTATCACACACTTCAATTATGTTCTAATATACACTACAAACAAGTTTTTATTGCAAAATAACAATAATAAATCACAAAAACCATTTAAATTCGTAGAGCACTCCACACGCGTAATGTCTTGTTTACGCCACCCATAGACCATCAACTTCAAACATATTTTTTAAATCGAAACAGCTAGTGTCGGACCGTGAAATATTTTTTAAGGAAGCTCCAACTAATATTTATTCGAGTTAAAACGCGTATATCGCTATTATTTCAACGGTTAAAAAGTGATAAATAATAGGGACTGGAGCCCCGCGTACCCCCACTACCGGATCATAAAAAGGGACTACAGTCCCTTTGCGCGCATGACTGGTTTTGAAAAAAGGGACTAGAGTCCCTTTGCGCGCACCAGTGGGGCTGTGTTACTCGGAAAGAAGGCGGAAAAAGGAGGCACTTGGATATATTCCAACCAGTGGCTTGTAGGACTTCCTTTGCACAAAGATTTTTCTCTTTTCTAGGCCCACGAATATTTAATATTGTAAATAGAAAAATGGAAATCAGTTACAAAACTAAGAGAGACTGCATGAAAAACGTAAAAACTTGGCTCTTATCGTTAACATACGAGGAGGCGGAGGATCTTCTGCTCGTTCCAACATAATTGAAAAATCTAATAAGTACAAATAAATAAACATTTTTAAACACACACACACACACACACACACACACACACATCTTTAATGTTACTTAGGGTATAGGAGAAAAAACTAGTTTTTAAGTTTAAGAAAACAATTTACTGATTGCTAAGAATATTTATGTATAATATATAAAGGGTGGAGGCTCCTAACACAGGCATTATTGGTTTGCCTATAAGGAGTCCTCAAGAATTTACAATGTACAGAACGTTCTTTTTGGTCAATAAATAAATTAAAAATTTAAAAAAATCACTGCAGGAGCTGTCAATTAAAAATATTATACAAATCGACCATTTTTTTTTTATTTAACTTGCTCGGTATGTATGTAGGCATGTATTTATGTTAGTGCGGGTCAAACCTTGCAACTGAATTTTAAAGCAGTTATCATCAACCGAGTGACATGGTATTCAAGGTCTGATGATGGAGTAGGAAGGTGGCCATAGGAACTCCTAAACTAAACAAGATAAACCTATCGAATTAGGGCTCATTTGTTTTGTCTTGACAAAATCTCTGGTGTAACATAGTATTCAGGGTCTCATGATAGAGTAGGAAGGTCGCCATCGGAACTCCTAAACTAAACAAGATAAACTTACCTAGATTGGGCTCATTTGCATTATCTTGACGAGCTCTGAGGTAGTAGGTAGGTGGCCATTGAAACTCCTACGCTAAACATGAGAAACCTATTAAGTTTAGGATCTTTTTTTTTTAAAGAATATTGTTTTGTCTTGACAAACTCTCTGGTGCTACATGGTATTCAGAGTCAGATGATGCAGTAGAAATGTGGCCATAGGAACTCCTAATCTAATAAGATAAACCTAACGAGTTGGGGCTCAATTGTTTTGTCTTGGTAAACACACTTGTTGAAGATGGAGACGATAGGTGGACTGAAACTAAACAAGACAGACTTGTTGTGTTAAGCTCTTTTGGCTGGTGTTGGCGAGCACTCTGATGGTACATGACATTACTAAAACTAAAAGTTGAAAATAAAAAAAAAATGAAAAAGTCATAATTTTATGCTGCTGATTTCAAAAGTTTGTAGAGCAATTTAGAACACGCAAAAAAAACTTGCGCGATACAAGCTTTTGAAATCAGCACAACCCTTGCATAAAATTATTATTTTCGTTTTAGTATCTACCTACAACTATTCTCTTTAATAACAGCTTGTTTTAAAAAGTTTTTTTTACTATTCACATCATAAGGCCATTTCATGCACATTTTTGTTGTATTGTTTGAAATAAATACTCTCAAATACCACCTAATTCATGTTCCTTAGCCCACCTAATTCATGTTCCTTTAAATGCTGTAAAATTCTAAAGGTTCGTCCTACCTGACCCCATATTCCTATTCTAGGTCAATATTAGGTACATCATTATGGGGGACACCGTGGTTCCCAAACCCGAGGGGGCCATCTCTCACCTGGGCCATCTCGAAACCGGAGATGGCCCAGGGTCAGTCGGGGTGCGAGAGATATGCTCTATGGGCAACCTTACACCCCGGCGTCTGTAGACCCGAGACGGCGTGCGGTTTTAGTCAGTTCAAGCCCGACATAACCGCCCCCGCTGGCACGCGGGGGGGTATCCGAAGGGATTTCCGCACGATAAAAAAAAAAAAAAATTATGACTATCAGCAATTTCATTTGAGGATGCCACATTTGTTATCTATGTACCGACGATAGTACCTACTGTCATCAAATTATCAGATTACATTATGTACATACCTAAATGCACTATAAAGACAACCTCGATATATATTGGTGATAAACTGATTAATCATCTTAAATATAATATAATACAGTTGCCTAATACATATAATATATATATATATATATATAATACAGTTGTTTTATAGGTACCGTTACTACCTATTTAGCAGAGATAAATAAGTAAAAATTCTACGACATCCTACAGATAACGTTATTTACTTAGACTTAACTAGTTTGTAAACGAGTTCTAGAATGCGGGTAAAATAGGTATTTAGATAAATTTTCCTTTGTAAATACATACCTACATTACATAATATAACATAGAGACACCCAGAGCAATGCAAATATATACAATAATATCATGCTTACAAATATTTGCACTAAGTAGGCATCGAACCCACGACCTCCAAGGTAGTAGTTGTACGCTCTACCGCCGCGATATAATTGGTTCTTCCTAAGCATGTTTGTTTTCATATTGAAAAAAAACGCATTGCTCTACCACAAAGAATATTTGCCCCATTTAACCACAAGCGCGATGATGATTCACCTAAGTTTGACCAATAGCGGTCGGACTCGCCCATGAAGGGTTCCGTAGCAGCAAGTATTATAATAATGATTTTTTTAATTTTTATATTTGAGTTGATTGAATGATAGGTAAATTGCGGTTTACGATTTATGACGTATTAAAAATAAACTACTTGCTAGATCTCGTTCAAACTAATTTTCGGTAGAAGTTTACATGGTAATGTACATCATATATTATTTTAAATTTTATCATTCTCTTGTTTTAGAAGTTACAGGGGGGGAGGGGACACTCATTTTACCACTTTGGAAGTGTCTCTCGCGCAAACTATTCAGTTTAGAAAAAAATGATTTTAGAAACCTTAATATCATTTTTGAAGACCTATCCATAGATATTCCACAAGTATGGGTTTGAAAAAAATATTGTTGAGTTTCAGTTCTACTCAAAATGTTTTTTTTTTCTATTTTTGTGCTATTTTTGTGTGATTTTTTTTTCTATTTTTGTGTGAAAATGTTAATGCGATTCAGAGAATACATCTACTTACCACGTTTCAACAGCATAGTTCTTATAGTTTCGGAAAAAAGTGGCTGTGACATACGGACGGACACACAGAGAGACATGACGAATCTATAAGGGTTCCGTTTTTGCCATTTGGCAACGGAACCCTAGAAATCGGACTTGGATGCGAATAGAGGAAAATAATGATAAACAATAGCTGCAATGGGCATCACTGAAATACTTAATAGGTAGGTACTTCAGTGATGATCAGTATAATGCGTTATATTATACCAATAGCGAACCGTATAATTTTTTTTAAATTCAGTTTGTACTCCATTATATTATAACACAGAAAAAACTATAAATAGCTACTATTGAAAGTGTTCAAATTATTTTTCAAAACAACGTAAAGTATCGTTTAAATTTGACCTGTTTGTGCCATTGTGATGTCACGTAGCAGCTCCAGTATTATTTTACTAAATTTTTATCGATGTTGTCTAATAACAGAGTATTAAAACGCTACAATGTATCTACTCAGTGCTTTTTCTGTTCCAAGAGATGCCTTGAAAAAATGGTCACTACCATCTTCATCATCATCTCAGCGTTGAATTCCGATTGCATCCGAGGTCTACAGCTCGGAGCCCGCTTTCCTGCTTTTCCTTCTCCACTTCGCACGGTCTTGGGCATCCATGGTAGTAAGACCATTGACACGCATGTCATACCTTACGACGTCAAACCAGTATTTCTTGGGTCTCCGCCTTCTACAGGGACCCGGAAGAAGGCCATGGCCAGACATTTGTTACCCACATAGTGCCAAGGCCGCAAAACGTGGCCGCACCAGCGAAGACGACACTCCTGCATTTTATCTGTAATGTCACGGACATGGAGGCCGCCGCGAATGCGGGAGTTCCTCACGCGATCTTTACGCGTGACTCTGCACATCCATCGCAGCATGCAGCTGCAGCATGGAGATGAATATCTCCATGACACGCAGCTCGCGCTTTTGTCGCTCCGGCAATGGCCACGGCTCACAGCCGTGTAATGGGCCAGGCCTAAAAATGGTTTTATAGACCTGACTTATCAACCTAACCGGCATTTTGGGGTCACAGATGACACCTGTCACCGCACGCCACTTCGCTCATGCAGAGGCAATGCATGCCTTGACGTCGCAATCTATGTCACCAGTCGCGTGAAGTACAGATCCTAAGTACTGAAATTGGTCCCTTGGTCCTTGAAAAAAGGGTGTATAAAGAGATATGGTAAGTACGTATCCAATATTGCAGTTTCATTTCAATAAAAATCACTGAATACTCATAAGTCCAATTATGATGATTACTCAAACATTTAAACATACCAAACACTAAATCCAGTGAAAATTCATTCAACTAATCTCTGTGAGTAGATACATTATAGCTGTTTAAATTCGCTCTTGGCTGGATTGCTCAGGAGAAAATTCGTTTAATTGAACTGGGATCTCACGTTTCACTCAACGACATTCATTAGGTAAAATGTGATAACACAGTTTGGGATGAATTAAACTCAGTTTATACAGTTGCTGAAATCGGCTCTTAATCTGGATTTCACTAGTCCAGGGGAATACCCCTACCAGGGGAAAAAATTTAATGAATTAAAATAACTTGCATATTTCCTCTATAGTTTTGGCACAATACTCATAACGCATCTTTAGGTGTTGAAAGTTTTAGGGTCAAGGCACCGACGCTGTAGTCGAAGTGAAGCGTCAAAATGTCCATGCAAAATTAATCAGTTTTATCTTTTTATCTCGATAGAAATGAGCATTACATTATGGAGATAGGGTCATTTCATTTCATCACGTGAAATTAAAACTACAAGGGTCAAGGCACCCTTAAAAGTCAAGATAAGTTGGAGAACAGACCTCGCGCTTCATAGTGCAAGGTTTAATGCAACCAGAGGGCCATTTTTTGTAATTAAAAGATGTTCAAAATTCAGACTCTCGATCTCCCAAATAAGGTGTTCTCTTAACAAAATGTTGAAAATTGTGCCTTACCTATCTACCAGTGAAAATTCCGTTAAAGTCGACCCAACCATTCCGGTGATTACCTAATTGAAACAGACAGACAGATAAAAGTTTAAGGCGAGGGTATTCGACGACTTTTAACCGGAGATGGCCCAGGGTCAGTCGGGGTGCGAGGTAAATGCTTCATGGGCAACCTTACACCCCGGCCTCTGTAGACCTGAGACGGCGTGCGGTTTTAGTCGCTTCAAGCCTGACATAACCGCCCCCACTGGCCGGCGGGGGGGTATCTGAAGGAATTGCCGCACGAAAAAAAAAACTTAGCGTAAATGCCATATTGTGGAGAATGTTGTTCACTGGTGGTAGAAATTTGATGACACAAATTTGTCACAAAATTCGGCCAGGTGGGTACCACCGTGCACGATTGCGAAAAACCCCCCATAGTAATCCAATTTCGGTTTGATTGCGTGCCGGGCAGGGGGATTGTGGTCGCAGCACTAGTGGGATCGGTGGGTGTCACGCGGTGCTGCGACGACAATCCTCTTCTGATGAGGCCGTCAAGCTGAGTGCCACCATTGCTAACATGGTACGTGTATGTAATGGTGACCCTCTTTCCTGAGACTTTACCTTCAGCTTACCATCAGGCGAGGTGAAGTCAAATTGACGTGTCCTAAATATTTAAAAAAACAAAGTGTAAGATGTACAAATCCTAAGATAAAAGTTGAGACTTAGACAGAGAGAATAGTGTAAGGTTGAAGTAACTTTTTTTTTTTTTTTTTATCGTGCGGAAATCCCTTCGGATACCCCCCGCCGGCCAGCGGGGGCGGTTATGTCGGGCTTGCACCGACTAAAACCGCACGCCGTCTCGGGTCTTCAGACGCCGGGGTGTAAGGTTACCCATAGAGCATATCCCTCGCACCCCGGCTGACCCTGGGCCATCTCACCACTAACAGCATCGCTCATCCTGTCTCCTCTGAAAGCAGAGGAGTACGGAGAGCGATGTGTTCCCGCCACGTTGGGTATTGGCCGACGATCAATGCCAACCCTATGAAGGGGTGAAGGGGAAGCCATTGACCGCCGCCCAGGGTGTACCGGCCGCTCCGATTCCGTTCCCCCAGGACTGCAGCGGGATCGGAATCCTATCCCAGGTAGCATTTATACGTCATTATGTCGTCCGTTTACGGTACTGCTCGACGTAAGAGACGTCATTTCTTGACGTCGGGGGGTCCCAGCAGATGACGTCAATTTGTCACAGCCTCAAGACGACAATTTACAGACGTTACAGAGACGTCGTATACTGAATTCATAGGGACGTTACTAGGCCGTACATATTAGGGCAGCCCCTGACGTTGGAGTGACGTCATATACTGAATTCATAGGGACGTTACTTGACCGTACATATTAAGGCAGCCACTGACGTTGGAGTGACGTCATATACTGGATTCATAGGGACGTTACTGGGCCGTACATATTAGGGCAGTCACTGACGTTGGAGTGACGTCATATACTAAATTCATAGGGACGTTACTGGGCCGTACATATTAGGGCAGCCACTGACGTTAGAGTGACGTCATATTCTGAATTCATAGACGTTACTGGGCCGTACAGTCAACCAATTTGATTCCTAGGTACCATAGAATCCTGTTATAGTAAAGTGGCGTACGTCGCTACGATGTACATACGTCACTACTATGACAGGGTTCTATGATGGCCTAGGAATCAAATTGGTTGACTGTACACGTCAGGACCTACGGGGGATGCATTATGCTGCCGTGCTTACGATACGATTGTTTCTATCGCTAAAAAAATATAATTAGATTATTTTTTATAGTTTTTATTTTTTCAAGACTTAAAATAACATTGTTATCTCTAAATATCGGACTTATTATACTAAACTAAAAAAAACACGACCGTAGAGGTTTGCCCGGTCTGTTGTGTGGTACGCGTCCATGACGAGTGTGCTGTGTTATGCGTTACGTTTTAATTAAGACTTAGAGCGCTTTCACATATATATAGGCGTTTTTGTCGCGCGACTGTAGGCGCTTCTAAGTCGCGCAGCTGCAGCGCGACAGCCGCGCGACAGAAGCGTGACTGCAGCGCTCCGAACTAGCAGTGGCAGATACGGTGAAGCGCGGCTGTCGCGTGACTTAGCCGCGCTGCAGCCGCTGTAAGGCCGTGGCCGCACTGGTAAGGCGATTAGCAACGCGACGGTGATTTCAACATCAAGTCGCCCAAGTTGTTCTGAAATCGCCGTCGCGTCGCTAATCGCCTTACCAGTGTGGCCACGGCCTTATGCAAAGGGATTCGTTGTGCAGCGCTTCAGTCGCGCGACAAAAACGCCTATATGTGAACGTAAATCAAGAACAAACATGCAACTAATATGTACTCGTGATACAACTTAGTGAATAAACGGGGGGGCAGTATCCGTAATAAACAATCAGTGGTTTAAGGTACCGACATTCACGACCACCTTTGCTTGATACGCCTCTGATTACACCTGTATATTATTCATTCAGAAAAGAAAGTTTCATATCTACTTACATTTAAACAATAATTATAAAAAAATCTAACAATCATAATCATGAAGCATTGGAATGCTTAATGTATAGCCGTTATTGTGGACAACCACACATTTGGTTAAAATGTCATTAACAGGTATCAATTTAAAATGTGAATAATTTTTTACTGCCATCACATCAATAGCTACTGAATTAAAAGGGTACTCAAAGAACGGCTGATAGTTTACAAACTCCTTTCCATAAATGAATAAAGTATGAGTTTTAAGGATGTTGTGTATCTTAAATACCTTCCTATCCTTAGTAAGACAATAACAATCAGCTTCACGAGATTCTGCTACATATAACGTATATTTTTTATATGTTAGTTTTTTATAGCATTCATATACATTTTCCTCAGGTAGTGGTCCAGAATAAAACTGGTCAGAAACAGTTATTTGCGATAAGGAGCTGTATAATTTTGAACATTCCATTTCTTTCAGTCTTCTTACAATTTGTTGTAATGGCTTATTAGGCGATCGTACTAATTTCTTAACACTCTTTAAATGATTTTCAAATGGGAATGCTGAATATTCATCAAGTGTACCAAAGATGCGTACATCATCGCATATATGACATAACATGTGAACATTATATACCAAAAAATGTAATCCATAAACTGATTTTGAATGATTTATAAAAATCAGAAGTAATTCCTGTGCCAAATCTATACCAAGTTCTCTGATATGTTTGTTTGAACATAAAATCGTAATAGCTGAATGAAAAAGTAGAAAGTTTTCGTAAAGTGAACGTGGCAAGATATCTTTTAACACAAATGGACCTACATATAATAAAAACATTCGATATTCAGTTGCTTTCCATCGAGCTAATTCTGATAAACTCCGCGGTTTTCTATTAAATTCAACTGGTATAAATTTAGAACAATGGATTAGTTTTTCAGATATCATTTTAATGAAGTGACTTTGTATACGAACATTTAAATCGCCACTAATCCACACATTTAACAGCTTACGCATTACCCCCAAACAAACATTATGCATATATTCAGTAGGAAATAAAGATATCAAATCTATGGGGAGCCGTAAAAGTGGTGACTCTCCAACATGATGGTCCTCATCAAACTGCGAACGAAATGATTCATTGGTCCTCATGGGTGCTGAGACACTTTCATAGATCACGCGGCCGCGGTATTCGCCTGCTTCAATACACTTGTCGCAAGCTGAATAGCCACCATGTTGTTTAGTACACTTGATAAATGCTCGCGCTGGAGCGTCACAAATAAAGCTATGGATTTTAACACTGTAATGAATATTTTCAAGATCGAAACCATTTCTAAGTAATTCTTCTAATTCGTCGACAAATTGCTTTAGAAATACATCTAATGGTGAAGGTTTAGCTCGACCACAGAAAAGAGCGACAACAAATGGTCTAGCATTAGGGTTATTTTTTAGCAATCCTAATATGGGCCACAATTGTGTATTGGTACTTTTGAATATGGGAAGTCCATCAATGTTAAAAGAAACTTTAATTTCTCTATTCCCAACATTATTATCAGTATCGTCAAATAGTTTTATTTGTTTTTGAATTTGTGAAAGAAGACCTAAATATACTAATTCTCCAGTATCTAACTTAGTAATCTCTAGTTGTAAAGGGGTTGTCAACAATGTTCTACTGTCTTTTGGTAATCCAGGGCATAAAGGAGACACAATTTTAAGAAGACTATTTAAAGCATTATGTGGTATTTGATACTGAGTGGCCCATTGTTTTAACTCTGTTTTTAAATCATCATCTTTTATAGACTTATCAGAATCTGAATCAGATAGTGAATGCACATCATCAAACATAGTAATATGATTGTCATCAGAAATGTCATGTTGCATCAATAGATTGGAATTATTACTAGAACCTTGTGATACAATTTCAGATTGAGAATTATTATTTAAAGTACATGGCAAATGAACTAAGGAAGAGCATGTACTAACAGCTGTAGTACTTTCTTGTAAATTTGAAATTACACTCAACTCTGCTTCCTTTGCTCTTCTTAATAATTGACGTTTGCCAACTATAGCCTTTTTTGAGTATTTAATTTTTTCTGCCATGTTTAGTTTTGTATATTACTCTTCTTCAATCTTTCAGGGGCATGCTTCAACCAATTTTTTATGGAATCTTCTACTTCTTTAGCTGTAGACCCAGATGTTGTGGTGACAACTCCTTCTATAAAGATATAATACATTTATTAATGTTATAACTACGCAAAATCTCCATCTCCAGCATATGTCCCACTGCTGGATACTATAATCGATAGATGATAGAATAGAACAGTCGACGTCGACCGATAGTTTCTACTAGACCAATCGATAAGTGTATCCGTCGATTACCCAAAGCTACCACACTAATCGATTGTCATCTATCAATGCCGATCGATGACATCGATCGATGATCGATCGATTAGTGTGGTAGCACCCTCAGAGTTAGCCAGCCGCTCACAGCTCGCCTACTGGGGACACGGCCTTACACTTAAGTGTTATGTTAAACTTACCCACGATACACTCTCGCAGGCGCAGTTGGCAGAAAGGTTTTTTGTTGGATCTTTTCCCATAGAAGTTATACTGTTCAGCTAGCTGGTCAGTGAAACAAAATTTCATTATCCGAGACACTTTGCTGGAAATATCTCTGCCTCCAAAAGTTCTCATGTATGAAACCTGTAACAAACAAAACAATGTATATTTGTCTAGCAAATAAATTGACGATCAGACCTAACTTATTACATCTTTGCACCACCTGCTTCAAGCTGTTCCTTCCATCTTTCTTATGTAAGTTGCCTGGAATAGATAGCTCTGAAGCTACATGGCCGCCTATTGGTGCAAATTTTCAATATTTATCTTTTTTCTGTAATGCTTATTATGTGGTGTTCTCACTCAGAACTCAATAAAGAGTCAGTCAGTCAGAAGAAATCAATACAGAGTCATTGTATTGTAACTTACCAAATTATCATAATTTTCTTTTTTCTCTAGTAATGATTCAATTGTATATAGTTCATCAGCATTTTTAATTGGGAATTTGAATTCCGGTTTTAGAGTACCTTTCAATGTGCCTGTATGCTTTAAAAGGCTTATTATTTGATCATTTTGGGTTTTTATACAGGACAATAATGACAGCACTTTTGCTTGGTAACCTAAAAAATAATAAACACATCCAAACTGCTGAATCCATTTTGATGAATTTTGGTATACCTAGGAGTAGATGTGACCCTGGAGAAGGACATAGACTTATCTCGAAAAATTGCATACTTAGTTACAGCGGGATAGCTATATAACCAAAATCTAGGCAAAAGAAGTCGCGTTCAACTGCTATATAGTTTTTAATAAGGTAGAAAAGGATAAATTAACCTGTCTCCTACTGTCCCGACGGTAATTACGGATTAATTAACGGATTAATGCGTACATACGGCATTAATGATTAATACATTATAACATAAATATGGAGAGAGTACTAACACTCCCAATAGTCGAATGAAAAGTACCAATAATAAGTTTCTGTCAAAAGTGAAAAAAATTTTTGGTACAAGCTTTTATTGCTGACTGTACTTTTCTGTATACCATCGTCAACTACTACATTAAGACGATTCTAACGAGCCCAAACACGACGGGTTTATCCTTTTTAACTAAGGAGTTTCTACGGCCACCTTCCGTCTCCATCATCAGACCAGGTTTATGGTACCATAGTATTGCATTGTCATCTGATTTATATGTACATGCATGCAAAATTTTAGCTCAATCGGAAACCGGGAAGTGGATCAAATTTAACTTGCAAGATGTTATTACAGACAACGGGACAGGTGAAACTAAATAAAAGCTTGTAAAAAGAAAAACTGCTGAACTGACTAAAAAGTAAAAAATATAGCCTATGACACTCGGGATAACGTAAGGACTAACGATACCTCTCACGCTTTAATCGGTAAAGGCGTTCAGAAATTCCAGGGGTACAAAGAAACTCACATAACCACATGAACCCTGAAAACAATACACTCCTTTTTTCTGCAGTCGTGTAAAAAGTAATACATCATACTATATTACCTACCTGTTAATCCTTGAACACGCGATGGCGTTGCTGGCACGTCGCTGGCGAGATTCGACGGTTGTTCATATCGGCACCGATCTAGCCGTGCAACCGGAGTTAGCCGCCCTTCGCCGTCTTCTGCTAAATCTGACAACATAAAAAATATAAACAATGCCGAACTTTTCCAGTACCTGCCTATTAAAGATGAATCCAATCATTACGTCATTTCTGAAAATCATCCTAGCTGTTTACACTATAGCAGGTGGCAGGAATGAACACCACACACATACATACATACATGATGGTGAAAATACAACCGGATATAAATATATAAACATGGATATCTTAACCTGCACTAAACTGTTTGACAAGACAGGAAGCCCGTCGAGTACATTCAGTAATGAGAGGGTCTGTTGGCAAAAGACATTAAGTTAATATGTATTATATCAGTTTCGAATAAACATCCTCTAAATACCGCACTATATTTATAGCACTGCGCTATATGTTATAGCAAAGTCTGTGACGGGCTTAACCCCAGGTTATCATTTATCATTCTTTTGTACTGTGGACTGTGCAAGTCGGCCTTAGTAATACATTATAATTACAGGGTTTCACAAAAATGACTAGTCACATTTCAGCAGTTAATCAAGTATGTCAGCCAAACTGAACAAGCTATTTTTTTATGTCGAAGGTTAGATCACCTTCTTAAATGTGATGCATTTTTATGAAACCCTACCCAAACTTAATCTTTAACCATAGGTAAGAATAATATTCTATTATGTATTCATTATAATTTACTCACTTTCTGGTGTTGAAGTAGTTTCTTGGGTAATGTTTGGCTGACCTTGACAGGTATCTGCACAGAACATAACATATTGAGATTATTTTGGAATTTTATACCGTTTACCTTTACAATTAATTACATGTAAAAAAAACTAGTTAAAATATATTTATTCACACTGATTTTTAGGGGTCCATAATATATCACAAAAGGAAAAAAACTTCCATTCGAGAAACTTTTTAGTTGTGTCATTTTTCATAACTACCATTGACTATAAAACTCACCTGTGCCGTTGCCAGCTTCTAAGCATACATTGACAGCAGCTTGAACTGGTAGTAATTTGTTAAAGGTCTTTTTCTTTAATGGTGGTGGCCTAATGTGATTGTCGTTATCGTCATCACTGCTAGAAACATATCTTTTTTGCCTTCTCCGTTTGAGACTTGGTTCTTCTGCATCAGTCTGTAGGTCAGAGGTATCCTCAACCAGTTTCAGTTTTTTTTTGGCTTTCTCTATATCATCTTCACATGCAAATGAAATAGAAAAATACACACAACATGCAAAAATAATAAATGAATACAACATAATGCATCCCTCAGTCAATTAAAACAAAGTTATTAGTAATTAGGGAGGATGGAGTTGAATTAGTAGGAACAACTGAAATTGTATGGTCAACCAATTTGATTAGTAGGACACTTTGAACCTGATCACAATGAATGTTGTAATGTGATGACATGCCTGAGCTAGTGCTAAGTTATTGTAAAATTTATAGTGAAAAGGTTCAAAATGCATACCTATAAAAGTACATATTTTATCTTGGAAAAACTGAACTCCAGTCACAGAAAACTTTCACCATCATCAGTAAGCTCTCGATAAATCAGGTATAATATTGCATCCAAATACCAGTCAGGAAATTAACCTTAGTTTCGTTATACCATATTCCAGATAACAATAGAAAAATCGTACATTTATCGTCATGCGAAATCAAGGAAAAATATTTTGGTACGTAAAAATATTTGTAATGTTATGTTTGAAACGTAATTCATAATCGAAATAAGTAAAACAAGAGGAATGTTTCTGTTTAATATCGTAGATAAACGAAGAAACGTAGACAAATTTGTCCGTTAAAAGTCTAATGTTATCTGGAAAAGGGCACATGTGTATCCACAGCCAAATCCAAGTGGTTCGTAAAATATATTAAAATATGCTTACCAGTCTCACAAAAAACTCTTTGAACGCTGTATAATTTCCATTTTTCATCTGGTGTCGCAGCATCAGTCAAAATCTTTTCAAACGCTTTAGTCCCTTTAACGGGAGGCCAAAAGACTTCACATCGCCTTGGCGTAAACCACTGGTTGTTAATTACCGATACTGTCCCACCGTCTTTTTCAGTAAATTGTATCACTGAGTACATTATTAGGTTGTTTGATCTTGATGAAATTTATTTTATTTCTCTTAGGTCTTGAAACGCACAAGAGCAAGAGCACTTAACGGACCACGCGAAGCGAGGGGCAAGCCAACGCCAACGAAAAGGGAGGGAAAATCAAAATGTCAGAATTTCGTTCCGTTCCAACTTTCGATATTTTTAAAAATCACATTTCAAGCTTGTTTTGCTGTTATTAATCAAAAAAACCTGTAATAAATGACTTTATATCAACTTTTAAGTTACCTAAAAAGATGAAAATGTTTTTTTTACTTTATAAATATTTTAGAACACAAAGAATGACAAATTGATATCAAGAAACGAAACGCGTTATTTTTTACGTCGGACGAAACGCGTTATTTTTTAACGACTATGAAACTGTTCAAACTTCGAATTTCTTTGCATATTAAGGTACCGGCTGTACAAAACCTTGTTATAATGGATTAGTAATATTTGCCCTGAGTATTCGCTATATGATGGTGGTACTTCCTCATGGAATTATACTTATATCGTTCTTTAGCTTTTCGGGACCAGAGGTGCTAACGGGAACTGCAAAACAAAGTTTGTTTGCGTTTCCCGCGGTACCTGCGACCTCGCAGGTACTTTGTCAGGAGCGAATAGACAGCATAGGTATTCTTGTGACTAAGTCACAAGAATATGCTGAGAGAAAGATATATAGGTATCTCTTATACAGGGTTACAGGAGAAGTCGACCTAGATCCGTTAAGGGCGTGTAGTACACGTTACATCATTTCTGAATGATTTCACTATGGAACCCCCCATCCTAAACTTAACCGTTTTCGAGATATTCGAGTTTTATTTTTTTTTTATGAAAATGACCAATTTTTCGGCTATTGAATTGAATATTTTGATTTTTTTTTGGCTCTTAAGATTATTTTTTTGGTTTTTTACATGAATAATGAGATGCTTAATGACCTCAATGACTAAAATTGCACGTAAGTTAACTAAATAGGTAATCGTAGACGATCGAAACTTAAGAAAATAAGTACAAATTATAAAAAAATATTTTTCTTTTCTGGATATCTCAAAAAATTATTACGGCACTTGCTCTGCAAATGTGCTTAAAAACATCTACATTTTATCAGCTATCCAACGAGGTATAACACTCTAGGGTATTTTTAACCTCAAAGGTGAAAATTAGTTTCTAAGGCTACATGGCAGTCAGAATAAATAGCGCTTATTTAATCTAATTAATTTGACTTAAGTTCAGCATCATTATTTCAGCCATTTATGAGAGAAAACTTCGTTTGCGTTTCCCGGTATTAGCACCTCAGATGGTGACCTAAAATAGACGTCAGTGAAACGTCAATTTTGTGACTAGAATGGTGCGTCCGGATAGTGACTCCAAAAAGACGTCAGTAAAACGTCCACTTTGTGACGAAAATGGTACGTCTGGATAGTGACTCTAAAAAGACGTCAGCAAAACGTCCACTTCGCGACGACAATGGTACTTCCTGGTAGTGACCCCAAATAGACGTCAGTAAAACGTCCATTTTGCCACGAAAGTGGTACGTCCGGAAGTGACCCCAAAAAGACGTCAGCAAAACGTCGACTTTGCGACGAAAATGGTACGTGCGGATAATGACCCCAAATAGACGTCCGTAAAACGTCAATTTTGTGACGAATATGGTACGTCCAGACACTGGCCTTAAATTGACGTGAATACGACGTCCTGTTTATGACCTGACCCTAAACTGACGTCACCATAACGTCCGCTCTCGACGAATAATGACCGACCTTATTATGACCTATGAATGACGTCCCTTATGCGTCGCTGACGTCAGTTTGCTACCTGGGATAGCGACACTCGAGGAGGTTACCCAACACACACCCCAGTAAAAATTGTACGATTTCACTGTGCATCTGCCACAAACTAACACACGTCCTGCCTCTCACACGTTCCGCTCGAGATTGATTGACTCTCTGACAGTCTGACACGTCATATAAGTAGAAAACGTAGGTATTTTGAAATTTCATTGTATAATTCAGAATTTATGTAATTTTGATAACCGTTTTACATTCGGCGATAGCCCAGTGGTGTACGTAACAGACTGCCGAGACAAGGTCACGAATTCGATCCCCAGTTGCCCCGGGCACACACCTCTGACTTCTCGAAGTTATGTGTGTATTAAAAATGTTGATTATCGCTCGCTTAGTAATATGCCCGGAAGATGGCAATAGGCTCGCCCCCTATTACATTGACCTAAACATAACTGGCGAAACGTGGGTGTAATACACCTCTGCCTACCCCTTCGGGGATACAGGCGTTAAGTTATGTATGTATGTATGTATTTTTTTCATTCTCCTATCAATGACCTACATTTTGGTACTATTTTTTTTCTAACTTGAACACAACTAAAGATCAATCTTTGAGAGCAAATTCTATCGAGGAAAGTAAAAGTTATCATGTATCAGATAACCGAAACTACTAGTTTGAATAGCCTGGAATAACATATTATATGATTTTTAGAATACAAGGACTTCTCATTTTCGAATATTCCTTATTTAAAAACACCATTCCTCAGGGACCCCCGTCTTAAAAAAATGGTTTCGTGTTGTTAGAACCGTTTAGGTATATTTTTATATGCATTCACTGAAAAACTATTATTTTAACGTTACAAACCCTCAACTTCATGTATTTCTACAGATGTATAGATGTCCAAAGTTAAAAATAAAGACTACATGCAGGAATTGTGATGCTTTATTTCTAAAGAAACTCGTAATAAATACTTGAAATTGTACCACACTGGTCACATTTTTTTTAATAATAATAAATTACAATAAAAAATTGTGTTCGTTATATCAAAAATATATAAAATCTTACCTATTTCAATTATATGGAATCAAAGATGGAATATGATGTGCTTAAACGATTTCAACATTAATGAATATAGCAAAATAAAAAGACAAATGTAACAATAATAACACATCAAATAAATATTTTAAAACTACTCATGATGAGGTAGACATTACATGTGAAAGTAAAAATACTGAAGCGATAATAAGTCTGAAATATCTGAATCAACACAATAATAGTGTTAACGAACGCACAAACTTGACCTTTCTATTGATATGTAAACTCTGTAAGTCAACACGTTTATTACCCATAGTGTATATTATTAGATATTCAAATGTTTAGATGAACGATTACAAACTTGATAAATAATTCAAATGTTCGACTTGTCATTATCATTATAATAATAATAATTATATTGTTATTGCCTATACGGTATACATAATATGAGATACAACACTATCACCAGTGTATATGGTGTCAAACAATGACAACAGATAAATCTTTACGAATAATGTTTAAGAAATATATTAAGAAAATTATCTATGTAAGTGTATATAATAAATATATTACAGATTGTAATAACGTCACAGCTCAATAAGTAGGTACTTAAATACAAATAACAGAGATGATAGCTCATAAGGTAAACCTAATTTATTATTAAGTTAAATGCTGATTTACACAGGATCATGGGTAAGGGCGATTCGGTGTTGACCCCATACCGTGGTAACTACTATCAAATCTTTGCCGATACTGAAATCGTGTAAACTGATTTAGTGTCACTACAGCGCTGATGCGTCAGTGCTGACTCCAATATTCGCGATTGAATCTACGGGTCCAGCACTGAGTTGCGAATTTGGAACCTGGAGCTGACCCTGCGTAAATTAACCTTAACATTATAACAGTGGAGTGGCGCTTAGGTATTTTTACGAAATGCCGAGTGGTCATAATAAATGACCGGACGGAAGTATCATAGTACCTATTTAGGTAGTAACTAAGATTAAAAAAATCACGACAGTAGAAATGCGATACTAATAATATATTTAAACTACGGTTGATTTGGGTAACTTTGAATGTCTTTGAACTTTGCATTTTGGAAATTATGCGCTTATTTCATAGTGAAGTAGTTGGAAGTATTTTTTGCTTTGATTCTAATCGTAATGAAAATTAAAAAAATCCGTTCCCGCAGAGGGAACGCACAGGTAGACTTCGTGAAGCAATTAATATTATTTTATTAACATATTTATTTATTTTTTCTCGAAAATGGTAACTTTTAGCGAAAAACTTTTCAGAAATTTAGTTTAGACTTAAAAATGGCCTATCGATTAAAAAGGTTTCCGACAATAAGAATGTTCACCGGTTAGAATCTTTTAGAACGTTCGAATATCTTTCATGGAACGTGAAATTTTGAGGAAAAACTGATTTCACAAAAAGTGAAGCCCTAACGTCCCCTTAGGCCGGATTCCACCCGTTCACGAACTTAAACTAAGTTTACACCCAAGCAATTTTTGACCGCAGTTTGAAAGCGATCGGGGCAAAAATGCGACCGTGAGAGTGCCGCAAATTTTGGGAAGTGGAACCATACATACATATATATATATAAACTTTTTGACCATTGGTCATTTCGGACTCAGGGGACCATAACTAGACCTCCTATGAAGAATTTTTTTAAAATTCGACAGTAGTCAAGAAACCAATAGGTAGATCGATTTCTCTCATCGTGGGAGGAAATCGCATCGGCATCAAGCCCCAAATGAAATATTTGGGGCTCGTGCTCGACGGCCGATGGGACTTCGGAGAGCACATCCGAAGTCTGGCCCCCAAATTGAAGGGCACAGCTCTTGCTCTGGCTCGGCTGTTGCCCAACATGAGGGGGCCCGATGACTCCTGCAGGAGACTCTACGCGGGGATCGTGCGGTCCATGGCCCTGTATGGGTGCCCAATATGGGCGGAGGCCCTGAGGACCAGAACTGTGCGGATGCTGCGCGCTCCGCAGCGGGTTCTGGCCATCAGGGTCATCCGAGGGTACCGCACGATCTCCTTCGAGGCGGCGAGTCTCCTTGCCGGAACTCCGCCATGGGACCTGGAAGCGAGAGGCCTTTCGCAACTGTACCAGTGGCGAAAGGAGGCGCGGGAGCAGGGATGGAACCCCGAGCCTCGAGAAATCGAGGCCGTGCAGTCCCAGCTCCGCCAGGCCATCGTGGTGGAGTGGAAGGAACGACTTGGGCAACCAAGCGCAGGGCACGCCGCAATAGCGGCGGTAAGGCCCATCATGGAGGATTGGCTGGAGAGGCGACACGGAAGCCTCTCCTACCGACTGACGCAGGTGATCTCAGGGAAGGGGTGCTTCGGGGACCACCTGCATCGGATCAGGAAGGAGCCAACGCCTGAGTGTCATCACTGCGACGCGAGCGAGGACTCAGGGCTGCACACGCTGGCGGACTGCCCGGCGTGGGAGGCGCCGAGGCGTGACCTCGTGGCAGCCATCGGGGTGGGAGTCCTCTCGCTCGGCAGCATGATTGCGGCAATGGTGCGGAGCGCGAGCGCGTGGGCCGCCGCCGCCTCCTTCTGCGAGCATGTAATGCTCGCGAAGGAGGCGGCGGAGCGCGCCCGGGAGAGACTTAGAACTCTCCCGGTCCGCCGAGCCCGCAACTTGCTCGCCGCGCGTCGCAGGCAACTCAGGCGCCGGAGGTCGCTTAACGACCTCCGTCCTCCATGAGCGCAGGCCTGGGGGTGTCAGGTGAGGCCACCTGTCACCCCAGCAGAAGCAGGCCGGGACGGTGGGGCGACTAGCGCCCCTCCCCCAAACCGGGGCAAGACGGGGACACCGTGGTTCCCAAACCCGAGGGGGCCATCTCGAAACCGGAGATGGCCCAGGGTCAGTCGGGGTGCGAGGGATATGCTCTATGGGCAACCTTACACCTCGGCGTCTGTAGACCCGAGACGGCGTGCGGTTTTAGTCGGTTCAAGCCCGACATAACCGCCCCCGCTGGCACGCGGGGGGGTATCCGAAGGGATTTCCGCACGATAAAAAAAAAAAAAAAAAAAAAAAAGGTAGATCGATTTCATCGAAATCTACCTAAAAGAAAATAATGTAAACCGGTATGTTAGGTGTTTATTTTTAAAATGTAGTATATTACTTATATTATTATTTCCAACTCGTTTAACAGTATTTGATGACATTGTGTGATACTGATAGTTTTGACGACGATCAAAATCGAAGTAATTTGGGTAACATGGAATGGTTTTAAGTTACCGATAGCATAAAAATATTGCTTTGGATAACTTTTAATGTGTACCTACAATAATGTTACTCAGTTCTGATTAAAATTTTCCTTTTTACATCTGTAATATAAAAATGCCCCGAAAAACTCAAAAAGTGCAGTTTGTTCCCAGGAAGGTTACAAGCTTAGCCCCTTACAAGTCTGTGTGTCCCAAAAACCTTTTTAGGGTTTGGTCTTGGTCCTCCAAAGTTGACATAAGTATGTCAAATCGATCAGGTCAATATTAAACATATTTTAAAAAAACAACTGTTTTCCAAAAAACGTGGCTTTGATGATCACGTTGTGTACAATAGAATGGGGTCGAATCGACTATGTTTATAAAAATATTGTTAAGGAAAATGTTACTATATATTTATTACGATTTTGATCCGATTTTGATGATAGTTAAATAAACGTATATTTTTTATGTTACACACTACTTTCCTACTTTATCTTGATGTAATAAATAATTATAAAAAATATCGGTCCTCTTTTCCACCAAAATGGTCCAAATTGATTAATTATGGCAAGACTAAGCTATCTATCGCATATACGTCATTCTAGATGATCATTTTTGTAGCTAAGGATTTAAATACTAAAATCAAACAAATATATAAAACAAATAATTAAATAAAACATTTATTTTCATCTAAATCTTGAAATATTTGAATAATAGAGGGGTTTTTTCATCCTAAAAAAATTACAATTAAAGTAATAAAAACTCATGATAACTCTGAATGCCATTTTAATCGTAATTTTATTGAATTTCTGAGCTTTTTTTGAATATTCTGAGTTTATATATAAATACGCAATAAAATCAGCTTATCCACATAATATTTTATTTTTATAAACGTAAAAATAAATAAATAAAAACATTGAAAGTTACCCAAAATGACTGTATGAATTGTATTAAATATATACTTAAAGTATTATTATTATTAAATATATTAAGAAAAGTTGAATAAATAGACCTCTATGTGCACTGTGCAATGTTCTTTAACCAAACAAATAGGAACATTTCGTATTTTTGTACATACCTAAATAATTAATCGAAATTGAGATTTACCACTTAAAATAGAAAATTGCGAGTTTGTCTGGTTTGAAAGAATTAAAACTCTAATACTATTCTACGATGAAAAAGTTGCGTTGAGAGCTTGTTCCAGATCTTTTATGAGATCTTCAGTGTCTTCCAGTCCGACTGAAAGTCTTATTAAGGCGTCTGTGATTCCGAGTTCTTTTCGCTGTTCTGCTGGCACGGATGCGTGCGTCATCAGAGACCTAAAAATACATGTGTTTGTTATTATTAAAGTGTTACATCTCTTTGGTTTTATTTTTGTTAATTTAATTAAGTATTTGTGACTAATAACAAAATGTACACTATGTAGGTACATATTTTGTGCTTAGTAAACCAAATGTTAAGAAATTTCAAATAAATAGGTAAAATTTCTTAAAAGTTTATTACAAATAGATATAGAATAGAATAGGAATATACGGTTATGATTTAATATATAAAATCTCAAGTTACGGTGTTCGAGGTGACAAAAAATACATTGAATTCAGTTTAAACGGATTTCAATGTTTTTTTTTGTAGATATATTTTGGTAAGTAGGAGATTGGGTCGTAAAGTATTTTCGGGTATTTTCCACCTCTCATTTTATTCTTCGATAATTTATATGGCAGAATAACGTTTGCCGTGTCAGCTATATCCTATATCGTATAACATTAAATTATTATTCATATATTCCATTGAGTAAATTAATATATGCAGTTACTTATAGCTAATTATTAATACTAATTACGCCGCGGTAGCCTAGTGGTATGGGTAATGGACTGCTGAGACGAGGTCTCGGGTTCGATCCCAGGTTTTACCATGGCACACACCAATGACTTTTCGATGCTTTTCGAAGTTATGTGTGTATTTATCGCAGGTTTATAAGTGCCCGGTTAATGGCAATAGGCTCGCCACCTATTACATTGGGACCTAAACATAAACTGGCGAGATGTGGGTGCTAGCACCTCTGCCTACCCCTTCGGGGATATAGGCATGAGTTTATGTTATGTTATGTTAATACTAATTTATATACAAAACCGTTTTATTTAGGGAAAAAAATTGTAAGTTCGGGCATCCAAGGATTCCTCGTCGATATCTAGAAAATCATGTAGGTAAGTGTGAAAGAAATTAATGATAGTAAAATAAAAACAACTTACGGTAATTCTGCTAAACTTTCATAACCTCCTAAACTTTCAGCTAAAATAAATATTTTCAGAGACGTCAAAAATTTTCTAGATTCTGCTAATCCACCACGATGCACGAAGCTGAAGACACCGGAATGACCAGTCATTTGTCTTTTCGCAATTTCATATTGTGGGTGATGCGGCAGACCTAGAATTTATCAACAATAAGTACTCATTTCAACAATTTTTCGTAGACTTTACTCAATGATCACTATACATTATATTATATAAAACATTGTCCTGTGCCGCGTGTGTCTGTCTTTCTGTTCGCGAAAAACTCGAAAAATATTGCACCGATTTTCATGCTGTTTTCACCAATGGATAAAGTGGTTCTCGAGGAAGGTTTTAGTTTTTAATGTGTGAAGTTTTTGTATACAATGGCTAAAATATAATGATATTTGTTGGAGGTGTAGGAAAAAAATAAGACGTCTGGAAGCTTTCAACGAGAAAGCTTCCTAAACCCTTTGAGATACAACAAAATGATGTATGGTGGAATTGTGTATCTTATATAGGATGTGGTAGTGGAATAGGGTCGCATGGGTAGTGGGAACGGGATCAGAATTCCACGCGGGTCCGCGGGCATCAGCTAGTATGATATAAACAAGAAGATTGACTGTACCTATTGAGTATATAAATAAGTTACGTACCTACATATGATGTAGGTACGAAGCTTAAGAGTAGGTACGTAACGAAGAGAGTACGAGAAACGTAATAGAAGAAGCTATATATAGCTAATATATATAGCTAACTTTTCGAGGATAATCTTTATAACTTACCCGGGTGCATTACGTCCGTAACCTGCGGATGCTTCTTTAACCATTTAGCTATAAATAAGGCAGATTTTTTATGTTGCTCCATACGCAATGCTAACGTTTTCAAACTTCTGTTGACTAGGTAACAATCTATTGGCGACGGTACGGCTCCCAATGCTGCAATTATATGATAATTATTAATAGGATTAATGTTTACTGTAGACATGCCCTAGTGGCTAACATTGGGTAGGTACCTACCCAGTACCCACCCCACCTTTTTTTTTTTTGTGCGGAAATCCCTTCGGATACCCCCCGCCGGTCAGCGGGGGTGGTTATGTCGGGCTTGAACCGACTAAAACCGCACGCCGTCTCGGGTCTACAGACGTCGGGGTGTAAGGTTACCCATAGAGCATATCCCTCGCACACCGACTGACCCTGGGCCATTCGCAGTGTCCCCTCTAACAGCAGAGGGGTACCTGGAGCGACCACGCCTCCCCGCAGGCCTTGCAGGCCCGCCATACCCCGACCCCCTCGTGCAATGGGGTCAGCTGGCCCTGATTTTTTTTTTTTTCGTGCGGAAATCCCCTCGGATACCCCCCCGCCGGCCAGCGGGGGCGGTTATGTCGGGCTTGAACCGACAAAAACCGCACGCCGTCTCGGGTCTGCAGACGCCGGGGTGTAAGGTTGCCCATAGAGCATATCCCTCGCACCCCGACTGACCCTGGGCCATCTCCGGTTTCGAGATGGCCCCCTCGGGTTTGGGAACCGGTACTACCTAGTATTTTTACTTTTTCTGTACATGTACAAAAATTATTAAGAACAAAGTATGAACGTTTTATTAAATCCTATGACGTGATCTTATTAAGTATGTATATAAGAAAGGCTCCAAGAAGTGAAACATTTTTACGTACACTCATTTTTACTTCAAACATTTTTACAATTTTTACAATGAAGACGGAAGTTTGAGAAAGAGAAAAAAGTTCGAGAGAAAGAGGAAATTTTGGTAGTTAACAACCGTTCAACTTGTTGAAAAATTAACTTCAAGTATAATTTCCAACAGAAATAAAAGAATAAAGTGTTCAGAATTCAGCATATTTTTTTCAAAAAAATTAATCAATGTGTCGTGTAACCTTGAAATATCGCGCGGAGACCTTTTTTCAGTTTTATTAATTACAATTTGTTACAATTCAATTGTGTCTGAAGTACATAGTATTAACAATATAAAATAGTAAATTATTGTAGATTAACAAATTCACAAATCTGCGCTGTTTAGATTACAATTGACATCAATATAGTCAAGAAATTTAATACAATTAAAACTAAATAAACTCAATGCAATAAATAATAATATAATTCATAACAAGTCAATTAATCATTCTTAATCAATTAATGATTCATAAAATTTATAAAAAAAAGAGTGTGTGCTTCAGACCGCACGGCAGAAGTGAAAACTTCATTGTTATATTATCTACATATACGAGTACAAATATTTATGTGTATGCATGTTTGTAAGTATATTATTATATATGGATATTTAACATGAAGTGACTTACCTATACGATCGAATCACTGTTTATAATAACAATAACAATAATTGTGTATTTTATAATGTTTAATGTTTATAATGTTTTTTCAATATACCTATAGGTAATATTAGCACGGTAAACCGCTAACTATACATACTAACCTCACAATGTACCTAAACCAAATAATTGTCAAAATAATTTTTATTACGTACCAGTAATAACTATTAAATTAATAAAGACAATTATTACGTATGAATTGAATGGGTCTGCAAACGTTTTGCCGACAGTCGTTTCTCCTTTGGGCTGATCACCGACAGGACGTTTAGTTTTTGAGAGATTCGTCGATAGACCTATGGATGTTTCGCCGACAGAATGGTTCGCATTTGTTTGTTTCGACGACAGGACTTTTCAATTATGGAATATTCGCCGTCAGGTCGTTTTGTCTACGATGTTGTCTGGGTTAGGTTAGGTTAGAACTGTGGCCCTAATAGAGCCGGAACCACTAGTCCGGAAAGTTGAATTTCGATAGCAAGCTAGTAGCTTTTTGGTGGCTTTGTAGTTTAGTATCGTATCGTATCGTATCGTCGTGTCGGTGAAACACTTAGTAGCTGAAAAGGGCTGTCGACGAAATGTCCACAGATGAAAGACCCTGCTGGGGAAACGGAAATAAATGAATCATCCTGTCGACGAATAGTCCAATGGCGAATCGGTCTTAGGAGAACGGTTGCAGAATCGAATTGAATAAAACAACGACACAACAGCGAAGAGCAGCTGACTGTATCTTACTCGGTCGGGTACACTCGGCGGTCCCGAGTTCACCCGATCGAGCCTTTCACCTCAGAGGGTGACCTACGGAAAAATCTGTGTGCGGTGCGCCAAAAGAAGTTTTCACTTCAAAAAGATAAGGCATTTATATAAATTCAATGCAAGGTAAAATGATATAATTTGTAATATTTCAATTTTCTTTTTTGAGAAGAGAAGATCTAAAAAATAAATACGTCCAGTGAATAAAAATCATTATTGATTAGAATTGTTTTAAGTTTTGTTTTAAATAAGCGTGTCTTATGAATATTGTTTTTTAGTTCAGTTGGTAGGAAATTGAACAGTTTAACTGCCTGTTATGATGCACCATGTTTGACAACATTTAATGTGGTAAGCAAAGCAGTCTTCAGTACATTTCGCCGTGTGCTTATTCTTAATTCTCTTTCATCTGCCGCTTCAAACTTACGAATATTTTTGGACAGATTTCTTAAATCAATAAGTATGTAAAAGCTTGGAACTGTGAGTATCGTTAAATTTTTGAAATATTCTCTACAGGACTCCTATGTGGAATGCAAACGATAATCCTAATGGCCTTTTTTTTGTAGAATAAAGGCTAGATTACAATCATATTGGTAACATTTTCCTCAAAACTGAATACTGCAGTGCGATCTAGATACCACTAGTGCAAAATAAACGGTCTTTAAATTTTTGAAATCCACTTCATCTCGTTAACTTCGCAAGGCGGTGACAACTGGATGATATTGATGCATCAACAGCATCCAATTCCTTTGTCCAATTGAGATGGACACCTAATAACTTAGCTGAGATCACAAGTTTTATTTTGTCTCCATTAAACTTTATTTCCAAAGTATCAGTGCCTCATGCAGTGGTTTGGTATAATATAATATTTGTCTTTTTTGAGTTTACAATTAATTAATTTGCAATGAATAATTCTTGAAACATATCTAGTGTCTTGTTTACTTTAGTGTTCAATAGGTTCAATATCACTAGCACTAACTACTACGTTAGTATCGTCAGCAAATAGAACCAAATTATCATCAGGATTATTATGTGCAGCATAGTTAATTAAATAATTTGTATCTAAATATAATTAACATTAGAGGACCCAAAATGAAACCTTGTGGAACTACAGTATTAATGTGGTATTAATGCGGAACATCTGTGATTGCTAAGCATTTTGGCACTTATCTTCATCTATAGCTTTTATTTCAACACACATAATATTTTTAGCGTTAAATTAAAATTATAAATAATGGAGATAGAGTTCCGGGAGCTGGGAGTTGTTATTGTCAATTTCCTCCTCTTTAAGAATCTTCATTTTTAATTTCTTAAGTATTTATGTAGTCTTTTGTAGTCTATGAAATATTGGCGAAAAACGAAATTCCTTTTTTATCTCTAATTCTTTATAACTTTTGCAATTATTTATGTGCTAATACAAGTTTTTGGCATTTCTAGGTGTCATGCCGAATCCAATGAGGTATCACACATAATATATACTAATAATAATAATGTTGAGGGTGCTGGAGTTGTATAAAATTGATACAACTCTATGCACCTTCTTATAGGAATGTATGGGGCAATGGAGGACGGTTCTTCTTTCTCCAGGGTGTGGTCAGGTCCTTGGGGATGGTGTACCGATAAAGATCGAGAGGGGTATATTCCAGGGTGATAGCCTGAGTCCGTTATGGTTTTGCCTAGCACTGAATCCTCTCAGTACAATACTGGAGAATTCACTATTACTATACTATACTATACTGGACTAGGCTATCAGTTGCGGAGAGGAGGTCAAGTTATATCCCATCTTCTTTACATGGATGACTTGAAATTATTTGCCCCCACCGACTCCCAGCTGGTAGAATTACTTAAGGTAACTGAAACCTTTAGTAATTCTATCAGAATGGAGTTTGGTGTAGACAAATGTGCAGTCATGCATGTTAAGAAGGGTGGGGTTGTGGAATCTGAAAGAATTGAACTTTCAGATTCTGCACAACTGAAATCTCTCTCGGCAACTGAAACCTATAAATATCTTGGTATGTCACAAGCGCTAGGTATTACTGAGGCTGCCATGAAACAGACGTTGCGGGATCGTTTCTTTGGGCGCCTGAAAAAAGTACTTCAGAGTCTTTTATCGGGCGGTAACAAGGTGCGAGCCTACAACGGCTGGGTCATGCCAGTCTTAGTATACTCCTTTGGCATACTAAGATGGACTCAGACCGAATTAGATGCCCTGGATAGGAAAGTCCGTACGTTGCTAACTGCAAATCGTATGCACCACCCACGCTCTTCAGTAATGAGGTTGTATATCCCACGGAAGTGTGGGGGTCGTGGTTTTTTAAACGCCAAGACTCTCCACAACCGTGAGATATGCAACCTTAGGGAATATTTCCTAAATGTTCACGTGGGTGTGCACCAAGATGTAGTGGCAATAGACAACGGACTGACCCCTCTAGCTCTGGCTAAAGAGAACTGGCACAAACCGGTAATACTTAGCATCGCTGATCGCAAGGAAATATGGAAGAGCAAAGAGCTGCATGGACGTTTTTATCGGGCCTTAAATGGGCTCGACGTAGATACAAAAGCATCAGTGTTCTGGCTACGCTTCGGTGATCTCTTTGGAGAAACCGAAGGTTTTGTCTGTGCAATTACAGATGAAGTTGTCATGACGAATAATTATCGGAGGTATATCCTTAAGGACGGCACGATTGACATATGTCGGGCGTGTCACCGTCCCGGAGAATCCCTAAGACATATTGTCTCTGGTTGTTCTCGTCTTGCTAACGGAGAGTATTTACATAGACACAACCAAGTGGCCAGAATCGTTCATCAACAACTTGCTCTGAAATACGATCTTGTAGATTCGGAGGTACCGTATTACAGGTATGTGCCCGACCCAGTTCTTGATAATGGTCGTGTCACGTTGTACTGGGATCGATCAATCGTCACTGACAGGACTATTGTAGCCAATAAGCCTGATATAGTGGTGATTGATCGATCAGAGCGCCTCGCAATAATTGTTGACATCACCATCCCCCATGATGACAATCTCGTGAAAGCCGAAAAAGACAAACAAATAAAATATTTGGACTTGGCTCACGAGATTGTCGACATGTGGGATGTGGATTCAGCAATTATTGTTCCGATAGTCGTATCGGTTCACGGACTGATTGCCAAGAGCCTCGATCAACATCTCCAGAGGCTCGCGTTAGGCAGTTGGGTCAAGGGCTTGATGCAGAAGGCAGTGCTCCTGGAGACGGCACGTATTATGAGGAGGTTCCTCTCCCTGGAGCCCTAACCACCGGTAGCTTGGTCCCTGTACCCGATGCCGGTGGGCCACTATTTTTTATATTTTTAAATATATTTGTTTTTTTTTTATATATAGAATGTAGTTCAAAAAAAAATTTATATGTATTTTAAGAGTAATAAAGAGAATAATAATAAAATCTTTATTTCGGACCAAGGGAGTCCATATAGTGTTAGTAACAAAAACAATCTTATCCTATTGTTAGTAAATACACATCACAGAACACAAAGTAGGTATTGTCGCGACACCAGGACACTGTCTACGTCACAGTATGCACTCGTACCCAGTGCCCCAGCATCGGACTGTCCCACTTATCTGATAATGCGCTCAGGATACTGTGGGAGCTCTCTCGCGTCCTACGGAGAACAGACGCACATCGCTTTCGGATGATGGCATTAAAACCATCAACCCTCGCCTCCGCGAACATCCCAGATGCACTGCAGTAGCGTGGTAGCCCCAACAATACCCTGAACGCATTATTATACTGAACGCGCAAAGCGCAGAAAGCCTTTTGTGTATAACTAACCCACAGACTGCAGGTGTAAAATGACTGACAGTATGCTCGAAACAGTGTCACTTTAGACTGCTTTGAACACCTTGCAAATCTGCGGGCCAGCATATTACATCGGACTGCCAACGCTCTGCGCTCTCTCTCGATATCGAGATTGTCGCTCAGATCATCAGTGACCCAGTGACCCAAGTACTTGACCTTAGTGACTCTTGTTAGAGGAGTATGGCACAGCGAGACGGGTGGCACGTTCGAGTAACATTTGGGGCCCGCCTTAAAGACTAGTAACTCACTCTTTTTAGCACTATACCTGAGTCCATGGGTCACCGCATAACCCTCACAGACCTGCAACAACCGCCTTAGTGCGCTGATCGAAGGGCTTAGCAGCACCATATCATCTGCGTAGCTGATATTGTTGACGCATATCCCGTCTATGTGAGCAGTACCTCTATTTAAGACCATTTTCAACTTGTCGACTAGACTATATGCTGCCGTCCTCAAGCTAAAAGGCGGCTAAAATATACCTTCCTACATAATATTACAGTTAACTTGAGCACGAATAAGAAAAAATCATGTAGGTAAGTTTAATACTCTTATTTCTTTATGTAAAACTGCACAAGTGAGTTTTGTTTTGTATTTAAAATATTGTAACAATAGTACATTGAAGTAAGTACTTACCAAAGTACAAAATAACTGATTTGAAATGACTTCATAATTAAATTAAATACAAAATACCTACCTACAATAGATATTATGAGGTGTGGCGATTCACTGTTAAGGAAAAAAACAAAAAAATGTTGCGTTTAACAATGACGCGAGCAATTGGTATGACTGTTACGTTTCCATTATCTATAATTTTATTATGGGTTCTTAATACTAGGAGTTTAAGCACTTGCACGGCATGACTTGCTGGTTTCAACTTAGGTGTGCGTAGTGACGCAATGTGTGACGGATTTGGTCTAGTGACGATTACAACACTTGAAACATAAGTTATTTCAAATCAAATCGAATTATCAAATGCAAATCTGTTAAGTGCAGCCTAACATATTTAAATTCACAATCTATGTTAAAATAACATAGTTTGTGAATAAAAACCTCTTGCACTCTCACAGGCTATAGAAACGTCGATATTTTGTGGGGGGTCGTACTTTCCCAGTTGAACCTTCCAATCGTCGTGCTGGGCGAAGCAAAACTCTATGAACTCATAATGTTCCTACTTAACAGAAATCGATCGTTAAAGTATCAGCGTATTTGTAGTAATATCGTTTTGACCTTTAAAATTAATTCTACTTGACTTGCTATGTGTACTCACCATTTTGAAGAAATCGAAGTCTTGTAGCTAAATCGTCATCGCTAAGAACCGCGGCACCCATAATCGTATCGGAATGTCCATTCATATATTTAGTTAAAGAATACACAACAATATCGATTCCGAAATCCAGAGGCTTTTGTAAGTAGGGCGTGAGAAATGTGTTGTCCACAACAGTTACAATTCCACCACGTCTTTTAGCCACCTTGGCTACTGCAGCGAGATCGATAACTTTCAACATAGGATTTGTTGGCGTCTCTATCCAAATGACCTAAAATAAAAACAACATGCATTTTACGATATTGCAATGTGTTTTATCAAAATATAATATTAAAATTTATTGCTTCAAATTAACGTATTAATTCTAGACTTTACATAAAGTAAACCTGCGATAAGATTATTGTGGTTAGGTAATACTTTAGCGCACTAATATTTATAAATGTTATAATGTTATGAATTTTCGTCATGTACATTATTATTAATATGATTCGTGCGCATAATAACGTACAAAAACGATAAAGCGAAGTGTATTGAAAACATGTATCTAGGTATGCAATACGTGAGTAAAAATAAGGAACGTCCACGTTTCATCATAGTAAAATTATCGTTCGATATATTCAATTTAAGACTGCCAATAATATAATAATAACTCTACTTCGACAATGCCTAGGCTAGGCAGCCGAGGTTTTGCCGTAGTCGGGTAAAAAGATACCACGCATTGTTTCAGTACAATCAAGACGACCTCTGTGGCGTGGTGGTAGTGCGTTCGACTGCTAAGCCAGAGGTCGCGGGTTCTCGATTCCCACTTAGTGCAAAAATGTATATTTGCGCTGGTCTGGGTGTTCATAATATGTATTCATTTACAAAAAAAAAGTATATAAGTATGTTTATCCGTATTCTAGAACCCATATGACAAGCTCTGCTTAGTTTGGGTCTAGATGGCGTTATGTACTTTGTCCTACAATATTTAATACCTATATATTTTTAAAGCAGTTATAAAGGCCAATTAAATAACAACTCTTGTTTTTTTGTACCCGTCGCGTTGGTTATCAGGATATTTGATGAGATGAGATGAGAATATTTCGACGTTCGTCGTATTACAGTTTAAATTGATAATAATTGGCTTTGGCAGTCTCATAAAATAAAGACAAAATGTCACTGTGATAAATGTGATGATGGATCGTGTGCAAGTACCTGCTTATGTACTTATAATTTTTATTTAGATTGTGGTAACAAGTAAATCTTTCTATTTATACTATAGTACACCCGTGGGATGATCGAAATTTCACCTCTTTTGAAGTTGTCAGAAAGTTAACCTCATTGCATTTCTTTTTAAATTTTTAACCGACTTCGATAAAGTATAAGGTTATCAATTCGGATGTTTATATTTTTTATGTATGTTCGGGCAATATCTGTCGTATATGGACAGATTTGCAAAATTCCTGTTTTTTAGACAGACATATTCCGAAATGGTACCATTTAAATTTCGTAAAAATCTGATGGCAATATTGGGAGACAGGCAACGGAGCTCTTCAATAAATGCCAGCAAGTCAACTGGAATGCTTAAATATGCGATAGCAGCATCGCACATTTAGGCATTGCTTATGCAATATCATAACATAACATCACGCATGTACGCGATGAATGGGCTCACAGACGTATGCACTATATTCAGTTCTATATTCGTCGTTTATTCACCGCTTTAAAAAAGTATTTTGGTTTTCGGTTTGGTTTAGCTTCGAAATAGTCTCATATCAATTTTATTGGTATTGGACCTGAGACTCCAGAGGGAACTCCTCAAAATCTAACAGAAAATGTGAAATGATCAAGGTATTTTTAAATTGATGACCCGTGGTGACGAATTTGTGACACGTGTATATGGTCAAGGACATGCTGGATTATACTAGACTTGGACTACGAAGGCAGACAATGGAACTCCTTAACGACAAACATTACGTAGGCACAGTAATTACTCTTTTAACCTCAGATATATTGATGTTTTTTTTTATTTTCGTAGAACGGTGATGAGATATTACAAATACGGTAATTAGATCTCAAGCTATGGTAATAAGATAAAGAAAACAGATAATGAGGAATAAAACAAAAGTTAGACAAATCAGCCTTTAACTGAGCAATTATACCTCCCTAACTTATACCTACTTAACAAACTCAGTTTTTTTTGCAACACGATTCGTCTCCTTCTATCTTCGCTTTTCCGCTATCACTATTACACTCACTCGCTCTCACCCGTGTATGCGTTCGCGTTTGTATTCACCGATGCGTACGAGAAAACAAATATTATTATTAATAAATGTTGTCATTGTTTTTCTTTGTAATGGAAGTCCGCGTAGAAGATAATATTGTAGCGAGACTCCCCTTGTGTACCCGTGCGTTAGGTCCGCACGTTCCTTTTTTACAGATTTATTAGTTACATTTATTAAGTTTAATGGTAGATACTAATACCTATTACCTATTTTTGAATTCCGACACAATTAGTTCTGAAGGCTTTAAACGTTATAGGGAGCTTAAATTGTACAGAGTGAAATATGATGTGAAATTTTGAATTACCTGAAGACTATGATTTACTGAAGACTATGATTTACTGAAGACTATGATTTACTGAAGACTACTATGATTTAATAATCAGGTAATTGTGTTAATTTCAAAAGATATTTGGGCTATTCTATTGGGACAATTTTGTAGGATTCCAAATATATTTGTTGAAGTCGAATGGGAGTTTTATTGCCTCGAATTGTGTAAGTTTGTGTTCCATGTATGCTTACTATTCTAACAGTTTATTGAGCGGTTTATTGTATAATAAACTATAAAATGCCCGGTGTGTTAAAAATGTGCGTATGGCTTAGTAATGTAGTTTAGCTGTAGGTGTGTGGCATATAACTTTTTATATACATATATATTATTATTATATATATTATTTTAGTTTCGAGTTGTGAATTGTGTCCTAATGCTTGTATTGTGTAGTGATATTTTATTGTGTATTTTATAGTATTTTTGTGTCTTAGTGTATTTATATTTCTTTATTTAGTTGCCAAAATTCTTTGATTTAGGAAGTACAAGTTTAGTTTTATATAGTTTTAAATTAAATGATTTATTTTTTTCTGTATTTTATTTTACTGATTGAATGTTACAATGCATATTTTTAAAATATCATTATAGCATATCAATTTATATTGTGAAGCATAAAGAGAATTTATTTGTGATTGAATTTTGTAATTAAATTTATTAGCTTGTACTCCTTAGGAGTGCGGCGTGATGGCTGGATCACTCTAGCAATAGGCTACAGCAGCTCGAGCCATCGCGTCCCACTTCCTTCTAATGGGGCAGTCGCTAGAAAACGCATTATGCTGTACGAGCGGCAATTTAGCACATGCGCAGTTAACGCAGTTAAGTGCTCTGGTTCGTTTGTCTTGGGGCATTCTTTCTGGACGTGCTTATGCGCATCCGCTGCATAGGTGACTGGGTTCCGAGCAAAACTTCCACGTACGACTGAAACCCAGGCAGCGGGTGCATTGGATTAAGGGCGATTGGTCCTCCGTGGAGACTCTTTGGAGGTCTACTTGGAGTTTCATCGCTCCAATCACCCTTTTCCAAATTGCTGGTGATACGCTTAAAACGTAGTGGGTGGTGGGCGGGTACCAGGCCTTCATCTTGTACTTCACCGTCATCCTGTTGTCCTCGTCCTTGAGGTCGCCATACACCCCCCGGTTCTGATTTCGAAGGTGCTAGGACTTCGATATCACTGTTTACCAGTAGCACACCCTTCAAGACCAGAAGCGGGTCCTTATTTTTCACAACCCCAACGACGAGGGAATCCCCTGCTTCCTCTATTAACCTCTTCTGAACTTTACTCCTTTCCTCTTGGGTTCTACAACTCATGATGATTTTCCTATCTCTACCCTTCCGGACTCGCTCCACCGTTACCGAACCCTCATTTGCCTTCATAACTCTCCCTATTTTTTCCAATACTCTGTCCCCTGTTTCCTCTTCATCCCTCGAGGAGACAACTACGTTTTTTTTTTTTTTTTAAAAAAATATTAGTAACCGAAATTACTAATATTCCCCCTAACTCCTCCAGGTAAGCTAAATTGCTTGTGTCAGGAGTGGGTTCACGCCGGTAGTGTAATGGCCAGGATTCGAACCCGGGACCTCTCGTAAGGTCGACTCCTTAACCACTAAGCTACCGACGCTATCGACGGTTACGGTGACTCTACCCTAGTTTTGCCTTCAGCCGCAACACTCGCGTATGTTGCCCTTTCGAGGGTTTCATTTTGCCTTTCTATGGCGTCCTTCAGTGCCGAAAATCTACAATCACTTTCCTGCCGCCCCTCCCATTAGCTCTCTCATTTCGCTCAACCTCCTCCCATTGCCTCTTATGAGGTTCATCTGCTTCTCAATTTTTCCAGTACGATGTTGCTGCATGCAACTCCTTCGTACGCTATTAGTTCAGCTTCCCCAGCTTTTACTAACTTCACACGCTCTATCTTTTTCCTATATTTGGGCGGAGGTATAGGGGGAGGAGTGGCAGACTTAGCAAACTCTGCCCCTATCACCAGGTAGTAAAGATCTTTTATAGCCAAGGTGACCGCAGTTTTTATCTCGGTCTTTAGGTTTCGTGCGCCATTGAGTTGTGCTAGAGCCCTTTGCAGGCACCGCTTTGTCTCCCTCACTCGATGCTGCGGAGTACCAGGCATCGGATCCGGATCGCCCCCGCAGTTTCTGCCGAAGCCTGAGGTACACTACTACCTAGAGAGGTATCAGACTTCGACGTCTGCTGAAAGGGTTCCGCCATGAAAGCCGCGGTGAGTGGGGTGTTGTTATTGTTTGGAAATGAGTACGACACCTGTTCCCAAAGTATGTTATACATACCATATACATTTATATGTTAGACATGTAAAGTAGGTACGCTAAGAATTCATAGATTAATTATAATTATTATCACTAAAAATTAATTATTATTACCGTTACTATTTTTCTTATTACTATTTTAAGTGAAAAGGCTGGTAATTAAAAGTAATTAGAAGAATGGCAATTATATTTTCAAGTTTATTTTTCATAAATACGTGTTATTTTGAATGGTTAAACACTTTTAAGTTTAACAGCATATAGATAATGATGATTTTTTCGATCTGGGTACTTTAAGTTATTTAGCCAAAATCGCTCTTTCACGCGTGTTTCTAGTCTGGCAGAATATATTAGGTGCACAGTGGCACGTAATTACAAAAATATCGGTTCCAGAACATCGAATGGTAATTAGGTGTGAGTGTAGGGACATTACTTCTAAGTCGTATAAAGACTAGTTAAATTTGTTCTTTCGTAAACAATATTTCATATTGTTTACGTAAGGTGTCACCAAATTAGGTCTCTGAATTTGGTGAGATGACTTGGTATCGACAAAATATGTATTTGAAACAAAAAAAAATATCGTGTAAAAAGAAACACATTTTTTATTTATTTTTTATTTTACCCGATATTTTTTTTTTTGTCAAATACATATTTTGTCGATACCAAGTCATCTCACCAAATTCAGAGACCTAATTCGGTGACACCTTATATATAGATTATTTTTCCTCAGTTAAGTATGTATGTATATGTTATAAGTTTATAACCTACATCAATGTTAAATACTTAAAATGCTATTTAGCTAATTAACACTAATAAACAGAAACTGCCTTCATAAGTTAAAAACCTGTTGTTTCTTGCAAAAATGCGGATTAAAATTGGTGTAATAATATTTAGAAAATGGACGAAATACAATAGAATTTTATGCATTTATATATAGGGTGATTAAGTTATGATATGTTTTATATGAAAAAGATTTAAGTTAACTGACGTGATAAAATGTGTGAAAACAGAATGATATTTTGTTTTCTGGTTTGGGGTTTAGACGGATTTTCAAGTAAAAAAGTGTAGGTATTGTCTAGTTTTTTTTTGTTTAAAGTATGTCTAAGCTAGCCGAATTAAATATCTAAGGTGGTTATAATGAAATCTACCATTATTTGTTAGTGGTAAGGCGCTCACTAGGGGAGACCTATGTCCAGCAGTGGACTAGAATAGGTAGGTTGATGATGATGATGCTGTGGTAAAGAAGTGTATGAATCGTTAATCCGGATAAATCTAAACCAATCTTTAAATAATAATAATACATGTAAATACCAACCTTAGTATTTTCCTGAATTGCTTTTTCAACGTTGTCAATATTTGTGAAGTCTGTAAAAGTAATTTCAAAACCCATTCTTGCTACCACTTGTCTGAAATATATTTCTATACTATTATAAAATTGTAAATTAGTTGGTCTGTACATTGGAGATATAAAAAAAAATCTTGGATAATGTTAAATGAACGATTCTGAACCCAAAAATATTTTTTTTTTGAATTTTTGTCTTTTTGTCCGTTTATTTGTGATTGACGCAAAAATTACTGAACGGATTCTGATGTGATTTTTTCAATTAGAAAGGTCTGGGTCAATCTTAAAATCTGTCGTATATTTGATTGCAATTGGTTAAGTAGAACCGAAGATTTGACCAAAAAAACTATAAGCTATCTCCGCGCAGGCGGAGCCGCGGGCATCAGCAGTTTTTAATATATCTATAGGTCTGTACTATCAACTAATTTCACGAATAACCATCTTAGGTTGAATTTTGCGTGCAGTGACCGATGGTCACCCGCGGCTCGCTGGCATTCATCCACTAATAGTGTTGCAGTAGAATTAATCTTTAAACATGTTTGTCGGTTCGGTAATATAAGATGAAAATATCTGTTACGTAGTTGACTAGCCGGGGGACTACAATTGTTCATTTGTGAATGAGACTAAGTTTTAAGTAATAATGAGAAATTAGTTGAATGAGGCATAATACTTTTTTTTTCAAATTATATTAAAATGCTCTCTTAAAATCTGAAGCCCAAGAATTTTGCAAAGACAGTAAAATAATATTTTATAAGCAATAAAGATTAAGTAATACTTTAAAGAACACACCGACCATACAATAGACACACAAAAACATCTCACAACTAATTAACGTAAAGAGCACCGCCTGCGTTTATAACAGCATCACATCTGCTTCGCATTGAGTTAACAAGGACCTCCCAAAGATCCTGTCGGTAGGATCCTGCAGTAATCACAAATAACTTGCTTTTGGGTGGAAAAAAAAACGTTTTTTGTAAAAAAAAAGATGGGCATTCATCATTATAATGGTGTAATCGGCGGAGCGAGATGTGTTTGCAGTTTGCAAGCGAACAATTAATGTGCCAGAGTGGGTAATGCTATCTTTACGGTGATGGTACATTCAAGCTATAGGTAATTTGAGTAGCATAAGGAAAACATGTGAAAAAATCACGTGTGAGGCTGTTTGGTTTTTCCAAGATTTATTATTGATTTTTTTTTGGATATATGTTTAGGGACAGCAGGGAAACAAGTTTACTGTGACATTGGAAATACCAACTACATAATTATAGGTGCTGTGCTGAGTTGCAATGCTAGAAAACCTCGAAATACACACTGGGCAAGGGATGCAACGCCTTCCTTTTATAGTTGGACAACCACATAATCGGATAGTATTCTTTTCGTGTTCCTTCAGATTGAAAGAGAGGATAGTGGACAAACGGTGATGGGCGAGTGTGTTAACTGTAGATACTTTTAGTACAGTGAACGTAGGCTAGAACAGATATCCCCCCAGCACACTCATATCCACGCAACGGTTACGATCATCGGCGCTGCGAAAGGGAAAACCTCTTTGTAAATCACCTAAGGCAGGTGTGCGGGTGTGTGTTCCTTGACGTGTTGAGGCGGCGGATTCGGTCTGACATAGAACACCGTCCATTCAGTCCATAACACTGATAGCAACAGACAAAAAGGACTAACTACGCAACTCGGCGGTGGGCTCAGCTGCCTGTCACTACTACTTCAAAGGGTCATCGACAAAGGAGGATTTGTTCTCCCAGCGGGTAAACCTCAGCCCACTGCATTAGGTATAATGTCAGGAACTTCGTTTTCATACATCAGTTGTAAAACTGATGCTACTAAGGTAATCGAACAAGCTCACGGTACATCCGATGTTTAGTAATTACCATGGCCTATGAACGCTTACAACAAGACAAGGATAAAAATGTTAAAAAAAGAAAGAATGGGTAAAAATTTATATATGAAGTGAGAGGCCGGTACTTACCCGGTCGAGCCGGCTTATGACATCACATTATGTGGTTTTAGTTGGTTCGACTCCGAAGTAACACTTGAGAGGGTCAACCGGCGAACATTCTGAATTTAAAAAGGACATTCGAACCTAACAGGTTTTCAAATTGGCACACCTTTAAATTTTCGGAATCACCAATACACGTGTAATAAACACAAGATTTGTATAGATAGTTATTAATACTCCAGCAGGTATAGTTTCTAGAAAGTCTAGTTTCTTTTAGAAACTAAATTTAATAGACGAAGCCTTGTCGCTCTTTACCTGAAAAGTCGGTTGATACCGCCGTAAACATCATCACAGCAAATTATGTGATCACCAGTGTTGAATAATGAATAAATTGTTGTAGCGGCTCCCAGACCGGAAGCGAAAGCTAAACCATGTTTCCCACCATCTAATGCCGCCAGGCATTCTTCAAAGACATTCCTAGTAGGATTCCCAGACCTGCCATACTCGAATTCCTAGGAAAAAAATGTTGTTTTGAGGAATCGTACGTTTTATATCTGTTAGTACCTCACGAAAACACAAAAAAAAGGTTTGCCCATATTAAACATACTTAGGAAATTCAATACTCACAATAGGCTCAGCGGGCGCAGGCTGTTTAAACGTGGTTGCAGTCACAATAGGTGGTACTACACATCTAGATTTCCAATTTTCTGGATCTTGTCCGGCGTGAATAGCAGTAGTAGCAAAACCAGGCTTTTGCTCCAGGAATCCTTGATCTTCCATCTAAGATTAACATACATTACCATAAATAAAATTAATTAAAAAAATGTGAGTGTGACCCTGTCGTGATGGATGGAATCCCCTAGAAACACATAATTTTATTTGTCCTTATCTACTTTGGCATAACGAGTTTCGCATAACTTTTAAAGGTATAACAATACTTTAACATAATGACTATAAAGTATACTATTTCATTAGTAACGGTGATAATTATGCCCTATTTTCGGAGAAGTCGGTTGTCCGAGATGTGGATGACCGTATGCCGTAATAATAGCGAATATCCTTGAGGCCCAAGCCAACCTCACCTACTAGTTGGTGCACCTGCTAAACATCGAACGAGGCTCTGACGCAGGCTGTCTTCTCAGGGTTGGGACGTCAGACGGCAGTCGCTCCCGGAAAAGCCGACATACCAATCATAAACAATAAGCGGACCTCGGGCTCCTAAGTGCAAACTGGACGCAACTGGGAAATCGCTATTATATCACATATGATAATGACTCGCTGCTTGGTATATGCAACGCCGCCGGTTGCTTGATAAAATATAGTCATCAAAAACAAATAAAATGTAGTCATTACAAAACGTAAATTGAGCGCAGGCCTGGGGGTGGCAGGTGAGGCTGCCTGTCACCCCAGAAGAAGCAGGCCGGGACGGTGAGACGACTAGCGCCCCTCCCCCAAACCGGGGCAAGACGGGGACACCGTGGTTCCCAAACCCGAGGGGGCCATCTCGAAACAGGAGATGGCCCAGGGTCAGTCGGGGTGCGAGGGATATGCTCTATGGGCAACCTTACACCGGTCTGTAGACCCGAGACGGCTTGCGGTTTTAGTCGGTTCAAGCCCGACATAACCGCCCCCGCTGGACGGCGGGGGGGTATTCGAAGGGATTTCCGCACAAAAAAAAAGGTACGTATATTTTATCGGAAGTTTACGCGAATGTCACACATTGAAATAAAACTATTTTTTAACGGATTCTATTGCGATTTATTTAGAACATCAAATAAATCGCGATAGAATCCGTTAAAAAATAGTTTTATTTCAATACGTACTTATATTTTTTTTTGCTTTATTATTTTATTCATCATTTGTTACGATTACATCTACTATAGGTACCTATTAGTAATAAAAAATTGTATATCTGTGTTTTATACATTTATTATTAAATTAAATGATTTTCGTTTCAATTATAATACAGTAGTTTGGAACTTTTGTGAAAAGTTAGTTTTAAAATCAATGAAGTACAAAATTTAACCCATTCATTAAATCAATAATAAATTAGTTTATCTATAAAATATGCTGTAGGTATATGGCGGAACCCATTTTAAGTCTAACCGAAGGAGCTGGGAGAGTTGTGTACAATAAACAACCATATTTCACCAGAATAGCCGAAAAAACACCCAACATTTTACCCAACCCGGGAATTGACCGCGACACCACCTATGTTTATTTTTAGTTAAATAACGTAAGTTTAATGAAGTTTGATAGTTAAATTTAAAAATTATTTATACCGATTCCATTGATCCTAAATCTTAAATAACGAATATTTTAATTGAATTACATTCTCATCTCGGACTTATGAGGATAATTTGGATGATATAAATTTTTAACGTAATATAAAAAACATATCGGTAGTTATAACAACCACAATTTTGTAAGGATTTGGGTACTATTGATTACCATTAAACACTTGTAAAGTTATGGTATTAACATCATCTGGCACGCTAAAATGCAAGGTTAACCGAGTGATGGAAAAATGTGCAAAAATTTCATCATTGAATTTACGTAGCAAGCACTTATAATTAATTAAAAATAAATTTCTAGGTACTTACATTATTTCTGATTACAGTGTTATTGGTTGTGAAATTTCTTAACTGACCTATAAGCACACAGCTAACAGGCGTTAGGTTTCGGTATTAAATGAGCAAAAGTAGACGTCAAATGTCTTTTTATTACCGGCGTTAACCGCACGTCAACGCTCCGCTTGATATCGGATCACATTGACGTACGCGGTACCGCATGAACGAAATATGAAGTATGGCATGTAGGCACACGCCGAGCGAAGCCGGGTTAGGTTAGGATAATAATTATATAATAGAATCGAGATATTATGTATAGTTTCTTTACGAGATTAAAGTAAACATATACATTGCAGACGGTATAAGTACCTATATAGTAATAGTAAAATTAACTGGTATATGTATCTTCTTATGTTTTTTTTATTAGATTAATTATCTAATTTTAGTGGTGTATATAATCGATTTCAATAATCTGTAAATCGTACGTGAAGCAAAATCGATTCCGAAAAATTAAATTTTTTTTCGAAACGTTACCCCACCCCAGCAAAATAGTGCTATAATTGTCGGTATTACTAAGATAAAATGTAAGCTTCTTGCTACTATCCGAATCTTAATACACAAAGATCCGAATCCATAATGGAAAAAAAAATTGTTGGCGTACCGCACACCAAAAACCTTGACAATTTACTGTCGCACCAAGCAACCAATCATCTGTACAAATAATTAAAATTGAAGTGTCTGTAACAATACAGTTATATAATTAAAATTACAGTTTATAATGAATGTATACACAGTACTTACAACAAAAACCATTTTCAAAACTTTTGTCTGTCTGTTTGAATTAGGTAATCTCTGGAACGGCTGGGCCGATTTTGTCGAGACTTTCACTAGCAGGTAGGTACTGTTACAAGGCGTAATATAAGCTAACTAATTTTAACCCTATTTGAATCTTAATTATTTTTCTAAAGTTAAAGTAGCTCATGTTACATTACCCTAGATCCACGCAACTCACGCAAGAAAATTAAACCCCTCTCACGGTAATCACGGGCTCAAAGGGCTTGCATCATTGGGTGATCCAGTTCTTTATGACTTTTTGGTTAGTGCAATGCGCGAACCATTTTGTCAAGATTTTTGCCCCTTACTAATTTTACTATTCTTAAGTTGAGTTACGATAATGTAGACGTTTGTTTAACTTGTATTCTTAAGAAAACAATCGTGCCTTCAGTATTTTCTTATACTCGTAAACTTAAAAACATATTTTTCAAAATGCATTTAAATTTTAATCAAGTTCTAAATTCTGACATTCTAACCTATCGAAAACGAAACGCAATTGTTATTTATTGTTGATGTCGTATTCAGATGTTGATATGTCATTCCGTTTCCGATATCGTTTTTATTCCATATCTTATTCAGTGTTGAATAAATAAGCGTTATAATTAAATGATTTTAGTATCCCGTTGTGGTAGTAGTAGTGGTAGTTGGTAAATATCCCGTTAATAGTTATAGTAATAACAAAATTCATCTCTTTCTTTCATTGAATCATCGTCCATAGCATAAAGTTGTAAGATAATATTCGCTTATGTGTATGTTGGAGTTGTGTTACATTGAGGTGAATTTTACAAGTTATACTGGTTACATTTATACAGTTTTGATCTTACAAGATACGATTTTGAACTCTTTTAAACGATTATTCCGAACCTGACCCAGTCGGGGGTTAGGTTAGAAACTTGAAAAAAAATGTAATATTTGTTCCTAACCTTACCCGACGTCTCGTTCCTATCATAACCTGAATTGCGCAGAAACGTTTAATTACTTGCCTAACTATTTAATCAAACAGCTTAGAAAATGACTTATTTCTGGATGGTTATAAAAAAAATAACCACAAAGGTTATTCCTAACCTATCCAAGTGGATACTAAATATTAAATACTGTTGACACATATGTACTTTTTTTTTTGAGAAAGATTAGAGAGGAATGATTATGATAGGAACGAGACGTCGGGTCAGGTTAGGAAGAGGTTTACGTTCGGAACAAATATTACATGCACATATTTTATGTAACAGATACATTCCAGGTAACTTAAAGAACACTAATTTGTGTACATAATAAAAATAAATGTAGTTACTAACTTTATCAAAAAAAAATACTGGATATCTTGTCTGAAAAATTTTATGGTGACGTACTCATATTATAAATACAATAGTTATATTGTACAACATAGATTGTAATTGACTATTTTCTCAGCAAGTCTTTAAAGCACTTTATATTATGATCATGGAGGTGATAACATTGGTTGCCCCTAGAGGCCTTGCAAAATAGGATAAATCTAGGGGAACCTAGGTGAACATTCTGTTTTGGTATCTAGGTACAGGTCAATGACAAAAGTTGATAAACACTAAACTATTAACTTATTTACAAACTTTTTTTTTCATTGGAACACATGCCAATAATTGACATATAAGTAGTTTTAATTAGTAATCCTCAGAGGACAAAGTTCATATATTTTATGTTTTGTTTATTATTTAATGAAAAGTTTTGGAGCTAAGGTGATCAATATATTGTTAGAATTTGTTAAGATACTTTTGTTGTTGACTGTACTTAATTGGATCAACAAACATAACATCAAGATTAGTATTTATCATAAATAACCGCTGGTATTATGCTGATGTATAGTGTTGATCATTTCTTATTTGACTGATAAGCAATATTATTATGAATCAATCTGTCAGTTTTCTGATTAATGGTTATTAATGCACTTTACCTAGATCTGTTTTTCCACATGTGCTTCAGTACTGATAGAGTGATAATTATCATCTTAGCCTTGTTCCTGGTTGCATCCAAAGCTTTCATCTCGAGTCTGTGTCTGCTTATGTCTTATCCTTTGATATGGCATTAGCTGCTTCTATAGGAAGAACTTCTGTCTGACCTCCCAACCTCAAGAGGAAAGCCTACCCCAGAAATCTCTGGCTTCTTCTCCAGGTTGGGAGGTCAGATGGCAGTTACTCCTCACTGTTGTGCTTGCAGCCAGAGTTGTATGTATATTGTATTATGTGTATTTTTTATGTACCCAGTCTGTCTACTATGATTACTCCAGCCCTATTTTGTCTTCATTTCAAATCCAAATAATTCGACATAACATAACATAACTTGACGTCCACGTCACGTCTAGTGCTATAATATTTAAGTGGTGGTATAGTGTTTGATTTTGATTGATTTTGTATATTGTGAAAATTTGTATGTATTATAATTATTTTTGGATTTTAGTACCGAGAAATCTGTTTTATAGATTGAATTGAATTGAATTTTATTTAATGGCGAACCCAGACATTCACCCAGACTTCCGCCAATGTCCGTGGTTAAAGCAATAAACAAAGGAGTTTGATCGGTACCGAGTAATATGATCGGTAAATCTTGCAATGATCCCAGCAGTGGTATCTAAACAAAAGGAAACGACACAAATAAATAAAATAGTTGTATATATAGCTTAGGTGTATATAAATACTTGTTAAACGTGTAAATGACAAATAATAGTTATAGGGAACAAAACGAAACAACAAGGGAAAATTCCGCAACAAAATTTAAAAATTCAAACGATTAATTGTTATAAATCTGCCCAAAATTTTCACAAAAGGGGTAAAAGCAAGGGAGAGGAGATACTTCATACAGACCGGACGGGGGATCAGAAGGCAGTATGTTGTACAAAAAACGCTGCAAATTCGGACACGAGAAAAAAAGGTGGTCTAGCGTTTCTTCCTCTAGGCCGCACTCACAGATCGAACTGTCCCTAATCCGGAGCTTGGCCAAGTGGACAGGTGTAGTGGCATGGTTTAATCTAAGGCGGCTAATTGTGGAAGTAGTTGCTCTGTCAAAACCACAAAATTAAAAAAACCACGGCTTAGGAGGAATGAGTGGTTGGACATGTTAGATAAAATAATCTACATTCAGCTTATTGTGTTTTCTAATCTTTGTAATACTGATTTTTGACTACCCTAAGTTTGTGTTATCTGTGGTAAACACTTCTCATAATAAAAAGACAACTTTGGTCTGTAAAAACTTAAAATCTTTTTATTGAAAGATATCTAAAACCCAAAAACAACAACATGGTAGCAGAGCGTGGTTAAAAACATCCATTATAAATAGATCGCAAATAAAACTAAAAACAAAAAGCAAAGTGAAAATTCATAACCTAAAAACATACCACAATAAAAAAAATCGTAAAACCCCTTAAAAACTAACAAAATGGATAAAATAAACGATGTTGCTGAAATACAAAGGCTGGATTCCGAAGAAAACTTCGCCATGTGGAAATTCCAGATAAATATTTTGCTGAAAAGTCAAGGCTTGAGTGAAGTCGTTCATACCAATACAGAGAAGCCAATACCGCTCAGTGGAGACAAGAAAAGTGAGGAACAAAAAGATGCACAGGCTCAACGCATTATTATGACAACTATCAACAAAAAATACATACCTCTCATCATGAGTTGTGAAAATGCAAAAGATATGTTTTTGAAACTGTGTCACATATTTGAAAAGTCAACAGAGCAACATAAATGTGACCTGATGCAAGAACTATTCCAATATACATACAACTCCAATAAGGATATAACTCACCACATAAGTTCCCTAGAAAACCTGGTATTCCGACTTAAAAATATTGGTGAAACCGTAAGTGACAAAATGCTGATTTCTTAAATCCTGTCAACTTTACCTGATTCCTACAACACCTTCATAACCTCATGGGACTCAACACCTTTATCTGAAAAAACGTTAAGTAACCTAACTGCCCGACTACTAACAGAAGAAAAAAGAATAAATAGTACATATGAGACAAAAGAAGCCTACTACAACAAGCAAATGAATACAAATAACAATAAATACAATAACAAAAATAAAAACTTTCAACGAAAAGAAAAATATTGTAAAATTTGTAAGAAAAACAATCATGAGGAAAAAGACTGTTATTTTAAAAAACAGTGTGAAATATGCAAGAAGAACAACCATACGAAAAAAGAGCGTTATTTCAGAAAAGATAATAAGAAGACGGCATTGTTAACTACCGAAAATAATAATAACTATGAAATAGTGACAAACGCTACAACAGATGAAACAGAGTTTATAATAGATTCGGGATGCACAATACATATGACAAAAGAAGAAAATATACTAAAAGAAACAACAAAAAGCAACACTGGGATACATACAGCTAAGAAAAATGAAACTCTAACAGCATTAAAAAAGGGAAAAATTGAAACTGAAAATCACTACATAGAAAATGTTCTGTATGTTCCACAACTGAAAAAGAATATATTATCAGTGAGTGCAATTACTGAAAAAAACGCTGAAGTACTATTTACAAAGAATAAAGTAATAGTAAAGAAAAACAATGAAGAAATATTATCCGGAATGAAAAATGGAAATGGTTTGTATACCATACAAATTAAAACAGAAAATGAAGAGGCTTCATACATAACAGTGAAGAAAAATTACGCCATAGAGTGGCATAAAAAGTTAGGACACGCCGGAAAAGACAAGATGAAAAAATTGATTGATTTGGTAGAAGATATGAAAATAACTAAACAAGAAATAGATGACATGCCTGATTGTGAGATTTGCATTCAATCTAAACAAACAAGACTACCATTCAATACTAAGCGTCATAAAGCTACGGAGCCACTAGATATTATACATACAGATATTTGTGGTCCGATAACACCCAATACTTGGGATAACAAAAGATACATTCTCACGTGCATTGATGACTACACTAACTATTCTAAAATATATCTACTTACCAATAAGGGAGAAGCATTCGAAAAATTGAAAAACTATATACAAGAAGCCGAAACACAGCAAACGCTAAAAGTAAAAAGTATAAGATGTGATTGTGGCGGTGAGTATACAAGTAAAGCAATGAAAGAATTCTGTAAAGAAAACGGAATTATAATAGATTATACTACACCATACAGCCCTCAACTAAATGGCAAATCTGAAAGATACAACCGTACTTTGATGGAAAAAGTAAGAGCAATGATGAATGAAAGAAAAGTTGATGAAGAACTATGGGGAGAAGCTGCAAAGACCGCTGCTTACTTACTTAACCGTATACCTGTGGAAGGACAAGAAATAACCCCTACTGAAAAGTGGACAGGACGCAAACCTAATCTAAAATACATGCAGATTTTTGGTAGTGAGGTATACAGTAAAAACCTAGAACATCTAAGAAAATTAGATCAAAGAAGCAAGAAATATATAATGATTGGCTATACACCTACTGGTTATAAACTGTGGGATAAAGAAGAAAAGAAAATTCTAGAAAGAAGAGATGTTATATTTCTGAATAAAAAACCAAACCAAGAAGAAAACGAAGAAGATGATAATAACACAGTAAAAATAATTATAAAGAATGAAAACATAAGCAACGAAGAAGAAAAAGAAGAAGAAGAAATAATTAGTGAAGAAACAGAGAATAATGAAACAGAAAATATACAAAGACAGAGACCAAAGCGAACTATAAAGAAACCAGAAAGATATAATGACTATGTTATGCTAACATACCAAGAAGCAATAAAAGGCCCAGAGAAAGATGAATGGATAAAAGCTATAAATTCAGAAAAAGAGTCACTAGAAAAGAATGAAGTTTGGGACATAGTAGATAAAAAAGAAGCAGAAGGAAGAAAGATAATATCAAATATGTGGATATTAAAAGTTACAAATGATAGTGGAATGTATAAAGCTCGACTGGTGGCAAAAGGATGTCAACAAATATACGGTATAGACTATGAAGAAACATTTAGCCCAGTAATGAACAATATTTCATTGAGAACAATCCTAGCAATCGCTGCTGCTGAAGATTTTTACCTGATGACACTAGACATAAAAACAGCCTTTTTATATGGCTCGTTAAAAGAAGACATATATATGAGTATACCGGAAGGCTATGACTATGATCCAACAATGAAAGTATGTAAACTGAAGAAAAGCTTATACGGATTGAAACAATCGCCACTAAATTGGAAAAATAAATTTACTTCTACACTACAAAAATATGGCTTAACACCACTAAAATCTGACAGATGCATATTTAAAAATAAGGACAGTACAACTTAAAATCTTTTGATATTGGGGGTTTATGTCGATGATGGCTTACTAATTGGTAAAAATGAAGAAAAAATGACAAAACTAATAAAATGCCTAAAACAAGATTTTAAGATGACTTACACAAAAAAACCAGATAATTTTCTTGGAATAAACATAAAACAAACAGAAAATGGAATTGAATTAAACCAAAACAAGTATACAGAAAAAGTCCTAGAAAATTTAAACATGAGTGATTCAAAACCAAGCCCGATACCAATAGAAATAACAGAAAAGAATATTGAAGAAAAATCGAAAGAAAATGTGAACTATCCCTATCGACAAGCTATAGGACAACTATTATACATCAGTAACAAGACCAGACCAGACTTGACCTACGCTGTAAACATAGAAAGCAGATACATGGAAAATCCTACAGAACAAAATGTAAACAATGTAAAGAAGACATTAAAATATTTGAGAGGATCTGACTGCACTAAAATTGAAGCTTACTGTGATGCAGATTTTGCGAATGATAAAGAGAGTAGAAAAAGCACAAGTGGATTTGTGTTGATGTACTGTGGAGGCCACGTACATTGGAGCACAAGAAAACAGCCAATTGTGGCTCTGTCAAGCTGTGAAGCGGAGTACATTTCTGCTGCTGAATGTACTAAAGAACTACTATACCTAAAAGGACTTATTGAAGATTTGTTGAATGTGAAAGTGTGTTCAAATTTGAATATAGACAATCAGAGTGCTATAAAACTTATTGAAAATGGGACTTTTAACAGAAGATCTAAACACATAGACGTTCGGTTCAAGTTTATAAGTGAAAAAGTGTCTTGTGGTGATATTAAGATAAACTATTGTCAAACTGATCATCAATTAGCCGACATTTTTACAAAACCGTTGAAAAAGATAAAGTTTAATTATTTTAGTTCACAATTATTACATTATTAAAATTAAAATCTGTTTGTCTTGCTAAATGATGATTACTGGCAATAATAAGTTAAAATTACTTTAATATTTTTCTTTTAATAACTTTAATTTAAAATTAAATGTAGATTAAGGGAGAATGTTAGATAAAATAATCTACATTCAGCTTATTGTGTTTTCTAATCTTTGTAATACTGATTTTTGACTACCCTAAGTTTGTGTTATCTGTGGTAAACACTTCTCATAATAAAAAGACAACTTTGGTCTGTAAAAACTTAAAATCTTTTTATTGAAAGATATCTAAAACCCAAAAACAACAACAGGACATGCCCATAAAATTTGCCTTTCTGGGATCTCGATATATCCCATTCCCTAATCCAGGCTTTGTTCAGGTTTTCCTTGATGGCCGGGAGTAAATCCTGAGGGTTGAGTGCGCTATATTCGCTGGAACCAACATGCATAGCCTGCTTAGAGCAAGCATCAGCGGTTTCGTTGCCCGGTATACCGGAATGCCCTTGAATCCAGGCAAGTATCACCTCCAAACCAGCACATCCACATTCATATAAGGCCTCTCTTATCTTATATCTTATATATAATTTGGCATTTTGACTTAGACCTAAAGGGGTTAGAATTTAAGTTTTGGAGGCAGTTTTTAGAGTCTGAAAAGATTAGGACTTTATTAAGAGTGTGGGATTTAACGAATAAAATGGACTCGAGAATAGCAACACACTCCAGAGAATACGGAATAAGTCGAGGGACATTTAAAACTTAGCACAATTCTAGATTATGGTATCCACACAGCAGCACCAACAGCAGGGCCACCCGGCATTTTAGAAGCGTCCGTGTAGATAGCTGTCCAACCAGGGAATTCCGAATGGATTTTGATGTTGAAAATTGTATATACGTCAACAGAGCCTTTATATTAAAATCAGTGAGCACATGAGGTGAGTAAGTAAGTGCCCCGTAAGATATCGAATATAGTGGAAGCCTTGAACTCTGAACGACAGGGTTGGGAAGACGGGAAAACTTTATGAAGCTTTTAACAACAAGGGAGAGAATTAAAAGATACGTTTTTTAATAAAATTTGCGAGTGACCTGATTTTGTTAAAAACTAGGGAATTAGAATTTTGGAAATTTTTAATAAAGAATTTGTCGCATAAAAATTGTCTACGCAGTACCAGAGGAGGATCTACACACTCAACCTGCATTGCATTGATTGGCGAAGATTTCATAGCTCCAATAATGATGCGTAGGCATTTCACTTGAATTTTGTCCAATTTAGCCAAAGCCATTTTATTACATGGGTGTAGGACGAATGCAGCATAGTTCATGTTACTACGAATAATTTTATATAATAATTTTTGATTGTATGGATGGCAACCCCACCAAACACCAGACAGAGTTCGGAGAACATTTATATTTTTTTCACATTTATGGGCTATGTATTCAAAGTGTTGAGCCCCTGTCATTCGAGAGTCCAAGAAGATACCTAAAAATTTTACAGAATAAGACTGAGGAATATACACATCGCCAATTTTCAAGTTAGCCATAGGCACAACTCTTTTTTTGGTAAAAACAACAACTTTGCTCTTGGCAGTAGAAAGTGATAGGCCATGAGAACCAAGCCAGTCGTTTACTTTAGTGAGTGAGCTGTTTAAACTTTGTGCCGCATCTTCTATTACTTCAGAGGGCATGTAGAGAACCAAGTCATCTGGATATTGTAAAATTTGGGTGCTAGGATTTACAGACTGTTCTAAGTCATACGTATATATTGAATATAGTAGAGGACTCAGCACTGAACTCTGGGGCAAACCTTTCCAAATAGTTTTTGGGCCCAATAATGAGTTCCGGTGCCTGATTACAACAGTTCTCTCTGTTAGGAGATTAATGCAGAGTCGAACCAACTTCTCTGGAATACTCAGCTGGATAAGTTTATCTCTGAGTAAAGGATCCTTCCTTTACTCAGAGATAAACTTATCCAGCGTTGTCATATGCAGACTGTATATCCAGGAAAACAGCCACAAGGTATCCCTTTTGGAACAAAGCCAGACGGATGTCAGAAGTGAGGATGCTAAGATTGTCTAATGTGGACACTTTTCTAAACCCAAACTGGGATTTGGCCAGCAAACCCTGGTTCTCCACATACCACTCCACGCGATGCTTGATCATATGTTCAATGACCTTGCATAGAACACAAGAAAGAGCGATAGGTCTCCAGCTGTTCGGGGATGAGGGATCAGATGGAGGCTTTTTAATAGGTATAATTACCTGTGTCTTCCAAGTATCTGGAATAATACCACTATTGTAGATTTGGTTTAAAATATTAAAAAAAATAGCTTTAGTATTGGTGGAGGACTTTATCAAAAAGGAATAAGGGATTCCATCGATACCTGGAGTGGAATCTTTAAGACCATCTAATGCCAACTGAAGTTAATTCATGGAGAAAGGTTGATCTAGATTACTTGGGCTAGAAGACATTGGGAGCACCGATGGTAGAGAGTCTTCAGTGGGCACCCAGGGGGGGGGGGGGGCTAATTTGTCACTAAAGCCGTCCAACCATTTCTGCGGGTCATTATCTGCTACATTTTCTGAAGTACAGGAACCCCTATACCTTTTAACTTGTTTTCCACACTAAAGAGGAAGGAGTTCTTGGTGAGAGACTCTCACAGAGCCCGCGCCAGCCTTGCCTTTTCTTACGCCTCAGATTTTGTTTAGTTCTAGCTGCGCATCTTTGGTACTCAAAAAAGTTATCCTCCGTCATTGAGCACCTGTAATTGGCTTCAGCCTCATTTCTAGCCTTAACAGAAATGGTGCATTCAGAGTCCCACCATGGTGTGGAAATAATAACCTTTCTAGTTCTTTTAATTGGGATAGATTCATCAGCTGTAGCCAATAGAACCTCAGTAAACCTGGTGTAATTTTGGAGGAAATTTAGGTGATCGGTTTGAGGGAGGGAGCAATTTTGGAATTAACGAGAGACAAAAATGAAGCCCAGTCAGCACATGACAGTCGATATTTAAGTATTGGATCAGGGTTACATGCCGGAGGCGTATGGTAGTGGTCACTATCATACGCCTGAGGCAAAATGTTCCACTGCAACCTGCTAGAAAGTCAGGCAGAGCATATGGAGAGGTCTACTGCACTACGGGGGTCTTGTAGTGGGTAAACACGGCGTGTAGGAGAGCCGTCATTCATTATTCATAAGTTTGCTTCGTCAAATATTTTTAGGAGAGCATGGGCGAATGAGTAATTTCGGCTTGATCCCCAAGAGTGGTGATGTGCGTTAAAATCTCCCATAATCAAAACAGGTACCTCCTACCTCCTGTACGGATGAAATGAGGAGCAGAATATCAGCAACCAAGGAAGAGTTGGGAGAGGGTATATATAAAGACACAAAGGAGATGTCGAAAATCCTAACAGCTACTATATTTATATCACGGAGGTGGGGGGGAAGGGGAATTTGGGAAAAGGGGTAGGTAAGCTTTATTAACAAAGCACCACCAGTGTGATTGTCATCTCTATCATCTCTGAGACATGAATACCCCGGGATCCTGAACCTGGCCCCAGGGGGTAGCCATGTCTCAGATAGAGCAACAAGCAGTGGTTTATAAGTATTTAGTAAATAAATCAGAGAAGATTTTTTAGCACGAACGCTCTGGCAATTCCACTGGAGTACTGTTAGAGGAGGGGCCATTATGGGTGGCAATATAGGCTATTTTCTGGGCAACGTTAGGCGGTAGGGAGAAATTCTCCGAAATGATTGATAGGAGGAGGGATAACAGGAACTGGACTATGGTACTCTCTTGGAGAGATTCACTGTTGGGTGTGGAACTGGAGTAGGACAGGGCACAGCCATTAGGTTGAGAAGATGGGCAGTTGGATACAATGTTCTGATGTACAATCTTATCAAAGGACTTGCCGAGAGGAGCCTTTGGACGTGAAGTTATGAAAACGGTCTTTCTATAAGCTTGCGAGGGATTGAAGTTCTTTTGGGGGATAGTGTTAACAGGAGCAGGTAACTGCGTAGAGGATGCTACGGAAGCATAGGTACGAGGGATGTTTGGGTACTCTTTAGATGCCTCCAAGTATGATCGGCCCTCTTCAGTCATACACATTTTAATCAGCTTCTGTCTACCCTGTTATGGACAATTCTTGTTAATGGAAAAATCAGAACCTGAACAGAAAATGCATGTTGATTCGTCCTCTTGAACTTGGCAGTCGTCACCGAAATGAGTCTGAGCACATCTAAAACAACGTGGTTTTGGGTGGCATTGAGCTTTAATGTGTCCGAATCTGCAGCATCCTAGGCATTGGATAGTGGGGAATTGGTATAGTACTACAGGGAGAGATGCATGGAAAGAGTAAATCACTTCAGGAAGAACTTGTCCCTGAAATGTAATTACAATTGTCTGGGTAGGCACCCAGTTTATTTTGCTATCTACAAACGTTTTTCTATTGAATCGACGGGCTTTTAAGACAGTTCCTTTACCTTCAGGGAGTTCAATGGATTCTACAAAGTCATCCATTGACGGGTCTAGTGGCACCTGACGAACTATACCCATCCTAGAAATGTTGTATGCTGGAATTGTATCAAAATAATTGTTTAGTGTTAGGATTGGGCTGCTTAGGAAGCTGTTAGCACTTGAAGATTTAAATGCAACAGATATCTTATTCCTTCCTATATTTTTAACTCCATCTCTACAAATATTTGGGATTCGGTTTTTGGCCAAAAACTGACCAAATTTAATTGCACTTAGGTTTGTACCAGAATGAAGATCATTTTCCGTTCCCGATATTGAGACTATAAACGGACCTTTGTCCTCATTCCGATACTCCTTAATACCAACTATCAGCGATGGGTGACGGTATATGTGTTGCACCGATGCAGAGGCCAGAGCAGGATCTGTAATGGTTATTTTTTTGTTGGGGCCTTGAAGAGGATTCCTCAATAGAAAGGCGGCGTTTAGAGGTACGCTGGTAAGAGGAGGGGGCCTCCGGAGGGTCCGGAGGATCGGGAGGGTCAGGAGAAGAATCCATCACATTAGAGGTTGGGTACTGTGACGTGGGGGTACGGGCGTCACGAGTGTTTAGGGCGATGAAATCACAAGACGTTATTTCGTAGGAAAAAATATTATTTATTTTCACAACACGCACTTTTATTGATATTAATAAGGGACTTTTACGCGGACTCTGCCCAAGGATAGGGCTTAAAGCGGAATTCTCCTCAGAATACTTTTTCGCAGCTCCAATCAAAGACGGATCCTCCGGGGCCCGTTCTGACTGTAACTGTCCAGGCTCCAATTGTTTTATTGGAGTTTCCTATTTTAAATTTAAATTGATACAACAGTTTTATTTAATCGCTGACGCATGATGGCCAGGTAACTAACTGTAGTGTTCGAACGAGGTCGGACGCTACAGTACTTACCACCGTAATACACACACAAACACAATATACACTTAGTTAATAGATGTGTTAGTAATTTGAATATATAAAAACTGCTTACGGTATATTTCCAACACTGAATTTCACCAGAAAACTCACTGACACGTTTATAACCTATCACAAAAAAGCAAGAAGCATTCAAAACGTTTTATAGGTTATTGAATGGCACGTTTATAACCTATCACAAACAAGCAAGAAGCATTCAAAACGTTTTCTACCTATCCATGGTGGAATCGTACAGGATTTACTGACATACATAAATAATATTTTGAATTCAGCTAGGAAACGTCCAAAACATATACCAACGTAGTTCTTTAAGTTTGCAAGAGTTCAGCAGTACCAGGATTGAGTCATTTTTTATAAACGATTTCGTAGTAGGTACACAATAAAGGTTGAACGAAACTACAGTACAGTTTTTTTTTAACACGCCGGGGTGTAAGGTTGCCCATAGAGCATATCCCTCGCACCCCGACTGACCCTGGGCCATCTCCTCTCTTACATGCTCGCAGAAGAAACTACAGTAACTATCTTAAGATGCGTTTAATTAACATACGGTAACTTTTACCAGAAACCTGAAAGCTCCTAAAAAGCTACTAATCTTGTGTTAAAAATGAGATCTATTCAAAAGTTTGCCGTATCTAATATAATAGGGATGGGCAGTAGTCGAATTACTTGTAATTAAAATACGTAATTGAAATACAATTATCTACGTATTTGGTACCTATTTGTATTTCAATTACCTTTTTTTTTTTTTTTTTTTTCGTGCGGAAATCCCTTCGGATAAGCGGGGGTCTCCAGCGGGGGCGGTTATGTCGGGCTTGAACCGACTAAAACCGCACGCCGTCTCGGGTCTTAAGACGTCGGGGTGTAAGGTTACCCATAGAGCATATCCCTCGCACCCCGACTGACCCTGGGCCATCTCCGGTTTCGAGATGGCCCCCTTACTTGCTCTCCACTGTGCCATCTGCTAATCAGAGGGACACGTGGAAAGCTTCCGAACAGCCCTCAACAGGGCCATCCTCGCCTCGGTCGGAGTTGGCCGTAGGCGGCAGCGTCTCTCCCGCCCTAGGAGAGAGGCGCTGCCGTCTCCGTTGCCCAGGGTGCACCGCGTGGAGGTCCCCAACCAAGCACCCCTGTATTTCAATTACCTAGTTGCCTAAAATGTAATTTGTAATTGATATTTCAAACACCTGACAATGAGAAATTTTGTAGCTAGTATTTCAAATACTTCTGGCCAAAAATACATTTTAACACAAATACATTTAACCTTCATCTAGTGATCTTATTAATCTTAACAGGGACAGGGTTTTTGTGAACAGGGACAGTGATCAAACAAACATCAAAAATGGTGTTAGAGTTGGTCAGTTTCCTAAATGATAATAGCAAAGAGCTTTTCATTCTTGAACACTCTACAAATATAAAAAATGTGTTCATACATGAACACAAACTTGTGTTAAAACACAAGTTTGTGTTCATCAACCTGTTGAAAGATAGTTTTCTTTAGCACGTTTTATTCATTCTCAAACAAGAGGCTGTCAGTAGGCACAATTAAAAATCTAGTACACATGAAAGGAAACTCTAGTTATACTGATTATTTTCTTTTATTCCGTTTTTAATAATAAAGTGTAAATACAATTATTTCATAACTATATTTTGCCCGCGGCTTCGCCCGCGTGGTATTCTGTTCCCATTCCCGCTTCCCATGGGATCCTATTCCAGGGATAAAAGAGTTTTGCCAGACTTTTTATTCCAGATCTAACCCTGTACCATATTTCAACCAGATCCGTTCAATCGTTTTTCCGTGAAAGAGTAACTAACATTCATACATTCATACTCACAAATTTTCGCGTTTATAATAATAAGAGGATTAGTGGGATCAATTTGGTGCTTTGCTCCGAATACAGCTGTTCTCCGGTGCGTCCATTCCACCTGGTCTACTGCTTTCTAGAGCTTAGACATTTGGAAAAAATACTAAATAATCAAAACGCTAAGAAATTCTAAATAATATACAACATAATATACTTAGGTGCTATATCTAATGCAGTGCTTAGTATCGAAAAAGATATTCAGACATCAGACGTACTAAAGAAATATATGAAAAGTTTAAAATTCCTGGGACCGCAGTGCGCGATTTGACTAGGTGTGTTTTTGTGTAACGGCCCTCAATTTATGTTTTTACAAAAGTTGCTTTAAAAGCTTGATACAAATCTTTGATAAGGTCTTCGGTGTCTTCGAGCCCAATTGAAAGTCTTATTAAAGAATCAGTGATACCAAATTCAGCTTTTTGTTTTTCAGGAAGCGCTACGTGGGTCATCGTACACCTGTAAATTGTGAATTACAATATACAAAAAGAAAAGCACTCGGCTATAGTTGATACCTAGAGTAAGAAAATGTTTAAAAAAGCTGAGAAAAAGCGGCGATAGCCTAGTGGTATACGTAACGGACTGCCGAGACGAGGTCTCGAGTTCGATCCCCAGTCGCCCCGGGCACACACCTCTGACTTTTCGTAGTTATGTGTGTATTAAAAATGTTGATTATCGTTCAAGCGAGCTTACTAACTTTACTAAGCAGTAATGTGCCCGGTAGATGGCAATAGGCTCGCTCCCTATTACATTGGGACCTAAACATAACTGGCGAATCTTCATGTTCTTCATGTTGGGTGTCAACGTATTCTCGCATCGCATCATCGGGACCTCAGGAATCGACCAGCCTTTTCAAGCCCTCAAATAACTTATGTCACTTATGTATGCAAACAGTGAACGTAATTGCTACTTACGGTAATTGTGCCAAACTTTCAAATCCTCCTAGACTAACAGCTAGGATAAACAATTTCAAGGAACACAAAAATATTTTAGATTCCTTCATTCCACCAGAATGCCTAAAACTGAAGACACCTGAATAACCAGACGATTGTCTTTTAGCAAGTTCGTGCTGCGGGTGTTCCGGAAGTCCTGAAATAATAAACAATATTCAGTGTTATAAAAGCGTGTATAGATTGATACTTAAATAGCCTTTTTACCTGGATGCAGGACTTCTAACACATTATTTTGTGTTAGTAACCATTTTGCAATAACTAAAGATGATTCTTTATGTCGCTCCATACGCAAAGCTAACGTTTTCAAACTTCTTGTCACCAGATAACAATCGAACGGAGATGGTACTGCACCTACATCTGTAACGTTAAAGCAATTATCAAAGGTAGCAAATTAGTCGAGACACAAGCTTTCCATTATTTTCTTTTGTCTCCGGCCGTAGGTATTAAATAATTTGGTTCATATATAAAGTCAGTCAAGTCAGGGATCTATAGGGTTAGTGCGTCTAGCGTCAATATTTCCCATGTTTTGAAAGTAATTGACAAAACTACCATCTAGTGATAAAGAACGTTTATTAAATGGAACCAAAATGAAATTGTGGATGGCAAAACTGCACTCTTGACAGACTGGGAAGTCATTCAAGTTTGACACGTTGCAGAAAAATGTCTATATAATAGTTTATATCGCAGTTATAAAGAAACGGATAAGGAGTACGTTGCGGTAATATTAAGCTTACGTAGTTATTTTTAAAGGTGACTTGTTCTATCTGGATTTCATGTTTTATGAACTTGTGAAAATATGATCTAAGTCTACTGTCTTGAGGTAAGTGCGCCTTGTCCAGTTGAGGTAAGTGCGACTGTAGACGCACTTAGCCCAAATAATTTTATATTATATATAAATATAAATATTCTACTACATTCCACACAGCGCTAACCTAACTAAAAAGGTATATATATATACCTTTTTATTTAGGTTTGAGTTATACAAAAATATTTATTTCAGAATTGTCAGTAATTAACGACATTCCAGGTTCCATGCAGCAGATGTATTAATTGTTATTATACTTATTATTTACTAGATAGTATATTATCGTATTTATAGACTAAGGTTATGGCTAATTCGTCATGTTTTTTTTAAATATCTGCTGTCGTTGAAGTAACTAACTAGAAATTACCACCGTGCACGATTGCGAAAAATTATTTAGATTGGGTGACACGCGGTGCTGCGACGACAATCCTATTCTGATGAGGCCGTCAAGCTGAGTGCCACCATTGTTAACATGGTACGTGTATGTAATGGTGACCCTCTTTCCTGAGACTTTACCTTCAACTTACCATCAGGCGCGGTGAAGTCAAATTGACGTGTCCTAAATATAAAAAAAAATTGTAGGTAAATTCTAGATGGAATTTTACTCACAAATCATTTATTTCTATAAAACGAATAATTACATTTATATGTATTAAAATGTTTGACCTTGTTTAATTTCATCGGCGTATATTAAAAAAATATAAATATCCAAAATGTCGATTACCAGTATATGCAAAAAGTATGACGCCTTTACCCTATTTTTAGTTTATCACTGATATCTTAAATAATTATTACATCATGTCAAGTTTGGGGTGTGTGTTGGGTAACCTCCTCGAGTGTCGTTCCGATTCCGATCCCGCTGCAGTCCGGCGGGAACGGAATCGGAGCGGCCGGTACACCCATGGCGGTGGTCAATGGCTTCCCCTTCATGGGGTTGGCATTGATCGTCGGCTAATACCCAACGTGGCGGGAACACATCGCTCTCCGTACTCCTCTGCTTTCAGAGGAGACTGGATGAGCGATGGTGTTAGTGGCTGAGGCCACCATAGGGTCCTGGGGGATCCAGGGGCGGGTTGGCCCACTGCTAACGCAGGGGCCGCCGGGCATTTGTGCCGCCGCTGGTGAGAGAGGACTAGCCATCCTCTCGCGTTCCGTAATCGGCAGGTGATCAACAACGACCTGACTGGTGGCTCCAGAAGGGTACGCTGTGAACTTGCCGACCGAAGGGCTTGCCTTTATTGGCCGGCCCACGACAAGGAAAAGTCTATAACACCCGACAGCGAAGTCGTCAAAACCTATGGATACCAGCCGACCTCCATAGTATATAGGCTTATCCAGGTGCAGGGGGCTCCGCCTGGACGGACCATCTTTCCCCCATACTCGTGGGACATACTATGGCAAATGTTAACATTAAAAATAAAAACAAACCCGACGATTTGAAAAACGACGACCAAGGCGCGGACAATGATATCTGAGAGGAAGGAGTGGAGGTAGTTGGGGGTGAAGAGGAGGTGAGGCGGCGGCCTCACTCGCGGTCGGGTAAGGCCGTCTTCACCAGAGCCGCTACTCCACTACCGATAGGCGGGGAGACGGACGCGGACATTGCGTCTGCGGCGTCGACGGCTGGTACCGACAATGAGTCGGTATCCAGCCGTATGGAGACCGAGGAGGGTCTCCGACGAAAGCGGCCACGCTCGGGTGGACCGTCTCGTGACCGGAGCAAACGCCCTGGGCAACGGGCGACCTCCTCGAGCGAGGAGGATCGGCTGGCTAAAATACTGGCCACTTCGGCAAGTAGAGTGCCGAGTGCTCCAATGCAAGGGAGCTTTTTTCGGCCCTGGCCCGGATAACGGACGCTCTAAAGGGGGCACAGAACGTGGCCGGGAAAAGTAAGACGGTGGCGGAAAACGTCGCCGTCGCCAAGACGGCTCTGGAGGAGCTTCTTGCCAGGAGCGTCTCTGAGGAGGAGGCGAAGCCCAGGGCCCGGGTCACAAGCCTGGAAACTGAGCTCGCCAACTCCCAGGAGCAACAACGGGCCCTCCGGGAGGAGGTTAAGCAGCTGACACAGCTGGTCAGGGGATCCCCCCCGGAGGCCCATAAGCCGCCAAGAGCCCAGGAGACGGCGGCCCAGCTGAGGGCACCTGCGCCGTCAGGAGTGGCGCCTAAGACGGCGGCAAAGTCGGTGCCTAAGGCAGTAGCCAAGCTGACGCGACGTCCAAGACGGCACCTGAGGCGGCAACCACAACTGCGCCGAGTGTGGTACAGTTGTTGGCGGCGATCGAACGGCGCCTCGGCGTATTGGAGGACCGGGCGTACCGACCTCCGCTGGCGCGGCCCGCATCCTACGCCACTGCCACCGCAGGAAATCCCGGTCCCAAGACAGGGACCGCCGTCCCTGCGAACCAACCGCCGAATAAGGCCAATGGGAAAGGCCAAAGCCGCTGCGGCGAAGGCGCCGAAGAGGCTCCGTGCCCCATTCTCCACTGCCGTCGTCCTGACGGTGACGACGGAGGGTGTGGAGAAGGGCGTGGGGTACGCCCAGGTCCTGAGGCAGGTGAAAGCCTCTGTGGACCTCAAGGCCCTCGAGATTGAGGGTGGGCTCCGGTACAAGACGACTCGCACCGGAGCTCGCCTTCTCGAGGTCTCCGACGCCACCAGCGGCCCCAAAGCAGACGCCCTAGCGGCCAAGCTGAGGGAGTCGCTGGACACGGAAGCCGTCCGCGTCACCAGACCCAACAAATGCGCAGGTTTGCGCATTTCGGGTCTGGATGATGCGGCCACGACGGATGAGGTTATCTCCGCCGTCGTGGAGGCGGGCGGCTGCCCCCGTGATCAGGTGAGCGCTGGAGAAATCCGCTTCAGCTCCACCGGTCACGGCACGGCAGTTGTCAACTGCCCCGTCGCAGCGGCGCAGAAAATTGCGGACGAACGGAGCCTCCTCGTTGGGGGCTTCCTAAAGGCGCGGGTGCAACTCCTGCTGCCCCGCGAGACCAGGAGCTTCAGGTGCCTGGCCGTGGGGCATGTGGGAGTGCAGTGCACAGCGGGAGACACCGTGCTTCCGCTGCAGTCAGCCCGGTCACAAGGCCAGTGCCTGTGATGCTCCGCCACGCTGCTACAAGTGCGTAGCAGAGGGTAAAGCGGCGGAACACCGGGCGGACAGCCGTACCTGCGCCGCCTCGAGGCCAAAGCCCCGTTCGTCCGCAACGGGTAGTGGGGGTGCCGCTCAAGAGCGGCCACATTCGCGGCGGGATGCGGAGATGGACGTCCATTAATGGACACACCAATCCGCATCCTGCAGGTGAACATAAACCACTGCACCGGTGCTCAGGATCTTCTGTACCAGAGCATCGTGGAGTGGTCTATCAATGTGGTCGTGGTCGCTGAGCCGTACTGGGTCCATCCCGGAAGCCCGGTGGACCTGGAGAGCGTAGCGACCGTCTTCGGGGGTTCCGCCGCGGACACCTCGCGCCTTGCAGTCATTGCAAGGGGCCGAGGCTGTGTCGCGGCGGACTATGAGGGTTTGGCTGTCGTGGCCGTCTACTTCTCGCCAAGCCTTGACCAGTATGAGCTTGAGCTATGGCTCGCAGGACTGGACATCGTTCTCGCTGCGTGCCGTCCTCGCCCTGTCTTGGTCCTGGGAGACTTCAACGCCTGGTCTCTGGCTTGGGGCTCCCGGGAAACCAATGCCAAGGGGCGAGTTCTGGAGGACTGGGCCAACACCCGTGGCCTAGAGGTCCTCAACCGGGGGAGTGTCGCCACCTGGGAGCGACGGGGGCTCAGTTCGGTCTTAGATGTTGCATTTGCGACCCCTGCTCTCGCCCGCCGCGTCCAGGGTTGGTGCGTGGTGGAGGAGGAGGAGACGTCATCGGACCACAGGTACATTCGGTTCAAAGTCTTCCCTCCACCTAACCTACCGCCGACTAGAGCGAACCCCCCGGATCCACGTTGGGCGCTCAGACGCCTGGATCGGGAAGCTCTCCTGGAGGCATCTATTGTGTAGGCCTGGATTCCGTCACCGGCCAGGCCTGCCGATGTCGACGCAGAGGCCGAATGGTTCTGGAGAGCCATGTCGCATATCTGCGATGCGGCGATGCCTAGGGTTAAGCCCAGCCCGGCAAAGAAACAGGTGTACTGGTGGTTAGCGGAGATCGCACAGCTGCGAGCAGCATGCGTGACCGCTCGCCGCCAGTACACCAGGTTTCTCCGGAGGCGTCGCCGCCCAGACGATGCGGCAGCCCGAGAGGCGGAGCTATATGGGGCGTACAAGGGGGCCAAGAGGACCCTCCAGGTAGCCATTAAGCAGGCCAAACGGCGGGCCCGCGAAGATCTGCTGGAGTCTCTGGAGCAGAACCCATGGAAGACCCTTACCTTGCGGTCAGGGTAAAATTCGCCCAAGGGCGCCCCTACTGACCCAGAGCCTCCAGCCGTAGCGGCTGGAGGGGATACTGGGCTCCCAGCGAGAGCGGAGGAGCATGTTCCTCCGCGTATGGCTCCGCCTCAGGCGCCTGACGCTGATAATAGCGAGAGCGATGTGCCCGAAGTCAGGGAGAGTGAACGGGGGGTAGCAGTGCTCCGGCTTAAAGCCCGGAAATGCACTGCCCCCGGACCCAACGGCATTCCAGGCCGAGCATGGGTCCTGGCCCTTGAGGAACTAGGGCCTCGACTGGTGGCGGTCTTTAGCGCATGCCTCTAAAGGGGCCAGTTTCCAAAGGCGTGGAAGACGAGGAAACTGGTCCTTATCCGGAAGGCGGGGCGGCCGGCGGATCAGCCATCCGGTTACCGGCCGATCCTGTTGCTCGACGAGGTGTGCAAGCTCTTTGAGCGGATTATTGCATAGCGCCTCGTCGAGCATCTCACGAACGTGGGGTCAGAACTGGCGGACAACCAGTTCGGTTTCCGCCGGGGGCGCTCCACCGTGGAAGCGATCATGCGCGTTAGGCGCTTGGCGGAGGAAGTAGTCTCGCGGGGTGGGGTGGTGTTGGCGGTGTCTCTCGACATCGCCAACGCCTTCAACACCCTACCCTGGAGCTGCGTTAGGGAGGCGCTCGCGTATCACGGAGTGCCTCCTTACCTCCGCCGCATTGTCGAGGCATACCTATCCGAGAAGGCCATAGTTTACCCGAGCTGGCTAGGGCCAGGGCGGCGAGAAGTGTCGTGCGGTGTTCCGCAGGGGTCGGTCCTAGGACCACTCCTGTGGAACATCGGATACGACTGGGTGCTGCGCGGTTCGTTGCTCGAGGGTGTCAGCATAGTGTGCTATGCTGACGACACCCTGGTTATGGCGCAGGGAGCAACGTACCGAAGCGCGACACTGAAAGCCACGGCAGGGGTTGCTCAAGTCGTGGGTCGAATACGGCGGCTGGGACTCGAGGTGGCACTCCACAAATCCGAAGCTATGTGTTTTCACGGGCCTCGGAGTGGGCCACCTGCGGGAACCAGCATAACCGTAGGGGGCGTAAGCATCGGCATCGAGCCCACGATGAAGTACCTTGGGCTCGTACTCGATAGCCGATGGGACTTCGGACCTCATCTCCGAAGTCTGGTCCCGAAACTGAGGGGTGCTGCGGCCGCGCTATCGCGGCTGATGTCCAACGTTAAGGGACCCAACGCCCCCACTAGGAGACTGTACCTGAGGATCGTGCAAAGCATGGCCCTATACGGGGCCCCCGTATGGGCGGAGACTCTGGCGGCCCGCAACGTGGCTGTTCTAAACAGCCCGTTACAGGCGATGGCCGTCAGAGTCATCAGGGGGTATCGCACGATCTCCGTCGAGGCGGTATGTCTCCTAGCCGGGACCCCTCCATGGGACCTGGAAGCGAGAGCCCTTGCGCTGCTGTACCAGTGGCGCAAGGAGGCGCTGGAGCGGGGTCATAGGCCGGAGCCCCGAGAAATCAGGGCTCAGCGGTCCCTGCTCCGCCAGGAACTTGAGCACCCAAGGTGGGGGGAATCCACCATTGCGGCGGTGAGACCGATCATGAAGGAGTGGTTGGAGAGGGACCATGCCTGAGGGAATGTGCCAGATGGTTACCGGACACGGGTGTTTCGGTAAGTATCTGTGGCGGGATCCACCGGGAGACAACGCCGCAGTGCCAGCACTGCGAGGATCCTGGCGAAGACACGGCGCTCCACACGTTGGTGGAGTGCCCTGCGTGGGCGAGTCAACGCCGGGATCTCGTTGCGGTCCTGGGCGTGGACGTTCTCTCGTTGGAGACCATGGTGAGGGCCGTGGTCTCCGACGGGAGCAAGTGGCACGCCGCCGCCTCTTTCTGCGAGCAGGTAATGCGCGCGAAAGAGACGGCGGAGAGGGAGCGGGAGAGAACCCTGCCCCCCGAGTTTCGCAGTCTGCGGCGTCCTCGCCTCTCATCTACGCCCGGGACTACCGACCTCCATGATTGGGGCCTGAGGACGGCAGTTGGCCAACTCGCCGTCCTTACAGAAGCAGGCCGTCGCGGAGGCGTGTCATGTGTGCCCTACACACGCCTGCCAACTCACCGAAGCGGGATAAAACCCGACCCCACCAGGCGAGGCCGCGGTGGCGGCCAAGGTCCGCCGGCAACCCTGGGGTTATCCTTTCGAGGGCTTACCCGGAGTGCCCGGCTATGAACACTTGGGGAGGACACCGTGCGGTTTTAGTCGAGGCACGACATAACCACCCCCGCTGGTCAGCGGGGGGGTATCCGAAGGGATTTCCGCACGTAAAAAAAAAAAAAGAAAAAATCATGTCAAGTTTGACAAATTCTATCTTATCATTGTCCATAAAACGTGAAACGACGTGTCTGCAATAAGGTTTTTTTTTACACGTAGGTGCACTTACCCCGGTTAACGGGGAAAGTGCGTCTATTCGCAAAGTTTTGATAAATATACAATATAATGAAAATAACGTTTTTTCAAGAAAAATTACACGTAGGTCATATAGCCAGGGGTGTGTGTTGGGTAACCTCCTCGAGTGTCGCTCCGATTCCGATCCCGCTGCAGTCCGGGGGGAACGGAATCGGAGCGGCCGGTACACCCTGGGCGGCGGTCAATGGCTTCCCCTTCACCCCTTCATAGGGTTGGCATTGATCGTCGGCCAATACCCAACGTGGCGGGAACACATCGCTCTCCGTACTCCTCTGCTTTCAGAGGAGACAGGATGAGCGATGCTGTTAGTGGTGAGATGGCCCAGGGTCAGCCGGGGTGCGAGGGATATGCTCTATGGGTAACCTTACACCCCGGCGTCTGAAGACCCGAGACGGCGTGCGGTTTTAGTCGGTGCAAGCCCGACATAACCGCCCCCGCTGGCCGGCGGGGGGGTATCCGAAGGGATTTCCGCACGATAAAAAAAAAAAAAAAAGGTCATATAGCCAAATGAATAAACTATATACCTACTTTTAGTCTTTTATACCTCGTGAGTGTACAGCCTAAAAATATTGATGTTGGTTGATGATTGATATGTAAATTAAGAAATGTATAACGCACTTGCCCCGCCTCACCTTATAACATTTCAAGAAATTTGTAACTCCGATAGGACAGGAATAGAAATATCAGATTATTAAAAAGTAATTATAGCTCTACCTAAAAATTATTTTAGGCATTGGATATTGAGAAATATTTCATCCAATTCACTTACACATTTGTAGGATCTTTAATCTTTCTGCTATTTTATCATCCTTAACAATAGCTGCACCCATAACAACATCAGAATGGCCATTCATAAACTTGGTTAAAGAGTACATAACAATGTCGGCACCGAAATCAAGAGGCTTTTGAAAATAAGGTGTCAGGAACGTGTTATCAACTCCAATCAGAATATTGCCATGGCGTTTAACCAGTTTGGTTACGGCAGCGATATCGATGATTTTCATCATTGGATTTGTTGGTGTCTCCAGCCAAACCATCTGAAGGAAAACATTAAAGCAGTTATAAGTTATAACTACCATTTTTGCCTTCTCCTTGAGAGTAGGACGAAGTAAAAATATTGGGATCGAACCGATTAAAAACATCGATACTCAGGTCACTTGTCTTTTGCCAAATACAAGGACTTCTTGTCACGGTCTCCCGAGATTGATACCAATAGATATCGTACAGGAGCCTTTAACGTACTTTAGTAGGCTTACTTTAAATGAGCTCAATGATGCTTTTGCAGCACTCCTTCTTCATGATGTATAGGTAAGTCAAAGAGATTATCTTTTATACATATTTCTTTTTGCCACATTCTTATTTTAAATAAGTGTTTTTCCACGGAGTGACCAATTATCGATACAAATCAGGTATAGCAGGAGTAGTATTCGAAGTCTGTCGCCGCACCAGTATAGTGCAAATCCACTATGAAAAGTTCATAGTGGATTAAAGTAAGACTATTTATACTGTTGATTGATGGCACTTAGTGGAACTTGCGACACATATTGAAACAATGTATCACATGTACTTTTCCACTATATATAGGTTTATTTAATAAATTACACCTGATCGGTTTCGGCTTAAGGCATTCTCAAAGTTCTAACACACAATGTTCACAATACTTAGTAACTGTCATATAAAAAACCTTTGAGAATGCCGTGAGGCGAAACTGGTCAGGTGTAATTCATTAAATACTAGCTGACCTGGTGAAGTTCGTTCCGCCTTAGAATCAAGTTATCTTGGTTACCTTATCAACTGAATTTAGTTCTAGAATGTCTCATATTTTGCCAGTATAAGCATAGTATCCCGACGGGCCATCTCAAAGCCGTAGATGGCCCAAGGTCAGCCACAGTGCGAGGGAATTGCCTTATTGGGCCACCTTACACTCCGGAATTAGAGAGCCGAGACGACGTGTGGTTTATACACTAACTAGCCGGCCAGTGGGGACTGGCCGGTGATGGGGTACACGTGGCGATTACCGCAAATAAAACCACAAAAAGGCATAGTATATGCGGAGACAATTTAAAAAAAAAAAAAATTCCTGAAAATCGGTCTTCCGTTCTTGAGTTTATCCCGGTCATCCCTAACACGACTTTTTCATTTAAATAGGTAGGTATAGTGGCAAAGTATACCTCGCGCCAAACTTCTCTTTTCTTTCTTTTCTATCGGTGTCCGAACATCACCGCTGAACTTTTAAGCTGAAATTTTGCATGAACATTCTTCTAGGGCATGGTCATAAACTGTGCTATATATATTATATATATATATGCTATAGGTATGATAGGAGCAGTAAAGCAAAAGCTTTCCGAAATTTTGTAGTTCAACCGAACTTATCACGCTATTCCTGAAAGGTAATGATCAGTCAAGTCTCAAAACTCCACAGAGTTACACACTTTTAAAAGGGGATACATACGGAGTTTCGAATGCCGTCCTTGCGACGCACGCTGCTGTGAATTATTTTTCCGCTACCTCACAGGTTCGAAAGCTCATGGACTCGAATGAAATATTCACGAAAGAGGCTGTTTCGAAAAACATTTTCAGTGCCTCATACGCTCGAATATAGTCACGTTATCGAAATCCAACTTTCCGGACTAGTGGTTCCTCTGTTGGGGTCACGAAAGTTTACGGCAAGAAGTGCTATCTATGAAGAGATATCTCTGTGTACAGTGCTTCCTATGTACCGAGATGTTTACAAACAATGTTTTCTATCAACAACATTTTCGGCTAAAAGTGCTGTCTAGGAATAGAGATTTTTATTAGCTGTGCTTTCTGTATGTAGTCGTATCGTACAAGCGTGTTTCTATCTTAGGTTCCACACTCAGTCCGGAAAGTTGTAATTCGATAGTAGTTTTGAGGTCAAATAGTTGGATTGCAGATGCAGCTGCAAATATTTGACCCAAAAAATATTGTTAAATAATATAATATATTTTTCGCTTCGAACCACTAGTTCCTGAGATAGCACGCTAGTTCAACCGAACAAACTCCTCAGCTTTATTATATTAAGTATAGATAGAAAAAAAAAACATAAATTTAAGGGTTAAAGCATCCGGTATTGTAGGAAAAGGGAATTATGGTGCGGCATAGAAAAGAGGTGTCCAACCATTTGGTCCTAGATGGAATTATTTTCACCTTATTTTCTCTGTATAATATTTATCTATGTATTTAGAGCGCATTCTACGACCCATATTACAAGCTAGTTCTGCTATGGTAACTCTTAGCTAGCACTAGTATCGTACCGTAGTATCGTAACGTGTCCTAGAATATTATTATTTTATAATGAAAATCAGCCTCAAACGGAAAAGGGGCAGACGAATCTATCTATATTTTTGAGTTAAAACCCTACGTACATCACAAGATTGTGTTTATTCAATACTAGCTATTGCCCGTGGCTTCGGCCGCGTTGGATTCTGATCCAGTTCCCGCTTCCCATGGCAATCTATTCTATGGAAAAAAAATAGCCTATGCGCTATTTCAGGCTATGTTAAATGAACGATTCTGAACACAATTTTTTTTTATTCTTTTCTGTTTGTCTGTTCGCGATAGATGCAAAAAGTACTGAACGGATTTTGATGCGGCTTCTTCTATGCGAAAGGTCTTGATCATACTTAAAGTCTGTCTTATGGTTATTTACAATTGGTTAAGTAGAACTGGAGATATAACCAAATAAAAACCGGCCAAGTGCGAGTCGGACTCGCCCATGAAGGGTTCCGTAGCAGCAAGTAAAATTTTTATATTTGAGTTGTTTATATGAAAGGTAAATTGCAGTTTACAATTTAAGACGTTTTAAAAAAACTACTCACTAGATCTTGTTCAAACCAATTATCGGTGGAAGTTTACATCATATATATTTTTTAGTTTTATCACTCTCTTATTTTAGAAGTTACATTTTACCACTTTGGAAGTGTCTCTCGAGCAAACTATTCAGTTTAGAAAAAAATGATATTAGAAACCTCAATATAATTTTTGAAGACCTATCCATTGATACTCCACACGTATAGTATGACGAAAAAAATATTTTTGAGTTTCAGTTCTAAGTATGGGGAACCCCCAAAATTTATTGTTTTTTTTTCTATTTTTGTGAAAATCTTAATGCGGTTCACAGAATACATCTACTTACCAAGTTTCAACAGCATGGTTCTTATAGTTTCGGAGAAAAGTGGCTGTGACATACGGACGGACAGACATGACGAATCTATAAGGGTTCCGTTTTTTGCCATTTGGCAACGGAACCCTCAAAACGATAACAGACCTCCGCGCCGGCGGAGCCGCGGGCATTAGCTAGTTTATAATATTTGTAGGATAATGGAAACGTAGAACGCATTAGTTTTCATCATCAAAGACTTAACGTCTTATACATTAGGTACTATTACAATATGTATCGCAACTTTGCAATAAAACGTGGTCACCCCAAAAAAAAGGGCTGTAAAACATACATTGACGTCATTGAAGGTCAAATTTTTTTGCTGCAAAGGGCAACTCAAACCTTGGTAGGTATATCTCAATGTACCCAATATCGTTCTAAGTTCAGAGAGGCCAAGAAGTTTGATACGACTTATACAAGTGATACATTATTTCAATATTTTAAGTAAGATTTCTACATAAATAGCTCGGCAAGCCATCAGGTTGTATTTATACCTAATTAAAACCACTAACTTATTAGTGATAACCGTATCTACCTTGGTATTTTTTTTAATTCCCTTTTGGATATTATCAATATTCGTGAAGTCCTCAAATGTAACTTCAATTCCCATTCTTGTTATAATTTCGCTGAAAATAAATAAAATATTTACTTATGTACTTAAACTTACTAGGTAGGTACCTACTTAAATAAAATAAGAAAGGTATTTTTAAAAAGCCAAGATATTAGTTCTATTTCCTTACGTGAAAATGCAAGAAGTTCCGGAGTAGATATCATTACTGGAAAGAATGTGGTCTCCCTGGCCTAGCAGTGTAAAAATTGTCATCATTGCTCCATGGCCGGAAGCGAAAGTGAAACCATGTTTTCCGCCTTCTAATTGTGCTAAGCAATGTTCCAAAGTATACCTTGTCGGATTGCCGCATCTACCATAATATATTTTCTGAAATATAAGTAAAATTACGACACCAGAAATAGTTTTCAACTAGTTACCTACTTACATTTCGCGATGTTTTGTAAATTAAAATCTTTAAAAGTCTGTTAAGATACCTACACCTTTTACAACGGGTTCAGATAGTTTGAATGTAGCTGCTGTTACTATAGGCTGCAACACACCATTGCAAAACTCATCTGATTCACACCGGGAGTGAATAGTAGCAGTGGCAAAGCCTGGCTTTTGCTCCAAGAATCCCTGATTCGCCATCTGAGAACAGATATGAAAACAAACAGAGACAATAATGAAAATTAATTAAACGCACGAAATTATTCCATAAAATGGCGCTGCTTGCAGATTTTTTTTATCCGAGCGCCAATTAAAAACAACCGAAGTTTTTACTGAGAGCCGCCCTGGGTTCTTTCTCATCTCTAGTTACTTTTGTTTGGAGTCCTTAGTTACATTACTCTTTCATACCAGTTCTCGCTTATTAGTAAATAAGCGAGCAGTAGCTCGCACGTCCATTCCGCATACTTTTCTTTCGTTCTTTCAGACTATTACAGGGTGATACGTTGCTACTGCCTCTGTGGCGCTACCGCTAGGTAGTACATTCGAATGCTACGACAGGTTGCGCGGGTTCGATTCCCGCTCAGTGCAAATATTTGTATGAATGAATATGTCTATTTGCATTGGTCTGGGTGTTTCTATGTATAATATGTATGTATTTACAAAAAAATAATATATTAGTATGTTTATCTGCATTCTGGAACCTATAACACAAGATAGTTAAACTATGCTTACTTTGGGTCTAGAAAGCGCTGTGTAGAATGTGGTAGAATATTTATTTATTCCTGCTAATCTACTAGATTTTTTTACTTTTATTTCTTTTCTTTTTGGGTAACAATATTCACTGGACGTTTGATATTTATCTTTTGCATATCTCTCATTTCGACAGTTTACTTAATTTCTACGGTTATACTTATGACATTGGGCTGGGACATTGGTTCCAAGTCCGTGGACCACTCTCCTACTTCTTTCCATAATTTGGTTTATAATGGCTTTTACATAAGCGACTTCCGTCTGGCAGCAGGTGCGCCAGCTTGCAGGTGAAATTGGCTTACAGGCCATTGGCTTTAGGCTTAGGCTTATTGACCCCATAGGTACGAGTACCTACTACCTACCTATTTAACAAAGAGGACGCAACTAAACTAACTAACATCATGAAGATTAGGGACCGTTGTACTTTAAGGAGGTATTGACCTCAGTAGTTACGACTAAATCGTAACATTTGGTTAATAAGAGGCCGCAGTTTCAAAGCCTAGTGGAATGGGTAATGGACTGCTGAGACGAGGTCTCGGGTTCGATCCCAGGTTTTACCATGGCACACACCAATGACTTTTCGATGCTTTTCGAAGTTATGTGTGTATTTATCGCAAGCTTATAAGTGCCCGGTTAATGGCAATAGGCTCGCCACCTATTATTAGTACATTGGGACCTAAACATAAACTGGCGAAATGTGGGTGCTAGCACCTCTGCCTACCCCTTCGGGGATATAGGCGTGAGTTTATGAGTTTATGTTTGTGTAGTTTCAAAGGTTTAAGATTATACCACAAAAAGGGAAAACTCTCCAAGGTACAACATACCTGATAGACCTTAGTTTGGTCCACTTTTGTTGGACATATAAGGGTCAAATGAAGATAGACTCCAGCCGGCTTTAGGTAGTTTATTTTTTAATTATACTAATGTCTTGGAAAACTTTTTCAATTCAATTAGCCCACAGCGATGTACCTCGGCCAATGTTCAATGTGCTTAGTTAATTGGGGGAGTGGAAGTACAACATAGTACATATCCATTTCTTTAAATTACTTTTATAAACACACTTAATGTTGAGGCAAGTTACGAACAAAAATGCTATTTGTTACTTTCATAAATCGAGATTAGATTGAGACAAAAATATTGATAAAAATAAAGAAGCAATAAGTATAGTCAACGACTACCATAAATATTATTATTTTAAAGAGCAGGAGATTTAAAAGAAATAGGATTGTTCTAGATACAACTCTGTCCAACGTAACACAGGTTCCCCTACAAGTAGCGCAACAAATGGCGTCAGCCTCTAGTAGGTGCAGAGGATACGCAATACTCGTTTCCCAGTACCTACAGCTACTCAGTGTAAATTTTTGAAACGTACTTGTCATAATACCTAGTTATTATAACTTCAAATATACGTGAATGTAACACTGTCAGGTATAAAATCCAAACTCAAACAATATTATTTGTTCAGTTCAGTTCATTTTTATGTAAAGTTTTGTTTTTAAAATAATAAAAAAAAAGAAATTAATAAAAGGTTGAACATATGTAATAATGAAATTTCTATGACTGGAATCGAGAGCACCTACAATCTAATTGACCTAATGTTTTTCATAATTATGTACACTCAAGTATGTATGTTAAAAAGTAATTCTTACCGAATTTAAAAGGGTCATTTGAGTCATTACACCGCTTTTTTTATTAGTAGTTATCTATATTCGCCTTGTTTGTGAGACTGCTAAAGGTTTTCTACCCTTATATTTAAATTTTATTTTCCATCTCTTTTCCCTCTACAGGTAGCCACGAGAGGAAGACACCGATAGTGTTGTACAAATAATAGCCGCTAAACGCTTACCAACGGGTGGATCGCGTGCTTATTTGCTGCCTTAGTAATATTTAAAAAAAACCGGCCAAGTGCGAGTCGGACTCGCACACCGAGGGTTCTGTATGCTAAATAATACACGTGTGCTCAGTAGGTCCGTTTATTTGAGACTGCCGCCGAAACCTGCCCACATACACAACACCTCCACCCTTATTTAATAATAACAATCTTAACTAAATTATATTTACAATAAGTCTAGTTAACCTTTTTTTTACCCTTAAATTACAGGAAATACAAATCTTAACTGGCAATTACACAAGTAACTAGGACAATTTATTTTAATAGATTTACAGCTACAATGCTTAAACTAAAATTAAATGCTACTACATATAATTATTTGAACTGGAACATAGAACTATTTCCTACCTAGCTATGCCTACTTAGTCTATTTCTTCGAAGCCATAACGCATAGGTGGTCTCCGATCTCGTATAGGATGTTGACGTTCTACAGTAACGCTATCACCTGGCTCTTTGTCCGAAGACCCCCTGGGACACACGGGAGGGAAACGGACGATACGGGGTGTAGCTGCACAGGTGTCTGGAGCTTCTGTGTTCCCTGAGGTCGGACTGCTCGCTGTCCCTACGCTCACCCTTTCCGCAAAACCCTCATCGTGAACTGGGTTCACATCCCTGGTTATCGGTATGGCTAAAGATCTGCGTGAATGCTTATTTAATTGTAATTTGCTAGCAACTGTATCAAAGCCTACTCTGTTATCGACAAAACTATTTTGTCTATTTCTCGTAACTCTTTGTCTTAGTTGGTCAATATGCCTATGAATTCCGGTTCCATTGTGAGATTCGACCACGTAATCACTGCCTCCTAGTTGTTTACTAACTGTACCCGGTAACCACTTGTCTGCGTTGTTGTACTCGCGATACCAGACCGGCGCGCCCGGTGACAGCTGACGCTGCGAGCCCCCCGCACAACGCTCGCTGTACTCCTGTCGGCCCGCTATTCGAGCTTCCCTGTCCGGCTTAAGATTATCTAATCGCATACGCAGATTACGACCTTGCAGTATATTGGCGGGACTATCACCTGTAGTTGCGTGGCTTGTGTTTCTGTAAGCTAGTAAAAACCGACACAAAGCTGTGTCCACATTAAGGTTCTGTGTAAAAGCTTTTTTAATGACCCGTTTACACATCTTAACAGCATTTTCGGCGGCGCCGTTCGATGCAGGATGATATGGAGCCGAAAATATGTTTGACGCCATTACTTTTAAGAAATTCTGAACTTGAAAATGGTGGACCGTTATCACTCACAGTTTGTTTAGGTAAACCGAATTTAGACCATAACTCACGAAGAACCGAAATAATCGCTTGTGCGGTCGTTTTTTGCATTTTTATGGCTTCAATCCATTTCGAACATGAATCGACTATCACTAGGTATTTTAATCCATCTATAGGTCCTAAAAAATCTAAATGAAGTCTAGCCCACGGTTGGTTCGGCCACGGCCAGGAGCGCGGCGCGTGCTCCGGCGGCATGTCGGCCACCGCGGCGCACACCGAGCAGGCGCGGCACGCCGCCTCCAACGCCTCGTCGATCCCTGGCCACCAGACGTAGCTCCGGGCCAAGGCTTTAGTTTTAACGATTCCCATGTGGGTGTCGTGAAGCTCGGATATAATATTCTCCCTGCAGGTAGTAGGTATCACTACCCGATGCCCCCACATTATACAACCAAGTTCGGCGTAAATTTCGGGTTTTCTGTTGAAATACGGTTTTAGTTCCTTTATGTCAATGTCTTTTGGCCAACCGTCCATCAGATAGCTCAATACGCGACTCAAAAGGGGATCACGGCTCGTTTCCCTTTTTAAAACATTGTAATCTAACAACATAGCCTCTGTTGAAAAATGTAAATAAGTTTGTTCCGGTAATTCTACTTCCTCCTTCGCGACATAATTTTTTTTGAGAACCAATTAAGCGCGATAACGCGTCTGCCGTATTTTTATCCGTCCTAATGTACTCGATATCAAAATCATAAGCTGCTAGTTTTATGGCCCAGCGTTGTAGTCGACTGGCAGCTGCGGCCGGAATGCCGGTGTTCGGCCCAAAGATGCTAACTAGAGGCTTATGATCCGTACGTAACACAAACTTTCTTCCGTACAGATACTTCTGGAACTTTTCAATCGCAAATATAATCGCTAAGGCTTCTTTTGAATTTGACTGTAATTTAATTCGTTATGCGAGAGCGCCCGCGAGGCATGTGCGACTACGCGCTCGTCGCCGTCGCCGCCGGCGCCGCACTGCGACAGCACGGCGCCGAGGCCGCGCGAGCTCGCGTCCACCGTCAGCACCGACTTACAATCCATATCAAAATGAGCCAGAGCCTCGGTGCTACTCAATAACCTTTTCACTTCATTGAAAGCCATAGTATGTTCCTTTCCCCACCGCCAATGCCTACCATTTTTTAAAAGACCGTAGAGTGGCGTTAAATGACCGCTAAGGTTCTTAATGAACTTCCCATAAAAATTTACCATACCTATGAAAGATTTAAGTTCTGTTATATTAGTAGGGTGAACCATCGTTGCTATAGCCTTTACCTTATCAGGATCCACGCGGACTCCATTCCTATCGATTATATAGCCTAAGTATTTTACCTCTTTAGCAAAAAATTCGCATTTACTCTCTTTAATTTTCAGGCCGTTTTTGTCTAAAATGTCGAGAACTTGTTCTATTGATTTAATATGACCATCAAGAACTTTGCTTTTTATCAATATATCATCGTAGAAAACTACTACGTTCGGGACATCTTTAAATAAATCCACCATTATTCTCTGGAAAATCCCAGGGCTAGACACTAGTCCGTAAACAAGACGAGAGTATTTAAATAAGCCCTTATGTGTGTTTATAACAGTGTAGGCTCTCGAATGCTCTGGGATAGATCTAATTTCGTAAAATATTTATTTCCGCAAATATCACTAAATAAATCCTCCATTTTTGGAATCGGAAATCTATTGACTGCTAAGACTTTGTTAAGAGTTACCTTGTAATCAGCGCAGATTCTTAACCCACCATCGGCCTTACGTACGACAACCAGAGGTGTGGCCCAGTCGGAATGCGCCACCGGCTCGATGACGCCGGCGCGCAGCATGTTGTCCAGGCTCGGCGTCCACGCGCTCGCGCAGCGCGTACGGCAGCGGCCGCGCGCGGCAAAATATCGGCACCGCTCCCTCCCTCCCTTTGATAATTACACAACACTGTACAAACCTATAGGTATATATGTAAAAGTAGTAGTATTTTCAATTGAATACCTCTACGCGTTCATGAGAAAAGAAGTAGTAACTTAAAAATTTTCAAAAATATTTTTTATTATGATGTAACTAAAAATTTACGGTTTTCGCAATTTTTCCTTTATCTGTACTATAAGACGTTACTTCGTAAAAAATTTCAAGATTCTAAGTTCACGGGAAGTACCCTGTAGGTTTTGATTCCCGTGCGAGTTTCGAAAATTTGCGGAAATTTGCGGCATAAACGGCTGTATCTTTTGATTGCTTTGACTTAGAAGTTCGATTTTTTCACAGCTCCAAGGGACAGTAGACCTGAGTATTAGATATAAATTTCAGTTTGATACCTCCACGCGTTCCTGAGAAAAACGGTCTTGACAGACGGACGGACGGACAACGAAGTGATCCTATAAGGGTTCTGTTTTTTCCTTTTGAGGTAAGAACATCAACAATGCCTAACGGATTTTTGTTAGTACCTATTCCCAACAAACACTGCCCAGTGACATTTGTCCAGTCAAAATTGGGCTGATTATAATGTTACGAATCTCTTATTATATTTTATAATGCCTTGTGGATACAACATGTACCTTTTATAAAATCTAAATAAACATAGAGGTTCATTTATATTAAACTTCGTCTGGTCATTTAAAATGCATTATAGTAGGTAAGTCCTAACGCTACGAGTGCTTTAATATAATTTCTTTTGTCCATCAATTGCGCAATAATTAGGTACTTATTAGATATAATTTGGCAAATTAGTAACGATTGGTGTCCAGAATCAAATGCTTGCGTAGGTCCCAAGTACAATCAAATTGTTTGTGATAGATAACTGCAAGCCTAACCAATGAATAATACGTATATATGTGGCTATATACTTAGTGCGAACAATAATGAACATTATACAGAATGAAAGCTGGCAGGGAAGAGACCTTAAATACTAAGTAGACTGTACTTTAAAATGTGAGAGTTACTGCTGAATTGATGATGAAAAGCACCCTGTGGGCAGAGGTATCTATAGGGGATGAGATAGGTTCCTACCTTTTTTTTATGTAGGGTACCTAGGTACGTCAATATGACTACACCTCGCCTGACGGTAACCTAAAGGGGAAGTCTCAGGATGGGGGTCACCGTTGCAGACCCAAGTAATGCTGCAAGGGCGGTACTCAATTTGACGGCCTCATCAGATGCTTTTTGACGCCCAGCTTGAAGGGCCCGGGCATAGATTATTATATATATATACTAGGGCCCGGGATTGTAAGGAGAAGAAAACACTTTTACCGCAGTGGGCAAGATTAGGAAGCATATTTCATGTTTGAAAGTGACAGTTCGTTGAGGTGGGCGCGGGTTATCTATATTCTGTCAATGATCTGAAGCATAAAGGTTAAAACTATGTTTGTAAACATTGTTAAGGACAAGATATAATTTAAATTCGATAAACATAATGAATACCTATAAGCCGTACAAACAGTACGGACGCGCGTCCTAGACGTGTCTTTGTAACACCCCGCGCACTTCTTAACCACTCCGCTCACCCCGCGCAGGAATGCGCGAATTGTTACAAATACACATCTAGGACGCGCGTTCTGTTTGTCCGGCGTCAAACAGTACATTTTATTAGAATGTCGTGTGTCGTGTATTGACCTTTAACCTATCTACTGATCTACGAAAAATACCTATTAATTTATTTTTAGAGTCAAGAACCTGAATCCGGGCATATATAATAGGTATTTAGCCGTAGTATGTACAAGTTAATTTCATTTTGAATACCTAGTTCATCATCATCATCTTAACGTGATTCCCGATTGCAGCCGATGCTTACACTTCGGAGCCCGGGATCCGCTTACTCCTCCTCTTGGTTTGGCTTTTACGGCTTTTATGGGAGCGACTGCCTTTTGACCTCCGAACCCCGAGCGGAAAACCTGCGCCAGAGCCTCATCCGTTAACCAAAAGGTGTACCAGCTTGCAGGACTTGCAGGTGAGGTTGGCTTGGGACCCGAAGATCTTGATAGGGCCCCAGAAACACCTGGTTCAAGAGAGCTTTTGAGCTCGAATTTATTGGTAAAGACCTAGCTAGCTTAGACTTTGACCCATATAGCTACCTAGTAGGACTGTGAGTATCCAGACTTTTAAAGGGCTTAGATTTAGGGTGCTGAAGTTGCTCTCACATTTTTAAAGACATTAAATTTCAGAGTTTCAATTTATATGTAGGTAGGTATTTTCATTTAAAAGCACATAAGTACACTATTTTATTTTACGTAATTTAATTGAACAAATTTCGGGTTTCTCATATGGGTAGGTAACTATAGATACCTACGTAGGTACCTTTTTTTTTTTTTTTTTTCGTGCGCAAATCCCTTCGGATACCCCGCCGCCGGCCAGCGGGGGCGGTTATGGCGGGCTTGCACCGACTAAAACCGCACGCCGTCTCGGGTCTTAAGACGCCGGGGTGTAAGGTTACCCATAGAGCATATCCCTCGCACCCCGACTGACCCTGGGCCATCTCCGGTTTCGAGATGGCCCCCTTACTTGCTCTCCACTGTGCCATCTGCTAATCAGAGGGACAGGTGGAAAGCTTCCGAACAGCCCTCAACAGGGCCGTCCTCGCCTCGGTCGGAGTTGGCCGTAGGCGGCAGCGTCTCTCCCACCTTAGGAGAGAGGCGCTGCCGTCTCCGTTGCCCAGGGTGCACCGCGTGGAGGTCCCCAACCAAGCACCCCACCTACGTAGGTACCTACTTAAATTATAACACTCTTTAATACCAGTTGTTAACAAAATAGTCAGTAGATAAATATGTAAGTACTCAGGTTTATAGTGCTTAAGTTATTAATGCGATACTTGGACAGGTACTAAGGCCAACACACACGAAACTAACATTGCAAATAACTTCTATGACAATAACATTAAAATATTTAATACATTTTTAGAAAGGGTGACCGATTTATCTGAATCTGATAATCTTGAAACAAACATTTAAGACTCGATGGAGTGATAGATAAGTGCTTGATACTTCAGAACAATATAGACCTCAGGCAGGATGATAATAAATAAATGTACCTATGTAATTAGTTCCTTAAACCATGCAAATGGAATAATAATAAAATCAAACAATTGCTCACCAAATGCAAATAAATTTTGCCGCAACTTTGAAAACAAATTACTGAAATTTAATCTTGTACCGTGCTAATATAGCGGATAGATTACATGTGTGCTATACTCCTAAAACGTTTGTATTTGACTGAATCAAACAATCAATGAGCTATGTTTTGAAGTATCGTGTAGTATTTTGTACACGATCAAAGTAGGTAAGTAAAAACATTCAGGCGCGGAAACAAAGAGGAGCAATTTCCCAACGACTCACAGCCCAAGGGCGTACCTCCTACTGTAGACGGGTCCTATCTCTCCTTAACGAAGACCTGTATATTCGAATGCCCCCTGTTTGAGGAAATAATTAAAAATATAGGGGGAATTATGTTAAAACAATTGACAGTCACACCAAACAAATTGTATTCTACAGTACCTATTGTATTGTTTTAACATAATAATTATAACACAATATCTATAAATATTGTACTTATTATTCTATAGTATAGTATATATCACTAAGTACATAGTATAAATCGTCTGTTTGTCCCTATGTATGCTTAGATCTTTAAAACTACGCAACGGATTTTGGTGTTTTAACGATATTGTCTTCCCCGCAGCCCCGTTCCTATCCGTGGCCAAGCAATATTACGGTTGCCAGGTAAACTGAGACAGACACTCAGAAAATGTCCATCACGTTGTAAGAATATAGAGTTGAGGCGGCATGGCTTTGTCTACCTTTTTTTTTTTTTTTTTTTTATCGTGCGGAAATCCCTTCGGATACCCCCCCGCCGGAAAGCGGGGGCGGTTATGTCGGGCTTGCACCGACTAAAACCGCACGCCGTCTCGGGTCTTCAGACGCCGGGGTGTAAGGTTACCCATAGAGCATATCCCTCGCACCCCGGCTGACCCTGGGCCATCTCACCACTAACAGCATCGCTCATCCTGTCTCCTCTGAAAGCAGAGGAGTACGGAGAGCGATGTGTTCCCGCCACGTTGGGTATTGGCCGACGATCAATGCCAACCCTATGAAGGGGTGAAGGGGAAGCCATTGACCGCCGCCCAGGGTGTACCGGCCGCTCCGATTCCGCTCCCCCCGGACTGCAGCGGGATCGGAATCGGAGCGACACTCGAGGAGGTTACCCAACACACACCCCTGGCTTTGTCTACCTATTATTTTAAATGTCAAATAAAGTAGGTATTTTCACCCGCTTCCTTCCAGCTTTATATTTTCCTAGCTGCGCCCGTGACTTCGTCCGAGTGGACTTAGATCTGGGTTTTAATTTTTTCGCATTAAACTCTAATACTTTTTCTAAAATAAAAAAAGGTACCTAACGTAAGTTTCGCTTTAGAATAACAGCTATCTGCCAGTGAAAATCCCGTCAACGTCAGTCTAGCACCCTAGTTACTTAGGAGTAGTTAGGAAATTAGCCGGAACAAACAGACAGACAGGCAGACAATTTTTTTTGTTATAATACCTTTATTGGTAGTTTATATACCTTTGGTCCCGAGAAGATCTAAAGTAAACCGCTTCGACTGGTTTGAACTTTGAAGCGGTTTGTGATGGTTTGTGGTTTGTGATAATGATTGCAGAATAAGCATTCACTAAAATTACAGAATTGATTTCCCGCCAAAATGCAAAAACATGTCAAATGTCAAATAAAGTTTTTTCTAAATTATACTTAAAGATTATTTTTGTTTGTAAAAGATCTTCCAGTACCGCATTTTAACAGCTTTTATAATGAAAATTGATAGCAAACCTCTGAGGTATGCTCACGCCGAAGGTCACACAGACGTATGTTACACTGAAGATGGGCAGTAAGTTCTCATATATGGTACTTTAATTTTGCATCATAGAAATTCGCCAAAATAACTTATATGCTTCTTAATCCAGGCATATCATAACATGTGGTAATGATGGGGACGTGAGGATATGGGTGGACATAGAAGATGATGATCCTAATTCGCACTGTGTTGGAGAAAATGCACTTGCTGTATGCTATAAAGAGAAGAGACTGTATGTGGCCACAGATAATCATACTGTTCAAGCTTATACTTACCCAGCATTTGATAAAGATGGTATTGTTACGAGGTTTACTGCACCAGTTACACAAATTAAGTCAACTAATAAAATTGAGGTATATATATTGTAATTATCAGTTTTTTTACTTTTTCACATACTTCAAAGATTATCATTACTTTAATATTCACTACTATATATGTTCTGGCAATTAATTACTTTGATGAGGGTTGGGGTGTATGGGGTCCCACCATGATAAAGATCTTGGTGGGCACCATACACCCCAACCTCACCTACAAGCCGGTACACCTGCGTAATGACGGAAGAGACTGATGCAGACTATCCTCTCCAGAATGGGGGTCCGTCTGATGAAAGCCATCATAAATCAATAATTGTGGAGTAGGACAGCTTCAAAGTGCAAGCATAAGATGCAACTGAGATTGTACCATTTCTCAGAGAACAGTGGGAGTGCTTATGATGGACTCAAACAAACTAACCTCTGTACCTACAGTCTATCTACGCTACATGTATTCTGTATATTTTGAACCCATCTATATCTATCATTGTGAGTTTGCTCATAGTAGAGGAATATTTTTATTGTTTAAAAACACACAAACATTGATATCTGTTTCTAGGCTTTGGGGTGTACTTCAGAGAATATGGAAGCAAAGATATGTAACTTAGAAGGTGGTGCTCCACTGTTTGTCATGGCGGACCATAAAGGCCCGGTATTAAGTATTGCTGTATGCCCGCACATGAAATTTGCAAGCACCGCCTGTGGAGACACCAAATTGAGAATATGGGATATTGATGCTCAGAAAATGATTAAAGAAATTGCATGTGTACCAAAGATAAATACATTTTATGCTGCCAAAGTGTTATGTAAGTAAAACTAAAAGGAAGATTCTTATCTGTGAAACACTTGTTTCAATATTTAAGAGCAAGTACATTATATAGTGCTAAAATATATGAACTTTGTTCTCTGAGTATTTTAGTGATCCTCAGAGAAAAAGTAATCTTTTTTTTTATCTCAATGGAAACATTGTAAATTTGTTAGTGTGTGGCAATTTTTGTTGCTGTCTAAAGACCTTTACCATGATCATGTTAATTCCATTATCGTAACTGTGTGTCACAGAATGTTAAGTTTAACAGTCAGTAATGCTGTTCCAGGTCGAATGGATTTTGAACCAACTGAAGGTAAATATTTAGCGTACCCAAACAACCGTGAGATCATTTTATTGGACTGTGAAAGTTGGGGTCAGAGAATGACGTTTACACACAATTTGGTGAGTATTTTACTAGATAAAAATGATGTATCTATACATTAAGCAAATTAATAGATTTCAATTATTGAAAAATCCTTAGTTAACCAACTCTAGAAATCGGTTATAAGTAATTTAGGGGCCTTCAATAAATTAGGTCATATGTTATGACCCCTAAGTTTTGTGACATAACATTTCAAAATTTAATTTGAATGTTTGATTTGAAGTTGATTTCATTAAAAATTTATTGAAATGGAAGTTAAACTAATAGTAATGTATGTGACGTCACAATACGGACGGGAGTCTCACAAATGTTAGCAGCTGTGACAATACTCAATCCATTTATTGCATTTGATAATGTGATACAGTTGTCAGATTAAAATTAAGTTACAATTATGAACCCTGTCGGACACAGCACAATGTTTGGAGAGAGGAATTGTTTGTTATACTTAATTATTATATTATCTTAGTATCAGTTTATATTTTAGTAACACTAAAATATAAATTAATACTATATTATATACTATGTTTACAAGGACAGGGTTGGGGGTATATATATACCTATGACTCGATGCAACTAGTATCCTGGCGTCAAGCTTTCCCTATTGAATAATGTGGGTTTTCAACTCTTTCATATTTCTAGATAAAGTGTGCTATATCCCAATGCTTGTTTTCACCATGTGGAGAATACTTAGCTGGCAGCACTGTTGCTGGACAAATTGCTGTGTGGGAAATTGGGTCTGGCGCCTGCATCGATATAATTGAACATCCCAGCTCACACAATGTAACTGCTATGGCTTGGAATCCTAAAGGTAATAATGTAAAGTAAGCTGTATGGTGTGAAATTTGGTGAACACGGGTAGGAAAAAAACTCAGGACTCACCTGAAGTCTTCTCGCCTTCGATAGCTCCCACTAGTTCCTTGGTCACACCATATAACAAATTAACAGTTTGTAGTAAAGATTATGCGCGTGAGTGACCCGGGTCTTACGAATGTAAATTAGCGGTATAATGTAGTTTGCGAACAAACGAACACGAAAAACTGCGTGTTTGCACGGCGGGGAAAGCGGGCACACTGAGGGTATTTGAAAGTCCCAAAGACGTTGCTCGGCCCAGCTCGGTTCGGCTCGGTGCGCCATCTTCTTTTGTCCTGAGTTATAGGACAGGGACAGGAGAGGAATCGTGGAAATATATTAGTGTGCTAGATTAAAAAATGTGTATGTGTGAATGGCGTGAACATCATCCCCCGGGCTGAAGGGATATACCTTCGGAAAAGCAACAAAGTTTTTATAAACAAATAAGGAAATAAACGAAAGTATAATTAAGTTAATAAATAGAATTAAAAACTAGAATTATAGCGGCGTTAATATAGCAAATTTATTGGAGCGGTAGAGGGCAAAGCCGAACTACAGGTCTGACGTAGGAACCTGTGCGCGTTTTAATTTTAGCGGTGCGGATGATTCCGTCTTTACCGGGGTAAACTTCTTGGACTATACCCAGCGGCCAGTTAAGAGGTGGAGAGTTATCCTCGCGAATTACCACAATACAACCAGTTGTAATTGGGTTAGATGGAGTGTTCCATTTCTGTCTACTTTGGAGCGAAGATAAGTACTCGCGACTCCATCTTTGCCAGTAGGATTGTACCAGCTTCGATAATAACTCGTACCGGTTGAGTCTATTTTGCGGCACATCGGTAAAGTCTTCGGCCGGTAAGTATTTGAGCGGCGTAACATTTAAAAAATGAGAAGGTGTCAGCGCTGTAGGTTCGGACGGGTCGGAACTTAACACGCATAGGGGACGGCTATTCATGATTCCCTCTATTTGCACCAGCACAGTGTTAAACTCTTCATAAGTAAGCGTTTGCGTTCCTACTATCTTCGAGAGATGCGTTTTTACGGATTTTATGTTGCTTTCCCATATGCCACCAAAATGTGGCGCGTATGGCGGGTTTCTTCGAAACTGTATACGTAGATCTGCCAAGTTTTGGTCTAAATATTTGTCCTGCGACAATTGGTCATGAATTTCTTTTAGCATTCTATCAGCTCCGCGGAACCCTAACCCTCCATCGCTTACTATGGTACTAACGGGGCCACGGCGACTGATAAAGCGGCGGTACGCGTCTAGGAATTTTTGAGAGCTTAGTTCTGAGACTAACTCTAGATGAAGCGCTTTAGTCGTAAGACAAATAAACAAACAAAGATAAGCCTTCGTAGGCTTAACTCCGCGGCGGCGATAAGGTGTCACATAAAATGGGCCTGCGTAGTCGACACCTGTGAATACGAAGCTTTTAACTTCGCTGACGCGATAGTACGGCAGATCGCCCATGATAGGAAAAGTGTTTTTCGGTTTTAATTTAAAACATCGGTTGCAACCTTGAACGCGTTGGCGTACCATATTGCGAGCGGCAATAATCCAATAGTTTTGGCGTAGCAAGGCGAGTAGCAAGAAAGGACCGGTGTGTGCGTTTTTTATATGAAAATAGTCCACCAAAAGATGAACTATGCGGTCTTTCGCGGGAAGCACGACTGGATGTATTTGCGAATAGCTTAACTGCGACTGCGACAATCGCCCTCCGACGCGTATGACATTATTTGCGTCCGTAAACGCATTTAACTTTCGCAGGGCAGGACTGCGCGTGTCGAAAGAATGTTTCTTTTGTATGATTCGCAAGATAAACATTTCAGTGGCTTCCAAATCAGCGACGGTTATCGCACCGTGTGATTTTAAAACCTTACCAAAGCGTAAGGCGTACACCCACGAGTGTAAAAACTTGTTCCAATTTGACATGCGATTTGCGGAATAGTATAATTCGTCATAATTATTTTCGCAACAGAGTTTAGCTGCTAAAGTGACAAGCCTTTTGCGTTCAGGCAGCTCGTCTATAGCGTGCGGTAGTGATGCGCTTAAGGGCCAATCACAGAAAGGCTGCGTGACCCACGAGGGCCCTTGAAACCAAAGCACATTATTTAAAAGTTCAGAGGGCATAACTGGTCTCGATATGATGTCCGCGGGATTCTCTTTTCCCGAAACATGAAACCAGTTTTCAGCGGGAAGGTTATCGTTTATAGCGGCAATTCTATTTGCAACAAAAGTCTGAAACCTGTGAGGCGGCGCGCGGATCCACGACAGTGCAACCGTGGAATCAGAGAAAGCGATTATTTTATTTATTTTTACGCGTTCGCTAATTGAGTCTTTAACAGCAACCATTAAGTTCGATAACAAAAGGTTGGCACAAAGTTCAAGTCGCGGCAAGGATACGTTGCATTTAGGCGAGGCTACTCTTGACCTTGAACACAACAATGTAACTTGAGCTTCGTCAGTGTCAGAGGTGCTGACGCGTAGGTAAATGACAGCACCATAACACTTTTCGCTGGCATCAGCGAACCCTATTAGCGAAATATTATTTGAGGTTTCTAAAATACCTATATGACGCGGAATTTCTAATTGTTCTAACAGATGAAGTTCGCGTTGTAACTGAAACCATTGACTTTCTATACTAGGTGGAGCGTCTTCGTCCCAATCTAGGTTAAGCTTCCAACATTCCTGTACTAGCAACTTTAACAAGGCAGTTACAGGGCCTAGAAGCGCGAGGGGATCGAATAGCCTAGCGGTGACCGAAAGAATAATGCGTTTCGAACATTTATGTTCGTTGGGTGCATTTACCTTAAAAGTAAACACATCTTCACTCGGCTTCCATTGCAGACCAACTATTTTTGTATTCGCGATAATAGAGTTTTCATCAAACTGTACGATACTCGGCGAGCGTAAGTCGAGAGGTATCTCTTGTAATAAGTGCGCACTGTTAGAAATCCATTTTGTTAGTTTAAAGCCGCCAGCTTTGAAAAGCCGAACGAGCTCTTTATACAAATTTTTAGCGTCTTGTAACGAGGGTACAGAGGAGACATAGTCATCCATATAAAAATGGCGTTCAGCTGCCCAAGCTGCGGCGGGAAAGCGTGCGCGTTCGTCCTCAGCGAGCTGTTTGACCACGCGCATAGCTAGGTATGGCGAACTAGAAACGCCGAACGAGACGCAGTTAAATTCGTAAGTATCGACGAGATCGTTGGAGTCGAACCTGAATAAAATGCGCTGATAACGGTGATCGCTGGGTGAAAGTTTTATTTGAAAATACATTTTCTCAATGTCGGCAGAAAGTGCGATTGAAAATAATCTTAAGTTTATCAACAAATCAAAAATGTTAGTCTGCAAGTTCGGTCCGGTATACAATATATCATTTAGCGAGCGGCTAGTATTATTATTACCCAAAGTCTTGCAACTCGCGTCCAGAACAATTCTAGTTCGCGATGAAGACTTTTCCGGGCGATATACCGCATGGTGGGGAATGTAGTAGCACGGACCTGGCTCAGGGTGTTTGATTAAGTTTAAATAACCGTTAGTTATGTATTCCAAAATGGTTTCATTATAATCTTTGCGTAGTTCTGGAATAGCGTTTAATTTTTTCTCTAGGTTTATTAAGCGGCGTTTAGCGATTTCATATGAGCGACCGAGAACGTCTGGATCATTTTTGAAAGGAAGCGATACAGTATAGCGTCCATTTTCATTGCGGGAGAACGTGTCTAAAAAGATACGTTCACAAGCGGAGTCATCGGAACTAATATGTTTTTTATTGGGAACGGATTCTAATTCCCAAAAGCGTTGCGTAATATCCTCTAAATTCGATTCAGTAGTTTTAGAGTAGTAAGCGTGAAAAGATTTTTCTTTTAAATGCGCAGGCGCGAGGCAATCTGCCTTTCCCATGAGTACGTAGCCGAGGGTCGTTTGTACACCGACTACGGACGAATCAGGAGATGTGATTTTGCGATTCCCCAAAAGAAACGGGAATAATTCGTTGCCAATCAAGCAATCAATATCTGTAGGTACATAATATTCTTCATCAGCGAGAGGTAAATTCTTTAAGTGATTTAAATTATTTACGTTTATAAAATCGTTTGGAATTTTGTCCGAAATCGTATCAATTATGCGTGCATCAATAGTGTATTTGCAGCGCTCGTCAAAGCGCGACTGAAGTGTGATGCGTGCCTGACCTTGAACTTGATGTTCTGAAAGGCCGATGCCTTGTAAGGATGACGTCACAGCATTAATTTTTAAGTTTAAGCGATCGCAAAATGATTTAGTTACGATGTGACACATAGAACCGCTGTCTAGGAGTACTCTCATCGTAAAACGTTCGCCTAGGTTATTATAGACATAGACTACTGCGCTAGGTAACAAAATAGTTGTTGCATTATTTAAATGCAATTGCGTGCGGGATTGCAGTGCGATATCGTTCGTCAAACATAGCGCCGACGGAGGAGGCGGGGCGTGCTCGGGCGCAACCGGTTTATGCGATAAGACGCGAGCGTCACTAGCGGCGGAGTGGTTAGAAGTGGACGCCGGGCGTTGGGTCGCGGGTTCGATTCCCGCGTAGATATGTAATTTTGAATGGTGAGATTTTCCACAGAAACATCTAATTTTCGACCTACAATTTTTTGTAAAATGAAAGCCCATACAGTTTACGCAGAGACTATTATTTCGGACAAATTGATTCCTAAAGGTAGGATCGCGTTCTAAAAATTTTTCACATCTGAACAGTGGATGAATATCTTTACAATACGGACATTTCGGAGGATTTTTATCTAATGATGAAGCGGAGTTTACGGACGACATAATATTCGACTTGGTGTCGTTATTATCATTAATGTGAAATGAGCGTGTGGGTACATTACGTTTAGTTTGCGGCGAGTTATATTTATTGTTTTGTTTTGTAGGGATTGAAGATGTGGTATTGCGTAACATATAGATTTTACTTTGTTCTTTTACGAACTGAACAATCGAATCGAAAGAAGGCATTTTCTCGCTGCGGTGCGCTTGTTCGAATAACGTTACAGTTTCTTTATCCAGCTTAGTTAAAGCCAGATGAGTGAAAATAAAATCAGCTAAGTCATCAATTTCGAGACGTTTCAAAGCGGCTTGTGCGGAACAAAATTGTTCAATAAACAAATCTAGAGAACCTTGCGTGGACGTTTGACTGCCCTTAAAAGATAGAATTTGGTCGAGATACATTGAAGCCAAAGTTCTTTTATCTTCATATTTTTCAATTAATGCGTTCCAAATTAAGTCATAATTAGCGGCAACAGGCTGTATACCCGAACAAACCAACAACGCTTTACCCGATAGCTTGCCTAAAAGGTATTGCACCTTCTCGGCGTTAGATAATTTAGAATTGTTGTGTATTAGCGAGCTAAAATTTTCGTAAAACGCTGTCCATGTATTTGGAGTGCCGTCGAAAGTTCTTAGCTCCAAAGCAGGCAGTTTTTTAAGTAAATCTAAATTTTGCGTAGTGCTTTTTGATAATTTGGCTAAGGCATCTGATTCTACTGATTTTATATGAGAATATAATTCATCAAACGATGCCAACGTATCAAAATTAATTAGGGCCTTTGGGTTAGCTTTCAAATTCGTTAAATTTAACTGTTCCGTAGTGGAAATAAATTCTTTTCGCCACGTATCTAACATCTTAACTCTAATGAGAAATTGTTTAAGAACTGAATCGTTAGATAGATTGCTAGTTTGATCGTATAAGTTTTGTACATGCTTATAGTAACTTTGTTGTTTAGCTTCTAGGAGGCGGATTTCAATTTGAAATTCGTTTTTGTCAGTCATTTTTATTGAAGTGAATGTGAGGGTGTAACTCGATACAATATAGCGGCGAAATATGTAGGTAGTATTATGTAGATGTATGTAATAAATTGTGTGTGAAATATAGCGGAATGTATGCGGATTTATGCGGAATGGATAATATACTTTAAGCGGGATATCCAGGAGAGGATTAAGAGATATCCAGGTGAGAAGGACCAAAAATATGGTGTGAAATTTGGTGAACACGGGTAGGAAAAAAACTCAGGACTCACCTGAAGTCTTCTCGCCTTCGATAGCTCCCACTAGTTCCTTGGTCACACCATATAACAAATTAACAGTTTGTAGTAAAGATTATGCGCGTGAGTGACCCGGGTCTTACGAATGTAAATTAGCGGTATAATGTAGTTTGCGAACAAACGAACACGAAAAACTGCGTGTTTGCACGGCGGGGAAAGCGGGCACACTGAGGGTATTTGAAAGTCCCAAAGACGTTGCTCGGCCCAGCTCGGTTCGGCTCGGTGCGCCATCTTCTTTTGTCCTGAGTTATAGGACAGGGACAGGAGAGGAATCGTGGAAATATATTAGTGTGCTAGATTAAAAAATGTGTATGTGTGAATGGCGTGAACACTGTATATTATCAATGTTCTCTTACTATTTTACTACCTTAGGAAGATCTAAAGACATCTGACATGGGCGTTCCTCTTGTGTTTGGGGTATCAGATGGAGTTCACTCCAGTAAAAGACAAGTCAAAAGAAATGATAAGAGAGTGAACCCCAATCTCCAAAGTGCAAGATTGATTTGAATGAGAATAATACCAATGATGATGATCTATATATATTTTCCTACTCTGACTCTAACTTCTTTATAAATAAGTTGTATGTAAAACTGAACTGAAAGTAATAAAAAATTCAAATATTTTAGGTAATGGTGTGCTAGCATATTGTGATGTAGCTGGCCAACTGGGCACTTTGGTGAACTGTTATGGCAAGGACAGCAATAACATTGGTGAACACTCTAACACTGATGATATTGAAATGGTAGAAAGGACAGATGGTAAGTTTAGTTGAAATGATTCGTTTTTTGAAGTGGCATTCAATAATAATAAATTAATATTCTCGGGCATTCTACAAGTGCTATATAGACACTCATCCTAAAATAGTCTGCTTTGTGCTAACCTAATTGGTTACTATTTAGCCACGAGTCTTGAATGTTTGTCTGAAATTTGAATAGGATATCAATGCTTAAATAATAAAGTTGCGCTTCATCGGCGTTACTTTCTGCATACTACGAAACTATTACTAAATAAATGATCTTTTTATTATTACAGGCAATGATGATATGGATAATTTAATAGAGCACTACGAAAGCGATGACGACAACGCTATTTCTCTGGAGAAGATCAAGAATGAGACTCTAGGACTGGTCGCGGAACAAGACGAGTCGCGGCCTGTGTCGCGCCACACCACACTGGCTCCCTCCTCTGTTCCGCCACAAGCCCCCTTCCAATCTTCTGCTACTCCTATGCATCTTGAACATAGGTTAGTAAATTAGAGCTTTCTTGAACATAGGTTAGTAAATGACAGCTTTCTTGAACATAGGTTATTCAATGAGAGCTTTCTTGAACATAGGTTAGTAAATGAGAGCTTTCTTGAACATAGGTTATTCAATGAGAGCTTTCTTGAACATAGGTTAGTAAATTAGAGCTTACTAGAACATAGGTTAGTAAATGAGAGCTTTTTTGAACATGGTTAGTAAATTAGAGCTTTCTTGAACATAGGTTAGCAAATGAGAGCTTTCTTGAACATAGGTCAGTAAATTAGAGCTTTCTTGAACATAGGCTAGTAAATGAGAGCTTTCTTGAACATAGGATAGTAAATGAGAGCTTTCTTGAACATAGGTTAGTAAATTAGAGCTCTGTTGAACATAGGTTAGTAAATTAGAGCTTTCTTGAAGATAGGTTAGTGAATGAGAGCTTTCTTGAAGTTAGGTTAGTATTTTAGAGCTTTCTTGAAGATAGGTTAGTGAATGAGAGCTTTCTTGAAGTTAGGTTAGTATTTTAGAGCTTTCTTGAACATAGGTTAGTAAATTAGAGCATTCTTAGTCTTATACTCATTTTGATCAACTTTAAAAAGGAGGAGGCTTTATGTCCATCTGTATCTATGTTTTTTTTATGTATGTCAATCGATATTTCTGTAGCTTTGAACCGATTTTAAAAATTCTTCAACTTGGTCGCATATAAGTTTTATTAGGATTGGACCTAGAACTCCGGAGATCCAGCAGGGCACTCCTTAAAATCAAATAGAAAATGTGAAATTATCGACGATTATATAATATATGAGTATGAACGAACATGACGTCAAATGTCTTTTGTTTAGAATACATATTTTGTAAATATATAGTGGCGATTCTACTGTTAGAAAATTCTCTAAACTAGCCTACCTACTTATTTCATATCATATCATATCATTTATTCATAACAATTTTTACATTGTGTTGAATGTTACAAGGGTGCAGAAATTCATCTGGCAGAGAATGAACCATAAAATTAAATTATAAAACAGAATTACAACAATGTCATGCAATAATTATACAAACAAGGGAAAAAAACAATAGTAGCAAATGTCAGAAAATAATACCTAGCTAAATGTCACAATAAAAAATGTCAAATAACAATAAAATATATTATTCACCATGCACCTTATTCACAAATTATTTAGCATGTCAATAAAAGACTAAAATAGAAAAGTTCCAATTCAATTTAAGTCAAATGTGTTCAATTTAAAACAAGTCATCTAATGAATAATAGCAGCCTTCCAACAAAAACTGATTTAATTTGGGTATGAATTCCCATTTATATAATCAAATTTTCAAGTCATCGGGAAGGGTATTAAAAAAATTTACTAACATGTGATGAGTGCCATGTTTAACAATGTCAAGATTTGAGTACTAGTTTCTAGTACTTTCCCTAAGTTTTCTTTCCTCTTCTGTTTCGCATTCCGGTAGATATTTAACAAAGTTTTTCAAAAGCACAAGCACATACAACAATGGTACAGTAAGGATACTTGGGGTTTCGAAATATTTCCTACAAGATTCTTGTTGACGTATAGAGACGATGGTGCGAATTGCTCTTTTTTGTAATACAAAAGCCTTTTTTAAGTTATAATCATAACTGCCTCCCCAACACAAGATGCTGTATCTTAACTTGGACTCTATTAACGCGAAATGGGTGTATTTCGCGTTAATAGAGTCTTGAGTTGCGGAATGTTAATAACATTTCTTAGGCTTCTTAAAACATAGCATGCTGAGCTGATGGAATGTTCTAAGCTTTCAAGTTCAGGTTTCCATTTATGGTCACAATCAAGACGTACGCCCAAGAACTTTACCACCTCCACCATATCAACATTCACGCCGTCTAAGGTACAATTTAGACGGTTCTTATTGCTAGAAGTTCTACGAAACAATATTAAATTGGTTTTAGTTGCATTCACCCTGAGTCCGTTAATAGTAAACCAATTGTGAAATGCTTCGAGAGCTTCATTTACGCGTATGTTAAGCGAGTCAATAGTATCAGCCGATATTACGGCGTTCGTATCATCTGCAAAAACCAATAGCTTTGTGTATCCTTCTAGGATTTTTTCTATGTCTTATCATATCATTCATAAATACTATAAAAAATATTGGACCAAGTATTGATCCCTGAGGAACTCCTATGCTGTTACGCTCAAATTTAGATCTGAAGACCTTTTCACAAGATTTATTATCAGTCATTATTTGCTCATTATCATTCCGTCCATGCATTACTTGTTTTACTTCGACGAACGTTTTCCTATTCTTAAAATATGACGTGAGAAGCTGCAAAGCTTTGCCTCTTACACCATAATGTTCTAGCTTACATAATAGTAGGTTGTGGTTCACTGTATCAAAAGCAGAGGTTAAGTCCAGGAAGAGGCCGGCTACCCCTTTCCTAGAATTCAGTCCGCTTCTAACATCCCTCAGTAGAGTATCAACCGCATCTTGGGTGCCTATGCCAGTTTGAAACCCAAACTGTCCATGATTTAAGACTTTGTATCGGTTCAAATGTGTTATAAGTCTACTCTTTATTAATTTTTCGAAAATCTTAGACAATGTTTAACCTTTAATAAAGTCTAGATTTAATTTGGCAGCAGATAAAAAAAAGAATCGAAATTCAAAAGAAATAGTTTTAGGGATAGTTTAGTTAAGTGACTTGAGCAACAGAATTAAAGCCATTATATGAATTCAATAGCCAGTTAAAAATTTGTTTTCTCCCTCACTGCGAGCATTCCCCTGTAATGGATGGTTACATTAGATACATCAGTGAGGGAGTGGTGAGTGGAGATTGGAGTGGAGAGTGGAGTGAAGTAAATAGAAATATAGAGTGGAGTGGAATATGCAGTTGAGAGTTAGTGAAGCGGAGAGTGGAGAGGAGAGTGGAGTGGAAAATGGATTGGAGAAGAGAGTGTAGTGGAAAGTGAAGTGGTGAGAAGACTGAAGTGGAGTTGCCAAAACAGCACATCCCAACACGGATAGATTATTTAAAAAGAGTATACTTTTTGTATTAAGTTTCTTATGATAAAGCACGAAGAAATAGGAGCCCTGCAACACGCCCCCTAGGAGACTGTACCTGGGGATCGTGCGAAGCATGTCCCTGTACGGGGCCCCCGTATGGGCGGAGACTCTGGCGGCCCGCAACGTGGCTGCTCTAAACAGCCCGTTAAAGGCGATGGCCGTCAGAGTCATCAGGGGGTATCGCACGATCTCCGTCGAGGCGGCATGTCTCCTAGCCGGGACCCCTCCATGGGACCTGGAAGCGAGAGTCCTTGCGCTGCTGTACCAGTGGCGCAAGGAGGCGCTGGAGCGGGGCCATAGGCCGGGGCCCCGAGAAATCAGGGCTCAGCGGTCCCTACTCCGCCTGGAACTCATGGAGACATGGAGGGTGCGACTTGAGCATCCACCATTGCGGCGGTGTGACCGATTATGAAGGAGTGGTTGGAGAGGGACCATGGGGACCTCTCCTATCGGATGTGCCAGATATTTACCGGACACGGGTGTTTCGGTAAGTATCTATGGCGCATCTACCGGGGGACAACGCCGTAGTGCCAGCACTGCGAGGATTCTGGCGAAGACACGGCGCTCCACACGTTGGTGGAGTGCCCTGCGTGGGCGAGTCAACGCCGGGATCTCGTTGCGGTCCTGGGCGTGGACGTTCTCTCGTTGGAGACCATGGTGAGGGCCGTGGTCTCCCACGGGAGCAAGTGGCACGCCGCCGCCTCTTTCTGCGAGCAGGTAATGCGCGCGAAAGAGACGGCGGAGAGGGAGCGGGAGAGAACCCTGCCCCTCGAGTTTCACAGTCTGCGGCGAGGACGCCGCAGACTTATCTATATACACCCGGGACTACCGACCTCCATGATCGGGGCCTGAGGACGGCAGTTGGTCGACTCGCCGTCCTTACAGAAGCAGGCCGTGGCGGAGGCGTGTCGTGTGTGCCCTACACACGCCTGCCAACTCACCGAAGCAGGATAAAACCCGATCCCAGCAGGCGAGGCCGCGGTAGCGGCCAAAGTCCGCCGGCAACCCTGGGGTTTTCCTTTCGAGGGCTTACCCGGGGTGCCCGGCAACGGACACTTGGGGAGGACACCGTGCGGTTTTAGTCGATACACGACATAACCACCCCTGCTGGCCCGGGGTATCCGAAGGGATTTTCGCACGGAAAAAAACGGTATTGTAATAGTATTAGCATGGCGCCAGAAAAAAAATGCTTTTTTGTCAAGTGTTTTTTTTTTCTCTAAATTATTGCTAGTGATAATCTAGGTTACTGTTTTTTTTTAAATCCCATGTTAGGAGTGAGTTTCCGTCCATAATTAACCCGCAATCTCTTCATCATAATTCTGAGCCTTTATACCACCACAGTATTGTTTGTCCCACAGCAAAGCCAAACAGAGGGTATTATAATTTTAACCGGTACCCATATTATATTTTCAGATACATGTGTTGGAATGACATCGGCATCGTTCGCTGCCACACTGTGGAGAATGGGGAGTCCACCATAGATGTTGAATTTCACGATACGAACTTGCATCATGGCATTCACTTGAATAATTATTTGAACCACACTATGGCCAGTTTGTCATCAACTGTAGTGGCACTGGCATGTGAGACACCCAGGTGAGGAATGTACCTACTTTTTTAACAACAATATATTTTATTAGGTAGACATATTCCGTTAAATTCTTAATGCTCTTCGCGGGAAATACTGATCCCGTTCCCGCGACCCACAGGAACCTATTCCCGGCATAATAAGTAGCCTATGTCCTATTCCGGACTATAATCTATGTGCTAAATTTCATCCTGATCCGATCAGTAGTTACAAACATCCACCCATACAACCATATATATACCACATACAACCATTAGATGCGATTTTGTGAGGTCGCCTCGATACGTACGATTTTGCTTCGATTATACCTTACGTCTTATGCCTTTTCTGTATAATTCACGCCTAAGATAGTTGAAGACAACTAAATATGTAATTGGTGATCAGCAAGCTGGTGTGTATCTCGCTGGTGGGCAGCAGTAAGGAGTGGAGCGCGTCGATGCCGGACACGGAGGAGATCCTGTGCGTGGCGGCGGCCAGTGCCGTGGTCGCAGTGGCCACCAACGCACGCCTGCTTCGGCTCTTCACCCCCATGGGCACGCAGAGACAAGTTCGTGACTGCCATAATCGATTATTAAAATTTAATGAAATTTTAAAGCAATTACTATGCTAAATTTTCCTATAGATTTAGTTCGGAAAAAGTGAACATCCAGGGCGGGACTTGAACCTGCGACCAGTCCCTTACGGGGGAATACTCTGACCAACTGAGCTGCCTCGACAAATATTCGATATTACCGACCATAGCTCTAAAACTTTACATAAAATAATTATCAAAAATTGAAAAATGTTAAATTTGTCCTCTGAAGATTAGAAAAATAAATATACTTCAATTTATTTATTGATTTATTTCAATGTAAAGATCGTTTGTAACATTATTAGTGTTCAGCTACTTCTGAGGACGACTGTACATAGAAGTCATTGTATGAACTTTTGTTTACAGGTGATTTCACTAGCAGGTCCTGTCGTTACTTTAGCAGGGTTCAACACAACCGTGTTTGCAATGTACCACAGCACGGACCCCGGAGCATCAGATCAACATCTTGCTATGGATATTATTGCATTGAATGGTAAATTACTACTTCTTTGTTTTGACTTGTATCAAAATTCTACTCGTAACTTCTCAAGATTTTAACGAATAGACGACGAAATCCGCATCATGTTTACGCATGATTCCTTCACATCGCAGGTATATTTCATGAACGTTATTTGAAAATGGTATAAAATACAACATTCAAGTTGTCTATGAGAATAGCTCGATTGCAAAGTCTAATTCTAAGTGTCAACCATAAGAAGCTTCAAAATTTAATTTCATGCTTTTTACTTCAAAAGTAAAGAAAATGCCATACAAATTTTCTATCCTAATTCACTCTTAAGGATAAAATTTTGAAAAAGTTTAAACACATTTATTTCTAACCAGAAGCTGCTTTTTAGGGATTTTCTTTAGAAAAGCCCTATTGCTATCGAGTTGTCGTCGACGGCGTCGTTGCCAATTTTCTGTCACGGTTTTGGGTATGAAGGAGATGAGCTATCGAGTTGCTGTTTTCGGTAATAGATTCGTGCTGGGGTGAACCATTGCAAGATAAAGAAAAAAAATAATAATAATAATAATAAGAGAAAATCCCTTGTATTCGGCTGAGCTCGTCTCAGGAATTCAACTTGTATTTTTATTCTACCAGGTCGTCAAGTTCGCAGCAAGACGGTTCCCGTCCCCCTAACTCCCAGTTCCAAAGCGTCGTGGCTGGGTACGTCGGACGCAGGCTCGCCGTGTTTGAACGACAGCGCGGGCATACTGCGGCTGTACGACGTGGCCAGTGGCCTGTGGATGCCGCTCTGTGATACATCTACCCACTCCAGGGGTGCCTCGGACTCCTGGTTTGTTGTTTCTGTGAGTATATACTGTGTACTACACTTTTAGACTGCTACACAGTATTCTCATCTGAGCTTTACCCGGTGGCATCCAAAGTTTACACTTTGAAGTCCACTCTCGCGTCCATAATTTGCTTAATATTGGTTATTACGGGAACGACTGCCAAACCAAAACGAAAAATTAAGTTAGCTGCGTCCAAGTGTTGGATGCAAACGAGAATAACGCTAAAATGATGATAATTATGAATGGTAGCGAAATCTCGACTCAAATAAGAGTCATAAACTTATCATCAGTCAAGTGACACGCGCTAATTGTGTTTTTTACTTACGATTATAAAATAACATCACTGACTTAACTTTGGATTGTGAGCACATATCGGTGGTTGTTCCATGTATTCCACTCCGTTGAGAACCACGCAGCAATGGTAAACCATCGAGGTAGACACATGTTTTGAAGTTTGGTGATGTTTCTGCAGGTGTGTGAAGCAACCCAGAAGGTACGCGCAATTTTATGCAGAGGAACGTCATTTCCAGCCACTGCACCGAAGCCTATTGTCGCCGAATTACCAATACAAGTGAGATATGTCGTTGTAGTTTTGTGTACTGTTTTGTAATGGTCTGAAATTTTCATAACATTGGATCATAATACATTAAATTCAGACTAACAATTACTTAAAATTATTTCTGTACTTATCGTTGCGTTACGAATATTATTTTAGAGCAGTTTGTTATGTACGAATACTATTCATAATATATGTTTGCTAGTGGCATCTATACATGTCATATTTTAAAAACATAATGAAAGACTTTCTTTTCAGATACCTCTTTGTGAAATGGATACTGAAAAAAGTCAATATGAAGAACAACTGGTTCGTTGGGCTCATACCACATCAGATGTCGACGTAAAGGCGGCTAGAGAGACTGCACTGAAGTTGTTCGCGGTAGGAATTTGATTTTAGAACTACATATAATTTCAAAGATAAAGTACACAAATTTCTATAAAATTAACTCCGTGTCGTAAAACTTGTACTTAACACACACCATGTATATTGTGATCCCATGGACTAGGTCGTACACTTTTTTTTTTTTTTTTTATATTTTCGTGCGGAAATCCCTTCGGACTTCGGCGGTTATGTCGGGCTTGAACCGTTCTCTAATAAAACGAGTGGAGCTATGTCATAGTGATAGTTTATACGTCATCATGGTCTAACAAATTTAATGAATTTAGTATTCATAGTGTAGCAATACACTTTTTTGATTTCAAATTGTCCCTATCCTCTTTTCTCCATAAAGTGGATAAGTATTGCGGCTGGTTATTTTCGCTTTCAAACTGTGTGCATTCCATAAAATTTGAGAAATCAGTAAGAGCGGATTACATCAATGTTAGGAACCGGGATCAATTCTAACTAATGGGCTATCAATCTCATTGGGTACGACGACGTGAGGACCCAGTTTATAACTTAATCGCAATATTTTCAATGATGAAATCTGACCTTATTGAATGCCACAGATATATAATTGTATGCAGGATGTAACAGTTCAAATGTTTTCAAATTGTATGTCAGTATAGGTCGGTTATTCACATAGTATATTGTTTATTTCAGCTGGCATGCCGCAGCGAGATAGAGCAAAGAGCGTTAGAACTAATGGAACTCCTAAAAGACGATCGTCTACTACCATTAGCCGCGAAGTACGCTTCGAGGCTTGGTCGAGTACACTTGGCAGACAAACTGACGAATCTAGCTGATACTTGGGAGAAAGAATCTGATAGACTGAATATGGCACAGAACTCACATTTCAGTGAGCTGGACACCCAAGAAACTTATGACGTTACTAGCACTGAACAGGACTTGAATGCAAGTTTGATTTTAGCCCCAAAAATTAAAGAGAAGAAAGTTGATATGGATACAAGTATCAGGCCTGTGGTTGGTATTTTGTTCGTTGTTCTCTAAGTGATACTAAATTTGACATTTCCGTGTTCCATGATATGGTATTAACTCAATTTCCTCTTCCTCTCCTCTGAGCCTTTTCCTAACTCAGTAGGGGTTGGCTTTTTGCCTAATTACGAAACGCCCGAACTTCAAAATTTTCCATGAAGCAACTGCTATCTAACCTCCACAACCACCGGCGATATCGAAGTTCTGTAGTTAGACTGAGTTGTCGGACTTTTTAGGAGTCCATGAGAGAGAGTCCCAGATGTTCGTATGGCAACTGGGACCGACAGTGTAACGTGCTCTTTGAGGCACGGAGGGGTCACACTGCGTTAAAATGGTTACCCTTCCGAAAACTGACCCGGTCAGTACTTAACCTTGCTATGTGGCTAACCTACTCAGTTACCACTTAGCCACAAGCATTAATGCGATAACAGTACCTTAGATACTAATATTAAACGGTAATAATAGCGAAAACTTGATTTTAAATCCGCATTAAAATACATCAAAATACTCTACTTTCAGCCGATAAAATCATCACCGAGCGGTGCCAGGAATATATTTAAGAAGCAAACTACAAACACTAAGAGCGCGCCCAGTCCTCTAAGTTTGACGGAACGGGTGTTAGTAGATGTACACAAAGAACCTGACTCTACGGAGAACGAGGATGTAAGTGCACTGGGGACCTGGACAAAGTCACATTCTACTAGCAGAATCGCTTCGAAGCGAAACTTCAAAAGTCCGAAATGTATTACATTTTGCGATTCCACTAGTAGAATGTCACTTTGTCTACAGGCCCTAATAGACTACCATATTCACTACCATAATATATAGGATGGAAACTTGAAGGGTGTCCTGTCGTGTACGATTATTTTGTCAATTTCGAAGATATTTTAAAACTCCAAACTCATCAGAAATCTGCATCGTTAAAATTCTATTCGATAACACAGTAGCGCGTTGTTGCATACTATTTTCATGTTCAAATGGAATAAGGTTGATATTTAATGAACACTTAAAAAGTGCTCGAGCATTAATCCACTTACTCATTTATGCTTTACTTCCAGCCCCTGAAACTGCTGGATGGTGAACCATTCGTAGATTGGTTCACTAGGAACAAAACAGTATTAGAACAACAGAATCCCTTGCTTGGTCCGTCGGAGTTAACGCGTCAAGGAATCAAATTGTTCAAGAATGCGCAGGGCAAGCCCACTGCCAGTTCAGATAATGGACCCAAGAGAAAAATATGTGATGAGACTAATGAACCAGACACCCCTGTCAACAGTGTCTCTAAACAATCAAAATTAAGTGCTTTTGCATTCTCGAAGAAAACATAACCATAGACTATTTCCTGAGTATCTAGTTTTAGCATGTATTGACTGGTTTCTGAATTGCGAAATTAAGGTTGTCTCGTCGACGCGTACTTACGCAGTGTGCCGTGCGAAAATATGCGTTCGTAGGCGTTGACGAGACTCAATTTCTCAATTCGAAAACCGGCCCATATGTATATACACTTATTTAATGAAAGGAATGTAGGTAGGTAGGTAGGTATACAATTTTATAATAAATAAACTTGGTAAAAAGAAATTGGTTTTTTTAATCAAGCATTTAATAATTCAACTTCGTCGGGTGGCGGAAATAGACCTTCTTCGATCATCTTTTTCCATTCACTACCGTGAGGATATGAAAATTTGTTTAGTATTCCTGGGAGAAACTGTGTACTGTATCCAATTTTTTCCTGAAATAAAAAAATAACAATGAAAATATGTACTGCCTATCACTACTAGGTATAATGAATTCAATTAGCAAAGTACACACAACCAAGGAAATAAGTGCTTAGTGCTTTGGCCGTGCGAGTGTACATTAAATAGAATACCGATTTAATTACGTACGTAGTAGACTAATTTAAATAGGGCATAACATAGATCTCTTAAAAATAGTTTCAGATTTGGAACTATGACCAATCACGAGTTCTATCAGTAACTTTGAATAAGCATCACGTTTATTTTTATTCTGTATCAACTATATTTTCATTCTTTACGTGCTAGTTTTACCGCAATCGAAGTGCAATACTTTGTAAGATATAAAAATTCACACCTAAAATGCATTTCGTACCTTCTAAGATAACTTTATTATTTCGTGCGGAAATCCCCTCGGGTATCCCCCCGCCGGCCAGCGGGGGCGGTTATGTCGGGTTTGAACCGACTAAAACCGAACGCCGCGCCGTCTCGGGTCTACAGACGCCGGGGTGTAGGGTTGCCCATAGAGCATATCCCTCACACCCCGACTGGCCCAGGGCCAACTCCGGTTTCGAGATGGCCTCCTCGGGTTTGGGAACCACGGTATCCCCGTCGTTAAGCGACCTCCGGCGCCAGAGTCACATGCGACGCGAGGCGAGCACGTAGCGGGCTCGGCGGGCCGGGAGAGTTCTAAACCTCTCCCGGGCGCGCTCCGCCATCTCACTTACATGGCGCAGTTAGGTTGTGAAATACATAAATTGAGGTAATTTAGTATTTAAAAAAAACTCATAACATTTATATTCTCAGAGTGAATGACAATACTATAGACTATGAAAAAGCAGAACAAGTATCGTCCAATCAGCGTAGACGTGTTTTATGATTTTATCTATACGCCATTGAACCGTTTATGATGAAATTTGGTACAAAGATAGATTAGAACTTGGGAAAGGACATAGGCACGTTGGGTCGCGATAATCGACATCGATGCGGGTAGCGCCGCGGGCAACGGCCGGTAAATATGTCAGAGGTTGTTTGCTAAAGTACAACAAAAGTCACTATCGCAATAAACAAAAGATGTTATTAACGTTTTGACATTGATCCATAAGTTCAAATTTTAGTAACACCCATGTTATCTGTGACAGTAAATTCTTTTATTTTAGTACACATGATCTCATAATCAACTCATATTTTACAGACGGTCACAGGTCAGGTTACTTTGAGATGATAATATTATGTGAGCAATAGGTTAGTTATATTTGGAGCAAGATAACACGTCAATGTTGTTTGAAATAAGTTGTTATTGAACAAACCTCTGTAATAAATAAGATAACAAGTTCCGTGTAAACATGTTATGATATTTGCGTATTTTCTTACTTCGGGCCACCAACCAGGTGGACACCGAAGTCTTAAAATCACGCAAAAAAAAACAAAATCTTACACCCACTTTTTATCACTTTTCTCGACGTTTCACATGATTCTAAGTCTAATTAAACAAAAAAAATTTTTGTGTCGGTCTGTCTGCCTGGATGTCTGTTTACGCAATAACTCAAGAACCACTTTCTGATTTAAAAAATTCTTTTGCCAAGCATCTTGTTTGGTTAATGGGAAGAACTGATTAGATTTTGGGGTTTGTACGTTCAAGGTTTCGGGTACCTACCATACAAATTGTCCCTAAAAATAAGTTTGGCCCGAAGTTTGACAATCACTGTGTGATTTCCGCCCCACTAGTTTTATGTTTACACTTATTAGAAAAGTTTTTTTATATACCAGTTTTTAACCACGGACGCAAAAACTAAGTACGTCGTTGTAAGTTTGACGTGTCTGTCTGTGGCATCACAGCGCCGGGACGGATGAACTGATTTTGATGAGGATCTTTTTGTTCGAAAGCCAATATGATCGAGATGGTTCTGAGCTATAAATACATTTGTGTCGGGGGTTTTAAATTTTTAAATTAATATTTTTATTTCTTATAAATTTGAATTGACCAGTGCCAACTCTTTAACTTCTCGGTCTGTTTGAATGTTTTATATAAACCGATAGCGATGAAATTAAAAAGTAAGATTCACACCGGTAATGTTGATAAATTCTTCTTCATTCGAGCGCCCATCCTGGTTGAGTCCAAATCCTGTTGTCTGGGGTGTATGCTAGAAAACCCCCTTGTGGTGCACCCTGGGCAACGGAAGCAGCAACTCCTCTCCTTCCCTAGGGGGAGGTTTTGCTGCTTCAGGCTGATATTCTGCCAAGGTCGAATTGACCTAAGAGAACGAAAACTCGAAACAAGTCCCTGTACCAACCCGTCTGGCCAGCGTGGTAGTAGTAGGCTATAAACCTCCCATGAACAGAAGCCACAATAAAAGGCCCCCAGTTCCCGGTGGTCCCGCTATTCCCAACTACGGTAGCGGTCGCGGTAACGGCGGGGCGGGGGGTGCTAAGAATCTCCGGGTTACGGGAGGCTACCAACAAAAACTACAGCAGGCAGCGTACAACTGCAGTACCCTTCGGCTGGACCATCATCTCGCCGAACTGGAGATAGAACTGGGTCGCATAAACTGGCACATATTGGGGTTGTCCGAGATCCGAAGACAGGGGAGGACACGATAACCCTTGAGTCAGGCGACTTATTCTACTTCAGAGAAGGTGATCAGCTCTCCCAGGGAGGTGTCGGTTTTCTGGTCAAAAAGGACCTCATTAGCAGCGTTGGTGAAGTCGGTAGTGTGTCGAACCGGGTAGCGTACCTTGTCCTTAAAATCACTAACAGGCGTTCCCTGAAGGTGATACAGGTATATGCGCCGACCTCGACTCACCCCGATGAAACCGCCGAGGCCGTGTATGAGGCAGGCATTGTCAAGGCTATTAATCATACCGCCAAGGCCACCTTCAGCGTTGTTATGGGGGACTTCAATGCCAAAGTGGGAGTACAAGAACGCGGCGAAACGGGAATCGGACGCTATGGAGTGGGGCGCAGAAATCACAGGGGGCAAATGTTAGTCAACTTTCTCGAATCCCAGGGGCTCTTCTTAATGAATACTTTCTTTAAGAAGAAGCCTCATAGGAAGTGGACTTGGCAAAGCCGGCATTCCGTGGTAAGGAACGAGATAGACTTTTTCATTACGGATAGTAAGACATATTTAGAGATGTCTCCGTGATTAACAGGTTCAACACCGGAAGTGATCACAGACTTGTCAGAGGCTCTCTAAATATCAACCTTAAGTCAAAATCAAAGTCAAAAACCATTTATTCTGTATAGACCATTAATACGGGACTTACAAAACGTCTATAGAAAATAAATTAAACGAATGTTTGGCAAATGGACCACCGGTTCGAATTGCGGCCCTGTCCTGAGAAGACTCCGGCAAGAAATTCAGCGGGCTGTTTTTTTTTGGTCTATTTACAAACATGTTTACTTAACCTAATTACAATATGTCGTTTGAGTAGCATAGAGAGACAGCAAACAGTTCATATTCAAGCTTGTTATCTATCTAAATAGTCTTGAATTTTATAATAGCCTTTTTGGCAGAGTTTACTTTTAATTTGGCTTTTAAATTTATGAAGAGGTAGATTCTTCATTTCACTAGGAAGCTTGTTGTAGAAGCGTATACAGTTACCCTGAAAGGAATTACTAATCTTGTGGAGTCGACTATTACAAACCACAAGATTGTTTTTATGTCTAGTATTTACGTTATGTATATCACAAAGCCTTAAAAAATTGGGAATGTTTCTTCTAACATACAAAAGATTTTCAAAAATATATTGAGACACTACAGTTAGAATGTTTATTTCTTTGAACTTTTCTCGGAGGGAGACTCTTGGGCCCAACTTATTAATTGCCCGCACAGCCCGCTTTTGCAATAATAACTGAAATAAACTATTCTAGCGGTATTTATGTCTGTTAAAGTCCTAATCTTTTTTACAGCGTAGGAAGCAGAACTCAAGCTAGGTGCTAGCTATTTTTTCAATATGTGTAATTTATCATCGATACTTAAACCTAAGAACACGGTCGATTCCACAAGGCTCAACAACTGTCCATTGAGTTGTATATTGGTTTCCAGCTGTGTAACATTAGGCAAGGTAAATTTAATACATTTGGGTTTTTTTTTCATTAAGGCAAAGATTATTTATATTAAACCAATGAACCACTCTTGAGATTGTGTTGTTCACTTCGTCACAATTATCTAATTGTCTTTTAAAGGCTGAAAGATTCCGAATGATACGGTCTACTCTCCGACCTACGCCGCTCCAAGTAGCTCTAGGGTCCGAAAAATTTTCAACTGGAACTTGAAAATCGTTTTGCAATGCTGGAAACCACTAGCAGTATTGATGAGAAAACCGACACGGTCAAAACTTTGCAGGAAGTGTCCCGAAAGTTGTTTCCCGGAAAACGCAAACAGCTAACGTCAAAACTCTATCCCGAGACACTCGAACTTATGAGGAGGAGGCGTGATGAGCCCTCAACTCAGTCGTTTACGTCAGATGGGAGAGCCTTAAACCAAAAAATAAAGAAGCTGATACGACGCGACCTCCGACGCTTCAACACTCGCATCATTCATGATGCGATTGAGCGAAATAGGGGGTCAAAAGTGTTCGCTCAGCAGTTGGGAAGGCCCCATCTGACGAAACTTAAAACTGAGGATGGCAGAACCATCACCTCAAGGTTCGAGATTCTCGAAGAGGTCGAGAAGTTCTATGGACAGCTGTATGCATCACGGATGACTAAACCGACGGGACACAGCGATGAAGACCACAGAGCCCCACTTACGCGCCATTACACCGAGGAAATACCCGATGTCGAGCAGTGCGAGATAGAGGCGGCTCTCAAGCAAACAAAGAACAACAGGTGCCCTGGCAATGACGGAGTTACTACTGAGCTCCTAAAAGCAGGCGGGGTCCCATTGCTCCAAGAGCTAGCGAGCCTTTTTAATTCCGTCATCCAGCAAGGCTTAACACCTAGGGCATGGAGCGGGAGAGCGTTGGTACTGTTCTTCAAAAAAGGTGACAAGGCCCTGCTAAAGAATTACAGACCCATCTCACTCCTGAGTCATGTCTACAAGCTGTTCTTGAGAGTCGTCACGAATCGTCTTGCGGGCAAGCTCGACGAGTTCCAGCCACCGGAGCAAGCCGCGTTTCGAAAAGGCTACAGTACCGTGGACCACATCCATACTGTTCGGCAGATTATACAAAAAACTCACGAGTACAATCAGCCTCTGTGTATGGCTTTTGTGGACTACGAGAAAGCCTTCGACTCCATCGAGACCTTGGCAGTTCTGGATGCTCTGCAACGGTGTCGTGTTGATTGGCGATACATCGAAGTGCTGAGATGTCTATATGAGACCGCCACTATGTCCGTCCAGCTCCAAGATCAGAAGACGAACCCCATAAGCCTACAGCGTGGATTGAGACAGGGGGATGTTATATCCCCCAAACTATTCACCAACGCGCTGGAGGACGTCTTCAAGACTCTGGATTGGACTGGACGGGGTATAAACATAAATGGCGAGTACATCTCGCATTTACGGTTCGTCGACGACATCGTCATAGCGGAGTCGCTGGAGCAACTGTGCGAAATGCTGCACAGCCTAAATGGAGCCTCTCGACGCGTCGGTCTTGGTGTGAACTTTGACAAAACCAAGGTTATGTTCAACGAACATGCCACGCCGAGACCGATTGCCATCGAAAGGTCGACACTCGAAGTTGTTCGAAAGTATGTCTACCTTGGGCAGGTTATCCAAATCGGTAGAAACAACTTCGAGAAAGAAGTCACCAAAAGGATCCAGTTAGGTTGGGCACCATTTGTTAAACTGCGTCGGGATTTCTCCTCCCCTTTACCGCAATGCCTAAAAACAAAGGTGTTCGACCAGTGCGTCCTACCTGTCATGAATTACGGTGCCGAAACGTGGACATTGACAGTGAGGCTAGTCCACGACTTAAAAGTTGCGCAGCGGGCTATAGAGCGAGCTATGCTTGGGTTTTCTTTGAAGGATAAAATTCGTAATGAGGCCACCCGACAAATAACTTAAGTCACCGACATAGCTCGCAGAATAAGCAAGCTGAAGTGGCAATGGGCTGGCCACATCTGCCGAAGGAGTAAACGAGTCCTAGAGTGGAGACCACGAATCGGTAAACGGAAGGTAGGACGTCCCCCAGCAAGATGGACGGACGACCTGAAAAAGGTAGCTGGGATAGAATGGATGCACAAGGCAGAGGATCGGGTGCTATGGCGTAAAATGGGAGAGGCCTATGTCCAGCAGTGGACTGCAATAGGCTAATTGATTGACTTTTGTCTGACTACCTAACGCCGAGACGAAAGCCTCGTCGTGCACTAGAGCCTCGTCCGTCAATCAGCATAGGTGTACCGGTTTGGGGTCCAAAGATATTGTCGGTGTCCGATATACCTATGTCCGATATACTTTTATCAAGGCACGGTTTAATCACTAATCTGATAAGTAGAAAACTTAAAAAAAAATTTACATAAAAAAAAATATCGGCATGTGTTTTCCCAATTTGTTCTTTTACGGCACCCACACATTTACTGTGCTATGGCATGGTTTATTCGTGTTTTAAGATTAAGATTTTTCGAAAACGAGAAGTCCCTGTATTCTGAAAATCATATTCATATATTCATATCATATATTCTCCGATAGTATCAGTAGTTCAATTAAATAGTCCGATGATCGAACTACTGAGACTTTTTCGGCTCAGTAGTCCGATGATTATAAATCATCGGACTACTGAGTACTTTAGTCCGATTCGACCTTTCCGAACTAGTGGTTGTGGGTGGCTGTTGGGGTGTTTTCGGTAGCAGTAGCGGTAGCGTAAATGCCACATCGTAGGGAATGTGCCAGAGAATCCAATGATAAAATGTTGAGACTCGAACTTTTGCGAATACAATGCTTGTATTAGTACACTGTTTTCTTTAAAGTATAAGTTGGGTAAATAAGTAGTTACTCATTGCACAAATATTAAAAATAAGTAATGTTTCGGCATTATAATAGCATTAAATGCCTTATGACATTAGTCGATTCAATACAAGAATTTATAATGATTGACATTGGTACTAATAGACGTATGGTGGTACAAAATATTAGGTACAGTACCTTTTTTTTTTGTGCGGAAATCCCTTCGGATACCCCCCGCCGGCCAGCGGGGGCGGTTATGTCGGGCTTGAACCGACTAAAACCGCACGCCGTCTCGGGTCTACAGACGCCGGGGTGTAAGGTACCAGCGACATAATCCGACTAAAACCGCACGCCGTCTCGGGTCTACAGACACCGGGGTGTAAGGTTACCCGTAGAGCATATCCCTCGCACTCCGACTGACCCTGTGCCATTCGCAGTGTCCCCTCTGATAATAGCAGAGGGGTACCTGGAGCGACCAGCCCCGCGGGCCTTGCAGGCCCGCCATATCCCGACCCCCTTGTGCAATGGGGTCAGCTGGCCCTGAAAAGGGCCGGTTGGTCAGACTCTTGGCCATTGAAGTTGACGCCAGCTACTCCAGAGGAGCAATCAATGATGCGTCATCGCCCACGTTGCCCAGGGTGTACCAAACTTGGAGGTGATCCAACCAGTCGCACCCCATACTACGACTACCTGCCTCTTAATATCTATATAACATTTTCATTGCTGATGAAGCTTTTTCTTTGGGGCCTAACCTCATAAATCCGAGCTGCAATTCCGGTTGCATCCAAAGCTTACAGTTTGAAGCCCAGGGTACGCTCTTCTACTTCTCCTTTCCAGAACCTGGTTATTTGTGACATTTACGGTAGCGACTGCCGTCTCACATCTTGCTTGGGCCGGGATGCTCTACGGAGCTTAATGTTCAGAACTCATGGGCGTATGGGACCCCATGGGTATATGAGCCCCATGGGTAACGAATATGTATGGGATCCCATAGGAGAATGGGGTGCCATAGGAGTATGGGGTGCCATAGGCGTATGGGCCCCATAGGGTGCCATAGGAGTATGGGGTGCCATAGGCGTTTGAGCCCCATAGGTTACATATATGTATGGGGCTCCATCGGTGTACGGGCCCCATGCGTGTGGGGGGCCCATTAGTGTATAGCACCCCAAGGGTTTAGGGGGCCCTATGGGTATATGAGGCCCCGTCAAGATCTTGCGGCTTGGCGCTCGGGGTCCACTATTCTATTGCTCTTTTTCATAGTTTGATTCATATAAGCTTTTACGTGAGCGAGTTTCTGATAGCTATATTACAATATTATACAAATTATAAGCTTTATTCCTTTTATCTACAGTGCAACTTGAAGATTTTCTATGTCTAAAAAACCCTCCATAGTAATCAAATTTCAGTTTGATTGCGTTCAGGGGTCAGCAAGTGCATAGCCGGGCAGGGGGATTGTGGTCGCAACACTGGTGGGACCGGTGGGTGTCACGCGGTGCTGCGACGACAATCCTCTTCTGATGAGGCCGTCAAGCTGAGTGCCGCCATTGTTAACATGATACGTGTATGTAATGGTGACCCTCTTTCCTAAGACTTTACCTTCAGCTTACCATCAGGCGAGGTGAAGTCAAATTGACGGGTCCTAAATATAAAAAAAAAATATGTAAATAACAGTCGCGTTATTATGTGTTGATACTACAACACCACCTTAAGTTAACCTTCTTTGTTTTTCTGTATATTGACGCAAATGGATGCGGACCGCCAGCGCCTCGCTGTGGCGTAAACTGGCAACTTTACTATGGCAAAAATACCTAAAGACGTCGAATACCCTCCCTTGCCTTAAATAAATCATGTGTTCACAAGTTGTAGGTACTTATGCGGCTCCCATACATTTACTATGGCATGGTTTATTCACTAGTCAGAAGTATAACAAAAAACGGTACAAGTAGACTTAATCTAAGTATCAAACTAGTGAACAAACCGTGCCATAGTAAATTTATGGGTGTTGCATAAGTACCTACAAATTGGGAACACATGATTTTTTTAAACTTACCTATTAGTTTTAATTTTATTTTTTAGCGTTTCTACTTATTAGACTAGTGAATAAACCGTGCCATAGAAAATGGATAAGCAATAATGAATGCAAAAGTACAAATTGTGAACAAATGCCAATATTAATTTTTCACTTTTTTATGTCATTTTATAGATTAAGTGATGCAGATTTCATATAAGTTTAAAGCTTTGCAATATCTTTCGAAATGACGAATTAATCGGCTGGACACACTTAACGTTCCCACCCTGTATATAGGATATATGCATGGTGTACATAAAATGAACGGATAATTTCGATGTGCGAACTAAAACAAAATGTACCTGTGGCATGTATCTCGCATTCACGACGACGCATGGATCAACGAAGTGCTCATGTTGTTGATCTACGTACTCGACGAGACGGTCCTGCATAGTGCCAGTCACGCACACATAGTCCCAGTACTGCAAGTGTTGCACCATCTCGCACAGGCCCACGCCGCCCGCGTGTGGACATACTTTTACTGGAAACAATACAAATTAGATTAAATATAATTGTCTCGCCATGTCGTTTTTGTCAGGCCTCGGTACGAGGGATAGACTCAAGAAATGTTGGTTAGACGATGCGTGCTTATAGTTTCACTGTCATGGATGCCGGAGACCGAGCGTATTGGAGGAGGAAAAGCTCTCCGAGGAAAGTCATGGATGTAACAAAGGGACTGGATGCTTTGATGAAAGCAGTATTATAAGTAGATATTGCTAGTTGAAGTGAAAAGGTTGTACTTCTTCGGTCAAGCTGGCACATTCGTGTTGGAAGAAGCAGATTTATCATCCGAGCGTCAACCAACCCCCAAAGACTCCAACCCCGAAGGAGGAAAGCCTGGTCCAGATCCTCGGGGTTGATTGATTGATACTAAGGTCTCCAATTAGAAAAGCTTTAATATAGGTGTTACCTTTAAGCTTTTCGGCCATGAGATAAACAGCGAGTATTTCATTGATGCCACCGATGCGCGCGGAGTCTATCTGGCAGTACTGCATGGCGCCGCTTTGCAGGAACTGCTTGAACATGACTCGGTTTGCGCACATCTCGCCTGTCGCTACGCCGATGTTGTATGGCCTGTACATTACGGTAGATATATTTGCTACATTGACGTATGTATTGAGTTTAGTGTGTATCGGCAACGTATGCTGTAAAATATAAAATATTTCTAACAAGCTAGAAGCTTCTCATTTCTTTCGGACTCTATATCTGTCAACTATAGTGCTTCTTCAGCATCCTAATTTAACAGCATTGGTACCTGTTGATTGACGGACGAGGCTCCAGGTTTTCCTTTCGAAGTCTCGATCGTCTGGGCTCCCAGACGACAGCCAAGATAAGCCAAATGAAAAGAAAGAGTAGGGGAGCAGACAAGTCTTGAAGGCAACCGGGACTAACGCTGATAGTCATAATTTTTGTCTTACTGACATAACTAATGAAGGGGTTTATATCGACGTATTTCTTATACCAGATTTTAGACTAAAATATGTACATACTAACTACATAATTTCTTTTGAATTGAAAAGTTTCTCTTTCAAGGGTAGGTATGTTTTGCAAGCACGCTTTTAGAACTATCAGCATAATATTTTAAGATTGATCTATAGCGCGTTTGTAGCGGTTAAAGCGTGTTCCTCCAACTCACTCCTATTCTTTTTTTTTTTGGGAAATTTTGCTCGCTTGGTTAGCAGCGTGTGCCCCTACTTTATTCCAGTGAATGTTACGTGAATAAATGAAGGAATGGACAACAATGAAAGACGCTCACGCCAGAGCTTTCGATATCGCAGCGTGTCCCAGGATATCGTCCGGTGAAGTGGGCTCCTCTATCCACATCGGCTTCAAAGGTGCCAGCTTTTTCATCCACTCGATAGCTTCGTTGACACTCCAGGCCTGGTTCGCATCCACCATCTGTAAAGTGCATACTATTTGATTATATAGGTAAGTAATTTTTGCTTAGTATTCTAAAGTGTCCTCGCTTATATTTAGGTATGGGTGGCAGGTGAGGCCGCCTGTCACCCCAGATGAAGCAGGCCGGGACGGTGGGGCAACTAGCGCCCCTCCCCCAAACCGGGGTAAGACGGGGACACCGTGGTGCCCAAACCCGTGGGGGCCATCTCGAAACCGGAGATGGCACAGGGTCAGTGGGGGTGCGAGGGATATGCTCTATGGGCAACCTTACACCCCGGCAGTAGACCCGAGACGGCGTGCGGTTTTAGTCAGTTCAAGCCCGACATAACCGTATCCGAGGGGATTTCCGCACGAAAAAAAAGGTACCTGTACGTTTATTTAGTCGATTCAAAGCATATTATTTTTATCCTTCTTGTTATAATTTCCCTCTAGGTGTTAGAAACGAAAAATTGTGTGTCATCATCATCATGACCCTTATTTTTATGTACCCACTTACGCATCATTATCAATTTAGTTTTGTTCCCAGTTGCATCCCAGGTTTTGACCTCGGAGCCCGGGGTCCGCTAATCCTTTTTATTTGGCTTGCGCGGCTTTTATGGAAACGACTGCTATCTGACTGCCCAACCCCGATAGCAAAGCCTGCGCCCGAACCTCGTCAGTGAATCAGCAGGTATACCGGCTCGCAGATGAGTTTGGCTTGGCCCCGAAAATCTTGGTCCCACACACCGGTGTGGTATGTAGGTACTCCTATACCTATAATCAGATAAAAACGTATCTAGATCGTACCTGCCATTAGTATTTATGATTACTCACCAATACATTGTCAGTACCAATGCATTTGCGGACTACACCACATCTTCTGTAGTCATCTTCGAAATTAACTCCAACTTTGACTTTAAAAAACTTGAATCCAAGTTTCAAATATTTCTCGCACAATGATTGCACTAGCTCATCGCTGTATCCCATCCAACCTGTGGGCATAATTCATATGATGAAGTAGGTATCTACTTAGGACGAGGGGGCCATCTCGAAACCGGAGATGGCCCAGGGTCAGTCGGGGTGCGAGGGATATGCTCTATGGGAAACCTTACACCCCGGCGTCTGTAGAGAACACATAACCACCACCGCTGGCCGGCGGGGAGGTATCCGAAGGGATTTCCGCACGAAAAAAAAGTACCTACGTAGGTAGGTAGGTAAATAACTATTAAACGCGGATTTTGTGAGCCGCTAAGTCGAGCAAGACTCCTCGTTGGCCGCTAGAGTATACCTTGACTCGATTTATCGACTTAAAGTGAAACCTAATGAGATTCACGTTGCAATACGGTAATTTTAGTAGAATGACAGTAGGTACTCATTGCAGCTAATAGGCGGCTGTCGCTTATCATCATCACAGTGCTGTATCCCGATTGCATCCGAGACCCTGACCTCGGAGTCCACCTTTTGGTATTTCTTCCTCCACTTCGCGCGGTAAGACCATGGCAGTGAGACTATTGGCACGCATGTCACCTTCTTAGACGTCAAGCCAGCACCTACCCCTCCTACCGGAGGCTGCCCCTGTACTACCATATGCCAATACCAATGCCAAATTAGAGTAGGCATAGTTTAGGCCCCGTAGATCTTGGTGGGTCCCATATACGCTAAGTTCTGAATACCTACCTATCTAGTTATCTATTCTAAAATTATAAAGAGGTAAAGTTTGTGGTGTTAAAGTTAGGGGTAATCTCTGGATCTACTGCTGGCAAAGAGTTGGAACTGGAATTATTCTTAAATGAAAGAAATATTCATGTACTTTGTTTAACTGAACACTGGTTAAAGAAACATGAACTATTAGTTAGTATTGATAATTATAAAGTTATTAGTTCGTTTACTAGAGATTTTGCTATAAGAGGTGGGTCACTCATTTTAATTAATGACAAATTAAAATCAAAAGATAGAAAAGACATAGTAGCACTCTCAAGTGAGCGAAATATTGAACTATCATGTGCAGAGCTTGAGCAATTTATTATTATTAGCGTCTATAGACCTCCTTCTGGAGATTACCACCAGTTTGAGTCTATTATGGAAGAAACCTTAAAAAAGGTATGTAAATGCAAAAAGAAGGTAGTTGTATGTGGCGATTTTAACATTAATATTTTAGAAAACTCCCAGAACGCGTTAAGGTTCCTCAATCTCTTTAAATCTTTTAACTTACAAAATCTTTTTAGTGAACCAACTCGCATCACATCCACATCAGCTACCTGCTTAGATAATATTTTTTCTGACAGTGATGTAAATGAAAAATTTATAATAAATTTCATTAAATCAGATCATACAGGTCAGCTAGCTAGATTTGAGCACCAACATGTTCCATTACCAAAAAATATTGTATGTAGACCAATCACGACATATCGATTAGAAAATTTTAAAGAAAACATTAAAGATAAAGTACCTCTGCTGGAGCTCAATAATAATAATGATGATCCGAATGATCTCTACAGAAATTTGTTCGGAGTAATCAAATGTGCATTTAATAATATTTTCACTAAAAAGACAATAAACGTGAATCAATTTAAAACTAAATTTAGTGATTGGGCTACACCTGGTATCTATAAAAGTAGAAAGAAATTATATGAATTATACCAGACAAAGGCATCTACTAGTGAGGAACATATCAAAAAGTACTCTAAACTATTCAAGAAAGTCTGTTCAATAGCCAAATCAAATTATATACGAGCTAAAATTGAAAAATCAGATAATAAAATTAAGGCAACATGGAATGTTATTAACAAAGAAACTTGTAAAACAAGGTCACGTGATCGATCCTTCGAGTTAAAAATAGATGATCAACACATTGATACTGATTCTGCGGTGGCCCATGCATTTGAATCTTTTTTCACAAATATTCCAATTACCACTACAAGTAAATTAGATTCGTCAAAAAACGGAGCCGATTCAATTCTTAAGTCTTGTGTTCATAAATGTAGTGTTAACTTTGATTTTCAGTACATTGACACTGAAACCATTCTTAAAATTTTTAAGGAATTAAACATTAAAAAAAACTGAGGATCTCTGGGGCATTTCAATCAATATAATAAAATCAATAATGCCCGTTATTGCGCCTTACCTTGCATTCATATTCAATAAATGTATAGACGAAAAACAGTTTCCTAATCTTATGAAGTACAGTAAAATCATTCCGTTATTCAAAGCAGGGGATAAAAGTGATCCATCCAATTTTCGACCCATCTCTATACTACCAGCTCTCAGTAAAATTTTTGAAAAAATTATATTTAATCAACTGCTTTCGCATCTCACTGCCAATAGATTACTTCATAACAAACAGTTTGGTTTCACTAAAGGCAGAAATACGACGGATGCAGGAGTCGCACTTGTCAAACATATATTTGATGCATGGGAGAAGAGGCAAGATGCCATTGGCGTCTTTTGTGATTTATCAAAAGCTTTCGATTGTGTTGATCATGAGACTTTGTTATTAAAATTAGGTCACTATGGTGTTTCGAGCAGCTCACTTAGCTTACTTAGGTCCTACCTCACTGGCAGAATACAAAAAGTCAACATTAATGGCACCAATTCTTCTGGTGCCCCATTAGTCATGGGAGTACCCCAGGGCTCGATATTAGGACCCCTTTTATTCCTGATATATGTAAATGACCTTCCTTACTTCATTGAAAATCTTTGTGAGATAGTATTATTTGCTGATGACACATCATTAATTTTTAAAACTGACAGACAAAAAGTAGTACTTGATGTGAATTTCCCCCTTTCTAAAATATTTCATTGGTTCACAAGTAACAACTTGCTGCTCAATGCGAAGAAAACAAAATGTGTAAAATTTACAATGCCCAATGTTAGACAGATAGATACACATATTACAATGAATAATGAATCTGTTGAAGTAGTCAATACCACAGTTTTTCTTGGACTAACGTTAGATAATAAACTGCAATGGGGTTCTCATATCACAGCCTTAGCAGGTAGACTTAGCTCAGCTGCCTATGCAGTTAGAAAGATCAGGTCACTGACTGACGAGGAAACGGCACGATTAGTTTATTTTAGTAACTTTCATAGCCTTATGTCATATGGTCTACTGCTTTGGGGCTCAGCTGCCGATATTGAGGCTATAGATATTCATATTACAGAAACGAGCTATACGAGCAATCTATAGCCTCGGACCCCGTGACTCGCTGAGGGAACTATTTAAAGAAATTAATATTTTAACTGTTGCTTCCCAATATGTGTACGACAACATCTTATATGTACGGAAGAATCTAGATCTGTTCAAAAAAAAATCGGACGAACATAATTTTAATACCAGAAATAAAAATAAGCTTGCAGCGCCAAAACTCAGACTTCATAAAGTTGGTAATTCGTTTGTAGGCAAATGTATAAAAATATTTAATAAAATCCCTCAGGATTTGGTTGACCTGCCACTAAATAAATTTAAAATAGAAGTGAAAAAAGGTTTAATGAAAAAAGGTTATTATAAAGTAGATGAATATCTTAATGATAAAAATGTATGGTCAACCTAATTAACTCTTAACTCTTGCTCTCGCACATATTTATTATAAATAAAACAAAACTATATATTAAAAAATAAATAAAAAAGAAAGCATAACGATGGTCTACCTGAGTCTCTGGTCTCTTCTCAGTAGATCCAACTAACGCACCAGCGAAAGAATCATTTTCAAATGATTTATTTACATCTTTTTGATAATTTTGACAAACGCAATTGTAAAACTTTGACATTCATATGTGCTCTTTATGTGCCTAAACTGAATAAATGAAATTGATTCTTTGATTCTTTGACTGAACCGATTTTGAAAAATCTTATCAATTGTAGATCACATTATTTGTGAATAGTGTGAGTGAATAGACTATATATCATCACGCTACTACCCAAAAGGAGCGAAGCAGTAAATATAGATGTCAACAAATCCGATTCCCATCCTACTAATAATAGGTCTTTACCTATGAAATTGCCGAAATTTTCTTACAAATTCATGAGTTCGTTATTCCTTTAATTTAATAGCTATTTCCATTATTTATATTTTGTTTGATTTCTAGATTTTGCAACTCTGTATTAAATTTTGTTTTTATTGGCCACTTAATAAATTAATTCGATCTTCAAAAACAGTACTTCCTAAATGCTATCCATTTTAATGATAAATTTCGTATTACTTAACAGCTGTCACTTTTAAAAAAAGGTAATAAAAGTTGTTGTTTGTTAGCTTAATGTTGTCTCATTCATACACAAAAAAATCATAAAATTTGGATTTGTCATTCCTAAAAAAAATGCAAAAATGTTAGTACTGAAAATTGGGTTTCTTCCAATTTCTTCACGAAAAACGGCAATTTCATATGTAACGACCTAATATTATAAACGAGAAAGTTTGTGAGTATGTATGTTATATACTATGTAAAGATACATCTTTATAGCTCTTTCACGCAAAAACGGCTGAACGGATTTGGCTGAAATTATAATTAAAAATTCTAAAATGCCACAGGGATAGATTATAGCCCGGAATAACACATAGGGTTTTTATCCCGGGTATAGGTTCTCATGGGTTGCGGGAACGGGATCAAAATGCTACGCGGGCTGAGCCGCTAGCTACAGCTAATACATTATATGAAAACGAATAAATGACGGGCATATATCGGTTAAAGGGGTACAACGATAGTTCGAAATAATGCCGCTGGTGAAGCCGGGGATAATTAGGTATATAACTTCGGTGGGTCTTACCGACTTGAGTAGTGTAAGCGGGGTATCCATTCTGTTGTAAATACATAATTCTATCTGCTTTGCCAGCTTGTTTCTCCTTCAGCATTTTGATCGCTTCTTCTTTAGTAACGACATCGGTTATATATCGAAAATCTATGGTTGATACTAATTCCTAAAATAAACATAACATAACATAAACTCACGCCTATATCCCCGAAGGGGTAGGCAGAGGTGCTAGCACCCACATTTCGCCAGTTTATGTTTAGGTCCCAATGTAATAGGTGGCGAGCCTATTGCCATTAACCGGGCACTTATAAACCTGCGATAAATACACACATAACTTCGAAAAGCATCGAAAAGTCATTGGTGTGTGCCATGGTAAAACCTGGGATCGAACCCGAGACCTCGTCTTTGCAGTCCATTACCCATACCATTAGGCTACCTAAAATGTCCTAAAATAATGTCATCATTAAAATGTATTCCTTTAATATTAGGTAAAACAATTATCTGAATAGCTTGGTGGTTAAGGAATCAGCAGCATGATCAAGAGGTCTCGGGTTTAAATCCTGTAAATTATACTAGCGACGTAAACCCACTCCTGTCACAAGCAATTTAGCTTAGCTGGAGGGGTTGGGAGGAATAGTAATAATTTCGGTTACTAATATCCTTATCTTTAAGTATTTGGGTTCAATGCTATAACTTTTCTTGTGAATTTAGATTTGATAAACTCAACATCAGTGATGACACTTAGATAAACTGAGAGCTGAGCTACCTGCAGCTGTCCCATGTAAGTCTCAACAGCAGTGCGTATAAATTAATGAACGCTGAGTACCAGAGTACCCACTTGGCCTAGTTCAGAAGGGATTAGGTACATAAACCGTTACCTGCCTCAGGTTCCATATCTACAAGAAGTTTCCACAGCGGTTTATTCTCAAGACGAGCCCACAAATCCCACAGCGAGTTTAGAATGGCAGCGGCAGCCAAATGCGCTACGCCCTTTTCAGGACCAATCTGAAAAGAACTAAATTTTATGCATTTATGTAATAAAAGCCTACAAACGTATTTAGGGTGGGTGTATGCCTACCAAGATCTCCGGGGCCCGAGCCAACCTCACCTGCAACTCTGTTTGTAATATTAAAATAACAGATTTTTAATGATTGCACATGAATGTGTACATGTATTTTTCAAATTTTTGTCTGTCGGTTTCAAAGAGGTTATCTTTGGAATGCCTAGGCCGATTTTGACGGGACTTTTACTGGCAGATAGGTAATATTACAAGGCGTAACATAGGCTACTTTAATTTTAGAAAAATAATTAGGGATCCGTGCAAAAAAAATAAAACCCACAAATTTGTGAATAAAATCTGTTTTACTCTGGAACGGCTGGGCCGATTTTGACGGGACTTTCAATGGCAGATAGATAATGTTACAAGGCGTAACATAAGCTACTTTAATTTTAGAAAAATAATTAAGGTTCCGCGCAAAAGAATTAAAACCCTAAAAATCGAAATCCACGCGGACGAAGTCGCGGGTACAGATAGTACTAGATAAATATCGAACTTGCATTTCTCTTGACCGCAAGTCTAATACCTATTTGACGTCGACCTCTGTGGCGTAGCGGCAGTGCGTTCGACTGCTAAGCCAATGCAAATATGTATATTTGCATTGGTCTGGGTGTTTCTATGTTATAATATGTATTTATTTACAAAAAAAAGTATTTAAGTATGTTTATCCGCAATCTAGAACCCATATGACAAGCTCTGCTTAGTTTGGGTCTAGATGGCGTTGTGTACTTTGTCCTACAATATTTATTTATTTATTTAAGCTGTTACACTCTGTGGGAATACCCGCAGAGTATCAGGCACTAAAACTGTTCCAATTCAACAAGACATACCCATCTCATTTGTGAGTCATTAGTGATGGTTCTCCAAAAGCCTGCGAAATCTGCAAATATATCTCGAGCATTTTTCCCAATGATGAACCTCTTCATAGACCTGATGGTGAGAACCACGATCTCCGTGCCTCGGCCACAAGTAAAGGTGAGACCGAACCCTTGTGTGCCATTTTGGGTGGTAGTTGTCACGTAAGCACACGAGTAGTCAGGGTCAACATGCTGGAATAATAAAAATATATCGTGAGAAACAATCTTCATGTAGGAATCTTGAAAAAACATCGCGCTTGGTAGTCTTTATAAAACGAATGACCTAGAACGAAATATTGAACAATAGTGTAACAATGTCCACGACACCACGACTAATAATAACTTGTGGCGAATTGGTATGGAAGTGATTTCTACGCATTGTTGTACTTTTCTCATCATTTAGGTACTGTGAAATGAAACGAAATTATTTATTTGCTAGAATGCAGGTAATTTAGATATTTTACAATTATTACAATGGCCCATTTAAGTACATCCTTTTTTTTTTTTTTTTTTTTTCGTGCGGAAGTCCCTTCGGATACCCCCCCGTGTGCCAGCGGGGGCGGTTATGTCGGGCTTGAACTGACTAAAACCGCACGCCGTCTCGGGTCTACAGACGCCGGGGTGTATGGTTGCCCATAGAGCATATCCCTCGCACCCCGACTGACCCTGGGCCATCTCCGGTTTCGAAATGGCCCCCTCGGGTTTGGGAACCACGGTGTCCCCGTCTTACTCCGGTTTGGGGTAGGGGCGCTAGTCGCCTGTAGCCCGGGCCTGCTTCTGCTGGGGTGACAGGCGGCCTCACCTGTCACCCCCAGGCCTGCGCTCATGGAGGACGGAGGTCGTTAAGCCACCTCCGGCGCCTGAGTTGCCTGCGACGCGCGGCGAGCAAGACCATTTTGTTGCGCTAATATTATTTTGTTTTTAATTATTTATAATAATTATACAATTTTTTATCGAAATTGGTTCAGTTGCTTACCTATATAGTTCGTTAAGATAATTATAATAATAAATATTGTAGGACAAAGTACACAACGCCATTTTGAACCAAAATAAGCATAGCTTGTCATATGGGTTCTAGAATGCGGATAAACATACTTAAATACTTTTTTTTAGTAAATAAGTACATATTATACATAGAAACACCCAGACCAATGCGAATATATATATTTGCACTGGGCGGGAATCGAACCCGCAACCTTTGGCTTAGCAGTCGAATGCACTAGCGCTACACTACAGAGGTCAAGAAGTGGCGGGGGGGTATCCGAAGGGATTTCCGCACGACAAAACAATTAACACCAACTCAAACTAAAATAACCGATTATTTCCAAAGAATCAGTAATCCAGAACCTGCTACGAATGGTCACTCCTTTCGTCGGCCACACTAGATACGAAAACATTATTTTACTTCACCAGAACATTGCCAGTTTGATAAGTAAACAAAATATGTTTGAAATTCAATTAACTAAGGTCGAAAAAGAACTCGGCCCAGTGGACATCCTGTGTTTTACAGAAACGTTTATTAAACGAGGTACTGAATCTAACGTTACTATTAATGATTATAAAATGGTATCATCATTTTCTCGAAATGACAAGAACCGTGGAGGATCATGCATTTTACTTAGAAAGAACTTAAAATTTAAAGAAGTTAATGGTCTAATCCCTCCCATCCGATTGCAATTTGAATACTGCGCAATAGAAATAACGAAATTTAACCTCATAGTAGTATGTATATATAGGACACCAATACCAGACGCTAGTACTTTCCTAAAAAATTTAGAAGTCCTTGCCAATACACTGTGCAAAAGGACAAATAAAAATATAATTATGTGTGGCGACTGGAATATAGATACACAGAAAAATACACAAAACTCTCACGACTTAAAAGCTATCCTATCCAATAACAATTTAATTAGCCACATAGAAGCACCGACACGAAAAGACTCATGCTTGGACCTGATAGTAAGCAACTTACCTGGTACTAAATCTGCACTACATTGCCTTGCTCTTTCAGACCACGAAACTGCACAATCCCTATCTTTTAAAATTGAAACCGACCCTATGGTAAGGGATTGTCCCACGTATCGGTTTAAAATAATTAGGGATCTCAGTGAAGAAAATATTAATAAATTTCAGTATTACATTTCGAACCTATCCTTCTCGGAAGTATACAAGGACCAAACAACGAATGAAGCATTCAATTCTTTTCATGAGACGATAACTCTCTTCTACAATCTTTGCTTCCCCATTATAAGAGTTAAACACACTATTAAACCTATAAAAAATAGATATTTAACAAAGAGCATTAAGCGATGTTGCGTTAAAAGTAGGACATTATACTTGAAGTATCACCTAAATAAACATAATAAAAAGCACAATAAGGTAAAATATGACAGCTACAACAGAATTTTGAAAAGATGTATAAAGAAAGCTCAACAGATGAATAGTATGCAATACATAAATAACTCAAAAAACGGAAGTAAGGCAACGTGGACTTTGATCAAAAACAGCACAAGCAATATGACATTACAATCGGAAATAGAATCAATAGAAAATAATGATGAACTATATGACAACCCGGACAAAATATGTGAGCTATTTAATGACTATTATATAAATCTAACTAATAATGAAATATTGAATAAAGGTAATAATCATTTAATAAAATTAACTAAAATCCCTGAAAATCCTAAAACTATATTCTTGGATCCGGTAGACGAAGTGGATATATGCAAAATAATACAATCCTTAAATAATACGAACTCGACAGGTTACGACGACTTAAGCACCAAGGTTATAAAAAAATGCGCAACAAGCTTGGTCTCTCCCTTAACTTACATAGTTAATCTCTCTTTATGTCAAGGTTCTTTCCCAAATTTATTGAAAAAGTCGGTCGTAAAGCCCCTCTATAAAAAAGGATCAAAAACAGATATGAATAATTACCGTCCGATTACACTCATCCCAGTACTATCAAAAATTTTTGAGAAAGTTATGCATTCCAAAATAGAAAGATTTTTAACATCATGCAATATTTTCAAGGAGGAACAATTCGGCTTTAGAAAAAATAGCTCTACTAGTTTAGCATGCTTTTCATTGGTCAAACAAATAACAGAAAATCTGAACACCAAGTCTTATGTTGGTTGTGTGTTTGTAGACATGACAAAGGCATTTGACTTTGTCTGCCATAAAACGCTTCTATCTAAACTCTCCTCCTACGGCATACGTGGTAATGCCAATGATTGGATCAGGAGCTACTTAGAAGACAGACAACAATGCGTTGAAATAACCCGAACCTGCCAATCTGAACAGAAAACTTTCAGATCAAATTTCAGACCTAATAATTCTGGTACCCCGCAAGGCAGTATATTAGCCCCTTTACTCTTCCTCATCTATATAAATGACCTTCCTGATGCAATCAGAAATGACTGCATCCTTTTCGCGGACGATACAACATTATTAATAAAAAGTAAAAATAAAGCTACCCTGGGAAGAGACATCACTAACGCGTTAGATAGTGCTATTGACTGGTTGCAACAAAATAATTTAAAAATAAACATGACAAAGACCAACATAATACAGTTTCAAGCATCTAACACACAGACAAACAACATTCATATCTACTACAAAAACAGCCTACTTCCTACTGTAAATGAATGTGTATTTCTAGGTATAACTATAGACAAACACTGCAACTGGAAAGCACATATTGAAAGAATCTGTACAAAATTGGACCGTTTTGTCTATGCACTAAAGCGAGTCAGAGAGACAGTTAATTTAGATACGGCGAGGGTTGCCTACCATGCCTATGTGTCATCGGTCCTTAGATACGGCATTATCATATGGGGTAACTCAACAGATATAGATAGAGCTTTTAAAACACAAAAAAAATGCATTAGAGCAGTATGCGGGGCCTCTTTCTTAGATAGTTGTAAGCCGTTATTTAAAAACCTCAAAGTACTACCACTACCCTGCTTGTATATCTTTGAAATATGTATCTTCGTAAAAAAATATCCCCATCTATTTGAGAAGCTTGGTGATTATGCTAATAGCCGGACGAGACATAAAAACCGGTTACACTTGCCTCCAATTAATCTAGAACTATTTAGAAAAAATGTTTACTGTATGTGTATAAGAATATTTAATAACCTTCCACAAAGTATGACCAAACTACGTATGACATTATTTAAGAAACAATTATTTGACATATTATTAAACAAAATGTATTACAATATTAATGATTTTTTGGACGATACAATAACAGATAACAATATTTCTTGGGGTAGGTAACTAATTATAACAAAATAGGACATAAATTATAAATTTGCACGCCGTATGTGGCAGAATATGTAGGGAAAAAAAAAAATTATAACATCTATTGTACCATATTCTGGCAAATAAATTATTTGATTTGATTGATTTGAAAAAAAGGTACCTACCTTAATGAATCGACTAATAAAAAACCGACCAAATGCGAGTGGGAATCGCCCATGAAGGGTTCCGTAGCAGCAAGTTTTTTTATACTTATTTGAGTTGACTGAATGACAGGTGAATTGCGGTTTACGATTTAAGACGTATTAAAAAAAAACTGCCATTTGGCAATGGAACCCTAAAAAGGCGCCCATTACTTTGTGACCCTTTATAAAATAGGTACATAACTTCACCGCAATAGCGGCGGTAAGGCCCATCATGGAGGATTGGCTAGAGAGGCGACACGGAAGCCTCTCGTACCGACTGACGCAGGTGATCTCCGGGAAGGGGTGCTTCGGGGACCACCTGCATCGGATCAGGAAGGAGCCAACGCCTGAGTGTCATCACTGCGACGCGAGCGAGGACTCAGGGCTGCACACGCTGGCGGAGCGGAACAGGATCAAGGCTCCTTATTTTAGTATATATGAAATAAAATAGCTCAGATACGTGTTAAGGTTTAATGGATGACATCGACAAGACAAGTATAAGTAGGTACATATAAACATGAACGTTATAAGTTAATCGACGTAGTATAAGTGGAAATGTAACGGATGTAGCTCCAGGCATCTGTCTGGACACTGCCCGGCGTGGGAGGCGCCGAGGCGTGACCTCGTGGCAGCCATCGGGGTGGGAGTCCTCTCGCTCGGCAGCATGATTGCGGCAATGGTGCGGAGCGCGAGCGCGTGGGCCGCCGCCACCTCCTTCTGCGAGCATGTGATGCTCGCGAAGGAGATGGCGGAGCGCGCCCGGGAGAGGTTCAGAACCCTCCCGGCCCGCCGAGCCCGCAACATGCTCGCCTCGCGTCGCAGGCGACTCAGGCGCCGGAGGTCGCTTAACGACCTCCGTCCTCCATGAGCGCAGGCCTGGGGGTGGCAGGTGAGGCCGCCTGTCACCCCAGCAGAAGCAGGCCGGGACGGTGGGGCGACTAGCGTCCCTCCCCCAAACCGGGGCAAGACGGGGACACCGTGGTTCCCAAACCCGAGGGGGCCATCTCGAAACCGGAGATGGCCCAGGGTCAGTCGGGGTACGAGGGATATGCTCTATGGGCAACCTTACACACCGGCGTCTGCAGACCCGAGACGGCGTGCGGTTTTAGTCGGTTCAAGCCCGACATAACCGCCCGCGCTGGCCGAGGGGATTTCCGCACGAAAAAATTTTAGGTACCGTCATACACCTTTTTTTTTCGTGCGGAAATCTCCTCGGATACCCCACCGCCGGCCAGCGGAGGCGGTTATGTCGGGCTTGAACCGACTAAAACAGCACGTCGTCTCGGGTCTACAGACGCCGGGGTGTAAGGTTGCCCATAGAGCATATCCGTCGCACCCCGACTGACCCTTTTTTTTTTTTTATCGTGCGGAAATCCCTTCGGATACCCCCCCGCCGTTCAGCGGGGGCGGTTATGTCGGGCTTGAACCGACTAAAACCGCACGCCGTCTCGGGTCTACAGACGCCGGGGTGTAAGGTTGCCCATAGAGCATATCCCTCGCACCCCGACTGACCCTGGGCCATCTCCGGTTTCGAGATGGCCCCCTCGGGTTTGGGAACCACGGTGTCCCCGTCTTACGCCGGTTTGGGGGAGGGGCGATAGTCGCCTCACCGTCCCGGCCTGCTTCTGCTGGGGTGACAGGCGGCCTCACCTGTCACCCCCAGGCCTGCGCTCATGGAGGACGGAGGTCGTTAAGCGACCTCCGGCGCCTGAGTCGCCTGTGACGCGCGGCGAGCAAGTTGCGGGCTCGGCGGGCCGGGAGAGTTCTAAATCTCTCCCGGGTGCGCTCCGCCATCTCCTTCGCCCGCAGAAGGAGGTGGCGGCGGCCCACGCGCTCGCGCTTCGCACCATTGCCGTTATCATGCTGCCGAGCGAGACGACTCCCACCCCGATGGCTGCCACGAGGTCACCCACGCCGGGCAGTCCGCCAGCGTGTGCAGCCCTGAGTCCTCGCTCGCGTCGCAGTGATGACACTCAGGCGTTGGCTCCTTCCTGATCCGATGCAGGTGGTCCCCGAAGCACCCCTTCCCGGAGATGCGCCAGTCGGTACGAGAGGCTTCCGTGTCGCCTCTCTAGCCAATCCTCCATGATGGGCCTTACCGCCGCTATTGCGGCGTGCCCTACCCCGACTGACCCTGGGCCATATCCGGTTTCGAGATGGGCCCCCTCGGATTTGGGAACTACGGTGTCCCCGTCTTGCCTCGGTTTGAGGGAGGGGTGCTAGTCGCCCCACCGTCCCGGCCTGCTTCTGCTGGGGTGCCAGGCGGCCTCACCTGCCACCCCCAGGCCTGCGCTCATATAGGACGGAGGTCGTTAAGCGACCTCCGGCGCCTGAGTCGCCTGCGACGCGCGGCGAGCATGTTGCGGGCTTGGCGGGCCGGGAGAGTTCTAAACCTCTCTCGGGCGCGCTCCGCCATCTCCTTCCCGAGAATTACATGCTCGCAGAAGCAGGTGGCGGCGGCCCACGCGCTATATTACCGCAAATCAAACATTTAATAAACAGGTCTTTATACACAAACGCACCTAAGTACTTAGCATAGTAACCAGTTTATTTCCAAATAAGGTAAGTCAAATGTGCATAATGTAAATATTTTCAGTCTAGTAAATATTTTTAATGCTAGTATATTTAATGTGAAACCAATTAGGTATGCAGATAACAGATACTGAATAATAAATGCTTTAGTTCTGTGATAAGATAACGTTAGGCGCCGGACAAACAGAACGGACGCGCGTCCTAGACGTGTCTTTGTAACATACCACGCACCCCTTAACCTCTCCGCTCGCCACGACATGTCACGTCTAGGACGCGCGTCCGTACTGTTTGTCTTACTGGACAAACAGAATAACATAATGATCACGTAAGATACTCCTTACGTGAACATTACGTTATTGTGTGCACGTGTGTATTGTCCGCACGCCGTCTCGGATCTACCGACGCCGAAATGTAAAGTGGCGGCCCTTATGGGATTTCCTTCGCACCCCGGCTGACCCAGGGCCATCTCCTGTTTCGAGATGGCCCCCTCGGGTTTGGGAACCACGGATCCCCATCTTGCAAAATGCAAAAAGTATGCAGGAATGAAGAAACTATTAATTAATTATATTAGAAATTATTTATAGCATAGGCACTGCTTGTTGTTAAGTGCAGTTGTTATCATTGATGTGTAAATATGTAAGTTTACGGATAAATTCGTCAACGAGTCAATGACACATTTGGTGTACCCAAGCACAGTATAAGACCCAAACGAGTTTCTTATGCACATGTGATCGCTTACTGCCAGGCAGACTGAGTGCTTGTTGCTACGTTAGTTAGTTACATTACACACTATCAAAAAAATGTTTAATTGCTTTCTACTACTACGTAGATAAACAATATTTGTGCCTACATTATAATTAAAAAAACATTTAGAGTGTAAAACTTTTGCCATGGCAAATGGTTTCTCCGGACTTACCAGTGCATCAGATCCATGTAATCCAAGTGATGTAGGGAACCTGACATCTTTTACGTCAATCTGCACAATTTCGAGACCGCTACGGCTGACCGACATTTCGGTATGTGTACAATCGTCGTCACTGATGATCTTACACTGTCTGTGGTCTGTAAATGACCTCGTCACAGCAGCGTCGCTGCGTTTTCTTATGTTGTTATCACATCATTTAATGTTTTATATTCTCTCCATACTGATCGAATACCTAGGCTGTTCACAAATATAACTACGTAAAAAAAATAAGGCTAAAGTGCTCAATATTCGTGACAGGGTTGGGCGGCTAGGGGCCATCCGTAAATTACGTTACAACAATTTCATACATTTGAGTGACTCCGTCAAATGGTATAAATTTAGAGATTATTAAATTAAAACAAGCTGTATCTACCCACTTCTCAAAATAATAATTCATATATCTACTCCGTTAACTTCAAATCTTTTCTCAGATCTCCATAATGTCTGCCCGTTTGGATTGCGTCGCCTAGTACGAGACACCACATTTGTTTGAATTAACCCAGGAATTCAGTTATTTTTCAATGTTTTTATTAAAAACGTACCTACGACCATAAAGTAGGCAGATATAAATGAAATGATGAAATTAAAAATTCACCCACTGCCTTTTTACCCGACTGCTAAGGAAGGGTTACGTTTTTCGCACGTATCTTGTATGCATGTAATAATCTTTATTGCCTCATATCTTCCCAGCCGCTCTATGAATTTCGATGAATGAGATGTCAAATGAAAGGGATTCAAGTGTCATAGGGTAGGTACATAAAATGTGAACCAAAACTATACGGTGGTATTTTTGGCGCTAAAATGTATGTTGTTAAAAAAGAGGTTAAAAAGGTGATTTAAAAACATATACTACTTATATATTTTAATGTATTTTAGAATGAAGATTTTTTTTAAAAAATATTTTAGGACAAAGTACACCACGCCATCTAGACCCAAACTAAGCAGAGCTTGTCATATGGGTTCTAGAATGCGGATAAACATACTTATATACATTTTTTTTGTAAATGAGTACATATTATATATAGAAACACCCAGATCAGCGCAAATATACATTTTTGCACTGAGCGGGAATCGATCCCGCGACCTCTGGCTTAACAGTCGAACGCACTACCACCACGCCACAGAGGTAGTCAAATGAAATGAAAGAATGATAATTATAGCATTTACGGAGCTTAACACAAGCGAAGTCTTTGTCCTTCCAGTTTATTTGTTGTGATTGCAAGATTTGTTTCTTTTGTATGCTTAAAAATAAAAAGCTGCAAATAAAAATAAATAATTAAAAATAAAATAACCAGACTGCAGCTAAAAAAACCCAAACAAGTTAGATAGCAGGCGGTACCCATTTGCAAATCTTAAATCGTAAAGAATTAATGGGTCCAATTTATTTCGGTCTTTTTAGCTGCAGTTAGAGTAATTTTCGGCCTAAAGATGTAGACGAGAATTTCAGCTATGCACGACAGGTCAGCTTCAGGTTCTCCATCTGTGTTCTCCTAGGAATAGACTACCGCGGGTTAAAGTCCCGTTTGAGAACTGTCCGAAGGTCGCCGTTGAGGACGATGAAAAATAATTTAATAAAACACAATATAACATAAAAATAGTTATTTAATTTCATGAAAATTTACACAAACTCAATATACTTACATAATATATTCAAAATATAAGTTAATATATCAATTATATAATTTCATTTTGCCAATTTTGACTAGAGCATCTGTCTATAACTACTATTATTAAATTGTAAAATAGTTGTGTTGGTACATTTGAGATATTAAAAAAAAACTTGGGTTATTAATTATATTCAATTTTTTATATAATAATAATTATTATTATAAATATTATTTATTTAAAAATATTAATTGAATGATTGTGAGCACATTTTTTTTGGAATTCTTGTCTGTTTGTTCGGAGTCGACACAAAAGCTACAGAACGGATTTTGATGCGGTTTTAGTGCTTAGAAAGTTCTTGGTCAGACTAAAATCTGCCGTATGTTTGATTGTATTTGGTTTAGTAGAAACACAAAAAATAACCAAAAACGATAACCGACCTCCGCGGGCGGAGCCGCGGGCATATAGATAAAATATTTTTTATAAATATATTTATGTTTTTATAAAGCAAAATCAGTTGCCCAAAACATGTGGTCTTGTTGTACACCGAGCTGTTGCTAATTTAACGAACTTATGTATGTATTTGTTCATTAAACTAGTTAAAAGTAGCTAAGTAAACCTTTAAGTAGTAAACATTGGGTTATAACGTGGCACCTAACTAATCACCAACCAATTTATGCCACTGAGTCGTTTGTTTGCGCGGAAATTGTGTCATTTTAAAGAATCATATTGTAATATAGGTATACGAAATTATAAGCACCTCCTTTTTTTCGTGATATGATTTCCCCTCTGATACCCCCCGCCGGCCAGCGGGGGTGGTTATGTCGGGCTTGAACCGACTAAAACCATCGCCACGCCATCTTGGGTCTTCAGACGCCGGGGTGTAAGGCATTTCCATCGCACCCCGACTGTCCCAGATGTACCCATCTTGCCCCGTAAAGGGGGGGGGGGGGGCTAGCCACCCCGCCGCCCGGGCCTGCTTCTGCTGGAGTGACAGGCGGCCTTACCTGTCACCCCCAGGCCTGCGCTCATGGAGGACGGAGGTCGTTGAGCGGCCTCCGGCGTCTGAGTCGCCTACGACGCGCGGCGAGCAGGTTGCGGGCTCAGCGGGTCGGGAGAGTTCTAAATGTTTCCCAGGCTTGTTCCGCTACCTCCTTCTCGAGCATTACATGCTCGCAGAAGGAGGCGGCCCACGCGCTCGCGCTCCGGACCATTGCCGCAATCATAGTGCCGAGCGAGACGACTTCCACCTCGATGGCTGCCACGAGGTCCTGCCTCGGCACCTCCCACGCCGGGCAATCTACCAGCGTGTGCAGCCCCGAGTCCTCGCTCAAATTATAAGTACCTAAGCGTAACAACTTATCTACTTATGGAATTTAAAAGCTTAATATACCTATCTAATATATAAAACAAGTCGTGTCAGTGATTTTGATGAGTTTTGATTTTGTAGATTTGTCGCCACCTATTTTTTATGTTTTTTTTTGCAGAAGTCCCCACTGTTACCTCACCGCCGGCCAGTGGGGATAGTTACATCGGACTCGAACCGACCAAAACCGCACGCCGCCGTCTTGCATGTAGGTGGCCAAATAAGGCAATACCCTTTAACCCCGGTTGACCCTGGGCCATCTATGACGAAGGAATCATGACGAGCTTTGAGATGGCCCCCTCGAGATACTGTGCAAATATGAGACATTCTCGAAATATATTCAGCTTATAAGGTAACCAATATAACTTGATTCTAAGGCGGAACGAAATTGTCCGGGTCAGCTAGTTACTTATAAACTTTAAAACCTATCCCATACAAATGCTAAGCGATGTTGATCATCAGGGTATGTGAATTTGTTCGCCATAAGCTTATCAAAAAATATATTGGTACCAAAAATATGTACCTGATCTGATATTGATAGTTACATTTCATTGCATTTAGCTTTAAGTAAAAATCCTCATTTTATTTACGTAAATAACTTATAACCTTACTAGCTTTTAATAAGATTAACCCTAGAATGTTATAGAATTCATAGATATTTTTGTTTGTTGTATAAATATATTCATACCAGCGTTTTTAGTGTTTGTTAATCTCCAAAGCGAGACCTACATTGAGAGTTTGGTTTAAAAAAGGTTTTGGCTTTTACAGAACTCTTTGCATACTTTTACAAGAACTCAATTAAAGTTTTTAGAAGTTTTATAGATATAAAATTATAAACACATAACATAACATAACTTCATGCCTGTATCCCCGAAGGGGTATGCAGAGGTGTATTGCACACCCACGATTCGCCAGTTAAAATTATCACATTCATATATAATTTATTTAAACAGAACCACCAGTTTTTAACTAGAATATCATAATAAATCAATACTTACGCGCTAGCCATTGTATCAAATATATAACATAATATCAACCCTTGAACTGTAACGAGAACATTTATTATTTTCAAAACATATTTCATATGTATCTACTATATGTACCTAGTTTTTATTTTAAGAATACTAAACAATAAATGCTTTCTTTCAAAGCTGTTGGGGAATGTGGATTGTGTACCAAAAATAATTGCAATATTTTTTAAGCTACCAGAGTCCAATGTATGCTTGACACCAGGTCAATATCACAGTGAGGGATTATAGCAAGTTATTTTATACTATTGTGTATATAAGTGCACATATTTTTTTTTTTTTCTGTATGTTCGTGTCCCGTAAGAAGCAATATGAGGGATAGAGCATATTTAGGCAATGTATAAAATAATGATTCAGTTTCTGTAAAACATACATTCCTAGAAAATATATATATTTGGTTCTCTATTGTGTTACCTTTTATTCATAATTTTAATTGCCATATTTTTTGTCCTAATTATCATTTGTCCAAATGATAACCTGCCCGATCTAATGTCACATAATATCACACGCTATGAAATGATCTAATGCCCTAAATTAGTTCGTCATAAATATTACAATCAACAATATATCGTCTTTCAATCGCATTTAGGGAAATGTATAAATTTCCTAGGTAAAGTATATATTATAAAACTATTATACAAATTGTTCAGGAATTATATAAAATACAATAACGGATTACATACTTTTCCATTAGCTTATATACTTCCATAATAGCATTCTAAATGTTGTCTTATTCTAAGCTTAAGTAAATATAAAATTGAATAACCTGTGCCGCATTGGTATGATAATTGACAATTGTTTCCTGAACGCAATAGGTTGCATTGGGGATCTCAGCTTGTACTATTACTTTTTACTCTTCTTGTACATGGCAGATAGACTCTTGACAGTGCTCCTCTCGCCCTCTTCCCAAAGCTTTTTGGCTAAACCACCGAGAGTGCCGTCGTCATCGTTGTTCACCCACTCCAGTAGCAGCTTGTAGCGAGCCTACAAACACACTCATTCAATTATTTTTTTATACGCTTTTTATTAGCTTCACCTGTATGTTTGTTTGTATGTGTGTGTTTGTTTGTAACCGACTCCTTTTGGCGCGATTTTGACCCACTTTTAGCGGCCAGATTTCGTTCAAACTTCGTAGATTTAGCGAGGACCGATGACAATACACTAATTTGATAAAATTATTCCATTTTTCAATTTGCAAAATACATAATATAAACTAATGAATTAAAAAAGCTCTGTAAATATTTAATAACAGCGCCATATATCCCGTCAACTTAGTAACACGTAGTAGCGAATAATGTCACATTATAAACTCTGAAATAGGTGGCAACAGCAGCATTATTTAGTTCGATTTTCTATAAAAAGAGTGTTTTTTAGTTTTTTTAAAACTATTATTTATTTAATAAATAAAATAAGAGGAAATCGTTTGTAATATACTTTATTCGATATTTTTGGCTTTGTACTATGTATTGATCATATTAATATAGTATAGTAAATTAGTTGTGTCTCTATATAGGAGATATTTAAAAAGAAAACTTGGGTTATGTTAAATGAATGATTCTGAACATAAAAAATAATTTTGGAATCCTTGTCTGTTTATCTGTTTGTTCGCGATGGACGCAAAAACTACTGAACGGATTTTGGTGCGGTTTTTTCTATTAGTAAGGTCTTGATTAGACTTTCAGACATATGTTTGATTGAAATAGGTTAACTAAAACCTGAGATAGGACGAAAAAACGAAAACCGGTACCTCTGCGCGGGTGCTGAGCCTCGGGCATCAGGTAGTGAAAAATGAAATTCTAAGTAGCGATTATTCTATAGGTGCTGGCATAACATTTTTGTTGTGATAAAATTTGAAATAAAATGTATGGCCAGCATGGAGGTCAAATAATGTCAAAAAGCGCTCTATAATCTCTTCAAGTATACCTACTGTTTGTACATGAATTTAATTTTACCTTGAGTGTGATGAATCGAACTGTGACCAAATTCTTGTTCATCCTTTTTTCATGAGTAAGCAAGAAAGAATTATTAAATGCCATAAGAGATTATATAATTGTTCATGATAATATTGTTGAGTCTCGTACAAATGGTTTGCTACTGCTAAGTAAGATTTAGATTAAAGTTATTATTATTAATTAGCTAGCGATACTAAAAATGAGTACCAAAACAATGCTCATAATTTATGAAGTACACAGAGGACGAGTAGCAGGGATGTAAATTCAGGATGAGAGCCTCGACTGTACCTCTCCTCGAAGTTAGTGTGAACCACAGCATACCTACACTTTACATGAATCCCAGTAGTTGATACAAACCAACATATTTATGATTCTCAAAAGTGTTATATAAAGGCAATATACTGCCAGGAGATAACAATTTAACTCTATATATATAATAATCCATTTTTGGAAATTATGCTTTTTAGGAAATAGCAACCCTCTTTGTGTAGAGGCACATACCTCTGATACACCATAATCACGAGTATCAATTTCAATTGTATCAATTCGGCCATCCGAGAAGCCCAGTGCTCTAAAGATGGTGCGCCAGTTCTTGCCAAGGTTTTTTGATATATAATCCATGTAGTCATGGTCGGGCTGGAATTATAAAATGATATTATTAGAATAAAGCTAAATAATGAACTGTGTGCTGACATTTTACCCAATGCAATTCATTAAGTTAAATGTGGTAATACAGTTATATCATCATCCGAGTGGCCGAGTGCTAATTCCGATTGCAACCAAAGTTTTCACTTTGGAGCTTGGGTCGGCTCTTTCCTTTAAATAATCATAATCTTGTTGTCGATCCCGGTTGCATCTGAGGTCTAGTCAATGGTAATACATTGACTGAAATGAAAGAGAGCGACTGCAGCTTGACTTCCCAACCGCAAAAAAGCATCATCTTCATCACAAAGTCAGTCTGTCAGTCAGCAGGTGTACCAGCTTTTGGTGAAAGCAGACACATTTGGAAGGGGCTCCATAGATCTTGTATGGCCCTATACACCCACCGTTTTATGGCACAGTTGTACCGTATGATAATATCAAATTATACCTTTACGGTGGCTTCCATGAGTAGCATGATGAGGTTATCTTTTTCAATATGTTCTTCATATTTGGTAGAACTGTCAGTTTTACTTGGTGTTGAGAAATAATAGTCATTACCAAATCTTACATCTTTAGAATTGACTATATTATAAACATCCCCAGTAGCTGAAATCAAAATACAAGTGTGATAAACAAAAACGAAAAAAACCAGCTAGACAATTTTGTTGTCATCATATAGGCTAATAATTAGGAATATCATCATCATCATAGCTCGTGGCAAGTATGTAGGTTAGCATGTTGCAAGGTTAAGTAATACTAGCCAGGCCAGTTTTAGGATGGGTGATCAGACCTAACACATTCCATTGTACCATTTTTTTTTCGTGCGGAAATCCCTTCGGATACTGGGCTTGAACCGACTAAAACCGCACGCCGTCTCGGGTCTACAGACGCCGGGGTGTAAGGTTGCCCATAGAGCATATCCCTCGCACCCCGACTGACCCTGGGCCATCTCTGGTTACGAGATGGCCCCCTCGGGTTTGGGAACCACCGTGTCCCCGTCTTGTCCCTAAATGTGTTAGTGTTCTGCAACTGCACAAAAACAGGTAACAATCTGGCTTATGAGCTAATTAATGGTTAGATATTATTACAACTTTACTTATTGTGCCATACCAGAGTTATTGTGAAAAGAGTTAAAACAACTTCAGTTATATAGACTCCATATACTAAAAAGGCTTCTACTGCTGGGGAGCACCTATGGCCAGACCCACAACAAATCTGTTCATAGTAAAACACTGATCACAGATAAAGTTACCAAAAAAAAAGTATGTTACTCAATGTACACCTTGACAGGTACAATCAGAATAATAGGTTGATAAACAAATAGCATGATAGCTAGTATAACTAATACTAGTAGTAACATTTAGCCAATTTACTCAAGTCATTTATATGTTTGAAAATTGTTTCATTAATTCGGTCAAGGACTGAAGATGTATAGTTGGGAATAAAATAAAATTATAATACATTGTTTTACTACTTGTTCACTGATTGATTAATTTCTTTTTTCCAGTCTCAGTTTTATGTTATTAAATGAATTGATTTGAAATTTGATGTAAATTAAGAGTATATTTCACTTATAAATGTAAACAGGATCAATTCAATGAAAACTCAGTTTAGTCGGAAGGTATTTTGCTGGTGAAATTTGGCATTGGCCTACCTATCATCTGAAAGGAAAAAAATATCCCTCTTTTTTGTTACAATATTAATTAAATATGTCCTTACCTTGAACATTTACGGAACTGGCACTATCTCGTTTCTCTTTATTTGGCTTTAACACGTCTTCTTCGTCATAATACGTCTTTTTAGACTTAGACTTTTTAGTCTTTTTCTTAGGTTTCTTTTTAATGTCATCTTCTGGCTCTATGACTATTTCCTCATCATCAACATCTTCGATCTCTACATGAACTTGAGGCTGCTCTGGGTCTTCCTCATTAACATCTGTTGGACTTGGAGGCCGAGGAGGCCTTGGCATTGCGTCTGATTTCAGGTTTTTGAACATTTCCAAAAGTTTAGACATACTGGAAGTCATTTCAAAAAAAAATTACGTGGTGTGTAATCAATAAACTGAAACAAAGATATTTTCCATAGCATTATTTCTTTCCATACAGCAATTTGCATTTGAAGACATAAATGTACAGCTTTATTAAACTAGTGTTCACCTCAATCTATATCCCTAAATTTGTAAATTTCTTAGTAAAATAAACACTTTTAACACTTTGTAGAAGTAAAATTTTTAACAACAAAAGCAACTTTATAAATGACACTGACAGACTCTGACAGTGCATTTCGGTGTCAGTCTCAAGACATCATCAAAAAAAAGTGACAAATTCATATACTTTGTCCCTTTCCGTCGCGTTCGGTCCTTAGATCAACAGATGACGTAAAATGCTATTGATATCCATTTGGGTAAGCGAAACAAAACAGTTTTTCCCCTTTCCTTAGATTGTGATAATATGGCGAACACGTGGCGAACCAATGGCGAACTGACGATTATGACGTCATTTGGGTTGGGAGTCTGGATGAGCAGGATCGGAATATTGTAAAAAATTTGATTTGTACCTTACTTGGTAAATTTCGAGGTTACTTGGAATTTGCGAAATAAAAGTTTTAGTCACGTGTATCTTTTTATCTGGCAATAGTAGGAGATATATTTCAACACCTGATAATGCAACGATATATAATGTCAATGTTAAACTGGTTTTTTTTTTGTTTTCGTGCGGAAATATCTTCGGATACCCCCCCGCTAGCCAGCGGACCAACACAGACCAAGGCAATGAAAAGGACAACGAGAACGACGGAGTCTGCGCGGAGATCGCGCAGCAAACAAGCGTGGAGGTGACGCCAAACACCTCAGCGGTGTCGGAGAAATTCGACACCGCTAACGAGCGAAGCAGGGCGAGCAGCCCGGCGGGTCTGGGCGTGCAGCGGACCCGGAAGCGCAGGAGGCGCGCAAAGGCACGGGCGGGGGAGGACGTGTCGGATGAGGACTTTACCCTCACCGGGGCGACCTCCTCCTCCAGCAGCGACGAGGCGAAGCCGGCGTCCAAGGTGGCTGCTGGCCGCCGAGGGGCGCGTGAGGGCTGGGCAATCCACCCGAGCCCCCTCGGCTCTTGGAAGGGCCGTGAGAAACTCACCGCCGAGGCCTTCCACCTCAGCGGTGTCGGTGTCGGAGCCATGCGGGAGGACGCGGTCACTCATGGAAAGACTCCAGAAGGTGACCGCGTCCTTCCAGGGGTCCCCAAACACTGAGCAGGAGGCGATGTTGCGCATTGTGCTCGACATCGCCTCCGAGAATGAGGGCCTGGCGGCGCAGCTGGCCGAGTCCCGTCGGGATACGGCTCGACTAGCTGCAGCCGTCGAGGAGCTCAAGAGGGGGATAGCGAGCTCGGCTCAAACGGCGCAGCGGGCGCAACCGGCATCCTCAACTCCGCATCCTGCAGGCGAACGTTGGCCACGGTGCCCATGCTCAGGACCTTCTGCGCCAGAGCATGGCACAGTGGGCCATAAATGTCGTCGCTGTCGCCGACCCATACACCCACCGGTTCCTCGGGCCTGCCTGGGAAGCCGCACTGGATAGGTCGGCGGCACTGGTGCACAACCCTGCCGCCGGCAGCCCCCCTCTTGCCGTCGTTGCAAGGGGACCCGGCTGCGTGGCGGCGGCGGTTGGCGATATAGCGGTCGTGGCTGCTTATATCACGACGAACCGAGACCAAGCTGCGTTTGAGCAATGGCTCCGTCAGCTGGCCGTCGTCGTCAATGCCTGCCAGCCCCGTCCGGTCCTTATGCTCGGGGACTTCAACGCCTGGTCGTATGCCTGGAGTTCCCGACACGAAAGGGGCGCGACGGGGCATAGAGGCAGGGCACTGGTGGACTGGGCCGCACGACTCGGCCTAGTCCTCCTAAATCGGGGAGCCGTGGACACGTTCGTGACCTCGAGGGGTAGCTCCATCGTGGACCTATCGTTCGCGAGCCCCTCGTTGGCGCGACGTGTTCAGGGCTGGCGCGTCGTTTTGGGGGAGAACACAAGTTCAGATCACCGATACATTCGGTTTGACGTGTCCCCCCCTGCGAGCGACGTGCCGGCTGCACCGGCTCCACCCGAGTCACGTTGGGTGCTGAAGCGACTTGATCGGGAGCTCCTCCTGGAAGCCGCCATCGTACAGGCCTGGGCCCCTGCGCCGGACAGGCCTGTCAGCATAAACGAGGAGGCGGAGTGGTTCCGGGAGGCCATGACCCGTGTCTGTGACGCGGCGATGCCTAGGGCTAGAGGGCTAGAGGGGTCAGGTCTACTGGTGGTCGTCGGAGATCGCGCAGCTCAGACGGGCCTGCGTGATCACGCACCGCCGGTGGGCCGGATTCCGTAGAAGGCGTCGCCGCCCCGCAGATGCGGAGGCCCGAGAGGCGGAGTTGTACGAGGGATACAGGGAGGCCAGAGAAGCCCTCCGAGCGGAGATAAGGCGGGCCAAAGAGGCCGACTTCCGCGAGCTGCTGGAGATGCTGGAGCGGGACCCTTGGGGACGGCCCTACCGGATGGTGAGGGGCAAGCTGCGCCCTAAGGCCCCGCTGTTAACCCGGTGTCTCAAGCCGGATCTGCTCGGAGGAGTGGTTGGCTCCCTGCGTTCCCAGCGCGGGCGGTGGAACATGTTCCACCGCAGATGACTCCGCCTCGGTTGCCCATGGCGCCCGACGTGGAAGACAACAACGTGCCCGAGGTCACTTGGGTAGAACTAGAGCTGGTGGTGAGAAGGCTAAGAGCCATACACACCGCCCCGGGACCCGACGGCATTCCAGGCCGAGCGTGGGTCCTAGCTCTAGTCGACGACGCTCTCGAGCCCCGACTGAGAGGGCTTCTCAGCGCATGTTTGGAGCGGGGCCAGTTTCCGAAATTGTGGAAGACGGGGAAACTGGTCCTCAACCGAAAGGAGGGGCTCGCCGTCCGCCTACCGGCCCATAGTGTTGCTCGACGAGGTGTGCAAGCTCTTTGAAAGAGTAATTGAGAAGCGCCTCGTCGAGCACCTCTCAAGAGTGGGGCCGGACCTGGCGGATGGTCAATATGGCTTCCGCCAGAGGCGCTCTACCGTGGATGCCATCATGCGCGTGAGGGCTCTGGCGGAGGATGCAGTAGCCCGGGGTGAGGTGATGCTGGCGGTTTCCCTGGACATCGCCAACGCGTTCAACACCTTGCCCTGGAGTTGCATTAGGGAGGCGCTCGTGTATCACGAAGTGCCTCTCTACCTCCGCCCCATAGTCGGGGCGTATTTGACGGAGAGAGCCGTCATCTACCCAACTGTGACCGGTCTCGGTCGGCGTGAAATGTCGTGCGGTGTTCCACAGGGATCGGTCCTTGGGCTGCTCCTGTGGAACATCGGATACGACTGAGTGCTTCGCGGTGAGCTCGTAGGCGGTGCCGCCGTCACGTGCTACGCGGACGACACGCTCGTGACGGCGTGCAGGGCGACGTACCGCGAAGCGACCCTAAAGGCCACGACTGCAGTTGCCCAAGTCGTTGAGCGGATCCGGCGGCTGGGTCTCGAGGTGGCTCTGCATAAAACCGAGGCCCTGTTCTTTCATGGGCCTCGGAGCAAGCCACCCGAGGGATCCAGTCTCATCGTGGGAGGAAATCGCATCGGCATCAAGCCCCAAATGAAAAATTTGGGGCTCGTGCTCGACGGCCGATGGGACTTCGGAGAGCACATCCGAAGTCTGGCCCCCAAATTGAAGGGCACAGCTCTCGCTCTGGCTCGGCTGTTGCCCAACATGAGGGGGCCCGATGACTCCTGCAGGAGACTCTACGCGGGGATCGTGCGGTCCATGGCCCTGTATGGGTGCCCAATATGGGCGGAGGCCCTGAGGACCAGAACTGTGCGGATGCTGCGCGCTCCGCAGCGAGTTATGGCCATCAGGGTCATCCGCGGGTACCGCACGATCTCCTTCGAGGCGGCGAGTCTCCTTGCCGGAACTCCGCCATGGGACCTGGAGGCGAGAGCCCTTTCGCCACTGGTACAGTTGCGAAAGGGCTCTCGCGAAAGGCGAAAGGCGCTGGAGCAGGGATGGAACCCCGAGCCTCGAGAAATCGAGGCCGTGCAGTCCCAGCTCCGCCAGGCCATCGTGGTGGAGTGGAAGGAACGACTTGGGCGACCAAGCGCAGGGCACGCCGCAATAGCGGCGGTAAGGCCCATCATGTAGGATTGGCTAGAGAGGCGACACGGAAGCCTCTCGTACCGACTGACGCAGGTGATCTCCGGGAAGGGGTGCTTCGGGGACCACCTGCATCGGATTAGGAAGGAGCCAACGCCTGAGTGTCATCACTGCGATGCGAGCGAGGACTCAGGGCTGCACACGCTGGCGGACTGCCCGGCGCGCGGCGTGGGAGGCGCCGAGGCGTGACCTCGTGGCAGCCATCGGGGTGGGAGTCCTCTCGCTCGGCAGCATGATTGCGGCAATGGTGCGGAGCGCGAGCGCGTGGGCCGCCGCCACCTCCTTCTGCGAGCATGTAATGCTCGCGAAGGAGATGGCGGAGCGCGGCCGGGAGAGATTTAGAACTCTCCCGGCCCGCCGAGCCCGCAACTTGCTCGCCGCGCGTCGCAGGCGACTCAGGCGCCGGAGGTCACTTAACGACCTCCGTCCTCCATGAGCGCAGGGCTGGGGGTGGCAGGTGAGGCCGCCTGTCACCCCAGCAGAAGCAGGCCGGGACGGTAGGGCGACTAGCGCCCCTCCCCCAAACCGGGGCAAGATGGGGACACCGTGGTTCCCAAACCCGAGGGGGCCATCTCGAAACCGGAGATGGCCCAGGGTCAGTCGGGGTGCTAGGGATATGCTCTATGGGCAACCTTACACCCCGGCGTCTGTAGACCCGAGACGGCGTGCGGTTTTAGTCGGTTCAAGCCCGACATAACCGCCCCCGCTGGCACGCGGGGGGGTATCCGAAGGGATCTCCGCACGAAAAAAAAAAAAAAGGTACAGATTGTATTCTGGAACTAAAGTAAGTAGAGTGTGGATTTTATGAACGCTCAGGTGATTTACGTTTATAAAATGTCCACTCTAGTTTAGTTCTGAAATACAATCTGTACTTGTAACTAGACTCATGAGTCGTGACTGACTACTGAGTAGGTAGATATAAATAATAATAAATAAATAAATACTCTACGACATTCTACACAGCGCTTTCTAGACCCAAAGTAAGCATAGTTTAACTAGCTTGTGTTATGGGTTCCAGAATGCGGATAAACATACTTATATACTTTTTTTTTGTTTGCAAATACATACATATTATACATAGAAACACCCAGACCAATGCAAAACGACATATTCATGCATACAAATATTTGCACTGAGCGGGAATCGAACCCGCGCCCCCTGTCGTAGCAGTCGAATGCACTACCGCTACGCCACAGAGGCCGTAGATATAGTTATAGAATACGGGCCTAAGAATGTTTATTTGCCTTGTTAAGCTATTCTTACTCGTGGTTCGGGTAGCGCTGCGCGCTCTGTAGAACTACCTAGAAAATACGCCCCGCGCTTATATACCGTCAAAAAACCAAACTCGTAACTGCACATCTAGAGTACATTACATACCTATAAACACAAATTCTGCTAAATAGAATGTATTTAGTCAAAGTGTTTTAACTGAATAAGGGACGAGCCTTTTGCCGCCTACCGGGTACATTTCAATGGCTGTCGGAGGGAGGACAGCCTTTAATCGCCTTACGGTCAATTCCCACTGAAAGAACAGTGGCCGGCAGCAGCTTTTTGAGGCAAAATATTACAAACAATTTTGAATCATATCTACGTGAGTTGAGTTCATTTCATAGTCATTCAAAGGCAAAAGAGGGGCAGCGCGGCGCAACTGCTCCTAGTAACAATATTCCAGCCCCACTGCCGGCTGCTGCTCTTTCAATGGGAATTTACCCGTACACTCACAGCTGGGGTAGTATTCTATGTCCTTCGCCGGGTATCACGTAGGTACCACCATCATCATGGTCTTCTGTTTCTTCAAGTAGTACCTATTTAAATATTAACTTTTACGTCGATTAATACCATGAATAAATAATTTCGACATCAGTTTAAGTTTCTAAATTTGTATATTTTATTTCATGTTAATTATATCTAGAAACGCGACAGCGTGTCCAGCCAAGTTCCAAGAAAAAGGAGCTGACGACCCAGCAACCATGTGTATACCTATTTATACGAACGATTTCTAGCCACTTCTGACCCCTTCACAACTCGAAAACTATTTAATCTACTTACTTTTATGAAATTTAGCACATTTATTAAATTCCTTTAGCTTTCGTAGAATCCTAAATATATTATATACCTAACAGACTGGATTATCATGGATGGACGTCGCTGGCCTCTGTCTTCGGTGTAAATTCACAACTATAATGTGAAAACCAGGGGACGCCGACACGTCACACGAGATTCTTAAAATACATATTATGATCTAAACTACGGCGACAACCTTGCGACAACCGACAGACGTCTAATTTGATATTCCAATTTTAAAGTTCTACAATATTTGACATATTTTAATGACATCTGTCCTTTGAATTTTTCTTTATTGAAGTTTTTTTACTTTAAAATAAATCATTATCTAAAATGGATCTACCAAAAGGTCCTAAGAAGTCTTCTTTGTCGTTGTCTAATCTATTTAAATTAAGTCTTTTTAATGCTATTTTTGCAACTGATGAAGTCAATTCTCCTCGAAGCGTTCCATGTCCGCCAGATCCATGTTCACCTCCTACTCCTAAAAATGAATGTGATTGTAGATCGGCCGAATCAGCAAAAGCTAAATGCACTGTTGGTGATCGAGGGAAGACGGGAGCTGGAGTAACAGGTTCTCGTGCTGGACGAGTATGTGAAAAGAAAACCGACGACCTTCCGGAGGGAGCGAATAATCCTGGTCTCTTACGGTACATACACAACGCAGCTCGATACAGACTACCCCAATGTTTTGAAGGAGGTTGTGTTTCTGTGAAACAAAGTGCTAAAAACAATTGGATATTTGGTCATTCACTGTCCTTTAGTTCAGTATCACCAGGCGGATACAAGCTATTATTATCGTATACAGACAGAAGCAAGCACACAGCGATGCCATACTTTGTGATGGAAGCTGCGCCTGGTGGCCAGATGAGCTGCGAAATGCGCGTGGGCCCCACACAGGGAACCCGAGCGACCGTAGTTGCACAAATTGCTGACACAGATTTTTATAGTTTTGAGAGCATTTTGGATGTTTATTTTAACACATTTACTGCGTCAGTTATAGCTGTGAACAAGGAATTCATTGCAGTGCATTATTTGCAGGTATGGTCATTTAAATTCCTCTAGTCTTATTGTAAATCATCATGGTCGTCACAGTATTAGTCCCGGTTGAATCCAAAACTCGGACTTTGTAGCCCGGGGTCCGCTTTCCTACGTTTTCTTTGGCTTTCTTGGCTTCTGCGGGAGCGACTTCCGTCTGAACTCCTAAACCCGACAGGAAAGCCTACACCAGAGCCTCGTCCGTTAAGCCGCAGGTGTACCGGCTAGCCGGTGAAGTTGGCTCGAATTCTAAAGATCTGGGTGGGACCCCCAAACAGCTACTTTAATTAAATTACCCACTGTAGTAGGTTAATACTTAATTAGTATTGGAATAATAAGGAAAAATGGAATTAGTTTCATGTCTTGACCATAGGTCGCTTTTATCTGTTATGTTATTGTTATAATATTGTTATAATATTTATTGTTATAAGGTCTAAAAAACTTTAGAATGTATGCCTATATAAATTAAATCATTACCCAGATACAGGCACTATGTGATTATTGATGTGGTTTTCCTTTTTAATAAACTTAACAATATTCCTTTATTGGTTTCGTAAATTGGTTAAAATCATTTGATGAACCCTCCCATTGTAATATTCTCTATAAAGGCTAAGACTACTATCGAATAGACGAATCTCTAAACCAGTATTGGCACGGCGATTGCATCTATTTAGGAGAACTACTTACTTAAAAATGTAAGTCGTTATTGAAACGTATTTTGGTATATTCAGGCTTTAACGGAGAAATTATCATTGGGAGCAGAAGTGGTAGCCCGGGGGCACGCAGCTGAGCTTAGCTCGGCATCCGGTGCGGCTCGATGGGTCAACAGTGAACACTCACTGAGTGCCACGCTCGGTAATAGGGGCCTCGACCTGTGCTACGCAAGAGTCATCAGGCCTTATCTGACAGTGGCGGCTATGTTAGAGGTAAGCATGCGTAAAATTCAGACTAATTCCATGTAAACGTCCAGTGCTATACCGGCGTCGGACTCACCTTTAGTTGGACCTCTTACAATGTTTGTAAAGTTAAGAAAAAAAAAGAGTTTTCTAAAGGAGTGTGCCACGCTCAGTAATAGGGGCCTCGACCTGTGCTACGCAAGAGTCATCAGGCCCTATCTGACAGTGGCGGCTATGTTAGAGGTAAACATGCGGAAATTCAGGCTAATTCCATGTAAACGTCCAGTGCTATACCGGCGGCGTCGCACTCTCCTTTAGTTGGACCTCTTACACTGTTGGTAAAGTTGAGAAAATAAAGAGTTTTCCAAAGATAGTAAATCACTTTCTTAATTTGCACACCAATACCCTAAATTAAATTTACACTAATTACTATTCTTCATTCTACTGAAAACATGTGTATAGTATCTTAAAATTACCTATTTATTTTAAAATATCTCTGTTTATAGTGAATGATATAACCATATTAATTACAAGTCATAATCTTATTTATTAATTTAAGGTGGGATTCGCCATTCGGCGAGCGGTAGCGACTCTAGCATATGAGTGGCATACCGACGACTGGACAGTGCGTGGCTCTGTAGATTCCGACGGACTGGTCGGAGCCACGCTGCAGCGAGCCCTCGGAGGGAAGAATACCAATCTGGCCTGTGCCATCTCAGCACTCCTAAACCACCCTAATGATAAGTTCCGACTAGGGTTTGGTATCACCGCCTCTGTTTTATAGAAGAAATCAAATTAAAAGGCAACGAGTTACATTTAGTTATTTTTAAATTAACTGCGCCGTGTTTTAGTGATTGTGTGGCAAAAATTTTTGAAAGTGCTCTAAATCAACGATATCGATTTATAGATATTGCCACGGGAAAATACCTATTAGGACATGTACGTAGCTATGCTTTTGCGGTGTTTAAGACTTGGAAACAGTCTATACATCTAAAATATAGATGTTAAAAATGTTAGATTATTGTAATATTTAAATGTGTTTTAGTAAATAGGTATTATTCGAAACCAAGTGCTAATTTTGATTGTCATTATTTACCTACATTTAGATATAATTATACCTACGCTTTTTAATAAACTTCATTAAGGGTTTCGTAACTTAATATGTATGTAATTATAAATATATTTAATTTCTTCTCAAATTGCAGTTTCAATTGATATATCATAATAAAATCTTAATTAAACATCGTAGCGAACGTACCTTATATTGTACATACGTAAAGCTGGATACCAACCGTTAACATCGTTTTAAAAGAAGCACGTAACATTTAAGCTTGTTGTCCTCACATCTGAATAATGCACACAAACACTAGAAAATATTATTAAATATTCATTTCCAATGTAATGATAATGTAGGCGTGTATTATCCGCCGTCGGGAACGTCTGAGCACCGGTGGCGAAGTGACGCTGGGCGGGCGCGTGCGCGAACTTAGGGCGGGGTCTGCAACGCCGCCCTAACACAATCTACTCTTGAAAGTAGATTTTATATCACCTGTATAGGGTGGAGATTGCTCTTAGCATAAGTTTAGTGTGGCGGTGTGGGCGTACAAAGTGACAGCGCTGCAGTGTGTATCTGGTAGAGCGTGGCGCGCGGCGTGGCGTGGTCGCGGCAGTAATGGTGATGGAGCGGCTGGCGGACTTCGTCAGCAAGTCGCTGGAGGGTGGCGAGGCGCCGGCGCCACCGCCCGAGCCGGGCGAAGCTGACGATGCTGATGACGTGGAAGTGGATATCACTGAGCTCGAGGAGAAGGCGCCGCCGCCTAAGAGGCCCCGCAACTGGCTTCTTTCACCCGTGCCTCTGCAGCATTGTAAGAGAGAGAGCAGCCATGATGACGATGATGACCACAGACAAGGTGAATTTATTACAAATACTTATAATGTTGTGTTAAGAGATTCGTACCCTACTAGCTGGATTCATCATCATCATCATCATCATCATCAACCTATTCTAGTCCACTGCTGGACATAGGATTGGACTAGCTGGATTAGTGTTAATTAATTTTCTGTGTGTGAAATTATAATTATTATTAATCGGCTTTGTGCTAAATTATAATTGGTCACACATCGCTTTATAATAATTTACAATTGTTTAAAACAATAGACGATAATTATCCCTAAGTCATACTACTCGGTGTAGTGTGACTTAGACTTAATTTTCTGTATCACACACATGTTTGAACCGACGACTTCACTCAAAGCATCGATATTTGACAAAGTGACCACTTAAACTACTTTGCCCTCGTGCCCTACGCCAACCGGGTTACAACGTTGCATGTCGAGTTTTCAAAATTTTCTTTAATTATAAACCTTGTCCACGTTGGCGATGTTGATATACTCGTCATGTTGCCATAATTCTTACCTTTTTTTTTTTTTTTTTTTTCGTGCGGAAATCCCTTCGGATACCCCCCCGCGTGCCAGCGGGGGCGGTTATGTCGGGCTTGAACCGACTAAAACCGCACGCCGTCTCGGGTCTACAGACGCCGGGGTGTAAGGTTGCCCATAGAGCATATCCCTCGCACCCCGACTGACCCTGGGCCATCTCCGGTTTCGAGATGGCCCCCTCGGGTTTGGGAACCACGGTGTCCCCGTCTTGCCCCGGTTTGGGGGAGGGGCGCTAGTCGCCCCACCGTCCCGGCCTGCTTCTGCTGGGGTGACAGGTGGCCTCACCCGCCACCCCCAGGCCTGCGCTCATGGAGGACGGAGGTCGTTAAGCGACCTCCGGCGCCTGAGTTGCCTGCGACGCGCGGCGAGCAAGTTGCGGGCTCGGCGGACCGGGAGAGTTCTAAGTCTCTCCCGGGCGCGCTCCGCCACCTCCTTCGCGAGCATTACATGCTCGCAGAAGGAGGCGGCGGCGGCCCACGCGCTCGCGCTCCGCACCATTGCCGCAATCATGCTGCCGAGCGAGAGGACTCCCACCCCGATGGCTGCCACGAGGTCACGCCTCGGCGCCTCCCACGCCGGGCAGTCCGCCAGCGTGTGCAGCCCTGAGTCCTCGCTCGCGTCGCAGTGATGACACTCAGGCGTTGGCTCCTTCCTGATCCGATGCAGGTGGTCCCCGAAGCACCCCTTCCCTGAGATCACCCGCGTCAGTCGGTAGGAGAGGCTTCCGTGTCGCCTCCCCAGCCAATCCTCCATGATGGGCCTTACCGCCGCTATTGCGGCGTGCCCTGCGCTTGGTTGCCCAAGTCGTTCCTTCCACTCCACCACGATGGCCTGGCGGAGCTGGGACTGCACGGCCTCGATTTCTCGAGGCTCGGGGTTCCATCCCTGCTCCCGCGCCTCCTTTCGCCACTGGTACAGTTGCGAAAGGGCTCTCGCTTCCAGGTCCCATGGCGGAGTTCCGGCAAGGAGACTCGCCGCCTCGAAGGAGATCGTGCGGTACCCTCGTATGACCCTGATGGCCAGAACCCGCTGCGGAGCGCGCAGCATCCGCACAGTTCTGGTCCTCAGGGCCTCCGCCCATATTGGGCACCCATACAGGGCCATGGACCGCACGATCCCCGCGTAGAGTCTCCTGCAGGAGTCATCGGGCCCCCTCATGTTGGGCAACAGCCGAGCCAGAGCAAGAGCTGTGCCCTTCAATTTGGGGGCCAGACTTCGGATGTGCTCTCCGAAGTCCCATCGGCCGTCGAGCACGAGCCCCAAATATTTCATTTGGGGCTTGATGCCGATGCGATTTCCTCCCACGATGAGACTGGATCCCTCGGGTGGCTTGCTCCGAGGCCCATGGAAGAACAGGGCCTCGGTTTTATGCAGGGCCACCTCGAGACCCAGCCGCCGGATCCGCCTAACGACTTGGGCAACCGCGGTCGTGGCCTTTCGGGTCGCTTCGCGGTACGTCGCCCCGCACGCCGTCACGAGCGTGTCGTCCGCGTGCCATAATTCTTACCTAATTGCTTAATGTCTTAGTTTTTCCTGAAAAAATATGCATGGTAAAATAAGATACTGCCTAACTAAACTGTCTTTAGCAGTTAATTATATTATTATCAAATGTACATTTTCTGACAATCCAAAAAATCTAACAAGCCAACGTCCCTAAATATTACAAACACAATGAAAGGGAAATCATCAGCACAATCTTTCAAATAATCAATAATCATCCTCTTCAAGAGATATCTTAATTGACGTTTGAATTTATTCAAAAGAAAATTTATAATACCTATCTAAAGGCCGCAAAACAGTGCCCATTGCCCATAGAGCACTGATTAAATTATTGAGGTATTAAAAAAGGCAGGTCAAAATCACTCGAAACCAGCGAGCTTAATATATGAAAGATTTAATGACAGTGTTGATGAAGCTCGTGAAGTATGTAAGGCCAGAAACAAATAGCGGGCTGTGGTCTCTGCCTACCCTGTATGGATAAAGACGTAAGTATACGTGTATATGTAATATCTAAAGCTAGTTATTCCCATAGAGATAATAAGCAAGGAAAATAAATAAGCTTCTAGATACCCCACAGTCTGAGGATTATGATAATAATTTTGATCATTTAATCACCATTTATAAAGTAGAGTAAGAAAGAAAAGTGAGTAGTAGAAAAAAAAAATGGCCGTGGTACTACCCGCAGTACTACGCAGTAGTAGCTGAAGACGGCACATGACAGTTCATTCAGCCTAAATCCTAACATGAAACGACCTGAAACCGCAAAATTCGAAATAAATTTTCCTAATTAGATTACGATACTATACGACTTATTTCAAAAGGTCGAAAGTTTATCATAAACCAATGGAAAAGGAATGAATTTTTATATGTTGGTTTATAATATAGTTCGTTTTTAGTACCTACAACTATATTGTAAACGAAAACCTCCTTGATATGTTAAGTCCCGAACATACTTATTGTCCCGACCGCAAGAACGAAATCTGAAGTAACTTCATGGTAGTTTTCCCGCCGGCCAGCGGGTACGGTTGTGTCGGGTTTGAACTGGCTAAAACCGCACGCCGTCTCGGGTCTACAGACGGCGGGGTGTAAGGTTGCCCATAAAGCGTCGGTAGCTTAGTGGTTAAGGAGTCGACCTTACGATCGAGAGGTCCCGGGTTCGAATCCTGGCCATTACACTACCGACGTGAACCCACTCCTAACACAAGCAATTTAGCTTAGCTGGAGGGGTTAGGGGGAATATTAGTAATTTCGGTTACTAGTATTCTTTTTAAAAAAAAAAAGAAAAAAAAAAGCATTTCCCTCGCACCCCGACTGACCCTGGGCCATCTCCGGTTTCGAGATGGCCCCCTCGGGATTGTGAACCATGGATTCCCCGTCTTGCCCCGGTTTAGAGGGGGGAGGGGGCCGCTAGTCGCCCCGTCTTCCCGGCCTGCTTCTGCTGGGGTAACAGGAGGCCTCACCTGCCAACCCCAGGCCTGCGCTCATGGAGGACGGAGGTCGTTAAGCGACCTCCGGCGTCTGAGTCGCCTGCGTCCCGCGGCGAGCATGTTGCTGGCTCGGTGGGCTGGGAGAGTTCTAAATCTCTCCTGGGTGCGCTCCGCCATCTCCTTCTCGAGCATTACATGCTCACAGAAGGAGGCAGCGGCGGCCCACGCGATCACGCTCCGCGCCATTGCCGCAATCATGGTGCCGAGTGAGAGGACTCCCAAAGTCCCAACCCGATGGCTGCCACGAGGTCACGTCTCGGCACCTCCCACGCCGGGCAGTTGGGGATGTACGTTTCACGGTGGGCCTACTGATTGCATCTAAACCTTGCACTTGGTAGCCTGGGGCCACTCTCCTACTTGTCCTTTTCATAATTTGGTTTAGTTGACTTTTACGGGAGCGACTGTCGTTTGATCCCCAAGCCGAAGAGGAAAGCATGCAAAGTTACGTCCTTCAATCTGCAGGGGCTCCGGATTATTTGCTTTTATAATTTGGCTAGCTGTGTTCCTAGGCTTCGCCCGTGGTATACTTCGCCCCCATGGAACCCATTTATCCCAAACATGCCCGTAATTTATTAGTTATATAATAATGTATGGAAATTTGCTCGATTTTTTTACATTTAGGATTGCTACTCCGCTCTGAATACTAGCGTGTTGATATATAGTCTAAAAATAATCTTCCTCGATAAATGGTCTATCTAACACAAATAATTTTTCTATTGTAGTTCCCGAGATAAGCGCGTTCAACCAAAGTCTTCTTTAGCTTTATAATATTACTTGCGGACGCCAGCGGCTTTGCCCGCGTGATATTATGCATGTATTATTTTTCTTTTTTCTTTTTTTTTAAAGAATATTAGTAATATTCCCCTTAACCCCTCCAGCTAAGCTAAATTGCTTGTGTTGGGAGTGGGTTCACGTCGGTAGTGTAATGGCATTAACTAAGCTATGAAGATATCTCTCGTAACTGGGCTCGTTAATCACTTAGGGCGGATCTCACCAATGTCGTAGCAATCGAACGCTCTACCGCTACGGTTCGACTGCTACGAAAACGGCTGCGCGAGCGCGTTCGATACTCGCCCAGTGCAATTATCTGTGTGCATGAATAAATCTTTTTGCATATTTATTCTGGCGGCTGGTATTATAATATGTATATATATTAACAAAAAAATATTTAGAACCTATATGACAACCTATGCTTATTGATTAGAGTGAATCTAAACCACAGAATATATATATTAAAACACATTATTAATATTTATACGTTATTTATACTCATGTATATATTTATGATAATGTATTTATTTTTTGTACATTATTAAATAATTTTCTGATTTCACTGGCTTCACGTAATACTTTGATGATCAGAGTGTAGCTAGTGTGTAGTAAAGTGTAGCTTCTAAATTTTCCATTTTTTTGTATTAAGGATAAAGAATCACTCTTACATAATTATATCATAATATTATACCATACTTACACCTAAAATCACTATTCCATGATATTATTGGGTGCTTGGATGCCTATCGTACATAATATCCGCCGGCGATGGCGTTTTCAGCACACAGCATACATTGAAAGAAAACTATTTTTAACGGATTCTTTCGCGTATTATTTGATGTTATTCTAATATTTACACAGTATAAAATTAGGTAAGTAAAACAATGCTCCAACTATATTTTCTACATTCTAAAAATACTTTAACTGAAATATAATTTAACAAACCTAAAGAAACTAATTAATTCGAGTCTCGCACATATAATTGAACGGAAAAGATTTCTGGCAAATGATCATTAATTATATTAAAGCGGGGATTAGCACCGAAAACTGGCGAAAGGAGAAAGCTCTTATCATCCGTAAAAGAGTTCTCAATCAAATAAATCAGAGGCACTCGGCGGAGACAAGGGGTATTGCCAGGCGTCGTTGTACAATTAATCAAAGTTCTCAGGTCGTTAGGTGTCTGAAGAGTTCGGGTACTCCGGAGAAGAAAGGGGAGTGCGGGAGTGGCCCGCAGCGCCGCCCACAGTCGGATAATCCGTCCATTTACATAATTGCCGTATAAAAAGGAACGCTTCCCAATTTGCTAAATTGCTACAAACGACAATCTTCGCGTGTAGTCGTGTGCCCTGTAACGTACGTCGACACCAGTATTCGCACTTAGTTCATCTAATTATTTGTATGTAACTTTATATTTATTTTTCTAAGGTTTACATCGAGTAACTAGGGGCACGGCAGTGTCCTCACCAAGAAGAGACAACGGAAGCGCAGGGCACTTAACCTTTTCTCGAAGCATTTTGCCGTAGTTTTGTACTCTTATAAGGTTGCAGATTCTTTCTGGACAGTGGATAGCTATTATACGTTATAGATTAATAATATCTCAGGTACCCAGATTTCTTCACTCACTCACGGTCTAATGATCGTCAAAACTGTTAGGGTAGGTACTTCCGGCTTCCTGAAATCATAGAAAGTTGAAATTTGATGTGAAAGTCAGGATTAGCACACAGGCAACATAAAAATTATGAAATCTTTATAACCCCCGCCCCTCTTTAAAATAGGTGGATGAAAATGTTCCACATTTCATCCATTTCATTGTCAAATTGTTTGGTCTTATGTAATAGCGGGCGAATGTATTGCCGTTTACAGACTCTGTTCTGATACTGGAAATTTTCTAGCAGAAAATTTAAATAGGCCTTACCCGATAAGAGAACCCAAAGCAAAACTATGCCATGGGTGAACTAAGGAAATCCTAAGAAGAAAAATATCACGCATAACCTTAATTCTGTAAAAATAAAATATTTTCGTCGTATCTTCGAATTTCGTAGTCATCCTATATTCGCCTGAGAGCGATGTTTCCCTAGAGAGCCAGGGGTCCTACCGACTCATATGAAATGTTGATTTAAACTACGCTTTTATTTTGATTTGTTCAGTTATATTCGTTCGGTTATGAATTTGATTTTATTGATAGAAATTTATTAGTTTACTTGCTGCGCCATAAGACTTTATTCACGATTATTTAAACGAAATAAAAATTACTTAAGTAGTATAATAGTGTTAGAATGATCCAAGTAAGTATTTTGAATTTTATCAAGCCGTTTCACCCTGCTAAGTCACACACAGACGCTGTACAATTAGGTCCAATTTTTAAGTTGCTATATAAGCTCGGAGGTTCATTACAATAATTGGGTACAAAATAGTAATACAAAAATACAAATTAATACAAAAATTGGACCTTAAAATACATATATAGCCGTTTGACTACTATCTCAAAGGTTGGTAACGGCGAGTCTCAAGAATCTATCTACAGTTAAAGGTAGATAGCTATCCCAGATAAACAGTCAACATTAATCTCTCTGTAACTGCGGTTTCAATATTATCAAAGTCATTTTCTGTTTATCTTTGTTTTTTGAAACAGAAAAAATCCCCGATAGATACCAATGGTAGCTGGGGTGCGACTGGTTGAATCACCTCCAAGTTTGGTGCACCCTGGGCAACGTGGGCGATGACGAATCATTGATTGCTCCTCTGGGGTAGCTGGCGTCAACGTCAACGGCCAAGAGTCTGACCAACCGGCCCATTTCAGGGCCAGCTGACCCCATTGCACGAGGGGGTCGGGGGTGTCGCTCCAGGTACCCCTCTGCTCTTATCAGAGGGGACACTGCGAATGGCCCAGGGTCAGTCGGAGTGCGAGGGATATGCTCTATGGGTAACCTTACACCCCGGCGTCTGTAGACCCGAGACGGCGTGCGGTTTTAGTCGGTTCAAGCCCCACATAACCGCCCACGCTGTCCGGCGGGGGGGTATCCGAAGGGATTTCCGCACAAAAAAAAATACCAATGGCTATTTTAACTGCTGGTAAAGGATAGATGGATTATTGAAACCGGCCGTAAGTGATGATGTGATCGACGATAGAGCACGCTTGCCTAAAGACTCTCAGGTTATAGCTTTCCGGAAACACAGACTCAGCAGGACTTATGAGGGGTAATAAGAGTGTATGTGGCCCCACCAAGACCTACGGGGCCAAACCAACCTCCACTACATGCCGGTACACCTGCTGATTGAGGGACGAGGCTTTGGCGCTGGCTTTCCTATAGAGTTCAGCTCGGTCGACCTCCCATCACAGATCGTAGTCGTTTTCATAAAGGCCATATAAGCAAAATCAAACACGAGTCCGGGTTTGCTTTACCAAACCCGGGCTCCGATGTGAAAGCCTCAGATGCAACCGGAAACAACGCTAAGGTGATGATGGTGATAGTATATTATAATTGATGATGATCCCTGTCCGTTCAGACACTGCACTGGTGTCATCCTGCAAAGCATAATAGAGAACATAGGTAGGTACCAAAAGTTTTATTTCTAATTCGCACCTGTCCAGTTTATGTCAGACACTACACTGTATTCAGTGTTATCCTGCAAACATGATTGTAAGGTTACTGACTCAATAGATTTATATGAAAAACACACCTAGTTGTTTGAAATCCTTATATAATCTAATCAACATTATAAAAAAGTTTTATCAAGTCATTAAGAGTCAAATAAACATTTTTATTATTTATTATTAAGTTAATATAGTTGGTTCCAGAGCAAATAAAACACTTCTGTGAACAAAATACCATTATTATCTTTCAGGCCTAATTGGCAACCCTGTGCCCAATAAAGCCCGGTGTAAATAAGAGAAAGTGCGAGTCGGACTCGCCCATGAAGGGTTCCGTAGCAGCAAGTAAAATTTATATATTTGAGTTGATTGAATGAAAGGTAAATTGCGGTTTACAAGTTATGAAGTATCAAAAAAGAACTACTTACTAGATCTCGTTCAAACCAATTTTCGGTAGAAGTTTACATGATAATGTACATCATATATTTTTTTAGTTTAATCATTCTCTTATTTTAGAAGTTACAGGGGGGGGGGGCACACATTTTACCACTTTGGAAGTGTCTCTCGCGCAAACTATTCAGTTTAGAAAAAAATTATATTAGAAACCTCAATATCATTTTTGAAGACCTATTCATAGATCACACGTATGGGTTTGAAGAAAAAAAATTTTGAGTTTCAGTTCTAAGTATGGGCAAACCCCCAAAATTTAATGTTTTTTTTTCTATTTTTGTATGAAAATTTTAATGCGGTTCACAGAATATATCTACATACTAAGTTTCAACAGCATAGTTTTTATAGTTCCGGAAAAAAAGTGGCTGTGACATATGGACGGACAGACAGACAAACATGACGAATCTTATAGATTTGTCATGTCTGTCTGTTTTGTCGTCATGTCTGTCGTTTTTAAAACGGAACCCTAGATTCCATATCCATTGTTTTTTTAGGGTTCCATGGAACCCTAAAAAAACAATCAATCAATCAATGCCATCAATTCGGTCTTCTCATTTCTTTACATGCTAGATAGTGCCATTATGGGTCGTTATTACTCTAAATAAACTAGGACGGTTGCCAGCTTGGCAATCAACCCAAACTTAAGCGTAGCGAGATTTGCCTATCCAACAATTTGTCAACGTGACCGGTCGACTTTTTCCATTGATTTGGTTTTTCGGTGATTATTCCTCGATGGTACGTCGGACATCAACTTTCGACCCATAGAGACACTCAGCAAACTGAGCTTGATAACCGTGCCAAGTTTGGTCAAGATCGGTCGAGCCGTCTAGGAGGAGTATGGTTTCACGCGAAAACCCGATTTGTGGAGAAAGACGCTTCGCTCGCCTTCGGCTCGCTACGCTTAATAAATATTCTACGACATTCTACACAGAGTTCTCTAGAATCCAAGTAATCATTGTTTAACTAGCTTGTGTTATGGGTTCTAGAAATCGGATAAACATACTTATATACTTTTTTTTCTAAATAAATACATATTATACATAGAAACACCCAGACCAATGCAGATAGACATATTCATGTTTACAAATATTTGCACTCAGCGGAAATCGAACCCGCGCCCCCTGTCGTAGCAGACGAATACACTACCGCTACGCCATAGAGGCCGTCACTCTGTATTGCTTTAGGTGATTTTCAATTTAATCTGAATGTCGGCGCTAAATATTTGGGATTACCTGCTATCGGATGTGTTAGTACAGTAACCAACAACTTTAAATGAAAATAAACTAACTCCTAATAAGGCCCACACAATTAGATTGTAGGACGTTAGTAACTATTTATTAATCTGTGTTGTAGGCCTCATTAGGTCAAACCACGTACCTAACGAAATCGTTTATTACTTAAAATATACTTATAGAATAACTCGCAAATTTGAAGGAGGAGGATAAAAAATGTTCAATTAAACAACTAGTAGGAAACAAGAAGTCATGCATGTAAGGAAATTAAAATACTTATATATGTATTATGTATGTATTATATATGTATGTATTTCTTACTAAAATTTTATAAAAACGAGCATGCACTCCGCGTTACGAACGATTTCGACCGATACTGACATCTCACTTATGCCAAGGCGCGTTCGCGATGAATGTGTGCATAAGAGATATCCTTCCTACACTACTATGTACTTTGGTGGTAATTTTAAATCACGAGGCAGTAAATTGAAATATAGGCCTTATTAGGGAAGAGACTTTATTTGGGTCAGTTACCTCATTATTAAAAGTTTTCTATAGTTTTCCTACCTATTCCTTCAGTGTCAAACATTGCACTGCATCAGAGTCGTCCTGTAAACTTAGTACAATTGAAAGCATTGTTATCAAAAGTTTACTTCGTTTTTTCACCTGTCCCGTCAGTGTCAGACAATGCATGGCATCAGAATCATTCAGTGTAGTGCACATGATATATAGAACATAGGCTTAAAAAGTTGAATGTTGTTTTTTAGATGTAACGGATAAATCGCCAAACGGTGGTGGAAACAACGGGGGTGGCAAGCAGCGACGATCGCGGACGAACTTCACTCTTGAACAGCTCGGTGAGCTTGAGCGACTATTCGACGAGACACATTACCCTGACGCCTTCATGAGAGAAGAGCTCAGCCAGAGACTTGGACTCAGCGAGGCTAGAGTACAGGTATGTTGAGTACAGGTATATGTGTACTTATAATTAGAACTTTGCATATTATTATTTACTTGTGTAACACACACATGTATCCACATAATTTCTATATTACTCTCTTACCGAGTGTACACTCAGGAACAGAAAGACGGGCATCATATCGTTAGGTCCAGACAGTGACAAAAGTAGCTGAACACAAACAAATTTACAAACGATGTTCAAATCAACCTCACTTGCAACCCGATACACGTGCCCGGTGACTCTGGCGCAGGTCTTTCTCTTGTAGTTGGGGGGCCAGACGGCAGTGGCTCCTGTGAAAGTAAAAAAAAAATATATGTAGAGGAGGATAGAAGAGCGGCTCCAATGTTTGGATCCAGCTCCTCGCCTGGTGGGATCGGGTTTTATTCCGCGTCGGTTAGTTGGCAGGCGTGGCACATGACACGCCACCGCCAACTGCCTGCTTCTGTAAGGACGGCGAGTCGGCCAACTGCCGTCCTCAGGCCCCGTTCATGAATGTCGGTAGTCCCGGACGAAGACGAGTGCGGGCGGAACTCGGGGGGCAGGGTTCTCGTCGGAGACCACGGCCCACACCTTTTTTTTTTTTTTACGTGGGGAATGCTGTTACGCACGGCACCGCCGGCCACGGGGTGGTAGCCGGAGATCGTGTGTGGGACTCTCCCATCCGCTAACTGGATGGGCATACCCACTAAACCCCACGGTGTGCCATACTCTGCGCCTTGTCGGGGGGACCTGAAACTATGCAGGAATACTTCTATGGCGACCCCCCCTAGCGCATGCCCACTAACGCGGGCACCACACCATCCATACTCTCAATTGGTCGGCGTCCTGGAACACATGAACGTCATCCCCTTCGCGGGTGGCTAGATCAGCGGGTGGAGGGCTTAATCCGTCCCTACCACCCGCAGCCACGCTCAAGGCGGCATGAGGCGCAAGTACTCGCGCCTCCACCGCAAGGCTCGCCGGCGTCGGTTTGGATCAGCAAGGGGATTTCCCTCCCTGATCCGCTCCGCGCCTTCCTTCTGCGAGATGACGTCCTCGCAGAAGGATGCGACCGCGGTGAAATTCCTTTCGCTGGCGGCCATGGATCGAACGATGGCCGTCAGCGAGAGGTCACTCCCTATGACTGCAGTGAGGGCCCGGCGCTGCGACCCCCAGGCTGGGCAGGCCGCAAGCATGTGCTGCGCCGAATCCTCACTTCAGACGCAGTGGTGGCAGGCGGAACATGATTCCCTCCTAGCGACCTTGAACAGGTACTTTCCGAAACAGCCGTGCCCGGAAAGCACCTGCGTAAGTCGGAAGGAAAGAGTCCCGTGCTGCCGCCCTGCCCACTAGACAATAACCGGCTGGAGCGCCTCCTCCCTACCGCCTAACTTAACCTAACAACCTATCCTTACCTAAATTGTAGTTTTGGAGAAATCAGCTTTAGCATTTTTTGTTCAGTGATTATTCCTCCGTGTCTTCTCCGATTTTCAGTTTTCTTTTTTTAAACGGTATTTAGGGTTATAGGCTACGATTTGGCTCCAAAACTTAGATTTTACTAATTGTGGTTTTTTGAGGAATCAGCTTTTGCATTTTTTGTTCGGTGATTTTCCTTCCGTGGTACTTCACAATTTAAATTTGCATAGCCTATGTCCGTCACATCACTATCATCTATGATTATGTTAAAAATCATTAAAACCGGTCGAAGGGTCTAGGCGCCAGAGGGACACAAACGAAATACATCGAGTGGAGTGAAAGGAGCTTTCGCTCGACTTCGTCTCACCCTCAGCTCAATAATTTGTTAAGTTTTTGTATACATTGGCTAACATATATTGATATTTATTGTAGGTGTCGGAAAAAAATAAGCGAACTAGGAGCTTTTAACGAAAACGCTGCTAAACACTTTGAGAGATAACAAAATGATGTACAGTGGAATTGTGTATCTTATGTAGGTTGTGGTGGTGAAATGGAGTCCCATGGCCAGCAGGCACGGGATCAGATTTCCACGCGGGCGATTCCGCGGGCAACGGCTAGTTACTTACAATAGTGTAACTTACATGCGTTACTCTTTTTTTCGCTCGGAAGTCCCCTGCCGGCCAGCGGGGCAGTTTATGTCGGGCTTGAACCGACTAAAACCGCACCCTAATCGTCATCACACATTTGAACACTTTCACAATTATCACTTGCGAAAAGCGATATTAATACGACTAGGTGTTATCCTGTATTCTTGTAATTCACTTAGTGGAGAAGTTCCACACCGATGGTCGACCCCTCATTACTAATACAAGTAATTAGCTGCGAGCATCCAACAAGTGCCACTTTATCGGTAATATATTACTATTAGCGTCCGATTGGCGTTAAGTATCGCGACTGTCCAAGTCAAATGGTAGGGGAAAAGCTAAATAAAGTAAAATCAGATAAAAGTCTTGACCCCGCCTGCGCTGTGTATCTTCACTAGTGTCAAACGACCTGTCTACTTGATCTTATTGATATTTAGATGTTGTGATTTTCTTTTGTTGTACCAGATTGTTTAGTTTTTGACATGTTTATAGTTCGTAATGAATATATTTGTTTAAGTCAAGTTATGTTTTGTTTATTAGACGGTGAAATTAGTAGGCAATCATTTTAGTTCAAAATCTTTAGATTTGAGATTCTATATGAATGTCTAGTGTATGATTTAAATTGGCAATTATTGACATGACTGTGATGTAATAAACTAATAAACTTAATATAGATTCAGCACGATTCACTTATAATCTTCTATCTATGTATATTCTATAGATAATATAAATGAAAATGAATCGCAGATATACGCATGACTTTCGAACGACTGCACAAAATTGGATAATTCTTCTTTTTGGTGTTCGTTATTGTCAGGACAAGGTGTCTAAGAAAAAGGTTTGGGGACAGGTCCACAGGCAAAAAATGCTATAATTACACCGGGGCGAAGCCATGGTGCGCAGTTCGTAATTTGGAATTACCAAAGAAATGTTAATTAAATATGCTCAGCGAATAGGCTTGGAACTTTTGTTAAATGTTGAGTACCTAATATTATTCAGATTAATAGCTGTTCCTAATGTGTATATGTGTAATTTTGATCCCGTTCCAGCTACCCATTTCAGGGACCCTATTCCACCATCACAACCTATATAAGATACACAATTCCACTATACATATTCGTTTTCGTCGAAAGCTCCCAGACGGCTTATATTTTGACGACACCTTAGAGAAATATCATTATATTTTAGCCAATGTATACAAACATGACAAATTATACTAAAAAAATCCGTTCCCGCAGGGGGAACGCATAGGTAGATTTCGTGAAGCAATTAATAATTTTTAGGTAGACTTACACCCCGGCGTCTGTAGACCCGAGACGGCGTGCGGTTTTAGTCGGTTCAAGCCCGACATAACCGCCCCCGCTGGCACGCGGGGGGGTATCCGAAGGGATTTCCGCACGATAAAAAAAAAAAAAAAAAAAAAAAAAGGTAGATTTCGATGAAATCGATCTACCTATTGGTTTCTTGACTACTGTCGAATTTAAAAAAAAAATCTTCATAGAAGGTCTAGTTATGACCCCCTGAGTCCGAAATGACCACTGGTCAAAAAGTTTATATATATATATGTATGTATGGTTCCACTTCCCAAAATTTGCGGCACTCTTACGGTCGCATTTTTGCCCCGATCGCTTTCAAACTGCGGTCAAAAATTGCTTGGGTGTAAACTTAGTTTAAGTTCGTGAACAGGTGGAATCCGGCCTAAGGGGACGGTAGGGCCTCACTTTTTGTGAAATCAGTTTTTCCTCAGAATTTCACGTTCCATGAAAGATATTCGCACCGTTCTAATTTTATTCCATAGTATATATGAATACCAACAACTTTTAATTATAAACCTATAAGATTAAAACTTTAACTAAAAGTGGAGGGGAGAAAAACCTAAATTTTTCGGGAAAAAAATCATAACTTCTAACCGGTGAACATATTTTTAATCGATAGGCCATTTTTAAGTCTAAAATAAATGTCTGAAAAGTTTTTCGCTAAAAGTTACCGTTTTCGAGAAAAAAAAATTAAACATGTTAAAAATGCGCTCGGCGTGGGTTATAGAAGAAGCATAGGTCATAGAGGGGCAAAAAATATTTCTAACCGTGCTTTACGAAATCTACCTGTGCGTTCCCCCTGCGGGAACGAATTTTTTTTTCTCGATAACGGTAACTTTTAGCGAAAAACTTTTCAGACATTTATTTTAGACTTAAAAATGGCCTATCGATTAAAAATGTTTCCGACTGCATGAATGTTCACCGGTTAGAAGTTATGATTTTTTTCCCGAAAAATTTTGGTTTTTCCCCCCTCCAATTTAGTTAAAGTTTTAATCTTATAGGTTTATAATTAAAGTTGTTGGTATTCATGTATACTATGGGATAAAATTAGAACGGTTCGAATATCTTTCATGGAACGTGAAATTTTGAGGAAAAACTGATTTCACAAAAAGTGAGGCCCTATCGTCCCCTTAGGCCGGATTCCACCCGTTCACGAACTTAAACTAAGTTTACATCCAAGCAATTTTTGACCGCAGTTTGTAAGCGATCGGGCCAAAAATGCGACCGTGAGAGTGCCGCAAATTTTGGGAAGTGGAACCATACATACACATATATATATATATATATATATATATATATAATTTTTGACCAGTGGTCATTTCGAACTCAGGGGGTCATAACTAGACCTTCTATGAAGAATTTTTTTTTAAATTCGACAGTAGTCAAGAAACCAATAGGTAGATCGATTTCATCGAAATCTACCTAATTGGTGAAAACAGCATGAAAATCGGTGCAGTAGTTTTTGAGTATATTGCGAACAGACAGACAGACGCGGTGGAGTACTTTATTTTATAATATCTAGTGATATTGTTTATGGATATTGTAGCCGACAGGAAGAGGGGTGCAAATAAAAGGTAGGTTTTTGCAATAGTGTCGCCGCACACAGCGTTCGCATCCGTTCGTCAGAGGTGTATGCGGAGGACTCCGCGCGTACTAAAACGGACAGGTAAGTAGGCCCGTCCCCCCGCGCGACATACCCTACCCCTCGGACGCGCGGCCACAAGCACTGCATGCGACGAACCATTTATTATCTTTACACAGGTAAGTACATAATTACATTTTAGAAAAGACAAGATAGGTAGGTATATATACAGACAGGACCTTACGACTACTTAGTTTAATTATATATTTCTACATTTTCAGGTAAGTATTAGGCAGGTTCATACGGACTAACGTTCCGTCGTCAACAGATATCATTGAATAAGATACGGAACGAATAAAAAAAAAGACAGGTCAAACTTTTGCAAATGTTAACTTACAACTTACAATGATTTCATGTATGTATGTTCGGCTCAAATCTTGCAACTGAATTTTAAATTATGGTCATGGAAATTTTTGTCGAGTTTGGGTTCATTTGACTTGTCTTGGCAAGGACTATTGTGTTATATTACCTATATTTTAATATCTCGCTCACCTACTATATAAAAAATCAATATTTGTTTTTTGCGATGAAACTTTGTCAAGCTTGTACTTGTACGAAGGTCAGGCATAGTAGGTACAATCATTGGTCCCGTTACAATCAGGGTATAGGATTTTCTTACGAAATTTTCCCGTGTGAAGTCGAGACGAACAATTTTAATTCCTAAAACGCTGAAAGCCTAAGGATTCCTTTTTTTACTTTTCACGCTTATCCTTATCTATGCTCATATAAACGAATGAAATCGTTGCTATTGTTCGGTAGGGAACGGAGCGCGAGGGCTAGCTTGTTGTTTGCGCATAGTCTTATGTAATCAGAGCTAATGAATTCGCCCCTAGTAAGTGAATTCGTCGGTAACTACCCACTCAAAACAACACTTATGGAGTTTGACACTTAATATAAGTAACTACTAAAGAGAAAGTCATTATCTTACTTAGGTAATAAGTTAGTTTTACGACGACGATGCCGCGCCGGCTACGTATATGTACCTCTGTCTGACATGAACACAACCATCCGTGTTTGACATTCAACTTTTTAGTTTTACGATGAATTGACTTTACAGCTTAGAATGAGACAATAATAAAGAATTTTCTTAGTGGTCGATAACTGGAATTCTTAATCAACCACGTCTATAAGTATAGTACCTTTTTTTTTTTTTTATCGTGCGGAAATCCCTTCGGATACCCCCCCGCCGGCCAGCGGGGGCGGTTATGTCGGGCTTGCACCGACTAAAACCGCACGCCGTCTCGGGTCTTCAGACTATAGTACCTACAGTTTGGCACGCCAGGAAGAAGAGTGAGAGTCCGGTTGCGATCGCCACGCTGCAATTTTGTAAAGCGTTTTCTCTGTTAAAAAGCGTATGACTACGTTTAGTTCGTTTCAACGCTCTTTGGTCACTTTCCAAGTCATTTTATGCAGCCTATAGTAAATAGCTATACCTATTCTACTGATTGACAGACGAGGTGCTGGTGCACAAGGGCGGATCCAGCTTTGGTGCCAGGGGGAGGTCACATAGTCGTGGTCAAGTCACAAGTTATAATTTAATTTTTATAATCATAGATACAAGTAAAAAGTAGGTATTTTATTAATGTATGTAACTTATGTAATGTATGTACTTAAAAATAGCTATATTTAAATAACAAAATCAATGTTTCTTTTGCGTCTTCTCCCGAAACGCGTTATCACTTCATCTACTTCAATGGGTACGTTTTTATGGACGTGGAGAAGTACTAGTCCGGTTAGACGTTCTTCAACCATTGAAGCTCTTAGCACGATTTGATTCTTCGCAACGTAGAGTAAGCCCTTTTCGCTGTCGCTACATTAACAGTAGTGTAGTGTAGCCATAATACATAAAAAAAAACTTATATTAGGATACAATAAATATCTGAATATCTGAAAATATCTGAATATCGCAATTTGTAAGCAATTGCAAGTTGCGTCACGCTCACGCACGCTCGCTCACTCAATGAAAATAAGTGTATCTCACTTATTTTCATTGTGTGAATCTGAGGTTTTAGGTTAGGTTAGTTGGTTAGTAAGCTTAGGCTCTTCAAACTCCCTCGTCCAAAAAAATTATATAGTTATAAGTAGGTACATAAGTCACACACACACACTCTTTCAGTAAGTAGGTACCTACTTATCTGGGGTGTGTGTTGGGTAAGGGGTGTGTGTTGGGTAACCTCCTCGAGTGTCGCTCCGATTCCGATCCCGCTGCAGCCCGGGGGGAACGGAATCGGAGCGGCCGGTACACCCTGGGCGGCGGTCAATGGCTTCCCCTTCACCCCTTCATAGGGTTGGCATTGATCGTCGGCCAATACCCAACGTGGCGGGAACACATCGCTCTCCGTACTCCTCTGCTTTCAGAGGAGACAGGATGAGCGATGCTGTTAGTGGTGAGATGGCCCAGGGTCAGCCGGGGTGCGAGGGATATGCTCTATGGGTAACCTTACACCCCGGCGTCTGAAGACCCGAGACGGCGTGCGGTTTTAGTCGGTGCAAGCCCGACATAACCGCCCCCGCTGGCCGGCGGGGGGGTATCCGAAGGGATTTCCGCACGATAAAAAAAAAAAAGGTACCTACTTATCTAGGGCACGCCGCCGCCGCAATAGCGGCGGTAAGGCCCATCATGGAGGATTGCCTAGAGAGGCGACACGGAAGCCTCTCGTACCGACTGACGCAGTTGATCTCCGGTAAGTGGAGTTTCGGGGACCACCTGCATCGGATCAGGAAGGAGCCAACGCCTGAGTGCCATCACTGCGATTCGAGCGAGGACTCAGGGCTGCACACGCTGGCGGACTGCCCGGAGTGGGAGGCGCCGAGGTGTGACCTCGTGGCAGCCATCGGGGTGGGAGTCCTGTCGCTCGGCAGCATGATTGCGGCAATGGTGCGGAGCGCGAGCGCGTGGGCCTCCCCACCTCCTTCTCGCGAAGGAGATGGCGGAGCGCGCCCCGGAGAGATTTAGAACTCTCCCGGTCCGCCGAGCCCGCAACATGCTCGCCGTGCGTCGCGGGCGACTCAGGCGCCGGAGGTCGCTTAACGACCTCCGTCCTGCTCTATGGGCAACCTTACACCCCGGCGTCTTTAGACCCGAGACGGCGGGGGGGGGGGGGGGGGTATCCGAAGGGATTTCAGCACGAAAAAGAAAAAAAAGGTACCTATACAAACCAGTATACAAAATATTATATTAAATTACATAATTATATATTGAAGGTACTTTAAAATTAAAATTATAAACGGGATATTTACCATGTTTATTATCTTTTTCGACAATCCGATATTTCGGCACTGTTACAAGTGCTATGATCACGGATCATTGTCATGTAAATGACCATGTCAATCTAAAATCATTGAAGGTACTTACATAAAATCTATATTGTGACAAAAAAATATAAAAAACATTATGTTTAACAATTTTAATTAGTGGTCCACCTAGGTCCTGGACCCAGCCCAGAGGGGGGGTCATGACTCCCATGACCCTCCCCCTGGATCCGCCCGTGCTGGTGCAGGCTTTTCTCTTATTGGCTATTACGGCAATCGCACCGGCAAACCCAACATAATCTCAATAATGGAGCTGAAGGAGAGCTGTCTCCGGACTTCAAACTGCAAGCTTTGGATGCAACCGAGCTGGGATGAAGATGAAGATTATAGTTATAGCTACGTCCCTGCTAGTTAACTAAATCGATTTGTCTGTAAATACGGTCAACTGACGCCTCCAATGTCAATTAATAATGGTGCAGAAATAACAATATTTAGCAAAATATCCGTGAAATAATTAAAGGAACAACAGTATAATTGAGTCTTAGCCAGATTCCGAATTTTCGTTAATATAAAATCGTATGTAGGTAGATTGTCTGCAACATGCAATCAACAGCGTTCGTGCCGTCCTCGCTAATGCGTTTACCAATGTTTACCCGTTTCACTAGCGTACATGCCCAGGCATACCACCCTGTAACCAACACTAGGTATAAACACTGACTACGTAATGTACTCTAACTTATTACGTACATACGACTTTAATCCAGGTTTCCACGGCAAGTGGAGCACATCATCGAATCGAAAATGGACTCCGTTTACATATTGTCATCGAACATTTAAAGAATTTCGAAAAAAAAAATCTATCTCTACAATATGCAAACGGAGATCGTACGAGGTCCACTCCGCTCACAGTAAAAGCCCGAATTAATTAAGTGTAGATGCTATAATTATGTTTAGCGTATAGCTAAGGTCTTGCAATATCTATTATGCATACTCAATAAAAAACAAAACAACCAAAAAACAAACTGTTGGCAACTTATATACATAAAATTAGATACATTTAACATTATAATGTTATGCATTTAACATTTATAGGCAACTACATAAAAGAGAAAAATCGTGAATTATTAGTGGCCTTCCTTTGTTTTTTTTACTAGATAGAATGTATTTCAGTTGCCTGACGTTTTAATGAATTTATTAGTCAAAGAAATACGCACTTCAGCGTTTAATGTTTACAGTGGCCGTGTGTAAAAATGTATAAGTGAAGTAGCATTCTTTTCTTTTCATATAAATCATCGCGTAATGAGGTTCAATTACCCTACGATGGGATATGCAGTAAGCTATCATGAGGGATACTAACTACACGGTAATGTAGCCCGGAAGCCTATTTTACCGCCGTACCAATCCAATAAAACCGATTTTGGATATGAAAATAAGCTTGTGCTAATTCGAGATTCATATGATAAGAACAACATTTTTTTGGCGTAGTTTAAGGATTCAAAACTTTAATGTTACTGTACCTCAAGCCACCTTGATCTCAAATATATATTTTTTAAATACGGATACCGACGACTGTATATATCCGAAGGGGAAGACAAAGGTGTATCTGAATACCCACAATGATTTCTATTTTTTTTCGATTCCCGATCATAGAGCTATATTATTTGATTCTAGTATAAACAATATATTATCCTTATAGAAAACGCTATCATATTTGTCTGTTTGGCCCCATATACATCAAAATTTTCACCAATCGATACGAGTAGATAACTCTCGCTGAGACTATCCCAACAACTTACTATGTGAATCTAGATTCAAACATAACAAGTTGTTGTAATAGTGTTGCAAAAAGTTATTTGCCTGTATATCCTGTCACCCTAGGTACAGAATATGCCTAGCGCACAGTTAAGGCGTGTCGATGTTCTGTTAAGGTATACTCAAACTGAAGTGGGGGAGAAAAAGTAGGAAAGCCAAGGAAAGCAGACCTCGGGCTCCGAGGTGAAAGCCTCGGATACAACGGGGAACGACGTTAAGATGATGATGATGATGATGATGAGAGCTAAAAATTCAAACGTGAATCGTTTCGAACAAACGAAACAATATAATAGCTAAAAACCATCGTAGTTAGTTGAAACCCAACATCGTAGTTGAGGACCACGATCAAAACCGTATCAACGTCGTCATGGTGCTAAATGATGTGCTACCCTTGTAGAAACATTTTAAAAATAAAACATGAATAAAACCAGACAGGAAATTATGATAGCCGCGGTAGCCTAGTGGTATGGGTAATGGCTCCAATGGCACCAATGACTTTTCGATGCTTTTCGAAGTTATGTGTGTATTTATCGCAGGCTTATAAGTGCCCGGTTAATGGCAATAGGCTCGCCACCTATTACATTGGGACCTAAACATAAACTGGCGAAATATGGGTGCTAGCACCTCTGCCTACCCCTTCGGGGATATAGGCGTGAGTTTATGTTATGTTATGTTATGTTAGGAAATTATTAAAATAAAAAATTTACACCGTGATAAAATATTAACGTTCAGTTCATTTGGCTATCGATGAAGAACTTTGTTGCATGTGCCAAATTTATTTTTGTGTGCCAATACGTTTGTTTTAATATCAGTTATTAAATGACATGTTCGTAAATAACGAACAACAAAAAGATGTAAAACCTCCAGTGAATACACACAGCGGACCTAGGCAGACACACATTTATATAATAATTTCTACTTCATTATTAAATTGCATGAAACATTGTTTAATTATAAATACGAGTAGTTAACCTACTCGTCATTAAAAAAAAAGCGGCCAAGTGCGAGTCGGAGTCGCCCATTAAGGGTTCCGTAGCAGCAAGTAACATAATAATGTTTTTTTTTAATTTTTATATTTGAATTGATTGAATGAAAGGTAAATTGCAGTTTACGATTCATGACGTATTAAAAAAAACTACTTACTAGATCTCGTTTAAACCAATTATCGTTGGAAGTTTACATATACATCATATATTTTTTTTAGTTTTATCATTCTTTTATTGTAGAAGTTACAGGGGGGGGGACACATTTTACCACTTTGGAAGCGTCTCTCGCGCAAACTATTCAGTTTAGAAAAAAATGATATTAGAAACCTCAATATCATATCATTTATGAAGACCTATCCATAGATACCACATATGTATGGGTTTGAAGAAAAAAAAATTTTTGAGTTTCAGTTCTAAGTATGGGGACCCCCAAAATTATTTTCAACAGCATAGATCTTATAGTTCAGGAAAAAAGTGGCTGTTACATACGGACGGACAGACAGACAGACATGACGAATCTATAAAGGTTCCGTTTTTTGCCATTTGGCAACGGAACCCTAATGAGTAAAATTTACTAAATCACTGATATTATTTAACCAATACCTAGGTATATGGCGTAGCGGTAGAGCATGCACTTGAATGGCTTAGTCAGGGGCCGCAGGTTTGATTCCCGGTCGGTGCAATGCAATGCATGAATATGTTTGAGTATCTGCATTAGTCTGTGTTCCCATGTGTGTGTTACAATACATTTAAAAAAAATCTAAATATGTTTATCCGCAATCTATGAGCCAATACAAACTGTTTAAGCTACGCTTAATTTAGGTCTAAATAGCGGGTGTATGGGGCTCCACCCAGGCCTACGGGCCAAGCCAACCTCACCTGCAAGCCGGCACACCTGCTGATTGACGGACGAGACTCTGATGCAGGCTGGGGTGGTTCAGACGACAGTCGCTCCCATTAAAGTCGTATACCTAAGTCAAAGAAACAGGACGAGAGGGGAGTATGCGGACTCTGGGCTCCGAAGTGACAGCCTCGAATGTAACCAGGAAACATGCTAAGATGGTGATGAGGTCTAAATACGTGGGACACTCAGAAAGTTTTGCGAAAATAAAAAAAAGTGTTCTATAGGTAAATATTTTTTTATTAAATCTTTTCAAAGTACTCTCCACCAGCCTCTATACAAAGTTTAATGCGTTTGAACCACTTTTCAAAACACTTTTTCCAATCCGCCGCAGATACCTTGTTTACAGCCTGCTCAAACGTTGACAGCGCATCTTCCGGCGACGAAAATTGTATCCCTTTGAGCTGATTTTTTATTTTCGGGAATAAAAAGAAGGCGCACGGTGCAAGGTCAGGGCTGTAAGGAGGGTGACCTAGGAGTTTAACCGGAGCGCTGTCCAGGAAGTCCCTCGTTTTAAGCGCGGTGTGTGCGGGCGCGTTGTCATGGTGGAGTAGTATCCCGCGGAGCCCTGTGTTTGGTCGCTTGTAGCTCACTACCGAGAAAACTTCTGCCAAGCATTTGGTAGTGTACCATTCAGCGTTGATGCTTCTTTGATTTCGTAAAGGGATTGATAACAAGTAGTCAGACAAATTGAACTACACACAAATACATTGAACTACATACAAACTCGCGATCAAAATCTTCCCTCCGCTTCTAGATCGCTTCACTTTGGTAGGTGTTGATTCGTTTTGAAACACCCAAACCGTCGACTGGCGTTTTGTTTCTGGATCATACTGATAAATCCACGACTCATCACCTGTAATGATGTCATAAACACGCCGAGACGCGCCTGCTTCAAACTTGTTTATCATATCACGACACCATTCCACCCGGGCCTGCTTCTGAGTAACGGTGAGATTGTGCGGCACCCAGCGGGAAACTATCCTTCTCACACGAAGATGCACGTGTAGAATCTCGTGAAGGCTTCCCGATCCAATCTGAAGAATGTGCTGAATCTCTTGATATGTGACTCGTCTATTATCTTGGATTAAATTTTTCACTGCTAGCACGTTTTCTTCCGTAACAGCCGTCAAAGGGCGACCACTTCTTTCTTCATCCTCCAAAGTCAGTCAACCGCGCTTGAATTCGTTATACCAACGATACACGGTCGCCTTGGAAGGGCCTTCATCCATGAATGCCATTTGAAGTCTATCGTACGATTCGTCTGGTTTCAGGCGACACTTGAAATCGTAGAAAATCATAGCGCGAAAATGTTCCCGACGCAGATCCATTTTTCAATGAGACACAATAATTGATATTATCTTGCAAAAAATGCAGAGAGTAATTTTGAAATTGCAACGTACTTATTTTTACTCATAAATAATCATATTTTAGAAATAGATTATAACTGACCAGTCTCTCATATATAAAAACTTTTTTTCGCAATACTTTCTGAGTGGCCTGGTAGCACGATGCACAATAACCTAGAGACCTAGAACATTTATTTATTGAATTGTCTAATAAGTCTTAACTCGTTATTAAACGTGATAGTTCGATAAATTGTTAAAGAAATGATTTTGTTATCTGTTGTTGATCTGTGTTTGCAATGTAAATTTATTTGATTTTAGAATAAGAAATAAAGTATGATCATATTAGAAGTTAAATTTAAGCTTATTCATATCTTACAAATTAATGATAAGTACAATGCAATGTTTAAACAATGTATCTACGACCCGACCCCATCTATTTGCGTCATCAATTATCAAAACAGGATTAAATGCAAATGCTTCGTTTATTTGTGATCCATGTACAGTTTACACCATCTAAGAGCCTGTAAGCGAACGAGCCTTAGCCGTGCTGCTCCGCAGCATAGTATTGATATTCAATTGAGCTGAGTGAGACGAAGTCGAGCGAAAGCTCCTCATACCAGACTTCAGGATTTTCTTTGTCACAGGTCTCCTCCTAAACTACTAATCCAATCAGAACCAAATTTGGCATGATTAAAGAGGTCAATCAGAGGAAGGTTTATGGATATATTTTTTTGAAAAAATTAATGCTACCACAGAGGAATGATCACCGTTAAAAAAATTCCAGCTGGAATTACATAATAACCGCTCGAGACACAGTGACCAAACTGTACACGCTCAGAAAGCATGTCCAGAGTTGTGACTTTCAAAAAGAATTTTCAAAATCGGACTTGCCACGGAGGAATGATCACTGTTAAAAATTTTCAAAATCTGATTTTCAAATCACGATGTCTCACTCAGCTCAACATTGCAAGCAGCGATTCGCCTTGCAGACCTAGTGTATTTAATTTTTTTTTTATCTGTGGTTGTATAAGGTACCTACTCACCGCCCTCCGGTACCTCTTTCAAGTCGGTACACCTTTTAATTAACGGACGAGACGTTGGCCCAGGATTTTCTTCTCCGTCACTCCCGTAAAATCCAAGATAAGCTCCAAAGTGCAAGCTTTGGTCGTACCTGGCTTACTCCCCGTGTGATAATGAGCATAAACATTTAGCCACACCTGTTATACAATAAGGGTTTGGCAGGTGTGTTTATTCACACCTACATTTCACCAATCACTATATCTGTTTCCCATCCCAAGTAATAGTGGGTATAGGTATACTTATTAGACATATCCTATACTTACTAAAATAGGCCCTAAACATATTAGTTATAATCATCCAATGTATAAGTATTAAGCATTTCTTATTTCTTTTAACATGATGATGTTAATGTTATACAGGTTTGGTTTCAAAACCGCAGAGCAAAATGCCGCAAACACGAGAGTCAGATGCACAAAGGTAAGATTAATTTATTTTTATTATCCTTCGCATCTTTATCAAATATCAAATATCAAATTATACATCTTAAATATTATGCTCACTAAATATTAATAAATTCACGATGGTAACCAAATGCAGCATTCATAAATTTATATTCAAAACAGTTTCCCTGTTTAATGTAGTCGAAAACTACAAATTGCAAATGATTCTGGCAAACTAGTTGTCAGCCTGTTGGCACCGCTAAATAATCGTAATGAGTTCACTCGTGCATGGCATTCACTACATCACTATAAGAGTTAGTTAGCGACTGCCGCCAATGGAAAGTACAACCAACTCACTGTCAGAACAAAACTAACATTATGTATTCTCCATGACTCCGTCTAACTCGATTACAGCTCCCGCCGGCGCCGGTCCGACTCTAACAGTTTTTTAATTCGACCATAACTCACGCAGATGAATAATTAAAATGGCGGGCCGAAGCGGGAATCCGCGCGAACGCGGTAAAAAAGCCCGGGAAACGGTATACGCGAGGCGATAAATTCAGGGAATTGCACAACGCACTTAGCGATCGACAGTCTGACCTCCCTCACTGGTCAAGAAGGAGATAAATATATAACATAAGACACTCGTTACACTTTGGACTTGTTTAGGATTTTAACTCAACAACAATTTCGAAAATTGTCAACAAGCTAACTTGGACATTGTAGATTCCAGGTATAATCAAAGGGGGTGTGTGTTGGGTAACCTCCTCGAGTGTCGCTCCGATTCCGATCCCGCTGCAGTCCGGGGGGAACGGAATCGGAGCGGCCGGTACACCCTGGGCGGCGGTCAATGGCTTCCCCTTCACCCCTTCATAGGGTTGGCATTGATCGTCGGCCAATACCCAACGTGGCGGGAACACATCGCTCTCCGTACTCCTCTGCTTTCAGAGGAGACAGGATGAGCGATGCTGTTACTGGTGAGATGCCCAGGGTCAGCCGGGGTGCGAGGGATATGCTCTATGGGTAACCTTACACCCCGGCGTCTGAAGACCCGAGACGGCGTGCGGTTTTAGTCGGTGCAAGCCCGACATAACCACCCCCGCTGGCCGGCGGGGGGTATCCGAAGGGATTTCTGCACGATAAAAAAAAAAAAAAAAAAAAAAACGTATAATCAAAGTGATTGTGCAATTGCTTTTTCTTTTTCTACAGGAATTTATTAAACTCTTTTTCAGTAGACATCTTATATTACTATAAACTATCCCTGTTTGGGTTATTTTGTCCCCAATAAGATTTTTTTTTCAATTTGTTATATACTGTGTAAGCGTGTCTACTGTCTTAAGCTACGATGGGATTGACATATTGCATTTTTGGCACCCGAGTCTCATTTTTCCTTAAAGAATCAATCAGTCATTCTATTGCTGAACCTGCTACAAATATTATTTTTTGAAGAACATAATATTCTACGATATGCCATACAACGGTATATAGACCCAAACTAAGCATAACTTAAGTAGCTTGGTACCTAGGTGTTATATGATGCCAAAGAACATGTCCTGCCGATTTAGGCATGTAAAATTAGTGTATAGGGAATTCCACATTTTTACTAAACATGAAGGGAAAACGAACGAACCTTTGTGGCATGGCGCGAGTTTGATTCCCGCTCAGTATAAATATTTGTATGAATGTGTGTGAAAATGGATATGGTTGCTTGCATTGGTCTGGGCGTTTCTAGGTGTAAAAATTACAAAAAATGTATCTACGTATGTTTATTTGCATTCTAGAACCCATATTACGTGCTATGCTTAGATTGGGTCTAGATAGCGTTGTGTACGTCCAACAATATTATTATTTCCTATATTAAATGTAAAATACATATGAATTATACTTTTAAATAAGTTCCTTTCGAAGATACCATCGCGTCTGCATTATTAAGTTCTTGGAAGATGCAGAATTCAAGTTCTGCATCACAAGCCGTCTGACCGCTATTATAATTTTTAATAGATTTTCATAATGTCATGTCATCAGTGACCTAAATTTGAATATCTCTCCAAAGCTGTCCAAAGTAATAAGAAGACAGATATCAAGTCAAGACAAATCTTCAAAGTCAACCATTAATTGGCCATAATTTGACATTGTCCTACATCCCTAGTATCCTGCTGGCTGCTTGTATAACGAATATCACGATGGATGAACGAAAATATCGCTTTATCTCATAATGTAGGTTCACATGTTCTGTGGCGGGCGCTGTCTCCGCTCATAACATCACCCGGACAAACAAGACATGACTGCACTAGACTTAGCGAAAATCTTGAACAGATAGTATGATTGTGAGAGCATTGAGGAACCGCTAAACGGAGCGTAAAGCGGAAAAAAGCCGCTCGACGGAATCGAATAAAATGATTCCCCACGGGAGCCATTCGGACGCAATCCCGCCGTCCCCTGCTAAATGTCTTATTAACTTATGTGCCGTTCCCGCTCACCTCACCTCACCCCCGCTGCCACCCCGGCAGACGCGAGAATAATCATGTAAAGTGAAATGAAACGGTTATTTGTTATGTTATGCCCCTTTAACGGAGCGTCGAGATTCCTATGTCGTTATTGATTTACGCAATCGTTTGTGGGCTCATATAGCTGATTTAAACATTCATTGTAGTCATTTGTTTAGTTTGTCACCGTTTGTACTTTTAAAAAACTTAGTTCTGAAAGGATATCCGGTACACACAATAGAGTGCTTTGGCGTAAAATGGATTAACTTTAATTTAACCAACTTTAAGTTTCTTAAAAAAACTTAGGTTCTGCGATAGCTGTTAGAAAAAATTTAAACATCTAGCAAGCTAGTGTTAGGCCATTAGTTTAAATTCAGCCATAATAAAAAACAAAGTAGTCAAAGAAGGGAAAATCTGTTATTTACTTCGGGCCACCAAACAAATGGACACCGAAGTCTTAAAATCACGCAAAAAAAATCAAAATCTTACACCCACTTTTTCACTTTTCTCGACGTTTCACATGATTCTAAGTCTAATTAAGCAAAAAAAAAATTTGTGTCCGTCTGTATGTTGGTCTGGATGTCTGTTTACGCAATAACTCAAGAACCACTTAATTGATGTAAAAAATTCTTTCGCCAATCATCTTGTTTGGTTAATGGGAAGAACTGATTAGATTTTGGGGTTTGTACGTTCAAGGTTTCGAGTACCTACCATACAAATTGTCCCTAAAAAACTTTTACAAGTGAGTTTCTTTCGAGTTATCAGAGTAACGCGTATTTGACTTTGACATTTGAGTGACAATGACAATACGTATATGGTATATTTACATAAAACAACCAGACTCTGAAAGAAACTGAAATATAAACGCGTCGAATAATATGCATAAAGCCTAAGGTCTGTAATTTTGAATAAAAATACTGCAACAAAAATATCTAAGTTTGGCCCGAAGTTTGACAATCACTATGTGATTTCCGTCCCACTAGATTTTATTATTCCGAACGCGAACGCTCGTCAATCGCTAGATACTAAACAACAAAAATGGGAAATCGGTTGCCAAACCGAGCCGAAAAACGTTCCCGAAGTTTTAAGCGCATTCTCATGTACAGGTACAAGTATAACAATTACCTACTCGTAGGTATGTAGTACCGAAAGGTCAGTAAATGTACTTAGTATTGTGCGATTTCGTTAAATTTTCTTACAGGGGTAATTTAGAGGTACTTATAAATGTATTGACTTGATTATGACTTGATCAGCAGTGAGTGTCTCACTAAGCTCTCCAGTATAAACCCGAGTACTTTGAATCATGGGCTCGTTACCTGCCTTCCTTAGCGCCTCGATTAAGTACTCAATCTTACATTATTTGAGTGATTACACGCAACCTTATATTACCTGATTTGAGAACTCTGTAGGTTTTATTTTACTTACGCTCTTGTTAATGTGGTTCTACTTAATTAAACAAAAAATACTAGGTTATATGCATTGTTAATCCTTTAATTAAAATATGACCGAAGCACCAGTTACATAATTTTGTTTAAAAACTAATATTTTCTACATCACTTCCCATTAAATCATAAACAGTAGGTGCTGAATCTTCATAAAAATTAAGAATTCATATTTAATGAAGACATGAATCTTCGCCGCTCGCAGCGCTCGCTATAAAAACAATCAGAGCAGCCGTGAAATTCAAGAATAAAAGAATACACCGAAGCTTAATTGTTCCCCTGTTCATAAAATTGTAAAGTTATTCGCGCGTCGCGAGGGTGGCGATATTTTATTGCGCACAAACCGCTGTAAAGATGTTCGGAGCAGTTTAAAATAAGCGAGAGCGAGAGAGCACCCCACCGAGCGCCTGCTTACCTTCTAATTCGATTAAATTAAACAACTCACAGTTAATCAAATAAATGCATGGTGGTCGCCGGCTGGGGCGCCGGGAGCCGCGCGCCGTACCGGACGCGTGCGCTCCGGTATTTATGTCGGCACTTCTCGAAAGTAATTCGGTGTCAAATATGGAAATAACTCATACGCGCCGAGAACATCCATTTTGATAATGCCGACGGCTACCGGAGCGGTTCTGATTTACAGCGAGCTCGAGTACCGCCCTCGTACCTCGCACTGCGCCTCCCGCTCCGTTTGTAGCACCAACCGTCGCCACCATTGTCGCCCCATGCGTAAGTAATACGGTACATTCTTGCTTGAATGACTTTAAGCAAACATTTATTTTGCATCTAATAGAAACTATGTATTCAAAATAAACCAATGCTAAACTTAAACATTACTTATCGTAAAATGTTAAATTGTCACAAGAAGTTAATACAAAGTCCTGAACTAGTTAATGTGGAACCGTCACGACATTCGATGCAAAGTACTCAACTTTGTATCGAATGTCTTTTATAGAATTTTGGGTTTATTCTTATATCTTAGAAAGGACGACTTACTTACAAAGATCATTTTCGTAGACTTCTACGGGACTAACATAGAAGTCTACGAAACTACAAGTATATATATTGTTTAAGTATGTACAAAGTTTTAAATCTTCGGCAACGGTGTGTCAACATTATTGACTGAATTTAAAAAAATTCTGGAAATATTCCAGAAATTAATTTAAAAAATTTGGAGTTAATTTCATAAAAATAACAATGTACAAATAGAATGAAATGTTTAAAGATCTACGAGATCACTTTTCGTAGATATCTTGCTACGGAACGCCTTCATAATATAAAAGTTAACACAGACTTACCATTCATCTTTATTCTTAGTATATTGTTGACTGTTATTAGTTTTGCTTCATACACAAGCGGTATTTACTTTTAAGAAATAGGTACATTGTGCTATGCCAAACTACTGTTGTAAATATATTTTGTGTGTTGCATAGATGTAAGCGATTGTAAGTAAATAGACCGGGAGATGATGACAGAAAATTTCAGGTCATATGTACCAGTATGGCGACTCTTCAGAAGTCTAATTACTTAATGACGAAAAGGAAAAAGATGGTCATAGCGCTGGTACCGGCAGCCCAATCAAGTAGGCGTTGGATAAATTACGAGTGGGAAACGATTTGTTCCACAAAAATGTTTTTTTCTTCCGATAGCTGATGAAAATTGAAGTAGGCGATAGCCTAATGCCATATTTCTCCGGTGTGGTTCACAGCCCGCCATACCGATGAGAACATGTTAATAAAAAAAAACGATTCGACCATTTGTACCAGGCTAATTTTTGCACAGATAATCTTCGTTGATTAGCCACTCACGAAAATCACCATGCCATACTTTTCCGACGGTTCGAAATGACCGCCATACCGCCAAAGAGGACATTTTTTTATTTTGCTATACGATTTGTACCAGTATGGCATTTGGTTTTTAGAAAGTATGTGATATAATATGACCGTTATTATGTTTGCCATACTTCTAGTAGGGGAGGAAAGTGGTGCCATACTTGAAAATCTTCTTTATTCCACACGTTTTTAAAATACGACTGTATAATACGTAAAATCACTTGTTACAGTATGGTATCATTATATTCGGTTTGTTTGGATAAACTTCTACCAAAAAAAAAATTGAAATTGCGTGATGACAACCGCGTATCTCGGAATTCGCGTACGTCGGGGTATTGCTATATGTCATGATCCCGTTTAAATAACAATGAAATTTCATTAAGGTGACAAACCTGTGACAAACCTGAGAATATTGTGTATGACATAACATAACATAACTTCACGCCTGTATCCCCGAAGGGGTAGGCAGAGGTGTATTACACACCGACGATTCGCCAGTTATGTTAAGGTCCCAATGTAATAGGGGGCGATCCTATTGCCATCTACCGGGCACATTGTTAAGCGAGCGATAATTAACATTTATTAATGCACACATAACTACGAAAAGTCAGAGGTGTGTGCCCCGGGCAACTGGGGATCGCACTCGAGACCTCGTCTCAGCAGTCCGTTACGTACGCCACCGGGCTATCGCCGCTATAACTTGTGTATAAATTGTGTATATCTATTGTATTTTGTGTGTTTTTATTAAAATTATAATGTATGTTATGGCGACCATTTGGATCCGTTGAAAAAGTGTGGCATGGTGATTTTTGTGAACGGCTACTCAACGATGATTAGCTGTGCAAAAATTAGCCTGATACAAATGATTGATCTGTTTTTTAAATTGACATGTTCTCGTTGGTATGGCAGGCTGTAAGCCACAACGGAGAAATATGGCATTACGCTATCGCCTATATCATTTTTCATCAGCTATCGAAAAAATACAAGATTTTTTGTGGAACAAATCGTTCCACACGCGTAATTTATCCGAGACGTTCGATTAAAGTCCACGCGATTGGACCGCCGCGCCGGATCCAGCGCTACGACCATCTTTTTCTTTTTCTTCATTAGGTAACTCTCCAGGAGAAGAGTCACCATACTGGTATAAATGGCCTGGAATTTTCTGTCATCATCTCCCAGTCTAAAACCTCAATAAGTAAATGAAGACTAAACATTATTTCTCTGGACACGAGATTTGTGACAGACTGAAATCACGAATTTCAGTCTTTAAACGATATTGTAGACGGTGGAATTGGTGGTGTTTTTTGTGAATTTGTTTCTCGTAGCCACAATTTTTTATCCGTTGGCGGTCAGGGTTACAAGTTAGCTGAGTAAAAATTTGTGCCACACAAAGTCCACCTTTTCGGAAGAATTCAAAGATGGCAAATCCGACCACCTCCTTGCACCTGCTCCAGTGTTACTTCTACTGATCAGAGGATGGACACACGTAAAAACCAAATACTTAGCTCAATATACAGGCCACTCCCGCCTTGGTAGAGCAGCACAGCTTTCCATTACCCAGGGTATGACACGTAGGATCTACGAAAAGCATTCCGACGCTGTAAATATACATAAATGCTAAGACTCGAAATACTTTAATTAAACACGTAGAGCTAACAAATATTCAAATATTGGCATTCAAATATTATTCTGAGAATAGTTTCGTTTAAATTTCCAGTAAATGTTCAGCTATTGTTGAGATGTGCGCGAAATCGATAATACTAAACGAAACCCTTTCTCATTGTGAAATTGAAAAGTTAAAATTGGTTAAAACAAAATCTCTTTTGATATAATCGAAAGACGAGGTCTTCTATAAAGGTAATTAAATTAATGAATCTTTGAGACGAGACCCACGAAGCACCTTAAGTCGGGCAGATCCGCGTTAATTTATTAATTGGCCACTTCGCTCGACGGGCGGGCTATAAACAACGGATCTCACTAAATTTACGAGCAAATTATGCTTTACTTAAATATCAATTTAATTAAGTGGAGTTCGGGAACAGATCTCGGAGGATTTGTGTAGAGAGAGTGAACGGTGGCGCGGCGCGGTGCATAGGTTTGCTCGTTTGTCTCTGCCAATCGCCCGGATCGATGGGAGCTGTCGGCGGCCGGCAGATTAACTTGTTTCATTATGCATTACTTCTATATCCATTTGAAGTGGTACATAAAACGAAAAATAGATTAGCTAAATAAAATACTTTGTTGAGTATTTTTCTACAACTCTATTAGTGATGAAATTAAGAAAGGTTTTTGTAACAAGAAGTATTTTAATTTAAAGGTAATTTAGGATATCAGATCCTAGTATTTTTGTCAACCACGGGTACTTGCAATTTTGCGGGCACTTTTTGGCTAGCCGAAGTTAGGGACACAAGTTTCTAGGGCCACACTTGTCCATATTGACACTTTTGAATTTTATTATTTTTTCACTGACCAGACTCGAAAAGCTGTTTTGTACAGTCACACGAACAAAAACTTGGTTTGATTAAACGAATCCTACGATACCTTACTGTTATAAATACTTTCTACAGCAGTACAGCGCCAACCTGAACATGTTAGTCAAATTAATTTGGTACATAATATTGGTTCAAAATAATATTAAGAGTAGGTAGTGGGTATTTTTTTTTTTTTTTTTTTTTTTTTTTTTTACGTGCGGAAATCCCTTCGGATACCCCCCCGCTGGCCAGCGGGGGTGGGTTTGTCGTGTCTCGACTAAAACCGCACGGTGTCCTCCCCAATTGTCCGTTGCCGGGCACCCCGGGTAAACCCTCGAAAGGATAACCCCAGGGTTGCCGGCGGACTTTGGCCGCCTTCGCGGCCTCGCCTGGTGGGGTCGGGTTTTATCCCGCTTCGGTGAGTTGGCAGGCGTGTGTAGGGCACACTCGACACGCCTCCGCCACGGCCTGCTTCTGTAAGGACGGCGAGTCGGCCAACTGCCGTCCTCAGGCCCCGATCATGGAGGTCGGTAGTCCTGGGCGTAGATGAGTCTGCGGCGTCCTCGCCGCAGACTGCGAAATTCGGGGGGCAGGGTTCTTTCCCACTCCCTCTCCGCCGTCTCTTTCGCGCGCATTACCTGCTCGCAGAAAGAGGCGGCGGCGTGCCACTTGCTCCCGTCGGAGACCACGGCCCTCACCATGGTCTCCAACGAGAGAACGTCCACGCCCAGGACCGCAACGAGATCCCGGCGTTGACTCGCCCACGCAGGGCACTCCACCAACGTGTGGAGCGCCGTGTCTTCGCCAGGATCCTCGCAGTGCTGGCACTGCGGCGTTGTCTCCCGGTGGATGCGCCACAGATACTTACCGAAACACCCGTGTCCGGTAACCATCTGGCACATCCGGTAGGAGAGGTCCCCATGGTCCCTCTCCAACCACTCCTTCATGATCGGTCTCACCGCCGCAATGGTGGATTCCCCCCACCTTGGGTGCTCAAGTCGCACCCTCCATGTCTCCATGAGTTCCTGGCGGAGCAGGGACCGCTGAGCCCTGATTTCTCGGGGTTCCGGCCTATGGCCCCGCTCCAGCGCCTCCTTGCGCCACTGGTACAGCAGCGCAAGGGCAGTGGGTAGGTAGTGGGTATGTCAGAGATTTACTGCTTTTGTTAAGAAATTCGTGAATACAAATGAAAATGGTAGAATGTCAATTAAATAATGCTTTTACGAAGTTAACAAGATTATCTTACCGTTCATACTGCTCTTTATCAAACAAGGAAAATGCATTTCTAATGCACCCAGATGTATGCAACCTAGATAGGAGGAAATTCCTTTGACGTACATTCCAAATCAGAAATATAAAAAATTACCACTGCCTTCTGGATTACCACGGCAGACAGCAGTACAGATGACATTACAAAAAGGTACGCTAAGTCTATATTGATTTTGCATCCTTCTATGGACCTACACTTCTATAGTGTTCTAAAGAAGCTTTTGGATAGAAAAATTGTGCATACGAGTCACGTATCCTTCTATAGCACAACACGCACACCAAGTTGGACTGAAAAACCTTTTGGAGAGATAAATTGTGCATATGTGCCACGTATCACACACCATGTTGAGGCAAAGAAGGGAATGTGTTCTAACAGAACGCTAACCAATTGGTATCCGAGAGCTTCTTTGAGTGGACTCCAGTGGGATAGCAAGAAGGTGGTTCGAATTATTGCTGATTTTCAAAAATATTTATATTTGTATATTTGTCACGGCTATGTTCGTAAATCGGTTAGAGTGTAGTATAACTAGTTAACTTGCAGATTATCTGATCCAGTCCAGGCTGCAGACATGCTGGATGAGACTAGACTTGGACTACGAAGGCAGATAATGGAACTCCTTAACGATAAACATTACAAAAGTCTCGTTTAAGTTATTGAATCCTACAGGTACTTCATCATGGAACCAAGCAGTAAGCAGCATTTTCAACGATCTATCGTCGTTTTGGCTTCTAGTTTTTTTTATTGTCAGCTCGCAAATGCGTAAGTCTATTTTTGCGATATTTAGTACTCTCTTTGGAAATAGCCTATATAGGCTGCATATTTTCTACTTTGGGAGAGATGTTTCTCCCTATCTTCGCTTGTCTCATTTAAATGTCACTGTCTCATACGAGTAAAAGCGCAGTCAAATTAGCTGTAAAAAGATGTTGGCGATGTCCAGGGACACCGCCAACATCACCTCACCCCGGGCTACTGCATCCTCCGCCAGAGCCCTCACGCGCATGATGGCATCCACGATGGAGCGCCTCTGGCGGAAGTCATATTGGCCATCCGCCAGGTCCGGCCCCACTCTTGAGAGGTGCTCGACGAGGCGCTTCGCAATTACTCTTTCAAAGAGCTTGCACACCTCGTCGAGCAACACTATGAGCCGGTAGGCGGACGGCGAGTCTGCCGGGCGCCCCTCCTTTCGGATGAGGACCAGTTTCCCCGTCTTCCATAATTTCGGAAACTGGCCCCGCTCCAAACATGCGCTGAGAAGCCCTCTCAGTCGGGGCTCGAGAGCGTCGTCGACTAGAGCTAGGACCCACGCTCGGCCTGGAATGCCGTCGGGTCCCGGGGCGGTGTGTTTGGCTCTTAGCCTTCTCACCGCCAGCTAGAGCTGGCCTAGCTCTAGTCGACGACGCTCTCGAGCGCCGACTGAGAGGGCTTCTCAGCGCATGTTTGGAGCGGGGCCAGTTTCCGAAATAGTGGAAGAAGTGACCTCGGGCACGTCGTTGTCATCCACGTCGGGCGCCATGGGCGACCGAGGCGGAGTCATCTGCGGTGGAACATGTTTCACCGCCCGTGCTGGGATAAGGGAGCCAATAACTCCTCCGAGCAGCTCCGGCTGGAGACACCGGGTTAACGGCGGGGCCTTGAGGCGCAGCTTGCCCCTCACCATCCGGTAGGGCCGTCCCCAAGGGTCCCGCTCCAGCGTCTCCAGCAGCTCGCAGAAGGCGGCCTGTTTGGCCCACCTTATCTCTGCTCGGAGGGCTCCTCTGGCCTCCCTGTATCCCTCGTACAACTCCGCCTCTCGGGCCTCCGCATCTGCGGGGCGGCGATGCCTCCTACGGAATCGGGCCCACCGGCGGTGCGTGATCACGCAGGCCCGTCTGAGCTGCGCGATCTCCGACGACCACCAGTAGACCTGACCCCTCGGATTATAGGGCGGAGCCCTAGGCATCGCCGCGTCACAGACACGGGTCATGGCCTCCTGGAACCACTCCGCCTCATCGTCTATGCTGACAGGCCTGTCCGGCGCAGGCCTGTACGATGGCGGCTTCCAAGAGGAGCTCCCGATCAAGTCGCTAAAGCGCCCAACGTGGCTCGGGTGGAGCCGGTGCAGCCGTCCAGCGGGGGACACGTCAATCCGAATGTATCGGTGATCCGAACTTGTGTCCTCCCCCAAAACGACGCGCCAGCCCTGAATACGTCGCGCCAACGAGGGGCTCGCGAACGATAGGTCCACGATGGAGCTAGCCCTCGAGGTCACGAACGTGTCCACGGCTCCCCGATTTAGGAGGACTAGGCCGAGTCGTTCGGCCCAGTCTACCAGTGCCCTGCCTCTATGCCCCGTCGCGCCCCTATCGTGTCGGGAACCCCAGGCCAACGACCAGGCGTTGAAGTCCCCGAGTACAAGGACCGGACGGGGCTGGCAGGCATTGACGACGACGGTCAGCTGCTGGAGCCATTGCTCAAATGCAGCTTGGTCTCGGCTCGGCGTGATATAAGCAGCCACGACCGCTATATCGCCAACCACCGCCGCCACGCAGCCGGGTCCCCTTGCAACGACGGCAAGAGGGGGGCTGCCGGCGGCAGGGTTGTGCACCAGTGCCGCCGACCCATCCAGCGCGGTTTCCCAGGCAGGCCCGAGAAACCGGTGGGTGTATGGGTCGGCGAAAGCGGCGACATTTATGGCCCACTGTGCCATGCTCTGGAGCAGAAGGTCCTGAGCTTGGGCACCGTGGCCAACGTTCACCTGCAGGATGCGGAGTTGAGGATCCATTATGGAACCCCCATCTCCGCATCCCGCTGCGAACTGGAGGCGGAAGGCCGGCCTCCCGGCTTCGGCTTCCCTCCGGCGCAGGCTTTGATGCCAACCCTATGGTCAGCCGGCTTGCCCCCGCTGCACATCTGAAACAGTGCAACGGGGCGCTTCACGTGCCGGCCTTATGACCGGGCTGGCCACAGCGGAAGAAACGGTCACCCGCCGTTACTTCCGCCGTGCAGTGCACCCCCACTTGGCCCACCGACAGGCACCTGAAGCACCTGGCCGGTCGGGCCTGCAGGAGCCGTGCCTGCGCCCTCAGGAAGCCTCCTACTAGGAGGCTCCTCCCGTCAGCAACTATAGCTGCGATAGGGCAACCGACAACTGCTGCTCCCTGCCTTAACTGTGTCCGGGGAGCAGTCCCCGGCATCCGCCATGGCGAGCCTGAGCTCTTCTGCCGTGACGGAGTCGTCCAGGCCCGTAATGCGCACTTCTGCGCATTTAATGGGCCTGGACACACGGACGTCTGCTGCATCCAGCGACTCCCTAAGCCATGCCGCTAGGGCGTCGGCCTTGGGGCCACTGGCGGCGCCGGTGACCTCGAGAAGCCGGGCTCCTGTCCGTGTGCTCTTGCACCGGACGCCTGGGATCTCGAGAGCCTTCAGGTCTACGTTGGCCTTCACCTTGGCCAACACCTCGGCATACCCCATGCCTCTCCCCGCTGTCTCCGCCATCAGGGTGACTACGACGGCAGTAGTGCGAGGGGCACGGAGTTTACCCGGCGCTGCGTTCGCGGCGGCCGCGGCCCTCCTGGCCTTCTTGGCGGCCTTCTTAGCGGCCTTTCGCCTGCTTTTGTTGGCTCCAGCCACCTCCCATCCCCCTTCCAAGGGGTTCTGGTGGAGGTAACCGGAGCCGCAACTGAGGCTGGGGTTGGGGACATCTTCCCCTTACCCTTGCCTTTCCCCTTACCTCCATCCGACTCATCATACGCTCCTCTAGCGCCTCCATGTACGCAAACCAAGGCTCCGCCGGTGGTCCCTTCGGATGTGCTGGCCGAGCCGACTGTGCCGGCAGCTGAACCGGATGCACCGGCTGCTCTGGCTGCACCGACAGCGCCTGCCGCGCCGACTGCCTCGCGGATCAGTGAGTCACGCGCGCCAGCTCTGCCGGTCGCCGCTGCACCGGTTCCACCGGTTGAGTCGAGCTCGCCATCCCCCTCTTTAGCTCGTCGACGGCTGCAGCTAGTCGAGCCGTCTCCCGACGGGACTCGGGCAGCTGCACCGCGAGGGCCTCATTTTCGGAGGCGATGCCGAGCACAATGTGCAGCATCGCCTCCTGATCGGGGTTCGGAGGACCCCGGAAACACGCGGTCACTTGCTGGAGTTTCTCCATAAGAGACCGCGTCTTCCCACCTGGTTCCGACACCACCGAGGTGGAAGGCCTCGGCGGTGACTTGCCCGCGGCCCTCTCAGGGGCCGAGGGGACTCGGGTGGATTGTCCAGCCCTCGATCCACCTCGCGCCCCTAGGCGGCCTGCTGCCACCTTTGACGTCTCGTCACTGCTGGAGGAGGTCGTCCCGGTGAGGGTGCAATCCTCATCCGACACGTCCTCCACCAGCCGGGCCTTTGCGCGCCGTCTGCGCTTACGGGTCCGCTGTACGCCCAGACCCGACGTTCTGCTCGCCCGGCTTCGCTCGTAGGCGGTGTCGAAACTCTCCGACACCGCGCAGACTCCGTCATTCTCATTGTCCTTGTTAATGCCGATTTCGTTGTTTTTTGTTTTCCTGTCCGGTTTATTAGTGATATTATGATTCATATTCATAGCATATCCCACGAGTATGGGGGAAAGGTGGTCCATCCAGGCGGAGCCCCCTGCACCTGGATAAGCCTATATACTATGGAGGTCGGCTGGTATCCATAGGTTTTTACGACTTCGCTGTCGGGTGTTATAGACTTTTCATTGTCGTGGGCCGGCCAATAAAGGCAAGCCCTCCGGTCAGCAAGTTCACAGCGTACCCTTCTGGAGCCACCAGTCAGGTCGTTGCTGATCACCTGCCGATTACGGAACGCGAGAGGATGGCTAGTCCTCTCTCACCGGCGCGCCGGTGAGAGCGCCGCGACGGGCACTTGTGCCGCCGCCGCGGCGGTGGCACAAGTGCCCATGCGTTAGTAGTGGGCCAACCCGCCCCGGGATCCCCCAGGACCCTATGGTGGCCTCAGCTACTAACACCATCGCAAATTTGTCTCCTCTGAAAGCAGAGGAGTACGGAGAGCGATGTGTTCCCGCCACGTTGGGTATTAGCCGACGATCAATGCCAACCCCATGAAGGGGAAGCCATTGACCGCCGCCCAGGGTGTACCGGCCGCTCCGATTCCGTTCTCCCAGGACTGCAGCGGGATCGGAATCGGAACGACACTCGAGGAGGTTACCCAACACCTTTTTCAATTCCAAACGACTTTAAAAAAAATAGTTTTTCATGCAAAATTGAAAATAAAGTAGTTGTTAATGAAACGAAAATTAACTCCCTCTTTTGGATTCGGAAAAAAAAATCAAAATCCTAGGAAAAAAATATAAAATTGTAGGAAATTTAATTCTAAACAAGTTTACTCTTTGAAATCAATATGGCGGATATCGCAACGGTACCACGCAAAACAAAATCTAGACTGCCAGTGACCCCCCCCCCCCCTCTAATGAATCCGAAGGAAAATTACTACTTCTATTTTTTCCAGTTCAAAACCTAATTCAACTGGGCTATAACGCGTTTAGTAGGTTCACTCGAACTCGCTTTTTACGATAAGTTATATTAAATAATAAGGGAAAAATAAGTACCTTTGAAAAAAAAAATTAAACCGACTTCGAAAAGGTACACAAAGTTAAAAATAATTGAATTTGTGATTTCATTCAAAATAAAAAATGAGAGTCAAAAAAGTATATTCTGTTGAAGTCGATGTCAACCTAAAAAGGTAATATCAATCGAGGCACCTGATAATGACTTCGATCCAGACGTGTCTGCCCGTTTAGATTGTGTCACTCAGCACGAGACCCAACATACGCTTACTTATTTTATTGCTTGCGCGTAAAGACCGTGGGACTAATGATTGCTACCCTACATGACCTACATGCCCACCCGATGTAGCTACGGTGACACCCGGTGCGGAAGTTGGCGGTGTCACCCCATTGAAAGTAAAAGCAATAAATTTTCTATTATCTATCACTACTTTTTATTATCTATCACTATAGAATAATACCTACACGTTTAACAATTCACGCCAACCAAACACAACATACCTACTTCACGAAACAAATGAGAAATTTTGCAACTGAGACGTCAAAGATCGCGAGTATGGGACGGGGAACACCCCACGACAGTGTCAGGCTCTTCTGCGGGAATCCCCTAATCATACATAGAGCTGAGCTAGTGGAGGAATCCCCGAAAAAGAAATTTTTGTGCTAGCGATTTTTTTTTATTTGTACATTGTTCTTAAAGTTGAGGGTGGGTGTCGACCCAAAAAAGGTGACAACCGGTGCGGCCCACCCCCGCCGCCCCCCTTTGCTACGCCACTGAATATACCTGTTTAACTTGCCACCGAATTCAACACAATAGTCGTACGCGCATATTTTTGTCTTTTGAATTAAATCACTAATTCAATTATTTTTTACGTTTTGTGCCTCTTTATAGTCGGTTTAATTATTTTTTCAAACGTATTTACTTATTGCGAATAAGATTGATAATGTATTAAATCAAGGGGCTGAAATTCATCAAATATCATAAACCGGTCTTCTATCAGAGAGGGCGCGTGGACGTCAGTCTTGCAACTGCAACCCAATTTGAAGGGGCCCGAAGGAATCGTGCGATCCCTGGCCCTTTATCCGGTATGGGCGGTGAACTTGACGGCCAGCAATATCGCAATCCTGCGACCCCCCTTGCTGGTACTGGCCGTCAGGATCTTCGAAGCAGTAAGTCTCTTAGCCGGGACGTCTCCATGGGACCTGGAAGCGGTGGCACTTGTGGCGGTGTATTAGTGCTGCAAGGAGGTGCTAAAGCGGGATCTGAGACCTGCTCCACGAGGAATCGATTGGCAGCGATCCCAGCACCTGGAGGAGTGGAAGGAACCATTTGGGCAAACAATCGCAGGACGCGTCGCGAGTGCGGCGGTAAGACCCTTCATGGAGGAATGGCTGGAGAGGCATGGCTGCTTTGGTGAATTCCGGCATCGTATAGGCCGGGAACCAATGCCCGAATTGAGTTTTTTTTAATTATGTTATAAACTGTGTTTTGTGTATAACATGTGTTGACTTCCAGTTCACACATCCACAATGTTTAGATCATCATCATCATCTTAGCGTTTCCCCGGTTGCTTCGGAGCACCTCGGAGTTGGTTTGGATTATACAGATGTGCGCCTGCACCAGAGCCTCGTCCGTCAGTCAGCAGGTGTACCGGCTTACAGATGAGGTTGGCTTGGCCCCACGTCTTAATGGGATTCCTACACCCGCGAGTAAGGTATTTTTATAAGAAAATCCGCTTTGAGCTATCTTTTTGGTCCAAATTATCATTTAAAAATCATCAAAATTATAAAGTGTCCATACAGACCCAGTGGCCCTAGTCCCTAACGTTGGTTAGCCCTGCAAAATAGCTAGGCGATCTACTCGTTGTTCCACGAGTACACGTACCCTTTAATATGCATTGGGGCTCCTTTTAATCTTCGCGTACCTATACATACTCATTCATGCTTTTTATAGGTAGGCCCAAACCTCTGTTACGCTGGCAGAAGAACCGTTGGCTTCTTCGTACTCCAAACAGTCGTCTACTTAAAGTGATTGACGTTTGAGAACTGCGGATATTTTGGTTTTTACATACACGGTTCCTAGTTATGCGTTAAAATTCGTTTACTAAAATAAAAACCCTGCAGTTTTGAGCCGTGTGAATCCAACCTAAAGTATCTATTATCTTGTCCAACAGGCCTGTTAGTAAGTGGAGGTGGTACACCCCTAGAGCCGTGTCGCGTCGCACCGTACGTGTCAGTGCCTCGATTGTCGGTAGTGCCACGTCCACCTGTTTCCGCACCACAGATGCCACCTCTACCGCATCCTCCGCCTTCCACTGCTTTTGCACCCTTCGACTCAGCACTTCTCTCAGCGGCCGCTCATCAGGTTAGTTATTTTTTTGGCACTGCATATTTTTACTTTATGAATAATTTACCTCAATCCTACTCTTAGTTCCACCCGATCGCAAATTCAAGGGCCTTTTGGAAGAAAAAAAATGTACTTGATCTGCATACCACCATGCCGCCACGGGTATATGGACTCTCATCACACTAAAACTACCTGCCGTATGCCATAATACGCCTAATGTACGTGGCCCCTCAGTGCTTCTTGGTCACCATAAGGGCTCACTCAGCGTATACCCGCGAAGTGGAGTGCGGGATCTGTCAGTCTGTCTGATAACTGAGCTATATCCAAACACAAGGACATCACCCCTTCGCGCTTTCCAGCCGCACGAAGCCTGGTCTATTAACCTATATATCTATACATTATTACTGTAAATAAAATGTGGGCTTTTTAACTAATTTTTTATTTAAACTTTCAACGTGTTTCCCCAAGTTTGTTGGTAATAAAAGATGCTTGTTTGAATGCAGGAAATTTATGTTTGTATAATAAAAATATAAATTCCAATCGCACCAGAGATTAATGATGCTTCTTAACATAAAATATTATTTGTACCTGCAGTATGCCAGCGCAGCTGCAGCGGCAGCGGCGGCAGCTTTATGTCCACCTTACGCGGGCCTTGCCGCTCTTGCAGCGAGGTGTCGGTCATCGTCCATCGCAGACCTGCGGCTGAAGGCTCGGCGGCACGCAGCAGCGATGGCCGCGGCGCGCGTCTCTCCTCCGCCACACGCGCAAGTGTCCGCGCCCGCCCCAGCCGCCTCTACGCCTGCTGACACATAGCTAGCAGAACAACTATGTTAAGTTTAGTGCGTTCGTTCTTAATTCATAATTTGAAATCTGTGTGATTGTTTTCTATTTTCTCATACCTTTTTTTTTTTTTTTATCGTACGGAAATCCCTTCGGATACCCCCCCGCGTGCCAGCGGGGGCGGTTATGTCGGGCTTGAACCGACTAAAACCGCACGCCGTCTCGGGTCTACAGACGCCGTGGGTGTAAGGTTGCCCATAGAGCATATCCCTCGCACCCCGACTGACCCTGGGCCATCTCCGGTTTCGAGATGGCCCCCTCGGGTTTGAGAACCACGGTGTCCCCGTCTTGCCCCGGTTTGGGGGAGGGGCGCTAGTCGCCCCACCGTCCCGGCCTGCTTCTGCTGGGGTGACAGGTGGCCTCACCCGCCACCCCCAGGCCTGCGCTCATGGAGGACGGAGGTCGTTAAGCGACCTCCGGCGCCTGAGTCGGCTGCGACGCGCGGCGAGCAAGTTGCGGGCTCGGCGGACTGGGAAAGTTCTAAGTCTCTCCCGGGCGCGCTCCGCCACCTCCTTCGCGAGCATTACATGCTCGCAGAAGGAGGTGGCAGCGGCCCACGCGCTCGCGCTCCGCACCATTGCCGCAATCATGCTGCCGAGCGAGAGGACTCCCACCCCGATGGCTGCCACGAGGTCACGCCTCGGCGCCTCCCACGCCGGGCAGTCCGCCAGCGTGTGCAGCCCTGAGTCCTCGCTCGCGTCGCAGTGATGACACTCAGGCGTTGGCTCCTTCCTGATCCGATGCAGGTGGTCCCCGAAGCACCCCTTCCCGGAGATCACCTGCGTTATTTTCTCATACCTTATGTTATTCTTTTATTTTATCGTTGTGTGAACAGACTTTGATTAGATTAGTAACTATTCGTTCTTTTTTTTTTTTTTTTTTAAATCTTTTATTAATTCGTCCTGACTTGTAAATAAAATTAACGATATTACGACAGTTTCGAAAATTTTCAAAAACAAGTCTATTGGGTCTTTGCGTTTTCTAATTATCGACCTGAAAGTAAATCTATGTAATTACCAAAATATCAAATAACGGCCTTTTATGGTAATTGGTAATTTATGATTTTTATCGATAACTATGAGGTAGCCATCTTGTCCATAACAGACTACTTTTATCTTCTAAATAAAATATAATTACCTACTATTAGAAAAAGTAATCATCGAATATAGTTAAAATAGGCCTTATAAGTTTCTCAAGGAAATAAAGTAACTACTTAAGAAATCCTAATAAATTAAAAGTGCGTTATAAATACTACTGCTGTACTCGGAGACTCCATGTTCCTAACATCTAAACGTAAATCATTAAAATTATGTTATGTGGGTGTTACCTATAGTTATATATTTTAAAAAGTATACATTTATTCTGACCAAAAAAATAAAAACAAAAATAATTGCAGCATTGTTAAATTCTTATGGTAACGTAACCATTTGTAACTGTTAAGAAAATAGCAGTTGTATCGCTAGTATGAGTTAACGAGTTACCGAAAATATGATGGTTTTCAAAGAAGAAAAAAATAGAAGTAGTCTAAGAACATACAGCGACTTTTTGCAGTGCTTAGGTTGCGATTTAGTCGTAATGCAGCACGGTGACCTTTACAAGGGCCTATGAATCCGCTAGTCACACTAACTTGTGGAAGTGAATTGGGGGATAAATGAACACTGCTGTTTTGATTTTGAGATTATTACTTCGTCGAACCTCTAGGTGGGATATTTGTTACGGTTGTTGGCAAAAATGAATCGGTCAGTAGTTTTATAAAAATTCGCGGTGTGTAACTGCCCTTTGTTCTTTTTTTATTCTTATGGTCAGAATAAATATCCATATGTTTGTGAAATATTATCTCAGCTTGTATCAGGCCTGTACAGAACAGTATTTTAGAAAATAATTGACCAAACGAGTAAATTGGACTGTGAAATATTTGTAAATTAAAATAAGCTGTGATAAGTGCACGAGTGTTGGAACGGAAAGACAATGATCTTTTAAGCTTTATTTACATTTATTACTGTGTAATGTTGCTATTGTATAAAAATATTGTAGGCATAGTTGGATACATTTGCGTCTAATGGTACATACACTTCACAAATTATAAGTTGGGAACAACATTGTTCAATCTACAATGTCCTATATCGCCATGTTGTCTGGTTTCCAATAAGTTATTCATTTTTCAGATCATATTATCTCTCCTACAATACCATAAACCCAATATGTCCGGTTGACGTGAACCTTGTGCCTTTGTTGTGACCGCCGAGTACAATCACGCCGATGCGATGGCACGACGAAATATTTATATTTGAAGGAGGGCAAACCCTTCTCAAAAAATGCGTGCCAGATACGAGCGAGATACAGCGCCTCCTATTACTCTTTGATGGAAAGATGAGATACATTTAGAGTCACAACATCCTTCATTCATCCACAAAAATAAGGTACAATTTCGTATATTAAGTGGTGATAATATATTGGCTCCAATATCCAATTAGCAATCAAAAGATTTTGGTAAAGTAGTATTTTAAGATAGGGATGAAACCTACCCAGTACACTGTCGATGAGAACTCATCCTAACACAAGCATTTTCTTCAAAAAGAGGAGTTAACAAAAATACCATTTTTTTAAAGAGTAGTAGTATTAACCGAAATTACTTATATTCCCGTTAATCCCTCCCGATAAGCTAAATAGCTTGTGTTAGGACTGTTAATATACTTCGGTAGTGTAATAGCCAGAATGCGAACCCGGGACCTCTCGATTGTAAGGCCGACTCCGTAACCACTCAGTTACTGACGTTTCTTTAGATAAAAAGCGACACACGTATAGCAGTGCCCAATGCATAATGAGACGCATATGTATTACAATTGGCATGATCTTCGTAAATTAAGTACTATACGATCACAAATTAATGTAAATATGAATAATAGATAGGGTAAGTGTTCGTTTCGTAACAACGCTCTGTTCATAGTTGTGTAAACTTAATAAATACTTTTAGATGAAGACTCAATAGTTTCTTTACCCCAGGGTCTTTGAACAAGACATCCAACAAACTCTTATTTTTGTATAATGAAAACATATTTGATGTTAGTAAAAATTCACAAGCGTATTCTACGCTTATATTCATTGCATGAATTTAGTCAATATAAAAATGTATTATACAATGTGTTGATTTGCATTTGCGCATCATTCACAGGGGGTTTAGCTACTTATAGTCGTCAAAAATTCATGTTAAAAAAGCGGCCAAGTGCGAGTCGGACTCGCCCATTAAGGGTTCCGTAGCAGCAAGTAACATAATAAGTTTTTTTTTTAATTTTCATATTTGAGTTGATTGAATGAAAGGTAAATTGCAGTTTACGATTTATGACGTATTAAAAAAAACTACTTACTAGATCTCGTTCAAACCAATTATCGTTGGAAGTTTCATGGTAATGTACATCATATTATATTTTTTTTAGTTTTATCATTCTCTTATTTTAGAAGTTACAGGGGGGGAGACACACATTTTACCACTTTGGAAGTGTCTCTCGCGCAAACTATTCAGTTAAAAAAAAATGATATTAGAAACCTCAATATCATTTTTGAAGACCTATCCATAGATACCACACATGTATGGGTTTGATGAAAAAAAAATTTTGAGTTTCAGTTCTAAGTATCCTCCAAAATTTATTGTTTTTTTTTTCTATTTTTGTATGAAAATCTTAATGCGGTTCACAGAATACATCTACTTACCAAGTTTCAACAGCATAGATCTTATAGTTTAGGAAAAAAGTGGCTGTGACCTACGGACGGACAGACAGACAGACATGACGAATCTATAAGGGTTCCGTTTTTTGTCATTTGGCAACGGAACCCTAAAAAGGATTTAAAAAAGCATTATATATTTTCTTATTTCATTTAGGTAAATGTTATTACGGATTTATTTTACTGATTGTAATGACTAGCACATGAAAATTGAAGACATAAAAAGCATTGTTATTATAATAAAAATCTTATAACATTCAAAGTACTAGTGTCACTAGTGATTAAATATTTGATAGTGTAAGTAACTCTGTAAATAACATGCAAATGCATAAAGTTAATGCTCCTCTGTATCTTCACATTTCTGCTATTCAATAAATATAACGTTAAACCTTTGATATGAGAATATCAGATAAGCTTATGCCTATTTATCTGAAATTGATTAGACAAGAAGTTAAACAATGTACTTGATATTACTGTGTTTGTAACAATCCGTCTTTAACGAGTTTCCTTATATAATTTTTGGCCTGGAAAACTAGTGCTTTTAACACCATTTTCAACCTACGCAGACGCCCACTTGGACCAACTTGGACACTATTCTGACTGTGTCTGCATAATCAAAATCCACACTGCATCCAATCAAAGTGAAGTCGGAGTTGCAATACTTCGGTTGAGTCCGACATCTTTCGATCTTGAGCACTTCTGGTGTCCGTGACTTCGGTGTTACTCTTGTAACTAACTCTCGTAAAATTATTGTGCATTTTTTAAGGTTTTAATTAGATATTATATTATTCTACACTTTCTAGACCCAAAGTAAGCATAGTTCAACTAGCTTGTGTTATGGGTTCTACAATGCGGATAAACATACTTATATACTTTTTTTTTGTAAATAATAAATAATATATTATACATAAAAACACCCAGACCAATGCAAATACACATATTCATGCATACAAATATATATTTGCACTGAGCGGGAATTGAAACCGCGCTCCCTATCGTAGCAGTCCAATGCACTACCGCTACGCCACAGATTGTACCTTTATAATCTGAGGGGTTATAGTGATTCTTTCAACAACGCCGACGGGTTTACTTTACCCGAGCTACCTAGAGCTCAGCTGAGTAGAATCTAGCTAAAAGACAGTTAAGGGCTCAAGTCTCGTCCTAGATGTTAACTTCCATTCATTTACCCACTCACTAGCGCAACTGAGATTTATGCAAGCTGGGCTGTATCTGAATGCAATAGTTTATGTTAAATTAAGTAAGAGACAGTAGTGGCGAGATTTTATCTGTTTTTGTCCATTCTATGTATGTTTATCTATTTTCATTTATCCTTATTCGCTTATTTACCAACCTAAAGATTTTAGATCGGAAAAAGAGAACATCTAGGACGGGACTTGAACCCGCGACCAGTCCCTTACAGGGGGAATGCTCTGACCAACTGAGCCACCTAGACACGTCCCAGATATTCGAACCAGATATACCAACCACCATGTTGAAAAAAAACTCCGCTTCAAATATGACTCTACATCATCACCATCACACACATAAATCATTATTAACTTATTCATTATATCAAATGAACATTTAAATTCCAAATATCACTAAACGGATACCGCCATGCAATGATACAGATGAGATTGTAATTTGACAGCGTTCATAAATCAGGGGCAGGGGTGAGCGGAGTCGCATCCCTAACGGCGGCCGATATTGTTTCTTCATTTATGGTTGATTGATGAAAGTACAGGCTGTTTGGATGATGTCTGTGCTATCTAAACTATATTTACTTTGTGGTCTATGGAAGCGTCAATTAAAATAGCATAATTCATCAACTAATTCCATGCCTTGTTTTAATCATCTAATCATAGTACTTAATCTGTAAATCTCCGCAGAGTTAGATTAAGGTCCATATAAGTATGCCTACCAACAGATCACCAGACGCCAGACTTCTATTAACAAGAACAGAAAAATCAAAAATATATTGCCTGGTTGCGGAATCGAACCCAGGCTCTGATGACAACGACCTTATCTTTACACATAATATCAAACATAAGCGACTGGACTAAAGATTAAATATTATCATGAGTTGTATCGTTTGATAAAAAATACACTACCAACATAAAGTCGACTTGTCATTTCGCATAAAAATCTTATGACAAAATTATTATCATGATTCCCTAGATAGGTTATCCCTAGATTGGTGAATGAAACTGAACATATATGATACAAGTAAAGAACTGCATAACATATAACTGTGATCTAAATTTGAATTACGAAAATTCGAAAACAGATAAACAGCGTTGCGGAACCGTTGGAAGCCGAGCTAGGGAGCGTGTTTGCGCAAGCTGTTAAAAAAGCGCTTGGTGCGCCCGCCCTCGCATCGGGTGCGCCCAATTAGGGCGGCGACGCTGCTGATTGGGCGTAATCGCGTTAGTATCGGCGGCAAACAGACTGCCTGCACCCACTCCGTCTCAACAACACACCAGTAGTTGACTATTGTATTTCAAACCAACATAATTAGGGAATTGTTATGTTAAACATGATCTGCCATCATGTTTAAGATAGTTTATTTCTTTTCTACTTCTCTAATATTTACTATGGTCGAGCGAGATTGTTGAGACGACTAATAAATCAATTTAATATACCTATAATATTCTAGAACAATATTATAATATTCTAGGAATGTGTATTATATATACGTATATATATGTATATATATATATATGTATATATATACACAGCGCTATCTAGACCCAAAGTAAGCATAGCTGAACTAGCTTGTATTATGGGTTCTGGAATGTGGACAAACATACTTAGATAAAAAACTTTTAACCGTTTATACATAGATACACCCAGACCAATGCAAATATAAACATCATGCATGTTACAAATATTTGCACTGAGCGTGAAGGGTGGGCCTCCCAGCAAGATGGACGGACGACTTAAAAAAGGCGCACATTGGGAGAGGCATATGTCTAGCAGTGGACTGCAATAGGCGAATTGATTCATTGATATACTAGATAACGCTTTTCATTTAAGAATACTTGATTTTTGTGAACTGAAATCTGAACTGAAGTTTATGTCTAGTCTCAATATAGTCTTATGCTGATTAATTTCCAATTTTGTTTAGGACATTGAGTATAGATTTACAACAGAATAAGTCTCCACGGGTCTGAAAGCTGATAAATCAAAAGATAATCTAATATATGCATAAAGCATCAGTAGCTTAGTGGTTAAGGAGTCGGCTTTACGATCGAGAGATCCCAGGGTCGAATCCTGGCCATTACACTACTGACGTGAACCCACTCCTAACACAAGCAATTTCAATATATTTCAATATAACCATGTCATGTAAATTTAGATTCCCTTAATACACATTTCTCCTCTTCGTCAAATTTCGATAGAATGACAAAACAAACTACATTACAGCATCTTTCATCTGTCTCAGCTCCCAACTGCTCTCCTTTTTTCTTTAGTCAATTCTCGGCTTGTGATGTTAGGAAGAGCATAATGTCAGTCACGTCTAACGCGATGGGAACGGACTGTATCAGCCGTAATATGATCCACCCTATTATTGACGAAATCCTGCCTGTCATTTGTCATATCTTAAACTTCTCTATAACTAGCAGTGTGTTTCCTATGGCTTGGAAAGAGGCACAAATAATCCCTATTCCCAAAAAGAAAAATCCTTCCTCTTTCTCTGATTATCGTCCTATTTGTATCCTCCCTTTCCTTTCTAAGGTTCTTGAACGACTTATTCAGACTCAACTTTCTAATTTCCTCTCTAAAAATTCACTATTGAATCCTTTACAGTCTGGGTTTCGTCCTGGTCACAGTACCACTACTACATTGGTTCATATTACGGAAGATATCAGATCGGGTATGGAGCATGGAGAGTTGACAGTACTAACCCTGTTGGACTTCAGCAATGCTTTCAATACCGTAGACTTCGACGTCTTACTTAGCATATTGAGCTCTCTTAACATATCTCCAACTGCGGTTGACTGGTTTCGTAGTTACCTGTTTGGTCGCCGGCAGCGTATTTGTATCAAAGATACTATTTCCTCTTGATGTACAACAACTGCTGGTGTACCACAGGGCGGCGTTTTATCTCCTCTACTCTTTTCAGTTTTTATAAACTCAATTACCAACAAACTATCTTCTTCCTACCACCTTTACGCGGATGATCTCCAAATATATTCTCGGGCCCCACTGAACATGCTGACGGAAGCTGTCAACACTGTCAATAATGACCTTAAATCCATATGCAAATGGAGCACCTGGTACGGTCTTGACGTAAATCCATGCAAAACTCAGGTCATTGTTGTTGGTAGCTCTAGGTTGATAGCTAAGGTGGACTGGTCCTTCTTCCTCAAGTGACTCGTAGTGGAGTAAATATCCCTTACAGTAGTACGGTTAATAACCTGGGAATATTCATAGATAGATGTTTATCGTGGGGTCCACAAATCCAAGAACTGAGGCGTAACATGTTTGCAGCTGCAGGGTCCCTGCGTAGGCTTCAAAATTTCCTACCAACTGCCACTAAGATTGCGCTTGTACAATCTCTTCTTCTCCCTATCCTCGACTATGCTGATGCCAGCTATCTAGATCTCACTGAAGACCAACTTAGCAAGCTTGAGAGACTCCAAAATCTTTGCATAAGATTCATATTTGGTCTTCGCAAATATGATCACGTTTCTGAATTTCGGAGAAAGCTCAAGTGGTTACCCATACGCCTTCGCCGGAATACTCATATTCTCTCCTTATTGTATAACATATTATTCAATCCGCTTACATCTCCTCACCTCAAACAGCGGTTTGAGTTCTTGCATAATACGCACTCAAGAACCTTGAGATCATCAGAGAATTTGAGATTAAAAATGCCGAGTCACTCTACCAACTTTACTGACAATTCTTTTTCAGTTCAAGCGGCTCGGTTATGGAATGCTCTTCCAGTGACCATAAGACGTGCACAGTCTTTGCCTGCATTTAAAAGGGTAGTCAATGAGCACTACGTTTTTGGCATAGGCGAAGCATAGACGTCACTTTTAGATGTGTTTCCATTTTAAGTATTGTCACTAATATATAATTAATAACTGGGTAACTATCTATATGTGTATTGATTGGTATGTAGTGTATGTATGATTTAAGTAAGTATTACTATATATTACCTATATCTAGGTATTTATAATGTTTATATGTGCATTTATTTACTATTCCAAAGTACACCCAACTACCCCAAAACTTTTCTTTCTCCTCTTTTTACTCTCCATCCTATGGTTGCCTGTAAGAGATTGCCTCAGAGCGATAAGGCCGCCAATTGTACTAATACCACAAAATGTATTTTCGTTCCTGTTTTTAATGTCTTTGGTGTACAATAAAGAGATATTATTATTATTATTATTATACCTTACTCCAATCGGTTCTAATCTTACCTGTCCTCACACATTTCAAAGATTGTGCGAAGTAGAGAAGAATACGTCGGCAAGCGGACACAGGACTCGAAGGTTAAGGCCTTGGATGCAATTGGCACACAAAGATGGCAATGATGATACAATTCACGAGTCTGCCTATTTAACCTTAATATAATTATTACAGACAAATTGTCGACAGCCATATCATAAATTAAGAAAAAGTTGAAGTTGACATATTCATTATTATTATTATCATACACTTCACAAATCCGTAAAGATTTATCTTACAATGGTTAATCAAAATTTATGAATAACATATTATTTAGGCCTATACATAAAGCGTCAATGATTGGACCAACAGGATACCTAGCACGATAGATATAGAGCTATCAGATAAAAGACGTTCTTCAAACTATATCAGAGTGTCATCTCATGTTAAATTCGATGTAAATCTTGAGTTCAACTGAGAAACTCCATCCTACAACATGTACCGGCTGTTGCGTTTGTTCACGATTCTGTCTCTCTATCCCGATATTGGAATGTGTGATAACAATGCAACGTTTTTCTACTTTGCATATGGCAGCAATTTATTGACGAAAAGACTACACATCCAAAATCCATCGGCAGTTTTCTACAGCCCTGCAAAATTAGAGGTGAGTCGACAAAAGAATAAATTAATTTATCTGTGTAGGTATTAGGTACTCGTATTTAGGGGTGCGACTGGTTGGATCACCTCCAAGTTTGGTGCACCCTGGGCAACGTGGGCGATGACGCATCATTGATTGCTCCTCTGGAGTAGCTGGCGTCAACGTCAACGGCCAAGAGTCTGACCAACCGGCCCTTTTCAGGGCCAGCTGACCCCATTGCACGAGGGGGTCGGGGTATGGCGGGCCTGCATGGCCCGCGGGATATGCTCTATGAGTTAACCTTACACCCCGGCGTCTGTAGACCCGAGACGACGCCCCCGCTGGCCGGCGGGGGGGTATCCGAAGGGATTCCCGCACACAAAAAAAAATGTACTCGTACTTAATTATTGCTACTTAAGTATACCTAATCCAAAAAAATGGTTAGGTTAGGTTATGTTATAACCTGAGGGTTCATAATATGTCCACTCAAGTTAAGTTCTACAATCTGTACTTCAAATTAGTCTCAAGTCGAAATTCATGACTGAGTATCGTTCTAGAATATTACTCGTAAGACTTAGAGTAATTGAAACCGAAGATATGGCTTTAATATTTTAAAAACGCGTTTAACGGTTCATATATAAATATACATATAAGAGAATATAAGAACTACAAATATACATTTACAGTTTGATACCTGCATTTCTATGAAGGTGTCAAACTGTTGGTCCGACGCGATGTGCGACAGAAAGAACTCTTTACAAAACCGAAACAAGACCTTAACAAGACTCTTCTTCGGTCTTCATTCTTCTTTCCCGACGACGCACCACGTGCCAAATCTAAAGATGGGTACTGTACTTTGGGTTGAGGAAAAAGAAATACCAGAATTACAATGTATTCATACATACGGGGTTCTTCAAGAAGGGCATTAGAAGGTTTTTACAGGGTCGGCAGCGCGAGTGTGACGCCTCTGGTGTTGCACACGTCCATAGGCCGCGGTAACCGCTTCCCATCAGGTGGGCCGTGAGCTTGTCTACCAGCTGAGTTGTATAAAAAAGAATACCTACGTACATGTATGTTTAAATGATATGCAAATGATATCGCAATACTTCTTGAAAAAAAAGGCATAGCACTCTTAACTGGTCGGATTTTGTACTCTAACTTAGGGAACCTAAAACAATATTATTCTTAGTTTGATATTCTTACAGAACCACAGGCTAGACTTCAATTCGTTCTCTATACCATGGAATGGCTCACCGGCGACTATCGTCGAGGATGACACAGAATTAGTCTGGGGTAATGTATGGACACTCGACGTTGATCAGATGCAAAATCTAGACAAGTGAGCTTAAATTGTGAATACTTATACCTACTAAGAACAAACGAATCAATCTGACCAATTTTGAAATCATATAAAACTATCTTTTACCGTTCGGCTTCGCCCGCGTGGAATTCTGATCTCGTTCCCGGAACCCATGGGGACCTATTCCAGTGATAAAAAGTAAACTATATGTTATTCCAGAATATATCGCTGTACCAACATCCGTTCAACCGTTAGAGCGTGATTGAGTAACAAATATCCAAACATATAAACATCCAATCATCTTCACAAACTTTCACATTTAAACTATTAGTAGGATTATAATATTATTAGGATTAGTAGGATAGGATAAGAAATAGGATAAGAAATAGGATAAGAAATAGGATAGGAAGTAGGTAGGTAACTAATATAAAGCATGATGCCTCATTGACTTAAGTGTGTACTTCGCTTGGCTAATTGTGGACGTAGAGCGTATGACTATTAATAGTTGCTTGGTAGGTTGGAATACAGAATGTTACGTCGGAGGTCGTGGGTTCAATTCCCACTCAGTGCAGTGCTAATACTTATATTTGCATTGGTCTGGGTGTTTTAATATAACTGTAGCGTGTATGTATTTTCAAAAAAAGTGTCAAAGCATGTTTATCCGTATTCTAGAGCTCATATTTAAAAAAAAGTAGTTAAGCTATACTTTAGTTCTATATTGCGTTGTGTAGTGTGTTATAGAATATTATTTAAATTGTTATTGTAAATATTAATATATTACTTAAAATCAGATGGGTAGCAAGAAGCAAGAGCAATGTGTATAAAACTCAAAAATAATACGGTTGTTAATTTTCTACAGCCAAGAAGGTGTAAATGAAGGCAAGTACTTCCCGAAATACGTGACTGTAACAACGCCTGAAGGGACACAAATATTGGCACGGACGTACGAACAAACTGACAATCCCAGTAAATTGAAGAAAGGCGAGGATATACCACTTGAAAGACGGCCTTCGAGTACTTATCTAGCGGTAAATATCCACAAATATTTCTAGTGAGCAGTTGTTTTCACATATCGATCGGTGTATGGGACCTCACTAAGATCTTCGGAGCCCAAGCTATTCTCACCTGCTCATGGAGGGATGAGACTCTGGCGCAGACTTTCCACTCGAGGTTGGAGGGTTAGACGGTAATAGCTCCCATAAAGGCCGAAATAAACCAAATAATGGAGTTGCAGGCGAGCGGAGTGCAATCTAAGGATGTAACCAGGGACTCAATTCTGCCATTGTATGTTAAAACAAGCCACTGTCATTCCACTGACTCTCTAAAAAATGCTAAAATTTATTATCATGCCGTTAGTCTTAAATTAAATGGCATTTTGTAGACTGAGTGCATAAGTGTTATGAAATCACTTCATTTAATTTTAGACTTTAACTTCACACATGTAAAGTCTGAAACTGAATAGCGTTTATTAGTCATAGTGGCATGACAGTGGTTTCCTTTATCATAAACTAGCTGGCCCTCCCTGGCTTCGCCCGTGGCGTGTTCGAACCCTCATTGCACTATGGTATGGTATTAAAGTCCAAATTGACTTAAGTATTATTACGAATCTTTTGTATGGTTAATATAGAAGTCGTTTTTTTTCAGGCAATTTTTTAAATTTTTCTCTCCGTAAGATGCATCCTCGTACTTCAAGGATTACTAAAAAAAAAGAATTAGCGAAATCGGTTCAGCTGTTCTCGAGATTTGCGCTTACCAACACATTCAGCGATTCATTTTTATATTATAGACTAGCTGTCCCCCGCGGCTTGGCCCGTGGCATACTTCGCCCCGTGGCACCTATTTATCCCAAACATGCCTGTAATTTTTTTTATGCAATTTTTTAAACATTTCTCTCCGTAAAAACCATCCTTGGACTTCAACGAACATTTAAAAAAAAGAATTGGTCAAATTGGTCCAGGCGTTGTTGTGTTATGCGCTTACCAACACATTTTGCGATTCATTTTTATATATATAGATTTGCAGAATCGAGGCCCAAGATTGATGCTAGGATGACGAAGTAAAATAGGCATCAGCAAGTATTTAGTTTGATCTTCTATTAAACAGTTTTTTAGATTTTTTACTAATATTTTATAATCTTCTGTTAGATTGTGCCATAAACATACAAATGCATAACAAAAACGAAAACATAACAAAAACAGCAACACAATGCATAAGTTGCATTTATAGCAAACAGGAAAAAATCCTATCTGAACATGTAGAGTGCACAATTATTCTACCTATAGCTTGCCAATGTGCGCTCTGAGTTGCTGACTAGGTGAACATTCGGCCTACTACTTACTAAGTTCTGCATGATTCATATAGTCATTGTCAGTCCCACTTAGAGAAACTCACGCAAGTGATCCCCGTCGCAAAACGAATTAGCTGGACATGTCGGCGATTAGAGGACCGTACGTCAATGGATGAAAATAGAACAGGGTCGAAATAATTCGTACGGCACAAGTGCCAAACATTTTCTTTTTATCAGCAGCATTTTTAGTGAAAATACGCATTTCCAATTAACCTTCCACACACTAGTTAGGTCTGGTAAGCTTCATCACTTGAGAACGACTGGACCCTTTGCCTATTTTTTGTTTTTAAAATTTAGTCATATTCTGAATAAGGTTTTCACATAACTATGCTTTAATTGCAAATATTTCCCAATAATGTTTAAATTCAGGCAATAGTAAAGCTCTTTTTTCTGTAAGACTTCAGACCAATCAGAACTAGACAGTATCTCACGATTGTAAGGACGAATAAGCGTAATTTTTTTTTTACAGAAAAAATGTGTATGAGTAGGAAATATCTACCTAAAGGATTTGGTATCAATAATAGGCATCATGTTGTGTTTTCTTTTTCAGGTAATAGCGCTTGGTGCTGTAGAATCACGACTACCAGCGGATTATATTGGATTTCTTTTCTCATTTCCTACCAACGGACAATTGGCCTCTATAAACAGGAGGTTAGAACTAGGATATCCGTTTTAAAAGTTTAGGATAAGAGCGAATTCAAAACCTGGATAATGAAAAGTTTTCGAGATAAGACGAAAATGTTGTATGAATTTTATAAAAGTAAGCGTATTACTTATTTTCACAGACGACAATAAACATTTACAATACTATTTATTAATTTTATTTTTAATTACATACTAGCCTTTTGCCACAGTATACTAAGAACAAACAATAATGTGTCTTCATAGAAACGGTCAGAACGCGAGTTATACCTAAGCGCCTCGAACCCGGTTAACCGGTTAACGCTCAGCCAACAACTAGTCGCGAATGCGCTGCACTGGAGAACGGATGGTGTGATGTTGTAAAGAGTAAGGGTGCGATTTGACAATATTTGATTGGAATAAGTACATGTACTTCCAGAATAATTATGGCAAAGTGCAATTATAGACAATATTATGCTGTTAATGGTTGCTTGAATTCTTCAACAACGCACCCAGAGATAACATTTTTTAGAAAAAGAACTCCGAAACGCAAGACAACAAATTAATTTTTATTTACTACATACTAGTACGTAATTTGATTATTTTTGTTAAGGACCGTGGTTCGTAACAGACTATGACCTGATAAGGTTCCAAATAGACTGCCACTACTTCGCGGTCGCCTTCAGTGGACTGTATTTGATGGATGTTGAGTCGAAGAATGAAACACTTGGATGGGTGGACTTCATTGACATCAGTGAGGCATCGGATGTACTTGGCCCAGCACTACTCTTGATCTACTACTTCCTGTTGAGCTTCCTTGTTCCTTGAGAGACTCTTGTTGTCTACTTGTTGCCTAATGTCCATGTCCATAATTTCCTACCAAATAGTCCCTGCTTTTATAGTCTTTTGTAGTGCTGGCCCGCGATCCAAATTACCTCACCTCCGCATTTCCATTTATTTATATAACTTATGTTTTACATATTAATTACATAGCATATATGTACATAGGTAGAAATAAGACTTGCACGACGATAGGTACTTACATCTGTACCGTGCGACGTCGGGTTACTGAATGACGGGCGGATTGACCCCTCAGGCTTATATATGGGCCTTGCCTCCCGCGAGCTACTATATAATAAAATGGCACCAGCCGGGGGAGCGCATATTCGCTTCTTACGGCGTGGGAGGCAGTCGCGGGGTGTAATTAAACTTACATACTAATATACAAAGTCGTATTTCCTATTTATACGAAGTTATGTTAGATTCTGAGTAATGCATTTACGTAATTATATTTGCAATTATGCTTTTCGGGGAATGTACTTTCTTTATTAAATTTGGCTCTAACATACTTAATTACTCAGAAAACCAACTCCTAACAGTAGTAAGCTATTTATCTTAGCTTAAATATCAAAGTTATTACATAATTACGTTTTAATTTACGTAAATCTAACATTTTCATAATTTATTCATTATATTCACGCTACTTAATCTACGTGTCACTGGCACATGTGTCTATGGTCTATTTGTGTCGTGCACAATTTTTTGATAGGTATTTTGATTGGATATATTTCATTGAATAAGACGAAATATCGTTATGAAATGATTATGATAGTAATAGATTATTGGAAGTTACCTACCTTTTTTTTTTTTTTATCGTGCGGAAATCCCTTCGGATACCCCCCCGCGTGCCAGCGGGGGCGGTTATGTCGGGCTTGAACCGACTAAAACCGCACGCCGTCTCGGGTCTACAGACGCCGGGGTGTAAGGTTGCCCATAGAGCATATCCCTCGCACCCCGAAGTTACCTACCTAAGATTTTGTAGTAGATAGAGGTTTTGATTACTATAGGTTTTGTCATACGCGATGAGATGGTAACTTTTGCAGCGGTTCGACATCGGATGGGTGAAAAAAGTTGTTATTTCGAGATGCTCCGTGCTGTATGCACCTAATGGGGAATTAATAAGCTGAGATGAATAATGTTACGAATAAACGTCCATAGGCCACGGTAACCGCTTCCCATTAGGTGGGTCATGTGCTTGTCTGCCACCTAAGTGGTATAAACAAAAATATGTATATTATAATTAATCACCTGTTTCTTGCATTTTAATTGAGTAGGTAGGTATTGATGCTTGTAAGGATTAAAATTTGGTAACCTCTGGCAAAAGAACTAGGCCACCATGAAACATACATCCGAAGTTTCAAGCAATTTGTACCGTGAAATCGGGCCCGAAGACGAGACGTGACACTTCGTTCAGGCTAAACCGTACCATGAAACACCCCGAAGACCGCAGTTTTAACTTCAAAACACACGTCCGCTCCATAACATAACATAACATAACATAACTTCACGCCTGTATCCCCGAAGGGGTAGGCAGAGGTGTATTACACACCCACGATTCGCCAGTTATGTTCGTCCGCTCCAAAGGTAACTTTTCCTTTTGTAAGTTGGACTTGTTCAATTAAAATTGAACAAAAGGATTGAAAGGGTTCAAATAGCGGATGAAAATTTGTATGATAGTTCATAATTATCGAAGATAACCTTTTTTTTTTTTTTTTTTTCGTGCGGAAATCCCTTCGGATACCGCCCCCGCTGGAGAGCGGGGGGTCTCCAGCGGGGGCGGTTATGTCGGGCTTGCACTGACTAAAACCGCACGCCGTCTCGGGTCTTAAGACGCCGGGGTGTAAGGTTACCCATAGAGCATATCCCTCGCACCCCGACTGACCCTGGGCCATCTCCGGTTTCGAGATGGCCCCCTTACTTGCTCTCCACTGTGCCCTCTGCTAATCAGAGGGACACGTGGAAAGCTTCCGAACAGCCCTCAACAGGGCCGTCCTCGCCTCGGTCGGAGTTGGCCGTAGGCGGCAGCGTCTCTCCCACCCTAGGAGAGAGGCGCTGCCGTCTCCGTTGCCCAGGGTGCACCGCGTGGAGGTCCCCAACCAAGCACCCCTATCGAAGATAACCTGATGAAATTTGGTACAGAGGTAGACTAGAGTTCAGGAAAGGACTTAGGCTATGTTTGGTTGCGATAATCGACATCCTCGCTGGCGGCAATACTATACCTACTAGCGACACGCTATGAAGGCCGTTTTGACACATTAAAATAGTTATGTGAAATGTCAATTTCAAATAGAAAAAAATCTAATCAAATGCGAGTCACATCTATAGTTTTTGGATATTTCATTCATTTTTTAAATTTCGTATTTCGAGAAACATAAATGCCAAGTTGTGTCGTAAATTAGTACACTGCACCTCACTATTGGCAGTAAAGAACAGAAATGTACTCCTGCAAACTTAGTATTTATTTTTACGAAACTTCATGAGCGGGCAAACGTCAAAACGGTGATGGCCGTTTTTAGCTGTGCCACAGATTACTAAATAGTTACTACGTAACAGATACTTCACTCAGTAGTAAAATTCCAAAACCTACTGCTATAATAGACTACTCCGTCGCGTCAGCAACCACTGCATAGTGCCGCTGCCGGTAGTTTAATGACGATGTCATGTATTTCACACCTGTCGAAGGTCATTTTAATACGACTTATATCAAAAGGATTTCGGAATACCTACCATAGGTCAATACAAAGTAAGGTATTCTTTAATAGGTATGTTGGTTTATAATAGTTCATTTTTTTAACAGAGATATTCAGTATTCAGTATTTATTCATTAACAACTTTTACATTGTGTTTGAAAAATTAAAAATAAAAATAAACCAAAGCATTTACAACATTATGAATAATTTACAATTGGAAAATATTTAACACAATTACAATAAATTAATGTCAAAGAAAAAGAATACCTATAATATGAAATTTGATGTCAATATAAATACGATAAATACGAGATAAATACGATATGAAATTTGATGTCAATATAAATACGATAAATACGAGATAAATACGATATAATGTAAACAAAAGCATAGATGTCTACTTATCTTTATTAGTCTCACGATCATACTTTATGGTTTCCATCCGAAAGACATTCGAAATAACTAAATAATATGGTACCAAATTTTTACAAATGGAAAAAAAAAAATATGATCTTTATTGAACACTTCATGTTTCATTCACAACGTTTTTCATATTTAAAAAAAAAGGAAGTCGATGAGTTCTGTTCGTGGACAAATGGACTGAGGACGAAGCCCAGTCAGTGTCACTGTCTATGTCTGGGTAGACGGGACACCAAATTTACCTCTTACGACCCGGGACTCTTCATTGGGGGTAAACCAGTTTCCATAGTCGCTGAATCGGTGCCATTTAAATTTCTTGGGAGAAAGATAGACTATAAAGGACGCACACCATCCTTAGATGAAGTTGTCGATACGTTTATAAATGACCTATTTAAGATAGATCAGATACCACTAAACAATATCAAAAAAGCTTGGATATATGACAACTACTTAACATCACGTCTGACTTGGCCTTTTCTGGTGTATGAATTCGGTAAAACCTTACTGGCGAAAATAGATGCAACTGTCATAAAATCGCTAAAATCGTGACTTGGACTAGCGCACTCTGCTGATTCCTCTGCTCTATTTAGGGATCAAAATAATTTTGGGATGAAACTTAAGAAACCATCGGAGCTCTATAAACATCTTAGAGTTACCAAAGCCCACATCTTAGGAAAATCCCAAGATGTCACAATCAGGGCACTCCCGAAAGATACTAACGCGTCCGAGCTTGAATCTAGACTTCTATTCCATAAACGATTTATGATAGGGGCCCAGTCAAACAGAGTGGGGTTGGGAGTACGAGAGCCAGAAAGGGACCAGGATATACTTAAGTCCTTTCTAAAACAAGCCGAAAATGATAAATATCGAGTGCACGCGATGAATTTGGAAATCCAAAATGAATGGTTGACAATGGGAGAGTTCTGCATACCGATGGCCTTAAAGTGGCGCACCTTGATCTATGACTGGTCGCCGGCACTGTTAAAATTTTATCTTAACGCCTTTCAGATGACCCTCCCAGACCAGAGTAATCTGGTAAGGTGGGGGAAGGCCACAGAAAAACAATGTTATACTTGTGGTGAGGCAATAGGGACGGCTAGACACATATTAGTAGGATGTAGGGTGCTTCTCGATAGAGGCCTTTACTCACGCCGCCACGATAAGGTGCTTATCATCATACGTGAAGCAATGAGTCTGGCAGTAGCTAGAGCCCAAAAAGGATTGACTACTAACAGACGTCATATCAACTTTGTGTCTGAAGGTTCATCCATAACACCCAGGAACAAACCTTATTCAATCTTCGATACTGCCCCAGATTGGACTCTCCTAATCGACACGTATGAAAAGCACTATAAAATTCCGGAGGATGTTGGGGTTTCGTCATCTAGACCTGACATATTCCTATATTCTAAGAGGTTAAAACATGTGGTTCTTGTGGAACTTACTGTACCGTGGGAAACAAATATACCGAAGGACCACACAATAAAGAAAAATAAATACTATGATCTCACAAACGAATTAATCAAAAACGGTTACGTGGTTAATTTGTATGCAGTGGAAGTGGGAGCGAGAGGTATACCAGCAAAATCTCTCTATAACCTACTTAAAGATCTAGGCCTATCGAGAGCTACAATAAGCTCATTACTAGGACGAATGTCTAAAGCGGCACTAGTAGGTTCGTATCAAATTTGGTTAGGCAGGGAGGGGAACTTGGGTAGTGAAGGTGAGTGTTGATGTACATCAACAAAAGGGGCCCCTTCTAAACCTACACTTGGGTCGCAAGTCCCAGGCACTGTCCCGAGTTCCCAACTCAGCAACGCGATGGACCCGGCACCCGCACGGAGAATCCATGGATTGCTAAGATAACGGTCTCATACTTATAGTTACAATCATTAAACTAGAAAGGAACTCAAGTAGGTAGATGAAATTTAAATACTGTAGGCGGGCACCCCTATGGCGTGTTTACGTACCGCGCAGCTCTAGGTACCTACTAACTTCGGGGTGCGAGGGATATAGGGCCAGTTTCCGAAATTGTGGAAGACGGGGAAACTGGTCCTCATCCGAAAGGAGGGGCGCCCGGCGGACTCGCCGTCCGCCTACCGGCCCATAGTGTTGCTCGACGAGGTGTGCAAGCTCTTTGAAAGAGTAATTGCGAAGCGCCTCGTCGAGCACCTCTCAAGAGTGGGGCCGGACCTGGCGGATGGCCAATATGGCTTCCGCCAGAGGCGCTCCACCGTGGATGCCATCATGCGCGTGAAGGCTCTGGCGGAGGATGCAGTAGCCCGGGGTGAGGTGATGTTGGCGGTGTCCCTGGACATCGCCAACGCGTTCAACACCTTGCCCTGGAGTTGCATTAGGGAGGCGCTCGTGTATCACGAAGTGCCTCTCTACCTCCGCCGCATAGTCGGGGCGTATTTGACGGAGAGAGCCGTCATCTACCCAACCGTGACCGGTCTCGGTCGGCGTGAAATGTCGTGCGGTGTTCCACAGGGATCGGTCCTGGGGCCGCTCCTGTGGAACATCGGATACGACTGGGTGCTTCGCGGTGAGCTCGTAGGCGGTGCCGCCGTCACGTGCTACGCGGACGACACGCTCGTGACGGCGTGCGGGGCGACGTACCGCGAAGCGACCCGAAAGGCCACGACCGCGGTTGCCCAAGTCGTTAGGCGGATCCGGCGGCTGGGTCTCGAGGTGGCCCTGCATAAAACCGAGGCCCTGTTCTTCCATGGGCCTCGGAGCAAGCCACCCGAGGGATCCAGTCTCATCGTGGGAGGAAATCGCATCGGCATAAAGCCCCAAATGAAATATTTGGGGCTCGTGCTCGACGGCCGATGGGACTTCGGAGAGCACATCCGAAGTCTGGCCCCCAAATTGAAGGGCACAGCTCTTGCTCTGGCTCGGCTGTTGCCCAACATGAGGGGGCCCGATGACTCCTGCAGGAGACTTTACGCGGGGATCGTGCGGTCCATGGCCCTGTATGGGTGCCCAATATGGGCGGAGGCCCTGAGGACCAGAACTGTGCGGATGCTGCGCGCTCCGCAGCGGGTTCTGGCCATCAGGGTCATCCGAGGGTACCGCACGATCTCCTTCGAGGCGGCGAGTCTCCTTGCCGGAACTCCGCCATGGGACCTGGAAGCGAGAGCCCTTTCGCAACTGTACCAGTGGCGAAAGGAGGCGCGGGAGCAGGGATGGAACCCCGAGCCTCGAGAAATCGAGGCCGTGCAGTCCCAGCTCCGCCAGGCCATCGTGGTGGAGTGGAAGGAACGACTTGGGCAACCAAGCGCAGGGCACGCCGCAATAGCGGCGGTAAGGCCCATCATGGAGGATTGGCTGGAGAGGCGACACGGAAGCCTCTCCTACCGACTGACGCAGGTGATCTCAGGGAAGGGGTGCTTCGGGGACCACCTGCATCGGATCAGGAAGGAGCCAACGCCTGAGTGTCATCACTGCGACGCGAGCGAGGACTCAGGGCTGCACACGCTGGCGGACTGCCCGGCGTGGGAGGCGCCGAGGCGTGACCTCGTGGCAGCCATCGGGGTGGGAGTCCTCTCGCTCGGCAGCATGATTGCGGCAATGGTGCGGAGCGCGAGCGCGTGGGCCGCCGCCGCCTCCTTCTGCGAGCATGTAATGCTCGCGAAGGAGGTGGCGGAGCGCGCCCGGGAGAGACTTAGAACTCTCCCGGTCCGCCGAGCCCGCAACTTGCTCGCCGCGCGTCGCAGGCAACTCAGGCGCCGGAGGTCGCTTAACGACCTCCGTCCTCCATGAGCGCAGGCCTGGGGGTGGCGGGTGAGGCCACCTGTCACCCCAGCAGAAGCAGGCCGGGACGGTGGGGCGACAAGCGCCCCTCCCCCAAACCGGGGCAAGACGGGGACACCGTGGTTCCCAAACCCGAGGGGGCCATCTCGAAACCGGAGATGGCCCAGGGTCAGTTGGGGTGCGAGGGATATGCTCTATGGGCAACCTTACACCCCGGCGTCTGTAGACCCGAGACGGCGTGCGGTTTTAGTCGGTTTTAGTCGGGTGCGAGGGATATGCTCTATGGGCAACCTTACACCCCGGCGTCTGCAGACCCGAGACGGCGTGCGGTTTTAGTCGGTTCAAGCCCGACATAACCGCCCCCGCTGGCCGGCGGGGGGGTATCCGAGGGGATTTCCGCACGAAAAAAAAAAAAAAAAAAAAAAGGTACCTACTAACTAGGGGTGCTTGGTTGGGGACCTCCACGCGGTGCACCCTGGGCAACGGAGACGGCAGCGCCTCTCTCCTAGGGCGGGAGAGACGCTGCCGCCTACGGCCAACTCCGACCGAGGCGAGGACGGCCCTGTTGAGGGCTGTTCGGAAGCTTTCCACGTTTCCCTCTGATTAGCAGATGGCACAGTGGAGAGCAAGTAAGGGGGCCATCTCGAAACCGGAGATGGCCCAGGGTCAGTCGGGGTGCGAGGGATATGCTCTATGGGTATCCGAAGGGATTTCCGCACGAAAAAAAAAAAAAAAAAAAAGGTACCTACTAACTTCAACAGGAACAGGACAGGACCGAGTTCCACTACTGAATACTCCTATTATTATACTGTGCTGTTACCGTCCTTTACATATCTTACAGAAATAAGTTGCTAAATAACGGACATATTTCAACATTTTCCTTTTGAAGTTTTACGACTGTAGTAGGGATTTATTATGATGATGACAAATAAGCACACACACTCCTCATGGTAAGCGGTTATCAAGACCTATGAGTGTTCGGAATACGAAAGGTATCACTCAATCTTCCTTCATGAGGTGGGACTAGATACAGAAAGGAAAATAGGAGAGTACGGAACCAACCAAACCGACCGAACCAACTTAAACAATAAGTAAGTAAAGTAAAATATAGCACTATATTATTTTATTACAACTTTAAGTTCAATTTATTCAAATTCATCTGGTGTTTTATATAAAAACTACAACAGTTCCAAAAATACTTTTGCATGAATTGCTTGCTTACTCATTTGTTATTTACTAAAGTCATTTAATACGTTGTATCTCAAGAAGAAACGATACGGTAACAAACATCTCCGTTAGTCAGACTCGTATAACCACTGATTAATCTGGCCGTTGGGAATTACCCATACATGACTTACATTGGTAACAATGGAGATAATATATGAGAATTTTAAATTTCCCTGTATATAAATATCATTACTCTCAGAGTTGGATTCAAATTAAGCTGGCAAAGTCACAGTTAAAGGACGAAAACGTAAATCTATACTTCACTACATAGTATAAAACAAAGTCGCTTTCTCTGTCCCTATATCCCTATGTATGCTTAAATCTTTAAAACTACGCAACAGATTTTGATGCGGTTTTTTTTAATAGATAGAGCGATTGAAGAGGAAGGTTTATATGTATAATAACATCCATTGCACCCGTGCGAAGCCGGGGCGGGTCGCTAGTAATATTATAAAGCTTAAGAGTTTGTTTGTTTGGCTGGTTGAACGCGCTAATCTTAGGAAGGATCACTATTGGAACGCATTTAAAATTTAATGGCATAATTGAGTATGGCATTCTTTCATTTCTCCTAACGATCATAACGCATACCAATTGTAAGGTATAATTTTGTTTAGCATAACTAGTTAAAAGCATAATATGCTAAAGCATAACATTATAATCGCATAACGATACTAAAGCATAATATTTATATACGCATCATGATACTGTAGCATAATGTCCATCAACATTAAACTGTTTAGGACGTTACAAAAGACATTGACGGTGCCCCGCTGTGTGATTAAAAAAAATTACCACGAAGGTTAAGGCGAGAGCTTCGCTTCCGCCTTAACCTTCTAACCTAATCTATCCGAGTCGGCTAGATTAGGTTAGGTCTGCTCTGAGTCAGGGTGTTAATCCTGATGGTGGTATCAACCGTCAATAATAATACATCCTTGTGTTGCTCTTACCAAATACATATGCGTTTTACATGGTGGTACATGCTTTTTTATGTTTTTTATGTATTTATGTTTAGCGAAGGTATCACAAAAGTGTTTAAGACGATAAAAATCTTGACGGAGAACGAGATCTAGCAAGTAGTTTTTGTTAATACGTCATAAATCGTAAACCGCAATTTACCTTTAATTCAATCAACTCAAATATAAAAATTATAACAAACATTATTATGCTACTTGCTGCTACGGAACCCTTCATTGCCGGCGGTGTGTGTTGGGTAACCTCCTCGAGTGTCGCTCCGATTCCGATCCCGCTGCAGTCCGGGGGGAACGGAATCGGAGCGGCCGGTGCACCCTGGGCGGCGGTCAATGGATTCCCCTTCATGGGGTTGGCATTGATCGTCGGCCAATACCCAACGAGGCGGGAACACATCACTCTCCGTACTCCTCTGCTTTCAGAGGAGACAGGATGAGCGATGCTGTTAGTGGTGGAGGCCACCGTAGGGTCCTGGGGGATCCAGGGGCGGGTTGGCCCACTGCTAACGCAGGGGCCGACGGGCACTTGTGCCGCCGCCGGTGAGAGAGGACTAGCCATCCTCTCGCGTTCCGTAATCGGTAGGTGATCAGCAACGACCTGACTGGTGGCTCCAGAAGGGTACGCTGGGAACTTGCTGACCGGAGGGCTTGCCTTTATTGGCCGGCCCACGACAAGGAAAAGTCTATAACACCCGACAGCGAAGTCGTTAAAACCTATGGATACCAGCCGACCTCCATAGTATATAGGCTTATCCAGGTGCAGGGGGCTCCGCCTGGATGGACCATCTTTCCCCCATACTCGTGGGATATATTATGAGCACAAATAATAAAATAAAAGGATCTAATGACGAAATGGCTAAAAATAACGGACTTGAAATTGACGGAACGGAGGATGTGGAGATAGTTGGGAAAGACCAGGAGGCGAAGCTGCGGTCGCGTTCGCTGTCGGTCAAGTCCACTTTTGTCAGACCCGCTACTCCGCTACCAATAGGCGTACAATCGGACGCAGAGGTCGCGTCGTTGGCTGGGACTGACAGCGAGTCAGCTCCCAGCCAAATGGAGACGGACAGTCTCCGAAAGAAGAGGCCACGCACGGGTGGACCGTCTCTCGACCGGAGCAGAAGCTCCTCCGGACAACGGGCGGTCTCTTCGAGTGAGGACGATCGGCCGGCAAAAATGCTGGCCACTCCCGCGGGTAGAGTGCCGAAGCTACCCGTGCACGTCCCTCCACTACCCAGTGGCAGGGACCAAGGCGTACCTGCGGCGAGGGAGCTCCTCGCAGCGCTTGCCCGCATTACGGAATCTATCAAAGGTGCCAAAAATGTGTCGGGAAAGAAAAAGACGGTGGCGGAAAACGTCGCCGTCGCCAGGACGGCGCTGGAGGAGCTCCTTGCTAGGAGCGTCTCCGAGGAGGAGGCGAAGCTCAGGGCCCGGGTGACAAGCCTGGAAACTGAGCTCGCCAACTCCTTGGAGCAACAGCAGGTCCTCCGGGAGGAGGTCAGACAACTGACCCAGATGGTCAGGGGATCCCCGGAGGCCCTGACGGCCCCAAGAGCTCAAGAGGCGGCGGTCCAGCCGAGGCCTCTTGGGCCACCGCGGGAGGCATCCAAATCGGTGCCAAAGTCGGCGCCTAAATCGGCACCTAAGCCGGCGCCTGAGCCAGCGACGTCATCTGCACCGAGCGTGACACAGTTGCTGGCGGCGATTGAGAGGCGCCTTGGAGTGCTCGAGGACCGGGCGTACCGTCCTCCGCTGGCGCGGCCCGCATCCTTTGCGGCTGCCGCCAGCGGAAGTCCCGGTCCCAAGACGGGGACCGCCGTCCCTGCAAACCCAACGCCTCCTAAGATTAATGGGAAGGGGAAGGGGAAAGGGGATAAAGCGTGGCACCCCCGCCCCCGCTGCAACCGCCGTTCCCGTTGCACCCGAATGTCCCTCCAGAGGGGAGGGATGGGTGGTAGCGGGAGCCGCTAAGAAGGCAAAAAAATGCCGCCAAAAAGGCGGCTAAGAAGGCGGCCAAGGCCGCTGCGGCGAAGGCACCGAAGAGGCTCCGCGCCCCACGCTCCACTGCCGTCGTCCTGACGGTGACGACGGAGGGTGTGGAGAAGGGCGTGGGGTACGCCCAGGTCCTGAGGCAGGTGAAAGCCTCGGTGGACCTCAAGGCCCTCGAGATTGAGGGTGGGCTCCGGTGCAAGTCTACTCGCACCGGAGCTCGCCTTCTCGAGGTCTCCGGCGCCACCAGCAGCCCCAAAGCTGACGCCCTAGCGGCCAAGCTGAGGGAGTCGCTAGACGCGGAAGCCGTCCGCGTCACCAGACCCAATAAATGCGCAGGTTTGCGCATTTCGGGTCTAGATGATGCGGCCACGACGGAGGAACTTATCTCCGCCGTCGTGGAGGCGGGCGGCTGCCCCCGGGATCAGGTGAGAGCTGGAGAAATCCGCTTCAGCTCCACCGGTCACGGCACGGCAGTCGTCAACTGCCCCGTCGCAGCGGCGCAGAAAATTGCGGACGAACGGAGCCTCCTCATTGGGGGCTTCCTATAGGCGCGGGTGCAACTCCTGCAGCCTCGCGAGACCAGGTGCTTCAGGTGCCTGGCCGTGGGGCATGTGGGAGTGCAATGCACAGCGGGAGACACCGTGGGGGATCGGTGCTTCCGCTGCAGTCAGCCCGGTCACAAGGCCAGTGCCTGTGATGCTCCGCCGCGCTGCTACAAGTGCGTAGCAGAGGGTAAAGCGGCGGAACACCGGGCGGACAGCCGTACCTGCGCCGCCTCGAGGCCAAAGCCCCGTTCGTCCGCAACGGGTAGCGGGGGTGCCACTCAAGAGCGGCCACATTCGCGGCGGGATGCGGAGATGGACGTCCATTAATGGACGCACCAATCCGCATCCTGCAGGTGAACATAAACCACTGCACCGGTGCTCAGGATCTTCTGTACCAGAGCATCGTGGAGTGGTCTATCAATGTGGTCGTGGTCGCTGAGCCGTACTGGGTCCACCCCGGAAGCCCGGTGGACCTGGACGGCGTAGTGACCGTCTTCGGGGGTTCCGCCGCGGACACCTCGCGCCTTGCAGTCATTGCAAGGGGCCGAGGCTGTGTCGCGGCGGACTATGAGGGTTTGGCTATCGTGGCCGTCTACTTCTCGCCAAGCCTTGACCAGTATGAGCTTGAGCTATGGCTCGCTGGACTGGACATCGTTCTCGCTGCGTGCCGTCCTCGCCCTGTTTTGGTCCTGGGAGACTTCAACGCCTGGTCTCTGGCTTGGGGCTCCCGGGAAACCAATGCCAAGGGGCGAGTTCTGGAGGACTGGGCCAACACCCGTGGCCTTGAGGTCCTCAACCGGGGGAGTGTCGCCACATGGGAGCGGCGGGGGCTCAGTTCGGTCGTGGATGTTGCATTCGCGACCCCTGCTCTTGCCCGCCGCGTCCAGGGTTGGCGCGTGGTGGAGGAGGAGGAGACGTCGTCCGACCATAGGTACATTCGGTTCAACGTCTCCCCGCCACCTAACCTAACGCCGACTATAGCGAACCCCCCGGATCCACGTTGGGCGCTCAGACGCCTGGATCGGGAGGCTCTCCTGGAGGCATCCATTGTGCAGGCCTGGATTCCGTCACCGGCCAGGCCTGCCGATGTCGACGCAGAGGCCGAATGGTTCAGGAGTGCCATGTCGCATATCTGCGATGCGGCGAAGCCTAGGGTTAAGCCCGACCCGGCAAAGAAACAGGTGTACTGGTGGTCAGCGGAGATCGCACAGCTGCGAGCAGCGTGCGTGACCGCTCGCCGCCAGTACACCAGGTTTCGCCGGAGGCGTCGCCGCCCATACGATGCGGCAGCCCGAGAGGCGGAGCTATATGAGGCGTACAAGGGGCTAAGAGGACCCTCCAGGTAGCCATTAAGCAGGCCAAACGACGGGCTCGCGAAGAGCTGCTGGAGTCTCTGGAGCAGAACCCATGGGGGCGCCCTTACCTTACGGTCAGGGGCAAAATCCGCCCAAGGGCGCCCCTACTGACCCAGAGCCTCCAGCCGGAGCGGCTGGAGGGGATAATGGGCTCCTTGTTCCCAGCCGAGCCAGGCCGAGCATGGGTCCTGGCCCTTGAGGAACTAGGGCCTCGACTGGTGGCGCTCTTTAGCGCATGCCTCGAAAGGGGCCAGTTTCCAAAGGCATGGAAGACGGGAAAACTGGTCCTTATCCGGAAGGCGGGGCGGCCGGCGGATCAGCCATCCGGTTACCGGCCGATCGTGTTGCTCGACGAGGTGTGCAAGCTCTTTGAGCGGATTATTGCAGAGTGCCTCGTCGAGCATCTCACGCGTTGATGAGTCTGCGGCGAGGTCGCCGCAGACTCATCTACGCCCGGGACTACCGACCTCCATGATCGGGGCCTGAGGACGGCAGTGGGCCGACTCGCCGTCCTTACAGAAGCAGGCCGTGGCGAAGGCGTGTCGTGTGTCCTACACACGCCTGCCAACTCACTGACGCGGGATAAAACCCGACCCCACCAGGCGAGGCCGCGGTGGCGGCCAAATTCCGCCGGCAACCCTGGGGTTATCCTTTCGAGGGCTTACCCGGGGTGCCCGGCAACGGACACTTGGGGAGGACACCGTGCGGTTTTAGTCGAGACACGACATAACCACCCCCGCTGGGGGGGGGCATCCGAAGGGATTTCCGCACGTAAAAAAAAAAAAACCCTTCATTGCCGAGTCCGACTCGCACTGTGCCTGTTTTTTTTCTCATACATTTACCTGCGCCGGTTGTGGATACTCTTGACCAGGACCAGACCTTTATTTAAAACGTCCTCGATCTGATTAACACACAACGACGTAGGCGTACGCCTAGGTCGACTTTTACCGGGTTGCCCTTTCACCATTACGTTATTCTTATCTCAGAATAATAGTGAACGGTCTGAATTCACGCTCATATTGCCTATATTATTATAGGAGGTAATGGGATGTATTTGTAGACATTTAAATATATAGAGTTGAACTTAAATGAAAAGTGTTTGTCATTAAAATTCGTGTACCGAAAATCGTAAACGCAAAAGTCACAAATACTAATTATACTGGGGTTAATGAAAAAGCTAATTGAATTTGTAGGTGATATTACCGTTAAACTTGTAATTAATAAAGAGTGAAATGATTGGACTCACAGAGCACCTGATTCAAGTAAATATAACAGACGTGCAGCGTTCAGACCGACATTTAACTCAGTATGACAGGTTAGTGAGTCTCATGCTTAAATTCAATACAAATCGTGAGTTCGTCTGAGCAACTAGGTACGTCCTACGTCCTCCAACATGTACCGACTGTTGTGTTTCCTCACTATTATATCATTTGGCCTGCATATTGGAAGTTGTGCCTCTGGCAACAACAATGTACCATTTTATTACTTCGCATATGGCAGCAATTTGTTGACCAAGAGATTACACATTCGAAATCCAACTGCAGTTTACTACGACATCGCAAAATTAGAGGTTAGTAAAATTTCATACTATGACTTAATTTATAAGTTTACTCGTGTGTAGTGTAGGTAAGTAGGTAGTATTGCATTGATTTTTTACAGACAAACTGTAAAAAATGGATTACCTAAGTATTTACGCAATAAGAATATTTATACCTACAATAAGTAACATATGGTCAGAGATATGAATCAGTTGAGATACAACTTGGTAACTACTATTTGTAGTAGTTACAAACTATACAAAAAATACGTACCTATTTTGTTTCTAATATCTGATCTGTTTTTTTGTCTCCTATGTGTGTTGGTGTCTTTAATATTTGGAAAGACTAGGTCATGCACTTTTCCGTTACGACATCATAAACTTAACTGCACGCCATTAAAAATATTCCATTACTTAGCTTAACTTTACCAAATGACAAGGTTGTACAGAATAATATTATGCAATCTGTGGTTGTACTTATCTATCTATGAAGTCTAAGTACCTTTGTCGATATATTATTTTATTCTTCTAAATACAAGACATCTAAAACTTTTTCATGCAGAGCGAAACAAAGGTAACAAAGGTTGTTGGTTGTTGGTCCTTGACGACTGACAATGAACGAGTAGAGGTTGATTACCGGGCGTGGACTACGTGACGTCGTGTGTCCTTCGTCGCTGTCAATTAATTTGGTTCATTACAAGAGCGTCACGCGATTTGCTCATAGTGTGTCAAAGGTTGGCCATTCACGGTCTCTTACTATATAGTCAAGCCCGACATAACCGCCCCCGCTGGCCGGCGGGGGGGTATCCAAAAGGATTTCAGCGCGGAAAAAAAAAAAATAATTACTATATAGTACGCCCTAGCGTACTAATCCTATAAAAGATACGCTGTGAAACCGAGTAACCCAAAACATAGAAAACCTCCACCTCGGCAGAACTTTAGCTGGAACGCCTCTCTGCCCTACTTTGGGAGAGCCAAAGGAAGGTAGAGAGGCGTTGCCACTTCCATTGCTCAGGGTGCAACTTTAATGTTACCGTACCTTTTTTTTTTCGTGCGGAAATCCCTTCGGATACCCCCCCGCCAGCCAGCGGGGGCGGTTATGTCGGGCTTGAACCGACTAAAACCGCACGCCGCGCCGTCTCGGGTCCGCAGACGCCGGGGTGTAAGGTTGCCCATAGAGCATATCCCTCGCACCCCGACTGACCCTGGGCCATCTCCGGTTTCGAGATGGCCCCCTCGGGTTTGGGAACCACGGTGTCCCCGTCTTGCCCCGGTTTGGGGGAGGGGCGCTAGTCGCCCCACCGTCCCGGCCTGCTTTGCTCAGGGTGCAACTTAGGAAGGTTTACTATTCCAATACACCGTGATTTATAAAAACCTCTAGAGAACATTATTAATCAACAATTTTTTATATATTTGGTAACTGGTATCATAAGAGACATTTTAGAGGACCCCGTGTATTTTGTTTGATGAACACAAAAATATTAACAACTTGACTGCCAACTCCGCATACATGCGGAACACTGGTCTTGCGCAAGAGGCCTGCCCACGACTACTACCCACGTTTATATTTCTTGGAATTTTTGATAAATTTATATTCGACGGCCTCTGTGGCGTAGCGGTAGTGCATTCGACTGCTACGACAGGGGGCGCGGGTTCGATTCCCGCTCAGTGCAAATATTTGTATGCATATGTCTATTTGCATTGGTCTGGGTGTTTCTATGTATAATATATATGTATTTACAAAAAAAAAATATACAAGTATGTTTATCGGCATTCTGGAACCCATAACACAAGCTAGTTAAACTATGCTTACTTTGGGTCTAGAAAGCGCTGTGTAGAATGTCGTAGAATATTTATTTATTACTAGCTGACCCGGCAGACTTCGTACTGCCTCAATCGATGGACAAACCTTTTAAACCTTCTCTGGACCTCCACAAATAATTCAAGACCAAAGTTAGCCAAATCGGTCCAGCCGTTCTCGAGTTTTAGCGAGACTAACGAACAGCAATTCATTTTTATATATAAGAGAAGATTATTTCTGTTTAGATTTATAATTTGATTTCTAATGTGACAATGAAATTTTAATGAAAATTGTAAATTTTTGTATTGTTTTACATTTGTGTTTGATTTATTATTTAGAATTTAAAAGTTGGTACACAGAGAAATAATAACTAAGTACAGCGTTCCTATAAATTGTGATTTTCAGAATAATTAATTCAAAAATCACTTTACACTCTAGAACAATATTCGTAGCTTATTGCGTAAAGTAGTAATATAAATAGGCGTAGGGACGGGAATAATTTGTATGCAATGTAGATCGACCAAGTTACCCTAAAATTAATTAAACTTATTTGATACAATATAATTATGTTGCTTAATATCATGCTTTGTAATCTAAATGACTATACTAGTTAATAAATTGTATTAAAATAATACCTTTTCGGAGTAAGATATTTTTTTAATATAGGGACAAGGTTTTTACTAAGAATAGTTGATTGACCCACCTACAACCTACACTCCACAGGACCGATTAGGCTGCATGGCAGGTCATGTGGATGATTAAGAAAATATCATTATAACCAACATGGCCACAAATATCTTTCAAAATATTAAACAAAGTCGTTTCCCGCCCTTTGTACAGTCAACGACAAAAGTGGCTTAACAAATTCTAATGTAAGTATTATTTACTTAAGCTCTTTAGCCTTTCATAAAATAATAAACAAAACATGAAATATAATAACTTTGTCCTATTGGGATCATAAAACTACTTGTATATGCAGTATTCATATTCCAATGTAAAAAACGTTTGTATTTTAATCCACTTTTGTCGTTGACGGTGCCTACGCTACAATCTTCTAAACTACCCGGGCCTGGCAACTCTATATTGTGTTTACTTAGGTATACCGCTAAGATTCTAGGACTCTTTAATCAGGTTTTATCTAGGCAAATGAAGCATTGAACTGTATAGTGCAAATAGTGCATCGATCATATTTTCTCTCGATCGCGTAATCTGTATTCCTCTTAAGATATTGTAGTTGTACTTAAGTCTCTACGTAAGGTTTGTGTTATATTTGAAAAAAAAAGGGTGAAAGAAACAGTAAACCTACTTAATTTATGTATTTTTATTTATTTCCTAAATTATAGCTTTACAGTCTTTATCTATCTATCTATAGATTTTATCTATCTATAGACCAATAACAATTACCCCAGTCATAACTTTACCGTCACAAAATGTACGAAATAAGCTAATTGAGGAAGAGAAAAAAGTAGGTATTACTCGAATTAGTAAGTAGCTACTCCTACGAGCGATTGATATAACAACATAGATAAGAGAATGTATACAACAACGTTTTTAAAAGAAATATGTAATCGAATGGAAAAAGATAAGTTCACACGGTTTTGCAGCGTTTTTGTTTCATCGTGTGCACTTGAGATTGGACAAACAAATTTCCAGATAGTGTTTCCACACAACGTTTATTTACATATATAGGTGGATATTACCTATATTACAACAATGATGTTTTAGTCCAATAGTATTACATGGCTCGAGGCTGTTGCCGTCAGGTGTATGGCAGTCATCAAGATCTTCGCGACCCAAGCCAACGTAGGTACAAGCCGGTACACCTGTAGATTGTTGGACGATGCTCTGTTGCAGGGTTTCCACCCGGAGTTGGGGAGTTAGACGGCAATCGCAAATCAAAAGGTGTGCTTTTGCACACCTTTTGATTAGACAAGAACTTAACAATGTACTCGATAATTATAAGCCTTGATAATTTTAAGGTCTTGAAGATCTTTGAGAGGTTTAAATGCTGAACAACAACCAGATTTTAATTATTGGAATATATATATAATATAGTATTCCGACTTCAAGCGACGTGTGTTTCAGCAAAATGAAGTAGTAAGTTCAGAAGCGTAAAAGAGGTGTCTTAGAAACAGTTTTTGGGTATCAAACGCTAAAATACATGAAATGATATTCCTACTGTTGTAAAGGTAAAGAAATGCTTTGTATTTTTATACAATTCGAAACACGATTAGAGTAATTTGCCTCGATAGAAAAAAATCGTGAATATCGTAAAAAATCGTATTTTTATTAGAATTTTACAATTTTACGGCGATTATAAAGAAAAAACCAGTGCAAAATTTATATTTTCATAAACCTTATATCAAATCCCATATGGTAGTACAGATGGTTTTCTCTTAAATAGAAGTTAATTATTTTAATTATATAAAAAATAGAGCGCTCGCGTGTGCGAGCTCAGTCGGCCGCGGGGCCACGCCGCGAGTAGACACGTACTGCTTCGTTGCGCTCGTACGCTTGCTCGCTAGTGATTGCATTTTGATGTAATATGGCAATAAAAGCCTTAGAGGAAGGAAATATCCCGTTAGCGGAAAAGAAGGATCGCCCAAAACAATCTATCTCAGTGAGTATCAACGTACCACATAATTATATTTATTATTTTCTTAGTGCGAGTAGGAATGCTAATAAAGGTGACCGTACACTTGACCGGGTACCGGTATCGGCATTATCTTGTCTCGATACCATTTATTGTTTTCTTAGTATGAGTATGAATGCTAATAAGAGTCACCGTACACTTGACCGGGTATCGGCGTTGTCTTGTATCGATACCAATTTTTTTTTCTCAGTATGAGTGGGAATGATAAGACCATCTTCACATGATAAGAAAATTAAAGTGACGCGTATTAGATCTATTGAAAAAGTTTAATATAATATAAAATAATAGTTAGTGATAGTAGATTTTGCACCAAATATTCCTGGTTCCTGGACCCGCCAGGAACGGTGGAAATCAGAAACAGTGGGAGTCAAGACCAACCCTTCACGAAGGATAGTTGAGAAGATGACGTTTCTAGATTAGAATTCTTGTGTCTTATCGGACATCAGAAAAAAAATCTTTTAATGTGCACGGTCTCATACAACCACCAATCTAACTGGATTTCTTGTGTCTGACAAGAAAAAAATCTTATAGTGTGAAAATGGTTTAAAGGTATATACGTGAATCTTTTGTTATGGTGATTTGAATAAACATAACATAACATAACTTCACGCCTGTATCCCCGAAGGGGTAGGCAGAGGTGTATTACACACCCACGATTTGAATAGGTATTTAGAAATTACTTATGTTTGATAAACTGAAAAAAAAATTAGAAGACTTACTGTTTTGCAGATTACGAGCATTGGCTGAGCAAACAAATTCGAAAAAATTGAGTTCAGAGACAGCGTAAGGCATAACCATTTACCAAATCATAAATTGCAGTTGTCGAGTGGGAATAAACATTATGAAGTAAAGTATTTTTTTTTAAGAAATAATAATAAGTACCTACTTACATTGCAGAACTCAATCATTACTACACCAAAGTGCACCAATGGAACTGACTCCTGTGTATGCTGACCTATTAAATTTAGTTATACATTTATATATCTTCCTGAAGATACATCGAACTTTGAGGAAATTATAGGCAGGAGAATAGTGGACATCGGCTATTTTTTGAAACAATTAAAAGAAATGGAGTATGAATTTGTATTTAAATGCAACTACAGTCCTTTAAATTTACTACGGGAAAGGAGTAAGGGTCAAAAATATAACTATTATTTTATATTATATTAAACTTTTTCAATAGATCTAATAAGTGTCACTTTATTTTTACGTTTTAGAAAAAATTGAAATAAAAGCATTAAAATAAATAAATAACTCAGATTTTTTAGTCCGCTGTACCTACATTGGTTAGTATGAAATTGAACCCAAAACTTGTGGCAATCAACTGACTTTCGACGACTTGCGGAAGACAAGAATGTTCCTGGATGCAATCACATTATAAGATTCGTAAAAGACAATACCGATAGTCGGTCAAGTGTACGGTGACCCTTATGGTCCGTGAACATAAAGCGCGGGGGGAAGATAGTTGCCCCGCGCATGCTCCCACCGCACTTCATACCTCACCCCGTCACAAACGCGATGCGCGTGTTCCCACTTCATCTTAAACTGTATTGAAATCGGATCAGTTTTTATGATGCTGTTTCCTTTAAACCCAATAGCGAAACAAATGAGTAAAAATATTCATACAGTAAGTTTTAATTTTGACGCAATGGAAAAGGAAGTAGGTAGCATTTACACACTGAACACATAGCAGCTCACAGAGCAATAGCTAGCAATCCTTGGTAATTTTTTGTATGTACCGATTAAATTTAAAAACTATTGGACCGATTTTCATTATCCCTGTGTAACAAAGGCCATATTAATTACTAGAAAAAAATAGAGATCCCTAGGAATCTCTACTAAAACCAACACAAGGTGTAAAAAATTAGTCATGAAATTCTATCATCGCATACGCTGCGGAAAGTATTGATGGTATAACAAAAAAATGTTTCGTAGGTAATATTATAATTTTTTTTTGTACAGATTTTGTAGATATGTATCTACAAAAAAAATCGCGAGACTATATGTCCAACTTTTAGTTATGTCATTCATTATAATTACTTCTTTATATTTTTAAACTTGATAGAAAATATAGAAATGCTGATCAAAATCAAACAATGTTTCCATACCTTTGTAATAATTCTTATATATCAATTAATGATTTGGTATTAAAGACTGTTTCAATACCTGACGATTACTTTTTGAATGATTGAAACCAGTTATTCCATTCAAAAGATAGTACAAAAAAAAATATGACAGAAATGCTTGTTTGTAATTTCGACATGGGTGGGTATGAAATATGAGATGATAGTCCGCTGGTCGCGATAACCGACATCTATATCTATATTCTAATAAATTGCTAGAAGATGCCCGCGGCTCCGCCCGCGCGGAGGTCAGCTATCGTTTTTTGGTCATGTCTCTGGTTTTACTTCTTCAATTGTAATTAAACATAGTAGAGCCTTCTTATAAAATAAACTACATCAAAATCCGTCCAATACTCTTTGCATCCATCGTGAACAAGCAGAGAAAAATCCAAAAAAAATCTAGGTCCTGAATTGTTCATTTAACATAACACAAGTATTATTTTTTAAATATTTTCAGTGTACGACACACGTAATTTACAATTTTATAATAGTAGGAAAACGGTTGTCTAAAGCTTAATTGTGTTATATCAAAAAAGAAACAAAACTGGTAATGAGGCGTCGGTTGCCGAATTTGTGAAATGCGTGTTGTCTTTGTGACTCGCAGACTATTGTGGCCGGGTTCCACGTTAGCGGGTTTGACGCAGAATGTGCACTTCGCAAAATGTGCAATCGACAAAAAAGGAGCATTTCGCATTTGGCTCACTTCTCAAAATGGGCACTTCGCAGAATGGGCACTTCGCAAAATGGGCACTACGCAGAATTGGCAATTCGCAGAATGTGCAGTTCGCAAAAAGAGCACTTTCTAAATATTATGCGTATAATGTAAAATGGTATGGATTTTTTTTTCATAAAGGTGACAGACGAGCGAGTGAAATTTTAAAATATAAATGGGCGCTTCGTAATTTTAAGTAAGTATTTAAGTATTCAGCTGACGGCTGTAATTACTTTATGATCACGGGAGGTGAACTCTCAATATTTTTATTGTCGGGACAAAATGGCGTTTCTTTGTATTTTACAAAAATTACTCATAAGAAGATAGGAAATTACATTTTAGATTAGTGAATAATAATAAAGCATATTAGTGAGATATAAGAATTGCTAAAGCAAATCTCCTTCTCTATTTTAGTAAAAATAGCTTATGAAGATTTCAATAGTTTCACTTCGAAGAATATTTAATTATTTGATATTGCTGATTATGTTTATAATCTGAGGGTAGATATAAAAAATTGCAAAAGGGAAAAGAATACCGTCACAGTAACAATTAGTAGTGGCTAGATGTGTTGTTGCGAGTTGTACTGGTTATTGTTTTTTGATCAATTTGTTTTGAATTTATTGTATTAAGGCTCAGTGTACATACTAATTTTTTTGGTAGTGAGTTTACTTTAATGATGGATGAAGATGCTGTACAATTTCATACCAATCAGAAAGGTGGTGCCACACTTATTTGCGGCGGACACAGATACAACCAAAAGAAGACGTATAAAAACGGGAATACTTTGTGGCAATGTGTCAACAGGAAAAAGTGCAAAACTTCCGCGACTTTTGACGTAAGAAGGAAGATTATTATTAGAAAACCAAATCATACTTGCGACGAACAACTCATTACAAAAAAAATAATTCTGCATATATCTTTTCTAAAAAAAGCAGTGTGCAAAGATTTTAAGCCGGTGCAACAAATATTCGAGGAGAATGAAAGGAAGTTATTACAACGTATACCGATTGAGCATCACAATTTATTGCCATCATTTAATTCTGTCATGTCATTCTGTCATCATTTATGATTGCCTGCTGTGTCCATTGTACAGGGCTCGCAAAAAAATTCTCAACACTAGTACTTTATACCACAACACACCTGCAAGTGTACAAATACCGGAAGCATTAGGTAAAAAAATATTTTTTGTGCGGATGGCGAAGATGATAAAATTATTATATTTGCTACAAGTACCGCGAAAAAAATAATCAAGTTACTTGGATCTTATTATGCTGACGGTACCTTCAAATCGTGCCCACGTCCTTTTTATCAACTATACACAATTTATGTAGATTTGAATTCAAATAAAAAGGTCACCAATATAGTACCTGTTGTATATTCATTATTGCCTAATAAAACGCAAGAAACTTACGGCCTCTGTGGCGTAGCGGTAGTGCATTCAACTGCTACGACAAGGGGCGTGGGTTGGTGGTGACCCATAACACAAGCTAGTTAAACTATGCTTACTTTGGGTCTAGAAAGCGCTGTATAGAATATCGTAGTATATATATATATATATATTCGCCTTTTTGTCATACTAAAAGAAAAAATGGGAATTAAAATTAAACAATTTAAATCAGATTATGAAACGGCACAATTGAATGCAGTCAAATCAGTTTTTCCAGATGTCGAATTAAGCGGGTGTTACCTACATTATAACGCTGCTATATGGAAAAAAGGCAAAAAGCTTTAAACTATTGACCACCAAAGAAGGACGACACATAACTAGACTGTGTTCCATAATACCACTAGTACCAGCAAACTATATTCCCACGGCATGGCACTACATATTAAACCAGGCACCAGATATTTCAGAAATGAAGCAATTTCAAAATTATATGGAAAAAAACATGGTATCCAAAAATATTGCCATCTTTTATAAGCTGCGCAAAACAAAGGCATAGGACAACCAACGCTTTAGAAGGATGGCATCGCCGCCTCAATCACGCCTCGAAATCGAATCCCAAAAAATCCAACTTCATTTATGTTAGTGCACAAATTAAAAATAGAAAGTCGACATTGGGATATGCATATACGTAACAGTTTGTTTAAAAATGTAAAAAGAAACCGTAAATCCAGTAATGTTTATTTTGATAAAAAATATAACTGACTTTTATTTAAATTATAAAATGATGATTTGACAGTCACACAATTTGTGAGGAACATAATGTTTTTACAACTTTTTAAGTAGAATATTAACGAATTAATTTGTATTTTTTTTATTATTTTCTTGATGACAAATGATTACCATTGTGATATTTATTGATTGTTAATTATTGATACTTAGTTTAAAAATCTTCTTGACCTATTTTTGTCAAAACAGAGAAGGAGATTTGACTTAGCTATTTTTACATCTCACTGACATGATTCATCATAATTTACTAATCTAAAATGTAATTTCCTGTTTTATTTCTGAGAAAATAAGCGTACTATTGCAACATCCTTTTTATTTTTTACTGTTAACATCATAGTTTACGAGTGTAATTAATCCTCTTGACTTAATTTGTATATAGCGCAAAAGGTTCACATTTTTTATAATATAAACGAAAACACTAAAACATTATTTTTATTTCCATACCATTTTACATTACCTGGATAATATCTCAAAAGTGCACATTCTGCGAATTGCCCATTCTGCGAAGTGCCCATTCTGCGAAGTGCACATTCTGCGAAGTGCCCGTTATGAGAAGTGCACATTATGAGAAGTGCACCAAATGCGAAATACACGAGTGCACATTTTGCGAAGTGCACATTCTGCGTTAACAAACCCCACGTTAGCGTGTGTAAACGCAGGTCTAAAGCTGGCGGAATACACGAACGCTTGTTGGCGCACATATTGTCATGGTAATCTATCAGTTAAAGTTAAATTATATTTAGTTACAATAAATAAATATCATTGGGGAATCGCAAATCTCAAATGCGACAACCTCAAAGACTGCTATAATAATAAATCCAAGATTATGATCGATTCATGAATGTGATTTAATTTTAGGTAATTTGTTTGCCGACGAAATCTTTCATAAAGCGAAAATGATTGGACTTACAAAATTGAACTACGATAGGTGTATAGCCATCAGATAAACGACTTTTGACTCAAGTATGGGCTATTATAAGTTGATAAGTTACATGCTTCGATTTAATACTAATTTTGTATTCGGCTGAGTAACACCGTCCTTCAAGATGTACCGGCTATTGTTTTTCCTCACTGTTGCATCCTTGTGTATGCATATTGGCAGTTGTGCTATTTTGGATAATAGGGCTACATTTTATTACTTCGCATACGGCAGCAATTTATTGAAGGCAAGGATACACATCCAAAATCCAACTGCAATTTACTTTGATACTGCTAAACTAGAGGTTAGTCGACACAACTATGGATACTTAGTTATATTAATCATTCATTCATACGTGTAGTATGCAAAAGATATTTTGCTACAATCACCAATGTCATGAGGTGTTCCCCAAGGGTCGATTGCTCCACAACTCCGTACTCATTGTGTCATCAGGCAGTTAACAAAAAATATGAGAATTAAATTACAATAAAGTGTTACAATAAAACGTGGTAAATTGTAATTCCTGGAACAGGAGTGTAGGCGTCTGTCATTAACGTATCAGGCACTAATTATAAATAAGTTACTTTTAGCCTAAGAGTTTAAGGTTTTGTTTTAGGCTAAGTAGAGTCTTTTTACTTAGCTTAACTAACCAAGTCTTCTGTTCTTCATTTCATTAATTTTTACTGAGGTAATCTATATTTGTAACGAAAATCTGGTACTAAGTACTCATCATAATACAACTATCACTATACTCATCAATTGGGCACTATGCTCATTTACCTACTTTTAGTCGTATGGTTAGCTGTTACCGTGGCTATATCATATAGAAATACATGATGGGCTGTTGACTTTGCCTATCCGAAGTAAGAGCGGCGTGAGTGTAGGTATGTTGGTATTATGTGCACGATGTTACAATTCTTATATAATAGGTACATACGATTTGCTCTATGTGGCTTTAGAAAATCAACATTATTCTGAGTGAACGACATTATTCATCAACATTATTCTTACAGAATCACAGGTTGGACTTCAATTTGTTCTCAATGGCGTGGAATGGTGCAGTGGCGACGGTCGTCGATGACATCGGGAAAGAAGTTTGGGGTACTGTATGGACGATTGACATAGACCAGATGGGCCGACTAGACGAGTAAGTGTTAACTTGTTAAGCTTCAGTAGTATATTAAAAATTGCCAGAAATAAGATTAGTAGGTAACTAACCCACCGGTACACCCTGGGCGGCGGTCAATGGCTTCCCCTTCATAGGGTTGGCATTGATCGTCGGCCAATACCCAACGTGGCGGGAACACATCGCTCTCCGTACTCCTCTGCTTTCAGAGGAGACAGGATGAGCGATGCTGTTAGTGGTGAGATGGCCCAGGGTCAGTCGGGGTGCGAGGGATATGCTCTATGGGTAACCTTACACCCCGGCGTCTGAAGACCCGAGACGGCGTGCGGTTTTAGTCGGTGCAAGCCCGACATAACCGCCCCCGCTGGCCGGCGGGGGGTATCCGAAGGGATTTCCGCAGGAAAAAAAAAAAAAAGGTAACTAACCCATCGACTAGACTAAGTGTCAAAATTTATAAAATACATCCTTTTCATCTGCTAAATTAAATATCTACTATGTCGAATGAATTGAGGTAATTTCTACCATAATTACACCAAAAATGAACATACATCAAATTCCTTGAAGAAATCCAATGCATCCAACCAAGTCCGCTGAATATCAAATTGAACTTACTTCTTTCGAATAGTATTTTCTAATCTTCCTTTCTATCACACATAATTTCATCGATATGGTACATTTGCCACACATCAATTGGATTATAAGAAGATACGCCTATTTGGTGTACATTGGTGTATTGAAGTCTATAGTTGCATGCAATCACTGACCAATTAAATATTTATGTTATATTTGAGCAAATCATTTATAGTTCATATCGTTTATGTTATGTATGAGCTATAATTACCTACATGTCATCAATAACACAATTAATATCGATAGCATTTACCTTATCTGTAGGATCAGTAATAACACCTACAAATTACCTACTAACGATAGACCTATCGATATTGAGATAATCAGGGTTAAGGATATCTATAGAATTATAGATAGCGGAATAATTGATAGTTCGGCGTCATTAAAGAAACCTCTTACGTCACTATTAGCAGAATTAAGATTGTTGAATAAAAAATACATGCTCCTATTTTTTGTGTTAGAAAAAGTCAACACAAACGACAACAAATACGGAAAAAAGCGGCCAAGTGCGAGTCGGACTCACCCATGAAGGGTTCCGTAGCAGCATACTTGCTTACGATAAAATAAAAAAAAAAGCATTATTAAGTTACTACATAATAATGCTTTTTTTTTAAATTTTATATTTGAGTTCATTGAATGAAAGGTAAATTGCGGTTTACGATTTATGACGTATTAAAAAAACTACTTACTAGATCTTGTTCAAACCAATTTTCGGTGGAAGTTTACATGGTATTGTACGTTATATATTTTTTTTAGTTTTATCATTCTCTTATTTTAGAAGTTACAGGACACACATTTTACCTTTTTGGAAGTGTCTCTCGCGCAAACTATTCAGTTTAGCGAAAAATGATATTAGAAACCTCAATATCATTTTTGAAGACCTATTCCATCCACATGGGTTTGACGAAAAAAAAATTTGTTCTATTTTTGTGTGAAAATCTTAATGCGGTTCACAGAACACATCTACTTACCAAGTTTCAATAGCGTAGTTCTTATAGTTTCGGAAAAAAGTGGCTGTGACATACGGACGGACAGACAGACAGACATGACGAATCTATAAGGGTTCCGTTTTTTGCCATTTGGCAACGGAACCCTAAAAAGGGAATAAATAACTGTACAAAATAATTAATGCTATTGATATTATTGATATCCTACAGACAAGAAGGAGTACATACAGGTTGGTACTTCGCTAAAAACGTGACTGTAACGACGCCTGATGGAACACAAATATTGGCTCGGACATATGAAATAGTTCATACTCCTGAAAAAGTGAAAGAAGGCGAAGATTTACCACCTTCGAGACGTCCTTCGAGTACCTATCTAGCGGTAAATAACCTTTTAAAATTTACTGTTTGTTTCAATTTTCTTTTGCGATTAACGGTAACAAACAACCTACGACCTTAGTAGGTACACGATAACCAGAACAGTTGTCCGCAGATGTGCACAACACAATAGCTTTCCTACACAGGATAATTTTTTCAACTAGGCGTGTATGGTCAAATCTGAAACTATGAGGAATATCGAAAAATGCTCAAAGGAGTTTCAAGCTCGATTTTGATGAAAACTCAAAACTGCACCATTGAATTTATTTATTAAATAATTGTGTATTATTACACCATTCGATAATGCCCATTTACGGACTGAATTTAGACAGTACAATACTTCGACATGTAGCGAACTTCGAAAACACATAGATCGACAAGTCATTCCTTTGACAGACAATTATACAACACACACCTTCGAATTACCACTACTACGACAGACGATTATTCGCCAGACAATACTTAGACAAGATACATCTAAATTCAGTCCGTTACTCGATAATGCCGCTAGAAAGGAACACATTCTGGGAAGTTATAACATACGGCAAATATATGTTTTTTTTCCTTACGTTACCTATCTATGACACCTTAACTGGTCAAAATTGTTCGAAATGAGGATCAGTTGTAGGTACTCAATACATAACTCTCAAGGATTGCACTTCATTCAGCATTAAAAAAAAAAAATAAAAAAAAAGGGTACAATATTATTGGTTCCGTTTTGACTCATTGATCACCTCTCCTGAACAATTTTGTATGAAAAAATTTGTTTCGTATAGATAATAAAAATTCATTCGGAAGAAAAATATGGAGAGAGCTGATGATTGAGGATTTCGGAGACGGGTGAAGAGCACGCTTACGGTATTGAAGATAGGTTGGGGGTTTTTTTTTTTTACGTGCGGAAATCCCTTCGGATACCCCCCCGCCCCCGCTGGCCAGCGGGGGTGGTTATGTCGTGTCTCGACTAAAACCGCACGGTGTCCTCCCCAAGTGTCCGTTGCCGGGCACCCCGGGTAAGCCCTCGAAAGGATAACCCCAGGGTTGCCGGCGGAATTTGGCCGCCACCGCGGCCTCGCCTGGTGGGGTCGGGTGTTATCCCGCTTCGGTGAGTTGGCAGGCGTGTGTAGGGCACACACGACACGCCTCCGCCACGGCCTGCTTCTGTAAGGACGGCGAGTCGGCCAACTGCCGTCCTCAGGCCCCGATCATAGAGGTCGGTAGTCTCGGGCGTAGACGAGTCTGCGGCGTCCTCGCCGCAGACTGCGAAACTCGGGGGGCAGGGTTCTCTCCCACTCCCTCTCCGCCGTCTCTTTCGCGCGCATTACCTGCACGCAGAAAGAGGCGGCGGCGTGCCACTTGCTCCCGTCGGAGACCATGGTCTCCAACGAGAGAACGTCCACGTCCAGGACCGCAACGAGATCCCGGCGTTGACTCGCCCACGCAGGGCACTCCACCAACGTGTGGAGCGCCGTGTCTTCGCCAGGATCCTCGCAGTGCTGGCACTGCGGCGTTGTCTCCCGGTGGATGCGCCACATATACTTACCGAAACACCCGTGTCCGGTAACCATCTGGCACATCCGGTAGGAGAGGTCCCCATGGTCCCTCTCCAACCACTCCTTCATGATCGGTCTCACCGCCGCAATGGTGGATTCCCCCCACCTTGGGTGCTCAAGTCGCACCCTCCATGTCTCTATGAGTTCCTGGCGGAGCAGGGACCGCTGAGCCCTGATTTCTCGTGGCTCCGGCCTATGGCCCCGGACCAGCGCCTCCTTGCGCCACTGGTACAGCAGCGCAAGGGCTCTCGCTTCCAGGTCCCATGGAGGGGTCCCGGCTAGGCGACATGCCGCCTCGACGGAGATCGTGCGATACCCCCTGATGACTCTGACGGCCATCGCTTTTAACGGGCTGTTTAATACAGCCACGTTGCGGGCCGCCAGAGTCTCCGCCCATACTGGGGCCCCGTACAGGGCCATGCTTCGCACGATCCCCAGGTACAGTCTCCTAGTGGGGGCGTTGGGTCCCTTGACGTTGGGCATCAGACGCGATAGCGCGGCCGCAGCCCCCCCCCCCCAGTTTCGGGACCAGTCTTCGGAGATGAGGTCCGAAGTCCCATCGGCTATCGAGTACGAGCCCAAGGTACTTCATCGTGGGCTCGATGCCGATGCTTACGCCCCCTACGGTTATGCTGGTTTCCGCAGGTGGCCCCCTCCGAGGCCCGTGAAAACACATAGCCTCGGATTTGTGGAGAGCCACCTCGAGTCCCAGCCGCTGTATTCGACCCACGACTTGAGCAACCCCTGCCGTGGCCTTCAGTGCCGCGCTTCGGTACGTTGCTCCCCGCGCCATAACGAGGGTGTCGGCAGCATAGCACACTATGCTGACACCCTCGAGCAACGTACCGCGCAGCACCCAGTCGTATCCGATGTTCCACAGGAGTGGCCCTAGGACCGACCCCTGCGGAACACCGCACGACACTTCTCGCCGTCCTGGCCCTAGCCAGCTCGGGTAAACTATGGCCCTCTCGGATAGGTATGCCTCGACAGGGGTGTGTGTTGGGTAACCTCCTCGAGTGTCGCTCCGATTCCGATCCCGCTGCAGTCCGGGGGGAACGGAATCGGAGCGGCCGGTACACCCTGGGCGGCGGTCAATGGCTTCCCCTTCACCCCTTCATAGGGTTGGCATTGATCGTCGGCCAATACCCAACGTGGCGGGAACACATCGCTCTCCGTACTCCTCTGCTTTCAGAGGAGACAGGATGAGCGATACTGTTAGTGGTGAGATGGCCCAGGGTCAGCCGGGGTGCGAGGGTTATGCTCTATGGGTAACCTTACACCCCGGCGTCTGAAGACCCGAGACGGCGTGCGGTTTTAGTCGGTGCAAGCCCGACATAACCGCCCCCGCTGGCCGGCGGGGGGGTATCCGAAGGGATTTCCGCACGATAAAAAAAAAAAAAAAAAAAAAGTTATGCCTCGACAATGCGGCGGAGGTAAGGAGGCACTCCGTGATACGCGAGCGCCTCCCTAACGCAGCTCCAGGGTAGGGTGTTGAAGGCGTTGGCGATGTCGAGAGACACCGCCACCACCACCCCACCCCGCGCGACTACTTCCTCCGCCAGGCGCCTAACGCGCATGATCGCTTCCACGGTGGAGCGCCCCCGGCGGAAACCGAACTGGTAGTCCGCCAGATCTGGCCCCACGTTCGTGAGATGCTCGACGAGGCGCTCTGCAATAATCCGCTCAAAGAGCTTGCACACCTCGTCGAGCAACACGATCGGCGGGTATCCGGATGGCTGGTCTGCCGGCCGCCCCGCCTTCCGGATAAGGACCAGTTTCCCCGTCTTCCAAGCCTTTGGAAACTGGCCCCTTTCGAGGCATGCGCTAAAGAGCGCCACCAGTCGAGGCCCTAGTTCCTCAAGGGCCAGGACCCATGCTCGGCCTGGAATGCCGTCGGGTCCGGGGGCAGTGCATTTCCGGGCTTTAAGCCGGAGCACTGCTACCCCCAGTTCACTCTCCCTGACTTCGGGCACATCGCTCTCGCTATTATCAGCATCAGGCGCCTGAGGCGGAGCCATACGCGGAGGGACATGCTCCTCCGCTCTCACTGGGAACAAGGAGCCCAGTATCCCCTCCAGCCGCTCCGGCTGGAGGCTCTGGGTCAGTAGGGGCGCCCTTGGGCGGATTTTGCCCCTGACCGCAAGGTAAGGACGCCTCCATGGGTTCTGCTCCAGAGACTCCAGCAGCTCTTCGCGGACCCGCCGTTTGGCCTGCTTTATGGCTTCCTGGAGGGTCCTCTTGGCCCCCTTGTACGCCTCATACAGCTCCGCCTCTCGGGCTGCCGCATCGTCTGGGCGGCGACGCCTCCGGCGATAGGTTGGGGGTGCTTGAGCAAATGTCACTCGAAACGTCATTCAATTGCCAGTGACCTGAAAAAAAAATCAAAATGGCGAAAAAAAAAATGGCCGCCATACAAATTTCGTCGGTGTCCACCTCGGAGAGTATAAAAGATGGAAGAGTAGTTTCTTCGCAAAAGACGATCAGGATCCAAAGGTCTACTCGATGAATAGAAAAAAAATTCAAGATGGCGGAATTTATTTTTCCATAGAAAATGTATGGCGAATATTGAATAGACTACAAGTTTTGAACTATGCAAGACTTTGATTTATGGTTTCTTTTTAAAATGTTTTTGGGGACGAACTCTTAGTCCAAAATATGTAGATAGATGATGATCGAGGGTTTGGAAGATGGGTGAAGAGCACGGCCAGGGTATTAAACATAGGTGAGGGCTGCTCAAACAAAAAATACTTGGAACCTCATCCAATTGGCAGTGAGCTGAAAAAAAATTCTAAATGGAGAAAAAAAGATAGCCGCCATACAAATTTCGTCGGTGTCTATCTCGGAGAGTATAAAAGATAGAAGAGTGGTTTCTTAGCAAAAGATGATCAGGACCTGAAGGTCTACTCAATGAACAGAAACAAAATTCAAGATGGCGGAATTTATTTTTCCATACAAAATATATGGAGAATATTGAAGTGACTGCAAGTTGGGAACTATGCAAGACTTTGATATGGTTCCTTTTCAGAATGTTTTTATGGAAGAACTCTCAGTCAGAAATATGGAGATAGATGATGGTCGAGGGTTTGGAAGATGGGTGAGGAGCATGGCCAGGGTATTAAAGATAGGTGAGGGCTGCTCAAACAAAAAATACTCGGAACCGCATCCAATTGGCAGGGAGATGAAAATAAATCCATAATGTGACACCCATGACAAATGTCATGGGTGTCTCTCTCAGAAAGTATTAAAGATGGATGAATTGTGTTTCGGTTCACCTCTGCTGTAATTTTTTTCCCTGATGCTTTCGTATATAGGACGAAAATTCATTCGGAGGAAAAATATGGAGGGAGCTGATGATTGAGGATTTTGGAGACGAGTGAAGAGCACGGCCAAGGTATTGAAGAGAGGTAGGGGGTGCTCAAATAAAAACCACTCGGAATCTCATCCAATTGCCAGTGAGCTAAAAATATAACCAAAAAGGCAGAGTCAAGATGGCGCCCATAGAAATTTCGACAGCGTCTATCTCACAAAGTATAATAGAAGATAGAAGAGAGGTTTTATGTTTTATATTTATATAGCTCGATTACCACTCACTCACTCACTGACACAAATGTTCTCCTAGAAGCAGTAATGGGGGATATGGATGATGTATGGGAAAAATGTAGAGAGAGCTGAAGTGACTATGGGAAAAATCCGAAATGTCAAAAAATTCAAGATGGCGGCCAACATGGTGGTCGTTTCTCCGCCATCTTTGATGACATGGCAACATGGGTGTCATTTTTGAGTAAATCGAGGCTTCTGATTTTGAATTTTGAAAAAAAAAGTTGAAAACTCCAAGATGGCGGATCGATTTTTTATTTAACACTCGCGAGCTGCTTGCAGCTCGCGCACCGCGCAAAATACTAGTTAATATATATATATAGCTGCTCGTGCTGATTCACTGACTCACTCATTGATCACCTCTCCTGAAGTGTGAAAATTTTTTTTTTGACTGATGGTTTCGTATAGAGGATAAAAATTCATTCGGAGGAAAAATATGGAGAGAGCTGATGATTGAGGATTTCGGAGACGGGTGAAGAGCACGCTTAAGGTATTGAAGATAGGTTGGGGGTGCTTGAGAAAATGTCACTCGAAACGTGATTCAATTGCCAGTGACTTGAAAAAAAATTCAAAATGGCGAAAAAAAAAATGGCCGCCATACAAATTTCTTCGGTGTCCATCTCGGAGAGTATAAAAGATGGAAGAGTAGTTTCTTCACAAAAGATGATCAGGATCCAAAGGTCTCCTCGATGAATAGAAAAAAAATTCAAGATGGCGGAATTTACTTTTCTACAGAAAATGTATGGCGAATATTGAATAGACTACAAGTTTTGAACTATGCAAGACTTTGATTTATGGTTTCTTTTTAAAATGTTTTTGTGGAAGGACTCTTAGTCAGAAATATGTAGATAGATGATGATCGACGATGGGCTGCTCAAACAAGAAATACTTGGAACCTCATCCAATTGGCAGTGAGCTGAAAAAAAATTCAAAATGGAGAAAAAAAGATGGCCACCATACAAATTTCGTCGGTGTCTATCTCGGAGAGTATAAAATATAGAAGAGTGGTTTCTTAGCAAAAGATGATCAGGACCTGAAGGTCTACTCAATGAACAGAAACAAAATTCAAGATGGCGGAATTTATTTTTCCATACAAAATATATGGAGAATATTGAAGAGACTGCAAGTTGGGAACTATGCAAGACTTTGATATGGTTCCTTTTCAGAATGCTTTTGTGGAAGAACTCTCAGTCAGAAATATTGTGTTTCGGTTCACCTCAGCTGTATTTTTTTTTCCCTGATGCTTTCGTATAAAGGACGAAAATTCATTCGGAGGAAAAATATGGAGGGAGCTGATGATTGAGGATTTTGGAGACGGGTGAAGAGCACGGCCAAGGTATTGAAGAGAGGTAGGAGGTGCTCAAATAAAAATCACTCGGAAACTCATCCAATTGCCAGTGAGCTAAAAATATAACCAAAATGGCAGATTCAAGATGGCGCCCATACAAATTTCGACAGCGTCTATCTCACAAAGTATAATAGAAGATAGAAGAGAGGTTTTTTGGCAAAAGATGATCAGTACTTAGAGGTCTACTCGATGAATAGAAAAAAAATCAAAATGGCGAAATTTATTTTTCCATACAAAATATATATTATATATAGCTCGATTACCACTCACTCACTCACTGACACAATTGTCCTCCTAGAAGGAGTAATGGGGGATATGGATGATGTATGGGAAAAATGTAGAGAGAGCTTAGGTGACTATGGGAAAAATCCGAAATGTCAAAAAATTCAAGATGGTGGCCAACATGGTGATCGTTTCTCCGCTATTTTTGATGACATGGCAACATGGGTGTCATTTTTGAGTAAATCGATTCTGATTTTGAATTTTTGAAAAAAAAAGTTGAAAAATCAAAGATGGCGGATCGATTTTTTTATTTAACACTCGCGAGCTGCTTGCAGCTCGCGCACCGCGCAAAATACTAGTTATTGATATTTACGCCTATTTGTAGGAAAGAAGTAGTCGTGGTTGAGATGTATGAGGGCCCCGCCAGGATCTTGGGAACCCCAGCCTACCTGACGTGCTAGCCGGTACGCCTGCTGATGAACGGACGGGACTCTGGTGCAGGCTTTCCTCTCGAGGTTGGGAGGTCAGAAGGCAGTCACTCCCATAAAAGTCAAGATACACTAAATGGCAAAGAGGACAAAAGTAAGCGGGCCCCGGGCTCCGAAGTTAAAATTTCCAATGCAACGGATGATGATGACATACTTATAATACAAACAGAAAATAATAATCCAAGTAAATACTGCAGAAAAAAAAGTATATTGTTAAAAATGAGAGCTTTTCTTGAGTTTGCCGTTTATCATTACTTCCCAAAATTCGTTCCTAACTAGCGGCACTATCGAATGGTATAATAATATAGGGTGAGTAATTTTTTTCAAAATCAATGGTTTCGATTCCGGGCTAACAGTATTGTTTTTTTTAATCCAATGGTGCTGATTTAGTTTACATAGTCTTTGAGCATCTTTCAATATTCCTCATAGTTTCGGATTTGGCCATCCACGCCCGGTTGAAAAATTCATCCTGTCATAGATAGAAACTCCTCAATACCACAGTCGACGATGTAGTGATTAGAGATGACGAGATGAGCGCTCAAGTTACCTACAAAGCCCTGTTGGATCATTACTATTTTTGTCGTTTATCTTTCTAGTTCTGGAAGCTCACGTATGCGTCCTGTATCATACCGCATAGCGACAGTAGCGCCTAAAAAAACGTCAAATAACTAGACTTTCCTTCTCTTTAAGCGGCTTTCTTTAAATAACAGTAAGTATGTAGGTAGTGTGAAATTTAGTTTTACAAATATTTTTTAATTTGATTTTCAGGTCATTGCGCTAGGTGCCGTAGAATCACGCCTTCCAGCGGACTACATTGGATCTATCTTCACATTCCCTACCAACGGACAACTGGCTTCCCCAAGTAGGCGAGAAGAACTAGGATATCCGTTTTAAAGTGGCTGTAACTAATCGCAAAACAATTCGTTAATACCTTAATATATAAAGTTGACTTATTTAATAAAGTCATTAAAACAACGGTGCATTTCTGTTTCATTTATATTTAGTTTAAGGAGCAAAAATTGTCTAAAATGCAATCGAGCAATTAATTAACTACCTTTTTTTACCTGTGGAAACCCCCAGGGTCTTCACCCCCTCGGTGCCAACGATGGGGAGTCGGACCGACTAAAACCACACGGTGTCCTGTCCAAGTGTCCATTGCCCGGTACCCCGGGTAAGCCCTTGAATTAGGGGCTATTATTCAAGGGCTCAATACCACGATAATGAAATTTAAACACTATTGTGACTCGGCCCTGTCCTTGAGGTAAGTACCTTTTATTTATTATTTAAAAATATGAAATGAAATCGGAAGTGTTTAATAAAGAGCCCGATTTTGGGATAAATGCGTTTGATGGTACCGATTGCCCGAAACTTCGGATGTACCGTCGCTGACGATTACCAACCTTACAAGCATCAATACGTACCTCATCGAGGTAATAGCTAGTATGTTATTACAAGATTAGTAAATACGAGAAACAGGTAAATAATTATCTCTTTTTCCATCTCAGCTTATTAACGTCCCCATTAGGTTTTCGTCACCCATCCGTTGTGGAACACAACAAATTTATAAAGTAATCTATAATGTAAATCTTATTAGGTAGGTAACTTCCAGAGGGGTGTGTGTTGGGTAACCTCCTCGAGTGTCGCTCCGATTCCGATCCCGCTGCAGTCCGGGGGGAACGGAATCGGAGCGGCCGGTACACCCTGGGCGGCGGTCAATGGCTTCCCCTTCACCCCTTCATGGGGTTGGCATTGATCGTCGGCCAATACCCAACGTGGCGGGAACACATCGCTCTCCGTACTCCTCTGCTTTCAGAGGAGACAGGATGAGCGATGCTGTTAGTGGTGAGATGGCCCAGGGTCAGCCGGGGTGCGAGGGATATGCTCTATGGGTAACCTTACACCCCGGCGTCTGAAGACCCGAGACGGCGTGCGGTTTTAGTCGGTGCAAGCCCGACATAACCGCCCCCGCTGGCCGGCGGGGGGGTATCCGAAGGGATTTCCGCACGATAAAAAAAAAAAAAAAAAAAAAAAAAAAAAAAAAGGTAACTTCCAGAAATATTGTACACTCAAAGTCATTTCATTGGACCTTCCATAGTGTATGTTCTAGTCACTATATAGTATAGAAGCATAGAAGTATAGAAGCTTTATACTGCAAGTTTAGGCATCGAAGAATTTCCCGTCGATGTCAAATGGTAACCTGTCCAGAAAGCGGGCAGTATTTACTACCATATATTAAATGCATTGGGTTTCCATTTTCTCCTAATTGTATCAAACTTATAAGTACCTCTTTCTTTATTTTTGGTCCGTCATTTTGGTAAGCTTGGGTGAAATCTAAAAATCCTCCTTTATTATTTCAATCGGGGCCGCCGGAAGCAGGACGCACGATCCACCCACGAAGTTTGCGGCCCACTTCATCCTTGATGATGATCATCATGTAACTTTCAGGCACTGAGGTTGGAGTCAGTTTTCGAGTTTATAACGCATGAGGGTTAGTCCTGCACGTGTTATTCTGAATTAGAAGGAAGATGTTGGAATTAGTAGGAGCAATTGAAGCTCATGAACGCTCTTTCGTCATGGTTTAGGCGGTGTTCCACTTAGGAACGAACCTGTATCTTGTAACAGAAACACTAACAACCTTGTCTTATGTTGCGGATACTGCATCATTCATAGTCCTCACACATTGTTACCGAAACGGTGCGTACAGTGAGGTATGCAAGGCACTTTATTTCGCGCACTCTCGGGCTGCGGCTGCTGTAGTTTTCCCAAGCAACTACAATATGGGGTTCTTCAAGAAGGGCATTAGAAGGTTTTAACAGGGTTGGCAACGCGAGTGTGACGCCCCTGGTGTTGCAGACGTCCATAGGCCGCGGTAACCGCCTCCCATCAGGTGGATGGTGTGCTTGTCTGCCACCTAGGTGGTATAAAAAAATAACAACTTAACTGTATCTATTCCACCACCATGCGAGCTCTCTGTCTACATGTCCTCACAGCTAGTTTCTCTTTGCAATGATATCACGGATTGCAGGTATCACAGATAATAGTGCGTTAAAAAAAAATAAGAGTCTCTCAGTAGTTCGTGAATTAGAAATAATAAATATTCAGCGACATTCTACACAGCGCTCTCGAGATCCAAAGTAAACATAGATTAACTAGCTTGTTTTATGAGTTCTAGAATGCGGATAAACATACCTTTTCTTTTTTTTTTTTTATTAGATTTTTGTGCGGAAATCCCTTCGGATACCCCCCCGCCGGCCAGCGGGGGCGGTTATGTCGGGCTTGAACCGACTAATACCGATATACTTCTTTGCAATTATTTTTTGCAATTTAATACAAATATTCATATATACACACGAATATATTTACACTGAGCGGAAATCGAAGCCGCGACCTCTGACTTAACAGTCGATCGCTCCACCACCACGCCACGCATACCTTACCTATATTACAGTTTAATTACTGTTTGTTAAGTCCCACCACAGATGACCTAATAGTTGGTAGTTCCACTTTCAAATTCCTAGACCATTTTATAGCATGGCGTGGCGTAGTAATCAAAGCGTACTCCTCGAACATATAATTTAATTTTAGGTGTCGACTGTCAAGTGTCAGAAATGTCTTCATTGTCATTTTTTATGTAAACAGAAACGACTTCCTGACTAAATTTATATTTTATTGGCCAGAGATATTTCATAATGAAATCACAATGCCAGATAAAGTTGTATAGTACATAATACTTTTAATCACATACTAACATTTTAGTGAACAAACAATGACATAATATTATATTCTGATGTATCGATGCACGTATGTATATGCCCCAAATAATAACACAACAATTTTCTTTCATAATTTCGTTTATCGTCACTAACCGTGAAAGAATATGTAAGTGGCTACTAAAAAAATCAGTACATACATGCATATAAAAGTATATTAAGCACAGATAGAAAATGTCGATGAACTGTATATTTGCGTTTTCATTATTTTTATTGTTACTGGTGGCTCTTAATATATATTTTTTTTACATCCTAAGTACTGAGCATAGAGCTATAACTTATAACCTTCCTTCAATTAAATCTGATCCCACACCACCAATATTCAAAGAAATAAGTGAACATTTAAATCATTTACCTAGTCAGTACTATAGCAAAAATTCTAAATTTGTTAATGTTCAAAAAAATTTGATCAGTTTGTTTCAAACTTCTGGAACAATAGAAAATGTTTGGCACAGTATTGAAAATGTAAGTAGTTACCACAAACCAGGGCCTCATCATTAACCCGGCGGGAGGCACTACCAGCAAAAAATATCACAGGCACATGAAACTACGTCATAACTTTTTTTGTCATTAACTAAACAACACCTTTCTTAGTAGCTTCCTAGAAAATAATACAGAGTACGCTCCCATATGGCACTTCAGCTGGCGTCATGCATTTGGATGCTACAGATGTATAAAGTGACAATAGGTGTTGTTTACGCAGTAGTGACTGTTTGTGTACTAAAAATTATCTAGTGTTTTTTATTCACAATGAATTATAATTAGTTCCGAGACCCTGTTCATAGTTTATATAAATTCATTTAAATGACCATAGTGAGAAGTCTTAGAAATATAACATAATAAACAGTACAGATCATAGGATCACGAAAGTGACTCAGAGCAAGATGGTGATAATATATTATTATCACTTCCTACAGTTGCCCAAAAAGCCAGAGTATAGAGGATATTATCTTGCTTGAGATTTGCAAAATAATACATTAGAAAGAACAAAGTAACTGAGTTGGTTGTCACTGAACATTCATAAAGATGATGCACCAGAGTTCATAATATAATGCCACCAGATGATGACTGTTTCTTATTTAAATACATATTTACTAATACATACACCAATTATAATAATTGCATTTGTTTAATGTGGTAATTTTTACCCAGTAGCAACTGTTTGTGTCCTAAAAAGGGGGCACCTCCCGCCAGGTTAAAGAAGATTTTACTATCTATAAACATGTACCTGTCCAGGTAAACCTACTCAGTTGAATTGTTATTTGCATAAGTGCATTAAATATCTAACAATTTCAGTGGGCTGATGAGGAGTCTTTATTCCCATACAAGAATGGCTCCTCTGGTCAAATACTACATGCCCTACGAACTGCCCAGATAGTGTTAGTTGACAATGCTCCAAAAGGAACGCAATTAAAGTTACTTCTTGTTTTAGAGGTTTGTAATTTTTTTCATACCCATTTAACACCATGCTTCCATATCTCCGCATATAATTTATTTGACAATATAGCGATTGTTAAATGTGTCTATGATGGGCCCCAAGCCAACCTCATCTGTAAGCTGGTACACCTGCTGATTGACGGATGAGGCTCATGTGTAGAATTTTCTCTCGGGGTTGAGGGGTCAGACAGCAGTTGCTTACATTAAAGTTAAATAAACCAAATCATGGAAATGAGGAATAAAAAAACAGACCTCAGGCTCTTAAGTGTGAGATGCAACAAGAATTTGCAATCGGATGATTATAAGGATATTTTATGTTACGTAAAATATCAGACTATTTCAAGAAATTTTGATCATGTGACTGTTAAATTTTGTGTGGATTCCACACAAAATTTAACAGTCACATGATCAAAATTTCTTCAGTTCAAGATTCAGGTTGCCAAATAAATTGTAGTGAAAGTAAGTAAAAAGTATTGTTAGTTGATATCTTATTCACTCAGTTGCTGGCGGAGTCACAGTATATTAATATGTAATTATTTTACATTACAGGGGCAACAAAAACTATACTTCAAACCAAAGAGGTATAACTTAAGCCATGTGATAAGGGGCAACATTTATGCCGGATATGATCGTCATAATTCTGAAGTATTGACATATTACTTGGCAATGGTATTAAATTATAAATGGATTGCACCATCAGTTATAAGGCAGATTCATTTTAATAAGGATATTTTAACACATGCAACTCTTGGCTTAAAACAGACTATGAGAAAAAATGGTAATGTTGGTGATATTTAGTCATCTTATCATAGGCACTCATCAAGGATTTTTGAAATTGGAAATATGAGTCTGCTCTCTCTTTTTTTAATGCGATAAAGGGAAGGCTAATATGTTAATATCTAATTAAATATTATCAGTTCCAACTCAGAACCATAAAATCAGACAAAAAGTAAACTATAAGGAAGCCAGCCACAGGTAGAGCAAACGTGGGGACGTTATCGGCGAACCGTACGCGCTGTAGTCGCACATAATCTGCTTCCAATCAGTAAGACGTAAGCTGGTTAGGAATGTACTATATCATACACCTTATGCTCTCTGGCATCTGGCCTCCGTGGCGTAGCGATAGTGCATACGACTGCTACGTCAGGGGCGCGGGTTCGATTCCCGCTCAGTGCAAATATTAGTATGCATGAATATGTCTATTTGCATTGGTCTGGGTGTTTCTATGTATAATATGTATGTATTTACAAATAAAAAAAGTTTATTAGTATGTTTTTCCGCATTCTGGGAATTATTCCACTTAAATCACCTATGTAAATCACCTAGGTAAATTCAGTATCCCCAACCGGTGGACTTAAATCATCCGGCTTTTAAAATTAAAGGTGGGTAAAGTCAACCGTAAGAAACTAATATTTTGAGTATACTTTAACCACCTTGGATATCTTCATAGATATCCAAGGTGGCGACTAGTGGTTCCACTGCTGCCGCTGCCGCGGCACGCTCGCTTCGCTCGCTCGGCTCGCGCTCTGTTGGCGTTCACAGTTCTAACCTAACCTAACCCACTTTACCTGTTTTACATCGATTATATTCATATCCAAGGTGATTAAAGTATACTCAAAATATTAGTTTCTTACGATCGACTTTATTCACCTATGATTTTAAAAGCCGGGTGTTTTAAGTCCACCGGTTGGGGATACTTAATTCACGTAGATGATTTACATAGGTGATTTAAGTGGAATAATCACATTCTGGAACCCATAACACAAGCTTATTAAACTATGCTTACCTTGGGTCTAGAAAGCGCTATGTAGAATATCGTAAATTATTTATTTATTTACCTATTCTTTAAAAAGCGAGGTCAGCTCGATTTAAGGCCATTTTAATTTGTTCTCAGATGACTCAGATGTAATTCTTAATTACCTTCACACCAAATTAACATAACTTCACGCCTGTATCCCCGCAGTGGTAGACAGAGGTGTATTACACACCCACGATTCGCCAGTTATGTTTAGGTTAGGTTACTAAATGAGCGATAATTAACATTTTTAATACACACATAGCTACGAAAAATCAGAGGTGTGTGCCCGGGGCGACTGGAGATCGAACTCGAGACCTTGTCCCCGAGTCCGTAACGTAAGCCACCGAATTAACAAAATCAGTAAAAACTATTACAGTTTGGAAACGGAGTAGTAGCGAGTGCTACTACGTCCATAACGTTCCGGCTCGGGCAGGGTTCTTGGGTTTATTAGTATGAAAATGTCTTAGTAATAGCACTGGAGGAATGAGGTGAGATGTTCCTTCTACACGAAGGGAGGCTCTTCCGACCAGGCAAGGTGATCACGCCTGGCGGGCTGCAGCCTAACGGTTGCCGTTGGGATGTTGTATATTGTTAAACAGCGCGTAAACTTCACTTGCCCAATTCAGAATTTTTGTTAATAGTTGTATCGAAGTAGTTCTGTTTGCCGTCGCTAGATGGTACTGGGTACATGTATTGCCACAGGACGATGACTAAAACATACCCGGTTGGCGGCTATAGGCTCATCTCCGTACGCTTTTTTTTTCGTGCGGAAATCCCTTCGGATACCCCCCCGCCGGCTAGCGGGGGCGGTTATGTCGGACTTGAACCGACTAAAACCGCACGCCGTCTCGGGTCTACAGACGCCGGGGTGTAAGGTTACCCATAGGGCATATCCCTCGCACTCCGACTGACCCTGGGCCATTCGCAGTGTCCCCTCTGATAACAGCAGAGGGGTACCTGGAGCGACCAGCGACCCCCTCGCGGGCCTTGCAGGCCCGCAATACCCCGACCCCCTCGTGCAATGGGGTCAGCTGGCCCTGAAATGGGCGGGTTGGTCAGACTCTTGGCCGTTGACGTTGACGCCAGCTACTCCAGAGGAGCAATCAATGATGCGTCATCGCCCACGTTGCCCAGGGTGCACCAACTTGGAGGTGATCCAACCAGTCGCACCCCACTACTTAAGTACCTACTTAAAAAAAACAATTGTTTTAGAAAAAGGATCAATGTGTATTTATGGCAAATGTTACTATTGTAAAGCAAATGAAACTGTATGCCCTGATGATAAGAATGAAATTGAAGGAGCCGCTATTTTATACTTAGATAAACAGTTCAAGATTCATAAGTCTCCGTGGAGGCGATCATACAGTAGAAAGAAAATGAATTGGGAAACAGATAATAACTTTTGTAAGTAAGTACAACTAGTATGGTTAAAAAATAAGCATCAATAGTCGAATGAGAGTATTTTGCTTTTTACTATTTAAAAGTACTCATATTAGCCTTTCCATTTTTTCTTTGGAGGTGGCCACTGTGATTCCTATTTATGGGTCACACCAACGTCACAGTCGGCACGTGTTTTTCCCATTGCACCATTAATGTCCAAAATTTTTAGATGATTGGCTTTTATACAGTTGCTCATTAAAAAGGTTGCTAATGAGTTCAAGGAATCCGACTTGGTTACGATATTTTTTGTAAATCCGATATGATTATACTAGCATCGCCACGCGGGTTCACCCGCGTAAGTCTTGATCCCGTGGGAATATCGGGATAAAAAGTAGCCTATGTTACTCATGGATAATGTAGCATTCTAATGAAGAAATAATTTTTGAAAACGCTCCAGTACTTTTTGAGCCAATTCGTTATAAACATACTTACATACAAATATTTCCTCTTTTAATATTATGATTATATTACTTCGTTTTCTTGAATTAACCGTAACTGTTAGTTAAGAGTCAATGTAAATTGTGACGTCCATACACTTGACTTCGTGACCTCTTAGAATAAACAATTTAGCTAGCTGACCCCGCTGTCAACCTCTTATAATATGCAAAACTAGTTGAATAATTCATTTTGTAATTGCACATTTCTATCCCAGTTCCTTTAGGAAGTCTAGCAGACCCTTAATGCCACAACACCCTTATCAGCTAGCCGATGGCTTCGTGTAGCGTAACCCTGGTGCACCGAGGTAAACAACCCTGTAATCCACCAGTCCTGGACATTTCGGGGATTTCATCTCTCCTCAAATAGGCTCTGCAGAGAGAACTGTATTATTACATGTATTATTAACTGTATTATTTATTATATGAACCATATCCTTTAATTGCCCCAGTTTCAATACGTAGTTTTGGTCCGGTTCAGCTTTATTTGCGAGATATCTTAGTAATACGGCAGTTCCTAAAGTTATATTCTAGTATCAGTTCTATGTGATTATGTAATGCCTCTTGCAGATCAATTAGTATATGAATGTGCTGGCCTTGTATTATTCTACCTATAATAGCCCCAGTTGTTTCGATTATGCCCTGTACTCAGCCTGGAACACTGTGCCATAAGAGGAGTGGTGTCGAGAAATTTATGGCGTCACCGCGATTTTCTAAAACTTTTGTTCATCATCCAAATCGCTCGACCGATTCTCAAGTTTAGCGCTTAGCAACAAATTTAGTCATTCATTTTAGTTTATGCTTACTTATATGACCATACTACTCATAACGAGTCTATTCATCTTTATCTTTTTTTACAGCAAAGTCACCCTTACGTTGAGTACCAAAAGAATACTTAATTTAATAGACATTTCTATAATAGATTTCTTGATACAGAACGGTGACAGACACCGTTACGAAGTGTACAAGAATCGAGTTCTTCTGTTGGATAATGGTAAAGGACTCGGGAATCCAATGGTAGATGAAATGGATATTTTAGCACCATTATACCAATGTTGCATGTAAGTAAGATATAGAATTCTCTTAAAGGCAATTCCTGTTGAATTCCTGCTGTCGTTTGAGAAAAAGTTAAGAATTTTGTATTTTTCAAAAGCCAAGGATACCATTGCCTATTGCTGATTAGGAGCCTTGACGCTATGACGGGTGTTGACGCACGGTTTACAAGGGTAACAGCCTCAGACAGTTATACCTCCTTGTATTTGAATGAGAAAAGTAGCTCCAACTCCTTAGTTAAAAGAGTAACTTTAGTGCTTTAGACTTATTCCCATACTTCAATTCGTTTTTTTTTTTTTAGAAAAAAAAATTTTTTTTAGTTTTATCACTCTCTTATTTTAGAAGTTACAGGGGGGGGGGGACACATTTTACCACTTTGGAAGTGTCTCTCGCGCAAACTATTCAGTTAAGAAAAAAATATATTAGAAACCTCAATATCATTTTTGAAGACCACCACACATAGGTTTGACGAAAACTTTTTTTTCATTTCAGTTCTAAGTATGGGGAACCCCCAAAATTTATTGTGTTTTTTTATATTTTTGTGAAAATCTTAATGCGGTTCACAGAATACATCTAGTTACCAAGTTTCAATAACATAGTTCTTATAGTTTCGGAGAAAAGTGGCTGTGACACAGACAGACATGACAAATCTATATTTTTCCGTTTGCCAAATGGCAACGGAACCCTAAAAATTATTATTTGTTGGAAGTCTCTAAATACAATGTATAAGGCACATACAAAAACAAAATAGGGGCCATTCATTAATTACGTAAGATGATTTAGGGGGGGAGAGGGGTCGACCATGTCTTATTTTTTCTTACAAGGGGGTGGGAGGTAGTCTTGATAGTTCTTACGTAAGATCACAAAAATGCGCAAAGTTAAAATTATACTTAGAAAAAGCGCGGGCAACCGCGCGAGTGCTGAAGTGCGCTCGGATGTGTTTAGCTATGTACATATAAACATTCCTAAAAATTATTACTTTCTTAAATAAACATTAGAATAAACCAAACGTGTATTCATTTTTTCCTTTAGATTCTTACGTAATAAATATTACACAGGGGGAGGGGGGGTCAGCATATTCTTATTTTATCTTATACAGGGGGGGGGAGTCAAAAACTAGCAAAAATAGTCTTACGTAATAAATGCATGGCCCCATATTTGGACAACACTTGTAAAGAACTAATGATTCATGAATTTGGCCCTTGTCCTTTTGATTTGCACAGAGCAAATGGAAGCTTTTTAAAAAAAAAAAAATAGAGAAATACCAACTCGAATATTTCATCAGGCTAAGTTAAACAAAGTTAATTTTAATTTACTTTTTTTATTAATGTCCCAATTTTACCCCTCCTGTACATAATTATTACATACCTTTCTCATTTCAGTTTGTCTTACTCTACATGGGAAAACTTAGAGTTAATTTCTGGCGGTAGTTTAACGGAGACAATAAAATTATTAGCTTCTTTCCATGGAGAAAAGCTTGCGGCTGAAGACCATTATAGAGCCATTGAACGGCGACTACTGAAAGTATATGCGACTGTACAATACTGCATAGGGAAATATGGCAGTGCCAAAGTTTTTGAGAATACAAATTAATATAAAAATTAAACTGGTTGTTATTTACTCCGTTCAAGATTTATTAAAAAAACTTGTTAGGTCAAAGTATACAAGATGCCGATTTGAATACCTACCCGTACTACTAAAACCGATCCAACTTACTAGTCTATGAACCGATCTAATGATTAAAAAAAACATATTTTGACATACATACGGGCTCTAGTATAATTTAATCTATGACGGAGGCTATATGTAGTCATGGGCATAGCCAGGAGATATTCGGAAGAAAATTCCGCCATAAATCTCCCAATTTATAAAGAGTTGCCACGTATTGAAATTTGGTATCATATTTTAAATCAAAACAAACATCGTTCAAACTGAAAACCTCATATCCTTTAAAATGTTTTCTAAGATTTATTAGATCTAGTTAAAACCCTTCTCTACTACACTACCGCAAAGTTTCGTTATACTATTAGAATAATATTATGTAATCTGTGGTTATACTAAACAAGAAGAGTCTGCACTCAGTACTTGTTTTTGAGTTCATACAATATACTGCTTGCAGCCTTTCATTACCAACGCGGCAACGTGACGGCTTCTCTACATCAAAAACTGACATGCAATACTACCAACTTATCGTAAATTTGCAGGTTTATAGTGATGTTTCTCTACGTAAAAAATACATCTCGATTAATATATCTTTATACTTTAATTTATATTAAAAAAAAAAGAAAAAAAGGCTGGCTAAATGATCAATTTAAGTTTGCGTGAGTTAACAAACGAAAGTACTAAGTGCGTACTCTTACACAGTATGTTACTTAATCTGTACCTACATGAATGTATGTGCATGTGTAATCTGTGAACTTACTACAAACTTAATTAAACAAGTAGTATAAAAGAGCGAAACATCGAACTAACATCCTGCTCGTTAAGCGTACCTACCTAATTCATTGTTTTATTCATTTATATTTCAGTAATACCTATATAAATTGGTTTATTAGCATATAGCATAGAAATGCTTACTAATAGTACGATGAAGAATTACTTCATTGAATATTAACAAACCGTCATAATTTTATGAGGTCTATACCTACACTCAAAGTACGTTAGTTTTTGGAGTAAATTGGTGGTGTGGTGTACAGAAATGCCCTCCAAAATATTAATTATCTTATTGACCATTAGTTTTTTAAAAATAATTACTTCTTACCCTAATGTAGACAGTAGTAGCAGCAATGGCTCATTTTATTATTTTGCATACGGTAGCAATTTGTTGGCAAAAAGGCTTCACATCAAAAATCCGACTGCGGTTTTCTACAGTCCGGCCAAACTTGCGGTAAGTGCCTACTTTTTTTCAAAATATTTTACTATTCTGTTTCTGACTAACTCTGATCTCTAATTTAATGGCTTTATACTCCAAACTTTGAATTCCATTAAGCGGTAGAAGCGAAAATGTGAGTATTATCGACTTGCGATCTTGAGGTAGCGTGTTCGTATCGTACTATACGTCTACCGACGTGGACCCAGTTTTTTGGGTTGTTCGAAGCAATATTATAAGGCTATCCATGGCAGATCCAAGTAGCTCAGTTGGTAAGAGTATTAAATAGTTAATGAACTGGTAATAACATAGTAAATGACTGGTCACTGTTCAAGTCCCGTACTGGATGTTGACTATTTCGGATTTTAAAAAGAAATTATAGGTACCTACTACCTAACCCTATAAACCTAATATTTTACATAATGGTCTATAATAAAAGCAAAAACATTGCAAGCAATGGCGTACGTCACTTGACCTTGGCATAATACATCGCACTTTGTAATCAAGTGTAATTTTTTTATGTAGTTATAGTTTTTGAAGCATCGACTACAAGCTATAGGTATCTAAGCAACCAACGTCTCTTGTCTCTTGTCTCGTGGTCTCGTGTCTTATGCTCATAAATTTTAATGTGTCACCTTTATACTTACCACATTTTAAGCAAATAAATCTATTATTATTATTATTATAACGCTTTCATATTTTTATTCTTTTTGTTTGTTGTTTTAGTTTAATTCTTTTTCGTACTTTTAATTCGTTACGGAAATAATGCTGTTATTTAAAACAAATTATCCGACGGGGTACTCTATTTATGCATTTTGTAGACCCACTTATGTAAATATTTTATTGTAATTCTAAGAGGACAGGATTTAAAAGTAATTTAGTTTATATTTCTTCTTTTCTTTTTTTATGTTGGGCACGTCAATATGGGTTCACCTTCCCTGATGGTAAGCTAAAAGGGAAGGGTCTCCATTGCAGATATTAACAATTTTTATTATTTTGAATTAGAATGTATTAAGCTAGTGTTGTCGCTGAACCCAAAGTTGCTGTTTATTGCATTATACAATAAGCCATGCATACAAATATTTGCACTGAGCGGGAATCGAACCTACGATCTCTTATTGAGCAGTCGAACAATCTGCCGCTACGCCAAAGAGGTCAGGGGCCCACTACCTGTAGGCTATCAGGGTAATCTTTTATGGAGGTTTTTCCCCTCGCACTACAGTAGAGTGAGATTGTTTTTCAGCTTTCGAACGAAATTTATCTTCCCGGACCTCTCTAAGAACATCATCAATTGTATTTTTATCTACCAACCCCTATGGCACAGAGGTAGAGCGTTCGACTACTAAATCAGAAGTTGCAGGTTCAATTCCCGCTCAGTGCAAATATCCCCCCGCGTGCCGGCGGGGGCGGTTATGTCGGACTTGAACCGACTAAAACCGCACGCCGTCTCGGGTCTACAGACGCCGGGGTGTAAGGTTGCCCATAGAGCATATCCCTCGCACCCCGACTGACCCTGGGCCATCTCCGGTTTCGAGATGGCCCCCTCGGGTTTGGGAACCACGGTGTCCCCGTCTAGCCCCGGTTTGGGGGAGGGGCGCTAGTCGCCCCACCGTCCCGGCCTGCTTCTGCTGGGGTGACAGGCGGCCTCACCCGCCACCCCCAGGCCTGCGCTCATGGAGGACGGAGGTCGTTAAGCGACCTCCGGCGCCTGCGACGTGCGGCGAGCAAGTTGCGGGCTCGGCGGGCCGGGAGAGTTCGAAATCTCTCCCGGGCTCGCTCCGCCATTTCCTTCGCGAGCATTACATGCTCGCAGACGGAGGTGGCGGCTGCCCACGCACTCGCGCTCCGCACCATTGCCGCAATCAGGCTGCCGAGTGAGAGGACTCCCACCCCGATGGCTGCCACGAGGTCACGCCTCGGCGCCTCCCACGCCAGGCAGTCCACCAGCATGAATGTGTACCTATATTTGCATTAGTCTGGGTGTGTCTATGTATAATATTTAATTGTATGTATTTGCAAGTCATAATAAAAATTGCACAAAATAGCTTGTTTTGAGCAACTGCGCAACTAATAATGTATATTTTCTTTTAATAGAACTACCGATTAGACTTCAACATATATGCGCCATTTTGGGACGGTGCAGTGGCTACTATCGTTGAAGATGACGAAAACGAAGTCTGGGGAAACCTTTGGACAATCGATATTAACCAAATGAAATATCTAGACGAGTAAGATATCATTCAAAATCTAAATCCCCTTGTTCACAATGGCGATGGATGCGTGCCACGATGGTCAGTGGTATACAGTGGCTGATGACTGACCATCGTGGCTCGCAATCGGGATGTTGACGGTTTTTTGGCACACTTCAAAGGAAGCGTTGTGTAGCATGGCCTATGGTGTTTACACAGTCACCCATTGTTTAGTTAGTCATCGAACGATACTGTTAACGAGGATTGTCAGCATCCACCACTATCTTTTGTGCCATTCATTATAGTTGCGCATTGCGAGCATGGCCCGTCACTAGCCACTGTGTACTGGGGGCTAAACAGATACTACAGCTGCAACCCTGCCTAGACCCGGTGAACAAAACGTTTCCGGCGATGCGTTAGGGTCCAATAAATAATACAAGATGATTTCTATGAACGACAAAATTTAATAAAAAAGCTTTAGTATTTATACCGGTGCTTGTAACGAAACCATAGTGCCATTTAATTTTCTACTAGCGCCATCTATTGACCACAACTTAAACTAATCGATTGTACAGAACAAAATTATTTATTACTATATTGAACATTCCGCCCACCATGGACAAATTAAGACATTACCACTCATTTGGCACAACAATTTGTCCATTATACACCTTGAATACAAACACTATAAAATCCTAATATTATCAATAAATTTGGCTTCCTTATTTAACAATAACTTTCCCTTGGCTATGGTTCGCTTCAGCAAGTAATGCCGGCAAAAAAAATGAAACTAACATAACGTGGTCGCAGCCACTTCTAAAAATAAACACTTATCACTATAAATAAATATATATTGTGTACCCTTTGTAAAAGATGCTATAAAAATTTCATAATACTAATACTCAATTGTTGACAGGGAGTACACACAATTTAGTTACTGGCCTTTTAAATTCAGACCCCTTACTTCGTAAGCTAACGACACGCGTAATCCCGTCCAATCCAGGGTGTTTTTTAGTTATAATTCCATATAGCCACCGAGCTGGTGGTAAATCGTCTTCTTTAACTAACACAATATCTCCTATGTTTGGTTCAGGATTCTGATAAGCCCATTTATACCGGTTCATAAATTGAGTCAGATATTCTTGGGACCATCGACGCCAAAATTCCTGAACCATTCTTTGAGTGAGCTGCCATCTTTTCAAACTAGTAAGAGTGGAAGTTTCGTAATTAAATTCAGGAACGAGTAGAAGAGGTTCTCCTACCAAAAAGTGACCTGGCGTCAAAGGATTTTGATCTTCAGCCGTGTTACTTAACTGGGAGATTGGACGTGAATTTAAACAGGCTTCGATTTGTGATAAGACCGTCGACATCTCTTCGTAAGTCAATGTATTGTTTCCAATAATTCGCTTCAAGTGATGTTTCGTGGATTTTATACCAGCTTCCCATAGTCCACCAAAGTTTGGAGCATGGGGTGGTATAAAATGCCAATTAGTTCCGTTATCAGCCAACGCATCTGCTATTTCTTGAGACACGCTAGATTGTTCAACAGCCAGTAAATCCTTTAATTCTTTTGCTGCACCAACAAAATTCGTGCCATTGTCACTGTAAAGGTCTGCGCAATGTCCACGTCTCGAAACGAAGCGTTTAAAAGCAGCTAAAAATCCCTTTGAGGTCAAATCGCTGACAGCTTCTAGATGAATTGCTCTCGTTGCCATGCATACAAACAAGCATATGTACCCTTTGTAGGCGTGATGACCTCTTCCTTTAGATGTCCGTAGGTTTATAGGACCAGCGTAGTCAACTCCTGTTTGGCGAAATGGGCGTGACACCGTAACCCTTGATGCAGGTAATTGTCCCATGAGTTGCTCTCTAGATTGAGCTGCATGCCTAACACATGGGATGCATTTCCGGATATGGAATTTGACTCTATTTTTAACGTCAAGAATCCAATATTTCGACCTTAAATAATTTATCATTAATTGCGGCCCTCCGTGTAAAGTCTTCTGGTGAGCGTCTACAATTAACAAATCGGTAAAATGTGACTTAGCTGGCATAATTATTGGATGTTTCCTATTTTCATCCATGTTTGCGTTCTCCAAACGTCCACTGACCCGAAGTATACCATCTTGATCAACAAACGGACTGAGTGAAGTAAGTATACTTTTCTTTTGTACATTTCCTGTCTTGTTTAAATCTCTTATTTCTGCACTAAAATATTGGTATTGAACCTTCTTAATACATATAATTAACGCTTCGTTCATTTCTTTAACTGTTAACCATTTAGGACGCTCAATAATGCTATGGCTTTTTCTGCAAAGTAAAAAACGCCGGCAATAAGCTATGACTCTGATTAATCTACTTAAGTTCGAATATTTGGTCCAAATAAGCAATTCTGGATTATCTACTGTAACATAACTGACCTTGTTTACCTTTTCTTCCAAATTTGTAGTGCATTCTAACCTTTTACAGTAGTCTATTGTTTTGTTTTTTAGCCACGTAGGGCCTTCCTTCCATAATGTGTTCGAAATTAATTCTGCTGGTTTCAATCCACGAGACGCGCAATCTGCAGGATTATCAGCCGATTTCACATGAGCCCACTGGTTGCTATCTGTAGTTGTCAATATGTCAGATACTCTATTGGCAATAAATGTCTGCCAATTAGATGGATGCTTGCTTAACCAAGCCAGGACCACTGTGGAGTCAGTCCACGCATGAATATTTTGTTTCTCAATGTTTAATACTCCAGCAACCTCACACAACAGTTTGGCCAATAACACAGCACCGCATAGCTCTAGACGAGGGATTGAAATTTGTTTGATGGGCGCAATCTTTGTTTTTGCTGTTATTAAGCGAACATTAGCCATACCCTGCTGATTAACTACTCGGATATAAACTACTGCTGCATAGGCTCGGTTGGAAGCATCACTAAATCCGTGCAGCTCCAGTGAATCACCATTATAGGAGTGCAGCCAACGAGGGATTCGATACTGAACTAATTGCATGAGTTCATTGCGGTAAGTATACCATTCTTTAAGTAATATAGATGGCAGCTCGTCATCCCAATTGATTCCTGACAGCCATATCTTCTGAATTAATAATTTAGCTGTTATGATTGCAGGTGCCAACCAACCCAAAGGATCGAACAACATAGATATGTGAGAAATAACACTTCTTTTAGTTACAGGTATTTCTAATTCCGGCAGATTCACCGTGTAAACAAATTCATCAGCTTCTTTACACCAGGTAAGTCCTAATATTTTCATAACTCTGTCTGTTTTTAACTCTAATGTTTTATCTGTAGCTTGGGCTTCATTCATGTGCTTTGATAATTCTAAATTATTACTATTCCACTTTTGCAACACGAATCCTCCTCTTTCTAATAACTGCTTTGTTTGACTATAAATCATTTTTCCGTCTAATATGTTTTGGCACCCTGTCATCAGGTCATCTATATAAAAATCTTGCAGAACAACATGCCGCACAGCAGAAGAATATTTTTCCTCGTCATCTGCTAACTGACGTAGTGTTCTAACAGCCAAATATGGGGCTGAAGCAGTGCCAAATGTGACTCTTAACAATCTTAAATGCAGAATTTTTGCATTTGGGTCTGGTCTCCACAATAATCTTTGATAATCTACATCCTCCCTGGCAACAATCACTTGCCGATACATTTTGACAATATCAGCCACTATGCAGATGGGATGCATTCGCCATCTCATTATAATATGCCTCAAATCTGCCTGTAAAGTTGGGCCAACCATCAGCTCACTGTTTAATGATACACCATTCTTTCCTACGCTGGATGCATCAAACACCACTCTAACTTTAGTGGTTGCCTTGTCATTTCTAATTACTGCGTGGTGGGGCAAATACACTACATTTGGTTTGTCAACTTCATCAATTGGGATTATTTCCATGTGGCCCAGGTTGATGTATTCATTGATTACTTCGGCATACTGTTCCTTCATCTCGGGATTGCTAGCTAACCTCTTCTCCAAATTAAAAAATCTACGCAATGCTATATCTTTTGTTTGACCATTTACGCAGTGTGGTGTAGCTGTATTAAATGGCAATCTCACAATGTAACGACCCTCAGCATCTCTTTGAGTTGTTTTCATATAAAATTCCTCACATTTTATTTCTTCTTCTGTAAAATGCTTTTTGAGCATTGGTGCTTCTTCTACTTCCCAAAACTTTCTTAGGAGATCATTATGATCTACATTTAGCGTTAAATAGCTTCCACATGCATTATCATTTTTATTTTGAGTAACCTCTCCTGACAATATCCATCCCAACTCCGTATCTTGTGCTATTAGAGACTCCGGAGGACCCTTACTAAGCCCTTGTTTCAGAACTTTGCTATACACCGAAGAACTCAAAAGAATATCTATCTTTCCGGGTGTATCCCAAGTAGGGTCTGCTAAATTATATTGTTTCAGTTCTTCCCACAGTGGAAAATCAATTTTGACTGCAGGAAGACTTGAGGTAAGTTTCCTTTGTACATGAGCCTTGACTGTTATAACAAAGTTGGAATTGTGCATTGATTGCAATTTGAGGTATACAATATATTTTGAGGTCAATGCACAATCCTTATCATCTTCTCCCAATCTTAGTGAGTATTTATAGCTCGTGTACTTTTTAAGACCTAACAACTGAACAGCTGACTCTGTTATATATGAAGCTTGTGAGCATTGGTCCAGTAACGAACGGAGTGTTACTTGAGAATTCATACTGGATTTGACTTTTACTAAGGCCGTGGGCAACAAATCATGACTTCTGGAAGTTGCAGCACAATTTGTTACTGTGTTAGTTAAATCATCTTGTTTTGTATCCACTGTTTGATTGGCTTCTACTTTAAGAGCAGTTGACCCCGACGCATCTTTAGAATGAAGTAAAGAATGATGTTTGCGTTTACAAATCCGACATCTGGTCGGCAAACGACAGGCATATACAGCGTGACCTGACCCGAGACAATTGAAGCATAATGACTTAGATTGAACGAAATTACGCCGTGAGATTACATCTTCATTACAAAATTTTTTACAATGACCTAGTTTGTGTTCAGCGTGACAAAATATGCATGACGGAGAAGCTACATGTAAGGTTTTGACAGGGGCATTTTTTGTAACAACATTTTTTTGAGCCTTGTTATCCAAGAATTCCAATGACCGAAATCTCTGCTCTAAAAACTTTGTATATTGTTGCCAAGTAGGCAAGTCTTCAGAATATTCACAAGTTTTTGCCTCCCATAATTTACGAGACTCGGCGTCTAGTTTTAAACTTAAAATATGAATAACTATTACATCCCATGTCTCAACCTTGATGCCTAAATTCTTAAGCGCATTCAAACAATCGCTACTTGTATCTAATAATTCTTTCAGTGCAGTGGCTGACTCGGTATTTATGTTTTTCTGACTCAATAAACGTTTTAAGATGCAATTTGCCATATACTTTTTATTATTGTAGCGACTATTTAATTGTTCCCAAGAGGTTGTATAATTCGTTGCACAAATTGGTATGTTTCTCAAAAGTTGATCAGCTTCCCCGGTTAAATGACTTTTTAAGTATTGAAGTCGCTGAACATCATCTAATGAGTTATTAGAATGAATTAATGATAAAAACAAATCCCGGAAGGTGATCCATTCTGAGTACTGTCCTGAAAATATTGGTAACGTAATCTTAGGTAATTTAACATTAAATGATTTATCCGAATTTTCTTTTCCAACGTGTTGCGATACAACTTCAACCTTTGTACATAATCTATTAAGTGTTTCTTTCAATTCCGTTTTATAAAGTAAATACAAATCTTCAGTGCAAGTATACGTCTCCTGCTTGTAATATTGCGATTGCTTGTATTCAGATTCTTTGACTTCACACAAAATTCTACGGTGAATGTCCATGAAGGATGCCCACTTCGCCTCTAAATTTTCTAATCTAACTTCTACATATGCTTTTGTTATGCGTTCTTTAGGAGACTTTTTGAAGTTAGACTTATCCCGGTTAACAGCATCATTGATGTCTATTTGTAATTTATTGAAGCCTTCCATCTTGTGGTGTCTAATATTACTTTTAATTAAATATTCAACTTAAAAACAAGATTACAAGTTACTGTATGTAAAATCACAGAAACTTTTCTTAGTCGCTGGAGAGATAACTCATTGATATTTTTATAAGTCGCGGAAGAGGTAATCGTTGAAATTTTTCTAAGTCGCTGGAGAGATAACTCGGTGAAATTTTTCTAAGTGTTTTAACTTTTCGACACTTGTAAAATTTTGAGCATGGATTCCCCGTCACTCCACTTTTTGCTAAATTTTTCTAAGTCCATGCATTAGTTATCACAACACAATTTTCTAAGTTACTTTCTTCTAGATTATAAGGTTCAAAATTGTTTAACAGTACTCACGGTTTTTTAGTCCACACTTTACTCCACCACACACATACACTCACGTACGCTGCTGCTTGTTACGACGTCTCGATCCGCTAGATGGCGCCGCCTGGTTCCCAGCCGCTCCTCTTCTGGGGATGTTGCGCCCCAAGCAGCGATCCACTGCCTATAGGTGCGCTGAGAACGAGAGATTATCGGGAACCGTCGAACACGGAACGATATCGCGTTCAAAATTTTACCGGAACTTCCGACTACGAAGGACCATGAACAAAACGTTTCCGGCGATGCGTTAGGGTCCAATAAATAATACAAGATGATTTCTATGAACGACAAAATTTAATAAAAAAGCTTTAGTATTTATACCGGTGCTTGTAACGAAACCATAGTGCCATTTAATTTTCTACTAGCGCCATCTATTGACCACAACTTAAACTAATCGATTGTACAGAACAAAATTATTTATTACTATATTGAACACCCGGAGCTACGTGTAAGCCGTTCATAAACCGCGAGCGAAGCGAGATCATGGAAACCGTGCGCCCCAACACGTATAGATTAGGTTAGAAGGGTATGGCGAAGGTCTTGTATTAGATTAGTACCGTAGACACAGCACAAAGAGTTGTTCTTCAGCCGTTTGATTGCGTTGTCGGCGTTTAATGCACGACCTAGGCGTCTAATTAGCCGACTACTTTAACCGAATGGCCGTGACCAATAAGTATAATGAAATTATTTAACTTTGTAAATTCCTAATCAATGTTAGTTTTTAACAGGCAAGAAAATCCAGATTGGTACTTTCCCAAAAATGTGACTGTAACTAAACCTGACGGAACTCAAGTAGCGGCACGAACTTACCTGGAGATCAATAACCCCAGTAAACTTAAAAGTGGGGAGGATTTACCTCCCGACAGACGTCCATCCAGCACATATTTAGAGGTTGGTGAATATCCTCTACCTCTGTAATACCTAATATCTCTCTTCCTTCTATATAGTCAACACCAATAACCATTTGACCTTGACCCTTGTTCTCAAAGGACTCACGTGATTGATTCCTGTGACGGTCAAATTGTCAAGTTGTTTGGCGATTATTATACTCGTACATACTTTTTTTTTTTCGTGCGGAAATCGCTGGCCAGCGGGGGCGGTTATGTCGGGCTTGAACCGACTAAAACCGCACGCCGTCTCGGGTCTACAGACAGTATCTAAGTATACCGTACTACTGTAAGGTTGCCCATAGAGCATATCCCTCGCACCCCGACTGACCCTGGGCCATCTCCGGTATACTCGTACATACCTATTTACTAAATTACTTGACCGGGCTGACTGTGAGTTTGTAGGGGGTAACCTCGGGATCTACTGAATCGACTTCAAACATTAAAAATAACATAACTTCACGCCTGTATCCCCGTAGGGGTTGGCAGAGTTGTATTACACACCCACGGTAAACATTATTTTGCCAATAGAAAGTTACATTATTTGTTGGTGTCATAGGCTAAATATCATCACGCTATTACCCAAGGGAGCAGAGCACTAATCATAAATATCAACAAATTCGGCATATTCCTATACATTATCTCAAAACTAATAAATTACGGGCTTCGAAATACCCCACGGACGGGCGAAGCTATAATATTATAAAGAGGAAATATTTGTTTGTTTGCAATCGATAAATTCTGAAACTACTGAACCGATTTCAAAAACCCTTCCATCACGAAAGTCCCGATATTCTCACGGGATCGGAGCTCTACGCAGTTGAAGCCGCAGGCAACAGCTAGTATACTATAAAAAGTTGGCTGCCAGGAATTTATTTATTTATTTATTTATTTATTGATTAGAACAGCCATTGGTTAATACAACAATACTATGCTATAATTACACAAACGATCGATCTATATGGTTGTTTAACCTTTTAAGGCAGCCACTGCATGCTCAATTTTGATCGAGTTCAAGGCTCAAATCGGGCCGGCACAAAAAAAAACAAACAACATAAAATACACAAACGTCACAAGAAAAGTTTTAAAATAGTAATAGATTAATTTGTCACAATGGTGCATAATGTCAAATTTAAATGTAAATTAATGTCAAGTAAGTAATTATAATGCAATCATGTCAATTAAACAGTTATTATGAGTTATATCTAAAAAAGGATAATAAAAAAAAAAAAAAAAAATTGAATGAATACATATCAACTTCAAACAAATTAATGTCAAACGAATCAAATCAAGTTAAAATCAAAATCAAAATTACAATCAAAATCAAAATTAAAATCATAAATTAAAATCACAATTAAAATAAAATATAAATCAAAATTAGTTTCAATGACCAATCAGGAATGCCTTGAGAATCGCTAACATTGTTCTAGGTCAACTTTAATTTGATCATTTTTTTGAAGGTGGTGAGTGAATCATGGTAGATATCCACTGACGAACTGCAACTATTAAGTAACCGACATAGGCGGGGAATGACTGAATTCCTACCAAACTCTGTTTTCCTGAGAGGGGCTGCAAGAGGTGCGATCGCTTTCCTCGGGTTTCTCGAAGGCACAGTCAGTCTAAATTTACTCAATAACTGTGGGCAGTCTATCAGCCCTCTCATAATTTTGAACAAAAAAGACATATCCAAAAAGTCTCTACGCTGGGCAAGAGATTGCACACCGAAGTGTAGCTGCCTCTCATTGTACGACGTCAAGGAATATTTCAGTCCTACACTGTGGCATAAATGCCATAAGAACCTCTTCTGTACTCTTTCCAGTCTTAAAGAGTGAACAGCGTAGTGCGGCCTCCATATTTGACTACAATACTCCAAAATGCTACGGACTAAGGTGTTATATAATAAAATCTTTGTATTTGGTCTTCGGAAAGCTTTTCCATTACGAATGACAAAACAAAATTTGATTTGCGTAGGTTTTTTTTTTTGCGAGCCTCTCTCTGCTAACGATGATGAAACTTGCCCCTGTTTCGTGATGACTGAAAGTAAGTATAGGTACCTACTACCTACTTTTGAAGTAACTTCTTTTGAAGTGACGCATCGGTAGCTTAGTGGTTAAGGAGTCGGCCTTACGATCGAGAGATCCCGGGTTCAAATCCTGGCCATTACACTACCGACGAAACCCTACTACTACTAACGCGAGTAATTTAGCTTAACTGGAGATCTTAGAAAGAATATTGGTAACTTCAGTTACTAATATTCTTCAAAAGAAAAAAACACAATCCAAGGCAGCAAATGTCTGCTTACCTACCTTTTATCTCCATGGTATATCTTCAATCCAACATACTACATGTTTAAACAACTGTTGCTTAATGTTTCAGACAATTGCTCTTGGCGCTATAGAATCACACCTTCCAGCTGAATATATTGCATTTCTCTTCTCGTTCCCTACCAATGGAAGAATGGCTCCTAAACAGTTCAGAGATCAGCTGCCATACCCGTTTAGTACCTAGTTGTAAATAATAAATAAGTTTACATTTATGGGTTTTATTCTTTACTAACTGTTACTCGTGGCTCCGCCCACGGGGAATACTAGTCCCGATCCCGTTAACTTGTGTTGTGGTCTAAAACCAATTTCGCTTATTGTCTTTCTGAGACGCCGGTTTTGGGTTGGTTGAATGAGTCCATAACGGACTAGGTATATATATATATAGAGATAGATAGAGAGAGAGAGATATATATATATATATATATATATATATATATATATATATATAACTGTTTCCCGCGACAACGTCCGCGATAAGTTCGGTATAGGTCAGGATATATTTCATTCTGCAGTCTCGGCCCTAACTCATAGTAATTCATTTCATCGTTATACTGATATTATAAAGAGGAAGGCTTGCTCGATCTTGATTTTATTATATTGATTGTATGTTTTCACCTTTTAGCTGCAGCTATGCTGATGATAATTTGGATATTGACCATGCATGGATTCTACTGAACTCCAAGAAAAATTCGTGAAGTTATGAACAATATAATAGTTGCTCTACTGCTTGCAACACTTCCATAACAGCATGATGATATATGGCGAAGTTTGTACTTAGTGGTTTTCACGTGATCCAAATTTAAAAATATGTTCCTAGTCGCGATGCCGATCGCTATCGCTCCTAGAATACCTACAGTTTTTTCCTCGTTACAATATTAATTCATTTATTACAGATATGTATCATATAGATTAAAATGACTCAGTTTCTAAGTATTGTATTGGTCAGAGGTCAGAGATAATAAGTACGCAACAGTTATGAAATCGTAACGAGGAAAAAACCAATGAATAAGTACATATTATTTGTATTTATTGCTACTTATGTGTTCTAAGAGCAAAACCGAATGCCGATAAGCGGTTTTTATAATCTGGTTGAGATGTCAGTAGAACCGCAACGTCAGCTCGCTGACAATTTTGTTGTGAAAACGATGGACCTTTATATTAAAAATTTGAGAAAATTGAGTGTTTGCTCTGTAGGATCGATGTTGGACATCATTTAGACCCAGTTTGGACAGGCCTCCTTCACTCCATATACTTGCGCGCTATAATTACCTACCGCCCGGCCGAGCGGCCTCGGGCCGTTTGCGGACCAAATTTCAGTGCGGTTTTCACTAGCGAAGCGCACGCACGCTGTTTAATTTTAATCGCTCCGTTCGTACGCGTACCTACGATGCCGTCTGGTGCCTTATGTGCTGTAGACGGGAGCAAATCAAGTAAAAGAAGGAATAAACACCTAACATTTTTCCATTTACCTGTCAATGAAGAAAGGTAAGTGATAAATTATTACTGTTTTTTGTCGTTTCAAAATTATTTTTAATAGGTCTAGTCTATATGATACATGATTAGATTGCCTTTCAGACACAGATTTACATATTTTTGTTACATAGAAACGTCATGCTTACCTTAAACACTATTTTAACAAAATTTAAAATTATTAATAAATTGAAAATGTTAATAATCATTCAATATATTTATTAGTATTATTTATTCATAATATAAAATTTTAGGATTGCCTAGTTTGGGATCTATTATTAATTCGTCATGTCTGTGTCATTCTGTCCGTCTGTCTTATCTAGGTACCCATCTCCTTCCTTAGACCTGTCCAATTTTTTTATTTATTTTTATTTTTTTAGGCGTGAAACATGGGCTGAATTGATTGGCAGGCCCGATTTAGCAAGGCCAGACACCAAGCCAAGAAGTCATTATGTGTGTTGTCTTCATTTTGAAAAGTCGGTGATTATTCATAAACCACAATTACGATTTGACGCTTTGCCTACAAAACTGCTGCCATCTCTACCAACTACTTCAAGTGCCAGTACTGAACCAGAATCTAAGGAAATATCGACACAAACCAAATATTCGAATATTAATATACTATCAGCCATTACCATCAAAGGCGCAGATACAAAATTTATTAGATTCAGGATTTTTCTACATTAAAATTTCATAACCGAGAATTTAGAAAGGGTAAGAAATTTATAAAAAATGATATAAAATACAACACATGTAACTTTTAAAGATTTTTTATTTATTTTACCTACACACTGACCTCTATAATTATGTTTTATCTAGATGTATTGCACAGTCAGCACCAATTTATAAAAAAATATTTTATAAACAATACAATTTTAAACTAGGTGCCACCTAGTCAGAAGAAGTCAGAATATATTCAATAACATTACACAAAAAGTTATGTTAATTTAATTTTATCAAAGAGGCAGCCCTGCGATTGCTGTGGGATCGCGCGGTGCGAAGCAATCTCAACTGTACGCTTAAGCATTTAGGCACATTTTAGCATGCAGTGGTTGCTGACGCGACGGAGTAGTCTATTATAGCAGTAGGTATTGGAATTTTTCTACTGAGTAAAGTATCTATTACGTAGTAACTATTTAGTAATCTGTGGTTTGGAACGGTGCTGTGGCTACCATTGTTGAAGATGAAGAAAACGAGGTCTTACCCTTGCCTTTGGACGATAAATGTTGACCAACTGAAATATCTAGACCAGTAAGGACTTAGTTTAGTTTAGTTTAGTTTACCTGGGCTGTTCCGCACTTAGCCTCTTGATTGGGCCATTGTGCGTAGCATCTTACCTCTCACTCCAACCAACCCAGATCTTCCCAAAAAGTCAGCAGCCTTTTCAGGTTTCCACATGCTTCCCGGAGAGACGCTGGTGACTGGAGGAATTTCGCCCGTTGTTCGGCCACGCTCATGCACTATGTAAGCACATGATGTGGCGTTTCTTCTGCCCCCATGCAGCCTCTGCACAGGGGGCTGTCCGTCACACCTATTGTAAATAGATGCTTGTTTAGAGGACAGTGACCGGTCAAGATGCCTATGACCTTGCGGATCTGGTCCCTTTTTAATCTGATGAAGTTTCGGCTAAACGTTTTTGATGCTACCGGAACTGCATTCTTTGTTTGCCTGCATCCTTCAATGTTTGTCCATTCTTTTTGATGGGTTTCTTCCGTATTTTTCCGCAGCCAAGTTTTGACCTGTGCTTGAGGTATAGGTAGTATTGGTTCCGGTCCATATACTGTTGCCCCTGATCCTCTCTTGGCCAATTCATCGGCTGCGTCGTTGCCGAGGGAGTTGCTGTGTCCCTTGATCCATTACAGCGTGACCTTGTTTGTGTTTGCAATGGATTGGAGTGTATTGTGACATTCCAATATGAGGACAGAGGTTATGGTGTTGCTTTTCAGAGCTTGGAGTACGGATGCACTGTCTGATATGATCTTTATATCTAGATCTTTGACGTCTCTGGCGGCAATCGTCTCCGCCGCTCTCGTTATGCCAATACATTCAGCTTGGAATATTGTACTTAGCTTGTCCAGGGTGGTTGTTATTTTGATGTTTAGGTCATTCGAGAAGACACCTGCTCCGGTACCATATGTGGTTTTAGAGCCGTCTGTGTATATCCTAACTTCTTTGACGCCAGAGCTGTCTCTTTTTTCTTCAGTAAGTTGAATATGATAATTCCTTTCGAAGACGTGGTGACATGGTATTCTGTCTACGGGCGCCTCAAGAAGTGGTATCTTCTTTAGGATTCCCTGTAGAATTTTTGAATGCTTTGTTCCAGTATTCTCTTTCCAGAGCCCATTACTTTTCAGTCTTAAGGCTGCTGCCTTGGCCTCCTCCTTTATGATTAGATGCAGCGGTCTCAGGTTTAGGAGGTGCTCTAGTGCGGCTGATGGAGTGGTTCTCATGCATCCAGTGGCTGCTGTGCTCGCTAGGCGTTGTAGACTCTGGAGCTTTTCTTTCACAGTGATCAGTTCTGTTCTGGGCCACCATACAACTGATCCATAGGTTAGAGAAGGCCTGATAATTGCCGTATACAGCCAAAGTGTTATCTTTGTGTTAAGACCCCAGTTCTTACCAACGAGTCTTCTGCATTGCCAAAAAGTTATGCAGGCCTTTTTCATTTTAGCATTTATGTGGCTAGTCCAATTCAACTTATTGTCAAGTATGATGCCCAGATATTTAACTTGAGTTGTTAGGGCTAGTTTGGTATTAAATAGTTTTGGTAGTTGTAGTTCTGGTAACTTTCTTTTGTTGGTGAAAAGGATAAGTTCTGTTTTTTTCGGGTTTACTGATAATCGGTGTTCTTCGCACCATTCTTCCACAATCTGAAGGGCTGAGCGCATGACTTTGCATAGCACGTTCTCAGCCGTTCCGCTTACCAGTAAGGACTTATTCAAACTTATTTTATGAACCCATGTACCTTTTTTTTTTTTTTTTTCGTGCGGAAATCCCTTTGGATACCCCCCCGCGTGCCAGCAGGGGTGGTTATGTCGGGCTTGAACCGACTAAAACCGCACGCCGTCTCGGGTCTGCAGACGCCGGGGTGTAAGGTTGCCCATAGAGCATATCCCTCGCACCCCGACTGACCCTGGGCCATCTCCGGTTTCGAGATGGCCCCCTCGGGTTTGGGAACCACGGTGTCCCCGTCTTGCCCCGGTTATGTACCCATGTACCTGCCGATTATTGTACTTCCAATCCCATCAACTTTCGTCTAATTAATTTTCTTGTGGTTTTCAAGACAGCTTAACTTTTACTGGGACTTCTTGAGTGCCATTGCTCGATGTGTTCGGTGGGTCTCTGCTGTTGATCCTGGTGTACCTACAGTTAGTCAAAATTAAGGTCATAGGTCAGAACGCCTAGAGCAACAGAGGATAAAAAGCCCTGAATTCTATTTGCATTATGTGGAAATTGAAGAACCCAAAACTCAAAAATAAGCTAATACACATTTTTACGCGACTGCGCCAGTAGGAGGGTTTTTCGAGACTAAGTATATAAGTATGTATGTATAATAGTGTGTGACACGCTCTGCGGCTTGAACAGCTCAAGTGATTTTAGCTTCAAAGGTGTCGTTAGATTCATATTTACTGTGAGAGTGACACTAGGTAGGTATATCAGAATTTAAAAAAAAGAAAATGGCGAACTCTTCGCGCTAAAATGTATGTTGTTAAAAGAATATTTTCACTCAAACTTATCGAGTAGGGTATCAAAATCAAAGGCTTTAAAGGTGATTTCAATTTCGGCGGGTACCATTTACAAATCATAAACCTAAAGAAAATTAATGGGTCCCGCCTGCTATCAAACTAGTTTCGGCCTTTTTAGGACAGTTGGCTTTTTATTTTTTTTTATTTTAAATAGTAAGTCATAAGATTCAGACCCCTTAATATGAACCGTAATCTGATGTAACTCTGTAATACAACGATGTGTAATTGTAAAAGTGTTTATCAAATGCAGGCGACGAAGTAGCCATAATGACTAACAATGTACTTAAAACCTTTGTGTTCATGTTCAACATTGATAAAAATGTCGTAAAAGTTATAACGTAATACTAATTTTAATTCTTCGCATAGCGTGTGGTGTGCCTGCTTGCTGATGTACCTATATTTAATACTGATTACGTAAGTTCGGAATGGCGCTCCTTAGAGGTGCAACTACCGGATCTCCTTCCAAATCAAGGACTAGTGCCACCGGTAACGCCTGGAGAAGTCCAGACTGCTTTTCGTCGCATGAAGAATCGGAAAGCTGTCGGAGCCGATGGAGTCACCATCGAGACCTCGAAGGCGATGGATCCCCGTGTTATGGGCATCCTCACAAACTTTTTCAACCGCATACTCCTCACCGGGAAGATCCCAAGCCAATGTAGGTTGAGTATCATTACTCCAATCTTCAAAGGCAAGTCAAAAGTCGAAAGTCAAAAGTCAAAAACCATTTATTTTGTATAGACCATTATACGGGACTTACAAAACGTCAAAAAAAATCTAATGTTTGGCAAATGGACCACCGGTTCGAAACGCGGCCCTGTCCTGAGAAGACTCCGGCAAGAAACTCAGCGGGCTGTTTTTTTTTTGGTCTATTTACAAACATATTTACTTAAAAGGAGTCGGTGCAGGAGTGTGGCAATTACCGCGGTATAAACGTAATGTCTCATACTTCGAAGCTCTTCAAGAGATTCCGATTCCGTTATTCGAACCGCCGCCGTTGCCGACACGAAATCCTTCGCCATCACAGTCGGAGTACACCAGGGATCTGTCCTTAGTCCGTTTCTGTTCAGCGTGATACCTATTAGACATGGTTTCGGACAGCATCAGGGACCCGCATGAGCAACCCTTTTTTTTATATATTTTTAGTCCGTCTAATTGACTGTACCCCGCCTGATGGTAAGCTAAGGTGAAGTCCAAAAAGTAGTGGCCACCATTTACACATTTCTACAGATCCCACACCCCGTCCGAATATGTCCGAAACTTGGTCGAGCACACGGACCAGGTTAAGTACCTTACTCTGATTGTTAATTTGGGATCTGTACTTCACGCGAATGGTACCATCTATTGCGACGTCAAGGCAAGCATTACAGCCGCGTGGGCCAAGTGGTGTGAGATGACTGGTGTCATTTGTAATACCCAAAATGTCGGTTAGATTGAAGAGCACGTCTGTAAAACCATAATTAGGCCTGTCCTTTTACATGTATTTGAAGCGTGGCCATTGCTGGAGCGACACAAGCAGAAACTGAGTCTCACGGAGATGAATATGCTGCAGTGGATGTACGAAGTCACGCGCAAAGATCGCAGCAGGAACGCCTGCATCCGCGGCAGCCTTGATTTCCGAGACATCACAGATAAAATGCAGGAGTGTCACATTCGCTGGTGCGGCCACGTTTTGCGGCAACCGCCAGGTTACATGGGTAACAAATGTCTGGATATACCACTTCTGCTGGGCCGCGATAGGAGGGGGAGACCCAAGGGTTGCTGTTTTGACGTTGTAAGGGATGACATGAGTGCCAATGATATCACTACCATGGATGCCCAAAATCGTGCGAAGTGGAGTGGAAAAAGCAGGAAAGCGGACCCTGGGCTCCGAGGTGTAGCCTCATGCAATCGGGACACAACGCTAAGATGATGATGATGACGTAATTTGGAATGGAGCCCATTTCAACACTCCGGGCGTACGCGGGAGTACGACGTACTTACACGCGCTTAGTTTGGGTCTAGATTGTGTTGCTTGATGCAACCCTGCGTCAAATGTAATAGAATATTTATTTATCCCGCTTGGTTATGTATCATTGTATCGCTGTACAGCCAGCATCAGATTGATCTTAGCTTGCAAAGTAATCAAAAAGATCTGCATGAATTCAAATTGATATTAGCAACCAGTGTTCAAATTTATGTACCTATCTAAGCATCCAGAGTGGTAAAAACAGCTTAGCAATCAGTTTTCCATAATAATCCAAGCTATCAAAGTGTTCAAAATTATACGTGCGAATACATCGCTCAAAGGTGTCTAGTATGTAAGCATTCAGAGTGCTCAAAAATATCTTCCATATTACGAAAATCCAATTGTAATACTTTTGATTTGATGATGATATATGTCCAGGAACATATATAGGCGATGATTTGTACCACATAAGCGGCATTCTACAGAAGAATGGGTACAATGCACGGATCAGACCACCTACACACACGAACAAGATCCCAGACTGTAAAGTGAAAAGACATACAACTGTCTCTGTCAAAACTATTTTCACACCTTTTAAAAAGCTGTCGCAATAGCTGCGCACACCCAAGAATAGCTTTCCACTGGACAAGCCGGGAGTATACAAGATTGACTGTAGCTGCGGCAGTTCTTATAACAGTCAAAAACAATGAACCACACAAATTTGCAATTGCTCAAAACCTAATGGAGTCCGGTACCGCCCACTGGATCGAGTTACATAACCCGCCGATGCTCTCGACAGAACGCCACTACATACCAAAATTGGATAAGGAAGGCATTGAAATTAAAATGTACAGAAATTTCAATCGTGAGAATCGGGTTCTTTCATTCTTTCGGAATTTTTCAAGACAGACAAGATAAGGCAATTCCTTGTCTTGTCTGTTGAAAAATAATCAAACAAACCAAAACAAAATCGCGAGTAAGCGTCGCGCATCGTGTGTCGCGATCCTGACCGTGTTGGAATGTGTAGTGAAACCAGTGGTAGTGGTATTACGCGTCAGGGATGAGTACAAAAGAGGGTAGATCGATATATTTACTCTTTAACTTAATCTTTAACTGTACTCCTATATAATTATTAAAGAAATTATGACCAACGGGGCATAATCACGGCATAATGTAATTAAATAGTAATTAATTAATTCGTCAAAATGTGACGAATTAATTAATTACTATTTTTAAATCTTTTCTTGTGACGTTTGTGTATTTTATGTTGTTTTTTTGTGTATATGTGGAGTAATCAAAATCGAAGTTTAAATTGGCTTGTTTAATACCTAATGAAACGGGCCGATTTGAGCCTTAAACTAGATCAAAATTAGGCATGCAGTGGCTGGCTTAAAAGGTTAAACAACTAAATAGATTGATCGTTTATGTAATTATAGCATAGTATTGTTGTATTAAGCACTGGCTGTCCTAATAAATAAATAAATAAACTCTGAACGCACATACAAATATGAACACTTTGATAGCTTGCATTATTATGGAAATTGATTGCTAAGCTGTTTTGAGAACACTGTAGTTGCTAATATCACAGATTACATAATCTAATATCAATTTGAATGTATGGTGTGCAGACTTTTAGAGTACTTTGCAAGCTAAAATCAATCTGATGCTGACTGTACGAAGTATATTAAACTTATAGAGAGCTATAAAAATGGATAGCTTTTAAACCTAAACATCAATTTTGGACAAGCTGTGTTTAAATACTTCACACCAATTACAATGTTCCTCTAAATAGATACTTACCACCTACAGATTTACAGACGCGTTATAGCGCACATTGGGAGTGACCCTTAATCTAGTAGTGAACTGCATTAGGCTTATTCACGCTACACACGCGCTTAAGTGATTTTTCAAGAGTAGGTATAAGCACAGAGTAGCTGGCGTCAACGTCAACGGCCAACAGTCTGACCAACCGGCCCTTTTCAGGGCCAGCTGACCCCATTGCACGAGGGGGTCGGGGTATGGCGGGCCTGCAAGGCCCGCGGGGGGGGGGTCGCTCCAGGTAGTGTAGTGTCCCCTCTGATAACAGCAGAGGGGACACTGCGAATGGCCCTGGGTCAGTCTGAGTGCGAGGGATATGCTCTATGGGTAACCTTACACCCCGGCGTCTGTAGACCCGAGACGGCGTGCGGTTTTAGTCGGTTCAAGCCCGACATAACCGCCCCCGCTGGCCGGCGGGGGGGTATCCGAAGGGATTTCCGCACAAAAAAAAAAAAAGGTATTAGCACAGATTACATAATATTATTCTATAGGAAATGAAATTGTAAATTATGAAAAGGGTCAGTGGAAAAGGTTATCTACATTAATATTGATTAAGAGATTAATGTATAAACAAATATACAATAGAATAATGAATTTCTATAGCCCTTTAAAATAGTTTCTAGTGACGTTGTTTGTAAGTATTTATACCTGTAGCCTACAGGAAAACCAATGTCTTCATCCGAGCGCGCCCATTCTAGTCGCAGCCAAACTTCGCACTTTGAAGCCCGGGGTCCGCTCTCCCTCTGCTACTACGCCTCTTATTGTTTTTAGGGATTTTCTTTAGAAAAGCCCTATTGCTATCGAGTTGTCGTCGACGTCGACGTCGTCGTTGCCAATTTTCTGTCACGGTTTTGGGTATGAAGGAGATGAGCTATCGAGTTGCTGTTTTCGGTAATAGATTCATGCTGGGGTGAACCATTGCAAGATAGAACAAAAAAACGCAAAAAATCGCTAAAAAAATAAAAAAACGCAAAATCGAAAATCCCTTGAGCTGAGCTCGTCTCAGGAATTCAACTTGTTTTTCTTTTGGCTTTTACTCTCAGTGAATGCCGTTTGAACCCCTAACCCCAAGAGGAAAGCCTGCACCAGAACGTTCGATAATCAACATATATTATTTTGTATACATATATATATATATTGTACGTATGCAGGTGTGGTTAGTTTATGCATCGCAGATGTTAGTGGGACCCCATATACCTATGTACATAGGGTAGGGTATAATCATCAATTCCTAACGGATAATAAAACAACAAAAGATATTTATAAAACATAATTTACTGTAGTTTCATAGTGTTCTTATGGTATTACATGTACAAACTGGCTGCGAACACGATATCTCTCTTGAGCAGCTTGATCGCTTCGCTGAATTTATTCTCGAGGTCTGTGTTACCGATATTCTTGGCAGCCTGGCACAACTGACGAAGAACCTCTTCTAGACGCCGCATGCACCTGATTATCGAACCTGCCGGAGATTTTTTTTTGTGAATTAAGCTGATTAAACCCAATAATTTGCTAGATTTATATTACTTAATAGGTGTATATGAGCCCGGGACGGTGGAGCGACTAGCACCCCTTCCCCAAACCGGGGCAAGACGGGGACACCGTAGTTCCCAAACCCGATGGGACCATCTCGAAACCGGAGATGGCCCAGGGTCAGTCGGGGTGCGAGGGATATGCTCTATGGGCAACCTTACACCCCGGCGTCTGAAGACCCGAGATTGCGTGCGGTTTTGTCGGTTCAAGCCCGACATAACTGCCCCCGCTGGCCGGCGGGTGGGTATCAGAAGGGATTTCAGCACGAAAAAAAAAAAGGTGTATATGAGCCCCACTAAAAACTTCGGGGCCCGAGCCAACCTCACCTGCGATTCTGTACACACCTCATGATTGATGGAATTGGCTTTAGAGCAAGCCTTCCACTCGAGATTAGATCAGATGGCAGTTGCTTCCGTAAAAGTCAAGATAATCCCCATCAACAGAAGAAAGCGTAGGCGAACGGATCCCTGGCTCCAAAATGCGCAATGCAACCGGGACAACCGCTGGGATCATGATGAGGAAAGTATGAAAGAAACTGTCATGTTGCGCCGACCCCAAATAATTGGGACAAGGGTAGGTAGAGATGATAACGATGATTTTTATAAAAACACACCTTCGAAAACATCAGTCATCTTGCATATCTGTAAAAATGAGGCGCCTTTGCACCACGCAAGCACAACGTCCATGAGCGTGTGCTTGAACTTGCCCACGTACTCGGTTTCATCTATATCCATTTTCGCGTCTACTGACACCTTCGCTATCCGTTGAGCGTATTCCTGTAAATACAAAAAGTAAATTTAATTATTGCTCTAGTCTCGCCTCCATTCAGCAGGTAATGAAAACCTCGTTATTGTGTTGAAGTAGCACTAAATTCTACAGGCACAGGGCAACAGGTATAGTGGATTTGATGTCCTCCTGAATTTCACCATTATTAAAAGTAGTTTTTGGACCAATAAACGTGTTTTCTTATGTTCTCTATATTTATATTTGTAGTATTTCACCTATCCATAAAAAGTCCAGGCAGCTCAGTTGTCCGAGTGTTGCCCCTGGAAAGGACCAGTCGCGAGTTCAAGTTCTGACCTGGATATTGACCCTTAAGGTGCATGTTCCGATGGCCATTCCATACATTTTACTCAACATCATTTTTCTAAACATAGACACTTTTTTCCATAGGACTATTCATTTTATCACTTTCTACAATAGATAGGTGCGCAAGTTGACTTTTTGGTAACAACTTGCTAAATTAGAGATATTTTTTTCGTAGTGTGAGTGAGTTTTGACAGTCATCATGGCGCCGCGAAGCACGCCACCTAGCAGTAATAGTACATTACGATATTAGTGCGTAAAGATGGTTATAACATGCGAGGCGGAATTTCAGCCCGAGCCGAAGGCGAGGGAGTAATTGAGCCGAGCATGTTATAACCAATACGCACGTATATCGTACGATGTTTTTTAACACATTTGCGAGGAAACAGAAAAAAAAACATTTTATATTTTGTTCATTTTTAATTATTGAAACAGTGAAATTAACAGCGCGCTAGCGCTGCCTACTGACTGGCGCCGCGCGGCGATTAGTTCGAAATTTGAATAGCAACAGCGCGCTGCTCACTAGCTGGAGTCGTGCGGCGGCGATCAGTTCCATATTTGAAATGGCAAATAATACTGTTATGGAATTTGTATGGACTATAACTTAACTATTTGCTTTGGTAACACACGCGTTTTTTATGACCCGTTTTACATATTTAAAACCGGTGGAATTAGATCAGCTTTACGAGCAAGGGTGTTAAAAAGCTCTTAACACCTAGTTTTTTAAACATCTAGTTACGTAACATTAGAAATTTTACCGTAGATGGCGTGCAAGCGATATAATAAATTTATAAAAAGCATTATATGTACCAACTATATACAACAATGGGATTCGAAAAAAAAACCATTATAATACAATTAAACAATATTATAACAAATTGTTATATTGTCCAAAAATTTAGAGATGTATTATTGTGATATGTGTACTCAAATGCAAAAAAGCTAAACGTTGCCAAACTTCGTTCGTTCGTTTGACACGTAATAAAATACATATTGCAGTTTTCGCCTGTGATAACATATGGTTTTGCGCGCGGAATTTCTTGTGCGTTATCTATACTAATATTATAAAGCTGAGGAGTTTATTACATTATTATTAGTTCTATTTATCGAGGATGGTTATACTTAGGCAAAATATTATAAAGCAGAAGAGTTTGTTTGTATGTTTGGTTGAACGCGCTAATCTCCGGAACTACTGGTCCCAATCATAATCATCGTTTATTTGTGGAACATAGGTTATTTACAGATCGTATAATAATGTTAGAATGTCCTCTATATTCTACCACATTGTGTGATGTACAAATATTTACATTTAATTCTATGTCAATACATGCAATGTCAACGAAATAGTAGTATCAAAGATTTCAAACAATTAAATAAGTTATGTCAATGACAGCAGTAAAAACAAAATAAAATAAAAAGAAAATTAAGTCAGAAATTTAAACATTCTAAAAAATTATATTAAATTAAATGTCCTTGTCACTGAGATAATCATCAATTGAGTAGTATGCTTGATGATTGAAAAAATATTTTTGTGTTGGATAGCCCATTTATCGGTGAAGGTTATAGGCTATATATCATCACGCTGCTACATAGGGGAGCGGAGCAGTAATCATAAATGTCAACAAATCGGACAAATTTCTATACATTATTGTAGAACTAATAAATTACGGACATGTATGGGACAAATTGGTGCCACGGGCGAAGCCGCGGAGCACAGCTATATATAATGTTTTGTGATGCTACATATTTTCATTGGTTCAAATTGCAATACTTTTAGTTTAAAAATTATAGTAATTATATTTCTTTATTTATGACAACTAGTTATATTTCAGACGGACAAAGGAACATTCTTTTTAGTGTCTCAAGTAGGCGAGTCTAGGTATATATAAATAGATCTACGCTACGGCTCGGCAGGATGTTGTGGTGCGTTCAGAATTGTGAAAGAGTTTACCCTAATTAGATTCTTTTTCTTATTCATTACTCAATTTTCTACAAGGAGTACCTTTTTTATGTTTTTTTTTTGTGCGGAAATCCCTTCGGATACCCCCCCCCCCACCCCGCCGGCCAGCGGGGGCGGTTATGTCGGGCTTGCACCGACTAAAACCACACGCCGTCTCGGGTCTATAGATAAATGCTTCAAATATCCCACTAATATAATAAAATGCGACAGGTTGGATGGATAGATGTTTGTTACTCTCTCACGCAAAAACGGGTGAACGGATCTGGCAAAATTAGTGAACGGGATCAGAATTCAACGCGGGCGGAGCAGCGGGTAACAGCTAATTTATAATAATTGTACATGTATCAATTTCAAAAATCAAATCCCAGTGGCGTACGTAACGGTCTGCTCAGACGAGGTCTCGAGTTCGATCCCCAGTCGCATCGGGCACACATATCTGACTTTTCGTAGTTATGTGAGTAATTAAAAATGTTAATTATCGCTCGCTAAGTAATGTGCCCAGTAGATGGCAATAGGCTCGCCCCCTATTACATTGGGACCTAAAAACATAACTGGCGAATCGTGGGTGTGTAATACACCTCTGCCTACTCCTTCGGGGATACAGGCGTGAAGTTATGTAATGTTATCAATTTGCAAGGTAATGAAATAAAACCATTTTAAAATATAATATACATAGTTTGTATACACATCATTTTTTTTTACAAAATTTAATAGTTTACATCCAAAAGAACTTTTATTATTTTAATATTCTTGATATTTCTTTAGTTCTGCCTATCCCCACAGACAAAATTTTAATGGCTGCATTAAAAATAAGCAGACCGTTTGTTTTTAAATGCACGCCATCTATTCGTCATTATTGAGCTGAATTTGGGCTCTAGAAAGTAAACGCTCATGTCTATACATGTCGTTAACACACACGTGTTAACGACCCTACGTCTAAAATTGGTTGGATTTTAAGGCAATAATTCGATTAAGTTCAATAAAGTGTGATATCCTAGTGTCGCCGATACCTCTTCTTCGACTTATTAATGCTGAAATTACGAAAGAAACAAAATAAACTGTAATTTGTGAATGCAGCGCCATCTAGCGAGAAGATGGCCGGGAACAGTCCGTATATTCCACCTTAAGCCAGACTAGCTTAGGGACGCTTGCGGCTTATTTGAATCAATCAAGGGGTCAATAGGGATAAAATGGACAAATAAATTTTATCGTTATTTTGCTTTTAAGGGAAACAGTAGACTATTTTACTGTAATAATGAACGGAATAATCAAATATGGAGTTTGATACTTGGAATCAAAAGAAATTATTCAGAAGGTAGCTGTGTCTCGTGGTGTCGCTACGATCGGACGATCTACGAGGTTTCAGAAGTTCCAGCGAGTTCTACTCCAATGAGGTTCTACTCAAGGTATAAATCCTACCACCTGGTAAGATCATCGATCTTGTGATTTACAATTCTGTTCTATATTTGAATTTGAATCTGATTCAGTTCCGTAACGTCAATAGGTATTGTTTCAGTTGAAACGTCGTCAGCGCGTCATGAAGAATCCTAAGTTTCTCAAGACTCCTAAGAAGTACGCGTAAGTTTTCTTAAAGTAACACGAATCATTCATTGTCGCGAGTGTGAAGTGTAGTTGTTTACACGTTGGAGACGTAACGAGACGTGTTTGTTTACACGTTGAAGACGTAACGTGTTTGTCTGCACGTCGGAGGCCGAAAGCGCTCTGCGTGGGATAAACAAGCTGAGTATAGTGTTTTATTGGATCTAATGTTTGGTTCCAGCTGACGAAGGCGTCCAGCTGATTTTCCTGGATTTACATGATGGTTCAGGAAGGTTCTGGAGCAGGGTACGATGTGCCCACTCCGCGACAAGGCGCGTGACCGACTTTGTCACGCGCTGGTCTATAGGCCACGTTCATAGCTTCTCGAGAGGTGTGGTACGCCGACTGGGTTCCGGGCCAGCCGCGGAGGTATTGTGTGATTGTTGTTCTCGTATGAGACATTGGACCGTCAGTACATTTGATACAATGTCAAAAGGACATTGTTAGTTTACCCGAAATGTGTCTAATTGAGACGTTTGCGAGATCCTAGAACCATTGCTCAGCTTATTCCTTCTTGGAATAACAGATACCCTTTTGTCTACAGGTAAAGTTGGGTGATTCGACAGGAACAGCTGTAATCGCGTGCTCGCCCGCATTCCCCATTTGGTGAGCCAGATTTAAGTTACTACATTGAACCCTAGTTGCTTCGCGACATGGTAGAGATGCCTAGTTGCTCGCGACACGTGGCTTCACGCGCCTAGAATCCTGAACGCGTTCCCTATGTGCTAGCCTATGTACTATATCAGACTGTAATCTATCACTGTACCAAAATTCAGCAATCAATTTACCAAACACGTTTAGCCGCTTAAGAGTAATTGAGTAACAAACATACAAACATTTAAACAAACTTTGTCATTTATAATATTAAGTAATAAGTAGGATGGCTAATGAATATTGTATCCTCATTCACCCCTTGATCTCTATTCACCCTGTTTTACAGTACATAAAATGTTTGTTTTTTCAAGCAACTATTTACTCATGTGTGGCAAGCTCACCTGTAATTGCCTGAGCACTTGGCTGAGCTCCTCGCCCGTGGCCGACGACTGCGAGGAGTTCTCGTCGCACACGAAGCAGCTCACAAGCGCCGCGCTCTGTTCGGAACTCAACGAGTTGAACACGCCGTTGAATATCAGCTCGGTTAGGAGGAGTTCATCCGCACTAATGAGAACAAAATAAACTGTTGAAGAGTAGTTGTCACCAAGGGGGACTGTACTTGAATATATCTGTTACATAGGTAAGATTTGTTAGAGGTGTTAACAAATAACCCTGAAGAATGACCAACCCTACTAATTTAAAAAGACATGCGATAATGGCGCCACAAGTACTACCCGAGCAGATTTAAAGAACATGAGGAGTACTTCGTGTGAAACTTAACAATAGGGTTACCTGTCAAGTTCCCCCAAACCGTGGCAAGACGGGGACACCGTTCCCAAATCCGAGGGGCCATCTCGAAACCGGAGATGGCCCAGGGTCAGTCGGGGTGCGAGGGATATGCTCTAAGGGCAACCTTACACCCCGGCGTCTGAAGACCCGAGACGGCGTGCGGTTTTAGTCGGTTCAAACCCGACATAACCATCAAAACATGGCCGGCGGAAATCCGAAAAAAAAATAAGAAGGGTAACCTGTCAAGTCAAATCAGTATTTTTTTACTTAAACATCAAAACGAAAAGTTCTATGAAAACTTGCAAGAAATAACCAGGTATGACGTTATATATTGGGGTGTGTGTTGGGTAACCTCCTCGAGTGTCGTTCCGATTCCGATCCCGCTGCAGTCCGGGGGGAACGGAACCGGAGCGGCCGGTACACCCTGGGCGGCGGTCAATGGCTTCCCCCTTCATGGGGTTGGCATTGATCGTCGGCTAATACCCAACGTGGCGGGAACACATCGCTCTCCGTACTCCTCTGCTTTCAGAGGAGACAGGATGAACGATGGTGTTTGTGGCTGAGGCCACCATGGGGTCCTAGGGGATCCAGGGGCGGGTTGGCCCACTGCTAACGCAGGGGCCGACGGGCACTTGTGCCGCCGCCGGTGAGAGAGGACTAGCCATCCTCTCGCGTTCCGTAATCGGCAGGTGATCAGCAACGACCTGACTGGTGGCTCCAGAAGGGTACGCTGTGAACTTGCTGACCGGAGGGCTTGCCTTTATTGGCCGGCCCACGACAAGGAAAAGTCTATAACACCCGACAGCAAAGTCGTAAAAACCTATGGATACCAGCCGACCTCCATAGTATAAAGGCTTATCCAGGTGCAGGGGGCTGCGCCTGGATGGACCACCTTTCCCCCATACTCGTGGGATATGCTATGAATATAAATCATAATATCACAAATAATACGGACAGGAACACTAATAAAAACAACGGACTCGGCAAGAAACAGGACAACGATAATGACGGAGTCTGCGCGGAGATCGCGCAGCAGTCATGCGTGGAGGTGACGCTAAATACCTCGGCGGTGTCGGAGTTTCGACACCGCCAACGAGCGAAGTCGGGCGAGTAGCCCGTTGGGTCTGGGGGTACAGAGGACCCGAAAGCGGAGGAGGCGAGCAAAGGCTCGGGCGGCGGAGGACGTCTCGGATGAGGATTATACCCTCACCGGGACGACCTCCTCCTCCTCCAGCAGTGACGAGACGTCGAAGCCGGCGTCCAAGGTCGCTGCTGGCCGCCGAGGGGCGCGAGGGGGAACGAGGGCTGGGCCATCCACCCGAGCGCCCTCAGCCCCTGGGGGGGTTATGCGAGAGTCACCGTCGAGGCCTTCCACCTCGGCGGTGCCGGAGCCGAGCGGTGGGACGCGGTCTCTCTTGGAGAAACTCCAGAGGGTGACCTCGTCGTTCCGGGGGTCCCCAAGCCCCGAACAGGAGGCGATGTTGAATATAGTGTTCAACATCGCCTCCGAAAATGAGGCCCTCGCGGAACAGCTGGCCGAGTCCCGGCGGGAGACGGCCCGGCTCGCTGCAGCCCTAGAGGAGCTGAAGAGCGTGGTGGCAGGTTCGGCGCAACCGGTGCCACCAGCGCAATTGGCGCAGCCGGAGCAGCCGGCGCGGGTGACGCGATCGTCACGGTCGACGCAGCCGGCACAGACAGCGCAGTCGTCGCAGGCGGAGCAGCAGGCGCGATCGGTGCGGCTGCCGGCCCAACCACCGGAGGAGCCCTGGGTGACGGCTACTCGTGCGCTGGAGGAGCGGATGATGAGTCGAATGGAGGCCTTAGTGGACTCCATCCGTCGTCCGCCTCTGGCGCCGCCGGTAGCCGGCTATGCGGCTGCAACCCAGAAGGGCCCCACCCGCCCGGCTGCAGGTGCATCCCTGCCGGAGCCAGCTCCTCGGCTCCCTCCCACTCAGGAGAAGGGGAAAGGCAAAGGCAAGGGGAAGGGCCAGGGGAAGACGTCCCCAGCCCTGGCCCCAGCCCCAGCCGTGGCTCCGGCTACCTCCACCCCGTTGGAAGGGGGCTGGGAGGTGGCTGGAGCCAGTAAGAAGAGGCGGAAGGCCGCCAAGAAGGACGCCAAGAAGGCCAGGAGGGCCGCGGCCGCCGCGAAGTCAGCGCCGGGGAAGCTCCGTGCCCCTCGCACTACTGCCGTCGTCGTCACTCTGACGGCGGAGGCAGCGTCGAGGGGCATGGGGTATGCCGAGGTGTTGGCCAAGGTAAAGGCCAACGTGGACCTCAAGGCCCTCGAGATTCCGGGCGTCCGGTGCAAGAGCACACGGATGGGAGCCCGGCTTCTTGAGGTCCCCGGCGCCGCCAGTGGCCCCAAAGCCGACGCCCTAGCGGCTCGGCTTAGGGAGTCACTGGATGCAGCCGACGTCCGAGTGTCCAGGCCCATTAAATGCGCAGAAGTGCGCATTACGGGCCTGGACGACTCCGTCACGGCAGAAGAGCTCAGGCTCGCCGTTGCGGAGGCCGGGGGCTGCTCCCCGGACACAGTTAAGGCCGGAGCGATACGCTTCGGCCGTGGTGGACAGGGGGCAGTAGTTGTCGGCTGCCCCATCGCGGCGGCCCAAAAGGTTGCAGACGGGCGAGCCTCCTGGTAGGAGGCTTCCTGAGGGCGCAGGCAAGGCTCCTGCAGGCCCGACCGGCCAGGTGCTTCAGGTGCCTGTCGGTGGGCCATGTGGGGGTGCACTGCACGGCGGAAGTGACGGCGGGTGACCGTTGCTTCCGCTGTGGCCAGCCCGGTCACAAAGCACGGCCCTGAAGGCCACGACCGCGGTTGCCCAAGTCGTGGAGCGGATCCGGCGGCTGGGTCTCGAGGTGGCTCTGCATAAAACCGAGGCCCTGTTCTTTCATGGGCCTCGGAGCAAGCCACCTGAGGGATCCAGTCTCATCGTGGGAGGTAATCGCATCGGCATCAAGCCCCAAATGAAATATTTGGGGCTCGTGCTCGACGGCCGATGGGACTTCGGAGGGCACAGCTCTCGCTCTGGCGCGGCTGCTGCCCAACATGAAGGGGCCCGATGACTCCTGCAGGAGACTCTACGCGGGGATCGTGCGGTCCATGGCCTTATATGGGTGCCAAATATGGGCGGAGGCCCTGAAGGCCGGAAGTGTGCGGATGCTGCGCGCTCCGCAGCGAGTGATGGCCATCAGGGTCATCCGCGGGTACCGCACGATCTCCTTCGAGGCGGCGAGTCTCCTTGCCGGAACTCCGCCATGGGACCTGGAGGCGAGAGCCCTTTCGCAACTGTACCAGTGGCGAAAGGAGGCGCGGGAGCAGGGACTGAACCCCGAGCATCGAGAAATCGAGGCCATGCAGTCCCAGCTCCGCCAGGCCATCGTGGTGAAGTGGAAGGAACGACTTGGGCGACCAAGCGCAGGGCACGCCGCAATAGCGGTAAGGCCCATCATGGAGGATTGGCTAGAGAGGCGACACGGAAGCCTCTCGTACCGACTGACGCAGGTGATCTCCGGGAAGGGGTGCTTCGGGGACCACCTGCATCGGATCAGGAAGGAGCCAACGCCTGAGTGTCATCACTGTGACGCGAGCGAGGACTCAGGGCTGCACACGCTGGCGGACTGCCCGGCGTGGGAGGTGCCGAGGCGAGACCTCGTGGCAGCCATCGGGGTGGGAGTCCTCTCGCTCGGCAGCATGATTGCGGCAATGGTGCGGAGCGCGAGCGCGTGGGCCGCCGCCACCTTCTGCGAGCATGTGATGCTCGCGAAGGAGATGGCGGAGCGCGCCCGGGAGAGGTTCAGAACCCTCCCGGCCCGCCGAGCCCGCAACATGCTCGCCTCGCGTCGCAGGCGACTCAGGCGCCGGAGGTCGCTTAACGACCTCCGTCCTCCATGAGCGCAGGCCTGGGGGTGGCAGGTGAGGCCGCCTGTCACCCCAGCAGAAGCAGGCCGGGACGGTGGGGCGACTAGCGCCTCTCCCCCAAACCGGGGCAAGACGGGGACACCGTGGTTCCCAAACCCGAGGGGGCCATCTCGAAACCGGAGATGGCCCATGGTCAGTCGGGGTGCGAGGGATATGCTCAATGGGCAACCTTACACTCTGCAGACCCGAGACGGCGTGCGGTTTTAGTCGGTTCAAGCCCGACATAACCGCCCCCGCTGGCCGGCGGGGGGGTATCCGAGGGGATTTCCGCACGAAAAAAAAAAGAAAAAAAAGGTATGACGTTATACCGTACTATTTTCAAACACTTTTCTTTAAATAGTTGGGTGGATGATTAAAAATTAAGAATAACCAGAAAATAAGAAAAGAGATTATTTACCCACAATTTTTTATTTTAATAATGGTTTATTATTTTAAATATAAGAAATCAACATATTTTTGTATGATCAGTTGTCTTGAACTGATTTGTACCCCAAAATGGACTAACTTTTCCGATCCCAGTATCTCACCAGAACACTGGGTAGAATTAAGATAAGCAGCCAAGTGCGAGTCCGACTCGCCCATGAAGGGTTCTGTAGGTAGCAGCATCATAATAATGCTTTTTTTTTAAATTTTATATTAGAGTTGATTGAATGAAAGGTAAATTGCGGTTGGGGGAACGGAATCGGAGCGGCCGGTACACCCTGGGCGGTGGTCAATGGCTTCCCCTTCACCCCTTCATAGGGTTGGCATTGATCGTCGGCCAATACCCAACGTGGCGGGAACACATCGCTCTCCGTACTCCTCTGCTTTCAGAGGAGACAGGATGAGCGATGCTGTTAGTGGTGAGATGGCCCAGGGTCAGTCGGGGTGCGAGGGATATGCTCTATGGGTAACCTTACACCCCGGCGTCTGAAGACCCGAGACGGCGTGCGGTTTTAGTCGGTGCAAGCCCGACATAACCGCCCCCGCTGCCCGGCGGGGGGGTATCCGAAGGGATTTCCGCACGATAAAAAAAAAAAAAAATAAAAAAAAAAAAAAAAAGGTAAATTGCGGTTTATGACGTGTTAGAAAAAAACTACTTACTAGATCTCGTTCAAACCAATTTTCGGTGGAAGTTTATATGATAATGTACATCATATATTTTTTTAGTTTTATTATTCTTATTTTAGAAGTTACAGGGGGGGGGGGGGTTTATTTTACATTTTACCACTTTGGAAGTGTCTCTCGCCCAAAATATTCAGCTTAGAGAAAAATGATATTAGGAACCTCAATATCATTTTTGAAGACCTATCCATAGATAGGTACCTCACACGTATAGGTTTGATGAAAAAAATATTTGAGTTTCAGTTCTAAGTATGGGGAGCCCCAAAGTTTATTGTTTTTTTTTCTATTTTTGTGTGAAAATCTTAATGCGGTTCACAGAATACATCTACTTACAAAGTTTCGACCTTATAGTTTCGGGAAAAAGTGGCTGTGACATACGGACGGACAGACAGACAGACTTGACGAATCTATAAGGGTTCCGTTTTGCCATTTGGCAACGGAACCATAAAAAACCGTTCCCGCAGGGGGAACGCACAGGTAGATTTCGTGAAGCAATTAATATTATTTTATATAGAGAACTACGGACTTTAAACAGTTAAATTTTTTTTTCTCGAAAACGGTAACTTTTAGCGAAAAACTTTTCAGACATTTATTTTAGACTTAAAAATGGCCTATCGATTAAAAATGTTTCCAACAGCAAGAATGTTCACCGGTTAGAAGTTATGATTTTTTTCCCGAAAAATTTTGGTTTTTCCCCCCTCCACTTTTAGTTAAAGTTTTAACCTTATAGGTTTATAGTTAAAAGTTGTTGGTATTCATGTATACTATGGGATAAAATTAGAACGGTTCGAATATCTTTCATGGAACGTGTAATTTTGAGGAAAAACTGATTTCACAAAAAGTGAGGCCCTACCGTCCCCTTAGGCCGGATTCTACCCGTTCACGAACTTAAACTAAGTTTACACCCAAGCAATTTTTGACCGCAGTTTGAAAGCGATCGGGGCAAAAATGCGACCGTGAGAGTGCCGCAAATTTTGGGAAGTGGAACCATACATACATATATATACTATATAAAATTTTTGACCAGTGGTCATTTCGGACTCAGGGGGTCATAACTAGACCTCCTATGAAGAAATTTTGTTAAAATTCGACAGTAGTCAAGAAACCATTTCATCGAAATCTACCTAAAAAGAATGTCAAAGTGTCATAACAATTTGATGACACAACAATTAATAATCATTCATCATGAAGTGACTAACCTGCTCAACTCACAAGCGATGCGTCCCTTCAGCTCAATGACATCAGCGGTAGTGCAATAGCCAAGCCGCCTCAGTACTCGTTTCCTCTTCTTCAATTCGTCCATCTGCAGTATACTTTTGGCTTTCCTCAGTTCCGCTTTAATGGCGCTCAGTTCTTCGAACAACTCCTGTTTTTTGTCATAAGCGGCGGTAAGAGCCCCGCGACTTTTGTCTTTGTGGAGCGGATGAGCATACAACCTAGTAATTAAAGCTAGTTTAATAAACAAAAATGCGAGTCGTACCGAAGGGTTCCGTAACATAATAGAACACATACAAATAATTTCTTACACTTACACTCTTGAAAGACCCTCACAAAGAACCTTGGGTGCACGAGGGCTATACTAAGATTTTCGGGACCTAAAGTAGAAGCGTTACAAACAACCGGGACTCAAAAGGGAATGAAGGCTTTAAATACTTTTGTAAAAGTAACAAAAAAGTTTGGTGACGCTAGTCTCCATATTAACGAGGTTTAATGTTACTTCCTTTATATTCCGTAGCACGGAGGTGCTCTAATGAGCTTGACGGTTAGGAAAGAGTTTGCTTATTACAAAATGGTCCACCAAATCGTATATATAAAGTACTAGCTGATGCTCGCGGCTCCGACCGCGTCAAATTCTATTCCTGTTCCCGCAACCCATGGGACTGTAATCTATAATGTTGACTATAATCTGTCATGTAGACCCCTATCTATCTATCCTTGTACCAAATTTCAGCCAGATCCCTTCAGCCGTTAGAGCGTGATTGAGTAACAAACATCCAAACTTACAAACATCTTCACAAACTTCATCACCATCATCATCATCAACCTATTCTAATCCACTGCTGGACATAGGTCTCCCCTAATGAGCGCTATAGCGCCCTGTCTTCAGCTTGCCGCATCCACCATCTGCCCGCAGTCTTTCGCAGATCGTCATCCCACCTGGCCGGAGGACGTCCTACACTACGTTTGCCGAGTCGCGGTCTCCACTCAAGAACACGTTTACCCCAGCGGTTGTCGGTTCTTCGCGAGATATGGCCGGCCCACTGCCACTTCAGCTTGCTAATTCTTTGAGCTATGTCGATAACCTTGGTTCTCTGTCGGATGCTTTCGTTACGAATCCTATCCTTCAAAGAAACTTCGAGCATAGCTCTTTCCATAGCTCGCTGAGCGACTTTGAACTGGTGGACCGGCCCTACCGTGAGTGTCCACGTCTCAGCTCCTTAGGTCATTACGGGTAGGACGCACTGATTGAAAACTTTCGGTTTCAAACACAGCGGTATGGATGACGAGAAGACCCGACGTAGTTTCCCAATCGCTGCCCAGCCTAGCTGGATCCTCCTCTTGGTCTACTTCTCAAAATTGTTTTTACCTAACTGCACAATCTGCCCGAGGTAAGTGTACTCAGAAACAATTTCAAGAAGGTGGCCATCCACGACGACCGGTCCCGGATAAATGTGGCCATTGATCATGACTTTGGTTTTATCCAAATTCATGCCAAGACCGATGCGTCGCGAGGCTGAAGCTAGGCCGCCCAGCATCTGGGTTAGCTCCTCTAGCGACTCCGCCATTAAGACTTTGTCATCAGCGAATCGCAGGTGTGAGATGTAGTAGCCGTTTATATTTATGCCCTTACCTTTCCAGTCCAGCGTCTTAAACATATGTTCCAATGCGCTCGTGAACAGTTTCGAGGATATGACATCCCCCTGTCTCACTCCTCTACGCAATTGGATGGGTTTAGACTGCTGACCCTGTACTTGGACACTCATAGTGGCAGCTTCGTGAAGGCATCTCAGCACCTCGACATAACGATAGTCTACTTGGCATCGCTGTAAGGATTCCAGAATAGCCCAAGTTTCGACGGAGTCAAAGGCCTTTTCATAGTCCACAAAAGCGAGACACAGGGGCTGATTATACTCTTTGGACTTTTGTATAATCTGCCTCACTGTGTGAATGTGGTCTATGGTGCATCCTCCGCGGAACCCAACCTGTTCCGGTGGCTGGAACTCGTCGAGTCTCTTGGCGAGACGATTGGTGACCACTCGTGAAAACAGCTTATAGACGTGGCTCAGGAGTGTGATGGAGTTTTTAAGGAGGGTCTTATCACCCTTCTTAAAAAAGAGAATAACCAAACTCCCGCTCCACGCCTTAGGAGTTCTCCAACTGTGAAGAACGGCATTGAAGAGTGTCTGTAGCTTCTGTATGACAGGAGCTCCTCCTGCCTTCAGAAGCTCTGAAGTAATTCCGTTCTCACCGGGGGCTTTTCCATTTTTAAGCTGCCTCAGACCTAACACGATCTCGTCTTGACTGATATCAGGCAGTTCGTCGGTATAGTGGCGTGTCAGGGTGGCTCTGGAATCATGGTCGTCTCTTCGAGGACGGGGAGCATGTGCAGTGTACAGACGGCCATAGGAATCCTCTATCTCGGCGGCGATCTCCGGCTTCGACAATATGGTCCTCCCGTCATGCGTTGTGAGCTTCGTCAGATGGCTCCTGCCAAGCTGCTGAGTGAATACTTTGGACTAACTTTCGCTCTATCGCCCCTTCAATGAGGCGTGTGTTGGAGCTCCGAAGGTCGCGCCGTACCATCTTCGCAATTTCCTTGTTTAGGTCTGACCTGTATGACGAAGTCGCTTGGGTGGTTTCCCATCTTCTTGTCATCAGCCCCAGAGTCTCATCCGAGAGTTTGGACTTCCTGCCAGTACGCTGTTTTTTGCAGAACTTGATGCCCTCGTCTCTCAGCGTTTCGACCAGATTGTGTAGGGTCTCGTCAGCGTCATCAGTGGGTTCCAAGGCAACAAATCTTTCCCCGAGATGCTGCTGGAACTTCTCGGTGCCCGCCATGATTTGGGTTGGATTAGGTCGGAGCGTGGACATCATCAGACGGTTTCTTTCAAGCTTTAGGTTGATATTCAGAGAGCCTCGGAGCAGTCGGTGATCAGATCCGGTATTAAACCTGTTGATCACTGAGACATCTCTGAATATGTGCTTGCTATGAGGGGTTGTTCCGCGGGGGCGCTGCTGCCCGCCCCCGGATATGTCCCTTAGTCGCCTCTTACGGCACCCACGGGAAGAGTTGGGGTGGTGCTATTCTCTTCTAGGCCGGCACCACACAGTCTATATACAAACTTACACATTTATAATATTATAAGTAGGATCTTACCTCTCTTCTAACTGCTTTATCCTATCCACACATTCCTTGAATACAGAATCATCGATCTTCATATCTTTTATAGGATTGAGTAACGGCGGGCCCTCAGGGAACCGTTTCTTTACTTCGCCAATTGTTTTAAGGACAGACTTGCGATTGTCCGCCGGCCTCAAATCTTTAGGATAGTATACGCGAAGAGAACTTATTTGATTTATTAATGTATGTAGTACTGGTACGACTTCTACGTCTCCTGCCTGTAATATAATCATAAACGAGCCATTCTTGTAAGTATTCCTAATTCATTTCAATCTATACAATTTCTCATTTAAACCCTATCCCATCGGAATGGGGCCCATAGGTATACAAGGTATATAACCAGATATGGCCAAAAAAGCGTAATTAATGAAAATATTCAAATGCCATATCCCATTGACCCACAATGTCACCCAAATCTAAAGATCACCACAAAATAGGTAATTAATAATATTCTCGGGACCATGCTCGTGGCGTCGCGCTATCGTATGTTGCCATGTATGTTACCTCATTGAACTGAATTTTATTGAATTTTCTGTAGGGTATTTTTTTAAAAGGATTACTTAAATAGATCCGTATCTTTTTTTTATAGAATATTAGTACAACCGCAATTACTAATATTCCCCCTAACCCCTCCAGCTAAGCTTAAATTGCTTGTGTTAGAAGTGGGTTGTGTAATGGCCAGGATTCGAACCCGGGACCTCTCGACTCCTTAACCTCTAAGCTACCAACGCTCGATAGTTATCCATCGAGCGTCGTCGGTAGCTTAGCGGTTATACATGTTCACTGTTCTGACGTAGATTTTATTACATTACATATTGTATATTTACACAGTGGGTCTCTTATATATCTTAGAATGTCACCTCCAAGTATCACGATAACACATATACCAATGTTTACGCATTACTGTAACGCAGGCAAGAGTCATTAGAGTGAGTGAAAATGTACGGCCACAATATAACCTAGCTTAAATAGATACTCACCTCGCCAGGGGGGCAAGGCACATTGCTTTCTGGATCTTCGCCGGCACCTTTCTTCACATGCAGTAGTATATCGACAATGATGGATGTTTCAGCAGTGAGTGGGTTCTCTTCCTGAGGCCTCCGACCCTTGCCTGACTTTTGTCTGAAGTTTACTATTATACCCCAGTCATACTCGTGTTTCTCTGTTTTAATCTATGGACAGCAGAATGTCTTTGGTGGTGAAATGAGTTTTGAAGACCCAATCTTACGTCACCTGCTAGTTAGTGCACGTGCTAAACAACGGACGAGGCTCTGCTGCAGGCTTTACTCTCGGGGTTAGGGGCTCAGACGGCAGTCACTCCCAGTACAATCTAAACTAAACCGACATACTAATCGAAAACAATAAGCGGACCTCGGTCTCCAAAGTACAAACTTTGGACGCAAGCGGACAATCGCTATGAGGATGAAGATGATAAAAGAAAATTATGATATGGGATGGGATTCTTTTGTTTTCCGAGTTTGATTCCAGATTTGGACAGTTTTGTATTGAGTTGAGTTGAGTTTGTCTTCTATGAAATTCTAAGTAGCAGCACAGAATGTGAAGACTTCCTGGTTGACGTGAATATCACGTGGATCATAGTTGTTCTAAAAAAATTGCTCGCGAAATGTGGACGATACACGTTTGCCGACCCAGTCGAGAATGTAAAGACGAGAATATGTAATAACAAACAGCTGGTTTATCAGTGGCATATCAAACCTTTACTCTTTTCCTCTCCCAAGGCTTATACAGTTACGTCTTTTTCCCGTTGGAATAGGCAGAGACAATATTTTTCCACTCGCAATAAAACCATTATCATACCTTAACCAGCCTCCCAGGTTGTAGGAAAGGCTTCAAGTACTCAGGCTTGGTGATAAATGATCTGAACTGCGCGCCCAGCAGATCGAGTTGCGATCTGATGCTGCAGTATGAAGCTATCGCGTGCTCCTGCTCGATGCCCAAAGAGTCATACTCTTTTTTCTTCGCTTTAAGTTCTGGTGGAATGTGCGAACAAATTAAACAACTTGCTTTATTAGACTAGCAACACTTATAAAAACACAATTACAAATGAATGACTGTAAATTTTAAATGGAATAGTCAACAATATCATCATCCCAGCTGTCATCCCGGTTGCATCTAAATCTTGCACTGCCCCCTCACTGATTTCCCACTGGTGACCGAAATTCATTTGATCATTTGACCGATAAAACATTAGGCCATTCTACTACTGATCGAATGAACAATTGACAAAAAGAGTTTTTATCGAACAAACATTTTGTATTTTTACTACTGACTTCATTGATGAGCTTCCGAACTTATAAACTAATAATAAGTAGTTTATAAGTAAATTTCATCAATGAAATCAGTAGTAGAAATACCAAAGATTTGTTTGTTAAAATATTCTTTGGGCATCGAGGCCCTTTTTTATTACTTTTTTCGTGCGGAAATCCCTTCGGATACCCCCCGCCGGCCAGCGGGGGCGGAACCGACCAAAACCGCACGCCGTCTCGGGTCTTCAGACGCCGGGGTGTAAGGTTGCTCATAGAGCATATCCCTCGCACCCCGACTGACCCTTGGCCATCTCCGGTTTCGAGATGGGCCCCCTCGGGTTTGGGAACACACGGTGTCCCCGTCTTGCCCCGGTTTGGGGGAGGGGCGCTAGTCGCCCCGCCGTCTCCACCTGCTTCTGCTGGGGTGACAGGCGGCCTCACCTGCCACCCCCAGGCCTGCGCTCATGGAGGACGGAGGTCAGTAGTAGAATGGCCTAATGTTTTATCGGTCACACATCAAATGAATTTCGGTCACCAGTGGGAACTCCCCCCCCTCACTCCTCCTGATGTGGTTTAATGGAGCGACTATAGCTTGAAAAGCTCGAGAGCAGAACCTGCTCTAGAGCGTCGTCTGTCGATTAGCAGATGTTCGGGCTCGCAGGTGAGGTAGCTTGGGCCCCGAAGATCTTATTGGATACATCTTGCAATAGTAACATCCAGGATGGTATATGTACCCGCGGTAGTAACTTTTTTTTCGTGCTGGAATCCTTTCGGATACCCCCCGTCAGCGGGGGCGGTTATGTTGGGGTTGAACCGACTAAAACCGCACGCCGTCTCGGGTCTTAAGACGCCGGGGTGTAAGGTTGCCCATAGAGCATATCTCTCGCACCCCGACTGACCCTGGGCCATCTCCGGTTACGAGATGGTCACGTCGGGTTTGTGAACCACGGTGTCCCCGTGTTGCCCCGGTTTGGGGGAGAGGCGCTAGTCGCCCCGCCGTCCCGGCCTACTTCTGCTGGGGTGACAGACGGCCTCACCTGCCACCCCCAGGCCTGCGCTCATGGAGGCCGAAGGTCGTTAAGCGCCGTTACTACCCGCGGTAGTACCTTTCTATGGGAAAAATTCTACCTATTTAGCTATAAGCAGGGGGGGGGGGGTCACTCCGCCGATCTGCGAGAAATTATAAGTACATGCCGGCGGCAGCCCCGGGGCTGCTTATTCAGTGGTTGCCCCTTCGTGGCCCGCGACACTTGTGCGCGTCTCTCCCGCATACCAACGTCGCAAGCGCGTATTGTATACGATGTATAAAATAAGGGCAACGAAATATTGCATTGCTGCGGGTTGCAGAAACAATGACCAAAATTCGGATTGCACGTTTTTCTATGTTACGACGCGTGAAAAGGATACCGAAAGGTGAGGTAGTAAGCACTAAATGCTCATTTATACCTATATTTTCAAAGTAAATCGAACACAAGAATCAAGTAAAACAGGACAGTGTTATACTTGAATTAAATAGGTATCTGTCAACGGCATATCTACATATGTATACATATACATCAAACGAAAATCCCGAGATTGTGATTAAATCAGTACTTATTGGACTCATTTACACCTGGCGTGCGACCGCGAACCGTAACGGAGATCGTAAAGTCTATCTCCGTCTCTGTCACTCGAATAGTAAGTGCTATCTAATATTTATAATTCGCGTATTCTGTGTGTGTATATTATTGGTTGGATCACGGATAGGTACAAGATGTCTAGGTGGTACATTTAAATATGAAGAGGCGCCAAGCAATAAGCATAGTTGTGCTAGACGGGTACCTTATTCTGATATAGCCGATGCTTGCGCCACAGAATAGATAATAGTGCAAAGCTACCGTATCCGCTTACGATCAGGCGGACCGTACGCTCGTTTGCCCCTGACGACGTTTAAAAAAATGACAACCCTATCTTCGGCAAGGTGCGGAGTAATGTCGACCTTCGCGCCGGGCAATAGAACTCAATGACGGCGCGGCTGACGTGCGGTCCGTTGCTAATAATAATTAATAGGCACGTAAAAAGGCGGCATTCGTGAACATCAAAACAGAGGGTCTTCTGTACTTGTACTATTTATTCTGTGCCATAAGGTAGGTATAGAGAGACAGATACTAGAGATTCGAGAGGTACCTATCGATGAAAAGCAAGGCGAAACTAAAAAGACTTACTGTCGATCAGATCTGGTATGGCTGCCTGATTTTGGAACTGGAAGAAGCTCCTCTCTAACATATACTCTGGGTTTATTTCTTCCACTCTTAACAAATTTAACACCTGGAATATTTAATATCTATAAGACTATGAAGTATATGTAACAATTGTATCAATCCTGCTGTTACAAAACTCTGTAGTCTAGACTAAACATCGCTAAAATTATGTTTAGTTCTATTTAAACGACGTTAACCACAAACTATGAGTACAATAAAATTAACATTTAGTACTATCGCTTTAGTCTAAATTTCATCAGAAGTCAAATAGAAAAAAAGAAGGTTGTTTCGAAATTCCAATAAAAGCATTTTAGAGATAGTTTAGTCACAGTAAAAAGTTTAGCTTAGTGAGATGCGTAACAGAGTCGGCACTAATGTGTAATCATCATCATCATCATCATCAACCTATTCTAGTCCAATGCTGGACATAACTCTCCCCCAATGAGCGCCATATTGTTATGGACAAAAACATTAGTTACCATATTGTAAGTAAGATGAAAAGCTGAGTTTATAGGGTCTGCTTTTCCTTGCACCATGCCCTTGACGACCGCAGGGCTGACCTTCTCATCAATCATGAGGATCACGATACCTTTGTCGTCGAGACCACGACGTCCTGCGCGCCCTGACATCTGAATATATTCACCTGATGATATCTAGAAGATTATAAACACTTTATTAAAAACATATTCTCACTCTTAGAACTATAAGAAAATAATATATTTAAGACCTTCTTAACTTGTAACTAATAATATTATTTCCTTGCCTAAGGTGTCGTCCTAATTGGGTAACGATCGTATGAGCGTTTTCGTCGCAAAATTAAAATTATCGCACTAGATATGGTCCAAATTAGTGTCCTAATCGAAGACGCGATACCATCGCGACGCAACGGTGCTATTCCAACAATGGCTGTTTATAGAGATGGACCCGCTTATAGGCAATATTGCTTTGAAAATTGCAAATGATATTGTTAAAAGATGTCGACAACATTAACCACCTCCTTGGCGTGGCGGTAGAGCTGCAACGTCGGAGGTCGCGGGTTCGATTCCCGCACAGTGTTAATATTTGTATGCATGTATATGTATATTTGCATTGGTCTGGTTGTATAATAGGTTCGTACCTATCTATAAAAAATGTATCTAAGTATGTTTATCCGCATTCTAGAACTAATAACAGAAGACTTATGTCAGAGATATTAAAAAAAATTGTAACGCATAGATTAGATAATTTAAATATTTAGATTAATTCTAAGTTAATTTGTTATGTATAAACTTCACGCTGAGTAGGAACAACGCATGATAGTTTTAAAATATTATGTGGAAAATGTTGTTGGTCTCACAAAGGTATTTCTTTATCTTAAGTTATGGTTTGTAATCATTTGTGTGACTGTTTATTTTCCCAAATAAATCAATAAAAATAAATAAGCTTATTAAGCTATGCTTACTTTGGACACAGATTAATAAATAGTTACTAACGTAACAGATACATCACTCCCATACAAAAGCGAAAATAGATAGTCTATATTCACCTACAAAATTTTAATAATAATACCTGCTGCACAGAACGAGTAGAATTGTACCTTAATCACGCGTTCATAGAGTCGAGACTGTGTTGCCCGCCGTACGAGTGACGCCATCGTAAGAATGTGCTAGGGTTGTACCTATGGTGATTATTGTAATAAAACGAATGTTACGAATCAACCATGTTTTTATTTGTCAATCAAATATGTTTTAGTTTTATATAATGATTTTTTGAGCTGAGTGAGACGAAGTCGAGCGAAAGCTCCTCATACTAGACTTCAGGATTTTCTTTGTCACAGGTCTCCTCCTAAACTACTAATCCAATCAGAACCAAATTTGGCATGATTAAAGAGGTCAATCAGAGGAAGGTTTATGGATATATTTTGAAAAAATTAATGCTACCACAGAGGAATGATCACCGTTAAAAAAATTCCAGATGGAATTACATAATAACCGCTCGAGACACTGTGACCAAACTTTACACGCTCAGAAAGCATGTCCAGAGTTGTGACTTTCAAAAAGAATTTTCAAAATCGGACTTGCCACGGAGGAATGATCAATGTTCAAAATTTTTAAAATCTGATTCACGATGTCTCACTCAGCTCAACATTGCAAGCACCGATTCGCCTTGCAGACCTAGTATATTTTTTTCCTTCTCGGAATTCTCTGATATTAAATTCTATTGTTCTATTATATATTCTATTCTATCGAAAATATCCTAAATCGCGTAAATAATTTTAACAAATAATCATAAGGAAAACAGGAGCAAAGCGACGGAAAATCAACAGTTTTAACATTTGTAATAAGGTGCTACCAGGCCGATTCATTATGACATTATAGCGGCAACATAAATACATTATTTACTATGTCACGGTTCAAGGTATACTAATTATCACGGTTCATGAAAAACAGCCTGGTGACAGACGGACGGACGCACGGACGGACAGACAGATGGACAGTGAAGTCTTAGTAATAGGGTTCTGTATTTCCCCTTTGGGTACGGAGCCCTAACAAAAAAAAAAAACTATGGATAGGTCATAAAAAATGATATTGAGGTTCCTAAAGTAGGGACAAGATAATAGGTCACTTTTGACATTTCATCAAAATTCAACAACGTAACCTTGTAACGGTGGGCATAAAATAAGAACTGCACAATTGCTTAACTTTTTTCAATTACGTTTACATATTTATTGTAATAATGACCGATACGAGTAATTTTACGATTTGCTTTCACTAATAATCCATTCTAAACATAATAAACAATTTCTGATCTAAAGAACTGAACGTCGTTACAATGTTGCGTCAGTCAACCCTTTTTCTTTTTAAACACTAGGGATGTTACTCTAAAAATCGAAAGCTGATAGGACTGTAAGTTGAATCGAATGCAATGATTACTTGTGAAGAAAAATCACCATAAATTTATAACCACGTTGTGATTATAATAAAACCTAATTATACATATTTATTATTCTTTTAACTAACTATAAAAATACAAAAAAATAACTAAATAGAAAGGTCATTGATGTTGGGTGCAATTTAGGTGGATGTTGCTGGCAACACCAGTGCCTGTCGATGACGCATGTCATGTCGCCATAACATGATGATGACGCAGTCTTTTGTTGTTGTGCGAAGTGACTGTGCGTTTTTGGTGTGCTCTCTGTTATTTTCTTCTGATCCGGCTTTTTCATTGAACTGATCTTACTGACTACGTTTACCTGGCTATAAATTGGACTCCGATTGCTTAACGATTATTAAACAAGAAAAACATTACAGTCTTACTATGTCGAAACGGGGGAAAACTCTAAACAGTCAATCTCGCGAACTAGTGCTGAAATTGTACAATTATTTTGGACGTGAATCAGTTAACGATGGGCCTCTTTTACCATTGAAACCACCAAGAGAACGCGTTGCCGAAGCATTGGGAATAGGGAAGAAGACAGTAACTCAAATTCTGAAAGAGAAATACGGACCATCAGGCTCAGAAGATACTACTTTACGTACACCGAAAAAACGAAAGAGGGAGAAGAAAATTGTTGACGTTGATAATTTTGATGCTGCTGCAATTCGCAACCACATTTATGGATATTACTCGAGAAAAGAATATCCTACACGGGAAAAGCTATTGAGTTCGTTAAAAGGCGCAGGCTTATTTTTTGGAGGCAAATCGTCTCTATCAAAGGTTTTAAAATCGATTGGCTTTATATTTAAAAAATCCGACAAGCGGAAAATCCTGCTAGAACGCTACGACATTATTTTGAAGAGAATAACATTCTTACGTCAGGTAAATAAAATTACGGATTGGGACAATGTCGTGTTTATTGACGAAACATGGTTGAAAGCGAACCATACGGTTGCGCGGACATGGACCGATGATACAGCGGCCTCCACCTCAAAAGTTCCATCGGGAAAAGGAGCCCGACTTATTATATGTCACGCGGGATCAGCTTCTCAAGGTTTTATTCCAGACTGCCTCCTCGCATTCGCCTCTAAAACTACAACAGATTACCATGAGGAAATGAACTTTGATGTTTTTAAAAAGTGGTTTGAGAAGCTGCTAGTCAGCTTAGAAAACCCATCGAAAATTATAATGGACAATGCTCCGTATCATTCTGTACAAGTTGATAAACCACCAACTCAAGCAAATAAAAAGCAAGAAATTGTCTCGTGGCTGGTAAGAAATGGTGTGGAGGCAAGTCCAACTTTATTAAAAGTTGAGTTGTTAAATCTGGTAAAAGCAACTAAGCCGTCCAAGCTCCGCTATGTAATCGATGAACTAGCCCTAGAGCATGGACACGAAGTTATTCGATTGCCTCCCTACCATTGCCAGTATAACGCCATCGAGCTTATTTGGGCACAAATAAAGGGTCATGCAGCGCGGAACAATACTGAACCACCCTTCAGTACTGCTAAAATGATGACTCTGCTACAAACTGCATGTGCAGAAGTCACTACAGAAGACTGGCGAAAAGTCGTGGAGAAAACAAAGAAAATAATTTTACAAGATTTTGAACGAGATGTGAGAATAGACAATATTATTGAAAATGAATTAATAATATCTCTGAGTGCTGACAGCAGTGATGAAGATAGCAGTTCCGATAGTTCAAGTGAATAAAAGCAATTTTTTTGTTAAATTACGTAGGTACTTGTCTTATTTTGCTCCTTTAATTTATGAAAGAAAAAATAATAATGGGACAGGGAATCGCATGATCATTTTTAAAATTCACATATGTTTCAAGTCTGTATCGATTCATTCGATTCATTCATTTAATCGATGTTTTTAAGCAGGTCACCTCACTATGAATATAAAACTGACATCTGTCAAAAGTGACCTATTATCTTGTCCCTACTGTAATATCATTTTTTTTCTAAACTGAATAGTTTGCGCGAGAAACCCTTCCAAAGTGGTGAAATGGATCCCCCCACCTCTAACTTCTAAAATAAGAGAATGATAGAACAAAAAATATAATATTTATGTTGTACATTACCATGCAAACTTCTACCGAAAATTGGTTTGAACGAGGTCTAGTAAGTAGTTTTTTTTTAATACGCCATAAATCGTAAAAATAAAAATTGCTTGCTGCTACGGAACCCTTCATGGGCAAGTCCGACTCGCACTTGGCCGCTTTTTTGTTAGCCAAACATAACGTAATCCCGGTGCACGAAAAACAAAAAGAAATGTAAGTAAATGAAACCCAAGTTAAAAATGCATTTTGTTATTATTAAAATAGTGCATACCTACTATAATCTAGACGCCTCGATAATTCGGAAGGGGTATTCTTTTTCCTATCCGGATTAGGGAGGCCCTACTGTATATTGTATACAGCTTTCTCGTAAGATTTTTAGGGATTTTCTTTAGAAAAGCCCTATTGCTATCGAGTTGTCGTCGACGTCGACGTCGTCGTTGCCAATTTTCTGTCACGGTTTTGGGTATGAAGGAGATGAGCTATCGAGTTGCTGTTTTCGGTAATAGATTCGTGCTGGGGTGAACCATTGCAAGATAAAGAAAAAAAAACCCTTGTATTCGGCTGAGCTCGTCTCAGGAATTCAGCTTGTTTCAAATTTTAATGCATTTAGATTAATAATTTTGTCAGTTTGTTCAACCATTGGTATAAAATACGAAATAATTTACAGTAGATATACCTATTAGTTATATTGTTTTGAAGCTGTCGCAATGCCTAATATACAACATGGTAAATATCCCGATAACTTTAATACGAATGTGAATGACCATGATAGTTTTAATACCTATATATAGACGTTTATTCCTACCCATAGCTAAAATATCAAAGAAATCTAAAACTAACGTACATTACCTATTGCGTAAGTACTAGGTAACTACAGTATTAGAATTACCTATAAAACAACACTTTTATAATAACTAACTCAAAAAACTCCTTTAATTTACGATTTACATACCTGCTTATTACCTACTTATGTTTAAAGAAATAAATGGTGACAACATTCATATAGATAAGATTTAAAATAGGTGTTCTTCGTCTCTCGGCAATGAAAAAAACGACAAATTTTCCTTTGTTTTTTGACTTTTACACCCATCCACTGCACAATAATTACGTGGTTTCTGCATTTCGAAGCGTAAGCGCGGGAAACGTACAGTGCGGTCCGATGCGAGCGCTCAGGCGGGCGTTCGGCAGCCCTCTGCCTGTTTGTATCGTCGACGATACGCGAGCGCTAGGTATATAGCGCGCGGCCTTGAGCGAGTGACGGAGGCCTGCTTTGGATCTAGATATCACTGTGTTAAATGTCATAGAATATTTATTTATTTTATATTTATATTTTGATATGCTTTATGGATTCAGAAAAGCACGACCACGTGATCAAATCCGATCGTACGATCGTTATTAAGCATTGCGCTATGACTGGCAAGCTTAATTGAAGCCAGTCATCGCGCGAGCACAGGAAAAGCACACTAAAGAGATCTAATTTCATTCAAATTATAATCTATCTCATTGTGTTACGAAAATGCATCGTTTGCTTCTACTATTTTAGCCAATTCGGACGATGCCTAACTCTTCGTATTGCGCTACTCTTAGGTACGACCCTAGATAAGATACGGTTGATCAAGGAAAAATTCAAAATACTATACAACTATCATGCTCATAACTTCCGATAGAAAATAACATATACCGTGGTGCATACAACATAGGATAAACGTGCATTCTGCTGTTAGGTGAACAGTAAGTAAAATAAACATGAAAATTTCACTTACAAATCTAAAATCTTTTCCATCAAACTTCTGACAGCTAGTGAACACCACGGTTCTGGCGGGCATGTTCAGACCCATGGCAAATGTTTCGGTTGCAAACAGTGCCTATAACATATTAAAGATTAGAATATTCAAAACCAAATCACATTATTTATATTTACTTATATTATTTGAGACTTAGACCACAATAACTAAAGGATACAGGCAATGGTTGGCTACAAGCTCTACAGGCTAAAAAGCCACCTTGATACTACATGACATAAAAATATACCTTTTTTCTTTTCTTTCGTGCGGAAATCCCTTCGGATCCCTTCCCCCGCCGGCCAGGGGGGGCGGTTATGTCGGGCTTGAACCGACTAAAACCGCACGCCGTCTCGGGGTCTACAGGCGCCGGGGTGTAAGGTTGCCCATAGAGCATATCCCTTGCACCCCGACTGACCCTGGGCCATCTCCGGTTTCGAGATGGCCCCCTCGGGTTTGGGAACCACGGTGTCCCCGTCTTGCCTCGGTTTGGGGGTGAACTCGTATATATACGTACTGACTTACATGCAATGATTTTATATTAAAATGAGGTAGACATGTTGTCTCAACCCTATTGCGATCTCGAAAGTGTACAGTGTTGTATGATACAAGTCAGACTTTGGTTATATTTGCACCCACTGATTTGTGCATATATTTTGCACTCTTGCTCGCATTGAGATAGGCTAATTCTCCTAATTTCAAGTGACCATTTTTTCAACCTCTTTTTACCTGACTGCCATGGAATGGTTATGTTATTAATGCCTGCATATTATTCAAGAAATATGCCAAATCCTCATATCTGTTTTTGCCATTATTAAATCCACTATTATTATCACAAGTAGCCACCACACTTCACATATTTACCTTGATAAGCCCCAATCCAAACAATATCTCGATTGTTTCTTTCAATATAGGCAGTAGTCCACCATGATGTATGCCGATGCCACGCCTCAGTAACGGAATTACATTCTCGACTTGCGGCAGTTTGCGATCTTCCTCAGACAACACGTCCATTGCGTTATTAAATACTTCATCAACTAGCTTCTTTTCTTCAACTACAAATAACATATTGTATTATTAAGGGATATCTCCAAACTGTCTCATTAGGCCAGTATTAGGCCAGTTATATCTTTATTCTGCCATTTCTCATCTTGCCATCATTAGGGAATTAAAAGATATATAAGTTAGATTTTGCAATACACCTCTGCCTACCCCTTCGGGGATACAGGCGTGAAGTTATTTTTATGTTATTCTGAAAAATCCACTTACTAGTATTAAAATCCAATTTTGCCATCTGCATAGCATACGATTCGCAATCTTTTTTACTGAAGCTGAAAATAATAACGGGAGCGAAATTTCTCTCCATGATCATCTTGACGATGTTGAATATGTTGGTCTGATTGTTCCCGCGGGGGCCTCCGCGCCGCCCTCTCTGGTCTCCTTTAGCCGCGTCACCTGCGTTGTTTAGTACCGCCATGGCTGTGTTGAAGTTGTCTTCTTTGAATATGCTCTATAATTACAACCAAACCAATAAAACCAATAAAATGGTTACTTTTTTATTTATTACATCTATGATTATTTTTAAGCAGTCTGGTAAACTTAACTCTGCAGATTAGTTAGATTAAGAGGTCAATATAGAATAGAGCCTCTTCCTTCAACTAAAACATTTTTTTACAACATGGCCCAAAAATGTGAAAGAATGGTAAAATAAAGTAGAACATAAATAATTTTTACTTAAACAATCATGGTCACTATCATTAGTATTAGAGTCTACGGTATATTTACCATGTGCTGTTTTGAGTGTCCGATATTTCGGCACTGTTGCAAGCGCCATGATCACGGAGGAACTGATTATCGCCATGATCACGAAATATCGGACACTCAAACAACACATGGTAAATATCCCGTTGATTAATATTTGTCGATAATTTTAATAAACTCAATTTTTTCCCAAATTAAGTCAAGTTAACATAAAATGTACATGTATTAATCTTTATGAATAAAAACCTTAATCACCTTTTCATCTACCACAAGATGAATGCCATCACCACCAGCAGGGAAAATATAGTGTTGCAATGGAGTTGGTCTGAATTCTGTGTAGACCACATGGCACGGTTGGGAGTGAAGTCGGCATACCCACTCGGCAAACTGACGCGCGTTCGGAATAGTGGCCGACAGGAACACGTAGTGAACATTATCGGGTAGCAGGATTAATGTTTCTGTTGAAATAAACATTAACTAAGTATAAAATTGGGAACACGACTGACAGACGCAAAAGACGGACTCGCAAAATATCAGAAATACAATGCAAGTGACGCAGAATGCCAGAAATATAATGTAGAGATGCAAAATGCCAGAATCCCAATACATACAAGTTACACAGGCACTTTCTACGCTTGTACAGTGAGACCCTTTCGTGGCTCAGAGAGTACTTTAAGCCCTCGGTCCCGGTTGCCATACGAACACTTGTGACATTTATTAAGGGTATTAACAACTCAAACCTACATCTGCATCGCAAGTTGTAGTCGCTATCGCACATAGGTGTTCAGTTTATCTACTACGCGATGAACCATGTGACATTATCGATGGTCGATGACTATACCCACGTTGAAGTGTATGAGAGGTAGCATATTTGGTATTTTTAGAGCTAGGTATATTCGCAGCGAGGGCCCTTGTCGTACGAATTAGCTGTGTGAACTAGGCATTAAGGAACCGCCAACTGACACTGCATTGAACAGGTGCGATCCTCAACTGTTTGTGAGATTCAATTATTCTGTACACATACCTTCCCATACTACACCTCTCTCCTTGTCTCTCATATAATGGATTTCATCAAATATAACCCAGCCCACTTCACGCATTATTTCAGATCCTCTATACAGCATGTTCCTCAAAATCTAAAAAAAAAACATACAAAACAAACAATAGACTGAATAGATATAATTGAACAAACTAATAGTGATATTGATAATGGTTAAACGACATTAAAATTGAATTAATTTAAGACCTTCCTCTGCCTCATGTATGTGCACGCATGCGGGCGCTTGTTTCGTACAAATCATTTGTACAAAAAATACATACTAGTTGCAGGAAGGGCGCCCACATGCACACGCAGTGATAGGCCTTAACTATATGCAATCACATTTCTCTACTACTTACATTTCTACTTACTTATTATCCTGGCATATGCCAAATACTGATTATGTTAGGTTAATAATAACTGAAATTACCTCTCCCGAACCCGTTCCACCGCCTCCTTCTCGAGCATTGCTTGCTTGCAGAAGGAAGCGGCGGCAGCTCACGCGCTCGCTCTTCGCACCATCGCTGTGAGCAAGACGCCGAGTGAGACGACTCTTACTCCGAGGGCGGCCACGAGAGCCCGCCTCAGCGCCTCCCACGTTGGCTCCTTCCTGATCAGACACAGGTGGTCCGAAGCGCCCTTTCCAGAGATCACCTGTGTCAGCCAGTACGAGAGGCTCCCGTGTCGCCTCTCTAGCCAGTCCTCCATGATGGGTCTTACCGCCGCTACTACGGCGTGCCCTGCGCCTGGTCGCCTAAGTCGTTCCTTCCACTCCACCACGATGACCTAGCGGAGCTGTGACTGAATGCCACTGAAATAGTTGCGAGAGTGGAGTTCCGCCTAGATTGGGCACCCATATAGAGCCATGGACCGCACGATCCTCATGTACAGTCTTGCATGTGCATGTCTTGCTCTGCATGAGTCATCAGGCCCCCTCGTGTTAGGCAGCAGTTACGACAGAGTGTTGGCTGTGCCAACTGTGTGTGGGGTTTTTACCTTATAACAGTGATAGACCAGATGTCTGATAGTCCTAATGCCAGTAACAAAAAGGAAATATTACCTCAGTGGTCATGATAAGACAGGAGGCAGTGGGGTTAATGGTAACATCACCAGTGATAAGACCCACATCATGAAACTCTTCAGAGAATTCTCTGTATTTCTGATTGGACAGAGCCTTTATGGGAGTAGTGTATATGACCCTCTGCTTGTTCTTTAATGATAGTGCAATAGCATACCTGTTTAAGAAGGACCAGAATACAAATATATATGTGTCTATTATAATTATATCATCAGTTAACATTGTATGAAATTTTAAGTAAAAGTATTAAAAGTCTGCTAAGTAGTAAATGTCCATTTAAAGATAAATAACACACTTTCCAACTATTTTTTATACACAAACATATGTTTTATTCAGGGAAACTTTAAAATAAGTATTAATCAAAAGTAATTATTAAACTTCAATAGAATGTTTGAATATATTATTAATTTTTTTGACTGTCACTTCAGAACACATATCACACATAAGATTGTACTACTATACTACAGTATAAATACCAGCAAACATCTCGAACAAAACTCAGAAAGTTTGCCCATGTCCACTATATGAACCAAAAAGGACTGATACATAAGTACTTTGAGCCCATAATTGGTTTAACAATATCTATGATCGATTAATTGGTGCCCTTCAGCCGTCACTACACAATCTCGGAGAGAGACCTAAAAACACTTTCTGCACTGCTAGAGTACATTGTCAAGTTGCTTGCTGGTCATTTTACACTTTTTAGTGAAAAAACAGGAAATAGAAACATGCACTCTTGCTTGCATGTTTCTGTTTAATTTGCAAATTGAATAGGCCTAGTACAGGAAACATTTGGTTTCACCCTTAGATTATGGAATTACTTACTCTGCCACCACAGTTTTTCCAGCAGAAGTATGAGCAGACACCAAAACCGATTGCAAATTGTCAATGCACAGTATAGCTTCCTTTTGGAATGGATCCAATATGAAACTGTAATGTTTAGCAGGTTCCAATGAAAGTGGCATGAGTGGTGCATATTCATGGTTTGGTGGAATTGTCACTTCATGTGTACAGCCCTCATGCGTTTCCAATGTATGGATGACTATGCGAGAATTCAGGAGACTTAAGCTATAAACAAAAAACACAATTATTAATAGACGGAAATTCTAGACAGTAAAATTTAGTATTGCAATATGTCATAATGTAATAGTACCGATTTGTTTTCGTTTCCACACAACAGAGAATGAGGTTATTGCTGTAAACCGGGTATAATACATTTTCCCGAATCTGTGGTGTTACTGAGAATTTCCAAACAGAAATCCCTCGACTGCCTAGTCGAGGGCCAAGTGAGCTTACAATTTAATGAGAAGTAGAAAATTCACATATTGACACTTACTTTATGTCGCTAGTAAGATCAGAATCGTCTTCTTCATTTTTACACCGTTTGACGACTTGACAATCATCATCTTCTAGTTCTTCGAGTGTACGTTTGTTACTAAGCGCTTCCGATGTTTCTGCAGCTGAATCTGCTAATTCTCTTTAATTGGAACATTTAAAATACATTAAACGCAGTTCATATATAATAAAAATGATGTACAAATACAAGTTATATACAACTTACGCTTTGTTTTCATTTTTATTTTTTAAATTGGGAAGTTGAATAGAAGCTTCATTTATAGGTGACTCTTCAAAACAGTCAAATAAGTTATCTATGTCAGCCATTTCACTAGTTTGCAATCATTTAGGTAAAATAAGATACCCAATATAAAGTATACAAACACACTTCTTGTTACAATATAACCTAAAACTTGAGTCTTGAGTTTCCGTAGTAAGTATTACTCCACAGACTACTAATGAACTTGAGTATTGAGTAATGTAGCGATAGCGATATATCAATCAACGAATATATCAAGCATCGATACACATTCAAATGATTAAAATCGATTGCGATGTAAAGATTTTTCCACGGATACACTACCAACGAATTACGATACGACCACAGACTTATGATAATATGAAAACAGAACAGACCGTGTGTTAAATTGGCAGACAGGGCCGAACTAAGGCTGAAAAGTGTAATGTATTTCTATTTACCCTCGCTCTCAGAATTATAAACTTGTGTGTACTATAAAACGGAAAGTAATCTGTATGACAATTTAGTTTTGCATATACGCTTAATACCTACTCTTGCAGTTTTATTTACGTACATCTCAGTAGCGAGGAAGATTAAAACATATTTAGAATGTCGGGTGGCAAAATCGGAAGAATTCGTGAATTCGATGTGAAAGCTGGGAACTGGACCTTGTACGTGGAGCGCTCAGGCAATATTATTATTTTCAATTGACTAACATTAGCACTGAATCTAACCCTAATAACTGACAACGAATACGTCAAAATTGTTTTATTTCTTACTCGTTACGTTAATATGGCGACGAGTGACTACTTAGTTGAAAATTTACTTAAACTCCATATTTATGCTTGTGTATGTGTATGTATAGAGTAAGGAAAAGAAAAGATATCATGCGTCATAGACAAAATTGAAATTGAATATTATTAATAATTAATAAATAATTAATAATATTATTAATATTCAATAACTCTGTGGATACGATACTCAGCGATACATGTATTAGGTCCTTCAATCAATCAATCAATTAGCATATTGCAGTCCACTGCTGGACATAGGCCTCTCCCATTGTACGCCATAGCACACGATCCTCCGCCTTGCGCATCCAGTCTATCCCAGCTACCTTTTTCAGGTCCTTACATAAAAGCCACCATCCCAGGAAATGGAGGAAATTACAAGAAAATACCAAGGTACATTTATACAACAACATTCCTATTATTCGAGGTTGTGATGCCAACGCCCACCATGTGGCATGGGGTAGCACAGACTGCAATAAAAAGGGGGACTTACTCCTGGATTTCATTAGTACCACAGGTATGAAGATACTAAACGTGGGCAACACGCCTACGTTTGTCACCAAATATAGAAGAGAAGTGCTGGATATTACTATCGCTACGAACAGTATAAGCCAGTACATCAAAGACTGGAAAATAGACGAAAGTGACTCATTGTCGGATCACCGAAGAATCATCTTCAGTCTAGAGACCAAGATAGACAAGTTTATTATAAGAAATGCGAGGAAGACCAACTGGGCGACATACGAATACCAAATAAAGAAATGGAACCCGGGAGGTGAAACCTCACTAAAAGATAAAATAGAAATAGAAAAAGAAGCTAATAGACTGGACGAAGCTCTTAGGGAAGCATACCACAAGGCATGCCCACTCATGGAGATAAAACCAGGCAAAGGGCAACCCTGGTGGACTAAAGCACTAGGCAAACAAAGGAAAAGAACACGGCCAGCTCTCTGTTTGAGAGCTCGCTCTGAAGAAGGACGATGATGAGAGCTGGCGCGTGTACAGAGAGGAAAGAAAAATATACAAGAAAGAATGTAGAAAGGAGAACAGAACAAGTTGGAAGGCGTTCTGCACAGGAAAAACAACCTGACGCGGCAAAACATTATCCTTGTGAAAACATTATCTAAAGTGAACACATGTAAACTAGGAAGTATCAAGAAAGGGAAAGAGTTACTAACGGACCCCAAGAGGATACTTGAGGTCATGCTGGAAACACACTTCCCAGAATGCGAAGAATATGAGGATGATAACACGACGACAGAGTCAAACCCCATAGAGGACCCACAGTCGAAGGCCCTTATCACAGAAGAACATTTACAGTGGAGTATACGATCATTCCAGCCATACAAGGCGGCTGGACCGGACGAAATCTTCCCCACTGCCTCATTAGAATGAACTTGTATTTTTTCCTTGCAAGAAATTGTCCAAATTCCTAAAAAAACTGGTAATCTATTAGAGCAAGTTCCGGGGAGTATGGTAGGTATCTGTCGTGAAGTATCGGATCTAGCGCTGTCCTAAAGTTGGGCTAGAGCAATTGACCAGTCTCGGTTGCTTAACGGCTAACATTTCCATCCTGGTCTATGATTGTCGATAATACAGATCTGGCGTATTCATCCGCCCAAATCTTAGAAAGCTGTAGTGTATGACACCAGTAGGTACTTTGTTTCCGATTCAACTTTCACTTGGGGAAGTATTTGGCTGATTCTTCAGGGTCCAACCACTGCAATGAGCGATTGTTGTACAGGATCCATTTCTCATCACAAGTAACGATACGATTCATCAATCAATTAGCCTATTGCAGTCCACTGCTGGACATAGGCCTCTCCCATTGTACGCCATACGATTCATAATTACCCTTTTTGTGATGGTTGCGTATAGTAACGCAGCACTTAATGCATATTTGTTAGTGTGTTTCACGTTTCATGTGGTACCCATTTTTCGAGGATTTTTACATTTTCAATTTGTTTCCTAAAAATTAAAATATTGTTTATAATATTTCACACCGAAGCATGAAACTAACTCTGTCGTAGTTTGCGATGGTTCCGTTCTACGAATACCTTTAATTCTCCATTGTCAACTAGGGTCTCCGGCCCTCCACGTGATTTGGTCCGTATGTAAAAATTTCCAAAACAAAAACGATGGTACATTGCGTCTCAAACTTTGTGCCTGAGAGTGTAGCTAATGAAATGATGCAGGTAGGTTGTTCAGCGAGTTCCAGGTTTTTCATGTACTGCCCAGTTCAGTAGACGGGTATTTCGTAAAGTTACCTGTAAAGAATGAAATAACCGTTAATTCTAAGTGAATGATACATAAAAATCATGATTCAATCATTACTGTGGTTCATTTTGTCTGAAACTCACGTTACGGGGCCCCCATAGTGTTTAAAAATTATTTGAAGTATGTACTCAGCTTATTTGTGGCGATATTAATCCGTAAAGTAGTAGCTCTGCAAATCAATAACAGCTCTGCGATTCAACTTTTCCCACGAAATTACCATACATAAAAGTCTCTGCCGATACTAAACTGACATTCGTTGTCGCAGCCATTAGAAATGAAACAGACTTTGAATTTGACATAATTTTTTTTTATATTTAGAACACGTCAATTTGACTTCACCTCGCCTGATGGTAAGCTGAAGGTAAAGTCTCAGGAAAGAGGGTCACCATTACATACACGTACCATGTTAACAATGGTGGCACTCAGCTTGACGGCCTCATCAGAAGAGGATTGTCGTCGCAGCACCGCGTGACACCCACCGGTTTCACTAGTGCTGCGACCAAAATCCCCCTGCCCAGTATGATTATAGATCATACTGTTAGTGCGCTTACCATGAAGTTTGTAAGCTGTGGATTCACATGTCGTGACGAAACATCGCGACACACCTTTTTAATCCAATAATGTATTGTAAGGGAAGGGCCTAATATTATCATAATATTTATCATTGTAATGAATCGATTTAAAATGTTGCTATTCAAATCGTTTCGTTGTATCGAAACAAATTATATTTTTGCCCATCTCTAATCACAACTTATACGATACTTGAAAAATAACGATATAAAAATTACCGTTACTTTAGTACAATTATTTACGGGTAAAAAATACCTTTTTAATGTTATGGATAACTAACTTGATATTGTCGGAAGTTTACACGAGTGTCACACATTGAAATAAAATTATTTTAAATGAATTCTCTCCGTGACCATGGCTGCTGAAAAGTAACCGAAACGTCGGTTAAGTTAGAGTCCGTATAGTTTTATTTCAAAGTTATGGGTTAACGGTAAAAATATCGTTACTAGCCTTGTTAACGTTCTGGGTTAAAATTTAAAAAAGGCATCTTTTACCAGTGAATTTATCGATATTGGTTACGACATTGAGATGTACAATTTAAAAAGAAATGGAAGCCTAGTTTTCAGTATTGCATGGTGGCGGCACGCCGGAGGTATGTTCTTTTTAAACAGTTTTATTTAGCTCGCCCTGGTTGTTTTATTTTTTTAGTTAGTAAGTAACAACTATGTCAAACCACAACACCAAACGATAGTATGTACCGGAAACAGAAACTGATACTGAGGAGTTTTATCGACTTCGTACTACAAATAAAACTTCACACCACAATACGAGTAAGGAAGGACCCATGCAAAAGGGAAGCCCCCTTGCTTGCAGCAAGTTTATACAGAAACTGCACGATACATAAAACGTATCAAAACTGTACGACTTATCTAATACTTTGATTTGACAAATGACATTTGACATTGCCACATCAAAATCATCATTCTATTCTAGATATTTTTTTAATGCCATGAGATTCTACTAGACAAATACCTAAAAAAATAACCTTATAAAAGCGTTCTGTTTCCGATTTACCGTTAAAAAAATTACCTTTACTCGTGTCGCACTTATGAAATAACGTTATATAACGCTGTTTAAACGGTAAAACTAGTGACGTTACCAGCTCTGGTATAATCAACTCAAATATCGGGAGAATTTTGGAAATCAGGTCTGTCTATGTCTAGTGATTTAATCCCAATAACGCCAGTATTATGGACAGTATTGGAGTTTTATAATAACCGTGAGATTACTTTGTGTATCTTTAGAAAAATATAATAAATACTATTGACCTATATATGTAACCCAATGATAAAAATTGTATCGATAATAATAAATAGTGGTAGTACCATCACTAGGTGGACAAGGTCGTTTTATCCAGATTTTAAATACTCAAAAATGGGGTCCCACCAAGTTAGATGGTGGTCCCAACCTGTCTTTTAAATCATGTATCAAACATACAAAACAGTATTTGAATTTTTAATAAAACAATTCGTATTTTATAATCTTAAAATATTCTCGAAAATTTTAGTTGGCAACATTTGTTATGACTCACGATCACGTGACCACATAAGCTTGGGTTTATTACATTTTGATTGGTGCGTTTAGCGTTTGACTTTGCGTTTTGCATTTCGTGCGCTCTGGTGCGCTCTTCTAGGCTTGCTTGGGTGAAGGAGTGTTGGTTTTCTGAATTAATAGAACTTTTTTGTGTTAGAACTGTTTATTGTGACAGAAAAGATCTACAACAATGTCGTCAAAAACCAAAAAGACTGTAACATCATCGTCTAATATAAGTGTGGTGTCGTCCGTGCAAAGCCCGCAGCAGTCGAGCACTCCTGTGGGAAGCCGCCCTTCGAGTTCTGCCGGCCGGCCGAATAGTCCAATGAGCCCTACTCGGCACACCCGTCTACAAGAGAAAGATGCTCTACAAAATCTTAATGATCGTTTAGCTGCTTACATAGATAAAGTGCGACAATTGGAAAGTGAGAATTCGGGCTTACGACGAGAGATTCAATCTACACAGGAGGTGGTCACACGCGAGGTTTCTAACATAAAAGGCATTTATGAGCACGAACTCCAAGACGCTCGCAAACTTTTAGATGATACTTCGCGTGAGAAAGCAAAATTAGAAATCGACCTAAAGAGGTTATATGAGGAGAATGATGATTTGAAAAAACGGTGAGTATTATATTTCTAATTGTGATCCTATTATTGTAATCATGTAGATTCAGTACATGTGTTTGTACTATATGTACTATTCTGGTTAACCTTATAGCAAGTTTACGTCATCAATGTAGTTTCTTAGCGGCAGCGGTGACGAGCGCGGCTGACCTCGCTTTTACGACACAGTGACATCATAGCCCGATATAACCAAAGTAATGACATTCCGGGCTATAACAATAGCAACATGTACACACACTGTCTACCACTCTGTAAATGCATAGGGTTGTTTATAAACAAAACTATCTTTATGTAATCATTCCTACATATTCATGAAATATCACAGTTTATCTGTTTATGTATAGTTTATTTAACATGCTTAGCAAGGGCTGATAATGAATTTACACATACATAACATTAGGGTAGTCGTCAATGTACTACATTTTTTATACACAATCTAACAATCTCCTCCTACACCAAGTAAACATACATATGTGTATGCACTCATTTTGTTATCATAAGATGTCTTACAATATTTGATTCCAAATAACTGTCTTACAATACCAAAAAAATCAACTTCCATGTGTGTATGAATAAATTTGAACAACTTTTTATACAGATACTGATACACATGTTTTATTCTGGAATTTATATGTAGGTTGAGTATTAGACACATGAAAATATTCTAGGTAACAACATTACTATTTATAAATTTAAACAACATTACTTTTTATAACATACTATTAAATACTGATATTTAGTTTGAGGAAGGTGCAGTTAGTAATTTAATTGTGTCAAGGTGAGCTTGTCTCAAATATAGATTTATTTTTCTTAATCATCTGTATTTTATTATTATAATGTTATATAGCAATAGTGTCAACTTAAATTATTAACATTTTGTGTCTAATTTGTTCGCCATAAGTTTAGTAATTGCAACTATATAACAAGATTTGCTATGTTTTGACTACTAAAATATATATGGCAAGTCAGTCAAGGTTGGAAATACACTGAGGAAATTGAAGATATTTTAATATAAAGGCAGCTCAAAAGCCATGAAGTTTTTATGCAGGGCTGAAACTAGAGGGCTTTTACATGAGGGTTTAAAAATCAGAGAATCTCTGCAGACAGAAGTAAAAGTCAGCCTGAAGTGTCTGCTAACCCTGGAAAGAGAAATGCTTTATTATATATTTAATTAACAGTAAGAAAAAAATGCGCCCTTGGCTTGACTATCTATTAATATGCAGTGATCACATTATAAACTTCATTTTTAACTCTATCTGTGATGGCATTGAACATCCTAACATCACCTTGACCGTTTTAACCATTTAGGTATCTGTTGTTGATACAAAGTGCCAATGAAGGTCAAGCACCTTTGGTACAAAACCCACATTATTATAACTAAACTCATATTATAATTATGAATTAAATATACTAAAGTAAACTACTACTATTTGTGTGAAGCAAACATGACAATATGCAAAAAGTTTAAATTCAACTACTACTAAGGTTATTAGTTCTTTCATTCATTGAGTAAATTGGCCATAGGGCAGCCAGATGCTACCAAGCCCTAAATTAAATATTTGGGCTCGACGGCCGATGGGACTTCAGACATCATATCCAAAGTCTGGCTCCTAAATTGCAGGGCGCAGCTAACGCTCTGGTGCGGCTGCAGCCCAACATGAGGGGGCCCGATGTCTCCTGCAGGAGGCTCTACGGGGAGATCGCTCGGTCCATCGCCCTATATGGGGAAGGCCCTGAACGCCAAAAGTGTGCGGATGCTAGGCGCTCTGCAGCAGGTGAAGGCCATCAGGGGGTACCGCACAATCTCTTTCAAGGTGGCGAGTCACTTTGCCGGAACTTCACCATGGGACCTAGATGCGAGAGCCCTTTCGCAACTATACCAGTGGCGAAAGGAGCCGCGGGACTGCCCTGCGGTTGGGACCCTGATCCTCGAGAAATCGAGGCCATGAGGTCCCAGCACCGCTAGGCTATCGTGGTGGCGTGGAAGGAACGACTTGGGCGACCGAGCGCAGGACAAGCGGTTTTAGCGTCGGTAAGACCCATCATGGAGGACTGGCTACAGAGGCGACACGGGAGCCTCTCGCACTAGCTGTCGCAGGTGATCTCTGGAAAGGGGTGCTTCGGGGACCTCCTGTGTCTGATCAGGAAGGAGTTAACATCTGAGTGATGCAAGCGAGGACTCAGGGTTGAATACGGTGACGGAGTGCCCGGCGTGGGAGGCGCCGAGGCAGGCCCTCGGAGTGGGGGTTCTCAAGCTCGGCCGGTCTTGCTTACAGCGATTGTGCGGAGCGCGAGTGCGTAAGCGAGCAAGTATTGCTCAAGAAGGAGGCAGCCCGATCCGCAGAGCCCGCTCGGAGCTCGCTCAACGACCTCCGTCCTCCATGTATAGTAATGGATAATGGACTTACCCCGCTAGTTTTAGCTAAAGAGAACTGGCGCAAACCTGTGGTACTAAGTATTAATAAACGTATGGATGTATGGAAGAGCAAAGAGTTGCATGGACGTTTCTATCGGGCTCTGCATAGGCCTGATATAGATTCACCAGCATCTGTGTCTTGGCTACGCTTCGATGACCTATTTGGGGAAACCGAAGGTTTTGTTTTTGCAATTATGGACGAAGTTGTGATGACGATTAACTAAAGACGACGGAAGGCGGAAGGGAGACGACTAAACTAAACCGTACCATCGGTTGACATATGTCGGGCGTGCCACCGTCCCGGAGAATCCCTTAGACATATAATATCTGGTTAATTTCGTCTTGCCAACGGCGACTATTTGCATAGACATAACCAAGTAGCTAGGATTGTTCATCAACAGCTTGCTCTAAAGTACAACCTTTAGGTATGTGCCCGACGCAGTTCTCGAAAATGGGCACATCACGTTGTACTGGGATCGAATCTATCATCACTGGCAGGACTATTGTAGCTAATAAACCTGATAATTCGATATCACCATTCCACATGACGAGAATCTTGTGAAAGCCGAAAAAGAAAAACAAATAAAATATTTGAATTTGGCTCACGAGGTTGTCGACATGTGGAGTGTGGATTCGGCAATTATTGTTCCGATAGTTTATCGGTTCACGGCCTGATTGCCAAGAGCCTCGATCAGCATCTTAAGAGGCTCGCGTTAGGCAGTTGAGGTTAAGGGCTTGATGCAGAAGGCAGTGCTCCTCGACACGGCACGTCAATACTTGCCGTGTCGAGGAGCACTGCCTCCTGCCTAGAGGAATCTCCTCATAATTGAGAAGATTCCTCTGTTTGGAGCCTTAACCACCGGTAGCTTGGTCCCTGTTCCCGATGCCGGTGGGTCACTATTTTTTATATTTCTAAATATATATATATATTTTTTTATAGATAGAATGTATTTAAAAATATAATTTATATGTATTTTAAATTGAATAAAGGAAATAATTATTTATTTATTACTCAACATTTTGAAAGTACAAAAACAGGCTAAAGATAGTTAAAAATCTGTGCATAAATGTTTTTGCCTCTTGAACTAGCCGAGCCTGTTTCTCAAGAGGCAATATTCGGTTACAATGGTTACAGACGTGCGATTTTTTATAACTTGCGCTATACAGTGAATTTGAATTTATACTAGTGCGTGTGTAGTGCGGCGATAGCCCAGTGGCGTACGTAACGGACTGCTGAGACGAGGTCTCGACTTCGATCCACAGTCGCCCCGGGCACACACCTCTGACTTTTCGTAGTTATGTGTGCATTAAGGCCCTGTCTGGACGTAAGCTACCATAATTATGCTTATTTTTTGTTTCTAAGATTATTTCTCTCTCTCTCTCTAAGATTACTGATGCTAGACAGTTGATTTTTTTTATATATACAGCTAATTATCTACTGTTCACGCACATTCAAAAACATTTTGGATAAATAGCGCAGTTTCTTGGTAAAAAAATTGCAAAGAAACACTCTTTGAAATAAATTTTTCGTTTCAATTATCTCAATATTTTTAGCGATGACATATATATTTTTTGTTACAAATATAAAGAAAATTTAATCAGCTAGTGGAATATCTACAAATTAACATCCTCAAATCCGTCATATTTTTTAAATGTTTTATTTATCTGTTTGATTTGTTTGGCGGCAAACGGGAATCTTAAAGAGAGAGAGAGAAATAATCTTAGAAACAAAAAATAAGCATAATAATGATGGTAGCTTACGTCCAGACAGGGCCTTAAGAAATGTTAATTATCGCTCGCTCAATAATCTGCCCGGTAGATATCTCGCCCCCTATTACATTTTGACCTTAACATAACTGGCGAATCGTGGGTTGTGTAATACACATCTCTGCCTACCCCTTCGGGGATACAGGCGTGAAGTTATGTTATGTTATGTGTGTTGTGTATGCGTGCGCGCGTGTGTTCGTGTGTGTGTGTGTGTGTGCGCGCGCTTGTGTATGAATGTGTGTATGTTCAAGTAATAGGATGTGTATTAGTCTGCGTATCATTTTGTTAGGAGACGTACGTAATGAGTTCAACGAGAGTGAAACCACAATCTGAGTATTTGGAGCCACTAAGACATTCGCGACCAAGCCAACCTCACCTGCAAACTGGTACATTTACTGATTGACGGACAAGGTTATGGCGCAGGCTTTCCTCTCGGGGTATGGCGATCAGACGGTAGTCGCTTCCTAAAGCTGAATAAGCCGAAGCAAAAGAAGGAGAACGACTCGCGTGCAACCGGGAGCAACCCAAAATGATGAAGATGACGACGAGAAAAATCAAGAGACACTGCTATTAGTGATAATATTGGTGAAACAGCTTGTGTATGTAACATGTACAACAGAAAATTTTCGGTCGTTAAATTTATCACTCTGACATACAACGACGTTGAAGTAAGAATCTACGACCTTGCGTCACGCGAAATTCGCAACTAGGTCAGGGAGTCCCCTCATTCTTTTTAGAAGTCAAACATTTCCCTGGCTTACGTTCATAATTTTTATATATAAATTTCAGTTCGTTTGTTTTTTAGGGTTCCGTACCTCAAAAAGAAAAAAAACAGAACACTTATAGGATCACTTCGTTGTCCGTCTTGGAGCTGTGAAAAAATCAAACTTCTAAGCCAAAGAGATCAAAAGATACAGCCGTTTATGCCGCAAATTTTCGTAACTCGCACGGGAATCAAAACCTACAGGGTACTTTCCGTGAATTTAGAATCTTGAAATTTGGTACGAAGTAACGTCTTATAGTAGATAAAGGAACAATTGGGAAAACCGTAAATTTTTAGTTACATTATATAATAAAATTAAAGTTGCTACTACCAACTAACTATGACTCGATTGTCATGATGGGTTAACTTTTACTTATATACCTACAGGTTTGTACGGAACCCTCGGTGTACGAGTCCGACTCGCACTTGGCCGGTTTTTTTTTGTTATAATTACGAGCGAACGTAGGAACGGACATACATACAGGTCAAATATAACCCTCGTTTTGGGCTGCGCCGCAGTCGAAATTAAGGTGGCTGTGTGGCCATTTCCTATAGAAACGCATTTTAATTCAAATTCGAAACACTGATATTGAAGTTTTTAAAGGTAGTCATTGAGTGTAGGTAAATCCAAATAAGAAATTGTCACGACTCAAGATATAATTGCTTAGTGCCCGACGCGACGCACGGACGCACCCGAAACTTATGGCATACGGAAGAAGGGTAATCACTGTAATTGTTTCATTCAAAGCCATTACCTAGAAGTAGTGATACTAATGTTGATAGTTGAATTTCTACGTTCTCGGTATTAAATAAATATTTAGGTACTCGATGGATGACTAATTTTGTCACACTGAACGTACAATTCATACTAATATTATACACGCTGAAGTAACTCTGTTTGTTTATCATCTTTTAAGACCTATATTGCTGAACCGATTTTGTTAAAACTTAGCATAGATAAAGCCTAAACCTCGAGAAGAGCAGAGGATACTTTTTATTTCGACATTTTCTGCAATAAAGGATTTACACGCGAAAGGAGGCGCGGAACCAGCTTGTACACAGTACAAATTACAGCAATAGAAGTAACGCTACACAGTCTCAATATCTTCTCGACTTCGTACGCAACTCTGAGACTTTTCTTCTACACTTGCATTTACATAACATAAATTTCACGCCTGTTTCCCCGAAGGGGTAGGCAGAGGTGTATTACACACCCACGATTCGCCAGTTATTTACAATCATAACATTACATACATCCTTCTTTCTTCTCAAAGACTATAATTTTTGTCGTTTGTATTAACTTTCATACCTATCACTTTAAATGCCTTTTCATCAATGCCTCCCCCGACGCGATGCGATTACATATAACTTAACCATGGTCATCACAAGACAATAATAACTGGTTGCCAAAATATAAGATAGAAATCTGGAAGGTTGGGTCATAATAATTGGGCAAATGATAAGTAAATGTTTGGTTTATTTGGCTTCTGCTAGATGTTAGCGTGCAGGCCACTGTTTAGTTTGATAGATTGTTTTACTTACATTACGCTTTGTAACTTCTCGACGCAAAATGGTTCATTGAATTGGTCCACCATTTCAATATGTTCCATATTCTTTACTAGCAGTACGCAATTGAAAATATGAGTTTTCTCTAATTCATCACCATAGCCAGGGGGGTGTCACTCCGCCGATCTGCGAGAAATTATAAGTACATGCCGGCGGCAGCCCCGATGCTGCTTATTCAGTGGTTGCCCCGCCGTGGGCCGCGAACCTCGCGCGCGTCTCCCGCATACCAACGTCGCAAGCGCATATTGTATACGATGTATAAAATAAGGGCAACGATATATTGCAGAAATAATGACCAAAATTCGGATTGCACGTTTTTAATAGATGAAATTTCAAATGATTTAATAGATGACATTTCAAGATCAGTTGCAGACTTAGACGAGACTAATCGATTTACTAGATACAAAGCATTCAACAACCAATCTCTAGTTTTTATGCCAGCTTGAAAATGCCACTAAAAGATTTTATAGAGTATGTACAAAATTAGAAACCTGGTGGTAGGTCTGTCAACTGGTGGTAGAAATTTGTTGACACAAATTTGTCACAAAATTCGGCCGGGTAGGTACCACCGTGCACGATTGCGAAAAACCCTCCATAGCAATCCAATTTCGATTTGATTGCGTTCAGGGGTCAGCAAGTGCATAGCCAGGCAGGGAGACTGTGGTCGCAGCACTACTGGGACCGGTGGGTGTCACGCGGTGCTGCGACGACAATCCTCTTCTGATGAGGCCGTCAAGCTGAGTGCCACCATTGTTAACATGATACGTGTATGTAATGGTGACCATGCTCTATGGGCAACCTTACACCCCGGCGTCTGTAGACCCGAGACGGCGTGCGGTTTTAGTCAGTTCAAGCCTGACATAACCACCCCCGCTGACCGGCGGGGGGATATCCGAATTGATTTCCGCACGAAAAGAAAAAGGTACCCCTCTGCTGTTATCAGAGCAGACACTGCGAATGACACGGGATCAGCCGGGATGCGAGGGGTATGCTCTATGGGTAACCTTACACCCCGGCGTCTGTAGACACGAGACGGCGTGCGGTTTTAGTCGGTTCAAGCCCGACATAACCGCCCCCGCGGACCGGCGAAGGGGTATCCGAAGGGATTTCCGCGCATATATAAAAAAAAAGGTAACCTATCTCTTTTTGTGCACTACTGTGAAAAAGTGACGGGTGTCGTTATATCCTGCAACGAGAGTTGCCAAGCAATAAGCATAGTTGTGCTAGACGGGTACCTTATTCTGACATAGTCGATGCTTGCGCCACGGAATAGATAATAGTGCAAAGCTACCGTATCCGCTTACGATCAGGCGGACCGTACGCTCGTTTGCCACCGACGAAGTTTAAAAAAATGACAACCCTATCTTCGGCAAGGTGCGGAGTAACGTCGAACTTCGCGCCGGGCAATAGAACTCAATGACGGCGCGGCAGGCGTGCGGTCCGTTGCTAATAATAATTAATAGGCACGTAAAAAGGCGGCATTCGTGAACATCAAAACAGAGGGTCTTCTGTACTTGTACTATTATTTATTCTGTGCCATAGCAGTGCTCCCGGTCGCATCCGAGGCTTACACCTTGGAGCCCGAGCTTCCTCCTCCGTTTTCGCTCATTTATAAACTAGGTTAACTAGTCACTACTAACTAGGTTTCTTGTTTTATTGTTTCTGGAAAGGATTACGTTCTAGACCATTGAGATGATGCCACATCAAGCTAGAACTGAGGCTACCAATATAAGGAAGTTTAAAAAAAATCGGAATTAAAACCATTCCATTGTACCTATTATGTATAAACAAATAGTTCATATAGTAATAGCAAATCGTAGGTGGTAAGCGTTGAGATTTGAGCAGGTTTCTGTTTAGCTATATTCGAACGGTTATTGACCCTGACGAGTTCGAAGTCAACCTTATGCGCGCATACGCATACAACCTTCTTCGTGAAATTAACCGTCGAATGTAGATATCAAATACAATTTATTCTATAAAAACATGTACAGTCAAAGTCAAAAGTAGACGATGATTGCACAGATTTCAGTGTTAATAATCTGAATGCTTAATGAATTATATTTTATTCAAAATTTAAAAACAATTTCATACAGCCCACTAAATAGTTGAACAGCATTTCATTTAGAAATAATAAATTACTTTTGACACTGACTACTATTGTAAAAATAAATGCACATAATGACGCTTAAAAAAGGTTCAGAATAAAGCCTTTTATCATGAGCGACGAGCGACAATATAATTTAAGAATACCGCGTGCTAACTAAATGAGGTTGTGATACACTTTCGCTTAACCCTAATGGGTCATACGAGTGCGTTTAGTAATTATGTGCTAAAAAAATTTTTTGTATAGAATGTAATTGTAAAATTGAAAATTATTATTTTGTTAAGTATTTTCAGATGTCATGTAATGTTATGTACTTACTTAGTTTGTGACTTCTTTGTGCTGATAAATGTTTCTTTCTTTCTGTCATAAAACATTTCTTATAAAGTCCATCTAAATCATGAGTATTTATCTATTATATTATCATCATTATAATAAATCGATCCAGATTATATACGTTTTGGGTTCATGAAAGCAAAAATTATAAAATGAAGGAAAGAAGCATAAGTTTTTATATTTTTTACTGCAAACGTTTTGTGCATAATAAATAAAATCGGTCAAGCATGAGCAATGGGCCATGACGTAACAAGTATATTTACGTATGACATCAATGTTGCCTTCGACAAACGAATTTAGCTATGACGTTTTCTTGAAAATATGTGATCCGAACATAGTTCTGAGAACTGGCTTAAAATGATATACATAAGCAACACTGTCCGTTGGAATCTGTTCTCAAAAGCAAACTCGCGAAAATACCTCCCACATCGTGCAGTTGAGGATATTTCTATATACTTGTTTCTCTATATACTTGTAAAACACTTATGTCAACTAATGTCAACTAATGTCACCATGATACTTCCAAAACTAGGTCACTTAAACACTTTTTATTTATAGTGATTTAACAAGATACCAAAATAGATTCAGATGCTTAACCGTCGACAACGGGCTTGTTACCGCTAGCACATTGGATTTATAGGTTATTGATGTAATAATTCTGGCGACAATAATCCTACTGGGTTGCAACCCACGCCTAACAAAAGCAGATAAAGTTTAGTAGGAGAGCTTATTAGCATTAGCCTATCTTATTGATAGATAACCCACATTACTAGAAGTTTAAAAACCTGACGCTAGAAATACTTTTATCATGGATAAGAAGAATTGCCATGAAATACGGCATAGTAAATACAAGTAACATAGGTATCTGCCACAGGATTAGTACGTAAAGTAATCGTTATTTTCATAGTTGACCTTGGATGTCTGTAAATATCAATAGTAGGTGTTATGTTTGGTATCAAGAACGTCCATGTTACCTATTACTAGAACCACAAACATCCTGACGTAATTGATATACCTACGACTTTGTCGTATTCATATCCGAATCCGGGCGGCTCCTGTCGCCTTAGATACAAAAGTAACACCTCGCTTTTTTTTTACGTGCGGAAATCCCTTCGGATGCCCCCCCCCCCCCCCGCCGGCCAGCGGGGGTGGTTATGTCGTGTATCGACTAAAACCGCACGGTGTCCTCCCCAGGTGTCCGTTGCCGGGCACCCCGGGTAAGCCCTCGAAAGGATAACCCCAGGGACCTCGCTGGAATAGTCTCGGTTGTGGTCTCGGCAAGAGCTGTATTCTCGTATCAATATTGGTGGCACTGAGGGAATTTGGGCACAGACAGGCACTCATCCGTTTTATCGATTAGGGTAAAGATAAGGATAATATATTATGTTCTCAGTAATATATTTTAGTATGCTTCTTTTGCGTTATCATTCAAATCGTATATGTAAACACATGTATGACATATTCTTTCTTGGCTCTTTCTGAACTATTTAGAAATACGAACAATTGTTAAACATCGGTTCACGATGCGCGGAAAACTTGAGCGTACGCATATTAAATATCTATTCATGTCAGAGCCGAGAAACGCGGGAACCGGATAGTGCCGTATTTACAAAAACATTCCGTGTGAATTGCGCAACATTGAGGAACATGGAAACACCATTTTATTAGGTACTAAATTACTTGGTGCCGATGTCAAGGCATTGTTCTTTAAAACTCGTCCGTATATAGACGGAATGCTTACTTATTTACATAATTTATTTGGCATTGACGAAATATGTATGTATTTAATGATGTCTTCAATATTCTTAATTTTTACGAATAATCTTGCGAATTATGTACCATACTATCTGTATAGAATAACAAAGTAAAACAAACATAATATAGAACTCGTTCAATTGCAGCTTAGACAAGAAGACCAAGGACTGTACACAAGCAGAAAATTTGGCACGTCATTATGAGTCGCGTTTCACTGAGGAAAGTAACAAATACAACAGTGCTCTTGCTGATAAGAAGAAAGCTCAAGATGAGGCCAGGGTTCGTATTATTTTATTTATTTGCACAATTCTGTATTTTGTGTGAAGTTTGAAATGCAAACTGCAAAACAAATAATAATCTAGCATCTTACAAAATGTTCCCTTTGCAGGAACTGGGTAAAGAGTTGGAAAAGTTGCGCAAAGTGTACGCGGACACGCGCAAGACTTTGGAGGAAGAGATGCTCTGCCGAATTGACATGGAGAACACAGTGCAGAGCTTGCGTGAGGAGCTGTCTTTCAAGGATCAGGTGTTCCAACAAGAACTCCAGGAAACTCGCACCAGACGTCAAGTGGAGATCACTGAAATCGGTAAAAACAATTAAATTATATTACAACAAGATGTTTAATTAATTAATATTACAGTCACAGCGCCATTTATCGTACCTAGATTCAGTGTTTTTTTTTTATTAGCACATATCTTGAATTGTGATCTAGCATTGCTCCGCATTTTGGTTTTCAGGATATAAAATATGCTATGTGCTCCATGTGTATCCAGGATATAAGGGTCACCATTTCGAATTTCACTGAAACTGTAAAGGAGTATAACCATATTACTAACAGACTCGCTTAACCTTCTTGTTTATGACATTTGGACTGAAAAACTGAATGTCGAAGTTCATAATAACGATGAACTGCACGTTAGTGCGGAAGTGCGCCACATCGATACACACAATGTCAAATATTTTCCACAGCGATGAATGTTAGTGCGAACGTATTCCACGTCCATTCACACATTATTGAATGTATTTCAGCGCGAATCACGTTAGTGCGAAATTTCAGGAGAAGCGAAGGCATGCTACTTGTTGCTTTACGCAGCGAAGTTCCAGTTACGCTTTTTCCTACCCAATTGGGGTTGGCTTTCAGTCTAACTACGGAACGGTAAAACTTCAATATTTTTCGGCGATCTGACCTCCACAATCCACCGGAAATTTCGAAATCTGTAGTTCCACCAGGTTGTCGGACCCTTTAGGGCTCCAACCAACTTCACTGCAGTACACCCAGGTGGTCTGCGGAGGTGGACAGTGGAAAAGAACCGCTTGTAACGAATACCACAGACGTTTGGGACGAACGGATTAACATGCTCTCCGAGGCACGGAGGGGTCTTATTATGTTAACAATGGTCACCCATCCTAATAGTAACCGGGCTAGTATTGCTTAACCTTGCAATGTGCTAACCTACTCGGCTGGCACTTAACCACAAGTTGCTATTTATATGTGTATTTTAAAGAACCAAGGTGACTCATTATACTTTCACTATTATTTAGTCTGAGACATGTCGTTAATGCTATCAGTAGTATTTACATATGCATAGTTAAATGTGTCTAGTCCATTTGTCAATTGCATTTATCAACACAGCAATGAAGATTCCGAAAAGAAATTTACAAGATTCCGAAAAATATTAAGCTCTACTGTTTTAATTGTTATCCTTTAGATTTTATTCTTTTATTTAGGGCACGTCAATAATTGTATTCACCTCGCCTGACGGTAAGCTAAAGGTGAAGTTTCAGGAAATGGACATACCAATAATCTTACAATGATGCGTAATCAGATTCTTTCTCACGCTTAACTTAAAAGACCCGACATTGTAGAAAGAAGGAAACACAAATTTCGGTAAAGAATTCCAATTCTTTATGGTGCGTTGGATGCGGCAAAGATATTTTATTTTATTTTTATTTTATTTTTATTTTATTTTTATTTTATTTTATTTTTTAGAGAGAACGGCTAATCGACGTTAAATTTTTCGTCATTTAATAAAAATAATGTTTGCATGTCCAAATAAGTTTCTCCAGGTTGTTATTTGAAAGACAATTCTATTGTTTTAGATGGTCGTCTTGCACAGCAGTATGAAGCTAAACTGCAGCAGAGTCTGCAAGAACTCCGCGAACAGCAAGAGGCCAACATTAAAGCCAACCGCGATGAAATTGAAGCTCTGTATGAAAACAAAGTAAGTAATATGAATAATTATGTAAATGGGTATGAAAGGATAGCTTTATTTATTCTGTTTTATAGTTCCCCTTATTTCCGGTGAAGTGTTGAGGCGGAACGTTCTGCCTTGGCACGAATATTCCACAAGAAACATAATTTCTACAACCTGTTTATAACTCTATTATAATAAATTCAAAAAAAGCTGTATTTTAAAGACAATTTTTTACATACTCGTAGTTATTATAGTATAGCTGCAGCAAAAAGCATTATGATAAAATAAACATTTGGCAAAAATGAAACTCAATAACCCTATAAAAAAACACGAAATTAAAAAGAAATTGCGATAAATGTGTTTTATTTTGTACCTACTTTTTAATAGTTTCGGATTGTTACAAACACATCTGTTGAAAGGCTATAAATCGATTTCTTTTTCAGTTAAAGAACCTGCAGAACGCTTCTCACCGCAACAGCACCGCCGCGAACGTGGCTGTGGAGGAGCTGCGCACCATGCGTACGCGCATCGACAGCCTGAACGCCACGCTCAATGACCTAGAAAACAAAAACGCCGCACTTAGCGTGAGTATTCTGATATTTGACGTCACCATTTTTATTATTGCTTGACATCATCATCATCAAATCGTAGTCCCGGTTGCATCTAACATTTGCACGCTGGAGTCCGATGACCGCACTGTCACTCATTATCTTGATTTGATTTATCATAGTTTTTATGGGATCGACTGCCGCCTGACAATATCTGTCAATATACGAAGTAACCTGCACTTGCTGTCACGAATTCTATGGGCGTTCGCAAACACCCATAATACCATTATCCGTCCGCGTTCCTACACTTTCTTCTACGGATGTGGCTAATTTGGGCTTTGCGGGAGTGGCCCCCGTCTGACCTTTGTGGCTCTGAGGTCTAGCGCAGGTTTACTTTTCGGGGGTAAACCTGCACCAGATCCTCGTCCGTCGATCAGCAGGTGTACTGGCTTGCAGGTGAGGTTGGCGTGACCCCGAAGCTCTTGGTGGGGCTCCATACACCCAGCGAACAGCCTCTTTACTGTTTTTGTAGTAGTCAATAACCTCATAATATTGTACAGAACCGGTGCCGTGAGTTGGAGCGGCAGCTGGAGTCGGAACGCGCGCGTCATGCCGAAGACCTCGCGTCGCTCGAGCAGGAGCTGGCGCGACTCCGGGACGAAATGGCCGCGCAACTCCGCGAGTACGCTACGCTCATGGACATTAAGATCTCGCTCGACCTTGAGATCGCCACTTACCGAGCGCTCATCGAGGGAGAGGAGGACAGGTAACGGTCTTCATTTTATACTATCATCATTTGTTACATGTTCCATCTATCCATCCATGTTCCATGTATGTGTCATCCTGTCAAATTCATAAAATAAACTCGCAATGATAGAGTTGGTGAATGATAACAGCATATTACTATCCAACTGTGAAGGCTCAAGGGTGTTAGTGATCTTAGGACAGAGGAGTCCCCAAATGCAAATACTGGCCGTTACTATCTATCGAGAGCGCTTTATTTATACTCGGGAGTCATGTCAGAAATGAGAACAACATTCAATGTGGGGACAAACCTGTGTGTTATACAAAAAATCACCACTGCTTCAGTCACCTGTGTGAAAAATAAACCGTTCAATTTGTTAAACTTATTGACCGTATATTCGGTAAAATACCATAATTAGTAATATCCACTCAAATTATAGGTTTTATAGGGGTTTGTATTAATCTCCTTAAAGATTATTATCAAAACGAACTCCGACAAAATTGAAAATGAGAGGATTGGGTGTGTCTATAGTGACATCACATCTCAGTAAATAAATATATCTGTCATTGAAAACAGAATGCCACCTCAACTTGTGATTTGACATTTAGGTGACGACACATTTTACTACAGTGCTATATATTACGCAATCCGTGGCGGGTTATTTAAATAATGTATGTTTACAAGTTTTCTTTATGTTAAACAGAAAAATACGGTAATTACTTTTACTGGACTCTACATATAAACATTACTAAATATCTTAGATATCATCGTCATCATATCTGAAATAGGAATCCTATTGATAAGTCTGGTTATTTAACAGTCCTTCGTCAATTGAAATTCTTTATAGTATACATCTGCAGTTTGTATCTACTTGTATCTGCCAGTTTTGCCTCCAAAGTGCCCAACATAATGTGACAATTTTTGGTTGTGTAGTGTAGTTGAACAAGGCTAAGGTGACGATTATGACTATAGCACGTATGGGTGTCTCTCCCAGGCTGAACCTGACGGCGCAGTCTCCCGGCCGCGAATCTCGCGCCTCCACTAGCGCGTCAGTTGGTCTGAGCATGGGCGGGCGCGGGACCCCCGCACGTCGCGCTACGCCACTACGCGCCGCCCGCAAACGCACGCTGCTAGACGAGAGTGAGGAGCGAAGCCTCAACGACTTCAGCGTCACGTCCAGCGCAAAGGGAGATCTCGAGGTGGCTGAGGCGTGCCCCGATGGCAGCTTCGTCCGCATCAGGAACAAGGGCAAGAAGGTTAGTGCCTTTTTAACAGCTTGTTTTATAGGACTACGAATTTTATACCAGTGATTTTGTAAACAGACAGGCATACAGCGTAAGCGGTAAGAATTCATCATGGGCATAGACAGCGGGTTTTGGGGTTTCAAACTCCTACACATATACAAAATGTTATCTTTCTCATATGAATAACAATGCACATTTTTTTTTTAAATTGTTTTCTTAAACCATACGCGAAACTAAAACCTGACTACGCCCGTGGCGTTCACTGTAGCCTGCAGTCTGTAGTCTGCAACACCAGTCGCGATGCTGACCTGTAAATCCCAATCTGGAAAGTCTTGTTCATTTCTCAAAATCTTGATCATTTCAGTGACGAACTAGTGATGAAAATAAATAATAGAATTCAGTTGCTATCGTAGGAACAGTTGCTATCCTTGTATAACGACGACATACTTACTGGCCTACATATGAAGCCTTTTTTTTTCATGCGTAAATCCTCCGTATACCGACATAACTACCCATAGCGGGGGTGGTTATGTCTGGTTATGTTATAGGTTTACACCCCGTTGGCCATAAGTATGGTTCGGGGGCGTTTACGACGGACTCGAGCCGACTAAAACCGCACGCTGTCTTGAGCCTGCGGTTTTAGTCGATTCGAGTCCAACGTAACCGCCCCCGCTGGCCGACGGGGGGATTTCCGCACGAAAAAAAGTTTTGTAAGTATCTATAGCACACCATTTTCGAATGGCATAAGATGGCTATAAATTTCATCTATTCATCATCTTGGGGTTGTTCTTGGTTGCAACCTGGGCTTTAATATCGACCCCTGCTCGGAGACGTTTTTCTCATACTTGTAACTTGTGAAGGAATATAGCCTCAACACAAGTATTTAAATAACTTACTGGGACACTCACAATTTTGTAAATGTATGATTGTGTTTTAATCCTACAGACCATTGTAACATTGTCAGGGTCTGTAATGGTGACCCCCATTCCTGAGACTTAACCTTTAGCTTACCATCAGGCAAGGTAAAGTCATTTTGACGTGTCCAATATAAGAAAATAAATACAGGAATTGAGCCTGGGCGGCTACCAAATCATCCGCAAGGCGGGCGACCAAGAGACGCTGTTCAAGTTCCACCGCACCGTGAAGCTGGAGCCGGGCGCGCTGGCCACCGTGTGGTCGGCCGACGTGGGCGCCGAACACGACCCGCCGCGCGATATCGTCATGAAGGGACAGAAGTGGTTCGTCGCAGACTCCTTCACCACCACCCTCATTAACAACGAACAGGAGGTAACGTTGAATAGCATGCCTATTTTTGTCATAGGAATATTCTTCACTAGCTGATGCCTGCGATTTCGCCTACGTGGAATCTGTTTCCGTTCTCGCAACCCATGGGAATCGATTCCAGGGATAAATAGTCTGTGTGTTACTCCATACTATAATCTATCCCTGTACCACATTACAGCCAGATCCGTTCAGCCTTTTGGGCTTTTCTTTTCAAACTTTCACATTTCATTAAATGTGAAAGTTTGAAAACATGTTACATAAATAAACGAGAATCCTACTAAATTTAGTAGGATTCTCGTTTATGGTATTTTCTATGTATGATATGTGTGTATTTACAAAATAAAATGCATTTAAGAATACTGATAAACATATTTGCATTCTACAACCCATATTAAAAGCTATTAAAGGTATGTTTGTTTGGGTCTATCATGTTAGGTTCAGAAATACCTATGACCACTTATCGGCTCCATCTTCTGACCTTGTATATCATGTATCTGACAAAACAAATGAGTCTAAACTCGATGGGTTTATCTTGTTTAGTTTAGGATTTCCTATGACCGCCTTCCTAATCTACCGTCAGACCAGCTCCACGGTATCATATTAATGCATTTTGATACATACTAATAGTCCAATTTCATCCCAATCGGTTTAAGATAACTACCTAAAAATTCAGTTGCAAGATTTGGCCCGAACATATATATAGTGCAAGTTAAATAAAAACTAATTTAATTATAGAAAGAAATTAAAATATTAACTATCTGTACAGTAAAAACAAAATTATACAAACTAAAATATTGACATCCTAAAAAAAGTATGTACTAAGTAAAAAGTTTAGGTGCCAAAGAATTCTCACCCTATCGATGTCGACGGGTAATGTACCCAAAGGGCTGGCGGCATTGCCACGTTGAATGGCAATGCCAATTCCAAACAAGCTAGCATTTTGGTCACGCGAAGCGTCGACCAGTCGCTTAGCAATTTCTTTATAAAGCGACAGTTCACTCGGGCCCCACGAACCTAGTGTTTCGACCCGAAATGGCAAAATATAATTTCTGACTAAATTATTATATTTGCGCTGTTTGAGGGTCTCCGCAGTTGCCGCAGCAGCACATGTGCAGCCCGTCCTACTTGGATGATGAGAAGGCGCGAGGGTGTCGACACAAGTTGCGTCCCTCACCAAAGGCCTACCCAACTTCCAAGGCACCAAAGATATACCGTCTGGTCTCTTGCCATCGTCGCGCACCAAACCAGTAGGTTCAAGCACGGCAGGAACACCGGCGGTGACAAGAGCCTACGGATAATATCATTTAGGTGTGCATGACGTGACATGCGTCCTGAGCTCCTGCCGCATGATAGGCCGTGATGATGTCCAGGCTGTCGACTGCTCCTCCACAGTGACAGCGATGTGGAGAGACAAAAAGTACCCAAACAAAGCTTTAAAAAAATGCTTGTAAAAATAGTATAGAATCACTACCGAAAATTTCCTAATCAAATTATCTAAAATTAGTTATAATAAGCATTAAAACGTAGACTTAAAAATAAATATTTGGTGTGCAGGAAGTAGCCGTGTCAGAGAGACAAAGACGACAGGTCAGCACCAGCGCCCAGCGACACCGTGAGCTCGCTCACAAGTACCCTCGGCGTGAACAGGTATGGGGCAACTCTATCTTCTAATAAACAACTTGCAATGGTTCAAAGGTATAATCAAATTAATTAATTTGAAAATTTATAGTCGCTGAGAGAAAGACACGTATATTTCGATAGTATTCATGAGTATGGTATCAATACAGCTGCCCTTAATATTTTAGTCTTAGCCTACATAATGCTTGAGTACTCTGTAATATTCTTGAATTTTCTAATAATGCACTCTGTATGTTATAGTTGGGAGAGCACCGCGAAGGCGATGAGAACTGTCGTATAATGTAAGACATGTGCGTCCTGCCGCCACTCGGTGCCTCACGCTTCACTGCCGGAGCTCCCCACTCTGCCCTGTGGGCATCTTCTACTTTATTAAATAACTGCACTGTCTACGTTCATTCACTAATATAAAAAAAACATACTACCTAGTCTTAAGCCAGAATATGTCTTCTTTCTTTATTATAAATAACAAAAGTCGTAAGTTTTGTTGGTAAGCTTATAATTAGCTTTATTTATAGCGGTGCAGTATTGAAACGAATATGTACGGTCTAATAGGCATGTAGCCAATATGTGAGAAGGTGCCTTGTCACAAAGACGATGAAACAGTTACAAGACTAGTAACCCAAATTTATTTTATTGAATTTACTTTGCTATAAAGGCCGCAATAGTTATGTGCCTATTAGATATTACTTAAAATATTAAATGCACTCTTGTTGGACCACGCTAGCATTTGATTAGGTGATTTCTCATCGATTACTCGGCGGTCCCCGCGGCATGTACGCAGTGAAGTCGGGATGGACTTTCGGCTATCTAAAATGTTGCTGTATTTGCAGCTATTTCTTATTTTGTTTTTATATCCGATGTGATCGTTTTTTAATCATCTTTTAGATGTGTCTCGTTATCAGCATCCATTTTTTAGATGAAGAGAGCTAAAAACGATCCCATATAGTGGGCTGAAAGCGACGCATATGCGACTTTATGCCAGCGATTTATAATATATTGATCACGACGAGGTCGCCAGCCACACTTACTCCGCCGAGAAATTGCTTACAAATCGCTTAGTAAGAGCCCTTATGGGTTTCTGATTAGTCGAAGGTTGACTGAATTTTCGACAATCAAAAACGGTCAAATAACAGTTAATCATTATACACAATACAATTTCGTTTGTTAATAATTGTTATCAATATTTAATATCTATTCATAAATTGAGTATCTACTCCCTCTCCTAAACTTTATAAAAAAGGGTATACATGTAACATACTTTGTATCCTGAAGCAAGTAATAGTACATGATGATACACGTGACTGTAGTTAATTATTCCAATCAAGGCTATTATTACAAGATTTAGGCTGAACTGTATGCGAGGGAATATAATAGATGAGGTAAAATTATAATAATTAACTTTGGGCAAGTAGTATCAAATGCCCATTTGCATACATTTGTGGATAAATTAAACCAACCTACCCAGGTTTTTAATTTGGCGCGTTAGTTAGTGGTTAATATTTTCTTTTTTAATATTTTTATTGTATTATTTTATGAAATCCTAACAATACCCGGCTACCTTTAAACTTTCAACCAGAATGTCATTCAACACTTAAGTATCATCTACTACTATTACTCATTAACAATTAAGTAATAACTTCTGCATCGCGACTTGTGAGTGATATATATTTCTCACTTGCCTGTGTAGTGTTTAACTGTAAAAAATTAAGAGCCAGAAACCCTTAATTCCTGTGTATTGCTTACATACAATTTTATTCATGTGCCTGTGTTGTTGTTAAGTATAAAAGAAAGTATAATACGAATCTTGAATATGCAGTGAACAAAGTACAAAATGATTCGTTGGCGTTTTTCGAGAAGATTGTAATCCTTCAAAGGTAAATTATAAAATACTATAGTGTTTTGATGTTAATTCAGTCATACAGATTAATTTATGAAAACCTACGAATACTTTGGGGGATTGCAATCCATAGTGGGTAAGTATAGAAATAATTTCATATTTTTATTCCCACCCGTTTTTGAGCTAGGTGATAAGAAAGTTTATATTCATAAATTTAATTTAATGTCCCATTTGGTAAGAGTTTCATGCATGTAGATTAAATCTACTAATAATATCATTATTCTTAGAAACTTTGGACTAGGTAAATCACCATATTAGGATAAGTTTCACTTGACTATCACAAAAAAAAACTGTTTCGTTTTAAATTAACCATAAGTGGCACTATAATTATGTACCTACTCTTTAGGATGTCAATACATTAGGGGCCGAACATTATATCACATAAACATTTTTCGAATAACATAACATACTTAAAATTGTATGTCATTTATTCATAAACACAAAATCATGTAACTTCATAACGTCAAGTAACGAATAAGATATTCGCTCAGTGATGCGCCTGAGTATAGATACAAGTCTCAAACGTAAGACTCTTGAATCAATAGAAAAGATAAATTTGTAAACAGCATATATAATGATAACTGTAAACTTAATTCTAATGACAAATATAGCTAGCTATAATATACACTAACGATAGTTTCTATAAAATGGAATTCATATTGCCATTCTTTTGGTAATAAATTTGGCATTATTTTTATTTTTAATCATTGAGGATAGAATCTGATTCAGTCATTCTACTTTGTTTTGTGAGTAATCATGAGACATTTTTTTTAGTTTGGACCCAGTTTATATGTTCCGTATGTAATAAACAATATAACATTAAAAATAAAGGTATATTTAAGTATTTTGGATGTTTTATTTATATCTTCTAAAATTATTTTAGTAACTAGACTTGTCTCTACCTCAAAATGTGTCTATGTATTTGTTTTTTGCGTAATCCCAGCGAAGATTATAAATCTATTCCGTTGTCCTAGGTGAACGACAAATGCGGCAATGCGACGCGGCATGTAAAAATACCGAATTAGTCCATTGAAATGTTACATTTTTTAAGCGTAACCTGGCGTTTATTAGAGGACGCAATTGTATTCTTTTGATGTGCAGGGGGGGGTCAGAGTAAAGCTAAAACCAAGTTTGTGGGGTCGCCACCCTTGTGCCGCTGCCACCATCTTGAAAATAGGGGTTGAAATGGTTTTTACGATATATCTCTTAAACTATTTTTCTGATAAAAAAAATTGTTGTTTTTGTTGCAAATTAACACTACAACTTTGCTTTTTGCTTTTTTTGGTCAGTAACTTTTGTTTTTTTTTATTTTGTTATTATAATTTTTTAAATTATTAATTAATTATTTACTCTTCCCCACCACCCACGAGGAAGAGTCTGGAGGTGCGTTTTTTTTTACGTGGTATCCCCAGTAGGCATAATCCACGGTGATTTTCTAAATTTGAACTACTCCGTCCTCGGTCTTTTCGATGGACCAGGCTTCGGCTCAGGATCTGATCGGCTTTCTGAATTAAATATCAGTGGGAGAACTGGAGAAGGAAGGGGTGTTAATGTCGGCGGTTCATCATCAGTCATTTTCATTTATTACTTCTGAGAGCCCCATAAGGTTGCTGCAAGTCTCTCCAGAACAATGGAAGCACACTGCAGAACATTTCAGCCCTGCTTTTCGACATCCACACATCGCTCCACAGTTTAGTTCTACGACAAAAAGTTACTGGACCAAAGTTGTAGAGAATTTGATTTGCAACAAAAAATGTTTAAATAGTTTAAGAGATATATCGAAAAACCATTTCAACCCCTACTTTCAAGATGGTGGCCGTGGGACAAGGGTGGCGACCCCACAAACTTGGTTTTAGCTTTACACTGACCCCCCTACATATCAATAAAATAAAATTGCGTCCTCTAAAAAACGCAACCCCAAATGTAACTTTTCAATGGACTAAATAGTCATGACCAGTAACCGGCGTTTGAGTTGGCACGTCGGGAAGAAGAGTGATAATCCGACTAAGATCGGCTTACCTCCTTTTAGTAGAGCGTTCTCTCTATCGCACATCAGCTTGATAGCTTGATTATAAAGTTGACGCGTGAGGGGTTAATCTGTCAGTCCGATGTATGACAGAGAGCCCCCCGCCGGCCAGCCGGTTGGTTATATCCGACTCGAAACGACTAAAACTGCACGCCGTCTATGGTCTACAGATATTAGGGTGTAACGTGGCCCATAAGGCATTTCCCTCGCACCCCGACTGACCAGGACCATATCCGTTTTCGAGATGGCGCCTTGGGGATATTCATAAAAGTACTCACAAAAAAAACGTCATTAAAAGATTAAATTTTAGAATGAGATTGAGAATTTCATGGAAAGGCAACATTCTATTGAAAAAGCTCATTGGATGGCACTCATGGCACATGGTGGTGTTAAATACGTTTGTTTACAAATGCTTTTTCAGCCCAGAACTTGTAGGTATACTTGTAGGTATAGTGTTGTTACAACACTATACCTACAAGTTCTGGGCTGAAAAAGCATTTGTAAACAAACGTATTTAACACCACCATGTGCCATGAGTGCCATCCAATGAGCTTTTTCAATAGAATGTTGCCTTTCCATGAAATTCTCAATCTCATTCTAAAATTTAATCTTTTAATGACGTTTTTTTTGTGAGTACTTTTATGAATATTTTCTCAAAAAAATGGTGTTTTACCACAGATGCCTTAATGATTTTATACTTTTACTTAAACTTTGCAACCCTGGACAACAATGTCATCAGTCATATGACTCAAAGGTGTAGTAACCAAGTCAAAAAACTTCAAAAAAGAAAATCAACGGTCTTCAGTCATAATTGTCACAAATGTCACAACAAATACATAACCTAAAAAGGTGAATAAATAAATCGGCTCATATTAGTCTAATGCACTAGTATAATTTTGTGCAGAATTTTGTGATAAATAATATGTATCTTTACTGCTATTATACTATTTAATAAACTGTAACGTGAAAACTGGGTAAGGAGTTCGAATGTATTATATTTTTAATTCTACTGTACATGCAACTCTTGCAGCATGTTTCTTTAAATTTAAGAGTATCATAGTTAAAAGGGCTTATTGATAATTGATTCATTTTTACATGCCGATAAACTTGTATATAAGTATTCGATTGCAAAGGAAACCATGTTGAAAATATACGAGACGCCCGCGTGAATTACTAGTTTCTTTCCCGTGACCGTATTTCTTTCCCGCATATTTGCCATTTCAAACCATAATCTATCTCTTTACCAAATTTTACTCAGATCTGTCCATCCATTGAAGCTTTCATAAATATTCAATAAATTCCATTTCTTTCATCTTGGAGCCCAGGGTCCGTTTACTCTATCTCCTCCTTATGAGTTGGATTATACGACTTTTATGAGCTCATCTGACTTCTTAGTCCTGAGAGGAAAGCCTACACCAGGGCTTCATCCCTCAATCAGCAGGAGCACAGGCTTGCAGGTGAGGTTGGCTTCGCCCCAAAGATCATGGTCGAGCCACCATACTTATATTACTCTGCATGCCTTACCCAAATTGTTATTGGTGTCAGTAAATAAATTTGACTTTCCAAGTAGTTAACATCAATTACTTCTTCCTCATCTGAGTACCAACCCCAGTTGCATCTAAAGCTTGCAATTAGACGTCGAAATCCCCTCTCCTCCTTTCCAAAATTTCCCCCCCTCGCATTTAACGGCAGTAATCCTTCAACCAGCGGATGTGCTGACTTGTAGGTGAGGTATATCCTAAATGTCATATCACCATGAAAATTTATATGCATGTACCATGCATTTAAAATTTCATTCATGATCATTAGTTTTGGAGTTCTTCGCTAGATGGTGCTGGTTATATGAGGTCTCACCATAACTTCTTGGGTATTATGGGAAAGTTTATGTGATTTCTGGTATTTCTAGTAGCTAATACCTTAAATGGTCCCATAGAGTCTTTTGATCCCTTCATGAAGTGACATCAATAGGAGCAAAAAATTATTTTGGTAGTCTAGCATTTTTTTTGAAGACTAATTTTTTGTTGTGAGTGCAGTTTTGCACTGAGCGGTTATCACAACGGCGCTCCTTGACATAGCAGTCGCATCTACTACTGCTATGCCACTGAGGACGTCAAATAACATAATGTATTGTATTTACAAAAAATATATTATCTAGGTATGTTTATCCGCATTCTAGAACGCATATTACAAGCTATGCTTAGATTGGGTCTAGATAGCGCTGTGTAGTTTCTCCTAAAAGATTTTATTTTATTGTATGTCATAGAAGGGCTAGCCGACATTAGCTACACTAATTTCTAAGGACACTTGTCCTAATTGACACATTTTAATTTTAATATTTCTTTTTGCTGATAATTTGGACACCATCAAAATATTAAAGCTATTTTTCACGGTTTACAATGATAACCTATAATGATAGTTGATGATAGTACTTCACTGCGGAGCAAAGACTTCTTCTTTATAAGTCGCAAGTCCGGCCCCAGATGGAGTACTGCTGTCACCTTTTTACTGGAGCATCTACATACCAACTTGACCCGTTCGACTCGGTGCAAAGACGGGCGCTGAGGATCGTCGACAATCCCATACTTACAGGCAGTGTAGAACCTAACCTTAGCAGAGATTTCGCCTCCCTGTGCGTTTTCTACCGCCTTTATAATGGAGTGTGTTCAGAAGAATTGTATGATATGATGCCCACGGCCACATTCTATCATCGCACCGCTCGCTACAGACAGGGAATTCATCCTCACACGTTGCGACCGGAAATGGTGCGTACAGTTAGGTATGAAAGGCACTTTATTCCGCGCACCCTCAGGCTGTGGAATGATCTCCCTGCTGTGGTTTTCCCAAGCGACTACAATATGGGGTTCTACAAGAAGGGCACACGTCCATAGGCCACGGTAACCGCTTTCCATCAGGTGGGCCGTGAGCTTGTCTGCCAACTGAGTGGCAAAAAAAAAGGATTTTTTCAATGGTTTCATATTTATGAAGAGTTTAACTACAAAATACCCATAGATATACTAATACTGTAGTTATCGTAGACTAATCACAAGTATTAAAAAAGTTTAGGTACATTTTGCGTTTCGGCCTGATCAGGCCACGCCCACCTACAAAAGCGCGGCCATTAATATTATTTTTAATTTCTGTTAGCATCAAAAAATATTACGATTGCTCTTATTTACTTACAGCCCGATCGGAATAACGTAAGTGCATCAATAATGCAACTTGCACTTTTTCCTCGATGACAGGAGCATAAAAATATTTTATTTTCATTTTTACTTTTTCTGTCAAGAAAGTATGGGGAATTCAATAAAGTTTAAAATATGTATTATTCGTCCATATTTTTTGTATCCCCTTCGAAAGAGTCCCCGTCGAAATAATTCTCATACGCCAACGAACTACTCAATCATCAAAACCATTTTTTAAACTTATTTTTTGGTGTCGCCTTCATTACTCGACGCGATTTTTTTAAATGACATCTATTGACTGAAAACGGGTGCCTTAAAGTAGTAATTTGGGTTTCGAAAAATAAAAACCTCAGCCGGAGCTATATCAGAGAAATATAGTGGCTGTTCGATTTGATTGTTAGAGCTTTTGACCAGAAATTCGTTCACAATGATAGCCTTGCGAGATGGTGCGTCATTGCGGTGCAAAATTCAGGCATTTTCTTTTCGCAAGTCTGGCCTTTTCCGACGAATTAGCTCTCTCAAGCGCCTTATAGTGCTCAGATAATATTTTTTATTCTAAAGATAATACTTTCTCACCTTCTGACAGAAATTCCGAGTGCACCATCGTATCTGCATCGCGGTAATCGAATTTACTTCAGTTGAAGACGATGACGACTGACTAGAGTGAGGCAAATCTTCCACAACATCTCGTTCGTATTTAAATTTGCTGTTCGACACATAGGCAGTTTTTTTTTAAATTAAATCGGTCCACCATAAGCCATATTTATCATTTCAGCACTTTGAAACCAAAAATTCCATTCGCAAGGAAAAATTTAAGAAGGTACCGATGTAGGGCGCGTGGGCCGCCGCCACCTCCTTCTGCGAGCATGTAATGCTCGCGAAGGAGATGGCGGAGCGCGCCCGGGAGAGATTTAGAACTCTCCCGGCCCGCCGAGCCCGCAACTTGCTCGCCGCGCGTCGCTCGGTGACTCAGGCGCCGGAGGTCGCTTAACGACCTCCGTCCTCCATGAGCGCAGGCCTGGGGGTGGCAGGTGAGGCCGCCTGTCACCCCAGCAGAAGCAGGCCGGGACGGTGGGGCGACTAGCGCCCCTCCCCCAAACCGGGGCAAGACGGGGACACCGTGGTTCCCAAACCCGAGGGGGCTATATCGAAACCGGAGATGGCCCAGGGTCTGTCGGGGTGCGAGGGACATGCTCTATGGGCAACCTTACACCCCGGCGTCTGTAGATCCGAGACGGCGTGCGGTTTTAGTCGGTTGGTCGGTCTGGCCAGCGGGGGGTTATCCGAAGGGATTTCCGCACGGAGAAAAAAAAAGGTACCAATGTACGAAATTGTCGTCCAGTGTGAAAATCGCAAAACACACTTGAGATGAACTTATTAAATGGCGCACATTAAAAAAACTAAATGACTAGTGACGCTCAAACACCGCGTGGTCATAGTAGATAGTGTTATGCTCACTAAGCGAAAAAAAAAAATCTACGACCACTTCAAGCAGTTTCTATAGATCAATTCCCGGCACTTTTTTGACAGTATGTATACCAAGTATAGATAAACTCTTTATAAATATGAAACCGTTTGAAAACACATTCTGGGTTTAGTAGAAACTTTTTTGTGGTCGTTTTACAGAGGTCCCATTTTTAGGGTTCCGTAGCCAAATGGCAAAAAACGAAACCCTTATAGATTCGTCATGTCTGTCTGTCTGTCCGTCTGTATGTCACAGCCACTTTTTTTCCGAAACTATAAGAACTATGCTATTGAAACTTGGTAAGTAGATGTATCCTGTGAACCGTATTAAGATTTTCACACAAAAATAGAAAAAAAACAACAAATTTTCATACTTAGACCTGAAACTCAACATTTTTTTTTTTCATCAATCCCTATGGATAGGTCTTCAAAAATGATATTGAGATTTCTAAAATCATTTTTTTTCTAAACTGAATAGTTTCCGCGAGAGGCACTTCCAAAGTGGCAAAATGTCCCCCCCCTGTAACTTCTAAAATAAGAGAATGATAAAACTAAAAAAAATATATGTTGTACATTACCATGTAAACTTCCACCGAAAATTGGTTTGAACGAGAACTAGTAAGTAGTTTATTTTAATACGTCATAAATCGTATACTGCAATGTATCTTTCATTCAATCAACTCAAGTATATTTTTTTTTAAAAAGCATTATTATGTTATGTGCTGCTACGGAACCCTTCATGGGGAGTCCGACTCGCACTTGACCGCTTTTTTACATTTGCCTATGGTACGCAGAAAGTTATGGATCGATTTTATAAAAACTTTTAGGAATCATTAATGATCATTGATCATACTAATGAAACTTGACACGTTGTAGCTTACAACGTGTTTAAGTTTCAAAGCTTAATATTAAATAAAACGGAAATTAGACAACTAGGCGGCTTTCGAAATTTTGCACGAAAAACGTGTTTTTTTGCAATTTACCGAAGATCCATCAACCCATTGACCAAGAACTCATTCGATTCGTTTCTTAAAAACACATTTTTTATATGGAGCATTTTTTGTATGACCTCAAGTTATATTTTTAATCGAGGCACGTTTTTCACCGCCGTACCGACCATGGATTTTCTTCGAAAATTGACCACTTATTTGTTACGCCAAAACCTAAAAAATACAACAAAGAAATCGCTACTTACAATTGACTTTGTTTTTATTAATTAATATTTGTGTTTGTTCCAAGAGTCTTTCGTCAAAACGACCTGTTTTTCACCGACTAAAACCGCACGCCATCTCGGATCTTCAGACCGGGTGTAAGGTTACCCATAAGGCGTTTCCTTTGCACCCCGACTGACTCTGGGGTCATCTCCGTTTAGTCCATTCTCCGGGGTCCCCGTCTTGCCCCGGAAAAGGGGGGGAGGGGGGGCTAGTCGCCCCACCGACCTGGCCTGCTTCTCCTGGGGTGACAGGCGGCCTCATCTGCCACCCCCAGGCCTGCGCTCATGGAGGACGGCGGTCGTTAAGCTACCTCCGGCGTCTGAGTCACCTTTTTAAAACCGCACGCCGTCTCGGGTCTACAGACGCCGGGGTGTAAGGTTGCCCATAGAGCATATCCCTCGCACCCCGACTGACCCTGGGCCATCTCTGGTTTCAAGATGGCCCCCTCGGGTTTGGGAACCACGGTGTCCCCGTCTTGCCCCGGAATGCTCGCGAAGGAGGTGGCGGAGCGTGCCCGGGCGTCTGAGTCACCTGCGACGCGCGGCGAGTATGTTGCGGGCTCGGCGGCGGGCCGGGAGAGTTAAGGCCCTGTCTGGACGTAAGCTACCATAATTATGCTTATTTTTTGTTTCTAATATTTGTTTGGCGGCAAACGGATAAATAAATCATTTAAAAAATATGACGGATTTGAGGATGTTAATTTGTAGATATTATTATATTTGTAGATATTTTTGTAACAAAAAATATATATGTCATTGCTAAAAATATTGAGATAATTGAAACGAAAAATTTATTTTTTAACAGGAAACTGCTCTATTTATCCAAAATGTTTTTGAATGTGCGTGAACAGTAGATAATTAGCTGTATATATAAAAAAACAACTGTCTAGCATCAGTAATCTTAGAGAGAGAGAAATAATCTTAGAAACAAAAAATAAGCATAATTATGGTAGCTTACGTCCAGACAGGGCCTTAATCTCTCCCGTGCTCACTCCGCCATCTGCTTCTCGAAGTCAAAATGACCTGATATTGAGTAAACTTGTGACATTTTATTAATTCGTGTAGACCTGTTATGAATTCAAACGTCAGATTACATACAGTTACGTCTATTTCCGATTGAGGTAGGCAGAGACCACTCCCCATTTGCTACGGTTCTAGCATACATCTTCAGCTTCTTCTACTTTCATACTCCTCCATACTCATTTCATATTCCAAGGCTAGGTTGTGAGTACTGCCCTGTACTCATGATCTAGCTTTTCCTTAGAACGCCCTTAATTTGATCAGCAATTGACATAGTATACGTACGCGACCCTGGGTTTCCTGTCCCTATAACGGATGTGAAGCCGTTGAGCAAATCAATGTTGATCCATACATTGTTGATCTGTTAGTCTAATGAAGTATTCATCTCGCAAGTTATTGATGTAGTCTTTTAGACTGTTAGTCTTTTCAGCTGTTGACCTAGGTCATACTCACAGTCAGAGTTCAGACTTCAGGACTGACCCTAGCGAATTTACCCATAAACATTAGTTATTAAACATAATATCTCACGGTTGACCTCGTTATAAATGAGGGTGATTGAATACATAATTTCATAACCGAGTGTCCTTATAAGTACACGACGCAACGCACGCAGTAACACGCGCGCTATTAATAAACACGGTGTCGTTATCAATGGTGATGTTTACAATATAAAAACTACGAGTTTAATAAAATTTAAAAAAAGATTTGTTCACCTTCATTTTAGTACTTAGAGTATTAGGAGGTATTTCAGCATCCGGGCGGGTCCAGAGCGGCTTCCACACCTTGACCCAGGTGGGCGTTACGGCGCAATAGGTCACGAGGGAGAAGCTCGCGCTCGCGGGGGGTATGTTTGGGTGGGCGTAGTAGCGTAGTGACGTCAGGGACGCGCAATATCGACCCTGGGCCCGAGCCGTCACAACACCCCTCCTCCGCGCCCTGCAGCGCCCGGCCTAAGAGTAAGCCGACCATGCGGAGTGACCGATAAGACAGCCGCCTTTCATCTTGATTTTTGTATACATTTTGCTATAATCTTGGACGAAAAAACGATAACGAGGCAATCAATTTTGAGAATATAAGTGTTTGAAATTTGAGTTTAGATCTTATGCGAATGAGTTATAAGTCAATAGGAGTAGCTACTTAGGTATTCAATATTGCGATCTGTGTAGTCTAAAATTTTGTCTCACATGTTAGTCTGTGTCTCGACGCCTGCCGCCTGGTCACAGCCGCCGCGCAACCGGCGCAACTACGCATCGCGCCATCCGGAAGTTTGCCGACGCTAATGGAAAACGTTCATGGCCCGCTTTGATGAGATCCTAGCACCACGCTAACCCATACCCCCTGTGAAATCAAATAATATTACCCACCCCACAGAAAAGAATTGCGTCTTATTATCGCACAGTAATGAAGTACACATTTATCTGGATTTTATTAAGGTATTTAGTGGTTAAATATGTGTGGTCGCGTTATAGAGGTATGCAAATGAGCATATGATCAAAACCCTACGCCTCCGACATTTGAATTACCCGGGTTTTTTTTTTGTTTCCAACGTATATCATATTATACGTTGGAAAATAATAATAAAAAATCCCTACAAGCCTTCTATAGAGACCTATGCCAGCAGTGTACAGAATTAGGCTATTTGATCGATAAGTCTTCTTGGGACAAACTTTCAACGGGTCGGATTGCGTTTCAGAAGTTTTGAAATTTAAATCAAACTTTAAAGAGTGTCTATGCTACCTGTTGTTTGCGGGTCTGCCCTCGCGAAACACTTTCTATGCAATTTTCTTAATTTTTTTGCATGAGAACCTACAAAGTATTTTTTTTAATTCATGGAATTGATAAAGTCGTGCTCAAGTTATGGCGAGACCAAGGGACACAACGAATGTATATAGATGGCTGTTCGTTTTGTCAGTAGCAGTTGAATATTGCTATCCTTTTGTAAACTAAACGCTTGAATAAAGGTTTCACCCGCACCAGGTAAACCGAACTGCAACTGGGAAATTCCCACTGCCACATTAAGGTAAATGTTAAGTGATTGTGCTGGAGATTCCAAGATTTTGCTCAATTAGTAATTTTCTGTTTTTCCTTTGGTTTCTTTTTGTTTTATGCAATTTGAGACATAAATTAATAAACCCGTGAAAAAGGTAGAACATTAACTATAAAACATAGCAGTTATTGTGTTGTACCATAGTGCGAATTTCTTTGACTCATAGATGTTCTCGAAAATGCCGCAGTGGAGTTTGTTGCGCCGTTTCTTCTCCACTAGGGCCTAGGAAGCGGTGGTAAACTTAGTTTAAGCAGATTTTGACGTCAAAAAGATGTAATTACGTTGCACTATTTTGAAAAATAAAGACTTTGACTTTGACTTTGAAACATGACAGTGATTTATAGGAACTAATAATTGGATGATACTATAAACTCTGTGGGAAATGTTAGCTCCGTCTAAGATAACATCGAATTGATCCAGTACTTCCAGATTAGCATAGTCTAGTTTAGTATTAACTAGCATTTGCTGGTAAATTGAAGTAGTACTAGTTATTATTGGTTTACAGCAATTAAGGACATTGGTAACGAATACACCCGCCAAAATAAGTGTTATGTCCGTGAAGTTTGGAATATGACGAGTTTCATAAACATAAGACGCTGACTTAAATACAAAATGCGCATGTAGCCGTCGACGGTAGGGTGGGACAGCCCTCCAGTTTTTCGACGCCCTTGACCCGATTCGAAAGAACTTCAAACAGCTTCTTATCCGATGATTTTCATGTATTTGATTTGAATGTATGTTCATACACAAATTATGTTTGTTCAGAAATAAATTGACATTGATATTTGATATATAATAAATAAAATAGGTACTACAATCGGTCTGAACAATTATTTACCATTTTTTTTTAAACGCCTCGGTAAACGTCTCCGGTAAATTATAAAAACCGGCCAAGTGCGAGTCGGACTTGTCCATAAAGGGTTCCGTAGCAGCAAGTTTCATAATGTTTAAAAAAAAATGAAAGGTTAACTGCGGTTTACGATTTATGACGTAGGTACCTATTAAAAAAAACTACTTACTAGATCAAGGTTCAAACAAATTTTCGGTGGAAGTGTACATGGAAATGTACATCATATATTTTTTTTTAGTTTTATCATTCTTTTATTTTAGAAGTTACAGGGGGCGGGGGGACTCATTCTACATTTTACCACTTTGGAAGTGTCTCTCGCGCAAACTTTTTAGTTTAGAAAAAATGGTATTAGTAACCTCAATATCATTTTTGAAGACCTACTCATAGACACGTATGGGTTTGATGAAAAAAAAAAATTGGGTTTCAGTTCTAAGTAAGAACCCCCAGATTTTTTGCTTTTTTTCCCAATTTTTGTGTGAAAATCTTATGCGGTTCACAGAATACATCTACTTACCAAGTTTCAACAAAATAGTTCTTATAGTTTCGGAATAAAATGGCTGTGACATACGGACAGACAGACAGATAGACAGACATGACGAATCTATAAGGGTTCCGTTTTTTGCCATTTGGCTACGGAACCCTAAATACCACGTTTTCCGTGCGAAATTTTGAAAGTCTATAACTTACCTTTTTGATTAATATGAAGAGTTGAAACTTGAACATGTGGTAGTTTTTGTGGGCCTTAAAATTTTCCTCAGGTTTTAAAAATAGATCCATAAGTTTTCCCGTAACACAGACAGAAGTAACCTACGATAATTATCAAACGGTTTCAGTTTTGTGAAGAGGTTATCTACAACTTGGTGCATTGTCGTTGTCGTAGACCAATTAATTGCAAATATTGGAAAAGTTGTAAAAAGAAAATAGGCGGAAGGGGACCATCAGCCCTGGCGTTAAGATGTGTTTTGTAGTTATTTGGGGTCTCGGGAATAGGAATCGGAATAGGAATCTGAGCACAGTTGCCGATCCTCGGATTTAGCGAACTCATGAATCTGTAGCGCCTGATGTTGTATATGGCCTGCGTGGTGATAACCGTTAACCGATGCGCATTAGTACTTACTTACAATACTAGGTATTCGGTACGCCAACCTTTGACCGTTGTGGTCAAATATTACAGGTTCAAATAGACATTACAATAAAGGGCACGCAACTATATATGTACTTATGGGCAATATCCACGTTAGCACTATCACTATCATTATGTGATGTGAGCTAATATTAACCCAACATAAGTAGTTACTTTATTACTATAAATATACCTAGGATATTAAATGTAATCTTTTGTTTTATTTACAGAATCAACATATTATAACGTTGTAGACACAACTTGCTTATTATAAATGAGAAAAATATATGTAATAAATACTAATATGCCAGAAAAGCAATTCAAAAAGATTCCGGTTTATGTCGTCGAAGAACACAATGATGCATTACAATTTATATACTCGGCCATCGGCGGCAAAAAGTTACCACTAGAAGGAACAGGTCTCCTCCACCTGGACGCTCATCCTGATATGCTTATTGATCGTAAACTAAAAGGGATGGAAGCACGATCTGGAAGAAATGTACTGCCATTATTACAAATAGAAAACTGGATAGTACCCGCCGTCGCAGCCGGGCATATTGGACAAGTTGTGTGGCTGCGTCCACCGTGGGCGAGACAATTCCGTGATGGTACGAGACCTATACATGTAGGCGACCATCCCACAACGGGTGAACTCCGAGTCGATTGCAAAGAACCCTACTATCTTTCAGACGCACTATATTCAGCCCATTTAGAGAATAAAAGAGAGTTTATATTTACTTCAGCTGAACTTTCAGAGTCCTCGCTAGCTGAAGATGACATAAGTAACCAAACATATATCCAAAACCTGAATATAAACCAACCATACGTGCTTGACATCGATTTAGATTTCTTTAGTACAGGAAATCCCTTTCTCGCATTATACGAAAATATTAATCTGTATGATCGATTGTTACCGATATTTGATTTTAAACTTCCTGAGACTGACGACGATGAAACAATTGCCAAAGTTGTCAGATCCCGAGAACAACAGCTCGAGCAACTTGAAAACTTGTTCCAACACCTAGAGCAGTATAATAACTTAGATAAATATGAGGGAGAGAAATCTCGGCTATATTTTATGGTCAGTGGAGAGAAATTTATTCATCTAATAATCTAATAGGATCATTTAGTAGTTTAAAATTCTGCTGCGCAATTTTACAAGGACTGGAATTGGCATACTTATAAAAAAATCTAGACAAATGCATACTTCTTAATTTTATTCTTACATTGATAATAACCAATCATCTATAGGAAGATGCTTCACAACGGAAGGAAAAATAATATTAAACTTCTTAAGTAGATAGGAGGTAGTTATGGCGTATTCTGAAATTTGCTGATATGTAATATAGCCCAGTGGCATACGTAACGGTAGTAGTAGCCGCGGTAGCCTAGTGGTATGGGTAATGGACTGCTGAGACGAGGTCTCGGGTTCGATCCCAGGTTTTACCATGACACACACCAATGACTTTTCGATGCTTTTCGAAGTTATGTGTGTATTTATCGCAGGCTTATAAGTGCCCGGTTAATGGCAATAGGCTCGCCACCTATTACATTGGGACCTAAACATAAACTGGCGAAATGTGGGTGCTAGCACCTCTGCCTAACCCTTCGGGGATATAGGCGTGAGTTTATGTTATGTTATGTCATACGTAACGGACGGCTGAGACGAGGTCTCGAGTTCGATCCCCAGTTGCCCGGGCACACAACTCTAACTTTTCGTAGTTATGTGTGCATTAATAAATGATAATTATCGCTCGCTTAATAATGTGCCCGGTAGATGGCAATAGGCTCGCCCCCTATTACATTGGGACCTCAACATAACTGGCGAATCGTGGGTGTGTAATACACCTCTGCCTACCCCTTCGGGGATACAGGCGTGAAGTTATGTTATGTTATGTAATATACCTAATTATATCTTCTCGTCTACTCCATGCCATCCTCGATGCTCCCTCCCTAAAGATTTTGTGTTATGCACCTTTTTTTTTCGTGCAGAAATCCTTGATGCACCTACCTGTGAAATAATTACCCATGACGGTTAATTTCAGAATAATCACTAATACCTTCCTGCCTACTAGGTACATACTTTTTTCCATTAGCGCAATTATGGCTTGCATATTACTATAGTAATGTCGTTAAATCTATTGCGTTGAGGTTGATAATGAACGGGTCCTGAAAGAGAAGTATTAATATTAGCATAGCAAAAAGAATTGTTAATTTGAGAAACATTTTTTCTTAAAAAAAAATCGTCAACTCATCACAGGAAAACGGCCTATTAAAGATGTATAATAGAGCATTCCGAAAGACATGTTTATTGGCAACACAAATATTCTGATTTATTTTTGCCAGAATGAATGAATTTGATGGATTTTTCTCAAAATAACTGTTTGCGCGAGTGGCACTGCGTCTAAAGGTCTTCACTGGGAGCATTCACCTGTAATATTCGATTTGACCATTACGTGACAATACTGTCTTTCTAACTAAAGATAATTCGCTTGTAATGTACCATTTCAAGTTGTATCAAAATGTTACAGATATCGCGCACTGTAATGTTCGGTTCGCCTCACTGATGAAGTCTCAGGGGACACCTTAAGGCCACCTATAACAAAATAGTAAATAAACGGTAAAGCTACCCAAAGGTTTATAAATAGAAGCGGTTGTTTGAATAGCATCTTATGTTTTGTGATCTGCCCGGCGTAAGCCACTTAGGAACTTTTTTTTGGTTAGCAAGAAACGGCTTAGACTCGAGCGGAGAATTTCACTTGATATCGAAGGTACTTAAGTACATAAGTTACGCATGCTATGCTCTGTATTCGTACCGTTTGCTAGGCTGTGGTAGTTCTGTTTTCTTTTTATTTATTCTTCTTTTAAGCTGGTTTCTCTTCGTTTGCTATCAGGCGGTCAATTTTCATAATAAAATTATGGTCAATTTCAATTCCGATCTAATCTAATGTCTAATCTTGTCAAACGTTTTCAGCATCCAACATTGCTGTAATATTATTATATCGAAATGTGACCAAAATTTGAAAAAAGTTCAAATCGGTATTCTGCTAAACGTAATGCGAATTAGCTGCTAATTGTAATGCGAGCGAAACGTAATTCGTATTCTGTTCCCTCCTATATAACTTAGTTAAGTTTGACATTTTTATGCGATCGTCATGTGACTGAACTGAGATCATATTGAGATTAGACTAAGGATTATACACCTATTTTGGGTCAAGTCACAATTCACTCTTAATTCATTCACTTTTCGTTCTGTGACAGTTTGAGACTAATTCTTTTAGTCTGAGGTTTAAGATTACGAGAATTGGCCCTCATGTCATTTGTACTTATTTGTTACTTTCTTTAGTAGTTTAAAAAAGACCGGATATAAGATATTTTTCCTTCGGAGGTCGTTCAATTGTTTATAACGTAGGTATTGTTATACATATGTATGTCCCTGTTCATTATGAAATCTGGCAATGACACTCATGAGGGGTTATATTATCTGTAACCAGGTCGCAGAATTAAGTGAAGCGATATTATCAGAAGCGCAAAGGTTAAACGAGAAGCCAGACTGGTGGGCGGTATTCGCTGGCGGGTGTACTCGTGATCAAGATGGATTGCCGTATCACATCAGTTCGCAGGAAGAAATTCAACGATTAGTGAAGAATGCTTTGGTGCCACTATTGAAAAGATTGCCACCACCAGTGTTAATCACAGTGGCGAGATCTACAGACGATGGGTACTGCCCTTCCGGACAGGTAGGTACCTTTTTTTTTTCCTGCGGAAATCCCTTCGGATACCCCCCCCCGCCAGCCAGCGGGGGCGGTTATGTCGGGCTTGAACTGACTAAAACCGCACGCCGTCTCGGGTCTACAGACGCCGGGGTGTAAGGTTGCCCATAGAGCATATCCCTCGCACCCCGACTGACCCTGGGCCATCTCCGGTTTCGAGATGGCCCCTCGGGTTTGGGAACCACGGTGTCCCCGTCTTGCCCCGGTTTGGGGGAGGGGCGCTAGTCGCCCCACCGTCCCGGCCTGCTTCTGCTGGGCTGACAGGTGGCCTCACCTGCCACCCCCAGGCCTGCGCTCATGGAGGACGGAGGTCGTTAAGCGACCTCCGGCGCCTGATTCGCCTGCGACGCGCGGCGAGCAAGTTGCGGGCTCGGCGGGCCGGGAGAGTTCTAAATCTCTCCCGGGCGCGCTCCTAGAACCTCGATAAACGATTAAATCTACCCTCCACCTTGATGTTGGCAGAATCATCGGTACCTAAACAACCGATGCAAGGTGCCACCTTAATAAAAAAAGAAGAAGAACGGATTCTATCGCGATTTGTTTGATATTATTTTATTGTGTACATTGAGCCCGACGTTTTTATTGCTTTTCAGCAGCCATGGTCACGGGGAGACTGCAGACGGTGGTTGTCTTATAGTTTGAAGTGTAAGTTATCGCAAAGTACCCGAACTATGCTGAATTATTGATGTTACTATTTACACAGAATGAACTCACAGTGTATTTTGATGTTTCTTGGAATTAATTAAGTGAATGACTGGGTCTCATGCTGGTGATACATTCCAACCATCTTCTCTATTAAAATTAGGCTGCTTTTTGATTTTAATAGCCTCGCGGGGCATCCTAGGTAGGAATCGATTTTCTTTAGCGAGTATCTGAGGTTTATCAAATCTTAAGTAATGCCTGGTCCCCTGTTGCACGTTGTTGAGCGTTGGTGTTTTATATCAGCAATGTCGACGGACCCTATTAAAATTGTCGGATGTGAAAAACCGCAACTTTACAGGAGAGCATTTTCAAAGTTTAAATTCCGTGTCACTTTTTACTTATTTTAAGAAGAGTCCTGAAAGTTTAGAGTAATGCTGTACAAGTTATGCCTGTTCAGGACAATATTATAAGTAGCCGGTATATTAAGTGTAAATGTGAGAAAAGTCACTTGTGACCTTTTTAACGGTTTAGGTAGAACTAATGTTGATTTGTCGGAAGTACCAGAACCGACATTGTTGCTGGGAAAAATTGATAATTGTTTGTCGGAAGTACCAGAACCGACATTGTTGCTGGGCGAAATTTTTAATTATTTGTCGGAACTGCCATTTACTACATTGTTAAATGATTATTATCTATTTATATGAATGTATGTACAAATTACTAAAAAAAACACCAAAAATGTAAGTCTATGCATATATATTTATTGACAATGACCAAAGAAAATTTGCTCAATTGAGAAAATAATATAAAAATCTAATTTTATGACTTTTAAATTAAAAGAATAAAATTTTTGTAGGTACTCAAGTAAAATTAAATTATTATAAAAGTATTAAAAAAGATCGAATTAACTTAAAAGACTTAAAAGTGGCATACAAAATCTTCTTATTTATTATTAAAGCAAGTAATAATCACAAGTAGGGTATAATCACAGGTTTCTAGTTAACTAACATTAATCAAATCAAGATTAACTATGTAATTTTATTAAAATCAGTCTTCTTATTGATAAATATTATTATAAATAGTTAATGACTATTATAAAAAATGGTGGCATAACAAAACAACTAAACAAAATACAAAATCTTCTTACTTATAATTAAGGCACTTTGGAAATCACTTTATCAAAGGTCTTTAGTTTCATGGAAAACTTACATTCATTCAATTAAAACCAACTATTGTTAAAATCAGTCTTCTTATTTACAAATATTATTATAAATAATAATTATTATAAAAACATGTTGGCATAACTAAAAAAAAAAAAAAAACAAAAAAAACAAAATACAAAATCTTCTTACTTATGATTAAGGCACTTAGGTAATACTGAATCAAAGGTCTTAGTTTTATGGAAAACTTACATCAATTAAATTAGGTAATTAAATTAATTCTTAAATCAGTCTTCTTATTGACAAACATTATTATAAATAATAATTATTATTAAAAAATTGCGCCATAACTAAAACAACTAAACATAATACAAAATCTTGTCATTAAGTAATTAAAACAGTCTTCCCAAGACAATCAACAACAGCATGACATTCAATTAAATAAAATAAAAATCTTCTTATTACTTCTGAAAAAATACTTCTCTCAATAGATAGAATAAGATAAGAATCACAGCTTAAATCTTACATAATCACAGCTTTAAAAAATCTACAATTTTAGTTTTAATAATTAAAATCAGTCTTCATCATCCGAGACTCCTTCCGATACAACATTATCGAATTTCAAGTTTTCATAAAAAAAATTCTGGGAATTATCTCACTTTGACACAAAGTAAGCAAATCTTTATGTTGGTTGCGACTTATAGAAAGTTCTCCCTCATATGCCTCATATGTTGATCTTCTGACACTGAATTGCCTTCACTATTTTTTTGCCATGCGCGCACAACGCGCTCACTTGTAGCTATTGTGATTAAAAACATAGTCTTGCACGCCTTAACCTTGTGAGCATTTTCGTCTGGAAGGAAATAATAAAACGTATTTCTGCAATCGTGTTTAATAGTATCTGTTGTTTGGCGGCTTTTCGGTATTCTTTTTGTGAAATTAATTCCCACTGACGTTGACGGCTTCCTAAATCCCAAAATCTCCTGAAAATTTTGTTACGCTGATTTTCGTTGAGCTTACTCGAACATTTTAAACGACATCTTTCATTGGAAGGTCCTTTTATCTCTTTGGCTGGTATTTCCTTTCCTCTAGCATTAATAAAACTTATTCCTTGATTTTTTGCAAGTTTCATTGTATTTACTAGCCAGTTTTCTGTATCTTTTTCTTTTTCCTTTATCCGTTTTAAAAGTAGATGTACGAGTTTGAACACTTGCAACAGAAGAGGGGGTGTTGAAACTCGTTATGGATGCCACGGAAGCTGTAGGCAAATTCCCATACAGGTCGTCATCGGTTAAAATTGGAGGGTTCTCGTTCTCACAACAAGCACAAGAATGTTGGCACTTATTTTGGGAAGTCAGTGTTGATGGTATCGAAGCATTATCACTAAAACTATCTACTTCAATTTGAGAATGAGATGTATTCTGTACTATATCTTCATTATCCTTGTTAGTTGGTGATGGCGTCGGAGATTTAGTATCGCCAGTATTCTTGTCAACTACAATTTGGGAATGAGATTTAGTACTTACTGTATTATCTTCACAACCTTTGTCAGCTAATTCTAATTCATAGTTGCACACAGCAGTTGTTGACAGTAGTGATAGTATCGGTGTTGTTACGGCTTCAGTAACATTCGCTTTATTGGCTGATATTATGTCGTCATTGTCATTGAATACATCACCGAGTAATTCCTGCATTTGAATTAACTCAGCTTCAAAGCTTGCAGGTATGGGAGACTCTCGAAAAGCTGAAAAAAACTCAATTTTCTCATAAATATGTCATAAAATAAATTAATCATGTTAGATTTTAAAAACAAAGCACATCATCTATGTATTTGGGTGTCAGTGTAGTTGGTTCTACCACATCCCACTATAACATTATGGTCGGATGTGGTGGTACCAACATTTAATTCCTTAATAAAAACGGTAAAATACGTAGGATGTGGTACTACCGACATATAACCCATTTGTAAAACCGGTTAAGAGCGTTGGATGTGGTACTACCAACATATACACACACTTGAAGTACAAATTAACAACGTCGGATGTAGTACTACCAACATTCAACCCATTTGAAAACCCGATTAACATCGTCGGATGTAGTACTACCTACATTTTACCCATTTGATAAACCGATTAACATTGTTGAATGTGGTACTACCGACATTTGATCTATTTAAAAACCCGATAAAAAACGTCGGATGTGCTACTACCGACATTGAACACCTTTTGAAAACCAATTAACAAAGTCGGATGTGGTACATCCTACAATTTTAAATGACGTTGCGCATTTTGAATGATTAAATGATACTTTAATTTGGTATTAAATTCACAATAGCATTAAAACATAAACTATACAGTAAATAATCGTAAAAGTAATATTTTAATAATACATACCTGTCTCCGTACTATGCGTTGCTTTCATAATATTTTCGTCTGCATTTCTATTTTCATTATTGTTGTTTTTTTCACCATGCCCAGTAACCAGCTTAATCAAGCGTTTTGATCTCGTAGACATTTTGAACGGCGTTATATGGTAAGGGATTATTTCAATTAACTATCATAAAAAACAGGTGACAGCGCAACGTCCGCTCATCCCATTAGCAAGACCGAAACTGGGAGATCGCACGCGCTCACCTAACCCTGCGCCCCGCTAAGATCGTAGGTAGTTAATAACCGACTATGTTAGCGGGCTATCTAGGTAATATTCGACGTTTTTAATTTGGCTATTTCAAAAACTAGGCATACTAGAATTTTTTCTTTTTAACTGACGATAGACCTAGGTATATAGACACGTTTTATGAAATAAAATAAAATTGCATTTTTGTAGTTCCGACGATTTTAATAGCGAGCGCGTGGGATCTCCCAGTTCCGGCCATGTTAGTGGGATTAGCGGACGTCGCGCTGTCACCTGTTTTTTTACGATAGTTAATTGAAATAATTCCTTACCTTATGACGCCGTTCACGATTTCTAAGAGATCAAAACGCTTGATTAAGCTGGTTACTGGGCATGGTGAAAAGAACAACAATAATAGAAATAGAAATGCGGACGAAAATATTATGAAAGCAAAACATAGTACGGAAACAGGTATGTATTATTAAAATATTACTTTTACGATTATTTACAGTATAGTTTATGTTTTAATGCTATTGCGAATTTAATACCAAATTAAAGTATAATTTAATCATTCAAAATGCGTAACGTAATTTAAAATTGTAGGATGTACCACATCCGACTTTGTAAATTGGTTTTCAAAAGGTGTTCAATGTCGGTAGTAACATCCGACGTTTTTTATCGGGTTTTTAAATAGATCAAATATCGGTAGTACCACATTCGACAATGTTAATCGGTTTATCAAATGGGTAAAATGTTGGTAGTACTACATCCGACGATGTTAATCGGGTTTTCAAATGGGTTGAATGTTGGTAGTTCCACATCCAATGTTGTTAATTTGTACTTCAAGTGGGTGTATGTCGGTAGTACCACATCCTACGTATTTAACCGTTTTTATTAAGGAATTAAATGTTAGTACCACCACATCCGACCATAGTGTTATAGTGGGATGTGGTAGAACCAACTACACCGACACCCAAATACATAGATTACATGCTTTGTTTTTAAAATCTAAAAGGATTAATTTATTTTATGACATATTTATCTGAAAATTTTCAGCTTTTCGAGTCTCCCATACCTGCAAGCTTTGAAGCTGATTAATTCAAATGCAGGATTTACTCACGTTTGACCTCTATCTCACCTGATCGTAAGTGACGATGTGGTCTACGATGGAACACGTTTGCCTAGAAGGAACCTATTCACTCGGGACTTGAAGATTCCGAGGTTATAACTTTCCGGAAACACAGACTCAGGCAGGCAATTCGACTCCTTAGCTGTACGCATAATAAATGTGTCGCCGAAACGTTTCGTGCGTATGAGTGGAATATCCACCATTTAGCGGTGGCGTGTCGCTGTGGGGCTGGTCGTTCGTTGGTTCCAGCGCACACTCTCTGAAATGCATCCGGTAAAACACCGATAGGCCTGCAACTTTGCGTCGATGTTCAAGGCTCTGAAGCCTTTTCTCGACGAGTACATCGTTATTAATGAGCCTCTTGGCCCGTCTTTCTATTGTCTCAAGCGCTTCTAGGTGGTATTAAGCTGAGCCATCACACAGGTACGAGCAGTTCTTCATACAGGATCGAACCTGTTCTTGGTACATGTTGAGCAACTATTCCGGTGTGAAGTACCGTCGCACCTTCGACAGAATACCCAGCTTTTTAGCAGCCACTTGAGCTTTAGCCTCAATGTAAGACCCAAAATTGAGGGTGGACGTCAGAGTAACGCCAAGAAGCTCGAGGCGGTCGGTTATCGGCATGGATGCATTTCGAAATGTGGGGTTTGGCTGAAATTGACTTCGCTTGGCAGAGAAAAAACACGCCTGGGTCTTGGTAGCGCTGAATTTGACCAAGTAAGCATCACCCCAATCGGAGACCGCCTTCAAGGACAAATTCAAACGCTCAACCATAGCCTCTCGGAGAGATCGGATCTGTCCCACGCTGGCTCGGGGGTTGGACTCGTAACTCTCGACTACTTTGCTGTCGTCTGTGTACCCAAAAGTACCGGGCTTGAGCAGGTCGTTAATGTGCAGCAAGAATAATGTAGCCGAACCCTGAGGGATCCCAGCGTTGATCGCTTATCGGTCAGATGTGCAGCCGTCAACGACCACCCGGATGGACCGATTCCTCAGGAAGTCAGTGATCCAAACACATAAGCTAACGGGTAGGCCGTAGGACGGAAGCTTTCCAATTAGGCTATCGTGCCATACCCTGTCAAAAGCCTTCGAGATGTCGAGAGAAACGGTAAGTGCCTCTCCGTGCCTCTCGATGGCCTCACTCCAAATGTGGGTGGCATACACAAGAAGGTCCCCAGTGGAACGATTTTGGCGAAAGCCATATTGCCGATCACTGAGGAGATCGTTCATTTCGAGGTATGCCAACAGCTTTTTGTTCAGTACACGTTCCATAGTCTTACAGAGTATGGACGTTACTGAAATTGGTCTGTAATTGACAGGGTCCGCCCGACTGCCCTTTTTGGGCACAGGTTGCACGTTGGCTTCCTTCCAAGCCTTCGGCACTTGACTGGTCTCATATGAGAGACGAAACAGGTGTGTCAAAATAGGAAACAACTCAGGTGCACAAGTCCTGAGCAAGTTTAATGTTGTATCGGAAGGAGTCTCGGATGAAGAAGACTAATTTTAATTATTAAAACTTAAAATGTAGATTTTTTAAAGCTATGATTATGTAAGTTTTTCTCTTCTTCTTCTCTTTATTCTATCTATGGAGAGAAGTATTTTTTCAGAAGTAATAAAGATTTTTATTTTGTTTAGTTGAATTTTGGTCATGCTGTTGTTGATTGTCTTAGGAAGACTGTTTTTAATTATTTAATGAGAAGATTTTGTATTTTGTTTAGTTTTTTCAGTTATGCCACAGTTTTTTTATAATAATTATTATTTATAATAATGTTTGTCAATAAGAAGACTGATTTTTACAATTAGTTAATCCTAATTTAATTGATGTAAGTTTTCCATGAAACTAAAGACCTTTGATTAAGTTATTTCCAAAGTGCCTTAATTATAAGTGAGAAGATTTTGTATTTTGTTTAGTTGTTTTGTTATGCCACCATTTTTTTATAATAATATTTATAAATAAGTGATTTTAATAATATTACATAGTTAATCTTGATTTAATTAATGTTAGTTTACTATAAACCTGTGATTATACCCTACTTGTGATTATTACTTGCCATAATAATAAATAAGAAGATTTTGTATGCCACTGTTAAGGTTAAGTTTTTTTGTTAATTAGTTTCCTTTTTGAATAATAAAGAGTTTTTACTTGAGTACCTACTAAATTTTTATTCTTTTAATTTTATAAGTCATAAAATTAGATTCAATTGACCCAATTTGTCTTTGTTCATTGTCAATAAATATATATGCATAGACTTACATTCTTGGTGTTTTTTTTTAGTATTTTGTACATACGACATGCATATTAATAGAAAATAATCATTTAACAATGTAGTAAATGGCAGTTCCGACAAATAATTATAAATTTCGCCCAGCAACAATGTCGGTTCTGGTACTTCCGACAAACAATTATCAATTTTTCCCAGCAACAATGTTGGTTCTGGTACTTCCGACAAATCAACATTAGTTCTAAACCGTTAAAAAGGTCACAAGTGACTTTTCTCACATTTACACTTAATATACCGGCTACTTATAATATTGTCCTGAACAGGCATAACTTGTACAGCCTTACTCTAAACTTTCAGGACTCTGCTTAAAATAAGTAAAAAGTTAAACGGAATTTAAACTTTGAAAATGCTCTCCTGTAAAGTTGCAGTTTTTCACATCCGACAATTTTAATAGGGACCGTCGAATTGTATGTTGTTATTAATGGAATTAAGGTGTATTAAGAATGTAGTTTAATTATCTGTTGGTAGTATTGTGAAGGTGTCGTACCGTTTAAAAAATCTAGGTGTAATGGCGGCAGTCTGCCGAACTCGCGCCTCGATGGTGTCCATAACCTATATATATGTCAGCAGCAACAGGCGATACTGGAGAGCCCATTGCCACGCCATCGATTTGTATGTAGAACTTGTTGTTCCACAACAGATACCCAGTTTTTAAGCAGTTATTGAGTATATCTGCATATTCCACTGGCATGGTGTTCGTTATTAACTTCCTCCTAACTATGCCTATACAGTCATGAACAGGTATGCATTTAATTGGGGTGCGACTGGTTGGATCACCTCCAAGTTTGGTGCACCCTGGGCAACGTGGGCGATGACGCATCATTGATTGCTCCTCTGTAGTAGCTGGCGTCAACGTCAACGGCCAAGAGTCTGACCAACCGGCCCTTTTCAGGGCCAGCTGACCCCATTGCACGAGGGGGTCGGGGTATGGCGGGCCCGCAAGGCCCGCGGGGGGGGTCGCTCCAGGTACCCCTCTGCTGTTATCAGAGGGTACACACGAATGGCCCAGGGTCAGTCGGAGTGCGAGGGATATGCTCTATGGGTAACCTTACACCCCGGCGTCTGTAGACCCGAGACGGCGTGCGGTTTTAGTCGGTTCAAGCCCGACATAACCGCCCCCGCTGGCCGGCGGGGGGGTATCCGAAGGGATTTCCGCACAATAAAAAAAAAAGGTATGCATTTCATTATTGACTTGTACATAAAAATTGACCATTGTTTCTTTATTAGTGAGATGTAGGTGTTTAATTTCAATAACAAATTGGTACGAATCTCTACCATACGCTGTTGAATTACCTCGGAGTGGTGAGAATACCTTTCGTTACGTGCTGAGCCAGTCTTTAGGTTGGTGTGTCAATCTGGCTCACAATAGGACGTAGGGGAGCATTTTCCTTGCGTATTTTCGGTAACCCGTACAGTTTTGAAGGTTTTGTACATGATTGTATGAATGTGTTTTCGTCAATTTGAATTAGATAGAATTCGTTAAAAATAATTTTATTTCAAATACTTTTTGTGTTCAACTAACTAATTCACAATTTTATTATATACTAGTTTTGACTACAAGCGTTTAAAAATCCCATTTATTAATAATTGACTGTCAAGTTGCGGATTTCTCGAGATGAGCTTATGTCAAGTTGTGTCTCGTTAATGCGTATTTGACCATTTGCGTTTCTGACGACATGCAACGAATCCGCCACTGTTTTCTAGTGATTCAAGGCGAGGTTTTTTATTGTTCGACAGGTGAGCAAAGTCTGCCCGGGATTCCTCTTATACGTTATACCCGGGCTTGGCGGATTAGATCGTCCACTTCCACAGTCGAAGTACTGTAGAAGTTTTTTTATATAGTCAAAACTAGCAATAAGAAAAATAAAGTTTTCTTTTGATTCCTATTATAACAATAGATTTGTTTAAAAATATTTTTTGACACGTAAAAAGTTATTTGTGTAACTTGGTACTTCGTGCAAAACAATCGTAAACTTTTTTTAGGGATTCGTTAGAATGTATTTATTTCGGAACGCTCTTATTTAGAATATTAAGAAATAAGTATAAACTAGAATAAATATTCAGAATATAAGACGTAATAAAAGCTGAAAAAGGTTTTCTTAGGTATTCTGGACATCCGTTTTCAGTTTAGGTATAATTAAATAAATAAACTATATATATTTTAAATTACAATAAGTAAATGTACAAATGTGGTCAAAATTTTATATCTAACTAAACTAAATAAAACTAAAATAAAATAAATAATTAAAAGAAACTTAAACCTCAAATGCATCGTGGAATTCCTCCGCATCGCATGCCTCCTGTGGTAACGTGCCCAGAAGACGGGCAGCATTGCCACGTTGTATGGCAATACTTATTCTCTGTGCTAAAAAGAAGCCAGCCTTCTGGTCACGAGAAGCGTCGATCATACGTGTGGCAATCTCCCTGAAGAGACTGCGAGCACTCGGACCCCATGCCCCTAACGTTTCGACTCCAAACGGCACAAATTCATAATCTCGTATTAAATTTGAGTATTTGCGCCGTTTGAGAGTCTCCGCAGAAGCAGCAGCAGAACCGGCACAAATAATAAATAAATAATAATAAATATTGTAGGACAAAGTACACAACGCCATCTAGACCCAAACTAAGCAGAGCTTGTCATATGGGTTCTAGAATGCAGATAAACATACTTAAATACTTTTTTTTGTAAATAAATACATATTATACTTAGAAACACCCAGACCAACGCAAACATACATATTTGCACTGAGCAGGAATCGAACCCGCGACCTCTAGCTTAGCAGTCGAACACACTACCGCTACGCCACAGAGGTCGTCAAATTATATTATGAGGGTGCGCGGCTTAATTTGAGTTTACGTTTATTTACACAATTGAAAGCACGTGTTGATGCAAAATTATCCTTATTTAAAACCATCCATCATAAAGATTTTGATTTAAATTTAGGTATGTCTATATTGCTCCCGCTGATAGGTTTCCGCTTAAGGCGTATGGGGCTCCATCAAGGCCTTTGGGGCGATTTTGTAGCGAGATGCCTAGCCAAGCCTATCTCACCTGCAAGCCGGTGCTGATTGGCAGACGAGACTCTGGCACAGGCTAAACCAAAAGGTGGAGAAGGAGCGCTAACATGATAATGATGATTGCTTCCGCTGATAGGAACCTCCGTCATGATTTAATCATTCTTTTGTTTGTAATACTACCTGAACTTGTGATGTGAATTAGTGAAAAACAAACTTTTAATTTATCAAACTATTTTTGTTACAGGTCGATTTCATTCAGAATATGGTTCTAGAAACATTGAAAGAATTATACGATACAGATGACCCTGCGCTTCACTACCTAACTGTTAATACTTTTTAACAACTGGAAAATAAATAATTTAATTATAAAATATTTTTTTTAGTAGGTATTGTGACTAATACATAATTATGTACCTAAATATTAAATTTGTATAGGTATTTGTCCTTCAGTCCACTAAGGCCGGTCGCTGCCTCATGCAAATAATTTGGTGCAAATTTCGTGTAAAAAAATTACATGCGATTTGCACGAAGTGCTTGCGTGCGTGACACGCGTGATGTAGCGGACGGCTTAATGTAATGTATCTCTTACCGAATAGCGAAAGGAGATTCTCCTTTTGTTGTTGATCCCTCCCATTAGTCTAGTGCCATGTTTTTTGAATTTTAAGGCTTTTCATCTGTGTTAGAGTTGCGAATCATCGCTTTATATGAATATGAATAGAACAAATACATAAAATAATAAATCAAATTATTATTATTTGGGAAGCAAATCATTTGTTTTATTTTACATGAAAATAACCTTTATTCCGCCCTGTGCCACTGGATTTGCCACTAGGGTCACAAAACGGAAAAAATCTTCCGGTAATAATCTCCGAAACCGGACCAAAAAAAAATTAAACTCTTATATAAACCCTTTTTAAAATCATCAGTTCTGCAATATTGCAGTTATCTGCATATGCAGCAGTTTATCAATATATTTCAGTACCAGTCCAGTCAAAAGAGACTTCACCCTTGCATTAATTCCAAAGAACCTGAATACCATTATAATGAAATTTTGAAAAATCCGAGTCGATTCTATGGGTGCAGCAGAAATGGAGTTACTTTGAAATCAACTTGTGGTGAGAAATCCTTCTAGGAACGAGTATGTAGGTAGCTAGGTATTGTGACGTCTGGGGTCTGACTTCACAGCTTTTCGTCGTCAACTAGTGATAATTAAATTACAACACAAATATAGGCATTTATTCACCAATACAACTCTATTCAACGTATTTTAGGGGCTTTACGCGAGATTATTTAGATTTACTGATCGAACTAGGGAGGAACGCGGATTCTGCCCAGTGATTGAGCCTAAGATTCACATCAACTTTCTTGATATTCTCTTCGTACGGCTGGTCGAGGCCGGAGCTTCTGGTCACCCGCTGACTCGAACTGTCCTCCAAGTATTTGTTTCTTCCTATTCTCTAAATTTAAAATATTTATACAATTTTATTTTAATACCGCTGACGCATGATGGCCAGGCAACTAACTATAGTGTTCGAAGGAGTCCGAATACAGTATACAGTATATTTTGAAATTTGGCTTCAAAACATTGATATTTTTTTACCCATGCATTGGGAAAAAAAAATCCCCTTGGCGGTGGGCTTTTACACAAATTCCAATTAAGTAGATAAGTAAATACATATATTAATATATAGAAGTATAAGATAAGATAATATACCTGGAAGGCCTGGCAGAGATCGCTGTTAGCGATAAGGCCGCCCATTGTACATTAAGCTTAAGTCGAATATTAGTTATATAGAACTATATGGTGTACAATATAGTAGAGAGATATTTCTGGCGATCGAACGAAGTGAGAGCGCCAATAGTTCGAGGGTGAAATGGTGACATTCACCCGAGGTACTCTACTTTTCATTTCGACTATGTGAGGAAATTAAAATACTACACACACATTTAATTAAACAGGTATATAAGTAATGTAAGGGACTGGTCGCGGGTTCAAGTCCCGTCCTAGATGTTCTCTTTTTCCGATCTAAATCTTTAGAAAAAAAGGTATATTGATTTATCAGTTAAAATTTAAAGTAAAATTAGAACAGTTTGAAAATAGATTATTAACAACAGCTTTTGCCTGTTCTTAAATCTCATCGGGAGTTAAATTAATATCCATGTCACTGGAATCACTTTCCGAAACCATTTTTAACCACAATTAACACAAGGTATTTAATTATATTGAATCTCCTTTTTCCGCTAATTCTTTAGCAAATCTAAATAATTGTTTTTTTTAATACTGAAAAAAAGTTATAATTCACGTAGGTACATACTGCCAGGGCGCAGGCCTGGGGGTGACAGGTGAGGCCGCCTGTCACCCCAGCAGAAGCAAGCCGGGACGGTGGGGCGACTAGCGCCCCTTCCCCAAACCGGGGCAAGACGGGGACACCGTGGTTCCCAAACCCGAGGGGGCCATCTCGAAACCGGAGATGGCCCAGGGTCAGTCGGGGTGCGAGGGATATGCTCTATGGGCAACCTTACACCCCGGCGTCTGTAGACCCGACACGGCGTGCGGTTTTAGTCGGTTCAAGCCCGACATAACCGCCCCCGCTGGCACGCAGGGAGGTATCCGAAGGGATTTCCGCACGAAAAAAAAAAAAAAAGGTTGCCAACATAAGAAAAGTTGTAATCGAGTTGGTCACGAGATGTGCATTTAGGCGGTCATGTAAAAAAAAGCGTCATGATATCAAGGCATGACGTAATTAAATTATCATGGACTCCATGGCAAAACTTAAAATTAAAAAAAAAAACGTTCCGCCCTAGGGATGAAATAAGCTACTTTCCACCCGGCTATCTACCCATGAAACCCTATCTATCCCTAGCTATCTACCCTTTCCGAACAGGAGAGATGAAAAAGTATATTTTATCTTTATCTTATAATAAAAGTACCTACCCGTGAGAGCCTAGTCGGTACAAATCAGCTACGATTTAATAATAAAAAAATGCGAGCCGACACTCAAATTTTAGGTCTATATATATAATAAGTACCTAATAAACCGTTAATTGCCTCAATAGTCAATCATTTCAACTTACTTGTCAATACGGAGTTGTTGAAAGTCGTGTCGGTCGATCACTAAGCAGGTCAATTAGCAATAACGAGCAGATCGACAACACCCTACTGTGACGACATCCTTGAAAATTAAACACCAAGGGGCTAATAAGACGATGAATACTTGCCTATATATACAGGCTGACTTAGTTTACGTATTTCCTTTAAACCAAGGAATCTATGAATGATATGGAAGGATTCTCTCTAATATTCTGTCAGATTCGTTTTGCTTTGCCGCGCTTATTGCGGCGGCGTGTGGCACCGACCTTGCCATCAATTTATACATTTTATACTGGATGCATTTTATATTTTCTTCTAACAGCTTTTTACAAGCCGATAGTAGACCCAACCCAAGAAGTGCTGCCTTGGTTTCGTAGAAGATGACATATGCCTGCCAATGGTCTCACTACCATGGATGCCCTATAGTCTTCAGATATATTTCATTATACTTTATAAGAAGATTTTTGGCAAGGAGCTTTTGATGGTAGATACGGTTTGGTTATTTGGTATTAAGACAGCATATAGGTAACCTTAAGAAAAACAAGATACCTTATGTTTCTGAAAAGTAGGTCAACTGCGTACTGAGGGTACGTAAGCGCTCTGAGGGTTGGGTACACAACTGGATTAAGGTACAAACTTAATGCAGTTTTTTTAAAACTGGAGTTACCAATATAAGTCGCAGTAATCTGAAGTGTGCCTGCCGAAGGCCCGATAGCAGCAAAGGAATCCTAGAGTGGTAACGGCGAATCGGTAAAACGATGGTGCGATGCTCCGTAGCTAGATAAACGGACAACCTGAAAAGGAAGCTGAATTAGACTGGAATCTGAAAGCGGAACGTCGAGTGCTGTGCCACAGGCCTATAGTGGACTCCACCCGACAAAGCGAATTAGTGGTGGGGTGAGGATGGGCCGCAGTGGAGAGGAGAGCTGAGGAGAGAAACTACAAGCCAAAAATTGCGCGGATTGCGGATTGCGAATAGCAGAAACCGACTCGGTGAACGGAAAGGCCCCTGTATCCACCCGAGTGAGGTCGCTAGAACCCACCAACCGGCACGACAAGCCACATTGGGATTATGCGTGACCTGTTGGGGCAGCCATCCGAGGTGGCTAGCCCCAGTTGGGCCCCTGTACAATACCGCGGACGGCCAGCGGCACCACCATTTCCACAAGTCTCATCTGTTGCGACGCAATCCAACCGGGATTTGATTATTATGGAGGGTGTTTCCCAAGAGTGCAAGGTGGTACCCACCCGCTCCAAATTAGTGTCAGCTCTGAAAATAAGCAATAATCCTTATTTATTTAGGTCACAAACATGTTTCTACATTAACAGATTGTTTTACAAGGCAATAGGTACTTAAAGCCTATGAGAAAGGGATCTGAAAATAATAAACAATCTCAGGCCACCTTTTTAATTGCTAGTAATTAAATTGAATGTTGTTGTTATATAAACTAAGACATTAAGCAGTATTGGTAAGAATCTGACGACCATGTCATCCATATTGTCATTAGTCCCATCATCAAATAATAGAAAACTGGCCGAATACGTGTCGGGCCACGCGCAATGTAGGGTTCCGTATTTGCCCAATATAATCATGTGTATTGGAATATCTATCTATCTATACATAATATATAATTACTTGTCCCGACAGACTGACAGATTCATCAACGCAGAACCTAAACCGCTGGATCTACAAACTTGAAATATCGGCAGTAAATGGTTTTTATGTTGTAGGCCTTCAGTAGAATGGATTTTTGAAAATTTCCCTCCGAATGTGGCAAAATAAGGGATGAACGTTTGTATCTATATATTTGTCCGTCATTTTCAATTTTGGTAGCATGGAATTTTCATATATCTGCTTCTGGATAGAAATTAATGGAGAGGGACACGTGTATCAGCGTTTTTCAAAATTTTACCCTAAAGAGGGTGATATAGGGGTTGTAAGTTTACATGGGAATAATGCGGATTGCGGATGAGGTACATTTTTGCTGCCAGGTTAAAAAAATGTTCTTAAAACGACAAACAAACTTTAGAAACTATATAAGGATTCCAGCCAGAACTTGAAGGGTACCTACTCTCTAAGTACATATCATATCAGTGTCGTATTATTTTTTGAAAGATAATATCACTTGATTGGACAAACAATTTAGTCCTTCGATTGAGGGCGATTGGGGTCAACTACGCATCGAACAGTCCAGCTATAATACGAACATAGCATTACATCATGCGTCGGCCATGTCTGGAAAACTTATATGCCAATTATGTCCAATAAAACGCACTACTCAGAAATTATTTTATACATAGGTACTACGTGTGACATTTTCTATTGCCTTTGAATTATTGTTATGGGCTTACTCCAGTAGTCGCTGTGTATAGGCATATTTTACACAATCATGTTCTTAGCCTTGTAATTTGATAAATTATGTTAGTAGTATGTATACACCGATTTTCAGACATAGAGACTCCCCGAGTTGTAAGTACATATTATTTTGTAATATTTGTATGTTTCATTAGTACACTTCTGGCTGCCCTTTCAATTACTTTATAGCCTCCATGCCATAGTTGTTGCGATAAGACCCCCATTATTTGTACCTGCCTATATGTATAATAACATAATATCCATAACACCATGTCGCTGTTGAATATAATATATGCTATTGTTTAGATTATTAGAACAGTTATGTGTTAAATATAAAGATATTATTATTATAGGAGACTTCAATTTATATTCCTGTAATGTCAATACAATTAATTATTATGACTATTTTGTTTCTTTTTCTGAACTCATTCAGAGAAATAAGGTACCAAACGGTAATAATAGGCAGTTGGATCTAGTGCTGTGTTCATTAAGTATAGGTGAAAGTGTAGTGTCAGGCAGGCGGACGAGGCGCTTGTGACGATAGACAGGCACCACCCGCCGCTGGCCATTTGTGTTCCCCAGGTAAATAGACACTCGCCCGCTACGTATTCTATGTCTGTATCTGAACCGTCAGTAAGTATGCAACAAAATAATGATTTATGGCCGCAGTGGAATTTTTATAAAGCAGATTATAATAGATTATATTATATGTTGATGACGCATGAATGGTCTCCTATCTACAGCATAAGGGAGCCAGAGGAGATTCTTAATTATTTCTATGGTGTTATGTATAGTATTATAGAGGATTGTGTTCCCAGAAAAAAGCGATGCAGTGTAAATTCTAGGTACAATTACCCGGAGTGGTACACGACTGATATTATTCGCGACATAAAATTAAAAGCACTACTGCACAAGCAGTACAAAATTAGTGGGTTGACAAGTGATTACGAAATGTTCGCTCAGTGTAGGGCTAGGGTTAAACAGATGATAACATCTGCACACGACAAATACCAAGATAATGTGCAACGCAATATTATAAGGGATCCCAAGTCTTTCTGGAATTATGTTAGTACTAGAAAGGGCTCTGTTAACCGTAAAAGGATTACGAAAAACGGCACCATTTTAGCGGAGACTGAATGTGCAAACGAATTTGCGAATTTTTTCAATTCAGTTTACAGTCCGCGGGTAGCAAAATTAGATTGGGAGGCGGCCGTCGCCGCCAGTGGGGTAAGCAGTGCCCGAGTACATATTGCGAGTTTTGATGCGAATCAGGTGCGGGGCGCTAATTAAACTTAATCCAAAGCGGGCCGCGGGACCAGATGACATTCCGGCATTCCTCATTAGGGACTGTAGGGATTTTCTAACGTACCCGTTATTGTATTTATTCAATACATGCTTTGATTCGGCCCGCTTCCCTGAACGCTGGAAACTTACTCGAGTGGTACCAGTACCTAAGGGTGAGGCAGGATCGGAAGTGCATGGATACAGACCAGTGGGGGTTCTGTCGGCACCAGCGAAGGTATTTGAAACAGTAGTTCATCATTCTGTTTTGAAGCACGTTTCCGTTACACTATCTGACGCACAGCATGGGTTCAGATATGATTGCAGTACGACCACTAACTTGCTGAATTTTGTGACCTATGTGGTCCCAAACGTTGATTCGGGAGTGCAGGTCGATGCCGCATACTTTGACTTCAAAAAAGCATTTGATATGGTGGATAATGACATCTTATTAACGAAGCTGGCGGCAGTCGGATGTACCTACTCCTAAACTGTTGAAATTGTTTGCCCATGAAAGACAGGAGACAATATGTCGAGTAAGCAGGTTATAGATCGGAACCTTACTATACGAGATATGGTGTGAGTCAAGGTAGTAATTTGGGACCTCTTCTGTTCATTATTATGATAAATGACCTCCCTGGTGTCGTCAGGGATGCCACATGTCTGCTGTTCGCGGATGATCTCAAAATCCTTAACGCTATCAGAGAAGAAGGAGATTGCGAGCGATTACAGGAAGATGTGGACAGAGTAGTTGAGTGGAGCAAGAAAAATAAATTATTTTTCAATACCTCAAAGTGCTCAGTTATAAGTTTCAGCCGTATGAATAAGCCCATCAACTTCAACTACACCCTGAACGGCACTTTACTGAGTAGAACGAAAACAGTGCGCGATTTAGGGGTGAACCTTGACACTGGGCTTACATTTCGTAATCATATAGAAAATGTTTGTAAAAAAGCTTATAGGAGCCTAGGCTTCGTGCTCAGAAGAGCGGGGGGTTTTACAAGCATTACAGCGATAACCACCTTATACAATGCACTGGTGAGAAATCAGCTAGAATGTAACGCAATCATCTGGGCTCCACATGAAGCTAAGTATAGTCTCATGTTGGAGCGTATTCAAAATAAATTTACTAGGTTCTTGTACCTAAGGCTGTATGGGGTATACCCATTTTATCCATTGATGTATCCGACTTTGTTTGTCATAGGCATGGTTGGATACAATAAATTGGAGGCAAGGAGGGACATGGCTCTTACCACGTATATATTTAAATTATTGCGTGGTGGGACGTCGAATCCAGGTGTCTTAAAGGAGATCAACCTGTGTGTGCCCAACAATTATGTATGGCGTAGGCGGCGTCCCCGTTTACTAGCAGTGCCCAGTGACCGAACTAATTTGTTGGCTAAATCGCCTATAACGCGCACGTTACATATACTCAATGAAGTGGCGAATGGCATAGATCTTTTTACTTGTTTTCTGAATGAGTTTACGAAAATAGCAATGTATATAATATGTAATAATATTTAAGGACCACACTATTGTATTAGGGTAAACCTATAAAAATAGTGCTGTGGAGAAATAAATAAATAAATATATTGTATAGTAACCGTGTAATTATATATATATTTACCTTATATTACTAACAGCATATAATATATATGCATTTGATTTATCATTATACAGGGTGGAATTTTGTAATGCCACCTGGAGGGAAAGTACTCTTAATACTGCAGATAGAATTTTTTACTCAAAGGAAACATTCCTTTATTTCTGAATAGAAAGCAAACTGCATTCAAAGATTTTCGAAAATTCTCTTCCACACCCGGGAATCGAACCGGCTAAAATCTGAAAAAAATATACCCTGTACTTTTATTGCATCGATCGTTAGGGTCAATTATAAGGATGAAATCTCTCTAACAAACATGATAAATTAAATGAAAGGAAAACCAGGAAATCTTAAATTAATTTAATTATTTACAAAAAATGGTAAAGTAACTAATTAGTTGCTCGAAATGGGCTCCATTCTCTTGGATACACAAATTTATTCTTTTAACGAATTCATTTCTAGTAACCTTTAATGAAGTGTTGTGGTGAATATTATAAATCGTATTCTGAACTTCAACTCTCAACTCGTTATCATTCGCATAAGATTTCTTGTAAATTTGATTTTTTACATATCCCCACAAAAAAAACAAATTTTCAAGAAATCTTATGCGAATGACGAGTTCAAAACGATCGTTGCAATAAAAGTACAGGGTATATTTTTTTCAGATTTTAGCCGGTTCGATTCCCGGGTGTGGAAGAGAATTTTCGAAAATCTTTGAATGCAGTTTGCTTTCTATTCAGAAATAAAGGAATGTTTCCTTTGAGTAAAATTTTCTATCTGCAGTATTAAGAGTACTTTCCCTCCAGGTGGCATTACAAAATTCCACCCTGTATACTTTATTAAATCTACACACCTTCATTTATACACATAAGTGAGAAATAAGCTAAAATTTTAATAAAAAAATGAACCTACCTTCAAAAGCCACCAAAAACAGGCACTGAAAAAAGAAAAATAACTGAATTATTGTTTGGTTTTTGAAATTGGATTTTATTAGTTACGGTGCCGATGCCGAAACGTGGGCAGTGACGATGGGGCTAGTCCACAAATTATCAGCCGCGCAGCAGGCTAATGGATCGAGTTATGCTGGGCGTTTCCTTGGGGCAATAATGGACTAGCTAATTCTGCCGTAGATTGGAGATCGCGAATCGGTAATTAAAAGTTGGGACGGTTCCTGAAAGATAGATAGCTGGGATAAAAGGGATGTGGTAAGTGGAGGATCGCGTGCAATAGTGCACATTGGGGGAGGCCAGAGATTTCTTTAATTGACTGAATTACAACTGCAATAAGCTAAAATTACTTTATTTGACCGATTTCAACATTTAGAAGTCGTTATTCAGAGTTTTCTACAAAATTTGCGTTTTCTCCTTAACAACGTCATGTATTGTACCTATATTTATTTACCAGTCGCTAAAAGTCAGACACTGTCCCAACCTTAAAAAATATCTTGTGTCGTATTACTCTGTCGTCTCAAGAAAATGTTGCTTACCTACCCGACTTTTGTTGAAACAGATATCGAGACCTTGTAAAACCTCGCAATAGGTTACAGGTGCTCTATTATCATAACATAGGTGTTATAGGCCTTGTTGGATATGGTATGAACGCACGTTAATATTTATTTATGCAAGTAGCTTACACATCGAATGGACGACAGCTCTTTTTTGCACACCGAGTGATATTAATATAATCACATTAATCACAGTGTAATGAACTTTAGAAACTGTGGTACATAATTATAATCATGCCCGTAGGTACGGAACCGCCCCCGCTGGCCGACGGGGGGGTCATCCGAAGGGATTTCCGCAAGAAAAAAAGGTACGCTACCTGAATAGGCATTTTGACTATATTTAAAATATTGTACGAATTGTTGTCATCCTAATAAAACATACTTTATTAATTTTCAATATAAAATAAGTTTCTTTTTTGTCAAAAAATCAAGATTAAAATCTCACTTTTTTGAGATTTGATCACGTGCAAACGTCACACATAAGTAAACAGAGTTTTTCAATACAGGCTGTCTGCATTTCCTAGTGTTAATCGACTGGTTAAATTATTAATTACTAATAATGTTTCACTTTTATCTTATATATCTCAAAATAAACCATTATTATCGCATTATTTACTTTGGTGTGACGTCACATGTCATGGGATCCGTTATGGCGCGTACTTTTTTTAAATCAAACTTTAATATCGATTTTTATCGTAAATAAAACAGTTCTTAAAAAAATATTGATGCCATCTGCATTTTTATGTTGTAATACATAATACAGAACTATTTTTTAGCAGTAGTCAAATACCCTATTAACAACCTATTATGTTACTAACTGTTCTCTTCTCCGTTCCGCGAGTTTACAGGTCGTAGTACTTAAAAAACGTAAAGTATTCCTGAATATCCAATCAATATGTAAGACCTAATCTACCTAAATACCTAACTGAAACAGAGCCACACTACAATACTTCTGAATGTAGAGCTCTCCTAAACAAAAAGTCGTCGGTAGCTAAGTGGATCCTGGCCATTACACTACCGATGTGAATCCACTTCTTATTTTTTAACACAAGCCATCAGCTTAGCTGGAGGGGTAATACGGTAAAACGGGTCGAAATAATCAAAAAAGTACATTTTAACATATGGGTTTGTCAGAAGATAGACACAGAACGTAAACCTTGCACGATTCGAACATTAATAAAACAATTTTAAAATTAGAAGTTATTAGTTACACAATTTTTAAATGAGTAATAATATGTAATATTGAGTTAATAATAAATTAATAATGTACAAAGAATGTCATGCGACATATTTCAGTTAAAATTTCTACAATTAATTTTATAATATGACGGAACTGTTAATATCTGCGAGACATCCTAAAAAGGTTACGATCAACAATTTTCATTATGGAATTTTAGAGTTGTTACATTTTAATCGTTACGGTGGTAAAAAATAATCGGTTCATATGATAAATCGTAAGTTAGCAAGGGAGTTGCTAAACACGAGTATTCTTATGGCTTAGAGTATAGCTTAACTGATTCCAAACCCATTCGTATACGATATACACGCAATTTCATACGTTAATGTTATTGAAGCGGCACGCGCGAGTTCGACGGAGGCAAATCTGCTGCCATCGGTTATTCTCACAATCGATTTGTAAACACCCAACACTAAACGACACCTGTCAAAATGCACTTATTGGATAATTTCAATGACTCGTAGCTTCTCCTTAAAAAAAACTTCATAATTAAAGCCAAGCCTGCACTGTGTATACCTGTGTAGGTATATTTATTAACTTTTTAGTATTAATATTACCATAATAATCTTACTATCTCATTTTCGTATTTTCTTCCATCATTGTTATGGACGATTTTTAGGGTTCCGTTGCCAAATGGCAAAAAACGGAACCCTTATAGATTCGTCATGTCTGTCTGTCTGTCCGTCCGTATGTCACAGCCACTTTTTCCCGAAACTATAGGAACTATGCTTTTGAAACTTGGTAAGTAGATATAGAAAAAAAACAAAAAATTTAGGGGGTTCCCCATACTTAGAACTGAAACTCAAAATTTTATTTTCATCAAACCCATACCTGTGTGGTATCTATGGATAGGTCTTAAAATGATAGGTCTTCGAATGAAGTCGAAAAATGATATTGAGGTTTCTAATATCATTTTTTTCGAAACTGAATACTTTGCGCGAGAGACACTTCCAAAGTGGTCAAATAAGTCCCCCCCCCCGTGTAACTTCTAAAATAAGAGAATGATAAAACTAAAAAAAATATATGAACCATGTAAACTTCCAACGAAAATTGGCTTGAACGAGATCTAGTGAGTAGTTTTTTTATAATACGTCATAAATCGTGATGCTCCGCCGCGGTGCTACAAATGCGTAGCGGAGGGCAAAGCGGCGGAGCACCGGGCGGACAGCAGAACCTGCGCCGCCTCGAGGCCAAAGCCCCGTTCGTCCGCACCGGGTAGCGGGGGTGCTGCTCAGGAGCGGCCACATTCGCGGCGGGATGCGGAGATGGACGTCCATTAATGGACACACCAATCCGCATCCTGCAGGTGAACATAAACCACTGCACCGGTGCTCAGGATCTTCTGTACCAGAGCATCGTGGAGTGGTCTATCAATGTGGTCGTGGTCGCTGAGCCGTACTGGGTCCACCCCGGAAGCCCGGTGGACCTGGACGGCGTAGCGACCGTCTTCGGGGGTTCCGCCGCACCTCGCGCCTTGCAGTCATTGCAAGGGGCCGAGGCTGTGTCGCGGCGGACTATGAGGGTTTGCCTGTCGTGGCCGTCTACTTCTCGCCAAGCCTTGACCAGTATGAGCTTGAGCTATGGCTCGCAGGACTGGACATCGTTCTCGCTGCGTGCCGTCCTCGCCCTGTCTTGGTCCTGGGAGACTTCAACGCCTGGTCTCTGGCTTGGGGCTCCCGGGAAACCAATGCCAAGGGGCGTGTTCTGGAGGACTGGGCCAATACCCGTGGCCTAGAAGTCCTCAACCGGGGGAGTGTTGCCACCTGGGAGCGGCGGGGGCTCAGTTTGGTCGTGGATGTTGCATTCGCGACCCCTGCTCTCGCCCGCCGCGTCCAGGGTTGGCGCGTGGTGGAGGAGGAGGAGACGTCGTCGGACCACAAGTACATTCGGTTCAACGTCTCCCCTCCACCTAACCTACCGCCGACTATAGCGAACCCCCCGGATCCACGTTGGGCGCTCAGACGCCTGGATCGGGAGGCTCTCCTGGAGGCATCCATTGTGCAGGCCTGGATTCCGTCACCGGCCAGGCCTGCCAATGTCGACGCAGAGGCCGAATGGTTCAGGAGAGCCATGTCGCATATCTGCGATGCGGCGATGCCTAGGGTTAAGCCCGGCCCGGCAAAGAAACAGGTGTACTGGTGGTCAACGGAGATCGCACAGCTGCGAGCAGCGTGCGTGACCGCTCGCCGCCAGTACACCAGGTTTCGCCGGAGGCGTCGCCGCCCAGACGATGCGGCAGCCCGAGAGGCGGAGCTATATGAGCGTACAAGGGGGCCAAGAGGACCCTCCAGGTAGCCATTAAGCAGGCCAAACGTCGGGCCCGCGAAGAGCTGCTGGAGTCTCTGGAGCAGAACCCATGGGGGCGCCCTTAGCTTGCGGTCAGGGGCAAAATCCGCCCAAGGGCGCCCCTACTGACCCAGAGCCTCCAGCCGGAGCGGCTGGAGGGGATACTGGGCTCCTTGTTCCCAGCGAGAGCGGAGGAGCATGTTCCTCCGCGTATGGCTCCGCCTCTGGTGCCTGACGCTGATAATAGCGAGAGCGATGTGCCCGAAGTCAGGGAGAGTGAACTGGGGGTAGCAGTGCTCCGGCTTAAAGCCCGGAAATGCACTGCCCCCGGACCCGAAGGCATTCCAGCCCGAGCGTGGGTCCTGGCCCTTGTGGAACTAGGGCCTCGACTGGTGGCGCTCTTTAGCGCATGCCTCGAAAGGGGCCAGTTTCCAAAGGCGTGGAGGACGGGGAAACTGGTCCTTATCCGGAAGGCGGGGCGGCCGGCGGATCAGCCATCCGGTTACCGGCCGATCGTGTTGCTCGACGAGGTGTGCAAGCTCTTTGAGCGGATTATTGCAGAGCGCCTCGTCGAGCATCTCACGAACGTGGGGCCAGATCTGGCGGACAACCAGTTCAGTTTCCGCCGGGGGCGTTCCACCGTGGAAGCGATCATGCGCGTTAGGCGCCTGGCGGAGGAAGTAGTCTCGCGGGGTGGGGTGGTGGTGGCGGTGTCTCTCGACATCGCCAACGCCTTCAACACCCTACCCTGAAGCTGCGTTAGGGAGGCGCTCGCGTATCACGGAGTGCCTCCTTACCTCCGCCGCATTGTCGAGGCATACCTATCCGAGAGGGCCATAGTTTACCCGAGCTGGCTAGGGCCAGGGCGGCGAGAAGTGTCGTGCGGTGTTCCGCAGGTCGGTCCTAGGGCCACTCCTGTGGAACATCGGATACGACTGGGTGCTGCGCGGTACGTTGCTCGAGGGTGTCAGCATAGCAGACTATGCTCATTATGGCGCGGGGAGCAACGTACCGAAGCGCGGCACTGAAGGCCACGGCAGGGGTTGCTCAAGTCGTGGGTCGAATACGGCGGCTGGGACTCGAGGTGGCTCTCCACAAATCTGAGGCTATGTGTTTTCACGGGCCTCGGAGGGGGCCACCTGCGGGAACCAGCATAACCGTAGGGGGCGTGAGCATCGGCATCGAGCCCACGATGAAGTACCTTGGGCTCGTACTCGATAGCCGATGGGACTTCGGACCTCATCTCCGAAGTCTGGTCCCGAAACTGAGGGGGGCTGCGGCTGCGCTATCGCGGCTGATGCCCAACGTTAAGGGACCCAACGCCCCCACTAGGAGACTGTACCTGGGGATCGTGCGAAGCATGGCCCTATACGGGGCCCCCGTATGGGCGGAGACTCTGGCGGCCCGCAACGTGGCTGTATTAAACAGCCCGTTAAAAGCGATGGCCGTCAGAGTCATCAGGGGGTATCGCACGATCTCCGTCGAGGCGGCATGTCTCCTAGCCGGGACCCCTCCATGGAACCTGGAAGCGAGAGCCCTTGCACTGCTGTACCAGTGGCGCAAGGAGGCGCTGGAGCGGGGCCATAGGCCGGAGCCCCGAGAAATCAGGGCTCAGCGGTCCCAGCTCCACCGGGAACTCATGGAGACATGGAGGGTGCGACTTGAGCACCCAAGGTGGGGGGAATCCACCATTGCGGCGGTGAGACCGGAGTGGTTGGAGAGGGACCATGGGGACCTCTCCTGCCGGATGTGCCAGATGGTTACCGGACACGGGTGTTTCGGTAAGTATCTGTGGCGCATCCACCGGGAGACAACGCCGCAGTGCCAGCACTGCGAGGATCCAGGCGAAGACACGGCGCTCCACACGTTGGTGGAATGCCCTGCGTGGGCGAGTCAACGCCGGGATCTCGTTGCGGTTCTGGGCGTGGACGTTCTCTCGTTGGAGACCATGGTGAGGGCCGTGGTCTCCGACGGGAGCAAGTGGCACGCCGCCGCCTCTTTCTGCGAGCAGGTAATTCGCGCGAAAGAGACGGCGGAGAGGGAGCGGGAGAGAACCCTGCCCCCCGAGTTTCGCAGTCTGCGGCGAGGGCGCCGCAGACTCATCTACGCCCGGGACTACCGACCTCCATGATCGGGGCCTGAGGACGGCAGTTAGCCGACTCGCCGTCCTTACAGAAGCAGGCCGTGGCGGAGGCGTGTCGTGTGTGCCCTACACACGCCTGCCAACTCACCGAAGCGGGATAAAACCCGACCCCACCAGGCGAGGCTGGCGGCCAAAGTCCGCCGGCATACATAAACTCTCTCATAAACTCACGCCTATATCCCCGAAGGGGTAGGCAGAGGTGCTAGCACCCACATTTCGCCAGTTTTATGTTTAGGTCCCAATGTAATAGGTGGCGAGCCTATTGCCATTAACCGGGCACTTATAAGCCTGCGATAAATACACACATAACTTCGAAAAGCATCGAAAAGTCATTGGTGTGTGCCATGGTAAAACCTGGAATCGAACCCGAGACCTCGTCTCAGCAGTCCATTACCCATACCACTAAGCTACCGCGCTACTACTACTACTAAGGTCCGCCGGCAACCCTGGGGTTATCCTTTCGAGGGCTTACCCGGGGTGCCCGGCAACGGACATTTAAAAAAAACATTATTATGTTACTTGCTGCTACGGAACCCTTAATGGGCGAATCCGACTCGCACTTGGCCGCTTTTTTTTTCTAATTCGAATAAGCTATATCTTAATTTCTCATCTGATTTTGGTGTTACCCATACCAATGAAATTGTATAACTGTAAAGAAATTGTATTACTGTAAAAAAATGTCTAAAAAAATAATTTTATACCATTATACAAGCTTTTGAAATAAATACAATTTATTTCAAAAGCTTGTAGCGCAATAGGAACATATTACGCGATACAAGCTTTTGATATCACAACCCTCGTATAAAATAACTGTTTTCGTTTTGGTACAACAGATTTTTAAATAGAATCTTGTTTTTAAAAAGTTAGTTCAGCAATAATTTGAGTATTGAAAAGTTTATAACAATTTTTTGCCCTAATCAATTAGGTACTTAGGCGAAGTTGTGTGACTGAATAGTTGTTATAAGTGAGTAAAACGATGAGTTTCACCTCGTAAAAACATGGCCGTGGACGATAAGAAAAAACTTACTTTCATTGATAAATGCTGCTTACGTAAACGTTGTTTTTCAATGACAGAGTTGATAAGCCTCAGTGGCGCCCGGCGCCCACTTTCAGATAAACAACATGTCTCAACACCACATAGAGGCCTACCAAGTCAACAGAAATGAATATGTGCAAGTATCTAATATTATCTACCTACCTGCCTATTTTATGTCATAGCTCACAGACTTGGCCTAGGTACTAGTGTAAATAATAATAAACTTTTAATAAAAATACCTTAAGTAGCTTCTCGAAAAGTACCTATGTGCAATTGCACTAGCTTTGGGCATTTAGCTTGAATCAGGAATAATAATTGTTTTTCTGTCAAAGTTTAACAAGTGTTATTTTATTTTGATAAATATCAAATAAACTTAGTACTTACCTACAGCGTAATCGAGACTTACTCCGGTGCTATACGACCATCAAGTGTATAAAGATAATAAAACAAACAGAATTCCGCTGAACTTTAACCAATCAGTGGTAACATATTGATAACCTGTTTAACATAGTATGTTTATCCGCATACTAGAACCCATTTTACAAGTTATTTAAACTATGCTTGGGTACTTTGGGCCTTGCCTCTCTAACTTCGCCGCATAGTCGGGGCGTATTTGACGGAGAGAGCAGTCATCTATCCAACCATGACCGGTCTCGGTCGGCGTAAAATGTCGTGCGGTATTCCGCAGGGGTCGGTCCTAGGGCCGCTCCTGTGGAACATCGGATACGACTAGGTGCTTCGCGCTGAGCTCGCAGTCGGTGCTACCGTGCACGAGCTACACACTCGTGACGGCGTGCGGGGCGACGTACCGCGAAGCGACCCTGAAGGCCACGACCGCCGTTGCCCAAGTCGTGGTGCGGATCCGGCGGCTGGGTCTCGAGGTGGCTCTGCATAAAACCGAATCCCTGTTCTTTCATGGGCCACGGAGCAAACCACCTGAGGGATCCAGTCTCATCGTGGGAGGCAATCGCATCGGCATCAAGCCCCAAATGAAATATTTGGCGCTCGTTCTCGACGGCCGATGGGACTTCGGAGAACATATCCGAAGTCTGGGCCCCAAATTGAAGGGCACAGCTATCGCCCTGGCTCGGCTGCTGCCCAACATGAGAGGGCCCGATGACTCCTGCAGGAGACTCTACGTGGGGATCGTGCGGTCCATGGCCCTATATGAGTGCCCCATATGGGCGGAGGCTCTGAAGAAGTGTGCGGATGCTGCGTGCTCCGCAGCGGGTGATGGCCAACAGGGTCATCAGGGGGTACCGCACGATCTCCTTCGAGGCGGCGAGTCTTCTTGCCTAAACTCCACCATGGGACCTGGAAGCGAGAGCCCTTTCGCAACTGTACCAGTGGCGAAAGGAGGCGCGGGAGCCGGGACGGAACCCTGAGCCTCGAGAAATTGACAGTCCCAGCTCCGCCAGGACATCGTAGTGGAGTGGAAGGAACGATTTGGGCACGCCACAATAGCGGCCGTAAGGCCCATCATGGAGGATTGGCTAGAGAGGCGACACGGAAGCCTCTCGTACCGACTGACGCAGGTGATCTCCGGTAAGGGGAGCTTCGGGGACCACCTGTATCGGATCAGGAAGGAGCCAACTCCTGAGTGCCATCACTGCGACGCAAACGAGGACTCGGGGGTGCAAACGCTGGTAGACTGCCCGGCGTTGGAGATGCCGAGGCGTGACCTCGTGGGAGCCATCGGGGTGGGAGTTGTCTCGCTCGGCAGCATGATTGCGTCAATGGTGCGGAGTGCGAGCAAGCCTGGGAAAGGTTTAGAACTCTCCCACCCCACCGAGCACGCAACATGCTCGCCGCAAGTCGCAGGCGACTCAGACGCCGGAGGTCGCATATCGACGTCCGTCCTCCATGAGCGCAGGCCTGGGGGTGGCAGGTAAGGCTGCCTGTCACCCCAGCAAACGCAGGCCGGGACGGCGGGGCGACAAGTGTCCCCTCCCCCCCCAAACGGTGCAAGACACGGCCACCGTGGTTCCCAACCCCGAGGGAGTCATCTCGAAACCGGAGATGGCCCAGGGTCAGTTGGAGTGCGAGGGAAATGCCCTATGGGCAAACCTTACACCCCGGCGTCTGAAGACCCGAGACGGCGTGCGGTTTTAGTCGGTTCAAGCCCGATATAACCTCCCCCGCACGAAAAAGAAGGGTAATTTGGGCCTAGATAGCGCTGTGTAGGCCCTAGAATAGTATTAGAACCTGTGTAGTTTTATCAGAACCTGTAGTAGTATGTTTTGCATGGCCACCACCATGTACAAAAGGATCCGATCAAAAAATATTGGGGTATTCGGGTAAACTGACTAAAAATTTAGCAAGTAGGGTAAAGGCATAGGTATGTACTACCACAGATTACATAATATTATTCTAAGTACTACTCACTTAAATAATTTCTACACGATAAAAAATTCGCTTAATGTTGTTAACCCCATTAAATTTGTATAGTTTTATTTGATACGAGTATATAATAATTTACACACCATACTCTATAGTAGGACATGGCGGATTTATATTATGTTGGTACCTAACATAGTATTAGAACTGTACACAAACCTATGACCCCTAAATGAATGATTGATTGAGCTGTATTAGGTATTAAAATACTTCAGTCGATCTTATTTTCAAACTTTATTGATGGAATAACATTAATAATAATTCCGTCCTGAATGTTTCTATTTCAGTTAAACAAAAATCATAACTTATATCCAATTAGTGATTTTATTATTATGGCATTTATTTTTTCCTGAAGAAGCGGTATAGTGTGGGAATGATATTGTGGGAAGATTCTGGATGAATATCACACATTGAAATAACACTATTTTTAACGGATTCTATCGTTTCATTTTAACATTTTGTTTTGTTTTTAAAGCAATCGAAGCGACGGCATTTCGGGATAAGTGTCAATCTAAATGTCGATCAAAATGGTATTGTATTAATAAATTTCGATAAAATCCGTTAAAAATCGTTTTATTCCAACAAAACGGTGTAGCTTGTGGCATATCTACACATCGGCTTCCTGCCACTTAACCCGCGCTATCGGTATTGGGGTACCATGAACGTTGAATATCATTTTTGTGTCAAGATCATTTAGGAGCCACTACAAAAGTCTTTCAGTATTGTGACGAGATATTACTTTGTCATCGGTAAAGCAGCAAGGTAAACTATCTTAATGCCGAATGTTTCTCGCCCAGATATTTAAATACGTCTTCCAGAGTAGGTAATAGCAGCACCTGGCCCTGAGGACCAGAACTGTGCAGATGCTGCGCGCTCCGCAGCGAGTTCTGGCCATCAGGGTCATCCGAGGGTACCGGTCTGTACCAAGTAGCCGTAGTCCGGTCCTGTGCTTGGATTGAAGTAGCCATATTGCACATAAACTTCAATACTGCTATGACGATGATCGATGTTACATAGGTACTGCGCTGAATAGGTTGCGACATTTTCCAAATGCAATGTATTGCTTGCTCATAGTCCATAAACAGTTTGCTAAACCAGCCCTTGATGGATCAATATTTAAGTAATAATTTTATTATTGAAGATTTTTATAAAGCTAGTACAGCTATAGGCTAGAAACCTATTTTAATACTGGTTGAAAAAAAAACCAGTGGTGTCATTTAGGTACTATGCAGTTACTTCGGATTTCGTTCTTTCGGTCGGGACCATAAATTATGTTCATGAGTGAATCAAACTTATCAAGGAAATTTTCGTTTACAATATATTACAAAACACATTTTATTTTGGCCGAATTTGACGTAGGTACCTAGGTGGGGTGCTTGGTTGGGGACCTCCACGCGGTGAACCCTGGGCAACGGAGACGGCAGCGGTTCTCTCCCAGGGTGGGATAGACGCTGCCGCCTATGGCCAACTCCGACCGAGGCGAGGACGGCCCTGTTGAGGGCTGTTCGGAAGCTTTCCACGTGTCCCTCTGATTAGCAGATGGCACAGTGGAGAGCAAGTAAGGGGGCCATCTCGAAACCGGAGATGGCCCAGGGTCAGTCGGGGTGCGAGGGATATCCTCTATGGGTAACCTTACACCCCGGCGTCTGTAGACCCGAGACGGCGTGCGGTTTTAGTCGGTGCAAGTCCGACATAACCGCCCCGCTGGCCGGCGGGGGGGTATCCGAAGGAATTTCCTTAAAAAAAAAGGTACCTACCTAGGTATTTTTGTTAAAAATGATATATTTCCTTAAGAACCTTTTAATTTTGGAGAAGCAACATACACCCTGTATTATTGTACGGCAAGTACAATAATACAGGGTGTATGATTTTTCTCCAAAATTAAAAGGTTTGATTTCTGGCTAGGAATATTGATTTTCAAAAATCCAAATGATGCAGCTTTAGTTTCCATAAAAATCAGGGTAGCCAAGAATCAAACCCGTTTATGTTAAAAAAAAGCACAGTATTATAACACCATTCGATAGTGCGAAGGAAAAATCATAATGAATTTTTAACAATATTTTCTAACACTTAAGTAAAAATCAGCACTCAGGTATACACACATCAGGTATATACCTACACTATACCATACATTTACAATACAATACAAAATAAGTGAGGTCTGGGAAGCCCGGGATCTTGGACTATTCTACCTACCTACTGGATATTTCTACAAAATTATTTTTCATCTCTCCTATTCGGAAAGTTTAATTTTCATCTCTCCTATTCGGAAAGTTTAATTTTCATGGGTAGATAGCCGGGTGGAAAGTAGCTTATTTCATCCCTAGGGTGGAAGGATTTTTTTTTTAAATTTCATGTTTTGCCATGGAGTCCATGATAATTTAATTACGTCATAATGCCTTGATACTAAGACGGTATTTTTTACATGGCTCGATTACAATGTAACCAATAGATTCGATTTTCAAAACTTTTCTAATGTTGGCAGGAAGTACGTGAATATAACTTTTTTTTCAGTATTAAAAAAAAAACAATTTAAGTTTGCTAAAGAATTAGCGGGAAAACGAGATTAAATATAAATAAATACCTTGTGTTAATTGTGGTTAAAAATGGTTTCGGAAAGTGATTCCAGTGACATGGATATTAATTTTACTCCCGATGAGATTTAAGAACAGGCAAAAGCTGTTGTCAAATCTATTTTCAAATTGTTCTAATTTTACTTTAAATTTTAACTGATAATCAATATACCTGTTTCATTAAATGTGTGTGTAGTATTTTAATTTCCTCACATAGTCCAAATGAAAAGTAGAGTGTTTACCTCAGGTGAATGTCACCATTTCACCCTCGAACTATTGGCGCTCTCACTCCGATCGAGCGCTAGCAATATCTCGGGTGAAATGGCTGACTTTCAAACCTTGTGTAACAATCTACTATTTTCATACTGATAATGTTGAGTTGATTCGAATTTTATAAGCACTGACGATTACTACTACTACTAATTACGACGCGACGACGATGGTTCACAATTTCAGACATACCTAGTATTACAGATAAAACTGTATTTGTTATTGTTTTCGAAAATCCTGCTAGTGTCTGGATATTTACTTTCTTGAAGAAAAACATTCGTCCATCGATCGCTATGGGCTACACTCAGCGCCGCCACTACCCGTGGTCGTCGTCTTCGTATTTCAGCGTGTAAACTTCTAAACAACAGCGTCCACTGCTCTATGCTACATGCAAACCGCGTCTAAACTTTATTAAATTTTTCAGGAATAGTACGTTTTTTTTTTTGCAACTGTTGCTAATGGGCAACAAGTTCCCACATCATAGGTATCTGTATATTACGCGGATGACACGCTCGTGACGGCGTGCGGAGCGACGTACCGCGAAGCCACCCTGAGGGCCACGACCGCGGTTGCCCAAGTCGTGAAGCGGATCCGGCGGCTGGGTCTCGAAGTGGCTCTGCATAAAACCGAGGTCCTGTTCTTTCATGGGCCTCGGAGCAAGCCACCTGAGGGATCCAGTCTCATCGTGGGAGGTAATCGCATCGGCATCAAGCCCCAAATGAAATATTTGGGGCTCGTGCTCGACGGCCGATGGGACTTCGGAGAGCACATCCGAAGTCTGGCCCCCAAACTGAAGGACACAGCTCTCGCTCTGGCGCGGCTGCTGCCCAACATGAGGGGGCCCGATGACTCCTGCAGAAGACTCTATATACGCGGGGATCGTGCGCTCCATGGCCCTGTATGGGTGGCCAATATAGGCGGAGGCCCTGAAGGCCGGAAGGCCGGATGCTGCGCGCTCCGCAACGGGTGATGGCCGTCAGGGTCATCCGCGGGTACCGCACAATCTCCTTCGAGGCGGCGAGTCTCCTCCGGAACTCCGGCATGGGACCTGGAGGCGAGAGCCCTTTCGCAACTGTACCAGTGGCGATAGGAGGCGCGGGAGCAGGGACGGAACCCCGAGCCTCGAGAAATCGAGGCCGTGCAGTCCCAGCTCCACCAGGCCATCGTGGTGGAGTGGAAAGAACAACTTGGGCGACTAAGCGCAGGGCACGCCGCAATAGCGGCGGTAAGGCCCATCATGGAGGATTGGCTAGAGAGGCGACACGGAAGCCTCTCGTACCGATTGACGCAGGTGGTCTTCGGGAAGGGGTGCTTCGGGGACCACCTGCATCGGATCAGGAAGGAGCCAACGCCTGAGTGTCATCACTGCGACGCTAGCGAGGACTCAGGGCTGCACACGCTGGCGAGCTGCCCGGCGTAGGAGGCGCCGAGGCGTGACCTCGTGGCAGCCATCGGGGTGGGAGTCCTCTCGCTCGGCAGCATGATTGCGGCAATGGTGCGAAGCGCGAGCGCGTGGGCCGCCGCCACTTCCTTCCGCGAGCATGTAATGCTCGCGAAGGAGATGGCGGAGCGCGCCCGGGAGAGATCTAAATCTCTCCCGGCCCGCCGAGCCCGCAACATCCTCGCCGGGCGTCGCAGGCGACTTAGGCGCCGGTGGTCGCTTAACGACCTCCGTCCTCCATGAGCGCAGGCCTGGGGGTGGCAGGTGAGGCCGCCTGTCACCCCAGCAGAAGCAGGCCGGGACGGTGGGGCGAGTAGCGCCCCTCCCCCAAACCGGGGCAAGACGGGGACACCGTGGTTTCCAAACCCGAGGGGCCATCTCGAAACCGGAGATGGCCCAGGGTCAGTCGGTTTGCCAGGGATATGCTCTATGGGTAACCTTACACCCCGGCGTCTGAAGACCCGAGACGGCGTGCGGTTTTAGTGGGTTCAAGCCCGACATAACCACCCCCGCTGGCCGGCGGGGGGTATCCGAAGGGATTTCCGCACGAAAAAAAAAAAAAGGTATCTGTATATTCTTGTACTTAACTAGCTTTAATTTGGTTTACTTTATTCTCTATTTGTATGTAGTGTAAAGTACAGTTTGGTAAAATATGCAAAAATGATGAAAGAAATTAAGTATTAGCCCTACCAAATCCATGTAGAAGAGAGCAACATGTCCTAGGCTAATTCTAAGACTATGCGGAGCCGCCACCACTTTTAGTGCCTGTGGAGCATTACAAAATTGGTGGAAGCTCCCACACACTCAAACAAACAAACGCAATAACACTGCCCAACCTGGGGATCATCGACCTTCAGGCCATCACGATAGGACGACACTCATGAGCCATCATTCTACATTGCAACCACTGCTCCCGCCAATAGGTTTGCCATCAGAGATAATGTGATGTTACTCGGAGGAGACTTCCTCATGAAAAAATAATAATAATGAAATATACCTACCACTCATCCGTCAGTAACTTTATATTAAAGACTAGCTTTTGCCCGCGGCTCCGCCCGCGTAGATGTCGGTTATCGCGACAAAACATAGCCTATGTCCCTTCCCAAGGTCTAATCTACCCCTGTACCAAATTTCAGCAAAATCGGTTCAGTGGTTTAGGCGTGAAAGCCTAACAGACAGACATACAGAGTTACTTTCACATTTATATATTATTAATTATAAAAGTTTTAAGGAGGAGATAAAAGGGACTCAAGGACGTTTTATTCCTTGGGAGCCTTTCTCAAGCTATTCACACCAAAAGGTTATTATTATTATTGTACCTAGTGGTATGGATATTTTGGCAAACAGCCAGCAACTATTGGAATTTCACTATTCCATGCCCTGTCACCCTTTTTTGTATTGGGTGACAGGGCGTGTCACGTTGACGTTGTATTTAGCGTTACACAGACCGCTACACACCGCGACAATCCTTAGGGTATAAACCGGATTCATGGTTCCATGACCTGGGCGAAACCCATATTCGAGAGTCTGCACTCCTGTCGGATTCGGGAATCAATTCGTAAGTTTGTAAGTCAGTATGTGACATCCGGATGATAATGCACTAATTGAACATATATATAGCCAGGATGTGGCTGGTGGATATCTTTAAAGTCTAATACTAAACCCCTTGAGTTTTGGGCTCAATTGGTTTGCTTTAAAATGTCTCATACATTACATTTTGGGGAAACAGGGTCCAATGAAAAAGCGGGTGTAGGGTTTTAGTTTTTTCAATTATGTTTATTCATAGCTAGCTGCTGCTGCTGCTCCTTAGCTGCAAAAGTGCACAATTCGTTGTGAATCATCAAGTTGGTCTTCTACAAAAGGGATATGTGTGAGTGTGTGACCGATGGCAAAAAGATGCGTCCCATTTACCTACAATCGGTCACTAAACCATACCGCCGTAACGTGCTAACAGCTTGTCATTTTATTTTTAACATTTTTACCAACGAAAGTTGTAATAGGTATGCACCAGATATTGTGCGAGGAATATGCTCTATGGGCAACCTTACACCCCGGCATCTGAAGACACGAGACGGCGTGCGGTTTTAGTCGGTTCAAGCCCGACATAACCACCCCCGCTGACCGGCGGGGGGTATCCGAAGGGATTTCCACACGAAAAAAAAAAAAAAAAGGTATGCACCAGATATTGTGAGGCAAACTATTGAAATAATAATTCCAGAAATATCAGCAATTGAATACTACTTCCGATTACAATCAATATTTGTACAATTGAGGCAAAAATTGTTGTTATTTTTTTTAATTACTATCGAAATTTTGAGTACCTAGTATACCTTGTCATACAAAAAAGTTAAAAGCTATGTGTTTAAGTGTTATAAAAGCTATTAAACTGTAACTAGGTAGATATGAGTCTAATTGATAAGGATGGTTATTTTCGCCAATTACGACAACAATCGATAACATTAGTATGTACAGAATGTAAAATGTTGTATATTGCGATACGCTTTAAGTTCGCGCGGTTTATTCGCGGTTTAATGGACGTAGGTACTATCAGTGGCGTGGATTGATGAACAAGGGCCCTGGACCCTGGTGCGATGTTAAAAATGTACCTACACGTAAACATAACATACGAGGATTAGCAATTAAAGCATGTAGCATTTCATCATCATCATCTTACCGTTAGCCCCAAAGTCGCATCCAAAGTTCCGGTTTTTGCTCCTCCACTTCACACGACCTTGGGCATCCATGCTAGTGAGAGTATTGGCGCGCATGTCCGGGGTCCCGAAGATCCTCTTAAACCTAAGCCTTCAATTACTACATAGGTAACAAGATAGAAATATGGAGAGTAGTGATACGCACTTAGTGTGAAAATTTCAACTGTCTATATAGCTATCACGATTCATGAGATAAAGCCTGGTGACAATCGGACAGACGGACGGACAGCGAAGTCTTATTAATAGGGTCCCGTTTTGCCCTTTGGGTATGGAACCCTAAAAAGGAAAAATGATGAAAACCTTTTAAATTGAATAAACGACTACCTAGTATAGATCTAAATTACCTTTTTATTTAGTATTGTCACTTCAAATTCAAGTTTAAAAAAAATATTATTATTTACTAGTTCGTACCAGATCGTCTGTCCACCTTGCGGGAGGCCTTCCTACGCTGCGCTTGCCTTCACATGGTCTCCACTCAAGAACCTTTCTGCCCCATGGGCCATCTGTTCTCCGACCTATGTGCCCTGCAAGGCGGACAGACGACCTGGTAAAGAGCGCAGGGTCTCGGTGGATGCAGGCCGCTACAGACCGGTCAAAATGGAAGTCAATGGGGGAGGCCTATGTTCAACAGTGGACTTCCTAGGGCTGATATTATAATAATACTAGTTCGTAATGATAAGTAGTTCACTGTTTGTGATTACTACTAAGAAAGCAATAGTTCAAACATCTAGACTAGCTCAATTCTGCCCGATAATGGGTTCACTCCAGCTATTATGGTCTGGAGTCTGCATTGGACATTTTTGTTTATCTTGTCTGTTTTATTTTATGCAGGTCGGTTAATTTATTTTTTAGGATATTTTTTGTTAGGAGTTTCATGAACATGTGCACAACAATTAACCAATGCAAAGTGTAAACGCTAACCGGACAAACAATGAAACATTATTTTTTATATAAGTAACTAGATTTATTTAAAGCGAACAGTATTGTTTGATTGACCTAATTTATTAACCCTGTTAGTTAACCTGAGTACCTACCTACACTGGAGTGGAGTAACTATCAACAATCACAATTCGACGGCCTTTTGTAGTTCTAGGTAGGTACCTATTAAATAAAAAAACGGCAGTGGGAACCAATTTACCGCTTAGTAATCTAACTTGACCTTATGACCATGGGAGGTAGCTTAACACCTTCGTGCGCGGTAATTTTACTCAACACTATATCGAAAATCACTAAAAATTTCCATACATTTTAGAAGCACTGTTATAACCGTACTGTCGAAACACAATATACAAAAATGTCATCCTGAGATCAGTACGGGTATAACCGTTATCCGGCTATGCCCGTACTGCCGTGTAACATGTTATAATATGCATTGTAGTACACCAGTACGGTAATAACAGTATCAAAAATAAAAGTGTATTCGTAGAAAATATTTAGTGAATCAATATTATGAATTTAAAAATCTTATTATAAATCACAGTCTAGTCATTATTAGGAACTTACTTCAGTTCTTATTTTATAAACTAAAATAAAAAGCAAAACTAATTTAGAAAAAAAACCATTCGTATACAAATCAACGTAAAAAAAGAGATAAAAAATAAGTAATATCTACAATTTTCTAGGTATTTCCTATCTTAGCATAATTTGCGTGCCATCCTCAAACATGACGTGGGGCGTGCTCTATACGTTTCTTCTTTTTAGTGCACAGACTACAATTCAAATATACTTCTGCAGGTTTCTGTGATGCCAAATCGGTTCGGGACACTTACGAGCTTAGGATGATTTCTGGTTGTAATCATGTAAACTGGACATTTATCATTCCACGCTGATACATAAACTTGCTTTTTACGACTCCAAACATTATCCACCCTTTTTTTTTTAAAAAAAAAGCACTGACTCGCGCGTCGAAGTAATACACGTACAAACGCAACGGTGACAGCCGTAGTGCATCTGTGTGCACACTCACACATATCATATACCGGTCACGGTTCAATCCCGCCTAGCGCATTGCATTTTGACAGTACGCTTGTCCATCCCTTACACAGAATGCCAGTGGAAATGTGTTGTATAAATATCTCATAGAAATTTAACTGTTTAACCCGTAGTGACCATACGAGGAATTTGAAAACTTACGGCAATAACCGTGCTGTCAATATTTGAATTAAAAAAAAACGGTCATAACCGTTACCGCGCGCGAACGTGTTAAGAAGAAAATAGCGCGTAAAAACAAAACAGGTAGGCCGACTACGATATTTTCGACTTCTTAGAGCTCCAACAACCCGTAACGAATCCCACAGAATTTTTAACGAGCGCAGGGCACTCCGTAATAGCGGCGGTAAGGCCCATCCTGGAGGATTTTTTTATTTTTTATATATAAGGTGTCACAAAATTAGGTCTCTGAATTTGGTGAGATGACTTGGTATCGACAAAATATGTATTTGAAACAAAAAAAAATCGGGTAAAAAAAATATATACAAACTAAAAAATATAAAAATGAAAAAAAAACACCGCCAGCGACCAGCGTCACGTGACGTGACGAGCACACGTGACGCTGGTCGCGATTTAGGTATTTCCCACACATCCGCTTGGAGAATACTGCGAGGAGAAGGACTGCACGCCTACCACGTGCGTCACGGGGTCGGCACGGGATAGGACACGTCAATTTGACTTCACCTCGCCTCATGGTAAGCTGAAGGTAAAGTCTCAGGAAAGACGGTCACCATTACATACACGTAATGCCTCGCTGACTGACGCAGGTAATCTCCGGTAAGGGGAGCTTCGGGGACCACCTGCATCGGATCAGGAAGGAGTCAATGCCTGAGTGCCATCACTGCGACGCGAGCGAGGAGTCGGGGCCAGGGATTGAAAACGGTTCCAAAATACCGGTAAAATACCGGTATTTTGGGGTTCCGGTACCTATACCGGAACAGGAACCAGAACCTAAATTGGGACCTTTAAGAACCTTTATTTTACCGGTTCTTTAGCAAAGCGAGTCTAAACTTGTTTTTGAGGTGCGGTCGGGTGACAGGCGCGATGCAGCGCGCGGTGGAGTGTGAGGAAACGGGAGTTTGTAGGAAATCACATTTGTATTGGTGTTTGGTGGATCTTCTGTTACCTACGCGCGCGCAAGTCGCTCGTATTCGTATTGATAAAATTATTGTTTTAAAATCACGTAATCTATACATATAAATAAAATTGAAGTGTCTGTTTGTAATATTGAAATAAACGTTTTTTACTACATATGTATATGAATATATATACGGTACATACAAAAATATAACATTTTTTACAATTTTTGTCTGTCTGTCTGTTTGTTCCGGCTAATCTCTGAAATGGCTGGACCGATTTTGACGGGACTTTTATTGGCAGGTAGCTGATCTAATAAGGAGTAACTTAGGCTACTTTAATTTTTTTTTAAGAATTAGGGCTCCGCGCGAATTAAATAAAACCCAGATCTAAGTCCACGCGAACGAAGTCGCAGGCACAGCTAGTTTAAAAATAAATACTAATAGACAAGAACAGAGATGGAGCCGGCGCTGTCGTGCGAGCGAAATCGCGTTGGCTGCCGAATGTCACCGAATGAACGCAACCACAAACATTGTATTATTAAAAGACTGTTTAGCTGCACAAGTCATTTTGAATTGTATTTATTACAAAAATAAAAAGAGTGTACTTTAGACCACACGAATGGAGTAAAACTTTAAACGCATATACGCGTAAGGTAAAGGCACCTATTACCGCCAGTTTAAGCCATGCTCATCTTGACATACAAAAAATAAGCACATGTTCAATAACTAGAATATTTTTTTATTATTTTTCAGGTGCTGAAATGAATGATCTTTTTACTCGATTATAGAAATAACTTGCAAGCATAAAAGAAAAATAAAAATATTTATGAAATGGGCTCACCGACCCCATGCATGTGTAAAACCCTAATACCGGTTTTGTGGCACCTATTACCGACTGCTAAATAAATTAAACAATTCAAGTTAAATAAAATGCTTCTTTATGTTTAATTACATTATCATTAGGTATTATTAGAATAAACAACATTATTTTAATTAACCAGTTCTTAAAAAGTTAAAGTATGTGTAAACTGAATATGTATGTGCCTACAGTCGACAAAAGAGATAAGTACACCTTTTCATATAAATTTGTATGGAAAGGTGTCTACTTGTCTCCTTTGCCCACTGGACGATGATAAGAAAAAATTAAAAAGAGTAAAAATCTACTATTACTAAACAAATGAACGCTCTTGCTTCGAACTAATTTACTATAGAATCATAGTATCAGAGCCCATGATATCAATCCTAGTTCGATCACATTACTAGATAGTCGTGCCTTTAGTGGGAGAACACGAAATGGCTATGCTGCTGCCAGGCTAAAAACCTGGTGGTGATACGGAAAATCAATTTTAACAAGCTAAAAAAATTCGATGTTTTATATGATGCGATTACCAGAAAAAAACAGGCTCATGTGCAAGATCATTAAAATTCAGTGTATTTCTAAACACTGGCGAAAGTGATGGCAGCAATAATTTTAAGTCGCAAAAAGGTGCTAACGCACTATCGTTCTCAACGATAGATAGACACATTGATGTAATATTATGTAACTGCTGCGATCACTTTCACCAGTATTTAGAAATGGCAGCAGTGGCAGTTCATACACACAATTTGAAGATCTTTCCTAAATGAGCATGGTAATCTTCTCATATAAGACATCGATTTTTCAAATTGATTTTTAGTATCCCCACCAGGTTTTTAACCTGGCAGCATAGCCATTTCGTGTTCTCCAATTAAATACGAGTCTAATGATACACATTTCATCCGATAATCTGATTGAACTGGGATTGGTGTCACGAGCTCTTATATTATCTCTATCTAGGTACGTTAAAAACTACAATATTACATGTGGGTCGGATTCAGGATTTTTCTACGAAAAATCGTAAAACCTGTTACCGACCCATTAAAATTTATATTTACTACGAAATGTTATTACTTTTATGTACATATATATGGTTATATGATTGTAGTAACCATAAATATTTAATATTAAACATATTTTAACCGTAAAATACATCAATTGACAACTATACATCCTAGGGAAATCAAAACATTTGCACAAGAATAAAACTGATTTTCACAGCTATCTGTACAACTAAACATATGACGCTAAAAGCTCTAATACAGCTTGAAGATATTAAATTGGTATAGCCCACTATTTATTACCTAATAGACGCCTTATAACAAAAAAAAAAAAAATTAACATACTTTGTAAAAATCCAACAGTGCCATGGGTTGCATTAGGAATAAAATTGTGAATATGGCTCCTATCACCGCCACTTTTTAATATTGAATTCTAGGCAAATTAAAGCATTTTTTTTTATGGATGATCTCCGAAATGCATCCGATAAAAGACCGATAGGCCTGCAACTTTGCGTCGATGTTCAAGGCTCTGTAGCCTTTTCTCGACGAGTGCATCGTTGTTAATGAGCCTCTTGGCCCGTCTCTCTATTGTCTCTAGCGCTTCTAGATGGTATTTTGCTGAGCCATCACACAGATACGAGCAGAACTCCATACAGGATCGAACCTGCGCTTGGTACAGGTTGAGCAACTGTTCCGGTGTGAAGTACTGTCGCACTTTCGACAGTATGCCCAGCTTTTTTGCAGCCACTTAAGCTTTAGCCTCAATGTAAGACCCAAAATTGAGGGTGGATGTTAGAGTAACGCCAAGAAGCTCGAGGCGGTCGGTTATCGGCACGGATGCATTTCGGAATGTGGGATTTGGCTGAAATTGACTTCACTTGGCGGAGAAAAGACACACCTGAGTCTTAGTAGCGTTGAATTTGACCAAGTTAGCATCACCCCAATCGGAGACCGCTTTCAAGGACAAATTCAAATGCTCAACCATAGCCTCTCGGAGAGACCGGATCTCCCCCACGCTGGCTCGGGGGTTGGACTCGTAACTCTCGACTACTGTGCTGTCGTCTGCGTACCCAAAAGTACCGGGCTTGAGCAGGTCGTTTATGTGGAACAGGAATAATGTAGCCGAGAGTACCGACCCCTGAGGGACCCCAGCGTTGATTGCTAATCGGTCGGATGTGCAGCCGTCAACGACCACTTGGATAGACCGATTCCTCAGGAAGTCGGTGATCCAGACACATAAGCCAGGGGGCACGCCGTAGGACGGAAGCTTGCCAATTAGGCCATCGTGCCAGACCCTGTCAAAAGCCTTTGAGATGTAGAGAGAAACGGCAAGTGCCTCTCCGTGCCTCTCGATGGCCTGACTCCAAATGTGGGTGGCATATACAAGAAGGTCCCCAGTGGAACGGTTTTGGCGAAAGCCATATTGCCGATCACTGAGGAGATCGTTCGCTTCAAGGTATGCCAGGAGCTTTTTATTCAGTACACGTTCTATAGTCTTACAGAGTATGGACGTTACCGAAATTGGTCTGTAATTGACAGGATCCGCCCGGCTGCCCTTTTTGGGCACAGGTTGCACGTTGGCTTGCTTCCAAGCCTTCGGCACTTGACCGGTCTCATAAGAGAGACGAAATAGGCGTGTCAAAATAGGAGACAACTCAGGTGCACAAGTCCTGAGCACTATTGCTGGAATCCCATCGGGTCCACTGGCCTTATTCACGTCCAGATTACTTAGCACCCTACGTATATCCCGCTGTCGGATGCTGATATCTGCCATGCGCGTCCCACATCCAACAGGAGGAGCAGGAAGCTTCGTCGTTCCAGCATCTAGACGCGAAGACTCCGCAAAAAGTGAAGCAAATAAATTAGCTTTTTCATCAGCGGAGTGGGCCAGTGTCCCGTCAGGCTTCCGCAGTGGAGGCAGTGAGGGGCGGCAGAAGTTGGACTCAACCGACTTTGCTAGGGCCCAAAACGCTTTACTGCGCGCTGGATACAATGCAAGTTTGTTTCCAATACGGCTAAAATGGTCAAAGCGGGCCTTTCGCAAAGTCTTCTTGCAAAACTTGGCAGCCCTGTTGAAGGCTCTCTTCTTTTGAGATACGTCCTCCGCCCCGCGGTTGCGGGCATCAACCCAAGACAAGTAAGCCGCATGCTTCAAAAGCTATATGAAATGTGCGGGATCTTCGGAGTCCGACGAGAAACTATTAATTTTGAAAATAAAAATTAAATTAAAAGTCACTGGTGCTTGTGTTTGTAGCTTGCGTGCGTAAGCACACAAGCAAGTAATTAATGTGTGCATTACAAATACATCTTTATTGTCTCTAAAGAAAACATTTGTCTTACATACAAAAGCCTAAAATGACGATTTTATGAATGGGTCGGAGTTTGGTGCCAATTTTAAGGGGTCGGTATTGGGTGCCTTTACCTTTCTTACTTTTATTATCCATCTTGGTGACAATCTATGTAGTTGTAAAGTTCCAACACACTTCTGATTATGTTAAGAAACAAGGTAGACGCGGAAACATGAATGGTGGCAAAATGACAAAACAACTTGCTTTGTCTGGCTCGGCCGAGGCACGAACATCTATAAATTTCGGTTATTCATTCCCTGCTCCGAACACACATCCCCTCTTCCGTAAGGAACCTTTAAAAAGGATGACAAGGAACCGGTATAACATCATCCGATTTAAAGGTTCTAGGAACCGGTATTTAGAACCGGCACATCGGAACCCAAACCGGAACCGATACCGGAACCGGAAGCGTACCGAAAAGAGGAACCTTTATAAGAACCTAAATGTAGAACCAGAACCGAAATTGGAACCGGTTTTCAATCCCTGGTCGGGGCTGCACACGCTGGCGGACTGCTCGGCGGGGGAGGTGCTGAGGCGTGACCTCGTGGCAGCCATCGGGGTGGGAGTCCACTCGCTCGGCAGCATGATTGCGGCAATTGCGTGGAGCATGAGCGCGTGGGCCGCCGCCACCTTCTTCTCGTAATGCTCGAGAAGGAGATGGCGGAGCGCGCCCGGGAGCGGGAGAGATTTAGAACTCTCCCGGCCCGCCGCGCGCCGAGCCCGCAACATGAACATGGATTCTCTTCTCTGGATCTACTGCTTAACGTGCTCTCCAAGGTACGGAGAAGTTTCGGTGTGTTAGGAATGGTTACCCATCATAATACTTACCTCGCTATTATTGCTTAACCTTGCAATGTACTAACCTACCCAGTTACCAGTTGGTCACGAGCCCCCTGCTACGTGGAACCAAGAACATATTTGCTGAAATTTGTTATGGTTTGGTATGGTTTTGTTATGGTGGAACCACTCTTCGTTACTCGTTACAAATATTTGCCGCGGTGTGCCGAACATGCCAAAGAAATATTTGTTATGTATGTGTCATAGAAATGTCAGTAGGTGACGGTAGTTTTTGATTGGTCGTCTTAAATTCTTCTCATTATCGAAGAGTTCTGGTATATCCAAAAAGTTTTATAACCAATGGAGACTGTAGTCAAAAATATGACCTTGAAAGAAGTCAACGTATAAGTTGTATAGCTTCCTTTGGGATGACGACGTTCTATTCTAAGGTTGGAATATGTCTTGTAGTAAACGTCTTTCGTCATGATCATGAAAAATAAATAGTACCCATCTAAGTTTCCATAATATTGAATAAACACAATAATGTCATTTACGACGGGAGTGACATTTTAACTCGAAAATATTGACATTCCCCGGCCCCTCCTCCGTTGCGAGTTGATTTTCATTATAAAATAAAAATATGTATTCTAGAATACACTATACAGTGTTATCTATACCCAAAGTTAGCATAACTGAACTAGCTTGTAATACGGATTTTAGACTACAGATAAACTTGCTTTGATATTTGTTCTAAATATATAGATAGGTACATATAAGAGAAGTAGACCAATGGAAATATACTTATTCATACAAATATTTGCATTGAGCGGGAAACGAATCTGCAAGCTGAGACTTAGCGGTTAAACGCTCTCCTGCTACTTTCCAGAGGCCTTTTGACGTTTAGGGTCCACTTCTTTATAGGTCGTCAAAAGTAGTCTATAACTCAGATAAGTCTTCTAACAAAATGTCTTACCAAAATACGTTTGGCTATTTGGAGATTATCCTGGACAAACAAACCGTTTCTTGTTTCGATTTTTTTTTCTTTTTTTTTTATACCACTAAGGTGGCAGACAAGCACACGGCCCACCTGATGGGACGCGGTTACCGCGGCCTATGGACGTGTGCAACACCCGTAGCGTCACACTCGCGCTGCCGACCCTGTAAAGGAAAGGGGATGGGTAAGGAGTTTGGGAGGGGATGGGAAAGGGGTTTGGGCTCCGGCACTCTCACTCACCAAACGGAACGCAACAGTTCCAATACTGTTACTTGGCGTCGATATTCTGTGAGAGGCTGGTGCTTCCCCGGTCGAGTCGGCCCATTCATGCAACGGCCAAAATGACTGTTGCTTGACTCTACAGTAATGGGAGTTTTGAGCTCGCCAATACCTTCGCACCTTTGCAGTTGCAGACCATAAGCAAGCGGACACATGTGCACAGACCACTAAGACTCACCCACTTGGTAATGAGAGTATAGTAATGGGTGGGACAAGGAGCGGCCACACGTCGAAAACGGTTTCATTTTAATTGGAAAATAAATTCCAGCTTAATATAGGTTTATATATTTTATGGTAGCATTAATAAGGTATGATTTCTTTTTAAATTAATCAATGTGTTTTGTATTTTCCGGTAAATCAAACTCCGTCCAACTAACTATGAAGAATGACACACCTTTCGCGTATTTATGAATGAGTATAAAATCAGGTCACAGTCGAGGTATTCAAAGTGCGAAGCTATTTTTAAATCCGGCTTCAAAATATTTGTACCCGTTACCTGCATTAATCACGACTTTCACTTTCGTGAAATACATACAGCCATCATGTTATCTATCTTCCGGTCTTGCCTCACCTTACTCACCAATCAGGAACAAAATTTATTTATAAAAAAAACATTAATAACAAGTTTTTATAAAAAAATTCAAGTGTACTAAATCTAAAGCTCGAGTCGCACAAGTACCTCCTTGTTTTTTATTTGCGCTACAAGCTTCTGAAATCAGCAACCCTTGCATAAAATTTAATATTTTAATAAAAGCTTGTTTTTAAAAAAGTTTTTTTATGAATATTTTTTTCAACTTTTGTAGTTTAGTGTTAATCTATGCTTTTCTAGTGTTTATTTTTTCATGATTATTGTGACGTCTGCCATTTTGATCACAATATGCATACATAGATGGTATAATATTACACTAGGAAAATGAAAACACAATTTTTATCACCTGTTAACGTGTTGCTGACACCAGCGGGCACGAGAGAGCGTGCGAAATCTAGCAAGAACCCTAGAATTGTCGTTAACATGAATAGCCCTTTTATTTAAGACGCCACAATTATGATTACCTACCCAAACTATAGGTTTGTTATATATTATGTATCGACGCCATCTGGTTAAATCAGCCAGTTAATTAACCGGCTAATAAACTATTAGCCAAGTCGTTGAGCGAAACGTTTAACGAGATATCTGAACGTAATGTAGTAATTTAGTTCATTGGACTGACGGATATATATATATATATATATATATATATATATTTATATAAGTACTTAATGAGCGATGTCAACAGTCTTATTTCTTCGTGCATTATCACGAATACCCTAACACAAAGGATTTGAACCTTCTAACCTAATCTATCCGTGTCGGGACGCGCTGTTTTGGTGACTACATTTCACTCTAATCCGCTTCGCTCCACGCCCAGTCATTCAACTCTTTTCTATTCTAAATTTGAATCATTTGGCTTAGTCTTGGTCAGCCATCTTCAACGGGCTGACTTTCAATACGTCTTCCAAGTCGTTAAACGTTGAGTGATTCTTACCAGTTGGCTGCGACATAAATATACCTGCTACTAAAAAGAGTAGGTATTATACCAAATTTAAATGGAGAAAAAGAAAAGGGAATAAGGCAAATTCAACCTTCATTAAAAGTACAAAATGCAGCACGGAATTTCATGAAAGCTGTTGTTTATGTAATACTAGCTATTGCCCGTGGCTCCACCCGCGTCGATGCCCTTTATTTCATATAATCTTCTTCTTCATGTTCTTCTTCAGGTAGTTGTAAGTCAATATGAGCAAATGCAAGGAGATTTACATGACGTACAAACTGCAGTGGTCACTCACATAACTAATGGACTGGACGAAATAAGAGGTATAAAGTGTTATCGAAAGAATTTTCTTTCAGAAACAATGGTGGCGCTTCGTCCTCTTTCCTGTCTTGAAAGTTTATGTAGATGTTTAGATGTTTGTTACTAAATCACGCCGAACGGCTTAACGGATCTGGCTGAAATTTGGTACTGGGATAGATTATAGTCTGGAAGAACACATAGGCTACTACTTTTTATCCCTGGAATAGGCCCCCATGGGTGACGGGAACGGGATCTAAATTTCACGCGGGTGGAATCGCGGGCAACAACTAGTTATCACTAACAGTTTTTTATATAATTATAAAATTAAATATAATTATAAAAAATACCCCCAGGGCAGTCTGACAGGGGGGGGGGACGACTCTGGCGATAATACGGATTTGAAATACCCTACGTGCGGGAAACAATACAAGAGGCGAGCTTGGTACATCAAACATTTGGATACACATGGTGTTAAAGCACGACAGCCGTCGGTAAGAACTTCAACAGTCACTACGGATAGAGTTGACCCTCATACATCCCATAGTGAACCATCGTGTCAAAGTAACCAGGACTCCATAAATATCCGGACACGTCTTAGCATTCCGAGTCTTCAAAATTCAACCTGGAAAGTGCACGACGAAAATTTGGCCATTCTGCTGGAAAATCATGGCAAGAAACAAGATCTAAATAGCCAAGTAAACACTCTCAAAGATACAATTTATACGTATTTTAGTGAGCATTATTGACCTCCAAATTAACATGCTCCTAAAATTAACGAAAACTCTTTTAAGACCAAATTGCGGAGAAAGAAAAGGGAACTGAAGAAAAAACTTCGAGACGCCAAAGCCTTGGGCGATTATCATCTTAGTCACCAACTGTCTAGGGCATTAAAATCAAATCTTAAACTTATACAAGGTATATCGCAACAAATAGCAAACAATTGCGACAGCTACGATAGGACATGAAGTAGATTTTGATAAAAACCCTTTTCAGTACTCAAAAAACATATTCAAAAGCCAAAATAGTAAACTTCTATTGACCAAAGAACAAGCTTACGAACATTACAAAAACACTTACGAAATATTTAAATGCAGAACACCATACAATCACCGGAAACCCAAAGACCCCACGACCCTCTAGTACAGTTCCAAGGGAATGCACCTACCATAGAGGAATTAGAGATAGAAATAAAAAAGAAATCATTTAAATCGGCTCCGGGCCCGGATGGGGTTCCATATATAGTGTATAAAAAATGTCCAACAGTTCGTAAACATCTCACAAATATATTCAGTAAAATCTGGTCAGAAAAGAATATACAGTCGCATTTTGGCGAAGCGGTTTTGGTTCTCATTCCAAAAAAAACATGAAGTGACCCATCCTAAAGATCGTAGAGAGATAGCACTAATTAACACAATTCCAAAAATATTTTTCTCAATACTACAAAAAAAAATGTGTCATTTTATGATTAACATCATTACATTAGTTTTTTACATTTTTTTACATTAGTTTAGATTACATTAGTAGGTATTTCGGACCTAAACACCAGAAATGGTTTTTACCCGGCATTTCTGGATGTCTGAAACACAATAGTCTGTTAGCGAAAAGCTTAAAAGATGTCAGAAAATACGAAAGACAGATAACGGTATCTTGGATGGACCTAGAAAATGCATTTGGCTCAATTCCACATTACCTTATCATATACGCGTTGCAATGGTATAACTTTCCACCCATGCTCATAAAGATAATCACGTCGTAATACTCACAGCTAAAATTTGCTATAAGCTTCCAAAAAGACCACACAGAACCATTTCGGTTTAATGTGGGACTGTTTCAGGGATGCTGCTTGTCACCAATAGCATTTAACATAGTAATTAATATCTTGTTCATCAAGTTAATACATCACGAAAAGAAATAGGGTTATCGGTTTAAAGTAAATAACAAATACTCTGAGTCCATCTTAGCTTTTGCTGATGATCTCGCACTACTGACGCGTAATCCAAAACAATGTCAGGAACTATTAAAGGAAGTCGATGGGTTCTGTTCGTGGACAAATGGACTGATGACGAAGCCCAGTAAGTGTCACTGTCTGTGTCTGGGTAGACGGGACACCAAATTTACCTCCTACGACCCAGGACTCTTCATAGGGGGTAAACCAGTTGTAAATAAATTGTAAAAAAATAAATAAATAAAAAGTTGTAAAATAGTCGCTGAATCGGTGCCATTTAAATTTCTTGGGAGAAAGATAGATTATAAAGGACGCACATCATCTTTAGATGAAGTTGTCGATATGTTTATAAATGACCTACATAAGATAGATAGGCTTGGCCGTTTCTGGTATATGATTTCGGCAAAACCTTACTAGCGAAAATAGATGCAACTATCATAAAATCACTAAAATCGTAGCTTGGACTAGCGCATTCTGCTGATCCTTCTGCTCTATTAGGGATCAAAATAATTTTGGGATGAAATTAAAGAAACCATCGGAGCTCTATAAACACCTTAGAGTTACCAAAGCCCACATCTTAGGTAAATCCCAAATGACACAGTCAGGACACTCCCGAAAGATAATAACGCGTCCGAGCTTGAATCTAGACTCATATTCCATAAACGATTTATGATAACCAGTCGAACAGAGTGGAGTTGGGAGTAAGACAGCCAGAAAGGGACCAGGATATACTTGGATCTTTTCTAAAACTAGACGAAAATGATAAATATCGAGTGCACGCGATGAATTTGGAAATCCAAAATGAATGGCAAATGACAATGGAAGAGTTCTGCATACCGATGGCATTAAAGTGGCGCACCTTGATTTATAAGTGGTCGCCGACCCTGTTAAAATTCTATCTTAACGCCTTTCAGATGACCCTCCCAGACCAGAGTAACCTAGTAAGGTGGAGGAAGGCCACAGAAAACCAATGTTATACTTATGGCGAGGCAATAGGGACGGCTAGGATGTAGGGTGCTTCTCGATAGAGGCCAATATTCACGCCGCCACGATAAGGTGCTTATCATCATACGTGAAGCAATGAGCCTGGCAGTAGCTAGAGCCCAAAAAGATTTGACTACTAACAGACGTCATATAAACTTTGTGTCTGAAGGTTCATTCATAAAATCCAGGAACAAACCTTATTCAATCTTAGATACTGCCCCAGATTGAACTCTCCAAATCGACACGTATGAAAAGCACTATAAAATTCCGGAGGATGTTGGGGTTTCGTCATCTAGACCTGACATATTTCTTTACTCGGGAGCGATAAAATATGTGGTCCTTGTGGAACCTACTGTACCGTGGGAAACAAATATACCGAAGGACCACACAATAAAGAAAAATAAATACTATGATCTCACAAACGAATTAACCAAAAACGGTTACGTGGTTAATTTGTATGCAGTGGAAGTGGGAGCGAGAGGCATACCAGCAAAATCTCTCTATAACCTACTTAAAGATCTAGGCCTATCGAGAGCTACAAGCTACAATAAGTTCATTACTAGGACGAATGTCTAAAGAGGCACTAGTAGGTTCGCATCAAATTTGATTAGGCAGGGAGGGGAACTTGGGTAGTGAAAGTGAGTGTTGATGTACATCAACAAAAGGAGCCCCTTCTAAACCTACACTTAGGTCGCAAGTCCCAAGCACTGTCCCGAGTGGAAGTGGCTACCGGTTCATGGCGAAGTGCGCGCGCATCGTAAAAAATTACTGTCATCATTTTACCCTAACGCGCCAAAAGACGATTAACTTCAAAAAAAACTGTCAGTAACCTTATGAACCTTTATGGTAGTCAGTAACCTGTAACCGGTAACCAGTGATAACGTTGAAAACCACAGGAACCACAGGAACCACAGGAATAAATACACATTATGACTCATTATTCATTACTTCATTTTCTACTTTGTAGTGTTAGCTTTATCATGTACCAACAGAGTGCTTGCCAAGACAAGCCAAAGTAACTCAAACACAACAGGTCTATCTTGTTTAGTTCAGAAATTCCTGTGACCACCGACCGTCTCCATTTTCAAACCTTGATTATCATGTAGGACCAGAGCGTTTATCAAGGTAAAATAAATGAGTTGAGCTCATTTGTTTTTGTTTCATAATCGCTCGATAGGTTTACTTTATTTATTTTAGGACTTGCTATGGCCACATTTTTCTGGTGATCTTCAGGTGAGTTTGCCAAGACAAAACAGATGAACCCAAACTTGACTCAAATTTCTATGGCTACCTTCCTACATCATCATCAGACCCTGAATACCATGTAACATCAGAGAGTTTATCAAGACAAACAAATGAGCCCAACTCAGAAAGGTTTATTTTGTTTAGTTTAGGAGTTCCTAATGTGACCACATATTTTCGAAGTCCTTTATTTCCTGGTCCCTTAATTGAAGGGGGCTGCGGCCGCACTCTCGCGGTTGATGCCCAACATTAAAGGACCCAACGCTCCCACTAGCTGACTTTACCTGGAGATAGTGCGAAGCATGGCTCTGTACGGGGCCCCCGTATGGGTGGAACGTCTAGCGGCCCGCAACGTGGCTGTTCCACACAGCCCGTAGGGACATTCCCTCAATGGGACCTGAAGGCGTGGGCCCTTGCGTCGTTGTACCAATGGCGCAAGGAGGTGCTAGAGTGGGTCATAGGCCGGGGCCCCGGGAGATCGGGGGACTCATGGAGACATGGAAGGTGCGACTTGAGCTACCACGGTGGGGAGAAGCCACTATTGGAGCGGTGAGGCCGGACATGGAGACGTGGTTGGAGCGGTACCATTGTGAACTCTCCTACCGGATGTCCCAGATGTTTACCGGGCACGGGTACTTTAAGAGACAACACCGCAGTGGTAGCATTGCGAGTTTCCCGGCGAAGACACGCCGCTCCACACATTATGGAGTGCCCAGCGTGGGCGAGTCAACGCCAGGATTTCGCTGCGGTCCTGGGCGTGGACCTTCTCTCGTTGGAGACCATGGTGAGAGCCGTCCTTACAGAAGCAGGCCAAGATGGAGCCGTGTAGTGTGTGTCCTACACACGCCTGCCAACTCATCGAACCGGGATCAAACCCGACCCCACCGATGAAGCCGCGATGGCAACCGAAGTTCGCCGGTTACCCTGGGGTTATCCTTTCAGGGGCTACCCGAGGTGTCCGGCAATGGACACTTGGGGAAGACATCTTGTGGCTTTCATCGGTCTGATTCCGACACATCACCTCATCATTGGCCGTGGCCATCTTGCTACCCCATTATCAGACACTAAGTACCATGTAATACTAGGGATTACTGTGTAATACTAGGGATTTTTGACAAGACGAATAAATGAGCCCAAACTCGATCGGTTTATCTTGTTTAGTTTAGGGGTTCCTATGGCCACCTTCGTACTCCATTATTAGACCAGCTCTATGGTACCATATTAATGCATTGTCATCCAAACTAAACGTGTATGTAAACTTCACTTCAATTGGTTGAAGATAATGCTTCAAAATTAAGTTGCAAGATTTGACACTAAATAACATACTTATTTACATACATACATATCTATCTATACATACTAGTTGTGCCCAGCAGCTTCGTCCGTGGCATACTTCGCCCCCGTGGCATCAATCCCAGAGATCCCGTAATGTATGGAATAATGTACGGAAATTTACCCAATTTGTTGACATTTATGATTGTAAATATCCGCTCTATAATTCCGCTATAAATTATCTGTCCCGCGGGACTGACTGACTGATTCATCTACACAGAGCCTAAACCGATGGACCTACAAACTATGAAATTCAGCAGTAGACGCTTTTTATGTTGTAGGCATCCATTAAGAGGGTGCGACTGGTTGGATCACCTCCAAGTTTGATGCACCCTGGGCAACGTGGGCGATGACGCATCATTGATTGCTCCTCTGGAGTAGCTGGCGTCAACGTCAACGGCCAAGAGTCCGACGGTGGAGATAATTTCCTCCGTCGTGGCCGCGTCATCCAGACCCGAAATGCGCAGACATGCGCATTTGTTGGGTCTGGTGACGCGGACGGCTTCGGTATCCAGCGACTCCCTCAGCTTGGCCGCTAGGGCGTTGGCTTTGGGGCCGCTGGTGGCGCCGGAGACCTCGAGGAGGCGAGCTCCGGTGCGAGTTGTTTTGCACCGGAGCTCTCACTCTCGAGGGCCTTGAGGTCCACTGAGGCTTTCACCTGCCTCAAGACCTGGGCTTACCCCACGCCCTTCTCCACACCCTCCGTCGTCACCGTCAGGACGACGGCTGTGGATAGTGGGGCGCGGAGCCTCTTGGGCGCCTTCGCCGCAGCGGCTTTTGCCGCCTTCTTAGCCGCCTTTTTGGCGGCTCCCGCTACCACCCAACCCTCTCCTCTAGAGGGATGTACGGGTGCAGCGGGAGGGGCAGTTCTGGCGACGGCGGGGGTACCGCTCCCCTTCGATTTCGCTTGTGGCGTTGGGGCCACTGGGGCGGCAGTCTTTTGGCCTTTGAGGCCGGGCTTACCACTGGCAGCAGCCGTGAAAGACGCGGGCCGTGCCAGTGGACGACGGTAAGCCCGGTCCTCTAACACGCCAAGCTGCCTCTCGATGGCCGCCAGGAGCTGCACCATACTCGGTGCAGGCTCAGGCGCCATCTTGGGTGCCGGATTGGGCACCGGCCTAGGCGCTATTTTTGGCGCCACCTTTTTGCTGTCTTTGGCGCCGGCTTTGGTGCCGAATTTGGCGCCGAAACGACGTAGGCGCCCCCCCCTGCAGCACAAGAGCCCTCGGGTGGTCCGCCACCTCCTGGACTCTTGGGGCCTTGTGGGCCTCCGGGTATCCCCTGACCATCTGGGTCAGTTGCCTGACCTCCTCCCGGAGGACCCGCTGTTGCTCCAAGGAGTTGGCGAGCTCAGTTTCCAGGCTTGTGACCCGGGCCCTGAGCTTCGCCTCCTCCTCGGAGAAGCTCCTACCAAGGAGCCTCCAGCGCCGTCCTGGCGACGGCGACGTTTTCAGCCACCGTCTTCTTCTTTCCCGACACATTTTTTGACCCTTTTATGGTGTCGGTAATGCGGGCAAGCACTGTGAGGAGCTCCTTAGCCGCGGGGACGCCTTGGTCCCTGACGCTGGGTAGCGGAGGGACGTGCACCGGCTGCTTCGGCGTTCTAGCCGCCGCGGTGGCCAATATTTTGGCCGGCCGATCGTCCTCGCTCGAGGAGATCGTCCGTTGCCCGGAGCTTCTGCTCCGGTCAAGGGACGGTCCACCCGAGCGAGGCCGCTTACGTCGGAGACCCTCCTCGGTCTCCATTCGGCTGGATACTGACTCCTTGTCAGTAACCGCCGTCGACGCCGCAGACGCAACGTCTGCGTCCGTTTCCCCGCCTATAGGTAGCGGAGTAGCGGGTCTGGGGAAGACAGCCTTAACCGCCCGTGGGTGAGGCCGCCGCCTCAACTCCTCTTCACCCCCAACTACCTCCACTCCGTCATGCTCGTTAACGTTGTTCGCGCCTTGGTCGTTTTTGGTTGTTTCGTCCGGTTTCTTTTTATTTTCGATAGTAGTTTCCATATCTAATCCCACGAGTATGGATGGGGGAAGGGTGGTCCGTCCAGGCGGAGCCCCCTGCACCTGGATAAGCCTATATACTATGGAGGTCGACTGGTATCCATAGGTTTTGACGACTTCGCGGTCGGGTGTTATAGACTTTTCCTTGTTGAGGGCCGGCCAATAAAGGCAAGCCCTCCGGTCAGCAAGTACACAGCGTACCCTTCTGGAGCCACCAGTCGGGTCGTTGCTGATCACCTGCCGATTACGGAACGCGAGAGGATGGCTAGTCCTCTCTCGCCGGCGGCGGCACAAGTGCCCGTCGGCCCCTGCGTTAGCAGTGGGCCAACCCGCCCCTGGATCCCCCAGGACCCTACGGTGGCCTCCACCACTAACAGCATCGCTCATCCTGTCTCCTCTGAAAGCAGAGGAGTACGGAGAGCGATGTGTTCCCGCCACGTTGGGTATTGGCCGACGATCAATGCCAACCCCACGAAGGGGAGCCATTGACCGCCGCCCAGGGTGTACCAGTGGCGCAAGGAGGCGCTGGAGCGGGGCCATAGGCCGGAGCCCCGAGAAATCAGGGCTCAGCGGTCCCTGCTCCGCCAGGAACTCATGGAGACATGGAGGGTGCGACTTGAGCATACAAGGTGGGGGGAATCCACCATTGCGGCGGTGAGTCCGATTATGAAGGAGTGGTTGGAGAGGGACCATGAGGACCTCTCCTACCGGATGTGTCAGATATTTACCGGACACGGGTGTTTCGGTAAGTATCTATGGCGCATCCACCGGGAGACAACGCCGCAGTGCCTGCACTGCGAGGATCCTGGCGAAGACACGGCGCTCCACACTGCGTGGGCGAGTCAACGCCGGGATCTCGTTGCGGTCCTGGGCGTGGACGTTCTCTCGTTGGAGACCATGGTGAGGGCCGTGGTCTCCGACGGGAGCAAGTGGCACGCCGCCGCCTCTTTCTGCGAGCAGGTAATGCTCGCGAAAGAGACGGCGGAGAGGGAGCGGGAGAGAACCCTGCCCCCCGAGTTCCGCAGTCTGCGGCGAGGACGCCGCAGACTCGTCTACGCCCGGGACTACCGACCTCCATGATCGGGGCCTGAGGACGGCAGCTGGCCGACTCGCCGTCCTTACAGAAGCAGGCCGTGGCGGAGGCGTGTCGTGTGTGTCCTACACACGCCTGCCTACTCACCGACGCGGGATAAAACCCGACCCCACCAGGCGAGGCTGGCGGCCAAGGTCGCCGGTAACCCTGGGGTTATCCTTTCGAGGGCTTACCCGGGGTGCCCGGCAATGGACACTTGGGCAGGACACCGTGCGGTTTTAGTCGATGCACGACATTACCGCCCCCGCTGGCCGGCGGGGGGGGCATCCGAAGGGATTTCCGCACGTAAAAAAAAACCATTATGAAATTTTACAAGAAAAAATCTACATACCTTTATTGTGTTGTTTCTGCTTATTATGTTCAAGATGATCCTGTTAAATAACTATTTTATTCTAAGTACGTTTGTTACTGTCATGGTATGTTTGCTTCTTTTTAGGGTTCCGTATCCAAAGGGTAAAACGGGGCCATATTACTAAGGCTCTGCTGTCCGTCCGTCCGTCTGCCATCATGCTGTATCTCATGAACCGTGACAGCTAGACAGTTGAATTTTTTACAGAATATGTATTTCTGTTGCCGCTATAACAACAAATACTAAATATAGAATAAAATAAATATTTCAGGGGTTCTCCCATACAAGAAACGTGATTTTTTAACCGTTTTTTGCTCGATATTATTAACGGCAACAGGTAGACGCTTGAAATATACACAGAATATTTAGTAGTATTTTCACTTCAAAAATTAATAACTACTTAAGTAAAAATAAATTAATTATTAGATTATTAAAATATTAATAAATTTATTAAATTAAATTAAATATGTACATACATACTAATTAAATTATTAATATATATAGGGCTCCTCCCATTGTATTGATAATAGCACAGGTAACATAATATTATTCTAATGTAGTATCGAACCCAACGCTCTGGACCGGTTTTAATTTTACTTTATTAATTTACACCTCTTATAAGTTCTGTGGCTCCTGCAAGTGAGAAGTAGGCGCATGGCCTCCCCACACCACTGCCTAGTCTCCAGTTGATGCGACACGACGCGACGTTAAGAAATTCAGGAATAGGTATTTCAAAAGTTAAAACAATATTATGCAGTGTCTGTCTTAAAGCCTTTTGGGCCAAGCTGACCTCGCCTCCAACCTGGTACGGTACGGTACTATACACCTGCTGATTGAAGGACGAGACTGTGGCGCAGGCTTTTTTGTTGACTATGGGAGGTCAGACTTCACATAGGTAAAAATCGAAAATTGGAATGACGTTAAGATGATGATGACCTTATTATAAAGATTGTCCAGATATATATATTAAGTTTTATTTATACATTCATATTTCAACATGATGTAAGGGCACATACGCAGGCTGTGAAAGTCGTACCCAATTGGTAGATTTTCCACTAAATAGGTGCTATTGTCAATTTGAGAAATTCATGTTTATATATATATATATACAGTCGAAGAGTCGAAGCGAAGCCTATGAAGAACGCGTCCCCTGCCTGAACGTCCTACCGGACTGAGCAAAACAATAAGCGCGCGAGAACGGAGAACGGGCGAGCCGAGCCGCATTCCTTGACTGGGTCGACGGCACGGCCGGCCCCTCACTCTCCGCTTGCTTTCCTCAGTCGTTCGCGCGCGTCGTTTGTGATAACTTGTCTGAACGTTATTCACTGTTTGTCGCGTATTATGTTTACAAGTGTTGTTATTGTTTTTCTAATATAAAATTATTTTGTGTTGAATGACAGTGCGAAATATTATCCTACGGAATCTGTGAAGTTAAATATTGCATTGTGGATCGTGAGGAGCAAATAAGTACGGCAGGGACCGAGCTCAGGTATCGTTTCATATTTATTTTCGATCTGACTATGGCCAAAGTTAGACAATGCTAATCCAGTTTTAAGTGGTTTGAGGCATAGATTTCCATTGCAGGTTAGTATTTTAATAACAGAGCCACGTGACTATATGTACATTCATGATTCAATGCACACCACGTGGTGTGTACGGTGGTGTAAACAACTCTGCCTTCTCCGCAGCGACCGACCGAACGCCGAACGACATGGCGAGGCGACGCGACGCGGCAAGTCTAGGCGCAGGCGGAAGAAATGTGCGCGATGCGCGATGGCGGGGAGCGGGTGACATGATGCGATGACTGCCCTCGTGTTTGTAGGCGAATAGTTTCTAGTGTTTAGGTACATTAAAACGATAAAATTGGTAAAAATTACTCTTCAACTTGTGTTAAGTCAAAATCTACTGATAAAATAGGTACGGCACTAATTTAAAAGCTTAACCTACATTAATTATGTACCTACGTAGGCATTGGTATTTTAAATTTGTGGGACCTGGCGGGCCTATTGTGAAAATTTGCAATGTACAAACCATTTAGTAGAAGGCTTTAATCAGTTTATGCAAGGATCCTGAAATTTGTAAACAAATATTTATACCTACAAAAAATACAACCCTTCAAAAAATGTATCCGCTCTCAGTTTAAAGTTCTTACATGCGATGAATGAGGGGTACCATTACTAATACTAACAGATATTTAAACATTTGTAAACCTTCAAACCTAATAAATACAATTATGCTTAAACCTTAGACCCCACAAAAATTATATATATTTAAAGTGAATTTGACTTAAATTAATAAAGCGTGTTTTGTTTAGGTCACTGATTTAATTTAAAAGTCGTAAAATAAACAAACTAGGCGTAATTTGAAAATTTGATTATGAATATCGCCCAGTGCGCCTTCTATAATAAGGGTTAAAACCCTTAACAAAACAGTTTGCGCAACTGACCAACCAAAAAGCCAATAAAAGTACTGATCAACCAATGAGGCGATCCCTTTGGGGCCGTGATTAGGTTTATATTCTACTAGCTGTTTCCGCGTGGAATTGTGATTTCACCACCACAACCTATATAAGATACACAATTCCCACTATACATAATTTTATTATATCTCAACAATGACAATCTATGTATACTAGACAAGCAGTTCAGAACAAAATTGTGTCACGCTTCGGGGGTGATGAGGTAACGGTGGAGGGGTACGCTGCTGTCCTCAAGCTAATTGGCGGCTAAGTGACTACTGATCAATTTAACCATCTTAACTTTAAACTAATTAAAACTTAACTAAAACTAAAAAAAATATTTATATATTTCAATAGTTACTTTATCCTCGTATTTCATCTCATCCACTGTCAAATGACCATACAATTGTAGAATTATACAAAATATTAGCAGAGATTTAAATAATATTCAGCTCTACCTCGAAGTTTGCTTACTCACTTAGCCGCTTTTTAGTTTGAGGACGGCAGTACGGGACGCCTCATCATAGTCATAATTATGGCGCTCTTCGATAGTTTACAGATGTCAGGTGATTATCTACATCTACACTTCACTATTATTATAAGATTGGTATTTTTGTCTGTAACGAATTAACTTATAAACTATACTGGACCGATTTCAAAAAATCTTTTACTGTTATAAAGCTACATTATCACTGAGCAACATATCCTATATTTAATACTATAAAAAATAGAGATTCCTAGAAGTCCCTATTAAAACCAAACCAAGGTGAAAAAAAAATAATCATAAAATATCTTTCATCGCATGCACTGCGGCAAATATTGATGATAGAACAAAAAAATGTTGTGTAATATTATAGAACATAATCAATATCTACAAAAAACTTCGCAAGTCCATGTCCAACCATTGTAGTTATGTCACTATAACTATATTTTTAAAGTTGATAAAAATGCCGATCAAAATCACACCATGTTATCCATACCTTTGTATTCATTCATCCAAATAAATAATTTCGTATTCAAGACTGTTTCAATACCTGTTGATTACTTTTTGTATTATTCAAAACGGACATTCCATTCAAAATATATATTACGAATTTAAAAATACCAAATAGTTCGTTGGTCGCGATAACCGACATCTAAGCGGGTGGAGCCGCGGGCAACAGCTAGTCTCATATAAAATAAATTTGGCGCCAAAGTTGTGTACAGTAGCGTACAAAAATCTATACCGTGTTTTTTGCTCCGTTAGGCTAGTCTAGTATACAGTACCCTAAGCACGAACCACTCTCGTGATCGTTATTGTAATCGTATTTGAATTATTTTGTATGAAAACTCGAACAGCGCCACTACTGTCGTTTAAGGAACTAAAATTTAATAGCACGAACCAAGTAGTCTCGTAATCGTAATGGTATAGCCTATAAAAACTATCCGTTTGTATGAGAATCGGCAGCACGAACCCACTTTTGACTGATAGTATCGTTTTGTTATCGTTTTACTTGACTGCTAGCTATCGTATTTCTACTCACGGACATTTTTGCGGTGAGAGAACTATCGTGAGCGTTGTTGTGGAGTATAAAATTATTATTTAATTAAATTAGTGCCTGAAAAGTATGCCTACGTCATCACGAAACCGTCCTTTACGCAGTTATTACTTCCTATGGCGTTTATTAAATAATCACAGAGAGGAAGAAAACGACTTTAGAAGGTAAGTTATTCGTGTTAATTTCACGAGTATTCTAACAAAAAGGCTTTTTAACAGCAATGCACGAAAATAATCGCATTTATTCTTTTATTTTGAATAATTACAGAGAAATTCAACAGAGAACGTTGCTGAGAAAAATGTTGAACCCCTCAAATAATAACGAGAGAGAGTTTATCAATAGATACCGTCTAAACAAAGCAATATTCTATTATTTGTGCAATAAGCTCCGTGAAAACCTTTTTAAGATCTAGCAAAAAGGTCAGTTTGGACCTATTCCTGATGCAGTTGAAAATAGTCCCGAGGCCAAATATACCTCCATACTTGGCAGGACAAGGGTGGTTATTGTATTGAGAACACCTTTGGACGAATAAAAAACTGCTGGAGACGCCTTAGTAAGGACCGGACATTGCATTATAGGCCAGAAAAATGCGCCCGCATTATAACCGCATGTGGGGTGTTGCACAGCCTGGCTATACAGTTTAATGTTAAGGACCCTGACTACCAGCAAGAGGTGATCACTGAAGAAGGTATTAGGCCCGTAACAGCAGTAGAAAGAGAAGACAATCGAAGAGATTTTTTGATTAGAGGCAGAGCAATGCGAAGTCAGTTGATTGAAAGACTTAATGGGTTACAATAATTGATATGATTACTAATATTTACTTAGAATAACGAAATTAATTGTATACATATTGTTTTTTTTAATTGTAAATGCAATGCCGATTCGCGCCGAAGCCCGTCGCTGCCTTAAGGATAGTAGCAAAATAATTGATAAGTATTTAAAACTACATTTTGTATTTTATGCACAAAATTTAATCAGTCTTGGACATTGACACATAAAATATAATATTAATTAAATTTAAAAATGAAAAACTATTGCTAAAGTATTTAATCTAAAATATACCTATAGCAGTGTTAGCTTAAAACTATAATTCCCTTACAAACATCCCTCATACACATGTACATATAATAAATCATTCGTCTTTTTTTTCTGTTCCATAAATTTCCTAAATACACTCAATGCCTCATTCATGAATGCAATCCATTTGTGTTGTAGGTCAAGCTCTGATCTGATCTTTCTGCCTTATTCTCTCTTTTTCCAATTCATAATATCTATCATCACGATGCCTTTCAGCCTTCAAAAAATCGTCCGCATAATCAATTTTAGTCTTCCTGGGTAGTGGGGTCCACTTCTTAGTTGGTATCGAAGTTGGCCCTCGAGGTGGTGTTGGAGATGACTGCTCCTGACTGGTGCTAGGGCGGTTCCCATCTTCATCCCCTGTAATGTTGAAATAAGATAGTATTATTGGTTATGTGTAACAATGTACATTTATGTGAAAACCTTCTATATTCGCTCATACAGTGCCATGTAAATATAACAATTAGATATTTAATGGGATGTAACAATCATTTCATTAAACTTCTTATTTTCCAACACAATTTTCTTTAAATATTGTTAAACAGAATATTTATGGTAGATAGCTCCCGCCATTTCATTGCGGTCCACTGCCGTCATCTTGGACCGCCTTGAGGCTTATATAAATCTCCATTTCTGGTGAATAACACAAGTATAAATGTAACCATGGTTACATAAACACGAAGTATTTAGGGGGTAAAAGAATGCCAAGAACTTACCTCTCTATGAAATCCATCATCATTGCAAATTGCGTTGGACTAGTCCTCATCTTGAAAAGGTTTACAAACCAATACGAAATGCGAGACACCGTTTACTAGAGTCGATAACTTGTATCGTAATAAATACGTAGTTTTCTCATTTATTTCTACCATAATGATGGAACAGGGGCTTTGAACGCGCTTTGCACATTGTGCTTTTTAGACGGCCTAAGTTTACATAAGAATCGTATTACCTGTCGAGTTCACGATAGTAGTCTATTATTGTTTCATGCTGCCAGTTTAATATCGTGATCGTTATAGAGTAGTAAGGCATTACGATTACAATAACGATTACGAGAGTGGTTCGTGCTTAGGGTACAGTCATTGTGTCTCGAAGGTTTAGGCAGCGACTTGGGGAATCCACCATTGCGGCGGTGAGACCGATCATGAAGGAGTGGTTGGAGAGGGACCATGGGGACCTCTCCTACCGGATGTGCCAGATGGTTACCGGACACGGGTGTTTCGGTAAGTATCTGTGGCGCATCCACCGGGAGACAACGCCGCAGTGCCAGCACTGCGAGGATCCTGGCGAAGACACGGCGCTCCACACGTTGGTGGAGTGCCCTGCGTGGGCGAGTCAACGCCGGGATCTCGTTGCGGTCCTGGGCGTGGACGTTCTCTCGTTGGAGACCATGGTGAGGGCCGTGGTCTCCGACGGGAGCAAGTGGCACGCCGCCGCCTCTTTCTGCGAGCAGGTAATGCGCGCGAAAGAGACGGCGGAGAGGGAGCGGGAAAGAACCCTGCCCCCCGAGTTTCGCAGTCTGCGGCGAGGACGCCGCAGACTCATCTACGCCCAGGACTACCGACCTCCATGATCGGGGCCTGAGGACGGCAGTTGGCCGACTCGCCGTCCTTACAGAAGCAGGCCGTGGCGGAGGCGTGTCGAGTGTGCCCTACACACGCCTGCCAACTCACCGAAGCGGGATAAAACCCGACCCCACCAGGCGAGGCCGCGAAGGCGGCCAAAGTCCGCCGGCAACCCTGGGGTTATCCTTTCGAGGGCTTACCCGGGGTGCCCGGCAACGGACACTTGGGGAGGACACCGTGCGGTTTTAGTCGAGACACGACATAACCACCCCCGCTGGCCAGCGGGGGGGTATCCGAAGGGATTTCCGCACGTAAAAAAAAAAAAAAAAAAAAAACGCCTCTAACAAATTATATATGTGAAGCATTATTGAAATCATTATATATGTTAGCCAATGTATATATGAAAACCCTAGCCCTAAACTATACTAGCTAAACCTCTTCCATTCTTTTCCTGCTGCCTCTTTGGTCTGCATCACTGCCTCCCAAAAGAGGGCGGTGGCATTCCACGCACTCTCACTGCCGACCATGGCCAGCAACTGGCTCCGCAGCGTGAGGCTTCCCGATCTTATGGTTTTCACGAGGACATAGCGACGCTTCGTCTATGCCGGACACTCTACCAGTTTGTGATTGTGTGAAGCAGCGTGTCTACGGAACAGCCCCGCCAGTGATGCTCGCTGTAAGCAGTCAAGGCACGGTAACCACTGCATCAGATGAGTTTGTTGAGCAAATTTAGCATAAGCAGTATAATAAAGCATAACGTAGAACGAAAAAAAGAGAGTAATGTAATAGAAAAAGTAAGTGTACGAAAGAACTCCAATGTAGCTCGCACATTTTTACACGCATAATAATAATCTAATCGTAATAATTGGGTGCATTACCGGTTATCCGGTTTACCATTTCATCGGTAAACCGCCGTTTTTGACCCTCCGAAATTTCACCGATAAAAAAAATAGAAAACCTGTTATTTACCGGTAAATACGAGTATAATAATTTGGTTTGTGTGGATATTGTCATTGTCATTGATGATGGATATTTGGCTAGTTTTTAACCGACTTCAAAAAGCAGAAGGTTCTATGTTCGTCTGTATCTATGCCTCTTTTTTTATTTGTAAAGTACCAGTGTGTGGTGTGAAAAGTGTCGTATAAAACCACTATTAAGTTGTTATAGTGGACACAAACAGTTAGAAAAGGATTATTTACTTGAGTGATCTTACAGCGTCATCAACGCGAGTGTGACGCCCCTGGTCTTGCACACGTCCATAGTCCGCGGTAACCGCTTCCCTTCAGGTGGGCCGTGAGCATGTCTGCCAGCTTTGTGGTATAAAAAAAAAAAGTATTTAGATTTTATATTCTATACCTACTAAGATGGTACAACATGGATATCCCCTATGCATATAGCTAAACTATAAACTATATATGCACAGACTATACTATTACCTCATAGACACTATTTCATGTCCCACTCCTAAACCCTGAGATTATGACAAGAAGAAAACTATTATGTGTAAAATATCCCATTCCATTTCTTTACCACAAAGCAAAGAAAGAAGGTACTAAACCATTGAGTCACAATTGTCATACTGTTTGAGAGCCGCAGACCTACAGGTATAGTTAGGTATGTATAATTATCATAATCAGCATCTGCAATGGTTTGAGGATGTAGGTGGCCTCATGCCGCTGAAAATTGTCCAGAATGTCTATAAGATACCGCGAAAAGCCATTGCAAAAGGTGACATCAGGAGCTAGAAACTCGTAGTCGCATTTTTCGCCTTTGCTTGCTCCTGAGTGAGGGAGCTGGTAGCAAAGCTGCTTCGGAATCATTGCTCCGGCTACGTTCGCGTACAGAAACAATGAATAACTTTACAGTCATATTTAAACATTGTTTTTTGATGACTCCGTAGTAAGGGACTGGTCGAGGGTTCAAGTCCCGTTCTAGTTTTTTTTTTTTTATACCACTAAGGTGGCAGACAAGCACACGGCCCACCTGATGGGAAGCGGTTACCGCGGCCTATGGACGTGTGCAACACCAGTGGCGTCACACTCGCGCTGCCGACCCTGTAAAGGAAAGGATGGGAAAGGAGTTTGAGAGGGGATGGGAAAGGAGTTTGGGCTCCGGCACTCTCACTCACCAAACGGAACGCAACAGTTCAAATACTGTTACTTGGCGTCGATATTCTTTGAGAGGGTGGTGCTTCCCCGGTCGAGTCGGCCCATTCATGCAACGGCCAAAATGACTGTTGCTTGACTCTACCACTCTTTTTCTGATCTAAATCTTTAAACATATTCAAGTTTTTTTTTTTATATCTCCAATGACACAACTAATATACAATTTTAATAATAGTATAAATATAAATAATAGTTATGTTACCTTACATGTACATTGTATACTTATTACTTCAGTATTTATATTTATGGTCACTATAAGATGTTGTTAAGTAAGCTAAGTTTGTAATAACTTAAGACAGAACCTTTATTCAGTCTCTTAAGTAGTGACTGAATAAATTAACCGACTTAATATTATATAGATGATGAATCTCATAACGTTTTAAGGTAAAAGAGCTGAATTGCGATACTTGGTTTTTTTTACAAGTTTTGTTTTTGATTGCATGCTCATTATACGTGCCACACCATATAGAAAGTGTTATTAGATCTTTCTGCTAAGAAATATCTTGTAGCAGCAAAAAAACCAGCGCCTCGTCCGTCGATCAGCAGGCAAGCCGGTTTGCAGGTGAGGTTGACTTGGGCTCGAAAGATTTTGGTGGAGCACCATATACCCTATATGCACCCTACCCAAAACATGACATGTGCATTGCGCATGTGTACCTAAATGCTCGCAAATTTCTTTCACTTTTAATTTGAAAGTAATAACGCAGAAACCACTGCATAATTAGATATATTGATTACATTTTGCTTGATCCAGTTAATTAAGCCTGGCCTTATGACAGAACTGGGTAACAAGTGTAACAAATAACAACTGTACTTTAGTTCCATGAAGTCGAAAACCGATCAAACAGTTAATTAATGTTATTTATTAGAGACAAATATTGGAATGTGTTATCGGCAAGCAAATGCCCGAGTAATAAACCCATTATATTATACCTTGAAGGCTTATCAATAGATTCGCAAACAGTTTGAAAGTAAGTTTGGCCTTGAATTAGCTTGTTGATGCGATCTGTTGCATTGTTTGCTTTATTAATATTGGTTATTTCATTATTTATATAAATCTTTCTTAGATTGAAATTTATGATCATTTCATCCATCTGTAGTTTATTTCTTAGTGGATCAGCTTCAGGAAAAACATTAATTAATCATTTTACAGTTGACGAGGCACATTTTTGTATACTAAACGTTTATCTGTTCGTGGAAATCCCATGGAATAATTAACGATATAATACATTATCGCGTTATGGGGTTTGTTATCTTTTCGAGAGGCGGCGGTGTACTAATATAATTTTATCGTGCAACTCCCGTGCATAATGTATGCCATTAAAATCTAATCTAATTAAGCCACAACGCAAACGGGGTACGATGACTGCACCGCAAAAACATTACGTAAAAATATTATAATGTGAAAGATAATTAAGCCGCATAATTAACTAATTATTTCCTCTTAGCTATTACCCGTGAATTCGTTTGAGTGGCAACATTTAACATAAACAGGGGACCCATTTCCCACCCAAGCATGAATGAACGCTCAACTCATGAATATATTTTTTTAAATTAGTTTTGACGCCCTATGGTAACTAACTAGGTATCTACCTACTAAAACTGGATATCAAGATTCATTGGTAAGCCGATGTTAGGGCCATTTGTCCTTATTGTCAATTTTTAATTTTATCATTTTTACACTGACAATGTGGACATCATCAAAATATTAAAGCTATTTTGTTCAGTTAGCATAATACAAAGTAGCTTTAATATTTTGATGGTATCCGAAGTGTCAGTAAAAAAAATATAAAAATTAAATAGTGTCAATTCGGGCCAGTGGCCCTAGATTTGTGACCCTAACGTCGGCTAGCCGATTCGTTATACCTACTCATCGACAACACAGTCCAAGGTCATATCACGTTTGAAAATCCAATAAGTACCTATAGCGTGCATTTTTTTTATAAAAATGATGAAAGAATTTTTAAAATTTTATTTCGTTGTATAGATGCTTAACAGATAGTACCTTTTTTTTTCGTGCGGTTATCCCCTCGGATACCCCCCTGCCGGCCAGCGGGGGCGGTTATGTCGGGCTTGAACCGACTACCACCGCACGCCGTCTCGGGTCTTCAGACGCCGGGGTGTAAAGTTGCCCATAAAGCATTATCCCTCGCACTAACAGATAAGTCTATCTAATCTAATAACAAAATTCATATTTATGTCGTAACAGAATCTAAACAACAGCACTACACACATTTGCTGAAAATCTAACGTTAGTTCCTGAGTGCGTATTCAATACCTCAATGGGGGGTGGGGTGCAATGTTTTGGGTAGTGAGCCAAGCGCGCGCCGCCGCACTGGTCGCGGTCTGATCGATCGTGCTGCGCTGCGCTGTTCTATCTATTATTTATTACCAAAAATATGGCGGCATGGTGCGGCATAAGGTCGTCGACCTCACTATCCGCCACGGCCTACGACACGCCGCGCGCCGTGTAAACAACAAATGCAGCGCGGGAAACTAAAGTACTCCCTTTCCTTCCTATATCCGGCCAGGTTTAACTGCCCGCGTGTCAGACCTTGGCGCATTTATATTTTAGTCCTGTCTTTAAGTTTTATTTTAGCGCTCCCATGGCTTAGAGCGCATATTCATTACAAGTTATGAGTGTAGAATCTGTTAAATGGGAGTATTATTATAATCGGCGGTTTTAAAATTAAAGTTCAAGGAATTGTAGATACTTACTGGATAGTATATTTGAATAACTCTTTTCGTATCAAATTTACATTACATGTTACACGTGCCTCGGCATTCTACAAACTGTTCCCAAAATACTGTACTTACACGCATTGCTCGGACTCATAATACTACTTTTGGCGATATCGACCTATTCTCATGCTCTAAGAAAATGTTTAGACTCAAACTATTGAGTGCTTTGAGAGAAGCTTCGATCTCATGATCTCAACTTCTGACTAGTCTTAAATAAACAACTGTATTTGTATTTATTATTTACTTCCTAAGCAACTATTATCTTCAATAACTTGTTTGTAAAGCGAGCAGTGATAAGCTAAACTCAGAACTATTAAATATTGTTATCCGTTTTTTGTGTCTGTTCACCAACCTAATTACCTATAACATGTAATACTAAGGAAAGCCTGTTATTAGCTATACTTTTAAGGTACATACTGTCTAGATTTACATTTGTATCGCCGTTGGTTTTCAAATAAATTAATATAATTGATTAAAAGACAAAATATATACCCATTTAAAATATGTCTTAATTCACAAATAATAATGCACATTAGCTATATCTTTAGTCTTGTTTTTTCATATAATAAACTAGCTGACCAGTCGTAGCTACGCTGGAGAAAATACTATAACCCAATTGCAAACGCCACCTACCGGCTATAATTTCGCGCAAATGCAAGCTATACGTACAGGTTTCCTAGCTACAGATTTTTACAATCGCATGAAGGGTACGGCACTTAGTGAGCCGGATTAAAAAAAGAAGTGGGCATAGGATCAAAGATGCCAATTTCACTTTAAGAAAAAAATACGTTGTATGAAACATTTGATGAAAATAATAATTATTACTACGACTTTTCTTGCTGGCTGTGGGGGGCTCAGAGTTCTTAAAATTACCGATGTCAGTTTACTAGCCTTTCTATCTTCGATCCATGGCACAGAAGAACTAACCAGGAAAATTTTAATACCCACACTGGTTAATTCTGAAGTGCCAGTCAAAATCGAAGCTATAAATGCTTGGAAAATGGCTTGATCAAACACTGATTTGCCCACCAACCTATTCTCCGAGAGACAATGGGACAGGCCGCTTTGCAACAAATACAACCCATCTTATAATATTGCAGAGCGCGCTCGCCTTTTGGTCGTGGGGGAATGGGAGTCTGGTGTCTGCAGGCTCTTCCCAACATAGGCACTATGTTGGACGACACGACATTCAGAATTGCAGCTTGTCTTCGTTTGGGTGCTCCTTGTGTCTCTCCTAATCGCTGTCACTGTGGAGAAGCAGTCGACAGCCTTGGGCATCACGGCCTATCATGCGGCAGGAGCATGTCACGTCATGCACACCTAAACGATATTATCCGCCGGGCTCTTGTCACCGCCGCGCCGGTATTCCAGCCGTGCTTGAACCTGATGGTTTGGTTCACGGCGCTGACCAGACGGTATGTCTTTGGTGTACTGTTACAACTATTCCTGTTCTCTCAAAAAAACATCTACCCTGCCATATCTCCCATGTCTCTTTTAGTACTGATAACATAAATGGCAGGGTCGATTTCTATCCTGAAGTAGTCTTATTGTATTATTGAAGGCTGCTTTAAAACATTTCTGATAAATAAAATGTATGAAACACATTTATCTCTTTAAAAAAAATCTTTCATGATGCACCAGCAAACAGTACATCTTGTCTTTACCCTGTTTGAGTATCTGCCCTGGTCACTTATAAAACAAGATATAACGAATAAATTTACTATCCACTTTGCGGATACGTACAATTGAGTGGTTACAATAACAAGCTTATCAAATTATATCAATATACTAAAATTTATCAAGGGATACCTCTCTGAACAAGCGCGGACATCTTAACTTAGAAATATTCATTTGATAAAAGAACTAGCTTTTATTAAAAAAATCTGTTGTGCTAAAATAAAAATATATATTTTATTCAAGGTTTGTGCCGATTCCAAAAGTTTGTATGGCACAAGTTTTTGGAATCGGCACAAACCTGTAATAGTAGTAAATTTTTGGAAAAAATATTCTTATTCAGTTTTTTTTTTCTCGTTACGATTTTATTAGTTAGGCACCTACTCCGCCGGGGCCAGTTTCCGAAATTGTGGAAGACGGGGAAACTGGTCCTCATCCGAAAGGAGGGGCGCCCGGCGGACTCACCGTCCGCCTACCGGCCCATAGTGTTGCTCGACGAGGTGTGCAAGCTCTTTGAAAGAGTAATTGCGAAGCGCCTCGTCGAGCACCTCTCTAGAGTGGGGCCGGACCTGGCGGATGGCCAATATGGCTTCCGCCAGAGGCGCTCCACCGTGGATGCCATCATGCGCGTGAGGGCTCTGGCGGAGGATGCAGTAGTCCGGGGTGAGGTGATGTTGGCGGTGTCCCTGGACATCGCCAACGCGTTCAACACCTTGCCCTGGAGTTGCATTAGGGAGGCGCTCGTGTATCACGAAGTGCCTCTCTACCTCCGCCGCATAGTCGGGGCGTATTTGACGGAGAGAGCCGTCTTCTACCCAACCGTGACCGGTCTCGGCCGGCGTGAGATGTCGTGCGGTGTTCCGCAGGGATCGGTCCTGGGGCCGCTCTTGTGGAACATCGGATACGACTGGGTGCTTCGCGGTGAGCTCGCAGACGGTGCCGCCGTCACGTGTTACGCGGACGACACGCTCGTGACGGCGTGCGGAGCGAAGTACCGCGAAGCGACCCTGAAGGCCACGACCGCGGTTGCTCAAGTCGTGGAGCGGATCCGGCGGCTGGGTCTCGAGGTGGCTCTGCATAAAACCGAGGCCCTGTTCTTTCATGGGCCTCGGAGCAAGCCACCTGAGGGATCCAGTCTCATCGTGGGAGGTAATCGCATCGGCATCAAGCCCAATGAAATATTTGGGGCTCGTGCTCGACGGCCGATGGGACTTCGGAGAGCACATCCGAAGTCTGGCCCCCAAACTGAAGGACACAGCTCTCGCTCTGGCGCGGCTGCTGCCCAACATGAGGGGGCCCGATGACTCCTGCAGAAGACTCTACGCGAGGATCGTGCGCTCCATGGCCCTGTATGGGTGGCCAATATAGGCGGAGGCCCTGAAGGCCGGAAGGCCGGATGCTGCGCGCTCCGCAACGGGTGATGGCCGTCAGGGTCATCCGCGGGTACCGCACAATCTCCTTCGAGGCGGCGAGTCTCCTTCGGAACTCCGCCATGGGACCTGGAGGCGAGAGCCCTTTCGCAACTGTACCAGTGGCGATAGGAGGCGCGGGAGCAGGGACGGAACCCCGAGCCTCGAGAAATCGAGGCCGTGCAGTCCCAGCTCCGCCAGGCCATCGTGGTGGAGTGGAAAGAACAACTTCGGCGACCAAGCGCAGGGCACGCCGCAATAGCGGCGGTAAGGCCCATCATGGAGGATTGGCTACAGCACATCCGAAGTCTGGCCCCCAAACTGAAGGGCACAGCTCTCGCTCTGGCGCGGCTGCTGCCGAACATGAAGGGGCCCGATGACTCCTGCAGGAGACTCTACGCGGGGATCGTGCGGTCCATGGCCCTGTATGGGTGCCCAATATGGGCGGAGGCCCTGACGGCCAGAATTGTGCGGATGCTGCGCGCTCCGCAGCGAGTGATGGCCATCAGGGTCATCCGCGGGTACCGCACGATTTCCTTCGAGGCGGCGAGTCTCCATGCCGGAACTCCGCCATGGGACCTGGAGGCGAGAGCCCTTTCGCAACTGTACCAGTGGCGAAAGGAGGCGCGGGAGCAGGGACTGAACCCCGAGCATCGAGAAATCGAGGCCGTGCAGTCCCGGCTCCGCCAGGCCATCGTGGTGGAGTGGAAGGAACGACTTGGGCGACCAAGCGCAGGGCACGCCGCAATAGCGGCGGTAAGGCCCATCATGGAGGATTGGCTAGAGAGGCGACACGGAAGCCTCTCGTACCGACTGACGCAGGTGATCTCCGGGAAGGGGTGCTTCGGGGACCACCTGCATCTGATCAGGAAGGAGCCAACGCCTGAGTGTCATCACTGTGACGCGAGCGAGGACTCAGGGCTGCACACGCTGGCGGACTGCCCGGCGTGGGAGGTGCCGAGGCGTGACCTCGTGACAGCCATCGGGGTGGGAGTCCTCTCGCTCGGCAGCATGATTGCGGCAATGGTGCGGAGCGCGAGCGCGTGGGCCGCCGCATGTAATGCTCGCGAAGGAGATGGCGGAACGCGCCCGGGAGAGGTTAAGAACTCTCCCGGCCCGCCGAGCCCGCAACATGCTCGCCGCGCGTCGCGGGCGACTCAGGCGCCGGAGGTCGCTTAACGACCTCCGTCCTCCATGAGCGCAGGCTTGGGGGTGGCAGGTGAGGCCGCGTGTCACCCCAGCAGAAGCAGGCCGGGACGGTGGGGCGACTAGCGCCTCTCCCCCAAACCGGGGCAAGACCTGGACACCGTGGTTCCCAAACCCGAGGGGGCCATCTCGAAACCGGAGATGGCCCAGGGTCATGGTATGGTATGGTATGGTTTCGCGAGCTGGTATCCGCAACTCCACGACAGGGCGCGGTTTTTGCGTGAGGGTGGGCATTTCACTCGATCCACCCCAACTCTTTGAAGAACGCCAGCAGGCTATTCACGCTGCTGGCGATCTCCCGGAGCGTACCTGTATTTCCGAAGTACTTTACCCTGTATGTGGCGGTTACAGGGCAGTGTAGGAGCACGTGTGCCGCTGTTTCTTCCTCTTTCATGCAGGCTCTGCAGAGAGGGCTGTCGGTGATTCCTAAAATATAAAGGTGTTTATTGAAGGAGCCGTGCCCCGTGATGGCAGCTGTGGCCGTGCGCAGTTGCTGTTTGGTCAGTTGTCGAAGACGCCTGGTCAGTCTATTTTCAAGCACGGGGAGTGCTTCCCTCGCCTGTCTGCAAACTTCCAGATTTATCCAATAGCTGTTGTGTTGATCTCTCGTTCGTTTGTTTACCATGGTTCGTAGGTATGCAAAGGGGATCGGTATTATGGGCTCAGGTCCTATTACCACCATGTCAGATCCTCTCCTGGCAAGCTCATCCGCTGCATCATTGCCGCGCGAGCCGCTGTGACCCTTAATCCATTGCAAGGTTATGTTATTGAAATGGCCTATTTGGTTCAGTTTACGATGGCACTCTAGTATTAGTCCCGAGTTTATAGTGTGGCTGTTTAAAGCTTGCAGCACGGCCATGCTGTCGGAGAGTATGCGTATTGAGTGGCCTTCCACTCTCCTGGCCATTACCGCTGAAGCTGCCAGGGTAATCCCCATGCATTCAGCTTGAAATACTGTGTTGTGGGTCCCCAGCGGTGTTGATATGGATATATTAAGGTCCTCCGAGAAAACGCCGGCCCCGGTGCCTGTACCAGTCTTTGATCCATATGTGAAGATGCGTAGTTCCGTTGGGCATAAAGCCTCACAGCGGTGGTCCTCATGAAGTTGGATCTTGTATTTTTTGTCGAATACGTATTGTTTGGGCACACGATCATTCATTGCTCCTATCATGGGTATCTCCTTTATGAGATCTGTGAGCAGTGAGGTGTGTCGCGTGTTTCTCTCGCTCCATAGGTTGAGTGCCCTTAGGCGTATGGCCGCAGCTGTTGCTTCTTGGCGGATGAACAGATCCAAGGGTGGGAGTCCGAGCATGGCTTCCATTGCCGCGGTGGGGGTAGATTTCATGCATCCAGTGGTTGCCATGCAGGCTAGTCTTTGGGTCCGTTGTAGTTTAGCCGCTACTGTGCTGTTTTCGGTCCTTGGCCACCAGACGATAGCACCATACGCTATCATTGGGCGGATTACTGTTTCGTAAAGCCATAGGATGATTTTAGGTGATAGCCCCCATTTTTTACCAATCATTCTTCTGCACTGCCAGAAGGTAATCCCAGCCTTTTGTAATTTATTGTCTAGGTGGCTACTCCATTTTAACTTGCTGTCAAGAATAACGCCAAGGTATTTGACCTCTTTCGACAGTTGGAGTTCCGTGTCAAAGAGTTTGGGTAATCGGTATTCGCCTAATACCCTTTTGTTCGTAAACATGACTAACTCGGTTTTGTTCGGGTTCACCGATAGTTCGAATTCCCCGCACCATTTTTCTACGATGCGTAAGGCTTGTTGGGTTAGGTTACAGACCGTTCCCGCTACCTTCCCTGAGATGAGGATTGTTAGGTCGTCTGCGTAGCCTATTGTGTAGTCGCGGTTTTTGTTCAGCCTTGTGATTAGGTCATCTATCACTAAATTCCACAGAAGGGGAGAGATAACTCCGCCCTGCGGGCAGCCTTTGGCTATCAGAGCCGTCTGATCTTCTTTCCCAAGGCGAACTACTCTTTTGCTGAGCATGTTTGTTATCCAGTCTGATAGTACCGGCTCCGCTCCATGTTTTGACAGGGCGGCCTTAATACTGGTGAAGCTGGTTTTGTCGAAAGCTCCTTCGATGTCAATGAACGTTCCTAGGCAGAAGCCTTTTTGTTCGATCGCTTCCTCTATCCGGCTGACTACCAGATGGAGGGCTGATTCCGTAGACTTACCGGAGCTGTATGCGTGCTGGTTTGCATGTAGGGGTAGCTGTTTTAGTGCACCATCTCTCAGCTCCCTCTCGCATAGGCGTTCCATGGCCTTTAGCATGAAGGAGGTCAGACTGATTGGTCGATGTGCTTTGGGATTCGTGTAATCACCCTTTCCTGGCTTCGGGATGAAAATTACTTCTACTTCCCGCCATCCCTTCGGAACGTATCTGTGTGCCAGACAGGCTTTAAAGATACGCTCCAGTCTGCTTGCGACTAATTTGTCGCCCCACTGTAGCATAGCAGGGATGATTCGGTCGGGGCCAGCTGCCTTATAAGGGTGAAAACTACTGATGGCCCACTGGACTTTTTCCAGTGTGACCACTTTGTTTGCGTACTGCCAGTCTCGGGCAGTAGGTGTTATGGTTTCATCATGCCAGTTGATTGTCGTCGTGAAGACGCATCCAGGGAAGGCCCAGGGTCAGTCGGGGTGCGAGGGATATGATCTATGGGCAACCTTACACCCCGGCGTCTGCAGACCCGGGACGGCGTGCGGTTTTAGTCGGTTCAAGCCCGACATAACCGCCCCCGCTGGCACGCGGGGGGGTATACGAGGGGAAAAAAAAAAAAAGGCACCTACTCCGCTTAACGACCTCCGTACTCCATCAGTGCAGGCCTGGGAGTGACAGGTGAGGCCGCCTGTCACCCCAGTAGAAGCAGGCCGGGGCCTCCCCCAAACCGGGGCAAGACGGAGACACCGTGGTTCCCAAACCCAAGGGGGGCTCTTACCTTACACCCCGGCGTCTTAAGACCCGAGACGGTGTGCGGTTTTAGTCGGTTCAAGCCCGACATAACCGCCCCCGCTGGCCGGCGGGGGGGTATCCGAGGGGATTTCCGCACGGAAGTAAAAAGGTACCTACTTTACTTTTTTTTTGCCCCTAAAACTTTGGGCAGGCACTAGCACAAGGCTATATATTATTTATATTGTATATATGTATTATTTTTAACATTTTTAATTTTTAATGAACACTGCTCTGACATTATAATTTACAATTTTCATTAAAATAATAGTTGCATAATATTCACGCTACTGTGATGAACAAAAGAAAAACTAAACTAACCAACTGCAGTCTCATCGGCTTTCTGAGTTCACATTTCCACCTCTGATATTTTTTTGTTTTACGGAAGAATATTACGAACCGAAATTAATAGTATTCCCACTAACCCCTCTAGCTAAGCTAAACTGCTTGTTAGGAGTGGGTTCACTTCGATAGTGTAATGGCCGGGATTCGAATCCGATACCTTTCGATCGTAAGGCCGACTCCTTAACCACTAACCTACCGACGACATTAAGAAGGACTGCTGCTATGATGAACTGCTAGCGAGCACCGACACCGTGGAATAGAAATGGCACCGGACACGGGTAGCCTGACCTAGCCCCAGCGACGAATCGTTTTGTGCGATGCGATGCGGCCTGACGTAACTCTAATGTGGAATGTGACGTTATGCTTAGTTCATTGAAGTCTATATTACTAAACGTAGTTGGACAATACGCATGTGCTCATGTTACCCTTTGTATGTACATTTTGCTCTGAATGGGCGGCAGACAGAGAAATAAATGGGTTTACAGATATTAACCTAACCGAGAGCCGGAAAATGAATGATTAAAGTTACATTGTACCTGATTTTTATATCATAAAACTTCAAGACTTTGAAAGACACTTATAGACGCAATGACAGAAAGACATTCGCCAACTATGATTTCGGTCTCACGTGTCAGCCTATAACTATCGGCTACTGGGAATTTTATATCGTAACAACCAAATTATACTTTGCCCAACCCGGGAATCAAATTCTGGTCCTCTTATATAGCAGCAGTCACATTCGAAATCGTTGCGGTGACACAACGGCGAATCCTCCAGGCGACAGTTGCATGTATGTAATACTGGCTGTTCCTGTTCCCGCTTCCCATGGGAGCCTATTCCAGGATTAAAAAGTAGCCTATGTGTTATTCCAGATAAAATCCATTCCTGTACGAAACAGCCAGATCCGTTAGTTAGAGCGTTATTAAGTAACAAACATCATTACAAACTTTCACATTTATAATATTAATAGGATTTTAAATGATATGTTCAAAAATTTGCTGTAGGTTGGTGATACAATCGTTACCTAACGTTATTGTGTGATGTTCAAAAATCTGTGTGGTATCCACACAGATTTAGGTTGGATTCCACGGAGTTTCATTTTACTTAATGATTCTCATAGAGTAAAACGTGAGATGTTAGTTTAGTTGGATGCAATTTCATTGATGAAACTCAGCATTAAGCGTTACGTAACCTTTGACTATTATTTGGTCGAAAGGCGTAACCACTAATCGAGGAATGTTATTGTTTGTAACACTAGTAAGCATATAAGCAATAAATAGTTACTACCTTCAAAACACGTACACATGGTGCCATTCCAAACTATTATATTATAGCCGTCTACTTCGCAGTTAGTCGCTGATTACACGAATTTGCAACAAGGCTCACGATCGGGGCGTTAATGGTACAATTTGTAATTACAATACGTTATCCACCTGTGTGCATGATAAAAGTTATTTGATGTAACTTACAATATTTTATTCAATCAAGCATCAAATAATATGTATTAATAGTATATTATGCAACTAGTGAATAAAGGACGGATTTAAAGCGAGGGCCGTGGATGAGTCACGAGCAAGAGAAGGATTCTAATGATTGAATCACGAGCGCAGCGAGTGATTCAACTGTTAGAATCCTGAACGACGCGAGTGATTCATGGCTCTCGATATAAATTCGTACTTTATTCAGGAGTTGCATACTATACTTTATACCATGACTACGAGAAAAGACATAATTTTAGCGAAAATAGAAATTTAATCAAGAAATAAGAACTGTTACATTAATTGAAATGGACATTAAAATTAGAGCAATGACTGAAATTAAGCATAATTTTCTTATTATTATCATTAGAGTGGTCAACTTGTGAAACAATATTTATTTCTTATAAAGGCAGCAAAGAACACAAAACAGTTTTTAATCTAATGCCAAACTCCTTGTCGCAAATATCGACCAATCAAATCTCGAGAATTTATTTGCACCAAAGAGTTTTGAATTTCGAATCTTAGCGCAAGGAGTTTGTGTAAGCATTGAAATAGAGACCGGATATATTTTTGTGTTCCAAATTCAAACACCAAAATAGTGAATAAAAACAAAACCGTGAATAAAAGGCCTTTTTATTCACTGTTTTGCGTGAATAAAATAAGCTTTTTAGAGTAGGTATGGTATAATAGTATATTATGCAACTAGTGAATAAAGGACGGATTTAAAGCGAGGGCCGTAGATGAGTCACGAGCAAGTGCAGGATTCTAATGATTGAATCACGAGCGCAGCGAGTGATTCAACTGTTAGAATCCTGAACGACGCGAGTGATTCATGGCCATCGATATAAATTCGTACTTTATTCAGGAGTTGCATACTATACTTTATACCATGACTACGAGAAAAGACATAATTTTAGCGAAAATAGAAATTTAATCAAGAAATAAGAACTGTTACATTAATTGAAATGGACATTAAAATTAGAGCAATGACTGAAATTAAGCATAATTTTCTTATTATTATCATTAGAGTGGTCAACTTGTGAAACAATATTTATTTCTTATAAAGGCAGCAAAGAACACAAAACAGTTTTTAATCTAATGCCAAACTCCTTGTCGCAAATATCGACCAATCAAATCTCGAGAATTTATTTGCACCAAAGAGTTTTGAATTTCGAATCTTAGCGCAAGGAGTTTGTGTAAGCATTGAAATAGAGACCGGATATATTTTTGTGTTCCAAATTCAAACACCAAAACAGTGAATAAAAACAAAACAGTGAATAAAAGGCCTTTTTATTCACTGTTTTGCGTGAATAAAATAAGCTTTTTAGAGTAGGTATGGTATAAACCTAATTATAATCTCTAACTCTAAGAATCAATTAAAATGTACATATATATTGTATTATTAAGCGTTGCATCCTCAATTATAGTATATTTGTAGTGGGAGTACTAATAAGGTACCCGCAACACACGGGAATCTATTCCCGCAAAAAACTAACATCTATTCTCACAAACTTTCACATTTCCAGAATAATATAGATGACTTCAAGATTATTCGTACTTTATGAATAACTAGCTGTGCCCTGCGGCTTCGTACGTGGCATACTTCGCCCCCGTGGCACCCATTGGTCCCATACATACCAGTAATTTATTAGTTCTAGAATAATCCATACTAGGGATGCGATGCAGTTAGCCGATCGCAAGAAAATTGAGCTGAGCGAGCATTTATTTTTTTATTTCAAAATCTGAAAAATTCAATTTTTGCACGCGCGAACTTTTTCCATTAGGTTCAATGGTAAATTTGTTTTTCGGTGATAATTCCTCAATGGTATGTCCGATTTTTAATTTTATGTTCTCAAAACATACAGATTGTCGTTATGACCATGCCAAATTTGGTTGAAATCAGATTTGTGGTTGCAAAGGAGTATCCGAGTTTGTAAGCGGCTATTCCGCCTATAATAGTCGCCCAATTTGTTGACATAGGATTGCTGCTCTGCACTCCTAGGTTGTAGCGTTATGAGGAGTATCCGAGTTTGTAAGCGGCTATCCCGCCTATAAGAGTCGCCCAATAAATTCGCCCAATTTGTTGACATAGGATTACTGCTCTGCACTCCTAGGTAGTAGCGTTATGATATATAGCCTATTACCTTCCTCGATAAATGGGCTATCCATCACTAAAATAAACTTTCAATTCGAACCATTATCGTTCCTGAGATTAGCGCATTCAACGAAACAAACAAACTCTTTAGCGGATTCATACGAAATACAAAAGGTACTACCACAAAAGAACTCTCCCGGCCCGCCGAGCCCGCGCAGCGCGTCGTAGGCGACTCAGGCGCCGGAGGTCGCTTAACGACCTCCGTCCTCCATGAGCGCAGTCCTGGGGGTGGCAGGTAAGGCCGCCTGTCACCCCAGCAGAAGCAGGCCGGGACGGTGGGGCGACTGGCGCCCCTCCCCCAAACCGGGGCAAGACGGGGACACCGTGGTTCCCAAACCTCAGGGTCAGTCGAGGTGCGAGGGATATGCTCTATGCGCAATCTTACACCCCGGCGTAATAAGACCCGAGACGGCGTGCGGTTTTAGTCGGTTCAAGTCCGACATAACCGCCCCCGCTGGCCGGCGGGGGGGTATCCGAAGGGATTTCCGCACGAAAAAAAAAAAAAAGGTACGTACGTAATGTAAGGAAAAGTATTTTGTGATAGTACCTTTTTTTGTGCGGAAATCCCTTCGGATACCCCCCGCCGGCCAGCGGGGGTGGTTATGTCGGACTTGAACCGACTAAAACCGCACGCCGTCTCGGATCTACAGACTCCGGGGTGTAAGGTTGCCCATAGAGCATATCCCTCGCACCCCGACTGACCATTAATTACTAAGCTTTAATAAATTAGGCACGAGTCGAACGCTGTGCTTCCCACAATTGCGGTTAGCGAAATATAATTTTTCACATTATCGAGGTTATTTTGTTCTTAACCCGACGTGTTTTATAATTAACATTTTCCTGTTACGGATATGTCGTGAGAACAACGACGGCTCCCACGCTAATTACCGCGCTCTTTAAACCACTCATTGACCTTTGCAAGCCGCCACTTTGATCAATGAAATTTATATTCATCAATGAAACCACTATTGTTGTATATACGTACAATAAGGATCGCAATTTGCACACTTGAGAAACCATTGTACCTAGACCAGTGTGATATAATGATTTATCATTGTGGTTGACGTTAACTGCGTGGAACTATATTATTTATACAACATGTCTATACCAAACCGCATAAATAATTACAATTATATTCACCGTAAATTAACCGTTTGGAAACTTATATGTTCGTACCTAATTAATCAATTACGCATGCGAATACATTATGTTATAATGAAATTCCATACATATCTATGTAGCAGGTGCTATTATTTTATTCAACAAGTTAATAACAGCGAGGGCGTTAGGCATTTTCGCAGTTTCAGCGTGGCCTCACACAGTTACACCGCTTCATAACACACTCCACCCAGCGCCACGCTGGCCGTTCAAAACATACGCTTAAGTAAAAAAAAAAGATAGTCTATTTGGGTCAGCTTTTTTCATAGTTTTGTTATTTTTATGATATTCACGTTTTCCATAATCAAATGTATTTAGGTAAAGGCAATAATAGCATGATTTGTAGAACACGGACGTATCGCGTCCTAATAACGCCAGCATACACGTGCATTTTATATTTACCGAAACGCATACTAGTTTTTTTTTACCACTGACGAGCATATTAATATCTTATTGCAATGACTATACAGTACTGTATTGCACCAAAATGACTTATGAGCAGAAATAATGGCTTTCGATTGAGAACTCTTTTGTTGTATTTTAACTCGATATGTACATAATACCTTTACATAATATGTATTTGACTAGCATTTAATTATTCTATTCCAAGGTGCGTATTCTTGTTTTTGTCGTATTATAACGGCTATCATTGAGCTAGCGAAATGACCTCACCTAATAAGAACTTCGCGAAATAGAGGTATTTTCCCGTCCAAGCCATTTTCTGAAAGTAGTTATGATTAGTAGGTACCTCCTTACCCTGCGAGCATGGAATGCTCGCGAAGGAGATGGCGGAGCGCGCCCGGGAGAGATTTAGAACTCTCCCGGCCCGCCGAGCCCGCAACTTGCTCGCCGCGCGTCGCAGGCGACTCAGGCGCCGGAGGTCACGTAACGACCTCCGTTCTCCATGAGCGCAGGCCTGGGGGTGGCGGGTGAGGCCGCCTGTCACCCCAGCAGAAGCAGGCCGGGACGGTGGGGCGACTAGTGCCCCTCCCCCAAACCGGGGCAAGACGGGGACACCGCGGTTCCCAAACCCGAGGGGGCCATCTCGAAACCGGAGGATCTGGCTGAAATTTGGTACAGGGATACATTATAGTCCGGAAAAACACATAGGCAGCTTTTATCTCTGTGATAGGTTCCCATGGAAGCGGGAACGGGAACAGAATTCGAAGCGGGTGAAATCGCGGGCAAAAGCTAGTTTTATATGTATAAAGAGAGAGGTCGAATTATATGATTTTGTTTATGTATGTTTGGGAAACTTCGGAACTACTGCTCTTATTGGAAAAATTCTGTCACTATTTCTGAAAACTACATTATGCTATGAAAGCTAATGGCAGGGCATTGCCGGTCCCAAGCCCGGATTAGAAAAGAGGAGGGTTGATCAGCGAACGACGTCAAAAACTAACAACAAAACCTACTAACATCTCAGGCAGCCATAAAAAAGACGTCAAGGCCGAACCAGGGCGGCGTTCATTTGAGCCTTTGATAGGGTGCATTCACCCATGCATTCGATCAAGTCTCAATTACGAGAAAAACCCTACGAGGCTGCCGTAAGCTTTAGGGATTAAATACCCTTAAGAAATACTGTGTCACGTACTTGGGAGTTGGGAAATACTTGTCATACGTCCTATGTCCCGATACCACTTCACTAACCCGCACTAGTCCAGCGTGATGAATATTGGTCTAAGCCCCCCAAATGATGGATAATAGTAATCAATCAAGGCCTCAAGTGCCCGGTGGCTCCAGTGATTGTACTAGCGTCAAGTGAACTCTGGATTCAGGGGTGCGAAAAATCTCCGGGTGAGGACTAACCGTTACCCGGCGGCTCCAGTGATTGTGCTGGCGTTGACGGGCGTCTTGTCAACTCTGGAGTCAGGAGTGCAAAGAATCTCCGGATGAATTCTAACCGTCAATCGACCGAGCTAATTTTATAAAGGATTCTGATTTACTCAATATTATAAACCTATGCTACGTTTGCTCGCTTAGTACAGATGATCGTTTATCAACGCTCCCTTACTACCATTACAGAATGTCACCTGATAAGTGGGCTCGCCTGGTTACAGCCTGGACGACGACTGGTTGGAGGGACGACATCGTCTCTTTTGTCCTAGATTGGTTGAATACAGTAAAGGAGAGAGAAAGGTGGAAGGATTTGGGGAGGCCTTTGCCCAGCAGTAGGACAAAATGGCTATATATAGGCTATGTGCAAATTACAATCATTGAGTTATAAAAATCTATACTAATATTAAAAAAGTTGTTACTTCGGGCCACCAACCAGGTGGACACCGAAGTTTTAAAATCACGCAAAAAGAAAATCAAAATCTTACACCCACTTTTTATCACTTTTCTCGACGTTTCACATGATTGTAAGTCTAATTAAGCAAAAAAAAATTTTGTGTCGGTTTGTCTGTTGGTCTAGATGTCTGGATGTCTGCTTACGCAATAACTCAAGAACCACTTATCCGATTTAAAAAATTCTTTCGCTAATCATCTTGTTTGGGAAGAACTGATTAGATTTTGGAGTTTGTACGTTCAAGGTAGGTACCCGAGTACCTACCATACAAATTGTCCCTAAAAAACTTTTACAAGTGAGTTTCTTTCGAGTTATCAGAGTAACGCGTATTTGACTTTGACATTTGAGTGACAATGACAATACGTATATTGTATATTTACATAAAACAACCAGACTCTGAAAGAAACTGAAATATAAAATCATTTTTTTGTGTTTTTGACGTCGAAGACGTTTGATTTGATTTCATTTTCTTCATATTTATTGCTCAATATATAAAGACGCGTCGAATAATATGCATAAAGCCTAAGGTCTGTAATTTTGAATAAAAATACTGCAACAAAAATATATAAGTTTGGCCCGAAGTTTGACAATCACTGTGTGATTTCCGCCCCACTAGATTTCGTTGTTCGAATTGAAAAAATATTTTTGTATTGGATAGCCCACTTATCGAGGAAGGCTATATATCATCACGCTACACATTACAAGCGTGGAGCAGTAATCATAAATGTCGACAAATCGGGCAAATTTATATACATTATTCTAGAACTAATAAATACGGGCTTGTGTGGAACAAATAGCAGCCACGGGGGCGAAGCATACCACGGGCGAAGCCGCGGGGCACAGCTAGTCTTATATAAACCGAAGTGAACAACCGAATTTACTGAATTAAAAAGCAAGATCAACATTATGGCATAATAAATTTCAATATTTATTCACCCCTCATTCACGAATACAAAATCTGAAACACACTAACGCCTATTATGGCAAATCCTTTACTGTGAAGGCCGTTGGCCTATGGAATGCATTGCCAGTAAACATTAGACAGGCACAATCCATAAATATTTCCAAAAAAATGTTAAAGAGTCATTGCCTTTCTTTATTGTAAACTATGTCTGTCTGTCTTATTAATGTTTATAAATTTACTCCAATGCTCACTTAAATGATGTACTCTTTATTTTAAGCAGTGAGTTGGGTATGTCGGAATCGAGCCGACTAAAACCACACGGTGGCCTTTTCAAGCGTACATTGCCGTGCGCCCCGGGTCTAGCCTCGAAAGGATAACCCCAGGTTCCTGGCGGACCCCGGAAAGAATATCTATCTAATTTCTGGAATGTCCTAGCAGAGCGGATATAATAGTCAACACTATTGTTTTTCATAGACGCACTCATTAGTTCTGCGTGCCCAAACCACCATAAAAATAAAATACGTTACCGTTTTGTTGTTACAGCTCGGGACATGTGGTCAGAGGGCCTAGAGCGCGGCGCGGCGTGATGCGACGCGCTGGTGGCCTGCTTGCTTGGCCAGTGGTGGCATGTGTGCTGCTGCTGGCATGTGCGCCCACGGACGCCGTTGCTCCCACAGAGCAGCTAGCCCCGGGAGGTGAGTAACTGCATCAAATCCTAGTGTCATCATCCTCCGAGCCTTGACACAACCAAGTTCGGTTTTCAGTCTAACTACGCAACGACCGAACTTTGATATTTACCGTGAAGCAACTGCCATCCGACCTCCATAACCCAATGGCGATATCGAAGTTCTGTAGTTACACCAGATTGTCGGACGTTTTAGCGCTCCAACTACCCGTACCAAATGTCGCAGATGTTCGCATGGCAACGGGGATCGGCGACTTAACGTGCTCTCCGGGGCACGAAGCGGTCTCAATGTGTTAAGAATGGTCATCCATCTTGAGACTAGCATTGCTTAACTTTGCAATGTATTAACCAACACGGTTACAACTTAGCCACGAGCCCCTTGGACAATAATAATTAGTTCTGTGGGGAAACCTCTACTACTGATAACTACGATGTCTCGACACTATTGCATTGAAATATCTAAGTGAATTTAAGAGCTTATTGATATCTTTGATTTTTTCAACGGTTCCATCTATACTTAGGATTTTGTGGCTCAAAAGTCTGTGTCAGTAAGACAATTTACCAAACTTAAGGAGGTTACGATTACGACACGTTTATTTACAAACATCCGATTGTTTTCCGCACTTGCTGTTTTTCAGTGTACTGTATTACTACATAGGTTCTTTATAATATCAATATAAATTATGCATGGGTTCAATCAAAAATCTAAAATAACAAATCTAGGACAACTAATTATAGTAATTTTATAAATTGCAAAATTCGTGCAATCACTATTTAGTATATTTGACTGTCACGTTTTACCAAAACGTGCAGAAAGAATCAAGTACCAACTCATGTAAAGATGATCTGATCATGATCTCTGATACTAACTATGGTCAAATATAAATTTAGTTCACTAGTCGTTCATCCAGCTAGAAGCATTACCTGGAGTGCAGTCAGCTCCAAAAGTAGCCGAACATTAACAATGGACTACATCTTTTTTTATATTTCATATATAGGTATTTAGGTTTTAGATAACTATTTAAAATCTGACTACATATATATATTTCTCTCCATCTATATAAAGGTCTCTGAATTTGGTGAGATGGCTTGGTATCGACAAAATATGTAATTGCAACAAAAAAAAAATATCGGGTAAAAAAAAAACTCGCAGTATTTCCCCAAGCGGATGTGTGGGAAATACCTAAATCGCGACCTGGTCGCTATTGGTGTTTTTTTTTTTTTCATTTTTATGTTTTTTATTTTTCACACAAGCATAAATATGGAGTTGAGGCAGTATTTCTAAAAAATAACATTATTTAAAATTCAATAAATAAATAATTAAACAATTCTCCCATTTCTACCAGTGACCTGCCTAATATTTTGGATACTAAAATAATTAATTCTGGCCTTTCTCAATAAATTTTATGAAGTTACGCAGTTATTCGGGTGGTCAGCTTCAGTTCGGCCCCATCTGAGCTACATTGCGTATGTGGTTAACTTAGACTATTAATATGTCTAGATAGACAGTCAAAGCGTTGAAAGCGGCCAAAAAATAGGCCCAACTATTGGGCCCAAAACGATTTTCCTACTTTCAGTGTCAGACGCACTGTCAGTGGGCACGGACAATAATTAGTGATTTTGAAAATGACGGTTTGTGTGTTAAAAGTGTGCAGAAATTATAAAGAACATACTAAATCAATAAAAAAAAAATCCTATCATCGGTAAATACCATTGTATCGTACCAATTTTAGCAAAATAAGCCATTAGCTTTTTTCTAAAATAATTTAATATTGTCGTCGCCATTTTATACTTAACGGGTGTATTGCTAGTTACTCAAGTCAAAACTCCCATAAAAAGCGGGTATATTATGCAATATAATGTGCAATATAATATGAGTATCGTATGAGGGGTATTTCGGCATGCTGAGTACGAATTTGATGTCATTTTTTCAAGACAAAATATTCTTTAATCTTAGGCGTCGCTACACGCCTAAATGTTAGAGAAGGGAACGGTGCCTCGTAAGGCAAGTTTATAAAATAATAATAAAAAAAATATTCCACAAAAACGGGTACAATTATTACCTATTGTAATTTTATTTCCTTGGACGCTTTTACAGTCTCCTAATACATACAGAGTTTAAATGTAAAATTTAGGCGGGATTTTACGAAAAATATACATACTTTTATGTTGCCTGACGTTTCGCGTAATATCCTTATCATGCAATGTAATTTTCTAAAAGTTAATATTACAAATAAAGTTGGTAATGGTTTGGCTTAACCTAAATAATTTAAAAGACAACACCAATTGTACTAATTTATCAAGCAAGCAAGCTCATGCAGCAAGATAAAAATATATCAATAATTTTCTTTATTTTTGACATTAGTTTTATTTACTTTCACCATATTGATCACAGGATTCACAGGTCCCGCTCCGTGCAAATATTTGTAGGTATGTATGAATATTTGAATAGTATATTTGCATTGTCTGGGCATTCATCTCAATCGGTTAATATTCAATATTAATAGCTTCAAAATTCAGTTGCAAAATTTGACCCGAACATACATACATACAGCCAAGTTGAATAAAATTTGTAAGATAAGTTATGCGTCATATCACAAAAATAATCAAAAAAATAGTAGTCAAAAATACTTCAAGTACTAGCTTTCACTAGACCAGTCTAAAATTAATATTACGATAATTCGACCAACGAAACATGTTGTTAATGTTGTATCAATATCATTCAATAATACATAAAATTTTCCCTATTTTTAAGGCAGTTTTTAGCAACTGGTATCTATTTAACACGCACACTAAAAATGCAAACTGACATGACGCGAGTGTAAGACGAAGCTGTCACGCACACTATTATGGAAAATTCGTCCCATTTCTTTTTGTTCTTTTGCACAAAACACATATTAATAATCTAAGGTGGTTAATTTGGCGTCAAAAGAAGTCGGAAATGTTTGATCTGTCATCATATAATCATAAGTCTGTTATTAAAACTATCACCAATTGGTACAAGTACATAGGTAGCTCTTGCCGACAAGATTCTGACGAGGTGTTATTTTCGTAATTTTGTATATCTAGACTGCCAGAAGCCATTATGGAAAATTCGTCCCATTTCTTTTTGTTCTTTTGCACAAAACACATATTAATAATCTAAGGTGGTTAATTTGGCGTCAAAAGAAGTCGGAAATGTTTGATCTGTCATCATATAATCATAAGTCTGTTATTAAAACTATCACCAATTGGTACAAGTACATAGGTAGCTCTTGCCGACAAGATTCTGACGAGGTGTTATTTTCGTAATTTTGTATATCTAGACTGCCAGAAGCCATTATGGAAAATTCGTCCCATTTCTTTTTGTTCTTTTGCACAAAACACATATTAATAATCTAAGGTGGTTAATTTGGCGTCAAAAGAAGTCGGAAATGTTTGATCTGTCATCATATAATCATAAGTCTGTTATTAAAACTATCACCAATTGGTACAAGTACATAGGTAGCTCTTGCCGACAAGATTCTGACGAGGTGTTATTTTGGTAATTTTGTATATCTAGACTGCCAGAAGCCACTAGGTCTCCGTTCTTATCTTTAAAATCGATAAACAAAATACGGTTTTGTTGTTACCATGACAACGCAATTAGATCTGAGATAGGTTTATCAATATTATGAATTACCAACATTATAATTTTTGACACGTTTACTGATAACAATTTTTACAAACAGGAAATCTGTGGGCTTCTTAACCAAGTATTTCGGGAATATTTATTGCTAAAAACAATATCATTTATAAATAATAATAATAAATATTCTACGCCATTCTACACAGCGCTTTCTAGACCCAATGTAAGCATAGTGTAACTAGCTTGTGTTATGGGTTCCAGAATGCGGATAAACATACTTATATACTTTTTTTTTTGTAAATATATACATATTATACATAGAAACACCCAGACCAATGCAAATAGGCATATTCATGCATACAAATATTTGCACTGAGCGAGAATCAAACCCGCGCCCCCTGTAATAGCAGTCGAATGCACTACCGCTACGCCACAGAAGCCGTCAAATTTGAAGTAACGGTGATTCATTGAGACTGAGGTTTGAGACTTTCTTTTTACCTAGAAATTAGTTCCTACCTGTTTGCTGACAAAAATACTCTTAGACCTTGTATGTATTTGTTGTACGAAAGAGCCTTTTGGAATTCAATATAACTAGCTGCACGCCTCAAGGACGGGGACTTTCCTAAATTTTTCATTCATACTAACCTTTTGTTGACAATAACGAGTGCAAAAAAAAGAATTATCCAATTTGGCGCAGTCGTTCGGAAGGTAGGCGCGTACATAAATTTCAGCGTTTCATTTTATTTATGTAGATTTTAGTATTAACTTTCGTTTTCGATGAAGTATTTTCAAATATACTTTCGAAAAATCGGGTAGCGCGAGCTTTTCATTTTCTTTCAGACTGAGTGCCGAAAGTTGATTCGAGTGAAACTTAGAATTAAGAAGCTATACAAAACTTAAAGCTTTTTCCAGTTGTTAAAAAAAGGAGTAAGTAGTTTGTTGTAGAAGACAGACATCATGACTACTTGAAAGGTATCATTCATTATTTTTTGTACCAATTCCCCGAAGAAGCTATCGAGCCCCTAGCAAAGTGTGGGAATCCTGTCGAGGAGAGTAAGGCGCCTAACTAAAGAAGTGGCTCTATACTTAATTATGTCATTAAAGTTATCAGTTTCAAAATACATGAATCGCCGAAAATAAGCGAACATTCAAAGTAAAACTTGATATCGTACAAAAAGGAGAAAAAGTCGAAGAGATCCAAGATCAGCTTGCTTCTATTTTGTAGAGCGTTCTCTTTATCGTGCATTGGACTGACAGTTTGATACATTTATAGAGTAGTTAAAAAAAACTGTAGCAAGTTTAATTCTGCTTTACGCTTTTTTGTGGGTTGTACGAATTTCGTGAAACTATACCTATATATTTTACAATATTTATTTAGCGTGATCAATGTCGGTGATTTCATCTAAAAATACCTCAGTGGCTTCGATTTGTTGCTGAACATAGGATAAAAAATAAACTCTCGACGAGGACAGTCCTGCGCGTATACATGAGCAACATGACACAAAAGGAGAATCCTCCGACCAGGCAGGGGATCATGCCTGGCGGCTGCGGCCCTACTGTTGACATTGGGATGTTATCATAGAAATATTAAGAGGTATTATTATATTTGTGGATGTTTAATATAATGTTATCCAGCGCGCGAACATGTGTTTCGCGCTATGAATAATTCGCGATAAAGGATCGGTACTTCTGGGTCTGTAGACAAAGTGACATTTTACTAGTGGAATCGGAAACGTCCGAAATGTCAGTATGTGAGTCGAGTCATATTATTTGTTACATGTGACATGTCGGCAAATAATGTATATACATATATACCCATACATTTCGGACTTTTAAGGCCCCCTGTAATAGTAGTATCGCTACAGTAGCATAAATAGAACTCTTTGTCATTTTGTATTTAACTATGCATTGTGCCATTTCGTTCTCTATGTTAATTCTGTCATTTATAATGTTAATAAAATGTAGTAACCGTCCGAAGTTTCGGTTTCGGCCAATAAATCCAGTTTTGGTTTCAGTTTCGGTTACGGCCAAAATATCGCCGTACGTTTCAGTTCGTGGATTGTACATCGTTCGCAACTATCTGGTAGTCCCAAGCTCTACCGCGCCGTCTGTTGCTTCTTATTGAGTTTATGTTGCGTTTTGTTTTTACTTGTATCTGGCATTATTTTAATTCAGTGGCAATTATAATGTATTGAATATCGCTCTGTTCAGTTTTATTTTTATGTGACACAAAAAAGGTTATGTGCGATTGTAGTGTAGTGTAGTATTCTTTGAATTACATTTTGTAGTTTAAAACCAACACAGTATAGAATAAACAAAACAAACTCACAGTATAAGTTGTTTGAGTGCTTATAAATGTTAAAATAAGGGTTACATTTATAACCATTCAAACAACTCATACTGTATTTTAACACAATAAATGAAATACTACTACTACAATGCGCGTCGGGGTCTGCCGGAGATTTGGACGCTTGCCACTTACTGCCCGCCTCGGTTACGTTAACCACCAATTTTCCCTACTCGTCGGCACTAGAGTCGGGCGAAGTTCTTACGCGCAAAAGGACGCTTAGGAACTGAACTGCGCAGAGACGAAGCCCTATTAATAGCGTGACTCTCTTTTACATTTTTCTTCCTTATTTGGCGTTTTCAGGGGCGAATACTGTCCGACTCCCAACTCCGAAAGGAAAGTATATGCCAGAAGTTTGAACGTTGATCAGCAATGCTCAATGACTTCAACAAAAAGTCTTACGCGTATTTTTACCAGACTGCGCCTAAACGAGGGTTATGTCTTTCGAAAGTATGTATGTATAATTGTTTGGCACGCTCTGCGGCCTGAACTGCTCGCTGAATTTAAGCTTGAGAGGGACCGTTAGATTCATATTTACTGTGAGAGTGACACTGGGTATATCAAAATAAAATGGCGGATTTTTGTCGCTAAAATGTATGTTGTTAAAATATTTTCACCCAAGCTTATCGAGTAGGGTATCAAACATAAGAGTTTGAAAATGTGATTTTAAAATTAAATTTAATATAAATTAAAATATTATTTTATTTATAATAAAATTAGGTCTCTGAATTTGGTGAAATGACTTGATATCGACAAAATAAGTATTTGAAACAAAAAAATATCGGGTAAAATAAAATAAAAAAATATAAAAATATATATATAAAAATGAAAAAAAAACATCACCAGCGACCAGCGTCACGTGACGCGCCGAGACCGTGACGCACGTGGTAGTTGTGCAGTCCTTCTCCTCGCAGTATTCTCCAAGCGGATGTATGGGAAATACCTAAATCGCGACCAGGCGTCACGTGTGCTCGTCGCGTCACGAGACGCTGGTCGCTGGTGGTGTTTTTTTAATTTTAATTATTATTATTTTTTTTTTAATTTTACCCGATATTTTTTTTTGTTTCACATACATATTTTGTCGATACCAAGTCATCTCACCAAATTCAGGGACCTAATTTTGTGACAACTTATAATATATATATCATAACTGAAAAGTTTAGAATAAAATCATTAATTGAAAAAACAAACAACTCTCCCACTCTCCCTCCATCGCCCTCGCTCCGTATCTCCTTCCCTCCGTTCCTCCCTCCGTCCGACCATCCATCCATCTAGCTACAACAAACATGGCATTGTTACAAAAAAAATATATGGAAAGCGTGTCGCGTCCCATAGATAGGCTTCTCGGTGCACTTCAAAAACTTCGCAATTCAAGCTATTGAAATCAGCTTAACCCTTGCATAAAATTATCATTTTCTTTCGTTACAAATATAATTCGTTATGAATACCTACATCTTTGGTTCAAACTATGTTCTCCAATGGATTAAAAATATTTAAACCTATTTGACGATAATTTCATTTATATTCTTCCATTTAATACCATTTCCACTAATGTCCGCAGCCGGGTCGGTTTGCGCCCAATGACCTTGCATTAATTTATAATCACACATATTAATTTGAAAAACTAAAATGTTATAAAGCTGTGTTCAAGTTTAGCTACGTAAATTTCTGATCATTCAAACAGAAAAGCGGAATAGTAAAAACATTGTATAAAAAGATTTTTTTATAGATGTTATCATTTTATGATATCACTATCACGTCAATGATAATAATATAGGCATATCTACTTGGCTTGATTCACGCCGTTACGTCAATACGTATAAACCTTAAGTGTAAACATGTTTTTTTTGCATTCTGATATTATTTAATGTTGTTTGTCATAGCACGGCATCAAACTTAACTAGCGGTGTGAGCGACGCGGCGCGGGCGCCATCACCAGTGCGAGTCATGCTGAATATATCGTGCCTGCCGCTATTTAATCCGCGAGATAACGACTCGCCTCGATGTGTTGTTTGTTTGTAATTCTCTGTTCGACGTCCAACGAACTAGTGAGGCCTCGTTTAGGAGGCGCCCTCCGTTATCTTGTGAACCGGACCGAAATTCATTCGTCTGTGTAATTATGCGTGCTGGATATTGGAATTTAGCAATTTGTATGTTCAATGAGACTACTATTTAACATTTTTAAAATTAAACTTTAGGAATAGCACAGAATGTAGTTATTGTTTACTTCTATAATTATATTATCGGCATTTTGATAAGTTTTTGGGTTAATAGTGTAATTAGTATTACTGGGTTTTACTATGTTTAAGATGTAATTAATTATTATAGTTACCGTGCATAGTTTTCAAGTTTAATTTACGGTTACATGTACGGTTTTGATGTACGGTTCAGAACACGTTTAGGTGTAGTTAAAGTTTAGTTTGAGTTGACGAAAACCACTGATTTTAATTTATTTGATTTATTTGTTACAGTGTTAGGTTGGATGCTAATCGGTGGTTTAATAGCTATGACTGCTAATGTACAACTGACGTTTCAATAAAATTAATATAAAATGAAGAACGCAAACTAGGTTGCATAGGTCAGCAAAATAATATTCCTTGTACGTAAACCGTACAATAACTGTTGAGGATTTTATTATTATATTAATTTGCTAAAAACCTGATGTATTTTTACGCATCCCTACTGGAACCAAATCATATTTATTTACTATTCTAAAAAAAATGATTTTTGGTTCGAAATTGTGGTTTTTTTACTGTCTCGTGTTTGTGTACAAAACAGTAATTACTAGCTTGTGCAAAATGTTTTGGGTATTCTTGTTAAGAAATTCTTATCATTAGCAGCACCCGGTCTGCAAACGTATCCGGTATGCTAGTACATAAGCTAATGTAGGCATCTGACGACATGTGGGTAATACACATGTTAGTATAATTTTAAATGCGATATTTTAATCTAAAATCATCCAATCAAAAATCAAAAAATCTGCCTAAGCGTATGAGGGGAACCCTAAATTTCGTCCTATAAAGAATACCAGCTGTTTACGTATCCGTCTATCTATATTGTACAGCTGTCAGGTTGAATAACCTCGAAGGGTTCGGATTTGTGCGACACATAATGACGGTGTTCTTACACCATTAAACAACTCTTACACAATTATAATTTAAAAACTGTTTTCTCATAGAACACATAATACATAAAAAAATAGTCAAGTACGAGTCGGACTCGCGCACTTAGGGTTGCGGGTACAGGGACCAAGCTACCGGTGGTTAGGGCTCCAGAGAGAGGAATCTCCTCACAATACGTGCCGTGTCGAGGAGCACTGCCTTCTGCATCAAGCCCTCGACCCAACTGTCTAACGCGAGCCTCTTGAGATGTTGATCGAGGATCTTGGCAATTAGCCCGTGAACCGATACAACTTATCGGAACAATAATTGCCGAATCCACACTCCACATGTCGACAACCTCGTGAGCCAAATTCAAATATTTTATTTGTTTTTCTTTATTGTACTACAGTGGTTAACATTCTGTAATAATAATATTACAATATGGTAACTTTGTCGGCCCAACTAGTTCTGTATTTCTCACTTATGAATTGTGATTGTGACAAGGTTGTCCTTGTTGGGAAGCGAGTTAGATGGAGAACAAAGATATTAGAACTCTCATGTGGATCCGCTTATCGTCAAGACAATTAAAAAACGCGAGTACTCATTTCATTCTCAATAATACATTATTTTCTTCGGGTTACTGCTGTGATAAACTTGAAAATTTAAATGGCGTTTCTGTAAAAACGTTTCTCTCATTAATTAGACAAAAACAAATTGATGTGCCATAAATAAATATTCAATAAGGAAAAATAGTAAATACCTACCAATTAATTCATATGATGTAGTTTTTGAAGTTCAGCAACAATTATTCAAGTATGATATTACCTCGGCTCTACATACGGTCGGAATACAACATAAGGTTACTAAATATCTACTACTGTTTGTTGGGCAGAGATGCTTCTCGAATCACGGAACCCCTGACTCTTTTAACTCTCTATCAACATTCAAATAATAGTGTACGAGTATGTACTTGAAGACAGTCTATTAGTAATCTTCAAATATTCTCTTTTAAATGGTTGGAATGATATATGTATCATTTTAAAAGTGCACACGAATACTACGTACTTATCAACTTTATCTTTCATTAGTATAAGGATAATAGTAATAGTTGTTCTGCTTCACGATGTCTTTTTTTCTTAACAACAACAAAGCAGTTAAAATTTGTTCTCTTATCTTTCGAGTTATCGGCTATTGATGACATTGAATGTTTTATTTCAACTCATTACTCTATGCCCAAATATAATATAACAATTTGGGACGACCATGAATTAGAAAGTGTAGTACCTTTTTATTTTTTTTATTTTTTTATCGTGCGGAAATCCCTTCGGATACCCCCCCGCGTGCCAGCGGGGGCGGTTATGTCGGGCTTGAACCGACTAAAACCGCACGCCGTCTCGGATCTACAGACGCCGGGGTGTAAGGTTGCCCATAGAGCATATCCCTCGCATCCCGACTGACCCTGGGCCATCTCCGGTTTCGAGATGGCCCCCTCGGGTTTGGGAACCACGGTGTCCCCGTCTTGCCCCGGTTTGGGGGTGGGGCGCTAGTCGCCCCACCGAGAAAGTGTAGTACCTAATCATAAAAATATCAAAACCCAAATTATGGATCTCTCAAGGTACATATTAAATTATAATATTTTTATCTTTGAAAATCCGGGTTTCTTAATTTTATTTTGTGTTCAAATCTACCACGGCGACACAATTAATTCAACATCAAAGGAGTCAGACTTCTGATAGTGTTGAGACTCCTCGAGGGTTGCCACTCGCAGAGAGTAAGGGAAAGAAGAAGATGGAATGGTAGTATAGTATAGTGTAGTAAGCCCACGGAACTCTCATGAACGTACGGTAATGTGTGTTGACTGCGTATACATTTTGAAGTATCAACTCGTACCATTCATTCAAACATAATAGGTAAACAAGTAGTTACGCGAATTGAGTACTGAAATTTGATAAGAACGATTCTCACATACAACGGTACCTATCTATGATAAGTAAAATCTATGGCGCCGAGATAGCATTATCGATATTTGTTTGTTTACCTATGTAGTTTATTTCGTGTTTGTATTTTGTTATTTTGATAGTTAATTATACAATTTGTCGACATTTGGGTCGTATGACATCAAAAGTTTTCTCTTTTTATTTATAGTTCCTTGTTTCCATATCATGAAACGAATTTATTAATATTTGCTTTTTTCTTCTTAGTGATCTAGTTTAATTTCGCAATTACCTCAAAATCTGCATAAAATTATAAAAAAATAACTATATTATTCAATGAAATTCATTGAGTAAACTGCGATAACACAGTTTAGTTCGAATTGGCCATGGTGCCTATCATTGACGAAATTTTATCTTATTAGGTAAAAAAAAACCAGCGTAATAGTAGATTTTTAACCAAGGGGATAAAGCAGTGTCTTCTGTCGCGGGTGACGATTTAAATCGCGAGCGTAACGAAGGACTCGAGGTTTACTCCTGAGCGTAGCGAGGGTGTTAAAACTTAAATCACGGGCGAAGCGAGGGATTTAAGACGAGTCCTGAGTGTAGCGAGGGATTTAAGTTCACCCAAGACTAACATAGCTTTATCACCGAGGAAAATACTCTACTTTTCGTACCATTTGCGAAAAAATTAACACAATAATAATATGAGATAAGCATTTATTAGTTTTATTACAAAATAATGACAATTAAAAGTAAAAGTTAACATTCGAGACATTGGTCCAATTATTGATAGAGAGAGTTACATTTTTGTTTGGTACATTTATTGTTGATGAGTTGATTTGAGTATTTCTCTGTTCTTGCGTCTGAGGAACTTGCGTTTCATTGTAGATAGTATACGTCGGAGATAGTGGTGGTGATGCATCGTGAGTTGCGGACGAAGATAAGATGCCGGAAGTTGATGGTTGTGGCTCTTATGGATTAAGTTTTATATTTTTGTTAATTTGACTGCTTAATATGGTTTTATTCGCCATTGAGCTTTCGATATAACTCTCAGCTACTCCATCAGAGCTCCAACCACCGTGTCTTTTTATTGACGTAATATCCGCCCCTGAGTCCGCCAAGAAAGTCGCCGAAGTTCTTCTAAAGCAGTGATCGGTGTAGAGTTCAACATCTTTAAGTTTTAAATATTTAGCAATTTCCTTTGACATATTGCTAATTTTATTTTTGCCGATGGCTTGTCGAGTACATTTCCCATTCCGATAGTTTATAAAATATATATTGTTTTCCATGTTGGTGAGACGTAATGCTTGGTATTAATGAATGATTTTAGTATATTGTCCTTGTACAATGAATGACCGATTTTTCTTTGTCTTAGTTTCCTTTACATTAATCAGCAGCAACTCATTGGAATGATTTTCAACGTCCTCCACCTTTAAGTTTACAAGTTCACATCCGCGGCAAGCACTATTGAGTCCAATAATTAAGGCCACCTATAACAAAGATAAAAAACAGGTAAATATATAGAATAATTACCATTACTAAGATACGAAATATTCATAGTTAAACCATGTATACTTACTTTTGTGGCCAGAAAAATGTCGTCAGGAGCTTCATTAAGAATTTTTTCCACATTTTGAGTCGTAAAAATTTTAGACTTCTTTGCGCAATGCCCTTCTGATTTTCTTTTTAAAAAAGCCAGTCATTTTTGAATCCATTTATTTCAATGCTGTGTTTGATGCTTATTGTAGCTTTCAGTTTTGAGTATATGCACCAAAGTGTATTCGGATTCTTTGTCTTGGATAAATAATCAAAATAGACAAGAAGTACTGATTCTGAAATTGATAGGCCTTTCGCACTTCTCCACGTTGAAAATTCTTCATAAGTTTTTAAATAATTTTCCTTGGATTTTGTTGGAAGCAAATTATTTATAATTGCGGCAGCATTTGCACTGATGGAATCCGACAATTCACTGTCACTGTCGCTTTGATTTAACATCGTAACGTATTTTTAGAACATTAACTTATTTATAAAAATAAATTAAAATAAACTTAACGTTTATGTATTTGAAGAAAACAAAAACGCGGCAAATTCCTAGACTAATATTTTTTTGTCGGAAAAGCAAAGGCATCAAGCTCATACGGCCTCGTCGGTTTTCGTAATTTTATTTAATAATCATAACATAACATAAATTCACGCCTATATCCCCGAAGGGGTAGGCAGAGGTGCTAGCACCCACATTTCGCCAGTTTATGTTTAGGTCCCAATGTAATAGGTGGCGAGCCTATTGCCATTAACCGGGCACTTATAAACCTGCGATAAATACACACAAAACTTCGAAAAGCATCGAAAAGTCATTGGTGTGTGCCATGGTAAAATCTGGGATCGAAGCCGAGACCTCGTCTCAGCAGTCCATTACCCATACCACTAGGCTACCGCGGTTATTGATAATCATAACTGCATAATAAATGCGTATTCCTTCAAAACATCAACTTCAAAACAATGTAACGGTTAAAGTTTTATGGGGTTTTTAGGTGAAGATACAGAAATTTAAGGGGCGGCATATGCACTGAAAAATTTAATTAAATAATGAATGTAATTGATGTAATTAAGACTAACTACCAACTAGGGCGAGCAGAGAGAAATAAAAGGTTGATTACAATATATTAAGAGATTATAATCGGTAAGAGAGCGTTACATATATTTATATTAGGTATTGAGTAAAAGAACCTCAGGGAATGGATTCGCAATAAATATTCTGCCGTGGCGTTGTTCGGTCCGTTGTGCAAAGATGGTAGTATGCACTTAGCTAGTGGACACGTGGCTGATGTTGCTGGCGTGCCAGGGTCTCCGCTGGTGTGCCTCGCTACCGCCATTATGGTGCGAAGACCCTGGAAATAGAAAAAGTGCGGGTCAGTTTGTCACTAGGTAATTCCGTCCAAGTGACCCGCTAAAATAGCAGGTGAAGAGAATCTCCCAGCGGCAATGCAGCGTAGCTAGAAGCTATAAGAAAAAGAATATAAATAGGCAGCACAAGCTGGTGCCGCGACCTCTGACCGTAGAGGTCATCGGCCTCGTGGCACTAAATAGGTAGGCTGAAATAGCACACAGTATAAAATAACATATATTGAGCCATGCATTTTAGCAGGCAATAAGCTGCACCGCTGGAAAGTCTTCACCTGTAGAAAGAAGTAGGAAATGTTGATCTCAAAACTTACCCGGAGCCGACAGCAGTTGGCCACGGGGTCAAAGTGACCTTCCTCGGCGAAGGTTGCCAAGGAAAGGAACGATATAAGAGCCGTCAGTTGATAACTGGGCTAGTGTTGTCCAATCTCGCTCGCAAAACCATAGATAAATAGTAATAAGTTAAAGAAACATACTCAAATATCGATTCATTTACGGATATAGTTTTAATTTCATTTATAAAGAATCCACAACGTTACAACAATAATTATTATCAAACTTTTTCTATTTTATCACCTAAAATACTGGCAGGTCACAAATAAAGAATTAAAACTTCTAATTTAAATTTCGCGCTCGAAAACCAATCAATCAATGTTTTTTTTTAAACTGTTGGTTTATTAATTAAAATATGAATCGCACGCGTAATTTTTTTTAAGGCAGCATTCCATTTGCAAACAGCCTTTGCCCGCGAACGCCGCATATTATGATTCGAAGCGTGCAAACGGTCAAATGTGTGTATAATGCTTTATATACAAACTCAATGGTGTAAACACAGATGTAGTTCAGTATAAATTTTGGTAAGTATTCCAAATTTAAATCACATTCTCCCCCTAGAGGATGAATGAAATTCAGTACAATTTTCTTTCCCTGTTTTTAACAGATTAAAAATGACTATTGTTATGTTCGGTTTTTGTGGCATAGAATGTCACTTTTTTGAGCAAATGGTACGAAATAGTATATTATGCAACTAGTGAATAAAGGACGGATTTAAAGCGAGGGCCGTAGATGAGTCACGAGCAAGTGCAGGATTCTAATGATTGAATCACGAGCGCAGCGAGTGATTCAACTGTTAGAATCCTGAACGACGCGAGTGATTCATGGCCATCGATATAAATTCGTACTTTATTCAGGAGTTGCATACTATACTTTATACCATGACTTCGAGAAAAGACATAATTTAAGCGAAAATAGAAATTTAATCAAGAAATAAGAATTGTTACATTAATTGAAATGGACATTAAAATTAGAGCAATGACTGAAATTAAGCGCAATTTTCTTATTATTATCATTAGAGTGGTCAACTTGTGAAACAATATTTATTTCTATAAAGGCAGCAAAGAACACAAAACAGTTTTTAATCTAATGCCAAACTCCTTGTCGCAAATATCGACCAATCAAATCTCGAGAATTTATTTGCACCAAAGAGTTTTGAATTTCGAATCTTAGCGCAAGGAGTTTGTGTAAGCATTGAAATAGAGACCGGATATATTTTTGTGTTCCAAATTCAAACACCAAAACAGTGAATAAAAACAAAACAGTGAATAAAAGGCCTTTTTATTCACTGTTTTGCGTGAATAAAATAAGCTTTTTAGAGTAGGTATGGTATAAAATATATTATGATGTTAGAGTTCTTTTCTTTATTCTCTTTTGAACCTTTTTTGAGGTTGTCTTAAAGTTAAATCTTCGTTGCATTTTTTTTTATTTTGTTACATCCGTCAGCTGTGAACATTATACAAATTGAATAGGTATGTCATAATAAGTTTGACATTGGCGGTATAAACCTACATAAGTAAGATGGGTGTATGTGTTCCAAATGCATGGCAACATTACATACACTAATGTTTTATTTATCCAGTTGCCAACGTAATCTTAAAAAAGAACATAGTTTAATGTTTTATTCATTGATTTAATGTATTTTTGATCCTTAAGTTTAAAAAAATATTAGCATTCTGCACTTCTCCTATAAGCTATAAATATGCCAAATGTCACTCCTCCATCGCGTAGTTTTCGTAAAAAGCCATGTAAAGCTTTCCCTTCACGTATTATTCATATATAGATTTTGTACAACATGTTATCAAGCTACTGTTAACGAAAATATGTATTTCACGACACGACCATGAAGAAAATAAATACACTAATACTGGAAATGGTATTTCTGTATTGTTTTTATTTTCAGTAAGTACCTTTTTCTTTTCTTTTTCTTTGTCGTGTGGAAATCCCCTGGGATACCCCCTCGCCGGTCAACGGGGGCGGTTATGTCTGGCTTGAACCGACTAAAACAGCACGCTGTCTCGGGTCTTTAGACTCCGGGGTGTAAGGTTGCCCATAGAGCATATCCTTCGCACCCCGACTGACCCTGGGCCATCTCACCACTAACAGCATCGCTCATCCTGTCTCCTCTGAAAGCAGAGGAGTACGGAGAGCGATGTGTTCCCGCCACGTTGGGTATTGGCCGACGATCAATGCCAACCCTATGAAGGGGTGAAGGGGAAGCCATTGACTGCCGCCCAGGGTGTACCGGCCGCTCCGATTCCGTTCCCCCCGGACTGCAGCGGGATCGGAATCGGAGCGACACTCGAGGAGGTTACCCAACACACACCCCGGACAGAAAGCGTCCCTCAAAATGTTGATAATGTCTTATGTTAATTTCGTACTCTGAAACATGTGAAGAAACATTTTTTAGCGTTGTCGATGATTGTTAATAATACAGAAATAGTTATTATCTATTTCTAGAGACAATGCAATGTTTTAATTAGTCATAACAGTTCGAAACACGTCTGTTGGAATTGAATACCTTGTGGCAGAGACAATGTTTAAAGTTGCAAGAGTATTGTGTTACTATCTATCTAGTTATATATCAACTAAGTAATTCTGATATGTATTTCAGTAGTATAAAAAAAAACTTTTATACCATACCTACTCTAAAAAGCTTATTTTATTCACGCAAAACAGTGAATAAAAAGGCCTTTTATTCACTGTTTTGTTTTTATTCACTATTTTGGTGTTTGAATTTGGAACACAAAAATATATCCGGTCTCTATTTCAATGCTTACACAAACTCCTTGCGCTAAGATTCGAAATTCAAAACTCTTTGGTGCAAATAAATTCTCGAGATTTGATTGGTCGATATTTGCGACAAGGAGTTTGGCATTAGATTAATAAATATTGTTTCACAAGTTGACCACTCTAATGATAATAATAAGAAAATTACGCTTAATTTTAGTCATTGCTCTAATTTTAATGTCCATTTCAATTAATGTTACAATTCTTATTTCTTGATTAAATTTCTATTTTCGCTTAAATTATGTCTTTTCTCGTAGTCATGGTATAAAGTATAGTATGCAACTCCTGAATAAAGTACGAATTTATATCGAGGGCCATGAATCACTCGCGTCGTTCAGGATTCTAACAGTTGAATCACTCGCTGCGCTCGTGATTCAATCATTAGAATCCTTCACTTGCTCGTGACTCATCTACGGCCCTCGCTTTAAATCCTTCCTTTATTCACTAGTTGCATAATATACTATTAATTCCGTGGTATACATGAGAAAAAAAAATCGTTTAACAAAATTTTCACGCGTCCTAAGAGTTGTCGTAAAAATTAGATCTTTCCTTAAGTTTGCCGTATGTTAAGTTATAACTTCCCAGAATTCGTTCCTTGTTAGCGGCATTACCGAATAATTTAATAATACAGAGTTTTGTTTAAAGCGTTCTATGAAATAGTGTATCATTATGGAGTTAAATGTTACTAGTTATTGAATAATATGGTTTTATCCCTTTTTGACACAACAAAATCAATTGATTTTAAAATTTTATTTCTCGCAAAGTTTGTAAAATTTTCAAGCCAACACATTTGTTAAAATGAGACCTAAACGTTTCATTAAGAAAACGAGAATGACCGATTTCAACGTCTCAGAACACACAGTGCGACGCGGTGATTCCAGTTCTTGTAATCGAAATGCCAAGGTGGCCAGGCCAACCAACCGCCAAGAAAGGAAATTCAAAATATTAAATATCCGTAACAAAATATGTATTTCCCTATCCTTGACCTGTCAAGTATTTTTCAGACTATGTATCTAATATCAATTCTACTAATAGGTATATCAATCGAGGATTTTTTTTTACACTTTAAACGTAAAAAAAAGAGGTATTGAAACCAATACCTCTTTTTTTTATCAATCAACGTACTATAGTTGCAAATCAATAGATGTGAAATGTATAGAGAACAAACAAACAAAGAAAGATTTAAGTCATAGAATCGTGGCAAATAACGAACGAGTCTACCTATAGACCACGCCAAAAATTTCGACCATTTGACCTTGACGTGCAAACAATCACGCGAGCCTTTTGAGACAAAAGTGGCATTAACTGACAAAAAATGAACACTGCAAAATGTCTTAAAGTCCTGTTTATCCGTAAAATGCCTCACACGTTATCCTTCAGAGTCGGTATAGCTTTTTTTTTTACGTGCGGAAATTCCTTCGGATACCCCCCGGGGGTGGTTATGTCGTGTCTCGACTAAAACCGCACGGTGTCCTTCCCAAGTGTCCGTTGCCGGGCACCCCGGGTAAGCCCTCGAAAGGATAACCCCAGGGTTGCCGGCGGACTTTGCCCGCCACCGCGCCCTCGCCTGGTGGGGGGTAGAGTCGGTATAGCTCACAAACAATTTTATTTCAACTAGGTACTCAGTTTTGCCTACTAATTTATTATTCTAATTACACAAGTAGTACCTGCCTAGCTGTTGAAAAATGCTTAATTTTAAATCTAGTGATTTAAAATTAAGCAACTGGGACATAAATGAATATATTTATTATTATTTACAAAAAGGTACTTGCTCATATAATGCATATTTAATTGGTTCGTCATAATTTTATTAACAACTGCTTATTAAAAACTAGCTGTTGCCCGCGACTTCCTCCGCATTAAATTCGAAATAGATCAAGGTATGTTTACTTCTGTAGTTTCGAACACAACATGTATCAGGTTATCTATTTTATCGTCATATTTTCAATCATTTACATGAAGAAATAGAGGTTTATATGTAACATCGCAATTAATGCTACCCGGTTCTCTAATATAATAGCGTGATGATATTTATTATCAAAGGTTGAATCTCTAATCAACTATCTTTTACACGAAAGTAACTCTGTAATTTAGAAATTTCTTATTTTACTGCTCATCACCTTTTAGCTATAGCGTGATTTATAGTCCTAACGTTGAAAATGCCCGGGTCCTATGTCCTATCGAACTGCAGAAATTCGTGATGATCTGCTTTATTATAATAAAGAAATGATTCATAATAGATTTGGTTGATTTTACCTTGCTGCTCCTATTACACTTATAATAGCGTGATGATATATAGCGTAGTTTATGACTATACCCTATAAGAATGTTCATGCTTAATCTGTTCAGCGGTTTACAAGTGATGTTCGGACATTGATAATAAAAAGCAGATAGACAAACAGACAAGAATGATCCGATGAAACAATTCCCCTATAACACATGTAGATCGAGGAATCGTTTGAATACGTATATACTACCAATGAGCTCAGTAATTATTGGCTAGAATGATGTGCCAGAGAGCCCTAACCACCAAAGAGCTCCCTAAATTTTTCACTACTGGGATCACTTATTTGGGTCCTTAGTCGGAACTTATCACGGATTCCTCGCAGTACCGGCCGACAACGCGCCTTCCTTTCCTACCACCTGCAACGTGCTAACATCGCAAATTGCGATAAGACCTGTACAAGTTTATTTTTAAGTATCTTAGTCATTTGTATCCTTTGGTTGGTGTACAATAAAGAGTATCTATCTATCTATCTGTTTTGGACTCACAGTAAGACTCTCGAGTCTCTCGATAAACCGAAACACTGCCATTGAGATGCCAAAAAGAATTGAATTCGTATCGCCGAGACTGCTACTATTCTCCAGATATGGTGGTCCGTGGTCAAAAAAAGGTTGGGAATCACTGATATATAAGGTACGTTAAGTGTGGGGTGTGTGTTGGGTAACCTCCTCGAGTGTCGCTCCGATTCCGATCCCGCTGCAGTCCGGGGGGAACGGAATCGGAGCGGCCGGTACACCCTGGGCGGCGGTCAATGGCTTCCCCTTCATAGGGTTGGCATTGATCGTCGGCCAATACCCAACGTGGCGGGAACACATCGCTCTCCGTACTCCTCTGCTTTCAGAGGAGACAGGATGAGCGATGCTGTTAGTGGTGAGATGGCCCAGGGTCAGTCGGGGTGCGAGGGATATGCTCTATGGGTAACCTTACACCCCGCCGTCTGAAGACCCGAGACGGCGTGCGGTTTTACTCGGTGCAAGCCCGACATAACCGCCCCCGCTGGCCGGCGGGGGGTATCCGAAGGGATTTCCGCACGAAAAAAAAAAAAAAAAAAAAAAAGGTACGTTAAGTGTGTCCAGCCGATTATTTCGTCATTAGAGTTCCGTACCAGAAAAGGTAAAAAAAGGAACCTTTATAAGATCACTCTTGTCCGTCTGTCCATGTGTAACCACCGATTTTCTCAGGAACGGGGGCCTAGCAAGTTGAAATTTATACCAGATATTGAGGTCTATAGGGGACTATTGACCTCAATATCGGATATAAATTTCATTATTAATTTCATAAATTCAATTGTTATAATTTTTATACACCTAATAAAAATCAAGGTCATCAGCATCAGCTGGTAATCTATAAAATGACATAAAAAGTGTTAATAACATTAACTAGTTAATCTGCATACGGTCATGCATACGGTAACGTTAATAAAACTGGTTCTTTGCTTGAGTACTACGTTTGAATTCATTGTAACGCATACGCCACGGGAGCGAACGAAGCGTGTGTTCGTGTTAGGTTAGGTTTCGCTCAATGTCTTCCGCGATTTAACTACATAGCATCTGTTATGTACTGTGTAAAGTGGAGATATCTGCTACTTTGAGTAAGACTTCGCACTTTAACGGGTCATTTGCGGTAATTTACAGATTACCTAGTTAATTTTCATATTAAATCATCCTTATTAAATTTTATAGATTCCGTGCTCTAACGGGAACATACACACAGTGTCCCAGCCAAATTGAGGTAATATAAAATTCGTACCTACATTAACTTTCCCTCTAAAAACTTCTGTGATTTATTGCTTGTATTTTGAATAGAATAGAATCTAAATAAACTTCATTGAACACCAATCAAAATCTGTCTATCTGTTTAGTAGAGGTTTACAGGTTAATGGAAGGCTTTTGTCTAAAACAAAACATAAAACATAATTTATAGGCCATGAATTTGAGTTTTGTTATGTTAGTTATTTTCGGGACAAGGTTTATATGAAAGAAAATGACGCCGGGCACGAACAGCTAGTGTGTTGTGTGCTTATAAAAATTAGGTTAGATGAGTTGTGAACCCGCCGGCCGGTTTCAATTGTTTTGTTGCGAAATGTTTAAAGGTCTTTAGTCTATAGGTGTAAAGTCCATATCTTACTGCATCGTATCTGTAAACATGACCTACCGCACACTGTAGATCGCGCGCAGCTCGTCGAATGCGGTGGCCTCGGAAGGCGAGGCCGCCGAGCACATGAATGCCGCATGCGAATTTCAGTGAATTATATTATTAGCTATAAACACAAACTATTTTCTGTGTACCTTTGCTACCATTTCCTAACAATAACTAGCTAATATAATAACTGCAAGGTTATGCTTCCTAACCTATTTGTAATATATGTACTGAAAACATTCGTCTTAATGTTAGTGTTCTTAGTTTCTTACAGTTATAGCGTAGGTACCTATAATTACTTTTTGGTGTGTTGTACACGAAAGGAAAGCTAATATAATATTCTGAATTATTACCGGCATCCATTGATGACCGTCTCTGAACAGTCATTGAAATAAATATGGAAGATTGTGAGGCTGAATGGATGATGTATGTGTGTTGTGTGGTTGCTTGTTACTCCTTCATGCAAAAACGGCTGAACGGATCCGGCTGAAATTTGGTACAGGGATAGATTATAGTCTGGTAAAGCGCATAAACTACATTTATCCCTGGAATAGGTTCCCATGGGAAGCGAGAACGGGGACAGAATTCCATGCACGCGGGGAAATACTTTTTTAATTGCAATGGTGACACTGAGTTTTAGAACTTTTTATTTTATCTGTTTACAGTTCTATTAGAACTTTTAGAAATGTAAAGTTTCGAAAGATTGATAAAATGAACTAATTATCTATAATCTTCCTGGACCGATAAGCTAGTGGCAGTTTTCTTGATCTCAATTCTCAGTAGCGCTGCATTTTCATAAACTTGATCTGTGTCTTAGTTTAGATATCGCTCTTTTGAGTAACCAATACTACTTTATCAATGCACTAGCTGGCCCACCCCGGTTTTGCCTATGGCCTATTTCGAACCCCCGCTGCACCCCTTTAACCCATATAATATAACATTTACTTTCAATGGGTAAAAGAATTTTCCAAATAGGTTCAGTAGATACAGAAATTCCCCCTACACCCTCACAAAATTTTGCTTTTTATTATATACTAATATAATAAAAAGGTAGATTTCAGAACGAAAAGTACGAAAACACTGATTACAATGAGTAACCTTTAGAAACCACCACGCTAGGATACATTAATGTAATCAGTATTTGTTATGTTTATCTTTTATTATTAAATGCCATTCCACTACATATCATAGGTATATAAAGCAACATAGTTGCATTATCAGTAGGTATAATCAGCTAAACAGGCATGTAATGACATAGTGGTTGAGTGCCCAGATCGTTCAGTGTAATCGACAAGGCATCGAATAGAACGCGACCTACCGCATTCAATAATGCGTTTAGACATCTAATCTAAGCTCACTATGTGCTATGTACCAGAGCCCAGAACGAGATGTCGGAAATCACGTTGGACTAGTCTATCTATCTGTATAGCTTAATCAGTAGGTATAATCAGCTGAACAGGCATGCAATGACATAGTGGTTGAGTGCCCAGATCGTTCAGTGTAATCGACAAGGCATCGAATAGAACGCGACCTACCGCATTCAATAATGCGTTTAGACATCTAATCTAAGCTCACTATGTGCTATGTACCAGAGCCCAGAACGAGATGTCGGAAATCACGTTGGACTAGTCTATCTATCTGTATAGCTTAATCAGTAGGTATAATCAGCTGAACAGGCATGCAATGACATAGTGGTTGAGTGCCCAGATCGTTCAGTGTAATCGACAATCGAAAAGGTATCGAACAGAACGCGACCTACCGCATTCAATAATGCGTTTAGACATCTAAGCTCACTATGTACTATGTACCAGAACGACATGTAGGAAAACAAGTTGGACTAGTCTGTATAGCTCCTCAGCTTGACTTCATCAGTTAATTTATACCCGACTGCGCCAGAACAGGAGGGTTATGTTTTACGAAAGTATGTATGTATAATTGTTTGGCACGCTCTATGGCTATGGCCTGAACGGCTCGATGGATGTTAGCTTGAGAGTGACACTGGGTATATAAAAATAAAAAATAAACAATCTTTGGCGCTAAAATATATTATAGATTTAGATCGGACTATACTACACACGCCTGCCAGCTCACCGACGCACGCGGGATAACACCCGACCCCACCAGGCGAGGCCGCGATGGCGGCCAACGTCCGCCGGTAACCCTGGGGTTATCCTTTCGAGGGCTTACCCGGGGTGCCTGGTAATGGACACTTGGGGGAGGACACCGTGTGGTTTTAGTCGGTCCGATTCCGACACGCCCACACCATCGTTGGCACCGATGGGGTGAAGCCCGTGGGGGTATCCACACGTAAAAAAAACAAGTTCGCAAGATCCGCACGTAAAAAAAACAAGTTTGCAAGAATTACGGTAGATGGCTCCAGCGTCGCCTTGAGTCGTGTATAATAAATATATCGGGGAATTTCGAATATCTGGGACGTGTCTTAATTGGTCAGAGCATTCCCCATGTAAGGGACTGGTCGCGGGTTCAAGTCCCTGCCTAGATATTCTCTTTTTTCGATCTAAATCTGTAGGAAAAGTAAGCAAACTAATTGCTTAAAAATTTAATTCAATTCACTCGAACTTATCGAGTAGGCCGTAGGGTATCAAAATGAAGAGCTTTAAAAGGTGATATACATATATCAATATCAATGGCAAATATATGTATCATAACTAAAAAGTATACAATAACATTATTAATTTAAAAAAAACAAAAAACTCGACTGCCCTAACAAGACCGAAATAAGTTTGATAGCAGGCGGGCGGGACCCATTTGCAAATCATAAACCGAAAGAAAATTATTTTCAATATAAGGACTGTGTAGAAAGAAGAAAACTTGTGTTGGTTAAGAATTCCAAGTCTTTATGGCTTTATGGTGCGGCATTATACAAGAGGCACCGAACAGCTTGGTTCTTGGTGGTAGGTACAGTCATCGTCAGATTGATCTTGGCTTGCAAAGTACTCAAAATGATATGCCACCCACAAATTCAGATTTTTATTAGCCACATGTATTTAGCAGTGTTCATGTTGTTGTAAGCATCCAGAGTGGTCAAAACAGCTTAGCTAGCCGTTTTCCATAATTATGTTAGCTATCAAAGTGTTGTTCATATGATTTTGAGTACTTTGCAAGCCAAGATTAATCTGACGCTGACTGTACAGTAAATGAAATGAAAATAATGTTACCAAGAATCAATACGTAGGTACTTTGCCTCCATGATCGGGGCCTGAGGAGGGCAGTGAAGCGGGATAAAACCCGACCCCACCAGGCGAGGCCGCGGTGGCGCCGGCAACCCTGGGCTTATCCTTTCGAGGGCTTACCCGGGGTGCCCGGCAACGCACATTTGGGGAGGACACCGTGCAGTTTTAGTCGAGACACGACATAACCACCCCCGCTGGCCGGCGGGGGGGGTATCCGAAGGGATTTGAGCACGTAAAAAAAAGGTACTTTGCCTATAGTTTTTATTCATATAATAGTAATAACTCGTATTCTTGAATGTTGAAAATGTATAAAATCAGAACTGATTATAATATATTTATACATAGGTACATGCCTACAAAAATCGTGTGCCACAAAAATTGTCACCCACACTTGGAGGCGCTCAAAGCTAAATTTAGATTTAATTCCTCATCACAATAAGAGAATTTCGGATAGTAGGCTGTTATTAAGGGTTGAATTTAACGAAAACATATTAGAATACGATTTTTTGGCGACCAAATTATCACGTAGTTACATCACTTAGGTACATGTAATGGTCCCCCAAACCGGGGCAAGACGGGGACACCGTGGTTCCCAAACCCGAGGGGGCCATCTCGAAACCGGAGATGGCCCAGGGTCAGTCGGGGTGCGAGGGATATGCTCTATGGGCAACCTTATACCCCGGCGTCTGCAGACCCGAGACGGCGTGCGGTTTTAGTCGGTTCAAGCCCGACATAACCGCCCCCGCTGGCCGGCGGTGTCCGAGGGGATTTCCGCACGAAAAAAAAAAGGTACATGTAACGGATATTTTAGCAATTTTCTCAAGATGCTGGAACAATCTAAACAGAGTATATTATCAATTAGAATTATAATTGACAAGTTGTTACCCACGGCTCCGCCCGCGTGAAATTCTGATCCCGTTCCCTATGTGTTATTCCGGAATATAATCTATGCCTGTATCAAATTTCAGCCAAATCAGTTCAGCCGTTTTTGTGTGAAAGTGTAGCAAACATACAAACATACAATACATCTGATACATCCCCCAAAACTTGCGCATTTATAATATTAGTAGGATAGTAGGATATGAATAAGCACTTTATTTAAGGATTTTTTTATGCAGTATGACTTCCATTTTTGAATTGTTATGTTTAATCTGTAAACGTAGGTGTCATTCGTCATCATCATCACACTGATTACAGAACAGAGAATCTGTTTCCTGTTCTTTGTTCGTAATATTAGCACTGAAGTGTTGATTGTAACAAGCAAAACAGCCTGCTGCAATTTTTTTTTATTACATTCATAAATGACGCTGACAAAATCGAGGGTTAAGCCAGATAACTATTTTCAAAATTATTTCAAACTAATTTCAAAACTAGCTATTGCCAGGGGGGTGTCACTCCGCCGATCTGCGAGAAATTATAAGTACATGCCGGCGGAATCCCCGGGGTTGCTTATTCAGTGGTTGCCCCGCCGTGGGCCGCGACACTCGCGCGCGTGTCTCCCGCATACGGGCATAAGCATAAGGGCAATGAAGTATTGCATTGCTGCGGGTTGCAGAAACAATGATCAAAATTCGTATTATACGTCTTTAATAGATGAAATTTCAAATGATTTAATAGATGAAATTTCAAGATCAGTTGCAGGCTTAGACGAGACTAATCGATTTACTAGATACAAAGCATTCAACAACCAATCTAGTATTTATGGCAGCTTAAAAATGCCACCAAAAGATTTTATAGAGTATGTACAAAATTTAGAAACCACTTTCATAGAAAATTTTGAAAATTGTGTTCAAAGTAATCCAGGCAGCAAACTTATAGAACTTTTTAGAAATATACCTCCACAATCACCATGTGCATGTTTCCCAGTGGAATATGTATTAAAATTGTTTTGTAGGTTTCGCATATATGCAACAATTAAATTTAACAACCGGCAATTTAAAGATGGTAAAAAAAAGTATATAAAAGTAAGGCATTTGCAGTTAAGTAAGCAATAAATACAGGTCACGCCCGCGTTACCTTTAGTATTTACTTACGTAAACCAATAAAAAGTAATTTGTAAGTAAATATATTGTATTTTTTTTAATGAATTTGGTTGCTAGCTCCTAGACTATAAAACGCTTATCAGCTGGTCTAAACCAACTGTGACACTTGACTCTTTCTCTAGCGAGAAATTATATTGAGACGGCGTGCGGTTTTAGTCGGTTCAAGCCCGACATAACCGCCCCCGCTGGCCGGCGGGGGGGTATCCGAAGGGATTTCCGCACGATAAAAAAAAAAGGTACCTATCTCTTGGGGTGTGACTAGTTGGATCACCTCCAAGTTTGGTGCATCCTGGGCAACGTGGGCGATGACGCATCATTGATTGCTCCTCTGGAGTAGCTGGCGTCAATGTTAACGGCCAAGAGTCTGACCAACCGGCCCTCTTCAGGGCCAGCTGACTCCATTGCACGAGGGGGTCGGGGTATGGCGGGGTATGGCGGGCCTTGAAGGCCCGCGGGGGTGGTCGCTCCAGGTACCCCTCTGCTGTTATCAGAGGGGACACTGCGAATAGCACAGGGTCAGTCGGGGTGCGAGGGATATGCTCTATGGGTAACCTTACACCCCGGCGTCTGTAGACCCGAGACGGCGTGCGGTTTTAGTCGGTTCAAGCCCGACATAACCGCCCCCGCTGGCCGGCGGGGGGGGGCGGGTATCCGAAGGGATTTCCGCACATAAAAAAAAAGGTACCTATCTCTTTTGGTGCACTACTGTGAAAAAGTGACGGGTGTCGTTATGTCCTGCAACGAGAGTTGCCAAGCAATAAGCATAGTTGTGCTAGACAGGTACCTTATTCTGACATAGTCGATGCTTGCGCCACAGAATAGACAATAGTGCAAAGCTACCGTATCCGCTTACGATCAGGCGGACCGTACGCTCGTTTGCCACCGACGAAGTTTCAAAAAATGACAACCCTATCTTCGGCAAGGTGCGGAGTAATGTCGACCTTCGCGCCGGGCAATAGAACTCAATGACGGCGCGGCAGGCGTGCGGTCCGTTGCTAATAATAATTAATAGGCACGTAAAAAGGCGGCATTTGTGAACATCAAAACAGAGGGTCTTCTGTACTTGTACTATTATTTATTCTGTGCTATTGCCCTCGTAAAATACTGATTCAGTTCCCGCGACCTACAGGAACATATTCCCAGGATAAAAAGTAGCCCATGTGCTGTTCCAGACTATAATCTATCTCTACGCCAAAACGCCCAGATTCCTTCAGCTATTCTGGCGTGAATCATTACAAACATACATCCGTCCAAACTTTCGCATTTATAATAGTGGTAAAATGAATCCCTACGACATGCACGCACTACAAGCAGGCCTGGGTAAGATGGGGACACCGTGGTTCCTACACTCAAGGCCGTTGATGACCCAGGGTTAGCCAGGTTGCGAGAGAATTGCCTTATTGGGTCACCCTACACATAGCACCATATGAGACCTGAGATGGCGTGCGGTTTTAGTCGGTTCGAGTTCGATATAACCACAACCGCTCCGCGGCGGGGCTGGGTTTCCGTGGGGATTTCCGCACAGCAAGTATCACTAATACTTATTCTCTAATTGCTGATCCAATTTATAAACGAAGTGAACGACTTTTTTCAAAGTAATGGTGATAGCCACGTCCTGAAAGAATATAGGAAAGATTCATGTTTCCTATAAGAACACAATTGCATGAAGCATGAGAAAAGGCACATTTTATTGTAGTAAAACCGTGTAGTAAAATACAGCATTCTATTAGTGTCACTTGTGTTGTGATTCACGTAATAATGTGACTGACTCTTTATTTTAGTGAAATGTTGTAAAATGGATGGCGACTTTAGCAAAATAACAGGTGAGAAGTAAAGATAGGCTACTGATTCATGCCAAATTCCAAATAAATAACTGGCTAAATCTCATCTCACGGCGTGCGGCGTTTTACTAAACATGAATTCATTGTATATACCTAAATTCATTTAAATTTCATATTTATTTCCAACGTGGCCGTAAATGTAGTATCAAGGTTTTGTCCCATAACTATCGTACGTAAAGATTTATTTAGAATAACAATAGAATCTGATAACCGATACCGCTACATCCGTTCGTTAGTAGGTACGCACTGGGCAGATATACGAAGTAGTGATTATACCTAGCGTGCAGTTTATTTGATACTAACTGCTGACCGCGGCGGCGTAACGCATTATAAATAAAAATTCTAACAGTTCCCTGATCGCTGAAACACTACTTTTGCAGTATCCTCTAGTCTAGTAGGTACCTACTAAATGCGATGAAGACCATGTCTTTAACTTGGTAGACTTGAATACTTATTTCCAAGGCCTAACATTTGACTTAATCTTATCCGTTCCTTAATTAGAATGTAGGCATACTGATTACATATAACTATTTACAATAAATTATATAAACGATAACCTTTGACACGTTTCGAGATCTCTCTAAATTTATAGCATACTTAGCAGTTTTTTTCCCAAGATTAATATTATCAGGTAGGTATACCTAGTCCTAAATAAAAAAAAATATTTGCCTTGATATATTCTTATTATCCTTGTTTGTATCGCATTACTACTCCAAATAAAATATTAGTCAGAAATCAAATTGAAAATGGTGTAGGCATATTCATATAGTCCATAAGCACACATTACAGTAATACTTAGTTTTCTGTGATAATATGTAGTTAACTTCATAACAATAATAATAATAATTGTATTTATTGTCGAATTACAAAAATGATTCATTGTGTTAGTACGAACTTATATCTGTGTTAGTTTGCACATTAAATTGGAATTCAATATGATGATTACAGAATGATTACATTAATAATACAAATAACCTTCCTAATAACTGTTAACATTATATATCTATCTATACACTATCTACATATACTTACTTGTCCCGACTGACTGCCTGACTGACACACTGACTGATTCATCAACTCGGAGCTTAAACCGCTGAAACTATAAACTTAAAATTTCGGCAATAGATGCTTTGTATATTAGGCATCCACTAAGAAAGGATTTTTGGACAATTTCACTCCTAAGGTGGCAAAATAAGAGATGAACGTTTGTATTGAAATTTCATAAACCTTTTTTCCGTTTAGAAATGAATGAAGACGTTTATCAGTGTTCGTGTATCGAAGTCGGGTTCCAGGCCGCTAGTATTGTGTGAATTTTGCACACCTAGGATTATACAGCATTGTATTTGATAAAAAGAGGGTCTTCTTAGGCACCAGTATGATTGAACAACAACATAATGATTGATTGACTGTAGCTATTGCCACTCAATGAAATAAAAACAAACAAGATTGTTTGGTTGTGTGTGTGCACTCGAATGTTGCCATTGCTAATTAACCATTAACCCTTTCCAGAAAAGCCGATTATGTATAGCCTATAACCATATGATTAAATATACGGATTACCTATAAATAATCACAGATTACACAATAGTTCGTAACCAGCTGTTAGGAAAAATTATAAAATCTACCTAAGTTGGTTTTTTGTTATTTATTTTCTTCTCTAGGGAATGACAGCTCAGAGCAGCTTTTAGTCGGAGATTTTTAATTTTTATTTAATCTTAATTAAAAACGTTCTCATCCATCGTAAAATTATTTTATACTTTTTTGTATCATGAGAACATGATGTATAAACGGTAGAATAAAGTACAGACTACTAAAAAACAATAATCGACAGCACGTTAGAGCATCTATGTCCACTGCCAATTTGTATGCAAAACATATGTAAGTATATCAATGTCCGCTATGCGTTCTATTTCTGTTCCCAGTCTGTTTATTTTTCTAATTACCAGCCGAGAATTAGACGCTCGTGCTGCTCCCAGTTAAATTTATCTCGCCCTATTTCATAGACAATAATGAAAGTGGGTCATGGGGTTGTGGATCGCCACTAGTGTTTTATCGAAATGGATCGATACAGTGGATACACATCACATTGTGATACTATCTATTAAAATAACTTATTTGAATGGTGCTTTGATAAACATGTGGGGTATTTATAAACATTGACACAGACGACTTGCTTTACCTTGTTTACTTTCGTTCTACTACACTTCGCTCTGATGTTATTATTATTAAACTCAAGTGTATAATACGGTCATACTACTATGATATCTATGCGTGATTATGGTAATGCAAATGGATGAATTGATTGGTATCTCTGTTAGGTTATTGGTTGCGATCGAGAGTTCTCGGGATCGAACTCTGGCCATTACACTACCGACGTAAACCTCTCCTAACATAAGCCATTTAGCTAATCTGGAGGGGTTAACAGTAATTTCTGTTACTAGTACTTTAAAAAAAAACTGATCAAAAACAGTCTGTCGCAGTTGATTAAGTATACTTCAATCCCTTACGACTGTAATATCAAATTAAATAATTAATAACTAAGGCTTTCATCAGTGAAAATCCGTTTAACTAAGTTGAGTTTTGTTCAACGGATCTTATTTGAACTAACTCAGTTCAAATTTAATTTAATGCGGAAAATCCAGCCCGAATTGTCATAATGAGAAATTAATGAACATAACTTCACACCTGTAGGTGAGTAGGGGTACGCAGAGGTGTATTACACACCCACGATTCGCCGGTTATGTTAAGGTCTCAATGTAATAGGGGCCGAGCCTATTGCCGAGAAATTAATCGACAGCTAAAGCTTACGCAAGTGGTGTTTATTTATGTAAAGGTATATAGTTTAGGTTGGTTTGTTTACCAAGCCAGCGGCGGCCTACGTCTGCCAAAAAAGTCACGCACATTACATCACATACACAGCGAGTAATTCTTCACCATTTGTTCATTTGTTTACGAAGGGTATTTATTATAATATTTGTTTTGTATAACTAGAATTCTATGAAATAATAGGTAAGTAATATTAATATTGTAAATTAATAAGTAATATTGTAAATATGACAATGTCTGTCAGCTCTTGAATGTAGATGCAGCCTGAGCCTTTAATAAAATACCCTATTAACCAGCGAGTATTATTTTTGGGAAGTAAATATTCCTTAAATTGTTGACCCCGACGTGACCACGACGGACCAAGGACGGCAGTTTGAGTCGGATCTGTTCCCTCGTCTTTTAAAAGTTTGTTCCACTCAACGGGACACGGACGACTTCTTTCCATCCATGTGCTAACGGGATGATAGAACGAACTAGCTGCGTGCGCCCCGCGACTAGGCACGTGGCATTCTTCGCCCCCGTTTGCACCCATATATCCCAAACATAATTTATTTACAAGGCAATTTGCCCGATTGGATGACATTTATGATTACTGCTCCGCCTATAACCTTCCTCGATAAATGAGATATTTAACACAAAAAGATTTTTTCAATTCGAACCAATAGTTCCTGAGACTAGCGCGTTTAACCAAACGAACAAACAAACTCTTCAGCCTTATAATATTAGTAAAGATAGATGAGGACAGCCTTAAAGGAGGAGCCTCGTCGGCTGAACTCGTGTATGGCGAGGTGTTGCGGCTGCCATGGGAATTTATGCCTTCTGAATCGTGCGAAAAACCTATCGATGCGGCTGATTTTGTCGAGGACTTCAGAAGGTGCATGCACATTTTACGGCCAACTATTGCGTCCCGGCGTGCACAACCGGTCTTGTTCTTTTTTAAGGATTTGGCGACTGTCTCCCACGTTATGCTTCGTGTCGATAGCGTTCGTAGTTCGTTATAGTCTCCGTATTCCGGGGCCGCATCGTTTGTGATCTTCAAAATTATTGTTAACGGAAGGGAGTGTACGGTCAGCAGACAGAGTTAAACCTGCATACTTGAGCGCTGACGCAACAGTAGTTTCACCGCCGAGGGGCACGGACCCCAGTATCACACAGATGCTCGAGCCATCCTCTGTTAAACTTCCGCCTACTACTTCTTCAGCTACTCAATCCGTTCCTCGTCCTGGGACTGTAAGGTCAAGTGGAAGGTTCCGTTAAATTTGTAGTTCGTTTTTCGATGGTTCTTCTTTCTCCGTTGAGGGGTAATGTAGCAGTCTTAATTCTAGCATATAAGTACTATTTATATATATTTTTACGGTTCTTTTAAATTTAAATTGCGAATAATGTAAATATAACATTGTCTGTCAGACCTTGAATGTAAGGGCAGTATCCTCTGAGCCTTTAATAAAATACCCTGTTAACCAACGAGTAAAAAAAAAAATTATGACTATCATTTGGTTGTTTGGTTGTTGTTTGGTTGGTTGTTGGACTTTTGCTAATGCTCATTAGCAGGATCGTCAGAGCTCCTAGGCGAGGTTGATCTAAAACGAGCGAGTAAATTTGTTTAACAGATTACGGTGGAATTAGGTAGATTGAAACTTGATATTCGACACTTGTATCGTATTTATAGATATAGAAAATAATATATATGTATATGAGTAACTATATTGAAGAAACTCTTAACAGCCTGAGTTCAATACTTGCCTTTTTGCGAGTAGACGGCCGAACTAAAACTAAGAAAGTAAAATCAATATATCAAAAAATACGTATCACGTATAGAAAGCTATGATCAGCGATTCTTAGTTTAGGTGTACTGTGAACAAGTCATTCAAGTATAAGATAATATTAAGACAGCGTGCAGTTTTAGTCGGTACGAATCCGACATAAGCACCCCTGCTGGCCGGTGGGAGGAATACGGGGGGATTTTCGCCTGAAAAAAGGTACAGTCAACGAAAAAAGTGGCATAACAAATTCTAATTTATTGATCACTTTAGCTTGTAATCCTTTCATAAAATATGAAATATATTAACTTTGTCCTTTGCGGGCTTATAAAACTACTTATAAATTCATTATTAGGTACATGTATTCCAATGTAAAAAATGATTGTAAAAATGTTAGTGTAAATCAAATTTTGTCGTTAAATCTCGCCTTGAGGCTACTAGGGCGGAGAAATTATTAATGTTATCTTTAATACTAGCTGATGCCCGAGGCTCCGCCCGCGTGTTTATCGTTTTTTGGACATATCTCCGATTCTACTCAACCAATTGCAATCATGCTTTATAGATTTTGAGTCTGACCAAGACATATGTTTGATTGGAATTAGTTGAGTAGAACCGAAGTCATGACCAAAAGTTCCGATAACCGATATTCACGCGCGCGGTGCCGCAGGCTTCAGCTAGTTTATAATATTAGTAGGATGATTGAGTAACAAACATCGCCACAAACTTTCCCATATATAATATTAGTAGGAAGTAGGATGAATGTTTGTTTCCCTTGGTCACGCTATGATTTGAGAACGTATTCTATTCTCTATTTCATTCGCCTTTTGTAAGTTTTCCAGTACTTTGGAAAAGGGTCTTACGGAAAGAAAAATTAATAAAGTTCCACAATAATTAAATTATTTCGAAAAATTTAACGCCTTTTAACGAGTAGTAAATCTCCTAAACGTATACCACTCGCTGACCACTAGCTTATATGCACGCGGCTTCACCCGCGCGAAGGTCGGTTATCATTCATTGGTCATATCACCGGTTCTACATGACCAATTGCAATCAAACATACGGCAGATTTTAAGTCTGACCAAGACCTTTCTAATAGAAAAACCCGTTCATTTGACGTAACCAAAGTTTTTTTATTTATTTCCAGTGTACAGACACGACTAATTTTCAATTTTATAATAGTATAGACAGATATAGATAGATGTACTGATACCAAGTTTGTAGCAAGTGAAAAGATGTGGTCTATGCCTACCTCAATGGAAAAGCTACGTGACTTTTACCTGATGTTTGTACATGAAGTAGAAATTTACGAGCCACTCTGGCACTAGTCCGCTGTTTAAAAAACACTTCAAGTTTGCTTGAAGTTTAATTAATTATAGCAATTGTTATAATTGACGTGATAATTGATTGTGTGATTGTAATATTGACGTTTTATAGCCGCGGTAGCCTAGTGGTATGGGTAATGGACTGCCGAGACGAGGTCTCGGGTTCGATCCCAGGTTTTACCATGGCACACACCAATGACTTTTCGATGCTTTTCGAAGTTATGTGTGTATTTATCGCAGGTTTATAAGTGCCCGGTTAATGGCAATAGGCTCGCCACCTATTACATTGGGGCCTAAACATAAACTGGCGAAATGTGGGTGCTAGCACCTCTGCCTACCCCTTCGGGGACATAGGCGTGAGTTTAGGTTTATGTTATGACGTGATAATATAATCATTAAAATCTGTTGAATGAAAACAGGATGTGTAGGTACTTCAAAATACTTTATAAGTACTTAGACTGAGAGTGTAACTATCAATGCATGTCAAATAGGTACTTGGCGCTGAGTGCTTCGAGACGAATGATTAGGCTCATCGACCACTGCCTCTCTCGACACTGGTTCGATTTGAGCAGCTGTGTTCGACTCTAGGTCGCCGACGCTAGGCTAACAACCTTAACGATATTCTTCACTCACGAAGGTACCGCGGTCGTCGACCGAAGACGGTCATCTTTGCTCGTTCCAATTAGTGCGGTTAAGTATTTGTAGCGGGCCCCCGGTATGGGCCTCTCTTGCCCCATACACTCGCGCACTTATTAGCAATACGATTACTAAAAGTGCCCCACATCTGATTACCTGAGCGCATGCGCGAAGTTCACTCCACTTTGTTTTTGCGTTCAATGTCAGTGTATCGGCTAATTTTATCGCGCTTCACACATGCTACGTAACTATCTTGTTTGGCGAGGCCAAATGACGATGTGTTTTGATTTGATTCCTCTACCCAAAACATGTGAATGTTAACAAAGAGATAAGTGTATCCAAAGTATTGTAAAACAATTTACTTTCGTTTCAGTTATAATATTACTTAATAGTTTATGTTTGTATAAGATACATCAGTGTACCAAAGTAAGTTAATTTAGTAAATACTATATATCAACCAACCTGAGCCTAAAATATCTGGTTTTGGTGAGGCCTATAAGGCAAGGAAGATAGTGGCCCTGTGATCAGTTTCTCTTGTTGGATGGAGTCGGGATAATACTCGTTTTAGAAATCTTTAGGAGAGACTTAACACTGAACTCCAATGGAAGATGGAAGTCGTTGTTTTCCTCCTCATAATCTGCAATCGGCATTTTATCCATAATCAGATGTGTGCAGTGGCAGAATTTAACATCTCTTGTCTAAGTCCAGCATTTTAAGGCGTGTTACATTTTCGTGTAGCCCGTTCTTTGCCAGTTCATTTGCGTGGTTCTCTAATCTTTCCTTGTACTCCTTGCTGTTGCTATCGACCTCTTCTTTGACAGATAGGCATTTCCATGTATGTATGAACATCTTTATTCCTTATTTTTCTAGAATTTTTATTTAATTATTATTAAATAAAGATTGTAAAGTGCGCTTTGAAGATTGTTCTTAAGACCCATGTTTTGAAATCTGTGGGATCTTGATATTGGAGTTGCTAACAGAGCCCAAGAGTACTACGCACATAAATAAATAATATATTTTTAATAACTAATGTTACACCAAAACCCTTCGTCACCGTAAAGTTCTGCGACTGCGACTACCAGCAGCTCTTACCTATATCGTGTTACGTGTATAATGATCAAAGTAAAATATTCCTAAAGAACACTAAAACATATTAATAAAAGTTTATGAATAAGTTTCGTGTTCTTAATTATATTCAATTTATGATGACTATTAATGAAGACTATTAATGAAAGGCCCTGAACGCAACGAGTGCTGGAAACATGTCTGCTGTATATATATATATATATATAGCTAAGTAATTACAGTTTTTCTTAATTGTCAAGGTAGATAGATGTCTGTGTGCAGTAGGTAGGTATTGGGGGTATGTCGTGCGGTCGAACGAGGTGAACGTGCCGGTACCCGCGTCACAACACGACGAGCAAACTCTTTTCGTCGCTATTTCCGCAACAAGTGTTGTTTTGAAGATAGAGGCCCCAAGCGGGCAAGCGCAGGCGTCATGCCCGTGCTTCGCATCTAGTGATTGCCATTATCCATATAATTTATAACAACATTATAATTAAATTGTTGTTAAATTGCTTAAATGCGATATGTATTCTTGGTGTATTTATTTCACTGTAAAATATAGGTACCCACAATCGCCCATTACTTTAATGTTTTTTTTTAACTTTCAATTAAAATATTTGAGGAGAAAGTAAACTACAACTAGGAAATAAGAGGAAAATCTGATATCAATTTTTTTTTTTTCGTGCGGAAATCCCTTCGGATACCCCCCCGCCGGCCAGCGGGGGCGGTTATGTCGGGCTTGTACCGACTAAAACCGCACGCCGTCTCGGGTCTTCAGACGCCGGGGTGTAAGGTTACCCATAGAGCATATCCCTCGCACCCCGGCTGACCCTGGGCCATCTCACCACTAACAGCATCGCTCATCCTGTCTCCTCTGAAAGCAGAGGAGTACAGAGAGCGATGTGTCCCGCCACGTTGGGTATTGGCCGACGATCAATGCCAACCCTATGAAGGGGTGAAGGGGAAGCCATTGACCGCCGCCCAGGGTGTACCGGCCGCTCCGATTCCGTTCCCCCCGGACTGCAGCGGGATCGGAATCGGAGCGACACTCGAGGAGGTTACCCAACACACACCCCAAGAATCGTTACCCCTAGAGGAAAATGTTTATTACCTGGTTTTCAAAATATATGTAGTTCTTGCTTCGTGCTACGGTCCAAACGACGGGTACCCTCGATCCTCCGAGGGGGCCATCTCGAAACCGGAGATGGCCCAGGGTCAGTCGGGGTGCGAGGGATATGCTCTATGGGCAACCTTACACCCCGGCGTCTGTAGACCCGAGACGGCGTGCGGTTTTAGTCGGTTCAAGCCCGACATAACCGCCCCCGCTGGCACGCGGGGGGGTATCCGAAGGGATTTCCGCACGATAAAAAAAAAAAAAAAAAAAAAAAAAGGGTACCCTCGATCCTACGAATAAGCCTCAATCCCACAACTAGGATCCCAAATGTATTTCATACACGGAGGTTACGTCGATCGCTAGGTAATGGAGATTCATTGAACAGACATACGAGTCGACAACATTGTACAACTTGTCTTTTGTCCTATATATACCTTTTTGTATGTATTTACAAAAAAAAAGTATATAAGTATGTTTATCCGCAGTCTGGAACCCATAACACAAGCTAGTTAACCTATGCTTACTTTGGGTCTAGAATGCGCTGTGTAGAATGTCGTAGAATATTTATTTATTTATTTATACCTTTGCATCGCTCTAATTGTGGTATCAGGTGGGCCGTGTGGTTGTCTGCCACCTAAGTGGTATAAAAGAAAAAAAACAGTGATCAACATCTAACTCTAGTTCAAGTCAAGTTATACTGTGACGTAATTGCACATCTTTGCTCGTGTTAACAATGTACATTGGTACCTGAACCATCTGGCTTTTAATTATTTTAATGCAATCTCGTAAACTTTTTACTTTTTTAAATATAACTATCATCAATATATACTTGCATTACATAACGTAACATAACTTCACGCCTGTATCCCCCAAGGGGTAGGCAGAGGTGTATTACACACCCACGATTTGTCAGTTATGTTTAGGTCCCAATGTAATACGGGGCGAGCCTATTACCGGGCACATGGCTAAGCGAGCGATAATCAACATATTTTTTTTATTGAAATTATTGAAATAATAATGCAAGTATTTAATATGGATATTGTATAACTCAAGGCAAAAGGCGTTTTTATTAATTATATTTATGTAGAATCGTGTTTTTCCAGGAAGTACTCATAGGTAATGCCTATATTAAGGACAAATTTCCATCTAAATCGGAAGCCCGGTTTCGGAGATACTAATATGTTACAATAATGTTGACTACCTAAGTTAAGGTTGTCAGTTTTCTAGCTAACTGGTGTCGGTTTTTAGTGACGGTGTGCGCGCGCATCGTAAAAAAAATCTGGCATCATTTTTCACTAACGCGCCAAAAGAAGTATAACTTCAACATCAGTTGTACTAAACCGAAAGTAATAATTTTATACAAAGGTTGTGCTGATCTGGGGTTATCCTTTCGAGGGCTTACCCGGGTTGCCCGGCAATGGACACTTGGGAAGGACACCGTGTGGTTTTAGTCGGTCCGATTCCGACACGCCCACCCTATCGTAGGCACCGATGGGGTGTAGCCCGTGGGGGTTTCCACACGCTAAAAAAAAAAAACTTACGCACCACAAGGTTTTGAAATCAGCACAACCCGTGTACATATAAAATTATTATTTTCGTTTTTAGTACAAGAATTTTTGTGAATAAAAGTTTTTTTTAAGGACTATTGACTATTTTTTACCTTTCCAATTTAGCATTGCTGCTACATTTACTAAATGCATAGATATTTATATGTACGTATGTTCATTTAGATTCACCATGAACCTACATTTTCATTTTTCAATTCTATGTATTCCTACTAAACCTATTCCAAGAGCGGCAGCACTGCCGCTTGCTGTCGCGACACACCACGACCGCAGACAACCGGCAACACCAGTTGTGTCGCTGACGCTGGCCGCAGCGTCACATCACGTTGCGTTGGCAAGATCAACAAGTTAAATAAAAAAAAAAACAAGAAGACGACTCAAACGACCTGTAACTCGATGGGCTTGCGTCGGTTCATTACAGAGTTCCCATGATCACCTTCCAACTCCATCATCAGACCCTGGTTACCATTGAAAGACAAACTACTCGTTACGACGATTCAAACGAGCCCAAGCTCGATGAGGTTGTGATAGGAATTTCGCAAGGAAACGCATTGAAAAATTCTTGCGGCCACCTTCCAGCCCCATCATCAGATCTGTACTATGTCATCATAATATTGCATTGTCACGTGATTTACACATGTATGCAAAATTTCAGCTCGATTGGTAACCATCAAAATTAATTTTCCATATTTGATGACAAACATCGAGACAGGTGAAGCTAAATAAAAGCTTGTAAAAATGAGCTTTTCAGCAGAAGATGAAGAAAAGTTAAAAAAAATTGTTGCTGGACATCCAGTAAAGTATGACATATCCCTTCTCAGCCATCGGAATAATGGCGCACTTCGGCAAAAAAAGTGTCACAGTATACAAACATTATGTTTGTACATTGTGACACTTTTTTACCGAGGTGTGATGTAGTTAAAGATAATGTTTGGACTATAATTAGCCTTAACACGTCCGACATTCTGTCTCGCGTAAAGGTACGGGAACGACTGAGTTATTTTGCCACAAGACAGGCGACTGCAGCGGCAATGCAGCTGTGGTTGGAATGCAATTGTCGCTACCGCAGGCGACACTGCGGTCGAACGCAACCGCAGGCAGCATCATATAGAACTACATATTGTCGCTGCGGTCGATATTGCTATACAATCTGCCTGCGGTTGCGGTCTGCCGTCGATCTCGGAATGGCACCTTTAAAAAAACAAAGATGAAATGTTAATTTTGATTTTGCCATGTAGTTACAAGTTCGTTATTAGATGTCGAATTCTATAAACATAATTAAATGCCAAATGCTTTGAGATCATTACTTCATCAGACAAATATATCAAGAATTATGGAAATTATGATTCTTCAGATGTCAGTTTAGATTGCTTATTAATTTCCACGTAATAATTCCGGCCGCGTTTATCTACAAATATAAATTGTGTGAATAATTATTGAAATGTAAATACTTGCATTTTAATTGCTGTTAAACATGTATTATTAAATGTTGAATATGAAAGGTTTATGTGTTACGAGTATGATCGAATGGTGAATTGCGCCGCAATGTTGAAAACCAATAGGCTAACTTCTAAAACATGTTTTTAAATGTTTTCCCAAGTTCAAGGCTATGCATAAATATGCGTGATTTGAAAAATCGTTCAAGCTGGCTGTGGCAACTGTAGTCGCTTTCAATAAATTACATTTTCAGAATTTTTTATAAAAAATCCCTGATGTCACACGTACGCATAGTTTATGACATCAGTCTGACATCAGTTTAAAGCGGGCTGCAGACCTGCAGACCAATAACTAAGCTATGCCACAGTCAAACTAAACCAGCTTTTTCTTTTTTTTACGTTCGGAAATCCCTTCGGATACCCCCCCGCCGGCCAGCGGGGGCGGTTATGTCGTGTATGAACCGACTAAAACCGCACGATGTCCTGCCCATGTGTCCATTGCCGGTCACCCCGGGGAAACTTAACCAGGTAAGATAAACTAGTAATATGACCCATGCACGCCACGAGCTGAGAGATTCAATTCAAGAGACAATTCAAGTTTAATTTGTTTTTTTTAGCTTAGCTCGTGTAGCTGCGCATAGATATAAAAAAACTTTGCTTCGCATTTATTTTAGTTAGCTCACATAGCATAGTTTGCATAGTTCGGCTACTGCAGTAGCTATACTAAGTTTGTTTAGTTTTCAGTCTGCAACCTATTACGTCATAATATATTGTTTTGATTTACATGCCAAAGATATGGTAAAGCAGCAATTCAACCTTCAATAAATGGTCGAGGGTTCTTGAGTGGTGAGGACTGTGCGCGGGGTGAGAGGCGGCCACCATTCTGCATGGCATGAATTCCGAACGCATTCCATAGACGCAGCCGATGGACGACCTAGGCATGGTATTTACTGTTGCTTATTTGAATACCAACCCATAATAACATAACATAACTTCACGCCTGTATCCCCGAAGGGGTAGGCAGAGGTGTATTACACACCCACGATTCGCTAGTTATGTTAAGGTGTATGTAAGGTTATGTCAATATAATCATACATACATATACTTATTACGTACTAGCTGTTACCCGCAGATCACCCTGCGTGGAATTCCGATCCTGTTCCCAGGATAAAAAGTAGGCTATGTCCAATCTAGACTATAATCTCTGTGATAAATTTTATCCAGGTCCGTTCAGTAGTTTTTGCGTGAAACCGTAATTATCATCCATCAATACAAACTTTCGCGAACTGGCCGGCAACCCTCGTTCCGAATTAGAATCAAGATATGTTGGTTACCATGTAAGGGGTAAGGTAAGGGGTCTGCCAGAGCTTATAAATAAATTAGAGTTGAAGGTAGACACAGGGACATCCTATGTAAGCCTCTAAAAGAGTTAGGAGGAAGGGTATCTTCCTTACAAAAAGGGAGGGACCAGTGAAAAAGAAAGACATAATAATAATAAAATACCTAACAAAAGCTTTTTTATGGGATAAAATCGATAGCCTATGATTTCTGCCTGTTTTCTCAAACATTGACAGGGTCCAGCCTGCTGTTATAACATTACACCTTTGTGGAGGAACAGGGTGTGATGTTCTCCCAACAAAGGGAGGATCCTCCGACCAGGCAAGGTGATTACGCCTGGCGGGCCGCGGCCCAACGGTTGTAGTTGGGATGTTGTATATTATATATGTTACTCAGCGCGCGAACTACGTTTTCGCGATGCAGGATTGTGACGTAGGAATCACGTGGTAGTTGTGACATAGTCGACGGTTGTAGTTTAGCTTGTTGTTTTTCATGTGGTATCGCCACACCTTTTTTATTGGGATTAATTCTATCCAATCCACATTCCCAATCAGGCTGATGAAATAACAGGTGATTAAATTATGTAGCATAAAACAGGTACCTACTTTGGACCATAAAATAATCTGGAAACTTTAACTATCAGAGAAACCGCAACGAATTTGAAATGTCTGCTGATTAAACTTAATCAAAGAAGCGAATGATGATAGCATTTAAATTTAAACTATTAAACAAGTGAAATGTAGGGAAAAACTTCTCAAGAAGAATTTTTTATTATGTTCTTGTTATTTAAAACAAACTAAAAATTTATAATCCAACGAGCCGAAACTCGAAGAGGTTGTGTCGTTTCATTGCGAAGTTCCTATAGCCACCTTCCAGCTTCATCATTAGATCAGCACCCAGCTCCATCTTCAGACCCTGGTTACCATTGCAAGACAAACTACTCGCCCAGACGATTCAAACGAGCCCAAACTCGATGAGGTTGTGTCGTATCATTGCGAAGTTCCTATGGCCACCTTCCAGCTCCATCATCAGATCAGCACCATGTCATCATAATATTGCATTGTCACCGACTTTCTATGACCACTTTCCAGCTCCATCATTAGACCTGGTTACCATTGAAAGACAAAGTACTCGTCAAGAGGATTCAAACGAGCCCAGACTCGATGAGGCTGTGTCATTTCATTGCAATGTTCCTATGGCCATTTTCCAACTCCATCATCAGATCAGCAGCATGTATTATTAATAAAAAAATGAAATTACTTCGGGCCACCAACCAGGTGGACACCGAAGTCTTAAAATCACGCAAAAAAATCAAAATCTTACACCCACTTTTTATCACTTTTCTCAACGTTTCACATGATTCTAAGTCTTATTAAACAAAAAAAATTTTTGTGTCGGTCTGTCTGTTGGTCTGGATGTCTGAATGTCTGGATGTCTGTTTACGCAATAACTCAAGAACCACTTATCCGATTTAAAAAATTCTTTCGCCAATCATCTTGTTTGGTTAATGGAAGAACTGATTAGATTTTGGGGTTTGTACGTTCAAGGTTTCGGGTACCTACCATACAAAATGGTCCCTAAAAAACTTTTACAAGTGAGTTTCTTTCGAGTTATCAGAGTAACGCGTATTTGACTTTGACATTTGAGTGACAATGACAGTACATATATTGTATATTTACATAAAACAACCAGACTCTGAAAGAAACTGAAATATAAAATATATTTTTTTGTGTTTTTGACGTCGAAGAGGTTTGATTTGATTTGATTTTCTTCATATTTATTGCTCAGTATATAAAGACGCGTCGAATAATATGCATAAAGCCTAAGGTCTGTAATTTTGAATAAAAATACTGCAACAAAAATATCTAAGTTTGGCCTGAATTTTGACAATCCGTGTGATTTCCAACCCACTAGATTTAGGTGGAAGTTTACGATCCTTCTTAGCTTTCGAAGAAGTACCTTTTTTTTCGTGCGGAAGTCCCCTCGGATACCCCCCCCCCCCGCCGACCAGCGGGGGCGGTTATATCGGGCTTGAAATGACTAAAACCGCACGCCGTCTCGGGTCTTCAGACGCCGGGGTGTAGTTTGCCCATAAAGCATATCCCTCGCACCCCGACTGACCCTGGGCCATCTCCGGTTTCGAGATGGCCCCCTCGGGTTTGGGAACCCCGTCCCCTGTCCCCGTCTTGCCCCGATTTGGGGGAGGGGTGCTAGTCGCCCCACCGTCCCGGCCTGCTTCTGCTGGGGTGACAGGCGGCCTCAGTCTGTCAGTCCGCCATCGTGTGCAGCCCCCGAGTCCTCGCTCGCGTCGCAATGATGGCACTCAGGCGTTGGCTCCTTCCTGATCCGATGCAGGTGGTCCCGGAGGCTCCCCTTACCGGAGATCACCTGCGTCGGCTGCGTCAGTCGGTACAACAGGCTTCCGTGTCGCCTCTCTAGCCTCGAAGAAGTACCTATCTACTATTACTTTTCGGATAAAATTCTCCCTTAAATTCCTTAATTCAGTTGAGAGAGAGCTGCCGCTTCGGACAAATAGAACGGATGCGCATCCTAGACTTGTCTTTGTAAAACCCCGCGCAGCTCTTAACTAACCCCGCCGCTCACTCCGCGCGGGGGGTGCGCGGGGCGTTACAAAGACACGTCTAGGACGCGCGTCCGATCTGTTTGTCCGGCACTTAATGTAGCTACCATGGTTACATGAGTTCTCAGAACTTTTTTTGGTGCGAACATCACAAGGTCATCGACATAATTTCTACTACGATGTTTTTGATAGGATCGATCTGTTGTAATTCATCTCTCACATCAATTCCGGGTCAATGATCGAGACTTGACGTTGTAGGTTGTAGCAAGCCTTTCCACGTGTTAAGTAAGTATCATTATAACTGTACCTTTTTTTTTTTTTTTTTTTTTTTTTATCGTGCGGAAATCCCTTCGGATACCCCCCCGCCGGCCAGCGGGGGCGGTTATGTCGGGCTTGCACCGACTAAAACCGCACGCCGTCTCGGGTCTTCAGACGCCGGGGTGTAAGGTTACCCATAGAGCATATCCCTCGCACCCCGGCTGACCCTGGGCCATCTCACCACTAACAGCATCGCTCATCCTGTCTCCTCTGAAAGCAGAGGAGTACGGAGAGCGATGTGTTCCCGCCACGTTGGGTATTGGCCGACGATCAATGCCAACCCTATGAAGGGGTGAAGGGGAAGCCATTGACCGCCGCCCAGGGTGTACCGGCCGCTCCGATTCCGTTCCCCCCGGACTGCAGCGGGATCGGAATCGGAGCGACACTCGAGGAGGTTACCCAACACACACCCCATTATAACTGTACCTACTCTGTGAGGAGGTGAGCACTTATCAAGCGAGTACACGTATTGATTGTAAGTAAGGTGGTTCAAAGATATCTATCGGTACACCCAAAGTCAGCATGATCTTCGATCAGGCGACCGTTAATGAGTCATCACAATCGATGGCGGCTGCGACGTAAACAACCGAAGCTCCTCCCTGCGAGGCCACCGCGCGCAAATAAACGTGCCTCTCATGGGTGTACCGCCAACTGTTTTGTTTGACGCACCCGCTACAACACACACATTTAGTATTTATTTTTGTGTGCGTAGCATTTATGTATATCTTATACTGTTACATATAATTAACTTCTTACAATTCAAATATACACAAGTCAACCTAAAATAGATATAGTGAAAGGAGATAAGCGCAGACAAGTCGCAACTAAGAGTTAGTTACATACAATTATTAGAATCGAGTTGTTATTGATTTGGTCGTAACTGTTGAAAATGTAACTGTGATAAGGTTGTGATTGTCAACTTGTTTCCAATTTCTGGAATGTAAAGAAAATCTGTTTATATAGATCATTATTTAATATATGTAGCCATGATTAATATATTGAGCTCGTTTTTCAACGTATCAAAAATAGAAAAAATTCAACATTTTGATTTCTTTCTACTCTTTGCTTGTTGGTTAACATCCGTTCAGTCAGGAAGGAGATAACTATGAAACAATAAACTAGGTATAAAGCCATACGCGAGCGCGTGGGCCGCCGCCGCCTCCTTCTGCGAGCATGTAATGCTCGCGAAGGAGGTGGCGGAGCGCGCTCGGGAGAGACTTAGAACTCTCCCGGTCCGCCGAGCCCGGAACTTGCTCGCCGCGCGTCGCAGGCGACTCAGGCGCCGGAGGTCGCTTAACGACCTCCGTCCTCCATGAGCGCAGGCCTGGGGGTGGCGGGTGAGGCCACCTGTCACCCCAGCAGAAGCAGGCCGGGACGGTGGGGTGACTAGCGCCCCTCCCCCCTAAACCGGTACAAGACGGGGACACCGTGGTTCCCAAACCCGAGGGGGCCATCTTGAAACCGGAGATGGCCCAGGGTCAGTCGGGGTGCGAGGGATATGCTCTATGGGCAACCTTACACCCCGGCGTCTGTAGACCTCAGACGGCGTGCGGTTTTAGTCGGTTCAAGCCCGACATAACCGCCCCCGCTGGCACGCGGGGGGGTATCCGAAGGGATTTCCGCACGAAAAAAAAAAAAAAAAGTATAAAGCCATATATTATTATTACCCTTTTAGGTTTCAACTATTACGTTACGTACGTAAGCCACATCGGTTAGGTACAACTACACTGGTGTTTGGTAATCCACGGCTATCGTTTCAGAATGTAAGAAGATTATTGCAATGACAATTACCGACAATGTGTGAGTGGCGGCGACTTTAAACGATAGGCCACTAGACAGACTCAGCCTAGATAGCCTTCCTTCGACATTTAAGGTCTAACTATTGAAATGAATGGTAAAAACTACCCTTGACACACCTACGATAAATGTCGTATGATGTAATATATGAAACAATGAATTAAATATCAAATTGACTTCATCAATAACTGTGTATGGGATTTTGGATTTTGCCAAGCTTTGAGGATATTTAGGCTGATCTTCACCATCGAAAATCGAGACAATAAAATTTGTTACTATATCTGAATCGTGGCTTCGGTACCTACATAAACAGTAAACATAAACATAGGTCTATGTATATGTATAAACGTATTAAGCGAATGTCGAAGCTTTTCAATATAAAGGGTAAATAGAAGTAAAAGCTGGTATTAAAATGGTACACAGTAGGCGTAAACAAAAGTGTCTTTGTGCAAAATAGACGGTGACTTCAAATGCAGATAACGTGTAGGCCCAGGCCGTGCCACCGGCCTCACTTTTATTACATTCCCTGAATAAAAAGCTCGCAACCGTAGGTTTTCCTACGCACAGTCTTATGTACGTACAGTAACCGTCAAAAGTAGATGATCAATTTGAGATTTTAATAAACCGGCCTAGTGCGAGTCGGACTCGCGCACGAAGGGTTCCGTACCATTATCTATGCAATGGGAGCCTCCCTTAACTTATTTAATTATTTTTTTTGAATAAATATAAAATTAAATATTCAGGGAATATTTCAAACGTCGACCGGTTAATTATTTATATTTCGGACACGTCAATTTGACTTCACCTCGCCTGATGGTAAGCTGAAGCTAAAGTCTCAGGAAAGAGGAGGAATTATTTACTCTTCGCTGTTTTTAGTATTTGTTGTTATAGAGCACCAGAAATACATCATCTGTGAAAAGTTCAACTCTGTCTAGCTTTCACGGTTCAAGAGATACAGCCTGGTTATTGCCGTTATTAATATCGAGCAAAACACGGCAAAAATCAAATTTCTTGTATGGGAGCCCCCATTAAGTATATATTTTTTTCTAGTATTTGTTGTTATAACGTCAACAGAAATACATCATCGGTAAACATTTCAACTTTCTAGATATCACGGTTCTTGAGATACAGCCTGGTGACAGACGGACGGACCCTTTGGGTACGGAACCCTAAAAAATTAATTGTTTATAAATTAATTGCAATTGTATGTTAACTATACACTAACAATTTAATTTTATATTAATATTCAGTTTGTTAATTCTAATAACAGTCTAATAATAATTTTTGTTTAGAGTTTTAAATTTAAAATCCATCAATCATCATCTATTTTTGACGCTGATTTTTTTTAACTTTGAATTTTGATATGGATTGTAGGTCGCAATTGTTGTGTTATTTTCTTTACTTGTGTTACGCGTGCATACCTATGCATACCTAGCTAGTAATTAATAAGATATACTAAGATTTTTCCTAAAGGTACTTGTCCAATGAATCTAACCGTTGGAATACTCCATTTCATTGCGACCACTTATCACCAGCACCACACTCACCACGGCAGTTCCAACGTTTGCTAACTTACCATTAGCGATAACACTTGGGTACTGTACATCAGTTACATATATCATCTACTAAATCGATAGTAATAGGTTTGTATTATAAATGAGAAAAACACTGTGTGTCCGGTCACCTTTTCACGCCACTGAACCGATTTTGTTGGCATCTTAGTAGGTAATCAATATTTACTTGATTACAACAGATACCTTCTTTATTTCCGATCATTGTAGATTGCTTTATGGGCAACCTTACACCCCGTCGTCTGAAGACCCGAGACGGTGTGCGGTTTTAGTCGGTTCAAGCCCGACATAACCGCCCCCGCTGGCCGGCGGGGGGGGGGGGGGCTACCTGAAGGGATTTCCACACAAAAAAAGATATTGTTTGCTGCAATACTTTCAGTACTGTAATTTTCTGCGGTCGATCCGTTCGCACGTTTGGTCTTTCTCGCCATGTGGCCCAACGGTTTGACCGGTCCGAATAATATTCGCGTAATTATTCAGCGTGGTCGGGAGTGGTTCCGGTTGGCCGTAAGTCAACAGGAAATAGTTTTGCGAAAGTGCGCTTCATATTCCTTAATAGCACGTGAATCAAACATGTTACTCATGGTTTAAAACATGCACTCACATGGCTTTTTGTAACCGATACTGAGAATTTTTTAAGTTTACATTAATCCAAATAAAAATAATCACGAATTTGAAGAAGAAAATAATATCAAGTATATATAACTTTAATTTTACACGTTAAGGATTGGATTTTGTGTCTGATTCTTTGTGAATTTAGTTTATAGCAAATTGATATTTAGGGTAAATGATCAACGGAATATGCCAAGGAAAATGTGTTTTACTTATAAACCTGTAGAAATTGAACATTCAGTAGGTAGGAATATATTCAATAACATACACATAAAATTTTATGCGATGGCAGTAGAGTAACTTGGTGGCTAGTGAAACTACTGTGGAATTCCTGAAATCAATTTATTCACGTTAGTAATTATTTTTCTGAAGATATGTGTGGGAATTTCTAGTGGATTTCCTAGGTTATTTTTACATCTTTCGTAAAAATTGCACAAGAATAAATAGTTCTTCCGCGCCACAAACTAATAGAACTTTAACTTTGAGGCGTGCAAATTGTAGAGAAATGTATTCTTAGTGGTCAAGCATTTTAAATTATTCGAGTGGACCTTATAATATTTAGTCAGGTACCTATATATTTAAAAATGTCTTTTTTCTAATTTCTGTAAAATATAAAAAATGAGAAATGGTCAAGCATATGGAAATATTCGTATGGACTTTATAATATTTAGACAGGTATATAAATTTATATGATATTTTTTAAATTCTGTAGATAAAATATTAAAAAATGTTGGTCCCAAAGTCGCCCGTTAAATCTGCCTGCTGGCAATTACGGCAATGGTGATTTCTGTAAACTAAATAATTATCAGAAGACATGCACCATTACTCTATGCAGTGAAAGTAAAGTGAGTCGTGCTAGCCCGAGACGTGACTACGTCTGAAATAGATTGTAACCGTTCTAGTAGGTACTCTGGACAAAACAACAAACGCAGTCAGCTACATTACAGTGTTATATCGGTTATATTTTCTATCTAATAAAGAAAACATACATGCACACACACACACATATATATATACATATAACAACATAATAAACTACACATATGTAATAAATAAAAAATAATTTTCATAACTACATGTACATAATTACAACTGATCCCTACTCCCTGCTACGTTCATCTTGCTTTTATGCAGGTGGTGCTGCTTATGGTAACTGGTGGGACAGCGGTAAAAATTTTGAGTGAAGGTCTAGGAACAGTAAAGACTATAGACATTATAGTATCTACACAGAAACATCCAGACCTATGTAAATATACATATTCATGCATACATAGGAAGCGTCGGTTAGGTACTTAGTAGTTGGGGTGTGTGTTGGGTAACCTCCTCGAGTGTCGCTCCGATTCCGATCCCGCTGCAGTCCGGGGGGAACGGAATCGGAGCGGCCGGTACACCCTGGGCGGCGGTCAATGGCTTCCCCTTCACCCCTTCATAGGGTTGGCATTGATCGTCAGCCAATACCCAACGTGGCGGGAACACATCGCTCTCCGTACTCCTCTGCTTTCAGAGGCGACAGGATGAGCGATGCTGTTAGTGGTGAGATGGCCCATGGTCAGCCGGGATGCGAGGGATATGCTCTATGGGTAACCTTACACCCCGGTTCGAATCCTGTTCATTACACTACCGACGTGTACCCATTCCTAACATAACATAACTTCACGCCTGTATCCCCGGGGTAGCGGTAGCGGGGTAGGCAGAGGTGTATTACGCACCCACGATTCGCCAGTTATGTTAAGGTCCCAATGTAAATGGGGGCGAGCCTATTGCCATCTACCGGGCACATTATTAGGCGAGCGATAATTAACATTTATTAATGCACATATAACTACGAAAAGTCAGAGGTGTGTGCCCGGGGCGACTGGGGATCGAACTCGAGACTTCGTCTCAGCAGTCCGTTACGTACGCCACTGGACTATCGCCGCCATTCCTAACACAAGTAATTTAGCTTAGCTTGAGATCCTCACGCCACAGTAGTCGTCATATTGAACATCATATCAACACCACCACCTCCACCATCATCATTATCCAGGTAGGTGTCATGATATACAGTTGGTTTGCCTCAATAAAGCCAGAACTCATAGGCATATGAGTGCTCTCTGCATAATAACAAAAACCGGCCAAGTGCGAGACGGACTCGCGCACGAAGGGTTTCGTACCTTTTTTTTTTTTTTTTCGTGCGGAAATCCCCTCGGATACCCCCCCGCCGGCCAGCGGGGGCGGTTATGTCGGGCTTAAACCGACTAAAACAGAAAGTGTAAGGTTGCCCATAGAGCATATCCCTCGCACCCCGACTGACCCTGGGCCATCTCCGGTTTCGAGATGGCCCCCTCGGGTTTGGGAACTACGGTGTCCCCGTCTTGCCCCGGTTTGGGGGAGGGGCGCTAGTCGCCCCACTGTCCCGGCCTGCTTCTGCTGGAGTGACAGGCGGCCTCACCTGCCACCCCCAGGCCTGCGCTCATGGAGGACGGAGGTCGTTAAGCGACCTCCGGCGCCTGAGTCGCCTGCGACGCGCGGCGAGCATGTTGCGAGCTGTGCGCGATGGGAGAGTTCTCAACCTCTCCCGGGCGCGCTCCGCCATCTCCTTCGCGAGCATCACATGCATTTATTTTTGAAAACAATATAAAACTAAATAGTCTGTGAATATGTCAAAAACGAACGATTAAAAAATCACGTTTCTTGTTTGGGAGGCCTCCTTTAATATTTATTTTATCCTGTGTTTAGTATTTGTTGTTATAGTGGCAACATAATTACATCATCTGTAAAAATTTCAACTGCCTAGTCATCACGATTCATGAGATACAGCTTGGTGACAGACGGACAGACGTGAGTCTTAGTAATAGGGTCCCGTTTTACCCTTTAGGTACGGAACCCTAAAAATAAGGGGCAAACGAGTGAAGATATTTCAATAAAACTCTTAACTTACAAACACCAATAAAACACCCAACAAAACAACTACCTACGCACTTGTTGACATTGCTTTTCTGAACTTTGATGTTATAATCGATTTGAGCAGCGCAGCGGTTAGCATTTTAATATTTCCACTCGTTTTTTTTTAATAATATTATAATTGAGCTGAGTGAGACGAAGTCGAGCGAATGCTCCTCATACTAGACTTCAGGATTTTCTTTGTCACAGGTCTCCTTCTAAACTACTAATCCAATCAGAACCAAATTTTGGCATGATTAAAGAGGTCAATCAGAGGAAGGTTTATGGATATATTTTGAAAAAATTAATGTTACCACAGAGGAATGATCACCGTTAAAAAAATTCCAGATGGAATTACATAATAACCGCTCGAGACACTGTGACCAAACTTTACACGCTCAGCAGTGCTATTCTCTAAGGACACAGCCTTGCGCGCAGCGTTGCGCTCGTCGACGAGCTCGCAAAATGCTGCTTTGGATTTATATTTTATTTTAATTTTGATTTTAATTTATGATTTAGATTTAGATTTAGATTTAGATTTTTGATTGATGATGAAATCTAAATCTAAATCTAAATCGAAATCTAAATCTAAATCTAAATCATAAATTAAGATCAAAATTAAAATAAAATATAAATCCAAAGCAGCATTTTGCGAGCTCGTCGACGAGCGCAACGCTGCGCGCAAGGCTGTGTCCTTAGAGAATAGCACTGCAGAAAGCATGTCCAGAGTTGTGATTTTCAAAAAGAATTTTCAAAATCGGACTTGCCACGGAGGAATGATCACTGTTCAAAATTTTCAAAATCTGATTCACGATGTCTCACTCAGCTCAACATTGCAAGCAGCGATTCGCCTTGCAGACCTAGTATAAATGTGACGGCTAATAATCGAAGTGCGGTTACACCTAGTTTTAGCCGGAACTATATAGGTGCAGCCGGTCACGAGTGGTTAAACTTGGGTGCGGGTTGAAAGGACGAGGTTTACCCCCACCCAGTGTGGAGCCTCTTGCTAAGAGGTCTGGACATAAGCCAGTCAGCAGACGGAGAGGCGTTTTATTACCCGTTGACGGCGGCGGCGTAGCGTATATGGAAACTCTACTAGTATTCAGAACTCCATCTGCGGAAGGATTTACAAGCAAATTGACAGAAAGTAACTTTAAACCATTCCAATTTCAGAGTTGCGAACGATCTTGTTTCGGGTATGGTTTCCGGTGTAGTATTCAAGATTTCATAATTTAAATGTCTCTACTTAGATCTCTAGTATAGATAGATTTCTATCTTATGAATAACAATTAATGATGGACGTCGATGGAACCCTTTTTCGCAGAGCTCCTATTTCTTCGTGCATTATTACAAGTAATCTAACACGACGGGATTTTGGCTGAGTTCTCGCAAAAACCTCCGCCAAACCCTTCTAAACTAAATCTATTCGTGTCGAGGCGCGCGGTGTCCACGAGCTCGCTACGCTCGCTCCCGTGGCGATTTCTTAATAGTAGATATTATAATTTCACCTTTCTCTAGTCTTCGCTCGATTACATTGAAGTCTTCAAGCACTTAGACAGCCAAATTATTTTAATTATTAACCTAAAAGCCGAATTTTACTCTGAGTAGCGGTACGAATTCATATCCATAATGCTAATATTACCTTTGTAAAGCCTCTCGATTTACAGAACTAAAAGCATGGTAGCATTTAAAGTATCAAACTGCATTTTCAAGCGCTCAAACCCTCCCGCAGTTTAGAACTACTGGAGTTCTGAATACTGGTAGGGTTTCCATAATCGCGACGACGTACGCTGCAGACTGCAGGTCTTGTAGTCTACCCCATGTTGACGCAGTGTATGACGAGTCACGGCAAAATGAGTAGTGTGGTGAGAGTCCCACATTCCCGGGCTGGATTCGGTGGGGTTCGATTGGAATCATATTTTCTATTCTCGTGAATAAAGACAACTTCAAGATATCGTGAATCTATTTTAAATATCTGTAATGTTACCAAACATGCTCTTCTTTTGAACGGATATCCTTCGTCAACTAGTTTAGAATTTGTTGTTAGGAAGCAGACCGACAAAATACTAAAAACTGCAGTTCTGTATTCAACAGTTTCCATGCTAACACGTAGATTACCATAAAAGTTAGTAACTTAAATTATGTATGACACATAAAATATTAATTTAAAAAATAATATCCTTAAAAGACAGCGGTCAAATAAAATAATTACCGCTCTGAGATTTTATCTGGAGAGCTTTATTCCAACTTCCGATTCACTATCCGGCTAAGCGAGTTTTATTTCATAAATGTTGATGAACTGCTTTGAATTTTTTCGTAATCTCAAGGTCAAGTACAGGAAAATGTTGTGTCACGTGACTATATTACGGTTTCGGCAATCTGTCATAAACATAACGCGAGTAAAGAATTTACGCCAAAACAATACCATTTTAAATTAATCTATAGGCTTTCACGGCCGGCGTTGCCGGCATGTAGAATATACTGCTTTCGGGCTGTTTGACCGTGGTCCATAGGAAACTTGTGTTCCAAACGTTTCGTAGATCACTGCGGTCGACATCTTCAGTGGAATAGGTCCGGGCGCCGGCGAGTGCGTAGAACTCTCCTCGGTGGCGACTTCTCTGCGACTGATGTAGAGACCCGAGTTACTGGCGTATTTATAGGCGCAGTTGGAGGTGGGAAACTACGTGATCGATCCTGATTGGTCGAGGCTAGGCAGGGGGGCGTGACCTCCCGATATCGGGGATGGTGTTGGCTCCGTCATGTTTGAACTGCGATGACGAGCGGCTCTCAATGCTGGGTACCAATATTTTTGGAGATGAAAACCTTCGTTTTTTCTGTTAAAATTGTTGGGATGCTTGAATATTTCGATGGCTTCTCGAAGTAGCCGTGGGTAGAAATGTGATGTGGTGGATAGAACCTTCGTGATCTGAAATTAGATGATATGATTCCCATCCTCCTTTGTGTGTTCTGCAACCGCTGACTTGTCGAAGTGGCTGAGGCGGCAATTTCATTCACACTGTCAAAGTTAAAACTTTGACAGTGAATTTTATAATATTGCTAGCTGTGCTTACTTCTGCAGTTTCGAACCCGACACATTAAGTTATTTCATTCTAAAGATTTAGATCGGAAAAAGAGAACATCTAGAACGGGACTTGAACCCGCGACCAGTCCCTTACTTACTCCCGTTCTAGATGTTCTCTTTTTCCGATCTAAATCTTTAGAAAAAGTAACCATACAAAATGCTTAAAAATTTAATTGAAAGAAGTTATTTCATGTTATATTTTCAATTATTTATTTTAGGTAGTTCAGAGGTTAGGGTTCAGAGGAGACATCTAGTATTATCGAAATAAATTCTGCTCGACTCTTTAATTAATAAATAGCGTGATAATATTATTTATGAAACATTTATGAGTTTCCAATCAACATTAAGATTTGAAATTTTTCTAAAATTTCAGAATATTAGTAAAATTCAAGCAGTCGTAATACAAATCTGACATGGCGACTTAGGTACAATTTAGATTTAAAAACCCTGTGAAAACCTGTGAAAGTAAAAAAATATGTTATATTGACATCAAATGTGAACAAAATTCAATGTTAATAATAACAGCCTCGGTAGTGCAGTAGGCAGCCCGCAAGTATCATAATGTTAATAATCAAATTGCACGAAGGAGTTTTAATACCGATTTCGAAATAAATCTGATGAAATATATTTTGCAGCTCCCTTTTATCATTTTAGGGGTTGAATATTAAATTCGTTGAAACGCGTGTTCAATTAAATGTTTTGAAGAATATATATGACAAGTTTGCAGTTTATCAGACCAAGAAAACACGTTGTTCCATACAAACTTTTTTCCTTTTCACCCTCCTAGGGGTGGAATTATAAAAAAACATCCATTCAAGCACACCGAAGTCACTTAAGGAATACTTGTACAAAATTTCATGGTTACATTGTTCGGACAGTCAGTCAGTTTCTGCTTATATACATATGTATATATTATATTCTATTATTAACAATAATATTTAAGACACTATTTGTTCTTTACTGTTTCACCCGCCGTACTCGGTTCTATTCCACCGCGTCGTTTTTCATATTGCTCGGCTCCTAAGGGTCATAACCTGATGTTCTATAGCTTATAATCTTCCCCAAGAACTGGGGTATATCAAATGCAAAAATATTTTTTCTAATCACACATTTACTTCCAGATATTAAATACGTTAAAACAAACAAACTTTATTATTAGTATGGATTATAATTATTTATTTCAAGAGAACAGGAAATAATCAAGTAAAATCTTTATTCATTAATTAACTTCGCGCAAATTGTTTAAGTACGTTTTACGTCTAGTTATCGTATTTAGAAAATTCTAGTAGGCACTATTGTAAAGAATGCAATGACTCGATAAAATTATGCATATTGCATCATTGCAATAAATTACACTTTTGCCGTTTCTCTGTACAGCATGAGGTATGTAGGTATGTGATCGCCAACCAAAATTCTGATCTTTGTCTGTAACTTCGTTCGCAACTACTTAATTTTATTGTTCACTTATTAATACTGATTTTATATTTTTAATGCACTGGTACTTAAAACGGCTACTCAAAACTAGGCTAATTAACTTACCTCAACGCAAGTCGACGACGAGTGCTAGAAGACTTGCACTATCAGTGATTGCGTGAACGAAATAAAAGTATGACTCATGTTATCCAACTCGGTACACTTTTGACATCGAGATAACATGATCATATCAGCCTTTAATTTAAGATCGTTGGTCGTAACTGTTTTGAATGTGCAGAAACTACTCGATGTCATAGTACGAGGGCGAAGGGTGTGGGGCTACCGGCGAGGGGAGTGAGTATATAGTATTCTGTGGCTATAGTAAAGACGTAGTAAGCTCAAGCGGTGAAGCCTGAAGTGAAGAGGGCCTGCGTTCATTATTCCAGTTCATTATACCAGTCAAGTACGAGTTATAGTCACATGAAGTACCGGGCCGTTATTGCTACACAGATTTAATTCTTATCGATGAATATATTTTCCTTTTTCCTTGTATTTAAATATCGACTAATGCTTAACGCTTGATTTGATAATAAACATGATTGTTCTGTAATTACTTTTTTATATACGCCGTATAACCACGAAGAGATGGCCAGAAGTGTTTAACACTCACATTCTGTCAGCTACATTTTTGTTCCCACGGTCGTACTCAAACATAAGCACATCCTTATGGCATGGGACTAATGAGACAGTCAGTTCTAACTCCTACTAATCTTACTAATATTATAAAGGTGAAATTTTCTGACTTGAGCAGAGTGTTGATGTGCAGCAGAAATAGCTATTACCTGGAATAACCAAAGTGCTTAGTACAACTACCATTGGCATTTTACTGTCAGATTTCCTCTTAGAATTTCCCCGTTGTATGGCGTATCTTCTATCCAGTTCATCTCAACCCATATTTCGGTTTGGGTACCAAGATTGTCCTGGTCCAACTCTTTTGAATGTTATTCCAACAAGAAGCGTGTGCAGTCAGGTGGCTTCCTCTGTACTGATTTGGTATGTTGACCTTCCCGGCAACGTTGTCGTGTTCACGTCTTCGGATATGGCCATACCAACGTAAGCTACTTTCCCTCAGGTTATGATACGAAATACTTCAAAGGTCCTTGTAATATGTTCATTTTGAACTTATTTATTATTATTTTATTTTATTATATTACTTATTTATTATATTATTTATTTATTAACCTGCCCATCTCAACATGTTCACTTTGTGCGTGTGCAGTTGTTGTTCTTGGAGTTTTTTCGGAGTCCAGTACTCTGATCCATAGATAAAGGCCGGTCTCACATTCTCCTTGATCTTGATGCCGACTCAACAAAACACACTTTAAATCCGTTTAAGTCTATGTTCAGCCTCAGATCGATAAACCCACATCACTATGCGCCAAGTTGTACAATAATATTCCTGACTATAAATACACATTGGACTGAGTGACCGAGGTTCGCGGGACGTGAGACGGCAATATGCACCGAGTTCATTTGCATTGTATCCATTGCCGTGGTTTCTTGTTACGTGCGGTTGTACTCGTTGTTGTGATTCTCTTTCACCTCGCTACGCTACGTTCGACTCGCACACTACGATTACCATCATATCACACCGCCCGCTACGCGTAATGCAGACGTACTAAGCACAGTACCTACTAAGTGCATATTATGTTACGGTCAGAACGCTTAATCAGTCAAATGTACTATTGACTCAGAAAGCAGTCGAAAGTACTTTGACTGAAGAGGTCTGCGAAAAGTAGTATTGTCTGAGAATCATTGGTTATTTTGAATGGTCAAAAGTAATTTGACTAAGAGTATCAGTCAAAACTACTTTTGACCATTCGAGTATTGGTGAAAGTAATCACTTTAATTGTAATAGGAAAATTATAATGGGAATTTGTCTATTTTATTGTTTTGACTCACCGCAGGAGCGAACGAAGCGAGTCAGGGACTTTTACTATTTCATTGAATAAATCGTGCAAACTCAGTTTATTTGAACGGATTTTCACAGGTTAAATACAGCGACAATGAAATAAAACGCAATTACTGTTGTCCGATTAAGAGTTTTGGCTGTAACATATACATGTTGTATATTATCCTCCCAACCACAGCCCATTTTTATGGTTTCAAAGAAAGTCCAAAGGTCTAGATCCGATTGTTTTACCAAGGGAAGGTTTAATCTGTTATTTCTTTACTGCATATGTGCTTAATGTACTTACACGGATACCCACATAATACCCATTACGAGTCATTGTAGTGGTTCTAGGGGTCCCACCAAGTGCTTCGGAGCCCAAGTCAACCTGACCTGCAAGTCGGTGCCAGTACACCTATTGATTAACGGACGTGACATTGGTGCAGGTTTTCCTCTCGGGATTGGGAGGTCACACGGCAGTGACTCCGTAAAGCCGTATGTTTAGTTTTAATCGTTAAATAATTATAAAATAAAGTGTAGATCCGGATCATTAGATACTTTATTTTAGTTAGATATTAAGTTTTAGTTTTATTTGCGTTTCCACTGTCGCGCTTTAGATCGCGCTTCGGAACGAAGTAGTGATTGCGTGAAAGTGAGTTGTGGGGCTACTGCTTGAATACTACCTGCTCCTCACCCTTGTCTCCAGGTTAAAGGAGACTGGTAGCAGAGCTGTTAGTTGTCTTTTTTTATTACTGCGCTCGCTCGGTTCAAGCACTGAACACCGTATAAGCCGTATAAGTCAAACCAAAAGGCCGAGACGGACCCCGAGTTCCGAGATGAACCTCAGATGCAACCGGGAACAATGCTATGGTGACTGTAATCAGTCCGTAAAAGAATAGTTTCTCATATATTACAATGATTAAACAGTAACGTCTTTTGATTTGTAATATCAGCATACGTAGCTACGTAGCGTTTAGTAGGTACATTAACGACAGTGATCGAACCGGCCGGAGGCCTCATATTTGTAAGGTTCAGCGACGTGACGGCACGTATTGTTTATGCTTCCATTTCGGTGTTCCTCCCGCGCATTCTGTGCACATGCGCACTCAGCCCTTGACCTTAATTTTGTTCGCCCTGTGATGGAAATTCTATGCTGCGTAGTTCTGACTACGCATCGCAACAATCCAACTACGCACTTGATTAACAATCGTGATATTATTACAATACTTACAATAGTTACAATTGTGAATTCTTTTATCATATTCATGACTATATCATTAAACAAACACGTTGTAAAAATGTAAATGAATGTCTATCATAAATACACTTTTACATAGGTATAGGCACGGGATGGGTACGGGTCTCTAATTTTATTGGTCACCAAATGTTATACAAAAGTATCAAGCTCAAACCGCTGAACAGATCTGACAAAAATTTAATATAGGGATTGGGGCTTTTTATCCGACTAATAGGTTTACATAAGTTGCATGTTGCGGGATCGGGATCAGAATTCGAAGCGGGGAACAGCTACTTGACTGACACAAAGCTATGTTTTCGAATCTGTCAATGTTACACCTGTATAATATGTTATGATCATCAGTGGTTTACATAAACGAGCTGTTTTTACGTTATTGATTTATTAACGAAATTGTAATGGTACGTATTTGGCACATATATGAACTCAGGGTGTACAGACGACGGTTCAGGATGTAAACCAACACCTTTGAGGCCCAAGCCAACATACCCTACTAGTTAACTAGTCGATTGACTTGCTAAGCAACGGACGAGGCTCTGGCGCAGGCTTTTCTCTCGGGATTGGGAGGTCAGGCAGCAGTCGCTACCGGCTGCTGCCTGACCTCCCAATGCATGGAATGACTGATGCATTCCAATCAAAAACAATAAGCGGACTCCGGCCTGCAAAGTGCAAACTGCTCGCAACTGGTAAATCGCTTTGAGGATGATGATGACGTATGATTTCATTGCACCAGTTATACATGAACTGACACGGGATCCATATCACAGGATGGGTCTTCGTTATGAAATTAGCAACGAATATGAATTACCGTTTTTGGTAACAAATGAACTCTCCCCACACCATATCTTATTAAAATACATTTTTCTTTGGACATCTTTATTTACTGGGCATTACAATTTTTGTTTAGTGTTATCTAGGTACTTACAAATGCAACGACTTCAAGACCTCTTTCTTACCTTTAATTATGCGCAAGTGTTCTTGACCCGTTACCCTGAGCGATCGATATTTTAGAATTCATTAATACTTACAAATTTATTACATGTATTACATTTCTGATACTTTATATTGAAACTCAGTCCAATTTAGGCAAGTTCAGTACTGATCCTGAACTTGCCTGGACTGGCTTGCATTGGATTGCCCTAAATTTGCATAAGGATGCATGGCTTTTAGATGCAACCGCTAAGGTAATGATGAAGAAGAAGTACATGTGTTCGATGCATAACTTAATTTAACGCCATACAGTAGATTAATATCATAAATTACTTCATTTAATACATCGAACAAAGTACCATATCTAACTAATAACTATTCGATTAAGAGCCAAGTGGTCGTTATAACATATTAGTCACTTCACGGGGGGTTATTTGTCTTCAGTAATTGAACTGTTTACGGAAATACTACTACGACATTAAGTTTATATTGCTAAAGATTAATAAGCGTGATATTAAGTTAACTGATGTATTATTTGACCCTCTAGTAAACTAGGAAACTAAGTGGATATTGACCGAAAGGATTTAGTCGCACTACTCAATAGGATTTGTTTTATATTTAGGAACAGAATTATTTTTTCGATTGGTGGGTCATGTACAATGCCGACTTTATCTAGCAGATTATTATACAGTTATAATCTAGTGATGCATCTTTTCAGTCTGCCTAGGTTCAATGTGATGTCGATTATAATATAAATTTTTGTTTTGTTTCAGTATGCCCTTCGATGGATATAAGGAATAATGTGGATCAAATTAATAAGCTGAGAGGCTGCCAAATCATCGAAGGCCAGCTCAGCATTGTGCTAATGGAACGCGCCACCCCCAAGTCTTTCGAGAACATAAGCTTTCCAGAACTGAGAGAGGTCACCGATTATATTATAGTTTATAGGTAAAAGTTGTAATCAAATTAAAATTAGTATTTGCCGATACTATAAGTAGTTTGTGATATGGATATAAAATTATTCAAGTACCTATTAACTTATTGTATCATAACTAGCTGTTGCCCGTGGCTCCGCCCGCGAGGAGGAAGGGGTATGAAAAGTAGTTTACGTTCCTTTCTCAGAACTAGTGAATATAATCTATGTATGGGGTGAGCAGCACCCTTATTCGAGCTCTGAAATCTCTCTATGAGGACTCCAGTGCTAGCGTGAGGATACATGGGTCATGCACTTGAATGGTTTAGCATCCAAAAGGGTGTAAGGCAGGGATGTGTAGCGTCACCATGGCTGTTTAAATTATTCATGGACAGTTGTTTGCAAGATTTGAAAGATAAAGAATGTGGTTTAAGAATGAATGAGTTACTCTTCAAATGTCTCCTCTATACTGATGATCAGGTTTTACTTGCGTCATCGGCAGATGAGTGGCAGGAGATGGTAACAACTATGCATGGAGCTTTTGAGAGGAAAGGAATGAAAATGAATGTTAGTAAGACAAAAGTTATGGTTTTTATTCATTAGAATAGATGGAGAAAGAGTGGAACAAGTGAATGAGTTCATATATTTGGGAACATTGTTTACGAGAGATGGAAAGCACGAAGAAGATGTTGAAAGGAGAGTGACAGCTGGAAATAGAATGAATGGGGCCTTACACAACATTATGAGCAGCCGAAAAGTGTCCGAAAAGGCACGACTGGCTGTCCATGGAGGAGTATTAGTGCCGACTCTTATGTATGATAGCGAAAGTTGGGTGTGGCAGAAAAAGCATCAGAGTAGAGTGAATGCAGTAGAAATGCGTGCGTTGCGAAGTATGTGTGGATTGACTTTGAGAGATAGAGTAGATGTAGTGACAAGAATTGAGAGAGGTATGTTAAGATGGTTCGGTCATGTTGAGAGAATGAATGAAAGAAGACTAACGAAACGAGTGTATGAGGCGAGTGTAGATGGTACCGTCGGAAGGGGAGGACCTAGGCGCCCATACCTGGACCAAATCGGGGAAGTTTTAGAAAAGGGGCAGGTCAGAAGTACCCTAAACCGACGAGCATGCATGAAGAATGTAATGAGAGTGAATGAAGCGAGAGTAGTATTTCAGGATCGTAGCAAGTGGAGTTCCGTTCTGCCTACCCCTATGGGAAACAGGCGTGATTTTATGTATGTATATACGAGTATGTATGAATATAACACAAAATTTGATAAGAATCGGTCAAGCCGTTTGGGAGAGGTTTGGTACAAACGCTGGGATACGAGAATGTTATATTTTAAACACAGATAGCTATTGTCCGTACTCAACGGTAATTAATAGACTTTAACATATTTTAGGACGAAAGGTGTGCAGAACCTGGGCACCCTTTTTCCAAATCTCTCAGTGATACGGGGAAATCGCCTCTACAAGGATTTCGCTCTTGTTGTATTCGATAATGAAAACCTGGAAGTAAGTGTTTAACCTTATATTTGTACCATTCTCTGTGTTGGTGGATTCAATGCAAAGATTTCACACTGAACACACCAAAATTGATAATGGGTATGTACCTTGAACAGTTCTAGGTATATAAGCGAGTAAAAGAGTTCAATTTATAAATGTGACCTTATACCGGGTGGATTTTGCAACTGGGCGTGGATGGCCAAATCCGAAACAATGAGGAATAGCGAAAAACGCTCAAAGGAGTCTCGGGCCCGATTTACATGAAAACTAAAACTGTATCAATAGATTAAGAAAGAAACGAATACTCCTGGCCAAGCATCGAACCCACTGATTTTGAATAAGAAAAACATCCTGTATTACATTCGATAGTGCCGCTAATAAGGAACGAATTCAGGGAAGTAATACCATACGGTTTTTATTTTCTTCTTTCTTTCTCTGGGGGTATTCTCATCATCACCAGTATCTTACCATTATTCCACGTGGCATACATAACCTTCACCTCGGAGCCCGGGGCCCGTTTACTCTTTCTCCTCTTTTCAATTTGACTAGTCTTAACTTTTATGGGAGTGACTGGCTTCTGACCTACCAACCCCGAGAGGAAAGCAAGTATGCAAGCGTACTTGCTACCACGTGTGGTTAGCTTGGAATCCCAAGATCTTGGTGGGGCCCCTATACACCTCACCGACGACAACTTGTTTTCCAATAACCTGCCCTTAGATGCCGAAGTCGTTCTTTCCACTCCACCACGTTGTCTTCGTGGAGCTGGGACTGCACGGACTCGATTTCTCGAGGCTCAGAATCCCTTTTCCCGCGCCTCCTTTCGCCGTAAGGTACCGTAAGGAACACAAAATACATTTTTTTTTTAAATAAGGCCTTTACCTTAAGCATGCCATATATTATTACTTCTCAGAATTCGTTCCATATTAGCAGTACTATCGAATGGTGTAATGATACAGTATATGTATTTTTTTTTTTCATAAATCAATGGGTTCGATTCCTGGCCAGGAGTATTGCCTTTTTTGAAAACCCAATGAGATAGTTGAAGTTTTCATCAATATCGGGCCCGAGACTCCTTTGAGCATTTTTCGCTATTCCTCATAGTTTCGGATTTGGCCATCCACGGCTAGTTGAGAAATTCACCCTGGATATTGCTTATCGCGGACTTTAACAGCGCGATTTATATAAATTCAACATCATCAAATGAGTCGTCCGTCATTAACCATAAAACACGCTTCATCCAAGTTCGATACCTGAGTACGCATGTCTTTTCGGTGTTTACTCTGCTGCATACAGTTGACCAGTGTAGTAGATTATGGGTCCCAAGACCTGAACCTGGCAGTGGAGTAGTAGGTTAATAATATAATTGTATTGTGAAACATTTTGTTATCTCTGTTATAATAATAGTATTGTTTTGTATGATACTTACTTGACCGTCACGGTATTACTAAAATAACAATTATTTAGCTATCCAGTTCGGAGTTGTCTAGGTTACGACTAAGACGAAATCCACCTGCCTGGAAACAAGTGATATTAGAAAATCTGTAGTGAAAAATGAGAGGTGTGTGATAACAGAAATATCTTTTAATTTTTATAGTTATTCGTGGTTTAATAGAGCTGTTTTTTCGCTCAATGAGCGTTTTCGGTCTTTGAGCGTAATATATGCATTTAATAAATTATTGTTCTTTACAGTCCTTGGGGCTTCATTCGTTGATGAAGATCGTAAGGGGTGGTGTACGAATACAGCAGAACGACAGACTTTGTTACGCCAACACGATAGATTGGGATCGAATTACGTCTGAGACAGCGGTCAAAATTATTGGAGTAAGTATGCAAGCACAGACCATATCTGGGATCCAGACCTTCCCATTTTTCCCCCTTGTCAATTGTATAAATATGTAGGTATTTATAAATTACTATAGCCATACAGCTATACTACAAGCTTTGAGATTCACTCATCAGGTTTAGAATTTATTACGTATTTAAAATGTTAATAACATAAAATAGATAACATTTATTTATTTTCCAAGCAAACCAATTATCAAGCTACCCTGATAATCCTTGATGTAGTTGCTGATCAGGAGGTTATTTACGATGACACATACCTATTCTTACTGGCTGAATATAAAAAAAAACCATTTACTTATGTAATTATTGTATTATTTTAATACTTATAGGAAGACTGCTGTTTCAAAGTCAGTTTGGGTAACAGTAAGACAGAAGTGGTTTATTAAGCTCTTCTAGGCAGCTAGTATGGTGAGCTAGGGGTAGCAGTTCTCCGGCTCAAAACTCGGAAAAGCACTGCCCCCGGATCCGAAGGTATTCCACGCCGAGCATGGGTCCTGGCCCTTAAGGTATTAGGGCATTGACTGTTGGGGCTCTTAAGTGTATGCCTCGAAAGGGGCCAATTTCCGAAGGCGTAAAAGACGGGGTAACTGGTCCTGATCCGGAAGGCGAGGCGGCCGGCGGACTAACCATCCGGGTATCGGCCGATCGTTTTGCTCGACGAGGTGTGCAAGCTACGCTGACGACACCCTCGTAACGGTACGAGGAATTACGTTCAGATGCCCGGTACGAAAGACCACGGCAGGGGTTGCTCAAGTCCTCGTTGTCGAATACGGCGGCTGTGACTCGAGGTGGCTCTTCACCAATCCGAGGCTATGTATTTTCACGGGCCTCAGAGCCACCCGCAGGAACCAGCATAACCGTATGGGGCGTTAGCATCGGCATCGAGACCTCGATGAAGTACATGGGGCTCGTACTGTACTCGATAGCCGATGGGACTTCGGACCACATCTGCGAAGTCTGGTCCCTAAACTGTAGGGGCTGCGGCCCCGCTATCGCGGCTGATGCCGAACATGAAGGGACCTAACGCTCCCACTACGAGACTGTACCTGGGGATCGTGCGAAGCATGGCTCGCAACGCTGTTTTGCACAGCCCGTTGAAAACGCTGGCCGTCAGAGTAATAAGAGGCTACCGCACGATCTCTGTCGAGGCGGCATTTCTCCGAGCGCGGGAGGGACCTGGAAGCGAGGGCCATTGCGTCGTTTTATCAATGGCAAAAGGAGGCGCTGGAGCAGGGCCACAGGCCGGGACCCCAACGTTCTCTCGCTAAAGACCATGGTGGGAGCCGTGGTCTCCGACGGGAGCAAGTGGAACGCTGTCGCCTCTTTCTGCGAGCAGGTAATGCGCGCAAAAGAGGTACAGGAGAGGTGGCGGGAGAGAACCTTGCCCACCGAGTTCCGCAGTCTTGTGGCCTGAGGAAGGCGGTCTGCCGACTAGCCGTCCTTACAGAAACAGGCCAAGAAGGAGGCGTGTCGTGTGTGTCCTACACACACCGGCCAAGTCACTGACGCAGGATCAAACCCGACCCCAAAGGCGTGGCCGCGATGGCAGCCGAAGTCCGTTAGGAACCCTGGGGTTATCCTTTCGAAGGCGTACCCGGGGTGCCCGGTAATGGACGCTTGAGAAGGACACCGTGTGCTTTAGTCGCTTCGATTCCGACATACCCATCTCATTGCTGGCAAAGGTGGGGTGAAGCCCGTGGGGCTTAAAAAAAATACATAGCTAGTATACAGTAGTTCCACAGCTATGTTGCTAGAACAGTCTTACTATTTGGTACACTCAGCACCACTGACGTGATATTTTTTTACCGCTGCGCTTGAAAACTCTGGATATTCTTTTTGTGTTGCTTCCCCAAAAATCGATTGAAGACGCTACCATCCCGTAAATTTGACGCGTACTTCCTACTTTCAACTGGCATAACCCAAGTGATAAACCCTACTTTAGGATATATAGACGATATATGACTATTTATACACATCAGTGCCTATTATGTAGCTAGATAATATACAGCTTTAACAGCTTAAACGCACTGTACAGGCATCTAGTGTATTTGTGGATATTGACTCTGTCTGGACATTGTGTCCAATAACTGTAGCATTGAGATATCGTTACGTTGTTACTGTTTTCTTATTTAATCCGATGGTCATGGTTTTGTGACCGTGAGATTTATTCACTATTAGTTTCGCCACGAGGCGTGTTTACTTGTACCATATAATATAGGTACACATAGGAATTTATTATCGATATGTGTTATTATTATCACTTAAAAATATCAAAACATGCACTCTTTAAAATTAAAATCTTAAAGAACGCATGTTTTGTACATGTGTTGTGCTGTGTGCTGTAGAAGGTACAATTTTACCGAAAAAAATACGAAACTTATTAGGCGTGCGCTGCCAAATTATCATCATAAATTTTACAAGGTACAGTAATAGGGCACGTCATAATAGCGGCGGTAAGGCCCATCATGGAGGATTGACTAGAGAGGCGATACGGAAACCTCTCGTACCGACTGACGCAGATGATCTGTGTTGATCAGGAAGGAGCCAAGGTCTGAGTGCCATCATTGCGACGCGAGCGAGGATTCGGGGCTGAACACGCTGGTAGACTGCCCGGCGTGGGAGGTGCCGAGGTGTGATCCATCACGAGGTGTATGTCGGGGTGGGATTCCTCTCGCTCGGCAGCATGATTGCGGCAATGGTGCGGAGCGCGGGCGCGTGGACCGCCGCCGCCTCCTTCTGCGAGCAAGTAGCGAAGCGAGCCCGGGAGGGATTTAGAACTCTCCCGGCCCGCCGAACCGCATACGCCGGAGGTCGCTCAACGACATCTGTCCTCCATGAGCGCAGGCCTGGGGGTGGCAGGTGAGGCCGTCTGTCAACCCAGCAGAAGCAGACCGGGGTGGCGGGGTGACTGGCGCCCGTAAGATGGGGACACCGTGGCTCCCAAACCCGAGGAAGCCATCTCGGAACCGGAGTTGGCCCTGGGTCAGTCGGGGTGCGAGTCTAAAGACCCGAGACGACAAGGAGTTTTAGTCGCTTCAAGCCCGACATAACCACCCCCGCTAGCCGGCGGGGGGGTTTAGTCATAGAAAACTAGCTCTTCTTCGGGAAGAAAATATATTTTTAGTAATATTAATATGTTTCAATAGTTAATTGTAACTTATTCTGTAAATCTGTGTCTGTAAATCTGTATTGACAGATAAGGTAATTCTCTGAAATTAAATTCACAACTCGAAGATATTAAATTAAATTTATTGATTTGCCAAACTTTTGTCAAAACGATTTACTAAACGAATTTTCTGAATGTCAATTGAGAACCATAAAACCATTAGGATCCGCTACGCTACATAGTCATGATATTTTTTATTGTCCTAAAATAGATATAATGATGTTTATTATCTTATCCATTTACAATAATATTCACAAATCTGTTTGTTACATCGTTATTTTATACCAAGAATTCTGATATTGAATAGGACCGTGTATGAATATCAAATGACTAATTCTAGAAAAATAGTAATGAGGCGATGACCTTCTCATTGCTTAATTACATCACTGCCCATAAAAGGAGTGTAATGTTTTCAGAGTTCATGTATTTATATGTATGTGAGTTTCTTTATTCCACCATAACAAGTTTTTGACAAGGCAGTCGAGTTTTATTTTTTCCTACACGTTGCCCACGGCTACGCTCGTAGTTGTGAAACCGTTTCCGTAATTCTTCCAGTCCAATTCCGGAATCTATTCCAGGGATAAAAGTAGCCTGTTTGTTATTTCAGACTAGAGTCTAGCCTTGTACAAAATTTCAGTCAGATCCGTTCAGCCGTTCGAGCGTGATTGATTAACTACCATCCAAATATCTTCACAAGGTTTCACATAAATTTACAATATTAGTAGGATTGTATATTTATCAAACGCATTGTTTTTTGTAGTCGAACTATGACACGCGACTTTGCGGGCTGTGTCCGGGCGCGCTGAGTCGAAAGGGGGATCATCAAAAACAAGTGTGTCCGTCTGACAATCATGACAGCCTACTGTGTTGGAATGACAAACATTGCCAAAAGAGTAAGTATTAGGTAGTTAAGTAATTTAGATAAAATATAAAGTTACATTAAGAGGGAGTGAGTTACAGCTGGAATTGTCTTCCAAAGAAGGTGCCCGATTAGATAAGTACCTCCACTGTAAAGAAAACAGCCGTTAAATAACTAACATTTATGCTGGTGAGTTAGGTCACCAGAACTTCTTGAAGTGATGAATGAATACGTCGCCAATGCGCAAGTGATATCTTTGGTATTGCTAGTGTTCATATGCATTGGTAACCGTCTACCATCAGGCGTGCTGTGTGTTGGGAAACAAGCCCAATATTTAATTACATAGATGGAAACTGAGGAGTTAGGAACTAGTATATTTCAGTCGGCACCAAAGATAAATCTGGAATTTAGAAACTGTAAGCAATTTACAAATTTTCTATTGACCTAAAAACTAACCGTTCGAAGATTCACAATCACATTAAAACGTCCAGTTAGGACCGGCGCACATAATAATATGCTGAAGCCCAACACAGATCCTTCTCCCTGTCAAACACTCATCTTGTGCTCCTTGAAAGTAGATTATCTTGCGATATTTGTTTCTTTCAATAATTTTCGTTCAATGTTAATCGTTAATCTAAGTTTAAGTTTTCCAAAGCTGCAATTAATTGGAACGTGACAACGCAGTTTAATTTTAGCTGATCTCTGTTTCTATTATTGATGAAATGCGCTCTAAGAGAGTTTCATACATATTGCTTGCTCATGTTGGTGTTTTAATATATTAAAATTCATCTGTACGTGTGTTTGTCACCTATCTCCTCCTAAACGGCGGACCGATTTGAATAAAATTTTTGTGTATATGTTTAAATGGCTGCCTGGATGCTTTGAAAACACAATTGTAACCGGTAGGTGGCGCTGCTGTCGATATATCAACAAATTTGGTTAATGTGGTGCTAATTTTCCGGGCAGGACGACGTCTGACGGGTCCACTGGTTGTTAATAAATTTCTATCGATAATGTACTCACTACGCTGCACAGCTTACGTTCACTCTAATACAGCTTGTATGAAAGCTCTAGTAACTGAGAACTAGCGCTGAAAGGATTGAAAAAGACCGACTGCTGTGCTGTAACGGCAATGACTGCTGCAGATGTTTATGATTATGAAGTCGCCGCGAAGCAGGGATAATTCTCCAACACGAAAAAATCTTAAAAATACTTTGAGAAGTGTGCTAAACAAACCTATAATTATATATTTATATAGTTGATTCAGAGTGTATATGTAAGCGAGCTTAAGTAGTTATGTATTGAGATTAACATTTATTCATACATTCGGAAACATCATGCATCCAGAACATAAAAATTAATAGACTAAATATATTGTATGAAAGTATATTTTTACAGTATGTCCAAATCACTGCGGTGTCCATGGCTGCCTGGACACTGACAACCGTACGTGTTGCGACGACGCGTGCCTGGGTGGCTGCAACGGGACTACGAAACAAGATTGTTATGCCTGTAGCGGGTACTCCTACCACGACACAGACAAAGAACGAAAGTGTGTGAAAGACTGCCCCGTTGGCACGTATAAGGTGATTACTATAAAGTATAGACATAAAATTTAGTTGCCGCACGCATATATATGTCAAGCAATATAGGAATACATGAACGTGAGATTCGGTACATTCTCACTGCGTTACGTGACTTTTTTTACTACTAAGGTAGCAAACAAGCACACAGCCCACCTGATGGTGAGTTTTTAACCGAGGCATATGAACACTTTTTACACTAGAGGTGTCACTCGCGCGTTACTGCTTGAAAAATGGAAAAAGTAAAGGAAAGGAAGATAGTCCTCCGCCTCTCTGACAATTTGACCAACTTTACGATTTTTTTGTGATATTATGTACATTTAATTATATTTATGGTCTAATTGTCAAAATTCAGGTATTTTGGCCTCTCAGGCCATGAGTGCAAAACTCATAAAAAAGGTTTAATAGTGCTTCCAATACTACTAACACAAAAAAGTACCAGTTCATTGCGTTCCTAGTATACCTGCGTAATGTGTTGCTATCGTGTACGCAGTTATCCAGTCGATGCGTGTCGGAGGAGGTGTGTCGCAAGACTCCGGCCCCGACAGATTCCAACCGCCCAGGCGTTAAGTTTAACTTCATATTCGGCAAGAACTGCGTCTACACCTGTCCCATCGGCTTCATGGAGGTAATTGAAAACACATAATTATGCACATTTGTTTTATTGCAGTAACTTCATGTACCTGTTATGTAGCGGAACAAATTCTTGACAAATCGGTTACACAATACATGCAAATATTTAAACACTGCACAATTTTAAGAAAACAGAACAGAACTGCTCGTGCCAAGGTGTGTGGTCATCGACCTGGATTGGTTTTTTTGAGGTCCGGCAGGTTCGGGAAGTTTCTAAACCGTATGTATGTAATTGTATGTGTATATAGGTACATGTTACATACTACTGCGTCTCCATCTCTAGTAGGGGTTACACCACATGTTTATAACAGCAGATGTCTTTCCGCATGTGGAAACGATTTCATTAATCCGCACCCCGCAAGCTTTGGGAATGCTTGGCGAGCATGCTTTTACCGATAACCGATACCAACTCTTCTGTTCGCAATCTGTCTTGGGGACATCAAGATATAGGTCATATAGGTAATGATGATTGATGCCATGTGAGGAACAGTCGCCCTCAGAAGTTGCTGAATACTAAGAAATATACCTAGGATTGTGCGTGCGTGTGGTGCATTTAAATTCGCGCGAATTTAAATAGCACCGTGGGGAGGTGGATTCTGTCACAAAACGCAGAATTGCTAGTTGAATTATTTTCGCGCGGATTTGTTTTTTAATGGCGCGCACTACAATTTCCAATCGCGCGAAATAATCGAGCGATGAGATCTCCTAATCACAGAATACTAACAGAACTTAAACTCTATATAATACACATTCGGTCAACGCGTATAGAGACATCGCTTACGGACGCGAATATCGGAACGCGTGGGAACAATACGGGCCGAGTGCCACTTGTCAAAGGATGTTTAAATTAGGATTTTATTATCGTTTTGTAAATGCTTGTAATTCGATGGTTGGTAATTGGTAGGTAATAAAGTATAATACAGTGTACGCGTGGAGGTGGTAGGGTCATTACATGGTTGGCTCTTAATCCTTCCATCTTGTTACAGTACAAGTGTATTGTGATCTTGATTTATTCTAAAGAATCAATCAAATAATGTTTATCTAAGATACATCCTACGTAAGCCTAGTTTTTTGTTTGCATCCCACTTTGTGTAAGCAAGTATTGACGACGCTAGCGCTACATCCGAATATAGGTATAAAAATGCAATACGTTCATCAGATTAACTTCTGTGAGTTATTATTTTGTGACCTAACTGTCAAGCAGCGCGTGATTTAACGTACTGATTTTTAGTTTTAAGTAATTTAGGTGCAGTAGATGGTTGGCTGTGTCATTATCATGTTAGGAGATTATCTTAAGTGTATATTTGTATAAGGCTTTAATAATACCGAAGCGGGATAAAACCCGACCCCACCAGGCGAGGCTGCGGTGGCGGCCAAGGTCCGCCGGCAACCCTGGGGTTATCCTTTCGAGTGCCCGGCAACGGACACTTGGGGAGGACACCGTGCGGTTTTAGTCGAGACACGACATAACCACCCCCGCTGGCCAGCGGGAGGGTATCCGAAGGGATTTCCGCACGTAAAAAAAAAAGGCTTTAATAATAAATACATTTAACATTACAACATATATATAGTATGTAGCTATTAATTTAGAATCGATTTAAGCATGACACACTAGGGCTCCAAGTGGCTTTGCGATGATAGTATTCACCGTATACATTTTTAAATATTGTAGGTAGGTGATGCGGGCAACACTACGTGCAAGCCGTGTTCAGCGTCGGGCTGTGTAAAGAAATGTGGAGGTGGGAAGATTGACTCCATCGCAGCCGCTGAACAATTCCGCGGTTGTACCCATATAGTTGGCAAGTTAGAAATAGGCTTGCGCAACTCTGGAGGTAAGTACTACAGCTGCGAAATATTACATGGGTCTGGGGTACATTATTACTTAAAGACAAGAATACTGTGACCAAATTATAATCCAGATTTTCATCTTTGTGATAAAGAAGGAAGTGCCTACCCCTTCGGGGATACAGACGTGAAGTTATGTTTATGTGTTGGATTTATTTTAGTTAGTTTAACTCCTTCAATTAACTGCTATTAAATCTTGAGCAAGTCTCCAGAGTTGCTTCTGAAGAGATTCGCGATAATTATGAGCAATAATACAAGCAGTGGATTACGTGATTGCTGTGACATCGAACTTACAATTAAAGAAATTGAGAGGAAAGTTTATCTTAGTTGGACAGGTTAACGAGAATATCAACAATATGTGGTGTGAAAGAGGAATTAAGGATTTTTGTGTGTCACAATCGTTTCGCGTATGTACGATTTAGGTAAGTAGGTAGGTACTAGTAGTAGTTTTCCGCACGAAAAAAAAAAAAAAAAGGTACTAGTAGTCTTGCGGCAATGGTGCGGAGCGCGAGCGCGTGGGCCGCCGCCACCTCCTTCTGCGAGCATGTAATGCTCGCGAAGGAGATGGCGGAGCGCGCCCGGGAGAGATTTAGAACTCTCCCGGACCGCCGACCCCGCAACTTGCTCGCCGCGCGTCGCAGGTGACTCAGGCGCCGGAGGTCGCTTAACGACCTCCGTCCTCCATGAGCGCAGGCCTGGGGGTGGCGGGTGAGGCCACCTGTCACCCCAGCAGAAGCAGGCCGGGACGGTGGGGCGACTAGCGCCCCTCCCCCAAACCGGGGCAAGACGGGGACACCGTGGTTCCCAAACCCGAGGGGGCCATCTCGAAACCGGAGATGGCCCAAGGTCAGTCGGGGTGCGAGGGATATGCTCTATGGGCAACCTAACACCCCGGCGTCTGTAGACCCAAGACGGCGTGCGGTTTTAGTTCGGTTCAAGCCCGACATAACCGCCCCCGCTGGCACGCGGGGGGGTATCCGAATTGATTTCCGCACGAAAAAAAAAAAAAAAAGAAGATGGCGGGGGGGTATCCGAAGGGATTTCCGCACGATAAAAAAAAAAAAAAAAAAAAATAAAAAAAAAAAAAAAAGGTACTAGTAGTCTTTTAAAAAAAGAAATTTGAATTCAATATTTGTGCCTGTATATTTCGTCTGTTATAATTGTTCCGTCGGGTGTCGCGATAGCTGCGTCTATGCTGTGTAGATGTAGCTGCCTTTGTCGTATCTGTAATGTCTCCAGTACACAGTGACCAGTGATAGGCTAGGTACCATGTACCCTACGCAACTGTACGCCAACATCGCGTAGGTGCTCACACAATGGAGCATAGCTCATTGCTACACCGCGATTCCTTTGAAGTGTACCAATGAAACGACAACATTCCGATCGCGCACCACGATGGCCGATCATGCCCTATTTCCCCCTGTACACAATGGCGATGGCTTGTACAGGACGCTTTACGTTTAGTATCTGACTGAAAATCCAGTTACACACATAAAAGTTTCTCTGAAGAAATCGCTGTTAATACTATCAGCAGGATTTTGTACAATCACTCCGCCGCATTGGCCTTACTACGCGACTACTACTTAGCTCACCGAACCTTCCAGCTTCCAGCGAGCTCCCCAATGCAGCAATATGAGGCTCGTCACCTCTTAGTCCAGATAATTGTTTTTTTTTTTTAAGTGAAAACTTCTTCAGCGGCTTTGTGCACTTTTTTGTAATGGCTAATGGGTAAAAAAGGTTAAAACTCGCGTCAGTAAACACGTGACCTGATCGTAAGACAACAAATATAGAAGCGCTAATTTCACACTGTACTTAACAACCTTGGTGGCGCGTTCGTTTAATAAGTGGTCGTTGACTTCGTCAAGACAGAGATCGATTCCGACCGAGGCCCAAGAAACACTTTTTGTCATCATATAACTTTTTGTAATATTTATTCTATTTTGTGCCATAAATATATTGATATAAAATGGAAATTAAACAAAGTGCATCTATATATATATCTCTTCATCTAATGAAAAAAGTGACGAAGAAATAGCGAAAGAAAATGGTCATAATGATGGTGAAAAAGTCGTTGAAGTTATGGATGGAAGTTGATTTTTCAGAGAGATAAACTTTTTAATGTTAAATAATTGTAATAGTTCTGAAGTGTTTAATGTAATAATGTTTAATAAAAAAAAGTAAGAAATTTTTAATGTAATATAAATTGTCATGTTTGTGTACGATTGAGCAATAAATGAATATTGTATGTTACCACATAAATGATAGTACTTTTATACTGATAATTAAAGCAATTCGTGCAAAATTATTCCCTAACCATTCCAAAATATAAAAAATGCACAACGTTCATATTCATGTTTTCACTTCTGCCGGCACTCCCGGAGTGCAACCCGTCGTTTTTTTTAAAGAATATTAGTAACCGAAATTACTAATATTCCCCCTAACCCCTCCAGCTAAGCTAAATTGCTTGTCTTAGGAGTGGGTTCACGTTCTAATATTGAATAACAATTGTAATGCAACATGTATACTCGCCAAAGTAAATCATCGTTCTGAACACTCGGTTAGTTGGAACTTGCGCATGGTATAGACGAGTACGTACAATATTATTGGAAATTTCATTTATTATTTTTGTAAGCGTTTGTAAACTATGTTATAAACTTTCATTTTTGGAACACCTTTAACATAATTTGATACCTATTATTTTGAAAAAGAAAAACACACATGTCTAGAGCAGTCATCAAGTTTGGCGCGTAGTACATCCGGTGCGTAGAGCGAAATTTTTTCTAAAGTATATTACCCTAATTACTAGTATTGCTGTAAACCCGTCCAGCTAAGCTAAATTGCTTGTGTTAGAAGCGGGTTCACTTCGGCAGTGTAACGGCCCAGGACTCGAATCCGGGACCTCTCGATCGTAAGGTCGACTTCTTTACCACTAAGCTATCCTACGGTTCACTGTAATATATAAACTTATCTTTATTGTAGATAAATTGACTGCACTGGGTGAAATTCGTGAGATCACTGGTTCTCTGCAAGTGATCCGTGCAAATCCACTGGTCTCATTGATGTTTTTGAAGAGCCTTAAAGTAATACGTGGCGCCTGGGAAGAGACAGAGAAGAAAAATAAGTGAGTCTGTAATATCTTATAATTTTTGTTTTATTTACTTTCACTTCCGACCATCGCGGTTGCATCCAAAGCTTGTGCTTTTGGAGTCCGGTGACCGCTCGCCTTCTCGTTTTCATAATTACGTTTTATATTGGCTACTGACCTCCCAACCCCGAGAGGAATGCGCCAGAGCCCCGTACCTTTTTTTTTTTTTGTTTTCGTGCGGAAATCCCTTCGGCTACCCCCCCGCCGGCCAGCGAGGGCGGTTATGTCGGGCTTGCACCGACTAAAACCGCACGCCGTCTCGGGTCTTCAGACGCCGGGGTGTAAGGTTACCCATAGAGCATATCCCTCGCACCCCGACTGACCCTGGGCCATCTCACCACTAACAGCATCGCTCATCCTGTCTCCTCTGAAAGCAGAGGAGTACGGAGAGCGATATTTTCCCGCCACGTTGGGTATTGGCCGACGATCAATGCCAACCTTATGAAGGGGAAGCCATTGACCGCCGCCCAGGGTGTACCGGCCGCTCCGATTCCGTTCCCCCCGGACTGCAGCGGGATCGGAATCGGAGCGACACTCGAGGAGGTTACCCAACACACACCCCAGAGCCCCGTACCTGCATTTAGATTTCGTATTCCGCATTAGAGGATTATTTTACTAATCAATGTTATGCATGCCACACTGAGCCTAAGCGCTATATAAGATCTGTTTCTGTTGAAATTTGGACGACTGATCTTGAGTATCTTGTCTCACGTAGATTTTATAGGCACTAAGCCTCTCAAACCTTATAACGCCGTAGCTGTTTCCCTCTTGTAGAAATGTTTGGCTATTACCGACCTGCTGTCCAAGTCAATGCACGTTAAACTTTCAGCAATCTAAGTGTGATACCACGCTCAGTCTCGATCCTCCACAATATGCAGTCCTAGAAATCTATTTAAATATCTTCAAATCCAGGTGGATACTAATTTGAAGGTTCAAATTAATATACAATATTAATTTGATTTATTTATTAACGAATGTTTCAGAGGACACGTGTTACATATATTCAACAACGCAAATTTGGAGTTACTGTGGGACTGGAAAACACACGGCAATATTTCGATCATTGGGGGCTCACTGTTCATACATTTGAATCCGAAGCTCTGCTACAATGTCCTCCTGCCTCTTAAAAATATGACATATGACCCTCCGTCGAATTTTACGGGAAACGAAGTATCGTCCGAAAACAATGGCAATCAGGCATCGTGTAAGTAATCGGTAATTATATGTAGAATTACTGACATACGAGTATTTATGTTGTATTAAGATGTTTCAAAATGTGTAGAAGTTTGGCCAGGTCTTTGTGCTTAGACGTTCTGCATATTTCTTCAGATGGATCAGACAAAGCCATTAGTGTTTAATTATAATTGCCAAACAGAAAAATTATTATGCTATTCAGGCGTGCTCTTAAATAAGAACACGCCTGTTTAAAATTCTATTACTATTAATATTGAAACAAAAACTCTGACAGCCTCTGTGGCGTAGCGTTAGTGCATTCGACTGCTACGACAGGGGGCGCGGGTTCGATACCCGCTCAGTGCAAATATTTGTATGCATGAATATGTCTATTTGCGTTGGTCTGGTTGTTTCTATATATAACATGTACGTATTAAAAAAAAAATATAAGTAAAATGAAAAAAGTATATAAGTATGTTTATCCGCATTCTGGAACCCATAACACAAGCTAGTTAACTATGCTTAGTTTGGATCTTAAAAAATACCATGAAAAATATGCAAAAAAAAATTACTAATAACAACAGACAACGAGAGTGACCAAGAAGTGAGTCGCTGATTGACAATTTACTTCAAAGTAAAGACGAATATGTCACATTGTAAGTGATAACTTTAACTAACTAATGCATTAGTTAGTACCCTTTGAATTTCTTAACTGATTTTACTAGATATTATATCCAAACCATAATTAGGTATTAAGTTATCGACGGGGTATTAAGTTGCACCTTGCCGTCGTCTATGTCCGAACTATGAGAAGCTCTCGTTTTTAGTTTTATTCTCTGGTTTTTAGCCAAAATAACTGGCATTAAATTCTCGAGGAATGCACATGTAAGATAATGTAGATACCTATTGATTGAGCCTTTAGAGCCTTTTTGAAACATCTTTTTATTTAAAAACAACTCGCATATCTTATACTACAATTTTGAGATGCCCCCCTCGGGTGTGGGAACCACGGTGTCCTCATCTTGCCCCAGAGAGGGAAGCGCGTGTCGCGCCTCCACCCTGGGACTTAGATACCCAATCTAAAATATGTTTTGTTGACGTATAGGTTATCCAGACGTGCTACAATTGAAAGTGAGTCAGCTGTGCCCGACTGCGGCGGTACTGACGTGGAACATGTACTGCCTCGAGGACAGTCGCCAACTGCTCGGCTATTCAGTCTACTATATCGCCACCGACACTAATGTCACAGCTTATGAATCGAGAGATGTATGCAGCGATATGTTAGTATGATATTTTATGGATATAATATATGAATGATTAAAATATCAAAAAACTGTCCGACTGCTGTTGAAAATCCTGACCTTGAAAATCCTCGTTTCTCCCCTCTACCTCCTCTTCTCTATAACTTGAAACGCATTTACGGCCGGTAACGCATTAATGCGTTGCCCTTACTGTCATCCAGTGTTTTGAATGCATCTGTTTTCAAATATTTAGTTAAGAAAACATAGTATACCTAAACATCTTAGACCATTTAACAACCACAGAATAGATACAAAATAAATACATATTGTTTGAATGTACTCTAAAATTGGCAACCGAAAACTGAGTTAACATGACAATTTCTTTGATTAAATAAAGAATTTTTTACACAACATTCCTAGTTATATTACGAATGTTTACGTGGCTATCGATTGGAAAAACTAGCATATCTTATCTATTTTTTACATTAAGGTCTATTCTAATCTTTCAGATGGAATGTTCTCGATTTAACGGTAGAAGAAGCCCGCAATGGTAGCATACGTGAAGAGTTTGCTAACAATACTGATGTGATGTTAAATCCGTGTTTAGTCATGCAACCATCGTTTTATCTACTATCGCACCTAACGCCGTATACGCGTTACGCGGCATATGTTAGGACATACGCATTGGTGCAGGACAAGGATAAGGAGAAAAGGGGGGCTCAAAGCTCAATTATTTACTTCACAACTTTACCAGGAGGTGAGTATGCTTTGTTATGTCCTACTAATATTATAAATGTTATAGTTTGTGAGGATTAATGTATGGACGTTTGTTACTCTTTCACGCTGATTGGATCTGAATGAAATTTAGCACAAATAGATTATAGCCTGGAATAGTATATAGCCTACTTTGTATTCCGGGAATAAGTTACTATGGGTTGTGGGAATTCGATCAGGATTTTATGCAGGCGAAATTGCACACTGATTCGCTAATAGCACCACTAACAAGCTACCCAAACATCTCCGAAGTTCCGTGAGACTCGATATCCAATATATAATGACAGAATAATACAACAATAAAATACCTTAAACTTTCCAATTTCATTAGGTATGAAAGGTTTAATGACAGTAGAGGAAGTTGGTCAAGTATGTAAGGCCAGAAATAGATGACGGGTTGTTGTCTCTGTCTACCCCGGTGGGAAAAACGCGTGAGCATATGTATGTTTGTTATGTAGGTATATTGATAGACGTTTCACCTTCGTTCGGTTCATCATTTTTCTTTTATAATCGAAATTCTAATATACCGAACTAGCTGACCCAGCCATATTTCGTTCCGCCTTAAAATCAAGTTATGTTGGTTACCTTATCAGCTCAATTTATTTCGTGAATGTCTCCTTACACCCCGGCATTAAAGACCCGAGATGGTTTAACTGGAGATTTCTGCAAAAAAAATAAAAACACAAAGGGCACAGATACTCAGTGACAAATCTAAAAAATTAAAGATCATGAAACTCGGTCCAGCCGTTCTTGAGTTTATCCTGCTCGTCACTAAAAAAGCTTTGTTTCATTTGTTTTAGAACCTAGTATACCACGATACCTATCAGTAGAGTCAACACCACACACGGCGAACATAAGATGGAGTCCGCCTTCGAGGCCTAACGGTACAATTACACTGTATCACGTAGAAGTGCAGGCCAACAGCTACAACAGACCAAAGATACTGTCAGGAAACACCAAATATTGTGCGAATCGTAAGTATAACTTCTTATCTAAACTCCTTACATCTATAAGTATTCAAAAAACATATCAGACAGAAGGTGGAAGTTGCACGTAAACGGTATAATACTTATTTAAATAAATAATTTTGATTGGAATTGAAATGAATATCTATACTCACTTAGCGTATAGCGTCGGTAGCTTAGTGGTTAAGGTGTCGACCCTACGATCGAGAGCTCCCGGGTTCGAATCCTGGCCATTACACTACCGATGAGAACCCACTCCTAACACAAGCAATTTAGCTTAGCTGGAGGGGTTAGGGGGAGTATTAGTAATTTCGGTTACTAATATTCTTTAAAAAGAAAAAAAAATTAAACAGTGAGTTCGAGTTTGTTTTTTACGTTTGGTTATCTTCGGTACCACTGCCACTGCAATTATTGAAAAAATTCTTCCACCATTTCAAAAGGTACATTATCCCCGATGGACATAGGCCATAATATTATATTGTGTTGAGTGTGGGAGGGTGTTAAAAAAACTCATAAAAACCGAAGTGAAGCCATTTACTAATATTATTACTCTTTCTATGTACCTTAATAAAATATGTTATTTATTATAATCTGGTATTAAAAACACAATAAATGAAGTCCTTAGTTATTTTCAACGTAATTCTATTTTTTTAGCTGGAGCCCTTTCGAACATGATAGCAGCAGGGGCAGAGGATGAACAGGATCCGCAGGAAGAAGAGGTCACAGGTAATGTGACCAACGCATCGTGCACATGCGAAAAACCGACTAAACCTAGCACGCAGTTCAACTCGCGCGCTGAGGACGAACGCTTGGATATTATTACATTCGAGAATGATTTGCAAAATGTGGTAAGGTATTTTTCGATTATTACTGTTTGATTTGTGTTTTTTTGGAGCCCCACCGAGTCGCCCAAGACAACCTCACCTGCTCAATCACGAACGAGGCTCTGGCACAGGCTTTCATCTTGGGGCTGGGAGGGAGGGGGCTCAGACCGTAGTCGCCCCCAAGAAAGCCGTGTAGGCTAAACCACAAGGAGAAGAAAGAGTAAGCGGAGCCCGGGAACAACGTTGAGATGATGATGACTGTTTTATGAATTTATGTTTAGAATCATGTGAGTGAATACATTTGTTCAAAGTTGTGATTAAGAGAACAGTACATTAAATATAATATTTAAAACCTTTTAACCTAAAGGATATTGGAACAATTAACGATGTTGCAATTATTTTTGAACACTGCATTTAGAATTATTTTTTTAACATTTTTTTATAGCTGTAAGTAGAGTATTTGTGAGGATTTTATTATTTTATAGATTTACAAAAGGAACAGACCGAAGAAACATAATGCCGGCAGTAGGGTGAAACGTTCTATCGACCACTCGTTGGATAGCATGCTTGTTAAACTGACCGCTAATAATCATCCTCCCAAGAAAGGACAGATATATGTTAACACCACAGATGAGGACGGTGAGTTTTTTCACAACGTTATTATTTAATTTTACTACCATAATACTGACCACACGCCAGCCACCTAACTTTGAGCAATCTGCCACTTTCACTTCATCATATAAAAATTTCTATCTTAGGCCTGAATTATACAGAACAGACAAGACGCATAAGGCGTAAGGCATAATCAAAGCAAATCGTACATATCGACGTGTTCTCAGAGCAATATCGCGACGATACGTAAGATTTTTCTTTGATAATGCCTTACACCTTATACCTTATAATACCGCTTGCCTTTTCTGTATAATTCATGCCTTACAATGCTGTAAAGTCTAAATTCTTGTGCAACACTACACCACATTCACGTCACATCAATGTTCCTAGATTTAATTATCATTAGTTTTGTCATAATTTGCCAATCGCTTTATTGATGCTTTCCATTTCACCTGGACCTCATTACGATCATCTAACATTCTTTCAGCTAAACGCAGACTCATCGACCCTAATGCTTGCATCATAAAGGACTCTGCAGGTTACAAACATAGTATTTTCTATATTACAAGGGAATTTGGTCGTTGCATGCAACTGTGTTATGAACATCACCTCAACGGGAATCGGTTGTCAGCAGGGTTATAGCCATTTTCCAGAAGTTATTTTATTATATATCTACTTGTAGAGTTATATAATAGTTATAATACTTATGGTATGTTACGAGAGCTCGCTTTTCGAGCTATCAGCGCTCTATTGTCCAATCACGAACAGCATTGGTCTCGGCCTACCATTCGGTATTGTCGAGAACGACCGGCCGAGGGCAATACCGTTCTTTAATGGGCAAAAACGCGCTGATGACGTTAAGAGCGTGCAATGATCTTTTTTGGGGAGCTAACTTTTAGCGCTACTATTGTCCAATCACAAATGGCACAGGCATCTTCGGGCCGATCGTGATTGGGCTAAAGCACTAACAACGGGCTCCCCGAACTTACCTTTGAAAAAGTTCTCAAGTTTTTGTAAACACATACCCACATTGAAATCGGAATTCGGCTATTACGATGATAGGACATAAAGTAGTCGTGTTAACATCTCTAGGCTAAAAGAAACCCCAATTTGACCCAGAGGCGTAAACACTACTACTATACGTAAAGGTTGCAAAGGAGTTGAATAATTTTGTGAAATTGTTGTTGATTATGGGGTTAGGGAGTAAAGCAGAAATATATATTTTTTCACGTTTGTTTACTATTCCTGTTAGTAGATAGAAACGTGATAAGGGTACAAAAAATAAGTCGTGTGTGCATGAAGTTCGAACTACCCACAGATCAACTTGAAACTCGTTGACCTGTCAATTTTGCATGTTTTATCATTAGTTACAGTATCTCAATTTCAGATACTTGAGTATCGACGTGTATAGTATGTATACACTCAACATAATTATAACAACTAATACGCAAAGCCAGATGTAGTACATTCGAAAATATTATGCATGGTGGCACAATTTTCGCATAATAATAATTTCATTACAATATCAATGCATGCCTAAGGGTCAAACTAGATATGGATTAAATTATATACGTAGTACTATATGGACACTCTGGGTGTACAGGTACATGACAATGTAGGTTGTCAATATTTTATATATAAATTTGACCGAAGAAAAATAGTTTCTGCGGGTAAATCCGTACATGACGCTAGCGTAGCACCTCGGTGCCAGTCCACCCCTCCTACCAGGGTCCAACGGTAGTGGCATTGCCACACATTTGTTGCCACGTGACCAAGCGGTCGCCGCAAAACGCGACCGCTGCAGCAAAGGCGACTGTCCTGCACACTGTCTGCGATAACACAGACATGCAAGCTGCGGCATATGATGCGGGAGTTCCTCACGCGCTCCCTTCGCGTGATTCCGCATAACCATCGCAGCAACTTACTTCATTTTCAGCACCGGGCACAATTCACTGAAGTATGAAATGCCCTGATAGTTTTATAGACCAGCGAAGTTGTTCCCTATGTAGACTGATCTGTCTTAGAACTCTTTATTATTAAGAGTTCTATGGGATTTGTAGAGTTCAGTGCCAAATACTCGGTCTTCGCTAAAATAATTCTGAACTAACCTAGAACCAGTTTTATAAACTTGAGCAACTTCTCAGTATAAGATTTATAGACATTGTGTAAATAAGAACATTTATCTGAATTCCGGCAACACCTCTAGAACGCCACTGTCAGTATATCCATATTCTTAAGTTATTCGTTAATTATAAATCATGAGTATAAGAAAGTAACCATGGAACACCTAGGTACTCCACGGGTGAGGCCACCTGTCACCCCAGCAGAAGCAGGCCGGGACGGTGGGGCGACTAGCGCCCCTCCCCTAAACCGGGGCAAGACGGAGACACCGTGGTTCCCATATCCGAGGGGGCCATCTCGCAAGTGGAGATGGCCCAGGGTCAGTCGGGGTGCGAGGGATATGCTCTATGGGCAACCTTACACCCCCGCGTCTGTAGACCCGAGACGGCGTGCGGTTTTAGTCGGTTCAAGCCCGACATAACCGCCCCCGCTGACCGGCGGGGGGGTATCCGAAGGGATTTCCGCACGAAAAAAAAAAGAAGCTACTCCACGGGTACGTCATGTACCCTGTTTTGTATAACCCTTCGTGTTAGGTCACTTGTGATAATGCACGTAGAAATAGGAGCCCCGCGAAGCCTTCTAATAACCCATCTAACCTATTACTTCCCTACGAAAGGGACATTAAGGAAAGGAAGAGTTTGCGAAGTGGACATTCTGCGAAAGAGACATTCCGAGAAAAGACATTCTGCGATAGAGACGTTTAGCGACCAGTGGCTATTTTAAGAAGTGGACATTCTGCGTCTGAGCCATTTTTTATTCATACCCCTATCATTAAACTGTGCCACGCGTTACCATCCCTGGGACCATTTAGGAATAGGACCATCTGGGAATGGGACTATCTGGGAATAGGATCATCTGGAAATGGGACCATCTGGGAATAGGACTATCTGAAAATGGGCCCATCTGGGAATGGGACCATCTGAAACAACGAGGCGAGTTTGGGAATGGGACCTGCTAACAAACCTGCGTCTGAGCCAATTTTTATTCATACCCCTATCATTAAACTGCGCCACGCGTTACTATCCCTGGGTCCATCTGGGAATGGAACGATCTGGGAAAGAGACAATCTGGGTTAGGACCATCTGGGAATGGGTCCATCTAGGAATAGGACCATCTGGGAAAGGGACCATCTGAAACAGCGTGACGAGTTTGGTAATGGGACCTTCTGCTACCAAACCATTATAAATTGCAAATTAGAATTTACGTTACAGCTACTTGCAAATATTATAGCATCTTTCGATAGGGTGATGACTGTGTGATACTGAAAGTGATAATGAGAAATCTAGAAATCTGTATACATTAAACAAAGTCGGGTTAGTGATTTTCATGTTCTTTGATTTGTTAGATTTGTCTCCGCCTATACTGTGCTATTTTTATTTGGTGCTTAAATCCCCTCCTCCCCTGCCGGCCAGCGGGTGTAATTATGTCTCTAATGCCAGGGTGTAAGGTGACCCAATAAGGCAATTCGGTCGTACCCCGGCTGACCCTGAGCCATCTACGGCTTTGAGATGGCCTCCACGGGATACTGAGCCTATACTAGCAATACGAAACTTAAAAATATGTTATATTCACCAAATAAATTCAGCTGATATGGTAACCAAAATAACTTGACTTGCGGAACGAAGTTTGCCGGGTTAGTTAATATAATCTATATAATAAATAAATGAATCGCAAAATGTGTTGGTAAGCGCATAACTCAACAACGCCTGGACCAATTTGACCAATTCTTTTTTTAAATGTTCGTTGAAGTCCACGGATGGTTTTTACGGCGAGAAAAGTTTAAAAAATTGCATAAAAAAAATTACAGGCATGTTTGGGATAAATAGGTGCCACGAGGCGAAGTATGCCACGGGCGAAGCCGCTGGGGACAGCTAGTATATTAATAACACTAGCAACGTGTATCATTACCACGGAATAATATTCAAGTTATGTTGTATAAAAGAAACATAACAATTGTGCTGATTCTTCCCTATTATTATCGACTGTTGACATTACCACAATATCAAACAAAATTAAAAGTAGGTTTGGTCGTTACTTGTATTGAATATATACGATTGTTTAATAGGATATGTCAAGTCGCTATACTATCAACTGGACGGCCACACTACGACGCTGGCGGTGACCAATATGCGCCACTTCACCTGGTACACGGTCAATATATGGGCCTGCCGGAACCGACATGTTAACGAGACTCTTGACGCATATGAAGCCTCCCAGTGCTCAGGTCGGACTTATAATACCTTCCGCACTGCAGCAAGAGGTAAGCAACTTCACTCATTTAGTCTCACTAAAGAGTTCGATATTACAGGAAGTGATCCAGTCATCATTCCAATTTTTATTTATTTGAGATCTGAATAGGCATTTGCACTAAATGGTTTCTCTGTTTGGTAGGATTGTAATGTATGCAAATTGTTTTGAAAGCATTTTCCGTAACTTATATGTATTATATGTATATTATATACATATAAGTTACGAAAAATGCTACGCCAAACCCTATCGAAAAACATTTTACAAAAATGTTAAGAGTCACTGCAAAAGAGCAAAGCAAGTCTCTAATTTCTACCACTGCTGCTTACAGTTGGAGACCTTGGCAAATATTGAAAAACACTAATTTAATTTTTGTATTTTTTTTCCTTTTTACAATTACCTAAACGTACTTATGTTTCTATGTGATATTATAGTTGACACGGATATTGTAAAAGAATTGCGAGCTGAAGTGATACTATCGCCGAACGCTACTACGGCTGAAGCAAACGTGACATGGAAGCCGCCTGAGAATCCGAATGGGTTCGTCGTGGCGTACGCCGTCTACCACTGGCTCATCGAAGAAAATGAAGAAGTAGGTTGCACAAGAAACTAATCCATCATGTAAAAGAATATTAGATATAATGGCGCCTATAAGTTTATTCACAGCAGCCAGCTGCAACCAGTGGATTATATTTTATTAATTGTCATAGGCTTCCTGACAACCACGTTTCTGTACACCCAATTTACTATTAGCATTTAACTAAATGGAGTTTTCTTCTCCGCAACAATTATTGTGAAAACCATTGCTTACTGCATAATTACAAGTTAACACGTAAATCGGAGGGTTAATTTATGTCCAATTCGAGACAAGCTATCTATACAAATCAATTAAAGTGAAGCGTCTGTTTGTAACGTTAAAATAACAGCTTTTCAAGGAATGCATATTAATGTATACATGGTACTTAAGAGAAAAAAAACAGTTTTTAAAACTTTTGTCTGTTTTTCTGTCTGTTTGAATTAGATAATCTCGGCAACGGCTAGCTCGATTTTGACGTGACTTTCACTGACAGATAACTGATATTAATAGGTGTAACATAGACTGCTTTTATTTAAAAAAATGAATAAGGGTTCCGCGTAAAAAATTAAAACCCAGATAAAAGTCTACGCAGACGAAGTAGCGGGTACCGCTAGTACCTAATATATACCGTGATAAGGTAGAAACGGAGCTAACTTAGATTACCCGCAATGGGAACCTATTCCAGGGATAAAGAAGCTTATGGCTTATTTCAGACTATAATCTATCTCTGTAGCAAATTTCAGCCAGCTCCGTTCAGGCGTTTGAGCTTGATTGAGCAACAAACATTCAAACATGTTCACAAACTTTCACATTTATAATATTAGGAAGATGTAATTTTCTGTGTATAAATGCTCATTTCCTTCTTGTTGTCATGTTACAATGAATCAGCCACGATTCGTTATTTTCAGGATTCCAATTTACCCTACATGAGCTGTGTAACAGCGGACGCTCACGAAGCGAATGGATACGTGCACTCTATACGTAATCTTAAAGCCGGCAATTACAGCGTCGAAGTCAAGCCTATTACCGTCGCCGGCGCAGGAAACGTCTCCGCTATAAATCCTCCGATCTTTATACCGGTATGTATCAGTTGAAGTGATCAGTATTAGAAAATAAGAATAACGTACTTTTTTTTTTTTTTTTTATCGTGCGGAAATCCCTTCGGATACCCACCCGCCGGCCAGCGGGGGCGGTTATGTCGGGCTTGCACCGACTAAAACCGCACGCCGTCTCGGGTCTTCAGACGCCGGGGTGTAAGGTTACCCATAGAGCATATCCCTCGCACCCCGGCTGACCCTGGGCCATCTCACCACTAACAGCATCGCTCATCCTGTCTCCTCTGAAAGCAGAGGAGTACGGAGAGCGATGTGTTCCCGCCATGTTGGGTATTGGCCGACGATCAATGCCAACCCTATGAAGGGGTGAAGGGGAAGCCATTGACCGCCGCCCAGGGTGTACCGGCCGCTCCGATTCCGTTCTCCCCGGACTGCAGCGGGATCGGAATCGGAGCGACACTCGAGGAGGTTACCCAACACACACCCCAAGAATAACGTACTTGATACTGATATTTAATGCCATCATGCTTGAACGAACTGAGTGCACAGGGCCCTATCAACACCTTCGGGACCCAAGTCAACGTTACCTGTTAATTGGTGCGCCTACTAAACAACAGACGAGGCTCTGAGACAGGCGTTCCTTTCGGGGTTAGGAGGTCAGACGGCAGTCGCTCCCGGAAAAGCCATCATACCAATCAAAACAATAAGCGGACCCCAGGCTCCAAAGTACAAACTTTGGACGAAACTGGACAATCGTTATGAAGATGATGATAATAATACTTGAAGGAACTATGTAGGTAAGTAGTAAGATTACTAATAAACATTTAATATTTTAGGAGAGAATTGCGCCCACTAGTACCGCATGGATCTGGGGTGTAGTGGGGGGTTGTCTGACAATGATGCTGTTCCTGCTTGGAGCCATTTGCTACGTGCGGCGCGGACTGTTACCAATCTCAGAGGCTAACAAACTGTTTGCGAGCGTTAACCCTGAGTACGTGTCCACTATGTACGTACCTGATGAGTGGGAGATTCCGCGATCCAGCGTAGAGTTAATCAGGGAACTTGGACAAGGATCATTTGGAATGGTAAGTTCATTTAAAAAATATAATTATAAGCTGATCCGTCGTGGTTAAGCACGGAATTAAATCTTGTAAAAGAAACCTATAGGTAATTCGATTGCAGTACCATTGCACTATGTCTATAATCTTCACCTAAGTGCAAGCAATAAGTTGGAAAAGTTAGCAATCGGATGAACGGTATGCCAGTGCATGAAACATACCTAAGTGAAAGGAATACAGATAAAAATATGTGTTTCACCAATGTCAGTTAGGGAGCAGTAACAGCGACATCTGTAGCGTGGCGGTAAAGCTATCGATCGCTATATTGTGGGAGGTTGCGGGTTTGATTCGCGCTCAGTGCAAATATTTGTGTGCACAAATATGTCTATTTGCATTGGTCTGGGTATTTCTAGTTTCCTGACGCCATCTCGGGTCTTTAATGTCGGATTACAAGGAGTCATTCACGAAATAAATTCAGCTGATAACAACATAACTTGATTATAAAGCGGAACGAAGTTTTCCGGGTCAGCTAGTTAGAATGTAAGTATTTAAATGTTGGAATTAGAACACCACTTCCTTTAAATCAGAGCGCAGATTTTTCTTTTCGTGCGAACTCTTCAAGGTTTTTATATGTTATATGATTTTTTAGGTGTACGAAGGCATAGTGAAAAATATAGAAAAAGGAAAATCGGAGACACGAGCTGCTATTAAAACTGTTAACGAGCACGCCACTGACAGGTAAATATTATAAAGTGGCCATAAAAAAGCAACAATAATAAGACGAAAACGACGGTCCATCCAAAAGTGACGCGCTCGTTTGTTCACAGGGAGCGGCAAGAGTTCCTGAACGAGGCGTCGGTGATGAAGGCATTCGACACGTTCCACGTGGTGCGGCTGCTGGGCGTGGTGTCGCGCGGGCAGCCCACGCTGGTGGTCATGGAGCTCATGAAGTGCGGTGACCTCAAGACGTACCTACGCTCGCACCGGCCCGACGCCGACACGTCGCTGCCGCGCAAGGGGCCGCCCGCCACGCCGCCCACGCTGCAGAGTATCCTGCAGGTATACCTCGAGCCTACTAAATCACCACGGTCTCTAGACTAACCGACATTCTTCTTCTTATTAGCGATAATGCCAGTGGAAAAGTTCTGGTAGCGATAACGCTAGTGGAAAACGTACTCAAAGTAAAATGTTGACTAGCTAACTTCATGGTGTCGGTATTTCGAGATATTGCGCACACGCGCATCGTAAAATTTTACTCTCATCATTTTTCCCTAATGCGCCTAAAGAAGATACATCAAAAGTTTTATTAGCGATACCACCAGTGGAAAAGTTATATTAGCAATGACGCTACAAGAAAAATACATAGTAAGTTATAGGGTAAATATTACTATACAATATTCATATATAAATTATTAGCGAAGACCTTACAAGAAAAATAGAGTTATAGGGTGTATTACTATAAAATATTCATATATCAATTATGTATTTCTATGTGAATATAGTTTGCAAATTTATTAGCGTTCAGGAATTGATGTTGTATATCAAATCCCTACGGACACTAAAAATATTTTTTTTAAAATTCCAGATGGCTATAGAAATAGCCGATGGTATGGCTTACCTATCGGCCAAAAAGTTCGTGCACCGCGACCTTGCGGCGCGCAACTGCATGGTCGCCGAGGACCTCACCGTCAAGGTGGGCGATTTCGGCATGACCAGAGACATCTACGAGACTGATTATTATAGGAAAGGCACTAAGGGCCTACTGCCCGTGCGATGGATGAGCCCCGAGAGCCTAAAGGACGGGGTGAGCTATTCTTTTGCATATATTTATAACTATACCCGGTATTAGGAAAACGCTTCCGAAAACGAAGACAGGCGGTAGTATTGATGATAATAAAAAGAAAATTGAGCGATATTTTTTTTCGATCGGTGTTCGGTTAATACTTACTCCGACCACGTGATGTGAGCCCGCTGGCGACGACGCGACTTAATTATACATTTTAGTAAAATTAAGTAGTGTTCTTTTGGTTAGCATCGCGACCGGGTGCATTCCTCTAACATTTGAACAGGGACACCCTAAAATTAACATCTCATAATTTACATTTAATTTAACTTAACAAGTATACAGTGTAATATCTAGTGTAGATCGAGCAATAAACAATTTTGTATTTCTCAACAAACTCTCTTGATTTAACCTCACTTCCGATTGTATCCCGAACAATCGGTTAATTTTATAAAACATGTTTTATTGGCATTATATTCTCGCTTCACAGTGTTAGAACACCGACCGACAAAAAATCGTTCATTTTTTTTTATCTTCGGCTTGCCCGTCTTCGTTTTCGGACGCGTTTCCCTAACACCCAGTATACTGTCCCAGTTAGAAGAAACACACTGTACAAGATATTAGGTATATTGATAAGTTTTTGTAACATAATAGGGAAGTCCACATAACCACAAGCATTATAAGGTACATAATTATTTCAATTTATTCTCAGGTCTTCTCCAGTAGTACTGATGTGTGGAGTTATGGCGTCGTCTTATGGGAAATGGCGACGCTTGCAATGCAGCCCTACCAGGTAAGTTATGTGAACTTGCCGCCTGTAAATTGGCTAGAGCTATGGATACAGGTGTTTTTATTAGCCATTAACCCACACATTTCACTTAGTTTAGTTTTACGCCAGCTCTTTCTTCTGTTAACCAATTAAATTTCTATTTCAATCAAAATAAAATAAAAATAGACCTTTTTGGTACGATTCTACTGTTGAACTACTCAGACTTACATTTTCCATGTAAGCATGATTAATAGATCAACTCAAAGAACACATGAATTCTTTATTACTTGTCTCATGGGGTAGTCCCACCCTTGAATTCATCAGTCTGCTCCATGGTAATCGGCTGGAACATTGGGTAACCGACAACATATGACTCATAATCTGATCAATGAATTATGCTTATTTATAAACTGTTTGTGCCAGTATATTGATTATAGAATAGATTCGCATCAAAAGGGATTTTTTTAAGACTACAGTAATCGCATCGGTCGATGCATTATCACACAATAATTAAAAATTCTCGTCGTTCGAGGGACCAAAAAAATTTGTCGAATTACCTTACCGGGGGAAAAACTTAACTGTGTAACTATACACACTATACACGGTCACTAGACTGACAAACTTCGTGACTATGTACTCTAGCTGTGCAGAATGCGTTTTTAGGTATCTTTGGTGGTAAGCGCGGCGATCTCTCATTCGATCATAGATCTCTGATTTGTTCACGAAGTTTACCGGTTACTATAGTAATGAAAGGATCGGAGGACGATGTTGAGAATGACGTGTGGTGTGGCAGGGGCTGTCGAACGAGCAGGTGGTGCGCTACGTGGTGGAGGGCGGCGTGATGGAGCGGCCGGAGCACTGCCCCGACCGCCTGTACGAGCTCATGCGCGCGTGCTGGGCGCACCGCGCGCTGCTGCGGCCGAGCTTCCTGCACCTCGTGGCCGACCTGGCGCCCAGCGCGCAGCCGCACTTCCGCCAGCGTAGCTTCTTCCACTCGCCGCAGGGCCAGGAGATGTACGCGCTGCAGCGCACCACCCTGGGTCAGTGCTCTCACGCTCACCTCAGCACTCATGCTCACACCTCACGCTAGCACTCACACCTTACCTTACACTTACCTCGAACACACCCATACATAACATAACTTTTACTCACCTCACCTCACACCTCACACTTTACATCTAACACTCATACCTCAAACTCACACCTTACACCTACTTATTTAGCACCTACTTAGCAGCAGTGTGCTGAATACAGAATTGCATTACATCTCGATTTGATTATTGAGTATTAACAGTTCTCCATATGGTAAGGTAATTATTGTGTTTTAGAGATATGAATATATATCGTATCAATTCACTATGCTACACAGTCGGTTATGCGTCACACACATGACACATTGTGTACTGCAAAGTCTCTTTGATGCCTCTTGAAGCCGGTACCTTGTTGAATGTTTGATTACGTACATATTTGTTGGAAGAGAGATATATAGATATCTATCTATCTATATATATATAAAAATGAATCGCAAAATGTGTTGGTAAGCGCATAACTCAACAACGCAATTTTACCAATTCTTTTTTTTAAATGTTCGTTGAAGTCCAAGGATGGTTTTTACGGAGAGAAAAGTTAAAAAAATTGCATAAAAAAATACAGGTATGTTTGGGATAAATAGGTGCCACGAGCAGAAGGCGAAGCCGCGGGGGACAGCTAGTCAAGAACAAAAGCAAATAGGATGCAATGGTTTGCCTATCTTGAAGATCGAAATGCGTCAGTATATCTATGTTCAATTAGTAACAAAAGTAATTATATAAGACGACTAGCTGATGCCCGCGGCTCCGCCCGCGCTGAGGTGCGTTATCACTTTTATTGTTCATATTTCTGGTTCTACTGAATCAATTACAATTAAACATACGACGTCTGATTAAAAACTTTGTAATAGAAAAAAACAGCATCAAAATCCGTTTGTGTCCGTTTGTGTTCATCGCGAACAAACAGATAAACAGACAAGAATTAAAAAAATCTTGTGTCCAGAATCCTTTATTTAAGATAACCCAAGTATCTATTTAAAAAATAAAATCTCCAATATACAGACACAACTAATTTACAATTTTATAATAGTATAAAAAATATTAATATGTTCTGGTGGATCCGATTTTTGCACTCTTTTGGATTCAATTTCATTATCCCGTGTAAACAATCATAATGGCAAATTAAGTTAACGTTATTTAGGTACAATTTCATCTATTGTTGTTTAATATAACCGTCGGCAAATAATAACATTTGTTGAGACGAGTATAATGTGAGACCGCTTTTTGTTCTACCATTATGGCCGCGTAGAGACGTGTGCCGAGTCGCCAGCACGCTAATGAATTGTAAGTAGCGGCACAAGTTCTGTCGAGTCTATTTAGCTGAAATTCCTAAACTATTAGAAACAGATGAATCGATTCAAAATTGTAAAGAGTTGAGTTTTAAATTATTAGTGACTACTTACCTATAACGGCTCATACATTGTTCATACAACTTGGAAAATGTTCATCTAAAGCGGGCACATAAGTGTACTAACTGTGGTATAAGTGGCACTCGAAGGTTTTTCTAAATCGTTGATCATAATTCCTGTATTAGATTTGCCTAAATTCAACAAGTAGTCAAATTTTCTGTATGAAAGTTTCCTTTATTCAATAATTAGCCAGATGTTATAAACAAACGATTACATAAGTAACTAGCTATCTCAATGAAGGAAGCTTTAAAGTGGCGAAAAAAGTTATTAGAATACTGGTCAATCGTGATCAGGTTATCGTTCCTGAAAATAGCCACTTTGCTTGAAAGGACAACTCATTTGAATGATTTTGAATGAATATTGTTCAAGTTGTAGCAATATGCGAACAAAGAAGGTTAGAAGGCTTTGATAGGTTAGTGTTCAATAAATGATTAACAGGCAATCGTCAATACTGCAAGTATAATAGTTTCGATGCTATTCTTCTGTTCCTTACGGTTCAAGGGTTTTTATGCTAAAATGATTCAATTAGTTTGCATGTCTACAACAAAAGTAAACGCGAATTTTTCATCGATCATGTAGCGACACTGCCTATATTTATTTTGCGTGTACTGATTCGTGGTCTCCCTAATCGATCGGAACGCTCAAATTCGCATCCATCGATCGATAACTCAATTTCATTACGCTTTCGTATCACAGTAAAGTGGTCGGGCGTACTTCAGTAGACCATACTTTAATTTTATTGTTAGAATTTCACTAATATCACCTCTCGCTAGTACTCGCGTCGGTGGCTCAGATCGGCGATCGGGAGTGACTCGCGGAAGGGTGGAGTGACGTGTGTGGTCGGTTGCAGTGGACGAGGAGTCGCCGGAGGTGAACGTGGGCGCGGTGGCGACGGGCTCGGGGTCGAACCTGTTCGGCGTGTCGGGGCGCCTGGCGTCGTGGGTGCGCGAGCTGTCGTCGGTGCGCTCGCGGGCGTCCGACGACGCCGCGGCGGAGCCCCTGCAGCCGCTGGGCGGCGGGGGCGGCGCGGGCGGCGGGGGCGCGCCGCTCATGGCGGGCTGCAACGGCTCCACGCCCGCGCCGCCGTGCTAGCGCGCGTGCGCGTCGGGCGCCGCGACTTCTGTTCGTCTGACGATTCGCTTTCATATCAGGATAGTAATATTTTTGCTGGGACGATATTAAGTGTGTCGATTTGTCTCGACGTGAATCCTATAGTTTACCTCGACGTTATTATAATAGTTGTAAATCGGTGTCACTTTTGACATAGCCTATTAATGTTAAGTTTACCGTTTAGAATGTAAAGCGTGTATAGTTTTGTGTAGGCGAGATCGTGTACAAATTATTTTAATTGTTTTCTTAGCGCGCAGTTCGGTGCTCGCCGCCGGCCGTTGGGAGCGCGAGTACGTTTCGAAGCGGGCGTCGCGTTATTGTGTTTGTTGCGCCTGCGTTACTTTTTTGAGAACGTATGTTGCGATATGTCAATATCGATACGATGTGAATGTGTCATTGTCCTTATCGATATATACCGCTTAAAATACTCAAGTAGTTCAGTATACCGCTTCATATATAAATATGTCACTATTGTTTTTATAATGATTTAGTCCAAATATTCATTTTACAAATTAACCACCAAAGATTTGGAAACTAATCATCTAAATTTAAATTTGTTTTTGCTGTTACTTATTGTAACTGTTTGCAAAGTTAATTTTAACTGCTTGTATTTATGCAGGGGCTGTCCAAACGGTCCCTTACTGATTTCAGTAGGAGCAAGACCAACATAGTTACAACTGTGAAATAGGAGAAAAATGACTTGTTGAGTATTGCCAGGCATAAACACGTTTAGAAGGGGCAGGCGTATTCTATCAGAAACGCAAAATGAGAGATTCGGAAAATGTCAAATGTCAGCCACAGTTTTGTGCCCGGAAAATTATAAGCAAAATAACTAAACGATATCATAAATATCTAACCTTATTTATTGACCGATGCTTATATAATGGTTAGCCCATTTCTTAATTTAACTTCGCAACTTTTCTTTGTAGTAAACAGTCTATTTCTCATTAGGTCCAATCTGCAAGTAACTACTTTTCAGTTTATCTCCTTGTCAAAATTATTTATAAACAAAAGTATTATCAATAAAAAGCATTCTCCAGTAGTATCATATATTAAAACAAAAAATAACAATTAATAAATGAAAATTGCGTGCAACTGAAGTGGCTGTTATCATGATATTATGTCAACTCTGTCATGAAGTGAGTTAAATTCGCCGGCGCCGTGCAGATAAAAATGGAATTTATTATTTCTTGCACAAAATAGTATATTATGCAACTAGTGAATAAAGGAAGGATTTAAAGCGAGGGCCGTAGATGAGTCACGAGCAAGTGAAGGATTCTAATGATTGAATCACGAGCGCAGCGAGTGATTCAACTGTTAGAATCCTGAACGACGCGAGTGATTCATGGCCCTCGATATAAATTCGTACTTTATTCAGGAGTTGCATACTATACTTTATACCATGACTACGAGAAAAGACATAATTTAAGCGAAAATAGAAATTTAATCAAGAAATAAGAATTGTAACATTAATTGAAATGGACATTAAAATTAGAGCAATGACTAAAATTAAGCGTAATTTTCTTATTATTATCATTAGAGTGGTCAACTTGTGAAACAATATTTATTAATCTAATGCCAAACTCCTTGTCGCAAATATCGACCAATCAAATCTCGAGAATTTATTTGCACCAAAGAGTTTTGAATTTCGAATCTTAGCGCAAGGAGTTTGTGTAAGCATTGAAATAGAGACCGGATATATTTTTGTGTTCCAAATTCAAACACCAAAATAGTGAATAAAAACAAAACAGTGAATAAAAGGCCTTTTTATTCACTGTTTTGCGTGAATAAAATAAGCTTTTTAGAGTAGGTATGGTATAAATACGTATTTAGACCCTACTTATTGCTTATTTATTTAACGGGTTATACATTTATAATAAATCTTTTATTCTCAATCTAATCTCAGTATATTATGTAAGTAACAGATAGCATGGGTGTTGTTAATTTACCTCAACTTTACGGTAGTTTATAAAAGTGGTTTAAAGAAATGGTCACTATGTTGTGCCTTGTCTCCGCCAATTAACTACGCACATGACAGGACACGTCAATTTGACTTCACCTTGCCTGATGGTAAGTTGAAGGTAAAGTCTCAGGAAAGAGGGTCACCATTACAGACACGTACCATGTTAACAATGGTGGCACTCAGCTTGACGGCCTCATCAGAAGAGGATTGTCGTCGCAGCACCGCGTGACACCCACCGGTCCCACTAGTGCTGCGACCACAATCCACCTGCCCGGCTATGCACTTACTGACCCCTGAACGCAATCAAACCGAAATTGGATTACTATGGAGGGCTTTTCGCAATCGTGCACGGTGGTGCCTACCCGGCCGAATTTTGTGACAAATTTGTGTCTTCACATTTCTACCACCAGTAATTGAATTGAAAACGGGTTCGTAGACATTAATATAATGATAATGAAAAATTCTACAGCCTGCTGGTATCTATTTTCATTTAACCCTAGTATTTCCAACAAAACATGTACGGTCTAAAGTCCATCAGGTATGTTGTACCTAGGAGTTTCCCATTTTTTTCTACCAGCTCTATGGAAAAATCACAGATTTTATAAATGAATTATGTAGTTGAGTGACTGGTCTTTCCTTCTATTCTTATTTAACAGGTCTTCTCCTCACAATTTATTAAAAATAAATGCAAATGTTAAAACGTGGCCAAAGTACAACAAGTTGCCCTACTATTTATATCAAAACTTTCACTTTATCATGTTGCATTCTGTCTATTTGCGAAGAAATGCGTTTTGTAAATCTAGCGTTCCTGCGTTCATTTAGCGTTTCTGATAAAATGAGTCTAACCCGCTTAGAATATATTGCACAACCTACTAAGACAAATGTATATTTTGCGTAGTTTGTACGTGCGTGTACTTACTAGTATCAGTAAATGTATACCGCGAAAATATTATTTAATGACATTAATAGTATATGTATAAGTCTCAACGCATCATGTTGGAGTTCCTCTCAAGTTGATGTCAGTGTAAACCCCATCGACTACAATGCAATAGCTTATTTACCTGCCACTATTGTTATATAGTTCTATTATTATTATGATTCTTATTTTAAAGAAAATATACTTTAAACACTTAAGTCTAACTAATTATGCAAGGTAATCGGTGGACTATTTACGTCTAGCTACAGTTAAAATATCTCATAAGACTATTTGTAATAAGTTAATAAAATTATATATTATTTGTGTAACGTGAATTTAAAATATATGTATATCTATTTCCATATATATTAATAAGATAGTGAGTCGCACTAAGAGAACTGCAAAATGGAAATATTATGGATTCCTAATACTTTATTGTGTTCATATCGTATTTCCATTTCCTTAATTGCAAGTTCTGAAATACAAGTTCGCTGTGTTGACCAGTGACACAATTTTAGGTTTAAATGATAATATATGTAACTACATAGTTCCTTTAATATTTTGTTCACATTGTATTGTGCAGTATATACAAATTGTTCACTTTATTAATTTTAAAGATGAGATAATGTTAAATAGAAACGTTCGTAGGCGAATATGATGGTTCTATTTCGAACTTATACATAGTTTTGTATATGTAACTACAGACATATTACTGACGGCAGTTTACTAGTTATAATATTGACTATGACGCTAGCTACATAATTGTAATTAACTGTAAAACCATAAATGTTAAGATGTACACCCAACCAAAGTTAGACTCCAATTATACGCAACAGTAGACATCGGAGCCGCGAGCTCCGGCGTGTAACAGTCACTGTGACGATAAAGTGGTGTAAGGGTTTAAACGAGTGCCTTCAGACATCCAGCCTTCTTTGCAATGCAGGCTTGTAGATTGTGCGAGGCGACCGCACACCGGCCGCCTGCGGTGGCGACACTCGCAAGTCGCGGATCCATTTGTATCTGTATCATGTTTATTGTTCAGCAATATTAGCTCACGCTAGAAAGTTTTAGCCAAAATTTACTTATTATAAAATACTTTAATTGTTTTCTTTTAAACACAATCATAAACCTGATGCCACAGGAAATCTATGCAGTTCGGGTGGATATGGGCGGTGTGTAACGAATGGCTTACCGATAGTATTTTATTTAAGGCGTCGGCCACCTTTTGTTGTGGATTAGTTGGTAGTCGAATCAGATTAAAGTAATGTAGTGATATGTCAAGTAACGCAGAGGGCGGCTGCAGCTAGTACACTTTAATGTGTTATTGTGGGGGCACAAGGCACATTGCATCACCGGTTTGAATGTTTCAGTGGAAGCGAAGCAATCTCTGAATCCGAAATCCATATATTGTTTTGTGCATGATTATTGCATAGTGCCTTTTGCTCAATTATGAGGAATATCGTAGATAGAGGTACCGTTAATCGTAACCTAAATATGTTAGAGCTATAATTTATTTCCATTTGATGTTACTCGCAGTCATTCCAGTGAAGTGAGATAGACAAAGCCCCACCAAATTAAACGAAACTGCACTGGAATGTTGTGACGTAACGGTTCGTTCACACAGAAGTCCTTATTTACAGGACCGTTTTGACGGATACGTCGTTACTGCTGTTGTTCACACCATGGTTGCAGGACCGTTTTCAATCGCCATAGCCGAATAAAAACTTATATGATGAGACGAGCGTGTAACTCGGACCTCTGTGTGAACGTTGACTAAGTTATAAAGGCGGAGTCGAGAGGCTGGCGGCCCCGGGCGCGCCGCAGTCCCGCGGAGCCGCCGCCGGCCGGCGCCCGCGCCCCGCGCCCCGCGCCCCGCGCCCCGCGGCCCGGGGACTGCGGGCGCCCGCGCCTGCAGTCGAACGACTATTACTTGCGTTCTTATTTTTATCAGTATTTGTTTCATTGTGATTATCACCTTACAAGGCAGTTACATTACCTCATTTTAGTAATTATATTATGCGTAAATTATTGACTGATAAAATAATTTCCAAATGATTTCCTTGTGTGAATTGTGTAAGTGTTTTATGTAAGTGTCGGGGTAGCGTTGTGCTATATGCTCAATTTAGATACAATTTCACCAAACGATTGATATAGTGTACAATTTTATATAATTAATTTAATGAAAACCGAGTACCTATTAATAATTTTAATATTTATATTAATAAAAGTTATAAAAAATAGTAAAACATAGTTTTCAATATCATTGCATCCTTCGTTTGAATATTACGACAGGTTCAAATATTTCGTGATTGTTCTGAATAAAACTGATTTCTCAATTTTCATACAATTATGTTTTTTTTTATTATTTATAATGCCTTCACTCGTCTTTTATGGTCGGAAGTTGCATCAAAGGCTTCTTTACCTTTAGTTTGAGAGGTTTCCTGGGTATGATACCTGGTACCTTACACTGACAAGGCTTTTTCTCTGAATAGCGCTTCAGCATTAATGCTAGTAACCAGCATGCAATATCACCATTATCTTTAATTTTTTTAAGAAATCGTATGTAGTGCGCTGGCAGTTTGTGTTGTTCAGCACCTATTATAAGAATTTGTTTATAAGACCACGATGGCCACCGCTCCACAGGCATGGGATCATGGTCACCTCTTGGTAATGGATAGATTTTTCTCATATACGTGCGACACAGATAGTCTCCCGTGTACGGTGTATGGACTGTTACATATTTTATGAAGTAACTTTTTTCATCTACTCTTTTTTGGCTGAAAACAAAACGTTCTAGTTATATAAAAACTCGTATATTAGTTACAACTGTTCAACTGGACACCAAATTTACCTCCTACGACCCGGGACTCTTCATATCTTCATAGGGGGTAAACCAGTTTCCATAGTCACTGAATCGGTGCCATATAAATATCTTGGGACAAAGATAGACTTTATAGGACGCACACCATCCTTAGATAAAGTTGTCGATATGTTTATAAATGACCTAAACAAGATAGATCAGCTAAAACTGAACAATATCAAAAAGCTTGGATATATGACAACATACCGTCAGACTTTTCTGGTACCTATATAATTTCGGCAAAACCTTACTGGCGAAAATAGATGCAACTGTCATAAAATCGCTAAAATCGTGGTTTGGACTAGCGCATTCTGCTGATCTCTCTGCTCTATTTAGGGTTCAAAATAATTTTGGGATGAAATTAAAGAAACCATCGGAGCTCTATAAACACCTTAGAGTGACCAAAGCCCACATCTTAGGTAAATCCCAAGATGACACAGTCAGGGCACTCCCGAAAGATAATAACGCGTCCGAGCTTCAATCTAGACTCATATTGCATAAACGATTTATGATAGGGGCCCAGTCGAACAGAGTGGGGTTGGGAGTACGACAGCCAGAAAGGGACCAGGATATACTTAGGTCCTTTCTAAAACAAGACGAAAATAATAAATATCGAGTGCACGCGATGAATTTGGAAATCCAAAATGAATGGTTGACAATGGGAGAGTTCTGCATACCGATGGCCTTAAAGTGGCGCACCTTGATCTACGAGTGGTCGCTGGCCCTGTTAAAATTCTATATATCTTGGTTATTCTGGTTGGTGGGGGAAGGCCACAGAAAAACAATCTTATACTTGTGGCGAGAGCATAGGGACGGCTAAGCATATATTAGTAGGATGTAGGGTGCTTCTCGATAGAGGCCAATACTCACGCCGCCACGATAAGGTGCGCATTATCATACGTGAAGCATTGAGCCTAGCAGTAGCTAGAGCCCAAAAAGAATTGACTTGACAGACGTTATATCAACTTTGTGTCTGAAGGTTCATCCATAAAATCCAGGAACAAACCTTATTCAATCTTAGATACTGCCCCAGATTGGACTCTCCTAATCGACACGTATGAAAAGCACTATAAAGTTCCGGAGGATGCAGTTGAGGTTTCGTCATCTAGACCTGACACATTTCTTTATTCGAAAACGATAAAATATGTGGTCCTTGTGGAACTTACTTGCGTGGGAAACAAATATACCGATGGCCCACACAATAAAGAAAAATAAATATATGATCTCACAAACGAATTAATCAAAAACGGTTACGTGGTTAATTTGTATCCAGTGGAAGCGGGAGAGGTATACCAGCAAAATCTCTCTATAACCTACTTAAAGATCTAGGCCTATCGAGAGCTACAATAGCTCATTACTAGGACGAATGTCTAAAGCGGCACTAGTAGGTTCGCATCAAATTTGGTGAGTGTTGATGTACATCAACAAAAAGGGCCCCTTCTAACACTTAGGTCACAAGTCCCAAGCACTGTCCCGAGTTCCCAACTCGCAACGCGATGGACCCGGCACCCTAACGGAGAATCCATGGATTGCTAAGAATATCAGCCTCTGGGAATCTGCCGGAGTTGTTGACATTTATGATTACTGCTCCGCTCCCTTGAGTAGTAGCGTGATGATAATGGCTATGACTCACAAATAAGGTGACTTTCTTTGAACAGGCAAAAGAAAAAAGGCGAGTTTCAACTGTTTTGAAGTCATTAGAGTCTGAGAATGATCGTCTGAATATGAACTAAAAAAAATCACTTACTCATCAAGGGACACCATGTCATCTTTATGTAGTCTCCATATGATGCCCCAAGTTTGGGCATTGGCGGTAGGAACTATTGTAGCAATTGGCCCTCCCCAAAATGGAGAGAACCTGCTGAAGTCTAGTCTGTAATTCTAGGGAATAAATATAAAAAATATAAATATAACTAGAAATGAACCATATTCTGTGAAGTTAGATTTAATGTTTATTATAATATATTTAATATGAAATATGATATTCAGACAGACACTTACTACCGCCACAGGAGCAATGAATAGAATGCAGTGCCGCCTCTGTTGGTAAATTTTCTACCCAGCTTTATTGAGTTGTAGGTCTAACTCTATTTCAGGCGTCGCTCATTATTGCCACGTATATTAGGTACTAATTTCTACATGAGGGAGTACAAGCGTTTCACGTGGGAATTAGAAATATAGGCGAACGTAAACTTAAAAATTTAGCGCACCACGAGGTTTTCCTGGCCCAACACCTGGTCTTGACATCCTTCTAGCACAAGCAATCAGTTGCTAATGAGTAATGAGAGACACATTTTTCTATTAGTCTTTAAAATATATTGATCTGATCACATTTGTCACCATGAGTTCTGAATTAAAGTTAAATATCAACGTGTGGTCTATCTGCCTTGAATGTAGGTAGATACCTCATCATCCTATCGAGGGGGCCATCTCGAAACCGGCGGGGAGGGGGGTAACCGAACGAAAAAAAAAAGTAAGGTACCTCATCATGATCCTCATAGTGATTTCCCAGTTGCGTCCACACTTTGGAGCCCGGGGTCCGCTTATTGGTATTGATTGGTATATCGGCTTTTCTGGGAGCGACTGCTATCTGGCCTCCCACTCTCAACCCTGAGAGGAAAGCCTGCTCCAGAGCCTCATCCGTTGTTTTGGCCCCAAAATCGTTGGTAGGGCGTTGCACACTACACTAGGTAGGTATCATATCAACTATTTAGGTTGAATAATATGTGGTAGTTACTTACATCCAGACGTGCTATGGAAACAAATTCTGCAGTTGGGTTAAACCATTTGACTCGAAATCCCAACAAATTGGCTCCATAAGCGAAGTACAAAAAAGTATCACGTGTGTGAATGTCTTGCTTCAACATTTTCAAAACGAAGCAGTGACATTATCAATGAACGACCAGATGAAAAGGTATTTGGAAAATATTTATCAATTTTGATCTCGACATGTAGAGGGCTGTGTGACAGAGTAACAACAACTGTTGATTACTTAGTCTACGTTACTATGGATTCTGTTTACGTTCACTGTGCCAAAAATAAAAAGTTTCAAGTTCAAACTTAGCTTTAGCTTTTCTCAGCCTACGTTCAAACTGTGTTATCCATTCTTTGTCTATATAAAAATGAAGCCCTGTTTCCATTGGTCACACCGTTTTATAATACTTTGTTTGAAGTTCTTACACTTTTTCTGTACAATTTTCTTTTAAGTGAAGGGAGTTTAATATGCTTTAAGCGTTATCTTTTTGTTGAAGAATATTATAATAGTTTAAATTGCTTCGCAGTTTTATTTCTACCTTTTATTATTTATTTATTTTTTGTACACCAGGTAAATATAATATACATAAGTATTATAAAATTAGAGGAGGGAGCAGTACAATGGACGGTCACTTAATTCCTCACTTCTTTAAATTGAATGGGTAGGTAGGTACCCACCACAGTAAAATAAATAGGTAAGTAGATATTTTATGCACTTAAATAGGTAGGTACTTGGATTATACAAGCATTTCGTTTTGGAAATTCTAATCCCAAGCAGCAAACACACGTGAAAATCACGTGATTTTTACGACATGTTCGAACGAATGACGTCTTAGGAGTTTTTTCACGTCTATTTCGACGTGATTTTTAAACTCAATGACGTCATTGGTTAGAAAATGTCGTCATTTTTGTCGTGATTATTTGACGACTATTATCACGACACATGCATAACGACTATAATGACGACACGAATGACGTCATTTTACGTGATTCTGTACCGACTATTATGACGACAGATGCATAACGACTATATGACGACATCAATTACGACATTTTACGTCATTATTTATCAACTATTATGACGACAGCTACGTAACGACTATAATAACGAGAAGAATGACGTCATTTTTTGTAATTCTGTACCGTTATTATGACGACAGATGCATAACGACTAAATGACGACATCAATAACGACATTTTACGTCATTATTTATCAACTATTATGACGACAGGTACGCAACGACTATAATAACGAGAAGAATGACGTCATTTTTCGTGATTCTGTACCGCTATTATGACGATAGGTGCATAACGATTATATGCCGACATCAATTACGACATTTTACGTCATTATTTAACGACTTTTAAGACGACAGATGCATAACCACTAAATGACGACATCAATAACGACATTTTACGTCATTATTTATCAGCTATTATGACGACAGGTACGTAACGACTATAATAACGAGAAGAATGACGTCATTTTTCGTGATTCTGTACTTATGACGATAGGTGCATAACGACTATATGACGACATAAATTTAGGGACACGATATCGAATAGAAAGTACTCATGAGTAGTATCGAAACATTTTACAGCAATTTTTAAAATAATAACATATCACTCGCCACGTTGTATGGAACTTCGGCTCAGGCGTGGACATTTTTTAATTTAAATAAAAATACTGCTATTTAGTAGCTGAAGCTATGTAGAAATCAATAATATAAATAGTTTAGTACTCAGGCTTACTTAAAAAAAAAAGAAAATAAAACTCTGGTTTTATGTGAATATTTTTATTTAATTTTCTTCACTAAACTATCATACATCACTAAAATATTATCCAATAACCTAGCTGGTGGAGTAACAGTTTCATACCTTGCCCAACTTAAGTACCAGATGACAGACATAATATGAGAGCAACAACCCACTGTCCTTCGGCCAACAATGCAGTTACAATAATATTCTTTTAATTCCATTTAAATCTTGGATATTTTTGTCATATAAAATGTAAATATGTTTATCTACTTATATGCCTGCTTTGTATTTTAGCTCTTAGTAATGTGCAGTTGCCGGATGAAAGAAAACTTGGCATGAGGTTGCTAGCTCTGTCCGCACAAACTTCAACCGTATAGGAACCATCACTTATATGTTCTCCATGATATGATCTTGCCTGTTTTAATTGGTATGTTCCACAGGCTAGCAATATAAGTTCATTATATTTTAATCTTGGCCACAGTCCAAAAAGAGTGGCATATCTGGCTGTGAGTGTCAATCTGTTGACAATAAATAAACTATATTATTAAGGGCGATAATAATTAATTAACGTAAAATATCACACATGAAAAATACTTACAACTTGTGGTGCAATCCATTGTAGAATTACATGTCGCAATTCATCTAAGTTCAGAATATATCTTCTCCTGTGGGTCACATCAGCACCACAATTATTACAATGTTTATGTTCCATATCAACAGTTGAATTCGGGTTATCCACGTCCAAGCGTAAGTCTCCATGTAAAGCGGATACAATATCCAAAGAATTGCCAGGGTCAACATATAAAGCGGATACAGGGTCCGAGTGCAAGCCGAGGTCGTCGTTGAGTTATTACAATCTATTTTGAATCAGAATTATTCAAATAAAAACGAGAAATGATAGCAGCAGTAAACGTCAAGCGTATGAATAAAGATGGTCGAGTGTTGCTAGCGTCAAAAATAAAATAAAAATACATTTTCGTCTTATACAAAAATCATTTAGATAGTAAAAGAAAAGTAATCGTAACTTATGGGTGTTACAGACTTTGAAAATATCTTGTTACATTACATTTCAATTTATTAATCAGTAATTTTAAAATTATTTTTCCACTGATTTTTTATCTAAGCAACATTAACCACCTTTTTGGAAAAGAATTGTGTGAATTGTACAAAACTCAATCATACTATAGCTACGAAACAGCGGTCCATCGGATAGCTGACTTTGGCCGTCCTCCTCAACAGAATGACATAACTCACACATTCTTAATTTAAAATCATCTCGTTTAACGGATATGAGGGCCAATCTATAGGAAGTACATTTAAACATCGTCTATGGTGACGTCAGTTTAGCTCAATAGCTTAGCTGTCTAACTTCAGTAGAACAAAAGAAAAGCAAATGATATTGGTACATAAATTTGATACAATAATAAAAAAAGACATCTGTAACTTCGCCACTGATTAAAAATATTATTTATTAGGTATGCTATCTCCACATGTAATATTTTAAACCTTTAAAAATAAAACAACGAGAAAACAAGCAATAAATACCATAGCAAAAATTAATCATAATAATATAATAATATGTGTTATGGCAGGTGAATGAAGGGACTTCTCCACTTGATGATAGCGACATCACTCTTAGCCTAAATCAAATACTCAATGCTTTTAGCTGACAACAAAGTGGCCGCGCCAGATGCAAGACTATATATTGGTATAACGTCAATGAGTAAAGTGAATAAAGGATAGGAAGGTAGGTATGTCTGTGAACAGAACAGAAGGAACGAATTCGAGCTCAATGTTAAAATAAGGTTCAGTACGATTGAACTAGATGGTTTTGCCATAAACATGAGCCGTAAGGTCACGTTTAAAATGAGTAATTTCTAATTTTATTCGATAGGATACCTCCCAAAGAGTACTTAATGAGTAAAAGTATCGAATACGAAGTATCGAGTAAGTCCATTTTAATAACATAAAAATATTTAAAATCGATTAGCAAATAAACAATGAAAAATCATGATCACTGCTCGAACCTGGCTAAACTTGGCAGCACTGCGCTGAGTGGCGATGGCGATACTTTCCAAAAAAGTTCGACATAAAATCGATACGAATAGTAACCCGAAGAACTGATTGAAAATAAAAAAACGAGGTCAACTGTCAAATGTTTCAAGTAAAATGGTGCAAAAAGAGCTCAAACACGTCGAATTTACGAAAAGTCAGAATCAACTTCCATGTGTGAGTAATAATTATAATATTTGTTCTTGTTATTGATCGTAGTTCACGATCGTATAACCTCGTATTAGGGTATCGATTCTTCATTCGAATCATTATAACCGGCCAAGTGCGAGTCGAACTCGCACACTGAGGGTTCCGTAAATAGTATATTCTATGCGTAGGTAATTCTAACAAGTGTGCATATATAAGATAAGTTTGTATTTGATAGTATTTCTATGAAAAAAAAAGTTACGCGGTCAATCACGTTTATTGTATGAGAGCCTCCATAAATATTTATTTTATTCTGGTTTTTAGTATTTGTTGCTATAGCGGCAGCGTCTAACTATTACGGCTTATGAGATACAGTCTGAGTCATAGTAATAGGGTCCCATTTATACCCTTTGGGTACGGAATCCTAAAAACCAGCCATTATTCAACTTTTTTATAATATTATTCTTGTGACGTCACATGTAGTTTCGTTACAGCTAGTTTTTTGTTCTAATGATTTTTACATGATTTTCAAGCTTTACTGTAAAACTACTGTAAGTAACTGTAAGTCTTTACTGAAAAAAATTAAACGACACGAGACTATTTTTTGTAGGCACGGTGTAAAACTTGTCGATAAACTTATTTATAAACTGTTGATAAAATTATTTAATAATTTTTGTGTTCCTTCCCTGTATCGATGACATTCAACGAGTACATATAGTAGATTGTTGCACCGAGCGCAAAGTAAGTTGTTGATACAAAAGTTTTAGATTGGTGCCAGAGCGCATGCAAGGGTACTAAAGTAGCATGAATGCTTTAATTACTCACTTTATCAAAGTGCGTAATCTACTTTTCTTTCCACTACCAAGCTACACTACTACACTACCTACCGTAATAAAATATACCTACTTAAAATAAAACTCAAGTTAATGAAAACAAAGTTTCATCTTCTCTACAAACATTTAAAACTTACAATTGAATCTACTGGGATGACTTGCGATGTTGCCGGCAATTGAAAAAAGGAGCTCACAAGGAACAGATGATTCTATAATACTGATAATATACATAATGGCGATTGAGTTATCTATTAAATAATAATTTTATGGTTTTAAGTACTAAAACAGAAAAAATATAATGTCAATTTTCTAGGGTGACATATTGATTCTCTGGATCAATTCAGCAATTATATGTCGAAGAAGATTTTAATACGAAAATCGGTACCTACTTCTTCGATTAATCGATATCAGATCTCCATACCCAAATATTTATTGCGCCTTTTTTCTCTGTGGTTACTGGTCAGTTATTGCATCATTTATAACGGTTCCCGGTTCCCGGTTCCCATGAGCTGAGATTTCATATATATGTAAGTATTCTTTTTAGAAAATAATTGTAATTTTTATATATTGCATCAACTACAGAATGCTGTATATAGTAGCCGAAGAAAACAGCGGGGACGCTACTGATGGTTGTGGCCCCGTTGTTATACTTAGTTCGGAATGGCTGACGCCAAAAAAATCTGAAGCATATTGGCCTAATACGAAAAATAACACAACTTTCAACAAATTACTGCAAAAGCATCAAACTCCCGCCGAGGATTGGGCCTTAATTAAATTAAAAAGAAATTTTTTTGAATCTGGTATGTATCATTATTTGCGGCTAAGCATGATTGAAAACAATCTCTCTTCATCATCGTTTCCGTTTTTTCCGTTGCTCGTGTACGATTTTTACATTCTGGAGTAGTACATAATTCAATATTCTGGAGTGACTTGTTCGATTTCTTTCAGACGATATATTGATTGCAAGAAAAAAGGCGCGAGAAGCCGAAAATACCAGCGACCTGACGGATGGAGAACTAAACAATTCAACAAAAAGAAACCTACGTAAACGTGTATATAGTAGTAGCGATAATGAGGATGAAGGAGATGTTTTCTACCATCGCCGCAAATCCTCGCCTCATCAGATTAATCAAAAAAGCAACATATTTTGCAACTCTGGTAAGTTTTCCGCATTCAATGTTTACTTTATTCTTCAGAGTTCTGTGCTGGCAAACAGGCCAACTAAAACAGTTACCCTATAATATTTATTGGCAGTGTCTATGGTGCTAAGCTCTCGGTACCTGTAGTCCAGATCCTCGGGAGCCAAGTATCTGAACATTGTAGTTCTATATTTCAATATAAATATCAACGGTTTTTAGTGCTTAACATCAAAACTGTAAAAGGTATATTTTAAATGTGACTGAAAGCCTTTGCACATTTTCAGTTTCAATGGCAGCGTTTTGTGATGCCACATAGAAGTCAACCCACTTTACATAAGTAATAGGTATTTTAAACTGCACATATATTTGTAGGTACTAATGGGTGAAAAGCAGTCGGATTGAAGTGTGCTTGACTTTTATTTTTTAAATTATATTTATACTATTTTGATTTAGATATAGGTCAGCATGGTGGTGGTCAGCATGTCATCATTATTTGTACTAATATTTTTACTCATGGGTGGGATTTAAGCATGTTCAATTACAAATATTTACAGCATGGATAATATTTTCTTAATTAAATGTAATAAAGGGCTACTTACATATTTTTTAAATTGTTACACTAAGCTCAATTCTTTATTGCCGGGTTGGGTAATAGTCAAAATATCCATGCAAGTATTTATTTATTTATATTTAATATATTTATATAAAATAATAAATACTAGTATGGATAATTTCTGGCATATAATGATCTCTTGGCTTATTAAATCATAACAGATTTAATTAAATAAAAAACCATACCTAAAATGTGCAGAACTAACTGACTTCATTGTCTTTTTTCCAGGGTTGGTTCCGTAGTAAAATTTTCCATCTATACTTCCCCATAAATAGTTCACTAAAACAGCATTTTCAAGTTGTATATTATGAGTAATATCAAAAGTTTCAAGGAAGTCATACAGTTTTTGATATTTCAGAATATGTGAAAATGACTGATCACTGTGAAAATAGAACAGAAGATACAACGGTCGAGAAACATACAACTTCATATATACCAACTTTGTCAACATCCGCAGACAGTATGTACTTGTACTTTAAACTTAATCTCATTAATTTTGAGTTGACTACTAGAGACTAATTTGTATACTTACCAGGTTACTTTTGACTTACCCACTTAATTATCCCACTTGAAGTCATACTTTGATGTATTTTTTATGTAACATGTTCGACAAAAAATGATTGATTGATTAACTTCTATAAATATTTCAGAACACCCATCAGCCCTTATTAGGGTTCCATACCCAAAGGGTAAAAACGGAACCCTATTACTAAGACTTCGCTGTCTGTCCGTCTGTCCGTCTGTCACCAGACTGTATCTTAAGAACCGTAATAGCTAGACTGTTGAAATTTTCACAGATTGTGTATTTCTGTTGCCACTATAACAACAAATACTAAAAACAAAATAATAATAATAATTAAGGGGGGCTCCCATACAAAGAATATGATATTTTAGCCCTTTTTCATGCCCATTTTCACTCGCCGAGCTAGATCTCAAGAGTCGTAATAGCTAGACAGTTGAAATTTGCAAATATTATGTATTTTTATTATGGCTACAAAAACAAATACTAAAAATAAAATAAAAATAATACTTAAGGGGGGCTTCCATACATCAAAAGTATTTACGTATAGTACGGAACTCGCATACGGACTCGCACTTGGCCGGTTTTTTAATTAGCACATGACCACCAGAGCAATTTTAAATTACTTACTAAACTTTTAAATTCAAACTTCTTACCTACTTGTTTTATTCATCTGTAATTTTTAAACTATAGCGACCCACCGCCATAAAAAGTATCCTACGTCCTTCTCCCGGTGCCTCTCTACTCGTCTATTAAATTCCATGCAAATTGATCCAGTAGTTTTTGAGTTTATTTGTTACATTTTGTTGTGTAGATGGTATTATTATAATTAATCAAAGTTTAATATTAGAAACATCTGTGCATCTAACAATGTTTCAAAAATAAATAGAATCAGACTGGATGATGATCCACCACCACATGTATCAGTCTCATCAGGCAGTCAACTAAAAGGCACTAGATCAAGTGGGTTACTATTACATTTTGTACTTGTATTGAAAATACACCCATTCAAGTAGACTTGATCTAATTTTATATCTTGTTGTTTCAGATTTTGAATACAACATTATGCAAATTTTAATTTCAATACAAGAGCAAAATAAAATTATTCTAGAGTGGATAAGACAACAAAATCAAAAAGAATTTGCTCCCAAGAACGCATTGTTGGAATTACCAGCCAATTTCCCATTAACTAATGATGAAGAGCTTCAAGCAATTGAAGAATTTTTAGTTAGTGATAAGAATTTTGGAGATTTGGTAAATAATATTATTAAAGAACAGATTATTTTATACATAACAATAAAAAATTGTAATAGTTCAAAGTACATTTTCATATTATATTTTGGAAGAGCTAGACTCTCTTGATTAGTTTTTATTGGATAAAATAATAAAAAAAATTATGCTTATCTTTTTCAGTGTGACTACTTTGGTGCTTTTGCTGGTCACACTGTTACTGGAACAGTAAATCAGATTATGAAACACAGTTTCGCTAATAAGTTGGCTATGAAATATAGTTTTAAAGGAAAAAAAGGAAAACGACCATTTGAAGACCTCAATTTATAAACTGCTATTGTCCGTAAGTTTTCTTAAAAATGATCTTGTTTATTCAACAAAAATACGATACAAAAAATCTAAATATTTAATTCCCGTTAAATTAGGACATTCTAAGAGTGCTTAAATAGCTCCGAAATTTGCGATCCTATGTAATGGGAAATTTTTATATATAATTCCCTTTACATATTATTTGGTGTGTCTGAGGGGGGGTTTGATTATTAATTATGGGTGTGTGCATGTGGGTGTTTGAATAGGTATTTTTAAGGAATCTAGTATAGCAAAAGTTTCATGAATTTAAATATTCTTGTTCTTTTTAACCAGAGATAACAATTAGGTATTTATATGTAAGGATTGTCTTAGAAATAGCTAGAATGATTTCAAATGAAATAGTACACTCGAAAATACTTCAATAGTTAGATGTTATCTATGATAACTATCAGGAATATAATCCATTATTTTTTTAGGTGCAACAAAGAAGATTTTTAAATTAATTCAAGAAAAGCCCATTGAGGACAACATCAAAGTCTGGCTAAAACATGCACCCCAACGTATGACTCTCGAAGAAAAAAAGATAAAAGCGCGCTTAGAGCGAACTGTGTGAATTGTAATTTGTATTTATCTTGCTAAAATATCTCTTTTCGAGCGGACTGTTTGATTTTGTCGTAAGTTGTGTTTTTTATTTAGCAATAATGTCGCTTTTAGGTAAACGCCAAGTCTACAGACGAGTGGCACAACAATTAAATAATGTTCTTAATAAAGATGATAATATTAACATATCTGAAACGAATGATAATGAAACTTTATCTATAGACATGGTGAGAAATAATAATGTTCTTTTAGTTCCTTTTCATGATGATTTTACCTGTGTAATGAATGATACTAGTTACTATAATAATTCAACTCAGCCTGATGAATCTGTTCCAAATTTGTCCACATTTCTAAGAGAGTGGACTTTAAAATTTAACATTTCCAATGCAGCATTAACATCTTTGTTGAAATTTCTTAAAATGTTTGATTCAGACCTTATGGCGGATGCCAGGACATTGTTAAATACTAATCGTAAATGGCAACTGAAAACTCTTGATAACGGGGAGTATATACATTTAGGAATTGTTAATTCCCTTTTAGATTTTGTTAACATGTATCACAAGCCGGATATGTCTGAAATTAAACTTACGTTTAATATTGATGGCTTACCGCTTTTTCATAGCTCTAACATTCAATTTTGGCCAATATTAGCAGATGTTGTAGGGTTTAAAAACACTGTATTCGTGATTGGTATATTTTGTGGTAAATCTAAGCCTAATCCACTTAGAGCGTACTTAGATGATTTTATACGCGAATTAAAAGATATTATGCAAAACGGTTTAAATTATAAAGGATTTATAATAAAAGTATCTCTCAACTGTTTTGTGTGTGACAAGCCAGCTCGAGCATTTTTGAAATATGTTAAATCGCATAATGCATATTCTGGTTGTGACAAATGTACTTGTTATGGCAGTTATGTTAATAACCGTGTTATTTTAGATAATTTAGATTGCTCTCTTAGAACAGATAATTCGTTTTTATTTCAAAACGATGAGGATTATCACTTAGGAATATCTCCTTTAACTGAATTGTCATTTGGTTTAATAACTGCTTTTCCAATAGATTATATGCATAGTGTCTGTTTAGGCGTTGTAAGAAAATTGTTACATTCTTGGGTCAAACCAGTTAAAGGAGATGTCAAACATGTAAAATTAGATAGTAAAAGTATTTCCTCATTAAATGATAGGTTGATATATGTTCGTCAGTTCATACCTGTTGAATTTAATCGCAAACCTCGTATTATTCAGGAACTTGACCGATGGAAAGCGACTGAATTCAGGACATTTTTGTTATACATAGGGCCAATAATTTTATATGGAATATTAAAAAATGATGTTTATCAACATTTCTTAATTTTACATTGTGCTATTTCTATATTAGTTTCAAATAATTTGACATCTCAATATTCAGATTATGCTAAATACTTGCTAAAAGAATTTGTAAAGGACTGTGTAACTATTTATGGTAGGCAATATCTTGTATATAATGTCCATTCGCTTATTCATCTTGTAGATGATGTTGAACGATTTGGAATATTGGATAACATATCTGCATTTAAATTTGAAATTTTTTTAGGTAAACTCAAGAGTTTGATTAGGACACCCCATAAACCTTTACAGCAAGTCTGTAACAGACTTACCGCTAAATGTTTTCCTACAGATACTAACAATTCTATACATTGTTCGCAAGAACATTATGACGGGCCTTTGCCACCAGGTAATTTCAAAAAGCAATATAAAAAAGTTACTTTTAAAGATTTTATTTTTAGCACAAATTCTGCTGCTGATTGTATCTGTATGTTAAGAGATAAGTCAGTTTTAAGAATAGTAAATATTATTCAAGGTGAAGATGATGATACTTTTATATGTGCTCAAATGTATACCAAAAGTGAAGATTTTTTTACTTATCCTTGTTCTTCTAAATGTTTAGATATAATTTTAGTAAGCGAATTGTCGAAGAATATGGTAGTAATTTCTTTTAAAAATATTGCCAGCAAATGTATTCATCTTCCATTTTTCAATAAAGAAGTAGTGTTACCGTTACGACATATCGTCTAAGAATGATTACTAGTGGGTTAGCCAAATTTTAATAATTACAATTTTAGTCTTAAGAAATTGTGTCATTTTGTATAACTATGTCCAGTGCTCTAAACTCAGACAAGAAAACCGCTCAGACGGGGAATAGGAACTGTGACGTCATGAAGATATTTTAAAAAGGCTTCTTGATTGATTACATACAGTAATTATATACTTCAGTATTTCTTTGTTCATTGAACATTTTTGAAATAAAATAATTTAAAAGTTATAAATGTTAACTTTTAACTTTGAGATGCAAAACGTCTGAATAGATTTTTATGAATGTATGAGCATTTCCACTTTCCATACATTCACAATTAGCTGATCTATTATCAACTATAAAATTACATTTTATTTGCGATTTGACTTATTGGAAAAGTTGTTCACTTTCATGAGCACATTCATACTATAAAAGTATGTTAACTATTAAATTAGGACCTACTATTATTGTCGTTCTTCTATTATAATCACTGCTTTAACTGCTAGTATAATAAAATAACATTAACTTACCTACTGGTGCTATTTTCTTTAACTATCGGTTAGTGATTTTCAGCATTGATTGTCTCTTATAAGTCGTACCTAAGTGTATCTTCATAAGATTCATAATTTTTTAATAATCTAATAAATAACAATATTACACCTATTACTTTGTATCATTTGTTTAAATAATATTGTGACGTCATACTACACAAAGATTGCATTATATGTGTATGGATTCTTTTATTATTGATAAGGGAATTAATTGTACTTTAAAAATACTGATTGCACATCAATATTCCTGAATTATCTAGCATTAATAGGTTACGTTGGTTATTTTTTCTTCATATGTGCATTTCAGTATTTTATGTGTGCAGTTAAATACTACCCTCAGAATACCTACTAGCGTAATAAAATAACAAATATTGTTAAGTATGTCTTTAAGTCGTATGGCGTTAAGTGCGATTTTTTGTATTTATCTTTAGATTATGCCCAATATTGTAACTGGCTGACGTCGGTGCAAATCCAGCAATTTTGGATAGTTTAATTTACACAAAAGACTTGTCCGTTACAATTATGGGCCCAAATTTCAACGTAAATACAACAAATCGTGTACATACCTAAAACCCAAACAATGACGTTATTAGATACCACTTTTAAACGTCTCAATAACGTCAATATTAGGTAGTTAGGTACGTCAATAATAACGTATTTTTAAAGTCATTATTGACGTTATTAATTTCAGCGTAGCCACGTCATTAGTGTCGTCACGTGTAACGTCTGGTAACGTCATTTATTGACGTGGAAAAGTACGTGAAGTTCCATTCATTTTTAACGTCATTGATGTCGTCATATATAACGTCTAGTAACGTTTTATATTGACGTCAAAAATTAAGTAAATTAATATAAATTTTTCACGTCATTAGTGGCGTCATGTTTAACGTTTTCTAACGTCTACCTTGACGTGATATATCACGTAATGTAGGGACGTCGCCATTTTGTCATTAAATGACGTTATGTAACGTAATTTTTTGACGTCATATAAGCCGTCGAAATCTGTGACATCCACACGTGATTTCGACGTTAAACATGCCCAAAAATTCACGTAATTTTTTACGTCCTTTGCTGCTTGGGATAGTTCTTGTTTTAGATGTAATTAGAAAAAAACAAAAAGTAAATTAAAATTAGCAGAATAAATAAAAAACTTTTTTAAAGACGTATTTATATTCTTGTATGATTTGTATCTGAATATAATAATTAATTGTAAAGTAGAGATTCAGAGAGGTTAACAGTATTATAGAGATAATTTCTCAATCATTTCAGGTGATGCCAATTGACCATTATGTGGTATCTTTTTTAGTTCTTCAATGTAATTATATGGTAAGTCACATTCAATAGCACCTTGTATGATGCAATCTAGGTAAGTTATGCACGGCCTTCTGTCTTCTGGCAATTCTTCATCCTTCTCACGTAGTGGTGGAACGATTGTTTGTTGATAGGTTCGGCACACCAGGTATGAACAATCAGAAATAACAACATTGACATCCTTCACAATGTACGAATTGGCGTCAACGCCTTCATGTCTGAAAATAGGTAGGTAGTAGGTTGGAATAATGAAATAGAAGTCGTTATCGTCTAAGCGTCAATGCTGTTGGACTTCGGAACCCGGAGTCTTGACTTTTAAGAGAGCGAATGCCGCCTGACTCTTTTTGTACCATGCTTACTAGTTTTCACATCCTCAGACAAATAAATATGAATGAATAAATGGTTTAAAGCAGCGCCATCTAGACCCAAACTAAGCATAGTGTTCTAAAAGGCGGATGCACATTCTTATATACACATAGTACAACACCCAGAATAATGCAAATAGTATTTTTACAAATTGGTAAACGAGCCCACGACCCCAAATGTTGAACGCTCAAATGTTGAGCAGTTGAACGCTCTACTATCTACGCTTACTTCATTTTATGAGATCGTAAAATTGTTTTTTTTTTTATATTTACTATTCTTAAAAAATGAGGAAATGATAAAAAGTGAGCAATGTTGTACACCTATGCAATATAAATTCATAATAGATAATGTTACCTATCTAATGCCTTCATGTCAGAGTTATGTATTCTCCATATTGCTCCCCAAACATGACAGTTTTTTGTAGGTACGATTGTAGCTGACGTACTGCGCCAGTTTTCTGTATATTTGAAATCTAGCTGATGATCCTGAAAGTAAACGATGTACGATATAAATCTATTTATAAAACATAGCCATATCGCCCACCTAGCAGAAGCAGGCACAGGGCGGTGGCGCCTCTATATAGAGTAGGGGGTCTTAATTAGTTGTAATTTTGATCCCCACAACGTCGGGGTCACCAATGTAGGTGACTAATGCCTATTGCGGGTACCTAGGAAATCTTTTCTAGGGCACACCAGATTCTCCCGTTCGGCTTTAGTCGGTCCGAATCCGACATACCCATCCACCCCATCACTAGGTGTAGCTGCAGTGAGGTGAAGTCTGAGGGGGTTTCCGCCCATAAAAAAGGCATAAGTAGGTACCGGCAGCATAATTTAACATTCGCAGCGAGCGTTACACCGACTACCCACCACCTACCTGCACTAACTTCACTAATGATTAGGCCAGCAAGCCGATATAGGTACCAAAGCCGTCCAGCGGCATATAAAGATGGAGTCGGCAATGATATATAGGTAGGTACTAATCACTTAGATATCCATAACCTGATCGGGAGTTTCGTCCAAAAAGAACTCCGTGAGGTTCTATCAACATCTATTTCTTGAGTATTTTATTTTTAAACTGACTTCAACAATAGGAGCTAGGTACCCTACATTACACCCTGGGCGGCGGTACACCCTGGGCGGCGGTCAATGGCTTCCCCTTCACCCCTTCATAGGGTTGGCATTGATCGTCGGCCAATACCCAACGTGGCGGGAACACATCGCTCTCCGTACTCCTCTGTTTTCAGAGGAGACAGGATGAGCGATGCTGTTAGTGGTGAGATGGCCCAGAGTCAGCCGGGGTGCGAGGGATGTGCTCTATGGGTAACCTTACACCCCGGCGTCTGAAGACCCGAGACGGCGTGCGGTTTTAGTCGGTGCAAGCCCGACATAACCGCCCCCGCTGGCCGGCGGGGGGTATCCGAAGGGATTTCCGCACGATAAAAAAAAAAAAAAAGGTACCCTACATTGGGGTGCTTGGTTGGGGACCTCCACGCGGTGCACCCTGGGCAACGGAGACAGCAGCGCATCTCTCCTAGGGAGGGAGAGACGCTGCCGCCTACGGCCAACTCCGACCGAGGCGAGGACGGCCCTGTTGAGGGCTGTTCGGAAGCTTTCCACGTGTCCCTCTGATTAGCAGATGGCACAGTGGAGAGCAAGTAAGGGGGCCATCTCGAAACCGGAGATGGCCCGGGGTCAGTCGGGGTGCGAGGGATATGCTCTATGGGTAACCTTACACCCCGGCGTCTTAAGACCCGAGACGGCGTGCGGTTTTAGTCGGTTCAAGCCCGACATAACCGCCCCCGCTAGGCGGGGGGGGGGGTAAGGTTGCCCATAGAGCATATCCCTCGTACCCCGACTGACCCTGGGCCATCTCCGGTTTCGAGATGGCCCCCTCGGGTTTGGGAACCACGGAGTCCCCGTCTTGCCCCGGTTTGGGGGATGGACGCTAGTCGCCCCTCCCCCAAACTGCTTCTGCTGGGGTGACAGGCGGCCTCACCTGCCACCCCCAGGCCTGCGCTCATGGAGGACTCATGCGGGCTCGGTGGGCCGGGAGAGTTCTAAATCTCTCCCAGCCCACCGAAGCTCACAGCGATGCTCACAGAAGGAGGTGGCGGCGGCCCACACGTTCGCGCTCCGCACCATTGCCGCAATCATGCTGCCGAGCGAGAGGACTCCCACCCCGATGGCTGCCACGAAGTCACGCCTCGGCGCCTCCCACGCCGGGCAGTCCGCCAGCGTGTGCAGCCCTGACCCTACATTTCTACCTAATGCCTCTTTGGTTTGGAACCGACTTTAACAGAAAAGTCTGATGCGCAACCTTTTGAATTCCTTACATAAATCGGTAATTCAATTATTTTTCACTTTTTAGTCCCTTCTAGGTTCTAGAAGTCGGTGCTATTTAAAAAAAAATCACATTTTAAAATCTCCCTTTTTAGTGAGCGTAACTGATTTATTGAACACTAAAAACTAGAGACCATACGTTAAAAAAACCGCATCAAAAACAAAAAATCTATCGAGCTGAATGAACAAATACGTTTCTGGAAACCACATGAAAATCGGTTTAACCAAACGCGAGATAATCGAGGACATACCTCCTTTTTTAAGTCAGTTAAGTATGCCAAGACCTTCACCAGAGTGCCAATTCTCGTAATAAAAAGATGTTGAAGATTCAGTCAACATCCTTTTCTTACAGTCCAAATTACTTGCAATGTGATCTACTAACTTGTGGCACATGTGTATCTATTATTGCAAAAACCAAATTCTGTTGCGATAAAATATTGTAGTGCTCAAGTAGTGTACATTCTCGTCGAATCCGGGAGTCAATTATCTTCTCTTATAGCTTCATGGTGTGGGACATTATCTTTATACCGCGGTACGGTAACTGGGCCTGTAGACAAAGTCACATTCTACTAGTGGAATCACTTCGAAGCGAACCTTCAAATGTTCAATATGTATGGGAGTGACATTATTTGTTACACGTGACATGTCGACAAATGTTGTTTCTCCCATACATTTCGGTCTTTTGAAGGTTCGCTTCGTTGCGATTCCACTAGTAGAATGTAACTTTGTCTACAGGCCTTGTAGATAAAACCAAGAATTATAAGACATCACTGGTGGTAGAAATTTGATGACACAAATTTGTCACGTAATTCGGCCGGGTGGGTACCACAGTGCACGATTGCGAAAAACCCTCCATAGTAATCCAATTTCGGTTTGATTGCGTTCAGGGGTCAGCAAGTGCATAGCCGGGCAGGGGGGATTGTGGTGCACTAGTGGGACCGGTGGGTGTCACGCGGTGCTGCGACGACAATCCTCTTTTGGTGAGGCCGTCAAGCTGAGTGCCACCATTGTTAACATGGTACGTGTATGTAATGGTGACCCTCTTTCCTGAGACTTTACCTTTAGCTTACCATCAGGCGAGGTGAAGTCAAATTGACGTGTCCTAAATATAAAAAAAAAACAAGCTGTTGCTCGCGGCTCGCGTGGTATTAAGGTCTCGCTCCCGCAACTCATAGGAAACTATTTCAGCAGGATAGAAAGTACCCTATGTGATCTTCCAGACGTATAGTCTGGAAGAACACATAGGGTACTTATAATAATCTATCCCAGCTTATAATTTCAACCAGCTCAGTCATGCCGTTTGAGCATGATTGAGTAACAAATATAAGATCTTCAAAATTCAGTCTCAATCTGGTTTCGATCTCCCAAATGTAAAAAAGGCAGTTTCTTAATACATTTTGTTAGAATTCCTTTTTCAAAGGAAAAGGTAGAAGTAGCAAAATTTATAAATTTTGTTGCGAGAACACCTTTTTTGACATTTGGGAGATCGAGACTGGATTGAGACTGAATTTTGAACATCTTTTTAGCACGAAAATTGGCCCTCGATATTTCTTTGTATTCTTCACAAAATTTCACATTTTATGAAATGTAAAATTTTGTGAATGTAGAATGTAGGATATGATTTAAATATACTTACTGCCAGCCGACCACTCCCCAAAAATTCTGCGGATGGGTTATTTCTAAGTATCCTTTTCTTTAGCAAGTTGCTGGCATATGCGAAATAGAGAAACGTATTATCAACAGGTTCGAACATTATCACCAAAGGACTTTGCAAAGCAGTAAATCAGAATGGTCACTACTTATTAGAACTGTTCTGTAGAGTTTATTTATTTATTTATTGGGACATAAAACAGTTACACGTTAGGTACATTGCTAGTATAAAATTAGAGTAAGTTATAACTATTGCGTTAACGTATAACCCACAGCAATATCCGCGACATAATATATGAAAACTAACTAGTTTTCTTGTATCAGTCTTTGTTCCGGACATTGACTTGACACTTGAAATAACACAATTTAGTGATATGAATGATGTCAGTATGAACTGATATCATTTATTTGTTAAAAGTTATCATATTATTTAAGTAAATTAGGCCAAACTAGCTAATCGACAGCTTTGTGTGTAAATTTCCCCACTAAGATCTTCGAAATTCACGCCAACTTCATCTGCTAGCTAGTAGTACACCTTTTTTCTTGGAGCTGGGCGTTCAGACGGCAGTCGCTCCCGTAAAAGCCAAATCAAGAAGAGTATGAGAGCAGACCCCGGGCTCCAATGTGCAGGCTTTAGATGCAACCGGAACTAACGCTGTGACGCTGATAAGTGTAGCTGTCGACACACTAAACTGAAAATAACATAACATAACATAAACTCACGCCTATGTTCCCGAAGGGGTAGGCAGAGGTGCTAGCACCCACATTTCGCCAGTTTATGTTTAGGTCCCAATGTAATAGGTGGCGAGCCTATTACCATTAACCGGGCACTTATAAACCTGCGATAAATACACACATAACTTCGAAAAGTCATTGGTGTGTGCCATGGTAAAACCTGGGATAGAACCCGAGACCTCGTCTCAGCAGTCCATTACCCATACCACTAGGCTACCGCGGCTACTGTTTACTGTGTAGGTACTGAAAATGTTTTATCTTATTCATCATCTTCTTATTCATCATCTTCTTATTCATCATCTTCATTGGGACCTAAACATAACTGGCGAATCGTGGGTGTGCAATACACCTCTGCCTACCCCTTCGGGGATACAGGCGTGAAGTTATGTTATGTTATGTCATCTTCTTAGTGATTTTTCCGTTGCATCCAAAGTTTGCACTTTGGAGCCCGGAGTCAGCGGAGTAGGCTTTCCCGGGAGCGACTGTCGTTTGACCCCAACACTCCGAGAGGAAAGACTGCGCCGGAGCCTCTATCGTTATTCAGCAAGTGCACCAACTAGCAAGTGAGGTTTGCTTGGGCCCCAAAGATGTTGCTAAGGTCCTGTACACCTAGTTTTATAATAAGACTTCTAAAAAGGAGGAAATTTTCCGCGTATAACTTTTTCGTATATGAATTAATTTTCACTAATGACGATTCTTTCATTACGTTAAGGGCTAATTGTTTATAAATAAATACAAATTCTTTTTTACCTGTTTATTCTTTCAACAAGCATATAAAATATATCACCAAGGTAAATAATATAGGATTTTCATCTGGAAGACAGTTCACGCATCTGAAAATATGAGTCGAAGGTGACATTTAACATTTCATCACTTTCCCGCCACCAATTTTTTAGGACAACAATTTCTTGAGCCCAGTCGAGACAGTTAGCTTGGTATGTTTTTTTCTCTGAATACACACTATACTCATTTTGTTAATACATAAATATCTACAAGGAAACGTGTTTTTGTCTACAGGATGAATTATCAGCTGGGCGTGGGTAGCTAATCCAAAACTGGACCATGTTTTGCAAAAATGTTCCAATCGACACCAAACCCGTTTCGAGATATTTGACTTTTTAGATAAATACGATATTTCTTCCATCAGGCTTATTAAGGCGTAACTTTTGTTGCATGGATGGGTACTTAATTATTGCTACTATAATAAACTAGTAAAAATATGTACTTATTTCTTACGGTTTCAAAGATATTAAGGAAAAACTGATGGGGATCATTTATGCAAATAACATTTTTATATAACAATAGTAAATTTTCACTTTTGCAAAAATGATCCTTTAGCAAAAAAAACTTGAATAAGTTACAAAAGAATACTTTTGTTTATTTTTAAACTCTTGTTTTATTTTTATTACAAAGTATTTGCATAGGAACAATAAAAAATTAACAAGTTTCAATCAAAACTTCAATAAAATAAAAATTACAAATCTTCTCATTATTAAACAAAACGAAACGTAAAATTTTAACACAAAATATGTCATAATATTTTAATAAAATCAGCATTTCTATCAAGAAATAAGTATTTCACTTTTTTATTATAACTAAAATCAACATATTCATAGTAGTAGAAAAACTAAACCCGTTCTTTAATATGCAATTTACTATTTTAACTATCAAAAGTTAAATAAATTTTTAACATCGCAATCATGATCCACGTCACATGAACCGTTTTTGTAGAAACATTTCTTTGCAATGTGTTATAAAATCCCACAATTACAACATTTTGAATCATTTTTGTAGTTTGTGTATGAATTTATAATCTTAAAGAAAAAGATTCAAGTACAATGAATCGTTTTTGCAAATAAATTTTAACATCGCAATCATGATCCATATCACATGAACCGTTTTTGTAGAAACATTACTTTGCAATGTGTAATAAAATCTCATAATTACAACATTTTGAATCATTTTTGCAGTATGTGTATGATTTTATAATCATTAAGAATATGATTCAAGTAGAATGAATCATTTTTTCAAATAAATAAATTATCAATTCCATATAATGGTCAAAACGATCCTCAACTTTGACAGCTTTTTTTATATTGGGAGTGGTTGGATTTTGATCTTACACTATCAGTATATAAACTTTATAGTAGTATAAAGTCGCTTTTTCTGTATACGATGGCATATTTATCTCAAAAATTATGAAATTGTCGGTTGGAACATTTTTGCAAAACATGGTCCAACTATAGTACTCAAAGGAATCGCGGGCCCGATTGCAATGAAAACTAAAATATCATAATTAGATTAACCCTAGAAGCCCAATCTAGGTAATTTTGACCTACACACGAACGCATATTTGCTATCCCTTTCGCACCCTTTCTTCGATCGTCGTGATTGATCAAACCAACTTAGTAGCCGCCAAGGACCAATAGAAGACGGCTGTGTCGCCTTGGTAAGTATCACCATTTTGTAGTTATCGTAATGCTGTAGGTTAATTTTGCCTATGTTTGGGCTTTGTGTAAGTTTTATCCCTGTGGTACATTTTTAAGGTAAGCTATTTTAATTGGATTGAACGTTGTATTTTCTTTTGTTTCTAACAACAAATATTATTTTTAGGTAATAAAACAAAATGGCGTCCTCTCGACAGCTGAATGCGGCAGACATATCGTGTCTTTTAGAAAATAGTGACGACTCGGAGCCATGTGATACAGACTCGGGAGAGGAAGATTGCGTGACTCAAGACGACGTCAGAAGTGACGTGGAGGATGAGATGGTGGATTATGTTGAATCTGCAGACGAGCCAGCTAGTCAAGAGATTCTTCAAACCCCTGATTCGTCTAATGCGTCAACAAATATGAATACACCGCAGCCATTATCACAGAGAATCATCGTATTACCACAACGTTCACTACGCTCGAAAAACAACCATATTTGGAGTACTGCAAAGGGTCGATCGAGTCGTAGGACTTCTTCTATCAATATAGTACGTACTAATAGAGGTCCCACTCGAATGTGCCGGAATATCGTCGATCCTTTACTCTGTTTCCAACTTTTTATCAAAGATGAGATAGTGGAAGAGATAGTGAAATGGACGAATGAGGAAATGATACGGAAGCGTGTGAATATAAAGGAGATCTCAGCAAGTTACAGGGACACTAATGACCGGGAGATTTGGGCGCTAATAGGAATCCTCACATTGACAGCCGTTATGAAACCACCTTTCCACCGACGAGTTATTCGATGCATCATTCTCCGGTACTCGATACGTTTCTGTGATGAGTAAAGAGAGATTCGAATTTTTACTCCGATGTCTAAGAATGGATGATAAGTCACTACGGCAAATACATCAACAAGAAGATGCTTTTTTACCTGTTCGAAAAATATGGGAAATGTTCATAAATCAATGTAGGCTGAATTACACACCGGGAACAAATTTGACGGTAGACGAACAGTTGCTGGGTTTTCGCGGAAGGTGTTCATTTCGCATGTACATACCAAACAAACCTGATAAGTACGGAATAAAATTTCCCATGATATGCGATGCTTCCACGAAGTATATGGTAGATGCAATACCTTATCTTGGCAAAAGTACTAAGACCAACGGCCTGCCACTTGGCGAGTATTATGTCAAGGAGTTGACTAAAACAGTACACGGTACAAACCGAAATATAACCTGTGATAATTGGTTCACATCTGTACCGCTGGCCAAAAGCTTACTAAAACCTCCGTATAACTTGACATTAGTAGGCACCATAAGGTCCAATAAGAGGGAAATTCCAGAAGCTCTCAAGAATACACGCTCTCGTCCAGTGGGATCATCTATATTTTGTTTCGATGGTCCATTAACTCTTGTGTCTTATAAACCCAAGCCTTCTAAGATGGTGTATCTATTATCCTCTTGTGACGAAGATGCTGTAATCAGTGAATCCAATGGAAAGCCAGACATGATTTTATTTTATAACCAGACGAAAGGAGGCGTTGATTCTTTTGATCAAATGTGTTCCTCTATGTCTACTAATAGGAAGACAAATAGGTGGCCCATGGCTGTGTTTTTTGGGATGCTCAACATGGCTTTTGTGAATTGCTATATTATTTACTGTCATAACAAGCTGACTAATAAAGAAAAGCCATTAAACCGTAAAGATTTTATGAAAAAATTGAGCACTGATTTATCCTCGCCATGAATGCGATTAATAAATATTCGATAAAACGTTCAGTCGAAGTTGCGTTTGGCGATAAACGGTTCATTCAAAATAGCAATATTCGATCAAACGTTCTGTCGACTTTCCATTCATCGAACATATAACTCTCGAAGTTTAGTTACGGACCCATAAAAAACAGCGAAAGACAACTTCAGTGTGCATCAAGTGCAAAAAGGGAATTTGCCGTGAACACAATATTGACGTGTGTGAAAAGTGTTTATAAAGTGAGATTATTGTTATAAAACTGTTACTTTGTCATGAAAAATTTATTAGTTTGTCGTAAGAAAGATTATTTGTTTCATTTTTTTGTTTATTTTTTTGTTTATAAGAATTAAACCGAGAGGATCTCATTTTGTACCAAATATTTCTATGCTTAGGGTAGACCGGGGACAATTAAAACAGGTCATGATTGCAACAACTTCAATTTCTCGAAAACCATGATACCTACGTGTGTGACGCGTCGTTCGTTGCTTCGTCGGCCATGTTCGGTTTTGTGTTTAGTTCGGCTCGAGCGAGCGAGCGACGCAGTCGTGCACAGGACGCCTCGACGAATTCCGCGCCAAAAAGTAAGTATTCACGATTTTTTGATTTTTGTTATTTACCTATTTAAATATTGTTGTTTGACAGTTTTTCTTATTCTGGAGTATTGTTTAGCTATCTAAGAGTGTTTTTATTACTGTTGATTAATGTTAAAGTTAATAATAAACAAAATATTGAGTATTGAAGCAGAAGATGTGACAAGGGTACGTTTGAAACAACTTATCTGTGGACGTTTGAAACGTTTCAAACGTCCCCGCATATTCCGCATTTTTACCCGACTGCACAGAAGAAGGTTGTGTTTTCTAGAGTATAAATAATTAATAGAATATAAAAAGCACCGATTTTTTTTAATAAACGATACCTATACGATGGAAAATAACCATTACAACCACATTTAACTCAAAACAAAATCGCTATTATATAAATCTGATAGGAAACCCAATAACTCCGACGACCCTAAAATTGAGCCCGCGACATTAAGTTTAATCTATTTTTTTTTCATTCATATTTTCTAGAGATGCCCAGAAAACGTAAACACGTTACAGAGAGAAGTTCCAAGAACATTTTTGCATATCAGCAAGCATACGAGGAATTGTCAACTGGTAAATCGTTGAGGAAGGCTGCAGAAATGTTCGATTTAGATCATGTCTCCTTAGCACGATATAAAAAAAAGAGAGAAAGCGCGCCTAAAAATACTCCTGTCGATGATATAACAATGGGTTACAATTCGGCAAAAAAAAATATTTACACCTGCTCAGGAAAACGAGATGGTCACGTATGCAATCAAGTCAGCTGATATTTACTTTGGGCTAACCGCTAAGGATATGAGAAAACTGGCATATGATTTGACTGTACGCTACGAACTCCGAAGACCTGCTACATGGGACGAAAATGAGATTGCCGGAGTAGAGTGGTTCCGTGGATTTTTGGACCGCCATCCAGAATTGTCTGTCAGGTGTGCTCAAGCGACAAGCTTGGCACGAGCAACGAGTTTTAATAAAAATAATGTGGATGAATTTTTTGATAATTTGGCATTGGTTCTTGATCGTGACAATTTTGAACACAAGGATATATACAATGTAGATGAAACGGGAATAACAACAGTGCAGAAACCGAATCGAATTGTGGCTAAGAAAGGAACTAGACAAGTGGGTGCACTGACATCTGCCGAACGTGGAACTCTGGTAACAGTCACTGTAGCAGCTAACGCGATTGGCAATGTACTTCCACCAATGTTCACGTTTCCACGAGTTCGTTATCAAAACCATTTTTTGAGAGATGGTCCTGTTGGTAGTGTCGGTACCGCAAATAAATCTGGGTGGATGCAAGAAGAAGATTTTCTTGTATTTCTACAACATTTTCAAAGACACACAAATTGTTCTTTAGATCACAAAGTCTTATTGCTACTGGACAATCATGCTTCACACGTGTCAATCAAATGCATTGACTTTTGCCGTGACAATGGCCTAGTCATGCTTTCTTTTCCTCCACACTGCAGCCATAAGTTGCAGCCATTGGACCGCTCCGTATATGGACCTTTCAAAAAAGCCGTGAATACGGCATGCGACGGGTGGATGAGGGCAAATCCTGGAAAAACAATGACCATTTATGACATTCCAGGCATAGTCGCCACTGCACTTCCCCGGGCTATGACTCTAAGTAACATTCAAGCTGGATTTCGAGTTTCTGGAATTTGCCCATATAATAGGCAAATATTCAGTGATTTGGATTTTGCACCCTCATATGTCACGGACAGACCAAACCCGAATATTATACAAGATTTAGATATTTCACAGCCAATTTCTTCCGCTGCAGATGAACCTCGACTGCAATTCACACAGACGAGCTTGAGGGCTCCACGACCAAATTCTGGGGCAGTAATTGAAGTCATTCCTCCATCTTCTCCGAAACGCTCAGTGAGTCCACAGCCAAGTTCCTCTGTCATACTTGTGTCGGAAATCCAGCATGACCTTACCAGCCCGTTTACACCACAACAGCCAGAGTCTGCCGTAGAACTTGAAGCCGCTGTTCCATCTTCTCCAATACGCTCAGTGACTCCACAGCCAAGTTCCACTGTCATACCTATGTCGGAAATGCAGCCTGACTGTACCAGCCCGACGATGCCACAACAGCCAGAGTCTGCCGCAGAAATAGCAGCACCATCTTTTCCTTCACCAAGCCATTCCACGACTTCACAATCAAGTTTTGTTGTAGAACTTGATCCTCTTGATGTTACCAACTACAACAACCAACCTTCAACAAGTAAATTTTTGCCAGAATGCATCAGACCATTTCCTAAAGCACCACCCAGAAAAACTGCAAGAAACGCAACAAAAAGGAAATCTGCTATTTACACAGATACTCCGGAGAAAGAAAACATCAGAATTCAAACCGAAGAAAGGGACAGAAAAAGAAATGCAAGCAAGATAAAGACAAAGATGAATATGGAAGAAAAGAAAAAGAAGACAAACAAAACCACCAAGAATAAAAAGAAATCATCAAAAAGAACCCCAAAGACAACTAGCTCAGAAGATGAATATGATACTGACACAGAAATTCCGCAATTTCCCGAGTCTGATGATGAATATGACGTCACAGAAGATCTTCAATTTGATTCATCAAGTTATGAATCGTCTGCTTCAGAAAATGATCAAGAGCCTCCTTATCTTCAGATAGAAGATTGGGCGATAGTCAATATATTATCCATGAAAAATCTGGTACACCGATACGTAGGGCAGATTAAATCAATAACAGAACACGGATATATTGTAAGATTCGCTAAAAAGATTGATCATTACAAATTTAAGTGGCCCGTAAACGATGACATATCTGAAATTACTCGGCTCACAAGTGGTAAAGAAAATTGACCGACCTACTATTAAATCTAATAGTAGGCGTGTAATTGTTCTTGAATTTAAAAAATCTTTGCGAAAGTTCAATATTGAGTAACTCAATATTGATTTTCTCAATATATTATAGATTTTTTGGTTAATATTTTTTACTTTGTAAAACAAAAGTACCTTTATAATTAAGCCACAAATTGGCATTAGTTCCTTGTCTGAAAACTATGAGACTGATTCTCCCTACTAACTAATATAATTTTTTGCATAAATTAAGTACCTAATTTTGTATTTTTAGAAGTGTTTATTTCTTTTACTTTTTACCTAGTCCATATTGGAGACTTATTTTTTAATACTGGGCTACGTTTGACTAGTTTTAGGTTATAAATTCCCAAAAAAAATATTTTAAGTTTTGCCAAATATTACATATTATGTTAATTGATCTTTGAAATTAAATTTCACAAGAAGAATCAAACCTATACGGGTCAATAAACGATGGTTATGATTGAAACATTTTTATGATTAAAACATTGTCATGATTGAAACATTGTTATGATTGAAACAAGCTGTTTTGTATGAGACTGGATGACCTTTTTTTCTCCCCCATGTAGTGCCATTATAGCATGTTAGGATATTAAGTCTTTCAATAATGTGAAAAAGTATTCAATAGCACAAATTACAGCACTAAAAATATATAAATAAGAGATATTTTGAGTTGTTTATGTTGAAGATGTTTTTGAATTTATAATTTTCAAAATATTAATGTTACGTTGACGGACTTGTCACGATCTCAATAAATAATTTAGTGGTAAGTTAAAATTGTTAAGACTGATTAAAAACCTTCAGTAGTTCCTAAAATGTTTTCAGTGTTTCAATTATCCCTAAAAACTGTTTCAACCGTCCTTGAGGTGGGGTCAATAGAACCACTGTGCCCGGTCTTCTTTAATAGGTGATTGTAGGTTAACTATTCGAAATAGAGTTAAAAATTATATTTAATTTAGGAACAAGATAACGACCCTTTCAACGATATGAATCCGAGGGATGTGGGTACTACAGATACTTTACTGCACACGGTTTAAGTAAAATTGTTTCAATTGTCCCCGGTCTACCCTACTCATAGTTGTTATTACTAAGGTGTAATAAATAAATATGAATATTATTTTCTCTTATTTTATTTCACTATTAGCTAAAAAAGAATACATTTATAAACATTTGCAAATATAACAAAATATGCAGAGTTACAGGTACATTCATTTGTGTAGGTCAATTTGACCTATAATTGGGCTTTATAGCTAGTAAAATATGATTGGGCTTCTAGGGTTAAAAAAAATCGTATACAGGCACTGAACCCGTTAATTTAGAAAAAAAAACAGACACTGTATATACACACCATCGACCGAAAAACCTGTTCGGTCAGACTCTACTTATAACATAATCACAACACTAGTGACTTATCACCATCATCAATCAAGATTAGCATTTCACGAGGGTATCATTTAAATCATTTCACCTTTCATATCGTAAGGCTAATATTTAGTATGCCATGCATTGGTGCCAGCAAGATACAAACAAACAGATACATAAAAACTAAATAAAGATCCATTCTACTGTATATATCAGAGATATTGCAAATACATAATAACACTAGCTGTTGCCCGCGACCTCGTACCCGTTATGTTCGGAATAGTCCAAGGTATGTTTATTTCTGCAGTCTCGATACTAACACGCAAGTAATACATACATACATAAAATCACGTCTGTTTCCCATAGGGGTAGGCAGAGATCACGGATCTCCATTTGCAACGATCCTGACATACTTCTCTCGCTTCATTCACTCTCATTACATTCTTCAAACATGCTTGTCGGTTTAGGGTAATAAGTAATAAGTTATTGTAATTGACGGGCCGAATAAGGTGATGTGGTGCAATCTTTTTACATTGACAATTCGTTGGAATTAGATACAGAAATATGTAACATCGAAATTAATTCTACCCAATTCCTTTATATAATAGCTTGATGATATTCATTATGAAATGCTTATGCGTCTCTAATCAACTATCTTTTATACGTGGCTAACTCTGTACAGTTTCGAGATTTTGCTGCTCATTTACTTTCAGGTATAGCGTGATGAGTTATAGTCCTGATTTAGATCGTCTGAGTTCTGCTGAAGTACAAAATTTCGTAAGGGTCCTAGTAACAATAGTAGTCATCAATAATAGTTTAGACCGATTTTGCTCTACTGTTCCTATCATACCTATAATAGCATGATGATATATAGCGCAGTTTATGACCATGAAAAAAATGATGCCGAAAATGTGTTTCGGCATTGATTTCGCTCCTAGAACATACATGAATTATTTTTTTGGAAAAATGTTCAATGTACAGTTTTCACCTCGTTACAATTTTATTGTATGTATAGATAATTATAAATATCGCAGAATAATAAAATGTTAGGTACACTAGTATCTATAATAAATTATCAATTTCATACAGATTGGGCTAATTTCTCAAGCATTGCTGGTGGTGCCAATTTACCATTATTTGGTATCTTTTTAAGTTCTTCAATATAATAATCCGGTATTTTACATTCAATTGCACCTTGTACAATGCAATCTACATAAGTTATGCACGGTCTTCTCTCTTCCGGCAATTCTTCACCGATCTTACGTAGTGGCGGGTTGATTATTTGTTGATAAGTACGGCATACCACTTTTGAACCATCAGATATAACAACGTCTACATCTTTCGGAAAATACCAATTGACGTCAACACCTTCTTGCCTGAAAATAGATAAAAGAATTAAATGCATGTCAATGTATGGGAGCTCCACCAAGATATCCAGGTCTTAAGCCAACCTAGCTGGTGCGCCTGTTTTTAAACGAACGACGCTCTGGTGTACGCTTTCCTCTCAGGGTTGGGGTCAGATGGTATCAGCTCCCAAAATATTTAATATTTGCACTGAGCGGGAATTGAACCCGCGACCTCTGACTTAGCAGTCGAAGGTTCTACCACTATGACACAAAGGTCATCAAATAACAATATTTCATTGTATTCCACAGTGGAAAGTCAGCTTAAAAATTACATCAAAGTTAAAATGTTTCTTCTGATGTGTGTAGGTATGTCACTGAACTCTTAAATAGCTGAATAAAATTTGTGTATTATGTATGTAAGTAATTCTGGATAGTTTACTATTCACAAATGTATTTGGTAGGTAGCTGTGCAACCAACTTTAGCACAGGAAAATGTCTACCGAGGCCAAATGTGATGACATATGTAATAGGTAAATAATATTATAAACTATAAAAGTACCTATCTAATGCCTTCATGTCAGCATTATGTAGTCTCCATATTGCCCCCCAAACATGTGAGTTCTTTGTAGGTATAATAGTAGCTGATGTACCATGCCAGTTATCTGAATATCTCATGAAATCAAGCTGATGGTCCTGAAAGCAAACAATATAAGGTAGGTAATATACAATGCAAATATTCCTGTCAAATATATTACACTCGCAATCATTAATCAGATACAGAAACCTAAATAAACTGCTTTTCTTTGCTCTCCTTTTTCCTGGTGGTTAATAAATAAACTTATTGGAATAGGGTTCTATGGTGTTAATAATGCCAACTGTGTAGATTATGCATTTGTTAGTAGATTTACTGGTGGTAGAAATTTGATGACACAAATTTGTCACAAAATTCGGCCGGGTAAGTACCACCATACACAATAGCGAAAAATTCTCCATAGTAATCCAATTTCGGTTTGATTGCGTTCAGGGGTCAGCAAGTGCATAGCCGGGCAGGGGGATTGTGGTAGCAGCACTAGTGGGACCGGTGGGTGTCACGCGGTGCTGCGACAACAATCCTCTTCTGATGAGGCCGTCAAGCTGAGTGCCACCATTGTTTACATGGTACATGTATGTAATGGTGACCCTCTTTCCTGAGACTTTACCTTCAGCTTACCATCAGGCGAGGTGAAGTCAAATTGACGTGTCCTAAATATAAAAAAAAAAAAAAAAGTTATTTAGTATTGTCAAAACAGGAAGGAAGGAACCTGTTACAATTCTGAATTTCGAAAGCAACTGAACTGAAATGTTGTAGAAACAAAAATAATAGAATCTACATTACAAAAAGTGCATCAAACTGTTACAATACAGTATCAAACTGTTTAATTTTATCATGTAATACTAACATTTGTTGCTGTACTGATTTAAAAATAAATTCATCATCACCACAGCACTAGTCCTAGTTGCATCCAACACCTGTACCTTGGAGGTTTTGTGGGAGCGACTAGCGGGAGCTTCCAACCCTGAAAGGAAAGCCTGAACCAGCGCCCTCTTTCGTTAAACAGCAGGTGAAGTTGGTTCGATCTTGGTGGGACTTAATGATACGAGACGATTTAATGATATTTTTTTTATTTAAATAATTTATGGAAAAACTGTTACAAAAGTCTACTATAGGCAAACTATAGCCAAACAAATATTCTGAAAGATTAAGATTTAAATACTTACATCTAGCCGACCGCATCCCAAGAATTCTGCTGATGAGTTATTTATATGTATCCTTTTCTTTAATAAATTGCTGCCATATGCGAAGTACAGAAATGTATTTTCAATAGATTTAAACATTATGTAGATACGCTGTACGTAGTAAATCAGAATGGAACGGCTGTATATTTTTATCAACAGTTATCTCTGACTGTTTATGATATAATAAGATATTATAATACTGTATAAATTATCTCACGTTGTTCTGTACACAATGCCACCAAATCTGTACGTGGAGCTGTTGTTTATGTACGTTGGCGCACTGACTTTTGTAGCCTGCGCTTTGAGGTTATGTTATTATCAGCGGAATCAAATTAAATCAATCAGCGTTCAGTCCCACCCCATAGTAGTATTTTATCTAGAAAGCACAGAGCCATTCCTTAAAAAAAAACTATTTTATCTATGTTCAGCCCAGTCGTAGACTGAGAATAAACAATAAACACCTAAATTTCAGCCCAACCCAAAGCCGGTTCACCATGACAGCGGAGCAGAGCAGTGTTGCCTGTGTTGCCAACTTTATTTTCTGAGAGATCGTACAAAATACTAAATAAAATCGTATTTTACCATTTACCATTTTAATTTCAAAAAATAGCAAATGTTTTAAATAAGAAATGTAATAGTAACTTTTAATTATTGTAATGTTTGAATTGTAGTTTTTTTTTTAAAGAAAGATGAAATTAAATTATTCGTACTTTTAGTTGTTTCTCTAAGGTTCACATAGATAATCTTTTTTTTTCTTTTTATACCACTCAGGTGGCAGACAAGCTCACGGCCCACCTGATGGGAAGTGGTTACCGCGGCTTATGGACGTGTGCAACACCAGGGGCGTCACACTCGCGCTGCCGACCCTGTAAAAACCTTCTAATGCCCTTCTTGAAGAACCCCATATTGTAGTCGCTTGGGAAAACCACAGCAGGGAGATCATTCCACAGCCTGAGGGTGCGCGGAATGAAGTGCCTTTCATATCTAACTGTACGCACGGTTTCCGGTCGCAACGTGTGAGGATGAATTCCCTGTCTGTGGCGAGCGGTGCGATGATAGAATGTGGCCGTGGGCATCATATCAAACAATTCTTCTGAACACACCCCCCCCCCCCTAATCTATACTCCATACCTACCAATACCTACTAGGTACATAATATAAATAAATAAAATTGAAGTGTCTGTTTGTAATTATAAAATAACAGGCTTTTAATGATTGTATATGAACACAATACTTATAACAAAAATACAGTTTTCTACTTTAGGTTTAGAAAAATATTTAAGCCCACATACATTACATACTACATACATATAATACATAAAAAAACTAGACATGGGGGGGGGGGGGGGGGGAAACGAGTGCCGAAGCGCTATGGATCTAGCGTTTCTACTCCAAACGGCTCAAATATATAATTACTGATTAATTTAGTATATTTGCGCCGTTCGAAAGTGTCTGCAGATGCAGCAGCAGTGCATGCACAGTTCACCGTGCTTGGAAGATGGGAAGGCGCCAGGGTCTCGACCATGTTGCGTCCCACACCAAAGGCATCTACCCATCTTCTAAGGCATCAATGACATGGTGGCAGACAAGCCCACGGCCCACCTGATGGAAAGCGGTTACCGCGGCCTATGGACGTGTGCAACACCAGTGGCGTTACACTCGCGCTGCCGACCCTGTAAAGAAAAGGGGATGGGAAAGGAGTTTGGGAGGGAATGGGAAACGAGTTTGGGAGGGGTTGGGAAAGGAGTTTGGGAGGGGATGGGAAAGGAGTTTGGGCTCCGGCACTCTCACTCACCAAACGGAACGCAACAGTTCAAATACTGTTACTTGGCGTCGATATTCTGTGAGAGGGCGGTGCTTCCCCGGTCGAGTCGGCCCATTCATGCAACGGCCAAAATGACTGTTGCTTGACTCTACCACCTACATAACATACCGTCCGGTCTCTTACCATTGTCGCATGCCAAACCTACAGGTTCCTGGAATACCAGCCCTTAAAAGAGCCCTACGGATAATGTCCTGGATATTGGCGTGCCGGGACATGCGGCCTGCACTCCTAGGCCGTGATGTCCTAGGCTATCCATTGCTTCTCCACAGAGATAGCGATGCGGAGAAACACAGTGCATCCAAACGTAAACAAGTAGCGATACGGAAGGCCATGTCATCCGGCATTGTACCAATGTTGGGCGAAGGATTTGCCTAAACTAGACCAATTCAAATAGACATATTCATGCATACAACTAGCTCCGACTAGCAGTCGAACGCACAACCGCTACGCCACAAAGGTCGTTAATTTAGTAGAATAAGTGAGAACAAGCAATCAAACAGCTTCACAGAACCGAAGCGATTCTGTGGAAACTCACGTAAGGATGTTAACTGGCGCGTTGCAGTCTTAGCGAAGATCCTCATACTGCACTAAGTAGGTACTTGGGAAAACTACCTACATATTATAGATATTTACTTAATTGTACAGAGCGCCCAGGGCACAAACCTCTGGCTTTTCGTAGTTATGTGTGCCTTAATAAATGTTAATTATCGCTCGCATGGCAATAGGCTCGCTCCCTATTACATTGGGACCTTGACATAACTGGCAAATCGTGGGTGTGTAATACACTTCTGCCTACCCCTTCGGGGATACAGGCGTGAAGTTATGTTTATGTGTGTACAGAGCGAGAGATTCTTTAGAAATAAAACAAATAACCACAATGTTATAAGAGAACTTTATTGTTGTAATTACTGTATATCTATAGCATGAACTGGCAAGTAACAAAAAGAACAGGATTTTACTAGAATTACGCTAGAGAACCATGTTCACGCAGTTGTAATGCCGAATAATACTAACTATTAAAAATAAGATTGGGAAATAAAAACAGTGACGTTAAAATTTGTTTACAAATTTCAAGTTTTTTCCCAAAAGCTATTTATGATCACAATTGACAGTTGAACTCCACTACGTGAAACAGAATTTTGAAGTGATTTTATATAAAAATGTAGTACGATACACAGGGATGGGTGAACGACCCTTCACACGAGTGATGATTTATATGCAAGGCATACGTACTTGGAAAATCATTTTAACAAGAACCCTGTCAATGTCGAATCTATTGCTTAGGTACGCAATAATCATATACGCCACTAAAATCATTGATAAAGATCTTATTAGAACAATCCATTTTAATACTGTAATACATGAAAATATTTAAAAATTGCTTATACTATAGTCTCATTTGGTGCCTGAATTGATATGTCCAAGAACTAAACGCGAAATAAACGTTAACTCTGTCTAACTATTACATTCTGAGTAACTAAACGAGGTATTTGTTTTGTGTCTATAGTTACACTGAACTAAATCCCGCGAAGTGCAAGTAAAAATATCTGCACATGGTACAAGACGCGAGCTCCGCCTATGCTAAGATAAGTATACACTATTATTATCGTTTAATACTTAGACTTTAACAGTAAACACTCGCCCGCCGCGTACGACTGCTATGGAAGACTCGACGCTTACTAGAAGCACTTTCAATACTTTACCAGTCGTTCGCCACTCACCAATTAAACAATCTTTACGCCATTAAATTGACTCCTTACTGTATGATTTATACAAAATGTACAATTTCTCAAAAGCGCCTCCAAGGATAGCTCTTAAAGGTGGGTATTGACCGGGAGCGTTTGATTTGAAGTAGAATACTTATAAAAATGTGTTCCCTTTTATGTAATATTGATCCGTATGGCGAAGTGCAACTAATCGTTACCGTAAGTTTTAATTTTTAATACTTAGTATTACTAGTCTAGCCGTGTACAGTACGATTTTCTTTGAAGAATCTTTCCATTTCATCAACAGATCAATGCATGTTTGTTTAGTAACATCATCTCATCATCATATTAATTTTAGAGAAAATAAATTAGTTTAGACATTCAATTGAGCAAGTTATAATAGTGTTCCGAAGAAAATATATCTACATATCATTTTTAATAATTTCATGAATGTAATGCGCAATATTTTAAGCTATTATATAATATGCGAATCAACTGGGTGTTGCAGTCTACACAAACAGTGACTGCAAGAAATACTTAAAGTGTAGCAACAATGTTGTATAATATGAAATTTGATTTAATAACCGAAGAAATATCGTGTAATAAGTGTCTATATGTGATGCTCGATTCATATACACACAAATCAACAGTAACCGTAAACAGAACATATATATAGTTTTAATATTCTACAAACACAAACGGTTTTAGCTACTCTATGAAGGTATCAAAATGTCCGTCCGATGTACGATAGTGAGTACGAACGCTCTTTAAAACCGAAGCAAGCTGACCGTAATCGGCCTCTTCTATCCGATGTTCCAAATCAAAAGCCGGGTATGTAACATTACACACGAATAAGTACGGTCAGTGCCCACCTTTAAGATTTATGAATAGGTATGTCTGATATGAATACGTTTATTTGTTCCGGCGATATTACATTGACTACAGTAATCTCATAGTTGCTATTTTCTTGGAAGTATATACTTTAATTTATTATAACTTGATGGATAGTCCTACATTTTATGTAAGAATTTTAATATACATATAAATGCATCGTGAATGCCAACTCGTGAATGCTATACTCGAAATAAATGTTTGTAAATTGCTCATAAAACACCTTTGTAGTACGCTATTCTAATAACATTTTCTACTTATTACTATAAAATATCACGATAAGAAAAATACATATGGAGAGATTACTGTGATCAAGGTACATAATATAAAAATAGCTTGCCATTGTCCCGTGTAGTGGTATGAAGAAAACCCTTGTGAGCTGCAAGATATACTGTAATATTGTGGTTTGGCACTCAATATCTGTCGACTCCCATTAGTACGGGTAGTTTGCAAAGTAACAAACTACTGAAACTCAACAGCTAAAGCTGGATTTCACAAGTGAATATCCGTACAACTAAACTGGGTGTTCATGTAAGAAATTCATCGTGATAACAAGTTTAGTTTCTTTCGTTGCCGAAATCCACTCCTAATGATGTTATTAAGGGCAGAAAATATTTTTTATAAAACTATTTTTAAGGCTTCCTAGCATTAAAGAATATGTAATTAGGCCTGTGTCCGATCAGTGAAGGTGTATTTAGGTATCATTATTAGATTCTGTTGAAGTAATCCTTTTTTGAAAATACGTTAAAGAATTACCCCACAAAAAGTTGAATCAAATTAGGTTCAATGAGGAAAATTATATGGCAACCACACGAGGGTACGCTGGTGTAGACAGCGGTTGGCCACCGCTAAATATTATTGGATATCTATTTTGTGGTGTTGTCACATTCTTAGATTTTGGGGACATAGCGGGTAATTATGATACTAAGAAATGGTATTATAAACTCCAATAATACGTTTATTCTCAATAATAAGTTTGTTTATTGCATAATCTGGTTAAGTTTAGTTAGGATAGCTATGTGCCCCATATTGATCGGACAGGAATTTCGTCGCATACTATAGATCACTCCTGTTGAGCTTAGTCGAGTCAATTTATTTATATTATTATAAATAAATTACAAGTTAGTAATTTAAGAGTTTGCAATAAATCGGACAATAGCAAGCCGTATACTCGTGTACATTAGATGGCTATTCAATATAATGATATATAAAATTGAATTAATGTTATTATATGGATCTGACTTTATTTCTATGTAACACTCACATTTAAGTTAGGTAGAAACAAGTTAATAGATAAATACACTTATTAGCTTATATCCGAAACTGGAAATTTACGTATGAAAGTGGAAGTCAGTACTTACTGAACGCTCCGAGGCCACAACTATCAACTTGAATCGATCGAAAAAGATAATTATGATATGCAAATAGTTATTGTTACAGATCGATATGGTGAAGATATCTGACGACAGCAGAAGTCGAATTTGAACGAACATATAGCAACACACTTTCTTAAAATTGTAATAGGCCATTTAAGTTAGTAAAATATTTACAATAAAAATACGAAACTGTTTACAGTTTCCTTACGACATTACTCGAAGATTAGGCGAGACAATCACTAACGACTACAATGGAAAGTCGCCAGAGACGGAGGAGTCGCACGTCACCATTGTGGCAAATTGATATTCTGTCACTGTCAAGCTTGCATCATGTCATGAGTATCGTTCTAGAGTAGATGAAACTGTAGTAGGCTGAGGTCTAGGGATGCCAATTTGGAACTAACATTTCTTTCAAGTCTTACAGAAATAAAAAAAAAGAACATTTTTTATTTTCCTAAGTATTATAAAGCCACACCATTTGGATACATTTTTCTACAATTGCCTCGCACGTTAGTCCCGTTTGGGATCAAGGTGACCATAATAATATTATAATACTAGTAACGGTAGGAAGACGAATAGAAGTAGTTATTCAGATGACAATATGGTCGGAATAATTGGTCACAGTCAGGATCCAACAAGGCACTGTAAGTTCGATGTTCGTGAGACAGAGTGAGTAGCGTATTGTTTTCTCTCTCTGTCTCACGACGTGTTAACGTAAGTTAGCTTAGTTCAACAGTTTTTGTTCAACTTACCACTCGTATGCTTTGAAAGTTCTCTCTATAATTCTCTGAATTTCCCCCTTTACTTGAATTCTGTGGAGACGTGCGGCACCTTCTCGACGACACAACGGTTTTTATACATTACACAGGCACACATAAATTCAGCAAAAAAATCTGTCTACAAACAAATATTTTCTTATTTACATCAACCCCTATGCAACTATTCAATAAGTTTGCGATTAATTTGAATGACATATATCAAGAAATAAATCGAATTAGGTCTCAACATAGGTAAATTTTTCTAAAACAGTTTTAAACGATATCAATATTTTACATTAATTTATCCTTCAATACCTATAACATTAGCTATAATTTATAAGATCTCCAAGTTTGTGATAATCCTTGATTTAAATTTAACAAGATATTCGTTACCTACCTATTTACCATATGCGTCTGCATCATACAATACGAAAAGTGATAACTTAACAGAGAGGAGAAAATATTTCAATAATCATCGTATCCTAACTCGACTACAATCCTGTCTCAAAACAAGATCAAAAGTTCATTTGGTCGGACCAAAACTTCAGTCGGTAAAATTGATCAAAACTGTAACTGTGCGTTGCGCTCCGCGTAGACCCACACTCCGACGTAGACCCACGAACCCGCGTAGACCCACGCCTAGAGCGCGACCCGCACTACTCATTACATACAAACGGCTCCACACTCACACTCACTCGAACACATAAACGCCCTTCTCGGCTGTAGCTTTCTCTGAGCTTTTCGTAAAGTCTACGAGATAATAGTCAAAAAACGGGTTAATGAAACTGGCTGGCGACAGAAAGCTTCGCGCGTATACGGCATTCAGGGGTCTGGAAGGCCCCAAAGTTGGTGGAATATGAAGGGTTTATGTTAGCGCGGATTGCAGTCACGTGCTGAGCACGAGCCGCAGCAGCAGCGGCGCTACCACCGACATCAGCGCAGGGAACATGCGCCCTCCACGCCCACATGACAGGATCTCAATTTCCTTTTGAGATAAAATAAATTTACAAGTTAGTGAAGGCAATCATTTCTAATTATGTAGGTAACGCTGTGACGACAAAGGGTATCTATTTGGTTTTATATTCATAGCCTTTATTATGACTTTTTCACTGTGTTTCTCCCAATTCAAATAATTGTATTTTACTGACTCCCCCCAAACCGGAACACAGTATGGATATTACATATACTCCATTTTTAATTTTGTTTGGGTCTTTGCAAAATTTTGAAGACTCTTCTATAACTTAGAAAACTGTGGGGTTTAGAATAATTTCTTGTGAAACGCCATAGAAAACCAAAAAATTGTCGCTATTCAACCCCAACTTTACACCTTTTTCTTCTGTTTCTAGACAGGCTGTGGGTATCAGTACATCGTATTCTTAATTACTTACGTACTTTTATTTTTTTGGTAGAATTGGTATAGAGACTTTGTCAAATTCTTTGGAGAGATCTAAAATTATGGACAATTATTTATATTTATTTATTTTGGTATTGCTATCTAAATTCTCGTCTTACAGTGTTAGTTAAATTTGTCAATGTACTTCTTGAGTAATGCACTCAGAATTTTTACCAGAGTTTTTGATTTTAATCATCATCTTAGCGTTTAGGTGCTCCAAGTTCCGCCTCGGAACCAACCGGGAACAACGCTGAAATGCTGATGATTGTACTCGTGTATATATCATCCGCAAGTGTTGAGACCGGTCATTAACTGGGGGGTAGCATACCTCTGGGTGGTAGGAGCCGCAGTGCGTGGGGCGGCGGCGGTGGTGGCGCGGCGCACGGCGACAGGCGGCACGTGTGCCTGCCTCCCGCGGCCGCACATCCAGCCGCTTGGCACCGCACGGGCACAGCGTATCAACCACCAGCAGGATCAGATTGCTGTGCGGGATCTTCTGCACGCTGAATGGCCTGGGGGGATTGAAATATTTTTTAGGTATTTGATTAATTGATGCAAACGTTTTAAATGTCCAACTGACATTTAGGCGCTGCTCCGATAAGGGACAGTGGCACAGCCACCCGCGGCGCGCTCGTATCAGTACTGCAATAAGGTTGCACTTTGTTCATACAATTACCTACTCATGTCGCATTTTTACACATGTCGTTTTAAAATTACATGTAGAATAATTTTGGTTAGTCGGTTTTCAACATGTCCTTGTGGTTATATTAGTGGACGCAGTCACCGTCTCTTGATTCTTATGGATTCAAATCAAAACTTGCCATAGTGATAATAAGTTTTTATTCGGTACACTAAGGTATCGATGTCTTCTAAACTTTCGATTGAGTCTGGAATAGATAGCTTCATGTCAAGTTAGAACTTTAGTCTGCCGCCTCGATTGTGTAATTGATCGACGTGATTTACAACCACCCTTTACAATAATGATGAATTATGGAATGGAGGTGTATAAGAGTAGGCCCCAGGCTCGAAAGTGCAAGCTTTGGATGCAACCGAAATTATCGCTCGAATGATTATTATGAATGATTAACAATTAAACTCACCTTTCGCAGCCAGAATTATGGCAGTTAGTAAGTTTGCCTTTAAGAGGTTGGGCAGTATTTAGCCGGGAGGACTGCAACGTGAACAGTTCGGCACTTGTATCACAAGGACGTACGGCGGCTGAACGCGCAGCCTCCCGTGGCGGAGGCGGGGGCGCGCCTCCTCCGGGCGGGGGCGAAGGTCCCATGTGTGGGCGCCCTCCATCTCTTGACGTTTCTCCTAATCCATCAATGATAATTTCGTAGGTGCCTCTGTCGCGATCCAAGTCATCATCGTTTTCCATATCCTCGTTTTCGTAATCCTCGTAATCTTAAACCATAAAAATTACGTTAGTTTCATTGTGAATAAAATACGCTGTGGATATCGGTTTTATGAACGACCCGTCTACGTCTGTGGAAGATATTATTCTTTGTCTAACCTAGTGTTTCTTAAAGGGACTCTTGAGAATTATCTTTTGTTTTATTTTAGGGTGTACTCCTTGCTTTCTTGCATAACAGTTGTTTTATATACAAAATGTTTTAGGAGCTATCATGATCTATCAAAAACATCCTAAATTGGTTTAGATTTTTGGTCCACACTAACTGTCGACGTGCTGTACTTTGGTGACTAGTAGTGGGATAATTCAATCTGATATTATGAGTCTCACACATACAGCCATAGTTACTTGTAATGTAAATCGTGTAAAGTCTAATGGCCCTTTTTCCCTATAATACACATAGGGTATAAAAAAGCACACGAGCTTACCAGTTTCCTCCTGGGCGTAAGGCCTGGCGCGGGCGGCTACAGGCTCCCACAAAGGGAACCACATCGCAATTAAACTGGTCAGGTATCCACCGAGCCACGAGAGTGGTTGTAGTGGCTGCAAATAAAAAATAATATGTTACTTATTTCGAAAAAAGAATGAGTACTCCCAGCAAAGGTTCACGGGTTTCGGGAGTATGGTGGCAATAGTATTCTGTAGACATGTGTAATAAGAAGACTATATTGGGCATATGGGTGGATGTTTATACAGAGTGATTTTGATGAATCGAGAAAAATTCGAGACAATGAGGAATAGCTAAAAGTATTTTCGTTATTCCTCATAGACTTGGGGGGCATAAAATCAAATTAAAATCGGGTGCGAGTCTCCTTTGAGTATCTTTCGACATCAACGCCCACTTGAAAAATTCAGCCTGTATATATAATGTGAAATACACGTTCATTGCTAGAATGTACATAATTTTTATAACTTGTAGGTATAAAATTTACCGAGAGTTTTTGTCCATCGCCGCTAAAAGGATTTCTTGAATCCGGACACCTGCCTTGATGATCATGCACGACCACTTTCTTATATATCCGATCCTGTACGAGGGAGTCCATTATAGTACCGTCCACTTGTCCGAAGAATCGACCAGTTTGGGAGACATCCTCTGAGAGAATTATGAAACCGTTGTCGTCCAGAATATAGCAGTCCAACTCCTCGCCTGCGCATGTCTTTTTGCATGCGGTGCTGACTGTACACTGTAAATGTATAAATACGGATTATTCGTAAGAATGTCGGTAGATGGCTCCAGCGTCGCCCTAAGACGTATGTATAAGAGAATTTGGGCTTTCCAGAACGTGTCCAGGTAGCTTAGTTGGCCAAACTAGAAAGGGAATAGTCGTGGGTTCAAGTCCCGTCCTGGATGTTGTCACCCTCCGATTCAAATTTATAAAATCTATGGTGTAGGTCATAAGTTTTTGGTATGTATCTTTTAAGGCCTCTCCCAATATGCGCCAAAGCTTTGTCCATTGTCCAACAGTGGACTTCCAGAAGCAAGATTAATTGATTGATGTTTTAATACTTAAATATACCTGTATCCACTAATAATATTTTACTATCTAAGTAACAAGGCTATGGTAAGTAGAATATTTCTTTCTAATCGTGATCATTATGTCAACCATCTTATTAACTAGGGCTTAACAGAGTAAGTAGTTAAAACAGAAGCTACAGTTTTAATCTTTAATGAGCACAAACGGTTTTAACTACTCTATAAACGTGTGCACGACACAAATAGACTATAGACACATGTGCCAGTGACATGTAGATTAGTAAGCGTGAATATAACAAATGAATTGTGAAAATGTTAGGTTTACGTAAATTAAAAACGTAATTATGTAATTACTTTGATATTAAGCTAAGATAAATAGCTTACTACTGTTAGGAGTTAGTTTTCTGAGTAATTAAGTATGTTAGAGCCAAAATTAATAAAGAAAGTACATTCCCCGAAAAGCATAATTGCAAATATAATTACGTAAATGCATTACTCAGAATCTAACATAACTTCGTATAAATAGGAAATACGACTTTGTATATTAGTATGTAAGTTTAATTACACCCCGCGACTGCCTCCCACACCGTAAGAAGCGAATATGCGCTCCCCCGGCTGGTGCCATTTTATTATATAGTAGCTCGCGGGAGGCAGGGCCCATATATAAGTCTGAGGGGTCAATCCGCCCGTCATTCAGTAGCCCGACGTCGCACGGTACAGATGTAAGTACCTATCGTCGTGCAACTCTTATTGCTACCTATATACATATATGCTATGTGATTAATATGTATAACATGAGATTTATAAATAAATGGAAATGCGGAGGTGAGGTAGTTTGGATCGCGGGCCAGCACTACAAAAGACTATAAAAGCAGGGACCATTTGTTAGGCAATTATGGGCAACAAGTAGACAACAAGAGTCTCTCAAGGAACAAGGAAGCTCAACAGGAAGTAGTACATCAAGGGTAGTGCTGGGCCAAGTACATCCAATGCCTCACTGACGTCAATCAAGTCCCACCATCCAATGTGTTCATCATTCGTCGAAGAAGTGACGAAGTGACAGACTATTCGGAACCGTATTAGGTCATAGTCTGTCATGAAGAACAGCCCTTAACATTGGTCCTTCGGAGCCGAATAAAGTACACGGTCCTTCGAAGATCCAGGTCAACTTCAAGTCAAGCTGCCAGCCATAGACGTTTCATCGTTCTTCAACTAAGGAAGAAGTGACAGTCTATTCGGAACCGGATTAGGTCATAGTCTGTCACGAACATCTATGGTCCATTGGAATCGGGCCAAGGGATAGGAATAAAGTCCAGGATCCGTCGAAAATCCAGGTAAGTATAAACTTGAAGAAAGAAGAATGGTTCTCACCAGGGATGGAGGGAAGCGTCGTCAGGAAGAGGAACCGGCATCAGCATCAGCACCAGTACCAAGATCAGTACTACACCCTGCGGCCACTGAAGAGCCCAGAAGCTATGCGGACAGTGGTGCGTCGGAAGCCACAGCCAGCACCGAGCAGACCACGTCCAGCACAACTGTGACCACTGAAGAGTCAGGGACGACGGAAGAAGTATCGCCCCACACCCGCGCTGTTGTATATGGAGAGCCTAGCTCACAGCGCACCATGCGGCCTTTGGACACGAGGTCACGCCGCTCCACCAGTTCAAGAAAGAAGAAGGAACTGGAGGTCAAACAACGCTTGGCAGAACTGAAGCTCAAGCAAATACAAGCCGAAGCAGAGATAGAGCAGATCCGTCTACAGCGGCTACTGCAGGACGAGAGCAGCGACGACGGGTCTGAGGAAGATCTGGCATCGGTACGTATTAACACGTGGCTACAGAAGGATGACGCTGCGGCACCAAACCTGAAGGAAAAGGGGCAAGACATCGAGGAAAACACTCAGACCTGCCTAGATAGAGGTCAACTAGTGGAGAAGTGTCAAACCCAGGAAAAATCAGAAGGAAGTGCCCCAGTGAAGAACTCCGTGATCGACGTAGCTACGCTCACCGCGGCCCTATCCCAGGCTATGAGAAGCAACAGGGAGCCGCCCAAGTATATACGGGAACTACCGATCTTCAGCGGCAGCAGTACAGAATGGCTCGCCTTCAAGACTACGTATGAAGAATCGGGTATATACTTCACGAAGAACGAAAATATTGCAAGAATAAGAAAAAGTTTACGTGGACTCGCAAAAGAAGCAGTCGAGTGTCTAATTAAGATGTTTTAGTAACTATAATGCCATTTTAAAAAGCTTTCTTATGATGAAGCTTTTATTAAGATAGAATTTTAAGATATACAATTCACTCATTATTATTATTCATATAGGTAGTATATCGCAGTTGCTAAAAGTAGTATATAGAAGAGTATCATTGGGACCTTCATGAAAAAGTAATCCTCTATGAGTTTCATAGTCGTGTGTGTTTGCAGGTGACGTTGGCTTCGGGACCAAGCCAATGTTACCTACAAACCGGTACACCTGCTGATTGACGGACCAGGTGCAAACTTTCCTCTCAGGGTTGAGAGTTCAGACGGCAGTCAGTCTCATAAAAGCCGCATAAACTAAAACTAAAGGAGAAGAATGCAACCAGGACCCACACTAAGATGATGATGATCGCGAATAAAAAGTTTTTATATATATATTTTATACTAGCTGACCCGACAAACTTCGTTCCGCAGAATCAAGCTATGTTGGTTACCTTATCAGCTGATTTTTTTTCGTGCATGTCTCATATTTTTAATTATCCTAATTGCTAGTATACGTACAGTATCCTGAGAGGGCCATCTCAAAGCCGTAGATGGCCCAAGGTCAACCGTGATGTGAGGAAATTGGCTTATTGGACCACATTACACCCCGGTATTAGAAACCTGAGACAGCGTGCGATTTTGATCATTTCGTGGGGAGTTCAAAAAAAGCAAAAAATAGACGGAGAAAAATCTAAAAAACCAAAGGTCATAAAAGTCGGTTCACCTGTTCTCGAGTTATAAAGGGTACTACTAAGCCGACTTTGTTTTTATTTTTTCTTTATGATATTTTGCTATGGTTTACTGAATCTACATCCCGTTTTTGAGATCAGACAGTTAGATAGTTTTTATTATTAAGTATTTTGTTTCTAACACACGTAGATTAATTTGATAGGACTAAACAGGGATTTTTTCATACTTATAGGGATTATTGTGTTCATATTTAAGTAGGATAAGATGAGGCTAACTATATATCTTCATTCTCTTACACACCCTTTACAAACCACCTGTTATTGTTATACTAATTTCAATTATTAATTTTGATAGTTGAGACTGTTGAGAGGTTTAGATGTACTTAACATTGCAATAAATTCTGCTCGCTTCGTTAATATAATGGCATGATGATATCAATAATGAGTTCTAACCAACTATCCTTTATTCGTAAGTTATCTGTGGAGTTCGGAGATTTTATATTTCATTACTTATCACCTTTTAGCTATTGCATGATGATTTATAGTCCGGATGTTAATCATGTGCGTATTCTACCGAACTACAAAATTTCGTGAAGATCTGCTTTACAATAATAAAGTATTTAAGAAGAATAGTTGAGATCGGTTTTGCTCTGCTGCTCCTATCAGACCAATAATAGTGTGATGATATCTATAAAAGGTTTTGACCATACCCTAAGTTCGTGCAAAACTTCAGCTGAATCCGTTCAATAGATTTCAAGTGATGCTCGAAGATTCAAAAATTACCTGCTAACAACAGACAACCAACAAAAAGGCCGAAATTATATTTCACCTCGTTACGATATTATTATGTATTATTTGAAACGTCTTTTCAATAAAACTCTTGTGTTTGTGAACCAATTTTTATAATTCTTTTGTATTAGTAAGATATTAAAGTCTAAATTTTGATCATTAGTATTTTGTGAATATACAATAATGTATAATGCGATATTAAGAACGAAAATATTGCAAGAATAAGAAAAAGTTTACGTGGACTCGCAAAAGAAGCAGTCGAGTGTCTAATGCTGAGTCAACCTGACCCCGAGGTGATCATAAGGGCCCTCGAGAGAAGATTTGGTAGACCAGAAGCACTCATCCACGTCGAGATGGAGAAGCTTAAGACTCTCAACAAAGTGACCGATAACGCCAAGGACATCTGTATCTTCGCTGGGAAGATAGCAAACATCGTGGGGACCATAGAAGCCTTGAGGAAGCCGCACTACCTACACAGTCCAGAGATGTGCAGAAGTATCATCGAGAAACTCACACCTATACTCAGAAACAAGTGGTAAGACTTCGCTGCAAAGAAGAAAGAAGACATACCAGAACTGAAGAAAATATCTGTGTTTCTGTCAGAAGAGGCAGACAAGTGCAGCTCCTACGCGCTCCCAGAGGTGAACCACACAGAAGACAACAGAAGAGCCGGTTATCGTCCTCAAAGAAGCAGAAGAGTTGAACAGACGCTCACCATCAACAAGAAGACATCAGAAGAGAGATGTCCACAGTGTAGCAGGGATCATAAGCTACCTGACTGCAAGCAGTTCATCGCCCTAGACATCACCGCGAGATGGAAAACAGCCAAGAAGAATAGAGTCTGTTTTCGCTGTCTTCGAGGTAACCACCGATGCGTCACATGCAGAGCACCGGCCTGTGGGAAGAACGGGTGCCAGATGAGGCATCACCAACTACTGCATCGCGATATGCCGCCGGGAGACCGTGAAGAACAGAAGGAAGAGATCACGACCTCAACGGCAGAAGTAGCCACAGCAGCAGTTCCCCGCAGTCAGCGCAAGGCCTACCTCAAGATGGCACCAGTGACACTAAGAGGACCAAGCGGTACCGTCAATACCTACGCCTTATTGGACGAGGGAAGCACGATCACGCTGATAGATGAGACCATAGCCGACGTCATCGGGGCAGACCGACCAACCAAGGAGATCTGCATCCAAGGTGTAAACAGTGAAATGAAGCACGAGAGCAAGACAGTGAGTTTACTCATCAAAGGGAAGTACGCCGATGAAGAGTACGACTTAACCGCCCGCACCATGAACCGACTCCGCTTCTCACCCGATACAGTGTATGAAGAGCATCTCAACGGCTGCGAACATCTAGAAGACATACGTGACAAGATAACGTACGAAAAGGCTTCACCCAAAGTGTTACTAGGACAAGACAACTGGCATCTCATCGTAACCCGTCAGCTGCGCACCGGAAGCCGTAACCAGCCTGTGGCGTCGCTCACTCAGCTGGGATGGGTGCTCCACGGATGCAGCAGTTCAGTGACTGCAACGTTGTCATTCTGCGGTACGCTGCAACAGTGCGTAAAGGACTCCATTGAGGACACAGTGAAGAAGGACCTCAAGTTGGAGTTACTGGGCATCGAACCCCGACACCCCCGAGAAGATCCCGAACACGGATGCAGCAGTTCAATGACTGCAACAGTGTCATTCTGCGGTACGCTGCAACAGCGCGTAAAGGACTCCATTGAGGACACAGTGAAGAAGGACTTCAAGTTGGAATCACTGGGCATCGAACCCCGACGCCCCCGAAAAGATCCCGAACTGCGAGAATTGCCGATTCTGGAAGTAAAAGGCCGGCGGTTACCAGATGGAAGATATGAGACCGGACTGCCGTGGAAAGAAGAAAGCTACAAGGAAGCTGAGAAAAGTCTGCTTACGCTCGAACGAAGACTCGATAGGGATGAAGAAAAACGAATGGAAAACCTACTCAAGTCAGGCTATGCAGAACCAGCCCCTATTCCACCGCAGACGGGAAGGACGTGGTACCTACCTCACTTTCCGGTCATCAACCCCGCCGAGCCGCACAAGCCGCCTCAACTGGTACGCGACGGCGACACCGAAGAGTTATCACTGCCACGAGACAGCAGTGCTACAGTGGAACTCGGCGGCCAAGAGACAGAAAAAACATTGGGTCTAATGTGGCACGCCAACGAAGATCATCTCGGCTTTAACGCGAGCAACTTGAAAATCCAGCGCGAAGTGGAAACAAACACGCGACCTCCAACGAAGCGAGAAGCCTCAAGTGTGATAAGGGCCTCATTCGATCCGGTCGGCTTTATCTCACCAATATTAATTCCCAGTAAATGTATTTTTCAGGACACATGGCGCTATAAGACGAAATGGGACGACCCACTCCCAGCAGAGCTACGGGAGCGATGGTGCAGGTGGTTCACGCAGCTCAACGGCCGCTACAATCTAGCAGCCACGAAGAGCAGAGCGACCCCGTTGAAGCCCATCTCCATGCCGAGACTCGAGCATCAAGCTGCACTACTGGCAGCGCGCCTGGCTCAAGCCACCCTGGAAGAACACGACTACGAGTTAATAGAGAAGACCTATTGGAGCGACTCGCGAACCGCACTCGCATGGATAAGGTCGGAGCCGCGTGTGTATAAGTCTTTCGTTGCACACCGCCCCGCCGAGATAGAAGATACCACGAAGAAAAAGAGTGACAACGCTACGCGCTTCAAGGCAGCGGAAAAGGAGCTAGCAGAAGCCGCACTCGACGCGCTCGAGCAAGAAACTACGAGTCAACACATCGTGTGGAAGTACATACCCCCTTCCGCACCCTTCATGGGAGGGGCATGGGAGCGAATGGTGAAAGCAGTGAAAGAAGTGCTTCGTGTCACCATGACGGAAAAGCATCCCAGCGACGAGATCCTGTTAACCTTATTAGCAGAGGTCGAGAATATCGTCAACTCGCGACCCCTCACACATGTTTCGGTTGATCCTAACGATCCCGAGGCCCTCACGCCGAACCACATCCTCATCGGGCCCAACTGCCATGTGCCACCACCAGGGCACTTCTCTGCAGACGACGTGACTGCTCGCCAACAATGGAAGCGAGCTCAAGCCCTAGCTGACATCTTCTGGAGGAGGTGGGTGAAGGAGTACCTTCCCCTATTGCAACACCGGCGGGAGCCCACCAGCACCGGCGTCGCCCCGAAGGTCGGGGACGTCGTCATCATCTGCGATTCCAATCTGCCGCGCAACACCTGGCCGCGAGGACGCGTCAGCCGGGTGTTCCCAGGAGCCGACGGCGAGGTACGAGTCGTGGACGTCACCACCAGCAGCGGACACGTGCTGAGGAGGCCTACGAAGAAGATCGTCGTGCTACCAACGGAGCTCGCAGACGAACCAGGGTCAGCGACGGCGGGAGAATGTGCACGACACAAATAGACTATAGACACATGTGCCAGTGACATGTAGATTAGTAAGCGTGAATATAACAAATGAATTGTGAAAATGTTAGGTTTACGTAAATTAAAAACGTAATTATGTAATTACTTTGATATTAAGCTAAGATAAATAGCTTACTACTGTTAGGAGTTAGTTTTCTGAGTAATTAAGTATGTTAGAGCCAAAATTAATAAAGAAAGTACACTCCCTGAAAAGCATAATTGCAAATATAATTACGACAATGCATTACTCAGAATCTAACATAACTTCGTATAAATAAGAAATACGACTTTGTATACTAGTATGTAAGTTTAATTACACCCCGCGACTGCCTCCCACGCCGTAAGAAGCGAATATGCGCTCCCCCGGCTGGTGCCATTTTATTATATAGTAGCTCGCGGGAGGCAGGGCCCATATATAAGTCTGAGGGGTCAATCCGCCCGTCATTCAGTAGCCCGACGTCGCACGGTACAGATGTAAGTACCTATCGTCGTGCAACTCTTATTGCTACCTATATACATATATGCTATGTGATTAATATGTATAACATGAGATTTATAAATAAATGGAAATGCGGAGGTGAGGTAGTTTGGATCGCGGGCCAGCACTACAAAAGACTATAAAAGCAGGGACCATTTGTTAGGAAATTATGGGCAACAAGTAGACAACAAGAGTCTCTCAAGGAACAAGGAAGCTCAACAGGAAGTAGTTCATCAAGGGTAGTGCTGGGCCAAGTACATCCAATGCCTCACTGACGTCAATCAAGTCCACCCATCCATGTGTTTCATTCTTCGACTCAACATCCTCAAAATACAGTCCACTGAAGGCGACCGCGAAGTGGCAGTCTATTCGGAACCTTATTAGGTCATAGTCTGTCATGAACAACGGTCCTTAACAAAACGTATCAACCTGTCAGTTCGATAAGCGATATAGAAAACTCTTTACAACACCGTAGCAAGCCGATTTTAGCTGGACCTTTTTAATTTTTTATTTGATTGAATTATACAAATAAATATATTTTATAAATCTGTTTTGTACCGGAACCGGAAGGGTTTGTACTAACGCTCTTCTTCTTGATGACGTGCCGAATTAAAAACCGGGTACTGTACATGAGTATAATTGCAGTATTTAGTACAATATAGTTTATACCCCATTTTTAGGACATACCAGACTATATGACTTGCGACTGAGTCTATTTGAGAAAGTCCGAAACTGACATAACCTCTTCGTCTTCGTCTTGGTGAGGTATAAAAATAATATGACTTACCGCAGAAGTAACGTTTAGAAAATGTCTAGTAAGTGACTCCAGCTGGAAGTGCAGTCCGACCACGGCTGCAGGAGCTCGGTGTCCTCTTGATTCAACGAACACGGCATGGGTAGCCATTACCAGAGGTGGCCGACCACTCAGGTCTTCAGCCTCTGACCCATCCCGAAACGGCACGGAGAACACGAAGCTTTCCGGCTCTATGGCGTGGTGTTCCACTGCACGACGATACCATTCTGAGTCGAAGGCTCGAGCATATTTTTCGCTGAAGTGGCTGTTTAAAATATAAGTATAAAATGAATCAGGTGCTAGGGGAGAGGAGGCGGCATAAGCAACTGTGCACCATCTAGGGCCTAGCCTGACGTCATCGCAGTAGGCGTGACAACGCATTGCTGTATTTGCTCAGTGGAAGGAACAGAGGCTGGCAATTAAGAAGCTTCGCCGATCAAAAATCCACACATGGTATATCCGTGCTCACGTATTTTTACTAAAGCAAATACAGATTTTGGTAGAAAATACGCAATTCTTTGAAATAAAGCTATTTTTAACGGCTTCTATCGCGATTATTATTATTTTGATTTTTGATTATATTGAACCCGACGTTTAGGTTGCTTTTCAGCAGCATGGCTGCATGGCATTCGCGTAAACTTCCAACAATAGCCAATTCTATTAATCTTGATTGAACCATCAAGCATCAATTGAACGAAAATTAAGAAGACAGTTGTTTATTATAGTATCAGTATCAAGATCGATATCTTTATGAATCGTTTTGAACAGCTAAATAACATTATTAACTATTAGTAGACAATATCACCTGCGGCTGATTTGACCTTTACAATTTATTATCAATAAATATATTATAATTACATATATATGATTTATATGTTGCCAGTATCTTGAACAATATTGTACTTAATGATTCCTGTGAAGTTGCCTCATTGCGTGCAATTGTTTATACCTTTTTTACTATTAGTTTACCATAAAGAGATATACTTCTACTACTTACGGTTCAGAAGAGTCGCCGCTTCTAGAAGTGTTCATATTTTCAGTCCACTTTAGAAGACCGCTCCGGGTAGCAATGAAGGACATCGTTACCACGAACTTGTGGAATCGGCCTTGCCTGTAAAGACCGATACAGTTCAAGATTTTTTCATTTTTTATTTTAATTTACGATTTCATTACAGATCGCTAGAAGTGATCTGTTAATATTAAATAATTAAGACATTATCATTTCAGTGTTAGTCCAGGTTGCATCCGAGCCTTTCACCTCGGAGTATGTACATGCCCCGCTTTCTTATCTAGATTTGTCTTATGTGACTTTTATTGGAGCGATTGCCGTCTGATCTTCCAACCCCGAGAGAAAGCCTGAACCAGAACCTCGTACGTCAATGATCAGGTGTATCGATTTGCAGGTGATGTTGGCTTTGCTCCAAGGGTCTTGGTGTGGCCTCATCAGGGGGCATAATTGTCATTGGACCCATATACTTATCGCTTATAATAACTATTCTATTCAAAACAAGAACACTGAAAACAATATGATTATCCTGGCTGGCTAAAGATAACATGGCATTTACTAATAAATTTTACCTGATCCACGGGTGCTATATACAAATCACAAAAAATCGTAATAGGACATGGGGTGCCCATGATTGCTTAAGGTTTTCCAATGGAGGCTTATCATGAGCGTTGCTACAAGAATTTAGCATAGTTTTCTTTTTTTAGACTACTAGTAACGTGGGCCTGATGGTGGACTATATATCACTAGTATTCTCATTAACCCCTCCAGCTAAGCTTAATTGCTTGGGGTTCACGTCAATAGTGTAATGGCTGGGGTTCGAACCCGCTACATTTCTAGACTACCGCCGCTTTATTGATTGACAGCAGTAGCGAATAATGTGTGAAGTCTACATTGCTAGCAATACCTTCAATAATAAACTAAAAAGTCTAATCAATTCCCCACGGCTTACAACTTATAAATATATAGATTGTTGGAGCGAAATACATAAAACCCTAGCATATAATATTTACACCGTAGTGAAAATATCTTAATAATTATTTTATTTAGAAATGTACATATGTGCTATTGAGTTGTTGTATCACACGTAAGGATACCATAACGCATATATATGCATTATGGCAAACCTATCTAATTCGCAACTGTATCATAATAATCTGTAGACAAAGTGAAATTCTATTAGTTAAAACGCTTCGAAATTAATCGTTTTCTACTTATTATTAATGAGTCACGTGACATTTTAGTGATAATTATGTAAAAATCTCGTGTCACAGTGTTTGTTATCGAATTAATACGAAATGGTTTAACCGCATCTTATGAAATAATTGTGTGTATTTAGGAAGTTTGAAATTAGGTCGCAAGCTATTTTTAACCCCTAGATGAACGAGATCAGAAATTTACACGACCGAAACCGCGGGCAATAGCTAGTAATAACATAATAAATCAATTAATTCGCATTAAAAATACTTAAATTTCATTAAATTTTGTGGACATACGAGTATTCATGATTATATGTCAATCCCCAAACAATACTGAACGTTTCCACTGGCGTTATATGAATAGAATGTCACTTTGTATAGAGGCCAAGGGCCTTTTGACAAAGTTCTCTCTCATAACTATATGAATAAGTGTCTAATAAATACTATAGGGTAAGTACATTGTAGCCTGAGATTATGAACTGCAATCGCAAAAGGAATAAAAAATACTGGATAGTTACATAGTAACAATTTCTCATATAGTTGCTAGATAACCGCAAACTGAAGACTAGCATTGGATACAACTAGTTATTCTACTGGTATTGAAACCGTTGTAAATGTTACGTTACCTTGTCAGAAGAACCATTAAGGTCGCTATCGGGCTATTCGTGTGATAAACACAAACAAATTAATAATATAATCAAGTGACATGCAACATTTAATTGTGATATACTAAAATTGTGTGCTAATGTTCAGTTTTTATTTTTAAAGATTAGGTTGACACTAGACGCGTGTTTACGTCACACGGTTAAAGAGATAGCTAGTAGCCCTACAAAGGTAACTCTTTTTTTGTGTATAGGTAAAATATGCTTTTTCATAAGTATTAAAGCTTTTTATATAACCAATGTAAACCTTGTTGTAAACCGAGTTCCATGGTAAAAACCATGGAACTCGCGTCATCGTCACTGGTACCTATTTATAGATATATTGGCATTACGAGTCAAGACAAATAACTATATTCTTACTAAAACATGATAAAAATCCAGCCTAAACCCTGTACAAGGTTTACATTGGTTATATAAAAAGCTTTAATACTTATGAAAAGTTATTTGTCTTGACTCGTAATGCCAATATATCTATAAATAGGTACCAGTGACGATGACGCGAGTTCCATGGTTTTTGTTCACCCGAAAAGTGCTCAACGTGCCTAAAGAAGTTTTCACTTCAATAACTCCTCCACGCCTCTAGTGTCAATCTATTGACTATCAGATTTGACATGTTGTGTTCAGAGGTAAGTCATGCTCTAATTCAATAGATACTTACTGTGCGTGATGGCTGGCGTGTCCTATGTGAGCGTCCAATTCTTTTATTACCATTGCATCTCGTATCAGAGATTGTACTAGAGTCTTATCACCTGAAAATGAATATTTTTTTATATTAGTCATATTTGTCTGAAATTAGTAGACACGAAAGTACATTTAAAAAAAAATTACTAGTCAATTGACTTCACACCGCTGGATGGTAAGAAACTAGGATAAAGTCCAGAACATATTTATTATTGAAATTCTATTAATAAGAACGTTTTCTCTTAACATGTATAAATGTGTGTTGTTCTAAACAGCTTGTTTAGTGTAAATGCCTGGAACCATCATGAACATGACTGGTATAAAAGAAAACTTAAGTCAACAAAATTGCGCATGTGTACTGGCCAACCAAAACCAATAAAAGGACTGATACCCTTTGAACCCGTGATTAGTTTAATAAAATCTATGATCGGTTAATTGATTCTTGCCTTGCTCCCCGCGCTTACCACCAAAGAGATCTAAAAACGCTTTCTGTGCAGGTTAAGTACATTGTCAAGTTGTTTGAATGTCATTATAACGTCTCGGCCGCCCGGAGCGTCCTCGCACACTCGGTTATAGTCCAGCGACAATATCTACTATTTGATACACCTCGCTACATTGTTTATGGTTACTAGCTTTACTCGTTTCTCGTTCATCGTCTCTGGTGGGATAAGTAGATTGAGCGTATGGATGATTGAGTGGTATGGGTAAAGGACTGCTGAGACGAGGTCTCGGGTTCGATCCCAGGTATTACCATGGCACACACCAATGACTTTTCGATGCTTTTCGAAGTTATGTGTGTATTTATCGCCCGGTTTATAAGTGCCCGGTTAATGGCAATAGGCTCGCCACCCATTGGGACCTAAACATAAACTGGCGAAATGTGGGTGCTAGCACCTCTGCCTACCCCTTCGGGGATATAGGCGTGAGTTTATGTTATGTTATGTTTTAACACGATTGAGATTATGAATATATTTTTAGTTAATTAGTATAGTTGAATTAATAGTTTAATATATTTAATAGAGCCCATGATGTATTGAAACAGCAGTTTCAATTATATATAAAAACTGCTCTTGAATTGATCATCTACTTTTGAAGCTGACTTTACCTTAATACTTCTAAATTATCATTTAGGTACTCAATACGTGGGGTGCTTGGTTGGGGACCTCCACGCGGTGCACCCTGGGCAACGGAGACAGCAGCGCCTCTCTCCTAGAGCGGGAGAGACGCTGCCGCCTACGGCCAACTCCGACCGTGGCGAGGACGGCCCTGTTGAGGGCTGTTCGGAAGCTTTCCACGTGTCCCTCTGCTTAGCAGATGGCACAGTGGAGAGCAAGTAAGGGGGCCATCTCGAAACCGGAGATGGCCCAGGGTCAGTCGGGGTGCGAGGGATATGCTCTATGGGTAACCTTACACCCCGGTCTTAAGACCCGAGACGGCGTGCGGTTTTAGTCGGTTCAAGCCCGACATAACCGCCCCCGCTCTCCAGCGGGGGCGGTATCCGAAGGGATTTCCGCACGAAAAAAAAAAAAAAAAAGGTACTCAATACGTACAATAGTACGAATCCCTGTCTTGTTTCTTGTGCGCGTTGTGCAGCGTGAGCGCCCGGGGGCGAAGTGACATCCACTTCCAGCCGGGCCGGCCCGCGCGAGACAAAAAGTGTAGCAGTTGCTCCTCTGGCGAGTTGAACGTTTGATCCGACGTGGACGCATACTCACAGTACACCCTGGACATATTCAGTTTAACAGATTCATTGCTACCTGTATTTTACAAATTACTACCACTAGCCATAAAGATCGTTCAAATGACGCATATAGGCGTCATTGAACGGGCGGATTATTGTTTTTTGACGCATATATGCGTTATTGACCACGAGTCGGTTAAGTTAACTATGTACGAAAAGAAAACTTTATTTGTAACGACTCACACTGCATCCTGTCACACTGTGACTGGTTGAGAAAAATATTCGCATCGAGCAACAGTGTGACTCGATGCGATTTTTTATTCTCATCTAGTAACACTGTTTCGTGAATAGTGTTACTCGTTCAGAAAAACAAATCTCATCGAGTAGCAGTGTGACTCGCTGCGATTTTTTATTCTCATCTAGTAACACTGCTTCGTGAATAGTGTTACTTTCCAGCGCTCCGCCGCGCCGGCCGCTGCCGCGGCACGCTCGCTCGGCTCGCGCTCTGTTGGGGTCACAGTTCTAACCTAACCTAACCCATTTTACTTAGTTTTGGAATATAATTTTGAAAATCTGTCGAAGTAGTTTTAGATGAGAATAAAAAATCGCAGTGAGTCACACGGCTACTCGATGAGATTTGTTTTTCTGAACGAGTCGCATCGAGTCACACTGTTGCTCGATGTGAATATTTTTTTCAACCACTCACAGTGTGACAGGATGCAGTGTGACTCGTTGCGAACAAGGGAAAAGAAACGGATAAAGCTAATGGAAGTATTAAGACGGAGCGGACCCCGGATTCTAAAGTGGTCTGAATAGATAATACTACTAGGTACATACTGATGTACCTGGGCTTATTTTGAAAAGATTAGTGCATTCAGTTATCCACCTTATGTAATAACAGACAGAGGTTGAGATGTGCTAGTGCCGCATAGTTTCAGTTGAGCCCTGGCCTAATGGAACTACTTTTACACCTAGCCATATCATATCATACTCATAGCTGCCTATCTAGGTGAAGGTTAACAAGGTTTTAAAAAAAATTACTTCAAGTATCATACTGTGCCGGACTCAGGAATTGACCAAAAGTAGACAAACGATCTAAAGTTAGGTACTGTTGTACCCTAAGTACAATGACTCACCAATCCGGATGAACTTTCCAATTTTCGCCTTTGAAGAATTCCGTGACTGCACAAATCAGAGGAATATAAATTAGTATGAGTAGAATATATAGCATGTGGAGGAACGGGGTGTGATATTCCTCCAACACAAAGGGAGGATCCTCCGACCAGGCAAGGTGATTACGCCTGGCGGGCCGCGGCCCAACGGTTGTCGTTGGGATGTTGTATATATATTCAATTGAATTTTAAGCAATTTGTATGTTTACTTTTTCTTATAGATTTAGACTCAGCTGGTCAGAGCGTTCCCCCTGTAAAGGACTGGTCGCGGGTTCAAGTCACGTCCTAGATGTTCTATGTTGTATATATAAAGTTATACCAGCGCGCGAACTTCACTTTCGCGATTCAGGGTTGGTAGTGAGGAAGTAGTATCGAAGTAGTTCAACTTGTTGTCGCTAGATGGCGCTAGGTATATGTGGTATCGCCACAAGTATATTAAAGAAATATCGTAATTTTTTTATAACTAAAAAGAAAAAAGATAATCCTACGTAAATGCGAAAGTTTGTGAGTATAGATGTATAGATGGTGGATGTTTGTTACAGCTGAACGGACCTGGCTTAAATTTAGTACAGGGATAGAATATGGGTTACAGATAGCTGTTATAGGGTTTACTAATGTTTGGCAAAAAACGTGCCCCAAAGTGTCACATGCCAAAATATGTTTCCCAAATTTTCATTTGGCAAAAAAACATTTGGCAAAGCAACTTTTCGGAATTTTACAGTTAGCAATACTATTTTTGGCAATTTATTGTTTAACAAATAATTACATGGCAAAGTTTGATTTTACCAAGTATTAGGTAGTCAAATATGGTTTGGCATAACATAGGTACTTTGCCCTGGTGTGGCTGGCAACATACATGCCAAAAAATACACTGCTGCGTGGGTGTTTGTTTCACCTTGGACCAAAAATTTACAGGTAAGAACTTCTATAATAATTATATTGCTATTATACAAATCAATTCTGGCGCTTCGCCGGCCGCTGCCGCGGCACGCACGCTGCTCTCCCTCGGCTCGCGCTCTGTTGGGGCCACAGTTCTAACCTTACCTAACCCACTTTTCTGGCAGTTCCGATCTAGCCTACGTAACTTACATGAAATTAATGTATTTTACTTTATTTATAAAATGAATTATTAATGAGATATGTTTTTTGAACGAACTTAGTTTTGAAAATATTTTTTTATAAAATATAGCATTTGCTTAATGTATATTTGACTTAATAAAAATTGAGCAAGTAAAAAGTTGCCAAATGAATATTTGACGAAGTGATTAAATTGCGAAAAATAAATTTGCTAAAGATTCTTTTGGGAAATGAAACTATGCGATAAGTTTTTTGGGAAGTGAAATTTGACGAAACATACTTTGCCAAACGGCAGGCATATTTCACTGTAATAGGCATGTAATTTTATAAGCTAAATCAGGAATACAATAAAAAAAACCTGTTATAATCTTGCTTCTTAGGAAATTTAGATTGTCATATTGTCAAACAATAGAATACAACATTACAATTCGTTCAGGGTTGTACAAAATAAAATAATATTCCAGCTTACCATTGACTGGGCTATGTTTAACCTCCTGTTCCGCCAGCAGTTCATACATTCCATACCCATCTGGCAACACTGCGGCCAGAGAGAACGGAGTACCATCGACAGGACTGTAGAAATACCGCTGGCGCCTCGTGGCGACTCTCCTCATATTGTCGTACTGAACTTTCACTGCGATTTCTGTTTCGCCTTCGCGTTGCTCTATCATGTCATGACGTAACTGCAAGTTAAAACAAAAACATAGTTTTTCAATTTGTCTATGTTGGGGGTGTTTTCGGTCCAAGATCTTCGTATACAAGCCAACTTTACCTGCAAGCTCGAGGACGAGGCTGACCCTGGCTCCGGTTTTCCTCTCGGGGTTAGGAAGTCATACGGTATTCGCTCCCATAAAAAGCCGTATAAACCGAGTCAAAAGGAGGAGTAAGCGAATCCCAGGCTTCGAGGTGAGAGCTTCAGATGCAAATGTTGCGATGATGATACGTCTTTCAATTTGGGTATATTCCATGTGATGGTAACCTTGAGTGAAGTTCGAAAATAAGCACCATCATTCGAGATGCCATCAATTCTAAAATAATGTTCTTAGTTTGAAGGCCTCGATACTTTGCAGGCATCGCGTAACGAACCGAAGTTTATAGGAGAAAGGATATTTTGAACAAATCCTACCCCCCTTCCCACAACTGTACACCAGGATTAACAGCAGTGGCCCACAAAACACCGAGTAACGACACTCGGGAAGTCCCAGGGAAAATTAACCTGTCTTGGAACCCGAATCAGAATTAAGAAAAAATATTTATAATGATAAGAAAATTTAAGGTGGTTAGAAAGAAATAATTGAGCTGAGAGTAAGACAAAGTCGAGCGAAATGCTCTCTATACTCCACTCGGTGTATTTCGGTTGTGACGCAATTCCTCCTAAACTAATCGACCAATTTTGACCAAACTTGGCATGTGAACACAACTTGATACCTTCCGGGTATCAAGTTGTGTTTAGAAAAAATTGAAAATTTGAACATACCATGGAGGAATAATCACCCTTTAAAAGAATTCAAAATCTGATTTTTTCTCAAAAATGTAGTGCACTCTCAGCTCAACATTGCAACAGCAGAATGCATTGCGCCCCTAGTTATAATTAGGATTATTCGTGTGTTAGTATTAACAAGACTTTTAGGCACACCTAAAGTTCTCCTTAGATTTTCAGTAACGCATGTAATCTCTAATCAAACGCTAAGGATGTACTTACATCGAGTAATAATGAAGTAAGGTTGACCCGCGAGTTCTCGTCGGAATCAACCAACAGCTCTAAATCGGTGATGTCCACGCTCGAGTACAGAGGCCGCAGCGTCTCTGTATACTGTGATATCAAAACAATCAAAATAAGTACTAAACAAATACAAGATAATAAAAATGTTTAAACGCCACCATCAAATTCATTAAAGACATCATAAAGATGTTTAAACGCCGCCATCAAATTCTGTTTACTACAATGGAATTGAGCGTGTGAAGCACCCTACAAGTCAAGACCGGCGAACATTTTAACCAATGTTGTTTAAACGCCGCCATCAAATTCTGTTTACTACAATGGAATTGAGCGTGTCAAGCACCCTACAAGTCAAGACCGGCGAACATTTTAACCAATGTTGTTTAAACGCCGCCATCAAATTCTGTTTACTACAATGGAATTGAGCGTTTGAAGCACCCTACAAGTCACCTTTGCTTTACGAATGTTGCCTCTAATTGGCCGCTATAATGACCGGCAAACATTTTGACCAATGTACTCTAGTTGCGTTTCTAGGTCTCTTTGGTGCTAGGTTCGGAACGCGACGGCGGAGGTGCGCTAATGAACCAATCATAGATGATATTAAACTAATCACTAGGTTAAAAGGGCTCGCATCGTTGGTTGATTCACTATTATTTTTTGGTTTTTCCGTACATAGTGCACATGCGTGAACTTTCTCCCAATACGCCGACCTTTGTTTTAAATGTTTGCCGGCTATTAAAGTCAGATACATGACAGAAGACTTTAATTTTTATGTAACGAAATAATGGTTATTTTGGAAAATGATTTGTTTTAAGCGATGCTGAGTGACCAATAATAATGTTTAGATAGTAGCCGTATATACATAAAAACCAATGTTCTATTATGTATTATGTATCATTTACTCCTAGAATCTGCCTTCCGTACATGGCGACCCTGACAGTAAAATAGGTGCGGATAGTATTTACATTCCTTTGACCAAAACGGAACAAGCGGTGTCATAATGTATTGCATCGATACCAATCTTCTGTGCGCAGTCGGCGTGAACAATATTTTGTTTTGTGAAAAGTTTATAACTTCACCTTAAAAAGGGTACTACTAACAGCAAGGAGGAGATTATAGTTCCACAAACCGCAGCAGGTGGAAATAACATAGCTGACATCAGACAGCTGGCAGTGCACGCCAGCACCACCAACATCATCTTATCGTGGTACTCTTAATTGCATCGTTGGCGTTTTTGTATGGAGCGTACAAAATATATAAAAATTGTCACCAGTTGTGGATTACAATCGAAATAAGAAATGACAGATTAAGATATTATTATTATTATTTGGAGACGAGTTGATGCAGTACCCGAAATACAGGCCAACAGGAGGAGCTACCGAAAGGATACCGAGAACATGGTTTGAACCGTCACCGGTTGCTGATGAAGAATAGTGTGCGGTCATATAGTCAGTGTGTTATATGTGTCTGTGTGCGAAAATTCCATGCGTTAGTATTAGTACGCGGTTATTGAACGAGTATTAAATATATCGTCTATCCGTAACTTACTTGTAATCGCATAACGGCTACTACCTTTTTTTTTTTTTTTTTTTTTTCGTGCGGAAATCCCTTCGGATACCCCCCCGCGTGCCAGCGGGGGCGGTTATGTCGGGCTTGAACCGACTAAAACCGCACGCCGTCTCGGGTCTACAGACGCCGGGGTGTAAGGTTGCCCATAGAGCATATCCCTCGCACCCCGACTGACCCTGGGCCATCTCCGGTTTCGAGATGGCCCCCTCGGGTTTGGGAACCACGGTGTCCCCGTCTTGCCCCGGTTTGGGGGAGGGGCGCTAGTCGCCCCACCGTCCCGGCCTGCTTCTGCTGGGGTGACAGGTGGCCTCACCCGATAACGGCTACTACCTCAAAGCATATTCGCCTTAAAAGTATTTGATTATAGCTCACACGTAGTAGTGCATGTATTACTTACCTCCTCGTTAGTGTGCTGAAACAAAAGAAATGCTTTTTATCGTTAATGTATTATTGTGTTATTATATAAGATAATTCCGTACAGGACAGAAGATTACAAAAGAATATTCTGCTTATCCAAACAAGGGCTTGATTCAGTAAAATTAAGTTTCTAAAGCGTCTGATTTCAAAACTCACGAAAACTTATAAAATTACAATTTCAAAATTTTATTGAGACCGCTAACAAGGTTCAATAACCTCACTAAAACGTAGGTAGGTTTTGTTTTGACAGATCATACAAAATACTAAAGATTATTGTGCTTTTCTTTCTAATCTAATTGAAATTACGAGTTTTGAAACCGTGGCGTTGTTGAATCGGGCCTCTGAGAAAAAAAATATAGCACTCTTCCTTTTTAGGTGGGATGAATTAAGGGGAGAAGTAGAATAGCCGCACTCATATTCAAGAGTACCTATGTTATGGTATTTTCAAATACTAGATAACTTATAACTTTTTACTAGCTGATGCCCGCGACTTCGCCCGCGCGGCGATCGGTTATCGTATTTTGGTCGTGTCTCCGGTTCTATATAACAAATTGCAATCAAACACGGCAGATTTTAAGTTTGGCCAAGACTTTTCTAATCGAAAAAACCTCATCAAAATCTGTTCTGTGGTTTTTGCGTCCATCGCGGACAAACAGCTAAACAGACAAACAAACAGGAATTACAAAAAAAATATTTCTTTATACCTTATACATTACATTTACATACATTATATACATTGGAGATACCTTTCAAAAAATATATCTCCAATGTACAGGCACAACTAATTTACAATTTAATAATAGCAATAGATAATCTACAGTTCACATACCAGTGGCCTCAAATCTGGATGATATAAGACATGCCCGTTGTTGTCCACCATGAACGAATAACCGTTCACACCCAGCTGTAATAAAAGCACGTTATACAATAAGAAAGTACTCATTATCACATACAGTCACGTCAAAAGTTGATAAACAAATCCAGAGTGTCAAAAGTAAGGGATAAATACTATAATATACCTTTAACTATAATAAAGAAGGGGGAAGGGAAAGTTTCAAAATTGAGCGATGAGCACAGTACAATATGAAAACATATAACAGCATAGAAATATAAAACATAACATAACATAACTTCACGCCTGTATACCCGAAGGGGTAGGCAGAGGTGTATTACACACCCACGATTCGCCAGTTATGTTTAGGTCCCAATGTAATAGGGGGCGAGCCTATTGCCATCTACCGGGCACATTATTAAGCGAGCGATAATTAACATTTATTAATGCACACATAACTGAGAAAAGTCAGAGGTGTGTGCCCGGGGCGACTGGGGATCGAACTCGAGACCTCGTCTCAGCAATCCGTTACGTACGCCACGGGGCTATCGCCGCTTTTAATATAAAACAAATCTTTACAAATTGAATTCATATTTTGTGCTGCTTCTGTGCTATCCCCACTTGATGAAACTCTCTGTGAAATTATTTTTATTTCAATTTCAAAATTGAAGCTCGGAGGAGTTCCACCACAAACACCGTGATACGAATATTAGATATTGCTATACAAATGTACAAAACTTTCTGTAGCATCTATTATATTTAAAAAAAACTTACCTTATACGGTGACACGAGCTTCTTTATTTGGTCGATAGGGACGTCTGTTCCAACCACGCCAAGTAAGTTTGCTTCTCTTTGCTGGGAAAAAATGCAATAAGTAGTTTAATTAGGACTTTATTTCATTGAAAAATCTAATAACAATCGTTATCGTAGGATTAAGCTGGTATTTATTGAGGTGGCCGCCGATGTCTACTAATTAAAAAACAATCTGAAAACGTTACTGTTCGCGGCTATTGCTGATTTCATTTCAAGTACTATACTGGCACCCCTGTTTCTAAGTTTAAGAGTCAGGACACCTTGTGATATAATCATAGGTATACCCCACCAAAGAGTAACCTGGACAGGGTACACCAATATATATTTAAATCTATGGGTTACACTACAAACAAACATGTAAACCTGCACAGCTATTTGCTAGGCTGTGGGTCTAATGACATTGGCCCCTAAGAGTCAACGAAGCAGAGTTGAAGCGAAGCGTCAAATTTTTTATGAAACATAGATGTTAGCACACAGACGCGAGTGTATTCAACCGAATTTGAGCGACTTTATCTTATCTAGGTGGAAAATAGTCGTAAATTGTGTAGATGGAATCAATAATATGGTCCATAAGTACTTTGCTGTACGCTGTACGTTAATCCTAAAGCTTAAAATACGCTAACTGACGTAAGGGTAGGTTAGGGTAGTATTAGCATAGTACTAAATAGCTTTAATATTTTGATGGGGTCCGATTTTACAGTAAAAACATAATAAAATCAAAAAGTGTCAATTCGGACAAGTATCCCTAACGTCGGCTAGCCTTGAAATAAAAGTAATAAAATTTGATTATTATCCATTCATACCGTGTGATTTCTCCTATCGAAGATTGGAACGGTGACAGAAGACATCAGTTGGCCCATGCCTTCATCTGATAAGCTAGTACTCTGTAAACAAAAAAATATTTGTTGAATTGTCAAACACCATTTATTCACAGACATATCATAACAAGACATAAGATTATTAAAATGCTCGATCTATCTAGACGAATGTTAACTAAAGATAACATTCTAAAGGTATTACAATATTAGGTTGTGGATTAAGTAAACGTTCTTTTATATCATATCCATAAACCACGTTGACCATCGAGCGCATTGAATATAAAATTTTAGACTTTTAGAAGAGTGTCTTAAGCTACATCGAATATTTGTTTTTCTTTTTGTTCATCATAACTCGTTTTGTAAGGATTAAATAACTTTATTTTGGATATGGATAAGGGTTAAGCTCTTTTCAAAAATATAATTAGATAAAATGAGCGATATAGTAAATGATCACACAGTTATCTTAAAGTTTTGGGTAGATTTTAGATATTACGACAAAATGGGGTAGAGTATAGCATGAACACTTATAAAGTGTTGTAAGATTTTGTAAAATTATTTGCAATTAGTGAGATTTTGTATGCGGTTTGTGAGATTTAGGGGAGGGGGAAGGGGGGGGGGATGAGTGTCACTTTAGAATATTTTTTAGTATACTCAGTGATAAAATATACAAGTTCCAGTTTCCTTAGTCGCCGAATCAGCAGACATTTCTATGTATAGCAGCAGGTTATAGCAAGAATCACGGCTTGATGTGTCTAATAGGAAGGTAGGTATTCTGAATAAAAATGCAGCAGAGAGACGCCATGGCAATAGCGTGACAATGTACAGGGTGAATTTTTCAACCAGGCGTACCCCAAAAGGATTTGTTAAAATTGAGATCTTTTCTTAAGTTTGCCGTATGTTATTACTTTCCAGAATTCGTTCCTTACTTCTTAATATCGTCCTTAATATAGGGTGTGCTTTTTTCAAAATCAATGGGTTCAATTCTCGGCTATGAGTACAGATTTCTTAAAAATCCAATGATGCAGTTTTAGTTTTCATCAAAATCGGGCTCGAGACTCCTTTAAGCATTTTTCGCTATTCCTCATAGTTTCAGAGTTGGTCAGCTACACCCAGTTAAAAAAAATGTATACAACTAGCTGACCCGGCGAACTTCTTATCGCCTAACAGTCAATAAGTTAAGTGATATCTTTTACAATAGATTTAGTTCGGAAAAAGTGAACATTCAAGACGGGACTTGAACCCGGGCCCGCGACAAGTTCCTTACAGGGGGATACTCTGACCAACTGACCTACCTGGACACGTCCTAGATATTCGAAATTCTCCGATATATTATGCGTCTCGGGAGACGCTGGAGCCATCTACCGTTATTCTTGCGAGCTTACCTTTTAGTCTATGAAGTTGGGAAATAATCAAATTTCAAGTTGGTGTCATTTGCCCTGTATATTTATGTTTTCATTTCAATTCGAGTTTTTTGAACTGAACGTGAATATTTCCGAAATTTTAATAGTTATTTGGAGCGAAGACGAATCCACAAAATAAAAATCATCAAAATCATTCCAGCTGTTCTCTAGTTATAAATGGTGCAACTAACCCGACTTTGTTTTATGTATATAGATGTGCAGTGTATGACAGTGACGGATGTTGGTGGGGACTTCAACGACAAAAGTACACATGTACATATTTACATGTTTTTTATCCTGTAATATTCTAAGTATAAGTCACTCACCCTGCCACCGACGTAGACGGGGCTCCAGTGCACCGGATGTACGGTCTGATACATGACGAGTGGTCGCGCCAATACCTCCACGAAATGCAGCACTTTCGACTTGATTTCCGAGTGCTCGTTTATTGTTACGTAGAAACCTATAGACCATTATAAGTTAAAGATATTATAAATAGTAATCGATACTAATATTATACAGGGGAAAGATTTGATACTTATATATTATATTTGGAAACTCCTGAAGCGATTTCAAAACTTCTTTCTCCATTAGAATTCTGCATTATCCCTTAGTAAGATAGGATAGGAGTTTTTATCCCGATATTCTCACGGGATCAGGAATTCTATTCTAGGATAAACTACACAGCGCTATTCAGTAGCTGATCGTGGCGTACGTGACTCACATCCGTCGGAGTGTTTGTGAGATAACACATATCTCTGAAGTGTAGGCAGTTATAATATATTATTATATATATATATATATATATATATATATATATATAGGAGGATATAAATATATATATATGGAGTTATAAAATATATCATTAATAACATTTTGACAATGTACTCCAGATGCGCAGTAAGTATTTTTTAGGTTTCTTTAGTGATCGTGCGAGGCGCGACAGCTGATGCGCAGTATTAAACGAATCGTTAAATATATTAAACCAATAACGGGCTTAAAGGGCTCGCGTCATTAGTTGATAAGTCCGTATAGTGCACATGCGCGAACTTTCTGACTATTATATAGATTTAGATCGGAAAAAGAGAACATCTAGCCGTCTATCCCGTCGACTTGAATCCGCGACCAGTCCCTTCCAGGGGGAATGCTCTGACCAACTGAGCTACCTAGACACGTCCCAGATATTCGAAATTTTCCGATATATTATATACGTCTCGGGGAGACGCTGGAGCCACCTACCGTAATTCTTGTTAACTACGGAAACAATGAATGATTTTACAATAATTTTTAAACATTGTTTTTTGATTACTCCGCTACATTAATTCAATGAAATGTTTAAGCCATTAGTATTAAATATATATGTAATTGTTCAAGATGTTTGCCAGTACTTATACTAACCTTTGTTAGTGCACGCCATATCCTTCATGTTATGGCCGGCGGCGGCGTCTCCTCCGACGCGGTAAGTGAATATGCGCACAGGCATGTGTGGCCAGTTCCATGTTCTGAAGACGCCTTTGACACCGGTCGCGCCGCCACCTGCGCCGATCACTGCGATCGCCTGATTGCATTGACAACCTTGACCCGTTCGATTATACTGGAAATTAATATTATTAAAAGTATTAATTAGATCCTACTTAAATCGGAAAAAGACATGCAAGACGTAATGTATCGGAGCATTTCGAATGACGAGGATGTGTCCAGGTAGCTCGGTTGGTCAGAGTATTCCCTCTGTAAGGGACTGATCGTGGGTACAAGTCCCGTTCTAGATGTAATCTTTTTCCGATTCAAATTTATAGAAAACGTTAGCATACTAATTGCTTTGAAATTTCTTTAGATGCTACTTATATTAGAAATGTGGTTGTTTGTGTATTTGGCTGTTTATTACTCAAACAGGCAAAGATCGCTGAACGGATTCGGATAAAAATTGGCACACACGTAGTTTATAATTCGGAGTAGCGCAGCAGTATTCTAGTACATTCATATCATATCTATGTGGACGTAGTTTAGACGCTCTAACTTCCGATTTAGATTATAAAGAAAAAAACATGGCTCATGGATCATGGCTTTCATACGATTGCCAAAGCCAAACAGTATTTCAATTCTTGCAGTGCATAAGAAATTCTCTCGAGTTCGACTGCGCGAGTGCGTTGGCTCATTTTTTTTTTCTATTTACATTTAAATCTGTACGACGCGACTATAAAACAAAGACATTTTATCCAAAATAAGGCAACGATAAAGCGATAATACAAATTCTAATTCAGTAACTAAGACAGTCTTTCTCTCTCAAGGATTTTGAAAACTGTAAGATACTGGTTATTACCGGCGGCTCCGCTCACGTAGAAACCCTATATCGCGAAAGCTTGAAGTTTTCCGAAATTAAAAGTATACTATGTTCTTCACCAGGTTATAAGCTATCTCTTTTCCAAGTCTTAATCAAATCAGTTTAGCGGTCTAGGCGTGTACAGTCAGATATGTTTCACTATTGACTCTGCCGTGTATCTATATATTTGAAGTATGTGTTTTTGTTAAAAATAATAATGACTTATTTAGTTTTAAGAAGGATGTATGTAATTTTAATACGAGATATCCTAATGACCTGGTTCTTCCACTGATAAAGACTGATATATGTAGTAGAAACAGCTCCGCAATGGCAGTACGCATCTATAATCACTTACCTCGAGATGCTCGTGACTTGCCTATACAAAAGTTTAAAAAACAATTGTTTAGATGGCTCGTTGAGAGATGTTTTTACTCAGTGGATGAATATCTTAAATATAAATTATAAAAAAAAACTGACTGGACTGAATTTGAATAATCATAATTCATAATTGATAACTAATTTATTAACGACTACTAATTTAATTCTTATTTCTATTTCCAACTAAGCAAAACCATGACATTATTTAATAATTTCAAAATATAATGATTTAAGCTGAATTCAGATGGGTCAATTTTAATAAAAAAATGTTTAATGGTTTAATATAATATATTGTTAATGTTAATGTTTGCATGCCATAAACTGAAATGGTAAATGTGCTGAACGAAAATTATGTGACATCTTGTACTACCACATTTCCGCAAATGAAGTATTTGAATTTGAATTTGAATTTGATATAATTACTTCCGTATTCACTATTCTGTTGTGTGATAATTATTGTATGACTAAAACTATAATCATACATACCCGATGTAGTATCTCAAAAGCTGTAGTTAAGGCCCCTGTGAGGTTGGCCACTCCGCCGGATAGTTCAGCATTCCATAACGTAGTCTTCAGTTCCCTTATTGTTTCGGGAATTGCCTGTGAATAAAAAAACTATTATTTTTTAACACTCTTAGACCTAGGCATAGTTTAGACCTATTAGCACTGTATCATAAGAATCTAAGTACCACCATATTATGTAGAATTGTATAGAAAAAGTTGTTCGTTTTTTAATGATTAGAATCGTGACTGTGAAACATTTTATTACAGAAACTTAATTAAATACGTTTGACAGGTTTACTATCAGTTTTTGAGTTTCGTAGAAAAAGAGATGTAGAGACGTTTGGGCATGTAAAACTGATTTTTATAATTTGTTTTACAGGCGTCGTAAAAGGAGGAGGTTCTCAATTCGGATGTTTATTTTTTTATGTAGGATCGGGCATAATTCTTATACAAACAATATCGGCTCCATTATCGAGTGAAAAATGCATTAACATCATGCAGGAATATATGTGTTATTCTAGTATTAAAACATCTGTAGTATCAACACCTATACTTTCAGAAATATCTGGATGGAAGCCAAATCGGGACACTAGCCCATTATTGATCGTTTCAAATGTTCGACTGAGATTACCTCATTGTGCTGAAAGCCGAAATTCGCGTTTTCCTAGCCTTTTGATGCTGTATACATTCAGCGCTCAAATACCACCGGTTGTTCAGGCAGGTCAGTACGATAGACTTGATCGCCGATGAAACTAGTATCCTACTTATATAGCTCTCATCATCGTCTTAGCGCTTTTCCTGGTTGCATCCGAGGCATTCACCTCGGAGTACGGGGTCCGCTAACTTCTTCCTATACCGCTCTTATGGGAGCGACTACCGTCTGACCTCCCGACCTCGAGAGGAAAGCCTGCGCCAGAACCTCGTCCATCAATCATCATGTGTACCGGTTTTCAGGTGGGGTTTGTTTCACCCCAAGTGTCTTATCGGTAATGAAATTGTACTCCATGCTTAGTGGTCTTGGTTCGTACATTCCCTAATTGTTAATTATTTACTATAACTTAAAGACCACCCTAGTGCTCTCTTCTAGTCTAGTCTTCAAAGTAACGTACATATATCGTATTTTAACAATGAAAAAATCCATCATGAAATTTCAATAGGAAGAATTTTGCATATGAAATCTGTAGTATCTATGAAGGAGTTCAACAAAATAGTATCACCTTGGCTCATATTGTTTCCTAAAACGCGATAAGTTTTAAAACTGCTGTGAGTCAAACTTCTAACCACGCTCGAAGGCTGCACCAGCTTGCAGCGAACAACCTTGGAACTAGTATGAGGCATATTGTTGAAAGTTCCAGTCGCCCATGGCAAGCTTTTACTGCTTGGCTATCTCCAAGTCCAATGAATGAAGAATGAACTTACGAACTCAAGCTGTGTGGTGCAATATAATGTTCAAGATTCTTTGCTATATACAAATGACAACTAGAATATGTTTGGATAGATATATATTCAAGAAAAAATGTTTACATATTAACAAGGTATTTACTTTTCCAAGGTTTTAAGTGGTTACTACCTTACCTTACCTATTATTATATAGCCAAATATAAACTAAACATTTACACAAGAAACTAGGGGAGTATGTAGAAATGGTACAAATATATATTTAAACCTAAGACACGCCATAGTGACCCGACTGCTACGACAGGGGGTGCGGGTTCGATTCCCGCTCAGTGCAAATATTTGTATATGTATATTTATATTGGTCTGGGTGATTCTATGTATAATATGTATGTATTTACAAAAAAAGTATATATGAATGTTTATCCGCATTCTCGAACCCATAAAGCCGCGGTAGCCTAGTGGTATGGGTAATGGACTGCTGAGACGAGGTCTCGGGTTCGATCCCAGGTTTTACCATGGCACACACCAATGACTTTTCGATGCTTTTCGAAGTTATGTGTGTATTTATCGCAGGTTGATAAGTGCCCGGTTAATGGCAATAGGCTCGCCACCTATTACATTGGGACCTAAACATAAACTGGCGAAATGTGGGTGTTAGCACCTCTGCCTACCCCTTCGGGGATATAGGCGTGAGTTTATGTTATGTTATGTTTTGGAACCCATAACACAAGCTAGTTAAACTATGCTTACTTTGGGACTAGAAAACGCTGGCTGTATGAAATGTCGTAGAATATTTATTTATTATTATTTATTATTGCCGTTTGAGATCGCAATGCCAACTCTCCGTGCAAGAATGGATCTGGTCTCTCCTTTGCAATTTTTTATAAAGTTCTTCTGTAACATGAAATGATTCATCTGATGTTAATGTTTTTCAGTCATCTTTTCATTACCTTAACTAACTTTCCTGAGTGAATTCGATTTAAAAGCTGCTAATATAATGATTTAATTACTTATTCTTATTTATTTAAGTTTATGCACAAAAAATAGCACAGATTAATATAATACTGCTTATTAAATGCCAGAGACTGGTAATAGTCAGTAAGTTGTAATAGTAATCGATTTATTGTTTAGTAATTATCAACTACTTATCTTTACATTATATTTACTTATGAATCAATGTGCCTATCGTACTCAGAACACTCCATGTAGTGGCAGATGAGGATGGCCCTTTAACCACTACGGCATCCATATAATTAAGACTTTAATGTACTCGTATATAAGACAAAGCGACCAAAGGGAATGTACTAAATATGATTACAGTATAACACCGGCGTAATACCACTTTCCTTTACCGAGATAAAGGAGGATTATTTTTTCTGCGTGTGTGGATGCGGCGTAATCCGGAATGAAAACAGATCCAAAGCCGTACTTCCCGTGTTTAATAACTTTACCGATATTGCTTGCAGACAGTAAATAATTCATTAGATAACATATGCGGTTACCGAGATGGTAATGCCAGTTTACAACCGAATATAGGATATCTACTGATGAAACTGCGGAACGGCAGAATGTACGGATAATAACTTTAAACTAGGGAATGCTATTGTGGCCACAAGATTGTGAAACAAGATTGTTTTACTAGGTGTTACAAAATACACGAAACAAAGCTATGAAGATGCGTTTCATAAGTCCCACAACTATAAGTAGTAACTAATATAATAAAAAAAATGTTTGTTTGTTCGTATTTCGTGTACTGCCGTATCTACCGTTTATCCCATTTTAATAAAATTTTGCGAGCTCATGGCTCTTGCGCTTGAATACCGGATCCAATAATCGGTGCCGCTGTATTCGGTTTGAATAATTATTTTAAACGAAAGTTACTCATGCAATGCTGGGGCGGGTCAGCTAATTTCTTTTATAAAATCTACCTAGAATCAGTCAGTCAGTCTTGTCAATCAGTCATGAATGATTGAAGTTTACTAAAAAAATTAGGTGTAAAAACGACTGTTAGCAGTTACTATATATATGTAGATAAAACAACAGAATTCTCGATAGTGAATGCTATTCGTATAATCAGGAAATAAAATAAATGTAACTATTCCGCGAAATAAAGTATCGGATATCGAATATTATTATCTTCGATCGGAGTTCTGAGTTGTTCCACCGACTGGCGGGTTGTATGTAAACTGTACAAGTTTCGGAGCAGAAAGTTGCAAGCTCGCGCGATAAGGGTGCGGCTGTGCCCTCTCACCTGAAGTCCGATTCAGTAACACCACGTTTTCAAAACGTATCATTTCAATTCGATTAGGATGAAAAACGTAAAAAAATATTTGGTATTCCGTATCACCTTTTCGTTAGGTTATTAAACCATCAGAGCCACTAATAGCTTGATTCGTTTTCATTTAGATTTTGAATTTGAATTTTGTAAATTTTGAAATCACACGTTTTAAAAACGTTTTGCAGAATCGGGCCCCTGTTCCGAGCTATGTCCTCTTCTTTATACCATCGATTTTATCTCTCAAGTTACCGAGACTTATGAACTAAATAAAGTGAGCACGCTGAGATGATATTCTCATTCAAATATAGCTCTATACAGACACTCAGGAACTATGGGGATGTCTTATCAACCAAGAGTTTGGATAGCGATATATAGAATAGGGCCAGACTAAAGCCGAGAGTGGCATCAAGTTGCAGTTTGTTGATTGTTTTCTGTCTGTCCTATAATACTAGCTGATGCCCGTGACTCCGCTCGCCGATCGGTTATGGTTTTTTGGTTATATCTCCGGTTTACTTAACCAATTGCAATCAAACTTATAGTAGATTTTAAGTCTGACCAAGATCTTTCTAATAGAAAAAACCAAATCAAAATTCAGTAGTTTTTGCGTCAATCGCGAACAAACATATAAACAGACAGACAAGACAAGAATTCCAAAAAAAATATTTTTTTTTGTTCAGCATCGTCCATTTAACATAACCCAAGTATATTTTTTAAATATCTATAATTAATTTGTTGTACAGACACAACTAATTTACAAGTTTATAATAGTATACATTTTATAATAGTATATATAGTATAGAAATGAACGTTTTAGGCCATGCTACATGAAATTATGTACATCCAAAGTAAATATCGCTTTTATATACGATCTAAAATACAAATAAATAGGCGGAAGATGATTTCTGATGATGCGTGGCGCATTGCGTTCGACTCATACGTCGGAGGTCACGGTTTCCATTCTCGTTGAATGTAAATACCTATTTGTGTAATATGAATCCCACCAAAATCATACCTGTTAAAAAGGGGGCCAAGTTCCTATCGGTTAATTGTTCGCCTAAAAAAGGGTTTGAAATCCAATCCAATGCCAAGTTTAGATGCACTTTAAAATCGATCATAATCATCTTCATCAACAGCCTGATCCCCTGGTAAACATTTGCCATTCCCAAGACTCGCCACCACACCCAGTCCTCCGCCTTCCGCATCCAGCCACTACCCGTCACCGTATTCACGTCAACGGTCCATCTGGCCAAAATTCACTTTACCATACACCTAACTTAAAATATGGTATAGTTGTGAAATACGTAGGTACTTGGTTCAAAATATCTAAAATTATAATACTTCTAAAGGACATCGACAGATTTGTATGGGACTTGGGCTAAGGCATGAACATTTTTCTACTGACACAGCAATTGTACTATTTAGTAGCTGAAGCTGTGCAGAAACCAATCATATAATTAGTTTTGTATCAATTCACTTAAAAAAAATAAAAAAATAAAAATAAAACGCATTTTATTCAACTCGTGCAAGCGAATGAATGAGTGTCAGACGCTAACGCTCAGACGTGACACCTGACACACTGAAATGTGTAGTTAGAGTATGAAAATAAATTATCCAATGCACATTACCGTTTTTCGTAAGATTATTTATTTAAAATATTTTTTATTATGTACTTTATCAGACTTTATAAACTGAATTTGACGTGGAGGAATTTGCGACGATTTCTTAAATGTTGTAAAGATTTTTATGATGTAATATTTTTAAAATTTATACCTACATATTCATTAAAGTCTTAGCAAAAAATAAAAATATATTTTATTCGAAATGGCCACCTTTGGCTTTTATACAGGCCTTTAATCTGTTTGGCCACGAATCTATGGATTTCCGCACTATTTCCAAGGGAAATTTTGCCGCTGCTTGCTCCAAAGATTTATAAGAGACTCAATGTCGCCGTGTCGTTTAGAGCAGGCCATGTCCTCTAAAACTGAACATAATTTGTAGTCTAAAGGGTTGAGGTCTGGGCTAGATGAGGGCCAGTCTTCAGCTCTTATAAAGTCCGGACGGTGGTCTCTAGCCAGGCTTGGGTAGTTCGTGCCTTGTGACCAGGAGCAGAGTCCTGCTGGAAAGTCCACGGTATATTTTTAAAAAGTGTATTGCTGAGAGGTTTCACAACATGATCCAAGACAGTATCTTGATACACTTTGGCTGAAGTTCTCACTCCTTTTTCACAAAAATGTAGCTTTGTGACTCCCTGATAAGACACGCCCCACAAAACCATCACTGACGCAGGATGATGACCACGTTGTACCTTTCCGACCACTTGAGCAGCTTCCTTAGAACTGTGAGCGTAGACTTTATCATTTTGCTTATTGTAGTGTTCTTCAATCGTGAAATTTTTTTCATCGGTAAAGAGGATATTTCTGTGCCTTTCACCTGCGTGTCACGACAGAAGGCGCTTTGATCGATCCACTCTCTTTAATCGTAAAGATTGATTTAGGGCATGTCCTGTATATCGATGATAAGCACCGAGTTTCAGGTCTTGTTTTATAATGCGTGACAGAGTCCTAGCGGGAATCATCATTTCTCGCGATAAGATTTTTTGCTTCCTTATAGGGTTTCGACGAATTCTGGCTTTAACAGCAATAATAGCCTTTGTAATTCTAATAGCACGCGGCCGCCCCGATCTTTTTTGGTCTTCGACAGACGAAGTGTTGTTGTATCTATTGATAGTACGATATACGAACATACGGCTGATAATAAGTTTTTGAAGTGTCTGGAATATGACCGACGGCTTCATACCCACTTTGTGCAAGGCGATCATTGCGATCCTATTTTCTTTAACACCCCATTCCATATTGTAATTCGATAATGAACACGAAAAAATATGTGAAAGGGCGCGAAATCGAAAGAAGTTTTTAAAATAATATACGTGTTCCAAGTTCAAAATAATTAAAAAGTTGAAAAAGAAAGAAAAGTTTTGATGTAACAGTATTTATGGCCAGACTAGTTTATATATATAACTAGTGGTAAATACCTCGAGCAGAGATCACCAACAGTAGTAAAATAAAGCCAGCTCCTGTACCTACACTATGGTAAAAGGTTTATTGAATCCTTTATAAATTAAAAACACCAAAACTATCACAATAAATAGCGGTACCTATTTGTATGCAGTGAAACTAAAATGATCAGATAGGGGATATTAATGGTAGCGCATTAAAGTTGCTGGATTGAAACCATTACCCTGCGTAGGTACAGGACAGATGAATATCGCGCCCGCCTTGTCGATGAACACGCGATACTTGCATTTGCCACAACACATTAACGACGAATATATACAGGCTGATTCTTTTTCACAGGATGACATAACATAACATAACATAAACTCACGCCTATATCCCCGAAGGGGTAGGCAGAGGTGCTAGCACCCACATTTCGCCAGTTTATGTTTAGGTCCCAATGTAATAGGTGGCGAGCCTATTGCCATTATTATTATGCGCTATTGCGTACGGCTGCGTTTGCGTTAATCAATTCGTTTAAAAAATATTTTTCTATCTCCACCCTAGTATTTTATTCTGAATGAAAGATCTTATGTCATTATTCCAGTTATAACATGTATGCAATATTTTATGATAATCAGTTTAATAGTTAAGAACGATGACGAGCAGAAATATCACAATATGTTAGGTTAGTTCTAATTTTGGGTTTTAGACAGGCTGTGTGCTTTGCACTTTAATAGTAAGATTTCTTAAGTACCATCAAGTTTGTTTAACATTTTCTAAGGTAACATATTTTTAATGTATGACAATGCAGGATACTTCTCGGCGACCTGTTATCCATCCTTTCCCTTTACTGATAGCGTTTAGAACTCTTGTATTCGAAGCGTTCATAGGCCTCGGAAGCTGCTCACTATCAAGTGAGATGTGTGCTTCGTATAACTACTGCTACAGAAGCAGAAGAAAATATACCTTTAAACTGTCCCTGCACTGCTAAGAGTCGACACCGTACGTACGTAATGCAACGGATATTTTAAGTACGAGTAGATAATACCATGTCCATTGATGCGATCTTGTGAGTTCGATGCTTGCTCATAAGTATTAATTATTCCAAGTCTGATATATAACATGAAAGTAAGGAAAATCAAAAACATCATGCTGTATATATAATTTACAATTACATTTGTTCGTCTTTCTCTGCAATAATTACGTTTTGATTTGTTGTTATTAAGGTAGTTAACACATTTCTACAAACATAATAGATATTAAATCTCGATATTATCAATTATTTATCTTTCGTAATAATTGTTTTAGAATTTTATTAAGAAAAAGATTGAAAGAGGTATTGATTAAACAAGTGAGTATTATAATACACCCTAACGTACGGCCCAAACTACATCAACCTAACTAAATATACATCAGAGTCTCACAAGAAATATATTAAAAAAACAAGGTATACTATATATATAATAAGTTCAAAACTTCAATAATATACATTACTTAAAATTGCAATCAATTCTATTTATGATTTATAAACGAATGTCTGTGAAGTTTACTTTCTAAGTTCAATTAAAACGAGTGGGAAAGTCAAACGAGACAAAGGATCATAAGACAGATAGTCAAGGCTCTTGCACAATTTTGCGGTAACCTTAATGGAAACTTACTCGAAATGAGACTTTGTATTTAAATTTAGATGGGGAATTGCGACGAATTGCCTTAGAATACTCTGAGCTGGGCTTGTTCCCTGTAATTAACCAGATCCAACATTTAGCTATAGTTGGCAACAAAGGCTGTATATATATTAAACAATGCTACTTTTTTGATTTATAGAAAACAATTTTTCTCCAGCGAATAGCAAAAACTTTTCAACACAAACGAGGTTTTAATTCGCGTTATCGATTCAAATTTCAATGGCTACTGGTTGACTGTAGGCCTTGGTATTTTCAACCGAAATATTTTACAGCAATTCTTTCCTTTTTCAGATATCATCAGTACTTCCTTTGTCGCATGATAAAGAACTGGAATGCTTTATCCACAAGTGTGTTGCCTTATGCCTATAATCCCGGGTCTTTCAGCGTGGCATGAACATCTGTTGAGGCTCTCAAGCAAGCATCGACATCTAGAATTTATAGCATCTGGAATAAAGGATTTTGCTATTTGAACATAACATAACATAACTTCACGCCTGTATCCCCGAAGGGGTAGGCAGAGATGTGTATTACACACCCACGATTCGCCAGTTATGTTAAGGTCCCAATGTAATAGGGGACGAGCCTATTGCCATCTACCGGGCAAAATATTAAGCGAGCGATAATTAACATTTATTAATGCACACAAACTACGAGGGCGCCCGGGGCGACTGGGGATCGAACTCGAGACCTCGTCTCAGTAGTCCGTTACGTACGCCACTGGGCTATCGCCGCTTTTTTGCTATTTGCTATTTGGACTTCTCATAGTCAGATGAGGTATAGTTAACTTTATGAACCAGATAAGTGTGATATCTAACGAAAAGGTACAGAAATAAATAGACGTCAGAAGACCTATCTTGGAAATTATTGAGAACCGAAGGCAAAATGATTGACCACCTGATACGACACGATTTGTTTACCAAAATATCATAGAAGGGAACATTTAAGGAAACAGAGGAAGACGCAGGTAACGAAAACCTTTCATGCGACAGATCGAGAAAAAGATACAAGTCGGGTCGTATCAGGAGGTCAATGGATTGACAGAAGAAAGAGTATAATGGCGATGATTACTCCACAGGCAAGAGTACGGCTCTTAGGTTCAGAAAAAGAGTGTGGTAAGTGTCAAACTGTTTTAATTCATTAATTAGATACAAAAAAAACAATATTCGCTTTATCACATAACGCGACCTAATGCTTTATTTCCTAGCAATGATCCCCATCTCATTTCCATGTCCGTCAGCTTTTATACGCACAATATTCGGTATATAATCCCTAACGCAGTGTTATCTTGCCGTGACCCAAATCCTGCATTGTTAATACAAAATCGCAGACAATGTACGCCGGCAGTAATTGACACGCATAAACCGATATTAAAAGCTTTATACGTGGGTAGGTGGGCAATTCCTATGTAAAATTTACGTGATGTTTAAATCAGTAGGTACTACCGTTAAACAGTTTGTTCCACCCACCTGTTCCGAAATCCTTGTTTTAATTAAACTTATATCATCTAATTGCTCTTGATTGCTGTTTACTGAACGCGTTTAGGTGATAGTTTGGTAAACTGTAATCGACTTTTGTTTCGAGACTACTATTAATTCAAACAGAACAGAAAGTAAGTATATCAGTTAATTTGTTGATAACTGTTATATAATAAGGTGTTTCGCTGAAGTTTTATTACTATTATAATGGAAAATTATACTGTACTAGCTGTTGCTCGCGGCTTCGCCCGCGTGGAATTCTGATCCCGTTCCCGCTTCTCATGAGAACCTATTTCAGGGATAAAAAGGAAGCCTATGTTCTATTCCAGACTATAATCTATCCTTGTACCAAATTTCAACCCGATCCATTCAGCCGTTTTTGCGTGAAAGAGTAACAAATACCCGTACATTCATACTTACAAATTTTCACGTTTATAATATTAGTAGGATTAGATATCTTTGTTTTATGTTGCATCAAAAATGTATGCAGACTATGTGGAGATCTCCATATACTAAAACAACCTGCCGTGTGCAGACTACTGACTATTAGACTGCGCTTAAACGAATGAACAGCTGGAATTGCAACGTACGTTTACTCACTTAATCAGTTTTACCCAAAATCTTTTGATAATGATTGCTTGAAGAATAAGGAATATTATTTATAACCTATAACTTATGGAATCTAGAATACCGGAAACATATTTCTATATTGTTATTTATACACATGTTTTACAAAGTACACAGACCAATGCCAATAACAAAATTAAATATTTTCACTAAGCGGGAATCGAACACGATACCTCTGACGAGGCGACGAATATAAAGTTGTATAGAGACTAACCTGTGCCAAAATCTTCGTATAACACGTATGAAGTTCCGAAATCGTGTCACTATATCGGTATATATTCACGAAGTCATTTGGTCCCAGGGTGTCCAGCAGAGCAGACACAGTCGACTTCGCTAACCTCCAGTACGATGAACTCAAGTCATCAGAGTCATCAAGCAGTATAACCAGGTCTTTAGGAGATGTCGCCGCTTCCACGAACCAGTTCGAAGATCTGAAGTCGTAGAAGTCTCTTGCGTGATGGGAGTAGCCGTCTTCTGGTGGCCAGGACATTGCTAAAGGAATAAATGTTCATGACATTAAAAAGAAGTAGAAAATATTATTTTATTGTGAGGGATTTGGCAACAATTTTTTGGGATCTATAAATCATTTCTTTCAGGATTTTATTCTAATCTGAGTCTAATTTGTGCTGTAAAGTCCCACACATAAACATGTGAATAATGGCGTGGAAGTTTCCTACATACAAACTTAATTGTATTGTATGATATTTAAAACTACTCATACTACTGTTACATCGATGTGTTCGATTAATCTTATCAATTTAAGCCATATCTATGGGATATTATTTAGGTTTATTTCAGCCACATGTAATTTCGTAGCACGCGTAGCAAATTAGTCTACAAACTGCTACAGTACCGCTACGAAGTTTTTTGGTTTCTGCAGTAAAACTGTGTTATTTATATAGCTGACACGGCAAACTTCGTTCCGCCTTAGAATCAAGTTATGTTGGTTACTTTATTTCGTGAATGTCTCCTTGCATCCCCTCATTAACGACCCGAGACGGCATGAGGTTTTGTCGGTTCCAGTCCGACATAACCACCTCCGCGGCCAGCGGGGTGTAGCAAAAACACAAAATGGCGGAGACAAATCTAAAAAATCAAAGATCATGAAAATCGGGCCACCCGTTCTCGAGTTATAAACGGTTATCGCTAACGCGACTTTGTTTTATATATATAGATGTAGTTACGTGGTATGTATACTACTTAAAACTGTCTAGGGATATTTCAATCCTTCACAGATAACTAAGAATATAAAAGGAATTTCTAATGACTTCCTTATAGCAAAATATACGTTATTTCATATTCTATCAGGATAAAAATAATATTGTTGTGCATAATGTTCGTACATATGTATTGTAATGTAAAATATCCCTAGACAGTTTTGAAGTGTGTAGTTCTTAAACTCAAACTAAATTGGTAAGTACCTGGATATCGCCTCATAAATCCGGACGAAGAGGCGTAGTACTGCCATGACAGCGTAGGATCAATCTCATAGTTGTTTACGAACAGCGGGTCCAAGTGCTCCGACCACGCAATTTGGTTCTGTACTTCGCCATCTGTCACAAAATTATATATTTTTGTCATAATTCTAGTCGTTATCCCGAAGGCCTTGCCACCCTGGAGCCCGGGATTCGCTATCCTAAACTATTTCTCCTGATGTGGCTAGTTTTGGCTTTTCCGGGAGCGACTGACGTTTGACCTCCCAACCCGGAAAGGAAAGCCTGCACCAGAGCAGGTGTACCGGCTTGCAGGTGAAGTGGGCATGAGCCTCGAACACAATTTTTCATATATTAAATAAATAAATACATTATTTTGAATCGACCGTCATAGAAATAAAACTGATCATGGAATAATATCAACACAAGTAATTCACAGTTTATTAAAAGCAAATTTCCTCACGTGCTTATACATTATGGATGAATGCACCAAATGTTGGCTACACAATGGCGAATAATCGCGACAATGTTGGCACTCTGTCCAGCAATTAGGGAAATTTTCTTTAACTACCCATTAAAAGAAGTGTAATTGGCAAACTTGGTTCATTGGGCAGCCGTGATTGCTTTCTCTTGGATCGCCGGCCGGAAAAATTAATGGTTTCGCCTGTGTACTATGGGTTTGTTAAATAAACGTACCACGCTCTATGTAAGTCTGACCTTCAAATTAAATACAGACTGCCACACGATATTTGAGGGCTATAGGGGCGTGTCCCGGTTGTTTAATGATAGATTGAGAAGCTATTGCTGTCACTCGTTAGAGGTAAAACTGGTTTCGAGCAGTGCTACCAACATTCTTGACACCCAAGCCAACGACTGCTGTCTGACCTCCCAATCCTGAGAGGAAAGCACTCCCAGACATCATTAGAGTGCGCTTGTCACCCCTGTCGCCCGTAGAACATCAGGTAGGCGGAGGCGGGGTCGTTGGCCGGGTGGCGGCGGGCGCCAGCTCGCAGCACGAGCTGTTGTTGTAGCACAGTCAGGCGAGGCCAATAGAACAGTGACTTGTGTACACAAATACATTTATCTGTGTACCAAATTTACTTCAGATCTATCTAGCGTGATTGAGCAAAAAATAAACAAACTTTCGTATATATCTTGGGAAGTGAAATACGCCGACAATATGCTAAAATGCGGTAATGAATGTTAAAACATATATCGGTAACCGCTTACTATCACGCGGGCCATATGTTACTTTTCACTTTCATTATACTGTAAGTATAAGTAATGATCAAACTAAACGTAATAGCTACTTGGTTAGTAGAGAATCTAACTCAAAGTACCTAAGACCTAAATAGGAAATGTTTTGATAGCAAACGAAATATTGTCAACGAAAATGTTTTTTGATGGATTTCCAATAACATTTGCTGGAGTAAGCGTTACTAAATAGTCAGAAAGACGTCAATCTGTCCATAAATCATTATTCCCTCCCCTTTCCCTCTGGGCTCTCCCCTTACCATCCCCTGTGTCAACAATATATTAGGTTCCATTATTTAGGGATGGGGAGTTCGTAGTATTTTTCGCTTGTGTTTTATTATTCGGAGTAAAGTATAACCAGGGCAAATACAACGTTATCGTTGTTGGTGTGTCCCGTAATCGGATCTGACATTTGAGAAAAGTTGATTTGATGAGTTGGTGAAGTTCGAAGGGGCTTTTAAAGCTAAAATGTTTTTAACCCTTCTCATCTGGGAATGTATTATGTTTTTTTATTACATTATGACGTTATAAAAAGTAATTTAATGTATTTTAGGCCGGAACAAACTTCAAAATTGAATCATTGAAAGGTACTATGCAAGACATTAATTCTACTAATATTATCATAAGTGTTAAAGTTTTTGTTGTTGTTTAGATGTTAGTTATTCAATCACGCAAGAGCTGCTAACGGATTTAGATTATATTAGATACATAGAAAGTTTATAATCTGGACTAACCAATATAATAATTTTATTGCAGTAAATTACTAATGCAACGGAGAGGCGTTACTAAGCGCACTCTATGACTGAGTGTGACTACCTGCTGTAGCCAATGTCTGTTAGTGTTCCTGGGACCTCTCGGTTTAATATAGGTATACCCAGACTCCGTGGTAATTGACCTCCGTGACGAAACACCGAATAGTTTTAGTGAGTTCAAATCTAATATAGCTACTTCACCGCTTACCCTGTTGAGGTGGTACCCATGCAGGCATAGGGATTTCCGCATTCTAAAGCAATATAATCCTTTGTTGATGTTTCCAGTTAAGACATAAACGTTAAAACTACGAACCTTCAGTGTTGATATACGGTGGCATGAGCACGGCGCTGTAGCTGGTGTTCACTGCGATGTGGTCAAAGTGTCTGCTTGGTGTGAGCATGAGGCGGCGCGCTTTTGCAGCTAAAGTACCATCGTCGGCATGTACGTTTAGCCAGCGCGCGTCGTAGTAAGACCCGGGGGCCCCATCGCTGCCACTACCCGCGGATAACGCCGCAGCCTCTGCACTGTCCATTATTCGCTGTAGGATAAAATATAACACATATTACTACTGTTTCATTTTTCGTAGAATTTCATTAGGAGAGGTGGCAGAGGATTTGGTGTGTGACTTGCACCTCTTCAAACGCGAGCATTCTGCACCAACACCTAAACATTTGGGTATTTAATGAAGCCGAATTTTGGGCTAAACAGATCCAAAACCATTGAATAGTACTATTGAGTCGAAGAAGAAGGGGAAGGTAGCAATAATGCAATTTGCGGTCAGAATTTTGAGCCACCCAACTTGGGCAAACTATACTACGTGCCAAGTTATTCTGCTATTGAGTAGGATCACCAGAATCAAAGAGATCCTTATCGTGTTGGGCACTGTGTTGTACACCACATCAGTTCAAACCATTATACTGATATATCAATATTGTTTGGTGATACTATCCCTGAAAATAAGTGCACTAACAATTTTAAAATAAAATCTTCAAAAAAAAGGTATTAGATCTTATTCTAGTCTTAAAGATATAAGGATCAATATTAGGATTCAATATTATTAAGAAAGTTTTCGTCGCTGCGGTAAACGATTACAACGATTAGGTCACAAGAAGCTCATTGCTTTCAACGCGCTGTAACAAGAAAATACATACCAGTATTTATGTTTGTAATAAATAAAAGTTTGTGTAATATGGGTTCCTTATAGCGGATAAAACTACTTATATACTTTTTCTTATACTTATTTACTTGTTAATACATTAATATCCTACGTATGCAAATACATACATATTATACAAATCTAAATATACTGTATTGATATTTTTGACTGACATGACATCAAATATAATTATTATCATAACGTGTCTTCATACATGAATATATTATGACAGGATAGTTTTAACTTCACACGTTAGAGGCTTGTGGCTGAATCACAATATAAATGAATGTAAAAAACGAACCAACATTTTAAAATAAAAGTTTAGATTTGTGTCACATTTCCCTGTGGCTATAATTTACAAGGGTTGAAACAGTCTAGTCATCGGTCGAACCGAGCGGGCACAATGAGTGAACGTATAAAAGAGGTAGACAATTGTCGGCAATTAGCCATCGTAGAATTGGGCTGATCGATAGCTGCCTTTGTCCTCACAGCCGTGGCATTAGCGTACGATCAAAAATAATCAGATTCATGCCCTACCACACCTTCCCTCAGTATATTGCACACACAGGATGTATTTTTACTACCCTACAATTTTGATGTATAACTGTTTGTAATCTATGACGATGAATTTTATTTTTAGGGTTCCGTTGCCGAATGGCACAAAACGGAACCCTTATAGATTCGTCATGTCTGTCTGTCTGTCCGTCCGTATGTCACAGCCGCTTTTTTCCGAAACTATAAGATCTATGCTGTTGAAACTTGGTAGATAGATGTATTATGTGAACCGCATTAGGATTTTCACACAAAAATAGAAAAAAGACAATAAATTTTGGGGGTTCCCCATACTTACAACTGAAACTCAATTTTTTTTTTCATCTAACCCATACGTGTATGGATAGGTTTTCAAAAATTATATTGAGGTTTCTACTATAATTTTTTTCTAAACCGAATAGTTTGCGCGAGAGACACTCCCAAAGTGGTAAAATGTGCCCCCCCCCCCTGTAACTTCTACAATAAGAGAACGATAAAACTAAAAAAAATATATGATGTACATTACCATGTAAACTTCCACCGATAATTGGTTTGAACGAGATCTAGTAAGTAGTTTTTTTTAATTAAAATCGTAAACCGCAATTTACCTTTCATTCAATCAACTCAAATATGAAAATTAAAAGAAAAAACATTATTATGTTACTTGCTGCTACGGAACCCTTCATGGGCGAGTCCGACTCGCACTTGGCCGCTTTTTTTAATACGTCATAAATAGTTAATCGCAATTGACCTTTTTTTTTTTTCGTGCGGAAATCCCTTCGGATACCCCCCCGCCGGCCAGCGGGGGCGGTTATGTCGGGCTTGAACCGACTAAAACCGCACGCCGTCTCGGGTCTACAGACTTCGGGGTGTAAGGTTGCCCATAGAGCAGCCGGCTTCTGCTGGGGTGACAGGCGGCCTCACCTGCCACCCCCAGGCCTGCGCTCATGGAGGACGGAGGTCGTTAAGCGACCTCCGGCGCTTGAGTCGCCTGCGACGCGCGGCGAGCAAGTTGCTGGCTCGGCGGGCCGGGAGAGTTCTAAATCTCTCCCGGGCGCGCTCCGCCATCTCCTTCGCGAGCATTACATCGCAGAAGGAGGTGGCGGCGGCCCACGCGCTCGCGCTCCGCACCATTACCGCAATCATGCTGCCGAGCGAGAGGACTCCCACCCCGATGGCTGCCACGAGGTCACGCCTCGGCGCCTCCCACGCCGGGCAGTCCGCCAGCGTGTGCAGCCCTGAGTCCTCGCTCGCGTCTCAGTGATGACACTCAGGCGTTGGCTCCTTCCTGATCCGATGCAGGTGGTCCCAGAAGCACCCCTTCCCGGAGATCACCTGCGTCAGTCGGTACGAGAGGCTTCCGTGTCGCCTCTCTAGCCAATCCTCCATGATGGGCCTTACCGCCGCTATTGCGGCGTGCCCTGCTCTTGGTCGCCCAAGTCGTTCCTTCCACTCCACCACGATGACCTGGCGGAGCTGGGACTGCACGGCCTCGATTTCACGAGGCTCGGGGTTCCGTCCCTGCTCCCGCGCCTCCTTTCGCCACTGGTACAGTTGCGAAAGGGCTCTCGCCTCCAGGTCCCATGGCGGAGTTCCGGCAAGGAGACTCGCCGCCTCGAAGGAGTTCGTGCGGTACCCGCGGATGACCCTGATGGCCATAACTCGCTGCGGAGCGCGCAGCATCCGCACAGTTCTGGTCCTCAGGGCCTCCGCCCATATTGGGCAACCATACACGGCCATGGACCGCACGATCCCGGCGTAGAGTCTCCTGCAGGAGTCATCGGCTCTCATGTTGGGCAACAGGCGAGCCAGAGCGAGAGCTGTGCCCTTCAATTTGGGGGCCAGACTGCGGGTGTGCTCTCTGAAGTCCCATCGGCCGTCGAGCTCGAGCCCAAAATATTTCATTTGGGGCTTGATGCCGATGCGATTTCCTCCCACGATGAGACTGGATCCCTCGGGTGGTTTGCTCCGAGGCCCATGAAAGAACAGGGCCTCGGTTTTATGCAGAGCCACCTCGAGACCCAGCAGCCGGATCCGCTCAACGACTTGGGCAACCGCGGTCGTGGCCTTTAGGGTCGCTTCGCGGTACGTCGCCCCGCACGCCGTCACGAGCGTGTCGTCCGCGTAGCACGTGACGGCGGCACCGCCTACGAGCTCACTGCGAAGCACCCAGTCGTATCCGATGTTCCACAGGAGCGGCCCCAGGACCGATCCCTGTGGAACACCGCACGACATTTTCATTCAATCAACTACCATATAAAAGTTTTACTTGCTGCTACGGAACCCTTCATGGGCGAGTCCGACTCGCACTTGGCCGGTTTATTCTAATCTTCACAGGAAAAATTTAACATTTTTTAATTTCAATGTTTTATGTAAAGTTTTAAAGCTACGGTTGTGGATAACTTGGAATGTGTTAAGCTGTACACTGTACACTTCCAAATGAGTTGTACACTTTGTTTTATCAAATAGTAGATGTGCAAATTAATGAATTTCTTCATATTTTATATGAAATTTTTGTACGAATCTCTTTTTCTTCTTTCTAAACAATGAGTTCACGATGTCTGGAGCGACGCCGTTGCCTTTATTTTACTTTATTTGATTTTATTGCGCTTTTGTTTGTAGGAATATTAGAAAAACAGGATTTTCTGGTTTTAGCCTTACTGTGGCCAGAGTCCAAATATCCAATTGTATCGACTAAATATCCAATTACATTGTTTTCTGAATAACTTATACATGAAATGTGAATTTAATTAATGCGCTACTTGGCACCGACTTCAACAAAAAAGTCTTACGGGTTTTTTTTTCTTTGGAATCAGTTATTTTACACTTTTTGGTGCCTTTTTGGTTATTAAAGTCGGTTGAATTTTATTTTATTTAAAACAGTTTATTATTTTGCTCTATTATATGAAGAAGATTTTTTAGGTATGTCGAAGATTGCAAGTTCTACAAAAAATTTGAATCAATTTATTGAAAATTGTGGAATCAATAAACTTGTTTTTTATTGTGTCACACAGTATCTGTTAAAACAAGGATGTTATCTAAGGAAGGAAAGTCTTTATACACTATATAAAAAATTGTCAAAAATGCACACTGCCCACTTGATTTTAAGCTGTTACCGAGACCTTGGTCGTTAATAAGACAACAGCTGTAGAAAGCGTTCCGAGGTGGAACATTTTATATTGTGTTCTTAGTTCTTATAGAAAGACTCTAAAATAAATAAAAAGTATGCATTACTGTGGTTTGCATACTAAAACAAGAGGTGTAAGTGAATTATGTCACGGATAAATGGGGACATTTTACAGGTCACCCCGTATACCTACTTTCTAACGTCAATTGACCCGTGAGTGTTTGATAATATAAAGGGGTTGCGTGATCTTAACGATCCAGAACCGATAACTTCTATCGCTGTAATGCATACCACGCCCCTTGTACAATATCTGTATTTTTAACATCAAGGCTATTGGGAGTTCTGGTACAATTTCTGGTAGAGGGAGAAAGTGAAAGAGAAATAAAACAATTGTGAATTGTGCGAAGCCATCATTATAATCCTAGTGGCTATTCCGGTTGCATTCAAAGCTTGTACTCTTTTCCTACATTTTCTTCTCCTGATATGGGATTTCTTGGCTTTTACGGGACTGGCTGACCCCCCAACCTCGAGAGTAAAGTCTGTGCCCGAGCCTCATTTGTTAAACGGTCGGTATGTTGAGCGAAGTGTTTTAGTAAATCACGTGAATGGGACCTTGTGTAACTGTATGAGCAGCCAGAATGTATCTAGTAAGGGAAGACTGGCTATACCTAGAAAAGTGCTGCTCAAGACATTCGCCTAATATATTGTAGAGTAGTGAATGTTGGGCTTGGCAGAAGAAGCATAAACCTCTTTCTGCCAAGATAGCTTGTATACCACTTTCAAGTATTACTCTTCGACAGGGAGCAACTAGTCCTACTATCCTACTATATACGTCCTGCTAATATTATAAACGCGGAAGTTTGTGAGTATGGATGTATAGACATTTGTTACTCTTTCACGCAAAAACGGCTGAACGAATCTGGCTGAAATTTAGTACAGGGATAAGTTATAGTCTGGATTAGAATTTTTATTCCTGGAAAGGGTTCCCATGAGATGTAGGAACGGGATTAGAATTTCACGCGGGTAAAGCCGCGGGCAAACACTAGTTAATTCTGAATGTGAAAGTTTGTGAAGATGTTTATAATTTGCTGGCTGGCGGAAATTTGGTGCAGTGACCGTAGTCTGGAATAACACAAAGGTTCTTTATCCTTGGAATAGGTTCTCATGGGAAGCGGGAACGGAATCAGAATTCCACGTGGGTGAAGCCACGGGCAATAACTAGTGTTTCATGAATTTAGAAAAAATGACAAACGAGCGTTAAAATCCGACCTCATAATATAAGTAAGCAGTAGGTAGTCCTTATTTAGTATTCCGGTTTTTAAAAAGATCTAGGGAAAACATTGTTATAAATGAGAGTTTTTAGTTGTAAAACGAAATAGCCCCATCGTGAGAACAAGCTCGCAAAGTGGGGGCGAAGTAATTAAAACTTGCACTGAGCAGAGCGCCTCTTCCGCCGCTGCTACCGAGCCGCACGCCGCACTTGCAGCGTCCGACACCACCGCACCAACAACATTTTTAATGAAATTAATCCTTTGATCATAAGAATATCTTATGAACTACATTTTACCTTGCTGAGACGTTAAATATTTTTAATAAAGCCTCAACACGAAAATATTTATGCCTACCACCAAAATTTAATAATATTTTTATGATGAGGAAATCTGAACAAAGTAATGTTTCTGAATACAATTTTTTTTTTAATAATACCTATTCAATTATTATTCCCTCTAAACGGCCTATTATAACATAGCATTGGATACTAACTAGGATAATGCAATAATTTACATTCCTACATGGATGGTGTACCACGGTTTTTGTTTGGGATTGAGAACGGCGCGCCGTTCTCAATCCCAATAATTACCAAAACCGTGGGCGGTCTGAAGCTTGATGTGGTGAAGACTGAGTACTTGGCGTTGAACTCAACAGATCCCACACCCGTCCGCATAGGCGATGACTTGGTCGGGCGCATGGACCAAGTTTAAGTACTTAGGATTTGTACTTCACGCGACTGGTGATATCGATTGCAATGCATTGGCCAAGTGGAATGAGATGACTGGTATTATCTGTGACCCCAAAATGCCGGTTAGACTGAAGGGGCAGGTCTATAAAACCATCATCAGGCCTGTCCTTTGTGGCTCTAGCAACGGACACGCGTCACAGTCGTGAAAAGGCTGTGAAGCGCGGCCGTTGCTATAGCGACAAAAGCAGGAGCTGCGTGTCACGGAGAAGAATATGCCGTTAAAGAATGCCTTGCCAAGGCAATTCCGTAATCATTTTCATTCATAATTGGCTTTACATCGTAAGGGATGACATGCGTCTTCCTTTACGATGACCATGGCCACCTTGAGCATCCATGGTCTCACTCATAGTAGCTAAAGATCGTGCGAAACTGGGCTCTGAGGTGTAGGCCTCGGATGCAATCGGGGCACAACGCTGAGATGATGATGATGATGATAATGGGAGTGAGATAGATTGGTCGTGACTTTTTATTGCCAGAGTCTTTTCTCACAGACAACACATAATGCATTATAAATGACTGTAGATGTTGATAGTAATTAGAGTTAGTTTCATATTATTAGCGACGCTCATACGTCTAGTTTCGGCGTCCCGTTCCAAATTCGAAATTCACTTCCTCCTCACCCAGGAACCGTGACACAGTTTTTGTTGTTTACTTGGCTTGTATGCATAGATGAAAATATAGAGGGCCTAGTGTGTTTATCAAACCCCACAGAGAAATATTACGTGAATGTAGTACATATTATAATAAAATAAAATTGAACAAATATACATACTTAAAATTATGAATGTATTATAATTTTGTTCGCTATCCACATCCAGCTTCCATCGAAGGAGTCAAATTAAACTATGCATACGTTAAATGCATACAAAGGTGTCTTAGTTAATTACTGGTGAAACTAATAAAAACTTATTGATGACACTTGTGGTGATTAAATATCGTGAACGATAGCTGTATAACAAAGAAAAGTTAATGCAGAAAGAAGGTAGTTAAATAATGACATGACACTTCTTATATTTTATCTGTGCCATTAAGAGTCGGAGGCGCCAGCATTCTTGGTACAATGCTTAGTACCGCCGTAAATAAATTCTTTTATTTTGTTTCAGCTACAGTTTCATTAAGTGCGAAATGTAGGCGTCATTTTTTCAGAGCGCGACGCCCGCAGCGCAGCAATCCCCTCGATTTTTCAACTTTATTGTTGAGCCAAGTTCCTTCGCTTTCGGCTCACTGTTGCAGAGTCCTTTTCTCAACTTATTATGCGAACTATTGTGTTTGCGAACTCTTTGTACAGACAAATAGAGTCTTTGAAAACTTTTTGCTGTTATGTGTATCAGATTACAGCCAAGCCAAGAGGAGGTAACATTTAACCGATGTAATATGATATAGTTAGTACTTATTAAAATATAATTGAAATTGAAGAGAGCTTTTAGAGTGTTGGCACGATGCCCACCAAAGTAATTAAGCGACTACAACATACAACAAACCTGAGTTCACGTCAATAGTGTATTCAAATTAAAATTTACAAAAAAAGTTAAACGTACTTAAATGCTTCGAAATGAATTTGAAAATAAATCGTAAATTAAAAGCAAATTTATTTTTTTAGGTTTCCTAATAAAAAGGAATACAGAGAGCACGTCGATATGCCACTCTCATTTGTAGCAACCGGTAAAGATGAGGGGTTGAGAGCGAATAAAGCGGAGATAAACGGCTCAGATAAACGGTACGTATTCACTAGGATTCCATCTCGTTGGCGCTCAATGTAAGGCTATACACCGCCGCCTTCAAATAACCTCGATGAATGTGTGGAATACTTTTTAGCAGTACTTTAAGACTTCGTATTCGATGATCAACTTCATTACAGTAGGAATTAATGATATCTGTAGCTGAGTGGTATAAAAAAAAATCGAATAATGTGAATATGCGTGACGTTTCCATCGTGGATGCCGGGTAGTGTCATTTGGTACATTATTATCCATCGCACCTAGTACCTACCCACGTAAATACATTTAATATTCATCCTCAACTAATATTATAAATGGGAAATAGAGTTAGTTTAATTTTCACGCCTCATCGACGTGAATATATTTCAGAGGTACAAAAAAAGGACAAGGTACGTTTCCTGCAGAAAAAAAATACTGTTCCTTAATAAGAGAAAAAATACTTTCAGGCAGTCGTACAAGCATGGCAGAAAGGCTACGGGCAAAGGATAGTATTTTAATTAATTTCTCATTTATTTACACTAGTCATCGGTTACATTTTGTAAAATTTCTCCCAATTTACTTAAGTTTTAAGAAATGTATTATGTTGGCTAGTTGAAATTCAGGGAAGCTTTTCTATATATATATATAGGTATATTTATATTTATAAAAGATCTTTCAGCCCGCGATTAGATAATTCTTTAGTAAGATTTGAATCGCGATTTGCACCCCAAAAATAACGTAGCCCTGAGAACTGATCAAAATATTATGTAAGCTGTACAGTTGTACATTTATCAGTTTTACGAGAATCTATTGCCATCTGGTTATCAATATATTCACGAATACTTCTGATATCTAGCTATATTGTACAATCCAATGTGTATAGTAACATTTTTATTTTAATGATCTTCATTTATTAAAATATCGTGTCTTCTAAATTAAAGTTTTGGAAAAAGACCGTTACGTACGACCAGGGCGGGACTTGAACCCGCGGCTGTTCCATGGTAGAGGATTATTCTAACAACGGATGTAGCTAGACCTATGCTGTATATGTTGAAATTCTTGTCTAAGTATATAAATTTCAGGGATATGTGGCAGTAATTTGATGGAATTCTTAAGATTTACGAAAGCAAACGATAATTTCCGAACATAGCTTTTTGGTGATACAATTATATGAATAAAATTTAGAAGTAGGAATACTTATACTACGCTTTTAATATTTTTTAAATGTATTATCTTTTACGTTTTCTTCGTGCAAATCCCGTTAAGGATATTGACTTTTTCCTATTTAAATAGTAAAAAGAATGGTTTTCATAGTAAATGATTTACAAATTTATTCTCACTTATAATCTCTGAGTTTAAACTTGGTTGGACTAATCTATCAAGTTGCCTAGTTCTTGTGCAGGAAGCGTAGTAAGGACATTTCTAAAATTACCTACCGAATTACACAGTACAAAAGTATTTCTGTTAATGCCTGTGATTCTTCTCTATACATCCTAACGCTTTCCTCTTATTCTCAAAATCTTTTCAGTTCAGAACTTGTGGATTGCACTATGATTGCATAGTAAACGAAGGAATCTTCGTGTTCGGGCGCTTCAAAAGTGCAATTTTCGACACGAGACATATTCGGAGATTACCCAATAGTTGTAAACTTTTTATTATCTTTCGGTACTCACATACCTAGTCTTCAAAGCCTCAATATATTCGGCAGTATATTCGTAACAAGCTTTTACTCGTAGCTTAGTATATTAAAGATTTTGTATAGATGTCCTAACATTTGGGTATAAAACCAGAACGTTACGCAATAAAACCAGCTTGCTCAGTTAAGATGCAAAATAACAGCGACCTGCATCAAGTAGTTTTCTAATTATAATATTAATTAGCTTTTGTCAGTTTTGGTGTAACTAATTTCAATTGAAGGTATTTTTTTCAATATTTACTATGCAACCATCTTTGTTTTTCCAACGAGCAATACTTAATAATTTCAAGTTGTTTAATCCATAAGCACGCTATTCACCTTGTCGCGTCGACTTTCTGAGTTTTAACGACTTTGAGTGTACATCACATAACTTATCACTTCTTTAATAAGAATTCTTGTATTGTGAAAAAATAGCGATATCACGCTTATTTGAATGGAGATTACAAGAATTTCAGTTATATAGAATGGCCATCACATGTATGAAGAGAAAGAAACATAAGCTATTTATTGTTGAGAATGAAATTACGTCTCTTCAAGTGTCTCAATAATAATGGCATTACCTAATTCAGTATTCGATAGACAGGTAGTGTCATAAAGTGTAACAACTAATTTGGCAGCCTGTTAAGGGTTGTTTACATGCAACTACGTGCGCGCGCCGGCCAGGCGACGTAATGCAATAAGTCTGCACGCCCGTGCGGTTGACTGTCTCGCACACATGAGTAATCCGATTACGTTCTACATACATTTACAGACACAGTAGCGCCGTTGCTGTCTTTTTGCTAAAAATGAATGACATGCATTGAGGATGCATGCGGTTAGTTTTGCAACTGGAATTACAATACGCTATTGATAGAGTGGTGGGGTGGGACGAGGAAAACAAATTCGCTTTTAATGTCTCTAAATGTTCCATTATAACTTTCAGTCTGGCGCGACAACCGATAATCCACACATAAAAAATCGATACGGAGTCTATGCAAAAAGACTTTTTCAATCGAATTCAAATATCTTTATTGTAGGTCACATCAAACCGCAATCAATGTAACTCGCATCAAATTAATTGAAATGACAAATTCCAATAAATTTAAAATTATTTATCGGACTTCGCTTAGGTCGAGGCTCACTCAAGCTATGCCGGGTGTTAGGTAAATGCTCCCGAAAATGAAGACAGGCGATAGAAAAAAAAAATTACAAAAAAAATTGATGGGTATTTGTTTTTTAAATAAATTTATTATTAGCATTATTGACGCTCCATCGTGTTAGCATCTATCACTTTACATAAAAATTGTAGCTGTACTCAATTTTTTAAAAACCGGTCAAGTGCGAGTCGGTCTCGCCCATGAAGGGTTCCGTAGCAGCAATCAACATAATATAAACGTTCTTATAGTTCGTTCAAGCCACGCCCCGCGCGAATTATAATTATAATTTACATAGGCACCTATTACAGATTTATTATTGGTTTATGCATAAGGTTAATGTTTATGAAATGAAATGATTTTTTAATGATTGATTGAATGAAAGGTAAATTGCGTTTTACGATTTATGACGTATTAAAAAGAACTATACTTACTACTACGTCTCCCGCGCAAACTATTTAGTTTAGAAAAAAATTATATTAGAGACGTCAATATCATTTTTGAAGACCTATCCATAGATGGAAGTAGAACGTATGGGTTTGATGAAAAAAATGTTTTGAGTTTCAGTTCTAAGTGTCGGGGAAACCCCCAAAATTTATAGTTTTTTTTTCTATTTTTGTGTGAAAATCTTAATGCGGTTCACAGCATACACCTACTTATTAAGTTTCAACAGCATAGTTCTTATAGTTTCGGAAAAAAGTGGCTGTGACATACGGACGGACAGACAGACAGACATGACGAATCTATAAGGGTTCCGTTTTTTGCAATTTGGCTACGGAACCCTAAAAACTTGTTTACTGTCGCCTGTCTTCGTTTCGGGAGCGTTTCTTTAAAACACGTTATATGTGCTATTAGTAATAGAAGGCTGGTCTCGTAATAATCATATATCAGGATTGCGGAGAGGTTGCGCAATACGTAACAACAGTTATTACTTTGTACCTGGGAATACATCTCGGTGTAAGACGATACGTGAACTAGAATTTTATAGTATCGAGCTTGTTAAATACAACACTCGCACGGGAATATCCCAAAGAGATATGCAACATCGTGTTATATTTCCGGGAACATAGAGTCGTGATTGTACAAAAATATTATATTGTAAATAAATAAATAAATATTCTAGGAAATGTTATACATGATGGAAATGTTGTAATATGAGTTCTAGAAATATCTACTTATATACATGTTTTGTAAAAATATTAATTTTACATAGATACATACAAATATTTGCACTGAGTGAAGTTCCAACCCACGACTTGATGAAGCGGTCGAATGTCCACGCCACGCTACTGTTTTCATTTAGTTAACATTCCATTTTAATTCATGGAATCTCAAGATTCCACCGATATGGTTTCTATGTTATGATAAAATTATAATATATATTAAAAAAACTACTTAATATAATACTTTAATTTTCTAAATCTGAAAGTTTGTGAAGATGTTTGTATGTTTGCTGTTCCATCACGTTGAACGGATCTGGCTAAAATTTGGGACAGCGATAAATTATAGTCTGCAATAACATATAGGGTCCTTTTTATCCCTGAAATAGGTCCCCATCGGTAGCAGGAAAGATATCCACTTAGGCTAAGCTAATACTAGAATATTTTAAACACCATCAATTACTATAGTTGTCACACAATGCAGTTAATTACTCGGCCATTTTGTTTCAGCAAAAAACTTTTCAATGCTTTAATTTCATACGTACTATACAAAAGAAACGATATCAATGAACTAGGTAGATAAGGTATTGGATGAATAGAGCTGGCTAACAATAACGTGATCACCTTCCCTATATAGTTTATTACAAGGCAGAGTTCGCCAAATTGAGTTTTTTGTCTTTGTGGTAAAGGTCGTTGACGTGCCTTTCGGCAACGTCGACCATACGATGGGCGCCTACTCTGTTGCACCGATACTTCGTATAAGGTTTAATATCAAATAGCAAATAAAATATTTTTACTCTAAGCTCGAATAGAATACATCTATTATACTCTAAAATGTCAAATAAGGTTTACGCAATTTAACGAGATCATGGTATGGTTCCCTATTTGATCGCATAAAATTTTGTCAGAATTTATTGTGGTATACTTTGAACTTTCCTAATAATCATTGCACATTATTAATTCGATTAAACTTTTTTGCATAATTTTGTTTACTATAACTACTGGAAGCATACCGATTCAGAAGCATAATATACGAGTATTAAAGCATAATATTGTAAGGCATAATTTTTTTTTCGTGCGGAAATCCCTTCGGATACCCCCCCGCCGGCCAGCGGGGGCGGTTATGTCGGGCTTGCACCGACTAAAACCGCACGCCGTCTCGGGTCTTAAGACGCCGGGGTGTAAGGTTACCCATAGAGCATATCCCTCGCACCCCGACTGACCCTGGGCCATCTCCGGTTTCGAGATGGCCCCCTAACTTGCTCTCTACTGTGCCATCTGCTTATCAGAGGGACACGTGGAAAGCTTCCGAACAGCCCTCAACAGGGCCGTCCTCGCCTCGGTCGGAGTTGGCCGTAGCCGGCAGAGTCTCTCCCACCCTAGGAGAGAGGCGCTGCCGTCTCCGATGCCCAGGGTGCACCGCGTGGAGGTCCCCAACCAAGCACCCCTGAACCGCAGTACCTTTTTTTTTTTTTTTTTTTATCGTGCGGAAATTCCTTCGGATACCCCCCCGCCGGCCAGCGGGGGTGGTTATGTCGGGCTTGCACCGACTAAAACCGCATGCCGTCTCGGGTCTTCAGACGCCGGGGTGTAAGGTTACCCATAGAGCATATCCCTCGCAGAACCGCAGTACCTATCGGTTTTTGTGCCGGTTCAGCACATTGTATATTTCCGAAGATGTAGAAGTCTACTATAGAAGTCTACTATATGCTGAAATTTAGCCAGTTATATTTTTGGTCCCACAATAAGATGTGCACCTTTTACCATTAACTGGACAATTTTGCATTGAAGGAGTGGAAGTGGGAGCTAATTGAAAGAAAAATGTAAATAGGGAGATCAATTTAAGGAAGGATTGAGGAGTGTAAAGCTCGAGAACCTCAGGCCCGCACCCTATAACTCAAATTGGTTGTTGTCAGGAAGTCTGAGTTCAGAGTAATTAATCAATGAAGTCAATTAATCAAGTTTATTTTATTGCTAAACATGGGTACATTACACAGTACAAAGTAATCTTCGAAAGCGGAAAGATATTATCACTGTATATGAGCGTAACCCCTGAAAACTGCTCCAGCAGAATGGCGAAAAAAGATATGTATTTTTTTTTTGTCTTAAATACTGTATAAATAACTTGAAAACAAACTACTTGACCAGCAACAAAGCGCAACTTTTTTTAACTGTTATACAAATAGGTGTCAAAATTCACTATGTCATCTCATGATGTTTTTGCATCCTGTTCGAATTTTTTGTTATAAACAGTTTGTCTAGTCTACTTAGCAGACATTGGTATTATAAATAGTCACAATAATAGTTTCAGTTAAAAAATAATACAATAAATCGCGATATAATCTGCTAAAATTAGTTTTATTTCTATGTCCTCACCAGTACCGCATTGTGCTCTCTGTCATAATACAAAAGAAATAGAATTGGTGAAAATCTGCAGTACTCTTGTGAAAGGATTCATTTTCTGGTGACATAATAAAAAGCATTCCAGTTTAAAGAATGTCAAGGTAATAAAATGATATCAAATATGTTGATCCGATTGTTAAGAAGAATTGTAGATTAAAAGTTCAATTTTATTGCGTTCCGAATATCGCCTCCTTCTCTTACGTTCGTATATGTACGAATATTATTATGGCGGGTGTTGCAAGCCGAGTGCGCTTTAGAATATTGAGTAAGTAGCCTACAGGAATCAGCGCAGTGTATCCTGGCCCGAGGGCGGTGAAGAGAGCGGGACGCCCGTGCGAGCGGGACGGGACATCGTCTCAAGACTGCGAATCAATAAAGTCCACTCGTATAAGTCGGTTGGTGCAGCAAGTGGATATGGGTCACGGTGCACTCAGCCCTCAAGATGGTATTTAATAACTCTGTATACGCTCTGACGGATATTACTTGATTCAACTTCAGTTCGCGACGTGGTTAAATGTACCTAAGTGATGCTGAGATCCTGGGATTATCCTTTCGAGGGCTTACCCGGAGTGCCCGGCAATGGACACTTGGGCAGGACACCGTGCGGTTTTAGTCGATGCACGACATAACCGCCCCCGCTGGCTGGCGGGGGGGGGGGTATCCGAAGGGATTTCCGCACGTAAAAAAAAAATGTGATGCTGAGATACGCTGGGATGATTTTTAAATGCGCTTTCAAATTGTTATGTATATATATAAAACGAATTCGTGTTAGTGATGACCGGGATAAACTCAAGAACGGGTGAACCGATTTTTATGATCTTTGATTTTTTAGACTTTTCGCCGCCTATACTGTGCCATTTTGTGGTTTTATTTTCTGCGGAAATCACCACGGTTGGCCAGTGGAGGTGGTTATGTCGGACTCGAAGCGACCAAAACTTCACACCATCTCGGGTCTTCAATGCTGGGGTGCAAAAAGACATTCACGAAATAAATTCAGCGGTAACCAACATAACTTTATTCTAATTAGGAACGATTTTTGCCGGGTCAGCTAGTGACATGATAAAATACACTGCGTTTTCAACTTACCTGTTTTAAAATTTGTATTAATTCCTCGAAGGGGTAGGTAGAGATGCATAATACCTATATTTTGCAAGCTATGAGTTTTGTGATCTCACTTAATGATCAACAAATCTATCGTCTACTAGTTGATACCTGCGGCTTAGCCCGCGCGGAGGTCGGTTATAGTTTTTTTGGTGATATCTCCGGTTGTACTGTGGTGTGCGACCTCGTTCGACACACCACGGTTCGTTTACCTGGCCATCATGTGTCAGAGTTTAAAAATAACTATTTAAATAATTGTAAATAGCTTAGGGAAGAAAAAACAATTGCTTGGAGCTGCATTCGGCTGTGCGGCTGACAGCGGGCGACGTGACGCGCCGCCCGGGTCCGCCGGCCGAAGAGAAGATATAAGTGTATTAAATTTAGGCTCAGTCCTTGAGCGGAGATCGTGATTCCCTAGTTCGTTTAAATATAAATATATACGCGTAAAAACCTCCCTAAACTCGATATAGGAAGCTTTGTTGAATTAATAAATAAATGAGATATAATTAACTTTCCTTGTGTTTATCTTTCATCAACACGAGGTATTGTGGCGTCCAACCCCCGGACGCTACAGTACTTAATTAATTGCTGCAAAAATACGGCAAATTATAAGTTTCACCAAGACTTTTTTAATTAAAAAAAAACTGCATCAAAATCCGTTCAATAGTTTTTGCGTCAGACAAACCCAAAAAAATATTTTTTGTACAGAAGCTTTCATTTAACATAACCCAAGTTTTTTTTTTACATCTCCAATGTACAGACCCAATTATTATAACATTTTATAACAGGATAGATAATACACGTTTCAAAACTCGGACAAGAATTTTCTAGTTGCAAAAATATATAATTTTTTCGACCCAGCAATCGGTCTTTTTACCGCACAGAATTATAACTAAAAACTTATAAGTACTACGGGACCTCCGGGGTAAAATTACATTTATCTTTAAAGACATATTGGAAATGCCAATTGAAGTATACTTCACATCCTGGAAACATACGTCCACTCTACATAAAACTAATAAGTTTAAGAATAGTTTTCACATAGAAAAAAAAATTTGTTTGACTCGCGAACAGAACCTGAGACTTTATACACAGCAGCTGCTTTTACTGCCACTGTGTTACTAATAAAGTTTCTCGCTTCTTGGGATTTATTATTGTCAGTAACAAGCTAATAATATATAAATCTCTAGTATCGCACATCCACATAGGCACTGTGAGGAACTTACTATTAAGCAAGCCATGTACTTATTTACCTCCTTAGCAATATAAAAGTCAAGTACATAACAAGAGTCATAAATGTCCAATCAGAATTTTGTCACTACAATTTTCGGTACCAATTGCTTTCCAATCGCCTGAATAATGTAAGAGATTTCTTGTCAAAACAGCTGGTGTTTCGCAATTTGCTGATGGCAGCATTAAGGTCGAGCAAGTGCAGCGATCCACTTGTGTCTCCCCTTCCCCCATGGTGGGTGTTCCCCACTGCCCCTGCGGCCCGTCGCCGGAATTTGGCGGTACGCCTTGCACTTATGCTTGCCACGGAATTTAGCGTGGGAAGCGTAACGTATTACCTTATAAGCCGAGCGCATATTGTAGCCGTCTGTACGCCTCAAGCCTTTATCTTTCAAAGGCTTCAAGAAAATACATCGATCAAATTACTTTGCAAGAAATAGGACTAAACGTGTAGGTTATATTGTAAAATTAAATTCTATAGCAAAAACTTATACATATATACATATTATGTACTAATATGTATATAGTATGTGTACACAAAGTTGGCAAGAAAAACAGAAAGACGCGTAAAAGTGATTTTATTTCATACTAGGTAATGATGAAAAATATTGTACACTGTTTAGTAAAACAAACATCACATAAAACCATATTTCATCTACAACACCACAGTGAATTTAATGTTTAGTTTGCATTCAAGCTATATACTTTAAATGCGAAATAGTGCCAAAAAGATTTATGCGTGGTCTGTAAGCTGTTACGAAGTGATATACTTCCCGCTTTGAATAAATATTCACTATAAAGAGATAGTGGAACAAAATGAATCACAATGACGGAGTTCCAATATTGATTCGGTAACTGAGATCGAAGCAGGTATTCCAAGTATTTGAAGGCAGCACCTGTTCTCTGCATAGTTACATACATACCGTTTACGAAACTTGCATCAAGTACGCGTCAACTCTGCACACCGCGACATCTCTGCACGTCGCATATGAATGCTTCCGTAAATTGTTTATGTTACATTATGCGAATTATTGAGTTTGTCACAGTTTGTGAAATTATGCATTAGTTTGTAACACTTTCATACGTAAATAGCATAATATTATCATGTTAATATGGGATGCAGCTTTACTATATTTAAGTTCACAGATTGAAGCACAAAGTAACTTATTATTTTTCTCTCAGGTACATTACCTATAAGTTATGTAACTTCATGATTGAATTCAACTTTTATCGATAGAAAGTCTAATTTAGCTGGAAATCGTGAATGATTATTTTTAACACCTAAAATTTACCCCAATTCTCCAACCATTAACTTATAATTATCTACTTGTCCCATAGTTATAAAATTAAGGAAAAACCTTTTTATTTTTTTAAATCGGTAGGGCCATTGAATTGCCATTTATAATAAAGTCCCGGGTTCGATATTTGGTTCGAGCAAACTGTATTTGAGTATTATTGTTAGGAAATCCTCAGTAGTCACCGAGCACTTTTCCAGACTCGCAGTCTGGAAAAGTGCTCGGTGAGGACAATAGTCAATACCGTGAGACCGAAAACATAAAACGCAATTAGAGAGATAATATACCTCTGCCTCCCTCTTGGACGATATATACACGTGAGTATACAAAGAATTAAATATTGTATCCCTAATTATATTGTTCTACAAAATACATAATCATTATTTAGTATACGAACATGTTTTGAGCATTTGGGAACGACATTCATTCGTGAGTAATTATCGTGTGAACACATTCTAAACGTAAACCATTAAAATTATAAGGTACTATGGAAACTATCGAATAATAACGAATAAACTCGAGTTGAACTGAACAGTCCTAGTTCGTACGCGTATTCTTGTTAATTAACTTCTAGATTCAACGAATTCCCTTCTATTCCAATCATTCTTCATTTTGGTTTGGCTTCTGCGGCTTTTATGGGAGCAACTGCTGTCTCACTTCCCAACCCTGAGGGAAAAGCCTGCACCAGAGCCTCGTATATTACACAGCAGGACGGTGTACCTTTTTGTAACTCAAGATACACGGTAACACAACGGTGGAAAAGAGCAACTCAAAACTCGGTTAATTAACATACCTTAACACAGTTCGCAGTGCAACAGAACATGCACAAGACAGTGAGTATGAAAGAGAACAAAGTACATTTTTACAGCGCAATATTGTTGAGATGTCATATCTATTATCATATTAGTATAAGATCATTATATTTCTATAGTTCATATACGTATAAACATTAGTATGTTATACGTATTAAGTACGTTAACATTAGAGAAAGTAAATTAATATGCTTGACACCTGTAACAACGTTGTCCGACCTTTCAGCCACCAATCAATTCGACGGGTAGAACATAATCTTACAAATTGAATTCATGGTTCAAGTTATGTTTGGAATTGGAAATCGCCGATTTTCCTTTATGGTAGACAGTAGCTGAGAATTACAATACGTACTCGTAGTTGACAAAATAAAGAATTTTATTAAATATTATAAATGTGAAAGAGAGTTTGTTTGTTTGTTATTCAGTCACGCAAAACGGCTGGCAAACGGCACACGGGTAGAGTATGACAGTACAGATAGTAGTATATTTATAACAAAGCTAAATCTACCTTGCTACAATGGTTCCAGCAGTGAGGTTGACACTACTTAACGTTTCCTGAATTATAAAAACTGCTTTTAATCCATTAAAGAACAAGCGGAAACCACACATAGTAATTAATGTTAGGTTTTTATTTTTTAATCCTACAGTTACACCTGAAATTGAGGAATAAAGAATTGAGGTCGGAAAGTTTTAATATCAGTAGTGCTATATACAATTACGTGATTGGATTGATTAAAATAAATTTCTATGAATCAGATCCCTATACCCGTGTTGTCATTAAAATGAATTACGCAAAGGATAGTATAAGCACGGCTATATATGTTAGTATAAGAAGCTTTAATACTATACTCTACATAGTCGTGTATAACTTAATATACTAGAGCATTCTGACCCTAAATCTAAGTAAGAAAGAGACCGGAATTCAATAAACTGTCCATTCTTAAATATACTTGCTAGGGTTGTTGATAGCTTGAAAACAGTTCTTTTTCATGCACCTTCGTATTCACTGACCACTTGAGCGCAAGTTACGACTGCTCAAGTAACTAACAACATTCTCCACGAATGCTCTGGATATTTAATGTCTCAGTAAATATATTATAACATTAATCGGTATTATAGTATGATCAGATGGTCCAAAGGGTTTTCAATAACTACTTATATGCTTGAGAATGTTAAAATATTTTGATTTATTTTATTTATTTATTTGATTTCTTCGTCATTGTCGTCTGTCACATTTTATATGTAACTTATATGTGTATTTTATATGTCTGTACTCAGTTCTTTCAGTATTATAGAACTCAACCTATTAACGCATTTCGAAACTAGGCCATTTGTCGTGTTGGAACCGGTTCATTAACCTGTCTAAATGATGACATACACATCATACATACCTTCAGTGATTACTTGCATATTTACCAAACGAATAGAAGTGAAGTATAGGCTAATGTAGCGACTAAATTATAGAGAAATATTCGTATTTACTGTCTTTATTATAGTGGTCCAGTCTTCGCAGTTGATAATCCCTGCTGGCATGGTAAATCCTTCCTGATTATGCTAACTGTACTTCGAGTTCAACTCAGAGTTTTTTAATAGAATACGGACTTCGTTACTAACGTTCTCCTTCATTTAGTTGGAAATTTATCACTTTTGTAAATGCTTTTTTTCTAAATTAACTTTGTCGACACACTTTATTTACACAAGAGCACTATTATAAGGTTTATAGGTGCATTGCAAAACTTTTGTCCACCATGTTAAGGATTCCCTGACTTCTATACCAGTCATCACTACCTAGGGTAAGGGCAGAAAACTGAAAAGAATGAGCCCTTGCATGACATATAGACATACATACTTCAGCTTTTAAATAATTGTCTCCCGCTCGAGCAGTCTAAGAGTGCCATTGTGAGACTGACTACCGACCGTAGCGACACTACTGATTTCTATGTAATTATAATGAACCCATTTCAAGAGTGGCGATACTGCCGCTTGCAGTCTACTGAGGTACGAGATCTACTGAGTTATTTAGCCACAAGAGACGCGACTGCAGCGGCTGTACCTGTGCTCGTAATGCAAAGTGTCGCTACCACAGGCAGCAAGCGGTTGCAGTCTTCTGCGTTCGATGTTTACACACTATGCCACAGCGGCAACGTTTTTCGCCGTGCTTTCCAACGAGGAGGTGCATAGACTCGCCGCCGCCACTGCGGCGTCGACATGTAATATTTCATTCAAATCCAATGGGGACTAGTGCACGCGGCGGCGGTGCCACTGCTGCTGCGGTATAATGTGTAAACGCTCCTTTTTGTTTTTTTTAACGTTCGGATACCCCCGCGCCGGCCAGCGGGGGTGATTATGTCGTGTCTCGACTAAAACCGCACGGTGTCCTCCCCAAGTGTCCGTTGTGTAAACGCTCTAACTTAACTGCTTGACTGGTCAAATACTAAGATAAATGAGTAACGACGAGAAACTGCCGAAGATATCAATAGCTCGAGCTTTCGTGAAATAAAATACAAAGAGGCCGTTAAATGAATTGTTGGTTTGACTCTTATGTACCTATATACATACTATTTGATTCAAACTTTCACCAACTGATTGTGGTTATAAGTAGTAGACCACTATCTCTTCGTGATCTTCTTCAGTATCATTTGATGGAAAAGTCGATAAATCAAAGGTATGTATTCATGTCAAGTACGAAACGCTATCAAAACTAGTCATCTTTAGTTTTAGTTCAGTGGCGTGATAGAAAAAATCATGTATCATTTATATGCCGCTATAAAGCCTCCAAAAAGAATAAAATAAATATCATGTTAAAACCATTTATTTTGATAATAAAAATACAATTAAATTTAAAACTAAACTAAGTAAATTAAACTAATTTAAATATATTAAAAAAGGTTTAAAAAACTGGGTTCCTTCGGCAGGGTGCCTAGGATGCAGGCAGCATTCACGCGCTGAATTGCAATGGAATTAAAATGAGGTTATCCAGTATGTGTCCTGTGACTTTAATAAAGTATTTTATAATTTTAGGATCTGAGCAATCTCATCATAGTACGCTGCTCAATTTTCTACCTCAATTCCTGTGACCGCGAGTTAAACCCAACTATTCAAAGATTTGCTTAGCGGGAAGTTAGAAGTCTGTTTTATAAGTAAACGGACGCAATTTTGAAAGCTGAAAGCCAAATGATCACAAGTCATACAGGATAACAGGAAAATAACTCTTATATGCTGTAACCATAACACCTATAATTAAAAGAAAATGCTTGTAATACAGATAGTAGTTAGAAATCTTCGAGCTTATAATTTATTTAATAATTATTTTCGAAAAGCTGTTGCCCGTGGCTCCACCGTCTATCCTTGTAAAAACAATATATCCCTGTAAAAAAATTCAGCCAGAGCCTAGTGATAGAGAACCAAACATCTTCACAAACTTTCACATTTATTATATTAGTAGGAAGAAAGTGACAACACCTTAATCATATAATTTAATCATTGTGATTTGTGGGTCTGGAATCTGGACTCAAATGAATCTTAAATTAAAATCAAAAATCAATCTGTAGTCAAAATATCTGTACATTTACAGCCAAATTTATGCTATAACAGATATAAAGTTTGAACCATACACCTCACAGCTAACAACCATACCTGCTAACCGTTGACCGACGAGAGGCCAACATTTTACTGTCCCAATATTTGTTGTAGCATCCCATTTTCCCTGTAACCTGTTTTCATTGCAGATTTTTATTCGGTTAAATAAAGTGCGGCGCTGGCAGGCGTGGCACGAAGAGGTTAGAGGGTGGGCATCATCCCGCGACCGCTGTTTACTTTATACTTATTATATTAACATGATTTATTGCTCAATCGATGCGGCACCCACCTACCGAGCTACTTGGGTAATTTGCCTGAAATGTTTCTAAAGTTCATGTACATAGAGGAATCTCAACTATGTTATAACTTTAAAGGAATCAGTAGCTTTGATATGGTAAAGGCACTGTTAAATAGTTGAAATAAAAATAGCGCGGAATTTATGTGTTATGCTTTGTCTTTATTGTTATAAACTATGTCTAAGTTCGTAGGTTGTGATGTGATATGATTTTGAAAAGATTAGGTTGGGAAGGTTTCAGTTTCAAAATGGGGTTGAGGGGTCAGAAAGCCTTCTGAGACAATCGCTAAGATGACGATGATGAATGTTTCAGTTTTTATGAGTCGTGTACAAACTGACGTCGACAAATAGGCTTATCTATTTTAATACTTTTAAAACATAATTTAAAATTATCCCAACACATTCCTTAGGCGACAACGATATTCTCAGAACAATTTTGAGAAAGGTCATGCTTATCTCTTTTGAACAACTGTATAGATTTTCATCAATTAAAGCAGGACTCATCCCGCCTACAATATATCAATAAAAATAGCAATGCAATGCAAAAGTGGTTCACCGATTTGGGCGTACGTAGGCGTCAAACTAGAATACCCTGCGTTCGACGTCGGAGGATATAAGGGCTATATTTATATTTAGTGTTGTAGTCATTGGCTAGCGATATTGTGTCATGTAGAATATACTGCTTCCGGGCTGTTTGGCCGTGGTCCATCGGAAACTTGTATTCCAGACGTTTCGTCGATCACTGCGGTCGACGAAACGTCTGGAATACAAGTTTCCGATGGACCACGGCCAAACAGCCCGGAAGCAGTATATTCTACATGCAACGCCGGCCGTGAAAGCCTTAAGATTGATATTGTGTCAGTTACTGTTTAATAATTATATACTGTATACCGACCTATATTTGATTGATGCATGACCCAAAGAATAAAACCGTTTTAGAATTTCCTCGTCTCGGTCAACTATGCCAGTATACATCATACAGTCGTACATCTCAATATTATTGACAAAATGTGTGTTTTTAAACATATTTTATTGTTATAATTTGTTTTGTTTTTATTAAGAAAACAATTATAGTATCATAGAAATTAAAAAATTATAGAAATTGGTTAAACTGTTAGTAATTTCATATTAAACTACATTATAGCCACATTAGTTAATAATTTATGAAAACATTAGTACCACTAGTACAATATTTTTAGTGCACGGATCGATTAGTATTTGGTCCAATTTCTACAATTGAAAAAGATTTCAAAGGTTCCAACAAGGAATAATAAAGTTATTCTAGCATTAACTATTGTTAAAAGAAACCCTTTTCATCACAATAGCGAATAACGTGAATCCTACTTAATATTATAAATGTGAAAGTTTGTGAACACATTTGGATGTATTGTATTGTATTCATGTATGTACAGATGTTAAAATCCACTAACATATTGCAGTCCACTGCGGAACATAGGCCTCTCCTCATGAGTGCGTAGCACTAGTTTAAGAACAATTAAAATACGAGAAACTTTACAGTTGAATGTTAGCAGAAAATTTGAGTTCAATGCGTCAAATTGTAAGTGCATAGTAAGAGCACTAACAACGACACAACATGAACGAGTGCATTCAGCGGGATTCACCAGCCTCATAATGCAATGAGTGGTAGCCCAGCGCTTGCTTACCCCTCTTTGAACAGAGTATTATTATCCTTTACATCTGCAGAAAGACCACTGTTGGTAAAACTTGAGAATTTCTTGAGGGTAGCCCAGCGCTTGCTCACCCCTCTTTGAACAGAGTATTATTATCCTTTACATCTGCAGAAAGACCACTGTTGGTAAAATTTGAGAATTTCTTAATAAGATGTATTTTTTAAAGACATGACGGATTACCTAGTATATTTTACTGCAAATTTTTTTTTGTTGAGTTATGCTGGGTACAGAAAGCGAACTAAGTCGAAAGAATGTAAACAAGTGAAATTCGCCGTTTATTTCGTACCCACAGAATGTACGTGCGTTCGCCATCGGTACCTTTTATTTGATTGGTGTGTACCCGGCTCCGGTAGTATTTGAGTCGCTCGTCGCCTTTTAAGTCGTAGATCGCAGCTGACGTAGCAATTCTTACAGCTTTTTGATAGATTTAATTTGCATGAAGACTGCAAGGCCTTGAATTGAAGCGCGTTGATAGAATTCCGCAGCGCGTACAAATCACAAAACATTCCAGTCCCTCCGGTTAATTGAATCCTGTAGGCCTTCATTAGAGATAGCGGGGTGCAGTTCGGCAAAAACGAACTTTTACAGAAAGGAGAATGTTGGCGTACGGACAAAAACCGTAAATGACATTCGGTGGTACGGATAGAATAATTACGTCGCCGCAGCTTATGCTGAACTTGGCTTTTACACTCTCTACGTCGGTGCTCCTTCATAAAACTTCGCGTCCAACTTCTCACGCCTTGAATTATTACATGTTTTACCAAAACGTAAGTGCTTAACAAACTTTGTCTAAGTGAAAAGATGTTGACATGAGTATCTAAAGACTTGCCGCGTGTCATTCACGTACGACGTGATCTTACACAACAAAGACGTATAGGGGTGTTTTATTCAAAACTTTCTGTGACGAATCCTTTCATACTTCAAACTCCGTATATACCTAGTACAGGAACAGTTCGCTTGCCGAGATTTATTCCCATGAAATTGTCAACTTTACATACTACTGAAAGTTGGCTAGCAACAGCAGTCAGAGGACTAGTTGAGATTCAAAAGAATTCCAATATCAGGGAGTGCGAGGAAATCGCGAAGACTAGTAGCCGTAGGCGTGGGCGTGGGTGGGAGCACGCGGCGCAGTGCGGCCGGAGCCGCCAGGCGTGCTCAACTTCGCCATCGACCATCGCTGAATATGTTAATGCCGGGAACGCGGCGCTCGCTGTCACCGCAATATCGCTACTTTCAATTCTCAACTCGCCCGCCTCATCGTTAACACATTCCTATTGAGTTTTATACCGAAATGGAGCGGCGCGGTTTTATTGCTTTTGTAACACAACTTGAAATGTGCCTATTTGTGGCTCAGAGATGTTTAATTAAAATAACCCGACAATGGCACAAGAACATTCTAAATAATCGTTATCTTAATTATTCAAGTTTCTTGAAGTTGAAATCATTTATTAGACGCCATAAGCCATACTTTCCAATTGGTTATGCGCTTTAGTACGTCGATATTTTCAAGTCATGTGAAATAATTTCAAAACCAACTAAAAAAACTAAGTAATAAATAAAAATAATATATCTTTTCTTACGTCATAAGGAATAATATATAAATTATTGAAAGCACCGTTCCAATAATTTTCAATCGGGTTATAACTGTCGATGCCGAGACGGTCAGCTAGTAGAGAATAACAATAATAACATAGGTATTTATACATATGTCGATTTAATCTCAACGTGACATGTCAAGACTTATTATTGAACTTACTATGATCAGCTTGTGATCATCCTCCAAGCCTTTCCGCGACTGTTCGAGTCGGCTTTATAGTCTAACTATAATACGGCTGCCGACCTTCGATTATTGCCGTGAAGTGACCTCCTCTACCCACTGGCGATATCTACCCACCAATCTACCCACTGGTTCTGTAGTCAGGCCAGGTTTTCGGGCTTTTTAGGGCTTCAACTACCCGTAACCAATGCTGCACAGATGTTCATATGGCGACCGAAAATAACAGCTTAACGTGCTCTCAGATGCACGTCATGGTCAGGTATGTCAAACAATGAAAATGGCGCAATGTTTCATTGGTGTCTTACAAACAATTGGAGACTTACAAAATGTACTACCACAGAGACGTGAACTTAGTATGTTATCATTGTCCGTAGATTAAAAATTCTAATGAATAATATTATTATTGTTAACTGCGGTAAGTATAAAAAACATAATACGTATAGGTATGGCATAAATAAATAATTAAAAAAACTTTACCGCTTACCTTTGCCTACAATTTAGAGAACACGAATACAAATAAAACATTTATTTCATCGTCTCCTATACTTACGAAAGTACAAAATAAAACAAGGGGCATCAGAGAATAATAAAAAAGTTGAACCCCAACGGTTTCTGTACTTCGTTTTACTGTTGAGGTACTTTGCACATCTGTATACGTTCAGTGAAATGTAGACACGTCTTTACTACCTGGGGGTACCATGACAAGTACATTCGAAACTTCGAGCCCGCACGTAAAATGTAGTCATTTAGGTACCATGAAGTTATTTCGGATTTCTTTCGGTAGGGTTCAGCCCGAACAAAATGTCTCGTGCCGTTTTCGGGCCCAATTGCGGAATACATGCGTTTCATGGTATCAATTGCCCGAAACATCGGTTGTATTATCGGCCTACTATTCACCAATCAACCTTTCATTCTGTGGAACATACACTTAGAAAAGATTTATCATTGTATTCGCCGATACAATTATATATTCTATCTACTTATTTTATTGTAAGCGAATGGGATTACGGTGTAATTAGGATATGTACCGTCGAACCGACTGATCTATACAAAGTCTATCTAATTATAAATCTAAGGAGAGACCAAACAGTAGCGTGGGATTTGCGACCATAAGGTTACGGGATCGATTTCCGTGAAGTAAATTATCAATTTAGCGTAATTGGAAGGATTAGCTAGAATATCATTAATAAATAATCTCGCTACAGTGTGTTGTATGTTTAGAAACATTATGGCATGTATAGATAAGAATAAGGCAAAAGCAGAGGATGGAGCAATAAAGCAATAGGACAATTACCTAATGAGTAACGAGTAGGAATGGTCTTAATAAGGTTAATAAAGGAAAGAAGAGAAAAGTAGGCAAAAAATTATTGCTATATTAATTATTACTGCTCCGCTCCCCTGGGTGCCTGATGTTATATATAGCCGATAACCTTCCTCGATAAGGGGGCTATCCAACATTAGGAATAAAATAAATACTACGTTAAAATGTCCGAACGAAATAAAAAAAATATTCTAGGACATATTTTTCTCAGCGCCATCTAGACCCAAACTAAGCAGAGCTTGTCATATGGGTTCTAGAATGCGGATACTCATACTCAGATACATTTTTTTTGTAAATAAATGCATAATATACATAGAAACACCCAGAGCAATGCAAATATACATATTTGCGCAATGAGCGGGAATCGAACCCGCGACCTCTGACTTAGCAGTCGAAAGCTCTACCGCTACGCCACTGAGGTCATCAATTATACGTATGCGATACGCATTCAATCGTGTGGTTGGCTAGGTGCATAAACGCAGTACAGTTGCATACTTGAATATGAATACAAAAAGACGAAAAAAGATGTGTGTCCACAAATTTATTATTTCAATACCAAAAAAGTAATATTGTATATTGAAAGCAATATGTAGTTTTGATTAGTAGGATAAAGGAAAGAGAAAAATAGAATACAATGCACCGAACTCAGATGAACTGAGAGCTAGGCAGGCAGATGATGATGGTAATGATAGCGGTGTTGATCAATTTAGCCGCACGGTGTTGCTCAATTCAGCCGTAACTGTTGAATATGTATATCTCCAAAATCTCGTCCAAATCAAGTGAAATTGTTAATTGAATTTACTATTGATTCGCTTGTATGCTAAAAGCTATGGCAACATTCCTTTTAGATTCAATACTCGGAATGTAAGCGTCACTCGATCTCGACTCGCATGACAATTTACTCTGAAAGGATTTCAGTACTGTGCACTAGATTCAACAACTTCGATAGACGTACGCCTTCACAACCCTGCGTTCATACGCTTCTAAACTACCCTTGTGCAATACATTCGGCTTAAGCAAACTTGACTCGTTACTAATTAAATTCAACTCCGAATTCTATGTACGAAGGCTTTTCTGCGCCTAGCTAGGATTATGGTTTAAACTTATTGTAGTTATGTTGAGAGCCTACTGAATAAGTTTTTCCCTTGTCACAGAGGTTGTCCTTTACTTCATCTCAATTAGAAAACTCTTATCGCGTATAAAGTTAAACTAAGTTTATGATTTATTTTACTTGGATATATTTATACTTATACATTACTTGCCATTATTATCTTCTTAAATAATAAAGATGATGATGTTATTTAAAAAGTATTGCAGTAATTGTGTTATCTTTCGCAAAACTTAATTAAGACGCTTCATTTAAGAAGTTTTTAAAATTAAAATGAATTGAACACAGTCTGAGACCTGCTCAGGCAAGACATCTTTGCGATGGAAATTATTTACTTTAAAAAAAAAATACAGTTCTTTGTTGGGTGTAAACAAAATCATGACACAATACAAATCAGAGGCTTATCTAAGCGCATGCCCATTAGGTTCGGGTACCTTATATTTTATAGCTATTCTTAAACTGCTCAAGTATTCTTAATAAGAGTATAAAACCCTACCATGTGTAAAGATTTTATGGTCCATTTATTGAAAACTCGTATACTATATTTGTGGTTCAAGGGGGGTTAGAACCACCAACCATAAGATCTTCGGGGACCAAGTTAACTTCACCTGCTAACCGGTACACACCTACTGATTAACGGAAGAGGCGCAGGCTTTCCACTTGGAGTAGGGGGTTAGACGGCAGTCACTGAAACTGAAAGCCGTATGAGCCGAATCAAAAGGAGGGGAAGGAATAAGCGGATTCCGAGAGTGAGAAGGAGTAAGTCCGATTCGACGGACAGCCTCGGATGCAGCTATGCAGCAGAAATAACATGGTCATAAGTAAACTACTAACTAAAATATCATAATCACTATCTTAGCGACAGCGAGGCTTTCACCTCACGACACAGGGTCCACTTTCCGTTTTATTTGGCTTATTTTAATTATTACGAGAGCGGCTGCCTTTGACTTCGAAAGGGCACCTATACGCCCATCATAGACGAAGTTAGCAGATATTGTAAATCTCGTTTAATTATTGCTTACAGAATTCAGTGTTAATAAGTACATCATTGCTAGATTGTTAGAAATATTCCATATATGGTGTCTAATTACGATAGAGTAAATCTCTTTACTCACCATGACTGCGTTGATCTTAAAGTCCATGTGATTCTTGACCTCGGCAGCGAGCTCCCGAACCAGCAGCAACCCATCCTTGCGAACGACATCCACGTTGTACTCGTGGTATTTCTGCACACACATAAAAAACGGGATTAACCTCTGTATATTATATGTCAGCTATATGTCAGGGCAGCTTTGCTCGGTTTTTTTCTTTCGACATTTTCTAAACATGTAACCTAGATAGATCGATTTATCGCCCCCGATACCCGCTGTATACTAAATTTCATGAAAATCGTTGGAGTAATTTCCGAATTTCGAATTATATACATACATACATACGTATATATATCTATACATATAATAAAATCGAAACGAGGTGAAAACTGTACATCGAACATAGTTCCAAAAAAATAATGGATGTGTGTTCTAGAAGCGATACCGATGCCGAAAAGGTGACTTCTAGAATTTTTGTCTGTTTGTCGGTTTGTCTGTTTATCTGTCTGCTTTTTATAATCGATGTCCGAGCATAACTTGAAAACCACTGAAAAGATTTGGCTGAAATTTTGCATGAACATTCTTCTAGGGCATGGTCATAAGCTGCGCTACATATCATCACACTATTATAGGTATGATAGGAGCAGTAGAGCAAAATCGGTGAAAATGATGACATCTTTATTATTACAAGGTAGATCTTAGCGTCGATAGCCCAGTGGAAAGCGTCGATAGCCCAGTGGCCTACGTAACGGACTGCTGAGACGAGGTCTAGAGTTCGATCCCCAGCCTCCCCGGGCACACACCTCTGACTTTTCGTAGTTATGTGTACATTAATAAATGTTAATTATCGTTTGCTTAATATTGTGCCCGGTAGATGGCAATAGGCTCGCCCCGTATTACATTGGGACCTTAACATAACTGGCGAATCGTGGGTGTGTAATACACCTCTGCCTACCCCTTCGGGGATACAGGCGTGAAGTTATGAAGATCTTTATGTAATTTTGTGGTTCAGTAGAACGCAGATATGGTCAAAATCCGAAATAAAACTCATCACGCTATTCCTGAAAGGCAATGAGCAGTACAACAAGTAAAATTTCGAAACTCCACAGAGTTACCCACGCATAAAAGATAGTTGATTAGAGACGCATAGACATTTCATAATAAATATCATCATGCTATTTATTATATTAAGGAATCGGGTAGAATTGATTTCGATGTTGCATATTTCTTTATCTATTTCGAACGAATTGTCAATGTAAAACGAGTGTATAGAGCCCCTAAAATAATAGTAGTTTATGCAACTGTCATATAAGAAACACGAGAGTCTGTTTATCAGAGCGATAATAGGTTGACTCGAGTGTTTTAATATCTAAGTTATATGCAGTTTCATACACTACTTTATCTTCACTCATAGGAAAAATTGAAATTAAACAAAATAACTGCGCATGCGTGCGCCTTGTTTTTCATATTCAGCCTATAACCTTAGACTAGTTTAATGAATTAAAAAAGATAGCGATACTATAATGAGTTTTATGATACAGTTGGCGGTACTATAATAAGTTTTATTTTTAATTTATGTATATGCGTTTATAAAGTGCGTATGTATAGAATCGTCTTTGAATTCGTAATTCGAATTTTTCGATTTGATTGTAGATAAAATAACTTAATACTCACGTGTTAGTATCGAGACTGCAGAAATAAACACACCTCGATCTATTCCGAACCTAACGCGTACGAAGCCGCGGGTAACAGCTAGTATGTATAAATATATTCTTGTGTGAATTACTCGTTTAAAGGTAAGTTCATATATTACCTATACAAACTAATTCTCTGTATAAAAATAATAGTATTTTTAAAGCGCTACGTTAAGCTGCTATGTATGAAAAGTAAACTAATTGTGGTATAACAGTAACGCTACGATCGATTTTACGATTGTAATCGTATACATATTCTACAAACGTCTATAAAATAAATAAATAAAATAAATAAATATTCTACGGCATTCTACACAGCGCTTTCTAGACCCAAAGTAAGCATAGTTTAGCATGAATGGTTTGTCCGTCCACAGGCCCTTAATCAATGCTCTGTCAAGATTTGCGGTTGCCACTTGTAACAAACAAGCAAATTAACGTAAATTAAAGGCCACGTTTGATATAAATTAATTTTATTTAGACATTTTGGTCATACAGTCAAATTAGATAACCAATACAAGTTTATTGTTTTGGTTATATAATTTAACTGTGTGACCAAGATGTCTAAGCCAATACATACAATATTTTTGTAAATTATAGCCTATATGTTAGTCTAATATATAAGGTACATTACTGTAAACTTTCAACAAAATTTGTAACAAATATACATCCACACAAACTTTCCGAAATATTAGGATGATGAAGTTGCAAGCATTATCATTCATCAGTAAATAAATACATAGTTATAAAACATAACAATAGTTCACAGCAAATAGAGTAGTGCAAGTCATTTCTGTGTAGTGTACGCGTAATTTATGCTTTCACGAGCACAGATAAACATTGGCAGGCATGTAGCGTTCGCATAATTTGTGAAAATGACAACAATCGCGTCGCATTCGCGCTACATTACGTGTTGAGTTATTAGTTCCCAACATGGCGGCGGCACGCGGCGGCCGTACCGCGCGACGAACCTGTCAAATTTAAAAATGGAACGAACACATCCGGAATTTGGCGGATGCTGGCTGCCAAATTATTGTTATTCGGCAAGGCACCATACTGCCTTGTTATTGAATTTTGGATGGTCCCAAATGTCCCCTTTGTTGTACTATCAAACCTACTAGATGCGTCACTGTGCTTATAATACTTTTATTAACGTAAAAAATCGCTGAGTCGTCATGGTAAACATATTATTATTAATTTATAATGATTGACTCACACATGTACCCCCCCCCCCCCGCCGACCAGCGGGGGCGGTTATGTTGGGCTTGAACCGACTAAAACCGCACGCCGTCTCGGGTCTACAGACGGCGGGGTGTAAGGTCGCCCATAGAGCATATCCCTCGCACCCCGACTGACCCTGGGCCATCTCCGGTTTCGAGATGGCCCCCATATGGTGCATAGTCGTCTCACGACTCCAATTCGTAGTCCGAGTCGACCAACTTCGATATCGAGCTATATCTAGAGACGCGGCAGCGTGTCCAGCCAAGTTCAAATAAATACAAAGGAAATGCTGGCGACGCAGCAACCGGTGTAAATTTACACGAACCATATCGAGCTACTTCTGACCCCGTCACAAGTCGAGAACTATTTAATCTACATATTGAAATGAGGAAATTTAAATTAGGAAAACTTCATAAATGTTGCTGAAATAGTTGTTTATATATTAAAGTTTAAAATCAGATATTTTTATGACTAGCTCACGCACTGAGTTATAGATAAAAACCTAGCTCACTTCCAGATGGCCTTGAAACTTGATATTTGGCATCAAGGTAGATAATGAGGCAAAGGAAAAAATCTGAAAACGTAAGATTATTGATAACTAGTTGTTGCCCGCGGTTCCGCGCGTTAATTTTTGATTCTGTTGCCCATGGGCACCTATTCTAGGGAAAGAAAGTAGCCTATGTATTGTCTAGCCTATAGTTTATCCCTGAACTAAATCACAGCCAGATTCATCCGTTTCAGCGTAATTGAGTAACAAACATCCAAATATCTTCAAAAACTTCCACATTTATAATATTAAGTAGGATTGGTATCAACAAAGTAATAACAAATTTAAGTATGAAAGTAAGTGATACACGGTTATTTTTAGATGTTTTTATGGATAGAGTTTAAACCTTACACGGAGTACATGTTATAAATCTCGAACCAAGGCAAATCAAGGTATTAGGAAAATTCTATAGTAGTTCCCCTATCTTCCACCTCTGACTTGGTCAAATTAAAAATAAACAGAAAACGTGTAAGAAAAACTATAAATTATGAAGGGCAATTCACTGTGATATTTCGAAAGTACAATAATATATGGAATATAACTCAAAAAATAAAACTTTACAACATAAATGTAGGAAAATAGAGCAATTTTACAAATAACTATGTATTAATGATGAATATCTTCTAAGCACCCTTCTTACATAAACACTCGATCTCGTCATATATGTCAAAGACTACAGTTGGACAAAAAATAGATATTATAGATAGACATAAATGTTTTATTGGAATCCAGCTGGCGCTTACTCCATAAAGCTCGTTTTAAGGGTACCTACGGCGGCGGCGGCAGATGGGAAAAAGCGGTGCGCCATAGAAACGTCCGTCCTCTGTCCGCGACAAGACACTCCCCTTCATATTACATTGTCTTCAACGGCACCCGGAGATCCTATTTAATCGATAGCCTACTTGAGATTTAAAAAGGGGAAAAGCTCTAGTGCAGGTTACACTTTACTCCGGCTCCGCCTTTCGACGCTCCTATTTCGATCTTTTTCTTTTGAGACTTTTATGTTATGGAAATCTGCTTATCTTCTGTCTACATAGGGGAGATAAAGGATTGAAGTTAATCATAAATCTTGCAAACCAACAAAATCACAATCAAGGAACTTCCTTCGAAGCAGCGGATCACGAGGTTACGATATTACCTTAAAAATGGGTCATCCATCCATATGTGACATTTTCATGTGAATTATAGCTATGTAACCTTTGTAACTAATAATTTAGATACGAATATTTGTAAGTGTATTGTTTGCGTATGTGTGTGCACGTGTATGAGAGTGTAAATTAGTGCGTTACTACTCAACACAGAAAACAGGCGATAGCCCGGTGGCGAACGTAACGGACTGCTGAGACGAGGTCTCGAGTTCGATCCTCAGTCGCCCCGGGCACACACCTCTGACTTTTCGTAGTTATGTGTGCATTAATAAATGTTAATTATCGCTCGCTTAATAATGTGCCCGGTAGATGGCAATAGGCTCGCCCCCTATTACATTGGGTCCTCAACATAACTGGCGAATCGTGGGTGTGTAATACACCTCTGCCTACCCCTTCGGGGATACAGGCGTGAAGTTATGTTATGTTATGTTATGTTATGTATATGTCCAGAATAAATACATTAGCTATTTTACAACCCGGAAAAAAGGACCGTGGGTAAAACCGTTCGGCACTGCTGTAAACTTATAAATAAAAAAAAACAAAAACATGTAATTACTCGTATTACTCATGTGAAAGGGTATTATTAATGACACAAATAAAGTAGATCGTAGTTAGTCGACGAAGGGTCGAGAGCCTGCGGATATTTGATTTGATCCCGACCTATACGCAACCTATTTGCGTTACCAGGGTTACCAATACCGCGAAGGATATACAAGAATCATGCTAGCACCTATATTCTATTTATAATATAAATATTACAATTGCGAATGGAGAAACGTTTTGAGAATATTATGATATTGTCGGCAGTTTAAGCGAATGCTACACATTGAATCCCGTGATCATGACCCCTGAAAAGCAATCGACACGTTGGTAACAGTGTAAATAATGAAATAACATCAAAAAAACAGACAGATACAATCCGTTAAACATAGTTTTATTTCAAAATGAGCAAATGATTTAACGTATCGTAAATGCATTTAACAAGAGGCAAATGAAAGACGTAGTAATAGTCCGACATCTTAAGATGAATTTTGCGTGCAGTACGTCTGTTGGCAGAATATTAGGCTATTTAGTTATCTCATACAAACCTCATTCATAAATTGTATATAGGCACGAGTACATGCACACGCCTATATATTCTAGAAGGTTAATGGTGCAGTGTGCGTGAGCAGCGGTGGATTAAAAGGGAAGGAAGAGGCTATTAACCTTCGGTACCCTTAGAAACTGAACTTAATTTAGTATAACGCTACATACATTATAGACGAATACCATTAATTACCATTTGTTAAAATGATTAACTTTCTTAATCATAGCTTTGCACTTTAAAATATGGTAGTTTACCCATTGAAATCAAAACACCACAAAAACCATATGAGGAAGTTGTAAGCATGGCTCACGAAGAAATGTTTTTATACTATAGATGAATTTGAAAAGCGTGAAGGTAGGTAGTAGCTATTATAAGAAAATATATTGAGCTAATGAAATAATCATTTAATAGATATTATTGACATTCTGAATGTGATGTGATGCTCACAATATTTATTTTTATTGACTTATGTATATGATTATAATTTTGCGTTTTGAGTGTTTAAATAATTTGTACACCAGTAATGGTATATTCTACCATTAGAACTGAACCTACCCTTTTAATATAAGACCTGTATTGACCACCATATTCAAACAAATATACATACAAGTCACGCCTCTTTCTCATTAGGGTAGGTAGAGACAACATCTTTCCACTTGCTACGATTATTATTATAACATTTTATTGATAAAAAGCTAATCATTTTAGAAGCCCCTTCCATTACCTTAAAGTCAAAATTGTGAAAACCCGCTCGCGTATAGTCAACGCGGGAAGCGTGTAGTCTGTAAAGAAGAATTTACTGACCCGAGGGTCGGACCACAGACCTGCATTATGTATGGGGTGCCCGCTATTAATCGCCCGACCTCGTTTATTATTTTAATGGAATCAATTTCTATTAAAGATGCCGTTAGTAGAGGAAACAAAGAAAATGAATCTTAAAGTGTTTTTGGTTTGAGCGTAAATTAGGCTTGGTGTACAGATATTATTTAATTTACCAACACCTTAATTTTCTTGTTTTTTACCATTCCCGTTGTTAATAAACCCCAGTTGTGTTACAATATATTTATATTTCAAATAATACTCAAGGCTTTATAATGTAGTTTATACATGACATGTGACACAGCGAAAAAGTGTGAAATGGGCATTCTCCTTTATAGTAATATTTAGAATGCTTAAAAAAATGAAATAGCCTATAACATTACAATATTCCAGTCGTCTATAATTCTATATCATCCGTAAGTTCCGACCTACTGAGTGTTTAATGCGGTCATCAATTTTGGCGAGCAGTTACGAGTATAGCAGTACATTGGACAAATGAAATTTGACAGATAAGTTATCGGTACGACGAAAGAAGAATATTAATTTAAGTAATGTAATATGACCTCAATCGGACGAGTACCAAGGCTAAGTTCGTGTTAGAAACGTAACACGATAATGTTATTTACATGAACTAATGTGTACATTAATGTATTGTGGAACTAGTGACAAATAATACCTACATTTGTGATTAAACAGTCGTGGTAAAATCATTTTGATTGATCGTATTGTGCCTTAATATATTTTGATTTAGGACAGCCAATATATACCTACATACAAAAATGTTTAGTTCGTTTGTTTATGATTCAAAAACTAAAAAAGTTCTGCATAGATTGAGCTCAAATAATGACAGGAGCGTCAAAGATGGTTTTTATCAAATTTCTTTTAGGTAGATTTCGATGAGGGGTGCTTGGTTGGGGACCTCCACGCGGTGCACCCTGGGCACAACGGAGACGGCAGCGCCTCACTCTCCTAGGGTGGGAGAGACGCTGCCGCCTACGGCCAACTCCGACCGAGGCGAGGACGGCCCTGTTGAGGGCTGTTCGGAAACTTTCCACGTGTCCCTCTGACTAGCAGATAGCACAGTGGAGTGCCGTAAGGGGGCCTTCTCGAAACCGGAGATGGCCCAGGGTCAGTCGGGGTGCGAGGGATATGCTCTATGGGTAACCTTACACCCCGGCGTCTTAAGACCCGAGACGGCGTGCGGTTTTAGTCGGTTCAAGCCCGACATAACCGCCCCCGCTGTGGACCCCCCGCTCTCCAGCGGGGGCGGTATCCGAAGGGATTTCCGAACGAAAAAAAAAAAAAAAAAAAAAAAAAGTAGATTTCGATGAAATCGATCTACCTAAAGATTTTAGATCGGAAAAAGAGAACATCTAGGACGGGACTTGAACCCGCGACCAGTCCCTTACAGGGGGAATGCTCTGACCAACTGAGCCACCTAGACACGTCCCAGATATTCGAAATTCTCCGATACATTATACGTCTTAAGGCGACGTTGGAGCCATCTACCGTAATTCTTGCGAACTACGGAAACAATGAAACTTTACAGTCATTTTTAAACATTGTTTTTTTTTTTTTTTTTTTTTTTTTTTTTTTTTTTTAAACATTGTTTTTTGTCACTGACCGTCCTAGATGTTCTCTTTTTCCGATCTAAAATCTTTAGAAAAAAGTAAGCATACAAAATGCTTAAAAATTTAATTGAATCAATCTACCTATTGGTTTCGTGACTACTGTCGAATTTTATAAAAAATTCTTCACAGGAGGTCTAGTTATGACCGAAATGACCACTGATCAAAAAGTTTATATATATATATATATATGTATGTATGGTTCCACTTCCCAAAATTTGCGGCACTCACACGGTCGCATTTTTGCCCCGATCGCTTTCAAACTGCGGTCAAAAATTGCTTGGGTGTAAACTTAGTTTAAGTTCGTAAACGGGTGGAATCCGGCCTAAGGGGACGGTAGGGCCTCACTTTTTGTGAAATCAGTTTTTCCTCAAAATTTCACGTTCCATGAAAGATATTCGAACCGTTCTAATTTTATCCCATAGTATACATGAATACCAACAACTTTTAATAATAAACCTATAAGATTAAAACTTTAACTAAAAGTGGAGGGGGGAAAAACCAAAATTTTTCGGGAAAAAAATCGTAACTTCTAACCGGTGAACATTCTTGGTGTCGGAAACATTTTTAATCGATAGGCCATTTTTAAGTCTAAAATAAATGTCTGAAAAGATTTTCGCTAAAGGTTACCGTTTACGAGAAAAAAAAATTAAACATGTTAAAAATGTTACTGTGTTTACTTGTGTGTGTAAGTCCGTAGTTCTCTATATAAAATAATATTAATTGCTTCACGAAATCTACCTGTGCGTTCCCCCTGCGGGAACGGATTTTTATTTTCTTTTCATAAGATTTTTAACGTATTTAATACCGGGCGAAACCGGGCCATGGGCTGCTAGTATATTATATACTTATATAGGGAGGCCATCAAATCAAGATAAAGGATGTATAGAAATGATCTGGGGTTCATAATATTTATTATATTTAGAATAGTAATATACCTATCCCTAGACTCAAGACTGTGGTAGAAGTTCTGACGCAGCACGTTGTTAATTCGCAAAGCGTAGCGGTCTTGGTGTTGCTATGTCGAGCGGATAGGTGATATCCGCTCGACATAGCAACACCAAGACCTAGAGCAAGTACTTAGAGATTTGACATGCATACATGAGTACCTACTTAGAATAAACTAGAATAACGTAGTCTTACAAAGCACTCTGTAACTTCTGGTCGATAATTACAAACTCTATTTCGATCTAAAATACTAATTTTATATATGCATTTAACTTTACAATTGGCTAAGTACTTTCCTATAGGTGAGTTTTTTTGAAAAAAAAAAGAATAGTGAAAGAACAGTAAAAAATATGTTGCTTCTTATTTTATAGTTTGTATTTACCGCCACACCACACTGTTACTGTTACAAGTTAAGTATGAGATTATATTATTGCTTTGTTATCTTCTCATCTTGTCGACCCACAACCAACCATAACAAATCCCCAAACACTAAAATCATGTCCACCAAAATTGGCCGCCTATACTATGCCTAGACGAGCGGGTTACTTAGATATATTTCATTCATTTGAATCAGTATGACTTGGGCATTGGGTGGGCGGCGGCGCTGAGGCGCGGTTGCATAACGTTCCCTCGGTCTGGGAGTTGGGACACATTGGCTAACAAGGAACCTAAATTCAATTAAGGCAGTTAATTTAATCCGCTTTGTGTGTCAACACCACCCTCGCGGACCTCTGATTAATCCTATATATTCAACTATTTTAATTTATTGTAAATGATGGACGAGTATTCAGTATTTGAGGCTTTATATAGTATATAAGAATGTAAAAACGACTTTTATGTATACTAGACAAGCTATTTAGAATGAAAATTGTGTCGCGGTTCGGGGGTGTGGTGGCAACGGGGAAGAGGTACAGAGTAGTTAAATAAGTTAAGTTGACAAGCGTACAAGCATAGCGCTACTTTTTGTAGTGTCATCCGCATGATACTTTTTTTTTGTAAATACATACATATTATACATAGAAACACCCAGACCAATGCAAATATACATTATTTATGCATACAAATATTTGCACTGAGCGGGAATCGAACCCGCGCCCCCTTTTTTTTTCGTGCGGAAATCCCTTTGGATACCCCCCCGCCGGGCAGCGGGGGTGGTTATGTCGTGTCTCGACTAAAACCGCACGGTGTCCTCCCCAAGTGTGCGTTGCCGGGCACCCCGGGTAAGTCCTCGAAAGGATAACCCCAGGGTTGCCGGCGGACTTTGGCCGCCACCGCGGCCTCGCCTGGCGGGGTCGGGTTTTATCCCGCTTCGGTGAGTTGGCAGGCGTGTGTAGGGCACACACGACACGCCTCCGCCACGGCCTGCTTCTGTAAGAACGGTGAGTCGGCCAACTGCCGTCCTCAGGCCCCGATCATGGAGGTCGTCGTAGCAGTCGAATGCACTACCGCTACGCCACAGAGGCCGTGAAGTCATTGATATGTAAATTTCATATGCAATTCTTCTTGCTTTGATTTGATATCTGCTTCTAAATATAGTTTTCAATTTGAACCCACTTTTAGGCAAATAAAGTGCTTACAGAAATTGACACAGCAATAAAATAAAAAATTATACATAAAATTAAAATGCATGTCTCCATTACGTGAAATTAGTAATATGGTTGACGAAATTTGGGTGTTTAATATGCTTCTGCCAAAGATGTGAGTGTGAGTTACCAAACCAAAACATTTTATTCGTTAGTGTTATTAATTTTATAGGAAGAGTGCAAAAAAGCAGCAAATATCAAAGAATTTAACTTACTTTTAGACGATTACTAGAAGACTTGTACGATTTGTGTGACTTTGTAATATACACAACTAATTCTTAAATACTTACTTAGTTCTTTTTAATAATAATCAAATTCAAAAAAGGGAATTTAGTGAATTACAATGAAATCATATTATAAAAGTAGTTATCATTATAGTACTGAAATTGTACTTATCGACTGGTTATACTATATATCTATATGCATAGTATACCTAATTTTGGCACGAATTCGGAATGTTCCAATGGCCAAGCCAGTATCAATCGATTTGCCGCTCTATCTGCATCCACCAACTAGGTACGTTTTAATGTAAGGTCCATCGGTAAGGCCCATCATGGAGGATTGGCTAGAGAGGCGACACGGAAGCCTCTCGTACCGACTGACGCAGGTGATCTCCGGTAAGGGGTGCTTCGGGGACCACCTGCATCGGATCAGGAAGGAGCCAACGCCTGAGTGTCATCACTGTGACGCGAGCGAGGACTCAGGGCTGCACACGCTGGCGGACTGCCCGGCGTGGGAGGTGCCGAGGCGTGACCTCGTGGCAGCCATCGGGGTGGGAGTCCTCTCGCTCGGCAGCATGATTGCGGCAATGGTGCGGAGCGCGAGCGCGTGGGCCGCCGCCGCCTCCTTCTGCGAGCATGTGATGCTCGCGAAGGAGATGGCGGAGCGCGCCCGGGAGAGGTTCAGAACCCTCCCGGCCCGCCGAGCCCGCAACACGCTCGCCTCGCGTCGCAGGCGACTCAGGCGCCGGAGGGCGCTTAACGACCTCCGTCCTACATGAGCGCAGGCCTGGGGGTGGCAGGTGAGGCCGCCTGGCACCCCAGCAGAAGCAGGCCGGGACGGTGGGGCGACTAGCGCCCCTCCCCCAAACCGGGGCAAGACGGGGACACCGTGGTTCCCAAACCCGAGGGGGCCATCTCGAAACCGGAGATGGCCCAGGGTCAGTCGGGGTGCGAGGGATATGCTCTATGGGCAACCTTACACCCCGGCGTCTGCAGACCCAAGACGGCGTGCGGTTTTAGTCGGTTCGAGCCCGACATAACCGCCCCCGCTGGCCGGCGGGGGGGTATCCGAGGGGATTTCCGCACGAAAAAAAAAAAAAAAAAAAAAAAAAAGGTCAAAGGAAAAAAAAATAATCAAACCCAATATTCTTTTGGTCTTAAACATCAAACTATATGTGATATTTTCTTGTTCTCTATTTTACTTAGGCACTTACAAAGAAAAGAAGCGAACGTTAGAAACATCTCATTTATCGTTTAGCCCCTAAAACCTATTCCTAAAAAAAAAAACAATGTATAGATTAGATAGGTGTCTGACGTTATGTTTATTTAAGTGTGTGTATATTTACCTCTAATATTCACAAACCTAATCTAGGACAGTTGAATAAGCAACTATGTTAAATAGTACCATAAAAACGCCACGTCACTGGGTGGTGGTCTGTCCGTCCGTTTCTTGCCGAACCGGACAGGATTTTCCACTCCGCCCGACTCTCGGCCGTATTTGTTTGTGCCCCATGCACACAAAACAGCTCCATTACTCCATTTACTGACAAGAAATATATAGTGAAAAGGGCGGGATCTTTGTGCCTTACACTTCTAAGCAAATTCCAAAATATATCAGGCAATGGCAAATATATTGGGCAGGCTCCCTTTACAGTTCGAATGCTTGTATGTATGTATATACACGTACAATGGAAATATTGCTAATGGACGTTTCCTCGTGTTAGAATACCTTTACCCCTGCCTTCCGTATACCCCTGCATTCCGATACTCACAGGTATATTTATATACCTTTTTTTTTTTTTTTTTTTCGGATACCCCCCCGCCGGCCAGCGGGGGCGGTTATGTCGGGCTTGCACCGACTAAAACCGCACGCCGTCTCGGGTCTTCAGACGCCGGGGTGTAAGGTTACCCATAGAGCATATCCCTCGCACCCCGGCTGACCCTGGGCCATCTCACCACTAACAGCATCGCTCATCCTGTCTCCTCTGAAAGCAGAGGAGTACGGAGAGCGATGTGTTCCCGCCACGTTGGGTATTGGCCGACGATCAATGCCAACCCTATGAAGGGGTGAAGGGGAAGCCATTGACCGCCGCCCAGGGTGTACCGGCCGCTCCGATTCCGTTCCCCCCGGACTACAGCGGGATCGGAATCGGAGCGACACTCGAGGAGGTTACCCAACACACACCCCTATATTTATATACCTGTGAGTTACCGTTAGTAGATGACGACTAAAGTTTTGATGTATTCCATTATAGAAACAAAATTTAAAACTACATGACGATTTCATTTTGAAAGATTTTGAAATCTGTGTTTTAACACACTTTTATTATTTCAAATTTTTGGCCAAGACTACATATATATGTAAGGGAATCTTGGTAGTCCATAGTTGGTAGATGAAGGTATACGGCGCAACAAATCATTCTCTTCCATACTTTCGTGTCGCCGTCACCTCCTCAGTTAATTCTTTCTGGATGTATCCTCTTTCACACAGTTCGTCCTGAGTCTACCTCTGTTTTAAACAAATTCTAATAAAATGGTAATATGTAACAACCGAATGACAATTCATTTATTTGAGAAATAATCCAAAAACGGTGAACTCACCCTCTCATCGGTACTCTAGTTTATCTTCTGTTAATCAGAAGTATATACTAATAAACCGAAATATATGTTATTTTGACCAACACCACTTAAATTGGGCTAAAGATCAGCCGGATCACGAACACGTATCCCAAAAATAAGAAGAGAGACGTTTTTAAGAGATCTGTTCTAGTACTCAATCGAATGGGCAATCATGATGAGGCCCCAAGTTTTGTCTATCTTAATATTCTTTAAAATCTAAAGTAATTTTTGACATTCTTGAAACCAAAATCGAGAGTTCTCGCGTAGGTAAATCAAATAGTTAAATATTTGTTCAGACATGTTTTTCTTGAATTTAATTACACATTTTGCCACATTCAAAAGGGCTTAGAAGGAACGTAGTAAGGTGTTTTGGATTTAAAACGGTAGTTAAGCCTGTTGGAGTAGTACTTCTATGGGCTCAATTACATTTTTTTCAATGATTCACCTAAGCTAGAAATAAAATATTTGTTAAATATATACACAATAAATTATTGCGTTCTTTTTTTACCGATTTTAATGAACAAGAGGAGGGTGATGTTAAATGAGGTGACCCAAAGTAAAGACACCTGCACACTATCTAGGTGAATAAGTACCAAAATCAATAAATATCTTGATTTTATTGAAGTCGGTATTTCTTTTGCCAAAAATATCATACATACCTATGTTTTATATATTAGAAATAAAGGCTCATTTAAAAAAGGTCCTTAACCTTCATACAATAAAACACGTTATTATACTAGCTGAGCTTTCGAAACTCTACTGTGAAAGTAATACTTCTAATTACAATTAGAGCCGCAAAGTTCGAACTATAATTATGGGTATAAAACCAACATAATAGCACAACGGCGTACAATATGGTACTTATACGACTACTTCTACGTAGTACCTAAGTGTGTGGTGCTTCGAGAGCGTTAGTTTTCTCTGCCTATTGTGCTCCACAATAACAGCGAACACTTTTCACTCTTTTTGAAAGTTCTGTCCAAAGAAAAACGTCCATCCCTGCGTTCAGCGTTCTGTTTCTTTGTATTTTGGTTAAAAGTAGAAATCTTTGTTTTGTGCGTATAAATATATCCTTTCTATTCCTGAATTATATTATCGGCCATCTTTTTGCATAAAGTATGACTTTGCACAGGTAATATATTATATTGTATTCTATAATTTTGATGTGATGCTAAGATTAATAAATATAAGATATTGAATTTGAACATAATCATGGAGTCAAGCTTGTAGATTAAGAAAGGGATAAAATTTAGTGCGCCTTATCACTCCCAGATTCAATGAACTGGCCGTAAAATGTAATAAGTGCTAACTGCTAACTCACCTTAAGGGATGAAATGTCGTCCACGCCAATTAAATTTTAATTACACCGGCTTGCCAAACGCCAAACTTTTAATACGTAGCTGCGATTAATTAAAAAAAGGTTACTGACGAAATTTAAGTTTTCGAACGGCGCAAACGAGTTGGGCAAGCGTCTTGGAATTTCATATCCTCGTTAGAATGCCGAGATTGAGCATTCTGGAGATTCATTTCACTGTGGAACTTCATTTTAAATCAGATTATTGCAGTGTATTCGATCCTAGTATGCTACCTTATTATCCTACTTTCTACTAATATTATAAACGTGAAAGTATGTGAAAATGTTTGGATGTTTGTTACTCAATCACGCTCAAACGGCTAAAGGGATTTGGATTTTGAAATTTGGTACAGGGACAGATTACAGTCTGGAATAACACATAGGCACTTTTGATCCCTGGAATGGGTTCGGGAATGAAACGAGATCGGAATTTCACGCGGGTGAAGCCACGAGTAACAGCTAGATTGATTATATAGTGTCCTGCGCTAAAGCTATCCAGTATTCGTATAATTAGTGGCAAAAATCTTGATAATTTATTCTCGCGCCAATCAACCAATCATCTATACATATAATAAAATTGTAACGAGGTGGAAATTGAATATTAAAAAAAAAATTGCTATGTGTTCTAACGAACTTGTGCGAATGTGTGGAACGATACCGATGCCAAAAACGTTATTTTTCAATATTTATTTGAGCTTTTATTATCGATGTACGATCATCACTTGAAAACCGCTGAACAGATTCAGTTGATATTTTGCAAGAACATTTTTCTAGGGTGTGGTCATATACTGCGCTATATATCATCACGCTATTATAAGTGTGATAGGAGCAGCAGGGTAAAATCCACCAAATATATTATTGATAATTTCATTATTATTACAAAGCAGATCATTAAGAAATTCTGAAGTTCGATAGAACACGGACATGGTCAACGTTCGGACTATAAATCATGTCGGACTCTATAGCTAAAAAGTGATGAGAAGTAAAATATGAAATCGATTAGAGAGTCAACCTTTGGTAATAAATATCATCACGCTATTATATTAGGGAACCGAGTAGAAATAATTTCAACAAAAACTAATCACGAGGTCAAAGGGCCCGCGTCATTAGTAGATCAGTCCTTTTGTCTTTTTGGTTGGCAAGTGAGTGCCCATGTGCGAACCATTTTGTCAAGATTTTTGCGCCTTACTATGAAGCCTGAGCCTGAGAAATAAAGTGTCATTTTTTGAATTTTTTAAGGCTACCGTGAAAAGAGGAGTCTCCTTCTGCGCAGCGGAAAAGAAACGGGTGGGCTTTATTTTAGGCCCTATATTTGACTGCACCCTGCCCGATGCTAAGTTAGAGTGTAGTTTTAGAAGTTAGTTAGTAACTGGTAGTAGAAATTCGATGACACAAATTTGTCACAAAATTCGGCCGGGTGGGTACCACCGTGCACGATTGCGAAAAACCCTCCATAGTAATCCAACTTCGGTTTGATTGCGTTCAGGGGTCAGCAAGTGCATAGCCGGGCAGGGGGATTGTGGTCGCAGCACTAGTGGGACCGGTGAGTGTCACGCGGTGCTGCGAGGACAATTCTCTTCCGATGACGCCGTCAAGCTGAGCTCAATGGTGGCAACCATTGTTAACATGGTACGTGTATGTAATGGTGACCCTCTTTCCTGAGACTTTACCTTCACCTTACCATCAGGCGAGGTGAAGTCAAATTGACGTGTCCTAAATATAAAAAAAAAAGTTAACGCTACCATTCCAGATGGTATTCCTAAAATGGTGGTCCCTTTCATGGCGGCTTCAAGGGATGTTTTTCCATGCCTTGCTTATTATAAGAATAAGAGAACACGTATTTGGGTAAAGCATTCCATTTCTTTATCGTATGATAAAGAAAGAAAGACACTTAGAGCGCTTTCACAAAAAAGACCCTTTAAAACAGCGCAATACCAGAGCATTTTGATTTAAAAGTGTAGGGGTTCACGTTCTTTTACCCTATAGACGCAACAAAAGATGTAAGTAACAAGAAAACGGATGGGTTTAATCAACTAAGGATACCTCAAATACCTATGTACCTCAGTCGAGTTACCTAGAAGGTCCTAAAACTTGTACCGTGTATTGTAAACCAATGACTTCTATGTATACTAGACTGGCTGTTCGGTTATGACAACGACTGGACCCATAAACATTGCGCCATTTTTTGTTGCTGTCATAGTCACAGAGTATATTAGAGCATAACATAGCAATATTTGTATACTTAGTCTGGCCATAAATACAGTTACAATTAAAAATAAACAAAATATTACATTTGAATTTGGAATCTGTCATTTTTATATGATTGTTCATTGGTTTTCTCATTTTGGCGCCAATACATTGTACAATATTTTGCGATATATAATGGAGTGCGGTGATAAATAGAACCTAATCGCTGTGATTGCATTACACAAAGTAGGTCAATGGTCATGGTCATGGAGTCAAAGATTATATACCTATAATCTGAATCTCGGAATCGGCTCCAACGATTTCATGAAACTTAGTATACAGGGAGTTTCGAGGGCGATTAATCGATCTAACTAGGTTTCATTTTTAGAAAAGTCGAAAAAAATACACCCAGATATTTATTTTAGATGAGATCATCAGTGTAGTCATCTGTAAAGTCGTGTAATTGTGCCAAAATGCAACTCTACGTATTTTATAAAAAACTTGGAAATATGTATACTTAATCATTATGTAAAACCGAGTGATAAAAGTGTTAATTAAGGTAACTAGTTTTTTTTACATATTTTACCGTTTATTTAGATTGACACAAATGTATACAGAGATCATTATTAATCTATGGCGAGGAGGCCCGTGCTCTTCTCCTTTTCCCGCCTCACCCCTGAAGTGTGACACACTTTTTGTTCTAGACTGCTTGTCTAGTATTCTAATAGTGTTGCAACGGTGCGGAATAATAAATTAAAAATAACTAAAACTGCGGAAAAATGTCGTATAATATCAATTCTTTTTTAAAATATAATTCTTATTGATTTTGTTCTTGATTCTTACAGTAAAGTTAGTCTCAAATATTTTTTTTAATTTAGAATTTGAATTTCAAAACTTAACCAAATATACATTCAAAACAATTGATCTCGAATTGAGAACTAAAGTCTTAAAATCCATTTGTTAAGTACTACTAGACTGGGCGTCTGTACAATGAAATGGAAATCCCAGCGCTAACTAAACGAATTAACCATCCTAATTAGACCTCAAAAGTAACAGCATTAATAAAATTCGGAGACAAAGCCTAACAAACTCAACTAACTTCAATTGTCTACTTGTAATCTTTTGAAGCGTGGTTGTCGGTGGCGGTAGCGGAAACGTGGACCACAACTAGCGCACTCTGGCGGATGCGGAGAGTTTAACCTAATTTTATTGTAGGGTGAATTGTGAAGGCTTGGACCTTCATGCTGTAGTAGGTTTAGGTCGCTCGGTTCTCCCTATGTGTGATGTGGAGCAAGGTTATGTATTGTAACAATTATCAAGCTCATACAGTCATTTGTTATTTGTTGTATTAACGCGCTAAGAGTTATCATTATCATTTATAATTATCATATATAGGAATTATTGTGTATCTATTAACACTAATTTCATGTTTTAATCAAAAATAAAACTAAAGTTCTCTACAGTGCTGAAACAAATTAGTAATCTAACTCAAATATTTAAACATGCAGCGGTAGTTTCGTTTCTAGAGAGCAGTTTGTGACATCCAATACGATTCGAGCAACGTTTTTGTGTATATTTCTTACGACGTGTGTAAAATTCACCAAAGCTAGGGTGACCATTTTTTGCATTCTTGAAGCCGATCTAGTGTACAACGGCCAAACCCTCAAGGACAGATAGCTAAAACTTAAACTAATCTTACTCCTACTAATATTGTAAATGTGAAAGTTTGTGAAGAATTTTGTGTTTTTGGATGTTGCTCAATCACGCTCTAACGGCTGAACGGATATGGCTGAAATTTGGTACATTTATTTGACCAAATTTCAGCCATAGCCCTGCAATAGGTTCCCATGGGTTGCGAGAACGAGAACAGAATTCTACAGCTGGTAATACATAAAAACAAGAAATAAATATTAAAATTAAAAATATAAATAATCAGTCTTACTAAAATGAATGATTTTATGCAAGGATTGTGCTGATGATGATGATACATCTAGCGCGATACAAACTTTTGAAATAGGACAGACTGTGTATCATGTAGCACCAGAATATTTACCAAGACGAAATAAATGAGCCAAAACTAGCTAGGTTTATCTTGCTTAGTTTACTACATCACCAAACCCTGAATACCATGTAGAACCAGAGAGTTTGTCAAGACTAAACACTTGAGCCCAAACTCGATAGGTTTATCTTGTTTAGCGTAAGAGTTCCTATGGCCACCTTCCTACACCATCATCAGCCTAAACTTGATAGGTTTATCTTATCTGAGAGTTTGCCAAGACAAAACAAATGAGTTCAAACTCGAAAGGTTGATCATGTTTAATTTAGGAAATGCTATAGTAACCTTCCTACTCCATCATCAGGTACTCCAGGTCCATGGTACATATCAATGTATTGTCATCCAAACGAAACGTGTATTAAAAATTTAATCTGAATCGGTTGAGGATATCTGATTTCATAATTCAGTTGCAAGATTAGACCCGAAAAAAACTAACTAAAAAACTACAAATATGATCTCATCGTCACCGTCACAGCGTTAGTACTGGTAATCTTGCACTTTAACATCCGGGGTCCGCTCTCCTACTATTTTTATTGATCTGGCTTATCTTAGCTGCTGCCATCTGACCTCCCAACCCCAAGAGCAAAGTCCGTTAACCAGCAGATGTACCGGCTAGCAGATGAGGTGTGCTTGGACCCCAATGATCTTGGTAGAGCCCCTTACACCTGTGCTGTATCTGCACTTAACCTATATATATATATATATTTAATAGAATATTCTTCTTCTTCTTAGTCGTTTCCTCAAGACTGATGGACGTGATCCCGCTGACCCACTTCAGTCACCAACTTCTTCCAGGCTATTCGGTCCTGAGCCAAATGTATTGCTTTCTGCAGCGTCATATTGGTGGCTTCTCTGATCGTATCCGTCTTGACGGCGCGCGTCCTCTACTCCTGGCGCCCTCTGCACGGCCAGTGAGAATCGCCATCTCCAGACTATCCAGGCCTCGCCTGGTTGTGTGCCCAAAGAATGTGGGGACCCTTTGCGTGCACAATAGAATATTAGTAAGCGAAATGACTGATATTCCACCCTAACCCCTCCAGCTAAGCCTAATTACTTGTGTTAGGAGTGGGTTCACCTCGATAGTGTAAAGGCCAGGATTCGAACCTGGGAGCTCTCTATCGTAGGATCGACTCCTTAACCACTAAGCTACCGAAGCTTCGATATAATCAGATAATAAGGTCTAAGTGTATCAAGTTGAACTCAGATAACGTAGCAGAGAATAATTGTGCTCTATTATTTTGCTGTTAATAAATAAATAAGAAATGTAATAATATAGGTAATGATTTATAGTGTTGTGCGGTGAGAGCAGCAGTGTGGGTGGCCGATCAGAAGGTGGGTAATATTGAATAAGTTGCGATGGCCAAGTTTCCGCTAAACATCATTTTACTTAGACGGGCGGCGATCTGTGCGGAATTTTGATTGTTTTATTAGAGCGATAAGTTGTAAGGACGTTATACGGCGATAGTTTTAAGTCGTGTAATTGAATATGTAAGTTATATAGGTTTTAAAAGGGGTATGGATAATAAAAATTAATCATTTTGAAAATAATAACGTTCATTAGGAAAAGTTTGTAGGTAATGATGTAATGTACTCTAATTATAAAATCGGCCAATGTAAATTATAAAATAGCTCTTTTCTGTTTTTAATGGGACTTGAACGAGGGGCCTGACTCAGGCCAGGTGCTGGTCGCGGCCATTGTGTTTCCGGGCTGAATCAGAGCAAAGACGAAAGGGATCTGACTGCGAAAACGTCTCCTTGCAGAATTGGCATCTATAATAAACTCATGTTGTATCTCGTGTGAGAAGTTTTTCCAAAGTTCTTTCACTCATTCATTAGCCACTGGTATATATTTGTCTCTTATGCTGACAGCACAGTGTCCACAACGGATGCCTTTTCGGCTTCCTAGGCTTATAACAAGCTTTGACCTTTGGCATACAAAACTAGTAAAACAAAACAGCAGTAAAAATTTGTATGCTTGAATATGTCTATTTGCATTGGTCTAGGTGTTTCTGTGTATAATATGTATGTGTTTACAAAAAAAGTATATAATATGTTTATCCGCATTCTAGAATCCATAACACAAGCAAGTTAAATCATGCTTACTTTGGGTCTAGAAAGCGCTGTGTATCGTAAAATAGAATATATAGAATGAATTACATTACTACATTCAATTGCATCATCCTTGAACTTTGGTGCTCGAAGTCTACTCCTCTCCTTTCCTTATAGATTGGTTGAATGTTTTGGGCCTTCGATAAATTTGATTGGGCCTCATACACCCTTACAGTACCATTCAATTGGATTACATTCAGTAAGATTAAAATTAATTAGTATTGGACATTTCGATATAACTATAATTGTATTTTAATAAAAGTAAGATATCGAACAGGCAAATATATATCTATGAAGGTATTGTAATATTCCACATTCGGTGATCGGGGTAAGTTAGTTCGACGCATGTTTACCGCGAACAGGGCACTTCCGTCGGGTCCCGGTAAAAGAGGGAGACCAAAGAAGTGGTTTGATGACATGCGTGCCATAGTCCCACTACCATGTATGCCCAAGATCGTGCGAAGTGGAGAAGGAGAAGCAGGAAAGCGGACCCCGGGCTACAAAATGTAAGCCTCGGATGCAATGCAATACCTGCACGAACTCTACTCGAAGCAGTTCGAGGTTCAGTTAGTGAGATCTTAAGCATCAAAGTAAATAGGCCTCTAGATAGCTAATGGCGTCGGTCCTGCAAAGTGATATTCAATTAATATGTCAATACGATATAGTTTAGTGCAGCATTTTAGTTTTGATTAATCTCGGTTCTTAACATTGGTGAAATCCAGCCTAAAAGTGTATTTCACCAATGTTAAGAGATAATATCTTGAATCTAAACTGCGTTGTCACATTTTACTAAATGATTTTTATTAAATAAAATATGAGAACTTAGTTTAGTTGAATGGATTTTTGCTAGCGGAATTCAGCTTAGAGCATATTTCACCAATGAAAAGAACCGAGATCAATGAAAATTATAAATAATAAATAAAACTAAATAATTATTTAAAAGTCTATTTCACCAATGTTAAGAGATAATATCTTGAATCTAAACTGCGTTGTCACATTTTACTAAATGATTTTTATTAAATAAAATATGAGAACTTAGTTTAGTTGAATGGATTTTTGCTAGCAGAATTCAGCTTAAGAGCATATTTCACCAATGGAAAGAACCGAGATCAATGAAAATTATACTGTATTGTTACGATTTACTCATGAATCTCGTTGAATGAAACTCAAGAACCCACTTCAGTTCACTGGTTTTTTATTACTATAATTGAGCCCTAATGTTATTATTATAGTTATAGTTGTTACAACTCGGTTCACACGCAAGTGCATTTATTACTGCGAAAAAGAATATGTATTATGTGCCTTATTAGAATGTCTCAAGTTAGCAGAAGGTTGTAATAAAAGTCACTCGTTCCATAACCCACCTAATGGCGTCTAGACTAAATAAATAACAATTTTACAAAAAGCTCATGCTTTTCAATTTTTCAAATCACCTAAGAATAAAAAGTAATGGCCCTTCGTCTTGAGTATATTTATACTCTATTAAAACTGAAAGTCATAAGTTATTGGTACTTGAGATATCATACTGTTTTTCGAGATTATCGAAAGACTCTTGAGTCTTAGTAGTTTCAAAGGCAAAGATCAATGACATTGTTCACAAAGATTTTGAAACCAGCAGATTTTATAACTTACTAGCTATTGCCCACAGCTCCGCAAGTATTTAAATTTTCTGCGCAATCTACTTAATTTTTTCTTGCTAAAAAAAATGAAGTCGTTAAATTCGTGCTCAAGTTATGGCGTGACCAATGGAAACAAGGATTCATTTTTATATAAATATAGATAGATAAGACGTAACATCTAGTAGATAGATAGATAGAAGATAGAATACTCTTTATTGTACACCACAAATTATTATATAAAATAACTTAAGTCTAAATATAAACTTTATATTAACTTTCAAATCCACTCTATTTTACCGTGTCAATTGTACCACTGTATAGTGTACAAATAATTAATATATTTGGCCATTCGAACATGAACCAGGAAAAATGTAATTGTTTTCACGGTCCACCAAGATTTTTGCGACTCAAAGTAATCAAATCAGCAAGTGGACATCTGTCGGTGTCCCTGCTGATTGACGGATGAAACTTCGTCTCAGGGTTCAGGGGAGTCAGTCAGCAGGCGCTTCTGTAAAGGCCATGATAAACTAAACAACGGAAAAGAGGTTTAGAAGGACTTTAGCTGCTTTTACTCTAAAGTGCAAGATTCAGATGATGATGATTATATGCTTATTACGTGAGACTGATAACTGTGGGTACCTCTTTCTATTATTTTGGGTTAATATAGTAATATATAATATAGACGCTTTGGGTACTATCTTCACCTATCCTAATAACTGAGTAATATCATATTTTAGTTAGGGTCACTGAAAGTTCAGGCCTTTCTCAGGTCGAACACGTAACAGGGTCGTATGGTGGGCGGCAGACCCCACTAGAAGATCTCATTGTACGCACGCGACGGACCGTGCAGGTACGCTACACGCTATCTCGCCGATTTCTACAGCCTCTAAGACAAAAACACATGTGCCTTTAGCGAACACCGCTTAAGAAATAGCAATACTTTTTATAAAACCGATTCGTAGGTGTCTTCATGAAATATAAAATTTATTGTTAGGGTACTTCTCTGAAACTTATAATGGTGCTGATTCTGATGCGCGTCTCGTTGAACTCCATATGAATAGATAAATATATTATTTATTCTATGACTAAACTGTCTCTAAAATGTTTTTATTTGAATTTGTAAACTTCATTCTGGCATCGTACTCAAGAATTGTATTAAATGTTGACTTTTACTTTACTTTGTGGATTAGGTACGTCATTTCGATAGGATGACATCAATTTTTAGTCAATGACTTTTATATACTTGACAAGCTGTATAGAAAAAAAAGTGTCTCGTTTCGTGGCTGAGACAGCAATGGAGGCCCCTGCCTCAGGTATCAAATCTATTACCGGGAGAAATGGCTAAGAGTTTTATTGATATACTAGCTGTTACCTACAGCTCCGCCTGCGTGAGGTAGGGCTATGAAAAATAGCTTACGATACATTTTTTTAGACCTATCTACCTACCTACAAATATATAGAAAAAAATCCTAAGAATCGGTAAAGCCATTTCGGAGGAGTTCGATAACAAACACTGGGACGTGGGATTTTTATAAATTAGATTTAATTCAATAAATATTAATCCTACAATACTCGTAAGTACGCATTTTGTAGAAAGTCGGCATTCAGCTACTACCATTGTCTATAAACTCAGTACGATCCATGAGAAATGATCATACCTATATATTATATCATAAAAATAGCGCCCTCCGCTATCCGTAGTTTTCTTACCTACTCCATATAAAAACTGTGTGTTCTGGCGGAGTTACAGTCACAGCGTGCTGTGTACTTAATTCAGACAATTGGTATAACAACTCTTGTTCCTTATATTGTATGGCATTATGAGTTGTGCAACTAAAAATACTCTAAAGTTAGAACAATAATTTATATTTAAAAGGAAACAATAAAATTTATAGTAAAGCAGGGTGCTATTTGCTTCTCCGGCAAGATGATAAAATGTGCACGAATGATTTCTCCAAGTCAGAAAGATAAGATCAACACTGACCGCTCGGGTATAAAATATTCCATCTTTTGGTTACATACGAACATATTCTTCCTTCCAAGTCGATGGCTCTCTTATATCAATGTCTACATAATTTACTATTAGTACGAGCATATTATATAGACAATGATACATTTTCCATACAACTCTAAGAGCGACGTTGGATACAGTTCTAAACATATTAGTCAGCCAATCAATTAGCTAGACAAAGGCCTCTCTTAATGTGTGCCATAGCAGCCGATCCTCCTTCTTAAGATGTAATTCAATCAAATAAAATCAAGGCATTGATGTGCTTTAAAAGTATTCTACAATATATTATACCGTATTATGCTCCGCTTTTTTTTATAATTTAAACGAATAACAGATGAATTTCGGGATAGGGGCTCAGCCTAAGACTTTCAAATATCAATACTCGAGTTAATGTTGCGAATCAATTTTTTGTTACTGACTTCAAAATCAATGAATGGTAACTTTCAGAAGAGGTAAGTCCACCTAGGGCACCTGCCCAAATATACAATATACGAATACATTTTAATAACATAGAATAAGTCTTTTATAACTAACCAAAATGAGTCGTCGTTACTTATACTTAAATAAAAATTATTATAAAAGATGACTTCATACCTAATTGTTGTTTAAACCATTACGATAGAGTTTTATAGCACTCTGGTCAGAGTGATAGACTTCGAGTGCCGTACGGTGGGACAGTGACAAGGTGATGATGAAAACAAGTACTTACATTTTGTATTTGATTCATTTTTGTAAAATGCCTTCCGAACTCCCAGAGATCCACACCAAATTTTAACGCCCAGTTTTTGACTCTGTAACAATAATAACATAAGTTTAGTATAATCCGTAAAATTAATTTTCAATTATAGTATCTATTCAGATAGAAATCTATGTGTTTATGTTTTGACTATGTATTTACTCCTATACGCGGGATAGCCGCTTACAAACTCGGATACTCCTTTGCAACCACAAATCTGATTTCAACCAAATTTGAGATGGTCATAACGACAATCTAGGGGCATGTTTTGAAACCATAAAATTAAAAATCGGACATACCATTGAGGAATTATCACCGAAAAACAAATTTACCATTGAAACTAATGGAAAAAGTTCGCGCGCGCAAAAATTGAATTTTTCAGATTTTGAAATAAAAAAATAAATGCTCGCTCAGCTCAATTTTCTTGCGATCGGCTAACTGCATCGCATCCCTAGTTATTATATATTTATTTTGACTATATATTTTTTATTACACCATTCAGCCATTGAACCAATTGACGTATGCTACCGCATACGTCAATTGCTCCGTCTGCTGTCTATTTTGGCCCCCAAGTTTTGAAAATGCGGTAACCTTACAAAAATAACACATGACGTACCACTGACGTGAAACCAATCTTTTTTTTAGGTTTCCGTGCCTCAAAAGGAAAAAACGGAACCCTTATAGGATCACTTCGTTGTCCGTCCGTCCGTCTGTCAAGACCGTTTTTCTCAGGAACTCGTGGAGGTATCAATCTGAAATTTATATCTAATACTCAGGTCTACTGACCCTTGGAGCTGTGAAAAAATCAAACTTCTAAGCCAAAGCAATCAAAAGATACAGCCGTTTATGCCGCCAATTTTCAAAACTCGCACGGGAATCTAAACCTACAGGGTACTTCCCGTGAACTTAGAATCTTGAAATTTGGTACGAAGTAACGTCTTATAGCACAGATAAAGGAAAAATTGCGAAAACCGTATTTTTTTAGTTACATCATATAATAAAAAATGTTATAAATTTCATTTTGCAATAAAAATACCATAACTATGACTCGATTGTCGTGATGGGTGAACTTTTACTTATATACCTACAGGTTTGTACGGAACCCTCGGTGTTTGAGTCCGACTCGCACTTGGCCGATTTTTTTTAATTTTTAATCCATCAATGTTGGACTCATTTTTAACTAAAAATGTCTAAAAAAGTTGATCATCATCGTCATCTGAGCGTTGTGTCCTGATTGCATCCGAGACCTTCACCTTGAAGCCCGGAGTCCGCTTTCCGGCTTTTCTCTCTCCATTTCGCAAGATCTTGGGCATCCATGGCAGTGAGACCAGTGGCACTCTTATCATCCCTTACGAAGTTAAACCAGCTCTTTTTGGGTTTGATTAAGTTGACCGTAGAAGTTTTTCAGAAGTTGAAAGGTTGGTGTTCAGATATTTATATATAATATACACATTCATACGCCGCAAAAAAATTAACGATATAGACACAAAAAGTAGATATCATAACTTCGCAGGAAACTATTTGTGGAAGGCAATCCTCGTCTCATTTACCTACCTGTAGCTACCTCGATTGACATGAGAAAGGAGACCTATTGGCATTAGAGACATCCACTGTGAGGATGATATCTCGTAGAAGAACGGATTGCGGTGAAATATTTGGCGATGCCGATAATATATGCGACGGGCCGTGTAGCGATAAGGATAAAATAAAAAGGTTCAGAAGGTGTCGACCTTCTTCTAACTACATGGATCAAGTCAGTCGCAAGAATCAGCATTTTTAAGGAAAAAAGGAGATAATATTGTTTGTATCATCTATTAATTTCAAAAATATTCTACTTCACATTTATAATACTTATTATAAATGTGAAAGCTTGTGAGGATCTATTTGTGAGTGGATATTTGTTACTCTATCACGCAAAAACGGCTGAACGGATTTGAATGAAATTTGGAACATACCTAGATACCTAGTTTATAGTCCGGAATAATACATAGGCTACTTTGTATTCCGGAAATATGTATCTGTTGGTCACGGCAGCTGGATCTACAGACCTAATAATAATATATAAGTTAATAGTTTAAAGAAATAGAAGCAGGGGAATCTCATGAAGTGTGTAAGGGTAGAAGGCTGTTGCCTCTGAGTATATACAGGGCGTCCCACGGCAATGCCACATGGAAGGAAAGTACCTTAATTATTGTAGATAGGACATTTTACTGAAGGAAGACTTTAGTTTAATTTTAAAAACTATTTCAACTGCATTCATACATTTTTAATAATTGCCTCGTTGAACCGGGAATCGAACCCGGTTCACGAGAAAAAAAATCGGTCTGTAGTTTTATGATACCGATCGGAAGGCATCATCATAAGGGTTATTTTTTTCTAAGTAAATTAGTATCAGAAATAAAGGGACCATGAATTTTAACATTTGATGTGAAATTTTGTTCAGAAAAATGAAAAGCTGACATTGCCGTAAGGACATACAACTGACATTATCATAAGTACCTACCAGGCCACTCAGAAAGTATTGCGAAAAAAAGTTTTTATATATGAGAGACTGGTCAGTTATAATCTATTTCTAAAATATGATTATTTATGAGTAAAAATAAGTACGTTCCAATTTAAAAAATTTTCTCTGCATTTTTTGCAAGATAATTTCAATCATTGTGTCTCATTGAAAAATGGATCTGCGTCGGGAACATTTTCGCGCTATGATTTTCTACGATTTCAAGTGTCGCCTGAAACCAGACGAATCGTACGATAGACTTCAAATGGCATTCATGGATGAAGGCCCTTCCAAGGCGACCGTGTATCGTTGGTATAACGAATTCAAGCGCGGTTGACTGACTTTGGAGGATGAAGTAAGAAGTGGTCGCCCTTTGACGGCTGTTACGGAAGAAAACGTGCTAGCAGTGAAAAATTTAATCCAAGATAATAGACGAGTCACATATCAAGTGATTCAGCACATTCTTCAGATTGGATCGGGAAGCCTTCACGAGATTCTACACGTGCATCTTCGTGTGAGAAGGATAGTTTCACGCTGGCTGCCGCACAATCTCACCGATGCTCAGAAGCAGGCCCGGGTGGAATGGTGTCGTGATATGATAAACAAGTTTGAAGCAGGCGCGTCTCGGCGTGTGACAATGACATCATTACAGGTGATGAGTCGTGGATTTATCAGTATGATCCAGAAACAAAACGCCAGTCGACGGTTTGGGTGTTTCAAAACGAATCAACACCTACCAAAGTGAAGCGATCTAGAAGCGGAGGGAAGATTTTGATCGCGAGTTTTTTCAATTTGTCTGGCTACTTGTTATCAATCCCTTTACGAAATCAAAGAAGCATCAACGCTGAATGGTACACTACCAAATGCTTGGCAGAAGTTTTCTCTGTAGTGAGCTACAAGCGACCAAACACAGGGCTCCGAGGGATACTACTCCACCATGACAACGCGCCCGCACACACCGCTCTTAAAACGAGGGACTTCCTGGACAGCACTCCGGTTAGACTCCTAGGTCACCCTCCTTACAGCCCTGACCTTGCACCGTGCGACTTCTTTTCATTCCCGAAAATAAAAAATCAGCTCAAAGGGATACAATTTTCGTCGCCGGAAGATGCGCTGTCAACGTTTGAGCAGGCTGTAAACGAGGTATCTGCGGCGGATTGGAAAAAGTGTTTTGAAAACTGGTTCAAACGCATGAAACTTTGTATAGAGGCTGGTGGAGAGTACTTTGAAAAGATTTAATAAAAAAATATTTACCTATAGAACACTTTTTTTTATTTTCGCAAAACTTTCTGAGTGTCCCACGTATTACTAATAAATTTACCTACCCACTTGAGAAATCATTTCCCTATAATAATTTAAGTGCATGATAAAATGATAAAGAGATACGTAATTAGTAGGTACCTGGTACCTGTACCAAAAACATAACTTTAGCCTTATAATGGCATCGCGAAAGATATCCGGATAGAAATACACCATCTCGATTTGTTATGAAACGGTTTGTGGATAATCTGCTAAATTTGGGACGTTTCGATCATCGCATAACACAACCGCGGCACCAAATGATAAACACCGACGATGAACTCGACATTTTGATATACTTTGAGGTAAATCCTAAAAGCTCAGTGAGGGAAGGTGAAGAAGTAATCGGAATTTCGAAAAGCAAAATACACCGTGTTCTGAAAAAATACAAATTCAAAAGTTATGTTGAAGGGCGATTAGTACAAAAATTAATGCCGGGTGATGCTGAAAGACGACTTATTTTCTGCCATAAAATAGAGAGGCTTGTCCTAGAGGTCGGTATCATAAAACTACAGACCGATTTTTTTTTCCGGACCGGGTTCGATTTCCGGTTCAACGAGTCAATTATTAAAAATGTATGAATGCAGTTCAAATGGTTTTTAAAATTAAAATAAAGTCTTCTTTCAGTAAAATGTCCTATCTTCAATAATTAAGGTACTTTCCCTCTATGTGGCATTGCCGTGGGACGCCCTGTATATAGTCATCATCCTCACAGCCTTTTCCTAACTCAGTTGGGGTTGGCTTGCAGTCTAACTACTATAATTATTCTTCAGTTCTATAATAATTAGACCTGGGCCTGTAGACAAAATGACATTCTGACTCTCTGGTTGTCGAACTTTTTAGGGCTTCAACATCGGTCCCGATTGTCATACCATCTGTGGCATTCGTTAACTCGTTGCGAATGCCACAGATGTTCGTATGGCAATCGGGACCGACGGCTTAACGTGCTCAACGAAGCACGGAGGGGTCTCCATGTGTTAAGAATGGTCACCCACCCTGTCTCTGACCAGGCTAGCATGACTTATCCTAGCAATATGCTAATTATCATCAGTTACCACTAAGCCACGAGCCCCTCAAGAATGTGTATGGTATGACTACGAATTGTAAGTGGACTATGAGTTAATGAGCTTATGAAAATTGTTATGTAATTGTTTTCGGAATTAATTAAGTAGAAAGAAAGAAATATTACATTATAATCGCTCTTGCTTTTGATTGCGTTGACTTAAAAATTTGTTTTTTTTTCACAGCTCCAACGTACTACTACTATTTGAGTATTTGATATACATTTTAACTTGATACCTCCATGAGAAAAAGTTATGTGACAAACAAACGGATATACTGACTACGAAGTAATCCTATAACGGTTCCTTTTCTCCTATTGGGATACAGAACCCTAAATATAAGAACTTTATCTATTTCTAAGTAAATACGACGTCCAAAAATACGGTTCAAACATAATAAGTATATAAAATGATGGACGAAATGAATTCGGGAAATTCTGAGAAAAGAAATTAACATTCATCATAAGCTTGTGACGGGGAAGTAAATGTGATCAAGGAAAGAAGGTTAAACATTTTTTTCCACTTTGCTCGCCACCCCTTATTCGTACAAGCGTGTTACACTCGTACAATTTGTATTTGTCGCAATACGACAATATAAATGTATAGCCATCATTGTTCCAGGATGAGCCCTATTTAATGAATGGGTCGGTAGATACCTACTGATCCCAAGTCGCGATTGAAAATATGTGTCTATTAATATGAAGATTCTTGCACGTACTTTTTAGGGATCAAAATTGGGATGAGTTCCTGTTTAAATAAGGCAAGATGAAAGCAAAAAATGCTCATATTTAGAAAAATAGGATTAAATAGGATAGTCAAAATGACCACCAATAAGTATATAAAGAACATAATACAGATTAATGAATATTACGAGACTATAAAATAGCAACTATGAAAAATTTGTTACGGGAGCCGTACAACGTAGATAGCAGTTATATTTTGAAGCTATAATAATTTTCTGGAGGTTTACACTCTTGAGACTGTAATGAAATCAGCATTATCAGACATCTATGTTGATAACAAAAAGCTGCAGTTAAAATAGACAGTGAAATATCTATTGCAATCATAGTATAGAGAGGGGTACGCCAAGGCTGTATATTATCTCCACTTCTTTTCTACACCTACGTTAGTAGTTACACGAGAATGGTTATTAACAGTGGTTTTTTTTTCGTTAAAGCATAATTTTACCAAAGCAAGGGGCTTATCCTTAACTTTACAAAACTTAAAACATTGAATCTCTAAGAAAGCACAGCATGACTCAAAGTCATTAATTGGAAAAGAATTGGTAGAAAAGGTCAAAAAGTTCAAGTAATGTTCAAAGTAGAATAAATGAAACTGGAGATGCAAGAGAAATAAAAGTTCGCATGGCTCGCTCAGTTGTCTTTAAAATGAGCAAAGTTTTGTGTGATAGAGATCTGATGCTCAACCTAAGACCTACGTATGCGGCTATAATAACCTCTTTGTGCTACTGTATTGAATGGAAACATGAACTCTCATACTGAACATAATATTTAAGATAGATATAGGTCTTTAAAATGTAGGTATTCTGAAAACATCACAGCGGGACCAAGTCACGAACATTGATCACACGAATTTGACAGTTATTCGCAATGCCTAACGCACTTCGGTCACGTCATAATTAATGACACATAAATACAAATTACTTCAGCTCAGAATCCAGAGAAAGATACGACCTAGATCTGGGTGTGACTAGAAATAGTGTTGTAACCGCCTTCATAAAATATAGGAACAACGTGTTCCCTTTAATTTAATGGGCACTTTTGCTGTTCAAAACCTATACGCGTCGGGTCTTCTTTCCTTCCTTAGTCCAAGTATCCACCTGCGTGGAATACTGAACTGGCCTACAGGAGTGTCTTCCCGCGATAAAAAGTTGTCTACGTGCTATTCCACACTATAATCTATCTCTGTGCAAATACATCTCGATGCATTCATCTGTTCCGGCATGATTGATTAATAAACTGCCACTTAAACTTTCGCATTTATAATAAAGTAGAATTGAATGGTGATGATATAGATAATCAAGCGAAGGACGGAAGGAAGCTGCTGAAACTTGTGCCCATCGCCTAGTTAGTGGCGTTACAGAACGTGTTTATAAAGAACCGATCTATTGATTTCGTATATAGTGCAACAATCACTTAAAACCACGTGTCAAGTCGTTTTGATCCAGGATGAAGGGCCTCTCTTGTTTGCAAATCTGGTCAGACTATCTTTGATAGCCCTACGACATACTATACAGCCCTATAAAGAACCAAAGTAAGAGAAGCCAGCCAATTAGGATTTCAAATCAATAAACATTTTTGAAATTGAACACTTAAGTTGAATTGCGTGCAAATATGTATAACATACGAAATTCCATACAGATGCCCTCAAGCAATAATTACTTAAATATACCTAAAAAATATTCAAAATATGAAACCATTGCCTCGAAGCTATTTAACTGAACTGGATTTAATATGTTTGGATTAGTTAGTAAAGGTTGACTTAAGAATTCCAATCTACGCAGGGGGGATTCATATTTTACACAAATATTCTGTAAGAATTTTCTTCAGCTTCAAACGCTCTATCTATTCGGGATTATCCGTCCTTCAACTGTGATGAAAAATCGATGGATTCACTGCAACGAAATGAGGTATAAGTAGACTTCACCGTGCGTCGTCTAGACTTTATATTATAAACCCAATCTATATACTTTGTTTAAAACTATTTTACATGTTTTTAAATATCTCAATTTCAAATAACTAATAAAAAATCTTTTTGAAAACAACGAAAGCAATAATTTTACGCAAGGTTTTTCCTGATTTCAAAAGCTTGTAGCGCAATTAAACCATAGAGAATTTTTTTGCACTACAAGTTTTTGAAATCAGCACAGCCCTTTGCAAAAAAATATAATTTTCGTTTTAGTACAACAGATTTTTTAAATATAAGCTTGTTTTGCAAAGTATTTAATCATATGTTTTATTTTCAACTTTGTAGTTTTAGTAATGACATGTAGCACCAGAGTGCTTGCGAAGACCAGACAAAGAAGCTCAACACGACAAGTTTATCTTGTTTAGTTTCAGACCACCTAACGTCTCCATCTTCAGACCTTTGATATCATGTAGCACCAGAGTGTTTACCAAGACAAAACAAATGAGCCCAAATTTGCTAGGTTTATGTAGTTTAATTTAGGAGTTCCTATGGCCACCTTCCTATTCCATCATCAGACCAGCTCCATGGTACCATTTTAATGCATTGTCATCCAAACTGAATGTGTATGCAAAATTTCAGCTCAAAGGGTTGAGAATAATTGCTTCAAAATTCAGTTGCCAGATTTGACCCATACTAACATACATACAAACCAAGGTAAACAAAAGCTTGTAAAAATAGAATGTTTGAGGGTATTAGGGATTGGCAATTGATTTTAAATTGGATTGCCATCATCTGGTTGCAATAAATTGAAAGACCCTTTTTTTGCTCCATAATGTTCCAGGCAAATTCATATGTTTATTCAAATTCTGATAGAAATAATACATGGTTTAATAAATTTTGAACTTTTCATAATACTTCTTAAGTCTCGTCATACCGTAAAGTGAGAAAACTGAAAGTGTGGATGAAGAATATGTTCACATAGTGCTACTAGAAATAATGAATTTTATTGAAAAATAATTGTTTACCACCCCTTAGAAAAAGAAAGAGAAAGAAAATTGCCATCTAAAAAGTAACAGAAAATATAGTTTTGATTAGGAACCAATACTGTCGTTACCAGAAATGTATGTATGTATGTAATGAATTTTTAGAGCTTCTCTTTCGTTAATTCGTTTTTTTATTGGTCTTATCACGTCCCTATCTACGTTAGAGTAAGTTGATAACATAAATAATAAGGAATAATGAAGAAAAACGTAAAGGACGAGAACGGTTGACCGAATTTTTGAGCAAAACTTGGCTCTTATTTCCTTGTTCCGTTTCGTTTAATTCAAGTTGTTCCACAATGCCCTCATTAGCAATCAGAGGATGGTTCGCGGGCATTGTTCGCCCAAGTTCGGCCGTCACCGGCACCGGTTCGGAATTTAGAATTATTTAAAATGTTCGTTTCGGTGGCCGGCAGGTGCGCGGTACGCCGCCGCCAGCGGCATCTTTGGGCCGTTACATGCCATAACATGGGGCTCGCCGAACGCCTCAAGGAAAAACCTTTTGCCAACAAAACGACTTTTTCAAGTAGTCACAATAGTCACAGATAGATTATTAGATCACGTATTGATGGGCATACATTTTTAGATTATACAATCTATGCACGTCACGAACTCACGACACGTCTCAATGCGTTTTAATATTTAACACAGTGTAATCGTAGTCAAAGACTCGAGAAACCCTTTCTTTATTAATATTCTAGCAGGGTTAATTTATTATTTGTACTAATTTTTGAAGTGCCAAATATCAAAAATGTACAAAGTTAATATTCAAGTTTTCACTTCTGCCGACACTCCCGGAGAGCAACCCTTCTTTTTTTATAATAGGTACTAGCTGTTACCCGCGGCTCGCCTTGTGTGAAGTTCTGATCTCATTACAGGAACCTATTCGGCTATTCTCCGGATAAAAAAGTAGTTTCTCTTAGTACGACGACGTTGATACATGAAACCATGACAGGGAAGTTATTTATTTATTTATTTAAAATTTATGCACATGTAATAAAACACTACAAAAATTGGAAGGTGGAAAGAATAGTACAATGGTACTGCTTATTGGTTATTGTGCAATTGAGATTCTGTAAGAGGCAATTCCTGTAGAACTGTATAGTACGTGACTGTTCTGATTATGAGCTCCAGGTTCTGGCAAGCGGTCCGGGTATAGAAAGGAGCAGACTACTTCAATAATTATTTACTATACATTCCATTATATAATTGGTCGAGCACACATAAAAAGGAGAAATCTCTGCAAGGCTAAAAGGTTCAATACGTCCTGTGAGACATTCTACTTGAAACTTTTCCAATATTATTAATATTAGAAACAAATCTTTTGGAACAAGTTTCCCAAATATTCGATACTAATAAATAGAAAAAGGTCTTAACACTGCAGCGATCCGCTTAAAATATCTTGTTACTGTAATCGGTTTAGCCCTGGCGTTGAGCATAGGGTTTCGTCGGCCGGGGCGGAGGTAAACCGACTTACGTTTCGCTAAATTTAATATCATTTCATTTGTAAATAAGTAAATAATGTTTAAAATACCATGACTTTGTAAAACTGGCTAAATAGGGGACATCAAAGAAGCCCTATAAACGACTTATCTAATTTATGATTGCTATTTAATTAGGGTAGATTGTAACAGGCCTAATTTAGTTAATAATGAGGCTGGAAACGATGAACAAAGTTACTGAAAATATCGACATTACGGAGAAATATCTCCCTGTAATCCCGATCTAAATCGACATTAGAGGCTCGTTAAACTTAATTCTTGAGATGAAATGATATTTGAGTTGGAGCGAGTCGATAACGCGTGTTTTTTAATAATCAGCGTCACCGAGTGCTGGCAGACAGGGTGTCAGACGCGCTGTGCCCTTACGTAAGACAGCCTCCGTAGTACGCCGCCAGACCCGCCCCCGCGCCTGGCTTGCCTCCCGCGGCCCGTGCTTCACCCGCGCCTCCCCCTAGTGACACCCTCCACCCCGCTCTAGATCAATACCGGAGTCGGCGCCTTTGACATGTGCCCCGCGCCGCGTGCCGCTCTGCAAATATTTACGTTGTGGAAACAGATCATAACTAGTTTCATTTGCCTGTTTGTACGCTGCGCGCCGTTCTCCTTGCCTTCGATGAAAATCAATTTATTTGATGAACATCTAATTTACGTACCTATCAGTTATTTTTATTTGATAACTTTTGCCTTATTCACTGTATTTAAATTTATGGACAAATGCTTTATTGGAATGATTTATATTAAAGAGTTCAAATGTTGCTTAAAACTTTGCAGCTAAAATAGTTTGGCACGTTTTAGCCCACTCTATTTCTCCGTGTGTTCTTCTGGATCGCCGAAAAAGAATCGACAGGGGCGGATATTAGAGTTAGCATTTTTTTTGAAGCGGTGACCATGATCGCTTGAATATCGGTTTCAACTAGTAACCTGATACTAAGTATTCCTTGCAAAGCAATATCGAAACAGAACGGATGTTGTGAAGCAGTAAACCGTTGAGAAAAAATTTGAATGTAAATTCGGCGAGTCTCTCGCGAGAATGGGACAAAAAAGACGAAGCAGCAGTGACTTTATACGTATTTATAACTCAGGTGCTTATTAGTATAGATAATAGTAAGTAAATATTATAAACTTTGATTTATTGCTTAAAATAAGATTTCTTATGGCAAGGTTCTTTTTTTAAAAGAATACTAGTAATGTGGGCCACATTTTACGGATATTTTCGTTAAGTTCACCATTTAAGTTCAATTGCTTGTGTAAGGAGTGGGATCACATAAGTGGTTAATGTAAGGGTTCAAACGCGCAAGCTCTTAATTGAAGTACGTCTTAGATATCACGCCATAGTCCCTTCTGGTAGATGGTGGTACTGGTCGGAGGAAAGATAACGATTAAACCAAAGTTAGCAGTTACGATTTCGCCATTGTTAATTATATAAAGTAGAGACAGAACGCTGCTTTCGAATCTTTCCGCTTAGCTTCCTACCACCACTGGAGCGGTTTGAACCGGGAATTCTTCCTTTCTTTTTTCCATTTTCCTGTATCCTGTTCACCTCCTCTGCATAGATTGCAAGTGTAGCAAAGTGCGATTGATACCTCAGGTGTTGCAAAAGGTCATAAGGCATGATACTTACTTACATTTACGTAAGTCATCAGCATTTAAAAAAGAATGTTTTTGACAGATTCCTGAAGCATTTTACAGATCTATTCTATGCTCTTTCTGAGATTGAAAAAACCCTTTGAAAAATATACCACTTCTGAAACCATTGATGTTTTATGGGTAAGCTAGGTTGGATCTGATGAGCCTAGGCTACGAAAACGAGTGACTGAATGTTGAATCTTTTACTTTATCATTTTCTGGACGTGTTCACATAGTCGCAGTTGGCGGATGAAGACTTACATACAAAAGTTAATTTAAGTAGTGCCCCCACAAAAGCCACAAGAAACCGATAAAAGTTGCAGTAGGGGGGCGGACTTCATCAGATGGCAGTCGATCCTATAAAAGCCAGGCCAGACCACTAGACGATGGATTAAGAGGGTATACCCCGCTCAAAGGTACTCGCTTCAATAAAAGCCAGAGCAGGTCGCTAGAAGGTGGAGGACACCACTCGGCGGCAGTCGCTTCCATGAAGGCGGAAACAGGTGCACCCGGAAACAAACTAATGAAAGGAGGAGTAGGAGGGCAGACCCCCTCAACGGCAGTCACACAGTCACACAATAAATTTAAATAAGTGGAGTAGGAGATTGGATCACAACAGTTGGCAGTCGTAACCATAACAACCAGATCGGTCTACTAAAAGGTTGAAAAGGGAGGTGGGGAAGTGGGAGGACGGCAGTTGCTCCCATAAAAGACGAAATAAACTAATAAGACATGAAGTAGGAGGACGGACTCCGAGCTCCGATATGTAAGACTTAGATGCGTTTAGGGGAAAATATTGTATATGCACAAATAATCTATTATATATTGGCACTTGACTGTATTTTGTGTGTATAAACATAGTGTAAGATAATAATTGGGTGTAAATCTTAAGGCTTTCACGGCCGGCGTTGCATGTAGAATATACTGCTTCCGGGCTGTTTGGCCGTGTTCCATTTGAAACTTGTATTCCAGGCGTTTCGTCGATTACTGCGGTCGACATCTTCAGTGGGCCAGGTCCGGACGCCGTCGAGTGCGGAGAATCTTCCTCGGCGGCGACTTCTCTGCGACTGATCAGTCTGGAATACAAGTTTCTGATGGACCACGGCCAAACAGCCTGGAAGCAGTATATTCTACATAAATAATTGGGTATATTGTTTTAATGTGTTTATCATTGGCTAGGTGAACGTACTGGTAAAAAGAATATATTATGTAACCATAAAATAATGCGTGTGTTATGTGTTGCCTGTGTGTTACGTGTGTGTTTATTGAGATATGAGTATATGTTACCACAAGTGGTGAGATCTGAAGGGCTATAGCATCCCTTATACCTTTTAAATGTGGAGAATTAGGCTGGAGTGTGCTCTAGTCCTCAAAATTGATCTGCCACAGCTGTGTACATGCTCATGACCAATAATAGATATATTTTGACCTTCGCCAAACTGCATTGCCATCCAACCGATGGCAATGCAGTTTGGCGAAGGTAAAATTAAGAATTTTGTAATTTGTTTACGTGAATAATCGCTTTCGTTTCATTTCATTTCATATAAAATTATTTCATATGTCGCGCCACCAACACGTAGACTGAAAATGGAAGCTAAAGGTATAGACCGGCTATCAGCGTATACGAGACAGGAATACCAATAGCTTTTTTTTCATTGCCAGGCCATGCAATTTACTCCTAATATAGGTAATAAAACCTCATTTTATTCGCAATTTATTAAACGGTCGGGGTCTCAGAGATATCGTCTCTAGTTCGTATTTGGACTCTCACCTACATAAACAGATGTGACGTGCAATACCGTGTGGTTTTGGTTGTTGCAAGTCCGACATACACCTTGTCATCTTGCATGCATGCTCCAATGCAAAATAAGCAATACATTGGGATTACGGTCCAACATACCATACTGTCAGTTGATACCTGTTGACAGTTTCTTTTCTAACTTTATTTTTAAACTCTGGGTGTTGCAACTTACAACAAAAAAATCATCTAATCGAATTATTAAAATACTTTAAAATACATAACAGTAAAAACATTTATTTTTATTTCATATCTTATTTTAAAATTAAATCAGTGCACACATATTCGGTGTATATATATTATATATATGGCGTATATATTATTGTTGTAACTATGTAGGTAGGAATATCTTGATATGTTATGAAAAATAACGATGGTTTTTTTTTTGTTCTTAGCATATTCTTGGGATTTGGATAGCCAAAATTCGAGCCCCCTTTGAAAATATTCTGTGCTTCTGTAAATATTCTAAAAATTTTCTGTGCGACGAATAGTTGGCCAAATCTAGCGTAAAAACAATTCGCATTCTAGATAGCGGCCGCGGAACAAAGGTTGCGACCCTACAAACTTGGATTTAACTTGACACTAACCCCCTTTAGACATCCAAAAAATAAAATGTCACACTAAACCTAAAAGACTAAATATCTGCTTTTCGTCCATCGTTTCCTTAATATTGGGCAAATTATAAACTAAGCACTAGCTGAGCCATCCCAGCTTCGCACAAGATAATCCTATAACCTGATTGCAATGCAACCTACAGTACTTGGATACTGGAGGTTACGCTATGCCTTACCTATATACTATATGCCTTATCTATTAAATTTTTCGGAAATGCAAGCTATAAGTAGAAAAAGTTTCATTGCAATCGGATGAACTGTGCGGCAGTTCATAAAATACGAACAAACAAGCTATCTAATATTGATCCTACTAATATTTTAAATATTGGTTGCATAGTGGGTTGGACACCTATTCCATTCATAATTTTTACGTGAAAGAGTAGCAAAGCTCTACTCATCCCATCACACATTCATCCATCCTCAAAAACTTTCACATTCATAATATTAGTAGGATATTACATCCCACGTTTAGAGACCCATAAGTCGTCCTGGCGCGCATGGTAATTTTCTACCGATTCCCGGGTAGTTAATTGTAGCGGTTTGTGGGACGACCCTAGTGCCCATGGAATAATTATATAGACAGCTCTGTTTGACATATCAGGCGACTCAGGCGCCGGAGGTCACTTAACGACCTCCGTCCTCCATGAGCGCAGGCCTGGGGGTGGCGGGTGAGGCCGCCTGTCACCCCGGCAGAAGCAGGCCGGGACGGTGGGGCGACTAGCGCCCCTCCCCCAAACCGGGGCAAGACGGGGACACCGTGGTTCCCAAACCCGAGGGGGCCATCTCGAAACCGGAGATGGCCCAGGCTCTGTCGGGGTGCGAGGGATATGCTCTATGGGCAACCTTACACCCCGGCGTCTGTAGACCCGAGACGGCGTGCGGTTTTAGTCGGGTCAAGCCCGACATAACCGCCCCCGCTGGCCGGCGGGGGGGTATCCGAAGGGATTTCCGCACGACAAAAAAAAAGAGGTAGGCACCGCGGTTTATTTTTGGTTAATTTTTATGTTATACCAAAATCCTTTTATCTTACTTCGTACTAATAAATGTTAAAAGTTTGGGAAGATGTTTGGATGTTTGTAACTCAATCACGCTGAAACGGCTTAACGGATCTGGCTAAAATTTGGTACAGGGAAAATTATAGTCTGGAATGACACATACGCTTTTTATCCCTAGAATAGCTTCCCATAGGTTACAGAACGGAATCAGAATTCCACGCGGGTGTAGCCGCGGGCAACAGCTAGTGTAAAATAAATGATTCAGCTTTGATTCACACAAACATTCATCGGACACGGTAACGACTTACGTCATGTGGGCCGTGAGCTTGTTTGCCACTGTAGTCATATTAGGAGTGCTCTGACATAAATTTATACTTTTTTCATGTTTTAAAGAGGAATTCAATAATTTTTGAAGTGAAAACTTCTTTAGCGGCGTTGTGCACTATTTTTGTAATGGGTAAAAAACGTTAAACTCGCGTCAGGACACGTGCAGGTCTCGTGTCCTGATTCGAAAATTCGTAAGACGTTTGCAGACAAATATATAGAAGCGCTAATTTTACACTGAACTTAACAACCTTGGTGGCGCGTTCGTCTAATGAGTGGTCGTTGAGTTCGTCAAGACTCAGATCGATTCCGACCGAGGCCCAAGAAACACTTTTTGTCATCATATAACTTTTTGTAATATTTATTCTATTTTGTGCCATAAATCTATTGATATATAATACAGCCGCGGTAGCCTAGTGGTATGGGTAATGGACTGCTGAGACGAGGTCTCGGGTTCGATCCCAGGTTTTACCATGGCACACACCAATGACTTCTCGATGCTTTTCGAAGTTATGTGTGTATTTATCGCAGGTTTATAAGTGCCCGGTTAATGGCAATAGGCTCGTCACCTATTCATTGGGACCTAAACATAAACGGGCGAAATGTGGGTGCTAGCACCTCTGCCTACCCCTTCGGGGATATAGGCGTGAGTTTATGTTATGTTATGTTATGTTATGTTATAAAATGGAAATTAAACAAAGTGCATCTATTAATGTAAAAATTAACGAAGAAATAGCGACAGAAAATGAGTAAGTACTTTATAAATATATTGGCGATGATGGTTCTGGTAATAATGATTGAGAAAAAGTCGTTGAAATTAGGGATGGAAAATGATTTTTCTGAGAGACTTTTTAATGTAAAATAATTGTAATAGTTCTGAAGTGTTAAATTTTTAACATAACTGGCGAAACGTGGGTGTAATACACCTCTGCCTACCCCTTCGGGGATACACGCGTGAAGTTATGTTATGTTATGTTAAATTTTTAATGTAAAATAAATTGTCATGTTTGTGTTAAATGAATATTGAATGTTACCACATAAATGATAGTACTTTTATACTGATATTTAAAGCAATTCGTGCAAAATTATTCCATAACCATTCCAAAATATCAAAAATGCACAACGTTAATATTCAAGTTTTCACTTCTGCCGGCATATCCGGAGTGCAACCCGTCGTTTTATTTTTAACGAGTAAAGACAACCCTAGTACTAGGGGATTATAGCTGTCTAGGGTAACTTCAGAAACATGTAAATAGGCACAAAGTATATTCCCACTCAGAACAATTAATCTCTGAATTGTTCCAAGAATTGGGTATGTTCCATACTTAAAATTAATGACGGACTTATTTTTCCTAGTCTTAGTTACTACTAAGAGTAGGAAAAATTATGTTCGTTCTTGTGTTACTGTCCACCCATAATCTAAAAAGTAGTTATTTGACGATAGCTCGGCATGAATTCACTCCTTTTCATTTTATACAATATCCACAGAACTCATAGTTTTGAAATTTGATAAAAAGAAACGGATTTGACTTCACTTCACAGCCAGTGGTTAAACCAGTGACTCCAAGCCGTGGCAGTTGACGTGACCACTTAAAAATTTAAGACAAGGTAAACTATCTACGACTCACCAACACGATTGTCTTATAAACTGACAAGCGCTTCGAACAAACTTTTATAGCTAAACATAAACTGTTCAAGACAATAAAAATAATAATAAATTGTTCAGAATGTTGTAAATGCTTTTGTTTTTTTTATATCTCTTTTTTCAAACGCAATGTAAAAATTGTTCATGAGTAAATTCTGAATACTGAATATTGTATTTTAGAGTTAGTTAAGTTCAGTATCTTGGACTAGATATCTTACTGAAAATATTTAAGCTAGAGTTTATGATCGCTGTACAATTTTACTTTTTTTCGCAAATAACCATCAGTATGCAAAGTTCCAAGATGGATTTTAGCTATAAATAAATTTAGGTCGGGCGTTATTTTTTATTATACTTCCCACTAACATTACAAATGTGAAATCATTTATCATCTTGGCATTGTTAACGGTTGCATTCGAGTCTTTCACCTCAGAGCCCGTGGTCCACTGACTCCTCCTCCTTTTGGTTTGACTTATACGGCTTTTATGGGAGCAACTTCCGTCTGACCACCCAGCTCTGAGTATCAATCAGCACGAAACTGGAAATAGCTCTATGGGCAACCTTACACCCCGGCGTCTGAAGACCCGAGACGGTGTGCGGTTTTAGTCGGTTCAAGCCCGACATAACCACCGCCGGGGGGGGGGGGGTATCCGAAGGGATTCCCCACGAAATAAAAAGTTTTCCTGGCTTGCAGATGAGGTTAGCCTGAAGATCTTATACCAGATCATTTACAGATGAGGCTCTTGTGGGCTTCCCTGTCGGGGTTGGGGGTCAGACGGCAGTCGCTCCCGTAAAACCCGGAATATTGAAAAGAGGAGCAGGAGAGCAGAGCCCGGGTCACAAAGTACTGCAGGCTTTGGATGCAACCGAGATTGGCGCTTGGATAAAGAAAAAAAAACCTCTCCCTACCCATTCGGAGAAACGAAAACCCATTTAGAGAAATTAGAATTGAACAAATTATGTTCGGAAATATTTGTCTTGTCCGCATCATCGCTTTGTAATATTCTGGATAAAGTTAACTTATCTGAGCATAAAATATCATTATTGCTTCGGGTTATGAAGGTCAGAGAGCAATCGCACCGTGAACCAAATTGATTTTCTGCTGTAGGTATATATACCTACTTAGGAATAATCAATTTGGAATATGGTAGGTAGGCATATGAAATATTAACTTCAAGTCTAACTAAATAATATGAACAGTCATTGCCTTCTAGACCTTCCCTCGGAGCCTGGACTCCGCTTTCAGACTTTTCTCCTCCACTTCGCACAGCCATCGGCATCCCCGACATTGAGACCATTGACTCACATGGCATGACGACGTAACGGATCACACCTTATGACGTCAAGCCAGCTTTTCTAGGGTATTCCCCTCCCACCGGAACCCAGCAGAGACGATACAGTCGAAGACCTTCTGCGTGTCCAGAAAAAGGCAATACAGAGGGGTATTATTCGTCGTGTATTCCTCCGCGGGAATCATTTTGAGAGTTCAGATGGCAATAGCTCCCGTAAAATTCGAAATAATCCAAAATTTGGAGTTGTAAGAGAACCGAGCCCGGGCTATAAAGTGCAAGCCTTGGATGCATCTGGGATTGTGACTCGGATGAAGAAGAAGTAGAAAATATATACCATCCTTCCATAGGTTCCATCCTATGATCCCACATTACATTATAATACATATTACTCGCATGAGGTAATTACATGACGTATAAAATAACGAGGGTGTAAACTGTTCTGATTAAACGTTATAGTACTTAAATCAACTCGCCGCTTAAATAAACAAATTCATTTACATCGTGTGGCACGCAAAGAGACAGTAGTGTTTTATTTTGTTATTTTGGGAGCCATAGCGGTAATTACCGACAAATCATTAATGTAATCACTGAGGTTTACACTATTTAGGGTACCGTTGCCAAATGGCAAAAAACGGAACCCTTATAGATTCGTCATGTCTGTCTGTCTGTTCGTCCGTATGTCACAGCCACTTTTTTTCCGAAACTATAAGAACTATGCTGTTTAAACTTGGTAAGTAGATGTATTCTGTGAGCCGCATTAAGATTTTCACACAAAAATAGAAAAATACAATAACTTTTGGGGGCTTCCCCATACTTAGAACTGAAACTCAAAGAGAGATACTTCCAAAGTGGTAAAATGTGTGTCGCCCCCACCCCCCCCTGCAACTTCTAAAATAAGAGAATGATAAAACTAAAAACAATACATGATGTACATTACCATGTAAACTTCCACAGAACATTGGTTTGAACAAGATCTCGTAAGTCGTTTTTTTTAATACGTCATAAATCGTAAAATGCAATTTACCTTTCTTTTTTTTTTCTTTATCTTGCAATGGTTCACCCCAGCACGAATCTATTACCGAAAACAGCAACTCGATAGCTCATCTCCTTCATACCCAAAACCGTGACAGAAAATTGGCAACGACGACGTCGACGACAACTCGATAGCAATAGTGTTTTTTTTTTTTTTTTTTTAATCCTAAAAACAAGCATTACTATGTTACTTACTGCTCACTTCATGGGCGAGACCGACTCGCACTTGACCGCGTTTTTATTATTTATTGACACTAAAATATATTTTACATTGGGATACCGATATCAATCATCTTAGCATTGTTTCCTTTGTATCCGAAGCTTTTACCTCGGAGCTGAGGGTTCGCTTACACCTTCTTTAGATTTGGCTTATACGGCTTTTATGGGAGCGGCTGTCATCTGAGCCTTGTCCGTCAGAAGTGCTTGCAGGTGAAGTTAGCTTGGCCCTGAAGGTCCTACCCTCGGTGAGGACCTACCCTCAGGCCCCTTACACCTATGTATACACAAATATACCTAGTCCAGCCATAAGTTTTGTTACAAATGAAAATGCATTTTTTTTTAAATGAAGTAATGTAATATTATTAAAATTTATACCTACATATTTATCAAAGTCTTAGCAAAAAATAAAAAATATATTTTATTCGAAATGGCCACCTTTGACTTTTATACAGGCCTTTAATCTATTTGGCCACGAATCTATGGATTTACGCACTGTTTCCAAGGGAAATTTTGCCACTGCTTGCTCCAAAGATTTTTTAAGAGACTCAATGTCGCCGTGTCGTTTAGAGCAGGCCATGCCCTCTAAAACTGACCATAATATGTAGTCTAAAGGGTTGAGGTCTGAGCTTCAGCTCTTATGAAGTCCGGAACATTGGTTTCTAGCCAGGCTTGGGTAGTTCGTGCCTTGTGACCAGGAACAGAGTCCTGCTGGAAAGTCCACGGTATATTTTTAAAAAGTGTATTGCTGAGAGGTTTCACAACATGATTCAAGACAGTATCTTGATACACTTTGGCTGAAGTTTTCACTCCTTTTTCACAAAAATGTAGGTTTGTGACTCCCTGATAAGACACACCCTACCAAACCATCACTAACTCAGGTTGATGACCACGTTGTACCTTTCCGACCACTTGAGCAACTGTGAGCGTACACTTTATCATTTTGCTTATTGTAGTGTTCTTTTGTGTTTTGTAGTGTGTTAAAGAGGATATTTCTGTGCCTTTCACCTGCGTATCGCGACAGAAGGAGCTTTGATCGATTCACTCTCTTTAATCGTAAAGATTGATTTAGGGCATGTCCTGTATATCGACGATAAGTACCCAGCTTCAGGTTTTGTTTTATAATACGTGACAGAGTCCTAGCGGGAATCTTCATTTCTCGCGATAAGATTTTTTGCTTCCTTATGGGGTTTCGACGAATTCTGGCTTTAACAGCCTTTGTAGTTCTAACAGCACACGGCCGCCCCGATATTTTCTGGTCTTCGACAGACGAAGTGTTGTTGTATCTATTGATAGTACGATATACGAACATATGGCTGATACCAAGTTTTTGAAGTGTCTGGAATATGACCGACGGCTCCATACCCACTTTGTGCAAGGCGATCACTGCGATCCTATTTTCTTTAATACCCCATTCCATATTGTAATTCGATAATGAATACGAAAAAATATGTGAAAGGGCGCGAAATCGAAAGAAGTTTTTAAAATAATATACGTGTTCCAAATTCAAAACAATTAAAAAGTTGAAAAAGAAAGAAAAGTTTTGATGTAACAGTATTTATGGCCATACTAGTTATAATTGATATATATAAGCAGTTTCGTTTCGTTTATTACAATATTTGAGGGTTTGAAGGTACTCGCAACCGGTTGGTTTGCATGAAATGTTTAATGGCAACAGAGGAAGATCGTGAAGTGTGTAAGGACAGAAGCAAATGGTTGACTGTTATCACTGCCTACCCTAGAGGGAAAAAGGCGTGCGCATATGTATGTATGTTTAAGAGTTAAGGTGATCAATGAATTAGAATTTGTTACCGTAGCCGGCGTAGCTCATTTATTGCTATTTACCTATGGAAAGTTCTCGGCTCTTTAGCTCCAGGTAATCTTTTGACTTAATAGGTCTTTCAATTGATTTTTTAAGCATTTTGTATGCTAACTTTTTCTTATAGATTTAGATCGGAAAAAGAGAACTACGAAAATAATTACGGTAGATGGCTCCAGCGTCGCCTTAAGACGTATATAATATATCGGAGAATTTCGAATATCTGGGACGTGTCTAGGTGGCTCAGCTGGTCAGAGCGTTCCCCCTGTAAGGGACTGGTCGCGGGTTCAAGTCCCGTAATCGATGTTCTCTTTTTCCGATCTAAATCTAATAGGTCTTTATTTGTAATATACTTGAAAGGAATATTGATTTAATAGCAAGTCCATTATAAAATAATACCACTATAATGTACCACGGCGCAGTAATAAACTGGCAGCAAAACTTTTACGATCTTTTAATTTCGTTTGCAATACTCAAAACTACTGCATAACTTTTAATGGAACTTTTACTTATATTATCCCTAAGAGCTCTCATCCCACGGAGTCGTGATTACGTTATGTCTAGAGCGAAGTTTTGCGATCAATCTGGAAAAGTAGCGCGGGTGCAGTAGATTGCGATCCTTTAATAAGACAGAACTATAAAACAGCATGCAACCGTAGAAGTAAAATAATATTCTACGTTAAATAAATATTCTACGACATTCTACACAGCGCTTTTTAGACCCAAAGTAAGGATAGTTTAACTAGCTTGTGTTATGGGTTCCAGAATGCGGATAAACATACTTAGATACTTTTTTTTTTGTAAATACATACATATTAAGTATACATAGAAACACCCAAACCAATGCAAATAGATAAATTCATGCATACAAATATTTACACTGAGCGGGAATCGAACCCGCGCCCCCTGTCGTAGCAGTCGAATGCACTACCGCTACGCCACAGAGGCCGTCATCTCAATACTTTCAACTATTTGTAAACGTTTGAGATTAGTTAACTCATTCGAACCCGTTACTGCAAAATAAAATATGTAATTATTAATACAAGATTACCTATACTACTAGGGCTGCAAGGCGAATCGCTGCTTGCAATGTTGAGCTGAGTGAGAGATCGTGATTCTTGTCCAATAGATTTGACCGCTATTGCGGAATCAGATTTTGAAAATTTTTAACAGTGATCATTCCTCCGTGGCAAGTCCGATTTTGAAAATTCTTTTTGAAAGTCACAACTCTGGACATGCTTTCTGAGCGTGTAAAGTTTGGTCACAGTGTCTCGAGCGGTTATTATGTAATTCCATCTGAAATTTTTTTAACGGTGATCATTCCTCTGTGGTAGCATAATTTTTTTCAAAATATATCCATAAACCTTCCTCTGATTGACCTCTTCAATCATGCCAAATTTGGTTCTGATTGGATTAGTAGTTTAGGAGGAGACCTGTGACAAAGAAAATCCTGAAGTCTAGTATGAGGAGCTTTCGCTCGACTTCGTCTCACTCAGCTCAAATATAATAATTATACCTGTTGTTGTCTCGTTCCTCTATGATGAATAATTTACTGATGTAGTTATCTCCTGGTCACATGTGGCGTCACATAAGTTTAAATCCTAAAAAAAAAACTTTGGAATGCTCCCTTATGTTAGTTACCTCTGGTATAATCTATGGACTTCATTCGTTTCTTATGTCAACTTGCGGCGTCACTTCGCTCCCGAATAATATTATATTTTTTCAGCAAAAGTGCAACAAAAGTATTAGATTCAGTGTTTTTTCAGTGCTAAAAAATGGGAAAAGACGATATACAAAAGGAACTGGAAAAGTTAAGGCGAAAGATCGCAAAACTCGATAAGAAAACGAGAGGTTCGTAGCATGAACAGACGCCATTTCTTTTGTTTTTACAACTAGAAATAATGTCTGAAATAGTTGTCGCTATGCTTTTTTGAGTATCGGGCAACCTTTTTTCAAATCAATAATTATAGGCAAGCATCAAAAACTAACCTAGTACTTTGGTTTATGTTCATAGTTGTTGCTATACTAGTTGAGTATCGAACGACTACAATTGTACCTACATATTTTCTTTTTTCACAAAGTGTTTTTACGTAGGTAGGTAGTAAGTACATAGGTGGTACACAGTTGTTGCGGTACTAGTTGAGTATTGAACAACATAAATACACGTTACCTTTTTCTTTTTTCCGTACGTTTAGTATGGAAACACTAGGTACTTATCTGTATCATAATAACAAATCTACTTGCCAGTTGTTGCTATGCTATTATTATTGAATAATGAGCATCGAATAACACCCAATCTGTTGTTGCAATACTGATCCAAGATTATTGAACAATAGGATTTTCACGTCTTGGGACGACCTTAAAACACTGTTCAATGGTTACAGAGCAAAATTCAAAAACATTTTGTAAAGATGTTTTAGTATCAGTAATAAGTTTTACTCTTTTATCCAGAGCGATCAAGAAGTCGTTCGAAAAAGAGGCCAAAAAAGACACGTTCAAGAAGTCGCTACAGAAGTCAGTCGCGGAGTCCATTGAGGAGTCAATCTAAGAGGCCATCAAGAAGCCGTTCTAGAACTGTACAGACTCCAGAAATCCATACACCAGTAGAGCAAATTCAGACATCAAATGAGGAACCTGAACCAGAAACATTAACCCAAAAAGTAATACCAGAAGTAAGCGAAATAGATATTGATACAGATATATTATCAGCTATGGGAACGGTGGAGGAAGACATTATAACTGGCCCACCAGTCCACCTTGAAATTGTTCAGCGTTGGACACCTATACTTAATAAAGGACTTAAAAAGGAAGAAAAGACACTTCTGTTAAATCAGTATGTTCCTTTTAATAACATACCTTCCATGATCCCACCCAAATTAAACCCTGAATTGTCAGCGGCTGTCACAGATCCAGTAAAAAAGAGAGACAACATAATAGAATACCGACAGAAAAATGTTGCAGCTGCCTTGACAGCTATTGGATCTGGTCTACACTGTTTTTTAACAAAAGGTGATAAAGTGGAAGGAATAAAAAGTTTTCATGATGCAGGAAAAATGTTGTGTGATGTTTTACACAGTGACACACAGAGTAGAAGACAACTCATACAAAATGTCGTAAATAAAAACATGAAAGAGTCATTGCAGGGAGACCCTGATGACCTTCTCTTTGGCAAAGGATTAACAGAAAGAATAAAATCAACCAAAGCTGTGCAAAAATCTGCCCAAGACCTATCAAAAGTAACAGCGAAACCTGTTGTGAAGAAATCTTTAAACTACCGGGCCCCTCCTCCTCATCTCCAGAAATACAAGCGCAACACGGGCTACAAATCCAAGGAGAATCGATGGGGAGGGGAGAAACAGAGACCATACAAGAAACCTCCAGCTCCAGCAGCAGACAAATCGTTGCAACAACGAAACCGGAAGTAGCTGTACAGGTGGGAAGATTACCATTTTTCCTAATGACTTGGAAAACAATTACAGATGACCCTGTGATTCTCTCTTGGATTTCGGGTTATTCACTTGAATTCACCAAGAAACCAAGTCAATGTGACATTCCTTTAAACAATCATTTCAGCCAATATGAAAAAATAGAGATCAAAAGAGAAATTGAAAATTTACTTAATATTCAAGCTATTGAACTTTGCACACCAATTAAAAATCAATTCTGTTCTACAATTTTTCTAATACAAAAACCAAATGGAGAATACCGCTTTATTTTGAATCTCAAAAAGTTAAATAAGTTCATGTCACCAAAACATTTTAAGTTAGAGGATTACCGTACACTTTGCAAATTGGTTCAAAAAGGTGATTTTTTAGCATCAATAGATCTAAAAAATGCCTATTATATGTTTAAAATAGATAATGAATCAAGAAAATACCTTAGATTCTATTTTGAAGGAAAATTGTATCAATTTACAGTGTTGCCATTTGGTCTTTGCACAGCGCCTTTTGTTTTCACCAAATTATTTAAGCCCATATTGGCTACAGTACGAAGAAGAGGCATTAGATTAGTACAATACCTCGATGACACGTGTATAATGGCACATTCATACTCAGATTGTGAGAAACAAGTTCAATTCATTGTTAATTTATTTGAAAGTTTAGGTTTTTTGATTAATTACAAAAAATGCAACCTCACCCCAAAACAAGAGTGTAAATTCTTAGGATTTATATTTAATACTAAAAATATGACCATTTCAATTGACCAACAAAAGAGGGAAAACTGTTTAGATCTAATTACAAAATTAAACTCCAAAATGTCAATTCGTTTTTTGGCACAAGTTCTAGGAACTTTAGTTTCAGTTTGCCCTGCTATTAAGTATGGAATGTTATATACAAAACAGCTTGAGCGAGAAAAATTTTTATCATTAGCCTCTAACAATGAAAACTTTGATACAATTATAGCACTACCTAAAAGCTGTCTAGAGGATATTTGGTGGTGGTTTAAAAACTTAGAATCAGCTTGTTCACCTATCAGGAAAAATAATTTCATTATGGAAATTGAAACTGATGCATCCTTATCAGGCTGGGGTGCCAGGAGTGGTAACGGAACTGCTAATGGTACATGGACTAAAGAAGAAGCAAAACTCCACATTAACACACTAGAACTTCATGCTGCCTTTTTAGGTTTAAAGACTTTTGCAAAAACCCTTTATAATTGTGAAATATTAATGAAAATTGACAACACTACTGCCATATCGTATATAAATCGCATGGGAGGTATACAGTACCCCCATTTACATAAAATCGCAAAAATGATATGGCAGTGGTGTGAAACACATAACATATGGATTTATGCTTCATATATTAATACAAAGGAGAATATTTATGCAGATTTTCAGTCTCGGAGAAGAGTAGGTCACACTGAGTGGGAACTCGGTGACAAATATTTCAGGCAAATTGTAAAGACATTTGGGAGGCCAGAAATAGACTTATTTGCATCAAGGACAAACACAAAATGTCAAAAATATGTATCATGGCACCCCGACCCTGATGCATTTAAAGTTGATGCTTTCACCTTATCTTGGTCAAACATGGTTTTCTATGCTTTTCCTCCTTTCTCAATGATTTCAAAAACAATTGAAAAAGTTATAACAGATAAAGGTATAGGCATTCTGGTTGTCCCAGATTGGCCAACACAGGCATGGTATCCCCTTTTCAGAAAACTTCTAATAAAAGAGCCATTGATATTTACGCCTAATGAAGATTTACTTAAGTTATGTAATTCCAGGACAATTCATCCTCTACATGGGAGCCTAACATTGATGGTAGGAATGCTCTCAGGCGCAGTTTCCTTGCAGCAGGATTAAATGAAGACTCAGTCAATATCATGCTTTGCTCAGTCTCTGAAAATACCCTTAAACAATACTCACCATGCTTGAAGGACTGGATTGCATACTGCTATACAAACAAGATAAGTACCCTCAAGGCTAGCGAATCAGAAGTAATTGCATACCTAACAAAGAAGTTCCATGAGGGTTTGTCATAATGGTAGCTTAAATTCTGCAAGATCAGCACTTTCGTTATTGTTAGGCTCTCATATCGGAAGTAATAACAATATAAAAAGATTGTTTAGAGGATTCTTTAAGTTACGACCAAATCAACCTAAATATGATTACACATGGGATGTGTCTACAGTATTAAATTATATAGAAAATAATTATTCTACTTGCGATAATTTAGAAGTATGCTCAAAAAAGACTGTTACTTTATTAGTTTTAGCTTCAGGACAAAGAGCCCAAACAATATGTGCCATTGACATAGATCATATTAAAATAGAAACTAATGTTATAAATATTCAAGTAGCTAAGCTATTGAAAACATCTGCACCAAATAGGTTGCAACCTTTTATAAAATTACCATTCTTTGAAGAAAGGCCGCATATTTGTCCTGCTAGGGCTGTTATTCATTATTTAAAAATGACAGAACACATTAGAGGGAATAATGAAAAATTATTTTTGTCATATAAAAAACCCTATAAACCAGTTGCTGTTGGTTCAATTAGTCGTTGGATTAAAAAAGTTTTACAGGAAAGTGGAATAGACACTCATACATTTTCTGCTCATAGCACAAGGCATGCTTCAACATCTGCAGCATTGAGTAAAGGTGTATCTATAGATGAAATTAGGAGAACGGCTGGTTGGACTAACAATTCAGCTTGCTTTGCTAGATTCTACAACCGTCCCATTCGAAGTGAAACCTTTATAGAAGCTGTATTTCATAAATAACAGATTGGGAATTTGATTAAATTGTTTTTTCTAGTTTTATATTCGTAGATTGTTAATGTAGCAAACATTATGATGTTATGCAAGATAAACATTAATATATCATCTGATTGACAATAATTTATCTATCTTTAAACATCTACATCAGTAAATTATTCATCATAGAGGAACGAGACAACAACAGGTATAATTGAACAATCAAACAAGCTTACCTGTAAGTGCAGTTCGATTGAAATTATTCCTGTTGTTGTCTCGTCCGAAGATGATGAGTCCCACCCATCCCATTCTGCTCAGGATTTCGCAACCCTTAATTATTGTAACAATCAGATATTTTCTGCTTTTAACTAAATGAAGTCCATAGATTATACCAGAGGTAACTAACATAAGGGAGCATTCCAAAGTTTTTTTTTTAGGATTTAAACTTATGTGACGCCACATGTGACCAGGAGATAACTACATCAGTAAATTATTCATCATCTTCGGACGAGACAACAACAGGAATAATTTCAATCGAACTGCACTTACAGGTAAGCTTGTTTGATTGTTCAATTATATTATAAAAGAAAAGATTTGTTTGCAGTCGATAAACCTTGAAACTAATGATTTAATGAATTTTTTTTTTTGACTTTTACAATGTTACATTATCCCTAAGTAACATAGGCTACTGTTTAGCCCAACATTCCCACAGGATCGGGACTTACGCAGGTGGAACCGCGTGGCGATACTAGTGAAAGATATCTTAACAAATGTGGAAAGTAACCCGCGGATTTAAAAAGTTCGCACATTTTTCTAGATTACTTTTTTTTTTTGCGCAATTTTCTTAATTATTTTTTCTTAGATTTTATTTCGTAGTTTGAAGCAGCGGTAGCCTAGTGGCTAAGGCGTTGAACTTCCGATTGAGCAGTAGAGGGTTCGAGCCCCGGTCATTACACATTTGACGTGAGCCCATGCCTAACAAAGGCAATTTAGTTCATCTGGAGGAGTTAACGGGAATAACATTATTTCAGTTTCTAGTAAGTATTCCTTTTACTAAAATGAATTAAAGTTAAAAACCTAGAAATATTCGAGATTAAGAAAAAAATAATTCATAAAATTTTTTTTTTAAAAACAAACTTTTCAAACATGTGGTCGCACTATCTATAACGAAAATAATAATTTTATGCAATACCTGGGTGCAATACGGGGTGAAGCCCGTGGGGATTTCCAGGCGCAAAAATAAAACCTGTCCTGATTTGAAAAGCTTGTATCGCGCAAGTTATATCTCTGTTTTCTATTTGCGGGCTTTTCAGGCTTCTCAAATCAGTACAGGTATTGCATAAAATTATTATTTTCATAATAGTGCGACTACATTTTTGAATAAAAGCTTTTTTTTAATATATTCGTCTTTCTATTTTTATTAAAAACATGTAGCTCCAGAGTGATGCTGAATACCGTGTACCAACAAAGAGTTCCCCAATGCAAAACAAATGAGCCCAAACTCGATAGTTTTATCTTTTTCAGTTTAGGAGTTCCTATGGCCGCCTTCCTACTCCATCTTCAGAGTCTGAATACCATAATATAACACCAGAGTGTTTGCTAAGACAAAAAAATGAGTCCAAACTCGTTAAGTTTAAATTGTTTAGTTTAGGAGCTCCTTTGGCCACCTTCCTACTCCCTCTTCAGATCCTGACTATCATGTAACACTAGAGAGTTTGCTAAAACAAAACAAATGAGCCCAAATATCGAGTTTGGGCTCATTGGTTTATTTTGTTTAGTTTAGAAGTTCCTATGGCCACATCCCTACTCCAAGATCAAACCAGCTCCATACCATATTATTGCATTGTCAACCTAACTATACTCCGCACGCCGAATGATGATCCCTATGACGTTTCAACTGACAGTTTTATTAGTTATGCGAAACAATTTCGATAAAATACTGTTTTTTCAGGCAAATGTCATGTCATTCAGCCAGGTCATTTAACATAATAAGCAATATTTATTTATTTTGAAAAAAAGACTACGCGCATTGATGGACATAAAACACTAGATAAAAAGTAACAGCCTTATTATATTTTATTTTACTATACTTTAATTTTTATTCAAATTGCATAATTTAAAGAATTTAAAATTCTTTTTGAATTGAATTTTAAAGAATTCATAATTAGCTGGCAATAATGGATTACATGGAAAAGTATTTAAAAGGAGGCCATAGACCTACCGTATTTTTTTTATTCAGTCATGTCATGTCTTGTCAGTCTGTTTTGTCTTCTTGTCACACCGCATCACATCGCGTCATACGAGTGCTCTAACGCCTTGTATGCGCCACGTCTTTCTTTGTTAGCTGAGTTTTGTTTCTGTTTTCGCTGTTTTGTGTTATTTGTTGATTTTCTGTTACCTGTTTGTCTATTTTCGGTTTTGCAAAATGCCGAAAAGACAGCGGAAAACTGTTCTCAACAGTGAAGTTCGCGAGTTTGTAGTTCGTTTGCGAGACTATTTTGCTCGTGAACAACAAAATGGCGGACCCTTGTTACCGCTTGACAATGTTCGCGATCGTGTAGCCGATGCTCTAGGAATCGGAAAGGCTACTGTTTCTCGAATAACAAAGGAAAAATTTGGGGAGTCGTCCATGGAGGACAATAAACTATTAACACCAAAGAAGAAAAAGAAAAGGTTATGTCATATAACAGAACCTGATGATTTTGATTTAGATGCTATACGCAATCATATTTATGGTTAGGTACTACCTACGAAACCTCCTCGAGTGTCGCTCCGATTCCGATCCCGCTGCAGTCCGGGGGGAACGGAATCGGAGCGGCCGGTACACCCTGGGCGGCAGTCAATGGCTTCCCCTTCACCCCTTCATAGGGTTGGCATTGATCGTCTTCCAATACCCAACGTGGCGGGAACACATCGCTCTCCGTACTCCTCTGCTTTCAGAGGAGACTGGATGGGCGATGCTGTTAGTGGTGAGATGGCCCAGGGTCAGCCGGGGTGCGAGGGATATGCTCTATGGGTAACCTTACACCCCGGCGTCTGAAGACCCGAGACGGCGTGCGGTTTTAGTCGGTGCAAGCCCGACATAACCGCCCCCGCTGGCCGGCGGGGGGGTATCCGAAGGGATTTCCGCACGATAAAAAAAAAAAAAAGGTACTACCTACGAGGTGAACTACCGACCTGCCAGAAGTTATTATCTTCATTATAAGCTGCAGAATTCTTCAAAGGCGGTGCTACTTCTCTTAGAATTGTTTTGAAAAAATGTGGATTCCGCTATAAAAAATGTGACAAGAGAAAAATATTAATGGAGCGTACTGACATAGCTTTACTACGATGCGATTTTCTTCGCAAAATCAAACAAATTGATAACTGGGAGAAGGTAGTATACCTTGATGAGACATGGCTGAACGCCAATCATACTGTAGGTAAGGCATGGACGGATGACACAGCCAAATCCAGCACAAAAACTCCTGAAGGAAAGGGCCAGCGCTTAATCATTTGCCACGCTGGCACAGCTACAGGTTTTGTGCCGAATTGCCTGTGGGCTTTTAAGTCAGTGAAAACAACGGAGTACCACGAGGAAATGAATTTCGAAAACTTTAAGACATGGTTTATAAAACTATTAGAAAATTTGAATGAGCCTCACTATATTTTAATGGACAATGCTTCATATCACTCAGTTCAAATTAACAAACCCCCCAGCAGCAATAACAAAAAAGCTGAAATTATAGAGTGGTTACAACGCAATGGTGTGGAAACTGACAGTCAGATGTTAAAAAAAGAGTTGGTTAGACTGTTGATCTTTCACAAACAACAGACGCACCCATCATATTTTTTGGATGAATTGGCCAAATCAAATGGACACACGGTAATTCGGTTACCGCCCTATCACTGCCAATATAATGCAGTCGAGTTGATATGGGCGCAGATCAAAGGTATCTATATTTTTTATTTATATAATATTATGTATATGCATATATTTCTAAAAATAATTACTAAATGTACAAATATTTTCAGGTCATGCAGCTAGGCATAACACAACTCCGCCATTCACGGCAAATAAAATGATTGTTTTATTGGAAGAAGCTTGCGCTCAAGTGACAGCTGACGATTGGCGAAAAGTGGTCGAAAGAACGAAGAAAATTTGCTTACAAGACTGGGATCGAGATGTACAATACGACAATATCATTGACCAACCGCTAATAATAAACGTCACGGATAGCTGCAGTTCAGACTCAGATTTTGAAGATCCGATTGACCCTGTATCAGATTCAGATTGATATAAATAAAATACAAACTCAAAGCATTTGTTTTATTTTTCCAACAAATTATCGATATTTTGTTTATCGATGTGTCCCTTCTTAGTCGATAACAGCTTGACGACGTAACTTTTGCAGCACATACCATGTACATTTGCATTGAGTTTTTTTCTACTATTTCCGAACATTACGTAATAATATCTTAATATTCATTTTTATAATTTACAATTGTACACAATTATGATTTTTTCGACTTTTTAATGGACCTCTAAAGGATTTGATGTGATAGGACGTCAGTACAATGTTAAGCGCTAACGAACTGTCATAGGGATCATCATTCAGCGTGCGGATTATAAATATGTATGCAAAATTCCAGCGAAATCGGAAATCAAAAAATGGGTGCAAATTTTGAAGGACAACATCTTCTTCTTTCTTCTTCTTCTTATATATAAAAATGAATTGCTGTTCGTTAGTCTCGCTAAAACTCGAGAACGGCTGGACCGATTTGGCTAATTTTGGTCTTGAATTATTTGTGGAGGTCCAGAGAAGGTTTAAAAGGTGCTATCGATTCAGGCAGTACGAAGTCTGCCGGGTCAGCTAGTACTCAATAAAAAGCTTAAAAAATTCAAGCGGCTTCTTTGAAGATTTTTCATAAAATTTAACTTCAGGTAATTAACGAAACTTCTCCGTAATTGCTGCAAGATTGTGATGACAAATAGGACACAAGAACATCGGTAAGGTCACTACTTTTGTTTCTTTCTACTAATAATATCTTTTACATTTTTATTTTGCTTAATGTTGTTTTGCTTAATGTACCTATGGTTAATTAAACTAAAGGTACTAATAATGTAACTTATAGTGAACCAATTGACTTTCACTAAAAAGAGACACGACTGATAATGAAATTTCTGTACTGCAAGCTAAATACACTACAGTTTAAAGTATATGTAAGTTTAGGTACCCACCTAATTATACAACGGAATCTTATTAAATATACAATCATCGTGAATGGAAGAGTTTCTTCGGTAAACAAAAATCACTATGCTATACTTACTATTCTTAGGGGAAGTTTACCCAGTGATCCTCATTAAGAGTCTCTTGCTGTGCTCATCAATTTCGCCAAGTCTATAAGTTTTTGGAAGACTATCAATAGGCGGATAAATTTATGATGTTATGAGTAAATAAAACCATAAATTTATCTGCCTTTAGAAAGTTCTGGAATCTATTTTACGAGTATACTAATTTATAAAGAGAGAGGCTGAATATTGTGAGTTTATTTATATGTTTGGGGTAATCTTTCGTACAAATATAAAATAAAAAATGTTTTGTTCACTTTATACCACTGCCCACACATCTCTAAATAGAAGCAATTATGCTTAGAGCGGTTTTAATAGGTACTTGATACACGCCCACAGCCCGTAGACGTAATTTAAAAGACGTCTTCAAAAGCAATACATTCTCTATCTCCACTGCTTTGTTACATCAAACGCCTACGCCTAAGACAGTTTACATTATCCGCCCCCAAGGATTCATGTAAGTACTTTAAAAGTAAGTAGTGTCACATCTTGTTGACAGTATACACTTAATGTGAACTACGATAGCTCACACACATCACATATTTATAGAACCTAGTGTGTGTGCGAAAATCAGAATTAACCTAAAATATTGCCTCACCCAAATGAAACCTTGTTTCATCTTATGTTTCATGGTGGATTGGGCACTCAACACCTCTACTAACAGCTTGCACTTTTCAAAAAAACGGGTTGCCAGCAATGGATGCTATACCTTGCTTGGGCTGGTGGGAACTGCACCCCGCAGAAAGCGGATGTGTCATCTCTCAGGTCTGACGTATGTCAGATGCAGCATGTGGTTTAAGTCGATTCAAATCCAATGCATCTAGAAGTCAATAAAAGCACGATAAGCGTGCTTTCGGTGGGTAATACACGTTGCCCAGTTTCTACACGAAAAATAAGCAAATAAGTAAGTATTGACTTCTCTCAGCTCCAAATTAATTCAGAGATAACATTAGCAGTTAAGTAATTTGAGATTGGGTCCCATCTAATAAAGTAGTTTAGTTGGCTAACAAGATCCTCATTGCCGTAAAGCAATATCAAAAGTAGCCTCAATTGCCTAAGATACTTAAACTATGACCGTATATCAAATATGAAGGTATTGTTAGTATCCGATATTAGGGGCTTAGACAAAGTGACATTCTAATAGTGGAATCGCTTCGAAGCGAACCTTCAAAAGTCCGAAATGTATGGGAGAGACATTATTTGTCGCCATCTCACGTGTAACAAATAATGTCACTCCTATACATTTTGGACTTTTGAAGGTTCGCTTCGAAGTGATTCCACTAGTAGAATGTGACTTTATCTACACTTGTCACATGTTGCTCACGAACGGTCAAATCAGAAGCTAGTGAATAAACATTGTTTATATGACATAAGTATATGATCAAATGAATATTTGGATTGGGCTACATAGGGTGTTGTTTGTTTGTCTCCCTTCGTTTTCGATATCAATATTTATAAAGACGTGCTTGATGTTTTAGACGAAGAATTAATATCAGTAATCATTTATATATTAATCATCGTTACTTTAGCTGTTTTATATAGTTACTGCAAATCTATTCAATAAATATGAATAATTAATTACACACACAACAAATTTAAAAACATGAATTCAGATACTTTGGACCTTTGAAGCGTACAGTTTGTTTGCGCTCCATGATTGCATGTCCCGGCCTTAGTTTGCTGGTTTTTGTTCAAGTCTTTCATTTATTTTACACTTTTGATGCAAAGAGATTATCACGCCCTCGATTTACACGCCAAATAAAATAAAGTAATCACTTTCGTTCATTTACCGCATACACCAACTAATAGATTTTAAACAAATCACCGTAACAAGGTACACTAAACTGGACATTTTAAATTATAAGGGTAATCCTTGTAAAAATGTGCAATTTAATGTACCTAGTATATTGTATTTTATTAATCCAGATGTCGACCTGTTATTTATAATAATTGTATAGTTAATACGAGGGGTGAAAGGCTATTTGGATTAAGCGACATTTTGGCAACCTTACAGGAGAGCAATTTAAAATTTACAATTTTGGAAATAAAATCATAACAAAAAAACTTCTTTAGTTATTTGAATGAGGTAAATTTTATTTAAATTCAATTAAAAAGATCGAGTAGTTGCTTCTAATACCAAATAAAATGGAACTTTAATTATAAAGATAAATGTCACTTAATACGATAAGAGTATGGAAAAAAGATTGAAGTGACTTCATAACTTCAATTGACTAAAGGATGAAGAAATTAAGCGACGCTGCAGCATATTTTCAGAGTAAGCCAACACATGAAATAAATAAAACATGAAGTGACATAGCCCAAAATTAATAGTAGTAAGCTATTTATCTGAACTACCAGTTACGATCTTAATGACTGGCAGGCTAATTTACTTATGTGACATATATTATTGAAAATGTAACGTTCAATGTTACAATTTTTTACGTCTAATACTATCAATGGCCGTTAAAACAACTTGAATATATAGCAATCACTGAAAATCTCATGTGCTTATATTGAATAAATAAAGAAATACACACAATAGTTATAGTATTTACTTAGAATACCTAGGTACCTAATAAGTAAGTAGATCAGCCTCAATATGGTAACATCTATTATTTATTAACTGTTCAGTCTTAATCAACAATAGTCTGAATGTAAGATAATTAACTATAATTATAATAATATTATTATAATAATAGTCAAGTAAAATCAGTCTGAACGTAGGAAAATTTACTATAATTAGGTATAATATTATTATAATATAATGTTTCCTACATGCTGACTGATTTTACTTGATTGCTATACAAATCATAGGTATTTTTCGTACATACAGTCTGATTTTACTTGATGTTTATACAGAATATTAATGAACAACTTCAGTTAAAATATTAATATTTTGTATAACAATCAGGTGAAATTAGCCTGAATGTAGGAAAATCAACTAAACTAATAAAAACAAAATAAAAAAAGCGGCCAAGTGCGAGTCGGACTCTTCCAATAAGGGTTCCGTTGCAGCAAGTAACATAATAATGTTTTTTTTTTAAATTTTTATATTCGATTTGATTGAATGAAAGTTTATTATTTACTAGCTGACCCGGCTGACTTCGTACTGCCTCAATCGATGACAAACCTTTTAAACCTTCTCTGGACCTCCACGAATAATTCAAGACCAAAATTAGCCAAATCGGTCCAGCCGTTCTCGAGTTTTAGCGAGACTAACGAACAGCAATTCATTTTTATATATAAGAGATGACGTATTAAAAAAAACTACTTACTAGATCTCGTTCAAACCAATTTTCGCTGGAAGTTTACATGGTAATGTACATCATATATTTTTTATCATTCTCTTATTTTAGAAGTTACAGCGTGGGAGGGGGGAGGGACACATTTTACCACTTTGGAAGTGTCTCTCGCGCAAACTATTCAGTTTAGAAAAAAATGATATTAGAAACCTAAATATCATTTTTGAAGACCTATCCATAGATACCACACCACACACGTATGGGTTTGATGAAAAAACATTTTTTGAGTTTCAGTTCTAAGTATGGGGACCTCCAAAATTTATTCTTCTTTTTCTATTTTTGTGTGAAAATCCTAATGTGGTTCACAGAATACATCTACTTACCAAGATTCAACAGCATATGGTTCTTACAGTTTCGGAAAAAAGTGGCGGACAGACATGGCGTATCTATAAGGGTTCCGTTTTTTGCCATTTGGCAACGGAACCCTAAAAATATCATATCAATAAAGAAAACGTTTAGTAATTACAAATCACAGACAATTTTTGATATCATCATCATCAATTTATTCTAGTCCACTGCTGGACATAGGTCTCTCCTAATGAGCGCCATAGCGCCCTGTCTTTTTGATATAATAAATCATAATACATTAGGAAAGAACGTATTTGCATTTAAAAATATGAGAACCAAAATGTTTTAACGACTAATCAAAATATCGGAAACAAAACGACTACTTGGTTTAAGTAGCATCCTGCGTAGAAAATAGATGCAGCTGAAATCGCTTAAGCGACGCTCCATGGCGTATTTGGATGACGGACAGATGGTTTAAGTGACATCACACCGTATAGTTGGTGGAAATCAAAATGACGATTACGTCTTTATAAAAATGTGAAACAGATAAAATGCTTTAACTCTTATTGAATTATTTATCTGAGAAATGGTAAGTGGTTTATGTCTCTGTTCTTAATATCATTGTATGGTTCAAGTACATTACTAAAAAAAAATGCAAATTTCATGTCGGATAATACACTGCCACTTTGGAAACAACCCAAAACTAGTATTGTTTCAAACGCCAAAAAAATGCACTGATTTTAATGAATCCGGCATCATTCGATGGAGAAAAATTCGCTGATTCCGAACATGTATATAACTCAATATTGCCTAAGATGTCGCTTAAACCAAATAGCTTCTCACCCCTCGAATACATGGTCGTAAAATGCATTTTATAATTTTAAATGGGTAGTAATAAAAGCGCTGAAAAGAAAAATGAGCATACTGAAAATATTAATAATAATGTTATATAAGTATTAATTTTCCGACAACTTATAACAATATATATACCAAATCACTTTCTTTGGGAAATAACAAGGGATTTAGACAGGAATACGCTTGTATGATGTAGCAATTCTTCAATAAAGTATGATATTATTGCAGTACAATCGGTCGTCCTTCCTAGATACCTATTTGCTTTAGTTATTGTAAACTAATCATAAATTAGTAATTATTTATTGGATAAAGATATAATACTTTCAGGTCCCACTACCGGGGACACCGAAGAGTAGATACGATCAACGGCGTCCACGGTAGTGAGAACTAGATAAGATAAGATTTTTTTTTTAATAAGATAAGATAAAAAAAACGGGCAAGTGCGAGTCGGACTCGCCCATGAAGGGTTCCGTAGCAGCAAGTAAATTTTTTATATGTGAGTTGATTGAATGAAAGGTACATTGCGGTTTACGATTTATGACGTATTAAAAGAGTTCTTTTAATAGTAAGTAGGTAGTTACCTACTTACTAGATCTCGTTCAAACCAATTTTCAGTGGCAGTTTACATGGTAATGTACTTCATATATTTTTTTTAGTTTTATCATTCTCTTATTTTAGAAGTTACAGAGGGGGGGGGGGGGACACGCATTTTACCACTTTGAAAATATATCTCGCGCAAACTATTCAGTTTAGAATATTAGATTTATTTTAAAAGTTTAAAGTTTTAAGTTTTAAAGTTTTATTAGTTTAAAAAATAGAATATTAGAAACCTCAATATCATTTTTGAAGACCTATCAATAGATTTTTTTTCTATTTTTGTGTGAAAATCTTAATGCGGTTCACAGAATACATCTACTTACCAAGTTTCAACAGTATAGTTCTTATAGTTTCGGAAAAAAGTGGCTGTGACATACGGACGGACAGACAGACAGACATGACGAATCTATAAGGGTTCCGTTTTTTGCAATTTGGCAACGGAATCCTAAAAACAAGAACTAGTTACCTTTACCCGTGGGAGCCGTACACAGCCACTTAGGTATAGGGCTGTTCACTTACATACAGCCCAAAATAAATACCCGGATAACGATAATGTGCTCACGCCCTGAACGTAGCTCGCCAAATATGGTTATTAATACACCTCTGCTTACCCCTTGTATTCCACATAGACGTGAGTAATTGAAGATCTCTGCTGCCTATTATATTTATAAACATGTTGAACGATTCGTCAAATTCAATCTGAAGTTGTTAATACAGAAAATGAATAATAAAATAGGGGCAGTACATTTAATCGGCACAACACAATTGTAATTACTAAAGGCTGAAATCCTCGTTAATAATTCTAAGTTTTTACAACCGCTTCATTGCGAGGCCGAGAGGGTGGAACAGAACCTCCTCCATTTATCACAAATTGATCCATCTCGGAACTTTCAACTGTCACTTGTGAACTTTTTCGTTTAGCAAATCGCGGCGTTGTGACGACGAAATGTCATTACCGAAAATTCGTCTTAGTAACGGAAGAGTAAAAGGGAGAGGGGCGCTTAGGAAGGGGCGAAGGGTGCGAATATCGTTCTGTAATTGCCTGTCAATAAGGTGCTTAGCGATGCGGGCTTTAGTCCTGCTGAGCTGTCTATTCGATGCACGGATGCTGCAAGCGACATGATGCGATTAGGCTTCCTAGTGCTCGTTAAATTTACTTTGATCACCATTTATAATTATATCTAAAGAAATATGCATTTAAACGATTTAATCACATTATTTACAAATTACTTACCATATGTTTATCGTTTTAATCTGACAGCTTTGTTTTTATGTTGTGATTATAAACCGAAAGAATTTTTTCATATTATTGTTTTCGCTAGTGGACGAGGTGATTCAGGGTTCTGTGTAATTGGGCTTTTTTTTTTACGTGCGGAAATCCCTTCGGATACCCCCCCGCCGGCCAGCGGGGGTGGTTATGTCGTGTCTCGACTAAAACCGCACGGTGTCCTCCCCAAGTGTCCGTTGCCGGGCACCCCGGGTAAGCCCTCGAAAGGATAACCACAGGGTTGCCGGCGGACTTTGGCCGCCACCGCGGCCTCGCCTGGTGGGGTCGGGTTTTATCCCGCTTCGGTGAGTTGGCAGGCGTGTGTAGGGCACACACGACACGCCTCCGCCACGGCCTGCTTCTGTAAGGACGGCGAGTCGGCCAACTGCCGTCCTCAGGCCGGGGTCGGGATCATGGAGGTCGGTAGTCCCGGGCGTAGATGAGTCGCGAGTTCGCAGTCTGCGGCGAGGACGCCGCAGACTGCGAAACTCGGGGGGCAGGGTTCTCTCCCGCTCCCTCTCCGCCGTCTCTTTCGCGCGCATTACCTGCTCGCAGAAATAGGCGGCGGCATGCCACTTTCTCCCGTCGGAGACCACGGCCCTCACCATGGTCTCCAACGAGAGAACGTCCACGCCCAGGACCGCTGTGTAATTGGGCTGAAGTAAAACGATGCATGTTTAAAATGTCTTAAGAAATGTACCCATTTAAGCTCTGCTTCTTCGGTAAAGTCGAGGCGGATTGCTAGCAACATATAATCCTCCTCCTACTATATACTGTACTATACCTACATATACTATATCATTTTATAAATGTGAAAGTTTATGAAGATGTTTGGATGTCTCGATGTTTGTTACGCAATCACGCTCTAACGGCTGAAAGGATCTGGCTGAAATGTGGCACAGGGAATGGGTTTTAGTCTGGAATAACACATAGGCTATAGGATATAATAGGTACCCATGCGTTGCGGGGACGGGATCAGAATTCCACACGGGCGAAGCCGCAGGTAACATCTTCTAATTCATAACTTCCCCAGTAATTTTCCTGTTTGATATGCATATTATATCGTCTCCCAAAGGAAGCTCAGTTACTGTTCTGGAAAACACTAGGAAAGTATATTAACTCCATCCAAAAGAAGCTCTGGAGACGGTTTGGATGGAAGAAATTCTTCAGTCCAGTGGTTTACATCTCAAACATAAAAAGCACTGGTAGCTTAGATCCTAGTTTCGAATTCATGGCCATTATACTACCAACGTGAACCCACTCCTTACACAAGTAATTTAACTTAGCTAGAGAGGTGAACTAGTATTTTCGGTTACTTGTACTCTTTACAAAAAGAAACAGTTTTTATATAATCCACAATTTTACCGACAAAAATAAAGTCATTTATTTATTTTATCGATTGTTCTGTTACCAGTCTACATCACGTACCCTTTGGCCTCTCACAATTACACTTAATGATTTCTATAGGTAAACTCGTACAGTAACTTTTCTGATACGTTCAAAAAGGTCGAACCCCAGCCGACCCGGTACCTACGTGTAAAATTTTATTAGATCAATATATTTAACGTTGTCTGAGAAAAGAAATCCTTCCTCCGTCCCTGTCCCTTTGAAGCGTATGTTTTTGGGCAAATTCGTTCCAATTCGAGATACAACAAAATTATATTTATGTACGTTTGTAAATAATTAAAATGCTTCTTTTATATAATCACTATCGGAAACCTCTTCAGCGATTTGGATGAAGAATTGTATATGGTTGTATAAGGTTTGTTTTCTAAGTTCATCTATTAAATGTTATTTTTTCTGAAAAAAGGGTCTGGTGGAACGTACAAATCACGTATACTATAAATACCCACAAATTCAAGTAAAAATTCGCGTTTGTTGATCTTTCACACTGAAACGGCTGCATAGATTTAGATTGGACTTGTATATATCGCCTGTCCGTCTGTCGGAATGCGCTCCACTACCTGCAAGTTTGACCGGTACCGCTCGTTCGTAGGTCTTACGTTCCTAGGGAGCGGTACAGCGGTACCGATCAAACCATAATAAACATTAATGCCTAAGTCTACATTCACACAATAGTTCGTTTTACAGGCTCGTTTTATCGTATAGGTTTTTCATTCATATGCCGGATGAAGTTGTATAATCGAGTTCACTCACATGACAGTATTCCAGATCCAGTAAAATAATTATAATTACGGGACGGCATCAGAATTCCGGCCGGTACACCCTGGGCGGCGGTCAATGGCTTCCCCTTCACCCCTTCATAGGGTTGGCATTGATCGTCGGCCAATACTCAACGTGGCGGGAACACATCGCTCTCCGTACTCCTCTGCTTTCAGAGGAGACAGGATGAGCGATGCTGTTAGTGGTGAGACGGCCCAGGGTCAGTCGGGGTGCGAGGGATATGCTCTATGGGTAACCTTACACCCCGGCGTCTAAAGACCCGAGACGGCGTGCGGTTTTAGTCGGTGCAAGCCCGACATAACCGCCCCCGCTGGCCGGCGGGGGGGTATCCGAAGGGATATCCGCACGATAAAAAAAAAAGAAAAAAAAAAAAAAGGTCTCAATACCGGGGACGCCGTAGATCGTATCTACTCTTCGGTGTCCCCGTTAGTGAGACCTGACATTTAGTATTATATCTTTATTTAATAAATAATTACTAATTTATGATAAGTATACCTACAATAACTGAAGCTAGTTAGGAAGGAGGACCGAGTGTACTGCAATATATTCATACTTTTTAATTCCAACCTATTTTGAACGCAATAATTTTGAAACCTGATCATGTCATCCTGAACAAGAAATATCCTCTACGGCTGTTACTTATCGAAGGAACTTCATGTAATCGGCATACAACAGAATTTTTAGAGTTTTTGAAGCATTCACCGACGCCGTTGATGAAAATGTTAAATAAAAGAGGACCAAGTAGAGAGCCTTGAGGTACTCCAGATGGTGGGGTGTGTGTTGGGTAACCTCCTCGAGTGTCGCTCCGATTCCGATCCCGCTGCAGTCCGGGGGGAACGGAATCGGAGCGGCCGGTACACCCTGGGCGGCGGTCAATGGCTTCCCCTTCACCCTTTCATAGGGTTGGCATTGATCGTCGGCCAATACCCAACGTGGCGGGAACACATCGCTCTCCGTACTCCTCTGCTTTCAGAGGAGACAGGATGAGCGATGCTATGGCCCAGGGTCAGCCGGGGTGCGAGGGATATGCTCTATGGGTAACCTTACACCCCGGCGTCTGAAGACCCGAGACGGCGTGCGGTTTTAGTCGGTGCAAGCCCGACATAACCGCCCCCGCTGGCCGGCGGGGGGGTATCCGAAGGGATTTCCGCACGATAAAAAAAAAAAAAAAAAAAAAAGGTACTCCAGATGGTATAGATACGGCTCTGGAGGTGTAGCCATTAAGAGCAACCACTTGGCATCTATTCTGTACGTAAGTAGTAGGTAGTAAGAAATCTGTATAAGTTTCCTGTAATTCCCATTAAAAAAAGCTTGCGCAATAGCAAATTATGATCAATACGATCGAAACATTTGCTGAAGTCAGTATATACATCGACCTGGGACCTCATAGCCATGTGTTCTGATAGATAATCACGGCAGACCACCACTTTGGATGTAGTTGAATGAACTTTTATGAATCCATGTTGATTATTACTAAAGCCAAATTTTAATGCATAAGGAAGATGCTTATGGATTAACTTCTCCATTAATTTTGCAAATAGGCACAGCTTAAAGTGTAGCAGCTTGTAGTTCTGTATTTTTCTACAGTCTACAGTTCCTGGGTCCCTTTTTAGGGATCGGTATTATATATGCTGACTTCCAAATTATAGGTACTTACACTCCTACCCTGAGAATAAGATCTGTTAAATAATATTGTTAACGAAACCGATATAGATATGCCACAATTCAAGATTAAAATTGGTGAAATATTATCAGGACCTGCGGACTTTGAGAGGTTAACCTGTTGTAATAACCTCAGCACTTAATCTTCCTGTACCCCGACAGAACAGATACCAGGTACACTAATAGTTTGGCCACCTATGTTCTACGTACTCCCAGAGAGCAAGGCGTTATCACTCTCGGGTCGTTGTCTAAAATTGGATTAAAAGTATTCTCCGAACATGTTGCAAATATCATCATCATTATTAGAACTTGACTCCCCAAATTTAAGTACAGACGGATAAGTGTTAGAAAATGTTTAAGCTTTCACGTATTGACATAAAGCTCTAGGGTTTTTTGAGAATCGGTAAACATGCTCCTCTCTAAGTCTTTGACTCGTTGATGTAGCACAATAATCGATTGATAATCAGACATGTTACCGTACTTTTTAAACTTTCAATGGTATTTGGCCTTTTCTTTCATGATATTAAAAATCCGTTCCCGCAGGGGGAACGCACAGGTAGATTTCGTGAAGCAATTAATATTATTTTATATAGAGAACTACGGACTTTAAACAATATTTCGTAAAGTAATTATATTAAAAAAATTTGCCGCCTAAAACTCCATTTTGAAATATTCGCGGAAAAATAAATGCCCCAGCGAGTATTCTACCCAAAAAGTACTTGCGCAATGATAAATCTGGTTTCGGGAATGATGCTGCCAAATTGACAAGTCGGAAATTTCCGTACCGCACTATTTTTTTTCTTTTTCACGAAAACGGTAAATTTGAGCAAAAAACGTTTCGGACATTTATTTTAGAGCAAAAAATGACCTATCGGTTAGAAATATTTTTTGCCCCTCTATGACCTATGCTTCTTCTATGAAAACGGTAACTTTTAGCGAAAAACTTTTCAGACATTTATTTTAGACTTAAAAATGGCCTATCGATTAAAAATGTTTCCGACAGCAAGAATGTTCACCGGTTAGAAGTTATGATTTTTTTCCCAAAAATTTTGGTTTTTCTCCCCTCCACTTTTAGTTAAAGTTTTAATCTTATAGGTTTATAATTAAAAGTTGTTGGTATTCATGTATACTATGGGATAAAATTAGAACGGCTCGAATATCTTTCATGGAACGTGAAATTTTGAGGAAAAACTGATTTCACAAAAAGTGAGGCCCTACCGTCCCCTTAGGCCGGATTCCACCCGTTCACGAACTTAAACTAAGTTTACACCCAAGCAATTTTTGACCGCAGTTTGAAAGCGATCGGGGCAAAAATGCGACCGTGAGAGTGCCGCAAATTTTGGGAAGTGGAACCATACATACATACATATATATATATATAATCTTTTTGACCAGTGGTCATTTCGGACCCAGGGGGTCATAACTAGACCTCCTATGAAGAATTTTTTTTTTAATTCGACAGTAGTCAAGAAACCAATAGGTATATCGATTTCATCGAAATCTACCTAATTAATAAGTATTTATACCAAGGAGGATACTTGCATCCTGGAACAACAGTTTTTGAAGGTATGATCTTATTTTGGAGTTCGGTGAGAGTATTATAGAAAATGATCTAAATGAAAAATCTAATGGTAGAATGTGGCCATGGGCATCATGTCAACCTATTCTTCTGGATACACACCATTATATAGGCGGTGGAACACGCATAGAGAGGTAATGACCTGTTAAAATGATCCTGTAAATACGGACTGTCTGTGTGAACGAACCGTAACAACATACTTTTTAATTGCTTGACATTTTGACCAGGTTTTACAGGTCACCATGATCGCATAGGACGCGTACGAAAGTTTAATAGTGGCCAATGCCTAATGTTGCCGAAATCTGTTTATAAATAAGTTTATTTACTAGCTTGTCTTATAAGTTTCAATACATTTACATTTTATCTCCAATGGTCGCCATACAATGACGACCTTCGCGGTAATCATTAGTGAGATTGCTACGACCATGTTTGAACTCACTAAACTAGTTATAAACATCGGCACGGGATGGGGCTTCGTCATGAAATGTCAATCGAAGTGTAAAGTAACTTTCTTGTTGCTTAGGACCACAATGAAACTCTTAATCAAATAAATCATAAGCGAAAATTTTCTCTCATCATATTTGATTTCAACCTACGAGAAGTATTTTTTTAAATTCCGCCAATTTTTAAAAACAATAGCCAAACATAACTATGTTGTGTTCATATGTAAAGTTTTTAAGGAGTACTTTATTAAATTTTAGTTTTTAGCATCTTTATTGACTGATCCGATCTCAAACATTCAGCGTGCCCTGGTACCAGTAGGATGGTAAGTGGTAGGTCCTATAAGCGAAAGACACACCAAGTACCTATGTATGGCAATTGTATGTGGGCCGGCAAGCCGGGCTTAATTTCGAAGAACATACACTGTTCAAATTTATGATGTATTAAAAAAGGGTAGGTCTCGAAACCGGCGGGCTTGCATGAAATGAAAGGTTAACAGTAGAAGAACCTCGTGAATACTCGTGAATTGTGTAAGGACCGAAGCAGATGGCGGGCTGTTGTATCTGCTTACCCCTTTTGCGTGACTCAACACTGTGTATTATCGTAGTTATTCTAAATATATTTTACGTTAAACTTACTTTGCCTGTTAAACCATTTTCAAAACCTTTGATTTGAAAGCAGTTTTTTTTTATATTTCATCATATTAATCTTGGGTTTTGGAATTCTAAATGATTTTTCTTGTCCGTAGAGTTACAGCCTTGTCGTGGAGGCAGATTATGCGACTTCTAGGCTGTTTCTCCCTAATTTTTCGAAAAATAATGGGCAAACATATAGTGTGGTTGTATTGTATTAACACGGTGCAGAAATGTGCAGATTGAATCAGGCTTTAAAAAAAATGTCAAATGTCCAGAAATTGCCCCATAATTATGTGATACGTTGGTTTTCTTCAACAGCTTCCTGACAGTATGTACATTTTCCTTACTGATCACAGTTGAGACCTGTCGTTTGTGAATCTCATCATGGGGGCGCAGCCATCATTCAATGTACCAACAATCTTGCACAGTCTTGTATAAACAAGGGTTGTAGACGAAGATTACGAAGAACTTTGTGATTAAAAACAATTAACAATCGAAATTCAAACGTAGATAGCCAGAAATGCAAAACTACTATTACCATTTTTTTTTCGTACCAAAATCCACTCGGATACCTTTTGTTTTTTTTTTCCGTGCGGAAATCCCTTCGGATACCCCCCCGCCGGGCAGCGGGGGCGGTTATGTCGGGCTCCCCACCGGCCAGCGGGGAAGGTTATGTCGAGCTTGAACTGACTAAAACCGCAAGCCGACTCGGGTCTTCCGACTACCTACCGTAATAGATACCGTGTAGTACAGCTAGGAATATATCACTGACGTTATTTCCCCTTACACATTTATTTAATGCAACTATCGCGCATTAAAAAAACAATTTTCAAGTAAAGATAGCTTAGGTTGTGTAAGCGGCAATTGATAAGGCACTTGCCTTATCAATTGCCGCTTGATTAATAAAAGTCTAATGGTAATAAATCAAGTCAACTCGAAGATAAACTTGGTAACCTTTCATGTCCAATGACTATATATTTACGCAAAATAAAAGCAGGCATAATAATAGAATAATTTATTAAAATACTTCTGACTAACTTAACTGTATTATATTCTGTTTTGAATGTTGTGTGATGTGAATATTACATATTCTCAGAATATTTCCTACTAATTAACCCTTTTCTAGTTGTCTGTTGCAGAATAGGTATAGTTAAAAATACTCGTACAACAAATCTCTTTCACTGGAATCAAGATTAACCTATAACTACCGACTTAATTAACAAAATAACATATATTCAGATCTTAAGCACAAAATGTGTGCAGCCTGTGGTTGGTAACAAACTGGCACTATGTTTGCTACGCCGTAGGATTTTAGGATCTACGAGAACTATGCTACTTACTCATTGTGTGGTATATCCTCTAGCTGGTTGGCGAGCACGGAAGCCGCGAGCAGCGCGAGTAGACCGATCGGCCCTCGCAGCAACATGCTGCTACTCAACACCATCGCACTCTCCACATGACAAGTACACACGACAACCGACACAGCACGAACTCGTTTCTACATAGAACAACACACCGTTCGCACTACTCTCCCGACAGTGTCACCAAGGGGCGTACGTTTGTGCATGAGTCATCGAGTGGTCGTGAGTGTCAGGTTAGGATCGGGCCGGTGTCGGTGCGGGTGAGCCGCAGGGCGAGGACAGAGCGTGTCGCGCGCCAACTCCATCGGCGCGCGCCCCGCAGCCCTCGCACCACCCCGCGCACCCCCGCAGCCGCAGTGACGCTGCGCGCGAATCATACGCCCAATAACGCAACGGGCTACTACTTATTACTGAGATTTATTTGCTCATATGTAGGGTTGATGGTCAGCGACCGTTGGGAACGCTTCCGTCCTGCCGTACGAAAACATCCGGTGCAGTTTTACGTGAGTCAATAGGTTGGCAGAGGCGTTTGATTAGGGGTGGCCGTGACCGAGGAGCTGGTGGTGATAGTGACAATTTACAGCACGTCGAAGCGTCTGGTATTAGTGCGAATTCGCCGACAAACCGCCGCCACGCACATGCGTGGGCAAGTCGCCAGGAAATCCTTTATTGATTCCCGCGCTCCCGCTTTCTAAGGAATGTCGCAGGCGTTGCTACCGCCAAAATTTTACCCTCCCACTATTATAATTTGGCCTAAGCGGATCACTGTGCGCTTGGCGGATTGCTTTCGTTACACTTAACGAATTTCAGGGATTTTCCTCGAATTTAAAGAAGACACGGTAAAGTATAAAATTTAACGTTTGCTTTTATGGAGTTGGGAAATATATTTCGATACATGAAATTTTATGTATGGTTTATCGAATTTCAATAAACAGTTCCGTGATATCTGAAGAGTAATATTTACGTACAGATTAAATTGTGTAGATGCGCTTTATATGGGTTTTATCAAACAAATGGAAATGAATCGGCGCCAACAAATAAAACAGATCAGCTATAGGATTACTAGATATTATAGTGCATCCGTATTCGTAAAATTTATCTAGTTTAATCTGTCTGCCTTAATTGAGTAATTTAACTATTATTAAACAACTCAATAGTAAAATTGATTTTATTAATTCTAAACTCGGTATCTTTTCCGACAAGTCTATAGGTAAGTATTTTACAGTTAAACGCACGCGAATCGATTAACCTGTTTTCAATTAACCATGACTTACCCCTAAATCAGATCCTCTGTTCATATTGTGATTTAGGGACATATCCGGCAATGGAAGCTCCGAAATTAACATCATGAATTTAAGTAATTAATGTTTGAGAATATAGGTGGAATATTGTCAATATTTTTCATGATTTTATACAATATTGTGGCAATATGCTATATGTAAGCTATCTACATTAGTATCTAGTTATTTTTTAGTACAAAGTTGAAGAACTTTCTAAAGGCTCTGATTATTAGAAAAACATATGAGAAATTTTAAATGATCTTGTATTATTATGAAATACTAGGGGATCCATCCCAACTTCGCAAGGGAAATGGTGCAAGTGAAAGCTACAAGTTGACAACACCTTACGGTGCGTTTAAAATATGAATAAATAAAGATTTCCAGAATATGATGTCCAAAATATATACCTCGGAGGCGCAGCGGTAGCAAGTACTACTGCTTTACATGGTCCCAAGTTTGATTTTTGGGTCGAGTGGGAATAGAGATATAAGATTTGAATGTTGGAGTTCTCAGATAGCTGAATCGGAGTATGGCAAATGTACCTATCATTTGCAGCATTTGCTGCTGGACATAGCCCTCTGTATATATTATATTCAAGCTATATTCTTCAGGGTAGAAATGGTAATTCGTGTTCTGATCTAACTTCAGATGTTGTAAGCGTTTGGAGAACCCAATGACCACTGACCATTACGGGCCTGATGCAGTAAAATTACGTTTGTAAAATATGTGATTTCGAAACTTTTTTTTTGTTAGATCACAGCTAATACGCTGGGCAAAAGCTTAACCTAAATTACTCCATTCCTTGCCCTCCGTTATGTTGACAAATACATCTCGGATAATGACGTGGAATTAACCCGGTCTTCATAGTTCGGCTTCTGGCTATACAGGTGGAAATTTCAGGTCCTATAAGGTTACCTGGCGCAGCAAAACAACAACTAAAGCTCTGTGTGGTTGGCTACACATAAGCTAACACCGATGGCGACTGTATACTTCTTCAATGGAATAAGCAACTGTCTCTGTTTTTCTCGGAATGGTAGATATGGTCTCAAACGTGGATTATTCCCACTATCCCCCATTAAAATTACCCAATTTTTCCAGGGCAACAAGGAATTTCATGTTTAAATTGCCCATTTTCCCCCACTTGAGACGTTGCCGTAAACTTCACCAAGTATTACTAGAAGTGGTCTCTGTTTAGAAATCCATTTCCAGATTTAGATTTTTAGATTTCAAGATCCAGTTTCTTAACTATACCTTCAGTTAACATGGTTATATGCAGAGAAAGAGGGCAACCAAGTGTCGGAGGATACGCCTCGGACACTAAATGAAATGTAAATAGTAACGTTTCTCCCACAGTGAACCTCCCTTATGATCTTCTGATATGATTTACTAGCTGCGCTCCCTTGGTTCACCCGCTGCAATAATAGCACCTTACCCGTGGACTTTCCTAACTTTTTCTTTCATAATAACCTTGTCCTGATAGTAACGAACACAAAATAAAAAGAATTATTTAATTTGGTCAATTTCAGTCATTGAGAAATTATGCGCGTACATACATTTCGGCGATTCATTTTTATTTATATAGATTATATATGATCACCTAATTTTAAATGTGGCATTTCTCTTTCTTCGTTTATTTTTATTCTGCTAAAACAATATTATTTATGCTTCCTTCCAAATTTAATATTTTGTTCTATTTTTTTCGTTTTCTTGTACACTTTTTATAGATTACGACCAATCCTACCTGCTCTTTAGTTTTCACAGCTTGTTGGTGCCCAACAGGTTTCTATACTTGACTCGTGAGTCACCTGCTTGGTTGAAAAGTGTAGTCCGTCCGGTATCTGCAGCTTTTTCCTGTAGAACTGATGTGTATCCACACCATATATTATATACGATACAATAATTATACGGCTGTTCTCACAGATAGCTACGATTACATTGTAAATTTTTTCAGAGGCGAATGTGTTATGGCAGATAAAATATTTAACTTTTTTATCACTAAATATCTCTATTGATTATAATTCAAATACAATATTCAATAATTTTTTAACGACCTAAAAGTTTTTTTTTGCTATTATTTGTAACATAACGTAACATAACTTCACGCCTGTATCCCCGAAGGGGTAGGTAGATCGGCTCGAGATTTTCACCTCCAATTGCTTTTTTTTCCTTACTACGTGCTTCTACAGACAAACCTGGTAACTCTGTATCCGGTGTATTACACACCCACGATTCGCCAGTTATGTTAAGGTCCCAATGTAATAGGGAGCGAGCCTATTGCCATCTACCGGGCACTTTATTAAGCGAGCGATAATTAACATTTATTAATGCACACATAACTCCGAAAAGTCAGAGGTGTGTGCCCGGGGCGACTGAGGATCGAACTCGAGACCTCGTCTCAGCAGTCCGTTACGTACGCCACTTCGTACATACTATCGCCGCTATTCTTTGTTAGCGCCATTAATCAGGGGTATGTTGGGTACTCCAACTACCTACCTGGGGACTACCGACCTCCATGATCGGGGACTGAGGACGGCAGTTGGCCGACTCGCCGTCCTTACAGAAGCAGGCCGTGGCGGATGCGTGTCGTGTGTGTCCTACACACGCCTGCCAACTCACCGAAGCGGGATAAGACCCGACCCCACCAGGCGAGGCCGCTGTTTCGGCCAATGTCCGCCGGTAACCCTGGGGTTATCCTTTCAAGGGCTTACCCGGAGTGCCCGGCAATGGAAACTTGCGGAGGACACCGTGTGGTTTTAGTCGGTCCGATTCTCGCCGTCAGTCGTCGGCACCGATGGGGTGAAGCCCGTGGGTGTTTCCAAACGTACAAAAAAAAGCGCCGTTAATCCTTTAAAAGAGTTTATTTTAAGTAGCTGTATGTTTACTATGAGTTGAAGAATAGTCCCTATCCTTACCCTTCTTCCTTGACCCGAAGCTACGCGGTGTTATCATCATTATAGCGTTGTTTCCGGTTGCATTCGATGCTTTCATCTTGGACCCCTGGGGTTCACCTACTTCTTCTTCTCCTATTGATGTAATTTAGACGGCTTTTATGGGAGCGACTGCCGACGGACCTCTCAACCCCGAGAGGGTAGCCTGCACCAGAGCCTCGTCTGTTAATCAGCAGGTCTACCGGCTTGCAGGTGAGGTTGGCATAGGCCCCGAAGATCTTGGTGGGGGCCCATATCACACCGCTAGAAGGAGCTACACCGTATAATATGTAAGGCCAAAAAGGTTTAAACATGGCTGGAACTTAACTGGATAGGGAAGACAACAATAAAATATGATGTATGTTGTACAGTTTAAAAGTATTTTATTTTCTCAATACAGTTGACATTATGTTTTGTGTTAATAATAAAATATTATATGAAATTGGTTCACAGAAAATGACTGAAAATTATGATGTATCGCAATAATCTAAGTGTTTGACAAATATATGTTGCTAAATAATTGTACTTGTCAAAATACAAGTACATTATTTCGTTGTATTAAACATAAACAAAATTAATGTCTTTTAACATCTGATATTAATTATATAATTTAAATACTCGTTGTTAACAAATGCTAGAATCAAAACGCTGTCAAAATAATTGGTTCTATTGATTTTCAATTTGTTAATTTTTTACAAACCTAAAAAGTTAATAAACGCTTCCGCTTCAGTTACATCCTACGTTTTTCGACAATATGTCAGTTAAAATTGTATAAAAATAAACGATACTAACGTATGCGACGCGCAGAGCTGCCGAGCGAGCGCTGCTACGAACATTGTTACTTCACTAGTTATAGCTATATTTACAAAATATCATTAAATTATATAGGTACGTATAAATTAATATATCCTACTAAGTACTTTGCACAAAACGTTACAACGTTGCTCAGTGGTCACTGAGTGCTGTGAGGTCGGAGGTCTTGTGTTAGCCCCTCGATCTCTTCGCACAATACTGTGCGTTGATCTATAAATGCAGTCTTCACAAATTACTAAGTTTACCTAAAGATCACAACAATACAATTAGGTTTAAACATAACTAAGTAATCTCATAAATAACCGTCTAACCTAATGTTAAAACTACCTAAATAATTTGTACAAATAATCTGAGATTTCCCACAGATTTCCCTGGTGACAGAATAATTATAGACATACAAATAAATAATATTATAAATTAATAATATTTGACCACAGTCTTTAGAAAGTTTAAAATGTAACAAGAGTTTGGAGACAAATGGAAATGTCTTTATAATAGGAACACACAAACAATGTGAAGACAAGACGAACTACATCAGGATATTTGGTTATTATACAGATAAGAATTCGCTAGCTCGTACACTGAGTACTTCAATAGTGAACCACAATATAGAAGCACTAGTGCAGCGCTCTATGGAATGATTACAGTACCATCCTGTAAACGATTAGTTAAATAATTTTGTTAACATCAGATACTAGCACTTCCATCTTGTACACATTACGATATAGCCTCCACTATATTCATACGAAGAGTTAACTTAAAAATTACAATAGGGCAGGTGACACTTATTAAAACATGAATATATTACAATGATTTTCATACTGATTCGTTACTTAAGATATAACAGTAGATAGTGCTATAAAAAAGCTATAAGTGTATGGCATTTTCCTATGCGACAATTTTAGTGTTCCGTTTTTTATACCACTTAGGTGGCAGATAACAGCTATATCATCAGCACCTGAGGTTGTATGTCTCCTACTTCTCTTTAACACTTCTAAACAAAAACCTCTGTCAAGGACTTTACAACGAGCGGTTAAACAATAATAGATGTGGCGGTCCAACGTTCGATTGGAACGTAAAGCCACAGCTTAGTGCAAATATTGGCACTGGTTTGGGTATTTCTATTTATATATTTACAAAAAAAAACTTACTATCTTCATCCGCGTTCTAGAACCCATAGTGCAAGCTATGCTTAATTTAGGTCTAGACACCACCGTATATCGTTCCTGAATATGACTATTACTGTAACAATATCTTATTGTTACTATTACTAGATGAACCGAAAACATGGTAAAATCTCGCCATCAGGCCTTGCATTGAGAAAATCCTGATCCAAAAGAGATATCCAAAAAAAATCAGTTGAAATGTATCTTTACTGACACTGAGTTAAGGACGAATCAATAAATAATCTCCTTATTTTTGAAGTTAATATGCGAATACTTGGTCAATACTAATATTAAATTACTAGTTACATATTTCAATCATAATTATTGTCTGACGTTTTTACCAATTTTAAGCTATGATACAGGATTTTCTCTTTCCCATTAGATATTGAAATTATCGAAAATTTACGCGAATATAACACATTGAAATAATACTATTTTTAAGGGATTCTATCGGGATTTATTTTGTGTTATTCTATTATTTACATATATACACATCGGGATAAGTGTAAATAATAAAATCATACAAAATAAATCGAGATAGAATTCGTTAAAAGTAATTTTATTTCAAGATATTCCCAACAATGAATTGATTAGCACTTCTTAATATTTTGTTATCATTTTTACAAGCAGAAAAGTAGCCAACTGCCCCATTCTCGTAATACTGTCTTAAGGTACTGAGTATAAGCGGTATTGCGAAACCTTAAAACATGTTTTACGTGCTCAGCTTATAAACGAGATTTAACTCCGTAACTTTAGGTAAAGATGTCAAGTTCGATCAGATCATTACATACAATATATTAAAATGCATCCACACAAGTATAAAACTACCCATCACAGCGCGTTAACGCGTTGTGCATGGTTGATATTTGACACAGTCAGTCACAAACTTTGTGATTCAATGTCTTGAAGAGTCACTTTCATGTCCCGAGTCGCGGCCATTTTCTCTGGGCGATGCACGGTGCTCCCTTTCATCTCTATATCGGTCTCTGCGTTCCCGGTCCCTGGATCTGTCTCGTTCCCGGTCTCGATCACGATCACGGTCCCTATCTCTATCTCTTTCTCGGTCTCTATCCCTATCGCGATCGCGTTCCCTGTCCCGGTCGTCGTCACGATCCCTGCGTCGGTCATAGTAGTGATACGAGCGCCGAGATTTCCTATCGCTAGGTGTCACAACCTCCACCTTTATGTTCGCTGTCGCCGTTACCTATAAAAACAAGTTATATTAGTTATATGCTAACTCTTACGAGTATCTATACTTTAAAAACATACCTATAGTGTATCACAATTAGACATTTATTATTAGTTCTGTAGTTAGATCAAGCTCTCGGACTTCTCCACACGTTGGTGAAGTGCCCTGCGTGGGCGAGTCAACGCCGGGATCTCGTTGCGGTCCTGGGCGTGGACTTTCTCTCGTTGGAGACCATGGTGAGGGCCGTGGTCTCCGTGGGAGCAAGTGGCACGCCGCCGCCTCTTTCTGCAAGCAGGTCATGCGCGCGAAAGAGACGGCGGAGAGGGAGCGGGAAGAACCCTGCCCCCCGAGTTCCGCAGTCTGCGGCTAGGACGCCGCACTCGTCTACGCCCGGGTCTACCGACTCCATGATCGGGGCCTGAGGACGGCAGTTGGCCGACTCGCCGTCCTTACAGAAGCAGGCCGTGGCGGAGGCGTGTCGTGTGTGTCCTACACACGCCTGCCTACTCACCGACGCGGGATAAAACCCAACCCCACCAGGTGAGGCCGCGCTGGCTGCCAAGGTCCGCCGGTAACCCTGGGGTTATCCTTTCGAGGGCTTACCCGGGGTGCCCAGCAATGGACACTTGGGCAGGACACCGTGTGGTTTTAGTCGGTTCATACATACATAACCACCCCCGCTGGCCGGCGGGTGGGGTATCCGAAGGGATTTCCGCACGTAAAAAAAAACGGACCTTTTTGGGCTCAAACTACCCTTTAGTGAAAGCCACAGATGTCCAAATGGGACTGACAGACTAGCGTCTCTGGGGTCTCGATGTGTTAAGAATGGTCACCTATCCTAAGCCTGACTTGTCTAGTATTGCTTAACCTAGCAATATGCTACCTACTTGGTTACCACTTAGCCAGTAACGTAGTATATTGAATTGTATTAAATACCAAAAACTAACCTTAGTAGTAACAGCTCCATGCGGCGTCTTAGAAGTAGGTGTGGACCTTCCAGATGCAGAATCGCTTCCATTATACGTTGTAGTTTCTACTACAACTTCCGGTTGGACAACAATAGATTGCATAGATGATTGCACGGAAGGTGCAGAGCTATGCCAAGATGGTGGTTCTTCAGTGATGGTTGTTAAAGATGGTGCGCTTGGCCGGGGGGCACTCTTGCCTCCACGAGCTGCCTTATCACTGCTGGAAGAAGTCGACTTCCGAGCATGGATTGGTGAACTTTTTGGTGATGGTGTGGACAGGCGTTCTGGATGCTCTAGAGGTCTTACCTGGATGGACAAAGAGACGGAATTAGGATGGTGATATTCGCACACAAATTATTCACGTGATCATTAATAACATTTTTGATAATCTCGTGTCAATTATCCCATTAATTAGCATTTAGGAAAATATTTTGCAGCTATTTATTGTTATAAAGATATTTCATAACACTTACCTCAGCACCGGGTCCCAATATAGCCAGTACAATAGGGAAGAACAGTAGACCATCCAAAAGACCAAGTAACACCAATGCAAGAAGAAGTCTCAAGAACAATCTGGCGACGAATCCAAACTCGCTGGTAGCCAACATAGAGGCGGCGAGTGCTGCGGCCAGCGCTCCATGAAATACTGGTGCAAGAACTGACTCTAAAGCCAGAGAAGCTCTTCGACGCTTACAACCAATTGACGTTACGAATGCCTAAAAAAATATTTATATTATCAAATAGGTTGTTGTTCTTAGTACTAATCTAATATTAGGAACTGAAATTACTAGTAGTCCCCCTAACCCCTCCAGCTAAGCTAAATTACTTGTGTTAGGTAGGAGTGGGTTCACATTCACGGTTTTGAACCCGGTACCTCTGAATCAGAAGACCGACTCCTCAACCACTATGCTAAGAAAAAAAATATTTCATCGCAGTACCGTGTATAATAAAGTCAAAAAGGTTTACTCACCAAACACAAGTGTACAGTAAAATGAACTCCTCTGCCGATAGCTAGCACAAGTAGTACTGCAGGTACAGCTGACAGTTTGACACCAAGAAGTGCCATTGTGCCTAGTAACTGCAGGACTAACGTTGCTAGAGCCAACGTGACGAGCACAGCTGCCCAAAAGTTCAGGAGAAGAACCATTACAGCCTGGAACAGATATAGCCTTTTAAAAACGTAGTCATTTCACTTTGGTCAAGTAACACACTATATGCGCTTATGTATGCTTACAATTGTGAGGACCGGAATTAGATTCTTAGGTCAGGTAAAGTGTTATGAAAAACTTCTATTAGAAAATTCTCAGCGGCAGCATCAAGTTTCGGAATAAATTGCAATGAAAATAAATGATAAACCGAGCTCCAATTTGAATTTACAGTACACATAACATGTGTATCGGGAAACTCCTAGCTTTATAGTACATAACATTTAAAAAAACTTACCACAAAAACTGCAGCCAGAGCACAAGCGAGGGCTAAGAGCAGCGACGTTCTCAAATATAAGTACTGCTCCCAAAACAGGAAAGGAATACCAGACGGGAAATTAGATAATCCCTTCGCTTCAAACTTCAGACACAACTCCCGTACTGACAATATGAGGTTCTTTATACTCTCTGTATCACTCAGCCCTGATAAGTAGAACGGGAGTTGCGTATATATTAGTGGTGACGATTTCGGTATCTTTAGATCTACATCGCTCGGCGAATGCGTCCATCTCTTTGGTTGAGGCTTCAAGTTACCCTGCGAAGCCCCATAGGCCAAAGCATCATTCGTCGCCCATGCCGATAGATAGTTATAAAACGCCTTCGGGTTAATGATACCGTCTTTATCAACCAATCTGTGACCGTTTTTGGTATCGGTCGTAACAAGAGACCTATCGATGGGATTGTCTACATGTCCCGTCTGCACCATTAGTTTGTATGCCAGTATGCCCTCATCACTTGCGTTCTTATACCAGTACTCTTGCGTTATGCATCCACTCTCTACTTCTTTATCATACACAGCTTGTAAATCTAGTAACCAGTCACGAAATAGACTTAACCAGAATTTAGTAAGTCCACCATTATCGTTCTTTATAATATTAGGTATCCTAACAAATTGGTCATGGTATTCATATAAAAGCTTCTGATTGGTAGGATATTCGAAGTCGCCTTGTGTAACAGCGTACATGCTGTAGAAGCCGAAATATTTCTCTTGACGATATAGGAATTCGTGTTCGTCTGTATTTTCTGGGACTATGTCTGTGAGATCTAGACCGTCTTTGACTTTCGTAGTTCCCCAAACACTCGCTAGTATAACTGCGATCAGCGCTAACATTGACGTTACCTGTTAATAAAATAAATGTTTAAGTTAAACATTATTCAAATGGGTTTTAACCATGTATTTTTTAGATTATAATAGCAGTTAATTACCTTGACGGAAGGTCGCATGATAAACGGTGCGTATTGATTCTTCGTCCACTTTGTGAGCGACAGACTAAGGCAGCAAGTTACTTTCGACTCGCCTCCCGTTTCCTCAGGATCCAATGGTTGTCTCGTCGTGTCTTTCCAATTAGTCTGTAATTGTTTTTTTCGTAGAATATTAAAGTGAAACACAACTAAATAACCAAATAAATAATACTGAAATAAATATTCTATGACATTCTACACAGCGCTTTCTATACCCAAAGTAAGCATAGTATAAGTAGCTTGTGTTATGGGTTCCAGAATGCGGATAACCATACCTACTTATATACTGTTTTTATTTTTAAATACACACGTATTACATAGAAACACCCAGACCAAGGCAAATAGACATATTCATGCATACACATATTTGCACTGAGCGGGAATCGAACTCGCGTCCCCAGTCTTAGCAGTCGAATGCACTACCTCTACGCCACAGAGGCCATCAAATCTATAAATCATTCATCAAAAGAGAACGAACACATCACTAAAAATTTCGACGATATTCGATTTAGATATCGGTATACGATATTATTTCATTCTTACTCAATTTAGTTTGGTGGAGAAAGCTTTTAGGGCTTAGCTTTTTTGCAGAGTTCAAGTAACTAAAAGATAGCATGCATCTGATTAGATTCATTATTATCAGAGTAGGTACAGTAACTGTTTATACCTTATCAGTTTTTCCACTTCGTGATCTTGATCGTTCAATAATCTTCTTGGTTCGTTGAGGCATAGGGCTCTCTGGCGTCAAACAACACAGCAGGTCTGCGCGTGCGGCAGATCTTCGTCTAAGGTCCAAGGAGATCATCGCTGGGAACACCAGTAGCATTGATCCCAGGTTGAAAAGGAGCAGAATAGCGGCCTAGACAGGTAAGAAATGCTTTATGAGTATTGAGTACCTGTGGAGTTATGGTATGTTATACATGTGTGCATACTTTTAATAATACATCTTCGACAATATAGATGTATATTACAAAGTTGATAAGATAACAGTTTTTTTTACCATTCGTCAAAATAGTCAAATTGTGAAAATTAATACCGCTCAGAATCTAGATTTACACATATATGTATAAATATAAAATGTATAAAATCGAAAAACAATAAGAAAAACGAAAACAGAAAATAGCACAAATAACAAGTTTAAACAAAAGTTTACCATGATGTTAGGTACACTATTAGTTTTATTTCAACAAAGTGATGAGATTAATTTCATATTATTCTAAATAATCTATTTTTAGTTACACTAACCTGTAGGCAAAACACTCGTAACGCCGGGATCGGTAATAATGCAGCAGCCAGAAAGGCCATCACGTTACATAGTGAAGCCAACAGGACGCTGAGCCCACTTTTCTTCAACACTAGACCCGTTCGCTCTTCACGCGACACATCTCCCGCTTGCTCCACGTACGTGTGAGTGAGAAGGAACATGTCTTGCACGCCAAGCCCCAGTGCAAGGAAAGGTACTATCTGAGTACTAGAAGCGTTGAAAGGTATACCTGTAATTTGTGAATGAGAATTTGACACTTTAGTTAGGACAGAAGTAATAGTAGATATTATGATAAAAAATTGTAAAGAAATTAATATTAAATGTGAAATAATAATGTGCAAAAAAAAAAGATCTTCACCTAACAAAGCACAAAACCCTAATCCAGCTGCAACAGTGATGGAAAGCAAAAGTACCCCTGCTATGCCCACACCGGCTTGCGAACGAACCGGATCGCGCCATTGAACAAGAGTCACGGCAACATAAATTAACTGCAAAGAATAAATAAAACAACTTAAAAACTGTGTAAACACAAAACGAAAACCAAAAACATGATAGTGTGTGCATAAAAAAAAAGTAAAATAAAATGTAAAGTACTCACCATAAACATGTATCCCAACAGGATATTTTTTAAAGATAGCTCAGAGAATTTTCCGAGTATATCGTTGAGGGTGGACGTCGAAAACGGATAAAAACCGTATGATGATGATACAGATTCTCTTGTGGTCATTTTTCGTACTTCCTGAAAACAAATATCAATATTACTTGAAAACCGTTTTAAAACCAGCTAAGCATAAATTTGCAACCGATTGTTAAATTACGCTAGATTCACAAATAATCAATGTATTCGTACTTCTGTAATCCTTAGAGGTTTATATATTTTATTTAGTACTTTATTACTTTATGAAAACTTTTGGATCTAAGGTGATCTCGTAAATTGAAATGTCTTATGCTACTTTTGTCGCTAACTTTGTACTAATCTCTTTATCAGATCAGTACCTAGATAATAGCCTTTTAGAATACTTACAGCACCAAACTTCCTCTGCCACGCATCCAAAACTGCAGCGGCTTTTTCTTGAGTCCATCCAACATGATGCACTCTATAATGGTCGGCCCAATACTCGTACATCTCTCGCTCGCCCATCAGTTGTACGACGGTTTGTAACGCCTTGGCACTGCGCAGAGCCGAGGTAGAGTTCCTCGTCGCACCACCCACTATCAACTGTTCTGGCCAATGCATGTACGCTGCCGCGAAACCATAGCATCCGTGAGACAGCTCTGCAGCTACATCTGGAATCTTTACGATATTGGAACCATTTGAAATGCCTGTTTTATATATATGTACAAATAAAATAATGTAAAAAAATTCAAGATATAACTTTTCAGAGCGGTTACAAAGTCTTTTTTTTTGCCCCTGTTAATTAATCGCAACTTCTTCGGAATGTCATTACAATTTGCGATGACGAAGAACAAAACAAACTTTTAAATTTATGAGGTTTCCGTGGAAGTGCTCGACTCCATCGGATGGTAAGCATTATTGATATAATAGTGTCATTGTGATGGGCGCTAGCTGCGGCAAACGAAGCCCATTGAAGCGTGTACAATGCGCCCGTATAATGCGGCCGGCGCGGTCCGGCTGCGCGGGCGCGTCGAACAATGCTCGCTCGATCTACGCCCGGCCCTTCGCCGAACGTGGGTGGCGGCGAGCTGAGCAGACGCGACGCACCGATCTCACAAAAACCCACCCGACGCAATTGGGACCGCCACCAATCGACTATTTGTTCAAGACAATTTGCACACTTGAAGCGCAGTTCGCAATTGAAACGTTGAACTTGATTTATGCTTTTATGTAAAATAATATTATGTTGTCAAATATTATCGATTACCGGAACGAAAATGTTGCGAAACCTATACTTGATGATGATGTTATCACATAGTTTGTAACATGCATAACTTTCACACAGGGCGGGCTGCACCCGCGGCAGGTAGTCGCACCATCTGCCCGGCGGCGACCGCTTTCATCCTGCCTTATTACCGTTTCCAAAAATATTTTATTATTATGGAAAGTATTTTAACTTTATGTGTTCGTCTCGATAAAGATATTTTATACGTCATGATCCTACACGCTTTATTTATGTGCTAGTAAAACTGTCGTAAATTGAAGTCTTCATAAAAGTACCGGGAGTTGTCGTAATGATGTCTACCTACTGTCAGTCTCTCGGATGCATGACAAATTATTTATACGCAACTCAAAGTAACTGCGCACGAAAAAGATTTAGACTATATAAACAAAATTGATTAGCAATGCTTACATTGCGTGTTTTCTTGTTCGGCGCCGTGTCTGGACAGTGCACATCGGTGGGATCGAGACACGGTTTCTTCATGTAGGCGGAGCTGATGCCGGCCCTCTTCATGTAAGCTTCCATTGTGCTGAACGGGAATTGAAACCTCAACTTCCGTACTTCTTCTAAAACCTCTTGAGGGTGTAAATGAGTCCATTGTAACTTGTGTTGAAGTCCTCTGTGAAAAATATGTCGCAAATTAATTCTTACATCCAAGTTGTCGTGTGTTTCAAAAAACTTTGTGTGCTCAACATAGTGAAAATGTGTACTACGACAGTGCACAGGCTAATTCCTTTACAAGTGGCAAGTTCGATCCCTCATGGAGTACATGCTATTACCAAAGGGCAGGCTCTTTTAATTTGGTACAAAAATTAATAGACAGTCACAAGCATTGTTGGCCCTCGTCATTTTGGTAAGGATATTTTGCTTTTTATATATAGTACCAAACGGTAGGTACAACGCTTAAGCAAAGTAATTAATTTATGTTCTAAGGAATTGATGAGACTATACGGCTACATTCTATCATTCCACCTGTACGGTATTTACGGTGACAAATGCTTTAATTATGAAAGGTACCCATGGCTTTCCTAACTAGACAAGACTATACAAGCTCCTACGAAGGATTTACTATCCACCTGCCAACAGGTGTTTTCCTCCTTATAAATATAAATAAAGTATATCAGGTGAGTGTATTAACTGTCTGAGTGATAATAAGTAAAAAGATATTCCTTTTCCATTGTATCCATTGTCAAGTATTAACTTCCTGATAATGGATTCATTCACATTCACTGAATAAAAACTAAAAGTACAAGCTAGAACATATCCAGTGCGTAAGTTAAACAAAGTTAAAGTTAAACAAATTTTAATTAACATAATTCTAATCCTTCAGAAATAGTACTCACGGAACATATATCGGATAATCCGGTCCAAGCAACTTGGATCCTTCCCAGAAGCAGTCGAGTGGTGTGATAATGGCGCATGGAATAATGTTGTCGATAATCTTCTCTATGTGATATGCTTCGAAGTCTGGTATACTGGGGCTGTAGCACAAGTCTTTTAGTCGCCACTCTATGTCATACATATGAACTGTGACGCGAGTTGCTGCGTGGACCACCTATAAAGAGAAGAAAAAGCTCTTAATAGTGACTGATCTTGATAGAGGAATCAGATTCTTTAGAAGGAATCTAAAGAATCTGATCACTTCCTTGAAATTTCTTCGATACTCAAAATTCGACTTCATTCGACCACAACTAAATCGTGGATATTTAGCATTCCATGGCTAAATCAAATATGCAGCACGCATACATTTATAGTTAACCAGTAAAAAAGGTAATTTACATAATCCTAAAGTAGTATACAATCTATGATAACAAAATTTACTTTATATGGACCTGGCAATAACTACTAATAACAACATATTTGTAATTCGATGCTTGGTAATGTTACGATAAGAAAAAAAATGGATAAACTATTGGTATTTACGATCATTTCAGTAAAATTCCACAAGGGTTTACGATAGACTTGTTCTGAAAGTTTACTTGTTATCTAACTAATAAGGTATCTCTACTTTATTTAAATATATATATATATATATATATATATATATGTATATTTATAATACACGGCTGACTGGTCAGTAGCATCATTACTGCGCAGAGTTTAGTAGTTCACACATAACGTGGGGAGTAGTGTTGGAGACCAAGTTGCAGTTAATTCAATCTGTTTCAAATGTGTATATTTTTATATTTATTTATTTATTTAGGTAGAAATGGTAACCAATCACAGTCCTGCAGACGCAGAGGTCAGCCAAGAGTTGTGGGATCAATCATGTAGGTACGTGATTTTCAGAGCTTATAAGAGCATGTTGACACAGAAGTTTGCAAGTGCAAGTTGGGTCTAGAAGAAGAATTGAAAGATACTAATTTAAAATCAGTCTCAAATTACCACTTGGACAAACAAGAACACCTACGTGGTAATAAAAAATATGGTATAAATAGCTATCACCAAGATATAGTTATTTATAATGGCCAGAAAATAAAATCTTACCTTTAGGTGTTCTAGCAGTGCGCCTGCGTGCAACAGTGACACGTCAGGGTCCTTCGCAGTTTGTATTATGAGCTGGTGCGTCGAGGAGTCTGCCTCACCTAGCGCCTTCGCTGTATACTTAAGTTCGGCTTCCAAACGACCGCCCTCTGTAGACAAAAGATATTATCTAATTAATGATGACCACTGATTCACTTGGCTAAGTTCAGGGGTCTTAAATGTTGCCAGCAGACGACCTATTTTTGAAGATGGATCATCGTTATTCGGTTAACTGGTGAGTCTAAATACCAATAAATTTTCATTTTCATAACATACATTTTCATAACATAAAAAAAGAAAATATTGTGTATGCGACGATAGATACCTAAAATATGATAGAATTCAGAACTCCCTGATGCCTTTTGTTTAATGATCACATCTGAATAGGTTCTTTGCGATATTTAAATACATTAAACTGTGAAAAAATGCATCCTATCATAATTTTAGATCATGATGTAGGTACACAACAATATTATAGAAAATATTGCCAAAACCATATTTATATTTTTGGGAGATCGCCATGACCGAAAGTTGCATTCTTGTCCAATCCAGGTTCAACGCCTTACCCCATACTGCAATGAAACACGTTTTATACTTCAACCCCTATTGAACCTAAAGGCGAAACCATTCCAACAAGTTCAAATTCACCAGTTTATCTGGGCAGTTAGTTATACTAATAAAGTGCAAAGTTTATTTTGCTTGCATTATCATTTGATACCAATCGTTTCTTAAATTAAAATTCAATTAGTTCATCTGACCTTCTTTGAATAGCGCCTACATATTTACAGATAATACGATTACCCACTTTTATCGGAGCGCAAATCTCGGTTGCATCGAAAGCTTGCACTTTGGAGCCCGGGGTCCGTCCTCTTATAGCTCCTTTCCATGATTTGGTTTATTTTGGTTTTTAAAGGAGCGAAGGCCGTCTAACGCCATGATCAAAACCTGTGCCAGAGCATCTTCCTGCCTTCATTAAATATTTATTTGGGCTCAGCGTAACATATGTGCTTGTTCGTTTCGCAGCAAAATCATTTTTCATACAGTCCATCCATCTCCTCTTAGGTCTTTCTCTCCGGGTAAAGACTCGTTCACTTCCATACTCAATGTCTTTATCCCTATGCATTACATATCCGAACCAGGACAAAAGATTACTCACCCACTTTATAGGGCATTATAACGTTGGTAAATTAACCCGCAATTTGTACTCCAGTAAAATCCTTGATTGCGAATGAATGAAAATGCAATTAACTTTTATATTGATTTGTTTTTTGAATTGAGCAAGTTCTGAACCCTTGAGTTCTTTAAAATAAATATATTTCTTAATGGTATACTCGTTATGGCCGACAACATTCTCTTCATTTTATATATATTATATAACAATTACAAAGCTGTACTTTTGTCATAAAAATGATGTACGAAATATTTTTGAATGCCGATTTTCTACTCGAAGACCTTCCAAAACAGGAAAATATTCATAAATATAAATTGAATAAGATATATTCATAAAGAAAAATATTTATATATATAAATTGAAACAAGTAATAAAGATTCTTGGTACATAGTCTTTTTATATAGGTACTAAGATCTAAAATAGATATGCCTATCCAAATACCGGGATCGAGAGAATTTAAACCTAAAGTCCCTAAGAGTAACCAACTTTTTGTTCCTTATCGTGCGAAATCTAGCATAACTGAGATTTAGTAGTGGATTTAATTTCACAAATCACAACGAGTTCCGAGCCTTGATGATAGGCCTAGGCTTATTCGAATTACATTATAATGTTCTAGAAGGCTACATAATTATTGCACGTTTAATTGTGTACCAAACTAAGTAAACACCTAGCAATATTTCAGTGACAACAACAAACATAAAAGTTATTTACTTTCAGTTTATACTGATTTACTGTTTCTTTAATATCAGACAAATTAAATTAATTCTAACCAAAGATAACAATTGTTTGTTATTTAGTTCACGTGTTAGCCACACTATTACCGACGTCTAATACATGTTAAATGCATAGCTCTCTGAAATAATGATATTCAATTATATTCCATGTTTATTCAAAAGTTTTAGCAGCCACACAATGTCTGCTACAGTTTTTGAATCTACATGGACTGGGTTAAATACTTCAAGTAGGAATACCCCATTCATTTCACAACTTGCAATGAATTGATATAGTGTTATGATGGAATACAACACGTTTACAACACAATTACGTGAATTCCGAGCAGGAACAGATGAAATTGAACGTGAATTGAAAATTGAAAAAAAAAGGTAAGTAAGGTACCTTTTTTTTTCTTGCGGAAATCCCTTCGGATACCCCCCGCCGGCCAGTGGGCCGGTTATGTCGGGCTTGAACCGACTAAAACCGCACGCCGTCTCGGGTCTTAAAACGCCGGGGTGTAAGGTTGCCCATAGAGCATATCCCTCGCAACCCGACTGACCCGGGGCCACGCGCTCGCACTCCGCAACATTGCCGCAATCATGCTGCCGAGCGAGAGGACTCCCACCCCGATGGCAGGCGACTCAGGCGCCGACGGAGGTCGCTTTACGACCTCCGTCCTCCATGAGCGCAGGCCTGGGGCTGGCAGGTGAGGCCGCCTGTCACCCCAACAGAAGCAGGCCGGGACGGCGCGCAGCGGGGCAACTAGCGCCCCTCCCCCAAACCGGGGTAAGACGGCGACACCGTAGAATCCAAACCACTGGGATCAGTCAGGGTGCGAGAGATATACTTTATGGGCAACCTTACACCCTGAAGTCGGCGTGCGGTTTTAGTCGGTTCAAACCCGACAAGCCCTCAGATTCATCCCCGCTGGCCGGCGGGGGGGGGGGGAATCTGATGGGATTTCCGCACGAAAAAAAATAAAAAAGTAACTAACTAATCAACAAGACAGAATTACTAAAACGAAGAGTGAAGAAATAATTACAAAATGATTTACGTTTAATTTATCAGCTGCGTTTACGATAACAATGCTATTTTTGACTGATGATAAAGACAGGGAGACTATCTTTAAAGATCCAAATATAGTTAGAGCGCCCCATTCTGTTTATTACGTACCTACCGTCGACACATTTGTTAGGAATTCCACATTCGTGTTTACCGTGTCCTAACAACGAGTCGAGCCTCCGTAAGTGTATCGTCAGGGTTGGAAAAACAGCTTTTTTTTCATACCTGTTGCTTCCTCATCTTTAGCAAAGGGAGAATGCTTGAAATCGCATGGTATTATTAGATATTATATATTAGGTATGATTATTATGCAAAACCGAGCGATTTTTCCATAATGTTTATGTGATAAATAAACATACTCATCGATAATTCTACGAAAGATATATTCATTCAGGCTGGTCGTATTACAAGGGGATAAGCCCGGAAGCCTATGCTCAAAGCTCGGCAGACACAATCTATCTACTTTCAGTATCTTGCTCCAACTGCCAGCCCATAAACCTCACTGCCGGATATCGTAAGAGTCCTACAAAGTCAGCCAGCCAGGCCTGTGAAGTCCACCGAAGTGGTGACATTACAATACTTAATGCGTAGATCAAGTGATTTACTGCTGTCATATGTGGCACTCCACATTGCTATCGGCGCCGCCTGACATGCTTTAATTGAAATACCCAACGTTTCTTTTAATGAAGTCTTTTAACGTTTATTTTGCTTTCGAGACGTCAGATAAGATCTAGTTTATACTCCATCAGAATTTTTAACAAGTTCATTACATTGACATTTTGATATAGTTAAAAAAAACCGACGGCTTAAATTGAAAGCTGAGGTGTAATATGCTGACATTTCGCAAGTTTATGTTGCATAACTTGCGAGTAACAAATAAAGTATTGCGGCGTATGCGGGCATTAGCTAGTTCAATATAAGTAAAAGAATGTATAAACCTTCGGAATGATGTGAAACCTGTCAAATCATAACTTTAGTTAAATAGTTACTAACCATTATCTAATCTGTGGTTACACTGCGTATCCACAAAGCTCACGTATCGAATTGGGTGAATGTAGACAATTTTATCGACGGATTTTATTTAATTAGTCTTTAAAAAATGAAAGTAACTAAAGGTAATAATAGAAGTTATCATTATTGTCAGGACTCATGAAAAAAACTTCACCCCTCTGTAAGCTGTCAAGAAGCTGCAAGTGAAGTCTAAAGAGTGAAGGCTACCATGCCAACTTGCAAAGGTCAATGCTTAAATGGCCTTAATCAACTTACCGTGATTGTTTTATCAATATTGCCAAATTTCCGTTCATTTTTTATAATCCTTAAGTTATACTATATACCAGTGAAATATTATATATATAAACGCTATGTGCTGATACTACTACTACCTGAGACAGGCAACCAAATGTTCGGATACGGGTGCACGTGGTGTGGGCATAGCCTTGTTCGTCCGCTTATAAAAAATATTGTTTTATATAATAAGTTTGTAAGTATATTTTATAATATGTTCATAGTACCTACTATGTTAACTTTACAAGTATAAACTCTTTGAATGGGCAGGTCAGACAGTAGGTGTATAGGATATTTTATCTAAATTCCCTTAATTAAAGTTGAGACTCTTTACTAAGTAAAACTTAGCAAATTTAGTATGAATGTAACACGTTATCTTACCGACATCCTGCTTAAATACAACCAGAGTCACTTTGTGAGATGCCAGTGAACGTGCGAGAGAATTCGTTCCAATTAACACCCGCCCTGCTGATTTATAAGACGTTTTGTAACTTTTTGTGCCGAATTAGGTTCACGAAGTGTTAGAAAAAAAAAGGTTTGACAGCTTCGCTTAGTTTTTAATTATATTGTGAGGTACCGCACCGATATATTTATTGGTTATTTTTTAGGGTTCCGTTGCCAAATGGCAAAAAACGGAACCCTTATAGATTCGTCATGTCCGTCTGTCTAATTATTGTAGAGCGCCTCGTCGAGCATCTCACGAACGTGGGGCCTGCAGATCTGGCGGACAACCAGTTCGGTTTCCGCCGGGGGCGCTCCACCGTGGAAGCGATCATGCGCGTGGTGGAAGAATTAGTCTCGCGGGGTGGGGTGGTGGTGGCGGTGTCTCTCGACATCGCCAACGCCTTCAACACCCTACCCTGGAGCTGCGTTAGGGAGGCTCTCGCGTATCACGGAGTGCCTCCCTACCTTCGCCGCATTGTCGAGGTATACCTATCCGAGAGGGCCATTTTTACCCGAGCTGGTTAGGGCCAGGGCGGCGAGAAGTGTCGTGCGGTGTTCTACAGGGGTCGGTCCCTAGGGCCACTCCTGTGGAACATCGGATACGACTGGGTGCTGCGCGGTTCGTTGCTCGAGGGCGTCAGCATAACATGTCATGCTGACGACACCTTCGTGATGGCGCGGGGAGCAACGCACCGAAGCGCGGCACTAAAGGCCACGTCAGGGGTTGCTCAAGTTGTGGGTCGAATACGGCGGCTGGGACTCGAGGTGGCTCTCCACAAATCCGAGGCTATGTGTTTTCACGGGCCACGGAGGGGGCCACCTGCGGAAACCAGCATAACCGTAGGGGGCGTAATCATCGGCATCGAGCCCATGATGAAGTACCTTGGGCTCGTACTCGATAGCCGATGGGACTTCGGACCACATCTCCGAAGTCTGGTCCCGAAACTGAGGGGTCTGCGGCCGCGCTATCGCGGCTGCTGCCCAACGTTAAGGGACCCAACGCCCCCACTAGGAGACTGTAAGTGGGGATCGTGCGAAGCATGGCCCTGTACGGGGCCCCCGTATGGGTGGAGACTCTGGCGGCCCGCAAAGTGGCTGTATTAAACAGCCCATTAAAAGCGATGGCCGTCAGAGTCATCAAGGGATATTGCACGATCTCCGTCGAGGTGGCATGTCTCCTAGCCGGGACCCCTCCATGGGACCTGGAAGCGAGAGTCCTTGCTTTACTGTATCAGTGGCGCAAGGAGGCGCTGGATCAGCGGTCCCAGCTCCGCCAGGAACTCAAGGAGACATGGAGGGTGCGACTTGAGCATCCAAGGTGGGGGGAATCCACCATTGCGGCGGTGAGACCGATCATGAAGGAGTGGTTGGAGAGGGACCATATGGACCTCTCCTACCGGATGTGCCAGATGGTTACCAGACACGGGTGTTTCGGTAAGTATCTGTGGCGCATCCACCGGGAAACAACGCTGCAGTGCCAGCACTGCGAGGATCCTGGCGAAGACACAGCGCTCCACACGTTGGTAGAGTGCCCTGCGTGGGTGAGTCAACGCCGGGATCTCGTTGCGGTCCTGGGCGTGGACGTTCTCTCGTTGGAGACCATGGTAAGGGCCGTGATCTCCGACGGGAGCAAGTGGCACGCCGCCGCCTCTTTCTGCGAGCAGGTAATGCGCGCGAAAGAGACGGCGGAGAGGGAGCGGGAGAGAACCCTGCCCCTCGAGTTGCCCAGTCTGCGAAACTCATCTACGCCCGGGACTACCGACCTCCATGATCGGGGCCTGAGGACGGCAGTTGGCCGACTCGCCGTCCTTACAGAAGCAAACCGCGGCGGAGGCGAGTCGTGTGTGCCCTACACACGCCTGCCAACTCACCGAAGCAGGATAAAACCCGACGCCACCAGGCGAGGCCGCGGTGGCGGCCAAAGCCCGCCGGTAACCCTGGGGTTATCCTTTCGAGGGCTTACCCGGGGTGCCCGGCAACGGACACTTGGGGAGGACACCGTGTGGTTTTAGTCGATACACGACATAACCACCCCCACTGGTCAGCGGGGGGTATCTAAAGGGATTTCCGGACGTAAAAAAAAATGTCTGTCTGTCTGTATGTCACAGCCAGTTTATTCCGAAACTATAAGAACTAAGCTGTTGAAACTTGGTAAGTAGATGTATTCTGTGAACCGCATTAAGATTTTCACACAAAAATAGAGAAAAAACAATAAATTTTGGAGGCACCCCATACTTAGAACTGAAAGTCAAAAATTTTTTTTCATCAAACCCATATCTATGGATAGGTCTTCAAAAATGATATTGAGGTTTCTGAATAGTTTGCGCGAGAGACGCTTCCAAAGTGGTAAAATATGTCCCCCCCCCCCCGTAACTTCTAAAATAAGAGAATCATAAAACTAATAAACATATATGATATGCATTACCATATATGATGTACATTACCATGTAAACTTCCACCGAAAATTGGTTTGGACGAGATCTAGTGAGCAGTTTTTTTTTAATACACGCAATTTACCTTTCATTCAATCAACTCAAATATAAAATTTAAAAAGAAGTATTATTATGTTACTTGCTGCTACGGAACTCCTCATGGGCGAGTCCGACGCGCACTTGGCCGCTTTTATTCGACTTTAGCCACCAAAAAAAAAACGACGGGTTGCATTTCGGGAGTGCCGGCAGAAGTGAAAACTTGAATATTAATGTTGTGCATTTTTAATATTTTAAAATGGTTAGGGAATAATTTTGCACGAATTGCTTTAATTATCAGTATAAAAGTACTATCATTTATGTGGTAACATACAATTTTCATTTATTACGCTAGCTTACACAAACATGACAATTTATAGTACATTAAAAATTTAACACTTCAGAAGTATTACAATTATTTTACATTAAAAAGTTTATCTCTCAGAAAAATCAACTTCTATCCATAATTTTAACGACTTTTTCACCATCATTATTACCAGAACCATCATCGCCAATATATTTATAAAGTAGAAACTTATTTTCTTTCGCTATTTCTTCGTCACTTTTTTCATTAATAGATGCAATTTCCATTTTTCCATTCCATTTATGGCACAAAATAGAATAAATATTACAAAAAGTTATATGATGACAAAAAGTGTTTCTAGGGCCTCGGTCGGAATCGATCTCAGTCTTGACGAAGTCAACAACCACTCATTAGACGAACGCACCATTAAGGTTGTTAAGTACAGTGTGAAATTAGCGCTTCTATATTTGTTGTCTTACTATCAGGTCACGTGTTTACTGACGCGAGTTTTACCTTTTTTACCCATTACAAAAAAGTGCACAACACCGCTAAAGAAGTTTTCACTTCAAAAATTACTAATAAAGTAAATAGTTAAGTACGTTATTCTTAAAACTTGGTGATAACTAGTTAGGTAATCTTCAAACGTTGCGGAGAATGTTTTTCATTCCAAAATTAAATCGAATTTCGAAAGTATCCTGAGAACATCAATTTTGAATTCTGGCGTATTTTCAAGTGTCTCTTAAAATACGTCACGCGCACCGTATTTGAAACTATTTCTCACATGTGAAGTCCGTGAAACAGTGGCCCGGCAGTTAACGCCCTCGCTACACGCTCGGAATGCTATTTTATTTTGGTCACTGATTTATAGTGTAACGGGTCAATGTGTTTGTGCATAGAACGAACGCAGTGCATTGAATAAACACAATAGAAATAAATGTTTATCTCATAAATGCCATACTTATGTGGTATAAACTACTAACGAGTTCAAATATATTAACAAGTATAATTATCATAACATGAACAACTAATTTTCTTTTCAAAAACAAGCTTTTATTGAAAATTTTAGTGCACTAAAACGAAAATAATAATTTTACGAAAGGGCTGTACTGATTTCAAAAGCTTGTAGCGCAAATAAAAAATAGAAATAACATGCACAATGTTGTATAAAAAGTTTATTTATTAATAATTAATATTTAACTTTTTATTTTTAGTAATATCATGTAGCACCAAAGTGACGCTGAATACCATGTAACAACAAAGAGTTCGCCAAGACAAAACAAATGAGCCCAGACTCGATCATCTTATTACAAAAAACGGAATAAAGCCTGGTTTAATCCCGAACTATAAAGTCTAGGCTTAATCTCAAGACCATGGTTTAAACTTCTTCTTAATACAAAAACTGAATAAACCGTAGACTACTTAGAACCATAATTTAAACCTTGGCTTCAATAACAACCACAGATAATTACAAGTATTATTCGTTCTTTATGACACCATTCGATCGCAACGTTCCATATCCTCTGAAAGCAAGTTTTCTGAAGTCATTAATAAAAAATATTTACTAAGATTGGTGAAAAATATATTTACAACATATATTTTCATTAAATTCAACTTCATGGATAATAGTTATTATTTATTTAGTAATAAAATATCACTATCATGCCTTTATTTAGCAATCATTGTTTTAAAATATTGGAAGATGATATTGGATGTTAAACGGAACGAAGTTTTCCCGCGTTGTTTGAAACGAATTACCTACTGTAAGTTGTATGTTGCATAGTAAAGTTAATTATAAAATGGAACAAAAAAAGAAAAGGAGATACCGGGTATCCCCGAGGATCTTGAGCCAATTTATCCCTAATTAAATCAACAACTCTCACAGCAAAACGTTTGGAAAATCTATACTTCTGCCTAAAAGCTGCCTCAGATAGTTCCACAAAGGGGTTCACTCTAATACGATGTCTGTTAGGTAAGCGTGGTATGTCCAATATCTTCGATATCCATTTCATCAACTACGTTAACATCCATTACGAGCAAAAATATATACGAATAATAACAACCTAAATAATAGAATTCTTAAATGACAACTTTGACGTATGTGATTATTGTGATTACACTTTAAACCAACGTTAAACTAGGGGTCACGCAGGTTTATCTGTAGTACAAAGATAATCTATGGTTTACTCCTAAAACGCTTTTGTAATATGACTTGATTTAGACCATGGTCTAAAGACGATTTACCTGGTTTTACAATTAGACCGTGTTTTGTAATAAGACCGGATAAGTTTAGCTCGATTAGTTTAGGGGTTCCTATGGCCACTTTCCTACTCCATCTTCAGACCCTGACTACCATGTTATATCAAAGAGTTTATCAAGAATCAATCCAAAACCCGACCCAAAGGCGAGGCCGCGATGGCGGCCAGAGTCCGCTGGGAACCTTGGGGTTATCCTTTCGAGGGCGTACCCGGGGTGCTCGGCAACGGACGCTTGGGAAGGACACCTTGTGGTTTTGGTCGGTTCGATTCCGACATACACACCTCATCGTCGTGGGGGTTTGCTAACGTAAAATTAAAGAAAAAAGGGGTTCCTATGGCCACTTTCCTACTCTATCTTCAGACCCTGACTGCCATGAAACACCAGAGGGTTTGCTCAGATAAATAAAATGAATCCAAACTAGTTAGGTTTATCTTGTTTAATTAAGAAGTTCATGTGAATACCTATTTACCCCATCATCATACCAGCTCCATGGTACCATATTAATGCATTGTCATCCAAACAAAACGTGTATGCAAAATTTCAGGTCAATCGGATGCCAACAAATGGTCGAAACATGGTTTAATAAATTACACACGAACAGTGCAAGATAAAGAAAAGTTGGTAAAAAGCTATTAGTATAAACTAGAACTACATCAGCATTATCTACAGGCATTTTTCAAGGTGACTTTTTGTACTACACACTAAAAATGGCACAAATCCCACCCGACCAGGTAAGGCCTCCGCGACTCACAAATCGCACATGCAACAAATGGAAAATATGCAAGCTCAGTCAAAATACTTATTACAAGATTAACAGATGAAAATTAATTGACTAAATAGGCCAAAATACAACTTGTGAAATTGTAATGCAATGTATTTATATGGATGATGCATAAGGAGTCGGCAGCTAGAGAAGTTGAGTACTATCAGATGGAACTGAGATTCAATCACAAAAGGCCATGGCCAATGTCCCCCTCATAACCAGATTAGAGTACGAATGTAAGGAGGATTGGAAAGGATTTAAAAGCCGTTACATTTGATATCTTCTTGCAGATCTATAAATTGCAAGATATAGGTGGCGTATAATCAGTTTTAATCAAGATTCATAAAGTACCACAGCATATAAACACGTTTACATATTTAACTACTACTTACTGAAATGTAATAAACATTTATTACGACTTCCGCACACTTTGTATACGTTACAGATATAATTATGTACGTTGTGTTTCACCTACTAATATAAAACTCAATAATATTCGGAACTTACTTCATATTGTAAAATCTATAGTCAAATTAAAGTTTTGACTTTACCCGCTCTTAAGTGTGGAGTAAATATTTTGTGTGTATTGAATAGTTTTACTTGGTACTAAAGCCGCAGGTATTGAAATGGTAATAACGTTAATGCCCAACGACGGACCACCTGACAGTCGTCAGTTATTTGTTCACAGCCACAGATAATGTACTAATACTAATCGCATCATCATTTCGCAGAACACTTTGTATGTAAATGAGCTTAATAAGCATTAAAAATTACAAAATGAGTATGAACAAAAAATCTGATGAAACGTGCCAAGACTTTTTGTGCAACTCGTAGTTGAGACTTGTGTTGTGAGTAACTGTGGATGTATGGATAAAGATAATATATATCTTTGACTTCTAGTTGCACTTAACATAACTAGCTTGCCGTGAGTAGTAATGAACAAAATAACGGTTATGAGTTCAGTTTTTGTTGCTATTTATTGTATAGGTTTGTTGCTGTGCTGATTATTTAAAACTTCTCAGGCAAAGTGAACCCAAGACAGTTCATCTGTACTTATATATTTTGTATCCCCTTTTTGGTCCATGTGAACGTTTTCGACTAAAAATAAACTGTTTAATCTCTGGCTTCTTCAGGTAGGTAAATTAATTTATTAAAAAAGCGTCTCATTTCGTGTTGACATGCTAATAATGAAGTGTTAATAACAACGTCATTAGGTGTAGATTTTAATTGCACATGTCACATAAATTCTATGTGTGGCGAAACTATTAAACACGCATAGCTTGTCGTCATTATGCCAACTCTGACATTGAAATAACAATATTACACTACTCATTCATATTACACTCAGAGCTGGGCCCCGCGGTTAGTCTTAATCGATAAAATATTGCTATGGCTAGAGAATTATACCTGGATTAGCCTAAATTACAGGTAAATGTTATATTAATTTCATGTCAGAAACTTTCACTTTTGTAACATTAGTAGGATAATAGAATTTACAAAGAACTTAGTTTTGTATTCAGGATTGGGCATTAAGTTGATTTTGTATATATTCTAGTCACAGATATGCACCATTCCAGTCATTTAAGGTATGGCACTAATAGGGCACGCCGCAATAGCGGCGGTAAGGCCCATCATGGAGGATTGGCTAGAGAGGCGACACGGAAGCCTCTCGTACCGACTGACGCAGGTGATCTCCGGGAAGGGGTGCTTCGGGGACCACCTGCATCGGATCAGGAAGGAGCCAACGCCTGAGTGTCATCACTGTGACGCGAGCGAGGACTCAGGGCTGCACACGCTGGCGGACTGCCCGGCGTGGGATGTGCCAAGGCGTGACCTCGTGGGAGTCCTCTCGCTCGGCAGCATGATTGCGGCAATGGTGCGGAGCGCGAGTGCGTGGGCCGTCGCCACCTCCTTCTGCGAGCATGTGATGCTCGCGAAGGAGATGGCGGAGCGCGCCCGGGAGAGGTTCAGAACCCTCCCGGCCCGCCGAGCCCGCAACATGCTCGCCTCGCGTCGCAGGCGACTCAGGCGCCGGAGGTCGCTTAACGATCTCCGTCCTCCATGAGCGCAGGCCTGGGGGTGGCAGGTGAGGCCGCCTGTCACCCCAGCAGAAGCAGGCCGGGACGGTGGGGCGACTAGCGCCCCTCCCCCAAACCGGGGCAAGACGGGGACACCGTGGTTCCCAAACCCGAGGGGGCCATCTCGAAACCGGAGATGGCCCAGGGTCAGTCGGGGTGCGAGGGATATGCTCTATGGGCAACCTTACACCCCGGCGTCTGCAGACCCGAGACGGCGTGCGGTTTTAGTCGGTTCAAGCCCGACATAACCGCCCCCGCTGGCCGGCGGGGGGGTATCCGAGGGGATTTCCCGAGGGGAAAAAAAAAAGGTATGGCACTAATATTTTGGTCAGAGTTTAACTATTAATGCTCTTATGGTACGGATTAGACAGCCGAACCAAAGTATCTTATAATTTTCAAGTCGAAATTGTTGAGCTATTGAGTAGAAAAATCAACATTAGAAGTGTCGTCTCGTTACATAAGTGAAGGGCGCGGGCGGTGACCGTTTCATAATCATTCGGGCTAAACATAGCCGCCACTCGTGCCGGATATTAGGGATTATCATAAAGCAAGTGGAATGGTATCGAACGTGGTGGGCCCGCACAGGGCGCCTCTATTTTAACACCTACCAGAGCCGTGGGCGCGATTTACGACGCCTTGCGTTCAACTTGCACCGCAGATAGATATTTGAGATTCGGATTGTCGCTCTTGTTGATAGCCTAGTTCAATAGTCTAGCTAATTTACCACCGGGTCGCGAAGTTCGGCAGTTCGGTAACCGGCAGATACTATAAACTTTAGTATATTTTGACTTATTATATCATACTACAGGCATAGTGACGCTCAAATAAATAATGAAAGTCCAATACAAGCTGTCAATATTTTTAAGAAAATTAGCAAACAGTATAATTACAGTATAACAAATGAAGCGTCGTCGGTAGCTTAAGGAGTCGACCCTACATGAGCCCACTCCTACCACAAGCAATTAAGTTTAGCTGTAGCGGTTAGGGGGAATATCAGTAGTTTAGGTTACTAATATTCTAAAAAGAAAAAAATCCCACGATTTTGACGCATGATCCAGTCATGCGTCAAAATCGTGGGATTTTTCATTAAAAATTCTACGTTATTTATAATTTAATTTTGTTTTTACATAGGCAGGCACGGGCGGTTTGCGCAGAAACACGGCAAGGTTACCCGAGGTTATCGCTTCTGTCTGCCACCGTTCAACTTTCACACTCATCCCGAGTTATCGCGCCTGAGTGAGGACGGTGTCTTTTATTTTAGCTACACTGGGTCTTATCAACCAGCGTAGGTACATTCGCATAAATAACAATAATGAGTTCCTTGACAACACAAAGCATAACAATACGAACGCCTGAATGGTGGGTACCTAAATCTGTCAAGTTACTCTGGTGATGATAAATGTGAATCTCAAAGCTTTTATTGCATTCATGATGCGTGTGCGCTGCTAATGACAACATTTCTACTCGATGTGGTAGCGAACGACCAGTGCGGACAATCGCAATGAATGACGTCGCAGAGGATCCGAGGACGAGGGGAGAGCGGCAATACGTGCGCTCGCGCATGTGGTTGTGGCCACCCGCACGCCACCGTGCCGAGCCCGTGTGGTCCGGTCCCGCCGTCCCGCACTAACCCCTCCGCTAGCCCTCTATGCAAATTAGCCAGAGCGTAGACAACAGATGGATGGCGGAATAAACAAACCGCGTCCTTTGCGGGGCCGGTGCGACAGCGCGGTCGATCCGCAAACACATGACGCGATATCGTTAGCGTATGATTGATACTACATCAAAGTTTAGCAAAAAATATTGAGTATTTATATAAAAGATTTATTTGTCAGCTTTCTAATTAAAAGAAAGCTATATAAAAAGAATCGCATAATTATGTAAAATACTTTACTTTGGGAGAAATCTGTATCGGTCATGGTCGCCAAACTAATCGAGCTTGAGGCCGGTTTTGGACAAAAAATTAGTCGCATTTAGAAGTGAGCGGGTAACAAGCGAGTTCGATCGACTGTGGTCGTGCTGCGCAGCCGGCGTGCCATATAATCAACCGAAAGATTATACTGCGGTGAATTATGTATCAGTTACAAATAACACGTGAGGCACATCTCATTTGACATTCGAACCGAACGACTTAACAACGTAACTGCATCTACAGCGCTTTGCACAACGGATTTACTGCCTGCTAATAGTTGAGACCTGTTGTCGTATGAGTGAGTTTATTGGCATGTACTTGAGAGTTTACTTAAGCTTTAGTAGGTCGTGTATAGGGTAAAATATGTTATAAAGTTGTGAGGACATAGTATGTGTGGGCGACAAGGACCTGAACATTGAACAATAAATGTAACTTTGATAAGACAATTTGTGTAAATCTTGCCTGATCTTATAACCTATAGAAAGCATATAGGCATTTTGGAGGATCAAATTAAATTAAGAACTTGCAGATAACATTTCAATCAGGTAGGTACGGAACAGGTAGACATTTCCTCAAACAAATAGAATGCCGTAAGTCCTTCTAAGTTCTGCAAATAATAGGTATTATAATGATTCTGTACTCTTCATAAGTATAAGCACCATTTTACAGAGAACTCAACCACATTACATGCTCAATAGAAGTGAGAGAAAGGTTTTCCAGAGGAGGGATCAGGGTACAATAGCCGAATGTGGCGCGCAGCAAGACGTCTTCACACAAAAGCGGACCGGACAATCAGATCCCTCGTTTTTTGTGACTCAATAGAAATGTTATACATTTTTTTAGTTTTATTGGTCGTAATTTCACGTAGGGATATTTACGGGCGGCCGCAGGCCACCTAATTAAGTTGTTAGGTGACTCCGGGACCTTCGGCATTGTTTAACTCGTACGGCTTTGTTCCGCGATAAGGTTTTGTGAGACAGTTAACTTTGAGTGTGGTTGTATTGTTTGGACAGTAGCTGACAACTTAATATGAATTGACATTTCAATGTTTTGATAATTTCAATATAGACAACTTTAGTCGTGAACGGCGACCGATACTATATGAATTGACATTTCAGTGTTTTGATAATTTCATTATAGACAACTTTAGTCGTGAACGGCAACCGATACTATACGAATTAACATTTCAATGTCTTGATAATTTCATTATAGACAAATTTAGTCATGAACGGCGACCGATACTAGGATTTTTTTTTGTTCGTTTCCTTTTTTATCAGAACATCCGCCGTTTTGCGATTTTTTTATATATTTCCCGCTACCATAAAAGGGAAGGAAGTACTTACTGAGAGTTTATAAACAAAACAAAGGACTACTTTGATTATGCTTAGATATTCGCGAATTCAATTAAAAGGCCATACAAAACTACTCAGATAGTGTAAAATTAGGCACAAGTCTCGTGAATGGAGATGGTATCAAAATGGATACTCACAATAAACAGTGAAGATTTTTGCACGTCTGCCATCGCACACTTCTCAGGACTATTGACAAAAATTCTTATGCACTTTTTGACTCTCGATATCATATCATACAGTCTTAGTATTTGAATCCACGAGAATCTTTGGTGAAAGGAAAATCTGATGTTATTAATACAATAGAAGGACAATATTACAACCATCTCTTTAGACCTACTATTCCCTAAAATCGGTTCTAGGCTAATTAGATTCAGCTGATGGGGTCACTAACATGTGGTTTCCTTATAAACTAATATTCATTGTAGTAGGTTTCAAGTTAATTGAAGTAGTAACCCACAACGTTAACCGGGATAATATAGACACACGTAAGGATATTTTAATATTTGTCTGCCAACTAAGCACCTAGTATAAAAAGGACATGATATGTCAAAAGTGATAAAAACGTAACATTCGATAGTTTCAGTGCTCTATTTTTTTAAATAATAAGGTTATAAAACGTAAAAGATATTCTAGCCGTCTAATGTGTACAATTTCTTATACATTCATAAAAGCGAGACCACCCAACAGTAAAGGGTCGAAATAAGAAAAAAGATTGGGCTGTTCCAACCTTTTGTAGTATCTTTCGTTTCAAGGACGCTTCCTAGTACTTTATTTGTTTCAAATCAGCTTATTGCCGCACTTTTGTTAATAATTTAGAGTTGTATAGGTACTTTTTAAGATGTCGGTAAGATGGCAAACGGGTGTACATAAAGGAAAACCGCGACAATGGCAATGGGCAGGTCACATCTGTCGAAGGACCGATAGCTGTTAGAGCAATCGAGTCCTAGAGTGAGGACTGGGAGTCGGCAAACGGAAGGTGGGATAACCCCATCCAGGCTTTCACCTGAGAAAGGTAGCTAGGATAGACTGGATGTGGAAGGTGTAGGATCGGGTACTGTGGTGCGTATTGAGAGAGGCTTATATTCAGCAGTGGACTGCGATAGGCTAATAATTGATTGCTGAACTTCGTAACTTCGTGAACTGTTATATTCAAAAATGAGATTGTTAAAGTATAATTTAAGTATTATTCAACGACATTGTATATAAGTGGTATCGACATTCTAGAACTCATATTACATGCTTTAGAATGTTTATTTTATTGATTTATTATCCAGGAGCAACACTTCAGCGTTTTGTCAAGTTTTCAGCACGGAAAAATAGCGTGCAGGTTGAAACCCCTTGGGCGTAGTCAGTAGAGACGTACAAGAATATGGGTAACCGGCAGATGCGCTTTTTCTTTGGATATCAGTAGGGTTTCCAATAACAATTGTATTTAAGTGTTTCAACGGAGAGTCCATAATTGACAAAGTATTATATTACTTGTACCTGTAGTTTTTTTTATGTTCTTACGTTACTTTAACTCTCTCCTATTTTTATGTTAACACCATAACGCAATTAGAGTTATTGTAGTTCTCGCATAATATTTTTTATTCTTTATATCCTCCGCTGCCTTATACGTATGCACGCATGTGGGCGCCCGCACTGCGCAATGTTTCGTACAAATCTTATATATTATTGCTCTAAATTAGCACAATATTATTTACATGAAATGAGCACCCACATGCGTGTACAAGCATAAGGCACTGACGGCCTTAGTGTATACTGTATAGCGTGTTAGTATGAGTTGGTATGAAAGTTGGAATAATCTATATTACAACGTATTCTGATGTTTAGGTATGCAAAAGTAGGGGTGTGTGTTGGGTAACCTCCTCGAGTGTCGCTCCGATTCCGATCCCGCTGCAGTCCAGGGGGAACGGAATCGGAGCGGCCGGTACACCCTGGGCGGCGGTCAATGGCTTCCCCTTCACCCCTTCATAGGGTTGGCATTGATCGTCGGCCAATACCCAACGTGGCGGGAACACATCGCTCTCCGTACTCCTCTGCTTTCAGAGGAGACAGGATGAGCGATGCTGTTAGTGGTGAGATGGCCCAGGGTCAGCCGGGGTGCGAGGGATATGCTCTATGGGTAACCTTACACCCCGGCGTCTGAAGATCCGAGACGGCGTGCGGTTTTAGTCGGTGCAAGCCCGACATAACCGCCCCCGCTGGCCGGCGGAGGGGGTATCCAAAGGGATTTCCGCACGATAAAAAAAAAAAAAAAAAGGAATGCAAAAGTATAGGGGTGCTTGGTTGGGGACCTCCACGCGGTGCACCCTGGGCAACGGAGACAGCAGCGCCTCTCTCCTAGGGCGGGAGAGACGCTGCCGCCTACGGCCAACTCCGACCGAGGCGAGGACGGCCCTGTTGAGGGCTGTTCGGAATCTTTCCACGTGTCCCTCTTATTAGCAGAGGGCACAGTGGAGAGCAAGTAAGGGGGCCATCTCGAAACCGGAGATGGCCCAGGGTCAGTCGGGGTGCGAGGGATATGCTCTATGGGTAACCTTACACCCCGGCGTCTTAAGACCCGAGACGGCGTGCGGTTTTATTCGGTGCAAGCCCGACATAACCGCCCCCGCTGGAGACCCCCCGCTCTCCAGCGGGGGCGGTATCCAAAGGGATTTCCGCACGAAAAAAAAAAAAAAAAAAGGTATGCAAAAGTATCATACTTATAACAAATTCAACTGAAAAGGTCCGAGTTTTGTTTCTAGCTGGTTACATTCAAGTTTGCACTTTGGAGCCTGGAGTCCACATCTACCTTCAACAGTTTGGTTTATCTAGGCTTTTACGAAGCGACTGCCTTCTGACCTCTGAACCTTAAGAGGTAAACCTGCCCCAGAGCCTCTTCCGTCAATCAGCAGGCTTGCAGGTGAGTGAGGTGAGGTTAGCTTGAACCCCGAAGATATTGGTGGGGCCCAAAAATAACCTACATTCAAACCTTTTATTCTAATTAAACTACTAAAGTGGCAAACAAATATATTGACCTGACTCTAGTTTCAATAGTTTTTTAGGGTTCCGTTGCCAAATGGCAAAAAACGGAACCCTTATAGATTCGTCATGTCTGTCTGTCTGTCCGTCCGTATGACACAGCCACTTTTTTCCGGAACTATAAGAACTATGCTGTTGAAACTTGGTAAGTAGATGTATTCTGTGAACCGCATTAAGATTTTCACACAAAAATAGAAAAAAAAAACAATAAACTTTGGGGGTTTGCCCATACTTAGAACTGAAACTCAATTTTTTTTCTTTCATTGGACCCTTAAGTGTTGGGTATCTATGGATAGGTCTTCAAAAATGATATCGAGGTTTCTAATATTATTTTTTTCTAAACTGAATAGTTTGCGCGAGAGACACTTCCAAAGTGGCAAAATGTGTGTGTCCCCCATGTAACTTCTAAAATAAGAGAATGATAAAACTAAAAAAAATATATGATGTAATTACCATGTAAACTTCCAACGAAAATTGGTTTGATCTTACGAGATCTAGTAAGTAGTTTTTTTTAATACGTCATAAATCGTAAACCGCAATTTACCTTTCATTCAATCAACTCAAATATAAAAATTAAAAAAAGAACATTATTATGTTACTTGCTACTACGGAACCCTTAATGGGCGAGTCCGACTCGCACTTGGCCGCTTTTTTTTAATAATAGAGTAATAACCATTTGGTAGGTTAACGAGCAACGTTACATCAAAATAGTTAAAAGCAAGCGATTGTAGTAATAAATAATAATCTTTAATGGTAGGATGTGGAGACGAGAGATACTCGGCATTCTGCGCAAGCGCACCGGCATAGCCCGCATGCGCCGATGTTACGTCCTGCCTCAGATCCGGGGTCATAACTAAATGGACATTTAACGTTGCCATTTTTATTACCTAATATCACCTTTGAAGTTGATTTATGGGTCAGACGGCAGACATTTCAATTGTTCGATTTATACACACGTTCCGGAAACTTTACAACTATGTGCTCTGCGCAAGATTGTAAATTGAGCTTCTTTACAAATAATATACTTTACGCAAAATTCCACCTTTTTTGTTTAGCTTTGCCATAATTTCTACAGTAAGTTACAGCAAGCGACCCATAAGTACGAGGCTCCGCTCGCGTGGAAATCGGATCCTGTTGTTCTGAACCAAACATCTTTACAAACTTTCCCATTTATAATATTAGTAGGAAGTAGGTAGGATAGGATGATAAAATTTTCCATATTTCATTACTCATTAGTATACACAATAACTATACAAAACATTGAAATTGCTGTTGATAAGCACATAAAAATACTTTCAATTTCATAACACTTATCAAGAAACGCGACACTCAAGAAGTGTAAAAAGTCTTCTATGACACCATGATGCGATATTTTACAGCAATGTGAAAGAACTATAAAGTCAGAGACCAATTAATTAGCTATAAATTCGATAATATGACTCTATCCACGCTTTTCTGTTTGAAATTATGTATATGCGCTTTTTCAACCGTTCGTTGCTTCTACGAGCGTCTACGATTTTTTCTACGAGATTTTATTTTAGACTAAACAATTTATTTACGCATGGCAATTTTATCTTACTGTATGGATGTCGTTTATCAGTTTATAACGGACTCGAACGAAGAAGCAAGCTACATATTATATCCTTCTTCAGATCCCAGGCTTAGTAATATTTTTTCTTACGGTTAGCTCCCGTAGCACGGCATTGTAGAATCGTATCTTTAGTTTCAAATGAGTTGTTTTGATCATGGGACAATTTTTAATGCTATTTCATTGGTCGACGAGAGTTACAAGGCGTCCTCGGCATACTGAGACTGCTTTAAATATTGGTCGTAAAAGGGAATCAGACGGAGTTACATAATATCTTCTTTCATATCATCGTAATCGTCTGGTAGAAATTTCCCTATGTCGTCTAAAGTTTACACTTTGAAGCCTGACTGCTTATAGATTTTGATTGGATGTTGGCTTTTCCGGCAGCGACTGCCGTCTGACCTCTTAACCCCCAGAGGAAAGCCTGCGCCAGAACCTCGTCCATTGTTTAGTAGGTGCACTGACCAGAAGGTGAGGTTGGCCTAGGCCCCAAAAATGTTGGTAGGGTCCTGTACAGCCTGTACTTTTGTATCCAAACTAAACCGTGTAGCATGCTTAATCTTGCACACTCGCATATATACGTGGTTTTTTGTGAAACATTCTAAAGCTTAAAGTGAAAATGTGCTTTCAAATTTTATTTTAAACGATTAATCCAACTCACTCAAAATATACTTGTATTAATTATGGAACCTAGAGCTATCAAGGCAGGTGATGCGTCTAATTAAATTCATATAAAACACACCAACACAAAACGCAGTCATGAATTGCAAATACATTGCACCATAAACATAGGTACTAGATGCTATTCAATCCGGAAAAGTTAATGTCTTGTACTACACATTAATAAAAGATTATAAGGTAAATTAATAATGCACGACAATGAATATAAATCAACCATTGGACGTGCAATGATCGTACGTGTATTGCATAAGTAGCTGCAGCGATGACGGCAAGGGGTATTACAGCATGAATCTTTTTTCTAACTTGGTTATTCTAGTCTAGTCTTGGCCAGTCTTTTTAATGTTTATCTTAGTACATTCTGGTTAGTTTTTGCTTATGTCGAATTTCACCTATGAAGAAATTGATCAAGACGTATAGTGAACTGTGTCAGAACACAGTGTAATTGAACTTAAATAAATGGACAATGATACGAATTTTAAATCAAAATTATTGCTGCACATTATCACTTCCGTTAATTTACTTTAAATCAATTGAATATATTTGAAACATAGTGAGGTTATTCTGAATAGTATGAAAAGAATAAATACGGTTAATTATAAAATAATTTATGCTAGAAATGGTTAAATAAAGAAATATAGAATTTAAAATACAAAATAAGCACATTGGAATACAATGAAACTTAATGAAATGTGTACCGGACGCGAATGTCCATTCAGACGGCTGATTGACGAATTTAAATTCAAGTTTACACTGCCTATAAGGGCAGTATCACACAGCGGCGCGTTGTGTAGTCGCGACACAGCATGCAGCGCACGTCCCATCGAGACGGAAGCGGCTTTACAGACGCGCCCTCATCACTGCATTTGTATTCTACTTGATACACAATGTGCCACAATCTCTTCATCACGATGTCTTTCAGCTTTCTTAAGTACGTATTACATGCATAAAGATCAGGACATAACTTTGAAAGAGTAATTGAACGTACCTTGAACCCACAGTTGGTCGACTCTAGAATGAATCTGTGCGGATTTCAATCCGACGCAAAACGTGGAGAGCACGAGTATCGCAACAAATAATACTTTGCCAGCGTCACCTTGGAGAAAACAGCCCAATATGAACAGCTGTTCCTGAAGCCACGCACGGATCCACAGTGACGTGCGCCCTCCTTCGATGTTACCCTGCAAAACAAACAGACACATTATTATTCTATTCAAATTGACGAGTCATCATACTCTGTTTGATATTGATATAGCACACATAGCGTCTGAATTATCTCGTAAGAATGAACTGAACAGTAGCGATCTGTCACCATAGACATGAAGTTATATAACTTATAATAGTTTGATCTTATATCAATAAACATAAAGATTATAAAATCGCTTTGGCGGTAAATATAATAGCATTGAATTCTTTAAACGTCGAAATAATTTCCGAGTTGATTGTGATTAATGACTGGCGGCTGCGTGCCCGGGGCGAGCGCACCCGTGGCGCCACGTCGCGAGACTCCGGGAACGAGATGAGCCGACACCGACACAGACTGAATCTCGTGAAGCGCTTACTAATTGCATAATAATAACTCAATGGACGTCTCGTGTTGAACGCAACGATTAAGCGATCACGGGTACGTATGCCCTTTCAAAATGCTTTCTTAATACGCCACATTTTAATGTAAAAATAATTTGCAGTTTCGCATTAAAATATTGGTACGTAACATGCCTACGTATTCGGATCGAGGCTTCCACTTGATTATATATTGATTTAAGAAGTGTCAACATGCATTATACAGGTTTAATTGAACCACGCAAAAACAAGAAAGCATTTTAAATTTTCCGGCTCATGTACTCCCCTACATATATTGAACCTGCACAGATATCCAGGCACTTTTTGCATAAAATCGCACGGCATTGACGCCAAAGTTAAGGTATCGAAATGTGTCTCATCTCTTAATAATCTTTGGTGTCGAATTAACTTAAATAAACAAACAGCATAATCACTCGATGACTAATGATATATCGAAAATTTGACACCTCTCAAAAAAAAAGAATCGCACATCATACAGCGGTAATTAAAATACCATTAGGAATTTAAAGCTAAAAAGTTTTAGTCTGTATCAGTTTGCAGACACTTCATTGGGCAAGCGAGTTCGGTGAACCGTCTAATATTACGCGCCGAAATTGAGTTATTTAGCTTGTGAACGTAAATAAATAAATCGTAGCGCGTATAATGGATGATACAGCCGAGGATCGTAGAACGGTCCGAGTACGGTGCGGGCGAACGGACGAGGTGAATGTCGAGCGCTCTCTCTGGGTGGGCGTGACGTCACGGCCGGAATGTGCCCGCGTCCCCCTCGCACCCCGCGCTCGTCGCGCGACCCACGTGGAGCGTACGCAACATGCTGTATCACAATCATACACCTCTCCATTCAGGTACTAATATTTGGCACACAAATGCAAACGTATTATGACATCCCAAGCAGTAAGCAGATTCACATATCAAAGTGACCATTATTATTAGTGTGTGGTAAGATACAGTCGCGAGCGTAAACTACTGACGCAAGTGCTACGGGATTATTTACTATGTGTATAATCTGCGATGCACCGGCGCCGTCGACTGCACTTCCTGCAGATAAGAGATTGGCCTACTAGGAGCACATTCTCACGACCGCAGCAGCCGGCTACTATGTTGTTGTACCAGACTGAGCTGGCACTGAACGCGAGTAGTATTTCTTTGTGTATGAATAAGGAATGCTTCCTCTCGATAATTTACTAGATAGCTATTAATAAATTATTATATAAACAAGTCTTTATCGCCTCACAGGAAACAGTAACAGATCAATTCTGTTCCTAAGGGCATTATATTGCTCACTCAGTAGTTACCGCCTGACTTTGTTTCTTATCTGAGGTCATGTGCGGTATAATAAATGTCTCAATTTAATTACTCCATAACGTGTCTCCGAATTTTGTTATTGTCATATTTATCAACGCTTGTGTGGGCTTGATAGGTACGAGTTTTATAGTTAAATACGTGCAAAGGGCAAAAGGGCATCTTGTATTTTTTTAATTTTCGTTTCTTATATAAGATATGCAGTGATGTAGGCACGTTCAACCACAAAACTTGCTTAGTTTAGACTTCAAAGTATAGACTTGGATAATAGTTAACTTTATGTTGAAATTAGTTAGTATCCACGGGGTATCCTGAATGGGACAATGTAATTTCAGGTCTATATACAGGTTTTTGTGGACCCTGGGGAAGACGAAAGCGGCATAGACCCTAATATAGTCGAACTGCTGTGTTTCATTAGTTATGTCATCAAAATTGCAATCAAATATAGAGCCACTGTGTATGAGGCCTCATTAACATCTATAAGGCCCAAGTCAACCTCACCTGCACGCTGGTAACCTTTCGATTAACAAACGATGTTCTGGTGTAGGCTTTCCTCTCGTGGTTAGGGGAGACCAAACGTAATAATGGAGATGATATCCGTAATAGGATAGAGAAAGGATGCAACTGTTAACCGCTAAGATTATGATGAAATAACAGGAACTTCACCCCAAACTAGATACAAAACGTTAAAAATGAAGCTTCGGCTTCGATAGCTTTTAGCTGCAGTCGGAATTCCACTACCATATCATAACACACCGATCAGGCTGGTGAGGTTACTTTACGGATTTTGAAAAATGCATACGTATCCAACAAACACAAATATCATGTAAATTAGTCAAACATTCCATCTCCGTTTTGTAGGGATTCCTTTAAATCCTACTTTGTTCCATTGCTTACCCTCTTACCCTGTATTTATTGCGTGCTTTACGCAATATAAGTTCACTGAACTCTTAACTTTCGACTTTAAATCTATGTTGCTCAGTTCATAGTCAGTAATCCAGAAGAATCTGTCAAATATTGAAGGTTCTTCAAACTACTGACACCTCTTAGAATGCATCTTTTGAAGACGTATCAATTAGAAAAGGAAAAGTGAGGACAATGAGAAAGAAGAAAATGGCTTTTAGTCAAATCTACCGTACGAAGACAGTATATTGTTACTTAAAACGTTGATATTAAGTGAGACAGGTTTTTGTCAGTCGAAATAGCCTATTCGAGCTATGAAAAGCATGGCTCTGAGTATAAGCCATGTACTATTTCATATTAGGTATTCCTATTCTGCAATAACTGCTACAGTGTTTTTAAACATTTGGATTATTTCTACGGTCCTATAATATAGTGAACGAATCGTGGGAATAATTCTTAGCATATTCTTCGGTTGAGAGTAATGCATCATTCAAATATGTCATGTTTATCAGAGCGGAGCGAGTTGAAGTATGATTGGCGGGTTCTCTGACATCCGCCAGCATCCATCGACATCCAGTACATCCACATCAAACAATCACGCAGGCGCTGTTCCCTATATCTGCATATAATAGGTCGTGGGTGTTTGACCCCAACATTATCTCACTATTGCATCCGAGCTTTGTATTTCTATTTTGGTAAATTGAACTTCAAATATAAGTTCAGTATAGATAAATGTATTTTCAATATCTCTTTACTCCTCCTCGTTCATGTTGTGTTGGGTAATTTATAATTTGGGCTCAAGAGTCTCCCTCTGAGAAAAGTTAAGGAAATAAACATTATAACTGTAGTGTCTCAATATGTTTTCGAAATTTCTTAGTATGTTCGAAAAAAAATTTCTAATTTTTTAAATTCTGTTATATACATAACATAAATACTAGACATAAAAACAATCTTGTAGTTTGTTATCACAAACTACAAGATCGACTATCGTCGACTCCATAAGATCAGTAATTCCTTTCGGGCTTCCAAGCTTAGATACTTAAACACTATGCTACTTAAACAAAATGTTGTAATTAGATTAAGTATACATGTTTGTAAATAGACCAAAATAAACAGCCCGCTGAGTTTCTTGCTGGAGTCTTCTCAGAACAGGGCCGCGTAATTTTTTTTTACGTTTTGTAGATGCCGTCATAATGATCTATACAGAATAAATCAAATTTGACTTTGACTTATAGAGCAAGATTCATAGGCCGTATTATACATTGACGCAAGCATGTATTTTTTTTAAGTTCATAAATTTAACATAAACATTCTTTTATTAAGTCCTTTACCTTTTATATGAATAATCGTTGATGATATATTACTTATTAGCTAATGCCCGCTCGGTTATCGTTCTTTGTTCTACTTAACCAATTGCAATCAAACATACGGCAGATTTTAAGTTTGACCAAGACTTTCTAATAGATAAACCGCATCAAAATCTGTTCAGTAGTTTATGCGCCTATCAGGAACAAACAGAAAAATAAGACAAACATTCCAGAAAAAAAAATTGTTTTTGAATTGTTCATTTAACATAACCCAAGTATTTTTTTAAATAACGATAATGTACAGACGCAAAAAATCACAATTTTCTGTTAGTATATATTTTATATAAATTGGGATGATTCATAGACAGCATTTATACTTTACTAAGCAAGGGGAAACGTTTCATAAGTGGCATTCTTATGAAACTTTTTACAAAGTATATGTGCACATTAAGAAACTCACCTATAGTGTTTATCCATACGTTCATAGACTGCACTTACAATTTATAGTAATCACCGCATTCATATGAAACACCTGCCTTGTTTGGCAAAGAAAAGTTTAGCGCTATCTATGAATCTCGCCTATTATATAATACCTTCTTTTAGACGGATCGGTGTTTTGTTGTTTTTGACGAGATAGTGGTTATGGCCATACATGCAAAAAGCAACATGTTGAAAGTCATTGGAGCGCGGCAGTAATGTTGGTTTAGACAAAAATTTTTTGCTGAATAATTAATAGGCACTATTTCATAACTAATGCATAAAGTAACTTATTATGTAACTTATTCAAACAACTTAGTCAGACGGTTTTTATAACGTATAGACGAACAACAAATACATACACGAGTAACCGACTCGGGAAATAATTTTTAATGCCGGCATCATCGATGGTAGAGAGTTCATGCTACAATTGGAAAATCCGGAAGGAAGCTCTTTTAGCACTGAACAGTACGTGATAATTTCAGTTTTTAAAGTGTGAGGGTGAGCCCTTCCTGTTGCGATCAGTGTGATGCTAGAAAGATTTAGTACTAAAAAAGCTATATAAAATAATGCGTAACCACCAATTGAACGAAGGCGAACGAAAGTAAATTTGTGAATTTCTTCAACAATCAGTATAGGGTTTAAGACTCGTGTCCCTGAAGTCATCATCGTCCCAGCGTCAATTCCTGCTGCATCTAAAGCTTGCCCTATGAAACCCGAAGTTCGCTCTCCTACGCTTTCTAAAATCCGTTAATATTTATATTATTTCAGTAAAAGCGGAGGCAATGCAGAGGCATTGCCTCCGCTTTTAGAGGGCAATCTAACCAATCGTATCAATAGTGCATATTGCCACTTAACGTTAATATTAAGTAAGAACTGGGGCCTACTGCGTAATCGTGATTGGTAATTCTGTCATTCAGTACGTTTGTTAATTACCTTTTCAACAAAACCTCTTACCAAAGAGTAATAACACTTATCCCAAATGCTTACTTTCGCTTTCATTCGCGTTCGTTCGTTAACTATCAGCGTATACCAGGCATAAAAGACTAGTAGAGTAATAATTTAACACGTAGCCATGTAAAAAACAGCAAGTAAAGGTATAAAACGAATATTTTCTACAGCATTACTGGCTGCATCGGCTTATCTATTTATCGATCAAAAGGTATAAAATGATGAGATGTTGCCTATAAATTGATACGTGATACGCGAGGGAATAACCGATTAAATTTGTACTTGATGGCATGTTAATGCATTGTGACAAAAATACCACTTGCCTAGCAGTTTAGAACAAAAATAGTATCTCAGTTCCGGAGAACACCAAGACCTTGTACTATCTCGACAGTTGCCATACAAATTCGATCCTGTTAGATATTTTAAAGGCATCGACAAAAAAGAAACGGCTTAGGTGTCGAGTTTACTAGTTCAACCTCGTATATGATTCTAGTTCCCATAAAAATATTATCCTGTCAATTGTTATTTCCCAACGAAAACTGCCAATTAGTTTACTAAATTTTTCAGACAGGTATCTCTCGTTTTCCAAAAATTAGATACGGATTAATTTTGTAAAATACGTCGATAAAAATGCTTCAAATTATGCAGATGACAGGCAAACCAATAAGAAACAGGGAGAATTTACCACAACTAAGTGATCGTTAGTTCCGTACATTTGATTTATTTGTTACATCGAGATGATCGATTATCATCACCACGTCACCTGAATGGCAAAATCATGAATCTGGTATTATACAAAACAGCAGATGCACAACTTTGCCATACAGGTGACGATTATCACAGCGTTGTGTCCCGATTGCATCCAAGGCCTTGCATCTCAAAGCCCGGGGTTCGTCTTCCGGTAATTTCCTCCTCCACTTCGCACGGTCTTAGGCATCCCCCCTTGCATTTAGATCATTGGCACGCATGTCATTTTTTACGATGTGTTACGAGGAGTTCGACGAGTTTATATACTTTATATGTGGTAAGCCATGACTTTTTCTGTTTCTTCCTTATGCGACTAAGATAGTGAACAAGTATACGGCACACCAGATGGTACACGAATACAGTGGCTCATGAACGCTTAAGAGTTAACATGTTCGACCGAAGGTAGGGAGGTGAGACTATTCCTTTTTCGTGATATATCAAGGTCCACAGTCCTTATTGAACCATAAAAAGGTGAAGTGATTGCATCTATAATACAATTTATTCTCTCTTCATCTGAGCATCCATCCTGGTTGCATTTAAAGCAATTAATTATCTCATAAGAATTGATTCCTTATCAACGTAGGTACTGACCTATTGCCTTTTCAATTACAGTGATTTAACATAACAAGTTCAAGACTTTGTACAAGATAAACTTCTCTACTTCTCTAATCGTAAAAAAGTGTTTTAAAACATAATTTATCACTTTAGCCCACTGTTTTATATTGGTGCACGTATCATTATATATTCGAATGGCCCTCGTCAAGGACATCACGTTTGACCAATTGGCCAGGCGGCCACCAGCGACGCGCCACTTGCCAATGCCACTGAATGTCAATGACATCTTTGAATATATTTGTGTAATTTTAACATTACATTTACGATATTACGAGCACAGAGATTTCCGTTATGAAATTTACTTTTTTTCAAAAGCATAGCGCCCATAGTTTGCGCTTTGAAGCCGAGGTCCGGTTATTGTTTTTGATTGGTATGTCGGTTTTTCCGAGAGCGTCTGCCGCCTAACCTCCCAACCCCGAGAGCAAAGTTTACGCCATAGCCTCATCCATTGTTAACCGGGGTTATCCTTTCGAGAGCTTACCCGGGGTGCCCGGCAATGGACACTTGGGCATGACACCGTGCGGTTTTAGTTGGTTCATGCCCGACATAGCCACCCCCGTTGGCGGGCGGGGGGGTATCCGAAGGGAAAGGGAAGGGTAAAAAAAAAAACAAATGGCAAAAGGTACAACAAATTACAGGTGAGGTTGGCTTGGTCCTCAAGGATGTTGATGGGGTCCTCTACACCTTTTCCAGATGCATGATAACGGACCATCCGTTGAATCACTAGGTGATCTACGTAGGTGTTCCACGGACACGTACAATCAACGACGAAAGTATAGAAATAAAACTATTTTAACGAATTATATGGCGATTTACCTACTTGTGTTATTTTATTATTAACACTGATCTCAACGTTTTGCTTTTCAGCTGCTATGGTCACGGACACGCGAAGACGTTGTCATGGCTGCTTTAATTTATCGTACTACCACAGAATAGATATATATCTTATAGAAATTATATAACATTAAGCAAGCAAGTTGGGAGTACTGAATATGTTTAAGATTAAACCAAATTGGTGAAGGAGTGGAGTAGACTATCAACCGAGTCCGCGACCTATAATCAATCATTTTGAAATGTACTGATTACGGTTTTTAAGAGCAGGCCTACTGGAAATGTGGAATAAAAATCTTTTGCTTCTATAATACATGGTTTACTTATTAGTATTATATATAATCCTTAATCAGTTCAAGCTAGAGGTAAGCGTTTGAGATGCTTACCTACCTGGGTATCTAACATGCTTGTACCTTTCTTTTTCGTGCGGAAATCCCCTCGGATACCCCCCCGCCGGCCAGCGGGGGTGGTTATGTCGGGCTTGAACCGACTAAAACCGCACGCCGTCTCAGGCTTACGGGTGTAAGGTTGCCCATAGAGCATGTCCCTCGCACCCCGACTGACCCTGGGCCATCTCCGGTTTCGAGATAGCCCCCTCGGGTTTGGGATCCACGGTGTCCCCGTCTTGCCCGGTTTGGGGGAGGGGCGCTAGCCGCGCCTCCGTCCCGGCCTGCTTCTGCTGGGGTGACAGGCAGCCTCACCTGCCACCCCCAGGCCTGGCAAGGAGGACGGAGGTCGTTAAGCGACCTCCGGCGCCTGAGTCGGCTGAACATGCTTGCAACTATATTAAAACGCTCGTATTATCTGTGAAATTCGAAGTATATTAAATTACTTATACGTAATTTATTAGTAAAATCATTAACGAAATAGTTAATAGGTAGTATCTGAAAACTTCGGGTCAAAGTTTATATAAAACTATTTCTCGTGACTATGTGCGCATTATATTTCGGAATATGTCGAGGGATTTGACGTTAAGAACACAAAATATCAATAATATGCTTCAAATAACATTATTATAAATTTAAAAAAGACAATATTTGAGGTGGGGTCGTAAATATTGATTTCACCATATAAAGGACGCTCATTTTTGACCTGTCGAATGATAATAATCAATATTGTAGTATAGCTTCATAAAATAGCTCATAAAATAGCGTTTCTTAAACTATTTATAAAAACAAACTTAGACAGTCAGGAAAAAAGATATGGTTTTTTAATGAAAATAAAGTGAAAAGCAATACTCTTACTCGGAACGGAACGCAGCCATTATGTCAAAATAAAATCAATGTTTCTAAACATGCCATTACAAGTAAATACAAATAAAATTAAATATATGAGATGAAACTCCTTCTTTTCATAGTACTTTTCATTAAAAAAAAAAACAAATACAGAATGTCATCGATGTCACTCTGTTTTTTTTATATCATGCGTATAATTTTCCAATCATTAAAATAATTAATAAGCCTAGAGATATGTTCTGCGGCTTTTCCTTTATTATTTCAATTTAATTCATTAAAATATTTATTCATTATATATTATTTGAGACTGGATCGCTTCGATGGAAATCACTCGTTAAGTTTCACGAGCCCTATTTGGACCATTGGAAACGTACATTCAACGGCTGCGCCTATAGCTCCCAAAAAGGGAACGCAACAATAAGACTCGCCGTAAATGCTTCTTTTGTGCAGCAGATTGCTAACATAATCAACGAAACTGTCCTGCATTCAAAGCAAACTGTCAAAAAGTGGCAAAAAGAGTAATTACGCATCCATCTGTTATAGCCTACCTCGAGCAGATTCCGCATGCTCATGATAGACATGCGGCTTTTCCTGTATGATTGCAGTAGTATTTTTATAATCATAAACTGTTATTAATTTTTAGATGTAGATATAAGAGAAGATAATGAGTAAATACTACAAAAAATAATAATACTGTTTTATTATATTCATTTATCTTATAGTAATAAAGTAATAAAGACACTATTTGGTTACCCCTGAATTCAAAAAATTGCAAGCAAACTGTATGTCGAATTTAATGACGAACTCATGGTACTCACCGAACTAATCAAGTCTGTATGACTGCATTACTTATGTCATTGCAATCTTGGTCATGATGACTTAATTTTCAACAATGTTGTGCTGATAGATGTAGATGTAGATCTTGGACTGTAAAAAGGATTTTTCAGGAGTTCAGGATGATCGTCGTTGGTAAGTAAGTTTTCGCTACTTTTTGACGCTACGCAGTTCGTTAGTAGAAACACAAATAAGAAATGGTAGAAGTTATGTCGATGACATTTACATACTATCTTAGAATACCTTCATTATTCTAAATTACGATGCATAATTTCCTGACTAACGATTTAAATCATATTAATTTTATCGTTTTACAATAATAATATCAGTACCATTATACAATAAATTTAAAAAAACAATCACTGACAGGTTAGGGGATAGTATGGAAACTGACCGTTGTTCTTTTAATAGCAATATGTCAACATACGCGATGGTATGTAACTGATTAAACGTGAACGCAGTGTAGTAGAAGTGATTTCTACTGGAGAAAACCAATCTAGGTTAAATTTAAAAAAAAAACGGAAACAAGCAGACATACATTGTAAATAAGAGCATGTAAAACTGAACTTTTCGGTTACTTGCGAACTCGTCTAAGGGCACAGAAGCGGTAAGCATCCAATAACATTGAGAAAGTTGCTAAGTTAGGTGGGCGGCGTAACCGGTTCCGGGGGCATGGGTGATAATGATGTTATCGATAAAGCACTGGGTTAATAGTTAAGATGACGAGATTAATACATTTGGCTACAATGGCCGAATTCCGTCACTCATTGTGAGAAACTTTTGAGGTTGCTTTGAAGATTTAATCTATCGATTTAAAATTGTGCGTATTCTTATACATACAAAAGTTTCTTTCACTGCTTTAAACTTTTAATATTAAGTATTGTAATTTTAAACGAGCATATATAATAATTTCCTATATATCTCGAAAACGGTATAATGATCTGGATCAAATTTTGTACTTAGATAAAGTTTTGCTATATAGGTGTATTTATTAAAAAATAACTTTACACAAAAAACACGACTTCTTAAAAAATACCACCCAGGTATCCACTTTAAATTAAAATGAATAAAACGGGCCTTATCAAACATCTATCGCATGTAATTTGTAATTGATTATTTATCACGAACAAAATAATTTATTATGTTCTTACCTGTTGAATAGAATGGTTCTATGATCTAGAGAACACTTAAACTCTGCCTTATACAACTCTTAATAACAATGCTGTTAAGCTCGTTTTTAAAACCAATCATCAACATCAAACTAAACACGCATAAGTTCACCTACAATGCTAAGTTATAGGCATTTAAAATTAGATGAGGCTGCTATAAAACTATATTGCGGAACATAGATTTATTATGCATGACTTAGGAACAACACCTGGTCTTGAAGAACTACTGAGTCGGAGGCAGTGGGCATTGATGGGGAAGATTGCACAAAGTTCAGTCATGTGTTTATGCCACGTGTTGTGGCGACCCGCAATGCGAAAGCTCGTAATCTGATATCTGTAAACTTAACTGATGCCTTCATTCAAAAAAAAAGTAGCCATCAAGAGTTCACGGTATCAAAATACCCATGATTACATACACCTTGAAAATAATGAATTATTACAAAATTATATATTAAGCAGGTTGTACAAAAAGAGGCAACTTTGAATTTTGGATACAGTACAATCATTTATAGGTCTCCAACACGCAGCTGCCGACCACCGGTGAACGCAATGTTTGGACGAAGACAGACGATATGTGGGAAAACTAGTGGAAAAGAGATGGAATGTAAACCTTCAAGAGAAGGAAAGAAATTGCCCTTTTGCCATGGAAGAAAGAGATATAAGATCGGAAACCACAAGATGTCTCAATTCCACGAGGCGAGCTCTGTGCGGTCTTGTCAGACATAAAACTTCGTAGAATAGCATTCTTTTATTTTTATATTGAGGAAGCAGTTATGTAATTAAATGTTTGTTCATCATTGAGAGACGCTCCAGTACTTTTTCGTCTTTCGGATATTAGCAATTATAGATACTTAAGTTGTGAAAAGTGTTTTTTATAGGTACTTAGTAGGTGAATATTGAATACTTCATTTTTATATCTTTAATTGAAGCATGAGCTGTTTCTTTTTATATTGACTTAAATTACAGTTTGAAATCCATTCAACCAAAATATCTTGATTGATAATCTTTTATGTAATAAGACTGAGTTTTTTTGTAAACGGTCTGTGTGGTGCGCGCCGCGTTGATGTCTCTATCGGCGCCGATGCGCTGCGCGTGCGCAGCTCCCTTCCCCGCGCTCCCACTGCGCCTTAATTGCTTCATCTTGCATACGACCGACCAAGTTCCTACATTATAAGTAACCACATATCTACTGAGGTATGCCACATTAAGTCTACCATGCATTACAGCTGTTTTTTATGATTTCCATAACTGTTTATTAGAAGAAACTCAATATTTGAAATAGAGTATGTAGACTTGTTTGTAAATATATAGAGTTATTTTAATTTGTTTTATTTTTCAGCGTTATAAATAGTAAGATAACAACAGTAGGTAATAGTTATTTAAAGGTATCAGTAGTATTTAGGTGTATTTTAGGAATTCCGGAGTGGAAGTTTCGCGAATAGCATTGGTAGGGGTGCGGACCACCGCGGGTCCCGTGTGCGGCCTTCTAGGAAAACGCTACCTTCCCCGAACCCGTCCGCACTGTTGTATATATACACGGTATGTTTACCTACTTGCTTCGAACATTGCAAAAGCTGCCTATACATACCGTCTCTTATAATCGCTTTCGTCTCTCAATTGATTGTTATAAATCGCTTTACAAGCCGAAGTTTCGAAGATTTTATATATTTAATGATAAGTGTAACAGGAGTTTTTAATTCTTAGTTTTGTTTATAAATTGAACTATTTTAAGAAATACTGCAGTCAGTGGAACGCGGTAAAACAGAAAAATTCACAAACATATAAACAATAACTTTTTTATAAGCTTTGGAATCACAGAATCTAAATTCTTTAGGATCATATGGTCAACCAGTAGGTAGCCTAGATTTTGTATTACAAAATACGCGCGGCCTTGGTAGTACACCCTATTTCCACTAGTGGGCGCCACTACTTTGCGCTGCTGCGTTCCTTAACGCGATTGACATTCGCAGAAAAACAATCACACGTGCAATATGACAATCGAAACTGGACACTTCATCTCGCTTAGGTACTGAACACTGCACCTTTTCTAGTTCGGAGAGTGCTAAGGCTGCATCTACCCAGCTGGTACGAATGTACAGGTCGGCGCTGTGTCGCGCCTCGGCAGCTGAGGGGCTTTCGTGCGCGGCGGCCGCTATCCGAGGATTCGCAGGAGCCTCGGAATCGGGAGCCACCATGATCTCGGGGCCAGGCTTGTCACCAGTATCCTCATGAAGACGGCCGGAGTCCGTCTGGCGGCGCACGCTGTCATATCACTCGCCGCCACATAACCACACACTTGTACACCAGTATTCGTCACTTCTATCTATCACTTTACCGTTCGAAACACGGACCGATACCGAGGTTCATTACATAAGGCACGGCGCGTTCGCGTGTCGACAGTAACGCGACTCGAGCAATACTGACTTGGGTACCGAATGCGTAGACAGCGTAGACTGGATGTTTGTTGGGCCGCCATGATGATTCGTGCGATTATGTTGCCGCCATGAGCACGAAGGGGATCGAAAGCCGACGGAAATGACCGAGCCTCCGTGCCGTAGGACCACACACATGCATGTTAAGCCTGTCTCGCTCTAAAGATTGAGAGGGAAGCTGTACGGCAAAATAAGAGCATTGAATGAAGCTGCTACGATTGCCACCGGATCACAACTAAAACATACTATCATTACAGATATCAACCGTATAATTTAATATGGAGCGGTAGTGGCGGGATTGAGGCCAAAGGAAATTAAATGATCGTAATAACCGACGTTGAAAACTTTCACAATAAAAACGGTGCGAAACTCTGGTATACTTTTTGATGATCAACAGAAACCTAAAAGCTAGGATCCCAGAGCCACTTCAAAGCGATGTTTACTTGTACTCACAGAAGTTATAAAATCCCCACAATTACCACAAAGAGAGTACGTTTGCTAGCTAAACATTCAATATGTATACAGATAATAAAGGCGGATCAAACATTCGGACGCACCATATCATTTTGTTTACAGAGTTTTCTGAGTAAAAAGTCGGACGAGTGAGCCCCCGGCAGGGCGGCGGGCTAACCCTTTGATGTTGCCGACATAAAACGCCGCCGGCGGTGATTTAACTAATGAATTTATTTAGCGGCTGCACTGACTGATTGCCGCCCTGTCCCCAACATCTTACCTAGATAATGCTGCTGTAATCGACCTTAATACGAAAGAAAGGACATAAATTTACTGAATATTGCAATCGGCAAATGTAGGAAGAAAAAGAAAAACAATTGGGTAAATCGGTGGGCTAATTCTGAAGCTAAAATTAGTTACTTCAGTATTACAACGGTGCAAACTAAAGAATTGCTTTAAATGTAAACTCAATCACAGAAGTTTACATTTAAACCGCCATTGAAACCTAGAAATCACACTACAAAACAAAAATCTCAAATACATATTATATGGAACAAAAACCATGTTGCTCTCACGTGAAACAGTGGATAGTGGATCTAGCCTCAACATACGTGACATTTTTGATCTAAATAACCAATACTTATTTTAAAACATTTTCTATTTTAAATTTCTGGTTAGCTAAATTATTCAAACGACCTACATTTGATTAAGGTCCACGCTTCTCGAACCTTACTTAGATTCAACTCCTTCAATTTACTACAAGATTAATTTTGGTGCGGGTTCTAAGATAGATTAACTTTTCCCGGGACTTCCCTAGCGTCATCATTCATGGGTCATCATACGTAGATCACTACTGTCAGTCAGCGTTTATAGGGGTTACAGCAGTAGGAGCGATTAGTCCAGAGCCTTACTTATAGCAATTGCCGGACTGGATGTGGATAGAAACAATGAATGGTAGCAAATGACTATGACTATGTATCGCTGAATTAAAAAAATTGCTGGATAGAATCAATACCGGTATTGATTCTATCCATCAATTTGAAAACATCGAACTACCGGTAGTTCGATGTTTTCATTCTCATTACTAACCAGAAAACTACAGTTTTAGATACAGGCCTAAGAATAATTCATTCAAATCACTTACAATTATGCATGACATGTACTACTAGTATGTCCAATCAGTCACTCTTTACGTGACAAATGTGGTAAACGTTGATGACGTGAAACGAGCCACTCAGACCGAATCCTCAACTAGCAAGTAGGTAAGTATACCTTGTTTTCGCAACACGAGACCTGAATACTGCTGTATTGGTATTCTTATATATTTCCAAAGCGTGTTGAAACTTTCAATCGGATGATATTGTTACTAACTACACGTAATAATAATTGATTAAGAGTAATGATGAATTTTACCGTAGTTTCAGGGACAAGTTTTTAGATCGTGGAAATTGCAAACTTTCGGTTTGTTCATATTTGTCCACGCAGTTTATATATTTGTTCACCTGCGTGGACAACTGAAATAATGCCTAGTGACGTAACATTAATTTCTTATTTTCTGGGAACACATTCTACATACTGAATGATGCTGATTCGATTTTGAGTAAGAAAAACTGTAATATAAGTTTAAAAAAGTTACCATGTGGATGCATCCACGTAAAATACAAATTTTTAAAGTTTAAAATTGTAAAAGTTTGTTATAACTCAAAGTTAGCTGTCTTCTATAACAATCGACATTCTGAAATCCTTCATATACCCAAAGCTGTGCTTCTCGATGGCCTCACTCCAGATGTAAGTGGCATACACGAAAAGATCCTCAGTTGAACAGTTCTGGCGGAAGCCATATTGCCGATCACTGAGGAGATCGTCCGCTTCGAGGTATGCCAGTAGCTTATAGTTCAGTACACGTTACATATTCTTACAGAGTATGGTATGTTACCGAAATGGGTATATAATTGACAGGGCCTGCCCTACTAACCCTTTTTAGGCACCGGTTGCACGTTAGCTTGCTTCCAATCATTTGTCACTTGACCAGCCGCATAGGAGACGAGATAGGCGTGTCAAGACAGGAGACAATTAAGGCACACGCGTTCTAAATCCCGTCAGGCCCACGCGTTCTAAATCCCGTCAGGCCCACCGGCCTTATTATTCACGTCCAGATTGTTCAGTACTTTACGAACCTCGACTTGGCCAGGGACCAAAATGCTTTGCTACCCGCTGGGTTTGAAACGAGCTTGCTCCATATTCGGCTAATATGATCGAAGCGACCCTTTCGTATAGTCTTCTAGCAAGCCTTGACAGCACTGGCTTTCTTCTTCTGAGACACATTTCCTGTCGTGCGGTTACGGGTATTGACTCAGGCAAGGTAAGCTGTATGCTTAAGTGCTTCAACGCGACCGCATTCAGCCTCAAACATAGGCCTAGCTTCGCCAGACATTGTTACGTCAGAGAATGGAACGTAATACTCCATTCCCCACCGCAATACATCCGATACGGCTTCCGCGTAAACAGATGAATCAGCAGAGAAGAACAAATGGATGGAATGGAAATGGTTTGGATGCAAAGAAGGATCGCATTTCTTCCCAATTTTCCGACCTAGGACTGCCATCGGTCGAGGAGTAGATGTATACATATTTCACCAGTCAGTGGTCGGAACTTCCCAAAGGCGAAGATACCGACACCGAGTAGTGGTCCGGATTCGTTGTCATAAGGGACTTGCTATTCTTATTTTGTTTTGATTTGTAATTTAATTGAAAAGTATAAACCTCCAGTTTAGTATATTTTTGTGATGTACCGAACATGCCAGGCAGTCAGTTAACTAGTTTTCTTGATTCGTTTAACACAAACAAGTTTACAATTCAATCAAGCAAATCATAGCATCTTTTTCAGAGGAAAGTCCCGACCAATAGGTACTTATGTAAATTCAAGCATAGCCAAATTTAACTTCTGCTTTCTGTTGCGATTAAAGAATAATCTGCAAATAAACATTATTTAACACAATCAGTAGCCATTACAAAACTTGTAGAGCATTATGTAGATAAAATAAGTTCTATCGGATTAACATCTCAAGCCACACCTGACGACAAGTCAATTTTATGGTGCATATAACCTTCTCAGAAACCATGAAGGTGTAAATATCCCTATTGAATTCAGGCAACCCATAACGTGAATGCAACGGATAGATTCATCTCGTGATATCGAACACCGCAAATATACTACCACCATATAAGATCTAACGATTGTGATTATTTGATGTGTCGTATTCTTCCTGGAATAAAGCTATTTTTCCTGTAACAATCCTTTACAAAAGTTTGGGCATTGTTCGATTTGCTAAGGGCTAAACTTGGACATTTTGACACTTCGGGCGGAGACCCAGCGGGGAGCCGCTCTATAGATCTTCTTGGAACCTTGCGTGAGGTACGGATTGAGACGGTAATGGGAAACGTTTCAATTATGCGAGTGTAGTTTGAAAAAGCATAGCAAATAATATAGACATGGCATATTCAGAAGCGCATGCAACACGCTAAAATCAAACTACGTAATTAAATTTGAAAATTTGAGTCTTCGCGACGAATGTATCGAAGCCAGTCCTTAATCACTTTTGGCATTCCGGTCAGCGATCAACATGTTTAATAAAAAATAGGAGTAGTCAATGCTGTCACCACACACGACATTGACAAATTTATGGTGCTGAGTGCACCGTGCGCGCCTGAATTTTAGCCTACATTGCCCACAGAATTAAATGTCACTGGATAAGACATTAAATGTTCAAAAGCATGATTCAAATCTAATTTTAATGGTGATGCATTGTTTCTTTATGCAGATAACCGTTCATGGGTACGTCACACGTATGAGTCTCTTCCAGTAATCTGTAAGCATGGTAAGTTGCCGTGCTCACCGGCCCGCCTGCGGCTCATTGACATGTGGTGACTGCGCGCGATTGACGCACATGTCGCCATAACGTTTTATTATCCTCGTAAATGAGAAACGTGTCGCGAGATGAATTTAGATTTAGAAATATACTAATTCTGCGCACAATTTCCTAGATAGAGTAAGTACATGATAACGAATTGTCCTTTTTTTTTATAAGGGTCATTATGACTTTATCTCACCTGATGGTGAAGCTAAGGTGAGGTAAAGGTAAAGTCTCAAGAATGGGGGTCACCATTACATACTCTAATAAAAGTTAAAAGTTAAAAGTTCCGGGACTTTAGGCTTATAATAAAATAATTAGTTAAAACACTTTTTTAAACAAGCTTTTATTAAAAAAAAAACCGTTCCCGCAGGGGGAACGCACAGGTAGATTTCGTGAAGCAATTAATATTATTTTATTAAAATTTTTAATTTTTTTTTTCTCGAAAACGGTAACTTTTAGCAAAAACTTTTCAGATATTTATTTTAGACTTAAAAATGGCCTATCGATTAAAAATGCCAAGAATGTTCACCGGTTAGAAGTTATGATTTTTTCCCCGAAAAATTTTGATTTTTCCCCCTCCACTGATTTCACAAAAAGTGAGGCCCTACCGTCCCCTTAGGCCGGATTCCACCCGTTCACGAACTTAAACTAAGTTTACACCCAAGCAATTTTTGACCGCAGTTTGAAAGCGATCGGGGCAAAAATGCGACCGTGAGAGTGCCGCAAATTTTGGGAAGTCGAACCATACATACATATATATATATATATATATATATATATATATATATATAATAACATACATAAACTCACGCCTATGTCCCCGAAGGGGTAGGCAGAGGTGCTAGCACCCACATTTCGCCAGTTTATGTTTAGGTCCCAATGTAATAGGTGGCGAGCCTATTGCCATTAACCGGGCACTTATAAACCTGCGATAAATACACACATCTTCGAAAAGCATCGAAAAGTCATTGGTGTGTGCCATGGTAAAACCTGGGATCGAACCCGAGACCTCGTCTCAGCAGTCCATTACCCATACCACTAGGCTACCGCGGCTAATATAATATATATATATATATATATATATATATATATAATATATAAACTTTTTGACCAGTGGTCATTTCGGACTCAGGGGGTCATAACTAGACCTCCTATGAAGATTTCTTTTTTAATTCGACAGTAGTCAAGAAACCAATAGGTAGATCGATTTCATCGAAATCTACCTAAAAAATCTGTTGTACTAAAACGAAAATAATAATTTTATACAAAGGTTATACCACATTACAAAGAATATAAGTAGTTCTGTGGGTTGTGCTGAATTCAAAAGCTTGTATCGCGCAAGTTTTTCTCTGTGTTCTAATCTGTTGCAAATTTTTTTTTTTGATTTTTTTAAGAAAAGGTTGTTTTCAACAAGTTTTGTTAGTAGTTATTTTACTTTCAACTTTTTAGGCCTAGTACAGCTCTAGTACCAGAGTGCTGGCCAAGACCAGCCAAAGGAGCTCAACACAACCAGTCTATCTTATTTAGTTCCAGACCACCTATTGTCTACATACTCTACATCTTCAGACGTTGGACATTATGTCGGATCAGAGAGTTTCCCAGACAAAACAATTGAGCCACTCGAAAGGTTTATCTTGATTACCGTCTAATGCGGGTTCAGTTTAAGAGTTGCTACGGCCACATTCCTACTCCATCATCAAACCCTGAATACAAAGTAATGTAACACCAGAAAGTTTGTCAAGACATAACAAATGACACTAGGAGACTGTACCTGGGGATCGTGCGAAGCATTTCCCTGTACGGGTTCCCCGTATGGGCGGAGAATCTGGCGGCCCGCAACGTGGCTGTTCTAAACAGCCAATTGAAAGCGATGGCCGTCAGAGTCATCAGGGGGTATCACACGATCTCCATCGAGGTGGCATGTCTCCTAGCTGGGACCCCTCCATGGGACCTGGAAGTGAGAGCCCTTGCGTTGTTGTACCAATGGCGCAAGGATGCGCAGGAGCGGGGTCATAGGCCGGAGCCCCGAGAAATCAGGGCTCAGCGGTCCCAGCTCCACCGGGAACTCATGGAGACATGGAGGGTGCGACTTCAGCATGGTGGGGAGAATCCACCATTGCGGCGGATCCGATCAAGAAGGAGTGTTTGGAGAGGCACCAAGGTGCCCCTGCGTGGGCAAGTCAACGCCGGGATCTCGTTGCAGTCGTGGGCGTGGACGTTCTCTCGTTGAGGGCCATGGTCTCCGCCGGGAGCAAGTAGCACGCCGCCGCCTTTTTCTGCGTGCAGGTCATGCGCGCGAAAGAGATGGCGGAGAGGGAGCGGGAGAGAATCCTGCCCCCCCGAGTTCCGCAGTCTGCGGCGAGGACGTCGCAGACTCGTCTACGCTCGGGACTACCGACCTCCATGATCGAGGACTGAGGACGGCAGTTGGCCGACTCGCCGCCCTTACAGAAGCAGGCCGTGGCGGAGGCGTGTCGTGTGTGTCCTACACACGCCTGCCAACTCACTGACGTGGAATAAAACCCGACCCCACCAGGCGAGGCCGTGGTGGCGTCCAAAGTCCGCCGGTAACCCTGGGGTTATCCTTTCGAGGGCTTACCAGGGGTGCCCGGCAATGGAAACTTGGGGAGGACACCGTGTGGTTTTAGTCGGTCAGATTCCGACACGCCCACCCCATCGTCGGCACCGATGGGATGAAGCCCGAAGGGGTTTCCACACGTAAAAACAAAGATAAAACAAATGAGCCCAACTTCGATAGGTTTACCTTGTTTAGTTTCGAAGTTGCTGTGGCCACCTTCCTACTCCATCATCAGACCCTGAATACCATGTCACATCAGAGAGTTTGTCAAGACAAGACAAGTAAGCCCTAGCTCTATAGGTTTATCTTGTTTAATTAAGGAGTTACTATAGCCCCCTTCCTACTTCATCATCAGATCCTGAATACCAGAGAGTTTGTCGAGACAAAATAAATGAGCCCAAACTCGATTGTTTAGTTTAGAAGTTGCTATGGCCACCTTCCTACTCCATGATCAAACCCTGAATACCATGTAATGGAACACCAGAGAGTTTGTTAAGACAAAACAAATGAGCCCAAACTCGATAGATTTATCTTGTTTAGTTTAGGAGTTGCTGTGCCCACCGTCTTCTCCATCATCAGACCCTGAATACCATGTCATATCGAAGAGTTGTCAAAAATCAACCCAAAATCAATTTTTGATATCCATTTAGGTAAATAGATTGTTTTTTTATATATAAAACTAGCTGTCCCCCGCGGCTTCACCCTTGGCATACTTCGCCCCGTGGCACCTATGAGACGCCCCCAGCCAGATGAACTGATGACCTGAAAAGGGTAGCTAGGTAGACTGGATGCAGAAGGTGGATGATCTGGCGGTAAGCTGCACATTTAGAAAAGCAGTTTCAGCCTAATAATATTTCTAGTAAGTCTATTGCATCAGGCTGGAATTGGTTGATTGAAATAATTTTCTAATCGCATTTTTATTACGTAATGGAAAAATAAAGAAATCTACAGTTTTCGGGCTTTTTTGGTGTCATAAGACCTTGCTTCTTGTCAAATTGAGAAAAATATTCTTGAAAGACAGACATACAGAAATGTTAGGTTCTTTTTACCTTTTGCGGCATGGAAACTTAAAGGCTAGTAAAATGTAATTTCCTTTAGATCGTCATAGCTAAAAACAACCCATCGTGCCCTCTAAAAAGTGAAAACATAATAATAATGCTTTAACTAGTCGTTAGAAGGCAGTTGGGTCAATTAGAAGTACATTATAATCCAGTGCCTAATTATGTGACTACATCAATCTATACAGTTGATAAAAATCATAAATACATAATATATAATTCAATTAAATTTTAAGCATTTTGTATGCTAACTTTTTTCTAAAGATTTGGTCGCGGGTTCAAGTCCCGTCCTAGATGTTCTCTTTTTCCGATCTAAATCTTTACATAATATATATTTATTCATGAGCTCATTCTTGGGCCGTGACTCATTTATTTTTTACATATTTGAGATCTTTATTAAGTTTAACTTAACTGAGTCGGTTGAGAACTTTTTTAAGATTCTTGTGTCATTTCAATCAATAATAAACGTTGGATACTAAAATATCAATAATATTTGTATAAAAATCCTCGATCTTTATATATTCAGTTTTATCACCTAGGTACTGGATATACTGATCAAATCAATGAGATACTGAAAAAAGGGCAGGTCAAAAGCAGTTGAAACCGGCGGCCTTGCATGAAAGGTTTAATGACAGTGAAGGATCCACGTGAAGTATGTCAGGACAGAAGCAGATGGCGGTCTGTTGTCTCTGCCTATCCCGGAGGGAAAAAGGCGTGAGTATATGTATGTATGTATGTACTGGATATCATCAAAATTTGTCATAAGTAAACGATCCATCATTCCATCATCATCATCCAAGCGCCAATCACAGTTACAAATAAAACTTGCACTTTGGTACCTCGGATTTGCCCTTTATTTGGTTTATCTTGAGTTTTACGGTAGTGACTGCCGTCTCACCACCCAAACCCGAGAGTACAGATAGTATTTTACTCGGTTTTTGATTTGTCATGTCGAGAAGAAGAGTGAGTGTCGAGTAAAGATCGTAGTGCTCTACATCTTACTCGGAATGACAGTTTGGTACCTTTAACACAGATTACAACTGTACCTTTACAGAGTAGTCAAACCTGTTAGTGTTTCTAAAATATTAATACTATTCTACGACATTCTACACAGCGCTTTCTAGACCCAAAGTAAGCATAGTTTAACTAGCTTGTGTTATGGGTTCCAGAATGCGGATAAACATACTTATATACTTTTTTTTTTGTAAATACATACATATTATACATCGAAAAACCCAGACCAATGCAAATAGACATATTCATGCATACAAATATTTGCACTGAGCGGGAATTGAACCCGCGCCCCCCTGTCGTAGCAGTCGAATGCACTACTGCTACGCCACAGATATCAAACTGTCGACATGCACTATGCGAGAAAAAACACTCTACAAAACCGTAGCAAGCCGAAGTTACTCACACTCTTCTTACTCTTACTCACTTACCTACTTTTGAACAAAGAAGTGTCTGCTAATGTTTTTTCTCTTTATCTATTTAAAAGCTGTCTGTATCTTCAGAGATATTCACCCCCCATCGTACCCTAAACATAATTTTACAATCTAATTTTGAACTAAAAACAACTAGTGCAAAAACATCTCCACCATCATAATTTTACTAATATTAAGTTACATATTTTTCATCATTAAGGGCAATAGAGGTCAAGCGGCATTCGGTTTTTCTCTGTTTAATAAATAAACTGATAATCTAACCTAAATAATGTTGTTTTTTAAATCGTAACAATTGATAGACGACGAGATAAAACCGTTTGTATTATTCCGCTTCAAAAGACACCGATTCACCGCCCACCAAGGCGCAGTTCTTTACTTATTTAATTCTCCACAATCCGACCATGGTCACGTTAGTTATCGCGGTGCGTACTCATTCGATTCATCTACGAAAAGTTTAATCTTCTTCTTCTTCACCTCGAAGCTCACGTACTCCTTCTCCTTTTGATTTGGCCCTATAGGAAGCCCTATAGACTTTTAGGCAGCGACTGCCGTTCGACCACCCAACACCGAAAGGGAAGCTTGCGCCAAAGCCCCCCATACGTCACTTATCAGGTGTACCGACTAGCAGGTGAGGTTGACTTTGACTTCAAAGATATTGGTGGAGTCCCAAAAACGCCCTTATGTTCATTCAAAAGTGATCGCTAAAATAGCTTTGCTTATAATTTAAACTGTTATTGGCTGCACTAGCAGTTTCGTATGTTGCCTTACCTGTTCTTCTCTCCTGTTTGCATCTCCCTTACCTTTTGCAGCGTACGAGGTTCGCCTCTCATATTACCCATGTTCATAGACCACAGTAGCAGAAATAACACTGAATAGTTGATTACAATGTTTCGCCGCAAAACAATAAATAGTTCAGTTGAGTAAGTATTCAAAATATACCTCTTTTAAAATCGACAAGCAGGCGAGCCCATTACTCGATTAAAGGGTCAAAGGCATTGGTTTTTCAATAAGATGGAGTCTTCTGCCGGATTGCCGGGCTTTGGGAGGTACTACGCTGTGCAGATTATACATCTCTCACAGCAACAGGTGTTTGTCAGATACATCATATTTATTTGTATGGGTGTATATGGTCCCACCAAGAGCTTCGGAGCCCAAGCCAACTTTGCAGGTCAAGCTGGTATACCTGCTGATTGACGGATGAGGCTCTGATGCAGGCTTTCGTCTTGGGGTTAAGGTAATAAGACATTTTTCGCTCTAAAAAGCCAAGATAAATCAATACATAAGGAAAGCAGGAATAGGACAGCGGAATCTGGAGTCCAAGCTTGAATGCAAGAAGAATCTTGTTTTTTTTTATACTACTAAGGTAGTAGCCAAGCACACGGCTCGCCTGATGGGAAGAAGGTTACCGTGGCCTATCGAGGTGTGCAACGCCAGGACGGTCACACTCGCGCTGCCGACCGTGTAGAAGCCTTTGCTCAGCTCGATTCTCTACCATTACCTTCGTTTTGTCTTCATTTATATTAAGACCAAAAAATGTCTTTTCTTCATGTAGCCAAGAGACTGGTATCATCAGCGTAGTGCAAGTTATTTATCATGCGACCCCCAACTGAAAAACCCCCATTCCACCCATCCAAGACAATGCGCATTATATGTTCAAGAGTAAATGTTCAATAAGGGGCGACAGTATAAACCCTTGGCGAACACCAGATTCTGCCTTGAAGGTATCGTCCACCCGTAATGCTGCCGTGCCATCTTCGTAAAGTCACTGTAGTAACGACAATAAGTGTTGTGGTACTCTTATCTCTAACAGGACTTTCCAGTGACACTCCATTATAAACAGTGTCAAACGCCTTTCGGAAGTCGACGAAGTAGATGGAAAGCGGTACCTATGTAAAATTTTCTGACTTTCTCAATAATTTGCCGTGGTATAAGTATTTGTTCCCTTGTGCCTCTCCTCTTCACTAATCCAGTTTGTTACGGCGCTATTTGACTGGAGAGATATGATTGCAGTCTTGTGTTAAAGCAACACTTCACTAGCATTAGCTAGCACTAGCGAGATGAGACGGAAGTTATTGCATTCCGTGGTGGAGCCTTTTTCTGCAAGGGGATAAATATTGATCGGAACCAATCCTGGCCACATCCCGTCTCTGATTTCTTGCAACATATGGTATACAAAAAGTCAACACCTACCTCTCCCATTGCCTGTAATACTTCGATTCGTATATCAGCTACGCCCACGACTTTATTACTTTTCAAATGTAGTATAGTCACTCGTATTTCATCTCGCAAGACATTAGGTTCATCTCTCATCTTAGCATTAAAAATCTCTGATAATCAATAGCTCTCTTTTAGGAACCTTAGCCATAGAAAACTCAAGATCCCAATAGAACTCTTCTATTGACTCATCACTGGACGACGATGTGGGTGCATATACCTGCATTATGTTAAGTGGGGTCGGTGATGCGCTGAGTTTTATTAATATGAACCGTTCACTGATTGGGTTGTAACCCAATATAGTTCCTTTCTACGTCTTTGGTATTGCTATTGCCACCCCAGAAAAACTGCTCTTATCATTTAATTAGAATTAAAAATATATTGTACGTTTTTCAGAGTCGGAGTGGCTGCTTTCTTTCCAATGTGACTCGCTGATTCCTATAAATGCCAGTTTACATCGCTCTATCTTGTTCTCCAAAACAGGAAGCTTGTGCTTTTCCAAATACCTCCTGCATTCCACAACCCGAAGAGATGTTGTATTCTTAACCCGACGTTTCTTCCAGTAGCATGTTTTCCATGGGACGCCTCCATATCCATGGCCGGTAACCAATTTTACACCCCCAGTTACTATAGGACCCAAAAAGCTATTGACACATAAAATAGTACTTTCACCTTGCTTTTTACATCGCGGTATTGTAACCTCAGTGATACAAAATCCTTAGGTGAACCGTTCGTCGTCGCGTAGAGTTCCTAGGGCCGGGTTAACGATCTCGTATGAGCCCGAGACCGAGACCAAGGGAAATAGGGGAATTTATTTATTTGTATCAACTCCGCCGTAACCCTCGCCAGGGTATTTCTTAGTATTCGATGGGGAAATTCCGGCAGGAAAAATAAGGCTTTTGTCAAGGCCTTCACGTTTGAGATGAACGAATGAGCCGAGAACAGTGCAAGTAGTTGCGAGTTGCAATTACTTGTGCGTAAATCAACTTGGCGTATTTTAATTGCACGTTCTTCGGTTTCGCACCTCGCATCGGCATCTTGATAAAAACATGTCACGCAGCTCGTTAAATAATGTAGTAGTTGCTGTAATAAATTCTTTGATTTAGAACACGCCTCTTGGTTAATTTATGTGCCTACTATGAAGTAGTTTGAGAATTCTAAGTCGCGAGGCCATGTGTGGCATTGGCCGGCGCCATCCATAGCGGTATCAGTTTCTATATCATTAACAATATTAATGTTTATGCATTTGGGTATTTGTTTTCATGCGACAAGTTCTTGTGTAATTGTTTCTTAATATTTACTATGTTTGTACCTTAAGATTGAACATATTTACCACGATTTAAAGATATACCCGTAGCCTAAAACTACTCTGATAAAATGAGGAAATTACGACATCAAGGGACCATGTTCATTATTCTTTTTTTTTTAATTGCATACTATTATGAAGGATGAAGTATCACGTGCTGCAGGCCTAAATACAAAGAAAAATGAGAAAAATTTGCTGCTAAACAAATTTACAAACGATCTTATCATTGAAATAAATCAATGAGTAATTAACGTATACCCTGTAATCGTCAAATGACAAATTTAACATTTTTCAATATTTGTTTATTATTTTATGTGAAGTTTTAGGTTTAAGGTGATCAGTACCTTGTTAAGCTAATACCGATATGGCGACTGTAGATACGTTCACTGTAGACTTGGAAGTCATGATTTGGTCAATATCTGGTCTTAATTTGATCAACCGGGTAAAGATAAATACTTAAAAATATTTATTTTGTAAATATATACATATTTTACATAAAAACACCAAGACCCATGCTTCTTCACATCTTCATGCATACCTACAAATATTTGCATTAAGCGGGTATCAAACCCGTGACTTTGATGTAGCAGAATATTCTTCTGTTACGCCAACAGGTCGTATTGTTACAACTGTAACTAGGTAATTCATTAATATTACCTTTAGGTTGACATTGGTGTGTCGTAAATTTTCATTAAATTAAACTAAAATTTGTAAATTTCATTTTCATATTTATCTTTTTTTTTACTTGTTTCAAAAGTTTTTTAAGATAATTTTTGTTTTTAAATTTTTTAGCTTCGAAATACCTTTAAGCCAATTTTAAGCTAATAAATATCGTTAAGGGTTGCAACTTATTGTTGTAAATTTTGGAAACAAAACAACAACTAGGAAACAAATTACCTTGAAATGAACACAAAATTTAGATCTTTTAGTTTAGTGGAAATATACAACAGAATCGACACCAATAACTACTTTCGCGATTCACACTTCAAATCTAGTAGCCGAGGACATTGACATATTTTCCTGTACACTATGTGAATCATTCACATAGCGTAGGTACGGTTAGACCCGAGACGGCGTGCGGTTTTAGTCGGTTCAAGCCCGACATAACCGCCCCCGCTGGCACGCGGGGGGGTATCCGAAGGGATTTCCGCACGATAAAAAAAAAAAAAAAAGGTACTACCGTACCGGGGTGTGTGTTGGGTAACCTCCTCGAGTGTCGCTCCGATTCCGATCCCGCTGCAGTCCGGGGGGAATGGCTATGTACCTATATACTATATACCTATATACTTATATTATTTTATCTTCCTACACTATTTTTACAGTTACACCCAATGGTGTAACTGTAAATATCCGGCCAAGTGCGAGTCGGACTCGCCCATGAATGGTTCCGTAGCAGTAAGTAAATTTTTTATATTTGAGTTGATTGAATGAAAGGTAAATTGCGGTTTACGATATATGTCGTGTTAAAAAAAATTACTTACTAGATCTCGTTCAAACCAATTTTCGATGGAAGTTTTTTATTATTCTCTTATTTTAGAAGTTACAGGGGGGGAGGGCACAAATTTCACCACTTTGGAAGTATCTCTCGCACAAACTAGTCAGTTTAGAAAACTTCAATATCATTTTTACATAAACATGTATGGGTTTGATAAAAAAAAATAAGTTTCAGTTCTAAGTAGGGGAACCCCCAAAATTTATTGTTTTTTTCTATTTTTGTGTGAAAATCTTAATGCGGTTCACAGAATACATCTACTTACCAAGTTTCAGCAGCATAGTTCTCATAGTTTCGGAAAAAAGTGGCTGTGACATACGGACGGATAGACAGAAAGACAGACTTGACGAATCTAAAAGTATTCCGTTTTTTGCCATTTGGCTACGGAACCCTAAAAATGGATGTAAGTATGGATAAATAAATAAATATTATATCTTAATAGAAGATGCAAACACAAGTATCGTCTTTGTCGAGTCAAAGGCAATATTTAACAACATTAAATAATATTTAGATCTGTCCAGCGCAAAATTCGACGAAATTGACAGCTCCCTCAGTCGCTTCGTTTAAATCATCAATTGAGCAGGTGTTGGAAGGAAGCAGTCCATCGTTTACAGAGGTGCACCATAGTACAAGCCCCACCCCCTGCATGCAAGTTAACCGGTTTACCCTACAGCAGCCGACCTCGTATCAGTATGTCAATTCGATGTACAATAGAGATAATTCTCTACAAAACCGAAACAAGATGTTACTCTCACTCTTCTTTTCGACGTTCAAATCCCACTTCCAATTCAAAAGCCGGGTACTATACGTGAGTTATTTATAAAACTACATCAAATAATAAACAAATGTATCATCCCCTTGAGAGCATTCCATCCACTTGCTAGCTTTCTAACCGCTATGCCATCATTATGGACTGTGGGCCGTGGGCCAAAATAAACTTAACCGAATTATTTATAATGTATGTTTAATAGTGGAGCGCGGTGGGTGGTCCGCCGGCCGGGACTTAATTGGATAAATTGCTGAGTTAGGCGCACGATAAACTGAATTGAAACAATTTGTTGTTTACCTGGACATTTACAATCGCATAACGGGCTTTAAACAATCACTTCATTCAACTTGTAACGCAGGATGCTAGGTCTCTGGTTTCTCAACTTTTACATTTTCAAGAGAGGCCTACTGTTCACATAGGTGTAGCTTCATAGCTACGTAGTCGTCATTGTACGCTTAGTGTAAGGTTACTTGCAACTTACATACAAAACTATATAACTGTCGATTTACACCTCGGTGTATGACGTGCGGTACGCCAGGCGTTCTAAAGGCCTACTGTCCACGGAGGCGTAGCTCCATAGACGCGTATTCGTCGTTGTAAGCTTGGTGTACGCCTGCTTGCAGCTTACAAGCAAGCTTGCAAGCTGCAGTGTTTCACCTAATCAAGATTAAATTATTTGACAATATGAGAGTAGATCATTCTGTACTTTATTAGTTCATATCGTAACTTTTTTTTTTTTCGTGCGGAAATCCCTTCGGATACCCCCCCGCCGGCCAGCGGGGGCGGTTATGTCGGGCTTGAACCGACTGAAATCGCACGCCGTCTCGGGTCTACAGACGCCGGGGTGTAAGGTTGCCCATAGAGATTAACTATCACTTACATTTTAGTATATTCTAATTAGTCCATTGAAAAATTACATTTGGGGTTGCGTTTTTTAGAGGACGCAATTTTATTTTTTTTATGTGTAGGGGGGGTCAGTGTAAAGCTAAAACCAAGTTTGTGGGGTCGCCACCCTTGTCGAACGGCCGCCATCTTGAAAATAGGGGTTGAAATGGTTTTTACGATATATCTCTTAAACTATTTATCTGATAAAAACAATTTGTTAACATTTTTTGTTGCTAATTAAATTCTCTACAACTTTGGTCCAGTAACTTTTGTTTTTTTTATTTTATTTTGTTATTATAATTTTTTAAATTATTAATTTTGCAATATTATTAATAATTAATTATTGACTCTTTTCCCCACCACACACGAGGAAGAGTCTGGAGGCGCGTTTTTTTTACGTGGTATCCCCAATAGGCATAATCCACGGTGATTTTCTAAATTTGAACTACTCCGTCCTCGGTCTTTTCGATGGACCAGGCTGCGGCTCAGCATCTGATCGGCTTTCTAAATTAAATATCAGTGGAAGAACTGGACAAGGAAGGGATGTTAATGTCGGCGGTTCATCATCAAAGTCATTTTCATTTATTAATTCTGAGAGCCCCATTACGTTGCTGCAAGTCTCTCCAGAACAATGGAAGCACACTACAGAACATTTCAGCCCTGCTTTTCGACATTCACACATTGATCCACAGTTTCCTTTGCATTTGCAAAAGATCAATTTTTGAAGCTCAGGGGGTGCTGGAGGTTTAGAGCTCTGCACTGGCATCTTCGGGGTGTAAGGTTGCCCATAGAACATACCCCTCGCACCCCGACTGACCCTGGGCCATCTCCGGTTTCGAGATGGCCCCCTCGGGTTTCGAGATGGCCCCCTCGGGTAATTCATAGTACCTAAATACTTGAACATATAAAGATAAAATAACTTTACAATAATGTTAACGGGAATTAACGCGATCATGTATAGATATATACAAATTGCCTGACGTTTCGACCAGGTTACACTGGCCGTGGTCACAGGCTGACAGTCAGCCTTTGACCACGGCCATGGAGCGGCGTCGATGGCGCATAAAATCCGCCGATAACCCTGGGGGTATCAATTCGAGGGCTTACCCGGGGTGCCCGGTAATGGACACTTGGGGAGGACAGCATGTGGTTTTAGTCGGTCTGGTGCCAACACGCCCATCCCATCGTTGGCACCGATAGGGTGAAGCCCGAAGGGGTTTCGACACGTGAAAAAAGCCCATTAGTAAATGAAATATCTACAACGTACCAGGGAAACTCAGCGGAAATGCAGCAAATTGGGTAAGAATTATTCTTCTAGTCCTAAGATTCAAATATACAGCGCTAGATTAGTAGCTAGAGTATTAGTAGTAGCAAGGAGTAGTTTTCTTGCAGTTAAAATATCGAACACGCAGGGATTTTCGTGGTGCTAACGCGATTCAGTCAACATAGTCATCGTGCAACATTTTTACTTAAACATCAATGCATTTGTAACTTAAAAATGTTGTTTTAACACATTTAAGTGCTTTCAAGCATCCAGACTATATGTATTTGTACTAACATGTAATCTTGAGTCTATTTGTAATATCGTCACGGACATCATTAAAGGGTTGATTAAAGGCCATTAGCATGCTTTTAATTGACATTGTAAACACAGGGGGATAAAAAGTATAGTAGGCAACTAGTAGTTGAATTGACTATACATTATTTATATTATACTTTGAATCTATCAGGAATTCTGCTGACAGCAGCGCGGGCAATGATTAAAATAATTAAACTATAAGAGAGAACACGGTAAGGTATTATAAACATGCATTAAGTATTAATTAAGTTGGTAACAAAAAATAGAGTCGGTATCATTAATGGGAAATATCAGTTGGGCTTGCATTATGGATGCGCTCACGCGCAGTGTCCACGCATATTGTTATTTATCTCAAGATATTTTATTTGTGTTATTACTATCCTGAAATTTTTGGTCGCAGCAAAAAATCATGGCGTAACTTAAAAATGTATGTGCCTGTATGTATTAATAAATTCTATTTTGACTGTATCGTATTGTAATGATTGCGCCGAAAATAGTAAACGGTATAGAAATAGTATGATAAAACAATAAGCGAAGATGGATGTCGTGACAGGAGTTACGACTTGATACCAAATATGGATTTACGATAAAGATTTTGATTGTAGATAAGCATTGAAGTATTTTGTTTAACAGTCATGTCTGATAGTATAAGTAGTAACCCCATTACCTTTTGGGATCACGTACATAAAGATGCGTTTACATTCTGACTACACCATGAACTACACTATTTAAAATCGATATGATATTCAACCTCAGTGTAATTGTTAAGTGGGCTAGTATTTAAACCTTTATAAACCTATAACCAGCAAATCTTTGTTTTTTTTTCATAGTGCCTTCGGCCCGCTAGCTACTATAAGATAGCAAGAAGCTACTTCGCGCACGCTCAAACTGTGGAATGATCTCCCTGCTGTGGTTTTCCTAAGCGACTGCAATATGGTGTTCTTCGAAAAGGGCACTAGAAAGTTTTTACATGGCCGGCAGCGTGAGCGTGACGCTCCTGGTGTTGCACACGTCCCTAGGCCACGGTAACCGCTTCCTATCAGGTGGGCCGTTTGCTTGTCTGCCACTTAAGTGGTATAAGAAAAAAGTAAAAATATACAGAACGAAGGCTACCACTAAAAATGCCAACAACGGTAAATGCTAAAATGAGTATCCACAGTTTGAAGGCATCAACAGATGCTTTTTACGCCTCACTTAAAGGACCAGGTATGATGGTCTTTCTGCAGTCTTATGGTGGTGGACACCTCAGCTCTACACGTGCGGTTCTGGGTAGAAAACTGGCATTCATCATTGGAAGAGCTCATCGGAACATTAGCTATGGCTGAGGGAGTAAAATACTGTCAATAAGGCGTCATCTCTACGCAATTGCCAAGGGTCAAGGGTGTTAGTCAGGACTCCCTATGAGACGGATTATATGCGCAATGTAGAGTCACTAAGTTAGATTTAAAAGTACCTACTGTGCGGAAAAATAAAAGTTGTGAACAGGTCACATAACAAACTCTCTGTAGATTCACTCAAATTGGTCTGGCAAATGTTTCTGTCAGATTGCATCCAAACCTTCGTACTAATACTCTTGCTTGATAAATGAAAAACACGCAACTAAAATTTAAGTATTCACTGAACATTTTAATCTTTGAATATTTTCAAACATATTCTGAATAAACTTTCGAAGTTGTTACCCTACATAGGAGCAAAGTGGCAGATGTAGTGAATTATAAGGACATTTAGATGCATGTCCATAGACCCAGGCAGCGTTGCATAGAGACGTCAGCGGGACCACCCACCGTGCACACAACCTGCTCTCTTACTCAGAAACTGACTATCGTACTAAACAGATATTATTAAAATAACACTTAAAACACCTTGTTATGATTTGTTTACACTGGACAACTGATATGGTTTACGTTCGTCTCTGTCACGTGAAATAATGTATCGTAGATTAGATGTATAAATTCATCTTATAGAGTGACTAACTTTCTTTTTCAAAGTGATTTTGATTGTAGTGATGTTGTGTTACTGCTCATCACCTTTTAAGTATAACGTGATTATTTATATTCTGGATGTTGACCATTTTTGATTCTATCGAACTGCAAAATTTCGGGAAACTCTGCCTTGAAGTTATGATTTTATGATCCATTACAACTTAGATAAATTTGGTGTACCGCTTGCACCACATATATAATAGCGTGGTGATATATAACCAAGTTTATGACTAGATTCTTGGACAATGTTCATACAATATTTTAGCTGAATTTGATGAATGGATTTCACGTAGTGCTCGACGTGACGGACAAACAGACAAAATTAGTCGCTGTCACGTGAAAGACTGTTTCGTAGATAAGATGTGGCGCACTACCTCCGTGGCGTAGAGGTAGTGCGTTCGACTGCTAAGCCAGAGGTCACGGTTTCGATTCCCGCTCAGTGCAAATATGTATATTTGCATTGGTCTGGGTGGTTCTATGTATAATATGTATTTATTTACAAAAAAAAGTATTTAAGAGGGTGTATCCGCATTCTAGAACCCATATGACAAGCTCTGCTTAGTTTGGGTCTAGATGTCGTTGTGTACTTTGTCCTTCAAAATTTATATTTATATTTATTTTTATGTCTTTCGAGTGACTAACTTTCTTATTCAAAGTCATTTAGATGAAAATTGACCTTATTTTAATTTCAGTTCAATTTTGAAACTTATAGTAATGGTGAAATTAAAAATGTACTTTACATTGATTTCTAATAGTACCAGAATCTAATTGCTTGCGTGCGGTGTGATAACTCCATCGGACTTCAACTCACCGGAACTAACGATGACGTGACTATGTCGGACTCGGATCGACTAAAACCGCACGGTATTTAGTCACATCAGCCTCTGTGGCTGGGACAATCTGGTGTACTCTAGAAAGGATATCTCAGAAACCCTGACTGGCCTTGGCCATCAATATGCCATAGGCGACCCCGACATGTTATTGGGGATCAAAATTCCCCAAAATTACCAGAATCCTTCCTTGAATTCCCATCAGCAGATTGTAACTCTAATACTAGAAGGCTTAGCCTATGGTAACCGCTTACTATACGTGGTCCGTGTTTGCTGCAAGTACTTATACTATAATAATGCACAAATAGGTGACTACATGCTTATTTTTACTCCTGTGCTACGATAATTCGTAGCATTGGTCGCGTTCATTACGAATTTTAGTCAATAGCGTAGCAATTGCAATTGCTTGCAGCGAACGTTGCGCACTCTGTTCTAGATATTTTGTTCGTCAATTTGACTGCGGTCTAATGGTAAGCATTACGTAGCCGCGGTCAAGTCAGGGTGAAGTTCAAAAAGTGAAGGCCACCATTGCAGATGTGGTCCTTAGTGTGACGACTTCGACATATGCTCTTTCACGCCCTGCTTAAAGAACCGGTATCGTTCTTAATCGTGCAACAATGAAAGGAGTGATTGAAAATGTAAAATTATTATGTGCCTTTAACACATAATAATTATACATTTAATTATACATTAATTATTGAAACACTACACATTAGTGAAAGTTTATTCAGAATATGTTTGAAAATATTAAAAGATTAAAATGTTCAGTGAATACTTAAATTTTAGTTGCGTGTTTTTCATTTATCAAGCAAGAGTTTTAGTACGAAGGTTTGGATGCAATCTGACAGAAACATTTGCCAGACCAATTTGAGTGAATCTACAGAGAGTTTGTTATGTGACCTGTTCACAACTTTTATTTTTCCGCACAGTAGGTACTTTTAAAGCTAACTTAGTGACTCTACATTGCGCATATAATCCGTCTCATAGGGAGTCCTGACTACCACCCTTGACCCTTGGCAATTGCGTAGAGATGACGCCTTATTGACAGTATTTTACTCCCTCAGCCATAGCTAATGTTCCGATGAGCTCTTCCAATGATGAATGCCAGTTTTCTACCCAGAACCGCACGTGTAGAGCTGAGGTGTCCACCACCATAAGACTGCAGAAAGACCATCATACCTGGTCCTTTAAGTGAGGCGTAAAAAGCATCTGTTGATGCCTTCAAACTGTGGATACTCATTTTAGCATTTACCGTTGTTGGCATTTTTAGTGGTAGCCTTCGTTCTGTATATTTTTACTTTTTTCTTATACCACTTAAGTGGCAGACAAGCAAACGGCCCACCTGATAGGAAGCGGTTACCGTGGCCTAGGGACGTGTGCAACACCAGGAGCGTCACGCTCACGCTGCCGGCCATGTAAAAACTTTCTAGTGCCCTTTTCGAAGAACACCATATTGCAGTCGCTTAGGAAAACCACAGCAGGGAGATCATTCCACAGTTTGAGCGTGCGCGAAGTAGCTTCTTGCTATCTTATAGTAGCTAGCGGGCCGAAGGCACTATGAAAAAAAAACAAAGATTTGCTGGTTATAGGTTTATAAAGGTTTAAATACTAGCCCACTTAACAATTACACTGAGGTTGAATATCATATCGATTTTAAATAGTGTAGTTCATGGTGTAGTCAGAATGTGAACGCATCTTTATGTACGTGATCCCAAAAGGTAATGGGGTTACTACTTATACTATCAGACATGACTGTTAAACAAAATACTTCAATGCTTATCTACAATCAAAATCTTTATCGTAAATCCATATTTGGTATCAAGTCGTAACTCCTGTCACGACATCCATCTTCGCTTATTGTTTTATCATACTATTTCTATACCGTTTACTATTTTCGGCGCAATCATTACAATACGATACAGTCAAAATAGAATTTATTAATACATACAGGCACATACATTTTTAAGTTACGCCATGATTTTTTGCTGCGACCAAAAATTTCAGAATAGTAATAACACAAATAAAATATCTTGAGATAAATAACAATATGCGTGGACACTGCGCGTGAGCGCATCCATAATGCAAGCCCAACTGATATTTCCCATTAATGATACCGACTCTATTTTTTGTTACCAACTTAATTAATACTTAATGCATGTTTATAATACCTTACCGTGTTCTCTCTTATAGTTTAATTATTTTAATCATTGCCCGCGCTGCTGTCAGCAGAATTCCTGATAGATTCAAAGTATAATATAAATAATGTATAGTCAATTCAACTACTAGTTGCCTACTATACTTTTTATCCCCCTGTGTTTACAATGTCAATTAAAAGCATGCTAATGGCCTTTAATCAACCCTTTAATGATGTCCGTGACGATATTACAAATAGACTCAAGATTACATGTTAGTACAAATACATATAGTCTGGATGCTTGAAAGCACTTAAATGTGTTAAAACAACATTTTTAAGTTACAAATGCATTGATGTTTAAGTAAAAATGTTGCACGATGACTATGTTGACTGAATCGCGTTAGCACCACGAAAATCCCTGCGTGTTCGATATTTTAACTGCAAGAAAACTACTCCTTGCTACTACTAATACTCTAGCTACTAATCTAGCGCTGTATATTTGAATCTTAGGACTAGAAGAATAATTCTTACCCAATTTGCTGCATTTCCGCTGAGTTTCCCTGGTACGTTGTAGATATTTCATTTACTAATGGGCTTTTTTCACGTGTCGAAACCCCTTCGGGCTTCACCCCATCGGTGCCAACGATGGGATGGGCGTGTTGGCACCAGACTGACTAAAACCACATGCTGTCCTCCCCAAGTGTCCATTACCGGGCACCCCGGGTAAGCCCTCGAAATGATACCCCCAGGGTTATCGGCGGATTTTATGCGCCATCGCCGCCGCTCCATGGCCGTGGTCAAAGGCTGACTGTCAGCCTGTGACCACGGCCAGTGTAACCTGGTCGAAACGTCAGGCAATATGTATATATGGGTCAATCAACTTATAAGTGTACATCAATCAAAAATTGTACTTTTTTAATTTTGTTTGATATTTTTTATATTGTAACACATTTCCTATAGATAATTATTTATATTTTAAGAATTCACATATAGCAGAACAATTTATATAAAGAAAATAGTAAAGTTGACTCCGAAATCCACATGACTCTCGTTATGATAGTCCCTTGGACAACTAAACTAAATGACTTCTGAACCATTTAAAATTCAGTCCAATTGTAAACCGTCCGTTTATTCTCACCTAATATAGGATGGATTCCAATTTATCTTCCATAAATAAATGACACGACTTTTAATTTATAAGTTATTCCCAATAATATTGTCTCCTGGACAACGACAAACTTTAAATGTAACGAACTTTTCATTTAACTTGTAAAATAATAACTAATACGAGATATTTAACAGTTTATGAATTCACTTTTAATTGTTACTCATATTTGAAAATGTTGTAAAGCTTACTGTTTTTTTCTTTAAGTAATTATGACGATAATGTACCTTTAGGAGACAGGGACAAATGGTTGTCCAGTGGACATAATACGGTTGTCCATAGGACATGCACGGGAGTCCAAAGGGGATATTAGGATTGAAATTGCCTGTATTTGTTGCTTCGATGTAAAAAAAACAACGATATGACAATATTTATCAGTTTTATTAACTATATTTTTTACGAAAGAATCAACATTACAATAAACTATTCAATAATGAACAGATCTATAAAGGTGACAACTCTTACTAATTAACTTAAACATTATCAGCCTCTTTAATCAACTTAAATACTTTTGACATTTTGTACTTTGCTGTCTCAATACCTCTGTGTATCACTTATGGGTTAAGTGAAGTACAAAACTTAAAAAATAATCTACAAAACAAAATTTCTTAATCATAGCAGAGATCCATAAGTATCACAGGTAGCAGTGATCCACTAAACTACATTAACTATTTTCTAAAAACATTAATATCACAGGAAAACTTATAATAATTAGTGCCTCTTTTGTGTTCAATGTCCGGGGTTGGAAGTATTTTAATGATATCTATGAATGCTACATAGGATTTATCTTTCTCATTCAATACAAATAGTTTTCCATTTTTCACACATTTTAGGAATGTAACTCTGATTTCACCGTCTTCATCGATATCGGTTTCAGCAATACACGGGTATATATCGTATGATTTACCTTTGGTACTATGAACTTTGACTAGCAAAAAGTCACCTACAACAGGCAATAAATTGTTTTGTCCTGACGTAGATGGCTGTGGTTCCTCTGTAATGTCATTTTCATTGTCAGAACTATCAGACGATCCGTATACATTTTTGTATATGCTCTTGCGTAAACCTTTGTGTAGTTCAGAGAATGTAATGTCTTCATTCGCGGACAGCAAATTACTCAAAGGTACGTCGTCAACATCGCTGAATGTGTCGTTGCAAATATTTGCCAGTGGTGCTAGAATGGGACTCGATGGCATATCTTGAGATATGTCTTCGTGAGGGTTGACAGGGGTTGGAATGTTCTTTGGAGCTGGTATCGGTGAGTATAACTTGGGATGCAAACATTCGCATAATCCTCTAGAACAGAAACAACTCAAATTTCTGGACATTAGTTGGCCGTGGCTCCTTGAAAATATTTGGTGCACCTCTTTTGTACCAGGCAAAGGCAAAAGATTCTTTGGTATGTCCTTCTGAATCGCGTCGATCTCTTCATTTGTTACATAGAACAATTGAATTTTACTCGACTCTTTGAGAACTTGATAAAATTGAAGAGCGTCAGTAACGTCCGTTCCTGTTGCCACTTTGTTATCAGCTGCTCTTTTTAAGTATCCCCCAATACCGTCTGCAGGGCCTTTGCCATGCCCGGCTTCGAAAAATGACCAGCTAAAAGCTTGGAAGCCGTAGCTAAATGTTTTCGTGCAGCCCAAATAAAAATTTGCTTTTTGACGATATTGCGAAAATGGGCCATCGGAGAAATAATGAATAGTGTCAATTCCAGGGTAATGTTCACTAATCTTTTTCAAAATGGGATGCAAATGGGCCCATATTGCAGCTGGTTGATGAATATTGCATGGAGAAATAGTACAAAACGACAAAGCTTTATATTTTTTGTCTTCATCATATACGTAAACCACAACTGTGTGAAGAGTGACTTGATTACGAGAGCCTCCAAATTGATGCGCTTGAATTTCTTCGGTACATTTACAATTATAATTTTCGCTGAAATCAACTAATATAACAGCTTCGTTGGCTCTGATCTCATCAACACATTGGCGGAAATTTTTAAACTGAGTTTTCATATTAAAAATATGTTTCTTTACAGACCTCAGTTCTTCTTGAAAGTTCTTCACCATATTTTCTATAGTATCTTCTTTAAGTCTCTTCACGTTCTTTACAGTTTTCCATTGCTTGTCGTTTTTCAAATAGCTTTCTTGTTCCCTCACCCATTCAAACCACTGTATTTTGCCTCGAACATTGTCACTATTTATCGTAAATTCCTTATCCTGGCACTGATTACAAGTACCAAACATGCACTCTTTTTTAGTGCTGTCACAGGTTGTCTCCGATATCAGTGTGCTGAGATCAAAAGCACTAATAAGTCTTTTATGTTTCAGAGCCTTTATCTTAGCTGTTGCATTAGTATGTACTTTACAAAGGCACATATCTCTTCCATCTACTGTTGGTGTAACTACGTAGAAAGGACGATTTTTAGTAAAATAGAAATATGAGCATTTAGCATCGGGATTCTCTGATTTGAAGGCATTGTACAAGTTTTTCATTGAGTCCAATAGGAACCGTTTTTGCACCTTCTCTTTGCCTTTAGTGATGGTTTCTTTTTTGCCGGCAGTATTTCTAGATACATCATCTCTTAAGAAAAAGCGACGAATTCTTTTTTTCAGCTCTGTATCTGAATAACGCGTGATCCTTGTTCTGAGTCTTCCTTCTAAGCCTAAACAGTCTTTTACTATTTGATGTTTTTGCGCACCAAGTTTCGCTAAAATGTTTTTCAGCATTTTTTTACCTTTTCTGGCTTTCATTTTCCTATAATTCTCTTTGATAGCGTTTGTTAATATGCCGTACTTTTGTTTTTCTTCAATATTTTCTTTCTGTTTTTCTTTTAATTTAGTTAATTCTTTTTCTCTCCGATGGGCTCTCTTTTTATATTTTTCAAACTTTTTCTTCCACTGCTTGTTTTCAGATTGCAATTTTACATTTTGTCTATATAATTTAGATCTGTCTCGTCGAACTTTTTTTCTACCTCTAATCTTAGCATTTTCCGAAGACATGGCAGGACTAGGAGGTGGTGTCGGTTGAAGTTGATCTCCGGGGTTAATTTCCTGCAGAATGGACGGAGAGCTTGGAGGCGTATTCTCAATTATATTCCTTACAGCTTTTAGGCGTTTTCTCTGTGACTGTTTTCGTAGCCTCCATATAATTCTGCAGTTTTCTTTGTCTGCTGGCGGCATATTTGAAATAAGCTTTTTATTCTTATGATAGCTTTCCCTTTTTTTTCTGTTTCGCTCAGACAATTTCTCGGGGTCTGCTTTAAGTTTTTCTCTGTAGCGTCTTGATTTTTCTTTTTCCGTCAAACCCATTATCTAAAAACAATTTAGAATAGAGAACTATTAGACTATAAAAATGTGTAAAGTAAGCTAACACATGTCAAGAAGTTCAAAGTTGAAATTGATCAAAATATCAATCTAATTTATATTAAACAACAATAAATGCTCTAGCCCTTTTTAGAGGTTCTTCAGGGACTAATTATTGACAGAAAAGTATTGCTTTATGCTGATTTTCTCATTATTGTCCTATGGACAACCTAAATGTCCCACGGACAACGGTTTCCGTTGTCCAAGTGACTGGTTGTCCGAGTGACATTTATCAGTGTTTGCACTCCATGATAATAAATAATGATATTTTGTATTAGGTCTAACGCGCAGTGAAAAATATAGATTAAATAGAATATATTTCACTATAATTTGCTACGATATATCAACTACTTACGTTTTTGTGCTGGTTGTCCGGTAGACACACAAAAAAGCCACCCACACTCGCCAAACACACTCGGCCGACTGGCGCCGCGGTAAAAATGAAATCAAAATGGCGGCTGGATGAGTGTTGTCACCAAATGAATCAACTTGTTGTCAAGGCTCTGATCACGCCATCTGTGTTTTTGTTTCGGAACTTTTTTGCCGTTGTCCGGTGGACGTCAGGGTAGTAAAATATAATAGGGACCGAAATGAACACGCAAAAAAACTCGTTAAAATTATGAAGCAAAGAAAAATCTATATGCTAGCACCATAGTAGACATTATAATAAATAAATTATGTGTACAAGCGTAATTAATTGCCATATAGTATTTTTGTATAAAGTAATGTTTCACTGTATTAACCTATTGGGGGACAAACAATGAAACACTTCATCAGATGTTTTGTCACCTGGACAACCATTAAAATTCCAGTATAATAGTGACTTATTTAAAATAATTTACTCGTATGTGTGCCTAACAATAAGATAAATGCTACATGTGCCAACAAACTACTTAATTTTCTTTAGAACTACGATTATTGACCAGGGACAAAATATAGTACTTACAGGACAAATAAAAGTTGATTGACCCATATATCTATACATGATCGCGTTAATTCCCGTTAACATTATTGTAAAGTTATTTTATCTTTATATTTTCAAGTATTTAGGTACTATGAATTACCCGAGGGGGCCATCTCGAAACCCGAGGGGGCCATCTCGAAACCCGAGGGGGCCATCTCGAAACCGGAGATGGCCCAGGGTCAGTCGGGGTGCGAGGGGTATGCTCTATGGGCAACCTTACACCCCGGCGTCTGTAGACCCGAGACGGCGTGCGGTTTTAGTCGGTTCAAGTCCGACATAACCGCCCCCGCTGGCACGCGGGGGGGTATCCGAAGGGATTTCCGCACGATAAAAAAAAAAAAAAAGGTACTATGAATTAGTCTACCAAAACTAGAACTACGAAATTAAGACAGTAGACCCCTTCTATGTATTAGACAAGGACTAAGAAAGGATTTTGAGAAATACAGAATTTGATGGGTGAAAAAGCCTTGTATCAAAATGCATCAGTTAGGGGTATTAAATAAATATTGATCAGAATCTCGTGCGAAGTCGGGGCAGAAACCTAGATTCGTCTTAAAGAAAACTTCTCATAGTTACTTGTAAAAGTTATTTTTAAACAAAAAAATGAGAGTAAAATGTTTTGAAAGGAAACAAGGTTTAATTTTTAACCGACTTCAAAAAAGCGAAGGTTCTATGTACGTCTGCACCTATTTTTTTTTACTTATACCTGTAGATAATCTGTAATTAGTTTTTAAATCTGCTTCTAATATGTGCATATGATGAAATTACGATTGTATGCACTCTTATGATTGTATGGCGAGAAGGCTTTAGTGTGCAGGAAGCAAGTTAGTATTCAACACACGCGCCTCATGAAAATGCATCAACTTTAAACGCAATATAATATTTTTTAGATATATATTACAGAGAGAGAGCGCTTAACGTTTACTGATGAACTTGGTTTGCTGGTTTGTTTGATGGCTCGGTTTTGCCACTTCATGGATATATACCTAACTCATCATCAGCTTTCACCTTGGAGTCCGGTATTGTATAAAGATTTGGCTAATTTGGTCAATGATCACCACAATGATCACAACACCATCTCAAAGGATCTTGATCTAGACCTATTTAATACTAGTATCCCCGTGGCAAGGCGACGCATCAGCGAAGGGTTTTTTTCATCTTAAGTGCAGTGTTGACAGTAAGTTGTTACTAATATAGCAGAGTAATACATATATTGAAAATGTAACCAGATAATTGTATCATATCTCGTAAACTATTTTTAATGTACGCAACTTTAAATGTATTACTATACGCGAGGACCTATAATTGGCTTAATAATATGTAATCTAGTATACTACTCTAGTTGAATAAGCTGTTGGACCTCCATAAATAAATAAATAAATAAATAAATGATAATACATTGTGAGAGCACGATCTCTGACGTAGCTATGGATGAATATTTCATGAAAATTTGAACGCTCAGCGCTCTACCACCATCTGTGGTGGTAACCTCTGGGTTAGGGAATAATGCTTCAAGGACATGGCTCATTTATTTAATTTATTTATTTAACACACGATAATATTATTAGAAAATATTTATGGTGGAAAGTATAGTACAATGGTACTGCTTATTTCTTTAAGAAATTTCTTCCAGCAGACCGGCGAGAGAAGATCGTGAAGAATGAGAAAAGGTGCACTGAAGAGTGATATGTGACTGACATAAAATTACAAAAAATATACATATAAATACACAAATATTTATTTGATACTAAGCTGTTATCATGGTCTATAAACGTTTGCTATACTGTCACCTACAGAAGAGAGGGGCCAGGAGAAACAGAATACTTGATAGGACAAGAGTAAGCCAGATCACCGACACTTTCAAACTTTACGCATACGCAAATATAGCATACTACTACCTACTTAAAAATGATAGTATGCCAGAGGGAGGTACTTTACGGAAACATGACGAGTCATATCACTTTCACTTTTTCATCTCAGAATTGTTACTCAGTGCTACATACTCTATGTCCCTCCTCTGGCAACTCCAGTGAGTAACAGGAATATAAAATTAAATGATATTGTTCAATAGTAGCAGTGTACTACCTCAGCCAGACGACTCCAAATATTAGGAGACATCAATTCCTGAAGTAAATAAGTCAAATAAGAAGAAGCGGCCCATAAACAAAGTAAACACGTATTTCATCGCGCGTTTCATCACAGAGTGCTGTAAACTGTACCGACAGTAGATTTATTACCAACATTACGAAGGGTCATGCCTACAACTATAACTTTACAACGAGTTTAAAACACAATTACCCGCGAAAGATTACTAACATCTCTTTCGGTTGTTAACAAAAAACCCTTATAAATAAAAACATAAATAGCCATATGGAGCAATAAATTTGTTTATTGTACAATAAAATAATGTAGCGAGTTCGTGTTGGGTGGTCCACGGCACAAAAAGCTGGCAAGATGGCGGTGCAACTCATTGCCATAGAGACGCGACGCGTCCCGCCTGTAACACCACACCGTGTACAGCATAATACATAAAAAAAACTCACAAATTATTTTTTACTATGTTTTGTAGAAATTATGAAATTACCTTGCTTTCATACTATATTACGCACTTAATTAAAGTCGGATTACTTACAATATTCGCAACGAAATACTATACTTCCTGTATGTTACTTTGTAACAACTTTACAAATTTAAGAGCTATAATTTTAATGCTATCTTGGTAATAGAGGCAGTAAACTTATTTTAAAACCTTTAAACGACGACTAAAGTAAACGCTGATGAGATTATGAAAGATAATAATTTATGAATGAGTAATTATAAGGCGAAATTACAATTAACAAAATACGAGAATAATAATAAAATATTCTACGATATTCTACACAGCGGAATCTAGAACCAATGTAAGCATAGTTTAACTAGCTTGTGTTATGGGTTCTAGAACGGGAAAAAATATACTTAGATACTTTTTTTTTTGAAAATACATGCATATTATATAACGAAACACCCAGACCAATGCAAGTATTTACACTGACCGGGAATCGAACCCGCGACCTCCGACTTAGTAGACGGACGAAAAACCGCTACGCTACAGAGGTCGTCGTTCTTAGAATCGTAATATATTAAAAAACTGTTAATAAAAGACACTTATTTAATAGTTAGTCTAATGTAGAGTTATTTCTATGTATTTATTGTGCGAGCTTGCCTGCGTGAACGCAGCGCGGTGGGCGCGCGAGCGCAGTGCGCGGCGAGTCTGGCTGACAGAGCGCTCGCTGCAACAATCGACCCATTGTTTTGTACCAACCACGCATTAATTAAATAATACTTGTCGTTCCGTATAATGACTTAATTTTGTACTTCGACCGAACAACAACTGAGTTTATTAACTGACGTTGTACTTTGAAAATTTAAATGCGCGTGAGTGTTCGCTCTTAACGTTTTTACCATTATGTCTTATAACTTTACAAGCAATATTTTGTTACAACAGCAATAAAAACACTGTAACTTGTATGACAAACCTTCATCTCTCTGAGCATAAATGCATAACTACATAAAAGTTTATTACTAGTAAAAGTTTCTATTGCCAATAATTATAGGTCTGGTGCCGCGTGTTTGTAATTAATCTTTTCTTATGGTGTGAATTATTATTGTAAATGAAATTGCTTCGATAGTTTTCATTCATTAGTTCTCAGAATTGCAAATTTACTTACTATAAGGAAGAAATCAAGGAAAAAAAATCACAGCTGCCAAGAAATTGACACTTAATATTACCACTATCTGATTAAAATACTGTACAATATTTTCAATTAGTCTGAAATGCGTGAATTCACCACAAGGTTACAAAAATATTCGTTCAAATATCTGGCGCAAAGGTAAATGCCGTACTTAAAGCTTCTCCTGAGCTTTATAATAAATCTGGGTTTTAATTTTTTGCACGGAACCCCAATTATTTTCTACAATTAAAGTAGCCTATGTTACACCTGGTAATATTAGCTATTCAACAGTAAAAGTCCCGTTAAAATCGGTTCAGTCGTTCCTGAGTTTACCTTATTCAAACAGACTGAAAGATAGACAGATAACAGACAGACAAAAGTTTGAAAAAAAATGATTTTGTTGTTGTAAGTCACATTCATATGCATTCATTTTGAAGCTGTTATTTTAACGTAACAAATAGAAACTTCAATATTAGCTATTTGTATCTAGAAGAGGAAAGTTACCAAATATAAAATACCGTTTTTTTATTTCAAGCATGAAAAAATAAAACAAAAATCATTAACTTTTAATCGTAATTAGAAACAACGATATATTTGCGTTAATAAAGTAACTGCCCTGTATTATATTTATTAATTATAAGTACTTTATTCCACAAAAAGAATATTTACATAATTTTAAAAAGGTATCTAAAAATGGAATAGGTGAATTTCATATTTGGGGTATGCCACCCCAAATATGGAATAGTTTAAAAACTATCAAAAATCGACCCTAAATTATATGAGAATCTTTAGGAACTACGGTTAAATATGAAAAGGAACTTAAATTATTGTACTGTACCCAGCGCAATCATAGCCAGGAACCGCACATGAAGCATTTAATCCAGGTTTCCCCATGTGTATCATTTGATAATAGTGTAAGGCCGAAAATACACTCCATATCTGCGTTTGTCTTCATTTCACCTCTTGTTTTGCTTTTTAATTATAGGCAACTAATCAGCTAATGTCTTAAGGACACATGTATGGAATGGTCCATATTTGGATCCCATGACTTGTCCATATTAGGCGTTTATACGTGATTTAAATTTGTATTCATATTTGAAACTAAATATAATGTCTATAAAACTTTCAAATTAACATGTATACAATGTAATGTAAGCAATTAATAATTACTATTTGCCACTACATTACGAAAAATACTTAATTTGAGTACCTTTTTTTTTCTTGCGGAAATCCCTTCGGATACTTGGACCGACTTGAACCGACTAAAACCGCACGCCGTCTCGGGTCTACAGATGCCGTAATTTGAGTACCTACCCTAATTACGTACCCTAAAAAGTTTTCTGACATCAACAAAACAAAACAACACTTGAGGCGGATCACTGCGGAGATCCTTTAGTTTCGGAAGATCCGCTACACAAGGCATTTAGTTTTTCCACCTATTTCATACAGTTACATTCTTTACCAACTCGCCCCAGCATTAAATTTGTTTATACACAAGCAGATTATATTGCCATTAATAGAGAGATGGACAACATTGACTGGTATTCTGAGTTGTCCCACGGATCGGTAGAAGATGCTGTCGTAGTCTTCTATGGCCATCTTAATAGACTCAAAAATACATATATACCTACCAGAACTACGGCCGCAATGGTGAGATACCCACCGTGGTATAGAAGGCCACTTATTAAGATGATTAAGGAAAAGGCTAAATCTCACAGTAAATTCAAAAAATATGACAATCTGTCAGATTATCAATCTTTCATAACGCTTCGCCAGCGCGCTAGGGACATGGAGAGGAACATGTTCGACACATATATGGCACAAATAGAGTCTGATATCTCTAAAAACCCCCGCGCGTTTTGGAGATACGTTAAATCCAAACTCCAATCTCATACTTATCACTCGGTGCTGAAGTATTGGGAACATTCTTCTGGTGATGGGGAAGATATCTCAAATATGTTTGGAGATCATTTTCTCTGTAATTTTCTGCAAAATGTTGACCATGGGCCTGGACGTACAGTTGGCACTCGGCACCCTGGTGACCGGGAGGCTTTATCAGACATAAATTCGGTAGAGATACAATGTAGTGAAGTAATTAAACTACTTAAACAAGTCGATCCTAATAAATACACGGGCCCAGATGGTGTCCCTCCAGTGCTCATTGTCAACATTGCCAAAAGCCTAGTCGTCCCTCTCTCAATTCTGTTTAGGCGGTCACTTCTTGAGGGTGAGGTTCCAGCGGTCTGGAAGTCGGCTTATGTAACTCCAATACACAAAAAAGGGCATAAGGACGTGGTGGAAAATTATAGACCAATCTCCAAGCTGTGTATCTTTGCTAAAATTATGGAAAAAATTGTTTATTAGCAGTTATACTCAGCCATTAAGCTCAGCCTTAGTGAATACCAGCATGGATTCATATAGGGTCATTCCACCACGTCTAATCTCATAGTTTGCAGTGATTATATATCCGAACATATGTCGCAGGGGCTCCAGGTAGATGTTATATATACCGATTATAGCAAGTGTTTTGACCGAATCGATCACTCGCTTTTCAAACAGAAGTTACTTCGGATAAGCATAAGAGGTAACCTGTACAGGTGGTTCTCGTCTTATGTCGAGAACAGGAGCCAGGTGGTTGTACTGAACGGATATTCTTCGAGGTCAGTGAGCATACCTTCTATTGTCCCACAGGGCTCCCTATTGGGACCCCTTTTGTTTAACATCTTCATTAATGACATCACGGCTTGTTTTCATACGTCCATAATAATTTTATACGCATAACATGAATATACTACATAAAATAGGTTCTGGTGGAGATGCAAAGTGTTTGCAAAACGACCTGGATCGCTTCCAGTCGTATTGTATTAGCAACAAGTTAGAACTGAACGTGTCCAAGTGCTGTGTTTGTTCGTTTACACGCAAACTTGACCCACTGCTGACGCCATACACGCTATTAGGTACTGTAGTGTTCCGAACTCATTCGAGCACTACAGTTCGTTTACCTGGCCATCATGTGTCAGAGATTAAAAATAAATTGTTTTTGATTTGAATTAAGTTTAGGGAAGAAAAACAATTGCTTGGCGGACAAGCGGCTGACAGCGGGCGACCGGGTGCTCCGGCCTCGACCCGCCGTCCGAAGAGAAGTTCCAAGTATACTGATTGTAGGCTCAATCCTTGAGCAGAATCCGCGATTCCCTACAGTTCGTTTTAAATATAAATATATTCGTGTAAAACCTCCCTAAACTCGATATAGGAAGCTTTTTGTGCAAATAAATGCCAATATAAATATTAATTCTTGTGTTTTTATCATTTCGTTGACACGAGGTATTGTGGCGTCAGCCCCCGACGCTACAGTACCGTGGTAGCCAGAGTGTCGACTGTCAGAGATTTGGGGGTGACATTCGACTTCAAACTATTATTTGATGCGCACATTAATAATATCTCCAAAGGAGCTTCTAAAGCCTTAGGCTTCATTTTTAGAATCTCAGCAGATATTAAAAATATTAAAACAATAAAAATCCTGTGCTGTACGTATGTCCGAAGTCACCTCGAATACGCCTCCCCAATCTATAACATATAGAATCGATAGATTGGAACAAGTCCAATAAAGATTCTTAAGATATACACAGTACAAATGTCATACATATTTCCCGATTATTATAGTCGCTGCAGAAAATTTCACCTTCTTCCTCTACAAGAACGAAGGAAAACTGCAGATCTTTCTCTCTTATTTAACATAGCGAACGGATTGACTGACGTAGCCGAGTTGGTGGGCCGGATAGGTCTTCGAGTCCCATCGGCATTCTTGAAAAAGTATAGCCCGCTGCACGTCTCTATCTGTCATACTAACTACAGGCGGAATGCGTATATGATTAGAGCATGCCATACGTACAATGTTGTGTGCCGTAGCATCGATATAGATTTATTTAGCACGAGTGTAACTAAGTTAAGGAAGATGGTATGTGTCGATTACTTTGCTTAGTGTTTAATACTTCACTTACTTTTTTGTGTTTAATCATGTCGTGTATCATAATTTATTATTTTTAAGTTTACTATTCGTGAAAACTTGTAATTGGCCATCAAATGAACGTTTATCATATGTAACTCCAAATACTAGCTGTAAGTTTTCTAAACTGTAAAATAAAAATTAAATAAAATAAAACTCTCATAGTGCACAAAATACTTGCTCGATTGGTTTGTTGGCACCTATACATGTTTAGAGTAATTGAAAGAGATAGAGGATCACTACTTATTGTGTCTAAGAATCTTTGTTTACGAGAAACGTCGGTATTCCACAATAGGGATACTATTCCAAATTTGGTTACTTTCCTCTAAGTGCTACAAACAGACACTTCAATTTTATATATTTGTATGTATGTATCCATAATTTAGGAACTCCACAGACTCGAAAGCTGAATTCGCTCCTGCTCTTTTGGCCCTTCACTAGTACTGTCTTGGTTAATTCTAAAGCTATTGAAGTGTCCACATAATATTCTATAAACATTTTTTTAAATAAACGTTACCGATTGAGTTCAAAATAGAGGCATCCTAAGGTAAGAAAGCAGCAAAATATAAATACATACTCAATGAAAAATTACGAACTTGATTAAATCAAACTGTCTTATGTATTCACATTTAATCATTGTCTAAAATAAACCAGTGTAGTTTCATTTCATCGCAATTACTTTACGTAATATGATAAGAATTTTAGCTATCCAGGACATCTCCAGGTAGCTCATTTGGTAGAGGTTTCCCATTAGATAGGTCTAATTATTACTATTTTTGCGATATAGCATGCATATAGACTGCGCGGCAGTCTTACAAATAGAGCTCTATTTGTAAGACTCTGCTGTATGGCTCAGGAAGGGAATCCTAAACATTTACCAAGTTTTATTGGCTTATCTCTATATATATATACTCTAAGGCTTCTCTTCTGAAAATATTCATCTATCAGTAGTAGGCATAGAACAAAGAACAAAGCACCGTTGAAAAATGTGAAGTAGGATATGTAAAAAACGAGCCGGAAACGGATTCCTGACTAATCGCACGAAAACGTCCTAATGTCTCTATAGTGGCGCAGATTGATGGCTTGCCGATTGGGCACGCCCGCCGCTCGCCGCCCGTCGTCGTCGCCGCGCCCTCGCCGCGTCCAGCGTCAGGGTTGGTAGATCGATTTTCTGGAATTTACCTGTTTTTAATTTTTTTGCCCAAATCAAAATGCTTTGCAACTTTTTTCTTTAATTTCTCAGATAGGAAATAATTCAAAATATTGTAATTTTTTGTAAATATATCAAATAACATAAATTTGATCAAAAATAGATCGCCTTGTAAAACTGTATGAGTAACTTGAAGTAAATAGTGTTGCTAGCCGCCAGTCAGTCATTATTAAAAGTAAAGAAGCAAACAAAATGAACTATTCTGAAGGTATTTAATATACAATATAATTACAATAAATTGATTTACTATGTGAGTATCAGTTACCTGAAAGTAACTCTAATAATTATTTGAGTCACAATAAAATGTGATATCTATTTTATGGAAACTCATTATAATTAAACTTTATTAGTGAGAGATGTCGACGGAGCCCCACTCTGCGGGGCTCCTATTTCCTCATGCATTATCACAAGTAACCTAACACGAAGGGTTATCTGTGCGGTATCCACGAGCTGGCTTCGCTCGCTCCCGTGGTTAAGAAATATGTGGAATGGAATTTAAATTTGAATGAATTTAGCTACCTATTTTTGGAACACTTTTTTTTTTAACATTGAATTTTCGGAATTTGAAATTCGGAATAACGTTTTTCGGGCCAATAACACCACGGATTTTGTATTATTCATACTAATGAAATTAATATTTAAAGTTATATATTATTATATATGTAACTATATTTATTATAAAATTAATAACAAATGAAATTCAGGAATAATAAAAATTCGTATTAATGACTTTCGGGTTAATAAATATCGTCGTTTTTGAATAGTCGGAATTTTGTTTCATAGGAGCTATATATAATACATATTCGCAATTTTGAAATATTAAATTCCCCAAGAACAATTCATTTACCTAAAATCGTGAAAAATCCCCAATCTTCCAACCATGTCCAGCGTACACTGCCACCCCGGATGATTCTCGGTAGCTGGCGGGCTGGTGGCGGCTACATTAAACAAAATACCTTAACATTATTGCATGTAACCCATACAATGTATGTAGAACCTTGTATGAGAAAGGAAATGCTTGGGTTCAGCAATTTCCTGTTACAAGACCGATATTCTTAGCAATCCATGGATTCTCCGTGCGGGTGCCGGGTCCATCGCGTTGCTGAGTTGGGAACTCGGGACAGTGCCTGGGACTTGCGACCCAAGTGTAGGTTTAGAAGGGGCCCCTTTTGTTGATGTACATTAACATTCACCTTCACTTCCCAAGTTCCCCTCCCTGCCTAACCAAATTTGATACGAACCTACCAGTGCCGCTTTAGACATTCGTCCTAGTAATGAGCTTATTGTAGCTCTCGATAGGCCTAGCTCTTTAAGTAGGTTATAGAGAGATTTTGCTGGTATACCTCTCGCTCCCACTTCTACTGCATACAAATTAACCACGTAACCGTTTTTGATTAATTCGTTTTGTGAGATCATAGTATTTATTTTTCTTTATAGTGTGGTATTGTGTGTGGATGCTAATCGTAAAATAATTCTGAAAACATAATTAGTTTTTTGGAATTAATGAGCTTATGCTTGCAGCCCCGGCAGCGAATATCGATTCTTATCCTGCGCCCCACATAGGTTCTGGATCCAAAAAAAAACGTAGTATCTAATTTCTGTAAATTTCAGTCAAATCCATCCTGCCATTTTTGCGTGATTGAGTAACAGGTTTGTATGTAAGAAGCGAAAGGCATATGCCAATCCTGGCATACACCTTTCGGTTCTTGTTTTTGTGTTACAATCCTGTAGCAAGTGGGAAAATGAGGTCACTGCCTATCCCAAAGGGGAAAAGCGTGACTATATGGAAGTATGTGTGTATGACTAACAAACAAACTCATTTTCAAAGTAATGTTTACACCTTGATTCTCTCTTACTCAACCAATTCAAGTGGAAAACGAACCGCATAGCTTCAATTAAAACCGGAGATATTTAAAAAGAAAACAAAACAATAAATACAAGGTGCCGGTCACGGCAAGGATCAGTGGCTCTTCGAAGATACGAGGAAGAAAACCTCAATAAAAATACTCTGATGGCCTGATGGTGGTGGACAGAGTGTTGTCACTAGCGAAGGCACGCTTCTCGTGAGAGGAGAAGGACCTCTCAGTGTTGATGAAGCGTGTTTACAAATACTTCTTTAGTCCAGAACTTGCATAATGTTGGGTAGGTAGTTAAAGAAAGGGCGAACATTGTGAAAACGATCCACATATCCTTTTTTAGCCCAACATACACATCTTGTTGGGCTGAAGAAGCATTTCGTATTCACTATTTGTTCACCTTAAAGCTACTTTAGCCCAACACTATGCAAGTACTAGGTCAAAGAAGGATTTGTAAACACGCATTGATAAACCAGTCACAATATATATTGTTATAGGTATCTATGTTCATGTAAATGTATGATATTAATATGTCTGTTGTATTAAATGCGTTGTATGTAAACCGTCGGTAGCTTAGTGGTTTTAAGGAGTCGGGACCTGGGACCTAGAACCTCTCGATCGTATCGAGGAATTCCAAGTTCGAATCACACAAGCAATTTAGCTTAGCTGAACGGGTTAACAGCAATACTAGTAATTAGGGTTAAAATATATACTTTTGAAAAAATTTCGCTCAACTTTCCGGACATCCTAACACAAGCAATTTAGCTTAGCTTAAGGGGTTGAGGGAATACTAGTTCGGTTACTAATTCTTTAAAAAAGAATGTATCTGTATTTACAAACATTTGAAAAAATTAAAAATATGCAGAACAAAATTTATATTGAGTTCTCTATTCCATTTTGACACTTTATCGGTTGGCTACATATATTTTTTATCTGCGGACTCGACGATTAGGTGGCGACAGGCTCAATTACCACATGGCTCCATCGCCTCTACCTGCACTGGCGGTTACAATATCGCTTTATAACAATGTTATTATCAAACTGCCGACATGAGATCTGTAATTAGGGAGACAAAATATCGTCGTCACTTCCTGGAATGATTCGGTAGCATAAATCTAAAGGCAAACATCCTAAATGTTTGCCTTTAGATTTATGCTACCGAACGCTATGCGGTTTTCTTTTAACTCTATTTTAATTCAAGATAATACATACATATAATGCATCCATGTGCTAAAGATAATTTCGATGCGATCTTGACCAAATTTACTAGTGTGATAGTGTGGACACTGAGGAGTGTTTTGAAGCGAGAAGGTTCATGTCCGATGTACCATTGAGAAATAATCCATTTATCCATAATAAACAGTTTCACGAGCGCGCGGCCTTTTTTTTCCGTGCGGAAGTCCCTTCGGATACCCCCGCGCCGGCCAGCGGGGGTGGTTATGTCGTGTATCGATTAAAACCCAAGTGTCGCCGGGCACCCCGGGTAAGCCCTCGAAAGGATAACCCCAGGGTTGCCGGCGGACTTAGGCCGCCACCGCGGCCTCGCCTGGTGGGGTCGGGTTTAGCTAAGCTATTAAGCTGTCTTATTTTTAAGTAAGAGTCCTGCTCGCTCAGCTCAATTTATTTCAGTCGCACCCTGCACTGAATTCTTAGTACATACATACATTTTATTCAATGAATTTAATTGAATAAGACGTGATAACGCAGACTTGATTGCGATTATTATATCTGGTAAAATCTGCTATAAAGCCAGCTCTACACTCGCAGTGAAATGCCATAAAACACGAGAGTTGATCGTTTAGCGGCTTTGGGTTCCTGCTTCACGTCGCTCCCCAGCCTGTGTCAGTTTTTAGTCCCGCGACAGAGGGCACGTGCTGACTTCGCATGACAACACTGCGAGTGTAGAAAACCATTTATTCGTGAAAAGACTACGCGCGAATCACAACTGAATTTCGCTGCCGCGATTAATGGGTGATTGTAGAACCGATCGACAAAGAGTTAATCAAAACAACATAAGTTATGCAATTTTAAACCCTACGACACGGATTGTTAAATGAAAAATCGATATGATCTTAGCGGCTGAAGGGTGAAACAGCATTCATTGAGGTCATCAAACTGAATTTGTCATCACTATGTTAGCATTGATCATTCTTGGCATCTAATATTGGCCCTCATTCTTTAGACTCTCAGCTTACCATCAGGCATCGCAGATAAATTAGTGTACCTACCACACCAGTAAGCTATACGCAATGATGAATAGATCGTCATTAGCTAATCCTGTGAATCATACAACGATGGTGGCATCTTATAAACTGTTAATACAATATTAAGATTTCTGAAGTTAATGACGATGGTTCTGCGAAGGTGTGAAGTCGAGATCTGCTCAGTTAACGATGTCAATAAATATCTGCCGTTTGTCAGCAAGCGTTCTGCCGCCATCTACTCCGGCACTTGAGACGACGGGTATTATCGTAATTTGTCAAAGTGCACATTGACTAAAATACGCACAAGTGCTTAATTAGCACTCTTTCAAGACCAAAAAAGAAGATTAGAAAATCTCACGTCGTTCTTTTTACGTTTCTTTAATTTGATTTTTTGATAAAGGAATTGGTCGACCATAATCTTTAGTATAAATTTGAGAAAAACATGAGCCAAGTTGGCGAAATAAAATTGTTTTCAAATATTAGATTTTTTTGCAATTATAGGTAGATATACTTACATTTAAATACCAATGCAAATGCAAAAAGAGCGCGAAACGAGCGGTCCGTGATCTTCGACGAAGCAGTCGAACGCTGTACCTACCTATCGCACACAAAAGGATTTTTTTGCTCTCAGTACTATCTGAGCTTTTAGATTAGAAGATTTTTTATGTTTATCTTCGTTACAGCTTGATAGATTCAAGTGTCTTGGTTATGTTACTACTTAATATGGTTCCCGACGAACCAGAATACAACAGTTGCCCCACTCTTCCCGTGGGTGTCGTAGACTAAAGGATAGAGCTGTTTACTATCCGATTTGGGTATATGAGACCCACTAATAACTTTGGGGCCCAGGCCAACCTCACCTGCTGCTTGATTGCGAGGCTCTGGCGCAGGATTTTCTCGTGAGGTTTGGGGTCAGAAAGCATTCGGTTGGGCGAGCTCATTGCAGTAAATAACATGGGGCTGAAAATCCTAATTGGTTCGAATTCTGAGTCGAGCAGTGTTATCAACAATGTTAGGAGATTTTTTTTTTTTTTTTTTATATTTAGGACACGTCAATTTGACTTCACCTCGCCTGATGGTAAGCTGAAGGTAAAGTCTCAGGAAAGAGGGTCACCATTACATACACGTACCATGTTAACAATGGTGGCACTCAGCTTGACGGCCTCATCAGAAGAGGATTGTCGTTGCAGCACCGCGTGACACCCACCAGTCCCACTAGTGCTGTGACCACAATCCCCCTGCCCGGGATAGCAATAGTATAGTAACACGGATTCAGTAGCAGCCCGGATGAAGGCAGGCGACTCACCCCCTATTATATGATAACAATAGTGCCGCATTGTTGGTGAATATCACTTGAAGGCATACAAACAATACAAGAAAGGAAATATGAGCAATCTTATTTCTTTAAACTCAAGACTTTATTTTTTTAAATAACGGTTATAACATAACATAATTTGATTTGGTTTTTATTACATTAGGTAGAAAGGAATATCTACCTCAAACATCTAAAAATGATATAATAACGGCGAACGTAGGTATTAAAATAAGAAACACATCATAAAACCGTATTACAAATTATTCACAGTAATTTTACCGAAGCGATTGGTGAGAGCGATATTTCTCGGTGAATTATATAAATATTAGTGTTTATGGGCCGTATCTAACCGCAAGTGCGAAAGTCCAAAGCTACAGAAGTGATGCTCAATCACAGTTAGAATGAGCGAGTAAAGTCCGCAGGCACAGTACTCGCGAAATTCGGCAGCGACGCGCACGCGCTCGTACTCCACGCCGCGGCAGGTACCACACAATGGCGGTCGCTTAGACTGCAAATATTTATTACTCAAATTATTCATCGATTTTATGACTGTAACAAATGGTTTGTTATAGTCTTAAAATCGATGTAGGTACTTTTACAAATATTGACAAAAAGACAATTATGCATTGTTTATCTTAATGACTAATTGTAGTTTGTTGGGATATAATATATTATATTTTATCAGAATCATAGCTCGTAATAGGTAGTGTATTGTATGCTTATAAATATTATAATCATATTATACATTTAAACAATACTGTATTTGAACTTGTACATTCTATGTTTGTGTATGTCTTGACCATTGATCTAATTTCAATTGTAATTTTGATTTATTCTGATGGCAATCAAATGCAATGATATCTTTTCGAAATTCTATAAAACATTTAACATTTAAAGTAATTACGAATTTCAAAATTGAACATAAATTATTGCATCAAGTACATAATATTTGGACCGAAGGATGGGTATCTTAACAGTAGCCCATCCAATCAAATTTCAATTATGTCGGCTGTATCAGCGACGGTCACATGTCAATCAAGAAGCATATCAATGTTGACGGTAGCTAGTGATCTTTGAGGCAGTGCGATTGAGGATAGTCAGGAGTGCGAGCGGGCCGCGAGTGCGCTGCGTCTGCCACGTGGGTGGGCGCCGCGTGTGGCCGCGCGCTGGGTGGCCCACTACCGCTCGCACGCATCCACACATACACACGCCACACCAACACACGCTCCCGACGCGCAAATAAACACAATAATCAACTAGCGATACTTTACTCCGTCACCGGATAGAGCAATCGCTCGGGGAGATTATTGCAGGAATCGCGGCGAGTGACACGTGCCCGCGCGGCCGTACGCCGTGCTGCCCTTGCCTCGCCCGCGTGGGAGGACGCAAACTACCCACTTTACGATACTGCAGGCTGATCCAACGACGCTAATTTTCTAATCCGCTTACAATTTATGAATAAATTTACTATTCAAAGACGTTGAAGCTCCTAAACTTGTATTAAAGGATCATAAAGACTTGACATCGCACAACAAACTGATTTGAGATCACGTTTCAAATTGACAATTTATCTTATTTGTTGTATAAAGTAACAATGAAATCTAGTAGACCAAAGGGATTAGCTCCATATAAATATAGAACTAAACAGAACTGTGTGTAATCTATAATATATTATTCTTGTACAACTTATTTGAGGGATATATTCTGGGTTTTAAAATATCGCATTATATATTATCCATCTTTTACAGCTTGAAAATATAAATGAAACCAATCCTATTAAGAAGTAGTAAAATTTCAACATTTCTGCCTAGAAATCAATAATCTAATAATAAAATTATGGTAGTTGTGTTATCGAACTTATCTACTATTGCAATGTCAAAAACGAAGTCATACTTTAGGTGTACAGTATCTCATCGTTAGCACCGATGGGGTGGAGCCCGCGGGGGTTTCCACACGTAAAAAAAGAGGTGTACAGTATGTACAGGGCCCTACCGACACCTTTGAGGCTTAAGTTAACCTCACTTGCTAGTCGGTGCACCTGCTAAACAACAGACGAGGCTCTGGCATTAGCGGGTTGGCAGGTCAGATGGAAAAGCCGACAAATCACATAACATCGTTATGAGGATGATATTACTTTGTTCTCGTTCGCACTCACTGGCATGTCCTGTTGCACTCGTCTTGCGTGGTAGGTGAGTTATCCTAGCATTAAGTGATCGTTTCAAAGTGCCATTGCCGTTTCTAGTTCTCTTGAATATAAGATCATTGCTAGCAATAGGTATAATGGGCACTAAAAGTGCGAAGCAATGCATGCGATCGTCTTGATTTATAACTTTATATTCAATCGTAAATTTAATGGCAGTATAACGCAGGCAGCGTAACGATATAGGTTGTGTGAATAATAACTAGTTTTATCTACAACTCGTTTGCCTTAGCGACAGCAGTCCATAAAAGGTTCAATTTAAAGTACACCATTATATCGGTCAATAAGAGAAGTATATCGAAGGCAGGGGGCGATAAAGGAAATCTAACTGGCTGTCACGATTTATTAGGTAGGTTTTATGCTAGTCTTAATGGAAGATGGGATGCCCCCCAGCCAGATGGATCTGTGACCTGCAAAAGGTAGCTGGGATAGACTCTGAAGATATTTTCCTTTACCGTTAAAACATTATAGTCGGTAGCTTAGTGGTCAAGTAGTGAACTCGGAATCTATCATTCGTAAACACTAGATTCCGAGTTCGAATCCTGGCCATTACACTACGTACACGAACCCACTTCTAACACAAGCAACGTAGCTTAGTGGAGGGATTAGGGAAAAATTTAATAATTTCGGTCACTAATATTTTTCAGAAAAAAGTAATATGTGTCTCTTTTTTCGTCCAATAAGTGGAACCCCCTAAGACTTTACCCAAGTAGAGCAGGACCCTGTCGGTGATCGGCGAGAGAAGTCAGGTGTTGTTGGAACTGATCCTGAGGAACATCGACTACGACTGGCTGCTTCGTGCAGCTCTTTTGGAGGATAGCACTAACCATAAAGAGATCTAGTTTAGATTGCTTTCACGGTTTGTCAATGGGTAGATATGGTGGCTTTTTGAGGGTGCGATAAAGAAAATCGGTATCAAAAACCACCCTAGTCTGATGGATACTAGAAGCACTTCACCACAGGCAGCGCACTCGTGACTCACATGCGCTTCTCAAGTGAAAAGGAAAGACTACGGAGCTTACTTCCATATTTTTGGAGGAGATACTCTCCTACAAAAGGAACTCTTATTCTGGTTCTATGTTCACTGAAAATTGTTTTAATGTCGAAGACACAGTTCCACTCTAATAGCTTTATCGCACCCAGAATTTTTTTTTGTACAAAACTGTAATAAAATCGTTTATGCAAGCGATTAGTGCTATCTCCAGAGCTATTTAAAACCAGGAACAACCTAATTTTTTCTACGCGCTGGCATTACTGTGCCTGCAAAGTGATTGTGATTTCCTGGTATTGCAAGTATAAATAGACTAAATAACAAGAATATATAAATAGAATAGTGCAGTAACAGCTAAGCGCCAGGTGGATTTAATGCTTGTTTTGCATTCACAGACACCACTCCCTATCCTAACTATATCGTATAGATAGACAATCATGAATACCAGTTGCATTATGCTACTCACATTGAAAACACAGTTACATTATATTAAGTAATTCCACATATAAAATACTGTTGGTTTGGAGCCAAACCTTCTATGAAAACCCTTGACTTATGGATTACTTTGGCAACTCCAAAATGGTAATCCAGTGCTTCTGTTGTGCAAAAATAAATGAATGCCTTACAAGAAGGCAGAGTTAACACGGCTAGATGGAATTAGGTGAAATTACGCATTAAGTTGAATCAAAAAGGAGGACCGCTAGCATCGGTTTACTACAGTTTACCTTGAAACCGGACTATATCGAATCCGGCTCGTGTAAATGCGGCCTTACAGTGATCGATATATTGTACGATGAATTTAATTGAATATAGTAATAAATTTGTACATAATTATACTAAATTTTCCAAACTTTTATGGAGATAATGTTCACGCAATGTGTTTTATGACGCAGGTGACCAGTAGTTGTAGGTGCCTATAAGACGACGACGACGGTAAAACAAAGGAAATATTGGTAATAATTTCTATAAATCGCGCACCAAATGTTTCAGCGTTTGAACTGTGTGCGTCCGCACATAATCATTCTTTTGTCAACCTTTATTAAAAGAACTTTAACGATACATAAAATCTAACTTATTTTAAAATATGTGAGTTTGTGACGATAGATGTGTGTGGAAGTTTAGTTGTTTGGTGTGTTTCTGTTACTACTCTTTCTCGCAAAAAGAGATGAACGGATCTGGATGAAATTATATAAAATATATATTATTATCCGGAATAACACATAGGGTACTTTATATCCCGGAAATAGGTTCCTGTGGGTACCGGAAATGTGACCAATATATCGTGTAATAAAATAATATCCTGAATTACTAGTATGACTATGACAGATGATAACCAGAATAACATATCCTAACCTAACCTATTTAAATCTCACATCATATAATATCCAATCAACATCTACTCGCTACCCGCCCTTGTCCCAATTATTTGGGGTCGGCGCAATAAGACATAACCCTCCATCATTCATACCTTTCAGATGTCATCTTCTCAGTTACTTCCTTCCCTGCTATATATCCTCTTTTACGCATTCCATCCATCTTTTCTTAGAACTACCTTTGCTCTTAAGGCCCTCTACATTCATACTTCGTACCTTTTTTAAAACATTACTTTCATCTATTCTCGTATCGTACAGAACCTTTTAACATAAAAGTTTTCATGATATTGTCGAAAGTTTACACGAATTTATTGCGAAAACTATTTTGTAAAGGATTCTATCGCGATTCATTTGATACTGATTGAGATACTCGCTAAAGAAAATCGACTCCTACCTAGGTTCCGCGAGGCTATTGAAATTTAAAAACATCCTAAGTTTAATAGAGTTGTTGGTTGGTATGTACCACCAGCTTGGTAGTCACTCAATTAATTTCAAGAAAAATCAAAACACAAAAAGACTTCATGACATTGTGAGCTCATTCTGCGTAAATTGTAACACCAACAATTCAGCATAGTTCGGGTACTTTGAGATCACTCATACTTCAAACTATAAGACAACCACCATCTTCAGTCTCCCCGTGACCATGGCAAAAACAACCGAAACGTCAGGTTCAATGTAAATAATAAAATAACATCAAATAAATCGCGATAGAATCCATTAAAATTATTTTTATTTCAATAAAAGTCTTCTCCAAGTTTCTTCTATAAGAAAGGTTGTATCTGAAATAGTAATAAGAAATGACACTAACAATATATTACTGAACAGGATCTGATAGAGATCTAGACTATGACGAGAATTCGTATTTCTGAACCTACATTCCATTTTACGAACGAAGAAATAAGCTACGCAAACATTGTTACATTGAGCCTGAATATATTAACAATAAAACACGAATATAACGTATCGTAAAACCCTATATTTATTCGGTGTCAACACACTTTCCATAAAATGCGCATTGAAATGTTTTCCAAGCAATTAATTAGCGATTAGACTATTAAAATGCCGTAGACGAACCGTGCCACGCTAATGACGGACCACCAACGTCCTATTACAAAACTAATAATACAGAGTTAAAAACAGGCACACATAAAAACAATTAAGTTTGACCGCATTGCCATAAAAGAGAGTAACATGACCAATCTTAGAGTAATTAAGGACTCTAATAGCAGGAAAGGATAGAAGGTACGTGCGCAGACGCACCCGCGCCGACTTAACCTTAATGTTTATTGTATGTTCCTAGAGATCATTAATATTTACATAAGCTTTCCATTTAGGATATAGATCGATAGAGTCGTTTGGTATCCTTATTGGAAGCTAGACCTCCTAGTGATAGCCTGGTTTAGTACTTCCATCTACATGTGTAATGTGATATCAATCCTTACCAGAGTACTCACAAAAAGTCATCCAATATCTCATTATCTTTTTTTTAAATAGATACAGGTCTCGCATTACGATTCTTGAATGTAGCGATATTATTTTATAGTGGTAATGTATTCTTAAAGGCCGGAATGATGTATAAGTTATGAATTGTACTTGAGTGTATTTTCTTTTACGTGTTTTTTCAGGAATAGATGCATTTAAAAAGCTTATGTTATATACATACCTATATAAACACAAGAATTGGTCGTTTAATACTGTAAGGTTTATTAATCATAAGCAGGGTTAGATTCATATTTGAATTATGTAAGATTTAATTCTCTCCTTGCTTCAAAGTTGAATCCGTAGTTTCAAAGTTATGTGAAGTTCTTTTGACATTTTACACCATTACAATAATATTATGTAATCAATGCCATTACTAAGCCTAGGATATAATATGTGGCTCTTTCTTTCAACCAATGCCTAATAACTGTGGAACAGCAATAGTAATACGTGAAAGTTGAATGGATGATCATTTTTTTTTTTAACGTGCGGAAATCCCTTCGGATATCCCCCCGCCGGCCAGCGGGGTGGTTATCTCGTGTCTCGACTAAAACCGCACGGTGTCCTCCCCAAGTGTCCGTTGACGGGCACCCCGGGTAAGCCCTCGAAAGGATAACCCCAGGGTTGCCGGCGGACTTTGGCCGCCACCGCGGCCTCGCCTGGGGGGGTTCGGGATTTATCCCGCTTCGGTGAGTTGGCAGGCGTGTGTGCCTGGCATGGTGCCATGGTGCGGGCACACACGACACGCCTCCGACACGGCCTGCTTCTGTAAGGACGGCGAGTTGGCCAACTGCCGTCCTCAGGCCCCGATCATGGAGGTCGGTAGTCCCGGGCGTAGATTAGTCTGCGGCGTCCTCGCCGCAGACTAAAGTACGAAAACAATAGAGTAGGAAAAGAGTTTCTTAGGTTAATGAAAACCTACCTAACTTGTTAACAATACGAAGAAAAAAAACAAGGTATTTTTAAGTTTCTTTTTCACTATTTATTTTATTTAGCTTCTGTCTCTTTCATTTTGTGCATGACGTAATTGATGTGTCTTTTGTTTGGAATATATTTCAACGGCCGTATATATTGGAACCGAATTGAAATTGTCTTAACTACACTAAAATAGTACAAATTTGAAATAAAGTCATTCTAAAGTCATTTTAGTTTAGTAAGATGGGCAATAGAATCAGCGCCATTGTGTAAATTCCAAATCAAATGAAGTTTTTTTTTATAAGTTCTAGGCTGTTATTATTTGTTTTTTCATATTTTGGCGCAATTGTTTGATGAATTTGTACGCATCACTTGCATTGAAACTTTGTCGCAATACTTAATTTTGACGTTTTGTACGTATAGGATATATACCTGAAGGAGGTAGGGCATGACGGTATCTCCCGTCCGAATTGAGCAGTCCGACTGGGGTAGTAACTCCGCCCTACAGAAGACCGCCGCCATAATAACCCTTGTGTTGTGTTCCCGGCGGTAAGTAGGGTAGCCAGAGCTCACTGGAGGGGTTTTGTGCTGTCAGCGGGGAGACCAAGGGTTTTAGTAATCATCACCGACTTGTGTGGGCGTAAAATGTTGGCGTGGCGGTCAGAGAGACCCGGTAAAACGGCTATCCGCTGGCCGCCCGCCCCCTTGAACGGTTTCCGAACCTGGAGACTACATAATCTGCGCCCCAGGAGGCTGAACCAGCGGCCTGTGTAAAATGCCTGGTACTGAGGTCGTGCCGGAGGAGGAGACCGGAGTGGACCCGGCTACAGTATTCGGGAGGGGACCGGGGACCCTGCCGCCCGCCTCGCCGCCAGTTACAATACCCTTACTTGTCGGTGGTGGCATAAAGTCCTGCTTTGTCTCCTACGTTGTCAGCAAAGAATCTCTCTTAACGTTCTCAAAATAGTCAAAAAACAACAGAAAAATATTTCAATAGCGGCATACTCATCCAGATTACAACAGGACTTTTGCAACATCAGGGGATTACATACCAACCTCAACGGGGTCCGCCAACACCTTGAAACAGGTCAGATGACCTTGTTTTTCCTAACGGAGACACAAATATCACCCCCGCCGATGCCTAATGTACCCTGGGTACAAACTCGAGCAAAATTTTTTGAGGCGAGCCGGGGTATGTTTGTACGTCCGGGATGATAATTGTTGCCGCCGTCTCAATGGCCTTGAAGACAGGGACCTGTCTATTTTGTGGGTACGTATAGATCACGGTGGCCACACCCGTATCTATGCGTGCCTTTACAGGTCTCATAGCGGTGACTTGGGAACGACTCAACTGTTTGAGTACCTGCAGCGGTCGGCAGACAAGGCAATTGAGCAGTACCCCATTGCGGGCTTAGAGTTCTTGGAGGACTTCAACGCTCATCACGTTGAGTGGCTGGGGTGCTCGAGCACTGATTTTGGGGGAAGGGCTGCTCACAAATTTGCCCTGACCTATGGGTTCTCGCAAGTGGTTCATTCTATCACTAGAATACTAGATATCGAGACCCATAGAAGCTCTCTACTATACCTTCTGCCGACTACGCTCCCGGATGAATACTCCATAACTGTGGAAGCACCACTTGGTAAATCAGACCATTGCCTCGTCCGGGTGATGTGCCTCTCCCAAGGCCACAACCACCTCGGCCATCCGAATGGCGGCAAGTTTGGCATTATAAGTCGGCAGACTGGGATGGATTGCGATAATTCTTCGCTTCGTACCCGTGGAGGCGGCTCTGCTTCACTTCAGAAGATCCAAGCTCCTGTGCAACAGCAGTTACTGAGGCGATTTTAGCGGGCATTTAATGCTACATTCCCAACCGCTGGATCCCATCAGGAGACAGAGAGAGGAGCAAATAAGCGCCCTTGGTTTAATCGGCCTTGCAGAGAAGCAAAACTGCATAAGCAATCTGGGGGGATTGGGGTGGACTAAACCTGGTCCAATTCAACCCCACTAAGACACAACACCACTTAAAACCTCCAAATGTATCGGGATCTTCGGTGTCGACATCTCCAGCGAGGTCCAGTACCGCAGTCACCTGGAAGACAAGGTAAAGTTGGCATCTAAGAAACTTGGAGTGCTCAACAGGGCGAAGCAGTACTTCACTGCGGAGCAAAGACTTCTTCTTTATAAGTCACAAGTCCGGTCCCAGATGAAATACTGGTGTCACCTTTTTGCCGGAGCACCTTCGTACCAACTTGACCCGTTCGAGTCGGTGCAAAGACGGGCGCTGAGATTGTCGACAATCCTATACGTATGTATAGGATTGTCGACAATCTCAGCGCCATTCTTACCCTTAGGAGAGATTTCGCCTCCCTGTGCGTTTTCTACCAACTTTATAATGGGGTGTGTTCAAAAGAATTGTATGATATGATGCCCACGGCCACAATCTATCACCGCACCGCTCGCCACAGGCAGGGAATTCATCCTCACACGTTGCGACCGGAAACGGTGCGTACAGTTAGGTATGAAAGGCACTTGAGTACATGAGCTCCCTGCTGTGGTATTCCCAAGGGACTACAATATGGGGTTCTTCAAGAAGGGCATTAGAAGGTTTTTACAGGGTCGGCAGCGCGAGTGTGATGCCCCTGGTGTTGCACACGTCCATAGGGACGGTAACAGCTTCCCATCAAGTGGACCGTGAGCTTGTCTGCCACCTGAGTGGTATAAAAAAAATGTGCTCTGTTTGACACCTGGATATGATTGTCAACTTTTGATGCTAACTGTACGTATTACAAAACAATATGGCTTGCCTTAATGGTGATTGAAAACGAAATGAGGAAACTTCAAGAGCTCCATACCATAATATTCTCAAAGTTTTGTGAACTCTGCCAATGCAAAATCTCATACAGAAAGATTGTGCTCAGTATCGAGACAACTTATGCAAACAGGTCTGACATGCAGCAAATACCAAAATAAACGGTAGGTACAATTTAAACCGGGGTGTGTGTTGGGTAACCTCCTCGAGTGTCGCTCCGATTCTGATCCCGCTGCAGTCCGGGGGGAACGGAATCGGAGCGGCCGGTACACCCTGGGTGGTGGTCAATGGCTTCCCCTTCACCCCTTCATAGGGTTGGCATTGATCGTCGGCCAATACCCAACGTGGCGGGAACACATCGCTCTCCGTACTCCTCTGCTTTCAGAGGAGACAGGATGAGCGATGCTGTTAGTGGTGAGATGGCCCAGGGTCAGTCGAGGTGCGAGGGATATGCTCTATGGGTAACCTTACACCCCGGCGTCTGAAGACCCGAGACGGCGTGCGGTTTTAGTCGGTGCAAGCCCGACATAACCGCCCCCGCTGACTGGCGGGGGGGTATCCGAAGGGACTTCCACACGATAAAAAAAAAAAAAAATGGTACAATTTAAACCTCTAAAGTATCATAACAATACCGCTCTTGGTCATACTAAACATAATAATTACCTATTCATAGAATCATAGCTAAACAGATCATATGTCTAAATACTAAGGATCGGTAACAGATGCCATAATAATACTCGTATTATGTAAACCACTTCCTTAATAGACTATTAAATCAAATGATGACCAGCTATTTATGGCAGTTATTTTAAAATCTGTTCATTTCCTGAGAACGCCGGAAACCAATTTATCTCCATCTATTTTGTGTTTGTAGACATTTATTTCGAAGTGGAATTGAATAGGACAGGGCCAACATTCGAGACAGTAGACATGACTAGTTGGGGACATTAGATGTTCTTCAAGATCCTTCCCATTTTAATTTAAAAAAAATGTATTACGACATTCCACACAGCGCTATTTAACTAGCTTGTGTTATGGATTCCAGAATGCGGATAAACACACTTGTATTTTTTTTTTTGTAAATACATACATATTATACATAGAAACATACAGACCAATGCGAATAGACATATTCATGCATACAAATATTTGCACTGAGCGGAAATCGAACCCGCGCAGTCGAATGATTTTCGAAATAACACCCAAGTACTTATTATTGATAAAGCATTAAACAAGTTGAATTCCTGAGACGAGCTCAGCCGAATACAAGGGATTTTCAATTTTGCGATTATTTTTTTTGCGACTTTTTGCGTTTTTTTTTTATCTTGCAATGGTTCACCCCATCACGAATCTATTACCGAAAACAGCAACTCGATAGCTCATCTCCTTCATACCCAAAACCGTGACAGAAAATTGGCAACGACGACGACGTCGACGACAGCTCCTTAGCAATAGGGCCTTTCTAAAGAAAATCCCTATAAAAAGAAATGAAATATCCAAACACTAGCTGACCCGGCAAACTTCGTTCCGCCTTAGAATCAAGTTGTGTTGGTTACCTTATCAGCTAAATATATTTCGTGAATGTCTTCTTGCAATCGGACATTAAAGACCGGAGACGTCGTGAGGTTTTGGTCGGTTCAAGTCCGACATAACAAATCTATAAAACTAAAGATCATGAAAATCGGTCCACCTGTTCTTAAGTTTATCCCGGCTATCACTAACACGACTTTCTGTTATAAATATAGATGGGTGAACAAATTTCACTCGTCCTTCAGGATGTTTATGGTCACTTATTGAAAGGAATAGGGGGAGAAGACGAAAGTGGGAACAGAGAAAGAAGGAAAGTTAGCTCCGAATTTTTCGCCATCGAAATTAGGTGAGAAAGAAATACTTTCCCGGTTAAATCAGTCAGAACTAGCGTCTATTTCGTTTTGTTAGACTGTTTGGTCGATAAATCGAACAGTACCTTTTTTTTTTTTTTTTTTCGTGCGGAAATCCCTTCGGATACCCCCCCGCCGGCCAGCGGGGGCGGTTATGTCGGGCTTGCACCGACTAAAACCGCACGCCGTCTCGGGTCCTCAGACACCGGGGTGTAAGGTTACCCATAGAGCATATCCCTCGCACCCCGACTGACCCTGGGCCATCTCACCACTAACAGCATCGCTCATCCTGTCTCCTCTGAAAGCAGAGGAGTACGGAGAGCGATGTGCTCCCGCCACGTTGGGTATTGGCCGACGATCAATGCCAACCCTATGAAGGGGAAAGCCATTGACCGCCGCCCAGGGTGTACCGGCCGCTCCGATTCCGTTCCCCCCGGACTGCAGCGGGTTCGGAATCGGAGCGACACTCGAGGAGGTTACCCAACACACACCCCAAATCGAACAGTACCTTTTTTTTTTTTTTTTTTTTTTTTATCGTGCGGAAATCCCTTCGGATACCCCCCCGCCGGCCAGCGGGGGCGGTTATGTCGGGCTTGCACCGACTAAAACCGCACGCCGTCTCGGGTCTCCAGACGCCGGGGTGTAAGGTTACCCATAGAGCATATCCCTCGCACCCCGGCTGACCCTAGGCCATCTCACCACTAACAGCATCGCTCATCCTGTCTCCTCTGAAAGCAGAGGAGTACGGAGAGCGATGTGTTCCCGCCACGTTGGGTATTGGCCGACGATCAATGCCAACCCTATGAAGGGGTGAAGGGGAAGCCATTGACCGCCGCCCATGGTGTACTGGCCGCTCCGATTCCGTTCCCCCCGGACTGCAGCGGGATCGGAATCGGAGCGACACTCGAGGAGGTTACCCAACACACACCCCAAATCGAACAGTACCTACGGCAAAATATTCCATTTTGTTAGACTTATCTAACAATCTGAAAAAAATAATGCGTTCTGTATCGTGCGAAAAGCATCGCTGCCATTACATTTCTAAACAAGTCATTAAAAATGTAGTTATCCGTCTAAATCTTCAAACTAGTTAGCAATGTTACTGCCAAACTTGCAACAAAACTATTAAGGTAGATGCTCCCCTCTTGATATATAAATATGTTTACAGCATTTTCTAATACTAGCTGATGCCCGCGGCTTCGCCTACGCGGAGGTCGGTTGTCGTTTTTTGGTCATATCTCCGGTTCATCTTAACCGATTGCAATAAAAAATACGGCTGATTTGAAGTCTGATAGGAAAAAAAAAACCGAATCAATATCATCAACAGACAAGAATTCAAAAGAGAAAATATTTTTACTTGATTTTTTTCAGAACCCAAATATTTTTTTAAATGTCTCCACTGTACCTACTATAGCTCCACAACTATTTTGTTCTTCTTCAGTTCAGTTCAGTGCAGTTCAGTTCTCATATAATTGAGATCACCTTTAAGTTAATTCAAAATGGATTTTAGTTGCAGTATGTTGCAATTTCGTACGATTTGTGAAAGGTACTGGAGAAAAATAGGAGTAAAAACACAGAAATAACTCCATCCCTATAATTACTCTTTCTGTTTCCACTTTTTTGTTTTTAAGGGTTCCGTACCTTTTTTGTTTTTTTTTGTTCGTGCGGATACCCCTCCCTCGCGCGCCGGCCAGCGGGGGCGGTTATGTCGGGCTTGAACCGACTAAAACCGCACGCCGTCTAGGGTCTTAAGACGCCGGGGTGTAAGGTTACCCATAGAGCATATCCCTCGCACATTCCGAACAGCCCTCGCCAGGGCCGTCCTCGCCTCGGTCGGAGTTGGCCGTAGGCGGCAGCGTCTCTCCCGCCCTAGGAGAGAGGCGCTGCTGTCTCCGTTGCCCAGGGTGCACCGCGTGGAGGTCCCCAACCAAGCACCCCAAGGGTTCCGTACCTCAAAAGGAAAAAACGGAACCCTTATAGGATCACTTCGTTGTCCGTCCGCGTGGAGTTATCAAACTGAAATTTATATCTAATACTCAGGTCTACTGTCCCTTGGAGCTGGGAAAAAATCAAACTTCTAAGCCAAAGCAATCAAACGATACATCCGTTTATGCCGCAAATTTTCGAAACTCGCACGGGAATCAAAACCTACAGGGTACTTCCCGTGAACTTAGAATCTTGATATTTGGTACGAAGTAAGAGAGTAAAGAAAAAGAGAGTAAAGAGTAAAAGAAAGTCTTATAGTACAGATAAAGGAAAAATTGTGAAAACCGTAAATTTTTAGTTACATCATATAATAAAAAATATTTTTGAAAATTTTAAAGTTACTACTTCTCTTCGCATGAACGCGTAGAGGTATTAAATTGAAATTCATATCAAATACTCAGGTCTATAATACCTTTAAGCTGTAACAAAATCAAACTTTTATGTCAACGCAATCAAAAGAAATAGCAATTTAAGCCTCATATTTTCAAACTCGCAACCGCAACTGCTAGCGAGGGAATTAAAACCTAAAGGGTACTCCAGTCGATCTAGAATCTTGAAATTTGGCATGAAGCTATGTTTAATAGCACATATAAAGGAAAAATTCCGAAAACCTTAAATTTTTAGTTACATCACATTTTTTTCTTAAATAATTGTAAACTGTATTACCCTTTTCCTCATGAATGCGTAGAGCTTGTTTGAGAGTCAATATTGTACGGAACCCTCGGTGTGCGAGTCAGACTCGCACTTGGCTGGTTTTTTTTATTTTATATTTAAGACACGTCAATTTCACTTCACCTCGCCTGATGGTAAGCTGAAGGTAAAGTCTCAGGAAAGAGAAATAGAGAAATAGAATCCGTTAAAAATAGTTTTATTTCAATCTCAGGAAAGAGGTTCACCATTACATAGACGTACCATGTTAACAATGGTGGCACTCAGCTTGACGGCCTCATCAGAAGAGGATTGTCGTCGCAGCACCGCGTGACACCCACCGGTCCCACTAGTTCTGCGAACACAATCCCCCTGCCCGGCTATGCACTTGCTGACCCCTGAACGCAAGTAAACCCAAATTGGATTACTATGGAGGGTTTTTCGTAATCGTGCACGGTGGTACCCACCCGGCCGAATTTTGTGACAAATTTGTGTCATCAAATTTCTACCACCATATCACGCTGTCTATGCAGACAGCATCAGGTGCGTGGGATACGATTGGTTTTCCAAGTGCACGCTAAACAAGATTTTGCAAATATCTTTATGAATGCACTAGGATGCAAATTTGCACAATGATCGTATTCTGTGATATATTCACGAACAACAAACCTACGCAATGATTACTATCATTTATTGACCGATTTCACTTTATGATATTTTCTCTCCAACATGCTAGCTAAATAAGAACATAGATTCATCTTTCAATTGATGACATTTCAATAGCCGCAAATTGCTGCTAGGCGTAACGGTTGACAATTGTTGGGCACAATGGGATTGCATCAGTGCGCCATCGCAGGTCGGATCGTATACGTGGGTGGCCGCTGTCACTCATCGGGACTTAATCAATTTGTTCGCCCTTCGACGCAGTCGAGCACTGACATCGCGACACACACTATATACAAGCGCTTTTCGTCACGCATCCTGTACAAGCATTGGTCTATTAATATGCTTCTAAGCCTATGCTGCCAACCCGTAGACTCTCTACTCGGCCGTCGGACTCAATAGAAATGAAAAAAAAACCTTCTTAATTTATTTTAAAGCACTTCTGTATCTATTAACGACAGAACGTCATCGTTGATTTTGGAAATAATTTGTTTAGTACGCTCATGTTGAATATTTAATTTTCTTTGGTTAATGTATGTAGATAATCTATTTATTTAGTTACTTTTATGTGCAATCCACGAAGAGTCCTCTGATCTAATGATACTTTCAGCAGAGAACAAATAAACAATATTATAGTGCGACTAGTACCGCTGTTCCGTTCCCTAGGAACGCGCGACATGGTGGGTGACGGGGTAGGAAAGAGCATGAGTCGATGAGATCGATATATCGATATTGTTGGACAGATCTTACGATATAATGTAACAGTTTTAAGGCCTGATATTATTTAAATACCCTATTTAATCATTTTTGACTTTACAGTCGTATACATTTATAAAATGTTAAATTGGATAAGGAACTAGTTAAATGAGTATACCTCAATAATTATTTTAATTATTTAACTATCTACAATCCTACTAATATTTTAAATGTGGATGTTTGTAAGGATGGATGTTTGACTTTTCAACCAAAAACGGCTGGACGGAACGGGCTGAAATTTAGTACAGGTATAGATTATAGTCGAATATAACAAATAGGCTAATAGGTTCCAATGGGTTGCGGGAACGGGATCAGAATTCTACGCGGGCGGGGCCGTGGGCAACAGCTACTATATATTACAAATAGTTAATTAAATTCAATATTACGATACATCGATGTTTTCTAAGTGATGTTTTTACACATCAAGGTTTTTTTTCAAATTTTGTTTTCATCCCTAACTGACGGTCGATATCTACCCCGTCTTTCGCGGCGCACATACCCAAGGCGCAGTACAGAGGTTGCGGTCGGTCTATACCTAACACACACATAATATCCCAGTACTTACATCATTCCTTTCTGATCGTAGCTGATCTTGCAATATCTCCGAGTTATAGGTATATTTTGCAGTTGCTAATAACAACACATCATCATGTGATAAAAATTCTGAATAGTATGTACCTCATTTGCGGCACTATCTTAATATCTCAAGTCGGGCACCTAAATACTGTATCGCCTCAGAAAAATATGTTTAACAAAATCTCTAACACAATTACGAGGTTATTGTCATGACCAAAACTCAATTAACAAAACACATGAACAATTTACAAAAAGAAATCTCAAAACATTCCCAAACTTGACAATATTTTATGTTCTAAATATTGCCAGACTAATGCAACACAATATTATAGTAAGAATAACGTCGAGACAATATTTATAGAGGACCACCCACATTCAATAGTTTGCGGCTAACTTATGGTCAAATATTTGCAAACAATACCGTGCCTAGTGTAGAATGACTCAATTAGCAGAACGCACGAGATAAAGCCGTCTACACAATGGACTGTAAATTATCGTAGATACAGCCATTGACTCCGACTTATGATCCCAAAGTAAAAAAAATACTTTAAGGATTTGAGCCAAGCATACTCACATACAAGTAAAGTTAAAAGTTTAAAAAATGTTAAATAAAAAAGCTTTTGTTCAAACTATCTCACGGCAAACCAAACAGTGACATTACAAAATCGAAAGTAAACAGTGTATAATCAATCATTAATGGGTAATTGTGGCTGCGCAGACGCAGGTCACACCCCAGAAAAATTGAAAGTTAATGAAAGGTCGATGTCGTCAGTTCTCAGGTGGTTTTTTATACTTTTTCGACTTTAGTCAAGGTGGTATTCGGCGGCTGAACAAACTTTGGTTCAACCGCAACATCGATAAATTCACTCTTCAATCTACATTACGACTGCAGTATGTTTCCACTGTCACGCGACATATTTTTCATTAAATCCTTAGCGAATAAAACGAATTCAGAATGACCATATTTATTTGTATTTGTTATTACTCTTAAGGCGAGGGTCCCTGACGAAGGATGTTTTTAGTTTGTGTTTAGTTGTTTGTGTGTTCAGTTTTGTTATTGATAGGAGAATGAAAAACGGTTATCAAAATTTACATAATTTCTGAATTACACCCTGAAAATTCAAAATACCTACGGTTTCTACCTATTTGACACGTTCGGAGAGTCATTCAGTCCCGAGCGGAACGTGTTAGATGTAGAACGTGTCAGTTTACGGTAGATGCATAGCGAAATCGTATGATTTTTAAAGACATAACCGCCCCCGCTGGCCGGCGGGGGGGTATCCGAAGGGATTTCCGCACGAAAAAAAAAAACTTAGCGTAAATGCCACATCGTAGAGAATGTGCCAGATGTACAAATCCAATGATAAAAAATTGAGAGTCGAATTTTTGCAAATTCTAGCTAGTATTAGTACACTGTTTTCTTTAAAGTAAATAAGTAAGTAGTTACTCATTTTACAAATTCTACAACTAAATTATGTTTCGGCATTATAATAGCATTAAATGTCTTATGAAATTTTTAATAATTGACATTGGTACTAATAGATGAATGGTGGTACTAAATATTGGGAACAGTACCAACCAGCGACATAATTTAAACTGACATAAACTTTCAACACTACCAAAATGATACTACTTCTACCTGCCTCTAAATATCTATATAATATTTTCATTGCTGATGAAGCTTCGGCTTTAGGGCCTAACCTCATGAATCCAAGCTTCAATCCCGGTTGCATCCAAAGATTACAGTTTAGTGCCCAGGGTACGCTGTGCTATTTCTCCTTTCTATAACTTGGTTCATTGCGACTTTTATGGGAGCGACTGCCGTCTCACATCTTGCTTGGGTCCAGATCTTAATGGTGCCCATGGGAATGTGGAACCCATGGCTGCATGGGACCTCATAGGTGTAAGGGACCCATGGGTATATGGGCCTCCTGGGTAACGTATATGTACGAGGCCTCATAGATGTATGGGGTGCCATGGGTCTATGTCACCCCTTGAGTGTATGGGCCCCATGAGTAATGTATGTATACCCCATGGGTTACATATATGTATGGGGCCCCATGGGTATACGGGCCCTATATATGTATGGGGGTCCAATAGTGTATGGCTCCTCATGGGTTTAGGAGGCACCATCAAGATCTTGCAGCTTGACACTCGGGGTCCACTCTTCTATTGCTCTTTTTCATAATTTGGTTCATATAAGCTTTTGCAGGGGCGACTTTCTGATACCTATGTTACAATATTATAATTATTATAAGCTTCATTCCCTTTATCTAAAGTGCAACTAGAAGATCTTCTATGTAAATAATAGTTGTGTCATTATTTGTGTTATTACTACAACACCACCTTAAGTTAACCTACTTTGTTTTTCTGTATATTGACACAAAACACTTGATGCGGACCGCCAGCGGCTCGCTGTGCCGTAAAGTGGCAACTTTACTCCGCCAAAAATAACTAAAGTCATCGAATACCCTCGCCTTAATACATGGTATTCTCAGAGTCAACTATACTGTTGGTTTAGTTTAATTAATAAATAATAATAATAAATATTGTAGTACAAAGTACACAACGCCATCTAGACCCAAACTATGCAGAGCTTGTCATGTGGGTTCTAGAATTCGGATAAACATACTTATATACTTTTTTTTTTGTAAACGAATACATATTATACATAGAAACACCCAGACCAGCGCAAATATACATTTTTGCACTGAGCGGGAATCGAACCCGCGACCTCTGGCTTAGCAGTCGAACGCACTACCACCACGCCACAGAGGTCGTTAGTTGGTTGCATTCAACCATGAAATGAAAAGGTTCAAACATCGATCTATGATTTCAGTATCGCATGGTCAAGTAATAGTATCATAGAGTTCTATGAAAATGTTAAAATCACTTCAGCATCGCAAGCAACCGAATAATAATGTAAAACATGTTTCCCACCGAATTTGGTGGCACCTCACTCGTTTACTTCAACGAGACCAAATAGGTCAAAATTCACACTAGGCATTCTGAACTCTCACCTACCTTTACCGAAGGAGTTAAGGTTTAATGACACTAAAGGCAGCTCGTATAAAAATTAGAGTGTAAAAAAGTACCACGGTGTATACAGTCAAACTACAATGCCATAAAAATGTTCAGTATAATTCGCAATACGATTGGCTACCAACAGACATTTACTTTTAGGTTTGGTCTCTGTTGATCATTGTGACCAATTATGTCAATGTTTTGTGTGACATGATTAGTCAAATGATACTGGAGTTTGGCGATATTAATTCCCATACTAACGAGTTTTAAGGTCACTTCCTCTTGATTTTATATTCCGTGGACAGTACGGTGCCATTGAATAGGAAAACAAAAAATACAAAAACTTGAATAAATATGTACCACACCGCAGAAAATATACCTCAATTTTGATCTGACGTATGTAAATGGAAACAAACGGTCTATCGAGACGGACCTCACGACGACGATAGGCTTGCATCCGCCGGCGGAGCAACCTCCGGTGTCCGAGTCTACGCAATTATTTACATTAATCCGTCGCGCTACGGTGACGGAACTGCGGACACACTGTCTCCTCGTGGGACTAAAGCTTGTCACGGATTTCGACGCGCTTCTGGTCCCCGAAACTAATCTCTCTTTCCGATAACTTAGTTTACAGTTGTTGTCGTTTTATTTATGCTTGATATCTTTATTTATCTCGAATTGCCCTTGGATCCACCAGAAGAACTTCTCAATGGGACACATAGTTTGAACCGATGTAAAACGCACAGTCCTAATAACTACAGTAACGAGTGCGAATGTTTTATAACATTTTGATAGCTCGATTAGATCATATTTATTGAACTTTTTTGTTCGCAGTAACAGTTCGCCCTACAAAGCTCCACAGTCCTAATAACTACAGTAACGAGTGCGAATGTTTTATAACATTTTGATAGCTCGATTAGATCATATTTATTAACTTTTTTGTTCGCAGTAACAGTTCGCCCTACAAAGTCCCACACCCGATTCAATTTCATATGCAATCTGTCAGCATGCAGCATATTTCACGAAATGCTTTGACAAATAACATTATCCGAGGAGTTAACAGAAATACTAGTAGAACAATGGAAAACGTGTAGCACACGGGACGGGTAGGAAGGCAGGGATTAAATATCAATCATCCTAAGGTTGTTTATATAAGCTTACCTTCCAGACCCACAGTCACATTATACTGTACATACAATAAAGGTCACTCTTGACTTGACTTTCTTTACCATCAACGTTTAATCCGTACGAGCGAAGATTTTTCAATTCACCCAAAGACAGCTTGTCTGCATTGAACACTATACTTCAAGGATTATGGTAAGCGTGGTTTAATGTAATTATAATTTAGGTATTATTAAGACCCTATTTTTTTTTAAATAAACTTCCTCAAAACAATATTTGACTGCGAGATTTTATTAAATATTTAATGATATGGTTAAGTACGTCTCAGGTAACAAGGAACAACATAATAAAAACTGGATTGCCCTTAACAAAGATATGGGGAACACAGTAGCACCGTGCAAGACATTGCAATTCATTTAAGCATACATAAGTACCCACTTAGAATATCAATAATATGGAGAATGGTGGCTGTATTTATTGCCTTATTATTTGCTAGAAGTGGCTAGAAGGCTGTACTTAAGGCAAGTACCGATTAATAAAGCAACAAAAAATTTCCACTGTTGAATAAAAAACGTCTAGGCGAAGTCAGGCTTAATCTAACAGTGTGGAAGTAATGCGATACTTCAAGCGCGTGAAAGTAAGAAGTTGTTTTTATATACCTACTTGAATTTATATGATTCTTCAATATCGCGCTGTTCACTCGAAAATGCGAGAAATTCAAAAAAAACTCGCGTATTCCAGTGAACAGTTATCGTTAGAGACATTGTGCGAAGTCCTGTTCCTGTACCAACAACCTGAAACAGTGTTAGCACAAAGGCGTCAGCGGTGGCGGTGGTGTTGTTTACGCAGGCGTTTAGCGGTGGCTTGTTACCTCGAGTGCCACTGGACAAACAATAACAAAGTCAGAGATCTGCTTCGACTTCGCTGAAGCGTTTCGCATTGTTACTATGCCCGTAAAGAACTATAATAAATTGGCCCCCAAGCTTTTAGTCAAACAAATTTACAAGCTTTGGATGCGAGCGACGTTCGCTCGCATTTCTTGATAGGAAGCTCCCATAATAAAGTGTAACCGGGCTTGAATGCGTTACGTCTATTCCCTTTTATACTTCATCACTTGTTAGTCGATCCCAATAGCTATTTAATATAGTTAGACTCTTTTCTTCTATTACCTACTACGAGTACATAATATACTTGAATAAAACATCGTAATAAAGTTCCAGTCTGTTATCCCGACTCGACAATTCATGCAAATGCACGAAAGTGAAAAAGTATTAATATGATTGTATAAAAGTTAATATCAAATCTTTAACTAAACCAAAGATAACCTTATCATTCATTATCAAAAACTATAAAACAAAGTCGCTTTCTCTGTCCCTATGTCCCTATATCCCTATGTATGCTTAAATCTTTAAAACTACGCAACGGATTTTGACGCGGTTTTTTTTAATAGATAGAGTGATTGAAGAGGAAGGTTTATATGTATAATAACATCCATTGCACCCGTACGAAGCCGGGGCGGGTCGCTAGTTATCAAATAAATTAATGCCAATTTTTTCTGATAGAAATTAAAAAATAATATTCTGTTTTTAATTCCGGGATATAAAAATTGAATAGCTAATTCACCTATGGATTTACTTATTTACTTTTACCTACTTATTTTGTATATATGGTCGTTTCTGGAGAAAATAACTTAGCTAAGCTCTACAGACTCATGGAATTATATTCCGAAACCCTTCCATTTTTCCGATGCAAGTTATAAAACTGAGTGCAACATAATGTTGGCATACCATACTTACATAGTCAATAGTAACAAAGAACTAGCAAAGCGCCTGATCGGCTCTTCTAGAAGGCTAGATTTTCGTGACTTATTGGCTAGATTTTACGTAATTCGTAAGGCCCATTAAACAAATAATCGTATAGATACAAACCGTACCCTAATTTTGTAACTAAAAGCAACTAAGCTAAGGGTGGATGAGCATGTTAAATTCTTTTCGTCGTTCGCTTTTACCCACCCTGTGTGTATTGTGTGGATAAACTGTGTACTCAGGACAGTCAGGACGAGCACAGTAGCTGTTTGTGCTACCTGTGCTACGCTCTACCTGCGTCTGCGCAACACAAGCATACAATCCTTATCATTTTATAAAATCCTACAATATCCTTAAATAAATACTCAAAGAAGGATCTTGGAATCAAACAAACCGAATGCGATAAAAAACATCGGCTGGCTTCAACGAACGGAAACGAGTGGGTACACTTCACTTTCATTCTATTTTAAATTAATCCTTCCAAAAGTTTTACGTTTACTTGACCACAAGTTTATGTGAGAGAAGAACCAAAACATAAATCTTACCCTCAGACGTGTTTAAAGCGAAAAAAGTAACACATGTCCAAACCATGTTTTAGAGGGACTAATTTCCTTTGGAGATTTAATATTTTTTTGTTGTTTTTGTGAGAAAACAAGAGCGAGATACCACCCACGACGATTTGACGAAGGCTCTGCATTAAACACAGCAATACAGTGAAATAAAAGCATTAGTATTAATAGTATTGTTCTGTGCGACTTGAACAGATATTGTGCGCGGGCCCACGTAAAAGCTCTCGGTACAGACGAGTGCATAAATTAACTCGACGATTTAATAATGTAATCGACGAAGATATCGATTGTATTTGCTATACAGTGGGCGTCAGAAACAGCATGAAATTATAATATTTGGGCTTGGTTTTACTTTATTTATTTACTGCGTTAGGGTTTTCTGCTACTTCCCCTGTGTGATGTTTTCCTATATGAATTGACAAACAAACTACCAAACGCAGTATTTTGTGCTATTGTCGAAAATGCGTAAAATATATTTATTAAGTACTTTTATATAATTTTCCATTATAATTCATGTGCTAGCTAGCGCTCACTTATATTTCTTACCATGCTTAGCAGCAATAAAAAGTTATATATGAGGTAAATTTATTTATTTTACCGAAAATAAATGTAATATAAAATAAAAATAGCATTTAATTTACTACAATCTTATTTTTCATAAAAAAAATTATAAACAATATATTGGATTTGCATATATAGGGAGATTAATTTTAAATTTATCAAATAAAATCGCTAGGATTGATTTTTAACACTCAATATCTTTTGTAATATTTTTTTAAATTTTTCTTTTTTTTTCTTATTCTAATTAATTATATTTTGTGTCAATTTAGTTTAAATATACCCAATATCTAATATCAATTAAGTTCAAGTGAAGTTCACAGTAATAATAATATGTAAGTATTTTTGGTTCTTGTTAAGCCCCTGTGGCAGCCATTGTAAACATTTTACAGTTAAATTATTTTGATTACTACATATTTAAAAAAAACAGATAGGTATCAATTTACAAAGTAATGTCCAGATTAGTTGTCCCGAATGGTTCCGAACCATTAAAAGCAGCAGTTTTATTATGAAATGAAATGAAAATGAAATGAAAGCATTTATTTACGTGAACAAACTACAAAATTCATAATTTTTACCTCCGCCAAACTGCATTGCAGTTTGTTGGCAGATGTAGCTCCCGTTATTTTAACAATTATGTTATTTTCTAACTTTCATTAGTCTATTACCTACTTATATATATTATGTTTATCCAAGTATCCACGTACATACACATGCACACACACACTCTTTATATATATACATATACACATACACACAAACCCACATATATATATATGCACACATGAACATACATAGGCACATATGCACACATGTTACAGCTACATGCGCATATTTAATGTATTATATGTATACAATCCAAAAGAAACTTCTTAGTTTTATTTTTAAATGTTCTTTTTGTAACACTACTATCTAAAAGCGTGGATGGCAAACTATTAAATATCTGAGGAATTAAATAACTTCTATTTCTTTCACCAAAGTAGTTCGTACAAATAGGTTTTTCTAGCACATTAGATTATTTATTATTTATACATTAGATTTTATAATACATTCTTACTCGTTTCTTACACGACTACTCTTTTATAAAACAAGAGTAATTCGCATTTTAGGAATGTACCTTTTTTTTTTTTTATCGTGTGGAAATCCCTTCGGATACCCCCCACGTGCCAGCGGGGGCGGTTATGTCGGGCTTGAACCGACTAAAACCGCACGCGTCTCGGGTCTACAGACGCCGGGGTGTAAGGTTGCCCATAGAGCATATCCCTCGCACCCCGACTGACCCTGGGCCATCTCCGGTTTCGAGATTTTTCGGTCCCTCGGGTTTGGGAACCACGGTGGCCCCGTCTTGCCCCGGTTTGGGGGAGGGGCATGTACCTATCTACATCTACGTCCCTTCATATGTACTTAGGTACATTTAAATTTGTACAGAAACCTATACAAATACAACCGATTTCAAAACGGTCGCAACTCTTGTAACATAAACAAACTGATTATTATCATTGAGGGCCATTTATCATCGATATTGAACAAATTAATAAAATATTTTAACGATAAGATGTTTTATATAAATTTCGGCTATGCTCTCAATCAAACATTCCAGCGGTTTGATCGTACAATATGCGACCGAGACCACTGATTCCCTTTGACCAGACATCGTGAAATATGAGGGTCGTTCGCCAACAACGCGAAAAATAAAACCGTTTTTGACAACCAGATTCAAATTTACAAAATGTCGTCGTGGCCTATACTTAAATAACCTGCCGCAAAAGCGCGGGTTAAGTCACATACCACTTTTTATTATTCAGGTAAATTAAGTTCTTACGATCTCATAATAATGAAACGTCGTAAGATTTATACAGGCTTTATTTACGATGACAGGTTATATTTTTATTGATCCAAGAAGTGGACATTATTATGTGATTATCGGCTTTTATAATCGTCCAAGCGTAACAATGAGAATGCAGAAACACATCGTTTGGGGCCCGTCATGACCCGAAAATACGAATATACCAGTGTATAATAAAACGACTGAGCTGACTTTAATCACGATTTTCGTTATTCCTGTATCTGTTGGTATCGTTTAGTATAAACAGATAGATAGATAGACGCTATGTTTAGGAGTGGTTGTGAATCGTCTTGGGTGGTCCGATACGGGCCGTGAGCGCTGCCAGCCAGCCGGAATAAGGTTGAAATTTGTACGATACCGCGCGCTCCAATGAAATTGAAATAGATAGCGAGTTGAGATTTATCTCGCGTCACATCGGATCTAGTGCACCGGTGCGCCTAGATGTGTCACCTCGGAACATTTACCGCGGCGTATCTCCGTCGCCATTACGAACCGGTGCTGCATGCCGGTGCGAACAACAAACAAGCCGTGACGAAATCGTATAAGATTATAGTTTAGATTAAATTTAATGTCTGTGAGCTACTTTATTACAGTCATTAAAATAAATTTCATGTTTCTCAGTCTTGGTAGGTATAGGATAATTTCTCAATAAACGGTATTTACACCTACTTCACTTTAAAATGTATTGATTTGATCTTAACTCGATTTCAGTTTTATGATCTTAACTCCCACACAGAAGCACTTATTTATACCAAATTAGTAGATACTAAACAAACGCCGATAACAGTTGGACTTTCAATTATTTTCCGTGACCCGAAACGGCGATAACCAAACTAATATTATATTTAATGCCTTGTTATTCATGGTTTTGGGTTTAAGTATCTACATCATGGAAATTCGTACTAATTAATGAACCCAGATATTATTGTGTACTTACTAGAGTAATAGAGTAAAAAAAAATTAATTTTATTTACTCATAGATAACGAGTGGTCATTATAATCCTCATTTTTTCTGAATCCTAAGCTTATAAAGTCCTAGGATGAGCGACCATTGACCCAGACCAGACCCATTGAGACCAGTGAGGGGTCTCCGTATCTCGGAGAGCACGTTAAGCCGTCGGTACCGATTGCCATACGAATATCAGTGGCAGTCGTTACGGTAGTTGTAGCCTTAAAAGTCCTTATATAAGTAAGGTAAGTTCCTAAAACTTAACTTATATCGCCACGGGTTGTGGACGGGAACACCCAAAAATTAAAAACAAAATTCCAACTATTCAAAAACACGATAAATAAATTCAAAATTTGTATCAATACTGGTTAAAGTCAAAATTGATTTTCCGTGTTATGTATTTTATAAGTAGGTATAATCAGTGATATTGAATTAAATAATTATTAAATTAACACATAAAAAAACATAACATAACTTCACGCCTTGTATCCCCGAAGGGGTAGGCAGAGGTGTATTACACACCTACGATTCGCCAGTTATCGAGCTAAGCGAGTTATTCGAGCCTATTGCCATCTACCGGGCACATTATTAAGCGAGTGATAATTAACATTTATTAATGCACACATAACTACGAAAAGTCAGAGGTGTGTGCCCGCGGCAACTGGGGATCGAACTCGAGATCTCATCTCAGCAGTCCGTTACGTATGCCACTAGGCTATCGCCGCGTATATTATTAAATTAATTTAATGTAAATTAAATAAGTAAATTAAATTAAGCTGAAACCCGAATCGCCGTGGTCCTACTGCCGTGGTACTTGCTGCCCTATTACACTCTAGTGTAATTGAAAAACTGAAGCCGTGTAGGGAGGGCATTCCTCTCCCGCGAGCTCTGTGGCAGGAGCGGCTAGGGCTTATCACCGAAGGCGACTTTTAAGCCGAAGTAGTGGAAGCGAGCGTGGTTGCCCGAGCTTCGTTACCCAGGGGCGATAGGACTGCACTTCCCGTAGCGCCGTACAAGAGCAAAACCAATGCATGCAGGCATGCATGTTTGCCTACATGCTTGAAGGCCTGCATTCATCCATATTTGCCTGAATGCATGCTGTATTTAAGCATGCTTGCCTATCTGCTTGCTTGCACTTATTTAAGGCAAGGTGTATTTTGTAATAGGTAGGTTAAGTCAGGTTAAAACTATATTTCAATATATAGGGTAACATGACCCAATGTTGGCACCCCTCCAACTTATTGGCACTCCAATGTTATCAGTAAAAAATAAGGATCTAGTTCAACAAACGTTGTTTCTACAAAAATAAAACGAATCTGTGGTTAACTAATTTTATAAATTGGCAACACTCAACTGTCAGTAAAATTACTCAGCGGTCAAACTTTCAAATTTCTTTCACGTCGTAACAGGTTTTGTGCTTTGTTACCAGTTACTTAAGATTTTATTAAGGTGACTGCCACCCTGTTTTAGCTGTTTTCGTGTTATTTTATGAAGGCTAAACATGATTATTAATGTTTTTTTGGGTTTTGAATAGTTTACACACGTATTTTTGTCCTAGTATTCGCAATGAATTAAAATATGTTTTGAATTTACCGCCATGACAATAACCGGTATGCGATTCAAACATAATTCTAATTTATTGGCACTCTGACAATAAATGGGGTTGTATGAATTTTTTTTTCCATTGGAACATTATTTTAATCAAGCTATTATAAGTTTTTAACATCCATACAAAGAAATCATCGTATTTTCTACAAGATTTCCAAATATTGGCCCCATGCCAATACTTGAAATCTAATTACTGGCAGTAATGCCAATAATTGGTAAAAGCATGTCAATAATTGGTTGTAGGTGTCGAAGATGAAGGGAAAAAAAACCTAATAAGAAGCCAGATAAAAAAAGGAAGTGAAGTAGGAGTACAAAAATGGAAAAAATATAGAGAAGAAAGTGTGCAAAAAGCTCTTCAAGCTATTCGAAATGCTAAAAAAAGGAGAGAGAAGGAAGAAAAACAGGAAGAGATAAGAAAAAGAAAAGAAGAAAGAGAGCGAAAGAAATTGGAAAAATCTAAACCAAAAAAAGGAAAGTAGTAATAGTAAACCAAATAGAGGGACAAGGAAACACATCAGTAATTCAAATACGAAAATATTGCAACGAAGCTCGAGTGAAATTACTCAGAGTAAGGATACTTTCATAAGTGACAAAAACAATGATTTAGATGAACCACAAAGTTAAAACCTTGGTGATAAGAGTGATACAGACAATGAACCCAGTTATGAACAGGAAATTATAATAACTAATAGGAGGAGTAAAGCCTACACCACAGAAGAGTTGGAAAAACTTTTATCTGAAATGGTAGAATGAAATATGAGGGAGAATGAAGACTTTACTGCTAAGTTACCTTATTGATGCTTCATCATCATCATCAACCTATTCTAGTCCACTGCTGGACTAGAATAGGTTGGGAGAATAGGCTGGGAGACCTATTCTCCCCTAATGAGCGCCATAGCGCCCGGTTTTCAGCTTGCCGCATCCAGCATCTGCCCGCAATCTTTCGCAGATAGTCATCCCACCTGCCCGGAGGGCGTCCTACACTACGTTTGCCGAGTCGCGCTCTCCACTCGTTTTCGTTTACCCCAGCGGCTGTCGGTTCTTCGCGAGATATGGCCGGCCCACTGCCACTTCTGCTTGCTAATTCTTTGAGCTATGTCGATAACCTTGGTTCTCTGTCGGATGTATTCGTTACGAATTCTATCCTTCAGAGAAACTCGGAGCATAGCTCTTTCCATAGCTCGCTGAGCGACTTTGAACTGGTGGACCAGCCCTAGCGTGAGTGTCCACGTCTCAGCTCCGTAGGTCATTACGGGTAGGATGCACTGATTGAAAACTTTCGTTTTTAAACACTGCGGTATGGATGACGAGAAGACTCGACGTAGTTTCCCAAATGCTGCCCAGCCTAGCTGGATCCTCCCCTTGGCCTCCTTCTCAAAATTGTTTTACCTAACTGCACAATCTGCCCCAGGTAAGTGTACTCAGAAAAAAATTCAAGAAGGTGGCCTTCCACGACGACCGGTCCCGGATCAATGTGGCTATTGATCATGACTTTGGTTTTATCCAAATTCATGCCAAGACCGATGCGCCGCGAGGCTGAAGTTGCGTAAAGGCATCTCAGCACCTCGACATAACGATAGTCTACTTGGCATCGCTGTAAGGATTCCAGAACAGCCCATGTTTCGACGGAGTCAAAAGCCTTTTCATAGTCCACAAAAGCGAGACACAGGGGCTGATTATACTCTTCGGACTTCTGTATAATCTGCCTCACTGTGTGAATGTGGTCTATGGTGCCATATCCTCCGCGGTGCCCTGACTGTTCCGGTGGCTGGAACTCGTCGAGTCTCCCGGCGAGACGATTCGTGACCACTCGTGAAAACAGCTTATAGACGTAGATATACGTACGTGTACGTAATATGCATACGTACGACGTAGATAGACGGAGTGTGATGGGTCTGTATTTTTAAGGAGGGTCTTATCACCCTTCTTAAAAAAGAGAACAACCAAACGCCCGCTCCACGCCTTAGGAGTTCTCCCACTGTGAAGGACGGCATTGAAGAGTTTCTGTAGCTCCTGTATGACAGGAGCTTCTCCTGCCTTCAGAAGCTCTGAAGTAATTCCGGCCTCACTGGGGGCTTTTCCATTTTTAAGCTTCTTCAGAGCTAACACGATCTCGTCTTGACTGATATCAGGCAGTTCGTCGGTATGGTGGCCTTTCAGGGTGGCTCTGAAGTCATAGTCGTCTCGCTGAGGACGGGGAGCATGTGCAGTGTATAGCTGATTGATGCTTAAAGTTCATTAATTTAAGACTGAAATAATATTATGTTACTTGTTCCTAGATTAAATACCCCTTGTACCTAAGAAATGTACCAAATTGCAATTTTTATGTAGGCAGGTACCTAAATAAAATATAATTTAGAGAGCACTAGTTTTATTTCGCTTACACAATATGTAGATATCCAGGGTTTCACAACAACCAGACGTCCTAGAAGATTTTAAGTACTAAATGCCAATAATAGAGTAATTAGTGCATATTATTGACACTGGAGTGCCAGTAGTTGGTCCAACACATGCCAATAATAGGTCAAAAGATGCCAGTAAATGGTATTAGGGTGTATTTGAAGAAAACATGTGTAATGCGTTATTTCATCATTTAAATATTGAAAAAATGTAATCAAATATGATCGCCACATTATAGTGAATTATTTCAACGGATAATCTGAACATCTCTACCCAGATATTAAAAATTTGAGTCAGGTTAAGGTACAGTATTGCTTAAAGTGCCAATAATTGGGTAGTTTACCCTATATTTAAAGATTTAAATCTGACTTATAGATTGCAAAAGAATGACTGGTTCATAGAACTTTTTGTTCTGTTTATTTTTCTGCTTTTGCAATATTTCCTTTGTTTTGGATTGGCTGGCCATCATTTTTGCTATTTCACTTAAATTTACTGTAACTTAGTTTATCTCCAGAATATTTCATTTTGTTTACTTCTTTACTTTTAATAAGGACTGTGGCGTGCCGATGGGACTTCGGACCTCATCTCCGAAGTCTGGTCCTAAAACTGAGGGGGGCTGCGGCTGCGCTATCACGGCTGAAGTCCAACGTTAAGGGACCCAACGCCCCCACTAGGAGACTGTACCTGGGGATCGTGCGAAGCATAATGGCCCTGTGCGGGGCCCCCGTATGGGCGGAGACTCTGGCGGCCCGCAACGTGGCTGTATTAAACAGCCCGTTCAAAGCGATGGCCGTCAGAGTCATCAGGGGGTATCGCACGATCTCCGTCGAGGCGGCATGTCTCCTAGCCGGGACCCCTCCATGGGACCTGGAAGCGAGAGCCCTTGCGCTGCTGTACCAGTGGCGCAAGGAGGCGCTGGAGCGGGGCCATAGGCCGGAGCCCCGAGAAATCAGGGCTCAGCGGTCCCAGCTCCACCAGAAACTCATGGAGACATGGAGGGTGCAACTTCAGCACCCAAGGTGGGGAGAATTCACCATTGCGGCGGTGAGACCGATCATGAAGGAGTGGTTGGAGAGGGACCATGGGGACCTCTCCTACCGGATGTGCCAGATGGTTACCGGACATCGGGTGTTTCGGTAAGTATCTGTGGCGCATCCACCGGGAGACAACGCCGCAGTGCCAGCACTGAGGGGATTCAGGCGAAGACACGGCGCTTCACACGTTGGTGGAGTGCCGTGCGTGGGCGAACAACGCCGGGATCTCGTTGCGGTCCTGGGCGTGGACGTTCTCTCGTTGGAGACCATGGTGAGGGCCGTGGTCTCCGACGGGAGCAAGTGGCCCGCCACCGCCTCTTTCTGCGGGGAGGTAATGCGCACGAAAGAGACGGCGGAGAGGGAAGCGGGAGAGAACCCTGCCCCTCGAGTTTCGCAGTCTGCGGCGAGGACGCCGCAGACTTATCTACGCCCGGGACTACCGACCTCCATGATCGGGGCCTGAGGACGGCAGTTGACCGACTCGCTGTCCTTACAGAAAGAGGCCGTGGCGGAGGCGTGTTGTGACACGCCTGCCAACTCCCCGAAGAGGGATAAAACTCGACCCCACCAGGCGAGGCCGCAGTGGCGGCCAAAGTCCGCCGACAACCCTGAGGTTATCCTTTCGAGGGCTTACCCGGGGTGCCCGGCAACGTACACTTGGGGAGGACACCGTGCGGTTTTAGTCGATACACGACATAACCACCCCCGCTGGCCAGCGGGGGGGTATCCGAAGGGATTTCCGCACATAAAGAAAAAAAAACTTCAAATTTCTCATGCAGTTTTAGAAAACGTTCTATTTTCAGGTTCGTATTTATTCGAATTTTAATAATCGGAATCGTTATTATTGATTCGGAATTCTTTGGTACAGTATTTTAATTCGGCATTCTGACAATCGTTATTATTAACATTAGGAATTTTAAAATTCATATTTTTTATAATAGGATTTATGATACATCGGATTACTGATTTTCGGAATTTCGCATCATTCGGATAAAATTCAGAATTTTAAAATTCGTGATTGTAACTTTCGGAATTAAGTTTTTCGTATTTATGTAGTATACCCATTGTGGAGGTCTGATGGCAGCCGCTTCATGGAAAATATCGAAGTTCGACCGTTTCGTAGTTAGATTGAAAACCAACCTCAACTGAATTAGTAAGGCTCGGAGGATGATGTCAGATGACATCTGCCTAGTTACTACTTTCCTAGCCATATCCTCGTTCCCGCAATGAACCCATCTTTTCTTGGGCCAACTGTAATGGAACGGAACGAAAAAGGCGCTAGGCGGGCTGTCACTTTGACAGAAGTGAGTGGTGCATTCCACGTTGGTTTTGTTTATCCGTGAAATAAAATTATATTCAAGATACGGTCGGCGTTTTAATTAATAACTCCTGGATTGCGTGGAATATTATACTGGCAAAGATGTCCATGGATGAGGGAATAACAAAGTTAATCGAAACTGAAAAAACGTCGTGAATTCAAAATTGCACCAAGGAGAGCTTACTTTTGATTGCTCAAGATTTGGCTCTCATTAACATAACTCTCATCTCTTCTTGTACAATGTCCATACTACCGCTCGCTCGTTCCTTAACTTTTCATTCGCCAGTCCATCTTTCAAACTTCCTCTAATTCTATACCTACTCATTCCGTATTCTGTCATGCGCGATTTACTATGAGAGCGACTATTTGTTTTATAAGTGCCTAATCACAATTAATTTAATCACTCACAATTTTCTGCAATTCATGATATTATAGATATTATAGATATTATATTGTACACTAAAATAAATAATAGAACGCGTTCACCAGCGTGCGCTAGCGCCATAATGTATATGATAGAAAATTGCTACAGGTTCTGTTTAACAATAGTAATGAAATGCTAACAATAAATGCTTCCAAGAACTCTCCAAGCAATCATTAAAGCTGGTCATCCCGAGCCCACCTCATATGCAGAGCACAGTTCCGCATAGATAAGTAATAATAGGGTAGAGTTGGTTTACGAGTTTCGAAGAGGAAACAATGATTTATTAGTTTTATTAGTAGTAAGGTGGGCTAAGTAGATACCTAGGCAAATGTAAAACTCAAAAACTATTTATCTATATACTAATGTTATAAATACAAAAACTATCTGTCTGTCACCAACGTCATCATCTTAAAGATTTTTTGATTGGTTTATTTTAGCTATTATTGAAGCGACTACTTAGCGTTATTCCCAGTGGACAGTTGGACATATATGGTAGTAAGACCATTGGCACGTATGTCATCTTCAACGAAGCCAAGTCAGCGCTTCTTGGATCTACCCCTCCTACCGAAATCCGGCGGAGGCGACATGGTGCACGCGGTGCTGCGACGACAATCTTCTGTTGATGAGGCCGTCAAACTGAGTGCCGACATTGTTAACATGGTACGTATATGTAATGGTGACCCTCTTTCCTGAGACTTTACCTTCAGCTTACCATCAGGCAAGGTGAAGTCAAATTGACGTGTCCTATATATAAAAAAAAACATCACTCTGACACGCAGGTCCTGCTTGTGTAATAAATGGAGTGACTACCGACAATTTTGGCTATTATTGGAGGCAAGTCTGCCCAGAGCCTCGTCAGTTGATTGGTAGGATACCTTCTTTTTTTTTTCGTGCGGAAAACCCTTCCGATATCCCCCCGCCGGGCAGCGGGGGCGGTTATGTCGGGCTTGAACCGACTAAAACCGCATGCCGTCTCGAGTCTACAGACGCCGGGGTGTAAGGTTGCCCATAGAGCATATCCCTCGCACCCCGACTGACCCTAGGCCAACTCCGGTTTCGAGATGGCCCCCTCGGGTTTGGGAACCACGGTGTCCCCGTCTTGCCCTGGTTTGGGGGAGGGGCGCTAGTCGCCCCATTGTCCCGGCCTGCTTCTGCTGGGGCGACAGGCGGCCTTACCTGCCACCCCCAGGCCTACGCTCATGGAGGACGGAGGTCGTTAAGCGACCTCCAGCGCCTGAGTCGCCTGCGACGCGCGGCGAGCAAGTTGCGGGCTCGGCGGGCCGGGATAGTTCTAAATCTCTCCCGGGCGCGCTTCGCCCATTGCCGCAATCATGCTGCCGAGCGAGAGTACTCCCACCCCGATGGCTGCCACGAGGTCACGCCTCGGCGCCTCCCACGCCGGGCAGTCCGCCAGCGTGTGCAGCCCTGAGTCCTCGCTCGCGTCGCAGTGATGACACTCAGGCGTTGGCTCCTTCCTGATCCGATGCAGGTGGTCCCCGAAGCGATCGGTAGGATACCTACTAGGTAGCAGGTTTATCAGTACTTACAAAACGGTAATAAAAACTAGAACCATACTACTTACGTGGTATCGAAAAACATAGCGGGTGAACAAGTAGTGCCAAGTAGCTTTTTTTTTTTGTTTTTGTCGTGCGGAAATCCCCTCGGATACCCCCCCGCCGGCCGGGGGCGGTTATGTCGGGCTTGAACCGAGTAAAACTCACGCCGTTTCGGGTCTACAGACGCCGGGGTGAGTGCCAGTAGGCACCCAATGGAAAACAATAGACAAGAGCCCTATTATATTGGACCAAAACAACTTGTAAAACGTGAGAGTTTATACACCTCTGGTTACCCCGTATAGGATGTTTCGAAACTATCGAAAAATTGCTATAAAAACTGAAAAAATGAAAGAATTTGAGAAATTGAGGTAACATTTACAATTTCCTTTGTCTAAATACAAGCAGTGCAGAGGCGTAATTTTCCTCCTATATTTCACCAATCCTTGGGCAAAGACCGGATCCATGGCTCTGTATCCGGGGCGAAAACCATATTGAGACTTCGAGAGTTTACACTCCTGTTGGATTTGGGAGTCAATTATCCTCTCGAAGAGCTTCATGGTGTAGAACATTACCTTTATACCGCAGTAGCCCCCGCATTCCTACACCGACCCTTACCTTTGAAGACTGAAGCAAACCCAGCCTCCATTGGCTTGAGATCTTACTTGTGAGGGGTACACTACGAAGACCTTTCAGACCTCGATGGGGACTTCATCCAGGTCTGGCAGCTTTCCGATTCTTTATGCGGCGAAGAGCACTTTGGACTTCTACAGGTGTTATCAGTGGCACTAGTCCTTGATTCGGAGGTAGATTCAGTGGCTTCACCTCTATTGCAGCTTGCTCAGCTGCTCAGTGCCATCACTCCTTCGCCGCGACTTCCTCGTATAACAGATTGTGGACGCGCTAACTTGTAGATGAGCCGCCGCCCCTCAGACGATTCGAAATGATCATAGAGATGTTGTAAGTGATGTCGTCCGGCTCTGGCTACAGCTCTCTTCGTGGCACGCTTTGCCGCTCTATATGCTTCGTGATCTTCACCCTCGTCTCCCTCTGGACTGTATCGTTACACCGCCAAATTCCTTCGTCACACTTGCGTCCATCCATGGACGTGCCTTCGCCGCTGCAACACGTTTAACAGGGGACCAAACATTACTTAAGATTTGATAAACCACAGATACTCGCCAAAGAAAATCGATTCCTACCTAGTGAAGCTATTGAAGTTAAATTACATCCTAATTTTAATAGAGAAGATGGTTAGAATGTACCACCAGCTTGGGATCCAGTCATTCACTTAATTAATTCCAAGAAAAATCAAAATACAACAAGACTTCATGACACTGTGAGCTCATTCTGCGTAAATAGTAACACCAACAATTCAACATAGTTCGGGTACTTTGAGATAACATGACACTTCAAACTACAAGACAACAACCATCTTTATAGTCTCCCCGTGACCATGGCTGCTGAAAAGCAACCGAAACGTCGGGATCAATGTAAAATACAAAGTAACATCAAATAAATCGCGATAGAATCCGTTAAAAATAGTTTTATTTCAATGTGTGACATTCGCGTAAACTTCCGACAATATCAGGAAGTATAAAAATAATTAAATCGCTGGCCCCGGGAAATAGAGCCGTATGAAGGTTATAAACCCTTCTTATTGAAATTTTGTTTTTGAGTTTTCCTAGTACCTATCTATCTATCACTCTTATATTTTCAGTTTTTAAAATTAATATTTCATTAAATTAAATGACAAAAACAGCTTATAGATTTAGTTCGGAAAAAGTGAACATTCAGGACGGGACTTGAACCCGCGACCAGTCCCTTACAGGGGCAATACTCTGACGCACTGACCTAACTGGATATGTCCTAGATATTCGAAATTCTCCGATAAATTACGGCTCGGAGCGCCCCTGGAGCCATCTACCGTAATTCTTACGAACTACGGAAACAATGAACGATGCTACATTTTTTTTTTTTTATATTTATACTATTTCAATTTGTTTTTAAATGATTAAATTGATGAAATTGACATTTCATATATTGAACTTTTGTTTTGGACCACAGTACTATGAACTATAAACAAATTAGCTTCATTTATTTCTCCTGTAAAATTAGATTTTTGATATTACCGCTTTTTAGGGGCCAGCGATATATCTAAACTATTCCAAATGAGACTATCATAGTTAGACAAGGTGTTTACAACAAAAATGTGTCACGGTTCTACGGGTGTGGGGGGAAATAAATTTTGAATTTCGAATATGGAACGGGACTCAGAAACTAGACAAATGAGTCATTTTGCTAAATCACTAAACATACACTTTTGTAAAAGTTATAATGAGACAGACAATGTAAAACGAGAGAGGCAGGGCAGCATGACTGTTCTCAGTTCTAACACTTTCAACTTGGAATAGTGCTAGCATCGGGCCAACCTTCCGAGAAGTATATCAGTACAATATTCTAAATGTTCGCGACCACCCGCGTCGTTCATTGTTGTCAGCCTTTGTGCACGACACTTGACGCTATGTCACATTCACCGTACTATTGAGCCGTCTCATCTTTCTATTTTGTTAAAGATATGCTGGTGACAATTCGCATTAATTCATTACAATACTTACGTTCTACTTATTTCCTAAAATTTCCTTTAGTTCTGTTCAGCTCGTGACTTCGTCAGCGTGGGTCAAGGGAAAATGAAAAGCTTATTAAGCCCTGCCACTGATAAAAGTATTCGATGTTTTAATCCAGGTTAATCGTCTTATTTCATCACTTTTTGCTTGTTTGATTATGAAATATCCGAATGATTACAGATTTATCTTTTGGTTTTACTGATGTAATACAGTAATTTTAGCCATGTAACAAATGCTCATCTTACAAGCATCTACTTTACCTACTTACCTAAGCATATGTGAATTATATGATTAACTTTAAGTAGTAGTTGTTTTACATACATTGACATACATACCTACATACATACATTAACATGTTGATATGAAAATCATGAAAACAGTAGCTAATTATTAAACTCTAAAACCTTCCTGTGTAAGTTCCAATTGTTTAAACAAGAGCAAACGATCTATTCCAATCGCATACCACATTTCTAATACTATTTCATTGTAGTCATACGTAGCTCCAGCACCTTTTTTTTTTTTTCGTGCGGAAATCCCTTCGGATACCCCCCCGCCGACCGCCGTACAGCGGGGGCGGTTATGTCGGGCTTGAACCGACCAAAACCGCACGCCGTCGCGGGTCTTCAGACGCCGGGGTGTAAGGTTACCCATAGAGCATATCCCTCGCACACCGGCTGACCCTGGGCCATCTCACCACTAACAGCATCGCTCATCCTGTCTCCTCTGAAAGAAAGCAGAGGAGTACAGAGAGCGATTGTTCCCGCCACGTTGGGTATTGGCCGACGATCAAAGCCAACCCTATGAAGGGGAAGCCATTGACCGCCGCCCAGGGTGTACCGGCCGCTCCGATTCCGTTTCCCCTCGACTGCAGCGGGATCGGAATCGGAGCTACACTCGAGGAGGTTACCCAACACACACCCCAAACCACACCACCACCTCAACAAGAGCAAACGATCTATTCCAATCGCATACCACATTTCTAATACTATTTCATTGCAGTCATACGTAGCTCCAGTACCTACATAGTATCTATCATAGACCTCCATCGTTCATAGTTTATACAGTGGTCTATGCTAGTACTTAATCCTCTTTCATTTCGGTAATGTATTATGGGGAAAGATTTATTTATAATATTATTTATTCTCAAAAATCGTAACCTTTCTTGTGAAAATATTCGAACCTAGGTAATTTGTTTGATAAATTACCTACGTAGAGCTTAAACTTTTATTTGTTGTTTTCAATGGTTTATACCCAAGATTCGTTATGTACCTATAGTGTTTATATTTGGCGGTACCTATAGGTATTGTGACTAGGTAAGACTAAGTAAAAATTGTTTACAAATTTGCAATTCAAATTTCCTTACAATTCTTATTCAGTTCCCGAATATATTTCTGTAACGTGCCACGGCTGCAGTGAACAATGTTGCAAATGAAATAAACGTTCGAATTCGTGCGACAATCGACGTGGTCGCGTGCCCGGGCGTGACCCGCGTGCTAATGTCGCCGCCGCCGCCGGCCGTCCAGTGTTTATGACGACAATTCATCTTTGAAAGTCATTCAGGTTAGTCCCGAGTGCATCGTGCACTAACAATGTAGTATTCATTAAACAATACAATATTTTGAGAATATTTGTTAGGGACAAAAAAACTGAAGAAACTTGAATTTCTTATTATACTTACCTAATAAGTAGCTGACCCATTCCGGATCAGCATGAGAAAAATTCGTAAAACAAAACCCTATAACCCGGTTGCAGCACCAGCTACCGGGTCCAAACTATACCTATAACCTTCGCGCAAGTACAAGCTGTGCAAGCTTACAATAATATTGATGTAAGTAGCTGAGTGCCGATGAGTTGAAGGTTTTGAAGCAAAGTCATCCAGTCAGTCCAATACGTGAGACCAAAAACATAGTTGGTGAAATGTGGGCGTGAGTATACCACTGCCCATCTAACCCTTTGGGGATATACAGGCTTGACTATATGTAGGTATATACAGGAAAAGTCCTTTGACTTTAGCTCGCGGGATTGGGACGGAAATCTGTTATGGTGTATGATACGGTCTGACTTTCAGGCACATTTTATTATCTGTACCTAATAATAAACACACATACACAATTGCATATCACGCTTATATAAGCGCTTGTGCCAGCCACAGACTTTTGAGCATTGGATATGGAGCAATAATTTATTTTGCATTGGGCACAAACGAGTGACGGACAGTCGTTTAATCTTTTCATTGGCAGAGAATCGAGCAAGCCATCGAGCGCGGTGGCCTGACTCACGCCAGCGACTGTCAGTTCAATTCTTCATCTTCAGAACTGAATGACAAAGACTGATGTTGTTGAATTACTATAAAAAGTTGCAACTAAATTCCATTCCTGCACAGTTTTCTATGCTTGTTTATAAATAACTTCCATTCGTTTATGAACGTTGATCGCGATTATATTTTATGTGACTATGTCAGAATAAGCTAGTACCTACCAAGCAATTTTACTAACAGGTTGCATTAGTAAATTTATTGTTAAACAGTATAGGATTGGCTGGTAATAAATTCTACAACTATCTACATTAACTACCTCAAATTTAACTCGTTAAACTAATAAGGGACAGAGGTAGGTACTTCACTTATAAGGCGAAAATCATGAGTACTTACAGGAGATAAAACCAGCAGTAGTTTATAGTTTTAGTGTACGTGAGCTACCGCACAGGCACGCTCCTCGCGGACCTCATTCATCAGAGCTGATTGATTGCAACTGTCAAAACGTTAATGGCGGCGAGTGGCCGCCATATTGGTCGCGATGAATGCACCAAAGCCAATATTAATGCGTGTTATTGATGAGCCGTAGCCCAAGTTCACGGTTACTTATTAGATGTGTAATTTATTAAACATTGTGTATGAGCTAAGAAGATGTAAATGAGCTGACTATGAAGTCTTGTTAGAGCTTGCAGGTAGGTAGGTACACTCAAAAACAAGGCAACAACTTGTGCATCGTAGCTTTTGTACCGTAAGAAATTTTACCATTGCAATGATTTATCGCGATTTATTACTTAATATTTCCATCATCGTCCCAGCCTTTTCCCAGTCGCAGTCCCAGTTGGGGTCGGCTTTTAAGTCTAACTACGAAGCGTCTGAACTTTGATATTTTCCGTAAAGCGACTGCCACCTAATCCCCCCAACCCATTGGCAATATCGAAGTTCTGTATTAGACCAGTTATCGGACTTTTAGGGCTCAAAATACCCGTTACCACCTTAGATATTCGTATGGCAACCTGGACCGACGGCTTAACATACTCTCCGAGGCACGGAGGGGTCTCAATATGTTAAGAATGGTCACCCATCCTAAGACTGATCCGGCTAGTATTGCTTAACTTTGCAATGTGTTAACCTACTCGGCTACCACTTAGCCAGGACTTATTACTTAAAATGTTGACTTACACTTTTCTAGGCCTTTCAGTTACTTTTCAGCAGCCATAGGCACGAGTGGGTTATGATGGTAATCGTCTCATATTTTAGAGTCTATACTTAGTTATCTTATAGTACCTGAACGTACCTTGGTATAATTGAGAAGTTATTAAGCTGTGAATCTTAAATTTAATGCGAGGTACACACCAACCAAACAAAAGCGAACGAAAATAAACGAGTGGAATTTGTCGGTCATTACTGCACGTTGTCGAGACGAAGAATGACATTACTTCCGTTCTAGGGTGGCTCTAACTGATCAACCAAAGTTTGGCCGGCGGGCGGTGGTCAAAGTTTACCTCCTACGTCCACACTTTGGGAAATCTTTACCTGTACACTAGATATATATTTATATCGTTTCATTATCGTCATCTTGATATTGTGGCTTATAAGACTTCGATTCTACTTCTCCCAACCCCGTGGGAAAAGCCAGCACCAGAGCCTCGGCTGCCAATCAGCAGTACCGGCTTGCAGTTGAGGTCGGCTCGATCCAGAATGTGATGCGTTTAATATCATTTTATTGAATTGACTTTTGAGTCCAACTGTACACAACAGCTACATTGTTGGTAGAATGATAGAATATATTATTTAATCTGTAGCGGAATTCAAAACTGATCGCTGCAATCAATCTTTAATTGAATTCCTATCGGCCATTCGATCTGAATAAAACCCATTCTGGATAACGTACGCACATTGCTACAAACATGTAACGAATTGGTATAACTCCAATATTTTTGAACATCAATCCTATACCTACTTCAAAAAGGTGGCATTCAATGTTCCGCTCATATAAATTACGACAATCAATAAAGTGGCGTGCGTCAATCATTGTATTGTGGAGCCTATAGGTAGCTTTGGGTTGTAAAATTGATATTGCGGTTACATTGTATGTGGTGTGACGTGGACTCTGCCGGTGGTCGGCATGTATCGCGCGTCACATCTGAGCTCTACTGACGACTTGTCTAGTTATCAAGATTGTTTTAACTTATGTACGCGACGTGAATTGATAATAATCTACTTTTACTCAACTTTACCGTAAGATGGCTTAGTGCATTTGTATAAAACTGATAGCTGTGTGGCAGGAAGGTAGAGCGAGCGTTCGACCGCTAAATTAGAGATCGCGAGTTCGAACCGATATTATTTGTATGCATGAATACGCCTATTTGTATTAGTTTGGGTACTTTTTACGTATAATACCTATGTTAAATATGTATGTAATTAGGAAAAACAGTAGGTCTATTAGTATGTTTTCACAAGACTTAAGGTTTAAGGCCACGCCAAAGAGGACGTATCAGACTCAGTTCTTACTAATTTTCTTTTTTTATGTATGGTAAACTAAACGAGTACCAGTTCCGGGACTAATGGCGAGTGGTTATATCGCAATAGAACCGATTAATACCACATACTGTTCTGCTATGGGTTCTAAATCATGATCCATCCAAAACATATAGGTAGACCATTTTTAGGGTTCCGTTGCCAAATGGCAAAAAACTGGCCAAGTGAGAGTTGGACTCGCCCATGAAGGTCTTCAAAAATTATATTGAGGTTTCTAATTTTTTTTTTCTAAACGAATAGTTTGCGAGAGAGAGACACTTCCAAAGTGGTAAAATGTGTGTGTGTGTGTCCCGTGTAACTTCTAAAATAAGAGAATGATAAAACAAAAAAGTATATGATGTACATTACCATGTAAAAATATATAAAAAATATAAAATATATATAAAATATATAAACTTTCATCGAAAATTGGTTTGAACGAGATCTAGTAATTAGTTGTTTTTTTTAACGTCATAAATCTTACGACCGCAATTTACCTTTCATTCAATCAACTCAAATATGAAAATTTTACTCGCTGCTACGGAACCCTTCATGGGCGAGTCCGACTCGCACTTGGCCGGTTTTTATACCTATATCGCGGTGACGGAGAATAAGAAACCGAGCTCCCCGAACACACCCGAAGTGAGCCGGAATGAGACTCAACATCGAATTTGCTGCTGCTAGTGAGGCCTTGCAGCGCATGCTGGACATTATGATCATAAAAAAAAACAATAACATAATTATATTCATAGAAGTCATTGCTCAACAGTATGAAAGTTGACCATTGAGTCACTTTATGAAAATTTTACTTGCTGCTACGGAACCCTTCATGGGCGAGTCCGACTCGCATTTGGCCGGTTTTTTTATATAGGTACTTGAGGGCACTAAGTCTATACACTAAACTAAGTATACATATTTTACATACAATATGTGAAAAAACTAGTGTCCGATCCGTGAAGGTGTAAGTAGGTATACGTATATGTGTATTGGGTTTTAACATTAGCTTGTTTATGTAATCCTTTTTGGAAAATAAGTTAAAAAATTACCCCACAAAAACTGCAATAAAATTTACGTCAATGCGGAAACTCACATGGCAACATTGGTGGTGGGGGGGGGGGGCACTTTGTGCACAAACCATTTCTAACAATAAAAATAACAAAAAAAAACGATACCACGCAGTGGTGCAGCCATAGAGGCTGGTGTTGTGGGCCGCTGTTAAATATTATTGGATATCTACTATGAGGTGTTGTCACATTCTTATATTTTAGGGAGATATTGGGTAATTAAAATTATGATCTAGGAACTGGTATTTTAAATTCCAATAATAAAGGACCATGCAAAACATCGTCCCAACTGATTTCAAAGTTATCTCATTTAATACACCTCGCCACCACGATGATTTTATACTATGACGATATCATCATAGGTCATGGGGTTATCGTACAAAAAAGTATATATGTTTTATTATTTTTGATACAATAAATTGTAAAAAGAATGTACGGGAACATCGTTAAACTATAAAAATACTATTGAAAGAGCCCAGCCGTAAGATCTACAAAAATATCGACCAAAAAAAATTGATCAGAGGACGCATACAGTCTAGACACGTCACGGTCACGCGTTTACTATCATTATTTATTAATAAGCTGCAATGAAACTGACAGACATGCCATTAAGCAGTGGTATTGCACCTGCTTAACAGGGGCGCGTACAATTGGAAGTTGTGCGCATATTATCTCAATTATATGGTATATGGGGATAGGTTATTGTCACAACGAATTTAATCTACCAGCAGAAACGTTATCTACTGTAATGATAGACGAATAATTATTTATCTATACAATATAATAAAACTGTAAAGGTAATAATTATTGTACATGGAAAATGATATTTGGAATTTTTTATTTGTCTGTAATAATAATAATAATAATAATAACCTGGCAACACTACGTCAACAAGGCCATTTTTATCTTGCTCCGTACCTAAATTCATTTTTTTCACGTTTTTAATAAATACACTACTACAATAAAAAGACCCAAATATACCATTTACCGTTTAATCAAGAAAATAAAATGTTTAAGTCTAATATTACACACAATACCAAAAAATCAAGAATATACGCTTCTGACAGCTAGTGTCAAACCCGGACTATGGAAAGATACAAGGCAAACAAGATAAAATTATGTTGACCAGATCCAGGGCACGAGAAGCACAAATTACACCTCCGGACTCGTCGCCCAGCTCCGCCTCCCATCCCCGTGCAGCGGCATCTCCGACAACGGGTATTGCAGAGGCGTCGAGCTCTAGTTCAAGCGACGAGTTCTTCTCTCCGCCGACGTCGCCAACACCTGAACGTCGGCCGAGGAGAGGCCGGCCACCGAATGGCTTAGGACCCCGACGCCCACCGGCTTCGAATAGGGCCCCCGCTACCGGTGGTGATGTGCACCGCATGCGATGGACTAACTCCATAAATGAAAATGTCATGCGGGCATATTTTGTGGCTACAGAGGGAGGAATTAACCTCACTGCGTACCGTGTTCGTATGTTGCCTCTGTTTCAGGAACTTGAACCATCTATCAACGTTTCGGCACAACGCCTGTCGGATCAGGTGCGGGCCATACAACGCTGTCGCTTGTTGGATGACGCCGTACTTGAGAGACTTCGCTCAGACGTGCAGTGTAGCCTCGTCACCCCTTCTTCGTCACGACCTGTGGGTCATACTAATACTAGTGAAACACCACAGGCTACCCCTGATGATGAAGTAACGGATGACGGATCTATAACCGTAAGTACTCAGTACAATGATAAATTAAGGAGCGCTTTGGAGCTTGCGATTCATGAATTTCGATCCACTTGTAGCAGTAACAGACCGCGGCTACCGCGTTTGCCTACGCATAGAAAAAACATAGCGCTAGTGTGTGCCCTAGACTCGATGTTACCAAAATATTTCGAGTCCAGTGTCGATCTTACTGATACACATTCAATTCTGTATTGTGCGGCGGTCACGGTATGTCGAGTAGCTGGCGTGAAATTCTCAGGTACTGAGACAGCTACTCGACCTAAATCCACCGTGCCTGGCTGGCAATGCAGAATTGAGCGTCGTATCGCCGAGACTAGGGCACTCATTGGCAAGCTGTGCTGCTTCAGGTCTGGCAATACACGCCCGAGAGTAATGCGCTTTGTAACTCGAGCATTTTCAGGGACTAATGTTAGTCCTCGTGAATATTTGCTACGAGTCACAGAGCGCATTGACTTCCTGAAGCAGAAAGTTTATGCGTGGGCAAACCGTATACGACGTTACAAGAAGAGAGTGGATAGATACACCTTGAATCGTTCGTTCCAAAAAGATGAGAGGTGGGTTTATAGATGATGGGAGCAACCTAATTCAGATGTGGCTAATATGTGCCGACCCAATGCTAAAGACACCAGTTCATTCTGGCGTAGCATTTGGTCGGTGCCTGTTAGTCATACAGAGGGTGAATGGATACGGGATGTCAGGCAGTCATGTGAGTCAATACAAGCAATGGAGCCAATAGTTATTAGTGAAAATGATGTCGCCAGTGCAGTCCGTTCGTTATCAAACTGGAAATCAGCGGGACCGGACGGACTGCACAATTTCTGGCTAAAATGGCTCCACAGCTCACATGCCTGTTTGGCATCACAGTTCCAGTCATCACTCGAATCAGGATCGCTCCCAGCTTTTATGACTACAGGCATAACCCACCTACTCTACAAATCAGGTAGTACCACGGACCCCAAAAATTATAGACCAATTACCTGTTTACCAACAATATATAAACTTCTTACATCCATTCTGACAGCTAAATTGTCAGCTCACATAGAGAGTAACTCTATAATGTCTATCTCTCAGAATGGATGTAGAAGTGGGGCACGTGGTACGAAGGAGCTCCTTATTTTTGATATGGCCATTAGCCAACAGGTCCGCCGTAACCGAAAGAATCTGACGACATGCTGGATTGACTACAAGAAAGCCTACGATTCCGTGCCACATACATGGCTTTTGAGGGTGCTGGAGTTGTATAAAATTGATACAACTCTATGCACCTTCTTAAAGGAATGTATGAGGCAATGGAGGACGGTTCTTCTTTCTCCAGGGTGTGGTCAGGTCCTGGGGGATGGTGTACCGATAAAGATCGAGAGGGGTATATTCCAGGGTGATAGCCTGAGTCCGTTATGGTTTTGCCTAGCACTGAATCCTCTCAGTACAATACTGGAGAATTCAGGACTAGGCTATCAGTTGCGGAGAGGAGGTCAAGTTATATCCCATCTTCTTTACATGGATGACTTGAAATTATTTGCCCCCACCGACTCCCAGCTGGTAGAATTACTTAAGGTAACTGAAGCCTTTAGTAATTCTATCAGAATGGAGTTTGGTGTAGACAAATGTGCAGTCATGCATGTTAAGAAGGGTGGGGTTGTGGAATCTGAAAGAATTGAACTTTCAGATTCCACACAACTGAAATCTCTCTCGGCAACTGAAACCTATAAATATCTTGGTATGTCACAAGCGCTAGGTATTACTGAGACTGCCATGAAACAGACGTTGCGGGATCGTTTCTTTGGGCGCCTGAAAAAAGTACTTCAGAGTCTTTTATCGGGCGGTAACAAAGTGCGAGCCTACAACGGCTGGGTCATGCCAGTCTTAGTATACTCCTTTGGCATACTAAGATGGACTCAGACCGAATTAGATGCCCTGGATAGGAAAGTCCGTACGTTGCTAACTGCAAATCGTATGCACCACCCACGCTCGTCAGTAATGAGGTTGTATATCCCACGGAAATGTGGGGGTCGTGGTTTTTTAAACGCCAAGACTCTCCACAACCGTGAGATATGCAACCTTAGGGAATATTTCCTACACGTTGACGTGGGTGTGCACCGAGATGTAGTGGCAATAGACAACGGACTAACCCCTCTCGCTCTGGCAAAAGAGAACTGGCACAAACCGGTAATACTTAGCATCGCTGATCGCAAGGAAATATGGAAGAGCAAAGAGCTGCATGGACGTTTTTATCGGGCCTTAAATGGGCCCGACGTAGATATAAAAGCATCAGTGTTCTGGCTACGCTTCGGTGATCTCTTTGGAGAAACCGAAGGTTTTGTCTGTGCAATTACAGATGAAGTTGTCATGACGAATAATTATCGGAGGTATATCCTTAAGGACGGCACGATTGACATATGTCGGGCGTGTCACCGTCCCGGAGAATCCCTAAGACATATTATCTCTGGTTGTTCTCGTCTTGCCAACGGAGAATATTTGCATAGACACAACCAAGTGGCCAGAATCGTTCATCAACAACTTGCTCTAAAGTATGATCTTGTAGATTCGGAGGTACCGTATTACAGGTATGTGCCCGACCCAGTTCTTGAAAATGGTCGTGTCACGTTGTACTGGGATCGATCAATCATCACTGATAGGACTATTGTAGCCAATAAGCCTGATATAGTGGTGATTGATCGATCAGAGCGTCTCGCAATAATTGTTGACATCACCATCCCCCATGATGACAATCTCGTGAAAGCCGAAAAAGACAAACAAATAAAATATTTGGACTTGGCTCACGAGATTGTCGACATGTGGGATGTGGATTCAGCAATTATTGTTCCGATAGTCGTATCGGTTCACGGACTGATTGCCAAGAGCCTCGATAAACATCTCCAGAGGCTCGCGTTAGGCAGTTGGGTCAAGGGCTTGATGCAGAAGGCAGTGCTCCTCGATACGGCACGTATTGTGAGGAGGTTCCTCTCCCTGGAGCCCTAACCACCGGTAGCTTGGTCCCTGTACCCGATGCCGGTGGGCCACTATTTTTTATATTTTTAAATATATTTGTTTTTTATTTATATAGAATGTATTTAAAAATATAATTTATATGTATTTTAATTGTAATAAAGAGAATAATAATAATACTTTTTATTTGTCTAAAACATGTGTTTACATACAATAGCATGCAGTTATTAAATGATAAAAAAACATAGGTCCATCATGTTTTGCCTCATATAGTGGCGTACAAATATTTCAGTGACGCTAGTTACATAGTTACATGCTGTGTCCAAGTCTAATTAAATTCCTGCATAAATAAAGTTTATATTTTTTCAATTCAAGAAATTATTAAAAAATGTCAAATAAATCAAAGTAATGTAATGAAGTTATGTCAATATACTCAATAAGAAATGTCAAGAGATAAGGTCAATATTTTCTAATTTATGCTATCTGTCAAAAAATCTGTTATGCTATAATATGCCTTTTGCAGAAGAAGCCTTCTAAATTCTTTTTTAAAAGTCGTGATACTAAGTTCCTTCCAGTATTTAGGTAACTTATTAAATATAATTGGAGCCATGCAAAAAATACTTTTGCGCATAAGTGTTGTTTTTGCTGTGTGCAGTCGAAGTCGACTGTTATCGCGTCTATTTCGTACAACCGAGTCTTGGAGACGAGGAAATAAAGCAGGATTAGTCTTAACAAATATTGCAACTTCAAAGATGTACATACTTGGTAAAGTTAAAATATTATTGTTTTTAAAATACGGTTTGCAACTGTCAGTTATTTTTAATCGAAACATAGATCGAATACATCTCTTCTGTATCTTAAAAACTACATCAAAATCTGTCGAATTTCCCCAAAAGATAATGCCATGTCGTAAAATGGATGCAGCTAATCCGTGATAGGCAGTCACCAAAGCTTTTGTGTTTACTGTGGTCGACAGTGAATGTAGCGCATATGCACATTTGGATACCCTCTTACAGAGCTTTTCTATATGTATTTTCCAGTTAAGTTTCTGATCTATGTCAAGACCAAGAAATTTGGTTGTTGTGACATTTTCAATACTTTCGCCATTAAATATGATATTACCGTTTATCGGCTTTGGACGTTGGCTAAAGTGCATGATTTTAGTTTTCTCTAAGTTAATTAATAAACTATTCATTTCAAGCCATTTTGTAATAGATTTCAAAGTATTATATATGTCAGTTTTATGCTTCTTCATGTCATTACTGTCGCAAGGAATTATCACCGTGCTGTCGTCTGCAAAGAGCGTCATAGGATACGGGGTAGATTTGGGTAGGTCATTTATATATAAAGTAAAGAGTAGGGGTCCCAAAACGCTTCCTTGAGGTATCCCATGAATCACTCTACGTTCTTCTGACTTATAGTTAGCCTCCCGTTTCGTATTAAAATTGATTCTATTTATTTCTGTCCGTTGTTTCCTATTGTGTAAATATGATTTAATTAAATCCGAGATGTTACCTCTTATGCCATATGCATTAAGTTTTTCGAAGAGAATAGTATGCCGAACATAATCAAATGCCTGCGTCATATCACAAAAGATAGCTGCTACACGCGTTCTTTTATCCATGTATGTATGTTTAAAATGTTGTTAGTTTTATAAAAAATTACACATTATCTTATTATATTGAGCATTGACTTTGTTATTCATATCCAGAATGTGTAGTTGAACAATTATTTTTGTAAGCAATGCCTAAAATGTATTTATTATCTTTTTTTTTTACGTGCGGACATCCCTTCGGATACCGCCGGCCAGCGGGGGTGGTTATGTCGGGCATGAGCCGACTAAAACCGCACGGTGTCCTCCGCAAGTGTCCATTGCCGGGCACCCCGGGTAAGCCCTCGAAAGGATTTAGCGGCGTTACAGGGTTCCCGGCGGACTTTGGTCGCCACCGCGGTCTCGCCTGGTGGAGTCGGGTTATATCCCGCGTCTGTGAGTTGGCAGGCGTGTGTAGGACACACACGACACGCCTCAGCCACAGCCTGCTTCTGTAAGGACGGCGAGGCGGCCAACTGACGTCCTCAGGCCCCGATCATGGAGGTCGGTAGTCCCGGGTGTAGACGGGTCTGCGGCATCCTCGCCGCAAGCTGCGGAACTCGGGGGGAAGGGTTCTCTCCCGCTCCCTCTCCGCCGTCTCTTTCGCACGCATTACCTGCTCGCAGAAAGAGGAGGCGGCGGCGTGCCACTTGCTCCCGTCGGAGACCACGGCCTTCACAATGGTCTCCAACGAGAGAACGCCCACGCAGGGCACTCTACCAACGAGTGGAGCACCGTGTCTTCGCCAGGATCCTCGCAGTGCTGGCACTGCGGCATCCCGGTGGATGCGCCATATAAAAAATAACATTAAGCACGATTTTTTTATGTAAAGCATTGTCTTATTTTTTAAGAACCCCATCAATTTGTGGACTAAAAATGATTATTTGTCTTTTTATGGGCCGTCATAATAATACTGAAACTATCACCATGTCTGTTGGTCAGTTGGGACAGCGTCCATACAATTTTTTGCATGGTCCTTTATTGGTTATGTATTTAGGATAAATATGTGCCCCTTATTGATCGGACACTAGCTTGTTACAGGCTGTATAGAAGTATAGATGGTAATATAGCAATATTCAACACGTACTTACAAAATGCATATCATATATTTGCTCGGGCAAAGTAGGGCACAACGCTGGCTCGAACTATTCACAGCCCAGCGTTAACTAAGTAATTAAAGCAGGATTTTCGAAAATATAACGAAACTAGCTATTAAACAGTTTAACAAGACGTTTTCATCAGTTAAAGCTTTGATTACCAGTCTGAATCTATATTTACACATAACTTGCTGTAGCCCGCAGCTCCACCCGCGTGGAATTCTAATCCCGTGATTTTTTTAAATTTCCTGACAATAACAAGCACCATAAAAAAAGAATTATCCAATTTATTATCCAATCTTTATCTAGAGTAAAGATCCAGATTATAACATTTGCAAGTATGTGTTCTATCTTAAATTATTGTGTTCGATCAGATTAATGCAAATATATTGTTTAATGTGATAAATTCAATTATATTGTTCTATCTGACTAATGTAATTATGTGTTCTATTTGATAAATGCAATTATATGTATTCTATCTGACAAATGCAATTATATGGGTTCTATCTGACAAATGAATACACAAAATAAGATGTAGATAAGTTTATTCAATAGGTACTAAAATATAACAAAGTCCCAAATTTGACACGTCTATTATTTTGTACAAGAACCGGGCTAGACACATGTTTAGAAACAAAATACGCCCATCACTTATATTCGGTACAATCTCACAAAATTCAATAAAATCAAAATATTAAGTATTTTCTCTTTTACAATCCCACATATATAATCTAGAACAGCTACAGTGTATAAATTCGACACAATTATTATATTTACATTTCATTAAACAACATTGCACTACCATGAATTTAAACACACTAGATTCCATATATATAATTATTTATAGTCTGACCAAACCTAATATTAAAACGTCTAAAACAGCTTCGAATACAATTATGCTTTACACTACTGGCTAATTAAGAATCAGTTCAACGGTATTTACAAATTATCGATAAATGAAAAGCAAAAATTGTGTTCGAAACTGAGTCTTATATAGTTATTCAGTAAGATCTATTCTCAGTAATAAAAGACCCTGCTTCTTTCTATATTATTTGGCGATTTTCCTATGAAACAACTATTGACAGCGCTTGATGAGGTTTTCTTTACACCCTGTGCACTGCTATACTTAGTTGGGTATGATTGCAAGCGTGAGGTGCTCAAAGCGACCGCTGAGTAGGTAAATCATATAATGTGGGCGCCTATAGCGTTCAATGTATATCGCGGTTCTGTCAATATACGCGGTGGAAATGTTAAGTGTATCCAGAAAGTAAAAAAAGTCATTTGTTCATAATTTGTTTTTTGTTTGGTTCATATACTATCTATATACATATACTATCTTTATTCACTAATCTGATACGAAACGTAAAAAAAATCAAAATCAAAAATTCAAATTAAAACTAAAAATAAAAATAAAAATAAAATGGTGTTATTTTTTTTTATTCTTTCTTAATTTTCTACTTTTGCGGCTCCCACACATTTACTATTGCAAAAGTACAAATTGCGAACATAATGACGAAACTTTTAACTTTTTTATTATGTAATTTTGTATTATAACGATGACGACGACGATTGTGGTATAACGATGCAGATTTCATATCAGTTAAAAGCTTTAATATATCTTTTTTTTTTTTTAAATAATCGTCTGGACGCTTGTTTTCACCCTGTAATTTATTGATAATAATATTGATACAATATTGGATCTGCAATATCCCATGCACAATATGTGCAATCGCTATTAGTGCCTATATTATTGGATCACGATACTGTATCGCAATATTGGATCGCAATATATATTGACTTTATACGCGCCTTATTGATGTAGTGTGCAGTTTCTTAGATGGAATGACCGATTTCACATTGGGTTACAGAACATAAATGGCAATGAACTTATATTAAAATGGGGTAAATATCTCAATACCGTGTTGTACCTATGACAGAAGTCACACTTTGTTCTCGTCTGCACTCACTGAAAAGTAAATGTTCTGTTGCACTCATGCTTGCGTTGAGTAACGCCAATTAGTCTAGTTTTGAGTGATCGATTTTAAGCACCAGTGCCGCTGCCTGTCTCTTTTTAACACAAGGTGATTCCTAAGTGGCCAATAATTGCAGCGGTTTGAAGCAGGATTTCTTGTTTTCCTGGTCAGACTTTAATACCATTGATATATAATAAAAATATAAAGGTAAATTCAAGGGTGGAAGCGAGATTGCCAAAGCATCCACAAACTCATTCTTAACTCAAGTATGTAGCTTAGATGAACGCGGTAACGTGAATACTAGAAACCATATTACTGGCGACCTTTAATTATTTTTTTTCGAAATACGCCTATGTTTGGTCTTGTCTCAAGTGTCATGACTTATCACGACTCTGTTGGGGACAACCGTTGTGAGAATAACATCGTTTATACTTTTATGTTAATAAAGGGTGTTACTGATTTGATTAAAACGAACACTTTACACTTATTATTTTTAACCGACTTCAAAAAAGGAGGAATGTTCTCAATTTTTCAAAATATTTTTTTTATAATTTATACACTTCATGGTCATTTTTCAGTGTGTGAGGACAGAAGGCCCGGGCGCTGTTTCTACCTACCCTGGAGAGGAAAGGACGTGAGTATAGTATGTATGTAGGGTAAGTACTAGCTCCATATTCTACACAATTTATTATGTTTTTTTTTTATTATATATCAATGCTTAACGCTAATTTAGCAAATGTGGAAAATCAATAAATAAATTATTTAATGTGAATAAAGTTGAGTATGTTAACATTTACAAGATAATGCTTTTGAACACATTAAAACTCGAAAAGTATCTAACGGTAACATTTATTTACAGTAGTAAAACTTTTCACAATAATTTAATACATAAAGTATTTTAGATTATTCTTGTATCACAACAAATGCGATTAATTCATGTTTGATAAACAACTACAGTGAAATGTAGTATGTAGATAACTACACGTATATGTGGTTCCATGATTTTGATACCTGAAAGGAAAAATACAATCATACTTTTTGCACAGCTTCGAATGAGTTACGATCGAGATTGAGAGTTCAAATCCGCCCGTCCAGAGCGCTACGTGGGCACAATCCTAAAATCATTTATTTTAAATGAAGGGGTTAGTTATAAAAATAATATTAATTAATCATTGATAAACCATAAGGAACTTCTTAGAAATTGATAAAAAAAACGGAAACGGATTTTAATATTGTGTCGCACCGACCACTAGTTCTATTTGCAGCGAAGCGCCTAACTGGATCACCAAAAATTAAAAAGCTAATAATTATTTGTTTTAGTACTTTCGAGGAACTTTGGTATTTCGTATGATCTGTCAAAACAAAACCTACCTACATTTACGTGAGGTTACCTTCAGAACCACTCATAGTTTGATTCATTTTCATTTAGATTTTGAAAGTATGATTTCTTTAAATCGGCTTTTTTTTAAATGAATTTGCAAATAGTGTAACAGTTGTAAACTTACTTTAGCTAAGTTCGAAGCCCGCGCCCGCCTGTATAGCATAGAGCAGTTTCTCTGCCAGCTGCTCCTCCGTGTGGAACTCGGGTAATTTCAGTAGATTCATGCACGTAGACGATGATGGCAGCCTGTCCGACGCCCCCGCCGATTGAATACAGAACGGTGGCTGTAAGTCCTGCGTACATAACATGTAACAATTTTTTAAAAGAAATATACTTTTAATGAATGATTCCGAACACAAAAATATTTATTTTTGAAATTGTAGTGTCTGTTCGCGATGGACGCAAAAAAGTACTGAACGGCTTTTGATGCGTTTTTTTCTATTAGAAAGGTCTTGGTCAGATTTAAAATCTGCCATATGTTTGTTAGCAATTGGTCAAGTAGAACCAAAAAATGACCAAAAAATGATAACTGACCTCCGCGCGGGCGAACCCGCGGGCATTAGCTAGCTATATTATAAACCAATAATGGATCAGTAGAAGAGCGGACCCTGTGCTCCAAAGTGCAAGATTTGAATGCATCTGGGGTTGGTGCCCAGACGCTGATGATGGGAATATAAGATATAAGATTAGATAATAAGACATAAGATAATAAGACATAAGATAATAAGATATAAGATAATAAGACATAAGATAATAAGACATAAGATAATAAGACAGAAGATAATAAGACATAAGATAATAAGACATAAGATAATAAGACATAAGATAATAAGACAGAAGATAATAAGACATAAGATAATAAGACATAAGATAATAAGACAGAAGATAATAAGACATAAGATTATCTTATCAAAGGCATACCTTAAAACCGAGGAGCGGCGGTCTCGAACAGCTAGTGACAAACTTGAGTAACTGCCGCCGCTGGTCGTCCGTGAAGTTCTCTAGAACCTTCCAGAAGCACTGCACGGTTGGGTGTGTCATTGAGAACCCACCTAAATAGTTCAAGATCAATAAAATAAGAACTTATTTTTATTTGTACTTTTTAAATACCTACCTACTTTATTTGTATTTTCCATTGACTTCTCTGTAAACTAATAGACTAACTGTACGGAATAAAAAATTGGTAGCGCGAAATACAGTGGTATTTTGTGTAAAAGCTTCAACTTATGCTTTCACACAGATGACATTACTAAAAGACGCCCTATACCTATACAGATAAGTTCCAATATTCATTAACTCATTTATCTAATTTCTGCGTCCCATTACGAATTCAAAATTCAAAATTCGTACCCGCATCACCCAAGAACCGTGACACCATTATTGTTTTAAACAGCTTGTAAAGTAGTATACATAGAAATAATTGGTGTACAGCTGTACCAGTTTTATAAGTTACACCGATGTACCTGCGCAGAAGTCTCATATTCGTAAAATCTTAACCAATCACAACGCTCCGTTTACGCGCGCCAAACATGACAATTTCTTATTGGTTGATGCATGCGCGGCATGTTCGAACCCACCACACCGCCAGTCGCGAATTGTAGTGTGAATGGGATATACGTCTCTTCATCGCACCGTACACTTGAAGACATAAAAAGTGAACAATTTTATTTATTATGTATTTACTTAAAAGAGGCAGACCTTCAAGAGGTCAAACTAGGGAAATTGTGTATAACGTGCATCAATTTATGCAAAAGGAAGCCCAGCAATAAAAAACAAGGAACATTTTCAAACAGTGATGGAAAGCACAGCACGTGCTACAGGAGTCTCAAGAAAAACAGTTTCTACTATAATTAAGGAGCCATCTACTAGTGCCGGAGCTACTTTCAGAACCCCAAAAAAAGGAAGACGTAAAGTAATTCATCGCGCAAAATTAGATGATTTGGACTATCAATATACGCCGAAAAGTATACGATTTTCATACAGTCGAAAAAGTAAAAAACAAGTATAAGTATTAGAGTTAACGGGATATTTACCATGTGGTTCTAAGAATGTCCGATATTTCGGCACTGTTGCAAGCGCCATGATCACGGAGGAACTGAAGAGGCGGTTAACGGTGAACGAGTTTAAGAGTAAATATATCGATCTACCCTCTTTCGTGCTCGTCTCTGACGCGCAACACCACTACCACTGGTCTCACTACACACTCGAACTCGATCACGATCGCGACACACGACGCTTACCGTATCTACTCGCGAATTGGTTTTGGCTTGTTCCCGGTTATTTTTGCACAGACGGACCACTGGATGCCAGACGTTCGGCAATTGAAACCCATCCTCACGATTGAAATTTCTGTGCTTTTTGATTTCTATCGCTTCCCTAACCAATCTTGGTATGTAGTGGCGTTCTGTCGAGAGCATCTGAGGGTTATGTAACTCGATCCAGTGGTCGGTACCGGACTCCAATAGGTGTTCAGCGATTGCAGATTTTTGCGGTTCATTGTTTTTGACTGCCCTGATGTGTTCTTTGATTCGGCACGTGACCGTTCTTTTGGTTTGTCCTATATAAGAACTGCCGCAGCTACAGTCAATCTTGTACACTCCCGGCCTGTCCAGTGGAAAACTATCCTTGGGTGTGCGTAGATATTGTGACAGCTTTTTAAAAGGAGGGCAGGACAGGCCGGGAGTGTACAAGATTGACTGTAGCTGCGGCAGTTCTTATCAGATCTTCTTATCAGATATCTTATCAGTCATCAAAATAGCTTCACGAAAACTCGGAGTTCTGAACAGGGTGAGACGGTTTTTCACGCAAGAGCAGCGGTGTCTTTTGTACAAGACACAAATTCGCCCCTGCGTGGAATACTGCTCTCATCTCTGGGACGGCTCCGCAAAGTACTTATTAGACGCTCTCGACAGATTGCAGCGGCGTGCCATCCGTATCATTGGGAGTCCTGAGATTACCAATAGCCTAGAACCTCTGCAGCTGCGTAGAGACATTGCCTCTCTGGCTGTATTTTACCGCCTCTACCACGGCGAGTGTTCTGAGGAGCTCTTTCAACTGATCCCACCTTCTCCATTTCGATCCAGAACAACACGTGCTGGACTGCGATGCCATACGTACACGGTGGAAACCATACAGTCCCGAACTCAGCGGTTCGGTGCTTCCTTTCTTCGTCGCACGATAAAGAGCTGGAATGCTCTGCCCGCGCACGTGTTTCCTTCTTCTTACAATCCCGGGTTCTTCAAGCGGGGCGTGAAAAAGCATCTTTTGAGGCCGTCAAGGTAGGGGCTACCATTTTAGGATCGTCAGCATCTGGGATGGTGGCCCATATCTTCTGGACTTCACCCTAGCTTCTCACCATCCAGCGGGGTGCAGTCAATTGACGGAACAAATATTTAAAAAAAAAACCGAGAGTTATAAAGTGGATAAAAAAACAGATAATTCCTAATCTTCCGACACACTCTGTATTTGTAATCGATAATGCAGCATATCATAATACTCTCAGAGAAAAACCTCCGAACTCCAATTCAAGAAAAGTTGAAATGCAACAGTGGCTTATCAATAAAAATATTGTATTTAATCACCGCGCGCTGAAAACCGAACTGAATGAAATTATAAAAAAACACAAAAATGACTTTGTGGAGTACTCAATCGACTTCATTATGGAGGAACATGGTCACAAAGTATTGAGATTACCACCTTATCATCCCGATTTTAACCCAGATGCGAACATTTGGGCTCAAGTCAAGGGTTACATAAGTAAGCACAACGTCAACATGAACGTATGAAAAATTTTCTTCAATTGATATTGAAACCTGGCGTCGTGTGGTTCATCACGACGTTAACGTCATGATGAACCACACGACTTAAGTTCGAAGACGAGTTTCTCACGTTTGAGGAATTAATTGATGATCAAATGGACCAATTTATCATCAACACTGGTGATTCGTCATCATCCTCATCATCTTCAGATGATGGTAATAATGATAGCGACGATAATGGAATCGAACGAGTAAATCCGCTAAATTAAAAAACAATTGCTGTTCTATTTTTAGTCTGCACCTCAAAAAAGCAACGGAAATGAGCAACATATTTCTTTTTTAAATATTTTAAGATAGCCATTTTATTAGTCTGCATTTTGTAAAAAAAAAACAGATTAAAATATTGGTAATTTTTATTTGCTGGCAAGTGTACACCTACTATTAGCGAGATAGCACTACTCAGTGGATTTATTGAATTATAATCTTAACGTAATGCAATAAAGTCTGTATTTCAACAGCGTTCGCAATCGTAATCAATCGGCTTTCACTTGCTCTCTTCTGCGTAGACGAATTTTGTCGATGCTACTTATAAACGTGGTACACTTGTACTAGTGCAATCGTGACTCCTTCGATAACATTTTCTAAACGGCTTTATTATATTACTAGCTAATCCGGTAAACTTCGTTCCGCCTTAGAATCGAGTTATGTTGTTTTATCTAAACTATATACAAAAATAAAATGATTACAGTAGCTGACCTGCATATTGTGTGAATCTCTTCAAATCGTCCAGGTCGATAGGTACTTCAGCCCCAGAGATGAGAAGCTGCAATTCGCGACACGAAAACATTCGGAGCCACTCCGCGGACACCACCGATGTTAGCCCGCTTTTAAATGCGTTGCATTGAGATCTAATCTGTCTGTAATAAGTATATCAGCTGAAATCAGATTCATCATTAAAAAAAAATTGAAATGAAAGGGCTTTTTAATAATCTCTTTGGTTAATCCTTAAACCTGGCAACATTTCTTGTAGTTTTATTAAACGTGGGACAATTCTTTCTATTTATTAAATTTGTAGCTTTAATTAGAATATATTTTTGTATTTATTTGTATCTGATTCGTCTAACTTTGGACTTAATCTTGTCCTCCTCTGTTTATGTTTTCTAGGACTGTCATACGGTATTTCGAAGTTCATCACAGCGGTTTTGATATTAATGCAAGTTCCAGTAAATCTATAAATGAATAGATGTTTTTGTGTGTAAACACAAAAACATCGATTCGTCGATTTACAGTTATGATACCTGTGTAAAGCAAAAATTAGCATGCCTTCGCTTTTACCGAACTTTTGCACCGCTGGAAAACATTCGACAAACTGTGAGTCGATGTGGTGCACTTTCGCACTAACGTGAGTCGCATTACGATACTTTTGAGCTACCGTTCATCGCTGTTTTAGACGTCGAAATTCCATATGACACGTCGTTTTCCAGATTTCACAGAAGATATAGGCACACACGATAATAAGAGCTTTTTTTTTCAATAACACAAAATAATCTTACTTGTTCAATTTATAATCAGCGACTAGATGTATATATTCTATTCTATTTTCTGCAGTCACAGGAATGTTTGTACCGCCTGGTTTTAATTCTTCTACCTGGGAAAAAAACTCTTCTTAATTTCATTAGCTCGCTTTATGTCCGTTTGTCGGAGATACTATATTTTTTAAACGGATAATTCAATTTTCACCGCTTTTTAATAATTAAGATTAGGAGGTTAGGAATAATTTTATAAAATTATATCTTTAAACACTTTTTAAACAATTATTTTCTAAATATTTTTGATCAAATAAAATATTTTATAATAAAAACATATTGTACAGCTGCCAGCTGTTAATTTATTTACTTGTTATTATTTATTAACTGTATTCATGTACTGATATTTATTTACTACTCATGTGGCCTACAGATCGGCCAAAGAGACGATATGAATTATCTTACTTTACGACAACGAGCAATACAAATAACTGTCCTTTTCCCCCCACATGCTATAATCTATCTCTGTTAAGGTTGTTCACAATTTTTATCTTGACTTGATCTACTAATCGTATAATCCTTTATTACGTAAATCCTATTTGTCTAAAAACAATCATAAAAAACTTACCCTCTGTTCACCCAATTCATCAGTAAGTATAGTGAAGTCCAGTCCTAACTCAGGCACATCATGTCTGTTGTGAGATCTGAGCAGCAGTAAACCTCGATGCAGGGCAGGATCTAGCGACGCAAGCGCATGAACGTCCGCTTCACCACAACCACACAGTTTACCCAAGAAGAACTCTGCTAGTGGCAGTTCGACTAAGAGATTCTCGTAGAGTGCCTGCGAATTATATTAAAAATACACACATACAATCACACCTGTAGGCAAAGGTATATCACCAACATTTCGCGAACTATGTATTTCGGTGGCCAATTATACGACGCGAGCATATTAATCGGCACTTTTTCATGTTTAATGTCAGATAGAGTATATCCCTATTCCTTATTAGCTTTGTACGACACCCATGGGGCGAGATGGCACATCTGCCTAATACTTTGAGAATATACGGGTGTATTTTCATATTTCGAAAATCATTTAATTAAAATGCTTGCTAGCTACATCGTAGGTTACTACTACTACTTCTAGGCTAGGTTAGATTCAGATTTTTAATAGGCTTGATTACTACTTCGTAACAAGATATATTTAAATTTTGAGTAGTCCAAGCACTCACCTTGCCCAACATTCTGCCGACAAAGTAGTAATGCATCGGGAAGTCATCGTATAATAAATGCACGCCTGGATTTGGATATAACATGTTGTCTATCGTTAACCGGAACAAGCCTCTATTGGGATCGAATGCTGATCTGAAAATGTAAAGAACACATTAAAATTGAGAAGCTGGTTTCTGGTACACTCCGGAATATACTTATTCATTAGTTGAATAACTTTATTATAACTAGTATTCGCCTATTGGTTGAGGAAAACACTAGTTAATTAGGGAAAATGTAATCAAGTACATATACAAGCATATCATTTAATCTCTGACAATTTAAGGTACTAAGCAGAGAAGTTCTCATATATTTTGGACCTTCGAGCCGGATTAAAATGCGTTGAGCTGGTGCTTATGTCATCTTTTGAATTGATTGATCGAGGATATGTGGGGTTAAATAATTGTATATCACCCTATTGCTGAAATCGTAGCAGTTATGTGTGTTACTACTTACTTTAAAAGTTCTGACAAGAATTCTCTAAATAGTCCTCCACCGTCAACACCAGCTTCTTCAGCGCCAGCTTGATTAATAAGCTGTACTCGCAGCTTTAATTTTAGATCTGGTTCTAAAAAACAAAATAATAAAAAAATGATTGATAATCTTAATACGCACGTTTTTGCCAAATTTAATGTATGAGACTCATTAAACAATAAAACCAAACGAGGCCTCATTCGAGGGTTCTTCACATCCTGACTCTATCAGCAGATCATCTCGATGGTATCAAATTTATAATATGTTGTCATACGGATGGTCACATATTCACGAATTTTCAAATCTATACGAGAAGTATAAGAAGTTATTTGGAATTTACTTCCAAGAGTTGACCTATAATCCCAACAAGACAAGTTAGATACAAGCTTGTATTATTTATAAGATCTACAATCGCAGAGTAGCAGGAATCGTTAAAAAGAATCGAGTGAGTTTTAGCAGAATTATAGAGGTAAGTATACTCTTCGTCATGCCAAAGACGCCTGCGCAGTTATTAAATGCTTCACAAACTAACTGCAGAAACTGAGCACAGTATTTCAAGCTACTACTCTATAAAGGTATCAAACTGTTTGTCCGATGAACGATAGCGTAGAGAGAACGCTTTATAATTTAGCATATCACCTAGTACATTTATAATATACCATTTTGAAACTTAAGGTAATGCGATAACACAAAGTTTTAAACTTACCATTTTCTGGCCTAAGTTTGTCAAACGCATCTTCATATAAATGTGTTCGCCGTACACTAATATTTATCGATGGACCTTCGTTGAAATTTGTCATTTCATACCAATGGTCGTGTTTTTCTCTGGAACATAAATTATTCATAAGTTGTTTGATGATATGATTTTATGATATCATAACATGACAATGATAATTTAGAGATTTAGAGGAAAGTGATTCCACTAGCCCCTTCACCATTTCTTCAGTAAGTTCTCTGATATTATAAGGTACACGCGAATCAAGTAAAATAAAAAGTGGGTTACCCAACTTACATTATTTTTCTTTTTTTTTTTAAGAATATTACTAACCGAGCATGGGTTAGGGGGAATATTGGTGATCAACTAATATTCCCCCTAACCCCTCCAGCTAAGCTAAATTTCATGTATTAGTAGTGGATTCACGTTGGTAGTATAATGGCAAGAATTCGATACCGGAACCTCTCGATCGCAAGGGCGACTCCTTAACCAATAAGCTATCGACGCTTAGAAAAAACTGATCGTTCCCAGTTGCAACCACAAAACACAAAGCTCAATTCTAGATGACAGTGTATGAAGTTGATCCGTACCTGACAAGTAATCCCTGGAATATGAGCACTCTAGTTGAGAATGGTACCACAAACGGAATTTCCCTGAGAATTGTGACCGTTCTTAACTCCTTTATTGTTAAAGGTGGTCCTTCATCTATAAAAAATATAATAAAATATAGTAGAAATATGTTAGATATAATTTGTCACAATTTTACACTCGTGCTGCCAACCCTGTAAAAATCCTTCTAATGCCCTTGACAAAGTAACTGTGCGCCCATGAGGAATTTTAATTTTGTGTTTTTAAAATCACAATAAGAGAGTCACCAACACCGAAGTTATGCATTCTACCAGTTTTATTTGAAAAATCTTCAGGTCATTGAAATTCATCTATGGAATTCACTGCCAGTAGACATCAGAGCTCTCAAACCGTTATGACCACGAGCCGCTGCCCAGAAGCTGTAATAGTATGAGTCGTTCCCCAGGAGCTGCAGTAGTGCGAGCCGCTGCCCAGGAGCTGTAATAATACGAGTCGCTGCCCAGGAGCTGCAGTAGTATGAGCCGCTGCCCAGGAGCTGCAGCAGTAAGAGTCGCTACCCAAGAGCTACAGTAGTAAAAACCACTGCCCAAGAGTTGCAGTGGTAAGAGCCGCTACCCAGGAACTGCAATAGTACGTACCATGGGAGGCAGCCAGCGCCGCGGAGAGGTTGGGCGGGCGGCGCAGGTGGCGCGTGGTGGGGCGCGCTCGCTCGCCCGCTACAAGCAGCACGGCGGCCGCGCCCTCGGGCACGGCGCCTGCCGCTGGCCACGAACCGCTGCCCAGGAACTGCAGACGGCCATCGCGCGCGTACAATGCTCGTAACAGCGACGTGCATACCTGCGAGAGTGAGATACCTTAATACGTGTAACTACGTGTACTGGTGGTAGAAATGTGGACACAAATTTGTCACAAAATTCGGCCAGGTAGGAAATGCGACCGTGCACGATTGCGAAAAACCCTCCATAGTAATCCAATTTCGGTTTGATTGCGTTCAGGGGTCAGCAAGTGCATAGCCGGGCAGGGGGATTGTGGTCGCAGCACTAGTGAGACCGGTGGGTGTCACGCGGGGCTGCGACGACAATCCTCTTCTGATGAGGCCGTCAAGCTGAGTGGCACCATTGTTAACATGATACGTGTATGTAATGGTGACCCTCTTTCCTGAGACTAACTTAGCTTACCATCAGGCGAGGTGAAATCAAATTGACGTGCCCTAAATATAAAAAAAAACGTAAGCCTCATGAGTCCATTCGACCGTGAGGAGTCTTATTAGCACAGAGCAAAAACAGAGAGGAGGCGGCTTAAATACATATGCACTGTGACTGTCAACTAGGTCCTGACGTCATCACAGTGGCCTTATAGACGGACCGCAACCTCTGTGAGACGGTGGTGAATATCGGCCGTCAGTTAGGGGTGCAAACCCATGAAGAAAAATATCGATGTACTGATAAATCGATATTTGAAAAAAAATACCTCAATGTGTAATACATCGCTTAGAAAAATGTATCGTAATATATTTATTTTTTTTGGAATAAATTAAAATAGTATTCAAATTGTTCAATTTAAATTTAAATTGAACCATCATCCAGGCACTATATGAGCGACGGCCGAATGTTTTTACGAAAAGTTTTTAGAAAAAAGCAAAAAAAACACTCAGGAACGTAGGTATAGTACGTACATGAGAGATAGTTAAAAAATGGGTCATGGGTTATCTCGTGATGTGAAGAGCCTCATTTTTAAGGGGGCTGAATATTCTAAGAAAACATAAGCAGACAGAAAAAGCTTTGAATTTAAAAGTGATGCAAAAATTACCAAAACTGGCGGATGCTTACCCGTAATGCGAAAAAACCGTAAGAAATGTGGTAAAAGCAGGTAATTCATCAGCTACAAATTTGGGCCGATTAAAATTTAACTGCAACTTCTTATCAATAATACACAAAAAGAACCCGTGTACAGAATTGACAAACGAACATACATACATCCTCTTACGTTATATTTATGTATGAAGAGTAAATTACTTACCCTAAACAAATGCGCCCAAGCAGGAGTTTCGTTCTTGCCGGAAATTTCTATATGAGACGCTGCTACCGCATCCCGGTACTGTCCAGTTACTGCTGGCCTAGACTCCGGGTAAGCCAACTCTACTAGTCCAAGACAAATTTGCCGAAGAGTGCGACACAATGCGCCCAATTCAGTAAATTCGAAAGCGTGAACGCGGCCACCAGTTGTTGGAGGGGTAACAGTCACTACTGAAAGAGAAAAAATCGCTTTTAGCATGTGAACATGATTTTAAGGGTTCCGTTGCCAAATGTCAAAAAAACGGAACCCTTATAGATTCGTCATGTCTGTCTGTCCGTCCGTATGTCACAGCCACTTTTTTCCGAAACTATAAAAACTATGCTGTTAAAACTTGGTAAGTAGGTGTATTATGTGAATTGCATTAAGATTTTCCCACAAAAATAGAAAAAAAAACCCATAAATTTTGGGGGTTCTCCTCCATACTTAGAACTGAAACTCAGTTTTTTTTTTTTCATCAAACCCTTACATGTTTGGTATCTATGGATAGGTCTTCAAAAATGATATCGAGGTTTCTAATATTATTTTTTTCTAAACTGAATGCTGAAGCTTGACTTAAGGTGGTGTTGTAATATCAATACTGTTCTTTACATAGAAGATCTTGCATTTTAGATAGGAATAAAGCTTATAAGAATTATAATATTGTAATATAGCTATCAGGAAGTCGCTTCCATAAAAACTTAAATTAACCAAACTATGAGAAAGAACAATAGAAGAGTGAACCCCGAGCGCCAAGCTGCAAGATCTTGATGGGGCCTCATATTCCCATATGGCCCCCTAAAACCATGGGGGGCCATACACTAATGGGCCTCACGCAAGTATGGAGCCCGTCCACCCATAGGACCCCTAACATATATGTAACCCATGGGGCCCATACTCCCGTGGGGCCCATTCACCTATGAGGCTCCATACACATACACATACATCACTCATGGGGCCCATACACCCATGGGTTGACATAGACCCATGGCACCCCATACTTCTATGGAGCCCCACACATATTCGTTACCCATGGGGCCCATATACCCATGGCTCCTATACACTTATGGGGTCACATGCACCCATCGATTCCATATAACCATGGGCACCATTAAGATCCGTACAGCACCTGGGCCCAAGCAAGATGTGAGACGGCAGTCGCTCCCGTAAATGTCACAATGAATCAGTGGGCCTCCCGCCCAAGTGTCGTCGATATCACAGCCGTCAGATTGTTGTGTTGGTCAAGGTCGAAGGCCATTTTGTACCGCCCCATTGATAATCAATGCCGGCGGCGTAAGAATGAATGAAACGCTGTTTTTGACAGTTAAATAGCTGCCGCCTAAAAAAATTCAAATCGACGGCGTCGCTTTGAAGTGTCATTTCATTACGGCACCTCATGAGCTGTCAATTTGAATATTATTTTCTTTTCCGACGGTTGATTACGATGCCGACTGCACCTAACACTGGGCTACTATGGCTTTTATGGGTGCGACTGCCGACGAGTGGGTTCTGCCGTCCTATTGCACCTAACACTGGGCTACTATGGCTTTTATGGGGGCGACTGCTGACGAGTGGGTTCTGCCCTCCTATTGCACCTAACACTGGGCTACTATGGCTTTTATGGGGGCGACTGGGTTCTGCCCTCCTTTGTACCTAACACTGGGCTACTATGGCTTTTATGGGGCGACTTGGTTCTGCCCTCCTATTGTACCTAACACTGGGCTACTATGGCTTTGACGACCTTGACCAACGCAACATTTCGACGGCTGTGATATCGACGACACTTGGGCGGTAGGCCCACAGGTTATGGAAAGGAGACGTATAAGAGCGTACCCTGGGCTCCAAACTGAAAGTTTTGCATGCAACCGGGATTGGAGCTTGGATTCATGGGGTTAGGCCCCAAAAGAAAACCTTCATCAGCAATGAAAATACTATATAATTATATATTTAGAGACAGGTAGTAGTAGTATTTGGTAGTATCGAAGGTTCATGTCAGTTTAAATTATGTCACTGGTAGGTACTGTTCCTAATATTTAGTACCAACATTACCATACGTATCATCTATTAGTATAATTAGGGTGTAGTGGGGTAACAGCGCCTATTTCTGCCAGCCGACTTTTATCATAGAAGTGGCAGAGATGCGTTAATTTCGTTGTTAGCCCATAAACTCTCACCAGTGGCTTCAAGCAGTTGTGATGCGCGCAGCGGCCACACCCCGGTAAACCGCGTCGGCTCGCGGGCTAAACCTGGTTGAGGGGGCTTGTCACCTCGGTGGCAAGTTTATTGCGGATCCCTCCCGCATAGCAAATAAAGTCTGGTTCGGCGAGGAAGGCAACCCACCGTAGATATGCAAAAGGGCTTGGCGGACTCGGCGATTCAGCAAGGTGGACTAGGGCGGCGGTAGAGGGCGTACAGTTACCGTCGGCCAGACACATCATTCGACCTCTCCTCCAGTCGTAGCGGTCTCCCGTTCAGGAGGGGGAAGACGAGTGTGTGCGCCTGCGTTTGCGCGTTATGGCGATAGGATGAGGTAGAGAGGTCTAGTTTGATGCAAGCTAGTCTTTCGCTGATTCCTGCACATGGGCGGTCCAGGTGGTGTGAGTACACGCCGTGGTCGCTTACGCACTGCAAATTAGGAACGACAGTGCGGATTCGGCAGCACCCGGGATGACAGAGCAGCCCTATTTAAGGAGGCACTGCTCTCCTCGCTCAGCCGGGGAGGGGGCTAGAAAAGGTGCCCTAAAAAAATGCTCGTTCCTACACGGAAGGTGATAGTAACCGCGGCTGTCACTGCATCATACTAAAACGTGGTCGAAAGAACAAAAAGCATACCATGACAACACCATCATGACATTCGGCGCGTGGAACGTGAGAACGCTTATTGATCGCGATGGCAACGCCTGCCCTGAACGCAAAACTGCCATAGTAGCTCGGGAACTTCATCGCTATAACGTGGATGTGGCTGCTCTTAGCGAAACTCATCTTGCCGATGAAGGAGAGCTGGTAGAAGAAGGCGGCGGCTATACTTTCTTTTGAAAAGGCACCGCAGCCTCCGAACCACGACGTTCAGGCGTAGGGTTTGCCATCAATAATCACATAGCTAAGCGACTTGAAGAGCACCCTGTGCATACTTCAGACCGCGTTACCACACTGCGTCTTAACCTGGACAAAGACAATTACCTTATTGTCATCAGTGTTTATGCCCCTACGCTAGACAAGGCTGATTAGGTACATCAAGGATAAATTCTACGAGGAACTATCTCGATGCCTTGACAGCGTAAACGCCAGAGAGCAGGTTATATTGCTAGGCGATTTCAATGCCAGAGTTGGACGGGACCATGAGGTTTGGCCTGGAGTCCTGGGTAGACACGGAGTCAGCAATGGTCAGTTGCTACTCAGTCTCTGTGCTCAATATGAGCTTGCAATATCGAACACTATGTTCAGACGCGGCCGAATTTTGTGACAAATTTGTGTCATCAAATTTCTACCACCAGGCATTTGTCAGTGTGCCTCGTGAAGCTCTCTGGATGGTGCTAGGGAAGCTAGGATGCACAGAAAAGTTACTGAGACTTCTTAGACTCCTGCATGACGACATGCAATGCTGCGTCGGTGTCGATGGCGAGCAATCAAATTTCTTCCCCGTTACCTGTGGGGTGAAACAAGGGTTGTGTTCTAGCGGCCACACTGTTCGCCATGTACTTTGCAGTAGTAGTCAGCGATGTTTTGCAAACTCTTTCTGAGGGAGTCCGCATCCGCTTCCGCACAGATGGCAGTCTTTTCAATTTGGCCAGACTTAAGGCGCGCACTAAAGTCTCCCATACAATGATTACAGAAATTTATTTATTTATTTATTAGATTCACCAACAGTTATATACAATAATACAATTCACATATAAATTACACATGTTTGATGCTTATAACTAATTGCATAACTAATTACAGGTGAATACAGCATGCATTACTAATTAACAGTTATATTTTAATATGAAGATTAAACAGTTCACAATAACAATAATAATAATAAAAATATTAAGAATTTTATAAATTATAAATGATTCAATGAAATTAAATAATTATTTATGAATTAATTAATAGAGGAATTAAATGAATAGTATAGTAACAATAATAATATGCACAGAAATAATAATTGTAAATAAAAGTTTTAATAATAGATGTAAATGCAAATATAAAAGATTGGTTTAAACAATGTGTTCTGGCAATGAGTAACAAAAATTAAGAAAGTTAAGAAAGGAACTCTTATGCGCCATATCAGTCAGGCAAGCTATCAAGGACGAGTTTACGAAATTCGTGTGGCTTCGTGTTAAATATATCTAACGAGTTCGTACAGTATTTGTTGACGGCCCTACACAGTCTGGGAATCGGTGAATTATAACCCAAAACGGTACTTCGAATCGGGGGGACCATAAGTGCCAATGCTCTGCGGGGCATTCGGCTTGGAGTGTTAAACCTTAAGCATACCAGAAGCGCGGAACAGTCCAATTGGTAACGCAAAAGTTTGTATACAAAGCTCAGATCCAACAGCGATCTTCTCTTTTCCAGTGATGGAATGTTGAAATGTGTTAGTCTTTCAATATATTGTTTGTGTTTTTTTGCGACTCCAGCAGAAAATGCCAGGTGCCATAAGAATCGCTTTTGAATTCTTTCCAGCCTCAAGATGTGAGTAGCATAATGCGGTCTCCAAACAGTAGGACAGTATTCTAGTATACTGCGCACCAGGGTGTTATATAGTAAAATTTTTGTTTGCGGCTTACGGAATATTTTGCCATTTCTTATAACAAACCCCAACATTTTAGATGCTCTCGTTACCATTTGATCAATATGAGGCTGAAAAGTGAGCTTCTTGTCCAAAATTATGCCCAAATCCCTCACACTATCCACTTCTTGTATGTGATTACCTGCTATAGAATACCTTGAAGCAATCACGTTACGTTTGCGGGTGAATTTTATATGAAAACACTTATCGGTGTTAAGACGCATTTGGTTAATTCCGCACCACTGATTTATATATTCTATATCTTGCTGTAGGAGAGCTACGTCATCAAAATTGTTTATTATGCGTGAGATTTTTAGGTCATCAGCGTACATGTATGGCCTAGAATGCTGAAGGCAACTTGGCAGATCGTTAATAAAAATATTAAAAAGTATAGGTCCAAGGTGTGAACCCTGGGGTACACCAGAAGAGGCAGGAAATAAGTCTGACCTAAAACCATTGACCACAACATAAAAAGAGCGATTCATTAGGTAAGAATGAATCCAATTTATAACACTACCAGAAAAGCCATATACTGATAACTTCCTTACTAGTATACTATGTGAGACCTTATCAAAAGCTTTGCTGAAGTCCGTATAAATGACGTCTGTCTGCTGACGATGGTCGATTGCTTCCGCCAAGTCCTCCACAAATGTAACCAAGTTCGTGGTAGTGGACCTCGCCCTGACAAAACCGTGTTGATGGGGCGACAGATATCGGGCAAAGTAGTTTTGGATGTAAGGGCAAACTATGGCCTCAAACACCTTTGCTACTGTGGAAATTATTGAAATTGGCCGATAGTTGTTCACATCATCTTTGTTGCCCAATTTATGAATGGGAACAACCTTCGCAAATTTCCATTCCTGTGGGAAAATGCCAGTGGAGATTGAGTTCTTAAAGATGAGATGCAGTGGTACCGTCAAAGCGGATGCGCAATTTCTGAAGAAGATTGGTGGAATTCCGTCCGGCCCAGCACCCTTTGATACATCCAAACAATTCAACTTTTCCCTTATCAAGACTTGGTCCACATCGAGAGAACCAAAACAAGAGCTATATTTATCAATAATTCTTAATTCATCGGACAATTCAAAACTGCTATTAGAGGTCGCATCATTGTAGACCCTAGAGAATAGAGACGCAAACAGATTACAAATTCCCTCGCCATCAGAACTAACAGAAACTCCATCAGTCATAGTACTGGGATAAAAACTGGTTTCGTCTCTTTTGGCCTTCATAAAAGACCAGAAGTATTTAGAGTTGTGAGATATTTTATATTCCACATCGGCTATATACTGATTATAACTCTCTTCTGCAGCCTTTGCGCACCTCTTACTTAATGTTTGAAATTCTATTTTATCTAACGGGTTATGATACTTTTTCAAACGGGAATGTAACCTATATTTTTCTTTCAACATAGAAATTAAGTTTCTGTTGAACCATGGCGGGTATTTACGTTCACCAGATTTTTTAGAAGGTACGTGCTTGTTAACTATTCCCTTAAGTAAGGCATAAAATTGGTTAACCATGTCGTTGACATCTAAAAAATGTGTCAATTCAGTGTCCCAATCAATCTCTGACAGGGCTCCCCTGATCGCGTCGTAATCAGCCTTGTGAAAGTTCAGCCTTCGATTAGTAAAGTTACTTCCAAGCTCCTCGCTGTCTACAATAGTGATGTCAATGTCCAGAGGAGGATGCAAGGGGTCAACTTTTGACAATGCATTACAGGCCGCCGCTACTTTACAGGAAGGTAAATCTGAAAGCACGAGATCTAGCATTCTCTGCATAACGTTTGGCACTGTATTGAGTTGCGTAAGGCTTGCTGTATGCAGAAAATCCAGAAAGGTCTGACCCAATTTAACCTGGTTTGCTGAAGGCTTATCAATAAATTTGAGATTAAAATCACCCATAATGCAAAAATGACCATCATAACGGTCAAGTAGTGCGTTACAGCTTTGTATAAAATGCTCCAAAGTTAATCTAGTGATAGGAGACGGGAGATAGACTCCGCAGATCGCCAACTGCCGCACAGATCTGGAATGGGGAATGTTTATTAAAACCCAGACGTCCTCACAATTACTCTCCCAACTGCTCATACGTTTACTCGATAGATGTTTAGAAACAGCAATTAACACTCCACCACCCTCCTTTTCGCTATGAAAACCTGTAGACTCCCTGTCACGTCTGTATACTATATAGCGATCGTCAAAAAGTTCAGTGCTAAAGACTGTGCAATTTATCCAAGACTCAGTTATTACAATAATATCGTAATTGCTAGTGACCAAGTTCCGGTAAAACAAATGTGTCTTAGTTCTCAAGCCACGACTATTTTGGTAATAAATTTTTAAATGTTTGAATTTTTAACTCTTACTCAAGAACTCATGCTCATAAGTATACAAAGAGAAAGTAATAAAAAAACATTAGACATAACTCTACTTTAAATTATCTAATACATTCTTATCCCTAACAATAATATACTTATCCTGCTCACTCTTTCGTACAAAAATACGACCGCTCCTGACCCACACGAACTTATAACCCTTTTCCTTTGCTACTTGTCTTGCTGCTGCGTGTAACGATTTGTTGACAGGCGATAGGTGTTCTGTAACGTAGACCGGTAGCTTGGCACCTTTGCATCCCAGATGCGAACTGTTGAGTTTGTCCGTAGGGTTGCTTCTATTATATTTTAAAGTCGCCGCCAGAAGCAGATCGCGCTTTTTTATGCTGTTGAACTCAACAACAATGGACCGCGGACGCGTGTTTTCGGTGCTAAGTTTGGCAGCCCTCGTTATTCGAATGATATTTTCATCTTTTACTTCACATGAAACCGCCTTCCCCAGTTCCTTCACGATGGTAATGAGGTTTTCTGCCTTCCTTTCGGGGACACATTGTATCTCGATATTTCTGCACCGAGCATTTTGCTCCAACTGATTGACGCGTGATTTTAAATCGGTGATAGTAGATTGCACTAGAGTGCCTTGTTCCTGCAACTGCTTTATAATGGTCTGGCTTGTTTTATGTTCCTTAACAATGTCCTCGAACTGCTCATTTATAAATTGCATGGATTGCCCTACTTCTTGCAGCTCATCCTTCAATTGCCGAAGCTCAGTATCCAAAATCGATTGCATTTTTACACCAAACTGCTTTACAAGGTCCGCCAAGTGTATTTTCAAAACATCGTCCATAATCACTCTAACGTCCTCACGTGTAACCGGATAGTCATCGCTGCCAGGAGGAGATGACAGCGCTTGCCTTTTGGTGGGACGTAAAGATATTTGCTCGTTTGTCGAACGAATTGTTTTATTTTCACTCGAATGTGGCGGATTGTTGTTATTACCCGTTTTGCCATCAGGCGCAGAGCTGCTTTGACTTTTAGATGACATCGTGCTGTTGGTCAGTTAGTCCCAATAACCTCGTGCAGGTGGCGCGGTTGAGCTCTTAGTTTTATGATGAGTTTAGTTTTATAATCTATCACATTAACTTTTTGTGATCTGAAGACAATAATTCCTTACTGTAACAAATGTTTTAAATCACAAAAACCAAATCTTAGGCCGACGAAGGTTCGAACCCACACGCACTCGAAGTTGTTCTCAAGTAACAGTGAGTTAATGCCCCCAGACCAGCACCTCTTGTTAGGATAAGATGAAATTAGCAACCACTGTCGTATCAATTTATAACGAGTTGTGTAACTGTTGTGTATAGCAAATTTTATATATATGATTGTTTTAACTGCACAAACAAGGTAGTTTGAATAAAAATGATATTTTTTGAATTTAATATTGTCAATAGATCACGAACACTATAACTTTTGAATTATATTTTTATTTAGTTACAAGTGTCTTGCAAATACGCGTATTTTGGTATATAGCACTGCACAAATATGTTACTTTTTACCACTTTTTTCTTTTATTTTGCACAGGAGCTAATTAGTACGGACTTTCTTGGTTGACAACTTTTGACATGACGTGCTATAACGTGGATGTGGCTGCTCTTAGCGAAACTCATCTTGCCGATGAAGGAGAGCTGGTAGAAGAAGGCGGCGGCTATACTTTCTTTTGGAAAGGCACCGCAGCCTCCGAACCACGACGTTCAGGCGTAGGGTTTGCCATCAATAATCACATAGCTAAGCGACTTGAAGAGCACCCTGTGCATACTTCAGACCGCGTTACCACACTGCGTCTTAACCTGGACAAAGACAATTACCTTATTGTCATCAGTGTTTATGCCCCTACGCTAGACAAGGCTGATTAGGTACATCAAGGATAAATTCTACGAGGAACTATCTCGATGCCTTGACAGCGTAAACGCCAGAGAGCAGGTTATATTGCTAGGCGATTTCAATGCCAGAGTTGGACGGGACCATGAGGTTTGGCCTGGAGTCCTGGGTAGACACGGAGTCAGCAATGGTCAGTTGCTACTCAGTCTCTGTGCTCAATATGAGCTTGCAATATCGAACACTATGTTCAGACGCGGCCGAATTTTGTGACAAATTTGTGTCATCAAATTTCTACCACCAGGCATTCGACAGTGTGCCTCGTGAAGCTCTCTGGATGGTGCTAGGGAAGCTAGGATCCACAGAAAAGTTACTGAGACTTCTTAGACTCCTGCATGACGACATGCAATGCTGCGTCGGTGTCGATGGCGAGCAATCAAATTTCTTCCCCGTTACCTGTGGGGTGAAACAAGGGTTGTGTTCTAGCGCCCACACTGTTCGCCATGTACTTTGCAGTAGTAGTCAGCGATGTTTTGCAAACTCTTTCTGAGGGAGTCCGCATCCGCTTCCGCACAGATGGCAGTCTTTTCAATTTGGCCAGACTTAAGGCGCGCACTAAAGTCTCCCATACAATGATTACAGAAATCATGTATGCTGACGACTTATGCTTTATGGCAGAATCCCCTGATGGCCTGCAACAGCTAATGTCCAGTTTTCACCAAGCTTGCTGCAAGTTCGGCCTAAAAATCAGTGTAAAGAAGACGGAGGTGATGTCCCTGGACACACATGGTCACGAGACATTATCTATAAAGCTAGTTCAGGACATGCTGAAGCAGGTTGATAAGTTTCGCTATCTGGGGAGCACTATAACATCGAAGTGTGACCTTGATGATGAGATCAGCAGCAGGATCTGTGCCGCAGCTGCGGCATTTGGGAAGCTGCGTTCCAAGGTTTTCTGTTCACATAACCTTAAGCTGGCCACCAAAATATCTGTTTACATGGCAATTGTGCTGCCAAACCTCTTATATTCCTCCGAGACATGGTGTGTGTATCGGCACCACATACGCACTCTGGATCGTTTCCACCTCAACTGCCTACGTTCCATCATGAAGATCCGATGGTCCGACCGAGTGCGTAATACCAAGTTTTGCGACGAGCCAATGTCGGTGGCATTGAGGCCTACTTAATGCGTCGGCAGCTTCGGTGGTGCGGTCACGTGTCACGTATGGCGGAGGAGAGAGTGGCGAAACGCATCTTCTACTCTGAACTAGAGGAGGGCAAGCGGAAACATGGCGGCCAACTCCTCAGGTTTAAAGATGTTCAGAAGCGTCATATGAAAAGATGCAACATTGAGCCGTCTCAATGGGAAGGTTTGGCAACACAACGTCCAGAATGGCGCAGGGTGGTGCAAAGACGAGTAAGTGATTTCGAGGAACAGCGAAAGGCACACCTCGACGCTAAACGCGATGAGCTGAAAGTCCGCCCACCCGCTGTCATTCAGTACCACTATGTAGGTGGTGTTCTCACGTGCCCTCAGTGTGCACGAGAGTTCACCGCGAAGGTCGGTTATGTTAGCCATCTTCGAGCCCATCATCGCCATGGCCGAAATCGGTCGGAGGCATCATCATCATCATCTATTAGTACCAATGTCAATCATTGCAAATTCTTGAATTAAATCGACTAATGTCATAAGACATTTAATGCTATTATAATACCGATACATTAGTTTTTATATTTGTGCAATTAGTAAATACTTACTTATTTACACAATTTATACTTTAAAGAAAACAGTGTACTAATACCAGCATTGTATTCTCAAAAGTTCGAGTCTCAACTTTTTATCATTGGATTTGTACATCCGGCACATTCTCTAAGATGTGGCATTTACGCTAAGTACCTAAATTTAAAAATCATACGATTTCGCTGTGCATCTGTCGCAAACCGACACACGTCCTGCCTCTAACACGTTCGGCTCGGGAGTGATAGACTCTCCGAACGCACAAGACGCGTTCAAGAGGTAGAAAACGTAAGTATTTTGAATTTTCAGGGTATAATTCAGAAATTATGTACATTTTGATAACCGTTTTTCATTCTCCTATCAATGATCTTCATTTTGGTATCATTTTTTAGGGTTCTGTTGCCAAATGGCAAAAAACGGAACCCTTATAGATTCGTCATGTCTGTCCGTCCGTATGTCACAGCCACTTTTTTCCGAAACTATAAGAACTATGCTATTGAAACTTGGTAAGTAGATGTATTCTGTGAACCGCATTAAGATTTTCACACAAAAATAGAAAAAAAACGATAAAGTTTTTTTTTTTTTTAAAGATTTAGATCGGAAAAAGAGAACATCTAGGACGGGACTTGAACCCGCGACCAGTCCCTTACAGGGGGAATGCTCTGACCAACTGAGCCACCTAGACACTGTAAGGGAATGGTCGCGGGTTCAAGTCCCGTCCTAGATGTTCTCTTTTTCCGATCTAAATCTTTAGAAAAAAGTAAGCATACAAAATGTTTAAAAATTTAATTGAATTTGTTCGATCTAAATCAAATAAAAAAATTAAAAAAAAAACATTATTATGTTACTTGTAGCTACGGAACCCTTCATGTGCGAGTCCGACTTGCACTTGGCCGCTTTTATTTTTCTAAACTAAACACAAATCAAATAAAACTGGAATGCGTTTTGGGTTAGACCGATCTTTGAGAGCAAATTATATCCAGGAAAGTAAAAGTCATCGTGTATCGGATAACCGAAATTACTAGTTTGAATAGCCTAGAATAACATATATGATTTTTGGAATACAGGGACTCTCATTTTCGAAAAATCTTAATCCAAAAAGCACCCTTCCTCAGGGACCCTCGCCTTTATTAGATAGATATAGGTATACCGGTTACTTTACTTGATAAATATATAAGCTGTAAGTATATTGTGAATGTGAAAATGTTAAAACTGTTTATTTTTACTTTGGATTCACAAGCTTTGTTGAAAATTGACGGCCCATACACTCCTCTTGACATAGGTGTATGTTAATTAAAATTTGATCTGAACTAAAAGTCAAACAAAAAATAACTCACAGTTTATCTTCTCATCACTCATATCTCGACAGAACTCAGTATCGTGTAGTGTCCCAATGAGCAGCGAGAATAACGCACAGAATGTTGCCAGCGGTGCGAGTAGCCGGTTTACTTCGGTGTCGTGGGGTAATCCCCGGGACAACGCCGCTAGAAGAGGCTGAGCGGGCGCACCGTAAGCGGAACGTTGCGTCATACCACTGAGCCACGACCATACACCGCGGACGAACACTGGCTTGAATGCTAGTGTATACAGCAACCTGAAATCAGATAATTTCATTTTAACCTTGTCTTGTCAGTAATGAATATAATAAATACTCAAAATCTGTGGAGCTGCTTTCAAGTTTTGAGCTTTTTGAGATTTTTTTCTATAAAAAATCTATTTAAAAATACTTCATACACGATACCATGCGAGCATGTACCAAGAGTGAGCCACAAGTAGTTGGTCGAGCGTCGCAGAGTTCTGTGGCCACCCGTGATGACGCGTCGCGAAGTTATCCGTCAATTTTAGTCATCAATAGATGTTTCACATAAATAGAACACCCTCACCTGTACTTATGCAATGCCATTCGGTGACTCAACAACAAATTATGACATATCTCCGTAACACTATCGAGAAACTCCTCACTAAGATCCATTTCAGTGATGTTAGAACAAACAGTCATCACACAGCGGTCCGGTTCATTCAAAAGCTCTATACACCTTGTCAACAAGGTTTGTTCTCTAACTGAGGTAGGGTTAGGCTCATTCTCATTGTCACTGTCATCATCTTTGTTTGCGACTGTTTCTTGACTGTAAAGAGAGTCTTCGTATTCATAGGTGATTTGCTTATTACAAACATTTACAGTTAACTTAGCGATAATTTTAAAATAGTCTATTATGATAGGATTGTTCGGCAGTCTTGTGGTGTCCATATTGCGTATCATGTTGACTGTAACAATGAAAACATATTTATTACAATAAAATAACTTGTTCATAAGCTTAGGCATAACCAATGAATAATACTATTAGTATCGCTAATACTCATAACTTATTCTATTTTGCAATAGAAACCGCAAAAAAACGTTATTGAAAAAAATTCTCCATCATTTCAGAAATTTAAAAACTTTGTTGCTGAACAAAGTTTTAACATTTCAAATACTCTCTAATAATTTACTCTGATATGGATATAATCTTCCAATCCGATAGTCTCTGCTTAGAACTGCAATGGACGTTTGGCCCAATAGGTATATGAAAGGCCTTACTAAAATATATAAAATGAACCAGAGTATATTTAATAACTTTATTGAAGCAATTATTAAGCTAACTACTCAGTCGGTCACGGATGTTGACGTTTTCCAATCTGAATTTGTATAAAGTTGGTGATAAAATATCTGTGTGAACCTAAAATAGCGCAATTAATTATAATAATATGATCTCGATAGGTGATGCGCTGGTTGGCTGAATCGCTATGTTGATTTGGTTACCAACAAAATAATATATTGACCATATTTTATTTTAATAAAGTATCTTTGTTTTGGAGAAAGGTGTTTTTATTCAAAACCAATAGGAAAAAATAGGAGCACAATATTTTCCTTGTGTTTAGGGTTCCACACCCAAAGGGTAAAACGGGACCCTATTACTAAGAAAGACTCTGCCGTCCGTCCGTCTGTCACAAGGCTGTATCACATGAACCGTATTAGCTAGACAGTTGAAATTTACACAGATGATGTATTTCTGTTGCCGCTACAACAAAAAATACTAAAAACCTAATAAAATAAACATTTAAAGGAGGCTCCCATACAACAAACGTGATTTTTCGTGGTTTTTTGCCCGATAATATTAAAGGCTTCAGGTAGTTGTATGTCCACTTTCAAAATAATTAAATTTAAATTTAAAAAAAATTAAGGGGGCCCCCATTATATAAATAATGGCACGGAACCCTTCAAATGTGAGTCCGACTCGTAATTGACCGGTTTTGTTTATTTTTTCATGAATGAATAAAAATGATGTTCAACCTTTTATATAACTGCATTAGTTAATACTGGAGTTGATATTATATTTAAAAGTTAGGGTTCATGGATTAGGTAGGATACATAGGTTAAAAATAATATACAGTTTATCATTCTTACCAAAGTCTGGTGGCTCCAAAGCCAATACCGAGTGCAACAACCACGAGTCATTCGTGAGTAGTTTACTGTGGTATCGGCTGTCGTCTCTTAAGCACTGTATAAGGGCTAAGAACGGGAACCTCTTGAAGGCGTCGTGAGACAACGCCGGAATTATAAACATTTCTACTGGCTCGGGGTAAGGATTGCAAAGGAATGCTGATGCGAATTCTGTCATAATACTATCGCTGGAAAAAAAAAAGATGTTATAACATGAACAAGAAATATATAAATAGTTCATTGGGCAGAGTATGAATTAGTAAGTAGCTAGATCTACAGGAACCTATTTCTGGCATAATATAGTTTATTTGTACCTAGTTTTGTGTGTAATCTAAGGATTAAATTTTCAAAACTCTATTGAACACCTTCTGGGGGTAGTTTTAAATCTGTATAAGAAAGGATATAACCTAATAAAAGCCTTTTAAAAAGAAATAGATCTTTAAAAAAGCAATGGCAATAAAAAACTTACTTGTAATTAGGTATATTTACGTGGGAAGTGATATTGAGCGGTCGCTGTATTAAATCTAAGAGGGCTCCAGCTAGAGGAATCGGTGGGTTTGGCGAAGGCCCGTATAATGGAGGAGTTTTCTGACATATTAGATTACACAGATCTTGGAAATAGCCTGAAAAAGAACATATGTATATTATTTGTATTATTATTATATACCTAAATATTTCATGGTGTAGCTACCATAGGGCAAAGCGGCGCTAAGCACCAGGGCCCTAAAGCTCAGGGACCCCTTTAGAAGCGGGATATGGAATATGTTTTATTACTTACCTCTTTTAACAAGATAAAGGAAGGTGCCACCTGCAATATTGATAGCATCTTCATAACTGATGGAAGGGTCTGCTGGGTTGCTAGCAGTGAATACCTCAAACATTCTCAGTGGTACTGCTAAAGGAACCTAAGAAAAATAATTATGTCAGAATTCATCTATGGTGGTAAAAAATTTAACAATATGAAGATAGGATAATAAATATCTTCATATTCACTACAATTGGAAGGAAATCGGCTCATGCAAGTGTAAAATATGATCAAGAATCAAAGAGACGAGACCGATATTCTTAGCAATCCATGGATTCTCCGTGCGGGTGCCGGGTCCATCGCGTTGCTGAGTTGGGAACTCGGGACAGTGCCTGAGACTTGCGACCCAAGTGTAGGTTTAGAAGGGGCCCCTTTTGTTGTACATCAACACTCACCTTCACTGCCCAAGTTCGCCGCCCTGCCTAACCAAATTTGATACGAACCTACTAGTGCCGCTTTAGACATTCGTCCTAGTAATGAGCTTATTGTAGCTCTCGATAGGCCTAGATCTTTAAGTAGGTTATAGAGAGATTTTGCTGGCATACCTCTCGCTCCCACTTCCACTGCATACAAATTACCCACGTAACCGTTTTTGATTAATTCGTTTGTGAGATCATAGTATTTATTTTTCTTTATTGTGTGGTCCTTCGGTATATTTGTTTCCCACGGTACGGTAAGTTCCATAAGGACCACATGTTTTAACGTTTTTGAATAAAGGAATATGTCAGGTCTAGATGACGAAACCCCAACATCCTCCGGAATTTTGTAGTGCTTTTCATACGTGTCGATTAGGAGAGTCCAATCTTGGGCAGTATCTAGGATTGAATAAGGTTTGTTCCTGGATTTTATGGATGAACCTTCAGACACAACGTTGATATGACGTCTGTTAGTAGTCAATCCTTTTTTGGCCCTAGCTACTGCCCGACTCATTGCTTCATGTATGTTGATAAGCACCTTATCGTGGCGGCGTGAGTATTGGCCTCTATCGAGAAGCTCCCTACATCCTACTAATATGTGTCTAGCCGTCCGTATTGCCTGACCACAAGTATAACATTGTTTTTCTGTGACCTTCCCCCACCTTACCAGATTACTCTGGTCTGGTAAGGTCATCTGAAAGGCGTTAAGATTGAATTTTAACAGGGCCGGCGACCACTCATAAATCAAGGTGCGCCACTTTAAGGCCATCGGTATGCAGAACTCTCCCATTGTCAACCATTCATTTTGGATTTCCAAATTCATCGCGTGCACTCGATATTTATCATTTTCGTCTTGTTTTAGAAAGGACCTAGGTATATCCTGATCCCTTTCTGGCTCTCGCACTCCCAACCCCACTCTGTTCGACGGGGCCCCTATCATAAATCGTTTATGGAATATGAGTCTAGATTCAAGGAGGACGCGTTATTATCTTTCGGGAGTGCCCTTACTGTGTACCTAAGATGTGGGCTTTGGTAACTCTAAGGTGTTTATAGAGCTCCGATGGTTTCTTTAGTTTCATCCCAAAATTATTTTGATCCCTAAATAGAGCAGAGGGATCAGCAGAATGTGCTAGTCCAAGCCACGATTTTAGTGATTTTATGACAGTTGCATCTATTTTCGCCGCCAGTAGGGTTTTGCCGAATTCATATACCAGAAAAGGCCAAGTCAGACGTGATGATAAGTAGTTGTCATATATCCAAGCTTTTTTGATATTGTTTAGTGGTAGCTGATCTATCTTATTTAGGTCATTTATACACATAAATTATTATATATATTTATATATATATATATATATATATATATATATATATTATTATATATAAATTAAAGTGAAGTACGTACAATTAAATTGGCGTATACAAGTTATTCATGAACAAGATATAAATGTAAAACATAACTAATAAATGAAGTAAAGCTTAATGAAAGTGAGGTTCTATATTAAACTGTTACCTCATTATTATCTCTTAACAACCGCAAGTGTAATGCCAATAATCTTCTTATCTGTACGCAAGCACCGTTCATTTGGTAAACTTTCTTCCAATGTTTCAACAATAACTGTGATATGGAAACCTAAAAACAATTATTAAAAAAGTAAAGAGGCCTTTTCATTTTAAAACATTTATTACTGTTACTATTTTTAGGAAATTGCCATCCTTGACTTGATAGAATGGATCCAAAGTGCTAACAGATAGGAGATTGGTACTATTATATATGTGTAAGTTTGGATGAATGGATGGACAGATGTTTTTTACTAAATCATGCTAGAATTGTTGAATGGATCTGGATAGAAATTTGGCATAGAAATAGATTACTTTTAATATTGTTTTCTGAAAAGAAGTTGACACTGTAGGGTGAAAAGACATAGTTCATTAAAAAACCTCAGCATCGCCTTGCTCTCTACTATGTGGGACTGAATAGCCAATATTCTATTCATATATTCATTCTAGGGAGACGATGGAGCCATCAAAAACACTCAAAATTTTAATTTATTTATTTAAATTTTTAACTGTCACTACCTACAAACAGACTAATAAGCTAATGAATCAACATCATATTTGATTGGTTCAATAGTGATTCAATAGTGGTTCATTTGATATTTTAAAATTCCCACATGTTTGTTGGACTTTTCATTAATTATTCTGCATCAGTAAAGAATTGAATGAAAAAAAATTATAACATAATGACGATTCTCTAATAATAAAGAATATAAATATGAAAAAAAAACAATTTTACTCATTTTAAATAATATGCACAACATATGCATTAACAGTGGCATTGTTGCATTTTAAACCTTAAAGTAAGTACCAGAAGCATTGGTAGCTTAGTGGTTAACGAGTCGACCCTATGAGATGTCGCGGGTTTGAATCCTGGCCATTACACTACCAACATGAACCCACTTCTAACACAAGCTTAGCTGGAGGGGTTAGGGTGAAAATTAGTAATTTTAGTTACTAATATTCTTTGACAAAAAAAATACTAACCAGTCTATTAAAATCATCTTGAGCATCATAAAAGAACAATATTTTAGCTACCAGTGAAGATATCATCACCTGGTCATCAGGATTGACCGCTAGAAATATACTGTCAAACTGGTCCCGTTCATTTTGTTTTATGTGTTTCCTTGTTAAATAGCTTCTAACATATGCTTGAATTTTAATTGTACTGTTCAGACGCTTTCGATGTTCCTGAAAAAAAAAAACAAAATAATAACACACTATAGTACCTATTGGTTTAATTGCATATATCAACTTTACTCTTTACCAATAGGGCAGTATTAAACAGCAACACTAGTACAACATTATACTCAAAATCAGATAGAAATTGCTGAGTCATTCAGTTTGATTGAAGTCATTAACATTTTATTGTCATTGTGTTAACTGAGTAATGCATTTACTTCAGTTTTATATGAATCTACCAAAATTATAGCTGGGACTCTAATATGCAGAAGTGTATTATTTATGCTGTTGGAAATCACTGTAATATATTATTGAAATTTCAAGCAAATTCTAAGCTTATTTTGTTATTACATTAAATTTGCTTCATCAGTTTGATTCATTAGTGGTCCTGAGTGCATAAAAAAATTAAGTGAAAGTCACACAGTAATTGAAACATAAGATAACCTCTCTTTTCTGTCTTTGTTGTTGTGACTGAAGTATCAATGCCTCCCTGTCTGTCTTGCGTTGGGCACTCGCACCAGCTAAGTTCTGCTGAGGCTTTCGCCTAAAATCCCCCTCAAATGAATACATAGCTGAAAACACAAAATCGAAAATATAACATATAAAAACATTTTGTAAACAAGAATCAGCTGAAAGATTTCAAGATTGTATTTTATAATATTTACCTTGGCCAAACTCAATAACGTAGCAATGTATTGTGGATAATTAAGAACATAATCGAAATACGTAAATAACTTCACTTCACATGGAAATTAAATTAGGAGTACTCAAGTGACGAAATATAAGATTTTATTGGTTTTTCCAGCAATGAGCAAGGAGAGAATTAAAAATGTATGCTATGACAGCAAACAAAACCTGTGTTGCTAGTGTATGAAATTGAAATACCATTATTTTTCTTAAGCTTATGAGCACTTGAGCAGCCAAAAATAGTTAGTAGTTCGAAGTAGTATTTTTGGCCATTTAGAAAATTCATAAGAATATAAACAAATTATATAATAACCGCTACCAATTTGTCTCGGCACCTAAGACGGCTTCGCCACTCAGAGGGATCCATAGCTACATTAGCGGCAGTAAATTTTTCTGTACAGATTAATAGCTCACCTGATGGGATGCAGTTACCGCGGCCTATGGAATGGAGCTGTGAACACCAGGGGCATCACAATCGCGCTGCTGAACCTGTAAAAATAAGTGAAAATAGGTCGTGTGCGATAACGATATAGATTTTTGAGGTGGGATAGAAGAAGTTAAGGGTCGACATCGGTAAAGAAAACACTATTTCGTTTTTTGTCTTTTTTTTTTTTGTTCTATGGCGATCCCAACTATTCCGCCAACAACTCAGTTTTTATACTGATCGAAATAACGTGTGAGAGTACAAGTGAAAAAATATTATATTCAAAGAGTTGATTTTGAAAGGTGGCCAAAAGGTTTATAGTGTGTTGAAGTACCTGAAAAGAGGAGGCAACATTAAAGCAAACACAATGTTATGTGGTAGAGCAAACGAACACAGTTTTACAGGTTAATATTGTTAAGATCTATAAAGTAGCATAAAATATAAATGAGTGGGGAATTGACATAAGTCAGGATGGTGTTAAGGTTGGCAGGAAGAGGAATATCGTTTGAGGGTAGGAGATCATACAGGGATCCGTTTAACCTAGTACATGAAAAGAAAATGTGGTCAGGTGTTCCTTCGTCCAAACCGCACTCACACAGGGAGCTATCCCTTATCCGTATCTTGGATAGAAAAACATTAGTACAGGCATGGCCCAATCGGAGACGGCAAATAATAGAGGTTGCTCTCTTAGAAGCTTTGCGGAAATTAAAAAACCAAGGTTTACAAGGTATACCATTTTGGATTGAAGCATAATGATATCCCTTAGTCGAGCTGGTTTTTTGTCTAACTCGTCTTGAAAAGTATAATAGTAATGTCAAAAAATGAAGCATATTATAATTGTCAAACCAGTAAACCACAGTTTGGGTAAAATTATAGTATGGTAACTTTGAAAAGTACAGATAACAAATTGTTTTAAAAATTGTACAATTTTGATTCAAAATTAAGCAATACAACATTAAATATAAATAATCGCACAATAACACAAAATATACATACAGTAAAAGTAATATTTTATAATAATTTAAAAGATATATTTTTAGGAACATAGCAGCATGAATTGCAAATTTATTTCGTAGCCAAAAAAAATAAACACCAAATATCTGTCATTCGGTCAAGTCCTCATGTCGATTTCGAAAAGAGCGCGGGAAACTCGTATCGAAAGGGCGCCTTTTTAAAACCTAAAATTTTTAAATCGTTATTTTATTATTTATTAAGTTAGTTTCCTTTTTTTGCTGTGATGGGGAAGAAAGGAAAAGCAAAAAAAAGAAAGAAAGATGAAAATTCGTCCTTGGTGTCCTCTGAAGACGACGGTGGAGCCTCAAGCTCTTCGGAGGAGTCTGTACCACCGGTAGAGAAGGATAAGTATCGGGAGTTCAGGATTCCTGACTACATTAGGTCTTATCCTGAAAACGGAGGCAATTTCGAATATGTAGTGTTTTTGGAAAGTGTCGACTTGGTCCCGATTGGAGATAGAGACATGATGTCCCTTTCATCCAGCATTAAGAAATACAACAAAGGCGTTAAACAATTATTACGCATGAACCGTTACAAAATTGGTGTTATTTTTGAACGTCCTGGCTTAGCCAATGCAGCCTTAACTAATCGGAAATTTTTGGATAATTATAAATTGAAAGCCAGTATTCCTGCAGCTGCTACGGAAAATACAGGTGTCATTATGCATGTTCCAATTGACCTGAGCAACGAATACATTTATAACGCTATAACTAGCACAAAAAATATTATTTCTGTCCGAAGATTCATGCGTCGCACTATTTCAGAAGGAGGAGGGGTGTCCTTTCAGCCTACGAAGACGGTGTCCATCACATTCTCGTGTGCAGCGATACCTGATAGTGTCGACCTGAACAGCTGGCGATTTGAAGTACGTCCATACATTCCACCAGTAAAACAATGCCTGAAGTGTTTAAGGTATGGTCATATAGCTAAATTTTGTAAGAATGCTCAAAGATGTTCCATATGTACAAAGGACCATAATTATAAAGAATGCCAAATACCACAAACTGAGGCAACATGTTGCCATTGTCAAGGCAAACATGTAGCTATTTCGTCACAGTGCCCAGTCAAACAACAAAAAGTGGAAGAAAACAAAAAGAAAATTAATAAAAAATCATATGCTGATTTATTCAGTGAAAAGTCATTTCCATCTCTTTCAAAGTCCAGTCCTGCTAAACAATTACAATCACTAGTTGAAACAGAACCAATTTTAAACATTTTAATACAGACTTTAGTAACATTAATTTCTCAAAATAAAAATAATGAAAAGAGTATTTGCACTCAAAGCATAAAAGATGTTCTGTTATCAAAAATTCAGAATAACATAAATAAACCTTAATTTTATGGATCAGCTAAATATTGTACAGTGGAATGCCCAGAGCTTCAATAGTAACAAACATGCTTTTTCGTATTTTTTACATGAGTATAACATACATGTAGCTTTATTGTGTGAGACTTGGCTCAAGCCTCACATGAGATTAAGTATTAAAGGATATAATATAGTAAGATTAGATTCAGGTAATACACACAATGGTGTAGCTATTTTAATACATAACAGTTTACAATTTAGTAAAATAGATACTATATATGATGATTCTATACAAAATATAGCAATTCGTTTAAAATATGGCAATAATAAAGAAATTTCATTAGTCAGTTTTTATAGTCCCGGAAACGCTTCATTTTCTAAGTATAAGTTGGATAATTTAATTCGCAGTATTCCTGGTCCTCTCTTGGTAGGTGGAGATTTCAATGCACATCATTCGGCTTGGGGATGTCACAGTGTGAACATTCGCGGCCGAGAGGTGCTTGAAATCATTAATGACCGTAATTTGGTTTTATTAAATGATGGAGAAATGACTACTGTAGGCTCTGATAGGTGGCAAAGAAATGCACTTGATTTAACTGTAGTATCAGCTTCAATTTCATCGTCTTGTAACTGGTCTGTTCACGACGATCCTTTAGGTAGTTACCATTTGCCTGTAATTACAAGGGTACTAATTATTAACAATTATAATACCCCACATGATACAGAAACCTCAAATTTACCTAAACATTTTAATTTTAACCTGGTTGATTGGGAAATATATAAGAAGAGTGTTGATAGTTTGTTCATTGATTTTAAAATTAATCAAGATAACCCACTACAGTCATACAATGACTTAGTAGAGTTATTAAATTCTGCTATTGTTAAATCATTACCAACATCTTTAAGACCTGCTACATCTTTTGATACAACGTTAGTAAATAATGTTCGTAAAAAACGCATCCCATTACCATGGTGGAATCTGAAATGTACTAAGGCAGTAGAAGACTCTAGGAATGCCTATAAAGAATTCAAGTACAATCCCACATTAGAAAAGTATATTGAGTTTAAAAAATTACAAGCACTTAAAAAGTTAGTGTTAAAAAGAGAAAGATATTTAAGTTGGATTTCTCTATGTGAGTCATTTAATAGAACTACTCCATTATCTAGAGTTTGGCAAATTTCTAAAAGATTTAATAAATCATTTACACCTCCATGTAACACTATTTCTCCTTGGGTATTCGATTTTCTAAAAAAATATACTCCAGATACAGTTGAAAGGCCATTCCAATCAATTCCTAATGAAATAAAAGTTTCAGGGCATTATGCATATCTAACTAATCCATTTTCTGTTCAGGAATTACAATCTGCAATATCATCTAGACGTGATTCAGCTTTTGGCCTTGATGGAATACCATATAAAATGTTAAAAAATGTATCAATTAAGGCACTTTCTGACATACTAAGTGTTTATAATTTACTCTGGCAGGAAATGATCATCCCCAATGAATGGAAAACAGATTGTCTCATTCCAGTTCTCAAACCTAACAAAGTAAGACACAAAGCAGAATCATATAGGCCAGTAGCATTAACATCATGCATGGGAAAAACCTTTGAACAATTAATTAAACAAAGGCTAGAATTTTATATAGAAAGTAATAGTCTATTACCATCTAATCAATTTGGCTTTCGACGTGGTTGCTCAACTAGAGATAGCATTTCCCATTTGCAATTAGACATATACAATTCTAATAAAATGGACAATCATTTTGTTGGTGTCTTCTTTGATGTAGTGGGTGCATTCAACAACATCAATCTGCACATTTTGTGTGTTCAACTTCGTGCCCTTGGTATTCCTGAAAAAATTATAATATGGATCTTTAACTTTTTACATGGTAGAGAAGTCTATGTTAAGGTGAATAAAAGATTAATAGGCCCACGTTTTTCATACAAAGGGGTATGTCAAGGTGGCATCCTCAGTCCATTGATTTATCTTCTATATATACATAGACTAAACATTGTACTTGGTCTTGAAGTGGCAAATTTGCAGTTTGCAGATGATTTGGTTATCTATGCTTCAGGTTCAGATATAAGTTCTGTTGAAAGTATTCTAAACACAGCTTTAACTCGGCTAAAGAACTATTTTCATTATTTAAACTTAGATATTAGTCCAGAAAAATCTAAAGTTGTAGTCTTTGGAGAGTGCGAAACAGTCCTAAATATTTATTACAATAATTGTGTTCTTCCAATAGTGAATGAAGTGAAGTTTTTGGGTATAATTTTTACAAGCAACCTCTCATGGACTAAGTATGTTGATTATCTGTTAGGTAGAGCTAATAAAGCATTTAATTTCATAAAGTCACTGTCAATTGCAGCTGATCCTAAAATTTTGCTGATGCTTTATAAATCTTTAGTCCGTAGTCATTTTGAATATGGATTTTTATGCTTTGGGTCTGATCAGAGATTGGTTCATAAATTGGAGATCCTTCAAAACCACAATCTTAGATGTGTAACTGGTGCAATGAAGACAACTCCAATTAATTCACTTCAAATTGAGTGTAGCACTCCTCCTATGAATATAAGATTTCAGTTTTTAAAATCCAAATACATTCTCAAACTTTTATCTTTTGAAAATCATCCTTTACTAAAGAAAATGTTATTTTATCACAGAGTATACAGTCCCTCTAATTCCGTAAATGTCCCCTATATATTTCATGACTTTTCTAACGTAATCAGTATTGATGATCAATATCAAATTGAGAAATGTAAAGGCAGATGGCCGTGTTACTCTGGCAATTATATCAGCAAATTCTGGCCCATGGACATATACATTAAACGTGACCTACGGTCTAAAGAAGATGTCTATCAGTTAATTGCAGAGTTCCCTGGGTACAAGCATATATTTACTGACGGATCCAAAACCAATAGAAATGTTTCGCTAGCCATATATCTACCTCATCTTACTGTTGGACATGGAGTTCGGTTACCTGGAGCCATGACTATATTTACAGCAGAATCTCTAGCCATTTTAACAGCTCTGCAGTATATACAAGAAAAGAATCTTGGGCACACAACTTGGCTTGTAGCGACCGACTGCATGAGTGTTCTCATGGCCTTACAACACCCGAAACTGGACGCCAACACCGGAAATATTTTATATGAGATTCGGACTTTATACGCCTATCTTAGTTCTAGAGGATTTATGATAAGTTTAATATGGACACCCTCCCACATTGGAGTAGCAGGAAACGAAAACGCAGATCATCTTGCAAGAGTTATCACTGACATTGACATCCCAAGCCCAGTGACGAGAAATGTTGCCATACCAAGTTCCGACCTGCTTACTAAATTACGTGAACAAAACACCTGTATTTGGCATGAGAACTGGCAAGAAACACTAAGAACTAAAGGAAAATGGTATGCGAAAATAAATCAAACCATTGGTTCTGCGCCCTGGTTCACCAGATCTGTTCTTCCTAAGAGCAGAATATTTTACACTACTATAAATCGTCTTAGACTTGGACATGGAAGATTCAATGCACATTTAGCCAGAATGAAAATTATAACATCGCCTGTTTGTGACAATTGTAACTTAGGAAGTGATCAGACCCTAGATCATATAATTTTTGAATGCCCTGCATATGACTTGCAAAGAATTCCTCTAATTGATAATTTATTGGAAATATTTAGAACGCCAGCAAGCATCCCGCGCGACACTCAAGGTTTGCTGGAAAATTACAGTACTTATGTACCACTGTATAAATTTATTGACAGCACTGGATGGGCAATTTGACCGTTCGGGGCGACTTATTATAAGGATATGAATGACCCGGATGATATGACCTTACTTCACAACATGAATAAGACGAATACACGGATATGACATTAAATCATTATGATTTTGACTAATTATTGAATACTGAAGACGTGGCTCTGGCCTAAAATATAAACTACTACTACTACTATAAACTACTAAGGACGAGGCTGCGGCCTTATTGACGTTTGGACAAGAAAGAAGGAAAAACTGAAGACGAGGCGGTATGGTCCAAGATCGTAGCCTGCCCGACACGGGCGAAGGAAAAAAAAAAAAAAAAAAAAAAATCATGTCGATTTCGAAGTCAATTTGTCAACAGTGCTGCCAACGTAGGCGATTTTTCGCCATTTAGGCTACTCGAAACTAGAATCGGCGACGAAAAAATATAAAAGGCGACTGGTCGCCCGTTAGGCTACTTCACGGACCGGTATTTAATATATATTTTTTTATGATTCTCTTTTTTCATTCGTTAATTAGTAGACTCTTATAAATTAAAAACATTATTACAGTAGAGAGTACACAGTAGTTCATTGCATATAGATAGTTTCGGGTTTCCGAACGAAATGTTTAAACTAAACGCAACACTATTCTCCCGCGATTGGCGCCATTTGGATAAACCCTTTTAAAAAAGTAAACAATCTTGGTGTGTCCTTCTTTTATCAAAAACTCAGTTTATAAAATGTGTTTGTTTAGAAACTCATTTTAAAGACTAAAACCAGAAACTGAACTAGTAGTTTAAGCCTAGTTTATTTATTTAATATGTTATTAAAAATAAAAAGTCATCACAAAATTGTTTACCTTTCTTGTAAATCTATTACTATTACCAAATTCATATACTCCAGTAAAAATCAAAATATTCTTTGAACTAGTCTGTGTTTGTAACTTTCGCTTTGTACAAAGCGATCAATGTGATTATTTTAGTACCTAGGTATATTGGTTTAAGTGAAAAATAAAAATGGGTAAGCACGGTAAATACGTGAATCGCTAATACGTGATGCGCATTGAGGAAATAGTTGGAACTGCATCTCCTCATGACATACAGAACTTCTGGATTCACGTCCAGAAAATTAAAAATGCCAGTGGAAATCCGATTTATAAAGAATTAGCAGATTTTACAATACGCTGTCTTTCATTACCTCTAAGTAATGCCGTGGTAGAAAGGATATTCAGCGTAATGGGAACCATAAAAACAAAATTAAGGAATCGCATGCAATTACCTATGCTGATCGCCATTCTTAGGATACGTACCCATATGAGTGTGAGAGGTATATGTTGCAACACATTTCAACCAACCAATTACATGGTAAGCTTACATGGCCCAGGGACAGAGATGCTCTATTTGCAACCTTACACCCCGGCGTCTGTAGACCCGAGACAGCGTGCGGTTTTAGTCGGTTCAAGCCCGACATAACCGCCCCCGCTAGCCAGCGAGGGGGTATCCGAAGGGATATCCGCACGAAAAAAAAAATGGTAGACAAGTCCATTGGAGAGGTACATTTGTCTAGTCTAGTGCCAGTACTAGCATAGCAATGTAAGCAATGGACTCTTTCGCTACCGAAAGTTCTACTACTGACGGCAGCGAAAGTCTCGTTAATGCGTTATTATTACTCGAAGACGATGAGTAATAAACTAATAATAACGCATTCACGTCGTCTTAATCATTGTTTATTTGTTTGTATTTTTTAATTTTATGTAATTTCATTTTGACAGCTAGTTTTTTAAGCCCCGACGCAAGAGAGACAGAGAGACGGGATTTTATAAGCTTGACGTGTCTGTGTGTGTGCGTGTGTGTGTCTGTCTGTGGCATCGTAGCTCCTGAACGGACGAACCGATTTGGATTTAGTTTTTTTTGTTTGAAAGGTATATTAGTCAGGAGTGTTCTTAGCTATGTTTGAAAAAAATCGACCCAAAATGGCCGCTGCCACAAAATAACGGAGTACATATTTTTTCACAACTCTATCAATATGGGTATCAAGTGAAAGGGTTTCATTAGTAGATCAATTTAAAAAGTGTAAAATAAAAATTAAACTAAAAATTTTAAAAACCCCCGTCGTAAAAACTTCCCCCAAAAAGTTAAAAATAAATTGTGTTGGTTAGCCTTTTAACTCGGATATACCTAGTTTAATTGATTTGTTTGAATCTTTTAACAGATTTTGTCATTATTTTTTGTTATTATTGTATGTTAAATTTTGTGTTTATGCCTATTTATCCCTATAATATAAAAATATGTTTGTAAGAAAGTGACCGATATATATTTTTTTTTTCATATAAATTTTTATTTTATTTTATTCATACTGATATTTTTGCGTTTGGGCTACTTTAGGCTACTGCAGCTGATATTCGGCTACATTAGGCTACTTTTTATATGGAAAATGGCGATATTAGGCAAAGCGCTGTTGGCAACACTGTTTGTCAAATCAAAATAGAACAAAACGCTTTGTAATAAATTTTTGGTTGAATATGAGTATTATGACTGAAAAAATATTTATTTATAACTTATTGTAAACCTAATGAGGTAAAGATTTTGTTATAAATAGGAAAATGTCTGATATGCTGCCAGATGATGGCGATAGCCCAGAAAGCTCTAGTCGCGTGAGTACTTACCGTATATGTACAGTGTTTGTTTACTATATAAGCTTCCACAGATTTCTTGTTTAAAGTATGTAATTATATTATTCTAAATCCATTTGAATATCAGGTTTCTAGACCAACACTGGCTCAGGTGAAAGCAGTGATATCTTTTATGGAGAAACATCCTGATTTGGCGCATCGGAGACTAAGGGTGGGCATGGGACACGCTAAATTCAAAAAGTTATGGATAGAACTCTCAAATATAGCTAACTCAATAGATGGGGCAATTAAATCTACGAAAGGCTGGATTAAGGTACATGTTCATTTTTAAGTTTACCTTTATGTAAATGCTTAATGATTTTCTGAGAAGTCTGCATAATAATATGGTAATAAAATTATTTTTGTACTCATATTCAGTTTTGGTCAGATAAAAGACGGAGCATAGTTATCAAGAAAAAACAAATTGAACAAGGAAAGCTTCATGGGTCATTGACTGCACTAGAACAAAAGATTTTAAACCTTTGTGATGATAAGCCTACAATGACCACTAGTGAGTAACAGCAATCCTGCTCCTACTGATATTATAAATGCATACATTTGTAAGTATGGATCTTTGTTACTCTTTCACGCAAAAATGGCTGAAAGGAGCTGGCTGAAATTCAGTACAGGGATTATTTATAGCTGGAATAACAAATAGGATACTTTTTATCCCTGAATAGGGTCCCATGGAAAGCAGGAACGAAATCAGAATTCCATACAGTTAGTATATACATACTTGATCAAAACAATTTATAGAATTAATTAATGTATGTATTACTCTCTGATTAAGTAGCAGTTAGAAGATTTAACTGTATGTTATCTCTGTCACAATTGGTTACTTTACCATAGGTAAAATAATTTATTTAACTAAGCTTATTAAATAAAGTATATAAGTAAAAGAGCATTAAAAATTATGTCCATGGTTATTTAATTATTTTTATATCTTTTTATCATTAACCAAACTACTAATAGTAAATTACAAGACAAAAATACAGTGTGACCTTATACTTCTATGGCAGATTTTAAGTCTGACCAAGATCTTTCTAATAGAAAAAAACCGCATCAAAATCCGTTCAGAAGTTTTTGCATCCATTGCGAACAAACAGACAAGAATTCCAGAAAAAATATTTTTGTATAATCATCCATTTATGTCAAATAATTAAAAAAAAACCTAAGTATATATTTTTTAATATCTCGATGTATAGATAGTATAGATGTTGACGGTGAATAAAATCTCATTCAGTTATTATGTCTCCAGTGCTTACCTGTATTTTATCACAGGTAAGAAGAAAATGGTGAAGGAAGAACCATGTAATGGTGATGATAATGACTCATTTGATGATGAGCTCTCAAATGACTTTAGTCAGATGGAAAATAACAGACTGTACTCGTCAGAGCTGGATGAGCGACAATTGAGCATGATAGACAAGTTGGTTAGTGCTTTTTTATGTCTTCAAGGTCATACTAAATTAGTTTCTCAGCATTACCTCCATGGTGTAGCAGTAGTGCGTTCGAATGCTAAGTCGGAGATCGCGGGTTCAATTCCTGGTCAGTGCAAATATTTCTTTGCATGATTGGTCTGGGTGATGCTATGTATAGTATGTTGTATTTACAAAAGATAATGCCTCTAAGTATGTTTATCCGCAGTCTAGAACACATAATAGGCTGGCGATGACGTGGCTATGTCGGAATTGAACTGACTAAAACACACATTTGTTCTGCCACTGTACCTTTTTTTTTTTTTTTTTTATTTTATCGTGCGGAAATCGGATACCCCCCCGCCGGCCAGCGGGGGTGGTTATGTCGGGCTTGCACCTACTAAAACCGCACGCCGTCTCGGGTCTTCAGACGCCGGGGTGCAAGGTTACCCATAGAGCATATCCCTCGCACCTCAACTGACCCTGGGCCATCTCACCACTAACAGCATCGCCCATCTTGTCTCCTCTGAAAGCAGAGGCCTATTGTAGTGGGGACCCCGGGTTTACCCTAGCCTGAGGAATTTCCCAGGAACTCCGGCCCGAAATAATTAGCCTAATAGCGAAAATCAAGTAATAATAATAATATAGTTCTTATACTAAAAAAGAAGAACAAATTTTAACAAATTTTATCCCGATCTATTTAGCTTTATTTTTATATCTACACTACTGGTTCCTGACTTTCCGCAGCATGATTATAGGAAGATGATGGTCGTCTTATGTAACCGAAATATAACTTGTCGGGAAATAATGTAGATACAAAAATAGTACAAAATATGATTGTGGGTTTTTTTATATCTCCTAAATTATCGTGCTTAGAAAAGGACCGAAGAATTACCTGTCTAAACGATACGGCGTAAATTTGGATGGATGTGCAGACGCGATTAGAATTATAGTAAGCTGCCCAACAAAGTCAGTGGCGTATCGTACCTCCTTTTCGCCTCTTCTTCTTATATAATTTTAATCGCATCCGCGCCTTATACGTGTCATATCCGTGCTGTATCGTTTCTGTGTAATTCACCCCTAATGTCATTTCATCATCGGCGTACCCGAGCAGTGCGGTAATAATTTATTGGTAAAAATGTTAGTTTTCGAACATAAGATAGTACAATACACTGAAGGCCAAGGACCCTCCATCCGTTTAGGAAATCAGAGGTCGCCATTTTAAAGGTTTCGAAAGTCAGCTAAAAATTTAAACAAATATTTTTTTTGCGCAATTTTCCGTGCTCAATTTACGCAACCTTACATTAAGTTTAAACATTTCCTTGTTTGACCCCCGACGCAAAAACGACGGGGTGTTATAAGTTTGACGTGTCTTGGGCATCGTAGTTCCCGAACGGATGAACGGTGAATTAATCGGGAGTGTTCTTAGCTATATCGGGGGTGTTTTAACCATTGATTCGACCCACGAGCCTAGGGACAGTATAGGGATCAACCTCACCTGCTAGCAGTTACATCTGCTGATTAACAGACAAGGTTCTGGCGCAGACTTTCCTTTCTGGGTTGGGTGGTTATGACCACCAGTTGCCAGCCACGATAAACGCCAAATCCAAAGAAATAGTAGAAGAGTGGACCCCGAGCTCCACTATGACTGTGATGATAACAATCCCTTTGCTTGGTCCACGAGTAAATTTGTTCCAAGTCCGTCCAGTTATTTTAGTGCATATAGGAGTTACGCACAACTTTCCTATTCATCATATTAGTTGGATCAGTGGGATATTATTTCTTATTTTTTTGTACACTAACTCGCCAGAACTTTTAAGTAGGTATGATTTATTGGTTCCTAGGTTGCAGTAATGGATCAGCAGTCAGCAGCACTCTCGCAAATGGCGCAAGCGTCGCTAAGTTCTTCGAAGGCTCTAGAAACGATAGCGGAGGCGTCACATGTACAAGTAACAATATTCCCAAGATCAATTAAGTAGTACTACAACCCAGTAAAACTTACGTGACCGTATAATAGTTTATTTCATAGCCGTACGTATTTTTTTATACAGATAACGAGAGACATAAGGAGTTACTATGGCTTATAGAACCTGCAACATCAGAGGTGACCCTCACGCGTAGCTTCTTGCAAAAAGGCATCTTACTTGCATAGGAGGCCAAAGTCAACCTCACTTGCAAGTCGATGCACCACTAAACAACGGATGAGGCTTTGACGGAGGCTTTTCTCTGAGGGTTGGAAGGTCAGACGGTAATCGCTTCCGGAAAAATCGACATACCAATCAAAAACAATTAGCGAAACTCGGACTCTAAAATGTGGATGAATCCTCCCGCAGTCCCAACCAACCGTACGAATATGTACAGTATAACGTTGATGTTGATAAGTGAGATGGTGGAACTTCTCTAGACGATTCAATTCATTCAACTTATTAAAAAATAACTTTGCTATCTACAAAAAATACAGGTCGTAAGGTCATGTTAAGTAAAGGGACTTTCAACAAGGACGGGTCGCTGTTAAAATTGAATAAAACAAGATGTGTGTGAGATATTAACGATTTTTTTTCTATTTGAAAGGCCCATTTATGCCATTTCGAATGGAATATAACATCGTTCAAATGTCCGCCGCGGCTTCGTATGGTGTCTCGAATCCGAGAGGTCCAATTTTCAAAGACTCTGCTGCATAGATTCGGCTGAATCGGAGCGATGGTATGCGTTATGTTGGCTTTCAGGGCAACGGTCAATTCCCTGAAAGCACCTCAGAAAACCCCACAAGAAAAAGTCTAGCGGAGTTAAATAACACCGTTCATGCAGAATGTCCATTGTGTCGTTCGCTGTGTGGCAAGTAGCGCCATCTTGCTGAAACCACATGTCGTTCACGTCCATATTGTTCAATTCAAGCCAAAAGAAATTGTTAATCATTGATCTGTAGCGCTCCCCGTTGACGATGATGGCCTCGCCGACGTCGTTTTCGAAGAAGTACGGACCAATGACGCCGCCAGACCAAAATCCGCACCAAGCAGTAACAGTTTTGTGGATGCATTGCCACCTGGTGAACCTCATGTGGGTTGTGGTCATCCCATATACGGCAATTTTGCTTAGGTATTAACAAAACCATTCATCCAAAAATGTGCCTCGTCGCTAAAGATTATTTTTCGGCCAAAATCGGGGTCAAAATTTCAAGCGTTCCGAAGCCCATTCAGCGAACATACGGCGTTGTCTATGGTCATTAACTTTGAGCTCTTGGGTCAGTTGGATCTTGTACGGATGCAGGCCCAAGTCCCGACGCAAAATTCTCCAAGTTGAAGTCTGCAAAAGGCCGAGTTCTTGTGCACGGCGAGAAATTGACTGCCTCGGAGTCTCCTGAACACTCTCACGTACAGCGGCGATGTTCTCGACCGATCTGGCGTTCCTTTGACGTAAAGGTTGGTTGTTTACCGAACCGATCGTCTCAAATGTGGTCAACAATCGTTGGACTATTAGTAGACTTTGAAGGGCCACCGCGTCTGCCGTAAAATTGGCGCAATGCGCGCAACATTTGCACTAACGAACACTCAGCTTGATAATAAAGTTTTATCATTTGAACATGCTGCTCAACCGTGTAACTTGCCATGTAGTCCATTGAAAAGTTACATTTGGGGTTGCGTTTTTTAGAGGACGCAATTTAATTTTTTTTATGTGTAGGGGGGGGGGGGGTCAGTGTAAAGCTAAAACCAAGTTTGTGGGGTCGCCATCCTTGTCCCACGGCCGCCATCTTGAAAATAGGGGTTGAAATGGTTTTTACGATATATCTCTTAAACTATTTATCTGATAAAAAAAATTGTCAACATTTTTTGTTGCAAATTAAATTCTCTACAACTTTGGTCCAGTAACTTTTTGTCGTAGAACTATAAATAAAAAAGTTATAAGCGAAAATGTTCAGAAACGTTTTTTTATCTCTTTATACGGTGGTAATAAAGATGATAATTCTCTTGACAGCCTAAGATACAAACAATTCGCTAAGGCAGTGACAAAAAGTATATTTACCTTATCTTTACTTCCTCCAACACAAGACACAGCTTGCTTTCATACTTTCCGAGACTACCATCAGGTCCAGTCGTGGCTTGGTGTTAACGTGCGGCTGCGCTCCTCCCTCTTAAATACCGCCGTCGTCCGCGCCGCGCCGGCCATTCCGCCACGATCCGAGCGCACGACAACTCGCGGTCACGCTACGCTGTCGCGACGACGCATAGCCATTTTGTTACAAATATATTTCTATTCATTAAATGTACTTACTCAAAATCAAATCAATAGTGTCATTTCAAGAATTCTCGTTAACACTTGGTAATAATAATGATCCTGAAGACTGGGGCTTGAAAAAAAATTATTGATGCCAGTGCAGAGCTCTAAACCTACAGTACCCCCTGAGCTTCTAAAATTGATCTTTTGCAAATGCAAAGCAAACTGTGGAGCGAAGTGTGGATGTCGAAAAGCAGAGAGACTTGCAGCAACGTAATGGGGCTCTCAGAATTAATAAATGAAAATGACTTTGATGATGAACCGCCGACATTAACACCCCTTCCTTCTCCAGTTCTCCCACTGATATTTAACAGAAAGCCGATCAGATGCTAAGCCGCAGCCTGGTCCATCGAAAAGACTGAGGACGGAGTAGTTCAAATTTAGAAAATCACCGTGGATTATGCCTATTGAGGATACCACGTAAAAAAAAACGCGCCTCCAGACTCTACCTCGTGGGTGGTGGGGAAAAGATTCAATAATTAATTATTAATAATATAGCAAAATGAATAATTAAAAAAGTGATAATAGCAAAAAAAGAAAACAAAAGTTACTGGACCAACGTTGTAGAGAATTTAATTTGCAACAATTTTTTTTTTTATCAGATAAATAGTTAAGAGATATATCGTAAAAACCATTTCAACCCCTATTTTCAAGATGGCGGCCGTGGGACCAGGGTGGCGACCCCAGAAACTTGGTTTTAACACTGACCGGGGGGTCAGATCCCCATACACATCAAAAAAATAAAATTGCGTCCTCTAAAAAACGCAAGGTAAGGCCTAAAAAATGTAACATTTCAATGGACTAATGGTGATTTGGCATTAGTGACTGAATAAGAAACAACAGATTTGACAGATGCCGCCAAAACAAAATGGCCGCCACAAATTATTAACATCGACCCGCTCTATTTGAAAGACCCTTTATAACCAACCCAAGCATAATCTCTAAAACACTGATATTTTTCACAGGCATTGGCTGTGGACCGGCTCGCAGGCACCTTCGAAACAATAAGTGCGTCATTCCACGATGTCAGAAATGCAATATTAGGAATCGATTACACTATGAAAAGGTGTTACCCAACAACTGCGACTCAACAAAGACAGAATTCAAATATTTTCAGTTAGACTGCACTGACATGATCTCTACGATTTTCAGATAGTTGTAAAGACGCGCAGACATAGTACGGGCCGTGCCGTAAAGCGTCGAATGGTAAAAATGCTTCTAAATCGCTTATGTACAATTTAATATGAACATTCATTCATGACAGGTGAATGGTGCCGGGCCCAATTATAACGCACAGACAGATAGTCAAGATTTTTTGTGGCTCCTATTGTATACACATATAGTCACACCATTGAAATAGGCAAAGACAACATCTTTCCATTTGCAATGATTCTGGCTCCTGTTGTGCATTATGAGTTTGTGATTACAAAGCGCGGGCCCGCGCGTGATTGTTAGTAAAAATGTACGGACACTGTTAGTAGTTTTACATACGTTTATGAGGACTAGATATTTAGGGGCATGAATAAAATTTGGTAACTAACCCAATTGTGTAAATCTGGGTGGTAATAGTTCAAGAATCTCAGTAAGTATAATTTATATGTGTCTATAGTATTAATCTGTATTCTATGACACACTGCACAGCGTAGCTTATCTAGCTTTTCAACATACTCAGAAACTTTTGTAAACATATAGAATAGGAACCCCTTCGGACCCGTGTCTCCCCTGGTAAACCCCCTGGGGGAGACATCAGGAATCATTAGTACCGGCGTCTCTCCTTGCTTGGGGAGACATCGGTACTAGTTTTTTAATTATATTTGAAGTACTCGTGTACTTCAGATATGACTTACACCTTAAAAATATAAAAAAAAACGATTTTTTGAAGTATTTCAAAAAAGTACCGTATATGAATACACTCATCGCATTTTTTCCATAAAGTGTCCAACGCTTATATCATTGTGCACCATTTGAATTTGTGCATTCAAAATGAATGAATCTCTTTCTGTATATTATAAGGTGTCACAAAATTAGGTCTCTGAATTTGGTGAGATGACTTGGTATCGACAAAATATGTATTTGAAACAAAAAACTAAATTATCGGGTAAAAAAAAGAAATTAAAAAAATATTTAAAAAAAAACTAAAAATATAAAAAAAACCACCAGCGACCAGCGTCACGTGACGCTGGTCGCGATTTAGGTATTTAATTCCCACACATCCGCTTGGAGAATACTGCGAGGAGAAGGACTGCACGCCTACCACGTGCGTCACGGGCTCTTCGCGTCACGTGACGCTTGTCGCTGGTGGTGTTTTTTTTTAATTATTATTTTGTTTTATTTTTTTTATTTTACCCGATATATTTTTTTTTGTTTCAAATACATATTTTGTCGATACCAAGTCATCTCACCAAATTCAGAGACCTAATTTTGTGACACCTTATATACCTTCCTTCTGTTACTGGAAGCCACCTTATTCTCAAAATTTGTGATCACCATTTTGTTTAACGACATGTAGTTTTCTAATACAGTCAACAACTTAGACAGGGTAACATAATTTTTCTTAATCTGCCTGGTCAGCTTTGAATTCCAAGCTTCGGCGAAATTGTTTGTCCTGTGGCTTTCATTATAAATGCACCATTCTGCTATAAATTGGTCATTTTTCAACCATGTCTTTTCCATATATCTTGAAAATAACTTAATTTTTTTAGTTTCACCCAATTCTTTAGACTGGTCCTTAATGTAACTATATCCCTCTCCGACTTTTCCCGAGGTAGCAGTGGAAGCACAGCACACAAACCAACGATTCGCTTAAGTTCGACGGTCGAACTAATGAGAAAAAAAATTCTCAATAGTTCGACGGTCGAACAAGTGGGAATAGAGACTACCACTAGTTCTACTCTTTTGTTCCATCTAATATCGTAGAGCTAGTGAGAAAAAATAGTCCCTTTTGTTCTACCGTAGAACTGTTCAGTAGAACAAGTGGGAACAAACGATATTTTTTATTTAACTGTTCGAAAAGTAAAATATTGAAAAATAAGAGTTTCTTGTGGTAAATATCCATTACACAGGTGAATCAGCTGACATTTGAGAGTACCTAACTCTCAAATGTTAGCTGATTGATTGACTTGATTATCAAGTTGCCGCGCATGCTGACGCGTCGCGTATCATAATGTGCTTTAAATGCAATTTTCCATTACGACGCCTTACGACCGACCACTGTTATAATTAACGCGATTTAAAAGTATTACACTCGTATACATGCCATTATAAACCTTAACTGTTAAGATTTTAAGTTTATTTTAGATTGACTGAACTTTTAGTCAGACTTGTACATACGTATTTAACCTTGTGTTAATATTAATGAATCTACTGTATTTTATGAATAAGAATAATTTTAAATTTATTTTGTGTATTTCATTTTCCTCTTACGGGACGACACTCGTGCGGATATTGTTAGAAAAGTGATGTTTACAAAGTGAAAGATTATATTCCACGTAGTTATCTTATCAGTGTTACTGATAGTGATTATTTTATGAAATCGTGTATCATTGCCCCATTTTTACGAGAAACTGAACTTGCGTCAGTACATTCGTATATTAAATACACTTCATAATAATGCGACTGTTCGCTTGTAGTGGCGTTATCAAAGAATGGAGCTGCAATATTTATTCCATTTAATAGTTTGTTGTGTCTTTGTTAGTTGTGACGTGTGCCCGAAGCAATGTGACTGTGATATGGAAGATGGTTTGAATAGGGCTAAATGTGTGGACCAAAACATTATAAGTATAGAAGTGGGTGTCCCCAAAGCAGTGCAAGTGTATAGTCTGAGTCATAATGCAATCAGTGAATTGGATAACTTCTGTTTTATGGTGAGTTGTTTTGTCAAACAGCGCGTGCGCTAAGTCTTTTTAAAGATGGTAATCTGTTTATGTAAATTTTGTTTCATGGGCTATAACCATGGCCTCAAATAGGTTGGTACCTAGTCTTTTCACAAGGCTCGCGCTCACAGCATGACGGATGTTTTTAAAATTTATTTCTGGCATGTTATACGAGCATCCAAAACGGGTCTGCGCTGGTTTATTTTGGTTTTTACGGGAATGACTGCTGTCTGCCCCACAACTCCGAGAGGAAATCCTGCGCCAGAGCTTGTTACGACAGTCATCAGGTACCGGCTTGCTGTAGGGTTGGCTTGGGCCCAGTTGATCTTTGTGGGGCCTCATTAGATACACCTAAATATAGGCCATAACAACTATTCTGTGAAAATGATCATCTACTTTTGATACTGACTACTTATTCGTTTTGAACCTTCATTTTCGAACTAATGGATAGATGCAGAATCCATAGATATGTAGGTACAGGGGTGAGGCCACCTGTCACCCCAGCAGAAGCAGGCCGGGACGGTGGGGCGACTAGCGCCCCTCCCCCAAACCGGGGCAAGACGGGGACACCGTGGTTCCCAAACCCGAGGTGGCCATCTCGAAACCGGAGATGGCCCAGGGTCAGTCGGGGTGCGAGGGAAATGCCTTACGGGCCCACCTTATACCCGGCGCCTGAAGACCCGAGACGGCGTGCGGTTTTAGTCGGTTCAAACCCGACATGACCACCTCCGCTGCCCGGCGGGAAGGTATCTGATGGGATTTCCAAACAAAAAACAAAGTAAATGGATCATAAATATTAAACAATGAAATTCGCTTAACCAATGTTATTCCTCAGTGCTGCAGCAACAGCTATCTTAGTTATCTTGCATTGTTACAAGACACACAGGCTTGATTTCATTATGAGACAAATATTTGTATGACCAGATGACCTACAGACATCAAGGCCGTCTGCTGCGTTGAGCGGGCATCGTCGGCTCGGGCTAAGTCGCGAATAATCGTCTGACAAGCGGTCCGCCTAATGCAGTGTTGCTCTATGAATTTACATGAAAAGCACGCCTTGCGGACGGACGGCCCGCGACTGTAGCTCGTTAACGCAGTGGACGGCCTAAGTGTTGCCAAGTCAGGTTTATAAACCTGTTGAAGGTATAAACAGGTTCGTCAAAAGTCAACTTCTGTAAGCTTTAAATGTCCCAGGTACATTTGATTTTCACTATCCCATACTTACTGATAAAAGTGACAACCTGTCGCTTACTTCAACGGTGAGGGAAATCGCATCGGGAGGTATACCATTATACAATGAAGGTAGCTAGAGATCTGTGCGCCAGTGCTTGGGAGTAGAATAGAGTTAGAGGGATATTTAGAGCCGTCTGGCCCCCCAAACCTACCGAAAGTAGTCGTGCCTGTAAAAGCCAAGATGAACCGAAAATGGAGGACGAGGACAGCGGACCCCGCTCTAAAGTGTAAGCATTGGACACAACCGGGATGGTGATGGTGATTGTAGCCGTATTAACGAATATCTTTTGTATTACAGGAGAACGGATACACATCAATAGAAGTACTGGACTTATCGTACAATCTTATTTTTTGGATTGGTCTGCATGCATTCTCCGGGTTGGATAAATTGGCGCATGTGAATTTAAACAGCAATCGATTGAGGTTCATACCATCAGATCTGTTTTGGGACACGCCGGAACTGAAGTTACTAGACATATCCTCAAATGTTTTTGAAAACCTTAAGAATGAGCCTTTTCTCATGCATGCAAAGTTGGAGGTGCGTATAAAAATAATGAGTCATTGCAGGAAATAAATGTTTTGATCAACTCATATCAGTTGTAAAAGTTATCTACGCATGAAGTAAACATAAACAAAAAAGATTTTTTTCCTATCGGTCCAATACCTATCTACTTAATATCTGTACTAGCGGCCCGGCCCGGCTTTGCGTTGGGTGAAAATTAAAATTGTCACGCAACAACATTAACACCAAACACAAATTATAAAAAAAAACATCAATTAATATAAATAGAATTAAAAAACAAATTAAAACAATGATACATTAAAACTTGATACATGAAAAATTCCAACGCCGCTTGACCAGATCACCTTGAAAGTTTTATTTGTTTTTACCCGACTGCGCCAGAAGGGGGGTTAATTTTGTTTCGAGAGTATGTATGCATGTATTATTGTTTGCCACGCTCTGCGGCCTGAACGGCTCGATGAATTTTAGCTTGAAAGTTGTCGTTAGATTGTTATTTACTGTGAGATTGACACTGGGTATATCAAATAATAAAAGAAGACGGCTGATTTTTGGCGCTAAAATCAAATATTTTTTTAATTACTGCATACCCCGTGAAATAAAAGCTGCTAAAATATAAAAATCGCAATTAAAATACCTAAACTAATAATAATATTATGAATGGTATTGTTTCCAGGTTTTAAATTTGAACAATTGCCGAATAAAGAGTTTGCCGAATCGCCTCTTCAGTAGACTGCCCAATCTAAAAAAACTAGATCTGAGTGAAAACTATGTTGTGACTTTTAACACTGATGTACTATTGCCGTTGCGTAAACTGGAAAGAATAGAGTTGCGGAATGACTATTGGCAATGTAATCCTGACTTTATAGCAGCCGAGAATTGGATAACTTCACGGGGAATAACTTATGAAAAACAGTGTAAGAAGAGAGGGCCTAATATGTCTGAAAAAATGATATCTGTAGTGCCAGACGTCAAAGAACCAGTCGAAATAGGCGAAGTATGGAATATAACATCAGACAGTAATGAAACAGTTATTGAAAAGCCGTCGAAACGGCCTACGCCATTTGAGAAGTTCGACAGAGACTTTTCTGCAACACAAGCATTTATTATTGGAATGGAAATAGGTTTAGCAATTGGTGTTATAGGTACATATATTTGGCTAAATAAGTTTTGTAAATGTGGTTCGTTGAATTGTACTAGGCCCCAGAGGAGGGAGAGGCGTCGAAGAGCTCAAAGAACGGATGGTGATATGAGAACCAACTTACTGTGGAATACTGTTATCAACCCTGATTTAGAGACTCCGCCACCCTATCGCAGGCAGTTGTCATTACCTGACGGAAGTCATCCGTTCCGTTCCTATGGACTACCTATTGGTGTTAGTGAAGCTGTGTTGCAGGTAGATGCGATTCGTTTGCCGGATCGCGCAGAAACTCCCCCTCCTCCATATAACGACTGTAGAATCAATATATGATTTGTCTAATTATTAAAATAATTAAGCAGCGAGATCGATAGTCACATGGTGTTAGTCTTAGTTGTGTGGTTTGAATAGTGAGTTGCCTAGTGCGTGCAGTTTGCCAAAATTTTGACTCGAAATCGATTTTTATAACTTGTTAAGCCTGAATATTTTATAATACCTATACCTACTTAGCTCATTATTTAGTTTATCTATCCTTAGTTAAATAATAAATTAATGTGAAAGCAGAAAAGCGTGCGCAGTTATGCATGTAGACGCGTGTCACATAATATTATAGTTCTGTGGTCACAGTATTGAGCGCGACACGTGACTGATTCGAGGGAAATCATCGGGTACAGAATTACCTATTCACACTCGACGATGCTAATATGACTAATCGAAAATGTGTAAAGTATTCAATATCATAAGTAATAACGCAGTCCAAATCTTAATAGTGCTCACCTAAAAATCTGTGGTTCAGACTACGATACCTCCCTCTCCACGGAAATCTTACTCAACTAGTCTTAAGTAAAAACAGACAATGCTATATTTGTAACCTATGTTATATTATTATCAGTGTATCAGTGTGCTGTGTATGTAGAATTTTTAAATGCGGCAAAAGTAGTTAACTATGTAGTTGTAACTGTGTGTACGTTTGGGGCCCCATCAAGACCCTCGAGGTCGACTCAACCTCACGTGCAAGCCGGTATCCGTGGCGCAAGCTGTCCTCTCGGGATCAGACGAAAGTCCGAAGTCGCTCCCATAAAAGCCACATAAGGTAAATCTAAAGTAGTAAGCTGACCCTGGCCTCCGTGGTGAATACTTCGGATGCAACCGGAAACCACGCTAAGATGACGATGATGAATTCTCGCCAAGGTTGATAACCGCTCTGAACACTCGGCGAGCCGGAACTTGGGGATTGTATAGACGAGTACAATTATGTATTAAGAAATTTCTTAGCGTTTATAAACCATATTATAATTACATTCTTGAAACAGTTTTATTATAATGAGAAATTATCTAGAAAAAATAAATTCCAACTGTGAAGTTCAGGAGCAGTCGTCGAGTTTGACGCATACTTATTAGTATTTCCAGCGATTAATCGCTAGAAGTGTTGCGCAGTATCTTAGGTTTGTAGCCAATAATTGTATTTTTGTATGATATTGATTGAGTAAATAGAAGTGATGTTCTTTGAATTAGTCGACAATATGTAAATTTTAAGAAACAAAGTGTGAAATTTTTGACTATTTAGGGATTTGTTTACAAAAACTTGCAAATAAATTCCCGTGGTGTTAAATATGGATACAAATTCAATTACATTTTTTAAGCAATTTGTATGCTTACTTTTACTATAGATTTAGATCGGAAAAAGAGAACGTCTAGGACGGGACCTGAACCCGCGACCAGTCGCTTACAGGGGGAACGTTCTGACCAGCTGAGCCACCTAGACACGTCCTAGATGTTCTCTGTTTCCCATCTAAATCTATGGATACAAATTCCAAATAGATCCTCCAGGGCATTGGTGTGTACCAAAATATATATTAATCCCCAGGGTATTTAAGCAGTGAATCCTAGTGGACGGACAGTTTTCTCTAGAGCTTTACGTCGACAAACTTTGGCGATTATAAACTTTATTGTGATATTTCGATAGAAAAAATATATTAATTAATAATTAATAATAAAATAATTGTTGATAGTTAATGTTTTTGTACTGTTTTGTGAAGTCGAAGCTGTTAGTGGGTAAATAAAAATACTTTATTAAAAATCTTTCTTTTTATTTATAAATACCATTATCACATTTGATTTATTAACAAAATTAAATGATCTGTCACAATATAAAAGTTAATATACGCTAATTCAGACTCATAGAATTTAATATAAATTCTCTAAATTAAAATAGATATACATAATTTGGGTAACTCTATAGAATTTTGTACATTACATAACACAACCTTGTGGCAATTTATTATTCATAAACTATGGCATTACCATGGCATCATCATCTATATTCCAAACGAAATTAAATGAACACTGGTATAAATATATTGAACATTTCAGGCGCCCAATTTTTTTTAGTTATATATATAGCAATACGAGAACCACAAGAATAGAACGAAATATAGAACTACGCGAGTCGATAATTATTAATCTATTCATAAATATTTGTATGTGATTGGAATGTACAGTACATTTTTTTATTGCGTTATAGGTCAGTAAAATTAGTATTAGATTATATACAACCATTTTGGCTATAAAAGGAACATAAACTGGAATTGCATTACATTTTCAAGTATACCAACTACTGGTAAAGAAAATATTGTATTCTAAAAAAATACTATTCCAATATCTACCATACATACCTACATACATATATTATCATGGTTATTCAAATTCTTAATACAAAATACAAATCTATTTACATTTTTGACTTATTCTAGTATAATACGTAATCAGGCACATCATGGCATGTCATTTCTGATTATATTATCACCCGAACACCACTTCACTTATTCCACATCCGAATCTTAAATTGTATAATTACTATTAGATATAATATTGCACTCTCTTATGTAATTGGGAAAGGCCTACTAGTTTCAGACCCGATAGCGGCCCTATGGTGTTAAATGTACTAATTTGTTGTTTGTTACTGCTAAATATGCATATATATACTGAGTAGACAAGTCACTTCGTTGTTTTTTTCAAAGGGTTTCAGATGGGCCCAAAACTAGTAGAGAAATACATAAGTGGGTGTAATCTTATATCCTTTAAGAATAACAATTGAGGAAATTTATTATTCTAACTTAAATTACTCGTTGATGATTTAAACTGGCAATTTAAACTTTTATAGTCATTCTATGACGCATGAAGCTATCTTAATTATGTTGTATGTGTTATATGAATATTCGATTTTTATTCTCTTAACAATGCTTAAGATTGATAAAATTGTACTATTATATAGTAATGAAATTATATGAATTTATATCAAAATTGTAGTACTAGCACATTAATCAGAATGGGCCATTGCTCACGTCAAATGGTTTACCTACAGTCTGTACGCAGATTGACAGAAAAAATTTCAAGCCAGTGTTTAACGCCTTGCTGTATATCTAAGCACAGATGGATACGAGCCATATAGACTGCAAAGAACAGCTATTGTTGAAACATACTGATACATTTTGTTCATTATTTAAAACTATGTTATACATCTACTGTAGCGTCATCGTTCTCCAAGGCCAGTTGGCTAATGTTCACGTAGTCCGGATGGCGTGAGAATACGTCTATTAGCTGACTGAATGACGGCCTCGCGTCTGGGTTGTACGCCCAACAGTCGAGCATCACTTGGTAGATTTCGTTGGGACAGTCTTCTGGTCTTTCCAGGCGTTTGCCGCTTTCTACTATTTGTATAGCCTATAAAAAAAAATCTTATGAAAAATCAGATCAGCTCTAATCATCAAATTATGAAAATGTTTATGAATTTCAATGGAACTTCCAAATGAAGGTAGGACAGAACAGGCTTCCATATTAAAATTTGGGGGCGCCCGATTGTCGCCTCAGTTAAATAGTACTTATTATAATGTGTTTCTTCTCGTCAGTAGGGTGGTCAGAACTCCTTAGGGGGCTAAGGTAAAATAATAGTGACATTTTATAGGTTCTGGTGATTTTTTAACATCAGAGGTACCTGGTTTTTTGTGCGAAAACCCCTTCGGATACCCCCCCGCCGGGCAGCGGGGGCGGTTATGTCGGGCTTGAACCGACTAAAACCGAATGCCGTCTCGGGTCTTCAGACGCCGGGGTGTAAGGTTGCCCATAAAGCATATCCCTCGCACCCCGACTGTTCCTCGCACCCCGACAACATCAGATGTACGTCGTGTGCTTGTATAAAAATAATTACGAACACAAAAAAAAGTGTTGATTCGTAATAAATTGTAGCAACTATTACAATGCCTTTAGATAAAAATAGATATTAGTGTAACTTTTCCCATACTTCGCAGACAATAATAGACTTATCGTTAAACACTTGCAGACAGATTCAGATAAGTTATAAAATAGTGTCAGAATCTGTGTTAAAGAAACTATTTATTGTGACAATTTGATTTAAATAATTGTCAGCTCTTTGAGAACCAAAATATACAAAGCGCACTTATTTACCTTCTTCATGTGGTCAGAAAAAGTTAGCACATAAATTCAACGTCATACTTATAAGGCATCATCATAGGTACTTATCTTTACATAGTATACATCAGTCGCTTCCCGATGTCTGTACGATTAGATCTTTTAAACTATTTTTGTTTATTTTGTTGAGATTGTTTGATTTTATGCATTATAGATAACCGAATGGTATAGGCCTCAGATGCAATCAGGACACAACGCTGAGATGATGATCACAAGTATTGCACAAAGCAAGCAGCACTTGGGTGGGACGGCAATAGGCTTGCACCCTATTACGTAGGACTAACAAACATACTTCGTGAAATGTGGGTGTTAATAAACTTCTGATTACCTCTTCACAGAAAAAAACTTAAGGAAAGCACAAAGCTAAACTAACCTCCATTCCTCTCATATCGCCATACGGTTGCTTCCCATACGAGAACATTTCCCATAACGTGACGCCATAGCTCCAGACGTCGCTAGCATGGCTGAATGTCCCATAGTTGTAGGACTCGGGCGCATACCACTTGATCGGCCATTTGCCACCTTGACTCGCCTTGTAGTACGAACTGTCTGTTGACAAAGCTCGCGATAGGCCGAAGTCGCTTATTTTGGCTTGATGTCTAGAAAAAAAATACAATCATTAATGTGGATTCAGACTCAGTATCAGTGGTCACATAAAAGTGGCCGCCAAAGGAAGATAAGGCCTTCAGCACCCTTCATAATGTACTGCTAAGAAGGGGATACTTTGCCTTTAAGAAGTACCACTATCGAAGCTCATAGAGTCGTGCCTCAGAGAGCACGTTAAGCCGTCGGTCCCGGTTGCCATACTAACAACAGTGGCAATTGTTTAGGGTAGTTGGAGCCTTAAAGAGTGCGACAAACTGGTCTAAATACAGAACTTCGAAATCGCCAGTGGATTGTGGAGGTCAGAGGCCAGTTGCTTCACAGGAAATATCAAAGGTCAGCCTTTTTATTAAACTGAAAGCCGACCCCAACTGGGTTGGCATAACGCTCGGATGATGACTCTAGACGCTTACTAGCGTAGGGCATACTATTGATAGGTACCTGCTAGCAAGCAGAATGTTCCGTGCCGCTAAATCGCGATGCACAAAACGACGCCTTTCCAGGTATCGCATTCCAGCTGCCACTTGACACGCCCATAACCTCAGTTCATACCCAGGAGAAGCTTTATCTGGGTGGCGTACTAGGAATTCTAGTAATGATCCCAAAGGCACTAGCTCTTGAATCATCGCCAATGGAGGGCCCTGTATGAAACAAAAAATAAATACTATTAGCAAATATAAATATTCTAGCTACAGCGCTATCTAGACCAAAAGTAAGTATAGTTTGCTGCCTTAGTGTTTAATAAGAAACTATTTAGCTGTCGTTCTGAGCAGATTGGAGGGATATTTCCAGTCGGGCGTAAGCGCCTGTGCTGCGTCGAGCATGTGCACGAACGCGGGTGCTTGTTTTGTGCAAATAATTATGGAGCTAATTTTGGGCAAAAAATATACTTATAATCGTGCAAAATCGTCCGTACGATTTGCATCACGTGCGGGCTCTCAGATGCGTAACAAGCACGACGCAGCGCAGGCACTTAGACTGGAACGGGTTATCTCCTTTTCTTATATGTTCTAATCATTTTCTTTTATAGGTCAGTAGGTGTTTGAAGTGATGTTCACGCTTAGTTGTCCTTAAAACTGATAATATTATCCAAGACATGGGTGTTAGTGGCACAGGTCGATCGGCGGATAACGATAAGAGATTGGTGTGAAACAACAAATCTTATACAATGTCCTTAGTTAATGAAAATATAACTTTTCGTCTTTCGTTACTTTGAAATCTACATGTATATTGTCATTTGACTGATGAGTAATAATTTTATCGATAGTATGTAATTCAAAATATACTAACCAAAGAAACTCCAATGAGCCTGACAATGCATCGATGCCTCACCGACATCATGACCTTGGCTTCAGAGAGGAACTCTTCCTTGTTGGTGTCGGTGTGTTGCACGTGCAGCGTCTTGACGGCCACCTGCTGCGGCGTCTGATCGGGCGACGCGTACGTCGCGCGGATCACTGTGCCGAACTCGCCCTCGCCTAGCACCGTCCCTAGGGTTAACTCCGACATAGGTATAAACTCTGTGAAAAAAAAAGATTGTTTTAATAGCTGTGTGTTTTATTGGAACCAAGAATGGTAGAACTACGGGGCCAAGTTAACCTTACCTGCAAGTCGGTACTCCTGCTGATTGCCAGATAAGGTTCGACGAGAAGGACGGGCGTAGGCTTCCCTCTCGGGGTTGGGGGTAAGACGGCAGTCGCTGCCATAAAAGCCGTATAAGTGAAACCAAAAGGAGGAGAAAGAGTCAGAGGACCACGGGATGCGTTCCCGATTGAATGCGGAGAACGATGCAATCAGGACAAAAATTCACGCAACAAAAAAGACGAAATATAACTGTACCTTGAAGTGTGGATAACTGGCCATCAGCGTTAACAGATATCTCATTGTAATTCTCAGCTAACGTCACTACCGCGCTGTTATTCGCCGGCACTTTGTAAGTGTCATTATCATCTGGCATATCATCGTTGTTGTTCATACTGTCGTTGTTGAAGTCAGATGAGAATGACAGATTTCTTGTGAGTAGTTCGAACATGTTGTTGTTTTGAGCAGACAGCTGTTTGTCGCTGAGTATGTCGTGTTTGACCAATGATAAGGACTGGTTCATGGTTGCTCGGCTCGCTGATAGTTTCTTTGTACGTGGCATTGTAGAGAACTGCAAACAATATGTTATATAAATAATAGCTGTAGCCCGCGACTCCGCCTGCGTAAAATTCTGATCCCGTTCATCTAGAGGTATAAAAATAGCTACTACACAAAAAAAGTATTAAGAATTGATCAGGCTGTTTAGGGGGAGTTCAATAACAAACACTGGGACTCGAGATTTTTTATAAATTAGGTGATTCTTCCGTAATATATCGTCGCTTGGGTTCTAACACCGCGGAATTCAAAATTAAGCCGACAGATGCATCGTTTGACCTGACCAATCAAATGCGGGGATTAAAACGAATGGTAACGAGTTAGTTAGAAAATAAAAACACCGCTTCAGTGTCGCAGAGATTTTTAAATTAATTTCATACTGTGAGGGATTTTAAAGTAAATAATAAAACAGTTTGTTTACATATTTGCTCTCCTGATAAGTTGTCTATTTTAATTTTCACCGATTCGCTAAATTCGCCGAGAACTTAAGCGACGATATAAAAACAACATTTATTTATTAGTATTTTATACGATTCCGTAATGTAGATCTAGCCTTCACATTACGCGAGGTTATAAGCTTATAGTTATGACCACGTATGTAGGCGCTGCAATCGGGATTCAGGATGTATTTTACGAAATTTTCCCATGCGAAACCGGGATGCGTTAACCAGTTACATAGACTAAATTAAAAAGTGTTGAGTATATAAATAACTTACCTCAGGTAATGGAGGTTTAGGCTTAGGAGGGACAGGCGTCGTTAACCGGGTAGGTAAACCATCAGGCACAGTACTGTAATGTTCTATTAATCTCTCTAAACATTCTAGGTATGGTCCATCATCTATGAACAGCCAGGTATGCTGAAATGATATAAAACATATGTATTAGGTTTTTTTTTAATGGAGTAGAACAGTTTTTTTTTGCTACCACTGATGATGTCACGCAAGTCATTTAATGATTATGCGCACTGTAACCAGATTCGTTTTTAAATCGCAATGCGCTGATCTGCATAATTCAACATGTTTATGTTGACTAACGACCGGCAAGATTGAACGTAGACTAAACTAGGAACGCGAAAAGAGGCGGCAATATTAAAGAATCTAATACCTATTAAAAAAAGTAGTTTTCATGTTTTTGAAGTTTTTATGTACAGAGATTATTGCAATGTAAGTAATTACCTCTTTCCTAATGATAAAGTTGTAAGGTGTATTTTCGCTAAGCATTGTAAGCACATAAGCGCTATTATGCCTTTCGCTGTAGCGAACTAAGAATACACCATCTGACATCTTTCCTTCCAAGCTGTGAATTTTACAATACTCTTCGAGAATCTTCACTGCTTCCTCCCGATTTAATGTGCCGTGGTACCAGTGAATCTTCGAAGTGTTTGGTTGATCTGGTTGATAATTTTCTGTAAAATCAATTTATTTATATAATATCTTGACATAAAACTATTTAATTAAGAGCAAAAGAAGCTAAAAGTAGCTTATGTCACTATCTTAATGATATAAATATTAACTTACTCAATAACTGGAAACATTCAGTATGACCGTATTGTTTTGCTAAATCTGCTGGTGTATCGTGCGTCAATGTTCTTGGACGCGCTGGTGCCTTAAGCTTTAGTAGAACCTTAAAGATGCGGAAAAAGCCTGTGTTAATAAAATGTTATTTATAAAACAATCGGAGCCTGCTTGAGGCTTTCTGCTGCCTCATGCGTGTGTGCGCAGTGGGCGTTGGCGCTGCATGCACGCTTGCGGCTAAATTGCGGCACCCATACCGTGCACAAGCCTGAGGCAGCGGACAGCCTTAGCAATAGAACATTTTTCCCACTTTCACACAAATAAGAAAATTCTGTTGTTGTTCTCGAACTATAATAGATTCCATTCGAAATCTTGCGTTTATTAGAAAACTTTATAGTTCTGTCAAACTAGCTTAGAATGGTTTTTGAGACAAGATTATTGTTGCCAATGTTTATAAATAAGGGGGTAACGCTGGGTAAATATCACTCAAATAGAAAAAAATAAGAACTTAGCAACAAAATCAATTTTCAATCCTAATTTATGAAACTCGTGTAATTGATATAGCTTTTATAGTATTGACAACTGATACAAACATACATACAAACTACAGAAAGAATAATATGTGAGTCTCAACTGAGTATACTGAGTATACAGTCTGAGTCTGAGGACTGGGAAGCTGTAAAAGGAAGCCAGTGCTACTAATATTATATTTATTCCCTTCATCGCTAGAAAAAGATATTGTAATACCTTGACGCATTCTATATGTCCTCTCTGAGCGGCGTCATGTAGTGGCACTTTGCCGCTTGGCGCGTGCCTCATCTGGTAGTTGGCATTTCCTTTTGTAACTAGCAGTTCCGTTGTACTGGCAAGGTTGTTCTGACATGTGTACTGTAAATAAAATAGTAATTTTATTTCACAATCTCAAGAGTAATAATGCGTAATAATAAACGATTACAAGTGTGGGGACATAGCTTTACGTACTGTGAGGACACAGCTGTACTGTACCTGCTAAGTAAGCAAATATTGTACTGAATTGCAACAAAGACCCAGTCTCGGGCTTGTCGGGCTGCGTGTCGGTCATACACTCTAATAAATTACCTTGTTCACAAACCTTAGTTTACTCATTGGTTCCTCTAGTTACAGTCCGACCCCGGGACTCTACACAAGCAAAGGAGAGTCGTCTTCACTGGTGTGGTAAGGAACGTTGAAGGGAAAATTGTTGAAATAAATTGGGTGGAACTGCCTATGACAATCACACCAATGATGCGAATATAGTAATGCTACTTCAGTAACAATAAACGCATAAAATTGTAATATACTATACTCCCGGCCGCCTAGAATAGTAATGCCAAACCACCTCTTCACGTGGGTGTCGTAGAAGGCGTTCAGCCGTTACCCTACGGGGACAGCAGGTGTGACTATATGTATAGGCATGTCTATGCTATAATTATAAAGAAGTAAAGTGAGGTTGTCGGAGGTAATCTCCGGATCTACTGAACGAATTTTTAAAATTGTTTTACCAATAGAAAGCCACATTATTTGTGTCATAGGCTATGTATACATATATCATCACGCTACTAACAAAGGGAGCAGAGCAGTAATCATAAATCTGGTAGATTCCCATACGGGAAATATATGGGTTAAAGGGGTGCAACAGAGTTCAAAATTCGCCGCGGGCGAAGCCTACTAGCCATACTAGTTAGTATGTAATAAATTAATTAACAGTCAACAGTTCTACGACTGTAGAACTATTGAATAGTAGCAAATTTATCTCTGTCATAAGAGCCTGTAGCAATGTTTGTTTTGATACTTATTTTTAATCACTCTGAGCAGTTACTTCAAGACTATTGATTAAACATACAAGTTATATATTAACTCAGTTAACCATAGGCAGCGAGAAAACCTAAAGATATAATTATACAATAGACTGTGTCACAGTTTTTCCAACGGACACCGGATTGGTTTTGTCAGATAAGAAGGGGAATATCCAAAAATAACATTGTTTCTAAAACAAGGAAAAGTTTTCTTCATAGTAGTTAGTACAGTGAGTCATATACTATTCAATAACGTGTATGAAACATAAGTGTATAGGGGCCCTACCAAGATCCAAACCAACTTCACCTGTATACCTGCTGATTAATAAATAAATAAATACATAGCAAAAATAAAAAGAAACAAAAAATAAATACACATTATTGAATAGTATATGACCCATTGTACTTATATTGGCAGTCAGAGCCTCTTCTAACATAGACTTTCCTCTCGGGGTTGGGAGGCCAGACGACAGTCACCCCGGTATAAGTCAAAGCGAAAGGAGGAGTAAGAGAACCTCGGGCTCTGACGTCCACTAAAATAATGGTTATGTACAGTATAGCTCATAGAACTTACATGCAAAGGCGTATAACCGAAGGAATCTCTCACGTTGACGGTTGCTCCACTCTCAATCAGCTTCGCAAGGATATTGTCGCGACCAGCTCTAGCAGCGATATGCACGGCGGTTTGGCCATCCTGATTTTTTGCATCGCGACTGCGGTATCCGCATGCCAGCATCTGCGACACTATGTTGTAATCACCGGCTTCCGTAGCCCTGTTGAGAAAAATGCTCAGTCAAATTCGTGCAATGAATAATGAATATTATGAGTTTAGGATTGAAATTCTAGCGCCAGGCTTATGAAAATAGCGTTATTATAATCACGATAATAACTATTTATCATCATATACCTGCCTTTGTCCCATATTTATCGCTTTTCATACCATACCGGCTGCTTGCTTCTCAACTTTTCATTCACTGGTGCAACTATCAAACTTCCTCTAGTGCTAATTTCTTATTCTGGTCATTTTCATCACACTACACATCCACCTTAGCATTAGCTATCTACACTACATGCAGTCGTCTTTCATCAGTCGCTTTTAAACCCACGAAAAGATAAACATTAATTTAAAAAAGAAATGGTATCTCAACAGCTCTATAGACGTAGATTCACGTTATGGCATACTGAAAGGGTTTCGAACCTAGCAACTTCTCGATTGCAAGTTCAACGCCTTAACCGTAACACCACAGCCTACTTGTGTATTAACTACAAAAAAAAAACACTGCAATGATGCCTGTAAAACTATAATAGTTTATGTACGGAAACCTGACTCATCTATCATAATTAACTTGCATTAACATAGTTAATTAAGACAATGAATTCGACAATAGATTAAAACTAGTAAGTATTTAAATACAATGTGCGTGACAATGAATCACTAACATAAACAATGATTCATGTTGCCAAACACAGATGTCCGAATCTGAAGCTAATCGTTGTCATATTGTTAGAGAGCATTAAACATTCCCAATGTATGAGTAATAACAACTCTTATTGGTATTCACTTGACTTGGATTAGTTGACACTGAGAAGTCACCGGCTTATTTGTGTTTAAGTAAAGTGGTATAGGTATGTACGCGTAAACGTAGTCAGTAAGAAAAGTACACAAACACAATTAAGTATAATTATATAATGGCATATGCAGAGGTTTTTAGGGTTCCGTAGTCAAATGGCTAAAAACGGATCCCTTATAGATTCGTCATGTCTGTCTGTCTGGGCTATGTCACAGCCACTTTTTCTGAAACTATAAGAACTATGCTGTTCAAACTTGGTAAGTAGATGTATTATGTAAACCGCATTAAGATTTTCACACAAAAATAGAAAAAAAAACTTAGAACTGCAACTAAAACAATTTTTTTTTTCAAACCCGTTTTTTTTTACGTGTGTAATATCTATGGGTAGGTCTTCAAAAATTATATTGAGGTTACTAATATAATTTTTTTCAATACTGAATCGTTTACGCGAGAGACACTTCCAAAGCGGTAAAATCCCCCACCCCCCGTAACATATAAAATAAGAGAAAGATAAAACTAAAACAAATATATGATGTACATTACCATGTTAACTTCCACCGAAAATTGGTTTTATATATAATAATCTATGATTGGTTTGAACAAGATCTAGTAAGTAGTTTTTTTTAATACGTCATAAATCGTAAACCATAATTTACCTTTCATTCAATTAACTCAAATATAAAAAAAATAAAAAAACATTTAATTTCATAAACATAAACCGTGAACCATTATTTTCTAATAAATCTGTAATAGGTAAAGTAAATAACAATTATAATTCGCGCGGGGCGTGGCTTGAACGAACTACAAGAACTTTTATAGGTATTATGTTACTAAAAAAAAAAAAACATGGGCGAGTCCGACTCGCACTTAGCCGGTTTTTTGTATTATGCACCCGCATTTCAACAGCTATCTCTTTGGATCCCAAGTTATACGTCATTTTAGGTCTAATTACTAATTTATCGCCTATAATAGGTACAATTACACACAAAAAACTGTTGAAATAGATGAAATAACGATGAGAGTGTGTTTGAAATAGCTAGCGTGTAAAAAATAATGATCACTAACCATGAATAGTAAATGATTGTATAAAAAATTAACAATCAGATATTGTAAAAAATCATTATTTAACTACAGAATACTTTTTATATGGTCTAAATTCACTACAACTACTTACATACAATTAAATATTCTCAACAGCCTTACACAAGGATGTGATTACACGAACTCAACAACACATGGTGACTACTTGACTCAATTATTTTGGAACACATTTGGTATTCCAATCAGTGTACATTACAAAATCATCTTGTCATAAAGCATGCTAAGAATTTTTATGCTATACAAATCATGGTGAGTATATGTCACTACGACTACTGTCCTTCTTTTGATATTTATTGAATAAACATATTGAACAATGCGCTCAACAGGAAATTGTCAATAAACTTGTCAGCAATTGTATTAAATTACAAGCAATATGCAATATAAGTAAATTTCAGTACAATAACCCCTTATGTGGATGATGTTATTCAATTTTAGATGGTATTGTACAAAATTATGTAGAGATGTATCTGATATTTAAAGAATTTTCCAATGACTTGTAATATATTACCGCATAACATTATGTTGCTGATTGATGATTACCATATAGGATGATTTGATGACCAACATTGGTCAAGAGTAAATCAAAAGAAATAAATATGAATTAATTGTCTAAATTGACTAAATTCGCTTTTTTTTATATGTATAAAATTGCCTATGAATAGGAAAAGTATGTAAGGATTAAAATAATGTCGTCAGCGGTGACATGATAACAAAACACATAGCAGCGGGGAGTTTGCTGACAGAAGTGAAAATGCATTAATTGCAGGCCAAGTACAACATAGCACACTCATAGCTATAAGTATAGTGGTAGCATGTCATTGACGCGAATACATGATATTCCACACACACTGAACACCTGAACTGAACATAGCATCATATCATTCTCCGAGCCTTTTTCCAACTCAGTTGGGTTAGGCTTTTTCAGTCTTACTCTGAAGCAGCAAAACTACTATATTTTCCGTGAAGTGACTGCCATCTGACACAACCCAAAGGCGATATCGAAGTTCTATAGTTACACCAGTTGTCGGACTTTTCAGGGCTTCAACTACCCGTAACGATTGCCATAGATGTTCATATAGCAACCAGGACTGATGGCTTAACGTGCTTTCCAAGGTACGAAGAGGTCTAAATATCTCTACGACTGACCTGGCTAGGATTGCTTAACTTTGCAATGTGTTAGCCTACTCGGTTATCACTTAGTCACAAGCCCCTCAGCCACTTAACACAACATCATAGTAAAGCAAAATTTTAACAGTACAAATTGTTAAGAAGATGTTGTGATCATAAATAATGATAACAGTAAACAAATAGAAACTCATTGGAACAATTCAATAGATACAACAAACTAACAAAGGCTATTCAGTAATAGCTAAAGAATGTCACTCAACTTCATTCAGTCACACAATAAATTAAGGGAACATATAACAAACGATAAATTAAGGACAATCTATGAAGCTCTCAGCTTAATAGAACTTCCTACTTGGACAAGATATCATCTCAAATGTTTTCCCCTGTCCTTTTTAATTACTGGATGCATGCAACATTAGCTTCTGTGTTTTAATTTATTGTGTTTTGAAAGAAAACATTGGATATTGTAGTCCTGCATATTATAAAGATTCATCATTAATTCACAGATTTGTTGTATGTTGTGAACAATTGAAATCCTTTATTTCTCTTATAAAGTACACTTAATGTCTTGTTGAAAAGAAGTAGATCCATAACGCTCTAGAAAGTGCAGTGTATAGTCATAGAATATTTATTTATTTGTTTTATTAGTGATCTAAATGTGTTAATTTGTTGTAGCTGCACAACTTTTCAGCTGATTTATTCTCACTACATTATTATTTTGTATTTATAATTACAACATAAAATGATGACAATAATTGTATTAAATCTAAAAAAATATCTGACCATATATAATTTAAGACAAAGAAATGAACCAAAGCAATATATTTTTTTATAATCAAGTACTAAAAAAATTATTGTGCGTCACAGAAACTTAAAAAACACAAATTTAATGGATTTATCTATATTCTGAGAACAACTCTGTTAATCACAGTTTCACTAAAGGTGTATACATATATACTACTAGGACTATATACTATATATCTAACTACATGAGAAATGCTGGCAGTTAGCAAATGGAGAGTAAAATAAAAATATAGAAACTTCATAAGAAAATTGTATGATGTTTATCTAATTAGTAAAACATAAAAAACATAACTTCACGCCTGTATCCCCGAAGAGGTAGTATTATTAATACTAATAAGTATCTAATATAAATTTAATAAGAAAACTTACCTATGTAGAAGATTTGTAGTGCCTTGGGTACGAGATTCATGAGGTGGTGGTTGGCCTTTACAAACAACTGATAGTCTTGTCACTAGTCCATTAGAGTCTCCACGATAGTGTTGTATAAGCGTATCCAATCCATGCACTGTTGTGTGCTCTTCTATAGAGAAAAAGGCATCCTCTCCGTGCCTTCTTATCTGATAATGAACCACTTCACCCTTTAAATAAAGAAAACATTACTTAATATTTTTATTCCAATTGGAATGTAACTACATATAGATAATATATCAATTACATAAAATACAAATTCAACTAAAATTAATCAATCTTATGCTTTTTATTATTGTTTACTAAGCTCACTAACAAAAGTTTTAGCTTTTGAGGTTATACAAACTTGCTAAGTGTTAAGACTGACCTGATGCAGAACTGAGAGCACATAATCACCATGGGAAGTGTTGCTTTCTCGTACCAAGAATACACCATCTTCACCTTCTGTAACCAGTTTTATAGTATAAATAAAATTATCAACAAGTTAATAGTAAAAATATTGATGTAACAATAATAATAAACAAAGTTTGTTTATTACGAACTGACCCTCTTTGAGTAGCTTCTCAGCAGTATCTCGTGATATTTTCCCATGAAACCAGTTGACGTTATCCTCTCTGTTCATTCTTAACAAAAAAGAGTTTGTCTGAAAAGTTAATTTAAAACTTGTTAAACAAGTATAATCACAGATGACACAAAACTTTTCTTCAACATTTCTCATTCAATCAGGCCGCTAGTACATCAAAATAGGTAGTTTATACAAAGAATGTTAATAAAAATACATATTTTGGAAGTATACTTCATTTAAGATTTAGTTATTTAAATTTATACACAGCGTACGCCATAAAGTTTAAGAACTGCTGTTATGTAGCCATTTTTATATCTATTTCGTTCATACACTTCTCGTAAGGCAAATATAATGTACAAAATATGTGAAGTGAGGAAGAACTTATCTTCAGTCTCGTTCTAAACTACAATTTCTGCGCTTTGTTAAAAAGAGACCGGCACAGTGACATAGGTATTTTTTATTTATCCGTATAATATTGGAAACGTCAGGTCGACTACAATGGTCAAATATGAAACTGATAAGAAATTTTAGGATGATTCATACTTTTTATAACTTGTAATATTTATTATAGTATTTTATATGAATATGCTTGTTATTTATAATTAATAGGATTAAATAAAACTTACCTTCAAAAGTATGAATGACGTCATGGTTGTTATCATGATATCCAACTTAGGAAACACAAAAATATTTACAAATTTATTCCGTACACGTATTTTTAATAATATTTTCTTCGCTTTTTAGTAACACACATATTTTAAATTTATTAATCTTATTAATATCTTTGCACAAAGTATTCCGTTAAAAGCGCAGCGCGGTGAGCGGAGTGCGTCAAAGCAAGCAGCCGGCAGACAGGCGCGGTATCCCCAACTCTGCCTTCCAGCGAATGACTCATAGCAAGGTCAATTCCGAGAAATGAATCACCAACGTACTCAGTTCTACAATGCTTTATGTAGTACGCATTCCCCCACAACATTGCTACGTTATTATAATTCTTAATTATTAGAAGTCACATAACTATCTATACCTACTTACTTACTAAAGAAATAAATAGTTAGATTTATGTATGCTTGGGTAGTATGGTTAGGCTGTAGAGTTGTACATACAATTTATTATCGAGTTGTGCGTTAAAATTTATAAATGTTGCATGAAACCAAGAAGCGTAAGATACATTTTCGGTAGGATTTCTGATCTACTTAGACCTTTCGAGATCGACAGATATGATATGGTTGACTACCTCAGCGGTGTGGTGCCTAGGCAAGTAGCGAGTAGACACGGCTACTGTGCTGGAGGACTCGTGTTAGACTTCTAGGTCGGACAAAAAGTGTTGTTGAGGTTTCTCTTAGGAATTTCTGACTTTTCTCAGCAGCAGCCCGGAGTATTAAATAAGTCCAGTTGATAGCATTAAGTGTAAGTACATCCGTGGGGATTTTTCTTATATTCTTCTTATATTATTTTTTCAAAAAATATGGAAATTGAAATTGTCCTCAACAGTTACAGTGCACTATTGCGAATATCTACCTTTTTTGTATACATATATGTATAATATCAGCACAGTAGTTCGGTATAAGGAACTACTGACCGATTTTAGCCCCTATTTTAACTTTAATTGAATAGTAACTTTTTATTACTTTAGTCTCCAAAAAATTAAATTACATTACATTAGAATCAAAATCAGTGCAGCTAGTTAGTTATGAAAGCATTAATATACGTATGCATTAATAAATCAAATTAAGTAAAAATTTATAATATTTAAGATTACTTATTAAATTTGAAATTAATTTTATTATGCACTATATACATATAACGCAACGTAAACTGAGATAAATGTGATTTTCTCTTGCACTCCATACATTCGCTCACACACCTGTGTATGGAGCGTTTTTAAACGGCTCAAGAAATTGAATTTTAAAAATCAAATACTTTTAAAACTAAAATTAGCTATTAACTAACTAAAAATAAAATTTGAATAAGAATATTATTTACTTTGGGAGTTCATTCTTTTATTATAAAATGTACATTTTTCGACAATATTTTTTTTTGTCAACATCCCTATTTTTGTAAACTCGTAGGTAGGTACATGCACAGCTTCGCAATGTGCGATGAGTCACAAGATCTGTAAATATTGCATGATAGATAGGTACCGAATGAATCAAAGATACCTACTTACGCCATTATTAGATAATATGGCGTTTAAAAGTAGGCAGATAAGTACATAATCTGACAGATAAGGTGCCTAATATTTACCTAGTTACGAGTAGGTACTTAGGCAACTGATAAAGCATTGCTTCATTTTTTTTGCTTCCTTTTAGAATTAAACTAGGTAGGTATAATGTCGCCGCACTATTCTCGCTTCTCGACATAAAATAAATAATTAGACAATTTTAGAATTGTACAATTTGATCTAGACCCAAACCACAGTACACTAAGACACCTTACCGTGCCCAAACTAAGTAGAGCTTGTCATATGGGTTCTAGAATGCGTATAAATATAATATATTTAGATTTAGATTTTTTGTAATTATACGGAGAAACACCCAGACAAGAAGAAAATCCATGCATACTAATATTTATACGAACCTGCGATCGAACGGGAACCGAACCCGCAATTTTTGTCTTGGCAGTCGAATGCTAACACTACACCACAGAAGTCGTCTAACGTCGAAAGAATATGTATGACACGATAGTTTTACAATGCCTTGAAACTAAAATAATTATAACATAAACAAAAACATAACACATAACATAAACTCACGCCTTTATCCTCGAAGGGGTAGGCAGAGGTGCTAGCACCCACATTTCGCCAGTTTATGTTTAGGTCCCAATGTAATAGGTGGCGAGCATATTGCCATTAACCGGGCACTTATAAACCTGCGATAAATACACACATAACTTCGAAAAGCATCGAAAAGTCATTGGTGTGTGCCATGGTAAAACCTGGGATCGAACCTGAGACATCGTCTCAGCAGTCCATTACACATACCACTAGGCTACCGCGGTTATTAATTTAATAATCTTTTATATATAAAAATGAATTGCTGTTCGTTAGTCTCGCTAAAACTCGAGAACGGCTGGACCGATTTGGCTAATTTTGGTCTTGAATTATTTGTGGAAGTCCAGAGAAGGTTTAAAAGGTGCTATCGATTGAGGCAGTACGAAGTCTGCCGGGTCAGCTAGTAAATAATAATTTTATTAAAATATAATAATACAGAAAACTATACTTACAACTATTCCAATTATACTAAACCTAAACTGCATCATGGAATTCGTAAGTCTTTATTGGTTGTATAAAAATGTATATTGCATCCTTACTACTACTAAATACCTGTCTAGACTGATTTAGCCATTTACGTACCAACTGCGGACGAAGGCTTCAGGTAGGTAAGTAGACCCGAGACGGCGTGCGGTTTTAGTCGGTTCAAGCCCGACATAACCGCCCCCGCTGGCTGGCGAGGGGTATCCGAAGGGATTTCCGCACGAAAAAAAAAAGCACCTACTTACCTATACTTATATGTTTTAATTTTCTGAAATAAATAGTGATACTTAGCTATAAGCGTAAAAGGGGGTGTGTACCTACCAACCTACATGGGGCCCCACTACGATCTTTGGGGACCAAGCCAACCTTACCTGCCTGCTGGTGCACCTGCTATTGACCTGCTATTTCCTCAGGGCTTAAACACCAAGTCAGACGGCAGTCGCTCCGTAAAAGCTGAAATAAATGAAATTATGGAAAGGAGGAGCAGAAGAGCGGACTGCGGGCTACAAAGTGCAAGGTTTGGATGCAAGTGAGATTGGCGCTCGAATGACGAAGAAGAGAGGTACTGCCCCAGTTAGAGGTGTAAAGTTGAAACAGAAACGCCCGTTATATCCTAGATCCTCGTGTAATATACATTTCGTTTTATCTTTATTTACTGTTTATACAGCAAACTACAAATCATCGTGTCTTAAAAAAAAGGAAAAAGATACGGGTCCTTGCCTACCTATTTTGATTACATATCTATGTTCTAGATCAAGAGAATTAATTACTAGTCTATGCCGCAGACTACTCTTATCGTTTTAGCGGTCGTAAATAATAACGTATCTGCTCGAATACCTTGTTTTTATTTAAATTCTGAATGTCATTATCCGATTGACAAAGATGCGCCAGATTTATCTTTGACATCGTTCTGTTTACAAGATGGAAATCTTAAAATATCACCTTATTTATGAATATGAGTTTCACCGTGACATCAGTGGCGCTAGTGAAATAGCTCGAAGGATTAATTATGTGAACTGAAACTACTAATGTCTGATTTATTTATCATCAGCTCAACAGTTTTGTTCATATTTTATTTATTAGTTTTTTTAGTTCAATGCTCAAGCTTTTAAATAAGGTGAAAAGTAATGTGAGTAACGAAGTGATGGTATTAGAAGTTTGTATTTACCGCAATGTACGTAAAGTATTAGTTAGTAAAGGAAACGGGGGCGACAACATTCTTCATCATAATATTATGAGCTGTCGTGTGAATTCCAATCATTACAAATAAACAACACGTACGACGCTTAACTTCAAGAATATTAGTAATACTGGTAATATTTACATCCTGCAAAAATAATGTTAACTACATGAAGACAAAACATTTACTTTGAAAATGAATTACAGTAAAAAAATTATAATGACAATAAGGTACCTAATTTTGTTCAAAATTCTCCCTGTTGGATTAACGTAAAATACTTATGCGATCTGGGGTGGAATTACGTGCAAAGATCGTGTGAGAAACTTCCGCATGCGCGGCAGATTTCTTGTCCGTGAAATACAGGTGAGTCGCCTTTTCTGGTACTGCCACGTTTTGCGGCGATTGCCAGGCTACGTGTGGGTAATATAACAAATGACTTGCCATACCACCTCCGCCGGGCCACAGTAGGAGGGGTAGACCCAATAAGTTAGTGGCTTGACGTCTGTAATGCGTGCCAATTTTCTCACTGGTAGTGATGCCAAACAGTGTGTGAAGTGGGAGACTAAAATTCGGAAAGTGGACCTTGGACCCTGTGGTGAGAGCCTCGGATGGGATCGGGACATAATCGAGATGATGATGTGAGAAAACGTCAGGAATAATCACCTTTTTAGTAATAATGTCTGGTAACTCCAGAGTTCAGTTGGCTCTCCATATAAAGAGCATTGTTGATTTTATCTGCCACTGTAAAGTGTAATCGGTATGTACGTCAGTAAGTAAGAGAATGATATTTACGAATAGACGTGCATTTACACGAAGAATACTCTACCTCTTTCATGCTGACAATCTCATGACTAAATGCACTAACTAGAATTTTAACACTTATTGAGGTAACCTCAAGTCTTATTTAGTCATGAAGGCTCAACGGAGACTACTTAGTTTATGTACACAGACAGATTGACTCATGTACGGCATTCTATATTATCCTGTCATAAGACATGTTATTGTCTCATCATAAAACTATCCGTACTAAAATTGTAGATAAATTAGTTGTGTCTGTACATGGGAGATTTAAAAAAAAATACTTAGGTTATGTTAAATGAACGATTCTGAACACATTTTTTTTGGAATTTGTATCTTATATACCAGATGACGCCCGTGGCTCCGCCCGCGCGGAGGTTGGTTATCGCTTTTTGGTCATATCTTCGGATCTACTTAACCACTTGCAATCAAACATACTGCAGTATAAGTCTGACCAAGACCTCTCTGATAGAAAAAACAGCATCAAAAGAAGTTTTTGCGTCCATCGCGAACAGACAAACAGACAAGAATTCCAAAAAAAATATTTTTGTGGTTAGGTTATTAGGTTAGGTTAACCCAAGTATATTTTTTAAATATCTCCAATGCATAGACACAGCTAAAATACATTTTTATAATAGAATAGATGGAAAGGTCTGCAGGAATCTACGGCCCCTATTTAAGAGAACTAAAATATTTAGGGCCATGTTATATATCCCATAGGTCTGTAAGAACTGAGTTACCAAATACAGATTTTTTTTTATAATCCCACATGTAGTATGAATGTAGTTTCAGAGATTAGCGCGTTCTAGCAAACAAACTCTTCAGCTTTATTATTTGTATAGGAAAGGAAGATATAGATAAGCTGAAAAGTAATGATAATAAAACTAGGAAAAAACACATGGTACCTACTGTAAGATGAGAGAACGCAATCACATACAGCAGGCGGAGCCGCTAGAGTCTGAGATCTGTCTGATTGTTCGCGAAAATCTCAAAAACTACTGCACCGATTTATATAGGTACTGTTTTCACCAATGGATAGAGTAGTTCTCGAGGAAGGTTTTAGAATATAATGTGTCTACTTTTTGAATACATTGACTAAAATATACTGAGACTTCTGGGAGATTTCAAAGTAAACGCTACCTAAACCATTTAGAAAGTTCTTGGTCAGACTAAAATCTGCCGTATGTTTAATTGCAAAAGGCATTTTGACTATATTTAAAATATTGTACGAATTGTTGTCATCCTAATAAAATCATCAATCATCAGTTAGAAGTATTATAAAGTCGTAGTCTGAAAAAATAGACGACAATTCTTCCCCCCACCCCCCAGTCAAATCATCAACTCGGTTTTGGGGGACTAAGAATGTAGCACATGTAAAAATATAATTTAATAAATAAATTAGAAAAAAAATAATTACTTAATCATAATGTAGGTAAAATGTTCCATTCTACGTCATTAGGTTAAAGTTCCGGTGTCTAAGCATTTAGAAAGCATTTGCTGTATATACCGCCTAGAGCATGCAGTGGACAAACCAGTTTTAAAGTTTGTTTACCTCACGAATGTAATGTTTATTTACTTTCATTCGTCGCTGGATTCCTTGCGACCTGTCCACATCCTCTATCTGCATAGAATACCTGGTTTAGTCTGCCATTGTCTGGGATTCGACTGCATTTCTTTGAGGTAGTAAGCGTCTATTATTTACCTATCTACAGGGTTTTCCAATAAGAGGTGTTATTTTAGTATTCAAAGAAAAATGCAATTTTTTAAGATAAATATAATCGGCTGTTGTTTTTATAATAAAGAGGAAGGTATGCCGTTAATAATGGAAGATAACATCAGCCAAATGGCCACCACGACCACGCTTACAGGACCATATATTTTTAATGAAATTTTGCATAACCAAATCGCAAAGTGGCTGTCCTATGTCCTCGATAGCCTCACGACTTCCATCTTTGAGGTCTTGAATCGATGCTGGGCTGTTGGCGTAGACCTTATCTTTCACGTGGCCCCAAAGGAAGAAGTCGCAAGGTGTTAAATCACAAGATCTCGGTGGCCAATTGTGATCACCTCTTCGAGAGATAACACGGTCAGGAAACTTTTCCCGTAAAAGAGCAATGGTTTCGTTGCGTCTTGTTGAAAGTAAACGTTGTCCAGATCAATACCATCCAACTCCGGCCATAAAAAATCATTAATCATCTCTCGATAGCGCAATCCATTCACCGTAAGTGTTGATCCAACCTCATTTTCGAAAAAGTAAGGTCCAATGACCCCACCGGACCATAAACCGCACCAAACAGTCACACGTTGAGGATGGAGAGGCTTCTCAACAATAACTCTTGGGTTTTCCGTGCCCCAAATGCGACAATTTTGCTTGTTGACATAGCCTCCAAGGTGGCAATGGGCCTCATCAGTCAAGATGATTTTTCGATGGAATTCCGGATCATTTTCATGCATTTCAACTACCCAATCAGCAAAGACACGACGTTGTTGATGATCGGCCGGCTTGAGTTCTTGTGTTAACTGAACTTTATAAGCCTTAAGACCCAAGTCTTTATGCAAAATACGGTGTAAAGACTGCCCAATTCCAATTTGTGGAATGCCCAATTCCAAAGAACTACGAGGAATGGACAAACCTGCGTTTTCTTCAACACTTTGGGCTACAGCAGCAATATTCTCAGTTGTTCTTGAGCCACGTTCACGGGTAGTTTTATTCTTCACATCACTAACTTGTCCCTTTTTTTTCTATTTTTCTTATTATTCTATTTTTCCACCAATTTCTGTATTGCGGTCCGACAAGGTGCTTCACGACGACCAAAAAATGCTTTAGTTTTGCGAACTGTGACTGCAAGATTTTCAACATTTTTGTAGTGAATTTTAATAATTTCAATGCGTTGTTGAAGCGTGTATCGTTTCATTTTTAGTAATGGCGTAGTTTCTACTTGTCAAATGTCAAAAAATAGAAGCTTTAAAAGTGACAGCTACCGAAATACCGGGTGATTCAAAATAACACCTCTTGTTGGAAAACCCTTTAAATATTATTAAACTATAACTCGATTGCAGCGCCCTCGGACCCGGAAGGTCTAATAGTAAATATAAGATAGAAGGTTTAAAATTGAATCGTGCTTCTTACTTTGTTAATGACGGACTTTTATCTTTTATCTTTTACCCCCTCAGTAGCAAAATATGAAAAACGCTGATACAGAAGCACCTTTATGAAATTTCGTGCTTCTTACTTCGAAAATGAGGAACTTTCCATATAATCGTTCATCGCCTATGTTACCCCTTAGTAGTAAAATTTTGAAAGACGCTGATACATGTATTCATTTATTTCTGAAAAGACGTACTTGTATGAAATTTCATGCTTCCATCTTCAAAGGTGATCAACATCCCATATATTTACACTTTCAACCCCTATTTGACCCACTAAGGGGTAAATTTAAAAAAAATTTGATACACGTGTTCATTCAATTGTAACCAGTAGGAGGTGTATGAAATTTTGAGTTTCTTAATTTGAAATTGACAGACATCTATACAATGTCTTTTACGCGTCCACATCTAAACCCCTGAACTGATTTTGATGAAATTTGGTACAGAGATTGACTAGAGCTTGAGAATGGACAAGGGCTATGTTTGGTCACAACAACTAACATCCACGTTGGCGCAGCCGAAGACAACAGTCAGTAGAATACTATATTTGACCAATTACCTAATATAATAGAAACAACCATTCATACATACAAAAATTGCAATTTGCAAATGCAGTAATCAAATCCGCAACCTCTGAAATATCAGTCAAATGCTCTACTACCACGTCACACCATACAGGCCGTCGAATATCGACTAAATGTAATAAATATGCGAGATCAAAAGGTACGAATATAATATAAACACATCAAATTAATTCAATGCGTTTATTACGCAAAACAATTTAGTCAGTCAATGCTAGTGTAGAAGCAATCATTAAGCAATAGTTGCTTAACCATGGCAGCCAACCAGCAAAAGTAGATACAATTATTTATTCCAACTCGAAGGTAGCCAGAATGGCTACGGTCGCTGGGCCTCGGGTGACTCATTGTGCTTTCTACCATCACTGAGCCAGTGGGTAGCGGTCGATGACACAAGCCTGTTTATTCCTCATTCGTACCTAACGCGTACCTACTAGTACTCTGTATTGTGCTGAAATTCTGGTATCGCGTTTCATGAATTATTCTTTTTTGTAACTAACTTATGTCAAGGCAAGAGCCTTTAACTAGGACGTTTAGTGTAGTTTTGTTCATTTTTATTAGGGTTGATGAGCCCAATGGTACCTATACGACAGGACAGATCATAATCTTAATAATAGATAAGTTAATTGTTATATTATCATTATGATATTTGTCAACATTGTTTTACAGACAGTTTTGAAGTAACTTGTGTGCTTAATTAGAAAATATTACGAATCATACCTGTATCTAATCTAAATAAACCTCACCCCAACTCAAGTGGGGGAGAGGATAGTCTCGACAAATCTTCCGTAATATTCTTTTGCGCAAGAAATATTGTAAAATTGCATGAATTTAACTTGGTTATATACGGTGCGATTCGAAGATAATTCATAAACAAATAATGTCAACCTTTAATAATAACGATATGATGGACTAATAATTTTCGGTAAAAAATTCTCGTTAAACAAAATAACGAGCGAATTGTTTTTTTTTTAATAATTCTATCCAAAATCGAGCAAAGACTTACTTATTTACATAAAAAATATGTATTTTCAAAAATCTCACGTGAGATTAAGGGACAATCTCACGACATCTCACCAACGGAAGCGGCGCGGGGGGGGAATATGGCCCAAAATACCTCACGTAATTAATAGACACCCCCTAAAGTAGCTTATGTGCGAATAAGTCGCTCAAAGGTATCTAACCATTCAGAATGCTTAAAAATATCTTCCGTATTATGAAAAACCAATTGTAACACTTTTGATCAAAGTATATTTTGCAGTAACATGATTTATTGTAACGAATTATCCTTTTCCCTTCATCCCTTTCATTTCTTGTATGACGTTTGTAATTAATATACACTTTATACATGCTGTCAAAATAGTATCAGGAATCAATGATTTAGAAACTGTAGAAGAGAGAGATTTTAGAAGATGTTTATTTCGCTAAGTGAGCACAACTGTCCTCTATGCCCACGTGGTGTTTAAGTATCACAGGTCATTTAGTTTGTTTAATGTGTGCCATTAAAAAGCACATGGCAAGTGTGTTTTGCGAGTTTCACAATGGAAGACAATTTCCAATATTGCGTACTACTTAAATTTTGCATCGTAAATGGATTTTTGTGTTCAAGCGCTGAAAGTGATACATGCGGTTCATGGTGACCCGATTGCATCAAAAACACCTGGCTATGTGTGGTCCAGCACATTTAAAAACGAACGAGATGTTGTGGCAGATTTACCTCATTCTTGTCAGTCATCCTCGACAAAGATTGATTACCACGATGCAAATGCGAGGTCGTGCACTCGGAAGTTTTGTCAGAAGGTGAGATAGGTAATAAATAAAAAATATTATCTGAGCATTATACGGCGTTTAAGACACCTAATTCTTCGAAAAAGGGCAAACTTGTGAAAAGAAAATGCATCAATTTCGCACCGCGATAACTTACCATCTCGCAAGACTATGATTGTGAACGAATTTCTGGTCAAAAGCTCTACCAACCTTATCGGACAGCCACAATATTTCTCTGATATGCCTCTGGCCGACCTTTTTCTTTTTCCAAAACCCAAATAACTACTCCGAAGCAACCTTTTCTTGTCAATAGGTGGTAGTATTGAAGGCGATTCCTAAAAATACGTTTAAGAATGGTTTTGATGATTGATTTATTCATTGGCGTATGAAAATTATTTCGAAGGGGATTCCCCTCTTTTCATTTCATTTCAGGGTAAAATAGTGACATTCACCCGAGGTAAACACTCTACTTTTCATTTCGACTATGTGAGGAAATTAAAATACTACACACATTTAATGAAACAGGTAATTGATATTTGACTACTGCTAAAAAATAGTTCTGTATTATGTATTACAACATAAAAATGCAGATGGCATCAATATTCTATATACTGGTGGTAGAAATTTGATGACACAAATTTGTCACAAAATTCGGCCGGGTTGGTACCACCGTGCACGATTGTGAAAAACCCTCCATAGTAATCAAATTTCGGTTTAATTGCGTTCAGGGGTCAGCAAGTGCATAGCCGGGCAGGGGGATTGTGGTCGCAGCACTAGTGGGACCGGTGGGTGTCACGCGGTGCTGCGACGACAATCCTCTTCTGATGAGGCCGTCAAGCTGAGTGCCACCATTGTTGACATGGTATGTGTATGCAATGGTGACCCTCTTTCTTGGACTTTACCTTCAGCTTACCATCAGGCGAGGTGAAGTCAAATTGACGTGTCCTAAATATAAAAAAAAAAAAAAATATTTACGATAAAAATCGATATTAAAGTTATATTTTAAAAAAGTACGCGCCATAACGGATCCTGTGACATGTGACGTCACACCAAAGTAAACAGTAAGCGACTTAATGCACGTTTATATAATTATAGAAATTAGTTGCAGAAATAATGGTTTATTTTGAGATATATAAGATAAAAGTGAAACATTATTAGTAATTAATAATTAAACCAGTCGATTAACACTAGGAAATGCAGACAGCCTGTATTGAATAACTCTGTTTACTTATTTGTGACGTCACAGAGCGTTTATAAGCACGTGATCAAATCTCAAAAAAGTGAGATTTTAATCTTGATTTTTTTACAAAAAAGAAACTTAGTTTATATTGAAAATTAATAAAATATGTTTTTTACGGTACATTTTATTAGGATGACAACAATACAACAATTCGTACAATATTTTAAATATAGTCAAAATGCCTACCTGTTCTTAAATCTCATCGGGAGTTAAATTAATATCCATGTCACTGGAATCACTTTCCGAAACAATTTTTAACCACAAATAACACAAGGTACCTATTTATTCCGCACGAAAAAAAAAGGTAAGGTGCATTCGGCTAACTCCGAAAATCGGGTAATTCCAAAAATTCCAAATTTCTAAAAAACGAGAAAGTATATTTTACTCTGGGAACCTTCACCTAGGCGCCATGTTACTCCGCTCCTCTGCTTCGGTTGACTCAGGTCGTTACAAGTGAATATTCGTGTACGCTGTCGTTTTTTAGAGAAGGAGTGGATTATCGCGCCTTTTTGGATTTTCGCATTTACCCGAACATTCATAACTTTGAAATTTGGTAAGTTAACCAATTCGTTGTTTCTTTGTCAGTTAAATTAACGTTTTTGATACTCTGTTAAATACCTTCAGAACAAGATATCTCATGTTTTTTGTTTTTTTCGGAATTGAACGAAGAGGGCAAATGTGAACTATAAATTCACTCGGAATAACCCGTTATGATTTTTCCATAGCCATTGTCAGTGGCTCTCAATCTATTAAAATACAGAAATATTTCGTTAAATCAGTTTTAGGTAGATTTCGTATAGAAATCCTATTGGTTTTCTTTACTTTCGAATTTTGAAAAAAATTTAACGTAGAAGTTCGTTTTGAGAGCACTCTCACGATCGCAATTTTGATCCGATTGTTTTCAAATTTTAACCAAAAATCGTTCTAACTTAGGTTAAGTTCGTGAACCGGCACAATCGGGCCCATTGCTGAGTCAGTAACTCACTTTTTCTGAAAACAGTTTTATGGTCATAACTCTTAATGTATGGAAAATTTTGATTTCATTTCTTTTTCATATCACCTACAAATCATTCCAAATAAACTTTTTGAAAAATCGAAAATTTTGGGAGATTTTTCATTAAACTGAATTTCTTTTCGAAAAAAATTCATAACTTTTTCCCTGAAAGATCGGAAAGGCTTTCAAATGAAGGCTTATTTTTTGCTCTAAATTATTTGTCTGAAAAGTTTTTTGATACGACTTATAGTTTTCGAGATAAAGGCGGGTATCCGAAGAGATTTCCGCACGATAAAAAAAAAAAAGGTAGATAATAGACAAACGTAACGCGATCCACGAACTAATTACATAATAATAGGTCAGGTATTTTCAGCATTTTTATCACTTTCACATAAAATAGGTTCTTTGTTTGTGTTCTTTAAATCAACGTATTAAGGTCGTTTCAAATTCGAAACCTCATTTATACGGTACTTATTTAGTACTCGTATAACAAATTAAAGTTTGAGAATCACAAGTTTTCTGTCGGGTAATTCCGAAATAAAAATTGCGACAACATGTGTTTCGGCTGTTCTATAACCAAATCCAATATGTTTTTCTTGTTAGGGCAATTCTGAATGGAAAAGGAATGTGAACCCTATACCACATGTCAATAAAACCAATTTTTAGGAGGCTTTCGCAATTACCCGAACTAGTTCGGAATTACCTTTGCATCAGGAAAAAAAAAAGTTTTTTTGAATCACTTGTATTTCGAAAGCATTAAGCCTATATATTTGAGTTGAGGAAAAAACATTACTTTGTAGAATTAGTTCCACCGATTTTGACTGGTTAATTAAAATGCAGACATCATGTCAACTATCATAAAAATCATTCGAAATTACCCGAATGCACCTTACCTATTTATTTATATTGAATCTCGTTTTCCCCGCTAATTCTGTAGCTAACTTAAATAGTTTTTTTAAATACTGAAAAAAAAGTAATAATTCACGTACCTACTGCCAACATTATAAAAGTTGTGAAAATCGAATCTATTGGTTACATTGTAATCGAGTTGGTCACGAGATGTGCATTTAGGCGGCCATGTAAAAAAGCGTCATGATATCAAGGCATTATGACGTAATTAAATTATCATATCAATTAAATAATCATCAAAAGATTGAAGTATATAATTTGTTGCAAAAAATCATGCTACTCAAAAGTATACTTTAATCCCAAGTTTTAGAATCGGTTTTTTGCTTTGAATGTTTAGATACCATTGAGCCTTCATTGAGCGATGTATTCGCACATATAAATATGAACACTGATAGCTTAGGTACTTAATGGAAAACTGATAGCTAAGCTGTTTTGACCAGTCAGTGATAAATGTACAATGAAAAATTCTAATTTATTGATCACCTTAGCTCTAAAGTTATGAAAGGTTAATATAAACCTTTCATTACTTTTTCTCTAAGGACTATAAAACGTAGATAAGTACTAAATTAATGTTGGAAATGCCTTGTGAACCTTACACTCCGGCGGCGTGCGGTTTTAGTCGGTTCAAGCCCGACATAACCCCGCAGGCCGGCGGGGGAGTATCCGAGGGGATTTCCGCACGAAAAAAAAGGTACTAAATGAATGTTACGTCTCTTAAATAATATTCCAATGTAAAAAAAGGTTAATCAATTTTTGTCCTTGAGTGTAGTGTACCTACCCACCTGTTACATGTGTGTGCATGCGTGAAATACTAATCCCGGTCTCGGGTCTACAGCAATATATTCCGCGGATAAAAAACCTGTGCTATTCAAGACCATAATCTATCTCTGTTCCAAATTACATCTAGATCTGTTCAGATTTTCTGTCGTGATTGAGTAACAAAGATTCACCCAAACTTTCGCATTTATATTAGTAAGGTTAACGAAATGCGAAGTGGCTTACTCATACAAAACATTGTTGTTGGTAACCCTACATAATAATTATTATAACGCCGATAAGGAAATGGTGCGAAGCCGGCCGACCTCAAAAACAAGTGCGACATGACTAAACCAAAACGACGAGGTCCTAGTCCAACGGTAGCCGATGAGGTAATCACTCTATGAATGAAAAAACATGAAAAAACCTAAGCTAACTGTGAGGTTGATAAACAAAACCTCGTTAAACATAAAATAACTTCACTTAACAAGTGTAATAAGGTTTATTTTTGAGTGTTGCTATTTTTTTCGTCAGCCATTCAAAGAGCTAGCCGATAGTGATCATGAGTCATCTCATAACTACGACTAGACGATCGTCGAGCGTGAACTGTAGGTAAGGTAAGTGCTTTGAGTAATTTACGAGCTTTTCTATATTTAGAATGTTCGCGAATTTATCTTTGGAGGGCTTTTTGGGGACCAAGTGGTACTCCTTAAAAATACACCCCTTGGGGTTTTATTTTCTCTGCATGGCTACTGCTGCCACAATGTTCACTGTATCATGGTAGTGCACTAGTACTCAGAACTTAATTACATATATCTGCATGAAGTTAAGGCGAGGGTATTCGACGACTTTAGGAATTTTGGCATCGTAAAGTTGCCACTTTACGCCACAGTGAGCGCTGCCGATCCGCGTCCAGTGTTTCGCGTTAGTATACAGAAAGACAACGAAGGTTAACTTAAGGTGGTGTTGCAGTATCCACACAAATAATGACGCAACTGTTATTTACATAGAAGATCTTCTAGTTGCACTTTGGATAAAGGGAATAAAGCTTATAATAATAATAATAATATTTTAATATAACTATCAGAAAGTCGCTTCCGTAAAGGTTTATATGAACCATACTATGAAAAAGAGCAATAGAAGAGTGGAACCCGGGCACCAAGCTGCAAGATCTTGATTGGGCCCCCTAAACTAATTGAGGGCCATACACTAATGGGCCCCCACACGCGTATGGGGCTCGTACACCCATACATATATGTAACCCATGGGGCCCATACGCCCGTAGGGCTCCATTCGCCTACGGAGCCCCATACACATGCATCACTCATGGGCCCGTACACCCATAGGGTGACATAGGCCGATGGCACCCCATACTCCTATGTGGCCTCATACATATACGTTACCCAATCTGGGCCCAAGCAAGATGTGAGACGGCAGTCGCTCCCGTAAAAGTCACAATGAACTAGGTTATGGAAAGGAGAAGTAGAAGAGCGTACCCTGGACTCCAAAATGTAAGCTTTGGATGCAACCGGGATTGGAGCTCGGATTCATGGGGTTAGGCCTCAAAGCAAAAGCTTCATCAGCAATGAAAACATTAAAATATTCAGAGGCATGTAGTAGTAGTATTTGGTAGCGTTGAAGGTTCATGCCAGTTTAAATTATGTCGCTGGTAGGTACTGTTCCACCATTCGATATACGTCTATTAGTACCAATGTAAATCATTACAAGTTCTTGTATTGAATCGACTAATGTCATAAGATATTTAATGCTATTATAATGCTGATACATGACTTATTTTTAAAATATTTGTGCAATGAGTAACTACTTACTTATTTACACAACTTGTACTTTACAGAAAACAGTGCCCTAATACTAGTATTGTATTCGCAAAAGTTCGAGTCTCAACTTTTTATCATTGGATTTGTACATCTGGCACATTCTCTACGATGTGGCTACGACTACGATTTACGCTAAGTACCTACATTTAAAAATCGTACGTTTTCGCTGTGCATCTGCTGCAAACTACAACAAAAAAAACAAACACACGTCCTGCCTCTAACACGTTCCGCTTGGGTCTGATTGACTCTCCGAACGCGTCGTATATGTGCAAAACGTAGGTATTTGGAATTTTCATGGTTTAATTCAGAATTTATGTAAATTTTGATACCCGTTTTTCAATCTACTATATTTTGGTATCATTTTTATTTTTCTAACCTGAACACTACTCAAAGAAAACTGGAATCCGTTTTGGGTTAGAACAATCTTTGAGAGTAAATTCTATCGAGGAAAGAAAAAGTATAAAGTCATCAAGTTTGAATAGCATAGGATAACATATATGACTTATAGAATACAGGGACATCTTATTTTCGAAAAATCCTTATCTAAAAGTACCCTTGGTCAGGGACCTTCCCCTTAAAACAAATATTATATACAGTACCTACTTATATTTACGATTCTGAATTCTCGAGTTAACAAATTAACATCCACATTTTGTAAGCTATGTTTTGTTGTTTCATGTAATATAGGGTGGAGCCTATTTTTGTCAACCCGGTAGTTTTTTACAAGCTGTATAAAGTTTGTGGTGAAGTAGAGTACAAGAACTATTCATATATAAAGTCATTTATCCTAATATAAAGCCATGTAGCACGGGTCCCGTACGTAATTTCGAATGACGTTGCAGCGATAGGTCATTGTGGCGAAAAACTTTTAGCGTGGTACGCTGGAGCGAAAAGTCATTGAAGCAAATTCCACCAGGGCGAATGACACCGCAGCGACAAACAAACATTGTACTATACAGTACGACTGATTTACGGTTATGTTCATGACCTTTTTCGTTTTCGATTCGTTTCTGGCACACTGTGTGGTCACAATTCTAACCTAACCTAACCTAACCCTATTACACTGTATAGTACAATGTTTGTTTGTCGCTGCGGTGTCATTCGCCCTGGTGGAATTCGCTTCAATGACTTTTCGCTCCAGCGTACCACCACAGATTACTAAATAGTTTGGTACCACGCTAAAAGTTTTTCGCCACAATGACTTATCGCTGCAACGTCATTCGAAACTACGTACGGGACCGATGTAGCACTGTGTCGGGTATTACATGTAAACTTAAATCATATTTTTTAAATTTCTTGTAGTTTCTATTTTTTTATTGTTTTTAATGTTTTTATAAATTTTAATTGAATTCAATTTTTTTTAATAATTTGTGGGTAGGTGGAGATTTGTTCTTCTTTGTTTTGAAGTTTGTCTCAAGTGAGCTTGTTATATAAGGTGTCACAAAATTAGGTCTCTGAATTTGGTGAGATGACTTGGTATCGACAAAATATGTATTTGAAACAAAAAAAAATATCGGGTAAAGTAAAAATAAATAAATTAAAAAAACAAAAAATGAAAGAAAAAACACCACCAGCGACCAGCGGCACGTGACGCGACGAGCACACGTGACGCTGGTCGCGATTTAGGTATTTCCCACACATCCGCTTGGAGAATACTGCGAGGAGAAGGACTGCACGCCTACCACGTGCGTCACGGGCTCGTCGCGTCAGGTGACGCTGGTCGCTGGTGGTGTTTCTTTTTTCATTTTTGTTTTTTTTTTTTTTTTTTTTTTTTTTTTACTTTATCCGATATTTTTTTTGTTTCAAATACATATTTTGTCGATACCAAGTCATCTCACCAAATTCGGAGACCTAATTTTGTGACACCTTATATCCTTTAGCGACTGTTATTTGTTTCGTATCAATATCCGGAATCCATCTTGAGAGTCAAGCACACGTCTTTCTGCCCGTTGTCAACGCAATTTCCGGTACCCTCTACGTTTTTACCGCTACTTTTTGGTATTAAGCGCGCGCGTGGCGGGTGACGGCCCGCCATTGTGTCATTATAGCGTCGTTTTTCGCGCCGTACGGTTGTCAGCATAAATTATAATACTTTGCGAAAAACCTTATAAGTATTAAAAATAAATTTAATTTCTAGTGAGTGTTTTCTGAAATTAAATAACTACCTCTCTGTTAGTAATGGCAAGTCAAAGTAATATAGTACCCGGAAGTGTTATAGAAAATTCCAGCTCGAGAAAACGTTCTCGTTCTTCGTCTACAAGTAGCGATGGCGATAGCAGCGAGAAAGCGCTCCAAAACTGTGAGTCATGTACAGTTTGGATTTTTATCACAACAAGTGGCTTTTTTAACGGATCTTATTTCAAAAAATTAAACTGAGGTGTCCAATACAATTACGCAATCTAGTAACGGTATGCCGGGCACTGAAAACGATTTAAATTTACGAGATCCTGGAGCAGTGTATAAAAATGACAACTTCAGATTTTGTCAGAATTAAGCACAACTGTTAAAGATCCTATTTACCCAAAAGCAAATTCTAATTTTATTACAAAGTTAACTCAATTACAACGTTATGATTGTGAAGATTGGCATGCGATTAGATTTTCGGATGCACAGAAAAAATATTTGGCTACCCTCGGTTTTGTGGAACTTAAAACTAACGACGAATTGAAACGGTTTGAATCAGCAATGCTTAAAGAAGATTCTCGGTCGTATTTATTAGAACGTTCCTTCGCTGGTTTAACTAATGCGTTACTTTGTCAAAAAGAGGAATTACAAAATACCCTACAAACATTGGTAAATTGGGCTAACGATTCAAAAGAAATATTAACCTCTAAATCTTTGTTTGAAAAAATTAGTGCTTATTTTCAAAAGAATCTGCCTATAGCAAAGTGACGGATGATTTATCACAAATAGTGTGTGGTAGAAGAGCAGATTTTATCCACGTACGTCTTGAGGCTTTACTTCGACAAATTGGTGAAAGATTTCACCGCGATGTATTACACAAAATTCCCCCTATCACAAATTACCTATTTAACGAAGAGTCTATTCAAAACTACCTTCAAAAAATTGGGGGGGGGGGTGGGGGGTGGATAAACTAGTCTCAACAACCGAGCTTATGTATCAACCTCAGTTCGTGAATAACTATAATCGGGTACAAAGACCTACAACCAGTCAAAATGCAAATAATGGGTTTTTTCGTGAAACAAGTCGATCAAAAAGAGAAAACAATCTGGATCAATGCGAAATAAATCTCGCCAAGCTACCCACAACCGTCGAGACAAACTAAACAATAAGAAGTCGCAGGCGACTACTTCGTCAAGAAAGAAATATCACGATTGACTCTCAAATATTTCGAGGCGGCTGTCTAAAACAATTTCAGAGTGTTTGGAGCAATTTAGGTGCACCAGAACAAATATGCAAATTATTAAACGGGGCACGCTTACCATTCATTCTAAAGCCTCCTCTTATATTCCCAAGTTTCAGAATCTTACAACGCTACCGAACAAAAATTTCACCAGATATGACCACACAAATTAAAGCTATGTTAAAGTCGGGGATACTCGAACATGCAGAGCAAAATCCCAGTTAGCTATCCACGTTCTTTCTCGTGCCAAAACCAGACGGCTCCTTACGACCCATTTTCAATTTAAAGCGACTGAATCAGTTCGTGGTAACAAAGCCTTTCCAACTATTCAGCCACTTTCGGGTACCAACTTTCTTACAACCTCAGGACTGGATGACAAAAGTCGACTTGAGTCAGGCATATTTTCATATACCGATTGCACAGAAACATCGAAGGTTCCTAAGGCTCAATTACCATCCGGATCCACACAAACACCGGTTACTACAGATGACCTGCTTACCGTTTGGCCTAGCCTCAGCACCAAGAACATTCGCCTCAATAACAAATTGGGTGGCGGAATTTCTAAGAGGCCACAATATCAGATGTGTAGTGTATTTAGACGATTTTCTCATAACGAACCAGTCCAAACAGCAGTTGAAGGAAGACATAGCATTTGCCATCAAAGTTCTACAACTACTGGGCTGTACTCTCAATTTCGAGAAGTCTGTTCTTGCTCCGACTCAATGCCTCGAGTTTCTCGGCATAACTTGGGACACAAAACGCAATGCAAAGTCCCTGTCAGAGCAAAAGTGCTTAACGCTACGCAGAGCAATTCAGCAACAGCTCCAGAAAAGCAAATTGTCCCTCAAACAGTATCAAACACTAATGGGGAGACTCAATTTTGCAACGTTTGTGACTCGAAGAGGCCGGCTTCACTGTCGTACACTGCAACATTACGGTCGACAGTTGCCGAGGGAAAATCCTTATCATCTCGTGAGTATTCGTCAACCAGTACGCTCAGAGATGGAATGGTGATTCCATCTCTGAGCGTACTGGTTGACGACACCACCGTATCAGGCCATAGGAGCATCCATGCTGATACATTTGGGGTCAGTGACACACTTGCTGACTACGGACGCGTCCGACGTAGGATGGGGTGCACAACTCGACGACTTGAAGATTATGGGATCCTGGAGGAAACACCAGCAATCTTGGCATGCAAATCAAAAAGAAATCTTCGCAGTTCACGCAGCAATACAAAAGTAACAACATCGGTTAGAAAAAGCACTGGTACTTCTTCAAACCGACAATCGGGTTTCCCTGGATGTGAAAGACAAGAAAGCACATCGCTTCAATGCATTTTGTCACCAATGGCAATATCAACTAGCGTAGTTGTTCCCACCTCCAAACCTCATACCCAGAGTGCTCAATCATCTAATCCAAGCCAACGGACTTTACATACTGGTGGCTCCGAAATGGAACAAAGTGTTTTGGAGGGCAGATGTTCAGAGCAGAGCGCGGTACCCGGCTTATCGAATTCCCAATCTAGATCATGTCCTTTACGATACACAAACGGGGATGCACCCACCACAAGTTCAAGATCTTCAATTCGAAGCATGGCTGATTTCGGGTGGCAGGATATGTTGATGGAGTGGACCGAGCAAGAAAGAAATTTACTAATGACCAGCTGGAGAGGTTCGACAATTAATACTTACAGGCCAGCATGGAGCAGATGGGTCAGATGGTGTGACTCAAATTCGGTCAACTATAAATACCCACACCCTGAGCAGGTAGCTCGTTATCTGGCTCATCTTCATACGAATGTAGGAGTTGCATATAAAACTATATTGGTTCATAAGTCCGTAATTGCAACATTTACTCACTTAACATCTAAAATCGATTTGTCTTCTAATTTCTTTGTAAAACATATGTTGAAAGCGATTTCCGTCGCACGGGAGAAACCAGCCAAACCACCAGTTTGGAATCCTAAATTATTATTGCAATATATGAGTACATACAATTTGGACGAAAATAATATCTATCAGGTATCGAGACACACAGCAACCCTTTTGTTACTATCATCTAGTCGTCGCGTTCATGATTTACCATTGTTACGTATTGATAAAGACAGCTGGATTGACGAGGAGACAAGTATTGTGTTATGGCCCGCATTTGGATCTGAAACCGAGGCTTAGAGAACATCCTGATAAAAAATTAAACGTTGTTTTCTGGCTCAGGCAATTACTGCACCTGACTGTTAATCGTAGACAAAATATAAATCACTTGTTTATCACAGCTATAGGTGACATTAAGCCTGCATCTAGAACCGTGATCGGTGGATGGGTAAAATCACTCTTGAAGGCTGCTGGTATCGATGCTTACCCCGGGTCAGTAAGATCAGCAGTAGCTTCACTAAATTTTGTGGAAAATTTCCCCATAGATCAAATTCTGTCAACAGGAAATTGGAAAATGATTAAAAATGAAAACTATTATCAAAGAGAATTGAAAGGTATAACAATAAATTCTAATTGTTCAGTGTCTTTGTCAAATTATTTTGAAGCTGTGAACTGAAATGATTATTTTATAATAAAATTGTTTAATGCATAATTGAAGTATTCAGAGAGCTTGATTACATCTATAAGTTAAAAATGCAACAAGTATTTTATTTATTTAATGGCCTACCATGCCCACACATTATAGCATCGTGGATTAAGCGCACCAGGAGATAACAAACATATCACTCAAGATGGATTCCGGATATTGATACGAAACAAATAATAGAGAGTTTTACCATAAAATAAAACTTACCTATTATTTTTTCATCAATATCCGGAATCCAGGTAAGGGCTACCTGGTGCATCATGAGTGCAATAATGACACAATGGCGGGCCGTCACCCGCCACGCGCGCGCTTAATACCAAAAAGTAGCGGTAAAAACGGAGAGGGTACCGGAAATTGCGTTGACAACGGGCAGAAAGACGTGTGCTTGACTCTCAAGATGGATTCCGGATATTGATGAAAAAATAATAGGTAAGTTTTATTTTATGGTAAAACTCTCTATTATTGTTATAGCACAGGTATAAACCTTAGTGGTTTCTTTGTTGCTATTACTATATTATAATGTAATGTTTTGCCTTTAATAATAAATACATAAACATACGGATAGTACGGAATGTACGGAAGTGCACGAGTCCACTTTTGTACTTACACATGGTCAACATGTGGACATTCAGGTGAAGCATGTGAAGAAATAATTGCCCGTGGTCCACCCAAATTTCAAACAAATAAGAATAATTGCTCCATCGAGACTTGTCAGGAGACAGAATATTTACTGAAATTTATAAAAAAGAGCCATCGAGATTAGTTACGTACAAGGAAGAATTATATTACTCATAGCAATATGTTACAAAACTAAAGCTCTGTAGACGGCCCCTTGGTTTCTTTTTCATGTCTATCAACTATGAAAAGTAAAAGAAACCCGGATGTATGGGCCCCACTAAGATCTTCGGGGCCCAATCCAACCTTACTTGCAAGTCGGTTAGTCGGTTCAAGCCCGACATAACCGCCCCCGCTGGCCGGCGGGGGGGTATCCGAAGGGATTGCCGCACAATAAAAAAAAAAAAAGGTACGACTTGCCAAAGTCTTGAGGAAAATAACATTACATTACACTTTTCACTGACGAAAATACTCATTGCAGTATCGGAAACTATAAGAGCTACTGTTACCAATAACTGTGAAAGAATAGTTAATTCAGCCGATTATGAGTGTTTTGAATATATGTATAGCTCGATGCGACTTTGACTTAAAAGGTTACGCACGCCTAGCAAATTTTAAGGCTGTCCAACACATGCTGATGTATTGTACTTACTGAGTTTCGAAGCCAGAGGGAAGCATTAGTGCCAAAGTAGTGGGTGTGTTTCTAAGTATTTTAGCGATAACCGCTAATGCTGTACGGGATTTGTTTGGGTTGTTTTCGCGTCAACTTTTTGCTACTCCTCTAACGTTGGTTATGGTGGTAGAGTAAATAAGGTAGCACGTAAATAAAAACCTCTAATAGGATAAAGATAAAAAATAATAAAAATAGAAAACAAATAAAATAATGTTTATATAACATGGCATAGCATTTATTATCATAAAAATGATAACTACATTACAACTTTAGTACAAAAAAAAACAATAGATACCTTACTGTAAAAACTAGCTTAAAATTTATATTGGAAACCTTATAATTCCCCTATAATGAGTACAGGAAAGATATTCCCCTTTAAATAATACGAAATGTCTAAGAACTTTAAAAAAAGGTTTATTATGACATTACTTCGGATATACCATTGTTGTTAACCTAGATAATATTTGTGGAGATCACCTTCATCCATTAATCCAAAAGGAAACTTAATCTTAACATCATATTTTCCCGAATACTTATTCCCTATTAGGAGATTATATAAAAATAATAAAACAAGAACAATTCGAATTTAGAGCGTCCAATTATAAACATATAATTGATCGACATACTAGTACCTATAAAGAAAGGCAGTCAAATAAGTCGAAAAATGGATTTGTACCGGGTAAAGAAAATGTGTTATAAAAGAACATGCGAAAAGTTCACACAATTATCCCGCGATTCCTACCAAATAAGTACGCAGGTTATTGGCAAATAGAAAATCTATCTGTATCCTACAGTTAGATTTTCCATTTTCTAATAACAATATCATACTTATTAATAAAGGTTTAAACTAATTTAACCATACTCTTTAGCCAAATGACTGCAGAATTTTACGTAGGCGCATTCCCTAGTAAAATGCGCAAGGTATCTTTAAGAAGTTTATGAAAAAATATAATTTTCATATTGGTTGACTCAAATATTTTTAATGGAATAAACATTTTGAAAAAATGACCACATAAAAACACACACACAGATAATTTGATGGTGAATTTGGTTTAAATTGACGTCATCCAAAGTGCAATGACCACAAAATGCGAAAGTGCGTTCCCTCTTCACCTGCGGGTGCGCGTAGCAACCACTGGTTGTTGTTCAGTGGGTGTGATCTGATGTGTAATATTGTTCAAGGACTCGGGAAGCAGCTTATGGTCTAATAATAATTAAATAATTATGACATTGAATAATATTCATTTTTAGTTGTCATGATTTATCTTTCTTCGGTTACAAGTCGGTTTTTAAATGACAGTTCGTTTCGATAACATTTTTTAATATGCGATCGACAGCTACTGAAATATATTTAGCTATTTGAAATTGCGGGTGCCACAGTGAAGCGTCTTTATTGGATATGGTTAGTTAAGCTTGTTGGGTTAGATCAAATTCCTGAAGTAATTTTTAGGATATCTACTTTATCTTGTACACTTTCATTAGGTACATAAATTATGGTTTTATCATCAACCATTGAAAACGTAAAATGCTTAATTTTTTACATTTTGATACTTACCCTAATTTTTGACAACTCATTTTGACAACCTAAATATTACACCTAACAATTAAACTTACCAGATTATAAACGGAATACTTCATCTAAGTATATAAATACTTAACTGTATAAATAATTGGTTGCTATATACAAATGTGTATGAATTGAACTAGATGAATTTATAAAAAATGGTAAATTCTTCGTTAAAGAATGAAATTTGTATAAACTAAGTACCTAGATGATTATTTACAATACCAAAGCCTTAAATCTAAATAAAAAAAGAGAAAACCGTACAAAATTACACAGTATTATAGTAGATACCTTATTAAATCTAAATTATCATTCCAAAGTGTTTTCTCTTTCATGCAATATTTCAGAATTCACAATAACCTCATTATATTTTGTATTGATTTGTACATTTTGTACACACTATAAGATCTTAATTTTATTTTTCATTTCAACATCTATGCTTATAAAGTCACTGGACGGCAATGCGACGGACAAGGCATTCTAACCTGCCCACAATTTTAACATACCACAAACATGCATTGCTTTATCACAGCGTATACTATTATATACCATAACTTAAAAAAAATACATTACACAATACATTAAAAGAACATTTTTAAAATCGACAATGAATGCGTCGATTATTATCTTATTATATTGATATCATTTTAGAGTAGTTAAAACTGAAGCAACTGTAAATATGCTCATGACTTTCAATTTTATATTATTCACTTTATTGCTTTATCTAAAGAAATATATATAATCAACCCATAACAGAACTATATTCAGGGCCATATTCAATATATTTGGGAACTTAAACAGTGAACTATAATATGACAGTTTTCTGTAAAAACAGCGTGCGCTAATAATAATAATAGTATATTATAGCAGGTGTGAAAGACTATTCTCTATTATTATTCGTAGCATTGCACTGTCGCGTGATTTAGAAGTAATGAACTGGGTTTAGTCTCATGATGTCATTCGTTTGTAGATCAATGTACAGTAACTATCAAGCTTTTGATTTAGCAAGTCGGGCAGCAATGTGACATACCGGCTAAGGCCCACATACGTAGATATGTTTACTTATGAAACCGAACCTTATGTGGTCAGCCGCCTTAAGATCGGCTTGCATTGGTTTTGTAGAGCGTTCAAGCTGAAGCTATTAGAACAGTCCGATATTAGAATAATATTATGTAATCTGTGGTCTGATGTACGAGACCGATAGAGAGAATGCTCTAAAGAACGGAAGTAAGCTGATCTTAGCCAGACTCCCCGTCTTCTTCCTAACGTGCCTTAAAATTTGTCTGAAAACTGAAAACGAGCGACGTGTGAGTTTATAAGACCTTTGCGTACTGGTTTAACCGTTAGTTTTATTTGTCAGTGGCTCCATTGTCAGAGCCCCTTCAATCTTCTCTAATATTTTAATAAAAGTTAAAATAATAATTTCATAAGCCTAACTTAATAAGAGAAATGTTATCCCACCCATACATAACTATAATCCCTGTTTCGCCACCTACATGAGTGATTTAGAAAACCCTCGAAATAATTGCCCCTTTATTTCTAATTAATACGAATTTGCACGGTTTTAGATTTATTCAGTTAAGAAAATCTTCAATCTTCTCCATAATTTAGGAAGAATATTGTTAGAAATTCTTTCTGGTTAGTTAATATGATAAACCTAGCAATTGAGAATTTCGTCTTTGAATAGTTACGTTAGTCGGGACTCGGGTCAAGTATATTTATATGTATCTAAGTAATTAGCTGTCCAATACAGGCATTTTATACAATTTAATTTGTATTATTTATCTTACAGTGAAATTGACAATCATGTTTAGTAATTTTATGTCATGAGGATTAAAGCATATTTTCTGATCACCTGTAAGAGTCCCATTCAATGATTTTATTTATATAAATACCCATTGGTTCGAACATCTCACGCTTATACGAGCAGTAGCGGAAGAATTGACTGTCATGTGACTGGTTCTTTACTTAAATAATCACTGGAGTATCGTTGAGTGAGCCCTACTGCTATAGTTTAACTTAGTTACCGATATGATTGAATTGTAAGATCACGTGTAGCAGTTGTCTTCGTCTGCGTGGTCGCTGCAGTCGATGGTGCCGTCGCAGAGCTGCGCGAGCGTGATGCACAGGCCGTCCACGCAGCGCAGCTCGCCGCTGGGACACGGCGACGCGTGCGCACGGGCCCACCCTTGCTTACCCGACGCAAAATTACCACTAGGGAAGTCTTCATTATCTATATTCGTGCTGTTCGCTTCAAGAGCGTCCTCCCTCTCCGCCGCAGCAGCATCAGCAGCGTCAGCAGCACTTGCCTTCTGTAATTTATAATAACATATTAAATGATTACTGGTTAGTTTATTTTTAATAAATGTATTATTTTATAATCAGTTACCCTAACGTTACTGTCAGGAAGTTAACCATCAAGGGCACAACTACCCAGTTATTCACGGGGCACCGTGGGTTCTCCATCACCCATCGTGCGCCTGTGAACCTGGAGTTACCGAATCAGTGGCCCATTTAGTGACCCTAGATAGGTTGGACTTAGAAAGCGCCACAGGAATAAAAGTGGATATTCATGGCATTCCGACATTAATAAAAAAACATACAGAGCGTACACTCCAATTTGCGGAAAAAATAGACGGAAGAAACAAGACGTAAAGATATGCTAACACACTATCTGGGCAGAGTGTTCTATAGCTTAGATGTTATAACCGATCTTAAAATAGTTGTCCTCAAATAAAATTGAAGATATAAGAGCTAATAAAATAAAAATGTGTTATTAGCATAAAAAAACATCACATACATAACTTCACGCCTGTATCCCCGAAGGGGTAGGCAGATGTGTATTACACACCCACGATTCGCCAGTTATGTTAAGGTCCCAATGTAATAGGGGGCGAGCCTATTGCCATCTACCGGGCACATTGTTTAAGCGAGCGATAATTAACATTTATGAATACACACATAACTACGAAAAGTCAGAGGTGTGTGCCCGGGGCGACTGGAGATCGAACTCGAGACCTCGTCTCAGCAGTCCGTTACGTACGCCACCGGGCTATCGCCGGCTATCGTATTATTAGCCATTCTACAAATATGTACTAGAATAAGAATCAATTAAGTCAGTGTAAACGATTGTTTTATAAACAATCAGCTATAAAAATATAGCTGGGTACGAAGTTAAACTAGGTACACACAAGTCCCACATCACTCCCCTCAGAGATTGGAAGGATGTATGAAAGTGCGAGAAGAATAAATGATAGAACTGGAATGATACAGAGAATCCGAAGAGGATATCATAGGATTTAACTGTAACGTGTTTTATTATTGAAACTGTGAAAACAGGCTTCGCCGATATGCCGAGGTGTAGGTAAAAAAACTAGACAAAAAAAATCAGTTACCCTAAGTAATGCTGCACCATCAATGACTTTTTGAAAACTACTTGAATCTTGAGTTATATGGTTTACTGGTGGCTCTGGAGCTACAGTAGGTTCCGCTTGAGCTCGATGTTTTGAAGGTTTCGGGTTAGGTGCTACTCCAAATGTTGGCCTAGGGTGTGGAGATGATTTTTGGGTATCCGTTCCAGACTTTTCTTCCTTTTCGAACTCATCAAAAAATCCTAAGTCACCCATGTTAACGTCCTCTACTGATTCATGGTCAAGAATATTTTTGTAAGGTGTTTTCTGAACATTACTGGTCTCTAAGGATTCAAGCTGCTTATGTTTTCTTTCTTTCGAAGGCGAATCGTTTGTGATAGAGGAGTGATTATAAGGCGTTAATCGAGATGGTGAAGGTGTGACAGTCCTTTTTGAAGTAATAGGATTACTACTGTCGCTTGTGACAAGTAGCTCTTTGCTGCTATCGTTTTCTCCTGCGAAAGCAAAATGTAGAAATCCCAATTAATTCAACTCTAATAATAGTAGAGGAGACCGGGGGTCGACACTCACACATCAGGTAACTTGATGTATTTTTTATCAAATATAATTTATTAACAAACATGCCTATGATAACTTGCCTGCTGAAAAGTTTAAATAGCTATTTTTAATTGAATTCATTTTAATCAATTTTCTTTCATCACCTTCACTCTTTTCATGACCGAATGAATTTTATCTCAACTGATAGTTTTTAACACACACAATTTTTTGCAGGTAAGCCCGTACGATTGGGTTTGTAATAAAAATATCTTACTTATGATATTAATTTCGATTGGCTATCAGATCGGTGTAGTTACCTTTATTGACTTACCTGTTCACATCTGCTGACCAGGTAGCCATGCACAGCCTACCTAGGCATATTCTGTGTGTTAAATACTATCAGTTGGGATGAAATTCATTCGGTCATAAAAAGAGTGAAGGTGATGAAAGAAAATTGATTAAAATTAATTCAATTAAAAGAAGCTATGTAAACTTTTCGCAGGCAATAACTTGCCAATATATATAATAACTTGGCAATAACTCAAAGGCATGTTTGTTAATAAATTCTATTTGATGAAAAATATGTCTAATCAAGTTACCTGATGGGTGAAGGTCGATCTTCACTGGCTCTCAGGCTATAAGTCAACATTAAATTGCTTAATTGATTTTAAAACTGATAATGACATACCACGTATTGAATGATCATTACGTCTGCGATGTCCGTTAGGTATTCTGTTTGGTCGCCTGACAGCTGGCGCAGGTGCGGAGCCTGCAGACTCCTCACCCGGCTCACCGTTTCGTTCAACAGGTGCCTGAACGTGATGAGAACCGCAAATCGTATAACTCTCATCCTCTCCCGCAGGGCAGTCTTTGTAGCCATCACACAGCCACCTTTTCATGACGCAGCCACCAGATGGACATCTATGCAAAAATAAATATACTATAGCTACGGAACGTATAATAATTTTTAACGCGCTTTTATTGGCTTTACCTGAACCAAATATGTATGTAAACAAATCTTATTTACTTAATAACCAACTTCTAATTGTTGTATTGATTTGGAAGTTGTAATGTAATTTATTGAAACAAATGTTAGCAAGATTTAAATAAATTTATAATAGACACACGAAACACATACGCATACAGTAAGTACATGATTATAATACATTCAGTGAAATAATTTCAGTGTAACTTTTAATATTAACTATTTTGTAGGAATTCTGCTAGCAAAAAAGGTACAACTAAGAAAAATAAAAACATGAGAAATAAGCCTAATAATATAAATAAAAAGTCTTTATTGGAACCAAAAAATATACAAGAATGATAAGACATAGTGTGATAGTGTCTGCATTAGTTTAGAACTGTGTCGCAGACATTCTGGGGCACCAGAGTTCCATTATTGACATAGTAGTTATAGTATAAATGTAGACACGGGGGAAAAAAAAAAGTTAAAATTAATTAGATATTTAAATTTAACACACACACAATATTCTATATTATGTTAGTGTGTGTGCATGTGTGTTTCAGGTGTGTAGGTGATGAAGTGTGTTATGTGATATGTTAATATGAGTGAGATCGTCTGTAAGATTGTGTGACTTGTGAGGTAGTGAAGAAATTTGGAGGAGGATAGTAAGACCTATTTAAATAAATATGGTTGAGCCAGCTCTCTCTCCAGCTCTTCGTAGTTAAGAGTATGCAGCCATTTATCAGTGACCAGCCTGCAAGCCCTCAATGTAAGCGGATATACATTTAGGATTTTGTTAACTCGATTGTATAGAAGGGGGCTAACAAAATGATATTGACGTTTCAGGACTGCAAGTCTAACCAATTCCATTTGACAGACTCTGTTTGACCTACGTGTTTTTGTGTTGAATTCAGCATCAAACGATAGTTCAGTGTGCTTGAGCAGTATGGTATTCAATAGAAATGAGTGTCTCACGGTAGGAACCTTACACAAAGCATATAGTTCAACAGTGGGGAAACGAATAGGTTTGCGTGTCATGACCTTCAGAACAGCCCGCTTTGCCCGCTCCAAGGATAGTATTTGGGACTTTAGCGAGCCACCCCACGCAGTAACACAATAAGTTATTATAGAATGGGCGAGAACGAAGTAAACCATTTGCAAAGTAGGTAGGTCGGCTTATTGTTTTGAACACGAATATTAATTTTCGAACTCTTGGCTCCAAAGATTCAACCTGATAATTCCAGGCCAACATACTATCGACAAAGACATCGAGGTATTTAATAAAATGAGTGCGCACAGTATTAACTCAAGCACAGTTTGGGCCAGTAACTTCTGTGCATTTGTGGTCAGTTAATGTAAAGGAAGACGGTGGTTGTGATGTAATTTTTGGGGAGAAAGAAATAAATTTTGTCTTATCTAAATTGAGAGTGAGAAGATTTTTATTTAGCTAGTTCATAGTAGATTGAAGAGCTGATACCGCATGTGAGTGTGCAACATCCCAGGTTTTGCCATGAACCAGTATCACCGTGTCAACTGCGTAAGTAATAATTTTAGCGTTATGCAAGGGCAGCTTGCAAAGATCGTTGATATAAATTAGGAACAGTGAAGGCCCAAGCACGCTGCCCTGAGGAACGCCGTAGCTTATGCATTCTTCTCCACTTGTATAGTTACCAATGGTAACGCTTTGGGTACGACCGGTTAGGTAACTTTTAAAGATGTTTAGAGGTAGCCCTCTAATGCCCATTCGTTCAAGTTTCGTCAGCAAGAGTGGAACAGAGACAGTGTCAAAAGCTTTTGAAAGATCGAGGAATATACCTATGGTTTTTAACTTATTATTAAGATTTTTAGCAATAGTATTGGTTAAGTCCAATACGGCATCTTCGGTACTTTTGCTACGCCTAAACCATATTGGTTGTCGGCAAGAATTTTATGCGTATTTAAATAATTACGAAGACGATTGTTTAAATAATTTTCTAGTAACTTGGATAGAGTACTTTTGACAGAAATCGGTGTATAGTTGTCGACACTATCCCTGTCTCCACTGTTCAATCATTGCAACACCTTTAAAATAATTCCTTTTCTAAAAAACAATATATGAATATGTGGAGCAACAATAGCCCAGTGCCGATAGCTTTTTAGACGGAAAAAATTATTTAAAAAACGTGATACCAGTTAGAAATAAAAGGAATATAGCGAAAACAGGAAAAATAAATTAAACTCGATTTATAGTACGGGAGTGAATTTGAGTGCTTTTTAAGGGTGAAAAATGATTTTTCACGATTTGCAGCAAAACTAAACATCCTAATGAAAAAAGTTAAAAATAAAAGTTGTAGGTAATAAAAAGGTCTATAAACTTTGTTCGGGCCATTTATCACATAACTTTAAACAAAATCTCTGTTTTCTCTCATGGGATTTGGTGGAAATTTGACTTCTAATGTTACATATTATATTTATTTTTTACGTTTGATTTTGATGTTTAACGAAAAAAGAGACTCATGCTATTATTATTTTTTCCCTTTTTTAGTATTTATAGCTACAGTAGTAGCACTAGACTACAAGGTGTGATGTTCCAATAAAATTAAAATCAAAATTACGCATTAAATTTGTATTGTTGTCTTTTCAATTAGTGAACATCAATGTTTTTTTTTAAGAATGATAGGCTCAATTTAGCTGTAAGATGTGCCTTTTGGGCTTAGTATAATTCCGTAGATTGACGAGATAAAATTACCCACAACAAATTGACTAGATCCTTCTTTTTTTCTGATTCTAAATATAATATATACTCATAACTGAATTTTGAAAAAAGTGTTAATTTTCTTCATAACACGGCAGTATTATACATGTCATTTTTCATTCTGTGAATTGTTCATCTAAACCACCCTGTACTGAAAATAACCAGTAACGCCGTATTTGCTTTCTGTAAAACATGTTTGTGTACACTTACTTGAAATCCTTGGGATCGCATTGAGAACATTTTGCTTCATCGTCGCCGGCAGAGCAATCTTTTCTACCATCGCATATCCAGTCTCGAGGTATGCACGACCCATCGCCACACATAAATTCACGAGGATAACAAGGAGTCTTAGCCGCGATGCAATTGTCGTGAGAGTATTGGTTGCAACGGAATGCCGCCGTCAACTCCCGAGGAATATGACCGTCGCAATTGTCAACGATAGCTGTAATAAGTTATATTATTGTCAAACGCTTCCAGTACATGGCCCCAGTGGTGGCAGCATAAACTTTGGTTCTTGATGCTTGAAACTATGTAGGGTAATGCTGGGATATTGGAGCATGGTCAAGAGTTACACAAATAGGGTACTTGTGACACCTTTAGCTGAGGATCGTTACAAGATGCTGATCTAAATGATGGTGCTGAACTAAACTATTCACTGTGTGAACTATCTTAATGAATGTTTATTATAGCACATATAACAATTTTTTGTATATGCTTACGAAACGAAAGGTGAAGCGTAGAATAGCAGTGCATAAAAATTTCAGCTTGTGTCGTTGTGGTAATTTTAGTAATAATTTAATCTATACTATTATAAAATTGTAAATTAGTTATATCTGTACACTGGAGATATTAAAAAAAAAAACTTGAATTATGTTAAATGAACGATTCTGAACAGGAAATTATTTTGTCTGTTGGTTCGCGATGGACGAAAACACTGCTGAACGGATTTTGATGTGGTTTTTTTCTATTAGGAAGGTCTTGGTCAGACTTAAAAATCTGCCGTATGTTTTATTGCAATTAGTTAAGTAGAACCGAAGATATGACTAATAAGAGACAGCCGACCTAAGCGCAGGTGAAGTCGCGGGCATCATCTAGTATTAAAATAAAAAGATTGATAATCGTAATTACTTTGTGTTTTGGGCAAACGATACATGCAAACTATATTAAGTTAATTTCTTACCTTTACACAAATTGTAGCATGGCTGCTTTGGCGAATAGGGAGGAGGACTACATTCAGGTTCGAGCAAAGCGCACACAAAGTGTCTGGCGCGGTCACTGCAGTTGGTGGCAAGCAGGTAATCGATCTGCGGGATCAGCGACGTGATTTCTACGTCACCTAGTTTCGCTGCAGCACCCGCTAAGTCATATGGTAGTACTCCTCGACACAACGCCATACGCGTTGAGCGGCATTGCACTGAAATGATTAAATTTTCAAACTAAAGTCAAGTCCCACAGTATGTTGCAATGAATTGGTGGATAAAAGGCATTCACTGAATTCTAAATTCAATCTTCCCAATTTTGAGTTAGATGTAAATGAATAACATAATCTATAAATGAAATAAAATTAAGAAACTACCTGAAAGGATTTATCTTTGTAGTTATATCCTTTAAGTTGGCGTCGAATAAAGAGACAGTCACATTATCAAAATTCTTTAAATTAAAATAAATTATGTTATCACAGTATATTAATGGTAAGGTATTACAAATAAGTTATTACATTTAATGATGATTACCTGTTGATGTCTAAGTTCAACGGTATTTGTTTAAATTTTAGTGTTTAGGTAATGCTGATGTCATAAAACTTGACACTTAACGTTGTTACCTTCACGAATATAATAAAAATAAATTAGTATGTTTAATTCATCCAATGTCCCGATTAAGAGTAATACTTAAGCACATAATTGCTCATGTTATTTTCCTCCATGTTTTCTTTATCTCTAAATGGGACTACTTTTGGGAGTATTATCCAAATCCGTTAAATGAAAGAAATGGATAAGTAAATTCTAAATGAGTGTTAGAAAACGCAGTGTCCAAGGATATACCCATTTTCGACCTGCAGTGCCACTAAAGCGATGTTTTGAAACCACATGCTCCCATTCTAACAGGCAATTTAACTTACCGTCCGAATAAGTATTACTCGGATAATTCTTCGTAGTGGTATCATCTCTGTCGCGCCAAGTTGGCAGTGTTGGGGATACTCGTGTGTTATATAAAGCACTTTGAGTAGTCGATTTCATTTTTTCAGCATCTTCCATAGAGATACCGAAAACTTTAGAGTGACCCGAAGTAAATCTTACATCGACTCCTGGGAAATCAGCATTGAAAATGTTTCGATCTTCAGAAGGATATGCCTTTTCTGGATTAGTCTCACCATTTTTATAAATATCTTGTTCTGTTTCTGTTATGTAGTCCGTTGGTTCAATTACGATGAAAGGACTATTATAAATAGACGGATGCGCGTTCGCTATGTATTCTTCAACGTTCTTGTTAGTTCGCTTCTGATCATTATTTACGTAATTTTTAATGGGTTCCTCTCTAGTGATGGTCTCTGTAGTTGCACTTATCACATCGTCATTTTCTTTGAAGAATATTGCTAAAGGTTTCTCAGGCTTCTGAGTAATGTGCGGTTTCAATGTAGAATCATCGAGTTGAGGATCATCTAACAATTTTGGCTGTCTTTTTTCTAAATCAGCCTTCTCGTTACCATACTGAACTTCAGGTGTAAGGTGAGTAGGAAACACTGGAGAGATTGGCAGTTTCCTTTTAAAATTAGACTCTGATATTGTTTCAGTTGGGGTGGTTATATCGGTGTTGATATTGCCCTCAGTGTTGTAGAAATCTATTTCTGATGTTTTGGTACCTGTAAGTATGCCTTTACAAATATTTTTTTTTATCAACCAAATGTCATTATATAAAAATATCTTCTAGAAAACACTGTATCACGTTTCTGTTCGGTAATACTTCATTATTAATGTTCCTAATTACTCGTTGGTAAATATTCTACCTTATTTATGGTTTTTACCTAATACGTCCATTATAACCCAATATACGATTTGGCTCATTTAGGATTCATGTCCATCTAAAGATATTGCTTTTAGCGATGAGGCTGCTATTTGTACATGTGTTGATTGTGTTTTCCATATATGCATAATTATTTTGATTGGTGTACAATAAACTTTATTTCTATTCTATTTTTACTGTGCGAAACTAGATCAGTTTAGGCGACAAAGAAGTTAAAAACACTGATAGGACTATTCTACATACACACGTAGGTGCTGATTTCATAAGGGAACTAATTTTTTTGAGCTGTTATTTAAATATTCGAGATGTTATTGTGATCAGTTGGAAAACATATTGAGCAGTTATTTAATTTAATGGCGGTTGATTAATTATTGCGACAGTAAAACATGGACAGTAATAAAAAATCTATTATCGGTTATTTTATCATACAATGTCAATTCTAAAAATAATTGAGCAGTTCAATAATTGAATGAGCGGTAAAATGATGGAATGAGCGGTTCGATAAAGCCGCGGGAGCGAGCGAAGCGAGCTCGTGGACACCGCGCGCGGGCCCCGACCCGGATACTATGGACATAGACTAGGTACGGATAGAAGGGTTGTTGCGGAGGTCTCGCAGATACCTCCACAATAACCCTTAGTGTTAGGTCACTTGTGATAATGGACATAGAAATAGGAGCGCGCTCCGTCGTCGTACCGACAAATGCCGATTTATTACTACCCACACGTAATCGCTCGTTCAATAATTTTTACCGCACATTTAATTATTTTCCTGCTCAATTATATATTCACTGATCCATTTCATTATTTTTTATTACTCATTTTTGTTTACTTTACTGCTTAGTTTTAACTGCTGAACTAGTTATTAAACGTGCCATTTATAATGTTTAACTTACCAAACTGCTATTTACAACTGCCTCTTTAAATCAGTGCCATTTCATAATAGCATATTATTTTCATGAATGACAAAAAGAATAAACATGCTTGAAATACCCATAAAGTTATTTACTACCAAACGTAGTACGTTTAATAAATATAGGTATTCAACAGTTTATTTAATTATATTATTTGTTATGTGTATTTTATTCGCTTTATCAAATCGAAACATAAAAATATTCAAAGTAGATAATGTGAAATGAAAAACTGCCAAGATGACTTTAATTACAGTTATTTAAGCTTCAGACAGAAAGAACATAAATATGTTTTAGTGAAATAAGTAAAATGGAAGAAATAAAAGCCGTACCAAGATTATTATTGCCATCCTTGTTCTCAGGAACTGGAGCGTTGTGTCCAAGTTGTTGCCGAAGTCCCACCCCTGCAGCCATCGGTTCCCAGTGAGTCCCGTTCGCAGGTGAGCCCGATTCCGAGTTGTCTGAAATACATGAATTTAATGATTAGTTAGGAGTATTTGATATATGGGGCCACCTGCAAGATGTTACACCTGCTGATTGACGGACGAGGCACTAGCGCAAGCTTTCCTCTCGGTGTTGGGCAGTCACACGGTAATTGCTCCCATAAAAGCCGTATAAGCCAAACCACAAGAAGGACCAGAAGTAAGCGACCCCGAGCTCTGAGATGAAAACCTCGGATACAACGGCGAACAACCGTTACAATGGTGAGGATTAGTTAGAAGTACCTTTTTTTTCGTGCGGACATCCCCGCCTCGGATGCCCCCCCGCCGGGCAGCGGAGGCGGTTATGTCGGGCTTGAACCGACTAAAACCGCACACCGTCTCGGGTCTTCAAACGCCGGGCTGTAAGGTTGCCCATAAAGCATATCTCTCGCACCCCGACTGACCCTGGGCCATAACCGGTTTCGAGATGGCCCCCACGGGTTTGGGAACCACGGTGTCCCCGTCTTGCCGCGGTTTGGGGGTGGGGCGCTAGCCGCCCCGCCGTCCCGGCCTGCTTCTGCTTTGGTGACAGACGGCCTCACCTGCCACCCCCGAGTTAGAAGAACCTCACGCGCAGTATATAAGAAACGGCGCTCTTTCACATTAGATATTTAAATGAATGGTGGCGGTGATGGTGAGGTGTAGCCGGTGTAGGGTCGTCCCTTGAATAGGCCGTTGAGTTTAGTTACAGTCGCATTGTCGCATACTCACTGGAAATAACTGAAGTACTTCAAGCGGTACGCGTACTTTACTTTTGGGAAACCCTAACTTAAAGCTAATAATATAAACTTTATGTCGATAGTCTTGACAATAATCATTGGAAGGTTAGTAAGTTTGTTTTATGTCCATTTGCTATGCGGTATTATAAGCCACTGTTAAAAGTCTAATTTTAGAGTCTAGTGGCCCCCAACCCGGCCAGCTGAAGGGTTGTTTTTGGAAATGTGAAAAAATCACGGTAGAAGCAGCGAGATATATGCTAAACGAAGTTAAAGGAAAACTATCACAGGTAAGTTTATACCTTACAAGTTTGCGAGTAATAGTCGACCAATTTATAAAATGTAGTTTGATACCTAATTGGAGAAGTAAAAATTTCCCACAAATAAGCAACTATGGATATCTACGTTCTATGTTACGCTTTAGGGCTCTTACACAAAAACACGTTACGATGTCGCATCGTGCTACGAAGCACGCCGTTATTCATAAATCTCATAAAAAAAAAGAAATGGATGTATCTAGTATCTTCTGTGTAGCTGTTTCTTCTTTGCATCTCTGTAATACCAGTAGGTAGGAGGAGAATACGTCTTGTGTGGTCCATTTTTCGAGATTAACTGCCGCGTCGTAGCACTTGCAAGTTGCGACGTTATCGTGTTTATGTTTAAGAGTTCTTACCCGACACGCACTTGTTATAACTATATTAGTTATTTAGATTGAGTGAAGAAGTGGCAGTGGGCAGGGCACATAGCTCGGAGAACCGATGGCCGGTGGGGCAGAAAGGTTCTTGAGTGGAGACCACGTAAAGGCAAGCGCAGCGTAGGAAGGCCTCCCGCAAATTGGACAGACCAAGTGAATGTATAATAATTTTAATATGCATCAATCAATTAGCCTATTGCAGTCCACTGCTGGACATAGGCCTCTCCCATTGTACGCCATAACACTCGATACTCCGCCTTGCGCATCCAGTCTATCCCAGCTACCTTTTTCACGTCGTCCGTCCATCTTGCTGAGGGATGTCCTACCTTCCGTTTACCGATTCGTGGTCTCCACTCTAGGATTCTTTTGCTCCATCGGCCATCGGTTCTTCGGCAGATGTGGCCAGCCCATTGCCACTTCAGCTTGCTTATTCTGCGAGCTATGTCGGTGACTTTAGTTCTTTGTCGGATGGCCTCATTTCGAATTTTATCCTTCGAAGAAACCCTCCAAAGCATAGCTCGCTCCATAGCCCGCTGCGCGACTTTTAAGTCGTGGACTAGCCATTAGCACCGTAAGTCATGACAGGTTGGACGCACTGGTCGAACACCTTTGTTTTTAGGCATTTTAGTAAAAATATTAATTCTAATTTAAAAAGGAAAGCCCTAAAATACAGCCGAAACGAAACCTCATTTTTTTCAATCTTTCCAATTAGGTAAAAAAAAGGTACTATCAGCTTTTTGCAAGCTTGAATGCACACGGTGCATCATAAAAAACTTCTAAAATGCACTCGTTATTTACGTTATCGCCGGGCGGCGGACCGAGTTCACAAAAAATGTTTTATTTACGTTGTAAGCGGAGTAGGAAGCTCGAGTGCTGTTTTTATTGAAGTTTATGAGTCATTCTTTCTAGTGTTGTCAAGTGTTTGTTTCTGTTTATCGCCTGATTTATTATAATCGGCTGTAAACATTGAATATAGTTGAAAACATTGATATGTCAACATTGGTTACGTTTATTTTAAACAGTACATGTTTAATCTACTTATTTTATTGTTTTAAATAGTCTAGAGGTTCTAACTAGACACAATAAAAATATAAAAAAACATGTGATAGTAATAAAATATTTATTTACAGGCATATGACTGGCACGAAAAATTTGCGACCGCCGAACAATTTTTCAGTCAGATTAAATAATTTACTACAATTTTATGGTTACACGTAACACAAAAATATAACTACTAATTGAAAGCCAAGTTCATGTTCTAACATATACTGTAAACATTATATTCGATAAGGTTTTCTTTTGCAATAAAATATTGAATTAATTGAAGTAACTACCACTTTCGTGCTAGCGCGAGTTACGTACCTTGTTATTATTTGTTCAGTAAAGTTTGTAAACAATAGATACCGTAAATGTATCTGTTTTCTACTTATAACGACCTTTCCAATGATATATCACACTTGTTGTACCATCGTAAATGTAAAATCATCCTCTGAGCAAGGCGCAGCTGACCCACTGCGCGTGCAAACCGCCATTTTTTTTGCATACATCAACGAACATTTTTAATCTTTGCGAAATCTTATTGTATTTCAAGAATCTTTTGTTGAAAAACTATTTCAGGGTAAATATTCTATACCCAAAAGTAATTATTTACACATAACTAGTGACACATTATTATATTATTGTGATGAAACACTAGAACTGACCGTTGGCCGTTACCCTTACGCATAAAATCATGCAAAAATAGAAATAATGCTTACCCTTACGTTGAAATCTGATATTACACACTTAAAACAGGGTTTATTACTCACTTTTCACTGGTTTTCCTTAGCAAAACAACACTTTTAAACTTTAAAAAAGTCGCATGCAACTGCACCAAACACCACGCGACTTTTGGAAGCACAACACAGATTTGCATATTTTTTTTTAAATCGACTTTGACGTATTTCGAACTTTCATCACTTTTGAAGCATGACATAATGTGTAAATATTCGATTAGAAAGAGCGAAAGTATCAATAACTAGCGTGATAGAAAGAAATAGACATAAATTTGCAGATGGTCGCGTTCAAGCGAAATAGTGACTACAGTCACTAAGTTGCATGCCACTGTAAAATATTTAATTAGTGACTGCAGTCACGAAGTTGCAGACAAGCGGGTATTTAATTAAACCTATGGGCCCAATCTTCGAAGTTGATTTGAACCTTAGTAACTATGGAGTTTTTTAGACAATATGCCACTTACTGCCACTGTATTATCACACACCCCTCCAGCTAAGTTAAATTGCTTGTGTTAGGAGTGGGTTCACGTCAGTAGTGTAATTTCCAGGATTCGAACCCATTCGAACACAGTGCAACATAACCGCCCCCGCTGGCCGGCGGAGGGGTAATTACCGAAGGGATTTCCGCATGAAAAAAAAACAAAAGGTACTAAATACATAAATTCCAAATAAGGAATTACGTATTTTTTTACCTATTAGAATATTAAAGTTCAGATTTAATAATATAATATAAATAAAAATAAAAATTGAATTCAACTATACATTCCGTAGTCACACACAAGATTACCAATTTGTCATCATTAGAGTAGGAAGTCGTTAATAAAAGTGGTACAAAGATAGTCAGTGTTACCATTACAAAAATATAACAACATTACCCAGCGGTAGTAGATATGATAGAATCTGCACTTAATCACTAAAATCAAATCGAATATTCGCATTCCGCTTCATTAACCGCAATCAAAATTATTCAAACCACCATTTTTATTTTATTACGTTGTCTAGCTATTGATCAATTATGAGAGAATGGCAAACTGTCTACACATATAAATTCTTTAAAAGAAAATCAGGTCAAGTGCGAGTCGGTCTCGCGCACTGAGGGGACATGAATTGAGGGTCGAACTTAACGTTGCTATAGAGCTTCTCGTCTTCTTTTCCTTTCTTTGTTTCTCACATATTTTTTATAACTTTTCCTATAACTTGCGCTATAAGACTTTACTTGCAAAATATCATGATTCTAACTCAATAGGAAATATCGCTATAGGATTTGATTCCCTTGCGATTGTCTAAATAACTTTACATAGTGGTTGGTATTACTGCTACTTAAAGCCTGATTATTGTAACCCGGCAATTGGCGCAATACTGCTCATTGCGTTTTGAAGTCTATTAGGCGTTTTGAGTATGACTCCTTGGTCATCATTTCATTATGTTTTTTCGCATACGTCACTCATTGAGGGTGGACGCATAATTTTCGCTCCTCGCTTTCTTACCGCATCTCGCAAGAACTATTCTTTTTCTTAATTGTCGTGTTACCTATGAACTCCTTTGAACTGTGCTGTGTATAATATATATAGAAAAAATAAAGAACTAAGGTGACCTGTGAAAGCATCTAGAACTCTTGTCTGCGTGTGACGACATTGCTCCCGTACGGAACTTTCTGGAGATCTCTGCTTACGCTGAACGGCCGAGAGACAAGGTGAGTGGTTTGTGTAAATTGTTCGGGAATAACAGGCAAACAGCAAGCAGTTATATTGATCGGGAATCTGGGATCAAGAATTGTGCTAGAACCAGTAAAAATACAGGTGCGCCAAATTAGTGGCCCTGACACCCGCGTAGTTATTAAAGCTTCGTAAATACTATATTTATGAAAATAATAACCACATAGTATAAAACAAAGTCGCTTCCCGGTGTTTGTTGCGTTTGCTGAGAACAGATAGAGTGATTCAAGCGGAAGGTTAATATTAAGAGTATGTTACTAATTTGTGATTATTTTGTTTGATAATTGTCTAAATTGACGAAATAAATCAAGCCGACTGAAAGCTTTGCCTTTGAGACATAACAAAATAATGTAACTATCGTGAAAATGTTCCTCTTTTATAGTTCTACAAAAAAGTCTGCGATGGCATCTTAAGGAAAGCTTACTATAGCGACTTTTAAAAAATAGTCACATTTTTATCAAATTAAATAAGTCAGTTACTTTAAGCATTCCAAGTACATCATGATCGCCTTTTACACCACACAATTTAATTTAATATCTTCGAAATATCGTAATTATTCAAACTTTCACGCAATAGAAATTAAGGGTTCGTGCCGGAGCCGCTGCAATCGCGTCATAGGATTTCTTACTGCGTAATTAAAATCTTTTGATTGTATTGTCGCAGAAGTTTGATTTTTTTCACAGTTTCAAGATGTTACAGACCTGAGTATTTAATATTATATTGAACTTGATAACTCGCTCGACGCGTTCCTGAGATAAAGGTCTTGACAGGCAGACATATAGATATTTTTTTTGTGGTGTGGTTTTTCCCATTACGTTGCTTCATGTAAATTTTCTTGAATCTAGCTCAACGGGCCAATTTGATGAAATTTGCTACATAAACGGCTGTAGCTTTTGATTGCATAGACCTAGAAGTTTGATGTTTTCACAACTTTAACGGCCACTGTGGCGTAGCGGTAGTGCATTCGACTGCTATGACGGGGGGCGCGGGTTCGATTCCCGCTCAGTGCAAATATTTGTATGCATGAATATGTCTATTTGCATTGGCCTGGATAATGCGTATGTATAATATATATGCACTAAAAAAGAAGTATATAAGTATGATTATCTGCAATCTGGAACCTATAACACAAGCTAGTTAAACTATGCTTACTTTGGGTCTAGAAAGGGCTGTGTAGAATGTCGTAGAATACTTATTTATTTATTTAAGGCTCTACAGACCTGAGTATTAGGTATAAATTTCAACTTAACGCCCCCACGCGTTCCTAACTAAGCTGAATTGCGAATTCGAAACCAGGAGTGGGCGACCGTAAGCCCGAGCCCTAGCCACTAAGCTACCGACGACGCCTTGCAAGCGAACTTCGATTTAAACTCTATCTTCATTCCCCGTCTCAAGAAGAGCTCTACTAACCACCATCAGTATTTTCGTAGTTTAGCGTTTTAATCGCAATGTTCGCGTACTGCACTATAATATTGGTGCTGTAAGGTTCCGATGGAACAACATTCTGAGGACGATATGTTTCGGGTGATATGCTTTTCTTGTAGAGTTCTCCAAAACGTGTATTTATATAGAGACAGTTATATGTAACAACATAAGCATCAAATGTGTGTACCTCCCATTAAGTGGGGAATGAGCTATATACTTATACGCTACCTTAGTGTATAAATAAAAACCTTGATTTACGGAAACTAGTCTTATTTAAAATAGTAGGCAGGTATTATTCAACTGAACGACCTCGTCTTTTTGTTAACAAAACAGAAGACCTAAAAATATTATAATTGAAATAAATGAGCCTAGTGACGACAAGCCCTAACAGAGAGTGAAGACGCTGGTGAAAGCTTGGTTCAAGATGTCACGGTGCGGCACTACTCGCCTTGTCAACCTAGTATCACCATTAATCCTTATCATGGTTGCACAACATTCATACATAACTAATGTGCCTAACTAGATACGCTCCCGTTTCAACCAGTCTCAGTGTCAGAGGTTACCGGCAGCCATCTAGATTGACGTATTGCTTTTACGTTTTCTTGCAGTGGCAGCATATTACATGAATAGAGATCGACGTCATAGTATAAAGACTAATTTTTTCTTGTGTGTAAATAAACCATAGGAGGTTAGAGGTAGGATATTTAGATAGTTTGAACCTTGGATTGTGGTTATTTTGGTATATAACAAGGTGGCAAACGTTAAAACAGGTCAAGAAATACAATACAATATATTAATTTTCATATAAAATACCACTAATTGATATTGTGATTGTGACTATAGTTACAGTAATAGGTTTCCCATCAAAAACATAAATGTGAAATGAGAGCCAAGTTCAATTACTATATCTATACAAATAAATAAAATTGAAGTGTCTGTTTGTAATATTAAAATAACGGGTATTTGATGATTGCATATAAATATATACACGACACTTAAAACAAAAATACAATTAAAAAAAAAACTGTCTGCCTTTCTGTCTGTTTGAAAGAGATAATCTCTGGGACGGCTAGGCCGATTTTGACGGTACTTTTACTGGTAGATAGGTAATGTTCCAAGGTGTATCATAGGTTACTTTAATTTTAGAAAAATAATTAGATTTCCGCGCATAAGAACTAAAACCCTAAAAATCGAAATCCACGCGGACGAAGTCGCGGGCACAGCTAATTAAGAATATACGTCGTTATCGACTTCCGACGATAAAAGAATTGATATTTATTTTATTATCTTCGTTAAGTCATACGCAAGTTAGTGTACTTCCTGTTTGTGACTTATACTGTTAAGTTGATATAATTACCTATGTTACTTCTCTATAATTTGCTTTGTTAAAACTAGCTAAGTCATATCTTGAGCTTGAATTACATCCTAAGTAAAATAATTGCATTTTGCAAATAATGGTTAGTTACATTTTAAGACTTTATCATCATCATCATCCTCCTGCCCTTATCCCAAAATTATTTGGGGTCGGCGTAACATGTGTGCTTTTTCCATTCATCTCTGCTTGCTGTCATCTCAACATTCACTCCCTTCCTAACCATATCTTCTTTTACACAGTCCATCCATCTAATCTTAGGCCTTCCTCTCCCCTTGTAGCCTTCTTTTTAAGACTTTATATTACCTATTAAGTAGAAAATATTGTGGCAGCACCAAGAAGCAAGAAATTGTTATATCAATTTATGTTAGAATGTTTCAGGATCTTGTAACTATAATTTTAGGATTTTCTACACAAAACTTGGCACCCATATATTCTTAATATTGAACTTGGCTCTGATTTCATATTTATATTTTGTGATGAGATATCATTACCTTTTGTACAGATATTATAAATATTTATCATTTATACATAGTTATTTGTAAAATTACTCTATTTTCCTTCGTTTACGTTGTGAAGTTTTCTTTTATGTATTGTTTTCCATATTTTCTTGTACCTTCGAAATATTAGATTTTATTACCTATTAATTATCTGCAGTTATGCTTACCAGTTTTCTGCTAAATTTGTTAGTACTTTGTTGATACTAATCTTACTTAATATTATAAATGTGAAAGTTCGTGAAGATATTTGGATGTTTATAAAAAAAACCTCATAGGTTACAGGAACGTGATCACAATTTTACGAGGGCAGAGCCGCAGGCAATAGCTAGTTCAATTATCGATAATTTTCAGTTTTCAAATTTTTTCCTTTGTATATGCCTCATAGTCTACCTTGTTGCCAAATATCAAGTTTCTAGGTTATCTTTAAGTGGTTTTTGATCTAGTGGTCATCTATAAGTCAGTGAGTGAGTCAGTCATAAAAATGCCGGTTTTTAAACGTTAATATATCAATAACTATTTGTTTGACAATTATAAAATTTTGAATTCTAGACAAGCTTTAATAAATGTGTCAAATTTCATATCTGTAAATCAAATAAGTTTTGAGTTATGAAGGGGTCAGAAATAGCTCGAAATGTTTTATGTAAATATACACATGGCTGCTGCATCGCCAGTTCCTTTGTCTTTGAACTTGGCTAGACACGCTGCTAGATATACAGCTTAATAGGTAATATATATATAGATAAATAGATATATGCGCATTTGTTCAAGTCTTTTAAGTTCTTAATATTTTTGCAGTCGGATTTCTTATTTTTTTAAATTGACATTTTAAATTAGATTTGAAACATTTATAAATTATTATTATTATTTATCTTGCTACGATAGCGGATGCTGGATGAATAATAATGAAATGAATAAAACGTGCCGTATTTAAGTGCACGAGGATTGAAAGAAATTGATGAAGTCACTTTACATATTATACCTGCGACATCCGATAACAATGGCGTCGATATATTGTTATTTGTTTACTAATTTTATTAAGCGTTTCATAATATCCTGTTGATCATGAGTTACCTATTAAGCATCAGACATATCGGCTATCATTATCTTCCAAGTGCCAATCCCGGTTGCGTCCAAAGTTTACACTTTGGAGCCCTGACACCGTTCTCCTACTCCCTCATAATTTGTGATCACATCCTCGTCGTTTTAGGTTTAAATAGCGAGCTCCTACTTTCAGTATTCACATCGTCTTAATCCTCATTTACATTACGTTTTACAGTCACTTGCGGGCTACAAAATCATTGTCATTGGTATTGATGTCAATTCATCATACACGCTATGTTAGTTACAGCAAAATGACCGAGATAATCCTTGTTTGCCACTTTAATTCGAAAATAAAAAACAAATCTCTTTATTGAAACTGACGAAAAAATCATCAAGATACTTATCATCATATAAGAAGCGAGTCATGAGGTCGTGACAAATGACTGTAGTATATTTCTCTCGCAGACACTCTTGAACATAGTCAATAAGATTAATATGTGTATAAACCGTGAAAGTCTTCAGCAATAATTTAAATTAATCCATTTAAAATAACAAATAATTTATCTTGTCAGTGGCCTGTGAATGCTTCGCTTCCATGACAGGTTTTTAAAGATAACAAACTCCTAAATTACTTCGGTTTAGTTTCTCCTCTAGTATGCATAATCTTTGCAGAAATTACTTACCCGATGTACGGGATGTAGTTTACAAGATACTAGTATTCTACTTTCCAGGTAATTAAAATGATTATACGTTGCATAACAGTATAAGGCGTGCACTAAACTAAACGCAATTTCAGAGTATTGGTTGCAAAAGTATTTTGAGCACGCATACACCAATCGACGATTAATACACGTTTAATACAGTATGATGATTGCTAATGATAAAGAGTTATCGGTTATATAACACTGTTATCAAACCAATAAACACTCGCTACATAACGAGTAAAGCTCTGGCTAGCTTACCTAGAACTTAGTAATCCTTTATTTGCTTGACTTACATCAAGTCTGAAAAGATGCAAACCTGTGTATCAATTGTATTTCTCTATCTAGTTCTAGTATCTAGTTTGCTTTTTGATCAGATGCGCCGCTTTTCCTTAGGCGGTAGAAAACCACCAAAATGACTACTTCTACCATTTGCATTTTTAATTTGTTTGAGGGGTCACAGGATTACATATGTGTACCCCATTACCTACATTTAATCTGAGAATTGAAGTTTTTAATACAATATCTGTGTACGTTAGACTTTACTGTAATGAGGTGTCATTACATTCATTACAGTCTATTACCACAGTTGAAGGAAATATTTTACTTTACACATGCACATGAGACAATTTCCGCAGCGCACACACCTAAAGCACAGATTACTAAATAGTTACTACCCTAAAGGGTTAGAGTACGAGCATAATCGTACTATCTTTTACCCTACGAGGGTAAAATACTGTCAAGTACGATTTATGCCTAACTAAAGTTTGACGTATTTACATCCTCTGTTACGTAGTTGGCACTATTACAGTATGACAAGTAATTCTCCAATTACTCTAGGTCGATAATCATAAGTAGATACTTATGGATCTATGAGTGCGTGAAAGGTTAAAATAGTTGTTTTAGTTATTAAAACTATCACTTGGTCTTTCATAGACTTTGTTGGCACTAAAGTAACTTAATTGCTTTTCTCTGTTTATTTTATTTACTTCCCATTCAACTTCCGCGGGGACTGTATTAAAAGTACGTTTTTTATTTTGATTCGTGCGGAAATCCCCCCGGATAGCCCCCCGCCGGCCAGCGGGTGTGGTTATGGCGGATTCGAACCGACTAAAACCGCAAGCCATCTCAGGTCTTTAGACGCCGGTTGTACTAAAGTTTCTTTTTTCTTTTTCTTTTTTCTTTTCGTGCGGAAATCCCTTCGGATACGCCCCCGCCGGCCAGCGGGGGCGGTTATGTCGGGCTTGAACCGACTAAAAGCGCACGCCGTCTCGGGTCTTAATACGCCGGGGAGTAAGGTTGCCCATAGAGCATATCTCTCGCACCTCGACTGACCCTGGGCCATCTCCGGTTTCAAGATGGCCCCCTCGGGTTTGGATACCACGGTGTCCCCGTTTTGCCCCGGTTTGGGGGAGGGGCGCTAGTCGCCCCACCGTCCCGGCCTGCTTCTGCTGGGGTGACAGGCGGCCTTACCTGCCACCCCCAGGCCCGCGCTCATGGAGGACGGAGGTCGTTAAGCGACCTCCGGCGCCTGAGTCGCCTGCGACGCGCGGGAGTAAGTTGCGGGCTCGGCGGGCTGGGAGAGTTCTAAATCTCTCCCGGGGCGCGCTCCGCACCATTGCCGCAATCATGCTGCCGAGCGAGAGGACTCCCACCCCGATGGCTGCCACGAGGTCACGCCTCGGCGCCTCCCACGCCGGGCAGTCCGCCAGCGTGTGCAGCCCTGAGTCCTCACTCGCGTCGCAGTGATGATACTCAGGCGTTCTCCGTTCTCAGGAGGTCGCCTCTCTAGCCAATCCTCCATGATGGACCTTACCACCGCTATTGCGGCGTGCCCTTGTACTAAAGTACCTATCTATAGAATAAAATATTACTTTATCTGTGTTAAAAGCAAGTTTATTGTTATTTAAATTATGTCTCATTTCGGGTGTGAGGCACTAATGGGGGAGGGAGTAGAGGACGCCTCAGGTTAATAATTTTGGCACCCTTACACTACTTTACAGATGAGAGATGATCTTATATAAAATACATTTAATATACTTTGTAACTGTGACAGCAACAACAGTGGCGCCAAAGTTGTGTACAGTAGCGTCTAGCAATCTATACCATTTTTTTTGTTCCGAACAGCCAGTCTAGTATATATAGAAGTAATTGATGGTCTCTGCCAATGACTTCTATGTATACTGGACAAGCTGTTCAGAAAAAAAAATGTTACACACTTCGGGGTTGATTAATAATGGTGTCTGTGTATATTTATGTCAATCTCAATAAACGGTAAAATATGTAAAAGAAGAAGAGCTCGATTCTTACCTAAATCAACCTCCAACACACTTATCACTCGATTTTAAACAATAGGCATTTTGACTATACATATTTAAAATATTGTACGAATTGTTGTCATCCTAATAAAATGTACCGTAAAAAACATATTTTATTAATTTTCAGTATAAAATAATACTAAAAAATCAAGATTAAAATCTCACTTTTTTTGACATTTGATCACGTGCTTATAAAAGCTCTGTGACGTCACAGATAAGTAAACAGAGTTTTTCAATACAGGCTGTCTGCATTTCCTAGTGTTAATCAACTGGTTCAATTATTAATTACTAATAATGTTTCACTTTTATCTTATATATCTCAAAATAAACCATTATTTTTGCAACTAATACCAATAATTATATAAACGTGCTTTAAGTCGCTTACTGTTTACTTTTGTGTGACGTCACATGTCACGGGATCCGTTATGGCGCGTACTTTTTTAAATCAAACTTTAATATCGATTTTTATCGTAAATAAAACAGTTCTCACAAAAATATTGATGCAATCTACATTTTTATGTTGTAATACATAATACAGAACCATTTTTACCCTATTATAAAGTTGTATTTCCAAGAAACTTTATAAAATACGTTGATTTTAATTTTGGCGCCATTACATTACTTTAAAGATGACAGTTGTTTTTTTCCTTATTTGGCAAATATGTAATGAATAGTAAAGTAATTTGATAAATCAAGTAATTTGTAAATGAATTCAATATAATGCAGCGTTTTCGTCATTTAGTCAGGGCAAGTAAAGTCCTTCATAGTCATAGTCAAGTAAATGTCCTGACTTCATAAAGTAGTGGAGGCTTTACTACAGGCTTCTGTGGATTTTTCGAAAATCACAATCCACGGTAAATATGCCACTTTCCTACACTTGTGCATGTTGACGAAGACTTTATATTTAAAACTCACCATTTTTGCACTTAAAAATTTGAAATTACGCAAATTTTTGAAAATGAAGCACCGCCTCAATGTCTCTTTTTCCGCGTTGGCGCCGAAGCTCATGACAGCTGATGATCTCATTCAAAACAAATTTAATATACTCCGTGACTATGAAAGCAACAAAAAGTGGCGCCAATGTTGACCATTGTAGAATACAAAAATCTATAACAATTTTTTTGTTCCGAACAGCCAGTCTAGTATACATAAAAGTCATTGGTCCTGCCTACTTCAAAGCGAGAAAGGAGTGACTTTAGACGTGACTAGGATTGATCTGATATAGAATATTTGATGAAACTTAAAAATATTTTATGCAATGAATATTTTATTCACGCTTCATATAAATTCGCATAGAGTGCCTACCATTTTCATATAAATGCGCATACCTCTCGATTTTCGGCAAATCAGTAAAATTGTGCATTTTAATCGTATTCTCATTAATATTATTGTCTGACTTTAACATCTTTACATAGGAAGACAAAAATAAATTAACACGATTTTTAAGATTTAGATAGATGAAGGCCATGGAGGTCGCGCACGTAAAAAAAAAGTTTAGTATATATTTAATCTACACATCTAAATAAATAAATAAAAATTGTCTAGTGTTTGTAATATGAAAATAATGATTTTAATGAACGCATTGAGTAGTGCATGCATACTTACAACAAGAAAACAATTTTTTGATGCTTTTTTCTTTCTGTTTCTTTTTACATCGACATATTTTAATGGGATTTTTATTCGAGATAACTGATATTATAAGGAATTACTTAGGCTACTCTTGTTTTAGGAAAAGTATTAGGGTGCCACTTAAAAAATTAAAGCCTAGATTTAGGCCCACACGGACGAAGCCGCGGTACAGCTAGTATAGAATAAATCTACATAGTCTACATCCTCGATAAGATTATGAGACTTTTAGACGAATTACAAGACATAATATCACGGATTTCGTAAATTACGCGGTCAGGATTTTAGCATATAAAAGATTACAATTGCGGTCAGTAGGGGCAAAGGCCAGAGGTTATAAAGAAAGTGAGGTCGTGAGGGCATGTGTTAGCGATTTCCCTAAATAATATTTTTTAACATTGGACATTATACCTAATGATGGTATTATGTTAGAAAGGAGCATCTAACGGGTTAAAATATGATAAAACGTGATGAATATTGTTGGTCAAGATGGTGGAAGGTGGACAAGAGACTTTATTTTTCGGACATTATCTCCGGATGTTCTTGTTATCGTGAGTCATGGTAAGAAAATTTGGTAATTGACCATAGTTGATTTTTTTTAATATTACTAATTCTAGAAACAAAAGCAACCGCGGTGGGTTGTCTTTTAGGCAGGCACGTTGTGAGATGGTCTCTACCTTCAATCAAAGCTCAATCAAAGCTGTCACATGCTTCTATGCTACCTAAGAAAAATGAAAGAATTTAAATCTCTGGCCACCTTTAAAAAGATAGTTAAGGATTACTAAATGGCTTCATAAATAGTTACTTATTGTGTATCGTATATATCTTATGTATTTATGTAGGTATGGTAGGTACCTATTAACCACACCAATAACTACCCATAAATGTTCCAATTCGTGTCAATTCAAAGGTTGCCTGTAAGAAATTGCTTTTAATATAGCTTACTATTGCTTTTAATAAGGCCGCCATTTGTACATATGTTGACTGTGTATTCCAAGTAGTTATGCATACTCTGATTGGTGTACAATGAAGTTTCTATTCTATTCTATTCTATTCTATTGTTCAGTTCTTCTTCTGACCCTACGCCAGAGTCCGTCTTTTAATCAGACGGTGTACAAGCTCGCATGTGATGTTAGCTTACCCCCAAGTTTCAAAGAAGATTTAAATTTCCTTAAACGATTCTACCGTCTAAAACCTTAGCCAACAGTATTAATCTTTAACGAAATCAAAATAAACGTGAGTCGATGTAGTTCATGAACCTGAGACTTGATGGAAGATAATGGAGTTTTGATTCACTAAAACTAATATTTAAAGAAAATTACACCAATAATAAAATCGACACTATCCAGACTAAACTGTAAAGTTTCCGAAACAAAATTGTAAGTAAAGTATTCGGGAATCGAGAACGAGAGATAAATTAGAAAATTAATGAGCCGACATTATATTTTATGTGTATTTTGTCGATGTTAATATCTATTAAACTTTCATCGTGATATATCATGCCATTTTACATAAAATGCTTTGTCACCAAACGTCATCGAAATTCGTCTATCTATAAAGGAAAAGAAATGTTAAAAGTGGAGCATGTATAAAAATAAATTCGAATGCATCCTTTATGGATACACATACGCGAGGTCAACTTTCATTTTTACGTATCCTTCACGAATAAAAACACAATATGAGAGCAACAAAGGAGACAGAACGCATCCGGTCACGCGGCCGCAGAGCGCCTGCGCACCCCACGCAATCAAATTATTGTTTGCCAACATTTTACTTTACCATTTAAAATCTGTTATTAAAAATCCCTTTGCGTGTGAGATGTGAAAGTGACTGAATATTTATGAAGAGATCAAAAATTTCGAGAACCTTATCAAACTACAATATGTACATGAAAAGGACTATAATTGTTTTGAAAGTTATTTTACGATGTTTCAGCTTCCGTTTTAAGAGCAGTTACTTGAATTTATTGCAAAAATTAACATCACAAAACTTTCTACATGCATATTTTGTTTTAATTTTAGACCAGGTCATAATATTGATTAACTAGAATTAAAATAGATTTATGCGATGATTGAGTGTAAACTAAACAGGAATCCAATTACTTTTAATATTTGTATTAGTAATAAAAATCTATTACGCATCCGCAACTGATGTAACTTAATGCATTTTATTTGTTTCTTATATCCACTTCTTATTGAATTTAAATAATCCATTTTACTATTTTGTTTATATATTTCACAGATTTGCGCAATAATTTTGCTCACAGCGCCCAGCAGTTCCTGGCTGCCATTGCTGACGACCCTGTTTTTTGAAGTTAAGCTTCCTCGTCTCTAGAGCTGCACGAGCCGAGAAACAATGAGCATGCTGTGCGCCTCCTCTTCTCCTAGGCTAGTAAGTAAATTTTATAGCGGAGATTTTTAACTTGCTATGATTTTTCAGGTAGAGGTATTCTTCCTAGCCTTTAAGAGCCACCGTTTGTGCGACAGCGGTCAGTGAGCCCTATATTAGTTAGAGAAACCAGAGAAATCGAGTAACCCAAAATGTGCGGTTATCTAAGTTATAAATGTTGCGTAAATAACATTTGATACCAAAAGCTAAGTTAGTTGTATAAACTAAAATAGGTTAATTTATAAATAAATCAAATTACATATGCTCCTGTCACCTATAATACTCAAATTACACATTCGATATACCTCCCTTCCACGCATACCGGCACACGATAATGACTCCAAAACGTCAATTCGAGCCAGAGTTTTTCATAAAACGAGGTATATGAGTCAAGAACATTGAAGTCATAAACATGAGCGAACCACCCTACGCGTTCACCCCTTGCTGGAAAACGTCACCCCCGCACGTACGTAGAAACAAAAAAGGGCACCAGAGGGACGTTACGCATCCCAAGTAAGCGGAGCTCATTGCGGGGTCTGCTGAATTAAGAACGAAACAGTCATAAAATAATATTAAAGGTGATGATAAAACAGATGTGATATCCCTTCATATCAAAGGACAATAAGACCTGATGATCATACCAGGTAAACGGATAGTCATAATCTTAAAAGCCGTGACGTTGTTCGGACTAGTTCGAAATCCAATCAGAACATTCTGAACAATATTAGCAATTTAGCTAGGTTTGATTGTTAACAAGAATACTAGTAACGTTTGACCAACGTAATTAGAGGCCATTAAATAGTAGATTGTTACACAAGGGTTGAAAGTCAGCCATTTCACCCTAGATATTTCTGCCAATAAACCGAGACTTATAAAGAAGCTTATCTATAAATGTTGAACGTATTATACATAGTTCCGTATGGTTTCTCAAGCTTTTCAAAAGTGACAATCCTTCATAAACATTATTGATTTATGTGTGAAACTCGCAAGTGAGAGAGCAATGAGAATGCAATAAGCAGAGATCAAAGTTGGTAATAACAGTTTCCGTGCGATACCCACGATACAAATATGTGTGATATGATGCAAAGCTATAGTTATTGGGTCACGTTTGATAAATTGAAAGTTTGCGACGTGACCAATTCGACAGAGCCTTGTGACCACCATACATGAGCACTAAGAGAATAACTTCAGCTAAAAGCATAGTGTCCCTTATATAAGTAGTTCTAAGTGATTTAGATTCGTAGATTATTAGAGCTCTTATATAAAAGTGTCCTCAATTATAGACCAATTGGAGGATCGGTGAGGCGGATTCTTTGTTTACGAGGTTTTAGATTAGGTATTTATAACTAAAGTAGACTCTTTCCTACCAGACATAATATCATTTCATCACTTCATATTCTACTATAGATCAGTTTCTTTTACGAAAAGAGGTTCATAATCCAATGTATCTTTGCCCAGAAGGGAGGTAGACTTTATAAATTTTTATCCTGAAGTACACATATATGAGGCAATATGTTCCAGTGTATCCACAGTGGCTTAACCAAGTTTTGTATCATACGCTGTTTGTGAAAGGTCAGTACTTGCCAAAATACACAGAAATCAAAATACAAAAAGCTCTTATCAAGTTTATCCCTTATTTAACTTTAAAAAGTTGAATCTAACACAAATCTTTACGACTATCTATAAAAATTAAGTTTCTGTGTTTTTTACCCATGATATGCATCTGATTGCCAAGAAACTGTGATAAAATAAAAAAGACTATAAAAGTTTCCAACATAAAAAAGTACAAAAACTAATTTGAGGCATTAACTAGTGTACTTAAAACAATTGTGGTACTTACCGGGCATAAGGAAGTACACAAAAGCAGCAAGCGCGATGCAGATCACAATGAGTGCAACTGGCCATCGCAAGGCTCGAAGTACTTGTATTATCTTATTTCCTCCTGCGCTGCTGTCGCCTGACACGCGGTACAGGCTGTCCGGATGTGTCCCCTGGAGACAAAAAATAAATAAAACATAAGTATAAAGATGCATGTAAGTAATCTTTATATTATTATGCTTGAAAGTTTTAGGAAAGTCGATATGATTGCAGGAATATATTGTAGAGGCTAATGGATCTGCGTTACACTGACGAGAGAAAAGAGCTTATTGAGGCATTTTATTTCAGTAGGTAGTGATACATTTTGTCAGACTATTTGCTATCTCAGTCATGATTAAAACGACGTATTAATCATGAATAAAACAAATACGAATACCGTGTTTGGGTGAGACAAAGAATGAATGGAAACATAGTCCATGAATTTAAATGCAATCAATTAGTTATAATCAATTAATACCTGTACAAAATTCCAGAGGAAACATTCGCAATATAAATAAATTTTGCCATAATAGTCAATACACCCACGTGCCGAACGAGTCATATGAAATATTTATTCAAAACAAAGCATATGTATTGTGTCCATCTTGATTACGTGATGCTCGCATAAATATTTCATTATGTCATTTAAATGAAAGAAAGCTGCTGTTGCGGTGGTGAACATAAATTGTGTTCAGTATCAACTTTTGGCATAATTTATACAATTGTTGGTTATGCCGGATTGAAGTCAATTTGTTATAATTTGGGGGTATGTGGCGCCACCAAGATCCCCAGAGCTAAGTCAACTTCAGGCAACGAAGCTTTAGTACAGGTTCGAGTTAAGGGTTTAGACGTCAAGATAAACCAATATATAAAGAAAGTTGGAGCAGGAGTGCTTACCCCGGGCTTCAAACTGCAAGCTAATTTTGGATGCTTCTGGGATTGGCACTCGAATGTTTATAGTGATTTATAAATGCGAAAGTTTGTGTGAGTTTGAGTATGAGTGACTGTGTTTGAGTGTTTTTTTTTAGGTTTTCATGGTTTAGTAGATTTGAGTGAATTTCGAAGTGGAGGTAAGGAAATATGCCTGTACCTAGGAGGCCTTACAAATGTAAAATTTAGATTTAAGTACCACGTGTGAATAAGTATGAGTGTATAACGAATCACACAAATAATTGTCCAGATAACGATCTCAATGATCGTACCTGCAATTTTCAACCACTACTATATAAATGTAGTAGTAGTTGACGAGATAGTCCTAGACACTTCATCCGAACATTTAACTATATTCACGGAATCGTGGAAAATACTCACATTTTCTGGTACATTTGCATTCTGGTACAAATTTACAATATACACTAAAAACGTATATAAAAATCAATTATGATGCATATTCCTTTCATATTATATGCATTAGCTTTGTAAATAATTAAGACAGTATTACATTAGAATTCTAATATGAGTCTAATCGATAGTTACATCTTTAATTCGCAATTATCACTGTCAGTGTTGATCACTAAAACTCGTATCGGTTATCTAATACAACTATTTAGGTAGTTATTTATTTGATGAATACACTATCCATACTAAATCTCGAGAAAGGTCGGAATCATTTTTTACCAGGATACTGCATGCATTAAGCTGTGGTATGTGAGCCACTGTATTTTTATCTGTTAATATTATCATAAAGAATGCCTAAGAATGTGGGCGATATTTAAATTCATCTAATCTATTGTAATTTGAATCTGATTTATTTACATGATATTTTAAATATTGCAACTTGGCTATTTCGTGAGATTGTGCCTTGTATTGTCGAAGAAAGTGAGATGAATGACAAGGTGTTAAAAATAAACATCTTAAATACCAGTAGGGTAAGTATTTTAAACGAGAACAAACTACAGGGATGAAAAGAGAGAACAGAAGAGAAAAGACGACAGAGTAGGACACTGTATTAAATAATCTGAATGATAATATTGATGCAGATTATAAATTGTGAATTAAGAATTTTTTAACATATATGACATACGATTATGTGTCAAAATGTGCAGTCTGCAGTCATCGATCAGATTCCAATGTACAAATTATCTTAGCTTTAAAACTTTGCATAAAATAATTTAAAAATAACATAACATTATATTTATAATAATAAAAGACGTCTGTCTCAAATTCTGTAGGAGCGTGATATAGCTCAACATGAATAATATTAAATATTCCAGGACATTCTACATAGCGCTATCTAGACCCAACCTAAGCATAGGTTAACTAGCTTTTATGGGCTCTAGAATGCAGATGGAAACATACATGTTATATAATTAGAAATACCCAAACCAATGCAAATATACTCATTCATGCATAGAAATATTTGCACTGAGCGGGAATCGAGCCCGTGACCTCTAGCAACTACTGTTACAGACTGCAAAATATGTACTGAAGCAGCAATTCGAAGTTTAGTAGTGAATTACATATGTATTGGCAAACCAGTTTTAAAATATATTATATTGAATATCTATGTAATAGTCAGAGCAGGACTCCTGCTGCGTTGAATCGTCTCTATTCATTCAAATTACTTATTAACTGCCACGCTGATTGAATAATTTCGTTATAGACAAATTCAATCTCGAAGTATGTGTAATCGGTATTATAAGAAACGACTACTGGTCTTTCTTTAATGACGTGGAGCAATAAAGATTTGATGGAATTCTATTCACATCGGTACCAACCATATTGGTTATTATATGAACAATTAAAAATACCGAAGTCTTCATTGATGATCGAATCAATTTGGCATGTTTTCTGAAAACAGTTTACGGAACGGGCCATATCTACTAAATTAAATATTAATATAGCAACCTGAATAAAATAAATTAATACAACATAATTTCAACTTCTAACTTGCGTAAAGGTTATAGTCATAGTACAACCATTGCTATGCATGATCCATTTTTTCAGCAGTTTATTACAGATAATATCATATTATATTCAGCAACCGAATTCCCAGTATTTAAGTGCCAATATAAATGTTTTCTGAGATATCAATGAATGGACTAAATGAAAACGAGTCGTACTCAAATATGCGACAACCCATCGATGTTTATGGCTAATAAAAACAATCGAGAAGCGCTGTAATGTCTATAAAGTCTTTCGGCATATCTAGGTCATCAGTTTTATATTCCCAATTACGAGAGTCATTAATATTTTCCAGCAATATATTAGCAACTTATGCATGATCTTGATCGGAACATAAAGACAAGTCGTTAAAGGCCTTTTAATTGTATGTAGTTGCAATATGTTTCTTAAAACAGTGTTAACAAATGGAGAACATTGTAACTTATGAAATTACTTCAATGAATCATCTGTCTCACCGTGTTTATGATTTTGAAAATTGGAATTCGCACTAAATGTGTAGGTACTCGTATCTATCCAAGGACTCCATAAGTTGACAAGCTATTTAGAACAAAAATTGTGTTGCGGTTCGTGGTTGGCGTTGAGAGTTAGGGTTGGGGGGTATGGGAAAGTTGTTTGTAGTTGATAGCATTTGCCAGTACAACACAATAACCCAATAAAATTTTATAAGAAAATTTGTAAAGATCTTTTGTAGAGTTCTTAAAACATATAAGTAAATAGTTAAAAAAAATACACGTCAGCATTGCCAAAATTTCTTTTCCGTACAATTTACAATGATCCTCTATCCTCGAACTCACACATGAATCCTGAAAACGTTATAACCTTTTTTGGGCAGTCGTGTAACAAAATGTAATTGGTCAAGTCAGGGATAGAGGTACATTGTTGTGCCTGTTCGTCCCTAATAATATAAAAGGCCTACGCGCATACCATGCATTTGCTAGTAAACAATAAATTCGCTCCTTAAAACCATGAATTGCGTTGCCGTCATGTAACGCGGATAAATTCGCTCTTTAAAACCATGAATTGCGTTGCCGTCATGTAACGCGGTAGGCATTAACCGTAGCTGAGTGGTATGTGGATACACATGATCTAGATTCAGCACGACCTGATATCCATATCATATAGTATATTTTATGAGCAACTACTTCATAAAATGCAGTATTAAATATTAAGCCCTGGGTTACAAGTCGCTTAATTTACTGGCCCTATTACTAAAGCGTAAGTACGCATTTACGTAATAGTAATTACCTGTGGATGAAATGTCGCCATTTAAATTCTAGGGAAATTTCTTAAATACGTGTCTATCATATCTATCTTGATGTAGGTTTTGTCTATCAATGAACCATCATCATACCAGCGCTAATCCCGGTGGCATTCAAAGCTTGGACATTGGAGCCCGAGGTCCGCTCTCTTATGTCTCCATCATTGGTTAATATTCGAGTTGTCTGAATTTCAACTAAATTAAGTGAGCATAAACTCAACCACTCTGAAACAGCTTATTCTAGCGAGTGTTCTTAAAAAGAAAGCCATGATAACATAAGAAATGTACAAGTGGTGGTAGAAATTTGATGACACAAATTTGTCACAAATTTCGGCCGGGTAGGTACCACCGTGCAGGGGTGCGACTGGTTGGGATCACCTCCAAGTTTGGTGCACCTTGGGCAACGTGATGACGCATCATTGATTGCTCCCCTGGAGTAGCTGGCGTCAACGTCAACGGCCAAGAGTCTGACCAATCGGCCCTTTTCAGGGCCAGCTGACCCCATTGCACGAGGGGGTCGGGGCATGGCGGGCCCGCGTGGGTGGGGGCCGCTACAGGTACCCCTCTGCTGTTATCAGAGGGGACACTGCGAATGGCCCAGGGTCAGTCAGAGTGCGAGGGATATGCTCTATGGGTAACCTTACACCCCGGCGTCTGTAGACCCGAGACGGCGTGCGGTTTTAGTCAGTTCAAGCCCAACATAACCGCCCCCGCTGGCTGGCGGGGGGGTATCCGAAGGGATTTCCGCACAAAAAAAAAGGTACCATTGTGCACGATTGCGAAAAACCCTCCATAGTAATCCAATTTCGGTTTGATTGCGTTCAGGGGTCAGCAAGTGCATAGCCGGGCAGGGGGATTGTTGTCGCAGCAGTAGTGGGACCACGCGGTGTCACGCGGTGCTGCGACGACAATCCTCTTCTGATGAGGCCGTCAAGCTGAGTGCCACCATTGTTAACATGATACGTGTATGTAATGGTGACCCTCTTTCCTGAGACTTCACCTTCAGCTTACCATCAGGCGAGGTGAAGTCAAATTGACGTGTCCACCATAAAAAAAAGGGGAGATTGCGTTGGGTAATAACCTGAGAGGAATGAAAGTTAGGTGGATTTGAATGATTAATAAGTATTATATGCATCAATACCTTTCATTAAAAAAAGTAAATTTGTTAAATAGGCTGAGCGAAATCGTACTAGACTTCATAAATGGCATAAAGCTTTTGTGCCAAGTGGTTTTTGGATTATTTCTGTAAATTTTCTCAATAGCAGTAAAATTCTTATTTCACCTCTGTTCACTCTTTCAGGGCTGTAAGCCCTATATATGCGAGCCCTATAGAAGCGACTATATATGATTTAATCGACAAGATTTAACTGCGAGCTTTTGACACAAACTTATTATCAATAATCAAATCTAGTTAATCTCGTAATCATGTTATGTGACGATCGGATGAATGTAGATCTCATGTTATAATAAAGTCATTTAATTTTTCATCTGTCACACTCGCAAATGGGCTTTATTTTATGCATTAATTAGAAGCTATAAATATTGATGGTTCTGATTTATAACATCTTAATTATTATTAGTAGTTAATAATTTTCAGATTTGGTTGAAAATGTTTCGCCGCACGACCACCTTTGAATATTTACATATATTTGAGATTTTGATATGTATTTTATTTATTATTTTTATTAATATGAATAAAACGAAAGAATTTCACAGTGCATAAATTATATCATCATCACTGATGGTCTCTTTGATGAATTCATAATTAGAATGCTAGACTGAAAGGACTATTTAGTTATAACTCGTCGTTTATCAAGGTCACAATTGAAAATGCAACTATTTTGATAGTCAGTGGTACCGTAATCTGTAAGTTATCACTCTGATGAAAACCTGAAAAGGTTTAAAAGAAGTTATTTTCACTCTACTGCTTTAAACAGCTCTACTGATCCTAGATGCCGCAGGAACAAAACCTAAGTTTATTACAAGGTTTTTTCCATATAGTCTACATGGCTAATTATTTGAAATGTACCACATATCTAGTTCGGACTTACAGTGTAGCCTACCTTAGCAGCGAATGGTTTGATCTCCCTCGGCTTTGTAAAATATTTGTCGAGTTTGGTATCGTAGCCACTGATGATGTCGTTCACTGTTGGCGCCGGCATGGCTTGCACGCGGTATGTTCCGTACTGCTCACCGTGCTCCGATATAGTGGGCAAGTTCGCGTTGGGTGAACTGCAATTACTGCTCGACCGCGAATAAACGGAGTATGCGTAGTTGACAGAACCGTCCGCTGGATTCTTAGGCTTCTTTGTGAATGCGTATCGCCTCGGTCGCTCTTCCGTAGGTTTCAAGTCGTATGTTTCGAATTTTTCAGACACAAAGTTTTCTTTTACGTCAGTAGTTGGTACGTAGCGTAGTAACCGTGGCTCTTTTATTGTCTTCTGGTATTTGACCGAGTCTGTGTCATTGTCCAACTGAGCCTGGTTCAACGTTTGCTGCAGCTCATTAGCTGATCTGTGACTTTTACGTTTGACTTTTCGTTCGTTGTGAACGTGAACGTGGTCGTCTACTATCTCAGACTCCGAAGTAGGTCTGTCTCCATATAATATGTAGTTTCCGTTTACCATTTTGTAATAATAATAGTTCGATCATTGAAAGTAAAGTAATAACTTATCTTGAATGTTTTACCCTTAGAACAATCATTTTAGTTGATTAATATACACTTGTGACTCGTTTACAATAGGGTCTTCACTGAGATGAGCACAGAATGATACTGTGTCACCGGTAATGAATGAAGTTGATTATTATGTATGCAGACTGTTTGTTTGTTTGTTTGCCATGTATGTTGAAACAACGAAATTCCTTATCTGTAAATTGCAGGATGTGAACCAATCGTTTGTTTGTTAACATAATTGGCGGTGTCATTTTTAAATTTTGTTTTTTTAATACTACGGACATAGTTATGTCCTCCCTTCACACACCATGCTGCAACAATTTATATAGATCCATGTCAGCCACTACGATTCGATGATACGTTCTAACGAAAATAGTTTATAACATTGAAAATAAAATCTTACCTAAAAAGCTACTCGAAAAAAAAAACTACATTCATATTTTAGACTTAGAGGATCTTTTAAGTTTTTTTTATATATATTGTGTGGGATGCCTAACATTGTTTGTACTTGATCACTTTTCTTTGGTTACGATTATTATACCGTAGTTTTTATTTTCAGTAAAATAAGAACGGTTGATTTATTTCCATCTTAGAAAACAAAGGCGCCAAATTCTATTGTTATAGAAACTATTAGTTTAGGTAATGACTTTTATGTATGTATATTATTATACAAACTGTTTAGAATAAAAATTATATCATGGTTCGGGGGTGAGGCGGGATTGGTGGAGGGTTACGGGACGCAGTCTAGTAATGAATGAATGAATTTTGGCGTCTTTACAACTGACAGCTACAAAAGTTGCGGATAACTTGATCGCAATTACCATCAACAAAATGTCTCAATTTTTTGTTCCAAACAGCTAGTCTAGTTCTAGTAGTACATTTTTTTTTAAATTTTTTTTCGTGTGGAAATCCCCTCGGATTTCGCCAGCCAGCGGGGACGCTTATGTCGGGCTTGAACCGACTAAAACCGCACGCCGTCCACGTCTCGCCCCGGTTTGGAGGAGGGGCGCTAGTCGCGGCCTGCTTCTGCTGGGGTGACAGGCGGCCTCACCTGCCACCCCCAGGCCTGCGCTCATGGAGGACGGTGGTCGTTAAGCGACCTCCGGCGCCTGAGTCGCCTGTGACGAGCGGCGAGCATGTTGTGGGCTCGGCGGGCCGGGAGAGTTCTAAACCTCTTCCGGGCGCGCTCCGCCATCACCTTCTCGAGCATTACATGCTCGCCGGAGGTGGCAGTGGCCTACGCGCTCGCGCTCCGCACCATTGCCGCAATCATGCTGCCGACCGAGAGGACTCCCACCCCGTTGGCTGCCACGAGTTCACGCCTCGGCGCCTCCCACGCCGGGCAGTCCGCCAGCGTGTGCAGCCCCGAGTCCTCGCTCGCGTCGCAGTGATGGCACTCAGGCGTTGGCTCCTTCCTGATCCGATGCAAGTTGCCTCCGAAGCTCCCCTTCCCGGAGATCACCTGCGTCAGTCGGTACGAGAGGCTTTCGTGTCGCCTTTCTAGCCAATCCTCCATGATGGGCCTTACCGCCGATATTGCGGCGTGACCTGAGTTCTAGTAGTACCTTTTTTTTTTTCTTTTTTCGTGCGGCAATCCCTTTGGATACCCCCCCGCCGACCAGCGGGGGCGGTTATGTCGGGCTTGAACTACGCACGCCGTCTCGGGTTAATACATAGAAGTCATTTTCTACTTATTGTTACATTTTAGTCCTGTGTCCTGTTATATTATTTTAGTTAAATTTTGGTAAGAGAGTCGGCAGCTCTGACTGGAGTAATGAATGTTTAAGTTGCAACAAACATTGAGAAAATTTGCTATGTTGTAAACTGCAAACACCACCTCATGCCGGCGACAGATAACATTCGTATCGTTATGTCGGCCATTATTGTTTTGGCGTAGTTCCCGCGCTTTTTGCCTCCCTAACGCGGGAACGTTCCCAGTAAAGCGCGTGCGCGACAATGGCGGTCGCGCGGTATACGCAACGAGAGTGAATTGCTGCGATTGCGATTGTGCAACTTTACCTCGTAGTTTATGCAACTGATGTGCCGTTAATGGTGCAGATGCAGATGGTGGTTCATCTATTACATCTCACATTTCCTGATGCACTAACGTGAAACAGTTTCAACTTTGAGAGACGTTACATAAATGTCACAAATGGTGAACGTATGACGTACTACGACCCTATTCGGTTTCAGTCTGAATAAGTACAATGTTTTTAGTGTTGAACTATTCAAATGAAAACATGATAGTTTTCTCGTAAATGCTCAAAAATATATCTATCCACTGTTAAATGACAAATTCATTATAGATTTATAGAAAATACTAGCATTGGTTTTAAAATATGCCCCATTTTTCAGCTCTAGCTCGAAATTTACTTTTTCACTTAGCCGCTTTTTAGTTTTTAGATTATAATCTAGATGTTAATAAGGAAAAGGAAAAATATATTTTTATATACAACTTATGTGTGATAAACATCAATTGCACATATAAGTATTTTTGGTATAAGTAAGTACTTATAGAGCTTTTGCAATTCTTTAGCAAACAGAGGTAGTTAGCTAGGTATCCTTACTGGGTTCTGGGTGTTCATGAGCTGGTTTCCGCAACTCGATATTGGTTATCGCGCCTCTTTCTTCCCCTTTTTATATACATACACTTAATAATCACTGTTATTGCGTGGTTCACAAAACTGTTTTAAACAGTGTGCCTGTGAACTCAGTTTCAATAATTGGTTATTTTTCTCGCTTTTCCGGGCAATCTCAAAAGGAAAGCCGGCGCCAGACCCTCGTCTGTCAATCACCAGGTGTACCTCCTTAGTGAGTTTCAGCCCATCTTATAGTGGAGCCCCATTAGCCAATTATAATATCCTTTCAATTCAATGACGCAAAAACAGCTGCCGGATTTGCTTGAAATTTTGCACACTGGTGGAGTGTAACCGAGTATAAGACATTATATCTTTTCTTTCTAAAATATAAACCTTGTTTTACATTGAATGTGATCTTTACGATTTGTTGCTTATTGTATTTGTTGTTTACAGGAATGGTCAATCAGATCCATCGGCAGTTGCAACTGTACAGTCAACGACAAAAGTTGATGTACACTAAAATATTTACAAACCTTTTTTACATGGGTATACATGGACCAATAATTAAGGTATTATTAGTTTGATAATCCCCAGAGGATACAAAAAACATTACTTAACAAAACATAAAATATTTTGTTTAGTATTTTATGCAAGGTTTAAGAGCTAAGGTTATCAATAAATTAGAATATGTTAAGCTACTTTTGTCGTTGACAGTACAATTATCAAATATTGATACACTTAAAGAAATTTAAATTCTATTGTCATTCATATGATTATAATGACATAAGAGCCTACAATTCATATAATCGTTCGCATTGCAATATCAATAATGACGAACCTAGTCCTTGATCTATGTGTAGGCAAGCGTCTGTTTCGTAAGGTATTATTATAATAATTCAAGCCCAACTTGAAGTTCAAATCGTCTCTTGCTATTTTATCATTGTATTTGTGACCTAACCCTATACACGAATGCAAATTCAAATATTGTAAAGATCATTCCTTTGTTCGCATTTGAATGTTATTTCAGTTGGCAATTTAGCATCCCGTGATTACCTTTGTAAAAATTCGATATTGGTATTAAATTTTATAATAGATATCTATGAATTTTAAAAAAGGTCAAAGGTAAGGGTAACTGAAGGTTGCGTTTAGTTTTATCTGATGACCTGTGGATAATTGTGTATGAAAGACTAACGGGTATAATATTGCTATCCTAAAAAACATCGTGATAATTTAAATATTCCATGGTTATGAATAAAATGATAAATACACTCCAATTTTTATAACTCAATGCCATTTTGTACAAAAGTATTGAAGTGCGATCATAAATTTGCCGGTTCGGAGCCTTACCACCATTATACCTTCGTGCATCCACTTCTAATATAAGTAACTCCTATAACAGAGCTTGGTTAGAGGGGTTTACGAGAACACTAGTGTATTATCCACGTTGCTAGAAGACATATAAAAAAATTAAGTAAGAACAAGACGAAAGAAATTTAAATACTACTAATAATATCATTGTCTACAGCTATACCTAAATCCTGGATTTGCAAACGCATATAAAGTCAGCACATGCATAAAAAAATAACCTTGCTCAATTGTTGAACACGTAACTATTATTTTAGGGAGTCCCGGAGGTAGCAGTATTAGTTCCAGAGGGTTTTCCCATTGAAAATTGTAAATATTTGACCTCTAAGTTACAAAAAAGTAGAGCACTGATATTAATCATTATGATAACGACTTTTGCAAATGTAAATAATTCCCATTGATGTTTGTTTTTCATATTATGTACTAGCTGATGCCCGCGGCTCCTCCCGCGTGGAGGTTGGTTATCGTTTCTTGATCATATCTCCGGTTCTACTTAACCAATTGCCAATAACCAATTGCAGTTAAATATACGTCAAATTATAACTCTGACCAAGACCTTTCTAATACAAAAACCGCATCACAATCCGTTTAGTATTTTTTACGTCCATCGCGAACAAACATAGACAAGAATTGCAAGAAAAAATGTGTTCAGAATCGTTCATTCAACATAACCCAAGTATTTTCTTATATCTTATTGTACAAACACAACTAATTTCTGTTTTTATAATAGTTCAGGTAGAAAAATATAAGCCAAATAATATGACACCGGAAATACAGCGCATAATTCACCTTGAATTCTTTGACGTCTAAAAGCATAATATATTATTTCCATGTGACCTAAAACGGGCTTTAGTGCAATCTTAAATTTTCATAAAATTATTCAACATAAAGGTTATTTCCGTGTCACATCCTATGTTTCCTATATTTACACAAAGAATTCAATAAATAAATGCGTGAATACCTATCATATAATTATTTATTTATTACTGAAGGAAATGTTTTTAAACAAATATTCTATTAATCTAGTGTTCATTATCTGTTATCTATAATAATATTGTTTCTATCTTCTTGTTTATATTCAGGTAGAGCACAATGGCTTTCCTATTTAAGTTCAGAGCCTCCCGATTGCATAAGGTACATGCTACAGAAAACCTGTGGCTGCTGGTAGGTAAAGAAGACGTGTAGCATTCAAAACATCCAATGTGTTTTAGTAAGGTTTTGTTACACCACGGTGCGGCGGTGTAACTGATGATAATAGGAGGTGTACGCTGTGTTTGGACGGTACTTCATTAAATACTTGTAACATAACATATTATGTAAGTATAGAGATTTATATTACAATGTTTTGTTGACTTCCAGGAGATGTTTGAAGTCCGAGGGGATTATTGGGCAACATGGGTATTATTTGTTCTGGCTTATGCTACTTTCTCTCATAATATCCAAATTTTGTTCACCTTAGACAACAATAGAGATATATATGTAGGTACAGATAACATGTTCTCAATTTATTAATAGTAAAATTGTATGAATCTGTACGGGGAAGTGTCAGGGGGTGCCAGTGTCTGTAACAGTTAATACTGGCACGGGCACTGACGTTCTCTCTATCTCTAAAAAATGTGTTGTACATAACTAGTTCTGTTATATAATCGATAGAGATGGTCAAACTGTGTTTGGCTTATAGACAATAAAAAATATTATATTATTATTATTTCCTCACGAAAAAAAAGGGAATGTATGTAGTCTTATTAAAATCATCGCAGCCCAAGCCAACCTCACCTGCATCTGTTACACCTGCCGATCAACAGATAAGGTTCTAGCCCAGGCTTTCCTCTGGGGGATGGGAGGAAGGAGGCCAGATGGCAGTTGCTCCCGTAGTTAATAGTCAATGACGCCAAACATTAAAAGGAAATTGGACCACGAGCTCTGAGGTGAAAGCCTCGGATGCAACTGGAATTATCACTAAGATGATGATGATGATGTTATTGGTTTAGCTACCAGGATCTACAATGCTTAATTATTTTATTCATAGCGGTGTTCACAGAGGATGGTAGAATTGAGACATCTGTCATAACGAATGCTAGTGGACCGTAAGCTACGCATTACAAATATCTTACACAAGATTGTGCCGATAGCCTTCCATTCATCGGACCTAGCAATCTGTGGGATGAGATTTTTATATTGGATACCAATACCGTACGTGCCGTCTTATGAAACCGATGTCCGATGAACTCGGACTTTGCAAACTGATTCAGATCAATAAATATATTGCAATTCGAATGTCATGTAATAAAATGTTGGTATCAAAAATCTAATTGCAAATACCCAAGCAATGACATAAATATAATTTGTATGCATCTGTGTAGAGTTTTGGAACTTTGAACTTTGAAAACGAAATGTAAAAGGCTACAGAATCTACTGTAACACGTTACGTGTTTAAATGTGTGAAAATACTCTGTTATGTATAAAAGCTGATGTGGTATTTTAGTTCTGTTCATGAATCTCATATTAGACTTTGTAAAATATTGATAACTAGCTATTGCCCACAGTACCACCTGCGTGGAATACTGAAATAGGTTTTATGAAACTTTCCAATTTTTTAAAAATTTTCTGATACCTTGAAGAATTTTTTTTTTTATGAAATCGGCAAATTCATTCTCAAGCTTTTACGTGTTTTTTCAAATCCACCCTATCTTTCAAAAACTCATGAGTTCGTGTCCTAAGTGACAATAATGACAAGTTTATTGTGTTTTACGGGTGGAAGAATACTCTAGGCGTCAAATAGCTTATAATGCGTAGCGGTATTCATACGGTAAAGTCGTCATAAGCCAGTGAGCACCGCGGTCGTGTAATACGCCCAACTATGTATCGTACATTACTATTACTTTTTCAACTAATTAGAAAGTTAATGTAATGTTAGATTACCTTTCATTACGAATATTGACACGTTGATTTATCTATACTACTAGCTATTACCCGCGGCTTCGCCCGCGTGGAATTCTGATCCCGTTCCCGTAACCCATGAGAACCTATTCCTGGGATAAAATTTCGTGATTCTTTTGTATGGGAATATAGAAGTGTTTTTTTTTTCAGGCAATTTTTGAAATTTTCTCTCCGTAAGAACCATATCCTCGTACTTCAAGGAATATTATAAAAAAAGAATTAGCGAAATCGGTTCAGCTGCTCTCGAGATTTGCGCTTAGCAACACATTGAGCGATTCATTTTTAGGGTTCCGTTGTTATATTATAGATTATAAAATTGTAAATTAGTTGTGTCTGTACATTGAAGATATAAAAAATAATAATATAAAAACGATTCTAAACACAAAAATATTTTTTTTTGGAATTCTTGCCTGTTTGTCTGTTTATCTGTTTGTACTCAATGGACGCAAAAACTACTGAACAGATTTTGATGCGGTTTTTTCTATTAGAAAGGTCTTGGTCAGTTTTAAAATCTGCCGTACATTTGATTGCAATTGGTTGAGTAGAACCAGAGACATGCCTAAAAAACGAAAACCGACCTTCATGAAGGAGCCGGGGGCATCAGCTAGTTATTAATATGAAAATTAAAGCAAAATATTGATACAAAAACTCCTTTTTAGTTCTTTTTACGAAATGCATCTTCTGAGTTGAGTAGTGCTCGAGCACACGAGCGTACCGGCTCCTCTGAAATCTATCGGTGCCCTGGACACTGCAACAAGGCAGCCAACAAAGTAGTTTTTAATAAATATAGTTATAACTATATAAATATTCTACGACATTCTACACAGCGCTTTCAAGACCCAAGGTAAGCATAGTTTAACTAGCTTGTGTTATGGGTTCCAGAATGCCGATAAACATACTTATATACTTTTTTTTTTTGTAAATACATACATATTATACATAGAAACACCCAGACCAATGCAAATAGACATATTCATGCATACAAATATTTGCACTGAGCGGGATTCGAACCCGCGCCCCTGTCGTAGCAGTCGAATGCACTACCGCTACGCCACAGAGGCCGTCAATTTCAATAAATATCTGGGAGACGGTTTTTTTTACATTTTCTAAAATTGAAATCTAGTTAGATCGATTTATCGCCCCCGAAACTCCGTGTATACAAAATTTCATGAAAATCATCAGTCAGGTCCATGATTCAGATTATATATTATCATCCTCCGAGCTTTTCAGCGATTCTCCGAGCAGTCGGCTTTTCGATCCAACTACGAAGCGGCCGAACTTTGATATTCTCCGCGAAGCGACTGCCATCTGACCTCCACAACCCATTGGCAATATGGAATGGAAGTTCTGTAGTTAGACCAGTTGTCGGACTTTTTAGGGCTCCAACTACCCGTAACGGCTGCCATAGGGACTGCCGGGACTGACGGATTAACGTGCTCTCCGTGGCACGGAGGGGTCTCAATATGTTAAGAATGGTCACCCATCCTATGACTGAGCTGGCTAGTGTTGCTTAACTAAGCAATGTGCTAACCTACTCGGTCGCCACTTAGCCTCAAGCCGTTGTCCAGATGTTGGTTTGATTGAAGTACGAACTGTAGACGTTACATTGCCTGGAGTGAAGGGAATCTCTTATACTGAACTCAAAAAGCTACTTTTCGTGTCCATTGTCGATAAGGGTTGCCAAAAAAATCTAGAAACGGCGTAAAGAAGTGCCCTCGCTTTCCTACCGTTACTAATCAGAGGAATGGAGACTCCCAAACTAGCCGTAAGAAACAACGAAGTTTTATTTCTTTAGTTGCCATAAACCATGACGGTTTCTAGCCACTAAAAAGCTAGCTTAGGAATTAGTATATGTTCGTAAATATAACGCTTAATAATTGCTTAACGTTATGTAATTGTCGTACCAACATGTGACGCAGCGAAAAGGGTTGGTCTTTGGAGTGGTGCGAGTGCGTCCACTGATTGATATTCTACGAGTTATTAGAGCATTGAACTGTGACACATGATAAGTATTACCCTGCAACCGTTAGTGTTAATGTCCGTAGTTCAGGAGAAATCGACTTTAACAGGTTATTGACATTCGAAATTGCCACTGAATGGTGCTGAAAATGATTGTGAATTTTCACCACAATTAAGTGTCATTTGGGGCCAATGCCAACTTCACCTACAAGCCTGTGAGGCTATGGTGCAGGCTTTCCTCTCGGTTTGAGGGGGTCAGACGGCAGTTACTCCCGTAAAAGTCAAAATAATCCAACTTGTGAAGAGTAAAATTACATTTATCATAACGGAATATGGGTATTAGGTTCATGCTCTCAGCTACTACGCGTCCCTACTTTTAAGTGCTGTGGTATGCTATCTTCTAACTGGCATTATTTAATCGGGGTTCTTATCAGGGTCGAGTTTATTCTTCAACCTTCCATTGGCTTCCATATCGTCCCCTATAAAGACGTCAATCTAGCCAATGCCTCTTGAGTTTGTCGCGAGATCTGGTACCAGATACTACCCAGACGAGTTATCTCTACCCAAAATATTTTCCTGACCTGTGCGTTAGTTAACCGCCCACTGAATACGACTTAGGGTGTGTTTCTTATACGTTAATGTTAAAGACGTCTTTTTACATTCAAAACAATTATAAGAATTTTAAATATAATTCTGATTAGATAATTGATACACTATCTATTATGACACTATATACTTTCAAATGCACTACTCCAGTGCATTAGACGTTATCTTAGACATTCATTCATTCATCTATATTTAATTAACAAATGCACTAGTCACATCGGATGCATGTATGTATGTATGTATAATTAATTGCCTTTGAAATCTGACAACAAGGCAATTCGTGATAATGGCAAAGTTCTGGCTACCTTTAACCCCAAGACTTCGTTCGCGTTCGCAATTACCAACACCCTAACGGCCGAAGGCATAGACCCATCATTAAAATATCATTCATGAAGAAAAAAGGTTTATTTCAATTTAACCGTTTAATTTAACTGGCCATTTTATTGTTATCTGCCTGATAATGTCTAAATGATTCTAAACGCCCGCCCTTCGTGTTCCCGCCCACTGTAGAAAAGTTAACAAACACGTTAGTATTTTGCTAAGATTTCAGATTGCAATATCTGCAATATTTATAAATGTTGGTCAAGATAAAGGTTGCCTACGTCAGTAAGGATATTTCATGGCTTTCCACTATCAAACAATCCAAACAATCAACATTCAATAATATCGATGATTACTCAACTACCGCACACGATAACACCACAAACCACAACATAATCAAAACAGGACCACTTTTGTTTGTTTTGAAACTCGCGAACAAACGCAGAAGAACCCGCGTGTACTTGCAAACAGCAAACAAGGCCTGATAGGCATGTGGAGTAGACGGTGCAAGGCTGCGCGTGCGACTGAACGCGCCACTAGATGTGAGAATACCGCCGTTGCACCACTACGCATTGTCAACATAACCGTGGAAACCCACTAACAGCAATTTACGCAATCTATTATATCCAGAAGACACCAGATAGCATTTAGGTTGCGATTATTGCCCACAGCGTATTAAATAGAACAAAACAATAGTTGTGCTTGATTATAGAGTGGGTACTGCTAGGAAAATATTGTGGGAACCCAAAATGATTGGTTAATCGGAACCATTGAGGTTACATGAAAATATATTATATGAGTGTGCAGTGTGTAGCTATAATACAATTTGGTTTTATATAGGGCACGTCAATATGACTTCATGAAGAACGTAAGAACGAGGAAAGGAATAGTTATATTGACATAAGCTAAAAGGACCTTATAGCGATTCTCTACTCGCGGGTTTAGTGGAATTATATTCATTGATAAGGAGGGGCCTTATCGATGAATATAATTCACGTAGAGCCTTCTTAGGTCACAGAGAACGCATGCCCATACAACAGATTACATCTTCAGATGATAGATATAAGACTGTCAAAAATTACAATAATATTATAGCTACAATATTATTACACCTACACAGGTATTGAAATCGAATTATAGAATTTATCAGAACAATAGCTCACGGAGCCTCCAATGACTGTGGAACTGCAAAAGTAGATATCAACTTCGAGAGACGTCCAATTGATTGTTTGTGTTTTGCGCCGGCCCGTTTGGGCTGACTTATCATCTTTATATTCAGTTTGACTAAACCTTAATGTACGTCAACCGTGAAACTTAAAGGACGGCGAGTCTTTTTTATCTACAGTTTTTATTTTTTTTATAGTTTTTAATTTTTAAACTTAACCACTAACAAATCAATCTGCACTTGTCATTGACACTGTCGCAGGTCCGTTATCGTCAGGCATCTGAAAAGCAATAAAACATAAAATACACACATTCGGAACAATATCTGTGAATAGTATACTTTTATAGCAACAATTATTACATAATTAATAGTCTACTGTTTTAACAACGCAATAAAATAACTATTATGTCAAACGCAATAAAATCGTTTTATCGTCTCATTACGAGCATTTGTTCTTGTTTCCACTTGTCAAATAACGTCATTTGAGTTAAAAGGATATTATGTATTACGACGATGCATCTCAAAAAAGGTAACTAAATAATTGTACGTCTAATATCTACATGCATTATATTGCGCAGAATAATTATGCGAGAATAACAAAGCATGTTCTGACTATTCTAAAGATTTTTTTCAGAAGATATGTTCTAGTTCCCATGGGGGAGCGGTGCACGTTTTCATTGCACATCAGTTTCCGACCAACAATAGATTGTGGAAAGATTCTGATAAAAATATTTTTGTTTCGCAAAATGCTAGTATTCACTATGGGAAGTACGTACTTTCATTATATATAACTGTCACTTTGCATAGGTTTTGTTTAACTAAACAATATGTCAGAATTGAATGTTCCTTTATTGGGTAAGAATGGAAAAACATTTGTCATGTGAGTTGGGCAATGGGAAATTGTTAGCTTCGATAATTCTTTGATATTGATATGAATGAAAGTGTACCAAAATGATAAGTAAGAAGCCTTAATCAAAGGAAATAAAACGTAACGTATAATAGAAATTACAAGATACCATCAGAATATATTGTATGATAACCTTTATTATTATAATATTTCATGAAAGTGCAGATTTAGACATGGGACCTTAGAAACTTAAACATAGAAAAACTAAGTTTAAATAAACACAAAATAATGAAAAGCATGAATTTTTGGTTCAAAGTTTGTAATACAGGTAAACGCTGTTATAAATACCCAGTTTCTAGGCATGTGAGAGAGTTTTTCTCTGTGCACTAACTTACCATAAAGTTAGAACCCCATCTCTGTGTCTTATGTTAACTAATTATGTAAAATGGAAACGCATCATTAAAGTTAATAGACACGCAGACTCAGACGCGCATACAACAACTGAATGAAAGAAACAGACACTTGTGCAACTGTAATAATTACACACACACAAACACACATACGCATCATACATACAGAGATAAGTGAATCAAGTCGAGCCGTTGAGCACATGTTTGGATTGTTCCATAAGTAGAACTGATTACAGTGATTACTTATAATGACTCGTAATTACAAGACAGCTTTCATTGAAGAGCTTAAAGTTGTTATTATATCAGCTGAACAAACGGTATCACTGGAGATTTGCATAACTTAGGCAACTAGTTCAGTAGATTTGAATATGAACATCAGATTTTTTCACATATTTATGCTATGGTAACTGTTGTTTGCGGTTTTGCCTATGTATTCTAATTTTGAAATTTCACTTACTATTATCAGCTGTGATATTTTTGAAACGCTGGTAATGGTTGATTTCTTAAGCTCTACGATTGTAGTAGCAAGTACTACGCAAAAGAGTTTTGTTTAAAAAGAAGTAGAATCGGTGTACAGGATTCGCGGGGGGGTATCCGAAGGCATTTCCGCACGATAAAAAAAAAAAAAAAATAAAAAAAAAAAAGGTATATGTACATATATACACAAGCTAGTTGAGCTATACTTTGGGGTTAGATAGCACTGTGTAGAATTTTTTAGAATATTTATTTATTTATAGACAAATTCAAATGCTTTATTGTGAAAAATAAGTATGGTATTTGACACAAAAAAACTTGATCAGCCAAACCAGACAATCGTTAAATTCTCAGCCTATTGCGAATTGATAGACTTAATTAACTCTTCATTCCTTAAACTTCACTGACCTTCATATGGGGTGAAATCATATTGACCTGCCGTGAACATAAAAAAAAAAATTACAAATCAGAATCGAACCCACTACAATCAGTATCAACAGGTCATCATCATCCCCCGAGCCTTTCCCAACTCAATTGGTAGTAGTCCCAGTAACTACGAAACGGCCGAGCTTCGCTATTTTCCGTGAAGCGTCTGCCATCTAATCTTCACAATACACTGGCGACATCGAAATTTTGTAGTTAGACCAGATTGTCGAACTTTTTAGTCACACTACCCGTAACGAATGCCACAGATGTTCGTTTGGCTACCCATCCTAACAAAAATCACCCATCCTAAGACTGATCTGGCTAGTATTGCTTAACCTTGCATTGTGCTAACCTACTCTAAACAGGTGACGATGCAAAAGATAATTATGCCAGTCATGAAACAGTCAATCAAATGCTTAACAAAGTTCAGAGGCATTACGCATGCAAAGTTAGAGCGCCGACTGCGTGTGAACTTATAAAAGACATAAACGAATTACATCATTCTGGCGTTCGAAAATTTGTTATCCAATACATGTTTATTTGAAACATTAAACAAAACACCCAAACAAATATTTATTATTTGTAACTATTGATAAAATTTAATTATTTAAAATTAATGATTTTTGTGGTAACACAACTGGTTTACAATATAGTTTTTTAAATGAACATTACATTTTGTACCGTTTCATACACAATTTTTTTTTTCGTCGAAAAAAACCTCGATTTCACCTCGCCTGATGGTAAGCTGAAGGTAAAGTCTCAGGACAGAGTGTCACCATTACATACACGTACCATGTTAACAATGGTGGCACTCAGCTTGACGCCCTCATCAAAAGAGGGTTGTCATCGCAGCACCGCGTGACACCCACCGGTCTCACTAGTGCTGCGACCACAATCCCACTTGCTGACCCCTGAACGCAATCAAACCGAAATTGGATTACTATGTAGGGTTTTTTAAATTTGTGTCATCAAATTTCTACCACCAGGTTTATGATTGATTTTATAATTCTTTACTAATATTATAAAGAGAGAGACCGAATTTTGTGAGTTTATTTATATATCTGGGGTAAACTTGGGAACCACTGCACTTATTGTAAAAATTCTTTGACCATTCGAAAGGTACATGATCCCCGATGGACATAGGCTATATATTATGTGTAACTTACGATGGCTTGAGTTAAAAAAAACTCATATAAACCGAAGCGAAGCGAGGGCGGTTTGTTAGTAAAAAATAAAAAAAATCGGCGTAATTTTAACGTTGTTCCCGATTGCATCTTAAGTTTTACCTTGGAACCCGGGGTCCGCTTACTACTTCTCCTCCTACGGATTTTATGGGAGCGGCTAACTTTCTAACTGATTTTAAAGTCATGTCAAGTAATAGTCAAGTTTATTTTTGTAAAGAAATGTACGGACCAAACCGTCCGGCTCGAAGGACCAAAACGATGTACGGAACACCGGTAGTTGATAGGAAAGGATAGAGTTATGAATTATTGACACTTATAACTAATTGATATTAATGCTAATAATTGAATTACATTATATACATTAAATGCTAAATGATAATGAGAACGCGTTGACCGTGATTGGGGTGCAAACGTGAACTAATGATATGTGCAATGTATGTGATCGACGCGAACTGAGTATTGACCTACATTCAACATGATGCTGTTGAGACTATACGGTTTGGTCCGTACAGGAATCAGGCTACTCCTTTGGTATTTTAATTTCCAATAACCTATTTTTCAGTAGATAACGATATAGTTCTTCGGTTGCAATACGCAATGGTCTTGAGACCCTTGCACAATGTGTGTCGCAATCAGTGGAAAGTAATAACTATTGTCTAATAATCTCCCAGGACTGAGAACAAGGCGATCAAATCTCGACAAATTAATTGCTATTAATTATTTTGCACTTTATATATTTTGACATAAGCAGCGCATTATTAGAGGAATAGGAAATAGCTTGCTACTTGTTCAAATAAGGAAAAGCACCTTTACCCTCATTATCATGTTAGTGATAATGAAGGTATTTTGGGATTCCACCACGTTCTTCGAGGCCCAAGCTAACGTAATCTACAATCCGTTACACCTGCTGATGAAACTTTAGCGTAGGCTTCAAATCACAACAACTTAGAAAACGTAATTGATGCTGCATGGGATGTACTGCGATCTGGGTGACCATGATCAATGGAACGTGAAGGAAACATCAAGCTATCGTTTGTAAATAATTCATAGAGGCGTTGTTGTCTGTCAAGTTATCCTCAGTACGAAGTTTTTTAAATGCCTGTAATGTAATACATAGTAAATAACAGTTTCACATAAATGGTCGTTTACTATTATAGATCTATAATCTGTATACATAGAAAGAGAATTAAAGATTAAACCTCCCTAAAGAGCTAAAATTAGACTACGAAAATATACCGAATACCAAAAGGCAAGCCCAGCTTTCCGGCTTCACCAATGCAATACATCAAAAAATATTTATTTTACCTGATTAGGTTCCTTATGTAAATCTTAGTCTCATAGGCAGAGGCAAACTAACGTACCACAAACGATGGAGTATTTAGCTGATTTTGCCATTGCGGAAAGTGTTAGAAATGGCGGTTCACAAATGTTTCTAAAAACCCTAAAATACTGCCTAATTTTCATTCTGTATCATTGTTAAGTCCCTGTTTTTATTGGAATCGAATTTCTCCTTTGAAATGTTCATCTACACTTTTTGAGGTGTGAAATTAGCTAAACGTAGAACACATCAAAAAATAATATATCGGTGCATCACTATGGTCGACGACAATTAAAGTTTTAACACATCTTTTAAAAAATCATTTCACATTGAATTCTAGATAACCAAACCAGTATTCACCATTTAACGAAGACATCGCATAATGAATGCATTCGATTCACACACAATTCTTGATTAATCGTTTAAAAGGTGATTGAGAGAGAAAGTATTGTTTAATGTCACGTGTCCCTAACAAAGATAACATTTTAATAGACTTGTATCTAGTTTAGTCAAATTAATTCTCACACCATTTATCAGATAATTTAATCGTGCGAAATGAATTATCATAAATCATTTAACACTTATTTAGTTATTAATATTTTTGACACAAACACTTTCTCAAAAAAATAATTAAATGTAATTTTTAACACACGACTCTTGACGCCCACTTTAGATCGAAAAAAGAACACAAGCACATCCAGGACGAGACACATACGGAGACGGTACATTGAAGTAGCTATACAAACTTGTTTCATGTCACCGCCCGATAATGAATTCATTAAGTACTAAAAAGATAGAAATAATTAATTTATCGTGTATTCCATAATCTTGAAGAAGATGCTGACAAATATAATTAAGCCATAGGTGTGTAAATAAACTGGCTTTATATTCTAATTTAAGAACAAGGTGGTATCTTTATAGAGAAGTTAAATTCGTCTCTGCTTATCAAATATGAAAACTGCAGCTTCGGTTTTAACTATGTATTCTAAATAGAAATTAAGCTGTAGGTATTTATACTGTGTGGGGTGCGACTGGTTGGTTCACCTCCAAGTTTGGTGCACCCTGGGCAACGTGGGCGATGACGCATCATTGAATTGCTCCTCTAAAGTAGCTGGCGTCAAGTCAGTCTGACCAACCGGCCCTTTTCAGGGCCAGCTGACCCCATTGCACGAGGGGGTCGGGGCATGGCGGGCCTGCAAGGCCCGCGGGGGGAGGGGGGGGTCGCTCCAGGTACCCCTCTGCTGTTATCAGAGGGGACACTGCGAATGGCCCAGGGTCAGTCGGAGTGCGAGGGATATGCTCTATGGGTAACCTTACACCTGTAGACCCGAGACGGCGTGCGGTTTTAGTCGGTTCAAGCCCGACATAACCACCCCCGCTGGCCGGCGGGGACCCCCATCCGAAGGGATTTCCGCACAATAAAAAATAAAAAAAAGGTATTTATACTGTGCAATTACGAGAATGCTTTATAAAAAATGAAGCCCGACAATCTTAGGAGTGAATTATACAGAAAAGACGAGAGACATAAGGCGAAAGGCATAATCAAAGCAAAATCATACGTATCACCGCGATCGCAAAGTAAAATTGCATCGATACGTACCATTTTGCTTCTATTTCTGTCGTAGTAAATGAAAAGCCGAGTATTGTACACGATATCGTTATCTTTATGCAAAATCGTAAGTATCACCACGATTGTAAAGCAAAATCGCATCTATACGTACGATTTTGCACTTATTCCCGTCGTACTAAATGAATAGCCGAGTATTGTACACGATATTGTTATCTTTATGCAAAATCGTACGTATCACCACGATTGTAAAGCAAAATCGCATCTATACGTACGATTTTGCACTTATTCCCGTCGTACTAAATGAATAGCCGAGTATTGTACACGATATTGTTATCTTTATGCAAAATCGTACGTATCACCACGATTGTAAAGCAAAATCGCATCTATACGTACGATTTTGCACTTATTCCCGTCGTACTAAATGAATAGCCGAGTATTGTACACGATATTGTTATCTTTATGCAAAATCGTACGTATCACCACGATCGTAAAGCAAAATCGCATCTATACGTACGATTTTGCACTTATTCCCGCCGTACTAAATGAATAGCCGAGTATTGTACACGATATTATTCTCGAACTTCTTTATGCAAAATCGTACGTATCACCGCGATCGCAAAGCAAAATGAAATCGATACGTACGAATTTGCTTTGCATATGCCTTACTCCTTTTATCTCTTGCCTTCTGTATAATTCACGCCTTAGCCTCACACTCACTCTTATTCCCGACGTACTAAATAAAAAGCCGAGTACTGCACGCGATATTGTTACCGTACTTATTTATTAGACATTTGAAATTTAGATAGATTATGTAAATAAAAGATGTCACAATGTACCACATTCCACACTAGTCTAACGGTTTATGTTCTTGTTCTATAAATACATTGATTGTCATTTGACAATACCGGTCTGTACTCAACACTAGCCCGGCGGTTTCATTCGCCATACTCGGTTCTAGTTGTAGGACCTGTGTCTTTCTGACTTTACTTCCTATTGCTCAGCACCTAAGGGTTCTAGCATGATAATAAATCGACTATTACTTTTCCCAAGAACTAAGCAAATAAATGCAAAAAAAACTCTAATCGCACAGGCAGTACCAGAGATTAGCGAGTTCAAACAAAAAAACTCTTCAGCTTCATTATAAATCAGCCCAGCAGCTGTTCCATAGATTAACCAACTTCAAAAAGGGTCGGTAGCTTAGTGCTTAAGGAGTTAGCTTTACGGTCTCGGGTTCGAATCCTACTACACTACCGACGTGAACCCACTCCTAACACAAGAATTTTATATAGATTTAGATCGTAAAAAGAGAACATCAAGGACGGGACTTGAAATCGTGACCAGTCCCTTACAGTGGGAATGCTCTAACCAACTGAGCCACCGAGACACGTAATGTGTCTAGGTGGCTCAGCGTGTAAGGGACTGGTCACGGGTTCAAGTCCCGTCCTAGATGTTCTCTTTTTCCGATCTAAATGATCTAAAATCTATAGGAAAAGTAAGCATACTAATTGCTTAAAAATTTAATTGAACAAGAAATTTAGTTAAGCTGAAGGGGTCAGAGGGAATATACTAGTAATATCGGTTAGTAATACTCTTTTTTAAAATAAAATATTAAGTGAAACATACAGACAGATATACAGCCAAAGATGTTAAAATACGCTTTGTTATATAAGTACCCTTTTATTTATTTTTTTATTTTTCGTGCGTAAATCCCTTCGGATACCCCTCCGCCAGCCAGCGGGGGCGGTTATGTTGGGCTTGAACCGACTAAAACCGCACGCCGTCTCGGGTCTTCAGACGCCGGGTGTAAGGTTGTCCATAGATCATATCCCTCGCAAGCATATCCCTCGTGTTATATAAGTATATATACATTCTTATGTATTTACTAAAAAACTATTATTTTAATATTACAAACAGACACTTGAATTTTGTTTATTTGTATAGATTGATATTGAAGTAGTCGATACCGGGATTTCTGAGATTATGTCTCTATACGCCTACGTGAACAAGAATGGTTCTGGTCGTCAAATAAATTATACAAGTTAGTGGTTTACCGACTGACTGGCCACTAATTGTCTGTAAGACAAAGTCATCAAATCTCTTGGTAAACTAACAGCTGAAATGATGATGTAATTTAAATTTAATATGCTATTTTGTAATCCTGATCCTGTTGTCGCCACCCATGGGAACCTATTCCAGGGATAGAAAGTAGCCTATGTGTTGTTCCAGACCCTCGATTTATCCCGATAGCACATTTTAGGCAGATCCGTTCTACTGTTTGAGCGTGATTGAGTATCAAACACCCGAAATCTAATCACCTGAAAACGTTAATAATATTAGAAGGAATAGTAGGCTCTACTAGTGAACTGCTCCGTCTTCACACAAATAAAATTTGATTTCCTATTCGTAACTAACGTAGCGAACAAGTACATGATTCTCTCTAGACAGTCGGCGATTATCGTAGTCTAAAAACGTTTAAAACACAAGAATTTATAACAAGAAAACTCGCGCATTGCTCCCTGTACAGGATAAAGGATAAAAAATGTAAGAATACAAAATAAAAATTATGTTCGAAGTCGGTGATTACACAAACAAAGAAATAATCGAACGACACGACTATAACAACGGAAACCATAACGAGTGCCAAAGAGAGCGAGCATATAAATAATATTAAATTTTATTATTTTTTATTAACTTGATATTATGTAGATAATTGATATTATAAACTCTAGCGTCCCCTCAGCATGATACTTTGCCCGCATGCATTTCCCTACCATTCATCACATAATATTATAATCGATGTTTATTTTATGTTATGTTATGTTTTAATCTGTCTTGTGCTACTAAGTTGAAAAATGAACTATCTTTTTTATATAATAAACCGTCTCTACTAAAATACATATATGTAAACGTATGTTAAGTAGGTACTGTTTAGGTGGGGTGTGTGTTGGGTAACCTCCTCGAGTGTCGCTCCGATTCCGATCCCGCTGCAGTCCGGGGGGAACGGAATCGGAGCGGCCGGTACACCCTGGGCGGCGGTCAATGGCTTCCCCTTCACACCTTCATAGGGTTGGCATTGATCGTCGGCCAATACCCAACGTGGCGGGAACACATCGCTCTCCGTACTCCTCTGCTTTCAGAGGAGACAGGATGAGCGATGCTGTTAGTGGTGAGATGGCCCAGGGTCAGCCGGGGTGCGAGGGATATGCTCTATGGGTAACCTTACACCCCGGCGTCTGGAGACCCGAGACGGCGTGCGGTTTTAGTCGGTGCAAGCCCGACATAACCGCCCCCGCTGGCCGGCGGGGGGGTATCCGAAGGGATTTCCGCAAGATAAAAAAAAAAAAAAAAGGTACTGTTTAGGTTTTTCGGGCGTCTGAAGACCCGAGACGGCGTGCGGTTTTAGTCGGTTCAAGCCCGACATAGCCGCCCCCGCTGGCCGGCGGGGGTATCCGAAGGGATTTCCGCACGAAAAAGAAAAAACTAGGTACTGTTTAGGTTCACAATTGGACCCGGTAAGTGACGCTGCATTCAAGTAACATTGATATTGCAATAGCCATCAACAGACCATCAACAACGAGCAACTTCGTATAGCTGTCATACACTACAAAAAGGCGTGCTATGTTCAATTAGATAGGCGTCAAAATTTATTCTGTGTCCCGTACCCCTCATCCATTCTTGCCTCACACCCGGTACCATGACATAATCTTTGTTCTAAACAGGCTGTTTGAATGGCAGCTTTAAACTTAAGCAGAAAGCTATAATCGAAAAAACAGACACATCACGATCGTTTACGAAAATTAATAACGCTCTAGGCTACACAATAAGTAAGACATGTAACCTAACACAATATTATGACACCAATATCAAAATACCGAATAATTTGTATTTCATTTTAATTAAAATAGAAATACATAAACAATAAATGGTACTGACGGCAAGCGTTACATAACCGATAGATTTGGGAATCTGTGATTGATTCGATCTATAAGCTATAAATGTGTGAATCAACGCGATATTACGTTTCTTGACTATTCATTATTATAATTGATAGTATAAAACATATATCATTGAGGGTCGGGTGTTTGTGCCCGAAAACCGGTTGTAGGTCAGTTGCTTAACGATTTGTGCAGGCAGGTAACTTGCAGACAATATGACAATAGGGATTAACTTAATATTGAACTAAAAGATAAGTAGGGAAATGCTTTTCAGAAATACATTTTTAAAAGTTAGTCTCATTTGATGAATCGGTACTGTTTTATTCGATACAGTTTCATTTTGCGATATAAGTAGTTATAGGATTGAAAAAATATCAACTGTGGTAAATGTCGAAAATCAACGTTAACGTAATAATGATTTCTTATTTTCTGTCGACTGCTAGAGATCATGCATTGTTTTTGTTCATGTGAGTTTCTGTACAACAAGGACACACAGTCCTTTTGTACCTATAGAAAATTAGGTGAACAAGAACAAGGTCTGACTTTATCATCTGTAAAGGCAATTTGAATAACAAGGACCTTATAAAAATAATGTTATTGATTTCATTAGATGTAATACATAATTAATGAAATTATTTATTGAACAGGCTTTGGGCTCAGTTGACCACGAAATGAGTTTATCAATTTAATCACACAAAACAATCAGATAGTGCCAGATTAAGGTCTGTTCATTGAATAATTCATTCATATTTTAATAATTTTCCACAAATATCTCGTCATTGTTCTAACTGTACTAGTTCCACCGGTTCTAATAAGAAAAGTTGTCACTTGTTGTAAATGACCAGTTGTAATGTTAATTTACGATATCTACTTTATAAATTTCCTTCATATATTTATCATATTATTTCACAATGAAGTAGTAGGGAAAAATAATTAGGTAGGTTGAATGTAAATTTGCTAATCCACTGCGAAGGTCATCGTAGAGTATTATCTAGCTATACTAATAGCAAAGCTGTAGAGTTTGTTTGTTTGACCGTGCTCATCTCTGAAAATAAGTACTTATGCCATTTGAAATTTTTTTTTGCATTTAATAGCCTAAATCTTGGGGAAGCTTATAAGAATTAAATATTACACTACAACCCTTCCGGAGCCGAGTAATAGTTAAAAGTTATAGTATATAGTATTTTACTTACATTGTAATCTTTTAATACGTTTGGTTTTCCAATGTCGCATAAGGCCGCAAATGTTTAAAACGTACATAGCATGTTTTATGGTACTCCACGGCCAATAGAAGCTGATACATTAATATATCAGTGTGTCGCAATAATGTGTATCGCAATAAATTCGATGCGACACGGAATAGAAAATCCGACGGATATAAAATAGACGACAATGTCAAAAGTCAAATATTCATTACCGCGCGCCGGACTAGAATGCCGTTGTTACGAAATTCATGCAATCGGAAGCAACCGCCGGTCGTCACCAACTCAATATTTTCAGTACTAACACGCGATTATTATATAACCAACAAGCTGGTCTTCCCAGGCTTCGCCTGTGGCGTATTTTTAACCCCCGTAGCACCTCTTTAACCCATATCATCGCCGTCCTCGCTAACCGTGATAACTGTCATTTTTACACTGAAGTAACTACCATATTCGTCGATTCATGTTCATTCCTCGCTATTTGTCACATCAACTGTCCATTATTATTTGATATTTATTAATATTATAATAAATAGTACTACACAGTATACCCAGTATTAGTAGTACAAAGAAGTAAAACAAAGTTCTATCTGCTGTATAAATTAATGAATATATAAGTATGCGTTACAACTTTGAGGCTATTACTAACTCAAAGAATAAAAGCCTAAAAGCCTTAATAAAATGGTATTAAATCATGAATGAAATCAAAAACAACGAATCCATGGTGTTATGATTTATGATTGTAGTGCTAAACCGAAAAACGGTTTTCCTCGAAAACTATAAAAAGCAAGACATCACGGTTAGCGGAGAAAGCGACGATATATGCCCGTAATTTATTATTTTTCATATAATGTATGGGATTCTGACGGATTTGTTGACATTTATGATTACTTTTCCGATCCTTTGGGTGGCAGCGTGATGGTATAGCATATGAGACTTACAAATAACGTGGCTTTCTATTGGTAAAAGAATTTTCAAGACTACCTGCAAATCAGTATACCAATCAGTGCACGAGACTCTCGCGCAGGCTTTCTTCTCGGGGTTGACGGTTCAGGAGAGGCGGCAATCGCTCCCGTAAAAGACAAAATAAACCTAATTATGAGTAGGTGTGTTGAGGGGACCGTGGGCCCCAAAATGTATGCTTTGGATGCATCCGGGATTAGCGCTTGATAGAATAATGGTGCGTAAATTGAGCTATCTCAACGCAGTCTCTTAGATATCAAATGCAACAGCACTTACGCTAATCAATGAGTGCGACAACAAAATGTGACTTCTGTCATACAACGCGGTACCTTTAAGTGTGACCATTCCATCACCAGCCTCCGAGCGATTTCCTGGGTGCGTTATAAGCTTACTTACACCCCGGAACCCAGGGTCCGCTTATTATTTTTGATTGATTTGTTGGCTTTTATAAGAGCGACTGCCGTCTCAACTCCTAATCCCGAGAGGAAAGCCTGCGCCAGAGCCTCGACCGTCGTTTAACAGGTGCATCGACTAGCAGGTGATGTTGACCTGGGCCCTCAAGGTGTTGGTAGGGTACTTAGTGTACATCTGTACACTCTGTACGGTATTGAGATACCATATCCTTCTCATTTTAATATAAGATCATTGACTGACACGCGACTATTATATTACCACGGCTCAAAGTTATACTGCCCATCAAATTGTAATTTATGGATTCAGATTCTTTACAAGATTTTTTATCTTAATTCCGAATTTGAAACAAGGCCACTATAATTGGTTAAAATGTACAGGCTGAGTTTTAAATCTGAATTAAAGCTAGTTAAGCTTTACTTACTTTGGATCTATGTAGACTAGTGTCCCAGAATATTTATATACAGACATAGAATTGGGTAGAATAGTATATTAGTAATTCTTCTAAGTATTGATAGTAAACTAAATAAGATTTTGATGAGATACTTCTGAGGATAACTTAGGTAGCTACTGCATTGGTAGCGCGTTTGGTTTTGAATTTATTACGATTGATGCTTAATCACAAGAAGGAGCAGCAAGAAGGAGAAGAATAAACAAGATCATTATTGTAAGTACGAATAAGAAAGGTAGATAGTGAGAGAAAAAATGTAGATTAGCGAGAAACATTGTCAGTGCACGCAAATTACGGTGCCAACGAATTGATAAACTTAACCGATTCAGTTAAGTCCAGTAGTCTTAAGTCTTTGTAATGAATAAACTGCAATTGCAATCGATTTGTTCAAAAACTTCATAATTTACAGAAGGTCAAATTTAAAGAGTAGATTAAAGTTTGCGTAAAAAAAAGGTTCATGCCAGTGACCTTCTGAGTAACGTTAGTAATCTGATTCCTTCAGACAAGGATACAATGCGTAAGACGTAGAACTGATTGGAGTTAAGGAAATGTGATAAGAAACAAAACATTTATAGCGTCCATATGCAAAAGATTTGAAAATCTTGCGAATACTTATGCAGTACACATAAGCGTTGATTAAATCGTGACGATAATAGTAATCTGTCTAAGATTAGCCAGTAACAAATTAATTAAGTTTACGGATTTTAACATACCTAATTTGATTTATTTTTTGTTGCAATCTCATTTTAATGTTTTTAAATTACCTTGCATTTATTTGAATTACCTTGTGTAAATACTTGTTCAAAATATACGATATTTTTCAGTACGATGTTATTCTCAAAAAACATAGCAGTACATCGCGCCTTTTCCAACATTGATAGCATCTGTCAACTGGCTCAAAGTCATAAATATATGTAAATTGTGCTTAAATTATGATTAGTGATACTATCGCCTGGTTGAAAAATATACAAATGATTATTTTCAAACAGCTTTCTTACACTACATCATTACATAACTTATCACGCATCAAGGTACAATTGACACAGATGTCACCTAGTGAACTCAACCCGTGAGAACCAATCTTTGGTAAATAAGTAATGTAGAATATTCACGCGGAAAGACTATCTGTGGTGTTAAATGCTTTTACGTAATAACTGTGCAATATGTCATAAGGTCTCGTTTACGAATGGATGCACACCTTTTTTTGCGCTCATGGAGGACGGAGGTCGTTAAGGGACCCCCGGCGCCTGAGTCGCCTGCGACGCGCGGCGAGCATGTTGCGGGCTCGGCGGCCCGGGAGAGTTGGCGGCGGCCCACGCACTCGCGCTCCGCACCATTGCCGCAATCATGCTTCCGAGCGAGAGGACTCCCACCCCGATGGCTGCCACGAGTTCACGCCTCGGCGCCTCCCACGCCGGACAGTCCGCCAGCGTGTGCAGCCCTGAGTCCTCGCTCGCGTCGCAGTGATGGCACACAGGCGTTGGCTCCTTCCTGTTCCGATGCAGGTGGTCCCCGAAGCTCCCCTTGCCGGAGACCACCTGCGTCAGTCGGTACCAGAGGCTTCCGTGTCACCTCTCTAGAATGGATGCACACCTTTTTTATTTATTTTTTCGTGCGGAAATCCCTTCGGATACCCCCCCGCCGGCCAGCGGGGGCGGTTATGTCGGGCTTGAACCGACTAAAACCGCACGCCGTCTCGGGTCTGCAGACGCCGGGGTGTAAGGTTGCCCATAGAGCATATCCCTCGCACCCCGACTGACCCTGGGCCATCTCCGGTTTCGAGATGGCCCCCTCGGGTTTGGGAACCACGGTGTCCCCGTCTTGCCCCGGTTTGGGGGAGGGGCGCTAGTCGCCCCACCGTCACGGCCTGCTTCTGCTGGGGTGACAGGCGGCCTCACCTGCCACCCCCAGGCCTGCGCTCATGGAGGACGGAGGTCGTTAAGCGACCTCCGGCGCCTGAGTCGCCTGCGACGCGCGGCGAGCATGTTGCGGGCTCGGCGGGCCGGGAGGGTTCTGAACCTCTCCCGGGCGCGCTCCGCCATCTCCTTCGCGAGCATCACATGCTCGCAGAAGGAGGTGGCGGCGGCCCACGCGTTCACGTTCCGCACCATTGCATCCGATGCAGGTGGTCCCCGAAGCACCCCTTCCCGGAGACCACCTGCGTCAGTCGGTACGAGAGGCTTCCGTGTCGCCTCTCTAGCCAATCCTCCATGATGGGCCTTACCGCCGCTATTGCGGCGTGCCCTGCGCTTGGAATGGATGCACACCTAATATGAATTATTTCATGTAAATTAGTCATCCTTTCTTATGTATCATCCTGCCGCCTCCCAATTATTTGGGGCCAGGCCAGCGCAACATACCCTGTTTGATGTCATCTCCTCTATCACTCATTCCATCTATCTTTTCTAGGGCCCACATCTGTTCCTAAATCCCTCTACAATCATAATTTGAACCATTTAAAAAACAAAACTTTCATCTGTTCTCTAAATATGTCCATTTCTCGACAGTCGGTCGCTCCTCAATTTGTCATTGACTGGTGCAAATTTTAAACTGCCTATTCCACACAATATTACGGGTGCAGAAAATTCTATTATCTTGGTTGCCTTGTGCCCTAGGAAACCTATTATTTTAATACGAGTCTAGATAATGAAAAGGGGGAAAACAATATTACCAAGGAGATATCTAAGTACCAGTTAACCTTGCTTTGGTCAACATAACAGGTTTATAATAAAAAAAGTTAATAAATATACCTTTTTTTTTTTTTTTTTTTTTTTTTTCGTGCGGAAATCACACTAAACATATATCGCATAAAATAACAAAAGAAAAAAACAAAAATAAGACTAAAGTAAAAAGAAAAGTCAGAGAAGAAAAATTCAAAATGTAGAACTATAATAATTAACAGCAGTAAGGATGTCAAGAAGCGTGTGAAGCCACAGATTAATAAATAGTTACTACGTGTGAAGCGGTGTTGACGGATACACGTAAGTAGGTACCTTTTTTTTTTTTCGTGCGGAAATCCCTTCGGATACCACCCGCCGGCCAAGTGTAAAATAAAAAGCATCTGATGAGGCCGATAACTGAAGGCACCTTTGTAGCATTATTGGTATCTATAGATAATGGTGTCATTCCTGAAACTTCCTCTTCAAATTAGGTACTATTAGGCGAGGTGAAGGCAAGGCAAGGCAAATAGAAGATTAAGAAATTCATACCGTTGAGCCCCGAAAATTTAAAAATCTTGGATTTAAAAGCAGATCATCTTCTTTTTCAGAGCAGACTGTACAATAAGGAAATATTATAACACTAGCTGATGACCGCGGCTCCGCCCGCGCGGAGATCGTTTATCGTATTTTGGTCATATCTTTGGTTTTACTTAACCAATTGCAATCAAACATACGGCAGATTTTTAGTCTGACCAAGACCATTCTAATACAAAAACCGCATCAAAATCAGATCAGTATTTTTTGCGTCCATCGTGAACAAACAGACAAACAGATGATAATTTCAAAAAAAATAAAACTGAGTTTTTTTTTATATCTCTAATGTACAGACACAGCTAATTTACCATTTTATAACAGTATAGATGACACATTAAACTGCATTCAAAACGAATTATCTTCTCTTGAACGAACGGTACAATATTGGGGAAATATGACACATTAATTACATTTCAATACAATTTATTATTTTTTTACCACTTGTATTCAGTTATACAAGTCACATCAATCCAAAAAAATCTACTAGGCAATCAGAAGATAAACAAATAATACCGTTTCTATTTCCAATTATACCATTTCGCAGCCGTAGTAAATATAACAAAGTGGACTATCGAGTCAAATAACTTAAAAGTCAAGGTGAGTCAAGCCCATCTTTATGCGAGTGAGTTAGTAGAATAATTAGAATAATTTAGTCTGTTACCAATAATATTGTTACGTACCCTTGAGCCATTGCAGCTATAACCTTCATTAATACTTAGTATTTAAACTGGTATAGCAGCTCGATGGTATGGAATCGTAGTAGGCCATTGCGGCTACTTATACTGAGCATGCATGAAACGTACACCCGAAGTTTCGGCCAATTGGCAACAAGAAACACAATCGGGCCCGAGGACAGCATGTGAGTCGTGATCGTGACCCTTCGTTCAACTTAAAACCTACCAAAAGAAAGCCGAAGAACTTCATGGTACTTACTACTTTTTTTCATATAAATAAATCATTAAATACATTGATGTAGGTATACGTATAAGACTTTTTGCAATCTTCAAAAACCAAGTTTAATTCATACCTAATTTCATATTTCATTTTATATATATTATTTTATTTAAGGTTTTAGAGCTATACTCTGCCAAGCATTTATTTAACTTTCTCAGCTCAATTTTTCATCAAATAGTATGTCCTTATGTCCTAATGCGTAATCTGGTGGTAGAAATTTGATGACACAAATTTGTCGCAAAATTCGGCCGGGTAGGTACCACCGTGCACGATTGCGAAAAACCCTCCATAGTAATTCAATTTCGGTTTGATTGCGTTCAGGGGTCAGCAAGTGCATAGCCGGGCAGGTGGATTGTGGTCGCAGCACTAGTGGGACCGGTGGGTGTCACGCGGTGCTGCGACGACAATCCTCTTCTGATGAGGCCGTCAAGCTGAGTGTCACCATTGTTAACATGGTACATGTATGTAATGGTGACCCTCTTTCCTGAGACTTTACCTTCAGCTTACCATCAGGCGAGGTTAAGTCAAATTGACGTGTCCTAAATATATATAAAAAAAAAACTATTCGATTTCTTACAACAATCGGCTTTATTTATGTAGAAGTTGTAATCGATTTTATAAACTGATTTTTCCAATTCTTTTTCGATTTTTTTTATACTGATATTTAAGTGATGAAACTATAATTAGCGACGATTCACTATAAGAAAATAATATTGAAGTACCTTTTTTTTTTTATTTTTTTCGTGCGGAAATCCCTTCGGATACCCCCCGCCGGCCAGCGGGGACGGTTATGTCGGGCTTGAACTGACTAAAACCGCAAGCCGTCTCGTGTCTTCAGACGCCGGGGTGTAAGGTTGCCCATAGAGCATATCCCTCGCAACCCGACTGACCCTGGGCCATCTCCGGTTTCGAGAAGTACCTATTTTAATTCATTTTACATAATATTAAAAAAAAAAATTATAAAGTTGGTAGGTACAAGATTCCATAACTACAAACACAAGGCTAAAATAATCGACGTAAATGCGGTAATATGTAACTGTTTTTATAGTACGAGTGAATTATCGTACAAACTACTGAACAGATTTTGAAATGTCTTTTTTTTCTATTAGAAAGGTCTTAGTCAGACTTAAACTCTGTCGTATGTTTGATTGCAATTGGTTAAGTAGAACCGGTGATATGACCAAAAACGATAACCGACATCCGCGCGGGCGGAGCCGCGCGCATACCTTAGTAATTGATAAAATTGCTTACATTTACAGTTTTAGTGATATCACTTACAAATACCGGTTGGATGACTGAGTAAACGATGCTTTAATAGTTCGATCTCGATAATTTGCCTGGACGAGTCACGAGGTTATTCTAATAACCCGTCTAAAGCAACCTTTCCACCAGTGTTGTGTTAAGCCGCTTGCATATCAACAAATGTTTTTTTTTAAATAAGAGCTACCAAGCTAACGAGTTCATTTATGTAGGTAAATATTCACTCATCCACTAATCAGCTTGCGAGCTAAAGGAAACACAGACTCAGTTCATGACTTACAAGCTAGATTTAAGGCTGAATAAATGGAGATGCCTTGGCTGATCTTGGGTGTATGCGGCCTCACCAAAACTAGCTCAGCTCTATACCGTTGCAGTTGCTGAGTGATGGACGAAGCTCTGGAATAGGCTTTATTCTCGGGGTTTAGGCGGTTAGACGTCATGTCGCGTCCCATAAAAGTTTTATAAGCCAAATCAATAGCCTTCCATTGATTTGACTTCATAGAAGGGGTAAGTATACCCCGGGCTAAGAGACCAGGCTTGTACCCAGCATTAAGCGCAACATAATTTCCTACCCGTCACAAAGCGCATCTTCATAACACATTTTACGCCACACTAACTTATCTATAATGAAAATCATTGACGTTCATCGTTCCACTAACTGTCTCAACAACAGCACACGCTGGCATCCCACCGACCTTTGGCTGACATTTCTGATACACACGATTTAGTTAGTTAAGCTTGAACTTTCGTTACTGACGAAAACACAACCGCTTTGTCCGCATTGCTGTAGGGTCGGCTTCCTGACATACCAAGTGGTAAATATCTATTCACCTAATGTTAATTACATTAGTTGGATATGATATCTTACGGTCTTACCTCGATGGTATTTTAAAAAATACCATCGTACCATAACATGTAAATGGCGAGGAGATGACTTCTGTCAGATAGCTATGCATGAGGATGATATGCCGCGCCGACCCTAAATAATTGGTCAAGGCTAGGGAGATAATAGTAACCTAATAATAATATATTAGTATTCCCACGATCCCGTCGAGTTATAACTAAATTGCTTGTGTTAGGAGTGAGTTCACGTCAGTAGTCACATCTATTACTATAGGCAAGATTCGAAACCGGGACCTCTCGATCGTACTTTAGGCCGATTCCTTGAACTCATTCATATCATGGCATTGGGCAGCCATCTCCACTGAATGCCATCTGACCCAACATGTGCTCATTTGGTTACATTCGGGAAGTCAGAAGACGAAAGCTAAGAACTGGACGACCGAGGAAAAGTTGGCTGTACGACATCGATAGGTTGATCACACTTTATGCCTGGCACGGAGCTTGTGAGTGTACTGGAGACTCCCTTCCTCTTATTTCCCGATTCTCATTCAACCCTTCCCGTCCACAGATTTTTCTTTTTAAATATTTAAACCAAATTAACTCTTACTAGATACATAATATGTTAGATTATTGCAAAAAACGCTGTATCTTATTATTACTTTATGGTTATTTCAGACACGGAACATCAGTTATAAGTGCATATCAAGGCTTTATGACGTAAGGTCAGACGAATTTACTAGCGCCATATAATATCATGTAAAATAGTTATATTTCCGGCTTCCGCAATCACAGACGATCATATATTTTTATGGAAAATTCAAAAAATATTCGGAAGAATTTTCGGAAGAGCTAGTATTACTAGCTTCCGAAAATTCTATAATCTAAAATATATATATATAATATATATAATCAAAAATAGATAAAAGTCTACTTTGAAGCGGGTTGTATATCGTGTCAAAATTTGAGCTCAATCGATGCCGAACTTTTTAAGTTTTTGAAGCATAAAGAAACCAACTTGACATTTTTATATAAGGTATTATAAGGTATTAGATTATACTTGAAAAAAAACTAAAAAAAAATAGAGTTACAAAAGTATATTTTTAAGCTCAAACGCTCGAACACAGTTAAAAGGGTGTCTTAATAACTTTGAACTCTTCTATTTTTGCAATCGAAAGACCTAAACTTCGAAGAAGTTTAATAAAAAGGACTCATCAAAAAGTCAAAAGAGCCTTTAATTCGTGTGGAAACCCTATTTATCGCGCTGAAGGGGAAGCGGATTTGGCAGGTTGAATCACCTAAAACTACATGGTGTCACCAACACCACACCTACTGTCAATTTACCCGCGGACAGACTCCTATCCTCACCCAAAAGTACCTTGTACGTCTTCTTCAACTTTGCTTATGACCTCGTCTCTTTGGCGGTGAGCAAGAGCCACTCACCTTCCGAGAAGCGCACGTGAGAAACGTGCACACCGACTTCCCTGACCAGTCGGGTCATCAGGTTGATTTGAAACAGGTACTATTAACTACTTTTTTAGAAAATCGAGATTATTATAATAAGTGGGTGCGGGTAAATACGCAATTTAATTGCTGAGATATCGTGTAAATTCTACACGTAGGATTCAACATACATTATAAGTATACTTTTTAGACTATTCAAATTAAATTTTATATGCAATGCAGCCAATATGTATTTTCTCTTACTACATAGACTTTACTGCATGATTGATGACTTCTATACGTGTATTCAAGTTTAAGCGGTAAGTGTTTCTAAAATTGTAAGGTGGACAAAATAGACAGGCATTTCTCATCACCAAGTAATATATTATGTATAGAAAATCTGATTTGATATAGATACGTGAAATGACCAAGCCTAAAAAGCTTCATTAACCAAGACACTGATTTGGCTCTTTTTAGGAATTTAGAGATTGTACTTGTGATGCAACACATATCTTCTTTATATGGCAATCAGTCAATAAATACTTTTATTGTTGAAAATCACCTTGACGTGTATAAAAAGCTTGTATAACGAGTATTCTGTAGTAAGTAGTGACAAGACATGTACACACAAAGATATTAAAGACATGCGTGGTCAATAACTATTTTGCCGGTTTTTGACCACTAATACTCCCATTGTAGTTCCATTGCCACACAAGCAGTGCGGGGCGTGACAAGGCATCTTTCGAGGCTATTAAACTGAGGACCACCATTTAGCATTAAGCTCACTGTTGGGATCTATCATTGTGGCTCTCATCCTGTGGACTTCACTTATAGCTTCTTACCATGTGGCGGGGAGAAGTATTGATGTGTCCTAAATAAAAAACCCAGAAGTGGCTCAGAACACTCCTGATTAATTCCCCTTTCAAACAAAAAAAAAACAAAATCAAAATCGGTTCATCCGTTCGGGAGCTACGATGCCACAGACAGACAGACACATGCAGACACGTCGAACTTATAACACCCCGTCGTTTTTGCGTCGGGGGTTTAAAACAGACGAAAACAAATCAAGAGAAAGAGTAGGAGAGCGGACCCCGGGCTCCAAAGAGCATCAGGCTTTAGACGTAACCGGGACGAACCACCAACAAGGCGCTTTTTGTTGCTGTCATACAGATGATATTACAAGTAGGCGTGCTATTCCTCTACAAATAGGTAATAGGATCTCCAAATAAGATTATTACTTGAATTTACTTGAAACACTATAACTGACCGTAAAATACTACTACGCAGGGTTATCTTGGCTTTAATCTTCTGAACGATACTAAATATCTTATACGTCTTGCACGATGAACTAAATTATTTATTATAATATCACGAGCGTATGTAAATATATTTCAATTATCTAAGTAATAAAGAGATTCAATCTACATATGTAACGAATGTAGGTGTAATAAACTGAAGTGAATAAAGTACATGATTTATCTACACTTTTAATTATGGTGCGCGATTTTGCCATTATGTTAATTTATGTTTTTGAAATTTTACCCGATTACGTCTTGAGAAATAAGGTAGAGGATAAAATCACAGATTATATAATATTATTCTAAATAAAATGTAGTAGTAGTACATTCTTTACTAACGGACCCCGGACTTCGAGGTGAAGGGCTCGCCTGAAAACGTGACTCAACGTGAGATGATGATGATGAGTATCCATTTTTGTATGAAGGGACAAAACCTTTTTGGACAATATCAAAAACATAACTTCACGCCTGTATCCCCGAAGGGGTAGGCAGAGGTGTATTACACACCCACGATTCGCCATTTATGTTTAGGTCCCAATGTAATAGGGGGCGAGCCTATTGCCATCTACCGGGTACATTACTACTAAGCGAGCGGTAATCAACATTTTTAATACACACATAACTACGAAAAGTCAGAGGTGTGCCCGGGGCGACTGGGGATCGAACTCGAGACCCCGTCTCGGCAGTGCCTTACGTACACCATTGGGCTATCTTATTATTATTATTTAAGTATACGTTTACGATTATAATATTCCATCTATACTATAATAAAATTTTATATTAAGTATATGTGTCTGTACATTGGAAATATTTAAAAAGTAATACTTGTGTTAATGTTATATGAACGATTCTGAACACAATTTTTGTTTTGAATTCTTGTCTGTTTGTCTGTTTGATCGCGATGGACGCAAAAATTCCAGTACGAATTTTGTTGCGGATTTTTCTATTAGAAAGGTCTTGTACAGACTTAAAATCTGACGTATGTTTCTTGCAATTGGTTAAGTGGAACCGGAGATATGACCAAAAAACGATAACCGGCGACCGCGCGGGCGGAGCCGCGGGCATCAGCTAATAGAAAATATATATGAATATATATATATATATATATATATATATATATATATATATATATATTACATACATATAAACGGAAATGAGAAATATATTTTTAATGTACCAGTGCTCACTTAGAGCATACCGACCAAATTAATCAGTCTACTTTTTACTATTGGTCACGATATACTCAACGCCTGTTTACATAAACAGTGTGGGCAAAGAGTCGTGATTTACAATATAAATGAGATCAAAAACTCACGATCATCAGGCTAGTGAGGTCAACCTGTACTGTATTACATCCGGCTACCAGTGACATAGGTAATCATAGTTAAATATGCATGGAACGTTTTTATAGTGATTAATGAATACTACAATACTCGCAATAGATTTCTCATAAACGCTAGGCATATATAATTACTGTTGCAGTCAGACTTATAATAAATAAATAAAAAATATTCGACAACATTCTACACAGTGCTTTCTAGACCCAAAGTAAGCATAGTTTAACTAGCTTGTGTTACGAGTTACAGAATACGGATAAACTACTTATATACTTTTTTTTGTAAATACATACATATTATACATAGAAACACCCAGACCAATGTAAATTCATGCATATAAATATTTGCACTGAGCGGGAATCGAACCCGCGCCCCCTGTCGTAGCAGTTGAATGCACTACCGCTACGCCACAGAGGCCGTCAACGACTGTCATGGTTATAAAGCAAAACACTTGTAACTCCAAAGGTGTCACTGACCTATCCCTCTTCTTAAATAACCCTTACGACAATATACAGAAAACCTTCCAATTAAATCAACTCTCCTTTCCTACGCAAAACAATAAGTGCTGGGTGGAGATGTCACTCATACGGTGCAAATAATACCATTTCAAACTTAACACACCCAGGTGGGCACTACTTTTGTCTGACTTTACACAAAGACTTGGAATTCTTTACCAATACATGTGTAAGGGTTGCCAGGTCGCCAAACCTAATAGGCGGACAGATCAACCAGTTTGGCCGGACATTTGGGTAGAAGGGCCGGACACCCTACATTATCGAGGATTTTGTGTCTCAGTATTAATAGGTACGACAATTTAAAAAAAATGTAAAATCAAGCTTTTTTTATTATTGTCATAAATCTTGTTAAATTCTCATTAAATAATAAATATAATCGAATGCCAAATCAGTATTAAGTAGGTACTTTATTATTAATCAGTCAAATAGTTATCAGTCAAAAATAAAATTCTAGATACTTAAACATTTATCAACATTATTAAATTCTTCTTAAATACTAATGAAATAATACTCGGCCACGCTCGGCGCTCGCTCGTTTGCGAAATGTAAAAAGCCTAACAAAAGGTGGACTAGCCGGACCACGTTTATTTTGGCCGGACACGCAATCAAAAAGCCTACCTATGTCCGGCTTTATCCGGACGCCTGGCAACCCTTTGTGTATCTCTCCTTCTAAGATTCCGTGTTATTTCAGCGGGACTTCTATAGTCGTGGCATTTATTCCGTGGAATCAACTTAAAGGTTTTCATCAGGTGGGGGGAGGTAAACTTCACCAGCCATGAATAAAACGAAAATCTCAGTTAAATTGCATACTTGGTTCACTCTATTTTCAAATGGTAAAATTCAAAATCCTGACATACTTACTTCATCTCTGACTAAATTACGCTAAAAGCAACTCTAAGGCTAAGGAGAAGAGTATCAATAAAGTATCACCAACATTATACCTACAAGCATGATTGATCATGAACTTCTAAAAATGAATAAAAATGAACAACAGATATTTCCTATCGTTTCTATTCTCCAATGACTGGTATTCTCTATTCAGATACAATAGAGTATCCATACTCGCAGTTGTAACGGCTTACAATTAAAAAAAAGAGTACTTTGTTATCGTTACATGCATATTATACAATTAATTTCTGATGCCTTTAGATATCATTAACACAATAGTACTCGTACATTAAACTACGCCATTATAGAATAGACTGAGAATATGTATTAGAAAATAATACATGTGTCATAACATAACATAATCAAATCAGGACATACCTAACAATGATATTAAAAAAAAACTTTTAAGGAAAACAGACATCTAGCCGGTTTATTTTATGTAATAACTATTTTTATAATTTATTTTATTCATTTACAATTGCCAATTCACACAAAAGAAGTTATACTGGAAAACCATTACACAATTTTTTTTATGAATCCTCTAGAATGAATTTTTACAACCTGTTATGTAATAATCTATTTAATAATAATTATGTAAATTATGCTAAAACAGGTAATGGAAAATAATTTGCTATTACGAGTATAACCTACTTTTGTGCGTAGATTCATTGGCCCATTAGGTATGTCTCCAAGATATACGCGTATATGCTGGACGTCGTGACTCATATCTCCTTATTCATAAACGCATATTATTAACGGAATACTAGTTAGTATATTATTCGACGTTTTCTAACTTATGCGACGTGTGTCAACCGAACGAAGGATTTATTAAGTAACACAGTTTAAGAAAATAGTATGAGAGGCTAAAATATTGGACGTCCTCTAGAGTGTTGGAATACGGTATGGAGATATTAAACTCTTACTACACACATTTAAAAGAAAAACAGTATATCTAATTACCGTAGGACATTTTTATAGTCTACGTTTTTTATGAAAGGTTAGAGTTACCCACTGAAATAGGAGAGGAATAGCACTGTATCGTTCCGGAACGGGCGCTACATGATAGCCGAGCTCCATGAGAGGGCTCTATGTACTGCAGGGCTCCGAATTACCCTAGCATAAGAAGGGAATCTACCTTACCTCTCTCACCTACGAGTACAAGACCCCTCCCACCTACAAGGCTACCTGACTTGTAGTTGAAATTAAATACATCAATCCGTCTTTCAATAGAGATCCTATATATGATGTCAGACAGCTATATTCAGGGCCACAGTTGAATTGTTGCCAATCAGTATACTAAACATATACAAATACACGAACTTGTCTATTATGTGATTTCGCGTATTATCCACAATTCGAGGTTCATCCAATCGTTGACTTGACCTTCACAAAGCCAAGTGCCAATAATTTAGATGAAAAGATAAGAGAATGTTGCATGTCAACTATAGCTGGCATTTAAATAATAGATACCTATTTAAATAATTGTTGTATTATTATTATTATATCGTCGAGTTGATATTAAAATATATTTTGATATTTTGGGGAAACTCTTGGGTGTGAGAGGCCTACCAAGATCTTCGGGGCCCAAGCCAACCTCACTTGCAAAAGCTGGTATAGGGAACGAGCACAACGAAGGTGCTGCAGACTGGCGTCACCAATTCGAATCTTGTACTCTATTAATAGTTGACATTGACATTTATAATAAATACACAGAATTTTATTTTAGTGCAAATTATTACTAGCTAGTCATAACGCATTTTTGCATTTTGGGATTGGTACAACTAGATATGCAATAATGCATTATGATTACTTACAATAATAATTTACACTACATCACGTCCACAAAAAAGAAAACAAATAAAATAGCATACAAGTTTATTACTTTCCAAAGAATAATACTCTCATGCCATAGTTATTTGAAAAAACGCAGAAAATGGATAAATATTTTTTTAACTTTTCCATATTCAAAAATAATAGATATAATTTAAGAGATAATTTAAAGCATGATGACAGGCTTTATAAGTTTCCTTTAGGTACTGTCCGCATAGTGTCTATTTTGACGATTTAGTGCTGCCACCCGATATAGTTCCTACACGTTCCCAAGGCGCAGGCTCCCATTTGCTGATTTACAAACAAGGCAGAGGAGTAAGATGGCAATATTATAAAAGCTAAAATAAACCAAAATAAATAGAAGGATTAGGAGAGCGGACTCTAGACTCCAAAGTGCAAGCTTTGGATGCAACCGGAATTTATGCTAAAATGAAGAAGAAAAAGATTTCGGTAAGTTTAGCAGTGCGTCTCTGTAAGATCCAAAAGCATTCTCTCTCCAGAATTTATATTTACGAAGTCGAGTAGTTAATTACTGAGACACCGTATAGTCTTCTTTGAAAATTAACGACTGAGCAAATGATATGTATCCAATAAACGCTTCAATTCCGGTAACAGGGTTATTGTCTTAGTCGTTAGTCGTACAACGAGTTGCAGCGGCAACCAACGTCTTTGTTTCTAAAAAATAAAATACTTAAAGAAATTACATTGCATTTTAGATTAATTAAAATTTATAATAATCACATAAAAAAAAATGAAGATTTGTAATGTAGGTGTGTACGTTTGTATGTAAAAATGTATATAGACCTCTTTTTTCGATTTTACTATTTTGAATAAGGATATAAAGACTCATTACCATCATCTTGGCGTTGTTTCCGCTTGCATCCGAGACTCACCTCGGAGTCTGGGTTTTGCTGACGCCTTCTCCTGCTTTTTATTTGGCTTATACAAGTTTTATTCGAGCGACTACCATCTGACCTGCCAACTCCGAGAGGAAAACTTGCGCCAGAGACTCGTCCATCAAACGGCTCACCATCGGCCCGTTGTGATCTTCAAGGCCCGATTAGGAGAACGCTGTATAAACCGAAGCATCAAACGTGCCGAATCACAAGCCCGGTACTGTAATTAATACTCAAAACTTTGATATTTACATATATTTCTGTTTCTATATACTGTTACACAATCAATTAAAATAACATAGCACTGGGCAGAAACACGTTTGCGGCTCCTTCGTTGCGTAAATATCCATAGACCCTGACACGATACAGGCGAACCCACGAACACGAGTAACAAAAACGTATTATTTTCAATAAAAACTGTCAAGTGTATCAATAAAGAAATGTTGTAAAAATTGATTCACTAGGTACGGTAGCAACTGCGATTTGTCCCCTCCACTTCCATTGGAAAACCAGTACTAGTAGAGTCTCGTTAATCAGCAGGCGTACTGGCTCGTAAGTGAGGTTAGCTTGGGCTCCGAAAATCTTGATGAGGCCATAATATCATATTACATGTTTCTTCATCCGAGCTTCAATCCCTCAGAAGCACTTCGAGGCCCGGAGTCCTTTCTCCTGCTCCACCTTCCAATTGGTTTGTTTTGACTTATATGGAAGCGACTGCCGTCTGACCTCCCAACACAGAGAGGAAAGCCTTCACCAGAGCCTCGTCCATCAAACAGCACAATACCTTGTGCTGTTTGATGGACGAGGCTGTACCCACGGGCTTGGCCCCAAAGTATTTGGTGGGACCTCATATACGCATTATACACCCATATTATATTACATGTTCATTATTAGACAGGCAAAATCATGTTACAAAAAAATATGTTACACAATCATTACCTTTCTTTATTGTAGTCTATGAAAACACTCCACATATTCACACTGTATTTATTTATTTGTGTATGTATCTATATATTTGTATACTATATCATTATTATTCATGTGACGAATTATATTAAATGTTTATAAAACTACACCAACACTCACTTATATTATGTACTCTTCATTCCTGTTCATCCTAAGGTTGACTGGAAGAGATCACTTTTAGTGATAAGGCCGCCCATTGTGCATTTAACTGTAAATGTTCCAAATTTGTGTCCATAATGTTTTTTGTGAACAATAAAGAATTATCTATCTTATCTATCTATCTATCTATAATATGAACACTCATCAATAAATCACGTGCTATCCTCGTCCACAACACTCTAGGCAGCATTCGGTGTTCAGCACACTGTAATTTGCGTAACGTAAATTTCGCTAAAAATTCACAATCATTCACGGTATTTTTACGGTACGATGGAAGTGCAGAGAATTCTGTTCCTTCAAGGAGTTAGGTTATAATGTTAGGAGCTGCTGATGTTGTGCTCATTTGCAATAATGATGCGAAGCCGATATTGCATGATTCTTAGCATAAAATATCATGCAAATTAGCTATCTTCGTTAATGAAATGTTAATGTTTGTATTCATTTTATTAACATTTTAAGCTAACGGCATTTGTAATTCCTACGTTTACAAATCGCAGAGATTTTTGGTGGTTGTACTCAACGCGGCAATATTTAGAATAAGGCATTCATAAGGCATACGGCGGCTGGGACTCGAGGTGGCTCTCCATAAATCCGAGGCTATGTGTTTCCATGGGCCTCGGAGGGGGCCACTTCATCTCTGAAGTCTGGTCCCGAAACTGAGGTGGGCTGCAGCCGCGCTATCGTGGCTGATGCCCAACGTTAAGGGACCCAACGCCCCCACTAGGAGACTGTACCTGGGGATCGTGCGAAGCATGGCCCTGTACGGGGCCCCTGTATGGGCGGAGACTTTGGCGGCCCGCAACGTGGCTGTATTAAACAGCCCGTTAAAAGCGATGGCCGTCAGAGTCATCAGGGGGTATCGCACGATCTCCGTCGAGGCGGCATGTCTCCTAGCCGGGACCCATCCATGGGACCTGGAAGCGAGAGCCCTTGCGCTGCTGTACCAGTGGCGCAAGGAGGCGCTGGAGCGGGGCCATAGGCCGGAGCCCCGAGAAATCAGGGCTCAGCGGTCCCTGCTCCGCCAGGAACTCATGGAGACATGGAGGGTGCGACTTGAGCACCCAAGGTGGGGGGAATCCACCATTGCGGCGGTGAGACCGATCATGAAAGAGTGGTTGGAGAGGGACCATGGGGACCTCTCCTACCGGATGTGCCAGATGGTTACCGGTCACGGGTGTTTCGGTAAGTATCTGTGGCGCATCCACCGGGAGATAACGCCGCAGTGCCAGCACTGCGAGGATCCTGGCGAAGACACGGCGCTCCACACGTTGGTGGAGTGCCCTGCGTGGGCGAGTCAACGCCGGGATCTTGTTGCGGTCCTAGGCGTGGACGTTCTCTCGTTGGAGACCATGGTGAGGGCCGTGGTCTCCGACCGTGGCGTGTCGTGTGTGCCCTACACACGCCTGCCAACTCACCGAAGCGGGATAAAACCCGACCCCGCCAGGCGAGGCCGCGGTGGTGGCGGCCAAAGTCCGCCGGCAACCCTGGGGTTATCCTTTCGAGGGCTTACCCGGGGTGCCCGGCAACGGACACTTGGGGAGGACACCGTGCGGTTTTAGTCGAGACACGACATAACCACCCCCGCTGGCCCGCGGGGCCATTCGAAGGAATTTCCGCACGTAAAAAAAAAAAGGCATTCACAAAATATTAATTTTATTAATAATGTCATAGCAATGATTTTAATTGTAATCTTGCCTGTATATATTGTATTGACAATAACCTTAATTATTTATTTATTTAATTAATAAGTTCCTGCACGTGCATTATCTGAAGGTAGTTCGCCAACCTCACACTTCGGAACCGTAGCTGGGTCAAGCACATGAAAAATTCATCAATCCATGTGGCAACAAATGTTCTTGAATACGATAAAATATATATCGAATACGAAATTTATTCATTAAAAACAAAATGTCTTATTGATCTGTGCCTGTTGTTTCTTCAGATATTGTGAAACAACAACAATAGGAATTTGCATGCAACTAGTCTATACACATACCTAGTCATGAGTAATGAGCAATTCGACACTTCTAGAATGTTTATGGTTACGCATACACCTACTTAGGGTTCACATTGGAAATTCTGCATCATTAATAAAAAACTGTTAGAAGGATGAACACTAAACACTTTGAACAGCCGAAGATATTTCATACTTCTTTATTACAATTGCCTCATCGTCACAACTATTTGCATAAAACGCCTGTAGAAATAAGATAAGCACGGATAGTATTCAAATTATCCGTAATTTGTAATAATTATGTATTTTCTGACTTGACTGTTTCAGTTATAAGAGAGAGATACGTTAAGCAACATAGTCGGAAATACCTAGGTCAACATATTATTTTTCTACGCCAGTCACATCCACATTATTGTTAATTCAATTTCTAGGTTGTCTGGATTTTTCTTCTTCTTATCTGGAGCCCAAGAAAATGGGATTATGATTAACTAAAGGGTAATTTCTACTAATTTATTTAAGGTATCATAATTATATCGGTTATGTTAAGTCAAGTCCACATAGTAGCATTATTATGTACTATTTACTTTTATGTATTCATTCAGCATTCGGCCCTAAACATGAGTAGGATCACTGGTTCTAGCCGTAACCAATATAAAAAATCTGAAAGTGTGGTCAAGTTATCGATGCGGTTTCTTTGTAGGCACTTCCTCACGTATGTGCGAGCGCGTGGGCCGCCGCCACCTCCTTCTGCGAGTATGTAATGCTCGCGGAGGAGATGGCGGAGCGCCCGGGAGAGATTTAGAACTCTCCCGGCCCGCCGAGCCCGCAAGTTGCTCGCCGCGTGTCGCAGCCGACTCAGGCGCCGGAGGTCACTTAACGACCTCCGTCCTCCATGAGCGCAGGCCTGGGGGTGGCGGGTGAGGCCGGCTGTCACCCCAGCATAAGCAGGCCGGGACGGTGGGGTGACTAGCGCCCCTCCCCCAAACCGGGGCAAGACGGGGATACCGTGGCTCCCAAACCCGAGGGGGCCATCTCGAAACCGGAGATGGCCCAGGGTCAGTCGGGGTGCGAGGGATATGCTCTATGGGCAACCTTACACCCCGGCGTCTGTAGACCCGAGACGGCGTGCGGTTTTAGTCGGTTCAAGCCCGACATAACCGCCCCCGCTGGCCGGCGGAGGGATTTCCGCACGAAAAAAAAAAATTGGTATTTCCTTACGTAATTTATTTTCAACGTTTTTAGGATGAGAAACTTCATAATATGTCATCTATGTAAGCAATGGCGGACCTAGAGCCAGGATTACTTTTAAGTGATTTAATTTCTATATGTATTGATAATTGTTAAACTGTAATTAACTGTAACCTAATTGAGCATAACATTGTTACTATAATTTAACGGGAATTAACGCGATCATGTATAGGTATATAAATACCTTTGGATTGCCTGACGTTTCGACCAGGTTACACTGGCCGTGGTCACAGGCTGACCAGTCAGCATAATTCAGCCATAATTCCCGTTAAATTATTGTATATCATGGAACGCGAAAGTTTAAAAAATAGTATAACATCGTTACTGCTCTTTGGAACAAAAGATCAAAATAACATTTTATCTTGTTTTAGTCAACCAGATTAGACTATACCTACTGACTAGTATGAGAGTATTCTTGATAAAAAAGAGAAAATATGAATGTAGAGTGTTGTAGGAGCAAAGATAGGCTCAAAAATTACCCAAGAATGGCAAGTGAAGAAATTACTGAGTAGATGTCGTCTGACTAAAATTTATGAAAGAGAAAAGTATTTATAAGAGGATGACATCTTATGCCTACGTCCAATAATCGGACAAGGGTAGGCAGATGAAGATGATGATGAGACCCGACTATACCGATGGATTCGAACTACGCGTAAGATGTATTCTTACCAATGTTTGCTTAGATTACTTCTGAAACGTACCTGCAACGTAAAAACAAAAACATTATTAATAATTAAATATATTTCAGCAAACTAAATTCCTATTTTTTTCTTGATCCTTATGACAAGTAAGAAGACTGAAAGAGCACCGTACCTTGTGGTCGCACACTTTCAGCCCTGGGTTAAGAGATGTACCTTGTCAAAGGCCATATAAAGTCCCAAAATAAATTCAACCGTAAAATAAATAAAGTTTAGTTTCTTTTGAGTGTAGTCTGCACATACGAGTACAAATCACACAATACAAAATAAGATGCTTGCATACGGTGTAGCTTGTTGTCATTACAATTGCTAGTACTACGCTTATTTGGATAACTCTTTGAAATTTCTGTAAAGGCACTTGGCTTACTTTCTCGATTATGTATTCATTTTGGAGACAATGAATTTAATAAAGCTGTTTAGGCTAGCATTGGACATTTCTATAATGTCAAGTTGAGTATGATTACGTCAATAGAAGCTCGCGGCGTTATAGCTACTACGAATGTTAAGTAGTTAAATGACTGCACTGAGGTATATTAGCATCCTCACAGGTTATAATAAAGCGTCAATATAACGGTCATGAACTTCTGTGATAGTCTCAAATATACCACTGAACTCTTTACCAGTACACGAGTTTCCTTCTTCCTACAGTTCCGGGTCCTTTAAGCGGACCTGAAAAAGTAGATACTTTGCTTAGCTTTAGCTAAATTGCTTGTGTTAGAAATGGGTTCACGTCGGTAGTATAATGACCAAGATTCGAACCCAGGACCTCTAGAGTCTCGCGATCGTAAGGCCGACTTCTTAATCACTGATGGCTGAAATATTATGGGGTTGGGCAGGCATCTTCATTGAATGAATACCATCTGACACAACACGTACTCATTTAGTTACATCCTGGAAGCTAGAAGACGAATAACTGCACTTCCGCAGAAGATGAAGATGGTAATGATGATAATTATGTGTTGTCTCAATGACGGCTGAAATAGAATTAATTCCAAGAGAAAATATATTTAGACATATACTGCCATATAAACTGTAACTGTATTGTGTTTCTTTCACGCGTATTCCAGCTTAATCGTCTTTGGAAATTAATATGTTAGTGGACTGGTAGTTATTACAGGATTTACTATTAAATACGTACCTACACGATTCTTCTATCCACTTCCTGAAATGACCTGTAAGACTATAGATTAAAAGTAAAAAGCTTGTTTTTACAAGTCATTAGTCGTCAACCAGATTTCAGCCAATGTGTGTTTTTTTTTTCGTTCCATCTTGTGGTTAGTTATAGGTCATCATCATCATCAACATTACGTTCACCATCATATACTTAGATCACGAGTTCATGCTTCAAGTTTCAAAGCATTTAGAATATAATATACAGTTCAATCCTGAGTTATATGAAATCGTGAGTATCGGGATTTGGTTCATATTAATTGTTTTTAGTTTTGCCATCGTTTAGGTGCACCGTGTGTTTCTCCGCACCCATTTCGCTGTGGAGAAGCCGTCGACAGGTTCGGACATCATGGCTTATCGTGCTGCAGGAGCGCTGGGCGAATACCACGGCACGCCAGCCTCAGTGACATAATCCGACGTGCTCTTGTCACTGCCGGTGTGCCAGCTGTACTTGAACCAAATGGTTTGGCACGCGACGATGGCAAGAGACCGGACGGTATGTCATTAATGCCATGGAAAATGGGTAGGACTCTGATTTGGGACGCAACATGCGTCGACACCATTGCTCCTACCCATATTGCCAGCACGGCTGGCTGTCCCGGTGCTGCTGCTGCTTCTGCGGAGACTCTCAAACGGCGCAAATACTCAAACTTAATTGGAGATTATGAATTTGTGCCGTTTGGAGTCGAAACGTTAGGGGCATGGGGTCTGAGTGCTCGCAGTCTCTTCAGGGAGATTGCAAAACGTATGATCGACGCTTCTCGTGACCAGAAGGCTGGCTTCTTTTTAGCACAGAGAATAAATATTGCCATACAACGTGGCAATGCTGCCAGTCTTCTGGGCACGTTACCACAGGAGACATGCGATGCGGAGTTTAAGTTGCTTTTAATTATTTATTTTATTTTAGTTTTATTTAGTTTAGTTAGATATAAAATTTGTAACCACATTTGTACATTTACATATTGTAATTTAAAATATAAATAAACATTATTTGATTAATTTGTTATATTAATATCTATACCTTGTAATTAAGAAGTTACGCGAGTAACTCACCAAGAACGTTTAATCGTGGAGGAATAAATTATTTATGCGCAGCCGCGCGTCGCGTCTCATACATGCGTGCCTAATTGGCAGTGCGTGTGAGCACGACTATTCCAAACATTTACGGGCTTTTGTACTTGTCAACATAAACTTTTTGCCAATTTACGCACCTTACTTAATGTCAATTAGACTGCAGTGGGTCATTGAAAGATATAATTGTAGGTCCAATCGCTTTGTTTTTCATTGCGATGAGAAAAAGTAAACATACGTTTGTGATACGCCATTGGTTATAAATGACATGAAGTAGTAAAATGATATGATTATATATATCAACATTACGGTCACCATCATATACTTAGATCACGAGTTCATGCTTCAAGTTTCAAAGCATTTAGAATATAATATACAGTTCAATCCTGAGTTATATGAAATCGTGAGTATCGGGATTTGGTTCATATTAATTGTTTTTAAATATATAATATAATAATCACCTCACCTTATCGTTGCGTCGAGCCATGTAGGTTCGAATTAGAACCGAGAAAAACTCTACATAGAGAGTTAATGTTGCTTTTTATTAATCTGGGTAAATTTATACATGTTAATTGTCATAATGATATTCATTGTGACCGCATGCCGCATTATAAGAGTGACAGCATCACATGAACAGATAAGTGTATATGTAGTCTGTTAAAGCACGGAAGAAGCTAGACATCTGTTAAGCCGTCAGCACACTTAGGCCCAATATCCTCCAATAACTTTACGCAAATGACGGTAATTTATTCATATTCTGATAATAGTGTAAGTATATTGTGGCACACATTGACTTGTGTGGACCCAACGTATACAGCGGCAAAGATGAATGTTAGTTAACCATAAATTCCACGTAGAGCAATATATTATTCAAGATTGTGTGAAAAGTTTATCATTTATCCCACGTAGCAATTTGGGCGATCGATTTCTTTTTAAATTGGATTCTAATACTGTACGTGACGTCGTGCATGAATTTAACACTCACCGAATTGGGGCAATAACATACTGTAGGTGCCATTCACCCCAGTTTCCAAAGGCTTGGAAGACGGGGAAACTGGTCCTTATCCGTAAGGCGGGGCGGCCGGCGGACCAGCCATCCGGTTACCGGCCGATCGTGTTGCTCGACGAGGTGTGCAAGCTCTTTGAGCGGATTATTGCAGAACGCCTCGTCGAGCATCTCACGAATGTGGGGCCAGATCTGGCGGACAACCAGTTCGGTTTCCGCCGGGGGCGCTCCACCGTGAAAGCGATCATGCGCGTTAGGCGCCTGGCGGAGGAAGTAGTCTCGCGGGGTGGGGTGGTGGTGGCGGTGTCTCTTGACATCGCCAACGCCTTCAACACCCTACCCTGGAGCTGCGTTAGGGAGGCGCTCGCGTATCACGGAGTGCCTCCTTACCTCCGCCGCATTGTCGAGGCATACCTATCCGAGAGGGCCATAGTTTACCCGAGCTGGCTAGGGCCAGGGCGGCGAGAAGTGTCGTGCGGTGTTCCGTAGGGGTCGGTCCTAGGGCCACTCCTGTGGAACATCGGATACGACTGGGTGCTGCGCGGTTCGTTGCTTGAGGGTGTCAGCATAACGTGTTATGCTGACGACACCCTCGTTATGGCGCGGGGAGCAACGCACCGAAGCGCGGCACTAAAGGCCACGGCAGGGGTTGCTCAAGTCGTGGGTCGAATACGGCGGCTGGGGCTCGAGGTGGCTCTCCACAAATCCGAGGCTATGTGTTTCCACGGGCCTCGGAGGGGGCCACCTGCGGGAACCAGCATAACCGTAGGGGGCGTAAGCATCGGCATCGAGCCCACGATGAAGTACCTTGGGCTCGTACTCGATAGCCGATGGGACTTCGGACCTCATCTCCGAAGTCTGGTCCCGAAACTGAGGGGGGCTGCGGCCGCGCTATCGCGGCTGATGCCCAACGTCAAGGGACCCAACGCCCCCACTAGGAGACTGTACCTGGGGATCGTGCGAAGCATGGCCCTGTACGGGGCCCCAGTATGGGCGGAGACTCTGGCGGCCCGCAACGTGGCTGTATTAAACAGCCCGTTAAAATCGATGGCCGTCAGAGTCATCAGGGGGTATCGCACGATCTCCGTCGAGGCGGCATGTCTCCTAGCCGGGACCCCTCCATGGGACCTGGAAGCGAGAGCCCTTGCGCTGCTGTACCAGTGGCGCAAGGAGGCGCTGGACCGGGGCCATAGGCCAGAGCCCCGAGAAATCAGGGCTCAGCGGTCCCTGCTCCGACAGGAACTCATGGAGACATGGAGGGTGCGACTTGAGCACCCAAGGTGGGAGGAATCCACCATTGCGGCGGTGAGACCGATCATGAAGGAGTGGTTGGAGAGGGACCATGGGGACCTCTCCTACCGGATGTGCCAGATGGTTACCGGACACGGGTGTTTCGGTAAGTATCTGTGGCGCATCCACCGGGAGACAACGCCGCAGTGCCAGCACTGCGAGGATCCTGGCGAAGACACGGCGCTCCACACGTTGGTGGAGTGCCCTGCGTGGGCGAGTCAACGCCGGGATCTCGTTGCGGTCCTGGGCGTGGACGTTCTCTCGTTGGAGACCATGGTGAGGGCCGTGGTCTCCGACGGGAGCAAGTGGCACGCCGCCGCCTCTTTCTGCGAGCAGGTAATGCGCGCGAAAGAGACGGCGGAGAGGGAGCGGGAGAGAACCCTGCCCCCCGAGTTTCGCAGTCTGCGGCGAGGACGCCGCAGATTCATCTACGCCCGGGACTACCGACCTCCATGATCGGGGCCTGAGGACGGCAGTTGGCCGACTCGCCGTCCTTACAGAAGCAGGCCGTGGCGGAGGCGTGTCGTGTGTGCCCTACACATGCCTGCCAACTCACCGAAGCGGGATAAAACCCGACCCCACCAGGCGAGGCCGCGGTGGCGGCCAAAGTCCGCCGGCAACCCTGGGGTTATCCTTTCGAGGGCTTACCCGGGGTGCCCGGCAACGGACACTTGGGGAGGACACCGTGCGGTTTTAGTCGAGACACGACATAACCACCCCCGCTGGCCGGCGGGGGGGTATCCGAAGGGATTTCCGCACGTTAAAAAAAAAAAAAAAAAAAAGGTGCCATTCACCACCGCTTATCATAGCATCCATAAACAGTAATGAGAAGCGGAGATGAAAAGTGAATAAGATCAAAAGGTGAACCGCTTTCCAAATTCATCAAGTTACATAGTTTCCAAATTGCAATGACTACTCTAAGCAAATGTAGCAATAATCTTGCAATAAAGTAGATGTAGGTAGTTTGTAGTTACAAAGAACTGTGATCAATACCTTATTCAGTCATTATTATCATTCCAGCGATAACCCGGTAGTACCCAAAACTACCACTTTGGAGCCCGGGGTCCGCATAGAAAGCCTGTACCTTTTTTTTTTCGTGCGGAAATCCCCTCAGAAACCCTTCCGCCGGCCAGCGGGGGAGGTTAAGTCGGACTTGAACCGAATAAAACCGCACACCGTCTCGGGTCTTCAGACAGTGGAGAGGGTGTAAGGTGGCCCATAAGGCATTTCCCTCGTACCCCGACTGACTTAGAGCCATCTCCGGTTTCGAGATGGCCTCCTTCACTTGGCACGCCTATCGGTATCGCTGGTAGTAAGTCCATTCACACGCGTCCTCCTCCTTTTGGAGGCTTATACCTATGGCTTTTATGGGAGCGACTGTCGTCTGACCACCCAAACCCGAAAGAAAGCCCGAGCCAGAGCGTTGTCGATTAATCAACAGGTCTCAAAGATTTTGGTGGAGCCCCATACACCCAAGATTCAAAGACTCCAATCAGACTTTATTATAATGTTGGCATTTACTTAGCAATTTGCGATCTAAGAATTTTCCCTTAGTGTCAGTAAGATAATCTCCTACAGGTGTTGACCTATAGGGCATTATATATCTTAGTTCTTTGATCTGGGAATATACGTAAACATCATGATATCTGGCCTCGTGTTGTATATCAATTTGTAGCGTGTGCTAACTTGACCTATGATAATCACATACAAAATATAAACACTGAAACCCTTATGTCAAGTCTTGTCTTGTTACATTTGTATCCTGCTTCAATAAATAAAACTATGAATGAATACATGGATGGCGTCATTGCCGTGAGCAAAACGCCGAGCGAGAGGGCTCCCACTCCGATGGCTGCCACCTCAGCAACACCCACGCCGGGCATGCCGCCAGCGTGTGCAGCCCTGAGTCCTCGCTTGCATCACAGTGACGGCACTCAGGCGGTGGCTCCTTCCTGATCTGCCACACAAACGTACTAACCTAACCAGCTTATTTTTATTGTGTATCTTAGGAGCAAGGCCTCCCAACACAGGTATTTTTTTACTAAAAAGGAGTGTCTCAACTACTGTGTATTGCGACAAAATAATATTTTAATTTCCACAGGCTTCGTTGTAAAATATTCCTACCACATTAATCAGTCATATTTTAGTTCATAGAAATAAAACCAAAAGATTCGGCTTTACTCCGCAACTGCACTAATGATGAAATTGGGCAATGGGTCCAGTCGACCGATTTAAAATCTGATTCGGTTGAGTGGTCCCGCGGGTCCAGTTGACCGAAGACTCCGATTTACAATGTTTGCCGTGAGTGTGGTTACAGCAGTATCCTGTTAATAAGAACATAATCACCACGTACTTCAAACTAATTAATTAATTCATTATGTAAATAACTTTGCAACACACTTATTTGATTTATTATGGTTTAGTTTTTGCATATTTCTTATATTCCTTTTTTTTTTGTTTTAATCATTTTTTAATGTTATTTGTTATGTTAGTTTTAATATGTTAATTTAACTGCTGCCGCTTTAATGTCATGAAACTCCGTAATTCTAATCTAAGAATCTTAATAAGTTGTCTGTTGGGTTTCTAAATAAAAAAAAAACAAATAAATAGCGTGATCAGATTCCCGTCTTAAAAAAAACATCTCTTGCCACTTAAAATCGGTCAAAATATTCAAACTTGAGGCTGGATGAAATCGGCTTCCATGCTAATTAGATTAAACTCTGTAGACAGAACCTAGAAAATGGAGAAACATACAAATTGTGGAATAATCTTCATTGAACATTAAATATGTGTGAACCTCAAGTGACTCGCCTACATTACACAAAATATTTTTTCAAACCAATACTGAACAATGCAATAGTGAGTTCATGTATAGTTAAACAATACAAATGATCATACACCTGCCAATATCACATTTAAAGTACAATGGATGAGAGAAGCCCACGCTTGGTGATGAGTCAGTATGCGCAGGAGTAGTAGTGTCAGCGCAGGCGTCAGAAGATGCACAACATTAATACTGTCACCTTGGCACACACTCATAGTACCGTCCTAATTACTAACACAAAATAAACAGTAAAAGGTTGTGGGTGAACGTGTGAATGAATATTTAAACTCATTAATTAATTTGATGGTACCGTTTCGAAACAAAGTATAAAAGTTCACGGCCGCTTTTAATTTAAACGGTACGTGCGTATCACGGTTCTTTAGTTTTAATTTCAAATATTATAGTCTGTGAATATATAATAAGCTGTTATTATAATTTTCTCGCACTACCAAAACAAACAAACAAAATTGCATAATATTGTATTGTATAAATAAAAGAATTCTTCATCTTTGCGCTGGCCCTATTTCCCTCTAAAGCTTTTTACTGCTTTTAATCTTTTTTGTTTGTTGTAAAGCGACTGCCGTCAGATTCCCCAACCTTGGAAGCCTCGTCCGGTGTTCGGCAGGTGCACTGATTCACAAGTGAGGTTGTTTCGGGCCCCGAAGATCTTGATAGGGCCCCGTATAGTACACAACAATGTGTGTATGAAAGAATTCAGGTAAAGTGTTGATTCGGTAAGGCCCATCATGGAGGATTGGCTGGAGAGGCGACACGGAAGCCTCTCCTACCGACTGACGCAGGTGATCTCAGGGAAGGGGTGCTTCGGGGACCACCTGCATCGGATCAGGAAGGAGCCAACGCCTGAGTGTCATCACTGTGACGCGAGCGAGGACTCAGGGCTGCACACGCTGGCGGACTGCCCGGCGTGGGAGGCGCCGAGGCGTGACCTCGTGGCAGCCATCGGAGCGGGAGTCCTCTCGCTCGGCAGCATGATTGCGGCAATGGTGCGGAGCGCGAGCGCGTGGGCCGCCGCCGCCTCCTTCTGCGAGCATGTAATGCTCGCGAAGGAGGTGGCGGAGCGCGCCCGGGAGAGACTTAAAACTCTCCCGGTCCGCCGAGCCCGCAACTTGCTCGCCGCGCGTCGCAGGCAACTCAGGCGCCGGAGGTCGCTTAACGACCTCCGTCCTCCATGAGCGCAGGCCTGGGGGTGGCGGGTGAGGCCACCTGTCACCCCAGCAGAAGCAGGCCGGGACGGTGGGGCGACAAGCGCCCCTCCCCCAAACCGGGGCAAGACGGGGACACCGTGGTTCCCAAACCCGAGGGGGCCATCTCGAAACTGGAGATGGCCCAGGGTCAGTTGGGGTGCGAGGGATATGCTCTATGGGCAACCTTACACCCCGGCGTCTGTAGACCCGAGACGGCGTGCGGTTTTAGTCGGTTCAAGCCCGACATAACCGCCCCCGCTGGCACGCGGGGGGGTATCCGAAGGGATTTCCGCACGAAAAAAAAAAAAAAAAAAAAAAGGTAAAGTGTTGATTAGTCTGAAATTACAATGAACAAAAGTTTTAGTAACTTTTTAGATCAGTAACGCACGATGTGACTTGCATATTCTACTGTAACCACTTACTATTACAAGTGCAAATTAGGGCCTGCGCAGACGAGGGACAGTGGCGGCCAAAATTGTGTAAATATCATTGCCTATGTATGTAATAAACAATACTTTTGTCCAGGCCCGCATTTTGTCGATCCATATAATAAAATCGTAACGAGGTGAAAACTGAACATTCAATAGTTTTTCAATAAAATAATTGATGTGTTCTAGGAACGATACCGGTGCGGAGAATTGAATTTTTAAGAACTTCGTCTGCTTTCTGCAGGTTATTATCGATGTCCGAGCATCACTTGAAAACCACTGAATGGACTCAGCTGAAATTTTACACGAACTTTTTCTAGGGTATATCTATAACCTTCGGTATATATTATCACGCTATTATAGATCTGATAGGAGCAGTAGACCAAAAAGACTCTAAATTATTATTTAAATATAACTTTATTATTACAAAGCAGATCTATACAAAATTTTGCAGTTCGGTAGAATACAGAATGATATTGTCACATCGGAACTATAAATAAATACGCTATAGCTGAAAGGTGATGGGCAGTAAAATATAAAATCTTGAAACTCCATAGAGTTATATATATATATATATAACCGCCGAGCCGAGCATATATATATATATATATATATTATACTTTCTGAGGTGAGTCACTAGGATTAAAGCCGGAATTTCTTTGTGTCCTATTTTTGTATATGCTTGATAATAAATTCACACTAACTGACAAGGCTGTTTCACTGGTATATATTAAGGTTTAATACCAAGTAATCATTTTTAATGTTTTTATTAAGTAATCACAAGGCAAAAGCCATAACATTATTAACGAGGCAACACCAAAGATTTTTACAACGTTCCGGCTTAAATTAAATTGGATGTTTTCTACATCGTTCTTGACATACAGATAAGTTTGGCATTTTAGCTATATACCTTTATCTCACTTCCAAGTACCTACGTGAAACCGAACAATGGACATGGTTGGTGAAATACCTATGGGTGTCAATACATCTCTGCCTAAAACTTCAAGGATATACGCAATACATAAATAAGTTTATGTAAGACAAAATATTTATTCTAATTACTATTCCACCTTAATTATTTATCTTATCACTACATAACTATTATTACTTAACATTAACTTTCATTATAATAGTATAATTTTTTATTGCTTATATGTATTTATTTATTTATTTTATAGCTATGATATTTTTATTTCAAATTGAACAATTGCAATATATCACGTTCAAGGCGTTTACATGTAGGTAGCTGTTGGAAATATTTATTTATCAAAAATGCAAATCATTATAATTAGTTATTTTTCTGCTTATGAGGTTTACTCAAGGTCATTGTAATACTATTTATATAGAACTACTTTTATGGTGTACAATAAAGAAAATTTTATCTTTATCTTTATAAATAATGCGTAGAATCATAATACAAAATCCTGAATTATTAAACCATAGAACATAAGACGGCCGCCTGTCACCGCGCTGCGCCTTCCCTCTTTCCGGGGGCAAGACCGGGACAGGACACCTTGGTTCCCAAATCCGAGGGTGGCATCTCGAAACCGGAGATAGCCCTGGGTCAGTCGAGGTGCGAGGGAAATGCGTTATGGGCCACCTTAAACCCCGGCGTCTGAAGACCGGAAGAGGTTTTAGTCGGTTCGAATCTAACATAACCACCCCCGTTGGCGGGCGGGGAGGGGGGGAATTTCCACACGAAAAAAAATGACTTGAGATGGACATGAATAAATCATTTACAGCACCTAATTAAAATTTTAAGCTCTGCGCCCAAATTTCATCAGATACCATACAAAAAATGGTCCCAGGGTCCACTCTCACCATAGAACTCTAAATAATACTGTCTACTTAATATTATTAAGAGTTCAATGACTCTCACAGTACCGGCTTGCAGACGAGTTGACAGGCCAAACCAATCAGGGGTGCTTGGTTGGGGACCTCCACGCGGTGCACCCTGGGCAACGGGGACAGCAGCGCCTCTCTCCTAGGGCGGGAGAGACGCTGCCGCCTACGGCCAACTCCGACCGAGGCGAGGACGGCCCATTTTTTGTATGATATCTGATGAAATTTGGGCGCAGAGCTTAAAATTTTTGACAATATATATAGGCTGACTAGCTTTTTTCTTACTGAGTATTATTAAGTCACAGTTTCACCGATTTGCTTCGAATGATCAATTAGAATGGCCCGATTTTAACTTTAAGTATTGTTGATTAGGAGGTTATGATAGCATTTTTTTTATATTAGTTCCGTCAATTGACTGCACCACGCTGTATGGTGAGAAGGGATGAAGTCTAGAAGATATGGGCCACCATCCCAGATGCTGATGGTCCTAAAATGGTAGCCCCTACGTTGACGGCCTCAAAAGACTACCCCAAAAGACGCCCCGCTTGAAGAACCCGGAATTGTAAGAAGGAAACACGTGCGCGGGCAGAGCATTCCAGCTCTTTATCGTGCGACAAAGAAAGGAACACCGAACCGCTGAGTTCGTGACTATATGGTTTCCACCGTGTGCGGATGGCATCACAGTTCAACACGTGTTGTTCTGGATCGAAATAGAGAAGGTGGGATTAGTTGAAAGAGCTCTTCAGAACACTCGCCGTGGTAGAGGCGGTAAAATACAGCCAGAGAGGCTATGTCTCTACGCAGCTGCAGAGGTTCTAAGCTATTAGTAATCTCAGGACTCCCAATGATACGGATGGCAGCTGATTTATTAAGGGAGAAATTTCATTTAATCTTTTGGAGCTGACTATACCATCAAAGATTGTTATTAGAAATGTGTCTGTCCAAACGATACTTAATGTATGAAATTAAAGAGGTTACGGAAGGATACTTTTGAGTATCCTTGGAATACCTTGGATACCTAGGAATTTTATGAGGGTTGCGAAACGGAAAACTGCCAAACGGGATGACGAGAGAATTGAATAGACCGATATTCTTTTCTATTGCAATTTATTGAGGATAATATAACTATTATAGTTATAAGCGTAAACATAGCAGATTACCTTTGTTTGAGTCAGTTTCCTCTCATTAATTATTTTATAATGAATTTCCGCTCTTGGTATAAGATTCGACATCTTCGATATCGACAATCTATGTGGTGTTTAATTTCAAAATATTGGCCGTCTTAACACCAACCACATTACAACAGGTATCATTAGGATCTGCAGACCCGAGACGGCGTGCGGTTTTAGTCGGTTCAAGCCCGACATAACCGCCCCCGCTGACGGCGGGGGGGTATCCGAAGGGATTTCCGCACGAAAAAAAAAAGGTATCGTGTAGACAATCAGAGTATAATCACAGGTTACTTATATTATAAATAAATAAATATTCTACGACATTCTACACAGCGCTCTCTAGACCCAAAGTAAGCATAGTTTAACTAGCTTGTGTTATGGGTTCTAGAGTGCGGATAAACTTACTTATATACTTTTTTTTTGTAAATACATACATATTATACATAGAAACATCCAGACCAACGCAAACCGCTATGGGGGCTAATGTTGCTCGCGTCCGTAGGCGAGGCCCTTTGGGCCTCATTACTCTAGTTACCCTACACGTGGCCCCTGGGTAGTGCTAAATGAGCAGCATTTTGTCTGTTGGTAGGCTTCGGCCGTGGCTAGTCACCACCCTCAAGGCTAAGTCTTGCCGCCAAGCGTCCTTGGACGTGTTCCGGCATGGAGCCTTGGGAAGCCATGTGGAAGGCGGGTCTGTACAGTAGCGCTGACTCAGTATGCCATTTCGGTGTCAGAGTGTCGCTGCACTTGGCGGCTAGTCTTGGAGGGCAGCGGGATCCGAAGCACGGTGCACCGCTGGCCGACCGTAGATAGTAGGGGGCCCAACTAGTAGGTTAGCCACCTATGAAAGGCTGCCCCACACATCTTACGAAAAATCCCGGAATGCTCCATCGTGCCAATTGGCGATTGGACGGGAGGACCCGATGGCCATCTCCGGGGGGGTTCGGGCGTCCCCGCGGTCTCCAGGCTAGTCTTACCTTCAGTGCAGCGATTCTGTGTTCACCACTGGATCCTGGTCAGCGCCTCGTACAACTTCCGCCTTCCTGTCTATTCACTCCCCACAAACAACATGAAAGTCATAAAAAGAAATCGAGTTTTACAGCGGCGGCACTTCCTCCCACTTAAAGTGCACCTCGGGAACATCAGAGGATTGCACTCCAATCTCGATGCGGTCCACCACCACCTTGAGACCGATAAGCCGCTGCTGCTCTTTCTTACGGAGACGAAAATCGGACGTCCGGCTGATGTGTCCTATCTGCAGTACCCGGGGTATACCCTGGAGCACAACTTCAAGGCACAAGCCGGCGTCTGTGTCTATATCAGCGATGGCATCTGCTGTAAGCGTCTCCGTAACCTTGAAGACTCCTCTTTCTCCACACTCTGGGTGCTGGTCGACACCGGTGTAGACAAAATTGTCTACGCCTGTGTGTACCGTTCACACAGCGGCAATCAGGAGACAACCAGGTTATGTGAACATCTGTGTGAGGCCGCCGATGAGGCCCAACAGAGGTACCCGTCAGCACAACTGGTCCTTCTCGGGGACTTTAACGCCCACCATAAGGAGTGGCTGTTCCTTTACGAGAAGACAGACCATGCTGGGAGAGAAACACTCAGACTTGCTTTGACGCTTAACCTTTCCCAGCTGGTAGATCAGGCGACGCGTGTACCTGACCGTGAGGGCGATACGCCGAATTGTTTGGACCTTCTGCTGACAACAGAACCAGACCGATATAATGTGTCCGTATCCCCACCACTGGGTACGTCTGACCATAGTTTGGTGAAGTCTGTACTGTCTTGTTCACCTCCCGATCTCAGCCCTAAAGGCACAAGACGGGTTTGGCGGTACAAGTCAGCAGATTGGGATGAGATGCGCCACTTTTTCGCATCTTATCCTTGGCGGCAAACGTGCTTTTCTTCGAGCGATCCGTCGAGCTGCGCGACAGAAATCTCAAGGGTGGTGTGTCAGGCGATGGAGTACTTTATTCCTTTTTCTGACTTACCATCCAAGAGTAAAGCTCGCCCATGGTTTGGTGCTGAATGCTCAGTCGCAGAGGCGCTTAAGTATTCAGCTTACCGGGCTTGGGCTGAAGCTCGGAATCGTAAAGCTCCGGACACGCGGGATAAGAAGAAAGCCTTCAACAAAGCCGCCAACTCCTTCAAAAAGACGCTGCGCATGGCTCGTCTTGATCATATACGCCGAATTGGATCAAAACTAGCCTCTTACCCTTCTGGGAGTAAGGCGTTTTGGTCCCTGGCAAAATCGGTCGAGGCGAACTTTTGTCGCTCGTCTCTGCCTCCACTGCACAAACCCGACGGAACGCTGGCTCACACGGCAACTGATAAGGCAAACCTGCTTGCCTGTATGTTTGCCGAAAATTCGCGTCTGGATACAGCGAACAATGTACCACCCCAGTTACCTCCTTGCGGTACTACAATGCCCGCTATTCGTATCCGCCAAAAGGAGGTACTTAAAACGCTTCGTAATCTAGACGTGAACAAAGCCAGTGGACCTGACGGTATACCTGCTATAGTGCTAAAGAACTGCGCTCCTGAGTTGTCTCCTGTTCTGACACGCCTGTTCCGCCTCTCTCTTAGAACAGGTTTAGTCCCTGAGTCATGGAAGCTTGCTAACGTGCAGCCTGTGCCCAAGAAAGGTAGTCGTGCTGATCCCGCCAATTACCGCCCCATAGCAATCACCTCCATAATCTGTAAGACTATGGAACGTGTAATTAACACCCGCATCCTGGCATACCTAGAAGACAATGACCTCCTCAGTGATCGACAATACGGGTTCCGCCGAGGACGATCCACTGGGGATCTCCTAGTGTATGCCACGCATGTATGGGGCGAAGCCATCGAGAAACACGGCGAAGCTCTCGCTGTGTCTCTCGACATCTCGAAGGCTTTCGATAGGGTCTGGCACGCTAGCCTTATTAGCAAGCTTCCATCCTACGGGATACCTATGAGTTTGTGTAACTGGGTAGCTGATTTCCTGAGGGAGCGGTCTATTCGAGTGGTCGTTGATGGCTGCTCCTCGGACCTATTGGCTATTGATGCCGGGGTACCTCAGGGGTCTGTTCTTTCCGCAACTCTATTTCTGCTGCATATTAATGATCTGCTGAAACCCGGTATCATTGGGTATGCGGACGACAGCACAGTTGTGGAAAGATACCTATCCAGTTCACGAGCTACAGGCGCTGAAACGCTATCTCTGAGAGAGGCCATGATAGAGCGCATGAACCTGACACTTCAGTCAGTGTCTGACTGGGGTAACTCCAACCTCGTTAGGTTCAATGCCTCTAAAACTCAGGCGTGTCTTTTTTCCGCGAAAAGGAGTCCTTTCGCCCTGACTCCGACTCTCCGAAATGAATCCATACCAATATCCGATCATCTTGAGCTCCTCGGCGTTCACCTAACATCTGCTCTTAATTTCGGTCGACATATAGAATCCAAGGCTAAAGTTGCTGCAATGAAGCTGGGCATCCTCTCTAAGGTGAGACGGTACTTCACACCTGGACAGCTTCTTATTTTATATCAAGCACAGGTCCGATCTTGTATGGAGTACTGTTCACACCTATGGGATGGATCAGCCCGCTATCAGCTGGATACTTTGGACACCATCGATCGACGCGCCAGGAGACTCATTGGCGACGACGAGCTAGTTAGCAACAAGCTCCAAAGCCTTGAACATCGCCGCAAAGTTGCCTGCATATCGGTGTTCTATCGGATTCATTTCGGAGAATGTGCTCAAGAACTGCATGACCTCATTCCCCCAGCTCCATTTCACCATCGGACAACTAGGCGCGGGCAATGTTTTCATCCCTTCGTTGTTGATATTCCACCAATCCGCACCAAGCGCAACGCTTCCTCATTTATTATGCGGACAGCGAGGGAGTGGAACTCTTTGCCTGCGTCTGTGTTCCCCGATTCTTATAATTTGGGGACCTTCAAGGCGAGAGTGAATAGGCATTATTTGAGTTTGCGTGTACCATCCTCGACTGCATCATCACTTACCATCAGGTGAGATGCAGTCAAACGCACTCAAATTTTTAGTAAAAAAAAAAAAAAAAAAAAAAAATAGACATATTCATGCATACAAATATTGGCACTGAGCGGGAATCGAACCCGCGCCACCTGTCGTAGCAGTCGAATGTACTACCGCTACGCCACAGAGGCCGTCAATGATGGCTAGTAAATTATTTAATTTATTAGGCACATCCTTTTTAAGGACCGCGTTTGTGTACTGTATCATCGGTTGGTACAGTCAACGACAAAAGTTGATTAACACTAAAATATTTACAACCTTTTTTACAATACGTTTATCGATGATTGATCTATAAGTAGTTTTTTTTATGCCCAGAGGACAAATTTAACATGTTTCCTGTTTAGTTTATTATTTTATTAAAGACTAGCTTTTGCCCGTGGCTCCGCCCGCGTAGATGTTGGTTATCGCGACAAAACATAGCCTATGTCCTTTCCCAAGGTCTAATTTACCCCTGTACCAAATTTCAGCAAAATCGGTTTAGTGGTTTTTTCGTGAAAGCGTAACAAACAAACTTACATTCGCGTTTATTATAGGAAGGATAGGATTTAAAGCTAAGGTTATCAAGAAATTCAAGAAATTGGAATTTGTAAAGCTACTTTTGTACCTACTAAGTGATAGGTATATCATAAAAGATGAAACACACTTGCCTACAAGTAGCCATATTCTTTCTAGACTTGAAGACTTCCATCTTTTTGGAAACACAAACGCTACCCTCACACTTCTTTTCCTAACAATTCCTGTAGGTAAATGAATGAGTTTACTGTGCCTCAGCTCATGTTCAGAGTTCAAACAAGAAGTTTATACATGAAAGAACCCATAGCTAATGAGAAACATTATTCAGTAGATCCAGTCTTTTTGCATAAGCCGACCTTTGAAATGTTTCGGCAATTTCCAAATTCAGAATAAAATTACTGACATGAATTCCGGTGGTGATAATTATGTGCAATATTTAGGAGACACAATTTGATTATATTTTATTATAAGAATATAAAACGACCTTAAGCTATATTCATGTAAATACTTTTCCGGTTATAATACAATATTATTTGTATTATAGTCTTAATATTACCTCATATCAATTAAAGACGAATGTATTATCATTAATGTTTGTTACAAGTAGGTTTCTTTAGAACGCCTTGGCTTTTTGTTAACTTTAGACCTACCATAAAACATTCTCAAATGCGCACTGAAGTTTCGGGCAATCGGTTCCATGTAACACATTTATCTCGCAATCGAACCCGAAGATGGCACGTGACACTTCGTTCTGAATAGATCCTACAGAAAGAAATCCGAAGAACCCTACATGGCCAAATGCTTCGATCTTGAGTACGAAACACGGGCTCGCAGTTTCAGATGTTTCATGGTAGCCCTCATATATTCACTAAAACTAAGACTAGATTCATAAAGTTAGTTTAGGGGGTTTCGGGGGTTTCGATTCCGACACTACCACCCCCTCGTCGGCACCGATGGGGTGAAGCCCATGGGGGTTTCCACACGTAGAAAAACAAAAAGGGGTTTCGTAGGTGATAAATCGATCTAGCTAGGTTAAACGTCTAACGTCGAAAATAATCCAAGCAAAGCTCGGTCACCCAGATATTAAATAAATAGTGAAATAAATTATTCGTTTCAATTACCAGTAAAATCTGGTCTAGAATTCAAGTAAAAAGATACTAGGTGTGTTATTTTACAATCATAATGGACTTACTGCATTAGTAGTAAACATGCTTTACTAACTGTTAACGCTAAGCAGTTACTAAATTAAGTATGTTTAAATATACTTTATCATAACAATGAGATACCTACTGTTTACTTTCGAATGAACTATTTATATGACTTCATACCAATTAAAAATACTCCGTATATGGGAATATTCCGTTAATACGTTAAATTAACAATAAGAATTCATCGCGTTTGGCTTCGAGACTCCGGATCGACGACTACACTGGAATTCAGAAAGCGCCTAAGGCCGATCTGGGCGAACTGGTGATCCCCTGCAGGCAATTAGCTCACGCAAAAGCTCTCTATAGCAACTCATCGGGGGAAAGATGCCTGCACCCTAAGCACCCTTCCAAGGGGACCCAGTTTTAACTTATGAGAACATGGACAGCACATTCACAAGTTACCATTTTATAATTATCTCATTTAAGTGCTGCCTAGTATAAAACTATACTCATTTAAATATTTTGCACGAGTCTATCTGCTCTTATCACTTTGCTACTATAAACATATATCTTAATTGTGTAGGTTTATTTTCCTATTTTTGTTCGATTTAGTTTAAATTCTGTTACTGTAACGATATCAAGCCAATTAAACATGTCCGGGGATTGTACTACTCGTAGTATGTTGTCTCGTAAGAATGAATGTAGGTAACTTTATTTTTATCGAACATTTAATGACACTGACATTTAATATTTCGATGTTATCGGGACTTGAACAATGTGCAGTGTACACTATTACAACAGATTTATTGATACTATCACGATATTTAAGAATACCCTGGTAATAAATATATGCTGTCAAATCCATTACATCTATAGAGAGTTTCATAGTTGGTTTCTGAGACGACAGCACATTCCAAAGTTCAATATGGCAGATATACGAGTATAAGTGGGGCATCTTTTAAAACTGGCGAAATGTGGGTGCTAGCACCTCTGCCTACCCCTTCGGGGATATAGGCATGAGTTTATGTTATGTTATGTTATGTTATCTTTTAAATTCTTGCATCACAATCATACAATACATGTCCATTGATACCGTGCCATAAATTTGCACCTGCGCTTTCATTTTTTTTACGTGTAAATCACGGGTACTAACGGTGAACTAATCGAACCGACTAAAACCACTTTCGTCAAGGGCGAACTTATTTATTTTTCCTGCTGAATTCCCCCCGGACATTCGGAAATCTCACACAAACAAATCCGTTCTACCGTAGAATACTCCTGTCTTAGCCGCACTATCAAGACTTGGAATTCATTTGTGCCCTTTTCACTACAGTGCCCTGCCCGGCGTGGGAGGTGCCGAGGCGTGACCTCGTGGCAGCCATCGGGGTGGGAGTCCTCTCGCTCGGCAGCATGATTGCGGCAATGGTGCGGAGCGCGAGCGCGTGGGCCGCCGCCGCCTCCTTCTGCGAACATGTGATGCTCGCGAAGGAGATGGCGGAGCGCGCCCGGGAGAGGTTCAGAACCCTCCCGGCCCGCCGAGCCCGCAACACGCTCGCCTCGCGTCGCAGGCGACTCAGGCGCCGGAGGGCGCTTAACGACCTCCGTCCTCCATGAGCGCAGGCCTGGGGGTGGCAGGTGAGGCCGCCTGGCACCCCAGCAGAAGCAGGCCGGGACGGTGGGGCGACTAGCGCCCCTCCCCCAAACCGGGGCAAGACGGGGACACCGTGGTTCCCAAACCCGAGGGGGCCATCTCGAAACCGGAGATGGCCCAGGGTCAGTTGGGGTGCGAGGGATATGCTCTATGGGCAACCTTACACCCCGGCGTCTGCAGACCCAAGACGGCGTGCGGTTTTAGTCGGTTCGAGCCCGACATAACCGCCCCCGCTGGCCGGCGGGGGGGTATCCGAGGGGATTTCCGCACGAAAAAAAAAAAAATAAAAAAAAAAAAAAAAGGGTCCTATAAACGGAGCGTAAAAACATCTAATGAGGCCGTCCAGCTGAGGGCCACGATTGTAACATTATCGGTGTCTGTAATGCTATCATTAAGCTGTAATTAGCTTATCATCAAATTATGAATATGACTAATAAAAGTATAAATAAATAAATAGTATTAAAGTATAAATAAATAAAACCGACCAAGTGTGAGACGGACTCGCGCGCAAATGGTTCCGCACCATTACACGTTGCATGGTCTTAAATATTGGTTTTAATTTAATTATTTATTTTTAAAGTGAATATCAAACTTTATATTCTGTGAATATTTCAAGCTTCTAGCTGTTGCCGTTATCAATATCGAGCAAAACCGAGCAAAAAAAAAAATTGTTGTATGGGTGCCCCTTGTATAGCGGCAACAGAAATACGTCATCTGTGAAAATTTCAACTGTCTAGCTATCCCAGTTCATGAGATACAGCCTGATGACAGACGGACGGAAAGACAGGGGAGCCTTAGTAATAGGGCCCCGTTTTACCTTTTAGATACGGTACCCTAAGAACATTGCATTGCGCGCTGGCATTACCTACATTTAATGTAGCTTTTGACCTTAATTCAAGTTACATTGTGATAATTATTTCAGAATGAATTATAAACAGAACATTTTGATTTAAACCCTCATAATAACTACATAACAAGTATTATAATTAAGCAAGCAGACAAAGTAAGTAACAAGTTTGATAGCAGGCGGGACCCATTAATTTTCTTTCAGTTTATGATTTGCAAATGGGTCCCGCCTGCTAGCAAACTTGTTTCGGTCTTTTTAGGACAGTCGGGTTTTTGATTTTTTTATTCATTATTTTATTGTATACTTTTTAGTTATGATATATTAGGTCGTTACATATGAAATTGCCATTTTTCTTGAAGAAATCGGAGGAAACCCAATTTTCAGTACTAAGATTTTAGAATTTTTTAGCATTCCTAAAAAAACCGAATTTGATGTTTTTTTTTGTGTATGAATGAAACAACATTAAGCTAACAAACAGCAACTTTATTACATTTTTGAAAAGTGACAGCTGTTAAGTAATACGAAATTTATCATCAAAATGGATAGCATTTAGGAAGTACTGTTTTTGAAGATCGAATTAATCTATCAAGCGGCCAATAAAAACAAAATTTAATACAGAGTTGTAAAATCTTGAAATCAACTTTCAAACGAAATATAAATATGGAAATAGCTGTTAAATTACAGGAATAACGAACTCATGAATTTGTAAGAAAATTTCGGCAATTTCGTAGGTAAAGACCTATTATATATATATATATATATATATATATATATATACATATTTGAAATCACCCTTTAAAGCTCATTTGGTTTTTTTTTTGATAATACCCAGTAGCACTCTCAGAGTAAACACGAATCTAACGACACCTCTCAAGCTCAAATAAATCAAGCAGTTCAGGCCGTAGACCGTGCCAAACATACATACATACATACTCTCGAAAACTTACACGATTTTTCTAAAATCAGTGGAAAGAAACAGCAATGCGTGCGATTGTTATTGTGATGCGAATATGTTACAAACACTAAACCTATAACAATCGGTGTATCCAATTTGGAACCAGTTTCATTGAACAATTAACTATGCAGTAACAAAGAGTGCGGTCACATCTGCCGGTCTTTACTGGTATTACGTAACACCCATGTATGTTTTATAGTTTTATTGTTTTATTTTTTATTGTTTGTATATGATACGCGCCTTTCCATCAAGTCTTAGTCTGTCCATAAAAACATCGTTCGTCACACTGCCTTGCGTCCGTTAACATCAAAACACACATGTAGGCTACTCCAGCATTATTACTTAAAGTATAATTTCGTGAATTATTTTGTAACATCATTAGGGAAGAAACGGAAAATTAATTTCCTTATAATGATGTATAATTTATATACGTGAAAGAGATTATAGTAAGGAAGGGAGTGATTGAGGAGATTAAATCTGACAGGGATGTAGGTATTGCGCCAACTAGGAAAAAAAAAGGTTTAGGCATATGATGATGATGATGTATAATTTGATACTGAATTAGTAATAAAAACATAACATAACTTCACGCCTGTATCCCCGAAGGGGTAGGCAGAGGTGTATTACACACCTACGATTCGCCAGTCATGTTGTTGAATTAGTAATAGACCGACTAATAAGAGATATATTTACATTAAAATATAATTGGGCAAAAGAGCTAAGACGTATAGTATGGGCAGGCTTTTATGTACACAACTAGCTGTGCTCACGACTTCGTCCACGCGGATTTAGTTCAGGTATTTAATTTTTAGGCACAGAACCTTAATATTTTTTCTAAAATAAAAGTAGCCTAAGTTAAGGTTTATAACATCAGCTACGAGTATATGCCAGTTAAAACCGTCACTTATCACACATCGGCCCAGTCACTTAGGAGATTACTATGAGTAAACATTACAGAAAGATATACAAAAATTATGAAAATAGTTTTTTATATTAGGACCGTACATGCTCATTTTTAGGGTTCCGTTGCCAAATGGCAGAAACCGGAACCCTTATAGTTTCTTCTTGTCTGTCTGTCTGTCCGTCCGTATGTCACAGCCACTTTTTTCCGAAACTATAAGAACTATGCTGTTGAAATTTGGTGAGTAGATATATTCTGTGAACCGCATTACGATTTTCACACAAAAATAGAAAAAAACCATAAATTTTGGGGGTTCTCCATACAACTTCCACCGAAAATTGGTTTGAACGAGATCTAGTAAGTACTTTTTTTTAATACGTCATAAATTATAAACCGCAATTTACCTTTCATTCATACGTCATAAATCATAAACCGCAATTTACCTTTCATTCAATCAACTCAACATAAAAAATTTACCTGCTGCTACGGAACCCTTCATGAGCGAGTGCGCCTCGTACTTGGCCGGTTTTTTTTAAAGTTGTCTCTTTATCATTACCAACACACACTTCAATTTTATTTATTTGTATAAATGTATAGTAAATGACCTAAAATCCGGTCATTTTACTTATCTAAAAGCACTTAAAAGCCTCCACCTCCCCCAAAATCTAACAAAACAAACTAACAAACGATGAATCAGCGTCTACCAAAGTACTACATACAGAACACGTGGCTGCATTAAAGGCAAGTGACAATAACATCATTCATCTTTTGTATGATGGACACATCAAGGCTCCTGTATTGGTATTTGAAATAGGACGATTGTTCAGGGGCGTTGCCAGTCGTATTAAGGTACACGGAGCTGGGTGCCGGCGCCAGTACACAATAGATCATTTCGCAATACACCCTGCATACCGGTTGACATTCGATATGTTTTTACATATCGCAGCTGATAGATATTCAAATGGCACATGTTTTAACGCTTAGTACGAGGTCGAAATATATAGATTATACCTACTGTATTATTATCGTGAATCAAAGTATTAAAGTTCGGTTTTCAGATCCTTCATTATTATATTTTTGAAATAATGAATTTGAAATCCTCTACGTTACTATCTATTCCAAAATGTACAACTGCAAAAATGTTTTTGGAAATTAAAATTTTTGTACAAATAGTAAACTGGTTCGAACCCGTAATAACGTCAGATGTATTTTTATAAAGTGATGCATTATTATGATGAACAAATGCTGGAAAACAAATGCATGGAACCCTATATTACGCGTGGCACGCACTTAACCGTTATTATATAAATATTTGTTATCCAGAGGGCCAATTCTCGTAATAAAATAGTCCGATCTCCCATATGTCAAAAATGTGTTCTCATAACAAAATTTTGTTGAAAATATTTAAAATTTTCTTACAAGAACAGTTTTTTTTACACGACTGCCAAGAACGATTACGTTTTTCGCGTGTATCTTGTATGCATGTAATATTCTTTATAACCTCATATCTTCCAAACTGCTGCACGGATTTATTTAATTAGCATATCATCAGATTCGTTGTGGTAACCGAAGTGTTCTTAGATAGGTGACAAAAAAAAACAACATATTTTAATTTAAATGAAAGTGTTTACGGAGCCTACAACAACTGGCGGTAAGTCCAGATTTCGTTTGTGTTGTGATTGCAAGAGTCATTTCTCTTGTATGCTTGAAACTAAAAAGCAGCAAATAAAAATACTGAAAAGTATTAATGGGTCCCGCCTGCTATTAAACTTGTTTCGGTCTTTTAGCAGCAGTCGGGTTATTTTATTTCGATCGGCATGAGATCGAGATTTGATTGCGACTGAATTTTGAACATTTTTTGATTATGAGAATTGGCCCCAGAGGCTTATGCTTTATATTTGTATACGATCGCTAAGTACTAGATTCGATTCACGAGTCGAGTAAAAGGTTATTGAATTTTTCTGTCATGGAGACTGGAAATGTTGCCATTAGACGCTAATAACTTCGCCTCTCATAACAGCGGGAAAAAGCATGACACAATACACATTAGTTTCTATGTAACTGACACACAGACAGAGCAATAATAACTATGTATAATTAGCCTGCTGACGGACATGGAAATGTGCGGTTAGATATTCAGAATTGCTAACTTTTAAGCTTTCACATTCCATGATACACATTTATAGTAACAGTATTCGTATTATATACCTATGAATATCAGGCAGTTCAAAGGTATGTAAAGAAAGAAAGAAGGAAAAGAAAAGAAAGTTTATCTAAAAGGAAGTTCTGACACGAACAAAAACACAAGTAATAATAACTAATAAATATTCTAGGTCATATACACAACGCCATCCAGACCCAAACTAAGCAGAGCTTATCATATTTGTCCTAGAATGCTGATAAACATACGTATATACTTTGTTTGTACGTATATACGTTTATGTAAATAAATACACATATATATATATATATAGAGAGACAACCAGACCAATGCAAATATACATATTTGCAATGAGCGGGAATCAAACCCGCGACCTCTGACTTAGCAGTCGAATGCTCAACACATGTCATACTTTTTTTTTTCGTGCGGAAATTCCTTCGGATACCCCCCGCCGGCCAGCGGGGTGGTTATGTCGGGCTTGAACCGACTAAAACCGCACGCCGTCTCCCATGAATATTTGTATCTTAGTATTGATTTAAAATTTACTCGGAAGAAGAGTGGGAGTGCGAGTGCCTTTTGGTGCTGTATAATCTTCTCTCTATCGCACGTCGTAAGTCTACAGCTGAATTATGTTTTTATAGTAGTTAAAACCGAAGCAATAGTTTAATACTTTATAAACGTAAACAGTATTAATATCCTGTAGGTACCTATGTCCTAAGACAAGACGTGTTTTTAGTACAAGTGTATCGGATAAACGATAATATCTATTTTTGGTAGGATTAACGCTGGGTAATCTGCATTTTAAGGCGCTAATTAGTCTAAGACTTCACTATCTAACGGATTATAAAAAATAATATATATTTCATGGCACAGATTAATGTAGCGAAAAGATCTTTGAACAATTATCACAATATATTTTATGACCTACTAAACTTAACTTTGCTTAAAATTGTTCGACGACTCGTTACTAAATAACGCGAATGTTTTTCATGGCGAAGCAGTGGTGTCTTTTTCATAAGACAGGTTCCTTCAACACTACGCGGACTCTACACTACTACTACTTCTTTGACGCTCTTGTACGCTGGGTCACTACATCTTATAAAACAAAGTCCTCCGCCGCGTGTCTGTCTGTCTATATGTTCGCGATAAATTCAAAAACTACTGCACCGATTTTCAAGCTGTTTTCACCAATGGATAAAGTTGTTCTCGAAGAGGACTTAGTATATAATTTTTCAAGTTTTTGTACCTTTTTTTTTTTTTTTTTCGTGCGGTAATCCCTTCGGATACCCCCCCCGCCGGCCAGCGGGGGTGGTTATGTCGGGCTTGAACCGACTAAAACCGCACGCCGTCTCGGGTCTTCAGGTGCCGGTGTGTAAGGTGACCTAATAAGGCAATTCCCTCGCACCCCGGCTGACCCTGGGCCATCTACGGCTTCGAGAAGGCCCCCTCGGGTGTGGGAACCACGGTGTCCCCACCTTGCCCCGGAAAGGGGGAGCGCGCATCGCGCCGCCGCCCCGGCCTGCTTCTGCTGGGGAGACAGACGGCCTCATCTGTCACCCCCAGGCCTGCGCTCATGGAGGACGGAGGTCGTTGAGCGACCTCCGGCGTCTGAGTCGCCTGCGCCGCGCGGCGAGCATGTTGCGGGCTCGGCGGGCCGGGAGAGTTCTAAATCTCTCCCGAGCTCGCTCCGCCGCCTCCTTCTCGAGCATTACTTGCTTGCAGAACGAGGCGGCGGCGGCCCACGCGCTTGCACTTTGCACCATGGCGGCAATCATAGCGCCGAGCGAGAGGACTCTCACCCCAGTTGCCGCCACGAATTCTCGCCTCGGGACCTCCCACGCCGGGCACTCAGCCAACGTGTGCAGTCCCGAGTCTTCACTCGCGCCGCAGTGGTGGCACTCAGACGTTGGCTCCTTCCGGATCCGAAACAGGTGGTCCCCGAAGCTCCCCTTGCCGGAGATCACCTGCGTCAGTCGGTACGAGAGGCTTCCGTGTCGCCTCTCGAGCCAATCCTCCATGACGGGTCTTACCGCCTCTACAACGGCGTGCCCTGCACTTGGTCCCAAGTCGTTCCTTCCACTCCACCAGGATGGCCTGGCGAAGCTGGGATTTCTGGGCCTCGATTTCTGGAGGCTCAGGATTCCATCCCAGCTCCAGCGCCTCCTTGCGCCACTTGTAAAGGGCTGCAAGGGCTCTCGCCTCCAGGTCCCATGGTGGAGTTCCGGCAAGGAGACTCGCCGCTTCGAAGGAGATGGTGCGGTACCCCCTTATGACCCTGTTGGCCATCACCCGATGCGGTTCCCGCAGCAGCCGGGCATTGTTGGTCTTCAGGGCCTCCGCCCACACCGGGCACCCATATAGGGCCATGGACCGCACGATCCCCCCGTAGAGTCTCCTGCAGGAGTCATCGGGTCCCCTCATGTTGGGCAGCAGCCGCGCCAAAGCGTTAGCTGTGCCCTTCAGCTTGGGGACCAAACTTCGGAGATGTTTACCGAAGTCCCATCGGCCGTCGAGTATAAGGCCCAAATACTTCATTTGGGGCTCGATGCCGATGCTAATGCCTCCTACCATTAGGCTGGATCCATCAGGTGGCTCGCTCCGAGGCCCATGAAAAAACAAGGCCTCGGATTTGTGCAGAGCCACCTCGAGACCCAGCCGCCGGATCCGCCCCACGACTTGGGCAACCGCGGCCGTGGCCTTTAGGGTTGCTTCACGGTACGTCCTGCCACACGCCGTCACGAGCGTGTCATCCGCGTAGCATGTGACGGCGGCACCGCCTATGAGGTCACCGCGAAGCACCCAGTCGTAGCCGATGTTCCACAGGAGCGGCCCTAACACCGACCCCTGCGGAACACCGCACGACATCTCACGCCGACCTAGACCGGTCATACTTGGGTAGATGACGGCTCTCTCCGACAAATACGCCCCGACTATGCGTCGAAGGTAGGGAGGCACTTCGTGATACACGAGCGCCTCCCTAATGCAACTCCAGGGCAAGGTGTTGAACGCGTTGGCGATGTCCAGAGACACCGCCAACATCACCTCACCCCGGGCGACTGCATCCTTCGCCAGAGCCCTCACGCGCATGATGGCATCCACGGTGGAGCGCCTCTGGCGGAAGCCATATTGGTCATCCGCCAGGTCCGGCCCCACTCTTGAGAGGTGCTCGACGAGGCGCTTTGCAATTACTCTTTCAAAGAGTTTGCAAACCTCGTCGAGCTACACTATGGGCCGGTAGGCGGACGGCGAGTCCGCCGGACGCCCCTCCTTTCGGATGAGAACCAGTTTCCCCGTCTTCCACAATTTCGGAAACTGGCCCCGCTCCATACATGCGCTGAGAAGCCCTCTCAGTCGGGGCTCGAGAGAATCGTCAACTAGAGCTAGGACCCATGCTCGGCCTGGAATGCCTCGGGTCCCGGGGCGGTGTGTTTGGTTCTGAGCCTTCTCACCGCCAGCTCTAGCTCTACCCAAGTGACCTCGGGCACGTCGTCGTCATCCATGTTTTTGTACCTATACATTGGCATAAATATAATGATATTTGTTAGAGGTGTCAAAAAAATAAGCCGTCACGGAGTTTCCAACAAAACGCTGCCTAAACCCTTAGACATATAATAAAATAATGTATGGTGGAATTGTGTATTTTATCTGGGTATATTGTGGTGGTGGAATAAGGTCGCATAGGTACCGCGAACGGGATGAGAATTCCACGCGGGGGACGCTGCGGGCAATAGCTAGTTTTGGATAAATGAGAGTCCCGAGGTCATTAGTACCCTTGAGCTATGGCAGTTACGTCAGGCCGCCGTCACTTTGGCAGTATTTTACTGTCTCTACAGGCATCTACCATAGCGAGTGGAGTCTCTATAATTTGTCTTGATGGCGATTTAATAGCTGTTTTATTCTTGCATTACATTGAGTAAAAGAGATGAACAACTAGAAATTTTTCGCGCGTTGCAACATTGACCGACAGAGGGAAGAGATTTGTCGAAGAGTGGAATGGGAAAAAGTAAAAAACCCTGGCACTGAAACAAACTTTATGAAGACATGAGTCAACCTATTCTTGGTGGGAAAGACATAACTCTACATCGTATCAAATCTTAGGCAATCCAAAAATTTCGAATATAATCATTTATCAAGATGTCAGCTTGATATCGCGTTGTCAGTTTCTTATTATGTGATATTACTTGTTATTACATATTCTGTTCCCGCGGCCGACAGAAATGTTCCCGGAATAAAAAAAATAGACTATGTTCTATTCCCGCTCGTATTCTACCTTTTTTTTTTTATCGTGCGGAAATCCCTTCGGATACCCCCCCGCCGGCCAGCGGGGGCGGTTATGTCGGGCTTGCACCGACCAAAACCGCACGCCGTCTCGGGTCTTCAGACGCCGGGGTGTAAGGTTACCCATAGAGCATATCCCTCGCACCCCGGCTGACCCTGGGCCATCTCACCACTAACAGCATCGCTCATCCTGTCTCCTCTGAAAGCAGAGGAGTACGGAGAGCGATGTGTTCCCGCCACGTTGGGTATTGGCCGACGATCAATGCCAACCCTATGAAGGGGTAATGGGGAAGCCATTGACCGCCGCCCAGGGTGTACCGGCCGCTCCGATCCTGTTCCCCCCGGACTGCAGCGGGATCGGAATCGGAGCGACACTCGAGGAGGTTACCCAACACACACCCCACCCCGACTGACCCTGGGCCATCTCCGGTTTAGCTCGTATTCTACCTTTTTTTTTTATCGTGCGGAAATCCCTTCGGATACCCCCCCGCCGGCCAGCGGTTGCGGTTATGTCGGGCTTGAACCGACTAAAACCGCACGCCGTCTCGGGTCTGCTGACGACGGGGTGTAAGGTTGCCCATAGAGCATATCCCTCGCACCACGACTGACCCTGGGCCATCTCCGGTTTCGAGATGGCCCCCTCGGGTTTGGGAACCACGGTGTCCCCGTCTTGCCCCGGTTTGGGGGAGAGGCGCTAGTCACCCCACCGTCCCGGCCTGCTTCTGCTGGGGTGACACGCGGCCTCACCTGCCACCCCCAGGCCTGCGCTCATGGAGGACGGAGGTCGTTGAGCGACCTCCGGCGCCTGAGTCGCCTGCGACGCGCGGCGACCATGTTGCGGGCTCGGCGGGCCGGGAGAGTTCTGAGCCTCTCCCGGGCGCGCTCCGCCATCTCCTTCGCGAGCATAACATGCTCGCAGAAGGAGGTGGCGGCGGCCCACGCGCTCGCGCTCCGCACCATTGCCGCAATCATGCTGCCGAGCGAGAGGACTCCCACCCCGATGGCTGCCACGAGGTCACGCCTCGGCGCCTCCCACGCGGGCAGTCCGCCAGCGTGTGCAGCCCTGAGTCCTCGCTCGCGTCACAGTGATGACACTCAGGCGTTGGCTCCTTCCTGATCCGATGCAGGTGGTCCCCGAAGCACCCCTTCCCGGAGATCACCTGCGTCAGTCGGTACGAGAGGCTTCCGTGTCGCCTCTCTAGCCAATCCTCCATGATGGGCCTTACCGCCGCTATTGCGACGTGCCCTAGCTCGTATTCTACCTCTGTGTAAAATTTCAGGCCGTTTATGCGTGAAATAGCAACAAGTAAACTCATTTCCACATTTTATAATACCTTTTTTTTTTTTTTTTTTTTTTTTTCGTGCGGAAATCCCTTCGGATACCCCCCCGCGTGCCAGCGGGGGCGGTTATGTCGGGCTTGAACCGACTAAAACCGCACGCCGTCTCGGGTCTACAGACGCCGGGGTGTAAGGTTGCCCATAGAGCATATCCCTCGCACCCCGAACATATCCCTCGCACCCCGAACATTTTATAATACCTATTAGTTAAGATTTCCCACAAAATGCCGATGCTAGAAGTGTAATGATTATTATTATAGAATTGCTTGAGTTCTAAGCAAGTTCGTCAATCTGTATACCTTAATAAATGGCTACTCGCTTAGCCGATGCACATAGTATAAGTCAAGACACTAGGTGTGGTTTTATTTATAAATGTTTCCACATCAAAAATTCTATTAGTTGACATTTATCGCTATACTGGTAGAACAATTATTGTACGGTTCATAAGAACTTAGCTTTTGCCCACAGTTTCTCTCGCATATGATGGCTATGTAAAATTATTACATTTTCGGCTTTCCTCATATATGTCTATCACATTATTTAAGTCTGTATAAAAAACACTAGATAACCAAAAATAATAATAACTACACTCTGCACCTCGGGTCGGGCATTCACGATTGTCACCAGACCATTTCGCGCTAGCCGTTACGTGCACAGTGGAAAGAGATTTAGCTCTTTCTACAACTGCTAATTGACTTTTCCATCTGTTAGAGTCAGAATACATAAACCTTTCGTGAAAATGTGTTTATAATGATAGTTCACCTAAACATATTATTCAAATGACCTTAGAAAAGGATAGAGACTATTATATGAAGATCGAAAGTGCACGATGCAAAATAGTTCTCATAAAAAAAGACACGATACTTAATTAGAATACTAAAAAAACTGACGAGGCTACTAACGTGTTACGTTAAGTTCTCGATTATTGTTCTGATTACGCACGAACGTATGTTACATTAATCCGTGTGTTCCTATGAACACACGGATTAATGTTGACATCCAAGATTTTTATTTCGATTAGTAATAATATCAGATATAACAGTATATTCTTAATATTCGTGTGCTTTTATTAATTAAAAAATACAATATACATTAATTAATAATGTAACATAGCTCAAGAGATCGAATGTAACCCCGTTTGAGTAGATACGTGTTAAACCACATAGGCTATTGCTTTCATTCAAAACATCATAATTATAGTTTCCAAGCAAAAATCTTAAGCTGTCAATCAATCAATCAATTCAATTATTTTCGAAAATGGGTAGGTACAAAAATTACAATAATATAAAAAGTACCTCCAAACGTTATATAATTTGGACATAAAATAATTTAAATTGTAATATATGAATAGTACGTGGGACACTCAGAAAGTTTTGCGAAAATAAAAAAAAGTGTTCTATAGGTAAATATTTTTTTATTAAATCTTTTCAAAGTACTCTCCACCAGCCTCTATACAAAGTTTCATGCGTTTGAACCAGTTTTCAAAACACTTTTTCCTATCCGCCGCAGATACCTCGTTTACAGCCTGCTCAAACGTTGACAGCGCATCTTCCGGCGACGAAAATTGTATCCCTTTGAGCTGATTTTTTATTTTCGGGAATAAAAAGAAGTCGCACGGTGCAAGGTCAGGGCTGTAAGGAGGGTGATCTACGAGTTTAACCGGAGTGCTGTCCAGGAAGTCCCTCGTTTTAAGCGCGGTGTGTGCGGGCGCGTTGTCATGGTGGAGTAGTATCCCGCGGAGCCCTGTGTTTGGTCGCTTGTAGCTCACTACAGAGAAAACTTCTGCCAAGCATTTGGTAGTGTACCATTCAGCGTTGATGCTTCTTTGATTTCGTAAAGGGATTGATAACAAGTAGCCAGACAAATTGAAAAAACTCGCGATCAAAATCTTCCCTCCGCTTCTAGATCGCTTCACTTTGGTAGGTGTTGATTCGTTTTGAAACACCCAAACCGTCGACTGGCATTTTGTTTCTGGATCATACTGATAAATCCACGACTCATCACCTGTAATGATGTCATAAACACGCCGAGACGCGCCTGCTTCAAACTTGTTTATCATATCACGACACCATTCCACCCGGGCCTGCTTCTGAGCATCGGTGAGATTGTGCGGCACCCAGCGTGAAACTATCCTTCTCACACGAAGATGCACGTGTAGAATCTCGTGAAGGCTTCTCGATCCAATCTGAAGAATGTGCTGAATCTCTTGATATGTGACTCGTCTATTATCTTGAATTAAATTTTTCACTGCTAGCACGTTTTCTTCCGTAACAGCCGTCAAAGGGCGACCACTTCTTTCTTCATCCTCCAAAGTCAGTCGATTGCGCTTGAATTCGTTATACCAACGATACACGGTCGCCTTGGAAGGGCCTTCATCCATGAATGCCATTTGAAGTCTATCGTACGATTCGTCTGGTTTCAGGCGACACTTGAAATCGTAGAAAATCATAGCGCGAAAATGTTCCCGACGCAGATCCATTTTTCAATGAGACACAATAATTGAAATAATCTTGCAAAAAATGCAGAGAGAAATTTTGAAATTGGAACGTACTTATTTTTACTCATAAATAATCATATTTTAGAAATAGATTATAACTGACCAGTCTCTCATATATAAAAACTTTTTTTCGCAATACTTTCTGAGTGGCCTGGTATGTACCAAATTCCGTATGTGTAAACCAAAATAAGAAAAAATAACTGTCACAACATTAATAATAGACAGAATTTATCAACGGCTCAATGGTCTACGATTTCAGTACCAACACCTTATCATTTACACGCTCGTGTTGCATGAATCTATAGTTTATTGACTGATAACAAATCGAATTAGTGATTGCACTTTTTACCTGAATAATTAGACAAAGGTTGTGTACCTCGCAGCCTTGAATCCTTGTTTGTTATTAGGATATTAAATTTGTTTGCAGCAACCTATGATGACAATTGCCAATTTATAAAACAGGTAACAAGACACTAAAACGTAACATAATATGACTTAAATATGTTAGGATAGTTGCCTAGCTACACATTTAGCCATATAAAGATGTTTAATACTATGTTAATAGTCTTTAATGCTAAATCGCGACATTGTACGACCGTTTAAAGTTATTTCGTATCCCTTAGGAGTAGTATTTATATGTAATATTTTCCGGATGATAGATTCTACATCTTTTTTGTGCCCCTGCCATTTTTCATGATGACGAAAGCATATCAAACAAACTCACTTTTGTATTTATAATAATCATAGTAAGGCGTGCAGGTTGAGTTGGTTCGAGGTTCGATGGCCGATGCGAGGGGATTTTCGCATGGACAAAAAAAAGGGTTTTAAATCTTTATTACTTCTTATCCTCTTTTCTTGTATCGAATGCAATCGACTAAAATATAAAACGGCACTTGAGCAACAAAAGTTAATTTGGTAAATCAATTTAAATAGGACTGCAGTAATGATGAGACGGTAATCGCTTCCACACCAGGAATGAGTAGGTACCTGTATGCGATACTCATTTTAAATATAAATCTAAAGACATCATTTAGATCTATATTTGGAATAAGTATATACGATACTAAATCTAAATATGGATCTAAAGACATTAGTTTCTTTTTTCTTAGTTCTTTTATGAATTTCTTTTATTGAATACTTAAATAACTGGATAACTGCAAGATGTGAACAGGGTCGCATCCTCAATAAGTAACGTGGGCGTCCTTAACATACTCCTCGACATAATTATGTAGGTTTTGTTAGATAATATTCATTATATAATGTTTAAATTACCTTGACTACCCGCCTAATACGCGAACAAGTAAATTGATTGAATGGATAGTTGTCAGACTTATTAGGATAGTATAATCAGACATTCGATTTATTGTACGTTCTGAATGATGCCAAATGTAGCGACCATTGTTGCATGAATTCATCAGACTAGGTAGGTGTCAAAATAAACCAAACAATAGGTAGGAGAGTGAACCCCGGGCTACAAGGTGTTAACTTTGGGTACAAGCGGGATTGTCTCTCGGATGAAGAAGATGTGGAGACTCCATTATTCGGAAATCTATACAAATAAATAAAATTGAACTATCTATTCGTATAATGTTAAAAGAACAGCTTTTTAATAAATGCGTATCAATGTATACTCTGTTAACGTTCTAATTGATTACTTATTATTACGTTATTTGTACCCTATACTACTCAGAAGATGAATCCCTTTAATTTGAGACCTCATTCATCGAAATACGTAGAGCGGTTTCGAAGAACCTCGTATCTTCTAAACCGCTATAAGAATATTACATGCACACCAGATACGCGCGAAAAACACAAGCCTTCCTTGGCAGTCGTATAATAAGCTATTTTAATTATTTTTTTCTGTCTGTTTTTGATTCAGGTAATCTCTGTTTGAATTAGGTAATCGCTGTAATGGCTAGGCAAATTTTGACGGGACTTTCACTGGCCGACAGCTTGTATTATATGGCATAACATAAGGTCTTATTTTAGAAACCAGTTTTAAAACCCAGATCTAAGTACATGCGGACGACGTCGTGGGTACAACTAGTTAGAAAGAAAGATTTAGTTCTTGGGGTGTTTACGGGAGCTCTACCAAGATCTTCGGAGCCCAAGCAATTCTACCAAATCTAATCAGCCACTTTCTATTTTTAAAACTAATCTCAAACAGGGTACCTACTGTCGCTATCTTATATAATGTCCTACATTTTAATAAATGTAACATAAGACAAGATACAGTGATAAAGTGGGAAACAATGCAATGACTATGAACGTTGAAATCTACATTTGGGCACACCGTGAGAAATTCAGGACCTTTACCTAACAGTAGCCGAATAACCAACTAGATATCTGGTGATGCAACTAACCCTACTACCAATACACCTACTACTATAACTACTGTGTCATGGGCAACTACTACAACAAGAGGTTAATATAAGATGATCCAACAAGTAGTGTTCAAAATGGTTGGAATCCTAAGAACCTTTTAATAAATTTGTTACCTTCATTTTAGCAACAAAGTTCGGTCATTAGAGCTGACTTTGGCTTTCGGATATAATGTAGCATTTAGAAAGATGTCCTCATTTACAATTTTAAGCAATGGCCAAAACAGTGAAATCATGCATCGTTTGTGGTAGGTATAGATTAAGTTTAAGCTATTTCTGAAAAAATGTATTTTTTGCCGGGTGGTGGTGCGATTCATACCACGACACTTTTTGCATTCGGCGTTTCGTTTTGATCTAGGGCGATTCATACCGAGGTATGAAACGCCGAAAGAAGTATTTATTGTCATTTTTTGACGTATTTGACAAGTAAGTCAAATACGTCAAAAAATACATTTTAAGTAGTGTCGGGTAATATTTAAAGATTTTTTATGTACACTATTTGATGGATTAAGTCTGTATTGCTAAATTGGTCAGACCCGAATAATAATAATAATAATAATCCAACGCAATTTATTATAATTATAACCGTGAAAGAAGAATGCTCTTGCAACCACTACGTAGAGAAATAAAACAAAACATATTAAGCAAAACACTAGAGCATCATTTATCTTACCAAAATCATCACCTAATATTTTAATAATGTGGACGTTAACGTCATAAACATACCGCATTATGACCATTAGTCGTGTTATTAATAGCATCTACAACAGATAAAACTCAATAGCATCGGTTAACGACACAAATACGACAGCAAGTGCTGCAACAAGTTACATAAAACCGGTCAAGTGTGAGTCGGACTCGCGCACGAAGGGTTATGTATGGTACAGATAATCTAATGATCTTATATTAAACATTATTATGAGGTACAGTGCCTTATGGGCCCGGCCCACCTTACAACCCAGCGTCTGTAGACTGGAGTCGGCGTGCGGTTTTAGCGAGGGGATTTAGATGAATTAAGTGTAATAATTCGTAAAAACTATTTTAAAGCCAATTGAAGTTCACATACACATAAGTACAAACATTTAGGCTAGATTGATTTTACCGATGAATATTTATGCCTTTACCTCAATTTAAACTGCATTAGCAGAATGTAAGTACATTTACTCTTTTCATTTCGTTGATTGCAGTAAAACGGAAAGCCTCCATTAGCCTCCTCCTAGTAATTCATTTTTACACTAGTGAAATCGATAGATTTCACTAGTTTTTTTTTTTTTTTTTTTTTTCCTTTTTTTTTAGGGATTTTTATCCGTTACGGATATGTCAATCCCATCGTAGCTTAAAACAGTAAACATGCTTACACAGTATAACAAATAGAAAAAAAAATTATCCCTGATGGGGACCAAATAACCCAAACAAACTTCTAGCTGCTTCGCATCGAGGTGTTGCCAGTATATCATGGAGCATACCTATATGTAGTCTGTTCAGGTCATAGGTCTCAATCAGAAACTTTCGGGCCGTTTCATAACATACACAGTCCGTTAATAGGTGGTGCACATCCTCTACTACGCCGCATAAATCGCAGTTTGGGGAGTCTGCATGTCCCATTAGGAAGGCGAACTTCTTTAATGGCATGTGCCCGGACCTTAGCCGAAATGCTGTAACAAGTAGTTTCCTACTCAATCATATGTCTCCAAACCAAGGTACACGAGGAGGCTCACATTGTAACGTTTTGTACCAGATGCCCTTTTCTAGTGAGCGTTCATTGAAATACTCTTTCCAACAGTTGAGGTAATAGTTCTTATATCTTGGTAGTAACTCTGTATAATGTGGCAAAATGGAGACTAGCTTTCCATTCACAGACGCTGTTCTCGCTAACTTGTCAGCCTCCTCGTTACCTCTAAGACCAATGTGTGATGGAACCCATTGCATCTTTAGTTCCGTGCCCTTCAAATAGCTTTCGTGTATTTCAGAGAGGATATCATAGGCTATCGGTGCACCTCTGCCACCAGAGGCGCACCGAGCTATTTGATATAAAGCGCTTTGACTATCGGTGCAGATCAGGATTTTATTATTATTTGGAACGGTACGTGCATATGAAACAGCTTCCAAAATTGCTATGAGTTCCATCGACATGACTGAGAGTTCATAGGTTGTTTTAAAAATGTTGATATACGGCGTAGTATTTTCACCATGAGGGTCATAAAAAGCCGCACCGCGACCACTAGAGCTTTTGGAGCCATCTGTGAATATGGTATACCAATTATGGTACTTTTCTGTTAATTCCAGAATAGTATTATACTTTAAAACACTGTGGTCGTGGTACCTTTTGGCGCCAACTATACTATCTAAATTAAACACTAACACATTGCTTATATCTATGTTCGTAACCCAGGTTTTAAGTGAAAACATGTATGGCAGTGAAGATGATGAGATGGCTTCATTTTTAGTTAAATTGTATGTTTCCACTAGCAATGGCTTTTTTTTATTTGACCAATAGTTATTATTACAAAAGGAACCGAGTTTACATAGTAAGTCTAATTTCACTAGTGAAAATCTGTTTAACTAAATTGAGGTTTTCCGTTTATTTATGTTCTAATTCATCGACAAGCGACCTTGTCATCTAAAAAATTAAATAATTTATGAAATAGAAACATTTGTGTACAGAGGTGTACAGGGCCCAAGCGACACCTTCGGGGCTCAAGTCAACCTCACCTGCTAGTCAGGGCACCTGCTAAACAAGGGACGAGGATCTGGTGCAGGCTTCCCTTTTGGCTTGAGATGTTAGACAGCTGTCGCTCCCGTAAAAGTCTACAAACCAATCAAAAATAATAAGCGGACTCCGGGCTCGAAAGTTTTGGTGCAATCGGGAAATCGATTGGAGGTCGATGAGAAACTTTTTGTAAAATTCATAGACTCTTGAGCTTGCAATGTAGTTACAACACTTAAAAGTTATCTGTGCTTAGATCGTAAGAATTTTATGCTATCGTTAAATATTATGAAATGTTGCCGTGCGAATTAAATATCTACAATATTCATTGCATTGTCTGTGCTATAAATTTTGATTCTTATCTGTATTTTTATCCGACAGCGTCCATGCCAAGAAAGAAGCGTTTTGTGTTTAACCTGTGATAACATAATATGTATGTTCCTCCCTATGGACCCTATGTTGTAAAGCACCACACATCCCGATAGTATTACCTACCTACCTACCTACTTAAATGAAATTAACTTCTGTTACTGACAGTGATATAAATATCCTATCAGTACATATACCCTGCGTGGGCGAGTCAACGCCGGGATCTCGTTGCGGTCCTGGGCATGGACGTTCTCTCCTTGGAGACCATGGTGAGGGCCGTGGTCTCCGACGGGACGCCTCTTTCTACGAGCTGGTAATGCACGCGAAAGAGACGGCGAAGAGGGAGCGGGAGAGAACCCTGCCCCTCGAGTTCCGATTTCTGCGGCGAGGACGCCGCAGACTCGTCTACGCCCGGAACAACCGACCTCCATGATCGGGGCCTGAGGAAGCCAGTTGGCCGACTCGCCGTCCCTACAGAAGCAGGCCGTGGCGGAGGCGTGTCGTGTGTATCCTACACACGCCTGCCAACTCACCGACGCGGGATAAAACCCGACCCCACCAGGCGAGGCCGCGGTGGCGTCCAAAGTCTGCCGGTAACCCTGGGGTTATCCTTTCGAGGGCTTACCCGGGGTGCCCGGCAATGGACACTTGGGGAGGACACTGTGGCTTTAGTCGGTCCGATTCTGACAAGCCCACTCCATCGTCGGCACCGATGGGGTGAAGCCCGTGGGGGTTTCCACACGTAAAAACCAGTACATATTATCTTTACATAAAAACACTTATTTTATTAATAATTTTATTGTCTACTGCACGTTAATTTGACTGCATATACAAACGACTTTTACGATAACAGGAACAGATAAATGAACTCCAAAATCACATGAATCACCACTATAAAAGTAAGTAGATTCTAGAAGTGGCATTTATCAAACACGAGTCAGCGAACGAATTCTCAGTAGATTCTCAGAAGCGAACGAACTGATTCCAAATTCGCGACCCCCAGAAAATAGGTTTCTGGGGGTCGCAAATAGTCCTATTCCTATACCTAGATAGAACCTATTTCCCATTCTCGGTCGTACTTGTACAAAATTTTAGCCAATCTTTTAGTGACAAACAAAGTCACATTCATATTCCACTAATATTATAAACGTGAAAAATTGTTCAGAATTTTAGATGTTTGTTACTCAATGACGCTCAAACGGCTGAACGGATCTGGCTAAAATTTAGTACAGGGTAAGATTTACTTTTAGCCTTAGAATAGGTGCCCATGGGTCGCAAGAATGGGAAACAGAATTCTTCCCGGGCAGAGCCGCAGGCAACAGCTAGATTATTATAATTCTAGTTTAGTTGGATTATTTTTGGCCTTACAAAATAATAATACATCCCATACCAAATAAATACGACATTATACAACAAACTGTAGTGAATGACATACTAAAGACCCTAGGTTAGATTTCCGAAACATTTAATAATAATAAATAATAAATATTCTACGACATTCTACTCAGCGCTTTCTAGACCCAAAGTAAGCATAGTTTAACTAGCTTGTGTTATGGGTTCCAGAATGCGGATAAACGTACTTATATACTTTTTTTTTGTAAATACATATATATTATACATAGAATTCAGCTCATTTGGTTAATAAGAAGATTTAATCGTTTTTATGACAAGACGTCAATAATGTAATTTTCTAATCAATCTTTAACAGCTGGTATGCATGGATAATAAATAATATTATTACTCTTGAGGAATTGACCGCTGGCCTCCCGAGGAGGTTCAAGTTCGTTCCCCGGTCACAAACCTCTGACTTTTGAAGTTCATGTGCATATTAATTTAATTTAACGATCAAAAAAGCTCCTGCCAATTAAATAAACTCTATAACTACTGGACTGATTTCAAAAATCCAACCCAGGAATCGAATTCAGAATCTTTTACATAGAAATCGCACGCGCACCACTGTATGGTAACAAGGTATGTACATTAAATAAACACAAAAACCGATAAATACATTTTGTAATACCATATACATAATCTCTTTTGTCCAGGTACATTCACCATGCGACCGACGCGTGCGATAATTATAAAAAGTACAGTATAGATTAAATCGATATTACTATCTGTATCTGAGTAGCTTTCCGTTCCTAACCAGATTCGGCACAAATACAAATAATTATGCGTCATTGATTGAAATCATTACATCATTTTATTTTGGTTAATTCACATTCAAAACATTCGTGAAGATTCTTGTAAACCTGTAATATGTACGTAGATGCTAAGTACACGATAGTAATTTTAATCTTTCATGTACTGCAGGTATGTTACAATTTTATCTAGTAGCCATTCAATGACCGGAATCTACAACGTGATTCTAAAGCCGGCTATACATATTGGCTACAGAAACATAAGTTTACATAAATATAACAATCTTACTGTGGCGCATATACGCTTGTTTGAACAACGTGTACAGGAGGTTTAACACACAACAGTAGCAAAGGTGAAATAAGTATTTCACACAAGAATGCCGGTAAGGCCATAGTGCAGTTTATCAGCTGCAACAGTTATCATATTAATGTTCAGGTCATGTAGTCAACAGGGAAGCCTGTAGGGATCTTGCCATAAAACCCCTTGATAGTACAGTAGAATTAATGTCATCTCATAAGTCGCGTCGTTGGTGGGAAACGGTTAAAAAAGAAGTAATTGACCTAAATTTCTTTATACAATTTAATTTCATACTACCAGCACTTCTTCTTCGCGTCAGTGACTGTATTTTCAAAATTGTATGCGTCCAAAACATTATTATAGCCACGATGTTCTCTGTTACCCTACTTAGATAATCTCTAGAGCAGGTGGAGAGGCACATTGGACAAAAAAGTGAATGCGACATGGTTAGGGCAAGGGCCTCGATCAAAACCTGTGACCGGTCAATAAAGTTCCATTTCACCATGTATTCTTTGCAACCGCCAAATTGCAACACTAATTAATTAATAATACATATATTATTTTCTCGGGCACATCGCTTTTTAGGGTTCCGTAGCCAAATGGGAAAAAACGGAACCCTTATAGATTCGTCATGTCTGTCTGTCTGTCCGTCCGTATGTCACAGTCACTTTTTTCCGAAACTATAAGAACTATGCTGTTGAAACTTGGTAAGTAGATGTATTCTGTGAACCGCATTAAGATTTTCACAAAAAAATAGAAAAAATAACAATAAATTTACTTAGAAGTGAAACTCAAAATAATTTTTTCATCAAACCATACCATACGTGTGGGATATCTATGGATAGGTCTTTAAAAATGGTACTGAGGTTCCTAATAACTTTTTTCTAAACTGAATAGTTTGCGCGAGAGACACTTCCCAAGTGGTAAAATGTGTCCCCCCCCCCCTGTAACTTCTAAAATGAAAGAAAAAATATATTATGTACATTACCATGTAAAAAAGTTTTTTTTAATACGTCATAAACCGTAAACCGCATGTTACCTTTCATTCAATCAACTCAAATATAAAAATTAAAAAAAAAACATTATTATGTCACTTGCTGCTACGGAACCCTTCATGGACGTGTCCGTATCGCACTTAGCCGGTTTTAAGTTTGTAAAAAAAACGATCTATCCTTAAACCAACGTAACTTATGACTCAATAAACATTCCAAAGAGAAAAGGTTACGTTAATGTGAAGACTACAGCTCGCTAAGTCATTATACTGTATAATTTTTCATACATTTTAACAAAACGAGGTTAGAAGGCGATAATCGTGCGCAAGGCAGGTTGGGCTTCGTACTGGAATCTGCAGAAATGTCATGGCATTCTTGCAGACAAGGGCGAACCCATAGATTTATAGATACCTATTTACGGAGTAATTGATACTAAACAAAGAGAATATAATTTATTTGCTCATCTGAGCTTAAAACTACATGGATTTGTTAATTAATGAAGATTTCTGACATAGATATTGAATTCTAGTGGTAAAGAGTAGCAGTATCACACACTGTTTACACTATTTTCATTGCGTGCTTGACAATGTATCACAGATAAGGATTAGACGGTAATGCAAACATGCCAAGCGCTTTATTTGACTGTACCTCGGTAATGGAAAATCTTAAAACTTTTGAATAGTTTCTGGTTACCATTTTCAAATTGTCTCTAATCGAGCACCGTGTACCAATTGCAGACTTGGTATCACTACTTATAAGTGACTTACAAGGTGTGTGCGTCTGTAGTACTTTTGACTCCTTATAAGTTTATTTCCCTGCCTATGTTAACGAATCACTATGTCTAATGGATTTTTTGAGAATACAGCAATAAATTAGTCTTTTTTCTCTTCTTTAGTATATTTTACCTGTGGTTTTTCACCCACAGCCACAGTAAAGTATTTTGTGATTGTCTACCAGCGAAATTAAGGTAGTTTAACAATCTGAGTACCTTCAATAAAATCAGCAGATGATAATCGATCAGGGACGCTCCTACCAACAATATAATTAATTACATGGTTTGTGCAATGTGCGTTCTGGTCTCTGATTATTGCACCTGCTAAAAGTAAAAGTGCTCTGTAAATTTCCTAGGCCGTAGTACCAATGTCCTAATTAATACTTAATACCTACTGAGGTCTAATTACAAGAATAATAAATTCAAGTTCAAATTTTAAAGTGAGGCCAAGCTAACTAGTAATAGTAACTTGGAGATGCAATATTTTCATGCCATGTGTACATCCGAAATGGCGGACCGAAGTATCGAGTAAGGTACCATGCATTTATTTAGCAATCGGGTCCGAAGACAGCACTTGATTTCCCGGTTAAGTTTAAAGTTTACACTTTGAAATCAGGTGATATATATTTTTTATTTTTTAAATAATGTTATTGTTATTTTAAGAACGACATATAAACTTAAGTGCGATTTGCACAATTAGAATAGAACTATAAATGCAATGATAAATTCAATGCATGTGTGGTTATATTCATTTAATATTTAAAAAACTTACAGTCTTATTCATAAAAAATGCTTATGGAAGGTTTATAGCGTACATTAGTTTAAACGTCTCATAACGCTATCATACGTATTTTAAAATATTGTATTCATAACTGCTCTATAAAGCTTCGATAACTTTAGTATCGCTATAAGAGATTAATAGATGAAAATGTTGCCACTTGGTTAAAAAATTCAGATATCATCCTGCATGCTGTGCATGCAGGGTAAAAATCATAGGAAAAATGTACTCAAATTGACAATAGATTTGTTTTCATTGTCATATGTCACTATTTCGTTAACGTCACACCGATTCCCGCCCCTGGTTTATGTATTCAAAATTCTTTCGTACCTTTTTTTTTTTTTTTTTTTTTTTTATCGTCTTTCGTACCTATTGCAATTTTTTCCAAGCATAAATAAAAATGGAAGGAAAGGAACATGCGACGAGTGCCAAAAAAAGGCAAGAGAAGTGAAAATTGGTTAGACGAGGAAAAGGTACGTTACTTTTCACAGTTACTCGTAAGTTGGAAATAATAATAATAATACTAAAAGTTGTAGACTATCAAAATTTAACTGAAATTAAAATTATTAAGTCCTTTCTGCCGTGTTATTTGATGTGCCTGTTTATTATGCATTACTAGGTCCACCACCTCCTACCAAAATATACAGTGAAGACATAAGTTCATGGCTCCCTAATGAATTTATAGTCGATAAACTTTTGGTCGCGGATTCCCAATATTTTCAATAGCTTCAAGTACATATAGGCTTTGTAAAACTTGCATGGTGGAAGACACTGATAAACACTCTGCCGCAATAAATTTACCACAAACTCCACAAAGTAACTGACCTTGATAAGTAATAATAATAATAAAGGCTTGTGCTTGTCTGGAAACAAATCAGAGATATTAGAGATATATTCAATAATTCACCAAACTAATGCGAACAAAGCAACGATGCTAGTCAGAGCTGTCAAACACATCAGCTGTTGCGCAGGTCGGCCATATTTTCTCTTAATATTGCTTTATGGCACGGCTATAGTAGGTTCCTGCCTTCCATAACTTATATGAAGTTTATCGAGGGTTTATAGAGCATATTAGTGCTAAAATGCTGTTATGAATACAAAGTTTCAACGATCACCTTATAGCAGTCTTATAAACCTCCCATAACTTTTTATGAATAAGACTGTTACAGTCTTATTCATAAAAAATGCTTATCGAAGGTTTATAGCGTACATTAGTTAAAACGTCTCATAACGCTATCATACGTATTTTAAAATATTGTATTCATAACTGCTCTATAAGCCTTCGTTAACTATAGTGTCGCTATAAGAGATTAATAGATGAAAATGTTGCCACTTGGTTAAAAAATTCAGATATCATCCTGCATGCTGTGCATGCAGGGTAAAAATCATAGGAAAAATGTACTCAAATTGACAATAGATTTGGTTTGTTGTCATTGTCATATGTCACTATTTCGTTAACGTCCCACCGATTCCCGCCCCTGGTTTATGTATTCAAAATTCTTACGTACCTTTTTTTTTTTTTTGTGCGGAAATCCCTTCGGATACCCCCCGCCGGCCAGCGGGGGCGGTTATGTCGGGCTTGAACCGACTAAAACCGCACGACGTCTCGGGTCTACAGACGCCGGGGTGTAAGGTTACCAATAGAGCATATCCCTCGCACTCCGACTGACCCTGGGCCATTCGCAGTGTCCCCTCTGATAACAGCAGAGGGGTACCTGGAGCGACCAATCCCCCCGTGGGCCTTGCAGGCCCGCCATACCCCGACCCCCTCGTGCAATGGGGTCAGCTGGCCCTGAAAAGGGCCGGTTGGTCAGACTCTTGGCCGTTGACGTTGACGCCAGCTACTCCAGAGCAGCAATCAATGATGCGTCACCGCCCACGTTCCCCAGGGTGCACCAAACTTGGAGGTGATCCAACCAGTCGCACCCCAATTCTTTCGTACCTATTGCAATTTTTTCCAAGCATAAATAAAAATGGAAGGAAAGGAACATGCGAAGAGTGCCAAAAAAAAGGCAGAGAAGTGAAAATTGGTTAGACGAGGACAAGGTACGTTACTTTTCATAGTTACTAAAAGTTGTAGACTATCAAAATTTTACTGAAATTAAAATTATTAAGTCCTTTCTGCCGTGTTATTTGATGTGCTTGTTTATTATGCATTACTAGGTCCACCACCTCCTACCAAAATAGACAGTGAAGACCTAAGTTCATGGCTCCCTAATGAATTTAGAGTCGATAAACTTTTGGTCGCGGATTCCCAATATTTTCAATAGCTTCAAGTACATCTAGGCTTTGTAAAGCTTGCATGGTGGAAGACACTGATAAACACTCTGCCGCAATAAATTTACCACAAAGTCCACAAAGTAACTGACCTAGATAAGTAATAATAATAATAAAGGCTTGTGCTTGTCTGGAAACAAATCAGAGATATTAGAGATATATTCAATAATTCACCAAACTAATGCGAACAAAGCAACGATGCTAGTCAGAGCTGTCAAACATATCAGCTGTTGCGCAGGTCGGCCATCTTTTCTCCTAATATTGCTTTATGGCACGGCTATAGTAGGTTCCTGCCTTCTATAACTTATATGAAGTTTATCGAGGGTTTATAGAGCATATTAGTGCTAAAATGCTGTTATGAATACAAATTTTCGACGATCACCTTATAGCAGTCTTATAAACCTCCCATAACTTTTTATGAATAAGACTGTTAGTGTTTAAGCAGTTGGCCTTACGATCGAGAGGTCCCGGGTTAGAATCCTGGCCATTACCAACATGAACCGATTCCTAACACAAGTAATTTAGCTTAGTTGAAGGAGTATTCTAAGAAAAAAAATAGATACTTTTTCATATTTATCTATTATTTACATGAAAATGTAGACCTGTACTCTGTATGACTAGTTGTCTGCTTAACCTACATAACTTTGAATTATAGGTAATTAGGTGAAAAAAAATTCGAATTCCAGACTCTATACCATTATTTTTTTTCGTGCGGAAATCCCTTCGAATTTCTGATACCCCCCGCTGGCACCTAAAACCGCACGCCGTCTCGGGTCTTCAGACACCGGCCGGGGTGTAAGTTTGCTCATAGAGCATATCCCTCGCACCCTGACTGACCCTGGGCCATCTCCGGTTCCGGGATGGCCCCCTCGGGTTTGGGAACCACGGTGGCCCCGTCTTGCCCCGGTTTGGGGGAGGAGCGCCAGTCGCCCCGCCGTCCTGGCCTGCTTCTGCTGGGATGACAGGGGGCTTCATCTGCCACCTCCAGGCTGGCGCTCATTGAGGACAGAGGTCGTAAAGCGACCTCCGGCACCTGAGTCACCTGCGACGCGCGGCGAGCATGTTGCGGGCTCGGCGTGCCGGTTCTAATACTCTCCCGGGCGCGCTCCGCCAGCTCCTTCGCGAGTATTACATGCGCGCAGAAGGAGGTGGCGACGGCCCACACGCTCGCGCTCCGCACCATTGCCGCTATCATGCTGCCGATCGAGAGGACTTCCACCCCTATGGCTGCCACGAGGTCACGCTTCGGCGCCTCCCACGCCGGGCAGTCCACCAGCGTGTGCAGCCCCGAGTCCTCGCTCGCGTCGCAGTGATGACACTCAGGCGTTGGCTCCTTCCTCATCCGATGCAGGTGGTCCCCGAAGCTCCCCTTACCGGAGATCATCTGCGTCAGTCCGTACGAGAGGCTTTCGTGTCGCCTCTCTAGCCAATCCTAGATGATGGGCCTTGCCCTTCCATACTCTGTACCCACCTAATTGTGTACATAGTTACATAAATGCACTTTTATGTGTCATACCATAAAGATGTAGGTACTTACGTGTTTTACTGTTGAAACTATTACATCGATATCTATAAAACTGTTTCCAGACTAATCTCATCAACACTGACCATTTAAGATTTTTATTATTTATGATAAATCTTTCTTTCATCACATCCTATAACAAAGTTTCAATTTTGTGGGTAGATAGATTGATCACCATCTATTCGTATTAGCTCGCTAGCAGCCAGTCTCATGTAAAACTACACCTATCATTTATCAGCTTGATCTATACCTTCCATATACATTTTGACAGTTACGAGACGTTTAATATTATGGCATGCACTGATTCCATTGTTCTCTATTCGCTTTCTCGCATGCTAGATTCAGCAGAGATATAAACAGTCGCGTCGCCCGGAACTTCTGAGTACAATGACATTTTCAACCTACCTATACCTAGTTAAACTAATCCACGTTCAAAGATAGGCCTGGTGTTATGTAAGTTATTCTCGTTAAACGTTATGCACCAATGCAAAATATGTTTAAGACAAACCCACTACCCTTACCCTGTCAGGTCTGCAACCAGTACAATATCAGTGCCAAGGCATAGAACTACAGCTTTCCGAGGTTGCCTAAAATATGCAGCAATGCGAATCTGGAATGATCTGCCTCCACCTCTTAAGGACCTAAAATTCAAACACAGTTTTAAAGTCAAGTACAAAGCATTACTATTACAACATCAAAAGAGTATGCATTAGCACATATCCTTTCTTTTTACTAGGATGTTTTGGCCCATCAACTGGATCACTCCAGAGTCGCATTTCACGGCACTTGACGGCATTGTCTGTGCATGCATGTCTTTGTTCTGGGTTCTAACTGCACTGTTTGGGCGTGCGGAGCCTCTGATGGGACGTATGGCGGGCTGAGTTGTGATTGTTATATGTATAAATGTACCTTAAGGAAATGTTAAATATTGTCAAAGTTATTTAATTTTTATTGTTGGAATATTGTAAAATTACTTACTCTTTTAGCGTGATACTTAGGTTACTTGTAGGGAATTATGTTTGTAGTTGACTTATATACGGAGCGATATTGCCTGACGACGTCAGGTGGCACACATGGGGTGACGCTGAAAATCAGTACTTGGGTGGTAGATACCCACCTTAGTGTATGCTGAGTGTCAATCCCTTATTGCGGACATGGCTTACATAATGTTAATACTGTTTCTATTTTAATATTGATTGATTTAATATCCATTTAACACGTGTTATAAATTGCCACGTAATAAGACACGTTGTTGAGTTGTCAATGCTGCCATTCTTGACAATTTTGTCATACGTAAAATGTCATACGTATGCTCAGGTGGCGGCTACCACAGATAAATAATATATTTATAGCGCCTCTTGGTCAAGGTGGTACGAGCATTCGCCGCCAGAGTAGCTGCGTTTTTATTTTTGTTTTGCTATTTTGTCTTTTGTATTTGTACCTAATCCGCAATAAAACATTTTTCTTTCTTTTCTTTCTTTCTTTTCTTTCTATTTACGGTGAATGCCCTCTGAGTCCTGTTATAAGCTAAACTTCCCATTAAATTATTATATAGGTATTTTAATAGTGTAAAAATGATTTCTTTTGATTGAATATCAGTGCCTAACATTATTATGTTTGTTAATATGAAGAGCTAACCCGGGCCCCCAAGTGCACGTTGTGGATGCCACCGGGCCTAACGCTGTGATGATGATGATGTCTCCCTAAATAACTCATCGAGCTAAGTAGTCAAACAGAATAAAATTCGACGTGTAGTAGCTTTACGTCGAGTTTTATTCTGTCTACACATCCAAGCTTAATAACCGTTTCTTACAATTTATGCTTCGACCGATTACAGGTTTCTGACCACCTGTTTATCAATAACCATTTTTGATAATAATTTCAGATGCTATCTACATGGATCCATGGCGTACAATTATCATAAGATACGGTTATGTGTTTAACGAAGGCTTCCTGTAGTTTATGGGAATATTAAATTATAGCCTTTAGTTGGATAACTTTCAATTATTCAATAACCGCAATTATATAATGATATTGGTGTGAATGGGAACGTCAGTACACCGATATTATATTTAAAATAACAATAATTGAAAACCCACCGTTCACTATTGGTTTATCTGTGGACCATTCACGCTTGGTACAGTGCTTAAAGCGGTCACAACGCCAACTGCCATCGTGCTCAACCTCTACTTGTGACTATTATTTATTTGTATGACTCAGCAGCCTCCTTCAGCGAGCAAGTAATGGTCGCGAAGGAGGCGGCGGAACAGGTCCGAGAGAAACTCAGGCCTCACCCGAGCCGCAGAAATCGCAAGGCGCGGAGGCGGGGACTAGACTATTAAAAGGGAAGTTAGGGGGACCACCTGCTCGATAAGGAGGCGGCGACTTAGAACTATCCCGGCCCGCCGAGCCCGCAACATGGGCGCCGCGCAGGCGACTCAGACGCTGACGGACTCACTCAATAAATCTCAAACCCTTGTTCGGCAACTATATCTACTTACTAAAAAATGCCTTACGACATAGCCTAAGGTTTTCGTAGAATAGGTAGTGTAGCATAATGGCGGAGCGCGCCCGGAAATGGCGGAGCGCGCCCGGGAGAGATTTAGAACTCTCCCGGCCTGCCGAGCCCGCAACTTGCTCGCCGCGCGTCGCAGGCGACTCAGGCGCCGGAGGTCGCTTAACGACCTCAGTCCTCCATGAGCGCAGGCCTGGGGGTGGCGGGTGAGGCCGCCTGTCACCCCAGCAGAAGCAGGCCGGGACGGTGGGGTGACTAGCGCCCCTTCCCAAAACCGGGGCAAGACGGGGGATGGTTCTCAAACCTGAGGGGGCCATCTCGAAACCGGAGATGGCCCAGGGTCAGTCGGGATGCGAGGGATATTCTCTATGGGCAACCTTACACCCCGGCGTCTGTAGACCCGAGACGGCGTGCGGTTTTAGTCGGTTCAAGCCCGATATAACCGCCCCCGCTGACCGGCGGAAGGTAGTGTAGCATAGTAAAGTTTCAAAGTAGTAGAGTAGTGTGCTGAAAATAATTTGACTTCAAAAAATATGTACCCACTATCACTAAGACTTAATATTTCACAATGAATCTGTAGGTACATAGTAACAGTCGTTTGTAAAAATAGTAATAAACTGCAGGTAAATTACCCGTCACGAATCTTGAACTTGCTTCACTTTATATTATTATTTTTCGCAGCTGCTATTGTGTATTTGAGGTTGAATATTGCAGCGGTCAATTCAAATATACAAAAGAAATGCTACTCAAACTTGACTAAAACTAACAGACAGCCGATGAAATTAAATTAAGTGAAAAATGTTAAAGTTTCTTGACACATGCAATGCCGTGAATGAAAACGTCTAATAAAACTGGAACCAACGCGCCACTGCCTCAGGCGACATCTCATTAACGATAATACATGATAGGTATATTAATATTATTATTGTATTACCTTTCAAAACAAGACAGCTTCAGTTTTTTTAATTTGAAATTTAAACATTGTTTTTAGAACGTACTGCTTTGGAGCTTATATAACATAATATATTATATTCTGTACTTATTGAAATAAGTACAGAATATAATATAATATTGAAATAGTATTTCAATGTGTAACATTCCGACAATTCTGTACTTATATTATACTTTTTTTATAAGTGGTTGCAATGCCACCTATCTGGGCAGTAGTTATAAATATGGTCAAGCCTTTTTGTGACATTTACATCACGCTAGACAATTAATGATTACACACATTTGACAGATAGGTACTAGATACAGAAGTTAAAGTAATTAAAACGATTTGACAAGCAATTTGACTGCATCACAAACGGTGGCCGATCGTGACATATGATACAGCAGTATAATCCCCGTAGCGAATCGCGGCAGTTATAAAGGGTGAGTGTGGACCCAGCAGGTCACGATTATGCCGCAATACGACCTCATTAGTACCTATAAAAATTCACTTATGACATTATGCGTGTACTAATCAACGATAAAAACACCTAGCTTGAACCTTTCATCATTTATGTAGATGAAAGGTTCAAGTAAATAAAAATTAATCGCCAAAATGTCTGCTAAGCGCCTAACTCGAGAATCATTACTAATTCGGCAATTTTTTTTTACATTTTTAAGGTCTTCATTTTAATACCCAACTCGCTAAGTTTGAGTGAAAATATTTTTTACATACATTTTAGGGTCAAAAAGCGCCATTTTGTTTTTTTTTATTTTGAGATACCCAGTGTCACTCTCAGAGTAAATACGAATCTAACGACACCTCTCGAGGAAAAAATTCATCGAACCGTTCAGACCGCAGAGCTTGCCAAACAAAAAACAATTGTTTGGCAAGCTCTGCGGTCTGAACGGTTCGATGGATTTTTTATACATACATACATACTCTCGAAAAATATAACCCTCCTTCGGTGCAGTTGGGTAAAAAAGCGTTTCATAAAAAAGAAGTACGAATTCTGTCGGGGCAGCTAATAAAATAGTAAACAAAACTATCTCAAAAAAAAATTATTATTATGCGTTAAGAAATTTTTACGTTGACTTTACGTCATCGTAAAACTTGGTATACTTATGTAAATGTAAAATCGTATCAAATGAAGCTACGTTCTGAAGGTTGCGACTAATGTCGGCAGATGCGTCCATGTCAAGGTTCTGTGACCTTGTCACCATAAAAGCTTTTGTTAGTTTAATTTATTAAATATAAAACAACATTAAAATTTTAAAAAATGGTAACGTAAAAAAATATGCAAATAAAACTTAAATCACCATATCTACGTTATTTGCAATATTAGATATTTAAGTTATTATACTTAAATATTATATAGTATAAGGAATAAACCCCATTTTTTACGCGGCTTGGATGTAAAACCGACTCGATTGCCGTGACGCCAAACAGTTTGATGCTCTCCTATGTCGTTACACCTGCTCGTCTCTCAGATAACATATGATAATTATAAAATATAAAGTATAAAATATAGATAGTATGATATATAAATATAAAGTACAGTACCTAAACGATAATAGTGTCTTAACAAATTCAACTTTTTCAATCTATTTAGCTGTTAAATGAACAAAAGATGAAATATATTTATATATTTATTATTAGGTTTATTTATTCCAATGTAAAAAACGTTTGTAAATATTTAAGTGGGAATCCACGTTTGTCGTTGACTGTACCTGAATGCCTTTCTTGGACGTTTTCTAAAACTTAAACCTAACTTGATCAATTTATCGTCCCCGAAACCCCTGAATACCAAATTTCATGAAAATCGTTATAGCCGGTTCCGAGCTTCAGATGAATAAATATTAGATTAATTAATATATTCATATTTATACACTTGTGGACACATCTATTGCATTTTCAGTTTCTTTTTCAGCTAAAAATTTATATTAGGTCGAGCAAAAAGTTTTTATGCAGTTTTGAACCAGGCACATTCATAATTTTATTCAATAGTCTTATTTTGAATTTCAAACCCAGAATTTAAAGAAACAATAGACAATTTGGAGCCTGTTCTTTGATATCAAACAATCGAATACTAAGAAAACTTGATTTTATTGGTTTACTTAGATTTAATTCTTGAAAGTGTGATTTTTCACTTTGGTTTTTACAAACAAACATTACTTATTCTTAACATTAAGGTGAGGTTCTATCAATAATCTATGGATACTTCGCCTGAAGTCGCCGCCCAAGCTGTGGCACTTATCCAGGCCGGATACAGCCAAAGAAATGTGAGTGCTCAACTTAATTTAAGTCGATCTGCGGTCCGAAATGTTTATCGGAGGTATCTAGAGACTGGCAGCTTTGTTCGTCGCCAAGGAAGGCCACGATCTCGGGTCACAACTGAAAGGCAGGATCGATTCATCGTGACGACCAGCTTCAGAAATCGTCACCTTACTTCCATTGAGATACAAAACCAACTTCGCGACTTCCACGGAGTATCTGTGAGCGCTCGAACTATTCGGAGAAGGTTAAAAGAACGCGATACGGTACCATACAAACCAGCTAATGGCCCCAAACTAACGCGAGCTATTTAAATTTTACTCAGCAGCATTGGAGCCGTGTACTCTTTTCTGATGAGTCTAAAATTGCGTTACATGGCAATGATGGAAGGAAGATGGTCTACCGACGTAAGGTAGAGCGTTATGCACAATGCTGCTTTCAAGAGAGGGTTGCTTATGGCGGTGGCTCATGGACTGTCTGGGGCGGTATATCCGCGAGCGGCAAAACTTAACTTGATGTTGTTACGGGACCACGGCTGCCAACATTAAATGCTGAAAGGTACATTCGTGAGTGCTTAGAACCTCACGTGATGCCATATGTGGACCATGTGGGCCCAATTTTCCTTTTTATCAGTCAGGGAATATCTTCGGGATAGGAACATCACTGTTATGAACTGGCCAGCCAGAAGCCCAGACATGAACCCGATTGAGCACATGTGGGACGAGCTAAAAAGACGTGTTAGGGCTCGTCAGCCAATTGCCCAGACGTAGCCGGAGTTGAAAACTGCCATAGAAGAGGAATGGGAGATGATCCCTCAAAATTTCATAGAACGGTTGATAAACTCTATGCCTAATCGAATGAGAGCTGTCGTAGATGCCCATGGAGGCAACACGCGTTATTAAATTAAACCTTTATTTGATAATTAAACCTATAATTGATAAAACATGTTGTTTATTCAAAAATCAACTGCCTTCATCAAGGCGCATACCTGACTTGTTAGGCGTAGCTCCATGTCGTGTGGTATTCTGAATTCGAATTTAAAACAATATGATCGAAAAAGATGGTAAAATGTATCAGGTTTAAAACTGCATCAATAGTTTTTGTTCAATCTAGCAATCATATTTAGGTAGGGTCCATCGAAACCTAATCTCTAAGGTGGGCCAATAGATGTGTCCACAAGTGTATATATATTTGCTCATTTAAAGGTATTAGATTAATAGGTAATATAAATCGATCTAACAACGCATTTTTTTACTTAAGATAAATTAAGTAGTATATCGTTAGTGCATTCGACTGCTACGACAGGGGCGCAGGTTCGATTTCCGCTCAGTGCAAATATTTGTATGTTTGAATATGTCTATTTGCATTGGTCTGGGTGTTTCTATGTATAATATGTATGTATTTACAAAAAAAAAGTATATAAGTATGTTTATCCGCATTCTGGAACCCATAACACAAACTAGTTAAACTATGGTTACCTTGGGTTTAGAAAGCGCTGTGTAGAATGTCGTAGAATATTTATTATATATTTATTTATTAATGCCAGCTCTTGTATACGTGCACCAGACTATGTGGTTACTCATGAGGACTTCAAATTAATTCCAAGGTGACAAATAAGCTGTAGGTTTCGACTGTTTATTATAGATATATACGCATAAACCTACCCAATTTATTCTCTACATTACCCAGTTGCACACCTTTGTGCAAATTGTATGTGCATGACTTTATCATCATTAAAATAAATAAACAACTAAGGTATTTCCTTCCTTGAGAAAGAAAATATGTAGTTTGCATTAGTGAAATGTTCATAAAAAAATCGGTTGTCTGTAAAGTCTGTTTACTGACGATAGTTGAACGCGACAACGTCATAAGAACGCGAGGTAACGCCGCATACGTCATGTGGTAACGCCGCATACGTCATGTTTTTTCGTGCGTGCAGCCGGCTCCATCGATTTATAAGACGTTGTCACGTCTAAAATATCATCTTTTTTTTTTGAGAAAATTACAGAATCTTACATGTCAGTCAAATACAAAATCTTTCTATCCCAGTAAGGTTTATAAGGCCCAGGCATACTTCAACAGGGCCTTACTACGGTTTTAATCACAACCTCACTAGGTCTAAATGTGAGTTTGAAAATTTTCACACGCCAAAAATGAGGTAAGTTTAGTTTTGATATACATTTACACGAACTGATCAATAGATAACTTGTTTTATTAAGATAATTACCTACTCTCTGAAAGGTTCCGAATTGCAACAATGTTCTAATTGTTTAAAGATCAAGACGAAGTACAAACTCGTAATAGGAGGTCAGTCAAAGTTCAGTGAGCTTGCCGCTCGCACCACAGGCCCGCCCAGCCGACATCGACAGTAGATCGTACGCCTGCATCGGCCAGTCAGTGTTGCGAAGCGTAATGTCACATGTTAAAAGGAAAGAGTTCTTGCAGTCAGTACCAGGCAATAAGCTGAATAAATGGCCCCATCTGCTGATTACCACACTAGACTCAGGCACAAGTTTCCTTTCGGGGTTGAGGGGTCAGATGGCAGTCTCTCCCTTGCAAACCAATAAACCAAAAAATGATAAGTAGGGGATGAGACTCCGGGCTTCAAAGCACATGCTTAAGATGCAACTGGAAATCGGCACTCGGAAGATGATGGAGTACGTGGAATATATAAGCGAGCAACGTTTACGCACGACATGCTCGCAGCAAATGTTACATTACGTTGCGTAATGCCGGTCCTTATTCACCTTCGAAACGCGAACGCGACACAAAAATGTTCGTAAATAATAACGAATTATCTCACAAACATAACTGTATTCTGAGGTAGATTACAAAACATATAATATATAATTATTTCATTATTGCATTCGTAAGTGAAATGTTGACAAACACAAATGTAAAGAAATCTATTGAGAGAGACAATTAAGTCAGTGACGAAAAGTTCATACAACACGAATTTGACTGACTACCTTTTGAATATGTGCTCAAAAGAAATGTTAGGTAGGTACTGATAAATTGAACCTCAGGTAGTAACTATTTAGTAATCTGTGCCTCAGGTTTGCCGCTTTTGATAAATTACTGTCATTAGATTGCGTGAGCGGCACTGGGTAAATTTAAAAAGGAAAATTTTTTTCTTACCTAATTATATATCGATAGACATAGGCGATAGCCCAGTGGCATACGTAGCGGACTGCTGAGACGAGGTCTCGAGTTCGATCCCCAGTTGCCCGGGCACACACCTCTAACTTTTCATAGTTATGTGTGCATTAATAAATGATAATTATCGCTCGCTTAATAATGTGCCCGGTAGATGGCAATAGGTTCGCCCCCTATTACATTGGGACCTCAACATAACTGGCGAATCGTGGGTGTGTAATACACCTCTGCCTACCCCTTCGGGGATACAGGCGTGAAGTTATGTATGTTATATCGATATATGTATCAAAATAAATAAAATGGATTCAGAGACGGTAGGTAGATGAGGATTCCCCCTAGAAAGGGACTACCGTTCAAGTCCGTAGATATTGTTTTAATCCAAAATAAATCGTCATCATCATTATCATCTTAGCATGGTATCCAGTTGCATCCGAGACTTCCACCTCGTAGCCCGGGGTCAGCTTGCTCCTTCTGCTCTTGGTTTGGCTTAGAGATACGACTTTCATGGGAGTGACTGCCGTCTGACGTCCCAACCCCGAGAGGAAAGCTTGCGCCAGGGCGTCGTCTGGCAATCGGCCGGTGCACTTGGCCCCAAAAGTCCCATACACCCAATATAAATGTAGACATATTTGAATATAAATATATATCTGTAAAATACAACAGTGAATCGCTTGGTAACAAAAGATTAAAATGATGTTTTTGCAAACTCATATCAAAAGCCGTAAAATGTACTTTCTTAGTAGTGGTGATACCTACTTTACTGTGATTCTATATAACATACATCTATCTATACAGATAACGAGTAACCTATTGTATCAGCAGTCTGAAGGAATTTTCCGTTCGGTTACTACGTCCTACGTTTTTAGTCGGATTTAGAATTTACATTATGTTTTTAAGTATTTGAGGGTTTGATTATTTGAGCATTTGAGAGTAAATTATTATTACGTACAATAGTTACAAAATTGCATTGAGCTATTTACGCTAATAATAATAGCTAAATGCAAAATTGAATTTTATTCTCTTTGGTGGGTTTACAATAGAGAGTACCTATGCCCACAACGCACTTGCGTCTAGCTGCAAGTGCGTCTACTTTTATATGAAACAGCACCGACACTAGTGCGCGCTAGCCGCGAGTGCATTGTGCCTCTTATCCATAATTTAGTTGTCCTAATGCTGGGCTAAAAATAAATAAATTAGGATATAAAACCTCAACTTCCTAATTGTCAATAAGACATCCAGACTATCGAGCAATGATGTAACTCAGTTGGCCCATATCTATAATATATATTCTTTCTATATTAGGGTAAGCACGTGTCAAAGTAGGTTGGCATGGTCCAAGAATCTTATATATATCTGCATGGTCTATTGGTATAGAACCATAATATGAAGATAGAAACACACTAATACATATTGTATCACGCATGTGTAACACCCCTAATTACCTTCGTTCTTTGGGTTACCCCCAAAATGTTGCCTAACTAGCGGGATGCTAGGATGGCCGCTTTGACGTTAGTCCGCCCATGAAGTTTCGTAAAAACAAATACTAAGTTTGAAGGAATAAATTAATTCTGTTCTTTATTGTTAATAGTGAGGTGCAGTGTACTAATTTACGACACAACATGGCATTTATGTTTTCGAAATCAAAAATTTTATCCAAAAACTATAGATGATTGATTTGATTTGATTTTTTCTATTTTAAATAGACTATTCACATCACTATTTTAACGTGTCGAAACGGCCATCATAGCATGCCGCTAGTATAATATCAGTAGGCTACTGGCTGGTTACCCGTTTTCCATCGAGCGCGAACCGAATGCTGGTTTGCCATTGCTGTAAAAAAAAAGTGTCTACCTACTCGAGTTTACCAGACATACTAATTAGACACCAAGGTCTAATTGCAATCCTATCATTCACTATCGTGTCGCGTGAACATATGTTGCGAAAAACAATATTTTTTGTTGATTGCTTATCTTCAGACGATCTACAATCAGTAGGTAATTAATGCGATATTAGATAACGAGCACGTCAACGATATGTTGTTCGTTAAGTAGGTAGGTATCTATCCATTTTTAACCAGTTATGATAACATTTGGCAGTCGTGTCTCTTTATTATCAATATTCTGTTATCAGCCCTATTGTAATAATAGGGCTGATAACACTATTGGACAATAACGTTATTGCTGAAGTTACGTGATCTGAGGCATGTGATCATAAATTTTTTGTTCGATGACTAAAATACAAATATTAATTTATTTTTAATATATTAATTTATTTTTATTTATTTAATTTTAATTAATACGTTCTGATCGTTAGCATTATATGTGTATGAATACTGTTTGACAAAAGCAAATTTCGAGCTGTAGCTGAAAAATAAGGCAATATTTATAAACCTATGCTAGTATTTTCTATGATTCTGCAATTGCGTTATCATATTATCACAAGATGGATATTTTTTTGAACTTCAACGAGAATAAAGTGGCTTGATTAATTATTAATAATTAATTAATATTAATATTTGTTCAAAATGTCACTTAGCCGCCTTTTAGCTTGCGGACGGCAGAAATGGTGTGGAAGTGTATGTGGCCCAAGCCAACCTCACTTTCAAGCCGGCACACCTGATGATGGATGGATGAGGCACTGGCGCAGAATTCCCTCTCAATCTTGAGGAGTTGATGACAGTCGCTCCCGTAAAAATAAAATAAATCAAACGCTCCATCGTTTGGTTTATTTTATTTTTTTTGGAGGAGAGCGGACCCCGGGTGTCCTAAGGGCAAGATTTGGATATAACCAAGATTAGCGCTCGGATGAAGAAAGAAAACAGATGATTATATGATACATATTGTCTAATAAATTTTACCACAAGGTACCATAGAGGTAACACTTTTCTACTTCGTGACACATGTAAATGTATCACATACTACATACGACATACATTCAGAACAAAATTACGTGTTCCATTTTGTAACTAAAAATCTTGTACCGTTGAACGAAGTAGTTTTGGCACGATCAACGCGATACGTTCAACATAGTGAAACAACATTTTTACATATCTATCGAATCTAATCTAATTCAATACCTTTAAACGAACAATGCTTTTATAAATATATATAATCATATATATTTATAAAAATAAAAAATATAAATAAAAAAAATGTAAAATAATTTAATAAATATATATATATATATATATATATATATATATATATATATATATATATATATATATATATATATATGTATATATAATCTGAATCTCGGAAACGGCTGCAACGATTGTCAGGAAGTTTAGTATGCAGGGGGTTTTGGGAGCGTTAATCGATCTAGCTAGGTTTCATTTTTAGAAAACATCGAAGCCCCAAAAACGGGCATCCAGGTACTATACCTTTACGTACGGTATGTACATTTATGGACAAATACTTAGACCGTGCAACCGGTGCAGTAGGTGGTATACACATACATAATCGTTAATATATTCGATTAAAAAATTACTTTACCAGTTATTATATATATTTATAAAAATAAAATATATAAATAAAAAAATGTAAAATAATTTAATAAATATATATATGTCGGATGTCGAATTACTTTTAGTTTGTAGTTTCATAGTGCCTATTTTATCTGTGTTATTTCGGAACGAAGACGATCTGTCATCAGAAGTTGTTGTCAAAAAAGGTGTTTTTAAGAGGAGTTAAGATTGTTAAGAAGTATTAAAGATTATATGCCGAAATCCGCTTCATTATCATTATAACCATTTCCCACATCTTTTGGGGGCTGGTCCGGGATGGAACAAATATTGATTTGAAGAGGATTGAAGAAAAAGTTAATTTTAAAGAAGTAAGTCTCGCAAAATATTAACCTACAAATTGTTTGACAGTTGAAAATATTCCATAACTGTTTTACCGACCAATCTATGGTATGAAAAGTTGCCATGCTAAAAAAAATCAGACGACAATGGTATAATAGTAGAAAATGTTGCCACTTTATGATACCCGAATATAGATGGTAGTTTTGATGATGTATGGGCAACTATTTTATTTTTGAAAACTTTGAGATGAAAATTATCTGATGACCTCAAGAAGATTATCATTTTGTACCGCAACGAGAAAATACACAAGAAGTCATAGAAATAATTCTAAAAGTAACACCAGTATAACCATGCCGCCGAAAAAAGACGCTCAGGATGCGCAGGCTGAAGATGAAGAAATGGAAAGTGTACAAATTTCATTTAAAGATTTAGAGAAGTCCATGACTGTTTTCACTGGTGATGACACATATCCGATTGAAACATTTCTTGATGAATTCGAAGACACCGCACAAATTATGAATTGGACAAAAGTGGAAAAGCTGATTTATGCCAAGAGGCTTTTAGATGGAACTGCCAAATTATTTTTGAGGTCTTTTGGAAGAGTAAAAGATTACACGATTTTAAAGAAGGCACTCAAAGAAGAATTTGGACCTAAGATAAATAGTGCAGTGATACATAAGAAGCTTAGTTCGCGGAAAATGAAAAAGGAAGAAACATACCAACAGTATTTTTTATCTATGAAGGAATTAGCACTCCATGGCAAAGTAGAGGATGCGGCTCTCATGGAATATGTCATTGATGGCATTCAAGATTCAGAGACCAATAAAGCCATACTATACGGCGCATCAGACATTAAGGATTTTCGTAAGAAATTAGAGATATACAGTGCGTTCAGAAAGAAGATGTGTGCTAAATCTACACACGCTAGCTACCCATCGACTACTCATCCGATCCGCAAAACAACAACCAATGTTAAGAGATGTTATAACTGCGGTGAACTAGATCATCAATCACCTGCCTGCACCAAGGGAATTAAGTGTTTCAAATGCAACGAATTTGGACACAAGTCTACGGATTGTCCAAACAAAGCTAAGAAGACTCTAAATATTCAAGACGAAAATATAGAAGAAAAGGTGCCCTTTAAGAAGGTAAAGATGAATGGGATAGAAATTATAGCATTGATAGATACAGGAAGTGATGCGAATTTAATTACAAAATCAGAAGTTGAGAAGATAAAAGAAGGAATCAAGAACTATGATAGAGATTCTACAACTTGCTTAACAGGGATAGCTGAGAAAAAGATTTACACTGAAGGAACGTTTACCATAAATGTACAGATTGATTGTTACTTTGCAGACGTCATGTTTCATGTTGTTGAAGATAATGCGATACCTGTAAATCTGATAATTGGAAATCCAATCTTGAAAGATTTTAATGTCAATTTTTCACCTAATGGTATTTACATGGAAAAGATTATGAACTTCACACTTTTGATAGAAGATGAGGAAGAATTTAATGTAGAAGATTCTAATTATAAAGATGATATTATCAGATTGTGTCAAGAGTATAACCCTAATGGAAAGACAAAAGAAAGTAATGTTGAACTGAAAATAATTCTCACAGATGAAACTCCTGTTTTTCAAAATCCAAGACGCCTGTCTCCTTTAGAAATGAATTTAGTGAATAAACAAATAGAGGAATGGATGAATAAAGGAATAATTAAACCAAGTAAATCAGATTACACAAGTCCAATAGTTTTGGCAAAGAAAAAGAATGGTTCTTACCGTCTCTGTGTTGACTTCAGACGACTTAACAAGAAGATTATTAAAGAGAGATTTCCTCTTCCACTCATAGAAGATCAAATCGATCGTCTGAAGCGCGCACGTTTCTTCACCTCACTTGACCTAAAGAATGGTTTCCTACATGTCAACGTGAATAAAGAAAGTCAGAAGTACACTTCATTCGTCACACCCCAAGGCCAATTTGAGTTCCTGAAAATGCCGTTTGGATTGAGCTCGGCTCCTTCTGTATTCCAGAGATTCGTTAATGACGTATTTCAAGACATTATTCAAGATGGCACAGCCCTAGCTTACTTGGATGATTTGGTCGTACCATCTGTTACAGAAGAAGAAGGCATACACAAACTAAAAAGAGTGTTAAGAAGAGCAGAAGACTATGGTTTGCAACTAAACTGGAAAAAGTGTCACTTCTTGAAAAAAGAAATTACTTACCTTGGCTATATTGTTCGAGAAGGTGAAGTGAGACCATCTCAAGAGAAGATAGCTGCAGTAGCAAATTTTCAAAGACCACAAAACATAAAGTCTTTGCAATCATTTCTTGGTCTCACAGGATACTTCAGAAAGTTTGTGAAGAACTACTCCATAATAGCAAAACCCTTAACAAATTTACTCAAGAAGGACTCCACTTATGATTTTGACACCAATTGTGAGATGGCTTTTAATGAATTGAAGAATATTTTGTGCCAATCACCAGTTTTGAGAATTTATGATCCGGACTGGGAAACAGAGGTCCATACGGACGCGAGTTCTGAAGGATATGGAGCAGTACTATTACAACGAAGCCCTGAAGATAATCAAATGCATCCTGTACAGTACATGAGTAAGAAGACGACACCAGCAGAGAAAAAATACCATAGCTATCATTTAGAGATTTTAGCTATCGTTGAAGCTATAAAGAAATTTAGAGTCTATTTACTTGGAATTTGTTTTAAAATTGTGACTGATTGCTCCGCTCTGACGATGACGCTACAAAAGAAGGACTTACCTCCAAGAGTTGCACGGTGGGCGTTGATGCTGGAAGAGTATAATTACACGATTGAACACAGGCCTGGAATAAGGATGAAACATGCTGACGCACTGAGTAGATACCCAGCATGCTTGATCATCACCGAAACTGTGGCTCGTATGAAGAAGGCACAAGACGAAGATAGTAATATAAAACTAATTAAGAAAGTTCTGGAAACAAGTGAATATCAAGACTATGTTATGCAGCAAGGAATACTTTATAAACAGAAAGATGGTCATAAACTGATTGTTGTACCTAAAAAGATGCAATTTGAAATAATTAGAAAAAATCACGAGAGAGGACATTTTGGAATTATTAAAACAGAAGAATTGATTAGCAGAGAATATTTCATTGAGAATCTTCAAGAGAAGATTAAAAAAGTGATTAATAACTGTATTGAATGTATTCTCATCTCACACAAGCGAGGTAAAAAAGAAGGATTCCTCCATCCAATCGATAAAGGAGATATTCCGTTGTCGACATATCATATTGATCACCTTGGACCTTTAACATCAACGAATAAGAACTACAAGTACATACTCACAGTGGTAGATGCTTATACGAAATTTACTTGGATTTACCCCGTTAAAACTCTAACCACTGAAGAAGTATTAGAAAAGTTAAGACTGCAACAACAAACCTTTGGCTCACCTGAGAGAATCATTACAGATAGAAATGCCGCATTCACATCGAATAATTTTCAAGAGTACTGTGCTGATGAAAATATTATGCACTATACGATAACAACTGGACAACCTCGCGGTAACGGTCAGGTAGAAAGAATCCATCAGATTATAACCACCGCACTGAGCAAGCTTAGTGCAGATGATCCCACAAAATGGTACCGTCGAGTGTCGAGTTTACAGCGTTGTTTGAATGGAACTTATCAAAGAAGTATCAGCATGACGCCGTTTGAACTTCTTTTCGGCACTAAAATTAGAGACAAAGACGATGAACTACTAAAACTAATAGAAGAAGAGAATTTACAGATTTTTACACAAAGACGACAAGAGCTTAGACAGAAGGCGAAAGAGGCTATACAAAGAGTTCAAGAAGAGAACTTAAGAAGTTACAACAGAAAAAGAAAGGACGCTGTTTTGTACAATATTGGGGACCTAGTAGCAATCAAAAAGACGCAATTCTCACAGGGAAGTAAATTATTCCCTAGGTTCCTAGGACCTTACGAAGTAATTAAGAGTAAAGGAAACGATAGATACGTCGTAAGGAAAGTTGGAACCACTGAAGGTCCAATAAATACAACTAGCTCAGCTGATCTGATGAAGCCCTGGACTGCACCCGAGGATGATTCATCTGGGTCAGATGAATGAACAGGACGGCCGTGTCGGATGTCGAATTACTTTTAGTTTGTAGTTTCATAGTGCCTATTTTATCTGTGTTATTTCGGAACGAAGACGATCTGTCATCAGAAGTTGTTGTCAAAAAAGGTGTTTTTAAGAGGAGTTAAGATTGTTAAGAAGTATTAAAGATTATATGCCGAAATCCGCTTCATTATCATTATAACCATTTCCCACATATATATATATATATATGTATATATAATCTGAATCTCGGAAACGGCTGCAACGATTGTCAGGAAGTTTAGTATGCAGGGGGTTTTGGGAGCGTTAATCGATCTAGCTAGGTTTCATTTTTAGAAAACATCGAAGCCCCAAAAACGGGCATCCAGGTACTATACCTTTACGTACGGTATGTACATTTATGGACAAATACTTAGACCGTGCAACCGGTGCAGTAGGTGGTATACACATACATAATCGTTAATATATTCGATTAAAAAATTACTTTACCAGTTATTAAATTCTAGTAAAATAATACGTTTTCGGAGTTACATATTCTTTTAACATAGGGACAAGAATTTTTCAAAGAATTTTTTTGGCTTCATGCTTATCATTTATTTATATCTACAGTTTTTAGTATGTTTTTTAATAATTTCTATGACATTCTACACAGCTCTATCTCCCAAATCAAGCATAGCTCAACTAGCTTGTGATATGTATTCTAGAATGCAGATAAACATTTAAATTATTAAATATATGTTTATTCATTATCGTCATCACGGCCCTACGAGTAACACTATTATGGTAAAAGCATCCATACTAGTCTAGATTTGTTACGATCTAGGGCTAGGATGGACTTTGTCTACGTGGTGGGCCACGTAGACAAAGTCCATCCTAGCCCAAACACATGACTCGATAGATTAACTAGTTCACAAATCATAAGATAGTAACCCACATTATTCTGTTTAAATAACTTTTATCGCTGTTCAAATGACTTTATCTTTATTCAAATACCACCCGCATGAATAGCACCTAGCCTGGTCCACGAAAAGCATCAATATTTTTGGCAGGTGCTCTTCGTGGATTCAAATATTATTTTAGACAATCTCTGAATGAAATCAAAAAAATTAACAAGTTATAAAAGACACGGAGACTGTCTTGTTGGTCCCGTGCCATTTGCACGTGATCGTGAGGTCCTGCTTACTATTCTTGGATGAGGCAAAGTTTTTAAAACAGTACTGAGTTTCAAACGGGACCGATAGACTCAATAGGCTCAAATGGTGAAGGAAAATACGAGTGTTATACATCTCTGCCTAGCATTTCATCGAATGGCAGGCATGAGTTGGTACGTAAAGTAAAGTAAGTAAAGTACGTAAAGTAAGTAAGTAAAGTAAGTTATAAGTAAAGTAGATGATCAATTTCGATTTTACAAACTTGTTTTTGTACAAATTTAAATGAATTTAATGAGTGGGCTCTATTGAAGTTTTTCAAAATTTGAATTAAAATAAAATTAATGAAAAATTCCATTTTCTTTTTTTTTATTTGTGCTATCATCATCTACTTTTACCTATATATAAAATAATCACTATAGACTCGTAGGTGCCTAACACATCCATCTACCATGTGATTAACTCATGCAACGATAACGATGATAAAAACCGATTTACATTAAGCAAGTTCCTGCTCGGATACAACTGCTATCAGTGAACATTATCTACCAGCTGTAATAAACTAATAATACAAATTAACAATACAATAACATGTTATAAATTATGGTTCACTCATGAGAAATCTACCAATTTTTGCTAGTGCACGCGGTGCTCCCAAGGCACATTTATATACCCCATGGATACTTTGAAAGTTCGAATTATTGCTTAGTTACTTACCTAGATTATGAAAAATATAACTGTAATATTGACCGGTGGCATTTAGGTAGGAAAATAAGTAAACGGAGCCGTGCTCTGTATATATATATGTGTCTGTGTAATGCCACGTATCTAAAAAGATTAGACGGATTTTACATGAGTGACTGCTGACACCCTTGCGACACTCCATAAAAACTGATTTAAATACCCACACCACTACCACAGATTATTTTATAGTTCGCACTCGTACATCATACGCGTACTTCTGATTGTCTTAGGGCTGAGCTAGACAGGTCAAGTGAGACAACGACAACGCGAAGTAACGATTGTTTCTCTACCTGGGGCTCGATTAAGTAAAATTACGTTTTTTAAAACTAACGAACATTAAAATCTCAAAATCTAATTGTAAACGAAATCAACTATGAGTGGTTCTAAATGTTCTATAACCTCACTAAAGTGAAGATAGGTTTTGTTTTGACAGATCATACTGAATACTAAAATATTTTTTACAGTTTTTCATTCTAATCGAATCGCAATCACGCATTTTGAAAACGTGGTGATACTGAATCATGCTCTGGGTCGGTAAAGTTCCGGATGGGGTGTAAACCCACAACAAAGCTCGCAAGCCCGACACCTTAACCTATATAGATCTACATGCACATAATGTCTACGGTACTTTTATTACAGTACGGTACCTGATCTTGTATCCTCATTATATAACTTCTTTTTGTTCTCCCGTTTATCCTAGGAGAATCGGAGAATAGGAGGTTAGTTTCTCTATTATTAGGTAAAACCACATATGCCTCACATTACCTACATTGTATTTCATATTTACACTCTATAAAATAGGCATTAGGAGGTTCATACGGGGAACAAACCTTCACCCTATGGTAAATCGCAGTTAAATTCCGAATTACCCAGTCGTGTTATTCCTTGTGGTTACTTCCATGGGTAGAGACATTCACAAAGCGCGTGCATCTCTAACAACACGAGTGTTTGACGTACTTGCGTGCCAAAAAATGTATAGTTAAATGAATCGCGGAATTCAATCCTCCGGTACTTGTAATAATTTATTGCAACATACAACATGTTATATTATGTTACTTATGTTGCATGGACAACGACATGTAAATTTGTGTGCGATGGTCAGTTTATGTTGCTTCATCGTTGAAGATGACTTCTAAAACATTACCGCATGCCTCGGGCAACGGTACACAATGACAAAGACGGCTATCTAATTTATGAATCACTAATCAACAATTATAACTTGAAGAGGTGCAATTATAGGAACAGTGCAATGTAGGTTGCACGAAATGTTACATAGTTTGTTATGTAACATGACACAGACTGGATGCGGAAGGCGATGGACTGAGGGCCAAGTCCAGAGTGGCCTGTGGTAACTTGTTGATTTTTTTTTACTATTAAGGTAGCAAACAAGAGTGGGAGGTTCTAAGACTAAGGTTCAAGATCCAAGCTAACCTCGCCTGCAAGCTGGTACACCTACCTAACAACGAACCAGGCCGCACCCGCTTGCATCCAAAGCTTCAATTTGGAGCCAAGGGACCGTCTGCTACACACTTTCTCTTCCTTTACATGTTTGGTTTATATTGGCATTTAGTGCTGAACTGTTAAGTTAGAGGTTACGATGCGGGTTGAATTCCTGTTCAGTCCCAATATTTGTATGTGATAATGCGTATATTTGCATTAGCCTGAGTGTTTTCTGGGCGTTTTTGCTCGCATTCTAGAACTTGTATAACAAGATATGCTTAGGCTTAGGTATACCTAGTCTAAATAGCACTGTGTAGTATGATTTGTGTGTTCTAGAATATTATAAATAACCTGAACACTTAATTACTTCAGCAATTAATAAAAATAACTATAGGTATAATAAATTAAATGACAAAAATAAATGGCACTTCTATGTAGGACGGTTGTCGCGACTGCTGATTAGCGGCCGCGCCGGGGGCTATGTTATCTTCCACCGATAGCCCCGTTGAGGAGGCCGGGGCTTGACCTATAATAATCTCAATACGATACGACCATCATAGTTTTATACGTGTCTAAGTTATATGAAACAAAGTAATAGATCATTATATCATCATTATATATCATTATTAATAGATATATATATACTGTTGTAGACACTCTCTTTTCTTTTCCCTCTGCTCTCTGCAGTAGGACCCCGCTATTAAAATCTACGGTGTTGCTAGGTTACGATAACCATTTATCATCAAGAAGGGCATTTTTTTTTGTTGATTGATTATTATTATTACTGTTAATAACCAAAGGAATCCAACTTGGAAAAGTTCAAGAAAATATGACTTATGCGGGGCTCCATCGGTTGAACTATCGACTTCTAGGTAGGTACATATTATAGATCCGGTGTATTGTTGTTCTAAAACTACGATAATAATTAAAGATAAGAATTAAAGCACAAAAACAAGATAATGTTATAACTGGCAGATAGCCTCAAAAACTCTTGCTGTTTTATTTTCAGTACCTGGATGATACAATAATTGCTCGTTTATGTTAATTCTCTCTCGCTTAGTAATGTGTCCGGTGGATGGCAATAGGCTCGCCCCCTATTATATTGGGACCTAAACATAACTGGCGAATCGTGGGTATGTAATAAACTTCTGCCTACCCCTTCGGGGATACAAGCGTGAAGTTATGTTATGTTAAGGTGCGTCCCCTGCACGTGTTTTACTCTACAAACGACACAAAAAGGTCTACACAAATCATATTTTGTTGATATATACATTCAGTCTCCTGTAGTTTGATATAAAGAAAGGTTTCGAAAACTTTTGCTTTCAATAATCCAAATTTAACAAGTATAGATAGAGGCACTCTAGATGCGCAGTTACAAGTTTGTAGGTATCTTTGAGGTAAGCGTGAGGCGTGACGATGGTGCCGACGGCGACGCTGTGATCTGTTGTCAAATCAAATGACATGACATAACAATACTCCGCCCCCTACATTTCCCCCCACCCGCGGGTGGAAAATTGTAGATATTTTCCATCGGCCGCGGAAAGCGAAATAATTATTGATACCAACATTACAGACCCAAAATGTGTAGGGAAAACCATAGACTAAAGAGCGAAACCGTCTTTTATGTAGACCTTTTTGTGTGACTCTACATAGAGTAAAACACGTGCAGCAGACGGGCCTTTAAAGGTATTAGATAGATAGACTGAAACATAACCATATTCACCTGACTAGTATGTTATTTTGCCTTACATTTTATACCATATTAATTCAACTCTAAAAATACTAGGTCTGCAAGGCGAATCGCTTACATTTTATACCATATTAATTCAACTCTAAAAATACTAGGTCTGCAAGGCGAATCGCTGCTTGCAATGTTGAGCTGAGTGAGACATCATGAATCAGATTTTGAAAACTTTGAACAGTGATCATTCCTCTGTGGTCGCATTAATTTTTTCAAAATATATCCATAAACCTTCCTCTGATTGACCTCTTTAATCATGCCAAATTTGGTTCTGATTGGATTAGTAGTTTAGGAGGAGACCTGTGACAAAGAAAATCCTGAAGTCTGGTATGAGGAGCTTTCGCTCAACTTCGTCTCACTCAGCTCAAAGAAAAGTGTTGGTAAGTATTAATTAACAAATAACACTTGTAAGTAAAGTAACTTGAGTGTGAAATTTTACGCGATAATTTTACATTAATTTTGACTTGATGTATGACTCCAGGTTACTTCGTATATAGTATAATTCCTAATGCTAATGCTCATATTCTCTCCTTATTGTATAACATATTATTCAATCCGCTTACACCTCCTTACCTCAAACAGCGGTTTCTTGCATAATACGCACTCAAGAACCTTGAGATCATCAGAGAATTTGAGATTAAAAATGCCGAGTCACTCTACCAACTTTACTGACAATTCTTTTTCAGTTCAAGCGGCTCGGTTATGGAATGCTCTTACAGTGACCATAAGACGTGCACAGTCTTTGCCTGCATTTAAAAGGCTAGTCAATGAGCACTACGTTTTTGGCATAGGCGAAGCATAGACGTCACTTTTAGATGTTTTTCCATTTTAAGTATTGTCACTAATATATAATTAATAACTGGGTACCTATCTATATGTGTATTAATTGGTATGTAGTGTATGTATGATTTAAGTAAGTATTACTATATATTACCTATATCTAGGTATTTATAATGTTTATATGTGCATTTATTTACTATTCCAAAGTACACCCAACTACCCCAAAACTTTTCTTTCTCCTCTTTTTACTCTCCATCCTATGGTTGCCTGTAAGAGATTGCCTCAGAGCGATAAGGCCGCCAATTGTACTAATACCACAAAATGTATATTCGTTCCTGTTTTTAATGTCTTTGGTGTACAATAAAGAGATATTATTATTATTATTATTTCTTAAAAACGTAGGCTGGTGACGCGTTTGAGGCCTGGCCAATACACTACCGACGTTGCCATTATTAAGTTCTTTTTTAAGAAGCGACCTTTTTTCTTTAATGAACAATATTAATAGGATTTGATAAAGAAGTGCCGAAAGATAGTAATATGTTGGCAAACCGTTTCGCTAAATTTATGAACTGGGGCCAACGTATGTTTTTCAAGATATCACTTTACAGAGCATATAAAAACCAATTAGCGATTGATAAATATTCAATTTTAGGTATTGTTATTGTAAACTTATTTCGATATCCATTCTTAATATAATAAAGCTGTAGAGTTTTTTTTGTTTGTTTGAACGCGCGAATCTCTAGAACCACATGTGCGATAAGAAAAAATATTTTTCCATATAATAGCCCAATACTTCTTAACGGTTATAGGCTACTTAACATCATACTACGACCCTTAGGAGGCAAGTAGTAATACAAAAAAAAGACACATAATATACATAATAATAGAATTGTAGAGTTATACGTGCTTCTTACAAAAATGAATAGTGGTTTCCTTGTGGTGTATTTATAAAGTTAATAAAGCATCGTTTAATTTAGAAATTTATATTAAGCTGTTGATACTCGTAAATTATGATTAGGTACCTACTAGTAAGTGGTATCTGTAGACAGATGTAAAAGAGATATTATTAAATTCCTACATGTTGTAGTGCAGGAATAGTGATCAGACTGCCCCGAGCGGAGTCACGTTGTCAATCAAACATGTGACAAGATGTTGAAGAAAGTTTTACGAGAATCACAGACGAGTTTAGATGCTAATCATTTGTCAAGTGCTGTCGACAAGTTAGATAAGCTTTGACTGAAGGAATTTACATCGAGAGCACATTGTGTGAAACATGAACTTACAGCATATGTATTGACTTCTAATCATCAGCTACCAATCAAATTTATATAACCCAAATTATAATAGCATAATAATAATAAATATGCTGCATCTCTCCACATGTAAATAGTGCTAGTAAGCGTACATTTAAAATTTGCATATTTCAGATAAATTAGGGTGTACAGGGCTCCATCTGAACTTCAGGGTCCAAAAGAACCTCATCTATGAGCCACTGACCACACGTACTGATCAACTTACGAGGCTCTGCAGCAGCTTTTTTCTGTCAAGGTTTACCGTCTCTAAATTCTTTCAAAGCGGAGAACATGATTTAGCAAAGATTGCCCAGCCCATCCAAGGGTATTCACGATAGTGCGACCATTGGCACGCTTGCAAACCAACACTTCTTGGGCCTCCCTCTTCTACCGGGGCCGGCGGAAGTGGCATACCAGACATTTATTACCTACGTAGTCAGACTGCTGCCCCAAAACGTGACCGCACCTGTGAACGCGACGCACAGCAGGGCAGGGGAATACGTACACATATATGAAAGAAATCTATTATAATACGTTCTGTCAGCCATACAGAGAAATCTGTCGTAAATGTAGCACAAGCAAGGCGATATAGTAAAATCTAAAGTTGTAAATTTCAACATTCTAGATTGGTTGATATGAACAACAGTTAGCCAACAGGGCTATTTCTTAACCTGTACAATACAATGTTGTCCCTTATTGTTCCATAATAAATCGTATCCAAACACGGCCATGCAGGTGGCAGGGTCTCATACGTACACCTACGACGTGACGAAATTTGCATTCACAAATGCACCTTAAGCTAAAGTATTTTGTAGGTGTTCTTAGTAATATCTTAATGTAAAGTTTAAAACTTAGTAATATTTAAAACTTATTACTTCGTAATTTTAGTTATAGGAAAAGATATACACTTCTCATAAGAAAAATCGAAACACTTTAGTTTTTATGATATCTGTCCTAATTTAACACAAAAGGGATTTCATTCCATGGAAAAAAATCACGTGATTATATAGCTGGTAGTTTGGCCATTACAGTTGTAACCGAAAATTCTAATTCAAAATTAGAATTTCATTTGTTTATCCTAAAAAAGGAATGAATAATTTTTTTGAGACAAATGTGTTTTTAAAGTTGGAGTACATCTCACCTTTGAAACTAAAAATTTGCGTTTATCTTGAGACTTTTTCTTCTTTATTTCTTTATTGTGACTTTGGGACGTCTGATAAAAAGTTTTTTTTTTCTAAAACATATGGAAACTTCGCCCGCAGAAGCCGCCCAAGTGGTGGCATTGCTAGATACTGGACTTAGTCAGCGTGTTGTGGCTGAAAGATTGCATCTAAGTCTGTCCTCTGTTCATAGAGTCTACAAACGCTATCGGGAGACAGGTTTGTTCACCCGCCGTTCAGGATTTGGCAGAAATCGGGTTACTTCTGAGCGAGATGATAGATTTATTGTAACAACTTCCTTTCGGAATCGACACCTTAACGCTTTTCAACTGCAACAGCAGCTTCATGTCGTACGTAGAGTGGCTGTGAGTGAGTCAACCATTAGAGATGGTTGAAGGAACGTGGACTGGTACCGCACAAGCCAGCAAATGGGCCGAAATTAACTGTAGACCATTGAAGAGCGCGCCTTAACTATGCACGTGAGCACCTAAATTGGTCATACCTCCAGAGGAGCAAAGTACTCCATAAAATAAATAAATAATAATGATCAATAATTTATCAATTAAATAATTAATTAATGATAATTATAAAAATAATTATTTACATAAATAGTCCTGGTTGTTATTTCAGCCAATGGCTTGATCCCAAGGAGCCTCTCAGTCCATCTAGGGAGACCCGGGATTAGTGGGAAGTCAGTGGCGGCCACGATGCAGAGAGCGGTCTTGCTTGACAATGCCCGAATACAGGGCATTAGGACAATCGTCCTAATGCCCTGGCCGACTGCTGCTAGCCTCGCTAGGGTTATATCGCCGCATCTCCCTTACTATAGGGTGAGGCGTGATATACAAGATTTTGCTCTCTACAATCCAACCATACGTCCGGGTCGAGCACCTGACCCACGTGGAGAGCGGACTCGCGACCTAGCAATCACTGGCGCGGCCAACATGGGTCTGGAAACTGGTGGCACAATTATGGTCCGGGTTGGTACCACCATGCAGCTGCGGAAATCCCTCCAAATAGCCCAACATTGGTTGGGTTGTGTTCAGGGTTCAGCAGCTGCACAGCCGGGGATGAGGACCCAGCCGACACAGCAGTTGTGGGACCTGTGCGGTATTGGCGGAGTCTAGTGTGGATGGCGTGGGTCGACCCGCCTGACAGGGAGACCCGTAGAAACGGTGGTGCCGCTGGCCGCTTGCGGCATAGTACAGGGGCCCAACCGGGACTAACCAACCCGGGAGGCTGCCCCACCAGGTCGCGCATAATCCCGATGTGATTCGTCGTACCGGTTGGTGACCGGATGGTGGGGCCGGCAATCACACTCGGGGAGGTACGGGGGCCCTTCCGTTCGGCGAGTTGGCTACCGCTATGCCATGCATCCATAGGCGAAGCCAAACCCTGCAGTTTATCAAACTCTGCTGTGGCGTCTGTCTCCTCTTTTTTTTTCAAGCCTTCACTTTCACATAAACACACTATGGCAGCGCAAATACGAAATGGAGCACGTAATACAGCGGCATACCCTTCTCCCACCAACACAGCACTTTTTGAGGTGGAGTTCAAGAATATTCGTGGACTCCATACAAACCTCCAAGCCGTCCATCAGCACCTTGAGACGGCACGGCCGGCACTGTTTTTTGTTACTGAGACGCAAATACGCCGCCCTGATGATACGTCTTACTTACTCTACCCCGGCTGTATGATAGAGGAAAATTTCCTTGAAAAGCCGGGGTGTGCGTGTATATCAGGGCGGATGTTTGTTGTCGCCGCTTGCGCTGCCTAGAGGACCCATCCTATTCTGTCCTCTGGCTACACGTGGACCATGGCTCTTCTAGCCGGGTTTACATGTGCCCATACCGCTCCCATCACGGGGATACCGAGGTAACTCGACTCTTCGACCACCTGAGTCAGGCGGCAGATGTTGCGCAGGAGCGGTTTCCGACCGCCGAAATGGTATTTTTGGGAGACTTCAACGCCCACCACGAGACCTGGCTGGGCTCTCTCAAAACTGGCCATGCGGGACGGGCCGCCCACTCATTCGCACTGACGCATGACTTGACTCAACTGGTACAACAGACTACCCGAATACCAGACATATCAAGTCATGAGCCCTCTTTGCTAGACCTACTGACGACCCACCCAGCCCAGTACAGTGTTTCGGTACGAGCCCCACTGGGTTCCTCCGACCACTGTCTGGTCTGCGCCAACGTGCCAGTTACTGCACCTCCACAACCTGTGGTGATAAAGCGACGGCTATGGCATTACTCGTCAGCGGATTGGGACGGCATGCGAGACTATTTCGCATCCGTTCCGTGGTCTGAGCGCTGCTTTGATGGAAAGGACCCAGCGGATTGTGCTTCTGCCGTCGCTGGTAAAATCAGCTTGGGTATGGAATATTATATTCCACACACTGAGGTCACCAGCGCCCGCAGAACTCGGCCTTGGTTTGAGCGCGAGTGCGCTGATGCTGTTCAACGGAAACAGTCGGCTTACCGCGCGTGGACTAGGGCACGAGTCGAGTGCGATCCGAATGCCGGGCACCTCAAATCGGCGTATACCAGGGCCACTAAGGACTGCAAGAGGGCATACGTCAGAGCGGATGCCCAGCGCATAGCACGGCTTGGTCAGCTACTCATGTCACATCCCGTGGGTAGCCGTGGGTACTGGCGACTGGCCAAAGCCGTGCAATCTAACTTCTGCCAGCCTTCGCTGCCCCCGCTGCGTTACCCTGACGGTTCACTGGCTCACGAGCCGCACGAGCAAGCAGATATGCTGGTTAACCTCTTTGCGGCTAACTCCCGAATCGACGACTTTGGCTTGCAGCCGCCAACACCTGTCGCTTGTGACCACTCAATGCCTGATATTCGTATCAGGCAATGCGACGTTCGCGCTGCACCACAGTCACTCGACGTCCGGAAAGCCAGTGGCCCTGATGGTATCCCAGCGGTGGTTCTTAAAAAATGCGCAGCGGAGTTAGCTCCAACGCTGACGCGACTGTATCGCCTGTCTTATTCCTCGGGATTGATCCCGGGGGCTTGGAAAGAGGCAAACGTACAACCGGTCCCCAAAAAAGGAGATCGGTCCGATCCGGGCAACTATCGACCCATAGCTGTCACCTCAGTTCTCAGCAAGGTGTTTGAATATATTATTAACGCACAGCTCATGTGTTACCTAGAAGATCACTCCATAATTAACGACCGGCAATATGGTTTTAGGCCTAAACGGTCAACGGGTGATCTTCTGGCGTACGTCACACATTTCTGGGGTGAGGCTATGGACAAGCATGGCGAGTCACTGGCTATCAGCCTTGACATCGCCAAAGCTTTCGATAGGGTCTGGCACAGTTCGCTTCTTGCCAAGCTCCCGGCCTACGGTCTGCCATCTCGACTGTGCAGCTGGGTTGCCGGTTTTCTGCATGAGCGCAGCATTCGAGTCCTTTGTGACGGCCGGGCTTCTGAGTTCATGCAGGTTAATGCTGGTGTGCCTCAGGGGTCCGTCTTATCGCCCACTCTCTTTCTTCTGCATATCAATGCTATGCTGTCCGTGGGCAGCATACATTGCTATGCAGATGACAGTACTTTGCATGGGCATTATCTCGGACATTCAGCGGCCAAGCGGACTGACATCGGGGAGAGAAGACGGCAACTTGTCATTGAGCTCGATCAGGACCTAGAGCACATTTCCCTATGGGGATCTGAGAACCTGGTCGAGTTCAATGCCAAGAAAACACAGGCATGCGCGTTTACAGCAAAGGTATCTCCTTTCCTTCCCCTCCCAACTCTTCGCAACACACCACTACCACTGCAGGACAGTATCAACATACTCGGTATGGATGTTCGCTGCAAACTTAATAACAAAAATTACATCAAGAGCGTTATTAAAACAGCTTCTCATAAACTCGGAGTGCTGAACAGGATGAGGCGGTTTTTCACGCCGCGGCAGCGGTGTCTTTTATATAAGACTCAGATTCGTCCCTGCGTGGAATACTGTTCTCACCTGTGGGATGACTCCGCTCAGTACTTATAGACGCTCTCGATAGATTGCAGCGACGGGCAGTCCGGATCATTGATAGTCCTGAGGTCACCAGTTCTCTAGAGCCTCTGCAGCTGCGTAGAGATATAGCCTCCTTGGCAGTATTCTATCGCATATACCATGGTGAATGTTCCGATGAGTTATTCCAATTGATTCCTCCTTCTCCTTTCTTGTCCCGAACAACACGTGCAGGACTTAGAGGTGTCATCCTTATATAACTTATATAAATAGCTCGATATCATTTACAAAACATAAACTTGCAAGGTGTTTCGATTTTTCTGATGAGAAGTGTATGATAAGCTGCCGGATTCTCTTAAAACCGCAGAATCCATAAATATTTTTAGAAATAGACTCCGAGAAGTGTTATATAGTGTACTACTCAATTAATGAATTTATTGATAATATGTATTGTGAATGACACTAAAAAATATATTATTCTTATATATAATTTATCTATTATTGTAATACATTTTGATTTTTGATTTTTTTTTTGCCATCTAACCAATAACTATCTAAATTTGACATTGAATTTTTCTTTACCTTGCGAAAATTTTGCGACATTTTTATTGACATTGAACTTTTTTTTTTTATAATGACATGATTTTATTGAATTATCTGAATTTAGGTGGTACTAGTTATTAAATACTTAAGACTGTAATATAACTGATCATCTTTTTTTTCTGTAGGTATTTATTGTTATGAATCCATTGTGTTGTAAGTGTAAGCTTAATACTAATAAGTCTTGCATGTTAATGTTAATAAATTGTGTATAGGTAACCATAATGAACACACTAACCATAATCAAAACTTTTTCACACCAACATGGTAAAACATGGATTGGACAACCACAGTTCTAACACCCTACTATGTATCCATGTTTAGCAAAATAAATGATTGATTGATTGATATATTATTGATAGATATAATTATTTTTTCTATTCTAAGCTAGGCGTGTCACGTTTACTGTGCTACTGTCTGCGTAATAGAGGCTGTATGAGGGCCCCACCAAGATCTTCGGAGCCCAAGCTAGCCTCGCCTGCTAGCCTGTACACACCTACTGATTGACAGACAAGGCTCCGGCGCGGGCATTTTATGAAAGGTTTTAGCACTTTTTCACTGTCCATACCTACAATTTAAAAACATGATGTCAGTATCTGCAACCAGATATATCAATCAAAACTATTAAACTAAGCAACGAGGCGATGTGTTTATGTTTTTTCTATGTAGTTTTTATCTAATGATGAATTGCAAATACGCTCGCAATTATATACTTACTTATCAATATAATGTATTATAATATTGTGCTTCCTGATTCATAATAAGTAGGTACTTAATGTATCTATATCTATAGCGTATGTAGGCTAGATGCATTGCTCCGATCGATCGACACACTAAAGTAGGTAGGTAATCATCAGTAGACCTGTTTCATACATTCACATCACCCGCCTGCGTATGAAGCAGGCGAGTGATGTGAATGTCTCTTGGAAATTAATATGTAAGTACTCACAAAGAAGCGGGAAATAAAGATTTCTCATAGGATACCCTTATCACTTTATATTATGCTGGGTGCCTACTCGTAGCCTCACGAATGAAAGTTATCTATAACGCGGAAAAGAGTATACTTTGTACGTGACTACAATGGCGCACTCTCGTCTACATTGAAATTTTATAAATGTGGATATAACTAAATTTAAAGTAGATATATCTAGGTCTAAATTCTGAAACCTCAATCATGCAAATGAATTCAGCTGAAATTTTGTACATAGATAGAATACCACCGTATATAGGACATAAGTGGGAATAGGTTGCTGTTTTCCACCGGGACATAGGCTACGGGATTGTTTTCACCTGGGGTATTATTTTATTTGGAAACTGATTGTACATATGTAATTGTATTTTTAAAGAGTACTAGTAACCGAAATGACTCGTATTTCTGTTAACCCCTCCAGCAAAACTACATTACTTGTGTTAGGAATGGGTTCATGTCGGTCCCGTGTAAAAGCCAGGATTCGAACCCGGGAAAAAAACTAAGCTAATCGTTTTACGAATACAAAAATCGACAAACGCATTTATTTCAGGGTTTTCGAACGGATGTTTCTATCCTTCACGCATTAAGTTTTCGGATGGACGATAATTAAAATAAATAGGTACCGAATAAAAATAGGTTTTATTACGAAGGGCAGATTGCAATGCCAGTACTCATAATAAAGCATTTAAGTAAAGTGAAATGAACTGTAATTTTCTCGACGCAAAAGTGAATGAGTTGATGGAATTTAAATTATTTCCTTCCTGTTACAGGTCTAAAAGAATCTACGCAATTCATATAATCCCTGTGTTGTAATACTATTAACACTTTTAGATCGGATTTCACTATTCATAGAAACCGAGATCAATAAAACCTACTCTACGTTATCACTTTTTACTCAATACAACAAATTCTATTTAGTAGAACGGATTTTTACTGATTAAATCCAGCCTTAATGAATGAAAAAAACTTGTAAGAACTGTTGTTAGTTCAAGTCTCTCTTGCTACTGCTTCTTCTTCATTCGAGCGTCAATCCTGGTGGCATCCAAGTTGCATCCAAAGCCTTAAATTTCTGTCTGGTCTGTGGCCCGCTCCCTTATTCCTCTTTTCCATGATCTGCGGCCCGATTCAGTAGCGCCACGTTTGCTAAACGCGTGATTCAATTCAATGAGAAAGAAAAACTTTGGTTTTCTGTATGCTTCGTCAAAATAACAGGTTTTCGTGAGGTTATTAAACTTTCAGGATCACTCATAGTTTGATCCGTTTTTAATTAGATTTCGAAATTTTATAAGTTTTCGTTTCATCCGTTTTAAAAACGCATTTGACACAGTAAGTCACCAGAAGCTTTTACAGAAGATGTATAACATAGGTGTAGAAGGCACGGCTCACAAAATATTCGAATCATATTTTAGAAAACAGACGACATGTTGTCAAGATCTATACCTACACCAGCACAATACAAGACATGCTATACGGTTGCCCACAAAGTTCTGTGCTTAGTCCTTTTTTTTCTTTTTCTTTTTTTTTATCGTGCGGAAATCCCTTCGGATACCCCCCCGCGTGCCAGCGGGGGCGGTTATGTCGGGCTTAAACCGACTAAAACCGCACGCCCTCTCGGGTCTACAGACGCCGGGGTGTAAGGTTGCCGATAGAGCATATCCCTCGCACCCCGACTGACCCTGGGCCATCTCCGGTTTCGAGATGCCCCCCTCGGGTTTGGGAACCACGGTGTTCCCGTCTTGCCCCGGTTTGGGGGAGGGGCGCTAGTCGCCCCACCGTCCCGGCCTGCTTCTGCTGGGGTGACAGGTGGCCTCACCCGCCACCCCCATGCCTGCGCTCATGGAGGACGGAGGTCGTTAAGCGCTGTCCCTCAGCTTCGTCCCTTATTGTTTTTTAATATATCAACAACACTAGTGATGATACCTACACAAATACACACATAATATTTTAACAGACGCTCAAAAAGACCTAACCCTACTCAATGAATGGTTAAAATATAACTTGCTCACAATTAACACATCCAAGACGTCGTTTTTGATTTTTGGGGCAAAAAATAAACGAATACCCGATTACACTCCTCTTACAATAAACAATGACATCATAAGTCGATCAAGTCATGAAAAATATCTAGGTCTGTGGCAGGACGATAAATTAACCTGGAAACAGCACATTGAGCATGTCAAAACAAAATGAATGGCAGTGCTAGGGGCATTAAAAATACATCAAACTGTATACCATACAAAATAAAAAACATTATCTATAGTTCTTTAATTAAATCACATCTGAATTACCTGATTGAAATATGGGGATCGGCTGCAATTACCAATCTACGCTCACTATAAAGAGTTCAAAATAAATTAATTAAAACATTATACCACTACCACAACCGTACTCCTACCAAACAGTTATACACACAAACAGAACTACTTAACTGAATTTTTTTAATTTAATTACGTCATAACGCCTTGATATCAAACGCTTTTTTTTAACATGGCCGCCTAAAAATATTCTTTATTATTTTTATTATTTTAAATGCCCATCTCGTGACCAACTCGATTACAATATAACCAATAGATTCGATTTTTAAAACTTGTCTAATGTTGGCAGTATGTACGTGAATTATAACTTTTTTCAGTATTAAAAAAAAAACAATAAGTTTGCTAAAGAATTAGCGGGAAAACGAGATTCAATATAAATAAATACCTTGTGTTAGATGTGGTTAAAAATGGTTTCGGAAAGTGATTCCAGTGACATGGATATTAATTTAACTGCCGATAAGATTAAAGAACAGGCAAAAGCTGTTGTTAATAATCTATTTTCAAATTATTCTAATTTTACTTTAAATTTTAACTGATAATCAATATACCTGTTTCATTAAATGTGTGTGTAGTATTTTAATTTCCTCACATAGTCGAAATGAAAAGTAGAGTGTTTACCTCGGGTGAATGTCAACATTTCACCCTCGAACTATTAGAAAAGACTATTAGAAATATCTCGGGTGAAATGGCTGACTTTCAACCCTTGTCTAACAATCTACAATATACTATAAACTATTACTCTGTATCAAATTTTAAGCGAACTGTATTAGGTTCTAATAAATAAATTCATTAAAAAAAAAAAAAAAATTCTTTAAACCCAATTTTAAATTGGCTTTGGTGAACTTTCACGTAAGTGACGGCCGTCTGACTCCCCAACCCCGAAAGGAATGCCTGCGCCAGAGCCTCGTCCATCAACCAGCAACCAGCAGGTGTGTACCGGCTTGCAGGTGAGGTTGACTTAAGGTCTTGCTGGGGTACACCGAGAGGGTGTTCACATTCTTCCAAAATGACTTATCAAGATGTTATCCTTTGATATTAAGTGCCCTAATATCGATATCTTATACTAGCTGTGCCCGCGACTTTGTCCGCGTGGATTTACATTTTGAAGGAATATTTTATTTTTATTTTCTTGCGCGAATTTCTTTTTCTAAAATACAAGTCGTCTATGATACGTCTTATAATAATCGTCCCGTCAAAATCGGTCCAGCCGTTCCAAAGATTCAAACAGACAGACAACATGTTTATAAATTGCTTTCTTGTTATATGTATCGTTCATACACTCTTGCATTTATTTAAAACCTTTAACCATTTTAATACTGCAAACTGACAATTCAAATTTATTTGATTGTATGGAATAAAATCTTTCATAAGTATAGGTTAATATGTCTGTGTTCAATATTCTACGAACAATTACGTAATACATCATAAAAAGGGCATGCAGTTCTCAGAAACTGGTGAACCGAAAAAATGCCTAAACCAAATTGAAATGTCAGGGCCGTATCGAGAAGATTCCATTGTAGAGTCGCAGGGATTCTGATATTATGAACCGAAGTTACCGATTTATCATGACCTGACATTGAGGTACACAATAACCGAGACGTGACTTGCGTCTATTAGTGAATAATTAAAAATACATTCAACAAAATGTTATTATTAACCTGTTGTGAAAAACATATTTATTTATGAACCTATTAAATATACCTAACGAAACTTATCTGTGGTATAAGTTATCTTCTTAGTATGACAATGACATCACATCACTTTTTTATTTTTCGGCAAATCTAAATACCTACCAGATCTCTACCTACTTATTTATCCTACCAATATAATAAATGTGACAGTTTGTGAGAATTTGATGTGAACGGGTGGTATTTCTATTCTGGATTTGGATGAAATTTGGCACACATTTGCGTTTTATCTCGGGAATAGCTTCAGCTTCAGCTTCGGGATCAGTATTCGTATCCATTACTCATGTATTTAATTAGGAATCTTAACAATAATATTTTTCTTCATTCGAGAGGTAATTTTCGCTAGCCCGGGACTTGGTCTCAGACTCCTCCCTTCCACAATTTGGTTTACTTATCTTATCTCTTATCTTAACAATATTACTGACAAGTAATTCAAATGAAAACAGAGACATTAGCACCTGTTTATCATAAAATATGTTATATTTAAATTTTAGTTTTATGCCAATCATGGCGCCATTGAAATAGCCTATGTATGCTTGCAACACTAAAGGATATATAAAATAGAACTCTTAAAACAAAGATGGCCCCTCGCACTCTTGCATTCCTAAAGCTACACCACAGACCTAATAATAAGAGGTTATTATTATATAGTCCTCTTAATATCAGTTCAGTCGACTGAACCAACTTCAATACTAATAACGTGTCTTTTTTCATCTACGTTATCACTATTTCTTCATTCGAGTGCGAAGTCCGATTGTATACAAAGCCTAGGCTTGGGTCCTACTTCTCTTTTCCATAATTTGGTATAAGTGACCTACAGGAGCGACTGCCACCTGATTCCCCAACCGCGGGAGCAAAGCCTACATACGCTTCATGTACAACTGATGTCTACAGATCTATCTCTTTCTGCATCACACGCTTCGTATTATCTATGGCAATCGTGGTGTAATCTATTATATAGGTATCTTAATTTATGTCTACATCATGTCAAGACACGAGAATAAATGAATCAATTCGCCTGCCCATTTAATTTTCCACACTGCACTGTCTTGTACATAATATAACCGGCCCGAGAGAGGATTTCTACCTAAATTGTTTTCAGATCCGAATAGATTCCTTATTACCATTTTAATATCCTAACATCAAGAACAATGTTACCAATCGTTAGCAATTCTCTATCTATTTTTTGCATCTGATTATTATTTCGTCACTCATATCCCTATAGGTAATATTAGTAGCTAATCCACATTCATATAGATTTATCTCCGAGATGCAGTCGTGACGACAATAACCTTCATGTTCTCAAATAGGCTACATGGATTAGAATACAATAGACTTAATACACCTTACAAGTAATTAATAGGCGTATGTGTTATCTATAACTACATGTCTACGCCAAAACCTGTCGAACACACTTTAGTAGCTTCGAAACTTGACGTCTTAAATAGTGCTGTTTCTGGTTTTGAACAAGTAAGTAGTAGGTATACAGGATGTCTTTGTGGAGCTTTTGTCACAATTTTTATAGGTTCCCGTTTCAGTTAGAGGATTCTCTCACATAAGTTCAATTAAAACTGTATTTTACCTACGGCGTACGTAAAACGTTGGAATTTACTTTGGATTTTAATTTTCTTTTTATATGAAAACTGTTTTACAAGAAGTAGAATAGAATAGATTCTTTATTCGCATTAAACACACACAGCAACAGATTTTACATTGTTTATACCTGATAGGCGCGTGTGTTTCTCCGATTTATCGGCATGCTAAATTTGTCTTAAAATTAATGCAATTTACATAGTTATACTTCAAGTAGTAGTCATAAAATGTAAATACGCGTTGGTCAATTAAAATAATTAATAAAATGAAAATTTAAAAGAATAGGAATTAGATTGAATAAAAATTACATTATTTATTATTAAGTAGGAATACAATTTTATGCATAAAGAATCATTAATACAATATAATAACAATGCATAAAAATGCATAAATTTGGACAATTTACTTATTTTTTATTTAATAAAATTACTTTTCCTTTCCAAGAATACATTCATTGTGTAAAAGCACTTTTCAGACAAACATTTAAACATTTCCCTTCTAAATTTTGGAAACGCTAATTCTCTTAGAGTTCGTGGAAACTATCGTGTCGTTACAATTGATTAAGTGTACTTACTGATCGTGTCACATTTTTTATTCACGCACGCTTTCTCGAACAGGTTTGGATTATTCTTGACAAATAAAGCTATTTCGAGTATGTAGATGGAAGTAATTGTTAATGAACTATTTTTGAAAGGTTCTCTGCCGGAGTCCAGTGGGCGCAAACCAAACATCGCCCTAAGATTTTTTTTTAAATATATTTAGGACACGTCAATTTGACTTCACCTCGCCTTATGGTAAGCTGAAGGTAAAGTATCAGGAAAGAGGGTCACCATTACATACACGTACCATGTTAACAATGGTGGCACTCAGCTTGACGGCCTCATCAAAAGAGGATTCTCGTCGCAGCACCGCGTGACACCCACCGGTCCCACTAGTGCTGCGACCACAATCCCCCTGCCCGGCTATGCACTTGCTGACCCCTGAACGCAATCAAACCGAAATTGGATTACTAAGGAGGTTTTTTTAATACTCTATTTATATCTGTGGAATTGCCCCACAGTAGCACGCCATACCTGAGTACAGATCCGTATTAGCCATGGTACGCTGTTAAGACAGCTTTTTCACCGACTTGTTTTTACAGGTTTCTGAGGGAGTAGACAAATTTATGCATACGAGCACTTACGTTTTGCACGTGTGTTTTCCAGTTACAATATGTGTCTAGTAGCAATTTAATAACCTGAACTTCGGAATTTAATTTTATCATTAATTTTTATTTCAAGTTTATAGCAATAGCAGTTATCATGGTGACGATTATCGCAGACTACTACTGAGATATCATCTGCAAAAAGTACACACTTAGGCTCTATAAGTTTCGATAAATTATTGAAGTATAAAAGGAATAAGAGCGGTCCCTATTACACTACCTTGTGGTACACCGTATTTATTCAAGCTATAATTTGAATTGAAATAATTTTCTGTTTGTTTTTTATCAATTTGTGCCAGTATGTTTATTGGCATTCTGGAACCCGTAACACAAGCTAGTTAAACTATGCTTACTCTGGGCACAGATTAATAAATAGTTACTAACGTAAGTCTGGGTCAAGAAAGTGTTGTGTAGAATGTCGTAGAATGTTTATTTATTAATATTATTATTAATAAAAATAAAATACAGGTGATCGCCAGCTAATGATGATGATGATAAAGATGATATAATGAGTTTAAGCCGGCTAATGCCCGGCATTAGTTGCAATGTCTCTTCGTACAATGCATTGCGATGTCTAAAAGTGTTCAGGTTTCAATGTTTTTTTTAATTTAGATACTATATATATTTTTAAGAGAATGAACAATAAATATTAGAGTTAACGGGATATTTACCATGTCGTTCTAAGAATGTCCGATATTTCGGCACTGTTGCAAGCGCCAGGTCCGTGATCATGGCGCTTGCAACAGTGCCGAAATATCGGACATTCTTAGAACCACATGGTAAATATCCCGTTAACTCTAATATTTATTGTTCATTCTCTTAAAAATATATATAGTATCTAAATTAAAAAAAACATTGAAACCTGAACACTTTTAGTGACCATGATAGTTTAAATACCTATATTGAACAATAAATATCTAATTTTGCACGTCATATAATTGACGTGTAAAATAATACAATCAAACAGCAACTAAGATCAGATGAAACCGTGATGACTCCAATTACAATGTCTTCTTTAATACATCAGAAATATAAGAACCTCATCTACAAATGACGTCAAATCTCGTCAGTGTTAATACAACCGTAAACTCGTGATCAATCTACTCGGGTGTCGGATAATATTCATTGACTACTTAACACGTTTCAATTGCCCAACCATGCCTTACATTAAAAAGTTATAAGCAACTAGCAAAAACGGCCTGCCCGATCTCATCGTGCTGTTAATAATACATCTCTATATTTCAAAACTAGCCTTAACACATGGTTACGTACTCTCGTTTCTAAAAAAAAAACAGGTTGAAAGTTTTGTAAGAGGTTCTCTTCCTTGCAACATCGAAGAGCCGTACACGATTGAGTCGAGAGACCATCCGAAAGGATTTTGAGATGGCAAATTAGCCAGCCTACTCATAGCTTCTTTATAATTCGCTCTACCCGAACCACTCTAACAGGTACATCCTCCTTGAAAGAGAATGAGGGGTGTCCAAGGTGTACGCAACCTCGGTTTCGTCTACATCTACACTAATATTATCTACATTTACACTTATATATCATATAAAATATAATAATATTATAAAGAGGAATGATTTGTACTTTTGGATTTTGTATTTTTGTATGTAAGTAACGAATAAACTTAAAAGCTACTGGACGGATTTCAATAATTTTTAACCGTTAGAAAGCTTCATTATCATTGAGTGACATAGAAAAAATTCCTAGATAATACTAGAAAAAAATAGAGATCCGTAGAAATCCCTACTAAAAACAACCCAAAGTGGAAAAAAATTGTCATCAAATATCTTTCATCCCATGCACTGCTTAAAGTGTTGAGAATAGAACAAAAGAAACTATAATATTATACCATAATGTTCATGTAGTTACGTCGCTATAACATTTGTTTTTCATTTTTAAAGTTGATTCAAATGCCGACAGAATCAGACTATATTATAAATACCTTTGTATCACATAATTCTTATTCAAATAAATAATTTCGTATTCAATACCTGTTGATTATTTTTTGAATTATTGAAATTGAACATTCCATTCAAAAGATATTACGAAATAAAAAATAAAAAAAGGTTTATTTGAAATTTCGACCTGTGTTGAAATAGGCGATTACAGTTCGTTGGTCGCGATAATCGAAATTTACGCGGGCGGAGACGCGGGTTGTTACTCTGCTGTTGCTAGTTGACTTATAAAGTAGTAAAGTAGTGGAGAGTATTAGTAGTAGTGCCTATCTAACATCTCGTATTTTAAATTGTTATAGTTGTATAGAAAATTAGCCAGGAAAATATATTTTAATATGTACACGTACAAATGAATTTTTATATTATTTGACGCATATGGTCTATCTTTGTGATTATACTCGTATACTTAGTACATGTTTACCATAAACTTACAAGGTACAATAGTATTTACGATGTAAGTCACTATATTATAATTACAGTGAATTTTTCATAGTCGAGCAGTATTAGAAGATAATTATACCGGGTTTATCGAAGAAAAAAAACTGTAATTACCTCATTACCCTTTTCAGAACTTGTGTCGAATTATTGACACCTTGACCTAGCTAGGACAACCGTGGTATCGAACCTGTTTTGACCTCTCCCCTACATATGCGTTGGCGATTATCGCTACCGTGACGTCATTAGTTTAGCAATCTGCCGAATCGCGATACTTATTCGTTTCGACTCCAACAAAAACTAATGGGAACAAATATTTTTCCCACCAATCATCTCACGTACCTGATTTTATGAAACAAAATGTGAGAAACATTCGTCGCTCACCGACACGACACTATTGTCGATTGCGGCTTAAATATCAGCGATGATTGCACCGTAACAGTCAAGATTACATAACAAGCTGATGACCATAGCAGTTGATAAGCCTGCGTGCTGCTTAAATCTCTGAAGGTTAGTAGCATTACCGTAACTACGCATGAAGGCGAGCACAGGAGCTGGTAGAAGCCGCAATAGTGAACGCGAAGCCTTGATGGGTGACTAATGAGTAGTTATGGCATGAGTGGAATGTCACAGGCGCACGACATGCCCTACTATGACACACCAGGCGGCAGGTATTCAATGCGTGCTATTTTATAGAGATGCAGTAGACAAAGCTATTAGGCTATGAAAGGAACTGAAACAAAAACTATTCGTAGCAGGATCATACTGATGAACAATCTATATTCTTCACAAGCTGATGCCCGCGGCTCTGCCTGCGTAGAGGTCGGTTATAGTATTTTGACCTTATCTTCGATTCTACTTAACCAATTGCAATCAAACGCACGGCTGATTTTAAATCTGACCAAGACCTTTAGACCTAAGAAAAAAAACGCATCAAAATTCGTTTAGTAATTTTTGCGTACATCGCGAACAAAGAGACAAGACTCCAAAACAAATATTTTTGTGTTTAGAATCATTCATTCAACATAACCCGGGTAATTTTTTCAAATATCTCCAGTGTACAGACACAACTAATTTACAATTTTATAATTGTATAGATAGATAGAGTTTTTAATTGTTTAAACTTACCTGCAATACAATTTTGTCCTTCTCCATTTTTATTTTATTTCGTTTTCTATAAGCTGGGTTTCTGCAACAAATAAAAAGTGTTAAATGCTAAATAAAGATCTTTTAACAAAAACTATATAAACCTAAGACATTTAATAAATTAATCCATGTTTTATTCACCTAGGTCACTTTGTAATACATATTATAAGGACCAGTTTATTTTCCTTGAGTTAACATTAAAACAAGAACATCACTCTACAACTCTACATAGACTATCTACAATGTTTACAGTTACTTATGTTAACTATAGAAGATACTAGGGGATCTAATAATACTATATTAGTGCTCCTATTTGGTAAGAGTTAAAACTAAATATTATTGCGGCGCTAAATAAATAAATTACGATAGGTTTTTATGTTTTATTTTAGTTTATTTGAAACCTACCTAATTATATCAGTCGATACAACGGGTTACGCGCACGTGATGGCTACTGAATTGGGTAAATTTTCAGTTGCGTACAACCGGTGTAGACTATTAGTAAATATATAGAAGTCATTGATAGCCAAGGTGCTACAAAAAAGTTCGAGTAATACCTTTTTTTTTTTTTTTTTTATCGTGCGGAAATCCCTTCGGATACCCCCCCCCCCCCGCCGGCCAGCGGGGGCGGTTATGTCGGGCTTGCACCGACCAAAACCGCACGCCGTCTCGGGTCTTCAGACGCAGGTTACCCATAGAGCATATCCCTCGCACCCCGGCTGACCCTGGGCCATCTCACCACTAACAGCATCGCTCATCCTGTCTCCTCTGAAAGCAGAGGAGTACGGAGAGCGATGTGTTCCCGCCACGTTGGGTATTGGCCGACGATCAATGCCAACCCTATGAAGGGGTCAAGGGGAAGCCATTGACCGCCGCCCAGGGTGTACCGGCCGCTCCGATTCCGTTCCCCCCGGACTGCAGCGGGATCGGAATCGGAGCGACACTCGAGGAGGTTACCCAACACACACCCCAGTTCGAGTAATACCTACTCGATTTTTTTTTGTTCGAGTTGCTACTGGGCAATATGAAACTGAACCATTTATCACAAAAGTTAAAAGTAGCAAGGACAGTGCGTAACCGAAAAGTGATGAAAGCGAAGACCAAATCGCGCATTAGAAAAGCACAGTTAGGCAAGCAACTGACCTCAAGGTCGTTAAAATGGTTCTCCAATTAAACCATTGTGACCACTGACTGTCCTTTTTTTTTTTTTGAATTCAGGAACGGGAGCAGAGAAATTTCGGAGGAGACTGTTGCCTCTTGGCAACTGATATGGGAAGGTGAGGAAAAGGGTAGGGAGCTCTTCCGATTTTTCCCGGACGTGTCGCCTCGACTCAAGGCAGACTACCAGCTCTCCCAAATACTGACTGGCCACGGAAGTTTCAAGAAAAGACTGTCAAATATGAAGCTCTGTGAGGATAGCTTGTGCTACTGCGGCGAGGAGGATGAATGTCGAGGCCACATTCTGTGGAGATGCCCCCTGTATGAGGAACTGAGGGATAAGATGATGGATGGGATCACCCGCGAGGCGGAAGGGCCTGTATATTACTGTGAACTCGTGAGCTCAGAGGTGAACTTCTGGCGATTGAGAGACTTCGCGCATGCCTGGAATAAAATCAGGAGCAGGCTGGAACAAGAGGACAGGACCCTGGATGGCGACGAAGGCGTCACGAGTGCCGTCAGCCGCAATAGCGGCGCCTCGCTAGATGGCAGAGCCGCCCCAGAAAGGGGAGAGGGCTCGGGACAGTATTAGAATATTTGTAGGGAGTCAAAAAGTGCACGCCGGAAAGAGCCATCGCAAGTACGGCGCGCATCTCCCGTGATTCGGTCCATATAGCCAGGATGGCTGGAGGGACCATGGGAGGAAGATGGGATTTGTCCCTTTTTTTTTTTATCGTGCGGAAATCCCTTCGGATACCCCCCCGCCAGCGCCGTATTTTTGTGTTTTAAAAATAATGGACTTTTAAGGGCCATTTCTTTTCATTTAATGTTTCGTGCTCTAAACGATGGGAACCACAGCATGCTCACACAATTTCACGAGGAAATGTTTGAAAAGTTTTACAAATACATTATGCGTATAATTTGTTAATTTGGTATGCGTGTTTCAAGTAATCAATATAATCATAACACGAGGATTACGAGCGTAACCGAAATGAACACGGCCACGACAGCTCCAACGAGACGCAAACCCGTTTGTTGTGTGTAACATTGAACTGTAACCCGGGCCTAGTTAAATATCAATATTCTGTACATTAGTTAGACATTAAAGTTAGATTACCTACTTGTTCTAGCAGTAAGTACTTAAATAGATATTTAATTTTACCAGACCAACCCAAGTGCTTTATTTTTTCTATATATTTAGATCCGAAAAAGAGAACATCTCGGACGGGGTCGAACCCGAATGAATTTTTAAGCAATAAAAATGCTAACTTTTCCTATTCATTTAGATCGGAAAAAGAGAACATCTAGGACGGGACTTGAACCGGCGACGAGTCCCTTGATTTGCTTTATCTTTATCAATTATAACATTAAGCTATCGATATATTTGCGAAAGTTATTAGTTATTATTTTACAATTGTCTAAGTAAATTGTCAATCATTGACCGATCAGGTTGAATTTATCACTAAAAATCTCCTTCTTCAATCTTAGTATTTTTACCCTGGGTATACCCGTGCAGTCCTATTAACACCTTTGCCTTTTTTTTAATGGCATACGCTGTCTTTTTAGGCTCCTTAGTAGCTATATATTCACTAATTAGGTACAACTAATCTATGTCTAAAATAAGTACTGGGCCGCAGCTTTGTCCCATTTTTTTTTGGGTGTGGAAGTGATGTGTGGAGCTTTGTTCCATTCCTTACAATTAATCATAGAAAAAAGTTCATGATCAAGAGACGTTGCTGCGTTCTTTAGTAGTGTAGTTTTTGAATTTTCTCTATATGCAATAGGAGCTTGTCACGTTACATGGGAAACTTGGAAATCATACTTAATAATAGCGTTTGGGGAATACTGATCTATTGAACCTATAGTTTACATTGGATTACATCTTATTTCTTTTATGATTAGGCTTTAGCCAATAGCTTCTGCTTGTTGCAACAGATATCGCAGTAAACAAGTCATGAGTTATGATGAGTATGATGAAGCAGATAGGCAAACGCTTATATAAAATGTTATTAGATTCTGCAACTGATATTTAACAGACTGGTTTTTTACTTCTAGCTCTAAGTATTAATCTTTAGTAACAGCATGCCATCAGCTGACTTTTTCAAAAATATTGCGTAGTTGATGAAGAATCTGCTAATATGTACTGTTGGCACAAAACAACTTTCTCTTCCCTCAGCATAAATCCCGGTAGCATCCAAAGCTTGCACTTTGGAACCCAGGGTCTGCTTTTCTACTCCTTCTTTCCATATTTTATTTATGTTTTCCATTAGGGGAGCGACTACCGGGGGTGCGACTGGTTGGATCACCTCCAAGTTTGGTACACCCTGGGCAACGTGGGCGATGACGCATCAGTGATTGCTCCTCTGGAGTAGCTGGCGTCAACGTCAACGGCCAAGAGTCTGACCAACCGGCCCTTTTCAGGGCCAGCTGACCCCATTGCACGAGGGGGTCGGGGTATGGCCGGCCTGCAAGGCCCACGGGAGGGGTGGTCGCTCCAGGTACCCCTCTGCTGTTATCAGAGGGGACACTGCGAATGGCCCAGGGTCAGTCGGAGTGCGAGGGATATGCTCTATGGGTAACCTTACACTCCGGCGTCTGTAGACCCGAGACGGCGTGCGGTTTTAGTCGGTTCAAGTCCGACATAACCACCCCCGCTAGCCGGCGGGGGGGTATCCGAAGGGATTTCCGCACAAAGAAAAAAAAAAAAGGGAAGCGACTACCGTTTGACCCCTCAACACCAAGAGGAAAACCTGCCATAGAGTTCTCTCGCTTTCAACTTAAGGGTAGTAATATATATCTAATAACACAGTGAGTGTCGTTTAAATGCAATAAAACAAAATTTAAAGACAAGTTGCCAAATTTGGTAGAGTTAACCATGACGTTACGGTTGCTTTTCAGCAGTCACAGTCAGATGGTCACGAGGTGACCAACACGTTGGACCAGTGTAAACAATAACATAACACCGAATAAATCGCGATAGGATCTGTTAGAATAGTTTAATTTTTTCAATATTCGCGTAAACTTCCAACAAAATCAAGTTTAGATTCATTGAGCTTATACTATTTACTTCTATTTATACTAGCTTGGTAAGGTAATTCTCTTCAGTTCAGAACGTAATCGACATCAGAACAGAAGCACTGAATATGTAAATGAATGAATGGGTAAGAACGAACGATCGCTTAATTAAAATGAGCATAACGGACTAAAATTATACAACTTTGCGTCCGTTTTGTAATTAATGTGGCGTTACATTGTTGAAACATCTGTTACGAATGTAAACAGCTACCTCTTGTAGTATTGATTAATACTTACGCAACCATTGCAGTCTTCACTCAAGCAGATATTCAAAACTTATTAAAGGTTTAAAAGATTATATTCGCTCAATGCTCGTAACTTTTGTGTACTTAGAATATTATGTTAATTTCAATTGTAAGAGGTAAGTTCACTTCTACTGCTTCCACCCACGTGGATATCGGCTATCGACACCAAATTTTGTTTTTTTTAATGACAGACTTCTCGTATAATTTTTCTACGCCTATTCCACCCTCTTAGTGGTGGGTTTTTCAAAATATCAAATGTACCTAACTGTAAGTAAGATCAGCCCTGTCCGATCGTAAAGGGGTAGGTAATCAAAACATCTGTCTATCGATTAAACATGTGGATAACGCTATAGGTCACATAATTGCAACTATTTTAATGTTCAGACCTTAGATTCTTAAATACATTACATTATCAGTTCAGATATACATTATCAATTAATTATCTAGAAAACAATGTGTTAAAAAATGTGTAACTGTTTATTTTCCCGAATAAATAAAAATAAATATCAAAATAAAAATATTTTAAGTATTTTAAACGCAATTTTCTATTTTCTATTACTCTAAACAACAACATTACAAAATGGGGCATAAATAACATAATTAAAAGGAAAGTAAAGACAGACCCCGTTACTACCGATAGAACTGATAAAGTTTTATCATGGGATTCATAGTTGGCGAAAAGCGGATTTAGATAAAGGTATTCTTTACAGCACAAATTCTTTCAAACCCTTTAAGGTAGGTACAATTCAGTGCATCGCGGCCGAATGAAGTTTATTCACCAGCCTTGCCACCACCTTGTAATTCTTTTTCATTGTCCTCTGGATTTTATCGGGATTAGTTAACTCCTCTGGCAAAATTATTTAAATAATTGCGATACGGTCCGTGTTATCCGATTTCTTTTTATGCAAAATTTAGCACATAGTCAATGTACCTCACCTCTACGAATAGTTAACTGCGTAACTGTATACGTTCATAAAATTGATTTAGAAAAGCCAGAGTTACACATTTTAGTATCAAAAATATTAGGTAGCTCACTGGAATTAGAATAGAAACGAGTAGAATTATTGAACGAAATAATTAATTATATCTTAAATAATTTTACTTATTTTCAAATAACAAATTGACATTAGCACTGAATCCGACCCTGTCTAACAATTGACAACTAACACGTCAAAATTGATATATTTGTTACCCCCTACCAGTTTGACAAGTGACGACTGGGTTGAAAATATACTTCAACTCACTTTTTTATTTTTTATTACTATGTTCTCCGATATTTACAGTTCGGAGTTCGTACTGAACAGTTCCTTTCATTAACAATAGATTGCTTCTACTTTATATCTATACTACTATTTATATTTCTTTTTTGTAGTTGCTTTCTTATACTAGTACTTGTCTTTTCATATTTGGGGTAAGGTTTTTAGTTATGTATTTATTCAGTATTTCAGTGTCTTTTCATGTCCTTGTATTATGCTGGTAATTAACGTCTATTTTACTTTACATTTTAGTGTCATCTCTGCTATTACCTACATTATTTTTCTTAACTCTTTACTGTATACTCTTTACTTATTATTTATGTATACTGCGGTTTTTATTATATATATATATAGGTTATATTATATATAGGTTATCGTTATATTAATACTTAATCTGGTCCTGGGCGTGGACGTTCTCTCGTTGGAGACCATGGTGAGGGCCGTGGTCTCCGACGGGAGCAAGTGGCACGCCGCCGCCTCTTTCTGCGAGCAGGTAATGCGCGCGAAAGAGACGGCGGAGAGGGAGCGGGAGAGAACCCTGCCCCCCGAGTTTCGCAGTCTGCGGCGAGGACGCCGCAGACTCATCTACGCCCGGGACTACCGACCTCCATGATCGGGGCCTGAGGACGGCAGTTGGCCGACTCGCCGTCCTTACAGAAGCAGGCCGTGGCGGAGGCGTGTCGTGTGTGCCCTACACACGCCTGCCAACTCACCGAAGCGGGATAAAACCCGACCCCACCTGGCGAGGCCGCGGTGGCGGCCAAAGTCCGCCGGCAACCCTGGGGTTATCCTTTCGAGGGCTTACCCGGGGTGCCCGGCAACGGACACTTGGGGAGGACACCGTGCGGTTTTAGTCGAGACACGACATAACCACCCCCGCTGGCCGGCGGGGGGGTATCCGAAGGGATTTCCGCACGTAAAAAAAAAAAAAAAAAAAAAACTTAATCTACCTTATTCCTATTAATAACTGCTTCGATAATTTGGATACAGTATTCTAGAAACTGTGCTCTAGTTTTACCACTAATTAATTGATTCAGACTTTGTAAACTAATTTGCTCTTTTATCCTTTGTTCCAGGTTAAAACGTTGTCTACCGAAAATGGGGCATTCTACTGTCAGGTGGGGAATGTTTTCGGATTGATCCGGGTCGCAGGCGCACGATGGATTCTCCTTGCACTTGAACCTTGTCAAGTTCTCGGAGAATCCTGTGCCCTGTTGTGTATTTTGTAGCATCGAACTTCTTGATAGTGGTGTATGCATCCACCGCGCCAAACTCACTTTTAGTTCCTGGTATCATGACAAGAATTTAGAACAAAATCTTCTTTATATTCGTTTATTTCGTTAAAAAAACACAAAATCTACTTATATTCGTTTCTTTTTCTCATATATCTCAGCTCATATTTCCAGTTCAATTTAACCAATTGCGATCAAACATACGGCAGATTTTAAGTCTGACCACAACAGCATCAAAATACATTGAGTAGTTTTTGCGTCTATCACGCATAAACAAACAGACAAGAATTCAAAAAAAAAATGTCGTTCATTTAACACAGTAAGTTTTTTTTTTATAAATCTCCAATGTAAAGACACATCTAATTTACAATTTTATAATAGAATATACCTACTTATACGCTATTCGAGACGGAGACAAATCCAAAAAAAAACAAAGATGAAAATCTATTCAGCCGTCTTTTTTATTTTATAAGAAAGCCTTTTAAAGCCTTAGGGTTCAGATTAAAAAAAGCATTTCTTAGTATAACTCTTCGCATCGAAACAAAAACACCCTCCAAATTTCAAATCTCTACGACCAGCGGCTTAGGCTGTGCGTTGTCTATAAGTCAGTCAGTCAAGACTTTGAGTTTTCTAGTATATATCACGAATTTATCATATTTTTAATTACGCTATATGCTTTTATATATAGACATAGACAAATCCATAAAATCAAAGATCATGAAAATGTATTCAGCCGTTCTTGAGTTATAAAGAAAGTTTGTACGTTTTTAACCCTGTTAACAAAAAAAAAAGAATAATCAGGAGATAAGATACCTTTTTTTTTCGTGCGGAAATCCCCTCGGATACCCGCCTGCCGCCGGTCAGCGGGGGCGGTTATGTCGGGCTTGAACCGACTCCGTCCCGGATCTACAGACGCCGGAGTGTAAGGTTGCCCATAGCGTATATCCCTCGCACCCCGACTGGTTTCGGTTTTCGTTCCGGTTTCGAGATGGCCGCCTCGGGTTTGGGAACCACCGTGTCCCCGTCTTGCGCCGGTTTGGGAAAGGGGCGCTAGTCGCCCCACCGTCCCGGCCTGCTTCTGCTGGGGTGACAGGCGGCCTCACCTGCCACCCCCAGGCCTGCGCTCATGGAGGACTGAGGTCGTTAAGCGACCTCCGGCACCTGAGTCGCCTGCGACGCGCGGCGAGCATGTTACGGGCTCGGCGGGCCGGGAGAGTTCTTCGGGAGAGTTCGGGAGAAATCTCTCCCGGGGAGATAAGATACCTGGCTATCTTTAACATTTTAGCGGACAGTACGTGATTGGGCATTTTTTTAAAACGTGTCCAGGTTACAAAATGGAATGAAATAATAAAAAAAATTGGTAATACAAAACAAAATTTATAGAATGATTCGCTATTCTTGAAAGAGCATTAAAATACCTACAGTTACCCTATAAATATACAAGTTTGGAAAAAAATAATACTTTCTTCGGACACGAGAGTGGTTTAGACATCCACTTTGTAACTTTTTAAAGTAAAATTATTAAATAAAATAGTACATTCTTAATGGAAGATTTTCGTTTATTTGGTTATAAATATAATATTCTAATATATATAAATAATATTCTAATGTATATATAAATAATACTACAGCATAAGTAAGATAAGCCATGTATTTTTAGTATTTTGTAAAAATGTTACCATTTTGTAACTATTTGGTAATTTAGCTTGGTTAACTTCCGATTTATATCGTGTAACAACCCTCTAATAACGTTGATTATTTTTTTATGATTTACTCTTTCTTTTTAATTCAACGCAAAGTTAAATAAAACAAGGTATTTACTTTCAAAATCAGTAAAATTTAAAGAAATGGTAACAGTAAAACATAAGACAATTACAAAATGGAAAGCTTCGGTTACAAAATCGAAAAGGTAAAGCTTAGTTTACCCTGATAAAAAAATACTGCAAATCAGTACTGAAATAGGATGGACGTAGATGGTAGGACCATGAACGACGGTAATTTATAAAATAAATGAAACTATGCTATTTTAGTAATCAACGCCTTTTATTTCTATTCAGCCTTTTAATTCAGTTCAGTCTTAAAAAAAACAATCTATGTAAAAACTGCCTTCAGGCAAATCAAACGAGCCCAAGCTATCTTCCAGCTCCAGCATTAGACCCTGGTTACCATACAGGATCATAGTACTCGTTATTACCTATGGCTACCTTCCTCCTCCAGCATCAGATCAGCAGCAACAATATTATGATAACATGGTCATAATATTGTATTGTCACGTTGCATGCAAAATTTCAGCTCAATCGCATAATCAGAAGTGGTTGAAAAATTACTTGCAAAACTTCAGCAAGTAACAAGATATCATTATATATCCACTAAAAAGATAAGTAAACACATGCCTGGGGGGAGGGTCGGTGTTTAGTCCTTAGTGGGGTGACTTCTGCCAGGGAATTTACCTTTAACTTAAATGCTAAGACGACAATAGCGTACGCCTAGGTGAGCGAAGCTAGGCTGTTCGGCGCGCACCGACAATTGCTTCATATACGTCCCCGCCGCTCCCAGGCTGCCGCCGCGGCCTGGGTGCGGGCTCGCATGGAGGTCGTAAAGTGGACCTTGGTAAACGCGACCAAGCAAAACGCCGCGTGGTTCCTGGTGGTCGGAATCCCAGAGGACCAAGTACCGACCCTAATGAAGGCCGGACACCGTCTCGCTTTTGGAGTGGGGAGGGTGTACGTTAAGTTCCAGGGTCGGTCCGGCAGGTTTGCCGACGTCCCTCTGGGTTGGGACCCATCCATGGCCACCATAAACCAGGAGCTCAAGCACCTGCCTGCGAGAGAGGAGTCCGATCCTCTCCCAAACGCCCCAGAATCAAGCGGGGAGGTGCCTGCAAAGGCACCACCAACATCCCCCGCCAGTGTCGGACAGGAGGGCGCACCCATGGAGGCAGAGGATGCGGAGGACGTTCTGGCATCAATCTCCGGCCTCCTGGGGAACGACGTCGAACCGGGCGACTTGTTTGCGGGGCTAAAACTTGGGGAGGACGAAGTGGGAACGACCAATGATGGCGTCCCCTTCGTCAAAGACTAAAATCCTCCAAGTGAACCTCCAGCACAGCCGTGATGGGACGGCTCAGTTACGTAAATGGCTGGAGGTTCAACAAACGGCCATTGTCCTGATCCAAGAGCCTTGGATCAGAGGGGGCCACATCCAGGGGCTCTCCAACTTAGGAGGTAAGCTTATCGTGACTGGCGAACATGATCTCCCCAGATCGTGTATATATGTCACAAAAAACTTAAAAACACAGGTCCTCACAGAGTTCTGTTGCAGAGATCTCGCTGCCTGCATACACAGCTGGACGTCGAGGACAACGTGGTCATCCTCGCCTCAGCCTACATGCCCGAAAAAGAGGAGCTGCCCCCGCAAGACCTCACCCGGCTGGTGGACCACTGCGAAAGGGAAAGGGTAGAGGTCATAATTGGGGCCGACACCAATGCTCATCATCCGCTATGGGGCATGAGCACTCAAAACGACAGAGGTAAGTCCCTTGTTGAATATCTTTTCACTACTAACCTTACCTTACTAAACACCGGCCCTGAACCGACCTTCGTCACCAAAAAGAGCCGTACGATTATTGATTTAACACTAGCTACTGAAAATGCAGCGTAAGCCATCATGAGCTGGCTCGTCTCCAAGGAGGCATCCTGCTCAGACCACAGGTGGATTCGCTTCGATCTACAGGCGGGGACACTGCAAACTCTGCCAAAATGCAACCCGAGGAAAACCGACAAGGTCAAATTTGAGCAGCACCTAGCAAATAGACTTGCTCAACAGCGCTCCCCACTGACCCTCGACAACATCATACAGATTGAGGAACAGGTAAACCACCTAATCAAATCTATAATAGACAGCTACCACACAGCATGCCCAGAAACCCTACCTCCCAAAACCCCAGGCAAACAGCCATGGTGGGGCCCAGAGCTAGAGCGCAAGCGAAGGAAGGTTAGAAGGGCTTTCAACAGGGCTATGAATACTTGTGCAGATGAAGACTGGGACGCCTATCGTTCAGCCAAATCCAGCTACAAAAAATGTATTAGATACAGAAGCAAACAGGGATGGCGAAAATTCTGTGGGAACATAGAATCATGCCAACAAGCAAACAGGGTAATGAAAGTCCTAGCACAGACAAAACCGATGGCACTGGCCGCCCTTAGAAAACAGGACAACACACTCACAACATCGCCAGAAGAATCTAGACGCGTACTCATCGAGACCCACTTCCCTGGATGCGTCTTCACGACGACAATCAACTGGCATGATGAAACCATAACACCTACTGCCCGAGACTGGCAGTACGCAAACAAAGTGGTCACACTGGAAAAAGTCCAGTGGGCCATCAGTAGTTTTCACCCTTATAAGGCAGCTGGACCCGACCGAATCATCCATGCTATGCTACAGTGGGGCGACAAACTAGTCGCAAGCAGACTGGAGCGTATCTTTAAAGCCTGTCTGGCACACAGATACGTTCCGAAGGGATGGCGGGAAGTAGGAGTAATTTTCATCCCGAAGCCAGGAAAGGGTGATTACACGAATCCCAAAGCACATCGACCAATCAGCCTGACCTCCTTCATGCTAAAGGCCATGGAACGATTATGCGAGAGGGAGCTGAGAGATGGTGCACTAAAACAGCTACCCCTACATGCAAACCAGCACGCATACAGCTCCGGTAAGTCTACGGAATCAGCCCTCCATCTGGTAGTCAGCCGGATAGAGGAAGCGATCGAACAAAAAGGCTTCTGCCTAGGAACGTTCATTGACATCGAAGGAGCTTTCGACAAAACCAGCTTCACTAGTATTAAGGCCGCCCTGTCAAAACATGGAGCGGAACCGGTACTATCAGACTGGATAACAAACATGCTCAGCAAAACAGTAGTTCGCCTTGGGGAAGAAGATCAGACGGCTCTGATAGCCAAAGGCTGCCCGCAGGGTGGTGTTATCTCTCCCCTTCTGTGGAATTTAGTGATAGACGACCTAATCACAAGGCTGAACAAAAACCGCGACTACACAATAGGCTACGCAGACGACCTAACAATCCTTATCTCAGGGAAGGTAGCGGGAACGGTCTGTAACCTAACCCAACAAGCCTTACGCATCGTAGAAAAATGGTGCGGGGAATTCGAACTATCGGTGAATCCGAACAAAACAGAGTTAGTCATGTTTACGAACAAAAGGGTATTAGGCGAATACCGATTACCCAAACTCTTTGACACGGAACTCCAACTGTCGAAAGAGGTCAAATACTTTGGCGTTATTCTTGACAGCAAGTTAAAATGGAGTAGCCACCTAGACAATAAATTACAAAAGGCTGGGATTACCTTCTGGCAGTGCAAAAGAATGATTGGTAAAAAATGGGGGCTATCACCGAAAATCATCCTGTGGCTTTACGAAACAGTAATCCGCCCCATGATAGCGTATGGTGCTATCGTCTGGTGGCCAAGGACCGAAAACAGCACAGTAGCGGCTAAACTACAACGGACCCAAAGACTAGCCTGCATGGCAACCACTGGATGCATGAAATCTACCCCACCGCGGCAATGGAAGCCATGCTCGGACTCCCACCCTTGGATCTGTTCATCCGCCAAGAAGCAACAGCTGCGGCTATACGCCTAAGGGCACTCAACCTATGGAGCGAGAGAAACACGCGACACGCCTCACTGCTCACAGATCTCATAAAGGAGATACCCATGATAGGAGCAATGAATGATCGTGTGCCCAAACAACACGTATTCGACAAAAAATACAAGATCCAACTTCATGAGGACCACCGCTGTGAGGCTTTATGCCCAACGGAACTACGCATCTTCACAGATGGATCAAAGACTGCTACAGGCACCGGGGCCGGCGTTTTCTCGGAGGACCTTAATGTATCCATTTCAACACCGCTGGGGACCCACAATACAGTATTTCAAGCTGAATGCATGGGGATTACCCTGGCAGCTTCAGCGGTAATGGCCAGGAGAGTGGAAGGCCACTCAATACGCATACTCTCCGACAGCATGGTCGTGCTGCAAGCTTTAAACAGCCACACTATAAACTCGGGACTAATATTGGAGTGCCATCGTAAACTGAACCAAATAGGCCATTTCAACAACATAACCTTGCAATGGATTAAGGGCCAAAGCGGCTCTCGCGGCAATGATGCAGCAGATGAGCTTGCCAGGAGAGGATCTGACATGGTGGTAATGGGACCTGAGCCCATAATACCGATCCCCTTTGCATACCTACGAAACATGGTAAACAAACGAACGAGAGATCAACACAACAGCTATTGAATAAATCTGGAAGTTTGCAGACAGGCGAGGGAAGCACTCCCCGTGCTTGAAAATAGACTGATCAGGCGTCTTCGACAACTGACCAAACAGCAACTGCGCACGGCCACAGCTGCCATCACGGGGCACGGCTCCTTCAATAACCACCTTTATATTTTAGGAATCACCGACAGCCCTCTCTGCAGAGCCTGCATGAAAGAGGAAGAAACAGCGGCACACGTGCTCCTACACTGCCCTGTAACCGCCACATACAGGGTAAAGTACTTCGGAAATACAGGTACGCTCCGGGAGATCGCCAGCAGCGTGAATAGCCTGCTGGCGTTCTTCAATGAGTTGGGGTGGATCGAGTGAAATGCCCACCCTCACGCAAAAACCGCGCCTTGTCGTGGAGTTGCGGATACCAGCTCGCGAAACCATACCATACCATGCCTGCATGCATTTGTACTCGCCTTTATATTTCCATTTAGTAACTTTTTTATTCCACGTTATATGTAACCAAACAAAATGGAAGTAACGCATCTCCAATCACCGACCTAAGATTGCTTGTAAATAAACTTTAATAAAGATGAAACACAAAAATAACGATTTTAATAGCTTATAGCGCGTTTGTAGTTTATCATAATTATATTTCTTTAAACAAAAAACCAAACTTACCAGTAAATATCACAATTACAAAGTGGATGAAATATCCGGTACGGTAACGCTCAGCAAGTTTCGACACGAAATGCGTCAAAATGGTCATTCTCTGACTGCTTTACAAAATGGCGAAGTCTGGAGTATTGTTGCCAGGGAAGAAATCTGTAGTCAGTGGTATATTTTTTGGCGACAAAGTCCATCAAATTACGGTTACAAAGTGTAATTCCATGCACGGCCATAATTGTGAGACATAATATAATGTTACGAAAGATAGTTTATATTGTTAAATTAGTGTTGTTTTATGTTGAATTCTGAAAATATTATCATATTTTGATACCATTCATTCTTCTTTACCCTTACCACTGAAGGAAATTCACGAATAAACTTAACTCGAAACTAAGCCGGGCAATGTGGGACATAGTAAAATCAAGGGTATTCAAAATTATATTCAGTATTATTTTATATTTATCAATCAATTATACACATAATTTGATGTATTACGGATACATTAAATATTAAATATTTTGACCATTGACATTTCATAACAAATTTTCTTTCATTTCTCCATAAAATTAAAGGTAAACTTCTGGGACATGCTCACTTAGAGTATGGTCGTGTAAAAAAAAAATGGCCGATTATACGTCGTAATCCAAGATTTTGATATGGCTCAACGTACTCGTATAACGACGTTCAAAAGCAAACCATAATTTACGGCAGACCTTTAATATCCGATGAACTTTCAAGTGAATATACTTTTGAATGTACCTTGTGTTACAACATACCAAATATTCGAAACTTAATGGCCACATAGACATCTGACCATTTCAAAAAAAATGTGCTGTTGCAAGTGTGCAGCAACACACTCGCACAACGTGATTCTAATGTCCCCCAGGCTTCCCGCTTTCCTACATTCAGCGCGTTCCAACGGCGCGGGAGCGGTGAATAGCAATCTTCGTTGGTAAAAAAAACCTCGTAAGTATTTAGTTGGTTATTATTTCATGTTACTTGGTTGTACAATATAGTATCACACTATAAAATAATAAACACTGATTCCGATTCACGAAGATGTGGGGTAACTTTGAATTGGATCTAGATTATGACCCACAAGGAGACATCAGAGAGTGAAAGTTATAATTTAATCCAGAAATCAGCAACATGTGGGACGTCATTATAAGTTGTATCCAAAACATGTCTTATTAGTTATTGTTGAAGCCCGACATAACCACTGATTTACGGTTATGTTCATGACCTTTTTCGTTTTCGATTCGTTTCTGGCCACAATTGTGACCTAACCTAACCTAACCCTATTACACTGTATAGTACAATGTTTGTTTGTCGCTGCGGTGTCATTCGCCCTTTTTTTTTTTTTTTTTTTTTTTTTATCGTGCGACAAATCCCTTCGGATAACCCCCGCCGGCCAGCGGGGGCGGTTATGTCGGGCTTGCACCGACTAAAACCGCACGCCGTCTCGGGTCTTCAGACGCCGGGGTGTAAGGTTACCCATAGAGCATATCCCTCGCACCCCGGCTGACCCTGGGCCATCTCACCACTAACAGCATCGCTCATCCTGTCTCCTCTGAAAGCAGAGGAGTACGGAGAGCGATGTGTTCCCGCCACGTTGGGTATTGGCCGACGATCAATGCCAACCCTATGAAGGGGTGAAGGGGAAGCCATTGACCGCCGCCCTGGGTGTACCGGCCGCTCCGATTCCGTTTCCCCCGGACTGCAGCGGGATCGGAATCGGAGCGACACTCGAGGAGGTTACCCAACACACACCCCGGTGTCATTCGCCCTGGTGGAATTCGCTTCAATGACTTTTCGCTCCAGCGTACCACGCTAAAAGTTTTTCGCCACAATGACCTATCGCTGCAACGTCATTCGAAACTACGTACGGGACCGACATATAATACATACATACAAATAAAATTGGAGTGTCTGTTTGTAAATAACCGTTTATTACTACATGTATATGAATATATATACGGTACATACACCAAAATAACATTTTTTACAATTTTTGTCTGTCTGTCCGTCTGTCTGTTTGTTACGGCTAATCTCTGAAATGGCTGGAGCGATTTTGACGGGACTTTCACTGGCAGAAAGGTAATATAACAAGGAGTAACATAGGCTACTTTAATTTTAAGAAAAACAATTAGGGTTCCGCGTAAAAAACTAAAACCCTAAAAATCTTAATCCACACGGACGAAGTCGCGTGCACAGGTAGTTTTAATATAAAATGTGACAACGAGTATTTGTAACAAAGTCGAATTTGGGAAAAGAAAGTTTACTGCAAAACAACCTTGTTTAAGTCAAGACCATTAGGATAACGATAAGAAAGACCCACGATTAAGGCGTATCTACTAAACTGCATAACCACATTTTACTCAACAAATTCAGTTTGATTAACAAATTTTTGTAACTTCTCTTGGTACCTTCCTATACAAACAAATATAAGCGATAAATAAGGTATAATTATGATAGGTACCTCTTCTCTATATATAACAATACATGATGCTTAAGATAATACGGTGAAAGTCAATCTGCACGCTTTTCCTGCACGTTTCTTGCTGGTTTATAAGTTACTTTTGAGCAGTAAAATTTAAATAAATGCTGTAAGTAATAATGGTTAGCGTATGAATTTATTACTTTGAAACGGTAATTCAAAAGGTTACATATTATTGAAGTTTAACTTTTTATATCGATAATTCCAATGGTTGACTGTTTGAAGACTAATAGACACTAGTCAAAGAACATTCGTCAATTTCATATACCTTTTTTTGCATCCCCGTCGGGAGGCACCTCAACGAAGCTGACGATGAATATCAGACTCGAACCAACTAAAACTGTACGAAGCTTCATCACATCGGCCAATGTGGCCGGGGAACGAGGTGCACCCAGAGAGACCCCGACCAGCCTTGACCACCAACATTTGCGACCTCAACGTGTTATATAATAGAGAGGCGCGTGCAGAAACACGCCGCACATCCACGCTGGGCCTGTTTCTGATAGAGTGATGACAAGAAGACGGAGATCATTCTGCGATCTCCACCAACCTATGCTCCTTCTGTGGCACGGGAGAGAGCTAGACGTCTGAGTTCCCTTTCCGCCGCCTCTAAAAATAGGCTCGATTTGTAGGTACCTACTTTAAAGATGCTTGAAACTACCATTTTCTAATGGAGAATACGATAAAACGTAAAGGATAAACATTATATTGTGTGAATATCTAGCTAACACCAGGTTTTCAACCGGCTTCGCAAGAATTATCTTGTTCTAACTCAGCAAGAAATTTTAAAACAGAGCCTAAACTCGTTCGCTATTTTGGAAAGAGCTATTGCAAAGATGAACCAGACAAAAAGGTTTTAAGTTGCTCAAACTTGTTACGTTGGTTCTCCTAGAGATCAAGATAGTGAATTAAGTAGGTACCTACTATATCAAAAACACCTTGTTATTTTAGCATATATTATGAAGATACATGCACATCAACAACTTATTACTGTAGATATATATTTAAATAGCTACCTATTAATTATTACTAATGTAGGTACTTAGGTACTTTACACACTTTAGCACTATTTTTTAAATATTATATAACGAAGTAGAAAGGTCAAGACTTCATAGCGTTTAGTTTTTATGGACAAAGACCTACATAAGAAATTGTTTTAACCTGGCGGTAGCCTACAGTTGCTAACTTTGGAACTCAACTATTTTAGTTTTTATGTGTAACAGATAACCATTATCTATATTTTTCTAAATCCCGAATATCTGTTAATACTTCGTTTTTAGGAAAGATTGAAACATTCAGTACCTATTTAATTAAAAATTATTTGAATATTGAACAAGTCTTACTGATTGTCTAGATAATCTGTTTAAAGGTTCCTAAAATACCTTTTTGTATCTTGAAGGGTGTATCTAAAGTTTTTGAAGTGGTAGTGCGATGATTCAGCCTATATACTATATATTCTACCTATCTATATAAAATATATTCTTATACTTAGGCCCAGTGCGCAGATAATATAATAACAGTACAGATTAAATCGTCTTACAAATCTACTCGGAATCTACTCATACTTCAATTTCAAATAAGTACTAGTTTGTGCTTTATCATCATGGTCGTTAAGGAACTGAATCAACTGAAAGTCAATCGATATCTCAAACACAAGGATCGGATTCCAAAGTGTTAATCATAGAACTGGTAATAATAAAACATTGTTATTGAGATTTATATGATTCAATACTCGTGGAAATGATAAGAACCTGTCTGTGATCACAGCTTATACATTACTTGTCTAATGGGCTTGGATACGAGATCTAAGCCTATTTAAAAATTTTAGAAACAAGTTGTTAGTGATTTCGTCATTTGAGTAATAGTAAGCCTCTGTGGCGTAGCGGTAGTGCATTCGACTGCTACGACAGGGGCGCGGGTTCGATTCCCGCTCAGTGCAAATATTTGTATGCATGAATATGTGTATTTGCATTGGTCTGGGTGTTTCTATGTATAATATGTATGTATTTACAAACAAAAAAAAGTATATAAGTATGTTTATCCGCATTCTAGAACCCATAACACAAGCTAGTTAAACTACGCTTACTTTGGGTCTAGAAAGCGCTGTGTAGAATGTCGTAGAGTATTTATTTTATTATTTATTTATTTTAATGAATATTAGTAACCGAAATTACTAGTATTCCGCCAAACTCCTCCAGCTAAGCTAAATTGTGTTATGCTTATGTTAGGACCGGGTTCACGTCGGTTGTGTAATGGCTGGGATTCGCACCGGAGACCTCTCAGTCGTAAGGCCGACTCCTTAACCACTAATCATTCCACCCGTACTCTCGTATGATAATGTAATTTGACTCCTGTACCCAAGAATAGGTACCATAATATTAATATACGCACACGAATACATCGAGAAGATACTCTAGTGGTATAAAAATATAATTGTGGATGCGAATTTAATTCAATTCGTAGTCAATTATAGAAATAAAGAGAAGCAACTAGTACCTTATTAATTATTTTACATTGGGAACCGAAAACTGTATCAGATATGTTATTGTGCTAGTATTATGGAAAAGCCTATAGGGTTTTCTATAGCTTGTGAAATATCCTTGGTAATTATTTTTAGTTAGATGCATCTGCAGTAACTGTGAAGAGCCCGTTATGGGCACGCTATGTCCAGTGTTATGCAAGACGATGTTACAAACATTAATTGTGAAATACATACTGATGCATCTTTGTTACTAGCTATCAGCTAATCTTGCAATCTACTTGCGTATAGGTACACAACATTCGTAAGAAAATTGTTAATCCTATGCCAAAAACCATAAATTTTGCCCGATTACGAAATAAGTTGGTAGGTAAGTGTACGCAATGAGGAGTAAGGAGTACGCTTGAAACGTGTTCTGAATATTTAGGCATCAAATTATACCTATATCTGGTGATGCCCCGCCAAGATCTTGGGGCCTAAGTCAATCGCATCTGTTAGCTGATACATCTGCTGATAAACAGTATATACGGAATAAATAATTTTGATTTCGACTTTGACTTGTGTCACGGGATTGGGATTTTACGGTATACTGTATCTAACCGATAGCAGGCGCTACCATAAAATTCAAGATATTCTCAATGAATTATAGAGGAAGAAGAGAAAGAACCCAAGGGCCTTACAACGACGCGCTAAAATAAACAGTTTCGGGCATCTTAGATGTCTGTAGACCCGAGACGGCGTGCGGTTTTAGTCGGTTCCAGCCCGACATAACCGCCCCCGCTGGCACGCGGGGGGGGAACCGAAGGGATTTCCGCACGAAAAAAAAAAAGAGGGAGAGATGGAGTATTAATGAGTACACCAAAGGGATCGTAATTGTTTTAGATTATTACTTCAAGATTTTAATATTGCTAAATACCTTTTTTTTTTTTTTTTTTTTTTATCGTGCGGAAATCCCTTCGGATACCCCCCCGCCGGAAAGCGGGGGCGGTTATGTCGGGCTTGCACCGACTAAAACCGCACGCCGTCTCGGGTCTTCAGACGCCGGGGTATAAGGTTACCCATAGAGCATATCCCTCGCACCCCGGCTGACCCTGGGCCATCTCACCACTAACAGCATCGCTCATCCTGTCTCCTCTGAAAGCAGAGGAGTACGGAGAGCGATGTGTTCCCGCCACGTTGGGTATTGGCCGACGATCAATGCCAACCCTATGAAGGGGTGAAGGGGAAGCCATTGACCGCCGCCCAGGGTGTACCGGCCGCTCCGATTCCGTTCCCCCCGGACTGCAGCGGGATCGGAATCGGAGCGACACTCGAGGAGGTTACCCAACACACACCCCAGTGCTAAATACCTAAGGTTCTGAGATAGTTTAATTCTCCTGGGACTTCCTGCAGCCGTGACCGGATTCCTATTCCTGAGACTTAATTTTTTTTTTTATACCAATAAGGTGGCAGACAAGCACACGGCCCACCTGATGGGAAGCGGTTACCGCGGCCTATGGACGTGTGCAACACCAGTGGCGTTACACTCGCGCTGCCGACCCTGTAAAGGATAGGGGATGGGAAAAGAGTTTGGGAGGGGATGGGAAAGGAGTTTGGGAGGGGATGGGAAAGGAGTTTGGCCTCCGGCACTCTCACTCACCAAACGGAACGCAACAGTTCAAATACTGTTACTTGGCGTCGATATTCTGTGAGAGGGTGGTGCTTCCCCGGTTAAGTCGGCCCATTCAAACAACGGCCAAAATGACTGTTGCTTGACTCTACCACCTGCAACTTGACTCTACCACCTACAATATACCAGGCACGATGGTCCCTTTCCGCCAATTTTATTTTTCAACGTTTTCAATACTCGCGATTGGTCTACGACAAGGACAATATACCAATTTTCTAGATAATCTCTTCACAAATATGAAACTGTTTGGAAAATCATCGTAGGTTACTTAGAAACTTTTTTTTTGGCCATTTTACAAAAGTAATTTTCTTTACTTTTACCTGCGTTACCCGAAAACTCATATTTGACGTTAAACCATAAGCTATACTAATGTACCAAAAGCTACATTATGACAGTTTTTGACGATTGAAAAGAAAACCAGAGATCGTACAAAAATGCGCCATACATAAAAAATGTGTATTTAAAAAAAATCGAATGAGCTCCAGTGAACTTCAATCAGTTCAGTAGATCTCCGGTTAACCGAGTTTTTCACGCGTTATTTTTGAAAGTCTATAGCTTATGTTTTGATTAATATGAAGAGTTGAAACTTGGGTATGATGTAGCTTTTGTGGATGCTAAAGTTTCCGGTAAGTTTTAATAAAATCGATCCATAAGTTTTCGCGTAACGCGATTACGCGTATTTTGTAAAATGGCCAAAAAAGGTTTCTAAATAACCTACGATGATTTTTTAAAGAGTGTCATATTTGTGAAGAGGTTATCTACAACTTGGTATATTGTCGTTGTTGTAGTCCAATCGCAAATACGAAAAAAAGTCGTATCAATGGCGCAAGGAGAGGTCCAAGAGGCCTGGAACCCGAGAAATCGAGGCCCAGCGGTCCCAGCTCCGCCAGCAACTCATGGAGACATGGACGGTGCGACTTGAGCAACCGAGGTAGGGAGAAGCCACCATTGCGGCGGTGAGGCCGGTCATGGAGGAGTGGTTGGAAGGGACCGCTGTCACCTCTCCTGCCGAATGTCACAGAAGATTACCGGCCTCAGGTGCTTCTTTAAGTCTGTAGTAAGTACGACACGACGCTCCACACATTGATGGAGTGTCCGGCGTGGGCGAGTCAATGCCTGTCGGTGAGATGTGTTTTGTAGTTTTTTGGGGTCTCAGGAATAGGAATCCGGTCACAGTTACCGGGCCTCATATAAACCTGTAGCGCCTGCCCTAGTGGTAAGGCCTTAGTACTCTAATGTTCAAGCATTCGATGCAACCGGGATAAACGTACATACATTTTACAACTATATTTACAATTCTATAGGCTATATAAGAAATATATTAATTAACTTAAAACAGATATAAAAGATTTGATAACGACAAACTCTTAAAACATTCAAATTCAGATTTTGTTTGAAGTTACTCTATTTTATCGCTTGTCTCGCTTATTAGTAGAATAGAAAGCGCGACAAAGGAGACCCATTCGTCGGATTGGATTCTTGCAAAACTGAGCAACACGGTCGTGCATAAAACTTAACTTTGCCTAATCTATATAGGTAAAGAAACAAGAGTTCTGTTGGATAACTCCCCAAGTTACGTGACTGTAGCGCGCAACCCTATTAATATGTCACCTAATATGGATCAGAAATAAATAGGGAATGAAACCAATTAATAAAAATACATGTTAGTATTTTTATTGATAAGTTGAGCAGGCCCCGGGCTCCAAAGTGCAAGCTTTAGATGCAACCGGGATGGTCCGCATTTTTAAATGACTCGCTTCTGAGCTCAACAGAGGTATATGATAGGTATATTTATAATCTGTGCGATATGGTCTAATAACCAATATTTAGGCTACAGCGTCGGACTCCTTACGGCCAGGAGTTTGAATATCACCTAGTATCATATCAACCAACCACACTCGGAAGCAATTAAGCGTCAGCGGTGGAGAGGTATACACCACTATAATATTATAGAAGTGTATGTGACCTACGGTACTAGTAGTCTTCTTCTTCTTCTATTGGACTTACTACAAGAAGCTCCCGTTGGCAGTTCTAGTTCAATAAGTGTACTTAAACAACAATACTGGTAACTTGTTCACGGTAAGTGGTTTTTTACAATTCGTACCTACCTCATATTGCTGAAAATGTGAAAAAAAATGATAAGTCAACACCGATTTAAAAATTAAAAACGTAATCGGCATTGACCTGAATTCATTAACGAGTATAATGAAAAAGGATTAAATTATAAAATAAGCAGATACTTCGCTTCGTCTTCCAAGGTTCCACAGTAAACAGAAAAGGAAAATAAAAATATAACAACAGTGTTAGTAGGTAAGTTCCTCGGGGTGCGAGGGATATGCTCTATGGGTAACCTTACACCCCGGCGTTTGAAGACCCGAGACGGCGTGCGGTTTTAATTATTTTAGTCGGTTCAAGCCCGACATAACCGCCCCCGCTGGCCGGTGGGGGGGTATCCGAAGAGATTTCCGAACAAAAAAAAAAGAGACCACGGAGTATGGAACTATCTAATCTTTCCTTACACCGCGGTAGGTACTGTACCCTACATAGCATAGGCACATGCTAGCTATAGTCTAGCTTTTCAATCTAACATTAAAACTTGATAAATTAACTATTTTCATACGTTTTTTGCAAATCCCTATTTCTAATAACGTAAATCATTCATATAACATAATATCATTCCTTTCATTGATGAAGATTTTAACTGTAAATTTTAACGGTTAATGAAACACTTATAATGTAGTTTAATATCACTTTATAAATTTTAAATTATCAGTTTTTTTGTAGTGCAGATAAAAACTAAAAGTCGAAAACCAGTCTTTTGGATTTTTCTCGGAAAATTGTAGGTTAGGCAAGACCTTATTATTACGTCCCTATAATTTTACATTTACCTTTTTTTTCATTTTGATACGAAAGACTGGAAATAAGGCATCGAAAGGCCGAAAACGCAAAATACGATTTTTCACCCTAAAAATTCATCCCATTTCATAAGCATTTTTTTTTTTTTTCGTGCGGATACCCTCTCCGATTTTCTCAGTAGCAGAATGGAGTCTGCTAAAAGTGATAATGGCGTGTGATGTGTGTTTGATTTGGGGTGAGTTTAATAAAAAAAAAGCGGCCAAGTGCGACTCGGACTCGCCCATGAAGGGTTCCGTAGCAGCAAGTAACATAATAATGCTTTTTTAAATCACCAGTGGGTTGTGGAGTTCAGATGGCAGTCGCTTAACGGAAAGTACCTATCGAAGTTCGCCTGTTTCATAATTAGACTAAAAGCCGACCCAACTGAGTTGTTAAAGGCTCAGAAGATGAAGATGATGAATGTAGAAATGTAACAAAGTCATACCCGCGGCTCTACAGAATTCCTGGGTTCTTAGGATATTTCAATCAGATTTTTTTAGCAAAAAGTTAAAAGTTCCCGATTGGCAGCAAAAGGCTTGCTTCCTATTACAAAGGACTTGACCATGATTGGCAAAATGTGGATCTAAATAACACCTCTTCGGATATAGGTAGGTTTTATTTTTTTGTACGGAAATCCCCACGTGTAGGGTACATGTCGGTCAGCGGAGGTGGTTATGTCTGACTCGAACCGACTAAAACTGCACGCCGTCTCGGGTCTCATGTGTCGGGTGTATGGTGACCCAATGAGACAATTCCCTCGCAGCCTGGCTGACCCTGGGTCATCTACGGCTTTGAGATGGCCCCCTCGGATGTGGAAACCACGGTGTCCCCATCTTGCCCCTGAGAGAGGAGCGCGCGCCGCGCCGCGATCTTGGTAGGTAACTTTATTGTTTTTTTTCGTGCAGAAATCCCCTCGGAGACGCCCCCCCCCCATCAACATGGGGGGGCGTCTCCCCCCGCTGCCGCTGCTGGCCAACGCCAGCGGGGGGCGGTTATGTGGGGCTTGAACCGACTAAAACCTCACGCCGTCTCGGGTCTTCAGAGGGGGTGTAAGGTTGCCCATAAGGCATTTGTCTTGACAAATGCCTTGAAAATATACGAAAAAAATAGTAAGAAAGAGTAAGATATTTACTTAGGTTAGTAAGAAATAGTAAGAAAGAGTAAGATATTTAATGTTTAATTTGCTGCAAGTTACCTATCATTATTTTTAACATGTAAACCCATCTACTCAACACTACATCTAATGTTTCCAAATGAAGACGTAACTTATCCTGTGGTAGTTATTATCTACTCGGTCAACTTAGTACCTTTTTTTTTTTTTTTTTTTTATCGTGCGGAAATCCCTTCGGATACCCCCCCGCCGGCCAGCGGGGGCGGTTTAGTACCTACCTATAGAACGAATACTATATTTAAGTTAATGTGAAATTGTTTTCGAAGGACAGTTTAAAAATACCAAAATAATTTCCTATCAAAGGTTTATCATCGATTATTGCGATTGTGACATTACTTTAATTCATGCTTATCAAGAATCCTAAATGTTTTAAGTTAAGATATATTCAAATTTAAGCGCTCTTATCACAATAATAATAAATAAACCATAGAAAGCAACCAAAGAAATACTTACTATTCTATGCATAAAAAACTGTATCTTAACTATAAATCATACAGCCAAAGCTCACAACACTTGGGTTTATGTTTTTAAAATTCTTCTTTTTGTTAACTCGAAGTTTGAAACTTACGAATTAGTGTTTACGCGGTTGTCATGGCAACGTAAATGAATACAATATGGCGCCGAATGCGCGCGCCTCTGTGAACGAACGCAGACTGGCTGCGGTAACGCCGACCAACGACCACCACCGCGATTCTTCAGAAAGCGAGAGGAAGAACCCAGACTCCAAGCCTGTTTTTGTTGTCCGAGGACAAGTGCATGTTTCCATTAGTGGATAATATAGTACCTACCATGCGCCCACCTTTGCTTTTTTTTTTTAAATTAAGTGCTTACATCCAACGACGTCTCATAATCTCTATCAATCACTATGAATCGGCAATAGCATTACTTAATTACCAATTAGGTAGATACTGAGAGGATTTTATGATATTTTGCTTCATTACTCACCTTGTATCATGTATGATTATAGCAAGAGTACCTACCTACCTACTTTGGTACATGTAAGTATGTACGGAATTGAAATTCTTACTTCAGAACTAGGTACGTAATAGTAGATTGTTATACAAGGGTTGAAAGTCAGCCATTTCACCCGAGAAATAGTTCGAGGGTGAAATGGGTGACATTCACCCGAGTTAAACACTCTACTTTCCATTTTTAATTCTGAAAAAAAGTTATCATTCACGTACATACTGCCAACCTTAGAAAAGTTTTGAAAATCAAATCTATTGGTTACATTGTAATCGAGTTGGTCACGAGATGTGCATCTAGGCGGCCATGTAAAAAAAAAAGCGTCATGATATCAAGGCATTATAACGTAACTTAATTATCACGGACTCCATGGCAAAACTTAAAATTAAAAAAAAAATACTTTCCACCCTAGGGATGAAATAAGCTAACCCGGCTATCTACCCATGAAAATTAAACATTCCGAACAGGAGAGATGAAAATATATTTATAGGTCCTTATTATACGTAAGTATAACCTATATACCTACCACTTATTATTCTTTGGTCTAATACCCTAATACATTGGTGAACAATTATCTGGTATCTAGCTGAATCTCGCTGTAATATACTTTCAGGTTCACATATGAGTCATGATAATATTAGTTATACCTACACGATTATCGATTATCACTTCTCACAAACGAATTGAAATAAGTTTCTTCATTGGGAATTGAAATAGACACATCGACAATGAATGACAATAAGATTTTGAATGAAATAAAATAATGACATAACTGTAATTTATACATTTATTTGAATACAAGTTAACTTTCACATAATAGTCTCCTATTAATTAATAGATAATAATAATAACATACAATTTTACAGGTAAGTCACATTTAGTTAGTAAGATGGCTTAAACAAAACGAATGTTATTATTACAAACTATTTGCAAAACTAGTTAAACAAAAGTAGGTATATCTACTTCGTAATCTTAAATGGTAAGTCATAAGGTACCTACTTAAAAATTATATACTACATCCATTTCATACAAAAAAGTCCCCGTTTTGGACTGATGTTACGAAAACAAGGTTAAGCCAGTTATGAAATGGGGTTTAGCCAGAGGTTTACATGAAAATAAACAAGTAATATTAATATAGTAGTAATAATACATGCTACACAAAATGTAGGTATTATTACATTACATGAGTACGTTAATTCTGTAACAAAATTATAACAATTAATTAAAACAAATGATATGATGCATTCTTGTTGCGTTCTACACAAACGTGCGATACGCTTGATTATATCCTATACATACAGCATATCATTTTTGTATCCAATCCAATAAGATTATACGCCTTCTTAAGAGATTCGTCCTGTCCAAATGCGCACCAAAAACCTTATCCCGTATGTATAGAACTTCATAAATATAATACTAAACTAAAAACACGTAAGTACTGTAAAAAAGCAGTCTGATTCTTTTGTAGAAGAAGAACAGAAGCACTGAACAGACGTTAGTAGAAAAAAATCAACAAAAATATAATTTCAAAGAGTCGTTGTTAGACACATAATTATTTAAAAATATGACATATTTACAATATTTTTACGGCTTTTGCTATAAACAGACTCTACAGTACAATAAACTGTAATTATTATTATTAAAGCCAAAAATAACTACTAAACAGTATTGTCTTATAGGCGTTTACACTTCCAAAACTCGCGTTTATCAAAACTGTAAATGTAGGAGATTTACATTGTATTGACCACCTGATCGAAGCACTTTGCAACGAACCGTTCTTTATCATCCAATTTTCTTACATCGGTGTTCAAGTGACGAGTTAGCATGGCGTCTTGTAGAGCGCTCAGTGCTTCAGAGGTAAACCTCTTTCCTTTAAGATGAGTGATTACTGATGCTTCTCCATGGAACCCTGACTCCACTAGTCCAGGAGGAATATTCAGAGTGACATCGTTAATGAGACCGTTTTCAACAGTCATATTGATAATAAGCTCTTGCGTTGAGGAGTAGACCTTTGATGGTGCGAGTAACTCCGCGGGAACAGGGAAGGCGCGACTCACCGTGAAGACCGGTGTTCTGCCGAAGTTCCAATCCCAGGTCTGTAGCTCATTTTTCAATTCAGCTAGACCTGTTGAAATAGTGAAGTGATTATTTATTCATCAATAAATAAATGGACTAATAGACCATCTCATTAATTCTTACGTCATTATTATTCATAATTCTTATTAAATTATGCCTTTTTATTAATTTTACATATATATTTGCGAAGAGTTAGCTGCCGTGAAATGGAAATATCTAGAAAACCTACAAACTTAACTGGTTTTATTACCCTGAGCCTTCTGAATTGAAAATTCTTCCTTATATACGAAAAAAACGTAGCTGGTGAAACAAGAAGTATTACGTCTTCGAAGGTATGAGTGTACATAGGTATGTTATACTGGGGTGTGTGTTGGGTAACCTCCTCGAGTGTCGCTCCGATTCCGATCCCGCTGCAGTCCGGGGGGAACGGAATCGGAGCGGCCGGTACACCCTGGGCGGCGGTCAATGGCTTCCCCTTAACCCCTTCATAGGGTTGGCATTGATCGTCGGCCAATACCCAACGTGGCGGGAACACATCGCTCTCCGTACTCCTCTGCTTTCAGAGGAGACAGGATGAGCGATGCTGTTAGTGGTGAGATGGCCCAGGGTCAGCCGGGGTGCGAGGGATATGCTCTATGGGTAACCTTACACCCCGGCGTCTGAAGACCCGAGACGGCGTGCGGTTTTAGTCGGTGCAAGCCCGACATAACCGCCCCCGCTAGCCGGCAGGGGGGTATCCGAAGGGATTTCCGCGCTATAAAAAAAAAAAAAAAAAAAGGTATGCTATACTAATAAAAAACCGCCCAAGCGAGAGTCGGACTCGCGCACAAAGTGATCCGTACCATTATCTACCTGTTACCGTTATCATTATCGACCAAAAACGAAAATAAAAAAAATCACGTTTGTTGTATGTGCGCCCCCTTGAATATTCATTTTATTAGTATGTTAAATGTTTTTAGTATTTGTTGTTGTGGCGGCAATGTAATGTATTTATATACCTACATCATCTGTGAAAATTTCAACTGTCTAGCTACAACGGTTCATGTAACACAGCCTGATAATTGCCGTTATTATTATCGAAAAACGAAATAGCTAAAAACGGCAAAAAATTTAGTGTTGGCGAATAATAAAAAAGCTGAATTTATTTCCTACCTGGGAACCATTCGTCGGTGGGATTAATAAATTGGAAGCCGCGTTGTTTTGAGATCTGTCGCTGGCCACCGTCTTCCAAGTGCAACGCTGGAGTGCGCAGGTACTCGTAGCCGAGTGCGGTTTGCAGACTGTCCACCGTGACTCGGTTGTTGACCTCGGAGAGATTCACCACGGGAGAGCGGGTCGATGCAGTCGCGTTAGTCTGTATGCCATGCTAAATAGAATTAAAATGTCCTTAACTTAAAGAGCGGTGGGCTGCTTGGACAGCATTAGTTGTTAGTTAGAAAACCACCACACAAAGATTATAAAATCAAAGATCTTAAAAAAGAATGATGGAAAATCAGTTTAAAAAAGAATGATGGAAAATCAGAAGTGCTGCAATGTTTGTTACCACAGAAATTAATGAATCACACATTAACAATGAAACAGAACCTGTGTGACCTATGACAATACTGAATATGTAAAAAAGCACAATGTGCCTCTGTTTATATTACAATATAATATATTTACTTGCATTACGAAATGCTGTTGCTAAGGTCTATCTATGTCAACTGGATTGACTTTGAAATATTATAAAATTTAAGAATATTAGGTCATTTCAGGATGGAATTTTCCAAAGCATTGATGCTAGTGCAAAATATAGGTCAGCTATTAAATTGTAAAAAAGTACTATAATTAAATAGGTAGTTCATATACCTATATGACTTATATAACTTACTAACTGTTATATTATACAGATAACGCCAGAATAATTTATATTTTTCACTAAACATTGTGTACTCACCTCACGTTTAGCAAGAGCTTTGCTGAGATCAGCCTTATTGGCGTTGACTAGAAGAGTGCAGTGATGATAGCCTGTCAGACGACCAAGTTTAGCAGCTGTTCCAGATACCTAATTTCAATATTAAGGAAAATATTGAATGCAATTTTGTAGCGGTTTGTGTGTACTCGACAAACACAAATATAGCTGGACCAAAAATGTGGCTTGCAGAGGAAGTATTCAAGTTTATAAGTAATTATTTCTTAATTACTTAGTTTTAAGACTGATTTTATAATTTGCAGTATAGAATTATTTGAATAGTAATAAGTATCTAAATAATCTAAATGCAAAGGATTGAAGAAAAAAAAATTAAGTTATTTCTAATTACACATACTAAAAATATTGTAGTTTAACATGACTTTATATTATATAAGAATACATTATCATATTTTGAAATTTTTGTAAAAGGATACTTTATATTTGTCTTGAACAATTACATCCTGGCGCTCATTGATAATTGTCTTGACTCCAAATGCTCTAAAGAGACCCCTTGTGATAATTTCCAAGTTGTATTTCCTATTGTATCTCTCACGAGGTGTGAAGAATGTAATGTTCAGATTACCACGGTCATGATACACAGTACCACCTCCACTATTACGCCTGGCTAGGGCAATCTGCATCTCGTTCAGAAGTGGTATGTTGGCTTCTAACCATGGGTTTTGATGCCTTCCAATAACAACGCATGGCTCATTACGCCAAACCATCATGACATGATGGTTGCTAAAATCCATATTACGGTACATCCAGTCTTCTAAAGCCAGGTTCATATAAATATCAGTTGATTGAGACATAAAAACTGATTTAGTGATCTCCCCCTCTGCTGGCAGTACACGCTCTGTCTTGGCACTCACACTTTTGCTTGCAGTAGCCAAATTGCGTGCACTGGATCTTCTGGTGATTCCAATCACTAAGCAGGCACTGCTTGTTGCAATCTTCTTCAACATTCTTTGAGCCATCTTTGCACTTTGTGTTTTTAAAATTTACTTAAAACGGATACTTTTCTGTATGAACTAGTAAAAGCAGTATACTAAGCGTTTCTTATTTAATAACAATATTATCAACTAATTAAATTGTTTAACGAAAGTTCAAATTGTCCTTAATAAAATAACTTAATGCATAGGGCAACAAGGGTCTGTATCAGCCGAGGAGAGGGAGATCAAATATTCGTGGAGGGCGATGGTTTGATGCAGCCACTTCCAGGTTTGGTGCAGGGTGTTAATTCGATACCGAATACCCAAACAGTCTCGACAGTCACTTAGCATTCCTCCTCTTGAATGCAAGATGAACAAAAAAATCACTTCACAACTACACGCAAAATTAAACTAACTAAATCACGAAGATACTGTAATAATAAGAAGAATAAAACGAAGCGTAGTATCAAATCAACTGAGAACAGTAAGTGATCGCACTGCGCTATTCGACAAACTAAATGAATTACCTTCCGCCCGTCTCATTTTATTTGTACTGATAATGATAATGATAAGCGAACAGTGGAACTGAACTAGGAGGTCGAGCGAGGTCATTCGAAGTTCACAAGACAAGAAAATAAACAACGTGATAAGAAACACGAAGAAGCCACGCGCAGGGCAAGCTCCATCACACTTGCGCTGTATTTAAATTAAAACGTAGTGGTTATGTGTAGTTCAAAATTTATATTTCGCAAATATTATAAAAAGTTTTATAAACAAGCATGGACGTAATCATGTCAGATTTGATGTTCAAATGATTGCTTCTTGCTGATATACGAGAATGCGGTTTGAAAAATGAAAACACAAATAATATACCTGAAACAAAACAGACCTTCAATAATAATTTATATAAAGTTCTGAGATATAAAATTCATATTGTTCCAATGCAATATAGAATCCAAAGTTTTTAACTTTTTATTATAGGTATATACTCTTCTTTTTTAATACTCTTTTTTTTTTTTTTGAAGATTTTTGGCTTGGTTACAAGACCTTTAAGCCATTTTTTAATACTCCTGCTTAAGCCAGTGTTACCAACTCGAACTTTGACTAAAGGTAGATATATTTTTTTGCAATAGTTGGTAGGTCTATTAAATAGAGTCTGGCCATCGGTTCTTTGCACAAGAAAAGAGCGGTAAATTAAAAAAAAACAAGGGGTGACAACACCGACTATAGACTGAAGAAATGCGTTTGATACTATTATTTTTTATATTCAATTAAAGTTATTTTATACATTTTTATTTACTACGTGTTATCATACCTGTACATATTATATAACAAACTGAGTCGGATAAGCTGAACAAACTTTAAAATTAGCTTAGATATCATCATTTTAGCGTTTAGTCCCGTTTGCGGCCCAAACTTGCACTCCGGTATTTATGAATTAACGGTGACTGTAGCCTAATGGTTATGGCATTGGACGTACAATGTTGAGGTTACAGTTTCGATCCCCAGTCATTGCACTACCGGTATGAACCCACACAAGCAGTTTTATACTAGTAATTTCTGTTGCTAGTATGCTTTTATTAAAAAATAAATTTCCAACTTACACATAAAGTTAACATACATGCTTGCTCATCATGCAAATAATGATCATGTCCAGAATACAAGAAAAAAAATTACAAGTCATTAATATTTATAATTTTATTATGATTCATAATCAAAGTCTGATTCTATAAATTCAACACCTGAAAATGAACTGTCACTATCGTCATCATCATCACGTACATTTATTATAAATCGTTCCAGTGCTGTTTCTGTGATTCCATCTCTTAATTTGTATTCATTTTCGACGTGAATAACGTGATCTGTGCATTTCTTCCAATCATCAGCCGTTACACTAAGAAATGACTTTTTTTTTTTTTTTTTTTTTTTTTTTTTGTTTGTTAAAAAGAATTCTTTAATTCTCTCTAACTCTTTAATTAAGTTTTCTATTTCTGCCCCTGGTACTCCTATATTTTTGCTAGCCACTTTTCGTTTAGCTAAACTCCATATGAGCTCAATAGCATTTAAATCACAGTGGTATGGAGGTAGTTTAAGCACTTCGTGGCCATGTTGATTTAGAAGTTCTTCTGCTTTATACAAGGGTTCAGGCTTATTCTCTTTAACGAGGCACATTAATTCATCTTTAGTATAAATTTCTTCAAATGGAATGTCGTTTTCTCTAAGCCATTTCTGTATGTCACTTTTTAAGTTCTGCATTGTTGGTGGTTTATTTATTTGTGTAACATGGTAACTAGCATTGTCCATCACAATCACACTAGGCTCTGTCAAATTTGGAATCAATTTCTCACCTAACCACTTCATAAAATTTTCTGCGTTCATGTCATCATGATAGTCAGCTGTTTTTGATTTGGTACTAAATACTAACAGTGCATTGGGCACAAAACCCTTTTCTGATCCAGCATGTACTATAATATGTCTCTTGCCAGACGACATTTTGTCTATCACTCCACTAGTGGAAGGACCTTGCCATGATTTTTTTACCTTATAATTTTGGTGAACATAGGTTTCATCAAGATAAATTATTGGTTTCCCTTGTTGTCGTTTCTCAGCAATTGTTCGAAGATATCTGTGTCTCCAAGCAGCTATTTCAAAGTTCTCTATGAGCAAAGACCTTTCATTCTGGTTTTTCTTAAACTCGAAACCATTTCTTTTCAATATCTGCCGTAATGTTTCACGACAGCCGGTGAAGCCAATTGACTCTCTGAGTTCAACAAGTAAATTCCGTAGAGTAGGAACCTGTTTTTTTACACAGTAAAATTCATTAATCTTATTCCTAATAGCCGTTAAATCAAAATCATCCAGATTTGACACCGTGCCCTGACGAGGGCGTTTCTTGCCGGGTGTATTCCATTCTCCTTGGTCTATAGAACCCTCCTTCTTGATTGTTTTAATAGTTCTAACAGATATTTCTGCAAAGGAAAAATATAAAAATGTAATTGAATGTAAAAAATATAAAAGCCTAACAATAATTTAACTGTTCCACTATACTAAGTCAACTGAGACCGCACTCCATAACTTGGTAAACAAAGTGCAAAGATCCATGAGCAACAAAGAATATGCACTGGGCTGCTTCTTCGATGTCGAGGGCGCCTTCGACAAGGCAACCCCGGCCTCAATAGAGAACACCCTAAATCGCGAAGGCATAGACAAAGACATATCAGAATGGGTGAAAAACATGCTAAAACACCGACTGATACAAGCAGAGATAGCAGGAACAAAGCGTACGGTGATAGCCAGGAGAGGCTTCCCTCAAGGTGGATGCCTATCGCCACTACTGTGGTGCCTGCTAATAGACGAGTTAGTTAACAAGATAAACAGGATACACATATACACACCGGTATACTCTGATGACGGTGTGCTCCTAATCACAGGCAAAGTCCTTAGTGTCATGTGCAACACCATGAACAGAGGTTTGAAAGAAGCACTAGGATGGTGCAGGAGCAAAGGCCTTAATCTCAATCCTGACAAAACCAAACTAGTTCTTTTCACCAACAAAAGGAAAATCGGAAGTGCTGAACCGGTACAACTAGATAACCTTGACTTGGAAATAGTGAAGGAAGTCAAATATCTGGGAGTCACACTGGACAACAAGCTGACCTTCAAGGCTCATATAAGCAACACATGCTCGAAGGCGAAAATGGCCATGATGCAATGTAAAAGTGCAATAGGAAGAAGCTGGGGAATAAAGCCAGCAACAGTACTCTGGATCTACAAGGCAATCATCATGCCGAGAATCCTACATGGCGCCCTAGTATGGTGGCATAAAGCCAACGTAGGAAGAAATAAACAAGAACTAGAAAAAGTTCAAAGACTGGCGGCCCTGATGACCACCGGCGCGATGAGGACAACACCCACGGCCGCGCTCGAGATCATACTAGGCCTAAACCCCTTAGACTTGGAAACGAAAAAGTGAGCGATTGAACAGTGGTTCAAACTGAAAAGCACTGGTCTATGGACTGGCAACACACTAGATGAGGGCCCTGCCACGATCAGTCAAGACTACGAAGAAAGACTATCAATGATCTTTTCAAACAACGATCTGATAAGGAAAGAAAGGACCTTTGACAAGAAATATAGAATACACATAGGACCGAGAGACGACTGGCAGATGAACACCAATGGCACCATCTGCTACACAGACGGCTCCAGGAAGGAAACAACAAAGCTCTCTGGCTCAGGAGTACACATCAAGTGCGCAGACGGTACAGAGATAAATAGGTCAATACCCCTAGGAAAGTTTGCAAGTGTCTTCCAAGCAGAAATCTTCGCTATCATGGAATGCGCGGAAATGGCAGGCCACCTAAATAACACGGGAAAGATCACCATCTACAGCGACAGCCAGGCAGCGCTGAAGGCACTTGGAAAAGTAGAGACAACATCAGCAGTTGTCAAAGAGTGCAAAAAGTTATTGGAAAGGCTATCCAGAACAGCTGATGTGACGATTGCCTGGGTACCCGGACACGAGGGCAACACAGGCAACGAACTAGCAGATGAACTGGCCAGGAAAGGGGCTGATGAAAACCTGGTTGGCCCGGAGCCTAGGCTACCAATTGCCCATAAAATAACCAAGGGAGTAATCAGCCGAAGCATTGAAGCAGAGACCAACCGGAGATGGAGATCTTCGACAGGCATGAGACAGTCGAAGATATTCATAAAAGGCATAGACAAAAAAAAGAACGAGCCAACTGATAAAACTCTCCAGAGTAAGCATGAGGCTCGTCATAGAAGTGCTAACAGGACACAGCCGACTGAACAGGCACCTGACACTGATAGGCGTGAAAACCGACCCCAAATGCCCAGAGTGCATGGATGGTGACGAGACCAGCTTCCACCTGCTCGCCGAATGCCCCATGTACTCACTGATAAGATGGGAGACAATGGGGTTGGATACACTGGACACAGAAAACCTGGAGGATCTGAAGGTGGACCAGATCGTAAGATTTTGCAAGGATACAGGTAGGTTCGACGGAACGCCGTGATTGCCGGGTAACCATATCCTCCCCAAAAGGGAGGATCAGGGGAAATGGGTGAAATGACCCACTAAGGTAAGGTTGATCACCCGCCAGGTCACCGGCGTCCCCGTTGGAAATAATAATAATAATAATAATACTATGAACAAAGGTAAACTTGTATGCAAACATTGAAAATAATCGTACAAAGATTTTAAGACATTTTACAAAACCATAAATTTACCTACCTGTCATAGTAGCAATTGTATCCAAATATTTCGTTTCAGAGTTCAACGCTTCCTTTTCCTCAAAACATTTTAACTCTTTCACTAACGTCTTGACTCTCGCCAGGTCACCTTCTAAAACACATACAAGAAAAATAAATAGTAAATAGTATTCACACATGATACCCGGACATAAATATCAAGCCAACTATCAAGAATACTTACCAGCAGCTGTAAGGATTTCGTCTAAGCGATGTATTTTTTCGTTCTGGATTCGTTCATTATCAAGTTTTATGTCTTGATACTTGCCGATCATGGTAAATATCAACTTTCTAACTACGCCTTTGATAGCTTTCGGCATTTTTCAATAATTTCAAAAGAATATTGATTGAAAAACACTATAAACACAAAAACGGGACAATCCGTTTGACAGTGACATGACACTCATGACAGTTCAAAAATATTGCCATGTATAGATTTTAAAAAACAGTCCAGTGCAGAGAACCGATAGCCAGACTCTACCAACCCTACTTTAGATCCACCCAGATCTTTGAGTATTCTCAATACTCCACTAGCTTTCTTTTTATGTACGGAAACACCAAATTGAAGTATGAAAAGACCAATATTTTTCTTTTATTAAAAAAATGTCATAGTGTTTCAAAAGGGATCAAATGAAAAGTATTACAGATCTTTAAAAGATACATATACATTTATATAATATTTGAATCGCCATACGCCAACTTTACTATACAATGAAATGTTATTATAACCGTAAGAAAACTTAAGAATACTTTAATTAATAATGTTTACAAATGCAAACCTTCAATATAATGTCTAAAGTTTGATTTTACTATGTTTCTACAAATGCTTAATTTAGGCCTTAGGAGCGAGAGATCCCGGGTTCGAATCCTGGTCATTACACTACTGACATAAACTCACTGTCGAGACATTTCGTCACGCAATTCAACCTTTAATAAATTACGAACTTACGAGCACACAAGCTCTTTGAATGCAATCTTGTCGGATTCAAATGCTTTGCGTTTATATCTGCAGGCAACAAATGCGAATACAGCTGTATAAAAGATATCCCAATTTATGTGTAATAATCAGGTGTATATAAAACTAACGGAATAACAGAAATATGATTTGGCAGAGCTGTATCTTACGAGGCTCAGCCGTTTGTGGGTGGCTGAACTCCTAACCACTCGCGCGATATTAACCAAATTTACCACGGTGATAGTGTGGACACTGAGGAGTGTTTTGAAGCGAGATGGTTCAAGTCCGATGTACCATTGAGGAATAATCACCGAAAAACATTTTCACGAGCGCGCGGACTTAGCTAAGCGCGAGACCGTAGTAAGATGTCTTATTTTCAAGTAAGAGTCCTGCTCGCTCAGCTCAATTTATTTCAGTCGCGCCCTGCACTGAATTCCTAGTTTACATAGTTTTGATTTTAAGTACTTTTAAGAAAGCAGGCTTCACGATTCTATTCCCGTGTTGACATACATGACAAATACTAAAGGCCGTCATGTTGAAAGATACACTAAATGCAATTTCCTCTATGCCCAACAGAGTTGTCTTAGATCTGTTGTAGGGAAGTATTCAAACATGTTTTGACACATAATAGGTCAGTGTGGAGTGTGTGCTTAAAAGGCCGCTGTTCACATAATGCCACAGATAAGGTACAATCTGCAACGCTGGTTTTGAACTGTAGCAATAGGTAGAGTCCTTTTCATGAAAGAAGTCCCGCAGACGCAGCGCTGTAGTCGCGCGACATAATGTTGCCAGGCTTAAGAAAATCTTTTACCATACTTTTAATTTTATTAACAACCTACAAAAATTATTCTCAGAATATTTAATATAATATTAAAGTTCTATACAATTATAATTATTATGAAATGAAATGCAAGCAAGGTAAGCAGGTATTTCGTACCCTTTCTGTTCGGGTCAGGTTATTGTTGCATTTAGAAATTACTGTCATGTCAAATTTATAATGTCGTATTGTTTACCAACGAAAAATGAAATGAAGGTGTACATCATCATCATCATCATCTCAGCTGCATATAGTCCACTGCTGCACACAGGCCTCTCATGGATTAACGGAACGACCGATCTAAGGCAGCCTGTCTCCAGTGCTTCCCGGCGACCCCAAACCACGTTTGTCCGCACGCGGTCGCTACTTTAGGTATATATATATGTGGTATTAGTTTAAATTTGTTTATTATATAAGGTTAAATTAGTTGTTACTTTCCACCTCCTAGCAATACTTTTTATATCATTATATAATATTTAGAATGGCAACTCATGGATGACAGAGTGAGTTGACAGTAAAAGACTCAAAGACGATGTTAAACGACGCTGCTAAATTCAATAAAGATTAAACAATACTTTCAAGACATTTCCTTGTTCACAACCCCACAACTTTTGGGGGCTCGTCCGGGATGTGAATACATTGTTTTGGAAGTGAATTATGACGAAGATTTTCTACGAAAATATCGCCAAGAAGCATATCCACCGGCAAGTAAGTGAGCCACCATCTTTTTATTGTAAACAACGAATGCTTCGGGACGTTGTATCGCAGACCGAATGAATACAGCTGCGCTTCATAAACCGAATGCTACGGGACGTAGAAAGTGACGTCATGATATTTTTGTATTGAAATAAGACTTTGATGAATTTCTTTGAGATTTATTTTTGATATGAAGATCTGAAGAAGCTTAGATCAATATTTTAACGAATTAAGATTAAATAAGATTTCTTTTAAAGACAAAAATATTGAGTGTTAGCATAATAAAGACGAAAGATGCCTCCTAAAAAAGATAAAGAAGAAAAAGAAGAAGAAGACAAAGAGATCAAGTCTGGATTGAAGATATCTTTTAGTGATTTAGAAAAATCTATGATAACTTTTACCGGCGATGATACATATCCAATTTCTACCTGGATCCAAGAGTTTGAAGATACTGCCAGTATTATGGAGTGGTCAAAGATTGAAAAGATTATTTATGGGAAAAGATTACTTGGTGGAACAGCCAAATTATTTCTACGATCGTTGGGCAGTGTTACTAATTGGGAGAATCTAAAGAAAAGCCTTAACGAAGAATTTGGACCAAAACTGAATAGCGCTATAGTCCACAAGCAGTTAGCTTCACGTAAGATGAAAAATGACGAAACATTTCAACAATACTTTTTGCATATGAAGGAGTTGGCCTTACATGCCTCCGTAGAAGACGAAGCTCTCATGGAGTATGTGATCGATGGTATTCGCGACACTGAAACGAATAAAGCTATATTGTATGGTGCCAGAGATATAAGAGAATTTCGTGCCAAGTTAGAATCGTATAGCCAGTTAAGAAAAAGAATTGACAGCAAGACTCATGTTCGACCAAACAATCCTACGACTTTAAGCTTGTCAGGTACTGGTCGTAAATTTGTAAAGAAGAGATGTTACAATTGTGGCGACACTGACCACATGGCACTCGCTTGTACAAAAGGCATCAAATGTTTTCGATGTAACGAATATGGCCATAAGGGAACCGAATGTCCAACACACCTTAAGAAATCTTTAAACATCCACACCAGGAAAGAAGCAAGGAAAGTTCCCTATAAGAATATTAAGGTTAATGGAGTTGACATGATGGCACTGATAGATACTGGAAGCGATGTGAACCTGATAAAGACTAGTAAATTGACAGAATTTACACAAGAGAACCCTGAATACGAGAAAAATCCTAAAATATGTCTGACTGGTATTGGAGAAAAGGAGATAAACACTGAAGGGAGTTTTGTTGCTAAATTGCAAATCGATGATTGTTTTTTTGATACAGTTATCCATGTTGTGAAAGATGAAGCCATACCTGTCAACATGATTTTAGGCAATCCAATTTTACATGACCTTAGCATCAACTTCACGTCAGATGGCATAGCTGTCGAAAAACTAACACACCTCACGCTGCTCACAGAAGAGAAGAATCCACACGATGAGCTTGATATAGGAGAAACAATATCTTCTGAGAATATAAAGATGATGATTAAAGACTATAAAACTACTAAAGCTAAGAAAAAAAGTAATGTTGAACTTAAAATAATACTTACCGACGAAAATCCGATTTACCAAAGTCCTCCTCGACTGTCGCCCTTGGAAAAGAATATTGTTGACCAGCAGATAGAAGAATGGATGCAACAGAAGATTATTCAACCTAGTAAATCAGATTTCGCAAGTCCGATCGTGCTAGCAAAGAAAAAAGACGGTCAATATAGGTTATGCATTGATTACAGAAGATTGAATAAAAAGATAATAAAAGAGAGATTTCCGTTACCGTTAATAGAGGACCAAGTGGATCAACTAAAGGAGGCTAAACTATTTACATCACTCGATTTAAAAAACGGATTTCTACATGTAGATGTACATAAAGATTGTCAGAAGTACACTTCATTCGTAACACCTCGCGGACAATATGAATTCTTAAAAATGCCCTTTGGACTCTGCACCGCACCATCAGTATTTCAAAGATTTGTTAATAACATTTTCGAAGATCTTATATCTGAAGGCATTGTTCTGGCGTATCTTGATGACATAATTCTGCCACTGAAAGATGAATCCGAAGGATTGACGAAACTAGCAAAAGTGTTAAAAAGAGCTGAAGAATATGGATTAGAATTCAATTGGAACAAATGTCATTTCATGAAGAAGAAAATAGAATATTTGGGTTATATCATTGAAGAAAAGAAAATTCGACCATCAGAAGGGAAAATCTTGGCCGTATCTAAATTCAAAACACCTAAAGATGTAAAAGTATTACAATCTTTTCTTGGACTTACTGGTTACTTTAGAAAGTTTGTTAAGAATTACGCATTAATCGCCAGACCTCTTACAGATTTACTCAAAAAGAATAATGAGTTTTGTTTTGACGAAAGATGTAAAGAAGCCTTTGTGACATTGAAGACTGTATTATGTAGTTCACCTGTGCTTAGCATCTACAATTCCAATTATGAGACAGAGTTACACACAGATGCGAGTGCAAGAGGTTTTGGAGCTGTACTACTGCAGAGAGATCCCGAAGATGACCAGATGCATCCAACTCACTTTATGAGCAAAAAAACGTCGCCAACTGAAGAGAAATATCACAGTTATTACCTTGAAATCTTGGCCATTGCAGAAGCTGTAAAGAAATTCCGAGTCTATCTACTCGGAATCCACTTTAAGATTGTGACCGATTGTGCCGCACTGACTATGACCTTACAAAAGAAGGACTTGCCGCCACGTGTTGCTCGATGGGCCCTTCTGCTAGAAGAATACGACTATAAAATTGAACACAGACCAGGCTTACGGATGAAACACGCAGACGCATTAAGTCGAAACCCAATTTGTCTCTTACTTACCGAAACTACTGCCCGTATCAAGAAAGCTCAAGAGCAAGATGCACAAATTGACATTATAAAAAGAATCCTGGAAAGAGAACCTTACGAAGATTATGCACTAGAAAACGGAATACTTATCAAGCAGAAAGATGGAAGAAAGCTTATTGTAGTACCAAGAGAGATCCGATTCTCAGCACTCCATGGATTCACCGTGCGGTCGCCGGGTCCATAGCGTGGTACAGAGAGGAACACCATGACGGCGACTGGGACTTGCGACCCAGATGTAGGTTTAGGGTGGCCACCTTTTGATGCATCAGCGCTCACCTCCACCGTCAGTAGTGTTCCCCCCCCTACCTATCCAAATTTGGTAAGATCCTAACAATGCCGCTTTTGATATACGTTTTAATAAAGAGCTTACTGAAGCTCTTGGCAATCCGAGGTCTTTAAGTAAGTTGTACAGGGATTTAGCTGGAATTCCCCTTGCTCCTACTTCTACGGCATAGAGTTTAACCACGTAGCCGTTTTTGGTTAACTCGTTAGTCAAATCAAAGTATTTGTTTGTCTTTATAGCGTGGTCTTTAGGTATATTAGTTTCCCACGGTACTGTGAGTTCTACAAGCACTGCACGCTTATGCGATCGTGAAAAAAGGAATATGTCGGGTCTGGATGATGAGGCACAGACATCCTCCGGTATCCTATAGTGCTTCTCATACGTGTCTACGAGTATTGTCCAGTCAACGGCAGCTATCAAAATTGAATAAGGCTTTTGAAGTGATTTCTTTGAGCAGCCTTCCTTTACAAACGCAATGTCATTTCTTTGGTTTGTGGTTAATCCTTTTTTCGCTCTAGCTACCGCCAAACTTACAGCCTCACGTATGATTTCTAATACCTTATCATGACGGCGCGAGTAATGACCCCGGTCTAATAGCGTTTTACAACCCACTAGTAGGTGCCTAGCCGTACCAGTTGCTTCACCACATGAGTTACATGTTTTATCTGTGGCTTTTCCCCATCTGACCAGATTGCTTTGGTCGGGGAGGGTCAACTGGAATGCATTCAGGTAAAATTTAAGTAAGGCCGGTGACCAGTCGTATATTATGGTACGCCATTTTAAGGCTATGGGAATACAAAATTCACCTAGAGTCAACCATTCGTTTTGCATTTCTAGGTTCATTGCGCACGCAATGAACCTAGAAATGCCTTATAGGTGTTGTTTTCGTCTGCTTGAAGAAAAGATTTTGTTATTTCTTTATCTGTTTGTCTCTGAATATTACCTAGACCTACTCTACCAGTCTGCGAGCCTATCATGAACCTTTTATGGAACTGGAGGCGTGATTCGAGCTCCGATGCATTTTTATCTTTTGGAAGGACTTTTACTATTTCGTCTTTAGATTCCGATAAGACGTGCATTTTAGTTACTCTTAGGTGTTTATAGAGTTCTGATGGCTTCTTAAGCGTCATTCCAAAATTATTCGCGGATCTATATAGTGCCGACGGGTCGGCCGACTGAGCTAGCCCTAGCCACGACTTCAGTGTCTTCGTGACACTCGCATCTAGTTTTTTGAGGAGGCTCTGGTTTATATCATATATAAGAAACGGCCAGTTAAGACGCGAGGTTAAATAATTGTCATAGATCCAAGCTTTTTTAACATTACTTATTGGTTGTTGGTCTACCTTTTTTAAATCGATAATGAAACTATCAATTAATTCGTCCAAAGCTGGAGTGCAACCTCTGTTGTCAATCTTTCTTCCGAGGAATTTAAAAGGCACGGTTTCAGATATAGTTGAAACGTTTTCCCCGCCTATACTAAGCCCTGGGTCATATGAAGTATACCTGGTACCCCGCCTACCCAGACATAGACAGTAGCATTTGCTAGGTTTTGCTCTCATTCCATCTGTCCATGTACAGAAATCGTCTACTCTACGCAGTAGGTCCTGGCACTGCTTTGGGTTACGAGTCAGTATTGCCAAATCGTCCGCGAAAGCGAGGATAGACTCCGTATATTTACCGTTTAGCTTAAACCGATAGCCCCACTTCTTGTCGTGTGTGGAAATGTTGTCTATTAAAATATTTATTACTATATTGAAAACTATAGGTGATAAACAGCAACCTTGGAACAAACCCACATTATAATTTAAAGGTGGCGTGTATCCATCTTTGGTATTAATCACAAACTTTAATTTACCATAATAAGAGGATATTATTTCCCAAATGATGGATGGAAAGTGATACCATTTTAATGCAAACAACATAAGCTCGTGTTGTACTGAGCCAAAAGCGTTTTCTAGGTCTATCCAACAAACTGTTATTTGCTTTTCATTTGATCTGGCATCTTTTAAACTTTCCGCCAGTAAAGAATTGTGTTCCAGACATCCTGAAATTCCGGGTAGGAACCCTTTTTGGTGGTTTGGTCTGAAATAGTTATTATTGATCATGAAATTTGTCATTTTAAATTGAAGCCATGAGAAGAAAATTTTAGAAATTGTATTGGTTAATGCTATTGGTCTAGCGTCTTTTGGACTAGTTACTATTTCTTTCTTTGGAATGAGCACAAAATTAGCCTTGCCGAAGGCCGCTGGGACTTCTTTACTCGACCAGATCCTATTGAATATGCTTAGAACATGTTTACGTACCGATGGGCATTTTTTATAGATAATGTAAGGTATGCCATCAGGCCCTGGGGCGGTTTTTGTTGGTTTCTTTTTGATTTGGTGTTCTATTTCGTCTAAGCTAGGTGGATTACAGTCAAATGTGAAATGAGGGCCTAATGGTTTTTGCGCGTTTGGTTTACTGTATTGTTTTTCGTATTTAGGCACCTCATAATTACTTTTATAGTAGCTATGGATCTGATCGTTACTTACCAGTAGCCTATCTTGCTTTCTGTCGCTAAAAATATTCCTCGAGTACTTAAACGGGTCCTTATCGAACTCTACTTCATGTTTTGCTCTATTAAAATTATTGTTTTCATTTATTATTTGAACAGAAATTCCTTGAATTAATTTCAGTATGGACCTTAAAGCTCTGGCCAGTTGATGACTAAGTTGATTATCGCCCATAGCTTTAGCAAACCGTAGTCGTTTGATAAGGTCCCGCTTTTTCTTTCTCATTTTAATTTTGAACGCGTTTTCTCGGTTTTTTCGCGCGTATGGTAATGATGGTGGGTAATGCTCATGTAGATATGAGTAAATGCTAACCTGGAAAGATTCTACCTGACTGTTTAAATCCTGCTTTGTTCCGGAATGCTCTAACAGGATGGCTAAGTTTTGGTCGTGGGCTTTCCAGGTGGTCGACTTTAAAGAGGGAATGCTAAGACGGGCCCGGATGTTTATGGGCTCCTGGTTTGTGTCACACTCTGGCTCACCTTGGGATATATGAGGGTCAACTCTATCCGTGGCAATAGTTGAAGAACTTACAGACGACTGTCTTGCTCCAACACCATCGTGTGATTTTAAGTGCTTCAGAAACCAGGCTCTCTTCTTGTATACTTTCCCGCACGTTGCACATGTTAAGTCCGTATTCTCGCCATTGTCGTTTGTTTTATCCACCGGTGGACAATTCTTTCGCCCCCCCTCTCGGATTGTCCTGGAGGTATTTTTCTTTATTGGACTTTTAGCGATAAATTCTAGGGCAGGGCTTGCTAGGCCCTTGCCCGCGGCTGTCTTTCCAGCAGTCCATTGTCTTTCCAATTGTCATCTGTCTTTCCAGCGTCAACTGTCTTTCCAGTAGTCATCCCGTCTCTCCGGGCTGTCAGATTTTAAAGAGATCCGATTCTCAGCACTCCATGGATTCACCGTGCGGTCGCCGGGTCCATAGCGTGGTACAGAGAGGAACACCATGACGGCGACTGGGATGCAATATGAAATAATCCGAAAGAATCACGAGAAAGGACATTTTTGTGTGAGTAAGACTGAAGAATTGATTAACCGAGAATATTTTGTTGAAGACCTGAAAAGAAAAATTAAGAAAGTAGTAGATAACTGTGTAGAATGCATATTGATATCACATAAAAGAGGAAAGAAAGAAGGATACTTACACCCATTAGATAAAGGAGAAACGCCACTGTCCACATTCCACATTGACCATCTTGGCCCACTTACATCAACAAATAAAAATTACAAGTACATACTGACTGTTGTTGATGGATTCACCAAATTTACGTGGATTTACCCTGTAAAGACTCTAACGACTGAAGAGACTCTGAGTAAGTTGCTATTACAACAACAGACGTTCGGAACACCACAAAGAATTATATCCGACAGAAATGCCGCCTTCACATCGAATGAGTTCCAGAATTACTGTAAAGAAGAGAATATTGCTCACTACACTATTACGACTGGACAACCTCGCGGAAATGGGCAGGTTGAACGAATTCACCAGATAATCATAGACGTCCTAAGTAAACTCAGTATTAATGATCCTACTAAGTGGTATCGCCATGTTACAAAGGTACAATGTGCTCTAAATGGTACTTTTCAGAGAAGTATTGGCATGACGCCTTTCGAATTATTAATTGGAGTTCCTATGCGAAACAAAGAAGATGAGATATGGAAACTAATAGAGGAAGAAAGGATAGCACATTACAATGAAAGTAGATTAGAACTAAGAACTAAAGCAAAGGAGTCTATTCAAAAGATACAGAACGAGAATTTGAAAAGTTATAACAAAAAACGAAAGGAAGCTAATCAATACAAAATTGGTGATCTAGTAGCTATTAAAAAGACGCAATTTACTCAAGGGAGTAAGTTATATTCAAAATTTTTGGGACCTTATGAAGTGGTTCAGAAAAAGAGAAATTACAGATACTCAGTGAAGAAAGTTCAGGGAGAAGGTCCGATTAACACTACTAGCTCTGCTGATCTTTTGAAGCCATGGACGAACTATAATTCTGATTCATCTGGGTCAGATGAAGAAGCAGGATGAACGTGTGGTATTAGTTTAAATTTGTTTATTATATAAGGTTAAATTAGTTGTTACTTTCCACCTCCTAGCAATACTTTTTATATCATTATATAATATTTAGAATGGCAACTCATGGATGACAGAGTGAGTTGACAGTAAAAGACTCAAAGACGATGTTAAACGACGCTGCTAAATTCAATAAAGATTAAACAATACTTTCAAGACATTTCCTTGTTCACAACCCCACATATATATAATAAAACAAGAAAATTCTTCAAACTTTTATTGAATAATTGTGATCATCGGCCATACTAACGTCACTGTCGGAAGAGTGAATGTATTCAGAATCAGACTCTGTTTCACTATCACTAGCCGTAGATATGATAAATCGATCCATTTCTTCATCTATAACACCGTCATTTTTTATATATTCCTCCTCTAAATGTTCTACATGCTTGCACTGAGCGGCCCAATCTTCCGCTGTAATACTTTCAAAAGCCTCTTCCGTTATTTTTACGATTTCCTTAGGATCTTAGGCCACGTTTTTATCCGCCACCCGTCTTTTCACAAGGCTCCACATTTTTTCGATCGGATTGAGATCGCAGTGATAAGGCGGCAACTTTAGGACTTCGTGATTGTGTGTTTCAATAATTCATCAACAACATATGTTGGAGGTCCTTTGTTTTGTTTGACTAGGTCAAACAATACAGCCTTTGTCCACGTGTTTTCAAAATAAATTCCCTTTTCTTGCAGCCATTCTTGCATACTACTTTTTAAGCTCGACATTGTTGGTGCCTTGTTTATTTGAGTACAATGGTAAGGAGCATTGTCCATTACTATGAGAGATCTTTCAGGTAGGTTCGGAATCAATTTTTCATTCAACCATTTCAAAAAATTTGTAGCGTTCATGTCGTCGTGGTAATCTGAAGATTTGGATTGTGACTTAAACATCAACAATGCACCACTTATGAATCCATTTTCTGTTCCCGCATGAGCGATTATCCAACGACTTCCCGATGAGTCTGAGACATACATACCTGGCTCCTCCTCACTCTGCCAACAACTTTTAGTGTGATACGTATTATGTATTTAGGTCTCGTCTAAATATACAACCGGTTTTTTTTCTATGGTGCGATTTCTTCGCATCCTTTCCAAATATCTGGTACGCCATGCAGTGATATCATAGCGTTCCATAAGCAGTTTACGTTTTGATTGGCATCGTTTATATTTGAAACCTATGCTGTGTAATATTCTGTGCAATGTTACAATGCTTCCCTGATGATTTATATCTTCTCTCAAAGCTGCGCGTAATTTACCCAATGTGGGCAATTCTTTCCTCACAACATAAAAAAAGTGAATTTTTTGTCTTATGGCGCACAAATCGAACCCATCCAAGTCGATTTTTTTGGGATGCGGGCGACTCTTTCCCGGGGTGACGATTTTCGTTGAAGTACTAGCCGCTTTTTTTCCTTCTTTTGTGATTCTTGACACCGTTTTCTCCGACACGCCTGCAATCATATTATACATGAATTAGCATAATTTGCACTTTTATTATAATTTAAGATCTTGTGTAATTATACTATTTTTACAAGTTAAGCTTAATATAATAATAATAAATAAATATTCCACAACATTGTCTTGTAATGGAATCACAGTGGAATCTAGAATACGGATAAACATACTTGTATACTTTTCTTGTACACATCATATATAGAAACACCCAGAATAATGCATAGCGTAGTGGTAATTAATGTATAATTAATATTCTAATATTCTAGGACAATTTACACCTACTTTAGAACCACCCAGACCAATGCAAATATTCATATTCATGCACACAAATATTTGTACTGAGTGGGAATCGAACCCGCGCCTCCTGCGTAGCAGTCGCGTGCACTACCACCATGCTACAGAGGTCGTCGTTACTTCATAGTTAAAATATTATTGTAATATCATAAATAAAAATACTAAACCAAATATTCCCATCTTAACGGCAAAAAATCTTCATATAGCAACCCTAAAAAGTACCTGTCATGGCGGCAACTCTCTTGCGAACATTGTTTACTGGTATCAAAACACCTTGATTCTGATGCTCCGCTTCACAGAATTCCTTCACCTTCAATATAATTTCTCGACCCGCACTTTTTACAACTTTTGGCATCGTAAACAATCCTATTAGCGCGCTTAATCCAATTAAAAACACAACAATATCTACCACAATACAAACCCTTGATAACATCGACAATCGACAACATGGCTGATCTGTCAAATTTAGTTCCACAAATCACCGTGGGACTTCTTTTATGAAAAGGACTCTACCATTAAGTTTTCTTTCGTCAAAAGTGATTTGCTTGTACGTTATCGAGTGTGTTAACAAAACTTAATAAGCAAATTAGGGTTTTTTTCAACGCCGTCAAGGTAGGTATCACCATTTAAGGAACGATAGTATCTGGAATGGAGGCCCATCTTTTGGTATCTTCTGGATTTCACCCTAGCTCCTACCATCCAGCTGGGTGAAGTCAATTGACACAGGTATTAAGGATTGAGCGACAGTAAAACTTACATTTTGTTTACTCAAAATCAAGTGTAAAATAACGTTTTCTTTTTTTTACACAATAGAGTTCCTCAGGTTTTCCTCATGAAATAAGGTAATGTTACTTTTCCCCTGAGAATGTAAATTTTGGAGCTGTCTCATTATATTTGACAATTTGCCACTGGCAACACGCAACACTGGTGCCATCATTGCCGTCATAGTGACATTCAGCTTGATAAACTGTTCCTTTGTAATTTTTAATCTTGTGGAAAATTAGAATCCGATAGAGCCAGGAGCTCCTTTAAAATGGCTTTCCGAACAACCGCAGTCGCCCTAAGTGAGTGTTCTTTCCAAAGTAACAACTAAATTGTTTACTACAGCAGTTGCATCTTGTTATGTAACTCACATAGTATTTTAGCCAACCGAAGGGGCCATCATATTAGGTATTGTCATTTTTCTAAATTTAAATGCTTTTTATTTCCAGACAATATGAAAAGATGGGCTTACAAGATGGCAGGATTTAATAAATATGGTAAGTTTTAGTGAAATTCTTAGTTCCATGGAATCTGAAAATGTCAACAGTTTATAGAAGCAAACTAACTACTAACTAGCTTAAAAGTAATTAAGGCTTCTCTTATAATCCTATCCTATTATTATTCCAAAAGATTCTAAAGATGTTTGTATGTTTGTTACTCAATCAAACTCTAACAACTGAATGGATGACTGAAATTTCATACAGGGATAGATTATAGTCAGGAATAACACATAGGGTAAAGCTGGGGGTAAAAGCTAGTCGTGTATAAAGTACTAATGTGTTTTGCCCAGCATACCTAATTGTTCGTTTAAGAATAACACCTATTATTTTCCTCAATTGCAATTCTGTTATTATTTTGATATTCTTGAAATAAAACTATGTTTAACGGATTCATCAAAATTTCATTTTTGTTAGACAGATATTAATTCCCAAATGGTCCCATTTAAATTTTGTAAAAATCTCATAAGTTTTGGAAACAGATTATGGAACATAATATTCAATTAACAGCAGAAAATTATCTAGGATAGCTGCTATTATAGCATTGTGTGCTTTATTTACATAACCACATCCCACATGCTGTGTTTAGACTTAGATTACAAAGGCTAACAACAGAACTCCATGATGATAGACAACATAAATGTCTTTTTTAAATTATTGAGGGCATCATGTTGATCCGTTGCAGTAAAGGTATACCTTACTATAATTGCAAACGTGTGGAATTGGTCTAGACTTGGACTGCAGAGCCAGCCAACAGATCTCCCTAAAAGGTCATATACGAAATATTGCCGATTTCGTGGACATATGCAATTTTATAGGCAAGTTTGACTTCACAGTTAAAAACTGTATTTCCAATGCATAATTATGTAAGATCAAAATATTCACAGATCGCATACATTTTGCAGTTGATTAATTCATACATTTTATACAACCCATCTGACATTTTCAAACATAATAAAGAATAATTATCCAAATCAATCTGGCCATTCTGCATTCAGAATTTATGAAAATATGTATGTACTCATACATATTTTCATATAATATAGATATAGATTCTTTAAGTATGTAGTAACTTTAACATTGCTGCAGGTTCGTATCAGGCAGAATTAGCACTGTAAATCTTGTTTTTTTTTGTTTTACAGGTCTCCTACGTGATGACTGCCTGTATGAAACTGAGGATGTAACGGAGGCTCTGCGTAGGCTCCCACAGCACGTTGTAGACGAACGTAACTTCCGCATTGTGCGCGCCCTACAACTCTCTCTTACCAAAAACATCCTCCCCAAAGAGGAGTGGACTAAATATGATGAGGACAAACTTTACCTGACACCTATTGTGGACATAGTGAAAAAAGAGAGACTAGAGCGCGAGAACTGGGAGAAGAATTATTGAGTGGCGAACATTAAATGTTTGGAGTATTATTTAAATAAATCTAGCAAGTTACAAATTGTAAATTATGTTTTATTAAATTATTCTTTATAATTTTCAAGTTTTGTTGAATTGCTCCATTTTATAAACAACTAGTGACCACAATTGTGAATATAAACCTTACAGGCACCTCCTCTAAGACTCACTATGACTTTATCAACACGGAGTTTATACTTTCAAGCCTTTATCTTCCCTCTTAGGGCAAAATTTTGAAAAACCCCTCACACCCGTATTTATTGCTAACCAGAAGCAAGTATATGCAAATTCATGCTTATCTTCTTAAGTGACGAACTTCCAACGTAACCTACCAACCCCTATTTCACCCTCTTAAGGTTTAAAATTTTGGAAAAGCAAATGTTTTTCTTACTATAATGACGGACTTAGCTACAACCGTTCAACCCTTAGTTAACCCCCTTAGGGATGGAAATGCGAACAAATCCTTTCATAGTGGATGCTACAACATAAAAGGCACCAATTGACAAAATTTCAAGCTGAAATAGTCAGTCAGGACAAGCAATTCATACATATATGAATAAATAATAAGAGTATATTAAAAACGGTTTTATTAAATTCACAAAGTACAAAATAATTTAATAAAATATATAATAAGAGAATCATCAAAAGAATATATGGCAACACAATATAATATGGCCGCAAGAATAGGGCGGATTTAAATTTATATTCTGTAACTATAGTAGGTACTAATACAATTAAGTGGTCCCTTGAAAATAACATGAATTTTCTTAACAATACATATACCTTGTACAGTTTTAACGATTAACAAAATCTATTATTAATATTGTTTATGTATTAAAACTTACATAAATCCAAATAAAAAAAGGTTGATTTGGACAATAGACAAATAATTTTAATCAGGTAATATTTTTATTATAGAAGTGCCACAATTAATTTCTATTCGGGCGTTTGAAAACGTATTTTATTTATCTTGCAAATGTAGGTAGAATAACAAAAGTATGTAGATTTGCAGTGTGGCAAGCAATTTTATTCAACTTTTAAACACACTTTGTAACACACGGATCACCTGATGGAATGGCTTATTGAGCGCATGTAAAACCATTGTCATTCGCGCATTGCTTCTTGCGGAAATGGGAATGAAAAGAGTAAGGAAAATCGGAAATGGGAAGTCCAGTTCCATCTAATCTCACTAACCGTATGAATACAGGAAATTGGCACTTAACGTCGATATTATACGGGAGGGTAGTACTTCCCGTATCACGTAGGCCATTTTTGTACGAGGGAAATAATTTTATTTCCTTTTTTAAACTCTATGGTAGCATGTCATGCTTGACGTTTATCACACATATATTCGATACAATCACAAATAAAATTGATTAAACAGAGGTTTTGCTGCATTACACCAGGAAATAACAAAAAAGATAATTCATTAACAGTATAGCCCATTGAAATAAAACTATTTTCAACGGATTCTATCGCGGTTTATTTGATGTTATTTTACATTGATCCCGACGTTTCGGTTGCTTTTCAGCAGCCATGGTCACGGGGAGACTAAAGATGGTTATTGTCTTGTAGTTTGAAGTGAAAGTTATCTCAAAGTACCCGCCGAAGTAACCGCGATAGAATCCGTTAAAAATAGTTTTATTTCAATGTGTAACGTTCGCGTAAACTTCCGACAATAGTATAGTCCACTTCAGAAAGTTAAAAAACCGATAGGCACACTGATAATTACAATAATTCGTATATTCTGGTCTTAAAAAAGACTGCTTAGAAATATACTTACTAGTACTATCGGCAGAGCTACTTTTATCCAGTACATACCAGGGGAGATTTATAATAAACTTAGTACTGCCACTGGTAAAAACAGAAACTACTAGTATATCATTACACCTTTGAACTTTAGTGTGGCAAATGTTAGTGTTGCGTGAACTCACATGTTACAGTAATTATGAAATAAAAGTATGAATATTGGATTATGATCTATAGAATAGAATGTACAAAATCGTATGCTATAATGCATTTCAGGATATGTAATTTAATGCACTTTGTATTAAAGAACAAGTAAAACTATTGGTCTTAGTAATAAAATAAATTCTTAATAAAACTAATAGTAACAATTATATGCCAAAACAATAAAAAACCTGTTCAGTACTGAATGTACCTTTCATTATTCTAGCAAAACTAATAAGTTTTCATTTTCCATAGAAAAAAGTATTCGTATAAAATCAAGTTATTAGCATAATTAATTTTACTTATTAACTAGTTCATTCACATACATTATATGGCAAGCAGAGTGTTCGATTGATATGGTATACAAATTTATATAAAACATCATAGCCAATTATACTTAAATAGTAGGTATAATGTAACTTCGATCTATACAGACGAGATAAAGACGAGAAGAGTTAAATAAAATTCTGTACAAATACGAAAAATGCAATATGTTAACATTTTTTTACATGTATTTACATTATTGGCAACTAAGTTTCCGATTGATTTCTTTTTCTTTGGAAAGTCTGTATTCGATATAAATTCGTATGCTTGGTTCGAGGAACTTATAGTTCCTCGTCTCCTATTGCTTCGAAAGCGTTGTTCTCCACGCAGTCTCTACCTGACTTGAAAGATACGGTGGCAAAGTTCTCCGTTAGTTTCTGTACTGAAAATAATTCTCTCGAACTTCCAGAGTTGTAGGAGTCACCATTCTGAAAACGGATTGTTTACATATAAATTTGAGCCCGTGTTTATTAATAAATGTGTCTTTATTAAGATCACTTCCTCATGATAACACATTTATCCTTGGAAAAGTGTGTAAAATCTGACAGAGCAAGTCTTACACCACAGACTTATGATTATATGATGAAAAGACGGAATACTACATTTAATTTTTTTCTATGACGCACAATCTCTTTGTTTCTAGTAACTTGGTAATATGAGCTTTCCTTTCCTTTTCTCTATACATGCACATTATTCACAAAAGCATACATATGGCGTTGAAGCAATTTCAACTGTCGTCACTCGTTACCATGGCAACGAGTTAGAAATATATCAATTTTATTGTATTAGTTGTCAGTAGTTTGACAGGGTCGAATTTAGTCAGTCGGGGTGCGAGGGATATGCTCTATGGGCAACCTTACACCCCGGCGTATTAAGACCCGAGACGGCGTGCGGTTTAAGTCGGTTCAAGCCCGACATAACCGCCCCCGCTGGCCGGCGGGGGGGTATCCGAAGGGATTTCCGCACGGAAAAAAAAGGGTCGAATTTAGTGCTAATATTAATTTGTTACTAGAAAAGAATCATATTATTTAAAAATAAATTAAATATCTGAATGACTTCGCTAGATCGATTTATCGCCCCCAAAACCCCCTGTATACTTCGAACAAAACTTGCAAAACTTGTGGTAAACAACATCATACGATCTTACATGACGTATTTGTCAATTGCCAACAAATCCTGACAAATGAAATTCCTGCGAGTGCTATGTCCAACGTAGACAGTTTACAACGTAATGTAAACCACGCAAATGGAAATTGCGGCGAAGTTTTACTTGCCACGGTACAACTAAAAATCATGGCAGGTGATGGAACATACCATTTAATGAGATGCCTTTTAGATCAAGGGTCTCAAATCAGTCTCATAACAGAGACTGCTGCTCAACGATTGGGACTACCCCGACGTAAACAAAACGCAACCGTCCTAGGAGTTGGGATATCTTCTAACCAAAGCCATGGAACAGTACAACTAGTATGCGGGTCACTATACACTGACTACAAGTTCACTACGGACGCATTGGTCATCAAGAAAGTAATCAACAATTTGCCTAACTACAGCTTTGAAAAACAAACCTGGCCACATTTATATAATCTTAATTTGGCGGATCCCCAATACAATATTTCAAGACCCGTCGATATTCTTCTTGGTGCAAGCGTCTATGCCGAGATTGTGCTAGGCGGAATACTACGTGGACCTCCAGACTCACCTATTGCCCAACAAACAAAGATGGGGTGGGTCCTACTGGGTAACATGGTCACCCTAAACTGCTACGCGGTCCTAAACAACCTTGATGAAATATCGTTATTCTGGGAGTCGGAAGAGATTACTGAGAATGAGTCTGCTAACATGACTTCGGAAGAACAGTACTGCGAGACCCTGTACCAGGAGACAGCAATTAGATTGCCTAACGGAAGATACCAAGTACGTCTACCTATGAAAATACAGTTTGAACAAAACTTAGGCGCTTCTAAGTCGCAGGCAGTTGCACAGTTTAGACATTTAGAAAAACGTCTAACCAACAACAACACATTATCGGACAGCTATAAAAACTTTATTCAAGAATATTTATCTTTGGGCCACATGAAGTTAAGTACATTGCCCACGGAACCCAGTTGCTTTCTACCGCACCATGGAGTGCTAAAACTGGACTCCGCAACCACCAAGCTGCGCGTAGTTTTTAACGCGTCAGCTAAAACAAGGTCGGTCTACAGCCTTAATGAACTCATGGAGGGCGGGCCTAACCTGCAACAGGACTTACAATCTTTGATCTTGAGATGGAGGACTTACGAATTCGTCTACACAGCGGATATAGAGAAGTTCTTTAGACAAATACATGTTAGTGAAGAAGATCAAAGCTTACAGAAAATCGTATGGCGAGATGACTGCAACAAAACCATCGAGGAGTACCAACTTTGCACCATAACTTACGGTACAAAGGCCGCACCGTATTTGGCGATGAGAACTATCAAACAACTTGTTCAAGACGATGGACACCAATATCCTCTTGCCGCAGAGGTGCTGAGTCAAGTTTACACTGACGATATTTTGGGAGGCTGTAACCTTATCTCCGAAGCCTGCGACACTCAAACTGAGTTAATCAAGATGTTGAGCGGGGGTGGATTCACACTACGCAAATGGGCCAGTAATAACCCTAAGTTACTGGAGAACCTACCTCAAGAATTGATAAGTCAAAACATGTTTGACTTCAAACAGGCTGAAACAAACAAAACACTCGGCATAAAATGGAATCCGTGCACAGATCATTTTACATTTAACCATGTCATTGATCAAAACAACAATGACGTCATCATCACAAAACGCTCGCTTTTGTCGGAGTTATCGAAGTTATATGATCCGCAAGGCTGGTTATCACCTGTAACAGTCAAAGCTAAAATAATTTTCCAACAAGTGTGGTCGTCTGGAGCCACCTGGGATGAGCCGCTACCTGAAAAAATAAGCGAAGAATGGAGATTATTTCGCGAGAAGCTGCCGTGTATCAAAAACATTACTATTGCACGGTGGTTGGGTGATACGCAAAAACCGACTGAAATACACGGCTTTTGCGACGCTTCGGAGAAGGCCTACGGGTGTGTGATCTACTGCAAGACGACTGATGAAAATAACAAAACAGTTATTCAGCTTCTGGTTGGGAAAACTAAACTCGTACCCATGAAGAAAAGGCCATCTTCCTCGCTTAGAACTCTGCGCGGCCCTTCTATTATCAAGATTGATGAAAAAGGTAACAGACTGCATAATCGTACAGACACATACGATTTACGCATGGACCGACTCGATGGTAACACTAGGTTGGTTACGCGGCGATGCCTGCCGCTGGAAAACATTTGTTGCAAGTCGAGTACGATTGATCACCACTATCATTCCTGAGTCATGCTGGAAGTACGTCAACACCATGGATAATCCTGCAGATTGTGCAAGCAGAGGGTTATCACCGTCGCGCCTCCCCACGTATTCCTTGTGGTGGGAAGGGCCTACCTGGTTGAAAACAAACGACATACCAAACCAGTTAGAACATTACAGTACCATTGAAGAGGTGAAAAAAATAAAGGTGAATGCTGTACAGACCCATGCAACATTAATCTTGGAACTTCTAAACAAACATAGCTCTATGGTACGAGTAATACGAGTACTAGGTTGGATTATTCGTGTTGCAAAGTCGTATCAAAACAATACAAAACATATGTTTTGAGGATGACATAACTCGACTACAAAACGGTCAACGATTGCGGTCAACTAGCAAAATTTTGAGTTTGAACCCCCGCTTGGATGAACATGGACTATTGAGAGTTGGTGGAAGACTAGCTTATTCAAACCTGAATGAGTGGCAGAAACATCCTATTATACTACCAAGCGGACACAGGCTGACTGAACTATTGATACAACAGGCACATCTACAAACATTACACGGCGGCGCAAGACTAACCCTTACCCATTTACGTAACAAGTATTGGTTAATTGGAGGCATGAGATGTGTGAAGAAACAGTTAATCAAATGTGTCAAGTGTCATCGCTTCAAACACAACCAAGAGAGCCAGCTGATGGCTGACTTGCCAGAACCACGAGTGACACAGTCTCGCCCGTTCACTCACACTGGCGTGGACTTCACCGGTCGAGTAACTGTGAAAGCGAACAAGGGCAGAGGCATCAAGACGACGAGTGGATACATAGCTATTTTCGTTTGCTTATGTTCAAAGGCGATTCATTTAGAACTTGTGTCGGACCTGAGTACTAACACCTTCATTGCTGCCTTGAAACTTCTTTGTTCACGACGCGGTACACCCAGTCATATGTATAGTGACAATGGGACCAACTTTGTGGGTGCAGCAAGAACATTAAGGAAGGAATGTAATGAAGTTCTACAACACTACGTCAACCGCGACACATTCGACTATCTGACTGTAACAGGCATTCAATGGCACTTCAACTCTCCGGCATGGCCATCCGCTGGAGGATTGTGGGAGACTGCTGTAAAAAGTATGAAGCACCACTTGAAGAGAGTTCTTGGCGAACAGAAGCTCACATATGAAGAGTTTACAACACTTCTGATTCAAATAGAAGCTTGCCTGAACTCCCGACCCTTGATCGCCATTACCGAAGACACAGATGACTTAGCCTGCCTCACACCTGAACATTTTCTCGTTGGAGGTCCGTTACTCGCACCCCCACAGATAACAGGGGATGACAACATTGGCTTATCTACCAGATGGAAACTAACAACTAAGATGTTTCGAGACTTCTGGAAGAAGTGGTCTTCCTATTTGTAAGGAATCGAATTAAGCTTAGACATATAGCTAGTTAATTGTCTTAACCGATGGTTAAAAGATATGGTTACCTGCGTAGAAGTTATCCATGACTGCAATGCATTGATTATTGGACTAGTCGCCAATTCTAAGCAGTCTACATTAGTTTCGCAAAAGAACAATTTATTCAGCGGTTTCGCCGATCGCATGTTCTTGTAGGTTCCTCACACGAAGTCGTCGATATTTTCGGTCAATTATTTGTACAACAAAGTAGTTACGAATCACATATAACTATACTTTAATATAAGAATGGTAAGTCGATGTTGTCGTTACTCATAAATATTTAAGAAACGTCCTGGGATTTCACAATGTTAGTGATTGAACCCAAGCGAGTAAATTCAGTATCACAATTCTAGAGGAGAGTAGGACTCGAACAACACCAAGCCACTGTTTGATTGTAAATAAAAGTCGGTCAAGTTGACACTGACTGCGTTATCGATACCGGATGCGGAGGATTCGCCAATGCTGTCATCTCAACCATCCAAAAATCGATAATTTAAATACACACTCGATATGGGAATGTTTCCATAATTATATAATATGTTTGATTATATAAATCTTTTCTTTCATTACTAAGTATGTAATATATATAGCCAACAAAATCAAATCGTTTTAAAAAGCATTGAAAATCAGATGATACGAATGTTGTGTGAAATAATTAGGTACTATTTATGTAAAAAACTAAGGAAAGCGAACCAGGGGCTCGATTCAGTAAAATTACGTATTTAAAACGTACGATTTCAAAACTAATGAATAATAAAATCTCAAAATCCAATTGAAAACGAAATCAACTATGAGTGGTTCTAAATGTTTAATAACCTCACTAAAAAGACAGAGGTTTTGTCTTGACAGATCATACTGAAAATTTTATTAGTTTTTTCTCCAATGGAATTGAAATCACGCGTTTTGAAAACGTAGCGTTACTGAATTGGGTCCCAGCTAATTTATACATCTACCGATTTGTTATGATCGGTCTGTTATCATATAATCAAAAGTCTGTGGTTTATACCAAAAACATCTTAAAATGAAGTACAACCTCAAAATCAATAAAAGGGTAAAGTATTTGAAACGCGATCGTGACACGGCTATTATGTATGGTAATATATCCAACGTCAATGGTACCAGTGTTTAGACAAATAGATAACTAAAAATGTAGTACCACAGGGACTTGGAACATATTAAATTATTTTATTATATTAAAAAACAATGATATAACATACCGTAGAGCTGAGCGTATCGCTGGAAGATGAAGGGGTGATGAGCTGACTGGAGCCGTCGAGTCGCACGAACGTGAAGTTGCCGCGCTTTATGTATTGCGGCGACGCCGGGCCCTTGCAGTCTTTCTGCCGCATCAGTTCGTCCACTATCGACTGAAATATACAAATATTACTATAATATATCCATAGAACAAACCTGTATACATTAATCTACTGATCATTGATAAATTGACTACTTCGATAAAGTTACCTCGCCTTATAAAAAGGGACGAGTAGAGTGCCTGAAAATATTATTTAGTAAATATGTATATCTGCAATTAACTTTACATAAAAACTATGGCTAAAATATTTTCTTATTTCTGAATAAGAATAAGGTTACAAATGAGAAAATTTTATATTCAACCGTGGTAGCAATACTTAATGAATGCATTACCTATGTACTCGGACATATATTTAAGTCATCTTACGTACCTATCTTTAATTAATTTTAATTTAATGCATTTTATAAGGTATTGTTAGGTGAGTTAAAAACATGCTTAATTGACAATTAGCGCGCCCTGTGTTAATGAAACAAAATTAGTTTCGCCAAATTGGCATAGATACCTACTACTGTTCACATTCTATCTTCCAACAATCCATCATTGTTTGCCAACAGACCGTCTGCAGTTTTTTAAAGTAATTAAATGTAATAAAAAATTTAAACCGTCTTCAAAAATCAAAACTTATAGAAATATAAAAAAATACTGAGGTAAAGATTGAATTCAAAAGACAAAAATACGCGTTAAACTTTTCTGTTGAAGTCGATGCCAAACCACTCAGATGTAGGCATGTATGTGTGGTCTCAACGACCCCCGTCCTCCATGAGCGCAGGCCGGGGGGTGGCAGGTGAGGCCGCCTTTCACGCCAGCAGAAGGGTGCTGGGGCGACAAGTGCCCTCCTTTTCCGGGGCAAGATACCCCGACGGGGCCATCTCGAATAGGGAGATGGCCCTGGGTCAGCCAGGGTGCGAGGGAAATGCCTTATGGGCCACCATACACCCCGGTGTTTTAGTCGGTTCGAATCCAACATGACCACCCTCGCTGGCCGGCGGGGGGGGGGGGGGGGGTATTCGAGGGGATTTCCACACGAAGAAAAAAAAGGCATGTATGGTAGCATTCCGTGAGTCCCGTGAGTAATTTAATAGCTTGGACCTATATGGCTTGGTACCGGTTTCAACAGAAGCTTTACGCGCATTTTTGTCTTTCGAATAAATCTGTACTTCAGATGCTGCTGGTTCTATAATAAAGTTTTTGTAGGTTTGACATAATTCCATATACATTATAACTTAAACTAGTTATGCAACTAGTAGTAGTTAAAATCAGTTCATAAACGACGGCAATATCGCCGAATATACATATACTGAATACATCTGCGTACCCTACAGGTGTGATGTTATATTATGCAAACAAAACATATAATGGTATAGCAGCAATTGCGGTTGATTTGCTGCAGTTTATTGAAGAGTTCCGTCATGTGTCTCCGAAACTTATAATCAGATTTTTATATGGGACCTATTCAGAATAAAAATCTGTGTAACAAAAAAGAATTTTGCAAATCCGTCCACAAATGGAAGAGTTTTAGTCACAATAATCACAAACATAAGATTGTTTTTTTCTGTAAATAGGATTCCGATAAATCGTATAGTTCAAACCGTTAATATTTAATGTCTAATATGAAACAGGTTTTATGCTTTGCACGAAGTAAAAACCACAACACATCATTATATTTGAGATTAGTCATACCCCGTTTCACATCAGTGAGTAAGAGGTAATATATTACCTGCAAACAAACGCTGATAAAGGTCGCGTGCTCCGTCCTTAAGGTTATCCATTTCAAGTTGTCTTTGCTAATAAGATATTCAAACGACAGCTCGAAGTTTCTGCTCGGGTCCTCAAGTAAAGGACCGTGACCGTTTTGTGTTTGTGACCTCTCCATCTGCAACATTATTAGGATAAGTCAGAGATAAAAAATGTGTACATCATTGTTGATAAAGAATAATTAATTTCGAGATAAAATTTATACAAGGAAATTTAATGGGCCTTTGTTTGACCGGTATTAAACAGACGGCGAGGCGCCGGGAGGGGGCAAGTCTGAAATAGAATAATACATTAGGTTATGAAAAACTTAATCATCATCATCACAGCGGTAGTCCCCGTTGCATCCAATGCTTGTAGTTTGGAGGCCGAGGTTCACTCTCCTACTCTTTCTCTTGAATTGGCTTTTACGGGAGCAACTGCCGTCTGACCTCCCAACCCCGAGAGGAGAGCCTGCGCTAGAGCCTTGCCCGTTAATCAGCAGGTCTACTGGCTGGCAGGAGTACCGGCTAGCAGGTTGGCTTGGGCCCCGACGATGTTGGTGTAGCTCCACACACTGCAAATTTTGCCACCAACCCCTCAAAAGAGTTATGATATAGTAGCACTAGATAATATACTTTCAAAACAAACTCAATCTGCTTTTATGTTACTTTTTACTTTTTAGCTAACTGCTGCCGGCTCGATGGAATCAAATAAATGCAAATTTCCTGAAAATGCTGAATGTGTGAAAGATGCTGTGATTTTACTCGACGTTTTCGCTCGATCGAGTAAAACCGTATGTGAGTGCTAGTATTACTGAATCTACTTTGAACCTATTATGTTTGAAAAGACTCCGGGACATAATAACGTGAGTATAGAAATGTCCACAATGTAGATTTTAGACATTTCTATAGTATGAAAACTTATAAGACATCCATAGTATTCAAGACCTCGTCGTATTCTGCACGTAAAACGAGTAATTTCTGACATTTTGATTGATATTAAGTAAAGAACATACAACGTTAACTGTAGTTATAATGCTGTTTAAAAGCAACCACAACGTAATGTATGAATAAGGAAGTTGCAATTTTTTTTTTCCTTAGTTTTAATCTGGAAACAGATGCACCTCTAGTTTAAAATTCAGATAATGTACGCAGATTTTATTACTGTTCGTGGTAACCTATTAGATTATTGGTGCTAAGGAACTTTTTAAAAATACATGACACTCACTGTATGCAAAGTAGTGATTCTCCAACACTTCATTCTTGTAACTTTATACCGCTGTTCCCTGTGGGGTAGATCTATGGTCGATAAAGTGAGTTCTTTAGAAGCGAGTGACACGTGCACTTGACATGTGTTATCGGATCCGCCCCCAAATACATTCGATGATTCCGTCACCGCCTCGCCAGCAGGCACACGACCGTAATGACGCAGAGTTCTCGCTAGTTCGACATACTGGAAAACACCACAAATTAAAACAGCGGTTTACCTAAATGACACCTGTTCAGTATCAGGGCAAGATGCATAGACCGCACTACTAACACAGTGCGCACAATGATGTATCAGAGTAACTTCATTCCGTGCACACTTAGGCTGTGAAATGATGCCAAGCGACTACAATATGGGGTTCTTCAAGAAGGGCATCAGAAGGTTTTTAAAGGATTGGCAGCCCCTGGTGTTGCATGGTAAACGCTTCCCATCAGGTGGGCCGTGTGCTTGTCTACGGCCTAAGTGGTATAAAAAAAAACCTCATATAGTTGCGTTTCCTGCGTTTCATATGAATACTAACCCTATATAAAAGTCTAAGTGCGGTCTCTATGAACGTAAGGGATTATGATTGCCAGACCGTACTTACTAGATATTATGGGAGGCACATGTGGAACACCAGCCTAGTTATTTTGTATTTTGTTTTGAGCGTCAACAGGGAAATTGTAATTTCAAATGAGCGTACCACAGTGTACCAATTTGCATTTTACAAGAATAAGCAGTCTGAGTTCAGGGTCGGACCTATACTTATGTAAACTAGATATATTTTGACGCAATCCGTGTTTTTCATACGACTAGGTATACAATGGTATTTTATTGGTATGTATTGTTTAGAAACTAGAACGAATTCATTTAATAATTGCAGCGAATTCTAATTAGCCTATTCTAGAGTAGTTGCGTGAGTTCTAATTAAAAACCTATTCATAATATCCTATGCTAGTAATACCCACTCCTAACACAAGCAATTAAGCTTAGCTGGACCCCTCCAGGGGACCTCCTCCTCCTTAGGGGGGAATATTAGCAATTTCGGTTACTAATATTCTATTTAAATAAAAAAACAACTATAGTAGGTACAATATTTCTTTTGTATAAGATATTATTATGTATTTTGCTACTACACACGACTAATTGAGATTCTTTTGCATATGAGCGCCAATCCCGGTTACATCCATTCAGAAACCGGAGTTCACTCTATTAGCTACCTAGTTGTCAGGAGGAGCTGACAACATGATTTATTTTGGCTATTACGGGAGTGACTGGCATTCCAAAGCCTCGACCGTCCATCAGCAGGTGTACCGACTAGCAAGTGAAATTGGGGTTGGCCCCATAGATCGTGTTAAGCCCTATACTCGTGCATACAGGTAAGTATAATTGAGAATCATTTTCCAAATGTGAAGCTTGGAATAAGTACCGAAGGTGGCACTGTACACGTGTAGTTTTGCGACGAGATTAGATGTAAGCTCACCTTAAGCCCTTACTTGGCGACTGTCTCTTGTCTTTTTAGTAAGTATGGTTTTTAAACCAGATATGAGTACATAGGTAATAATGTATCGGCATTAGTATCTCATCCTAAATCCAGTTGATTTAAAAAATGCGTCAATTGGCCTTGTCGGCGTGCATTTATTGTGAAATGGAGGTCAAGTTGAACTGCTGTTTGTCTGATGTTAAATAACTACTGCAAGTAAGTAATTTTTAAGTAACTATAAATTTAAAAAACGGCCAAGTACGAGTCGAACCGTCTATACAATGGGAGACCACAGGTAAGCATTTATTTTTGAAGTGAATATACCTAGATACAACTAAATATTCTTCGACTATTTCAAGCGTGGTATAGACGTTGCCGTTATTAATATCGAGCAAAAATCGGCAAAAAAATCACGTTTGTTGTAAGGCAGCTCATCTTTAATATTTATTTTATTCTGTTTTTAGTACTTGTTGTCATAGCAGCAACAGAAATACATCATCTGTGAAAATTTCAACTGTCTAGCTATGACGGTTCATGAGATAAGGCCTGATGACAGACTGACAGCGGACTCTTGGTAATAGGGTCCCGATGAGGGACCCTTTGGGTACGGCACGCCAAAAACGTAAAGAACAACTGTCACGCGAGAGGCTTTCCACTCTAAGCGCCTGCGCTGCGTGGTGTGTGTCACTCAGCGCTGCCAGCATTTTTTTTTTTGGTAAGTCGAGACTTTGAAATTTTTCAAAAGCGGGATTCTCTCATCGAAAGCGGGACATAGTAAAAAAACGTATACATATAAACAAAAGTTCTTAAATTTTTATCTATTTAATAAAAATATTATATTACTAGCCGTTGCCCGCGGATCCGCCTGCGTGTAATTCTGATCCCGTTCCCGCTTATTAATCTATTCCAGGGATAAAACGTAGCCTATGTGTTATTCCAGACTATAATCTTAATTATAGCCACTTCCGTTCAGCCGTTTTTACGTGAAAGAGTGACAAACATCCATACATCTATACATACTTAGGTACATACTTTCGCGTTTATAATATCAGTAGGATAATTCAAATTGTTGCCCTATCGTTAGGTAATTGAGTCTTCTTAATAAAAAAAAATTAATATAACAATTAAAGTCATAAAGTTATAATCATAAGAAAGATGTAATGTTTCAACAATATAGTCCGCACTTGTCTTTGCACTGCGGCTGCGCTTCCTCCACAAGGTCCACGGTCGAGTTACCTCCGAAAAGCGGGACTGAACCTTTCCCGCGCGGGACATCCCGCCCGACACATACAAATCGGGGTCTTGCTACGCTGGTGTCACTCATACGGGAGTTCATTACCTAAACCATATAACCAATCAACTGTATTCTCGAGATTATTTTGAATTGAATATAAACAAGCTTAATTATTTTAAACAGCGTTTCAATAATAAGCTGATAAGACTCTTGACTTACGTTAAATACATTCATAAAATCCATTGCCCCCTGTTCACCCTATGTACATTCTTTATAGATAAAGATGTTTATAACAGCTTCATATTCATACTGTATCCTTTTCTAGGACTGAGATAAGCACGCAAGTAAAATCATTACATAGTATAAAACAAAGTCGCTTTCTCTGTCCCTATGTCCCTATGTATGCTTAAATCTTTAAAACTACGCAACGGATTTTGATGCGGTTTTTTTTTAATAGATAGAACGATTAAAGAGGAAGGTTTATATGTATATTAACATCTATTGCGAAGCCGGAGCGGGTCGCTAGTAAAATTATAATAAGAAGCATTTGACTACGATTGAAGTCGCTGACGATGGATGTTTCTTGTTCGTTCCATTATAAGGAGTATTAGGACCGTGATGAATACCTATTCCTACTGGATTTAAAGACTCGGGTTTACATTACCCTACCGACATCCTTGAGGCCCAAGTCAACCTCACCTGGAAATGGGTGCACCTGCTAAATAACGGACGAGGCTCTGATGCAGGCTTTTTGGGAGGCTCCCAACCTTGAGACGGCAGTCGCTCACGGAAATGGCGACATACCAATCAAACACAATATGCGGTTTTCAAGCTCTAAAATGCAAACATAGGACGCAACTGGGAAATCGCTACGAGGATGATGGCTGTATTTAAATATTTCCTCATTTTAATTTTAATATTAATGATTAAAGTATGTCATAAATAATTTTAATGATATACTGTAATCTTTAAAATAACTTGGATAATTAAATTTCAAAAGTGACTTAAGTTTTATTGTTTAGGTATTTTGTGACGGTGTGCTGGGCTTAAACCCCTCCATGGGGTGCTGCATCTTCGGCAACGGAAGTTGGTAACACCTTATCTTTGAAGAAGTTTGTTGTTACCGGATAGACTAATACTCCATACCCAAACTGATTTCACCAGCGACGGCAGAAGCGCAATCCGATGGGTCCCTGCCATCAAAGCAGCGCTGAGTCCACGGAGCGGATGCGAAGAAGTCAAGTAGTCTGTCCCAATCTGCTGACGAATAGTGCCATAATCTCCGCTTTACCTCCACAGGTTGCGGAGGAACAGCGACTGGCACGTTGGCACAGACCAGACTGTGGTTGGAGGAACCCAATGGGGCTCGCACCGCAACACTGGACTGGGTGTGTCGTCAGCAGAAAGTCTAGCAAAGAGGTCGCGTGACTTGCTATGTCTGGTATCCTGGTGGTCTGGAGTACCAGTTGTGTCAAATCATGCGTGAGAGCGAACGCGTGGGCGGTCCGACCCGCATGGTCAGTTCTGAGAGATCCCAGCCAATCCTCGTGGTGGGCATTAAAGTCTCCCAAAAATACCAATTCTGCGGACGGAAACCGCTCCTGCGCAACGTCTGCCGCCTGACTCAGGTGGTCAAAGAGTCGAGTCGTCTCCGTATCTCCTCCTTTATGGGAGCGGTATACGCACACGTAGACCTGGCTAGACGAACCATGGTACACGTATAGAGAGAGAATAGAAAAGGATGGGCATCACTATAGTTCCTAGAACACATAGATTTTATTTTTTCAAAAAAATAATTGCTATGTACAGTTTTTACCTCATTATGATTTTATTATATGTATAGATAAATAGATAAGTAACATATTTAATTATAATTTGTATAAGAGTTGAACCATTAGTTATCATAAGAAGAAAATCATGGAATGGCTACAACTTGGCTACCACAAAACAGAAGACTTACATACTTTTTTTTTTACGTGCGGAAATCCCTTCGGATACCCCTCCGTCAGGCAGCGGGGATGGTTATGCCGACATAACCACCCCCGCTGCCTGACGGAGGTGCCCGAGCATGAACCGACTAAAACCGCATGGTATCCTCCCCAAGTGTCCATTGCCGGGCACCCCGGGTAAGCCCTCAAAGGATAACCCCAGGGTTACCGGCGGACTTTTGCCGCCACCGCGGCCTCGCCTGGTGGGGTCGGGTTTTATCCCGCGTCGGTGAGTTGGCAGGCGTATGTAGGGCACACACGACACACCTCCGCCACGGCCTGCTTCTGTAAGGACGGCGAATCGGCCAACTGCCTTCCTCAGGCCCCGATCATGGAGGTCGGTAGCCCCGCGCGTAGATGAGTCTGCGGCGTCCTAGCCGCAGACTGCTAAACTCGAGGGGCATGGTTCTCTCCCGCTCCCTCCGCCGTCTCTTTCGCGCGCATTACCTGCACGCAGAAAGAGGCGGCGGCGTGCCACTTGCTCCCGTCGGAGACCACGGCCCTCATCATGGTCTCCAACGAGAGAACGTCCACGCCCAGGACCGCAACGACCGCAACAACAACGGCACTGTGTGGAGCGCCGTGTCTTCGCCAGGATCTTCGCAGTGCTGGCACTGCGGCGTTGTCTCCCGGTAGATGCGCCACAGATACTTACCGAAACACCCGTGTCCGGTAACCATCTGGCACATCCGGTAGGAGAGGGCCCCATGGTCCCTCTCCAACTCCATTACCATACTCCTTCATGATCGGCCTCACCGCCGCAATGGTGGATTCCCCCCACCTTTGGTGCTCAAGTCGCACCCTCCATGTCTCCATGAGTTCCCGGCGGAGCTGGGACCGCTGAGCCCTGATCTCTCGGCGCTCCGGCCTATGGATACGCTCCAGCGCCTCCTTGCGCCATTGGTACAATGACGCAAGGGCTCTCGCTTCCAGGTCCCAGGCCTTTTCACGGACTATACCTAATACGCACATAAACTACCTCGCGTTATGCCTAAACCACAACGCGAAGTAGGCATAACGAGAGTTAGGCCGACTTCGATGTTGGTCTATGCAGAAATAGGTTTAATTCATAAATAGACCTACAGATCTTTAGGCTTACCTCCTTACCAACCCCCTTATACTACTCATAGTCTAAGAGTCTAGTCTAGAAGTCTAAAAAAGTCTTTTGGGAAAAGAAAGTATGACCACCGGGTAACAGTCCAGATTTTGGTACCTACAACGCACCACCCAACGGGATCCTGATGACATTGGACATAGTAAAATCGTTTTTTTTTCCGTCAGCCCCTCGACCAGGATTCTCACTTAACTGATTAGACCACAGCCCTCATCATTGAAAACTTTGGAACAAAATGATAAAGTAAAAATTCCTGCTTAATCAGTAATTTATTTTCTGAATTTCCACACTTAACTTATCAAATAACCATAAAACTTAAATTAATACGTTCTTCTCTACTTTGTAACGTTCTCTTAAAATATTAATGGCTATGCATTTGTAGCAGTTCCTTTTTGATTTTACTCAGGTTTCTAATGAAATATAGAGCTGTTATATCCTTGTTTTCCAATTTTTCCAGCTCCCTTCTGTATCTGGCATTGAAAATCACATCTATTCTTCGCCTTCTGTTTCCTTCAAATATGTCCTGTTTCAATTCAAAACTTTGCCACCGTGCCTCTTTTTTTAATTTGTATAAGAAATTAACGAAGCTCAATCTACCCTTCATCCGAGAGTTTAAGCGACGATGCCAACCTTCCAATGAGTTATTAGTGCGATGGGTTTCACTTGCACAACTAATAATATTTTGCAATTTTCCCATCCACTGCCATTCAAAATATTCATTGAATTTTTCCATTCCTTCTCCATTATCCCCTAGAAGTTTAATATCTTGCCAGACATCTGGAATATATTTCGTGGGAGGTAAAGGAGAATTTGCACAATCTCTGGTCTTCTTATAACCGTCACGCGTGGCTAAGACGCCAAGTTTTTTAGATTTCTTCCACACAGCCTTGGAAAAATGATAGTAACACCCAGTGATGGTTATTCCTGGGAAAACAGCTTGTAGTGCTTGAATTTGTGCTATTGCATAATCACATTTGTAGCGTGTAAAATATACGTTTAAATGAGTCTTGATAAGTTCAAATAGCCGAATATATGTTTCTTGCGATTTGTCTGGCAGCAAGCAGAATATAACAGGTACAATGTTTATTGTGTCATTGTTCTCCGTGTTTATGTTTAAATGAATGGAATACAGTTGGTAAAAGCCTGATGGCACACACTTGAAAGTACCATCGCCATACAATTACACACACCTACATTTTACCTGACTTCAAAAATCTCTGGGCAGTTGAAGTAGAGAATATTAATATTCTATTGCCAGCTTCACCGTCATCACTGACTAAGAAATTTTGACTTATTAAAGCCGGGATCAGGTTTTCATTCGGAGATCGTTTCACGATTTTCAAAAAGTTATTTCTTGCACGACAAAGAGAATCCTTTTTGCTCTTGTATAAAGCTGCCGCATCAATTTCATCATCAGTCGCAGAGTTGGATTCAACTTCATCATTATTTGTCATAGATATTTTCATGTTTGTCACAATTTTCTCGACAATTTTGGGTATTGGACCAAATTTTTTACACACTTCATCTTTCGCCTTATCTATAATAATGGCTATTTGGTTCTTTTCTTTATTAGGAGAACATGAATGTTGCTGAGCATTTTCAATTTCACCACCTGCACTTAGTTTTAAGGAAGCACTACAACTGTTCCTATTTCAGCAACACCACAAGGATGAGCCATCTTTATTACACTTATTTTTTGTGTATATCCATCTTTCAATAGATTGTACCTTTTTTTTTTTTTTTTTTTTTTTATCGTGCGGAAATCCCTTCGGATACCCCCCCGCCGGCCAGCGGGGGCGGTTATGTCGGGCTTGCACCGACTAAAACCGCACGCCGTCTCGGGTCTTCAGACCGGGGTGTAAGGTTACCCATAGAGCATATCCCGCGCACCCCGGCTGACCCTGGGCAATCTCACCACTAACAGCATCGCTCATCCTTTCTCCTCTGAAAGCAGAGGAGTACGTTGGCGGACGTTGGGTATTGGCCGACGATCAATGCCAACCCTATGAAGGGGTGAAGGGGAAGCCATTGACCGCCGCCCAGGGTGTACCGGCCGCTCCGATTCCGTTCCCCCCGGACTGCAGCGGGATCGGAATCGGAGCGACACTCGAGGAGGTTACCCAACACACACCCCAAGTGGCAAGTACCTAACTAAAAGGAGTTTTGTATGCCTAGATGATATTTTAGGCATAACGCGATGTAACCTGTGCACGATCTAGGATTATACCTAAGTGCTCCATAAACTAAGCAGTCAAAAACATCCTTTAGTCATACGGCCCCTTAGGCCTGACGGCCATCGCTTTTAACGGTCTGCTTAGAACAGCCATTTTGCGGGCCGCCAGAGTCTCCGCCCATACGGGGCCCCGCACAGGACCATGCTTCGTGCGATCCCCAGGTACAGTCTCCTAGTGAGGGCGTTGGGTCCCTTGACGTTGGGCATCAGCCGCGATAGCGCGGCCGCAGCCCCCCTCAGTTTCGGGACCAGACTTCGGAGATGAGGTCCGAAGTCCCATCGGCTATCGAGTACGAGCCCAAGGTACTTCATCATGGGCTTGATGCCAATGCTTACGCCCCCTACGGTTATGCTGGTTCCCGCAGGTGGCCCCCTCCGAGGCCTATGAAAACACATAGCCTCGGATTTGTGGAGAGTCACCTCGAGTCCCATCCGCCGTATTCGATCCACGACTTGAGCAATCCCTGCCGTGGCCTTTAGTGCCGCGCTTCGGTACGTCGCTCCCCGAGCCATCACGAGGGTGTCGTCAGCATAACATATTATGCTGACACCCTCGTGCAACGTACCGCGTAGCACCCAATCGTATCCGATTTTCCACAGACGTGGCCCTAGGACCGACCCCTGCGGAACACCGCACGACACTTCTCGCCGCCCTGGCCCTAGCCAGCTCGGGTAAACTATGGCCCTCTCGAATAGGTATGCCTCGACAATGCGGCGGAGGTAGGGAGGCACTTCGTGATACGCGAGAGCCTCCCTAACGCAGCTCCAGGGTAGGGGTGTTGAAGGCGTTGGCGATGTCAAGAGACACCGCCACCACCACCCCACCCCGCGAGACTACTTCCTCCGCCAGGCGCCTAACGCGCATGATCGCTTCCACGGTGGAGCGCCCCGGCGGAAACCGAACTGGTTGTCCACCAGATCTGGCCCCACGTTCGTGAGATGCTCGCCGAGTCGCTCTGCAATAATCCGCACAAAGAGCTTGCACACCTCGTCGAGCAACACGATCGGCCGGTGGCTGATCCGCCGGCCGCACCGCCTTCCGGATAAGGACCAGTTTTCCTGTCTTCCACGCCTTTGGAAACTGGCCCCTTTCGAGGCATGCGCTAAAGAGCGCCACCAGTCGAGGCCCTAGTTCCTCAAGGGCCAGGACCCATGCTCGGCCATGCCGTCGGGTCCGGGAGCAGTGCATTTCCGAGCTTAGACCTAGCATAAAAAAAAAACAAAACATCCTATCATAATAATCCATCAACAACTACACACTTCCCTACAACATGCACACCCCCATTCGCACGCACTTACATAAACACACCCTCACACATATCCAGACACACACACTCACACACTGACATACCAGTAATATACTAAATGACTATGAATAGTACTTACTTCACTTGTTGTTATGTATATTTAACGTATCAATGTTCACAGTCTGAACTACACTGCCTCTCAAAATACAGGCATTAGCCTAGCTTGGGAATTAGTATTCATTATCGTTGTTAAAATAAAGATTGTAACTGTTAACATTTACTGACATTTTTGCACCAATGCGTGTCTGCACCCGGGTGCAGCGTAGTGGGTTACATGATACGGTAATACTAATTTGAGTGGCTATAAAATATAAACTCAATGTTCATCATTATATCAAAGTTACTTATATCTTAGTACCTAGTCGTCTATGCGCATCTATCGTGGTTAATTGTCCAACCTTCTAATGTGGTGGTATTGTTAGAAGCATAACCCACCATTATGACACCTCTACACAGTGCCATATAAAGAGAACTTCTCATTCGCCAAAACATTATGGCATTTATGGCCACAAATAACATGTGATTGAATGTGCTACATCATGCACCAACACAGTCAGTGTAAATTATACCTTAGCTGATTAGGCCTATCTGACAATATGTATCGATAAATTATATACAAACAGGAATCTTACATACCTCTCTTTTATTTTTCTTAGATTCATATGATGATAGTATTTCTTTAGTTTGTGGATCTGCTGTTATCCATCCAAGATCCAAATCTTCTATAATTTGTAAATATAATAAATCCAATGAGACTCTATCTATCATTAAATCATCATCATAACGAGGATCCCAGTAGCTGAAACAATAATTTACAACTGGAATTATTAACTTCCTTTCTAATAAATAATGAATTAAATTCAATGTAATTAATGTTGCTAACATTTAGTTAAACATACCTTTTCCTCAACACTATTTTATCTTCCGCCCGGACATACTTCTGAGATATGTATGGAGATTCATATTCTTCCAATTTCTTTAAAGCTGGCTGTCCATCTTTTGCACAACTCCAGTTAAAAAGATATAAGGAAAAGTACTTAACCAATTCCTTAGGAAGATTAACTGAAGTACACACTATATCTAGTATCGTGTTTGATGAATCAATGGAAGACACTGACAGAGGTATTCTATAACCATTCATTAATGAGATTTCAATTTCTACTTCATGCATTTTAACATTATGTGTCTCTTGTTGAGCCGAGAATAAGAATGTTATAAGAAGGTCAGAACCAGTTAGCTGCGGATTTTGGCCAACTGAAAAAAGAGTTACATTTCATTGTTTCCTTTTTCCTCAATAATACTGTTGTGATGACCTCTATCATGCATTAAAAAAATTGTAGAAATATTACAACAAAGACATTCAACAATAAAATACTGTATTTTATTTTATTCAATTACTAAGTTATTCAGTTATGTACCTGTCTGCATATACTTTTCCAATAAAACTCTTCGTTCTTCTAGTTGTGAATTTGTCAGGAACAATTTTTTGGGTGGAAACTGTGGTAATTTAATATAGGGGTTCAGTGCTTGTAACTGCTCATGTAAGCTGAGGAGCTGCTTGTACCGAGTAGTGCAGTGGAAAACACCATCAATATGTATGTTATAGCCCTAAAATAAAATAAAAACAATAAAATGTCTATCAACACTGCAATCACAATTATGGAGTAAGATCTACTTGAAAATTGATATGACATGTTATTACACAATTTTATTCTTAAAAGCAATAACATCTTCGTAATTTTGAAACAATAGGTAATATTATAAAAAAAAGTTTACATACCGTATAAGATATTCCATTGTCCTCGTGAAATTGTTGCGAATCAGGAATAGAAAAATGCATATTTGTAATGACTATGAATGCATAATCCTCTAAAAGTTATGTGGATTACGGGATAAAAACTGTGTCTTACTTTCAATTTACACTCATAGAAATCGCCCACTTTTATTATTTTGATTCTACAGAACAACACAGATCAATTTATTACTTTACTCTATGACACAGACGTCTACTGTAGACTGTAGGACACAGACTCTACTCTACCTACTCTATCTAGGAATGGTCGTAGCATGCACGAACCGTTTTTTTACACCATTTGTCAACCATCACGAATAGACTGTTTACCGTTCAGTGTTATACTAGTCGTATGATAAACTACTTTCGCTAAGAGTTGACATCGCAGACGAAAACGACAACTATATCATAGATAAGAATATGTACTAAAAACTATATACACGCACATGTGTAGAACACTTACGTCATAGGTTCACACGTCCCTCCAACAACCCCCCCCCCCCCACCCCAGCCTGTAAAGTTGAGATATAAAAAAAAATACCAATCGAAGTATCTTAAATAGCTCTTTCCTAAATTATTTACTATTAAAACAGCACCCTCTTAGTTTGCCAGAAGTGCGAAGTGCCAGAACCAAATCGGTCTTATAGTTATTGGTTTAGGTACGGTTAAAACTGCGGTATAAACTCCCACCCAGGCCATAAAAATAAGTGTGCGAAGTTTTTCCCTTATTATTATTTAAGTTATCCCTTCGGATACCCCCCTGCCGGCCAGCGGGGGCGGTTATGTCGGGCTTGAACCGACTAAAACCGCACGCCGTCTCGGGCACGCCGGGGTGTAAGGTTGCCCATAGAGCATATCCCTCTCACCCCGACTGACCCTGGACCATCTCCGGATTCGAGATGGCCCCCTCGGGTTTGGGAACCACGGTGTCCCGGTCTTGCTCCAGTTTGGGGGCGGGGCGCTTGTCATCCCAGCGTCCCGGCCTGCTTCTGCTGGGGTGACAGGCGGCCTCACCTGCCACACCCAGGCCTGCGCTCATGAAGGACGGCGGTCGTTAAGCGACCTCCGGCGCCTGAGTCACCTGCGACGTGCGGCGAGCATGTTGCGGGCTCGGCAAGCCAGGAGAGTTGTAAACCTCTCCCGGGCGAGCACCGCAATCTCCATCGCGAGCATTACATGCTCGCAGAAGGAGGTGGCGGCGGCCCACGCGCTCGCACTCCGCACCATTGCCGCAATCATGCTGCATAGCGAGAGGACTCCTACTCTGATGGCTGCCACTAGGTCACGCCTCGGCACCTCCCACGCCGGGTAGTCCGCCAGCGTGTGCAGCCCCTAAAATGCTAAAATAAAAAAAATAGGTCATTTACGCACGTACAAGGTGAACAAGATTATACTGAACTGAGAAAAAGATAGAGATGTGAGAATCCTACACGTAAATCGATAACCATTCCTTAATAAATTATTTATTAAATAAATAAAATCAATATAGTACCCATTCGGGTACTATATTGGTTAGCATACGCATAATCAATATTTTTTATAAATACATCATAGGTTATAAAATACGTAAATTGAGGTAATTTAGCATAGATATAGGAGAATAGAAGAAGAAGGCCGTAAGTTGCATATATAATTCTTGTTTATGTAAATATGATTCAAATATGAACCTCAGTAACAGAAACATGTCTGGTTCATTCTAACACGCCATGATTTACGAATGCAAAGCAAATACAATGTATGTCATCACTCACAAATTTCTACTGACATTACTCTGTGACGTCACAAAGCACATCCGCCATTTTAGGATTGCACTTTCCATAGACTAATATGCACTTTCATAAGTACTTTAGCCGTCAGTTTTACGAAATTCGCTGGTAATTTTCAGTTTTTTATTAAAGTGTGTTAGTTTCGGTGCATATTGTCCCATTTAAAGGTTAAGTAAACGGTAAACAACATGAAAAAGTGTGATATCAGAGGATACAATTCGAATTCTCGATGGAATGACGGAGGATTGTCATTTTTCAGGTTAGTTTCCATTTTTCGATGATATGGCATATTTTGAGCATGGATTGCTTTTTGTAAACAAGTAATTACGATTTTAGATTTGATTTCCCGATATTTACTGTAATACTTATTACATTTTATAAATTTAAGCAAAACAAGAAAACATTTGCATTGTTTACATTTCAAAGTAGTGTTGTTTTCCACCTGTTTATGTATTAACTGATAAAACTGTATTCATGTATATTTATATTCTGAGAGGTAAACTTATTCAAAAATTTCTGGACGCATTAATCGTCTTCAATGTGTATCATATCATCAGTAAAGTGAATATAACAAAAGTGATGTGTCAAAAGTTTTTGTGTTCAGTAATGAATGGTCTAGAATTATTCATTTTAGTTTGCTCTTTATTACAGATTTCCAAAAAATGAAACACTTAAAAAGCTTTGGATGGATACCATAGGTAAAGAAAAAAAAAAACCAGGAGCAATCAGAAGAATATGTTCCTAGCATTTTGAAACAGATTATATAAACAAGACATTAGATGTCGCCTGAAAGATGATGTGGTGCCTACTCTTTTTCCAGTAAGTATCTATTTGGCCTCTGGAAATATGTAATATATATCTTGAAATATACATTGTAAATTATTATAGTGCTCATAATTTTTATATATTTTTCAGTTTACTTGTTCGTCAATGGAACCTAGAGTATGCCACTCTAGGTCTACAAAAATTGATAATAAAGGTGTTGTCGCTACGATCGGACGATCTGCGAGGTTTCAGAAGTTTCCGTGAGTTCTACTCCAAAGAGGTTCTACTCAAGGTATAAATCCTACCACCAGTAAGATCATCGATCTTATGATCTATAATTCTGTTCTATATTTGAATTTGAATTTGATTCAGTTTCGTAACGTCAATAGGTGTTTTTCCAGTTGAAACGTTGACAGCGCCTCGTGAAGAGTTCTAAGATTCCCAACAGTCCTTAGAAGTGTGCGTGTAATCAAGTTTTCTTAAAGTATCTCGTACCACTATAATCGCGAGTGTAAAGTGTATTTGTTTACACGTTGGAGACGTGACGTAACGTGTTTGTTTGCACGTTGGGAGCCGTAACGTGGCGTGTTCGTTTACACGTTGGAGACGTAACGTGTTTGTCTGCACGTCGGAGGCCGAAAGCGCTCTGCGTGGGATAGACAAGCTGAGTATAGTGTTTTATTGGATCTAATGTTTGGTTTCTAGCTGACGATGTACATCTAGTTTCCTCCCTGGATTTTCATGTTGGTCCACGGAGTTTCTGGAGTGTAAGGTACCATGTGATAGCCGACTCCGCGACAAGGTGCGTGACCTGAATGTCACGCGCTGGTCTATAAGCCACATTCATAACTTGCCGGCAGGCGTGGTACGGCGACTGGGTTCCGGGCCAGTTGCGGAGGTTTAGGGACGTTTTTTGCTACTAAATCTCGTATGAGATTCGAACTGTCCGTCAGCATTTGCTTGTATTGCAGCAATGTCAAGAGGACATTGCAAGTTCACTCAAAATGTGTCTAATGGAGACATCTGAGAGATCCTAAAACCATTGCTCAGCTTATTCCTTCTTGGAATAACAGATATCCTTTTGCCTACAGATAAAGCTGGAGAGATACGACAGATGCGACAGGAACAGCTGTAAACGCGTGCTCACCCGTATTCCCCATTTGGTGAGCCAGATTTAAGTTACTACATTGAACCCTAGTTGCTTCGCGACATGGTATAGATACCACGTTGCTCGCGACATGGTATAGATGCCTAGTTGTTCGCGACAGGTGTACAAGAGGTGAGCTTCATACTTTTATTTAACTTACACACATCAGTACTGAAATGCACACATTGCAAGTCTTAAAATATGACAGAAATAGAATGCCTGTATAATTAATGGTTTGTTTTTGTTATAGCACTTCAAGTTATCTTTCAGCCGAAGAACAATGTGCAACTGATATTTTACCACCTTGTAATGTAAGTCTTTCTTCTTTCATCTTTCTTACGGGCAAATGCTTAAACTCTCATTCTGTCACCGTTGCTTAAAGGCGAATAGTTGCGACAGAAATATATTTATATAGTTCAGTATCGTTTGAACATTAAGCCGTTAGTTGTGTATTGCTGAAATTATTAAATTAGTTTAAGTTTGCGATGATACTAATATATTTGTTAATAGTTCTTTTTATTTGTGCTTTTATTGCATTTAGATACATGCATATTATATCTCTTCACCCGGGTAGATAAAAATGTAAATAAAATTAACACAATTTTTTACCTTAGGATAAATTATAGCAAATTTTCAAAGCAATCGCCAATTTAAAATAATAAAAAATAGTTTTCGTTCGTCATAATATACTTATAAATATAATGTTATATTACTTTCAGGTGTTGGCTGCTAAAACAAAAGAAAAAATGCGGCAGTTATCGAGGCAAGTGAAGATTCAGCAAATAAAAATAAAGGTCCTCAATCAAAGCCGCAGATTAAAGCAGAAAGTTCTTACATTTCAAAATATAGTTGAAGATTTGAAGAAATAAAATTTAGTTGCTAATGAAGGTGCTATTGGAGATTATTGGAGAATGTGCTGGGTTTCCAGAATTTCTTTCTCGGCAATGTTTGAAGCATAGGGGTGAAACTGTCTGTACATAGCAGGCTTCCTAGCCACGAAATTGACAAGGTCTTTAAAATGTGATGAGTGTAATGGATTTTTACATGGTTCAAGGCAGCAATACACAATCAGTATAATTGAAAAGAAAAACAGGTGGCTTAATTTAAATCGCCGTCCTCTGCTTAATTCAAATTATCAGGAATACAGCAAAAATTCAACAAAATTTAATCCATAAAGTTAAGCCCGAGAATTATTATATTTTTATATTCAAATTTTTAATGGAGAAAAATCTTTGAAAATCACGATAAATTAATAATTATTAATAAAAGCTGTGATTTCAAGTTATTTGGATCTAAGATATAAGGTCTACGTAAAAAAAAAACATTCGAAACATGTGTCCGAAACATTTGCTAACTAAATTGATATTATTCCTTAATGAATAAATTATTAATTCCTAATGAGTAATCATTGTTTTATTTTGCTATTGTTTATTTCTTATCTTGAAACTCAGACCCATTCATGACTAGTGATTAAAATGTCCGTTATCGCTGCAACAAGTACCCAATCCAAATCTGTTCAGTACTTTTATCTTGAAGAAGCATTTTGGTTAGAGTGGAAAAAGCTTCCTGATGACATCATATCGGCACAAACTGTTTACCAATTCAAGAATAAACTGGATATCTTTTTACAAATGCTTTCAACCCTTGCTTGGCTTGAGTTGTGCTAAGCGTTAGCAAGGGTTGCAAGCATTATATCATTACTTTCGTTTTAGTACAACCGATGTTTTTTAAAAGTTTTTTAATAATTACTTTATTAAGTAATAAAAAAGACAACATTACGTAGAAACACAGGATACAGCCAACTGTTAGTTGTAGCAACTGCCTGCCTGATTAAATATATAAACATTAATAACATAATAACAGTAACAAACACTAACAAACTTTCACCTTTATAATATTAGTAGGATAGCAAACGATGTTCAGAAAATTGTGAGCTTAGTCGGCACACATTTATTTTTCTTGAAGTTTTCTAAAATTCTAGTAAATTCTGAATTGTCTTTATTGAGATCTTCACAAAAAAAAAATTCGATGTGAGTGATTTGCCTGAAGTCGGCCATGTCATATGAATTATATAAAATTCTAACTTTCGTCCGTGGCTCTAATGCAATGAGATGAAATGTAGTTTGTACCTCTGCGTGCCCTAAACTGACCGGTGTGTGAAGGATTAATGTGTTGTTTGAGTACTAATGTCCGATATTAGTCGTAGTTGGATGAATGATAAACAAAAAGTAGATATGTTATACGAATTATGTTTGAAACAAAACATTAATAACAGAAAAAATAAATGTATAACCTTTGCATACAAATGTGCCAGTATAGCTTTTTTATCGATATGGGCACCATCATTCATACAGTAACAACACTATTTGCAGTAGGCCGGGCGACGCCATTTTAGGGAATCATTTGGCTTCAGGTCACGTGACCTTATTTCATTTCTTCTATTCTCCTATATCTATGTAATTTAGTGTTAAAAACCACATATTTATAATATTTATTTTTTCAAAGTAAATAATAAATACTATAGACTCATTGTGGTTATTAAATTAAACATGTATATTCATAAAACAGTAAATTACCTACAAGGTGTTAAGGACCGTGGTTCGTAACAGACTATGACCTGATAAGGTTCCAAATAGACTGCCACTACTTCGCGGTCGCCTTCAGTGGACTGTATTTGATGGATGTGAGTCGAAGAATGAAACACTTGGATGGGTGGACTTCATTGACGTCAGTGAGGCATCGGATGTACTTGGCCCAGCACTACTCTTGATCTACTACTTCCTGTTGAGCTTCCTTGTTCCTTGAGAGACTCTTGTTGTCTACTTGTTGCCCAATGCCCAATGATTTCCTACCAAATGGTCCCTGCTTTTATAGTCTTTTGTAGTGCTGGCCCGCGATCCAAATTACCTCACCTCCGCATTTCCATTTATTTATAAAACTTATGTTTTACATATTAATAACATAGCATATATGTACATAGGTAGAGATAAGACTTATAATCATAATCATAATCATAATATTTTTATTTTGTGGATCATAGGTTTTAGTTATAAAGGTCTTATAATTTATGTTATGTGCGCTATGTCCTACCACACGTGTGGTGTACAAAATAACTTGCACGACGATAGGTACTTACATCTGTACCGTGCGACGTCGGGTTACTGAATGACGGGCGGATTGACCCCTCAGGCTTATATATGGGCCTTGCCTCCCGCGAGCTACTATATAATAAAATGGCACCAGCCGGGGGAGCGCATATTCGCTTCTTACGGCGTGGGAGGCAGTCGCGGGGTGTAATTAAACTTACATACTAATATACAAAGTCGTATTTCCTATTTATACGAAGTTATGTTAGATTCTGAGTAATGCATTTACGTAATTATATTTACAATTATGCTTTTCGGGGAATGTACTTTCTTTATTAGATTTGGCTCTAACATACTTAATTACTCAGAAAACTAACTCCTAACAGTAGTAAGCTATTTATCTTAGCTTAATATCAAAGTTATTACATAATTACGTTTTAATTTACGTAAATCTAACATTTTCATAATTTATTCGTTATATTCACGCTTACTTAATCTACGTGTCACTGGCACATGTGTCTATGGTCTATTTGTGTCGTGCACATTCTCCCGCCGTCGCTGACCCTGGTTCGTCTGCGAGCTCCGTTGGTAGCACGACGATCTTCTTCGTAGGCCTCCTCAGCACGTGTCCGCTGCTGGTGGTGACGTCCACGACTCGTACCTCGCCGTCGGCTCCTGGGAACACCCGGCTGACGCGTCCTCGCGGCCAGGTGTTGCGCGGCAGATTGGAATCGCAGATGATGACGACGTCCCCGACCTTCGGGGCGACGCCGGTGCTGGTGGGCTCCCGCCGGTGTTGCAATAGGGGAAGGTACTCCTTCACCCACCTCCTCCAGAAGATGTCAGCCAGGGCTTGAGCTCGCTTCCATTGTTGGCGAGCAGTCACGTCGTCTGCAGAGAAGTGCCCTGGTGGTGGCACATGGCAGTTGGGCCCGATGAGGATGTGGTTCGGCGTGAGGGCCTCGGGATCGTTAGGATCAACCGAAACATGTGTGAGGGGTCGTGAGTTGACGATATTCTCGACCTCTGCTAATAAGGTTAACAGGATCTCGTCGCTGGGATGCTTTTCCATCATGGTGACACGAAGCACTTCTTTCACAGCTTTCACCATTCGCTCCCATGCCCCCCCCATGAAGGGTGCGGAAGGGGGTATGTACTTCCACACGATGTGTTGACTTGTAGTTTCTTTTTCGAGCGCGTCGAGTGCGGCCTCTGCTAGCTCCTTTTCCGCTGCCTTGAAGCACGTAGCGTTGTCACTCCATATTTCTTTGGGACAACCACGTCTGGCGATGAATCTTCTTAGGGCGGAAACGGCTGAGTCGGCGCTTAAGGAGTGAACGACCTCTACATGTATAGCTCGAGAGGTCATACACGTAAATAAGGCTCCATATCTCTTCTCTCGATGGCGTGCGACTGTAACTTCTATGGGTCCGAAGTAGTCTAGACCGGTGAACGTGAAGGGACGTGTGTTGTGAGCTAACCGGGCGGCTGGTAAGTTGCCTGTGACCGGTGACGCTGGTTTCGCTTTTCTTATGCGACACAATACACACTTCTTTATCTCATTTTTCACTGCGGGACGTATCTTGGTAATCCATAACCGCTGCCGGAGTTCATTGACCGTGATCTCGGTGCCACCATGCCGTAGCTTCTCATGAACATGTTTGATGTAGAGGCGTGTGTACGGGTGTTTGCCGTCGAGCACCACAGGGTCCGATGCGTCTTCTCCCAGCTCCTTTGCAGCTGATATGCGTCCTCTCACGCGCATAGTGCCGTGTGAGTCTAGGTACACGCTTACATGGTTCAGTCGGTTGTCGCGAGGAGTTGATTGACCTTTTGTCATACGTACTATTTCACTCGCGAAACTATCTCGTTGACTGGCGTTTACACACAGGTGTTCGGCGCGGTTCAAGTACTCACCTGGTATGTTTATGTAGCACTGTTCATCGCGTATCACTGTGTCATTCTTTTTATGCACTGGTATGGCTTTCTTCGTACGCCAATCGGGATTAGCTTTCTCTAGCTTACGAGTTCGCTTTCGAGCAGCTGACGTTTTACACTTATTCAGCCGGCACAAATCGATGAACTGGAGTACTCGTGCAGTCGTTCGTATGAGTCGCATCCATTTTGAGTACTTCTCTATACGCAGTAGTTGACTTGTGCTGGGCTGCTCGACATCTTGCGATGTGTGACACGTTTGTCTTTCTTCGCCCGTGTCGTGACGAATGACCTTTTCTTCTGTGGGCCACTCGGTTGCTGGCAGGCGCAGGAAATCGGGGCCGTTATACCATCTGTGTTCGGCCCGGAAGTTGTCGGGGGTTTCCCGAGTTGCGTCGTCTGCCACGTTGAGTCGAGTAGGCACCCAACGCCATTCATTTTTCTTCGTGGTGTCTTCTATCTCGGCGAGGCGATGTGCAACGAATGACTTGTATGCACGCGGCTCCGACCTTATCCATGTGAGTGCGGTTCGTGAGTCGCTCCAATAGGTCTTCTCTGTCGACTCGTAGTCGTGTTTTTCCAGGGTGGTTTGAGCCAGGCGCGCTCCCAGTAGTGCAGCTTGAAGCTCGAGTCTCGGCATGGAGATGGGCTTCAGCGGGGTCACTCTGCTCTTTGCGGCTGCTAATGACACGGTTACTGACCCGTCGGTGTGTTGCGTACGCCAGTACACAGCTGCAGCGTAGGCTTCTTCACTCGCATCGACGAAAGTGTGCAGTTGGCGTGAGGCGACTGATGTCGTCAGGTGATCGTAGCAGCGGGGTATTCTCAGCAGGTGTATGTTGTTGAGCTGGGCGAACCATTTGTTCCATCGTTCCCGTAGCTCAGCTGGGAGTGGGTCGTCCCATTGCGCCTTATAGCGCCATGTGTCCTGAAAAATACGTTTACCGGGAGTTATTATTGGTGCAATAAGGCCGAGCGGATCGAATAAGGCCATTATCACACTCAAGGCCTCTCGCTTCGTTGGAGGTCGCGTGTTTGTTTTCACTTCGCGCGGGATCTTCAAGTTGCTCGCGTTAAAGCCAAGATGATCTTCGTTGACGTGCCATGTTAGACCCAAGGTTTTTTCTGTCTCTTGGCCGCCGAGTTCCACTGTAGCACTGCTGTCTCGGGGCAGTGATAAATCTTCTATGATTGTTTTTTCGTTCGAAGTCCAACCGTTCAACACGAAGCCTGCTTTTTTGTGTATCATGTCGACTGTTCGCGTGGTCTCTCGTGCCGCTGTGACCGTAGGGAAGCTCTGCAAGTAGTCATCCATGTAGTGATTTTCTTGTATGGCTTTTACGGCATCCGGGTAAGTGTCGACGAAGTCTCTTGCGTTCCTGTTCTTGATGTACAGCGCGGTACACGGCGACGAGGTGGCTCCGAAGATTACTGACGTCATACGATACTCTTCGGGTTGACCTTCACGGCGTCGTCCTCTCCACAGAAAGCGCAGCGCATCTCGATCTTCTGTCCTTATCTTCACTTGCATGAACATTTCTTTGATGTCGGCACTTACAGCGTACGGGTATTGGCGGAATCTCATGATCACACCTGGTAGGGACTGCAGCAGATCAGGACCGGAGTGGAGCATATCGTTCAAACATACTCCGGTGCTCTTGGCGGCTGCGTCGTGTACCAGTCGAGGTGGCTTGTGCGGCTTGGCGGGGTTGATGACCGGAAAGTGAGGTAGGTACCACGTCCTTCCCTTCTGCGGTGTCATAGGAGCTGGTTCTGCATAGCCTGACTTGAATAGGTTTTCCATTCTTTCTTCATATTTCTGTTTCAAATCTTCATCCCTATCGAGTCTTCGTTCGAGCGTAAGCAGACGCTTCTCAGCTTCCTTGTAATTATTCGGTATGTCCGCATTTTCTTCTTTCCACAGCAGTCCGGTCTCATATCTTCCATCTGGTAGCCGCCGACTCTTTTCTTCGAGAATCTGCATGGCTCGTAGTTCGGGATCTTCTCTCGGGCGTCGGGGTTCGATGCCCAGTGATTCCAACTTGAAGTAATTCTTCACTTCATCTTCAATGGAGTCCTTATCGCGCTGTTGTAACTTACCGCAGAATGACACTGTTGCAGTCACTGAACTGCTGCATCCGTGAAGCACCCATCCCAGCTGAGTGAGCGACGCCACAGGCTGGTTACGGCTTCCGGTGCGCAGCTGACGGGTTACGATGAGATGCCAGTTGTCTTGTCCTAGTAACACTTTGGGTGAAGCCTTCTCGTACGTTATCTTGTTACGTATATCCTCTAGATGTTCGCAGCCGTTGAGATGCTCTTCATACACTGTATCGGGTGAGAAGCGGAGTCGGTTCATGGTGCGGGCGGTTAAGTCGTACTCTTCATCGGCGTACTTCCCTTTGATGAATAAACTCACTGTCTTGCTCTCGTGCTTCATTTCACTGTTTACACCTTGGATGCAGATCTCCTTGGTTGGTCCGTCTGCCCCGATGACGTCGGCTATGGTCTCATCTATCAGCGTGATCGTGCTTCCTTCGTCCAATAAGGCGTAGGTATTGACGCTACCGCTTGGTCCTCTTAGTGTTACTGGTGCCATCTTGAGGTAGGCCTTGCGCTGACTGCGGGGAACTGCTGCTGTGGCTACTTCTGCCGTTGAGGTCGTGATGTCTTCCTTCTGTTCTTCACGGTCCCTTGGCGGCATATCGCGATGCAGTAGTCGGTGGTGCATTATCTGGCACCCGTTCTTCCCACAGGCTGGTGCTCTGCATGTGGCGCGTCGGTGGTTACTTCGAAGACAGCGAAAACAGACTCTATTCTTCTTGGCTGTTTCCCATCTCGCGGTGTTGTCTAGGGCGATGAACTGCTTGCAGTCAGGTAGCTTATGATCCTTGCTACACTGTGGACATCTCTCTTCTGATGTCTTCTTGTTGATGGTGAGCGTCTGTTCAACTCTTCTGCTTCTTTGAGGACGATAACTGACTCTTCTGTTGTCTTCTGTGTGGTTCACCTCTGGGAGCGCGTAGGAGCTGCACTTGTCTGCCTCTTCTGACAGGAACACAGATATTTTCTTCAGTTCTGGTATGTCTTCTTTCTTCTTTGCAGCGAAGTCGTACCACTTGTTTCGGAGTATAGGTGTGAGTTTCTCGATGATACTTCTGCACATCTCTGGACTGTGTAGGTAGTGCGGCTTCCTCAAGGCTTCTATGGTTCCCACGATGTTTGCTATCTTCCCAGCGAAGATACAGATGTCCTTGGCGTTATCGGTCACTTTGTTGAGAGTCTTGAGCTTCTCCATCTCGACGTGGATGAGTGCTTCTGGTCTACCAAATCTTCTCTCGAGGGCCCTTATGATCACCTCGGGGTCAGGTTGACTCAGCATTAGGCACTCAACTGCTTCTTGTGCGAGTCCACGTAAACTTTTCCTTATTCTTGCGATATTTTCGTTCTTCGTGAAGTATATACCCGATTCTTCATACGTAGTCTTGAAGGCGAGCCATTCTGTGCTGCTGCCGCTGAAGATCGGTAGTTCTCGTATATACTTGGGCGGCTCCCTGTTGCATCTCATAGCCTGGGATAGGGCCGCGGTGAGCGTAGCTACATCGATCACGGAGTTCTTCACTGGTGCACTTCCTTCTGATTTTTCCTGGGTTTGACACTTCTCCACTAGTTGACCCCTATCTAGGCAGGTCTGAGTGTTTTCCTCGATGTCTTGCCCCTTTTCCTTCAGGTTGGGTGCCGCAGCGTCATCCTTCTGTAGCCACGTGTTAATACGTACCGATGCCAGATCTTCCTCAGACCCGTCGTCGCTGCTCTCGTCCTGCAGTAGCCGCTGTAGACGGATCTGTTCTATCTCTGCTTCGGCTTGTATTTGCTTGAGCTTCAGTTCTGCCAAGCGTTGTTTGACCTCCAGTTCCTTCTTCTTTCTTGAACTGGTGGAGCGGCGTGACCTCGTGTCCAAAGGCCGCATGGTGCGCTGTGAGCTAGGCTCTCCATATACAACAGCGCGGGAGTGGGGCGATCCTTTTTCTGTCGTCCCCGACTCTTCAGTAGTCACAGTTGTGCTGGACGTGGTCTGCTCGGTGCTGACTGTGGCTTCCGACGCACCACTGTCCACATAACTTCTGGCCTCTTCCGTGGCCGCAGGGTGTAGTACTGATCTTGGTACTGGTGCTGATGCTGATGCCGGTTCCTCTTCCTGACGACGCTTCCCTCCATCCCTGGTGAGAACCATTCTTCTTTCTTCAAGTTTATACTTACCTGGAATTCCGACGGATCGTGGACCTTATTCCTACCCTTCGACCCGGTTCCAATGGACCATAGACGTTCGTGACAGACTATGACCTGATAAGGTTCCGAATAGACTGTCCCTTCTCCCTTAGTTGAAGAACGATGAAACGTCTACGGCTGGCAGTTAACTTGAAGTTGACCTGGATCTTCGAAGGACCGTGGACTTTATTCGGCTCCGAAGGACTAATGTTAAGGACCGTGGTTCGTAACAGACTATGACCTGATAAGGTTCCAAATAGACTGCCACTACTTCGCGGTCGCCTTCAGTGGACTGTATTTGATGGATGTGAGTCGAAGAATGAAACACTTGGATGGGTGGACTTCATTGACGTCAGTGATACATCGGATGTACTTGGCCCAGCACTACTCTTGATCTACTACTTCCTGTTGAGCTTCCTTGTTCCTTGAGAGACTCTTGTTGTCTACTTGTTGCCCAATGCCCAATGATTTCCTACCAAATGGTCCCTGCTTTTATAGTCTTTTGTAGTGCTGGCCCGCGATCCAAATTACCTCACCTCCGCATTTCCATTTATTTATAAAACTTATGTTTTACATATTAATTACATAGCATATATGTACATAGGTAGAGATAAGACTTGCACGACGATAGGTACTTACATCTGTACCGTGCGACGTCGGGTTACTGAATGACGGGCGGATTGACCCCTCAGGCTTATATATGGGCCTTGCCTCCCGCGAGCTACTATATAATAAAATGGCACCAGCCGGGGGAGCGCATATTCGCTTCTTACGGCGTGGGAGGCAGTCGCGGGGTGTAATTAAACTTACATACTAATATACAAAGTCGTATTTCCTATTCATACGAAGTTATGTTAGATTCTGAGTAATGCATTTACGTAATTATATTTACAATTATGCTTTTCGGGGAATGTACTTTCTTTATTAGATTTGGCTCTAACATACTTAATTACTCAGAAAACTAACTCCTAACAGTAGTAAGCTATTTATCTTAGCTTAATATCAAAGTTATTACATAATTACGTTTTAATTTACGTAAATCTAACATTTTCATAATTTATTCGTTATATTCACGCTTACTTAATCTACGTGTCACTGGCACATGTGTCTATGGTCTATTTGTGTCGTGCACACAAGGTAAAATCAATGTTTAAAAAGAGTTTTATCGTTAAATTCGTAAGCGTCACAGCACTAGTGATAACTGCCACAGAAAGTAAGCTATGTTATAAGGGATTTAAGGTTGTTTATTTGCATTCTAGAACCTATATAGTCTGGAATAGGACATGGGCTTTTTATCCCTGGAATAGGTTTCCATGGGAAGTGGGCACGGGATCGAAATTCCATGTGGACTTAGCCGCGGGCAACAGCTAGTAAGACATAACTTTCAATGATAACGCGCTGACACTTAATGTGGACAAAACGAAATATATACAATTTTCCTTAAAAAAACCAAAGGTTGACACAGACTACGAACTAATATCCCATTCGTGTGGCAATCTAAATACCACCTGCTGCTCATGTTGCAGGCTCCAAAAAACGTCCACTATTAAATATTTGGGTATTATGATAGACGAGAAATTAAACTTTCACTGCCAAATTGATATGTTGACTGCTAGGATCCGTAAACTCATAGCAATTTTTAAGAATTTACGACACGTAGTGGATAGGCAACTGATCAACTCTGTATACTTGGCCTTATGTCAATCACAGCTATCATACTGTATTACCACTTGGGGGGTGCTACAAAAACTCACTATCTCAAAATCGAAACAGCTCAAAGAGTAATCCTGAAAGTAAACAACTTTCTCCCTTTTTTTCTCCCCACCGTCGAACTTTACAAACAAACAAAGGTGCTTACAGCTGTTTATTCTAAACACTGTAGTCAAAAAACATTGTATAATTAAGTATGATGCTGATAACACTGACAATGTGCGTAGGAAGGATAGGGTCTGTGAAAAAAAAAATCAAACACAAGTTTTTCACATCGCTTTTATTACTATCAAGGTAGCAATCTTTACAACAAAATAAACAGAGTACTATCTAATTATTCACTGACTAAGAACAGGTATAAGTTGAAAGTCAAGGAATGGCTGCAAAACCTTGACTCCAAAACTACAGAAAGCTTATTACATTTACATGGTGAATAGAAATACACTCACATGCAACCACATCCAAATCCGCACTCGTGCACACACACACACACACACACACAGCAACTAGGCATCTATACCATGACGCGAAGCAACTAGGGTTCGATGGGAACTAACGACGATGGTTCGACGATGCGGCGAGGGCGCCGCAGACTCATCTACGCCCGGGACTACCGACCTCCATGATCGGGGCCTGAGGACGGCAGTTGGCCGACTCGCCGTCCTTACAGAAGCAGGCCGTGGCGAAGGCGTGTCGTGTGCCACACGCCTGCCAACTTACCGAAGCGGGATAAAACCCGACCCCACCAGGCGAGGCCGCGGTGGCGGCCAAAGTCCGCCGGCAACCCTGGGGTTATCCTTTCGAGGGCTTACCCGGGGTGCCCAGCAACAGACACTTGGGGAGGACCCCGTGCGGTTTTAGTCGAGACACGACATAACCACCCCCGCTAGCCAGCGGGGGGTATCCGAAGGGATTTCCACACGTAAAAAAAAAAAAAAAAGGCCCATGGAGAGCCCGATAGAAACGTCCATGCAACTCTTTGCTCTTCCATACATCCATACGATCATTAATACTTAGTACGACAGGTTTGCGCCAGTTCTCTCTAGCCAACGCAAGAGGGGTTAAGCCATAATCCGCTGCGATCACATCACGGTGCATATCTGTATTTGTTTGAAGGAAATATTCTCTAAGGTTGTATATCTCGCGGTTATGAAGGGTCTTAGCATTTAGAAAGCCACGACCCCCCAGTTTCCGTGGGATATACAACCTCATTACAGATGATCGTGGGTGGTGTATCCGAAATGTGGTCATCAGCGAACGAACTCTTCTATCTACCATCTAAGTATGCCAAAGGAGTACATTAGGACTGGCATGACCCAACCATTGCAGGCACGCACCTTGTTGCCGCCCGATAGAAAGCTTTTCAGAACTTTTTTCAGGCGGCCAAAGAAGCGCTCCTGCAATGCCTGATTACCTACCTAGACATAACTCTTCGAATTAACTTGCAGTTCATCCTTTGATTAGTAAACGTAAACGCAAAACATTTACATTTACTAATCAATGGATGAACTACAATAACGTGAAGAGCTCATGTCACAGAGAACTAGCTTAAGTGAGCGTAATAAACTAGTCGAAAATTTTGACTGTTTTATGAACTAGTTCACAGTCGACGGTAAACAGCCTCGTTGCATTGACGGCAAAAGCGTCAACGACCCACCATTGTCTACAGTCTTTGCTCCATATGAATTAGTGATGTGTTTTGTGTTAAGAACTCTAAGATTATATCTATATTATTCCGAGAAACAATTAACTATCTAAAACGTATTGAGTCGTCATATCGTCAGGTGTCAATTGGTTCATCTTAACAAACCAGACACGAGAGTCCCACCCAGATCAGGGTCACCACACTCTCCACAATATTTCTGGCTATTCAGTAGGACAGGATAAATCCACATCGATATTGTTTCGTGGTCAAAACTATCCTCAACTATGTAGACCTGCTAATTGACGGACGAGACTCTGGCGTAAGCGACAAAATTTCAAACTGCAGTTGCTCCCGAAAATAAACCAAAGTATGCAAAGGCGAGAAGTAAAGTAGGAGATCAAACTCCGGACTCCAAGCAAGCTTGTAGAAGTGTGAAGAAGAATGTACAACTTTTTTTTGTACTGATTGATCATGATAATATTCATAATAATAGATTGATTAATAGCTGTTGCCCGCGTAATACGCTTTTACAGACTGTAACTAAAGTCCACTGTAAATCACAGCGGAATGTTATTAATTGTTCTTTCCAGCAAAGGGCATAGGGATACAATTCAAAACAAGGATTCATTTTATATTTTAAAGACATACATGTTAAACATCTTCGAGCGTTCGAGGTTAATGTTGGATTATAAATCTTCTAGATCTCATAATATAGAATGACATCACTATGAGGTAGTGATTATATTATAAATATCTTATCATGTATTTATTCTGTGCATGAGACAGAACAAAATAAATATACTCGGAAATCAGAAAGGCATGAGATGGAGTTGTGGTGCCAACGTGGGAAAAGACGCATCGAGGCAGTGTTTCATTTTCTAAAATTTGTGTAATTTCGAGTTTTTATGTGTAAAAATGGCGGGTTTTTAGACATAACGTCTTCGACAACACGCACAAGTGTAGGAAGGTACTTACAGATTACCGTGAATTGTGATTTTCCATGTTGTTTCCAAAACTCCAAAAAAGCCTTTAGCTCGCACTACTTTACTAGGGCAAGACTAAGTGTTTCCATCATGAAGTTATAGATATACTATAACTTCATGGTTTAAAGTTGTAACTATAATAAAATAATCGTATAATTGTATATAATAATCTCTTGACTTGACATTGGCCAAATGCATAGATATTTATTATAAGATACGAAATAAGGTCACGTGACCTGAAGCCAAATGTTTCCCTAAAATGGCGTCGCCCCGCCTACTGCAAATAGTGTTGTACTGTATGGATGATGATGCCCATATCGATAAAAAAGCTATACTGGCAAATTTGTGTGTAAAGGTTATACATTTCTTTTGAAACAAAACATTAATAACATATCTACTTTTTGTTTATCTTTCATCTAACTAAGACTAATATCGGACATAAGTACTCAAACCACACATTAATCCTTCACATGCCGGTCAGTTTATAGCACGCAGAGGTACAAACTACATTTCATCTCATTACATTAGAGCCACGGAAGAAAGCTAGTATTTTATATAATTCATACGACATAGCAGACTTCAGGCAAATCACTCACATCGGTTTTTTTTTGTGAAGATCTCTATAAAGACAATTCAGAATTTACTAGAATTTTAGAAAACTTCAACAAAATTAAATGTGTGCCGACTAAGCTCACAATTTTCTGAACATCGTTTGTTATCCTACTAATATTATAAAGGTGAAAGTTTGTGAGTGTTTGTTACTGTTATTATGTTATTAATGTTTATATATTTAATCAGGCAGGCAGTTGCTACAACTAACAGTTGGCTGTACCCTGTGTTTCTATGTAATGTTGTCTTTTCTATTACTTAATAAAATAATTATTAAAAAACATCGGTTGTACTAAAACGAAGGTAATGATATAATGCTTGCAACCTTTGCTAACGCTTGGGTTGTGCTGATTCCAAAAACTTGTATCCCGCAAATTTTTAATTGCGATTAAAGCTTAAGAAATAAGTACAACCTAAGCCAAGCAAGGGTTGAAAGCATTTGTAAATAGATATCCAGTTTTTTCTTGAATTGGTTAACAGTTTGTGCCGATATGATGTCATCAGGAAGCTTTTTCCACTCTCTAACCAAAATGCTTCTTCAAGATAATAGTACTGAACGGATTTTGATTGGTGTATAGGGTACTTTTCACAGCGATAACAAAGTCAAAGTCAAAAACCATTTATTCTGTATAGACCATTAATACGGCACTTACAAAACGTCAAAAAAAATTAAACGAATGTTTGGCAAATGGACCACCGCGCCGGTTCGAAACGCGGCCCTGTCCTGAGAAGACTCCGGCAAGAAACTCAGCGGACATTTTAATCACTAGTCATGAATGGGTCTGGGTTTCAAGATAAGAAATAAACAATAGCAAAATAAAACAATGATTACTCATTAGGAATTAATAATTTATTCATTAAGGAATAATATCAATTTGGTTAGCAAATGTTTCGGACACATGTTTCGAATGTTTTTTTTTACGTAGACCTTATATCTTGAACCCAAATAACTTAAAATCACAGCTTTTATTAATAATTATTAATTTATTGTGATTTTCAAAGATTTTTCTCCATTAAAAATTTGAATATAAAAATATAATAATTCTCGGGCTTAACTTTATGGATTAAATTTTGTTGAATTTTTGCTGTATTCCTGATAATTTGAATTAAGCGGAGGACGGCGATTTAAATTAAGCCACCTGTTTTTCTTTTCAATTATACTGATTGTGTATTGCTGACTTGAGCCATGTAAAAGTCCATTACACTCATGACATTTTAAAGACCTTGTTAATTTCGTGGCTAGGAAGCCTGCTATGTTTCGCCCCTATGCTTCAAAACTTGCCGAGAAAGAAATTCTGGAAACCCAGCACATTCTCCAATAGCACCTTCATTAGCAACTAAATTTTGTTTCTTCAAATCTTCAATTATATTTTGGAATGTATGAACTTTCTGCTTTAACCTGCGGCTTTGATTGAGGATCTTTATTTTTATTTGCTGTATCTTCACTTGCCTCGATAACTGCCGCATTTTTTCTTTTGTTTTAGCAGCCAACACCTGAAAGTAATATAACATTATATTTATAAGTATATTATGACGAACGAAAACTATTTTTTATTATTTTAAATTGGCGATTGCTTTGAAAATTTGCTATAATTTATCCTAAGGTAAAAAATTGTGTTAATTTTATTTACATTTTTATCTACCCGGGTGAAGAGATATAATATGCATGTATCTAAATGCAATAAAAGCACAAATAAAAAGAACTATTAACAAATATATTAGTATCATCGCAAACTTGAAACTAATTTAATAATTCCAGCAATACACAACTAACGGCATAATGTTCAAACGATACTGAACTATATAAATATATTTCTAGCTATTTTAAGGCGAATAAGGTTTTGTTAAGAATAGATCAACTGTTACTAATCTGCTCGAGTATAAGAATTATCTCTGTCAGGCGTTTGCTGTTGGCGGACAGGTTGACTCTGTGTACACCGACTTTTCTAAGGCATTCGATAAAGTCAGTCATCATCTGCTTTGTCAAAAACTGGCATCATATGGAATTCATGGCAGTTTGTTTCGTTGGGTATGTTCATACCTTGATAGTAGAACTCAGTTGGTCGCATTAAGGGGTTTTGTCTCTTCACCTGTTGTAATAACTTCTGGCGTCCCTCAGGGTTCTCATTTAGGGCCCTTATTCTTCGTTGTTTTTATTAACGACCTCATTCAGCAACTATCGTGTAATTGCTTGTTATATGCAGATGATTTAAAGATTTTTGCATTGATCTCTGAGCCTGAGAACTGTCTTGCCCTTCAACAGGACATTAACACTTTGTCACAGTGGTGTCAAACTAATTACATGTACTTAAATACTGGGAAATGTTTTGTTATATCATTCACCAACAAGTATAATAAGATTACGTGGCACTATAGTATTGATGGCCAAATGCTTAATCGATCGGGAGTTGCCAAGGATCTGGGTATTATATTTGATGACAAGCTCTCATTTCGTGCTCATTATAGTTATATCATATCCAGAGCCAACCAACTTCTAGGGTTTGTTTTACGATCCACCAAAGAATTTAGAAAGCATCTTAGTGGTTTGTACCTGTACTATGCTCTGGTGAGGAGTATATTAGAATATGGCTGTCCCGTATGGTCGCCAAACTACAGGGTACATATTGAAGCGATTGAGCGTATTCAGAAGAAAGCACTTAGAATTCTTAGTTATCGTCAAAGCCCTGGGCGGTCAGGCATTGACTATCAAGGTAGACTTTGCAAATTCAAAGTACAACAATTAGAAATTCGGCGCACATATTTTGATCTAGTTTATTTGTACAAAATTATACATTATGTTATAGATTCCCCAAGATTACTAAATCATATTACTTTTAATACTAAATTTAGCGCACGTAGGTCTAATGAAATAAATTTATTTTCCCTGCAGATTTATAAGAATAATATTTCCTTCTTTAACCCTTTAACAAGGATGGCCCGCCAATATAACGAGGTGGCAAAGAGCAACGAACCCCTTGACATATTTGAGTCCAACTTTAACAGATTTAATAAAATACTGAAAGACATCCTCTATAGCAGTCTGGCCTTGAAAGACATTTAAACACGTCACTATTTGACTTTGACCAATTTAGAGCGTTTCCTATTCTTATTATACTGTTTTTTCTGTGTGCACATGTATTTATGTTACAATCCAGAACGGATCTGTGTTTTATTTTTATTGTTTTTAATTGATTGTAATGTGTTTTGTGCGCCTCAATAAATAAATTAAAAAAAAAAAAAAAAAAAAAAAGAATAGCTGCCTATTCGCCTTAAAGCGACGGTGACAGAATGAGAGTTGAGGGCAACTTAAAATCGAGTGGTGTTTGAGCATTTGCCCGTAAGAAAGATGAAAGAAGAAAGACTTACATTACAAGGTGGTAAAATATCAGTTGCACATTGTTCTTCGGCTGGAAGATAACTTGAAGTGCTATAACTAAAACAAACCATTAATTATACAGGCATTCTATTTCTGTCATATTTTAAGACTTGCAATGTGTGCATTTCAGACTGATGTGTGTAAGTTTAATAAAAATATGAAGCTCACCTCTTGTACACCTTTATTATCAATTTTTGTAGACCTAGAGTGGCATACTCTAGGTTCGATTGACGAACAAGTAAACTGAAAAATATATAAAAATTATAAGCACTATAATAATTTACAATGTATATTTAAAGATATATATTTCATATTTGCAGAGGCCAAATAGATACTTACTGGAAAAAGAGTGGAAACCACTTCATCTTTCAGGCGTACCACATCTAATATTTTATTTATATAATGTAATGTTTCAAAATGCTGGGAACATATTCTTATGATTGCTCCTGGTTTTATGTTTTCTTTACCTATGTTATCCATCCAAAGCTTTTTAAGTGTTTCATTTATCGGAAATCTGTAATAAAAAGCAAACTACACACACAAACTATACAAAAAACTTTTGACACATCACTTTTATTACATTCACTTTACTGATGAGATGATACACATTGAAAATGATTAATGCGTCCAGAAAATTTTGGCATAAGTTTACCTCTCAGAATATAAATATACATGAATACAGTTTTATCGATAGGTAATACATAAACGGGGGTGTGTGTTGGGTAACCTCCTCGAGTGTCGCTCCGATTCCGATCCCGCTGCAGTCCGGGGGGAACGGAATCGGAGCGGCCGGTACACCCTGGGCGGCGGTCAATGGCTTCCCCTTCACCCCTTCATAGGGTTGGCATTGATCGTTGGCCAATAACCAACGTGGCGGGAACACATCGCTCTCCGTACTCCTCTGCTTTCAGAGGAGACAGGATGAGCGATGCTGTTAGTGGTGAGATGGCCCAGGGTCAGCCGGGGTGCGAGGGATATGCTCTATGGGTAACCTTGCACCCCGGCTCACCCCGTCTGAAGACCCGAGACGGCGTGCGGTTTTAGTCGGTGCAAGCCCGACATAACCGCCCCCGCAGGCCGGCGGGGGGGTATCCGAAGGGATTTCCGCACGATAAAAAAAAAAACAATGCAAATGTTTTCTTGTTTTGATTCAATTTATAAAATGCAATAAGTATTACATTAAATATCGGAAAATCAAATCTAAAATCCTAATTACATACTAATTAACAAGAAGTAATCCATGCGCAAAATATGCCATAACATCGAAAAATGGAAACTAACCTGAAAAATGACAATCCCCCGTCATTCCATAGAGAATTTGAATTGAATCCTCTGATACGACTCTTTTCCATGTTGTTTACCGATTACTTAACCTTTTAAATGGGACAATATGCACCGAAACTAACACACTTCAATAAAAAACTGAAAATTAACAGCGAATTTCGTGAAACTGACGGCTAAAGTACTTATGAAAGTGCATATTAGTCTATGGAAAGTGCAATCCTAAAATGGCGGATGTGCTTCAAGGCGGAGCTTGGTGACGTTACAGAGTAATTGGTGACGTTACAAAGCAACAGAAATTTGAGAGTGGTCATCACTCTATAATAATACATTGTATTTGCTTCGCATTCGTAAATCTTGGCGTGTTAGAATGAGACAGATATGTTTCTGTTACTGAGGTTCATATTTGAATCATATTTGCATAACCAAGAATTATATATGCAACTTAGGGCCTATCTTCTATTCTTCCTATATCTATGGCTAAATGCGATGCAAGAAGCCAGAAAAAAAAAGGATGAGATGTCTTATTTTGACGTTGACGTTTCCCAGTTTCCGACGAGGACAAATTTGATTTTGTATTTTTATGGAATGAAAATAATACTTATTTCGTAGAAACTGAATTAATAAAGCTTGACTTTCTTCTAAGACTACACCACAAATTAAACAAGGATTTCAAGGAATGTCGAACCAAATACCTCTTATAACTATTCAATGCGATTGGAATGAAGTTGTAAGGTGAATTAAATTTGATAATAAATAAATTTATAAATAAATATTCTAAGACATTCTATACAGCGCTATCATCATCTTTGCGTTAGTCCTAGTCGCATCTGCCTCTACAAGTCCACAGCGCTATTTAGACCCAAAGAAAGCATAGCTTAAAAATATAACTTGTGTTATGGGTTCTAGAATGCGGCTAAAAATACTTACAACATTCTTTATAAATACATACATGCATATTATACATAGAAACATTATAGGCCTAAAATGCATTCCTATCTACTGATTATGTTAACAGACAAAATATATTGTTGCAGATTACCAAAATGTGAAGCCTGGATATCTTCAAAACAAGTAAATCAAAACAGTGTTCACGATAAATTAACAACAACTCTAAACGATGGAAAGATTAAAGTGAACTTTTCTGCAAATTATCAATTTGTTTCCCTTAGTCCTCTGTGCTTAGTAGTGAATCACCTTGTATCTGGAGTCCGGGTGGCTTTCGTGGCACCATCTAAAGCTCACAAAATACATAAGAAGGCAGTCTTATCTGTATCGCTAGCAGAAAATGCATTGGCAGTATCCTCTTGTGAAGAAGACAAACTTTTAGTATGGGACAGTAGGACAAGTAAGTATAATATAACTGTGATTGTCTGTGACAGTTCAAATGTAAAATACCTAGTTCAGGTATTAAACTAATAGCTGAAAGAGCACTACTTACTTAGGTGCTGTCTCATTAAAGCCACCTGTGTTAGGTGATAATATGGGATACTGGGTCTTGGGTTTACTTTTCATTTTTATTTACCTATACCCTGTAAAGGTAACACTAGACTACACACTTGTTCAACTGCATCTAACTTTTATAAATCTTTCATGAAAAGCTACCAGTTTCGAGTGCTCCTCGACCTGCCATTTTTGCCACACATTATCAATTTGATTAGTGTATGTTAAGAATCTATTTAATGATGTTATTGATTTGACTAAGAGACCACCTTCAAAAAATATCCATCCAATATGACTCGTCGGTTTTATTTCTGACTATGATATTTTTATGTATATACAATAATAAATAGTATTACTTATATTCAGACATTACAATTCCATTCAAACAACATGCATTTCATTTAATTATATTGATTAACTTTTCATTTAAATTTTTTTGTTTTTTTTTTTATATTTAGGAATTATATTTTATATTTTCAACACTTCCCATGTCCTCCTTATTGGCAAGTCCCTTCCTGACTGACTCCAGCTGTCTCTTTGGCTATTGTTGTTCATCTGGGCTAGATCATTAGTGGCTATAAATTATAGTTATTATATTTTTCAGGTGAAATAATCTTAGATCTAAAAGGTCATGGAGGACCAGCGTACAAGTGTAGATATTTTCCATCCGGTGTGGTCATATTGTCTGCTGGTGCCGATGGGTCCTGTAGAATCTGGTCAGCTGAATCTGGCATCAATCCAGTTATCTTGAAGGGACACACAATGGCTGTCACTGATATTAGTATTGTTGAAAAGGGCAGGAACATTATATCAGTTAGCAAGTAAGCTATTTAGTGTTTGAAAGTAATTAGTAAGTAATATGTTTCATTTTAAGATTTCAGGGGAATAAATATGTGAGTAGTTTTTTAAAACTCCACTTACAAGAAATATAGTTTAAATAAACTTATTACTGTAATAGAATCACAGAAATAAGATGATGAGGTATATGATACCAGAATTAAAATAGGGATACTAAATTAAAATTTTGTCTATGATGCACAATCTCTTTCTTTCTAGTCACTTGGTAATATGCATTATCCTTTTCTTTGCCCTGTTTATACATACACACACACGAGCATATGAAGCTGAAGCAAATTTTCTGGCCAGTCACCACTCATCGCCATGGTGATGAGTCAGAAATATAACAATTATGTTATATGTTATGTTAGTTGTGAGTATTCATTGCTAATATTAATTTGTTACCTAAAAAGAATAGTATTGTTTAAAATTAAATAAAAAATAACTAAACAATTCTACTCGTTTCTATTCTAATTCCAGTGACCTGCCTGATACTTTGGATTATAAAATATTTAACTCATGCAAGCTTCATGCAGCTAAACAAGCAACTAGAGAATTACAGTTTTTAATAAGTAATATTTCTAATGCCTGGAAAAAAAATAACAAAGGCCAATGTCTAAGCAGTGACTTGAATATATGATGTATTGTTTACAGAGATGGCTCTGCAAAACTGTGGGATGTCGGTGAATCTAAATGCCTGGCGAATATTATAGTGGAACTAGGACAAATCAATTGCTGTGCTATTACCACCACTAGTAATTTAATTGTGGTAGAAAACGATAGAGAGGTAAGATAGGTATAGTAGCTTAACTTACCATTGACTGTTTATAACCATGTTTTTAGTATAGACGGACCGAGACCGCCGTATCGCGCCCTGGGTATATGCACGGCGATACGAAAAGTGGAGTCTCGGCCGTTTTCGTTAATTTTTGTCATCATCGATGCTCACCGATATCGCGCTCACAGCACCCGTTGTCGGTAACGATGTTTTTTTAAACGGTGCCGGCCAACTTAAAGACAATAGAGGCTTATGATGTCGTTACCGAAACCATTATTTAAGCACTTCGTGTTTAGGGTTTCGTACCTCAAAAGGAAAAAATGGAACCCTTGTAGGATCACTCCGTTGTCCGTCTGTCCCGTCTGTCTGTCATGATTTAATGAAATTTGGAGGTCAGATAGCAGTCGCTTTACGGAAAATATCAAACTTTGGCAGTTTCGTAGTTAGACTGAAGGCTAACCCCAACTGGATTCGGAAAAGACTTTGAAGATGATAAGAAATCATATATCTGTGATTATATGCAGGACCATATAAGTACGTATAGCACAAGGCAGGGCGGTTATTAAAGCTGGAAATTTAATAATAATGTTTTCTCATTCATCTTAATGTTTATTTATATACTTCAGATGTATGTTGAAAATTTCAGGTTGGTACTGGAAACAAACTGCTGGTAGCTGGCTGTGAAAGTGGCCTCATTGTTGGTGTAAATGTGGCAAATAGGGAGCTGATATTCTCCAAACAACTGGAATCTGCTTGCAATGCCATCACAGTTGTCCAGCAGATGGGTGTTGTAGGCTGCAGCAATGGAAAGGTAACACCATTATTCATCTTAACAAAACAAGACTTAAGTTAGCATTTAATGATGAAGCACCATCTTTTACTATCGTGTATAAATCTTTCGGTCAATTTAAACAAAACTGTAACCAACTTTGTGTATTTCATTTTATTTTTATTTTTTTTCGTGCGGTAATCCCTTTGGGAACCCCCCCCCCTCCGCCGGCCAGCGGGGGCGGTTCTGTCGGGCTTGAACCGACTAAAACCGCACGCCGTCTCGGGTCTTACCGCACGCCGGAGTGTAACGTTGCCCATAGAGCATATTCCTCGCTCCAACTTTTTGTACCTACATGTTGAAAGGCGTTTCTAGAACAATAGAGTCACAATACCTACATATAATGGTGGAATAATTTTGCAATCAGAAGCTAATTTAATAAAGTAACCTATCCTAGTTTCAAGGTCCGATGTGGTAATTTAGGCAGGTACAAAAATATGTAAGTATTTAAGTTTCGATAATTTTCTTTTTCTATTTTGATTAGGTATATCTTTAGGATCCTTTTAGGTCAGGATAACCTATTTTTTCATTCATCTTCAGGTCAATCAATCGATCAGGTCTTCTTTAATTGTTGAGGTTCCAAAAACTTAGTGGCACGCACGTAGTCAGGTTATCACAAACACGTGTTGACAATGCACACTCACCCAAAGAAACTGCCGCAACCACGGTAGGGCTTCAACGGCCCGATGTATACTCTTAGAGCAGTATGCTGTGAGAAAGAAAATAATTATAACAGTTGAAAAATTACTAGATACAAAAGATTACTAAAATACTAAGATCTAGCCGTAAGATCTGCAGTGTACATTGCAGCAACGAAATTCTTTTCGCCAATTCTCATATAGAAAGGTACTTGGCGCCGTCTCGGGTCTTCAGGTGCCCAAGGTTATAGGCCACCTTGGGCACCTTGGGGACCTCCGACGTCTGGGTCGCCTCTGCGCCTCGCGGGCTCTGCGGATCGGGAGAAACCTGGGTCTCTCCCGGACACGCTCCTCCGTCTCCTCGAGCATTAGTTGCTCGCAGAAGGAGGCAGCGGTAGCCCACGCGCTCGCGCTTCGCACCATCGCTGTGAACAAGATGACTGAGCGACAGAACCCCACTCCGAGGGCCGTCACGAGGGCCCGCCTCGGCACTTCCCATGCCGGGGATATCTGGGCTCCTAAGTTCAAACTTGGATGCAACCACAATTGGCACTCAAACGTACAATAGAGAACAATATCGGAAAGACATAATCGTAGAGTAGCGTCTATATTTGTGACAATGCTTTTTTTTGCAGGTGGTACTATTAAATCTTCAAAATGGCGCTATAGTCAGAGAGTGGTATGAATCAGCCAGTCCGGTGTTAAGTTTAGTAGCTCTACCCAACCAGACATTTATCGTTGGACGACAAGACGGCACGTGTACGGTTTTATCACTTCAAGATGCCTTTAATAGACTCAGGGTGCAGCTAACAGGATCTGATTGTGATGGTATACGGGACTTATCCTTCAATGGCAAATGGGTATTGGCAGGATGCCGGGATGCTGTTGTGAGAAAATATGATTTTAATCAAATTAATGTTCATTTTAAGTGACGACACCTGTAATTGTATTTAGTAAGAATATTTATGTCTAAGAGCAAATATACTTGTACCACTTGACACTAGATACTTTTATTACACGACTGCAGCGAAGCCAATAAAGGTGAGTTATCTTGAAGCAGGCATTGGTATGCATCAAGATACCAGAATGGATACATCAAAAGGACTCTGTACACAGAAAGTGAGTTATGTGTTTGACTTATATATATGTATTTCCATTCCTATTTCCGACGTGACTACTAAACAGTTGAATCAGTTATTATGAAAGATACATTGTTAGATTCGTCATTATTGTGCGAATGTCACTGGGTATTAAAATTCTTAAAACAAAAAGATCAGTTTTCATTAAATGTATGTTTTCACGGTTTGGTAGGAGAAGGTCCCATTCCTAAACTCGTCACGCTGTTCAGATGGTCCCATTCCCAGATGGTCTTATTCCTAGATGGACCCATTCCCAGATGGTCCTATTCCCAGATCTTCCCATTCCCAGATGGTCCTATTCCTAGATGATCCCAGGGATGGTAACGCGTGGCGCAGTTTAATGATAGGGGTATGAATAAAAAATGGCTCAGACGCAGAATGTCCACTTCTCAAAATGTCCACTGGTCGCAAAAGGTCTTTTTTCGCAGAATGTCTCTTTCGCAAAATATCCTTTTTTCAGAATGAAAAGTGTGACAGAAAGAAAGAAGTGGACATTCTGCGTCTGAGCCATTTTTTATTCATACCCCTATCATTAAACTGCGCTACGCGTTACCATCCCTGGGATCATCTAGGAATAGGACCATCTGGGAATAGGACCACCTGGGAATAGAACTATCTGGGAATGGGACCATCTAGGAATGGGACCGCTAATGAAACAGCGTAACGAGTCTGGGAATGGGACCTTCTGCTACCAAAGAGATTTCACACAGTACCGCAGTCGCGTTTCTGTTTTTTCGACCGTTTTAGCGTGAAAATCCATCCATCTATCCATACAAACTTTCGCATTTATACCTAATATTACTAGCTGAACTCGCGACTTCGTCGGCGTCGACTTAGATCTGGGTTTAATTATACTCAAGCGAAACCCTAATTCTTTTTCTAAAATAATACTGGCGGTGCGCATTGCGCATTCCCTCACGTTCACATCATGAATGTGCGCGTGGTACTTGATTAAAACTATGTTATCTCGTCAGATATTCGTTGGCATTAAATGATGTTCAGGGCAATTTGATTCAAAATTAAATACTTAGGTACGATGAATAACGTATTTACTTGAATAAGGATAAATATTTTGTTTATAAAAACAACTTCGCAAATAATGCATTATTTTAGAACAAATTTGATTACCATAAAAAAGATTATAGTGAGCTAATCTTAAAAGATATAAACATGCGATCGCGGACTTTTTTTTAGAACTTTTGAAGGGGAAGCGCGATTGACCAAATAAATCAACATACAAACTCTCCAGGTTTCTAATATTAGTATAGATAATATAGTAGGAAGTAGGATTAAATGGTATACGGCACCTGATATTATAGAGAAGTTATGTACAAACTTATATCTTTTCTGTTTAGTTTTCCTTGCAATTCTTCTTACAAATACACCTTGCATTGCAGTTTGATGGAGTAAGCTAAAACATATAATTGTTTCAATAACAATCACGTAAACAACCCACGACTTGAGCGGGACATGAGAAAATTCACGGCGTCCCTATTCACGTCCTTTGTGAAGTACACAATACTTTAGTCCTTGAAACTTACATTCAGACCAACGCAATCATGCATACAAATACTTGCCCTGCGCGGGAATCGAACCCGCGGCCTTTGACTGAGTAGTCGAACGCTCTACCGCCAAGGCACACAGGCCATCATTCATTTGTATCATGTTATAAAATAGTGGAAGATTTTTTCCAAAAGTGCAGTGGTTCCGAAGATTACCGCGTCGATCTTTATAATAGTAGTATAGATTCTAATCTTGTAGGATTTCTCTGAAGGCGATTGTGCTAGTACTGTACTTTTCATTTTACCTTTTTTTTTTTTTTTTATCGTGCGGAAATCCCTTCGGATACCCCCCCGCCGGCCAGCGGGGGCGGTTATGTCGGGCTTGCACCGACTAAAACCGCACGCCGTCTCGGGTCTTCAGACGCCGGGGTGTAAGGTTACCCATAGAGCATATCCCTCGCACCCCGGCTGACCCTCGGCCATCTCACCACTAACAGCATCGCTCATCCTGTCTCCTCTGAAAGCAGAGGAGTACGGAGAGCGATGTGTTCCCGCCACGTTGGGTATTGGCCGACGATCAATGCCAACCCTATGAAGGGGTGAAGGGGAAGCCATTGACCGCCGCCCAGGGTGTACCGGCCGCTCCGATTCCGTTCCCCCCGGACTGCAGCGGGATCGGAATCGGAGCGACACTCGAGGAGGTTACCCAACACACACCCCAGTACTGTACTTTTCATTTTACCTCATTATTTCTGTAATACTTTCGAAAACATTCAAATCTTTCGTGTGTTTGTTTGTTCATCTTATTCCACATAGAAGCATCTTTATTTACACTGTTCTTAAATATTCGCCAGAGTATTGTATACTTTTGATTACAGCATGCTTGTTCATTTTCTGAAATGGGTTAAAATTGAAAGAGTGGGATCTGGCTAAAATCGACTTACTTCGTTTTGTGAAACGTTCTCTCTATCGCACAGCGCAGGTCTACAGCTTCACATCTTTTAAGAGTATTCAAAACTAAAGCTATCGTTTCAATGTTTTTTAAATACAAAATTATTTAATTACTAGCTGGCTCTACCCGGCTTCGCTCGTGTTGTATTTCGAACCCCCCGTTGCACACCTTTTACCCATATATTTTATATATATGTAGTTTATTAGTTTTCATATAATGTATGGCAAGACATTTATTATTTCTACTCCGCTCCCTTGGGTAGTACCTTGAACCTCGTAAGATATATGCCAAATCAGTAGGAGAAAGCGTAGGAGACCGGACCCCGGGCTCCAAAGTGCGTACTTTGGATACAGTCAGGATAACCGCTGGGACTTCGAGATAATGATGACATTAACTGAACGTAGAACGTACACTCACTTTTTTTAAGCAAGTCAGTGGCCTCCATGCTCGTGTTTTGTAACCAATCCTTCCAAATATCGAGGTTTTCAAATCCTTTAACTAAGTCCTCACACCATTTATGTAAATCGCTTTGTGTCAAGCATGCTGAAAATGAAACATTGAAATAGGTACCTAACAATTTTTATAACCATCTGATGTTTGTATAGAAGGACCAATCCATGTAGGTATTCAACAGAAAAATGACGATTTAAATGCACAAAATTGATTTATTGATAACTAGCTGTGCCCCGCGGCTTCGCCCGTGACATACTTTGATTCCCGTAGCTTAAATTTGTCCCATACATGTCGGTAATTTATTAGTTCTACAATAATGTATGGAAATTTGCCTGATTTGTTGACATTTATGATTACTGCTCCGCTGTTCTAGGTAGCAGCATGATGGTATAACCTTTCCCGATAAATGGGCTTCCAACACAAAAAGAATTCTTCAATTCGAATCAGTAGTTCCTGAGATTAGCGCGTTCAACCAAACAAACAAACTCTTCAGCTTTATAATATTATAGCATATGTATATAGTCGAGAATATTAAGTATAGATAGATTAAGACGTATATGACATATCGGAGAATTTCGAATATCTGGGACGTGTCTAGGTGGCTCAGTTGGTCAGAGCATTCCCCCTGTAAGGGACTGGTCGCGGGTTCAAGTCCCGTCCTAGATGTTCTCTTTTTCCGATCTAAATCTTTAGAAAAAAGTAAGCATACAAAATGCTTAAAAATTTAATTGAAATAGATAAATAGATCAAGGCGATGTACAGAGACACTGCTAACAGCACGCCATAGGTTTTTAGCATTACCTAGGTAGGTACTCATTATATCTACTCAAACGCAACCTTCAGACGCAGGATAGTGGCTATTATCGAACGCCTAGAAATCTAAATTCCAGGTTTAATGTCCAGTCAAAACGGTTGTACCTATACAAATTAGACCTAATTCACTTTTCGCATCGTAAGTACCTGTATCTTGCATGGAACTATCGCGTGGGTCGCCATGTGCATTTGTTTGTGGTATCCATGATGGTGCTCTCTTCGACACTTCTGTAAAGTAGATATAAATTAGGGTATGATCTATGGGACCGTGATTGGCGAAGTGAATCTTCCCATTTATGAAAACTAGGATAATAATAATTAAATAATAAAGTTATATATTTAAAAGTTGTCAAAGTCATAAAAGTCAATGTGCACAGAATAAGCCAATCTTGGAATTAAAAACGTTTATTTAGGAAGTCCTTCGTGGAGTAGTAATATTTTTGTAGAAGGAATTCCAAGAGTTTACATTTAAATGTCTTAAGCCCTTGCCATACAGTATACATTGTTGGAAAATGTTTGAATATTATATATAACTTGTGAATTCTCCTACTACATGGTCTGATTACAATGTCATTATGAAGATCAAATAGATTAATGGTGAATATAGATGAAATAGTGTGGACAAAAACGTGTCTTTGTCCACACTATTTCATTTATGTTATTTATTTCAAATATGTATAAGGCCGGCTGCGGTAATATTTACAGCGGGACGCAACTTTCTATGGACTGTGCTCTGCAGATAACCCGTATACATTTTTATTGGGCCCGGAAAGCCAAAATAATGTCAACAGAAGTACCCCATATTACTAAGCCGTAATCTAACACTGCTGATACCTATGCTATGCACATAGTGCAGCTTCTAAGCCAGCTACACGTGTGATTTTGTATAGGATTTGCCTTCCAATTACAGTTTTTATCTATAGTTATAGCTTGAAATTAAATATTTTCGACTTTTTCTATAGTATCATTCGCATGCTTTATTTGGAGTTGTGAACGTTTACTATTGCAAGTCTAGAATTTTACTAGTTTGAGTTCTTGTGTATTTATGTGTAAATAATTAGTTTTCAACCATGATGCTATATTATTTAGTGACAAATTGATTTCTTGTTGGTAGTCAGTATGATTTTTGTTTGTTGCTCGAATAATGATGGTAGTGTCATCAGCATACAATATACAATTGTGTGAAATGATTTTAGGTAAATCGTTTATATATAGAATGGAAATAACAAGGGCCCTAATATGTTGCCTTGAGGCACGCCACAGTTATTTAGACGATACGGAGATCGATACGTGTTTCTATGGTATCTGGATAGCTTTGTTATCTCTACGCACTCTTGTCTGTTGGTTAAGTAACTCTCTATACATTTGAAATCATTCCCCCTGATGCCATTCGATTCAATTTGGTGAGGAGTAGCTTATGATTCACAAAATCGAATCGACTTAGATATATCTAAAAATAAAGATATGACGGGTATTCTATCGTTTAAACTCATTGTAATACATTTCAGAAAGGTGAAGCTTGCTAAGGCGATGGACCTTTTTTTTTTCTCAAACCATATTGTTCTTCCTTCAATATCTTGGATTGAGCAGCAAATGATTAGAGTCGCTCTTGCATGGCTTTCGAAAAATCTTGAATATGACAGGTATCAGAGTGATCAGATGGTAATTATTCATATCGTTTCTGTCACCTTTTTTATGTAGTGGTTTAACAATAGAATGTTTAAATCTTGAAGGAAAAAAACCCCTCGTCAAATGAAAGATTTATAAGATCACTTAAACGTGTGGGGAATGTCAAGAAATTTTGATAACTGAGAATTTTAGTATACAAGTATTTTGAAGTAATTAGTATGCTAACATTTCCTATAGATTTAGATTGTAAAAGTACACGCATACAAGGTGGGACTTGAACCCGCGACTTACAGGGGAATACTCTTACCAACTGAGCTACCTGGACATCTCCTAGATATTAGAAATTCTCCGATATATTATACGGTGATTCGAGATGGCCCCCTCGGGTTTGGGAACCACGGTGTCCCCGTCTTGCCCCGGTTTGGGGGAGGAGCGCTAGTCGCCCCACCGTCCCGGCCTGCTTCTGCTGGGGTGACAGGCGGCCTCACCCGCCACCCCCAGGCCTGCGCTCATGGAGGACGGAGGTCGTTAAGTGACCTCCGGCGCCTGAGTCGCCTGCGACGCGCGGCGAGCATGTTGCGGGCTCGGCGGGCCGGGAGAATTCTAAATCTCTCCCGGGCGCGCTCCGCCATCTCCTTCGCGAGCATTACATGCTCGCAGAAGGAGGTGGCGGCGGCCCACGCGCTCGCGCTCCGCCCCATTGCCGCAATCATGCTACCGAGCGAGAGGACTCCCACCCCGATGGCTGCCACGAGGTCACGCCTCGGCGCCTCCCACGCCGGGCAGTCCGCCAGCCTGTGCAGCCCTGAGTCCTCGCTCGCGTCGCAGTGATGACACTCAGGCGTTGGCTCCTTCCTGATCCGATGCAGGTGGTCCCCGAAGCACCCCTTCCCGGAGATCACCTGCGTCAGTCGGTATGAGAGGCTTCCGTGTTGCCTGTCTAGCCAATCCTCCATGATGGGCCTTACCGCTGCTATTGCGGCGTGCCCTTCCTCCGTGGTACCTACGTTGGAATTCAAAATTTATTTTTTTGATCGATTCCACTTTAAAAGTTACGCATTTTGGCGCCAAAACTGTGTGTCTAACCTTGACCATCATTGCGGAATCAGATTTTGAAAATTTGATCAGTTATTATTCCTCCGTGGTACACATGAATTTTTAATTATATAGCCTATGTCCTTCCATCAGTAACATCTTTGCTTGTGTGAAATTTCATTAGAATCGGTTCAGCCGTTTGGGAAGAGAAGATGGTCTAACGAAATATATATGAGTCGTCTAAAAGAGAGCAGAGCTCTGACGAGCTTCGCTCAATAAAACTTGTTTAAAGACTAGATAAGTAGGAACTGGTAATTACGAGTCACGCATATCTATTATTCTCATTAACCCCTACATATTAACCTAAATATTTGTTCACAGGGTGTTTACTTCGCAACACGCACAAATGTAATTTATTTTATTATTAGCTGACCCGTAAAACATCCTTCCGCCTTAGAATCAAGTTATGTATCAGATAAATTTATTTCGTGAGGCGCGGCGTGAGGTTTTGTCGGCTCGAGTCTGATATAACCACCCCCGATAACCGGCGAGGGGTAAATGTGGTAATATCCGCAAAAATCCGCATAAAGGCACAGTATAAACGGAGAAATCTAAAAAGTCCAAGATAATAAAAATCGTTCTTGAGTTTATCCCGGTCATCACTAAAACGACTTTTATAGATTTATTTGTTCAAGTTTGTAAAACGAAATAACCGTTAAAAATATAACAAACACTTTTCATGCTTAGATATTTCATTGAAGTACTTTACCGCGGGGGCGGTTATGTCGGGCTTGAACCGACTAAAACCGCACGCCGTCTCGGGTCTGCAGACGCCGGGGTGTAAGGTTGCCCATAGAGCATATCCCTAGCACCCCGACATAATAACTTCAAAAAATATTTTTTTATTTGTATTTGTGCTACTATTACCTGCACTGATGCTAAACAAACCACTTTCAAGGTCTGCGGGCCATCACAACGCGCATTATGCGACTCAGTTTTTGGAGGGAGAGAGATGGAGAGACAAGGGAGTATAATATAACTAGCTACATCTCTCTCCCTCGGAATCACTGCCCAAAACCGAATTGTTTATGCGCGTCGTGGTAGGCTCGAGGAAATCTTTTTATTAACACATATTAACATATGATTGTAATCAATACAGGTATACTTACTCCATTGACTATCAAGCTTCATATGCTTGTCAATTCGTTCAGTTACCGTTTCCTTGTGTTTACTAGTTTCATGCTTATGTTTGCTTGAAGTTATACTTTTATCAACAGGTTTCTTTGCCATTGGTTTAGGATCAATACTGGTTATAGTAGTACCGCTCACTATTAGATTCACTTTTTTAGGTGATTTAATTGCATCTGTTTGGCATTCAACATCCCATGGAACTGTATCAATGCGATAGGTATTCACTTGAATTTCTTTGTTAAGTTGAGTTGGATTATTATCAGTTAAATTTGTAAATATTTCTATGTCTTCTACCAGTAATACTTTTTCAAAGCTTTGCTTATTTTGCTCCAGGGAATTAATGGTTCCTTTTGCATGTGTATCTAGAAATTCCATATTTGTTTGATTCAGCATTAGTTTACCATAAAAGAAAGTTTTATTATTTTTGTAATAACATTACTAGTGTTATCATATTCACTAACATAGTTGAAATTAAAATTTATCTAGATCAGCTACCCCCAGACCCAAGTTCGATTTTCATTTGAAGAAAATCCATATAACCAAGGGATCACATTCGACAAAGGGTTAATTTTTTTTTTTTAATTTTAAAATTTTGGGAAAATTTAAAATAAGGATTTAATTTAAAACAAAAACTGACGGATGACTCGGTAAAGAGCGCAGGGACTCGGTGGATGCAGGCCGCTACAGACCGGTCAAAATGGAAGTCAATGGGGGAGGCATAGGCCTCCCCAATTGACTTCCATTTCCACTGAACATAAGTTCAGCAGTAGACTTCCTACGACTGATATGATGATGATGAAAAATCTGATTAAATCGCCTAGGGATCAGTGAAAATAAAACATAAAAAATTAAGATCGAAAGTGTTATTTATAAAATTTATATTTATAAACTTACTAGCTTTTGCCCGCGGCTAAGCCTGCGTAGATGTCGGTTATCGCGACAAAACATAGCTTATGTCCTTTCCCAAGGTCTAATACCCCTGTACCAAATTTCAGCAAAATCGGTTCAGTGGTTTAGGCGTGAAAGCGTAACAGACGACAGACAGAGTTACTTTCACATTTATATATTAGTAAGGATATTTCTACAGTTTATGCATCCACCATCTTAATTTTTTGTACACTTAAAAACACATCAACATCCACATAAAATCCTTTTGAACGGTTTACGTTGAAGTAATTTTTCTCACGTCACTGGAGTAAATCAATAGTTGCACTTTTTAAGCTACAAAATCGTTTGATCATTATCATTCGACTAACCTTGGACTTGAACAGCATACTCGGTGGCTTCATCTGGTTTCAGTTTTGTATCATTACCTTCATTGTTTTCTTTAGGCTCTAAAAGTGTTTTATCACTTTGATTTATACCTTCAATTTCTTCACCATCACTAGAATGTATTGATGACAATAATATATCGTTCTCATTACGTTCGGAAACTATGCCTTGAGTTGCGATAATTTTGATAACACTTGCAGTAGATTTCAAAACAGTGAAAGACAAGTTATTGCTTGACTTTTGTTCGCCGGCTTCACCTTTGTAATCAGACAAAACATACGTGTAAATTAAATAAAGCTATTCTTGCTTCTAGGTTCTAACTGAAAACATAATTATTTTACGTAGGTAAACCCTACTATAATTTCGCTATAAAATGATAATTTACAATAAACAATAATCAGTTTCAATCAAAACAATAAATACTTTCAAAAGGACTTTAAAAAAGGAGGAGGTTCTCAATTCGGATGTTTATTTTATATATTTTTTATGTATGTTCGGACATAACTCTTACATTTGTAGACAGATATGAAAAAAAAAGTTATTAGACAGACATTTTTTCCGAAATAGTTCTATCTAAATAGTGTAAAAATCTGATGATAAATTTCGAAGACAGATAATGGACCTTTTCAATAAACGACAACAAATCAACCGCGATTGTGGCTATATCATTTTATGCATTGTTTACATAATCATATAATATAACATCACGCCTATGGGGTACAAGGGTATGCAAATTTGTTTAATATATTTATTCAGCGATATTCCCGTCGTTTATGAACTGGTTATACCATTCTTTGTTTTTGTTTTATTTCATTAGTATTGTACCTTCGACTCCATACAGAATCAAGGAAGGAGGAATCGTTAGTTTTATGACCAGCCTGTGACAATGTGGTATATTACTATAGTCAAGGTTGTGCTATACTTACTACGTTGTACTGTACCTGGAATTGTATAGACTGTGATCAAGAAGGTTAACAATAGAACTCCTTAACGGTATACAACATAGAAGTCTCGTTTAAGTTATTGAGGGCATTATGTAAAGTCTATGAGTTAGAGGAATACCTATAGTCGCAAACGTGTTGTACCTACTGGTCTAAACTAGGACTATAGAGGCAGCCAACAGAACTCCTTAAGGATTTACAATGTCTCGTTTAGGTTATAGAAGGAATTATACCGAACTACAGATATTTTATAGGTTCGCATTTGTGAATAACCCGTTTTTGCGTTATTCACTACTATATTTGAAAATAGTCTTGATGCTAATTTCCTGTTTTGAGATAGATGTTTCTCTCTTTCTTTTTTGTTTTTTTTTTATACCACTAAGGTGGTAGACAAGCACACGGCCCACCTGATGGGAAGCGGTTACCGCGGCCTATGGACGTGTGCAACACCAGTGGCGTCACACTCGCGCTGCCGACCCTGTAAAGGAAAGGGGATGGGAAAGGAGTTTGGGCTCCGGCACTCTCACTCACCAAACGGAACGCAACAGTTCAAATACTGTTACTTGGCGTCGATATTCTGTGAGAGTGTGGTGCTTCCCCGGTCGAGTCAACCCATTGATGCAACGGCCAAAATGACTGTTGCTTGACTCTACCACCTGCATGTTTCTTCGCCTGTGTTATTACCTGTTGCTGTCTCATAGTAGGTTCACCCAAATTCACTTTCGACAAATAAGTTACGAACGTGTACACTAACAAGGCAGAAATAAGTAACATTTTAATAAAAAGAATATAAACCAACTTCAAAAATCTAAACTTACAGAAAAGCGACAAAAAAGAGTAGTATTTTCTGTTAAAGTCGGTGCCAAGCCAAGCAGGTAATAGGTAGGCATGTATGGTAGCAGTCCACAGCCCACCTAAATCTGTTCTTCAGTTCTTTTTGACTTTTCTGTAAGTTTAATATTTTTATTCAAATTTTACTTATTCCACCAATGAAATCACTACCTTGGACAAGCGACCCAATATACTTTTTACTTCTCGTTCGAAGACGTAAACCAGAATTTATTTTTTCGGCTCCAAAATCATTCATTATCGTTCAACAAACCTTGGACTAGTGACACAGCATTCTTGATGAATTCATCTGATTTCAGATTTTTATCATCTTTTTCATTATTTTCTTTTACGCTTTGTTTTACATTTTCATGTTGTGCTCCAGTACTTGTAGAATGTAGTGGCGACAATAATATATTTTTCTCATCACTTTCCGACAGTATACCTAGAGATGTTATAGATTTGGTAACACTTGCACTGGGTCTTAATACAGCGGCGGAAAAGTTGTCACTCGGCCATAGTTCGTCAGCCGCACCTTTGTGATCAGACAAAAAATATGTAAAGAAAAAAAGTATAGCTTATTTTTTGCTTAAAAATAAATATTTTAAATAGGTATGTATCAACAAGAAACTGGTCGTGCAGATTTATTTTAAAATATCACAGACTTAAGAGATACAGACTGATCTCTTTCTTACTAGTCACTTGGTAATATGCATTATCCTTTTCTTTCCCTGTACATAGACATTACTCACATAAGCATACATATGGCGATGAAGCAACATTTCAACCCAGTCGTCACTCGTCGCCATAGTAACGAGTAAGAAATATAACAATGTTGACATATAAGTTTTCAGTTGTTAGACAGGGTCGGATTCAGTGCTAATATTAATTTGTTACTTGAAAAGAATATTACTCTTTAAAATTAAGTAAATAACCTACCTAATATTTTGGATAGTAAACTGTTTAATTCTGGCCTTTCTCAATGAATATTATAATACGCAGTTATTCGTTAATATTGTCAGCCTTAGCTCGGCCCTGTCTGAGCTACATTACGCATGGGGTCACAAAATATCGGACATGTTCCGTCTGTGTATACATATAAAAACAGAAGGTATGAGTTATAACAATAATTATACCTGAATTCACAAAATAGACGAATTCTATCTGAATTCCACAAACTCAGTTTTTTTGCTGATGTTGTAGGTACGGTTGCAGGTTGATATTTGCTTTGTGGTGGAAACTTGTTAATTATCTTTATCTAACACAATAATTAAAATAATTCCAGGTTTTAAATAAATGCTTATGAGTGTATGTATACATATATTACAACGAAAAAGCTATTTTAATTTTTGTCTTTCTGTCTGTTTGAATCAGTTTCATTAATTTGGGTTCCGCGCAAACAAACTAAAATCTTAAAAATCTAAATCCACGCAGAAGAAGAAGTCGTGGGCATAGTTAGTCTATCATAAAATACATAATAGTATGTACTAAGTGGCGGAACCCGGACTCCGAGATACTCAGCCTCGGCTGCGACCGGGACTAACGTGAAGATGATGATGATGACTTACTCAAAAGGCTTATGTTTGGTTCAGCAAATAGAATGTCTTTAATTGTGTAGTTATTTTTATAGTTGGACGAATGTTTGGGAACATCTGGCTCGGTTGTGTTACTGAAACAATAAATTTATAAGTTAAGGTAGGAAGGTAGGTGACTGCCTCGGTGGTGTATTGCGCTGCTGTATTATCGAGTGCAATTCTGCGAACGAGGTTTCACGTCAGTTATCCGATAGATGTAGGTACTAGGTTCTTAACTATAGATCAGATAGAGAAATTACCTTGGGTACGCAGAGTCTCTGGTCTTTACTGAAATAAAAAAAAAAGACTTTAGATTTAAAGTACAAAAAATCGATAATTACTTATCTACCTATAACGCTATTGCACTTTAAGAAACTAAAAAACATGCTTGTTACCAATTTTCATAGCTGAGTCTCGCTAAAGGACATCACGAGCCCCAATTAAAGGCATTTACTAGTAGCCATTGAATTGCTTGTAGTGCACATTTTGCGTTTTGCACATTATGCTCCGAAGGGAAAAATTTCACCACCCACATCATCACTTCAACAGGTCAGCTCGATGGTGTCAAACATATGTCACGGATAGTCACCCAGATGTCACAATCTTATAACTTAGGTTCAAATCGATACGAGACGTTGGTTTGGGGTCCCGAAAATGTTAGTAGAGCCCCATAATAACATAAATAGGTAACGTACCTGTAACTGTGTAGTGTACCTGTAACTGTAACTGTGTAGTTACAGGTAAAGGAAATCAAACCGTTTTCAAAGTAGGCAAAAAAGGACTGTATCGTTATAACATATAAATAAATATGATAATGACTAGGTACTAATATCCTTCATTGCCCGTGGTTCACCTGTTAATATGTAGGTATACTTGGTATACCTAAGTAGGTACCTAGTACCTTTTTTTTTTTTTTTTTTTCGTGCGGAAATCCCCTCGGATACCCCCCCGCCGGCCAGCGGGGGCGGTTATGTCGGGCTTGAACCGACTAAAACCGCACGCCGTCTCGGGTCTGCAGACGTCGGGGTGTAAGGTTGCCCATAGAGCATATCCCTCGCACCCCGACTGACCCTGGGCCATCTCCGGTTTCGAGATGGCCCCCTCGGGTTTGGGAACCACGGTGTCCCCGTCTTGCCCCGGTTTGGGGGAGGGGCGCTAGTCGCCCCACCGTCCCGGCCTGCTGCTGGGGTGACAGGCGGCCTCACCTGCCACCCCCAGGCCTGCGCTCATGGAGGACGGAGGTCGTTAAGCGACCTCCGGCGCCTGAGTCGCCTGCGACGCGAGGCGAGCATGTTGCGGGCTCGGCGGGCCGGGAGGGTTCTGAACCTCTGCCGAGCGCGCTCCGCCATCTCCTTCGCGAGCATCACATGCTCGCAGAAGGAGGTGGCGGCGGTCCACGCGCTCGCGCTCCGCACCATTGCCGCAATCATGCTGCCGAGCGAGAGGACTCCCACCCCGATGGCTGCCACGAGGTCACGCCTCGGCACCTCCCACGCCGGGCAGTCCGCCAGCGTGTGCAGCCCTGAGTCCTCGCTCGCGTCACAGTGATGACACTCAGGCGTTGGCTCCTTCCTGATCCGATGCAGGTGGTCCCCGAAGCACCCCTTCCCGGAGATCACCTGCGTCAGTCGGTACGAGAGGCTTCCGTGTCGCCTCTCTAGCCAATCCTCCATGATGGGCCTTACCGCCGCTATTGCGGCGTGCCCTAGGTACCTAGTACCTTTTATTTATTTATTTTTTTATCGTGCGGAAATCCCTTCGGATACCCCCCCGCCGGCCAGCGGGGGCGGTTATGTCGGGCTTGCACCGACTAAAACCGCACGCCGTCTCGGGTCTTCAGACGCCGGGGTGTAAGGTTACCCATAGAGCATATCCCTCGCACCCCGGCTGACCCTGGGCCATCTCACCACTAACAGCATCGCTCATCCTGTCTCCTCTGAAAGCAGAGGAGTACGGAGAGCGATGTGTTCCCGCCACGTTGGGAATTGGCCGACGATCAATGCCAACCCTATGAAGGGGGGAAGGGGAAGCCATTGACCGCCGCCCAGGGTGTACCGGCCGCTCCGAGTCCGTTCCCCCCGGACTGCAGCGGGATCGGAATCGGAGCGACACTCGAGGAGGTTACCCAACACACACCCCTTACCCAACAGTACCTAATACCACAAAAAATGTCGTTTTGTTAGCGCAGATCTATAAAACTATCATTAGGCTTGTCCTTTTACACGGGTTTGAAGCGTTGCCATTGCTGGAGCGACACATGGAGGTGCTGTGTGTCGTCGTGACGTTCCTCACGCTATGTTTGCGCGTGACTCCGCATAAAAACCGCAGGAATCTGCGGCAGCCTTCATGTCCGAGATATCGACAGAGAAAAAAATAGGAAAGCAGACCCTTTCTTTCCGTCCGTGAATGCCCTCGCATACCCCCTCCGCTAGCCAGCGGGGACTGTTATATCGGGCTTGAAGTGACTAAACCCGTACGCCGTCTAGGGTCTTCGGGTGTAAGGTGGCGCCGGCCTGATCTGCTAAGGTGACAGGCGGATACAATCGGAACACAACGCTAAGATGATGATGATGATCGTATTGATTTTTTTTTCGGGAATAAACTATAAAAATAAACTAAAAAATCGAAACCGTTGTACTGCATCGTTACAGCCGTTTTCGAAGTAGATACCTACACGAAATATGTGTATATATCAGGTACATAAATTGCTCGTTTAAAGTTATTAGATATAAATAAAATTACCCATGTCTAAAATAGAAAACATTACTTTTTTACTCCTGTCATCTGTATCTTCGGACATTCTATCAGTAGACGATTTTATAGCGATTTCAGAGCTTTGTGTTTTTTCTAGTTGATCATCATTTAAATGTTCAATAATGTCTAAGTGTGTCATGTCATGCACTTCATTAGTGTTACTGTCGAGTTTATCTTCAATTTGTGTACGCCTTTCATCTATATGTTTGGACATTTTATCAATAGACCCTGATATAGAGCTTTCAAAGCCTTGTGTTTTGTCTTGTTGATCATCCTTTATATGTTCAATAATGTCTAAATGTGTCATGTCATGCACGTCATTAGTGTTACTGTCGAGTATATCTTCAATTTGTGTACGCCTTTCATCTATATGTTTGGACATTTTATCAATAGACCCTGATATAGAGTTTTCAAAGCCTTGTGTTTTGTCTTGTTGATCATCCTTTATATGTTCAATAATGTCTAAATGTGTCATGTCATGCAGTTCATTAGTGTTACTGTCGAGATTATCTTCAAATTGTTTACTCCTTTCCTCTATATGTTCGGACATTCTATCAATAGACCCTGATATAGCACTTTCAAAGCCTTGTGTTTTGTCTTGTTGATCACTCTTTATATTTTCAATATTGTCTAAATGTGTCATGTCAGGTGTCATCATCACTTCATTAGTGTCATTGTCCAGTTTATCTTCAGATTTTTTGCAAATCATGTTAATTATACTAAAGATTTCATTCTGGAAATATTCTGCATCTGTTATTTTATCAACAACATCATTGAATGAACTTTTCTTGGGGGTGAATAAAGTATCATTAGAATCAATAAAATCCTTCAAAATATTGTTAATTATTATATCAATGTCGGTTTCAACACTATCCTTATCTGATATTTTAATATTGTTTTCAGTTTCATATTGGTTATTGACGTCATTTATTAAACTATAGATTTGATTTCTAAAATAATCTGCATCTGTTAAATTATCAGTTTCATCACCACTATATTTACTACCCAAAGAATCAGAGTCATGCGATTTCTCTGACTTTTCATCAATATATTCTATCGGTGGTTCGGGCAGGCAAATATTCTGGAATATTGTAAAACATATTAGTCTTAAGTATTCCTATTTTGGTCCAAGATCCCACTGTAGCCAGAACTCACTTATTTTTACAAGAATGAAATGTATGGGATAAAGTATAGTGTAGTAGTATACCTTGAGTGTATGCATACCTGCTAGCTTGTCCCGGCAGCCATTTGTCAGTAATCAGGTGCTAAAGGTATGTTAGGTTACGTGCTAAAGGTAGGTAGGTATTTTATATTTTGACGTACGTTATTACTTCCCTGAATTTGTTCCTTATTAGCGGCACTATCGAATGGTGGCTAGCTTGTCCCGGCAGCCATTTGTCAGTAATCAGGTGCTAACGGTATGTTAGGTTAGAATTAAAATACCTACCTAGGTATTTTATATTTTGACGTATCTACGTTATTACTTCTCGGAATTTGTTCCTTATTAGCGGCACTATCGAATGGTGCAATGATACAAGGTGTTTTTTCCCCAAAATTAACAGGTTTGATTCCTATCTAATATTGATTTACCCAAATCCAAATTATGTAATTTTAGTTTTCATCAAAATCGGGCTCGCCAGGTATCAAACCCGTTGAACTTGGAAAAACAAACGCGCCACGCACTGATAGGGAACGCGTTCTGGGAAGCAATAATATATGGCAAACTTAAGGAAAGATTTCATTTTCAACAAATTACTTTTTTGGGAGATTCGAGGGTTCTGGTAAAAGTTAAGGCCGACAGAACGTTGCTGACAATGATCATAAATAATTTTTAACAATATTTTCTAAAACATACCTTTTTTTTTTTTCGTGCGGAAATCCCTTCGGATACCGCCCTCGCTGGAGAGCGGGGGTCTCCAGCGGGGGCGGTTATGTCGGGCTTGAACCGACTAAAACCGCACGCCGTCTCGGGTCTTAAGACGCTGGGGTGTAAGGTTACCCATAGAGCATATCCCTCGCACCCCGACTGACCCTGGACCATCTCCGGTTTCGAGATGGCCCCCTTACTTGCTCTCCACTGTGCCATCTGCTAGTCAGAGGGACACGTGGAAAGCTTCCGAACAGCCCTCAACAGGGCCGTCCTCGCCTCGGTCGGAGTTGGCCGTAGGCGGCAGCGTCTCTCCCACCCTAGGAGAGAGGCGCTGCCGTCTCCGTTGCCCAGGGTGCACCGCGTGGAGGTCCCCAACCAAGCACCCCTCTAACACATACCTAAAAATCAGCACTGCAAATGAAATTGAACTTCGTACTATTTTACCTACCTTTAGCACCTGATCATCTACTGACAAATGGCCGCCGGGACAAGTTAGCAAATATGCATACGCTCAAGGTCCATACCCACATTAGTTTATCCCATACATTTCATCCTTGTAAAAATAAGTGAGTATTGGCGAAAGTGGACTCTTGCTCTATTTCGCGTCTGTTGTAAACTAGCATAGGTTCTTCAAAACTTTAGTTTAACGTTACGTGTACTATTTTAAACAAACTTCTGGAGGTAGCCGTACCTTTTTTTTTTTCGTGCGGAAATCCCTTCGGATACCCCCCCCCCCGCCGGCCAGCCAGCGGTTAACCAACTAAACTAAAGGTTGTGACGGCATATTTATTTCACTTTGCATACTCATTTGAGTCCGTTCTCTTCTTACCCTGATGCTATGAACTTTCACTAGTTAGAAGAAGAGTTTTTCCTAGGAGGCCGGGCCGGTATTAAATTCAACGCAACTAATTGCTGTGACAAGCTCATGAAACATATTGGTTACCTACTTAGGATGATTCTGTTTTTATAATAATGAAATCTGGCCTCCTCCAAATGTTTCCATTTCTCTTCTTTGCTTTAAACCAAGAGATATCTTAGCACATTCCGATTCAGTTTATACAATATTTTGTTGATGAAGTCAAAACAAAACTTACTAAAACATTATCAAGTACGTCATCAAGAAAATCTAACACTGGTCCTTCTTCTTCCTCCAAATCTGTAAAAATAATTATTGCACTTAAGTATTATAGAATGAACTTTGGTAACATCATGGTCTATGGAATATCAACAGATGTCAATGTGTTCACTTTTTTAAATTTGTTTTTACAATTGAACATTGCATTGAACTCGTCGAGGGCGTAACGATATGGCTACTGGGTATGTCGAGTTAGAAACGACTAAAAGTTTCAGTAGCTTCTAATAAATTCATTTCAAAGAAAAGAATTTGTAATGATTGACATTGGTACTAATAGACGTATATTTAATGGTGGTACTAAATATTAGGAACAGTACCTACGAGTGACATAATTTAAACTGACATGAATCGTCAACACTACCAAATACTGCGTACCTTTTTTTTTTTTTTTATCGTGCGGAAATCCCTTCGGATACCCCCCCGCCGTCCAGCGGGGGCGGTTATGTCGGGCTTGCACCGACTAAAACCGCACGCCGTCTCGGGTCTTCAGACGCCGGGGTGTAAGGTTACCCATAGAGCATATCCCTCGCACCCCGGCTGACCCTGGGCCATCTCACCACTAACAGCATCGCTCATCCTGTCTCCTCTGAAAGCAGAGGAGTACGGAGAGCGATGTGTTCCCGCCACGTTGGGTATTGGCCGACGATCAATGCCAACCCTATGAAGGGGTGAATGGGGAAGCCATTGACCGCCGCCCAGGGTGTACCGGCCGCTCCGATTCCGTTCCCCCTGGACTGCAGCGGGATCGGAATCGGAGCGACACTCGAGGAGGTTACCCAACACACACCCCAAATACTGCGTACCTGCGTCTAAATATGTATATAATATTTTCATTGCTGATGAAGCTTTTGCTTTGGGGCCTAACCTCATGAATCCGGGTTCCAATCCCGGTTTCATCAAAAGCTTACAGTTTGGAGCCCAATGGTACACTCTTCTACTTCTCCTTTCCATAACCTGGTTCATTGTGACATTCACGGGAGCGACTGCCGTCTCACATCTTACTTCGGCCCAGATGCTCTACGGATTTTAATGGTGCCCATGGGTATGTGGAACGCATGGGTGTATGGAACTCCATAGATGTATGGGAGCAATGGGTAACGAATATGTATGGGGCCCCATAGGAGTATGGAGTACTGTAGTGTTCGGACTCCTTCGAACACTATAGTTAGTTGCCTGGCCATCATGCGTCAGCGATATTAAAATAAAATATATAAATCAATTTGAATTTAGAGCTTAGAGAAAAAACAAAAGGTTGGAGGACAGATCGAGTCAGGTCGGTGATCGAGGTCCCGTCCTTGACCCGCAGGAAGATCTCAAGAATTGAAAAGTGTGTTAGGCTCAATCACTGAGCGGATTTCGCGACCCTCTCATTCGTATCAGTAAATTTAAAGAACCTCGTGTAAATCCCATTAAAATACGTTCAGTAGAATATAATTAAGAATAAATATATTAATCATATAAAATCCTTGTCTTATAATTTAAATATCACAAGTTATCGACAAGAAGCTGTGAAGTCAAACCCCAGACTCCACAGTACCATGGGTCTATGTCAAACAATTCTCCATCTCTCTTCCTCGGCTGAGCGGCCCGAATCTGAATTGATTTTAGCGCGTCGTGGTAAGGCCCTTTGACATCTTACCTCGTAAATCTTCTTCCAACTGCTTATATACTTGATCTTCGAGGACCCCGACAATCCACACAGTGATCTACAAAATAAAGGTAGGTACGTATTACACCAGTTCATTAGGTAGGTAAATTAGTATAAGGCCAAATAAAAGGTGCTTCAAAATATGGGGTAAAGGAAAAATTATACATTTTTCTTTACTACCTATAAGATTTAAATACAAATATATTGACAACAGGTTTTAGATACCTTACGTTCTACTTGTTGCATATAAATTGCTTGTTAAATAGAAATATTCATATAATATAAGAAAAACTAGGAAGTACCTACTACAAAACACAGCAAGGATCTACCTAGAGTACCTAGGTATACAAGCACTGTTAGAGCACTTTATAGTACAGCTAGCAGATCTGGGGAATTCTAGTTATAGTTTTAGAACTTACTTTATTAATTACATCAGAGTGTATTGATCGATATTTTTCTAGATATTCGGTCTTGATATATTTTTTACCCTTTGTAATACGCACCATGTCACTGACAATAACTTTAGATAATTTTTCTAAGCTAGAATAGATAATACAAGATTTAATTCCATTGCTACAAAGATATGGTGAATACGACTTGTGGCGTAATATTAAGTTGAGGGTATTCGACGACTTTAGATATTTTTGGCATTCGGGGTGGGAGTCTTCTCGCTCCGCAGCATGATTGCGGCAATGTTGCGGAGAGATTTGGAACTCTCCCGGCCCGCCGAGCCGGCAACATGCTCGCCTCGCGTCGCAGGCGACTCAGGCGCCGGAGGTCCCTTAACGATAACTGTCCTTAATGAGCGCAGGCCTGGGAGTGGCGGGGTGCTTGGTTGGGGAGGGGTGCTTGGTTGGGGACCTCCACGAGGTGCACCCTGGGCAACGAAGACGGCAGCGCCTCTCTCCTAGGGTGGGAGAGACGCTGCCGCCTACGGCCAACTCCGACTGAGGCGAGGACGGCCCTGTTGAGGGCTGTTCGGAAGCTTTCCACGTGTCCCTCTGATTAGCAGATGGCACAGTGGAGAGCAAGTAAGGGGGCCATCTCGAAACCGGAGATGGCCCAGGGTCAGTCGAGGTGCGAGGGATATGCTCTATGGGTAACCTTACACCCCGGCGTCTTAAGACCCGAGACGGCGTGCGGTTTTAGTCGGTGCAAGCCCGACATAACTGCCCCCGCTGGCCGGTGGGGTGGTATCCGAAGGGATTTCCGCACGAAAAAAAAAAAAATTGGCCTGGGAGTGGCAGGTGAGGCCGCCTGTCACCCCAGCAAAAGCAGGCCGGGACGGTGGGGCGACTAGCGCCCCTCCCCCAAACCGGGGCAAGACTGGGACACCATGGTTCACAAACCCGAGGGGGCCATCTCGAAACCGGAGATGGCCCAGGGTCAGTCGGGGTGCGAGGGATATGCTCTACAGGCAACCTTACACCCCGGCGTCTGAAGACCCGAGACAGCGTGCGGTTTTAGTCGGTTCAAGCCCGACATAACTGCCCCCGCTGGCCGGCGGGGGGGTATCCGAAGGGAATTCCGCACAAAAAAAAAGGTATATGTTATTCTAGGCTATTTAAACTAGTATGTTCGATTATCCGATACACGATGACTTTAACTTTCCTCGATAGAATTTGCTCTCGAAGACCAAAATGATCAGGATTTTTTTCGCCTATCGACGCATTTGTAAAATGACATATCCGCATTAGAACCAATTCGCAAATTGACACATCAGCATTTAGACCAATTTGAAAAATGACCAATACAAATAATAACGCACAATGACGCATTCGTAAAACGAAACATTACAGATGTTTCGTTTCACGAATGCTAAAATTTTATGATCATCAAATAACGAAAGCGTTATTTTCTGAGCCCAAAAAGAATCGCAGAAAGATTGATATCGATTTCGATATAAAACTATCTCCTCGTGGAGGACGGAGGTCGTTAAGCGAACTCCGGCGAGAATAACATATACCTATGATTTTCAGAACACTGGGACTTCTCGTTTTCGAAAAATCTTAATCTAAAAACACCATTCTTCAGGGACCCTCGCCATAATACTTACTCAGAATTCAATGTTAACTTCAGTGGTATTAATAATCTTAGAACAATTTTTTGCGCAAATATTATACACAAAGCTCTTGTGTTTAAACAACGCAGAGGCATTTTCATTTGATTTTTCCAGTGATTAATAATGGTATCTTTAGCAGATTGGACCTTTCTGAAAAAAAAATACATTAGGTACCCACAGTACAAGAATGGCCGTTACGGCCAGTCTCAATAATTTACCTACAGTTAAAGGTAGAAGCGATCCCAGATAAACATGTTGTGCAGAACAACTAGTATATAAGCTTATTTTGTTAGTACATAAGTGATAGTGTATATAATTAAACTGATTTAACAAAAACTATAGGAATAATCGTGTATAATAGTTATAAGTTTGCGACGAAGAAATCGTCATTGTTTACCGATCTATAAGTGTAAATTGTATCTTATTTCGTGTCACCTTATTTCTACTACCTATTAGAATACATAATACGGTATATAAATCATTGTAAATAGAAAATAAACACATAATTGAAAGATTGACCAATCGACCATTAGGGTATATCCGCGAGGGCACGCCGCAATAGCGGCGGTAAGGCCCATCATGGAGGATTGGCTGGAGAGGCGACACGGAAGCCTCTCCTACCGACTGACGCAGGTGATCTCAGGGAAGGGGTGCTTCGGGGACCACCTGCATCGGATCAGGAAGGAGCCAACGCCTGAGTGTCATCACTGCGACGCGAGCGAGGACTCAGGGCTGCACACGCTGGCGGACTGCCCGGCGTGGGAGGCGCCGAGGCGTGACCTCGTGGCAGCCATCGGGGTGGGAGTCCTCTCGCTCGGCAGCATGATTGCGGCAATGGTGCGAAGCGCGAGCGCGTGGGCCGCCGCCGCCTCCTTCTGCGAGCATGTAATGCTCGCGAAGGAGGTGGCGGAGCGCGCCCGGGAGAGACTTAGAACTCTCCCGGTCCGCCGAGCCCGCAACTTGCTCGCCGCGCGTCGCAGGCAACTCAGGCGCCGGAGGTCGCTTAACGACCTCCGTCCTCCATGAGCGCAGGCCTGGGGGTGGCGGGTGAGGCCACCTGTCACCCCAGCAGAAGCAGGCCGGGACGGTGGGGCGACTAGCGCCCCTCCCCCAAACCGGGGCAAGACGGGGACACCGTGGTTCCCAAACCCGAGGGGGCCATCTCGAAACCGGAGATGGCCCAGGGTCAGTCGGGGTGCGAGGGATATGCTCTATGGGCAACCTTACACCCCGGCGTCTGTAGACCCGAGACGGCGTGCGGTTTTAGTCGGTTCAAGCCCGACATAACCGCCCCCGCTGGCACGCGGGGGGGTATCCGAAGGGATTTCCGCACGAAAAAAAAAAAAAAAAAAAAAAGGGTATATCCGCGAAAAGTCGTTAAGCCGCGGTGTCACTAACGAGCCGTGAAAGTTCGATCGGCCAATTAGAAAAATTGAATTAATTGGATTAAGAGTATAAAAAACCGCTGTAATTTGACTCGACACCTCAGTCGGCAACTAGAAAGTCAAGCGAGAAGTGCTCTCTCCTCTTCACAAGGAATAAATGAAGATACATGAAAAAATCTCTCTTTATTCTGGAAAATTCAAGTACTCTTCGAGGCTGCCCATAATAAGTGTTCCGCTTAAGTACAGCACCACGACGACATCCACAATCCAGCAAACCCCCCAAAGTACACACCCATTGCGTCGAAGTCGTGTTTCTGAGCAGATAAAGTCTCATCGACGGAATTGGCTTTGGGTTGTGTACACATGTCAACATTAATCTATCTGTAACTGCGGTTTCAATATTATCAAAGTCATTTTCTGCTTATCTTTGTTTATTGAAACAGAAAAAATCCCCGATAGATACTAATGGTAGCTATTTTAACTGCTGGTAAAGGATAGATGGATTATTGAAACCGGCCGTAAGATAGCTCTGTATATCATAAGTCAGGCATATATGTATTGTATTATACCTAGGACATATAGAAATTAATAATCTTGTAGGTATACATTTTATTTTACTAGTTTTATTTAATAGCGTCGTTAATTCGATCTATTTGCGTGCTTACAAACGCAGATCAATAATATAGATCAACTCAAGTGGACTGGTAGATATTATGTATGTATGTATGTATGTTAGTCTGTAAGGTATTTATGTATGAGCCATTGTGCTTGAAATAAATGATGATTATTATTATTATTTTAATCTTCAAAGACTGATAATTCTAAAATCTCGCCATTTACTTTTTTTGTTTGCATGCTGAACTGTTTAGAGCTTGTTTTATGTTATCCTTATATTTAAAACACTAAACTCGTCAATTTTATAGTGTGACCTGGTGACCGGTAATTCAGGTTCTCGTTACCTATCACAGGTACCAGCGATGCACAGACAGAATGTGTTAAGTAGCAATCGTAGTTGAAAATTGTAAACATTTTGTATTCTGGCTTGTGGTGAGGAAATAAACAAATTCATTATTATTATTGTTTTAATTCTCTGGTATGATTCACGAAGCAGCTGTTTAGGAAACAATCATACTGTTTCGGTTCTCAATGTCCTGCATTACTTTTTGTGGAAAAGTTCGATCGCTCATCATCATCCTCCTAGCGTGTATCACAGTTCCCGATTGTATCCAAGATTTCCACTTCGGAGCCGGGGGTTCGCTTTCCGACTCTTTCTTCTTCACTTCGCACGATCTTCAGCATCCACGATAGTGACGACATACGACATCAAATTTGGCATATACCTACATAGGTAACGGAATTTGGTGTATGGATCCCACCAAGATCTTCGGGGCTCAAGCCGATCTCGCCTGCAAGCCGGTTTACCTGCTGATTAACGAACGAGACTCTGGCGCAGGTTTTCATCTCGGGGTTGGGGGATCGGACGGTGGTCACTCCCGTAGCAAAAAGTAGGAGAGTGGACTCTGGGCTCCAAAGTGCAGGTTGCTGATGAGCGATGGTAACTAACGAACATGAATTTACTATACTTTTTACGTAATTTAGATCTTCGCTTTTGAAAGAAATACAGTGCTTCTGGTATTTGTACTACTGGTCGCAGATCCAAAACTTGCTGTTTCAATCTGTCAACCTGAAACAATAGGTTAGTACTTAATTATATCCTTTAGGAGTAAATAGCTTATTAAATCCAATTTTTTGTCCCAATAAATAGAGCCCAAGTGAATTTATACCTATATTTTCATTTGTTGATGCCTAAATAAAACTTATCTTAAATATGTACAGCATCATCATCACCTTCCGCCACCTTAACGTTATTCTCGGTATCATTATTTTCGATAGCTTTCACCACGGAGTCCGGGGTTGATTTCTCCTGATTTGGCCTGCACAGCTTTTAAGGAAGCGGCTTTCTTCTGACCTCCCAACCCCGATACAATAGGAAAGCCTGCACCAGTACCTAGTCCGTCAATCAGCAGGTGTACCGGCTTGCAGGTGAAGTTGACTTGATGGGGCTTTTATCGTCCAAATTTAATGTTGACTTATAGAACCTTGACCTTAATATTTACCAGATGTAGTATCAGCCTACTAAAAATATTCTCATAGATAATTACCATGACTTCTGGTAGTATGAAGGATTTATTTCTCCAAGTATCTATACAGTGCCGTTTGCTAGGTACAGCCAGCTCTGCTATTCTCATTGGACATGTGATTTCCTTTTCAGTCTTGATTCGAAACTTTAACCTCATATTTCGTGTGGAGGTGCTTATGGGCTTTACAGAACTGGTACACGGTGGTATTGTCCAGTGACTACACCCTGGACATGATTTCGATAAGACGTCGCGAGTTTTCCTAGTATAAAATAATTAAATATTACACTATAAAACACTCAAGGAGACCCTGCTCCTAACCTAACACATACGAGTTTGTGAGTTCTATAGCAACTTTTTTTCAGCTCTTAGCATTCAAGAGTTGTACCTTTTTTTTCTTTTTTTTTCATCGTGCGGAAATCCCTTCGGATACCCCCCCGCCGGCCAGCGGGGGCGGTTATGTCGGGCTTGCACCGACTAAAACCGCACGCCGTTTCGGATCTTCAGACGCCGGGGTGTAAGGTTACCCATAGAGCATATCCCTCGCACCCCGGCTGACCCTGGGCCATCTCACCACTAACAGCATCGCTCATCCTGTCTCCTCTGAAAGCAGAGGAGTACGGAGAGCGATGTGTTCCCGCATCGCAATGAGAACACAGCTAAAAACTTGCGCGATACAAGCTTTTGAAATCAGTACAACCCTTTTTTTTACGTGTGGAAACCCCCACGGGTTTCACCCATCTGAGCCAACGATGGGATGGGCGTGTCGGCGGATCAGTATAACCGTTGCATAAAATTACTATTTTCGTTTTAGTGCAACAGATTTTTTTACTGAAAGCTTTTTTTTTAAAGGTTTTTTTTAAATTCTTAGATGCAAAAACGACTGAATGGATTTGGATGAAACACGGCAAGTTTTTATCCCGGGTCGCGGAAACGGGTTCAGTAGGATCTCACGCGGGCGGAGTCAAGAGCAACAGCTAGTAGAAAACCATAGCTATAAAAGTTATAGAGAAGGTATTTAGACTACCTTTTACGCACAGTGTGTGGCTTTGGTAAATTAATCATTATAGGAAATTTGTCTTTTCGCCAAGAAGATGGTTTTCTTTCACGAAGTTTCATGCCTCGCTTAATTTCACTAGCGACTGTCACATCACTACGTCTATTTTTGAATATTCCGTTTTCTGTAGATGATGCTGGTTCTGGATATAAATCTATTTCATCAATATCTGTCAACATAAAAAAATTGCTTAATTAAATAGTGGGTAGGTAGATATCTGTAATGGTGACCCTCATTCCTGAGACTAATAATATATTACGGAAATATCGCCGAAAAATATACCTACCGAACACATCGGCGAAACCATGGGTGGTAAGGCAGGCGCGATAATATTTTGTGTAATTGCATGAACAATGCCTAGATATGCAATTGCAGTCGCGGTTGATATACTGGCAATTTTTTTAAAGATTAGGTAGGTACTCGTAAGTAATCGATAATAGCTACTAGTACATATTCCCGTTAGTATCCCCTCCACCTAAGCTAAATTGCTTGTGTTAGGAGTGAGTTCACGGCGGCAGTGTAACACCCAGAATCCGAACCCGGGACTGCATGGCACTTTAACGATGGGTGATGATGATAAACGATGATGTTTAGTTACCTGAAGATACAAATGACGTGATGTTTGCCATAGTACAAATCGAACTCATAAGACTTGGTATAGTTAATAATTTTAAATGACGGGAAATTTCAATTGCAGATAATTTAAATGACGCGTTACTTGAAATAAAATACCTACTTACTAAAACTAAAATCTATAGAGCCATGAAAGTGTCTTACCTACTTACCTCTTAGCGTTACAGTTATGAAATTATACGAAAACTACTTAGATGTTGCCTGCCCTTCCATTGCTTCCACTTCCATGGAATACTGATTCCCAGCCCAGCCGCCATACAAACTTCGTCGGTGTCTATCTCGGAGAGTATAAAAGATAGAAGAGTGGTTTCTTAGCCAAAGATGATTAGGACCACAGATTACTTGTCAGGACCTGAAGGTCTACTCAATGAACAGAAACAAAATTCAAGATGGCGGAATTTATTTTTCCATACGAAATATATTATGGAGAATATTGAAGAGACTGCATGTTGGGAACTATGCAAGACTTTGATATGGTTCCTTTTCAGAATGTTTTTATGGAAGAACTCTCAGTCAGAAATATGGAGATAGATGATGATCGAGGGTTTGGAAGATGGGCGAGGAGCATGGCCAGGGTATTAAAGATAGGTGAGGGCTGCTCAAACAAAAAATACTCGGAACCGCATCCAATTGGCAGGGAGATGAAAATAAATCCAAAATGGCGGATTCAAGATGGCGTCAACACAAATGTCATGGGTGTCTCTCAGAAAGTATTAAAGATGGATGAATTGTGTTTCGGTTCACCTCTGCTGTAATTATTTTTCCCTGATGGTTTCGTATAAAGGACGAAAATTCATTCGAAGGAAAAATATGGAGGGAGTGAAGATTGAGGATTTTGGAGACGGGTGAAGAGCACGGCCAAGGTATTGAAGAGAGGTAGGGGGTACTCAAATAAAAACCACTCGGAATCTCATCCAATTGCCAGTGAGCTAAAAATATAACCAAAATGGCAGATTCAAGATGGCGCCCATACAAAATTCGACAGCGTCTATCTCACAAAGTATAATATAAGATAGAAGAGAGGTTTTTTTGGCAAAAGATGATCAGGACCTAGAGGTCTACTCGATGAATAGAAAAAAAATTCAAAATGGCGAAATTTATTTTTCCATACAAAATATAAGGCGAATATTGAAGAGACAAATGTGCAAGACTTTGATATGCTTTTAACCGACTTCCAAAAAAGACGTGGTTCTCAAAACGGCCCGTTTATTTTCAATGTATGTACACCGATTATTTCGAGGTTTCTGGACCGAATTGCAAAGTTTTTTTTTTAATAAACAGTAGAAGTTTTCGTCTTGGTCCCATAAAAAATTCTGGATCCAACTCCTTAATCCTGATGCTGAAAGTTTACTGCCCGCCTAGGCCCTAGGTTATCAAGATTCAGAAAGTGTTCATAGTGAATTAATATTATAGGTACCAAGCAACGACTTCATGGTTAGATTTCAAGTCCCAACGCCTCAACCCTGATAATGCAGGGTACAGCTGCACTCACAAAGTATAGTGATTCAGAAACTGCGGATATTTTAAGTACCAAGCATAGACTACATAATTGAACTTCGGATCCCGACTCCTCAATCTTGATGCTGCAAGGTACTGAACTCTTAAGCCATGGGGATTCGAGAATTTCTTATAGTGAATTGATATTTTAGCCGACACTTGGGGAGGACACCGTGCGGTTTTAGTCGAGACACGACATAACCACCCCCAGCGGGGGTTATCCGAAGGGATTTCCGCACGTAAAAAAAAAATAAAAAAATGCATCAAGCAACAGCTTCATGATTAAACTCCAAGTCTGAATTCCACAAACCTGATGATGCAGGGTACAACACACCTAACCATAGAGAATAAGGAACTGTTCCTGGTGAAATAATAGGTATTGTAAATGCCGAGCATAGATTTTTGTTAGGTATTGAATTCCAAGTCCCAACTTTTCAATCTAACCACAAATTCACAGCTTTCAGATTTTTCCCCTTATGTCTGCTATAACACATACCTTTTTTTTTTTGTCGTGTTAAAATCCCTTCGGATACCCCCCCGCCGGTCAGCGGGGGCGGTTATGTCGGGCTTGAACCGACTAAAACCGCACGCCGTTTCGGGTCTACAGACGCCGGAGTGTAAGATTGCCCATAGAGTATATCCCTCACCTATCTGCCAAATTTCATAATTTAGTTCAACGGGATTTCTTGACACGACACGACAGACAGACAGACAGACAAACAGACAACGATGTGATCCTATAAGGGTTCCTTTTTAGGGTTCCGTACCTCAAACCCTCGATCATCATCTATACACATTCTATGAAAATTTCAACTCTCTACCTATTGCGGTTCAAGAGATATAGCCCGCTGACAGACAGAAGGATGGACGGATAGCGGAGGCTTAGTAATGGGGCCCGGTTGGAACCTTTCAGGTACAGAACCCTAAGAAGAAAAACTGTTACATCATTACTTACACACCAAAACTTTAAATCCAAACGGACCCCTGTTCCTGTTGTCCACTCATCTACGCGGTCCGCTTTAGCGGGCCGCGCACCCACGCGCCGTACTAGTATACATATAATGGTATGTACATAATCAGACGTGGAAATCACTCCCTGCTGTGGTTTTCCCAAGTGACTACAATATGGGGTCTTTCAAGAAGGGCCTAAGGTTTTTACTGCTTCGGCAGCGCGAGTGTGCCACCTCTGGTGTTGCACACGTACATAGGCCACGGTAACCACTTCCCATCAGGTGGGCCGTGTGTTTGTCTGCCACCTAAGTGGTATAAAAAAAGTGAGAAGTGTCGTGTTGAATTTTACAGTGACCGATTGGCGTGACCATGTTACCATTTAGGTTCAGTCAGTCAGCGTCAAAAGTAGATGATGATTGCTTGCAGATTTCAAAATATAATTTCAAATGAATATAAATTATTTTATTTTTATCAATTTTTAAAAATGTTTCAATAGAGCCCAGTAAACTGATAAACAGCATTTTTTATTTAAAAAATGTAGATTCTTATATTTATTCGGAAAATGATCATCTACTTTTGATGCTGACTATACGTGCGCGTCGCTGGATAAATGTGAGTGTAGCCGCACTACTATAAAGAACGCTATTTTAGCAGGTTTTTTTTGGCTAGCAAGGTAGCATGAGGTAATATTCTAAGTTACCTGCCTATTATTTGGATACTAAAACTTTTAATTCTGGCCTGTCTTAATAAATTTTATCATTTATCAATAAGTAACGAAGTTATTAAGCCTTAGTTCGGCCTCATGTGAACTACATTACGTATGTGGTAAAATGAGTGTCAAAAAAAACTGTTATCATACTTATCATGTAATCATAAGCCTGTGTATTTACTGTAGATTTTAGGGTGCAAATATAATCAGCCAATCTGGCAAGCCAAATAGTTATATTAAAAAAATCTATGGCTATGCTTCTAACCAAGCCAAAAAACTTAAAAAAAAATAATGACAAAGTTGTCAAATACAGACGGCTGACTGCTGTCAGCTGTCAGTCTAATAACTTGCTTGCTACAAATTTGCTACAAATAGGTAGTACAAGCTTTGCTATTGCTAAACTTGCTTGTCTTGTCTTGTCAAAGAGGACGTTTGAATTGTTTTGTTCCGCTTAAGTAAACAATCTTTTATCGAGACATAAAACAATCTGAGATTGAAAATATCGAGAATAAACTTTTATGGATACGTTTAATGGCAGCTCTCACAGTATAATTAAAATAATAATTTCGATATAAATGCGCCTCATCTCAGCGGCGTTTAGAACAGTGTTGTAAACAAAGAATCAGGACAACGAAATAAACAATGTGGTCTCATTTAGAACGTGGAAGTTCACCAGTGGATTGGTGTGAATCAAATTATTCAATTTCGCCCATGATAGCGGAATTTGTGAACACAGTAAGTACATTTCCTAAATTAAAAATGTATGACTTGCTTTACACGATACAAAAAATTCTTTATTTTATCCCATTGGTGAACTAAAAAACCCTTCTAATATCGTAAAAAGAAAAGTGAATCATTTGATTTAACATTCACAAGAATATGTAAATAGGTGAGTTATTTGTATGCCTTAAGTTGTCACGGAACTTATTCTTCAATTCTTAGAAATAAGGGCTATAATATGATGATTCTTCAGAGATGCAATTCTTTCAGATCAGCAATGTCTTGTTCTTCTTGTTCCCGCCTGTTCTGATTCATCTGTTCCAAGAGTATGCCAAATTCTTCAACCCTGCAATAAATGTATTGTGGATTTTATTGATGGTGGTTGGTGTTAGCTCTGCATACTTCCATGCTACATTGAGCTTAGTGGGTAAGTGATTACTACTAACCATTCCTTTGAAAATCTGGTATTTTAAACTGTAATTAAAAACAAATCAATCTTATAATAATTATTGTACCTTTAAAATTAAATCAAACAAACATTTTATTTTATAATGAATGAGCAAATAAAACTTTTTCCTAACCATATATCTCTGATTAATCCAACATAAATTTTGACCACTTTTTGTTTCACTATAAACATAACTTTCAAACCTTGATATAAGTGAATGATAAAAGTATTTAAAGCGATGTGTTAAATAAATAAAAGTGGTTAAGTTTCTAAGTTACTTGCATTTTTTTAGGGTATACCATACCCAAAGGGTAAAACATGATCCTATTACTAAGGCTGTCTGTCCATCTGTCTGCCACCAGGCTGTATCACATGAACAGTGATTGCTAGACAGTTGAAATTTTTCACAGATGATGTATTCCTGTTGTCGCTATAACATCAAATACTAAAAAAAAACAGAAAATTAATATTTATAGGGGCACCCATACAAAAATCGTGATATTTTTCGTTTGTTCTCACTAGTTCGATTCATTAGTTCGATCGTCAAAATAGTGAATTTTTTTTTTCTCATTAGTTTTTACTGGTGGTAGAAATTTGATGACACAAATTTGTCACAAAATTCGGCCGGGTAGGTACCACCGTGCACGATTGCGAAAAACCCTTGCGTTCAGGGGTCAGCAAGTGCATAGCCGGGCAGGGGGATTGTGGTCCCAGCACTAGTGGGCCCGGTGGGGTTCAAGCGGTGCTGCGACGACAATCCTCTTCTGATGAGGCCGTCAAGCTGAGTGCCACCATTGTTAACATGGTACGTGTATGTAATGGTGACCCTCTTTCCTGAGACTTTACCTTCAGCTTACCATCAGGCGAGGTGAAGTCAAATTGACGTGTCCTAAATATTAAAAAAAAGTTCGACCATCGAACTACTGAGACTTTTTTTTCTCATTTGTTCGATTATTAGTTAATGATTTCGACGGAGGTCCTATTTCTACGTGCATTATCACAAGTGACCCCAAATGTCGGGGCGCGCGGTGAGTCTCAGTAGTTCGACGGTCGAACTAATGAGAAAAAAAATCTCACTAGTTGGACGATCGTACTAATGAATTGAACTACACAAGCCATTTTTTTTGCTCGTTTTTGGTCAATATTGATAATGGGAACAGGTGATAATGGTACGAAAACCTTCGTGCGCGAGTCCGACTCGCACTTGGCCAGTTTTTAGGGGTCCGTTGCCAAATGGCAAAAAACGGAACCCTTATAGATTCGTCATGTCTGTCCGTCTGGTTCGTCAGTATGTCACAGCCACTTTTTTCCGAAACTATAAGAACTATGCTGTTGAAACTTGGTAAGTATGTATTCTGTGAACCGCATAAGATTTTCACACAAAAATGGAAAAAAAACAATTTTGGGGGTTCCCCATACTTAGAACTGAAACTCAAAATTATTTTTTCATCAAACCCTTACGTGTGATCTATGGATAGGTCTTCAAAAATGGTATTGAGGTTTCTAATATAATTTTTTTCTAAACTGAATAATTTGCTTTTGGTAAAATGTGTGTCGTCCCCCCTGTAACTTCTAAAATAAGAGAATGATAATACTAAAAAAAATATATGTAGAACACTACCATGTAAACTTCCACCGAAAATTGGTTTGTACGAGATCTAGTAAGTAGTAAATCGTAAATCGCAATTTACCTTTCGATCAATCAACTCAAAAATTAAATTAAAAAAAAACATTATACATTATGTTTTATGTTACTTGCTGCAACGGAACCCTTCATGAGCGAGTCCGACTCGCACTTGGCCGCTTATTGTACAATCACTAACATTTAAATTATACCCACCTAGATACTGCATACTCTTTATTTAAAATTATAATATCCTACTGTAGAGGCAGAAGACTAAATTAAAAATTAAAATTCCTTGTTAGGTGTGCAATTTAATTATCATATTTAAGGTAGATTTCTGGATGGGTGACCACAACATCACTTCAAAAACATAAATTTGAAATGAGAGCCAAGTTCAATATTAAGTATATTTGTGTCGTTGTTGACTTCGCTGAAAAAAGAATTGAGATCTATAGATCTCAATTCTTTTGTCAGCTTCAGTCGTTATATATAACGACTTCTGAATATCGCCTTATGCGAAAAGCAAAGGCTTCTGACGTTGCGGACACACATCATCATCATCTTGGCGTTGTTCCCGGCTGCACGCGAGGCTTTCACCTGGAAGCCCGCAGCGCCGCCGTCGTACGCTACACACAACGGCGGCCAAATTTTCAGCATTATTATTTTGTTAAACTTCTCCGGTTCTTTTTTTTAAAGCTGAAAGAATAATTGATTCATGTATGGATCATTGTTGATCATCGAGTATATTGATTAAATGGTATGTAATTAATTAATTGAATGGATCCATTCATGTCGGGCGGCGCGCAGTGTTAGGTTTTAGCGCAGGCCTCTTAATATGGCTAACGCCTCTAAGGGATGAGATCCGAAGGGATTTCCGCACGAAAAAATTAAACTATCTCACTCAGGCTTAACGTACTTTTTTTTTTCTCGTGCGGAAATCCTTCGGATACCCCCCCGCCGGCCCGCGGGGGCGGTTATGTCGGGCTTGAACCGACTAAAACCGCACGCCGTCTCGGGTCTTAAAACGCCGGGGTGTAAGTTTGCCCATAGAGCATATCCCTCGCACCCCGACTGACCCTGGGCCATCTCCGGTTTCGAGATGGCCCTCTCGGGTTTGGGAACCACAGTGTCCCCGACTTGCCCCGGTTTGGGGGAGGGGCGCTCATCGCCCCACCGTCCCGGCCTGCTTCTGCTGGGGTGACAGGCGGCCTCACCCGCCACCCCCAGGCCTGCGCTCATGGAGGACGGAGGTCGTTAAGCCCAGGCTTAACGTACCTGACTCGGCTAGTGATAGAGCTTAAAAACTACCATACTCCAATCTGAGACTATATCGATTCTTGTGGTGTAGTGTCCCACAAAGATCAGTACTTGACCATTTTCTGTAACATATAGGGTACGATTGGGCCTTTCGATGTAGATGACATGCTTGTAATAGCCTCGAAGGAAATGTTTCGGGACTTTTAGTCAAAAAGTGGCACTAATCATCATACTAAATTCGTTTGTCCTCGTGCCTATAAATGTACTTTCTTTATGTCTTTGACGAGGACTACCAACACAAAGCAAGCGCTTTGACAAATTTATCAGTACTTGTTAGGATTTTGCTGGGACATGCAGTGTCGCCTTCTTGTCAGCTGTAATCCAATGACCGAACATCCCAATGCAGGCACATGTGTTCACTGTTGTAAATCCTAAGTGTTCTAATGTACGCGTATACAGAATATGATAGTCCGTATCTATAGTAACTAATTTGAGCACGCCTGTCGACGCCCGCTTGTATGCGTAGTCAACATACCTACCTAAATTACGCGTACATTTAAACGAGTCTGTACAAGGTTTTGGTTTTGCGGCGGACACTATTTCGGTCGATATCAGTCGTCTAGTCGACCTTTTCCTCGAAACCGATGATGGCCCAGGGTCATTTGCAGTGCGAGGGAATGGCTTTATGGGCAACCTTACACCCCGGCGTCTGAAGACCCCCAGACTGCATGCGGTTTTAGTCGGTTCAAGACCGACATAACCGCTCCTGCTGGCCGGCGTGGGGGTATCCGAGGGGATTTCCGCACGAAAAAAAAAGGTACGATGATTCCCAGGCCGTCCCAGGTGGCAGCTTGACGTGCAGTCTTTGCTGCTGTAGCGGTACTCCAACCAGTTATCACCGGGTAGGCAGAGTCGCACCTCCCTCTCAACATGTATGTTACAAGTATATCAATCAACCATGGCTTCGAAGAATTATAGTTTATTAGTTAACTTAAACAGACATGACGTACCTATAGGAATGTGCGCAATCCATAATATGCGTTTGAATACTATTTAGAGAAACTATAATAATATTATAGTTTCTATATAGGTATATATACCTACATAAGTTAACTCTTATCTTTAGAGCAATACATATTATACAATGCAAGTTTATAATATGTAACCATGTAAACTTTATGAACATTTTTATTTATAAACACGTCAACGTTAATGATTTAAATTCAAAACATATTTATAGTGGTCTATAACTATCCCTACATGAGCTTACACTACAACATATCACAGTAGTTTAGGATTTAAAACTAAACTAAATTGTTTGTCTTTGGAGTGGGTTCACGTCGACCGTACATTGGGCAGGATTCGATTCCGTATCCATAAGATCGAAATTTCAATTAGGTACAGCTGCTCATTGCCTCCTGCGAGCAAGTAATGCTCGAGAAGGAGGCGGCGCCGGCGGAGCGAGCCCGGGAGAGTAGAACTCTTCCGGCCTGCCGAGCCCGCAACATGCTCGCCGCACAGGCCTGGGAGTGGCAGGTGAGACCGCCTGTCACCCCAGCAGAAGCAGGCCGGGGCGAAAAGCGCCCCCCCTTTCCGTGGTACGATGGGGACACCGTGGTTCCCAAACCCGATGGGGCCATCTCAAAACCGGAGATGGCCCTTGGTCAGCCGGGGTGTGAGGAAAATGCCTTACGGGCGGCCCCTTACGCCCCGGCGTCTGGAGACCCCCAGACGAGCCAAGACGAGGAAACGTCGTGCGGTTTTAGTCGGTTCGGATCCGACATAACCACCCCCTCTGGCCGGGAAGGTATCCAGGGGGATACGCACGAAAAAAAAGGTACTGCTGCTTATTTATAGGTTTTATAAATAAAAAGAGGGATGTTTGAATTGAGATGCCATTTTTTATCTCGAAGCAGTGTAATGAAAACTGTTTGTCTATAAATTCTGAGATTAATTAGACAAAATTATATAATATTAACGTTCATATATCGAGAATATGCCACCATACTAGAAATGAAACGGACAGTTATCGACAAAAGTTACCGAACATTATTTAGCAATACGCGCGAATCGAATGCAATCGGAAGCGTCATTTCTTAGCTCTGCATTCGACTCGCACGGACACTGAAATAAACTGCTATCGCAGATAAAATTATACATCATTATACTAGTGCTGTATGGGGTATTTTTAGGTAGATTTCGATGAAATCGATCTACCTATTGGTTTCTTGACTACTGTCGAATTTTAAAAAAAATTCTTCATAGGAGGTCTAGTTATGACCCCCTGAGTCCGAAATGACCACTGGTCAAAAAGATTATATATATATATATATATATACATATATATGTATGTATGTATGGTTCCACTTCCCAAAATTTGCGGCACTCTCACGGTCGCATTTTTGCCCCGATCGCTTTCAAACTGCGGTCAAAAATTGCTTGGGTGTAAACTTAGTTTAAGTTCGTGAACGGGTGGAATCCGGCCTAAGGGGACGGTAGGGCCTCACTTTTTGTGAAATCAGTTTTTCCTCAAAATTTCACGTTCCATGAAAGATATTCGAACCGTTCTAATTCTATCCCATAGTATACATGAATACCAACAACTTTTAATTATAAACCTATAAGATTAAAACTTTAACTAAAAGTGGAGGGGGGAAAAACCAAATTTTGTCGGGAAAAAAATCATAACTTCTAACCGGTGAACATTCGTGCTGTAGGAAACATTTTTAATCGATAGGCCATTTTTAAGTCTAAAATAAATGTCTGAAAAGTTTTTCGCTAAAAGTTACCGTTTTCGAGAAAAAAAAATTACACATGTTAAAAATGCGTTCGGCGTGGGTCATAGAAGAAGCATAGGTCATAGAGGGGCAAAAGAATATTTCTAACCGATAGGTTATTTTTTGCTCTAAAATAAATTTCCGAAACGTTTTTGCTCAAATTTACCGTTTTCGAGAAAAAGAAAAAAAATTGTGCGGTACGGAAATTTCCGACTTGTCAATTTGGCAACATCATTCCCGAAACCAGATTTATCATTGCGCAAGTATTTTTCGGGTAGAATACTCGCTGGGGCATTTATTTAAAATAATATTAATTGCTTCACGAAATCTACCTGTGCGTTCCCCCTGCGGGAACGCATTTTTTTCTTATAAAACCCTATTTCTCCTGGTCACGGTCACGCTATAACTTGAGAACGGCTTAATCGATTTCATTCATCTTTTTTTTAAATGTTGTCCAGTACTTCGTAGGTTTTTACATTAATAAACAATTAAGAAAATCACGCAGAAACTAAGAAAACTTAACGACCATAATATTAACTTTTATAATGTAACTTTATGGCGTTTGACAAACCCGTAATTCGTTTGTAATTGGCGCAATTAACATATTGAAAATCCATGTTTTTCACATAGCCAGTTGTGTTCCCGTGCCGGAATACCAAAAAAATATTTAAAAACGCGCCCGAAAAAAAGACTACAAATTTTGTACATACATATATCATAAAGCATTAGAATAAATAGGTATACATATAGATAAACACTGTTTTTTTAAATATTTCCACCAAGATCTTCGGGGCCCAACCTAGATCTTCGGGGCCCAACCAAGATCTTCGGGACCCAAGCCAACCTCACCTGCAAGCTGGTACACTGATGATTAACGGGCGAGGTACTGGCGTAAGCTTTCCTCTAGGGGTTGGGAGGTCAGACGGCAGTCGCTCCCATAAAAGCCGTATAAGCTAAGCCATGAGGCGGAGAAGTAGTAAGCTGACCCCATGCACCGTAATGTTAGCCTCGAATGCAACCGGTAACCACGCTAAGATGATGGTGATGATGATGACCAAATTCAAGATTCATAGTTTAGGCAGGACGTCTGTCGGGTCAGCTAGTTTAAATATAAATAACGGCTTTTCGACTTTTGCGTATATAGGAATCCTTTCTATTAAGTAATGAGGACTGGGGACATAAATATGAAGCGTAAGTATTTGTTTTACGGGTCACTGTGAATTTGTATTACCTACATTCCTCATTTCAAACATGTTTGTCTTGTTCTGTCTTTACCGCCTGTCTATTGAATTATGTTCAACTGCACGGATTGCACACTAGTGTTAAGGTGGTGATACCATTATCACAGTGGGCAATTTTGTTATTTCTCTTCTAAGCACGTATTACATATTGTTCTAAATCTAAGTAGACTTTGATGCCTTATTTCCTGTGTAGGTGTTTGTAAAGTCCCCCATGACACCTGACTCAAATTGCTCATCATCATAATCTGAGCTCCAATTCCGGTTGCATTCATGTTCCATAACCTGATTCATTTTGACTTTTACGGGAACGACTGCCGTCTGACCTCTTGCTTGGGCCCAAGATACTCTACGGATCTTGCTGGGGTCCATGGCTATACGGAACCTATATCGGTGTGTCAGGCATATGGGTGACGTATGTGTATTGGGCCCCACAAGTGAAAGAGGGGGCCTTTTTCACTTGTGGGCCCAATACACATACGTCACTCATAAGCCATAGACATTAACGGGTGCCATGCGTCTATGTCACCCCATGGGCGGCAGGGGGCCCCATGAGTGATGTATGTGTATGGGGCCCATATGTGAATGGTACCCATTGGTGACATACCAGGGGTTACGGAAACGCTCCGGAAAACAAAGACAGGCGATAGTACTGAAGATAAAAAAAATACAGCAATTTTTTATTTGATAAATGTAATTTTATTATTTTATTTTTTAGAATTTTTAATTAGCATTATTCACACTCCATCATGTTAGTAAAGCTAAATGAAAGCGGAACGCTGACCGCCAGCGTCATGCGGTGACGTAAAGTGGCAACTTTGCTATGCCAAAAATACCTCAAGTAGTGGAATACCCTCGCCTTAAAACATGAAGTTCAGGTGTTAAAGTATCCAAGTACTTACGGCAATAATGAAAATCTTAATGTTTTTACTTTCAGGACAATTAATGGACGAGTTGGCCATATTATGGGTGTTTATGGCAGCACTTGCGACATTCTTACCAAAGCAGTATTTTCCAACGTTTTTACACGGAAATAGGTGAGTTGTTTACGTTGAAACTGCGTACTAAGTTAACCCTGAAATAACTACGCCGCATAATTTTAGCCCCAAGTGCGCAATATCTGTGATAAAAGGAGATCTCGAGTATTTGTTTGGCTATTTGATGGAGATTAGTTGAAACCTCATATATGAATTTTATTGGACACTAACAGGCCAATTGATGCTATTATGTATCACTAGTTGCTGCCCGCGACTCCGCCATGAAATACTGATGCAATTATCGCAAGCTACAGGAACCTATTTCCGGGACAAAAATAGGCTGTGTGCTATTCCAGATTAGACCCATCCATACAAACTGTCGCATTTAAAAATATAGTAGTAGGACCAGTAGAATGAAAAGTCGGATTTTAGAAGTTAGTCAGAAATTTGTCCTTGAATAGATTTGACTATTTAATTTTTAGTGGATCGTTGTTTACATTGTGAGCGTGATAATGATTAACCTTGGATTGATTACCTTACCTGTACAGTATGTCTACCACTTGCAACACTTACTATATATTTTTTTATAGATTTAATTCGGAAAAAATGAACATTCAGACCGGGACTTAAACTCGCGACCAGTCCCGGGGGAATACTCTGACTGGTTGCGGGTTTAAGTCCCGTATTGGATGTACACTTTTTCCGATTTAAATCTGTAGGAAAAGTTAGCATACTAATTGCTTCAAAAATTTCATTAAATTTACTAAATTAGTTACATCATGTTGCTTAATCGTGCTTTAAAGATGCTTAGTACAAACAATGATAGACAAACAAACAAATACAAAAACAAACAAATTTGCGCGCTAGTACACCACTGGCAAAACATGCATGCTCTATACTGTAGGTACAACCTATTATAACTTTTATACCATATTTTTAAGCAAATAAATTGAATTTGATTTCAAACAAAAACAAGGGACACCTGGCGCTGTGTTGTCTGTCGTAATATGGCTCCTCCGAGTGCCCCTAATTTAGCTGATATCCTGAAGGAAGAACGAACTGAAGGAATTACGAGAATTTCGGAGTGTTTTTGAAGAAATGAGATCCGACTTCGATACGCTAAAACTTACTGTCGAGAATGTATCTTCTCAATGGAAGGACATGAATACACGAATACCATGGAGTCGCGGTTACTGAAGGTAGAACAATCAACTTCTCAATTGCGAAAAGAAAGTTATGAACGGAATCAATTTGCACGCATGAATAACGTGGAAATATCGGGCATACCGTTCCATAAAAGCGAAAATCTCGATAATTACTGACAAATATTTATACAAAAGTCGGTATGACATTAGATATCACTGATATCAATTCTATTCACCGTGTCCGCCGCTATGAGCAAAAACATGAGTCACCTACCCGCCCGCCGGCGATAATAGTCCGCTACACCAGACAACGTTGCAAGGATCAGCTGTTAGCTGCGATAAAAAACCGTCGAGGACTTAGTACAGTGGACATTGGATTATCTGGCCCCCCTAGCAACATCTTTATAAGCGACCATCTGATACCCGAAAATAAACTTTTACTTAAGCGTGCGCGTGAATTAAAGCAACAAAATAATTATGCATATTTGTGGGTCCGCGATTGCAAAATATTTCTATGAAAAACAGACACTTCCAAAGCTATTCGTTTTTCTTCTAATAAGGACTTAGATAATATAAAATGACTGTATGGTATATACGTTGCCTGTATGTTTGTCAACAAGCTATTAATAAATAATTATGTTTTCAGCATTCCATTACTATTAACTTTAGTGTTTGCTATCATTTACATCATTGCGTCGAATAAAGTTGTTATGAATTACTGTTTTGAACGTTTAACTATTTTATCATTTCACTATACTAAAACAATATACTCAGACAAGTTGTTGGCCGAGCGGTTTCACTTAGATGATATAGTCATAGGTTATAAAATAATAGTGCATAGTGTAATTACATATTATATCAATTTAAATTCTCTAAAAAGATGATATTGTATTATCAAAATGTGAGGGGACTACGGACTAAATCCCATACTTTCTTAAATAATATTATCCTCAATGCTATGACATCTATTGCATAACTGAGTCTTGACTAAATGATAAATTTTACAGTTCTGAATATTTTGACGATACATTGTTTACAGACGTGATAGGTACACTGATGAGAGGGGTAAGAGGTGGGGTGGGGGAGCGTTGATAGCTGTACACAGAGATTTAAACTCCATTTTGCGCGACGACTGGAATAGGTCCATACCAGCTGAACATCTAGCTGCAGCTGCAGCGTCCGCGTCCGCGAACCGCACAGCGCTTACCTCGAGCGCTGCTTACCTACATGTTTGCTGCGTATATGTATCTCACGGAGTACATCACGAAACTGATTTACGTTTGACTTTTGAATACGTTACTCAATTAATAGAACAATATCCGGACGATACATTTCTTGTCTTTGGTGATTTCAATGTAACGCACGCCGATTGGTATTACGATACGAATTCGGACTCTTTGTTAATACACTCTAGTATAGATAAACATGTACAGATAACGACAGACTTTATGAGTTTTTCGAATTTGAAGCAATATAATTCTTCTTAATAGGTTATTGGATTTAATTTTTTGTAATAAAGCCTGCTCTGTTGTTACTTGTCTTAGCCCTATTACGCCAGAAGATAAGAATCATAAATCATTGGAAATTAATTTAAACCTAGACGCATATATATGTTGTTACGGTCAAATTTAGTTTACAAAAAACTTTTTCATAAGGGTGATTTCGAGAAAATTAAGGAGGAGCTTGCTGCTGTCGAGTGGCACCCTAAACTATCACCAGCTGCGAATCTTGATTCAATGGTGGATTCGTTTTATGACGTGGTTAATAAATTAATTAAAGAATTTATTCCTTTCCGTAGGGTAGTAACAACTTCTCGTTACCCCCCTTGGTATTCAATGTCCCTTATTAAATTAGTAAAGAAAAAAGGAAGTATCATACCAGGTGGAAACGGTATGGCAATCCTTTGGATTATCAAACGTTCTCTACACTTCGCAAGAGGGAGAAAAAACTCCAAGTGATAAATTACAGTGATTTTATAACATTAAGTGAAGAAAAGATTCTACAATGCCCCAAGCTCTTCTGGTCTTTTGTAAAATCAAAATTACCCAGGTTTTAACTGTCCGCCTCTGGATTCCCCCATTGATTTTAGTTCTCTAGTGATTTCCACGGAATCTATTGGGAAAAAATTAAAAAATATAGATATAAATAAAGGGGCTGGTTATGATGGAGTACACCCTTTATTTATTCGGAATTGTGCTGACCAATTATGTGTACCGTTATCTATTATATTTAAAAAATCTTTGGAGGTGGGAGCATTTTCTAGTTTATGGAAGCGGACACTTATCACTCCTATTCCCAAAAATGACCGAAGAGATGACGTAACACAATATAGACCCATATCAAAAACAAATCTATTTGGTAAAATATTTGAGAAAATTGTTACACGGTCACTTTTTAATGTAGTACATAATCATGTTTCAGTGAACCAACATGGATTTTGGAGAGGACGCTCAGTAGAAACTAACATGCTTACTTTTTCGGGATTTTTAGTCGATGCTATGGATGAAAGGATGCAGGTGGACGTCGTGTACTCCGATTTTTCCAAGGCATTCGACAAAATAAACCATGATCTTTTAATCGAAAAATTGTGGACGATCGGGATACACGGTGACTTACTTCGCTGGATAAATTCGTACATTAAGAAACGCTTGCAGGCAGTTTCTATTAATGGTTACATTTCAAGATTCCTAGAAATTCCTTCAGGAATCCCTCAGGGATCCCATTTGGGGCCACTTTTATTTATTCTTTATATAAACGACATAGAAAAAACACTTCATTTTTCAAAATCTCTACTTTATGCAGATGACGCAAAAATTTTCAAAATTATATCCGATGTTGGAGATTGTTTACAATTACAGTCTGATTTAAATCATATATCTGAGTATTGTGAATCAAACCAACTATACTTAAATTTAGATAAATGCTTTGTAATAACCTATACCCGTAAACATAATCCTATAATATTTGACTATATGATTGATAACAAAAATGTTAATAGGAAGACGTTTATTCGTGATTTGGGAATCATAATGGATTCTAGCTTATCCTATAACCTACATATTGACCATATAGTTAACAAAGCTTTTCGGCAGCTAGGTTTTATTTTAAGAATTTCCAAACCTTTCAAACAAATGCGTACAGTAAAACTTTTAGATTTTAGTTATGTTCGATCCATTTTAGATTTTTCTTGCATCATTTGGAGCTATTATGCTTGCCACATTGCGCAAATTGAAAGAATTCAGAAGAAGTTTGTGAAAAGTCTGAATTTTCGTTGGCACAATGAGAGTATCTCTTACGAAGATTCTTTAAAACGCTACTCATTAACCACACTTGAAGATCGACGAAAAATATTTGATCAAGTTTATCTATTTAAAATTCTAAATAGCCTCGTAGATTCTCCTCACATTTTAGAAAGAATATCGTTTAGAATACCCAGGCCTAACTCCCGCTTACATCAACTATTCTCTGTTCCTTTCTATAAAACTATTTATACAAGTAATAACTTTTTTAGACGCAGTGTTAATGACTATAATAGCGAATGCAATCACTTGGACATGTTTAGCAGTAGTCTAAATGTTTATAAAACAGAATTACGAGCAATGTTTTCATTAAAGTCAAATACTTAGCCCCTTTTCTTTCCTTTTTGTTTGTGTTTAGTTTGTGCAGCATGCGGGTTGTAGCGATATCTTATTGTTATTGTTATAAAAATATTTTATGGAACTCTAAGTCATTAAGAAACTTATGTTATTTAGCTTTATAAGCATGTGACTGTTTGTTTCCTAAATAAATAAAATAAATAAATAAAAAACAAAAATCACTACCTAAATACAAGCCGCGTAAATAATTTGGGTAGTGCCTTGTCTGTGATTAATTATAGCTATTGAAAACACCATTTCATGTATACATAGACGTCATTGTTTCATGCAAATAAATGTTTCATTCATTCAAAATTTTCATTCATTCACACAAGATATATTCTTAACATGGATTGCCTAACACAATTTACGCAGGCTGTGTTAGCTAATGTGACCAGCGGTTTGTTAATTGAAACTATAATACATGCTCTACTTTAGTGGTTATATCATCATACGCCGCAATGGAAATATTTAAAATAATTACGCTATAAATAAACAACGCGGTAGGTACGATTGTACGAAATGGGGTAGGCATATTCTTTGTATATTTATGATATGTAGTTTATCGTATTATTTTCATAAAATGCTTTACTATAAAAGGGTAATAAAATGCCAACGAACCACGTTATTCCACAACATATATACTATTATGAAATTGTGAATTAGGTAGGTTATGTTAAAAGAACGATACTGAACATAAAATATTTTGACATAGAATATCTGGGACCTGTCTAGGTGGCTTAGTTGGTCAGAGCATTCCCCCTATAAGGGACTGGTCGCGGGTTCAAGCCCCGTCCTAGATGTTCTCTTTTTCCGATCTAAATCTTTAAAAAAATAAAATATTTTTAAACTTGCTTGATTGTCTATTTGGTCACGTTAGACGCAAAAACTATTGAACGGATTTTAATGCGCTTTTTTAGGGATTTTCTTTAGAAAAGCCCTATTGCTAAGGAGTTGTCGTCGACGTCGTCGTCGTCGTCGTTGCCAATTTTCTGTCACGGTTTTGGGTATGAAGGAGATGAGCTATCGAGTTGCTGTTTTCGGTAATAGATTCGTGCTGGGGTGAACCATTGCAAGATAAAAAAAAACGAAAAAATCGCAAAAAAAAAAAAACACGCAAAATCGAAAATCCCTTGTATTCGGCTGAGCTCGTCTCAGGAATTCAACTTGTTTCTATTAGAAGAGTCTTGCTCAGACTTCAAACCAGCCGTAATAAAATGCCATAATAAATTGAAAACATATTTAGTATGCTTGTCTATAGAAGAAGTACAATCTCAACTACACGATGAAAACAAATCCGTTCCCGCAGGGGGAACGCACAGGTAGATTTCGTGAAGCAATTAATATTATTTTATATACCTAGAGAACTACGGGCTTTAAACAGTTTTTTTTTTTTTCTCGAAAACGGTAACTTTTAGCGAAAAACTTTTCAGACATTTATTTTAGACTTAAATATGGCCTGTCGATTAAAAATGTTTCCTACAGCAAGAATGTTCACCGGTTAGAAGTTATGATTTTTTTCCCGAAAAATTTAGGTTTTTCCCTCCTCCACTTTTAGTTAAAGTTTTAATCTTATAGGTTATAATTAAAAGTTGTTGGTATTCATGTATACTATGGGATAAAATTAGAACGGTTCGAATATCTTTCATGGAACGTGAAATTTTGAGGAAAAACTGATTTCACAAAAAGTGAGGCCCTACCGTCCCCTTAGGCCGGATTCCACCCGTTCACGAACTTAAACTAAGTTTACACCCAAGCAATTTTTGACCGCAGTTTGAAAGCGATCGGGGCAAAAATGCGACCGTGAGAGTGCCGCAAATTTTGGGAAGTGGAACCATACATACATATATATATATATAAAAACATTTTGACCAGTGGTCATTTCGGACTCAGGGGGTCATAACTAGACCTCCTATGAAGATTTTTTTTTTAAATTCCACAGTAGTCAAGAAACCAATAGGTAGATCGATTTCATCGAAATCTACCTAAAATTGTAATCATGTAGGGCGACGACGCTACTCGCTATTCGATTCTGCTGGTCTCTATTAATAGAAAATTGATGCTAATCAGTATAATAGAAGCAGTACTCTGTCATTTTTACAAGCTTTTATTTCAATTGCCCTGTATGTACCTATGTAAGTTCTGTCAGTCATCTTCGACCGATTGAGATGAAATTTTACATACTTACATGTTTAGTTTGGATGACAATGCATTAATATGGTATACCATGGAGCTGGTCTGATGATGGAGTAGAAAGGTGGCCATAGGAACTACTAAACTAAACAAAAACCTATCTAGTTTGGTATCCTTAACAAACTCTGGCATGACATGGTATTCAGGGTCTGATGATGTAACTAGAAGGTGGCCATGAGAACTTCTAAACTAAACAAGTTAAACCTATCAAGTTTGGGCTCATTTGTTTTGTCTTAACAAACTCTCTGGTGTTTCATGGTATACATATAAAGGCTCTGATGATAGAGTAGGAACGTGGCCATAGGAGCTCCTAAACTAAACAAGTTAAACCTATCGAGTTTGGACTCATTTGTTTTGTCTAGACAAACTTTCTGGTGTTATATGGTATTCAGGGTTTGAAGATGGAGACGGTACATGGTCATAGGAATTTTTAAAGTAAACAAGATAGACTCGTTGTGTTGTGTGTGGGCTCTTTTGGCTTGTCTTGGCAAGCACTCTGGTGCTACTTATTATAGTTATTATTACTTAAACTAAAAACTTGAAAATAAAATAATTAATAAAAATCCCTTTTAAAAACAAGCTTTTAATTAAAAAAAATGGTTGTACTAAAACGAAAATAATAATTTTATGCAAGTGCTGTGCTGATTTCAAAAGCTTGTAGCGCAGTTAGAACTCAGAAAAGAACTTGCGCGATACAAGCTTTTGACATCAGCACATACCTTGCATAAAATTATTATTTTCGTTTTAGTACAAATGATTTTTTTAATTACTAGCTTGTATAGTTTTTTTGTAAGTTATGCTTATAACATTATTGAAAACCACTACAGTGCATTTCAATATAAATTGTATTTTTTTTCGACTGCACTACTAATTCAGGTTTCGTTGTTCTACCGATTTACATTACTTTTATTTCATCCACGGGTAAAAAACCTTATAAACTAGTGTTTTAATGTATTTATCTAATTCTATTTCTAAAGATTAATAATAATATTTGTTAGACATTGTTTAACGTAGGTAACTACTTATTTATAATATTAAATTAAGTGGGTGTGTAATACATCTCTGCCTACCCCTTCGGGGACACAGGCGTGAAGTTATGTTATGTTATGTAAATTAAGTGTGATTGCCATTGCTCGAAGACATCGGTTACTCATATTGTCTTTGCATTTCCTACTGACTAGTACTCAAAGTTCTTGAAATTAACACGCAACGCTATGCTTAAGCAAAATGGCGTCCTATTTTTTGTTGGAACAACTAAAATCTATAAGCTTGATTCACGGAAAGGCACACAAATAGCTTACTTACTTTCTTTTTTTCAGGCGACGTTTGGCTTGCGTTACAACTGTTATTGGAATTTTGTTAACGGTTGGCCTCGTAATGCACCCGGCTGCTAACGCGTTCGCCTTGATGACCTTCACTGTACCTACTCTCAAGTTATTATACAACGAGTTATTGCGGTATATACCTAATTAAATTAATTTGCTTTAATCTAACCTAGCATAATACACATAGTAGTCCTCGGATGCAATCGGGACAACGCTGTTATGATGATGATAATGTATCGCGGAGGCCTGGACACTTGTCCAAAATGTCCAATGGGCATGGGGGCCCTGGCCCACCTGAGTGTATGGTAGCAAAAGTTGAATATGACAAAAAAAACAAGTATGTTAAATTAACGTTGGAGTAGTTACACGAGCGTAACTAATTAAGCAAGAATAAATATATACAGAACCATAAAAATGGACAGAGCGATCTGCGAAACCACGCACCGTATAAATTATTGTTTTTAAAAGGTGCAGGTAGACCCCCCGAATCCCGAAGGCTTCAAAGATATGTATGCATGCATGTTAAGTTAATTTTCGTATTCTTACTATATTTTTTATTAGCTGTAATGTAATATATTTTAACAAATAATTATCTTTTCCAGAGTTAAATGTGCACGCGTCTACCGTCTTGGTTTGCGAAGTTTCGCCGTCACCCTACTTGCAATGTTCTGTTGGTTTATTGATCGAATGTTTTGCGATGCTTGGCGGTCTATCGACTTTCCTTACATGCATGGAGTCTGGCACGTACTGAGCTTTATTGCCAGCTACACTATGCTCGTGCTATTTGCGTATTTCAACGTCATAGAGGAAAGGCCCGAACAGAAAGCTCAATTAAGATATTGGCCGGTAAATGAATTCGAATTAGGTATTCCATACGTATCAATTAAACATCCATGCAATAAGGATTGTGATTTGGCAATTTAGTATTATTTGTTTCAAAAAGTATTAAGTGTTTTATTTTATGATTTTATTAAAATGTATTGGGTTTAATTAGGTAATAACTACCTATGTCTACATGTTAGGTTTCTTATTAGCTGGAGACGTGCGTGCAATTGGATCTATGGTAATGGTTGTTTATTTATATCCAAAATGATTCATTTTATTTATTAATGATATACCTAATATTTATTTTATAATAAACTAGATAAGGTGATTTATGTTTGACGGAAAGAATACTAGGTTATGGATTTTTTTTTAAATATTTAGATGGACATGAGATATTACGTCAAGCAAAATAATAAATACATATTGAATAAAAATATATATAAAACAAATGAGGGTCAATGTGGGTTGAGTTTTTGTAATTTGGTACAGGGCTTTTAATATCCTACTAATGTAGTATTATCTAATCTCATACCTACACAAATACCTACTGTCCAGCAAACTTGTAATTTGCTTAATTTTGCAAATTTTATTTGGTCTGCTCTGCTGCACAAGTTCATAACACAAAACTGTAATAACAGCGACGTCTATGAACTATATTTTGAACGAAAAAAGGATGCTGTTTTATCGACCTAATGGTGAAAGCGGTTGATGCTGTCTATTCTGGAATCGACAATAATGAATGCTGTTGGATTTACTCGGCAGACGGATATCCTCACTTTGTCCGTAATATACTTACATTTTACATAAATATTATTATATTAAATGTAGGTAATACATCATGTTCTGTCTATCAAAATATATTTGATGAGTGTTTGTCTTTTTTTTTGTACAAGCTACACAATAGGCATACCAAATTGTAGTTTTATGTCAATATAATTATACTGTAAAGAAAAATCCTTACTATTTTAGCTGTGATTGGTAATTATTGTTACATTTAATCGTAATATTAATTAATGCTAAACCAATCGCTCAATATCATATACGCAGCTTTATATTATCATGTAGACTTCTAGGCTTGATACAGCTTTTAAAGCAGGCTATAAACAAAATTGTGATGTCAAATATATCTGATATATTAATATAGCTTAATTCTGTGATTTTACTTATTTTTTGCAATGACTAGTAATGTCGGGTAGTTATTATATGCCACTGGCAGTTTGATTCAAGAAAATTAATTGTCTCAAGGACTTTCTAAAATTTTAAATTAATGGTGTCTGTACATTTGACATTTAAAAAAAACTTGGGTTATGTAAATTATGCTAAATGCTAAATAACGATTCCGTAATTATTTTTTTTAATTCTTGTCCTTTTGGTCGCGATGGACGCAAAAACTACGGATGGGAATTGATTGTGGTTCTATTAAAAGGTCTTGGTCAGACTTAAAATCTGCCTTGTTTGATTGCCATTGGTTAAGTAGAACCGGAGAAATGGCCAAAAAACTATAACCGAACTCCGCGCGAGCGTAGTCGCGAGCATCAGCTAGTTTTTATTTTTAACAGGTTGTATTGGTAGTACAAAATAACAGTGATATTGAATTACAGTATAAGTAGAGCAACAGCCAAATGTGTATACTTATATTTAAAACAGCATTGATTTACATAAGGCGTTTAGAGTGATATTGTATAGTGCTAAATAATATGGGGTAGTTACGTGCAATTAATGTTATTTTAGGTAGGTAATCGATTTTTAGGTTTGCTGTCATCAGTATTTAAAAAATCTATTTTATGGATGGTAATATCCTTCTACGCGTAGGTATCATATTTCAGTGAACGTATGTTCCATGGTCTCACTTTAAAACGTAGTATATTCCAGTAATTAAATTGTACAACATCGTTATTCTGATGCATTTAAAGGTTACAGGTTAAAACATTATGAAAAAAAAACCAGAACTACGCGACAGGACTGTTTAAATGTAATTATGTTTGTTAATTACTTACAAATATAAGAATGTACCGAAACAAGGCGTGTCATCGTCTGTGACCAGTGCGACATATTGGTCAGTGTTTGTAACATATTGTAGAGAGCGTTTATGACATAACAGAGGTGATATAGCGTGGTTAGATAGTTACCCACTATAGTGAGATAAAGTTCAGTTCTACCCCGTACTGTAGTTTTAATGAGACATTGAATTTAAATAAACTCCAGACAAAAAAAAGATTATTAGGTAGGTTGTATTGTCATGTTTGGAATAACAGTAGCTATGGATCGTTGATTGATAACTGTATACACGCGTATTAAATAGAGACGAGCAGTCGGTTCCGTCTCTTTTTTTATAATATGGTACAGCAAACATCTTGTCTCTGACGATACACAGTCCTATCTTGTAAACAGAAAATCTATTTAAAGACAACAAAATTTATGTATAAGAGTATCATGTTTATTTATATTAATTATTTTTTTACCATTAAATTGCAATAGTAAATAATTACAAAGAGTACTTGTCTGAGCTTGTTGTTTTTTTTTCATCTCACAGTGATATATTCATGTGTCAGCATTTCTTCTGACTCTTTTTGTCCGTCTAAGGTTGTTGAGAAGAAATCACTGTCAGCTATAAGATTGCCGTACAACTCTAAGTTATATAGTCAGTTAATTTTTTGGCATGATAGAATATATTTCACTTAACACGACCAAAAGAAAAAAGTACCTCCTATTTAAAATTATTTATTACTTACAAAGGGCGATCTTAATGCTTGAAGGGATCTCTTCCCACGCCCTGACCGTTACCAACAGGTCCCATTAGATGAAGGCCTAGCAGTGTCATTCGACAATCCGTACCATCCGCCTCCAAATCCCACGCCAACGTTGGGATGCCGCTCTGAGTGTGACCGCAGGTGGAGGTACGGGGTTCCCCTCCACGCGCAGAACCTCCGGCCGAAAAGGTTGTCTGTGTGTGCTGAACATTAATTTCTACTATTCTTAATATCTACTTTTAAGTAAATCTTCGAAGGGTATTTATAAATATAAAAACAATTTGTGCATTAAGACTATATAATTCAGTTCCAGTAACAATATTGTTTATAACAATTTAAACATTACATACAAAATACACATACAAAGAATTGAAAAATATATAACACTATTTAACAAAACCATATGATTCTCACTTGCATGAATTAGTCAGAATCTGAGGAGACATTATGATGACTGTTGGGGTGGAGAGAGCTGTTGTCAAACTTCTTCCTGGGGTATGTGGATCCCCCACGATATACCACATGGTTCTTTTCAGTCTCTAATATTTTAACTTCATGAAGCAGTTGTGGCTTCTCCATTACTTTTTGTAATTGATCCCAAATGAATATTGCCACATTTTCTGTAGTGCTTACCTTTAAAAATATTGTTTTTATTACTTTTGGTATTATTAATGCAATTCAGTATACATAAATCTCTATGATACCTACCTAATTTACTCATCTGATGTAAACAATTGGAGATTGGTCTCAACAAACTACGCGGTCGGAGTTAACTTCATCCACTGCCATGGTTTCCCATGAGCCTATAATTTGGGGCTACAAAAAGTGCAATTTTACAGTTGGCAACACGTTACCGACTATCTCGAGGTGCGCCGTATGCTGCTTATAACACATTCACTGTCACCGACACGCCTAGTGTGTTCAGTCTTTATCACTACGCCGCGGATTCGATAGGCGTCACGAGCTACATAATCGTCGAGCAATAAATAAGTGTTAAACTCTCTTATGCATACGATATGGGGTACAGCCGTACGGCGAGTCACTGTATCCAAATTCCCTTGCATCCATCCTTCCCCATATCTAATCTCTCCACAAATAGAAGATACAACACTGTTATATTTTGTTGTAGATATATTATGTACATTATAGTCACGCCTCTTACCCATTTAGGTATATAGAGATAAGATATTTCCACATCGCTACGATCCCGACAAACAGCTTTCGCTTCTTCTACTTTCATAATTGTTTTTGACCATACTCGCCGGTTGCGGGTACCTTTTTATTTATTTTTTTCGTGCTGAAATCCCCTCCGATACCACCCCGCCGGCCAGCGGGGGCGGCTATGTCGGGCTTGAACCGACTAAAACCGCACGCCGTCTCGGGTTTTCAGACGCCGGGGTGGAAAGGGTCACCCCGCCGCCCCGGTCTGCTTCTGCTGGGGTGACAGGCGGCCTCACCAGCTTCCCCCACGCCTGCGCTGCCATAGGGCATTTCCCTCGCAACCGACCGGTTGAGGGTATCTATATTGACGTAGCCTTTTCTTATGATGTCCCATGTTATGAAATCTGATAGGTAAATGATTCTTACTCTATGATACACAGCCTTTAACCCAGTTTTGAGTAAGAAACAAAAACAATATTGAAGACTGAACAATAAGAAACTGAGTTTTTATTGACACAGAATTAAAATGTTGCTAGTTTTGTAATTAAGGAGTCGGCCTCACGATCGATAGTTCTCGGGTTCGATTCCTGGCCATTACACTACCAATGTGAAGCCACTCCTTACACTATTTAAATTGCTTATTAGGAGTAGCTTAACACAAGCAATTTGGCTTAGCTTTAGAGGAGTTAATGGGTATATTATTTCGGTAACCAGTACTGTAAAAAAGAAGAATAGGTATCCTTACCACAGTTTTGAAATAGGGTACATCATGGTCCAAATTCTTGTGATCCAGAGGGTCCATAATAGCAACTTTCATATATTCCTTGAGATCATGTACATTCATTACCATGCCAGTGTGTGGGTCTACTGGGCCCTTTACTGTCACTAGAACTATGAAATAAAAACCATATCTAGAGAAAGAAGACCCTTTTTCCATTAATTTTGGGTTATGGTAACTGGGAAACCAAAAACCTAAATTATTTCCTACCTAAAAAAATTTGCTGACAATATGCATGAGTAAAATACCGCCCACCAAGGGTTAAAGCCTAATTTAAAAGAGAATAGTGTACCTACAAAGACAACTCTAAATTTTGTTGAAAAAAAAAGAAACATTCAGTTTTAATTTTTATAAAATTCAGCATTTATAATCTCAAGTGCTTGACATAACTGCTATTTTACAATTCAGTGTATATTTTTTGAGGATAAAGGTTATAACCATACTTATCCTTAAAAATAAAACATAGACTTATACAAAAGAAACTAAACTAAAAATTTGAATAAGTCAATAATACAGACTCACAAAAACTTGAGGTTACATTTTCCAGGTCTTATAGAAACATCATCACAACACAAACATCACCTAGTACCTAAATATATTTATTGTGTGTACACTTTATAAACATACCAACATAATTATGTCCATGTCCATTAGGATTATTACATTTCCCGTAAAGGTTTTTATTTTCTTCAATACCTAAAAAGGGGCTGAAATTAAAAAGAAATACTTATAAAATAAATCAATAAGAGAAAATGATTGACTTTATATTAAGCATCTCTTTCCTTATAATAGTTATTACAGATCTTATAACCAACTCATTTTTGGAAACTTCTTTTGTTTTCCAAGACTAAATAGACCAATTCAATAGCTTTGATTGATTCATTAGGTAATCAATTCATTAGCTTAATTGAATAATAGTGAATGTTCTTTTGATTGTCTCATATGCATATCTAATGGCAATGAAATGTTAAACAGTTGTCATTGGCAAATGTGTGAAGGTTTAATTATTATTATTATTATACATCAAAATAATGCAAGGGAAATGCTCATATCATTAAAGATTTATGCCTAATGAGCAAGAAAATCATTATTCTTATATAGAAATTGCAGCATATTCATAGTTTTTGTATGTGTATTAGCTTAAACGGCTACAGATTAAACTGTTACATTCTCTGCTTCAAATGAATATGAGTTTCAAAAAGTGTTTAGAAATTTCCATACTGTGTAAGCTGAAGTGTCCACATTTTGAGGGCAGCATTCTTTTATAAACATGAAAACATTTTAATATTATAGCAGTCAGTATGTTTAGTTAATAAAGAATTGTTTCATTCCTTAGGTTTATTGAGGCATAAATGGCTGAAGGAAGTTAACATTTCTGCGCTAATTCGAACTATTTCTTCTCAACCGTCCATAGGCGGAAGTAGAATTTTATAATTTAAACTCCAAATACATTTAACTCATTTAACTGATAATTGAGAGATCGAAGTTTATCGGTCCGTCGGGAACAGATTCCGTCTCCATCCTAAATAATGCTGCCTAGTCCAAAAAGGTTGACCTAATAACACAGAACATTATCTCTCTGAGTCTCTAATAACAATCTTCGTACAATATAAATAAAAAATATTTTTTAAATACCTGTGGAGTCTGTGACTTGAACTAAAAGTTTCACGTCGCGTTATTGATACTATTGGGAATGACGACATTTTAAAACTTATTAATAAAGTGTAGAAATATATATTATGTAGAGTTACACTAATATTAAGTACAACGCAGTTAATAAGAGAAACTTAACGCAGAGAATAAGGTTTACATTTAATACAAAGTGTTTTAAAAGTTTGTGGAATTTTTTTTTTTTTTTTTTTGAAGATTTTTGGCTTGGTTACAAGACCTTTAAGCCATGTCTTTATTTATAATAGTTTTGTTGATTCACTTCCATAGTTCACTTCACATTACATTCACAAGCTTCACAAGTCACAATACACTGCGTTTTTAAACTTTTACTATGGTGTTTTTAATAAATTTAAATAATGAATTATAACATTGTTTGTTTTTTAATAATTCGTACAAGTGGCGGGAGGAATTATTTGCCATAATATCACTTAATTCACTGGCGAGTATTAACCTGTGCATATTCCACTTTTGACAGCAGAAGAGCACGTGTTCGATATCTGCTTGTGGCACATTACAGTATTTGCACCTATTATCGGTTATAATTCCCAGCCTTGCCAGGTGGAAGGGAGTGGTGGAGTGTCCGAATCGAAGCCTGTTCATAGTTGTTATGTACTCTCGACTTGCTGACGTCAATTTGTAGTACCAAGGTTTAGTAGGTATCTCTTCTTGAATTTTCCCATACCACTTTCCTTTCTCATCTTGATCTTTCTTCCACATATCTCTCCAGAATCCCAATATTTCAATTTTTAGAGTGTAGTAATAATCTGTCAGTGGAATGTCCATTACACATTTAACATTTAAAGCGTTAATCCCTTCAAATGCAGTTTTATCTGCTATCTCATTACCAGAGATACCTTTATGTGAAGGTATCCACATAAAGACTACCTCTATTTCTAGTAAATGTAATTTATATATAATCTCTTTAATAAGATACAGAATATAGTTTGTTTTATAGTTAATTTTTAAATTATTTAAACCTTCTACTAGGCTTAAAGAATCTGATAGAATTAAAAAGTATTTACACGTTTTCAAATGAATTATTAATTTTAAAGCTTCTAAAACTGCATATGCCTCTGCTGTGAATATTGAACAATTGTTATCCAAAACGAAACTTTGAGAAAAATTGGTTTGTGGATCAAACACTGCAGATCTCACATGGTCGTTGCTCTTACTACCGTCAGTGTACAAAGTATAATAATGAGGATTCTCTTCTAAGAATTGTAACATGTCAGAATTACAGGAAATTTTGTGAGTTAAAATAGTAATAGGATGAAGTATACTTTTGAATGAATGAGAATAACATGGCCATTGTGACTGTTTTCTAACATGAGTGCATTTTTCATGAATTTGCAGAAAAATTCTACATATCTGAGGAGAGATATCTCTTAACAATTCGTCTGCGGAAGTTAATGGGCCTGATATACTAATAAGGTGAGGAACTATTTTATGTTTAACTTCATTATTTTCTAGTGCTAACAGTTTCAGACAATATCTTTCAATTAGTAGAATCCTCCTTAGTATAAGAGGCATAATTTTGGTTTCAACCTCCATTGCTCTAATAGGAGTAGAACACATTGCTCCAGAAATAGTTCTCAAAGCCTTGTTTTGAATCACATCTAATCTTTGTACATAAGGACTATTTACATAAGCTAGAGTACTGTAATCAAAGTGACTCCTTACAATTGCTTTATATAACAGGGACAATATATTGGGGTCTGCACCCCAAGACAAACCAGCTAAGCATCTAATGATATTAACACCTTTAAGAGCATTTTGAGAAATGTATTTAATGTGTTGTTCAAAGTTTAACTTCTGATCCAAAATAACACCTAAAAATTTATGTTGATTAGCTCTATCTATTATGTCACCATTGTATATAACATCTGTACGGGGAGTCTCATCACTAAAAATCATCACACTACTTTTACCAGCATTAATTTTCAGATTTAAAATATCTTGGTAATAGTTCTTGAGTTCATGTAAGGCTAAATTAATATTGTCTATTGCTTTAGTTATGTTGTTATCAGAACTATAAAGAACCAGATCATCTGCAAATTGCAGAATCTGTACATTTTTCAAATTTACATATTTACATATTTCAGAAGTATACAAATTATACAATAAAGGTGAGAGTGCTGCACCTTGCATTGTCCCTTTAGAGGCCTCTTCTGGGCCATACAGAATATTATTGTGTCGTACATACAGGACTCTCTTGTTTAAAAAATTGTGTAACCATTTAGAGATTTCACCAGGTATGCCTAGGCTACCAGTTAAAATCTTAACTAAAATCCCAGGGTCGAGACTATCAAATGCACCTTGTACATCCAAAAATACACAAACAGTATTTAATCTTAAATTTTTGGCTTTTTTCAGGTCTGTTATAAGTGAGGTGAAACTATCTACACAGCTGCAGCCTCTTCGAAAACCATATTGGATCCGTGGAAGAAAATTATTTGTTTCAACATACCAATCAAGACGATTTTTGAGCATGTTTTCGAATATCTTACCGAGACATGACGATAAAGAGATAGGTCGATACGAACTGGGTAGTTCAGGTGGTTTATCTGCCTTTAAAATGGGAATGACACATTGTGTTTTCCATTGTGTAGGGATGATTTTTTGTAGCCAGAGCATATTTAGAATTTTTAAAAATAACTGTTGTATGGACACATGAAGATTTTTAATTAAAATGTATGGAAAATCATCAAGACCTGGAGTTGTATTTTTCCTGGTTTGTAAGCTCATCATAAATTCACTCCATGTAAAAGTATCTAAGAGAAACATTGATTTGGGATTATCATTATTCACATTAAAATAATTGCAATATGAACTAAAATCTATCAAATTATTGCTGTCTGCTAATTTAGACAAAAATGGTTGAACAAACTCATCCTTATAAGATTTATTGCCAGCTTTTACACCCTTGAATCTTTTAATTAAATTCCAAATCTTGCTTATTGGAGTAGTTCTGTTGAAAGTGTTACAGAAGTCATTCCAACCACTCTTTTTCTGCTCGGAAATAGTCCGCTTTTTCAAAGCGTCCAATCTTTTATAATTGATGTAGTTTGCTATAGTTGGATCATTTCTATATAATTTCAAGGCATTGTATGACGTTTTAACACTTTTCTCACAAATATCATTCCACCAGGGTGATGGAGGCCTACTTTTAAAATCACTAGTTTTTACGAATTTTGGGATAGCGAGTTGTTTAAGTTTGTCTAGACGAGAGCAAAAGTCTAAATATACAGACATTGGATCTTGTTCATCAACTGTTGATGTCATGTCAGTGAAAATATTTTGAGAAAGGTCACGAAATTTATTCCAATCTGTTTTATTATACAAATATTTATCAACCGGTGGATTGATTTGATATTTGTCAGTACTCAGTGCAATACTAATAATTGTTGGGTAATGGTAACTACCCATAGCATTATCATGCAAGGACCATTTACAAAGTGGTGCCAAATTCGGACTAACAAAGGTAACATCTATTGCAGATGGGTTATGCCTAGGACTATTAACAGTAGTGAAGCTACCATCGTTTAAAATACATAAATCACAGTCATCTATCACATTGTACAAATCTCGACCGCGCCCTTTCGTACTTAGACAGCCAAAGGCAATGTGGTGGGCATTGAAATCTCCACTAACAAGGATGGGCTTTGGAAGACTACCTATCATGTTGCATAATCTATTTAATCTTATATGTCCACTTTTAGGAGGACAATATACATTTAAGATAGTAATATTACCAATTTCTGTGGATATTGAAATAGCAATTGTTTGTATTTCTTCATAGAAAGTTGTATCTAAAACATTGTATTTTAAATATGGTTTTATTAAAATTGCTACACCATTATGATCATTCACAGAATTTTTAAAGTAAATATTAAACCCAGGTATTTTAAACTGTTTATTATTGTTTTTAAACCATGTCTCATTTAGTAAACAAATATCTATATTATTTTCATGTAAAAATTTGATTAATAGGCATTTTTTACTATTGGCACTTTGAATATTATATTGTGCAATACGTAAGTTAGAACTTATGTTACTGGCACTTATATCCATTGTTTATGATGATAAATTTTTAAGTAACATTTGTTTTATGGATGTTGTGGTGATAGGCACATCATCCATTTTGTTTCCTAGTTGTACTAAAGTTTGTACAAGGGCCATTAGAATATCATTATTACCTATGACTTGTTTAATTACATCTGAGGTAGAGCTTTTCTTCTCAGTCTGAGATTTCTCAGTTGTATTTACATTAGAGCTATTTACAATATTATTTACACCTGTTTTATTAAATGTTTTATTTACACTATGGGACTTTTCTGGTAAAAGAGGAAATTCTTTATCATCATTTTTATTAGTTTTAACTACACTTGAATAACTTATTTTTTCTTTTTTTTCTACTATCTTCCTCATTTTTACTGGACAAGTCCTAGCTACAGCCAAATGGGTTCCACCACAATTAACACAGCATAATTCATTAGGCTTGTCACAATCTTTATAAGAATGATCACCTGCACAACAGCTGCAGCGCTGTTTACCATTACAAACCTTAGCAGAATGATTAAATTTGAAGCAGCGATAGCACTGCTGCAGAGGTGGGATGTATTCAGACACTCTGTATGAGAATAAATCATATTGGACATTATTTGGTAAGATATTTGAGAGAAATGTTATGCTGACTGTCTGCAGTGGGGCCCAGCTGGACCCTACTTTCTTAGTAAATCGGCGTACTGCAACTATTTCATATATTGAGGAGAGCTTCAAATATAATTCCTTATTGGAAATGTTTGTTGGTACATGTCTAATTATACCTATGCGCTCAATTTGTGCTGCAGGTATAAAGGCTTTAATTTTGTATTTCTCTAGGAAATGTTCATTTTTAATAAAATTGTTTGCAGTATTATATTGTTTGAATATAACACCAATTCGATTGGCATTAATTCGCCTTATAGCTACCACTCCCTTTACTTCCGATGCAAAAATATGGTTCAAGTAAATAGGGCTCTTATTCCCTATACGGTCTTTATCACGGCTTTCCACGAACACATTGAACTCGGTATAGTTAGAATTTTCTGGATAGAGTCTTTTATAATTGGGTTTAAAAAAAGGCAAATAACTTTTTTCACTTTCCTCACCACTGTCGCCAGTCCTAACATTGTCTTCCTTCCTCTTCCTCACTTTAGGATTCGGGGGAGTATTAACACCCCCGCCTTCGTCCTCCTCCATTTTGAGCAAGTGCTAATCACTATTTTTAATATTATGAAGGGTTTGTACAAGTATTTACAACTTTAAATATAAATGTTGAAAGAATTGAAAAAAATCGCGCCCACTCTTTTCAATTTCCCGCCTCGGAATCCAGTTTGTGGAATTGTTCTGTTTAATGTTGCCAGATTTAGAAGAGCAAGTTTCCGTGTTGGAATTTAAAATAATAATAATCTATCATGGTTATCATTTACTCTCTAGGGTGGATTAATGGTCTAAAATACTAAAACGATTCAAGTACTACATCTATATCATTTCTAGATAATCTATTGTCTTATATTCATTAGTTCCAGATTTAAGATAAGACTACCACCAATGTTTAAACTTCGTAGATCCATGGAAAAAAAATCAACTGGCAATGGTATAGCCGTAGTTGTCATTTCTGTGTTACCTAGTTACCTACCAAGTTTTCTATAATTTACGTATTTTATATACATATAAAAATACCTACATGGTCCCACGGGTGACGGGTCCCGGCCACAGTCCCGTCTCCCACTCACCCCATCTCTTTCACATTGAGCTATGGCTATGTATATTTTTTTTTACTTAAAAAGTATATTATTTATCCAAAGTACTATGTAATATTTCTCCAGCAAAGGTAAATAAAATTGTGTTGTGGCTTCACGTCGATCTTGTAATAGCCACCATTCAAACCCGGGACCTGTTGATCGTAAGGCGGACTCTTTAGCCACTAAGCTACCGACGGCGACGCTTCAACTTGCACTTGTATGGAGAGACAACTTCATAATTTGTTTTTATACATGCTCGCCGTTTTACTAAGGCATTTACTAAGTTTAAACGACCTCGCTCTGAACGCACCGCCTAGGTCAACCTTTACCGGGTTGCCCAATCACCCTCCTATTTATATAAATTTTGATGAAGCCGCGGTAGCCTAGTGGTATGGGTAATGGACTGCTGAGACGAGGTCTCGGGTTCGATCCCAGGTTTTACCATGGCACACACCAATGACTTTTCGATGCTTTTCGAAGTTATGTGTGTATTTATCGCAGGCTTATAAGTGCCCGGTTAATGGCAATAGGCTCGCCACCTATTACATGGGGACCTAATCATAAACTGGCGAAATGTGGGTGCTAGCACCTCTGCCTACCCCTTCGGGGATATAGGCGTGAGTTTATGTATGAGTTTATGTATGTCGATGAAAAATTCTTCCCCTGGCTGTAACACTTTCTTAAATAACAAATAACTATTGAGTATTTTTTATTATATAATTAACATTTTTCGGAATGTAGGAATTACTAAATCAGTGAAATAAGTAATTTTTACCTCATAAAAAGTCACAACTACCCCTTGCTCCTATCTTCCCCCTTGGGACCATAAATCCACTTACATTGAAATATTACTTTAATCATCAGCTTCATTTTTTATTATGACTTACGACGAGAAATAACTTTATATTTTGATATTTTGTTGTAAATGCTGCTTCGAAATCCCATTACGGTTTTTTATTTTTTATAGGATTATTATTAAATATTTATAATAATTGACACGCGGGCAATTTAAATCAGCTCAAGGGCAATTTTTCTACGCTTGGTAGAATAAAAAATAACCATATTTTAAAGAGATATGGGTATTTGAAAAGGTGAAAAAAGGAAAATGATATTTTGAATTTTCCTGGGAAAACGAAAGACGGGCTCATAAATTAATTAACGTAGTTCGAAAGGGCTAATTAAGATCTATTAATATATATTTTTTTTATATCGAAATTTTCATTTTTGCAGGCCGAAACATGCCCGGTCCCCTTGGGTACGTTTGAGGATTTGGTCAAGATTTGGTTTTGGTGAGCAGTGAGCACGCGTTTATCTGACACTTGACAGTTGAATTAAGCAACGTGTAAAAATCCGATCTATAACATCAATTTTCTCTATGACCATTTTATTTGTTAAATTTGCTTATGGTTGTATCAAAAAGTAAAGTACCTACCTACAGTATAGTTTGGACCAGTTTGGACTTTGTAACCTATTTGAAAATTACTATATAGTAATTTCTAAGTGGACAAGAAAGTTATTGGTAGCGAGTTTGTTAATATTCATACAAAATGTTTTCGCCCTCTAGTAGGCACTTATTCCTATCTATGCAGGTTAGTACAGATAGAAAGGTAAAGACTGCTCGTACCAGTTTTAAACAGTCTAGAATCATGTTTCTTATTATTTTGTTACCAATTATATGTTTATCTGGCAAATAGAAGATGCAATAGTTACTCTTTATATTTTTTCTAATAAATTATATCTAATAATCGTAACAATTTAGGTTCGAAGTTCATTTGTTATCATTCATTTCATCTCAATTTATAATTGTTATCAAGTTATATAATGATGAATCGAAGTAGTAGGTGTTTGTTTTATGTTCTTATAACTATGATAACTTGAAGCTCTTAAATATCCCATACATTCAATAATATAGTTCCAAAAAGTTTTGTAGGAAGGAGGTTATATGTTATTATTATTTCCTTTCTACATTTATTTTCAGCAAGTGTCAGGAGTTTTCGTCCATTAATCTAAATCTGTGATACTTTCAGCTGAAGAGATTTCAAAGTACATTGGTTGTGGCTGAACACAATAATGAGGTGCTTTCTGCGGCCACACAGAACACTTTAAGTGCGGCCAAGAAGATTGGCGGTGATGTCGCTGTTTTGGTAGCTGGGACTAAGTGTGGACCTGTAAGCTCTTTATTTCTTGGAAAATGTTCAATTTATGAAGATTTAGACATGGGAATAAGGAATTAAGTCAAAGAAATTGTTAAACTGCGAGTCCAGTTATCATTTTAGTGTTGGGAGCATCTGGAATTACTTTAAATTTTAATAGTTTTAAGACTGCACCCAAGTTTACCATTAGGCAGAGTGCAGTCAAATTGACAGACTTCAAAAATATTAAAAGCACAAAGGCTGCTAGGTTCTTTCATATGGTAGCTAAGTATTTAGTCATTCAAACAGGTTTAATTGAATTTGAGTTAGCTTTGTCATTGTATCTCAGTGCAAGATTTGTAGCACCCCTAGTAGGAAGTAAAGTGAGGAAAAATATCGGGATCAATTGAATTATATATTATAATAATTGTTGGTATCATATAAATATTTATCAGGAAATATTGTCAATAGAACTATTTAATACTTGCTAAAACTATAATTTTCCAGGCAGCTGAGAAAATAGCCAAAGTCAATGGCATTTCTAAGGTCTTAGTAGCAGAAAGTGATGTATTTAAGGGTTTTACAGCTGAAAGTCTGACTCCTCTCATTATAGCGACTCAGAAGCAGTTCAAATTCACCCATATATTGGCTCCAGCAACTGCTTTTGGCAAAGCAGTATTGCCCAGAGTGGCAGCTAAGCTTGATGTGTCACCAATCACAGACATAATTGGAGTTAAAGATGCTAATACATTTATCAGAACTATCTATGCAGGTAATAATTACCAATAGTAAATTATAGCTTTGTATACATATCCTAAACACATACAATCATACTGACTGTAATATTTCCCAATTAGAGAAGGGCATAATGGAATGTCTCTGTAGAATTAAAGGTCATAGCTCATTTGATCCACTCAGTCTAAAGAGCCATATGCTCACTACATCAACTCTAGAGTGCCTCGAGTCCTGTTGCTGTAGTGATTGTATACTCATAGTATTCTCAAGGCGAGGTGGTGCTGGACCTTTATTTTACGGGTTATTAATACAAAACGGGTAATCTTCATTCAGTACAGTATTGTATTGTATTAACTTAACAGCCTCTGAAGAAAAGATTGGAATAAACTAGTCCCAGATATATTAATAACTAGCTGTTGCCTGCGACTCTGCCTGCAAGAAATACTGTTTTTGTACAATTTTCTTGCCATATGTCTGTGTGTGTGTGAATCTGTCTGTGGCATTGTAGATCCCGAATAAATTAACTGATTTTGATTTTGTTTTTTTGGGTGAATGGTGAATTAGTTGGGAGGGTCTTTAGCTATGTTGGGTGTTGGTAAAATTATTAATTTAAGTTTTTTACACTGCTTATTCAGTAAAATAACAAAATATGTTATATTTAACACAAACTATTTCAATGAAAACTAGGGTAGTCCCCACACCTTGTTACATATGGATAATTTTTTTATTTTGGTATAATGGTGCACATTTTATATAATCATAATAATTCTTATATAATTGTAACACTTCAGGTAATGCTATTCTCACGTTGGAAGCTAAAGATCCGATCAAGGTAATCACAGTTCGAAGCACGGCGTTCCCGCCCGAGCCACTGGAAGGCGGCTCAGCGGCCATCGAAAAGGCACCCGAGGGAGACTACAAGTCTAGCCTTGTCGAGTTTGTGTCACAAGAGCTTACCAAGTCCGACAGGCCGGAACTGACTAGTGCCAAAAATATTATATCTGGAGGTACAGACATACTGTAGACAACATAAATATTTTTAACGTTTAAATATGTTTCATAAGTAGGCCCAAGATCCCTTTATGGAAAAGAATTAACGTAACATAAGTTCACGCCTGTATCCCCGAAGGGGTAGGCAGAGATGTGTATTACACACCCACAATTCGCCAGTTATGTTAAGGTCCCAATGTAATAGGGGGCGAGCCTATTGCCATCTACCGGGCACATTAATAAGCGAGCAATAATTAATTTCTTTAATGCACAAATAACTACGAAAAGTCAGAGGTGTGTGCCTGGGCCGACTGGGGATCCAATTCGAGACCTCGTCTCGGCAACCCGTTACGTACGCCACTGGGCTATCGCCGCTTTTTTTGCTTGAAAAAAAATTTACTTGTAATATTGCTATCATATCTTTCAAGAGTATTGTAAAGTTTTGAGGAATCTTTTATTATCTTCCCTGCTTTGAAATACTATAATATTTGGGTGCTGTTTTGGGTAGCATTAGTATGTAAAGCATTGATATTGTCTAGTCTAATAGTAATAGCACTTTGCTCCCTCCACTAAAGATCAATGACTAAATTTGCATGATTTAATTTACAGTTTCTTCCAATTTACCCCTTATTTTAAAGTTTAACTCACGGAAGGAGCACAAATGATTTAAAATTCATTAAATTTTGTGATATGTGTATAGGCCGCGGTCTGAAGTCTGGTGAAAACTTCAAGCTGTTGTACGATCTAGCCGATAAGCTGAATGCCGCCGTGGGAGCATCTCGCGCTGCCGTCGATGCAGGATTTGTGGCCAATGACCTACAGATTGGACAGACTGGCAAGATAGTTGCTCCTGTGAGTATATGGAAACAAAGTTTCAACTTTTGCAGTTTGTGATATATAATTTATACATGCATACGTGAAGTCAGACCTGCAATATACAATTATGTTAAGAGGGGTTTAATTAAAATTGTGGTATTTGAAGTCGTAACAAGAGTAATCAGTGGATTTCAATTGGTTGACACAAGAAAAAACTGGTAAAAAACTAAACCAATTTAAGTGTGTCGCCTAAAACAAACGCGCGTGATCACGTTACGGTTGGTCAATCTGCATAAGAAGGCAGATCACAGGCCTAAATTACAGAAAAACTGGTTTTATTTTAAGAGTGTAAAGTCGGGGAGTTAGAGTTGTATAATATAATGATATTTTTTAACGTGAGGCTAGACTTTTTAAATCCATTAAATAATCTGAGTACACATGGTTACTCTATATAAGTAAAATGTGCCAACACAGTTTAAATTGAATTAAACGCGCTTATATCGTAATAAAGCCTTTGTAGTAGTTTGTTTCCCTGATGTTTATACAATTTACATTTGATAACATTTGAATAAATTTGCATTTTGCCTTCTCAGGACCTATATATTGCAGTAGGAATCAGTGGAGCCATCCAGCATTTGGCTGGTATGAAGGATTCGAAGACTATCGTCGCTATCAATAAGGACCCTGAAGCGCCTATTTTCCAGGTGAATAATACTACTCTGTATACTAAATTCAAGTGTACACTGTCTTGAGTATATTGAACAGAGGATGGCAAACCATCTGTTATTCGTGTTATTTATAGATACATACTTATTCAGTGCATGCGAAAGTTGTCTTTATAGAGAATTTATATATTTTATACTAAATGTCTGCTTTGTTTGTTTTAGGTATCTGACTATGGACTAGTTGCCGACTTGTTCAAAGCCGTTCCAGAACTAACTAGTAAATTGTAAACATAGACAATAAATCAATAATCAAGTGTTTATACCATTTACAAAAAGTTTTTATTCTTTATTCGACTTTATACCTGCCGAGATTTGTGAACACTTTACTGTTACTTTTGTAATTATTTAACATGTGTAAACGAGCTATATTATAATAAAATTTGTCACAAATATTTTCGTTTTAATCTTACTATTAAAATGCGAAGGTTTGAATGGATGGATGTTTGTTACTCATTCAAGCTAGAACGGCTGCCCTCTTGCTGAAATGATTTGGATCTGGATGAACTGATTTGCGTTATCTTGGTTGGTTATTGTACGAAGTAATATGCTAAAAACATGGACGAAATTGTATAAATTAAAAGCTGGCTGGTATAGCAATGACAGCAGCAACGAATAACTCTTCTTTTAACAGGGTTACCTACTGTTTTTCTCCTAAAACTATGTAACTTAAGGGAGCGATAACAATTTGAAGCGCCAGAGCCTACTCCGTCAATCAGCAGGCTTGCAGGTTAGGTTGGCTTGGGCTCCGAAAATCTCAGTAAGATCATATATACGAAAAATAATATCATTATTGGTACATACCGAATGAACAATACAGATTTTTTCCTTTATGATAGGTGCAACATATTTCAGGAAATTTAACTAAACGTTATACTTCGTAATTTGTTAGGCTATTCAATAACAGATGGCGCTCGATGGCGTTTACCGTCCGATAAAGGCATTCGTCTCGAATTTCATACGTGTTTTGTAAAAACAAGGCGTGCAATAAGCACAGTAAGTGTAGTTTGCAGTTGCTTTAGGTTATTAGGTAGCTTAATACACTAGGTAAATAACGGGCCGTCATGAAACATATTAAATTCTTTCATTCCCAATGACACAAGTGATAAATTATTGGTTGTTCTTTTATTAACTTTTAAAATTCATTTCTTTATTTCATCTGACTTACTAGCAGGTGCATTGATGTTATAAATACCTAGGTTTAATTAAATTACTTACTGCCACCTGCTAGTCCGGTCGGCACATTTGGTACCTACTTAGGTACAGTACCCGGCGCTTAGGTTGGCGCGTCGGTAGAAAGAGTGAGAGATCGCCTAAGATTGGCTTGCTTCAGTTTTATAGTGCGTTCTCCCTATCGCGTATTAGCCTGACAGTTTCATTATAAAGATATCAAACTGTCAGTCCGATGTACGACAGAGAAACCGCTCTACAAAACCGAAGTCTCATAGCCGGACTCTCACTCTTCTTCCCGATGTGCTAACCAAAACGCCGCGTACCTGTACTGTGCTAAAAAGATAATTTGGTAGGAGATAAGGAGGTACATATCTAGGTAGTTTGTCTTTTGCCTTATGTCACGTCTTTAGGCGGCACGTTTGTAAAGACTTTACATTATCATTTTATGACTTCTATACAATGATTTCATATTAAAATGAGGCAGATAGATATGTCAACTAAATAAGTTGATAGACCTAGTTGTATGACAGAAGTTAGCTAAGTATACCTGCCTACTTACTTTGTTCTCGCTCGCATTCACTCATTGTAATACCTTTTGTAGAGGTGAATTCGCTTAATTTCTTGTGGGTAGGTAAATATCCGGTTTCAAGAGCCAGTACTGTATGTACTTATCTCTTTTTAATACGTATATTTAAAGATCATTGTTTTTATATGTCCTACATAGAGATTGCAATCCGGCGTCATTTTCAATTCGGTCGGATCCGGATCGGATATCATAAATCCGGACGGGTCTAACCGGATCCGGCCGGATTGATTTAACCAAGAAAAGTTACTTTCCTTTTTCGTTCAAACGTGAACCGTTAATGAAGTATGAAAAAAAAAAACGACTTTTATGACAAATTTTAAAGAAAACTTAGTCTCATCGTCGAAATAAATAATCTTACAAATTAAAACTAAAAGTAAGTAAAATTTCCAAAAATATCTGGTGATAGCCGTCTCTTTAAAGATTAATTAGAGATCAATATTGTTAATCAACAAAATTTAACTAAGTAATCAAATAGGTATAACGGAATTATCATTAATGGATATTGTGAGAAGGCGAGAGTCCTAGAAAGCTTTATTTTTATTTTTAATTTTGACAGACTCGAATCTAGAATAGAATTGAATGATTCTATGAATAGCAAAGCAATCACTTTATAACTATGTGCTCTGTAATAATTGTAATATTTGAACTCACTAACCTGACATCTAGGTATATTTTTCAAGATTTAAAGCAAACTGCTTTTGGACTAAATTTTTAACATGGAAAATAGAAACTCTTTAGATGTCTACTTAGATATCTATCAGGCCTGTGTTCGAACTCTATAGCTTGTAAACAAATATAATTAATTATTAGTTTGAAAGAACGATCTTAAGAGACAGAATGATGGTATTAATTGTGTCATCTCCCAACCGAGAACAGATGCAGCTCTATTAGAAATAGGTAGAGCTGCAAATATCACCTGTGGCCGAGAAGGCTCTTTCAGCTTCAAAACAAAAATAAAAATAAAGAATTGATGCATATCCATATGCAGATGCTATATTCGACTGGCTGCCTGATAACCAATAATGTTGATAATAATAATCACGAACCGCAGACAAGTGTTCTCCTCTAACTCCTTCACTTTCAAACGCGATTGTTTTCGCGATGATTTGGTCAAAATATAAATTCAACGGATCCGGACTCCGGATCAAGTAGACGTATATTAGTGCCGGATCCGAGTCTTTAGTCCTATATGAAGAAGAACCGTTTATTAGTAAATACCTAAGCATGTACGTATTTAAATAAATTAAGTAGAAACAAAATGCTTCCAGGACTGCATAGGGCCAATTTTCATAATAAAAAGATGTTCAAAATTCTGTCTCAATCTAGTCTCGATCTCCCAAATGTCAAAAAAGGTGATCTCGTAACAAAATTTTAAATATTTTCAACAAAATGTTGTTACATGAGCTGTTGAGGTGTTTGTTACATTCCTTTAAAACAGGAGTTCTCGTAACGACATTTTGTTATGAGAACACCTTTTTAGGGTTCCGTTGCCAAATGGCAAAAAACGGAACCCTTATAGATTCGTTATTTTCCGAAACTATAAGAACTATGCTGTTGAAACTTGGTAAGTAGATGTATTCTGTGAACCGCATTAAGATTTTCACACAGAAATAGAAAAAAAAACAATAAATTTTGGGGGATACCCCCCATACTTAGAACTGAAACTCAACAATTTTTTTTTCATCGAAGCCATATGTGTGAGGTATCTATGGATAGCTCTTCAAAAATAATATTGAGGTTTCTAATATCATTTTTTTCTAAACTGAATAGTTTGCGCGGGAGACACTCCCAAAGTGGTAAAATGTGTGTCCCCCCCACCTGTAACTTCTAAAATAAGAGAATGATAAAACTAAAAAAAATATATGGTGTACCTAAATTACCATATAAACTTCCAACAATAATTGGTTTGAACGAGATCTAGTAAGTAGTTTTTTTTAATACATCATAAATCGTAAACCGCAATTTACCTTTCATTCAATCAACTCAAATATAAAAATATGAAAAAAAACATTATTATGTTACTTGCTACTACGGAACCCTTAATGGGCGAGTCCGACTCGCCCTTGGCCGCTTTTTTGACATATGGGAGATCTTATTACGAGATTTGACCCTCTGATTTAAAAAGAAATATTTTTTTGATACCGAATGCAATCGATAAAAAATGAAAATAAAAACCCTGTACCTAAAAGTATAAACCTAAGTGGTATTTTGTTGCTATTATTATTCGATTATACCGTTATATATTTCCGTTATAATATTTCGTTTTTAATAATAAGTAATAGATTTATAAAAAATCTATTCGTTTTTGTTTTCTTATATTTTGTGAAATAGTCAAGTACTTATCCACTATTTACAGTGAGTGCGCCGTTTGCAAGCATAAACCAACAGGAGATAAGTGCACAGTCAATCACGTCAGTAATGATAGTCCCAGGGGGAGATGTGGTTTGTACGTCGAGTGGCATTCTCGTTATCATATCTGGCAGCAACGAGCGCGAAGTAGGTGGAGCGAAGCGCAGGCGGAGCGAGACGCCGCCCCCGCATCACGCCCGCGCCCGCGACGCCCCGCTATAGCGTCATTAGCATTAGCCACTATCAAGCATGCCACGCTCTTCGCGGGGTTGCCACCGCGATCAGAAGCCTTTGTGTTTATGGTGTTGGCGATTTAGAGTTCATCAGCGTGCATGCTGCCAGGATTGGAAGTCTATCGGATAATCATCGCTTCCTTTACTACCGACAACACACGTAACGCTAGAAAAACTCGCTTGCAACCTTTCGGTTAGCGGCTGCCAAGTGGAGGTACCTCATTACCATAACTCTAAATCCGAAGCCCTTCGCAAGAGGTTTACGTTTCACAAGGAGGTCAAGAATAACTTTATTGTATTCAATAACTTCAAGCAGCCTCCAGCGGGTTGCAGTCAATTGACAGACTGAATATAGAAAAAAAAAATCAGCAATAATGTATAAAGTCAAGACAAGATTTTAAGAACTTTTAAAGTATAGGTATTTAAACTATCATGGTCACTTACATAAGTATTAGAGATAACGGGATATTTACCATGTGTTTTTAAGAGTGTCCGATATTTCGGCACTGTTGCAAGCGCCATGATCACAGAGGAACTGAAGAGGCGGTTAACGGTGAACTAGTTTAAGAGTAAATATATCGATCTACCCTCTTTCGTACTCGTCTCTACTCTACGTCTCTACTTTTAAAGTAGATTAACCTACAAGTGGTTGATATCAAAGTTCGGCTGTTTCGTAGTTAGACTGAAAGTCAACCCCAACTGAGTCGAAAAAAAGTCTGGGAGGATGAACCTACTAGTCATTAAAAACCTGCCCAGGAAACCTCATATTGAATTATCACTAAAATTTTCCCACTTTCGGGATCTAAATAAAACAGGTACATACTGGCAGCAGGACTTTAATCATGGCTTCTTATTTGAAAGGATACAGGGAACTGCCCAACATTTGATAAAACCGAATCGAACAGTACCGTTTTTTTTGCAGCAGGTCCTTTGGACTTCTAGCTACGCCGCGCCGTTGCTCACAGTGGCAAAGGGGTCTACGTTATGACTACATTTATCGCTTCAGAATCTGCAGTGAAAATTCAAGATTCAGTTTCAGATCACAATTAGTCAATAACATACTTTTAGGTCTCCAGTAGCCTTTATAATCGAGTGTAACGGTGATGTGGTTATGTCGGAGTCAAAATAACTTATCAACATTAGACATTAGTAGTAAATAGGTGTATAAGACAAGTAGGTCGGTCACCGGGATACATGGGGTAGGCACAGCATACAGTCGACAGGAACTATTAATTTCATTCATTAACTACTCTTCAAAAGAACGACACCTACTCAGGTAGTTACTTTTGGAATTTAGCACTTAGCACCTACTTATTGTGGCACTTAAAAATAGAAACCTAATTATAATATAAACCTATGTAGGGCTCCGAGGTGAGCGTGAGAGTAGCCGGAATCGGGCTCCGGACCAGATGTGATCAGAACTAACGCTGAGATGAGTATTAGGATGTAAGGAATGGAAAAGAGGGGTAGGAACCTGTGGATATTCAGACTAAATTATAAAAATAAATTTAGTGAATTTCATTTAGGAACACGTTGCAAAACACAGTTTAGTTTGACTATATGCCAATTATTTTCACTGGTGAAATCCGAATGAGTGGCATGAATCTCATTGTGAAAAACGTGATAACGTAGTTTAGAATGATTAGATCAGGGATAGGTAGATTTTACTTTTCCTACTATATTACTTCTTCCTAGTATCGTTTATGAAATTCGCTCTTAGTCAGGCGCCGGGCAAACAGAACGAACGTGGGGTGTTACAAAGACACGTCTAAGACGTCCGGGCGCCTTAAAGTAGTTAAGTAAGTACTTAATTAATAAAAATAATAACTGTTCAGAGTCTAGCTGTATCTAATGTTCGTTAATTGTATCTTTTTTTCTTTTTGGGCGAATATGCCTTCGGATACCCTCCCGCCGGCCAGCGGGGGCGGTTATGTTGGGCTTGAACCGACTAAAACCGCACGCCGTCTCGGGTCTTAAGACCCCAGTGACCCCAACCCCAACTAGACCCCAACTTTACACCCCAGTGTATATCCTCTACGATATCCCTCGTACCCTGACTGACCCTGGGCCATCTGCTGTTTCGAGATGGCCCCTCGGGTTTGGGAAACACGGTGTCCCCGTCTTGCCCCGGTTTGGGGGAATCGTTAATTGTACCTTTTGTTTTTTTTTTTTTTTCGTTAATTGTACCTATGAGTTGATATGCTTATGAAGTCTCCACAAAGCAGAGAAAAAGTGCCTCTTTCTTAATTAATAACTTAACTTTACCTTATAATTATAATAACTAAGATTTAAGAAATATATGGGTGCATAAAAGCTAAAAGACTTGCTTGCTTCCTCTGCCTTATAGGTGAAGTATCTATGTAGGCATATGTAGACACGACAGGTGATGTCTATGCTTCGGTTTTATGGATTTTAAACAATTTATACGCGAGGTTACGTTCTAAACGTGTGATAAATCGCCTCCTTTAGTCTCGTTTAAACTTAGGAAAGGGGATGCTAATGTAATCGCCGGAGTCGAGCGGCGTAACGAGCGAGCGAGCGCGCGTACGTACCTATACGTCACTTTTTATTATTTATGCGCGACGTAACGGCCAGGGGGCTGTTTTGGTAATTAATATAGAGAAATGGTTAAATTGAGTGCCGTTTACCCTTGGGTGATGGCTGTTCCTGCTGCCGCCGAACACCTTTTGTGTACCTATATCAGTCGAGTGCATTAATATCAATGTCACTGTTGTGTATAGGTATCTGTAAATAAATAAAATGAATAAATATTGTACGACATTCTGCACAGCGCTTTCTAGACCCAAAGTAAGCATAGTTTAACTAGTTTGTGTTATGGGTTCCAGAATGCGGATAAACCTCCTTATATACTTTTTTTTTTGTAAATACATACATATTATACATAGGAATACCCAGATGCAAATAGACATATTCATACATACAAATATTTGCACTGAGCGGGAATCGAACCCGCGCCCCCTGTCGTACCAGTCGAATGCACTACCGCTACGCCACAGAGGCCGTCCTATGGCCTTATAGCTATTGTCCATCTAGGGCTGAGTTAAAGAAAATTAGTGATTATCTAGAATTAAAGGTTGTGTTTGTTTAAGCAATTTTATTAAAGTCTACTGCGTAGGTCCCTACGTAGCAATCAAAGTGCAAACATAGGACGCAACTAAGAAATCGCTATACGGATGATTATGACCTACCTACGTAGCAACGTGTATAGCTTACCTACCTAAACCTACTTAAAACTAAGGAAGAGTAGAGTTTGATATCGATCTCAGCTTCCGAGGCCTGGCTACGCTTTGGTAGTTTTCTTGGAGAGACCGAAGGTTTTGTTTGTGTAATTGCAGATAAATAACTACCGGAGTCTCCTTATCTTGAAGTTATCCTGAGGGACTATAGATACGGTTGATACTTGTCGAGCCTGTAGTGTCCCGGTGAGTCTATCACGTTTCGTTGGCCTTTAGTACTATTGTAGAGTCAGAGCAGCTATTCAGAACAAAATTCCTCATATCCAATTTAGTAAGGGTTAAAAATTAAAATTTGTAAGAAGTTCACTACAATGTTGAATGAATAAATTACTCATTTCTCCCAAAGATTCAAGGTAGTCAAACATGCAGCACTAGATCGTTTAAAAGTGTAATTTTCGCGTGTAATTCTCGCGTTTATTAGCCGAAAGCGTCCAGATTTTCATAGCGCTAATCTCCGCATATCTTTCAACGTACTTAGTAGAACAACATGACGCATGGCAATTTACAAACATTTACAATGCAGATTTAAACAGGTATCTAATTTACAAATTGGAGCTGCATATAAGTACTTGCAAAGAATTAATTTAATAAAGAAGCTATGTATTTATTACCCACATTTGGGAATTTTTTGAAACAATATAAATAAATATTCCAGGACATTCTGCGCTATCTAGACTCAAAGTAAGCATATCTTAAAAACATCCAGAACAATGCAAATAGACATATTCATGCACACAAATATTTACACTGAGCGGGCTTCGAAGCTGCGACCTCCGACGCAGCAGTCGAACACTATGCCGCCACGCCACGGAGGTCGTCCAATAAGTAACAATCAACTTTTCTGACTCAATGGTGTTATTGGGAATTTCCACGGGCCCAAAGCCATTTGAAGATTGTTGCATTGCATTTGAGTTAAAATCATAATTCGACATCCCCTACGTATAACACCGCAACTTCATTTGACCAAGGGCAATGCAATGACGATGCTATATGTAGGAAGTGTCGCTCGTAGCGCTCTATTATGAACAGGGGCCTTACCACGACGCTTGCTCTTGAATTGCTCTAAGAGGGTCGTGGTAAGGCCCTTTTTTTTTTCTTTTACGTGCGGAAATCCCTTCGGATACCCCCCCGTCGACCAGCGGGGGTGGTTATGTCGTTTATCGACTAAAACCGCACGGTGTCCTCCCCAAGTGTCCGTTGCCGGGCACCCCGGGTAAGCCCTCGAAAGGATAACCCCAAGGTTGCCGGCGGACTTCGGCCGCCAACGCGGCCTCGCCTGGTGGGGTCGGGTCCTATCCCGCTTCGGTGAGTTGGCAGGCGTGTGTAGGGCACACACGACACGCCTCCGCTACGGCCTGCTTCTAAGGACGGCGAGTCGGCCAACTGCCGTCCTCAGGCCCCGATCATGGAGGTCGGTAGTCCCGGGCGTAGATGAGTCTGCGGCGTCCTCGCCGCAGACTGCGAAACTCGAGGGGCAGGTTTCTCTCCCGCTCCCTCTCCGCCGTCTCTTTCGCGAGCATTACCTGCTCGCAGAAAGAGGCGGCGGCGTGTCACTTGCTCCCGTCGGAGACTACGGCCCTCACCATGGTCTCCAACGAGAGAACGTCCACGCCCAGGACCGCAACGAGATCCCGGCGTTGACTCGCCCACGCAGGGCACTCCACCAACGTGTGGAGTGCCGTGTCTTCGCTAGGATCCTCGCAGTGCTGGCACTGCGGCGTCGGCTTCCGGTGGATGCGTCACAGATACTTACCGAAACACCCGTGTCCGGTAACCATCTGGCACATCCGGTAGGAGAGGTCCCCATGGTCCCTTTCCAACCACTCCTTCATGATCGGTCTCACCGCCGCAATGGTGGATTCCCCCCACCTTGGGTGCTCAAGTCGCACCCTCCATGTCTCCATGAATTCCTGGCGGAGCAGGGACCGCTGAGCCCTGATTTCTTGGGACTCCGGCCTATGGCCCCGTTCCAGCGCCTCCTTGCGCCACTGGTACAGCAGCGCAAGGGCTCTCGCTTCCAGGTCCCATGGAGGGGCTTCCAGGTCCCATGGAGGGGGTGTTAAGGCCCCTGAATTAAAAGATTGCTTACTATATAATTTTACTAAATGGTTAAGAATATGACTAGGAAGACCTAACCAAAAAAACGCTTGTAAAGTTGGTCAAATGCAGTTACAATATTTTATGGGTGCGCCAAAGTTCACCTAAATTTTCAACTCCGAAAATTGGAACTCCGAAAATGTTCTTCCTAACATTTTTCATCCTAACAATCACAATTCCTAACTACTCTGTCTCTAATGTTTTAATTCCGAATCATTCAACTTCATAATGTCGGTAGCAATAAACATCTATTATACTTTTATTAGTTTTCCTATATTTTTTCAACATAACCATCTTTTACACTATTATTCAAAGTCATATCTTTTTTGTTTAGATTTCTTTATATTCATAATAATCAGTATTTTATATATTAATTTTGTGTAACTTTTCCAGTTTTAGTTATTTAGTTATTTTCACATAACATGTATAACATATAAGAATAATAAATAGTACCATGGTACAAGTAGCACTTTACCCACCTATAAATAGTACCTACCACGGTACTATTTATAGTCATTGGTTTAGGTTAGGTTAGAACTGTGACCACAACGCACGAGCCGAGCGAGCGAAGCGAGCGTGCCGCGGCAGCGGCCGGTGAAGTGCCTATTACTCGGTAAATATTTCTTTACGAGTATTAGTGACAATATTATGGTAATTATGTTTAGGGATAAAAGCGTTATGATAAAAAACAGTAGGAGTTTTAATATTGTATGTTAACGATTTTATTGATAACAATTTTCGGAAACATGAGTGTTATGAACATCGACGGTAGCACTACAAATAGTATGAATAAAAACTTTAGGATGAAAATTTTTAGGAGGAGTGATCATTCGGATTACAAATCGTTAGGAAGAACAATTTCGGATAAAGAACTTTAGGTGAGTCAATATGGACCCCAATATTATACGTAGGAAGTGTTTTAAATTCCTACCATATCTTTTATTTACTTACAATACTTATTCATAAGTTTAACAATCTTAGGTACCCCGATAAATAAAGGAATACGGAATATCTGCGAAAGAGTGTCGTTCATCAATCAGAAGTTGTATTAGCTTGTAGGTGAGGTTGCCTTAGGTCCCGAATATTTTGAGGCGGTTCCATTGACCCGCAATTTTCCTAGTGGCCACGTGCAGTAAGCCATACCAACAAGTTCCATTATTCAGAAAGCCTGATTATTCTGAACTTAAATGTAGATATGCAACAATAGTGCCTATCACCTCAGTCTAGTTATGTTGTAAGAGCCAAGCAATCATATTACATGAGAGGTTGACCACAAGAGTTGTGTCGGGAGCAATGCGTTGAGTGCGAATGTCTCACGGCGTGGTCACATTCGTTACCAGCTAGATTGTTACGTTACTGCACTTGACTATGAGACAGACATTTTAAGTGTCATGTACCTTTGCTATATACAGCGTGTGAACTTTTTGTAGTAGTGTTCTTCAGACTTCAGACTATTAGTGATACAAGACACGTATTACCCCTTGAAACAAAGTAAAATACTTGTGAACTCTATATTATTGTAGTCCTAAATATTTCATCATTTCAAATTTTAAGTGACCTGCAATCCCGCAATCCATGGGAGCCTATTCCTGAGATAAAAGTAGCCTATGTGTTATTTGTATATATTGTTATCCCTGTAGGTACTAAATTATCAGCCAGGTCCGTTCAGCCGTTTGAGCGTGTTTGAGTAACAAACATCCAAACATCTTCACAAACTGTCACATTCATAGTATTAGTAGTATAGTAAGATTATACCATAGGCCACACGTGGACTCGGCAATGACATGGAATGCTATGGAGTTACTATATACTAAAAAAATATACTTCTAAGTTTCATTAAGTATATTTTTAGTGTGGTGTGATATCCGCACACTAAGTCTGAGACAGTCTGCCAGCGCCATAAACATGGTTGGTCTTATCTAGGCCTATACTTTGATAGGTTTCGCAATTAAATTCGAAGTAAAATCTTAAATATTTATTACAGAAACGCATGACTGGTCGCCGTATTTAGAAACAGCTTCGTTTTTTGTTTATAAAAATACGGCAATGTAGGTAAATCTATTATTGGTTTAATTGATCTACTAATCATTCTTTGATTTCCGGGCTAGTTAAGTAATAACTACCTACTGCCAGGAATCGTAAGAGCAGAAGTTCGTGCCAAGGAGGTTTTGTAACTTGAAGTCTCAATTTAACTACCTATTATTGGTTATGTTACCTTACGAAGGTTAACACCAGTCTTACCCCGCCCTAATTTGGACCAGATAATAAGGATATAAAGCTATGATCAAACTCAGCTAAACTTCGTGAACATAGTTTGCAAGTCTTATTGTATAACTATAGCAATATCTATAATTTCCGTAAGTGTGTTCGGTGTTACAACTTGTGGTGGTCAAGCGGTTTGACAAATCCGGATATTTTTTGTAAGAGCGAGGTAAAGGCAAGTCGAGATTGATGAAAAAGTATTTGTGAAGAAATCTTCGTCATCTCTCTTAATCATCTGAGCTCCCATCCCCGTTGCATTCGTAGCTTGCATCTTGGATCTTGGTCCTCTTTCTTTTCATTATTTGATTGATTTTAGCTTTTGGAGGAGCGGCTGTCGTCTGACCCTCAACCTCGAGAGGAAAGCCCGCACCAGAGCATCCTTCATCGATCAGCAGGTGACCGAAGATTTTGATAGGGTCCGATACATCCACAACTTCCTCACCTCTTTGTTGTATATAGTCCGAAAAGTGTAAAAAATAACCGAATAAGACATCCTGTATACACCAACAGGAGGCTAGATGTATAACAAGCGACCGACCCATGTCTGGCTCAGTACTGGCATACAATAGGTACTTGCGGCGTAGCAACCTATAACAAATATTGGACGACCAGCCTACCTCATCGAACACTTTTGTAGTTAAAGAGTCCGATCGCCGCTCACAGCTATTGAAACCGCATTCAAATACGTTTCTGTTTTGGTTTAGGTAAATAAATGGGTGTCAATCTAAGGTCGAATTGCAACGTTCGAACCTTGACGCAGAGTTGGCATATTCTCTCATCTGTTTATATCTCAGATGGGTGGACAGGTACTACTCTAGGTGGCGAGCCTATTACTGTTAACCGAGTACCTATTTTGTCACTTGGCTAGTGTACTTATTTGCTGTCGGATGGAGAACAGCCTAATCGCTCAGTCGCCTTCAAAGAGGCCTACGCGAAGTGCTTTTTTATTATTTTTTTATTTTTAAGCACACGGCCCACCTGATGGGAAGCGGTTACCGCGGCCTATTGACGTGTGCAACACCAGTGGCGTCACACTCGCACTGCCGACCCTGTAAAGGAAAGGGGATGGGAAAGGAGTTTGGGAGGCGATGGGAAAGGATTTTGGGAGGGGATGGGAAAGGAGTTTGAGCTCCGACACTCTCACTCACCAAACGGAACGCAACAGTTCAAATACTGTTACTTGGCGTCGATATGCTTTGAGAGGGTGGTGCTTCCTCGGTCGAGTCGGCCCATTCATGCAACGGCCAAAATGACGGTTGCTTGACTCTACCACTCTTAAAGCCCATCTATTTCACTTCGTCGGAAACCATGTGCAGTTATATGGATACTCACATCTGTGTATCCCCGAAGGGATAGGCAGAGGTGTACGTATCACTTAGTTATCTCTATTTAATTTTTTTTTGTTTGTAATCCATAAGCTCTGAAACTACTAAGCCGATTTAAACATTCTTTCACCATTAGAGTGCTACGAAATTCCTGAGTGACAAAGGCTACTTATATCCCGATATTCCCAAGGGATAAGAATGAACACAATACTACTTGTCTTACTCTCACTTACACATAGCAACTTGATTCTTAATTGGTATAATGGTAGGTATGTACCATCAGTACCTTTTTTATTTTTTTTGCGGAAATCCCTTCGGATACCCCCCGCCGGCCAGCGGGGGTGGTTATGTCGGGCTTGAAACGACTAAAACCGCACGCCGTATCTGGTCTACAGACGCCGGGGTGTAAGGTTACCCGTAGAGCATATTCTTCGCACCCCGACTGACCCTGGGTCATCTCCGGTTACGAGATGGCCCCCTCGGGTTTGGGAACTACGGTGTTCCCGTCTTGCCCGGGTTTGGGGGAAGGGTGCTAGTCGCCCCACCGTCCCGGCCGGCTTCTGTAGGGGTAACAGGCGGCCTCACCTGCGCCACCCCCAGGGTACCATCAGTACCTAGTTACTTTCGTCAAATTTTGAGCAATTTTTTTGTAAGGACAAGTACCTTTTTTATTTTTCGTGCGGAAATCCCTTCAGATACCCCCTCGTGTTTGGGAACTACGGTTTGCCCGTCTTTCCCGGGTTTGGGGGAAGGGTGCTAGTCGCCCCACCGTCCCGGCCTGCTTCTGCTGGGGTGACAGGAGCCTCACCTGCCACCCCCAGGGTACCATCAGTACCTAGTTACATTCGTCAATTTTTTAGCAATTTTTTGTAAGTACAAGTACCTACCTATTTATTTATTTTTACTAGCTAATGGCCACTATTGTATCTTTAGCACAATACCAATACACTGCCTACACAATACCTATCAGTATCTGGGAGTTAACAAAACCACAATAAGGCGCAGAAATGCAATGTATTTTCACGGTTGGGTTAGGCTAGTTTATTCGACCAAGTTCTTATTATTAATTGGTAATGGTACTTTCACAGTGGGTTCTTTACAGTGACGATATTTTCCCGTTAGTGCTGAAAACCGCTGCAGAGCTCTGTGGTGGAAATCGGTTCTCACGCACGCGCGACAGAAAAAAAACTTTCGGCAGACGACGACCACCGCGGTCTGCTCACTGTTGGCCGCGTAGAAGTACAGTCAGCGATAGAATAGATTAGGAAATAATAGAAACTGTTACTTTGGCGGTCTACTAACTTTAAAATGTGATTGGAATTTAAAAAAATAAAAAATAAATAATAATTTAAAAAAATATTATTTCATTTTATAATGCCAATAGTTGATGCCCACGGCTGTGCCCGCGTGTAATCCTCATCCCATTTCCACAACCCATGGGAACCTATTCCAGGGATGAAATGAAGCCCATGTGTTATTCCAGTCGATAATGTATTCGTGTACATTTCAAGCAGCCCTTTTGATTAACGATCTTTCCAAACTTTCACATTTTATAATACTAGTAGAATCTTGATTTGATCTCAGCTTGCACTAGTATACTAATATCATTAAGCCTTATAACGTGGCGTGAAAAATAAAAAAACCAGAGCGAAGCTCGGTAGCAATAGTACTGTCTGTTAATATAATATGTACTTACCTAATGCTAGTAGATACATATTATAGGCTAGTAGGTTATAGTAGGTCATTTGGTAAAGAATTAGGCGATTGACCTATACGCTAATGACAAGTTAAGTATTGAGAAAATAAGTATCGCTGACAGCGGCTGCTGTACGCGGCTGTACCGGTGGCACGCCGGCCGACGTACTCCGGCGCAGTATCCGTGCGTGACGGATCCACTCAGCGTCAAATTCACGCCAAGTCAAATGTTTAATTTGCTCTATAAATCACGCTATTAAAAACATTTCAAGGGTGTCATCGCGGCACCGATCTCATTGGAAACGTGACTGACTGCTCGTTGTGTGGTCGGACAGTTCGAGCCCAGTAGGTACCCCCGCACTCTGATGTTGGTATTCCGTCTTTTATTGTTGATATACTCATTGTAAGAACAAGAATGTAGGCCCATACTGTAGAACAAATTCAATTTGAGTTCAAATTGAATTAACTATTGATTTACAGTTAGATTATAATGAAGCTCAAAAAATATTCTATATTCAGTGCAGTGTAAGCGTCTTGATTTATTTCGTATTATAAGTTATTTAATTAGAAATGTACGAAGAATAAATAATGGGTGTTATGGTACTACACTAATTTCTTTAGAGCCCAAACCAACCTCATCGGCAATCCTGTAGGTATACCCGACCTACACAGACACTGGCATAGGTTTTTTTCTCGGGGTTGGCGGGCCGGACGGGAGCCGCCCGTGTAAAAGTCAAGATGAATTGAATTTTAAGGAGGATCAGGAGAGTGGGCGTGCTACAAGGTGAAACTTTTGGAGGCGACCGGGATTAGAATCCGGAAGAAGAAGAAAGATACATCGTAACAAAAATCTTGACCAAACGTCAAAAAGTTTGCGCATGTGCCTCCGCCGTTGCGCCCCACGCTTACCGCCAAAGGACATATAAACTTATAACTGCGTATCTAGAGTACTTGCTCTCACTGCTAAGGTTTCTTCAAGCGACTACAATATGGGGTTCTTCATATGAAGGTTTTGCACCTTGGTGTTGCACGCGTCCATTGGCCGGGTTACCGCTTCCCATCAGGTGCGTGTGCTTTTCTGTCACATAAGTGGTATAGAAAAAAAATATTATCAACATGTTTGAGCCTATCTATACCTAAAGTCCCACCGCGAGTTGAAAGAAAAGGTATTACCAGTCCGCGCGAAAAAATTAAAACCTAGATGTAAGGCCACGCGGACGAAGTCGCGGGCATAGCTAGTTGATGAAATAAAATGACTATTAAAAATAAAATCCCCTTCTTTGAACAATAAATAGTGTTATTGTCCAAAGAATGGCGTGTACTAATTACTGACTTTTATGAATATAAAAGCTTTTAAATAGGCTTGTCTGAAGTTTACGCAAATATAACACATTGATCCCGATAGAATCCGTTCAAAATAGTTTAATTTCAAGGTTTAACCATATTTTCCTGTAGTAAAAAAGATTAATACATGACGAATAAATAATTTACTACGCCTGGCAATATTTTATGTACTTTATTTGAACGTAGGCTCGTTTACATATTTTTATTTATTAGAATTTGTAACCGTAGATGGGAAAACATTTTTGCCATACAATGTCGAATAACAAAAAGCTTAAATTCTTTAGGCCATACCAACTTCAAAGCTCACTTATATTATTTATATATATGCAACTAATATTAAACTAAACAGAGTATGGTTAAACATACGGTACTATATGAATTAATACGGAAAAAAATTAAATTAGTAAAACTCGTACATATTTTCTCCGTAAGAAAATTCTAGACGATAACCTTTTTATTTAAAGTATAAGCACATACATAAAAAGAAAGAATTACAGACAATAGACAGATTAGCATTATTATTTCTGAAAGGAATTTCTTATAGTAGACCGACGAGAGGACTGTGGGTAATCACATGAATGAGATAAAGGGTGTAGAGGACCTCACCAACATCCTTGAGGCCAAGTCAAGTTCAACTGCAAGTCGGTGTATCTGCTAAAAACAGGACCGAATATAGTTATTAGATTAATAAAAATATAATAATACTTGCCAGGGACTTCGTAAGCGTTAAGTTCGGAATAGATCAAGGTATGTTTATTTCTACAGTCTTGATATTAACACTTATTATTCAGTTATTTTATTTAACGGGCCGGATGAGGTGATGTAGCACACTCGTATTGCATGGATAAGTCGTTCGAAATAGATAGAGAATACTGATAGAAAGAATACTGCCCGATTGCTTAATATAATAGCGAGATGATATTTATTTTCAACTATCTTTTAAATGTGTGTAATTCTGTGGAGTTACGAGATTTTGGATTTTACTGTTCATTACCTTTATGGTATAGCGTGATGAGTTACAGTCCGAAATTTAACCATGTCTGATATCTCATGAACTACAAAATTTTGTGAACTACCTTGTAATAACAAAGTTGTCATCAATGATAGTTTAGACCGATTGTGCTCTACTGCTCCTTTCACACTTATAATAGCGTGATGATATATAGCGCAATTTATGACCATGCCCAAGAATATTCATGCAAAATGTCAGCCAAATCAGCAGTTTTCAACTGATTCTCGGACATCGATTTAAAAGCAGATAAACAGACAAACAGAAAAAAATATAGAAAACCATTTTTCGGCATCAGTATCCTATCTAGTATCCTAAAACACACATCAGTTATTTTTTTGGAAACATGTTTGTAAATAGACCAAAAAACAAACAGACCGCTGAGTTTCTTGCCGGAGTCTTTTCAGAACAGAGCCGCGATTTGAACCGGCGGGCGCGGGCGGTTCATTTGCAGAACATTAATATATTTTTTTGACGTTTTGTGAGTGCCTTATAATGTTCTATACAGAATAAATGATTTTTGACTTTGACGAGTGCAAACTTTGGACACAACTGGGCAATCGCTATGAGGATGATGACGATGATGTCATTAATGAGATAATGACTTAGGTATTCACTAGTTTTATTTACTGTCCGTCTATAGTGTCCATAGTTAACAAGTCGAACCCTAGAAGGCCAGATAGATATGCAAATATTGAAGCATTTTCGAATTATCGATTACAGAAAGTGATTACTTTACAAAGCATTGTGTAGGGTATGCGTGACTTTACGAAAAACGTCCGTCCGGAGGAAGCCTGGCTCGAATTAAATTAGATTAAATTGATTTATTGGTGGAGGAGCGTGAGGGCTCTTCCTCACTTCGTTCCGCCATCGTCCGCCGCCGAACTCCCGCGCTAGTTTAATTAATGCTATTAGATTCGGAAATATACCGGAACAATTATCCACCGGAGGCGCAGACGCTTCACGATTGAAAATCACGAAATACAAATTCTCACAAATAGGTTTTGGTTATTTCTTATCATTACACTGGAATAGTTTCTGCTACAATGTCAAGTCCAGACTATTCACGGAAGACTTACATCTTAGTCTTAGGCTCAGGTGTAAGTTGGTGCAGTTCTGGCAGTAATAGAAATATAAATATTTATTCGCATTTAACACAGTGTGAAAACTGTTACAGTGAAATAAAAGCCCCAAAAAAGTTCGGCAATCATGTCGTAGGGAGCTTTCCCAAAAATTATTGTCATCATCGTAAGGAGCCTCCTATAGATCGTCGATAACATTGCACTCACCTCCATTGACACTGCAAGTAAAGACGTCTCATTATTCGTACACAGATGTGTGCGTTTAGCAACTGAATGTTAAACAATAGATTTAGTTCGAAAAACGTGAACATCCAGAACGGAACCTGAACCCGCGACCAGCACCTTATAGACTATTTCAATCTGAGGTATAGATACCTTTCTTTTTTCGTGTGGAAACAGCCTGAAATAGTTTGTGCTATAATGTCAGGTCCTGACTAGTCACCCAAGCCTTAAACTCAAGTATGAGTTGTTGCAAGCCCGCCAAAAATCCGGAAATCATCTCGTAGAGAACCTATGCTCAAAATTATCATCATCATCCTACGGTGCCTCCTAGATCAGATCCTAATAGTTTATGCTACAATTCCATCTCTAGACTAGGTATTGTCTTAATCTAAAATGTGACTTGTTGTACGCCCTGGAAAAGTCCCGAAATAATCTCGTAGAGCACATCTCGTCAAAATTATTATACCTAATCTTAGGACATTTTAAAAGTTGGCATCATTCAATTATGCTGTCTAGTATTCATTGTAACCTTACCGTTTTTTTACTGAGGTGCAACTGTTCTCCACATTATCGAACGGAGAACCAACAACGGAGCTAAATTTTACAATACAAAGGACCATGCAAAAAATCGTCCCAACCCACCAACAGATTTTAAAGTTATCTCATTTAATACACCTTGCCACCACTATGATTTTATACTATGACGATATCATCATAGGTCATGGGGTTATCGTACAAAAAGGTATATGTCGCAATCGAGTCGTATCCGGTACGCCAGCGCCACCTAGTGGCGTTCGATGGAGTTGGTGGGGCGCGCGCCGTCGAGTTTGAAATAACGACACTTCTCGGTTGGCGGTCGGCGCGTGCGCTACTAAGCCATCGCGCGTTCTGTGATACGTACCTAGGACCTATTTAGTGACTACCTAATTCCTGTATTGTAATCATTGGATCGGAATTATAGTTTGATTGTGAAAACAAGTCTGTTCTCTTCTTCCAACACTACCCACCGACGCCCACAGTAAATAAGAGGACCAACGATGAGTGCTACTGATGATGGAGAGGGTCCTCCTCCGTCATCAGAAGTGGGATACGTGTTGGATCAGAACCAGGAAGCAAACGTCTGGCGCGCCATGTTCGAACAACAGAATAATAACATGCGAGCGTTGATCGAGGCGCTGCGATCACCGAAACCAGCTTACTCTGAAGATCTACCTGCATTCGATCCTGAAAAACCAGATACCGACGCAAGATCATGGTGTGCGACAGCGGATTTGTGTTTTTCCGAAAATCCACCAAGTGGCGGTCGACTTGTTCTGGCGGTCAGCAAGGCGCTAAAAGGTGAAGCATCAACATGGCTGTCTCAAATAGCCTACGAAGGAATCACATGGAGCGAATTCAAGGTACTTTTTACAACACGATTTATTTCAACCGAGACATTGGCGGGTACCCTCATTAAATTGAACGGCTAAAAACCGAGTGAAAAAGAAACACTACCAGCGTTAGCAAGTCGATTAATTACTTCGTTGACTAATCGTTGGAAAGATGTAAACAAAGAAGAAATCGCCGTAGCAACAGTACTGGCGCACATATCACAGTTTGACCCGCGACTTCAACGTTTGGCTTTCACTACAAATATTACATCGAGGGACAAACTACAGCAAGAACTCAACGCTTTTTCACATTTGAAGCGCAAAATAAACACCACCAGTGAGTCATCGAATACAATCGATATCAAGCGAGCTAAGATAACTGCACTGAAGTGTTATAATTGTGGAAAAACCGGTCATAAGCGAATTGAGTGCAGAAGCAAGCCGATGGACACGGGAAGACCTGCAACACCTACATCATCGTCGACTCAAGCGGCGCAGCAGTCAGCAGCGAAGCCCTTGGTTTGCTTTAAATGTGGCAAGCCGGGTCATATTGCCGTCCGGTGCACGAGCGGCGGCGGCGGAGGCGGGCCGGCTGACGGCGCAACGCGGAGCGAGCGGCGCATCGATGTCTGCGTGGTACAACCACCATCGGGCGTGTTACAACATAAAGGTGAATTGTTACACTTTACTTACGATTCTGGTGCTGAATGCTCGTTGGTAAAAGAAAGTTTTGCATCGAAATTTAATGGTAAACGTTTTAGTAATGTTGTTGCTATGACTGGTATAGGTCAAACGCGAGTATTCAGTACAGAACAGATTTTATGTTGTGTAGTGATTAACGATCACCCTCTTGAAATTTTGTTGCATGTTTTGCCCGACAATTATTTGCAAAGTGACGTCATGTTAGGTCGTGAGATTTTACATCGAGGTTTTGCTGTAAACATGACGGCAACGGAGCTTTCGTTGACGAAAGTCCTTTGTGTAAATTCGGTGAGTCATAATAGTGATAACGCGCTTCAATCGGATTTAACTGCTATCGCGACGGATGTAACTGACAATGATAAGTCTAGGCTTTTGCAAACGCTTAATCAGTTTTCTGAATTTTTCATTACCGGTTTGCCTACAACGCGAGTGAACACAGGTGAGCTTATTCTATATCTTAGATTAAGTTGATTGATCCGAACGGCGACCGTATAGGATGTCGGCGGACGAACGTAGCGTTGTGCGCGACCGTGTGAAAGAACTGTTAGAAGCGAATATTATCAGACCTAGCTGCTCTCCATTTGCAAGCCCAGCTTTGCTAGTAAAAAAGCACGATGGTTCAGACCGCATGTGTATAGACTACCGCGAGCTTAACAGTAACACCGTCTCCGATCGTTACCCGCTTCCTCTAATCTCCGATCAAATCGCGCGACTTCACGGAGCCAATTATTTTTCAAAATTAGATTGCGCTAGTGGTTTCCACTTAATACCTGTAAGTGTAGAGTCGATTGAGAGTACAGCATTCATAACACCTGAGGGCCAATATGAATTTTTGACCATGCCATTTGGCCTAAAAAATGCTATTTCTGTTTTTCAAAGAGGCATCATGAATGCTTTAGGTGACCTTGCTCATGATTACGTGGTTGTTTACGTAGATGACATTTTAATCATCTCTCCCGATGTAGAGTCAGGTTTAGAAAGACTACACACTGTGTTAGAAGTTCTGACTAAAGCTGGCTTCTCTTTAAATCTCAGGAAATGCTCCTTCCTCAAGACGAAGGTAGAGTTCTTGGGATTTGAGGTAGAGTCTGGCCAGGTCAGACCAAATCGTAGAAAAGTAGAGGCCTTAACGGCTCTACCACCTCCAGAAACAGTGACCCAACTACGGCAGTTTATCGGACTAGCCTCATACTTTCGCCAATTTGTGCAAGATTTCTCTAGAATACATACATACATACATACATAAAATCACGCCTGTTTCCCACAGGGGTAGGCAGAGATCACGGATCTCCATTTGCCACGATCCTGACACACTTCTCTCGCCTCATTCACTCTCATAACATTCTTCATGCATGCTCGTCGGTTTAGGGTACTCCTGACCTGCCCCTTTTCTAAAACTTCCCCGATTTGGTCCAGGTATGTGCGCCTAGGTCTTCCCCTTCCGACGGTACCATCCACACACGCCTCATACACCTGTTTCGTTAGTCTTCTTTCATTCATTCTCTCAACATGACCGAACCATCTTAACATACCTTTCTCAATTCTCGTCACTACATCTTCTGTCAATCCACATCGCTCTCTTATCACGCTATTTCTCACTCTATCTCTCAAAGTCAATCCACACATACTTCGCAACGCACGCATTTCTACTGCATTCACTCTACTTTGATGCTTTTTCTGCCACACCCAACTTTCACTACCATACATAAGAGTCGGCACTAATACTCCTCCATGTACAGCCAGTCGTGCCTTTTCGGACACTTTCCGGCTGCTCATAAAGTTGTGTAGTGCCCCATTCACTCTATTTCCAGCTGTCACTCTCCTTTCAACATCTTCTTCATGCTTTCCATCTCTCGTAAACAATGTTCCCAAATATATGAACTCATTCACTTGTTCCACTCTTTCTCCATCTATACAAATCCTACACTCTGTCACGCATTCATCTCTTTCAAAAACCATAACTTTTGTCTTACTAACATTCACTTTCATTCCTCTCCTCTCAAAAGCTCCATGCATAGTTGTTACCATCTCCTGCAACTCATCTGCCGATGACGCAAGTAAAACCTGATCATCAGCATAAAGGAAACATTTGACGAGTAACTCATTCATTCTTAAACCACATTCTTTATCTTTCAAATCTTGCAAACAACTGTCCATGAATAAGTTAAACAGCCATGGTGACGCTACACATCCCTGTCTTACACCCTTTTGGATGCTAAACCATTCAGTGTATGACCCATGTATCCTCACGCAAGCACTGGAGTCCTCATAGAGAGACTTCAGAGCTCGAATAAGGTTGCTGCTCACCCCATACATAGACAGTACCGACCAAAGTTCATTCCTCATCACTTTGTCATAGGCCTTTTCCAAATCCACGAATGCGCAATAGACCTTTTGACTCTTGGCCAAAAATTTCTCGGCTATGCTTCGCAAGGAAAAGACCTGATCCGTACATCCCATTCCCTTTCTAAAACCCGCTTGTGCATCCCATATTTTCTCATCGGTTTCTTTCATAACTCTCTCAATCAACACTTTCGCATACAGCTTGCCGACGATGCTGAGTAGGCTAATGCCCCTGTAGTTTTTGCAGTCCTGATGCGAGCCTTTTCCTTTGTAGAGTGGAACTATAACGGCCTTACACCAATCATTTGGTACTCGACCGCTAACCCAACACATGTTGAAAAGGCGGCACAACTGACTTGCTACGAGGCCATGTCCAGCCTTCAGCATCTCGACTGTCACCTTATCATATCCCGCTGCTTTTCCAGCTTTCATACTTCTTAATGCATTCACAACTTCATTCATACTAATACCACTTTCATCATTATCAACCTGGTCATCCATCACCGAGGTTAGTACATGTACACCATCCTCTCTTTCAAACAAGCTTTCAAAATATTCCTGCCATCTTTTTAACACACATTCTTCACCTTTTAAAATACTTCCATTCTGGTCTCTGATAAAGTTCAGCTCAGAGCTCTGCGTTTTTCCTATGGATTTCCAAAAGAGCTTAATGTTCGCCTGGAAATCCTCAGATAATCTTTCATCAAACACGTCTTTTTGTTCATCTTTCTTTCTGGCAATCATTCCTTTCACTAGCCCTTTCAGTCTTCTATATTTATCTTTCGCTTCATCCACATCCTCATTCGTAGCTTTCTGCATTCTCTCATTAGCTCTGACTGAAAGCCAGTCTAGCCACGCTTTCTTCTTCTCACATACCAACTTTTGCACCCCATTGTACCGACTGACTTCACTGAAAGGCGAATTGACATGGAAACCAGAACACGAAGTTATTCGCCAAAAAGTAATCTCTATCTTAACAAATGACCCAGTTTTGACGATCTATGACCCAGAGCTCCCGGTAGAGCTACATACAGACGCAAGTAGTTTAGGTTATGGAGCAATTTTGTTCCAAGTCAAGGTTGACGGTAAGCGTTGTGTAGTAGCGTACTTTAGTAAGAGAACGTCTCCTGCAGAGAGCAAATATCATTCGTACGAGCTCGAAACCCTCGCGGTTGTGAACTCTATTAAACACTTTAGGCAATATCTTCACGGCAGAAAGTTTACCGTCGTTACGGACTGTAACTCGTTAAAATCTTCCCAAACAAAGCAGGAACTGACTCCCCGGGCGCATAGATGGTGGGCTTTTCTGCAGTCTTTCGATTTTGACGTAACGTATAGGGAGGGAAAACGTATGTCGCATGTAGATTTCTTCTCACGAAACCTTCTACCGCTCGATTCGAAATCAGTAGAGTCCCGTGCAAGTCCAAAACGCATTGACGTTACTGAACTCTCTCCCAATTGGCTTCAAGCCAAACAACAACGCGATGTAGAGATTTCTAAAATCATAACCGATTTAGAAGAAAATCAACTAGATGAGCAACTAGCCAAGACTTATGTTCTACGTTCAGGCGTCCTTCATCGTAATATCCAACGCAATGGTAGGTCTAAATGCTTACCGTATTTACCTCGTGCTCTCCGATGGTCGGTAGTTAATAATTTCCACGACTCTATCGTACACCTAGGTGCTGAAAAGACGACTGAAAAGCTTTTCGATTATTACTGGTTTCCGGGAATGTCTCAGTACGTCAGAAAATTTGTAGATAGCTGTGTTACGTGCAAGGTCGCGAAGTCTCATTCCGGTAAAGTCCAAGCTGAATTGCACCCGATACCTAAAGTGACAAGCCCGTGGCACACGGTTCATATAGACGCGACGGGTAAGCTTAGCGGAAAGAACGATAAGAAGGAATACATTTTTGTGTTAATCGATGCGTTTACGAAGTACGTGTTGCTCTACCATACGACGAACATTGACTCTAAGTGTAGTATTCACGCGGTGAATCAGAGTGTAGCGCTTTTTGGTGCTCCGACTCGTATAATAGCGGACCAAGGACGTTGTTTTGCCAGTAGAGAGTTTCGCGATTTTTGCGTGAGCAAGAATATCGACTTGCATCTGATAGCGACTGGTTCGTCTCGTGCTAATGGGCAGGTAGAGCGCGTCATGAGTGTCCTTAAATCGATGCTAACTGCTGTAGAGACTAGCGATAACAGATCGTGGCAGGACTGTATAGGAGATGTACAACTTGCGTTAAATTGTACGATGAATCGAGTGACAAAAGCTTCACCTCTGGAGCTTTTAATAGGAAAAGTCGCGAGACCATTATCGTTGATGTGTAACGATGTAGAGACCGATGTAGACATAGAGGAAATTCGCGAGCGCGCGTCCGAAAATATTAAGCAGTGTGCCGAATATGACAAAACCCGATTTGACAAAACAAAGGCTAAAATTCAACATTTTGCGATTGGCGATTTTGTGTTGTTACAAAACGAAGAACGCAATCAGACTAAGTTAGATCAAAAGTTTAAAGGTCCGTTTAGAGTAATTGAGATTTTGGACGGTGATCGTTATACACTAAAGGCTTTAGATTCTAAGCGTACCTACAAATACGCGCACGATAGGTTAAGAAAGATGCCAGCGAGTCATGTACCAGTCGATGTTGAATAATGTTGATTTGATGATGATGAGTAAGCTTAAGGTGTGATAGAAAGTCGAGTAAAGGATTCTATCGGCCGTATTGTGTTCGACCGTACCAGTGGTTATTACGTAGTCGTAGCCCGGTAGAAATCGGTGTCTCTTGAGGCAACTCAAGTAGTCCGTGGGTGCGCGATGTGCGTTTAACTCTGGCGGAGGTCGGGGTCTGTAGAGACCGTAGTGTGTAGTCAGTGGGTGATGCACACGGGCGATCCACTTGATGGATATGCGTACAGAAGTTTTGATCCATGCGCTGGATGTGTGAGAGCAATGCGATTGCTGGTCGGCTGGAGAGCCGTGGCGTTAGAAGTTTTACTCGAGCGTTTCTGTAAGCTTGGCAGTTGATTTTATGCAGTAGAGTTTTAAAGGTTAATTCGAACGACTGTGGTACATGGCCTAGGGTAGTGATTGTTGTATTTTCGATTATTCCCAATTTTACCATGTAAATAAAGAGTAAGAATTGGTTAAAATAAAACTGTAGAGATCTAAAATTTCCTTAACCAATGAATCTTGAATTTGGTCAGGAGTGACCGAGTGAAGCAAAATTCTCTCGTGGACTATTTTGTTTACAGGGTAACCAACACACGAGGACGTGTGCAAGCAGGATGGCCGCGTCGCAATCGAGTCGTATCCGGTACGCCAGCGCCACCTAGTGGCGTTCGATGGAGTTGGTGGGGCGCGCGCCGTCGAGTTTGAAATAACGACACTTCTCGGTTGGCGGTCGGCGCGTGCGCTACTAAGCCATCGCGCGTTCTGTGATACGTACCTAGGACCTATTTAGTGACTACCTAATTCCTGTATTGTAATCATTGGATCGGAATTATAGTTTGATTGTGAAAACAAGTCTGTTCTCTTCTTCCAACACTACCCACCGACGCCCACAGTAAATAAGAGGACCAACGATGAGTGCTACTGATGATGGAGAGGGTCCTCCTCCGTCATATATATGTTTTATTATTTTTGATACAATAAATTGTAAAAAGAAAGTACAGGAACATTGTTAAACTATAAAAATACTATTGAAAGAGCCTAGCCGTAAGATCTATAAAAAAATCGGCGCTGCCCCCTCCCGCCTCGCTCTGCACTCGTCCTTCCGACTCCAACCTAAGCGGCGCGCATTTCAGTCGTGCCTACTACGTTTCGCTCTGTTCACGTTCTATTTTTCTGTGCGTTATTGTATTTTTATATATATATATATATATATATATTTATATATATATATTTGTATTTATATATATAATATATGTATTTAAATATATAACATATGTATTTATATTTATATAAATATATTATTTGCTTTGGGGACCTACCACATTAAACTTGCCAAATCATACTGTGCGGAACATATTCGGAATGGAATATATCAAATAGAATTGTTCAGAGTGCATAACCAATTAAATGATTTATCAAGATTTAACATTCGTGAAGATAATGTCTGGTTGATCAGAGGACGCATACAGTCTAGACACCTCAGGTCACGCGTTTACTATAATTATTTATTAATAAGCTGCAATGAAACTATCAGATATGTCATTAAGCAGTGGTATTGCACCTGCTTAACAGGGGCGCGTACAATTGGAAGCTCTCAATTATATGGTAGGGGAGACCGGTCCAAAATCGTATACTTAAGGGTTTAGGGATATAAGACGTTCAATTTAAAACACAAATGTAATCAGTCAATGTTTAATATTATTCAGTCTCTTCAGGAACATAATCACAGTAACATTTTGTTATAATTAAAATGAATAACTAAAAAAAAACAACGAAAACAGGACCTCTATGAATTACGGTTTTACCCCGACATAGCGACAAAATCGTATACTGTATACGGTACTGCCCCGGAATTACCGTGTCGCTATGCATCCCATACATACGAAGTTATCCAACTCCTCGGAGTCGAAACCTGTACAGCCTTCGTGAGCCCATCCTTTACATATGGTACACTGCACCCAACCTTCTTCAAAACGGCTTGCACCATACTCTTCCAGGCAGTACAGGCAGATGTTTTCCTGGGTTGATCGTTGATTTCCAGTTTGTTTTTCCTGGTTTAAATTTAATTTGGGTGCTTTTTTATTATTCCTTAAAGCCATCAATTCAGCTTTGTACGGAGAGGAGGTGATAACCGCCGTTTTTCCTTTACGATGATTAGTGGACCTTTTTTTAACTGCAATTTGTGGAACTGGCAATATATCTGCCGGAGACACAGCATCAGTAGTAGGGGTGGACGGGGTGAACACAAAATCCGGAGCAGAAGAAGTCGTTGGAGTCGGAATGAATGGCACAGATGAAGTTGATGGCATCGGGTTAAGATATTGATCAGTGGACGTTGAGGGTGTTGGAGCAGCAGGTGTTGGGTATGGAGCATCAGTAGTTTCAGCCGCAGCAAAGTCAGCTTCGTTGAATATATTCCGATTTGTTGGAAATATGCCAGTTTTTAAAAAGCCAGACACTGCATTCTGTATCGTGGCCGCCTTACAATAAGCAGCACCAAAAAGGCGACCCAGCTGATATTGAGTAACAACTCGGCCAGGGTTATTCCTAAGCCACATGTTCACTTCCTGGGTATAGTATGTACTAATTGGACCCATAACACTCACATCTAGAGGTTGTAGTCTATGAGTGCAATGTGGAGGGAAGCTTAACATTATAACGCCATTATCTCTGGCTTTTTCTATCAACGGAAGATTTTTTGTATGCGTTGAGTGACCGTCAAGCAATAGTAAGACGGGATCATCTTTTTTGGGTTTTATGGACGATATGAAATGATTTAGCCACTCTACAAAAATTTCACTCTGTATCCACCCACTGGGATGACAAACTGAAACTGTACCTGGTGGTGCCCCGTCTAGGAGTTCAGCCTTCATTCGAACTCGTGGAAATATCAGCAGAGGAGGAATATAATTTCCAGAAGCAGAGACACAAAGTACAGCAGTAGTAAGCTGACCTCTTTCTGCTGAACTAGCGAGACCGACCTGCTTTCTTCCTTTCAAAGCTATTATTCTGCTTTGTCTTTTAGGAACCGTTGTTACACCAGTTTCGTCAACATTATAGATCTTTGTAGGTAGAAATTTATATTGATCTATAAGTCCCTCGAGCAAATCAAAAAACTTATTTACACTGACCATGTTGAAGCCCATAGCTCTGGCTACGGACGTTGGCTCGGCCGCACGTAGTGATAATTGTGGGTGTCGTTTCATGAACCCAGACAACCAATCCTCTCCCGCTAATTTATAAATACTATTAAAACAGTGGTCAATATTATTAGCTTCTGCGAACTGAAACGCTAAGCGACGAAGATCTTTATAGGTGAGACCAAACAAACGTTTTTCCATAAGTAAGATATGGTCAACTAGACTTTGTTCTTGAGAAGTAGAAAAAATTGGTTTGAAACGTCCCAGGCCCTTGCATGTGGACGAAACCAGGTCATTGCTCTGTCTGAATTTGTTGACTCGATCTTGCAATGTAGATTTAGGTACCTGGTAAGTTTGAGCAGCTTTCAAGTACCCCATACTTCTATCAAATACGGCCTGAACAGCTATTTTCATGTGTTCCGGGTCCCAATCTTGTCTGGTAGTAGTTCGTTTATAATTACGCGGCATTTTCATACCTATTGTAACAAAAAACAAGGTTAGTTCATATTTAATACATACGGGTCAAAACCGTATAATAGCCGGTTTTACCCCGTACGATTTTGTCCCGAAGTCCTAGATCCATAAACATGTCATACACACACACATGCGCAATCAAACTCACCGGTATAAACAATCAAAGTAACGAACAAATACACGCACTTTAGCATAAATAATTAATGACTTACCTGAAATGCACATAAACTGCACTATTGATAACTGTTTTTTCACAAAAATAACTTCAATTAAACCAAGAAACAATAAAATTATATATTTTGATAACGCACAGTTGTGTTGCGACAAGTGTCCGTGGCTACTTAACTCTCATTGGTGGACGTCGCTGAGCGGCAGTTGCGCGGCAAAATTTGAATTATTAGCAAGTATGACCATGGTGTACTGTTTTGCCCCGGTATACGATTTTGTACGGGTCTCCCCTATATGGGGATAGGTCGTCAAATCGAATTTCAGCAGAAGAAACGTTATCTACTATAATGATAGACAATTAATTATTTATCTATACAATATAATAAAACTATAAAGGTAATAAGTATTGTACGTGGAAAATGAAAACTCTGATATTTCGAATTTTTTATTTGTCTGTATGTCTAAAATGTTATTTATATCCAGAATGTTTAGTTGAACAATTATTTTTGTAAGCAATGCCTAAAACGTAGTTATTATCATTATAAAAAATAATATCAAACACGATTTTTTGATGTAAAACATTATCTTATTTTTTAAGAACTCCATCGATTTTTGGGCTAAAAATGATTATTTGTCTTTTTATGGGCCGTCATAATTTGGTCCTTATTAATTAAGATTTTATTATTTATACCTAGCTATTATTTATTTAATTAAGTAAAGTAACATGCAAAATGAATATTAATCTACTTTTATGGTTTTGCAAATCCAATACATACTACCATTAAAATAAAATTAAATGCGCTGCGGGTTACTGCACTTTATAGTAGCTTTTTAATACTCAGGTCTGAATATCCCCGAAGGAGTGATGTCCAACATTATAAATGTTGGACATCGTACATCGTTGACACTCGTAAATCCTACACCCAACGACCTAAACGACAATGTTTATTTATCGAAATGCAGGTAAATATTGTAGTACCTAGGTACTTAATATTGTATACATACGTATCTGTAGTATATGTGGTATCAGAGTGGTGGTGGGTAATAATCATCAAACTTGAAACGGAACTTGCACTGCAGTTGTACTAGCTACCGCCGCGTCATCGGTAACTACGATTAAGGAGTCGGCCTTATGATCGAGAAGTCCTGGGTTCGAATCCTGGCCATTGCACTACCAACGTGAACCTACTCCTAACATGGGCAATTTAGCTTAGCTAGAGGGGTTAAGGGTTATTAGTGATTTCGATTAACTAAAATTCTTTAAAAAAAAGTAGCTGTCGCGATTTTCGTTATCTGTCCATTATTGCGTGGAATTGATGTAACACTAAACAAAAATTAAATACACAACACTCCTGTTTCATAATATAATAGAAGTTTTAGCTAGTAGAGCCAGTATGAACACTATGAACAGGTCGGATTGACAGTGGAAGTATTACTTGCAACTAAGTATTAAATTAAGTGATCTTCTCACTCAGCATCTTTACTCGTAAGTAGCAGTATAGGCACCGCCTTTTCGATGGTATGAGAAAATTCCAGAATGTTTTATTTGGATAACTAGTAGTCGTTAGATAGTTTATCATTTATATGTAGAGTATTCTAGTCATTGACCAACCAACATCGAGGTAATAATATACTAACAATAACATTATTACTTTTCCTTATTAACGCACTGTACGGGTAAATGGCCGGACTTTCGCGCGATCAGCAAATTAACTATACTTTGTGACTTTTCTATTAATTTCATTCAGATCACGTTAAGCAATCATTACAGTGTACTCACCTATAAATTACTATATAAGGTGTCACAAAATTAGGTCTCTGAATTATGTGAAATGAGTTGATATCGACAAAATAGGTATTTGAAATAAAATTAAAAAAAATAAAAAAATGGAAAAAAAGCACCACCGGCGACCAGCGTCACGTGACGCGAGTCATCTCACCAAATTCAGAGACCTAATTTTGTGACACCTTATATATCACCATATCACTCTATATACGTGCATAACTACGTTAATAGTTTATTAAATTAATAAATATTCTAGGACATATTACATAGCGCCATCTGGACTCAAACTAAGCAGAGCTTGTCATATGGGTTCTAGAATGCGGATAAACTTACTTATATACTTTTTTTTATAAATAAATACATATTATACATAGAAATACCCAGACCAATGCAAAACTACATATTGGCAATGAGCGGGAATCGAACCCGCGGCCTCTGACTCAGTAGTCGAATGCTCTACCGCTAAATAGTGTACGGGATAGTATATCTACGTTATATTGTTTTCTGTCATACGTCCTACTGTCCGGCAGTTTTTAGGGCCCCATTCAGATCTTTGGGGCCCAAGCAAACCTCACGTGCAAACCGGGTACACCTGCAGACTGACGGATGAGGCTATGGCAAAGGCTTCCTTTCGGGTGTGTTAGGTCAGACGGCAGTCGGTCCTCTACAAGACAGCGTACGACAACGGACCCCGAGCTTCAAGGAACAAGCTTCGGCTGCAACCTGGAACAATGTTTAGATAGATGATAATGATCAGGCAGAAAGTAAAATCTCAAATAGTATTTTTTGCACGTAATTTGTATGAAAGCATAATTGATAGCTGTGTAATCGAGAACGAGGTTGAAATTTAATGAAAAACTTGAGTTTGGATGACTATTGTTTGTTACGAATACTTAATTATGTATTGTTTTGAGTAATTTTGAGTAACCATAAAATTAATTACTTGTGTATACTAATGGCAGCTAATTAATTTCCATGTTATTAGATGAAGTATTGTGACGTAAGACGCCACTCGGGCAGTTTGTAGTTTCTAAATTAACTCCACTAGCGTTTATTATGTAAGTTACGCAAAGCAATTGTTTTTTTATATTGGTAATAAAGTAACTAAGTATTTCATTCTGTTTCTATTTATAAGTATACTACTTACCAGTATGGAAATATAAACAATTGTCTTCAAATTAACATAATTCGGTAATGCGCCCATATTATGAAAATTATGGTAAGTTGAAGATTATGAAAATATAATTCAGGGCGTCGACGATCTATCAGCATGCAAAATTTTACCTTAAATTGCAAAAAATCTGAATCACAATGTCTACATCTCTACTTTTTTTTGAACTCAATTCAGGAGAGGTGCATTTCATGGGCAGTAAAACCGATCACGTTTTAGTTTATTAATTTGAAAAATAACATTATGTCATTTTCATTTAAAGCCAATTTAAAGTATCATTCATCAATAAGAATTTATCTAAGCTGGTTTCTTTATTTTCTTGCAAGGCGGATTTAACATAATAAATAATCTGTTGTAACGGCGGTACCAAGGTCGCCGGAATATCTTTTAAACATAATTACTGCTTTAATGAAATAATTTAATAGTCGAAGCTATAGGTATTCATTACGCTGTTTAACATACCGTTACGCGGTATAACCCAAATATGAAATAAAACCGCGAATCAAACATTTACATGGAAGTGTAGCGTTGCTTACAAAAACGATTTACACGCGATAATTCCGATACATAAAACATTTCATTATAGGCAGCGAGGCCCCATTATTCAAAGATATTTATTCATGTCGAATGATTGCCTTTCTTTTGTGTGTCGACAATGGCGTCGCAGGCCGTATTCCATTTGCGCGGCATCGTTCTTGTTCAGCCGCTCATTGTGCACGCGAGCAAGTTTTGTTTCGCCGTGAACGGCGGCGTTTCACGCCCGCACACGTACGCACACAGACACACACATATTCTATTCTAAAATTAAATGGAGGCAAGATTGATGAGTTTAGACACGACCTGTGACACGCACTACCGAATGTTGCTTGTTCGTACGGCTCGCTGGCCGAGGCGTTTGTTTGGAATGCGCTTTATTTCACCCTTTATAATAAACGGTAATTATTGGTAGCAGGCCCGCCGTGTTTATGTTGCGATGTCGGTCAGTTTTTGTCTAATATTTGGACGCTAATAGGATTTTTTGTATGTATATCGCGGTTGTTATGTGGGAGTAGGTATTAAAATGACGGTAATTTATCTTGAAGCTTCAACCGCTTGTTGAGCATTAATCATTTAGATTTGGTGTACAAACTAAATTGATGTAAATTAAACTTAAATGAGAGGCGAGGTGTTTATAATTTGTTTAGATAAAACTACAAAAGTTGAGTTACAGTATGTTTAAGTTGTAAGGTTTCGGGTATGATGCTTTATAGAGGGAAAGTTTCATTCAAGGCAGAGATTCTGATAATCTGTGTGTACTTTCGGTGGATATTTCGATCACGGGCTGAAATCAGTACTGATTTTGTCTCATTACAGTAAGTAATTTACTAAGAATGAGCTCTTACCAAACCTCTTTCAGGGTAGTGTCAGGTACATATCTCATCACCATCAAATGCCTGTCGATATCCCAAATCATAAATTTCAATTTGAATGCGGTTATGTCGGGCTTGAACCGACTAAAACCGCACGCCGTCTTGGGTATTCTGACGCCGGGGTATAAGGTTGCCCATAGAGCATATCCCCCGGAAGTATCATGTACCTAAATAAATCAGTCCATCCATCATTTGATCACGTTTAGTATATGTATCATAACCTGATCGAAACAATTAAATCATTTTATTAGTAAATTAAATCATCACGGCTCTAAAGAAAATATTATATAATCAATAATGCATTTTTTTCGTCTTATTGATTATATAATTCTAATTATGTCACCAATAAAATAAAGAAATAAACCCAATGAGGTTTTTCAGCGACTCCACTCGCGTGACGAATTAAAAAAGAAATATCAGAGGTAGGAAGCAGAATCACTAAACTTCAAGGCATCTCAAACTACAGTGAAATTTCATTTTTCTTTTATTTTTGTAGTATTCTGTCGCCAGCCAAAGCTGTCGCTACAGTTGGAGTTATAAGGTTACCTGGAAGAAATCGCGTTTAGCCCTTTGTACATTGCAATAACCTTACCTATTAATAATAATTAATGTGCTACTTGTGTATGTATTGTAAATGGTGTACAAATAAAGTGTTATCTATCTATCTAAGGGCTTGGCCCTCCATTAAGGCTTTTGGATTAGCATAAAGCGGTACATGTGTTTTGTTTCTCTTTGGTACTAAGTATACATAGTACAGCATTTGATTTGGCATGTGGCTTGTCGGAATGAAGAGTGCGAGTCCGGCTAAGATCGGCTCGCATCGGTTTTGTAGAGCGTTTTCTCTATCGAACAACGCAAGTCTACAGCTTGATATGTTTTTAAAGTAGGTAGTTAACAAGAATAAAGTTTCAAAAAACTGTAACCAGACTACGGTGAGGTTAAAAATATATACCTAGGCGTGAAAGTGTGAAAAATTTTAAGAGTAGTAAAATAAAGTCTCAGCTCTCCGCCGAGGAGGAAGTAATGTCAAACTCGAACCTACTAAAACTGAACACCGTCTCGAATCTTAGAGTCGGGTGGCCCATGAGGCATTTTCCCGTCTTGCCCCGGAAAAGGGGGGGGGGGGGACCGCAACGCGCCGCCGCTCCGCAAGTCTAATTTGTAGCCTATTTTAACTATTGATACTGAATCGATTATCACCTCATTCTTTACAATCAGTTCAGTATACCTATGTATAGGAGCTACAGTGGCACATATGTAAATACCCTACATAGAGAGGCAAACACAAATCCTGATTACGGACGCGCGGAGCTCTTCTCTATTCAGGAAAGGCTGAGAAAATAGCACGCCATTCTGTCCTTACACATTTAACGAGCTGCTTCTACTGTCATTAAACGTTCCATTGCCTAAATTTTATTAAAAAATACAGCTGAGATTTTCTTAGTACAAAAGCAGTATACAATATTTGACAATTAACTATATCACGTTGTGAGAGAAAGCTATTGTGGTACAGAAAGGGTAGCGTAACTACTAGGTAGGTGTATTGGAAGTCATTATAGGCTAATTCGATTGTTTGGGCACCGGAGAACTGGGCCAGGCGCGGTGGTTCATGCGCCCTGTAATTTGGCCGGCCTGCCGCGTGGTTGGGGCTTCTTAGAACCAACTATTCGGGGCTATGACACAGTCGGTTAGATTCGTAACGTAAACAAGGGTGAAGTAAACTTGTGATTATGTTTTGAAAAGGCAAATATGTTATGATTCGAGCAATTAGGCACAGAATAGACGCTGTAGGGAATCTTTACTACATCCATTAACAGTTTTATTCCGGTATACCTACAAGTTATAGACTAGGTATTCTATGAGAGCCCTAGCATGTAATGCTCGAGAAGGAGATGGCGGAGCGAGCCCGGGAGAGATTTAAGATTCTCCCGGCCCGCCGCGCCCGCATCATGCTCGCCGCGCGGCGCAGGCGACTCAGAGGCCGGAAGTCGCATAACGCCCTCCGTCCTCCATGAGCGCAGGCTTGGGGGTGAAGGTGAGGCCGCCTGTCACCCTAGCAGAAGCAGGCTGGGATGGCGTCACATCTTCGAATGACCACTAGTTTGACAGATTATTTTAACATTCTCCCAAAATAATAATGCTCCGAAATGTATTAAAAATGTGCCCTACCTAATTATCTCGGTCTGTTGGGGTCAGAGTTCTAACCTAACCTAACCCACTTTACTTCAACGAAAGACTACAAAAAAAAATCTGTCGAAGTAGTGGTCATTCGAAGATGTATCTTGTCTAAGTATTGTCTGTCGAATAATCGTCTGTCGAAGTAGTGGTAATTCGAAGGTGTGTGTTGTCTAATAATTGTCTGTCGAAACAATGACTAGTCGATGTATGTGTTTTCGAAGTTCGCTATATGTCGAAGTATTGTACTGTCTAAATTCAGTCCGTAAATGGACGGTAATGGAGGGTTGGTGCGGGTGTTTAGATGGGCCCATCATGATCTTCGGTGCCCAAGTCAGACTCACTATATCAGTTAAGGCTCTGGTACAGAGATTCCTCTTTGGTTAGATGGCAGCCACTCCCTTAAAACCAAGATAAACCAAATCAAGATGATGAGAGCGGCCTCCTACTTTCCTCATGGTTTGGTCATCACGAGGTTACTGGTTGCTTCTGTACTAGTCAAGATAAATCTGACCAGTAACCTCGAGAGGAGGTTCCGCTATAGCCAGAGCCTCGTCCGTCAATTAGGTGCAGGTGAGGTAGGCTTCGGTCCAATATTCCTAGTCACTAATGTAACGTTAATTCATTTACGATATCCTTATTAATTATTGCAAAATTTAAAGATTGTTTAGTCATATTATAACAAAACAAATATGTACATATTACTACGATAAGCACAAAAACTGTTAGATAAATCAATTGACCAAAACTAAATACAACTAAGTAACAAACTCGTCAAGTGTGAAATGTTACTGTAATTGTTTTCCAAGTGCATAATAATTTGTAAACGCAACAATAATATCGTATGTGAATCTGTGTAACAACAAAACGTTGCTTGATTATAACAAAATAAATGTTTATGTTAGGAAAGGGCCGCAATTACTCCGCGCGGCGGCGGCAGGAACCAAGGCCTTGGTTGGGCGCGGGCCACTACGATTTTTATCTCAAACGGTGAGCCGACGTTTCCATCCGCGTAATTACATAGTTTAGGGCATAGAGTGAATTATTAGACGCGCTGCGGTGCGGTAATCAACACAATAATTGTTATTCACGGCGCTAGTGTTGGTGTTGTGCCTCACCTCCCCTTACCAGGCCTTACCGCTGCCCAACACTACAAATTGAATTTCGTACAATTGCCGTGTAACGGTTACCGCTTTGTTACCTTTTTATATGCACATCACTTCGAACACTTTTTGTTTAGCTTAATAAACGGCGATTTATTACATTTTTTTAGCTACAATTTAATTTAAAACGTTATAAGATGAATAAGTCTTAATCAACAATACCATAATTTAGATAAGATCTTGTAAAAATTACAATAATAAATATAATTGACATTGAGAATTAATTGCTTTCACAGTTATACATTCAAGACATCGCTAATTAATTTTTTATACCCTAATAAGTTTTTTAATGATTATTATAATTAATAAAAAGCGGCCAAGTGCGAGTCGGGCTCGCCCATGAAGGGTTCCGTAGCAGTAAGTAACATAATAATGCTTTTTTTTTAAATTTTATATTTGAGTTGATTGAATGAAAGGTAAATTTCGTTTCTTACGTTTTATGACGACACCTCACACGTATGGGTTAGATGAAAAAAAAAACTGATTTTCAGTTCTAAGTATGGGGAGAGCCCCCAAAATTTATTGGTTTTTTTTCTATTTTTGTGTGAAAATCTTAATGCGGTTCACAGAATACATCTACTTATCAAGTTTCAACAGCATAGTTCATAGTTTCGGAAAAAAGTGGCTGTGACATACTGACGGACAGACAGACAGACATGACGAATCTATAAGGGTTCCGTTTTTTGCCATTTGGCAATGGAACCCTAAAAATAAAGGTAGTTTTTATTAGAGATAATTAAAATAATTTTGTATTTATACAAATTATATTATTTCTACGCATCCAGGCACCATTTCCGTGGTCCAGGCTAACCTCACATGCAAGCTGATATACCTGCTGATTGAAGGACGAGGCTCTGGCGTAGCCTTTCCTCTCAGGGTTGGTTAAGAAAGGACAGGGGCTCTTATAAAAGCCGCATAAGCCAAATATAAATGAGGATAAGCACCCGGACTCCTAGGTGCAAGCCTCGGATGTAACCGGAAGCCACGGTAGGATGATGATGATGACCTCAAAAAGGAATGAAACAGTAACCTTATAGGATCACTTCGTTTTAAGTCTGTCTGTATTACAAGACTTTTTTCCCTTTACCTTTATAGAATAGGTAAACCAGTTGTTTTTAAAACATTAAACTTTAGCTTCAGTTTAAATTACTCTAAAAACGTCAAGCTAAGTTACCTATAAACATGCACCGTGCGATAAAGAGAACGCTTTACAAAACAAAAACAAGTCAATCTTAGCCGGAGTCTCATTCTTTTTCCCACTTGCCAAATCAAAATCCAGGTATGTACTACAGTTTTAGTCGGTTCAAGCCCGACATAATCGCCCCTGCTGGCCGGTGGGGGGGGGGGGTATGCGAGGGGCTTACGCACTAAAAAAAAAACGTACTGTACTACAAATGTACATAAATCCCAACGGATTTGCCGGCAAGAAGGGGTGGTTATGTCAAACTCGAACCGACCAAAACCGCACACCGTCCCAGGCCTTGGGTGTAAGGGCCCATAAGGCAAATCCCACGCAAATCTTTTACCCTTATTGCAAAACATTTCAGATTCTATTTTAAGTAACGATTATTATCACTCTTAGGTACTGCAGTAAAATTCATATTTTATTGTCAGTAAGTGCAAGCCTTAAAAAACACACACTGCTTTGTTATTCATTTAAGCCAAACTTGAGCTAATAAAAATAAAACAAGGGAACTGAAAGCGGCAATTTATTTTCCTAGGGCGGTGCTCGCCGCGCAAATTCATTACCAGCACAACCTGGCGCTTCCGTTTCCGTGACTTCCACTATAGACTGCAAACTTCAACAAACATAATTCAATTCGATATACACCGCTGCTTTTGTTCAAGTAGTTTGGTTACCCGTGTTGCTAATGCCGCAATGTAAAGGTGGTTTTTGAAGTTTGCCTTAAGTTGCTATTTTCATGTGAGTACCCTTGGTGGTGTAGTTCGATCGTGATTACGTCGCCTTGACGTGACTTCGTTTGCACAGGCGTTGCTTTGAAGAGAACTAACTTAAACATCTACTGTTTTGCTTTCATGTGTTTCATGATTTTTTTGTTATATCACCATTTATCATGAAACATGTTTGAAGAATGGAATTGTTTCTTATAATTTATGTACTTTCTTACTTAAAAATTGATGCGTCGAAAATGTAGAGGTTTAGGGGAGCGCGATTATCTTAGAGTGGATATCTGAATAGTGGAGATATAGAAACCGAGATCAATCAAAATTCAACTGCCTCGTCACGTTTTACTAAGTGGTGAGAAGTTAATTTAGTTGAAAGCATCCATAGAAAGAATGGAGGTGCAAATTCGTGTTCACTGAGCAAAAATAACACTTTTTATGCCAACTAAAGAATTGGAATCAATCGTTATTAATTCTGAACCATATCACAAGCTATGTCCTAGCATATTTCTAAATGTTCGGATAATCTCTAGTTTCAAATTCATTTAAACCTATGTTGACATGTTTGAAAGCTCTATTTTGACATATTTTTTTTTATAATTATACTTGCTATGTACTCTCAATTATTATTTTTGTATGACAATCAGCCAATGCTGGGCATATCTATAATTGGTGTAGCACATACCTAATAATATATTACCAAAGTAACCTATAGAACAATGTTTGTGTATACACTGTTGATATGCCTATATGAATAAATAAATAAATTCATATTGATTCGCCATTAGGCTTAACAACATAACCATGGGCAGCAAAGCAGAACAGTTGGATATACGAGTATTAGGTTAGAAGCCGGAAGTTGGAAATCTATTCTATTTAAGTATTTATAAGCACCCAGAGAATGGCTGCTTAACTCTAAGAAAAAAAAATTATTTGATACATTTTATTTGGTATTTTTTTCGAGGCATCAAATAATGAATAATGTATTCGAGCGAAATACACGTAGATTTCTGTCGCAGACAATATTTTTTTTAAAGATCTTTTATTATTGTACAGTGTAAGCCGTTCTCTATGCTGTAGTACTCAATGGTTTGGTATTCAAATATAAAATAAAACACTGCTTGCTCTGTGTTGAACGATATTTGTAAAACAAGCTTCCCGATCGAGCGGGACAGCGGCGTGCATGGCTCTACCACCTATAACAAAACTTTATTTGCTGAGACAGATTCATATCATGCTTTTTAAATCTTCTAAATATATGCCAAACTTACAAAGCTGTGACTACATAACATGACAATAAACGTTTAAACTTTCGCGTTCCATGATATACGATTACTGTTAACGCGAAATAACGCAGTCATGATATAAGCACAGTCTAAATAACTCTTTATGGTAATATATTGAAACAGCCTTTACGATCGAGAAGGCCCGGGTCCTTACACTATCGACGTGAACCCACTCCTAACGCCGGCGATAAGCTTAGCTGGAGGGGTTAGGGGGAATAAAATAATAAATAAATATTCTACGACATTCTCACAGCGCTTTCTAGACCCAAAGTAAGCATAGTTAAACTAGCTTGTGTTATGGGCTCCAGAATGCGGATAAATATACTTATATACTTTTTTTTTGTAAATACATACATAATATATATAGAAACACCCAGACCAATGCAAATATACATATTCATGCATACAAATATTTGCACTGAGCGGGAATCGAACCCGCGCCCCCTGTCGTAGCAGTCGAATGCACTACCGCTACGCCACAAAGGCCGTCAAATACAATACCACAGTGAATCTCAAGAGGAAGCCAGCAACAATCAAGTTATATGGTCTCGTCACTTCTAATAGTATGTACTATATGTACCTATATATTTACCATACACATGTATTTATGTAAATACACGGCTCTCTCCCAATGAGGTAGGCGGAAACCACATGCTGTTTATACCAGGATCTTAGCAAGTGCTAAGATCCTGGTATAAACCTTTCGCTTCTACTACTTTGTTATTGTTTTCATACATCCTGGTAGTCATCTTATAGAAAGTCCAGGTCAAGAAGGGTACTCTTGACCTGGACTTTCTATAAAATGACTTCTATCTGATGAACATACGTATGCCTAGGTCGACCCTTGCCGGGTTGCCCATTCACCCTCGCTTCATAAATCTGTTTCGTCAATCTTCTTTCATAAATTCTCTACTTATGCCACGATCCCCTTAATTTAACATAATCGTATATCACGGAACGCGAAAGTTCAAAAGCTAGTGTAATAATTCATTATCGTTCATATTAATCGTATGTAATGTAGGCAATTAAGATCTGATAATTACCAAGCATTTAACATTCGACAAATATGTAGTACCGGCGAGTGATAGAGAAGCACAATTGATCGGCAAAACGATAAATCATTAACTAATTTGATAACCCATTAATTACATAGAGAGTTGAGTAATTGGACTTTTTATACTGTGCACCGGTACACGCAATCTCTTGATATGTAATTCAATAACAATAATCGGATTCTCTTTAACACCGACATGATGCATATGCCTCAAAGTAATTACTAAGTAAGTAATATCTCTGCTTCCCGATTTTAAACGCTACCTTATATCCTGAAGGTTTATTTTTGATATTCTTGTTAATGACTTTTATATTAAATCAGTGAATTGTCTATCAGTAATAGGATGGCTTGGATAAGCTTACTAATAAAAAGTCGTTTGTTGCTCCACACTCTGTACGTTCGGACTCGATTCATTGTCTTTTCGAACTGTTTATGTAATTTAATATAATATAAATGATGTATTTATGTACCGTGAGCTCTTCAAAAGACGGTAGGGAAATTTCTCCACTTTAAGTTTTACTACACTTACTTAAGTATTACTTACCACTTACTTAAACATGTATTGACATTGAATGACAATTGCTGTCTGATCCCCTAACCTTGAGAGAAAGTCCTGCGCCAGAGCCTTGCCAGTTATCATCAGGTGTAGCAGCTCGCAGGTACTTTGGGTTTAGATACTGCTGTGTGACCTGTCATAAAAATAAAACTCCTCACCATAAAAGATCGAAATTGAAATTGTGTATGTGCTCCTGTCCTGCTAGAAAATTCTTCATGCATGAAGTACAGAAATGTTTCAGGATTATTCTCTATAGATTAAATCATTATCTGTACATGGCTGTACCGTACTCGACTTGTAATTTGATATGTCGCATAGGAAAAAAGTGTGAAAGTCCGGCTAAGATTGGCATGTTTCGGTTTTTAGAGCGATCTCTCTATCACAAAGCGCATGTCTTCAGTTTGATATCACTTTATGTTTTCATATTATATCATTCCTAAATTGTTCATCCGATTGCGATAAGACTTTGGTAAGTTGTAGTGCACATGCCCATGATGGTTCTTAATTTTAGTTTTTTTTTTACTTACCTTGCATCCTTTTCGTCATTCGAACGCCAATCCCGGTTGCATCCAAAGCTTGCACTTGCAGCCCAGGTTCATGATTTGGTTCACTTTATCTTTACTTTCTGCCGTCTAAGCCCCCAATTCCGAGAGGAAAGCCTGCGCTAAAGCCTCGTCAGTGAATCAGCAGGTGTACCAGGCTACCAGTTAAAGCCCATATACCTACCAGGCATTGTTAATACAAAATGGATTATACGAATCGCTATAGGTACTCTCTATTTTTGTACACTGCTACACCGCTCGCGATTCGAAAATAGTAGGCGGTCATCGTGCAAAAGCACTTAAAAATACAAATTGTGGTCTCACCGACTTGCGAATCAGAGTTATGAAGCAATTAAGCTTACATGAATTTACGATTCTCACTGTTACCCCAGTCGACCCCCACATGTTACCACTATCCCAAAGTCCGAACCCCGTTGATAAATATAATCTCATATTTGCGCTCGCTCTGCCCAATGATATATAACGTTTGTTAATTAGGTTATCTCGCGAGCGGCATCTTCAAAGGGCCGGGGCTTTAACGCTCGTTGATATTAAAATACCGCTTATGATATTTATCATAAATCACCCTGTGGCTAAATCGCTAGGGCGCGCAAATTTTGATCTACTTGGAATAAAAAATATGCAAGTAATGACGAACGCACCCTGAGAGCTTTTTTGAGTAGTGGCCTGTGCTTAGAATTAATTGTCTTGCCGACGTTGAAGGCCGTTGTGCCGGGCCTGTCACTGAAGTTTGATGGCTCTGTATTAGCATCGGGTTATTATTTCGTATGCTTGGCGATTTTTTTTTCAAAATACACACTTCAAAAATGTCAAATGTCAAGTATTAAAGGTGTTTTTCACAAATATTTAAATAACCAAATAAAATTAAATAAAAAAATAAAAAAAAAATTAGAAAAAAATTATCTCTAGAATCTAGAAAAATGTAATAATTTTGATTTTGTTAATATGTTTTGCATTTTTCCGTAACCATACGAATACAGTAAACAAGTGAGCGGGTAGTACCTTTGTTTTTCGTGCTGATATCCCTTCGGATACCCTCCCGCCGGCCAGCGGGGGCGGTTATGTCGGGCTTGAACCGACTAAAACCACTTCTACTTAACGCCAAGCAAAACATAAAGATACGTAACGTTTCCGTAATGTTTACATGCAGGAAGCCAATTTAATTAGATAAAAAAGTGGAATGGGGTAGGTACTATTTTGATGTCTAATAAAAATAAATATGCAGAGATAAAGTTGCTTATAATAGTATCTCCTCGTAATAAAACTGGAGTATCACTGACCTCGTACTTAGACTGCATCAGTCGTAACCGCGTTAATAAAAAATTAAGCTATCTTTTTGTTATAGATTTGAGTAGTCTCGTGGGCTAATTTAACCTCGTTAATAACTCTACTAATTATATCGGTATATATAAAGTTTTTTTAAAGGATATTGTTAACCTAAATCACTAAAATTTCCGTAAACCCCTCCGGTTAAGCTAAACTGCTTGCGTTAGGAGTGGGTTCACGTTCAGGATTTAGTATTTGGCCGCCTCCTTAAACACTAAACTACCGACGCTCAGTATGGGCAGCGCAGTTTTGTAATTAAATAAACATATAGGTTCTAATCACGCCTTTATTCTAGGTGGGTTAGGCAGGGCGAATTAACACCCATAAACAAACAATGTGTTGTAATTATTGAATTATTAAAACCGAATCTGTCTCTAAAATTTAATTAACAAATAAACTGAATAATTGAAAAGGTCAATAAAGGATTTTTTTTTTCATTAGGATGACAACAATTCGTACAATATTTTAAATATAGTCAAAATGCCTATTCTGTTGAAAATATTGAAAAATTGGTTATAACAACACCTTTTTTGACATTTTGAATATCTTTTGATTCGGGACGGTGGGGCGACTAGCGCCCCTCCCGCAAACCGGGGCAAGACGGGGACACCGTGGTTCCCAAACCCGAGGGGGCCATCTCGAAACCGGAGATGGCCCAGGGTCAGTCGGGGTGCGAGGGATATGCTCTATGGGCAACCTTACACCCCGGTGTCTGTAGACCCGAGACGGCGTGCGGTTTTAGTCGGTTCAAGCCCGACATAACCGCCCCCGCTGGCACGCGGGGGGGTATCCGAAGGGATTTCCGCACGATAAAAAAAAAAAAAAAAAAGGTACAAGAATTGGCCATCTGATTTGCAATGAACCAGATATATCTGTGAGAAAAGATCTTTTAATTGAATAATGTACCATTTATATTTGCGCAATCATAGCCTCTTAAAATTATGGAATTATTGCATGTACATTTGTATGTATCTAATAAAACAAAAAATACAAAATGTGGAACCGATAAGTAACCGATTAATAAATAAATCCTATTAATATTATAAACGCTGAAGTTTGTGAGTACGTATTCATATATGCTCTTTCATGCATAAACGGCTGAACGGATCTGGCTGAAATTTGGAACAGGGATAGGTTATAGTCTGGAATGACACATAGGCTATTTTTATCCCGGGAATAGGCTCCCATGGGTTGCGGGAACGGGATCAGAATTCTACGCGGGCGGAGCCGCGGGCAACTGCTAGTTATTAATATTTGTGCCAGCACTAGTAACAGTTAGTGAATTAAGTAAAAACAATTATATAAATTGTGTAAACGCTTTCGGAACTTTTCCCTCCATTGATTTTCTTCATTACGCTTGATCTGTGAAGGGGAAAATTAGTTGTGTATTGATATCTAAGTTGAAATGTTGGGTGGCCATTATAAATATTTGTGACGAGGTAAAACAGAAGCATAGCAGATAAACTAAAATTCATTTACTTTTTTACATAAGTTGAGGTAGAAAAATCGACTTTCAACTGTAATTCGTCCAGAAAATAAAACAGCAAAGATGTGCATGTATTGTCATTATTGTTTATGTGAAAATAACAGAAGGTTGATTTGTGGATAACATTTTGGATATCGGGCGGGGTTTGAATGCCCAAAACCCCGCTTAGCTACATCCATGATACATGTGTCGTAGGGGTCTTTATAAGGGCAATAATCACTAAACTAGCAACTGTAGCCTGCGTTGGAATTGAACTGAGCCATTATCGAATTAACAATTAAAAAAACAAGCCGCGATAGCCTAGTGGTATGGGTAATGGACTGCTGAGACGAGGTCTCGGGTTCGATCCCAGGTTTTACCATGGCACACACCAATGACTTTTCGATGCTTTTCGAAGTTGTGTGTATTTATCGCAGGTTTATAAGTGCCCGGTTAATGGCAATAGGCTCGCCACCTATTACATTGGGACCTAAACATAAACTGGCGAAATGTGGGTGCTAGCACCGCTGCCTACCCCTTCGGGGAATAGGCGTGAGTTTATGTTATGTTATGTTAAAAACAATATAAGTACAAGGATTTTTTTAGAAGGTAAAATTTAAAATACATGACAATAAAATAGGGTTCTACCTGGAGAAATGGAAATACTTAAATTGAAATGAATAAACGTTCATTTCAAGTTAAGTATTTCCATTTCTATCTTCTGTCATTCGTGGTCTATCTAAGATTCTTTATTGTCACTCACTAATTTTGCAGGCTTCGTCATTAGGATACGAATCCCTAAGATGAGTTTATTAAGGTACAATATATTTTTAAATCAGAAATAATTGCTTAAAGTTAAACAACCGGCGATCAGTTTAATGAGTTTCACGAGGTTCCGTGGAAAGCAGAGCGAGTCTCCTTCGCAATGATTACCAGGTAATAATAAAACATCCACAGGCCGCCTTTATCGCGCCTTCTCGATAACCATCCGTGACGAATTCGCACCACTCGGGCCTACGATACTCGTATACCCACGCAAACATATTATTAAAATGACTAATAACGTACCACCAGTATTCAAAAATACACCATGAGGAAAACGCGTCAAGATCACTTTTACAATGCAATCACTCGTTTTACAAGTTTGGTAATTCTCATTTTGACGTAAAACACTCGAGATATTCGTATCGATACTTTAACAACAATTATAATAATATCAGCCCAGTTTATCAGTTTCAGATTTTAAGAAGAGTTTTGGGCTTCGTAATTTATAACTGTATGTGACGGCATCTTTTTATGAGTGTTATTACCTTTGTATTCCTCTGGACATGACCAGATTATGTATGCCGATGTTTCAAAATATGAAACGATACGATCAACATGTTAATTCCCCGTAACAGGCTGCTAAAAAGCAACTGAACCGTTAAAGACAGTATAAATAATAAAATAACACAAAATAAACCGCGTTAGAATTCGATAAAACTGTTTTATTTCAAATATTATTATTCACTTATTTCTGTATATATATATATAAGTATATGTGTCATTTTATATAATTTTAGCTTTGCGTTCATTTCAATAACCTGTGTACAATTACTACATTATTACGAAATTAATAATTAAAAGTGTAAACTTATAATTGACCCTCTTCTGGTATATATCTGTATGTAAATTAACCATTAACTACCATTAACCGTAAGTTTCCCTAAAATATAATAAATAAATAAACTTTTGATAGTATCAAAAATGAAAAATATTTATGAACACAGTACAAATACTACGTAACTTATGACAATGAATTAGATACTTTTTACATCATACATGTGCGAGCCTGAGAAGACAGAAATATAGCATGCAGCGTTGATTTTCTGATAGGCGATCTATAGCGACTACACGTTACCCTGCATACACTAAAATACATTGTTTAGTTTAGATGTAGAAACAACAATAAGTATAAGATGTTTTTCAGTTAAACAGCCATAATTTGTCAGTTATTCAACCAATTATATCTATACATATAATGAAATCGTAACGAGGTGAAAACTGTACATTGCACATTTTTCAAAAAAAAAAAAGTTGATGTGAGTTCTAGGAGCGACGTCGAAATTGTTTTTTTTTTAGAATTTTTGTCTGTCTATCGGTTTATCTGTTTGACTGCTTTTTATTCTCGATGTCCGAGCATCACTTGATAACCGCTGAAACAGATTTGGCTAAAATTTTGCATGAACATGGTCATAAACTGCGCTACATACCATCACGCGATTATAGGTATGATAGGAGTAGTAGAGCAAAATCGGTGTAAACTAGTATTGATGATAACTTTATTATTACAAGGTAGATCTTTAAGAAATTTTGTAGTTCAGATATTGTCAAAATCCGGACTATAACTCATCACGCTATACCTTAAAGGCAATGAGCAGTAAAATTTAAAATCTCTAAACTCCACAGAGTTACGCACGTATAAAAGATAGTTGATTAGAAACACCTAAACATTCCATAATGAATATCATCACGTTATTATATTAAGGAATTGGACAGAATTGATTTCGATGTTACAAATGTCTTTATCTATTTCGAACGAATTGTCAATGTAAAACGAGTGCACCACATCACCTCATGTGGCCTGTTAAATAAAATAACTTAATACTAACGTGTTAGTATCTAAACTGTATTTTTTTACGTGCGGAAATCCCTTCGGATACCCCCCCGCTGGCCAGCGGGGGTGGTTATGTCGTGTCTCGACTAAAACCGCTGTCCTCCCCAAGTGTCCGTTGCCGGGCACCCCGGGTAAGCCCTCGAAAGGATAACCCCAGGGATTTATAGATACATGATATAATCTTAAGTCTATCAATATGCGCATCCACCCAGGTATCAATCTTTCATGAATAGGGCAATCAAATCGTGTTGCAATTAGCTTTAGAGTTCTGTAGCTAGTATACTCTCCTTTAAACGTTGACTTCGAATTTCTTTACATACATAATCAGCCATCAACAAGTGCCCCTGCAAACATGATACCTAAAGCACTGCAGTCTGGGGGCAGACATGAAAGCATTATAAAAATATTGTATTGAGGTTGCAGGGAAATGGCTGCCCCGCGGGTATGACTTAGCAATAGGCTGCTCGATTCAAAAGAATAGCTCGCCTAATAAATAAAGCAAATATTGCGTATTCTGAGTATTGTGTAATGCTGTGATTTAAGCTCCTTAACTCGTGTCATCATCATCATTTTAGCTTTGATCCCGGTTGCATTCGAGGCTTCCATCTCGCAGCCAGGGTTCCTCATGTTTGAAGATCTGATTTGATCAATGACAGAGCGATTACTTTTTTCATCATCATCTCGCGTTAGTCCCGGACGCTATGTTTCTCTAGTCAATTTTTTCTTATATGTATTTTATTGTAATGGTGGTCATGAGAAAGGTATTTCAATTTAGTCCGCTATATCTGCTGATATATCTGCTACCCAATTGACATTTTCATTTAAAAGCTAGTTTCCACAACGGTAACTAGATTAAAATATAACAACGAAAAAAAAACTTATCGAGTAAATAGTCAAAAACCCAATGCCTTTTTTTCAATGTAGGTATAAAAGTCTGAAAATAAAGTTGAAGAGCACGAGACATTTAATAAAAAACGTTGAGTGTTCAGCTAAGCCGGCAGAGATGACACAGTCATGTTTTTGTCACAGATCGTTCAACTCTCAACCATTCACGAATTCGGGAAACGGTATAACAATAAAAGATTATATAAAAAAGATACTTCGTGGTCGATACTTCTGTCGAAGTTTTTTCTTTCTAAAAGTCAATATTAAACTGAATCGTGGGATTAACATCAAACTCGTATATTACGACAATTTTAATAGTTACGTGTGCATTAAATACTTACTATATTTAATTACCAGCTTACGACTGCTTATGGTCATAACTTTTTATTTGCCTATGATAATAACTTCTTATGCTAAAAAAAGAAAAACGTAATCAGTCACACGGTGAGAGTTATGACATTATGCAGATTATGATTAAGGGTCCTTAATAATATTTTACATAAACCTTAGAAGAAGCGGAAGACCCATCTGTTCATATGACTATGTGCGTACTCGTAGGTATATTTATTTTTCATAAAAGGTATTATAAAGAACTGGAATGTTGGACCCGCACACGTGTTTCCCTATGCTAACAATCCCGGGATCTTTTATCGTGCCATCGGTCGAGGTCGTCAAGGTAGGGACTATCATTTTAGGATCGACAGCGTCTGGAATGGTATCCCGTATCTTGGACTACACCTTAGTTTCTTACTATCGAGCTAGTTGCAGTCAATTCAATTGATAGACTAAATATAAAAAAGTATAAATATTGAGAATTATAAATAGGTATTATGAAAGAAATCTAGAAGAATTTTGCGTGACATATATTTGGTTGCGTGGATACCGTCAAAGAAGAATGCAAAGCTTTATCTCATCGTGGGTATGTCACAAAATAATAACATCTGTACTATTGTATAACGCCAATAAGGGATAATGCTGTTCTACATTAAAAAACTTCACCGCTTTCAGTAGGACTAGGTAGGCATAGTAGGCGACGATCATTCGATGTGGCGTGACGATATATCCTAAATATTCTGCGTAGCATCTTATTTCTCAAGTATCAATTTGAATCGACTATTGAACGTACCTTTTTTTTTTTGTGCGGAAATCCCTTCGGATACCCCCCCGCCAGCCAGCGGGGGCGGTTATGTCGGTCTTGAACCGACTAAAACCGCACGCCGTCTCGGGTCTACAGACGCTGGGGTGTAAGGTTACCCATAGAGCATATCCCTCGCACTCCGACTGACCCTGGGCCATTCGCAGTGTCCCCTCTGATAACAGCAGAGGGATACCTGGAGCGGCCCCCACCCGCGCGGGTCTTGCAGGCCCGCCATATACCCCGACCCCCTCGTGCAATGGGGTCAGCTGGCCCTGAAAAGGGCCGGTTGGTCAGACTCTTGGCCGTTGACGTTGACGCCAGCTACTCCAGAGGAGCAATCAATGATGCGTCATCGCCCACGTTGCCCAGGGTGCACCAAACTTGGAGGTGATCCAATCAGTCGCACCCCCGACTATTGAACGTACCTACAAACACCATTTATGTCCATTGTAATTAGCCTTACCAATGTAATAATGGCAACTGTAGCATTGTTCCCGGTTGCACCTATGGCCATCGCCTCGGAACCCGGAATATGCCTACGTTTTCTCCTTCTTTTGGTTTTACTTATACCGCTTTTATGGGACACCAGAGTCTCATCGGTTAATCAGCAAGTGAGGTTGGCTTGGGCTCCAAAGATCTTGGTAGGGCCCCCATACACCTAGGGATGTGTAGAATGTAGAAGAATATGAAATAAATAAATAGCTATCATACTCATTAGATGGAACATAATATCTAGCACAGGCAGTAGCGCTCTTAGATTGGATTTCACCAGTGAAAATCCGTCAACTAAAATAAGTTTTCATGTTTTACTTGCAGAAAGTCAACAAGGAAAATGTGTTATTAGTTCGCCTCGATCGCTCTATCAATTGGTAATAAAGGTCTCTTTACTGTATCGGTGTAACCGTGGGCAACCGGAATCATAGATGGTGCCAATTATAAAATAATGTTTATAAGGAAATTAAAATATATTTTTGAACTGAAGTACCTTTGTTTTAATTGCTACACGGTGCAGCAGGTGTCACAAGTTATGAATGAATGCAATGCTATTTTATTGCACATTTATTTATAGCACTCCTGGTGATAATAATTAAATTATCCAATTAATTCGGTATTGTAAAAGATGATTTGAAATAAAGACGTAGGAACCCAAACTTTGCATCAGGTGGCGGACATTCCAGGACGATCTACGTCCTGCGCAGACGCCTCCATGAGCTCTGGAGATCTGGGATTGACGGTTCAGCCTAATCGTCACCCTAGCCTAAGCAGGCCCAGGGTTACTGCGCGTCGTGTTTCCGCGCGCACCTCTCTATAATAGGTAAGGAGGGATTTGGTGAGCTATGTTGGCGGCCATGGTTTGTCGAGATTTTAGTGATATCGTGGCATATTCATACATACCCACCAATACCTTGCGGTTTTAGTCAGTTCGAGCCCGACATACCCACCTCACTGTGAGGGTGCCCGAGTAATAAAGGTGCCCAATTTATAACACACCTGGGTTTTTTTTTAATATTCATTTCGTCAATTGACTGCTCCCCGATGGATGGTGAGAAGCCAGGGTGAAGTCCCGAAGATATGGGCCACTATCCTAGATGCTGACGATCCCAAAATAGTGGTCCCTACCTTGACGGCCTCAACAGATGGTATTTCACGTCCCGCTTGAAGAACCCGGGATTGTACGAAGAAGGAAACACGTGCGAGGGTAGAACATTTCAGCTCTTTATCGCGCGAAAAAGAAAGGAAGCACCGGACCGCTGAGTTTGCATCGCAGTACAGCAGTATTTTTCTGGATCGAAATAAAGACACGGGGGAATTGTAGCCGCGGAAGACGTGGTAAAATACAGCCAGAGAGGCAATGTCTTAGTAACCTCATCAGGACTCTCAACGATATGGATGGCACGCCGCTGCAATCTGTCGAGAGTGTCTAGTAAGTATAATATCCCAGAGATGAGAACAGTATTCTACGTAGCGGCAAATTTGTATCTTATAGCAAAGACACCGCTGCTCCGGTGTGAAAAAAAGGCTCACCTTGTTCAAAACTCCGAATTTTTGTGAAGGTGTTTTGATAACGTTCTCGATGTAGTTTTTATTGTTCAGTTAGTGATTTAGGTGCTAGATAAATTATGGGGTAGTTGATTGTCATATCAAATCAGTTTCTTTTTATTAAACGTTTTCTGGAAATTTGTATAAAATAACAAGGCATGACATCATCAAATAATTTAACATTACCATTAGTTATGTAATTTATCATTAGGTGAATGATTAAAAAATAATAAAAACGAGTATATAATAAAATAATAGGGTCGGACTTTTACAGCTCTCTTCCTATTCTTAATTGAATGAGTTCAGTTAAATAATTTATTTTAAATATAATGAACTATTCAATTGACGCTAATAATGTTATGTCATTTGGGCGGCATCACCTAGGTGAAATGGTACCGAGTTGAAATAAACAGTTCGTCATAGAGGTGTTATGGAGCCGGTGAGTCGAGGTGCTATACTACCTACTTGCTAGTCTCTATAATATAATTTGTTGTAAATTTTAGTAATCGTTACTTACAATATTATGTGTTACAGTATTATGAGCTACGGCATTCTCCTTTGGGGTAATGCCGCAGATTTAAATACAATCTTTGTACTGCAAAAGCGGGCGGTGCGGGCAATTTATAAGTTGGGCCCAAGAGTCTCCCTCCGAGAAAAGTTCAAAGAAATAAACATTCTAACTGTAGTTTCCCAATATATTTTTGAAAATCTTTTGTATGTTAGAAGAAACATTTCCAATTTTTTAAGGCTTTGTGATATACATAACGTAAATACTAGACATAAAAACAATCTTGTGGTTTGTAATAGTCGACTCCGCAAGATTAGTAATTCCTTTCAGGGTAACTGTATACGCTTCCACAACAAGCTTCCTAGTGAAATGAAGAATCTACCTCTTCATAAATTTAAAAGCCAAATTAAAAGTAAACTCTGCCAAAAAGGCTACTATAAAATTCAAGACTATTTAGACGACAAACAAGCTTCGATATGAACTGTTTGCTCTCTCTCTATGCTACTCAAATGAAATATTGTACTTAGGTTAAGTAAATATGTTTGTAAATAGACCAAAAAAAAAACAGCCCGCTGAGTTTCTTGCCGGAGTCTTCTCAGGACAGGGCCGCGTTTCGAACCGGTGGTCCATTTGCCAAACATTAGATTTTTTTTATGAGGTTTTGTAAGTGCCGTACTAATGGTCTATACATAATAAATGGTTTTTGACTTTGACTTTGACTTTGAATATTAGATATATATTGATGACTAAAGTGACTAAATAGTATTTATTTAAAAAATTATATTTTTGCTCAAGTAGTTACATAGGCGGACTAAATGGCACAGGCATTCTCTACCAGTCAACCAAAAGTGGGGTAGAGATAGACTCAGTAAGTGTTCAAATTGAAACTACCACTTTAAATAGTCCACGTTTACGCTTTGGATTAAGGTACAGTCGCCTTCAGAAGTAGCTGAACACTAACAATGTTACAAACGATCTTTTTCTCGATCTTCTTCTTCTTATGTAAAGTTTTAGAGTTACGTTGATCGGTTACTTGTAATGTGTTAACTACCGATGGCGAATATGCCACCTCGTTAGTTCGATGTCAGCGATATACAGATATAGATATGAGTATATGATTTTATAGGAACAGTTAGTACCTATATATACTAATTGCTTTAAAATTTCATTAAAATCAATAGTAACATTTTTCAATTGTGGTATGAATTATTTAAACAGCTAATATAAAAAATTTGGTTGGTAAATAACTTTGTAATAAAATGAAGTCTTAAAGGTGAGTACAATTTTAGGTCTTACCTCAGGGTAAACAAATTCAAATATTTTCGGCCAAAATTTGTATTTGTATACAACTATTTTAAGTTATTGGGTACCTTTTATGTTTGAACACTTTGTAACAATAATTATTCAATGTATAGAATAAATATAGTAGGTACTTCAATCTGTTTTTCGCTAATAAACAAAAGTTAGTTACTGTAGTAAGCGGTGAACGAAATTACTAGTATTTTCGTCAACCCCTTTAGCTAAGCTAAATTGTTGGTTGGAACCCGAGACTTCTCGAACGCAAGTCCGACACCTTAGCCAATAAGCTACCGCCGCTTAAATCTTTGTATTATATTGTCAGTTACATTACAATGCGGGCTTTTAATAACACTCATTCATCGTTAAATCGCTGTATAATTCAAATCTCCTTTTCTGTATCACCGTAATTTACATATGCTAAATAAAAAGCGGTGTCATCACAAAAGATATTTGGATGCAATATAAACATAATATCAATTTAAATTCCTTGTTAGTGGAGCGAAAGCCGACATCATACCTGAAGGTGCCAAGCTCCTATTGGCTGAGCGTTGGGCCAATAGCGTGAGCGGAGTACATGGTGTTCGGGGCGCTACATCCGGCCGGAGCGGGCGGGCGGGCCGAGTGCCTCGCTCGTCGCGCCTCAGTTCCTCTCCACACCTCGCACCGGACTGCCGTGTTCGTACAATCGCGTTGTTACTATTTCTGATTTGAGTAAAATAATTTGTCCTCCTGTCGTGGGAAGTGACAATGCCGCGGCCCTCACGTGAATCTTATGGCGATCAAAAACCTCCATATTCGTACATATCCTTGACGGCAATGGCAATTTGGAGTTCACCTGAGCGTATGCTGCCGCTGTCGGATATCTACCGGTTCATTACGGACCGCTTCCCGTACTACCGACGCAACACGCAGCGCTGGCAGAACTCGCTGAGGCACAACCTGTCTTTCAACGACTGTTTCGTCAAGGTGCCGCGTCGTCCCGATCGCCCTGGTAAGGGTGCCTACTGGACCCTGCACCCGCAAGCATTCGACATGTTCGAGAATGGCTCTTTGCTCAGGAGACGCAAAAGGTTCAAGCTTCAAAAGGGCGAGAAAGACAACTTAAATGCTGAATTGGCCGCGCTTGCCAGTTTTAACCGCGCATTCTTGGCACGGCAGGCCGGAGCACCACCACCGCCGCCAGCTATGCCTTCTGCTAGTTTATACACACCAGCACTTTGCCCTCAATTGAGTCCTGAGCCAGCGGAGATTCCTGAAGCAGCAGCAATTACAATGTTACCGCAGAGGCCACGACGAGCCTTCACAATTGAGGCATTATTGGAGCCCGACTCTCCACGATTGTCGCCGTCGCCACCTTACCCGCCGGTAATACCGATGGCGACGATGCCACGGTTGGAGCTGACGATGCCGAGCCCGTACATGCTGGCTGCGCAGCGTTACCACGCGGAGCTGCTGCAGGCGGCGGCTCACGCCCTGCGTCCCTGTTACTTGCCGCCGCCGCCGCTTCCCGTTGCGTGACAGCACCGATCACACACTACCTGCTCCAATGTTTCGTGCAATGTTAGATTGTAAGTACACATTAGTATTCTACAATTTAAGTGTTCGTCATATAAATCATTCGTTTTATAGTTTTTAATTATCAAAGTTTAAATACACCGTGGCGGTGCCCAATCCACTTCGGTTTCCTCTCTAACATGAAGTGATCTCCAAGATATTGAACTAAATGACTTGGTAGGGAAATTTAATGTAATAAACCTCCAGTGCATTTAATACCTAATTAATTATTTATTCTTTTAAAGGAATAATTGAGGCTATCAATTGGCCTACCATAGAATATTTCGTAGATGATTGATCTCTTCTGAGATTGTAACATCCCGTTTTAAGTGATCTCACTTATAAGATTTATGTAATTATTGATTAGATGCTAGATAGTTTAGTAGATGTGAATTATAGTTATAACTAATATATATGTCAATTGTGAGATGATTTTTGAACAATTTTTTGTATATCGTCCGGCAAATTTGATGCATTTGTACAATAAGCTAATCTGTTTTCCTAGAAAGAATTTTGTAATTGAAACAACCTGTCAATTTCAATATTCAGTACCGATTGCAATTTTAGTAGCACTTAATTGAGTTAGTTCTTGTAAAATATGTTGTTGTATATTCTGTAGTTGGATAGCATAAGATTGTTATTTATTGTAGTGGTGCGAACTGACTATATTGTTTCCTGGTTATTATTTAGAAGTATTGTCTGTAAATATGATTTAGATTGTTATAGCTATTGAGTAGGAATATTAAATGGAATTCATTTTACTGGCTTCGTTTTATTTTACTAGGGATACCAAAATGAATATTCATACGGAGAGTCGGTCTCTCAACAAAGTACCTATTATTAATAGTTCCCTCTATAATTTGCTCTCAGGTAAAAAACTAAATTTAATTAGTCATACTTTGGAATGACTATATTAATAGTTGTCGTTAGAATAAATTTTAGCTATCATAATTAAGTTGTAATCATGTTTAGAAATGGTTAAAAGACCTAATTTGAGAGATCTATAATAACTTAATACGATGTTTTACTATCTCTGCTTAGCAAGAAGATTAGAGAAAAAATGATCAATAGTTTAAAATAGTAGAAAAGAATCAAAGCAATCATACACTTAAAATTTAACTTGAAATTGAAAAACTGTTGACGTGAAGGATTTGTTATAAGCTTTAATTCGTTTAGATACTCTTAATTCAGAGTCTATCAGTTGAATTCTAAATCTAAATATCTTTCACTTAGGACACGAAATATTTAGTTCTTCCTATAGTCCCGGGCCCTTTAAGCGGAGTGTGAAAAAGCATCTAATGAAGCCGTCATGCTTAGGACCACTAGTGTAGCATTATCGATGTCTGTAATGGTGATCCTCATTACCATCAGGCGAGGTGAAGTCATATTGACGTAACCATTATGAAAATAAAACACTTAGCGTCATGAGCATTGAATATAGATGCTCCTTCAATTTCAAGTCTTTGAGAGCTTTTGGCTCTCAAGAGAAAGAATTTATCGTTTTGAGACTACATCTAATATACCTATGTAGTATATTTTACAAGCTTCAGATAGTCTTCGTGTGCGGTTATATAAAAAGTGTTAGAAAATTGAGAAAAAATGTGATCGAAGGTGGTCTGTTTCACGGTGTAACGCGGCGCGTCGGCCTCTGTTTGTGCACTAATAGGTCGTGATATTGGCCCGAGTGAGCCCAGGCAGTCCGCCCTGCTGCAAGCTGCTGACTCACCGGTCTCCTTGTTACACACATAATGCGCATTATTGGCTTGTTGAACATTTTTACTTTTTCTCCCCCTTTAATTTAATGATTGCGCGTACAATAGACTGCTTTCTTATTCGACGGTTAATTTCTTTTTGGGTTTCATTATGGAAATTTGTTGGTACATGGTCGGTGGTCTGTGTTATATTAAACGTTTTTCGTGTATATCAGAATAATGAAATAAGGCATTATGGTTTGAGAGTGGTTTCTAGACATTTATATATAGTTCCTAGGTATTAAAATGATAATTAAATTTGGCCTTTAAGTAACATTTGCCGAAATGTCAAACTGTAGCAAAAACTTTTAATCAAACAGGAAGTAATGTCGTTCTTATTCAGCTAAATCTATTAAGACTAAAAGCCTATCCCGTTATAGTAGGTAAATAATAAAGCTGGCAAGAATTTTGTAATAAGTTCAGCTGAGCCACTCAAGTACTATAGGTATTTTGAAATAAAATTAAAAATAGCTAGATTCGTTAGTTGAGATTGATGTGCCTATACGGTGCGATTCGTGGGCTATTGAAATTTCATGCTCAAAGTAGTGTTTAAGGCGCTCCCTAATTAAAAAAGTTTTTAAAGTCAAAACATCTTTTAGATTTGATGACCACGGTGTTTACGCCTAGACCCGTTCAAGAGCATGGCGCAAGAAATAATATTTTTATGTATATAAATAATTAATTCATACTGTAACCTTCCTAACACTGGCGCACACATACTCCCACAATAAGATATACACATTCAGTCACACACAATCACACTCGTGTATAAAATGCTTGTTTTTATTTTTATTCCTAAAGATGTTTATGATTAGGAGCATAGCGTTTTAAATCATAAAAATAATTTAATAATATAAGCCTATTAATAAATAAAAGTACGGTACGGTAGGTACTGTACAATCACCCTCAGAAGTCGTTTGGGTTATTACAAGTTACCATTCACCTTAGCTCTAAAATCTTCCAGAAAATCATAAATAAAACATGAAATATATTAAACTTGTCCTCTGTAGATTTAAAAAATACTTATACATTAATTTATTAATTTATTTATTTCAATGTTAATCGTAACGGTCGTTTGTAAATTTGTTAGCGTTCAACAACTTCTAAGAGCGTCTGTACCTATGTAGTAGGTTGTGATTATGAGTTAGACATATCATATGTTTGATCATTTACAGGATGTAGATATAATCACCTACAATATTTCAGTACAATATATAGTAGTCATTAAACATATATTTGCATAATATGTTTATGTGTTACCTACGCTTATACCTACCATATTATTTAAATAGCCATCTTTACTTATTTTGATTAACATGAGTATCCTGTTTTCTTATGTTTACGGTAATTAACACGATTATGGGATAGGTGTTTTTATGTAGGTACAGCCGCCCTCAAAAATTGCTGAACACTAACTTTACATACCATATTTATTTTGAAATAAATAATTTATGTGTGAGTATTTTATAGGTAAAGTGTATTATATTTCATGATTTATTTATCATTTTATGAAAGGTGTTAGAGTTAGGGAAATTAGTAACTTAAGCTACTTCTGAGAGGGGACTTCAGATTCAATCTGTTCATACCTTTTACTATCATTCTCTAATGTCTGGTATGCAAATTTGAAGCGTTGATAGCAATATTGAAAAATTATGCAATTTTACAATTATTTGACAAATTATGTTAAAGTATTCATGAGAACTGACAATATTACCAACCAAAATGAATTTGTTTAGATACTTGTTATAATTATACCTACAATTTTATTTTGTTTATTGTTGTATTTTGTGTATGTTAGTTAGGCACCGACTTAAAATTATCATGTCTCACGGAACTGCAAATAGGTAACTATTCTTTAATAAAGTTGTTGTGAAAAAAATTACTTCATATTTTATTTAATCTTTTATTGTTGTTCAAAATTCAATTGTTTTTGATAAAATGTGAAACATTCGCATGATATATGCATCATATCAGCCGTAGGAAGTCCACTGCTGAACATAGGCCTCCCCCATTGACTTCCATTTTGACAGGTCTGTAGCGGCCTGCATCCACCGAGTCCTTGCGTTCTTTACCAGGTCGTCTGTCCACCTTGCGTGAGGCCGTCCTACGGTGCACTTGCCGTCACGTGGTCTCCACTCAAGAACCTGCATGATATATTATGGTTTTATAATATCACATTTTATATATTATTATCTAGAAACCTAGAAATTCTAATATCGCATTTTAATGCTTGCTGATGGCGTGGCATAACTTTGCGCTTATGTCTTATGTTTAAGTGCTGTAATTAAGTCCTGCCTCGGTTTGATTTAAAGTCGGGCAAGGTTTTATTGAGTTTTTATGTTAGGATATATTGTGTATGTGCTCACAGAAATAGACTGGTAGTTTTTTTCGTGGGTGCCACAAAATGCTCTACGGACTCCTCTGTCCACTACGTCGGGGATAAACAAATGTGAGTACCTATATAAAAATGACTACCTTCTGTGTCACATGATATATGAGTTGAGTTCTACTTAATAGGTATGGAACTTTGTCAAATCAGATGAATAAATTTTAACTAGGTATTAGGAGCAGGGTTGGCAGGTGGGCCTGGGGGTGGCAGGTGAGGCCGCCTGTCACCCCATCAAAAGCAGGCCGGGAAGGTGGGACGACTAGCGCCCCTCCCCCAAACCAGGGCAAGACGGGGACACCGTGGTTCCCAAACCCGAGGGGGCCATCTCGAAACCGGAGATGGCCCAGGGTCAGTCGGGGTGCGAGGGATATGCTTTATGGGCAACCTTACACCCCGGCGTCTGAAGACCTCTCGGGTCGGTGTGCGGTTTTAGTCGGTTCTGACATAACTACTACTACTACTAACGTATACGCAAAGTAACCGAATTTATTAAATTCTCGTTAAACCCTCTACCGAAGCTAAATTCTAGATCTGTGTTTACTCGAATGAAATGTATTTTATTGGTTCTTACTTAATTTGTCAGCTTATGATATATAACGTACTCTATGAATAGATACCCTTAATTAGCCTTTATATTTCCCATCAAATCAAATGAAACTCGGTATTCGCATAAAATATACGCGTGTAGATAATATGTGCGATAGCCTGTATAAAGGTTTGTATGATTAACGTTAGTAATTATGTCTTTATTGATATACGGCGTGTGTTCAAAACATCGGGTTGCTGGGGCTTAACTTTCAACAATCATCAAAACATAAATATATTTGATGAGTTTTGGGTGCAGAATAATTTACGCTGGACTGGAACCGTGACACTCTTAACTCTGTTTGGATGCACTGCTACTGAGCTGTACGAGGTATAACTCTTACAAAAAAATATTGGTGGTTAAATTCCTCCGAAACGGCTCTACCGATTTATGTGATTATTTTTTCTGTATATTTGGTGGATATGAGAATAGGTAGTAAAGAATTTTCAGAATTCTATCACCATCCCCTAATTTTATACTTCGATCTTAATATTTTGTATGAATAATAAAAAGAATAGAAATAGAATACAATAGAAATAAACTTTATTGTAAACCAATCAGAGTATGCATAGGTACTTGGAATACACAGTCAACAATGTACAAATGGCGGCGGCTAAAAGTCATTCCTCCAAAAAAAGACAGGAAGATTAAAATCACTGATATTATATTATGCATTTTTATAGTTACGTTCAATTTATCTGATCATTTATACGGCAGAATTATATATACAGTATTATATAACCAAAGGCACATAATACGCTTGTTTCTTGAAATATTTTAAGTCAAAATTATTAACAGGCTCATGTATTTATCAGAATTTCGCGCAAATAGTAGGATAGGGTCCTACTAATATACCTCTTCGGCGTGGCGATACAGCGTTTGACTGCCATGTCTGAGGTCGCGGATCCGATTCCCGCTCAGTGCAAATATTTCTATGCATGAATATATCTATTTGCATTGGTCTGGGTGTTTCTATGTATAATATATATGTATTTACAAAATAACAATGTATTTAAGTATGTTTATCCGCAGTCGATAACATATCATACCCATAACACAAAGTAGTTAAGCTATGCTTACTTTGGGTCTAGATAGCGTTATGTAGATTATCTTACAATATTTATTTGTGAAAGTTTGTGAAGTTGTTTGGATGCTCGGAGATTTTGACGTTTGTTCGGAACGAATCCGCTGAAATTTAAAGGAATATATAATAGTGTAGAATAACACATAGGTTACTTTTTAGCCCTGGAATAGGTTACCATGAGTAGCGGGCACGGGATCACAATTGGGGATCAAAAATACGGGCAACAGCTATTAATAATTATAAATAATACCGGTAGGAAGAGTAGCCTGGTGGTGCTAAATACAGAGAACTTTATATCCTACTCAAAAGTTATCTGATTCAAAATTTAAAACTGCTCATATATCATGGACCAGGACTACTGCTTACTTAAAAGTTTTGATACGTTATAAGTAATTTTTTACTTTCCTAAAATTAAATAGTGCGTCCAAATATTCTTCAGTGCGGGCCTATATAGGATTGCCTAATCTAATTTGATATAAATATTTGCAGAATCACAGACAACACTCAAGTTAAATTTAATGTTAGTCAAACATTTCGTTGTGTCATGTTTTCGTTGGATGTTTCAGCTTGACACTGAAACCGCATCTTTAATACAACATGTATAACAACAATGTGTGCGAGTTCGTGCGTCGATTACAATAGCAGACCGCACGTGTCATAGTTGGACATGTGTTTTGCTAGTTTTTCCATAGTTTGTAACGTCAAGCACGTGTGTTAGGTATGCAACATCGCTTTTTTGTGTACTGTAAAAGTAAAATATTGTACTTATTAATTCACTTTTCACTGAGCAAGTGAAGCGTCTTGATTCAGCGGTTATGTCGGGCTTGAACATACTAAAACTGCACGCTGTCTCGGGTCTACAGATGCCGGGGTGTAAGGTTACCCATAGAGCATATCCCTCGCACTCCGACTGACCCTGGGCCATTCGCAGTGTCCCCTCTGATAAGAGTAGAGGGGTACCTGGAGCGAACCCCCCCCCCCCCGCGGGCCTTGCAGGCCCGCCATACCCCGACCCCCTCGTGCAATGGGGTCAGCTGTCCCTGAAAAGGGCCGGTTGGTCAGACTCTTGGCCGTTGACGTTGACGCCAGCTACTCCAGAGGAGCAATCAATGATGCGTCATCGCCCACGTTGTCCAGGGTGCACCAAACTTGGCGGTGATCCAACCAGTCGCACCCCTGAGAGGCTGTACCTATTGGCCGTAGTTTTCACCTATTCTTAACGAAATATAGTATTAATATGCGAATTATTATCGGAGGCATGGCGGAGGTTATTTCTTTTGTGTTTCTCGACATTGACAAGACATTCGTTTCCTCTCAAATGACATTAGTAAATATGTAGTAGTTAGGCCCTTCTTCTTCATTGGTATTTAAATAGTTTGCTTCTCCTTTGCCTTAAAATGACAATGAACTGTTTAGTCATGTACCTAAATAAGATTCAAAAGTGGTTTTTAATATTTTGCTTCAAAATCCGCTGCCAGCCGCGTCTTCAGTGAGGACTGACACTCACGGCTAGGATCGTTCACCTTCCATAAAGCGTGTCTTTCTGAAGCGGATATAAAGGCCTCATTACGATAAGACAGATAAATTAATTTATCAAACACTAGATAATTATCATGTAGACCATCTTTTATGAGCGATGAACTGGTTGGCGATGTGTCGCTGTCCACTAATGACATCAGCACCTCCGCCCGCGTGGAATTTTCTTCCCGTTCTCGCTTCCCATGGGAAACTATTTTCGAGATAAAAAGGCTATGTGTTATTCTAGACTATAATCGATCACTGTGCGAAATGTCATCCAGATCCATTAAGACGTTTTTGCATGAAAGAGTAACAAACTTTCACATTTATAATATTAGTATGATAGTAGGAAGTAGGATAATGTCCTCTAGGAATTATAAAATCACATACATCATCATTATTTTCACTTTAGTCCTTATCCGAGGCACTCTCTTCGGGATCTGGGATCCGGTTTCTGGCTTTTACATCTCCATTGCGCACGGTCTTGGCATGGCCATCGATGGTAGTGAGAACATTGGAGAAATTACTTCAGTATACGTACAAATTAAAAAGGTATGAAAATATTTTACTGCTGAGCAACTTTTGTCATTGAATGTACCTGTACCGATCTATATTAGATATAGGTACAGTTCGCTTGTATACATATAGATTGTGTATGATGATGTATGATGTATACAACCGACCTTTCGACGAGTCGATGAGTAGCGATTTCGGTTGATCCAACCGCAAATCACTTTACAGGACCACCCGCTAGGTTAATGTTAAGATTGCCTGAAAATTTCATCAAGATCAGTCCAGCCCACAGAACTAAATTATTATTAGATTTGTGGTCCAGCTCTTACGAAGAATGGGGCTCGGATAAAAAAAGAAGTTGGTTGTTGGCATATACCTACACGTATATACAATTGTCAACTTCAAACACTGTTTGACCAATCACCTTGAAGTTACTAGAGCTTAGACACGTTTTCACGTTTTATTCTGAAAAATAAGCCTTCGGGCAAAACAAGAAAAATATATAAAACGTGCGTATGGCTGTCACTATACAGTGTGTGTGTTCGCCTGACTGCTCACCGAAAATGCACCCAGGCATCAACTAATGTGCAAGGCCTCAACATTAGGTGTTGACTTTTTCACACCTTTCGTCTAACGATGAAACCTTCTCAGCAAGGTAATCTGGTTAGGTATGAAGGAATTGCATCAGTTTATGATGTACTTCCCACGTAAGTAAAAAATGTACAGTATATATCTTTCCTAGCAAACTAGTCTACGGAATGTCTTTCAAGGATATCTATTTATCATGGGTTAACCTGCAGAGCACTGAAGGCCAAAGAATTGGCAATGCATTTATCTTTATCTTTCGCAATGTATTGCTATTTTTGGTTAATGTTATACTGAGGAAGAAATTGGTCACCTATTGAGATACATTTTCGCATTCATCGTCCGGTCAACCAGTAACAAATAAAAATGACGGCTCTTGAGGCTTATAAAGTAGCTAGAGAAGTATTTATACATCCCTATAACACTAATGAATGTCTCTACCTCTTATGAATATAATATCATGGTGTATATTTATATGTAATATGATCAGTTAATATTAATTATCACAAAAACTGATACGAATACCCCCGTATTACGTGTTCAAACAATGTTTCTCTTGTTATTTATCCGTCAAGTTTTTATCCAAGCAATCCAAATCACATAACAAACAATAAATATTTGTAGAGGCAGCTGTTGGGTCGGATTATTACACGAACCTAAAATAATAATCGTCCTCTCTTAGCACTTCTGTTGATGTTTTTACCCCGAACACCTTTGCTGGCATCGCTGTAGCCTATAATTTCGAAATTAATATCTAACACATTGTGCCTATCTGCTCGTCCCTCGATTCGCCGTTTTTATAGCTTTTCCAACACCATAACTGCTAATTATTTTTGCCGTGAACCGCCCTGAGGTATCCAATTTTTTTACCAATATGGAATTTGAGCTCTGCTGCTTTAAAATCAAGGCTTCAATTTCATTTTTCTAGTATATTAATCAGCAATCTGGATAAAGTATGGATTAGTTAAGGAATTTTCGAGGTCGTATGTAACGACATCCGCTTGGCGATATATTAAGGATGGATGGGCCTGTTCTTGAATCTTTGCTCATTTCTTTGTCATTGATAACTTAAATCTGATACTATCATCATTAATTAAATTTATATTTAAGTGGCGATAGTGTAATGACTATTGTAGCAGAATAACGATAAATATAATGCATGTTGGAACTCCACTGAGTATAAGTATTACAATGCGTTAACTCACACAAAACCCATGCACTTAGCTTACTTCGAGGTGATAACAAAAATAGGCACCTACTATTAATGTGTAAATACATATAATTATAAGTAATCTTTCTACAAATATATACATGTTATAGCTGTAATCACTTTTTGGAATGTTGCAAGAGGCCTGCGATGCGGAATAATTTCAAGAGGCGTTTTCACATTAAAACTCCTTATTTTTACCAAACACTTGTCAATGAAAGAAAACAATTCAGTTGACCATTAAGTATATTGTAAGCGTAGTATCACTGTGTGTTAATATAAAAGACCATAAATAGCATCTGATGGCCGTAACAGGGACCGTGGAGGATGAAATTCGTTATAATTGAATTTCTAGCTTTTAGTTAGATCATGGATTCTCTTTTTCACTAACCGCAGTGGTATTAGATACTCTTAAAAATTGTTTAACGTCTTAGTCACACATTATTCTCATTTACTTAGACTTAGTCCTTTATTTGATCTCAATAAGTAGGTCATATTTGAGACAAAGTAGAGAATTATTAATTTTAATCAAGACTTATCACGTTTATACATGTTAAGATGTAACTTGTTTATGTATTAACACTACTGTTCAGTGCGTGAACCGAGCGAGCGCAGTAATAAAAAAAACTACTAACTAACAGCTCTGCTACCAGTCTCCTTTAACCCGGAGACAAGGGTGAGGAGTGAGACCACGAGCAGGTAGTATTCAAGCCGTAGCCCCACCACTCACTTTCACGCAATCACTACTTCGTTCCGAAGCGTGATCTAAAGCCGACAGTGGAAACGCAAATAAAATTAAAACTTAATATCTAACTAAAATAAAGTGTCTAATGATCTGGATCTACACCAAGGTGCAGTCAACAAACGGTACAAAATCATTAATCAATCCCAGGAAGTCGGTACGAATATAAAGCGGTTCAAACAATAAAATACCGCTATTTTATAAAAACCGGTTAACCGAACCTACTAAAAACGCTCGAAACATCAAACACCGGAAGTCGGCACGAATATAAAACGGTTCAAACAACAAAATACCGCAATTTTATAAAAACCGGTTATCCGAACCTACTAAAAACGCACGGATACAAACAAATCAAATCATACATTACTTACTTTCAATTTTATAGCAAGTAAACACAAATAAATATCTATTCAGACCTCCCGGCGGGTCCAATCAAACATGAATAAACAAAAATTCAAAGTTAAACAGAATTTTAGCACTTGTTTCAAGAATCAAACTAGCCGCAATTGAAACCCGATTGAAATCGACCAGGAAATATTTTAATAACAATAACAATTCCAAGTTTTAATGTGAAAATAGTCAAAGTCGGTTTCACCAAAAGGCAAAATAATACCGATAAATTAACACTCAAAATGGCGGATTCTTACCGCGTGTTGAGTTCCAAATTGCCAACCAAAATTAAATCATTCCGTTATTTATTAACAACAATACATAAATTATATTACGAAATGGGTGACTGACCTTCAATGGACCGGGATTCAGCCGGGAAAGTAGCAAAGATTGGAAAGAGTGCCTATCTAGTGTATCTAACTATATGTGACATGAATGTACGTGTAATTGAATATGCAATAAACTAATTATACAGTAAAATAAAATGTGAGATATACTTCCCAGGTGGGTTCCACCGCAGCAATGTTCCAAGTCCAACGAACGCGATGGGCATATTCATTTTATTTTAACGAAGAGATAACTATCTTGGCAATCAATGTTCACCATTACTCTACATTCAACAAACAAATCAAACAAAGTTCTTTCGAAGCGCGTGGAAAAACTAATCCAAAACAATTGCGCTAGCACGGGATTAACGACGAGCACTTATAAAAAAAAAAATCTTTAAGGTAGCAACCTTAAAGAACTTTTCAAGGCGACAGTCACCCGGTGCACCTTGGCTGGTACAGGCGTCGTTAGCCTCGTATACCGCGGTGAGTACAACATATAAATACCTACGATTAAAACTAAACAACTACTGATCTTCTTTTGTTGTTCTTCTTCTATTTCTTCGGCATTATATTTGATAATTTGAAGGAGCTGCTTACTCTTTAGAATTTCTTTAATTTTTATTGTGTGGTTCAGAATACAGTAATAAAAATTAAGACATGTAAGAGCTGTAAGCTTCGTGAAGGTGGTGCCCCTCTGCAGTAACCTTTATAGAAGCGATAGAATATACATAAGCAGGCAGAATGTCTTCTATTGTAAAAAAAATATAAATATCTCTAGTAAGTTTTGGTTGGTTCAGGGAGACTCGTCTCGTTTTGTATTCAGAAACCTCTGCCCACAAGTAACGTGAAGTTTGCGACTTATTAAGAAGCATCCATTGTTTGTTGAACATGTCCAGCTACCTAATTAGATGTTTTTTTATCAAAGGATAGTGTAAAATTACAATATGTACAGCAGTATGAAAACAATTATGAAAATAGAAGAAGTAGAAGATGTCAGAATCATAGCAAGTGAAAAGATACTGTCTCTACATACTCCAGTGGGAAAGAGACGTTATTGTATGTATGTTAATGCAAAATATAAGCTTCTAAAAAGCGCCTTACCTTCTAAACATAGATGTTTTATGCTCCTATTGACAATAGTTTTGAACTGACATACCTATGGCTTCTTATCTCATTTCTTAGACATAACATAACATAACATAAACTCACGCCTATATCCCCGAAGGGGTAGGCAGAGGTGCTAGCACCCACATTTCGCCAGTTTATGTTTAGGTCCCAATGTAATAGGTGGCGAGCCTATTGCCATTAACCGGGCACTTATAAACCTGCGATAAATACACACATAATTTTCTTAGAACAATCAATTAATATAGTTACTGATGTCACAATACGCTTACAACCATCCAATAGAGCGAAACGAAATAAGAACAATGTGGTCACGGTGATCAAGGCATCGACGCATTGTCAACGAAAGTCTCTCGTGTCGGTCTGTCGGTGTACGCTTGTCGGTGAATGGGCGAGGTTTCGGCAAAGCGTCGGCGTCATGGTGCGAGGCGACTTCCCGCGGTGTGGTTCCGGCTATTGTATCTGTGGACACGCCCCTCGTCCTATGCACTTCAAAACTTGATTTCTATTAATCTAGCATCTATTATAATTTTCTTCTTGTTTAATGTATGTGTTATTTCTATAGATGTGTCGTTTGTAAAAGATTGTTTCATTAGACTTATGATTCCAGTTCCTAAAGTAAATAAACAGAACTGCCTTGGTGATGTATGCAACAGGAATGCCTTTGGTGAAGTTTAGATTTTTTAGGGCGAAAAGACAACTCATGCTTAAAGGACAGTTCAGTTATTTACTGATGATGATGATAATCTCATAATTTCTAACCCGTTTAGTTTGTTCGAACATGCGTATGCGTAAATACAAAATTAGAATTAAGTCCAGTCCTTAACTTTCAACAAGACTATTCGCTGAACTGGGCAATTGGCCGATAATCATAACGGTGTTACTTATTTATATCCTTCATAATGTGTCTACTCAGTATCACATCAAGTCACCTTACAATGTACCAAGATACACCTGTTGATAGTAATGGTGGCACTCCTTGTTGTTCGTACATGCGTACCCGAAGGACCAGTCACATAAAATATCCAAGGAATTATGTTCTATCGAGACGATGATTGATAAGATCTAGGAGTCACTGCAGTTAAGTTATTCAACATTCCATATTTATGGACAAGAATAATTGATATTTATATATTTATATACATATATGTACGTATGTTGATAGTTTCTCTTAAAAATGATAGGTATATATTACGCAAGTAAAGTTGTAGAGTACAGCTAGTTACGATGTCGAGTGACAAAACGTATCACTATTAAAAAAAACAGATAGTACTTAAAACAGTCTTGAGTAAATTTTATTAGAAATTACGATATTACACTGGACCACGCTCATTGAAGCGTTATTCCTGAGAAGGTAGCTTCTACAGCTCGTTTCCGTCAACAAAACGTATACGCTCTTTACCAATTCGCCAACCTTGACGCTAATTATTATATTATTTTATTACCTAATTATGTCACTACCACCACTTGGCTCAACTTCCTGTGGAAAATCAATTCAATGTTCAAATGCATCCTGTGTTAGTACCTGCCGGGTAATATCTTTTGTGATTAATAAATTTGTCGGTATTCTATAGGCGGCCTTTGTTTTATTCTGTTTCTTTGTTTTGTATTTTATCACCTAAGTAGTGCCCTGGTCTCGTGATATTTACCTAAATAACGCGTGTTTTAAGTTTTAATTAAATAGTGATTTTATTTATCATCGGCTCGCAAATATATGCATAAAGTTTCCAATAGATCCGACAATATGGAAGTAAAGGATAATAATTTATTACAAGATTGCATACAGTTTATAAACATAATTTGAATTACTGACGGACCAAGTTTATAGGAGAATAATAATAATAATACGTTTTTAAACAGACGATAACAGCGAGACGAAGGAGAGAGTCATACTACCGCATAACTTTACCGAAAATACATACCATCACGTAAAACTAAAATCAAATTGAATCTTTAAGTTAAATCTAATTCAGTCTCTACTATAGGTTGAGAATTCTTGAGCTGGTGTGACCCAGAGACGCAGTTAAGACCTGAGGTTGAAAGTCGTAGATCACTTACACGCATCATAGGTTTTCTAAACATTTTTTCTATAAGAACTTATAACACTATACATAATTAAAAAACTGAGTTATAAAATGTCTAACTGTCAATCTGTCTGGTCTCTCCTTATAACCATTAACTTCTAATTGTTTGCTAATACCGTTTTTTGCACAAATCCGGCATTATGCCTGCTCCATTATTTATATTCTGGTCTAATAGAGCGTATCTGTCACGATAAACACTGGGAGGAACAGCTTTATTTCATTGATTTTAGAGTTTAAATTCTATCGCAGTTTGTATGGCGAGTATGTGATATATTGTGGCCATGTTGTCATTAGGTCACGTAAGGTAGGGTAGAAGATGGCTTGCCAGCGGCCGCTGATGGTGTGAAATGAGTGGTCGGCCGATGGTGCCGGTGCCTTTGAACTCACCGCCCGATACCGTTTTGTACGAGGTAGTTTTTGTGGCGCGCGTTTAGGATGCGACCTCTTTTTTGTAGATGTTTGTAATGCCGAGTGTGTGGGACTTGACACGTAGGTAACTATTGTTAATTCATACCTGTTTGTTATTGTTGCATTCCTACCTTGTAATGAGCCATTTTGTGGGGAACAGATGCGACGGACGGACTAATTTTGTTTGGTTTTCTTTTTAAGATTTAATTTAAGAATGTATTTGGGGGGATATTGTTGTCGTGCCTATCGTGTGTTTGGTTGATACTAATTAACACAGTACATGCACAGGAAGGTGAAAAACGTGAAAGGCGGTTTCTCTTGCGGTGATATTTTTGTTCCGATTCAGAATTTAAAGAGACATTATTTCTTCATACATGTTGGTAATTGTTTTATGTTCAAACGTTCTCCGAGATATAATTGCCGCATGCAAGGAAGCGAGTATCGATATCCATTAGACAAATGGTCACTTACTTTATGTTAGACACTTGTAACGATTTATTTAATGTTTGCACGCGAACTTATATAGCATCAATTAGTCGAAAGAAACATTTGCATAAATTGAAGTGCTAATCATAACTTAATTGCGTTTAATTGTGTAAGTTATTTTGGATTTCTACAAAAGTGATAAAGTGTAGATTTTATTAGATTTTATTACAATTATTTAATGGATCTATGAACGTTTATTAAATATGTTAACTACCGTTTCTGCTTTTGATAATTAGTGAATTCTGAAAAGTTGATTGCTTTTTATTTTATTAACTACTGGTTTAATAGAAGGAACGATTAGTCCATCACTATTAATACTTTTAGTATCACCATTTAAATATTTTTCTAACTATAGAGCATATATGTTTACTAGTTTTTAGAGAAATCTATTATATATCCTCTTCAAAAAACTAACCGAAATATAAACTTTCGTTCACATTTGTAAAATAACGTATCTACATTATGGTTCCTTATGTGAAGTTATTTCAAGGAATAAAGTGTTTAGGATTATGTTCAAACACATTCCTTAGTCACATTAACAAATTATTATTATTACTTACATGCTGTTTACAACCAGAATAGCTAAGTTTATGGTATTGAACTTTCACCAAACTAACAGTAGAAATCAAGCATGTACGGTAGAAATATATAGACAAAAAATAGTAAGATTTCTGTGGAGTGGAGAATTTAGCAACGTCAGTAATTTCTTACCATATTACGGATAGTACGATTATTTATCACATTATAGAATAAAAAATACAGCTGAATTGAAAACCTCCTCCGTTTTTGAAGTTTGTTAAAAAGTGTTGAATGTATTATATACCTAACACTTTTAGTAGTTTATACTATAACTAAGAAATTAAATATTAAAATTAGTAGAGAAATAGCTCTTTATGGTATATAGCATCTTAGAAGTCGATCTCTCGGGGTTGGTAGGTCAGAGGGCGGTCGCTCCCATAAGCCAAATCAACTATATTGTAGCCCCATAAAGTACGACGATGAGGATCTAGTGCAGGATGTCAGCCGGATGTCAGCCGCTCCCATAAAAGCCATGATAAGCTAAATTAAGAGAAAGAGTAGGGAAGTGTAAGCTTTGGATGCATCCAGGACCAATGGTGTTAAAACCTCTGACATATTATATTATAAACACGCAGAGATATATTTTGGCCATTGTAGCTGCACCCTAAGGTTTATATTTTGTCGGCGTTTTTACTGAGTTCGTAGGCGATGTGTTAACGACTTAACACTGTTTTGCATCATTTGAATAACTGAATGTTTAATCCTGGCAGTAATAACAAACTGGCTCGATTTGGTGTCAAATTGGATGATATTTTAGTGTTTTCATATATAAATTTGTAGGAATCTGTACTGTGTTGGTAAGCGTTGCAGTTTTGGTACCTGCTACGATAAGCTGGACCCGGTACCAAGCATAAAACAATCATATAAGTATCGATAAGTACTTTGAACATATGTATCTTTAGTGGAAGAAACTCAGTCGTTGTTCCACTCGCTTGCAATTAGACATACCGAACAGGGTTGTAAGGGCCCCACCAAGACCTCCGAAGTCAAGCTAACTTCGCCTGCAAGCCGGTACACCTGCTAATTAACTGACCAGTTCTGCGTAGACTTTCCTCTTGGGGATGAAAGGTGAGCTGGCAGTTTCTCTCATAAAAGCCGTGTAAGCCAAATCCAAAGGAAGAGACGGAGTAAACGGACCCTGAGCTCCGAGATGATAGCCCCGAGGCTCATCTTGACGTAGATCCCGGTTGCATCCGAATGCAACCGGGAACTACGCCAAGATGATGATAATGACGCATGTTAAATTTACACTGAGCGGGGTCGATCCCGCGACTTCTGGCGTAGCCGTCAAACACTATCGCCACACCACACACATTTAGCTCATCGACATATGCGAGATGGCGTTTTGATTACATGTTTAAGAAACAGACGGCGATTTGTTTAAAGTAGAATATAATTCACTGATAACCCAACCTGTCCCTTACAAAGGACAGGGTTAAACAGAAAATAAATTTTATATACAGGCTGTTGTTGTAATACAAGGACTTGTATAGAGGTTAAGAAATTACTTTTTTAATCTTTAGTAGAGTGGTGGTGTATTCAAACTAGAGCCGGTTGAAAAAAAATGATATTTTTAAATGAAGCTTTTATTTTGTTCGGTAGAGGTGAGAGGTTTAGCACTCACTGTGCCCCAGACTCCGGAAAGGGCACTGGAGATCTGACAACGATCTCCGGCTTCTATGAACGCGGGCCTGTGGGAACAGTCCTAGAGTGCCATCGCGTCCTGTTCCCTGCGAGTCTCTTTATATGGGAGGGAGGAATTGAAATCTATATAATGCGTCAGCGTGGTCAGTGCTGGCGGCTAAGGCTGGGGGCTGAGGGCGGTGGTAGTGTCCTAGGGATTACCTTACTAGGTCGTACCTTTTTTTTTTTTTTTTTTTTCGTGCGGAAATCCTTTCGGATACCGCCCCCGCTGGAGAGCGGGGGGTCTCCAGCGGGGGCGGTTATGTCGGGCTTGCACCGACTAAAACCGCACGCCGTCTCGGGTCTTAAGACGCCGGGGTGTAAGGTTACCCATAGAGCATATCCCTCGCACTCCGATTGACCCTGGGCCAGCCGGTTTCGAGACGGCCCCCTCACTTGCTCTCCACTGTGCCCTCTGCTAATCAGAGGGATACGTGGAAAGCTTCCGAACAGCCCCCAACAGGGCCGTCCTCGCCTCGGTCGGAGTTGGCCGTAGGCGGCAGCGTCTCTCCCGCCCTAGGAGAGAGGCGCTGCCGTCTCCGTTGCCCAGGGTGCACCGCGTGGAGGTCCCCAACCAAGAACCCCATACTAGGTCGTACCTGGTTCCGCGGCAACGCATGCTTGACACCATGCGGATTCAGTTAGTTCAGTTCTGATCACCTCAACATTAGCCCCAGAGAGGCAAAGCTCGATGTAGTCGGAGTCCGCAGGTAAAAAGCTGGTATAATACGATGCAAAAAGCTTTCAATTTAAACGGATATTCTTATGTTATAGTTATTATGACATAATTTAATTCTTGATGTACTTATAGAGCGCTACCATGCAAATCAGGTAGTAAAGTGCATGGATTATACTATCATTATCTCATTTCTTCACTTCACTTCACTAAACATTAGCTTAGATATCCTGTGACACCTACAGCATGCTCTTATTCATTGGTGTCGCGCGGGTTTCGATTCCTGTTCAATACAAATATTTGTATGTTTGAATGTGTCTATTTGCATTGCTCCAGGTGTTTCTATGTATAAAAATGTATATAAGTATTTAGGGAAGAAAGCGGGTCTCAGTGTGTTTATTCGAGTTCTAGAATCCGAGGTACAAGCACAGATTACTTAATAGTTGGTATTGGCTATGTTTAGTTTGGGTCTAGACAGTGTTGTGTCAAGTTTCTATGTATGTACCATACTTCATTTTATTTCATTTCATTTCATTTCAAGAACCATACTGAGGTACCACCGAATCTGTGAGATGACCAAAATCGGAACTACGGTTATCACCGTCAAATGTCATTCAATTACACTACAGATTAGTGTTCTCAGATTTCAAATATTAATTACCGAGTGAACGGATTATTTTTCATTTTTTCCCAAGTATTAACTAATTTTTACATCTTTCACCGACTGGGCACTATCGCTAATGTTAGATAGGCTTTTCATCAAATGTGAAAGTAGGTTACAGTCGAAACTAAATGGTAGCCTTTAGCCAAAAAATCTAATCAGTGGTTCCGTAGAACCATGGCGAGATTATTAGGTGATATAACAAACTTTGTGTAATGTGAAAATGGAGTCTTACTAATAATAATTTATGCTAACTTTCTTGATTTTATTGCCAATCAAAATCAATAAGCAACACTGACGCTACAGTGACACCACCTTTAGTTCACAGAATCGTTGGTACGACTATATCACAGATGTCACTATATTTCCTATGTTGTGTTTAGTATTATTTCTCTGTTTTGATCTTTTTTTAAATAAATAATTTAAGGAGGTTTATTTAAAAATATGAAGAATAGTACAGGAACTGAGCCACCGGGGTTTTTACCTACCGGCTTATATTATTATTAAAGTCACCTCAGACTCGTTAACAAAATTTTCTAGGCATAAATATTCTTTGGGTGATAATGCTTCCGTTGAATCTGTAAAAAATTATTTAACATCTGTACAAAATTATTTCATGGTACCTATAGTGAAATATGTTGTATTGTATTTAAGTATTACTTACGAACTCTTTCTACTGAATAGATGAAAATCAAAAACAAATCTTTAAAAGATTAAAATAAAAAAACAATAAAACACCCACTGTATAACTGTCTACAAATATTGACAAACGGAGCAAAGAACCAGTTGTTTGACAAACAGACGCCGTTTCACACCCTGTGTTTATTTGCGCATTACGTAAGGCGCCTGTGGATCTCCCTTGCCTTCTCACTTTCCCCTCAAGGGCCGCACTGCTTCTACAAATTAGTTTCTAAGTAATCACTCATGATTGCTGAGCATAACCACAAAAACCTGTAACTGTAATTTTCATTAAACCTCACTTTTATAATAATTAAGCCGAGACTTATGATCATAGAACTCATAATAATTATCAGGAGTTCTATGCTTATTATATTCAGAATTTAAATTAATCAGATACGGTGGCCTACAACCATTATAGTAACGAAATTCGGTAAGAACATTACCAAAGCACCGTCAATAAATTAATAATATTTTTAAGTTACAGCTATTCGATACCAACAAAAAAAAGCGGCCAAGTGCGAGTCGGACTCGTCCATTAAGGGTTCCGTAGCTGCAAGTAACATAATAATGATTTTTCTTAATTTTTATATTTGAGTTGATTGAATGAAAGTTAAATTGCGGTTTACGATTTATGACGTATTCAAAAAAAAACTACTTACTAAAGTAGGGACAAGATAATAGGTCACTTTTGACAGATGTCAGTTTTATATTCATAGTGACGTGACCTGCTTAAAAACATCGATTAAATGAATGAATCGAATGAATCGATACAGACTTGAAACATATGTGAATTTTTAAAATGATGATGCGAATCCCTGTCCCATTATTATTTTTTCTTTCATAAATTAAAGGAACAAAATAAGACAAGTACCTACGTAATTTAACAAAAAAATTGCTTTTATTCACTTGAACTATCGGAACTGCTATCTTCATCACTGCTGTCAGCACTCAGAGATATTATTAATTCATTTTCAATAATATTGTCTATTCTCACATCAAATCTTGTAAAATTATTTTCTTTGTCTTCTCCACGACTTTTCGCCAGTCTTCTGTAGTGACTTCTGCACATGCAGTTTGTAGCAGAGTCATCATTTTAGCAGTACTGAAGGGTGGTTCAGTATTGTTCCGCGCTGCATGACCCTTTATTTGTGCCCAAATAAGCTCGACGGCGTTATACTGGCAATGGTAGGGAGGCAATCGAATAACTTCGTGTCCATGCTCTAGGGCTAGTTCATCGATTACATAGCGGAGCTTGGACGGCTTAGTTGCTTTTACCAGATTTAACAACTCAACTTTTAATAAAGTTGGACTTGCCTCCACACCATTTCTTACCAGCCACGAGACAATTTCTTGCTTTTTATTTGCTTGAGTTGGTGGTTTATCAACTTGTACAGAATGATACGGAGCATTGTCCATTATAATTTTCGATGGGTTTTCTAAGCTGACTAGCAGCTTCTCAAACCACTTTTTAAAAACATCAAAGTTCATTTCCTCATGGTAATCTGTTGTAGTTTTAGAGGCGAATGCGAGGAGGCAGTCTGGAATAAAACCTTGAGAAGCTGATCCCGCGTGACATATAATAAGTCGGGCTCCTTTTCCCGATGGAACTTTTGAGGTGGAGGCCGCTGTATCATCGGTCCATGTCCGCGCAACCGTATGGTTCGCATTCAACCATGTTTCATCAATAAACACGACATTGTCCCAATCCGTAATTTTATTTACCTGACGTAAGAATGTTATTCTCTTCAAAATAATGTCGTAGCGTTCTAGCAGGATTTTCCGCTTGTCGGATTTTTTAAATCTAAAGCCAATCGATTTTAAAACCTTTGATAGAGACGATTTGCCTCCAAAAAATAAGCCTGCGCCTTTTAACGAACTCAATAGCTTTTCCCGTGTAGGATATTCTTTTCTCGAGTAATATCCATAAATGTGGTTGCGAATTGCAGCAGCATCAAAATTATCAACGTCAACAATTTTCTTCTCCCTCTTTCGTTTTTTCGGTGTACGTAAAGTATTATCTTCTGAGCCTGATGGTCCGTATTTCTCTTTCAGAATTTGAGTTACTGTCTTCTTCCCTATGCCCAATGCTTCGGCAACGCGTTCTCTCGGTGGTTTCAATGGTAAAAGAGGCCCATCGTTAACTGATTCACGTCCAAAATAATTGTACAATTTCAGCACTAGTTCGCGAGATTGACTGTTTAGAGTTTTCCCCCGTTTCGACATAGTAAGACTGTAATGTTTTTCTTGTTTAATAATCGTTAAGCAATCGGAGTCCAATTTATAGCCAGGTAAACGTAGTCAGTAAGATCAGTTCAATGAAAAAGCCGGATCAGAAGAAAATAACAGAGAGCACACCAAAAACGCACAGTCACTTCGCACAACAACAAAAGACTGCGTCATCATCATGTTATGGCGACATGACATGCGTCATCGACAGGCACTGGTGTTGCCAGCAACATCCACCTAAATTGCACCCAACATCAATGACCTTTCTATTTAGTTATTTTTTTGTATTTTTATAGTTAGTTAAAAGAATAATAAATATGTATAATTAGGTTTTATTATAATCACAACGTGGTTATAAATTTCTGGTGATTTTTCTTCACAAGTAATCATTGCATTCGATTCAACTTACAGTCCTATCAGCTTTCGATTTTTAGAGTAACATCCCTAGTGTTTAAAAAGAAAAAGGGTTGACTGACGCAACATTGTAACGACGTTCAGTTCTTTAGATCAGAAATTGTTTATTATGTTTAGAATGGTTTATTAGTGAAAGCAAATCGTAAAATTACTCATATCGGTCATTATTACAATAAATATGTAAACGTAATTGAAAAAAGTTAAGCAATTGTGCAGTTCTTATTTTATGCCCGCCGTTACAAGGTTACGTTGTTGAATTTTGATGAAATGTCAAAAGTGACCTATTATCTTGTCCCTACTTTAGATCTCGTTCAAACCAATTTTCGTTAGAAGTTTACATGGTAATTTTTTTTTTTATCGTGCGGAAATCCCTTCGGATACCCCCCCGCCGGCCAGCGGGGGCGGTTATGTCGGGCTTGCACCGACTAAAACCGCACGCCGTCTCGGGTCTTCAGACGCCGGGTGTGTAAGGTTACCCATAGAGCATATCCCTCGCACCCCGGCTGACCCTGGGCCATCTCACCACTAACAGCATCGCTCATCCTGTCTCCTCTGAAAGCAGAGGAGTACGGAGAGCGATGTGTTCCCGCCACGTTGGGTATTGGCCGACGATCAATGCCAACCCTATGAAGGGGTGAAGGGGAAGCCATTGACCGCCGCCCAGGGTGTACCGGCCGCTCCGATTCCGTTCCCCCCGGACTGCAGCGGGATCGGAATCGGAGCGACACTCGAGGAGGTTACCCAACACACACCCCATGGTAATGTACCTTTTTTTCTTTTTTTTTTTTTTTATCGTGCGGAAATCCCTTCGGATACCCCCCCGCCGGGCAGCGGGGGCGGTTATGTCGGGCTTGCACCGACTAAAACCGCACGCCGTCTCGGGTCTTCAGACGCCGGGGTGTAAGGTTACCCATAGAGCATATCCCTCGCACCCCGGCTGACCCTGGGCCATCTCACCACTAACAGCATCGCTCATCCTGTCTCCTCTGAAAGCAGAGGAGTACGGAGAGCGATGTGTTCCCGCCACGTTGGGTATTGGCCGACGATCAATGCCAACCCTATGAAGGGGTGAAGGGGAAGCCATTGACCGCCGCCCAGGGTGTACCGGCCGCTCCGATTCCGTTCCCCCCGGACTGCAGCGGGATCGGAATCGGAGCGACACTCGAGGAGGTTACCCAACACACACCCCCCCATGGTAATGTACCTCATATATTTTTTTTAGTTTTAGTATGCTCTTATTTTAGAAGTTACAGGGGGGGGGGGACACATTTTACCACTTTGGAAGTGTCTCTCGCGCAAACAATTCAGTTTAGAAAAAAATGATACTAGAAACCTCAATATCATTTTTGAAGACCTATCCATAGATAGATATGGGTTTGCGTTTGATGAAAAAAAAATTTTTGAGTTTCAGTTCTAAGTATTGGGACCCCCAAAATTTATTGTTCTTTTGCTATTTTTGTGTAAAAATCTTAATGCGGTTCACAGAATTCATCTACTTACCAAGTTTCAACAGCATAGTTCTTATAGTTTCGGAAAAAGTGGCTGTGACATACGGACGGACAGACATGACGAATCTATAAGGGTTCCGTTTTTTGCCCTTTGGCAACGGAACCCTAAAAAACAAGTTCTATCAACTACTCTCAGACTACAGGGTAGGTTATGGCGAGCTGAATATGCGTGACAACTCATCGGTTCTGATTCTCAAAAGACTTTTAAAAGAGACACGTGGAGTACAACGCAGTTTCTCTACATGTCTCTCTGATTATTATATCATAGTATAGAGACAGTGAGTATCTTACGGAGAGGTGGACATTAGGGTGTTTAGAAGTACAAAATTTTATTAAAATTTGCATTTGCGTCGTTGCAGATTATGCAAAACGTAAAAAAGTACTGAATTGCGTGTCATCTTGAGGGCTCTACCGCACTCTAAGATTTTATGAATTTTATATTTTCACAGGCCTAAGCAGTGGACTTGGTCTGATCCGAATAGTGACCCTTTGAGGCAGCGAGGTAGAACACCACTATAAAAAAAACCTAGTGCATGTATCTGTTACATAATATGTAATACCGTACGCATTCTATATAACGGATTACCACATTAGAAGTTATAAAAGTGTACTTGCTACACACGTTCAAAATCTATAGAACACCTTAAACCTTCGTGGGCAAAAAAATGAATAAACAACATTAGCGGCAGCTTCTTTCTTTGTCATTCACTGGAACTGATTTTGCATCATTACAAGCGACATAAGATTGATTCCCGCACAATGCCGCTGTCAAGTTCAGCGGATGAATAAAACGCAAAACGCAGGCCTTCATTGTTGTTATAACAAAATGAAGTCGTAATGAGTAGGAGTGTTCACCGCGACCGCGGAGCGAACAAAATGTCCCGCGATTGAATTAAAATTGCTTCAATATTGTGGCTTTAAAATGTTGACATTTGACAAGCGTTGCTGACGCCTGTCGCCGCTGACAGGCTGCAACCGAGCCTCGAGCGAATCGTCGCGCCTCGCCAACCTACCTAAATGCATAAAGATTGTTGTTGATTGTAATTTCATTATGCATCATTATTACATGTACATAACATATCAATGTTACATTACAAAGAGATTATGTTGCTTACCTAAAAATAGTTGTTGGTGAGTTATTGTTGGTATTAGGTCAGTTAGGGTCGGCTATAATATAAAATACGAATTATTAATCATATGTTTCGGCGCCAGCTTCAGAGGCTATGAGAGACGTAGCTACAAATAAGATGTTTGTGTTGTTGTTTGTTTGTGTCACTCTCTATTTTATAGAAACAGAACTCTATATAAATAGGAAAATGTGAAATTTACATATTATATAAACTCAATTTAATCAAATGAATACATGTTTAATTATGTATTCATTTATCTCTAATGATAATTTACGACAACATAATATATAAGTATAAGTTTTATTTTATATACGTAGTCATAATTGATGACATATAATTTGTTACTTTATATCATATTCTCAGATTAAACTTAATTTAAATAAAGACGTTACATACGTAATTAATAAAACTGAATTTCAGTTCATTTGAAAACGAAACTATAAAAAGGCTATAATTTTGTTAACTGTCAAACAGCGAGTCTGTTTGTTTATTGTTATCGCCAACTTATTTTAACTAAGCTTTTCTGTACATTATTTGTTATTTAGATGTCAGTGTTCTATATTTATTACTGGCATAGATTATTTCATTTACTACTTGATTTATTCTCGTTTATATCAATTGTGACTGACGTTAAATACAATTCAATTAAGAGATCAAGCAACACGACATGACAACAGTATATAATTGCATAAAATTACGGTAAATTTTGCAGTACAAAAACAGGTATCCAAATTACAACAAAATATCTTTATTCAAATTATAAGATTAAATTTAGATAGATTAAAAACAACTTTATGATGGACGAGTCAAGTTTTTGTCTGATTTATGCAAATAATTGGTAGCTCCGGTAGTCTGGTCTACGGTCAATATTATCTTAGCATTTATCCTCAGATAATTATATGGATTGTCTTTATGTGTGTTCTGGCAAGTTCGAGAATTACGATTTATTTTTAGTAGTTTTCTTCATCCGCGTATTATTCGTGGTTGGAAGCCCAGGGTTAGCATTCATAATTTGACTTACTCTGTGTTTTACGGAAGCGACTTCCATCTGACTCACCAGCCCAGAGGGAAAAAACAACGAAATTAATCAGAAGTAACCAGACGAGACACATAGGCTACCTATAAAAGGTAGAAAGTCGAAGTACAAAGAACACGAGGAAGTGTTAAGTTTCCAAGGACGATATCGAGAATGAAAGAAAAAAGCGCGAAAAGAGCGAAATGGAGGAACATAGTAAGGAAGGTTGATATGAGGGATTTATAGACAAATAACATTGAGTTCACTAGTTTAAAACAAGTGTACACAATATATATAAATATTATTCAGTTGTTATAAACATGCTTAAAACAGCCTTTTATTAAAAAAATCAGTTGTTAGACCCGAGACGACGTGCGGTTTTAGTCGGTTCAAGCCCGACATAACCGCCCCCGCTGGCCGGCAGGGTGGTATCCGAAAGGATTTCCGCACGAAAAAAAAAAAAGAGGTACTAAAACAATAATTATCAGTTTCTTATGTGTCCTAATTGCGCTACAAGCTTTTGAAATCAGCACAACCCTTTTTTTTTAGCTATAAAATTATTATTTTCGTTTTAGTACAACTGATTTTTTAACCGACTTCAAAAAGGAGGTTTTACGTTCGTCTGTATCTGTTTTTTTTTATGTATGTCCGTCGATATTTTCGTCGTTTATGAACCGATTTTAACAAATATTTTTGTATTGAGTTTGGTTTAACTCCAAGTTGGAGTTAAGCCTTTTTTTTTCGTGCGGAAATCCCTTCGGTAACCCCCCCGCCCCTATTAATATATTATATACCTAAATTTCATTAGTATTGGACCTATGTCATAATAAGATAGAAAATCTGAAATTATTGAGGTTTATAGGTAGTATATGTATGATCGAACATGACGCCAAATGTCAAATGTCTTTTGTTTGGAATACCATATTTCCGTTTATATATTTGAATTATATATTCGGAAGGCCGTATATATTGGTGCCGACTGCTATTACAATACTAGGTATATTTTTAATAAAGTTTATATTTCATTTGACGGCACATCTATACTATTATAAAATTGATAATTAGCTGTGTCTGTACATTGGAGTGGTTTAGAAAAAAAAACTTTGATTATGTTAAACGAACAATTCTGAACACAAAAATATTTTATCCGCATCCGTTCAGTAGAATTTTGATGCGGTTTTCTCTAATCGCGTCTTGGTCGGACTTAAAATCTGCCGTTTGTTTGATTGCAATTGGTTAAGTAGAACCGGAGATATGGCCAAATAACGATAACCGACCTCCGGTCGGGCAGTGTCACGGGCATCTGCTAGTACTCTTATAAAATTGTAAATTAGTAGTGTCTGTACATTGGAGATGTTTAAATAAACATATTTGGGTTATGTGAAATGAACGATTCTGAAAATAAAAATATTTTTTTAGAATTCTTGTCTGTTTGTTCGCGATGGACGCAAAGCTACTGAACGGATTTTGATGTGGGTTTCTCTATTAGAAAGGTCTTGGTCAGACTTGAAATCTGCCATATGTTTACTTGCTATTAGTTAAGTTGAATCGGAGATATGGTCAAAAAACGACAACCGCCACACCCGCACGGAGGTCGTGCGGGTGTGGCCGCAGGCATCAGCTAGTAGTTTATTTATGTTCTACACTTTTAAAGCATTACGGCTGTACTTTTTTTTTTTTCGTGCGGAGATCCCTTCGGATACCCCCCCGCCGGCCAGCGGGGGCGGTTATTTCGGGCTTGAACCGACTAAAACCGCACGCCGTCTCGGGTCTACAGACGCCGGGCATTACGGCTGTACCTATACTTGCTAGATGATTTTAGATAAAAAGTTATTTCAAGGCTTTTTTAGATATTTGAACAATAGAATCGGTACTTTATAGTTCAGTTACCTCCAAATGTAAAGACTCGCATTTTAAACCGGTTCGTCTTGAAATTTCACAGCCGAAAAGTGCTCCTAAGTTAAATTCTTGTGTTTGAAATGGGTTTACTTTAGATTAGGTTCTTTAACCTTGTGCATTTACGGAAATTGGAAAATGTTGACAGGTGAGATAGGCTTGGCCCCGTAGGTCTTGGTGGGGTCCCATACCGAATAAAATAACACAACTTCAGGCCTGTATCCCCGAAGGGGTAAGCAGAGGTGTATTACATACCCACGATTCGCCAGTTATGTTTAGGTCCTAATGTAATAGGGGTCGAGCCTATTGCAATTTACCGGGCACATTACTAAGCGAGCGATAATTAACATTTTTAATACACACAACTACGAAAAGTTAGAGGTACCCGGGGCGACTGGGGATCGAACTCGAGACCTCGTCTCGGCAGTCCGTTACGTACGCCTCTGGACTATCGCCGCAATTTTAAATGATGAAAAAATGATATTTTTTACAAACAGTTTTCGTAACCATAATAAATTTGTAAACAATATACTAACTTCTTCATCAAAGGCAGTCACGTATATTTATCACATACAATACAGGTGTTTTGTATGAACCGGTGCAATGGCCCCACCGTACGAGCTAAGTGTAATGCACTTTTTATTTTTCACAAAAGGATGTTTTGTTTCCGTAAATAAATTGACGTCTATTTGGCTCTGTGGTTGAATTGCCGATTATAGGCGCGGTAGTGCATTCGACTGGTGCGTTAGGGACGCGGTACCAATTCTTGCTCCGTGTAAATATCTGTATGCGTGAATTTATAATTATTACTACCGGCTGCTGAAAAGCAACCGAAACATCAGAAAATAGCGTAAAATCCGTTAAAATAGAACGAATTTACACTGGCGGAATCCAGCATCAGCCGTTATGATACCGCCGCTATTTAATTATAGCTTATTAAGTTTTGTGAGAGTCTTACTGGTGGTAGAAATTTGATGACACAAATTTGTCACAAAATTCGGCCGGATTGGTACCACCGTGCACGATTGTGAAAACCCTCCATAGTAATCAAATTTCGGTTTAATTGCGTTCAGGGGTCAAGCAAGTGCATAGCCGGGCAGGGGGATTGTGGTCGCAGCACTAGTGGGACCGGTGGGTGTCACGCGGTGCTGCGACGACAATCCTCTTCTGATGAGGCCGTCAAGCTGAGTGCCACCATTGTTAACATGGTATGTGTATGTAATGGTGACCCTCTTTCTTGGACTTTACCTTCAGCTTACCATCAGGCGAGGTGAAGTCAAATTGACGTGTACTAAATATTAAAAAAAAAAATGTGTCATTAAATTTCTATCACCAGTAAATACACAAATATGTTAGTCACGTCTGTGGTTGCATACATTACGGGTTGTTTGTATGAACCCGTGCAATGGCCCCTCTACACGAGACGGCACTTTTATTTTTCACAAAAAGACGGTTATTTTGGCTTTTTAAGTAGTTAATGCGGTACTAATTTGGTCGTGTTAACTATTATGGTAAGTTATAAAATAATATACAGAGTGGCAAAAACATGTTCATAATAACAATAAGTTTAATAGAAGAAAAGGATATATGGCGTTTCCAATATCTTCGGGGCTCAAACCAGCCCCACCGTGAACCCAGTACACTTACTGACTTACGGATGAGGCTCTGGCGGAGGCTTTTTTCTTGGGGCTGGAGCAAACCAAATAATGGAAAGGAGGGAAGTGGACCCTCGGCTCCAAAGTGCAAGATTTAATGAGAAAGGGAGCCTTAGGGGCGCAGTGGAGGCGTGTGCGAATAACTTGCTCGAGGTCCTGGTTTTTGGAACAAATGATCTTTGACATTGACTGGTCTTCTATACTTGGGGAACATTTGGCTTAATATAGGTTTCAATATGCCTCTGTCTACCCCATTAGAGATACACAGGAATATATATGTATAAGTATATGTGTCGTGACGTAATGTGAAGTCATTGGCATGTCTAATACCTTTTTTTTATCGTGCGGAAATCCCTTCGGATACCCCCCCGCCGGCCAGCGGGGGCGGTTATGTCGGGCTTGCACCGACTAAAACCGCACGCCGTCTCGGGTCTTCAGACGGCGGGGTGTAAGGTTACCCATAGAGCATATCCCTCGCACCCCGGCTGACCCTGGGACATCTCACCACCAACAGCATCGCTCATCCTGTCTCCTCTGAAAGCAGAGGAGTACGGAGAGCGATGTGTTCCCGCCACGTTGGGTATTGGCCGACGATCAATGCCAACCCTATGAAGGGGTGAAGGGGAAGCCATTGACCGCCGCCCAGGGTGTACCGGCCGCTCCGATTCCGTTCCCCCCGGACTGCAGCGGGATCGGAATCGGAGCGACACTCGAGGAGGTTACCCAACACACACCCCGGCATGTCTAATACGTAATATCTTGAATGTTATTACTAACCTCTAAAAATAGTTGATACGTATGAGAGTTTCTACGCCACCTGTATGAGGTGTTTATTAATTCACACCCTGTATTTGTGGAGACGGTTATGATTACAGCTATAAATATTATAAACATATCCGCCTTATCGTTAAAGGAATGAAGCCAATCGATTCACGATTTTGACATATGATATAGGTTGCCTTTCGACGTCGCAAATCGATAAGTTCAAACATAATTTCATCAGAATGTCGAACCAAATGTCATCCTACTTAAGAATGCTGTATTATTATATAAAGCTTAACTCATACGTGTCACATTTCAACGGCTGCTGTCAAAACGGTTATTGAACATTATACCTTAAATTATCATTATTGTTTTTAGTTAGTAATACTGAAAATTGAGAGAGAGTCTTAAGGGATATATAATTTGAATATAAAAAAATATATTAAATGTTCTTAAACTACATTGTAATTATTGGTTATTTTGAAACCCCGACGCAAAAACGACGGGCATCGTAGCTCCCGAATGGATGAACCGATTTTGATGCGGATTTTTAGGGTTCCGTTGCCAAATGGCAAAAAACGGAACCCTTATAGATTCGTCATGTCTGTCTGTCTGCCTGTCCGTCCGTATGTCACAGCCACTTTTTTCCGAAACTATAAGAAGTATGCTTTTGTAACTTGGTAAGTAGATGTATTCTGTGAACCGCATTAAGGTTTTCACACAAAAAAGAAAAAAAAAACAATAAATTTTGGGGGTCCCCATACTTAGAACTTTATCTCAAATATTTTTTTTCATCAATATAGGTAGGTCTTCGAAAATGATATTGAGGTCTCTAATATCATTTTTTTCTAAACTGAACATTTTGCGCGAGAGACACTTCCAAAGTGGTAAAATGTGTGCCCCCTGTAACTTCTTAAATAAGAGAATGATAAAACTAAAAAAAATATATGATGTACCATGTAAACTTCCAACAAACATTGGATTGAACGAGATCTAGTAAGTAGTTTTTTTTAATACGTCATAAGTAGTAAACCGCAATTTACCTTTCATTTAATCAACTACAATATAAAAAAGAATAATTACAAGCAATTTAGCTTAGTTTACCTTAAGTTAAGTTTAAGTTTAGCTTAAGTTGCCGAGAATATTAGTAATTCTGGTTCGATTTAAAAATGTGTGAATCAGGGTGTGAATAAGTGACTGATATTCAGACTCTCGAAATCAAATAGAATATTAAAATTTGAAATTTTTTAGGAGTAGGTAAGCAAGAAACAGAGAGATAGAGCTCATGAAAATTAAAAAAATGATAAATTTGTCCTTGGCAGATCACAAAAAGATTGATAGGTACAGCAATATTCATTATTTCAATGTAAAGGTCGTTTTTAGTGTTCAGCTACTCCTGAGTACAACAAAGATGACATTCATTGAGCAGACAAGACATTGGTAACTATTTTATTATTACTATAATAATACGAATCGATGAGTCAGTTACTACAGATACTCGTCGAATCGTTTCTATTCTCTCTTTTGCGTTTCCTTCCAATCGTGTTCAAGGGAGATAGCAATAGCTGTTTATGCTACTTACTAAGTCATTACATATTGCCGTTTATCCGTTATCTGATATCTACTACTACTTCCTAAACAATAACAACGACAATATAAAACAACGATGTTCTAAATGGCGCCGTTTCACGAGGTTCTGCACTCTGTGTACGTTTAATAAGTCTGTGTACGTTTATGTCTTTAATATTCACATAATATCAGATGGTATAATCTTGTTTGTTAAGGCAGTTTGCCATGGACCATCACGGACGACAGACGACGACGTACAGCCGCACCCACCGCGCATCATTTTATGGCGGAACCGCACTTCGCTATTATGTTCTATGCTGTCCAGTTCCCAACGTCCGCTTTTTTTTGACACATAGCAAAGGATACAAATAGACCGCTAACATCAGGGCTGCTGTTGCAGCTGTTTTTAGACACATAAATTTGGCATATTTGGCACATCAAATGACAGATGACGATCACATGACAAATATTTGGGCGAATACAGCCTAGCCACATAACAAATTAACATATAGCGAAGTGTGGTTCCGCCTTTACAGTGCATGCCTCTATGTAGGCGATACCATAGACAATACTCTTTTCATGGTAGTCGGTGCAGGCTGATCTGCATCCGTCCGCAGAATCTCGAGCCGTGAAATACCGGCTTTAGACGTAGTATCTGCTATTTTTTATTGCTACCATAATGAGTGATAATCGTTGATTGTAACAATCATCAGTGTTAGAGTTAGGTCTGAATAGTTAGTTAGATCTGTATTACAACTGTAATGATTGAAGTGCAGTCGCCTTTAGAAGTTGCTGAGCACCAACAAATTTACAAACGAGCTTTACATTGAAATAAATAAAGTTGTATAATTTTTGGTAATCTTCAGAGGAGAAATTTAATGAAACATTCATGGTTTTAGAGCTAAGGCCTCATTATGCACTATGTAGTAGTTACTTAGTTAGATTTTTCGTTATTGTTTAATGGCGATTCAGATTTCGACTATTAGCCTAATTTTCCTTCTTACCTACTACAGTATCGGTACTCTATTACAAAAATTTCGGCCATAATTGCGCATTTATGACGTACGTAGGTACGTCTGACATTCACGGGCTCTTGGATAAGAATAAAAATCAAATTATTATTTTTTTCACTTTGTAGTACAAATATCTTAAAAATCACCAACGAAGCTTACAAACACAAAGGACATCGGTTCAAAGGCATAAACAAGTCTGATAGGCAGTTTAAAACTGTTTAAGTAATCTTCGTGCCAATAAGAAACTTAAGGTGACAGGGCACATCATATTTTGATGTGTTATTGGCATTTTGCCGTGAGGGCCGGTAAAAATGCAATAAATGCAGAAACGCGAGTCGTTAACGCCAAAACTTGTATTGTTTGTTATTAACAACAATGAGCTGCTTGGAAACGAACGGCGACAAATTGACGTATATTGAGGACAACGTCTACAGGTCGTGTGATAATACAGTTTCGCTATGTACGACGTGCTATGCGATTCTGATGGACACTGGTGAGTGTATGGGGCACTAACAAGATCCTCGGTACCAAGCCAACCTTACCTGCATGCCGGTACACCTGGCGGATAAGGCTTTAGCGCAGGATTCCCGAGAGGGAAATCCGTGACGGGGGGTCAGATAGCAGTCGCTCCCATAAAAGTTGCATGCTCCCACGTGAAAGCCTCCGATGCAACCGGGAACCACGCTAAGCTGAGGACGACGAGTGTGTTAACAGTTCATAAGGAAGAAAGGCAATAGTCCAATACAAATTAAATCTAATAGCTTTGTAAAAAATTATCCAATGTTATGGTAGTGACATAAAGGGGTTGCGTATTAGGCTTTTTAAAATTTGGTATATAAGTTAAAAAAAAGAAAAGCCTTTCGATTGCACATTTTTATATGTATAAATATTCCATTTAGACTAATCGATAACACAAGAGTTAGGTATCTCTATCACTTGTTATTGTGCAGGACTTGAATCTACAACTTTTATCAAAGTCTACCTACGTACTATTTGCTGAAGTTCAAATGAGAACTACTGTGAACTAGGTGCCTTTATGAGTTTGTAGATTCATTTATGACGATAAAAAGTAGAAAGTTTTTTCAACTGTATCCTAACATGTATCGGCCCAGTGTTACCAGAGTGATTAGCTGCGCACAGCCCTGTAATCATGCCTCTGTTGCCCGTGCGTCTGCGCCGACGCATCTCCTCCGCCTCCCGGGCCCCTGCGTGGTCAGCTCTTACCCCGCTCCGCCCCGAGGCGAATATCTCCAGAACAAACAGAAAAAAAACCCAAACACAACGTTCGGCTCGACGTGCGTACTGTTAACGATCCGACCTGTTTTCGATGCCGTGTGGGAAGATTTAGCGAATTTGAATTTCGATTGCCCGAGTCGGGTCCAATGGTCCATCCATCACAAGAATTGATGGATTCGGGGCCAAAAAGATGCGAAAAACTTTATGAGATGAAAGCGGGCTATTTCGAGATCGATATGTGTAAGCGAAGCTGTTACCGTCAGCTATTGCTTTCCCACTTATTTAGATGGTGTTTATTTTTATTTGTATACTTTAATAAGGTACTGTAATAATAAGATCCATAGAACTATTTTAGTTATAAGTATGAATTCAATTTGAATTAGTAGAAACCCGAATTTGTAGAATGGCAATAAAAAATAACGAAGGTAATGAAGTAACATTTTTAGGAATAGTTTGGTAATTCTAATTGGATCTAAAAAAAGATTTCTTAAATATTCGAATTTAGGTCTTGTGTTTTGCTTGTTAAAGTAAAAGAAGGTGGTAAAAGGTATTCAGGAAGGTGGGATAACTGGTTGCATACCATCAGCTTTCTCGTGTTAGTAGGAACAACTAAGTACATTATAGTCAATACAGAAGATATAAGCCTTTTGCCATTGTTGTTAAAAATCCTGCATCTATGTGCTCAATTTTTTTATGAGTCATTCAAACAACATTACTCATTATTGTTATAGGCTCCTTGATCGTTCTTGTTTTTTGATGGAGGCAGCATCTGGAGAGTGCGGCTCGGTGCACGTGCGTCTGCTCGCCACGCCGACTTGTCTGCCGACCCGCCATTTATAGCCACGTGCCTTTATCGCAGCACCACCAATGGCGTTGCTATCAAGTAATCTGCCATGAAGTGAACTATACACATAAAACGAAAAGCCGGTAGGAGCACTATTAAACGTAGCTATTATTTTATTCAAGTTGGCATTTAAGTTCGGAGATTTAATTGTTCTTTGGTTGGTAGTGTTGGTACATAGTAACCAATTTCGAGAGAATATATAAAACTGCTACGTTTATATGTAAATTTATAGGAGTTTGTTAGTCGTATACCTTTACAAATCGTACAGCCCGTATGTAGTAGCAATAGTGTATGAAGTCGATGGATTAATTAGATATCGTTGACTTTGTATTCGTTTGATATGTCGTTGCCTTTTAACTTTTTACTCAAGAGTATTGACTTTGTGTGTGTATTATATACTTACTTGCATACTTTGTACCGCGAAGTTCTCACGGGAACTGGTAATATTATTAACATCAATACTTGTTTGTTTGTATTTTATGCATACTGTTCATAAATCGCAATCGTTGCGATAGAACTTTGTCAACTTACAGCTTGCATTTAAGTATGCGAAGGTTATAAGGCATAGCACAAATATCATTGGACCCGGTATGGTGTTGCAATCCGGTTATATGATATTTTTTAGGATATTTTCCCGTGCGAAGCCTTTAGTCATGAATAAATTTCTGGGTAAATAAAATAAAATGTGCAATTGTAAAGTGATTTATTAGACTTGAATTTACTTTAAAGGGATTTACAAGAGTTTAATAAATATACAGAGGGTAATATAATTTGTCAGTCAAATAATGATCTATAATACAATTAGTTCCCATAACTGCCAGTATCATTGCATCTGTTACGTAATGATTTCGTATTTTCTGGCATCGTTTAGTCTTTTGTGATGCCGACGATATGGTGATGTAACAATCTTTGTATACCTACCTAGGGGGGCGTCAAACGAGGGTTCATTTGAGGCATCGGTCATCTGAGCACAATGATATTCATTTAAAGAATGAAAACTGTTATGAAATCCCTTTGTTGTTTTGCTAACAAAATAAAAGTGAATCACAATAAATATTTTTTACTAAACTATAGTAAAGGGGTTTTTTATCGATTATTATTAACTGTTAACTTTAGGAATCGTTAATAAGATATTTTCACCATCACCATAAAAGTACTAACAGTGTCCTGAGGTATTTTTGCATCTCGTTTATTCTTGAGTTTAGGCAGCACCTTCCAACCATCTCCTATCTGGAAATTAGGATATTTTTTTAAACTAGGAATTCAGTGCAGGGTGCGACTAAAATAAATTGTGCTGAGCGAACAGGACTCTTACTTGAAAAATAAGGCATCTTACTCCGGCTACGGTCGCGCGCATAACTAAGGCCGCGCGCTCGTAAAACTGTTTTTCGATGATTATTCCTCAATGGTACATTGTATTTGAACAGTTGACTCCAAACACTCAGCGATGTCTACACTATCACCATGGCAAATTTGGTCAAGATCGGTATTGTGGTTCCGGAGGAGTACATTCTCGACCAAACGGCTTAGCCACGTATAAGAGCTTCGCTTCGCTCAGCTCAATTAACTAGATCCCACCCCTCACAATAGCTAAAAGTAATGTCAAACCGAACGTTGTTAGTTTTTTAGGAATATTGGAAAACCCGTATTCATTAGTTTGTTTATCTTCTGGTAGCCAGTATTTCCAAATCCGTTATAATGCAAAGAAGGAATGAAACTTCGACACGTATAAGTCGTGTTGTGTGTGCGATTAGCTTTTGATATGAAAAATCTATGATTTTATCAATTTTATTAAAAAATTAAGCTAAATGATTGATTAAAACTTTGATCTTTGATAAAGAATTTGATCAGTTATTCATGAGAATGGATGTATGATTAAAGTATTACCGACTTAATTAAGTGATTCCTCTACTCGTGCGATTTATTTACATATTTATGTGAATGTTAAAGAGTTTCTAACCATCAAACTTATAATATATAGTGGACGGTTTTCTTGATGTGCCACTAGTTTATGTATACTATACATCAATCATCTCGGTTCATACTCATTAAGCAAGTTAAGAGGACAATTTTATTCATGAAGGTTCTTGTTGAAATTTATTTTTTATTTATGCTCCAGCTAATTGGTTTCTGGCTACTCGCTACTGATAGTTGACCTTTCAGATAGGATATCGATTGGGCTATAGATTGTATACATTGGTTTAGTAAATACGTAGATACAGCTAAGTCCTGACTAAGTATTTGACTATTTATATTTCTTTCACGGGCTTTACAATTCTTAAGTTTCTAAGTATCTTCGCATTTATATATATTTATTCACATATAAATAATTTAGTGCAGATCCGTGACGGAACGATTATCCGTTTTATGGCGACACATCTGCCACATTTCACGCTTACCTTGCCGATTTTCCATCGGCGATTTCTTATGTCGCTATAAAAGTTTATGTTTTCGAAAAGAGCCTTATTCACCACTGAATCCATCTCGCTGACATTGGTCATGCCGTCTGTTCATGGTTACGTATTTGCACGTGCTGAAACGCATACGAAAATGGAACTTATAAAATTAAACTTTGAATTTAAAATGGCCTGGGGAATATGTTACGGTGGTGACACAGTGCGCAGGTGGCATACGCCGAGAGCTACGCGACAAGCAACGGCCCAGTGTGTCACGCATGTACTTGTAACGTAGCGTTCAACAATTCTTTAGAGCTGGTTATTAAAATATTTGTTGTTCCGATGTTATTTATTTGTATATGTCAAGAGGCTTTGTGGCTCGCCGACAGACGTTTTGTGATGTAGGTGGTACGGGTATGGTGTGTTGCTGCCATTGTTGACGACTGTGTCCAATTATTGTGTGTGAGATAGTAACATCGCAAAATTAACTTCATTTATCCTAAAGAATGTAATAAAAGATGAGCTGTAAACCTGGAATGGAATGTGATTGAAGGTTCTTAAAAGAGAGAGATTATCGGTTGGAGTAAAATTGAATTGCTTATAAGTACCGGTTAAATGTTTTTTAAATTCCAAATTTACACAAAATGAAACTTACTAAGAATAAAGCTATAATTCTACATCATATACTAGAAAAAAAAGGTGATAGTAATGGTGATTGGTAGTTCATTTATAGACACTTGACGAGAAAAGTACCAGATGCGAGAGTCGAAATAATCAATTAGAAGGAATTGATTACGCGGGCACTGAAACAGCCGTCGGCTTCTGCGCCAACTTCTCGCCGCATAGAACGAATCGACTCAATTATTACTAAACCGAGGATGAAAATTAAATTGGACCTCGGCTTGATGCGCTCAAACGATGAGACTGTTAAAACATTATGAGCCATACAATTTTTATCTTCCTCTCGGATCTTTAAACACAGAGGTGCGCGGAGCCCGCAGACGCTCCGGCGCAGTTGAAGCGAGACGAAGAACACATGGAGGAAAGAGAGCCAGCGTCCGACCGGCCGTCAGAGGTCGAATATAAATGTGGAATGTTTATGGTTCTACCGTTTTATTTTATTCTTGGGCCGGCAAAGCATTAAATATTGTTTCAATTGAAAGCGGGCAGATCAGACGGTAGTGTCTAATGAAGAATAGATTAATAAAACCCGACAGTTGATTGAGTTCGATTTGCAATCGCAGCGCCGATGATGCATCAACCAGATTTTATCTACGACGTCTAAACTACCCGTGTTACTATTGTTGATATTAATGTAAGTTTGGGTTTACTAAGACGGGGACGTTGGGCCGCATATGCAATGAATAGTTAGTCATAAGTATTAGTGCACACATTGCACATTATGGCAGAGCGGCTAGGGCGTGCGTGCGAGCGACCGCCCGCGCACAAATGCTTTGTCGCCACCGCGCGGCTTTGATCGCTCTTTGCAGCATAGCGGGCTAGCTCAGCGGTATTGTCGCGCGATTAGTCGCGGCGCCGCGGCCCCGCCACATTTGTGTGTTGCGAGTGTTGTGACACTGGCACAGAGCATCACAAGTGCCGACACAGACGCCGACTGTTTGCATTGTACTACGTGCCGTGACATATCGTTTGTCGGGCCGGCCGCCGACGATGCTGAGGCATGACTTACGATGTTTTATGGAGCTAAGCTTTGTTGCCATTGAATAAGTTGGATGTTAAGGAGGGTCGCGTTAACAATTACACAAGACCTAGGCATTACCTATGACTATTGTTCCTTTATTTTATGTAAGGATGGGCTGAAATGACACTTCTAAGTAGACGCGTGATGTTGCAATACTTACAAAAGCTAAACTCATTATGTTACGACTCTCAAAATTTGTAAATAGACTTTTAGTTTCTACCGCAATAGCCTTCCAATGTGGTATATCTTTATTTTGTAAAAAACATGATATATGTACCGTTATGTTGCTGTTAAAACTTAACTTGAGAAAATGTTATTAGCCAATTTGTTATTTGTAAGTATATCAATATTATAAACATAGTTACTATCACTGAACAGTTTAAGTGGTTTCAAGTTGCCATAGTTGTACTACAAATATAGTTGTCAACACGTCTATTACAAATAAGTACTTATTACTATTCACCGGTTAAAAAGTGGAATGCAAACTGGACAACACATATGTAATAATGACTTGAAAAATGAGGTGGTGTGGATACAATAATAAGTTTTATGTGAAAAAGCTATTTTCAGCAATTTATGAACTCCTCATGGAAGATAAGAGTGAGCACGCAAACCCTTTTAAAACCCTCACGTGCTCCAACGATTCCAATGATGCCAACGATGAGATGGGTGTGTCGGAATCGAACCGACTAAAACCACAAGGTACTCCCCAAGTCTCCAATGGGCACCCCGGGTGCGCCCTTGAAAGGATAACCTCAGGGTTAGCGACAGACTTTGGCCGCCATTGCGGCTTCGCCTATGGGGTCGGGTTTGATCCGGCTTCGGTGAGTTGGCAGGTTTCGTTTTGGCCTGCTCGTTTAAGGAAGGCGAGTAGTCCGACTGCCGTCTGCAGGCCTTGATCATGGAGGTCGGTAGTCCTGTGCGTGGACAAGCCTGTGGCGCCCTCACTGCAGGCTGCGGAACTCAGAAGGCAGGTTTCCCTCCCGCTACATCTCCGCCGCGTCGGCCTTTTCATACATAGGGTAAGTTCGGCGAGCATGCTGTTAGCACCCCAGACGCGTTGCGATCGCACCACCACTGCCGCCGCACCCCACCACACCGTAATGCTGTGTAGACGATACTACTGGCCCTGCGTAACAGCCGCGGAGCCACTGCAGCTTAATTTTGACTTGATTTTGGCCACGAGCATGACACGAGTACAGTGTACACACACAATTGTAAACGTGCGGTGTTCGTGGCGACTAATGTATTACCAAAAGCTATATACAGTCATCATCATCATCAACATCCTAGCGTGGTTCCCAGTTTACTTCTTCTCCTCGTCTATATTCCCCAACCCCAAGAGGGAAGCCTGCGCTAGAGCTTCGTCCGTCATTCAGTAGGTGCTAGGTCGTCTTTATAGCATTAAGGCGCTACGTAGGTGCAGTCACGACTTCGTAGGTAGGTGTCGTGTAAACACATACTTAGCGCTATCACCGTGCTTTCGCCGAACAGGCGGCCAGGGAAAATGCCGTTCTTAATTGACCAAAGCGCATTGCTAGCACTAAAAGCATGCTCCCGTAATCTACCCATAAATTAGCATTATCGTTCAAGGAAAAAATATTATCTGTATGAATATTGACAGTGTAAGTTGTTATGAGGAATTTAAAACGTTCAGGTCGTATATCCAATATAATATAATAAAACTTTCGTGTCACGGTGTTTGTGATCGCACTCCTCAGAAACATCTCGACCGATTTTATGAACTTTCGTTTGTGTATTTGGTAGGTTAGATTGAGACATCGTAATGGATTTTTCATGCTCCTACCCCCATCCCCAGTAATAACACTTGCCGTTTCAACTAGTAATATATAAAAAATGTCTGCAGCCAAGCGTCAATCCCGGTTGAATCTAGCACTTTGAGCCGGGACTTTGCTCTCCTACGACTAGCGATTGGCGGGTCAGAACCCAATTTTGAGAGGAAAACCTTCGCCAGAGTATCGTGCATCAATCAACAGGTGTATCGAATTGCAGCTGAGGTTGGCTTGCGCCCCGAATATCTTGGTCAGGCTCTATACACACCATAAATAAAAAACAAGAATAATAATCCACCATTGTTGAATTCTGAAGTATGAGTGTTAAATAAAACGCAACAATTATGAGAAACACAAGCAATAACACAACGTTTGTAGTTTATTGTCATATCCGCTGTGAGTCTATGTATTATTCTCTCCAAGGGGCATGGACTCCATATACCGTACTTATGGCTTCTCTTTGCATATACGGCAGAGATATATCTATACCTACTGTAATAAATATTTTTACATACTGCATTATCTACACAACACACTATATTTGCAGACCAATAAACTAAAAATTTAATTATAATAATCGCCTTCGCTAAAAATCATTCAATACCTACCTTCTTCTTGCAACAGGCAGGAGCTCGCTTCAAGCAAAGATAAGAATTGTGGCCCGACTGCCCGAGCCCCGAGTACCGGGTAGGACGGCCAGTGATCGGTTTATAGCAGATATTTTTTCTCACTCTTTATCACTACTTGACTATATATTTCTGTACTTTTTCCTCTTCCCTTTATCGGTTAAATTTTGGGAAAGCCATGCACGTGCGAAATAGAAATAGATGGTGTTATTTAAAGCAATATGAAAATAAAGGATAGCAAATATTTGTATTGATGTAAGAAAGAAATGAAACAGATTGACAATATTGACATTTCATTGATCATTCCCGCTTTTCTTGTAATTTTTTTTGTATACCACTCAGATGGCAGACAAGCTCACGGCCCACCTGATGGGAAGCGGTTACCGCGGCCTATGGACGTATGCAACACCAGGGGGGTCACACTCGCGCTTGAAACGTTGTTTTGTTTATGCAATTAGAAGTAGATATTTTTACAGTTTTTCTGCTGTAATTTAGTGAGTACGTATACGTATATTTATTTAGTGATTAATGATATTAGTGCGTACATAGTGAAGTGCAATAGTGAGTTGAATATTGGGCAAATAGATTCGTATATGTTGTTTAGTCATAAGAAATATAATTTGTAGGTTATTTTATGACAAAAGTAAGTAATTTAGGATTATGGCAGCCTAGATGTGTATAGATCAGAAATATATTTTTCTAAAATCAAAAGCATATCATAAGTTTAGGTAGTGTAAGATGGATTCACGAAACATTTAAAAAATTCTTATTATGATAAATATTCATGGGAGACCACTCTTGCAAGCAGATTAAACTTTTTATTTTCAGCGTTTATAGATTTCATTTCGTAGGTATAATAAGTAAAGAAGTTTTTACCTACGGAATAGTTTGGCAAAAAATAGTTTAGGTCAATTCAAAGTGCTTAGCTCGTTATTGATTGAGACTCGCTGTGATTTCAGTGTAGGTTCACTATCTTTAGTAGTAACTAGCTGTTGCTCGCGGCTCCGCCCGCGTGGAATACTGATCCTGTTCTAGCGACCTACAGGAACTTATTTAAGTGGTCTAAAATATCTAGTATGGATTGATCCCACATATATTGTTATAATTCTTTCAGTGTGAGCTCCATCAAAAGGCTTTTCAAGAGCCACTATTATCATATAATTTAAAACATTCTTCTATACTACAACATCAATGCTTATATTGGAGTAGAGGTGTATTACGTGTAGGTATTGTAGGTAGGTACCTAGTAAAAATAGGAACATCGATTGTCGATTTCCTTTTCACCAGCATCCCTATTGAAAATTTTCACCCTTCGCCACTATTCTCTCTGTCATGGTTGCTGGAATTAACTGAAGTGTAAGAAAGTGATGCTATTTTATTTAATAACTATAATCTTAAACAATAAGTGGAATCCTCATCAATTTCCATTAATGAGGATTCGTGTGCAATGACAACTTGGATGAACATTCACGTTTGTATTTGCAATTAATTAGTCAATAAATAGACCGGTAGCGTGCGATAACGATGTACAAATATATCACTATACATAGACGTATAAGTACATAAAAGAAGATTAGTGTCGAGTTCTAGTTATTGGCGTCTCACTCTGGCGGTTTAAGATTAATCTCTAGTCACGCACGGAACTTATCGCGGATCATGTATAAGTAAGAAATTCATTTCTATTTTTTTTCTTCAAATGTGTAGGAGAATGTACTGCTTAAGAGTAGGGTGTATGGGGCTATATCAAGACCCTCGGGGCCAAGCCAACCTCACTTGGAAGCCGGTATACCTGTTGATTGACTTGCAGTTGTTACGGAGCAGCTTCCGCAGCTGTCGTTTATGTGTTACATTGCTGTGAAGATTAGTTATTATCCAAACATTTACTTTCAGATTTGATCTCTGTTGGAAATTATAATCAATTAAATTAAATATGTGAGAGTTTGGCGAAACTAATTTTTGATACGTTTTCTCAATTCAGTAACCTACCACAAGGAGTTTGAAGGGCACTTACTTTTGATTTTTGGTGGTTAGTAGTACTGGGTGATTTTTGAATCCATAACCTCTCAATCGCAAGCCCGACACGTCAGGTATCACTCTGCCGTCCTTTTGTTTGGATCTTAGATATAAGATCCAAACAAAAGAATATAAAACTTCCTCGTGCCTTCATGGTATAGAATAATGTTTATTTATATTCTAACATGTAGCTGTAGAGTGTAGGCTATTACGCCCGACTTATTTGTCAGTACATTATTACATGTGTTGTTCTTGTCCAGTTTTAATATTCAACCGGCGAATGGAAATAGTAATGTTAGTTACGGACGTGTTAACGACTATATTTGCGGTATTTAAAGGTTAGTTTATGAAAAATTATAGCTTAGTAATGATGCCAATAAGAATTTGTCATTAATTTGTTATTGCTGGTTGTGATTTTTTTAAAGGATATGGTTAGTCGGGTAATTTAGATGCCATTTGCAATGATATTTCGTGGTTATTGACATACATACTGGTAATTTTACAACAGCTTAAAACTCTAATTTGAGGAAAGCGAGTACTATTGAGATATGCGCGTGAGATGCACATGCGCTGCTTCCTTTGGCTAGGGCTGCCATCACCTTAATGGCGTACGCCGCACAAAAACTTACAAAATGGATATTTATATGAAATGGATCCATTTGGAAATTGTTTCTTGGCGCTCCCTGGACGCCCTCTAAACTAGGACCAGCCCGGGGAATCTCGAAGAGATGGCAACCCTACCTAATTGGTTCATTAATAGAGCGATGGGTGGACCAGCCATGTCTTTTTCCTACTTGCTTGTCTAAAGTAGTATACAGAGAAGCCAATGGATTGTATATATACTACTAGATAAACTAATCTCCTCATGGTGCGCTCTAGCGCTCTAGGCAACGCATCCCTTCTTGTTTTTGAGAGAGGTTCGATTAGGCTCAAATTATACACAATTCAATTAGTATAAAGGACAAGTACTTATTAGCACTAATTAACATTGTTATAAATATTAATAAAAAATAATCTAATTTTCAACAAAATACTTTTTGGGAGCTTCCAGGGTTCTGGTAAAAGTTACCGCCGACGGAACGATGTCGGAAATGTTCATCATTAATTTTGAACAATATTTTCTAACACATACGTAAATCAGCACTATAAATTTAAGTGTAAAGTTCATACTATTTTTACCTACCTTTAGCACCAGATTACTGAGAAATGGCCGCCGGGATAAACTAGCAGGTATGCATACAATCAGGTTACATACCTACACTACATTATCCCATAAATTTTATTTCTGAGAAAATAAGTAATTTCTGACGGTCCTGAGCTGAAAACGAAAATTGCATCATGGAATTTTTGAAAAATCCATATTACTAGCCAGGAATCAAGCCCGTTGATATTGAAAAAAATCACACCCTGTATTATTACACCCTTCGGATAGTGCCATTATTTGGGAAAGAATTCTGGGTTCTATCAGGTTATAGGTACTTACCTAGGATTTTTTACGAATATATTCCCGTGTGAAGCCAGGATCTAGCCACTAGCAGGGGGGGGTCACTCCGCCGATCTGCGAGAAATTATAAGTACATGCCGGCGGCAACCCCGGGGCTGCTTATTCAGTGGTTGCTCCGCCGTGGGCCGCGACACTCGCGCGCGTGTCTCCCGCATACCAACGTCGCAAGCGCATATTGTATACGATGTATAAAATAAGGGCAACGAAATATTGCATTGCTGCGGGTTGCAGAAACAATGACCAAAATTCGGATTGCACGTTTTTAATAGATGAAATTTCAAATGATTTAATAGATGAAATTTCAAGATCAGTTGCAGGCTTAGACGAGTCTAATCTATTTACTAGATACAAAGCATTCAACAACCAATATCGTTTTTATGGCAGCTTAAAAATGCCACCAAAAGATTTTATAGAGTATGTACAAAATTTAGAAACCACTTTCATAGAAAATTTTGAAAATTGTGTTCAAAGTAATCCAGGCAGCAAACTTATAGAACTTTTTAGAAATATACCTCCACAATCGCCATGTGCATGTTTCCCAGTGGAATATTTATTAAAATTGTTTTGCAGGTTTCGCATAAATGCAACAATTAAATTTAACAACCGGCAATTTAAAGATGGTAAAAAAAAAAGTATATAAAAGTAAGGCATTTGTAGTTAAGTAAGCAATAAATACAGGTCACGCCCGCGTTACCTTTAGTATTTACTTACGTAAACCCATAAAAAGTAATCAGTAAGTAAATATATTGTTTTTTCTTTTTTAATGAATTTGGTAGCTAGCGAATGGCACAGGGTCAGTCGTGGTGCGAGGGATATGCTCTATGGGTAACCTTACACCCCGGCGTCTGTAGACCCGAGACGGCGTGCGGTTTTAGTCGGTTCAAGCCCGACATAACCGCCCCCGCTGGCCGGTGGAGGGGTATCCGAAGGGATTTCCGCACATTTAAAAAAAGAAAAGGTACCTATCTCTTTTTGAGCACTACTGTGAAAAAGTGACGGGTGTCGTTATGTCCTGCAACGAGAGTTGCCAAGCAATAAGCATAGTTGTGCTAGACGGGTACCTTATTCTGACATAGTCGATGCTTGCGCCACAGAATAAATAATAGTGCAAAGCTACCGTATCCGCTTACGATCAGGTGGACCGTACGCTCGTTTGCCACCGACGAAGTTTAAAAAAATGACAACCCTATCTTCGACATTACTCCGCACCTTGCAGAGTAATGTCGACCTTCGCGCCGGTCAATAGAACTCAATAACGGCGCGGCTGGCGTGCGGTCCGTTGCTAATAGTAATAAATAGGCACGTAAAAAGGCGGCATTCGTGAACATCAAAACAGAGGGTCTTCTGTACTTGTACTATTATTTATTCTGTGCCACTAGTTACATATAATATAATTAAAAAACATAAAATAACATAACTTCACGCCTGTATCCCCGAAGGGGTAGGCAGAGGTGTATTACACACCCACGATTCGCCAGTTATGTTGAGGTCGCAATGTAATAGGGGGCGAGCCTATTGCCATCTACCGGGCACATTATTAAGCGAGCGATAATAATCATTAATAATGCACACATAACTACGAAAAGTTAGAGGTGTGTGCCCGGGCAACTGGGGATCGAACTCGAGACCTCGTCTCAGCAGTCCGTTACGTATGCCACTGGGCTATCGCCGCTTTTAAAATTAATTAAAAGGCCATATTGCTTTTATTCAAAGATAGCCTAACCTAAGTAATAATGTCATCCTTTTTTCGAGACTTTCAATATAATCAAACGATAAAAGAATATGTAGGCGAATTTTGTACGGAGGTAGGTAACATTGTTTAACGAATGTGAATTTACAAAATTACATACCTTTCTTCATGAATAGGCGGGTGGAATATAGAAAGATTATTAGGTATTTATCTTGTTGGATTCGCACCCATAAATAATAGCATAGATTACTAACCCAACAAAATTCGAATGAATGCATACGTTTTGTGTACGCGGACGGCTGTTGACAACCCGACTGAAAACAGTATAGGAGTGGTCCTGGAGGTTCCGCGGCGAGTAAGTGCTCACAACGTGCAAGTACATAGAGTGCGGGAGGCCTGCTCATAGTCAACCGCAACCACAAAAATGGTTTGCTACGAAACTCGTAGATGAAAGCTACGCGGGATATTTAGTTTTTTTTTTAATAATGAATCAGCACCACTCTACGTATCAGTTTAATGGTCAATTTAACACAGTCTTACACTGACTTACAATGCTCTGTAAAGTGATAATCACTTACTTCAATAAATCGAATACAACTAGGATTGGTCAATTGGTTCCATATTCAAAATAACATGAGATATTAAATATTCTTTTTTTTAATAAAAATATAGACTTCATGTGAAAAATAGAAGTTGTTTCTATTTTTTTATAAAAAAATATTTTTTATTTCTCCCTTTTTACTGCAGTAGCTGCTAGAAGATCATACGAATCCTTTTCTGAAATCCGCATCGTAGCAAAGGTTAGGCGGCGGGGGCGGGCCGCACCGGGTGTCACCTTTTTTGGGGTGACACCCACCCGGTCTCTCAACTTTAAGAACAATGTACAAACAAAAAACAATCGCTAGTACAAAAATTTCTTTTTCAGGGATTCCTCCACTAGCACTAGGTCAGCTCTATGTATAATTCGGAGATTCTCGCAAAAGAGCCTGACGCTGTCGTGGGGGATTCCCCGTCCCATACTCGCGATCTTTGAGGTCTCAGTTGCAAAATTTCTCATTTGTGAAGTATGTTGTGTTTGGTTGGCGTGAACTGTTAAACGTGTATTATTCTATAGTGATAGGTAATAAAAAGTAGTGATAGACAATAGAAAATTTATAGCTTATTACTTTCGATGGGGTGACACCACCAATTTCCGCACCGGGTGCCACCCAAGGTAGCTACGCCACTGCATACATACAAACATACCAGACAAACAGTGAACTTCCTTTTAAAGTCGCTTAAAAAAGAAAAAAATATGAGTCGAAATGAATCATTTTGTTTCGAAAATAGAAGCATTTGACTAACAATATTTGTGTTCGACTTTCAAAGAAAGTTATATAACTTAAAGCGCATAGGAAGTTAATCGTGCTGTACAATAAAACTTACGGTCAACACTCCATTTTTCACACAGACATTTATAACGATAATAGTGGTTACTGCACATTTTCCCACACAATCTGAGGCACGATCGACGATTCATGTTATCATTAATTGAGTAATTTTATACTTAGAAAGAAGGTAAGACATACTAATTGTGTGATTAGATTAATTTAGTTTCATATTTAATACATTCTATTTTATTTCGTTGTAGATAGTAAATAAAAAAAAATAGAATTAAACTTATTAAAAACAAGCTTTTATGGAGAAAATTAGTTATACTGTTACGAGAATAATAATTTTATATATTTCGCCGTTCAAAGAATATTATTCGATCTGTGGGTTTTGCAGATTTTTCAAAAGCTTTAAAAAAAAATATCTCTGTTTTAATTGCGTTAGAAGCTTTTGAAATCAGTACAACCCACAGAACTAATAGGTAATATTCTTTGTACTGGGGTACAACCCCGAACGCACGAAAAAGAAAATAAGGGTACAACCCTTTTATAAAATTATTATTTTCTTTTTAGTACAACTGAATTTTTAAATAAAGGCTTGTTTAAAAACTTTTTTTTGCTACTAATTTTTCTTTTTAGTTTTAGTGTGCTAGCCAAGACTAGCCAAAGGAGCTCAATACAACGAGTTCATCTTGTTTAGTTCCAGATCACATGAACCGTCTCCATCTTCAGACCTTGGACATCATGTAGCAGCAGAGTTTTTACCAATATAAAACAAATTAGCCACTCCATAGGTTTATCTTATTTAGCTTAGGAGTTCCTATGGCCACCTTCTTACTCCATCATCAGGCCGTGAATACCAAGTAACACCAGAGAGTTTGTCAAGACAAAGCGAATGAGCCTAAACTCGATTAGTTTCACTTGTTTAGTTCAGTTTACGGTAGCCTAGTGGTATGGGCAATGGACTGCTGAGACGAGGTCTCGGGTTCGATCCCAGGTTTTACCATGGCACACACCAATGACTTTTCGATGCTTTTCGAAGTTATGTGTGTATTTATCGCAGGCTCATAAGTGCCCGGTTAATGGCAATAGGCTCGCCACCTATTACATTGGGACCTAAACATAAACTGGCGAAATGTGGGTGCTAGCACCTCTGCCTACCCCTTCGGGGATATAGGCGTGAGTTTATGTTATGTTATGTTATGTTTAGTTTAGGAGTTGCTGTGACCACCTTCCTACTTCATCATCAAACTGTTGGTACCATATTAATACTTCGTCATCCAAACTAAACATGTATGCAAAATTACATCTCAATCGGTCGGGGATGACTACCTACCTCAAAATTCAGTTACAAGATTTGACCCGCACTTAGATACTCGTACATATGTACAGTCAGTATAAAAGTCGATGCTGACTTTTCTTTCATACTTTCGTACAATTTTAAACGTCCAGGTGACTTTATACTCATCATCAACTTTTGAAACTTTGTTGCAATACTTTCTTGACACATAAATATGATTATCAGCTTTTAGCGCTGACTGTTACCTTACATTAACTTGAAACAATTTTTTTTTCAAAAATGTGCGTATGTGAATGGATTACTACGTAATTTATAAAATTTAAGCAAATCCTGACTCGGGATCTACATACATACACACAGAGCAAGTTAAACAAAAAGTTCGTAATAATACTACTGAGTAGTGACTCATATCTTTACATATTTATAAAATTACTTCTTCACTGTAGCCAAATTATACGAAAATTCCATCATTTTTATTTTTAAGTTACTAAAGTAATGGAAGCTGTGGAAGTTAGACAGTGGAATGAAACAAAATCAGATAATTCACCTTTTGTACCTTTTTGTATGTTGAATTATGTTCAGTTTTGTAGATAGAAACAGGGGCAGACTTCGTATATTGTACAGGTGAAAGCAGTTTTGCTGTAGTTATTTGTCTCGCTCTTGTAGATCAGTCTCTCAGGTAGGTACAGTACTTTTCTAGAAGATGTAATCCAAAGTTTAGTAATTAAAGACATTTCATGATTTTAAAAGTGGTCAAAATAAAATAGTTCGCCTCGCTTAGGTTTTACAGGAACAAGTAACTTCTATTTTTGATATTGCAAACATTTATAAGCAGCAGTGATAACGACTGATAAACAACTTGATAATGTACTCTAGCTGCGCAGAATGCGTTTCTTAGGTCTCTTTGGTGGCTGAGCGGGGCGCGACGGCCGAGGCGCATCAATTAACCAATTACGATCTTTATAAGTACGATTAAATCAGCCAATAATATAAAATCTGTACTCATACTACAAGCGGAATGAAATAATTTAACTATACTTCTGTTTAATAGCTTTTTGGTGGAGGAAATTAATTATTTAATTATCACTGTTCATTGATTATACGACTTCCGAGTTCATGAGCCTTTAATTTGCACATTCGTAGGTAAATAAAGCAATTTATAAACAACTGCTTGTTAGCTGTTACAGATTAAGGTCTACTACGCGCCCAACTTGAGCTGATTGATGACTGTTCTCTACTTCGCGGTTTGATTTATCCAAGATAATAATAAATGTACCTATTAAATTATAACATTGTACTCTTCTACACCATGTGCAAGTTGCGACTCACCGATGATTAAGTGAGGTCTTTGGCAACTTTTATTCGTATATATTCCCATAGACACACAAATTTATCGCTCTCAACAGCTCTTTTATACTATGGCAGTACATAAGGGTAACAAGCCTCCAACACTGAACAAACGTCCAGTGCAAATATTTGTATAAATGAATATATATATTTGCATTAGTCTGGAACTCATAACTAGTGAAGCTAGGTTTACTTTGAGTCTAGATAGCGCTGTATAGAATGTTCTAGAATTTATACCTTTGAAAATTAAGTAATTTGTATCTAGGAACACACAGGAATTCACAGGAATCTATTCTATTGCTAATCCATCCGTTGCTAATGCTATTCTAGACAATAATCTATCACAGTATCAAATTCCATCCTGAATTTGTTCAGCCGTTCGGGCGTGATCCGCGTGTTTGAGTAACAAACACCCATCTATCCATCCAACTTTTTCGGATTATATATTCGCAATAATACTGAGATTCGATTTTTCAAAGTACCTTAGAGAAATCTGTTCTCACAAAATTTTTGACTAAATACTGTTCCCACTCCTGTGACCTAATTAGAGCGAACCCATTCGCAATCGTGTTTTATCTGTGTATCAAATTTCATCCAAATCCATCCAGCTGCTTTCGCGTGATTGAAAAGCAAACTAAGTAACAAACAGGGTTTTAAGGGGAATACTTACCATTAGGCTATAAAAAAATGATATAGTGTTATATGAGAATGCGCAAATATATAATATTTATTCAAGATACCAACTGACAGAAATCTTTTCTTGTAATTGTGTTGGTGTTAATACGCTGATTACTTTCAAGACGTAGAACGTCAAATTTATTTATGTTTTATTATCAATTTTCATTTCTGTAGATACGAGTATATGCTTTGTAAAACACATGTAAAATTCAATTTTCTTAACGATTATATTATGGTAATTGCAACAAGTTGTAGAGATATGATTCTTCTCGGTGAACCACCCTCTTATTTAATACATATCTACACATAGTCACACCTGTTCTACCAGAAGGGCTTCACCAATCTCTGTCTGACTCAGGTCTTTTGGGGAGCGTATTGTCGTTGACTGGGCTTAGCGGGCTTATTCTTGGCTCATGCTGTTGAGGTTGAAATCTAATGTGTTTACATTTTTTAATATATTTGTTACTTATTCTATTTAACATGTATGAATTTCTTGAGAGTTAATTGAGGAGTATAGTTTTAATCCCAGTGACTGAGTTCCTTGCCGTGGTGTTTCTAGATTACAATTATGGGATTATGTCCAGAATTACGGGTGCGTGACGCCCCTGGTAAATGAAAATAGGTTACGGCGCGGCGCGGCGGCTGTTTGCCATTATGTCGCAACTCGTAAAAGTAAACTAATCTTAAGTTTCGTAGTTTTGTCTTACATATTAATGAAGTAATAGGTATTATTATTCAGAATAATTAAATAAACTTTTTGTAATAAATTCATAAAACTTAGCACCCATTCAGGGTCCAAACTACTCCTCCGCTGGTAACATTCGATGATGTTGCAAGTATCCATTGACGACGGTAATCATTTATCATCAGTTGGACCGTTGTTTGTTCATTACTTTCAAGCTCATTTCAAACGAAAGACGAGATATAAACACTGATTTCATGCACACCATAACACAAATTCAAAGTACCAACAGGTACCAACTGTTGCCCGCGGCTCTACTTGCGTGGAATTTTGATTCCGTTCCTGCAGTCCATTGGAACCTATTCCAGGGGCTATTCTGTATCCCAGTACCAAATTTCAGCCAGATCGCTTCAGCCGTTTGAGCGTGATTGAGTAACACACATGCAAACGTCTTCATAAATTCTCATTTTCTATATTACGAGTAATAGGTTAATAGGCAGTGCTTTTTTGCCTTTTACATTAGAAACCTTCATAAACATATGCACAACAATTTATCATAGTTTCATTGCAATCGGTTGAATTACATAGGAATAAAGAAATATTATTCTTATATACATAATAGGGACTAGTCTGAAAAATGTTGCTTGCGTGTGCTTGTGGTTTTTAACTTTTTGTGACTGATATTAATATTACTTACTGTTTGGACTTTCTATTGTTGAAAAACATACTTGAAACATTTTTCTTTTGTAGCTCGATGATAAAAGGTAACTTTTAGAATTAACAGGGAATTTTATAAAATATTTGAAAAGTACTTACTTACTTGAAACTAGCCGATGCTTGTGAGTTGCGACATCAACTGTTTTATTTGAGGTTTAAAACCATCAAAAATATCTACCCCCACCGCCTGCCTCACGATACAGGGAAATCAACAGCTTAAGTAAATCAATCGTATCCATAATTCACGTGGTTGAAGTGCTACTTGAACATCGAGGCCCACTCAGCCCAAGCCAGCAGTCATTCTGCAGGTCCCCGAGGTAATGTGCAAGCTTTGTCTACTCACTGAGCGATTTACCTGTACCGGGATGTAATACATATTGTTTTATTTGTTACCGCTAGCGGTTATACAATTATTGTACCATTGACGAATCGTAGGTGTGTAAAACACCTCTGCCTACCCCTTCGGGGATACAGGCGTGAAGTTATGTTATGTTATGTACCCATAATAAACTGCGCCTTAACCAGAACCTACAAACTTTGCTATTCATATTTCTCTCGTCAAAAACGCTAAAAAACTATATAAAATTAGAACTCATATCTATCCAAATATGATATTTTGATTTTCCTCGTATAAGTTTCGCTCGTATATAAATAAAATTAAAATATAGGTAGTTTACCCAAACACGCAAAATTATTTAATGAGAGCAATAATCTACAACATCGCTTTTTTTGAACTGTAAAAAAATGTGAGAAATATGAGAAATAAAATTATTTATTGACGAATATCACCCCTCGCTCTAAGGCAGAGAGGCTACAATGGTTTGAGATACGACTTACGACAAGTAAGCAATTGAAACAAATAGCAAACATTCATGTTTATAGTTACACAGTACACCAAATATCACTAGCAATTATTGATTTGTTTATGCAGCGGGAACAAAGTTGGTGAACCTAATCACGGCAATGCCTACATTAACCTATCAGTGAATTTGAAGCAAATTACAAGAACATTTCTCGATTGCACAACTAGTTTAGGATCATTACTAAATAGTAATGTGGGTGGCTAAAATGTGCCGTAATTTCTTTTCTTAGTCACAACTAATATAGTCACGTATATTTCGTATCGCAAATCGCTGTCTAGTGTAGCCTCTACCTTATACTGAAATTATAATCAATCGTTTGAATAAATAAACAAATGAATATAATTAAATCTTAAACCTTTAGCTTCATTCGTGTATACAATGTAGATAAAAAAGTGAATCATATTCCTGCACGTAGATTTTACGTGATGTTCGAGCAAACAAACCAACAAACAAATATTATATCAAGTAAGTGTTATAAAATGGTTGTACCCATTTTATAATACTTACTTGTGCTTACAAGTATATAGCTTCGCTCTTAACGGTTACTTATTTAACAGATAATATAATAGCTATTTATAACTATTAATATTATAAATACAGTTCTAACTTGATGTAGATTTAATGCTTTTACAATGCAATCATAAACGTTGTAAGAAGCATCAAATCTAAAGCTCTATTGAGTGCCTCGAGTGATTCTGGTCAGCACAAGCCAAAACAATAAAAAGTATAAACTACGGGTTGTCCCCGGAACGAAACGCCCCTTTATACATATCTACATATTGTATACGTAGCTACCGACGTTTAAGTTATGAATTGAACGTCTGAAATTTGCAGAGGCATTGACTATACATCGTAGAGATTCATCTTTCTATTTCACATAATTCAGATAATCGCCAAAGCAATTAAAATCGCATTATCCATTGAAGCTTTTCAGAATTGGACCAAAAAACGTTTGGAAATTCGTAAAATGTTAACAAAAGAGGTAAATTACTATGCACCGAGTAATTAGTATGAATAGAATAAATGAACGCTGACAGACGGATCATTGTCTTCCTAAGATGACCATATAAGGAATTTCGAAGACTAATTAATAAGTTGAATTATATCTTTTATCATTTAAAAGAAAGATAAATTTCAGTGACAGCAGAAAACTTTTGATTGTTTAGAACTTGGAGGAAGGGAAACATTGTGGTCCCGATAAATCTGTAAGTAGTTCTCAGAGGAACATATGACAGAATATAAGACATGTTTAGTTACAATGGTAACCTATTGTATTGTAAATATGTTATGACATATCATTGAACATTACATTTTTGGATTATCACCTAGACAGTACTACCCACTCAATTTACTATGGTGACGTTACATTCGGAAATAACCAACAATCTTACATTCTTCTCACCAACGCCCAACTGTCAAACTGTCAAAGTCGTTTAAATCATCACCAGTAAAGATGTCTGTCGTATACGCACTAAAGTGAGTCTGTTTAACATTTTTCTAGCTGTACTTTTCATTTACAACAGAAAAAATGAGTGAAATGCTCATTTATTTCTTTCTGTTCATAAACAAATTACAGAAAAGTAGAGCTGCTTTAATCTTTCTGCTTTCTAACGTAAGGTACGTATTCTTTTGTTGTATAAATGTGACTCACTGTTATGATAAAAGGATTATTGTCTTTAAACTGAACCTTATTTGGAGTGGACACGAAAAAAATATATTATAGCGTCTTCACAACGTTTCAATAACGAACTGTAGTAAGACATGTATTTACATGAAGATAGAATAAATGACTTCATATTATATTGTAAACGGTAACATATGCTAATTTATTATGAATTTACTAAATGTATAAATTTAAATCGGAAAAAGAAAATATCCAGGTAGTACCTTGAGTCTGCCCCCAGTCTCTTACTAAGGGGAATACTCCGACCAACTGAGCAACCTGGACACGTCCTCTATATACGTTCCAGGCCGCACTTTACACACACTTTTCGCAAATTGAGTATGGACATTTTTATAGAACCCGACATAATAAAATTAAAAAGGTGTCGCGTGGATTCTCGCGACCGATAAATTCACACCAACTGATTAGCACCATATATTAATATACGGAGTATTGGTAATACAATTATCATTAGTAATTGTAAAAATGTAAAGTTTGAATAATTATTATCATAATAAAGTATTAATCTGGGTATTCTGGGTGTAAATTAAGACATAACATTATTGGCAATAAATAAATTAAAATATTATGGTGTTTTTAGTGCAAATTACATGATCTAATAACGTTTCACAGTGGAATATGCTTCAGTTCACCATATTTCGAGGTCAAGTAACTTATTTGTTCCATTCAACTTGTAACACACTACTATCAGAAGTCTACTTCGTTGTTCTTTTCTCCCCTTTTTGGCAAATAGTACGAGTATATGAATTCCAATGTCAAGTTCAAAGCGAGAAAAAAGGCTCAGTCAGGGTCAAGCGGGTATGGAAAAACAGCACAACAATCTAAACAACATATATAAATACAAATGCAACTACAATTTAATATCATTGTGTTTTATAAATAAATCTATAACTTTTAATACTTGCTGATCAAAAGGATACATAAGTAAAAGAGGAACATGATATGGGATACAAGAAGGAAGAAGATCAAAGAAGTCTAGTTAGGTACTGATGTCAGATAAACATCAATGCAGTGACAAGGTTACGTATCCAATTGTCATAGAGTCTTATTTCTAACATTTCTATGGTTGATAGTCTTAAATCATTCGATGCATTAGATGCAAATGGATAAGACGATCTTGCGAGTGCACACTATAGACAGCGTGTGGCAAATATTATTTACGCGATCGATTGGTGTGCGAGCTGGATTGCACCTTATTGTCTGGTTGCGAAAATCACTATTTGTTTAAGTATACGAAGTGTAACTTCTTTATGAAATACTATACTACATACATTGCAGAAGCATAGATCCCCTATTAGATAGACCAACGACGTGACGACGGCGACGACCGCACCGTTGGACCTCAATATAACAGTAAAACACTCCAAGGTCCAGCGGCTGACAAAATATAACTTTATTATATTTTTTAATTAAAACCGTTTAGATTATACCAGATAAATGGAATTTTCAATTGAAAACGTTTAAAATCTATTAGAAACTTGGTAACGTTTCGTATTAGAAAAAACTTTTTTTTGCACATCTTTCTAAGTGGCCTGGTATTTCAATTTATTATTTTATTGCTTGATTGAATTCTTGATACAATTTGTATTCATAAACGTTGTAATTAATGTTGCATAAAAAAAATGGCAATGATTTTTTATTGCCGAGTTCTTTTCTCTATGGCTTTGCCTTATGCATTCCGAACCTAATAGCAAGAGATGGTAATATGTAGAAGCAGTCAATTTAGATGTTATTACTCTGTAACCTAAATTAATACAGTTTTCTTTTTATTTGTAAATGGTAGCTTTTTCCTTTTTGACCTCCAAACTTAAGATTTAAAAACCAAAACTATCTTTATAATTTCTGGTAGGTATTTAACTTCAACGTCTTAATACCTATTTTTAACGAAAACTTTTATAGCCAAAATTTAAAAAATATGTTGAATAATATACATAAAAATATTTCCCGCCTTATAGTAAACCAGCGATAGCTAGCTTTTGTAATTTCTAATGAATACAGTGTGTTTACTGCAAAAACAAAAAATTGTAATATCATTACCCTGGTTTGTTAGTAATGGGTTACCTAGTCATAGCGCATAGAATTAGAAGTGGACATATATTGTCAAATTAATTGGGGTTTTAAATGGGGAAAACGACATCACCCAATTGTGAAAATTGTGGAGTAGTTGAGGACGTACAACACATCCTTATGGAATGTTTGCGCTATGAAACTGCAAGGCACCAGCTGATTGTAAACATGGGTGTAAATAGGTTAGATGTAGATGCCTTTCACAATATATTAACCAATCCTAATTCGGAGAAAGCAATATATTTACATAGAATGCTCTTTTCACAATAGTATATAAGTCTAACATTTATTTAGAGTAAGAAAATTGTTTGGTTACTAAAGGCTGATATGTACTATAGCTTGGTCCCTGTACCCGATGCCGGTGGGTCACTATTTTTTATATCTTTCATTGTATTTGTTTTTTTTTTTTTATAAAGAATGTATTTAAAAATATAATTTATATGTATTTCAAACTTAATAAAGGAAAGATTTTAAAGATTTTAAATTAATTAAGGAGTCATCAAAAAACAATGTTTAAAAATGACTGTAAAGTTATTCATTGTTTCCGTAGTTCGCAAGAATTACGGTAGATGGCTCCAACGTCGCCTTAAGACGTATAATGTATCGGAGAATTTCGAATATCTGGGACGTGTCTAGGTGGCTCAGTTGGTCAGAGCATTCCCCCTGTAAGGGACTGGTCGCGGGTTCAAGTCCCGTCCTAGATGTTCTCTTTTTCCGATCTAAAATCTTTAGAAAAAAGTAAGCATACAAAATGCTTAAAAATTTAATTGAATTATTTAGGCGGAGTCATCAAAAAACAATGTTTAAAAATGACTGTAAAGTTATTCATTGTTTCCGTAGTTCGCAAGAATTACGGTAGATGGCTCCAACGTCGCCTTAAGACGTATAATGTATCGGAGAATTTCGAATATCTGGGACGTGTCTAGGTGGCTCAGTTGGTCAGAGCATTCCCCCTGTAAGGGACTGGTCGCGGGTTCAAGTCCCGTCCTAGATGTTCTCTTTTTCCGATCTAAAATCTTTAGAAAAAAGTAAGCATACAAAATGCTTAAAAATTTAATTGAATTAATAAAGGAAATAATAAAAAAAAGTAAAAGCATTCTCCAGAATTCTTCGAGAATTTTTTTGTTTGCTAACTAGACGTATCATTTATCATTTTAGGTAGATTTCGATGAAATCGATCTACCTATTGGTTTCTTGACTACTGTCAAATTTTAATAAAAATTCTTCATAGGAGGTCTAGTTATGACCCCCTGAGTCCGAAATGACCACTGGTCAAAAAGTTTATATATTTATATATATGTATGTATGGTTCCACTTCCCAAAATTTGCGGCACCCTCACGGTCGCATTTTTGCCCCGATCGCTTTCAAACTGCGGTCAAAAATTGCTTGGGTGTAAACTTAGTTGAAGTTCGTCAACGGGTGGAATCCGGCCTAAGGGGTCGGTAGGGCCTCACTTTTAGTGAAATCAGTTTTTCCTCAAAATTTCACGTTCCATGAAAGATATTCGAACCGTTCTAATTTTATCCCATAGTATACATGAATACCAACAACTTTTAATTATAAACCTATAAGATTAAAACTTTAACTAAAAGTGGAGGGGGAAAAACCAAAATTTCTAACCGGTGAACATTCTTGCAGTCGGAAACATTTTTAATCGATAGGCGATTTTTAAGTCTAAAATAAATGTCTGAAAAGTTTTTCGCTAAAAGTCACCGTTTTCGAGAAAAAAAAAATTAAACTGTTTAAAGTCCGTAGTTGTCTATATAAAATAATATTAATTGCTTCACGAAATCTACCTGTGCGTTCCCCCTGCGGGAACGGATTTTTTTATGTCCTTATTTATATAAGAACAGTGTTATAAGATATTGCTTGTCTGTTAAGACTCGATATAGACTCCAATTTTGAAATTTCTCCCATCCTTACCAAATAAACATTTCAAAATATCTAAAAAGAAATATAAAATGTATGTGCTTAGAGAGTAGTATTGAGTTACACTAATATTTCACTGGTTTACAAGTTCATTGCTATACAGCAATAAACTTGTAAACCCTTATTTATCAGCGTTACCATACGGTAACGCTGATAAATAAAGTGAGCACTCAGTTACATTTGCATTTGAGATATTCCATTAATATACTTATAATTCAGACCAGATGTAAGATTAAGCATTCAAACACCGAGAATGGACTTTGTTTTATAAATATATATGATGCCTCCGACCGATTTCGGCCATGGCGACCACTTCGACTCCTAGTCGGCTCGGCGCTGATGCGCTCGAAGATGGCTAACATAGCCGATCTTCGCGGTGAACTCTCGTGCACACTGAGGGCACGTGAGAACACCACCTACATAATAGTACTGAATGACAGAGGGTGGGCGGACTTTCAACTATATATAGAAAATTAATAAAACACTAGAAACAGTTAACGCAGATTTTTCTATATTTTCTTCTACTAAGTTCTATAGAAATAAATTATAATTGTTATTCCGTTATACAATATTATTTAAATCTGTACATATTTACAAACAGTTCACAACTAGCCTAGATATCACAGTTTACATAATTACGTCTACATAGCATAGATTTAACGAGGGAAACGTTCATACTGACTTCAAATCCAGCTTCTTCGTTCTTTCATGCCATAATACCTGAAATGAAAAAAAAAAGGTTATTTTTGTTAGTACCTATAGTTGTTTTTGTAACTAGCTGATACCCATGACTCCACCCGCGCAGAAGTCGGTTATCGTTTTTGGTCACATCTATGTTTCTACTTAACCAATTGCAATCTAACATACGGCAAATTTTAAGTCTGATCAAGACGAAAAGAAAAAACCACATCAAAATCCGTTCATCATTATTATTTTACAAACAAACAGACAGGATTTCCAAGAAAAATATTTTTGTATTCAGAATTGTTCATTTAACATAACAAGTATTTTTTTAAATATCTCCAATGTACAGACACAACTAATTTATAACTTTATAATAATATAGATAGATGTATTTCAGGTTAGACCTTGCGGTTCCTTTTCTATCCGAACGTCAATCCCAATCGCATCCAAAGCTCTCACTTAGGAGTTCGGGGTCCGGCCGTCATCAGGAAATATCCACCACTCCTAACGATCCACGGGGAATTGGCACTTATACTGCCCCACGAGGAAATTATTGCCGCCCATCATCTTCCGAGCTTTTTCCCAATTTAGTTGGGATCGGCTTTTCGATCTGACTACGAAGAGACCGAACTTCGATATTTTCCGTCATCTGCCCTCCATAACCCATTAGCGATATCGAATTTCTGTAGTTAGATCAGTTGTTGGACTTTTTAGGGCTCCAACTACCCGTAACGATAGTCATAGATGTACGTATGGAAGACGGCGCCAACGGCTTGACGTGTTCTACGAGGCACTGAAGGGTCTCAATGTGTTAAGAATGGTTACCAATCCTAAGACTGACCTAGCTAGTATTGTTTAACTTTGCAATGTGTTAACTTTGCTACTTGGTTACCACTTAGCTACCCTCGAGATTATTGCTGAGTATAAGATTGTTAAACAATATGATTCTTCCTTTTCATCCGAGCCGTTGCATCCAGAGCTTGCAGCCCGGGCTAGGGAGCCCGGGATCCGCTTTCATAGTTTTGCTATCGTTAGGAATTGGTGTATCTTTGCTTTAACGGAAACGACTGCCGTCTGACACCTCAATACCCACCAAAAACTCCGTCAATCAACAGGTGTACAGTACAGGTGCAGGTGAGGTCGGTGTGGGCTCCGTGGGAGACGCAGATCCTATAAATAGGGTTAATATGCATTAAAAAAATAAAAACACACTGCAGACATTCCTGATAGCATTAATGTAAATATCACTGAAGTTTGTCGTCTTATCAACATATTTTTGAAATAAAAATGCTAAGCTGTTTCAAGCGAGGAAATATGCTTCTGGTATATTTATCACACAAACAATTACTTACTTAAGTTTCTACTATAAATCTGCTTTACGTCTCAAACAGAAACATAGCAGTATTTTAAACTCTTTGTTTAATGTTCTGAAAGTGGATTAGACGGTTGCTTTGAACTTGGCCATTTTCGGTGTTGTAAGCTTAAAACCATTCTCACCAATTAGAACAACCGCAATAAAGATAGCCAGCATATTTCATACATTAATAGAAACATTAAATTGTTAATTTAAATAAAGCTAGACATAGTCAAATTGTACAATAATAAATCCATTATTTTTAGCAACTGTTAGGCTGGCCTCACATATCTAGAATGTCTCTCTGGATTCATAATCTGAACTCATATTATTAATTCAGAACACCCGACGTTCCTTAGTAATTATATTCAACCTATTTTCTGCATATCAGATTAGGAATTTCTCAAATAGATCTGAAAGAATGATACTGACGAGCGCTCTGTATTCGGGACCGGAATATTTCGCGCTAGCGTGTCACCTAAGTGATATAAAAAAAAACGCAAATTCATACTTTTGAAAAGAGTGGGACACACATTGTGCGAAAAGGGGTGCGATTAGTATTAATTCCTCCTCTATAAAGACTTGCTTGAGCCGTATATAATATGTGAGGCAAGGTATCGCGGTATGAATATGAATTCCGAGAGATATTTTGGATGTGTGAGGCCCGCCTTACAATGATTTTTAAGTTGCAAGCGCATAATTTGTGTTCTCAAGTAAATTACAAAATTATACGCGAACTATGTATTATATTGTTGACTTTAACTACTTTAAGAAAATTTAATTATACCTGTATTGTTATTATTGTATTAAGATTTCCATTTCAATGTGAATATTATTTATAATTAAATTATATGTTAGACGCTATTTGAGAAAATTACTTACTAAGGTTAATAGATGTATGGGGGACCTACTAAGATCTTAGAGATCCAAGCCAGCCTCACATGCTGGCATAGGATTTCCTCTTAGGGTTAGGAAGTCAGATGGCAGTTACTCCCGTAAAAGTTGAAATTTTTAATAAAGTAACTCATGCTTTATATGTCAACCATACCCACGGAGTACGGAAAAAAAAACTTTACTGTAACAATCTAAAAGTGAACCATTAGTTTGACCCCCTGTCAGCTTATGTTTCATAGTTTTATTATAAACTGTTTATGCAGAAGATAGCTAGGCGTGACCTCGTGGCAGCCATTGGGTTGGGAGTCCTCTCGTTCACAGCATGATTGCGGCAATGGTGCGGAGTGCGAACGTGTGGGCCACCGAAGCCCCTTCTTCGACTAGCGCCCTTCCCCCAAACCGGGGCAAGACGGGGACACCGTGGTTCCTAAACCCGAGGGAACCATCTCGAAACCGGAGATGGCCCAGGTTCAGTCGGGGTGCGACGGATATGCTTTATGGGCAATCTTACACCCCGGCTTCTGAAGACCTGAAACGGCGTGCGGTTTTAATCGGCCGACATAACCGCCCTCGCGGGCCGGCGGGGGGTAACCAAGGGGATTTCCGCACCAAAAAAAAGGTACTCCAAGCTTTAAGTTTAATTAACACTAATACTTGGAATCCAAATTTAGTGGATCCTTGGGGTTACTCTGCAGTCTTGTATTTGGAGTACTTATAAATTAAAATGAATCTTTATTTCCCTTGGTAACGGCATCACACATGAACTACTGAACCGATTTCGCTATTTCTTTTCTGTTCTGTTTGTTATTGTCAGGAGAAGGAACTTTCAGCGCAACTTTCTTAACTTTTTCTTTCTCCTTTGAAAGAAAAGTTGCGCTGAAAATTAGAATATTTGGAAACTTGTGAACATATTAACTTTTATAATGATACCTTATGGCGTTTGATATATTTATCAGTCGTTTGCAAATGGCGTGATTGACATGGCTGTTTTATTGAGTTTCTGCATCGTATAGGCCGGGAGCCGACACCCGATTGCCACCATTGCCGGGGCTGCTCCGGGGACTCGCCGTCTCACACACTGGCAGAGTTCTCAGAGTGGATGCAGGAGCAGCGCCGTGTCCATAAAGCTTCCATCGGAGCGGTAAGCCTCACGCTGCAGACCCTGCTGCTGGCCATGGTCGGCAGCGAGAGTATGTGGAACGCCGCCGCCTTCCTTTGTGAGGCATTGATGCGCGCAAAAGTGGTGGCAGAATAGGTACGGGAGAGGTCCAGCACTCTCCCATGCGCGGGCTTTGGGATGGTGGTCGGGGCTAGCCGTCACCCTGGCAGAAGCAGGCCCAGGGTGGTGGCGCATCGTGTTTCCGCGCGCGCCTCTCTTTAGGGGACGGATTAATCCAACCCAACAACACGTCGGGGTCGCCAGCGCTGGCGATCGGAGCCGGTTGGGGTCTCTGGGATTTCGTTTCTAGGACACACCAGATTCCCCGTACCACATAACTGACGCAAGAGACACCAGGCGGTTTTAGTCGGTTCATGCCCGACACACCCACCTCGCCGGTAGCTCCAGTGGGGTGAAGCCCGATGGGGTACCCACACGTAAAAAATGGCAGGATAGCGTCTGTCGGGTCAGCTAGTTTGAAATAATTCAGTATAGTTTATGAAACTCTTAATAAAAGAAAAGACGATTATATTTCTTTCTCTTATTGTTTAGCTTTCTCCTCGGGTTATGGGAGGTCAGACTGCAGTCGCTCCCGTAAAAGCTATATAAGTCAAACCATAAGGAGGAGAAGGAGTAAGCGGACCCCGGGCTTCGAGGTGAAATCCTCGGAAGCAATCAGCGACAATGCCTAGATAAATAAATAAATATTCTACGACATTCTACATAGCGCTTTCTAGACCCAAAACGAAGCATGGTTTAACTAGCTTGTGTAATGGGCTTCAGAATGCGGATAAACATACTTATATAGTCTTCCCGTGACCATGGCTGCCGAAAAGTAACCGAAATCAATATAAATATAAAATAACATCAAATAAATCGCGATAGAATCCGAAAATAGTTTTATTTCAATGTGTGACATCCGCGTGAACTTCCGACAATATTATACTTGTTTAATATTTTTTTTGCAAATACATACATATTATACATAAAAATACCCAGACCAATGCAAATAGACATATTCATGCATACAAATATTTGCACTGAGTGGGAATCGAACCTGCGCCCCTGTCGTAGCAGTCGAATGCACTACCGATACACCACGATGATGATTTTTGCAGGTGAGGTTGACTTGGGTCTCGAGGATGCTTTCCATCTACACCCTATTATATATAGGTACGAGTATAAATACTTTTAAACCTAGTTCGCTAAATTTGGTCTTTTTGGAATATTTTTAACGTTTTCCGATTTTATTAGTTTCACCTATAACTAACCATATATATTATTTAAATGAATGGTAGAAGACGAATTTTATTAATTTCTATTTTTAATTTAAAACTTTATGAAGATTCAGTAATATTGAATTAATAACTTGTACTTTCCCACTGTATTTATTAAATTAAACGTGACCGGTTTCACCTCACGGTATTCTTAAAGTTTTTTTTTACAGTTACTAAGCATAGTGAACATTAGATCTATTAGGAATATGTACAATGTGCAGTATACTCGTAAATAGTCTAACTTTCCTTAAGTTTTACACTATGCGCTGTACCCTTATTCGGATTTGACCAACGGTAACATGAACACGCGGGTCGTAATAGCGAATACATTTAAGTTGCTTCAGTTTTACCACAGATTACATAATATTATTCTAGTTTTACGTAAGTTCTTTCTTCTATGATAACCAATTGAAATTTACAGAGTACTCGGGTTATGACTGTGGTTAAATCTTGTTTCCAAACAAAATAGTGCCTCTGATCTGATGAAAATATCATATTTAATTTTTTAATACATATACATTTAAGAAAATCAGTAAACCGTCACCTCGGTGATAAATTTATTGAGGTATTTTGTGTCATAGGCAAACCGTCTCTATAGCGATTTTTATGAGATACCTACCTACTCTTTAAACATAATCTCTTTGTGGTACCTTCAGTAGGGAGATAACCCATAGGTTCTCACAGGGTAAGAATAAAAATGCAATTAGATAAAATAATAGGGAAATCACTATGTTATGTGTTAAAGAGAAAATATAAAGTCCTAAATGGTGCCATTCCGCTTCCGCTTTCAAAAGTTAATGTCCGTTGACGTCTATATTATCCTGTGTGGTAATTAAACTATCCGAGAACACCGGCGTACAGGCTAATCACATAAGTAGTATGTATATCTAAGATTTTAACTCACCTATTAGTTTTTACTAAGATCTCAGCCATCACAAGATGTCGATCAGCGCACATATTCCCGTGGTCACTAACGTCTGCCATCACTAATCACCTAACTATTTTACTGCATACATGAACTGTCTCTAGACATTTGCTTATAACTAGAGCTACCATGAGATCTATCTTTAAACCGATGCTACACCTGCAGACAAAGAAAAAATACCTTTAATTGTTACACTTGAGTATTTTACTTTACTTAGGCAACTTCGACACCTACAGGGATCCTGTGCCCATGACCCATAGGACACTGATTCTTGAATAAAAAGTTTATCTAATTCGCGTCCAGGCTAACCTAACCTGCTGATTGAAGGATGAGGCTCTGGCGCAGGTTTTCATCTTGGGGTTGGGAGGTCAGACGGCAGTCGCTTCCATAAAAGCCGTATAGGTCAAACCAAAAGGAGGAGAAGACGTAAGCGGACTACGGACTCCGAAGTGAAAGCCTCGAATGCAACCGGGAACAATGATGATATAACATGCGAAGTTTTTGGTCTAGTTCTATTTTATTTTATATCAAATTAAGTAGTGCTTTCAAAGAACGTTGTATAGCGTTTTCGCGCATTGGGTGTACATTTATCGCAACGTTTTTACTTACATATACACCCACTATACATGGCTGAGCGTTGAGATAATATTCTAAACGGATAGTCAAATAGGTTGATTCTTATGGTATATCTTCACTATTCAGCTGCTCTGTTAGGGAATTTAGAAACCATCACCTTTTTTTTATTCAGCCCGTCTATTGACTGCACCCCGCTGGATGGTGAGAAGCTGTTGACGATCCTGGTCCATGGTCTCTACCTTGACAACCTCAACAGATGCTTTTTCACGCCCCGATTGCAGAACCCGGGATTATAAGAAGAAGGAAAAACGTGCGCTGGTAGAGCAATCCAGGTCTTTATCGTACGACAAAAAAAGGAAGGACCGAACCACTGAGTTCAGGACCATACTGTTTCTACCGTTGCAGTCCAGCATGTGTTGGACCGGTTGTATGTTCGCCTCCTTCCATGTCCAGCATGTCGGCTTGCTCTTGCTGCTCTTGAGCTAGTGAACCGGGTACCGCAGCGGGGGTAGCAAATGCTGGCAGAAGTTGCAATGCACGGTTTTGGGCAATCGCCAGTAGCCGCAGCTGCCCGCGTGATGCGATATGATTTGTTCACCAAGCCGTGCAACGCCCTGATGCTCTAACGTATGGCCTCTTGGTGGTTCTGTTGTACGCCGCCTTGAGGTGACTCACGTTTGGATCGCACACTGCGCGTACCTTGACCCAACTGCGGTACGCCGGCTGTTTTTATTGAACATCGTCAGCGCACTCACGCCAGAACCAGGGGCGAGGTCTGCAGGCACTGGTAACTTCGGTGTTTGAAATATAATATTATACCCAAACCGATTATACCGCGACGACAGACGCAGAATCCATGGTTGCGAAACATTGTACTGAGCTGGGTGGGTCCTCAGCAGGAGGTCTAGCAAAGAGAGCGCGTGATTTGCTATGTCTAGTATACCGGTGGTCTGGAGTTCCAATTGTGTTAAGTCATGCGTGAGAGCGAATGCGTGGTCGGTCCGTCCTGCATGGTCAGTTTTGGGAGATCCCGCGGCCAATTTTCGTGGTGGGTGTTAAAATCTCCTAAAAACACCAATTCAGGTAGATGAAGAGTCGAGTCGTCGCCGTAGCTCCTCCTTTACGGGAGAAGTATACGCACACGTAGACTTGGCTAGACGAGCAGTGGTCCACGTATAGCAAGAGAACAGAAAAGGACGGGTCCTCCAGCCAGCGTAAGCGGCGACAGCAAAAGTCCGCCCTGATCAACACGCACGCCCCAGTTTTGTCTAGGAATGTTCGTGAATTCCACCTCAAATGGTGTTGAGTTAGTGGGAGAGGGGTATGCCGCTGTAGAGCCATGTGCGAATCGTCACTACATTTTTTAAAGGTGTCGATTCGCACACTAATGAATTCAGTTTGTGCGAATTGACTACTAAGCCGTCCTAACAGGAAAATATACTTTTCTGGACACGAAACCGCGATAGTAATAATTTAATAAACAAAGGTAAATAAACCTTCGGTCATGGTGATACATTCTGTTACAGTTTCGTCGTCAAAAGTAAATAAGTACTTTAGACAAACATACTCATGCTTACTTACAATAAGGGACAAAGATAGCGTAACACATTCCAATTTATAGATCCTTTTAAACCTTTTATAAACACAAATTGAAAACCATGAAAACATTAATAACATGAAACCTCTGAGGATTACAAAAAAACTTATAGTGTTTAATTTTAAATGTATACTATTATAAAATTGTAAATTAGTAGTGTCTGTACATTGGTGATATAAAAAAATGGTTGGGTTATGATAAATAAAGAATTCTGATCATAAAAATTTTTTTTTTGGATATTTTGTCTGTTTGTTTATCTGTTTGTCTGTTTCTTTGCGATGGATGCAACACTACTGAACGGATTTTAATTTGTTTTTTTTTTCTATTAGAATGGTCTTGGTCATCATTAAAATCTGCCGTATGTTTTATGGTTGAGATGTGACCATTAAACTATAACCGAACTCCGCGCAGGCGGAACTACGGGCATCAGCTAGTTAGCTAGTTAGCTAGTAGTTCGTTTATAAAATTAATGTTTAGTCACATTTGTACCTTGTTTGCATCGAAACCTCTTACAAAGTACTAGTCTACCGGGTTCCTAGGGAATTCCTTCTCATAGTATACCCGTCGCCCTTCATAATAGACTCTTGTGACAGAACACCTTCACAGATATTTTTGCAAATTTAAAACGGGTCATTCCTGCATAGATTCCGTCACTGATCGTGATGTTCTTTAGACGGTTAGTTTGCAAAAGCAAGAGATATTATTAATATTTATTCCTAACCTTATCCTTTCCTAGTGAAAGTGTTGCTCCTAATCTAAGCTAATTAGCAGCAAAGTTTCTAATAATCATGAAATGACCTGATTGCCCGGTTAGTATCTATAATTTGGTGTCATGATGACATCGGAAGTAAGTCTAATTTTTGTGTGTAATAGAAAATAATAGCCACCTATCTGGCTTTTATAATAAATAAAAGTATAGACGGCGTAAGGTTTCAGTCAGTTCAAGCCCGACATAATCACCCCCGCTGGCCGGTGGGGAGGTATCCGAAGGGATTTCCGCACGAAGAAAAAAAAAGGGACCTACCTATTTTGAGACGTTCTTGTGTACAAACAGAAATTTATTAGACAGTTATATTCTGAATGAAGGCAATTTATCCTCGTGACAAATAAATTATTGCGGACATATAAATTATTTCTCCTTTTTTGAGGTCGGGTAAAAAAGCTGAGTTCCACACCGAATACCAATCATTATCAGGAGAGCTGGTGATTCACCGTAATATATCCATACAGCATAATAAGAGAACCTTGCATCGTTAGATTTGTTGGGAGGCATATTCAATTAAGAGAGGTGTCGGTGTAATGGATAAAGCAATAACTTGAAATTGAAACTTATTAATAATAACCTCCAAGGTTGACGAGAATCTTAAATACTTGCATATTAAAAAAATAATCGCTAAATTTGTTACTAGGCACAAAACTTAGTTGGATGATTTCTTCTTGTTATATTAGTAATTGTTAGGACAAGGTTTAAACGGATGAACATTTTGAAAAAGGTACTTGACACGTGGGCTCCTTGATGATGCCGGGTAAGAATAGCTATTTAGACAAAAATTATCCCGTGTCAAAGGCAGTCCCGTATACAAAAACCGCCCAAGTGCGAGTCGGAGTCACGCACTGAGAGTTCTGTACAAAACTGAAAAACGTTGCTGTTGAAAAACTGTTGTACACATACATCCACATAGTTTACGAATAGTTTAACATAACATAACATAACTTCACGCCTGTATCCCCGAAGGGGTAGGCAGAGATGTATTACACACCCACGATTCGCACGTTATGTTTAGGTCCCAATGTAATAGGGGGCGAGTCTATTGCCATCTACCAGGCACATTAACCATCTGCAAATACGTTTCTACTACAAGTGGGCTTACCAGTTATAACTTGCGGTACCGAAACGTTTTCACAGAGGGTGGGGCTGACCTTCAAATTAAAAGTCACCCAGAGGCCTATGAAGCGAGCTATGTCTGAAGTTACTTTGAAGGATAAAATTCGAAATGAGATCGTCTGCAAGAAATTAAAGTAACCAATATGGCTCGCAGAATAAGTAAACTGGAGTAACAATAAAATAAAAAATAAAATAAATATTCTACGACATTCTACACAGCGCTATCTAGACCCAAAGTAAGCATAGTTTAACTAGCTTGTGTTATGGGTTACAGAATGCGGATAAACATACTTATATACTTTTTATTTTATTTTGTAAATACATAATTATTATACATAGAAACACCCAGACCAATGCAAATAGACATATTCATGCATACAAATATTTGCACTGAGCGGGAATCGAACCCGCACCCCCTGTCGTAGCAGTCGAATGCACTACCGCTACGCCACAGAGGCCGTCGACGATGGACTGGCCTCATCTGCCGACGGACCAATGGCCGCAACCAAACTCTAGAGTGAAGACCTTAAGTTGTAAACGAAAGGTGGAATGCCTCAAGTTACATGAACCGACGACATCCTGAAAAAGGATCAACCCTATAGTTATGATTCCCTTGAGAGTGACTTAGTAGTTTGTTTTTTTTCAACAGCAGCAAGGGGGTTGGAGTATTGAGTTTTTAATATTATATGAATTCATAAGAAACAGGTATTGACAAATAGGGGGTGGCGGGTGAGGCCGCCTGTCACCCCAGCAGAAGCAGGCCGGGACGGTGGGGCGAATAGCGCCCCTCCCCCAAACCGGGGCAAGACGGGGACACCGTGGTTCCCAAACCCGAGGTAGCCATCTCGAAACCGGAGATGGCCCAGGGTCAGTCGGGGTGCGAGGCATATGCTCTATGGGCAACCTTACACCCCGGCGTCTGTAGACCCGAGACGGCGTGCGGTTTCAGTCGGTTCAAGCCCGACATAACCGCCCCCGCTGGCACGCGTGGGGGTATCCGAAGGGATTTTCGCACAAAAAAAAAAAGGTATTGACAAATAAACGTTTTGAAGAAGGGCCAGGTCAGAAGTACCCGTAACCGGTGTGCATGTATGAAAACAATTATGAAAGTGGAAGAAGCGAAAGGCGTATGCCAAGATGTTGTCTCTGCCTACCCCAATGGGAAAAAGGCGTGACTGTATGTATGTATATATGCAGGTATTGACAAATAAACGAAACAGATGGACAACAAAGTGATTCTATAAGAGTACTTTTTCTCTTTTTGAGGCATGTAGTACTAAAAAGGAAATTGTAAAAACCTATTTGCAGCTCGTCGCTTGTCACCTATGATAACATATTTTTCTAAATTGGTACATATTCAATGGGTATACAAGAATCACGTCACGACTTACATAGATCTCTTGCCTCTCTGGAATAGCGGTAGAGCATTCGACTGCTATGTCAGAGATCGCGGGCTCGATTCCCGCTCAGTGTAAATATGTATATTTGCATTGGTCTGAGTGTTTCTATGTATAACACGTATTTATTTACAAAGTAAGTTTGTTACTAAGTAAGTTTATCCGCCTTCTAGAATCCATATGATGAGCTCGGCTTAGTTTAGGTCTAGATGGCGCTGTCCTAGAATATTTATTTATCTAATATCTTCAATTCAATATTTCATATTCAAATAATTCAATTCAATTCTTGTATATACATATTTTGAATCTCGGAAACGGCTCTAACTATTTTCATGAAATTTATTATGCAGGGGGTTTCGGGGGCGATAAATCGATATTGCTGGATTTCATTTTTAGATGTCATCGAAAAAACCGAGCTAAGCTCGGTCATTCAGGTACTTTATTGTTATATTCATTAAACTTTTCAGGCATTGCGATTCACTGCTATTATTGTGCATCCTCGCTTTATTGTGTATGTGGTCTATGCACACATCCTTACTATATTGCATCAAAAATTTAGATATACTGACAGTTATTAAGCAGAGTCAATGTTAATTGCAATCTGAAGCAATGCTATTAATACGAATCTTTCATTTGAATAGTGATTGAATGATTATATGCGTGATTAAAGAAGCATTGATCTGAATTTTTAAATTAAAATTAATTTATGTAATAAGCACAGCGCTACTTAGCTAAACTTGGGTCTAGTTAGGTACCGCCTTGTTGTGTTTCGAAGAACATTTTATGTAGTTGCTTTTACTTTGGTGATGAACTAGCTTGTAGTATATATTCTAGAATTAAATTGTTGTATTTAATTCGGAGTATTTTGAAATTGGAATTGAGCCGGTGGATAACTGATTAATCATTCTGAAACATCATCCGATGTTTCAGATTTCCGATGCGTTGTTTTTCTTGTGTAACTAAGGCAACCGACACGCATTTGGCCCATCTCATAGTATGCTGATATTATGGTCTATAAACATTCGCAGACTAACAGTAGGTACATGCACCTCGATTGGAGTCAAATACTAAAGTTGACGGGGGTCCTGACATCATTCATAAATACATTCAATATAGCCGACTATCTGACCATCTTAACTTGTCATTGCACCCCTTTAACACTCATAAACATAATAAATTGATGGTGAGCGTTTAGAGACTGCGGTGCTAGAGGTTTTGTTTTCAGGATCGGGAAGGACTTGTAAACAAAACCTCTTCTCATCTCCTCTCTCTCCTCATCTTCTGTAACCCTTAAAAAACACACAGGAGACAACAATATGATTTATTCGATTTGGAAAGTCGTAGCACCGTTTATGGGCATGAAATCGTAACTTAATCTAAAGCATAAAACATAATTATCAAAAAAAAAGCGGTGACTGCAACTAATTACCAAGTAAGAATGAAATTTATTTTCCATAACAGTTTATGTAACCCCTGTGCAAAAACAGTAAAAGGGAGCAATAGATGTTGGGAACACGAGGAGTAACAACCACGTACACGTAAGTTGTTTTTGTGTTGTATGTTTCAGTCCATCGAAAAGGTCTTGTCCGCTGGTATAGTCCGCTCTAGCTACCAGTGCCAGGACCGAATCCCGACTAAAATACGGACTATACGACTATAGTACGGAGTGAGGGCATGTTTGTATGTAATACCAATATAACGTCCATCAACATCATTCGAGTGTCAATCTCATTTGCATCCAAAGCCTGTAATTTGGAAGCAATGACTTCTAAGTACACTATAGTGGCCGTTCAGAACAAAAAAAATCACACACACACACACAACACGCACAACTTTCGCGCCACTTTTTGTTGCTGTTATAGCCACAGAGTATATTAAATTTGTTTTATACGATTTGATATGAGATCATCACCTGTTATCTGTAAAGTAATGTAAGAGTGCCAAAATTATTAATCTATGGTGAGGCGTCTCGCAACCCTCGTCCGTACCCGCCTCACCTACGAAGTGTGACACACTTTTTGTTCTGAACTACTTGTCTAGTATTCATTGAAGTCATTGTTTTGAACCCGGGCCACGGGAAGAAATGGGTTGGCCCTTATATTCCGCTCCACCTTGAACCACGGGGTTAAATTAAGAACGCGAAAGCCACCAAATTCTACTCCAATCCAATGGGAGTACCAAATGCCAAACCGTACCGTACCGTACCGATTTCAATTTCGCGAGATCGAGCGTTTAAAATGTATTTTTTTATGGAATATTCACATAACACAACATAACTTCACACCTGTATCCCCGAAGGGGTAGGCAGAGATGTGTATTACACACCCACGATAATATTCATAACCGAAATTACTAATATTCTCCCTATCACCTCCAGCTAAACTAAAATCCTTGTGTTAGGAGTGGCTTCATGCCACAGGCCACTGTGACGTGACTGTTTACCTATATTGTACCTATATTGTGCCTATATTGTATCTCTATTGTACTCATATTGTACCTAAATTGTACCTATATTTTACCTATATTGTACCTATATTAAACCTATATTGTACCCTATTGTGAGTACAATAGGGTACAATATAGGTACAACATGAGTATATTGGAGCTTTATTGTGCTCAGGTATATTCTGCCAATGTTGTACCTACATATATTGCACCTATATTGTACCTATATAGACGGATTACAACCTTCCGTGTCGTCAATGGCGTAGCGGAAGAGCGTTCGACTGCCACGTCAGAGGTTCGGGTTTCGATTCCCGTTCAATGTAAATATTTGTATGCATGAATATGAATATTTACATTGGTCTGTCGGACGGGTACTCAAGATGGACTACCTTGTTGGATATGTTGGATATGTTAGCCATGTTTTTTATAGAGTCATCTGATTAGATATAGGTACTGTCTGTCTTTTGTTATTGCCATACCTACCGTATACACATACACGTATCGACACGTGCTTATAATATATATATAATATATATAGTATATCTTAGACGATTATTTATGGTATGTTCTCACTAGTTCCAATGTCATTATTGATGTTCATTATTTACATTGCTAAGCTAACAAGAATTATTTTTTATAACATAACATAACATAACATAAACTCACGCCTATATCCCCGAAGGGGTAGGCAGAGGTGCTAGCACCCACATTTCGCCAGTTTATGTTTAGGTCTCAATGTAATAGGTGGCGAGCCTATTGCCATTAACCGGGCACTTATAAGCCTGCGATAAATACACACATAACTTCGAAAAGCATCGAAAAGTCATTGGTGTGTGCCATAGTAAGACCTGGGATCGAACCCGAGACCTCGTCTCAGCAGTCCATTACCCATACCACTAGGCTACCGCGGCTATATTTATTTATTTTTTATAGTAGTAGGTATATGTAATAAATAGTTTGTGGAACTATGCTAGATTGGTACAAAAAATGTCGAATATAGGCTGATGTAATTACTCTCAGTTACGGTCATTAGATATTGTAGACCCGAGACGGCGTGCGGTTTTAGTCGGTTCAAGCCCGACATAACCCCATGCTTGCCGGCGGAGGTTATCCGAGAGGATTTCCGCACGAAAAAAAAAGATACCTATATCTATTATTATCCGTTGAACTTGGTGCGATACTTAGGACATACATGTACATTTACAACACGTCATTGTAACACTGTATAATATTTTCTAAAGTGACCAACCTAAATGAGGTAATCAACACCATCTTATATTTTATTGCCAATATGTAAAGAAGTTAGGTGATCCTTGCAGTAAGAAAGCAATAACTTACCATTCATGAATTAAGCGTATAATGTGAAAATTGACTTGTATCTCGCCACGTCCATAAGGGAGGCAGGCAGGATTGCTGTAGGCCAGCTAGGAGCTCCGCGTGGTAGCGCTGTGCAGCTAACAGGTAAGGCGGTGGCAGCGGGAGGGGACAGTGTGGCAGCTGAGGTGGCAGCATCTGTGGTGGTGGTGACGGGGAGCACCGCCGCGGTTCCGGCTCCAACAAAGCATCTATTGTAAAAGCACGCCGGGGCCGTGGTCCCACAGGTAGCAAAGTCGCCGTGTCTGGCGCTTCTGGCGGCTCTGGACTTGGTCTTGAAATAAATGTCGACGACGGGTTGTACATACTCCCATTAGGTAAACCTGACTGTGAAGGAGGAGCGCCAGCTTGTCGCGCTAAAAATGCTCTGTTAAAACTAGCCAGTGCTGCCAATTCTGCGTTCAAACTGTCCTTTTCTCCTTTGTGCAACTTGAACCTTTTTCGTCTTCTGAGCAGTGACCCGTTCTCGAACATGTCAAAGGCCTGCGGATGCAGGGTCCAGTAGGCACCCTTACCGGGCCGGTCGGGACGACGCGGCACTTTCACAAAGCAGTCGTTGAACGAGAGGTTGTGTCGCAGAGAGTTCTGCCAGCGCTGTGTGTTCCGCCGGTAGTACGGGAAACGGTCCGTGATGAACCTATAGATCTCTGATAGCGGCAGCATGCGTTCTGGTGAACTCCATATTGCCATCGCTGTCAACGCTATGTAGGAAAAAGGTGGTTTTTGATCGCCGTAGGACTCACGTGTTGGCCGAGGCATTTCGCGAAATACTGTTGAGTGATATTAAGTTTTGTCACCTCGGTGGTGAGCGTGAGGCACACGTCTCTCACAGCGGAGTCGAAGATAAGGACTGGGTGAGTGAGCGAGACTGCGTGCGCCAGGCGGGAGTGGCCGCGCGGCCGGGCGCCGCCCTGCACAGGCTACGCCAATCGCGAGCCGGCAACTTTGTTTGTTGTTTTTGTCGGCTCCGGACCCGTTACAGAGGAATTTAAATTGTTATCACGTTTACATTATACAAAATTTATTCGACACCGACAACAGCTTGAGCTTGTTTCGAAATTGCAATGATTAAAGTAGTAGATACTTATTGATGGTGTGGGGAGATACAGAAAGATGAGATGTTCGTTGTACTACATACACACCTACTAGGTATATCTATCTATTCATATGTAGGAATATTTGTTAATATAAAGAGTTTTAGATATGATTGAATTCAAAATACCGTTATAATTGGATAGAAAACAAATTTGAATTATTATTTTACATTAACTTATATTTTAAACACACTTCTTTTTAATTTGAATAGGCAGGCTGTACCTTCTTTTGTATTTTAAACAGTTACTTCTTTTTATTATTTTCCTATAAAACGTTACTAACAATGATATATATTAATTTCTTACGCTACATACATATCTAAATATGATTTACCTACTTATGTAACTATTCTAGTTAATATGTGGGTGATCTGTAGGTAAGTAACGCGCCAACGCAGTCATTATCTAGCTGAGTGCGCCAGCGCCGAGCTTCATACACTTTGCGCTTGCTCTTTACATAATACAGCATCCACCTGAACAGTTTACTCATTTGCTTTTTTAAAAGAGAAAGTCATTATTATTAATATAATATGTTTTCTACGTTGTTTCATTTATGTAGACTAAAAAATAATTGTAATTTTGTTGATTTTCTCAGATCTTTATTGTCTATTTGATGTAAAAAGAAAAAAAATCTAATCGAATTGAGGGGATTCACGCTTTTGTATTGATATATACCTACCCTTTCATATTCACTGGCAACTAAAACTCATTTTAAAACGAAAATTGGTTTGAAAACTATAGGTCATACATCTATCTCTATCTTTTTTGTAATGTGTAAAGGTGCTAGTAAAATATTAACGCTGAACATTGTTCCGTGCTACAAAATTATTTTCTGTGTGGCGGTGAAAAAACAAAAAATCTATATACTTCTATGTTAGTACATCATAAGTTGTACAACTTTTGTATTTACTTATTTGTTACATAACCAATCAAATGATACAGGTATTGTAGTATTGGGACTTCGAATTTATACTAGTAGATGGAAGCCTACGCTTCGCACATCGCCGGATCGCTCGGAGCGCGGGTAAAATACTGAGTTCAAACGCGAGTAGCTACGGGGCACTCCGCGGTATAAAGCTTACGATCTGCGATGACGTGTTGCTTATATAAATTAACCATGGCCTGTAGTTAGCATATTGTCGTGTCAACAAGCTGACTAACTATTAACAGATCTGTGAAGAGATATATTTCGTAGACTCTATGAAGTCGGTTATATTATATGTTATATTATATTATAATTGTACTAAGGTAATAAGGTAGGTACTGTATCTTGAGATAGGGCGGTGCGGCCAGAATATTGTTATTGGAAAGAGGTGAGCGTGCTGTTCTGAAAACAATGCTGAAACAACCATCGCGTTTCCCAACAACTCTGGTTCAGAAGGCTGTTCATACTGGAGATTACTATATTTACTCAATGGAATGCCATCAATACCTCCGACCACGCAAAGAGGGTAAACAAGAGCTTTTATAAGATTCCCACCACATCAACAAAAACCACCTTTGCGCAGAGGTTCAAATTCAATAACATTATAGATACCAGAAACCTTAAAACACACGAACTGAAGTCTGCAATAACTAAGCTAATAAATCGACTGGAACTATGAAAAAGCTGAAAGTTTCTTAAAAATAGACATATAATAAGCGGACTCCCACACACTTGCAATCAACCACACGCACACACTACACACAACTACCCTAACACCCACGTATACTCACACACATGCACGCAATATTTGTACCGTTAAACATATTTTATTTTCACTGTTGTGGTATATCATTATTATTTTTCCTTTAAACAATTCACAATGAAGTACTTAGTAATATTTTTGAAATATATATCATAATATAATATAGGTAATATCGAAACAGATAGCTGTCCTTATAATACAGGAGTCCTTCCTAGTTTAAGCGCAGCTGCATCTCGCTTTTGTCGCTTAGCCTTATATGTGTTAACATAAATATTTTCCATAGATCAAAACTGTGTTGTATATAGGCTAAGTTTGAATAATAGATAAATAAATAAGTAAAATTATAAAATATTTATAGTATTCTTGGTGTCTCGGGCCCTATATACGTAGGATTTTATGAGAGGGTGGTACTTTCCTGGACCAACCAATCTACCGATTCCGACTAGGAAAGCATGACACTATTAGGTAGGTAAGTGAATTTTATTTCAATCTGAATGAAATCTGGTGAATATAACCATTTTTTTAAAGTTTGACGACTAAGTAATATAATATGCGAGATATATATGTATGAATGTATGTTTGTAACATACGATTCTTGACTTTACTGAGCGATTCGATTGAATTTTCTTTACGTATCTCCGTTCAATTCAATCCAAGCAAATCGATTGAAACATTGTTTTGTTAATGAGCAAAAACCCACTAACTAACGATTCTCCTCAAATATTGTTCTTGTTTTTTCAAATGCTATTATTAGTTTTGTAAAGGTCATCAACATCAATTCAATTTTTTCAGCGCGCGATTGTATTTATTTTCGATCAATCATAAAGCTTTTATAATATTCTTACATTTGATTGTGCAATTGAAGGTTACATTTAGGTGGATATTGAATTTTTAACCAACTACGACTTTAAAAAAAGAGATTACTTAATATCTTAATGGTCTTTTAACTTCTAGACCACACATTATTAATATTCTCATTGGCATTCTCAACATTTTTTTTAACTTTTAAACTTTCGCTTTCCATGATATACAATAATTCTAACGGGAATTAACGCAATCATGAATAGGTATATACCTACCTTTGGATTGCCTGACGTTTCGACCAGGTTACACAGGCCGTGGTCACAGGCTGACTGGCGCAGTGGTGCACGCCCCCCGTCGTCGATTCCGTGAGGTACAAAGTTCTTCATCCACCCGCACATTCTGCACGCACGATAATTCCCGTAAACATTATTGTATAAGTTAAATTGCTGGTGCTAGAGTACACTGGGTGGGTTCGAACCAGCGAGCTCTTAGCAGCCAACCCCTTAGCCAAATAGCCATCGCTTTTCAAGACACATCTTTGTATTTTTTTCAGTTGTATAAATATAGCATTTTCGAGTGAACTATTTTTGATTTACAGCGCGCACCCGGCCGTTCACCGCCACTGGTGTCAGTGATAGTGATTTTTTTTTTAAGTCAAATATTCTGTAATTGTAGTACCTAGTAGCCATGAATGTTAAGCATCCATAAACACACAAAAATATGCATAAGACTGCATCCACAATTCGAAGTGGTGATTATCCAAACATCACATTTGTAAAGAATAAAAATGTATCATATTATTATTTCCTTTAATAAATTTAAAATACATATAATTTATATTTTTAAATACATTCCATATAAAAAAAAACAATTATTATTCCCATCAAAGTAATTCACGCCTCCCCCCTAGTTTGGGAGAGGCGGCAAGATAACCCCGGCGAGGTGGGCAACAGTCGGCTGGGGCGTTAGGGCGATTGGCAGAGAAGACTGCTTTCTGCATACCCCGTTCTGCATACGGCTGCCACCGACTTCCCACCGATCCCGAGCCTCTCAAGATGGACTGAGAGGCTCTTTAGGATCACACCATTCGCTGAGATCACAACTGGGACTATTTCTGTGGACCCCACCCTCCACATGTCGGTAACCTCGTGCGCCATGTCCAGATATTTGGTCTTTTTATCTGCTTCGGCGCGGACGAGATTCTCGTCATAGGGGATAGTGATGTCTACAAGAAATACCCGTGACTGTGCCCGGCCCATCAGCACGATATCAGGCCTATTCGCTAGAAGTCAGCCGGTGGGGGTGGTTATGTCGGACTTGAACCGACTAAAACCGCACGCCGTCTCGGGTCTACAGGCGCCGGGGTGTAAGGTTGGCCATAGAGCATATCCCTTGCACCCCGACTGACCCTGGGCCATCTCCGGTTTCGAGATGGTCCCCTCGGGTTTGGGAACCACGGTGTCCCCGTCTTGCCCCGGTTTGGGGGAGGGGTGCTAGTAGCCATGTATGCCACCGTCCCGGCCTGCTTCTGCTGGGGTGACAGGCGGCCTCACCTGCTACCCCCAGGCCTGCGCTCATGGAGGACGGAGGTCGTTAAGCGTATATAGATGAGCCTCAACATTTTTTTGACCGTTTTATCCGATGTTGAGTCACATGTAAACAACTATTTTTCAAACACTTTTGAACGTTGCTTCCCTTCGATTACTAATGCGTTATGGTCATAATATTTTTTGTTAACACTAACAGAAACAATAAAATTTACACAAGCATTTCTTAATCGACAAAACTACCTTGAACACGATGAAATTTAACATAATTGTTGATTTTACACGTGTTACAAAATTGCTCTAAAATCGGAAAATATGGCAATTTTGCACGCTTGGAAATAAAATTACACATTTAAAATAAATATTCCTTTGTTTGTACGCACGACACTTAAAACTGTTAAACGAATTGAAATGGCTATTTGTGGTTGTTTTAACTAGATCCTGGGAACATAACATAACATTTTACAATGTTTCGTCTCGGTACGATTATAGAGCCAATAACATCAATCTAGCGAACCATGTTAGGTTAAGCTTTACAACAAATCCCATGTTTGTTAACAAGCACCCTGACTGTAATTCTGTGCTGTAATATTTAATTTGCCTTTGGTCATACTTGTAACTATTAACGTAGTAACTATGAAGAATGCGGGTATTGTGCGGAGGAAGCAGCAACTACAGGGGTGCTTGGTTGGGGACCTCCACGCGGTGCACCCTGGGCAACGGAGACAGCAGCGCCTCTCTCCTAGGGCGGGAGAGACGCTGCCGCCTACGGCCAACTCCGACCGAGGCGAGGACGGCCCTGTTGAGGGCTGTTCGGAAGCTTTCCACGTGTCCCTCTGATTAGCAGATGGCACAGTGGAGAGCAAGTAAGGGGGCCATCTCGAAACCGGAGATGGCCCAGGGTCAGTCGGGGTGCGAGGGATATGCTCTATGGGTAACCTTATACCCCGGCGTCTTAAGACCCGAGATGGCGTGCGGTTTTAGTTGGTTCAAGCCCGACATAACCGCCCCCGCTGGAGACCCCCCGCTCTCCAGCGGGGGCGGTATCCGAAGGGATTTCCCCACGAAAAAAAAAAAAAGGTAGCAACTACAATAAAAAGAACACTACCTATATAAAATGTAAATTCCTTACCGCTGCCCCGGCCTGCTTCTGTTAGGGTGACAGGCGGCTTCACCTGTCACCCACAGGCCTGCGCTCATGGAGGACGGAGGTCATTCAGCGACCTCCAACGCCTGAGTCGCCTCTGCACATCGTGGCACGGGGGCTCGGCGGATCGGGAGAGACCTGAATCTCTCAGACCCGTACCGCCGCCTCCTTCTCGAGCATTACTTGCTCGCAGAAGGAAGCGGGGCGACAGCCCACGCCTCGCGCTCCGCACCATCACTGTGAGCAAGACGCCGAGTGAGAGGACTCCCATTCCGAGGGCTGTTACGATGGCCCACCTCGGCGCCTCCCACGCCGGGCACACCGTCAGCGTATGCAGCCTTAAGTCCATGCTTGCATCACAGTGATGTAACTCCGACTTTGGCTCCTTCCACTCCACCACGATGAGCTGGCGGAGCCTGGACTGCATGGCCTCGATTTCTCGAGATTTAGGGTCCCGTCCCGAATCCCACGCCTTCTTTCGCAACCGATATAGTTGATAGATTTATCATTGGCCAAATTGAAAAAGAATTCTGAAGAAACTGAAAAAAGATTCTTATGGCACGCCGATAAAGACAGATAAACCGGAGACATTATACTTTATTACTTAGATTAAGCAACTACTTTGTGCGGTGTGTCTCTAATTTTATAGTACCATACTTTTTACATCCCGTATTTTTATATCTAAAATATAAATTTATCGTTATCTACCCCTTCGGAGTTATCCCAAGATAGCGATATATTGTGCCTACTAAAGATATATTTCACAAGCTATCGTTTTTGTTCTATATAATAGAGGCCACATCTGCTTTGCTCTTGGTTACGAGTAATCGATGATTGCATGGCCTTCCCCGGGCACTTTTTATCATATTTATCAGAAAAGTTACTAAAACTTTGGCCGACTTCCCAATTGAACCCAGGACCTAAAGCACAGTAGTCGTTGCACCTATTCTGTGGGCCAAGAATATAGTTGGCAAAATGTGATTGGTGTGAAGAAACCTCTACCTGTATTACATACTTTGTCTAAAACTACACAACTATTTTCAGTATAATTAATTAAATTATTTAATTACGTAAGGTATACTCATATATTTTAGTTGACATTTACAACAGCTATTAATAAATTATAGATGTTAGAAAATACGTAAATGTTGTTACTAAGTTGCTAATAACCGTATACAGCAGAGTTATTGGCCTGCAAACCGTAAAAATGTATGATGAAACAACATTTTTATTTGGTTGGCGTCGTGTGCAATTTAAAACTTGGGCTTGAGTAAAGTAAAATAGGATATTTCAAAATATAAACCTGGTTTGGAAATTATGGTGCCATAAGATAGCATTATTTTTTATTTTATACCACTTAGGTAGCAGTCGGCTACCGTGGCCTATCGACGTGTGCAATACCAAGGGTGTCACATTTGCGCTGCTGACCCTGTAAAAACCTTCTAATAAGGACCACATATTGTAGACGCTAGGGAAAACCACAGCAGGGAGATTATTCCACACTTTGAGCGTGCGCGGAATGAAGTTGCTCACTGCACCGTTGCCGGTTGCAACGTGTGAAGATGAATTCCTTGCCTGTGACGAGCGGTGCGATGATAGAATGTGTACTCATTCATTCTACATATGTATTTGTATGTAAGTGTTTTTCTGTTCAAATTTTTTTTTTCTGTGAAAATCTGTTTCACAGTGGTTTCAATATAGCATGCCTTTATAAAAATTTAAATAAAATGAAAAATAGCACAAAATTTAAGTAGATGCGTATAACAAAAATGTTTTATCTTCAGAAATGAATTAATTTTACATTGATTTATGAGATCCTGGTCAGCCCCTAGCTATAAATGTTTTATTTAATGTCACCAAAGGGGAAGAAATCAGTTTAAAATAAGTATTTAATTTTTCGATTTGCTGTAGTTTAATGCGTGTCATAGTGTAAAATCTTGTCATCTGTGACGAATGCAAACCAAGAACACAATTGAATTTTAATTGTAAGTAACCCCTGCGTGTATCGCGAGTCGTGACATTTTTGTGTAACATTTTTACTAGTTGATTTATAGCCCAGGAATCTTCAATCATATTTGGAAAGAGGTTGAACTCAGTGAAGACCTACAGTTATAAATAGAAATGAAAATGTCTAGTCAAGCACACATTTTAGGCAGATGGTTTCAACTCTAAAGTCAAGAAGAAAGGAACATAGAACATACTGAAACTGTTTTCCATAATAGGCTTATATGCCTATAATATGGAAGACAGCATTCTGACATATAAATGTGGAACATAAAAATATTAACAACGAGTGAAGTGTAAACGTTTCTTTACGTGGCTTTGCTAATTTTAGTAAGTACGCACTTTTATATAATAATTATACAATATACTCTACTACAATAAAATAAATTATATTGTTATATCATAGCATACCACGTCATATTACACCACACTAGACTAAATTATTATAATATTACTAGCTGACCCGGCAAACGTTGTTATACCATGTAAATTATTTCTAGGAAACATTTTTTTAGTTCAATAAAAATAACTATCTACTATAAGTGTGCGGGGATTTACTTATAATCGAAAGCGTTGTAGACAATGAAAGTATGCCGAAAACTGTATATTGAGTAAGACAGGAGACCGGCTTCGTTCTCATCCCTACTCCGTGATGTTTGCTGGATGAGAGGTGACAACGGTAGACATCTAGCGGGGATAACTGATCGATTGATAGTTGATCGGTTATCGACCGGCGAAGGCGGAAGATCAAATTGAATTGAGAAAGAAATCATAATTGAAGGAAATTATTAAAAATAAAAAAAAAAAAAATCGCGATGGAAAAATAAGGGTTGATCGTAGAGGGTTGAAAATTCAGGGTTGTATGTATTTTCTAATGCTGTATCATAAAAAAAATAAAAAATATTTTAATAATAAATATTTTTTTTATCTAAAAATAAAAAAATAAAATTGGGGTGTCCGATTCTCAGACCTACCTAATATGCACACAAAATTTCGTGAGAATCGGTCAAGACGTTTCGGGTGAATTTAACTACAAACACCGCGACACGAGAATTTTATATATTAGATATAGCCTGAGGATATTTAATTTTTCGTTTCGTCATTTATGTTTACAGGACCTGTAGACAAAGGGACATTCTATTAGTGGAATCGCTTCGAAGCGAAGGTGTTGCTATTTTTTATCAATGGATCACGTGACACTTCGATGATAATAATACTAAATAATTTATATCATATATTAAATAATATTATATAGACAATATTAAATAATTTATATCGAGTTACAAAGACTCGCATAAATTTCATAAACTTTTTGTAGTCACATTAATTATTTTGTCAAATCCGTACATTAGTAAACGTTTCCATCGGCGTTATTGCTAATGTCACTTTCTTATATAGGCATGTCTGGTACAGGCCCTACCAACACCGTCAGGGCCCAAGTCAACCACACCTGCTAGTCAGTGCACCTGCTGTACAACGGACGAGGCTCTGGTGCAGGCTTCCTTCTTGGGATTAGGATGTTAGACGGCAGTCGCTCTTTTAAAAGTCAATAAACCAATCAAAAATACTTAGCGGCTTCAAATACAAAAGGGATACAACCGGAAACTCACTAGGAGGATGATGATGAGGTAGGAATTCCCCTAAATCAGTCAGCCTGTGACCACGGCCTGCGCAAGCTGGTCAAAACGACAGTTTAAGGAATCCTTGTGAATACTTTAATTGCCATAAACATAATTAGAAATTTGAATAATAATAAATAAACATACATAATTTTAATTTTTTTTTTGTTCTTCTTTTACGTTAATAGATTAACTTTAAAGGGATGCAGTTTATTTTCCTGTATTTTTAATTCATTAAACTTAGTAAGCACACCACTGATGGTAAGCTGGCACCATAGCTTACGAACGCTGCAAGCTGCAACACTAGAGTTCTGTAGATGTAGGTAGGAAAGGGGAGAGAATAGACTGGGGAATTGGAAAAAGAAAAGAAAGGCCCGCCAACTGGCAGTACCTCCTCATCATACAAATAGATGTACAATATTGCTACAAAAACAACCTGAAGTTAGGTAAGGTTAGAAGACTAAGATTAGTATGAAGACTTGGAATTCTTTAGAATTACACGTGTACTCACCTTCTTAAAATCGAGGTTCTATAAACGAGGAGTGAAAAGCTTTACTAAGTTAAGTATTTTTTCACTGTTGCAATAAGTAATGATGGCATGAAAGCCAAAGCATTGTTTTATTATAATTTTATTGATTTGTAAACTTCACTAATAGCTTCTTCCTATCTAGAGGCATGAAGTCCCCATGTAATAAAAGTTAGAAGCTGTATTTTTCTACCACTTATTAGGAAAAACACTCAACCCATCCCAAAAATGGAAACAAACAAGTCATACACAGAAGTTACAGTCGCTACCGTCCACCATCAAGGCATTCGATGCAAAAAATATTATTACAAAATTTCGAGTTCTTACTAGGTATAGGTAGGTAACATCGGCTTCGTCGTTCAGGCTGCAAGAGGGTATTGTCCTCAAATTGGCAACATTTACTGGTATATGGTAACGTCTTTGGTGAGGCACGACTTTGTCCCGCCGCCTTTCAGCCGGTACGTATTAGGAATACAAAGCACCAGAACTCGTGTTGTGGTCCTGTACCTCATGCGTTGCGTTAATACCGCTAAATTATATAGGGGACGGGTAAGTGACGCTTCTGTCGTCTTGTAGCGCGACCGATTGAATTTAATGGAAGCTATTTGCGCAAACGCCGACAATTTAGCGAAACGTGGTTGGCCTGCAGATCGGAGTATACATGTCCTCTATTATATCTATCAGCGGTGAGATAAAAGAGTTTGTGATACTTACAAATGATGTGAATCCAAGGATTTTTGATGCAATCTTATTGCATCAAAAATACAATTTATATACATTCTGTTTTACTCGTAGATATGTCTGCCGAGTTCTTTCGTGTTATGTCGATGTTCATAGTTAGGGTATCTTTCTATCATACAGTATGTTGTAATATCTAGCGGCGATAGCCCAGTGGCGGACGTAACGGACTGCTGAGACGAGGACTCGAGTTCAATCCTCAGTCGCCCCAGGCACACACATCTGACTTTTCGTAGTTATGTGTGCATTAATAAATGATAATTATCGCTCACTTAATAAGGCTCGCCCCCTATTACATTGGGACCTTAACATAACTGGCGAATCGTGGGTGTGTTATACACCTCTGCCTACCCCTTCAGGGATACAGGCGTGAAGTTATGTTATGTTATGTTATGTAATATCTTCTCCGCTTCTCGCCGACCCTGATTCCAAACCTTGCATTCGGAATTTTGGCTTTTACGGTACCGACTACTGTCTGGCCCCCTAATCCAATCCCAATCCTTCGCTCCTTGTCCGTCAATTAGCAGGCGTATCGACTTGCAGGTGAGGTTGGGTTGAGCCCCAAAGATCTAAGTGAGGCTTCAATCTCTTACGTTTACTACCGTCTGTGCTAATCGTATCTTCTGTCTATCCATTCGTGCCTACGTATAGTGATAGTGTTGCTCGTATTATTTTTTCTGCGAACATCCATTTTGAGTTATAGGGATGCGGGCTAACCACCACCGCTGGCCGGCGGGGGGGTATCTGAAGGGATTTCCGTAAATCTAATCTAGCTTTACACTTACAATCAGTCAAAAGTACTTTTAACAACAGGTTCACGATGGGTATAATATGATGCACCACCAAGACGTTTGCGGCCAATAATCTCTACATCCTAATCTACAAGCCAGTACGCCTGCTGATTATCTTAGACTTTCCTCTCGCGGTTGGCAGGCCAGAAGGCAGTCGCTCCCATAAAAACCATATACCTAAGTAAAAAGAGGAAATATTATTTTATTAGACGCAAACGCAAAACAGAATCGAAGCAGTTAAGATGATATTTCATTAGTTTTAAAAACGTAACGATGAACGTAACAATCTTCAATACTAAATACGACTATGTAACGTTGTGGATTCTTTATAAATCTAATTAAAACAATATCCGTAAATTAATCGATATTTTAGTATGTTTCGATAGTTATTACTAAATATCTATGGTTGTGCGAGCGAGATTGGACAGCACTAGCCCAGTCATCAACTGACGGCTCTTATATCGTCCCTTTCCTTGGAACCTTCGCCAAGGAAGGTCGCTTTGACCCCGTGGCCAACTGCTGTCGGCTCCGGGTAAGTTTTGAGATCAACATTTCCTACTTCTTCTACAGGCGAAGACTTTCCAGCGGTGCAGCTTATTGCCTGCTAAAATGCATGGCTCAATATATTTTGTTTTATACTGTGTGCTATTTCAGCCTACCTATTTAGTGCCACGAGGCCGATGACCCCTACGGTCAGAGGTCGCGGCACCAGCTTGTGCTGCCTATTATATTCTCTTTTGTTATAGCTTCTAGCTACGCTGCATTGCCGCTGGGAGATTCTCTTCACCTGCTATTTTAGCGGGTCACTTGGACGTAATTACCTAGTGACAAACTGACCCGCACTTTTTCTATTTCCAGGGTCTTCGCACCGGGCTTCGCACCATCTTAGCGGTAGCGAGGCACACCAGCGGAGACCCTGGCACGCCGGCATCACCACCAGCCACGTGTCCATTAGCTAAGTGCATAGTAACATCTTGCACAACGGACCGAACAACGCCACGGCAGAATATTTATTATGAATCCATCCCCTGAGGTTCATTTACTCAAATACCAGATATAAATTTATGTAACATTCTATTCACGATTATAATCTCATACTATACATTGTAATCAACCTTTTATTTAACTCTGCTCGCCCTAGCCGGTAGTAGTCTCAATTACATCCATCACTTAATTAATTTTCACAGTGCATAAGTCACACCTTAAACTTTTCATAACTTCATTTAAAAACTATCTATAAAAACATTAATCGTTACATTGGCGCCTTACAAGGTATTATTCTGCCGTAGGTATTGTGTGTTTGGTCCGTAAGTACTTTATTTCTTCTTATTTCCTCTTTATTTTACCAGTGTGGTGATTTTTTTCACCAATTTTATTGTTATTTTTCATTTTAACTAAATGAAGGTAGTTGAAAATAATTTTTAATTTCAATTTTTTTATAATTAACTGAATAATGCATACATTTCCATTATATTAGTGAAATTACTCATTCATTTAACTAATCACCTGTGTTAAACATAACAACAAGGTTAATTAACATTACTTATTCAATTATTTTGCATTTAACATCTAGACTGTTTTAATACCTTTTATGGTCATTTTAACTATATACTGTTATACCACTGGTAAAATAAGGATCTATTCACTTTTGTTTCTTGGACTTGTTGATCTCAACCGTTATCTACTTACTTTTTTATTCCATTTTTGTATACCCTGTCAGTGAATTTATTATAATTTTTATACTTGCTTACCTTTTATGTGCAATATAATAACATATATTAGGTTATTATATCAACCTATTGCTGGTTGAAATTTATCTTTATTTTGATATATTAATACTATTTTGTTGTATTATACACAAATAGTTATTACTCACTGACAGGTTACATATATACTACTTGATTTCACTTATATTGAAGTAAATTACTTACTAAATTTTTATGTCAATCTCGCTCATCGCACCATAGCTTTTATATTTACTTAACTTTGGGTTAATTTACCTTTTAAATTTAATACTTACTCAACTGTTTTGTAGTCAGTGTTGCTTGTTGTCGGATTTCTGTATCCAAATTAGCTTATGTAATTGAAAAAAAAAAAATTAAAACTTAATTCTTTGAAAAGAAATACAAAGAATAAAAGATCTGTATACAACTAATAAAATCTTTGAAAAGAACAACAAAGATAATAAATACTTAAATTGTAGACCTCGTCTTGTTCTGCTATGGGATTGTTGTCTGGTATATAGTTTAGTCAATAAAATCATCATCGCTTACATAAATTGACCGTTCATGGTCAGCAATGCATTAGCCATTTCCCCCGAGTCGTTTTAAAATGACTTGTGTAATAATGGAGCTTTTCATAACTAAATATAGGTGAAATAATCAATATAATTTATATAAAACATTTTTAATTAAACATAAAACAATACAAGGATCTAACCTAACCTAATAAATTTATTAATTAAATAGCAACCTAACTTCTTAACTATGAACAACACTTGTTTTGTTCTAATAATCACTATTGTTGTAAATATATGTAAATATTCAATAAACTTTGCTTTGCACTTAAACAATATTATACACTATTGTGGCAAACAAGTATATACCTACACATACTTGTAACTAAAACTTGCATTTTATAATAACATTCCTTATGTCATTCCACTGTTGGTAATACACTACCTATATCTCAACACTACAATGGTCGTAATGATATTGTTACCTATAAAAAGGTCACCAGTAAAAATTTTAATTTCATGTAGCTACCCAATTTGTCACATATTACGAAAACTTTATAACTTGAATAACTCATGTATCCTGTTGGTAGACACGGTCTACAGGTCAATTATGTCTTCTTACTAAATAATGTAACACTTTTCAATTGTTATTACATCTTTGGTTCGTATATTTGAATATTTTATTTCTATCAAAAGTTGTTTTGAAACTGTTTGAAATATTAAATTCAACTTAGTTGTCAAACTTCATATGGTTTTGACAATCAAAAAAGTTGCCAGTGTAGTATAATATAAAATTACTACTAGTTATTGTTTAAAAATTTGTCTTGTTTTTTTAAAAACAAAATAAAACTATTCTTTGATGAATACTTAACCTATTGGTTAATGTTCTATCATGTTGTAATACTTTTCTTAGGATGACTGTTCCCTTTTATGTTCTGTTTTTTGAAGAAAACATTAAAATTTATTCACTAGTGAATAAATAATAATATTTTTTTTGGACTTGGCCCAAAATAATTTTTTTCAACTTATTAGTTTTCAACTTCGTAATTATTTTGCCTGTTGCAATTTTTGTATGATCCGTTGGATCAACCCTAAAATGCCTTCATGGTCACTTTGAACTTGAAAAAAATTTTTTTTTACTTTTTGCCACAAAATATAAATACAAACATAAACGACTACAAAACTTTAGAGAAACTACTTACCTTGTTGAACATTGGGTTCTTAATTTTTTGAAATTTTGAAATTTTTTTTGAACACTAGTTGTTCAAATTGCAACTGATGTTTGCATACATACTCACTGATGTGGGTCAAATAATAAACTATTTTACTTTAAATAATAGCACTTTCATAATAAATTGACTTGGTCATAACTTTAAAAGTTGTTAATTATATTTTTTTTGACAAATTAATTGTCTTTATTGTTTGAAATCATATTACCCTACCACTACTATATATTTTCTTCTTCTTTTCTCCTCTCTTTGAGATGGAACTTTGAACTTCGTGTTCGTTTTCTTTTATTATTAGGCTTTGCCTAGTAAAGGTTGTTGTGGGTCGGTTGGCGTTTTAAACCAACTGATGTTGTTTTTGGGTCCGTTGGCGTTTTAAACCAACGGATACCTTACCTTGGTGCTGGGATATTCAACCAGTCACCAGGAGTTTTTATGGTTTTATACCATTTGTGGGTCCGTTGGCGTTTTAAACCAACGGATACCTTTTCTTGGAGCTGGGATATTCAACCAGTATCTGGGTATTGATTCTTATGGTTTTACACCATTATTATGCTGAGCGGTCGTGCAAACTCAGTTCCAAAAACAAGCCTTATTGCATATCTTTGTTATGTCTTCTTCCGAGCGGTTTGCAAACTCGTGAAATAAGCCTTATTGCAGATGCGGTATTGTATACATCTAAAATAAGCCCTATACTAAAAACATAACACTTTCTCTTTTAGAGTCGAAAATATATAGTGGTATTTATTGCTCTTTTTCTTTCCATTGGAATTGTTGTCTGTGACATTTCAATATTTAACATCTTGTTAGATTTACGTCTGAGTCTCCAGCGCCTATTATCCTGGAAACTCTCTTCGGAAGGAAGCGTGTGCTACATTATTTAAGTGGTAACCGCAATTTATGGATGAAAATGATAGAGGAGGTATGTAAGAAAGTATGTATGTGTAAGCGTAAGTCAAGCATTGTATGGAGCAGTACAGTATCGGGTTTTTGGGTAACAAAAACCCTGAACTAATTGAGGGGGTATTGTAACGTTGTGGATTCTTTATAAATCTAATTAAAACAATATCCGTAAATTAATCGATATTTTAGTATGTTTCGATAGTTATTACTAAATATCTATGGTTGTGCGAGCGAGATTGGACAGCACTAGCCCAGTCATCAACTGACGGCTCTTATATCGTCCCTTTCCTTGGAACCTTCGCCAAGGAAGGTCGCTTTGACCCCGTGGCCAACTGCTGTCGGCTCCGGGTAAGTTTTGAGATCAACATTTCCTACTTCTTCTACAGGCGAAGACTTTCCAGCGGTGCAGCTTATTGCCTGCTAAAATGCATGGCTCAATATATTTTGTTTTATACTGTGTGCTATTTCAGCCTACCTATTTAGTGCCACGAGGCCGATGACCCCTACGGTCAGAGGTCGCGGCACCAGCTTGTGCTGCCTATTATATTCTCTTTTGTTATAGCTTCTAGCTACGCTGCATTGCCGCTGGGAGATTCTCTTCACCTGCTATTTTAGCGGGTCACTTGGACGTAATTACCTAGTGACAAACTGACCCGCACTTTTTCTATTTCCAGGGTCTTCGCACCGGGCTTCGCACCATCTTAGCGGTAGCGAGGCACACCAGCGGAGACCCTGGCACGCCGGCATCACCACCAGCCACGTGTCCATTAGCTAAGTGCATAGTAACATCTTGCACAACGGACCGAACAACGCCACGGCAGAATATTTATTATGAATCCATCCCCTGAGGTTCATTTACTCAAATACCAGATATAAATTTATGTAACATTCTATTCACGATTATAATCTCATACTATACATTGTAATCAACCTTTTATTTAACTCTGCTCGCCCTAGCCGGTAGTAGTCTCAATTACATCCATCACTTAATTAATTTTCACAGTGCATAAGTCACACCTTAAACTTTTCATAACTTCATTTAAAAACTATCTATAAAAACATTAACCGTTACAACTATTGCAACTTTAGGTGGTAGAGTCAAGCAACAGTCATTTTGGCCAATGCATGAATGGGCCGACTCGACCGGGGAAGCACCACTCTCTCACAGAATATCGACGCCTAGTAATAGTATTTGAACTATTGCGTTCCGTTTGGTGAGTGAGAGTGCCGGAGCCCAAACTCCTTTCCCATCCCCTCCCAAACTCCTTTCCCATCCCCTCCCAAACTCCTTTCCCATCCCCTTTCCTTTACACGTCCATAGGCCGCGGTAACCGCTTCCCATCAGGTGGGCCGTGTGCTTGTCTGTCACCTTAGTGGTATAAAAAAAAATGCAGTTTTTAGATGCACAAAGTAATTATGAGATTAACATAAACAGCGACTTAACTTTTACTGCTTATGCTAAAGGTTAGTATACCTAAGCAGACTTCTACATGAAGTCGTGGAAAACATAATTTTAAATTCGATTCCACTATTATACTATTCTATGTATAAATCCTTGTCAACTTATAACATGCACTTATGTGAAGGTTATAGTCATAGTACATTTATTTGAGTCGGTAGGTAGCACTGCAATCGGGACTTTGCAATTCTTTTCACAAAATTTTCCAGTAGAAAGCCGGGAATGGTCAGCTATTAAAAACAAATTCTTGTTAAAATTTACATAATTATCTGCATGCAAAAAAATATAATTAATACTATCTCTCAATTCAAATATTATAATATTTCGAATGACTGTTTCTAAAACGAATTGGTATAAAAAACTGGTCAGGAAAAAAAATGATAATTATCTCACCGATAGCTGTCACCTGTTGCAATATCCCATGGAGTCAATCATAGCACCTCGCTCAGCATCCGCGGTTAATGATTATCCTTTGTGAGTCGCCGCCTGGACACACGAGGAAAAAAATTAAACACCTCCACCTTGTTATTAAGTGTGAATTCTACAAATTGTTCACAAATATTTGCGCCTACCTGGGCTTTTTACATTTGTTACATTTGCCGTGACGTCATAAAAGCTCTATATGATTAACCATGGTGAATTAAGAATAGTGCGTAATCGTCTACTCATCTGCTTTTTTTAAACTTATGTAGAAAATATATGTGAGTATTTTCAAAATCTGATATGATATGGAACAGGTAGTCGAGAGAATAGTTAGGAAACTAAAGTGAGATATTAGTATAATAAACATTCAAGGGCATATTACACAGTACCAGCTAAAAATAAACTTATGTTGATGGGTCATGTCTAGAGCATGTGAAACAAGTTAAATACCTGGGTCACATTGTTACAGAAGATTTACAAGATGATTTGGACATGGATAGGGAGCGTAGGGCTTTGGCTTTGAGGGGTAATATGGTGGCTCGTAGGTTTGCTGGTTGTTCAGTTCCTGTTAAAATTACACTATACAAGGCGTACTGCCAAACATTTTACACCAGCGGACTCTGGGCTAATCATACCCAAAAATCAGACAACACCCTACGTATCCAGTATAATAATGCTTTCAGGGCGCTGTTAAGACTTCCACGTTATTGTAGTGCATCCGGTATGTTTGCTGATGCGCATACGGATGACTACTACGCAATTATGCGTAAGAACGTGGCATCAATATTGCGCAGAGTGAGGCGAAGCACTAACAGCATCCTGAAGGTGTATGCTGAGAGGTTGGATGGTCCTATCATTGGTAGGTTCATCAAGCTGCACGTTTTATCGGCATCTTGATGAATCTGCCTGTGGTAGGTACTTTCTATAAAATATATGTTAATTTTAATCCTGTGGTTACTAACATAGTTTTTAAGCAAGTGTACTAACACACTATGAGCCCCTGTAGCTTGATAATAAACAATTTTTATTTTTATTTTTATTTTATTATTAATAGCATACAAATATTTGCACTAAGCGTGAATCGAACACAACCTCAGACAAAACAGTAGAAAACTCTGCCGCGACGCTACTTTATACATTAGCCATTTTGTCACCACCGCTTTGAAAGATTACTACTATTAAACATACTAGACAAGGATTGGTTCAAGATTGCCATCTAGAAAGCGGAGGTGGCCGGGGTGCACGGGCAATGCCTTATGGGCTAACTTACACCCTGGCGTTTGAAGACCTGGTGGCGTGCGGTTTTAGTCGATTCAAGTCCGACATAACCACATAACGACATACCATCAGGTAGATCGAGTGTCTATATTTGTTACCTTAACAGTAGATATAAAAAACCTGTAGTACAAATTTTTAAACTTTCGCGTTCCATGATATACAATAATTTAACGGGAATTAACGCGATCTTGTATAGCTCGGTTCAAGCCCGACATAACCACCCCCACTGGCCACGGCCAGTGTAACCTGGTCGAAACGTCAGGCATCCAAAGGTATGTATATACCTAGACATGATTGTGTTAATTCCCGTTAAATTATTGTAAAAAATCTGTAGTCAAATGAAAATATAAGTCTAGATTCACGTAGGTCACAAAGCAACGCTTGGGACAAAGTTGCTACTTTTACAGTTACAGCGAAATGCGTTAGGTAATAACATAGAACATGTGAGACTACCATAATCTTTATTTCCTACCAGAAGAATTACATTCTACGTGCAGGTAAGTTTATAGGAACAACCTATGTGAACCCGAAAGCTTTTATCTACAAATGTCAGTCACTAGTCATGAGTAATCTCGTAAAGAGGCGGACTGTGTGCTCGCGTTCATCTGACTGTTTAGCAGGTTATTTTCTAATACTCGTATAACTTCCTTTTTATTGAGTGTAAATAATTGAGTTTGTATCAACGCCGCACCGACATCTGCTCTCTGGACTTTTAACACTCCTTTTCGGATTTCCCACTTAACTTTAATGTGCCCATAAAATTTTACGTTTTTATTTGGCGTTCTGTAATTTGTTTCTTATAGCGTAAGCTTAAAACTGAAAATTGCTTGCAAAGCTAAATTATATATCACTTCGTTGGGATTTAAAGAAACTTTATTCTGTTTAGTATTTAGTGTAAGACAACATTAGTCCTTAAACACCCTCCTGCTTGGACACATTTTTATTTGGTTTGTTCCGGGCCGGATAACATCAAGCGAGGCCTCATGATTTCGGTTATTACAATATTTGTTGTTGAAGGTTATTTATTTGACTAGTTGTCAGGACTTACATCGTCGGCACCGACTGTTGTCGAGACGGTGGCATTGGTCGCGTTGCCATGCTATTGAAATTATAAATCTTATCACACTATTCAGTGAACATCTTTAGAAGATTATGTGATCTTAAATTAAATTTGAAGTGTCTGTTTGTCTTGTCAGATTTGTGGGTGCTTGGTTCGCAAATGATCGCGAGCATGAAGCGCGTGGTTTGATATATTTGTTTTCGGAGAACTCAAGTCAAAGCATGATCCGATATTCTTAATTTAATTCATGTATTCATCTGCACAAGATTATTTTATGCCATAAATAATACATCTTAGGAGTCCTATATGGGTGAGTTTAGTGTTCATTCATCATTACTCATGTTCATCTTTTTTTAAGGGAATTTCTCGTGGGTAGGGAGTGCACATAGAAAGCTAGGCTTATACAAATATCCATATTTATGCTTACGAATATTTACACTAAGTGGTAATCGAACTTACGACCTCTAACTTCATAGTCAAACACTATACCGTCGCGTCGCGCCACGTGATCTGCAATTTGGGTTAGTTTATGAGAGCAGTGATTTTTGATGAGACGATGATGAGTTAACGACAGCACTTACCAGTAATGTATTAGATTGAATGACAGTAGGTATGTATCAAAACCCACGTTACAAGTAGTCTTAAAAAAGCCGTGTCCGACACTCTCAGCATTATTAATGTTCATGCTCTATACATGACACTACAGGCACAAAATCGTTCCAATTGTATCGTTGATTACTAACCGGACCATCACAATGGGCCGATAATCGGACCGATCAAGCTGCGAGCTATTGTCATTATTATTTCATACGATTGTACTTACCTTTTGGTTCCACTGGTCGGGCAGCGCAAGCGCCACATGGTGCTCGGCGCTGTCGCTCGGGGCCACGCAACTTTTAAACTCACCGCAAAATTAATTTAATATTATATCGTTCCAATGGTGTAATAATGACTAATGTCCACATGCAAAGGTATATAAGAAAGATCTGCAAAGTAAAGGTACATGAGTTGAAATATTATATACCTAATGATTCCGGAACAAATATATTTGCTCTTTAATTTATGCTTCAAATTGCAAATCTGCTTAACATATACAGGTTATTTGTTAAGCAGTTTTGCAATCTAGAGCATATACATTTCACTTATCGCATACAAGTAAACTATAGTGTACTTAATGTACGATTAAGTAAGTTTCTCATAAACATCATTTATTTTAAAACGTGTTTTCAGTGAAATATAGTTAGTTTTACGTTTCTGGTTTTTATTCTTGACCATGTGATTAATTTACTTGATCTAGTTCTGACCTCCCTCTGAATCCCAAGTCTAAATCTCATCGGGATGTTAGTTTAAAATCAATTATACAATTTCAATCCTACAGATAACAAAAGCGAGTTAATAACAACGTGGTTGTTTGAATTAATGTTGCATTGTCATTCATTTCAGAGCTAATTTTAAATCTCTGGCCTATCCACTCGGACAGACAAGTAAGTATTACCTTTGAAAATATGATATTATAGCGGCGATAGCCCAGTGGCGTATGTAACGGACTGCTGAGAAGAGGTCTCCAGTTGCCCCGGGCGCACACTTCTGACTTTTCGTAGTTATATGTGCATAAATGTTAATTATCGCTCGCTTAACAATGTGCCTGGTAGATGGCAATAGGCTCGCCCCCTATTACATTGGGACCTTAACATAACTGGCGAATCGTGGGTGTGTAATACACCTCTGCCTACCCTTTCGGGGATACAGGCTTGAAGTTATGTTATGTTATGTTATGTTACGTTATGTTATGTTATGTTCCGTTACGTTATGTTATGTTATGTTATGTTATGTTATGTTAAATATGATATCTAGTGCCGGATTATAACAATCATGAGTTACCTCTTTACTGCTAAAATTAAAATAGTAGGTTATTATCGTTTAATACAACAGATTATGGAGCTTTATTTTTCATTATCCACTCATAGTTGGTATTTATGGAAATCATTTTAGTAATACTTACAAAATGTGAGTGACCAAAAGATCTCCGGGGCCCAAGCTTACACTTGCAGATTAACGGATGAGGCTCTGGCAAAAGCTTAACTTTAGGGGTTGGGGTCAAACGGCAGTCGCTCTTGTAAAAGAAGTCACATCCGGAAGAGAAAGCTTAGGAGAGCAGACCCCGGGCCCGTATAAGTCCAAGCTTTTGATGCAACAAGGATAAACCTGGGACGATGTTGATGACTGTGTAGGTAGTCGAATAATTTCGATAAGTGTATAGCCGGATACGGAGAGTGACACGGCTACACCAAGGGCGCTGGCGAGCGCTATCTAGATCTTGAGATAGAGTTACATTATGTTACACGAAGTGCGATAATCTCCCAAAAGGTGTTCGTAGTGTTGTAGATAATTAATATTTAGAGTCGGCGGGTATCGGCGCCCCGCGGCGAGCGCGGCGCTCGCGGCCGCTCCGCTTTGAGCCGCACCGCCGACACCCGCATTTGTCATGTTAGCGCGCACCAAAGGTGTGAATGACTTTTTTTCTAACTATTATTAATGACAATGATAGAAAATATTGTTTTTTCTTGCAACAGTGTTGATTGTTGTCAATTAGTTTTTTGTTGCATCACGAACATTTGATTATGAGCGTGGCCGATCGATTCAATCGGATTTGAATTGAATGTTTGGATTAAAATACGGCGAGCTTCATTAATGCTTTTGACATGATTGAATAAAGACACTTTTGTATGGAAAAAGAGTTAAACAATGGTTTAAATGTTACTGAAAACCAATCGCGGCTGTGTTGTGACAGTTAAATTCTTGAGACTAATGGATTTTAGTAATATCAAGGACGTGTTTCACGACTTAAAAAAGATTACAGCTAACGGATGTCGCTTTTTGCGTATTTTTCACAAAGCGTATTTTTCGAACAGGGTCGGATACTTGTTTTGTTACTTAAAAAATGAGCTAAATCACGTAGCCAAGAAAAGCTCTTAAGTGGCGCGCGCCCTCCGTCTGAACAATGAATAATAAGCAGCAACATCATCTCTCCATTTTCTTTTTCACCCCAACAATAATAGGGACGCTAAAAGAATGGAAACAATCGAAATTTAAATATTTCAAGAAAAATATGTTCCGCTACGGGAAAATATTGTACGAAGCGAGTTGTATTGAAGAGGGGATATTTATACATAGTAGGTAGCTTGTGAAATTTACGTACCAAAAGTAAAAATTTGCAAAGTGATGTCAAAAATATTCACTAACAAGTTATTTATCTATCATCTCGAATAAAATATTGCGAACAATAGTATTAAGGAAAGCGTTTGTCTTTTATAGAAAGTAAGATTTCACCACTTTAAAACACAATTAAATTTGAAAATTATCCACGTACCTTACGCATCGTTAAATAATAGTTTTGTAAAAAAAGCCTGAAGGAACTTTGGCGAATGGACTGCGCCACTGCCGTATCAATTGTCCTTTTAGTCATATATTAGCGTGTATGTTTCGAAGTTTGTAGAAGGGGGTAAGGGGATTGTTTCAAGCGAATGTGACTTTTATGATTTATTTTTAAGTATCGAAACGACACTGGCACCTGGGTGCTCTTTTCGGTTGACTAATTGTTTTTAACTATAAATTTATCATCATTTTATTTTTATGAGTGTGGTTATGTCTAAAATACTTGTTAGTAAGTATTATCATGCAAGTAAGTACACTTACATGTATACTCCTAAATCTGTAAAAATAAATATCAGATAAATACTTACCTGTACTAGGTTCAATTTAATAATGTAACATACAATATACCAATACTCAAAAAATTGGTATATTTTGAAATAAGGTAACGGTGAATTCTCTGGGCAGCTAAGCAGAGACAACAGCCTGCTATTTGCTTCTGTTCTTGCATACTTCACGAGCTTCCTTTACTGTCATTTGTCATTTGTAATTCAATAACGTTTCAGTATCTATATTTGGAAATCGAATATTGTTGCAACCAGTATTGTAACCTACATGTAACAATAAATCAACTCTTCATCATTATATTTTGGAGCGTTTTAGAACAATAGCTATTATATTCAAAACAAATGGACCTTTTGTATCATAATAGTAAAACATGGCTTCCGGCTAGTGGAGGCGATTTGATATAATTCCAACACGTTAACCCAATTAAACAACTATAAATAATAATAGGTGGGGTACATTTATAGTTATAATTAAATATATTATAGCTATGTACGGGTGTATACGAGAACGCTTTACCTTCGGGGCCCCTGCCAATCTCACCTGCAAGCTGGTACACCTGCTGATTGACGAACGAGGTTCTGGTGCAGGCTGTGCTCTCAGGGTTGAGAGGTCAGATGGATACCGTTAACATAAAAGCTATAACAAACCAATAAAGGCGGAGCGGGAGAGCGGACCCCTGGCTCTGAAGTGCGGGGAATGGCGCTTGGATGAATAAGAAGATAATAAATATACGCGGTAACATTGAATTCATAACTTTTATCAGTATTCTTTCGGAATAGTCAGACGATGGGTCAGACGATATAAGAAATTACTGAACGTAACCTGACGAAATGTTGACACAGGTACTGTCTATCCTTTGAAACAATACGGAAAAAGTTCTATTAAATTAAATCATTTGCATATTTTGAAAAAAAAACTCCTATTCAACAAAATTACCAGGGTTCCGTTAAGCCCTCCGGCTAAGGATTAACCGTTTATCGCGTGGATTTAAAAGCTAGTAACTACAACTCTCTTCAAGACAAATCAAGTCAACACGAAAAATATTAAATAAATAAATAAACATTGTACGACAAAGTACACAACGAAATCTAGACCCAAACTAAGCTGAACTTGTAGTATTGGTTCTAGAATGCGGATATACTTAAATACTTCATTTTTGTAAATAAATCCATATTATACATAGAAACACCCAGACCAATTCATATTTGCTCTGAAGGGGAACCAAACCCGTGACCTCTGGCTTAGCAGTCGAACGCACTACCGCTACGCCACAGAGGTCGTCGAATATTAAAGTACCTTCTTACCCACCGAATTCACAAGTAAAATAGAACTATTAATTTTCTTGTAAATGTTGTGATGGTTAAGCATTTATCCCGACGAGGGGAAAGAGGGGCGCGTGGCGCGCGGGACGGTGCAGAGGCGGACGTACTATTAACGTGTGGTTTAGAGATAACATCGGCCGACAAACTCGATTAGCGGGTCGAGTGCCTCTCACGGAGCGTGGCCCATGTGGTGAGCGATCGCAAGTATACAAATCGCTAGATCCCAAGTATAAAATAATAAATACATATTGAAATATGTAATTACGATAATATGTTAATGTTTAAAGAAATCTTTTCGACGATATGTTTAAATGTAAATTTTCAAGTTTTTGAATACACTCGCACTTTTTTATACACTATGTTATAGTACATTTCTTCTTGGTAGTGAAGAAGAGTCTTATACCAAAACCATAATTATAATGATTTGCTCACAATTCACTTTATATTTGAAATCACTTACTTTTAGGTTCATAATTTATAACACTTAATTATTTTCTAAGTTCAGGTAACTTTTCACCAACGATAGATGTTAATTATTGGTAAGCTACTACTTTGAGATATTTATACACTGCAAGAAAACAATTTATTATACTATACTATGTGTACTTACACTTAAAAAACTCAAAGAATTCTGCATCTATTGAACTCAAAGTTTGCTACGATATACACCTTACTTCACAGATTTTTATATATTTTTTTGCGTACTGGTAGACGGCGCTGCAATCAGGTTATAGGATTTTTTATGAATTTATTCCAGTTGCGAAGCAAACCCTATAGGTAATATTTTACCTGACCCGAAATCGAACTCGAGGACCTCGTGTTTGGCATTCACACTCACTAACGTACACTGATCACTGGTACCGTTGTTCAGTGGACACATATTAAATTTAACTGGTCTAATCTACTTTGTACCATACACCAATATCATACATGAACATGACTTATCTGTCAGTATCAATGTTTCATAATGTGTTTTGTGCCTTAACCGGTCGCGTACATACACTGATTCGGTTGATAAATACAACTAACTTAATATCTCATTAAATACAGCCATGTTCTTTTTCAAAGTAAGAAATTGCTACGACGTAGCACGTTACACGCTACGATACAATTTTGGAGAAAAAACTTAGAGATAAGTTCGAAGTCATAATGTTAACTAAGTCGATGTTAATTACTCTGGTTCTCTTAAACAAGGCTTTGGCGGTAACGTTGGTCGGTCATAATTCATCGCGGCGCGCATCCACCCCGGTAATATGGTGCGCGTAGACGTGGCGGCGCGGAGAACAAACCGCTCGGTTTAGAGTGAGACGGCACGTATGCGAGCGAGAGGTACTACAGCCCCTCCGACATAATACAGAATGTTTATAGCCTGAGAACTTCCTTTTAATTTTTTTTGAAGAACTATTTCAAATATTGTTTTAATTGATTGCTGGCAGACCATTTGGCGGCGCGTCCGCAGGATGGGCGCTAATTACTGGGTTAAACTTGGTTTTATATTAACTTCGATTTAAAAATACAGTTTAAGTACGATACGGTATGGTTCACACAACTGTAATTTAGTCCAAATTATCATATTCATAGTTGTTAGATATATAGTTGTGTCATTAAGGAAACCTATCAATATCACACATAAGCATTGTGTGAACCTATATAATGCGCATGTGTGGCATAGGGTTTATTAAATATTTGCATTGAGTGAGATTCGAACCCGCTTTATTTGAGTCAGCAGTCGAACGCTCTATCGCTACGCCACAGTGTATGCATGTATGAAATATTAATATTACCAAGCGATTTTTACCGGATTTTGTCACGATTTATTTGGTGTTATATTAATACTTACTTACACTTATCCCGATGTTTCAGTTTCTTTTCAGCAGCAAATGAATCGCGACAGAATCCGTTAAAAGAGTTCTATTTCAATAACCAAGCGAATCAATAAATCACAATGAATTAAGTAGCCATAAAATTAACATTGATTCCCGTTAAATACCAACAGTAACTACTCATATTGTACTTAAAGTAAAGTAATAACAGTGTTTACTAACTAAAGTCATTTCAAAATAAAACAGAACCGAGCTGTTATTGTGGCGTTTTACCGCAACAAGTGCACCCGCATTGTCGCGAGGTGCGCTCCATTGTGTACTGACCACGCTGCTGCAGACCGACCACTATAAAACTGACTTCAGTTCTACATTTGCATATCAACAGTCATTTTATCATTTTCGTGGTCACGTCGTGTCCGTAATTTCATTAATTGTTCATTGTCTCTTAACTCTAAAACAATAGCCATCAACTTCAAAATGGATACTTATATACATTTAAAAGCTTTAAGAATATCTTCTATGTAGTAATGTCGTAAATGACAATGGTTATTGGAGTTAATGTGTTTCTTGTAATATATAGTTAACTAGCTGATGCCTGCGGCTTCGACCGCATGGTCGTCGGTTTTGGCGACTTTTGGTTATATCTCTGGTTTTATTCAACCAATTGCAATAAAAAATACGGCAGATCTTAAGTCTGACAAAGACCTTTCTAATAAAAAACCGCATTAAAATCCGTTCAGTAGTTTTTTCGTTCATCGCGAACAAGCAGACAAGAATTCCAAAAAATGTTTTTGGGCTCAGAATCGTTAATTTAACATAAGCCACGTATTTTTTTCAAATATCCAAAATGTACAGACACGACCAATTTAAAATTTTATAATCGTTTTTTATGTATTAATATTTTAATGTTCTTGGGCGACTTTTAGTTATTATTTCTTGAATTTCCATAACGGTGAACAGGATTATCCACCGATCACCCGTCCGCATACAAACCGGTGTTTATCGTAATACCTCCCAGCTAGGTTGTTTGTCGTGGCAGTACTTAACATCTCAATGACAATATAGACAGTCGGTGTAAGCTTATTTGATGGTCAGACTGCACCATAACGACATATCGCCTTACAATTGTTACTGAATTAGCATTTACTAGCAAGATTAGGGATGTACCTAGTTAGGTATAACAACAAGTTTTTGTTTTTGTTTCATAACTATAAATATTATTACATACTTTTTTTCTAAAGATTTTTAGATCGGAAAAAGAGAACATCTAGGACGGGACTTGAACCCGCGACCAGTCCCTTACAGGGGGAATGCTCTGACCAACTGAGCCACCTAGACACGTCCCAGACATTTGAAATTCTCCGATACATTACTACGTCTTAAGGCGACGTTGGAGCCATCTACCGTAATTCTTGCGAACTACGGAAACAATGAATAACTTTACAGTCATTTTTAAACATTGTTTTTTGATGACTCCGCCTAATTAATCGGAGAATTTCGAATGTCTGGGACGTGTCTAGGTGGCTCAGTTGGTCAGAGCATTCCCCCTGTAAGGGACTGGTCGCGGGTTCAAGTCCCGTCCTAGATGTTCTCTTTTTCCGATCTAAAAATCTTTAGAAAAAAAGTAAGCATACAAAATGCTTAAAAATTTAATTGAATTAATTAGGCGGAGTCATCAAAAAACAATGTTTAAAAATGACTGTAAAGTTATTCATTGTTTCCGTAGTTCGCAAGAATTACGGAAACAATGACTGGTCGCGGGTTCAAGTCCCGTCCTAGATGTTCTCTTTTTCCGATCTAAAAATCTTTAGAAAAAAAGTAAGCATACAAAATGCTTAAAAATTTAATTGAATTAATTAGGCGGAGTCATCAAAAAACAATGTTTAAAAATGACTGTAAAGTTATTCATTGTTTCCGTAGTTCGCAAGAATTAGGGTAGATGGCTCCAACGTCGCCTTAAGACGTAGTAATGTATCGGAGAATTTCGAATGTCTGGGACGTGTCTAGGTGGCTCAGTTGGTCAGAGCATTCCCTCTGTAAGGGACTGGTGGCGGGTTCAAGTCCCGTCCTAGATGTTCTCTTTTTCCGATCTAAAAATCTTTAGAAAAAAAAGTAAGCATACAAAATGCTTAAAAATTTAATTGAATTATTACATATTTATCATGTTTTATGATTTTTAATTTTTTTATCTTATCATTTTGCGGCAATAGGCTCATACCCTATTAGGTGGGACCGAATACAAAGATTGGTAAAATGTGGGTGTTAATTCGCCTCTGCCTAACCCTCCGGGGACAAAGGCGTGATTGTATTTATAACATAATTGGTTCAACTTGATAGGTGGCACTGAGATCGGTTTATAGGATTTTTTTACGAATTTATTCCCATAAGAAACCGGCACCCAGGCTGCTAGTTACCTTTTTTTCTTTTTCATGTGGAAATCTCCTCGGATATCCCCCACCCGCATTTCCATCGCACCCCGACTGACCCAGGGCCATTTCCGGTTTCGAAACGGCCCCCTCGGGAGGCTTTTAGTACCTTTTTTTTTTTTTTTTTTTTTTTTATCGTGCGGAAATCCCTTCGGCCGGCCAGCGGGGCGGTTATGTCGGGCTTGCACCGACTAAAACCGCACGCCGTCTCGGGCCTTCAGACGCCGGGGTGTAAGGTTACCCATAGAGCATATCCCTCGCACCCCGGCTGACCCTGGGCCATCTCACCACTAACAGCATCGCTCATCCTATCTCCTCTGAAAGCAGAGGAGTACGGAGAGCGATGTGTTCCCGCCACGTTGGGTATTGGCCGACGATCAATGCCAACCCTATGAAGGGGTGAAGGGGAAGCCATTGACCGCCGCCCAGGGTGTACCGGCCGCTCCGATTCCGTTCCCCCCGGACTGCAGCGGGATCGGAATCGGAGCGACACTCGAGGAGGTTACCCAACACACACCCCAGGCTTTTAGTACCTATCGTTTACCTACAGTGTAGCAAGATGAGTGGGATAGAATACTTTCTTACTGCGGATGAAGCCAAGGGGAATGTTTAGGCTTTATACGTAGATATGGATATCATTTTAATCGTTGATGCGTCTGTTAACGTATAAATAATAACTATTACGACTTGAGCAATGGAGGTTATATTAATATAAGTACTGTAATTGATTTATTGAAATTATGGTTTGTAGTTATACCTAATAAAAGTATTATGCATAGCGCAGGTGAACTCTTATTAATTCCTATTATAAATGCGAATGTATTTTATTATTTATTCCAGCAGTAACGGCTCTACAGATTTTAGTGAAATTTCGGAAAACAACATTAATATAAAACGCGGTGCTACGAGGCGTAAGTAACATTCGCAGTGAACAACAAACATTACACCATGTGCCGGAAATCTTTGTACCTACCAAAGGCGACTCCTTGTTCGCTTTCTTCCCTTTACTGACTTATCGACTGCACGAATGCTCGCTTTGTGACATATGACGTGTGACGTCGGTCAGTAAGTATATTAAGATTTACAAGGAGAAAATCCAATATTGAGTTGAGCTCACCTTTGTACATAACTGTTATTTTGTGCTTATGACACAAATACGTAAATGAGTACCATAAAGAATAATGTGATAAAAAACATCTGAGCTACTAACTGATAAAAAAACTACTGAGGAAATTAATAAAAGATATAGGGCTTAAAGAAAACTATAAAGTGAAATCACCTGCCTTTTGTTCAAAGTCGTAAAATGCAATTGAAGGAAATACGCTATTGTGCCAGTTGGAAGCTTAAGCACCAAGAATTGAATTCCTATTTTATTTACCTTCGATATTTAAACAGCAGATGGCGATTGCACGTTTCGCCTTACATATGCACTAGCTATAGGTACGTGTAGGTATCTTGTAAACTTTCTACAGTAGGTAGAAGCGTGAGAATTTATTGTTGGACCCCGGACTTCGAGGTGAGATCCTCGGATGCGGTCAAGACTAACGCGAAGACGAAGACGATAAGAGCTTCCTCTCTATCGCACATCAAATAAAGGTAATCGAACTGTCAGTTCTACCTCTACAAACCGAACCAAGCTGATTATAGCCGGACTCTGACTTTTCTTCCCGCCGTGCCAAGTCAAAAACCGGGTACTGGAGGTCTGTGGCGCTTTCCTACAAATATTAACACACTATAAATAAATATATAATATTAATACACTGTCAATGAGGAGGCTGTATCCCACCAAGAACTTCGGGGTCTTGCCAAACTTGCCTACCAGCCAGTACTGTACGTGATGACTGACGGACAAGGCTCTGGCGCAGGATTTTCTCCCGGCGCTGGGGGTTACAATTATGGAAGGTAGGAGAAGTTTGCGATTGTGGGATTGGCACTCGGATAAAGAGAGATCAATCGTCAAATTTACAAAAAATATTCAGGTAGCTTTCTGATTGAAAATAATATATTTATCCTTATATTTACATGAGTGAATCGGTCTCATTGTGCATGTTGGTAACATACACAATAAGACACATTTGTATCGTGGGGTGAAAGTTTATTGAAAACAGACGACCATTTTCAAACGAAATGGTCCATCGTTAATCTTTTGTCTAACGCGTCTCTCTGTGGCTATGTCATAGATGTCGCCGACGCCGGGCGTGCCGAATCAATACCGTTTTCATTGCCACACCTCCTCATTGGGTGCATTTCAAAATCCTAAATACCGAATTTCGGAGATTGAAGAACCCAGTTGAATACAAAACTTACACTTTGAAGCGCGGAGTTGACTCTAATTCACCTTCCCATAATTTGGTTTGTCTTAACTTTAACGGAGCGACTGCTGTTTGATTCCATAACCCCGACAGATGTGTTAACTTCAATTTTATGTAATATATGTACTTATTTAGTATACCTATGTACTATATACACAAAGCATGTTAAACTATTTTTTGTAAACTTTAATGTTCTTACAACCTATTAAATACATAGATTAGTACAACTAAATTTAGTATGATGTGGAATAATTATAATGTAGAACGTGAATTAAGTGATTATTGTTCCGATAGTCGTGACAGTTCACGGACTGATTGCTAATAGCCTCGACCAACATCTCAAGAAGCTCGCGTTAAGCTGTTGCGTCAAGGGTTTGATGCAGAAGGCGATATTCCTCGACACGGCACGTATTGTGAGGAGTATATCTCTCCTATATTTGGAACGCCAATATGGGCATTATTTTTTATATTTTTATATGTATTTTCTTATGTATATTTAAGAAAAATATATATGGTACATTTCATAATACAGGAAATAATAATAATAATCTTTATTGCACAAACAGTAAACAATACAGACTACAGAGTATACAATACCAACTGTGAGTTTGATTGTTAATAAAACTTAAGAAACTCTGTCCCTTAAATTAAGTTAACCCGTACTAAAAGGGACAGTGTTACAGTTAACTCTTGCTCTCGCACATATTTATTATAAATAAAACAAAACTATATATTAAAATATAAATCTAGTGGGGCGGAAATCACACAGTGATTGTCAAACTTCGGGCCGAACTTAGATATTTTTGTTGCAGTATTTTTATTCAAAATTACAGACCTTAGGCTTTATGCATATTATTCGACGCGTCTTTATATATTGAGCAATAAATATGAAGAAAATGAAATCAAATCAAACGTCTTCGACGTCAAAAACACAAAAAAAATGATTTTATATTTCAGTTTCTTTCAGAGTCTGGTTGTTTTATGTAAATATACAATATATGTATTGTAATTGTCACTAAAATGTCAAAGTCAAATACGCGTTACTCTGATAACTCGAAAGAAACTCCCTTGTAAAAGTTTTTTAGGGACAATTTGTATGGTAGGTACCCGAAACCTTGAACGTACAAACCCCAAAATCTAATCAGTTCTTCCCATTAACCAAACAAGATGATTGGCGAAAGATTTATTCTAATCGGATAAGTGGTTCTTGAGTTATTGCGTAAACACACATCCAGACCAACAGACAGACCGACACAAAATTTTTTTTTGCTTAATTAGACTTAGAATCATGTGAAACGTCGAGAAAAGTGATAAAAAGTGGGTATAAGATTTTGATTTTTTTTTGCGTGATTTTAAGACTTCGGTGTCCACCTGGTTGGTGGCTCGAAGTAATAAAAAAGAAAACATAACGATGATCTACCTGAGTTTCTTGCTGGTCTCTTCTCAGTAGATCCAACTACCTAACCAGCGAAAGAATCATTTTCAAATTATTTATTTACATCTTTTTGATAATTTTTACAAACGCAATTGTAAAACTTTGACATTCATATGTGCTCTTTATGTGCCTAAACTGAATAAATGAAATTGATTCTTTGATTCTTGATTGATTGAGTGTTCGGCACGAAATATTAATATGTAATACAAATTTTTATTTTTGTAATTTGTTTTTGTTTGTATTGGTATGCTTGCGTAAATATTTCCTGTGTGTGTGCATTTGAGCGAGAGGGTGTTTGTGTGGGTGTGTGATGAGGGTGTGTGTATCATTGTTTGATTAAGAGTATATAATTTTTATATTTATTTAAAGTTTAATTATGTTATGTATTTGAGAATAACTTCTGTTTGCGAATAGTTATGTTTTAACGGCCATTCCCACACTATGACTAGTAAAAAAATTAAACTTACTAAAAGCACAATATCTATCTACAATCACGTTTTATAAAATTCTTCAACGTCACCAACCACTGGCAATGATAATATCCAACTTTCTGAGTCCAAGCGACGCCTTTCGTGCGTTCACGTTGCTCTTCCGTTTCTAATTTATGAAAACACATACTACACAGGACTTTGAATGGCAGCCTCTCCCACCATATACCACATCTCTTTGATTTTAAACACATTATCTCCAGTACTAATGTCTGTTATCATTAACTTCAATACATTTAAATGTTCTGCGTTTTTCTATTTAACATTGGTGTGAAGAATTCTGCATGAATTTTTAGATTTCGACACATTAATGTAATAATATAGGTACACCTTTTTTCCACGACCACATGACTTTATCTCACAGAAATAATAATATGTTTTCCGTGCTTCACCTCGTCTGATGATAACTGCTAGTGAAGTCTCAGGAATGAGGGTCACCATTATCTTTGTATATAAACCGAAGTCGTGTTAGTGCTATCGTTTACAACTCGAGAACGAGTGGACCGATTTTTTCGGTATTTTGTCTTTTTTAGCTTCGTTTTCACCTATGCTGTGCCATTTTGTGATTTTTTTTGCGGCAATCTCCATGGTTTACCCACCACAGGCCAGTGGGGTTAGTTATGTCGGACTCGGACCGACCAAAACCGCAGGATATCTCGGGTGTCTAATGCCCTCTAATGCCCATAAGGCAATGCCCTCGCACCTCGCACGATTCTGTGCCTGGCAACAGCTAGTAAGTATATAATTACTTGTCCCGACTAATTCATCAACGCAGAGCCTAAACCGCTGTACCTACAAACTTGAAATTTCGGCAGTAGATGCTTTTTATGTTGTGAGCATCCACTAAGAAATAATTTTTGGGAATTCCTCTTCTACGGTAGCAAAATAGGGGATAAACGTTTGTACGGAAGTGCGTTATTTTCAAAGTTAGAAGCATGAAATTTGATACACCTGCTTCTGGGTAAAAATAAATGAACCTGTGTAAACGCATTTTTCAAAATTTACGCCTAAGAGGGTGAAACAGGGGTTGAAAGTTTATATGGGAAGTTCGTCACTTTAGAAGATAGAAACATGAAATTTCAAACAAGTACCTCCATCTTTTCAGCAATGAATGAATACATATATCCGCGTTTTTTTTTCAAAATTATACTGCTAAGGAGGTTAAATAGGCGATGAACGATTACATGGAGAGTTCGTTATTTCCAAAGTAAAAAGCTCGGAATTTCATATAGTTGCTTCTGGTTAGGAATAAAAGTATCTACCTACATGTGTTTAATCAGCGTTTAAAAAAATAACGAATGAGAGAGTAAAATAGGCGATGAACAGTTGTATGAAAAGTCTGTCATTTTCGAAGTAAGAAGCACGAAATTGTACGTATGAACTTAGCTACTTTTGGTTAGGTTACACGTGTAAAGGCGTTTTTCAAAATTTCACCTCAAAGGGGTAAATAAGGTATAAGCAGTTGTTTGGAAGTTCATTATATAGAAAGTGCTTACGTTTTGAAGTAAGAAGCATGAAATTCAATATTAAAGCTTATTTGTTTTTGTTTTTTTTTATATTTAGGACACGTCAATTTCACTTCACCTCGCCTGATGGTAAGCTGAAGGTAAAGTCTCAGGAAAGAGGGTCATACACGTACCATGTTAACAATGGTGACACTCAGCTTGACGGCCTCATCACAAGAGGATTGTCGTCGCAGCACCGCGTGACAGCCACCGGTCCCACTAGTGCTGCGACCACAATCCCCCTGCCTGGCTATGCACTTGCTGACCCCTGAACGCAATCAAACCGAAATTGGATTACTATGGAGGGTTTTTCGCAATCGTGCACGGTGGTACCTAACCGGCTGAATTTTGTGACAAATTGGTGTCATCAAATTTCTACCACCAGTGTTATAGCTTATTTTTGTTTACATTTACTAGGTATTGGACCCGTAGGTAGGTGGCAGTGTATTTTACAAATTTCATCCCGGGCAAAACTGGGTCCCGCACCGCTCGTGATCCGTAAAATTGTAATGCGCTAAGCTACTTTTATCATCTTTTATTTATAAAAATTGCTTTGTCTATCTAATCTATCTATCTAAGTAAGAACCTCCTAAAATTTGTATACTCGTAGTCATTAATTCTAAATTTACTTGTATATAAATCAAATATTAGCAAAAAAAAAATAAAAAAAAATTAAACCCACGTCTACAATATGATTGTTCCTGGCTTGATCTAATTTACCCTCGCTGCGCCCTTTATGTCTCCCTGTAATCAGACAGAGGTCCGAAGTGGCCACGTCACTAAACCTCAGTTCTAAGATTGTTTATCCACCAATTTTTCGAGACGGGACCCAATACAATTGTGTTTGTCAATGATAAATGGTCGCGCGCGGTGCTTTTCATCTCCTCTGGTCAAAGGCGCCGCCAGCTGTATAGGACACACGATTTTATAGTCTAACATGTATTACATACGGTGGATTCTAGGTTGTCCATAAATAATTACAACACAGGACTAAATGATACGGTACTAATCAAGGTAGGGAATAAACGCGGATAATGTGGTTTAATATCGTTTGAAAGGAACCTTTCGGCGGGTAGTGGTATTCAACTATAATGAGTTTATTCAGAGATTTAATCGAATGAATCGTCGTAAGTAAATAGTGGTTCAACTGTGTCTGCTGGTCTCTCCATAATAGGTGATATAGCGATGGCCAACATTGATTCCAACAAAAAATGAAAAGTAACGTGGATTTGATATTCTCTTTCACGTTTATATAATGTAGAGACAAAATAGTATTCAGACGTCTGGCGCAGCTGTTTAATTTGATTGACTGATAGCGTAAGGCATCGCAAGTTCGATTCCCGCTTACTGGTAATATTTTTATGGATGAATATCTATGTAGTTTGCATCGGGTTTTTATCCGCATTTAAGAACACATATTACAAGCTAGTTAAAGATATGTTTACTTTGGGTCTAGATATTGACTTTGATCTAGACTTTGTAGAATATCCTAGAATAATCCACAACTCCATAAATTAGAAAGTAACTCTGTCTGTGTGTTACGCTATCACGCTCAAAACCACTTTTGATGGCATAGAGTCAGACTAGACCTTGGGACACACGCTATCAACGTGTTTGCGGCATATTCTCCAAACATAAATTGATGTTTTATACTAAATTGATACCAAAGTTACCATTGCCCAAAGATAGAGGTGATTGCCGAACGGGGCTCAATCTCGGGGTTGAGAGGTCAGGTGGCAGTCGCTCTCATAAAAGCCCTAGGCAGCAAACCCCAGATTACACAGATGAAAGCTTTGGATGCAACCGGGAACAACGCTAAGATGATGACGATGACCGGAATTCTGGCGACTACAAATCAACAGGAACTCAACATTACACTATGTACACTACACCTACTAATTCACTAAAAAACCTAGCTTCGAACTTCGTTTTATACATGAAATAACCACTCTACCAAAGAACCACTCTAAGAAAATAGCGTACCTAGAAAAATATCCGTAGAACAAGTAAAACTGCTACCGATTACTGATGTTTCAGTCGGTACCCATTTATCAAGTATTTATAAACTAGGATGGATTCACGACTAGTATTAGCGTGTCGGATGCTGTGGCTAGCATATTTCATCATGTCTTAGAAGATAAGGTTTCCTTTAACTAAACATTAATCTAGGAGTTGTTCCTCTGGAGGCGTGGGGCGCTCCGCCCCCGGTACGCGCACCAATAGCGGCACGCGGACTCCGGCGCCCCGCACGACACCCGCTCTCTTAAATCGATTGTTTTTAACTCGAATTGGGGAGCCATCTCCATGTAATGCAGCGTCTCGTTGTCTGTCTAATCGTTTCAACTTTACCGCTGCGCTGTTCTTGTTATAATGGTCTGATTTTCTTAATGATTGATGGAGTTCTCAGGTCACGAAACCTTTGTGATGTAGGGTTTCTAAGATATATGAGTATCAGTTGACAAGAAGCTTACTTGAATTAATTGGTTTATAGATAAATCTAACGTTATGAAGATTGATGTTTGCAAGTAGTTAAATGTTAGATTTTACTGGACGAATTAGGTAAATCGAAATTATGACACCTTTTTTGGTTTAGTGTACTATACTATACTATAGGTGTACCCACCTGGTGACTATCACGAGTCGAGAGTAAATAATTCAGACACTAATTTTATTTCGTTACAAATAAAATTTGTAAATAATATGTCTATTTGAAATGGCTCAACCTATCTTGTAGTGCGCACAACTCACAACTCATGGTTACTATAATTTCAGGGTATACTTAAAACAACAAATTTAATTGTTTATTTTCCTTATTGCAACCACGCGTGATTAAATTATTTATGATAAGCTATTTGTGGCTACATTAATTGGCTGATAAAAATTGGATTCCATCGAAATTGGCGTTTGATGTTTTTTAATAATAAATATTTATACAGGTAGCAGCTGCACTAAAATCCTCGCTCTGATACCCAAATAATAATTAGCCTGCCCTTAGCACCTTAGTCGGCGTCCGAGAAAAAAGAGCTGGTCGAGTCTCGCTTGCGAACCAACATAACCTGTAATTTGGAAATTATTATCTAACACATTGTGCCTTTCTGGTTATCCCGCCGGTCAATTTGCCGTTTTTATGGCTCCCACAGAGCCGCGGCCTCTAATTATCTCCACCACGATCTCGGCCCGAGGCGCGAGCGCAGCCGAACAGCACTCATTACAAAATCCGACTCTTTTACTTACCCTTAAAGCCTAATATTCATAGACAGCAGGCTCCACGACGTTTGCTCACAAACATGGGAAAATAAATAGCTGCCTATGTCTTTTGAAAGGGTAACACGTTTGCGCGAATACTATTTGTTTTACTGCGAATTCTACTAATAGTTTCAAATTACATTTCCTGTAAGCATCAATATGGTTGTAGGTATATATGCGTAAAACATTGTTATTGCCCATCGAGAGAGCTCAGAGAGTGATTCAGGTATCAACGTTCCGATCTTTCCTATTTCTCACTAACCTCCTGTATAAATCCCATGAAGTACTAACAGTCCGCCAGCTATTTATATTGAGCACAATACTAAAACAGCATGCAGCACTTCTCTACAGCACTGAAGTTCGTAATAAAAGACGGAAAGAAAATGAATGAATATACAGGCAAATTTTATCTGTTCTTGGGACCGCTTCTGTATGATAGAATACATGCCAGAATAAACATTTATTCTCTGAATTATGTCCATTGTAAGCAAGTTGTAAAGACGATTCTCCTAAATATGTCCTACGAAGAGGCAGAGGAGATAATGACTGTTTTAAAGTAAATAGTGTTAAGTAGTACTAATGAGAAATAGTTAACAATATTGATTCGCTTTCCTTTGTAATATTCTTAGTAAACTGCTATATCTGTAATACAATTTTGATTATTTTAAATTTATCACTAAACTGCACTTTTTGCCTGAAACATAGGACTACCTAGTTCAGGCGCACAGTACGTAATATATTCAAATACCTTCATGAGACTATAGAATATATATAGAATAAATAAGTATATATTGTATAGATATTATATAAATATCTATCTAAGGCATATGCACTAATTACAGTTTAATATCGCATGATAAATTAAGAAACTATGTAAATTTTATTGAACAATGATTACATAAATAAAAAAGGTATTATTATTTATTTATCAAATAAAATAATTAGTTCTAACTTGTTCTTTTACGCTGGAAGTTAATAAGAAACCTTAAATTATTTCTAGAGGTTTGAAGTGTCTTGGTTCATATTCATATAAAACTAGCTGTTGCCCGCAGCTTTGCCCGCGTGGAATTCTGATCTCGTTGGGGCCCATGGGACCCTATTCCACCACCACAACCTATATAAGATACACAATAGGCATTTTGACTATATTTAAAATATTGTACGAATTGTTGTCATCCTAATAAAATGTACCTACCGTAAAAAACATATATTATTAATTTTCAATATAAAATAAGTTTCTTTTTTGTTAAAAAATCAAGATTAAAATCTCACTTTTTTGAGATTTGATCACGTGCTTATAAACGCTCTGTGACGTCACACATAAGTAAACAGAGTTTTTCAATACAGGCTGCCTGCATTTCCTAGTGTTAATCGACTGGTTCAATTATTAATTACTAATAATGTTTCACTTTTATCTTATATATCTCAAAATATACCATTATTTTTGCAACTAATTTCAATAGTTATATAAACGTGCTTTAAGTCGCTTACTGTTTACTTTGGTGTGACGTCACATGTCACGGGATCCGTTATGGCGCGTACTTTTTAAATCAAACTTTAATATCGATTTTTATCCTAAATAAAGCAGTTCTCAAAAAAATAATGATGCAATCCGCATTTTTAAGTTGTAATACATAATACAGAATCATTTTTTAGCAGTAGTCAAATACCCTATTCCACCAAATATTATTTTGCTATTATCTCGTTGAAAGCTCCCAGACGGCTTATTTTTTCCGACACCTCCAACAAATATTAAGTACTAAACAAAAACTTGACACAACTTGAAACTGCTTTGAACACCACTCTTTGCATTGATGAAAACAGCATGAAAATCGGTGCAGTAGGTTTTGAGTTTATAGCGAACAGACAGACAGACAGACGCGGCGGAAGACTTTATTTTATAATAATATGTAGTGAAGATTCAATATTTTACATTTACAGAGAAAGTCTGCATCTAGGACTGGATCTGCACCTATTTTTTTTATACCACTCAGGTGGAAGACAAGCTCACGGCCCACCTGATGGGAAGCGGATACCGCGGCCTATGGACATGTGCAACACCAGGGGGTCACCCTCGCGCTGCCACCCCTATAACAACCTTCTAATGCCCTTCTTGAAGAACCCCATATTCTGTAGTTGGTTGGTAAAATCACGGCAGGGAGATCATTCCACAGCCTGAGGTTGCACGGAATAAAGTGCCTTTCATACCTAACTGTACGCACCGTTTTCAGTCACAACTGTCTGTGGCGAGAGGTGCGATGATAGAAAGTGGCCGTGGGCATCATATCAAACAATTCTTCTGAACGCACCCCATTATAAAGGGCTAGTCTTTTTCTAGAGGGGATCTACATCACATATTTGGAAGAATTTTGGTAACTCCTATGTAGCACTAGTACCTACTAAGACCGCAGGCCGTCTCGGGTCTACAGACGCCGGGGTGTAAGGTTGCCCATGGAGCATATCCCTCGCACCCCGACTGACCCTGGGCCATCTCAGACGTAGTAATATAGATAGAAGTAGGTAGCTCAGTTGGCAGCGTCCTCTTGAAAGGGACTATCGCAGGTTGAAGTCTTGTCCTGGATGTTAATTTTTCCAATTTATATTACATGTGAGATAAAACACGGTTGAACTCCTTAACGGCTAAACTTAAAAAAATATTACATACCAAACTTAAAAAAAATGAAAACGTACAGACCCACTTACGTGATCTAGATGCAACAGCTGCTAGTGACTATTCCCTTTGGAAAACAACTCAAAGAACTAAAAGACCTTCTGTTTCTAATCCACCGATACGCAAAAAGGACGGTTCCTGGGCAAAAAGTGACCTAGAAAAAGGAGAAACCTTCGCCTCTCATTTAGCCGATGTGTTCGTACCAAACACTGTCCAGAACCCATCGAAATCCAACAGTGAAGAACTAATTAACTCCCTAAATGAACCTTACCAACTAGACTAGACTACCAATTGAAAGGATTAAGATACGTGAGGTCATAGAAACAATTAAAAACTTAAATCAAAATAAAGCCCCAGGATACGACTTAATTACTGCAAAAATACTCCGTGAACTACTTGAAGAAGCATTACATTTTTTGATACACCTTTTCAACTCTATATTGATCAGAGGCAACTTCCCCTCGCAATGGAAGGTAGCGCAAATTAAAATGATCCTTAAACCCGGTAAAGCTCTTGAAGATGTATCCTCATACAGACCAATCAGCTTACTACCCATTCTGTCAAAAATAATGGAAATACTGTTTCTAAAACGATTAAATATAGTAATAGCAGAAAATAACATCATACCTGACCATCAATTTGACTTTAGAAAACATCATGGTACTATAGAACAGGTGCATAGACTGGTGGAAGAAATCCATAAAGCATTAGAAAATAAGAAATACTGTAGTGCAGCATTTTTAGATATCTCTCAGGCCTTTGACAGAGTTTGGCACGAAGGTTTATTACACAAAATAAAAAACTTGCTCCCGACAAACTATTACATATTCTTTAAATCAAATCTCGCTGAAAGATTTTTCTACGTTAAGCAAGGAGAAGAAATAACTAAACTTCATAGAGCCCAGACAGGAGTGCCACAAGGAAGTGTACTTGGTCCGGTGCCATATCTTATTTTTCCTGCAGACCTACCCATTACAGACGGCGTTGTGATTGGCACTTTTGCTGACGACACAGCAGCCTTAACATCCCATGACGATCCAGCTCAAGCGAGTATCATGCTTCAACGTTCACTAGACAAAATCACGGGTTGGTTAAACACCTGGCGAATAAAAGCAAACGAAGCTAAGTCGGTACAGGTGACCTTTACGACGCAGCGAGAAACATGTCCCCCTGTGTCACTGAACTGAGTACAGATACCCCAAGCAAATGAAGCCAAATACCTTGGGCTTTATTTGGATCGCCGTCTGACTTGGAAAAAACATATATTTACAAAACGAAAAGCACTTGGAATCCAACTAAGGAAAATGTACTGGCTACTGAACAAAAAATCACAGTTATCATTAGAAAATAAACTGCTTCTATACAAATGTATTTTGAAACCAATCTGGACCTACGGAGTAAAACTTTGGGGCACCGCTGCCAACTCAAACATAGAAATATTTCAGAGATTTCAGTCTAAAATGCTGAGGATAATAACCAATGCTCCTTGGTTCATAACAAACCAACAACTACACCACGATCTAAAAATCAGAACAATCCAAGAAGAGATTAAACACACAATGAAAGCGTACAGGAACAGATTGGAATCTCACCCAAACTTATTGACTACGCATTTAATGAATAGCAATTCCACATTTAAGAGACTAAAAAGAAAGTCCCCTAGACATTTATAGGGAATACAATAATAAAGGGCGCACGTCACTGAACTGACTGCCCTACAAGACAATCTATACACACTTAACTTTATGCTAAATGTTCATAGTAACAGATCGCAATAAAACAAACAAAAAAAAAATTACATGTAAAAGCTAGCATACCTACTAATTGCCACAAAATTTATTTCATTCGCAATTTAAATTAATACTTGCAACTTCTTGAATTCGAAATTAAAAAGGTTTATTTTATAAAGCTATATATTAATGTATACCTAATTTTTTATTCTTAGGTCAAGTGTTTATTTATCCAGTATATAGTCACAAACTTTGATATAACAACTGCAAGGCAAAATTTGAAAACAAGCAGCAACTTTGGTCAAGAGTCACTATTAACTCATGGGACCCTCCTTCATCGGTTTCACGGAAATGCATATAAACTTAATAGGCCAGTAGATATAGTAGATATCTATGTACTTACTTTTGGTATACGCTTCAAGCCCAGCAATAAAATTATGTTAATATTAATGAAATTTAAAGTGATGGTAGATAGTTTCGATAATATAATTTTAATGAAATGAAATTATAGTAGTAATCATTAAGGCGCGCCAAGACTTCAACGTACCTTGTTAGTGGTTACACTATAACGTGTCACAATTTCCTTTATATATTCATAATGTCATAAATTTAAATAATAATCAGTGAGTTTTAACGCCCAATTTTTTAAATTAGAGAAACGTAACGAAGCGGGAAAAGACGGTAACGTTTGGGAGCACGGACCGCGATCGTATTCTATTAGGAAGGACCACTAATAAAATTAATTTATTTCTCGATTACAACAGTAACCCGAGTTCAAAAACGAGCCGCGGCCTCGGCTCATTAATCATATTAATTAAGACGAGGCGTAAGCGCTTTTGTTCGTGGCTTTCTCGATAAACGAGCGCCTTCTTAACGCTTGTACAAATTACGGTAAACTCGTGCGAGCTGGCAATAACGTGCGGTAAATGGTGCGCAGGGACATGCGGCCGACTAGCGACGCCGCTATAGGCCGACGACGCCGAGTGGCCCGGCCGCCATAGATTTATTGTATATAGACATGGAAATTTATGGCCATGGATCCACCAAGATATTCAAGGCCAAAGTCAACATCACCTGCACAGTCGATACACCAAATTCAAATGCTTTACCTACCGTACATCGATGGTATACAAAAAACTTGATCAGCCATGTTTAGCCATATCGACATACAATATTTTTTCTTTTTTAAGAATTCGTTATATTACATCATATTCGTTCGTTTAGTACATATTATCATTCACAGATGCCTCATGTTCACCTGCTAATGGATGGGGCTTTGACGTAGGTTATCGTCCCGGAGTTGAGGGGTCAGATCACACTCGCGCCCGTAAAAGCCAAGATAAACCAATTCATAAAGAAAAGAGGAGTAGCGGGCACCTGGCTTCAAAGTACAAGGACGGCCCTGTTGAGGGCTGTTCGGAAGCTTTCCAGGTGTCCCTCTGAATAGCAGATGGCACAGTGGAGAGCAAGTAAGGGGGCTATCTCGAAACCGGAGATGGCCCAGGGTCAGTCGGGGTGCGAGGGATATGCTCTATGGGTAACCTTACACCCCCCCGGCGTCTTAAGACCCGAGACGGCGTGCGGTTTTAGTCGGTGCAAGCCCGACATAACCGCCCCCGCTGGCCGGGCGGGGGGGTATCCGAAGGGATTTCCGCACGAAAAAAAAAAAAAAAGTACTAGGTGAGAGCAAGACTTGCTAACCTAGTACTTACCGTTGCATTGTCCACTTCAATGGTAGTAGCACAAAATTACTAGGATCGATGAATGATGAATTCTTACTAACCACCCCCGCTGGCCCCGAAGGGATATCCGCACGTAAAAAAAAAAGTTAGTATTTCATACTTGTAGTGTGAAACGCAATCCAATTATAATAAAATTAGAAAAACATTAATAAAATAAGGTAAAGTATTCTCTATCTCTTTGCCTCTCTTTAGTTTTATTGTATCGAAAATATTGTTGACTAATTTCAAGGAATGACATTCCTTGTCCCCATGTGCACACTTTTGTAACCATAGAACAAAAAATGTGAGAATTATGGAGCAAGAATCAGGAATTCACGTTAATCATTTTTTAATTTCTTTATTTTAACAGGCCACACAGGCAACATTCTGCAGTTGGCAGTGGATGGATCGATCCCGTATCGTATGAAGAAAGACGTCGTGCGACATTGGAGCGACGCAATTATCAGTATCGTTAGTAACTAAATTACTAATTGCTGTTATTGCGTTCCTACGTGTAAAAAGCAAATTGAATATTTTCATATTTTCCCGACATAGAATACTAGATTTTCGGTTTCAATGAATTTCTAAAATCTCAGATTATACCTACTTCAAAATCGAACTTAAATAGCAGCCCGAGACATTTGATTTCTCCTCTTTTGATTTGTCCGTTTGTTCGCGATGGATGTAAAAACTACTCAACGGATTTTGATGCAGTTTTTTTCTATTAGAAAGGACTTGGTCAGACTTAATATTTGTATATCTGACATTGTGAGATTGCAATTTGTTAAGAAAAACCTGAGATATGAGCCAAAAACGATAACCGACCTCCACGCGGGCGGAGTCGCGGGTATCAGTTAGTACCTAATATCATAAATGTGAAAGTTTGTGAATATTGCTACGCAATACGCTCAAACGTCTGAACGGATTTGGTTGAAATTTGGTATAGGGATAAAGGAATAACACATATGCTACTCTTTATCCCTTTTGCCCCTTTGCGGTAAATCTTTGCGGGCGAAGCCACAGGAAACAGCTAGTGTCAAATATAATCAAATATATTATTATTTAATAGAATTCATTGGTAACTCGAATTTAAAACTATACGAAAATATTAAACAAGAAAAACAATGTATGTTTCTTTCCGGATATTAAAAAAAAAACAGATTTTTTTTTATCTGAATTTTATTTCTGAATTCTTTTATCTGCTTTCTAGGGAAAGCAGATAAAGAAATTCAGAAGTTTTTTTTTGCTCACGCTTTGAAATTCTGCCAAAAGTTTACATGCGGATTTTCTTGAAACACTGGTATTTTACTATAGATTTATTTTGTACACATTGTTAAACAATTTTCATAGGACCAGAAACAGTATCCACTACTTGGGAGGTTTTCCAAATCTGGTTAATATCAATTCTATGTCCATGTGTTGTGCGTGACGCTTGCACATTCCGCACCGCGAGTCGATTGGTCAGAGACAATATTGTTAAATGGTCCTGTTTCAGACACTACTTGTTATTAGAATGTTATGTGTGTAATCGAATAATCGTACCGTAGTTATGTTTTTATTGGCGGCACGCGGTCATGATTCGTTATACTAGTGTAATTATTTAATTCCATTGTTTTGATGAGATTAATGAGTCGAAGGTGCGGTTTGAATGCATTGTTATTAACAGAGCCGTCTCGCAGTCCATCAATAAAACGGCTCTTGTTACTCGAAAACTTGCTCACAAAACATTCGTTAATTGAATTCAATCTTCTACAACACTTAAGTTTAATTCATTATAAAGATCTAGATACCTACTGTTCAATTGCATAGTAGTTTTTATGAGCTGAGCATTCAATAACACTTGAAATTATTAAAATAAAAATAGCTAATATAGAAAGAGTTTATCGGTTTCTTATAACGGAAGATAGACGTACATTTTTTTGAAATCCCTTCGGATACCCCCCCGCCGACCAGCGGGGGCGGTACTCAAAGTCTTGCGTGATAGTTTACTAGTTTTTTCTGCTCGCAGGTACATTTGCTTATGGCTCCGAAGATCTTGGGGGGGGGGGGGTACCATACAGCCAGTACACTACAAATGCATTTATAGTAGTTTATAAAAGGCTAACTGTAGGTAATTCTAAAGTTCAAATATTTATTGCTGAATTGATAACCTATGTTATGATGCAACTTTATGATTATGACTACTATGGTATAGGTCGTAGGATCGAATAAGGGCTCTAGTTTAACTTTAATTTCAAGGTAAAATTAAACCATTTATTTTTTGTGTACCTATACAGGCTGTAGACAGTTGTATGCAAATTAAATCATGATCCGAATACCAACCCTGGTTCACGGCATCCAAAGCTTGCACTTTGAAATTCGAGGCACGGATGTTCATCTTGAATTTTACAGGGCGACTACCGTCTGACCGGTTAACTTGCAGCCTGACGGAAGTCAATCGGCAGGTGAGGCTTGGACCTCGAAGATACTGGTGGAGCCCTATCACCTAACCATTACATATATATGAACATAAATCCAAGGCTGGGTTGGGCTGTCCTTGTTTGCTCGGTTTTTTTTTTCGGAATTAATTTGATGTAAAAGAATCTGGTAGTATTTCCTGTTTGTAAATTTATGTATGTGTGTTTATTTTAGCCATGTTAATTTATTTACTCATTTGAATACATGTTAATTATAGCATGCGCATATTAAGTAGGATTAAATACTAAGCAAGTTCGTTATGTATGCATTTGGGTACACATCGTAAAATATGTTTTAATTAAATTTAAATGATTTGCATAAATTTCGAAATATTTGCTAAGGTAACTTTTGTTGCCATTTGAAATTAGAAAGTCAATGGTCAGCACAGGAATCAAATGATGTGGCCTAAAATTAAGCAACCTGGTATTTGTCCCTTAGACTAACTCCATAGTAAGTATATTCTGTATTTAAATGTTATCATATTAGATAATATTTTTGTTCTTATTTAGCTTAAGACTTAATGGAGATGCCGTGCATATGGGGGCAAAAACTTCTTAAAACTATAGAAATAAAAACTATACAATTAAAAAAAGAAAGACTGAAATTACTAAACACTGGGTTGCTCAGATAAGTGAGGTACATCAGTTATTGTTTGTTGGGATAGCCATATATATCATGGTGACGTAAGGAGCCATTTTCGGAATTCTTAAGAATAATAGAACAATGAAACGATTAATAGAAGTAATTAAAATAATCGTTTTAATTACGAAACAAATTACGCAATTACAGTTTTTAAATAAATAATATATAATAATTAAGAAAAACTAAAAACACACTTTAATACAAACAAACTAAAAATAGAGTGAATAACCGAACATTTTTTTTTTATATAACAGCGTGAGCATCCCACGTTTTTTAACAATAAAATAAATGTTTGTTGTAATGATGTTGATTGTTGTAAGCGCAGAGACAAGATAAGTAGAAGATGACGTGAGAACCCAGTTTAGTTAAACTTGAATACAATCCTACTGATTATGTCGAAGTTTGTGATGATGAAGTTAGGTAAGTATGGATAGATATGTGACTGTGTCATGCAAGAACAGCTGAAAGGATTATAGACTACCCAGATTATTGTTTGGAATAGCACACAGGCTTTTTATTCCGAAAATAGGTTCCTTTCGGTCGCAGGAACGGGATCAAAATTCCATGCGGGCGTACCTGCGGGCAACAGCTAATAGTTGTAGTGGTATACTATCTAACCTAATTGTTATATTTTAAACAGAGGTCAGATAAATGAAACCGCAGCTAATATTTGTAGTGGGATACTATCTAACCTAATTTTTATATTTTAAACAGAAGTCAGATAAATTAATCCGCAGCGTAAATGTTGTGTGTTGTTATCGATGTAAATCACCTTCTCAGAACTGGTTTTAATAAATGCATGTTTTCATAAACGTACAAGATTTATTTATAATATTTGTATAAACTATTAAAACAAAAAACCTTATAACGTGTTTACTGGTTAAGTAATACTGACCGATCTTGAAATTAATAAATGATGCTGGGTACATATCAAACGAACGCAGGCGCATTATGATTTACGAACGAACGCGATTCATCATCACAGTGTTAGTACCGGTTGCATGTAAAACTTGCACTTTAGAGCCCGTGGTCTGCTTTCCTACTCTCTCTCTTGATTTCACTTAACTTGACTCAGGGCAGCGACTTGCGTTTGCCTCCCCCATCTCAAGAAGCAAGCCAGTGCCAGAGTGTCGTCCGTTAGTCAGCTGATGTACCGGCTTACAGGTGAGGTTGGCTTGGGCTCCGATAATCTTAGTAGGGTCCCATTCACCAAAACCCAAACATAACAATTAAATAAATTAATAAATACATATTCTAGTCTAGGACATATTACACAGCGCCATCTAGACTCAAACTAAGCAGAGCTTGTCATGTGGGTTCTAGAAAGCGGAAAAATATACTTAGATACTTTTTTTTTGTAAATCAATACATATTATACATAGAAACACCAAGACCAATGCAAATATATATATTTGCAATGAGCGGGAATCGTACCCGCGACCTCTGACTTAGCAGTCGCATGCTCTACCACTACGCCACAGAGGTCGTCGAATTATATTACAAGTATGTTCATTTCGGTTGCATATTAAATTAGCAGTAAAGATATTAGTTTGATTATATTATTAAAACCAGCAGTACATTTACAATGATCTTTTTTGTAAGTGGATAACTTGATTGCGTCATTAAATCTGTCTGGGACCTTCAATGAAATGTCTCGATTTTTTGCGATTACATAAATGTTGTTACAACTTGAACTCTATCTATAAATTAATAGCGATTTGTTATGTATAAAATTTAATAACATTATGGGAATAAATGTCAATATTTCAATATCAAAACGTTGAAAGATTAAGATATCATTGTATAATCAAATTAAAATATCAATCAATGTATTTTTTACGACTGTTGCTATTTTTTAAGTTTGCAAGTTCCATTAGTACATGCCCGTCATTAAACAATTATAATAATGAATAAAACATATTACGTTATATTAAGGTTACGAAATTATGTTTATCTTTGGTTAGTTGTGTTCTGGGTGCCAATAAAATTTGATTTGGTTTTGTACCAACCAATTAAAGTTATAGTGATGCGTGCGTCGACAATTTTTGTTTATATCGAGCCTCATAAGGTCATTACCACACAAATATCATACGTATAGGAAGATGCCTTTATGAGGCCGCCTCGAAGATATTGGATGAACAAAACAGTTAATTGTTTCCATTTTTAACGGAACAGAATCAAACTTGCTTATTATCTTATCAATTGATTTTGTGATTCTAAATGGTAGCGCTTCTATGAGCCGCGGCAATATAAATATAACAAAAGTTTTTAGAACTTTAAACCCTCAAATCAAATGACGTTGTACGTCATTTGATTTGAGTGTTTTGGGGCCCACTAAGATCTTCAGGGCCCAAGTCAACCTCACCTGCAAGCTTGTATAGGGTTGGCCTTCTGCTTATTTTATTCTAAACTAGCTGTCCCCCGCGGCTTCCTCCGTGGCATACTTCGCCCCCGTGGCACCCATATATCCCAAACATGCCCGTAATTTTATGTTCTACAATAATGTATGGAAATTCTCGCGATTTGTTGACATTTATGGTTACTGCTCGGCTCTCTTGGGTAGTAGTGTGATGATATATAGCCTATAACCTTCCTCGATAAAAGGGCTATCTAGTTTTCAATGCGATACAGTAGGTCCTGAGATTAGCGCATTCAACCAGACAAACTCTTCAGCTTTATAATATTATAGTATTTATGTGTCGATATCAAAAAAAATACTACCAACATTAAGACTAAGAGCCATCAGACTCGGTTGGCCCGCTAGGTGTATGGGTCCCACTGAGATCTTCGGGGCTCAACCAAATCAACCACACATGCAAGCCAGTACGTTTGACGTCACAAGTCGTTTTGACAGTCATCTAGCCTGCGCTTTGTGACTTGACGTTAGAGGCACGCGATGTGCCAATATTAAAATGTAACGGTTTCATAGATTGCCTCAACATGCGTTTAAAAATCAACAAGTTTAAATCTGATCCTGTGCTGAGGTGCCCCCTTCTACCCTATTCAGGTGGACCGAATGTTACCTACCAAAGAATCTCTAACGTTTTAAACAGAATGGGCAGACTCGGATCATCATCATCATCAGCAACCTATGCTAGTCCACTGCTGGACATTGGTCTCCAATAACGAGCGCCATAGCGCCCTGTCTACAGCTTGCCGCATCCGGCATCTGCCCGCAGTCTTTCGCAGATCGTCATCCCACCTGGCCGGAGGGCGTCCTACACTACGTTTGCCGAGTCGCGGTCTCCACTCAAGAATAGGTACGTTTACCCCAGCGGTTGTCGGTTCTTCGGGAGATATGGCCGGCCCACTGCCACTTCAGCTTGCTAATTGTTTGAGCTATGTCGATAACCTTGGTTCTCTGTCGGATGTATTCGTTACGAATCCTATCCTTCAGAGAAACTCCGAGTATAGCTCTTTCCATAGCTCGCTGAACGACTTTAAACTGGTGGACCAGCCCTACCGTGAGTGTTCATGTCTCAGCTCCGTAGGTCATTATGGGTAGGACGCACTGATTGAAAACTTTCATTTTCAAATACTGCGGTAAGGATGACGAGAAGACTGAGAAAGAGGCCAAGAGGAGGATCCAGCTAGGCTGGGCAGCATTTGGGAACCTACGTCGAGTCTTCTCGTCCATCCATACCGCAGACTCGGATAGCCTAAAGTCAAAAATCTAGGATAGGTAGGTACGAACCTTTTTTTTTTTTTTTCGTGCGGAAATCCCTTCGGATACTCCCCCGCCGTTCAGCGGGGGCGGTTATGTCGGGCTTGAACCGACTAAAACCGAACGCCGTCTCGGGTCTTAAGACGCCGGGGTGTAAGGTTACCCATAGAGCATATCCCTCGCACCCCGACTGACCCTGGGCCATCTCCTGGGTTTCGAGATGGCCCCCTTACTTGCTCTCCACTGTACAAAAAATAACGTAAGATACAATCATAGGTGCCATTAAATGATTTTGAAATACAAACCTTTTATATATTTATTTTTATAAGTATATATTTCAGTATAGATACCTCTTATGTTGTATACTGAAAGCCCGTAACGTACCAGGCAATTGAAGATTATAACATCGGTTTGCTATAAAAGGAGATTTCTCATAACACACTTGGTATTAATTGCCATACATCAAAATCGTAAAGGAGATCTATACATAATTTTGATGCAGTGACAATGAATCTTTATACAATCGAATATATCTTTTTCTGTTTATAAGGACAGAAGCAGATAGCTTGCTGGTGATGTGTGTATCTTTATTTATTATGATTATACTTAATAGTCAATCAATCAGTCAGCCTATTGTAGTCGACTGTTGGACTTATCTCTCTCCCACTTGGGGAGAGAGATAAGTTCAACAGTCGACTACAATGGGCTGTATGTTTAATTGTTATGATTATAATAGTCAATCAATCAGTCAGTTAGCCTATTGTAGTACACTATTGGACTTATATCTCCCCCCATAGCACCCGAATCTTCAAATTTCGCATCCAGTCGGTCCTACCTATCCTTTCAGATCGTAAGTCTCTTCGGCTGGGGGGTGGGACCTTTCGGTGGCCAATTCGCGGTTTTCACTGTAGGACTCGATTGCTCTATAGGCCAGCGGTCCTTCGGCAGATGTAGCCATAAATTAGTATTAATTGCCTGAAGTAAAAATGGTTGACAGTAATGCACTATATACGTACACAATTAAACACACCTCTGATTACAAAAGTCCACAACTCCTTATGATGTATGCTTTTTAAGGTTCCGTTGCCAAATGGCAAAAAATGGAACCCTTATAGATTCGTCATGTCTGTCTGTCCGTCCGTATGTCACAGCCATTTTTTTCCGAAACTAGATCTACGAGTATGCTGTTGGAACTTGGTAAATAGATGTATTCTGTGAACCGCATTTAGATTTTCACACAAAAATTGAAACAACAAATAAACAAACAATACATTTTGGGGGCTCCCATACTTAGAACTGAAACTCTTAATTTTTTTTTCATGTAAAAAATGTTATTGAGGTTTCTAATATCATTTTTCTCTGAACTGAATAGTTTGCGCGAGAGACAATTCCCAAGTGGTAAAATGTGTGTAATTTTGTAATTTGGAATTTAAGTAATTTCTAAAATGACAGAATAATAAAACTAAAAAAAAATATATGATGTACATTACCATGTAAACTTCCACCGAAAATTGGTTTGAACGAGATCTAGTCTACGTCATAAATCGTAAAACGCAATTTACCTTTCATTCAATCAACTTAAATATAAAATTTAAAAAAAAACATTATTATGTTATTTGCTGCTACGGAACCCTTCATGGGCGTGTCTGACTCGCACTTGACCCCTTTTATTTTTGCTAGATTTTCTTTTAACTAAGTATTTCAAAGCTGTTGTTTTACGAAAGGGCCATAATACTCGTACATTTGACGATTGTTTTAGATAAAGAAAAAATTAACTAGTAGCCCGAGAGCAATTCAGGTCTTATGGGTGTTAGAATATATATATATATAACGGAATCGGAGCGGCCGGTACACCCTGGGCGGCGGTCAATGGCTTCCCCTTCACCCCTTCATAGGGTTGGCATTGATCGTCGGCCAATACCCAACGTGGCGGGAACACATCGCTCTCCGTACTCCTCTGCTTTCAGAGGAGACAGGATAAGCGATGCTGTTAGTGGTGAGATGGCCCAGGGTCAGCCGGGGTGCGAGGGATATGCTCTATGGGTAACCTTACACCCCGGCGTCTGAAGACCCGAGACGGCGTGCGGTTTTAGTCGGTGCAAGCCCGACATAACCGCCCCCGCTGGCAGGCGGGGGGGTATCCGAAGGGATTTCCGCACGATAAAAAAAAAAAAAAAAAGGTATGTACCATTTAATTGTTACGTGTGTAGATGCACTAACTATGAGCACCTAGTTGGTAATTGCCATTTCATGTCATGTTCGTTACATTCAATTATTCTTAGTAAATTGTACATCAACTGCCATGCTACTATGGTTGTACGAATTTCGAGGAATGATTAATACAATTTTACAACACATCTAAAAGTTAACCTTTCATAACCCTTCTCATAACACAGGTTCAATCCTAGCATGAGAGGAGATTACTGGCCTGTTTGGCGGTTGCGTCCGTGTAGTTCTATAGTCTTAAGGAAACCATACTGTGTGCTATGTAATTTGTCGCTGTCACTTTTTATGAATAAAGTATTATTATTATTAAAAACCTCTGAACATAGTAACAACCTGTACAGTATTGGACGCCCTAGGTTTCACGTCGATTTACGAAGAATGTGAAGAGGGTGTACGAGGCCCTACCAAGACCTTTGTCACCAAGCTAACCTCAACTGCAAGTCAGTATACCTGCTGATTGACGAACGAGGCTCTTGCGCAGGCTTCTCTCTCAGGGTTGGGCAAAAGGACCCCGGCTCTACATATTGAAATTAAAAACTAATTGCCGCGACTGACCAACTTCGCTCTTCTGTTAACATTAAGAAGACAAACCACTTAATGAGTAACGGATTCTATCACGATTTATTGTGTATTAGTTTGTTATACTATTCCGGACGTTTCGGTTTTCTTTTCAGCAGCCATGGTCACAAGAGGCTATATCCGAAATGTCGAGAATAGATAGTTAGATCAGATAGATACTCTTTATTGCACACTCAATGAAGGATACAAATGAAAGATAAAACATGAAACATATAACAAAATAAATCATAATAAAAAGCAATAGAATCCTTAAAAAAGCCAATGAATTTTTATTGGTTTCGATTTTATAAACATAAACATAACAACCTAGGCAATTTTAGGATACAATCTTGATAGTTGATAATGTCTTAACCTTAAACGAATCTGGTTGGCAGTTACATAGTAGATCAGCATCAGGTAGCTGCATTCACCTTACAAGGAGCTGTGTTGTTAAGCCCTGAGTGCAGGTATTTGATTAGCTTTTAGCCACTGGAGTCTATAGATATCTCGGTAGGAGATACGAAGTGCATTAACTATCGTCTGTCAGTCTAAAACCGGTCGTAAGGTTTTATTGTAAACATATGTAATATACTCGTATACCTAATATGTATCCAAGGAATACAAAATCACAAGTGTCTTATACGTCGTTAATATGGAAAGTATTGCCTATTATTTGACCTGCACATTGGTAATGAAAAATTTTCAAATTTAGAATTTGTGATTCTTATTAAAACTACTTAAACTAATTTGAAAATCCTACTTCCTGCTAATATTATAAACGCGAAAGTTTGTGAGTATGTATGTATATATGTATGTTTGTTGCTCTTTCACGCAAAAACGGCTCAACGGATCTGGATGAAATTTGGCATAGAGATATATTATAGTCTGGAATAACATATAGGCTCAGGAATATGTTCCCATGGGAAGCGGGAATGGCAACAGAATTCAACGCGGGCAGAGCCGCGGGCAACAGCTAGTAGTAATATAATAGGATATTATTATATAATGATCTACTATTTTTGCGGTAACTTTTTAGGATTTCATACCTCTAAAGATAAAAAAAGATCACTCTCCTTACCGTCTGTCTGTCCGTGTGGCACCACCGATTGTCTCAGGAACGGGTGAACCTAGCCAGTTGCATACCAGATACTGAGGTCTATAGTCTCTATAAGTTGTATAAAAATCAAGGTATCAAAAATCAACACGATATAAAGATATGGGCAAATACAGATTTTCGAGAAAATCTGTAAGTACCAAAATTTACCTTAATTTTAGATTTCTTTTATTTGTTGAAATTTCCCCTTTACTTGTGCTGTAAGACCTTGCCTTAAACCAAAATTGAGAATTCTAGGTCAAAAGCAAGGTCTTATAGCACAAATTAAGGAAAAATTCAAAAAAATAAAAAACTCGAACATTGAAATTTTCGAACCCTTCTTGCGCAAGTCCGACTCGCACTTGGCCGGTTTTTTTACTTGTTTTCTCACAGACACATAAATACTTAGAAAACTTTAAATTTGGCAACTAATAAGATGCGTTGGATTTGTGGCTCCGGAACAGACCGGCACGCATCGTGGAATGAGAAAGATGCACGGTGCTTGATTGTCCGTAGTCGGATGCCGTGCGTGAAAAAATCTATAGTCTACATACCTTGAATAGCCGCCTTAAGATATCATGAGATTTATGGGGCTTTCCTCCTGTATCCCAAATGCCTCTGTTGCCTTTTTTGGCTCTCTCAGGTGGCAATGCTTGAGTAACATTAACTGCTTACTATCAGAGAAAGCTCTGCGCTTATTTGTTACCTTAGTAGTATAACAAAAAGCCCGTTTTTCCCGCGGTTACCCCATTGGTTATTGCATCGTAGCAAAAAAAAAAGAAAATATGACTTTTAAGTTCTTAACCTTATGCCTTTGTTCACAAAATTCCCATCAACGTCAGTCAAATAACTTCTGTATATTAAAAAAATATGCAAACAGCAAAAATATCTCTAATAAATAAATAAATGGATTTCTACAGTTTTATAATGAATCCGTTTTCCATATCTATAATCAATTTTAGTTGTGTCCGTACATTGGAGAAATTTCAAAAAGCTTGGGTTATGTTGAATGAACGATTCCGAACACAAAAATATTTTTTAATTTTTGTCTGTTTATCTAGTTGCTCGCGATGGACGCAAAAACTACTGAACGGATTTTGATTCGTTTTTTTCTGTTAGAAAGGTTTTGGTCAGACTTAAAATCTGCCGTATGTTTGATTGCAATTGGTTAAGAAGAACCGGAGATACAACCAAAAAACGATGAACGACTTCCGCGCTGGCGAAGCCTTACAAAAATTAAAAAAAGGACTTTTTTTAGAACTTTTAAAACAGAATAATTCCGTCAGACATAAGTTTTGCGTAACTTTAACCGTTTACGCAGCAGCGCACGCAAGGGAAGCTCTCAAAAGTATGTTTTTTTTCCTTTTCTGCTACATTTCTTATTGATGCTCTGCTCCTATTGGCCGTCGTGTGATATTATATAGCCTATAGCCTTCCTCGATAAATGGAATAATCAACCCAAAAAAATTTTTTCACTTCGAACCAGTAGTTCCGAAGATCAGCGCGTTCAACCAAACAAACAAACTCTTCAGCTTTATAATATAAGTATAGATTATCAGATATATGCATATCGAATACAAAAGATCTAAGAATAACACCAATATATGTAAAGCAGACCGCTCTCATAGACCTTATTACTCGCCGCATAATTGCACGGCTAGTATAGTATCCCCAGTGTAAACAAGTTCCGTCCAATTGATGTCCGTCCATGGTTGCGCTGATGGATGAGCGCGGTTCACTGGTTTTGCCAATTAATTAAAATTTCGACGTAACCGGTAAAGCAGCAATTACTTCGAAGATTGCGCGATGCAAGCAAAGGGCCTGGTTAATAACTAGTGTTGGTAACTCGACAGCTTTGAGAGCACACGGAGAGTGTTCTACCAAGGTATTGCCTTATAAAAATTTACCTATGTATGTATGGGGTCCTATTACCTAATATTTTCGTTTCGTCATCATCCATTTCAATATTACGTACCTTTTTTTTTCGTGCTTAAATCTATTAGGATACCCCCCCGCCGTCCAGCGGGGCGGTTGTGTTGGGCTTGAAACGACTAAAGCCGCACGCCGTCTCGGGTCTACAGACGCCGGGGTGTAAGGTTGCCCATAGAGCATATCCCTCGCAACCCGACTGACCCTGGGCCATCTCCAGTTTCGAGAGCCCCCTCGGGTTTGGGAACCACGTTGTTCCCGTCGTGCCCCGGTTTGGGGGAGGGGCGTTAGTAACCCCGCCGTCCCCGCCTGCTTCTGCTGTGGTGACAGGCGGCCTCACCTGCCACCACCAGGCCTGCGCCCATGGAGGACGGAGGTCGTTAAGCGACCTCCGGCGCCTGAGTCGCATGCGACGCGCGGCGAGCATGTTGCGGGCTCGGCGGCCGGGAGAGTTCTAAATCTCTCCTAGGCGCGCTCCGCCATCTCCTTCGCGAGCATTACATGCTCGCAGAAAGAGGTGCCGGCGGCCCACGCGCTCGCGCTCCGCACCATTGCCGCAATCATGCTGCCGAGCGAGAGGACTCCCACCCCGATGGCTGCCACGAGGTCACGCCTCGGCGCCTCCCACGCCGGGCAGTCCGCCAGCGTGTGCAGCCCCGAGTTCTCGCTCGCGTCACAGTGATGGCACTCAGGCGTTGACTCCTTGCAGTTGTTCCCCGAAGCTCCCCTTACCGGAGATCACCTGCGTCAGTCGGTACGAGAGGCTTCCGTGTCGCCTCTCTAGCCAATCCTCCATGATGGGCCTTACCGCCGCTATTGCGGCGTGCACTAATATTACGTACCTTCTTATTTCATTCTTAGAAGGCCTTCGACACTCACACCTCATCCGAAGTCATAAAGGAAGCCTTGCCTGCCATTTTACGTTCCTACCATATGCTCCTGTCCTAGTATGAAATAAATCACGTACGATGCTAACGATAAAACTGGACTGGTTTTTCCGTAGTCCACCTTTAAACTGTTATGCAAGCTGGTTTAAAAGAATCGCAATTTGTGGTTCACCCTCAACCTTAGGTAGTAGTGTGTGACTACATGTAAGTATTGTATAGTAATTCTTCCAACTACCACTATTTCTACTTCCGAGTTGGGCCGGGCCGGTTAAACTACTACTATATACGACTAACTGCCTGGAAATGATAGCTGGTATATAGAAGATGCAGTAGGTGTAGAACTGGGTGACGCACATTATGGGAAGCCTATGCCTTGAAATCGACTCCAATAGGCTAAGTGATTGATTTAGTAGAACTTGAGATAAAATTAATCCAAAATGCTGTCTCGAAATCGTCTTTGTTATAAGAAAAAAAACTTACGCTCGTATTCTAGAACTATATACCCTGTCATGAATCTCTACTTGAGACTATTTCTAAGTACAGATTGCATTCTGGAACTAAACTTGAGTGGAGGTTTTATGAACACTTAGGTGATTTACGTTCATAAAAACTCCAGCAAGTTTAATTCTAGAATACAAATTATCATTGAAATAAAACTATTTTTAACGGGTTCTATCGCAATATATAATATTAAAATAGTTTTATTTCAATGTGTAACATTCGCGTAAACTTCCGACAATATCATACAAATTATCCTTAAAAATAGTTTGAAGTCGCGACTCATGTCTGAGTATATCTTTAGAATACGGGCCTTAGAGTAAATAATTGAAATCGAGTGTTTTCCAGTCTCAGGTTCCTTATTATTATTATTTGTCCGGTTATTCTTCTGTTTTCTGTGAACAGCGCATATGTGAACATAAACATATATTATGAAATGTGAAAGAAACAGAAGATGCTAAATATTCCGCTTTAAGTTCTAATGATATTATAGTAAGTTATGATACACGAACGACATCAATCACCGTTGCCATGATTGTTGGCTTTTACTTTTTATCGACATATTTATTCGTAGAACTCATGCACTATGATTAATTGGTTGTTCTTTTACTATGTTTAATTGGCAGTCAAACTAACGGTAGTTACCGGTTACCCATACGGTCGCATTTTAGTGATGTGTGGTAGACCAACCCCATCAAGTAGTTTTGAAGACTCTTCGTAGCACTATGACCATAATACTAAGTATATCTAGTCAAAGAAAGGGTTCTGAACTCGAACGGCACTGATGATCAGAATTTACATTAAAAAATCTTATGAAAAAAGTGCCTGGTATTGTTGAAAAGTATAGGTATGGTATAAAACAGTATTGCTATTTTCGCGTTCCCATTTTGGGGTTACATGAAATTGTTAGAATACAGATAATGAATGTGTTTTACATTCTTTGAGTTAAGCGCTATCTACTTCAATACTAGGTCTGTGGTTTCGGTGTGCAACTTTGTCTGATAGATACGCTAACGCTTAACGACCTCCGTCCTCCATGAGCGCAGGCCTGGGGGACCTGGGGGTGGCAGGTAAGGCCACCTGTCACCCCAGAAGAAGCAGGCCGAGACGGTGGGGCGACTAGCGCCCCTCCCCCAAACCGGGGCAAGACGGGGACACCGTGGTTCCAAAACCCGAGGGGGCCATCTCGAAACCGTAGATGGCCCAGGGTTAGTCGGGGTGCGAGGGATATGCTCTATGGGCAACCTTACACCCCGGCGTCTGTAGACCCGAGACGGCGTGCGGTTTTAGTCGGTTCAAGCCCGACATAACCGCCCCCGCTGGCCGGCGGGGGGGTATCCGAAGGGATTTCCGCACGAAAAAAAAAAAAAAGATACGCTAAATCAATAAGAAAAAGCCCAGTAATTAGTAGTGTCTAATCACATTAAATCTATACTATTTTGGAATTGAAAATTAGCTGTCTGTATATTGGATATATTTAAAAAAACATACTAATATAAAAAAAATATTTATTAAATGAATGATTCTGAACACAAAAATATTTTTTTATATTCTTGTCTGTTTGTTCGCGATGAACGCAAAAACTACTAAACGAATTTTATGCGATTTTTAGGGTTCCGTTGCCAGATGGCAAAAAACGGAACCCTTATAGATTCGTCATGTCTGTCTGTCTGTCCGTCCGTATGTCACAGCCACTTTTTTCCGAAACTATAAGAACTATGCTGTTGAAACTTGGTAAGTAGATGTATTTTGTGAACCGCATTAGGATTTAGGCAAAACAATAAATTTTGGGGGTTCCCATACTTAGAACTGAAACTCAAAAAATTTTTTTTCATTGAACCCATACGTGTTGAGTATCTATCTTCAAAAATGATATTGAGGTTCTAATATCACTTTTTTCTAAACTGAATAGTTTGCGCGAGAGACAGATTCACAGTGGTAAAATGTGTGTCGTCGTCCCTGTAACTTCTAAAATAAGAGAATGATAAAATTAACAAAAATATATGATATACATTACCATGTAAACTTCCACCGAATAAGTAGTTTTTTTTAATACGTCAAAAATCGTAAACCGCAATTTACCTTTCATTCAATCAACTCACATATAAAAATTTTACTTTACGGAACCGTTCATGGGCGAGTCCGACTCACACTTGGCCGGTTTATTTCTATTAGAAAGGTCTTGGTCAGGCTTAAAATCTGCCATTATGTTTGATTGCAATTCGTTAAGTAGGACCGGAGAGGACAAAAAAAAACGATATCCAACCTCCGCGCGGGCGGAGCCGTGGACATAAGCTAGTTAAATGCCAAATATATAATATGCAAGACCTTTAGATAATCAGCCCCAATTAAGTCTACTTTTGTCAGTGTGAAACCTATCAGTCCCTACCTATTAAGAAAGTGATTCAAGAAAATTAAACGGTGTACGTGGTACCGAATAATGAATGAAACAATGTGTATTCAATTAACTAAATCACATCGCATGCTACAAATTGTGAATGGATGCTATCAAGCCGCGCCACTTATGTGTAGCAAACAGGCACGAGTGACTATTGACTGCACACCGACACAACTGCACGACAAACTGATGTATCACGCACGACGCCCTCATTAATTCCAGCAAGAATTATATCTTCATCGACTACTGTGAGCCGCTAAGCTTCCTCTGTAATTATCTCGTATTAGGGACGATTATCGTATACGATGCGATATCATCATTTTAATACGTCGCAATTTCAATAATCGACCTTAGACAATGGACACTAGATTGCACACACATTATAGTGTGATGTGAATTTCGCAAATATCGCCTACATGCATGATGTATGAGCTTGCTAACCATACCTTGCGCAAAGACCTTGTGTAATCGCTGGAAATGCCATCAATTTATCATTGAAGGATAAACCGTTTTCATGTCTGACGTCAGTGGTTAGGCGTCGATGTGTCGTTCGACGTGTTTAAATATTTATAAATGAATGAAAAGCTTCTGTGAAGAAACTACATTTAATTTATTTGCAATACTTCAATGCCCTTTTCAATTCAGGTAGACGCGGCCCGCCCTCGAGGCACTTGAAAGCTATTTGCGATTATTTCCGAATTTCATTATTGCGTTATCATTTCGTTAATCACAGCGGTGTTTTATTGGAATGTGAGCTTTATTTCCGTAAGTTACGGTGGTTATTGAGATACGATTATACTGAAAAGCAAAGAGATGAAAGATGCCGCCACCATTTGTCACTACTTTCGGAACGAGGTGGCGCAGTAAAGTACCGGCCCGCCCTGTTTGCACCTCGGGCAGCGGCGAGTTTTCTTTTTCTCCGCGGCGTCCGCCGGAATGCGAAGTTAATGGTTTCGCTTTTGAGACCATAACCAATCAGTCCGTCATCAAAATCATGGAAATATTACGCGTGGAGCGTTTGACTAAAATAGCGCAGCACCTGAAGTGGAAAAAGTGGATTAATGTAAAAAGCCTCTGGCGTATAGTTTTGTTAACGACGTACCCATAAAAAAGTCCACAATGTAAAATATTTGCAATCGTGATTTTATCTTTTAATTAAATTTATATAGCCACATAGTACTTACTTGTGTTGTAATGTTTAATTACATAGCGTCTATAATTGTGCGATGTTTCAAATAGATAAATGGATAATCTAAACAAATATTTTCCCTTGAATGTTTTTCTAAGATATTCAATTGAATTATGTTTTTCTAACTTAATCTTTTTGGTTGATTCATCGATCCGTAGCTCAATGCATATGTTTAAGTTCGCGTGTAAACAGAGTGACGTTATAAATAGTAATTAAATAATTTGTGGCACTAATATGTAGATTCGGGTGCGTGAATCAAACCGGCCATTAGACGCAAAACGCCAAATCATTTACAAGAAAGCGAGAACCCGCCTCATACTATTTACATAATTTATTCATTAAGATACCCAAGCGTTGTAACTTGTAGATTAACTTTTATTTATATTTTGTGGGTACCCTTTTAGATTTAATTAGACTATATATTTTTATTGTATATGACGTAATTGATATTTTGTTTGTGTCAATATATATCTAACATATGAAATTCTTGTGTCGCGGTGTTTGTATTTAAACTCCTCCGAAACGGCTTGACCGATTCTCATGAAATTTTGTGTGCATATTGAGTAGGTCTGAGAATCGGACAACATCTATTTTTCATCCCCCTAAATGTTAAGGGTAGTCCCCCCAATTTTTTTTAAATTTTTGATTATTTTTTTTTTATGATACAGCATTCGAAAATACATACAACCCTGAATTTTCAACCCTCTACGATCAACCCCTATTTTTCCATCACGATTTTTATTTTTAATAATTGTCTCCAATTATCATTTTTTTCTCAATTCAATTTGATCTTCCGCCTTCGCCCGTCGATAACCGATCAACTATCAATAGATCAGTTATCCCCGCTTTATGTCTACCGTTGTCACCTCTTATCCAGCAAACATCACGGAGTAGGGATGAGAACGAAGCCGGTCTCCAGTCTTACTCACTATACAGTTTTCGGCCATTTTCTATATCGTAGTATCGGTCGTAGCAGTGGCTGTTATACGTATTATTTTTCTGTGCATCTCTCATGTTAATTTTACTCTCATCGTACATTTATTATTAATTTTCAGTACAATAATGATTTATTAACAATAAAATTCATGAATAAAATGTTTCCTAGAAATAATTACATGGCAAAACAACGTTTGCCGGGTCAGCTAGTAATATTATAAAATATCATCTTCTTTAGGGAGTTTCAATATTGGACTACCCTACCACCCAAAGATTTCCATTCTGCGTTGCTTTGCAACTTTTTACTACTTTGACTAGATAGACTTGTGGGTTCATGTATGTGTTTATGGTATTACAAGGAATGTAGTGCAAACACTTATAAATTTACAGGCCGTAATTTTACAAACGCTAAGTTTTATTCAAAAGTGTAAGAATTATAATAGATTGGACACCAAATGAAAAATCTGGTTACATATTCGGGTTATAATATAAGCACTTATTTGTTTTAAAAATTTAAAGAGCGAATGTACCGAAATACTAGAAATTCTATTGTATTCTAAATAAACACCTATTTTATTTTATTGTGGAATCAAAATATTCATTATACTTTTGTTAAGGTAGCTAATAATAAGTAGGTATACAATTACATGACAGAAACACTATTAAATCGATTTTGTTCAGTTGTTAGCTCTTTTTAGATATTGTTTTACCGAGCTGCAACGCTTTTCTAGTGCCGTCGTGATACAATCTCCCAAATATTAAACTAATATTTAGGCAACGCTTTGGCCGCCGCCGCCTCATTTGCATAAGGTGAGGTCTCGTTCCATCGTTCTACTGAACTATGCGTTTTACTTTGAAACTTTGGTCTCAAGGTAACTCTTCACTTACAACACAGATTCTACACATATTATTTACACGTACCTACTATCTAATGACTTCTATGTACACTACTACAAGACTAGTAAAAAAATTGGCATCGCAACAGGCCACCAACCGACAATTAACCACGTACCACTTTTCGTAGCTGTTTCCCGCTCAGTGCAAATATGTATATTTACATTGGTCCGGGTGTTTCTATGTATATATAATATGTATTTATTTATAAAAAGAAATGTTTATCCGCATTCTAGAACCCATATGACAAGCTCTGCTTAGTTTGGGTCTAGATGGCGTTGTGTAATTTGTCCTATATTTTTTATTATTATGTAGCGAAATGTTATACAGCCTCTTTCAATGAGCAGACTATCGAATACAGACAAGATCATTTGGATTAGTAGCTGTTGAGATTACCACGTTTAAGTTAAGTTTATATTTAGGTATCAAGCCCGACATAACCGCCCCCGTTGCCCGGCGTATCCGAGGGGATTTCCGCACGAAAAAAAAAAAGTGTTATCAAGTTAAGTAACACTAGCCAAGGCAGTCTTAGGATGGGTGACCATTCTTCTGACACATAGAGACCCCTCCGTGCCTCGGAGAGCACGTTAAACCGTCGATTCCGGTTGCCATACAAACATCTATGACAGTCGTTATGGGTAGTTGTAGTCCTAAAAACTCCGACAATAGATCTAACTACAGAATTTCGATATCGCCAATGGGTATGGTGGAGGTCAGGTGGCTGTCGCTTCATGGAAAATATCGAAGTTCAGCCGATTCGTAACATAACATAACATAACTTCACGCCTGTATCCCCGAAGGGGTAAACAGAGGTGTATTACACACCCACGATTCGCCAGTTATGTTAAGGCCGTTTCGTAGTAAGACAGAAAAGCCGATCCGAATTAAGTTGCGAGCCGGCTCGGAGGATGAATCCTGATTTTGATGGCTGCTTTCATCACTTTATCAAAGGAAACTTCCTAAGCTTAAGTATAAACTTTTGAACACTGAAAGGTTTACCAAAATTGATCCTGTTGTTTTTGCGTATCGAACAGACAAACATACTAAAATGTTACGACATTACATACATTTTTGAGGTACAAGTTTGGTATTAGCAATTGGGTACTTGACTGTCTTCGTTCTGTCTATTAAACGACAAAACAGTAAGTTCTACGGAAACTTGTATGAAGTAAAAAAATATGACGTCACACTTCAGTATAATTGTCATAAAATTTACTATTAGTGGTTGGGTGGATAATTTAAAATGAATAAATGCGATAAAATAAGGACTTACGTAATTTTACTACTCTTTTACTATTCTTTATTTAATAAACTTAGTTAAATTATTTATTTTAACGACGGTATATAATATAAACATTACTTTTACAACGATTGAGTACTATTAAAATTTAGATATTATCCAGATAATAGTTAGCTCATAGGTTTAATTATCCATCATAATTATTATCAACAACTTAGCAGCATGCACACACATGTATCCACTACCACGTAACCACCGCTATGTATCCACCGCTACGTATGAATTGCTACGTATCCACTTTTTACTGCTGCTACGTACGTATTGCCACCATACCAATCGTAGTCAGTCGTACAATGGTACCTTACGCGTAGTCAGCGTAGTTGGTCACAATAAACGGTGGGACCATAGCTTAAAGCCGCCGCATGTAGCTGTAAATATCATAATCATAAGCCATTAGTCTGTTAATATTATGTCCCTGCCGGCGGGCTTTGACTCGTGTTTTATTACCTCGCTATTAATTGTGTACGATCCTCTGAAGAATTTTATAAACACGCCTTTGTTTTCCACTTTACTTAGCAAGGAGTTAGTAAATAGTTTTTTTTAAACATTCGTACCTCTGTGTGTGAAGTTTCTCTAGATAGGTGTTGTTTGATATGTATGATAACTAGGTATCATAAACCTGAATCATTATATTTGAACTACATTTCAGCGGTGCTTGTTGGAATATATGTGTCGTAAGCAGCTAGCTAATTTGTATGGGGCCCCACCAAGTTAACACTTTCAGCTAAGCAGTCAAAATTCGAAGCTACCGACGATGAGATTCAGTTAGCTAAGTTATGTAAGTTTACTAAAAAAAAAATGACTGCACTATCTCCCAGTCTTTCTTAAAGTGTATCCACACGGCTTACCATGGGCTTTCATGTTCCGGGCGAGAAAGAGGGATGGGGCTATATAAGGTGTCACAAAATTAGGTCTCTGAATTTGGTGAGATGACTTGGTATCGACAAAATATGTATTTGACACAAAAAAAAATATCGGGTAAAATAAAAAATAACAAAAATATAAAAAAAATATCTAAAAATGAAAAAAAAAAGCACCACCAGCGACCAGCGTCACGTGACGCGACGAGCCCGTGACGTCGTGCAGTCCTTCTCCTCGCAGTATTCTCTAAGCGAATGTGTGGGAAATACCTAAATTGCGGCCAGCATCACGTGTGCTCGTCGCGTCACGTGACTTTGGTCGCTGGTGGTGTTTTTTTTAAAAAAAAAATTTTTTTTTTTAATTTTACCCGATATTTTTTTTTGTTCCAAATACATATTTTGTCGATACCAAGTCATCTCACCAAATTCTGAGACCTAATTTTGTGACACCTTATAGCTCCATCCTTCTTTCTCACCCGGAATACGGACGTTTTGACATGTCATGTTAAGCCCTCTGCTCACAATTATATTTTGAAACACATTGCTAGTACCTATCGTTATTTGTGACTGAAACAAAAAAGAAGTGTAATTAGTAAAGTCGATTTGAATTATGGCTAGCATAAACTCACATAAACTCACGCCTTTATTCCCAAGGGGTAGGCAGAGGTGCTAGCACCCACATTATGGCTAGATGTTTTGCCTATTATTCCTATTGGCTTCAAATTCATTTTTAAGCTGAAACTTTAAACCATGGCATTTTGAGCGTTTTTGATAGATTGGTAAATTATATTTTACGGTTTATAATGATAAAATACTGAGATAATAAGTGCAAAAAATATTGTAAATTTGCTGATTTATTTTTAGACAAAAACATAGTAGAGAATACATTATGACGTCCGACTGCTGGAAAGACAGCCGAGGGTGACGGCCTAGCAAGCCAAACCCAAGAATATAATCGCTAAAAGTCCGAATAAGAAAAATACCCCCAGGACAGTCCGAGAGGGGGGGCGGAAGATCTGTCCACCGGAAGGAAAAAACGACGACTCTGGCGATAATACGGATTTGAAATGCCCCACGTGCGGGAAACAATACAAGAGGCGAGCTTGGTACATCAAACATTTGAATACACATGGTGTTGAAGCACGACAGCCGTCGGTAAGAACTTCATCAGTCACTACGGATAGAGTTGACCCTCATACATCCCATGGTGAACCATCGTGTCAAAGTAACCAGGAGTCCATAAATATCCGGACACGTCTTAGCATTCCGAGCCTTCAAAACTCAACCTGGAAAGTGCACGACGAAAATTTGGCCATTTTGCTAGAACATCCAGGCAAGAAACAAGATCTAAATAGCCAAGTAAACACTTTCCAAGATACAATTTATACGTATTTTAGTGAGCATTATCCACCTCCAAATTACCATGCTCCTAAAATTAAAGAAATCTCTTTTAAAACTAAATTGCGGAGAAAGAAAAGGGAGCTAAAGAAAAAACTTCGAGATGCCAAAGCCTTGGGCGATTATCATCTTAGTCACCAACTGTCTAGGGCATTAAGATCAATTCTTAAACTAATACAAGGTATATCGCAACAAATAGCAAACAATTGCGATAGTTACGATAGGGCAAGGCACGAAGTAAATTTTGATAAAAACCCTTTTCAGTACTCAAAAAACATCTTTAAAAGCCAAAATGGTAAACTTCTTCTGACCAAAGAACAAACTTACGAACATTACAAAAACACTTATGAAATACTTAAATGCAGAACACCATACAATCAACCGGAAACCCAAAGACCTCACGACCCTCTAGTACAATTCCAAGGGAATGCACCTACCATAGAGGAAATAGAGATACAAATAAAAAAGAAATCATCTAAATCGGCTCCGGGCCCTGATGGGGTTCCATATATAGTGTATAAAAAATGTCCAACAGTTCGTAAACATCTCACAAATATATTCAGTAAAATCTGGTCAGAAAAGAATATACCAGTCGCATTTGGCGAAGCGGTTTTCGTTCTCATTCCAAAAAAACATGAAGTGACCCATCCTAAAGATACTAGACCGATAGCACTAACTAACACAATTTCAAAAATATTTTTCTCAATTCTACAAACAAAAATGTGTCATTTTATGATTAACAATAGGTATTTCGGACCTAACCACCAGAAAGGGTTTTTACCCGGCATTTCTGGTTGTCTGGAACACAATAGTCTGTTAGCGGAAAGCTTAAAAGATGCCAGAAAATACGAAAGACAGATAACGGTATGTTGGATAGACCTAGAAAATGCATTTGGCTCAATTCCACATTACCTTATGGTATACGCGTTGCAATGGTATAACTTTCCGCCCGTGGTCATAGAGATAATCGAGTCGTATTACTCCCAGCTAAAATTTGCTATAAGCTTCCAAGAAGTACACACAGGACCATTACGGTATAATGTGGGACTGTTTCAGGGATGCTGCTTGTCACCAATAGCATTTAACATAGTAATTAATATCTTAATTACCAAGTTAATACGTCACGAAAAGAAATGGGGTTATCGGTTTAAAGTAAATAACATATACTCAGAGTCCATCTTAGCTTTTGCTGACGATCTCGCAATACTGACGCGCAATCCAAAACAATGTCAGGAACTATTAAAGGAAGTCGATGAGTTCTGTTCGTGGACAAATGGACTGAGGACGAAGCCCAGTAAGTGTCACTGTCTATGTCTGGGTAGACGGGACACCAAATTTACCTCTTACGACCCGGGACTCTTCATTGGGGGTAAACCAGTTTCCATAGTCGCTGAATCGGTGCCATTTAAATTTCTTGGGAGAAAGATAGACTATAAAGGACGCACACCATCCTTAGATGAAGTTGTCGATACGTTTATAAATGACCTAAATAAGATAGATCAGATACCACTAAACAATATCAAAAAAGCTTGGATATATGACAACTACTTAACATCACGTCTGACTTGGCCTTTTCTGGTGTATGAATTCGGTAAAACCTTACTGGCGAAAATAGATGCAACTGTCATAAAATCGCTAAAATCGTGGCTTGGACTAGCGCACTCTGCTGATTCCTCTGCTCTATTTAGGGATCAAAATAATTTTGGGATGAAACTTAAGAAACCATCGGAGCTCTATAAACATCTTAGAGTTACCAAAGCCCACATCTTAGGAAAATCCCAAGATGTCACAATCAGGGCACTCCCGAAAGATAATAACGCGTCCGAGCTTGAATCTAGACTTCTATTCCATAAACGATTTATGATAGGGGCCCAGTCAAACAGAGTGGGGTTGGGAGTACGAGAGCCAGAAAGGGACCAGGATATACTTAAGTCCTTTCTAAAACAAGACGAAAATGATAAATATCGAGTGCACGCGATGAATTTGGAAATCCAAAATGAATGGTTGACAATGGGAGAGTTCTGCATACCGATGGCCTTAAAGTGGCGCACCTTGATCTATGACTGGTCGCCGGCCCTGTTAAAATTTTATCTTAACGCCTTTCAGATGACCCTCCCAGACCAGAGTAATCTGGTAAGGTGGGGGAAGGCCACAGAAAAACAATGTTATACTTGTGGTGAGGCAATAGGGACGGCTAGACACATATTAGTAGGATGTAGGGTGCTTCTCGATAGAGGCCATTACTCACGCCGCCACGATAAGGTGCTTATCATCATACGTGAAGCAATGAGTCTGGCAGTAGCTAGAGCCCAAAAGGGATTGACTACTAACAGACGTCATATCAACTTTGTGTCTGAAGGTTCATCCATAACACCCAGGAACAAACCTTATTCAATCTTAGATACTGCCCCAGATTGGACTCTCCTAATCGACACGTATGAAAAGCACTACAAAATTCCGGAGAAAATTTCCGGACAAAATTTCGTCATCTAGACCTGACATATTCCTATATTCTAAGAGATTAAAACATGTGGTTCTTGTGGAACTTACTGTACCGTGGGAAACAAATATACCGAAGGACCACACAATAAAGAAAAATAAATACTATGATCTCACAAACGAATTAATCAAAAACGGTTACGTGGTTAATTTGTATGCAGTGGAAGTGGGAGCGAGAGGTATACCAGCAAAATCTCTCTATAACCTACTTAAAGATCTAGGCCTATCGAGAGCTACAATAAGCTCATTACTAGGACGAATGTCTAAAGCGGCACTAGTAGGTTCGTATCAAATTTGGTTAGGCAGGGAGGGGAACTTGGGTAGTGAAGGTGAGTGTTGATGTACATCAACAAAAGGGGCCCCTTCTAAACCTACACTTGGGTCGCAAGTCCCAGGCACTGTCCCGAGTTCCCAACTCAGCAACGCGATGGACCCGGCACCCGCACGGAGAATCCATGGATTGCTAAGATTACGGTCTCATCTATAGCAATATAATATATTCCTTTGTATTGGATTATGATAACCTTTCGACCATTTGAATTTTTTTTTGTCATACTTCCCAATTTCACTCGGGTCGTTTCATGGTAGGGTTTATGCCGAATGAACTGTCATAATATTCCGTCTTCGGGCCCGATTGCGGGATAAGTGCGCTCCATGCTACCGATACCGAAATTTCGGTCCGCAATTGCGGATGTATGTCTCATGGTAGGCCTACAGTTTCTTTTTTTCTCTACCTATGTTTTTCATGTCCTTAGTGTTCAGTTCATAGGCATCAAATTCTTATCATCGTCATTTATCAAACACACTGTAATTTTTGCTTACAAAGTACAAAATACTTTAATTACTGATACAGCAATTGTGGCCGTAATAAGATAATTTGGTGTTCCTGGTTAAAATTTATTGTTGGCGATAATGAAGCAATTTGTTTTTTCAAACATTTAGATACAAAAGGCTGTTTGTTAAGACATCAAGATGTTTGAAGGCCGCGAACGTAAGACAATAGTGATAGGAGCTGAGCAAAAAAGCCCGTCATTATTACATCTGAGGCCGACGTCCGACTCTAATTCGAACAATAAACTTTATTTACCGTACAAATAAACTTAATTTGTATTACTTAAAATTAATCTGTAATGTGATATTTAAGATTTCAAGATTATTTTAGCCTTCAAACTTGCTGCCAAATTGCAATTGAGATAAGAATTAGCACAGTTGAAACAGTGACTTTATTTAAAACGTCACATGTACTTTTTGTCTTTTTGATAATTGACTTGTTTATTTATTTACTATTAATAGAAATAGTCTATTAAGTTAACAAGCAAGTTAGCATCTATAGCCGAACTAGGATAAGCATGTATCTTGGCTAACAGCGCTCATCCCTTATGCAAAGTTATAGGTACCTACTTAGTCTGGTAAATAGCCGCAGCCAAAAGTTAATCCAAAACAATCGATCAAGAAGTAAATTACATCAAAGAAATTTTAATAAAACAAACTTTTGCTATTGACCATTCCATAATTTTCTCTCTTTCCTCTATTCTTCATACGAGTGTCAATCCCGGTTGCAGCTAAAGTCTTGGAACCTGGAGGCCGTCATATATTTTCTTCTTGAAATGCGAAAACTCAAAACATGCAAACATGGTAAATATCCCGATATTATTATTTATTTATTTTAGTTTATGCACACACACAATCAAACCTTAAAAAACATTAATGTAGAAAGAATTTCAATGACTTCTTGTTTCATCAATGGGTAAATCTCTTCCACCAGACTTGCAAGGAGAGTTTGAAGTCTTTCTATAGGAATACTTAGTTGGCCACCCATCTGTCTATAAGGAATTTTATCTCGCGAGCGCGTGTAGGTATCATGTTAAAATTTGTTTCAAGCAATTAGGTCTGCAATCCCTTAAAGCTATTAAAAAATAAACTTCTAAGTCAACGCCATTGCAAAGATACAGCCGTTTATGCAGTATGTTTAGACACTCGAAAGAGAATCAAAATGTATAGGGCACTTCGCGTTGTTAAGAAGCAAGGTCTTATAGCACAGTTAAAGGAAAATCAATTAGCAAATTATCAATTAATCAATGTAAGCCTACTCCTGGACTACCTTTAGTTATCGTTAGTCATCTGGCTAGGGGCATGCCACCTGCCATTTATAGTTCGCAGTCTCCAGTCTAGGACTCGCCTGCGGTCATTGGTTCTTCGTTGGATGTGGCCAGCCCATCATTTCAGTTTACTTATTTTGTGAGTTAGTTGGTAACTCAAATTCTTCGTCGAATGACCTCACTTTGAATTTTATTCTTCAAAGAAACTCCAAGCCAACTCTTTTGGAATTATGTACCTATCTCACGAACGATGGTTTGCAGGAAAAATACTGGTAACTTTAATTCTTCCTCAGATGAACTCAATTTGAATTTAATCCTTTAAAGAAACTCCAAGTTTACCTTAAACATATTTCAATTTTAGTTATAGGCTCACATATACAAAGAAATATACTTTCAAGATTAGGGGAAGTATGCAATTATAAATAGAGGACAGATAATACTGACAAAGTTTGTGTTTAAAGCTGTTGATTGAGTTGCAGTCTCTAATATCAGTAGGAAGTGAGTTCCACAGCATCACTGCATGAACAGGAAATGAAAAAGGGTACAAGTTATTTTTATGAGAAAGGAATTTGAGTACGGTAGAACAAGCAAAGGAAAATCGCTTCCGAAGTTAGGAGAGGGAAGAAGGGTTGTGAAGCGAAGCGTAGGTATTAAATAGGAGGCAAAGTAGCGTACCTGTCGAGTTGAACGTGACCTTGTTCATTTATTAACTATGTACTTTAATGCCAATAAAGTAATCATTATTATAATTATTTCGCAAAGCATGTTCAAATTAACTTAATTGATACAGGCTCTGAAATTAATGAGATTGAAAAATATTAATTTTGAAAAATACAGTTGAATCGAAATAAAACCTGTTCCTGTTTTTATTTGAAGTCGGTTAAACCAGTCGAAATTGGATACTACTGGATAACTATTCTATGGGATCCTTCTGTAATTCAATGTAACAATGTCGTTTTTCGCGATGACTGATATCGATTGAGAGGATAACCTGCTAAACACTTATCAGTTAATACTAGATGTTTATTAGATGTTAAATTTTTTATAGGTTAGTACGTAGGTATATAAAATTATTGTACAATTTAATTTAAAAAGAAAGATCTTAACAGACTACTGAAACTGAATGAGGAATTCGTTAAGATGAGAGAAAGGCAAGAGACAAATTTTGTTATGGTACATTTTCTGTGTTTAAAATATAGTTAGTGTGACGCGAGGGCGGGTGCGGTCGCGGAGAGCCGCCCCTTTCTCTCCGCCAATGAGACGCACTTGCCGTGTCTCCGCAGATCAGCAAGGCGCCGCGGAGGCTGCGCATGCGAGCCACGAGCGATAGCGAAGCGATGATGGTATGCCTAGTTCAAATATTAACTGAATTGCTAATCCATAAACTGATCCATGTTAATCTCTTGATGGTAATCTGTTTCAAAATAGGTCATGTGTTATTTTACAATTTCAAGATAAAATACTTACTCTTAAAAATCTTGCATAGCTAGGCTGGTGATGACTTATTGTCTCAAAACCAATGAAAAATCTTATTATTTCAGCTGCAATCTAAGGCAGGTGTTGTCAGGCAAGCAACGTCAAGTAATAATCGCAAGAGATCGTACCTTATAATAGTGACATGAATGACAATTTCTTGGAAAATTAAGGTTATATATATATATATATAAGTGCCTAAGTTAAATACTCCGGTCTGAGTTTTAACCTAATTTCTGTAACACATTATGGACCACAATAAAGGTATTGAGTATTTTACTGTAGTCATAATATATTTAATAATTCAGTACTTACGTCTTATTCCGATTAATGTTTATCAATAACTTGTTACCAACAATCATGTAAATGATAAACTAGCAGTAGTGTAATGTAATGACAATTGAATTTTATTCTATTAAGGTAGGTATTTAATTGCAACCAAAGTTGATATTTTAAGCATGCGCCTTGTTACATCAAGTATTTAATTTTGTTGCTAAACCTACGCATCCATGACAAGGAGGTAACTTCCTTCTCTAAACCTTAGGTACCTTATATTCTGCAGCTGAGTTATGTATGTACTTATTTTGTCCTTATTGTAGGTATTACTTGAACCTGAATTCATGGGCGAGAGGTGATCTCTTTACCACCATTCCTTTTGCTTTTGGCCTTACACCAAATTATTGTACAATTATCTTGAACAATTGACCCTGAATTTTAACAGTAATATTTAAAAGAGAGGTCAGCGTCTCTCATTGATCTATTTGTAAATTCTTTTCAAGTTAATAACTCTTTCTCCACAGCTGGAATACCCGCTCCTAGCTCGAGCCTTGTGCCTGCCAACACAGTGTACCCCGCTTTCATAATCCAATTAAGAATAATTGTCGATAAACTGACAGGCGAGATGGCGATTTATGCGGTGATATTTCAGCATCGTTAATAAATTTATGCTTGTTCTTGCCGTTTGATTGCGCGCCGGTTTTCATTAAGCTTATACGATTCGTTGTGAATGACACGCAGTACCTACTGACAGCTTGTAATCGAACACAAATGAAATTTACACATTATCATGTCAAAATACTAATACATGTGGTATTATTTTTTTGCCTCCGGGGCTACTGTTTAGCAGTAAAACTTTGACTACTGTTTTAATGTTTCTGCTTTGATTTAAGCTTTGTTGAACAATATAAATGACAACACAAACTATTCGGATGGAATGGATGCTGATGACCAGTGACATATTATGTCGTTCGCACAACCTACCAATAGGAAAATGCCTGCGAATCTAGAAGAGCGGCTCTCCTAGGGTTGCAAGCATTTGCGCTGCCAAACCTTCGCATCCATCTGTAGGAGATAAAGGCAGCTCTACCTATCCTAAGCCTTACTTAGTAGGGGAGAGTAACCAATATTAAAACGGCGCTGAAATTGGACCAATTCTGTTCTCAGAAGTGATCCAATTTAAGCGCACGCCGGGTAGATATTGGTTACTCTATTTTTGCTCTATGAGGTACGAATTGGAAGGTTTTATTTTGGGAAAGGAAATTTTATGCACTGTCCGCAGTGTCTGTTTTGCCACCATTTTCCACACCTCGGATGCAACCGGGACTCAACACTGTCATGATGATATCATAATGAAGGTTTGTTGTTGAATTAATATTTTGTTAAGTCTTTTTCTACATGATTATAGTTATTGATTACATTTCTTTTATATGCCCATAATATATACTTTAATAATAAATAAAACATTAAAATAATAAATATACTGGTACAACAAAAACGCAATGGTATTTGAAAACAATCTTAAATACGTTAATAAAGTTAGTTGGTTGGTCTATTTAATCACCGCTCTAAATTTGGGCGTAGTAAACTCACTTTTGTTGACATAGCCCTAAACTATACACTAAGGATTTGTCTGGGGCTTTGAAAAAGGCAAACTTACCTCTCACTCTTCTGTACCACACAACAGATTTTGATATGGTTACCACTGTCATTCGGTTATTTTTTTACAAAAGGTTTATATGTACCTTTTTTTTTTTATTGTGCGGAAATCCCTTCGGATACCCCCCCGCCGGCCAGGGGGGGCATTTATGTCGGGCTTGAACCGACTAAAACCGCACCCATAGAGCATATCCCTCGCACTCCGACTGACCCTGGGCCATTCGCAGTGTCCCCTCTGATAACAGCAGAGGAGTACCTGGAGCGACCCCCCCACCCCGCGGGCCTTGCAGGCCCGCCATACCCCGACCCCCTCGTGCAATGGGGTCAGCTGGCCCTGAAAAGGGCCGGTTGGTCAGACTCTTGGCCGTTGACGTTGACGCCAGCTACTCCAGAGGAGCAATCAATGATGCGTCATCGCCCACGTTGCCCAGGTTGCACCAAACTTGGAGGTGATCCAACCAGTCGCAATCCAGGTTTATATGTACCTATAATTTATCTTAAACAATCTTTTAAGAAAGGAAAATCCAGTTGCACTCATACGAAGCCGGGGTGGGTTGTTAGCTACGTGTATAAGTATTATTAGCATTGATATTTTTGTCAAAATTGCTCCAGCATTACCATCTTTAGTCATCATCCTGTTAGCCTTTTTTCCAACTAAGTTGGGGTCTGCTTTCAGACTAACCACGGAACGGCTGAACGAAGTTCGGTAGTTAACCAAATTATCGGACTTTAGGGTTTCGGCATAACAATCTTTAGTCAGATTCGTTATTTAATTTTCGGCCATGTTTTCCTTTATCTACAAACTATTGAACGAGCGAACACTAGTTCAAACTACGAGGGTGAGACGGAATGTTTTTAGAACGGGCCACTTGTAAACGATATGAAAAGAAAATAAGTTCAAAATTTGAAAATTTAACGCTTTGCCAGTATTACTGTGTACATTTAATATATACCAAGTATAATAAAATACCAAGAACTAACAATTGTAAAATTGTCATACTACAAATTTGTAACTACTTACCAACCAACGAGGGAGAAGCAGTATTTCAGCACTCCGTCTAATTGACATTGTGGCTCGATTACAAGTGCGGCAACTTGTAGTTTTGCGTCTCAGGATCAAATCCAGGATTCGTCTTTTCTTTTTGTTGGTCTACTGTGGTTTATTTCTCATTTGTAACAATTTGTATATTTATTTTTTATCAAAAAGTAGATATTTTACCATATTTCATATTAAAATAAATAAAGAAATTATAGAGTGTTCATGTTCATGCCTATAAACCGATCTCCGCCTTCGGTCCAATTACCATCTACTTCGGCACGGCCTACCCCTTTAGATAACAAAATTATAATCCAGGACTCGGACAATGCCTCAGAGAAAACGCAGTCTGATATTGAGGGGGGTGACACTACTAATCCAAGGATGCCTAAACGTAAACATGGTGATGTGGCAAACGCCGAACTGAAGGAGCTTCTTCGTGCAATTCAGAGAAAACAAGAAGCGGAATTCAGATCTATTAAACAAGATATGGAAACCATTAAACAGCAGAGTTTAGAGTCCCAGAAGTCACTGGAGTTCCTCTCTAGCATGTATGACACCCTATTGCAAAAATTGATAAAGTCACGGAAGAGAACTCAGCTCATAGAAAAAGCATAAAATCATTAGAGTCTAGAGTGGATCAGTTGGAGCGAAGCCTTAAATCGTCGTCTATCGAAATCCGAGATATCCCTTTGACCAAACCAGAATCAAAACAGGATCTAATTGCCCACGTTTTGCACCTTAGTGAAGTTTTAAAGCAACCGATACAGGTCACTGAAATCCGTGATATTTTCAGATTAAAAACTAAACGAGAACCAGGACCTATCATAGTTGATTTTACCACGGTTTTACGAAAAGAAAATATGATTAAATCGGTGATTACCTTCAATAAAGAGAAGAGAAAGGAAGAGAAAATAAATACCACTCATCTTAAAATTCAAGGAAACCCCGCCCCAGTTTATGTGACAGATAATTTAACCAGCAAAACTAGGCATCTATATTACTTGACCCGAGAGTATACAAAGACTCGCCACCAAGCTAGTTGCTGGACCTCGTTTGGAAAGGTTTTTATCAGACTCAAGGAGGGTCAACCGACCATCCGCATTGAATGTGAGGATGATATTGTGGGCTTAAGCATGCAAAAATGACTAGATTACACCCTAATTAGCGCTACTGTTTCTACTATTATATTATGTTACTATTTTAAATTGTCAAAACTTACACAGGCACACACACATCTTGTCTACAAACACTCAAACATACACCATCAAAGAATCATAACCCAATCCACATACATTAAATCCGGTATATACACTACCAATGATCATTATCTCATCCGTATACAATTACTAGAAAAATACACTTTATTACCATTACCAAAATATTCAATTTGTGCATGTTACATCGCCAACAGCAACAACATAACCTCGTATTTTAAAACTAACTCTGTATTGCTGCACATATTTGGTGCGAAGTTAAAAAACTCCTACACTAAAATTCGATCACGATGATACACTCATCAACAACGACCTAGATAATATGTCGTTGGCCGATAGTACCACCTGTAGCATAGATGATATCTCTGCTGACAGGCTTTATCCAACCACCAGGTCTCTGAACTTCGTCGTACAAAATATTCGAAGTGTATATTGTAATATTGCTCAATTCCAAACATTGTTACATGGTTGCAATATCTACTGGGATCTACTTATACTGACTGAATGTTGGCTTCACAATAATGATCGTGTATTACCAGAGCTAGCCGGCTATAACCATGCATCAACTACAAACAACTATACACAAAATGAAGGTGTTGTGGTCTACTACAAAACAACCGACAATTACATTATATCTGAACCACCATTCATGGATGCGAACTGCCTTATGATAAAAGTAAATAGTAGTACTGTTATACTTGCTATTTATCGGCCTCCGGCTTATAGAGACACCACTAATTTCCTTGAATCCCTGAACAATATACTTACCAGTTTAACGTCATTTAAGAATATAATTGTCACTGGGGATATCAACCTAGATATTTCGGGTGCATCAGAAGATCTTAGAGCCGAAAAGTACCTAAATCTTCTGGCTGCACATGGTATGTTGTCTGCACATTCTTTCCCAACTCATACAAATACCTGTCTGGACCATGTCATCCTTAAGACCAAACTTCCTGCAAAGTGCTTCGTTGCAAGTACTACCCTGACGGATCACTTCACCCTCATACTAAGTCTTGAAATGCTTCCTAGAAACCAAAAGCCTACTAAAATAATGAGAAGAGTTGATTATGATTCCCTCGATAAGTGTCTCACAAAGTTCGACCTTGACCCGGTACTATCAATGTCTGATGTTGACGAAGCTGTAAATTTTCTTATAGACACATTAAATAATAAGATAGTTGGTTGCACCAAGTTATCACACACTCCCCGACGTCAGCATATACTCAAACCCTGGATAACTAAAGGCATGTTAAAGTGTATAAGAAATAGGGATAAATTATTTGCGAGGACAAGAAAACACCCGAATAATGATACCTATAAATTAACCTACACGCGTTACCGTAACTTCTGTAATTTACTGATCAAAAATGCAATAAAGGAATACGAAAGGACTGAAATCGATAAGGCTAAACACAACATAAAAAAACTTTGGAAGGTAATCAAAAACATTACTCATACAAATAAGACCATATCCCCAGCATCTGCATTAATAGCTAATAATAATCATATAGAGTCGGCTAACTCAGTGAATCGATACTTTGTAAACATTGGAAAGACTCTTGCAGGAAATTTACCGAGATCGAATTCTTCAACCGGTCCTCCACCCTCTCATACTCTAACACCGTCACATTCTTTCGTTCTTTCTCTAACTGATGTTGATGAAATTGAACTTACTATAGGTAAACTTAAAAGTCAGTGTGTGATTGGCCTTGATGGCATTTCCAACGCCTTCATCAAAAGGTATAAAAGTATTCTAGCTGAACCCCTCGCGTACATTTGCAATTTGGCATTTTCAACGGGAACCTTTCCAAAAGCATTCAAACGAGCTCTGATTCATCCTGTCTACAAAAGTGGTGACAGAGACTGTGTCAACAACTATCGACCTATTTCTGTCTTACCTGCTTTCTCTAAGATCATTGAAAAAATTATTAACAAAAGACTTGTCAACTATTTAGAAAAGAATGATCTGCTGTCTGCCTCACAATTTGGCTTTCGCAAAAACAGATCAACTGATGACGCAGTTCACGAACTTACTAACACTATAGTTACGGGTATGGACGACCGGAAAAAAGTAATTGCGATATTCCTGGACCTAGCCAAGGCTTTTGACACGGTCTCTGTCCCACTACTACTCGATAGGTTAGAGCAGTTGGGTATTCGTGGTATGCAACGACAATTATTTGCAAGTTACCTAACTGACCGTTCCCAATGTGTTCTGCTGGATGGCGTACGCGGTGATGACCTACCCATTGACATAGGTGTGCCGCAGGGTAGTATACTTGGTCCGACTTTATTTTTGATTTTTATAAACGATCTTTGCCAACTAAATCTGACAAATGGGAGGGTTATCACATTTGCTGACGACACCGCACTAGTTTTTCGAGGCAATTCTTGGGAGGAAACATATAGATGTGCTCAGGATGGTATAAATCGAGCTATTGGCTGGCTCAGTGACAATCGCCTATCTTTAAATATTACTAAATCTAAATACATAGCTTTCAGCTTGAAAAATAAAAAACAATTCGAAGCAGCTACCCCTCTCATAGCCCACTCCTGTTTAGACCATGATGCATCTCTCGCTCATTGTACCTGTAGGGAACTACAGTTAGTGGACACAATTAGATACCTAGGAATTATTATCGACAAAAGACTGAATTTTCGAGCTCATATAGATTTAATGACATCTAGAACTAGAAAACTTATCTATATTTTCAAAAACCTACGTCATGTTTCTGACAAACACGTTCTAAAAATGACTTATTTTGCACTATGTCAATCTATTCTGACGTATTGCATCACATCATGGGGAGGTGCTGCTGAAACTATAATAATAAAACTGGAACGTGCCCAAAGAGCGGTCCTGAAAGTGGCTCTCTTCCTTCCCATCTTGTTTCCTACAAGAGAACTATATCAGAAGTTTGATGTCCTTACAGTTCGACAGCTTTTTGTTCTTTGTATAGTATTAAGGTCACATTCTTTGTCGGGGTACGATCCTTTCCTTAATTCAAGGAAGCGCCGTAAACATAAAGTCTTTGAAATTAATACTATCTACAGAACAACCCTGTCTCATAGATTTGGTTGTTTTTTGGGTCCATATCTTTACAATAAAATTAACACCCTTATTCCTATATACCACTTGAATAAATTCCAACTAAAAAAGAAACTGACGTCCTGGTTAAAAAGCTTATGTTATGTTGATACCGAAAACCTATTAACACAGGTAATATGAATATACTACGCACAAACCAAGTAAATATAAATAAATGGGTAAAACACACACACACTCACCCTCACGTACACAAACTCACCCTAATACACTAACACACATATTTACTAACGCGCGCACGCTAACACATACAGTATACTCAATAGATTTTATTTCTTGATATGTATAATAAAAAATTTAAAAAAAAAACAAACATTTATTTTGTAAAACTTAACACCAGTCGTCCTAGAGGTGGGAGCTTGGTGATTTGTAACACAGGTTTTCCTACTACAGACACCAGCCTCTCACAGAGGTACGAGAGTAACAAAATTATCTGTAATATGAAAATTTGTATTTCATTCAATTGTCATCTGTTTTACAATTTGGCGGCAAATTGAAAATTATCTGTGTCACGTCAGCCTGAATTAATGCGAGAAAATTTTCGTGCATGATTTTTATGATTTTCGATGTCGTATAAGCCAACAAAAAAGTTGTGAAAGACATCAATTGGCCTTTTACGATGAAGCCCTATCTCGTGCCACTGTATACAACTAGTTCAATGACTTAAAACGTGGTCGCACTGATTTCATCGATGATCTGCATGAGGGATGGCCTTCTACGGCGACGACTGAATACATGGGTATTGTGTCACTCTTTTGTCAGTCTCTATCATACTCCTGTATCATAGAGACTGATAAAAGAGTGACCTATCAGCAGATTCGATCGGTATCAGTCGAGTACACAAAATCCTCCATGAATATTCAACGGTCAGGAAACTTTGTGCGCAATGTCTTCTATGTATACTAGACTGGCTGTTCACAACAAGAAAATTGGCATAGCTTTTTGTATTCTACAATAGTCAACTTTGGCGCCACTTTTTGTTTCTGTCATGGCATATGGAGTATATTAAATTTGTTTATGTTATGAGATCATCAGCTGTCATCTGTAAAGTCATTGATGTTTATATTACAATGTGTAAAGAAGTGTAATTGTGCCAAAATTAAAATCAACGCATTTTATAAAATTTCTTGGAAATATACTTAGTAATTATTTAAAACCAAGATATAAGTGTGTTGGAGGTTGATTTAGATAAATAACTAGCTTTTGACTTTTGACATAAATATACACACAGACCATTATTAATCTATGGAGAGGAGGCATGTATCCCTCCCCCGTCCCCGCCTCACCCCCGAAGTGTGACACACTTTTTGTTTTGAACAGCTTGTCTAGTATACACAGAAGTCATTGTTTGTGCCCGGTGGGTACCTCATAATTTGACAGAGGCCCAAAAACTCCGTCGTGTTGATTGGTGCCGTTAAAACGTTTCAAAGATTTAACGGAGGTGACGAAACTTGGATTTACTGTTATGATCTTGAAACTAAAAGATTATTGAGTGGGTGTTTCCTTCCGAGGAGTTGCCACCTAAAGTGAAGAGAGGTCGAAGCATGGGAAAAAAGGATAGTGACCTCATTCTTCGGAAGGGCAGGTCATTACGAAACAATTGTTTTAGAGGATCGAAAAACATTTACTGCAGAGTGGTACACCAACAATGTTCGGGACAAATGACTTCACAGTAGGATCTTCCTTTACCACGACAACTCCTCGTCTCACACCGCCAAGTAATCGATCGACTATGTGGCGATGTCATACGTGGAATTACTGGGTCACCCGCCGTCCCGGACCCTGCACCTTGCGACTTTTATTTATTCCTGAAAAAAGAATGAAATACTTTGGGGAAAACGTTTTATGGACATCGAGCAAGCAGTGGCTTAATTTCTAAAGGCCGATGCCGAAAAGATGCAGCGATGTATTGATGTGACTGGACACTATTTTGAAAAGATCTAATACAAACTAATAGCCTTCTCTTATTAGAAGGTTATTAGTTTGTATCTTCACCCCTTCGTCCCTTCTCCGCCCTCGTATTAGCTCTCCTTTGTATCAAAAAACAAATAAAAAATGTAAAACCATTTATATACGACCTTGCCAACTGCGCAATAATCGAATAAAAACAATAATGCAAAATCGAAAACCTGGCAACAAAAGCTCTAGTTCTAAATTATATTCGATTACATACATAAACCTTATCTTTCCTTACTCCGTGCATAGACATGACAGCTTCATAAAACAACTTACAAAAGAAACAAATGATAAAGGCAGGCAGTTTTTCCGTGCAATGGAGTATTATGAACTCTATTGATTTCGCGGCACATTGCGCGCGTGAATTACGGGCCCTGCGGTGAACCGGTGGACCCTGACTTACTGCCGCATCTCTCTGGATTTATTAGATCGTTATATACCACATCGGGGCAAAATAAATTCAATTCTGTTACGTGTACTGCGCTCCGTATTTTACAGCGTGACAAATTTCTTCATGGTGCGACTCGGCATGCGGGTAACATCTTGTGGTTTTGTTATGTTTGAATTTGTAGTTGCTCTGAACAAAATGTTATCTGTACTGTTTTCACCAGAATTAGAAATTATTTATTTTATAGTTAAGACCTGCCAAATCATAGTACAGGTGAAATTTGCTTTTCAGTTCTTATTAGGCATACAAGCTTTCCATAGAAACACATCTAAATAAAAGTGAAAACTGTTTTCAAATCCATTTTATGACTCAGAAGAAGTAAGCAGGAAAAAGTAGACAGATGTGTATAACTGTCATATAACATTAAAATGGAGTATCATCATCTTACTGTTCGTTACTTTATATGTGCTCAATACATGTGGCTATTTCTTTACGGAGCTGGGTGGTGCCCCGCGCTCCACGACGAAGCTGACAGGTCGTCAATATCTGCCGTGATGAAATATCACGTCGGTTTAGTAGCTTTAAATCTGATATAGCCATATCACCTGTTAGCCTAAATGCGGGTGTCACGGCACGTCGATATTTAGATGAATAAGCTACTTATTACTGCTTTGGCTATTATCATTGCCAAGTACATCTAACTATATCCTGGGTTAGCGAGGCTTGTTAAAAGTTTCTTTAGCCCAGCATGTTCCTGAAATGTATGCATCTGTGTGTGCTGGGTTAAAGAAGGATAATTGGTTAGATTTCACAATTTGTCCGCCCGAAGGCTTCTTTAGTCCAAAACTATGCAAGTGATGAGTTTAAGAAGGGTACGTGGATCCATTTCACAATTTGTCCTTTCGAAAACTTCTTTAGTCCAAAACTATGCAAGTGATGGGCTTAAGAAGCATACGTGGATCCATTTCACAATTTGTACTTCCGAAAGCTTCTTTAGTCCAAAACTATGCAAGTGATGTACTTAAGAAGGGTACGTGGATCCATTTCACAATTTGTCCGTCCGAAAGCTTCTTTAGTCTAAAACTATGCAAGTGATAGGCGAAAGAAGCATTTGTAAACACACGTTAGCGAGAGGTATAAGAAGACTTTGTATCTTAAAGGACAATTTCTTTTCATTTCATGGGCATTAAACTTATATTATCAACATTGTTATATGAAATAAATGGGTGCATTTTGTCATGCGGAAAGCGCTGTCATAACAAACATTATTTCATTTTATTTTATGATTTTGTAACGAAGCGTGAAGCAAGAGACGCATTTTGGAAAAAGCGATTTGAGAATAATAAAATTCATACAATGTCTGACAGCACTGTAAGGGTAAATGTGCGTAATGTTTTGTTATTAATCTTTGCTTTGCCAATGTTACATTTTTAAGTTACGGTTATAACAAGGAAATAATGGTTAACAATTATTTGTGGGAATCATTTGGTTATAAAAGTAATATGTTACATTATTGGTAAGTAATACTAATGTTAATCTACAATGCATTTACAACCGTGATACAAATTTGGCATATCGATTGGCAACGTATTATAAGGAAAACTAAGGTTACAACATTTTGTCCTAGTTAACCGTGAAACTCCTCGGTGATCTACTAGGACACTAGGTGGTCTACCGGCAGGCACACAATTAAATTAATTGTACATCGAACTGATGGCCGTTAGTAAGCAAGAAAATAAAATCGTTTCGCCTCATGTCTTCGCTTATTATCCATATTATACTTTCGTACTTACACGTGGTCAACATTTTCACTTGAATGTCCACATTCAAGTGAACCATGGAAAGAAATGTCCGTGGTATAACTATGTGAGCTAAGTACGCTGGTGAACCACGGGCAATAAGGAATTGCAGCTCAAATAATTGTATTTCTGAAAGGCACTCTATTTCCATACCATGATGAATTTCTGTATTTATTTCAGCACTTAATACCTATTATCGGTGTTAGTTCAGTAGTCGTAGCATTTTATAAAACAAAGTAATTGTAATGAATGGTAATATAATTGACAAAAGAGTAATGTGAGTTTTATTGAGATTCTCCTGTCTCAAGATTTATTACATATCGTAGAAACATTACTCGTGATAATTTGGGATTTCAAAATATCTTTCATGAGCGCTGATCTTTGTTGCATCCAAAGTTTGCACGTCGGAGCCCGGGTTTCGCTCGTCTACTACTCCATTATTGGTTCAGCTTGACTTTTACGCGATGTAGGTACTTCTGTCTGATCCCCCAACCAATAGAAGAAAACCTGTGCCAGAGCCTCTACCGTCAATAAGCTGGTGTACCGGTTACAGAAGTGAGGTTGGCTCTGTCCCCAAAGATCTTGATGGAGCTCCATACATTTTAGTTACAAATACAATATTGATTTTTAATTATATTCTAGTATTTTATTATCTCTGGATTCTAGTAGAGATTTGCTAGTTTTTAATACTTTTGAGTTTGCATTTTTAAACATTTTCTGTACTTAACTCAATTTTTCGTTATTCTGATAAGCAAAAGAGATAAAATCAAGTTTGTTATAGATGTTCTAACTACACACAAACAAATATAACTTCATCTATAGATTTAGATCGGAAAAAGAGAATATCTAGGACGGGACTTGAACCCGCGACCAGTCCCTTACAGTCCCTTCCCTTCCCCCTGTAAGGGACTAGTCGCGGATTCAAGTCCCGTCCTAGATGTTCTCTTTTTCCGATCTAAATCTATAGGAAAAGTAAGCATACAAAATGCTTAAAAATTAATTGAAATAACTTCATCTTTTAATCATCAGCTTCAGCTTTCTCATAATTGTATCTAAATCATGAACCATTCCTTTTAATCCACTCAGCTGTTATAGGTTTGTTTAAAAAACTCTACTAGGCCTGCTTTATGTTACATAAAACTCATACGGATAAGTATCCAGTAAAAAAGGATAGTATATTTTCATCAAACGCATCGAAAAGAACGCATAAAAACACCAAACTGAACAACGAACAATTCCATCAAAATACAAAGCAACATATACGTACGATTATTAGATACGCAATAATCTGATAGTCAGTTGATAGGTAATTAAGAAAACTTCCACGATAATTGTAAAGTGTAGTGTGAAATGTAGAGTTCTCCGAAGACGTACCGTGAATCAATAAACACATTCGGCACTCCCGTCGCATGATAAAACACAATAAAAACCATAAATAAGACGAGCCGAGGAATAACAACAGTATTCAAATTTTCGATTCGTTTCGGATTTAAACAAAAACGTTCTATTTAATAGTGGAATGCGCACGGCACGGGTGTTCGTAATGGTGTGAGTGGTTGTCGGCACTCGGTGTATGCTTCTCGAATCGATTTGGTGGTAATCGAGACGCGTGCTCGATCGGAACTATCGGTGGATATCCAGCTCTGTTCCGGTTGATTTTGGTCAATTGCGGCGGTAATGGAAATTCGATCGCTTTGGTTCGCGTGCCGAGCCACCCGCGTCCCGCGAGTCCTTTGCAATCAACGATTCGATAGACCCGATGTATTGTTATAAACATTACATGCATGTTATCAGATCACGTCTAAATAAAATTTAAGGAATTTTGAAACAGGAATTGTTTATATTCTTTTATATATTGCCATAAAAGTTGATGTTTTCGAGTAATTCTCGTAAAGATTCTAAGTATATATATATAAGCCAACAGTACTTTCTATAAATAAACTTACTAAGAAAAAAGCGAAAAGAAACAAGTACTAGTAAAACTGCAAATATCACCTGCTATCATTGCCCAAATGCCATGCATATCCTGATTATCTACTGAATATGATGAAGAACCAAAAAACTAGCCGCACCGGTAATGCAAGGAATGTAGCTGTTTCTTCGGGAAACCGTACTTACTACAGGTGTGATCAGTGTCGGAAGAAAATAAAGAAGAAAATAATTTAAAACCGACTGCTGGCTAAAATTTGGTACAATGATAGATTATAGTCTGGAATAACACAAAGGCTAATTTTATCGATGGAATAGGTTCTCATGGGATGCGTGAACGGGATCAGTATTTCACGTACTAGGTATATATAATCTATCTCTGTACCAAATTTCAGGCAAATCCATTCGGCTGTTAGAGCGTAATCACGCTCTAACAGCCGAATGGGTTACAAACATCTTCACAAACCCTCACATTTATAATTATTAGAATTAAGATACCAATCATGAAAAGAAGTACTAATTCAGAGAAAGGTCATACTCGTTAACCATTGTTTAAATACTAATTATTTATAACCATTAATTATAGTTTGATGATGTCTGACAGAAGTATTTAATCTAAAACTTATACTTAATATTACGGACAGCCCCTTTGACGCGGTCCCCCAAATGTACAAAACGCAACCGGATGTAGGGACCAGCCAAAAGCGGTACTAAAATGTATGGGCGGGCACAATGTAAGCCACACTAATGATATTATTATGCCAATTGATATTTATTATTATCACTCGCACGCAGTCTTGATACTTTAAGAAGGGGAGACATAACAAGGTGGATTGTCACTTCCACAGTTATAAAACAAGCGTACAGTACAATAATTAGGTACAATTATTATTTAGTATTATTTACTGGATACGATATAATATAGGTATATTTATTGTAGGTATGAAGTTTATTTTTGGTGAACTGAATAAGTACAAAAATAACATCCTGTCATTAAGCATTTATTTCAGAACAATTACTTGTGTTGAAACATCTTCTTTTCTTGACCCGAACGGCAATCACGGATATCTACATCCAAAGCTTGCACTTTATAGTCACCGTATTACAATCGTTTTAACAGAGATAGGGTAAAAGTTACCCGTTTGAATGAATAACCACCCGACTCCCGGGAGCAGTTTAATTTTTTTTATTTGATTTATCAATGTATAAATTAGGTCAGTAATCAATCTACTAACTCACTATACATTTAAAAATTATTAAAAAATTTAGAAAATTATTTAAACACACAAAAAATTATCTTGAAAATTATGTACAGCCCAAAATAGGAAAGTCGTAGTTAAATGAGCCAGCAACCTTCCAATGACAGTTAAATGGTCTTATTTGTATAAAGACACACTACGCTACCTAGACTGCTTACTATCAAGTACCTACATTTGTTTGCTACCTTAGTGGTATTGGAAAAAACTTCAATAACGAATTAGCATAAGATAAAAATTAATTATCTGGTCATCTAATCGTGTGAAAACGTAATGGCAAACAAACAGAAATAGTTTAAAGAATAAAAATACATTAGTAACGTTTACCGCTAACTAAATTACAAACTAAACTCAAATTACTAACCAATTGTAACTACATAATAAGAAAAACTTTGTTCCATGTTACAAAACACCGAACGAAAATAGTTTTCAAATTATCCACACAAATTTGTGGACGGTGTGTCTTCACAATAATAAATATTTAAAGAGGTTAGCAGGTGCAATACGCCTCAAATTGATGCCCAAATAACAGAGTACGACGGAGCTCAAATAATAATAAAAAACAGGCTCGGCTTTGAGAGCGGCGAACCTGCAATTTGAGAATTAATTCTATCACATTTCGCCCGCATCTCGGCCAATTCGCCGGTTTATGGTTTTCCTGACACCGCAACAGCTGATTAAGTATAAAACAATCTCGCCGCCCGCAATCTTGCGATATTATCGGGTTAATCAACAACCTTCAGCTTTTTATCATTATTTATACACACACTGTTTGTTCCGTTTGCGGTATAAACAGTTTAATACTGTGTAGTAATCCATTCAATTGTTAATTGAATTTACATAATGAGATAATCATAATACACAATAACCTTAAAAAAGTATTTGTAATTTGTAACCCACCTAAGTTGACTCTTATATTTGTGACAATATTTTTACCATGTCACTTTGAATAATGGATAAACAGAAGTATTTTACTAGTTGTTACTTGTTGGAAGTTAGTTGAAGGAATAACATATGTACTTTATGCACTTTGAACCTATACATTTTTCGATGAAACCTAGTATGCAATAGAGCAGAAATCTTACTTTTCAGCATTCCATGATTATACAATTAAGTTTAATGATATTTGAGACTTTTTGAAATTTTATTTGGACTTGACGCGTTAATGGTTTGTTAAACCTTGGAACTACTTCTAACGTCATCCTGTGATCACAACCAGTACAACCTGGTTAAAAAGGTCAGGCCCTTCAAAGATACCTATCTATATAGTGTATACCTATACCACGACCGCATTCATTCCCATAACCATTGCTGAAAGACGTTACAATAAATTAATTGACCTTACACAAGTCGTCATTTCTTGGAATTGAGCGTAATGATCTATTGTCATACATTGAGGTCTATATTACCAAATTATCATATATGAAATACAGGCATTTCCTGAAAAATACATTACACTTAACAAGAGTTTTGAACCATGAACCTCATAATTAACAGTCTTATGACTTTTTGTTCCATGGACCAGGCACAAATTCCGTCAGTAATTTTCTCCGTATTTGAGGCTATTGCTGCTTCCCCACTCATTGAATCGAAGCTGACTTTCGTGAAGCGTCAAGATATATATTCTCTGAAACATTTTACAAGTTATCACCCGATAAGGACTTGGTCATGAAAATTTGTACTGACTCGCGGACCATTAGTTCGACAAACCATTGACAGTTGGAAATCAATTAAAATGACTCGCTGAGGACATCAAACACCTCTCATGTCCATAATTATTCAAAAGCCATCATAACTGATGATTGGCAATATGACAAATGGTCGTCTATTAATTGTAATACGATAGATAATATAATGTATAAAGCCTCACCTTGACTCGTACTATTTAAATATGGTCGTTATTTTATATTGGATTGTTTCGGATTAATTTGACGTAAAGTGAGCAATAAAACTACATCAATTTAGACGAACGTAGGTGTTATAAGTATCGGAGAGTTTAATTTTTATTTTGATAACGCTACATCCGGGAGCATATTCAATATAAATTGAAATCACCTTGGTCTCTGACCACGATATAAGAAATTATTATCACGACTGTGTTGCTCTGTACATTCTACTAATATTATAAATATGAAAGTTCGTTAGTGATTGCGTGTGTAGGTATGTTTATTACTTCTTCATTCTGCTACGGATTAGTGGACTTGAATAAAATTCGGATTCGAGATAGTTCATATCCTGGAACAGCACATTTGCTACTTGTTGTATGGAATAAACGCCCCCACCCACTAGGGGATAAAATTGCTATGATAGAATCTGACTAAATCATACTGCGTCATAAGGGCCAATAGTTTGCCCACTGGGAATCCTCCTCTTTCAGTAATGATTCAGTGATAATAAAAAAATAGCACACACAACTCCACACGCTGTATATGTTCCAAATGCGAATTAGGTAGTGGATATGGATTTGTGAAACTCTTGCAAGGTTTGATGAAGGTTAATAGCAGAGTAATGAATGATAAAGCCATATTCAAATTTAATTTTAGTAATAAGATATGTAGATCGCTGTAATAATCGCTTATAATGAGCGTATGAAATTGTATTTAGAACTATGAATTACGGAATGCGGAATGAGTGCTGTTTGATACCTACCGATCACTAGATAATTACGATATAATTTTGGCAGATTAACACTCGATCTGTTCCATTTTAATAAAGAGACACATGGTCTATCTAATTGTAAATATATATCATATCATTAGCGTTAGCAAAGCAAAGGAATAGCTAAAACCTCGAACTAAATTGGCTGGCGGGGGGGTATCCGAAGGGATTTCCGCCCAAAAAAAGAAAAAAAAAAGGTACTGAATTTCCAGGGCACGCCGCAATAGCGGCGGTAAGGCCCATCATGGAGGATTGGCTAAAGAGGCGACACGGAAGCCTCTCGTACCGAATGACGCAGGTGATCTCCAGTAAGGGGAGCTTCGGGGACCACCTGCATCGGATCAGGAAGGAGCCAACGCCTGAGTGCCATCACTACGACGCGAGCGAGGACTCAGGGCTGCACACGCTGGCGGACTGCCCGGCGTGGGAGGCGCCGAGGCGTGACCTCGTGGCAGCCATCGGGGTGGGAGTCCTCTCGCTCGGCAGCATGATTGCGGCAATGGTGCGGAGTGCAAGCGCGTGGGCCGCCACCTCCTTCTGCGAGCATGTAATGCTCGCGAAGGAGATGGCGGAGCGCGCCCGGGAGAGATTTGGGACTCTCCCGGCTCGCCGAGCCCGCAACATGCTCGCCGCGCGTCGCAGGCGATTCAGGCGCCGGAGGTCTCTTAACAACCTCCGTCCTCCATGAGCGCAGGCCTGGGGGTGGCAGATGAAGCGGCCTGTCACCCCAGCAGAAGCAGGCCAGGACGGTGGGGTGACTAGCGACCCTCCCCCAAACCGGGGCAAGACGGGGACACCGTGGTTCCAAAACCCGAGGGGGGTATCTGAAGGAATTTCCGCACGAAAAAAAAAGGTACTGAATTTCGGCTTCAAGCAACAAACTAAAAAAGTAGCTCACGCGTATCACGAATAAAATTTCACCTGACTATTAAATCGCATTGCAAGAATTCCTCACCTGTTATAATTGTTTATACACATTTAATTATAACAATTCCTCTCCATCATTAGCATCAGCGGTATCTAATTGCTGTCGAAGAATCTACATTTGAGTAAAACGCCGCGGCTCGAATACCCACTGTTCTGTGGTATTTCATGATTCCATTCGACTTGCTTTTCATTAGGTATCCAATCAGTATACAGCGTAACTAAAGCACGATTCGTCACGAAGGATTAAAGTTAACCCGCTCACCATCCCACACGGGGTCAAGGTCAGCTAAAAACACTCCGAAAGGACAGGATCCGATACCTATAAACACTGGTTGTAAATTACATCATTTGATTGGTTCCAATCAACCATGGTTTCGATTAAAAAATATATTCGAGATTCTGACCTGGTACACGGTCAATTTCAGTCGACACTTCACTATTTTTTTTTCATTAGATATCGATGAGTGTAATGTGTTAACATGGCGTGTTATCCCCATTCTGAAATTCCAATATACCATTGTTAATTGAATCAGTAATCTGAAGTAGAACAAATGAATAGATTGTATCTTTCGGCGTGAAAATTCAAGTTATTATTGTACGGAAGAAAAGTTTTATATACAAAATCAAGAACTTCAAACAGCAGTTGAAGTTACTTCGGGCCACCAACCAGGTGGACACCGAAGTCTTAAAATCACGCAAAAAAAATCAAAATCTTACACCTACTTTTTATCACTTTTCTCGACGTTTCACATGATTCTAAGTCTAATTAAGCAAAAAAAAATTTTCTGTCCGTCTGTCTGTTGGTCTGGATGTCTGGATGTCTGTTTACGCAATAACTCAAGAACCACTTATCCGATTTAAAAAATTCTTTCGCCAATCATCTTGTTTGGTTAATGGGAAGAACTGATTAGATTTTGGGGTTTGTACGTTCAAGGTTTCTGGTACCTTCCATACAAATTGTCCCTAAAAATTTTTTTTTTGTGTTTTTGACGTCGAAGACGTTTGATTTGATTTCATTTTCTTCATATTTATTGCTCAATATATAAAGACGCGTCGAATAATATGCATAAAGCCTAAGGTCTGTAATTTTGAATAAAAATACTGCAACAAAAATATCTAAGTTTGGCCCGAAGTTTCACAACCACTGTGTGATTTCCGCCCCACTAGATTTATATATACAAATAACAAAAGATATGCCAAACCTGTAACACATATTCTTCAAAAATAACAGTGGTGCTCAATTGTGTATTCCCGACACCCCTTTAAAAATAATAAAACCTTTACTAAAAACACCATACTGTAAACGCACTTGGAAACTATTACAAGGCGATCTTTTCATAATTTAATAGACATAGCGTAATTTTAAAGTAAAGTAAAATTTTGAAACAAAATAGCAATATCGTTTACAGAAATGCAGTTCATTAATTATCTTGTTTTATTTTTACACACGTAACTCATGAATCATTTGAGCTAGCGCAGTCTTTAGTGTTTAAACATAAGGTACGTACGAAAGCAGCTCTATCCTACAAAAGATCGTAGCCATTTTTAGGCTATAAAAAAGATAATTAGCTGCAAATTAGCAGCTTACGCTAGCCATCCGTTGCAAGTTTTGTTCATTATCGGTGCGTCCGCCTTCCGTTACAGTGTAATTTTTACTTCAGTCTTACACAAACATAAAAGCTGTAACGACCGACCGGCAGTTCTATTCATCCCATGTGTTCTATCTATAGCAACTAGTAATTACGTATAACAATGAAGCACAGAAAACAACGGAAGCGATGCAAGTGCTAATTCGAAAAATATAAACCGCAGTTCACATAATGAGCACAAAGACGTCCCTCATATTGAGCGATGAAATGACTACTAAGGCCCTATAATTAGTGTACGAAGCAAAATGGCTGACCAGTCAACCACTGTTCTTCGAGCTACCCACCCCCGCCTGTAGAAGCATGTTATGTCCTCGAAAGGGGGACAATTAAGTGACAAGTACAGGTCAAGTTTATCTGGACATTTACCCGCCTCCGAGTTACACGATATGCGTGTGTGTTAATTTAATTTTCTACTTACTATTAGGCCGGGGCATACAAGCGGGGGCTCGACACGACATGACATACTAGAGTTGTCTTTACATACGTCGAACTGAATTGCATGTTTGCGCTGGACAGTCGCCCACGCCACGCTCCTGCATTCATCATAGGACTCCCAAGCTTATTAGAATTGTAGCAGCAGTAAGTGTAGAACTATTAGCGTGTTTTCTTATTCAAGAACTTTCCTGGACAGATGTCTAACTCTGTTCATGTTCAATGTCTCTAAATCTGTTCGTTAATAGATTTATAAATCAGGTTAGTAAATAAACAACCAGATTGTGTCTTTCTTATGAAAATACGTAAATTATGATATTGATAAAATATTATCTGATCTAAGTTATGTAATGAAACTAAAAAAAATGTTCAAGAAAAAAAAGTGTCTGAATCTTCAAATCCAGACTGAATAGGTGGCTTCCAGGTAAACGAGCTCCACCATCGACCACATCATCACTTACCAACAGATAAGTGGGTGATAAGATTATTAATAATAATTATTATATGTATGACTATGAAAAATACTTTTCAGAGACTACATTATTATTAAGAATAATAGTTAAGTATTATGAACTTTCTACAAAAATTGGACTACTATCTATTTTTTTTAATTTCAACATGCTGTCATCGGTTGTTAGCCTTGGATCGAATCATTGATTCTTAAACGGCCAAAGCAAAAGGTATAATAATATAATGATAAGGGCCTTATTAGAGTTCACGTACTAGTATCGATCTTATGACGAAGCGCCCTGTGAAGCAAGTACACTGTATTGTTGTCCCAACAGGAGTTTCTATCCTGTATAAACTACTATACCTAACTTAAGTACACTGCTAAGCAACGAACTCGCTCGATGGAGGATACTTACCACCACCACCATAATTATGTTCACTTAGTTCCACAAGGTGGAGTAATCCATAACGAGTATCCTGGTTACCAAAATGCTAAAAAACATACCACGTTTCTTCAGTTCTCAAGTAGTCTGTGACAATTTTGTAAGAACCCTACTATGCGCAGCTACAAAAAATAATGCTTGTTTAAATACTTTGTATTCGTAATGCATAATATTAGTAACGATACCTGTAGCTAAACATAAATCAATTGTTAACCTTTAACAGCGGATCAACCTGTTTATGTTACATTGTGATAAAATGTCTATCTCATACAATTGGCGTTTTGAGAGATATCAGAATATCACCAATAAGCTACTAGATAACTGTAAATCGTACGTTAAAAGGTATTTAATTAATTTTACAAATTTTATTTGTATGCTATTGTAAACGATGTAAGTAAATTATAAAAATGTAAATGTAAACTGTGAGTCTTTGAACTATCTATTAACTGGCGGACGATACCTCCAGTCAGGATCCCAAGAACTTACAGCATCATTGGACTTAAAACCACGACCTCTGGAATTTTATCGAAACAAAATCTTCTAAATTTACCCTCAGTGATATATTTAGACTTACAAGCGCATTGACAACGGACAATACAAATATTCGCATTGATTAAAATATAAATAACAAAGCCCCAAGGGAGTAATATCCTTACAACAGCACCGATCTGGGAGGTAAAGTGTAAATGATAAAGGTGACCGTAGCGGGGCGCCTCATGGCTTTGTATGCACCGCTTGCATTTGTCATGTTAACACTGAACGTGTGAAGAGCCCTTATTAATGACGAACAGATTACGCCGGCTCAAGCCACCAGCATTGTGCCATTGTGAACTCGTACCGGCGGACTCACATTGAAAAGCACTTTTTCTTCTATTTGCTTTGGGTTTCATTCAAATAATAGGATTTTCGGCTTTTGAAGGTAATAAAGTAGAAAAAAAACCTTTTGAGTAAGCAGGTAGACAAACATAAATCGAGCACCGAAAGTCTAACATGTTAAATTTGGATTAGTCTAACTGATCGTTAATCGCATTAGTTATATGTTTTTTTATTTTACCCTATAAGCAAATAAGTTAGAATAATAAAATAAGAAGTGTTTATTGAAAACTGAATATCAGGATTTCACGGATATAAATGTGTAAAAGTGCAAAAAAGCGATATGACTCATGAGAAAGACCACTTCTTTTGCACATTGACTAGTACCAAAATTATAAATGCGAAAACTTGTAAACATGTTTGCATGTCTGGATGTTTGATCGTTTGTATGTTTGGATGTTTGTTAATTAAGCAGGCTCTAGCGGCTGAACAGATCTGAGTAAATTTGGTACAGTGATAGATTATAGTCTGCAATAACACATAGGATACTTTTTATCAACCACTGGAATAGGTTCACAGGGGCTTATCCTACGAACCTGTGCTGCATGCCCGAACACATGTACACTGGAGGAACTCATGAGCGCCTCTGAGACCGCAATTAAGTTAGCGGCAAACTGGGCAAACAAAATTTGGTATGCCATTGACACGAGAGAAGAAAAAGATACTACGTAATAGAGGGCGAGACTATTGCTATCAGCCGGACAATAAGGGATTGAAAGGTGAAAAAATTTAGGGTTGGCATTGATCGTCGGCCAATACCCAACGTGGCGGGAACACATCGCTCTCCGTACTCCTCTGCTTTCACAGGAGACAGGATGAGCGATGCTGTTAGTGGTGAGATGGCCCAGGGTCAGTCGGGGTGCGAGGGATATGCTCTATGGGTAACCTTACACCCCGGTGTCTGAAGACCCGAGACGTCGTGCGGTTTTAGTCGGTGCAAGCCCGACATAACCGCCCCCGCTGGCCGGCGGGGGGGTATCCGAAGGGATTTCCGCACGAAAAAAAGAAAAAAAAAAAGGGTGCATGTATGTTGAAAGGGAAAGGTGATATCGCTTTTACGGTAGGCCTTGAAAACGTAAAAAGTAAGGCAGTAAGGGTATAAAAATCAGCGTCGCGTCCATATTCCTGGAATGGCTGTCCCCGGAAATGGCCACAGACTGAGTGGCGATTTATTTAAGTGATATCCTGAAGTGAAACTTCTTTTCATACGTAATACTTTGACGTTTTTGTGAATTAAAGGTTGTCTGGTAGAGATCGCTCTTAGCGATAAGACCGCCCATTGTACCTACAATATATTTAGACTTAAGTTATTTTATATAAATAATATGTGGTGTACATTCTATTCTATCTATCAATCTATCTATCTACTTTCTATTACCAGGCATACATACCAGGTATTGTAGGTCTCAGAACAGACCTGCATAACATTAATTTTTATATGTAAATATAACTTCAAATAATAAATCTGATTGAAATAAAACTATTTTTAACGGATTCTATCGCGGTTTATTTGATGTTATTTTATATTTTTACATTGATCCCGACGTTTCGGTTGCTTTTCAGCAGCCATGGTCACGGGGAGACTAAAGATGGTTGTTGTCTTGTAGTTTGAAGTGAAAGTTATCTCAAAGTACCCGAACTATGTTGAATTGTTGGTGTTACTATTTACGCAGAATGAGCTCACAGCGTCATGAAGTCTTGTTGTATTTTGATTTTTCTTGGAATTAATTAAGTGAATGACTGGGTCCCAAGCTGGTGGTACATTACAACCATCTTCTCTTTTAAAATTAGGATGTTTTTTTAATTTCAATAGCTTCGCGGAGCATCCTAGGTAGGAATCGATTTTCTTTGGCGAGTATCTGTGGTTTATCAAATCTTAAGTAATGTTTGGTCCCCTGTTGCACGTGTTCACATATAGCAGACTTTTTTGAGCGTTGGTATTTTATGTCAGCTATTTGTTCTTTGACGCGAGTGCCAATGCTTCGCTTGGTTTGACCAATCTGATGCCAACTTATTTCTATACATTCTATTATTTGTTTTCACTGCTAAATATTATAAGCTGGCTGTTTTCTATGTTCTATTGTATCTCTATATATGTATTTCTATGATATATATCTATATATGTATGTCTGTAACAGGCAAACATGATATAATTGAACTGTTTGTATCTAATAATATGCGACTGTTTTCGACTAATAAGCTTTTCATTTATGATGCTTTCAAGGAGCAATTACCTGCGGGGGTCTATCCCGAGCCGCGAGGTGTAATGCAATAAACTCATAAACTGCTGTCCGATGCACAGGTGTGTGAAGCCATTTATAATTTCCGGATAATCACGACTGTTTTAATTTACAAATTGTTCATCGCTTGTTTATTAGGACATGTAATAAAACATAGGTTCGTTACAAGAGCAATGAATATCGAACAACAGTTGAATAAAATTCGGGATGTTGTGAAGTTCCCTTTTTTTCTTCACACAGAAGTTTTGTGGTATCGTTTACAAATTTATTGTACTTAATTCTGGGAACATTGTGTCGTGCGCACTCATTGAGTTTTGTTGTAAAATACCCCAATTATATAGTAAAACCTTTTGTGATTTGGGTTGAATGAACCAGTTTAGAGGCGGCTGAAATTAGAGTAAGCAGATTCGTTTTGTGAAGCGCGTCTATGAGTATGCTTCTTGATTTTATGATGAATTGTTCTCATTTCGGTTTGATTACTATTATGGTGGTGCCGTTTTCATTTAAAGTAAATTCGTAGATCGCATCATCATTAAGTTAATAAGCTTAAGTAAGTATTACTTTTATAATTGTGTATTTTTTTAATAACATTGAATTGTTAAAACAATTTATGCATATATTGTACCAATAGTAGTATAAAAACTGTTTTAGTTAAGATAGAAGATCAAGAAGAAATAAAAAAGCGGCCAAGTGCGAGTCGGACTCGCCCATGAAGGGTTCCGTAGCAGCAAGTAACATAATAATGTCTTTTTTTTATTTTTTTAATAATTGAGTTGATTGAATGAAAGGAAAATTGTGGTATTCGATTAATGACGTAAAAAAAACTACTTACTAGATCTCGTTCAAACCAATTTTCAGTGGAAGTTTACATGGTAATGTACATCATATATTTTTTTTAGTTTTATCATTCTCTTATTTTAGAAGTTACAGGGGGGGGGGGGACACATTTTAAAGTGTCTCTCGCGCAAACTTTTCAGTTTAGAAAAAAATGATATTTGAAAGCTCAATATCATTTTTGAAGACCTTTTTTTTTAAGAATGATAGGCTCACGATTGACCTCTATCACACCTGGTCCTAAGTGACGATGTGGTCTACGATGGAACACGTTTGCCTATTCACTCGAGACTTGAAGATTCCGAGGTTATAACTTTCCGGAAACAGACCCAGGCAGGCAATTCCACTCCTTAACTGTACGCATAATAAATGTGTCGCCGAAACGTTTCGTGCGTAAGAGTGGAATATCCACCATGTAGCGGTGGCGTGTCGCTGTGCGTCTGGTCGTTCGTTGGTGGAAAGGGCTTGGAGGTATCAAGTTGTGCAATTCCAGCGCACACTCTCCGAAATGCATCCAGTAAAAAACCGATAGGCCTGCTACTTTGCGTCGATGTTCAAGACTCTGAAGCCTTTTCTCGACGAGTGCATCGTTATTAATGAGCCTCTTGGCCCGTCTCTCTATTGTCTCAAGCGCTTCTAGGTGGTATTTAGCTGAGACATCACACAGGTACGAGCAGTACTCCATACAGGATCGAACATGCGCTTGGTACAAGTTGAGCAACTGTTCCGGTGTGAAGTACCGTCGCACCTTCGACAGAATACCCAGCTTTTTAGCAACCACTTGAGCTTTAGCCTCAATGTAAGACCCAAAATTGAGGGTGGACGTCAGAGTAACGCCAAGAATCTTGAGGCGGTCGGTTATCGGCACGGACGCATTTTGGAATGAGGGGTTTGGCTGAAATTGACTTCGCTTGGCAGAGATAAGACACGCCTGGGTCTTGGTAGCGTTGAATTTGAGCAAGTTAGCATCACCCCAATCGGAGACCGCCCTCAAGGACAAATTCAAACGCTCAACCATAGCCTCTCGTAGAGATCGGATCTGTCCCACGCTGGCTCGGGGGTTGGACTCGTAACTCTCTACTACTGTGCTGTCGTCCGCATACCCAAAAGTACCTGCTCAAGCCTGGCTTGAGCAGGTCGTTAATGTGCAGCAAGAATAATGTAGCCGAGAGTACCGACCCCTGAGGGACTCCAGCGTTGATCGCTAATCGGTCAGATGTGCAGCGAAGTCAGTGATCCGAACATATAAGCCAGCGGGTAGGCCGTAGGACGGAAGCTTGCCAATTAGGCTATCGTGCTAGACCCTGTCGAAAGCGTTCGAGATGTCGAGAGAACGGCAAGTGCCTCTCCGTGCCGCTCGATGACCTCACTCCAATTGTGGGTGGCATACACAAGAAGGTCCCCAGTGGAACGGATTTGGCGAAAGCCATTTTGCTGATCACTGAGGAGATCGTTCATTTCGAGGTATGCCAGGAGCTTTTTGTTCAGTACACGTTCCATAGTCTTATAGAGTATGTACGCTACCGAAATTGGTCTGTAATTGACAGGGTCCGCCCGACTGCCCTTTTTGGGCACAATTTGCACGTTGGCTTCCTTCCAACCCTTCGGCACTTGACCGGTCTCATATGAGAGACGAAACAGGCGTGTCAAAATAGGAGACAACTCAGGTGCACAAGTCCTGAGCACTATTGCTGGTATCCCATCGGGTCCACTCCCCTTATTCACGTCCAGATTATTTAGCACCCTACGTACATCCCTCTGTCGGATGCTAATATCTCCCATGCGCGTCCCACATCCGACAGAAGGAGCAGGAGGCTTCGTCGTTCCGGCATCTAGACGCGAAGACTCCGCAAAAAGTGAAGCAAATAAATTTGCCTTTTGGGGGGCACCAAAAGTTGGACTTAACCGACTTTGCTAGGGCCCAAAACGCTTTACTGACAGACCTATCCGTAGACACACGTATGGGTTTGATGAAAAAAATATTTCTAAGTTTCAGTTCTAAGTAGGGGAACCCCCAATATGTATTGTTCTTCTTCTATTTTTGTGTGAAAATCTTGATGCGGTTCACAGAATACAACTATTTACCAAGTTTCAACAGCATAGTTCTTATAGTTTCGGAAAAAAGTGACTGTGACATACGGGCGGACAGACAGACATGACGAATCTATAAGGGTTCCGTTTTTTGCCATTTGGCAATGGAACCCTAAAAAGTCCTTTAAGCAGGCTCATCATCCTCGGAGTCAACTCAGTTGGGATTGACTTTTCAACCTAACTACGAAGCGGCTGAACTTCAATATTTTCCGTGAACCCACTGCCATCTGAGCACTACAACCCACAGGCGATATTGAAATTCTGTAGTTAGACAAGTTGTCGGACTTATTTTTAGGGTTCCAACTACCCATAACGACTGCCATAGACGTTAGTAAGATAACCGGGACCAACAGCTTAACGTGTTCTATAAAGCTCAGAGGGCTCTCAATGTGTGTGGGCTAGTGTTGCTTAACTTTGCAATGTTTTTTTTTTTGTTTTTTAAGAAGGGTAACACATAACATAACTTCACGCCTGTATCGCCGAAGGGGTAGGCAGAGGTGTATTACACCCACCATTCGCCAGTTGTGTTTAGGTCCCAATGTAACAGGGGGCGAGCCTATTGTCATCTACTGGGTACATTACTAAACGAGCGATAATTAACGCTTTAAATACACACATACCTACGAAAAGTAACAGCTGTGTGCCTGGGGCGACTGGGGATCGAATTTGAGACATCACCTCAGCAGACCGTTACGTTAGCCACTGGGCCATCACCGCTAGGCTCGTTAAAAATATGTAGTTTGATTTCAATGTTCAATATTCTGAGTAGACTCATTGACTTAGTTTAGTCACCCACAACACCATTATTTATACGCTTAATCTACGAAGATCGATAATGCAAATAATTTACTACGTGCCACTTCGACACGATGAGACCAACCTTATCTCTGTTCAACTCCAATTTCACGCAATTTCAGGCTGCTCTCAATAAATGTTACTTTGTAGGCATTATCTACATGACCATAGTAATGGCCTTATTATCTTGAGAAGTGTGAGATGGCACAAAGATCGCATTAGATTGATTTAAGAAAACGCGTGTTGTAGGAAGTAGATTAATTTTTTACCTACCTCTAGAACGGACTTGGGAAAATATCATCCTATTATGAAGAAATTATCACGAAAATTCATGGCCACGGTTAAGGGGGTGCAAGGTAGTGCAGTTGTTCGTTGAATGCATAGTTCGATATTTTATTTCTAAATAGTAGGTATACAAAAAACCTATATATTGATTAAGTAGAAACAGAAGCACTCCTCTGACAATAATTCTACCGGTGTCCATGTAAAAATATCATACTACGCTTAATCGCACCCGCATAAGATTCAAGTCACCATTGATGCGTCACAGCATTTTTTCTTCCGCACACACATTTATCAAAACACTTTAAGACGTTGCAAGTGAATTATTACTCATTGTGCTCAAGTGTACTAGATGGACGTAGCTCCAGACACTCAATATCAATAACATTTACTGGCACAAATAACCAGCGATTACATTCGAATAATTTACTATACTGAAAACAATGTCTCGTTTAACTCCGTGGAACGTGCGAGAGGCGTTTAAAAGGTCGTAGGGAGATATATTAATGCAGCGTGAAAATAAAGAGCACAGCGTTTACCGACACAACTACGCATTAATACCATTGCTATATTATTATCTAGATAAGAACAGATGTAGGTATTTCTTTGCACAATTGGTATGGATTGATAAGCCTCGGGCCCACTGGACCCTTAGAAACTTGGCCTGTAGCACGTAATCAGGCCATTTGTCCATGGCATAATTTGGAAGGCGTACTGATCCCTTCATCACAATATAATGCTTTACATGCTGGAGCTTGGGCTTTAGTTCTATAGACTTTAGCTAGCTTACCGTCAGACGGGGTGGAGTCATATTCGACAAAAAGTAGTAGTGAATTACATGATTTCTGAAGTTTTTACCATTGCATAATTAGGCAAAAGCCGGATATATTTTTCGAAAAAGCTCCATTTAAAAAAAATGCACATAATATGAATAATATTATCTTTCATCTATTATAGAAGACTATTTTTATAAACATAATTAATCATTTATCAATAACCATCCATTTGCACCCATCGCGAACAAACAGATAATCAGACAGACAAGAATTCCAATAAAATATATTTTTGTGTTCAGAATCTCTTATTTAACATAACCCAAGGTTTTTTTAAAATATCCCCAATGTACAGACACAGCTGATTTACAATTTTATAATAGTATAGAAGTAATTACCTTTTTTTTTTTTTTTTTTTATCGTGCGGAAATCCCTTCGGATACCCCCCCGCGTGCCAGCGGGGGCGGTTATGTCGGGCTTGGACCGACTAAAACCGCACGCCGTCTCGGGTCTACAGACGCCGGGGTGTAAGGTTGCCCATAGAGCATATCCCTCGCACCCCGACTGACCCTGGGCCATCTCCGGTTTCGAGATGGCCCCCTCGGGTTTGGGAACCACGGTGTCCCCGTCTTGCCCCGGTTTGGGGGAGGGGCGCTAGTCGCCCCACCGTCCCGGCCTGCTTCTGCTGGGGTGACAGGTGGCCTCACCCGCCACCCCCAGGCCTACGCTCATGGAGGACCTAGTTTTTATTATTTACTGCAACAATTAAATTATTTACTTTTATTAAGTACTAATCCACATCATAAAATATTATTAAGTTTTATAATTTGAAACCACAAAATATAAAAATAAAACCATAATGACCTTCAAACTTAATTATTAATATAGGGTAAAAGCTGGATAGATGCCCCAGTGGGATAGTTGCCCCGGTTTTGAATACACTATGTTAGTGATTCTAGTGGTCCTGCATCCGTTTTCTTTCGTGTGGAAATCCCCCGGATATCCCCCCGCAGCGGGGGTGGTTATGTCGGACTCGACCCGACCGCATGCCGTCTCGGGTCGTCAAATGTATAATATATATATTTGTAAGATGGCCCGTCCCATAAGGCCTCGCACCCCGGCTTACCCAGGGCCATTTCCGGTTTCGAGATGGCTTTCTCGAGTTTGGGAACCACGGTTTCTCCATCAAGCACCCGAAAAAAGAGGGGCTGCTTCTGCTAGGGTGACAGGCGGCTCCACCTGTCATCCCCAGGCCTGCACTCATTGAGGACGGAGGTCGTTGAGCGACCGCCGATTCCTGAGGTGACTTAAGTCTCTCCCGGACCCGCGGTATACCGCCGCCACGTCCGGTATTAACCCACGATCAATGTCAACGTTACCCATTAAGGAGAAACCATTGACTGCCGCCCGTTCCCCGCAGACGGCAAGGGGACTGGAATCAGAACGACACGCGAGGTTACCCAACAACCCTCTCCTCCACCTGAATCGTTGGTATGCTTACACATATAGTTAAGTGCTAGTAGCCCGCTTTGAATACATCCACATACTATGTTACGGATGTTCTAACATAATGTATTTAAAACCGGGGCAACTATCGCACTGGGGCATCTATCAAGGTTTTACTTTACTATGAGTATGGGTACCTTCAAGCACAGATAATAATTGCTACGCTGTAAAGGTTCAGAGAACAAATTAATAAATAATCTCTTTTACTGTTTATTGCTGTTGTGTAAGTATTTAATGATAAAGGGAAGATGGCTTAGCTTAGCACAGAGATAGATTATAATTTTCATCCCGGAATAGACTTCTGTTGGACGCAGCAACAGGACAGTATTTGCGGCGGGCGGAGCCACAGCCAACAGCTAGTCCATTTATAGTTTACAAAGATATCTGGTAACGTTTGGGCACTTAACCTCATTACTAATATTCTCGTTAACCCATTATCATCTATTACTGCGCTCCTAAAACAATTTTTATTCAGTAATAATAAATCTGTGATCATAACACAAACGAATCTAGTATTTCGTGAGCGGGGCGTGTCCGTTGCGTATTAATGTAACGCCGCGTCGTACGATAAGCATCACGCGTCTTTGTGTTGCACCGGCACATTGTGCGCCCGCGCCGCCGCGAGAAAAGTAATTCTTAATAGACAATAAGGCGGCGTTTAGCTCTTTTATTTATGTAATACAATGCTACGGTTTGCGAGAGATATATGGATCGGTTATCGAAAAACATTCGACCACTTAGTGAACTCGCCAAATGACTTCGGCTTTTATCAAAGCTTTTATTAATCATTGATGCGGAGGTATTTTATAAATATTAAGGAGATTGAGTAAAATGTTTTATACAATTGCTGGTTATGGATGAGTAATTTTAGAGGATCGTTTGGAGACCCTTGTGAAGATATATTTAATGAATGTAATCAGTGCCTTTAATTACAAGAAAAATTCAACTTTTCAGTTATGAATACTTATTAATTGTACCTATATGATTTGAATAATGTTCCATTTCGGTCATATTTCTTAATAACTAATTTAATATTCAACTCTAGGTATATAGCTGTGTATTTTTTTTCGTCCACTTCTGTTGGTCCCACATATAACTGGAAACTAATATCATTTCAATAGTTGCATGGAAAATCTTTCTATACGAAAAAAATGCAAGACCAGTCTTGCATTTTTTTCTCACCTCGATGAGACATGAAACATAAGTTTTGTAAGAGTTCCGTACCCAAAGTATAAAAAGGGACCCTAATACTAAGACTCCAAAGTCCGTCCGTCTGCCGGTCTGTCGGTCTGTCGGTCTGTTGGTCTGTCCGCCTGTCCGCCTGTCCGTCGTGAAATTTTCAGAGATGTTGTATTTTTATTGTCGCTATAATAAAAAACTTGCTCTTTTTTTTGTTTTGCGTTAACATACAGCAAAATAACGAAGGTTAACTTAAGGTGGTGTTGTACTATCAATCGGCCATTCTCCGATTAGCAATTTTTACGTGTCCAAGCTTGTATAAGCCCTAATATTAATCGATTTAATCATGCAAATATTTTTATATGTTAGTTAGCAGCCATATCTAGCTGGAAACAAAAACACTGGCTTCTATTTTAAGTAGATTAGGCTAAATAATTAAATATCTGTTTGAAGAACCTATGTTCTCTAATTACCGTGACATGTCAGCACACCAACTTAATGTTAAAACATGCCTGTAATTTTTGTAACGTACGGACTTACTTCGATCCATTCAACGTTTTAAGCACTATTTTTCTAAGTGTATTGCATAAGAAAATATGAACACAATAGATCCAGTCTGTAAGTAATTTTTTTTTTCTTATGTTTAGGACACGTCAATTTGACTTCACCTCGCCTGATAGTAAGCTGAAGGTAAAGTCTCAGGAAAGAGGGTCACCATTACATACACGTACCATGTTAACAATGGTGGCACTCAGCTTGACGGCCTCATCAGAAGACGATTGTCGTCGCAGCACCGCGTGACACCCACCGGTCCCACTAGTGCTGCGACCACAACCCACGACCACGACCCTGCCCGGCTATGCATTTGCTGACCCCTGAACGCAATCAAACCGAAATTGGATTACCTACTATGGAGGGTTTTTCGCAATAATTATCATTAAGTAACTGCATGTCCGAGCGAAAATTATAATTGCCGTAACATCTTCTGTTCTTTGGTGCATATCCCTAAATAATAATATTTGAAACATCAGTACCACATGCGTCGCGAGCCCTCAATGTGTGCCGCTGCCCATTACCAGTTGCACTTCTCCAATGTTAGTGTACCGCCAATGAAGCACGTGAGTATATAATTATTACCGTAGCCTTGGTTAAAAACTTTACTAATTACCATTGTACTTATTTTGATATTTATTTTTTTAAGTTAGACTTTGTTGTTATAAACAGAGACTGTACTTTGGCCTCCGTATATTTTAATGAGCAAGTATTTGCTTACTGTGCAGGTTTTCGAAATTTAGAAGAAAATCTATTGTTTTCTAACTTACTAACTAGAAAATAAATGAAAAGTTACTAACTTACTGTATACGTGACGTCATACCAAGGGATATTTTTCCTGCTTATCATTACCATTGTCTGTAAATACCTCTGAACTGTATGCTGACCATTCATCGAGTTATTTAATTTATAGGATGGTAAAACCCAAAAAGATCAAAAAGGAAGTTAAAGAAAAGAGGATTTTACTCATTGAATCTAGAAAAGTCAGAAGAAACTGATCTTTCCCTGCCTTCCAGACTCATTTTATCTGCACTCTGCGAAAACAAACATAATTATTGTGATACATGGTCTATTAGCGCTAAGAAATATTCGGACCAACCAAAAAATTATCTAACGAGTTGCTAGTACAGCCTGTATGTATTTTCTAGATCTTAGTCTCTTATTTATAAACATGACAAAACAAAAACGATTAAGCATTTTGAGAAGCTCCTAAAGGTGGAAAGTAGCTTAAATTTATCTTAATCAGATAATTTTTGGAATCCCGTCTCGCCTGTTGATTTTAGTCTTACAATTTCTACCTTCAAAACAATGACAAATATGCCAAATAATAGTATTATGAAAAAGGAGACTTTATTTTTCGATTAATCTGATTCTGATTTTAATATAACATAGATTGTTTGTTATTTTTAACTATTCTTATTATTTAATATTATGTATAATTTAAAAAAAAATTAAGGTTACAATTGATTTATTTAATAGTATATAAGTACTCAGTGATACTAATATAAATCTTAAAAGAGCTGTGAGTTGCTTTAAATTTAAACCATTAAGACAATGTTTTTGATTAAATTCGTTTAAGTTTGGTTTACATCGAGTACCTAAGTTTTGACCGTTTTTCATTGAAAGTGTTTTATTAATAACTAATAAATTATAGCAATAATAAATATATTTTTTTACAATTTATTCTAAGGCTGTACCACAATATGATGAGTGATATTATCATTTTTACTGTTTTAGATGAACTTATTGAAATTATCTAATTACCGTTGGATTAAATAAAAAACTTATCCATACCTATAATTTTTTGAAATCTCATTAATTACGAAACCATTATTACTAGACAAACGCCTCATTTATTGTTGAATTTATATCTTTGATGTGTTTCATATGTTAAGGTTTTTAGTCAAATCAGTGAAAAATAAAAATGGTACGGTAATTAGGCAAAGAACGCTTAATTCGAGAATGATCCCAATACAAATAATGACGCAACTGTTATTTCCATAGAAGATCTTCTATTTGCACTTTAGATAAAGCGAATAAAGCTTATAATAATGATCTATTCACGCAAACAAAAACATCATACAATATAATGAGATAGTGTCGCAGTACAGGTATTGGTTTTAGTTCACAACTGGTACCTTAGCTAGGATACTAGGATAGGGTAATGGAATAATTATAATGTTGTAATATAGCTATCAGGAAGTCGCTCCCGTAAAATCTTATATGAACCAAACTATAAAAAAGAGCAATAGAAGAGTGGACCGCGAGTGCTAAGCTGCAAGATCTTGATGGGGCCTCATATACCCATATGGCCCCCTAAACCCATGGGGAGCCATACACTAATGGGCCCCATACATATATGTAACCCATGGAGCCCATACGCCCGTGGGCTCCATTTACTTATGGGGCCCTATACACATACATCACTCATGGTGCCCATACACCCATGGGATGACATAGACCCATGGCACTCCATACTCCTATGGGGCTGCCATACATATTCGTTACCCATGGGACCCATATACCCATACACCCATGGGTTCCACATACTCATGGGCACCATTAAGATCCGTAGTATATCTGGGCCCAAGTAAGATGTAAGACGGCAGTTGTTGCTCTCGTAAATGTCACAATGAACCAGGTTATGGAAAGGACAAGAGAAGAGCGTACACTGGGCTCCAAACTGTAAGCTTTGGATGCAACCGACAGCTCGGATTCATGAGGTTAGGCCGAAAGAAAAAGCTTCATCAGCAATGAAAATATTATATAGATATTTAGAGGCAGGTAGTAGTAGTATTTGGTAGTGTTGAAGGTTCATGTCAGTTTAAATTATGTCGCTGGTAGGTACTGTAGGCCTAGGGGTGCTTGGTTGGGGACCTCCACACGGTGCACCCTGGGCAACGGAGACGGCAGCGCCTCTCTCCTAGGGTGGGAGAGACGCTGCCGCCTACGTCCAACTCCGACCAAGGCGAGGACGGCCCTGTTGAGGGCTGTTCCGAAGCTTTCCACGTGTCTCTCTTTCAGAGGAGACAGGATGAGCGATGCTGTTAGTGGTGAGATGGCCCAGGGTCAGCCGGGGTGCGAGGGATATGCTTTATGGGTAACCTTACACCCCGGCGTCTGAAGACCCGAGACGGCGTGTGGTTTTAGTCGGTGCAAGCCCGACATAACCGCCCCCGCTGGCCGGCGGGGGGGTATCCGAAGGGATTTCCGCACGGAAAAAAAAAATGTACTGTAGGCCGGGACGGTGGGGCGACTAGCGCCCCTCTCCCAAACCGGGGCAAGACGGGGACACCGTGGTTCCCAAATCCGAGGGGGCCATCTCGCAACTGGAGATGGCCCAGGGTCAGTCGGGGTGCGAGGGATATGCTCCATGGGCAACCTTACACCCCGGCGCCTGTAGACCCGAGACGGCGTGCGGTTTTAGTCGGTTCAAGCCTGATATAACCGCCCCGCTGACAGGCGGGGGGTATCCGAAGGGACTACCGCACGAAAAAAAAAAAAAAGGTACTGTTCCTAATATTTGGTACTACCATTCAATACGTCTATTAATACCAATGTCTTGTATTGAATCGACTAATGGCATAAGACATTTAATGCTATTATAATGCCGATACATTACTTTCATTTAATATTTGTGCAACGAGTAACTACTTACTTATTTACACAACTTATAGTTTAAAGATAACAGTGTACTAATTGTATTCGCAAAAGTTCGAGTCTCAACTTTTTATCATTTGATTTGTACATCTGGCACATTCTCCAAGATGTGGTATTTACGCTAAGTACCTACATTGAAAAATCATACGATTACGCTGTGCATTTGCTGCAAACTGACACTTGACTTTCCGAACTTGACTCTCCGAACGCGTCATATAGGTAGAAAACGTAGGTATTTAGAATTTTCAGGGTATAATTCAGAATTTATGTAAATTTTGATAACCGTTTTTCATTTTCCTATCAATTCATTTTGGTATCATTTTTAGGGTTCCGTTGCCAAATGGCAAAAAGCGGAACCCTTATAGATTCGTCATGTCTGTCTGTCTGTCTGTCCGTCCGTATTTCACAGCCACTTTTTTCCGAAACTATAAGAACTGTGCTGTTGAAACTTGGTAAGTAGATGTATTTTGTGAACCGCTTTAAATTTTTTACACAAAAATAGAAAAATAACAATAAATTTTGGGGGATACTTAGAACTGAAACTCAAAAAATGATTTTTCATCAAACCCATACGTGTGTGTTTATCTATGGATAGGTCTTCAAAAATGATATTGAGGTTTCTAATATAATTTTTTTCTTAAAGTGGTAAAATGTGTAACCCCTGTAACTTCTAAAATAAGAGAATGATAAAACTAAAAAAAATATATGATATACATTACCATCTAAACTTCCACCGAAAATTGATCTGAACGTGATTTAGTAAGTAGTTTTTTTTAATAAGTCATAAATCGTAAACCGCAATTTACTTTTCATTCAATCAACTCAAATATCAAAATTTTACTTGCTGCTATGGAACCCTTTATCGGCGAGTTCGGCTAGCACTTGGCCGGTTTTAATTTTTCTAACCTGAACATAAATCAAATAAAACTGGAATGCGTTTTGGGTTAGACCATACTTTGAGAACAAATTCTATCGAGGAAAGTAAAAGTCATCATGTATCGGATAACCGAAAATACTAGTTTGAATAGCCTAGAATAACGTATATGATTTTCAGAATACAGGGACTTCTCATTTTCAAAAAATCCGAACATCCTCTGGGACCCCAGCCTTAAAAGTAAAAAAAGCTAGCATTCTATATTAAAGTCAGTGACATCTGAGAATTTCACCTTAGAGTCCAAAGTCCCCTCTCCTACTTTACCTATCTAGTTACTCTTTCCAATGCACTTCGCTCGGTCTTCCGACATCCCCGGTAGTGAGACCATTTTTTTTTTGTTTTTTTTACGTGCGGAAATCACTTCGGATACCCCCTCTCGCCGGGCAGCGGGGGCGGTTATGTCGTGCATGAACTGACTAAAACCGCACGGTGTCCTGCCCAAGTCTCCATTGCCGGGCACCCCGGGTATTCCATAACTACGAGTACTATCCACAAAACTATTGTAGAGCCTGTAACTCTGGCAGTCTGCCTGCCTGTTACCTTTTCAATTATAGACGGCTGAACCGCTTTTCTTATCGATAGCTTATAACGTGAAGTAGAACATAAAATACTTTTTCATTTTGGAAAATAGTAATTATCCCTTGGTTGGAACTGTAGTCAGCATCTAGTCACAACAACAGCGTATATAAAATAGATAGGTATAATATATGTGTAATATTTCTTCCAAGCCGCCGATAATACCCAGTAGTCGGGTCTCTACTTCATACATATCGTATGTAGACGGTGTGTATAAATTAGTCGGTGAAGTGCCGCACGCTAATTGCACCACAACACAAATATTTAATAACAATCCCAGATCCTCCGAGATGACCACTTATCTGTTCAATTGGAATATTAAAATTAATAGAGTAGCTTTACGAATATATTTTTTAAATTTGTACATAATGAAATGTTTTTGCATTCTACAATAGTGATTCTAGTACACAGTTACATAAACAGTTTTGTAATATAATTAATTCTTCAGCCCTAAAAACCATTAAGTATGGTTTTAAACATGGGATCAAAGTAGGTATGTAGGCGTGATTTAATCCGGGTAAAATTTTTGGCGTGGTATCATCACGTATAAGTTTAAACACGACATAAATTTTATGTTATAATCTGAATTTCAGATTACCAATTAATCACAGAATTATTTTTTTCCATTCTTTATTTCCAAGTTGGTGGCTTGTGTACAACAATATTTTATCTTTTTCACTCTTAATACTTAACTTAATGTTTTAATGCTACTCATGAAAAAGTACGAGGACCTATTATTTAGAAGTTATTTTTATAGATAACTACTAAAATAAATAGTTATACGACCATAGAAAATCAACAACGCATATTTAGATTCCCGTTCAAATTAAACACAAAATTTGATGTGATTATGCGACTCCATGAATGTGTCTGTCCAAATTATCGCTGCACGATTGTTAAACATTATTACGTCGGGTGTTGTTTAATAGAAACAAAAATATCTGGCGGCGCGCCTCGTGTTTGATCTCGAGGTGTTCGCCCGTCGAGCGCGATTAGCCCTCTCTCAACGTATAATCAAATGTGCCTCGGGCTACCTTTACCATGGTCATAAAACATACCCAAAATAAACGCAGCTAGTACATTGCTTGCTAAGTTCAACAAAACTTCAACATATCGAAAGAAAACTTGAAATGTATGATGAACAAATCAATATAGTTGACAGATTGTTTTAAAAAAGCGACCAGTTGTATTGAACAGCGGCCGGCTTCGGCGGACGAAGCCTCTCATTTGGCCGCCATTTGTCGGCCATTTCGGTGCACCGATCATAAATGGAGCCTGCTCCGGGTCACGTTAGCGTCTCAGGAGAAAACGTGAAAAATCACACTTCGACGCATAAAATTACTATCGATATACAACGCGGTTTGTCTCTACATATTCAGGTTTTAACAAGATTCCGTTTTGCAATAGTTCTCGTGTGAGATTAACATTTTTGATGGTATGAAATGTTATTTCGAATTAGAGTAGGATAAGATAAAAAAAAAACAGAGATTATAACAGAAAATCTCTACAAAATTGAGAGGATGTCGCGAGTTGTATGCGTGAATGCTGAATAAACAAACAAGCTGACTTTAGCATTAAATAATATTAATTGGGATCAAAGGTTCAGGCAATAGTAAGTTATTTACTAAGTAGTACGTTAGGTAATATATCTCCAAAAAACACTGAACATAAAGTTTTGCAAAAGTTGTAATAACTGCTCTATTTGTTTTAGTACGGCTTACATTTTCGGTAAGATTCGACCTAGGCGTACGCAGGTCAGATATTTCAACGTAACTTCAAGATTTCCCGCCACCCACGAGCAAACATGAAAATCATTGAAAGTAAAATAAGCGACAGGTGTATGTGTACCCGTATTGTAGCAAGTAGAAATATGTGGTCTTTGCCCGTTCCATAGAAAAGATGCATGACTATTAGCAATTCTAAGTTAATTTTTAAGTAACTAAGGTAATAACTACAAGGATGGCATTCTGCTGAAGATGTAATCTTAAGTGCCTCGCAGTCACCCTGCCAATTATCTACAATTGCACCACGCTCATTAGTTTCCTTACATGATTTTTCAGGCATGCAGAATCCATCTTTTATTTACAAATATCATTAGACGTTTCCCCCTTATTTGGTAACCATGGATTAACAAAAACTGAATGTATACCTTTTTTTTTGTTGTGCGGAAATTCCTTCGGATACCCCCCCGCTGGCCAGCGGGGGCGGTTATGTCGGGCTTGAACCGACTAAAACCGCACGCCGTCTCGGGTCTACAGACGCCGGGGTGTAAGGTTACCCCTTTGATTATATATTTATATAATCAAAGGGTTAGCCATGGAGCATATCCCTCGCACTCCGACTGACCCTGGGCCATTCGCAGTGTCCCCTCTGAAGAGCAGAGGGGTACCTGGAGCGACCACCCTCCCACCCGTGGGCCTTGCAGGCCCGCCATACCCCGACCCCCTCGTGCAATGGGGTCAGCAGGCCCTGAAAAGGACCGGTCGGTCAGACTCTTGGCCGTTGACGTTGACGCCAGCTACTCCAGAGGAGCAATCAATGATGCGTCATCGCCCACGTTGCCCAGGGTGCACCAAACTTGGAGATAATCCAACCAGTCGCACCCCACTGAATGAATACCTACCGAAAACATTGAAAAATAAAGAAGTAGACATAGATTTGTTGTCAGCCTTCCTTAAGTGTGGTTATGCTGTAAAATGCATTTACCCCATCGAATTTGTAGTAACGTCTAGGTTGTGACGACTATTCATTTATACAGGATATAGTATGGCACGTACATTGTGAAATATATTAGACTTGACTTCATAACTTTGATCACTATCATAGACATAACATGCAGCATGCAGCAATGTACATGAACAAAGCATCACTTATGCTGTGACATCTTCAGGAGGTAATTACTTACTTCCTAGATTGAGTCAGCTCTTTCCAATTCTGTGAATATTTTAGACACGTCAAGTACAATCTTCATCCGAGCGCCTATCCCAGTTGCATCCAACAGCTTGGATTTTGGAGCCCGGAGTTTGCCCTCCTATTTCTTCTTTCCATGATTTGACTTGGTTCGCTTTTACAGTAGCGACAGCCATCTAACCTCCAAGACACAAAAGCCGCCACTGCCTTATTCGTCAATGACTCACCGACTTGCAAGAGAAGTTGACTTGGGGTCCGAAGATCTTCTTGAGGCCAAGGGGCCTCTTGGTGTATGGACACCACACGGCAAGAACATTGATTAGAAATTTAAAGAAGTAAGCACCGGCTCTAAGGTATGACCCTCCATGGAAGCAAGCTAGCAATAGACAAATTTTCTATTTCAGGTCTCCTTTATGGGTAGATTTGATATGCTGCGACACTGCTGCTAAACGGATATGAGTCCAATGTATTCAGTGCTCGTCCGTGGCGCAGGATCATTTGCGAAGTTATCATCAGCCCTAGTTAACCAACGCTCCGGGCTCATCGTACGTCAGACGGGACGAACGAGCCTCTCACAAAAATTATATACCGCAGTACAAGGCCTTGGCGGCTAAGTACTTTCGGAATTATTTATTTCACTTAAAGTGCATCGTAAACGTTGTAAGCGGCGTTCACTGAAGACAGACGACTTAAGACGCTATACGATGCCGCAGATTTCATTGGTAGAGTATAAATGAATTTACCAAGAAGTGTAAAATTATTGGGCTCTTATTAACGTTTAGTTAAGGACCCATAAGGCGGGCTGTTATTTATTAACGGGCCGTATAGTTAATACTAGAAAGCGACTTTGATTATCGAAGTAATAGTTCCTCGGTACTCTGATAGTGTAAGATTGTGAAGCCAACCATGCCCTATCGGTAATGTAGGTACCGATTTATTATTTGCTGCCGAATTATAGGTAGGTACTAGGAGCGGCCACATTATAAGTAGAGACAAACCAAAGATGTCCCTCGTGTACTACTTAAGGAAGTTGGGAGAATAAAATAGAATTGGAAAGAAGAATTACGGTCTCTGGCATTCTTTTAAAGCCGATGTTAAGTGGTGGATACAATCCAGGCATATCCGGTACCATTCATGCTGAATAACATTGCTCAAATAAACGTAACTAGATGGATGGATCGATTTTTGTCACTCTTTCACGCAAAAACGGTTAAACGGATCTGGAGTTCCAGATCCGTTTAACTACTAACTAGTTAATTTGGCACAGAGATAAATAATATTCTGGATTAGCACATAGTGCTACTTTTAATTCCGAAAACAGGTTCCTGTGAGTTGCGGGTAACTGATCCTGTTATTAGTGTTCCATGCGGGCGGAGCGTGTCATAAGGAAATATTTTTCATCATTTCATTTTATCTTATCACCTTTTTCATGTGCGATGTTGCCATTGCCTTTCAGTTGTGGAAAAATCTTACAATAAGTCAAACATGTTGGAATGTTGTGAGAAATATTTGTACCTACTTATGTTATTCTAGACGCTAGGGTGATAAACAAGGGCATTCTCTTTAATCTTTAATGAATTAAACTTTTTTGTTGAGCTGAGTCAGTTGAGGAAAGAGAAGCGGGCCAGTGGTAGGTAACCATGAAATCTAAATATATAACATGTATACGCAAAAACTATTGGTAAATTAAGAAAGCTGTAAGCAAAGGGTCTTTTCGAAATATTATTTAGCAAAACACATTCCTCATCCTTAGCCGTAATGAAACAAGAAAGCAAACCACCATCATACTATAAGTTACCGTAATTACTAAAGGAAAGATAATTTCAGTTTTGAGATGTGCCGGCGCAGATCGAGCCTTCGCAGACGTGTCGGCGCAGCCAGAAAGAGACGAAGCACGTAAGTAAGACGAGGACATGATACTCGAAAATTATACCCTCTTCGTCTTTTTCTTTAGTGTAATTAAAGCAGCCGATGATTGTAGAAATTACGGCCTGTTTGTTTGTGATCTTATTAGTTTAGAGTTGAAGAAACCGGTATTAATTGGTATCAGCGTACCATAGATATGTTAAACCAATGCTGGCTTAGCTTTGGCCGCGACTTCACCCACGTAAGCCTAGTAAGTAAAATAAATAAATAAATAATAAATAAATAAATAAACATTCTACGACATTCTATACAGCGCTTTTTAGAACCAACATAACCATAGTTTAACTAGCTTGTGTTATGGGTTCTAGAATGCGGATAAACATACTTATATACTTTTTTTTGTAAATACATACATATTATACATAGAAACACCCAAACCAATGCAAATAGACATATTCATGCATACAAATATTTGCACTGAGCGGGAATCGAACCCGCCGCGCCCCCTGTAGTAGCAGTCGAATGCACTACCGCTACGCCACAGAGGCCGTCAATAAATATTACGTAACTTCAACTTTTATTGTCTTCTTGTTTAGGTTGCATTCAAAGCTTGCACTTTGGAGCCCGGTCTCCTACTTCTCCTTTCCTTAACTTGGTTTGGTTGGTTTTTACGGGAATGACTGCCGTCTGACCACTTAACCCCCGAGAGGGAAGTCTACGTCAGGGCCTCGTTCGTAAGTCAGTAGGTTTATCGGCTTGTATGTGAGGTTGACTTGGATTATGAAGATCTTGGTGGGTGACCCACCACTACCTAAAAACATTGAGAAAAAAGCCTTTTTTCTGTTAACATACAGCCTACACATAGAAACACTCAGAACAATTATACAAATTTACATAGGTCAGGTAGGTTACGCCCTTGACTCAGCAGTCGAACGCTCTATCGCTACACCACACAGGTCCTCATGCGTGTGTAGAGGGATTTCCGCACGTAAAAAAAAAAAAAAAAAAACACAGGTCCTCATATAATATTATTAGCGGTTGCCCGCAGCTCCGCTCGCGCGGAAATTTGATACCGTTCCCGCTTCCCTTGGGAACCTATTCTAGGGATAAAAAGCGGCCAAGTGCGAGTCGGACTCGCCCATTAAGAGTTCCGTAGCAGCAAGTAACATAATAATGTTTAATAATTTTTATATTTCACTTGATTGAATGAAAGATAACTGCGGTTATATTTTTGACGACCTATCCATAGATACCACACGTATTGTTGTGACGATAAAAAAAATGTTTGAGTTTCAGTTCAAAGTATGGGGAACCCCCAAAGTTTATTGTTTTATTTCTAATTTTGTGTGAAAATCTTAATGCAGTTCACAGAATACATCTACTTAACAAGTTTTAACAGCATAGTTCTTATAGTTTTGGAAAAAAGTGGCTGTGACATACGGACGGACCGACAGACAGGCATGATGAATCTATAAGGGTTCCGTTTTTTGCCATTTGGCAACGGAACCCTAAAAAGTAGCCTATATTTTATTCCAAACTAAAATCTATCCCTGTCCCAAATTCAAGATCCAGTCAGTCATTAAAGCTTCATTGAGTGACAAACATTCAAACTTACAAACATTTTCGCAAACTTTCACCTTTTAATAAATAAAATATATAATAAAAATAATATAAATAGGATAGTAGGAATTTGTCTGGAGTAATGGAGTAATAGAGGATAACAAACACAGATTACAGGATAAGATATTCACAGTTATTCATGCAAACACATTTACTTTTTAAAATAGCCTGTGAATATATATGCTTGCTGGCTGTATCTATAATTTAATGCATTTTATCTTCCAGTCTCATTCTGAGGCCTAAAAAGACATAAGTTTCTCTTTAGTAAACACTTGACTTATGAAGCCCTTACTTTTGATTATAAGTAAAGAATTTTATTATAGAATCGCATACCATTGACCTCAGAGTTGCTTCTTTATTTTCACAAGAGTGCTCTAATGTAGCGATTAAGTGCTGCTGCAGAAGTAAGTTTTATTGAAACAAAAAATAAAACAACAGTTATGAGTTTACATTAGGCCTTACATAAAACCTCATTTTAATAACCGCCACCTACAAATGGAAATTAAATATGCATTAAACTGTTGCAATTAACTTGTACCTATACTTTCGCGATATATCTACTTAATATAAGATATTATATCTAAGAGTAAATTAAAATCAGTCACTAGTTATATTTGTAAAATAAAACAAATGACAAAAAAAAAAAAGGTATCAATAATTACGTATTAAGACCCGAGACGGCGTGCGGTTTTAGTCGGTTCAAGCCCGACATAACCGCCCCCGCTGGCCGGCGGGGGGTATCCGAAGGGATTTACGCACGAAAAAAAAAGGGTATCAATAATTAACCGATTAAAACCGCACGCCGCCTCGGGTCTTCAGACGCAGGGGTGATGACCGCTCCCACTGGCCGGCGGCGGGGGGCATCCGAGGGGATATCAGCACGAAAAAATAAGGTATCAATAATGTAACTTGTTCGTCTAGTTTTATTCTGAGCGTGTACCTTTTTTTTTTTTCGTGCGGAAATCCCCTCGGATACCCCCCCGCCGGCCAGCGGGGGCGGTTATTATGTCGGGCTCGAACCGACTAAAACCGCACGCCGTCTTGGGTCTACAGACGCCAGGGTGTCAGGTTGCCCATAGAGCATATCCCTCGCACCCCGACTGACCCTGGGCCATCTCCGGTTTCGAGATGGCCCCCTCGGGTTTGGGAACCACGGTGTCCCCGTCTTGCCCCGGTTTGGGTGAGGGGCGCTAGTCGCCCCTCCGTCCTGCTTCTGCTGGGGTGACAGGTGGCCTCACCCGCCACCCCCAGGCCTGCGCTCATGGAGGACGGAGGTCGTTAAGTGACCTCCGGCGCCTGAGTCGCCAGCGACGCGCGGCGAGCAAGTTGCGGGCTCGGCGGGCCGGGAGAGTTCTAAAAATCTCTCCCGGGCGCGCTCCGCCATCTCCTTCGCGAGCATTACATGCTCGCAGAAGGAGGTGGCGGTGGCCCACGCGCTCGCGCTCCGCACCATTGCCGCAATCATGCTGCCGAGCGAGAGGACTTCCACCCCGATGGCTGCCACAAGGTCACGCCTCGGTGCCTCCCACGCCGGGCAGTCTGCCAGCGTGTGCAGCCCTGAGTCCTCGCTCGCGTCGTAGTGATGACACTCAAGCGTTGGCTCCTCTCTGATCTGATACAGGTGGTTCCCGAAGCACCCCTTCCCGGAGATCACCTGCATCAGTAGGTACGAGAGGCTTCCGTGTCGCCTCTCTAGCCAATCCTCCATGATGGGCCTCACCGCCGCTATTGCGGCGTGCCCTGCGCTTGGTCGCCCAAGTCGTTCCTTCCACTCCACCACGATGGCCTGGCGGAGCTGGGACTGCATGGCCTCGATTTCACGAGGCTCGGGGTTCTGTCCCTGCTCCCGCGCCTCCTTTCGCCACTGGTACAGTTGCGAAAGGGCTCTCGCCTCCAGGTCCCATGGTCAAGTTCCGGCAAGGAGACTCGCCGCCTCGAAAGAGATCGTGCGGTACCCGCGGATGACCCTGATGGCCATCACTCGCTGCGGAGCGCGCAGCATCCGCAGACTTCTGGGCTTCAGGGCCTCCGCCCATATTGGGCACCCATACAGGGCCATGGACCGCACGATCCCCGCGTAGAGTCTCCTGCAGGAGTCATCGGGCCCCCTCATGTTGGGCAACAGCCGAGCCAGAGCGAGAGCTGTGCCCTTCAATTTGGGGGCCAGACTTCGGATGTGCTCTCCGAAGTCCCATCGGCCGGCGAGCACGAGCCCCAAATATTTCATTTGGGGCTTGATGCCGATGCGATTTCCTCCCACGATGACACTGGATCGGGTGGCTTGCTCCGAGGCCCATGAAAGAACAGGGCCTCGGTTTTATGCAGAGCCACCTCGAGACCCAGCCGCCGGATCCGCTCAACGACTAGATTCCTGGTACCTACTTGCCATTGTACCTACTTTAAGTGAATTAACACCAGGACCCAAAAGTGTACCGAGGCATGCCTTATCCGTTGTTGTTAAGCTCAAAATTTGTTAACGACTCCACCGATTTGTATTGTCTTTTTCATTGTGTTCATTAGGACAAAGTTTACATAAAACTGGGTGTACGGGGAGCCCCACCAAGATCTTCAAGCCAAAGTCAACGTCACCTACTAGGTGGTACAGTCGCCATCGGTATTAGCTTAACACATTCCAAATTATAAACCACTTTAACTCTTAAGCTTTACACACAAGAATAAAAAAAAGCGGCCAAGTACGAGTCAGACTCACCCATGAAGGGTTCCGTAGCAGCAAGTAACATAATTATGCTTTTTTTTAAATTTTATATTTGAGTTGATTGAATGAAAGCTAAAGTGCGTTTTACGATTTATGATGAATTTAAAAAAAACTACTTACTAGATCTCGTTCAAACCATTTTTCGGTGGAAGTTTACATGGCAATGTACATCATAATTTTATTTTTATTTTTATCATTTTCTTATTTTAGAAGTTACATGGGGGGGGGGGGGGGGCAGATATGACGAATCTATAAGGGTTCTGTTTTTTGCCATTTGGCAACGGAACCCTAAAAATGAAAAATATTAAAGTCGTCCGCTGAAAATTATTTATTGATTTATTTCAATGAAAAGGTCTTTTGTAAATTTTTCAGTGTTTAGCAACTCCTGAGGGTGACAGTATACCAGCTAATTAATGGACGAGGCTCTGACGCAGGTTTTCCTCTCCGGGTTGGAAGGTTAGGCGGCAATCCCTCCGCAAAGAGTAGGCGTGTGGACCCCGGGCTCTAAAGTTCAAGTTTTAGATAATAGCCGGACTAACGATGTGATGATCAACGATGAAAGAAAATTTTCGAAAATCCTCTCGAAATGTTGTTACACAGATGACGCAATGACGCCGAACACCAAACTATAGTTTTTGATAAAATTGTGTTAAGATAATCACCTTTGGTATATATAAGCACATTAACCGGATTGCTGGCAACCCGCCCCACATTTACCATGAGCTAATGAGCACTCACTTGACGTGATGGATGAGCGCCAAGCACCCAAATTTGTTTGATTAGCCGTGCGCTTAGCCAGTGTAAGTTCGAGGTAGAATCTTGTACGTCTTGGATGAGACGCACATTCAGATGTAGGAGAAATAAATTGGGGAATTATCACAGCGCAAATAGAATTAGATATCAATGACTAATAAAAAAATTGTTTGCTGGACTTAACCAGAAAACTTATAGAAGCTAATTCTATTAAACGAGCAATATACGTCTATACTAATATTATAAAAAGGAAAGATTTGTTTACTTGTAATCCAAAAATTCTGAAACTACTGAAATGATTTCAAAAACCGGCCAAGTGCGAGTCGGATTCGCTCATGAAGGGTTCCGTCGCAGCAACTAAAATTGTTATATTTGAATTGACTGAATGAAAGGTAAATTGCGGTTTATAATTTATGACGTATAAAAAAAACTACTTACTGGATCCCATTCAAACCAATTTTCAGTGGAAGTTTACATGATAATGTACATCATATATTTTTTTTAGTTTTATCATTCTCTTATTTTAGAAGTTACACACATTTTACCACTTTGGAAGTGTCTCTCGTGCAAACTATTCAGTTTAGAGAAAAATGATTTTAGAAACCTCAGTATCATTTTGGAAAACCTATCCATAGATACCCTACATGTACGGGTTTGACGGGAAAAAAAATTGAGTTTCAGTTCTAAGTATGGGGAGTCCCCAAAATTTATTGTTTTACTATTTTTGTGTGACAATCTTAGTGCGGTTCACAGAATACATCTACTCACCAAGTTTCAACAGCATAGTTCTTATAATTTCGGAAAAAGTGGCTGTGACATACGGACGGATAGACAGACAGACATGACGAATCTATAAGGGTTCCGTTTATTGCCATTTCACAACGGAACGCTAAAAAGCAATGCTTAGAAATAATTACAAATCTTTAAAATATAGAACCGACTCTATAAATGAAACAAACTCTAACAGTGTTCGTGCAGTAACTACACTCAGACTATCAGTGAAACATACAAAAGGCATTCCCACTGGAGATGGTACTCACAAAAGTCGAGGCGATGGCTGTTGGCGAAGAGAACGTTTAATGCCAATTACCATAACTTTCTGCTGAAATGAATACAAACCACTTACTGACTTAACTTTGAACAATTTAAGAAACTTTAAAGGTAAACTAACAGACAATTAATGGGCAAAGGCAATGCAAATTATTTGATTGCTCTTAAATATTTAAAGTGACCTTTGCACACAAGTCCTAATTTATGAAATTCTCCTTAGGGATCCTTCGTCATTTTTGTAAACCCATTTAGTGCGATACATGCCTAGTAAGGGTATTTTGTGGAGACTAAAAGTAATAATAACAATTAGTTCACAGCATTTAAGACGATTACAATATTACATTACATGAATTTGATTCTTATTAGGTATACAAAATTAAATTATAGGCACCTGAGCTTTATTAGGCCACCTTACACCCCTGAAGACCCGAGACGACGTGCGGTTTTAATCGATTCAAGCCCGACATAACCACCCCCGCTGGCAGCTAGTATTCAATATATCACGAGTATATGACATAAGATAAGGTATAACACAAGACAGACATCTTAAATTGCTAATGATGAAAAAAACTATAGTTGTGAAGAGAAGATGAGCAGAATGAGAAGCCTCTCTGTGTGTGAAGTGATGATGTCAGTGTGTGAAGGTGAGAGGTTGAGCAGGACGGTTTACCTTGGTACATTCAGCATATTTTCGATTTCCTCGTATGACAGTTTATGTAGGTTTTCATAAAGTTTACTGTTGCATTTGTTTAATGAATACAGGTCGATAACCTTATTTATTTTACCAAATAGATAAGGGCCGAGGAAACAATAGTAGCTATTGACATAAGCATGTCTAAATACGGCCTCTCTAGATTCGGTGCGAATTTTCGTCTTTGTATCTCAGTCATATGAACGCTTAATTCAGAGTGTTGCCTTACTGTCGTGAGTAGAATAAAAACCGACGAACCGTGAGAACGTCACATGACTGGTATCGGAGGAAGGTTGGGTATCGATATGGACGAAAGGTACAGACTTTAAGTATCGCCCTTTGGGCTACTTCTGATGGTTTTAGCGTCGTCTTGGGCACTCAGCCCCAAATCGTTAAACAGTACTGAATAATAGACTGACCAAGCGCCAGGTAGAATCGCTTAATCAAACTTTCAACATGTCTCAGTCTAGAGATAAATGGATTTATATAGGCAGGCACTAACGCTGGCTATGATGCTGGCATATACCTACTTTTGGCTTCCTCTTCTTTCATAACCGTTTTCATACAGGTATGCTCAACGGTTGTCGTCTCACACTTCACCTGGTCTTTTTTATGTCCAAATCAAACGAAATAAAGTTGGATAGCGAAATCGATAAAATGACGATGATGATGAATGAGATAGGTAGGTAGATACTTTGTGTTATATATTTTTTAAATATTTTTATTTCTTTTTTTTTTATATTTAGGACACGTCAATTTTACTTCACCTCGCCTGATGGTAAGCTGAAGTTAAAGTCTAATCAAGAGGGTCATCATTACATACACGTACCATGTTAACAATGGTGGCACTCAGCTTGACGGTCTCATCAGCAATCGTGCACGGTGGTACTGTAGTGTTCGGACCTCGTCCCACACACTACGGTTCGTTTCCTGGCCATCATGTGTCAGAGTTTAAATAAAAATACTTTGTCATTCAAATTTAGCTTAGGGAAGAAAAACAATTGCTGCGTGGAGCTGCATTCGGCTGTGCGGCTGACAGCGGGCGACTAGACGCGCCGCCCGGGTCCGCCGGCCGAAGAGAAGATATAATTGTAATTAAATTAGGCTCAGTCCTTGAGCGGAGTTCGCGATTCCCTAGTTCGCATTAAAATAATAATATACGCGTAAAAACCTCCCTAAACTCGTTAAAGGAAGCTTTTGTTGATATAATAAATGCCCATATAAATTTCTTCCTCTGTGTTTATCTTATTATCTACACGAGGTATTGTGGCGTCCAACCCCCGGACGCTACAACTGGTGGAGGAACGCCGGTTTCCATACAGCTGGTGGTTGCTACAGCTACAACTGGTGGAGTCGCTGCGGTCCATACAGCTGGTGGTTGCTACAGCTACAATTGGTGTGGAGGAACGCCGGTTTCCATACAACTGGTAGAGGTGCTGGTTGCCACAGGAGCTAGTGGTTGCTACAGCTGGTGAAGCGCTAGTTTCCGCAGAAGTCGGAAACGCCAACATTCTGCAGTTGGCAGTGAATGGATCGATCCCGTACCGTTTGAAGAAAGACGTCGTGCGACAATTGGAGCGACGCATTTATCAGTATCGTTGTTTATTTTGCTTTTATGTGCTTTTATGTGATATTATGTGCTCAACGAGAAGATGGCTATGATGGTGGCTTGTTCCAGAATGTTTCAAGAGCATTGTCAGTTGCCTGCGGGTCAATAGGGCCAATAAGGACTATAAGTCTTAGTAGAATTATAATTCACGTAGTGAATAACGTGTTATCTTGAACGGACTAAAACCGCATTACGTACTAGCGTAACTAGTAACTAGTAGTATTTTATTATTAATATGTGTTCTCTATTTATTTCATATTGCTGCGCTGCTGAAGATAAATAGATTTGTTTTGTTTGTTATGTTCATGATGTTCTAGCGTAGGAGTTAGGCAATTATTTTTTTGTCCAATATTGAGAGTTGTGATCTAAACTTTGTAAGAGAGTCAAATCGTTATGGACATAAGCGCCGACGATGATTGAAAGGTAGTTTTCGATCAGACTTTTCTTTATAGAGTAAGTTCTTTCTCTTTAATATTGTTTTAAAAATAATTTAGTAATGTGTAGGCGACATAGTCTATGCTTCACATGCATAATGTGTAAGGACAGATCAAGTTATGTCATCTTTCTTTTTAGTTAGGTAGGTCTTAAAAGTACTGTGTTACTAAGTCCTTTCAGGGCAAACCTTAAAATGTATCGGCAAGTGATACCAATAACTTTTCTTTGATGAGGCTGATTGTGGTCAGGTTTCTTTTAACCTGGGTTTTTTGCCTGGCCAAGAATGAAGCAATTTTTCTTTGTTCGTGTTTTTCAGTATTTATTACAGTTTAATTGCTATAATTTGAAATTCTACTATCGTTTACTAATTATTACAAAGATTGCTTCGTTATTCCCATTGTAAGGGACAATTCGCATAATTTTTTTTTTGTGTCCCAGATTTAGTTTATCTAGGGTTCGATGTAACTGTCACATGAATGACCAGTAAGGGCGTAGCTGCTGTAGTGTTCGGACCTCGTCCCACACACTACGGTTCGTTTCCTGGCCATCATGTGTCAGAGTTTAAATAAAAATACTTTGTCATTCAAATTTAGCTTAGGGAAGAAAAACAATTGCTGCGTGGAGCTGCATTCGGCTGTGCGGCTGACAGCGGGCGACTAGACGCGCCGCCCGGGTCCGCCGGCCGAAGAGAAGATATAATTGTAATTAAATTAGGCTCAGTCCTTGAGCGGAGTTCGCGATTCCCTAGTTCACATTAAAATAATAATATACGCGTAAAAACCTCCCTAAACTCGTTATAGGAAGCTTTTGTTGATATAATAAATGCCCATATAAATTTCTTCCTCTGTGTTTATCTTATTATCTACACGAGGTATTGTGGCGTCCAACCCCCGGACGCTACAGTACCTACCCGGCCGAATTTTGTGACAAATTTGTATCATCAAATTTCTACCACCAGTTTTGAATGAATGATATTTTCTCACCCGTATAATATCCTAATCAAACTTAAAAGTCTTCAAAGCTAAATGTTTTGCACTTCACAATTAGTGGGCATTTTATCTTTGCAGCGCCATCTGTTATAGAGTAGACACATTATAATTAGTTCCTTATTTCTGGTATTATTATACAAACCACAGTAAACGTAATATGTGTTCACAACAATTAATAAATCGTAAACGGCAAAAACGTTTCCGTTAAATTAAATTACATTCCATTTACAATGTTGTACAACAGTGAATTACAATCAATTTGCCACGTTGCGTTTATTCACCCCTTTGGTATTGTGGCCGCCGCGGCCCCCTGTTCCCTACACAACAGAGACAATATGGTGTGACGCTGAGTTTTGCGTCACGCCGACTTCTCGACGACCTAAACTTGTAATCGAAGGGGACGATCTACGTTTGTCATCCTACCCTGCGAAATTTCAGTCAAACGAATACCTGCTCTAACTCTATCGAAAAAAAGTAACATTTCGAATAGCACTCTTTCTGCAAGCATCATAAATTTTATAGCATTTTAATACAGCCATAACAACACAACAATAATAGGGTAAATGTTTTGGTAAGCCATAAATAAATTGAATTACGTCCCGCTGAAAGAAGACAAATTCGGGGACACAATTTAATGCCGTTAATAAAACACATTTTTGACAATAAATATACTGGAAAACGAGAGTTACAAAATTATTTTCGGTTGATAATTTTACTTTTATTAACCATTCCTGACAAACATTATCTATAGTTACATAATACTTAAATTTACTAAGACAATAAATAATTTTAATGGTTTTACAGTCATCGTCGATAAGCTAGCATATAATATGTACTATGTACTTCTTTAACGCGTCAGATTGTAAGCTGGTGAAATCTTGTGAATATAGAGAGAAACATGTCACATCACGTTCATCATGTCTTCCGTAAATTATGAAAAAACAAAGTCTATCCGTCTCACTCACACATTCCCCTTGGGTAGGCAGAGAAAAATTGCCCACTGCTTCTGCTTCTGCCGGGATTTCCGCACAAAAAAATAAGGTACGTACTTCAAGAGCTTCCTCTATAATATAAAGTATGTTATTTATTATAACTAATTAATTAAATGAAATTACTGATTGCATCTTGTTTTTTGTTCCAAACTACTGGGCATAAGGGCTGCTTTTAAAATATACTCTATTTTAAATAATATTAGTGGTGCCCGCGGCTCCGCCTGCGTGAGATACTGATCCCGTTCACATGACCCATAGATACCTATTCCCGAGACAAAAAGTAGCCTATAAGCTATTCATACCCTTTCAGCCGTTCTTGTGTGAAAGATCATCATTCATCCATCCATACATACATCCATTCATCCGTACAAACTTTTACATTAATACTACATATCAGTTGCACTTTTTTTTTATGTTTAGGACACGTCAATTTGACTTCACCTCGCCTGATGGTAAGCTGAAGGTAAAGGCTCAGGAAAGAGGGTCACCATTACATACACGTACCATGTTAACAATGGTGGCACGACGGCCTCATCAGAAGAGGATTGTCGTCGCAGCACCGCGTGAACCCACCGGTCCCACTAGTGCTGCGACCACAATCCCCCTGCCCGGCTATGCACTTGCTGACCCCTGAACGCAATCAAATCGAAATTGGATTACTGTGGAGGGTTTTTCGCTATCGTGCACGGTGGTACCCACCCGGCCGAATTTTGCGACAAATTTGTGTCATCAAATTTCTACCACCAGTGCATAAGCAACATGTCAAACTTTACTTTAATGCTGTTCTGTTTAAACTTTTCTAGAACTAATTTAATACAGTTGGTCATTACATTTAATACCTACTCAAACGTAAAGTAAAACACATTTTCATTGCATATGCCAGTACATTTGAGTGTACGACACAGGAGTGTCTGCCGTGCAGCCGTGGAGCACGACAGAAAACAATCGCAGTGTTTGCTTGCGCCGGCTAATGGGCCATTACTCGGCCTTGCACGACGCAGCACGCGAGCGCTTTAGATAACACCCTAATTGACGACTTATTACTATAAGTTTTTAAATTTAAGTATAAACAATATGAAACAAATTGAGTTAATTATTCTAAAAAAAAATCTTGACATTTTGGCACATGCAACGAAGCAAATTTAATATATAGTACCCGACGCTTGGGTTGGCACATCGGGGATCGACATCGGACTGACAGTTTGATATGTTTACATCCCTGATGTTGACCTGATGTTCGATAGAGAAAGCGCTCTACAAAATCGAAGTAAGCCGATCTTAGCCGCACTCTCACTCTCACTTTTTCCGACGACAACACTTAGTACTTTACGAGTCATTATCATAATTCGAACGCCTATCTGGGTTGCATCCAAAGCTTGTACATGGACCTCAAGGTCCGCTCTACTACTCATATATCTATAATGTTATAAAATTGTAAATTAGTTGTGTCTGTACATTAGTGGTTTTAAAAAAGACCTAACATAACTCTCCCCGTGACCATGGCTGCTGAAAAGCAACTGAAACGTCGGGATCAATGTAAAATATAAAATAACATAAAATAAATCGCGACAGTGTCCGTTAAAAATAGTTTTATTTATATATAAAAAATCGTTCATTTAACATAACCCTATTATGTTAAATGAACGATTCTGAATACAAATGTATTTTTTTGGAATTCTTGTCTGTCTGTTTGTCCGCGATGAACGCAGAAACTACTTAACGGATTTTGATGCGGTTTTTTATTAGGAAGGTCTTGGTCAAACTTAAAATCTGCCGTACGGTAGATTGCAATTGGTTAAGTAGAACCAGAGATACCACCAAAAAACGATAACTAACCGCCGCTCAGCTGCGGACATCAGTTTATCGTTTCTATGATTTGGTTCAACTTAGAATTTAAGGAAGCGAGTGCCGTCTGACCCCTCAACCCCCAGAGGCAAGCCCAAAGTCTCTTTCCGTCAATCAGCAGATGTACCTGCCTCCAGGCTTGGAACTCACAGTTCTTCGTGGGGACCCCATTCAGCCGATTGTTTGGCATATGCGATGAAACAAAATAACTATGAACTCAACTTAAAACTATAAAGGCCTCTTGGAAATCCAGTAGGTATAGTCAAGGACAAAAGTTTGTTAACACTAAATATTTACAAACCTTTTTTTACAAAGGAATACATGTACCAATTGTGGATATTAAAGTACTTTTATAATCCCCCGAGGACAAAGTAAATATTATGCATATTTTATTCATTATTTTATTAAAGGGTTACGAGCTAAGTTGATCAATAGATTAGAATTTGTTTAGAGACTTCTGTCGTTGACTGTACTTACTGCACACGATTTGTGAATTTTATGTTCGGTGTAGTTTTCTGTTCACTATACTTTCCTACCTTAGTGTTCTGTGTTCGTAGATAATATATCAGCATTATGCAAATGAGTTAAGTACGTATATACTTAACAGCATGTGCAGCATTTATGCTGAGAAGTTTAGGATATAAGACCCGGTTATAAGTTGTTACTCTTTGTTTTACTGAGCATCTCCTCAATAAAAAACTTTACTTTCGTTCTTTCTTACTATTTTTCTTCAAAACTAATTTGTGATTTCCGCACGATAAAAAAAAAAAAAAAGGTATATTAGCTTTTCCGGAAGATTTTTCAAAAATCTTCTGTCCAGTAGGTATACGGGTGAAAACGTTAAGTGTGTCCAGACGATTTTTTCATAATTTTTAAAGACATTGCAAAACTTAAAACTGATAGGGAAACTGCATCGCTTAATCTATAAAATGACATATAGTATAATAATAAAGATGATGATGACTAAAAAGAAATCAGCCAAATCAGTCAAGCCGTTCCCAAATGATGGTCATTTGAGAACGCCTTGACTGATTTCTTTTTAGACTTAGATTAGACATTTTGTGGTACTAGTAGCTATATTTTCTGAATGTTACGTGTTATTTAACAAGAATGTAATTTAACCGTATGTATTTTAATGAGTTGTCTTGTCATTTAATTTATTTTTATAAAACATCAATGTGGTTTTATTCTGTAGCTGTTTACTAACAGAAAAATTAAATAGTGTTGAATGATTTACAGATCTTGTTTCTAGTGATGTAACCCTCCTGTTGTAACGACACGGTGAAAATTCGAGCAATCCGGCTATAAGAGTACTTTTTTTCCGACTACACTCACGGTTTCTCAAAGATAAAAATAAAGGAAATGGGGTCATGGGATAATCGGTCATGGGATACAATACTTTACTCAGAAGATTTTGCACTATAGACGAATTTACACAACTCTAAGTGAAACTCCAGGCTTAGTATACATTAGTCATTGTTCACAACTAACAGACATTACTAAAGATTTTACGTTTCATATTATCATACGAAACGTAAAATCTATACCTACATATAACATGGAATATTCGGAACAATACCTACATAATGATTTTTTTACGGCAACATCGTCTGCGTGAATGTCAATGTCGTTATCGTGATCGCGAATAAATCACACATTAACAAGAAAGTACCTAATTAAGTAATATCTTTCGCCAGGTATTCGGGTATCATTAAAAGTATTAATAATATGGATATAAAAGAGATATACATACATTGTAATAAAATATAACAACATTATATTCATCTTTATAAAACTACCATGGAAAGAAACTATAAAAAAGTTTAAGCATGTACTTATTGTTGAAACAATAAATTCATCAGATTTATGCGGGCCCCATAAATGTCTTGCTCCACGCAAGGAAAGTGTGAACTGTTGTTAGCGGTTATATCGCACAAACGTGGGATATTTATTTAAGAGCGTAAGGATAAGGCGGGAGCGGGAAAGCAAACTGTGCACTCACAAAGGAAATGGCCCAAAACTAATGTGGACTTGTGCCTATATTGTGTGGCCACCCGACACCTACGCTCTCCCTTTACAAGTGCTAAGATGCGATGGCTGGCTGGAAAGGACTTATAATAAATAGATATAATATTGACATATGTGTCAAATTGCGCTTTTCCTGGTTCGGACATGTGATGCGTAGGAATGAATGGAATTTCGTAAAGAAGGCTTTAAGTATGCAAGAGGATGGTTACAAGGGGAGAGGAAGACCTAGGAGAGAATGAATGGATGAAATCCCTATGTGAAAGGAGTGAGTATTGAGATGACTGCAAGCAGAGATAATGAAAAAATGCCAAATATATGTTGGACTGACCCCCAAAATATGGAATGAGGGTAACGAAGACAATGATGATTGGCATTATACGACGAATCATCGCTGACGGTTTAATTTCGCTTATTATGGCGTAAGTCACAAAACAAAGTAACTGTTACAATACATACCAAACTACAGTCTTCTGTTCAAAAATCTATAAAGTTGCTTTTTTTTTAAGTTTATTATATTGTTTTACAGCTTTCATCTGAAATGCTACCTACTCATCATATCGTAAAACGAAATGTGGCCATATTAAAATCGGGAAGGAAATCGCGTCTTAATGTCTTCAATGGAAGTTTTATGAGGTTGTAGCGTTAGTGTGAATTTAGTGAACCAATATTTACCGGGCTCAGAGTGTTGCCTTCTCCTAGCAAATGTGCCGGAACCCTCCGGAAATAAAGTGAACGGCAATTTGCTCGATTACTTACTTTAGATGAAATATTTGGCCGTTCTGCTTGGTGCCTTACGTGAGTGTTGTACGAATTGAGCGGCACTTTTTCGAGACTTACTGCACGTACAGTCAGTGACAAAAGCAATAAATTTAATTCAATTTAATAAATTTACGAACTTTACATGAAAAATAATAACGAAGTGAAAATAATTGCGTTCAATTAAATTTAAACGGGGTCTCATGTTTTACTTAATGATATTTAACGGGTAAACGTTTATATACAGTTCAATTCGATACTTCATCGTCATCATCCGAGTGGCAGTCACCCTCCCCCACTCCTCTCCTTCTTCTTTCGATCCAACGTTAGTTATTTTAACACAAAATAATTTATCAAAGTCGGTCTTTTTTCATCCCTCATCAAAAGATTTAGATCGGAAAAAGAGAACACCTAGAACGGGACTTGGACCCGCGACCAGTCCCTTACAGGGGGAATGCTCTGACCAGCTGAGCTATCTAGACACGTCCCAGATATTCGAAACTCTCCGATATATTATATACGTCTTAAGGCGACGCTGGAGCCATCTACCGTAATTCTTGCGAACTACGAAAACAATGATACCTTTACAGTCATTTTTAAACATTGTCTTTTGATGACTCCGCCTAATTAATTCAATTAATTTTTTAAGCATTTTGTATGCTTACTTTTTCTAAAGATTTAGATTAAAAAAAGAAAATTTAATGGAATGGAATTTCGAATATCTAGGTCGTGTCTAGATAGCTCAGCTGGTCAGAGCATTCCCCCTGTAAGGGACTGGTCGCGGGTTCAAGTCCCGTTCTAGATGTTCTCTTTTTCCGATCTAAATCTTTAGAAAAAGTAAGCATACAAAATGCTTAAAAATTTAATTGAATCCCTCATCAAGTTTTACATGTTTAGTTGTAGATAGAAGATAAGATTAACGGCGTATCTCCCAAAATAGAATACAATTACACTTATGTGTGTTTTCTACATTGTATTCACACAAGTGAAAGTAACCACATTCATAACACAAACTTACATATTCTCACGCATTAATTTTATTATTGTAACCTGACAATATCACAGAACATTCAATCTTGTGGTCTATAATAATACTTCCTGCTAATATTATAAACGCGAAAGCTTGTGAGTATGGATGTATGGATTTGTGAATGTATGGATGTGTGGATGTATTGGTGTTTGTTAGATACTCTTTCATGAAAACGGCTGAACGGATCTGGCTGAAATTTGTTACAGGGATAGATTATACTCTGAAATAACACATAGGCTACTTTTATCACTGGAATAGGTTCCCATAGAAAGCGGAAACGGGGACACAATTCCACGCGGGCGACACCACGAGCAAATATATTATAACATATTTTAGATTGTTCAGGGCCTCAGTGACTTTTATTACTTCCAGCGGGAATTTCATCCATTTACCCAGGTCCCCTCTTGGAGAGATCCTAGTTGGTCCAATATTCGCGGTGCCCCAATAAAAGCTTTCTGCCTCTTTGAACAATTCTCCTTCAGATCTTCAATGGCTCTTTAATATTAAAAGCTCCTGAGGTTGCTCGGTAAGTACTGTGACGTCTGGGGTCTGGCGTCACAACTCCTCGTGTTAATTAAATGATAAACACAAGTAATTATATTTTAAATAGCATTTATTTTTCACATAAAACTTCTATATCGAGTTTGAGGGGATTTTACGCGAGTTTATTTGACTCCTCCGATCATCCTCCGAGCCTACTCCCAACTCAGCTGCGGTCGGTTTTTCGGTCTATCTCAGAAGCGTTCAAACTACAATATTTTCCGTGAAGCGACTGCCAAGTGACCTTCATAACCCACTGGCTATACTCGTATCGAGGTTCTGTAGTTGACCAGTTGTCGGACTTTTGAGGGCTCCAACTACCCGTACCGACTGCCATAGGTAATCATATGGCAACCGGACCAAGACTTAAGGTGCTCTCCAGGGCACCGAGGGGTCTCAATATGATAAGAATGGTCACCCATCCTAAGACTGACCTGACTAGGATTGCTTAACTTTGCAATGGTACTTATTCTAGAGCTAGCTAGAGAGTCAAGTGATTTCTACATTTCATTTCATCATCACTAGTAAACTAATATATTACCGAATCACAGAAACATAGCAGGCAATGTATAACGAACAAAGTAGTGTGTCTGCAAAATAAGCAACAAACACGATTGGTAACTATTATAATTGCAGATGTGATTGTAAGCAACTATGACTTGTGCATGTTGTGTGTCTTCTTTTATGTAATGAATAAGTTATATATGTACTAGGTATCTACGGAAGCTAGTTGCCTGTTATTAAGCTGCATTAGCCGCCATTAGCAACACAGTATACTATCAATTTAATTCAATGTCGTTTGAGCAAACTACAGCCGACGTTCCTATGAATTGACGGCGGTTGATGTGTTTACTGTCACATTCATAAGCACTTGTTACGTAAAGACCTATTCAGATTCAGATTCAGATTCTCATCACTATCACTACATATTATAAAACAAAGTCCTCCGCCGCGTCTGACTGTCTGTTCGCGATAAACTCAAAAACGACTGCACCGATTTTCATGGTATTTTCACCAATGGTTAGAGTAATTCTCGACGAAGGTTTTAGTATATAATTTGTTAAGTTTTTGTATCATCATCATCATCACCAACTTATTCTAGTCCACTGCTGGACATAGGTCTCCCCTAATGAGTTTTTGTATACATTGGCTAAATTGTAATCATATTTTTTGGAGTTGTCGGAAAAAAAATAAGGCGTCTGGGAGCTTTCAACCACAACGCTGCCTAAACCCTTTGAGATATTACAAAATAATGTATGGTGGAATTGTGTATCTTGTATAGATTGTAGTGGTGGAATAGGGTCTCCTGGGTAGCGGGAACGGGAATAGAATTCCAGGCGGGTGAAGCCGCGGGCAACAGCTAGTGGTCGTATAATTAGATGTCCACATATCGACAGTTGAGGAGAAAAAGGGTGCAAGTGACATAGAATATTCAAAGAAAAATGATCCTAAATAACATCGCAAACAATTTACAGGAAAGTGATTTTCTTGTTACCTTTCGTGGCCACTTAAAATTTCAAACGTCGATATGATTATCACTATAAAACAAATACATGCTTAGAATGTCACATAAAGTAGGTATCAAATTCTATTTGAAACTCAGTTTCGGGTTTGTCAAATCTAGCAATTCAGACTTAATCCGCCAATCAGATGTAGTTAAATAAATAAAAAAAAAATCGCACGATAAAAAAAAAAAAAAAAAAAAAAGATAGTTCATTAAAAACAACGTAAAATTCAATTTGTGAACGAGCAAATTCTACGCTCGCCAATTGACGAATAAGTCGATTTATGTGATTTGGCCATAGCTGATAGTTTCAAAAATGGGTCTTTAGAAACCTTTCTAAGAGCTCTAATTGCTGTTTTCTCATATCGGTATCATCGCTTAGTCCATGTTTGTATAGGAATCAGGTTTCTCCTTTACTCCCGACATCCATCTTATCTTCTTCTTCTTCTTCTTCTTCTTCTTCTTCTTCTTCTTCTTCTTCTTCTTATATATAAAAATGAATTGCTGTTCGTTAGTCTCGCTAAAACTCGAGAACGGCTGGACCGATTTGGCTAATTTTGGTCTTGAATTATTTGTGGAGGTCCAGAGAAGGTTTAAAAGGTTTGTCATCGATTGAGGCAGTACGAAGTCTGCCGGGTCAGCTAGTTACTTATATTATTCAGAATTTGATTGCTAGGACCAATAAGTAAATAAACATCAATCCTAAATTCTGGATATTTTCAAAAGGGCTGAGCTATTGGCATCAATGAACAATTTTATTATTTCCTTTTTTCTTTCATGTTATTTTGGTGAAACCATATCATTAAAACGTTCGCCATTGTAAAGCAGTCTAGTAAACAACTGGCTAGCAGGAATCAAATGGAACAGTTAGAAGCCCACCACACGTACGAAACAAAGGAAGCGATGCAATGTGGTCGAGTTCGTCTGTCCGTCGTCATTAGCACTAATAACTCCATACACTGCCACGTTCAGTGTTACCAATTTAGAGGCTGTTCCCCAAATGTATGGGGTAGGTACATGGGTTGGGATTTTAGAGGCTTTATATTTTCAATGCCTAAGCTAGCAGTCTCCCCCCCCCCCCTCTCTTTTATTTTGCTAAATTTATTTTTGTATATAAATTTATAATTGTACTTATTTTAAGCTGCAAAAATAATTTATTTTAATATCCAATAATAAACATTTTGCAAAATAATTATTTTTTGACCTTTTTGACTTCTAGTAGGTACAATTCCATTTTTAAAGAATTTAGAACAAAACCGTACTAAAAATATTATGACATGTTTCTTTACTTAACTTCCAATTCAAAAATTTAGGGCCAGAAGAAAACGATATCACGTTTGAAATATTTATTAAATAACTTATGAATAAGTAGCTGTTGCCCGCGGCCACGCCCACGTGGAATTCTTTTCCCATTCCCGCTTCCCATGGTACCTAACCTATTCCCAAGATAAAAAGTAGCCTATGTGTTATTCCAAATTTCATTTAGGATCTGGAGGATGTTCTGATTCAGCCTTTTTTTGCATGAAATAGTAACAAACATTCATACATCGAAACTTTCACATTTATAATATTAGTAGGATGAATATTACAAAACATAAATATATTTTTAGAGGGTTTCCAAGTATTTGTCACGATTTTAGGGGTTATAACTTAAGGGACAAATATTTTTAGGAGTTGGTAACACTGGTAACGTGACGTCCTTGCGGTTAGCGGAGAGAACTCCTTTTGAGACTGAGCCTCCTAATAATTCTATCAATAGGTGCATCGTTGCGGTCGATGTGGTAATAGCGGCTGTAGAAAATGTTTGGAATGCTCGTCTACAACAATTGGCACAGGAAGCCGGTGTCTACTTCAGCGCTATTTCGATGCGGTCAACGAGGGTTGGTGAGGCATATTTAATTTCTTTTTAGCCGTTACGTTCAAATAATTAAGCTTGCTAAATTTTTTGTATGAGGTATGTAACTGAAATGATCGTTTCATTGGGACATGCCATTGAACGACCCAATTCAAATATGTAGTACCAAAATTATCAAATATATAAATTTTAATCTAATAATTTTGGTGCGATTCAAAAGTGGTGCGCTAAATGGAATGCCTCGTTTTGTTTCTGAATAATCTGTTATTCGGTAACGTTTGTGTTCTGTGAACATAATAAGGTCTCTAGGCTTTGAGGTAAAAGACTGCAGATTTTACTATTTAACTCTCCCTCTCTAACAAGAGACCGTCACGTGTCAGTATCACCTATACCAGAACATGGATTATGTACGAAACCCTTCATACACTAGAGCTGACTGTAGGGATGGTTTATACAGGGTGAAATTTCACTACTTACGTAAGTAATTTCCTAAATGCCTTATGCAAATCTGCAATACATTCTGCTGTTGCAAAAATTGAGCGAAGCTCCCCGAAGCTCAGTTAGTTTTTAACCAGCCAGTTATTTGGTGATAAGGGGCCATTCATAAAATTGTATTTTGCACGTGCCCTATATGTTTACTCCGTTACAGATAGTACCTACTTTTGGTGATTATTCCTCCGTGGATAGTCTGATTTTGGAATTTCTTTTGCGAAATGGACACTGATGGTACGCAGCACGCGTATAGTAAGTTTTATCACAATCAGCTTAGTCGCAATTTCACCAGCACTTTTTCTAACGGTGATAATTCCTCGATGGCTAGTCCGATTTTCGTTTTTCTTTTTTGGTATTAGAAAAAAATACTTAATTTAATACCAATCGCATGAATGAGACTTGTTTGTTCATTGGGCAATCGGTTTTTTTTTTTCCCGGTGATTATTCCTCCGTGTTACTTTTGATTTTTGATTTTTAGTAGCCTATAACCTCCACACTCATATTGTTGTGTATATATGCCAAATTTGATCTAAATCGGTTGAGTGGTTTAAGAAGAGTTAGCGAACAACCTAAATACATGAGTCGTCTAAGAGAGAGCTTCACTCTTCCAGAGTTTCGCTCAATAACTTCAAAATACCTACCTATTGCTTCAAGAAAAGGACAATAATGAGAAATGGATTTTTATGATGCATTTTGAGGATTATACCTTTATGTAATAATCTATTTTCTTCTAATGAATAGTAATACTGCCAAGAAGGTCGTCCTTCACCTCAGAAAACCTGAAATTAACCAATTTATAACCCTAATTCGCGATCAAAGTGCAAGCTTTGAATGTTACCAGACTAACGCTTTGATGATGAGATGATGATGATATTTAATATACCACCATCGGACTAAGCGCTTGCTCGGTGATAGAAATTCGAAATTGGTCAGTATCTATGGGGTGAAGACATCAGCATGCAGTCAGACACACACCAGTGCTTGGCCTTTTCTAACTTTACACACTACACAGGAGTAATGTCATAATTTTTACACAACTAATTAAGTATTTATCGAATATGTGATTGGTGAATTCAATACGAGTTAGTGAGTGTGGTCAGTACCGCGTGCAATTGCAGTTTATATACCTACAAACAAAGAGTATATAAATCACTACGCTAGATCGTTATATTATTAGAATAATATTATGTAATCTGTGGTTATATTGTGGCGATACCACATATACCCAGCGCCATCTAGCGACAACAAGGTGAACTACTTGGATACTACTACATCAATACCAATCCTGAATCGCGAAAGTGAAGTTCGCGCGCTGGTATAGCATATATACAACATCCCAACGACAACCGTTGGGCCGCGGCCCGCCAGGCGTGATCACCTTGCCTGGCCGGAGGATCCTCCCTTTGTGTTGGAGGAACATCACACCCTGTTTCTCCACAATATTAACCTAATAATATGTCGTACACACATGACGCCACCGTTTTTTTACTCAACGGTCGGTATTTGTATGGTTAATAAATTAAATTAGGTACTTACCTATGGGGTGTGTGTTGGGTAACCTCCTCGAGTGTCGCTCCGATTCCGATCCCGCTGCAGTCCGGGGGGAACGGAATCGGAGCGGCCGGTACACCCTGGGCGGCGGTCAATGGCTTCCCCTTCACCCCTTCATAGGGTTGGCATTGATCGTCAGCCAATACCCAACGTGGCGGGAACACATCGCTCTCAGTACACCTCTGCTTTCAGAGGAGATAGGATGAGCGATGCTGTTAGTGGTGAGATGGCCCAGGGTCAGCCGGGGTGCGAGGGATATGCTCTATGGGTAACCTTACACCCCGGCGTCTGAAGACCCGAGACGGTGTGCGGTTTTAGTCGGTGCAAGCCCGACATAACCGCCCCCGCTGGCCGGCGGGGGGGTATCCGAAGGGATTTCCGCAAGATAAAAAAAAAAAAAAAAAAAAGGTACTTACCTATTTTTATTGCCAGATTAAAATATTCGTCATCTTGTTTGAATAAAATCTTAATCTATACTAATACTATAGCTGTCCCCCGCGGCTTCGCCCGTGGCATACTTCGCCCCGTGGCAACTGTTTATCCCAAACATGCCTGTAATTTTTTTTATGCAATTTTTTAAACTTTTCTCTCCGTAAAAACCATCCTTGGACTTCCACGAACATTTAAAAAACAGAATTGGTCAAATTGGTCCAGGCGTTGTTGAGTTATGCGCTTACCAACACATTTTGCGATTCATTTACCTATATATATATAGATTATAAAGCTGAAGAATTTTTTGTTTGTTTGTTTGGTTGAACGTACGTACGAACGTACTTTTGTGATTCATCAAGGAAGGATTTCTGATAGCGGAGCAGTAATCACAAATGTTAATAAATTGGGCAAATTTCCATACATTATTGTAGAATTAATAAATTACGGATATTTATGGGATAAATGGGTGCCACGGGGGCGAATATGTCGTGGGCGAAGCCGCGAGGCACAGCTAGTATTAAATAATCTTCATCATCATCTTAGCGATGTTCCCGGTTGCATCTACGGCATTCACCTTGGAGCCACTTACTATTTAGTCCTTTTTAGGGTTCTGCAGCCAAATGGCAAAAAACGGACCCCTTATAGATTCGTCATGTCTGTCTGTCTGTCCGTCCGTATGTCACAGCCACTTTTTTCCAAAACCTAAAGAACTATGCTGTTGAAACTTGGTAAGTAGATGTATTCTAGGAACCACATTAAGACTTTTACACAAAAATAAAAATTAAAAATTTTGGGTATCTTTTTCTTTACTTAGAACTGTAACTCAAATTTTTTTTTTATCAATCCCTTTCCTGTGTGTTATCTATGAATAGGTCTTCAAAAATTGTATTGAGGCTTCTATTTTTTTTCTAAACTGAATAGGTAGTGCGCGCAAGACACTTCCAAAGTGGTAAAATGTGTGCCCCCCCCCCCCCCCTCCCTGTAACTTCTAAAATAAGAGAATTATAAAACTAAAAAAAAAATATGATGTACATTACCATGTAAACTTCCACCGAAAATTGGTTTGAACGAGATCTAGTAAGTAGGTTTTTTACGTCATAAATCGTAAACCGCAATTAACCTTTCATTCAATCAACACAAATATAAAAATTTAAAAACAAAACATTATTGTGTTACTTGCTACTACCTGGAACCCTTCATGGGCGAGTCCCACTCGCACTTGGCCTCTTTTTTTATTGGGCTTATATAGATATTAGGGAGCTATATAATATAAGCAGGTAGGTATATCGCAGCAATCTGATTATATTAACCAGTCAATTTGACGGTAACGCTCAGTTCTCACACGCACTTCTTAAGGAGGTTACCTCTTGCTCTCCTCCAAGAGGCTGGTTTCACCTGCACTAGTGACCAAGACCTGACAAGACCCTGATGGGTAATTCGGTACGACGGAACCTAAGAAGATACCTATATTGCCTCCTTTGTTGTATGTATACCTACCTACTGTCAGTTTTATTAACCTACCTATATACCCATACCGTGTACTAGTACCTAATTTGAATCGTAAATGTCGTAAGTACATAATAGATTGCCATACAGAAAGAAAGCATGAAAAACTCAAGAAGTGGATATAGCTCTATCTATTATCAGAAAAAAGAACAGTTGAATTGGCTATTCGACAACAGATGGCGTGTAGGGTGTTTTATTTTAACTTATAAACAATATAATATATTGGATATTAAATTTCAGTAACTGCATAGGTATTTATCTTATTAAAAATATTTAATGTAATAATAAAACCCACTTCAGTAATGGCCACTTATTTTTTAGCTTTATAAACTGTTTCAAAAAGAGAGAACTAAGAAAATTGTTTGTCAAAGTTGACATTTCTAAGTTGAATGGTAATGATTAGGGAGAAACTTAAGAATCCTGTAATTTGGTATCATAATGACGATATTTTTGATTACAATATTACGTAACATTTCACAAAGTTATTTTATTACACTCGTAGATAATTAAGTAAAAGTAGGTACTGCTTTGTAAAGGTAAATGAAATGAAGACAGTTAAAATAACGAATTTTTTAGTAAGTGACTTTAAATACAGAATGATGTACAGTAAATATTAAATTAGTTAACCATTTACAAGAGTAGTTATATATATGGTTAACCAATATGTTATAAATAAGTAAAACACCTCAATATGTAGCAAATGTACACATAAATATGAAAGAATCTAATATATTATTAATATGTACCTAGTATTGAAATTAGGTGACAAGAATATAATACCTAGTATGCATTGCTACCCCTACTCTAGCAGTTTATCTAGCAGCTGTCTAGCTAGCATTCAAATGAATATGCTAATGTCAGTGCAGTTATCGAATTCCAAATTTTAACCTATTTTATTTTTTGAATATTTATATAGGAGTTTTATCGAATCTTAACTGAATATATTTTATTTCTTATTCACATATGTAGTTTTGGCATCATGTCGCTCTCAAGGTTAATACTTTTTCAGACGTTATTTACAGCAGAAAAACATGTACTGCTCACTAGATGTTATTCACAAAACACAGTTAATCTGTCTGATCCTGCCGTTCAAAATTACTTAAAACATTTAATTTTGGAACATGACAGCCTTTATGCGAAAGCCCAAAGAACACAAGAAGAAGCAAGACGCCTGGTTGAGATAAAACCTATTGTAAGTGTTCTAGAAGAGAGAATCTCTCTGTTTGACAGCATTGAATCTCTCAAAGAACTTAATAAAAAGGAAAGCAATGACCAAGAGATGTCGAAAATGATTAAAGAAGAAGCTGGAATCTACTTAAAACGTATAAACGACATTGATTCTGATCTACAGAATGTACTATTAGAGCCAGCTTACACTGAGGGTGGTGTTCTGCTCGAAGTATCGGCCGGCGCCGGTGGGCAAGAAGCCATGTTATTCGCCCGAGAACTTTTTGATATGTACCAGTCATATGCTAATTACAAACGTTGGCAAATTGATATTGCTTCTATAGAAGCATCAGATATTGGTGGTATTAGAAAAGGTTCGATGCTTGTACATGGTTATGGTGTGCCTCAACTAATGAAAATTGAAGCTGGTGTGCACCGTGTTCAAAGGATCCCGTCAACAGAGAAAGGTGGTCGTATTCACACAAGCACAGTGTCTGTTGCTGTACTTCCCCAGCCAACTGAGGTAGAAGTCAATATTACAGACCGTGATATTGTAATTGAGACTAAACGAGCCAGTGGGGCCGGAGGCCAGCACGTGAACACAACAGACAGTGCTGTACGTATTATCCACACTCCAACAGGAACCGCGGTGGAATGTCAAGAAGGGAGATCACAAATAAAAAATAAGGAAATTGCATTACAAAAGTTGAGAGCATTATTATTAGAAAGACAATTAGAAGAACAAACATCAAAGATTCAAAGTGAGAGGAAGTCACAGGTTAGTTCTAATTGTAACTTGGGATTTACATGGCCATAAATAATATTTTTTTTAATTGTACATACTTTTTTTGGGTGCAGTATAACACATTTGGCCACATACAAGTTATAACTTTCATTTGATATTGTGTGTGTTTGTTTGATTGATGCTTTGTCCACCAATGAGCTGGTTTGAGTAGAGAAGTACCATTCTATCTAGTACTATAAAAGAACTGGAATATACAGGGTGTCCCGTAATGAATGGATAATCCTGGAGTACCTGATTAACAGCTATCAGCCGTACAAAAAATAAAAAAGTGTTTTTGTAGCTGTAGTGTAAATTAACGTACAGTAAAGTAAAATATTTGTCATATTTAAAAAAAAATTGCTTATTGTTCATACCACAAGAGTTTTTTTTTTGTACGCCTTATAGCTGTACAATCAGGTACTCCAGGATTATCCATTCATTACGGGACACTCTGTATATAGTATATCTAGTATTTATTTAGTGAACTACCATAGGGGAAAGTGAATATTTAGAAAACTGATCAGTATTTTCAGGTATCAATATATTATCTGATGTGGTACTTATTAGTTTTTAAGACTAGGTTAGTAGCCTCCTGAAATTTTAATTGTATAAATTATTTGATTCAAATTTTACTTAGCTTATGTGGTAACAAATTATTTGGATTTATACTGTTGTAGAAATAGTTATTACAAGTGTTTTATGATTTAAAACTCTTTTTTTAAATATTCATTCTTTATACTTTCAGATTGGATCAAGTAATAGAAACGAGAAGATCCGTACATACAACTATCCTCAAGACCGTGTGACAGAGCATCGTGAGGGTGGAGGCACAATACATAACCTTAAAGGTTTTCTTCAGGGTGGAGATTCATTAGAAAAGATGCAGGAAGATCTGCTCAATCATCACAAACACCAAATGTTCTTAAAAGAATTAGAGGATTATGTGTCCAAGCATAAAGTGGAGACCACAAGTTAAGTGTGAATACACAATTTCCTTTCTCTAAATATTCTTTCATATTATTTAGATTTAGTAATGTGTATAAATTCAAAAACATGTTAAATATTACAATATTTATTTATTTTGTATTAAACAAATGATCACATTTCTGTAATTAATCAAATATTTCACATCTAAGAAGTTATACATAAATGACAGAGATTCAAAGTACTAAATTCTTATAAGTAATATAATCTCAAATATGACTGCTTAGCATCGTAACGCTGTATTATAATTAATAAAACACAACATAATCAAACAGATTTTGTATTTATTTTAGTTGTATAATTTCCATCCCAATCAAAAATTACCAGAGGACGGAACAATCCATTAAGGCCAAACCATACATGCAAGGAATTGACGGTTTAGCCTGAACAGACATGATACATACTTCTTAAATAAAATGAATATCTTTAGTCCTTCAAAAGTTCAGTGAAATTGTTATTTCCTTGCCAGTGTGGCCACAGGCAAGGAAATAACTAAGGAATAATTGAGAAAGCATTTCAATACAAAAGCTAAATTTATTCAATTATCTAATTCAGATTATTTATAATACTCCACAATTTTAACACAACTATTAGAAACTTGAAAACAGTTTCATCGGCTGATATGATTCTTTATTGCTTCCTATTGTGGCACAATGGGAGCATACTTTATAATTTAACAACTTGATATGTGGGAATGACATGTATTTTTTAAAATTATCTACTTACTCTAAAAGCAGAGATCAATGTATTGTAATATTTAATTTAAAAAATAACTAAATAATTAACTTTATTATTTATAGTGATGTTACATTTGGTTTGCTATATATAAACAAAACTAGTGTGAATAAACTATGACATTTATAACAAAACTTCATAATGTATTATTGTACTAAGTATATGATATTTTTGTTATATAAATATATGAAAAGCAACTCTTTTACTGTCGCATTTATCGTTAACAGCGAAATAAAATATTTGGGGTGAGCAGCTGGTAAGCTGACGATTAACAGAGGGGGTATAACAAGATACCCTGTTTGAATTTGGAAAAATAATGTTCAAGAATAATTTATATTTATTCCTTCCTTACTAGTTATCTTATTATGAATCCTGTCAGATCTATCATTGATTATTATATATTGTCTAATAAGTCTAGCTTAGGTATATTACCATGTTGGTACGCTAAACTTTACAAATGTACATAAGAAATACTTTCACACATGATAAATTGAACAGAACAGCAAAATAGCTGTTCCGATAAATTAAAAACTCATGCCAATAATTTAAATTTCAATGTAAATATTAAAAATACAAAGATTAATAAAAAGTTCAATTACCCCATAGCCATAGCATTCCCCATCATCTTACCTCACGATCTTTCAGCGAAGTCATAAATTTTGATAAATATCATAAAAGTACATTGCGATTAAACGGGACATTGAAAGAGCTGCTTGGTACTCTACATAACATCAAGCCTGAATATATCGTAGTATCGACAACAAACTCAAAGAAATCCATACTTCGTTATTGCTGGGTAAACTACCACGACCGCACATGTCGATGTTGCTTTCCTGAAATTAGAACAAAGGCTGTTGTCACAAATCTGTCCTAGGACATTATTCCTCGGAGGAATTCGGTATTCGGTTCCTATAAGCTCGATTCGTACAATCGAGCTTATAGGAACAAACGCTGTTGAATATAGGCCTAGCCAAAATAAGTATACTACTATAAGATACGATGATAAATGAATTTTTAAAATTAAAATATCCTACAAACAGAGATGCAAGAAGATAAATCTCCGGCAACTCCTCTTATGAGACGAATGAAAATTTGTTTGTAGACAAGGTGCTTTTTAGTCGATTTATACATATAAGTGTCTTTCTTAAAAAAACACGATAAAAAGGACCTATTTTTTTTATAAATAATCGAATGCCTTCTACATCATCTCGTAAACATTTGAGGTACTTGCATTGTTAACATACTGGTACTTCGAAACTCTATACGTGTTTAAAAATAGCTAAACCGAAGCTGCCTGCTAATTACTATCCGTACAAATCTAATATAAGCAACTTAACCTTGGAAGGTATTCTTGAATTTCAAATATAGTTCACACGAATTTTGTAAGCAAGGCATTCAACTGGCATCACTCCTATTTCAGTGGCTCAATAATCCCCAAGGGAAGGTACTCTTCAAGTTGTAATAACAATCAGTAGGTGTAGTAATAACTTACTTCTGAATGGTTCCTAATACACGAACTGGGCTGTTTCCTATACAATGGGTGCATGTGTTTCAAGCAGGGTAATGACTCATTGTACTGCACGTCTGCAGCGTCTATCGACATGGCAACAACTTCATCCTTAGGGCAACTTCCGAACACCACTATCATCAGCATATTCGTGTAGTTCACATGTTGAGCGTAGAAGGGCCTTCCGCATTCACTTACTGGCTTGTTCAACTTCTCATCTAAGTTATTGTATTCCAGTTGGTATAGTAGCATTTCCCTGTCGCAAGGAGTCGGGCGTGTTCGGTTTATTAATACGATTTTCTCGAAGTCTCTTTCCATCGCTCGCATGTTAGTAGGTCGTGACATGCTGTAAGGATCATCTGTTTCTTCATCATTTTCATAGCTCTGATACGACACTGTATCCAGAAAAGATAATGTGAATAAGAGTATAAACTACTTATTGTTTTCATGCAAGAACGAAGGCAGTATGTTGTAAAAATAGATTAAAGTGGAAACTTTCAATCAGTAATTCAAGAAACATGCTAAAGTGTAGTTAAGACCAATACCTGTTGCACCATAGAGGGTAAAATAGGGGAACAGTTAAAGCTTTTTTATATATAGAAGATGAATAAATATATAGGAAACGAAAGAAATGTTAGTCCCATTGGGTTTAATCGCGTTACTCGGAAAAAAGCGCGATGTACTAGTTATAATAATAAATAGGTACCCACTTATATTATACCTGTAAGCAAGATAGACATGCATATGCAATTTTACATTATACCTATAATTATTGAATACCAATTGAACTTCTATGCCAATACCAATTAAGTCGTAATAAAAAGTCTTCAAAAATAATTCTCCAACGACAAAATGTCATGCACATTCTAAGGATAAGAATACTCTACAAGTTCATGTAACTAAAGTAATTAGGTATATAAAGTTTTGGTAAGTCTAAAGTGTTCAGTGTCAACCCATCGACACACGCTACTGTGCTTGATCTACATGTAACTCACCGGTGGGTGTAACATACTCTGAAAAAAGATGGAGTCATTACTACTTTCATATAACATCTAAGTCCAATTTTTGACTCCATGAATGAATTTTGCATTGGCTACGACGTTGTGAGAACCATCTAAGAGTTGGGTGCAATTTGGTTACGTGAGTACTCGCGTGCACCCAAAATAACTTTCGTGGTTTTCAACCTGAGTAGTGTGGCTTTTGTATCATAACGAATAAGTATAACAGTAGGTAATACTAGTTCAAACTAAAACAATGATTGTTATACACACATTTTCATTTCATAAAGTCCAGATTATTTCATGCACAGAAACATTTATAAGCACAAACTGTCTCTGGCCAAAAGATAAATTCCATTAATATCAGTTCTACATAGACAGAAGATTACCTACGTTGGTTCTATAAGAAGTGCACGTTGTCATGCAGAGTTGACAGAACATGCCCGACAACGCTTAAGAGCAACACCGAATGCGCATATTATATCCACACAACATTTATTATTTATTGTTCCGAGTTTACTAATGATTACTCTGAAAGTTTCTCGAGTTAACGGTATCAATGAACACGAAACACTGAATACATTTCTTGAACCACTTACCGTCGTCGTCGGAGTAGCTCGACGCCTGCGCAAAACACGTTGTTATCGAGTTGTAGAACCAGACAGTGGTAGCTAGGAACCATGACATCATCATGCGCAGGTTTTCAATTGGCTGGAAAAATTGTGACTAGTGTACCTATATCGTTTATGCGGAAGTGCTTAGAGGAGATTTGGTAATGTGGCCCCCTACTTTGTTTTTAAGCCTTAATGATAAACATACAGACTTATAAATGAACTAAGTACGTTACAGTTTTCATTACTCAGTGGCCTATGCAACAGATAAAATGACAACAGAATAATTAAAAATATATATATTCAAAAAAATACTTATTTGACAATGCGAGATCAAGTAAGGGTCAAGTAAGATGGCACCCTGGTAATATTACCAGGTTGTGAGGAACAAGACCATATGGTCTTGGTCCTTACAGCTTCGATTGCCTCTTTCATTTGGCCAGGATCCCATATTTTACTTTTCTTGGAAGATGGGGACAGTAGGTACCTAAACTTAGGTGTAACATGTTTGTAAATATACCAAAAAAACAGCCCGCTGAGTTTCTCAGGACAAGGCCTCTTTTCGAACCGGTGGTCCAATTGCTAAACATTATTCTAACTTTTTTTTGACGTTTTTTAAGTTCAATTATGATGGTCTACACAGAATAAATGAATTTTGACTGTGACTTAGTCATAGCATCTGAACACGATTTTATTTTCAATTATTTATTAGTCATACATTTTATATGGCTCCCGGGATCTTATAGGTACAATGTGAGGGGGCCAAATTACATGTATCAAAGAATGTTATAACAAGTCATAATGCATACCTACTTATATTTATTAAATGTGTTTGCATATATAACTTTAAAATCCAGTAGGAAAATGTTTGTCAACACACACTGTGAATCCCCAAACGTACCTACCTAAAACTTACGTTTTCCAGTATAAATGAATGAATTGCAGAGCGGTTTTAAAAGTTTACCAGTTACGTTTTTCGACTGGTTCAAACTATATAACGTAACGTCATCTTACGGATTTCTTAATTTTTTTTGATAGCTATCACAAGAGCTTCACGTTACATTGGCCTGTTTCTAAATGATAAATATTTAAGGGTGCCAATATACCTCGCAGGAGCCACATTTACCACCTTCTCCTCTAGTTCCTTTCTCTCTTATTATTGCATGTTCTAATGTGTCTACATTATTAATAGTAATAGTAATTGCCAAGTGCGAGTCAGACTCGCGCACGAAGGGTTCCGTACCATTATCTATATAATGGGAGCCCCCTTGTTTTATTATATTTTAATTATTTATTTTTGAAGTGAATATACAGCTCAATTTTCTGTGAATGTTTCAAGCGTCCACCTGTTGCCGTAATATTATCGAGCAAAAAACGGCAAAAAAAATTACGTTGCTTGTATGGGAGCCCCTTTTAAATATTTATTTTATTCTGTTTTTAGTATTTGTTGTTATAGCGACAACAGTAATAAATCATCTTTGCAAATTTAAACTTTCTAGCTATCACAGTTCATGAGATACAGCCTGGTGATAGATGGACGGAAGGACAGCGGAGTGGAGTCTTAGTAATAGGATCTCATTTTACCCTTTGGGTACGGAACCCTAAAAATGAAGGACTTCTACTTTTCACCAAGTCCAGCCAGGTATTTTTTTATAGGTTTAATCTATTGCATCGAGAATACCCAAGTATAGTACCTTTTTTTTTTTTTTTTTTTTTTTTTTTTTTTCGTGCGGAAATCCCTTCGGATACCCCCCCGCGTGCCAGCGGGGGCGGTTATGTCGGGCTTGAACCGACTAAAACCGCACGCCGTCTCGGGTCTACAGACGCCGGGGTGTAAGGTTGCCCATAGAGCATATCCCTCGCACCCCGACTGACCCTGGGCCATCTCCGGTTTCGAGATGGCCCCCTCGGGTTTGGGAACCACGGTGTCCCCGTCTTGCCCCGGTTTGGGGGAGGGGCGCTAGTCGCCCCACCGTCCCGGCCTGCTTCTGCTGGGGTGACAGGTGGCCTCACCCGCCACCCCCAGGCCTGCGCTCATGGAGGACGGAGGTCGTTAAGCGACCTCCGGCGCCTGAGTTGCCTGCGACGCGCGGCGAGCAAGTTGCGGGCTCGGCGGACCGGGAGAGTTCTAAGTCTCTCCCGGGCGCGCTCCGCCACCTCCTTCGCGAGCATTACATGCTCGCAGAAGGAGGCGGCGGCGGCCCACGCGCTCGCGCTCCGCACCATTGCCGCAATCATGCTGCCGAGCGAGAGGACTCCCACCCCGATGGCTGCCACGAGGTCACGCCTCGGCGCCTCCCACGCCGGGCAGTCCGCCAGCGTGTGCAGCCCTGAGTCCTCGCTCGCGTCGCAGTGATGACACTCAGGCGTTGGCTCCTTCCTGATCCGATGCAGGTGGTCCCCGAAGCACCCCTTCCCTGAGATCACCTGCGTCAGTCGGTAGGAGAGGCTTCCGTGTCGCCTCTCCAGCCAATCCTCCATGATGGGCCTCAAGTATAGTACCTAGTGTTAGAAGTACTTACAGTACCCGATGTTTGGGTTGGCATGTTGGGATGAAGAGGGAGAGTCCGGCAGAGATCGGCTTGCTGCAATTTTGTAGAGCGTTCTCTCTACCGCACATTAGCCTGTCAGGCCGATGTACGACAGAGAGAACGCTCTACGAAACCGAAACAAGCCGATCTTAGCCGCACTCTCACTCTACCTTCTGAACGTACCAACCCAAGCGGCGAGTACTGTAGGTTTATTTGACACTAACTGATGCCCGCGGATCCACCCACATGGAGGTCAGTTATCGTTTTTTGGTCATATCTCCGGTTCTACTTATACAATTGCAAATTTTTAGTCTGATCAAGACCTTTCTAATAGAAAAACCACACCAAAATCGTTCTGTAGTTTTTGTGTCCATCGCGAATAAACAGACAAACAGACAAGAATTCCAAAAAAAAAGTATTTTCCATTTAACATAATCGTATCGTTCATGTAACATAACCCAATTATTTTTTTATATATTATGTATTAATGTAAAAACGTATTAGCATATTATAGTTTACGGTCAATAGCATCGATGCGGGATTTGTCATTTTCTTTTCCTTGAAGCAAACTGCCTGATAATCCACGATATGCACTGCTTTGAAGACCTCGTCTTCAACTAATCTAGCCAGTATGTCGGGGCGAATCTGAAAATAACGATTTAGCTAAAACTTTGTCCATACGTACATGAAGGGATTGATTATTTAACAAGTTCATCATTAACTGTTTGGTATCCAGTCTAATGAAACAGACGTAAATAGGTTTAATTTTAACAATATAAAGGCTTGTTTCAAAAAGATTTTTATAAAGATAACTTCTACGAAGTTAGTTAAGACTGGGCATAAGTATGCGCTGTTATGCTGTAGAATATATGCCGTGGATACTCAAATCGGTTTCTTTAAAGCGAACAGCTTACATAATGATTGGATATGGCTTAAATATACCCATGGGCATAAGCATGCGCTGTTATGCTGTAGAATATATGCCGTAGATACTCAAATCGGTTTCTTTAAAGCGAACAGCTTACATAATCATTGGATATGGCTTAAATATACCCATGATACCCATAGGAGCTTTTCAATGACATTCGGGTACATTGAAGACGTGTGAGAAATTCATATAATTGGTCCCTTGACTATCCAATTTTTGTCTACTCACTTTTCCAAAGAATTGTCCAGTCTGATTAACATCTTCGCTGACAACTATCCATCCGTTGTTGTCTACGAGATAACAATCCCAGTTTTCCGATGTACAAGTGGTGCAATTCTTGTTGTGTTCACACTGTAAAACATTATAATCATTAAGGGATTAACAATTAATAGACAATAATATTAAGGGATTTAGCAGAAATGTAAACTCTTGTATGGAAATAAAACACCTTTAGATAATAATGGGACGGATAAGGTATTGAGCATAAATATTCTACACACTCACCGATGTAGTGATATTATTAAACCAGTCGCTGAGGCGTTCATGTTTGAATTGGAACCCTACAACAGCTGCTGGCGCCTTTCTGTGTCCATCACCATGGAATACTGCATGTGACGCTGTGACCATTGCCTGGTTGACTTTGAGAGGGAGCTTATCAGTGTTTAGATCTGCGCTGTATACGTAGCTCAAGGGATCTATATAGTGCTGTTCTACTGCACGTCGGTACCAGACCTCATCGATCGATCGTGGCCATTGCTTTCCAAATTCCGGCCTAGAATAAAGATTGCGATAGTTTAGCGTAACAAGTGTAGCGTATCACCAAAGGAGGCGTAAAAGAAAACATACGAAATAGAGACGACATCAAGAAGTTCAAGTCTTCGAGAGCTATTTTTTAAATGAAATTTCTTACTTTTCATTGTCGAACTCCCTAGGTGGATGAGTCTGCCATCTCGTCAAACCACTGTGTGTCGACAAGAAAGCGGTAATGTACCCAAAACGCTGGATAAACTCCACCCTGTTGTAAACAGTAAACTAATTTTATAACTGCTTTGATGTAGTATGAGAAAATGTTTTACATTTTTTGAGTCTAAATGTTATAGATTCTAATAACGCCTTATTGCCTACAAAAGTGTATCACTTTTGGGGTAATATAGGTAAGGATTCTTTTTTAAAAACCACAGTCAATGATAACATACAATATTCGTGGATGTGATGGATAGATGAAAGAGCTTGGTGGCTTACGCGTGCACTAGAAGTCATCAACCTGCATTGCAATAGATACTCCTTGATACCAGTACCAATATCGCACGCAGGAACGAGACGCAGCATGTTGTCCTAAACTTAAAATATAATATACAAACCCATTCCGTGCTGCTTTTTATTGAGGATAAAATGTTAATGATCAAGTGTACGTTTTCAAAGAAAAATATTGCCTATGTTGGTATTACCAATATACCTATCTACCAGTTTTAGCTGTTATACACCTATCTATGTTATAGGTATAGGTAAAGTTGATATGTATTAGACAACTGGCTGTAACCTAAGAAGCTCCTATGCAATGCCCCATTTAAGTGATTTAGTGCCTTGAAGCCTGACTTTATGTACTCATGTATCACATAATGTCATAGTATTAAAAGTATTGTGGTGGCATCACATTGGACGAAATCGATGTGTTCACGCGCTGACTACGGTAGCGGCTCATTAGGTACGTAGATCTGCCCTTTGTATTTTTCTTCCCACGTTTCTTCATAGTAATGATGTAAATATTTACTAGATAGGTAGTCGTATCCGCAAGGTACAGGATAATTAATCTAGGTAAAAATATAAAAGAAAGACGTGTTTCGTGTCAGTGACGACAGCAGAGAACTCGATAACGGGTTGACCGATTTTCATGATTTGTCTCCGCCTATAGTGGTGTCTACTTTGTTTCTTTTTTTGCGGAACTCCCCACTGTTACACCACCGCCGGCCAGTGGGGGTAGATGGACTCGAACCGACCAAAACACGCCACGCCACACGCCACGCCATCTCGGCATTAGAGGCCGGGATGTAAGGCACCCCAGCTGACCCTGGGCCCACTACGGCTTTGTGATGGCCTCGGAATGTTGTGCATGTATACCTATTTGAGACATTCACGAAATAAATTGAGCTGATAAGGTAACCAACATAACTTGATTTTAAGACGGAATGAAGTTTGTCGGGTCAACTAGTATATACTAAAATTAAAATATAGTTCCTTCTTGATAGCTTAGGCTTAGTACTTTACCTCGGCAACAATCCAATCACTTTTGTCAATGGGCTATCCGGGTGAAAGTATTGAAATGCATTCAAAGTAAATCAAATACAGGTATTCTATAGTGCAATATTAGACATTAAAAATTATGAAAGAATAGTATTCAGTACCATCATGGTTTCTTATTAACCGGCTTCAATGGAGAAAATATGTAATACATCCATTTAAATTAGTACTCCAGCTTTAGGGTGAAATCAAGAAACGGTTTTAAGATAAAACTTACGCTTTTTCTTCTGATGCTGAATCTGATATGCTTTTGTTGAACCAAACTGTATTCCTGGCGTCGTAAATCAAGGCTTGCATTAATCCATGGTCACCTAGTAAAGATAATAATTTTAAATTCACGTGTTCTTGAAAGGACCTTCAATAGATAGTAGATGATCAAATATTCAGCAGATTGTCATGAATAGAGCACTGCCTACCGTGGATTTTATGCTTTTCTCAAAATTCCAAAATCTGTTAAAATATGACTTGCTTACATTTTTTTTGGCTTGATCCACACAATTTAGTAACTGCTTCACTTCCTTGGGAGGTCCCTAGCTACCTAGTCCAAATCCTAGGTAATATGTGTGCAGGTACTGACAGGGTACCGGTCTAGTTTCTTGTCATCAGATCAGATTGTAGGCAATCATGTTATGTCAGAAAATGTTTTTTTGTACATAATTGCACCAAAGGCCTCATTGAAATCAAATTGGAACATTGTTAGAACAAATTGTTGTAACAAATTTGTTAGATATACCATTCATACGCACAAAACGTTTTGGCAATGCGTTCATTGTACGATTTGTACTGCTAAAGAGTGGAACAACAAACCTGAGTGTGTGTTTCCAGAAAGCTTTTACCTAGGAGTATTTTAGTTAATAGGTTGCATCTAGGTAGGCGTGTTCCAATTTTGACTACGTCATCATCATATCATAGTGGTCAAACGTGGGCCTTTGATAATTTAAAAAGAATTAAATGTCATGGTCCCGCGTGGTACTTACAGTAATATTCATTCCTTGGTGTGCTATTAGAAATTTTGCTTCTATCCCTCGCTTCTGGCGTGCCTGATAAATAAAAGGATCTGTTCAGCAATAATAACATAACGTTTATTTTCAAATAGCAATGTTTGGAATGGTTTCATTCTAACTTAAATTGTTTATAGTTTGCTACAGATCGTTAAATAAAAATTAAAATGTCGGCTTGTATTCGTACAATTTCCGCATGTGTGCAAGTCAATATTCGTACAAATTTCTTATATCTATTATTTGTTGCAAACTTTTGTAATTGACCATTAAACAAAATTGCTAAGGTGGCTTGAGCTCTCAAGCCGTGGATCAGTGTGAATCACTGAATCATTTCATTTGCTTCTTACCTAATGAAGTAAATAAAATGGAAAATTCCTAGACCGAGTAGGTTCTTTTTTTTTTTTTTTTTTTTCGTGCGGAAATCCCTTCAGATACCCCCCCGCCGGCCAGCGGGGGCGGTTATGTCGGGCTTGAACCGACTAAAACCGCACGCCGTCTCGGGTCTTAAGACGCCGGGGTGTAAGGTTACCCATAGAGCATATCCCTCGCACCCCGACTGACCCCGGGCCATCTCCGGTTTTGAGATGGCCCCCTTACTTGCTCTCCACTGTGCCATCTGCTAATCAGAGGGACACGTGGAAAGCTTCCGGACAGTCCTCAACAGGGCCGTCCTCGCCTCGGTCGGAGTTGGCCGTAGGCAGCAGCGTCTCTCCCGCCCTAGGAGAGAGGCGCTGCTATCTCCGTTGCCCAGGGTGCACCGCGTGGAGGTCCCCAACCAAGCACTCCACCGAGTAGGTGCCTAACTGTCACCGCAATGCCAGCAAATGTTGCTAGAGGAGATAGACAGAGTAGAGAGATAGATATTAGAGGCACCTATTATCGTGTAAAACTGTTGACCTATGTGGCCGCACCTTACTTTCGAACAAAGTACCTTTTTTTTTCGTGCGGAAATCCCTTCGGATACCCCCCCCACCGCCGGCCAGCGGGGGCGGTTATGTCGGGCTTGAACTGACTAAAACCGCACGCCGTCTCGGGTCTTCAGACGCCGGGGTGTAAGGTTGCCCATAGAGCATATCCCTCGCACCCTGACTGACCCTGGGCCATCTCCGGTTTCGAGATGGCCCCCTCGGGTTTGGGAAGCACGGTGTCGCCGTCTTGCCCCGGTTTGGGAAGGGGCGCTAGTCGCCCCACCGTCCCGGCCTGCTTCTGCTGGGGTGACAGGCGGCCTCACCTGCCACCCCCAGGCCTGCTCGAACAAAGTACCTATGTACTTCGTTTGTTTTCATATTTCATAATAACGCGCTACTTCGTATTATTGTAACGCTAACAAACAATTACCGTTGTTGTGCCGCTCGTGTCCAGGCTTGTTCTTATGATGTTCTGGGGGTCGGGGCTTCGCTGGCCAACGCCAACCAGGCTTAGCCACTCTTTCCAAAAAGTACAGCAACTCCTCCTCAGCAGAAGAAAATGTGCGCTCGTAATGACGGCAATATAACCTTAAAATAACCAATATTAAATTGTGAATTACATATTACATACTACAACGAAATGAAGTGAAATGAAGTTGATTTCGTTAGATGTAAATGGTCTTAACTGGCGGTACTACGGTGAAGGTGTGATAACCTTCTCATCAGATTTCACCCGTAGACTAATCCGCCATCACTCCTACGGCTGATTTCTTCACCTAAACCACGATCAACAGCGGTGAATCACGATTCACCTCTGTGGCGTAGCCTCCGACTGCTTAGCCGGAGGTCGCGGGTTCGATTCCCGCTCAATGCAAATATTTTTAGGCATAGATATGTCTATTTGCATTGGTCTGGGTGTTTCTATGTATAATATGTATACTATTTACAGAAAAAAGTATCTACGTATGTTTATTAACATTCTTAAGCCTATGACACAAGCTAGTTAAGCCATGCTTACATATTATCTATTATTTATTTATATTTTATGGAAAACGCTTTTAAGTATTTTGTATATATTACTATTGATATTACTTTTTATGACAAATTAATTTAGGGCATATTGCAGTTAGGTAGTTATAAATCATAAGACCGCTGAGGTTTAGTGTGATATTTTGAGAGTCCAAAGGAAAGTATATTTGTTTAGCAAATATGCATAGCTGCCTTTTTGAACAGAGGTATAATTTATAATGTGACTAATATAATGACTTGAATTGGAGAAGCATCATGTCAGACATGTCTCACATTCCACGGAGAGGGTGCCTAATTCTCAACTTGGAAAATTATTTCTATCTTGTATAGATAACTTAGACACTCACCAGTCAGGGTGAACGCTCCACTTATCCGAGAGGTACTGCCTTGCCGATATGTTTTTAGAGGTAAGAGAGAGACGGTGTATGTCATCTGTGGGAGGTGGTGTTATGCGATGTCTTCCGTAATTTTCTGGAATTACGACCACCAGTGTGAAAGGAGAATCGCTGATACTTGTCCAGTAGTAATGTTTCTTCGCTCGGGATACTCGTTTCTGGAATATTGTATCTATTAAGTAAGTAGGTAGGTAAGAAGGTACCGTTTTTTTTTATCGTGCGGAAATCCCTTCGGATACCCCCCCGCGTGCCAGCGGGGACGGTTATGTCGGGCTTGAACCGACTAAAACCGCACGCCGTCTCGGGTCTACAGACGCCGGGGTGTAAAGTATTTTTTTATGTCGTACTAGCTTTTGCCCGCGGCTCCGCCCGCGTTGATGTCGGTTATCGCGACAAAACATAGCCTATGTCCTTTCCCAAGGTCTAATCTACCCTTGTATCAAAATCGGTTCAGTGGTTTAGGCGTGAAAGCGTAACAGACAGACAGACAGAGTTACTTTCACATTTATATATTAGTAAGGATGAGTAGCCTTTAAGTATGAATATAGGTATATATGACGCGTGACTTGGTAATATGAATAAGAAATACCTATAATAATATAAAAAGTATAATATAGGTATTTAAACTATCATGCTCACTAACATAAGTATTAGAGTTAACGGGATATTTACCATGTGTTTCTAAGAATGTCCGATATTTCGGCACTGTTGCAAGCGCCATGATCACGGAGGAACTGAAGAGGCGGTTAACGGTGAACGAGTTTAAGAGTAAATATATCGATCTACCCTCTTTCGTACTCGTCTCTGACGCGCAACACCACTACCACTGGTCTCACTACACACTCGAACTCGATCACGATCGCGACACACGACGCTTACCGTATCTACTCGCGAATTTGTTTTGGCTTGTTCCCGGTTATTTTTGCACAGACGGACCACTGGATGCCAGACGTTCGGCAATTGAAACCCATCCTCACGATTGAAATTTCTGTGCTTTTTGATTTCTATCGCTTCCCTAACCAATCTTGGTATGTAGTGGCGTTCTGTCGAGAGCATCTGAGGGTTATGTAACTCGATCCAGTGGTCGGTACCGGACTCCAATAGGTGTTCAGCGATTGCAGATTTTTGCGGTTCATTGTTTTTGACTGCCCTGATGTGTTCTTTGATTCGGCACGTGACCGTTCTTTTGGTTTGTCCTATATAAGAACTGCCGCAGCTACAGTCAATCTTGTACACTCCCGGCCTGTCCAGTGGAAAACTATCCTTGGGTGTGCGTAGATATTGTGACAGCTTTTTAAAAGGAGTGAAGATAGTTTTGACGGAAACCTTCTTCAGGATGTTAGCGACCTTATCTGTCACTCCTTTGATGTAGGGTAAAAAAGCTGGAAGTCTTTCCACCTTATAGTCAGGGAGCTTGTTCGAGCGTCTGGGTGGTCTGATCCGTCCATTGTACCCATTCTTCTTTAGAACGCCGCTTATGTGGTTCAACTCCTTGTCTATATGTTCCTGGTCACATAGGTTATATGCGCGGTCAGTAAGCGACGTCACCACCGAGTTCAATTGGCGCGGATGATGCTGTGAGTCGGCATGTAGATAGCCGTCAGTGTGAGTGGGTTTCCTGTACACAGAGTGGCTACATGAACCGTCTTTTCGAACACTGATCTTCACATCCAGGAAAGCGAGGGTTCTTTCTTTTTCCGTCTCATACGAAAAACTCATTTTGCTATGGATATTGTTGAATTGAGCCACGTAGTTTTGTACAACATTTTCACTCCCTTCCAGTATACAGAAAATATCATCGACATACCGTTTCCAGATTTTGATGCTAGGGGCGGTAGTAATGGCTAAGGCTTCAAAATGCTCCATCCATATGTTTGCTACAATTGGAGCTACCGGACTGCCCATTGCTACTCCATCTATGTGTAGGTAGTACTCGTTCCTGTACACGAAGTAATTTGTGGTCAAACAATGTTGCACAAGGTCGGCATATTCCATAGCAATCCCGTTTTCCGTAATTTTGCGTTTTATGACCTCCATACAGTCAGTAACAGGAACATTTGTGAAGAGTGATTCGACGTCAAAACTGACCATCACTTCTTGTTCTTGCACGGTTGTTTGACGCAAAATTTGTACGAAATGTTTTGAGTCCTTCACATAAGATGTCGTTCTCCCTACTAAAGGCTGTAAGATGCCAGCCACATGTTTGGCAAGTTCATAAGTTGGTGAGTCTATTTGACTCACGATGGGCCGTAAAGGTATGTTTGGCTTGTGAACTTTTGGCAGACCATATAGTTTTGGTGGTTGAAGGTTTCTAAGCCGCAACAGGTATATCGTTGCCTCTTCGCCGATCGCCTGTTTGTGTTCCTTAATTAGTTGAACAGTGTTACGGTTCGTCCTAGCATTAAAATCTGGAAACGGTATGTCGATGATATTTTCTGTATACTGGAAGGGAGTGAAAATATTGTACAAAACTACGTGGCTCAATTCAACAATATCCATAGCAAAATGAGTTTTACGTATGAGATGGAAAAAGAAAGAACCCTCGCTTTCCTGGATGTGAAGATCAGTGTTCGAAAAGACGGTTCATGTAGCCACTCTGTGTACAGGAAACCCACTCACACTGACCGCTATCTACATGCCGACTCACATCATCATCCGCGCCAATTGAACTCGGTGGTGACGTCGCTTACTGACCGCGCATATAACCTATGTGACCAGGAACATATAGACAAGGAGTTGAACCACATAAGCGGCGTTCTAAAGAAGAATGGGTACAATGGACGGATCAGACCACCCAGACGCTCGAACAAGCTCCCTGACTATAAGGTGGAAAGACTTCCAGCTTTTTTACCCTACATCAAAGGAGTGACAGATAAGGTCGCTAACATCCTGAAGAAGGTTTCCGTCAAAACTATCTTCACTCCTTTTAAAAAGCTGTCACAATATCTACCCACACCCAAGGATAGTTTTCCACTGGACAGGTCGGGAGTGTACAAGATTGACTGTAGCTGCGGCAGTTCTTATATAGGACAAACCAAAAGAACGGTCACGTGCCGAATCAAAGAACACATCAGGGCAGTCAAAAACAATGAACCGCAAAAATCTGCAATCGCTGAACACCTATTGGAGTCCGGTACCGACCACTGGATCGAGTTACATAACCCTCAGATGCTCTCGACAGAACGCCACTACATACCAAGATTGGTTAGGGAAGCGATAGAAATCAAAAAGCACAGAAATTTCAATCGTGAGGATGGGTTTCAATTGCCGAACGTCTGGCATCCAGTGGTCCGTCTGTGCAAAAATAACCGGGAACAAGCCAAAACAAATTCGCGAGTAGATACGGTAAGCGTTGTGTGTCGCGATCGTGATCGAGTTCGAGTGTGTAGTGAGACCAGTGGTAGTGGTGTTGCGCGTCAGAGACGAGTACGAAAGAGGGTAGATCGATATATTTACTCTTAAACTCGTTCACCGTTAACCGCCTCTTCAGTTCCTCCGTGATCATGGCGCTTGCAACAGCGCCGAAATATCGGACATTCTTAGAAACACATGGTAAATATCCCGTTAACTCTAATACTTATAAAAAGTATAATATAATAAAAAAGTAGGTAATCTTAATTATACTCACCATATCTTCCAGATGATATTTGACATTCATCAATTTATTCCCAGTTTTTTGATCAATGATTTCTTGTCTAAGCTGTGAAAACAAGCATATTACGATTTTATTTAGATGATTTGATTAGGTTATCAAAAGGTGGGAGATGACAAAAATATTTAAATGTTTACAAAAAAACAGCCAAGTGCGAGTCGGACTCGCGCGCGAAGGATTCCGTACCATTTTCTATACAATGGGAGCCCCAAAGGTGATCATTCATTTTGGACCAATTCTGAAAGTGCCGGCCAGAAAAAAAAAGTTATATTCGGATAGAACACACAATTTCTAGCAAAAAATACTACTACAATAACCCTGTGCGCGCTATGGTTTTGTTGGTAGGTACATGCTTTTAAAATAAGAGAAAAATGTTATTTTGATGATGTATTTTGATACATTTCATCACTTGAATATTCATTTGTTTTACGTTATTCTATTGTAATACGAAAGAATTGTCATTTCAATAATTATCTACGTACAGACAAAATCTTACCAAAGAAGAAACAAAAAAACTATTCTTGCGGCCTTGTTAACAAAACTCCGAACAGGTGACTCAAACGTACGGCTAGCATCCATTTTTAAAACTAGTGAAGCCACTTACTCGCGTATGCTCCACATTGGTAGAGAAGCACTGCTGCATGACTTCGTTCCTTCTCATTTAGGCTTTGACCACATGACCCGGGAGGACGTTGCACAGAGGAACCTTATGATTCCCGAACGAATATTCGGAAACCCAGAGAGTCCTCTCAGCGAAAGAAAAGTACGTACATACATATATATCCAAAAGAGTTCGAACTACTTTTTTCAAAGAAAATCTTACAGCAGCCACAAGTTTAGAAACTTATTGAAGCCGTTTCTGTTCGTCTGTTGTGACGGGCACATCATAGAAGTTTCAGGTCCATACGCTGCTACATCCTCAGATGCACAAATAATGCTCGACATACTTGAAAATGAAAATAATCAAATAATAATGAATATTGTTTGAGTTTTCATTTAAAGTTCAACACTAAGCGATAACCGACCTCCACGCGGGCGGAGCGCCGGGCAACAGCTAGTACTGAATATAAGTGAAGCGCTGTTGCTATTCCAAAATGTTGAACCATTAAAAATGATCATACTTGCCATGTTTATTAGGCTTTTAAGAGATTGGGTCATGCTACGAATCATCAACAAGTTTGAACTTGTTGTAAATTGTAACTTTCCGTCTGTGCGGCTCGTAAGTATTAGGAATATTAAATTATTTCTTATATTCCAATAAAATACGCTTTATTTTACATGCCCCTTTACGTAGGAACGAGAAAGCAAGGTCAAATGACACCATCGAAATAATATTTTTCTCTTATTTTAAAAGCATGTACCAACAAAACCATAGCGCGCACAGGGTTATTGTAGTAGTATTTTTTGCTAGAAATTGTGTGTTCTATCCGAATATTTAGGAAAGTAGGTACACGAGTAAGGTGCTTTTATTGCAGCGGGGCGAAGCCAGGGCGTGCAGCTAGTATAATATATATATCTAAAAATCTTTCGAAGAGAGAAAAAATGTCTAACTTTTTTTAAAGTTTATTTATCTATACAAATGAATAAAATTGAAGCGTCTGTTTTTAATATTAAAATCACAGGTTTTCCTTAAATGCATATGAGTGTAACATATAACAAAAACTCAATTTAAAAAATGTTTTTCTGTCTGTTTGAATTAGGTAACCTCTGGAACGGCTTAACATAGGCTACTTTTTTTTAAGAATTAGGTATCCGCACAAAATAATTAAAACCTCAAAATCTAAATCCACGCGGATCAAGTCCCGGGCATAGATAGTTATAAACTAACATATAATTCTAGTATATTTCTTTGAATTATAATATGAGAATATATTAAAATTAAAATAGTATAAACGGGATATTTACCATGTTTATTATCTTTTTCGAGTATCCTATTCGGCACTGTTTCGGCACAAGTGCCATGATCACGGATGTACTGATTTACGGATTTATAATTTTAATTTTAATGTAAATGACCATGTCAATCTAAAGTCATATATGAGAATATATTACCTACTGGTTCTATTTAAAATTATAAGAAAATAAAAAGTAAATACGAATTCCCTGTAGTTTATATTTGGGGTCCCTAAAGAACCAACGCGACGACTCGCGTTACAAAATAGGCGCGACGCGTCGAGGACTAAGATCGGTTTGCTTCGGTTTTGTATAGCGTTCTCTCTATCGCACAGCGCATATCTACAGCTTGATTTTAGAGTAGTTAAAACCGAAACTATAGTTTATAAATTTTATAAACACATGGTTGTAACAACTTTATAAAGGTAGTCAGGTGTCAGTCCGATGTACTACGATAGAGAGAACTCTACAAAATTAAAGCAAGACTATTTTAGTTGAACTCTTCCCGACGACGACGTGCCAAAAACAAAGCCAAATACTGTAAATGTACCTACATAAAAAATACGGCCAAGTTCGAGTCGGACTCGCGCACGAAGGGTTCCGTACTATTATCGACCTATAGCCGTTATCAATTTTGGGCGAAAACGAGCAAAAATATATTAGACTTCCACCCCATTACATGCATGGTGTTATATTAACTGAACACCATAATCAGGTATTGAAAAACAGAACTGAACAAAACTGGGCAAAAATATTACTTACTGCAGTCAATTCTTTACTGAAATTCCTGGGCCCTCTGTCGTCGTCAAAGAGTTCAACTTCAATCATATCGACGCTGTTGTAACTTGGTTTCAGAATTTGTTGAAACTGAAAGAAGCAATGAAGTACACATCAATCACAAATTTCGTACTAACACTAAAATCATTTTGGGGTAACTCTGCCTTTTTAGAAATCTGAGCTTTTGAGAATCTGTCTTTTTGAAAATCTGCCGCCCATCGCACTGATGCACAACCAGGTTTTAAGACAAATTAAACGGCATACTTTATGCTTACACCTTTTACCCTCTGGGGTAAGCAATGTCAATATTAGTATAAGTATAAGTAAGGACCTATAATTGGACCTGTATTTCATCAATTTAAATTTTTATACTTTTGTTATGGCTGTTGGTCCTCCGAATAAATAAATAAATATTTGCTTCAGTCCCTACACACTTTACGAGCTTCTTTTACTTTCATAAAACAGTTCATGCAAGCAATGAATTTGACGATCTCCATTAGGAACTGTAAGATCTTCTATTAATCTTGGTACCTAATCCTGTAGGATACACGAAAAGTGCTAAAAACCAGACAGAAGTGGTAGGTAAAACAGACAGAAGTGGTAGGTAAAACAGATGATTTCATAATTAAGTACTAATAGTTTTTAGTTAGATCGGGTGTTACTACAGAGTCCTAGTAACATCCTTGAGGTCCAAGCTAATCTCGCCTGCAAGTCTGTGCAGCTGCTAAACAACGAACGAGGTTCTCCTTTTCTCTCAAGGTTGGGGGCCACACAATAGGCAATCAAAAAAATAAGCAGCCTTTGCCACTCTTGATGTGTAAAGTGTCTAGAATCTTGTTGTAGTCCTCACGGTGATAGATATCTACTGGGGGCGTATGTAGTTTCGAACGCCGCTGTGGCGACACACGCTGTTGCGAATTATTTTTCCACTGCCTCACAGGTTCGAACATTGTTGCGATTAGAGGGCCTATTAGAGTGACTAGTGGTTCCGGCGCTTCTGGGTTAGGTTAGGTTAGAACCGTGACCCCAACAGAACCACTAGTCCGGAAAGTTGAATTTCGATAACGTGAGTATATTCGAGCGTATGAGGCAGTGAAAATGTATTTCGAAACAGCGTCTTTCGCGACTATTTCATTCGAGTCCATGAGCTTTCGAACCTAATGCAGTACATGCAGTAAAAATAATTCGCAGCAGCATGCGTTCGCAAGGACGGCATTCGAAACTACATATGTATCCCCTATCTACTTGGTACTAATTGGTTAGGTACACTTTGGATGGAGTTCGGGTACAGCTATCTGTGTATATACAAACAGCTTTGTCTATAAGGATAATGATCTTGATGTTTGACATACCACTGGCCTCAGGTCCGGATGTATGAGAATGTATCCGTTGTTGGTCACGATAAAAGCGTATCCATTCACACCGATCTGCAATAAAATAGCGTAAGTACTTATAGGTGCAATATTACTATATATAAATTATAATTTACTTTATTTAAACTTTCTGGACTGGAATGTGAACACAGATAACCGTAAAAGTTAGCCACTCATGAATATTTTTTAAATAAATATGACTACCCTCCTAACAAATTTCCAGTTCTTTCCCACCGTCCACCTTCCCAGACCACCTGGGTGTACGGTGGTAAATTGAAATATGTTCAATCGTTATTTTTTTTTTCATAAACATTTCAGGAAACGTAGTCCATAGACTTCGTACTCCTTGAAAACATGGAATTAACGGTTTTAAAATTTTCATAATTCAGTTATATTTTCTAAACAAGACACTGATTTAGTAACAATATTTACGTATAGTAAATTTCCAGAATATACAATACCTTGTAAGGTGTCATGAGAGCTTGTATCTCAGAAAGTGGTACGTCTGTGCCAGCGACTCCCAAAAGTCTAGCAATACGCATCTGGAAATATACACACATTAGTACATAGAACTGGCTTAATTCCAAAAACCAATGCAATATTTATAGTTTCTATAATATATTATTTCATGTTCCCTCGTCTGTGGATTTTCTGCAGACAATGCCACTAGTATCTACAATAACATTTTAATAATCTACATTTGAATCATAAAAAAAATTGAATAAATTAAAAATATGCTTCATGTTTATTGTTATAACTAAACAGTCAAAAATTATTCTAACTACTAGGTATTGTAATTTGGCACTGTATGTGGCCGTCAGTTTCTACTATTATCAAACAACATTATGACAATCTTGTACAAAACTAGCAATAATTACTGTTTAGCATCTAAGCCCCGTTAGACGAAGTTCTATATATATATTTATTTATATAGAACTATTTTAAAGGATTCTAATTTTATATCCACGGTTATAGGTTCTAGCAAAAATCTACTTATATATTAAATAATTTTATGTTATAAACTTCAAATTCTACTCTTTAGATTCTAATAAAACCCACTACCATTTTGATCGTAAATATTCAAATACCCTTTGGAAAGTGTCCTTGTTAGAATCTGTTGACGTCAGTGACAGAATCAAAACTTCGGTGGTCAATTGTATCCCCACGTACAAATATTTCACATACACTGAAAGCAGTTTGAACCACACATGCTGGGTGTGGTAAAGCACCGCGTGAGCACGCCGCCGGCGTCGTCAGATCGCGCGCACAGTCAGTTCGTCCGTCTCCACTCATGCGTCGCCTTGCACGTCTCTCAGAGGCAGTATGTCTATGAACTTGGGCCTACCTCTTTCTGGCCGTTCTCCTCTACAGACTGCGATTGGTTGTGGACGTACGAATGCAATAAAATATAATAATATATAGATAAATGCTTTGCAACAACTTCCGCTAGAATTAAAATGTCTTCTCTTTCAGAGAGACTAAATACTCTAAATTCTTAATATTGAAAAGTCGTCATTCTTAAGAAGATAATAAGTTTAAACTCAATGGAAAGTTAAATTAACAAACGCCCCATACTAGTCACGTGTATATCGGGCTGCGATACTTTTATTTAAAAATATTTACAATTACTTGTTGTCATACAAGTCAATCTTTAGAAATTGTCTCTACAAAGACATTACTATATCAGGCAAAATACATTATTTCATTAGATAGTGTGTGTAGTGTAATATAGATCATAACTCTTGCATAGAAAATTAACTTGATGATTGATAGAAAAGTTGTTCAATACACCCTAGTGGTCTACGCCTACGAGCTAGTAGAAACTACTTCAACTACGGTAAGCCAAAGGGTCGGACAACACATTGGCGCTAGACGGGCGCGGGCGAGCGCGGTACGTCCGCCGTACGCCCGCCGGCCGCGCTCACATCTATCGAGGACAGATGCATCGCTAACGGGGCCAAATAACACTGTACCGTTACTGAAATCCAAAAAACTAAATCATAAAAACTCTCTTGTATCTTGCAAAAACTTTACAATTAAATCATCAAAACTTTTCTAAGTGTAGTACCTCTTTTGTAACCGATACCCAGTAAGCTTCATTTATCAGTACATTCTCTGTGATGTTCTGAGGGGAAACCATCAAACAAAACGGAGTTATTAATAGACATTTACATGTTAAAGATAGATTATACAGTTTATAGAGCAAAATAATCAGAAGAGATAAAGAGCTTACGTCCAATTAGTTGGAAATATATAACCAATCTGTAAACATAACCTTTTAAAATAGAAGTCAGGTATATATAGTAGGTTCATGCGACAAGGAAAATTTAGAATTTGGAAAAGATGTAATACTTATACAGGTAAACCGTTGGGAGAAGATAACCATTAGACTGATTTAGAAACATTAATGGAAATAGTTGAATTGTATTTTTTTTTGAGCTGAGTGAGACGAAGTCGAGCATGTCCAGAGTTGTGACTTTCAAAAAGAATTTTCAAAATCGGACTTGCCACGGAGGAATGATCACAGTTCAAAATTTTCAAAATCTGATTCACGATGTCTCACTCAGCTCAACATTGCAAGCAGCGATTCGCCTTGCAGACCTAGTTATTAATAAAATGCCACTATCTCATCTGGTTGGTAAGTGATGATATGGTCGATGGTGGAGCACGCTTGCCTAGAAGTAACCTCTCCACTCTAGACTTGAAGACTCCCAGACATCTAATGCAAAAGCTGCGAGTGATACTTAATAAAAAAATTATCTTTTCCCAACTTTGTATGGTTATTTCAAATAGATTTGGGACTTTCAGTTGGATAAGAGAGTAAATACAATTAACGCGGAATAACTCACCTCATTATGGCGCAGGTCGTAGACGGGCATAGACACAGATGTCATTAATTGATAATTTGAGTTCCCAAGTTCACTATACTGTCCCTGTTTCATCTGTAAAAGATAATGTCCAGTAGGTATTTACTTAATACCCGAAAAGAATCTTGTTATTATTATACATTTCCTTAGAGTAGAATATCATAGAATATCATCCTCCGAGTCTTTCCCTAACTCAGTTAGACTAGGGTTTCAGTCTGACTACGAAACGGCTGAACTTCGATATTTTCCGTGTGTTCAGCAGTTAGTCCATAGCAACATTAGGACTTTACCTGTGTTATTCTCCACCTCCTCTCCTGTTCTTTATCTGAGTTGAATAAATGCCGGTCGCGACGTTGACTCATGAATCGTTCTTTCTGCTCCGCTCGCTCACGTTGCTCCCAAAGATAATCCGCTACTTTAGGATCCTAATGGTGTTAAAATTGGTTACATAAAATACTACATAGAACTACTCATTTGGATTATTGAATGCATTGTACGCATGTCTAGATATAATTCTAAATAAAAAATAGATGTAGAAGAGATAATAAATAAAAAAAGATAGATGTAGAAGTATAAAGAAATAAATAAATAATATAAAAAACTTTAGTTCAAGTTTTTTGTATTTTTGTAGAATATACGAATAAAAAATTAGGCTAACATTTGAATATGCACGTAGGCAGGGCTTATTCAAATGTTAGCGCAATGTTGGTACGTTGAGAAAATAAAAACTTTGAAGTCGTGACCGTTATAAAATTAAGAGAGAGAGAGAGAGAGAATTGTGATGAGAAGATGTGAAATATTTGGTTGCAAAGAGGTTGCAGTCATTTGTGAACTGAAAATAAAAGGATTAATTTGATACTGCAATTAATTAAATATTACATACTAGATAATTGAAAAAAAAAACGCGATTGCCCTAGAAATCGTATCGTGAAATTTCGGACTACAAAACTGAAGAAGTTTTTCTTTCTTATCCTGAAGTTATATAAGTCCCAACAGGCCACTTCCGATGTCGTTTACATGACATACAATTTGTATGAGCTTTATATGTTAAATGCAAAAAGTTTGTAAACGTAGCCTACCGTAACGTTGGCATATACAGGTGTCCACACTACTGGGTGCTTCTCTCGCTGCAACACGAGCGGCCTCGCCAGCACGTTGACGTGTTCGAGAACCCGTTCCCGTACCTCTGCCAGTGTACTCAGGTGAACGTAGAACCCTCTATTTGCACACGCCATCCACTTTACTTCTCGTACATCTGCCACCTAAATAAGGCTTTCTAAGAATTATCTGATCTCCTTAATCATTTCCAACATCTAACAGCTTCGAGTGTAGAGTGCTGCAAATACTTTCACCTAAATAGTGTAGTGAGGTTGTCGCAGTATCGTGTAAGGCATAAATATTAAACTAATCAAAATAATAGTAACCACAGCGCTATTTCTAAATCTCTACTGACAATTAACTTAATGAAACAATAAATTAGTGTTTGTCAAACTATAGTATACAAATTCTATATACGCAAAAACAGATGCACAACTAAGTCTACCAAAAAAAACTAAAGATAACAACTAGCATTACTCTCTACGTAATATAGGACAAGTTATACAGAATTTCAGGACAAAACAGAAGTACATTATAAGCGTAAGCATAAAGAAAGTGGAAACTTTGAGTGTACTGTATTGACGTGCTTGCAATGCACTGTTTGGATGTACGAAGTTAGGTATATAAAGATAGAGTAAAGTACCACATTCTAGGTGTACTGGCATATTGGTAGGTACGAAGGAAGGCATTATGCAGGTCGCACAATGACTACGACACACAGTAATACCTGAAGTGGTACTACCTTTACCTCGCGCCCTATCAGGTATGTAAACACCCTCACTGGTGTGTCATATTTCCAGTTGAACCTCTCAAATATTTCTTTGTAATTGTATGGTACGCCATCAGTAACCAACATTATGGCCTGCGAACAATAGTTGCAATATTTGTACAATATGTTATATTATATTATGTTATACATATTATGGTTTATTCTAGTGATGTATAATTTTTACCTGATTACAGTTGGCGCCACCGCTGTTATTTCGGTAGATTTCTAGAAGTTCAAATGCTCGCGTTAAAGCAGCAGAAAAATTTGCTATTTCCATTGTTTCAAAATTATCTAAAGCCAATTTGAGTTCCCGTAGGTTTCCTAATGTAGCCTAAAATATAGAAAAAAATTAGGTGAATATTGATAAGAATTAAATACATAAAACAATTTTATGCATTTTTTTTTTAGATAAGCAATATCATAAAACAAATTAAATGTAAATATATTTTAGACACCTGCACTAAAGAATCCTCAAAACAAGGTACAATCTCCTCAACAGTATCTGCAAACGTCATCACATTAACGAAATCATTATTGCCGAGTGTATCTAATATATTTGTGACAACATGCTTAGCAATGTCCCTCCGTTGGCCAGTCATTGAACCACTGCGATCTACCAAAATGATTACATCCTTTGGACTGGCAGCCGCTTCCATATACCAAGCTCGAGTCCTACAGTCATAAATATCTACTGGATCTGCTCTCCACTTCAATGCTAAAATTGAAAACAATAAGACGTTCAGTACATTTGTGAAATTATAAATTAATACATTGATTGATATTGTGATTTACCAGGATAATGTCTCATAAATCCAGTCGAACTACCAAAGTACTGCCACGATAACGTTGGATCACTTTGATAGTTATTAATGAAGTGTGTGTCCAGTCCTTCTGACCAATGAATTCCCTTAATAACTTCAGGTGCTGAAAACATCAACGATTATTTTATAAGACGTTGACCTAATATTTATAATTACAACAGCATTGCTTACTAACCCCAGGCATAAACATTTGTCGGCACGTGTACACTGCTAAAATTAATATTTACAGGAATGTTTGAAAAATGAGGATTTTGCTGGAGATGTGCGTTTTTTGATGGCGGGCGTACTATCCAACTTTCCAAATTAAAGTCTGTTTCAGTTGTGGTGGTCATAGCCATCTCATCGAATGGTTCTTCCATATCCTTGCTATTGTAATACTGAAAATCCTCCGGAACCGGTTCATTCTGTTTGTCAAATGCCATGTTTTCAGCGGCTTCCACTATTCTTTTCACAGCGCTTATTTTCAGTTCCATCATAGCTCGAATATCGTCTGACATACTTTGAACTAGTTTTTCTCCATCTCTTGATTCCACTTGGGCTGACTTAAAGCTCTAAAATTAATTGAAGCAGGATATAAGTATGGCATATTTAATACATTAATCATAGTAAGGATTTATTTTATATTTTACCTGATAATTGTGATACTTACATCTTGTACTTCTTTCTTCCTGGTAATAAATTCTCCAAAATGATATAACTCTGTGCCAAGTTTAACTGCCCATGCTTGCACCCTACAAAATTAAATCACCTTTGCTAGGATTCATATTCCACCAAATAAAGTTTTCTTAACATTCCCTCTTACATGCTACTGATAGATTTTTACGACCTTTTTATAGATATTTATAGATATTGAGTCTAAACAGTGTTTAATATATATTTACTAAGGTCAGACAATAATCCAAGCCATGACTATACGAGTACCTATATTGTTTATAGCTCATTGAAATTGTTTGAAAGTAATTCTCCGATAATATCACATTTGCATTATCGCATTGTCTCGGTCTACGTAGGTAGAAGAAAAATAATTCAATTATGGACTTACGAGTTAAACGATATTTTGTTAGCGGCATCATTTTGCACACTAGCCGAGCAGTCCTTGGAGTCCAGGAACAAAATTAGCAGAAGAAACACAAACGCGTCGACACACTTGCACATCAGAATCACTACGTTGGAAGTTCACTGACTAAAACCAATAGGTACTGAAGAACATGTTAGGTTAATCTAATTAACGATTTGATAATGTCAAAGGTAATGTAGTAAGTTCAGTGTCGACACGATACTAGTCGAACAAGGAACATTGATAAGGTTGATAGGTATGCGCAATAGGGCGCAGGCGCGAATCAACGCGGGGCGAGCATGCGCTCTGATTACCTAACTCGTCCCGACTGGCGGGAGTGCCGAGTCCCGACTACCTCCGACGACCTCAACGGTGTTTGTGTATCGTTTACGTACATTTACGCATGTAAGAGTAACTTGTGGATTCATACGCCACCTGACGCATTGATTTGTATCTCTATCTCTAGGTCACCGTGTCGATGGGGCACGTCTGTCGGTAACGCGTTATGTTAAAAGTACTCTACTTCCAAGATTTTCGTAGTTAGTTATGAATTTGTTATAATGAGCAGATCAGATATTTATGCACCAATTCATAACATTATTATCTACCTGTGTTCCATAACTATAAAATTTATTCCCTAATACTTATATCTTTCAATCGTGTTTTTCAATTAGAAAATTTTACTGACTTTTAGTATACCTAACATTGTCATCATCGTCTTCATCTCAGCGTTATGTCTTTTTTTTTGCATCTGAGGCCTTCACCTCGAGGGGTTTGATTTGCGATTTTTCCTCCTTCGCTTTGCACGGTCTAAGACATCCCTGGCTGTGAGACCATTGGTATACATGTCGTCCTTTACGACGTCAAACCAGCACTTCTTGGGTCTCACGTTTCTACCGGGGCACAGCGAACAAGTCAAATAATGGTTTAATAGACCTGCCCTTTCAAACTAATTGGCATTTAGGGATCACAAAGGCCTTTCTGCCACATATTAATCATCATCATCAGCGTTCAATCTTGGTAACGATAGTACGAAGACCTTAGGCCAAGATCTGCAGGGCAGAAGCCAAACTCACCTGCAAGCTGGTATTCATTGACGGACTACGTTCTAGTGCGGGTTGTCCTCAAAGGTTTGGGGGTCCAGACGGCAGTCTCTCCCGTTAACCAGGAAACCAGACCCCGGGCTGTAAAGTGCAAGCTGTATGCAATCGAGATTGTTGTTCAAATAAAGCGAGTGATATATTGACATTGTCAAGAATCAGGGTCTCAATAAAACTACAATAAGGGTGCAACAAGTTTTAATGGTAATGTAACAAGGGCAAGTACAAATATAGATGTTTCTCATGAACATGTGATTTTGTTGTAGACGAGTAGACAGCAGGCGACCAAAATAACAAGCAGATCGCATCGTGCGATGCTGGCGATGCCACATTCTGTGATGTTCTGCTCCTGTACAATAAAAAAAACAATATTATTTTGACTACTATGGTAACAGACAAACGCCCTATATATCCATACATTGAACGGTTAAGGTGCTCGTGGCTAAAAGTTTTAACCGAGTAGATTACCACTACTTTTTTAGATCTGGCAATACTGCTCAGTCCTAGGATGGGTGACCATTCTTAGGAGTGCATGTTAAGCCGTTGGTCGCGGTTGCCATATGAGTATTTGTAGCATTCACATGACAGGTAGGTAGCTAGTAGTTCCCGAGGGGGTCATCGCGAAACCGGAGATAGCCCAGGGTCAGTTGGGGTGCGAGGGATATACTCTATGGGCAACCTTATACCTCGGCGTCTGTAAGCCCGACATAAACACCCCCGCTGGTCAGCGGGAGAGTATCTGAAGGGATTTCCGCACGAAAAAAAAAAAAAGGTAGCTAGTAGTTGGAGCCCTAAAAATTCCGACAACCTGGTACAAGTATAGAACTTAGATAACTCCAGTGATTGTAAATTTGGAGGTCAAATGGCAGTCGCTTCACGGAAACCTCGAACTTTTGCCGTTTCATAGTAAGATTGAAAACCGATCCCGACTGAATGGGGAAAAGGCTCGGAGGATGATGATCAGTATGTTTTATTCTAGACAAGAGTACGTCAGTTGAATTAGCTGGATCTAGACTAATCATTCACCAACGCGTCAACATTGACCTGAATTCTTTATCAATATGCTTGCAAAACATTTTTGTTCACCTATTAATAAACGGAGATAAGGTAGATAAGGTATGCAATGGAAAGTAGACAGGGAGTCTTGGAAAAGGATGGAGGAGGCCTGTACCCAAAAAGGGATCCATATTTCACACAATTAAAACTAACAAAAATTAAACTAACCCTAAGCTACTGTATCAACATTTTTTCTAAAATTTGAAATGTATCTTAGAAAATTATTATAAGCCATTCAATCTTAGGGAATTCAAAAGTTACGTTACAGTATCGATTTTCCCTCTATAACTAGGTTGGCACCATAATTACAACCTAATATAGATTCTTTCTGTAGATGGCAATAGGCTCGCCCCCTATTACATTGGGACCTAAACATAACTGGCGAATCGTGGGTGTTGTAATACACCTCTGCCTACCCCTTCGGGGATACAGGCGTGAAGTTATGTTATGTTAATATTATTACGCATCTTACTTACAATCCTATTAAATCTTATCGTTGTTCCCGGTTGCATCCGAGGCTTTCACCTCGGAGCCCGGGGTCCGCTTAATCCTTATCCAATGGCTAATACGGTGTTTATGGAAGCAACTACCGCCCGACCCCCCAACCCGAGAGAAAAGCCTTTGTCAGGGTCTCGTCCGTCAATCAGTAGGTATACACCGGCTTACGTGTGACGTTGGTTTAGCCCCAAAGGTGTTGATGGGACCATTCACAAAATTTCTCGCTCATATATATTTTCTTTTCCACAATGCGATTACGCTTTTCATCCCTATCACCAGGTGTGACATGTGGTATGACAGTGGCGTTCTTTAACATATATAAAATAGCAGAGTTGAGGCCCTGATTGCGTGCGCACGTATTTGGCTGTCTGTATTCACGTGTAGGTATTGGCCTGGAGGCGAGAGCACTTTCGCAACTATACCAGTGGCGAAAGGAGGCGCGGTAGCAGGGACGGAACCCCGAGCCTCGAGAAATCGAGGCCGTACAGTCTCAGCTCCGCCAGGCTATCGTGGTGGAGTGGAAGTAACAACTTGGGCAACCAAGCGCAGGGCACGCCGCAATAGCGGCGGTAAGGCCCATCATGGAGGATTGGCTAGAGAGGCGACACGGAAGTCTGTCGTACCGACTGACGTAAGTGATCTCCGGGAAGGGGAGCTTCGGGGACCACCTGCATCGGCTCAGGAAGGAGCCAACGCCTGAGTTTCATCACTACGACGCGAGCGAGGACTCGGGGCCGCACACGCTGGCGGATTGCCCAGCGTGGGAGGCGCCGATGCGTGACCTCGTGGCAGCCATCGAGGTGGGAGTCCTCTCGCTCGGTAGCATGATTGCGGCAATGGTGCGGAGCGCGAGCGCGCGTGGGCCGCCGCCACCTCTTTCTGCGAGCATACCATACCATACCACCCCCACCGGCCAGCGGGGGTGGTTGTGTCTAGCTTGAACCGACTAAAACTGCACGCCGTCTCGGGTCTACAGACGCCGGGGTGTAAGGTTGCCCATAGAGCATATCTCCGCACCCCGACTGACCCGGGGCCATCTCCGGTTTCGAGATGGCCCCCTCAGGTTTGGGAACCACGGTGTCCCCGTCTTGCCCCGGTTTGGGGGAGGGGCGCTAGTCGCCCCACCGTCCCGGCCTGCTTCTGCTGGGGTGACAGGCAGCCTCACCTGCCACCCCCAGGCCTGCGCTCATGGAGGACGGAGGTCGTTAGGCGAGGCTAAGCGTACCTTTTTTTTTTTTTTTTTTTTATCGTGCGGAAATCCCTTCGGATACCCCCCCGCCGGCCAGGGGGCGGTTATGTCGGGCTTGCACCGACTAAAACCGCACGCCGTCTCGGGTCTTCACACGCCGGGGTGTAAGGTTACCCATAGAGCATATCCCTCGCACCCCGGCTGACCCTGGGCCATCTCACCACTAACAGCATCGCTCATCCTGTCTCCTCTGAAAGCAGAGGAGTACGGAAGGCGATGTGTTCCCGCCACGTTGGGTATTGGCCGACGATCAATGCCAACCCTATGAAGGGGTGAAGGGGAAGCCATTGACCGCCGCCCAGGGTGTACCGGCCGCTCCGATTCCGTTCCCCCCGGACTGCAGCGGGATCGGAATCGGAGCGACACTCGAGGAGGTTACCCAACACACACCCCAGGCTATGCGTACCTTTTTTTTTTTTTTTTTTTTTATCGTGCGGAAATCCCTTCGGATACCCCCCCGCCGGCCAGCGGGGGCGGTTATGTCGGGCTTGCACCGACTAAAACCGCACGCCGTCTCAGGTCTTCAGACGCCGGGGTGTAAGGTTACCCATAGAGCATATCCCTCGCACCCCGGCTGACCCTGGGCCATCTCACCACTAACAGCATCGCTCATCCCGTCCCCTCTGAAAGCAGAGGAGTACGGAGAGCGATGTGTTCCCGCCACGTTGGGTATTGGCCGACGATCAATGCCAACCCTATGAAGGGGTGAAGGGGAAGCCATTGACCGCCGCCCAGGGTGTACCGGCCGCTCCGATTCCGTTCCCCCCGGACTGCAGCGGGATCGGAATCGGAGCGACACTCGAGGAGGTTACCCAACACACACCCCACCCAACACACACCCCAGGCTAAGCGTACCTAATAATAGAAAATATAACTTGACAACTATGTTTCCGTATATAAGTGAATTTGTAGGTAGGCCATATTGACAATCTCAGAAATCAATATACCTGAACTGAAATACTAACTCAAAAGAATTAAAAAAAAGTAAAAGTAAATGCTATAATTGGTTAAAAATATCTGTTACTATACCCCTTCATGGTATGTGTAGCAGCCCTCTAGTCGTCGTCGGGGTAGTCTACTTAAGTCCAGTTTGTGGCAAGGCTCCAAATTTCTTGTCGATGCACCAGTTGGCTGCGGTTTTGTGTCTCGGGGTTCTTTGCACCCCTGGTAAGTGTTATCATCATTCTCGATGACGACGAGTAGTAGATTTGTCTTCGGGACGTAGGAAGCCCAGTACGCCGGGTAACATGACCCCGCTTCATCTTTGGACACTGTAGGCAAAGCTCCAGACGCCTCCAAAAAATATGTTTGATTCAATATGTATAGCTGGACGCTGTGGTCACAGGAGAACAGCGTTTCGTCTTTAGCTTCTTTGTCTCTGACGGTGTCATTCTCCGCAGAAGGTGGCACAGTCGTCGTCGGCGGCTCTGTGTACGCTTCTTTGATTAGTTCGATATAATCTGTGAGCGAGAGGGTCATGCAGTTATTTAAAGCATAAGTATTAGACGTGCTTATACAATACATAGTTACTGGCTGCTAATTGCCATGCAACATTTATACTTGCTTTTTACGAAAAAAAAATCGCCCAATAAAGTGATTTGACTGATATTAAGTTTTTCGCACGAAAAAAAAAAAAAGGTCCGTACGTTATTTATAATAGTGATACCTACAGTTCATTATAAACATTCGTAAAATGCAAGAACTTCAGGTTCCACTAATAATTGAAAAGTACAATTTGATACGTACGTACAGATTACCGCTGCAAGTTTAAAGAGACAGGTAGATTGAATATCTGTTGAGTTAATATTGTTTCAACACTAAGTTTTATTATTGTCATTGCATTGAACCATACCAGTTATAATAATTATAATAATCAGTATACCGGGTGTAAGGAAACGCTCCCGAAAAGAATGGCAAGTGATATACTGAAGGAAAAAAAAAATTTGTTCTTTTCTCGATAGGTTTAAGTTTTAATTTTATATTTTAGAATATTATAATGAATAACCGTATGACGTCGCCGGTCCTCTAGCTGTGCTAACACGATGGAGCGTGAAAAATACTAATAAAAAATTCAAAAAACGAATGATTTAAAAAAAAAATAAACAGTTCGAAAAAAATCGCTCCAATTGTTTTATCGTCCGTGCTTTCTCATGTCTTCGTTTTCGGTAACGTTTACCTAACATCCTGTATCTATAATTTATGTATGTTTACTATTATTATTATTCTGCTAGTTAATAGATACTACAAACGCGCCTAACTACAATTATATAAGAAGGTACCTAATTAGTCTACTTCATAACCTTTATAAACTAGGTAAAGCAACCTATGATTGGTACTTATCCAATTGTTGGTACTTTTGATTTAAAGTGAAAAAAAACGGCCAAGTGCGAGTCGGACTCAAGTAACATAATAATGTTTTTTTTTTAATTTTTATATTTGAGATGATTGAATGAAAGGTAAATTGCGGTTTACGATTTATGACGTATTAAAAAAAAACTACTTACTTGATCTCGTTCAAACCAATTATCGTTGGAAGTTTACATGGTAATGTACATCATATATTTTTTTTAGTTTTATCATTCTTTTATTTTAGAAGTTACAGGGAGGGGGACACACATTTTACCACTTTGGGAGTGTCTCCCGCGCAAACTATTCAGTTTAGAAAAAAATTATATTAGAAACCTCAATATCATTTTACAAGAGCTATCCATAGATACCTCACACATATGGTTACAATGAAAAAAAAAATTTTTGAGTTTCAGTTTGAAGTATGGGGACCCCCAAAATTTATTTTTATTTTTCTATTTCTGTGTAAAAATCTTAATGCGGTTCACAGAATACATCTACTTACCAAGTTTCAACAGCATAGTTCTTATAGTTTCGGAAAAAAGTGGCTGTGACATACGGACCGACAGACAGACAGACATGACGAATCTATAAGGGTTCCGTTTTTTTGCCATTTGGCAACGGAACCCTAAAAAGCAGGGACGATGATGTATGATATGTGTGTGATGCATGATGGATGATAATAATATTGAATAAAATTTAAAATGACAAGAATATCTAAATCATCTATAGATTCCTTATATTTATTTCACTTTAAACCAAAAGCGCCAGTCTAGTTACTGGGTGCCAATAATAGGATGCTTTACCCTAGTTATACACCTTCAAAACAGCTAAAGCAGGATGTTACTGCGGTTGTGATAGATAGCGTTTAAAATCCATATAAATTATTTAGGCTACAAGATCTTAGAGGATTTATTCCCTGCAGATTCCCCGCGTGGCATAAACCTTTTACAGTATATAGGTACACATTTTATTTTTATCTGACAGATTGTATAATATTTCGTTAATGAATTATTTATAAGGTTTTATTTTTATTCGACCAAATTCTAATGTTTCAGAATTATAAATGCCATTTATGTTGACTTTAAATATCAAATAATAAGGTATCGACTTCAAGCAATTCATATAATTATCCCGTAGAAGTGTCATTTTTATGCGTGTTGCAGTCGTATATACAGACATATATATACCTGCATAAAGTCACGTCTCTATGCATAGTTAACATAACATAAACATAACATAACTTCACGCCTGTAACCCCGAAGGGGTAGGCAGAGGTGTATTACACACCCAGGATTCGATTAGTTAGGTATATATAGGTAAATTATTTAAAATGCTGGTATTGACAAAGCTAACCCTAAAGTGAACTAGTTCAAGACGACATCTGTTCACATGTCAAATAGATAAGTTATCATGAGACTTATTTCGACTTATTTTCGATTTTAGTAATAGCTTTTAGTATAACTAACAATGGAACTGACTCTGATGGTCACTCACCAGGATCCTCGAGAGTGGAAGCGTAGCCGTATGCATTCCAGTTGTATACATTGCTTAACATCACCAATAACTCGGTTGTCAACCAAGTCAAAAAATTAAATGTTAGGGTGAAAGGCTGCAAAATTTGATATTAATCAATTACGTACATAAATTCTATCGCTCCAAGAAAGGGGCAGATTTTTTTTCAATAGTCAACTGTGTTCTGATTTGACTGTGCAAATTCATCTGGTAGTATTTAGAAAAATCCATGAGAAATATCGGCAACCGGGTACGTAGAGTTAGGGTAAAAATGGGTAGTCACAAGAATAAATAAGTAGTTAATGCTTAATCATACAAACTCATTCCCAATTGCGCATTTTCAAAATGAATCTCGAACTGACAAAAATATCAATAAACGCTAACTCACTGTTTTTAATGACCACGAGCTATTTTGTTTAACCAACTTGGATAGTGGACACAGTGCTTGATAGTTGAAAACCTCGACGTGATCAAATATCCCTGTGTCCAGGAACGACTGCAGTACGTACTTATGTGCCCGACTGAAAAATTGGCCTACCAGCTTCATATCCCTTGCCAGTACAATATAACCAGAGCTGTCTATGACATAGCATTCGTATTTGGATGAGTTGCATTTAGGATCCTGAAAAGAAACATTGTTTAACTAATATAAGAACAAAATGGCCATTTGCCATTAAAAATACCTACCTACTTACAATACCCGACTTAGACCTCATTGTGCCACTAAGGTCGGTCTCACACTCTTACTTAGATCTCTCTGAATAACGGTTAAAGTCAAGTGCTCATTGTAAACGAAGTAGAAGAAGAAACGAGCACTACTGTACCTTTTTTCTTTTACTACTGTACCTAGAGTACTGGTACCCAGTAATACTTAAATTTTAGTGCTGTTTAAGAAGGAGATTAAGAAGCGGACCCCTGAGCTCCGAGGTGAAAAACCTTGGATGCAACTGGGACTCAACGCTGAGATGATAATGATGTAAGACGGATTTTCTTCTATAGAGCCGATACCTTGTTCCTTTAATTTTTCACAAGTTTGATTCGGACATACTTTATTCACCACCTCTTTGAGTGATTTTTGCAAAAGTCAAATCGACATCTGGGGTCACTTTGTCATTCACTTTTTTTTATCGTGCCGGCATCCCCTCGGATACCCCCCGCCGGCCAGTGGGGGCGGTTATGTCGGGCTTGAACCGACTAAAACCGCACGCCGTCTCGGGTCTTCAGACGCCAGGGTGTAAGGTTGCCCATAAAGCGTATCCCTCGCATCCCGGCCGACTAACCCTGGGCCATCGCCGATTGCGAGATGGCCCCCTCGGGTTTGGGAACCACGGTGTCCCCGTCTTGCCCCGGTTTGGGGGAGGGGCGCTAGTCGCCCCACCGTCCCGGCCTGCTTCTGCTGGGGTGACAGACGGCCTCATCTGCCACCTACAAAATTCGTAGTACCTACCTACTGAAGAGTGCTTAGATCGCCAACGGGAATCCCCAGTCCACTCTGCCCTCCAGTCTGGAGTATACTCTTAGTTTACATTAGAGGGCTTGTCGAAAAACATCTTTCTTTTCGACTAGTTATTCAATTTTAGTCTCAAGATTTAAACAACTAGTTCATAGAACACACATTGCTACATAGTTTCAAGTAGGCGCTTGCTCATTATATTCGATATTGTTCAGTGTAGATAGATATAGTTCATTATTAAAGTCTACGTTATTTAGTAATATCAAGTCAATTTATTAATCTGTCATCGTAATAAACGCTTATCTATTGCATTTTTGTTCAATTAATGTCCCTTCCATCTCAAAATAATATGAATCCTACATCACTATCGCTTTAGCTTGCTTGTGCTTTTGCTTGAGCTAAAATACATTAAGTTTGAAAATTCAAGGGGCGCATCCTCGACTTATCTATATATACCTCCAACTGCAACGTCAGACTTTACTATCACTGCTTATTTTAATAAATGGCATTAGCAGTGAATAACGCAATCAATTGATAATTAAAAAATAAATGTTAAGGTTAAGGAACTTACATCAGACACATCCAACGTAAACTCTTTCGTGATCTGCATGAACCTTTCGTAGAACTTCAAGTACGAGTATTCGAAACCAACGACAGAGGCTGGCGTAGACGAGTTCCCATCTTTATAGAATATGGCGTAACTGGCTGTCAAAGTGATATCACCGTCTTCGTTGATCACCGATGGCTTCTTCTTGATCACGTCATCTAAAATAGGCAAAGGCGTGGCTACCACTAAAGACTCTTTATTTATCATATGTTGCAGTACAGCCGCTTTGTACCATGTTTCTTCAATGGTCTTATAGTAAATGTCTCCAAATACACTGTGAACAAAATTATATTTAGTCATACTACTTTCTGCTCACAAAAACATGAACCTTGTTTGTTGTAGCATGGTTCGAATTGTATTTTCACTCTGCTCACAATACTTGAAGGATTGTCGTGCATTATTAGTTTTAATCCCTTCCCCAAGAAGCAATAACGGTCCTAATCACCTGAAGGAATACAAATTTCGCTATAGCTTTCTGTACGGTTTACGTGTCTGTCGGTCATGCCCTAATTGCATATCTTCAAATTTCAAAGGAAATGCTAGGTACTTTTTTGTGACTGATTAGTCTCAAAAAAAGAAAGCATGTGAAAATTTAGTAGGTTAAGCAGTTTATTGGCACGTAGTAATTAAGAATTTATAAACCCTTGCCAATAAATGCGGAAGAAATCCCTATGGGTAAGTAGACCTTATTTCTGGTGAATCGATTTAATAGCTTTATGGCTAAATTACGACGATTTATGGTAAGTCGTCTTGTCGGCATTATGTAAATGACAATTTTAGGGAGCGTAAATTTGTATTTTGCAACATCTTTCTAAAAATCCTGGTCCTTTAAAGCAGAGCGTGATATAAGCATCTAACAAAATCGTCAAACTCTCACCATTATGCTAACAATACCACAATGTACCCATTGTTAGCATCTAAGTATAATGGTAACATTCGCTTGAGACTTCACCTTTAGCTTATCATCAAGCCAGGTGTATTTACAATTAAAAAAAAAACATTTTACATAATCTTACTTTTGGTCATATTCCTTAGTCCTTTTGCCTTGGTCATCAACTTGCTCATTTTTAGCAGAATCGAAGATATAATGCCACCTCGTCAATCCACTAGAAGTTGCAATAAACCTAACGCTGACGTTATAGGTTTTCGCCAGTTCCTTCTGAGTGTCGGTCGCGTTCCATGTCTCAAAATACGGGGTGGATAATTTAGCATCAAATACCAATTGTTTTACCAAGTCTTCATTACAGTAATAAGCATTTATATCCAAGGGAGTGGTTCCACAGTGTGCTAAATACAAAGAAACATACCAGTTAAAAAGTTACATTTGATATTTTATATTAAAGTCTGCAAACTCTGCAACGATACTCGCATAACTAAGGACGGTCAAAGCATTTCTTTAGGCTCCACCTATAATGGTACTTTTTATATAAGAAGCTGAAAAATAACTATAAAAATATTGTATTTTCTATTTCTAACGTAATATTACTTATGCCACAAATAAAGTAAGAAATAATGTGATAAAAAAGGAGATGCTGTATTTTGATTCAACAAAAATGAAACATCAAAATTTATTGGTTCACTGATAAATATACCTTTTTCCTTAAATTGAGAACTTATTTTTAAAATCGGTTGAACAAGTGAGTCTTAGTACCCTCAGTAAAAAAGGGCTAATAGTAAGATAAGGATATAAATATGCTTAAAACTTAGGTACTGTAAAACTTCTATTTATGAGGGGAATTGAATTACAAGATAATAATGTTACATAATAATAGTGTAGAAAAATACTTACTATTTACAGTAAACTTTGAAGTGTCATTTTCTTGTGTATATTGCTGCTTGGTAATGTCGATCTCATTTTTGGATAGACCTACAAAAAAGTTCCATGCTTCTTCCTCAGAGTTTGGGGTTTCATGGCCTTCCAAATAATGATATTTACAATACACCCTGCCGAGAAAAATATATATTAGCAACTTCGTCTGCGACTGTTGCAAATTGGAAGATAGTAATTGTGTACATTAACACGGTTTCTCGTCTTTTGTATGGACTCTTTCTTTGCTGTTGGATGGAGAACAACCCTATACTTAGTCGCCTTGTACAGTCGCCCACAGAAGTTGCTGTACACAACCAATTTACAAAGGATCTTTACATTACATATTACACATCACATATTATACAATACATATACATACATTTTAGACGAGGTCAAGTTGGCATCTAAGAAACTTGGAGTGCTTAACAGGGCGAAGCAGTACTTCACTGCGGAGCAAAGACTTCTTCTTTATAAGTCGCAAGTCCGGCCCCAGATGGAGTACTGCTGTCACCTTTTTGCCGGAGCACCTACATACCATCTTGACCCGTTCGACTCGGTGCAAAGACGGGCGCTGAGGATCGTCGACAATCCTATACTTACAGGCAGTGTAGAACCTCTTAACCTTAGGAGAGATTTCACCGCCCTGTGTGTTTTCCACCGCCTTTATAATGGGAGTGTGTTCAGAAGAGGCCACATTCTATCATCGCACCACTCGCCACATGTCTGTGGCGAAGAATTCATCCTCACACGTTGCGACCGGAAACGGTGCGTACAGTTAGGTATGAAAGGCACTTTATTCCGCGCACCCTCAGGCTGTGGAATGATCTCCCTGCTGTGGTTTTCCCAAGCGACTATAATATGGGGTTCTTCAAGAAGAAGGTTTAGAAGTTTAGAAGGTTTTTACAGGGTCGGCAGCGCGAGTGCGACACCCCTGGTGTTGCACACGTCCATAGGCCACGGTACCCGCTTCCCATCAGGTGGGCCGTGAGCCGTGAGCTTGTCTGCCAACTGAGTGGCATAATTTAAAAAAAAAAAAAACAATATATAATAAATGACGCGTAATAATTTTTATAATCTTCAGAGGAAAAATTAAACGTTTTCAATGTGTGTTTATTATTTTATGTTAAGTTTTAGAGTGTGTTAACCTGATACCGATGCCGACTGTACAATACCAACTAGTAGAGATGTGGTGATCCTTTCGAACTGACTAAAACCACACGGTGTCCTCCCCAAGTGTCCATTGCCGGGCACCACGGTTAAGCCCTCGAAAGGATAACCCCGGGTCGGGTTTTATCCCGCGTCGGTGAGTTGGCAGGCGTGTGTCGGACACACACGACACGCTTCCGCCACGGCCTGCTTCTGTAAGGACGGCGAGTCGGCCAACTGCCGTCCTCAGGCCCCGATCATGGAGGTCGGTAGTCCCGGGCGTAAACGAGTCTGCGGCGTCCTCGGCGCCGACTGCGGAACTCGTTGGGCAGGGTTCTCTCCCGCTCTCTCTCCGCCGTCTCTTTCGCGCGCATTACCTGCTCGCACAAAGAGACGGCGGCGTGCCACTTGCTCCCGTCGGAGACCATGGCCCTCACCATGGTCTCCAACGAGAGAACGTCCACGCCCAGGACCGCAACGAGATCCCGGCGTTGACTCGCCCACTCAGGGCACTCCACCAACTTGTGGAGCGCCGTATCTTCGCCAGGATCCTCGCAGTGCTGGCACTGCGGCGTTGTCTCCCGATGGATGCGCCATAGATACTTGCCGAAGCACCAGTGTCCGGTAAATATCTTGCACATCCGGTAGGAGAGGTCACCGTGGTGCCTCTCCAACATGGGGTGATCCTTGTCTTGTAAAGTGAATAAAAAAAAAAAACCATGACATTTTGAGTTTCTCGCCCAAAATACGGACGCTTTAACACCTCATGGTAAACAATGAATTTTTTTTAGTGACCGAGGTACGTGGCAATGGTGTTTGACTGCTAAGTCAGAGGTTCGCTCAGTGCAAATATGTATATTTGAGTACGTTTCAATATTTGAATTGCTCTGGGTGCTTCTATATATATATATACTGGGTGTCTTTGGCTGGGTACGCCTTGGAAAACGAAGACAGGCGATAGTACTATAAAAAGAAATTTGAGCGATTTAATTTTTTTGTTATTTTTACGTGTTACCGTGTTAACCCCGCTATCCTCGTCAGTACTATCGCCTGTCTTCGTTTTCAGCAGCGTTTTTTTTGCCTACCCCCGCTTTGGAGCGGGGCCTGTTTTTACAATGCAAATAAAAACTGCCTATTTTAAACCTACACTTTCCTCTTTTATTCCGAGTCACTTTGTTATACCAGTTCTATTTTCAGCAGCGTTCCCGCATATGTACAAAAAAAAATCTAGGTTATCTGCATTCCAGGAACCATACCTATTAAATTAAGTTAACCACCCCCGCTGGCCAGCGGGGGGGTATCCGAAGGGATTTCCGCACGTAAAAAAAAAAAAAAAAAATACGTAGTAAGGCAAGCATATAAATAAGTCCTACATACTAAATACAAGATTTCATGCATACTGACCAGTCAGGATGTACTCTATAGCTGAATCTAAAATAATCAGTTACGTTGATACCAGTCAGCTCTTTCCCTTGCTTGGCTTCTAAAGGGTTATCTTTAAGCATAAGTTCTGTATCTCCATATCCCTTGGGTAGTGAGATCCCCATTGAAAAGGGTGTACCTTCAAGTTGGTTAAAAAAGTAGTCGTGCTTCACTCGAGATATTCTCCTAAAAAGTATAGACAGTTATAGTAATTAGTTATGAAGGTTTACGGACGACACTGAATGTACTTTAAATATTTTGGTATGACAATATCCTAGGCAGTCCATAATTTTTTTTTTTTAATATTCTGTTCAATGGAATACTTGAAATAAACAAATTTCAATTTTGCACGGTTAGTTACAAGTCACTATGATGTAGAAAATGTGGGCACCACCACACATTGATATTAGATAGTTATTATATTCTATTGATGTTAGGATGCTTGTCACAATAAATAATAGTTTAAAAAAACTAAAAAAACACGTTTTTTATAGAAAACCGAACTAAAAAATAGAAAATAAGTTTTCATAAATTAAAATTAAGAATAGTGTTAAAAATTTCAATAAATATAAATTAATAATAGTGTAAATAAAAAAATGTATTTCATTTTAAAAAAAGCGTGGGGTGCATGGGTCAATAGATATACCTATATTTATAATATATATATAATATTTTGTTGACAGACATAAGTAGAGTGATTATCATTTTGATAATATCTTAAAAAGCACTCCACGCATTTTTTTAAATAAAATACATTTTTTTATTTACACTATTATTAATTTATATTTATTGAAATTTTTAAAACTATTCTTAATTAAAATTTATTAAAACAAATTATCTATTTTTTTAGTTCGGTTTTCTATATAAAGCATGTTTTTTAGTTTTTTTAACTTTTTTTTTTAATTTTTTTTATTATAATTTTATCAAATTAGTGTATTGTCGATGGTCCTCGATAAATCGCTTCAGGGTCAAAATGTCCAATTCCCAGAATGTCCAATTCTCAAAATGTCCAATTCCCAGAATGTCCAATCTTTGAGAATGGACTACAGGTAGCAAAGTGGGTTAGGTTAGGTTAGAACTGTGACCCCAACAGAGCGCGAGCCGAGCGTGCCGCGGTAGCGGCCGGCGAAGCGCCATAGTTATGTAATTATATTAGTAGTTATTTTGATTCTATCAGTATTTTGTATTTATTGTTTTTCATAAGTATTAATAAAGCGCTGTGATGTGTTATTGAACAAATTTACCACATTCTCAAAGATTGGACATTCTGGGAATTGGACATTTTGAGAATTAGACATTCTGGGAATTGGACATTTTGAGAATTGGACATTTTGGGATTTGGACATTTTGACACCGTTGGACATTTTGAGATTTGGACATTTTGACCCTGAACGGATACATCTACAAAGTTTGAAGGAAATCTGGCCGTTAAAAGTGGGTCAAAATCGCGCCCAAAGGAGTCGGTTTCTTTTTTAGTTTTATTTTATTTTATTATAATTTTATCAAATTAGTGTATTGTCATCGGTCCTCGATAAATCTACAAAGTTTGAATGAAATCTGGCCGTTTAAAGTGGGTCAAAATCGGTGCCTAAAGGAGTCGGTTACACACATACAAACATCCAGGTGAAGCTAATAAAAAGCTAATAATAAAAAGCAAGAAAATGTCATGCGCTAAAAGCTGGTAAATATTAGTAGGGGAATGGGCAACATTGATAACTGTGCCCCGTGTATCTATGTGCCGCCCTCCTCCACAACGTCCTGCAACACAAGTATCGCCTGCAATCGGCATGATAAGACGCTTCTTGAAGGGCCCTATTTATTTTAAGAAAATCATCGGTCTTATCCTTAAACATACGTTTGATTTTTTGCATCTATTCGACTACAATCATCATCTTCATACCTTTTTTTTTTTTATCGTGCGGAAATCCCTTCGGATACCCCCCCGCCGGCTAGCGGGGGCGGTTATGTCGGGCTTGCACCGACTAAAACCGCACGCCGTCTCGGGTCTTCAGACGCCGGGGTGTAAGGTTACCCATAGAGCATATCCCTCGCACCCCGGCTGACCCTGGGCCATCTCACCACTAACAGTATCGCTCATCCTGTCTCCTCTGAAAGCAGAGGAATACGGAGAGCGATGTGTTCCCGCCACGTTGGGTATTGGCCGACGATCAATGCCAACCCTATGAAGGGGTGAAGGGGAAGCCATTGACCGCCGCCCAGGGTGTACGGCCGCTCCGATTCCGTTCCCCCCGGACTGCAGCGGGATCGGAATCGGAGCGACACTCGAGGAGGTTACCCAACACACACCCCGTCATCTTCATACCTAAAAAATATATAGATACAAACCTCATATTATCATAATGATATAAAACTTCAACTTGTTGCATGTCACCGTCTTCTCCGCGGACTAACTTTTCTCTCAAGAGCGTGATTTTGTCTCCCAGCTCTCGCGATCCCTTCCCATCATCCACCTGTTCCACCTCAACGAAATCCACACTGTTGTAGTTTGTTTGTAAGTTACCATTAATCTGTAAACAGTTACAGTGTTTCTTTATACCATGATTACAGCAAGGATTTTTTTTGAATTTCAACCGTAAGGGAATGAAATAATTGATGAGATGTTGTGTGGAGGCCGTCCTACTTATCCGTACTGGGACTGAGATGGTTGTAGCAATGTAAATTACATTTTTAAACGAGCTTTATGAGTTAACCAAGGTTTTTCGTGCGGAAATCCCTTCGGATACACTCCCGCCGGCCAGCGGGGGAGGTTATGTCGGACTTGAACTGACTAAAACCGCACGCCGCCTCGAGTCTTCAGACGCCAGGGTGTAAGATGGCCCATAAGCCCTCGCACCCCGGCTGACCCAGGGCCATCTCCGGTTTCGAGAGGGCCCCCTCGGGTTGTGGAACCACGGTGTCCCCGTCTTGCCCAGGTTTGTGGGAGGGGCGCTTTCTGCGCCACCGCACCGGCCTGCTTCTGCTAGGGTGACAGGCGGCTCCACCTGTCACACCCAGGCCTGCGCTTATGGAGGACGGAGGTCGTTGACTGACCTCCGATGTCAGAGTCGCCTGCGCGGCGCGCATATTGCGGGCTCGGTGGGCCGGAAGGGTTCGCCCGCTCGCCGCTTCCTTCTCGAACATTACTTGTTCGCAGAAGGAGGTGGCGGTGGCCCATGGGCTCGCACTCTGCACCATGGCCGCAATCATGGTGCCGAGCGAGAGGACTTACATGGTGAGAGCATGAAATGATCGCGAAGGAGATGGCGGAGCGCGCCCGGGAGAGGTTTAGAACCCTCCCGGCCCGCCGAGTCCGCAACTTGCTCGCCGCGCGTCGCAGGCGACTTAGGCGCCGGAGGTCGCTTAACGACATCCGTCCTCCATGAGCGCAGGCCTGGGGATGGCAGGTGAGGCCACCTGTCACTCCAGCAGAAGGAGGCCGGGACGGTGGGGCGACTAGCGCCCCTCCCCCAAACCGGGGCAAGACGGGGTCACCGTGGTTCCCAAACTCAAGGGGACCATCTCGAAACCGGAGATGGCCCAGGGTCAGTCGGGGTGCGAGGGATATGCTCTATCGGCAACCTAGTACCCCGGCGTCTGTAGACCCGAGACGTCGTGCGGTTTTAGTCCGTTCAAGCCCGACATAACTGCCCCCGCTGGCCGGCGGGGGGTATCCGAAGGGATATCCGCACGAAAAAAAAAAGGTACCTACAGTTCAAGTGGAACTCACCGTTGTTATTAACAAGGGATGTAGCAGCAAGTATCCATTGTTGCTTACGATGAACGAATACCCGTTTACGCCAAGCTGAAATTAAAGTCAAAGTTAAAATCGGTGACACACGGTCCTGTTTTCGAATTTTTTGTTGGTGTACCAAAGTATGATTCCTATGCCAGATGTATGCCTATTTTGTATGACTAGGAGTTTCGAAAGAGCTTTCATTGACCATATATATGTCTTAAAAATAACGTTAAGAATTTAACTTGAAAATTGAAATGCAAGCAAAATTCTCATTTTTTCTGTGAAAAATCTACATACAGTAATTTCTTTTACATCACGTAATCTGCCAGTGGTTTGAGTGCGCCCGGACTGATATTTTCTTTGATTAGGTTATCTTTTTATTATAAGCTTTTATTTAACTTGCAATTTTCGTATGTAAATTGTCCGTTAAAATTTACAAACTCATTTTCGATCTTTGGGGCATCTGATTGAGCTGAAATTTTACATACACGTTTAGTTTAGATGACAATGCATTAATACGGTACCATGAAGCTAGTCTGATGAAGGGGTTGGAGGGTGGCCCCAGGAATTTCTAAATTAAGCAAGATAATCTTATCGAGTATGGGCTCATTTATTTTATCTTAGCAAACTCTCTGGTGTTACATGGTAGTCATGGCCTGAAGATGGAGTAGGTTTTTTTTTTATCTAGCACACGTCAATTAGACTTGGACTTGGTATGGTAAGCTAAAGATAAAGTATCAGGAATGGGGGTCACCATTACAGACATCGGTGATGCTACAATGGTGGACCTCAGCTTGACGGCCCTGCTTAAAGGACCCGGGACTATAGGAAGAAGGACACACGAGTGCTGGTAAAGAATCCCAAGTCTTTATGGTGCGGCAAAGCAAAGAGGCGTTGAACCGCTTGGTTCTGGATGGAATTGTTTGCACCGTGTGAGGGTGATACATCAAGCTCGCACATGTAGTTCTATATAGGAAAGGAGAGGGTGGGAAGGTGGCCATAGGAACCCCTAAACGAAACAAGATTAACTTATCGAGTCTGAAGTCATTTCTTTTATCTCTGTGAACTCTTTGTTGTTACATGGTATTCAGGGTTACTTTGGTGCTACATGATATTACTGAAACTATAATAATAATAATAAATTCTACGACATTCTACACAGCGCTTTCTAGACCCAAAATAAGCATAGTTTAACTAGCTTGTGTTATGGGTTCCAGAATGCGGATAACCATACTTATATACTTTTTTTTTGTTTGTAAATACATACATATTATACATAGAAACACCCAGACCAATGCAAATAGACATATTCATGCATACAAATATTTGCACTGAGCAGGAATCGAACCCGCGCCCCCTGTCGTAGCAGTCGAATGCACTACCGCTACGCCACACAGGCCGTCAACTAAAAAGTTGAAAATAAAATAACAAAAAAAAAAAAATTTTTTTTAGAACAAGCTTGTATTCAAAAATTTTGTTGCACTAAAATGAAAGTAATTGCACGGGTTGTACTGATTACAAGAGCTTATAGCGCAAATAGAAACCAGAAATAATTAATAAAAAAGCTTTTTTGAAACAAGCTTTTATTAATACTTAATCAAACTAATGTTTAATTTAGGAGCTCCTTAGCCATAGGAGCTCCTAAATTAAACATTCATTAACAACCTTCCATTGTGTCATATTATTGTATAGTCACCAGAACTAGTATATGCAAAATGTCAGCTATACGGATACCTTTTTTTATACCACTCAGGTGGCAGACAAGCTCACGGCCCACCTGATGGGAAGCGGTTACCGTGGCCTATGGACGTGTGCAACACCAGAGGCATCACACTCGCGCTGCCGACCCTGTAAAAACCTTCTAATGCCCTTCTTGAAGTGGCCATTTTGAGAAGGGTTGGTGTGGGAGAAGGTTAAGAGACAAAGACTTTACAAGCAGGACTTTATGCCACCACCGACGAGTAAGGGTCGTGTGACCAGCATATGGTTGAAAAATGGCTTTCAAACTTTGATGGACAACCTACATACGAACAGTACAAGTTAATAAAATGCTTGCACAGCCCTTGCATAAAATTATTGTCCTAGTACCACTAGCCTAAACTGACGGGACACAGCGTTGAAGACCACAGAGCTCCACTCACGCGCCATTACACCGAGGAAATACCCGATGTCGAGCAGTGCGAGATAGAGGCGGCTCTCAAGCAAACAAAGAACAACAGGTGCCCTGGCGATGACGGAATTACTACTGAGCTCCTAAAAGCAGGCGGGGTCCCAGTGCTCCAAGAGCTAGCGAGCCTTTTTAATTCCGTCATCCAGCAAGGCTTAACACCGAGGGCATGGAGCGGGAGTGCGGTGGTACTGTTCTTCAAAAAAGATGATAAAGCCTTGCTTAAGAATTACAGACCCATCTCACTCCTGAGTCGTGTGTCTACAAGCTGTTCTCGAGAGTCGTCACGAATCGTCTTGCGAGCAAGCTCGACGAGTTCCAGCCACCGGAGCAAGCCGGGTTTCGAAAAGGCTACAGTACCGTGGACCACATCCATACTGTTCGGCAGATTATACAAAAGACTCACGAGTACAATCAGCCGCTGTGTATGGCTTTTGTGGACTACGAGAAAGCCTTCGACTCCATCGAGACCTGGGCAGTTCTGGATGCTCTGCAACGGTGTCATGTTGATTGGCGATACATCGAAGTGCTGAGATGCCTATATGAGACCGCTACTATGTCCGTCCAGCTCCAAGACCAGAAGACGAACCCCATAAGCATACAGCGTGGAGTGAGACAGGGGGATGTTATATCCCCCAAACTATTCACCAACGCGCTGGAGGACGTCTTCAAGACTCTGGATTGGACTGGGCGGGGTATAAACATAAATGGCGAGTACATCTCGCATGTTCGGTTCGCCGACGACATCGTCATAGTTGCGGAGTCGTTGGAGCAGCTGGGCGAGATGCTGCACAGCCTAAATGGAGCCTCTCGACGGACAGGTCTTGGTGTGAACTTTGACAAAACCAAGGTTATGTTCAACGAACATGTCACGCCGAGGCCGATTGCCATCGAAGGGTCGACACTCGAAGTTGTTCAAAAGTATGTCTACCTTGGGCAGGTTATCCAGCTCGGTAGAAACAACTTCGAGAAAGAAGTCACCAAAAGGATCCAATAAGGTTGGGCAGCATTTGGCAAACTGCGTCGGGTTTTCTCCTCCCCTTTACCGCAATGCCTTAAAACAAAGGTGTTCGACCAGTGCGTCCTACCTGTCATGACTTACGGTGCCGAAACGTGGACATTGACAGTGAGGCTTGTCCACGACTTAAAAGTCGCGCAGCGGGCTATGGAGCGAGCTTTGCTTGGGGTTTCTTTGAAGGATAAAATTCGAAATGAGGCCATCCGACAAAGAACCAAAGTCACAGACATAGCTCGCAGAATAAGCAAGCTGAAGTGGCAATGGGCTGGCCACATCTGCCGAAGGACCGATGGCCGATGGAGCAAACGAGTCCTAGAGTGGAGACCACGAATCGGTAAACGGAAGGTGGGACGTCCCCCAGCAAGATGGACGGACGACCTGAAAAAAGTAGCTGGGATAGACTGGATGCGCAAGGCGGAGGATAGGGTGCTATGGCGTAAAATGGGAGAGGCCTATGTCAGCAGTGGACTGCAATAGGCTAATTGATTAATTGATAGTACCATTATATTTTTAATAAAAACCTGTTGTTGAAAAAGTTATTTTTACTGTATTAAAATCTTTACCAACCAGTAACAATAATCCGACTTGATACCACTCCTAATTATTTTGTAGGTACTTCCAACCTGGGGTGCGACTGGTTGGATCACCTCCAAGTTTGGTGCACCCTGGGCAACGTGGGCGATGACGCATCATTGATTGCTCCTCTGGAGTAGCTGGCGTCAACGTCAACGGCCAAGAGTCTGTTAACCGGCCCTGTTCAGGGCCAGCTGACCCCATTGCACGAGGGGTTCGGGGTATGGCGGGCCTGCAAGGCACGCGGGGGGGGGGTGGTCGCTCCAGGTACCCCTCTGCTCTTATCAGAGGGGACACTGCGAATGGCCCAGGGTCAGTCGGAGTGCGAGGGATATGCTCTATGGGTAACCTTACACCCCGGCGTCTGTAGACCCGAGACAGCGTGCGGTTATAGTCGGTTCAAGCCCGACATAACCGCCCCCGCTGGCCGGCGGGGGGGTATCCGAAGGGATTTCCGCACGAAAAACAAAAAACAAAAAGGTACTTCATATATCATTCTCCATCAGAATCCTTTTTTAAATTCAATAGTGTTATATGATTATAGTGTATTTTAACTACATCGCTAAAAAGGCCTTACTATAATTGTATTAAGTCACGTGGTTAGAGAAAATTCCACAATTCAACTTTTCTAAGGAAAGGAATTCCGCCAGATTGCACGGTTTCTAACCAAATAATGAAATCCAGAGGTTATGGTTGAGATCATTCAATTAGTATTTAGGGATTCATTAAATGTATGTACGATTGCTTTATGGACGTACAATTTAACTCATAATTTTAAATGAAAGTTTTACCTGATGAGGTTGAGCAAGTTTGGCGATACTGTCGATTGGCACATCAGTACCGGCTACTCCTAGTAACATGGCATCGGGCTTTAGATTCGGCTTGGACACAAGGTCGAAAGCTGGTATTGCTACTGACGTCACCAACTTATCTTCATCGGGCTTATTTATGTCACCGCTGACTTTCCAGTTTGTCGTGCGCTATGGAGCGAAAATGTAGAAGTTTATATTATTGTGCTGTGCTGTGCTTCTAATACTAAAATAGTGCCGCATTCATATAGGATGGTATCCATGAAATGATGAGTGGCGGTAGCCTAGTGGCTGAAGCGTTGAACCCATTACATTACCGACATGAACCCACTCCTAACACAAGGAATTCAGCTGTAATTTAGGTTTGATACAAGAACGTATGACACTGCTTGCATCAGTGAATAAATAATAACTAATCAAGTTTATATTAATAATCTGCAATTTACATTACCTACTACCATAGTTAGTGTTTAACATTAAAAAAAGCGGCCAAGTGCGAGTCGGACTCGCCCATGAAGGATTCCGTAGCAGCAAGTAACATAATAATGCTTTTTTTTAAATTTTATATTTGAGTTCTTGAATGAGAGGTAAATTGCGTTTTACGATTTATGACATATTATAAAAAAACTACTTACTAGATCTCGTTCAAACCAATTTTCGGTGGAAGTTTACATGGTAATGTACATCATATATTTTTTTTAGTTTTATCATTTTTTTTACTACTTAGGAAGTGTCTCTCTTCCAAACTATTCAGTTTAGAAAAAAATGATATTAGAAACCTCAGTAATATTTTTTAAGACCTATCCATAGATACGTATGGGTTTGATGAAAAAAATAATGTTGAGTTTCAGTTCTAAGTATGGGGAACCCCCAAAATGTTTTTTTTTTCAGTTTTTGTTTGAAAATCTAAATGCGGTTCACAGAATACATCTACTTACCAAGTTTCAACTACATAGTTCTTATAGTTTCGGAAAAAAGTGGCTGTGACATACGGACGGACAGACAGACAGACATGACGCATCTATTAGGGTTCCGTTTTTTGCCATTTGGCAACGGAACCCTAAAGATCAACGAATGAAATTGGTGCAAACCATTTCCATTGCTGCTAAATTATAATTTCAGGAAATGGAAAATTATTTCGGAGACGATGTAAGCCGTACAAATGTCAATGTGCGGTAACAATCCTATTGTGCTGTTTGGCATCGACTCAAAATATTTGATTCATCAGCTGCTTTACTGTATTATATACTGTACTTTGCTGCTGTACTGTGTTTTACACAATCAATATGTTGACAATGCTACTTATTATTTACTGTTTGATTTTATCTAAATAAGTCATATGTTCTTCAAAGTATCATGGCTTTCAATCTTTTTTCTGGAAATCGCTATATTTTTGCTTTACATATTGTTTAATATATACGTACAAGACGGACAATTTAATACACACCACAAACTACGCTTTCTTTTGCAATACAGTTCATTCAAAGGTTGTTTGGAAGAAATCGCAGATTGTGATAAGACCACCCATTGTAGGTACCTACAACTATCATGTGTTATCCTTCATTTGCATCCTTTGTTTAGTGTACCCTGGAGTACCTATCTCTATACGTATTCAAGTGCGGGGAAGCTCTTCTATTGAATATTCACATATTATATTAAATCATTACTTATTTAATGGTTGCAATGTAAGTTGGCCGGTGGGATAATCAGGATCGAACTTACAGAATAAAAAAATCTTGAAAAAGAAAAGAAAGAAAAATAGATAAAAGAAAATTAATGGTTCAATGACAATAGAGGGAGCTCCTGAAGTATACAAGGACCAAAGCAAATGGTGGACTGTTGTGTCTTTATGTGTTATATGTAGTGTGTTTATAAAACGCCTTGCGACACAGGTGGATATTATGAGTAGATATGTATTAAAAAAGAAAGAGAGCTTACCGTGGAGTCAATATTGGCATGTGTCCACGTCGGCGGCGGCTCCTTGTGCTCCAGGATCATTGGACGAGCGATTACGTTGATATACTTCAGCACTTGCTGTTGAACCTCTTCCACAGAATGGATGTGCACAAAGTAACCTGGATATAGATACATGAATATTGTAAAGATTATTGTATATATTGACTCCAGGCGAGTGATGTAAATAAAATGTGTTATTTTATTCTACGTTATGATAATTAAGTGGGTAATGGAAGTGTGTATTGCATGTCTACTTTGTTTTATGCTTTGATTGATACTGTAGCATGCCACAAGGCCAAATGTAGAGATACTTTGTAATGAACATCTACCAACCCTCTAGCTTCATTTGTATAATAAATAAATAAAAATATCTAGAAGAATGAGAAAAATTCTTAGAGCCATAGTTTTCGTTTCCTCTGTTGATTTTGTATTCATATCGAGAATATACAAAGCGAAGAACCCAATAACTTTATATAGTAAACTTTACGTACAGCAGTCACACTTATTACCACTGCACCACTGAGTTTTTCCTCAGTATCATCATCATCTAAACGAGTCTCGGTTGCTTCCGAAGTTTTTATCTCACCTTTCCACTTTTCTACTTTTTCTTCTCCACTTTTCCTCTCCACTTACAGTTATGTCACAGAACATGTTACCTCTGTTTAAACACGCCATCCACTGTATCTCCCGCACATTCGTGACTTCTTTTCCAATGAGATACGTAAACACTCTTACGGGTGTATACGTTTTGTTATCGACCACTTCTCTGTTGTGCATCTCGAACACCTCGGTTAGGTTCCCAGGCACGTAGTCTGTGATCACCATCACTAGTTGATTACAACCCTGGGTACTGCTCACGTCACAATGCGATCTTTTCTAAATTAAGGAAATTAAATACACTGCATTAAATAAGGATTGGGAGACAGGATAGTCGTTGGATAAAGCGCGGTAATAAGTGTACCCACTTGCAGAACATGCGGATTGTAGTTTTTGTACTTATTGGTAATTTTTATTGTGATTTAAAACGGCCTAGACTAACTTGTTACTATTATTATTACTACATCACGTTTTGGCTTCTTTCTGCTTTGATCACAGCGTCTAATTCGCGTGATTTAGCGACTGTAGGAGTGCTGCATCGCGTTTCAGTTGTCAATTTTTCAGGCGAACTTAGATTTCTCTACTAACCACAGCTCGTTACAGTTAGCCAACTGTACTGTTGTTGCGGCATCCTTTACTTATATTTTATTTATCAATAAGCCCAAATCTTGGTAATGATGGAGCTTCGTCAAGATCTGATAAAACACTGAGCCATGTTCTGCAGTCCACAGATACTAAGAATTCTCTATGAAGCTGCGACTGGCCACGTAGGTAGTAACAATATGATATAGTTCAGTTATTGCACCAAGAGGTCAATAAACTTGAGTATGATTTCAGGTATAAAGTATTTTTTTATATAAATGCAGCGTGGTGGTGCTACATTTATGTAATTTACAAAACACTTAGGCAATAAAATTTAATAAACACTTGTAAGTCACTTACCTCCCTCAGCGTAGTAAAAGCTTTGATGTAAGCCTCAGTTAGATTCGCATTACCCTCCAGAGGCACTTTGTGTTTTTTGCCTTTGTCTGTCGGCGTAAGAGTGTCAATCAACGTCTTCAAATTTTCAGGGGTTGCTTGTACAAGACCCTTGAAACATTCGACAACAACGTGGGTTTCATTCTTAAAAGTATACACATTAACGTAATCGTTGTTCGACAGTGTGTCCAAAATTGATCGCAGCGTTCTTCTTGCTACGTAGTTTTTGAACCCAGTCATCGAACCAGACACATCGAATAAGATGATCATGTCCTTAGAACAAGTCGCCGCCTCAATATACCATGATTGGACTCGGCAATCGTACGTGTCCGTTTCTTGGAAATTCCATGGCATTCCGGGATAAAAACGCAATATTCCATGGGAACTACCAAAGTACTGCCATGAAAGAGATGGATCGGACTTGTAGTTTTTTAAAAAGATGTCATTTAAGCCCTTAGACCACATTATTGAATTTAATGTGTTGTATTCTGGAACAAGTTTGAAAAATTTACATACGTGTGTACATTAATTACCTACTTGGTTAAGAAACGAATAGGTATGATAATGATAATGAGAAAAAAACGAATGATATTATTACAGAATCTCTTAATGAAAAAAATAACATAACATAACTTCACGCCTGTATCCCCGAAGGGGTAGGCAGAGGTGTATTACACACCCACGATTCGCCAGTTATGTTAAGGTCCCAATGTAATATAATGCAACGAATAAAAATGTTTCTAATGTTAACTAGATTTCCTAAAACTTTAGAAATTCGCGTTAGTTACTGGAAAATGTCACCTTCAAATACGAAGACTCATTTCAAAAAGTAAGTTTCACCTGAATAACTGTACTCATTATGTATAGCTGTATTTTTCATTCCCGTGTAATAAGGTGAGCCCATAGCCGTTTCCCGGGGACATTTCAGGTTACCATGTTCTTTTCGAAAATGTCGTGACACGAAAACCGAATAATACATCAATTGATTCATGCATCGAACGAGGACCTCTTATTACATCTTGACTAATGTCACATGATCAACAAGCCAATTATTTGTCCTTTTATATAAGTATGCACTTATTAATCAGCATTCGATCACAATAATCATCACTACATATTACAAAGTCCTTCGCAGCGTCTGTCTGTTCTACTACACCGATTTTCATGCTGTTTTCCCCAATGAATAGAGTGGACCTCGAGGATGATTTTAGTATATAAATCGTTAAGTTTTTGTATACATTACCTAAAATATATAATAATACATTTTTGTTGAAGGTGTCGGAAAAAAATAAACCGTCTGGGAGTTTTCAACCAAAACGCTGCGCTGCTGCTGAGATATAACAAAATATTATATGGTGGAATTGTGTATCTTATATAGGTTGTAGAATAGGGTCCCATAGGTAGCGGGATCGCTTCGGTAACAGCTAGTTATCGCTAATTATTATTATTGATGAGGAAAATTTTTATTTTATCTCTGTCTTGACCTTAAGTGAACCGTAAAATACCGTAAGAAAGGTTTACTAAGTACATATAGCAGTATTTACATCTCATTTTGTACATACACGAAAGATTAAAATAATTAGATACCGTTCATACAATTTGCAGATACACCCACAAAAATGGCAGCCTTATCACACTGTGGCATACTCTTACTGGTACCTTTTCTTTTTTTTTTTTTTCGTGCGGAAATCCCTTCGGATACCCCCCCTCCGGCCAGCGGGGGCGGTTATGTGGGGCTTGCACCGACTGAAACCGCACGCCGTCAGGGTCTTAAGACGCCGGGGTGTAAGGTTACCCATAGAGCATATCCCTCGCACCCCGACTGACCCTGGGTCATCTCCGGTTTCGAGATGGCCCCCTTACTTGCTCTCCACTGTGCCATCTGCTAATCAGAGGGACACGTGGAAAGCTTCCGAACAGCCCTCAACAGGGCCGTCCTCGCCTCGGTCGGAGTTGGCCGTAGGCGGCAGCGTCTCTCCCACCCTAGGAGAGAGGCGCTGCCGTCTCCGTTGCCCAGAGTGCACCGCGTGGAGGTCCCCGACAAAGCAAAGAAGAGAAGAGGTGGATTTTATTTTAGGCAGCATGGTGTACATTTTCAAATTAAGTCCACGCCATATCATATTAGAAAAAAATGCATTTCCTCTAATACGTCGGTTTTAGTCGGTTCAAGCCCGACATAACCGCCCCTGCTGGCACGCGGGGGGTATCCGAAGGGATTTCCGCACGATAAAAAAAAAAAAAAGGTACTATATCCAAAACATTTCGTTATATTTATTATACAAACTCTAGACACAAATACCCCTAACTTGGGTTAATCGGAATAATTATTATCTGATAGACAGACAACGATTCATCCAAATTATCTATACAAATAAATAATATTTAAATGTCTGTTTATAATATTAAAACAACAGGTTTTACATATATTTACGCTAGTACCATATAGTATATATAATATATATGGCTAGTAATATATATTTACGTGGATATGTCTTCTGTGTCGGTTAGGAATAAAATATTGATCAGATTAGCTCGTGATTTTGTGTTTCGATTCAATATTTTGCCGGTAATTTGTGCAAACCGAGTAATAAAAATGAATAACTCATTTTTTGAACAAATTACGGGTAAATTACAAAATTAGCCACGCTTAGTAAACAAAACTGTTAAACAAAAGTTAATAACGTTAATTGGAAGTTTATTTCATTGTCACATCTGCATACGGTATAGCCTCGAAATGTGCCTGAACTGCAACACAATAATTGCTAGTCTATACCAATCTGCACTAATAAATATAAAGAGTTTTGGAGGCTGTTGGGGGTAATCTCTGGATCTACTGAACCGATTTCTTTTACCAAAAGAAAGTCATATTATTTGTGAGTATCATCCATGTTACTTTAATAGAACAAGATGATTATAATTTAATTTATCTATATCGTGAAAATCCATCATAAAACACAATCGTGTTAGTGTTGCTCGGGATAGTGTGCGTAGGTGCGTAGTGCGTCGGAAGCTTAGTGGTTAAGGAGTCGACCTTTTTTTTTCGTGCGGTAATCCCTTCGTATACTCCCCCGCCGGCTAGCGGGGGCAGTTATGTCGGGCTTGAACCGACTAAAACCGCACGCCGTCTCGGGTCTTAAGACCCAGGGTGTAAGGTTGCCCATAGAGCATATCCCTCGCACCCTGACTGACCCTGGACCATCTCCGGTTTTGAGATGGCCCCCTCGGGTTTGGGAACTACGGTGTCCCCGTCTTGCCCCGGGTTGGGGTAGGGGCGCTAGTCGCCCCACCGTCCCAGCCTGCTTCTGCTGGGGTGACAGGCGGCCTCACCTGCCACCCCCATGCCTGCGATCATGGAGGACGAAGGTCGTTAAGCGACCTCCGGCGTCTGAGTCGCCTGCGACGCGCGGCAATCATATTGTGGGCTCGGTGGGCCGGGAGATTTCTAAATCTCTCCCGGGCGCGCTCCGCCATCTCCTTCGCGAGCATTACATGCTCGCAGATGGAGGTGGCGGCGGCCCACGCGCTCGCGCTCCGCACCATTGCCGCTATCAAGCTGCCGAGCGAGAGGACTCCCACCCCGATGACTGCCACGAGTTCACGCCTCGGCGCCTCCCACGTCGGGTAGTCCGCCAGCGTGTGCAGCTCCGAATCCTCGTTCGCGTCGCAGTGATGGCACTCAGGCGTTGGCTCCTTCCTGATCCAATGCAGGTGGTCCCCGAAGCTCCCCTTACCGGAGATCACCTGCGTCAGTCGGTACGAGAGGCTTCCGTGTCGCCTCTCTAGCCAATCTTCCATGATGGGCCTTACCATCACTATTGCGGCGTGCCCTAGGAGTCGACCCTATGATCGAGAGGTCCCGGGTTCGAATCCTGGCCATTACACTAACGACGTAAACCCACTTCTAACACAAGCAATTAAGCTTAGCTGGAGGGATTAGGGGGAATATTAGTAATTTCGGTTACTTATATTCTTTAAAAAAAAAACGAGCGGACCGATTTTCATGAACTTTGATTTTTTAGATTTGTCTCCGCATGTACTGTGCCTTTTTGTGGTTTTTTGTGGGGATATCACCACGGTTTCCCCCCCCCCCCCCCCCGCTTTCTTAGAGGTGGACTCGAACCGACCGATCTCACGCCGGTAGCCGGCGGATAGCAACGAATTTGCCCTTCAAAATACGTCGAAATAAGGAAAAAGTTAACTCCCACCTCTTTGGGAATACACAAGTTAATTAAACTAATTGACTAATTCCGTGTAATGAACCACTGAACAATCAGTAACAATTTATTTTCGCAATTGAGTAGGTACTAACAAAGCGTTAAGAGATTCTTTAAATTTTCAAGAATCGCTTAAATTAGAGGAAAGAACATTTTAAATCACGTTAAGTAATACAAAATAAAGCAATTTATCAAAATGGACGTGTTCATCTAAATTCAAAATAAACAAACAAATTACAAATATGTTTTTGAGCCGTTTGGGGTTGAGACGCTGAGGTCATGGGGTCCAATTGCCCGTTTTTATACAAAGACTTGGCAAATGCACGCACGTGACTAGAAGGCTGGATATTATCTTGCTCAAAAAATCAGCATTGCAATCCAACGTGACAATGCTGCCAGCCTTCTGGGAATATTACCAGTCGGTGACAATGCGGAGGAATTTTATAATGCATGTATGTATTTCTATTTATTTGTATTTACTTGTATTTTATTTAGGTATTATTTAGTTTTTGCTTACTATAGTTTAACTATTTAAATATTACACAATAACATAAATTAATTACTTACCTCCATCGAATATATTCGTTGGTACATGAACGCAGCTAGTGTTTGTATTGACACTTATATTGTAGAAATGCGAATCCTTCTCGAGCGATACATTCATATAATGACTAGTATCATTCTTCACATATTTGGGTATTTCAAATTCTGCACCTTTCTCAGGTTCATCGTTAGGGTCCGCATATTGGAAACTGGAATATTTCGATGAACAGTATTGGAAATCCTTAGACATTTTGTCTGTGTAATTAAATTCCTTAGCTAAAGTCTCGGCCGTCGCGTGAATGCACTGCAACAAAACGTAATAGACACTTTACTTTAAAATACAGTAATCCGTCTAATATTATTGTTTTAGAAGTTATACAAAACTATTTCAACATCACTATCAGCATCAACATCATCTTGGCGTTGTTCACGGTTGGATCCGAGGCTTTCAATTCAAATCCATTTTGTTGCGATTATAAATGCGCTTATATAATAACTTAAATCATGGGCCGTCCTTGTGAATAAATTTAGAAATTCAGTTAAGCTTATCTTGTTTAATCGACTTCAGAAAAGAAGGGGATTATTGACGTTTCAGTTCTCGTAATGTAAGGAAACATAATCTGATTTATAAGAAACTAGCTGTGCCCGCGACTTTGTCCGCGTGGATTTCGATTTTTAGAGAATAGTGTTATTTTTTAAGAAATTTAAAAAAATAATTAACAAAATTGATTCAGCTGCTCTTGAGATTTGCGCTTAGCAACACATTCAGCGATTCATTTTTATATTATAGAAGTATGTGGGCATTTTTTTTTTTTTTTTTAACGTGCGGAAATCACTTCGGATACCCCCCCGCCGGCCAGCGGGGGTGGTTATGTCGTGTCTCGACTAAAACCGCACGGTGTCCTCCCCAAGTGTCCGTTGCCGGGCACCCCGGGTAAGCCCTTGAAAGGATAACCCCAGGGTTGCCGGCGGACTTTGGCCGCCAAGTGGCCATAGGCAAATTATAGGAAACTAAGTTCCGATGTTACGCATTTTGGTATGATGGAATACCACGACAGAGTAATTTCTATGTCGAAGTTTTTGTAAATCAAAATACAGTCAAGTCTACGAGGTACTTACTATATAAGTACTTAGTAAACTTGACTGTATTTCTGAACGCTGGCCTGAATACAGTTATTCAAAACGTTCGAAGTTTGGAAACAATACCCTTTTCTTGGTGACTAATGGTGACTGAATTAGTGCTTTCGATAAATTTTCCATGTTAATCTAGCTGTGCCCGCGACTTCGTCCGCGTGGACTTAGATTTGGCTTTTTTTATTAACAGAAAGACAGACTAAAATTTGAAGAATTGCGTTTTTACCCACCATGTACCTATACATTCATATCAATCATTAAAAATCTGTCAGTTTAATATTACATACAGACACTGTAATTTTATTTATTTCTATAGGTGTATTTTTCCACAAATTTCTTAGTAAATGGTTCTTCCACTTAGCCCAGGTCTCAAATTGAGAAAAATCTAAGTATGAAAAAGGTAGAAAGTAGAAGATTTTTTTTCGTTCGGAAATCCCCCCGATACTGTATGTGTATGATTCAAATTTTTTTATGTTGCTATAATTTATGACTAGTCATGGTGCTATGTAATAAGTATTAATATCTATTCATTGGAATAAACAAAAACAATGAAGAAAAACAACGTAGAATTTTTAATAGAAAAAAAAAACAGATTAAGTTATTTTCCACACACGAGGTATATTAAAGCTTCAGAAATCAACTTCTCTTGCGTACATCATTAAGTATGTTACGTCACCGTCACCGTCTAAAGATTTGGAAAAAAAAAACTACTTCATAACTCAAAAGACCTTATGAAAAAAAAAACTGCCCGAAAAAATTCTGCCCGATTTTTGCTTTCAATAATATTGAAAATGTGTGAGAAGACGGACTGGACGACGGAGGGCGTACATCACTGAACCGGTTAGTCTATGACCTGCTACTACTAGACCACTGCTGCGTAGTAACTGTTGGCTACGGCTATTTACCAGACAGTAACTTTTTCGGGGGGATGGGCGCTGTTAGCCTAGATACAGGATTGTCCTAGTGCGGCTACAGATGCTATTTGGCTTATTTACTTGATAATTTTAGCCTATATCTTAATATCTTATCTTAATCGTACCTATGTTTATTTATTTATTTGTTTATTTATTGTATTGTTTATTGTACACTTACATGGCATTTAAACAAATAGGAGAGACAATATGTACAAAGGCGAGCTTAACTCAAGGTTGAGTTCTCTTCCAGCAAACCCGGGAGTGCACAGAGGAATTGCAGTCCAATGAGAGGTTAAGTCTTGTGTACATTTATTAATATGAGGAGATATACCAAATGTATACTCCTGACAAAAGGCATTACTAATACATGCATAGTATATTACCATCATAAACCTACATACACATACATAAAATACACATAAGAATATATAAACGTATATATAAACACATAAGCATACATACAAATACATAGATACATATTATGTCTGTTATTGTTCAGAGAGAAAGTAGTCTCTCGTTTGTTTTTTAAAAATATTTAGAGAAGGGCTGGCGCGTATGGAATGAGGAAGAGAATTCCATAGCCTCACAGCAGAAACTGTAAAGGAATTGTCATAGTAAGAAGAACTGTGAGGGGGAGTTCGAAGCAGTAGAGAAGATAAAGTGCGACAGGGTTTTCCCCTGGGGACAAGAAATTCAAAACGCTCACGAAGATATATAGGAGAGTGAGGATTATGAAGAATGGAAAAGAGTAGGGAAAGAATGTGAACATATCGACGCCGCCGAATTGGTAACCATTTCAGTTGCTTTCGGAACTCCGAAACGTGATCGTACTTTCGTAGACCAAATATGAACCGGATACATAAGTTTATCTTAAGTTGTACTGAAGTAAATACATAAATAAATTCGTTTTAAATTTGAGATCAACACAAAAAATATCGCACCTGTGCCACAGACACTGCAACCTGGTCAAAACGCCAGAAAATTCAAACGTATACGACCTGTGGTCTATTATAATGTATGTATCTTTTCGAAAAATATATTTCCTTTTTTTTTCATGGATTTTGAATAGACTTTGTTAAAATGTTTATATTTCTAATCGTCTTGCAGATATATATTACATTCGACACGAAGGTAAGAAATTACGACTACAGCTTACCTTGACTGCATTGATTTTTCGAGTAAGCATTGTACTGACAGAACGTAGTGAAGATTCTAATATTTGCTTTCCATCTTTCTTCTTTACACTGGCATTCATTTGTTTGTATTTCTGTAAAACAAAAAAAAAAAAAAAATATTTCTCCACGTACATATTCTTGGCTAACATTTTTAAAACAAACTAAACGTTAGAACTGTGTCTAGAGTATGTAAAGTAACTTACGCTTTGATGTAACTACAGAGTTTTATGTTTAAATTGTTCAATAGAAATAAAACTATTTTTAACGAACCTCTGTGAACATGGTTGCTAAAAAGCAATGAAGACGTCGGGAACAGTACAAATAATGAAATGACACAAAATAAGTTGCAATACAATCCATGAAAATATTTTATTTCTATAAGTAATACTATAGACATAGGTACTATATTATGATAACTAAAGGTCACGGAGTAACATTCATGAAAGGTAAGATTAACTGTTCTACATTTAGTTTAATATACAAAGCTAAAATAAAGAGAAAAGTCGAAAGGAATCTGGTAATAAAACCTCACGACCACTCTTTCACGTTCAGCGTAACAAAGCAGCTCGTTACCTACCGTGAAATGTTAAGCATACTAATTTAGAGCTTATAATAATACACTTATACCTACGCAGTTTCTATAAACTTCGAATCACTTTGAATCGAAAAAAACAGCACTGTCAAATATTACTATAATTTGACTATTTGGCTGCAGCCCTTAAATCTCCTATGTAGAAATCTACGATGTTTATAACCTAACCTTCTCAGATATTAATAAGTAATTATGCACAGGTAAAGGCAATTTGTAAGCGAGTAAATCATTTAGTAGCACCAATGATGGAAGCGGAGGAGTGAGGGCTTGCTATCTGGGCCGGGCGAACTAAATACATTACATTTCTTAACATACAAATAGTGATTTTTAATGAGTTTTCATATTATCTAGCTTATTTTTAACTTTATTTTGCAACAATTTCCTTAGGTATGGGTTCCGTATGGGTGTGCTATTTAGAATCGTTTAGTTATCATATTGCAAGTTTGCATTCCTTTTTGTCACCCGAATCTTTATGCTATACATAGGTACTTTGTTTGATATTTTAATCATGTATTTTCTGTCACTATCAATTTTTGTACAATTAACATACCTCACTAATCTGAACATGCGACGTCAAGGCACGCATTGCAGTCGTGTGGGCCAAGTGGCGTGAGATGACTGGAGTCATCTGTGACCCCAAAATGCCGGTTAGTTTGAAAGGGTAGGTTTATAAAACCGTCATTAGGCATGTCCTTTCAAACGGGTGTGAAGCGCGGCCATTGCTCGAGCGACACAAGCAGGAGCTATATGTTACGGAGATGAATATGCTGCGGTGGATGTGCGAAATCACGCGCAAAGAGCCTCCACGTCCGAGACATTGCTCATAAAATGCAGGAGTGTCGCCTTCGCTGGTACCGCCACGTTTGGCGGCAACCGCCAGGTTACAAATGTCTGGCCATGCCATAAGAGCCAAGAGGGGCTGGCTTGACGTCGTAAGGCATTACATGCGTGCCAATGATCTCACTACCATAGATGTTCAAGATCGTGCGAAGCGAAGAAGAAAAAGCAGGACAGCGGACCCTGGTCTCCGAGGTGTAGCCTCGGATGCAATCGGAACACAACGCTAAGATGATGATGATGATTAATCTGAACATGCTATCTTTGGGATAGCATGTGATAGGATATCTAACGAAAAGTAATGTCATTTTTAGTTTTTTTTTTATTAATTACTTTCTTGTGAATTACAAAAAGTACTAAGTAAGTATCGATCTGAAATAACAATTAACAGCCTCGTTGGCTTGAAAGTACTTGGCTGACACATCGTCCTTCAATTTGGACTTAATAAAAAAGAAGCCTTACAATATTATTCTGCCGCCAATTTCTTTATTTCAATCGTAAGCCTGGAGTAAGTAAATATCATAAGAAATCGAAAATAAATAAATACTGTTTTAGGGTTCCGTACACAAAGAGTAAAACGGTACCCTATTACTAAAGCTCCGCTGATTGTCCGTCCGTCTGTCACTAGGCTGTCATGGCTTATCTCGGTATCAGAGAATCGAGACCTGAGCGGGTGCCAAGTTTCTAAGTACTTTCCTAAATGGTAACGATTTTCCTTATTTGATGCAACTATCAAAAAAGTGCAGGGTTCTTAAATTTATTTCAAATAGAATTTGTTAGTTTCATACATAACAACTCGTATAGTTTATTTTAGGTCCCTATTTTTTATATTCATTAATATTTTTTAAATAATTGTAGTAGTAGTAGGCCTTTGCATCTTAAGTAGATGATTTAAACAGCATCCCTGTGGCAGATCTTAGAGTCTTAAATAATTATAGGTACTTACTTATTTTCTTTCTTCTGTGTACTATATTTCATATTTATTTTTGCATTAATTTAAAGATAATTTTAATAAATTGATTAGACTAGACTATAAAAAAAACCATATTAATAACACTGGTCTAAAGATTTCTGTTATTTACTTTTCCGTGGCGTTACTGACGTCCATTACTGGCGAACACGATTAAAAGAATCGTATATTTATATTAGCTGTTGCCCGCGGCTCCGGCCTCGTAGAATTCTGATTCCGTTCCAGCATCCCATGGGACCCTATTCTAGGGATAAAAAGCCTATGTATTATACAGACTACAATCTATCCCTGTACCAAATTTCAGCCAGATCCGTTAACTTTTAACTTAGGAAGTAGGATTAGTAGGATTCTTATAGAGTAAGATCCCACTTTTGCCAGAATTCACTTATTTTTACAAGGATAAAATGAATGAGATAAAGTAGTGTAGGTATGTACTTTGAGCGTTAGCTTGTCCTGGCAGCCATTTGTCAGTAATCAGGTGCTAAAGGTAGGTAAAAATAGTACGAAGTTCACTTTCATTTGTAGTGCTTTGATTTTTCGTATGCGTTTATACGTACGTGCAGGGTGTATGTAGGGAAATAGTGTGTGTGTGTGTGTGTGTCTGGAAAGTAATAAGGTACGGCAAACTTAAGGAAATATCTCATATTTAACATAATATCTACCTACCTTTAGTACTTAACCTAACCTACCTTTAGCACCTAATAGCTGACAAATGGCCGCCGGGACAAACTAGCTGGTATACATACACTCATGGTACACAACCTACACTACTAAAGCCTATACATTTTATCCCTAAAAAATAAGTGAGTTCTAGCGAAAGTGGGATCTTGGACCATTAAGTGAAAGTAATCATACAATTCAAACAATTAACAAAACCAAATTAACCTTTAATTAAATGGGTCGAAATTATCACCCTTCTTTTACACTTACACCCAGTGTCCACTGAGTATAACTACATATACATGTCTACACGAAGTTTGTCGATTACGAAAGCAATTAAGGGTGGGTCAGTAATGGATACGATTCAGGTGCAGTATGTGTGGCATTCGTGACTTATGAATATTTAGTGACTTCCGATCCCGTGTAACTTTTGGTAGTAGGTATTATTTTAATTATCAGTACGGAATTCGGACACCTTGGGTTGGTAGAAAATGCCTACAGTATTCAAATTTTATCTAATTTGAAGGAGTTCAGACCTTTGCCATTATTATTCTCATTGGATCATATAAATTGTTTATAGATATCACCATCTTAACGTTTTCATAACCATTTTAACCCGTACGCTTACTCCTCCTCCTTGTGGTTTAACTTATAAGGCTTTTATACAAGCCACTGCTGTCTGACCTCCCTCCCAACCCCGAGAGGAAAGCCTACGCCAGAGCCTCTTCCGTCAATCAGCGGGCTTGCACCAGCTTGCGGCTTGCTTGGCTTAGGAGGTCTTAGTGGGAACCCGTACACTCATATACATTACAAATTAATATTATATACGGTATATATCTATGCTTTATACTAAACTGGTACCAGTTTATTCTTTCCAATATTAAAAAAATATGAAACATTCCACGGTTTGAACGCTGCTGTCAAAAGCTTAATTGTAAATAGATAACCTGTTATGATTCTCGTTGGAAAATTCTAACTATTTAATTAGGTTTTGTACTTCTAAAGAATAAAAAAAAATCGTTAAGTATTTCTTTTTTTCTTTTTTATTAAACTTTTGAGTATTTTTTATTAAACTGAATACTATCAGATTTTTCAACTTATGTCGATATCGACGTTTTGTCAAAGTCAAAACTGCGATAGAGTCTCTGGTATTTACAACGGCGTATAAACTTAATAGACTAGGTAAAATAGAAACTGTTAGACTGAAGCATTCTTCGTCCAATCATGATGATAAGTTACCGTTCGCTAATTTTTGTCCTAAAGGAATTAACCCTTTTTATGAAAAATCATTCATGTTCCCTTCAGTCAAGGGTTAAAATTTGCGTACTTAACTTTTAGAAGTAGGCATAATTAATTTATTTTGGTTAGTTTTTGGCAATGGAGACTAGGCTGCAAGCATCTGCTTAAATAATATGTAATTTTGTCATTGTGTGTACGATATGCTAGTTAGTGCTAAATTTACTCACGATTCTAATTTGATCCGACTTTGTGAGTGCTTCGCTCAATTTCCACAACTCATCGCCAAGTGCTCTCGCCCATAATTTGACACTGAAACAAAAAACGTGTGTTGTTATAGTTATGTTTAAATCATCGAGGAGATAACCACATTATATTTATCTCCTATACATACAACATATTATACACAAAATATATTATCACAGTTTAACTTTACAACTTGTTTACCTATAGGGAGGTATAATTTCGACAGTTACCTAATCAGATAAAAGAAGTACGTCGATGGTCTCTCGTCAGACAATACAATATTTCTGACGGGTGTGAAGATGACATACTGGTTTCTAATTGCGGGTATTTTAATAATACTGACATGATTTATAGAGCATACGTGCTTCTCTATAAATTATGTGCGTATTTTTACGTTATCATTAAGCAATATTTCGCTATTGCTGTTAGAAGATTTTCACATAGTAAATTAGAAAAGTCCAACAAAACTAACAATGTTATTATTATTTAGGTTTATTTTATTTTCATAATTAGATAGATATTTATGGTACACCAAAAAAAATTACAGTATGAATCATAAACAAGTAGTACGTAGATGGTTGAATGTACATTGCGGCCTTATCGAAAAAACAATTTCTTCCAGGCAACCTAAGAATAGACAGTAATGTGACAAAAGCAAAATAATATGGTGTAATTATAAAATTAACAAAGTAGTACGTCGAAAGAGACAAGAAAAGAAGAGTAAAATAATAAATAATTTTGTGAACTGTATTAGAGACATAATGTAGTATATACAACTATAATGGATAAATAGGTATGTATATAAAAAATATATATATATATATATTACACACTAACATGAAATGAAAACATGACGAGTGAGCATATAATTATGACCTTTCATGATGACAGATACAGCATTTTTATAAAGATGTTTATGGATTTTGCCCGTTTAATATCTAATGGCAATGCATTCCATAAGCGCGAGTTTTAACTGTGAATGACTTATCAGCATAATCCATGGAATGCTTAGGCATTTTCAGCCTTTTTTTTCGTTCGGAAATCCTCCCGGATACCCCTCCGCCGGCCAGCGGGGGTGGTTATGTCGGATTCGAACCGACTAAAACCGCACGCAGTGTCGGGTATTCAGATGCCGGGGTGTAAGGTGGCCCCATAAGGCATTTCCCCCGGCTGACCCAGGGCCATCTCCGTCATCGAGATGGCCCCCTCGGGTTTAGGAACCACGATGTCCCCGTGGAATTTTAAATCTCAAATTCTCGGATGACCTCACGCATTTCGTACGTGTAACATGGAGGAACTTGATCCACCCAGCCATTTTTGAGTGAAAGAGCAACAAACAAATAGGTATATTGCCCGTGGCTTCACCCCTCGTCAAATACGAGTTTGCCTCGGAACAAAGAGCCTATGTGCTATTCCAGAATTTTGAGTTACAAACATCCATTTCTACGTCCAAAATTTCGCATTTATTGCTAGCTAAGGCCCGCGGAATTCTGTTCCAGTTCTTGCAATCCATGGCAACCTATTTGAGAGATCAAAAGCCTATATGTTATTCTAGACTATGACCCTAGACCATTTAGCAAATTCCAGTAAGATCCGTTCAGCCGTTAGAGAGTGATTGAGTACCAAACATCCAAACATCCGCACAAACTTTCACATTTATAAGCTTTTGCTCGCGTCACCCGCGTTTAATTCTGTTCCCGTTCCCGCTTCACATGCGTTATTATATCTATAATCTATCACTATACCAAATGTCAGCAAGAGCCGTTCAGCTTTCACGTTTATAATATAAGTAGGATACGCAGGAAGGAAGTAGGACTAGCTGTTGTCCGTGGCTCCATCAGCTTGGAATTCTTATCTCGTTCCCTTAACCCATGGGAACCTATTCCAGGGATAAAAAGTACCCTATGTGTTATTACAGAATATAATCTATCGCTGTGGCAAATTTAAGCAACATTGTAGCACGTTAATCGCGATAGAATCGGTTAAAAATAGTTTTATTTCAATGTGTGTTATCGTGTGAACTTCCGACGATATCACTATTTTTTTCGTTTGAGTTAGTTGAGTTCATGTCTTTGCTCATTGTCAATCAATCGCTATACTATTTCGGTACTGATAAAGCTTTATCATAGCATTATATCAATAGCAATAGCAATCCTCGTAACTGAGTAAAGTCACATTAGAGTTCCGATCTAATAGAAATCCAGTTTCATTGTCCTGAACAAATGGCCAATTCAGCTTGATATAGTGCGCCGATTCCTAATATATCCAATGCTTAACTTAACTTAGCTATGTAGTAAAAGCCGAAGAAAAATCTGAAATTCATTTTTATCTTTTTGATATTACTAGTCGGCTAATAAGATCAATTTATCTGATGATAAGCGGTTATCGGTGCCTATAAGTGCTTGTGTTATGAAAGTTAATTTTTTTAAGTCCCCCCGGAATACAATATTCCAGCAGAACGCTTCACATGGACCTTGTTCACAGTTTACTTTTTTAGAATCATCGAGGTTTTATAACAACCCAAAAATCTCTGGCAACTTACTACTAGATTTTCTATGGGATCCAAATAGGTTCGCGAAACCTTATAATACCTTAAATACCTAAATTAAATTAAAATAACAGTTTAATGTACTTATCAGAAAGGGCAGGTCGAAAGCACTCGAAATTGGTGGACTTGCATGAAAGGTTTATTGACAGTAGAGGAAGAGTAGAGGAAGTAGAGGAAGATGGCGGGCTTAAAGTAGAAAGTAGAGATTCGAAGGTGGATAAAATGTTTTTTTTCTGTAGAGTCTAAAATATATGGAAAAAGGAAAAATATATTTCTTGTGGGTAGATGACAAAATGTAACAATTCAAATGAAACTTACGTGTCTGCCTTCCAAGCAGGAACCGGTTCAGGCATTAACATTAGCACACAGACCAGCACAAACTTAACGCTCTGCATATCTTAGTCGGTGACTCACGAACTAACACCAAAATATTATTGCATTTTGTATGTAACTGTCGTAAATAACGCAAATATTACAAGGGTAAGGCACATCGTTACTGTGTTTTGTTATAAGTAAGGCTAAACACGATACGTCACAAAAATATATGACTACAGACCATGAATACAGATATCTATGACAGATAAAGAACGCATAACAGAAAGCTTCCCGGGTGCGAGATAATGAGCAAGGTCACTATAATTTCGAAGCACAGTAAACACACTCACTAAATACTTTCCTTTTGATTTATTAATAGTTTTAACTATAAGTTACTAGAGCTCTGAGCTTCACAACACAGTTAAATTATGGAAGGCTTGATTTGCACGGAATTAAAGTAGTGTGTGGTTATATTATGTAGGTATGTTTTGTGCGGTTGTCGCGGTTCGTGCGTACGATGTCCGGGTGCGCGGGACGTCTGTCGCGATAGACGCACGTGCTGCGTCTATTCTGGGCGGGCGGCGACGAACGCTCGGCACTCGGCCGGCATCGAGCGAACTCCATCTAGGTCGGGCGGGCGGTGTCCGTCCATACACTGCTACCAAACGACATGCCGCGAACGACGCACACTATTAACGGTTATCAGAAATTCTTTATGGCTTAAAAACTGTTACAGCTGGTGTAATAAGCTACGAGTAACAATATATATCTTAATTGATAGAATACAAATTTGGTTTAATCTTACTTACAAAAGTTTTGATGGATGGATGTTTGCTACTCAATCACGCCAAAACAGCTTAACGGAACTGGATTAAACTCGGAATTGAGATAGATTATAGTACTTTATGTACAGGTTTCTGTACTTTGGAAGGTCGTTCTAAAGAAAAATAAATTATTGATAAGAAACACACAAACGTAGGACATACATAAATGATCGGTGTGGGAAGACACGTCAATGTCAGCAGGCAAATAAAACATATTATGTTTATTTCGTACTTCCTAATAACAGCCAGTTCAAGTTAGAAATTTAGGCTAAGCCATTTCTCTTTAAAACTTTCAATCCATTTTCACTTTTCTCATCTTTGATCGGTATTCGGTTGACAGCTAATGTTATGCCCAGCTCACCCTGAAACCAAACAGATATATGGCGAATTTTCAAGTATATTTCTTTGCTGACCCCTTCGACGAAATACAGACGTGAGTACATGGTATATATCATCATAATTTGATGCGGAAACCTACGCATATTACTTTGCTTGTATCACTAAAATAACTTTCAAAAGTTTCGCTTAATGACAACATTTTGTACTTACTTGTAAAAGTCATTCAACAACACTTTCGTACAAAAATACTTACTACCTTTCTATGTATAGTTATTTAAAAGGCTAAGGAATTATTTTGTTGCCTTTGTGTTTTTCTCGCGTTTGATGAGGTAAATTAAGACACGAAGAAGTACTTCTAGAAGAAGTACTGAGGAAGATAGTCAATCAACAATAGCACCAACCATATAGTGAACTGAAAAGGTATACCTCCCAGAAATTTCACTAGCTGCGTAAAGAATTTTTCTCTACTTATGTGTTTTTCTTCAGAAAGACAACTACCGTGTCACAAAATTACATGCTGAATATATTACATCTAGCGTTACCATAGAAACTCGTATCATATGTATGTTTAATCTGCCTGTTTTGTTTATATTATGGAAAATAGCTTCTGTCAGGCCTGGGTGTCCCGCTAAGACAAACTTTCTTTACCTGCAAAAGGTGTATCTGTTACACGTGAATATACATCAAAAGTACCCAAAATAAATACACCTATACCTTTACTATCTAGGGCAAAAGTACTTTAACAAGTAAACATAATGATAAATGAATTAATGTCTGCTAAAGATGACGTCACGGCTTCATTAGGGAACGTAAAATAACTGATTTGATATGCAAAGGGCGAACGGTAAATGTGTGTAAACATCATAAATACATACCTGCTAAAGCTGCATTGTCACTGCTGTAGTCAAGTACAAATACGGCTCAATATTTGCTAGCTGACATTAGGTCGCGGTGCTTTTATAGGTAGTTTGCTTCTATGTGTCTATTATGTCCTGTTTGGTAAGGAGGGAAGTGGATTGTGTCTATTATCTCTTGTTTGCTAAGGAGGGCAGTGGATTTAATATATGTCTAACTCCTTCAATTTACTTCTGATTATTTTCGATGCAGATTCCAAGACAGTTTAACTTTCCCGAGTGTCATCATTAGGTGTGTTCGTGGGTCACTATACTATTCTGTTCTGTCTCTTCTGTCTGGTGTACAGGAGTTACATAGTGGGAATGAGGGTGAGCTTAGTCCCAATAAAAGCTGGTATTATCTCCATTTGGTTCTTTTGGGGTCCCACTAAGATCTTCAACCTTACCTGCAAGCCAGTACACCTGCTGATTGACGGACGAGGCTCTGGCGCAGATTTTCCTATCGGGCTCTAACAGCACAGACGGTAGTTGGTCCCATAGAAGACGGATAAACTAAACCAAAAGAAGGGGAATGAATAACAGACCATAGGCTCAAAGGTGAAAACCGCGAATGCAACCAGGACCAACGCTAAAATGATGATGATGATGAAGAATAACGTTAAAACGATCGGTTGGTAAACTCGTTTCCTCAGTTACTCTTTTCCTCGCCATCAGTGTAGATATGAGTTCCCATCAAGGTCTTCTGGGCTCAAGTGGACCTTACCTGCAAGCCGGATTAACGGAAGATGTCTACTGCAGGTTTTCCTCTTGGTGTTGGGGGTTCGGAGGGCAATCTCTCCCGTATAACCAAAGTAATTCAATTAATAGAGTTGTAGCGGTACTAACCGCGGGTTACAAAAAAAAAAGTAGGCTTAGTTGCAACGGGGTATTGGCGCTCGCATGAAGAAGATGAAGAAGATCGTTCATAATCTGTTTCAATGATCACTTAACTACAAAACACCGTAGTTGTAGTGAGTAAATAAATCGTGGAAAATTTAAGTATAGACAGACGACAGAATATCATAAGAATATCACAGGCTAGAAGAGAATAAGACCAAAACTCTTTCTCTCTCTCTGTCTCTGTCCGTCTTGTCTGTCATGTTTTAATAAAATAAATACATAACAATGAATTTGTTACAAACTAAAAAGTTCAGTAAGTAACTGCTGTTAAAGGAAGTGGGTTGGGAAATGGGGTTGAAATACATTAACATTGCGTGCTAAAGTAATAACTCCCTGAATACATAATTTATATTTAAAACTTCGCGTTCAGATTATCCAAACTGCTGTGTATAATAAAGTGAGTAATAAAACTCGTTACGTAAATATTTTTGCGATCTCATTTGTATTATGATGTTAATAGAGTCGGTAAAATTACTTTGTTGGAGCTAAACAAATAAATTACATCAAGGTTTCTCGATAGATGAATGTGCTATTAATAAAGATAATTGAGTCATAACTCAAAATAAAGTACAAACATAATCTTTGTGTCGAAAATCCAAGTATATCAGAACATGCAGCAAACTATAACATAAGGCATCCATCAATCAGTCTATTGTAGACCACTCAGCTGCTGGTCGATGTATTTCGTATTGAGTCCACCCCACGTATAATTTTCAGGTCGTTGATCCATCTTACTGGTAATACAGATGATGAGTTGATCGGATACTGAGAACTAGCTTGTAGCTATATCATTGAGCGGCATAGACTGGCGTAGTCATAGTTACAATTTACTCTGATGACGTCAAATCTTCGTGATCACATGAAACTTTTGTATAAGCCAGTCTTTTTATGCTCCTTTTATACGTAGTGCAATATAAAACAAGCGTTATGAAATATATTGCAATTTTTTCAACTGGTCAGGTATTATATTATGATATTATGACAAAAATAGCTTTTTCTCCAAATTCATTGCAAAATTCCAGAGCCTCGTCCGTCAATTAGCAAGTGTGCCGGCTTGCAGGTGAGGTTGTCTTCGGCCCCAAAGATTTTGGAGGGGCCCCCATAACACCCAGACACTACTACCCTGCTCTATTGAAAAAAAAACAGCTTGTGACAAATATTCCTCAGCACTTTCATACAACAAAATCCCGACAATAATATTAAGGGCCGCTGAAGCATGAAAATTTAAAGGCCATTATCTCGAATGGCACCTCCCGTTCGCTCATCGTCATCCAAATTTAATAGCCTTCGTCATGTTTCGCTCGTCACTAATGGTTCATAAAATAAATTGATACAGCAACGATTATATACGATGCAGCAGGTTGCAAGATTAAAATTTTGTGTCGTTTAGGTAAGGTTCTACCTTACTTCGCAGAGAATATACAAATACCCCTAAAAAAGGTAAAGATAGACAAACCACTGTACACATACTGTACACTGAGGATTTTATTTTCCCTCAAAAAAGAACGGCACCAGAGCTCCCCAGAGGGCCATAGCAATGAAACAACTGCGAACATGGTCTCATTATGTTATAAGAAGGTGTGTAAGGCTTGTTTCCACTCGGCGACAATTTTATTACACACGTTTAGCGACGTACAACATTACAACTAATTGTTTCAGTTGTTGTATCTACACATGATTAGGCAGAAATCATAGTTTTTATTATTTGACTAACTGTTGTCCGCAGGTCCACCACATGGAATTCTAATCCCGTTCCTGCAACCCATGAGAACCTGTTCCCGGGATAAAAAGTAGGTTATGTATTATTGCAGATCTATCTGTTCAGCTAGATCCGTTCAGCCGTTTGAGCGTGATTGAGTAACAAACATCCTGACATCTTCACAAACTGTCACATTTATTAATTTTAGGAAATAGTAGAAAGTATGATAGTAGGAAGAAAGAGGATCATGTAGTTACTGTCAGGCGGGTAAAAAATAATAGCATACATATGGCAAGAATTAAACACTTGACAGTCAATAAATATTGGCACCAAAATCGCTATATTGGACAGCGTTTAACATCTTATATAGGCAACTACATAAGATGTTGAACATGACGTAATGTTATTCATTAAATATACCCTATTATTAAATATAGCCTGGCATTAAACATGACTTTAAAATGTGAGAGTGTGTAAAGCGTAGCTAAGTACAAGGGCAAGATAGGCGGCGACACGAGGGCGGGCGCCTGGCGCCTCAAAGCCGAGACTCCCCGCGTCGTCACGACTATATTAAGTCCATATTAAGGAATAAGGCTCAATTGATTTACGTGTTTCATTTAGCCGGTGTCTAGTTAGTTATAAAGTAAAACGTGAATAAAGTATAAATATACATTTCTTTTGCATCTATATCGCTACAATGATTGATATAACCAATATACCGCAGAAGGAACGGTTTCATTTCATTAGATTTACCAGATCATCAGGATCAACAGTAGTAACCCATACACACCGAGTACCTAATGTCACTCAGGAAGTCCAAGGGTGAGTGAAACTGCCTTGGTCCCCCCAAATCAAAATTAATCAGAAGTAAATTGGAGGAGTTATGTAATACTATTTAGCAAGTAGGAGACTCAAAACACAAATATGAAAACTACTTACCAGATAGTAATGTGCAGAGGAATGACTTCTAACCAAGTTATTAACAATAAAGCACATGCTTATAGCAGGCAAAGTGGAAAAAGTTAAAGTTTATTTCATTATCACATCTACATACACATACGTAACATGCAGGTCCAGCGCCCCTGCACTCGTCTGCCTCTGAGATATTAATTTTGTTCTAATAACTAATTTAGTAGAAGAAAGTCTTTGGTTGAAACACTTGATCATTATTTGGTGGGTTAACCGTGTGTCATCATAAAGCTCATTTTATCCCTAGATGCTACCATCTAAAATTCTAAAATCTGAAACTCGTATTAATATGATTCTAATCTCAATATAAGTTTAGAATAGGATCGTACCAGTTAAGATAAACTCTATTCAAACTAATGTTGAAATTGGAATCACTTTTAGAACGATATATTTTCATAAAACAAATATTAAAAATTCTTTTGTAAAATTCTCTACTGGTGGCGATCACTTCGTTGTCCAGCCACAAAGAAGTGATCACATATTATAAGAGTTATGGTATGGACCTCTTAAAAACAAGAAACCCCATGAAATTACATTAAAAAATATGTTAATAATAATATTTTGTTCGGTTCATGCACGAGAGAGGACGAAATTTTTTTTTTGATGTGTAGGGGGGGGGTCAGTGTAAAGCTAAAACCAAGTTTGTGGGGTCGCCACCCTTGTCCCACGGCCGCCATCTTGAAAATAAGGGTTGAAATGGTTTTTACGATATATCTCTTAAACTATTTATCTGATAAAAAAAATTGTTACCATTTTTTGCTGCAAATTAAATTCTCTACAACTTTGGTACAGTAACTTTTTGTCGTAGAACTATAAATAAAAAAGTTATAAGCGAAAATGTTCAGAAACATTTTTTTATCTCTTTATACGGTGGTAATAAAGATGATAATTCTCTTGACAGCCTAAGATACAAACAATTCGCCAATTTGATAACATTTTTTGTTGCAAATTAAATTATCTACAACTTTGGTCCAGTAACTTTTGTTTTCTTTTGTTATTATAATTTTTTAAATTATTAATTTTGCAATATTATTAATAATTAATTATTGACTCTTTTCCCCACCACCCACGAGGTAGAGTCTGGAGGCCCGTTTTTTTTTACGTGGTATACCCAATATCCATAATCCACGTTGATTTTCTAAATTTGCACTACTCCGCCCTCAGTCTTTTCGATGGACCAGGCTGCGGCTCAGCATCTGATCGGCTTTCTGAATTAAATATCAGTGGGAGAGCTGGAGAAGGAAGGGGTGTTAATGTTGGCGGTTCATCATCAAAGTCATTTTCATTTATTAATTCTGAGAGCCCCTTTACGTTGCTGCAAGTCTCTCCAGAACAATGGAAGCACACTGCAGAACATTTCAGTCCTGCTTTTCGACATCCACACATCGCTCCACAGTTTCCTTTGCATTTGCAAAAGATCAATTTTAGAAGCTCAGGGGGTGCTGGAGGTTTAGAGCTCTGCACTGGCATCAATAATTTTCCACATTTTTTTCCAGCCTCAGTCTTCAGGATCATTATTATTACCAAGCCACGACTGGACCTGATAGTAGACTCCGAAAGTATGAAAGCGAGCTGTGTCTTGTGTTGGAGGAAGTGAAGATAAGTTAAATGTACTTTTTGTCACTGCCTTGGCGAATTGTTTGTATCTTAGGCTGTCAAGAGAATTTCTATGGGCAACCTTACACCCCGGCGTTTGTTGACCAGAGACAGCGTGCGGTTTTAGTCGGTTCAAGTCCGACATAACCGACCGACCGGTTACCTGGATTATATAGAAACAATATTGCAATTCAATTACTCAATTTACGGTCATAAATAACACAGTATCACAACCAGGAAACTTAATTGTCCTACAAAAGCGTAGCATGTATTTCCAATATAATTATTAATACCTACAAAATATGTAATAGGGATAAACCTACAGGACTGTCTGGGATCATACGATAAAACACATGATCAGCTTAAGGAAATTCTCATTGTGGAACGGATCTATAATGTAAACCTATTGTGTAAATGCGACGACCTAGGTGGCGTAGCAGTAGAGCGTTCGGAGTCCCGTACGTTTTGCCAAAACTCATCCTACCAAATAATGAATCCCAATGAAATTTTTTCCCTTTTATAAATTTGACCGAATGAACGGTTGCCCAATGAATATCAGCCCGTATTACCATTGCCATTATATACAATTGCCTTCTCTATATTTAATCACAAACCTTACAGTAAAACCAAGTTCAAGATTATATATTTTCATATTGGTTTAATAATTTTCATTTTATATCATAACGCTTACTCGTATGTTGTTCGCAATGGACGGACGCAATACGGCTGAAAGGATTTTGATGCATTTTTTCCATTTGAAAAGTCTTGGGCGGACTTAGATTCTGCCGTATATTTTATTTTACTTGATATGACAAAAAAACGATAGCCCACCTTCGCGCGGGCGGAGCCGCGGGCATCAGCTAATCTTTAATATAACGACTAAATGCGACAATTATTGTTTTCGTTTTCTCAGTGTTAGATATTCTGGTAAGTACGCGAGTAATACAGTTTATATCTTCTCTTTTTACTAGTAAATCCGATAATCGCCCACCTTCTGAACAATGTCATAGAGACTTTTGTTTTTCTTCTCGGGGATACCTCGAATCTCCACATTATTAAATAAAAAAAATAAATAAAATCTGGTTCTTCAAAAGTAGAACCTCACCTGCTGCTGAATCTGCTAGTACGATTCTAGTTTCTAGGCTCTTCACGCTGTCAGTGAATGTATTAATGAGGTGCGGCGCCATTTCAACATTATCCCTCAATAGGTAAGTTCTTCCTTAATCAATTTCATGTCCACAACCAAAGTTGGTAAAGACGTCAACTGGAGGGTAATACTCTGAAGCTGGTCTTGCATCTAATCCAGCTGAGGGCTTAGGTTAAGATGTTGCAACAAGAGATAGTGTCGAGGTGGACTTTTAGGACATTTAGGACAACACCAATTATTTTCTCTTATAAACCTTAACTAAAAGTGGAGGGGGAAAAACCAAAATTTTTCGGGAAAAAAATCACAACTTCTAAACGGTGAACATTCTTGGTGTCGGAAATATTTTTAATCGATAGGCCATTTTTAAGTCTAAAATAAATGTCTGAAAAGTTTTTCGCTAAAAGTTACCGTTTTCGAGAAAAAAAAAATAAACATGTAAAAAATGCGCTCGGCGTGGGTCCTAGAAGAAGTATTGTTTAAAGTCCGTAGTTCTCTATATAAAATAATATTAATTGCTTCACGAAATCTACCTGTGCGTTCCCCCTGCGGGAACGAATTTTTTAAATATCAGTCGGGTAAATACCTATATATATTTAATACCAGCTGATGGTTTTTAACGACTTATTTCTTTTCCATGCGCCATTATTACTTAACGCCTGGTAAGCCTTCAGAAAAGTAGAATTATACAAACTGAATTTGAATGAAAGGACCGCCATCACTATTTAGCATTACAACCCTTTTTGCATTACAATCCTTTAAAGTACATGCAAAAAAACCGTTAGGGATATCGCCAGGTAAGCACATTGTTAGGGCTATCCTGGTTTACTATTTATTAGCTGTTTATTAGCTCTTTTTTACCCGACTGCGAAGAAAGGGTTTTATTATTTGTTACGTATCTTGTAAGTATGTATGTTTTTAAATTTCCAAACAGCTGGATAGATTGTGACAGTTAACGTATCGTTAAATTCGTATTAAAAACCCTAATGTCGCTAGCTAAGTGTAAAAAAAAGGTTGATTTTTGGGTCTAAATGGTAAGTCGTTAATACATATTTCGGACTTTTTAGTGCATTGTTCATAAGTTGACATTTTGCATTCAAGTTTTTGCATTGTTTATTTTATATATCATATTAAAGTCGTAATATGATGGCTGACTGGCTATTACTGAAGACGTACCGGTGCCTACTAACACTGGGGATATCAGTTATGCTATTCTGTAATATACAAAATTCGACGTTATGGTAGTAGCGATATATATATACGAAGTCAGCTCTATCATCTGAGTAAGACTCAACTATTTCAAACCGGTCCGTCGAGCATAGATAAGCATCGCATTGAAAGTTTTAGAAACACTGAATTTTTACCGATATAAAACCGGCGTTAGAAGTTACACTCTAGTATTCATCCAAGAAGACCGGCCTACTTATTAACATCATTTCAGCCTTTGCCGGTTACCTCTGAGGCTTGCAACTCGGATCTCGGGGTCTGCTTATTCCTTCTCATGTTATTTTATTTGGCTCATACGGCTTTTAAAGCAGTGACTGCCGTTTCAGCTCCCAATGCGGTTGAGCCTCGTCCGTGAAGCAGAAGGAGGTTGGCTTGTCGCTGAAGGTGTAGATGGGGCCTCGTACACCTAACCAGCCCTGCCAACCAACTAATTAACATAAACTAGCATTGCTTTTTATCTGTAGTATTCTGTAAAGTTGAACATTTCCCAGTTAGGTGGCATATTTGAACGACTAATCCCGTTAATATGTTTAGTTACACATAGTTAATATCTTTCATTGCACACATATGAAAAAATACATAAAATATATTTATTATATAAAAGGATAGTTGTACTCAAACAAAGGTGAACTTAACTCGATGTTGAGTTTTCTTCCAGCAAACCTTATAGAGAATAAAATTCTGAATATAGAGTTCTGAGATTTCTCAATTTTAAATTCACGGTTTGTAATTCTTATGGCAACCCTAGGTAGAATACGCCGTTACGTACCGATGAGATGAAGAATGTAAAACAAAAACAAGCTCTTATTTCACAAAAATATTGAGTAATATTATTCTTATTGTGATACGGTGACGCACCGCCTCCTCCTGTACATAGCCTGTACTACATTCCGAATAAAAACTAGTCTTACATACATACATACATATAGTCACACCTTTTTCCCATAGGGGTAGGCAGAGACAACATCTTTCCACTTGCTACGATCTTGGTATACGCCTTTCGCTTCTTCCACTTTCATAATTGTTTTCATACATGCACGCTGGTTACGGGTACTTCTGACCTGGCCCTTCTTCAAAACGTCGTTTATCTGATTGCCATACGTACGCCTAGGTCAACCTTTACCGGGTTGCCCAGTAGCCCTCGCCTCATAAATCTGTTTTGTTAATCTCCTTTCATCCATCCTCTCTACATGACCGAACCATCTAAGCCTCCCTTTCTCTATCTTGGTCACTACATCTTCTGCCATACCACAACGTTCCCTTATCACGCTGTTCCTCATTCGGTCCAAACAAGTCTTGCACTTTTTAATGCAATCAACCATAGTTGTTGATTGCAAAATATAGCAAAGATGAATGTGTAGTTCAAGAATTTTATATAGGGGTGTATGGGGTCCCAGCAAGATCTTTGGGGCCCAATTCAACCCCACCTGCTGATTAACGGACGAGGCTCTGGCACAGTCTTTGCTCTCAAGGTTCTGACGGCACTTGCTTCTGTAAAATCCTAGAGAAATAGTAGGAACTCCTAAAGCTTTGGATGGAACCGGGAGTAACGCTTTTATGATGAAGAGTAGTATTAAAAAGTGCAAGACTTAGTTACTAAGTTTGCAATCCAAATAAGTAAACCTATTTTTTCTTCGGGCGGAAATGCTCTCGCATTTCCACCCCCGCTGCGCTGGCCAGCCAGGTAGGTTATGTCGGGCTCGAAATGATTAAAACCACACGCCGTCTCAGGTCTTCAAATGCCGAGGTGTAAGGTGGCGCATAAGGCATTTCCCTTGACCCATGGCCATGTCCGGATAGTAGGTATAACTGATAACAGGATTTCCCCGTAGTAGGTGATTCCCTCAAAAAACAAACTTCTTTCCCTGAGAATAGAGCTCCAGCTGCCAGCCTCTGATCAGACAATTAAGATAAGCAAATGATGCAAGTTTTTGGCTGTATTGGGGTCCCAGCAAGATCTTCAGAGCCCAAGCCAACCTCACCTGTTGGTACACCTGCCGATTGACGGACGAGGCTCTGGCGCAGGATTTCCTTTCGGGGTCGCGGGTTCGGACGGCAGTCACTCCCAAAGGAGGAGGAGGACCTCAGGCTCTAAAATAAAAGCTTTAGATGCAACCGGAATTAACGCTCTGATGATGATGAAGATGAGAGAGCTGGCCGACGATGCGCTCAAACTATCTGCGAAATACCTAAGGAACATTGGGTAGCCACACGCATAGGTAAAACTTGCTACAAACTGCCCTATTATTATTATTAATAATATATACTGACATACACTTAATACAACTGATAACCTTTTATACTTTGTCGCGACTGAGTGAGGTAGGTTGTGACTGAAGATAACATTACTTCGTAATAAACTTGACTTCCATTATACAAGACAACGGATATAGGATATTTGATCTTTTAACTACTAACAGATCAATGACTTTCATTTACCTACTAAGATACTCTAACTTGAAATTTAGCCAGAAACTGAAGAACTGAAAACCGAAAACTGAAGTAGTTTTTAGTGACGCACAACGTTAAGTAAACCTACTTTTCGCGATCACCCGATATATATTAAGCTATCTGTGGTTACAGATGTGTAAGGTGAAAGTTTTATTATTGTAAGTTGTAACTTTGAAGGGCTTTAACATTACATAAAATAGTACCTACGCTAACTATTAATTGGCGTAATTTATTGCATTTTTTTTTTTAATCCTTTTAGGATAGCGCGGACTCGACTAACAAGTGTTATTTTAAAACTAAACATAAATTTAGTAAATAATAATATAAAGTTTATGATGAATTTCTATGGAGCCTTAAAATAACTAACACCATAAAATTTTCAATACATAAACTTCATTTAATTCGAAGTTATTACGGTTCTACCTTTAAAACGCGCTAGCAAAAAAATTACATTTGCGAAACAACCGCAGTACGCGTGGTCTTAATTGCTGGTGTCGATTTCATAAAATGCGGTGCTCCGAAAAGTCATATTATACAGAAACAACTAAGTGATCAGTAGAGACAATCATATACGTCTCTTTACTATTAAACTTCTGATATCATGGACACCCTACATTAATAATGTGGCTAAACGTGGATTGACATAAAGTATAATGATAGGAGAGACATGACCTATATACTTGACAATTTCATGAAATACAAACAACTTCACTCCACTGGGTATACGGGGCCAACCAAGAGCTACGGGATAAAACAACCTGACCTGTAAACCGGTACACCCGCTGATTGATGGACGAGGATCTGGCGCCGGCTTTACTATCGGATTTGGGAGTTCAGGCTGTAGTCACTCACATAAAAACCATAGAAGCCAAATCAAAAGGAGGAGAAGGTATAAGTGACCCCGGGCTACGAGGTGAAAGCCTCGGGAACAACACTAAGATGATGATGATGAACCTTACTCCAAAATTATATCACTGAGGTACTCGATTGTAGTGCGAGGAATATGCTCTATGGGCAACCTTACGCCCCGGCGTCTGTAGACCCGAGACGGCGTGCGGTTTTAGTCGGTTCAAGCCCGACATAACCACCTCCGCAGGCCGGCGTGGGGGGGGATATCCGAGGGGATTTCCGCATGAAAAAAAAAAAGCTGCTGGATTGTAAATACCTTGAAGGTAGATTATTCTACTTACTGCTATAATGATGTGAAAGTTTGTGAAAAATCACACTCAAATGGCTGAACTGGTCTGGCTGAAATTTGGTACAGGGATAGATTATAATTTGGAATACATTCCCATGTATTGCAGGCGCAGGATCAGAATAGCACGCGGGCGGAGCTGCGGGTATCGGCTAATAAAAATATATTTTATATGTACTTTCGAAAGTACATGATATCGTCGGTTTCTAATGTAGACAATGAATAGAGAATATTCAATGTACTTAATTGAACATAATTAACTGAAAGATAACGTTTTCCGATTGTATGGCCTGTCACCATGGCATGTCACGAATACCTGTGATATCTTTTTACAAGCTTACATTTAACTTACTGTGTAAATTAGTATGGGTCGAATCTTGGAAGTACGATTCCTGACGTTAGACTGGACTCAAATTATTTATACTTGCGTATATTCGATGAAAATGCGATAATATGGTACTATGAGGCTGGTCTGATGATGGAGTCGGAAGGTGTCCATAAGAACCCGTCAACTAAGCAGATTAACCAATCGAGTTTGGGCTCATTTGTTTTGTCTTGGCAAATAATCTGATGGCAAATAAACAAGATAAACCAGTCATGTTTGGGCTCAATTGATTTGTCTGTTTTTGCACTTTCTAGAAAGCTTGTTTTTAAAAAAGTATTTTAATATTAATAATTCATTATTTCAATTACATTTTTAAGCAATTAGTATGGTTACTTTTCCTATAGATTTAGATCGGAAAAAGGGAACATCTAGGACGGGACTCCATTATTATTTGATACTAGCTGACCCGGCAGACTTCGTACTGCCTCAATCGATAGCAACTTCCATATTTATTCACGTTTTAAACCTTCTCTGGACCTCCACAAATAATTCAAGACCAAAATTAGCCAAATCGGTCGAGCCGTTCTCGAGTTTTAGCGAGACTAACAAACAGCAATTCATTTTTATATATAAAGAAGAAGAAGATTTATAGCCACGTTTGACCACTGTTGGTAATAATAATAATATAATAATAATAATGTGGGCAACGATGGAAACCTGTTGCATTGACGCAAGCTATGCACTCTAACCTTGAAAACTCCCAACTCCCCTTTCAACTTTTTAAGTATTTTGAATTTGGAACACGTACCTATATTATTTTAAAAACTTCTTTCAATTTCGCGCCATTTCACATATTTTTTCGTGTTCATTATCGAATTACAAATGGAATGGGGTGTTAAAAAAAATAGGATCGCAGTGATCGCCTTGCACAAAGCACTTCAAAAACTTGGTATCAGCCGTTCGTTCGTATATCGTACTATCAATAGATACAACAACACTTCGTCTGTCGAAGAGCAGAAAAGATCGGGGCGGCCGCGTGCTGTTAGAACTACAAAGGCTATTAATGCTGTTAAAGCCAGAATTCGTCGAAACCACATAAGGAAGCAAAAAATCTTATCGCGAGAAATGAAGATTCCCGATAGGACTGTGTCACGTATTATAAAACAAAATCTGAAGCTTGGTGCTTATCGTCGATATACAGGACATGCCCTAAATCAATCTTTACGATTAAAGAGAGTGGATCCATTAAAGTGCCTTCTGTCGCGATACGCAGGTGAAAGGCACAGAAATATCCTCTTTACCGATGAAAAAAATTTCACGATTGAAGAACACTACAATAAGCAAAATGATAAAGTGTACGCTCACAGTTCTAAGGAAGCTGCTCAAGTGGTCGGAAAAGTACATCGTGGTCTTCATCCTGCGTCAGTGATGGTTTGGTGGGGCGTGTCGTATCAGGGAGTCACAAAGCTACATTTTTGTGAAAAAGGAGTGAAAACTTCTGCCAAAGTGTATCAAGATACTATCTTGGATACACTACACACTATACACTTTTTAAAAATATACCGTGGACTTTCCAGCAGGACTCTGCTCCGGGTCACAAGGCACGAACTACCCAAGCCTGGCTAGAAACCAACGTTCCGGACTTCATAAGAACTGAAGACTGGCCCTTTTTTTTTTTTTTTTTTTTTTATCGTGCGGAAATCCCTTCGGAGACCCCCCCGCCGGCTAGCGGGGGCGGTTATGTCGGGCTTGCACCGACTAAAACCGCACGCCGTCTCGGGTCTTCAGACGCCGGGGTGTAAGGTTACCCATAGAGCATATCCCTCGCACCCCGGCTGACCCTGGGCCATCCGACGATCAATGCCAACCCTATGAAGGGGTGAAGGGGAAGCCATTGACCGCCGCCCAGGGTGTACCGGCCGCTCCGATTCCGTTCCCCCCGGACTGCATGTAATGGTGACCCTCTTTCTTGAGACTTTACTTTCAGCCACCATTACTTTTACCATCAGGCGAGGTGAAGTCAAATTGACGTGTCCTAAATATAAAATATATATATATATATAAAATAGATTCGTGGCCAAACAGATTAAAGGCCTGTATAAAAGCCAAAGGTGGCCATTTCGAATAAAATATTTTTTTTTTGCTAAGACTAATAAATATGTAGGTATAAATTTTAATAATTTTACATTAGTTCATTTAAAAAAATTGCATTTTCATTTGTAACAGAACTTATAGCTGGACTAGGTAAGTAAATAAAATATCATTTATTTCGAACCCAATGACTCATATTTTGTTAGTAACAATATACTTTGTTCTATGTTAGTAAACAGATTCATATTATGTAACAATATACTTTTAATTCGGGAACGATGTTTAAATGAAATCATTTTTGGAGACAAATTAGATTTTATAATTGTCCTTTAAACTTAACTTTACAAGAGTCGATCTAAGACTAAAACTTAAATTAAGTACATGGTTATTTCTTAAGCTTATCGCGGTCGCGACAGACCGTCGCCAGTGCATCACGCCACCTTCCAGCGATAAGAAAGTGCTGCGTTGAAGCTTACAGCCCTACCGCAGGCTATGGTCAGTGATGGTACATAACTCCTCCCCCCTTGGACCGAAGTTATCGAAATTTAGACAATTGTCGAGAACTTCGCCAAAACAATAAAATACTACACAGTCTTCATTTATGTGATTATGAAAAATTAATATTAATATAAGACAAAATGACGTTATAATGGTTATACGAATTGATAATTTAAATGATTATACAAAATTAAAATCATTATATCAAGTGATATTAAAATGATTGTGCAAAATGATTTAATTAAAATGATCATAGAGAGTCATATTGAAATGATTAAGACTAAATGTAAGCAGAGAATAGAGTTATTACATCAGTAACACTGGTCTCTGGCCGACCCTATCTAATTCCAGCTGGACAGAGTGGTTCTCATTTTCTCTCGGACGACTATTCTGCCTTTTACACATTCTCAATATAATATGTGAATACTTATGCATAATTATAACTACTGTTAATGAAATGATAATCGTGTTTAACAAATAAAGGAAATTGGCTGCACTATCACTTTTGTTTTCACCTTTTACACTGTCACTTTTCTTCAAGATATAATTCAATTGGCGTATATCATCCAAGTTAACTCCTTTAAGGTTCACAGGAACCATTTCGACAGCGTCAGAAACCAGCTTCTGCATGTCAGGTAATGTAATTATAGGAATAGGCATTTAATCCGCTTTTTGTAAATAGGAGCGTCGGCCATGAATTTGTAAATCACCTATAAACACATCACATTGATCCTTGATAGTTACAATATTATGTTCCTCGTATAATTTCCTTGGAGTCATCCCTTTCACAAGTTTGCGATAGGATTTCAGGGTTTCTTTTTTTTTTGAGTACACTATCCAAATAATTGGGCTGATTCTTTGGAGTTTAAGGGGCTCAGTGTTTCTATATCGAGGAGAACAGATAGACCGATTCTGATAGTACATCATCAGTCGTTCAATACAGGTTTCCTTCACGTATAAAACTAGTTTACTTTCAGAGCAGAGGTATTCTTCAGCGGTTATCTCTTGGCAAGGCTGATCAATTGAACGAAAAATAGATCCTTCTACTAAGAGGTAAGGAAACTGTGGGATAACGACGAAGGTTTGGTTTAAGGACTGATCAAACATAGGAAGGGAGTACAATTTGTAATAACTATAAGTAACGTTATGAACTAAAGGAACTTCAATAATGAACTTTATTTCTTCATCCTGAAGATAAGCCTTCACTGATAGTGATTCTTCAATATTAATGATATTATCTTCCTTTATAGAGTACATTAAATTATCATACTTGCTAATGTGCTTAAAGATGTTTACTAATTCATCAGGGTCAATTATGGTTTTGTGTAAAACGGATACTTTACTGATTGCTAAGGCCGTTTCCATTTCGCTAAGTTTGATATATATTGTTCTAAAATTTACGATAAACTGATTAAGTAATCCAAATATGTACGAAGGTCATATAAATTGAATGGTTATCTTTGGTGATCAGTTTCGCTATAAATCCTTCAAGTAATTTAATGCGTGCATTTATTCTGTGTGTATTTTCGTTTATGTTAATTTATTATTTATTGCTTGTTCCTGTGTCTGAATGTTAATGATTAAGTCCTCATACCTAATGGCATCTTCATGGTTAAGATTACCAGTTATTATTTTGATTATAGATCCCAGGGGGTTCAAAATGCCTCGTTTGAGTCTTTTGTATGGAACTAGCTTCTGTAATTTTTCCATAGTCTCGTTTCGAATATAATTAACCTGTGTTTTAAGACTCCTGAACTCCTCACCATAAGATTTATTCGAATTTAGCATTTGATTCAATTCCGAATATTTCTCAATGTTAAAAGAAAGATCAACAATTATACCCCGAAGACTTATAACCTTAACAACCAACCACTTATCATACTCTACAAACGCTCGACCCAACTTCACTGGGAGAATACCCGGGATTTGACTAATCTTTACTGCTTGTAGGGCCTGACTTGGGGATGCGCGACGGGTTGTTGTCCATAACACCAGGATCAAACGCCACCTGTTTTCAGTATGGGTGTTAGTTCACCCACTCGCGCCTTTATAATTCTTCCTTTATGGTCCTTAATTTTTGTTTCTGAAATATGTCTATAAAGAACCTGGGTTCTTTTCTTATGATCTCTAATAAGTTGTTGTTTGTACATTTTATCGAATTCCGCGTCAAATGCAGAGTTTAACTCAGTATGACTAAATACAGTTTCAAATGGGGTTAACTCAGTACTACTATGAATGGTATTATTATAAGTCATAATAGCGTAAGTCATTACGGAAGATGCGTCTGTATATTTCTGTTGGTATTTGGCCAATCTATATATTTCTATAATTGTAGAGTGGAAACGTTCTATAAGAGCCATAGAGTTTGGGTTATTTGGGGTGCCTATGTGCAATTTAATCTTATAGAAGTCTGCCAATTCCTTTATTAATTCGTTATTAAACTCAGATCCAGGGTCAGAATTTATTGTTCGTGGAATACCATAATATGAAAAATATTTCATCAGCTAAAAGCATCGATTAAGGTAAGATAATATTGTGATTCGATAGAAAATAAATCTATGAAGATTTCCTGAAAGGGTGCGGTCTGAGTCTGCGTAAGATGTAATGCTGGTTTAATGTTTTTCCTATCGTATTTAGACACTTTGCAACCTTGGCCGGAATTAATAATAGCGGAAATTGTCTCTGACAAATTTGGCTAGGAATAATTATGGTGTATCCGTTTAACAGTTTCTGTGATACCTCGGTGACATGTTTTACCCTCATGTAATTTAACTACAATAGCTCTTTGCTCCTGCTCATCCTCAACATAGATAGCATGCATAGTACATACATACATATACATATAGTCACGCCTTTTTCCCGTAGGGGTAGGCAGAGACAACATCTTTCCACTTGCTACGATCTTGGCATACGCCTTTCGCTTCTTCCACTTTCATAATTGTTTTCATACATGCACGCCGGTTACGGGTACTTCTGACCTGGCCCTTCTTCAAAACGTCATCGATCTGATTGGAATACGTACGCCTAGGTCGACCTTTACCGGGTTGCCCAGTAGCCCTCGCCTCATAAATCTGTTTCGTTAATCTCCTTTCATCCATCCTCTCTACATGACCGAACCATCTAAGCATCCCTTTCTCTATCTTGGTCACTACATCTTCTGCCATACCAACATACATAGCATGCATAGTACATTCGTAGAATCTAACCATATCCTTTTTAAATAATGACGTTATTATATTGCTAAAATCCTTCCTGTGTTCTTTGTTCTCAAAATAAATAAAATATTTAAGTTTTGGTTTTATGTGATTTTTTTAAAATGGTTCTGATATGGTCTTGACCCTGAAGGGGCAAAAATATTTCTAATACCTTTTGTTTGGGCCGAGATAAGTCCTTGACTTGGAGTTCATTACGGGACCAGCTAAATACGAGTATTTGGTTGGGTTTTGTATCAATAGCCTCAATTGGTATAACCAGACTAGTGGCCTATGGTCAACATAGATATCGAATTTATGTCCATATAAATAAGGCCTGAAATATTTGGTGGCCCATACAATAGCCAATAACTCACGTTCAATCGTACTATATTTCTTTTCGGTATCTGTTAAGGTTCGGCTGGCATATGCTATTAATTACTACTTATGACATATGCATATGCATATACACCGGTACAAATTATTACATATGGTTACTATATATATAATACTGCACCAATCGCTACTTCGGAAGCGTCAGTAGTTAATACATATGGTTTACAAATATCTGCATATTGCAAGATAGGAGCATTGACAAGAAGTTCCTTGCATTTCTCAAAAGCTTCAGTATATTTTTGGTCTATTATAACCTTTTTATTCTTCTTTAAACATGCTGTGAGTGACTGAGTAACTTTTGAAAAATCTTTGATAAACCACCTGTAGTAACCTACAAAGCCTAAGAATCGTTTGGTTTCAGTCTGTGTCTGTAGTTGCCTATGTGATGTTGTTCGTATGTGATGCTTCACTTCATTAGTGAAAGTTAGAGGCAACTGTTCACAGTAAAATATATCACGATATTCGTAACATAGTTGACTAATGAGGTTATTTACTTCTTGACTGAGATGATCAAGACGTAGGCTTTTTTTTTAAGTTTTCTGTCAATAATGAATCGATCTCAACATCTGTAAGATCCGCTGTGGTTGTAGCATTAAGCAAACCTATTATATACTATATATACCTATTACTAAAATAATTAACCTTAAAAGGGTCATTTATAGTCAGCATCAATTTACAATCACTTACATTTTGTATCACGGTAAATACTGAATAATTTTCACATTGAACTATCACTTCTGACATTCGAACTCCTTCACAGAACTGTTGGTAATTTAATATAGCATAACCATCTTTCTGACTTACAGGTAACTTCACTCGATGTTCGGTGCGCGGTTCTAATATAATTTCAATGTTAGCATTATATACCTATTATTGGAGTACTGACACCATTTGCTTTTAGGGTGTTATCGTTGAAACGTTATGTTGGCACCTATTGCTGACATCAGATCCATACCAATCAAACCATCATATTTGCTGTCTACTTCATACACATAAAATTTATGAAAACCGTATGTATTAAAAATAGAAAAAAAGGGGAATATTTGCCACAGTATAATGTTCACTCATAGCGTGTGTACTTGTGACCGTAAATGGTTCATAAAATATATAGACTTATGAAAGAGCGAGTACTTCCCGTGTCTAACATAAATTTACCATTAATTTCAGGAATGTATACATATGGGTGTCTTCAACCAGCGTCGAATTTCAACTCTAACATTTCGGCTCCGCTTGGGTTGGACTTACTTGAAAATTTTGACGGTATTCAGACTCACCGCTATGTTCAGTAGAATTCAAATTGTCAGTCCCTGCAGCATAAGTCGTGTCAACGTTCTGGTCATCGTGGTCATAGTCAGTATACATATTTAAATTTTCACCGTTGGTTGCTAAATTATTAGTGTAATCGTCGTAATTAGGATCATAATGTTCATTACCGGTATACATTTCATTTGCAGGAAGGTTTGGTTGTTTAACCAGGGGTGCTGGAGCAATTCTCATTGTCACGTCTGGTTCATAAAAGGGTCTTGATGTGCGATAACCTATAGGCTGTGGAGGTCTGTATCCAAATTGTGTTGCTTGAGGTCTATAGCGAAATTGGGTGGCTGGAGATCTATTGCCAAATTGGGTGGCTTGAGGTCTATAGCCAAATTGTGTCTGCTGTTTAGTACCGAATTGAGCCAATTGCGGCCGAAAACCAATTTACTGAATTTGCATATTTGGGCGTATTAAATTTTGATTAGGTATTAAATTGCACTGGATTTGTTAAAGGAGAATGCCCATTCTTGGTTGCGCTTTTAGACGTTCGCGTCAATATTTCAAATGTTAAAAAATAATATTGAAGTATGACTTTTCAACCCTAAATGGCTTCTATAGAACTTGGGGTTTGAATTGAAATTATAAAGGTATAAAACTTGAATGAATAATCGTTTCCATTTTAATTTAATTGGTACCATTACATTTATAATAAACCATTGGTGTAAATATACCAGAAGAAAGAAGAAAAGAATGCAAATATACCAATCTTTTTAAAATTAAAATTAAAATGGTTAAATAATAATACGTGATAATAATTCGCAATGTGATATTCAAATATATTGCAGTTATGTAATCCTAATATTTCGTGTATATATTCGTAGTTTAATAGTGATAATCAGTTAAAGTTTTAAAAGAATGTATGCTTCAGTGGTAGTTTTCTCTTAATTTATACATTGTTGTGTTGTAAATGAGGTACCATTATAGGTGTCTGATAATTTGAGTTGAAAATAGGACCCTTATCGCGTGGTAATAATGTATGACGTTGAGGTCGGTGTTGTAACATCCTATTTCTCAAATTATATTGTTGTTGGAAATTAACTTCCTCAAGGACGTATTTTAAAGCCTCTTCTAAATTGGTTGGATTTTTAATACGAACCATCCGCACCATGTACTCAGGCAAATTATACATTAAGCGAAGTATTGTCATAAATAATCTTCTTAGCTGCTCTTAACGTTACCGTAGAAGTATTTTGATTGACCTTGGATATAAGTATAGCACGAATATCTTGTATGCGAGAGTACCAAACTCTAAATACAATTCCCTTATTTTTTTTTTATTTTTTTTTTTTTTTAACGTTTCCAATTTAAGTTTTTAACGCTCAATTGCAACGCATTCTTCGCTACTGGGATCACCGAAATATTGAATTAATAAACTTTTCAATTCTGTAAGTTTCAAAATCGCCTCTCTCGCTTATTAAGGCTGCTGCCTTACCTATGAATTTACTAGTGATATTCTGCATTAAGAATTCATTTCGACTTGGGGTTCCTTGGTATTTTGCAATATAATAATAGTAACTTAGTATGTTAGTTTCCCCAGAAAATTCCGGAATTAATCCTAAACCATCCCTATGAATCAATTCTGGTGATTGAATTGGGGGATCTGCGTCCAAGGGAACTTGACCTTGATTTAATTTTTATAATTAAGCTCAAAAGATAACCAATCAATTAATTATATATAGTAAAAACAATAGTATTAGTATCACTTTTAATTTAATTTATTTATTATTACTTATATTTAAATTTATTTATACAATATTTATTACACTTAGCGTGAAGATTATATTCACTTCGCAATTAAACAACTAAAACTTTCAATAAAAAAAAATAAGTTACCAAATGCTATGGTTTCTGTATTAAAAATAATTTTCAAATAAAATTAACATAATATTTTTTTTTTAATTAATTCATAATAATAATGAAAAAATAATACGAGTAATCAAATTATATGATCTCTATAATGAAGAATTCTCAAATAATCAAATTGTATGATCTCTATAATGAGGAATTCTCAAATAATCAAATTGTATGATCTCTATAATAAGGAATTCTCAAATAATCAAATTGTATGATCTCTATAATGAGGAATTCTCAAATAATCAAATTGTATGATCTCTATAATGAGGAATTCTCAAATAATCAAATTTTATGATCTCTGTAATAAGGAATTCTCAAATAATCAAATTATATGATCTCTATAATGAGGAATTCTCAAATAAAATTAAGAGAATATTAATTTTATTACTTAATAAAATGTGATAATTATATTAACAAACTAAATAACGCGTTAAATGGATTTAACGGGAAGGAAATGCTAGGATGTAGAAGGTTACTCACAGTTCAACCGCCTTTGTTAACATCACAGCTTACCCCGCACCGTTTTACGCGTGATCTTAGGATAATTATTTGGTTCGAAGATTGCCGAATAATACGTGAGAGCCTGTCACTGATTGTAAGTAACGAAAATGGTTCTTCGTATAGTTCGTCACCACTCGCGAAAAAGTTCTACTTCTGCAAGGTCACTTTGAAATGTTTCAAAAATCCATGAAATCACTTTCGGTACACTTATACAGTTTTGTACTAAACTTTTCGCGAAGGCAACAGCGGCAATCCTACCGGCTGCGCCACTTTTAATTCGGGAACGATGTTTAAATGAAATCATTTTTGGAGACAAATTAGATTTTATAATTGTCCTTTAAACTTAACTTTACAAGAGTCGATCTAAGACTAAAACTTAAATTAAGTACATGGTTATTTCTTAAGCTTATCGCGGTCGCGACAGACCGTCGCCAGTGCATCACGCCACCTTCCAGCGATAAGAAAGTGCTGCGTTGAAGCTTACAGCCCTACCGCAGGCTATGGTCAGTGATGGTACATAACTATATACTTAGGACCATGTTAGTACACAAATTAAAGACATTTAAAAATAAAACTAATTCGAGACCAATTGTACCGTAAATATACTTACATCTACGCGTACAACGGTTCAAGATGGCGAGTCGTACCTCTCAGCAATCATTCGCAAAATACTGTTGGAGCTGGCCCAAACTCTGCAGAGCAAGGACCGTTTTTTTGCGCCATATTGCAACCAAATCAGTTGTATGACTTTTCGCAAACATACCTGATGCACTGCAGAGGCGAGGCAGCCCAATCAGCATTCTATAGCCATTTTTATATAGGACACGTAAAGCGCTGATGACACGCTGTGAATAGTTGGTCCATCGGCTACACGTGTAAAACACTTAAAAAGGATAACCTTAACTGGTGCACTACATCGTGCTAACCTGCGGGCCACCATGTTACATCGCACCGCCTACGCTCTACGTTCCCTCTCGATATCAGCTGTAACACAATGCCCGAGGTATTTAAATTGATACACCCGCTAAGTTCACACTTATTCCATTTTTTCAAAAGTTTTACGTTTCAGCGTTGTACGCTTTAAAACACTAGGTGTGTGGTATTCGTAACGTCAAAATTATTTGAAAGATAATAATTCCCTGGTATAGCCTACCCGTCAGTGCTGAGAAATTCATGACTCTAACAACTCTATAAAAAAAAACAAACGATACCAACGAAAATGTTATAATGAACGTGTCACGTATCAGAAAATTTTGCAATATTAATTTAGGATCAATTGCAAAGTGTAAGGGAGAAACCATAATTGCTTTATGAAGTTAAAATATTCTAGACTGAAAAGAACCATGTGGGGGAAGTACGTACCCCATTGTTAGACATTAATTTTTTAGTCGAGATAGTGCCCAGCGTTTAATTTTGCGTGTCGGGAAGAACAGTGGGAGTCCAGCTGCTTCTACCGCACAGCGCATGTCTTTAGAATGATATATCTTTAGAGTATGTAAAACCAAAACTACGAGTATACATATACAGGTAGTTTTTAGGGTTAGTTTTTTAGGTTAGCCAAATGGCAAAAAACCAAACCCTTATAGATTCGTCATGTGTGTCTGTCTGTCCCTCCGTATGTCACAGTCACTTTTTTCCGAAACTGTGCTGTTGAAACTTGGTAATTAGATGTATTTTGTGAACCGCATTATGATTTTCACACAAAAATAGAAAAAAAAAACTCAATTTTTTTTCATCAAACTCATACGCTTATTTTTTTTTTTTGAAGACTTATCCATAGATACAGCTCCATAAGCTGTATCTATGGATAGGTCTTCAAAAAGTTATTGAGGTTTCTAATAATTTTTTTTTCTAGATTGAATAGTTTGCGCGAGAGACACTTCCAAAGTGGTAAAATGTAACTTCTAAAATAAGATAATGATAAAAATAAAAAATAAATAACCGAAAATTGGTTTGAACGAGATCTAGTAAGTAGTTTTTATTAATACGTCATAAATCGTAAACCGCAATTTACCTTTCATTCAATGAAGTCAAATATAAAAAAATACTTGCTGCTGCGGAACCCTTCATGGGCGAGTCCGACTCGCACTTGGCCGGTTTTTTTTTATATTTTACAAACATAAAATCACTGGAGCATTAGTCCCAGTTGCATCCAAAGCTTATACTTACTTTGAAACCAAGGGCTCACTCTCCTACTCTTTCTCTTGATTTGTTTCTAATTTGACTTCGGCGGCAGCGACTGCCATCTGACATCCCAACCCATAGAGAAAATCCTGTTCTAGAGCCTAGCCCGTTATAGGTACAAAACTTTGTGAAAATTAATAATGTTATTAAGCAAAATTAAATAGGTACCAAATACAAATCCTCTCTATTGTTAATTATTCTGCCACAGTTACTATTATGAGTGACAGATGTCCGACAACCGATTTAGATGACTGGCTTTTCGTCCTCAAACAATAATCAGTAGTGAGTTTGAGTGACAATGTGATTGACTTTCGTCGGTCATCCGTCAGTCAGTGTACGGGCAACAGCTGGTAACTACTATCTATAGGTAGACGAAAAAAATAAACATTTGAATTGAGAACCTCCTCCATTATTGAAGTCGGTTAAAAAACCAAAACTCCAAACTCTTTATCTTTTTTCTAAAGATTTATCTTTTGTTTGATAACTTATTTTAATTTATTAACAAGTACAATTTTATTGAAAAAACAGTGAACGATTGAATCCAACAAAAATATATATTTTTAGAAAATTGTGTTACAAAAATTATGATTTTAAAGTAGCATATGCATTAGACTTACCTTTAAGGCGAGGGTCTCTGAGCAAGGGTATTTTTTTATATTAGGATTTTTCGAAAATGTGAAGTCCATGTATTCTGAAAATCACATATGTTATTCTCAACTATACAAACTAGTATATTCAGTAATCCGATACACGATGACTTTTACTTTCCCCGATAGAATTTGCACTCAAAGATTGGTCTAACCAAAAACGCATTCCAGTTTTATTTCCGTAGGGTTCAAGTTAAAAAAATAAAAATGGTACCAAAATGAAGGTTATTGATAGGATAATGAAAAACGGTTATCAAAATATACATCAATTCTGTATTAGACATGTGCCACTTTGTGCTAGACGCAAAGTCGAGTTATTTATACGTTGTCTAAATGTAGTTACGTAGCATAAATGCCACATCGCAGGAAATTTGTCAGTTGTACAATTCCGTTGATAAAAAGTTGAGACTCGATTTTTATTTGCAATTATGGTGCTAAATTACTAATGTATTTCTTTCATTCATCCAATTGCAATGAAACTTTGGTAAGTACCTAGGTGAAGGACAAAAACTTGAGAGGTGTCAAGGGACACCCGGATGGAACGAAGTTCCTTCCATACACACACACACACACATATATATATATGCACTCTGTCTGTCTATTCTTTCGTACACGTCATAGATGCGCGGGACTTAATTTAACTGATAATTTTTACTGATCATCAGCCGCTGACTTACGCGCTTTTGAAAAGTTCTTCAGAAACTGAAACTCCTCGTCATACTCATCAACTCCTATTCATTAGCGAATTCACAAATGATATCCATCACGTCGGGGTCACCACTTTTACGCCTCAAGGAAACACATTAAAAATATTAGATCAAATCGTAGTTTATTTTTACATAACAGAAAATATTGACAATGACACCATACGTTTCCATAGTACAATGACAACAAAGTGCGGATCGGTGCGCAGAAGTTATAAGCAAAAAGTGTCGTTACAGTCTTAATTTTTTCCGTCTGGCCCCCTTTCGTAACGCACGATAATAAACTTCGTTCCATAAATTAAAAAAATATCATTGCAATGCATGCCGGGGGCATTTTTGATTAACTCAAGATTTGAGTCACTTCAATGTACATATCTACATAGCATCGCTCGTCATTCGATAGTCAATTCGATCTCAAGCATAACGTGTCACAACACTACTAACTACCCAACAACTAACTGTGACGTGGCGGCAGTACATTTGACTGCTACGTCGGGGGGTGCGAGTTCGATTCCCGCTTAGTTCAAATATTTGTATACATCAAAATGTCTATTTGCATTGGTCTGAGTGTTTGTATGTATAAATATACATGTATATTTTACCTGAAAAAGTTTGTAAATATGTTTGTCAGCAATCAGCAGCCATATTACAAGCTATACTTAAATAGGCCCTAAATTTAGTTGTGTAAAACGTCAAATAAAAAGAAACTACATACATACATCTCTAAAATTATAAGTACCTATCTATTTGAGACCCTAATATTTTATTCATAATTTATCAAATTTATCAAAATAATGAAAGTGAATAACGTAAACTGTATTACTAGAAGATATTGTATGTAATTAAAAGTTGTTTAATTATTTTCTTGATATCACAATAACACAAAAGCTTAAGTAAACGTTCTTATATTTCTACACTTTGGCGCGCGAAACTTGCTGCGGACGACCAGCGCCTCGCTGCGGCGTAAAGTGGTAACTTTGTTATGCCGAAAATACCTAAAGTCCCCGAATACCCTCACCTTAAGGTAAGTGTAGAGTATGTATACTGTCGTCTCATGTGCACGCTGTACGTTCCCGCGGTTACAGAAGGCATTCTGTCTGTGACGGTAGAGCGAAAAGGACGCGTGCGCGTGCGGCGTGGCGCAGTGATCCGATATCCCAATACATACAAAATGTGAGGTAAGTAAACACTACACTAAGTTTTAGTAGTTTCACATAATTAGGGCTAAGGTAGATATGGGTCCCAAGTACCACCCATCTGTAAGCCGGTTCATCTGTTGATTGACTGGTACTGACTTTCCTTTCGGGGTTGAGGTATAAGAAGGCAGGCGCTCTTGTAAAATCAGGAAGTAGGAGCAGCAGTGCTATTCTCTAAGGACCACAGCCTTGCGCGCAGCGCTGCGCTCGTCGACGAGCTCGCAAAATGCTGCTTTGGATTTATATTTTATTTTATTTTAATTTTGATTTTAATTTATGATTTAGATTTAGATTTAGATTTCATCATCAATCAAAAATCTAATCTAGATTTAGATTTAGATTTAGATTTAGATTTAGATTTAGATTTAGATTTAGATTAGATTTTTGATTGATGATGAAATCTAAATCTAAATCTAGATTAGATTTTTGATTGATGATGAAATCTAAATCTAAATCCAAATCTAGATTAGATTTTTGATTGATGATGAAATCTAAATCTAAATCTAAATCTAAATCTAATTCTAATTCTAAATCATAAATTAAAATCAAAATTAAAATAAAATAAAATATAAATCCAAAGCAGCATTTTGCGAGCTCGTCGACGAGCGCAGCGCTGCGCGCAAGGCTGTGGTCCTTAGAGAATAGCACTGCAGGAAAGCGGACCCTCCAAAGGGCAAGTTTTAAAATTTTGAAGTGCAACCCAACCGCAATTGATGCTCGAATGATAATGATGAGTTTTATTCAATTATTTAGGTCCTGAAATACAGGCACACTGCTGCATAAAAAGGCATAGATTAGGCAGGTATACTGCTGTTGACCTGTGTGGTGTTACTGTGTTCGGACGACTACTACGTCAAAGGCGACCTTTGACTTTCGATTTCCGAACAATGCGAACATTTTTATGCATGAATATGCATAATTGGTCCAAGTGTTGCTTTGTAACAATGCTTAGGTAAATAAAAAAAAAATAGGTATATTTATTCATATTCTTGAACTCATATTACAAGCTATGGTTAGTTTGGGTCTAGATGGTGCTATTCATATAATAATTTTAATATTTATTTATTATATACTTTATTGTACGCCAATACAATATATTTTGTGATACAGAAAAAAAGAAAACCATCTCTGTCTCCCCATAATATATATATATTGTCGTCTGTGGGAGGTTGGATTTATTCAATTTGTAAGATATTATTTCAATCACCGGTGCAATTGAAAAGTACTAAAAAACCTCCATGAACATATCTGTTATTGTCATGCTATAAGGCGTAAGAACTGAAAAATCTCAGAATCCAGCGGCAGTCATTAATCTTAATAAAAACTGTTGAACTGCATTGTTAAAAGCTCAAATAACAAAGTAAAAAAAAGTGCTACCTTGATCACAATTTGTAGCAAAAATTTACGGAAAGATGAAAGGAACAATGGAAAAAAATTACATAGGTATAGGTAATATACCTTTTTTTTTATTTTTTTATCGTGCGGAAATCCCTTCGGATACCCCCCCGCGTGCCAGCGGGGGCGGTTATGTCGGGCTTGAACCGACTAAAACCGCACGCCGTCTCGGGTCTACAGACGCCGGGGTGTAAGGTTGCCCATAGAGCATATCCCTCGCACCCCGACTGACCCTGGGCCATCTCCGGTTTCGAGATGGCCCCTTCGGGTTTGGGAACCACGGTGTCCCCGTCTTGCCCCGGTTTGGGGGAGGGGCGCTAGTCGCCCCACCGTCCCGGCCTGCTTCTGCTGGGGTGACAGGTGGCCTCACCCGCCACCCCCAGGCCTGCGCTCATGGAGGACGGAGGTCGTTAAGCGACCTCCGGCGCCTGAGTTGCCTGCGACGCGCGGCGAGCAAGTTACGGGCTCGGCGGACCGGGAGAGTTCTAAGTCTCTCCCGGGCTCGCTCCGCCACCTCCTTCGCGAGCATTACATGCTCGCAGAAGGAGGCGGCGGCGGCCCACGCGCTCGCGCTCCTTACCATTGCCGCAATCATGCTGCCGAGCGAGAGGACTCCCACCCCGATGGCTGCCACGAGGTCACGCCTCGGCGCCTCCCACGCCGGGCAGTCCGCCAGCGTGTGCAGCCCTGAGTCCTCGCTCGCGTCGCAGTGATGACACTCAGGCGTTGGCTCCTTCCTGATCCGATGCAGGTGGTCCCCGAAGCACTCCTTGCCGGAGACCACCTGCGTCAGTCGGTAGGAGAGGCTTCCGTGTCGCCTCTCCAGCCAATCCTCCATGATGGGCCTTACCGCCGCTATCGCGGCGTGCCCTGCGCTTGGTTGCCCAAGTCGTTCCTTCCACTCCACGACGATGGCCTGGCGGAGCTGGGACTGCACGGCCTCGATTTCTCGAGGCTCGGGGTTCCATCCCTGCTCCCGCGCCTCCTTTCGCCACTGGTACAGTTGCGAAAGGGCTCTCGCTTCCAGGTCCCATGGCGGAGTTCCGGCAAGGAGACTCGCCGCCTCGAAGGAGATCGTGCGGTACCCTCGGATGACCCTGATGGCCAGAACTTGCTGCGGAGCGCGCAGCATCTGCACAGTTCTGGTCCTCAGGGCATCCGCCCATATTGGGCACCCATACAGGGCCATGGACCGCACGATCCCCGCGTAGAGTCTCCTGCAGGAGTCATCGGGCCCCCTCATGTTGGGCAACAGCCGAGCCAGAGCAAGAGCTGTGCCCTTCAATTTGGGGGCCAGACTTCGGATGTGCTCTCCGAAGTCCCATCGGCCGTCGAGCACGAGCCCCAAATATTTCATTTGGGGCTTGATGCCGATGCGATTTCCTCCCACGATGAGACTGGATCCCTCGGGTGGCTTGCTCCGAGGCCCATGGAAGAACAGGGCCTCGGTTTTATGCAGGGCCACCTCGAGACCCAGCCGCCGGATCCGCCTAACGACTTGGGCAACCGGGGTCGTGGCCTTTCGGGTCGCTTCGCGGTACGTCGTCGCCCCGCACGCCGTCACGAGCGTGTCGTCCGCGTAGCACGTGACGGCGGCACCGCCTACGAGCTCACCGCGAAGCACCCAGTCGTATCCGATGTTCCACAGGAGCGGCCCCAGGACCGATCCCTGTGGAACACCGCACGACATTTCACGCCGACCGAGACCGGTCACGGTTGGGTAGATGACGGCTCTCTCCGTCAAATACGCCCCGACTATGCGGCGGAGGTAGAGAGGCACTTCGTGATACACGAGCGCCTCCCTAATGCAACTCCAGGGCAAGGTGTTGAACGCGTTGGCGATGTCCAGGGACACCGCCAACATCACCTCACCCCGGGCCACTGCATCCTCCGCCAGAGCCCTCACGCGCATGATGGCATCCACGGTGGAGCGCCTCTGGCGGAACCATATTGGCCATCCGCCAGGTCCGGCCCCACTCTTGAGAGGTGCTCGACGAGGCGCTTCGCAATTACTCTTTCAAAGAGCTTGCACACCTCGTCGAGCAACACTATGGGCCGGTAGGCGGACGGCGAGTCCGCCGGGCGCCCCTCCTTTCGGATGAGGACCAGTTTCCCCGTCTTCCACAATTTCGGAAACTGGCCCCGCTCCAAACATGCGCTGAGAAGCCCTCTCAGTCGGGGCTCGAGAGCGTCGTCGACTAGAGCTAGGACCCACGCTCGGCCTGGAATGCCGTCGGGTCCCGGGGCGGTGTGTTTGGCTCTTAGCCTTCTCACCGCCAGCTCTAGTTCTACCCAAGTGACCTCGGGCACGTCGTCGTCTTCCACGTCGGGCGCCATGCGCAACCGAGGCGGAGTCATCTGCGGTGGAACATGTTCCGCCGCCCGCGCTGGGAACAGGGAGCCAACAACTCCTCCGAGCAGATCCGGCTGGAGACACCGGGTTAACGGCGGGGCCTTGGGGCGCAGCTTGCCCCTCACCATCCGGTAGGGCCGCCCCCAAGGGTCCCGCTCCAGCGTCTCCAGCAGCTCGCGGAAGGCGTCCCGTTTGGAACGCCTTATCTCCGCTCGGAGGGCTCGTCTGGCCTCCCTGTATCCCTCGTACAACTCCGCCTCTCGGGCCTCCGCATCTGCGGGGCGGCGACGCCTCCTACGGAATCGGGCCCACCGGCGGTGCGTAATCACGCAGCCCCGTCTGAGCTGCGCGATCTCCGACGACCACCAGTAGACCTGACCCCTCGGATTATAGGGCGGAGCCCTAGGCATCGCCGCGTCACAGACACGGGTCATGGCCTCCCGGAACCACTCCGCCTCATCGTCTATGCAGACAGGCCTGTCCGGCGCAGGGGCCCAGGCCTGTACGATGGCGGCTTCCAGCAGGAGCTCCCGATCAAGTCGCTTAAGCGCCCAACGTGGCTCGGGTGGAGCCGGTGCAGCCGGCGCGTCGCTCGCAGGGGGGGACACGTCAAACCGAATGTATCGGTGATCCGAACTTGTGTCCTCCCTCAAAACGACGCGCCAGCCCTGAACACGTCGCGCCAACGAGGGGCTCGCGAACGATAGGTCCACGATGGAGCTACCCCTCGAGGTCACGAACGTGTCCACGGTTCCCCGATTTAGGAGGACTAGGCCGAGTCGTGCGGTCCAGTCCACCAGTGCCCTTCCTCTATGCCCCGTCGTGCCCCTTTCGTGTCGGGAACCCCAGGCATACGACCAGGCGTTGAAGTCCCCGAGCACAAGGACCGGACGGGGCTGGCAGGCATTGACGACGACGGCCAGCTGACGGAGCCATTGCTCATATGCAGCTTGGTCTCGGTTCGGCGTGATATAAGCGGCCACGACCGCTATATCCCCAACCGCTGCCGCCACGCAGCCAGGTCCCCTTGCAACGACGGCAAGAGGGGGGCTGCCGGCGGCAGGGTTGTGCACCAGTGCCGCCGACCCATCCAGCGCGGTTTCCCAGGTAGGCCCGAGGAACCGGTGGGTGTATGGGTCGGCGACAGCGGCGACATTTATGGCCCACTGTGCCATGCTCTGGCGCAGAAGGTCCTGAGCATGGGCACCGTGGCCAACGTTCACCTGCAGGATGCGGAGCTGAGTTGAGGATCCATTATGGAACCCCCATCTCTGCATCCCGCTGTGAACTGGAGGCGGAAGGCCGGCCTCCCGGCTTCGGCTCCCCTCCGGCGCAGGCCTTGCTTCCAACCCTGTGGTCGGCCGGCTTGCCTCCCGCTGCACACCTAAAGCAGTGCGGTGGGGCATCGCACGTGCCGGCCTTGTGAGCGGGTTGGCCACAGCGGAAGCAACGGTCACCCGCCGTCACTTCCGCCGTGCAGTGCACCCCCACATGGCCCACCGACAGGCACCTGAAGCACCTGGCCGGTCGGGCCTGCAGGAGCCGTGCCTGCGCCCTCAGGAAGCCTCCCACCAGGAGGCTCCGCCCGTCTGCGACCTTTTGGGCCGCTGCGATAGGGCAGCCGACAACTGCTGCCCCCTGTCCACCGCGGCCGAAGCGTATTGCTCCGGCCTTAATTGTGTCCGGGGAGCAGTCCCCGGCCTCCGCCACGGCGAGCCTGAGCTCTTCTGCCGTGACGGAGTCGTCCAGACCCGTAATGCGCACAACCACGGCTGGGGCTGGGGCTGGGGCCAGGGCTGGGGACGTCTTCCCCTTGCCCTTCCCCTTGCCTTTGCCTTTCCCCTTACCCTGAGCGGGAGGGGGCTGAGGAGCCGGCCCCGGCAGGGTCGCACTCGCTCCCGCAGCCGGGGGGGTGAGGCCCCTCTGGGCTACAGCCGCGTAGCCGGCCGCCGGTGGCGCCAGAGGCGGACGGCGGATGGAGTCCATTAGGGCCTCCATCCGACACATCATCCGCTCTTCCAGAGCCTCCATATAGGGGAGCCAAGACTCCGCCGGCGGTACCCTCGGCTGCGCCGGCCGCACCGACTGTGCCGGCTGCTGCACCGGTCGCACCGGCTGCTCTGGCTGCGTCGACTGCCTCGCCGACGAGCGAGTCACGCGCGCCGGCTCCGCCGGTTGCGCCCGCTGCGCCGGTTGCGCCCGCTGCGCCGGTTGCGCCCGCTGCGCCGGTTGAGCCGGGCTCGCAATACCCCTAGCTCCTCGACGGCTGCAGCTAGTCGAGCCGTCTCACGACGAGACTCGGCCAGCTGCGCCGCCAGGCCCTCATTCTCGGAGGCGATGTCGAGCACAATGCGCAACATCGCCTCCTGCTCAGGGTTTGGGGACCCCTGGAATGACGCGGTCACCTTCTGCAGTCTCTCCAAAAGAGACCGCGTCCTCCCGCTCGGTTCCGTCACTGACGAGGTGGAAGGCCTCGGCGGCGATTTTTCCGCGGACCTCCCAGTGGCCGAGGGGGCCCGGCTGGGTTGCCCACCCCTCAACCCTCCTCGCGCCCGGCGGACTGCAGCCACCTTAGGCGCCCACATTGTCACCTCGTCGCTGGAGGAGGCCGTCCCGGTGAGGGTGTAATCCTCATCCGACACGCCCTCCCCTGGTCGCTGGGCTGGCTTCTTTGGGCGCCGTTTGCGCTTCTGCGCCTTGACGCCCAATCCTAACGGGCTTGCCGCCCTACTCCTTTTGCTGGCGGTGTCGAACCTCTCCGACACCGCCGAGGTGTTTGGCGCCACCTCCTCGCTTGATTGCTGCGCGATCTCCGCGCAGACTACGTCATTTTCTAAGTCCTTTGTCCATGCCATTGTCGTTGTGATTAATCGATCCGTATCATTATTATTTTGTGTAGTTACCTAGGTATACACTTGGACAGACGACTTACTTGGCGTAAGCACATTTTTACCAAGAGAAAAGCTCTCAGCCAACAACTAAGAAAACTCTACTGGCTCTTGGCCCGAAAGTCTAAATTATCCTTGGATAACAAACTTTTGCTCTATAAATGCATATTAAAACCAATCTGGTGCTACGGAGTAGAGTTGTGGGGTACCGCTGCAAACTCAAACATTGAGATCCTACAAAGATTCCAGTCTAAAATGCTGCGCATGATAACAAACGCACCGTGGTATATTACAAACAACCAGCTACATCATGAACTGAATATACCAACAGTCAAGCAGGAAGTCACAACTAAATTGAAATCATATGCAAAACGAGTGGCAAACCACCCAAACAAACTAGCCTGCAATCTGATGAACAGGACAACCTGCATCTTTAAAAGATTAAAAAGAAAAACCCCTCAAGACTTAATATAGCAAGAAAACGCTAGATATTTAATTTTATGGTTTTGCCAATGGGCAAATACCATTAACGACCGAATAAGCACATAAACTTTAGCTAAATGCCTCCCTGTATAAAGGCAGATTGCAAGATATAGTACAAAGTTAAAAAAAAATAAAAAAAAAATAATAATTATTTTGTGTATTTATGTAAGCCATAGTATATCCCACGAGTATGGGGGAAAGGTGGTCCATCCAGGCGGTGCCCCCTGCACCTGGATAAGCCTATATACTATGGAGGTCGGCTGGTATCCATAGGTTTTTACGACTTGGCTGTCGGGTGTTATAGACTTTTCCTTGTCGTGGGCCGACCAATAAAGGCAAGCCCTCCGGTCAGCAAGTTCACGGCGTACCCTTCTGGAGCCACCAGTCAGGTCGTTGCTGATCACCTGCCGATTACGGAACGCGAGAGGATGGCTAGTCCTCTCTCACCGGCGGCGGCACAAGTGCCCGTCGGCCCCTGCGTTAGCAGTGGGCCAACCCGCCCCTGGATCCCCCAGGACCCTATGGTGGCCTCAGCCACAAACACCATCGCTCATCCTGTCTCCTCTGAAAGCAGAGGAGTACGGAGAGCGATGTGTTCCCGCCACGTTGGGTATTCGCCGACGATCAATGCCAACCCCATGAAGGGGAAGCCATTGACCGCCGCCCAGGGTGTACCGGCCGCTCCGATTCCGTTCCCGCCGGACTGCAGCGGGATCGGAATCGGAACGACACGCGAGGAGGTTACCCAACACACACCCCGGTATAGGTAATATACCTAATATAAATATAAAACGAATAATATTTGGGTGATCGAGCTAAGCTCAGATGCTTATTCGACGTATTCTTAAGGCGAGGGTCCCTGAGGAAGGGTGTTTTTATATTAAGATTTTTCGAAAATGAGAATTCTCTGTATTCTGTAAATCAAATATGTCTTTAGGCTATTCAAATTAGTAATTTCGGTTATCCAATACACGCTGACTTTCCGCAAGAGAATTTGCTCTCAAAGATTGGTCTAACCCAAAACGCATTCCAGTTTTATTTAATTTGTGTTCAGGTTAGAAAATAATAATGATACCAAAATGAAGGTCATTGATAAGAGAATGAAAAACGGTTATCAAAACTTACATAAATTCTGAATTATACCCTGAAAATTCAAAATTCCTACGTTTTCTACCTATAAGACGCGTTCGGAGAGTCGAATCAGTCCCGAGCGGCAGGACGTGTGTCGGTTTGCAGCAGATGCACAGCGCAATCGTATTATTTTTAAATGTAGGTATTAAGCGAAATGCCACATCTTAAAGAATTGGACAAATCCAATGATAAAAAGTTGAGACTCGAACTTTTGCGAATACAATGCTAGTATTAGTACACTGTTTTTAAAGTATAAGTTGTGTAAATAAGTAAGTAGTTACTCATAGCATAAATATTAAAACTAAGTAATGTATCGGCATTATAATAGCATTATATGTCTTATGACTTAAATTAGTCGATTTAATTCAAGAATTTGTAATGATTGACATTGGTACTAATAGACGTATATTGAATGGTGGAACGAAATATTAGGAACAGTACAATGTACCTACCAGTGACACAATTTAAACTGACATAAACCTTCAACACTATCAAATACTACTACTACCTGCCTCTAAATATCTATATAATATTTTCATTGCTGATGAAACTTTTGCTTTGGGGCCTAACCTTATGAATCCGAGCTCCAATCCCGGTTGCACCCAAAGCTTACAGTTTGGAGCCCAGGGTACGCTCTTCTACTGCTCCTTTCCATAACCTGGTTAATTGTGACATTTACGGGAACCACTGCCGTCTCACATCTCGCTTGGGTCCAGATGCTCTACGGATATTAATGGTGCCCATGGGTATATGGAACCCATGGGTGCATGGGACCCCATGGGTGTATGGGAACCATGTAACCATGGTTCCCATGGGTAACGAATATGTATGGGGCCCCATAGAAGTATGGGATGCCATGGATCTAAGTCACCCCACGGGCGTATGGACCCCATGGGTTACATATATATGTATAAGTCCCCATGGGTGTACGGGCCCCATATGTGTGTGGGAGCCCATTAGTGTATGGCCCCCCATGGTTTTAGGGGCCATATGGGTATATGAGGCCCCAAATCATTTTATTCTTTAGACGACTATTTTCAAAATGGAATTTATTTAATGCCATTCAAATTTGTAATACCTATTGTGGAAATTATTAATGTATTTATTTCGGAAATTGTGAATTATCTTGAACATTATGACTATATTATTTATTGCTAAGTTGACATCCTATTATGACTATGATTATTCTATGACATTTTGTATTGTAATCTAATTCTTATAATAATTGTATTTCAATTTTGTTTTGAACGGAAGAATTTAAATAGAGCCTAAGCTAATATTTGCATGCCACTGGTAGATGGTAGATGTGCGGAACTGTATTATCTTTATGTAACATCATGTATCACCACATTTCTGGAAGTACATGAATTTGAATTTGAATCAAGATCTTGCAGCTTGGCACTCGGGGTCCACTCTACTATTGCTCTTTTTCATAGTTTGGTACATATAAGCTTTTACGGCAGCGACTTTCTGATCGCTATATTACAATATTATAATTATTATAAGCTTTATTCCCTTTATCTAAAGTGACTACTAGAAGATCTTCTCTGTAAATAACAGTGTTGATACTACAAAACCACCTTAAGTTAACCTTCGTTGTTTTTCTGTATATTGACGCAAAACACTGGATGCGGACCGCATGCGCCTCGCTGTGGCGTAAAGTGGCAACTTTACTAAGCCGAAACTACCTAAAATCGTCGAATACCCTCGGCTTAAAATGAAGCCTAGCTAGATCGATTTATCGCCTCCGAAATCCCCAGTAACTACTAATTTCATGAAAATAGTTTAAGCCGTTTCCGAGATTTAGATTAGATAGACAAGAATTTCTCGTTTTAAGGTTCGGATTTGCAAAAAACACAATTGGGCAGTGCCCCCGCTAAGACGAGAATACCTACCTAGGATTAGCATACGGATAACATAAAAATCTGTATATTTAGCACCCCATCCGATAAAATAAGGAGTTGAAAGTTAATACGAAACTATCAAATAAAAATAAATTTCATAAATCTCGTATAGCTACTAATATATAAAAATCATATTTGTTTCTACTTTATGCGCTGTCGTACGGTTTACCAGATTGCGATAACACTTTGTCAACTTATTGCTTGTTTACATAGTACAGTCTCCCTCAGAAGTAGCTGAACATGCTAATCTTCAGAGTAATACATTTCACATTTTTTAATTTTTGTTTATTATTTTGTGTAAAGTTTTAGAGCGACGGTGGTTGGTAACTTGGAATGTGTTAAGCTAATACCGATGGCGATGTACACGGTAGATGGTGGTACAATTTCACAGAGTAATGACTGTGAAATTGTAGGTACTGACCTACTGGGGTGTGTGTTGGGTAACCTCCTCGAGTGTCGCTCCGATTCCGATCCCGCTGCAGTCCGGGGGGAACGGAATCGGAGCGGCCGGTACACCCTGGGCGGCGGTCAATGGCTTCCCCTTCACCCCTTCATAGGGTTGGCATTGATCGTCGGCCAATACCCAACGTGGCGGCAACACATCGCTCTCCGTACTCCTCTGCTTTCAGAGGATACAGGATGAGCGATGCTGTTAGTGGTGAGATGGCCCAGGGTCAGCCGGGGTGCGAGGGATATGCTCTATGGGTAACCTTACACCCCGGCGTCTGAAGACCCGAGACGGCGTGCGGTTTTAGTCGGTGCAAGCCCGACATAACCGCCCCCGCTGGCCGGCGGGGGGGTATCCGAAGGGATTTCCGCACGATAAAAAAAAAAAAAGGTACTGACCTACTATCTTTAAAGTTTGCTTACTTTTCTGTGAGACGAAATCCCAGTATTGCCGGGAGATTAGAGTATACCCGCTGTGCAATCCGCACCGCAGGGCACTCACCGATCAACCATTGCTTAGAAACTTCATCCCTTTGGAGAAGAGCTAGCTCTCCACTCTCTAAGACCCGTTTATCACGTGATGCACTACCCTAGCATTAACGTGCTCTCCGAAGCAGTGAGGGGTCTTAATTTGTTAAGAATGGTCACCCATACCAAGACTGATCCGGCTAGTATTTCTTAACTTTGCAATGTGTTTACCTACTCGGTTACCAGTTAACCACGTTCGTCCACTGTCTTCCTCTTCCGAGCCTTTTCCCAACTAACTAGTTCAAACTAGAAACTGGTATAACTACGAAGCTGCCGAACTTTGAAATTTCCGTTAAACGACTGCTATCTGAATTCCACAACCCACTGGCGAAGTTTCTTAGACCAGAATTAAACCTGTTCTCGGGCTTTTCAGGGCTCCTACTTTCCGTAACGAATGCCATAGAATTTCAATTAAATTTTTAAGCATTTTGTATGCTTACTTTTTCTAAAGATTTAGATCGGAAAAAGAGAACATCTAGAACGGGACTTGAACCCGCGACCAGTCCCTTACAGGGACGTGTCTAGATAGCTCAGCTGGTCAGAGCATTCCCCCTGTAAGGGACTGGTTGCGGGTTCAAGTTCCGTTCTAGATGTTCTCTTTTTCCGATCTAAATCTTTAGAGAATGCCTTAGAAGTGCGTATTGCAACCGGGACCGACGCGACAGCTTAACATGCTCTCCGAGGCACGAAGAGGTCTCGTCCATGTTCTTCCACTGTGTTCTTTATTAATCAAATGCAAAAAAATAATAGGCCACTATCACCTCGTAGAACAGTAATAGGAAGCAGTACCTATCGCCTAGCCCAAAGCTAAGGAGAGGTCGTTGTGTGCAGCATGAAGAGTTTTTATAACCCAGTGAGACTACCGGAGACTGCAACCTCCTTTCCTTTTTATCATCCTCCTGTTTCCTGATTAACATCATCTGAGCTGTGAGTCTGTATAGTTATTTAGGTTAATTTAGGTAGTACCTAAATACTGTAAAAACTGCCTTTATTCACCTTGTCTGTTTATTTCATGATTACCCTATGGTTCGCTGATGTTTCCCTATTGGAACGTATAAAATTTAATGTCATAATATAACATGTCATACTTTCACTTTACCTAATGATTAATACGCATAACTACAGTGTTAGAATAAAATTTCAGAAGTATATGCTAAAGCATAATATGTTCTTAACGCGTGACGATATAAAGCATAATGTCCAAAGGATAATATTAATATCATACAAGATATTGTAGCATAAGTAATTTTCACCAATATAAGTCTGTATAACACTAGAACATCTTATATTTATAAATAAAGCCCCGAAGGTTAAGTTGACATTCTAAACTCATAAGTTGGAGGCCTCTTAGCCAGAGTGTTAATCATGATGCTGGTATCAATTACAAAGAATTTTGGTTTCATATTGTTTAATTTGGCCCTACGAAAAACGTTGACGTGTTACGTAGTTATATATCCTATTTTTATGTAATTACTAGCTGGCGTAAGGTTTTGGTCCGATATAATCACCCCCGCGTGGTGATTTTCCGTTATTTGAACTACAAAAAGGCACAGTATATGCGGAGACAAATCTAAAAATCAAAGATCATTTAAATCGGAACGCACGTTCTCGGGTTTATCCGGGTTTAAAATAAAAATATATAGATTCTGAATGAAAGTATCTCAATGTCTACAGGCATTAAAATGTTAATGTTTAAAAAAATTTATTAAAGGGGCCCCGAGGTTAAGGCGAGGCGAAGCGATCATGTGATTTGAAATAAGATAATGATTTTATGCCAAAAGGAGTACGTCAAAATATATGTCAACAAAAAATGCGTTTCCGGGGGATCCCTTCATTAATACAATTACACTTTGTAAAAATGTAATGTGTAAGAAGTCCATAAAGGAATATTTATTTAATCTACCGGTCACCGATTTTTGATCATTTGTACCTACTTGAGTTCAATAAGGTTAATAAATGTAAGGCACCTTTCTTGCCATTCATTTCGTCATTCTTGACGTTTTGATATACTAATACAGATCATGGTGGTAGATAGACAGATAGAGGTTTCAGATTTACTAATCGTGAAAGTTTAAAATATTAGCCATATTCTTTCAGTTTGGGTAAGATGCTTTCAGTGCGAAGGTAAATGTGCAAAGGGTTGATGGCACGCGGTCATAGCCGGCTTGTTTGCGCATGCCTCCGGTTCCGGCGCACGGCTTGCGTCCGTCGCGTAGTGCCAGCACATGCAAGGCTAGCTACGCAGTCACTGCCACGCGCGTCGGCGACCACACGGCTCCCAACCTATGCATAATAATACCACTGAATAAACAAAACAAAGTCTAGTTTATGAATTAAAATTTATAGATGTACTCCTAAAACAAAATAATTATAGTATAAGACGTATTTATCTGTAACGTGCATAATAATTTAACTACAAAAATGTGTAAAAATGTTGGTATAGTTCCCATGAAAAAGACCGGGGATACCGGTGAGTAAAAAGTGTTTTTTTTTTATAAAGTGCATTTTTTTATTGTGCAATGTTATAAGTACCTTTATAGACTATTGATATTAAATAGTTAATATACCATTTCAAACCGTTTTAGGTTCTTTTTATTGTTATTGTAAAACGATTACTGGTTTGTTATTAATCGTGTGAGGTTGTTTCGTTTATTAATCAGTCGAACCATTTGCACTTAGTTCTGCGTTTGTCTTTACTCGGTCACAGCGTGTTTAGAAAACTTCCCATTGGTGAAATGGAGAAAACATTAATAATTTACCCGTTACTGTTCATGCTACTTTACTTTATAACTAGAAAGACAAAATGTAAGTACTTGCCATTGATATTACATAAATTTTGTAGCGTTGAATATGTTTCTTAAATAACGGTACAATAATCTCATTCTAGTTTTAACTATAACGATTGTGTCCTTCACGTTGTTCGGCAATAACAATAAATTTAAAATTTCATCATTATAGGTCATCTTATAGTTTCGCGGTCCGACCAATTGTCTTAAATTAGGAACCTATTTGTCCTTATTAAGTGTCATGTGCGGCTATTAATCGTAATGTCGATAACTGTCTAAAGTGCGGTGGCATTGATCTGCCGTGATTGTATCGGGAACAGAAGGTCCGATGCGGAACATCACTTATCGTACGAGTTAATTCTAATCGAGATCGTACGAGGACGGTGTTATTGTTAATATATTGACGCTGCGTGGCGCGACCCGGCGGCGGTAGGAGTACGCAGTGCCACCTCGTTCATGCGCACAGTCGTACATATCAGTGCACTATTTCCTTTTAAAAACATGGTGACATGCGAATCGAACACAATCTGCAACGTTCAAAAACATCGTAATGTGAACTTGTAAACAATTTAATAGCGTGGAATTTTGATACGCCAGTAGCCGTGTTGCTGAGTGTCGAATCCTAGAACTTATGACAAAGATGAAGTGGCCGAAATTGGATATATGTGAGTCTCTGTCACGAATTCGATTACATTCCTCTCTACTTCACGGAAAGTAGTGTACATTTGTAGACATAAAAATGTAATTTGATTTCCTAGTTCGCTCAGGCTTTGAATCAAAATTGTTATTATTGTGTAGCTGTTATACCTACACGTAATTTCAGTAGTGGTAGGAAATAGTATACTAAGAAGTGACAAAAATTCCATTTAATGAAATTTCTGTCGGCTTCCCTTTAATATTTTCTAGTTACCTACTAGCTATTGCCGCCGGGGGCCGCTTGAAATACTGACCCGTTCCCGTGATCTACAGAAACTATTACCAGGATGAAAAACATATGCGCTATTAACCGTTCTAGCATGATTGACTAACAAACATCCATGCATCCATCTATCCAAACAAACTCTTGCACGTATAACACTAGCAAGATTTGTTGGAGGGTGTATATAAATCCAACGTCGTAACATTTACAACATCTCTTATGTCTCCCTTTCATGTGTGTGGTTTCAGGTGTTTCTGACTTGTCCTATTCTTCAAACAATCAGTAGTTTATTAACGCATTATGTGCGAGGTCGATGCCGATCGATTTATTGACATGCGTTTGCCTCATATACCCACTTGTTACCATTCATTCAGTATTCATTCTTTCTACGTACCTAAACCTCTTTCTCTACCTCTATATCATCCTCTTTCAAGTAACATTTCTATCGCAGTATTTTCCTTTCTATTAGCTAATCTTTCTCTACAATCCCCAGTGCATGGGATACTATTAAAATCTTCGGGGCTCAAGCCAACCTCATTCGCCGATCAACGGCTTAGTCCAGGAATAATGTGTGGTTGACTTTTGCTTGCATTACTAAGATCAAGATATTTTTGCAAATTACTCAGGTAGTAAACGAGGATGCTGGCCATTTTTATAGTAAGCTACTTCCGCTTTCTCCACGGCTAGCAACTTCCAACACAATGAAGAGAGAGAAAAGAGAAGAATAGCAAGAGTAACGGTAAAAATACAGTCCAAATGTAGAATACTGCTACTTAAATTAGATATAAACTATCTCTTGCCAAAACTGCACAAATATATAGCGAGTTTCGGTACAACTCTCGGGTCGTAGTTTTGCAAGTTTTTCTGTTACACAATTTGCAATAATACACGGAGCACGTACCACGGAGTCTGTAAAGGTGTCCGATAGTGACAAAAAACTGGACCCTAGAATCATTCATACAGTGGCTAAAATCACCAACATTTTATATTTTAAAGTACATACAGTATAAATCTGCCATCTCCTGCGGAGACAGACAGGTGTGAGTATAGAATATAATTTGTGGGTCATTATGAGGTACCCACATCATTTCCCTCTGTTATTTTTTTTCTGCCTCTACTGCTCAAAGATTAGGTGGTAGAGAACTCTTTTAGATTTAAGCTCGCCTTTGTATATAATTTATTTTACTTGTAATATAAACATTTATGTCTTTTTTTGTGTACAATAAAGAATTAAGAATTAAGATAAATTATTCTAATAATAATAACACATCACAATGCAGGTAATAGTGTTTATGAAATGCAATTTTTGGCGTCGTCTATTATTTGTAGTACTACGAGTAATAACACTTACTTATCGTAATAATTATTACACGTGTTGTGTACGACGGTTTTAGTCGAGACACGACATAACCACCCCCATCCGAAGGGGGGTATCCGAAGGGATTTCCGCACGTAAAAAAAAAAAAGACCCAGTAGTAAGAATACATTTTCATCCAACATTTCATAAGCGCACGGCCTAACTGGCATTTTCAATTTCAATATTTCGGATAACCCCAGGAATCATGCGCATGCATGTGTAGTGGAGGAGATTGAGCCGCTCCTTGAGGTAAATAAGATGGGATGGATAAGCTGAATATAGCTGTTACAAAAATCTAAAACCTAATCTCCTCCGTGCCTAGGATAGCGCGTTAAGCCGTCGGTCCTGGTTGCCATACGAACATCTATGGTAGTCCTTACGGATAGTTGGAGACCTAAAGTCTAAACTGATTTAACTACAGAACTTCAGTATCGCCAATTGGTTGTGGAGGCCAGATGGCAATCGTGTTGCGGAAAATATCGAAGTTCGGCTTCCGCTTCGTAGTTAGACTAAGCCGACCCCAACTGAGTTGGGAAAAGACTGGGAGGATGAAAGAGTCTTTAGTAAAACAAAAGGAAATAATAAATCAATGCATTTGAGTATGTCACGATCAATGCGTATGTCACTTCTTTGATGATAATATTATTACAATGTAAGGAGATAAATAACATACTACTCATAAAGGTCAAACACTTGTTTTGTTGCATATTGCATAATTGTGTGAAGCGACAAGATTTTACATAATATGAAGTTCATTCAGAGATTAAATGTAAAATTACATTTAGTGGAATCCCAAGAGACGTGAAAACCTCTGATTTCAGACACGGTGAATGGATTCTAAAAATTCAAACTGGAATGGGTAGATTATAATATATATTAAAAGTTTACCCATAAAAAAATGTAATCTCTTTGCTTTTTGTTCTTAATAATTCTATACTTTACCTATCCAGACAATATAATCGTAACGAGGAATAAATTGTACATTAAATATTTTCAAAAACATAACTGTTCATAACTGTTCTAGCAGCAATACCGATGCCAAAAATGTGTTCTTAAGATTTTTCTCTGTTACTCTATTTGTCAAACAGACAGTGTCCGTCAAGAACACGAGCGTCACGTGAAGACCACTAAATAGATTCAGCAAAAAAAATTGCATGAATATTCTTCAGGAGTCTAATCATAAGTTTCGCTATATAAAATCACGTTTATTTATATAAGTGTAATATAAGCAGAGTAAATTTGATATTTTTTTTTATTAATCACGCTATAGCTATGAGGAGTAAAACGTAAAATCAAATTCGGTCAGGTGTGCCTAAACGGCCTTTTAATTTATAAATATGAAAATATCGCCAGCGTGGAATTCTGATCCCGTTCCCGTTACCCATGCGACCCTATTCTACCACCACAACCTATAATAAGATACACAATTTCAACATACATCGTTTTGTTATATCTGAATGGGTGTAGGCAGCGTTTTCGTTGAAAGCTCCCAGACGGCTTATATTTTTCCGACACCTCCAACAAATATCATTATATTTTAGCCAATGTATAGAGACATGATAAATAATATAGTTAAACCTTCCTTGAGAACCACTCTATCCATTGGTGAAAACAACATGAAAATCGGTACAATAGTTTTTAAGTTTATCGCAAACGGACAGACAGACGCGGCGGAGGACTTTGGTTTATAATATGTAGGAATTTTGTTATAGAAGCATATAAAGAGTCCTTTCCTCTTCAGAGCAACAGAACGTACAGGCTGTCGTATCACCCTCATATGGTGCATCCAGGAAAAAACGGTACGCCACTACTTTTCTACGTGTTTGTGCACACGTGTGTACAAACACGTGTTTGCGTCTTCCTTCAATCACGGGCACATGAATAGATAAAGTATTATGTATTTTGTGATCACGGGTCTTTTAAAATAGGAAGCGAGAAAGCATCTGACGAGGCGTGACATTAAAAACCACCATTGTTGCATTATTGACTAATCACTATGGTGCTTTCTTCACCGCTAGCGACAGAAAAGGAACCTCGGACATGAATTAGGGAGAAGAATGGAAAGAGGGACAGTAAAAAGTAAATCAATCAAGTAAAAGTGAGCTCACATAGTTTTTGTTCATTCCTGAGACTTCCCCTTTAGCTAACCAACAATGAGTGAGCAGTTGTTTACCATGGTGCCATTAGACAGTACTATTGAAGGTACTGTGGCAATTATTATTTGCCGTTGAACCTTAATGGTACTACGGATTCTTTTTTGCCGTTGTACCATTGATGTCAATGTGGTAAATTTGTTATTTGCCGTTGAACCATTAATAGTACTACGGATTTTTTTCTGTGGTACCATTGATGTTAATGTGGTATATTTGTTATTTACTTGTATTTGTATTTGTACTATTACCAGAAATTCGATGAAATTATTTTAATACAGAAAAGGTCAGCGGGCAAATATTATTCAGCGTGATCAATGTCTAGGTAAAGTGATTTCGTCTAAAAAGATCGCAAGGCCTTCAATTTGTTGCCGGTGCCAATCCCAGGATAAAAATAAACTAAGTATACTGATAATATGCGCACAGCTCCTGACGGTCCAGTGGACACGTATACATGAGCAAGTGTCCGAAGTCCTTCCCGGGTAAGCCCTCGAAAGGATAACCCCAGTGTTACCGGCGGACTTTGGCCGCCAACGCGGCCTCACCTGGTGGGGTCGGGTTTTATCCCGCGACGGTGAGTTGGGAGGCGTGTGTAGGACACACGACACGCCTCCGTTTTGCCTGCTTCTGTAAGGAAGGCGAGTCGGCCAACTGCCGTTCTCAGGCCCCGATCATGGAGGTCGGTAGTCCCGGACGTAGACGAGTCTGCGGCGAGGACGAGGACTGCGGAACTCTGGGGGCAGGGTTCTATCCCGCTCCCCCTCCGCCGTCTTATTCGTGCGCATTACCTGCTCGCAGAAAGAGGCGGCGGCGTGCCACTTGCTGCCGTTGGAGGCCACGGCCCTCACCATGGTCTCCAGCGATAGAACGTTCACGCCCAGGACCGCAACGAGATCCCGGCGTTGACTCACCCACGCTGGGCACTCCACCAACGTGTGGAGCGCCGTGTTTTCGCCAGGATCCTCGCAGTGCTATCACTGCGAGGTTGTGTTGTCTCCCGGTGGAAGCGCTACCATAGGAGAGGTCACCGTTGTTTCTCTTCAACCACTCCTTCATGACCGGCCTCACCGTCGCGATGGTGGATTCCCCCTACCTTGGTTGTTCAAGTCGCACCCTCCATGTCTCCATTAGTTCCTGGCGGAGCTGGGACCGCTGAGCCTTGATTTCTCGGGGCTACAGCCTATGGCCCCGCTCCAGCGCCTCCTTGCGCCATTGGTAGAACGACGCAAGTGCTCTCGCTTCCAGGTCCCATGGAGGGATCCCGGTTAGGAGACATGCCAACCCGAGAGAGATCGTGCGATACCCCCTGATGACTCTGACGGCCATCGCTTTCAACGGGCTGTTTAGAACAGCCACGTTGCGGGCCGCCAGAGTTTTTAATTATTTATATTCTGAATGTAGGTAACACGGTTAACAAAAAATAATATTTGCAATGGTACCATCGACGTAATGGAACAACGGTAAACAAAACTTGCCACAATACAATCACTGGTACTACGGTTAACCAAAAATAATACTTATTTGCAATGATACCACCGACGACGCGACGTAATGGAACAACGGCAAACAAAAAATTGTCACAGTAACATCAATGGTACTGTCTAATGGTGTCTAAACAAATGCAGTTGAGGTGAAGTCATATTGATGTGCCCTACATAAAAAAACACTAAGAAAAAAAACTAAAAAGTAACAGAATTTAAAGTATCTGAACATAATATTACAATTTCTTAGCCGGACGTAAAAAAATGGCTGATGTTTCCGATTTTTTAGAGAATGATCCTTCCAAAGAATGTCGACAGCTTTTTGTGAACACATTAAATGCATCCTGTTTAAGATCGAAATTCGATAAGGTCTCCTAAATTTTGCTTCTTTGTCGTGGCCTAATCTGTCGTAATAAACTTGACTTTGCTATTCGACACTAAGTATAAATCGATCTTTGCATCATCATGGGTGAAATCGAGACGATACGGTACGAGTACCATATAAAAGATCAATATAGAGTTTTTTTAATCAAAAGCATTGGCACTGGAACTAGTGAGAACCATTCATTATTTACACTATTGCAAAGATGAATCAGACATGCAATCTTTTTTTTAATAAAGTCCTTGACATGGAATAATAATTGAGCTTAACTCTGTTTAATATATTGTACTGCTGCAATTAATTGGCAATCAATTTCGCGCGCTATGTTCTTAATGTCTGCGAGAAACTCCTGGGCACATATTGTGTAATAAAAAACTCCACGACCTCAACAACTATTCACTTTTTTTCCTAAGTTTAGACAACCGGTTTTGCTTTACCATCGAATTGGTAATACAATATGTCTCGCACCTTTAGTAAGCCGAAACATACCTACTACTAGATAACCAAATCAAGGGAAAGAATTGGAGAGCGCCACCGGCCAGCAAACTGCAACTCGGACTAACGCTGTGATTTTAATGAATAACGTTCGTATATCGTAGTACCGCCATCATCATTCCAGTGCCAGTGTCGGTTGCATCCAAACCTTACATTTCGGAGCCCGTGGTGAGCGCTGTTACTGAAACTGAAATATGCTAAAGAAAAATATTATAAAAAAATATTGTGGGACAAAGACACAACGCCATCTAGACAAACATATTTAAATACTTGTTTTTTTGTAAGTAAATACATATTATACATAGAACACCCAGACTAATGCAAATATGCATATTTGCAATGAGCAGGAATCGAACCCGCGACCTCTGGCTTAGCAGTCGAAATCACTACCGCTACGCCACAGAGATAGATTATAGCCTGAAATAGCATATAGTACCTACTTTCTATCCCGGGGATAGAGTTCTGTGGGTCGCGGGAACAGGATCAATGGAGCCGCAGGCAACAGTTAGTCTGGTAAAATAATGAAAACGAAAACGACATAATCCATTGTCATTTATAATCTCTCAGTAATATCGGTCCAAAGTTTCAATCATCATCATCCTCTGAAACTTTATCCCAACTCAGTCTACGAAACGGCCGAACTATATGTCCGTAAAGCAAAGGCCATCAGACCTCTAGAACCCACTGGCGATATCGTAGTTCTGTTGGTAGTTAGACCAAGTTGTCGGACTTTTTAGGGCTCCAACTACCCATAACGAATGCCACAGATGTGTTTAAAACGGTCACTCATGCTAAGACTGACCCGGCTAATATTTCTTACTCTTGCAATGTGTTAAGCTACTCGGTTACTCCTTAACCACGAGCCCTTCCAAGGAGGTCCAAAGTTTATATATCTATAATTTTTTTACTAGATATGCAATGCTGGCCATTGATACAAGAGTACCTAGCAATAAAAAACTTATCTCCTTATCGCCAGCTATCGCTATACTTTATAATTGCTATTAGTTCACTATATCTGATTATGGTTCCCGTTGCGGTGAGATATAACAGCCACCCTATCTCTTTCTATGATACAATAGGTTTCTGTGGGATGCGAGAACGAGATCAGGGGCCTTACTACGACGCTCTTAAAGCAATTCAAAAGCAATACAGTTCTACTGAGTACCAGTAAGTTGTTCACGTGGATGGAACCACGGGTAACCGACATAACCACCCCCGCTGGCCAGCGGGGGAATTCCGCGGAAATCCGAACGGATTTCCGCACATAAAAAAAAAGTTCTTTTTACAAAATATTCTGTAGTAACAATTTTATAAGCAAGACTAGCTGTTGCCCGCGGCTCCGCACGGGTGAATGCCGGTTGTCGCGGCTTATGTCCTTGCCTAGCGTACCTTTTTTTTTACCCCCCCCCCCCCGCCGCCCAGCGGGGGCGGTTATATAATCTATCCGTTTATTCGTGAAAAGGTAACAAACATACAAATAAATAGATATGCGAACAGAGATACTTATGCAATCATCATCATCATCACAAAACTGGTAATCTTGTGGTAATCTCTTATGGTGGCACTGTGAAGAGCAGGGAAGGTGTGGAGGGGGTGTGTGTTGGGTAACCTCCTCGAGTGTCGCTCCGATTCCGATCCCGCTGCAGTTCGGGGCGAACGGAATCGGAGCGGCCGGTACACCCTGGGCGGCGGTCAATGGCTTCCCCTTCACCCCTTCATAGGGTTGGCATTGATAGTCGGCCAATACCCAACGTGGCGGGAACACATCGCTCTCCGTACTCCTCTGCTTTCAGAGGAGACAGGATGAGCGATGCTGTTAGTGGTGAGATGGCCCAGGGTCAGTCGGGGTGCGAGGGATATGCTCTATGGGTAACCTTACACCCCGGCGTCGGAAGACCCGAGACGGCGTGCGGTTTTAGTCGGTTCAAGCCTGACATAACCGCCCCCGCTGGCCGGCGGGGGGGTATCCGAAGGGATTTCCGCACGAAAAAAAAAAAAAAAAAGGGAAGGTGTGGAGACCACCACTGGCGACTTGCCAAAACTGTCCTCGTGAGGTGATCTCTCAAGTTGGCACAGTGAAGGACAGGGAAGGTGTGGAGACAACCGCTGGCGCTCGAGTTCCATTTCTAAAATAATAATAAAAAATTAGGCTGAAACTGGGTAGATACCTTATGTACCTTATGAGTTTCTGTGATCGCCTCCGGAATCTATCATAAGATCAGCGCAATAATAACTACTCATCAGCATAACATAACATAAACATAAACTCACGCCTATATCCCCGAAGGGGTAGGCAGAGGTGCTAGCACCCACATTTCGCCAGTTTATGTTTAGGTCCCAATGTGCGAGCCTATTGCCATTAACCGGGTACTTATAAACCTGCGATAAATACACACATAACCTCGAAAAGCATCGAAAAGTCATTAGTGTGTGCCATGGTAAAACCTGGGATCGAACCCGAGACCTCGTCTCAGCAGTCCATTACCCATACCACTAGGCTATCGCGGTTTTTACCGCGCTACTACTCATCAGTTGAGGCTATAAAGCATTGCTTAGTTATAAATAATAATGTTAGTTGTAATAATGCGTGTTGCGTTAAATAACAAATAAAGTTGTGAACAAAATAATCAACACTTTTTCATGTATATCTTTTAAAAGCTTTATCTTTCTTCAATTATACATTTTCAGCATCTTAAAGCAGTGTCTTATCTGTCCACATGCACATTATATTCGTAACTCGTGAAGAGGGAGACGCTGTGAAACATGACGTACACCCCGTGACATCTCAAGGTGGCACTGTGAAAGGCCGGGACGGTGTGCAGACCACCGCTGGTGGCCTCGTGCGGTGGCCTCTTATAGTGGTACTGTGAAGGGCACGGAGGAGTGGAGACCACCGCTAGCAGCTAGCCAAAACTGGCCTCGTGCGATGGTCTCTTATAGTGGTTCTGTGAAGGGCAGGGAGGAGTGGAGACCACCGCTGGTGGCTAGCCAAAACTGGCATTGTGCGGTGGCCTCTTAAAGTGGTACTATAAAGGGCAGGGAGGAGTGGAGACCACCGCTGGCGGCTAGCCAAAACTGGCCTCGTGCGATGGTCTCTTATGCCGGGACGGTGAAGGGCAGAGAGAATTTTGGAATAATGAAGGGCAGGGAGGAGTGGAGACCACCGCTGGTGGCTAGCCAAAACTGGCCTCATGCGGTGGCCTCTTATAGTGGTACTGTGAAGGGCAGGGAGGAGTAGAGACCACCGCTGGCGGCTAGCCAAAACTGGCCTCGTGCGATGGTATAAGAGGGAAACATTGCACAGTTTTCTCCATGAGAAGGAGTAAATGTGGGCGATATTTCGTCGGGAAGAGTAAATGTGGGAGATATCACATCGAGAGGAATTAAATTAGGTGATACTCTTTCAAAGGTAGCAGTAGACAACGAAAGAATTGAAGAATTTTCAATATCTTGTAAACATGCATCAAAATGATTGCCCGTAAATCGTAATCGTTTTACTGGATGACCTTCAGTACCAAATTTTCCGTAAAGTTTTCCATTTTGGTATACTTCAAATACATAGTCATAGATCTGTCCAGCGGCTAGCAGCTCACATGTCGTGCCCCATGTCAAGTGTTGTAAAATATCGACTGAGTACTCAGCTGCGGTGGTAAAATTGTCTCCGTTAGATTTTGCATTATAGGATAGTACTGCAAAAAACTGCCAATCAGCCACGACAATATCTTCATGTACAGCCTTTGCCCGGTCCTAAGTCCCATACAACAAAAAAGCCAGGGATCTAAATAGGCAAGCCCCATCACCTACAATAGGTATGATAGTATGTTTTACCATTTTTCCATTGACGTGCAGTATTTCATGAGCAATTTTAATACTAACAATTACCTACCTAAGAAATAAAGAGAAAAGAAAGAAAGAAAGAAAGAAGAAAGACAGAAAGTAATAAAGAAAACTCTAATATAACTACAATACTACACAGACCTACAATATTATTATTATTTAACCTAACTTACTAACTACTTACTAAACTACGAATAAATAGAACACAATCCTATATTATTTTACAATTATTATACACGACACACTACAGAGAAGACGCCTACTAATTCAAACCAATATAATAGTTTTTTTTTTGTACGAACTTCTCCATCTTTTAAGCCTCATAAGAATTGTAGTGATAAAAATGTGTCCAGGATACATTTGTTTCAATGTGGACATTTAAATACACACTTTAATGATAATCTCTTCAGTACTGATGCAAATATTGCGATTTTTTCATCAACATGTTGTAGGCGTGATACGAAGATATGTTGCGATGCCCATAGGCTCGCTTTCGGGTCCATAAAATTATCTAAAATATCTGACAGTTCTTCAAAAGTCTTGTCACTCGGTTCGTCCTGAGAGTACAGATTGTGGAGTCTTTTATTAATATCTGGGGGCAGTGTGGACAGCAATACGTAGACTTTTGGTTTGGGGTCATCTATATTGTTGAGACAAAAGGAAAGCCTTTTTAAAAAAAAATTAAAGGTCCTTTCTCGTGAAAAGGCTGGAATTTAAGTCTGGACTGAGGTTTCCGTTTAACGCTCGCTTGGTTCACCGTCAAGGTAGAGAGTGTTTCTGGATGTTTGAGTGTAGTCAGTATTCGTAAGATTTTCGCATGTAAGTTGGTTGTTCATTCATGGCGGCCCTAATCGCTTCCTCTTATATTTTTTTTTAACCTATATCTTTCTGCACTCTAATTAATTGGCCTAATTTTACTAATAAAGTTTTTAAATAATCCAAAGCTTCCTATAAGTAGTTTAAAAGCTCTTCTGTTTTAGTCATAATAATAATCAAAGAAAATATAACCGATCAATAATCATTCTGCGTACCTATTTATCTATGCCAAATAATAATAAAACATTTAAAAATATAACAAAAAATTAAGAGATTATAAATTATTCGTTTTACATACCTACTTTGGGTGCTGACGCTACTATGCATGTGGTAGGTTACACACGTAGGCAGTTCCCTGTGCTAGAGATGCGTGGAGGGAAACACGCTGTGCTGGTTGGCATAGAGTGATGGACGGCCGGCTGCAGTTATGCTGTTTAAGCCGGGCCTGCTACCCTGGACTCCTCTTGATGAACCATCTTAGACAGTATTGGTGGTGAGATCCGTGCGAGAGATTGTAGCTATATGTATTGTTTCTGTTCAGCTTACGTTGTATTCTTTGTGTGAACCGCTTATTGCACTTTTTGACTATGTACTTAATATAGAATATTGCCTAATATGAAGATGATTGTGGTGATCAAAGTTTCCAGACTCTTTATGGTTTGTCTTTACACCATGATGTCCGTTTATTCAGTGCCCAAATACATATACATAAATATACAATACATACCTATGTAGGTACAATACACTGATACATGAAATGATTGAAATGATGAAATGATGCTAAGTTGCATTACTCGCTTTACTTACAATGGAAGTTAAGTTTTTGCATCATATACTGCAAGTTCTTCCACTGTATTCCGTTTCTAGTTCAAGATTTTCGTCTTGTTTTACTGTTCTATCAGGCCTTTGTATGCTTTGTATTTCTTTTATTCTAGTTTTCTTCCTTTTGAAATGCGTAACTTGTTTTTGTTAGCATACCGCGTAAAATACCGCGTGAATCGTAAATAAACATCGGTTGTTATGTAAAACATCAAGTTTATGACAGTAAGCCACTTGTCCTGTTGCCATGACTACAATTATCGATGGCGCTAAAAAATCGAATTTTCTTAATATTCTACTTTATTTCGTGCATTTATGAGTTACAACAAAATACGTTTTTACCCCTTTTTACCGACTTAGAGGTTGAATAAAAAAAAATCGTTTCTTAGTACACCTCCACGAATCAAAACAAACACATCAAAAAAAAGGTACTATCAACCCGGGGTGCGACTGGTTGGATCACCTCCAAGTTTGGTGCACCCTGGGCAACGTGGGCGATGACGCATCATTGATTGCTCCGGAGCAGCTGGCGTCAACGCTGTCAACCGGCCCTTTTCAGGGCCAGTTGACCCGATTGCACGAGGGGGTCGGGGTATGGCGAGCCTGCAAGGCCCGCGGGGAGCGTGGTCGCTCCAGGTACCCCTCTGCTGTTATCAGAGGGGATACTGCGAATGGCCCAGGGTCAGTCGGAGTGCGAGGGATATGCTCTATGAGTAACCTTACACCCCGGCGTCTGTAGACCCGAGACGGCGTGCGGTTTTAGTCGGTTCAAGCCCGACATAACCGCCCCCGCTGACCTGCGGGGGGGTATCCGAAGGGATTCCCGCACAAAAAAAAGGTACTATCAACCCGCTCTCAGTTCACTTCAATCCAATCAATAGTTTTTTTTAATTCAAGCCATCGTCTTTTGCATAGCATAGCATATATCCATCGGGGATAATGGCCCTTTTAAATGGTGAAAGAATTTTCTCCAATAAGTGCAGTGTCTCTTGACTCTTGACTTACTAGGTGTTACCCGCGCCTTCGTCCGCATTAAATTTTGAATAGATCAAGGTATATTTACTACCTATTTCATCGTTATACTTTCAATCATTTATTATGAAGAAATAAAGGTTTATACGTAACATCCAACTTAATTCTACCGGGTTCCCTAATATAATAGTTTGTTGATATTTATTATCAAAGTTTGACTCTCACTTCAACTACAAGTAAGTAACTCTGTAGTTTCGTGATTTCATATTTTACTGCTCATCACCTTTTAGCTATAGCGAGATGATTTATAATCCGAACGTTGACCATGTCTGAGTCCTATTGTGACTGTGGGCTCTCTTATATTGGTCAAACCAAGCGAAGCATTGGCACTCGCGTCAAAGAACACATAGCTGACATAAAACACCAAAGCTCAAAAAAGTCTGATTTATGTGAACACGTGCAACAGGGGACCAAACATTACTTAAGATTTGATAAACCACAGATACTCGCCAAAGAAAATCGATTCCTACCTAGGATGCTCCGCGAAGCTATTGAAATTAAAAAACATCCTAATTTTAATAGAGAAGATGGTTGGAATGTACCACCAGCTTGGGACCCAGTCATTCACTTAATTAATTCCAAGAAAAAACAAAATACAACAAGACTTCATGACACTGTGAGCTCATTCTGCGTAAATATTAACACCAACAATTCAACATAATTCGGGTACTTTGAGAAAACTTTCACTTCAAACTTCAAGACAACAACCATCTTTAGTCTCCCCGTGACCATGGCTGCTGAAAAGCAACCGAAACGTCGGGTTCAATGTAAAATATAAAATAACAGCAAATAAACCGCGATAGAATCCGTTAAAAATAGTTTTATTTCAATAATAATAATTTATTTGTACCCATCATTTTTTTCTGGTTCTGAACCTGTTTCTTTCAGGTTTTACTGTTTTATTTTTAAGTTTGGTTATAATTCTCTAAGTGTGTTAGTTTCCTTAGTTCTTATTAAATATTAGTTTAAAAAAATACTAGTTTTGCCTTTGCCATATGCCTAACACCTGTTTCTATGTATTAATAAATGAAATGAATTTATATATCTGCCTGACCTTAATTAGACTTAAATGAGTTCACCTAAATTAAAACGTTAAGTAGTTTGTTTTTCATAATTACGCCCGTATATCCCCGAAAGTGTAGGTAGAGGTATATTAGGTAGATACACTCAAATTTTACTACCTACCTATATTTTATGGTCATATGACTCGTTTGTGATAGAGTCACAGAATAGATAGGTATAACTACAACCGGATGCACGTTTCCAGATTCCATGCTGGCGCCTGATTCAGTAAAATTACGTTTTCGAAATCTAATTGAAAATGAATCAAACTATGAGTGTAAACATATGTAGGTTTCGGTTTGACTGATCACGAAATTCTAAAGATCTTTTTATTTATTTTTTCTAATCGAATTGAGATCACGCGTTTTGAAATTGCTATTGCTATTGAGGATTGCCTAAAGTAATGCTCCACTTGACACACTCACACATACAAATACACAAAACACAGCATTATAATTAGTGATAGTCCCCACTATTAATATGCAATGCTTCAATGTACTTACTTTAATTTTCATCAAGGGCAAAAGAAAGACAAAATTAAAGTAAATTATGTGCTAAAGATAATACTTAAATTAACTAAGATCACGACGTCACGGACGGCCAAGTAACACAAACATAACGGTTCTGTTGCTCGGGCTCTTGCTTTTTATTTTTTCAGAGAGTAGTTTCAATGAAATTACTGTATTCTACGCCCATTCCTTTATTCGTCTGAGTTACATACGTAACCAGAGAAATTCTTATTTAGTTACTAGTTGCGACGGAAGACTACGACTTTGCTTCATATGTAACTAGTAACCACCTACCTCTCAGTCTATTCCAGCTACCTTTTCAGCTCGGCCGTCCATCTGGCTGGGGGGCGTCCCATCTTCCGTTAGCCATCGATCCTTTGATGCTTTTTTTTGCTCCCTATTTCTTTGGTCACGGCAGCACGCGTGAACTGCTGCACTGATTTTGCAAACTCATCTTTTTGTTGTGTTTGTTATTGCCAGGAGAAGGTTCTTATAAAAAAAAAGTTAGAAAAGTAGCGTGGATAATTAGAAAATTTGAAAAGCTTGACCATATTAACTTTTATAATGTTGTCGTTTATGGCGTCGTTTAATATGGCGCGATTGACGTATTAAAATCACTGTTTTTCACATGTCCAGTTGTTTGTTGCTTGTTCCCGTTCCCTAGTATCTATATATATAAATATCGTAATAATTTATGATCCATTTATTCTGCATGGTTTCACGTACACCAATATTATTTAACGTATTGTTCAAATCGTTCAATTGTTACAAGTACCATATTGAATAACAATTCTATTACGACACTTAAGCTTCGTCATTTTGGTTGAATTGAACAACAATTGTATTATAACATCGATTGCGTATCATTACATAGTCCAATTCTACTAACATTATAAATATGAAAGTGTGTATTTGAAGCTTAACTCTAAGCGCATTTTGTACACCATTAGCCTTGAAATACACTGCCCTGTTCGCTGATTACCGGCCTTACTACCATTTTAACTCTTCCAGTTGACTCTCACCGACCAAAGCAACTTGATAAGATGGGTCTTGATAAATATTGCACCGCATGTGTAGGTAAAACTGGTACGGCTAGGCAAAAAAAAGGTTTGCAACAAGACGCTTTTGGGTCTTAGAGATCACACGTGACGCAATGAGTTTATCGGTATTTATGGCGAAAAATAGACTACCCACAAATAAAAGAAATAACATTAAAGTTGTGGAAGGAGACAAATTTCAGAAAGCTCTTTGGCATTGTTAGGATCTTACTAAATCTGGCTAGATAAAGGGGGAACATAGCAGACAGTGGAGGTGAGCACTGATGCGTCGCAAGGAGTACTGCCTAAACATATATCTGAGTCACAAGTCCCAGTCACTGTCACAACTGTAAGTGTTCCCTCTGTCTACCACCTAATAGACTCGGCATCCGCACGGTGAATCCATATAAAGCTAAGAAAGAGTTATTTAGAGAATTACGTATACAAGAAGAGAAAACAGAGAATGAAAGCAAATACAAAAAGCAAGAAAAGCAAAGCTTTAAGCACAGATTTCTTCCATTTTTTGCATTTTTACTAGTGAGTCCAAAGTTAGTACTGAAATTAAAGCGTTGCCCTTGTTGTACAATTTAGAGAAGCAGTTAAGAATTTGAATCCTATTGTCAAATATGTGATGACTATAGATTAGCCTTGATATCCATCTAAGAATCTAGCTGCATAACTAGCAGCGGTTGTCTCCTAGTATGCTTAATATAGTTATTTAGGCACTTGCCAGACGGTTTGCTTTCCGGCGCAACCTTGTTGTCCACATGCTTCATCATTGTCATGCATCCGCTGTAGTTTCCTAGTTTCCTCATACACAATGTATTTCAAATGTTACTAGTTACCTCACATGCATATTTGAGAGCAAGTATTATAAGAGCATCTAGATAATCTCTTTATTAATTGTACACCGACGAACATGAAGTGGAAAATACAGTTATATGTAAACATACAAATCTAAAGTTGACTTTCAATTAGCGACCTTATCACAATTTGCAGTTTCTTCCAGATGAAATTCCAAATGAGGTTTTATAAGAAAAATTGTGTAAAGTTTGCGTAATTATTTTTTTTGTATAAGGGATAATAATCCTGATACAATAAGCTAGTATAGTATGAATATATTAAATATATATTTATGTACAACGTCTCATATTGGTAACTTCATATAAACATAGTTTATATCCCGTTAACAGGGCGACAGGACGCTATGGCGCTCATTAGGGGAGACCTAGATGCTTTTTATGTTGGAAGAAACGATTTTTGCCAATTTCAAATCTAAGGTGGCAAAATAAGGTATGAAAGTTTGCATGGAAAGTCCGTCATTTTCGAAGTAAGAAGCACGAAATTTCATGTATGTAGCTACTTCTGGTTAGGTTACACATGTATCGGTGTTTTTCAAAATTTCACCCTAAAGGGGCAAATAAGGGATGATCAGTTGTATGGCTAGTGCTTAAGTTTTTAAGTCAGAAGTATGAAATTCAACATTAAAGCTTATTTTTATTTATATTTACTATTGGAACGAATTTATTCCCGGGGGAATCCGGGTTCCGGGCTGCTAGTTTTACCATAAATTAAGAACTATGTTCTGGCTGCAGTTGTGTAATGGGAAGCCGGATACTCAATAGCGAGTTGTAATCGTAATTATAACTAGGTGTGCAATACATTCTACTGTCGCAAAAATTGAGCGAAGCTCCCCGACTGATAACTATCATCAGTGTAATTTGTTTTAAGTTTATTAATGGTTAGTTTTTTAACCAGCCAATTATTTTATGATAAGGGGCGATTTGTTTACTCCGTTAAAGATGGTACTTTTGGTGATAATTACTCCGTGGTTAGTCTAATTTTGGAATTCCTTTTGCGAAATGGACACTGATGGTACGCAGCGCGCGTATAGTAAGTTTCATCGCAATGGCTTGAACAGCTTGGTCGCAATTTCAACAGGAGTTTTACTAACGGTGATAATTCCTCAATAGCTTGTCCTATTTCGTATTCTTTTATTGTCTGGTGTATATGAACAATTTATTAAATTTAATATCAATCGCGTTAATGAGGCTTGTTTGTTCATTGAGAAATCAGATTTTAATTTTTTTTCCGGTCATTTTCCTCCGTGGTACTTTTGATTTTTGATTTTCCTAGCCTATAACCTCCACACTCATATGTTGTGTATATATGACAAATTTGATCTAAATCGGTTGAGTGGTTTAAGAGGAGTTAGCGAACAACCGAGATACATGAGTCATCCAAGAGAGAGCTTCACTCTTTCAGAGATTCGCTCAAAGATACAATAAGGAGGTCTGTTCAACTGCCCCGTCGCAGCGGCGCAGAAGATTGCGGACGAACGGAGCCTCTTCGTTGGGGGCTTCCTTAAGGCGCGGGTGCAACTCCTGCAGCCCCGCGAGGCCAGGTGCTTTAGGTGCCTGGCCGTGGGGCACGTGGGAGTGCAGTGCACAGCGGGAGACACCGTGGGGGACCGGTGCTTCCGCTGTAGTCAGCCCGGGCACAAGGCCAGCACATGCGATGCTCCGCCGCGCTGCTACAAATGCGTAGCGGAGGGCAAAGCGGCGGAGCACCGGGCGGACAGCCGATCCTGCGCCGCCTCGAGGCCAAAGCCCCGTTCGTCCGCAACGGGTAGTGGGGGTGCCGCTCAGGAGCGGCCACATTCCCGGCGGGATGCGGAGATGGACGTCCATTAATGGACACACCAATCCGCATCCTGCAGGCGAACATAAACCACTGCACCGGTGCTCAGGATCTTCTGTACCAGAGCATCGTGGAGTGGTCTATCAATGTGGTCGTGGTCGCTGAGCCGTACTGGGTCCACCCCGGAAGCCCGGTGGACCTGGACGGCGTAGCGACCGTCTTCGGGGGGTCCGCCGCGGACACCTCGCGCCTTGCATTCATTGCAAGGTGCAGAGGCTGTGTCGCGGCGGACTATGAGGGCTTGGCTGTCGTGGCCGTCTACTTCTCGCCAAGCCTTGACCAGTACGAGCTTGAGCTAAGGCTCGCTGAACTGGACATTGTTCTCGCTGCGTGCCGTCCTCGTCCTGTCTTGGTCCTGGGAGACTTCAACTCCTGGTCTCAGGCCTGGGGCTCCCGGGAAACCAATGACAAGGGGCGAGTACTGGAGGACTGGGCCAACACCCGTGGTCTAGAGGTCCTCAACCGGGGGAATGTCGCCACCTGGGAGCGGCGGGGGCTCAGTTCGGTCGTGGATGTCGCGTTCGCGACCCCTGCTCTCGCCCGCCGCGTCCAGGGTTGGCGCGTGGTGGAGGAGGAGGAGACGGATTCCGACCATAAGTACATTCGGTTCAACGTCTCCCCTCCAACTAACCTGCCGCCGACAATCGCGAATCCCCCGGATCCACGTTGGGCGCTCAGACGCCTGGATCGGGAGGCTCTCCTGGAGGCATCCATAGTGCAGGCCTGGATTCCGTCACCGGCCAGGCCTGCCGATGTCGACGCAGAGGCGGAATGGTTCAGGAGAGCCATGTCGCATATCTGCGACGCGGCGATGCCTAGGGTTAAGCCCGGCCCGGCCAAGAAACAGGTGTACTGGTGGTCAGCGGAGATCGCACAGCTGCGAGCAGCGTGCGTGACCGCTCGCCGCCAGTACACCAGGTTTCGCCGGAGGCGTCGCCGACCAGATGATGCGGCAGCCCGAGAGGCGGAGCTGTATGAGGCGTACAAGGGGGCCAAGAGGACCCTCCAGGAAGCCATAAAGCAGGCCAAACGGCGGGCCCGCGAAGAGCTGCTGGAGTCTCTGGAGCAGAACCCATGGGGGCGTCCTTACCTTGCGGTCAGGGGCAAAATCCGCCCAAGGGCGCCCCTACTGACCCAGAGCCTCCAGCCGGAGCGGCTGGAGGGGATACTGGGCTCCTTGTTCCCAGCGAGAGCGGAGGAGCATGTCCCTCCGCGTATGGCTCCGCCTCAGGCACCTGACGCCCATAATAGCGAGAGCGATGTGCCCGAAGTCAGGGAGAGTGAACTGGGGGTAGCAGTGCTCCGGCTTAAAGCCCGGAAATGCACTGCCCCCGGACCCGACGGCATTCCAGGCCGAGCATGGGTCCTGGCCCTGGAGGAACTAGGGCCTCGACTGGTGGCGCTCTTTAGCGCATGCCTCGAAAGGGGCCAGTTTCCAAAGGCTTGGAAGACGGGGAAACTGGTCCTTATCCGGAAGGCGGGGCGGCCGGCGGACCAGCCATCCGGTTACCGGCCGATCGTGTTGCTCGACGAGGTGTGCAAGCTCTTTGAGCGGATTATTGCAGAGCGCCTCGTCGAGCATCTCACGAACGTGGGGCCAGATCTGGCGGACAACCAGTTCGGTTTCCGCCGGGGGCGCTCCACCGTGGAAGCGATCATGCGCGTTAGGCGCCTGGCGGAGGAAGTAGTCTCGCGGGGTGGGGTGGTGGTGGCGGTGTCTCTCGACATCGCCAACGCCTTCAACACCCTACCCTGGAGCTGCGTTAGGGAGGCGCTCGCGTATCACGGAGTGCCTCCTTACCTCCGCCGCATTGTCGAGGCATACCTATCCGAGAGGGCCATAGTTTACCCGAGCTGGCTAGGGCCAGGGCGGCGAGAAGTGTCGTGCGGTGTTCCGCAGGGGTCGGTCCTAGGGCCACTCCTGTGGAACATCGGATACGACTGGGTGCTTCGCGGTACGTTGCTCGAGGGTGTCAGCATAGTGTGCTATGCTGACGACACCCTCGTTATGGCGCGGGGAGCAACGTACCGAAGCGCGGCACTGAAGGCCACGGCAGGGGTTGCTCAAGTCGTGGGTCGAATACGGCGGCTGGGACTCGAGGTGGCTCTCCACAAATCCGAGGCTATGTGTTTTCACGGGCCTCGGAGGGGGCCACCTGCGGGAACCAGCATAACCGTAGGGGGCGTAAGCATCGGCATCGAGCCCACGATGAAGTACCTTGGGCTCGTACTCGATAGCCGATGGGACTTCGGACCTCATCTCCGAAGTCTGGTCCCGAAACTGAGGGGGGCTGCGGCCGCGCTATCGCGGCTGATGCCCAACATTAAGGGACCCAACGCCCCCACTAGGAGACTGTACCTGGGGATCGTGCGAAGTATGGCCCTATACGGGGCCCCCGTATGGGCGGAGACTCTGGCGGCCCGCAACGTGGCTGTTCTTAACAGCCCGTTAAAGGCGATGGCCGTCAGAGTCATCAGGGGGTATCGCACGATCTCCGTCGAGGCGGCATGTCTCCTAGCTGGGACCCCTCCATGGGACCTGGAAGCGAGAGCCCTTGCGCTGCTGTACCAGTGGCGCAAGGAGGCGCTGGAGCGGGGCCATAGGCCGGAACCCCGAGAAATCAGGGCTCAGCGGTCCCTGCTCCGCCAGGAACTCATGGAGACATGGAGGGTGCGACTTGAGCACCCAAGGTGGGGGGAATCCACCATTGCGGCGGTGAGACCGATCATGAAGGAGTGGTTGGAGAGGGACCATGGGGACCTCTCCTACCGGATGTGCCAGATGGTTACCGGACACGGGTGTTTCGGTAAGTATCTGTGGCGCATCCACCGGGAGACAACGCCGCAGTGCCAGCACTGCGAGGATCCTGGCGAAGACACGGCGCTCCACACGTTGGTGGAGTGCCCTGCGTGGGCGAGTCAACGCCGGGATCTCGTTGCGGTCCTGGGCGTGGACGTTCTCTCGTTGGAGACCATGGTGAGGGCCGTGGTCTCCGACGGGAGCAAGTGGCACGCCGCCGCCTCTTTCTGCGAGCAGGTAATGCGCGCGAAAGAGACGGCGGAGAGGGAGCGGGAAAGAACCCTGCCCCCCGAGTTTCGCAGTCTGCGGCGAGGACGCCGCAGACTCATCTACGCCCAGGACTACCGACCTCCATGATCGGGGCCTGAGGACGGCAGTTGGCCGACTCGCCGTCCTTACAGAAGCAGGCCGTGGCGGAGGCGTGTCGAGTGTGCCCTACACACGCCTGCCAACTCACCGAAGCGGGATAAAACCCGACCCCACCAGGCGAGGCCGCGAAGGCGGCCAAAGTCCGCCGGCAACCCTGGGGTTATCCTTTCGAGGGCTTACCCGGGGTGCCCGGCAACGGACACTTGGGGAGGACACCGTGCGGTTTTAGTCGAGACACGACATAACCACCCCCGCTGGCCAGCGGGGGGGTATCCGAAGGGATTTCCGCACGTAAAAAAAAAAAAAAAAAAAAAAAGGAGGTCTGTTTTACGAGTACATGCATACATTGATATTCACGCCTACATACGTAATGTGTATTGGGTCTGTTTGATCTGATTGATCAATTCTATTCCAAATTACAGAAACCAATTTTACCATATATTGCGTTTTGGAAGCGAAGGTGTAATGCCAATGGCCGAATAATCACTAGCGACTTGTAACTATAGGTAATTATAACGATTCAGTTACTGTGGTTCTAGCGTGTATGCGTGTAACAGGCTTTGCTCGCTACGATGACTGAGCGCTCAGACTGATTCAGCGTTATATAACTGTATCCTTACGTCTACAGTACTATGAAATGAGATCGACAACCGTCGTCGCGTCATTGCGATTCGTGCTCGCGACAAGCTCGCAAACCACCTACTTACATACTATTATTAATTTGGTAACAGTTAAGTGGAACCACGGTCACGGTTACAGAATAAGTACCTGATAATGATCGGCTCATTCCAAAGCGGCTCATTTCTTCATGGACAACACCAGCAACAGTTAGAGTCACAGGTCGTTGGTGAGTACCCGGTTTTAGGCATTGGACTTGCAATCATGAAGATATGTCATCAACGTGAACTCACAGCCAATTTGCAGTTTAGCTTAACTGCAAGGGTTAACTAGAATTGCAGTAAAATAAAGCCCACGTTACTAATTCTACTAATTTAAATCAGTATGATTGACCATCCCATGGGATTGACATCGAATCGATAAAATGTCTTTGGTGCGACTGATGAAAGCTTTACCGCGTGTCTGTAGACAAGTGTAATGTGTCTTTTTCACGCAAGCCGTTATTTTTTTTTTTTTTACGGTCGGAAATCCCTTCGGATAGCCCCCCCCCCCCGCCAAACAGCGGGGGTGGTTTATGAAAATGCTTTCCAAAAATGGAATCATTTCAATCGCAACTCTTCATTCTACACTATTTGGTATTTTTATGTTGACTATCGGCCAGCAAGGTTGAATTTGAGCCTTTTTTCCCAATTCAGTTGGGGTCGGCTTTCAATCGAACTGCACCAATTTGGTGATACGCTGACATGGACGGCTTGCGGTAACACACCTGCTTCAAATTTGAGGCTACAAGAGAACTCCAACTGTGTTGAAAAATATAAAAAATACTTTTCACGTGGTACGCACGACTTAAGTGACAAAGAGGTATAAATATGCAACTAAGTATAAACGTTGACCTGAAGATAGGAATACCCTTGTTCTCATTATCACTTATTAATTATCTTATTTGTTATAATATCAATTCTATAAATTTTCACAATGTAATACAAAAAAGTAGGCAAGTGCGAGTCGGACTCGCCCATGAAGGTTTCCGTAGCAGTAATAATATAATAATGCTTTTTTTTTTTTAATTTTATATTTGAGTTGATTAAATTTCACAAACGTGCTTATAACACCCCCATGCTTAAAAGTATTCAGATTGATACCAACACAACCGATTGCCATAAGTTGATGTTGAAGAATTCGTTTATGTAATTTCATGAAACCATGTCATCGCAGCTTCTATTACTTTTGCTGGGTCAACATTGACGGTGTTAGTGGAATTATCTGAACTCTGGTAGCATTTACTGCGATGTCAAGACTGCTGCTGCGTTAGTCAAGTGGCGTGAGATGACCGATGTCATTTCACCTCAAAGTGCCAGGTTAGGTTGAAAGGGCAGGTTTATAAAACCATAATTAAATAAGGAATGTCCTTTTACATAGCTGTGAAGCGTGGCCATTGCTAATGCGATATAAGCAGAAGTTGCGTGTCACGGGGAATCAGATGCGGTGAATGTACGGAGTCACGTGTAAAGGTTGGGTGAGGAACTCCCGCATCCGAAACTACCTCCGTGTCCGCGTAAAAAAAAAAATACTGGAGTTGCGCCTTAATTGTTGCGCGTACATTTTGCGACAGCCGTCTGACTACGTGGGTCACAAATGTCTGGCCATGCCACATCCGCCGCACCCCAGTAGAAGGGGGCGACCCAAGAAGTGCTGGTTTGTCATCTTAAGAGATGACAAGTGTCCCAATGGTCGCAGTAGCACCATGGCTACCCAAGATTATGAGAAGTGGAGATGGGAAAGCAGGAAAGCGAACCCCGAGTTCCGACGTGAAGGCTTCGGGTGCAATCGAGACAACGCTAAGATGATGATGATGAGTCTTGATGATGAGATTATCTGAACGAATAGGCCTTGTAGATTCTGATCGTGCCGGCAAAGGACTGACTTCTATAATACAGGAGTTTTCATTTGGGCGGTTTAAACGCTCCTGTTTATTTTATAGACTTTTGTAACCCCCTTATTTTTAATTTTTAATATGAAATGAGGAGATAACCTAAGTATTTTTAATTACTCTATGTAAATATGAGATGAAGCGTTCTTTTTATTTTGTATGGACATGTTCTTTCAAGTGTAATTACAATAATTTCTGACTGTAAAATAGGTCTGCTTAAAAGAATTTCATACGTTTACAAGTCGTCAAAGTAGAAGCTGAACACCAACTTTTTTCAAAAATTCAATGAGGTTGCGAAGGCTGTTACTGTAAATCAAATCAATTATAACCGAGGTAGACCCATGAATTGATGGCTTGACATCGTAGAAGTTGACATGGTGCCAATGGTCTCATTATCCGTGATACTAAAAGCGAACCCCGGGCTGATGAACCGAGCCCAAAGAGAAAGCCTCAAACGCAACCGGGAATCAACGCTAAGATGATTATGATTCTTAAATAGTAGATATTTAATACGGTTTGTAAATCAACTTCACGGTACAAAATGTGTGTATCTAAGATTGATGCAAACAGGTTATAATTAACCACAAATATATCTGTATGCCTAATGTCCAATATAATCTGTGAAGCAAAAAAGTGACATTTATACATTTGTAATCTATGCAATCTTTACTTTAATAATATGTTTGAAACCGTTAGTTATTTCATTGTATTGAATTAATTCAATGAATTTAAATTATTAGTGAAATGTATCAATACTCTACTCGCCTGGGCAGGCGAGGTTCTCGTAATTATATAATTGTAAATAGGTATGCGTAATAAATAATCATCACCAAGATCAAGGAGTTGTAGACAGTTAATCCAGCTGAACTATTCTTCCAAATTATAATTAATTATAATCAAGGTTAATAACAAAAGAATGCATCTATGAGAAACAGATAATTATTACCAAATGAACAAATAATATTTTGTCGTGCTTCTACGGTGACCAACAAGGAAATATGTTTTTGTATATATTTTTGTAAGTTCTTGCTACAGTAGTTCTTCGTCTATAATTTTTTAGTTCCTTTGCAGACTCGGTGGTAAACCCCTAGTAGGTACTTTACTGTATGTTCTTCTGTTCAACTAAGGCTGTATTTCCTTTTATGAAATTCATTGAGTGAAACGTAATAACACAGTTTAGTTACAATTGATCTCGGTTTCTAATTGATGTAATCCAATGTATGTGGTATAAAATAAATACTACGACTACAACTACAACACAATTGTTATGAGTGCGACTGCTTTGCAAGAGGTCCCGGATTCGATTCAAGTTTATATTATGTCCCCTAGGTTCGTGAAGGTTAAATACTCGTTAAATATACCACTGTCTAACCCTACGGTGAAAGACGAGAAAAGCATAATATCAGCTCGAACAACAAATCCGCACACACCTTTTTACCGTGAAACTGTGTCTTGCAACCGTAGTTCTGTTAATATATTATAGTATATTGTATTAGTACGTTTTATTCATCAGTACAATGATTTTTTAACGTTATATGAATTTACCACAGCAGTTATACTAACAACAATCATAAAGATACCTACCAATTATACATAAAAAAAACAAACCAGAATAAGAATGTTTGTGTGAGTAATGTGGTACCTACCCTACATACTTCGATCATAGGGTTAATCGATACTATCGTAGTCGTATGTAGTTTCGAATGCCGTCCTTGCGACGCACGCTGCTGCGAAAAGAAATTCAAGTGGTACGCCGTTGCGAAAAGCCGTAGTATCGAAAATCGCTAAATCGAATGATGGACTCGCGAACACACTGTCTCGACATTCCTTTTATGTGTGGTTGTGGAAATTCATTGTGGCGATTAGAGTGCCTATTAGAGTGACTAGTGGTTCCGGCGCTTCTGGGTTAGGTTAACCTGTGACACCAACAGACCGCGAGCCGAGCGAGCGTAGTGAGCGAGCGTGCCGCGGCAGCGGCCGGCGCAGCGCCGGAACCACTAGTCCGGAAAGTTGGATTTCGATAACGTGACTATCGATCGAGCGTACCCCACATAAAAGGAATGTCCAGACAGCGTGTTCGCGAGTCCATCATTCGATTTAGCGATTTTCGATACAACGGCTTTTCGCAAGGGCGTACCACTTGAATTTCTTTTCGCAGCAGTGTGCGTCGCAAGGACTGAATTCGAAACGACATATCAGGCCCTGATACTATATATCCTACCTACCTACCTCATTGTCAAACATTGGACATTATCATAGCCATCGTTGTAAGACGAATAAAATATCATGGTCACAAAGAGGAGGATACAGACTCTCGAATTTGGTACCTTTTATTGCTAAGTACTCCACCCTCCAGAATACGGAAGCCACATTTTCCTATTGTACATATGAGGATGCCGTGATTGGCATTATTGCTTGTGTTTTTTATTCAATATACCCTGTCCTATACCTACTAACCTACCAATCCTGTACGTCAATTGAGGTTCGTGCAGTGTACCTAACACAATCTTCGACGTTGCAGAAGCCGTTGAAGGTCGAAAAAAAACCTATAATAAGTGATTCTGCTAATGTATGGTCTTCGGGAGAACAAGAGAATTGAATATAGTGGGAACTGATGCATGTTGATATGAGGCCAGATGACTATCACAAATGACGGACACGTTCATCAGAGCGAGACACATCCAACGACATTACGACAAAAACGAGTCAAAAAAGGCTTCAATACGAAATAATTACATGAATTCACATTTACATTTACTTTGCACTTAAAACAGTAACGTTATTTTATGTTTCACGCCCAATGTAACAGGCGTTTTCAACATTTTTCATGTCCAATATGTCCTCTCAATTGTATCATGTCAATTGAATCCTAAATTATGTTTAGTGCACGAAATAAACTCCATTCCCCCATTGTATTTTCGACATTTGGCTAGATATACTAACCATCCCACGATATACACTCGTGTGTGCGGTGACATCTGGTTTATTACCTAGATTGTATCATATAGAACATGCTGTTGTTATACAATGAATGTAATACCTGCCAATTTAGGCTTTGTTTTTAAACAATACTCCTGCAACTAGGTGTACAGTACCGACTCGAATAAAAGTCTAAGCACTACCATAGAATACTAAGTGCTACTCCGCACTATTGCTGGGTCAATGTACTAAATAGAATTGGACACGATACAATGGAATGAGCACAAGAAGAACTTAAAAGGTCAATACCCCCCCTAGCACCTACGAATTACATACTGCGAAACAACGATAGTTTTTAAGAATTCACAGTTCACACAAAAATGTATCAATAATAGTGTAAATGCAGAATTGTCGCTTTCGCGGCTTTTGTACATGCCAAGTTTCAATGAATTTTAAATTTACACTAAGGTCCAGTGCCCTCACACTAAACTAAGTTCAAGTACCCTCACACTACTCTTAGGTCAATACTCTTAGTATAAGTTTGAAATTTATTAGCTGAAGCTAACCTAATTTGTCACTTATTTTTCTATCTGAGCATAGAAATACTCCTGCGGTCCTCTCCGACCTTGTGTACTAATTGGTCATTATTCTGCGAACAGATGCTGCGCCCACTCGCTAATCCGTCCATTCAGCGCAGGTGGTTATCAATTTGTTGTGCATAGACCTCGCTGACATAAGTCTATCAGCGTAGAATACGTAGATCTCATTAGATGATTTTTTATATTAATCATCACTTATTTCAGTAGTTAGGTAGTGATAATAAAGTGCAGCCACAGTTTGGTTATAGAACTAAATAACTATTCATCATTTTATTTATTGGCTTTGCTTATCACAGTTTTCTTTTACTGTTACTAGAATGAAGTACATAGCAACTTTCATTTCATTATCGTTATGTTCAACCGATAACATTTATGAAGAAGATATTGAAACTGATTTAATGTTTGCCAACTGAAAGGATCGTTTGAATATGGTGAACTTCTGTTGTTATCGCAACGTATCGGACCACATAACGTATTCTTAATTAATGCCTTTATTGATCGCGTGCTGAATTTCGTTGACGGTCTGAACTCACGTGACCTTACAGAAATAATTACAGTGCAAAGGATTTTTTTCTTTTTCAATGTTAATTTGTATTCAGGAAAAAATATAAGTAAACTCTGTTTCTAATTCAGTGTTTCAGACAGAGTTTATTACGCAACGTTATCCGTAACACACTAACTTCATAATTTAAGTGAATATTCGTCATCTTTGCGTACTTTAATGAGGAATTCCTATAATTGGCAAAAATGAGTATCTAGTTATTTCGATACTACAGTGAATTAGGCCAAAATTATCACACTATGACGCACAATTTCATTCTATTTCATGAAATCGATCGGCAAATCACTTGCAGTATTATTGAACGTCACTCCAATTAGAATTTATGATTAGTTTTTTTATGAGTGTATATTAGAATCGTTATGTTGGTCGTCGTTCGAAAAATTGTACATTAGTGCCTGAATTGATAGCAAGTAGTCTAAAATATTAAGCTGTTAAGTCTGTGGACCTATTAAATGCCGATAAAATTGATATCGATAAATGGTTGGATCAACTATTCTCTGCAATATTAGTTAGAATGTATTTGCCATTAATATATTTTGTGAATGTAAAGTAATTTATTTTTTCAGAAGTATTTACACATGAAGAAAGAAACATTAACATAACTTCGAACGTAGTTAAACCAGCCACGCAAAAAGTTCCTAATATACAAAGGTTCCTAAATTATTATCTGAAAATAAAATACTAAAATTCATTACGCTTATTTTAATGGATATGCGTGTATAATGATAATTAACACAAAAAATTGTAAATCCTAATATTGCCACCTCCACGAGGATTGGCCTCAAAAATCTACTTCGATTTATTTTTTGTAATAATATAGTGAAAGTTGATTATTTTTTGTGGCAGCAATGCAGAAATCCTGCAAACCTGCGATGTTTGGGCGGATGTGGCATGCCAGTCGCCGTGCACTAAATCTCGAACACTCACCCCCACACCAATTCGCTTGCTGCCAGTGGCAGAAAAACCCACAATATCCCTCCACGGCGTACCTCATATACAGGTAAGATCTAAATGCACATTATCATTTTTAGTTTGTGTTTGTATTTTATTTATATTTCTAGTTTATTAATAACTAATTTATAATTTGATTCGTTTAACCTATCGCTAATCTATACATTAGTCAGGACATTTCGTGATAAGTACATGATTAGAAGGATGATAATGGTACAGTATTGATTCATTTGAAGATAATTTGAGCCGGGCCTGAAGTATAGAAATATGTGAAAATGCTGACTGCTACGACTAAAAAGGGAAAAAATAATAACAGCATGAGACCTATTGGGAATCAAAGTGAATATAGCGACAATGATGGTAAAAATAAATTAAACTCGATTTGAGTGAACGGGAGCATCTTAAGGGTGAAAAATGGTTATTCACGATTTTCAGTGAAAATGCTACCTTTTTTTTTTTTTTTTTTATCGTGCGGAAATCCCTTCGGATACCCCCCCGCCGGCCAGCAGGGGCGGTTATGTCGGGCTTGCACCGACTAAAACCGCACGCCGTCTCGGGTCTTCAGACGCCGGGGTGTAAGGTTACCCATAGAGCATATCCCTCGCACCCCGGCTGACCCTGGGCCATCTCACCACTAACAGCATCGCTCATCCTGTCTCCTCTGAAAGCAGAGGAGTACGGAGAGCGATGTGTTCCCGCCAGGTTGGGTATTGGCCGACGATCAATGCCAACCCTATGAAGGGGTGAAGGGGAAGCCATTGACCGCCGGCCAGGGTGTACCGGCCGCTCCGATTCCGTTCCCCCCGGACTGCAGCGGGATCGGAATCGGAGCGACACTCGAGGAGGTTACCCAACACACACCCCAGTGAAAATGCTACCTTTTTTTTTTTTTTTTTTTTTTTTCGTGCGGAAATCCCCTCGGATACCCCCCCGCCGGCCAGCGGGGGCGGTTATGTCGGGCTTGAACCGACTAAAACCGCACGCCGTCTCGGGTCTGCAGACGCCGGGGTGTAAGGTTGCCCATAGAGCATATCCCTCGCACCCCGACTGACCCTGGGCCATCTCCGGTTTCGAGATGGCCCAGTGAAAATGCTACCTATTGAAAAAAATTAAATACGTAAGTTATTTTTTGGACCATTTGGACAATTTTTCACATAGTAAAAGTTATTGACAAAAATCGGAAAAACCGGTTTTTTGGTTTTTGTTCTTATCTGAAACAAAACTCTTTTTTTTCTTCACTAATTTTGGTTCCGCTTTTTATGTTCCAAACATGTTTTACGGGGGTGGTTATGTCAGATTTGAACCGACTAAAACCGCACGCCGTCTGGGGTCTTATAGTGGCCCACAAGGCATGACCCACCCCAGCTGACCCAGGACCATCTCCGGTTCAGATCATTTTTGCTTACAGATAAGCAATGCGTTTTGTACCTCTTATTTGGACAGGCACTATTTACCTTGGGATTGGTAGAATTCACAAGGAACTAATTTAAATTATAATATTATTTTTATATTTTATATTTATATATTTTTACATTCTTAATCTTCTAAGGCCATTTTTAAATTAAATAATACGGTAGTTTGCAGCAGGGATGTTTACAATGTTCATCATTTAGAATTAACAAGCAGGCAGGCAAATAAAACAATAGATCTCGGATAGGGAAGAGAAGAACTGGTACTTGATTTTCTGTATAGTGAGTGATGCTACTTATCGTGATAGGGTTAAGCTAGGATTCTGCTGTGCTATTTGCGGTAATATAAATACATATTTTTTTACATATTTAGTGTGTATTTATCGCAGGTTTATAAGTGCCCGGTTAATGGCAATAGGCTCGCCACCTATTACATTGGGACCTAAACATAAACTGGCGAAATGTGGGTGCTAGCACCTCTGCCTACCCCTTCGGGGATATAGGCGTGCGTTTATGTTATGCTATGATAAATACATTTTACAAAGACCAAACAAATGAAAAAAAAAATCTTTCGTAAACGCCTTAGTACGCCTTCATCCTCTGAGCCTTTTCCTAACTCAGTTTGGGTTAGCTTTTCTGTCTAGCTATGAAGCAGCCGAATTTCAAAATTGTCGGTGAAGCGACTACTATCTGAGCTCCATAATCTATTGGCGATATCGAAGCTCTGTAGTTCGACCAATGTCAATACTTTCTAAAATCAGCTTTGATCTATGATATTCAATAATTATTTTTTTGTTACTACAGATGGCTGTTCTTCATCTTTGTGGCATCGATTGGCATTGCTAGTTTCTCGTGCCAGCGACTGCCGCCAAACTACGATGGGCCTAAAATACAGCTCAACTACTTCAAATGGTTTATTTACTTCACTAACTGGGGTTTCCTCCTGATCATACTACAGGCAGGTTTGGCTCTCGTCGTAGTCCACCGATACAGAACAGAAAAATATAATATTAGTAAGTTCTAGATATATCTATCTTCCGTATAATAGATGAGGATAAATAATGAAATGGAACGGGAAGTAGAGGATTTCTTTTTTAAATTGTGGCGGTTGCGTGAGGCAAGTCGATGAACTTATGAACTTTCTGATTCTAACCTCATCCATTTTGTCGTGAAACAAGCAAATCCAACTTAATTTTAGGCTTAGCTTACTTATAACAATATTGGTAATGTGTAGCCCACGCTACTAGTACTTAGTATATGTATAAAAGCACATCACAATGTAGGTATACCTTTTTTTTTTTTTTTTTTCGTCCGGAAATCCCTTCGGATACCGCCCCCGCTGGAGAGCGGGGGGTCTCCAGCGGGGGCGGTTATGTCGGGCTTGCACCGACTAAAACCGCACGCCGTCTCGGGTCTTAAGACGCCGGGGTGTAAGGTTACCCATAGAGCATATCCCTCGCACCCCGACTGACCCTGGGCCATCTCCGGTTTCGAGATGGCCCCCTTACTTGCTCTCCACTGTGCCCTCTGCTAATCAGAGGGACACGTGGAAAGCTTCCGAACAGCCCTCAACAGGGCCGTCCTCGCCTCGGTCGGAGTTGGCCGTAGGCGGCAGCGTCTCTCCCACCCTAGGAGAGAGGCGCTGCCGTCTACGTTGCCCAGGGTGCACCGCGTGGAGGTCCCCAACCAAGCACCCCAATGTAGGTATACCTAGGATTACAGGTGCGAACGATTGAAGTATTACAATTAATCTCCTGTCTTAATTTTATAAGTTTTCAGGTACCCACTGAAAGCTTATAAATTTTAAACAGGCGATTATTTAAGACATTGAAGAAAATAGTAGGCTGTCCCATTATTGGATGACGTTGAATCTTTTTACTGTGTATTTGTATTACATATAGAAAAGTTCCAGACAAACAAAAGAGCAAAAATATTTTTAACTAGCTGATGCCCGCAGCTCCACCCGCATGGAGGTCGTTTATAGTTTTTTTGGTCATATCTCCGGTTCTACTTTACCAATTGCAATCAAACAGTAGATTTTAGGTCTGATCAAGACCTTTATAAGCGAAAACACCCATCGAAATTTTATTTTTCGCGGAAATCGCAAGCAAACAAACTTATAAACAGACAAACAGACAAGAATTCCAAAAAAATATAGTTTTGTGTTCAGAATCGTTCATTTAACATAACCCAAGTATTTTCTTTTAATATCTCCAATGTACAGACACAACTAATTTACAATTTTATAACAGTATAATATGGATCTATAATCGAATTGTATTGCCGTGTGAGGTCAAGCTTCATATCTGGTACTAATGTTGAAAGATTCAGTATCTGCAATGCAGTTTAAGGCACAGGCAAAGTTCGAACATTCCGTTCACGTCATAGAGCCGATGTCAAATGTTGTGCGTGGGAGCTTTTATTACACAAAGTTTCCTTGAACGAAGAAACAGCTAACGCGTGTCAATTAATCCCAATAATTACGTCGCGTGATGTAGTCTTCATGAAAAAAAAAACTATTGGAGATCTCTTGATCACATGTTTCATCTCTTTTTAGTTCATCCAATTTACATTAATATGTCTAGACAGCCCACCAATTCAGGAGATAAATCACAATGTTATCATTATTGCTACCAATGTTATTTATTGGTATTTCAAGGCGGTTTTTAATGGGGAGGCGACATTGGTAAGTGATTTTCGGTGTTCACGTTATCAACAGTCAAAGAGGTCATATGCTCTTTATTGGTAACAATTTCACGTCAATTGACGTCTTGAACTAGCCGGACCGCTGTCCATTATGTTTCAAATTATCCTTATTGGTTCCTCATTCCAACCGAGTCTAGCCTATTTGTAGTGTATAATACCACCGTTATTGTTAGAAACTACAAAATGCAGTCGAATGAACAGCTAGTAACTTACCCGACCACGGCAAAGCCATAAAGAGAGGATAACCTTTCCCTGTGTGTCTGAACCAATTTTAATTAATGATATATTATGTCGTTAGATCTGTCTTATTACATCTCAAAATACAGCAAATAATGGAGCTGTGGAAGAGTGGACTTCGGGCTCCAAAGTGCAAGCTTTGAATGCAATAAGGATTGGCGCTTGAATGCAGAAAAGATGTCGATATACCGGTCTTAATTGTACACGTATCAATGGGTATAAACCAAAATGGTATATTTTGGCGTATTTTGACCAATAGTTTTAAACTTTGCAAATATATGATATGAATATCAAATGGCAGGTATTGAAGAGAAGGACATCGAGGAATCTTGCCTTAGAACCAACAAACATGTCGCTTATATTATAATTATTTATCTATTGCAATGACTTAGAGGCAACTGTTTGTATCAAAAGGACAAGCGACAATTCTATACTAATAATTAAGAGAATTGTAACGATTACTTTAGTACATATTCTTATCTATGGTAACGATTAATATTCATCGTCATTAAAAAAAAATCAACCAGTTAAGCACTAAGGACGCGCAACTCAATCCAAATCCACCTGAAAGAAATCGATTACTAAGTAATATATTCGTCATATTACCTATAATTAAATGGTGCTGGTTACATACTTGAAGCTGACACATAACTAATAATTATGTGTTAATGATAACGATTAAATTGCTTACAAATAAACATATGACTGTACTATTCATTCGAAATAATAGCATCTTCATGAAAATAAGTATCATATTTCTATATGATACTTATTTTTTTTAGGTACTTTTAGGTATGTACCTTTCTAGGTACATACCTAAAAGTCTTACATTAAGAGGAGTACAAAACAAACAAATACCACAATACAATTCAATAGCATTCTATTATGATTATTGATTACAATAGAATATGTACAAATTTCGGAACCGATTTTTCTAATAACAATATCACTGACTAATATGTTTCCTTATTACCTCAAAAATACATAAATGCTATAATTTGATTCAATGATCCATATCTATCGCAAAATCGAAATCAATTTTTCCAGAAATCTAAATTATCGATCCACGTTTATTTAGGAGTTTATACACAAATTCGGTTTAAATTTTTGACACAATTCATATTATTAAGTCACATCCCTAAGTCTAACATCAAGTAGAGGTACTCGTAGCTGTCATTGGCACTTCGATTATTCTTTTTGTGTTATTCAAAGGGTGTATAGGGCCCATCAACATCCTCGAGGCCCAAGCCACCCTCACCTGCAAATCGGTGCACCTGCTAAACAACGGACGAGGCTCTGGCGCAAGATACTGGTGGTGATACCAAAAAACTTGACATTGGCGTCTTCGCCATTAATAATTTTATAAACATTTATTATATTTCACTTGACATTGGCGAAATTGCAGTGATTCTACTGCAGAAGCCATTAATTAAAGCTGTATTCTGTATTCTGTGTTATTCAAATTCAAACCTATTTTCTTCTGATACATATTTTCAATATTTTGGATATTTCTTTTACTACTCGGCTATTTTAAGAAGTCGACTCTGATTACTTGCAATATCGACGTACTCAGGCTCCAATTTCTGGACTTTGTGTGACGATAACCTGGCTTTGCTAACGAATATAAGACTTAAGTATACGAAATGGAATATGTTGGTGATTCCATGGTCTTGGAAGATGAGCAAATCCTGCTCCGTTTACAACAACGGACAGCACCTCGATTGGTAAGCACATTATGCCCTTTACAGGCTTAGCGATTTGCTACAAAAATTATCTCAACCGAAGTTTTCGATTCAATAAGTAAATAGTTTGCGTTACTAACACAATAGAAAAGCCATAATATATTATTTTTTGGATTATGGCTATATAACAGTTATGAGACAAATATACTAATTATGTAGCATATGAATGAACAATTAACTTATTTTCAGATTCAAGCTCATGTTGGACTTTGCCCAAGAGACTAATCATAATTTTTTTTTTTTTTTTTTTCGTGAGGAAATCCCTTCGGATACCCCCCCGCCGGCCAGCGGGGGCGGTTATGTCGGGCTTGCACCGACTAAAACCGCACGCCGTCTCGGGTCTTCAGACGCCGGGGTGTAAGGTTACCCATAGAGCATATCCCTCGCACCCCGACTGACCCTGGGCCATCTCACCACTAACAGCATCGCTCATCCTGTCTCCTCTGAAAGCAGAGGAGTACGGAGAGCGATGTGTTCCCGCCACGTTGGGTATTGGCCGACGATCAATGCTAACCCTATGAAGGGGAAGCCATTGACCGCCGCCCAGGGTGTACCGGCCGCTCCGATTCCGTTCCCCCCGGATTGCAGCGGAATCGGAATCGGAGCGACAATCGAGGAGGTTACCCAACACACACCCCTAGACTAATCATACCTCAACTACATGCAATTTTGGTAGAAGTTCTGTAAGTACTCATAGGACGTCGGAAACTTGTACTCATTCGGTTTAACTAATGGATACCCTACATCATCTTAGCATAAAAAATAATCATGGAAAGGCTTGCACGATTGGAGGTATTATTTACCTCTTATACTGCTGACATTAATTATTATAAAATTTAACTAATAATACAGCTAATGTCGAAGACATAAATTGTCATTTTTCTTTCAGATGCATGCATCTTATTATACATGTCATCCTTGCTAGCAAAGAGCTGATCATGCAGACGTACACTATTCAATGCCATCATCAACAAGCAAATAAAGAATGAGAAAAAAATATTCTATTTTTTGGTTCGATTCCCACATCCTGCACCACTGTAAATCTTTGTGTGATATACATATCTTTCTTCTGTTGGTTGTTTTTACCTTTAACCAAGTATACAGGTATAATATATTCCAACAATAATATTTATAAAACGTATTAAAAGCCTCGAAAACCATTCAGAGCAATTAAAATGTATAACAAATACTTAGAATTATTGCCGGTTTCTGCATAAACATAACCTCAAAATCTAATATTTTTCTGCATATCTGCGATTTACACGCTTCTTCACGTCGTCTTGCTTCACGTCTTTAGAATACAATGTAATAAGAATTCATAAATGATTCCAAATATAACAAGCATTTTTCCATTGCTGTTGGTTCTAGGGCGAATGATGTATGGACACGTAGATAGTTAAAAAAATAGAAATAAAAAAATATTATGAAACAAGACGCTGTTACACAATAGCTGCAAAGAATCGAGGCGATAACCCATATCTGTTACATAATTTTCAATAATCCAGTATCTTCTGGTGTCGGTTCATTTTTGTACTTCTACGGTGATAGCGTAGGTTGTCTTATACCATATTAAATTAAAACTCTCAAAGGGCCTCTGCGTCTTGTTGGGGTCGCCAGCGCTGGCGACCGGAGCCGTTCGGGGTCTCTGGGATATCCTTCCTAGGGCACACCAGATTCCCCGTACCACATGGCTGACGCAAGAGGGACACCGTGCGGTTTTAGTCGGTTCATGTCCGACATACCCATCTCACCGTTAGCTCCGGTGGGGTGAAGCCCGCGGAGGTTTCCGCACGTTAAAAAAAAAAAAAAAAAGGGCCTCTGCGTCTTGGTCCCATGTCCCAAGCCACATAAAGTGTCGTATTTCTGCCATACAAGAAGGAGGACAAGAGGTAATAATAATCTCCGTTCATGCCTAGCTTGATTCAAGTATATTGTCATCAGATTGCAAATTCCAGGGCATTTTATTATCAAATTCTAAATTGTCGAATTCACTGTATGTCTCCTAGCTGGGACCCCTCCATGGGACCTGGAAACGAGGGCTTTTGCGTCGTTGTATCAATGGTGCAAGGAGGCGCTGGAGTCCTGCTCCAGCGCCGCGACCCCGAGAAATCGAAACCCAGCGGTCCCAGCTTAGCCAGAAACTCATTGAGACATGTAAAGTGCGACTTGAGCAACCGAGGTGGGGAGAAGCCACCATCCTGGCGGTGAGGCTGGTCATGTGTGGTTGAAGAGGTACCACGGTGACTTCTCCTACCGGATGTCACATGATTACCGGGCACGGGTGCTTCAGAAAGTATCTGTGGTGAATCCACCGGAAGACAACGCTGCAGTGCCAGCACTGCGAGGATCCCGGTGAAGACACGGCGCTCCACACATTAGTGAAGTGCCAAGCGTGGGCGAGGCAACGCCAGTATCTCATAGCGGTCCTAGTTCTCTCGCTGAAAACCATGGTGCGGGCGCCGCAGACTTGTCGACGCCCAGGACTACCAAGCCCCATGATCGGGGCCAGGGGACTGTAGTCAGCCGACTGGCCATCCTTACAGAAGCAGGCCAAGACCGCCAACGCACCGACGCGGAATGAAACCCGACCCCAAAGGCGAGGCTGCGATGGCAGCATACATCTGCCGGGAATCTACATCTAGGACGTACCCGGAGCGCCTGGCAATTTAGGTTTGGGAAGTACACCGTGTGGTTTTAGTCGATTTGATTCGAACATACCCACCTACTCGCTGGCACCGGTGGGATGAAGGCCGCGCCGGTGCTCGTTTCGACACAAAAAAAAAACAAGCAGTACAGGATTAGGTATTACTATTAGGATCATGCATTACAAAAGACTGAAATTTGAATTAAATGAAGGCCTTTCTTAATAGAGAAATCCACATGAAAATCCGTTCCGTAGTTTTTGCGTCCATCGCGCACAAACAAACAACCATTCCAAAAAAAAATTGTGTTCAGAATCGTTAATTTAACGCGTAACGTGTAACTTTTATTTTTAATATCTCTAATGTACAGACACACATTTACAATTTTTAAAAGTAATTTGGGGGTATCCGAAGGGATTTCCGCACGATAAAAAAAATAAAAAATAAGGTACAGCTACATAGCTGTCAAAATATATTATTTATTTATTTTTACAAACAATACAAGCTAACAGTGAAAATACACCAAAGCGCTTATAATGCTATACTACTTACTGACTAATTAATAGCTAACTTAATGCGGTTTTAGTCGGTGCAAGCCCGACATAACCGCCCCCGCTGGCAGGCGGGGGGGTATCCGAAGGGATTTCCGCACGATAAAAAAAAAAAAAAAAAAAAAAGGTACATGCAAATAGTACAATCACAAAAATAATAATAGCACACTTTTCAATTTTATTTATACATTAATTACGCTGATCAATTCATAAGCCATTCAATATGTACATCTCATGAGGGCGCATTCAGATACGTTAAGACGTTCCTTGCCATTTGATGTATGTTGTCGGAGAACACGTCAACATCCGGGTTCGATCGTAGTAAGCCATTAACTAACTCAACCGCCTTTGCGGTGGGGCAAGTGGCGGCCTGCGGGACGCGCCATGTCGGTGGCGTTACGAAAAGGCGATGCTGCCGACGCCCGGTGGCTCACACATAACTATTTGGGACAAATATATTAATGCAAGCCAGAACGGATGGGTTATCTACCTTATTATTTAATAACAGGTAATAGTGAAATATATGTAAGAAATTGCGTCTCAGCTCTAGGGTTTCTAGACCTACCATCCCTGTGACGAACAGAGAGGGATATAGAAAAGGATAGTATCCGTATGAGCGCCTGTAGAGATACCGGGCGAACTTGCGCTGAATTCTCTCGATGGTTAAGGCGTAAGTTATTTCATAGGGGCTCCATACAATAACGTTATATTCCAACTTGCCTCTTACATAAGTGTTGTATAGAAGCTTTAATGCAAGGACGTTATTTAATTGGGATGATGTTCTGATTATGAACCCCAGAGATCTGTTTGCTGCCTTACATGTATTTTTAATATGATCATGGAAGTCTAATTTTACATCAAGCGTCAAGCCAAGATCGCGTATTGTCGTAACCCGCTCAAGCAGCCTTCCACCCAACGCATATGACACTTCTATTGGAGAACGCGATCGAGTGAAGGTTATCAATTTGCACTTCGAGATGTTCAACGATAGTTTGTTAATCACGCTCCACTCCGCAACTGCATCAATATCACTTTGCAGGGCCTCGCAATCTCTAATGTCCCTGACTGATGCAAACAGCTTAAGGTCGTCAGCAAACATAAGACACTCCGACCGGGAAATGACAGTAGGTAGGTCATTTATCATGATGAGGAACAAAGTCGGTCCAAGAGTACTACCCTGACTCACCCCAGACCTCGTATAATAGTCCCGCGATCTATGGTTTCCCAGCTTGACATACTGTCTTCTATCTTTGAGATAATCAGCAATAAATCTCATAAGCTGCCCATCGAACCTTATAGAAGAAAGCTTAGTCAAGAGGATATCATTATCTACGCGATCAAACGCTTTTTCGAAATCAAAATATGCCGTATCCACTTGACAGCCTGTGTAGCATACATGAATATGTTGTTAAAATTTCGAGAGTTGTCATACATAAGACAAATTTTTTATAATAATTAATTAATTAATAGCTACATGAGTTTTAAAAGAAAAGGATTGACACAAAATACAAAAAAGAAAATAGTTTTTTTCATCTCTCCTGTTCGGAAAGTTTAATTTTCATGGGCCGGGTGGAAAGTAGCTTATTTCATCCCTAAAAAAAAAGGGCGGAAAGTAATTTGTTTTTAATTTTAGGGTTTGCCATGGAGTCCATGATAATCAAGTTACGTCATAATGCCTTGATATCATGACACTTTTTAGATTCGTCATGTCTGTCTGTCTTTCCGTCCGTATGTCACAGCCACTTTTTTCCGAAACTATAAGAACTATGCTGTTGAAACTTGGTAAATAGATGTATTCTGTGAACCGCATTAAGATTTTCATACAGAGATAGAAAAAAACAATAGATTTTGGGGGTCCCCATACTTAGAACTGAAACTTTTGAGGTTTCTAATATCATTTTTTTCTAAACTGAATAGTTTGCGCGGGAGACACTCCCAAATTGGTAAAATATGTGTAACCTGTAACTTCTAAAATAAGAGAATGATAAAACTAAAAAAAATATATAATGTACATTACCATGTAAACTTCCAACGATAATTGGTTTGAACAAGATCTACTAAGTAGTTTTTTTTAATACGTCATAAATCGTAAATCGCAATTTACCTTTCATTCAATCAACTCAAATATAAAAATTGAGAAAAAAACATTATTATGTTACTTGCTGCTACGGAACCCTCAATGGCGAGTCCGACTCGCACTTGGCCGCTTTTTTATATGGCCGCCTAGATACTCGATTACAATGTAACCAATAGATTCGATTTTCAAAACTTTTCTAATGTTGGCAATATGTACGTGAATTATGATTTTTTTTTCAGAATTAAAAAGAAACAATTTATGTTTCCTAAATAATTAGCGGGAAAACGAGATTCAATATAAATAAATACCTTGTGTTAATTGTGGTTAAAAATGGTTTTGGAAAGTGATTCCAGTCACATGGATATTAATTTAACTCCCGATGAGATTGAAGAACAGGCAAAAGTTGTTGTTAATAATCCATTTTCAAATTGTTCTAATTTTACTTTAAATTTTCTTATAATCAATATATCTGTTTCATTAAATGTGTGTGTAGTATTTTAATTTCCTCACATAGTCGAAATGAAAAGTAGAGTGTTTACCTCGGGTGAATGTCACCATTTCACCCTCGAACTATTGGCGCTCTCGGTTCGTTCGAGCGCCAGAAATATTTCGGGTGAAATGGCTGACTTTCAACCCTTGTGTAACAATCTACTATTTCATCTCTCCTGTTCGGAAAGTTTAATTTTCATGGGCCGGGTGGAAAGTAGCTTATTTCATCCCTAGGGTAAAAAGTTTTTTTTTTAATTTTAAGTTGTGTCATGGAGTCCATGAATAATTAAGTTACGTCATAATGCCTTGATATCATGACACTTTTTTATTTAAATGGCCGCCTTGTTGCACGTCTCCTGACCAACTCGATTACAATGTAACCAATGGATTCTATTTTCAAAACTCTTCTAATGTTGGCAGTATGTACGTGAATTATAACTTTTCTTCAGAATAACAAAAAAACAATGAAAGTTTGCTAAATAATTAGTGGGAAAAGAGATTAAATATAAATAAATACCTTTTGTTTTTCTTTTTTTTCGTGCGGAAATCCCCTCGGACACCCCCCCGCTGGCCAGCGGGGGCGGTTATGTCGGGCTTGAACTAACTAAAACCGAACGCCGTCTCGGGTCTACAGACTAGGGTGTAAGATTGCCCAACGAGCATATCCCTCACACCCCGACTGACCCTGGGCCATCTCCGGTTTCGAGATGGCCCCCTCGGGTTTGGGAACCACGGTGTCCCCGTCTTGCCTCAGTTTGGGGGAGGGGCGCTAGCCGCCCCATTGTCCCGACCTGCTTCTGCTGGGGTGACAGACGGCCTCACCTGCCACCCCCAGGCCTGCGCTCATGGAGGCCGGAGGTCGTTATGCGACCTCCGGCGCCTGAGTCGCCTCCGACGACCGGCGAGCATGTTGTGGGCTCGGCGGGCCGGGAGAGTACTAAATCTCTCCCGGGCGCGCTCCGTAATCTCCTTCTCCAGCATTACATGCTCGCAGAAGGAGGTGGCGGCGGCCCACACGCTCGCACTCCTCCGCCGCTGGTAGATTTGCGAAAGGGCTCTCGCCTCCATGTCCCATGGCGGAGTTCCGGCAAGGAGATTCGCCGGCTTGAAGGAGATCGTGCGGTACCCGCGGATGACCCTGTTGGCCATCACCCGCTGCGGAGCACGCAGCATCCGCACACTTCTGGCCTTCTGGGCCTCCGCCCAATATAAATAAATACCATGTGCTAATTGTGGTTAAAAATGGTTTCGGAAAGTGATTCCAGTGACAAGTGTTAATCATTTATTTCTAATTATTCTAATTTTACTGTAAATTTTAACTGATTTTCAATTATTATTTTTTTATACCTGTTTCATTAGATGTGTGTGTAGTATTTTAATTTTCTCACATAGTCGATATGAAGAGTAGAGTGTTTAGCTCGGGTGAATGTCACGCATTTCACCCTCGAACTATTGGCGCTCTCACTTCGTTCGAGCGTCAGCAATATCTCAGGTGAAATGGGTGACTTTCAACCCTTGTTTAACAATCTACTATTGCTATTGAGATTATTATGACTGAACTATAAAACTTATATATCTATATGCACCACAGTGTTAGTTCCGACTGCATCCAAACCTTTTACTTTGGAGTCCGGCGTCCGCTCTCATACTGTTCTCTTTATTGGGCTTATGTATTGTAATCTATAAATGGTATTGCACCCTAAAATTCATTATGTTCTAGCTTGTGAAGAAGATGAAATGGCTATCCCGGTGGGTCGGCGGTTACGCACTCCACACCTTTACCGCGCCTACTGGCTTGCACACATCATTGCATCAGACCTAGCCTTCGTGATCTCTCTCGTTTATTGGGCACTAGTACACGATCCTAGTGAGTAATTAGTACTTTACATTATTCTAGTTAACCCTAATATATTTAGTAAGATTGTGATTCTTTACCAATGTTTTTAGAAAATCAGGTATTGATCCTATTCTCAGTCTGACCAGAAAACACAACTTTAGGGCGAAAATTTACTCCACTGCTTTTTTTTCTATAGGTTTTTTGTTGCGATCACTTTGTTGTATTCTTTAGGTTCTGGCATAATAAATGATGATGATGATGATAACAAATGAGTAGGTCAATTTTGGAGGAAAATCCATGGTCAGCACAGGAGTGAAAAATATGCCCAAAAAGTGCCAAAAGTGTTCTTCTCGATTAAACAAAACTTGGAGTAGTACAAAATATGCTTCATATAAAAATATGTGTATAAGACCTTGAGTTATTTTCTAGTTGAAGCAGAACACAATTAGATTCATCTAAAACAGAGTTTTATTTATTAAATACAGATAAGTTTTACATAACAAATATCACTATGAAATAATAAAGTAGAAACTAACCTAAAACAGAGAATCGACAATTAAATGTTCATGCTTTACTATTCTTATTATAAAAACTTGAATCGTCTTTTGCACTTTTAAACTAAAGCAAATTCACAAACACAACTGAGTTTTAAAGAAGTTATAAAAAACTGAAAAACTTCTCCCCACTGGTGGCTCCCTCTTGTCGTTGAACTGATAGGTACATACTCAAATGTCATTGTCTGTGTCAACGTCAAAACAAAGTTTACATCACCCCCCTTCGAAATGCATTTTTTTTCTACTTTTCTCTAAGTAGAGTAAAATTCAGCTGTGAAATCTAAAGATCAACAAGCATAGGAATGAGCTTTGTGACATGATATAGTCCAATAGATCTTGTACCACGACCGGTGTTTATTTTAAAAACTGAATCCGATATTTTTTCTTCAATTTCAAAGGGACCAATTCTAATTTCATGCATCTATTTTTTGTTTAATTTGTTTCCATAGTCAACATATACCTTATCTCCTTTCTTAAACTCATGTTGTAATCTATTCTTGGCAAATAAAGTTTTATTATATTCGTGTGATTTTATTGACCTTTTGAGTGCTATTTTCCTGTCTTCTTCCAAATGTTTTGTCAATAACTGTTTTCCTTTTAATTCATTTGGTAACAAGTCTGTAGACTCACCTGATAGTAAATATTTAGGAGAAAATCCTGTTACAGAATGGTTTGTTTCATTGTATCTATTTCTACATTCTTCTGCTATTTTTGACCAATTTGTTTTTCCTTTTGATCCATTCATTTTGCATCTTATTTTGTTCACAATTGTTTGGTTTAGCCTCTCGTTTAAACCGTTTGAGAACGGTGCGTCTACCGCTGTAAGTATTAATTGAATATTTCAGTTCTCAAGGTAATTTTTGAATTTAATCGAATTAATAGCTGGATATTGATCAGAGAGTAAAATGTCTATTGTTTCTTCTTTTGAATTTTTTTCTATAAGTTTAATGAAGTCTCGAGCATGTTGATTCTTAGAAGACAGGATATATGCGTACCTGGTAAAGTGGTCTACTAGTAGATGTAAATATCTTTTTGTTGATCTTTGACCCCCAAATCCTCCTATTGTGTCCAGTGACATTATTTGAAAGGGTTTGTTAGCTGGACCTAATTGTGACATAAAGCCATATTTTCTATTTAACCTTGTCTTATTTTTTAAGCATACCTCACAGTTTTTGCATATATGTTTAATATTTTCTGATTGATTCGGTGCAGTGTAAAAGGGTTTTATTTTAGATTCTGTTTGATTTATTCCAGTATGACAATATTTTTCATGCGTCTTTTTTATTATAGTTTTACTGTAATCTTCACTTAGAATTATTTTTTTCCTCTTTTTCCCCCTTTTTTATAATAAACTCCATCTTCTAAGATAATGTTCTTTTCAAGTGGTTTTATTAGTAAATTTTGTGCTTGATCATATTTTATATCATGAATATCAATAATATTTACTGTTCTTAAGTTATCTAGTTATGTACCATCACTGACCATAGCCTGCGGTAGGGCTGTAAGCTTCAACGCAGCACTTTCTTATCGCTGGAAGGTGGCGTGATGCACTGGCGACGGTCTGTCGCGACCGCGATAAGCTTAAGAAATAACCATGTACTTAATTTAAGTTTGAGTCTTAGATCGACTCTTGTAAAGTTAAGTTTAAAGGACAATTATAAAATCTAATTTGTCTCCAAAAATGATTTCATTTAAACATCGTTCCCGAATTAAAAGTGGCGCAGCCGGTAGGATTGCCGCTGTTGCCTTCGCGAAAAGTTTAATGCAAAACTGTATAAGTGTACCTACGGAAAGTGATTTCATGGATTTTTGAAACATTTCAAAGTGACCTTGCAGAAGTAGAACTTTTTCGCGAGTGGTGACGAACTATACGAAGAACCATTTTCGTTACTTACAATCAGTGACAGGCTCTCACGTATTATTCGGCAATCTTCGAACCAAATAATTATCCTAAGATCACGCGTAAAACGGTGCGGGGTAAGCAGCGATGTTAACAAAGGCGGTAAAACTGTGAGTAACCTTCTACATCCTAGCATTTCCTTCCCGTTAAATCCATTTAACGCGTTATTTAGTTCGTTAATATAATTAACACATTTTATTAAGTAATAAAATTAATATTCTCTTAATTTTATTTGAGAATTCCTCATTATAGAGATCATATAATTTGATTATTTGAGAATTCCTTATTATAGAGATCATACAATTTGATTATTTGAGAATTCCTCATTATAGAGATCATACAATTTGATTATTTGAGAATTCCTTATTATAGAGATCATACAATTTGATTATTTGAGAATTCCTCATAATAGAGATCATACAATTTGATTATTTGAGAATTCCTCATTATAGAGATCATATAATTTGATTACTCGTATTATTTTTTCATTATTATTATGAATAAATAAAAAAATTATAATAATATTATCTTAATTTTATTTGAAAATGATTTTTAATACAGAAACCATAGCATTTGGTAACTTATTTTTTTTTTATTGAAAGTTTTAGTTGTTTAATTGCGAAGTGAATATAATCTTCACGCTAAGTGTTTTAATAAATAAATTTAAATATAAGTAATAATAAATAAATTAAATTAAAAATGATACTAATACTATTGTTTTTACTATATATAATTAATTGATTGGTTATCTTTTGAGCTTAATTATAAAAATTAAATCAAGGTCAAGTTCCCTTGGACGCAGATCCCCCAATTCAATCACCAGAATTGATTCATAGGGATGGTTTAGGATTAATTCCGGAATTTTCTGGGGAAACTAACATACTTAGTTACTATTATTATATTGCAAAATACCAAGGAACCCCAAGTCGAAATGAATTCTTAATGCAGAATATCACTAGTAAATTCATAGGGAAGGCAGCAGCCTTAATAAGCGAGAGAGGCGATTTTGAAACTTACAAAATTGAAAAGTTTATTAATTCAATATTTCGGTGATCCCAGTAGCGAAGAATGCGTTGCAATTGAGCGTTAAAAACTTAAATTGGAAACGTTAAAAAAAAAACAAAATAATAATAAGGGAATCGTATTTAGAGTTTTGTACTCTCGCATACAAGATATTCGTGCTATACTTATATCCAAGGTCAATCAAAATACTTCTACGGTAAAGTTAAGAGCAGCTAAGAAGATTATTTATGACAATACTTCGCTTAATGTATAATTTGCCTGAGTACATGGTGCGGATGGTTCGTATTAAAAAGCCAACCAATTTAGAAGAGGCTTTAAAATACGTCCTTGAGGAAGTTAATTTCCAACAACAATATAATTTGAGAAATAGAATGTTACAACACCGACCTCAACGTCATACATTATTACCACGCGATAAGGGTCCTATTTTCAACTCAAATTATCAGACACCTATAATGGTACCTCATTTACAACACAACAATGTATAAATTAAGAGAAAACTACCACTGAAGCATACATTCTTTTAAAACTTTAACTGATTATCACTATTAAACTACGAATATATAATATACACGAAATATTAAGATTACATAACTGCAATATATTTGAATATCACACTGCGAATTATTATCACGTATTATTATTTAACCATTTTAATTTTAAAAAGATTGGTATATTTGCATTCTTTTCTTCTTTCTTCTGGTATATTTACACCAATGGTTTATTATAAATATAATGGTAACAATTAAATTAAAATGGAAACGATTATTCATTCAAGTTTTATACCTTTATAATTTCAATTCAAACCCCAAGTTCTATAGAAGCCATTTAGGGTTGAAAAGTCATACTATAATCAATATTATTTTTTTAACATTTGAAATATTGACGCGAACGTCTAAAAGCGCAACCAAGAATGGGCATTCTCCTTTAACAAATCCAGTGCAATTTAATACCTAATCAAAATTTAATACGCCCAAATATGCAAAGTCAGCAAATTGGTTTTCGGCCGCAATTGGCTCAATTCGGTACTAAACACCAGACACAATTTGGCTATAGACCTCAAGCCACCTAATTTGGCAATAGATCTCCAGCCACCCAATTTGGCTATAGACCTCAAGCAACACAATTTGGATACAGACCTCCACAGCCTATAGGTTATCGCACATCAAGACCCTTTTATGAACCAGACGTGACAATGAGAATTGCTCCAGCACCCCTGGTTAAACAACCAAACCTTCCTGCAAATGAAATTTATACCGGTGATGAACATTATGATCCTAATTACGACGATTACACTAATAATTTAGCAACCAACGGTGAAAATTTAAATATGTATACTGACTATGACCACGATGACCAGAACGTTGACACGACTTATGCTGCAGGGACTGACAATTTGAATTCTACTGAACATAGCGGTGAGTCTGAATACTGTCAAAATTTTCAAATAAGTCCAACCCAAGCGGAGCCGAAATGTTAGAGTGGAAATTCGACGCTGGTCGAAGACACCCATATGTATACATTCCTGAAATTAATGGTAAATTTATGTCAGACACGGGAAGTACTCGCTCTTTCATAAGTCTATATATTTTATGAACCGTTTACGGTCACAAGTACACACGCTACGAGTGAACATTATACTGTGGCAAATATTCCCCTTTTTTTTCTATTTTTAATACATACGGCTTTCATAAATTTTATGTGTATGAAGTAGACAGCAAATATGATGGTTTGATTGGTATGGATCTGATGTCAGCAATAGGTGCCAACATAACGTTTCAACGATAACACCCTAAAAGCAAATGGTGTCAGTACTCCAATAATAGGTATATAATGCTAACATTGAAATTATATTAGAACCGCGCACCGAACATCGAGTGAAGTTACCTGTAAATCAGAAAGATGGTTATGCTATATTAAATTACCAACAGTTCTGTGAAGGAGTTTGAATGTCAGAAGTGATAGTGCAATGTGAAAATTATTCAGTATTTACCGTGATACAAAATGCAAGTGATTGTAAATTGATGCTGACTATAAATGACCCTTTTAAGGTTAATTATTTTAGTAATGAAGGTTTGCTTAATGCTACAACCACAACGGATCTTACAGATGTTGAGATCGATTCATTATTGACAGAAAACTTAAAAAAAAAGCCTACGTCTTGATTATCTCAGTCAAGAAGAAAATAACCTCATTAGTCAACTATGTTACGAATATCGTGATATATTTTACTGTGAACAGTTGCCTCTAACTTTCACTAATGAAGTGAAGCATCACATACGAACAACATCACATAGGCAACTACAGACACAGACTGAAACCAAACGATTCTTAGGCTTTGTAGGTTACTACAGGTGGTTTATCAAAGATTTTTCAAAAGTTACTCAGTCACTCACAGCATGTTTAAAGAAGAATAAAAAGGTTATAATAGACCAAAAAAAATACTGAAGCTTTCGAGACCATATGTAATAATTTGTACCGGTGTATATGCATATGCATATGTCATAAGTAATAATTAATAGCATATGCCAGCCGAACCTTAACAGATACCGAAAAGAAATATAGTACGATTGAACGTGAGTTATTGGCTATTGTATGGGCCACCAAATATTGCAGGCCTTATTTATATGGACATAAATTCGATATCTATGTTGACCATAGGCCACTAGTCTGGTTATACCAATTAAGGCTATTGATACAAAACCCAACCAAATACTCGTATTTAGCTGGTCCCGTAATGAACTCCAAGTCAAGGACTTATCTCGGCCCAAACAAAAGGTATTAGAAATATTTTTGCCCCTTCAGGGTCAAGACCATATCAGAACCATTTTAAAAAATCACATAAAACCAAAACTTAAATATTTTATTTATTTTGAGAACAAAGAACACAGGAAGGATTTTAGCAATATAATAACGTCATTATTTAAAAAGGATATGGTTAGATTCTACGAATGTACTAAGCATGCTATCTATGTTGAGGATGAGCAGGAGCAAAGAGCTATTGTAGTTAAATTACATGAGGGTAAAACATGTCACCGAGGTATCACAGAAACTGTTAAACGGATACACCGTAATTATTCCTAGCCAAATTTGTCAGAGACAATTTCCGCTATTATTAATTCCTGCCAAGGTTGCAAAGTGTCTAAATACGATAGGAAAACATTAAACCAGCATTACATCTTACGCAGACTCAGACCGCACCCTTTCAGGAAATCTTCATAGATTTATTTTCTATCGAATCACAATATTATCTTACCTTAATCGATGCTTTTAGCTGATGAAATATTTTTCATATTATGGTATTCCACGAATAATAAATTCTGACCCTGGATCTGAGTTTAATAACGAATTAATAAAGGAATTGGCAGACTTATATAAAATTAAGTTGCACATAGGCACCCCAAATAACCCAAACTCTATGGCTCTTATAGAACGTTTCCACTCTACAATTATAGAAATATATAGATTGGCCAAATACCAACAGAAATATACAGACGCATCTTCCGTAATGACTTACGCTATTATGACTTATAATAATTCCATTCATAGTAGTACTGAGTTAACCCCGTTTGAAACTGTATTTGGTCATACTGAGTTAAACTCTGCATTTGACGCGGAATTCGATAAATCTTATGGTGAGGAGTTCAGGAGTCTTAAAACACAGGTTAATTATATTCGAAACGAGACTATAGAAAAATTATAGAAGCTAGTTCCATACAAAAGACTCAAACGAGGCATTTTGAACCCCCTGGGATCTATAATCAAAATAATAACTGGTAATCTTAACCATGAAGATGCCATTAGGGATGAGGACTTAATCATTAACATTCAGACACAGGAACAAGCAATAAATAATAAATTAGTTAAACGAAAACACACACAGAAATAAATGCACGCATTAAATTACTTGAAGGATTTATAGCGAAACTGATCACAAAAGATAACCATTCAATTTATATGACCTTCGTATTTGGATTACTTAATCAGTTTATCGTAAATTTTAGAACAATATATATAAAACTTAGCGAAATGGAAACGGCCTTAGCATTCAGTAAAGTATCCGTTTTACTCAAAACCATAATTGACCCTGATGAATTAGTAAACATCTTTAAGCACATTAGCAAGTATGATAATTTAATGTACTCTATAAAGGAACATAATATCATTAATATTGAAGAATCACTATCAGTGAAGGCTTATCTTGAGGATGAAGAAATAAAGTTCATTATTGAAGTTCCTTTAGTTCATAACGTTACTTATAGTTATTACAAATTGTACTCCCTTCCTATGTTTGATCAGTCCTTAAACCATACCTTCGTCGTTATCCCACAGTTTCCTTACCTCTTAGTAGAAGGATCTATTTTTCGTTCAATTGATCAGCCTTGCCAAGAGATAACCGCTGAAGAATACCTCTGCTCTGAAAGTAAACTAGTTTTATACGTGAAGGAAACCTGTATTGAACGACTGATGATGTACTATCAGAATCGGTCTAGCTGTTCTCCTCGATATAGAAACACCGAGCCCCTTAAACTCCAAAGAATCAGCCCAATTAGTTGGATAGTGTACTCAAAAAAAAAAAGAAACCCTGAAATCCTATCGCAAACTTGTGAAAGGGATGACTCCAAGGAAATTATACGAGGAACATAATATTGTAACTATCAAGGATCAATGTGATGTGTTTATAGGTGATTTACAAATTCATGACCGACGCTCCTATTTACAAAAAGCGGATTAAATGCCTATTCCTATAATTACATTACCTGACATGCAGAAGCTGGTTTCTGACGCTGTCGAAATGGTACCTGTGAACCTTAAAGGAGTTAACTTGGATGATATACGCCAATTGAATTATATCTTGAAGAAAAGTGACAGTGTAAAAGGTGAAAACAAAAGTGATAGTGCAGCCAATTTCCTTTATTTGTTAAACACGATTATCATTTCATTAACAGTAGTTATAATTATGCATAAGTATTCACATATTATATTGAGAATGTGTAAAAGGCAGAATAGTCGTCCGAGAGAAAATGAGAACCACTCTGTCCAGCTGGAATTAGATAGGGTCGGCCAGAGACCAGTGTTACTGATGTAATAACTCTATTCTCTGCTTACATTTAGTCTTAATCATTTCAATATGACTCTCTATGATCATTTTAATTAAATCATTTTGCATAATCATTTTAATATCACTTGATATAATGATTTTAATTTTGTATAATCATTTAAATTATCAATTCGTATAACCATTATAACGTCATTTTGTCTAATATTAATATTAATTTTTCATAATCACATAAATGAAGACTGTGTAGTATTTTATTGTTTTGGCGAAGTTCTCGACAATTGTCTAAATTTCGATAACTTCGGTCCAAGGGGGGAGGAGTTATGTACCATCACTGACCATAGCCTGCGGTAGGGCTGTAAGCTTCAACGCAGCACTTTCTTATCGCTGGAAGGTGGCGTGATGCACTGGCGACGGTCTGTCGCGACCGCGATAAGCTTAAGAAATAACCATGTACTTAATTTAAGTTTGAGTCTTAGATCGACTCTTGTAAAGTTAAGTTTAAAGGACAATTATAAAATCTAATTTGTCTCCAAAAATGATTTCATTTAAACATCGTTCCCGAATTAAAAGTATCTTCATTATTTGCATTCAATGTCCAATACTGGGTTTCTGCTGAGACAATCTGCTTCTGTATTATTTTTTCCTGGAAAATAATTTATTTTACAATTATATTGTGACAGATAATGTGACATATCCCCTAATTCATCGTCAGGTCTGTTTCTTATATTTAACTTCTCTAGAGGTTTGTGATCTGTGTAGACAGTAAAATAATCTCCAATCAACCAATGTTGCTAAAACTTTATGCTCTCTTTTATGGCTAAACATTCTAAAAATATCGCTTTTTTTATTTTTTTGTGATTCATTTATTTTTTTAGAAAAATATGCTACCGGTTTTTCTTCGCCATTGTGCTGAACTTGTTTCAAAACTGCTCCTATTCCTATGGCACTGGCATCAGTATAAATAAATATTGGTGCTTGTGGATCATAAATGGCTAGTATTGGTTTGGAACATAGATAATCTTTAACTTTCCAGAATGCATCCTCACACTGTTGTGTCCAATTAAAGCTGTGATCTTTTCTCAGCAATTTATGTAGAGGATCAAGTACTATTGATACACTCGGAATGTATTTTCCATAGAAGTTTATTTTCCCTAAAAATTGTCGTATTTGTTTTCTATTTTGAGGAGCAGGGAAATCTTTTATTGATTTCAAATTGTCTTTTAGAGGTGTAATCGTATTCTTATGTAATATATGGCCTAAATACTTTACAGTGTCATGTGCAAACTTACATTTTGTTAATTTTAGCCTGAAACCTTCGTCTCGAAAAGCCTCCAGTAATATTGTTAAGTGTGTGATATGGCTATCAAACGTCTTAGAGAAGATTAGTATATCATCAATGAAATTCACTGCAAATTCTGTTAGACCATTTTTCCTTATAATATTCCCCAAAATCCGTTGAAATATAGCTGGTGATGTCTTAAGGCTGAAGGGTAAACACGTCCATTGGTAATGACCTTCTTGAGTTACAAACCCAGTTTTGTGTCGGTCTGTAATTTTTAATGGGATGGACCAAAAAGCTGAATTTATATCTAAGGTTGTAAAATAATTACAATTTATTGTTTTTGTTATTAGATCTTCTATGAGAGGAAATGGTTGTGATTGAGGTATAATTATTTTATTTAAATCTCTGAAGTCTATGCATAATCTACTCTTTTTTCCTTCGTCCCTTTTAAAAGCTAAGGTAACAGGTGCCACAAACGGACTGTAAGATTCCTCGATCAGTTCATGTTTTAAAAGTTGTGTGATTTGATTTTCTATTTCTATCTTGTCTTGGACTGAACATCTATATGGTCTTTTATAACAATATTTTTCAACTTGCAAATCTATACAGGCTTCATACTTCCTCACTTTTCCGGTGTAATATTTATTTTTAGCAAAAATTTCCGCGTAATTATCCAATAATATGTTTATTTGTTTTCTTTGGTCAGTATTTAAGTGTTCTGTGTCTATATTAAATTTGTTTGTATCTATACCTTCATTGAAGTTAACTGCATATTCTTTTTCTTCTATATTTATTTCCATATTTTCAATCGGTTTATCTTCAAACATATTTTTACTATGTATTTGGATATTTAAATTCTCATCATAAGTCAACCCAAATTGGTGTATTGAATCTAACCCTAGTATTAGATCATACTCAAAATTTTCATTTTCAAAGATAAATGCATTTATTTTAATCTTCTTATGTAATAACTCCGGATCCAGGGTAACTAACCCTTTAGTTTTACCCCCTCCACTTATTGTTTTTATTGTACTATAACAATAATTTGGCTTCAAATTCGTCACCTGAACTAATTTTGAATTTATTAATGTTATTCGTGAACCAGGGTCATATAATCCCTTGGCTTCTAATGTATTATTTAACATCACCGTAATCTCAATTAGTGGAGGGAATTTTAGTTTTTTGGATCTTCATTACTCAGTTCAACTTTTAATATTGAATTAGAATTAAGGTTTTTTTTTTCATAGTTATACCAGCAAACATTCTCTGGATGAATTCTATTTAATTTTCCTTTATTCTCACAAATCCTGCAAGGTATTTTTTCAGTTTGTTTTATTTCTTGTTTATTGTATTTATTTCCTGTGATTAAGTTTTTCTTTGTGTCGTTTTTCCTTGTTAAACTTTCTAATCGTCTTATTCAGTTAAATAAGTCATTTACTTCTTTAAGGCTTTCTCTGTCTATTCTATCCATTATGAAATTTGGTAGACCGGTGGCAATCAAATATATCAGAGTTTGGGTATCTATTGATTTGTTTATTTCTAGTAACAGTCTCTCTTTCTTAAGAACATATTCTAACATTGATCCTTGTATATATTTAAAATTCATATCATACCTGATTGGTGACCAGCCTTTATCAGCAAATGTTTCACTTAAACTTTTCTTCCATACACACCAATCTGAATCTATAGTATGTTTGATAATCATTGAGGTGTACCAATCTATACAAGTATCTTCCAATAGTAATCTTAGAATTTCTACTTTTTGTAAATCTGTATTCATTTGTAAACGTGCACATTCACTTTCAAAAGTATCTAACCATTGTTGAACATTTGTTGTGTTTCTTGAAAACTTCTCTATTGAAAATTCTGCTACTAATCTCATCTTATTTTCTTTTTTTTTAACAATGTTGGTTCTGTTGATGACGACTCATGACTTTGTTCTAATTTTTCAAGTAAAACCCCATCAAATTGTAAGTTGTCATCATCTAAATATGTTGATTTCATTTCCTTGGTTAATGTTATCCAAACCTGTCTCTTATCATGCCTTTTTTGGAGAGATTTTTTTACTTTGTTAAAAATTTCATGCTTTAATATTTCTTTGTGTAATTGCACTGATTGATACTCTTTAGGCACAACAAAAGTTTGATTTTGTGTATCCGTAATAGAGGTTATGGCATAAATATTTGTCGTATTATCATCCGATTTGACTTTTACAACAATTCAAATCTTAATTTCTCCATTGTATAGGTTATCAATTAGTAATTTATATTTCACATGTAGGTATATGAATTGTCGATTTATAAGACCTTGAGTTATTTTCTAGTTGAAGCAGAACACAATTAGATTCATCTAAAACAGAGTTTTATTTATTAAATACAGATAAGTTTTACATAACAAATATCACTATGAAATAATAAAGTAGAAACTAACCTAAAACAGAGAATCGACAATTAAATGTTCATGCTTTACTATTCTTATTATAAAAACTTGAATCGTCTTTTGCACTTTTAAACTAAAGCAAATTCACAAACACAACTGAGTTTTAAAGAAGTTATAAAAAAACATTTGTAATTTAATTATCTATAACTATTCAATTGGAGCAAAGAAAAAAATATGTTTTAACATTCTCCCCACTGGTGGTTCCCTCTTGTCGCTGAACTGATAGGTACATACTCAAATGTCATTGTCTGTGTCAACGTCAAAACAAAGCTTACATGTGTTTTTGTAAAACAAATCGAGTAAGCTCTAGTACAAGTCCAATGGCTTCAGTGATTCTCCAGTAATTTGCAAAAAACAACCACGTATTTCGTACAAAATGGTTGAAAACGTTGAAAGCCTGTAATTTCCATTTTATTTAATATTAAGTGTTGTAGCGTGCACTCGTTGTTAAGTGTTTCGTATTACTAAACTTACGTGGACGTGTTATCCGTGGTTACTCTTTTCGAAGTCATTTTATACCACCCATTTCTAACATCAACAGCGCCTACGCAAATAAGTTTAGCACCTAACATTTGTGTGATGTGTGTAACTGAATTTTACGAAAAATTCTATCCTAATAATACCATTAATGTGAAAATGTGTGTGAATGTTTATTATCACATATCCCCGTAAGGACTAAACAGATTTTGAGGAAATATGGATTGTACCTAGATAGTTTAGATTCTGGTAGACCATAGGCAATTTTATCCCAGGAATAACTTTGCCTGGGTAGTAGGAACGAGAATAGTATTCCACGCGAGCAGAAAAGCTAGTATATAATATATGGGTATACTTTTCTGAAATCTAAAAATATACGAAAGTTGCCAGTTTCCTATTAGAAAAATATTGTAATAATATATATACACAGATATTTGCGTCCTTACAGAATCGGTTTGCTAATTTGTGTTTTTTTAGGCAATACACTCAAAGTGTCGAGTAAGATGAAACTGGCTAACATCTAGGTAGGTACAGAAATTTATTGATCATCAACCATAACGGTCCATATATTAATATATATTATAAATAACCATATATTAATGTTTTGTGACACATGCATTCTTGGGGACTAACATTAGTCCTCAACTATACGCTTTATGTGTCACAGAGCGCATTGACTTTCTGAAGCAGAAAGTTTATGCATGGGCAAATCGGATACGACGCTACAAAAAGCGCGTAGGTATAATTAGAATCGCATCTTCCAAAAGGATGGGCGGTAGGTTTATCGGAAATGGGAACAACACGAGTCAGGTGTAAATGACGGTGCTCGGCCAGATGCTGACGCTACGAATACATTCTGGGGAAGCATCTGGTCGACGCCAGTCATACATACAGAAGGTGATTGGATGAGAGAGGTTGAACGAACATGTGAGAATATACAGATTATGAAGCCAATTATCATTTTACCTGAAGATGTTGCAAGTGCAGTCCATTCGTTATCGAACTCGAAGTCAGCAGGACCGGACGGACTGCACAACTTTTGATTGAAGTGGCTCCGTAACTCACATGCTCGTCGAGCAACTCAATTCCAGTCATCCCTAAAATTGGGTTCCCTTCCTAATTTCCTAACAACTGGAATAACTCACCTACCGTATAAGTCTGGTAGTGCTACAGACCCCAAAAACTATAGGCCTATTACATGCCTACCGAAGGTCGATAAACTCCTAACTTCCATTCTAAGAGCCAAAATTACTGCACATTTAGAAAAATATTCGATCATCTCTATCTCTCAGAATGGATGTAGGAGCGGGGCCCGTGGCCCGTCGTATTAGCCAACAGGTGCGTCGTTACCGTAAAAATCTGGCGACATGTTGGATAGGTTATAAGAAGACTTATGATTCTGTTTCACATACATGGCTTCTGAGGGTGCTAGAGTTGTATAAAGGTGATACAACTCTATCTACCTTCTTGAGGTTACGTATAGGGCAATGGAACACGGCGGTTCTCCGCTATCCAGGGTGTTGCCACACAAACGATGCATCGATAAGAATCGAGAGGGGTATATTTCAGGGTGACAGTCTGAGTGAGTGGTTCTGTCTAGCACTGAATCCTCTTAGTACAATATTGGAGAATTCAGGGCTAGGCTATTGGTTGCGGAAAGAGGGTCGAGTTATATCCCACTTCCTATAATGGATGACCTCAAACTATTTGCTACTAATAATCTACAATTGATAGCGTCGGTAGCTTAGTGGTTAAGGAGTCGACCCTACGATCTAGAGGTCCCGGGTTCGATTCCTGGCCATTACACTACCGACGTGAACCCACTCCTAACACAGGCAATTTAGCTTAGCTTGAGGGGTTAGGGGGAATATTAGTAATTTCGGTTACTAATACTCTTTATATAAAAAAAGCTACTAAAGATGATTGAAAACTTTGGTGGCTCTATCAAGATGGAATTTGGTTTAGACAATTGTGCGGTCATGCATGTGGAAAGAGGTAGTATAGTGGAATCCGAAGGGGTGATACTTTCGGATTCCATTAAACTTAAATCTCTTTCTACAACCGAAAACTACAAATATCTGTATGTCACAGGCATTAGGAATCTCCGAGTCTGGTATGAAGCAGGCATTGCAGGAGCGCTTCTTTGGCCGCCTGAAAAAAGTTCTGAAAAGCCTTATATCGGCTGGCAACAAGGTGCGTGCTTACAATGGTTGGGTCATGCTAGTCCTAATGTACTCCTTCGGCATACTTAGATGGACTCAGACAAAACTGGATGCCCTAGATAGAAGAGTTCGTTCGCTTATGACCACATTTCGGAGCACCACCCACGATCATCTGTATTGAGGTTGTAAATCCCGCGGAAAGTGGGGGGTCGTGGCTTTCTAAATGCTAAGACCCTTTATAACCGCAAGATACACAACCTTAGAGAAGATATTCTTCGAACAAATACAGATATGCACCATGATGTGATCGCAGCGGATACCGCTTAATCCCTCTTGCGTTGGCTAGAGATAACTGGCGCAAACCTGTGGTTCTAAGTATTAATGATCGTATGGATGTATGGAAGAGCAAAGAGTTGCATGGACGTTTCTATCGGGCTCTCCATGGGCCTGATATAGATTTACCAGCATCTGTGTCTTGGCTACGCTTCGGTGACCTATTTGGGGAAACCGAAGGTTTTGTTTTTGCAATTATGGACGAAGTTGTGATGACGAATATAAATTAAATGGTATATTCTAAAGGATGGTAAGGTTGACATATGTCGGGCGTGCCACCGTCCCGGCGAATCCCTTAGACATATAATTTCTGGTTGTTCTCGTCTTGCCAACGGCGAGTATTTGCCTAGACATAACCAAGTAGCCAGGATTTTCCATCAACAGCTTGCTCTAAAGTATAACCTTTTGGAGTCAGAGGTACCGTACTACCCGACACCGTTCTCGAAAATGGGCATATCACGTTGTACTGGAATCGATCTATAATAACTGACAGGACTATTGTAGCTAATAAACCTGATATAGTGTTGATAGATCGATTAGAGCGCCGCGCAATAATTATCGATATCACCATTCCACATGACGACAATCTTGTAAAAGCCGAAAAAGAAAAACAAATAAAATATTTGGCTTTGGCTCACGAGGTAGTCGACATGTGGAGTGTGGATTCGGCAATTATTGTTCCGATATATGTATCGATTCACGAACTGATTGCCAAGAGTCTCGATCAACATCTCAAGAGGCTCGCGTTAGGCAGTTGGGTCAAGGATTTGATGCAGAAGGCAGTGCTCCTCGACACGGTACGTATTGTGAAGAGATTCCTCTCTCTGGAGCCTTAGCCACCGATAGCTTAGTCTCTGTACCCGATGCCGGTGGGCCACTATTTTTATATTTTTAAATATATTTGTTTTTTTTTTATATAGAATGTATTTAAAAATCTAATTTATGTGTTTAAAGTTGAATAAAGGAAATAATAATAATAATTTATTGACCCATAAATACATATCTGTACATAAAATTATTCAAATTACAAAGATATTTAAGTTTTTGTACATAGTAATACATCTGCTGCTGAGCTAGGTTTGTCACCTGTATTTCACCACACAGAATCTTTAACTCCAAAATCATTGTCATGTATTCAATACCGTAATATCACTAAGCTATTAGACGTAACTATGGCTAGATGGGCATGGAAATTATGTAGAAAGAATGTGTGTGTGTGTTATGTTGTGTGAGTTTATATGTGCATGTATGTTGCATGCAAGTTTTATGTCTTAGCAAAAATATTAAATACACATATTAGCCGTAAATCGCAATTACTCAAGAATTTTCATTAGGTTTTCTGTCTCATCATAAGACAGTTTACTAAGCCATTGATAACTGGTTTTCTTGGCCTCTGTTTTATGTAACGGATATATTTTATTTATTCTATTTAAGTTATTATAAATATAGGGACCTACAAAAGAGAAGAACCTACGGACAAATGACGTCTTTGGTCTGTGAACTCGGTCAATCATTGCATAATCTCTACGCCTTGATTGTGGAGTATTTTTATACCATTTAATTTAACATTATTACATAATTATTACCATTATTACCATAACATTATTACCATTATTACCATAACATTATTACCATTATTACCATTAATAACATTATTACCATTATTACCATTTAATTTATATTCCCCGATTCTTATAATTTTGGGACCTTCAAGGCGAGAGTGAATAGGCATTATTTGAGTTTGCGTGTACCATCCTCGACTGCATCGTCACTTACCATCAGGTGAGATGCAGTCAAACGCACTCAAATTTTTTGTAAAAAAAAAAAAAAAAAAATATTCCACGGTGGAATGCTGTTTTTTAAGTTATCCTGAGTAGGAATTTCTCTCGGACAGTCAACACATCATAATGTTCATACAGAAGATTGGTTGGGAAACGAAACGGTTTAAAAGTACATAGTTTCAGTATGGTTCTTTGCGCTACCTCAATTTGTATTAGGGTCCCTTTAGGTCCCACGATACTATGCAGTATTCAATCAATGACTGGCACTGGGCATAATAGATCTGTTTAAGAGTTGCAGGTGCGACCACACATCTCAAGGTCTAAAATATGTAGATAAGCTTACGTATCCTCTTTGTTATCAATGGAATATGCCGTCCAAAACTACAACTTTCATCAATGATAACAGCCAAGTTTGTAAAGGTGTGCAGTTGCAGGTCACGTTAGTCAAGGGTGAAAGAGCACAACTATGCGTAGTTAGTGTTGCACTAGTTTCTAGAGAGCGACGGATGGAAAAGGTAAGATATTTAGTCTTATCAGCATTCAATGTGAGCACATTTCTTTTGAGCCATTGTGAGATAGTATTTAGACCATTTGGGCTGAATTGTAAGTATCGCCCCAAGTTTTACCAGTAAAGATAAGAGCCGTGTCTGCGTAAGCTATTAATTTGCCATAAAAGGGGTTTATGTATAGCAAATCATTCACGCCGATGAGAAATAAAGTTGGGCCAAGGATGCTTCCCTGTGGTGCGCCATAGGTTACTGGAAGACTGGAACTAATAAACGAACCTATTTAAATACATTGGGACCTTTAGGTAATCAGATAAAAGATCCAGTTATGTCCCTCTAACCCTCACATTTTCCAGCTTATTTATCATGGCTTTCGATACCGTCTTTGCCCCAAGACGATATCGAAAGCTTTTGATAGGTCTAAGAATATAGATATACATTTATTACCTTGGTCTAAGTTAGTGGTAATATAATCAGTTAGATCAGAGACTGCATCATCTCTAGATCTGCCTCTACGAAAACCAAACTGACTTGCGGATAAAATGTTATTACTTTCCAAGAAGTCAATGAGTCTATTATTAATTACTTTTTCTAAAATTGTTGATATACGGTAAAATGGATATCGGATAAGGTTTTCGATACCTTCTCTGTCACCGCCCTTATAAACTGGCAGGATTTGTAACCGTTTAAGGTCAATGGGAAAGACTCCGTTAGTCAGACACATATTAAAGATAAAAGTCAAGTGAGCGCCAATAGTCCTTGTGTTGCTGCAACAAGTTGTCCGACAAACCATCCCAACCCACTGAGCATTCGTTTTTCAGTGCTGATATGTGACGAGCTATTTCTTGTTCATCCGAATTTAAATGAATGAAGTGGACCACTTCGGGGTTCCATTTCATCTGCGTACTTGGGTTGTGAATTAACTATGTTGTCAGCAAGTATTTCACCCACGTTGGAATAAAACTCATTTACATAGTCAACTGAGTCTTGTGATGTGTTCGATAACTTAAGTAACTCTTTAGGGAAACTTGTGTCCTTCTTGGTGTTGGTAATATGATTTATGCCTTCCCATATCTTCTTGCTATCTTTTCCGGCTCTCTGTATCAAATTTCTTTCATAAGAGCGTTTAATTTTTTTCATAATTGAATTGCAGTAATTCCTGTATCGAATATAAGTTGTATTTTAATACTTTGTTTTCTCGACTAGCGTTAGCATCTTTGTACAATTTGTCCCTATTTCGCATACATCGCAACAAGCTCTGCGAGATCCATGACTTGATTACCTTCTTATGGTGTGATAAGGTAACTGTTGCTGAATTTTTACTTAAAGCCATTTTCAACTCATTGGTAATGTAACTCATTGCCGTGTTCATTTGTTCGTAGCATAGACTAGATCAAAGTTAATATTATTCAAACTTAGGCCCGCCAGATCAATCTGCGTACGTGTCAGGTATGCAAATTGCCGATCGACTTTTTTATTGAGGCACAGTATGACTACCTTGTAGTAAAGGATACTTATTCTGTGGCTAAAACGTTTGCCTTGGCACGTAAATATTGCCGAGCCACATCGACAGAATTTACACGCTCTCGCATGGACATCACAGCACGAGTGAGCGATAGATGAATGCCACTCGTAATCCGACTTAATTATTATTTCACTAATTCCAGAAATACATGAGGTAAATACCCTTAACATCCTAGTCCACGGCTGCAACTCATTGATAATGCTCGTGGAGCTGGCTGTCACTGCGCATCCTGTGCGTGCGGCACATGCGCTGTACAGTGCCGGCGCCGGCCTGGCGTATGGTGTTTTCAGCGCGTTGTACTGGGCGGTTGGAGGCACAGACCGTATCGGACAGCCTGCTATATACCCAGCTCTCAATTGGAATAAACCCGGTAATTCATTCACCATTATCATTATCATTATCATTATCCGAGCCTTTTCCTGACTCAGTTGGGGTAGACTTTCATTGTGACTACGAAACGGCCGAACTCCAATATTTTCCGTGAAGTGATTGCCAGCCGACCTCCACAACCCACTGGCGATATCGTCGTGCAGCTGATTTAGACCTAAGGGAATGTGGAACAAGTTTTGCATGTGTTAACTTTAAGGAACCAAAACCGCTGGCACGTGATTATTTATATTCATAGAACTCAGACCCTCGCCATTTCCACTTATTTTGTCTCTTTAACATATTATATTTAATTGCATAAATTGGCAGTAGATACTGGCGGTGCTGATAGCTCTTCCTTACATAATATAAACGCTATCATAATTCTGTTAAACTTTTGGAGTTCTGAAAGAGCAGTCACCTTGAAGATTTAAATAAATTATTTTGAAACGTATTCTACACGTAATTGCTTAGATACCGTTGTCGAGACTCGTAATTAAGACGAAGCTACTATACAGCGCTGTCACTAGACCCAAACTAAGCATTCATGATGTGTAATATTATAAGATATATATAGATAAGATATAGACGTAGGTAACTATCTATAAAATACTTAGGATAAAATGTAACACATATTCAGGCAAAAGGCAATAGTCACCCGTAGAAAATGCTACTTTGTTTCCGACAGGCGGCGGAGAGCAAATAGGAAGGGGAAAGGCAGCACACTTTAACAGTGTTAAATAGGTATTAAGTCTTAGATCCCACGTCAGATAGGCATGCGGTGCCATATTGATGGTATATTTTACATTATATTTATAGTTTCAATTCGCAATTTTGTTTACAGGCTCAGCATTCGGGTTTGTGGCGTTATGCGCTGTTGTATTAGTGTTTGCGCATGCTCTGGCGACGTGTTGCGCAGCATTGCGCGTCCGCCTCGCGCGGCGACTGCGCGCGGGGCACCAGCGTATAGGCGATCGCCTCACACTTCCCACACACTGAAACACGAACTGCCAAAGGGCACGAACTTACACATTCTCATCACTTCTCTCTACCACTAATAGAACTAAGGTTAGACGTATACGGACCACTTATGATAGCCACAAATGGCCAACATGAGAACGCTATACGTAGCCCGAGGTGAGCCATCGTTTCGTAAATCGTTACCAATTTTCTTTTAAGAATTGACTTAACAAATGTTTCCTTCAAAAACGGTCTGATGAACTAGCCACAAATCACAATGATGGTGTTCTATAATAATTGTAAGATGAATGTTCTATAATAATTGTAATTCTAATCCTTTCATTTCTTTTTGAAAAGATCATCTATTAACTTATACCTGTTTTTTAATTATTTTCTTTGCTAAGCAAAAAAATAATAAAATTGCAAAAGGTAAATAATAAATAAATGAAAGGCAATTTTTCCCAATATAATAACTATGTAGATGTCAAATATTATGACAATGAAAGTGCAGACTGTCTGACTGTAGTGAAAATGTGCTCAATTTGACATTCCTCAGCTGATACTAAACAAACCTGGTAGATTTTACTAAAAGTTGTCAATAATATTTTATTTGCAATGGGTTCTTAAATAGTAACGAAGTGTTCACGTTTTTCGATGACTAATGATAAGCTAAAAAATTTACGGTAGATAATCATTGTAAGTATAGACTGCATGCAAGCAATATTACGACTTTGAGAAGTACTTTAACCCTGTCTTTAAGATCTACAGTACCTAGTTTTTGTTGCCAAAATGCACATTTCGCACACCGATAGTTGCTCGGTAAATTAATAATTATTTTGGCAACTAAAGGTTGCTAGTAGGTAAGTGTCGATCTTAACAAATATTTAGATATATTACAATGTGTATGACTTAAATAGAAATATTCTGACATTCCTATTTTTCCAAAGATCAATAGCAATAAGATATTTGACTTATAGAATATTAATTGCACTTGAATTTAGCAATACCTTCATGATACCTTAAACGACTAAACTTAAACTACCCTAATATTTATTTGAAACTTATTATTATTGAAATGTATTGTTATTGTCATAAAGATGTAAGTTACATGTTAATGTACATACGTGATTGTGTGTTGAACCTAACTAATTCTTTGAATCAGTAAGAGCATCTGTAACCAAATAACCAACTGTGACGACGATAATCAAAATAAAGCCTTATTCATTCCTTTCAATAGTAATGTAGTAATTTAAACGTAGTAATGTAAACGTGTTGTAATAATGTCGTTCGTCTATTCCCCGTAGGTACGCTTTCCTTGGTGAGCGCAGGCCTGGGGGTGAGAGGTGAGGCCACCTGTCACCCCAGCAGAAGCAGGCCGGGTCGGTGGGGCGACTAGCGCCCCTCCCCTAAACCGGGGCAAGACGGGGACACCGTGGTTCCCAAATCCAAGGGGGCCATCTCGCAAGTGGAGATGGCCCAGGGTCAGTCGGGGTGCGAGGGATATGCTCTATGGGCAACCTTACACCCCGGCGTCTGTAGACCCGAGACGGCGTGCGGTTTTAGTCGGTTCAAGCCCGACATAACCGCCCCCGCTGGCACGCGGGGGGGTATCCGAAGGGATTTTCGCACGATAAAAGAAAAAAAAAAAAAAGGTACGCTTTCCTTGTAAATACGCTTTTTAGAAATCAACGCTTTCATTCCCGTTAGATCCACTATTGTCTAGAGTAGTCAAACAGTCCAATTTACAATTACTAAAATATTAGTCTGAGGGCACCACATCAGAAATATGGAACTGACCGATCAGATGGAACTGACTGATCTCACTTTTATACACGACAAGTTGTTTTCGAGAGAATAAATAAGTATAAACGCAGACTTGATATCTTACATCCTCATGAATAGACCATGGCCAGCACCAAGGTCTGCAGCATGAGGCTGCCCGCTCCTACAGCTGTTTTGAAGCCACGCCGCCACTCCATTCATCCTAGCCTTTCTGCCAATGTATTTAGCGGTGTGTCAACGGAACAACCAAAGCATACAATACAGAGTTTGTGTTTGTGGACTCTGAGAATTATGTTCACAAACCTTAGACCGGTGTAAACTTAGTAATTATGACGTAATCCTTTGAGGTCTTGGTCAATCCATTAGCCTATTGCAGTCCACTACTGGAAATAGGCCTCTCCCAATGTGCGCCATAGCACCCGATCCTTCGCATTGCGCATCCAGTTTATTCCAGCAACCTTTTTCAGGTCATCCGTCCATCTAGCTGGGGGTAACCCACCTTCCGTTTGCCGACCCGCGGTCTCCACTCTAGGACTCGTTTGCTCCATTGACCATCGGTCCACTGATGTGGCCAGCCCATTGCCATTTCAGCTTGCTTATTCTGCGAGCGATGTCGGTAACTTTAGTTCTATGTCGGATGACCTCATTGCGAATTTTATCCCTCAAAGAAACCCCGAGCATAGCTCGGTCCATAGCCCGCTGCGCGACTTTAAGGTCGTGGACTACCCTCACTGTTAGTGTCCACGTTTCGGCTCTGTACATCATAACTAGTAGGGTGCACTGGTCGAAGGCTTTCGTTTTCAGGCATTGCGGTAAGAGTGAGGAGAAATACCTGAAGTAATTTTCCAAATGCTGCCTAACCTAGTTGAATCCTTTTGGTGACGTCTTCCTCGCAGTTATTTCTACCAAGCTGAATAACCTACCCAAGGTAGACATATTTTTCAACAACTTCGAGGTTTGACCCTTTGATGGCAATCTTTCGCGGTGCGACATGTTCATTGGATATAACCTTGGCTTTGTCCAAATTTATATCAAGACCGATGCGTCGAGAAGCTCTATCTTGGTCATAATGCTCAAAATATTATCTTTGCAATTGCTATTAACAATGATCAGGGTCAAAACCAATAACTCTCTGTAATTGCTATCAATTAATGGGTTCAACAATGATCAGGGTCAAAACCAATAAAAGTGTATTGTGTATGTTAAACCAATGCGTTTATCGTTTTTTGTTCTACTTAGAAGGTTCAATAGCGAGAACAAGGGTCAGCCGAAGTTAAGAAGTCTGATCAGAAAAAGTTGCCCAGTCTCAGTCGAGTGTGTTTCTGTATCTCGATTAGGTGGCCTTACTTAAGAAAATATCTCCTTTCGTCACAAATCCATCCATCATCTTGGCGTTGTTCCCGGTTGCATACGAGGCTTCTACCTCGGGCGTCCGCTCCTCCTTTTGATTTAGCTTATAAGGCTTTTATGGAAGTGACTGCCGTTTGACCGCCCTGAGAGAAAAGCCTGCACCACAACCTCGTCCACAAATCAGCCGATGTCCCTGCTTGCAGGTGAGGTTGACTTGACCTTGATGGTGCCTCATACACTTACATTCATTAATTTAGTACTTACACAAATTATAGTTTAAGTCACGGTTACAGGAGCTTTGTCATTTAGTTGGGCAAATATTCAAATATCTAGTACCATAAACTACACGCAACCAAGTCTTAAAGTAGTTCTTGGGTTCAACACGTAACCACTGTTATAGAGGTACTGGAACGGCTCCAGTCTTCGACCGTATTATTTAGTCATTACTCAAATTGTGATATTTATGTATTTACAAACATATTGTTTATTAAAATTATTTATAATAAAGATTCAGTATCTTCACTAGAGTCTAATGTGCCTATTTATTGTAAAATAATTTTATTAATGATCGCGGTGATCATGTCATTGCAAGTGGTAAAGTTGAAAATGTAACGTGAGTTGACATAATATATCTTGTTACCTAATAAGGATTGCAACAATCAGTTTATGAATAATTCTTACAGTTAAATTAATAAGACTCTCCCCTTCTCTACAGAGGTATAAATATAGAGTTCATAATAATAAGAATAGGGCAAACCATTCTGTCCTCTGAGACCATTGGCCTCTGTGGCGTAGCAGAAGTGCATTCGACGGCTATGGCAGGGTACGCGGGTTTGCTAATGTAGACATATTTATGCATACAAAATATGTCTGTTTGCATTGGTCTGGGTGTTTCTATGTCATATGTAGTTATTTACAAAAATAAGTATATAAATATGTTTATCCGCATTCTAGAACCATAACACAAGCTTTTTTTTTTTTTGACGTGCGGAAATACCTTCGGATACCCCCCCCCCCCGCCGGCCAGCGGGGGTGGTTATGTCGTGTCTCGACTAAAACCGCTCGGTGTCCTGCCCAAGTGTCCGTTGCCGGGCACCCCGGGTAAGCCCTCGAAAGGATAACCCCAGGGTTGCCGGCGGATCATAACACAAGCTAGTTAAACTATGCTTATGCTGGTCTAGAGAGCGCTTTGCAGAATGCCGTAGAATATCTTTATTATTTTATTATATGACACTTTTTAATTTAACGTGGAAAACAAGAAATGTTTTAAGGTTATCATTGTTTATTTTTATTTTTATATAAATAAATAATTTAAAATTGTACGGCTGCTTAGTGCCAATGATAGGATGGTTTGTCCTTGTAACATGTTTTTCGATGCTCATAAAGTTTGTAAAATTCACTAGATAACAATAGGACTTAATCGTGGTATTATTTTTAAGATAGGTACCATTTGTTAACCCCGAACAACCCGTGATTATACCCGGTCGGTCGGTACAATTCGATCGAAACATAAGATATTCGACCTGCCTTATTATAAATGTTACAGCGACAGATTCTAATTCCTGTCTATTATGTGCACACTTTTGAAAGTTCTTTTGTTACCGACTGTTTTCTACATACGTATGACCACGATCACAGATTATTATGATCATACTCACCTGTTGTATATGGAATTGAATTGTTTTATTTTGCTCACGAGTAGGTACACTGCGAAAATTTAAAATTGCACAAATCAGTGCACTAATCCTAAGTACCCAATTTTTATAAAGTCTCGGTGATGACTGAAACTGATGAACTTAATAAAACCTTTTATAGAGACTTGCTGATGCATTTATCAATTATTCCAAGATTTCCAAATGCACTAACCTATAAGTTTAAGTATATTTCTTGCATCGTGGTTGTACAGATTGCAAATCTAAAATAAAGAAAGAATGCAATCAATGTAGCAATAAATGGAAGTAAGTATTATTTTTTCTGGTCACTTTACCAAAATATGATTACTGACCAAAGATAATCAAAAATTGTGTTAACTTATAGAACAACATGTGATACATTATAATAAAAATATAGAAACATTTTAAGTATGTGTTAATTAGTCTCCTTAAATATGACGTAACCTTCGACATAGGATCACATCAAATTTGTTACTTTGGAGCTTTAATTATTAAAGAAAAGGTCATGACGTCATCGCTTTCTATGTCCTACAATAATTGCTATACAACACCTTTCCTTCTTTATACCATTTTTAGGTTTTGAATGGACTTTATAGGGTATCGAGATGTTCTGCTTCCCAACTGCTATTAATATTCTTTTTATTATAGTAAATATCTTGAATACTTGGTACTCCACTCCAGTGGCAGTATTGAGTATATAGTAGTGACTATATAACAAGAAGAATATGTATGATGTGCACAATGATCTTATCTTAAAAATAGGTAGATACAACACCGGCGATTTAAAACGATCACTCCAAACTAGGATAATTCGCCTACCTCAACACAAGTACGAGTGCAACAGGACAAGCTCTAATCAGTGAGTGCAAAAGAGAGCAAACTATGACTTCGGTCACAAAACGCGATACACTTTTGAATCGTGATTGTATTGAGGAGATCACATATTATTATCCACCACATTTTCATTTAAGATCATTGGGTATTATATGGTGCGAATGAGTTCTATAAGGTGAATTTTAAGGTGTGAATTATACAGAAAAGGCATAAAGCGTAAGGCATTATCAAAACAAAATCACGTCCGGGTAAGGCGACGAACGAGCATGGATTGTAACGGAATTGTATGGGCGCGTGTAGACAGTCAATATATATCATGATCCTGTCAATAATATTTATGTGCAAACTTGACATCATTCATTCGCAAATAAACGCGATTGGTCCCAGCACTATATCACGATATTCGATCGCAATATATATTGACTGTCTCCTCGTGCCCTATAGTTCACGACTAAGATCTACACATCGAATCTGTCAAAGATACAAATTTGATAGCAAACAATATTTTTGTTGAAACTACAACCTTTAAGAGAGCGCTGTAGCTAGAAAAATATTGTAGTTCATCCGTGCTATCTGGTTGGCGAAAGACGATTAGATAAATATATACCAGGTATCTACTCGACGGACATCGTTCTTGGTTTAAAAATGTTGTAAACCAGAATCCTAGACGAAAACCTTAAATTTTCCAATAATAGATTTACAGACATTGGCACTTTACAATTACAAGAAAGTTGCTAAAATAGTGAAAATTAGCTAACTTTCTGATTATGTTTCATGAAATTCATATTTTTATAAAGTTCGTTTCATCAAAAGTGGTTTAATCGCTGTACAATTTATTAAAAATAAATGAAACAATTTTGCATCAAGCGCCTGCTTAAAAACACATTTCGTGTGCATTCTCAGAATCAAACATTTTCACTCACTATTGCCTACTCAGTTTCTCTTCACTTGTGTGTACTTTACTATTCACCTCACAGATTTCATTTGCTATGTAGTGTTTTATTTTTCAGAAATAAAATTCAACTTATTTCACCTATTATAATTGCAAGCAATATACTTACTCTAGCTAGAGGCAACAGAGTATACAATCCTACCTGAATTACTTTAGAAACAGAGTAAAAAGAATTACCGCCAGCCTCAGCAGGCTCAGCTTTTATGATGGCTAATATCTAGTGCATAGTAGGTATTAATCGTAGGAGATAGTGATACGAATCGTTCCTAGCCTTAATTCGTTCCTAGCCTTAATTATTCAAATCGGACAAACCACTCACTGTGATGCAATGTTTATTTTTCTTTATTTTCTTAATTAATAAGCAATAATAGAATTACAATCCAAATGACATCGTAAGCAATCTTTATGAATTTATAATGAACTGTAATCTCACTACTTTAAAAAAATGTAGATATCGTATAATTGCCTAAGTATTAAACCCAAGATCCCTTTAAATAATTGGCTTAGAATATATTTATTTTTATTAAGTACCTAGTTATAATTAGTGTCGTAATTATCAATTTGATTTCGGTCAAAATGTGCTTTGAGGGATCTGGTCATTATCATGAAATATATATTATTGAATTATATCGTATTAATACAAAATAAAGTTATTTATTTAAAATGATGATTATTATTAACACCTAACCTATTTGAACATAATAATCAAAACAGACAAGTTAGTAAAATCCGGCAAAGTTCAAGACGGACTCGCACGCACGAAAGGAAATATCTATAAAAACGGCAAAAAATCACGTTTGTTGTATGGGGGCACCCTTAGCCATTAATTTTATTTAAATTTAATTATTTATTTTTAAAGCGAATATATAACTAAATAATCTGTAAATATTTCAAGCCGTTATCAATGTCGAGCAAAAACGAGCAAAAAGAAGCACGTTTGTTATATGAGAGCCCCCTTAAATGTAAGTATTTATTTTATTTTATTTTTTAGTATTTATTGTCATAGCCGTAACAGAAATACATCATCCGTGAAAATTTCAACTGTCTAACTTACACGGTTCATGAGATACAGCCTGATGACAGACGGACAGATATGCGGACACCGGAGTCTTAGTAATAGGGTCCCATTTTACTCTTTGGGTACGGAATCCTAAAAACAAAACGTTGTACAAGGGGAGTTTAGTGAACTAAATTTACTACGCTACTATATATATATATATACGACGTGCTCCCTCGTGTATTCGCAGCAAAACATTATACAGGATATCTGCATTGATGTTTTAAATTTGTAATTGAAATTGAAAAAACGTTACACGTCTCTGGGTCAAACTATTCCATTTCGTAATATTTATTTAATCATCCGCAACAATTATCCATATCGGTGAAGTAATGGTGCCATAATGCAGAAACTACAAACGGATGGATAACAAAAAATATTAGTATTGAAGCAAACAATATATTTAAAGGAACAAAAAATATTGAGAAGCTGTATGGATCCATCCATCACCCTATACCAGAAACAATAACTGGATGTATACGAGTAATTTGACTGTGATCTTGGGTCCCTGTCCTGCTGCTGACACGAGCCTCTCATCTGTTTATAACAGTATATCCACCGCGATAGAAATTTTATTATTTCGAAGTAGGCGACATAACCGCCCCCGCTGGCCGGCGGGGGGGTATCCGAAGGGATTTCCGCACGATAAAAAAAAAAAAAAAAAAAAAAAGGTATATTATTCGAAGAAATCGCACAAAGATCTTTAGGCAGAAATTTTAAATATGAATAATATTTAAAATTATACTAAAAATATTATGTTTAGTAAATTATGGAAATAAACAAGTTTAACAACTTTAATCTACTGTGATAGTGTAATATCCAAGTTATAATTGAATACAATGCCTATCCTGTAGTTTTCAGATTCAAAAACCCTTCGTCAAATGATGTTTCTCAATATTTACTTCTAATAACTCTTCTTACATGAACAAATAATATTATAAAATAAGCATACCACGCCAAATCTTTAAAATATTGAGTTTGCTTTGCATTGTCATCCTTTCAGACTTCCTTACAAAGTCTCACATCGATTGTATAAGTTAGAAGTGTATTAAATTCGATGGTAAGATTTAATGTGCATGGTCAAAGGTGAGGCTAATAAAAGCGTAAAAACATAGGAAGCAATGATCAAATATCTGTATGTATCAATATGTATATTTACATTGGTCTGTGTTTTTCTAGGATATGTTTACAAAAAAATATAAATCTTACTATGTTTATCTGTATTCTAGAACCTATATTAAGTGCTAGGTAAACAAAGCAGTTTGGGTATAGATAGCGCTGTGAAGAATATTATAATGAATTTCTTATAGTTTCAATATTTCAAAGTTAATATATATAATTTTTCTTAATCAATACTACATACTATAACGCAAGTCGAAACGCCTAAATTACTACAAACATTGCAAAGAAAAAAAAATTGTTGAATTTTAAGTTAGCTTTATGTACGGTTCAGTACTTCCTTGGCGCTGAAATAAATAATAATAATAATGATGGTACGGTCTACATGTGTAGGGCGTGCCACCGTCCCGGTGAATCCCTTAGATATATAATTTCTGGTTGTTCATGTCTAGCCAACGGCGAGTATTTGCATAGACATAACCAAGTAGCCAGGATTGTTCATCAACAGCTTGCTCTAAAGTACAACCTTCTGGAATCAGAAGTACCGTACTATAGGTATGTGCCCGACACCGTTCTCGAAAATGGGCATATCACGTTGTACTGGAATCGATCTATCATCACTGACAGGACTATTGTAGCTAATAAACCTGATATAGTGTTGATAGATCGATTAGAGCGCCGCGCAATAATTATCGATATCACCATTCCACATGACGAGAATCTTGTGAAAGCCGAAAAAGAAAAACAAATAAAATATTTGAGTTTGGCTCACGAGCTTGTCGACATGTGGAGTGTGGATTGTGTTCCGATAGTTGTATCGGTTCACGGACTGATAGCCAAGAGCCTTGATCAACATCTCACGAGGCTCGCGTTAGGCAGTTGTGTCAAGGGCTTGATGCAGAAGGCAGTGCTCCTCGACACGGCAGGTATTGAAAGCAGATTCCTATCTCTGGAGCCCTAACCACCGGTAGCTTGGTCCCTGTACCCGATGCCGGTGGGTCACTATTTTTTATATTTTTAAATATTGTTCAGTGCGTGAACCGAGCGAGCGCAGAAATAAAAAAACAATTAACAGCTCTGCTACCAGTCTCCTTTAACGCGGAGACAAGGGTGAGGAGTGAGACCAAGAGCAGGTAGTATTCAAGCCGTAGCCCCACCACTCACTTTCACGCAATCACTACTTCGTTTCGAAGCGTGATCTAAAAACGACAGTGGAAACGCAAATAAAACTAAAACTTAATATCTAACTAAAGTAAAGTGTCTAATGATCCGGATCTACACCAAGGTGCAATCAACAAACGGTTCAAACGAACAACTACCGCAATTTTATAAAAACCGGTTAACCGAATCTACTAAAAACGCACGAAGCATCAAACACAGGAAGTCGGCACGAATAGAAAACGGTTCAAACTACAAAATACCGCAATTCTATAAAAACCGGTTAACCGAACCTACTAAAAACGCACGGATACAACAAATCAAATCATACATTACTTTCAATTTTATAGCAAGTAAACACAAATAATTTTCTATTCAGACCTCCCGGCGCGCGGCAGGTCCAATCAAACATGAATAAACAACAATTCAAAGTTAAACAGAATTTTAGCACATACTTGTTTCAATAATCAAATTAAGCCGCAATTGACACCCGATCGTACTCGACCAGGAAATATTTTAATTACAATAACAATTCCAAGTTTAAGGTGAAAATAATCAAATTCAATTGCATCAAAAGGCAAAATAATACTGATAAATTAACACTCAAAATGGCGGACTCTAACCGCGTGTTAAGTTTTGAATTGCAAACCAAAACTAAACCAGTCCGTTATCTATTATCAACAATACATAAAATATATTAAGAAATGGGTCACTGACCGTCAAAGGACCGGGATTCAGCCGGGAAAGTAGCAAAGATTGGAAAGTGTGCCTATTTAGTGTATCTAACTATATGTGACATGAATGTACGTGTAATTGAATATACCATAAACTAATTATGCAGTAAAATAAAATGTGATGTTTACTTCCCTGAATATGTGATTTCCAACCGCAGCAAACTTCCAAGTCCAACGAACGCGATGGTCGTATTCACTTTATTTAACAAAGAGATAACTATCTCGATAATTAATTTTCATTAATTAATCAACATTCAACAAACAAGGTCACAACAATGTCCCAAAAAGGCGCGGGCACAGGGTCCACCCACGAGCTGACCAGCTCGGACGCTACACAAACGCACGAGCCCAGGGTCCACCAAACGAGCTCCCGAGCCCGGACCCTTCACAAAGCGACGTCGCGCTGTACTCGGCGCTCAACGTGCCATGTACTGCGTCACAGTTCACGTACAATAATGCGCGGGTACTTAAAGAAAAAATATGATTGATGTTGGTCCTATCAATACGCGGTACCAACATCAAAACAAAAAATACTTAAAGATTAAAACTAAACAAATATATTTTTTTATATAGAATGTATTTAAAAATCTAATTTATATGTCTTTTAAATTTAATATGTTTTTATAATTATTTTAATTTAAGTCTGGTACCCAAGATAAGATTAAACTTGTGTTTAGGGTACCAGTGCTCCCGCAGCTTATCATAATTCATTCATTTCACATCATCATCGTTTTAAATTTCTGCGTTGGGCAAATCTTTTAAGAGCGACGCTTTTTCTCATTATGGGGGTTGTAACTTATTGAGACATGTTATCTAATTATGTGGTGAACCTTTCATCACAAAAGAAATAAGGTATAAACTGTATTTGTGAATAAATTGAAATCACTCACCAGTATATTCTTTGAAGTTTGTTACATCTCATCTCTATCTTATTAATTCTGCTTCGCTTTTATGATCATCTGGGTTAGCCATTTCCTCAGTAATATTCTGTAATTATAATACAACCACAAGGAGACACTGTCGAACAGTGTCCCAGCGAGTAGGCCAGTCTGGCAATCCAGACCGCAACCACTGATTTATCAATATCAAATATATTATATTTATTAATATGCAAACAGTAGGTATACATTTATGTTCATGGATATGTGCACATCATTACAAGAGACTATATAGTTTATTCATATCAATACAATTACTAATTACGAGGAAAGCGGTGGGTGGCAACATCTGAGTCCAACATTATTATCATTTTAGCAACCAACTCATTAATCAATTATATTCATTCAATATGTATGTTATTGTAGCAACAACAAATTTATATTAATCATTATTATTATAATTATGTGCATTATGAAGTCTGCGTGGGAATATTATTACATATGGGATTAGCAGCACTGGTAGACAGTGAGCATATCAACCATGTAGTGCATTTCCAATTCAGAGCTCATTAAGGTATCGGCTCTAGTCAACAACATTTCCCTACGAGTAGCATACACCTCACTGGCCATAGCATACACACAAACCTCGCATTGGCCACATACATTCCTCCCCATATTTCTAAATATCAATTCCAACAATTACCTGTGGAAGATGTCGCCTCTCTCATAGGCAAGGCCTCCTTATACCATGGCGTCCCAAATATGGGTCCCGATTAAAAGGAGGGCGGCGTAGCCGAATCTCAACGCTCATTGCGAGGGCGGCGAAACCGAATCTCAACGCTCATGGCATTACCCACAGGGGACCCGCACCACCGAGGTCCGAACCAATTTCAGATGTCGCAACATCCGAATCCCACAGCAGCTCTGCACAGTTAGGTACTCCACCAATTTCCGTTTTATTAACGGTAAGGATTTAGACATATAAGTGGTCTACTCACGGTAAGTCATGCAGGTACTCTAATAAGACTCAACAACACAAGATAAATCTTTTCAGTAAAACTTTTACAGAAAGAACACAACTTTCTTGAATCTTTTTGAACTGTGCGCGCCATTTTGTGGCGCTTTTATTAGCATAGACAATACAGAATTGATTCACCAGTCGGAAAAGGATGTTATATGTAAATGCCATCAGTGTTGCTATATATAATATTTACAATCGAATGTGTCTGATGTTGGTTGTGTAGAATTTGTGAGAGAGAACGTCAGATAGGTAGTTTTATTAAGATTCAGTGTTAGGAGATTAGTTGAAAGCTATTGCTTTACTAGCCTAAGAGCCCGCTCAGCTCTATCAAATACTTCAGGCCAGTTTTTACCACGTATTAGTAATGCAGTATCATCTGCATAGGCTAATACTGACCATTTTGGAAGCGAAGGGTTGCATAGGAAATTTATACAGTAGAGGAAGAGGGTCGACCCAACACCGAACCCTGAGCAACACCAAAGTGTAGGAGTGCGCTATCACTCACATAAGAATTCACCTTCATACACTGCAGTCTGTCCGAGAGATAATCCTCAAATATACGACGCGCATATCCACGAATACCCACATGCTAACATGCAAATGCTCTACCCACACACGTTACCATATTCCTATATCCCGTGTTCTTTAGGCGGATTGTGAAAAAGCATGTCAAGGCCGAAAGGCCAAAGTCCACCATTTTAGAATTGACATCTGGAATGGTGGCCTTAACTTTAGGACTTCACCTTACCATCAGGCGGGGTGTAGTCAATCGACAGCTCAAATATTCTGAAAAAAAATGCCTACATCTCAGTAGGTAGTTCAGTGGAAGTACATCCGTGGCGTAACTAGTGAGACTTTTATTATCAATTGTTCCATCAACAGTACTGAAGGGAAATCTAATTCCCATTAGTTCCGCTTCCAAGTAAATCGTAACTTTATAGATGTGGGTACCTAAGGTAAATCTAACTACAAAAATAGTATATTTGTTTATTTTCCATGAACCATGATAACCCTGGCAGAGCGCTGACTGGCCTTACGACCGTAGCACTGCATGCAGCATCCAACTTAGAACGCATGAAGCAGTAGTCGTGCGGCCCTCGCGCGCATGAACACGCGCACGCGAATTACGTACTTACTAAATAATTTATGTAACCGCGCATTTTTAGATCAATCCTAATATTCGGAATTCGTATTTAATCCGAAATTAATTAAGTTGATTGATTGGTGCTCCGTGTGTGTGTGCAAATTTAATTGAACTTGGTATGTACTTTCGTCTTTAAAAAAATACTATACCATAATAAATGTAACTCAAACTTTATCGTAGTTTTAAATAAAATAATATGGATATTATAAATAAAATAAAATGTAGCGGTACAGCTGTACCAGTTTTATATTTTGTAACGCAATAGTAAAGTCAAAAGTTAGATTTTTAATCGACAGGTGCCCAGAATTAAAGTTTATCGAGTTAAATAGCGACGTAAACACTTTTTTTTTAACGTGTGGTAACCCCCTCTGGCTTCACCCCATCGGTGCCAACAATGGGGTGGGCGTGTCGGAATCGGACCGACTAAAATCCCAAGTCAATAAACATACTAGTAACGTTTGCCACAGTTTACTAGTACTCTTTAAAAAATCGTTAAAGTACGGCTAAGCTGATTTGAATGTTTAATGAAAAAGAAATCACGGTTCAAGAGGCCGTCTGTCTCATACAACAATCCTGAAATCTGAAATACATTGTGTGAATCGAGTAAAAAGAAATATAAGGCCTCCGCTTATCTTCATGTAACAAAAATACTTTTGTTTGTTTGTTTTTTATGCGCTGTAGTTTTAAATTAAATTCCTCACGTTATTACGCTAAACTACGTTGTTACTATCAGCTGACATTTCGTAAAACTGTGAGGCCTTCAGCATTTAACTTGCGAATTTGAAATTACTACTTTATAAAATCACACGTAAATAATAAAAATATGATATCTATTAAAATCTTGGCATAAATTTACATGCATTATATTACAATTTTTTGTCGTTTTGTTTAAATCAACAGTGGACAGTCAAATAGCAAGGACAACAAAAAACTGGAGCTACCGATAGGGACCTAGAGTTCGCTGCCTAACCTAGAGTTCGCTGCCGCTGGCCGCAAATGAGACCTAGAATGGAGACCTCGAATTGGTCAACGAATGGTAGGACGGCCTAGTCAGATGGGTAGATGGCCTGAAAAAGGTGTCTGGGGTAGACTGAATGCTGAAGGTGGAGGAGCGTCGAATGCTATGGCGCAGGCCTATGACCATCAGAAGAAACAAAAATTTGTTTACTGAAATAAGCTTTTAATCACATTTTTTGTGATGTGGGTAACTACATATATATTTACGGTTTGCAGACTTATTCTTTTTCTGTATCTTTTGATTGTGATGACTTAAAAGTAAGATTTTTTCACAGCTTAAAGGTATTGCAGACTTGCGATAAATACAAATTTGATACAAATTTCAACTTGATACCTCTACGCGTTCTTGAGAAAGAGGTCGTGACAGACAGATAGACAGACAGACGGATAAAGAAGTCATCCTACATGAGTTTCGTTTTGTCCTTTTTTGGCACGTAAGTCTAAAAAAGAAGAAAAATTCAAGAAAATTGAGAAATCTTTTACCTACCTTTTTTTTTTTTTTTTTTTTTTTTTTATCGTGCGGAAATCCCTTCGGATACCCCCCCGCGTGCCAGCGGGGGCGGTTATGTCGGGCTTGAACCGACTAAAACCGCACGCCGTCTCGGGTCTACAGACGCCGGGGTGTAAGGTTGCCCATAGAGCATATCCCTCGCACCCCGACTGACCCTGGGCCATCTCCGGTTTCGAGATGGCCCCCTCGGGTTTGGGAACCACGGTGTCCCCGTTTTGCCCCGGTTTGGGGGAGGGGCGCTAGTCGCCCCACCGTCCCGGCCTGCTTCTGCTGGGGTGACAGGTGGCCTCCCCCGCCACCCCCAGGCCTGCGCTCATGGAGGACGGAGGTCGTTAAGCGACCTCCGGCGCCTGAGTTGCCTGCGACGCGCGGCGAGCAAGTTGCGGGCTCGGCGGACCGGGAGAGTTCTAAGTCTCTCCCGGGCGCTCTCCGCCCCCTCCTTCGCGAGCATTACATGCTCGCAGAAGGAGGCGGCGGCGGCCCACGCGCTCGCGCTCCGCACCATTGCCGCAATCATGCTGCCGAGCGAGAGGACTCCCACCCCGATGGCTGCCACGAGGTCACGCCTCGGCGCCTCCCACGCCGGGCAGTCCGCCAGCGTGTGCAGCCCTGAGTCCTCGCTCGCGTCGCAGTGGTGACACTCAGGCGTTGGCTCCCTCCTGATCCGATGCAGGTGGTCCCCGAAGCACCCCTTCCCTGAGATCACCTGCGTCAGTCGGTAGGAGAGGCTTCCGTGTCGCCTCTCCAGCCAATCCTCCATGATGGGCCTTACCGCCGCTATTGCGGCGTGCCCTGCGCTTGGTTGCCCAAGTCGTTCCTTCCACTCCACCACGATGGCCTGGCGGAGCTGGGACTGCACGGCCTCGATTTCTCGAGGCTCGGGGTTCCATCCCTGCTCCCGCGCCTCCTTTCGCCACTGGTACAGTTGCGAAAGGGCTCTCGCTTCCAGGTCCCATGGCGGAGTTCCGGCAAGGAGACTCGCCGCCTCGAAGGAGATCGTGCGGTACCCTCGGATGACCCTGATGGCCAGAACTCGCTGCGGAGCGCGCAGCATCTGCACAGTTCTGGTCCTCAGGGCCTCCGCCCATATTGGGCACCCATACAGGGCCATGGACCGCACGATCCCCGCGTAGAGTCTCCTGCAGGAGTCATCGGGCCCCCTCATGTTGGGCAACAGCCGAGCCAGAGCAAGAGCTGTGCCCTTCAATTTGGGGGCCAGACTTCGGATGTGCTCTCCGAAGTCCCATCGGCCGTCGAGCACGAGCCCCAAATATTTCATTTGGGGCTTGATGCCGATGCGATTTCCTCCCACGATGAGACTGGATCCCTCGGGTGGCTTGCTCCGAGGCCCATGGAAGAACAGGGCCTCGGTTTTATGCAGGGCCACCTCGAGACCCAGCCGCCGGATCCGCCTAACGACTTGGGCAACCGCGGTCGTGGCCTTTCGGGTCGCTTCGCGGTACGTCGCCCCGCACGCCGTCACGAGCGTGTCGTCCGCGTAGCACGTGACGGCGGCACCGCCTACGAGCTCACCGCGAAGCACCCAGTCGTATCCGATGTTCCACAGGAGCGGCCCCAGGACCGATCCCTGTGGAACACCGCACGACATTTCACGCCGACCGAGACCGGTCACTGTTGGGTAGATGACGGCTCTCTCCGTCAAATACGCCCCGACTATGCGGCGGAGGTAGAGAGGCACTTCGTGATACACGAGCGCCTCCCTAATGCAACTCCAGGGCAAGGTGTTGAACGCGTTGGCGATGTCCAGGGACACCGCCAACATCACCTCACCCCGGGCTACTGCATCCTCCGCCAGAGCCCTCACGCGCATGATGGCATCCACGGTGGAGCGCCTCTGGCGGAAGCCATATTGGCCATCCGCCAGGTCCGGCCCCACTCTTGAGAGGTGCTCGACGAGGCGCTTCGCAATTACTCTTTCAAAGAGCTTGCACACCTCGTCGAGCAACACTATGGGCCGGTAAATCTTTTACCTACCTACGAAGTAGCCTGTGTCAATATTTTCATATACCACCGACACCTGAGTATCTCAAGAAGAACATTTAAAGGTGTATCTTATGAACACATTTCCTCTCAAGTTCTTACCGTTACTCGATTGCTTACCCTGACTGCGGAATGTTACCAAAAATCCTTAAAATAAACCGAATATCATGCCAACCGAGAAGTTTTGCGCGATCTGAGAAGTAAACTGGGACCACATGCAGTCGCACTTGTTACCATTGTACTACCGAGACATATTTATTTATGACAAACTAAAATACACGTGAAAATGTATGGATGGTATCTATTTTAAACTAAAATCATACCCATCGCTCGTTTACAAGGTACTAAAAGATGCGTTTAAACATTTTAATCGTCCGAATAATTACGGTAGGTCAACCAGTTTGTATAAGTACTTCAACTAGGCCCTAAGCAGAAGTCCTCGACCTAAACTAAGTTTTAGGTAAGTATTTAAATGGCTGCAAATAAGTCAAGGGCCACAAAACCACTAGCCCTCTTTAGAAAAAGCTGATTTTTGATACATCTTCTTGAAATAAATTGTGTGGTAGCGATGATTTGCCCTTGAGGGGTTACAGTTTTAACCCCACTTACGTGATCCATGTCTGAAGATCTTAGGGGTGCAAGCCAATCTCACCTGCTAGGCGGTACACCTGCTGATTGACGGACGAAGACGAGAAGGACGCCTGAGCGAAAACTTCCCTCTGGATTTGGGAGGTTGGAAAGCAATCGTTCCCATAAAGCCAAAAGAAGAGAAAGTGATGGAGAGCGAACCCCGAGCTTCAAAGTGCAAGCTAGTACACCTTATATAAACCGAATAACATTATTCGTGAAGTGCCGCTGAAGCGCCTTCTCTGCTGGTGACTGAGATTGCCCGACTATTACATCTCTACAGTAACTCAGCCACAACAAAAAAAAATACAATTTCATATTATATTCAATGTATAAATATTTATAGTGTGTGTGTTGTTGTATATTATGCATAGAGTTATTTATTGTACCATCTAATAATAATGTTACATCAAAACCATACGACCATCTACATCAATTTATCTCTGCATCACCCCAAGGTAGACTGGTAGATAATGCCTTTTGCATTAAGTCCGCCTTTGTACATCCCCATGTGCATACATTTTTAAATAAATTAATTAATATTTGTTCCCGTATGCCACTTTAAAGTAGCCTACATAAACTACTTACTCACTTATCGAAATTGCATATTAAACTGAGATCTTTGAATATCCGAGAAATATTAATATGGAATAATATTGAATTTCTGGATAAGATCACACAATTTTCGTGTCATATCATTGAATATTTAAATAAGACCATTGAGTTTTTGAATACGATAATTGAATATACATATAAGATCACTGTTTTGTGTGTACTTGTTAATTAATTAATGCTTAACAGTAACGTGAGTAATGAGGAAGCGAAAAACCTTTAGTTTTAGATTCACTACCCATAACATTAAAACGGAAGCATGAATAAGCTATGATGATTTATTTATTCCATATTTAAAATCCATTCAAGAAAGAATTGCTAAATGTATTCTGACTCTATATTTGTCTTTGCTAAATATTAAACAATAAGTACAGTAAAAAGTACGCTGGAATACAGACGCAAATAGCTACACAGTAAAAGTTATCCCTTATTTTTTTCTATGTTTAAATTATTATATAAATTTGTATTGATATAAAACAAAAGTGGCCTTTACAAACATCGTTCACCTCTGTGCAGGTCACAGTAATGTAATGTAATGTATTTAATGAATATTTATCATGAATAATCCGCACGTATATTATAACTGCCCATCCATAATAGAAACTACCAATTACGGAAGTTTTCATTTATGAATAACATAAATTAGTATGTAAAATATGTACAATAATAATATAATAAGGTGGGTAGCTTGTACAAGTTTGTTGTGTGGTTAAGTCGCCCTCAAAAGTTGCTGAACACTAACAAATTTACATGTGACCTTTACATTTGAAAAAAAAATCAATAAATAAGTGATGTCAGTATAATTATATTTTTCAAAATATTTAGAACAATAATTTAAAATGATTATGTACAACTTATTATAAAAACGTCAAGAAAACTAAACCTAAAAGATAGAAAAATATTTACATACGTGCGTCATAGAATTCCTCCGCATCATCACCGACTGGTAATGTTCCCAGAAGACTGGCAGCATTATTATATTTTTCTAATCTTTAGAGGACAAATTTAACATTTTTCAGTTTTTGATTATTATTTTATGTAAAGGTTGAGAGCTAAGATGGTCGGTAACTTAGAATGTGTAAAGCTAATACCGATGGTGACTGAACAAAGCTTAAGGTAGAGTAGGGTAGGGTTCGAATCCACGCACTCACGAAGAAGTATAATAAGTTATCTAACAGTAAGCGATTCTCTACTTATTATTTCTCACTCTACGTAGTATCACGGTAAATCTAATTTCTGGAAACTTCTCCCCGATTGGACCTTTGTCCTCCAAAAACCTCCTCGTATTGCACCCAGGGCCAGGATAGCAAGGCCTCTCTATTTCTGTTGCTACCTCCTTCTTCTTCGTCGAGTAAATGACCTTTTTACCTTTTTTCTTCGTTCGGAATCACCCCCGTGCTTCACCTCACCGGAGCTAACAGTGAGGAGGGCATGTCGCACTCAAACCGACTAAAACCGCACGGTGTTTCGACACATCCGCCCCCGGCCCCGACCCCGACTGGCCCCAACAGCCAGTAGTGGCGACGTCGACGTGCTGTTAGGGATCTAAATCCTCCCTCCCCTATAGAGAAGCGCGCGTGGAAACACAACGCGCCACCACCCTTGGCCTGCTTCTGGTAAGGTGACGACTAGCCCCAAACGTTACCCCCAGGCCCGCGCTCATGGAAGACGCCGCCCGGTGCGCCTTCTACGGCACGGGAGAGTGCTAGACCTCTCCCGTATCTTTTCTGCCGCCTCTTTTGCGCGCATCACTGGGCATCACATCTGGGCACTCTGCCGGTGTGTGGAGCGGCGTGTCCACGGAGTAGCCCCAGCAATGGTGGCATTCGGGCGTCGGTTCCCGGCCTATACGATGCAGGAACTCACCGAAACGGCCATGTCCGGTGAGTTCCAGCCAATCCTCCGTGACAGATCTTACCGCCAGAATCGTGGCCTGCAATACGCTTGGTTGGCCAAGTCGTTCTTTTCATTCTTCCATGAGCACCTGGCGGAGCTGGGATCGCTGCCCCTCGATTTCTCGTGGGGCAGGCCTCAAATCTCGCTCCAGCGCGTCCTTGTGCCACTGGTACAGTGCCGCAAGGGCCCTCGCTTCCAGGTCTCATGGAGACATCCCAGCTAGGAGACTCGCCGCCTCAAAGGAGACCGTTTGGTATCCTCTTATGATTCTGACGACTAACACTCGCAGTCTCAGCTAACATGGCAATTTTACCTGCGTTAGATCTGTCCAGCCCAAAATTCGGCCACACTGACTGCCTGGTTTGATTTCTCAATGGCTATTATACTCCCAAGCCACACAATACTTCTATGGCTATTGAATTTTTTCCCTATACCCTCAGACATTCATAGAGCACATAGGAATCGGAGAAGATTGATTCACTATTTCTGGATTGTTTTGTATAGATCTCCGTCCGTTCATAAATTTTAAATAAATAAAATAAATAAACATGGGTTAAACGGTAGAAACATGATAAAGACTATTTATAGAAGACTCATATAGGGTGGTTTAAGATCAAGTAGATTGATTTGCTATTCAGGCAAACGGTGTAGGGTTTTAGCACCGAAAGGTACAACCGAATATTCCTTTACATAAACCAGGTAAACAAAATAAAATATTTAGTTAACGTAATTAGTATATATATATGATTTTAGACTGACATGGTCATTTACATTAAAATTAGAATTATAAACGGGATATTTACCATGTTTGTGATGTACATCCGTGATCATGGTACTTGTAACAGTGCCGAAATATCGGATTCTCGAAAGATACTAAACATGGTAAATATCCCGTTTATAATTCTAATTTTAATGTAATTAGTATATCTCATAATATATCTTCTGACACTTCTTTTCAGTTTTTGCTTCTTTGTCTATAACACACACATAAATTTTGAATAAATAAAATAAAAGTTGATAACAATAAAACATTATGGTATTAATAAATACTAATTTTGAGTAAAACGATAAGATACTATTTGAAAGGCATGCCGCTGAAAATACTCGTACCTATATCAGGCACAAAGAACCTTTTTTTTTTTTTTATCGTGCGGAAATCCCTTCGGATACCTCCCCGCTGGTTAGCGGGGGCGGTTATGTCGGGCTTGCACCGACTAAAACCGCACGCCGTCTCGGGTCATCAGACGCCGGGGTGTAAGGTTACCCATAAAGCATATCCCTCGCACCCCGGCTGACCCTGGGCCAGCTCACCACTAACAGCATCGCTCATCCTGTCTCCTCTGAAAGCAGAGGAGTACGGAGAGCGATGTGTTCCCGCCGCGTTGGGTATTGGCCGACGATCAATGCCAACCCTATGAAGGGGTGAAGGGGAAGCCATTGACCGCCGCCCAGGGTGTACCGGCCACTCCGATTCCGATCCCCCCGGACTGCAGCGGGATCGGAATCGGAGCGACACTCGAGGAGGTTACCCAACACACACCCCAAAGGCACACCCCACAAGGCAAAGGCACAAAGAACCTATCTTAACATTTGCTTCTGTGACTACAAGTTTTTAAGTCCACTTAATAAGAATAGGTCGGTTATATTTGTACCCAGTAGTTATGCAGCCCATAATAAATCGTACCTAGAATGTACGTATTATTAGGACGTTAACCCCCCCGGGTTCGACTCCCGCAACGCACGACAAAGGAATTAAAGATACAATCTCTTAATGGTATGGGTAATGGACTGCTGAGACGAGGTCTCGGGTTCGATCCCAGGTTTTACCATGGCACACACCAATGACTTTTCGATGCTTTTCGAACTTATGTGTGTATTTATCGCAGGTTTATAAGTGCCCGGTTGATGACAACAGATGTACATTGATGATGTACATTGGGAGCTAAACATAAACTTGCACCTCTGCCTACCCCTTTGGGGATATAGGCGTGAGTAAGTATTTTTATGCTTTATACTATACTAGCCAATACTAGCCTATACCTTAATTTAACCCGTTGCTGCAACCCACAGCAGCCAAGTCCTAGGATTAAAAGCCGCTTATGTCCTACTGTTTAGTATGTAAAGTGTAATGTATGCTTATTCGGTATGTAAAATTTCAGTAGTAAATATATAAATATTCTGCGATAAATTACATAACGACCCAAACTAAGCAAAACTTTCAATATAGGTTTGAGGACGGGGGTAAAAATGTAAAATTACGTAAAATAGGTGATTCTTTTTTAAAACAAACCATTTTTTCTCTAGTGGGTCTAAACCTCAATACTTAAAGTAAGGATGAAATAATGTTAAAGATTTTAAATATTATTTTTGGAACCAGAGATGGTTTTTAATCTAGACTAGGTTTCAATATTGAAATTTCAGTAGTAAATATATAAATATTCTGCGATAAATTACATAACGACCCAAAATAAGCAAAACTTTCAATATAGGTTTGAGGACGGGGGTAAAAATGTAAAATTACGTAACATAGGTGATTCTTTTTTAAAACAAACCATTTTTTCTCTAGTGGGTCTAAACCTCAATACTTAAAGTAAGGATGAAATAATGTTAAAGATTTTAAATATTATTTTTGGAACCAGAGATGGTTTTTAATCTAGACTAGGTTTCAATATTGAACAGCGCGGTGCAAGTGTAGCTGTTTTTCAAATGAATGCAATTACTATTACTGACAATATGATTCCGAAATGGTTTTTTTTTTCAAATGTTTTAATGTTAAACGGAAGATTTGTTATCAAATCAGCTACAGAGTGAGACAGAGTGAGAGTTAAAACCACTTCGGTTTTGTGGAGCGTTGTCGTTATCGCACAGTGCATATACAGCTTATTATCGTTTTAGAGTAGTTAAGAACAAAGCAATCGTCTTAGTATTTTATCAACATAACCGGCTTTAACTACTTTATAAGGTATCAAACTTTCCGTCTGATGTACGATAAAGAATACGCTATACACAAACTGAAGCATGTCATCTTATTCTAACAAATAAAGAAGAAAATTAAAAAGTTAAAACCGTGTAGGTACTCAGTATTCCGCGTGGGCCGCCGCCGCTGCCTCCTTCTGTGAGCATGTAATGCTCGAGAAGGAAATGGCACGCGCCCGGGAGGGATTTAGATGTCTCCCGGCCCGCCCAGCCCGCAACATGCTCGAGGCGCGGCGACTCAGGCGCCGGAGTTCGCTTAACGACCTCCGTCCTCCATGAGCGCAGGCCTGAGGGTGGCAGGTGAGGCCGCCTGTCATCCAAGCAGAAGCAGGCCGAGACGGGCGACAAGCGAAAACCGGGGCAAGACGGGGACACCGTGGTTCCCAAACCCGAGGGGGGCATCTCGAAACCGGAGACCTTACACCCCGGCGTCTGAAGATCCGAGAAGGCGTGCGGATTTAGTCTGTTCAAGCCCGACCTAACCGCCCCCGCTGGCCGGCTGAGGGGATTTCAGCACCAAAATAGGTACCTACTCAGTTTTCACCATTGTGGGCAAACTGTTACCGTGGTAACGGCATATTTAAAAATATTCCAAATTGCTTTATTGCAATGATAAACAGAAGAGCTTGCGTTATAAAAACATGATGAAGAGATTTTTTTTAGAAGACACTTAAGAATCATTGAATTATGCTTGCGATGAAAGCCTCGGATGCACCCGGTAGCAACGCGAAGATGATAAAAATGAGTTTTACATTTATTTATACTAGTGCCATTGAACGTATACACAAAAAAGCACCTTACAGCTAAATCTAGTTGATTAAGCTGTAAGGTGTTGTCTTTTGTATATCCTATAAAAAGGTATAATTAACAGATAGAGGATGTAGATACCCACAGTAATTCGTTATATTTGTAATATAATATATATTACTAGCATAAAATAAAACCCGGCATAGTGCGATACGAGTCGGACACGCTCATGAAGGGTTCCGTAGCAGCAACAATTTTTTTTATATTTGAGTTAATGGAATGAAATTAAATGTAAGCTGCGGTTTACGTTTTATGACGTATTAAAAAAACTACTTACTAGATCTCATTCAAACCAATTTTCCGTGGAAGTTTACATGATAATGTACATCATATATTTTTTTTAGTTTTATCATTCTCTTATTTTAGAAGTTACAGGTTACACACATTTTACCACTTTGGAAGTGTCTCTCGCGCAAACTATTCAGTTTAGAAAAAAATTATATTAGTAACCTCAATATCATTTTTGAAGACCTATCCATAGATAGGTCTTCAATACCACGTATTTGTATGAAGAAAAAAAAATGAAGTTTCAGTTCTAAGTATGCGGAACCCCAAAATTTTTTTTTTCTATATATGTGTGAAAATCTTAACGCGGTTCACAGAATAGATGTACTTAACAAGTTGCAACAGCATAGTTCTTACAGTTTCGGAAAAAAGTGACTGTGACATACGGACGGACAGACAGACATGACGAATCTATAAGGGTTCCGTTTTTTGCCATTTGGCTACGGAACCCTAATAATTAGTAGTCTATCTTACTCAGAGCTAACGTAGCATTCTAATGGTGAACGATTTTTTTAAATTGGTTCATTGGTTTCAGAGTTTATGATTACAAACAAACAAATCTTTCCTCTTTATAATATTAAGTATACGTATAGGTAGGCAATATTATCCTATTGTTATAGCAGCACGAAAAACATCGTACATTTATAGTGACCGGCGTGCATCCTCAATGTTAGGATAAGTAATAAGCGTTTTCCTCAGTTTCTATTCAGCCCTTGAAATGATTTTCCACGCGATACGCTCTACAGCTGAGTGTATGAGGAAATTGTGAAGAATAAACGATAATTTGAATTAATTTTAAATGAAGAACAAAACTGTAACTAGTCCTAAGTAATATTTTTTTCTAAGAACTTGCTACTTGCATCGTCCTCCTCCAAACCTTTTCCAAATTCGATTGTCGTCGGTTTGCAATCTAACTACGAAACGGGTAAACTGCGGTATTTTATCGTATTGAAGTTCTGTAGTTATACCAGGGTGTTGAGAAGATTTAGGGCTCTAGCTACCCGTGAGGAATGCCAAAAATGTTCTTATGTCAACCTGGACCGACGTCTTAACGTTAATAGTATAAACACAAAAGCAAATATAATGTTCTATGCCTTGACTGTCAACTTCATACTAATAACAAAATTATTATCAAATCGTTTATAAATCTTAAAGCTTTCACGGCCGGCGTTGCATGTAGAATATACTGCTTCCGGGCTGTTTGGCCGTGGTCCATCGGAAACTTGTATTCCAGACGTTTCGTTGATCACTGCGGTCGACATCTTCAGTGGGACAGGTCCGGACGCCGTCGAGTGCGGAGAACCTTTCTTGGCGGCGACTTCTCTGCCATTTTATTCACAGAGGCCCGACTGGGGTGATGTCCGAGGCCCGAGTCACTGGCGTATTTATAGGTGCAGTTGGAGGGGGGAAACAACGTGGTCGATCCTGATTGGTTGAAAGCTGAGGAAAGGATGCGCTAGATCCTGATTTGTCGAGGCTAGGCAAGGGGGTGTGGCCTCTCGATACCGGGGATGGTGTTGGCTTCGTCATATTTGAATTGTGATGACGCGCGGTCGTTCGGTCAAGGACCCTCGTGACTCACTATCTTCAGCTGGAGTTTACCGAATCCCCTGCTCATGTGGTTCTGTATACGTGGCCACTACTCAAAGAAGCATCAAGACCCGCCTTTCAGAACATGAACGAAATTGCCGCCACAGCCACTACGACAAGTCAGCGTGTGTGGAACACACCCAGGAGGATGGTAATCATACCATAAAAATTCAGAACACGAAGGTTTTAGCCATCACTTCACATTTCTTCCCCGGCTACTTCGAGAAGCCATCGAAATATTCAAGCAACCCAACAATTTTAATAGAAAAAACGAAGGTTTTCATTTCCAAAAAGATTGGTACCCAGCTCTGCGTATCTTTATTATGTATTATTAATAGTAATAGTGTTGTGGATGTCTTTCAAGGTTATATTACTAATCTTTGACCATGTATATAAAAAAACTTGTTTTTACTCATTGCTAGTTCGAACAATGGCTAATTAGTTCTAATAATAAATCAATGATCTACTAGTGTTTGTCTATAAAAATACCCAGTTTTTTATAGTCGCTTATTACAGCCCTAATTATGTTTCAATGATGTAATAGATTAGATTAAATATATTATAAAGTAGTTTATAGTATGTTTAAGTTTCTATAAATATACCTACTCAAATAGTTTAGAAACTCACCCTTTCTTCACTGCAGTGAGCAACCACTAAATCTTCATGCTTTTCACTAAACAAACTTTAAACCTTAAAATTCTGATACATGTATTTCATCACTTTATTAAAGAGTCTAAGTACATAATTTAAAGTCAAAATACCATAAAATGGTGAATGAAAAAACAAACGTAACACCCTTTTTTACACTCCTTGAGTTTGCAATTTCATAAATCCTTTCTTATTGCTTGTCTAGGCTGTCTAAATACGTAAGTCTGACTTCTATAGTTTCGGCTCTACAATGATGAGTTAGTCAGGCGGAAAAGTCTTTGTCTTTATATTATTAGCCTAGATATTATACTAGCTAATACCATTCATAAAAGTAATTCGATGATTTTTTTGTACAAAAATATTAATAAAAAGTTTCGAATTTTTGAAGTGTACACAATTCAACATAAAAATGTTATATACATAGATATTAAATTAAATTAAATTACTTTAAGATTTCCTTGACCAGGAGGAGGAGGAACTTTGGTCGCTTATTGGTGAATATTAAAAGATGTTGATATTGAAATGTTATTTACACTGTCGCTCTAGCGATATCTAGACCTACAAATCTAAAATATCGTCGTAACAGAAGTTACCTATAAAAATTTAATATTCACGTAAACATTTGAGGTCCTTGATTGATGATAGATTCAAATTCAAATATCTTTATCCATGTAGATCACAAAGTAACACTTCTGGACGCAAAGATTAATTGAAACCCGCGTGGGATACTAAAATAGTCGTAACTTTTTCTAACTTTCAAATTTTCTGAGCAATTTTCTTATTTTTTTTGGCCATAGAAACATTCTATGAAGTATTAAAAAACTTACAAAAGAAGAATGAATCGAATTGAACAAGTGAAACAGAAATGTTAGATTAGATCTATGGGTAGATAGAGTTTATGAGAAAAGAATCTGATTATAAAAACTCACGGTCACTTTTTCAGTTACAATTAAGTAGTACAAATAGCCGTGTTTACAAGTTGTAGCAACAAATATGGTGTTGCAAGAAATATACCACGCATGAAAAAATGACAACACAAACTATCTTAGAAGGAATTTTACTAATATTTTAGTCGTTATTGTTACAGTAAGATCATTTATTTTATAGAAAAGGGAGCAAGTGCAGTACGTGATCAAAATGTGAATCAATGAAAATTATGTTTTAAAGAATTCACTAAGATTCCGTATATACGTTACCGCTAATGTGCGTAAATCTATTAGAGTGCAAATTAACAAGTTAATGTGCAGAATATCTGGTTCAGTCCATTGAAGTGGAAAAATACTTGTTTCAGTTCTAACATCAACTAGTTAATTTGCAGACTTCCTAGGTAATCTGCAGACCCACAGTCAAGCATATGGTAAAGTTAATAAAACAAGTTCTTTGCTTGCCAAAAACATTTGAATTCAGTGTAATTATTTATTTAATTTATTAAACACATACGCCACCGGAGCGAGCGAGGTGAGTTCAGGGATATAAATAGTAGATTGTTACACAAGGGTTGAAAGTCACGGAGAGCAACGTAGCGAAGCGCGGCACTAAAGGCCACGGCAGGGATTGCTCAAGTCGTGGGTCGAATACGGCAGCTGGGACTCGATGTGGCTCTCCACAAATCCGAGGCTATGTGTTTTCACGGGCCTCGGAGGGAGCCACCTGCGGGAACCAGCATAACCGTAGGGGGCGTAAGCATCGGCATCGAGCCCACGATGAAGTACCTTGGGCTCGTACTCGATAGCTGGGACTTCGAACCACATCTCCGAAGTCTGGTCCCTAAACTGAGGGGGGCTGCGGCCGCGCTATCGCGGCTGATGCCCAACGTTAAGAGACTCAACGCCCCCACTAGGAGACTGTACCGGGGGATCGTGCTAAGCATGGCCCTGTACGGGGCCCCTGTATGGGCGGAGACTCTGGCGGCCCGCAACGGGGCTGTTCTAAACAGCCCGTTAAAAGCGATGGCCGTCATAGTCATCAGGGGGTATCGCACGATCTCCGTCGAGGTGGCATGTCTCCTAGCCGGGACCCCTCCATGGGACCTGGAAACGAGAGCCCTTCACCAATGGTGGTCTCCCCACCTTGGATGCTCACCAAGGTGGGGGGCCACCATTGCGGCGGTGAGACCGATTATGAAGGAGTGGTTGGAGAGGCACCACAGTGACCTCTCCTACCGGATGTGCCAGATATTTACCGGACACGGGTGCTTCGGGAAGTATCTATGGTGCATCCACCGGGACACAACGCCGCAGTGCCAGCACTGCGAGGATCCTGGCGAAGACACGGCGCTCCACACGTTGGTGGAGTGCCCTGCGCGGGCGAGTCAACGCCGGGATCTCGTTGCGGTCCTGGGTGTGGACGTTCTCTCGTTGGAGATCATGGTGAGGGCCGTGGTCTCCGACGGGAGCAAGTGGCACGCCGCCGCCTCTTTCTGCGAACAGGTAATGCGCGCGAAAGAGACGGTGGAGAGGGAGCGGGAGAGAACCCTGGCCCTCGAGGTTCGCAGTCTGCGGCGAGAACGCCAAACAACACTGCTGCAACATTACGGCAGGATCGCCAACGACAAGTCGGGGTTGCTAACATTGGCGGTCAAGGCCGATCAGGGTCTGAGGGATATTCTTATCTAGGGTTTACGCATGCGAAAATAAAGCGGAAGATGCCTTGTAACGTGAATATAAATACGCATAAATCACACCTCTGATATCGCAAGCGCTTATAGGCACCGTTAATCGCATACCATTAGGCAGGCCATGTGTTTTGTTAACCAACTTATTAGTTTAGAAATTCTTCATGTAAAAGTATTTTAGAATTGTGTGTATTAGAATTCATTCAAAATTCCTACATAAAGCGATTCGTTGTACGTCATATAATATGTAGGTTAAGGCTGTCACTGCGCAATAGAAGCGAACGATGGCTTGAACTTGAACTTGGAACTTGTATTTGCTGTTCGGTTAAACTCAGTCTTCTATACAAATGCTAATGCAAGTGTATTTCACTATTTAATAATGTCTTAATCAAGATTGATTTTTAAGCATAAAGCACCAAATTAAAGAAAGCATTTATTTTTGAAATGAATGTAAAGATAGTTACAGAGAATTCAAAAAGTAAATTATAATAAACAGTTATGTTAACAGGAATTAAAGGGTCGCCACCTTCACGCAATGCCGGGAAAAAAAGTTCTTCTACCTACGTTGACATTCTAACTGTTAGGGGTTCCGGTGCCGAGATGTGGACACTGACAGTGGGGCCTAGTCCACGACCTAACAGTCACGCAGTGAGCTATGAAGTGAACTATGCTTAGACTTCCTTTGAAGGATAAAACTCATAATGAGGTCATCCGACAGTGAACTAAAGTTACCGAAGCAGTAACCAAACTGGAAGTGGCCATGGGTTGGCCACATCTACCAATGGACCGATGGCCGATGGAGGCAAAAAGTTCTATAGAGGAAACCGCGAAATGGCAAACGATGCTCCTCAGTATGATGGACAGGTGATCTAAATAGGTAGCTAGGATAGACTGGATGCGCAAGACGAAGGATTGGGTGCTATAGCGCACATTGAAAGAAGCCTTTGTCCAACAGTGGACTGCAATAGACTATTATCCCTGGCTGACTTTCGTAAGAAAATACAAAATATAGAGGTATATTTACGTTCACAATGTTATTATAGTTTAGAACGTTTAGATAATGTAAAAACATTATTTCAATGTTAATACAAAAATGTTCTGGTTTGGTGCATGTCATAAATACCCCAATTAAAATCTAATTGTGTGTAAGATAATGTATGTAATGATTTTGATTCGCTATACTTATATTATTTTACCTTGATTCATATTTAAAAAAAAACAATAATTACTTGCATTAACCTTCGTCGTTTATAATTAAAATCATTAGATAGTTCACGCACATTAACCGTCGGTAATAATTTACTTAATGACAAGACAATGTTACTGGAATTCATCCCATAATCCTCTAACTACGGACGACCTCTGTGGCGTAGCGGTAGAGCGTTCGACTGCTAAGTCAAAGGTTGCGGGTTCGATTACCGCTCAGTGCCAATATTTGTGTGCATGAATATTTAAAATATTTAAAAATTTATTAAAAATTAAATCAAATTAAATAAAATAATATTATAAACAACAAATAATATAAACAACTTAAATAAAAAAAAGAATATTTAAAAAATAAATTTAAAATATTAAAAGAGAAAACAATAAATACTACTAATAATAAAATTAAATATTGAAATCTGATCATAGCAATAAATTATTGGAAATGAATATGTACATTATGTATTAGATTAAATCATAGCTTAAAATAATTATCTCATTTTGTACACAGATAGTGTACTCTTTATTCATTTTACTTATTCTGTGGCTGCATTTAGCTTGATACCCTATATAGCCCCCGATATAGTGATTTAAAATACAAGCGTGTAAAAATAATGATTCAAGTCTACATTAGTTCTAGTTACTAATAGGTGCTCAAATCTACCTTTTTTTTTTTTTAATCGTGCGGAAATCCCTTCGGATACCCCCCCGCGTGCCAGCGGGGGCGGTTATGTCGGGCTTGAACCGACTAAATACGCACGCCGTCTCGGGTCTACAGACGCCGGGGTGTAAGGTTGCCCATAGAGCATATCCCTCGCACTCCGACTGACCCTGGGCCATCTCCGGTTTCGAGATGGCCCCCTCGGGATTGGGAACCACGGTGTCCCCGTCTTGCCCCGGTTTGGGGGAGGGGCGCTAGTCGCCCCACCGTCCCGGCCTGCTTCTGCTGGGGTGACAGGTGGCCTCACCCGCCACCCCCAGGCCTGCGCTCATGGAGGACGGAGGTCGTTAAGCGACCTCCGGCGCCTGAGTCGCCTGCGACGCGCGGCGAGCAAGTTGCGGGCTCGGCGGACCGGGAGAGTTCTAAGTCTCTCCCGGGCGCGCTCCGCCACCTCCTTCGCGAGCATTACATGCTCGCAGAAGGAGGTGGCGGCGGCCCACGCGCTCGCGCTCCGCACCATTGCCGCAATCATGCTGCCGAGCGAGAGGACTCCCACCCCGATGGCTGCCACGAGGTCACCGAGGCGTGACCTCGTGGCACCTCCCACGGCGGGCAGTCCACCAGCGTGTGCAGCCCTGAGTCCTCGCTCGCGTCGCAGTGATGACACTCAGGCGTTGGCTCCTTCCTGATCCGATGCAGGTGGTCCCCGAAGCACACCTTCCCGGAGATCACCTGCGTCAGTCGGTACGAGAGGCTTCCGTGTCGCCTCTCCAGCCAATCCTCCATGATGGGCCTTACCGCCGCTATTGCGGTCTCAAAATTAATATTGCTCGGTTTCCGCACGAAAAAAAAAAGGTGTATTGCCACGTTGAATGGCAATGCTAATTCTTTGTGCAAGATGAAGTCCAGCCTCCTGGTCACGTGTAGCGTCGATCAGCCGGTTTGCCAAATGTTTGTAGACAAAACGGATATAAAATGATAGTATATTAATAACAATGAAATATAAATATGTAAGTATATTATTACTGATATGCTAGTTTTATAATGATATTTAATTATTCTATATTATATCCACTGTTGTCTAGAAGATATCGCAATCTGCCATTGTACATAACTGTCCTTGTTTGTATCCGTTGTTCGGTGTGCAATAAAGAGTATCTATCTATCTACCCTTATATTCCAGTACGTTTATATTTTAAAAGAGGTACATAAGACGTGGGGTGCGACTGGTTGGATCACCTCCAAGTTTGGTGCACCCTGGGCAACGTGGGCGATGACGCATCATTGATTGCTCCTCTGGAGTAGCTGGCGTCAACGTCAACGGCCAAGAGTCTGACCAACCGGCCCTTTTCTGGGCCAGCTGACCCCATTGCACGAGGGGGTCGGGGTATGGCGGGCCTGCAAGGCCCGCGCGGGTGGGGGCCGCTCCAGGTACCCCTCTGCTGTTATCAGAGGGGACACTGCGAATGGCCCAGGGTCAGTCGGAGTGCGAGGGATATGCTCTATGGGTAACCTTACACCCCGGCGTCTGTAGACCCGAGACGGCGTGCGGTTTTAGTCGGTTCAAGCCCGACATAACCACCCCGCACAAAAAAAGGTACATAAGACGTAATTGAAAACGAGGTAGCCCATTCATCAATATTTTTGCGCTGCTAAACCCCAACCTACCAACTCGACCTAAAAATTAATTTGATAGTAAATGTGCCTAACTAAAACGTAAATAAAATTATTACAGACCGTATAAAGTCTTACCTTGACTTTTACATAATATTTTATAGCTCACGAGTACCAACTGCAATCGATAGTTACACATTGGAACAATGACCGTCAACTAGTTAAATTAAAGTTAAGCCGCTGATAGACTTGGGCATTCACTTCTAACAGAACAGTCGCCGAGTTTTTAAATGTGTCGAACTGAAGAACGAACCGAGTTAAACATGACGCCAATCATCACTACGATTGTTTTCACGATTATTCTAGCTAGCGGATACTTTAGTAAATAATGCGAGAGGTATGAGCGTAGAAGGATAGCAACGCGTGCGACGGAGTAATACTAAAATTGCATAGTTCCGCAAAAAGCTCGAAGTAAATTCACTGTCGATTCGCTACGTACGTAGAAGGCTCGCTACAAACCTCACTAGAAGGCTCGCTACAAAGCTCGCTAAAACACTCCTCTTTATTTTGTGTGACCTTACATTTGCTAGAATGCTCATAACAATGGAAAGCTCAAGTCTATCAACACGATAATAGTTTACAGACGCACGTTGTACACACGTTTTAATACCAAGTTGGAAGTGACGAGATCCTAGATAATAATACATTTCTGATACATATTATAAGATTTATTATAATATAATAAATTTCTGCATAACGCAATGGTGACCCTGGAGAGTAAACTATCAACGTGGTTTGGAAACATTACCGTGAGTTACTACCCACATTGATAGTTTTAAAATTTGGCTTACTCTTTCTCCACCTTACAATTTGGCTTATATTGGCTTTTATAAAAGCGACTGTCGTTTAACCTCCCAACCTCGAGAAGGAACCTCCAGCGGCTCGTCTGTTAATCAGCATGTGTACCATACACATAGGTGCTCTTCATAACACCTAAACTACCTTGCACCAGCCGACTTACCCATAAACCAGGAACGCAACAAATTGATTGATTATTCTCAAGGATGACCTTCTGATTATGATTCTGAACTTCAGCCACGAAACTAATATATAAAATCCTTTTTCTATTATTTCAATTTCATAAATATTAAAGACTGAAATGTAGGAACAATTTGTAGACAAGATTATATGACGAAACATAATACTCGCACCTTTTTTTAAGGTCAACACTGCCATCGAAATATCGCTGCTTAGGGTACGTTTCCACTAAGACGGACATGAGCTGAGAGTTGCGAAGCGAAGCTGTGTGTGGTGCTTCCATTGGAGCGAAGTCTAAAGTATGGGGTACTAGCGGTGGTGTGAATGGAGGCATATTTTACATGTAGCTAGTGCAGACCATTGATCCTAATCTATAAAGCTGCGTACTGATACCATTTCCGTCAAGTGTCGTGTAGGCTCTAGAGTGCGCTAGACTCGTTCATTTTACCACGTACTGATACACCATGCTGCACTCTGCGTTGCTCCACATTCCATATACTCGTAAATAAAAACAGTTTGAGTCGTCTTCGCTTTAACTGTTTCTATTGAAGCGATACGGAGACGAGACGTAGATTTCAAGCAACTGTAGACGACTCAATGGAAACGCAGCCTAACTTGCTTAGATAGTAAGGGCCTTTATACACCACGTTTTTTTAACGCGCTGATGACGCGGGTTGAACAGTCAGTATGCGCTGGAAACGCAAGCTTGTCGGTTTGTACTACGAGTATACTATCTGCTAATAACCGATGTCAACGCACGGAGAACGCGCTTATAAAAACGCGCGTTGTCAGTGCATTAAAAAACTAGGTGTGCAAAGGTCCTAAAAGTGAGAAGAATCGTGAGCATCTAGTAACTAATGATATTAAGAGACTGGCCCTGACTGGGGAGTCAGGGCCAGTTTCTTCATATCAAATTATGATTTATTGATTTTTTATCTGATCAATCCAATGAAGTCGCTTTGTACCTGTAGTGAAACGTTAAGAAAAATAGTTATTAATATCAATTTTTGTCCTTGTCTACAGGTCTATAAACATTTTGAAGACCTATCAAGATGTTATAAAATATAAGAAGTTTGTCGAAATCGAAGAAGTATAAATAAAATTAAGAAGATGCAGTGTTCCTGGAAGAAAAGTCTTAATTGTATGACTGGACTCTTTGCCGAAGATGAAAACGTATTATGCGAACCTTTCACGAAACCATGCATTGGCAGAATATCTCCCCTATACTGGAGGATCCCCATCCTCTTGTGGGCCTTGGTCATCTTGTTGTGGTCTATGTCCTTCTTCTGGGGACCTACAGAAATGTTTTTCCTATACATGACACACTGGGGACTTGCTTTTATAATACTGGAAACATCTTTTGGTATATACGTCGCAATAAAGCGTAGAGGATTATCAGGTAACTAATTAAGCTAGAACTACATTGGATAAACTCACCATCATATGGGAATTTCAAGTCCTAACGTGATGAAAGTGTTTGTTAAAGTTACTTTATTATTATGAAACCAATCCACGGTGGAGGCTCTGGTGCAGGCTTTCCTCCCGCAGCTGAGAAGTCAGACGGCAGCCCCTTTAATAATACCTAAAATAAACTTAATAAAAATGGATAGATAGAGGACCCCGGGCTTCGGATGAAAGCCTCGAATGCAATCGGGACCCTGATGATGATGATGTCTATTATACTATTAGGTCAAAGTCAGAACAATCTTAATTATGAAAAAAAGGAGTACAAGAGTAGAACCTTGGTTCAATGTTTTTCTTTGCTTTATCTTGCTGCGGCGATTCTTGATATATTTTATGCACTAACCAGGGTCGCGCCAATATCTTTTGATTGTTACATAGTAGTTGTTACAAAGCGATTGACAGGCAGATCTGGTGTAATTTCCGTTCCATGCCAATATCCACAGACGTAATTGGTTGAGAGATAAATTAGCCAAACTGCGCGAATCGTGATTCGAGCAGGGGTCGCAGTAGTCACTTGGCTAACTACTTGTGATAACACTATATAATGCTGTTCTGTATAATGTATACAAATTCGAGTCTCCCTGAGAGAAAACGCAGTTCGGATATGCTCGAAGTGCTTGACTTCAGTCTCAACCGGTTAACCATGTTACCTATATCTTTAGTGATGAATCAATCATAAAAAAGGACACCAGGTCGTAAAAAATTATAAATACCATACAACCATAGGATTTTAGAGTGTTTACTTCCTTGGGTCATAAATTTATACGTATGCGTCCGCCATAATTACGTAGTTATCCCTGTTATCATTATATCTGACTGTTCATTAAACAATAATGGTCGTCTTCCGCGGGTACTGATGCATAACTAATCAACAATGTTGCTCCACCTTGTGTTTCGAATAGCATCCTGGCAACTTGAAGGTTCTGGTGAAATACAAAGTTGCTGTTACGCATCGAAAATAAATTTACCACCCACAGCCCAGTAAAAGTTCAAAAACAAACAATATTTTTTTCATATTTGTCTCCCAACTTCATCCATGTAAATGTAGATTACCGCAACGCGGGTAAAATTAGGGTCAACTGTGACACGTCAAGATAACTTTCAATTCAAGATTCAAGAAAATTCCATTTGCCTTCATCTTTTCTACCTTTCCTTTTCTTGTCAAAAAGTAACAAACGAGTAGAGAATATAAAGGAGCAATATCTTGGTTGGCTAGCTTTGCTGATTGCACTCATCAGAGTATGTCGTCGACTAGCGACAGTACGAGAACCAATAGTGCTCGATATCTCCGTGCCATTGTGTGTATGCAACTGTATCATCTATACTTGTGTCAGTTAATTATGTTGTTAATAGTCTGCGTTTAACAACATTCTTCATAAATTGATGTGGCGAGCCAGCTCCGTCACGCGTGCTCGATTACTAGGCGAAACTATAAAAACTGGAAACTGTAATTAATTATGCCACCAAAAAGACAAAAATCAAGTCTCGCAACTCAGTAACCGTACAAACAGTTCCGCAAAAGAGAGATCCATGTAATACCAAGTTGGTTCATTTATTCAGTCCCTACTTAAGGTATCTTCTGTCTTAAGTTATTACGTAATTAGCTTACCTCACACGTCTTATAGTGACCATATCAATATTAAAAATCTTTTATGTTTTAAATAAAATAGATTGACTAGGCCATTACATGAATGATGTATCTGGCAATTAATACTTATTATATTAAATAAAATTGTTTAGTGCGATCGTCTATGCAGGGTTTGCTTATTTCGAAATATTGATACAAATCTGTTTAGTGCGTTGCCAAGCCTGAAATAAAGAATTTGCTGCCTGGATGGGTAAATTTCTCATAATATTATGTTCTAAGAACCTGTTAATGATTTACTTTTTACGTATGTACTAATACCGTATTAAAAGAAATCATCTAAATCGGCTCCGGGCCATGATGGGGTTCCATATATAGTGTATAAAAAATGTCCAACAGTTCGTAAACATCTCACAAATATATTCAGTAAAATCTGGTCAGAAAAGAATACACCAGTCGCATTTGGCGAAGCGGATTTCGTTCTCATTCCAAAAAAACAAGAAGTGACCCATCCTAAAGATACTAGACCGATAGCACTAACTTACACAATTTCAAAAATATTTTGCTCAATTCTACAAACAAAAATGTGTCATTTTATGATTAACAATAGGTATTTCGGACCTAACCACCAGAAAGGGTTTTTACCCGGCATTTCTGGTTGTCTGGAACACAATAGTCTGTTAGCGGGAAGCTTAAAAGATGCCAGAAAATACGAAAGACAGATAACGGTATATTGGATAGACCTAGAAAATGCATTTGGCTCAATTCCACATTACCTTATGATATACGCGTTGCAATGGTATAACTTTCCACCCCTGGTCATTGAGATAATCGAGTCGTATTACTCGCAGCTAAAATTTGCTATAAGCTTCCAAAAAGTACACACAGAACCATTACGGTATAATGTGGGACTCTTTCAGGGATGCTGCTTGTCGCCAATAGCATTTAACATAGTAATTATATAATATATAGTAATTATTAGTATACATAATAATTATTTAATATAATATCTTAATTACGCAGTTAATACGTCACGAAAAGAAATGGGGTTAGCGGTTTAAAGTAAATAACAAATACTCAGAGTCCATCTTAGCTTTTGCTGACGATCTCGCAATACTGACGCGTAATCCAAAACAATGTCAGGAAGTATTAAAGGAAGTCGATGAGTTCTGTTCGTGGACAAATGGACTTAGGACGAAGCCCAGTAAGTGTCACTGTCTGTGTCTGGGTAGACGGGACTCTTCATTGGGGCAAACCAGTTTCCATAGTCGCTGAATCGGTGCCATTTAAATTTCTCGGGAGAAAGATAGACTACAAAGGACGCACACCATCCTTAGATAAAGTTGTCGATACGTTTATAAATGATCTAAATAAGATAGATCAGCTACCACTGAACAATATCAAAAAAGCTTGGATATATGACAACTACTTAACATCACATCTGACTTGGCCTTTTCTGGTGTATAAATTCGGTAAAACCTTACTGGCGAAAATAGATGCAACTGTCATAAAATCATTAAAATCGTAGCTTGCACTAGCGCACTCTGCTGATTCCTCTGCTCTATTTAGGGATCAAAATAATTTTGGGATGAAACTTAAGAAACCATCGGAGCTCTATGAACACCTTAGAGTTACCAAAGCCCACGTCTTAGGTAAATCCCAAGATGACACAGTCAGGGCACTCCCGAAAGATATAAAGAAAGATATAAAGAGCTTGAATCTAGATTCCTATTCCATAAACGATTTATGATAGGGGCCCAGTCGAACAGAGTGGGGTTGGGAGTACGAGAGCCAGAAAGGGACCGGAATATACTTAAGTCCTTTCTAAAACAAGACGAAAATGATAAATATCGAGTGCACGCGATGAATTTGGAAATCCAAAATGAATGGTTGACAATGGTAGAGTTCTGCATAACGATGGCCTTAAAGTGGCGCACCTTGATCTATGACTGGTCGCCGGCCCTGTTAAAATTCTATCTTAACGCCTTTCAGATGACCCTCCCAGACCAGAGTAATCTGGTAAGGTGGGGGAAGGCCACAGAAAAACAATGTTATACTTGTGGTGAGGCAATAGGGACGGCTAGACACATATTAGGGTGCTTCTCGATAGAGGTCAATACTCACGCCGCCACGATAAGGTGCTTATCATCACACGTGAAGCAATGAGTCTGGCAGTAGCTAGAGCCCAAAAATGATTGACTACTAACAGACGTCATATCAACTTTATGTCTGAAGGTTCATCCATAACATCCAGGAACAAACCTTATTCAATCTTAGATACTGCCCCAGATTGGACTCTCCTAGCACTGAAAAGCACTATAAAATTCCGGAGTATGTTGGGGTTTCGTCATCTAGACCTTTTTTTTTTTTTAATTCTAAGAGGTTAAAACATGTGGTTCTTATGGAACTTACTGTACCGTGGGAAACAAATATACCGAAGGACCACACAATAAAGAAAAATAAATACTATGATCTCACAAACGAATTAATCAAAAACGGTTACGTGGTTAATTTGTATGCAGTGGAAGTGGGAGCGAGAGGTATACCAGTAAAATCTCTCTATAACCTACTTAAAAATCTAAGCCTATCGAGAGCTACAATAAGCTCATTACTAGGACGAATGTCTAAAGCGGCACTAGTAGGTTCGTATCAAATTTGGTTAGGCAGGGAGGGGAACATGGCTAGTGAAGGTGAGTGTTGATGTACATCAACAAAAGGGGCCCCTTCTAAACCTACACTGGGGTTGCAAGTCCCAGGCACTGTCCCGAGTTCCCAACTCAGCAACGCGATGGACCCGCACGGAGAATTCATGGATTGCTAAGAATATCGGTCTCGGTCGAAAGTACCAGGAATTCATCATTTAGAAACTCCGCTTGAAGAGATTGTAGATCTTTTTTTGCTATTTGAGCGTAACTGGTCATTTAGTTTGTTTATTATGCGCCATTTAGTAAGTTCATTTCAATTATGTGATGCGATGTTTGACGATCATTGCATCCTTCTTAAATTTTGCATCGCAAATGGTTTTTATTGTGTTAATTCACTGAAAGTTATACATGAGGATTATGGTGAATCGATTTCATCAAAAACACCAGCCCATGAGTCATCCAGCATATTTACAAACGAACGAGATATTGTGGAAGATTTGCCTCACTCTAGTCAGTCATCATCAACTTCAACTGAGGTAGATTCTCGGTTACTGCGATGCAGATGTAATGTCATGTACTGGGAATTTCTGTCAGGAGGTGAGACAGTAATAAAAAATAATTATATGAGCATTATACGACATTTGAAATAGCTATTTTGTCGAAAATGGCCAGACTTGCGAAAAGAAAATAGATGAATTTTGCACCACGATAACGCACCATCTCGTAAGGCTATCATTGTGAACGAATTTCTGGTCAAAAGCTCTACCAATCTTATTTAACAGTCACCATAATTTCTCTTATATGGCTTTTTCCGAAACCCAGATGATTTCTTCGAGGTACCGGTTTTCAGTCGCGCGGCGAGTATTAAAGTTGATTCCAAAAATTACGTTTAATAATGGTTTTGCTGATTGAGTTGTTCGTTGGCATGAGATAATTATTTCAACAGAGGCCACTTTTGAAGGTGGTACAAAAAATTTGGATGAATAATACAGATTTAAAGTTTTATTGACTAATTCCCGGTTCTTTTTTAACAGAGTAGTTTAATGAAAACAATTAAAAATTTACATATTTTAAATTCATGTAGGAATGATTTTTGTATCCTAGTGGAATATTAAACAAAGAATTAATTACATTTGTTTTGTGTTTGGCTTGCTATTGTGAACGAGGTTCCTTGATACTCAAACCACCTACCCGTACGATGTCACTAGTATAGGTAGCTAGTAATAATTAGTAATACCCATTTATATATTATAACAATTTTTACACTTTTTATACAATTTTTACTTTTTATTACAATTTTTTAAACTTATTAAATTAATACGTATTCTTTAATTCAGTTTATGTTTTAATAACAGCCATACCAAAATAGGCCACTTCTAGTAACCTTGATAGTACACAACGATATCGCTTGATTTAAGACTTACCGATAACACTATTAGGTAATCTCTGCTATTAACAAACGTACATGAAACTGGTAAACACAGTTTTAAGCAGCAGATTTTATAGAAATAAAACAATGTTGTTTATATTCGTACAATCTAATAAGTACAGTAATTTATGCAACTGGTCGTAAAATAATTAGCATCAGTCAATGTACTCACATAAAATTACATTATGACCATGAACGTTGCACGTGTTTCTGTTTCACAAAAAAAGTACAAAGACTTAATAGACGGCCAACATTGGCTAGTTTCGTGTAGTATAACAACAACCAATACAAAGGAAAGAAGTGATACGAATACAGAAGAAATAATAACAAACTGTGTGACTTTATTTAAAAATTGCTACTAATCTTACTATACCTGCTAATAAATGGAGAAAGTGCTGCTGGGCACTGTCTCCTGTAGTTTACATACATCCCTGATCAGAATCAGCCAAAGTGATAGCTCATTATTAACAAACAGATCGCTATAACACAGTAACAACAAAGAGAGAGAAAAGTCGGTTAAGTGTGAGTCGGACCGGGTCCGTACCGTTATCTATAAAACGGCAAAAAAAAAATCGAAGACCCACTTAAATATTTATTTTGTTCTGTTTTAGTGTTTTTTGTTCTACCGGCAACAGAACTGCCTTTCACGTTTCATGAGATACAGCCTGGTGATAGAAGTCGGGCAGACAGACGGACGGACAGCGGAGTCTTAGTCATAGGGTCCCGTTTTACCCTTTGGGTACGGAACCCTAAAAACTAATCTTACTACATATTTAAATATTTGTGTTTTTCCTTTTATTAATTTCATAACTAATAACGTGAAAACAATTAAACTAAATAACAAGAGAAACAATTTTTCGTAATAAGCGATTAAAAATCTATGTCGCAAGGCCTTGATGATTGAATAAGGAACAAGTTCATTGCAGACAGAGTCTAGTTACAAGATCAGGCCTTACGCTTCACTGCTCGCACAACATTTTCATTTTCATTGCTTAGTTTATGAGTAACTATTTACGCAGTCGGTCTGTCGGTCATGTTTAACATCGATACACTTTACAGATAAACAATAGCTTATCATATCCAACAATCAATATTGTTCCAACAAAATTTGTTTTGTAACACAGCAAAGTGAATATTTTGTCAGCAATAGTGTTTGTGTTCATTATGCTTTGTAATAAGTGTGTGAAAATTCAGTGTCAGTGGCGAAAGTGTCTGCTAGAACATCCGTTACCGACGAACTTTTACGTGAGCTGTTGGCAAAGTAACCGTTCGGCCGCTTACTTGCTGTTTCTAAGATTTTTCCTCTTCCTCTTCTCTACGTGTGTCCTTATAGCATCGATGGTCGTGCAGCCCTTGACATTGAATATACATTTCGGCTACTGGTTTATATTTCTAACCCATTGGGGCTTCCTACTGATCGTACTTACTACGGCTTTTTCAACTGCAGTGTCAGCGTACGCTTATTTTAAACGGCCTATTGGTATGGATTTTGTTTTTCTTTTTTGATTATATTATTTTATTTATTGCTACGGCACCAATAAATAAATGACTTTGTACAAAAGGCTTTTCTTGTTAGTTACATTGGTTCAATAGATTTCTTAACATGTGTATTAGTTTTTTAACATGTGTACCTAAGGGTCGGCGAGACTGCAGGTATGTTATAATGTTGGCAAAGGGAAAACATCTGAAAACCTCAGTCAGTTTCTAGTCATGTTATAATAACTTAATACTAAAAATTAAAAATCAACTTCAAACAGAAAAAATCCCCTAATTTATTTGTTGCATAATTTTGAGTTATTCATTTAGAATGAAATTTTTGTTTTAAATTATATTTTTGCATCGCATTTTTTCGTTGATAGTACCTAATTAATAATATTTAATACAATAATTTCCTTTCAAATTACTATCTTCATACGCGAATTAGATTTAACTTGTTTGAGTGGTTGACATTTTTGATGACCGAGACGGCTAATTAAATGGTAGATCATTTGATAGGTGTCTAATACTGGGATTAATAAAACTTAAACTTTACGTTCACTGTCAACTTCTAAGCATTGTGAAGTTGCTCAGTAACACGAAATGGTTAGAGATACCTCAGTAGATCTTATGAAAATAACGATTTCGCAAGCATCAGTGATGTAGGAAAGATTTCAAATAGATATCGTAATAGTTATAGGAATTATTACAATATGATGATTTTACAAATCTTATTCCCTATATAAATATATATAGATACCTAAGCATAAATGATAACATCTTGCTGAAGGTAGCAGATGTTCATCCCTAAACTGTACAGCAGCTCGTAAGAGGAACAATAAGTATTATATAGAACCAAGATGCCAAGTTAGGAGTGATATACGATATGAAGATTTGTCAGTCAGTCGTACGTTATACGTGATGCAGCGAACATCACGTTCGGGTATGGTCGCGTGACCTCCAACTTTTTACGGTTAAGGTCTTATCGATATAGTACCTCGACATTATCTTTTCATTTCGTCTAATAAACTGCCGCTTATACGCAATAACACTACATGCTCGTATTATGCAAGTAGTTCTAATTATACCAACCCTAATACACCGCTGCCTACCCCTTCGGGGATACAGGCGTGAAGTTATGTTATGTTATGTAATCGATACTAATATTATTAACAAGAAGGTATTTTTTACGTGCCTGAAACCACCGAAGCTAGAATTTGAACATAGGGTTCCTTTTGCAACATAGATAAGCAATAAGAAAGAATTTTTGAAAACTCACGCTCTATGCGTGTAAAACACTTAGGATTTAAACTTATTTTTCAACATAACATTGTTATTTTAACATACCTATTTACTCTGAAATAAAAAATATGAAACACGGTTATCAGCTTATTAGCATCTATCAAAATTCGTTAGTTAAGGGTATAAAATAGGGGATGAAATTGTTCGGGAACACAGTAAAAAGAATAAAAGAATATTTAACAAAGATCATTCATATTTATATAATATACAATAACCATATTTTACACTGAAGCGAAGCAAGCTCAGATCCTACTGGATAATGATCTCATAAACTAAATAGAATTCAGCGAATGCATTCATTAATCCACGGTATACATCAAGTGTTAGTGGAAGATGTGTGCCATAATACATTCACGAAATAATAAGTTAAATTACATCCCGCTCCGTTGGTGAATTAAAATGATTCCCATGGCTTGCTCTGCTCACTATAATACACACACTACTACACGGTCGAATGATGCAACTGCTGGTAGTTCCTTGAACAACTCCTAATACACGATGCGATTGCGGTTGTAACGTTTAACTCGAAAACTACGCTACGTACAGACAGACAATGAGGAAATTTCGTGAATGGCTGCATTCACTAAAATTTCCTCATCTATCCATGGCGTAGTTTAAAATAAATTATATATAACTTTATTTGATATTTTGGAATGCTTCGCAAATCAGAAAGTAAATTAGGTAGTTAGTTGTAAACAGCAAAGTTTGGTGTTGTCAGAGTAAGATACAGAAATTATGCTCTTTCAGCAATTATTGATGAGCAACATGTTAATTTTGCTGATTGTACTGAAACTTTATAAGGATCTCTAAGCCCTTTGCGTGTATGGGGCCACATTAAGCGAACCTCACTGGAAAGCTGGTACACCTAATAAGCGACCGAAGACGCTCTAGTCTAGGGTTTCCTCTCGGGGTTTAACTAGAGTGAAAGGGGTTTAACTTCTTTTAGATGCAACCGAGACTGCCGCTCGGTTGAAAAAAGGTAAATTTAGTGGAGAAATTATATTTGATAGAAAATTTTCATTTGCAGACGCAACGTTCGGTCTACCATGGTACGTGAAGACATACTGGCTCCTGTACAACATCACCATTCCCGTAGCTTTCCTCATCACGGTTTTCTACTGGGGCGTTCTAAAGAATGGTAAGATTATACATTTCGTATTCATTCATCATCACCTGACCAGCAACCAGCGTTGTTCTCGGTACCCAGGGTACGCCTACTCCTTCTCCTCCTATTGGCTTGGCTTATGCGTCTTTTATGGGAGCAATTATAGTCTAACCCCGAGAGGGAAATTTGCGCCAGAGCTAGGGGCATCAATCAGCAGGTGTACCGGCTTGGAGGTGAGGTCAGCTTGGCAATGTAGGTCTTGGTAGGGCTCTGTACATCCATATATTTCATAATCCTCCTCTCCAAAACTACAAAGATTTTATCAACTGTTGTAATTTAGTATTGGATTACACAAACGTGTCGAACTAATTTACTTGTGAATATCTTTAACCTTGTTTCTAATTACTGAAGCTTTGTAGTCTTAACACAGTTTGTATTGACAGTCCCTTTACTTTAGATGTAAAAAGCTTTTATTTAGAAATAAGCACCTACATATTGTTATGTACTAATGGATGGAATTAAACTGTTCAAATCTACTTTCACCATCGAAAAGATCACACACTTCTTGATATCAAACATAAATTTTGCATGCTAGGTACTTAATTAGGTAGATTTCGATGAAATCGATCTACCTATTGGTTTTTAGGTAGATTTCGATGAAATCGATCTACCTATTGGTTTCTTGACTACTGTCGAATTTAAAAAAAAAATCTTCATAGGAGGTCTAGTTATGACCCCCTGAGTCCGAAATGACCACTGGTCAAAAATTTTATATATATATATATATATATATGTATGGTTCCACTTCCCAAAATTTGCGGCACTCTCACGGTCGCATTTTTGCCCCGATCGCTTTCAAACTGCGGTCAAAAATTCCTTGGGTGTAAACTTAGTTTAAGTTCGTGAACGGGTGGAATCCAGCCTAAGGGGACGGTAGGGCCTCACTTTTTGTGAAATCAGTTTTTCCTCAAAATTTCACGTTCCATGAAAGATATTCGAACCGTTCTAATTTTATCCCATAGTATACATGAATACCAACAACTTTTAATTAGAAACCTATAAGATTAAAACTTTAACTAAAAGTGAAGGGGGAAAAAACCAAAATTTTTCGGGAAAAAAATCATAACTTCTAAGCGGTGAACATTCTTGCTGTCGGAAACATTTTTAATCGATAGGCCATTTTTAAGTCTAAAATAAATGTCTGAAAAGTTTTTCGCTAAAAGTTACCGTTTTCGAGAAAAAAAATAAACATGTTAATAAAATAATATTAATTGCTTCACGAAATCTACCTGTGCGTTCCCCCTGCGGGAACGGATTTTTCCAGTCTCATCGTGGGAGGTAATCGCATCGGCATCAAGCCCCAAATTAAATATTTGGGGCTCGTGCTCGACGGCCGATGGGACTTCGGAGAGCACATCCGAAGTCTGGCCCCCAAGTTGAAGGGCACAGCGCTCGCTTTGGCGCGGCTGCTGCTCAACATGAAGGGGCCCGATGACTCCTGCAGGAGACTCTACGCGGGGATCGTGCTGTCCATGGCCCTGTATGGGTGCCCAATATGGGCGGAGGCCCTGAAGGCCAGAAGTGTGCGGATGCTGCTTGCTCCGCAGCGGGTGATGGCCATCAGGGTCATCCACGGGTACTGCACGTTCTCCTTCGAGGCGGCGAGTCTCCTAGCCGGAACTCCGCCATGGGACCTGAAGGCGAGAGCCCTTTTACAACTATACCAGTGGCGAAAGGAGGCGCGGGAGCAGGGACGCAACCCCGAGCCTCGAGAATTCGAGGCCGTGCAGTCCCAGCTCCGCCAGGCCATCATGGTGGAGTGGAAGAAACGACTTGGGCAACCATGCGCAGACACGCCGCAATAGCGGCGGTAAGGCCCATCATGGAGGATTGGCTAGAGAGGCGACACGGAAGCCTCTCGTACCGACTGACGCAGGTGATCTCCGGAAAGGGGAGCTTCGGAGATCTCCTGCATCGGATTGTTTTCTGTTTTTGTTTTCTCTATCACATAGCGCATGTCTACAGCTTAATATATTTTTAGAGTAGTTAAAACCGAAATTATAGAAGATATTAATATTTTATAAGCACAAATGGTTTAAACTAATCTACAAAGGTATAAAACTGTCAGTCCTATGTACTATAGAAAGAGCGATACTAGCGGGACTCTCACTCTTCTACTCCGACGTGTCAAAGCAAATGCTGGGTACTGTACGTCTTTTACATTTGTTTCATCAACATCTATATGTACTACACTTTCAACCATATTTTTTAGCTTTTCCTTATTATTTTTTCCTTATTGGTTCCATAAAAAAGAAAAATATTGATTTAAACTTCAGCCTCATTCGAAAATGCCGTAAATGATAAGCTTGAAGGTTATGACCAAAATTGGCCAACTTGTTTTGGCCGTTGTTGTTTCCTATTACGGGTGACTTATGTTAAGATAATGTTTAGTATCCTTGACCATGCCTAATACAAATATTCCAATTGTTTATCGATTCAGATACCTTCACATAATCAACCTGCAGAGTCCAGGAGCATTCATGGTCATAAATCATACTAGACAAATAAAAGAAAACAGACCTAAAATAATCCAGGATTTAATCTTCCATAGGACCCATTTCAGCACGGAAGCCATAAAGACGGTTTTTAAACCACACAAACACCACCAAGAGCTTTTTATTTATATAGGCTACCAAAAATATATACATACTCGTAGCACCCGGCTGTTTATTCGGCACATAGGGAAGAAGAGTGAGAGATCGATTTGCTTCGTAGTGTAGATCGTTCTCACTATCGTACATTGAAACCATTTTTTAAATAAAATATTGAAACTATAGCTTCGATTTTAACTACTCTATAAAAATATAAAGCTGTATTCTTGCGCTGTACAATAAGGGGAATACTCTTCCACCTCTTCTCGACGCAGCGACGCGACGTGCCAAATCTGTTGCTGCGCATAAGTGTAATTACTAAAACCTAATTTAATGGAAATCTTCATTTCAGCAAAGAAAAAAGTGAACTACGCTCCAAACCCGGTTCTGGATGTAATGCTGCACGGTATCAATTCAGCTGTCATGCTCATAGAACTACTATGCTCTGCACACCCAAGCCGCCTCATGCACGTAATGCAACCGCTCTGGTTCGCCGGAGCCTACATGCTATTCACCGTCATCTACTATTTCGCCGGTGGACAAGATCCGTGAGTAAAGATTTCTTCTACTACCATATACTAGGATCGGCCGGCGGTTGAAATTCGACCACAATCTATCCACCCATAAATTTTCACGTTCTCACCCTAACGACTCTCAGTCGCCTTCGCTGGTGCGGTTATGTTATGCGGCGACCATTTGACTACATAGGTAACAAAAGTTAAGCCATGCCACCTCCGCTGGGCCCCAGTAGGTAGACCCAAAAAGCGCAGGCTTGGTGTCGTAGAACATGACATGCGTGCCAATAATCTGACTACTATAGTTTACCAAGACCATGCGAAGTGAGGAAGTAAAAACCGGAAAGGGAACCCTGGACTCGGAAGCAAGAGCCTGCAAGAGATGCGACCAGGACCGGGACTAACGCGAAGATAATGACTCTAACGACTCTTAATTGCATTCTCCTGCATGTATTGCGATGAAACATACATTCATCTGCATATAAATATTGTTTTTAAAAACAACTATATATATACCATCGCGATTCGTCGAAGGAACACTCTAGAATACGAACTTACGTACGAGATGACGATCCAATGCGTATTAACATATAGATTTGAATTGGCCTTGTAATTAGTTTAATCAATAAAACTCTATCTACATCAATATATTTCTCGATATTTTTTTTAAGAAGTATGTCTAAAGGCCACTAAATATTATGTTCTTTAAGAAAACCAAGCAATGTTATGATAAATATCATAATTATATAAATAGATATGTTACAGGTATTGGTTAAATAAATAAATACGTTACTCAAATTTTGCAATTTCAAGTAGAAGATCTCGTGGGGCGGAAATCACACGGTGATTGTCAAACTTCGGGCCAAACTTAGATATTTTTGTTGCAGTATTTTTATTCAAAATTACAGACCTTAGGCTTTATGCATATTATTCGACGCGTCTTTATATATTGAGCAATAAATATGAAGAAAATGAAATCAAATCAAACGTCTTCGACGTCAAAAACACAAAAAAAATATTTTATATTTCAGTTTCTTTCAGAGTCTGGTTGTTTTATGTAAATATACAATATACCTATTGTTATTGTCACTCAAATGTCAAAGTCAAATACGCGTTACTCTGATAACTCGAAAGAAACAAGAAACAAGAAACAAAATCTATTCAGTTCTTCCCATTAACCAAACAAGATGATTGGCGAAAGAATTTTTTAAATCGGATAAGTGGTTCTTGAGTTATTGCGTAAACAGACATCCAGACATCCAGACCAACAGACAGAGCGACACAAAATTTTTTACGACTAAGACTAAGAATCATGTGAAACGTCGAGAAAAGTGATAAAAAATGGGTGTAAGATTTTGATTTTTTTTGCGTGATTTTAAGACTTCGGTTTCCACCTGGTTGGTGGCCCGAAGTAATTTATGTTTAGCTAAAACACTTTCTAGCTTTCTAAGCTAGATTAATAAATTTAATAACGTAACGTTACCAGTAAATGTTGATTAAATAATGGCCCATTGGTAGTTGGTAGTGATATTTTGTAGGTTAACGCAGAAAGTGTTATTGTACAGCAATAAATTCTATAGATAAGCGTAGGTAGCTTAGTGGTTAAGGAGTCGGCCGTACGACCAAAAGGTCCCGGGTTCGAATCCTTGCCATTACACTACCGACGTGAACCCACTTGTATCACATGCAATTTAACTCAGCTGAAGGGGCTAGCAGGAATACTAGTTACCAAAATTACTATTTCGGTTGATCTGACATCCTTGGCCCTGTAAATTTGTATTACCAATACATTAGTAATTGCATCGAAAACAGAAGGTCAAACATCGTTATTAAGTAAACTTCAAAAACCTTCCAACTAGACATTCGCCGATAAAGAAACTTCATCACATTATTAATCAAATAAAATAGCATATTGACGCTTTTGACGTACCTATGTAAATATTGACTTTAACGTAGCGAGTATTATAAGTAATAAATAAGTATTTGATAATTCTTTATGATACCTTTAATTTCGCAACTGCGTGTATTTTCAAAGACAAGCTTGCATCCAATGAAAAGTTCAAGATCAATATGATCAAATTCCAATCGATTGTTCATTTGGAGATTGGTGATAATAGTGATAATTATGCGTTTTGTAATCGGTGATCATTTGTTTAGAAGGTCATGACACTCAAGTTATACGACATTGATTGAAATAGGTAATTGTATAAAACCTTAACCAAAAATATTCAAGCAATATGAAAATACTTAAACAATAAAAAAAAGCGGCCAAGTGCGAACTCACCCATGAAGGGTTCCGTAGCAGCAAGTAACATAATAATGTTTTTTTTTTAATTTGTAAATGAGTTGATTGAATGAAAGGTTATTAGCGGTTTACGATTTACGACGTAATAAAAAAAATAGTTAAAAAAAACTAAAAGACACGTTTTTTATAGAAAACCGAACTAAAAAAATAGAAAATAAGTTTTAATAAATTTAAATTAAGAATAGGGTTAAAAATTTCAATAAATATAAATTAATAATAGTGTAAATAAAAAAAATGTATTTCATTTTAAAAAAAGCCTGGGGTGCATGGGTCAATAGATATAAATATTTTATTGACAAACATGAGTAGAGTGATTATCATTTTGATAATATATTAAAAAGCACCCCACGCTTTTTTAAAATAACTATACATATATACATATACATTTTATTTATTTACACTATTATTAATTTATATTTATTGACATTTTCAACCATATTCTTAATTTATATTAAAACTTACTTTCTAGTTTTTTAGTATTGTAAAATTTGTTAATATTAGATAAATCGTCTAAAGATAATGGTGGAAATTAAAATTTCTGCCTTATCGACTATAGATGAATAATCTGATAAAAAACTATCTCGAGGTTATTCATAGAAATTCAGCAGTATTACTGAAACTTCAAAAAGTGCTAAATTAATAACATGCTGCTGTTGCCACCTATTTCAGAGTTTATAATGTGACATTATTCGCTACTACGTGATACAAAGTTGACGGGTTAGATGGCGCTGTTATCAAATGTTTAGAGCTTTTTTAATTCAATAGTTTAAATTATTTTGCAAATTGAAAAATGGAATAATTTTATCAAATTAGTGTATTGTCATCGGTCCTCGATAAATCTACAAAGTTTGAACGAAATCTGGCCGCTTTAAGTGGGTCAAAATCGCGCCAAAAGGAGTCGGTTACAAACAAACATACAGGTGAAGCTAATAAAAAGCGTATAAAAACTACTTACTAGATCTCGTTCAAACCAATTTTCGGTGGAAGTTTACACGGTAATGTACATCATATATTTTTTTTAGTTTTATCATTCTCTTAATTTAGAAGTTACAGGGGGGGGGGGCACATTTTACCACTTTGGAAGTGTTTCTCACGCAAACTATTCAGTTTAGAAAAGATACACGTCTGTGAAGTTGGCATCTCAAATGTTAGCATCTCACAAATAAAATCAATATAAAGTCCAGCAGTCCAGTTCCGTCGATTAAACTATTAATATCGCGTTTTGAAAAAAAATACGAGAAAGTTCCAGAAGCCGTAACTCTTTTACATTTCACAGTTAAAGATGCTCTTCATCATCTAAAACTGTTTTCTAGACCAAACTCTGCACAGAAGGCTAGCATCTCACCTTTTATTGGATTTTTTAGGAAAAAAATGGATAAAAAAATACGAGAAAGTTCCAAAGGCCAGAACTTTTTTGCATTTCACAGTAAAAGATGCTCGTCTTCATCTAAAACTATTTCCTAGGCCAGAACTCTTCACAGAAGGCTAGCATCTCACTTTTTATTGGATATTTTATGGTAAAAAATCGTTGGAAAAATACGAGAAAGTTCCAGAGGCCAAAACTCTTTTGCATTGCATTGCGAGAGACGCTGGTCATCATCTAGAACCATTTCGCTAGTCAGACAATCGGAATTTGAGAAGATGCTGTCTTGTGCTTGCAAAGGTGGCATCTAGTTTCTTCAAACGCAATTTGATTAGTTTATCCCTCAGAACTATTGTTGTATCCTATTGAGAATATAAAACTCACCGGATTAAGACTCTTGTGTGGTCAGGATTTCGAAATGTGATGAGATGCTACCATGTGTTTGCGAAGTTAGCATCTCATTTTGTCAAAACTCAACTTTATCAGTTTAATCGCCAGAACTATTGTTGAAACTTGTTGAGAACATAGAACTCAACAAATTTAGACTTTTGTGCAGTCAGGCGTTCGTAATGTGATGAGATGCTATGATGTGTTTGCGAAGTTAGCATCTCATTTTTTCAAAACGCGATATTAATAGTTTAATCGACGGAACTATTGATAAAACTTATCAAGAACTGTGGAACTATGCTGGATGCCACTTTATATTGATTTTATTTGTGAGATGCTAACATTTGAGATGCCAACTTCACAGACGCCATAGATACCCCCCCACACATCCGGTTCACAGAATACATATACTTACCAAGTTTCAACAGCATAGTTCTTATAGTTTCGGAAAAAAGTGGTTGTGACATACGGACGGACAGACAGACAGACATGACGAATCTATAAGGGTTCCGTTTTTTGACATTTGGTAACGGAACCCTAAAAAGAGCATTACTGCTACAGAACACTTCATGGGCGAGTCCGACTCGCACTTGGCCACTTTTTTGTATTACATTGTGAATATATAGAATCGATATTATAACAAATAAGATAATTAATAAGTGATAATGAGAACAAGCGTATTCCTATCTTCAGGTCAACGTCTATACTTAGTTGCATATCTATACCTCTTTGTCACTTGCAGTCGTGCGTACCACGTGAAAATTATTTTTTATATTTTCAAAACGCTGGTTTTTAAATGTATGTATAAACATTTGGTCGGAGGGTTGTTGATAGTTCCAACATCAATGACTTCCAACATCATTATCACTTATTCGGTTAACCCTAACAAGGTTAACCGAATATGAGTTTCGCCTTGTTAACTATTCTGATCAGGCTATAAATAAGGAAACTAGCACGGATGATTAGTTAGAATGCGACATCTGTACATTAGGCTCATTTAATATGAGTCACTTAGCATTCAATATTGAATCAGCTTAAATAGTCGAGATAACAATGGGAAAACCTTAGATTTTACATGAGCAAGCTATGCTTATGTATACTCTAAGTTGAAAACATACAGTATGGTACGGTTGTAACCTCCTAAATGCCTACGTAGAAGTAGCTTTATAGAAATCCAATGATAAACTTCATAGTCCTATTAGTTGACCAGCATTTCTATCTATCACTAGGTATATATTCTGAAATAAATTCCTCCGCCGCTTCTGTCTGATCGCGAGAAACTTAAAAACGTATGACACGTACACTAAATAAAATATGGCAGTTTAACGACACTTGTTTCGGAACTAACGAAGTTTTTGCGCACTTTCTCTTGATTTTATGTTCCGAAGACGTAAGAATATATTATATTCTAGGACACATCCACACAGCATTATCCAGACCTAAAGTAAGCATAGCATAAACTTCAGACAATATTAAGCATGGCTTAACTAAATATTATTATGGATTCTGAATGCTAATGACTCAGCTACATTTTTAAATAAATTCATATTATGCACTAGCTGATGCCCGCGGCTTCGGTTTTTTCTAATATAAAAAACCGGATCAAAATCCGTTCAGTAGTTTTTGGGTCCATCGTGAACAAACGGACAAGAATTCCAAAAAATATATTTTTGTGTTCAGAATTGTTTTTTTTAATGTGTCCAATGTACAGACACACCTTATTTTCAATTTTAATATAATACCTATAGATAGATAGATAGAAACACCTGAACTAATTTAATGTTTAAGTTTTTTGTACTACATTTATGACGTCTGCTCGGTATGATGTGTTGTCTACTGTACATAATGTTACATAAATACATATGTTACTATGTGACCTTGTCGTTATTATTTCAAACATTTATCATTAATTCGCATATTGCATGAAATTGCATGGGAACTGAACAAAATAGCAGTGTGTATAATACGTATTGTCTACACAAAACACTAAACAATCGGTCATACTTACGCCATCTGTGAACTATTCTGTGATCATGTTTTTGTTTCTGTCATACTCGCGATATTTCTTGGGAATTACTCGGATTCTGTTGATTTTACACACTGCTATGATTTATTAGTATTAGCCAACCATTGATACTTACTTCAATTTATTTTTATTACTAAAGTAACTAGCCGTCCATGCACCGTGTTGCATTTTTATTAATTAACGACTTAACTAATAGATGATAGCTGTATTAGCGGACTGAAGGCCAATTCTTATAATTATGGACAATCGCTTTCATCAACGACAATCATATAAAAATACTTAGTTTATATATTTGGATGTCACCGCTTAGCCTTTTACCTACTATAACTTTTTGAAGTGTTAAGCCCGCAGCCATGTAGCGAGATATCGACGATTGCCAAAGAAAATTATAAATATTAGGGGTTTCTAGTTTTATTTGGTTCAGTATGTAAAATAAAAGTCAACCTTCAAAATGTCCTTACTTTTAACCTTGCCCACTGCCCTCTTTCGATCCAAAACTAAATAACAAGGGCTGAACTTAGGTTTACTAAAACCCCTTCAGAATCGCATATGTTTTATGTGAAGTATTCACGTGTCCAAGCGCTAAGGAAGCCAATGTGTTCTATTTTACTATACACCCATGACCAACATTCTTACCTATGCATGATCACGTAGACTTATATACCAGAGAAGCCAAGATGTTTTAAAGGAACGTCATTGATGTTAGAACTATAAAAAACCCTGTGACCAAATGTTTATACGAGTAAATACATATAAAAACCAGCTTTTTTATAATAAAAATAGATGATACTGATTTTAACGAAACAACCGTATAACACGTACTACCCTCTTACTAATAATGACTTCAATAGCATACATTTTGTTTGGTTTCTGGGAGTCCCGGAGACCCTGCCACTTTGTTTTTCCTTTTCCCATCCTACTCTCATCTGTTCGACTCTTCCCCGTCCTCTTAAGAGTTGGAAACGCGCGAATGTCTTCGGGAAAGTTAACTAGTATTTATCATGATATTTCAAATATAACTTGATTAAAACTCTCGAGCTCAACTAGTAACTTGACAGTTAATTAATGTTGCCCATACTTTAATGTATTTTTTAGTGTTTTTCTGTTTCAAATAAACAAAGTGTATTGTATTTTATGATATCGTGTTTTTTTTTAAAGAATATTAGTAACCGAAATTACTAATCTTCCCCCTAACCCCTCCAGCTTAATTGTTTGTGTTAGGAGTGGGTTCACATCGGTAGTGTAATGGCCAGGATTCGAACCCGGAACCTCTTGATCGTAGGGTCGACTTCTTAACCAATAAGCTACTGGAAGAAGCTAATATCAGTTTATCGGTTAGGAACCCACTCGTATGTTTCAAGACCTATTATGCAGTGATGACATACCGTACCTTTTTTTTTTTTATTGTGCGGAAATCCCTTCGGATACCCCCCGCCAGCTAGCGGGGGCAGTTATGTCGGGCTTGAACCGACTAAAACCGCACGCTGTCGGGTCTACAGACGCCGAGGTGTAAGGTTACCCATAGAGCATATCCCTCGCACTCCGACTGACTCTGGGCCATTCGCAGTGTCCCCTCTGATAACAGCAGAGGGGTACCTGGAGCGACCACCCCCACGGGCCTTGCAGGCCCGCCATACCACGACCCCCTCGTGCAATGTGGTCAGCTGGCCCTGAAAAGGGCCGGTTGGTCAGACTCTTGGCCGTTGACGTTGACGAAAGCTACTCCAGAGGAGAAATCAATGATGCGTCATCGCCCACGTTGTCCAGGGTGCACCAAACTTGGAGGTGATCCAACCAGTCGCACCCCTGACATATCGTACCTTTAATTTTACAACTGTGAACATTTAGTATTCCATATTGCATAAGTTATGCTGTGCTGTGTATAAATTACCGTATACTTTTTAATGTATTTGAGTAGCTATTCTGAAATTACCTAGTACTCCTAGAGAAAACTGTTAAGTTTTAGCATAACATTAAAGACACATTATACATGGTGACTGCTGATATGTGAACGACCATATATGTATTAGCTTAAACTCGAAGACGTAGACCTTGAATGTAAACCACAAATATGTACCGAAGCTAGTACGTATAAATATTTGCTGAATATAAACGCTGCCCTTTCGCAAACGACTAGATAAACTAGTAGAGAAAGATTTTACTACAGGTTGAATTCATGACGGTCCACATCCTACAATCTTCATTAATTTGATAAACTAAGACTAATCTGACGATAAAAACTAAACTAAACATACACTTAATTCTTCTGTTGTCAAAATACAGTAGTGTAGAATAGTAATGGATTGTTTCTTGTTTCAGCTGGGGTAACCCCTTCATCTATCCAGTAGTGGACTGGGCGAAACCCGAGCAGACGTTGGTAGTGATTACTTTAACAGCATTGTTCCTAGCGCTCATGCACCTAATAGTGGTTGGCGTAGCCACAGTACGCGACGCACTAGCCAAGTTAAGGCATTCAGAACCAACTGGAGTTTACAACGATGCGTTTACGCCATAATGTACATGACACAAACCATGGCAACTATAAATGAATCTAGAAGTTATAGAAGTCCGTTAACTCAAATCAATGTAACGGGTAGTTAAAGCTAACATCTAGACCATCAAGACGGTTCCAGTTGAGACAACCTACATAATGACCTAGATGTCCATTTTGAATATGGAACTAGAAAAGTTACAATGGATTTTAGTAGCTGTAGGACCGCAATAAACTGTACTCGTATCGAATGTTATTAATGAGTAGAGCTGAAATACTCATTTTAATCCAATCTTGATAAGATACAGAATATGGGACAGCACATTACAAGTGATCCCGTTACAAGTGGTACTGTAACGCAGTGGACTTTAAATATATTATTATTAAACTCTCAAAGCAAAGTGTTGTGTTAAAATGTGATATAAGTTAAAAGAAATTGTTGTAGATATAGACAATTTGTGTACTTATTATATTTATCGTTAACAATACGAAGGAATAAAGGCCGAAGTCCGCCAGGAACCCTGGGGTTATCCTTTCGAGGGCGTACCTTTTTTTTTTTTTTTTTACCGTACGGAAATGCCTTCGGATACCCCCCTGCGTGCCAGCGGGGGCGGTTATGTCGGGCTTGAACCGACTAAAACCGCACGCCGTCTCGGGTCTACAGACGCCGGGGTGTAAGGTTGCCCATAGAGCATATCCCTCGCACCCCGACTGACCCTGGGCCATCTCCGGTTTCGAGATGGCCCCCTCGGGTTTGGGAACCACGGGGGGTCCCCGGTAATGGACGCTTGGGAAGGACACCATGTGATTTTCCTCGGTTCGATTCCGACATACCCACCTTATCGCTGGCACCGGTAAGGTGGATGCCGTGAAGGTTTCCACATGTGAACTATAAAAACTGTGTCACCTTTTAAAGATTAAATGAATGTCTGTATTGTTTAGTTTTTGTATATATACTGTAGAATTAAAACCTAGGTTTGTTATAGAAACGCACTGTGATTTTAGCATAAGTTCATAGGTTATAATATTATTAATATGTACTTATTGACAGAAATAGGTTACGTATACATATTTATCTGTATCTTTATTCACCTGGTGTATGAGATAATAAACACGAAATTTATGATCCTCATTTATGAGATGTTATTTTTCAACGGAATATTTTAGATGCGTAATGAATAATGCCGTGGTATACCTAACTCTGCCATGATTCGAAACTGTATTTTCTTCTCATCACTCTTAAGTCTGCTGTATACTCTACATTTGACAGGCTTTTTTAAATGTAAGAACAGCACGTTAGTACAGCAGTTCAGAAATGAGCTATTTCTTTTTCGAAATACACCGCTGCTCCAGCGTGAAAAACCCTCACTGACGGTTTTCTGACGCTTCCATTAACGAAGCGGTTCGGCACCACGTTTGTTTGCCGCGCCACGTGAAAAAGCATCTGATGAGGCCATTAAGCTGAGGGATACCATTTTAGCATTATTGGTATCTGTAATGGTGTAACTCATTCCTGAGACTATACCTTTAGCTTACAATCAAGCGAGGTACAGACCATGACCGTTAAAAAAAACCGGCCTAGTGCGAGTCGGACTCGCACACCGAGGGTTCCGTAGAAAACCTGTAGGTATATAAGTAAAAGTTCACCCATCACGACAATCGAGTCATAGTTGTGGTATTTTTATTGCAAAAATATTTTGTTATTATATGATGTAACTAAAAATTTTAATTTGTTTTATTAATTTACAATTTTAATTAATATTGTTAATTCGTTCCAAATTTCAAGATTCTAAATTCACGGGAAGTACCCTGTAGGTTTTGATTTCCGTGCCAGTTTCGAAAATTTTGCGGAAATTTGTGGCATAAACGGCTGTATGTTTTGATTGCTTTGGCTTGGAAGTTTGATTTTTTCACAGCTCCAAGGGACCGTAGACCTGAGTATTAGATATAAATATCAGTTTAATACCTCAATGCGTTCCTGAGAAAAACGGTCTTGACAGACGGACGGACGGACAACGAAGTGATCCTATAAGGGTTCCATTTTTCCCCTTTGAGGTACGGAACCCTACAAAAAAAGGTTTAGTTCACATTTTTCAGTTTGCAGCGAACATTAGTATTGATCAGGTTGTCCTAGACCTAGAGATTTAGTGATGTGTCCTGAAGTGTAGGCCAAGAAGGAAGAATCTTGGCTGTAAACGTGTACGCTTGTCTTCTTGACATTGAACTCTACTGATTATATCATCATCATACTAGTGCTCATCCCAATTGAATTCAAAGGAAGCACTGTGGTCCACTCTCCTACGCTTTCTACTTCTGATGTGGCCTATCTTGGCTTTCTGATGGCTGTTTGACGGTTGACCCCCAACACCGAGAGGAAAAAATCATCAGTATAACAGCGTAATTGTAACAAGACTCATCATCTTCTTCTCTCGTGTTCGGGGTCCGCTTTCTTACTCTTCCTTATCTACTTCGCACGATCTGGGGCATCCATGGTAGTGAGCTCATTGACACGCATCTCGTCCCTTACGACGTGAAACCAGCACTTCTTTAGCCTCCTCCTCCTACCAGGTCCCGGCGGAAGTGCCATGGCCAGACATTTGTTCCATCAGGCGATTGTCGCAAAACGTGACCGCACCAGCGAAGGCGACAATCCTGTATTTTATTTCTATAATAAGTAATATACATTAAATTTTTAAGCATTTGAAACAGCAAAGATTGCTAAGTCACGGTATAACTCCCCCTTCTATATCCGAGCGCCATCCCAGGTGCATCACAAGCTCTGCTTTGGAGCCTGGGTTCCGCTGTCCTGCTGTTCCCTTAATTAGTTTGTCTGAATTTTATGGGAGCGACCCCCCAACCCCAAGAGGAAAGCCTGTATCTGAGCCTCGTCCGCCAATCAGCGGGTTGCTGATTTTTCAATGCCTGTAGCAGTATTATTCATGTAAGGTAAAATTATACGACTATAGCTTGGCCAATTCATATATGACACTTCCACGGACCATGGAAACTTGAAGGCCACGGCCGTCCAGCGCGCACGTTTCACCAGCTTCCCTGCCTTACGCTCCTTATCCCGCGCGAACCATGCAGTGTCACGCATGAATTTGCCAAGCTATAGTGCGGTTCCGGGTAAGGAAAAAAATTAAATGTTTCTTCTTATCAATAACACCTAATGTAGCAAAAATGTGTGAATCATCTTTGACTATAATCCACAAATAATCAAATACGATATAGATAACAGTATTTTGCGTGTGTGACTGTCGTCAACAGTCGTCCGGTCGATAAATCACAACTAATTATTTAATAAAGAAAACTAAATATTATGGGTCGCGTTGGTAAATATTGCAGCAATGAGTTTTCAAAAAACAGTTTTCTCTTAAGACACCAGAGCGTATCAGACTTCTACTTAAGTTGTTTTCAAAGAAATCAGTCACCGGTACCTCTACTTATTATACGGATTATTATTTTTGTGGGATGTACTTCTACATTGATAGCTTCAATGGTCATTACGGCCCAAGCAATAAAATTTGGTTTGTGGTTTATATTTCTGACCCACTGGGGGTTGATTTTGAACACCTTGAACTCGATGTTCGCTTTAGTCGTCTCTATGAAGGCGTCCTGTCAGGGATCTATCGGTGAGTAAGCTTAGTGTACCTTTTTTTTTTTTTTTTTTTTATCGTGCGGAAATCCCTTCGGATACCCCCCCGCTGGCCAGCGGGGGCGGTTATGTCGGGCTTGCACCGACTAAAACCGCACGCCGTCTCGGGTCTTCAGACGCCGGGGTGTAAGGTTACCCATAGAGCATATCCCTCGCACCCCGGCTGACCCTGGGCCATCTCACCACTAACAGCATCGCTCATCCTGTCTCCTCTGAAAGCAGAGGAGTACGGAGAGCGATGTGTTCCCGCCACGTTGGGTATTGGCCGACGATCAATGCCAACCCTATGAAGGGGTGAAGGGGAAGCCATTGACCGCCGCCCAGGGTGTACCGGCCGCTCCGATTCCGTTCCCCCCGGACTGCAGCGGGATCGGAATCGGAGCGACACTCGAGGAGGTTACCCAACACACACCCCAGCTTAGTGTACCTATATACATTTTCTTAAACTGTATCCTATACATAATATAATCGTTCCAATTATCTATAAGTGATTTGCACACATTTTTCAAAGTGCATTATCAAAGTTACATTCTGAATAACTCTTTTATTCGATTTATATGTGTAGGTATACAATCGACTAGTGTGCACTCCAGGCAACTAGGAACTATGTGGAAATAAATAATAATATTTTCTGTACCAGTTGTACCATAATACTTATGTTATTAATTATTCTTAACTATATATACTTATTGAAATAAAGTACCTGGGTGACCGAGCTTTGCTTGGTTTTTTTTCTTTCGACGTTTTCTAAAACTCAAGCAAGCTAGATCGATTTATCGCCTCCGAAACCCCCAGCATTTCATGAAAATCGTAGTAGCCATTTCCGAGATTCAGATTATATAAATATTTAATTCTTGTATATATATATATATATATATATATATATATATATATATATATATATATATATATACAAGAATTGCTTGTCTACAGGTATTAGATAGATAGATGGATAGATAAGAAAAGTATTTTTCAATTAACAGTGGCATTACTAAGACAAGCACTAATGTTGTAATATACTAACTGTAACCACATAATAGATCTGTAACCATTTCTGCGTAATATTCTTAATTTCTTTTCCATAAGAACCTTCTACAACTTACACAAAAAAAACGACTACACAGATCTATTATGTGGTTACAGCTAGTATATTACAACATTAGTGCCTCTATAATTGACCATTAAAAACATCTGCATGAGGTAACCGATAGAAGCAGTATTCATTCACTTTATTAGTTTTGGTTCATATTCATGGACGGGTGGATAATAACAAAAATATATTTTGTTCGTTTCCAATCCAAATCAAAAAGGCTCTAAAACATGACCGTATATGTGAAGCAGAGTAGAATCTGTATGTGATTGCGAGTGAAACCGTATAATACAACTGTCAGCATGCCTACAATAACAAGCATTATTAATATTTATTACTTGAAGCGACTGCTAATACCCGGTATGACCACCAATTACTTTATCTTAAACAGTGATAAGTAATAACTATCGATTGACGACGATTTACGTGTGTGTATGTATGCACCCACGTGTCGCTCATTATTATACGATAACAATTATTTGAACAAAACTAAATCAAATATTTATATACTTATCTAATAGCACGGCTAAAACAAATATTAAATACAGATACACCATCATCTGCGAAATCAATGAGACGCGAGCTCGAAATCAATTTCATCTTGTTTAATCCGAGAGTCAATCCCGGTTGCATCTAAAGCTTGCAATTTAGAGCACGAGGACATAGGCCTGTTGTAAAGCACCCGATCTTCCGCCTTCAGCATCCAGTCGTCAGCTAGCTTTTTTCGGTAGTCAGTTTATTTGGCTGGGGGGCGTCCCACTATCCGTTTACCTATTTGCCGTCTCCACTCTGACTCGTTTGCGGCCATCGGGCCGTCAACAGATGTGGTCAGCCCATTGACACTTCAGTTTGTTGCGAATTATATTAATAACTCCAGTTTGCTACGGCACCCTTAGTGTGCGAGTTTTATTATACATTGTATTACATGTAGCCTTTGGAATCAAGTTTAATTATTAATTTTATCTACACCCATGCTTTAAATCCTCTATAAAAGATTCTGAAACAGTTAGCTTATTGCCAACATTAATACATCCAATGTCATAATAACCATAATATCATCCGAACGGGTGTTATAATGTTGTATGAAATTTCATAATAACACGCCTTTCGCTTTTTCAATCTCTTCCGCGCAAAGGGTTACTCATCAGACAGCCAAATTCTTAGCGCTCGATGCGTGGAATCTGTATGAGTTTCAAAAAAAGAACTGTCATTCACGCGCGTTGCATTGCACTACCACAGCGGCGCGCGGCGCGCCGTAAAAAAAAATTAAAGCTTATTCGTTCGAATTCGAAATCCCGCTATATTTCTTCGCTATTATTTATGCAAATTGTTTTGTTTACTTACGAAAATGAGCGATTCAAGTTTTGATAACACACCTCCAGACATTTCGAATGCAGCAAAGGACATTTCTAACAAATTACTACCCGAAAAATCTAGAAAACAGTATGAAAAGGCGTACCAAGATTTCATGAATTGGAAAATATCAAAGGGCAGTACATCATTCTCTGAAGATGTATTATTAGTTTATCATGGGTGTAGATAAAGTCTTGTATGCAACTGTATAATTAGGTATTAAAACACTCATGTGATACTATTATCACACTCAGCTTCGCTTCGTGTGATAAACCCACATTCATGTTTTAATACCCCTCATTATACCACAGTTGCATAAATAACTATTATCGAGGTTGCAAAATACAAAATCCAACTTTTGCTTGGTCTTGCCTCAGATTCAATTTAGAATTGTGTATCGTATCGTTATCCTATTGTTTAGATTCGTAGTTGGTACCTAAACGGTGTAGAAATAAATATTCGTACTAGTACCAATGGTGTGTTAATTAACGTAATGGCGAGGCCGCACACCTAGGTATTAATAAACTTGTCGCCTTTTAATGTTCACACGACAGCTCAAGTGTAAATATTGCATTCCGAAAACCATGTGGAGCGAATTATTGAAGATCTCAAGGTTACGTTTTATTGACGAGGACTTAAATGAAACCTATACGGTAGAAACAATACGGTCCCCAACTCCGCGGTTCGGTGCTTTCTGCTGGAATGCTCTGCCCGCGCACGTGTTTCCTTCTTCTTACAATCCCGGGTCCTTCAAGCGGGGCGTGAAAAAGGATCTGTTGAGGCCGTCAAGGTAGGGACCACCATTTTAAGATCATCAGCATCTGGGATGGTGGCCCAAATCTTCTGGACCTCACCCTAGCCTCTCATCCAGCGGGGTCAATTGACGGATTGAATATTTAAAAGAATGAAATGTTAAATAAATGTAGTGCGTTTGGTTGATACTATACATATAGACCAGACCTTCATAAATTAACTTTAATATTCTTAAAAGTAGTTCTAATAATGTTGTGGTCTGTGGAAAATGTTTCTACTACTCACGTATTGCTTCAATACGTCGTACGTAACTTGCGTAAAATTTGTATTTTTTTTCATGCATAAACCAAAATTTTGCATAGGATTGTTGTTAGGACATTCATATTATCACTTGGTAAGATGTAACGCAAAGTTTTATTCCAAGGTCTACTATCCACGGAGGCGTAGTTTCATAGACGCGTATTCCTCATTTGGTTAAACAAGTTTAACCAAGAGTTTTTATGATTCGTTGAGAACAATGCAAAACTCTTGTTGTAGGCAGGTACTGTTGTTACTTCTGTTTTCTCGTTGCACGACTTTAATCCTAACCTTGAATCTTATTCGCAAATAAGAATACTAGGATCAATTATTCATATAATTCAAACATATATCTTAAAAGGAAATACAAGCCCAGGGTCACTTCCGTAACTAATGCATATTTAGCAGTCTCTCATGTATTCCAATCTAAAAACTTCATAGTAAGTTTTTAGATTTCACTAAATGAAAGACTAACATAAATATTTATACGAGTAGAAACGAACCCTTGCACTTATTCTTCTGGATTCTTTGAGAGCGATAATATAGTCAACTTCAAAATTTATTTTTTATTACGAAATAAGAATTATATTCAATCATTAAAAAAATATACGTAAGACAATAAGATGTACTTATAACAAAAATACAATTTAAAGCTAATCTTCTATATATATAAAAATGAAACCCGTTTTCCGTTGTCACGACATAGCATGAAAACGGCTTGACCGATTTGGCTGTTTTATTTTTTTGTAGTTTTCTACAAAAAAATACAAGGTACAAGGTTCTTACGGAAAAAAATATTAAGAAAATCTCTCAGAATTTTTTTTTTCCTGCGCACACCGTACGGTTTTAGTCGATACACGACATAACCACCCCCGCTAGCCGGTGGGGGGTATCCGAAGGGATTGATCCTCCCCAAGTGTCCGTTGCCGGGCACCCCGGGTAAGCCCTTGAATTCAATACATGGCGGATCATTTTGACGTAGCGAAGCATGTACCGGGCCGCTAGTTATAAATAAATGCAAAGAGAACTAAACCTAAAAGATAGAAAAATATTTATGTACATACATGCGTCATAGAACTCCTCCGCATCATCACCGACTGCTAATGTTCCCAGAAGACTGGCAGCATTACCACGTTGAATGGCAATGCTAATTCTTTGTGCAAGATGAAGTCCAGCCTTCTGGTCACGTGTAGCGTCGATCAGCCGCTTTGCCAAATTTTTGTAGACAAAACGGCCACTTGGACCCCATGACCCCAACATCTCAACCCCAAACGGCTCAAAAACAAAATCCCCTACTGGGTTGGAGTATTTACGCCGTTTGAGGCTTTCGGCTTTTGCCAAACTTTTAAATAGTGTCATACCATATCCGTCATCGTTTTGGTTTCAATTTACTACACTACATACCCTGAAAAAAACTGACTTCAAGAACCAAAAAGCCATTACAAACAGGCACTGAAACAACAACACAAAGAAAAATAACTGAATTACAGATTTAATTCAAAGGACAAAAATACAGTTATAATTTTCTGTTGAAATTGGTCCCTCGAATGTCCTTCAATTTTTACGTTGTGATTTCAAGTCGGTTTTAGTGTTTTTATTACATTTTTACCTATTATTCCCTCTAACGCAAATTAATTCATGAGATCCCGCACCCGTGAGCTTAACCAAATTCGATGTTAAAGGAATTTGCTTGTAGCTACTGTAAACTGTGGAGGAGTGCCCTTGACTGTTCTTCGTCTTCATCATCAGACCCCTAATGACCGTCACAATCCATATAGGTGTAAAGTTCTTATCAATACAAATTATTCAAGCTCAAACACCAGGTAATTGCTGTAAATCGTTGAGGGGTTCCCTCGACTGTCTTTCGGCTCCATCATCAGATCGAATTCAGACTTTTATTAAACACTAGTGCTTTAAAATACTTAATGAAAGAATTAACAAACGCACTAGTTACCATTAGGATTTTCGATAATTTCTCTGGGATGCCATCATCAGATCCTGATTCTAATCATGGAACACCTTTATCATCTTTTATTTTACAACCAAAGATAATAAGTTAAAACGAAAATAAATATAAATTTGGGAACAAACTTTTATGAGTCTAGATTTCATGAATTTCAATTTATTTAATTTATCATATTTGTAAGTGAGATTTGATCCTTATGATTGCTCCTTACGATTGAAGTTATACATGATCATTAACACCCACTTCATACCACTACAACCCATACATTCACCCCATTTTTAATCGACTTCAAAAAAGGAGATAAAGTTTTCATTTCGACAGTGCGAATGGGCTCGACCGTAGAAATAACAGTTTCACTTAATATTACTTTAAAGTAACATTTTGCTGCATTACGAATGGTTCATGAGAGAAACAATAACATAAAAACAAAAGATTTCTGTGATGCAGATTTAAACAAGAATATAAATATTGAAATATATGGTTTTATTATTTACAGATGAGACTTCATCACTGCCTTGGTATATAAAAACGTATTGGGTGTTTTACAATATTTCTACACCTTTAGCGTTCTTCATAACCATATTCTACTTTGCTTTGCTCACAGATTTAAGTAAGTTTGATCATATTATTATTTATATCGGTGACGCTTATGCCTCGCTTATACTTTTATTTTACCTCAATAAAGCGTTCACGTCAGAAAATTTATTACTCGGGTCTCAGAATTTAGATTTTCAGTGTCTCAGTGAACACAACGTTTCACTGCGAAAAACAAAAAATGTATAAAGCACCCTTTATGCTTTATACATTTTTTGTTGTGGGCTACGTACACTGCTAATAATCGTAATATTCTAGGAATGCTATATATATCCAAACCTTATCGCGCAAGCTTTCCTCTCGGAGTTAGGGGTAAGATGGCAGTTGCTCCTATAACACTTAAGAAACCCAAAATATTGAAAGGGGAAGCAGGAGAGCTGACCCCGAGTTCCAAATTGCAAGCTTTGAATGCAACCGCGATTGGCAGTCGGATACCAACCATATAGGTAGTTCGATCAGAATTAATTTATCTATGGTATTTCAGGTGACACATACGGCATGAACGCAGTGCTAGACATATTCGTCCACCTGGTGAACTCGCTGCTAATGCTGGCGCTCGTGGTCTGCTCACGGCATCCCACTCGACTGCTGCACTTCTACTGGACGCTCTGTTTGGGATTGATCTACATGATCTTCACCGTGATCTTTCACTTCTCAGCAGCTAAGAGTCCGTAAGTCATCGACATAAGTATAATTTAGGAAAAGTTTTATATTTGCTTGTTAGTAAATATAGATGTTAATAATGAAATATCTACATTATCAGCGTTTATCTACTCTTCATTCTGGAATACATTTTTATACAAATATGCTTATCTGTCCCATCTTTGCTCTAGATCAACAGACAGACAAGCAAATATAAAAATTACTGCTAAATACTGTTAAAAAACTTGAGGTGTCTAACACATGACGTGGGTATCCCGCGAATCTATGGATCCTACACGTTCTAGCTAGAATATCCTCAATAGTTGGGTACACTACACCCATTTGATTCTAAATCTATACTAATATTATAAAGAAGTAAAGTTTGTGTGTTTGTATATTTGTTAAATTGTAAGGGGTAATCTCGGGATCTACTGAACCGATTTTAAAAATTCTTTCACCAATAGAAAGCCACATTATTGCTGAGTGTTATAGGTTATATAAAAAACCGAAAAATAAAAAGGATTTTACGTGGTAGTCCGTTTTGCAAAGTGAATCGGAGAAAAAACGGTCGAATGAAAGCGTTTCTTACGAACGCTGCCGCAACTATGAAAGATATATTTTTGAGTTCTAGAGAAAAGATGTGGAGCTTGAAAATGTCTACAAAAAAGTCAACGACAGCATATGTCTAACTTTTATATTTAAGTTACAAAAAGTAGTTTTTTTTATATTAGTATAGATAATTTAATTTTTAATATTTATAAAATAATTTAAATCGTTAGGTCATATTTATTAGTCATATTCCCAAAAATTATGTATCTATGAAAATAAGTAAACTTCGAGTTTTGCTTCACCACGTACGTGGCCCCACCTCATTTCAGGACTTAAGAACTGTGAACGGAGTTGTCAAAGAAACATACCAAGCTGCTTGCCGTGAGAGAGGTTTGTTAGAAGACGATAGCCAGTGGGAAAACACTCTACGAGAAGCCTCAATTTCTCAATGTCTCTTGAAGTTGAGGGAGTTGTTTGTGGTGATATTGTTATTTTGTTACCCATCTGAACCACTCAGTTTGTGGGAAAACTTCAAAGACGATTTATGTGACGACATAAGACATAGAATACGACAGCAGAATCAGGATTTCACTTTACCCTATAATGATGACATGTACAATGAAGGTCTATTACAAATAGAAAATAGACTTTTAGAACTAAATGAGAAAACCTTAAATGATTTTGGTTTACCTTCTCCAATTCGGCCACATAACAATGCATCAGACATAATACTGATACGTTCGTACGATACCAATGAGTTGTCAGTTTTTATTAATGAAAATATACTGAAATTAGTCAGAGACCAGAGACAAGCTTTTGATGCAATAATTGACAGTGTGCTAAATAACAGAGGTTTAATTTTCTTTCTTGACGCCCCGGGAGGCAAAACGTTTCTTGCAAATTTGGTATTGGCAAAAGTAAGACAATCTGGGAGAAATGGACTAGGCGTTTCCTCTTCGGGGATTGCCGCTACTCTGTTAAATAATGGTAAAACAGCACACTCCACCTTTAAGCTACCTCTGACAGTCTCACTAGAGCAACAGTCAGTTTGTTCCATACGTAAAAATGGGCCACTCGAGAAACTTTTACAAGAAACGTCTTTAATTATATGGGACGAATGTACCATGAGTCATAGAGCTCATGTTGAAGCAGTAAACCGAACGCTCAAAGACCTCAGAAACTCTGATGCTGTAATGGGGCGTTACTTTTGTTTTCGCGGGCGATTTTCGGCAAACACTGCCTGTAGTAACAAAAGGAACACGCGCCGATATCATCAGAGCATGCTCAAAATCATCTCACTTATGGAGTTCGGTTGCATCTCTCAATTTAAGAATAAACATGAGAGATCATTTGAGCGACAACGACGATGACGACTTTCCGCGTCAACTACTCAATCTTGGCGAAGGAAAAATTGTCTCTCCTAACACCAACAGCAATTACGTTAAACTTGACGAGACATTAGGACACATATTGCACAGGTTGGAACATCTTATTGACGCAATATATCCCGGTCTTGAAACTTTATTGGAGAGAGATTATCATTGGCTTTGTTCTAGGGCAATAGTGTCACCCAGAAACGATACAGTGAATGAAATAAATAAACTTATTTTATAGAAAATTCCCGGTCAGGTCAACCACTATAAGTCTATTGATACGGTGTGTAATATTGAGGATACAGTGCACTAGCCCCAAGAATTTTTAAGTTCTTTGAACCCTTCTGGCTTACCTCCTCACGACCTTGTGTTAAAAGTTGGTATTCCTATCATGCTATTAAGAAACTTGAGCCCTCCCAACATGTGTAATGGGACAAGGCTGCTTACAAAACAGTTACGGGACAATATAATCGTGGCGACCATTCTCACAGCGCCAGCAGTGGGACAACTGGCTTATATTCCGCGGATACCCACTAATTTACCCATACCGTTTAAAAGGCTACAGTTTCCAGTGAAGATCTTTTTTGCCCTCACTATTAACAAGTCACAAGGTCAAACATTCTCTCTGGTGGGCATTGACCTGAGAAAGCCGTGTTTTTCCCATGGGCAGTTATATGTTGGCTTATCTCGGGTTGGAACTCCTGATAGACAATATATTTTGCTACAAAATGATAACATTACATCCAATATAATTTACAGAGAAGTTTTGAACAATTAAAATTACCATAACCAAACTAACTTTTCCCGCGACTTGGTCCTCATGGAATTCGTTTATCGCAAATCCCGCAGAAAATGTTTTTTCTTTCGGATAGAGTTACTTTCGAATTTTGTATTAGCATGCAAATACAAACTATACCTACGTATATCCCTCCTTTTGGCAGTTAGAAATTAAAACATAACACTCTGGACTAAAAAATGATTATTAACATTATGTCCAACGAAGTGGGCACGGGTCAGCTAGTTTAGTATAAAATTGTATTAATATGTTCCAACTTTTGTATCTGTAATAAATCATCATTCATGATAATTAAACCAATTGTCTGTCACATGTTCTTTAATAACCTAATAAATAATCCAGTCCTACATTAAAATACATTAAATTTAACATTGCACATGAAGTCTCTGTATATTTTGATATAATTATATGTTAAGCTGTTGCAAGTTGTAAAATTGTTGTAACTCTACCTACCTAATTAGACAAAACACTTACATTATTTATGATATGTGGTTTTTAAAAGAAAGCCAATTGTTAGGCAAGGTGAAGCCCGAGGCGGTAGTCGCACATAAAAAAGCCTTTTAAATGCCACTCTATAATTTTTTTGGGGAAGTTGGAATCTTAATTAGATGGTAGGTATACGAAACCCTAGATGGGTCATCATATCAAGAGCACAAATATTGAGTGTTAGATTAAACCCACTAAAGTCAATTGCTAACAAGGCGTGTATATGTGTATAATCTGTTTGCGTTTATTAGATGTGGGCAGGAATTCTGCGATCCTTTAAGCACTAATAAATTTCAAATCCCGTATATCGTTCACGGTACAGAGCAAGTGCAGCTAACGTAAACCTCACATTTTACGTGCCTTATATAGATACTCAACAAGAACAACAATTTAATTTCGTCAGACAATCAAATAGAATAAAACATACTTTTTCTTTACAGTTTCGACACGGACTGGATATACCCAATGGTGGACTGGAGTAAACCGGGACAAACGATAGCAGTAGTGGTTGGCTCAGCCGTGGGACTGGTTATCATGCATATCCTCGTAGTAGCCATTACTCTCCTCAGAGACTGGCTTAGCCGAAGTTGCAGGAACATATACTTTTACGTCTAACTAATCTATGATAGTTATTTTCGTTTTCGTAGTAATGGAAATATTTGTTGACAATATTAAGTTAGTGTACAGAAACTACAGAAAGTTGACATTAACAATAGTTATCGTTAATTGCTAAGCGTCAATAATGGGTTGTGTGGAGTGTAGATGCTGTATACATAAGGTGTTTATCAGTGTCGAACCTACTGGGAATATATTACCACTAATACTCATTAAGAGATTGCTATAATAAATATGTATGAAGTTGGATTAAAATTTAGCTATAATGCGCACAGGTATTAGTATGCATGTTGCTAGTATGCAACAGAAGTTTGCTGTGCTGTGAGCACACTAGCACAGCAAAACAAACGTGGATAGTATAATCAACGACAAGAGTTGTATAGTACTAAAAAAATTACACGCATTTTTTGCATTGGAATACATGTATCAATACATGTACCCTGCGTGCCGGTACTGATCTTAATGAGACGTATCACCTCGTACAGTGTGATATAGATGCGGTAGTAAAATGGTCCCATGATAATGGAATCATACTGAATTCGGCCAAAACCAAACTTCTGGTTATTCATTCGCCTTACTTGCGTCCTGCCGACTCAATCAAAGAAGAATCAAAGAATCAATTTCGTTTATTCAGTTTAGGCACATAAAGAGCACATATGAATGTGAAAGTTTTACAATTGCGTTTGTCAAAATTATCAAAAAGATGAAAATAAATCATTTGAAAATGATTCTTTCGCTGGTTAGGTAGTTGGATCTACTGAGAAGAGACCAGCAAGAAACTCAGGTAGATCATCGTTATGCTTTCTTTTTTATTTATTTTTTAATATATAGTTTTGTTTTATTTATAATAAATACGTGCGAGAGCAAGAGTTAAGAGTTAATTAGGTTGACCATGCATTTTTATCATTAAGATATTCATCTACTTTATAATAACTTTTTTCATTAAACCTTTTTTCACTTCTATTTTAAATTTATTAAGTGGCAGGTCAACCAAATCCTGAGGGATTTTATTAAATATTTTTATACATTTGCCTACAATCGAATTACCAACTTTATGAAGTCTGAGTTTTGGCGCTGTAAGCTTATTTTTATTTCTGGTATTAAAATTATGTTCGTCCGATTTTTTTTGAACAGATCTAGGTTCTTCCGTACATATAAGATGTTGTCGTACACATATTGGGAAGCAACAGTTAAAATATTAATTTCTTTAAATAATTCCCTCAGCGAGTCACGGGGTCCGAGGCTATAGATTGCTCGTATAACTCGTTTCTGTAATATGAATATAGACTCAATATCGGCAGCTGAGCCCCACGGCAGCAGACCATATGACATAACGCTATGAAAGTAACTAAAATAAACTAATCGTGCCGTTTCCTCGTCAGTCAGTGACCTGATCTTTCTAACCGCATAGGCAGCTGAGCTAAGTCTACCTGCTAAGGCTGTGATATGAGACTCGCATTCATACTTGTATGCTCATAGCTTCACATGTCTTCATAACAACTTAATTGGTTGTCAGTGTAACCCTATAGAAAGAGTATATTGTGTAACCTACCTTGGTGTCAAAATTGATGCAAGCTTCTCCTGTTCGTGTCATATTGAATTCTTATGTAGTAAGTTAAGAGTGATTCTGGGTCAATTCTATCACTTAAGTTTTAAAGTGCCTAGTGAAACATTAAAATTATTGTATTTTGCATTAGTAAGTTCTATTTTGGATTACGCTCTTGACAGCTTATGGTTTAACGTTTAAAACTTATATTAATAAATTAGAGGAGCTACAGATTCGATTTTTAAAACTGTTAGTATCCAAAAAAACTAAGGCTAAATGTAAAGGCGATTATTCTAAATTATTCAACATAATGTAAAATACTTCCCGTTAGTGTAAAACAAAAATAGTCAATCACAGTATTGACTCTCGTTCTGTGTCTTCAGGCAAATTTGAAGTACCGAGAGTAAATAATTATTTTGGAGATAGAACTTTAAAAAAACGTATACCTTACCTACTAAATAGTTTGCCTGAAGACATAAGGCGAGAACCAGACATGATTAATTTTAAAAATAAAGTTAAAAGGTACTTGCTTTCAACTATCACAAAGTGATGGTTTAAAGTAGGTACCTGTTTATTTATCTGTTTGAACAAATTCACCTACTATGAGATGAGACTCACCAGATCCTGCAGACAAATTGTGTAAACAGTTTTGTAGGACCAATGTCTACACATGTGTATACATTGTAAGAGTAATAATAAATAAATTTAAAAAAAAACGATGTGTATGCAGTTCTGTTGTGTATTCTGTGGGGTAGGTAATTTTATATAAAATGAGGCATTATTTCATAGAAGACTGCCAATTTGAATCTAGTTGACGCTCACATTGCTGTTAACAATTGTCTCAATCAGCTAAGACTCTTATTAGTGTAAATTATTTTTTTCGCACATTTAATTGATTTCAATATTTAGTTGGCTTCGTTTTAAAACTTTGTAGCATGTTGTAAGTAAAATGATTAAAGTCCACAAGATAAATATCTCTAGGTAAAAAAAATAGCACTAGTGTTCACGTGAGTCATGGAGTGATTTGAAGATGAACACCTAATATATCGCAACGTTTCACCAGGGTGAAATAATTTCAAGCTGATATGAAGAAAGAATAAATACAAGTTTGTTCATCCAGGTGAATATTGGGGAATATATTCCCCAAGCAGGTAGTCCACAGAAACTGTTTCACACGTCACGTAGCTTGTTTCCTACATTACCATTATTGTACAATAAAAGTAGGTAAAAATTCCATAGTGTTCACGTGATTGATGGAGTGATTCAACGTGGACACCTTAATATATTCAAACGTTTCACCAGGGTGAAATAATTTCAAGCTGATATGAAGAAAGGATAAATACAAGTTTGTTCATCCAGGTGAATATTTAGGAATATATCCCCCAAGCAGATAGTGCACAGAAACTATTTCACATGTTACGTAGTTTGTTTTCTACGTTACCATTATTGTAAAATAAAAGTAATTTAAGTACAGTAATCTAAGAATGACTGATACTTATTTAATCTTTATTCAACATACTCGTACAAATAGGTGTTATTATTTATTTTTAAATTTAGCAGTAGTGTGTAAGAGAAAAGAAGATAAATAATTAATTTTTCATTCATTATAAATGTTCTTTTATTAGTGGTCAGTCAATGTCAAAAAAGGTACGACTGCCGGTTCATAACGGCGTGCTAGTTCCCACATAATGTATGGAAGTAAAAGTTGGGTATGGCAGAAAAACCATGAAAGTAGAGTGAATGCAGTTGCGATTTGGTCATTGCGCAGTATGTGTGAAGTAAGGTTGACTGATGGGCAGAGGAGTATTGTATAGAGTGAAGATTTTTTTTTTAATTTTTGTTTTTTTTTTAAGTTATATTTTATAAAAAAATCATCTCTTAAATATCTGAAGTACCTACCTACTTACATCAATATTAAGTATGGGTGTTTGCATACACCACCCCAAACCTAGAGGGCAAAAAACCTGAGCAAAGCTCGGTCGTTCTAGTCGCATTTAATATACTAACGGACCCGGGAGAAGTCGTCTTGCCCGGCAAAGCAAAGCATCGATAATCGACCTCCGCGCGGGTGGAGACGCGGGCATCAGCTAGTTATATATATTAAGATATTGGCTCACTGTAGCACAAGCAAAAGTTACCTGTGTATTTCTGTCAGTCTTGGAACAACACATCTAATGCAGTATTTTCGTATGTGTTGCCAACATGTAGTATAATTTTGTGCGATTGCGATTATAATCGTATGTCACATGAGTTCCCTTTATCCCGTTATCTTTATGTTGTACTTGAAGTTTATCCTAGTAGGGATTTTTGTTATTTTATCAATATTTAATTTAAGATTATTATCTACTACTCATAATCATGACATTGTATACTTCATCAGCGAGGATGCCCGCAGCTCCGCCCGAGTGGAGGTCGGTTATCGTTTTTGGTTCTCTCTTCGATCTGTGGTTCTTGGTCTCCGGTTCTACCTAACCAATTGCAATCTAACATACGGCAGAGCTTAAGTCTGACCAAGATTTTTCTAATAGAAAAACCGCATCAAAATCCGTTCAATAGTTTTTGCATGCATCGCGAACAAGCAGATAAAAAGACAAGAATTCCAAAAAAAAATTGTGTTCACAATCGTTCGTATAATAAAACTGAAAAAAATAATTATTTGTAGTTTCTCCATTGTACAGTCGAGACGCTACTAATTTACAATTTTATAATAGTAGGTACCTATAGATAGCAACATAAATAATATTGATCCTGTAGTGTGTATTTTGATTTTAAATGCGAGTGTAAGTGTAATAGTCACACCGCACACGTCAGTCGAGAAGAGCAGGAGAGCTAACCCAGAGCTTCAAAGTGCAAAGTTCGGATGCAACCGGGACTAATGCTGTGATGATAATGAGATTTCTTTCGTCAAGTAACACTGTGATGAAAATCTATACTCTTTTTTGTTCGTGCGTAAATCCCTTCGGATGTCCCTCCCCCCCCCCCCCGCTGGCCAGCAGGGGTGGTTATGTCGGGCTTGAACGGACTAAACCCGCACGCCGTCTCGGGTCTTCAGACGCCGGGGTGTAAGGTTGCCCATAGAGCATATCGCTCGCACCCCGACTGACCGTGGTCCATCTTCAGTTTCGAGATGGCCCCCTCGGGTTTAGAAACCACGGTATTCACGTCTTGCCCCGGTTTGGGGAAGGGGCGCTAGCCGCCCCGCCGTACCGGCCTGCTTCTGCTGGGGTGACAGGAGGCCTCACCTGCCACCTCCAGGCCTGCGCTCCTGGAGGACGGAGGACGTTAAGTGAAAAATGTATACCCTATTAATAATTAATTAATAAAATAAATAAATAAATATTCTACGACATTCTACACAGCGCTTTCTAGACCCAAAGTAAGCATAGTTTAACTAGCTTGTGTTATGGGTTCCAGAATGCGGATAACATACTTAATTAAATAATATAATAAAGCTGAAGAGTTTGTTTGGTTGAACGCGCTAATCTCAGGAACAGTTCGTATTGAAAAAATATCGAGGAAGGTTATATACTATATTTCATCACGCTACTACTCAGGAGATCGAAGCAGTAACCATAAATGTCAACAAATCGGGCAATGACTGATATTTAATAATTTAATCCGGCGATAGGTAGTTGGCCGACTGGGGTGTGTGTTGGGTAACCTCCTCGAGTGTCGCTCCGATTCCGATCCCGCTGCAGTCCGGGGGGAACGGAATCGGAGCGGCCGGTACACCCTGGGCGGCGGTCAATGGCTTCCCCTTCACCCCTTCATAGGGTTGGCATTGATCGTCGGCCAATACCCAACGTGGCGGGAACACATCGCTCTCCGTACTCCTCTGCTTTCAGAGGAGACAGGATGAGCGATGCTGTTAGTGGTGAGATGGCCCAGGGTCAGCCGGGGTGCGAGGGATATGCTCTATGGGTAACCTTACACCCCGGCGTCTGAAGACCCGAGACGGCGTGCGGTTTTAGTCGGTGCAAGCCCGACATAACCGCCCCCGCTGGCCGGCGGGGGGGTATCCGAAGGGATTTCCGCACGATAAAAAAAAAAAAAAAAAAAAAAGTAGTTGGCCGACTCGCCGTCCTTACAGAAGCAGGCCGTGGCGGAGGTGTGTCGTATGTGTCCTATACACGCCTGCCTACTCACCGACGTGGGATAAAACCCGACCCCACCAGGCGAGGCCGCGCTGGCCGCCAAGGTCCGCCGGTAACCCTGGGGTTATCCTTTCGACGGCTTACCGGGGTGCCCGGCAATGGACACTTGGGCAGAACACCGTGCGGTTTTAGTCGATGCACGATATAACCGCCCCCGATGGCCGCCGGGGGGATATCCGGAGGGATTTCCGCACGTTAAAAAAAAAAGGGTTACCGGTGGACTTTAGCCGCCACCGCGGCCTCGCCTTGTGGGGTCGGGTTTTATCCCGCGTCAGTGAGTTGGCAGGCGTGTGTAGGACACACACGACACGCCTCCACCACGGCCTGCTTCTGTAAGGACGGCGAGTAGCTTATATATATGTAATATTCGCATTTAAAATGTATGACAGTCGCGCCTGATCAATATTTTATAGCAATTATCCATCAAGCACTTTATTCAAATTTTTGGTAGACCTTCTTGGAGTCAATGCGTTGAGCTACGAAAATCAACCTGATATGAAAAGACATGCTATGAACTGTAGTGTATTGATTAGCAGGTAATAATTGATTTAAATTTGAAAGAAGTCATTTATACTAAAAAAAAACTTACCACGCTTATATTAAAAACTCTATGGACAAACTAATCACTAGAAAATGAAAAACTTTTCAACTTTTAGAGTGAAGTTGAAGACATACTCGTAATATCCGTAATATCCCTACCTAGTATCATCGATGATTATGCTCCTAGGAAAATGCCTATAGCTCACCATTCCCGGTACAATTACCCGGAGTGGTATACGGCGGACATAATAGACGACATAAAACGGAAAGCGTTTTGGCATAAGTCTTATAAAATTAATGGACTACGGGACGACTATGATAAATTTTCTTATTATCGTTCAATAGTAAAGAATAAAATAAATATAGCTTATGAGGATTATCAGGGTCGTCTTGAGTCACAATTTATTAAAGAGCCGAGATCGCTTTGGGCTTTTATTAACCAGAAGCGGTCAAAAAGAAATAAAACTTCTATTATTAAAAACGGGGAGCCACTAGCGGAACACGAGTGTGCCCAAGAATTTGCAAACTATTTTCATTCAGTTTATGGGGTGCGAGCGCCTCGGTTAGATGTGGATTCAGCTGCTGGGGTGGCGCCTGAAGGCGGTGCACGCATTCATGTCGGCCAACTGACACTGATGGATGTAGGGAAGGCGCTCGCGCGCCTTAAACCTAAGAGGTCTACGGGTCCGGATGGCATACCTCCTTATATAGTGAAAGACTGCAGTAGGGTGTTGGCGCAACCACTTCACTATTTATTTAATATTTGTTTGAGAGATCAGTCTTATCCTCGCGGTTGGAAGCTAACCAGAGTCACACCAGTGCCCAAAGGTGGTTCCGGCTCCGACGTCACCAAATATAGACCGGTGGCGGTGTTGTCGGCATTCGCGAAGGTCTTGGAAACGGCTTTGTGCTCCAATATAGGCTCGCAGGTAAGGGTCGTAGCACTGACTCTAATCTTATGTGTTTCATGAACATAGCAGCACCATTGCTAGATGGCAAAGTGGGGGGCCAGCTTGATGTGGCATACTTTGACTACAGGAAGGCCTTCGATAGTGTCGATAATGACATCCTTTTGGAGAAGTTTGCAAGGACCGGGTTTACTCCAGACCTACTAAAAATTTTTGCTAGTTACTTGTGCGATCGGCAACAGTATGTGGAATATAGAGGATATGTTTCTAACTCGTACCACACCCTGACAGGCGTGAGTCAAGGTTCTAATTTGGGACCACTGGAGTTTATCCTCATGATAAACGACTTACCAAATGTGGTTCAAAATGCGAGTTGCCTACTGTTTGCCGATGACTTGAAACTATTTTATGAGATCAAGGATGAAAAGGATTGCACACTTCTTCAGGAGGATATAGACCGTGTAGTTAGATGGAGTCTTGAGAATGGTTTGCAGTTCAATGTGTCAAAGTGTAGCATCGTATCCTTCACGCGGGCGGTGGTACCACTTCATCATAGCTACCTCATGGAAGGGGAGACCATTCCCCGTACTGTCTCGGTGCGCGACCTTGGAGTTTTGTTCTCGCCAGACCTTACATTTCGGAATCACATCACCAATATCTGTGCCAAGGCCTATAAAAATCTAGGTTTTGTGCTGAGAGAGACCAGAGACTTCAAGGACACCGTGGCCGTGAGGACGTTGTATAACGCCCTGGTAAGGAGCAGGCTCGAAACAAGCGCGATCATCTGGAATCCCCATGAAGCTAAATATAGTTCCATGGTGGAGAAACTCCAAAATAAATTTACCCGGTACCTTTATTTCAAACAATACGGGGTGTATCCATTTTACCCACTTATGTATCCAACCCTCTTTGTCATAGGGATGGTTGGATACTATAAACTCGAAGTGAGGCGTAATCTGGCACTGGCTAAATACGTTTTTTTGGTATTCCGCGGAAAATTTAATAACCCGCAAATTTTGGAATCGTTGAGATTGCTTGTTCCCAATATGAGGCTACGACAGTTACCGAGGGGTAGAACCTTTGATGTGCCAGTACCTCGGACAAACTTGCTACAATTTGCTCCTCTCGTACGAGCGCTAAATATTTTAAACACGAGTTCGAAAGAGTGACGCTAAAGTGTTTGTCGTAACTGACATAAATTAGTTTAATATGTATTATTATATTATGTGTAATAGTTATAAGAGCATTGTCGCATTAGTTATATTACTGTAAAGGCAATGTATCTAAGTATATAAATAAATAAATAAATAAATAGTCTGTGCTCGTAATACCCGTACAGTTGACTGAGGACCCAACTTGTGGCAAATATTGTACCAATAATGGTACAATGAAATAAGATCATGATAGGATATGAAGAAGCTCACAGACAAAAAGTTACATCACTGCAAAAATAACTTAATCAACTAAACATACTGCAAGATTGCCAAGAAACTACGTATAAATATTCTCCCCCTCTCTCTTTACATTGTAGATAAATAAAGTAAGGAAGTATTATTACTTATTAAAGTACAATTTGAAGATATTTCTGTGTATTCCATAAATCGATGTTTATTTAGTTGTTTATTTGTATGCTAAGGAATAACCTCAAAAAACAAGGAGCCACATCTGCCTAATCTTGAATGAGTAGGTTAAGACATCATCTTATCTTTTGGCTGGAAAAGCTAATCTATCTATTGAAACAAGTTATGCAGTTAAAAATAACCTAAACTCAAATCGTTGACACATTCTTGTTTATTTCTTCCCAAACTTCTCTTTATTATTTTTTCAAGGGGAAAGAAAAATCGCTTAAAAATATCGTTATTATATATATCCCTACTATTATAAATGCGAATGTAAGTTTGTTTGTTACGCTTTCACGCAAAAACCACTGAACCGATTTTGCTGAAATTTGGTACAGGGGTAGATTAGACCTTGGGAAAGGACATAGGCTATGTTTTGTCGCGATAACCGACATCTACGCGGGCGGAGCCGCGGGCAAAAGCTAGTATTATTATATTTCTGCATTAGAGACATTTGGAATGAACATTTATTATTATTGAAATAATGCATCACTTTTACTTTATATACAAGTGATGCATTATTTCAATATGTGTAGCAAGTTACACCAAGTGCCTTAAATCAACAGTATGAATAGTTTATTATTATTATCGTTTAAAAAATAATAGAAGCATAATAGGATAACAGGCTTAAGTTACGTAGCAAACGTTTGGTCTGAACAAAAATGCCATTCGATCTCTTCGTAATGTTTTTCTGTCGTTAAAGGACTGTAAGCCATATCTCGACTATCTTTCGTCACTGCATCATAGAATGTTATTATCACTGAATGTCTATCGTATCTAGCTATTCGCTCTAGACTGCGACAACAATTATTGTTCAACTGCTACAGTATCGTCAGAATAGCCATGCCGTTCTACGTATCGCTAAGTGACAGTTTCCATTATTTTGATATAACTATAATTATATCAAAATAATGGAAACTGTCACTTAGCGATAAATATAATAAATTGAGGTCCATTATTTTGATAATTATCAAAATAATGGACCTCAATTTATCATACACAAACAAGTCGCGGGCGACGGTTGATCAACTTTTAACATGATGACTATCTATCGACACAATACAATAGGAACTAAGAGCAACACTGTTTGCGTACTGTGAGGACAGGTACAGTGCTTGAGACAATCAATAAATTCGATGAGTACAACTCTTCTGACTAATATACTCCTAGCATTACTATAACCTTTTTGTACGATTACATCCACTATAACGAAATTTTCATTAAATCACGGGATTTTGTTACAGCATGTTATCTACAAAAATTAGAGATATCAGAGATCATGTCGATGATACACTATCCACGATCCGAGATAAGAGTCGTGTCGACAGCGACCGTCAGACGTATTACGGAAAAAGCAAAACAATTTATTCGCAAAGTAAATATAAAGTATAATAACAATGAGTGGTGTAAAAAAGTATTTTAAGAGAGAGTTCAAAACGGAGATGCTTTTTTTGGATCATGACAGTCCATCAGATTTCTACCTGACTTGCTGGCAAGGAAGTCAATCTGTTCTGCCCCTGCTATTGCTAAGGACTATTATTTTTGTAGGATGTGTTTGTATAGTGGTAACCTCAATGGCTCTCACTGCCCTTGAGATTAATATTGGAACCTGGTTTATTTTTCTAACCCACTGGGGTTTGTTACTGAACACTGTGGCCGCTGGATTCGCCTTTCTCGTCTCTGTGAAGGCGTTCTGCCAAAAACCCGCTGGTAAATATATACATATTTAGTTTAAAAATATATAAAAAATACTTAGTTACATTACTTACTATAATCATTCCTTTTACTATAGTTATTTTTTATATATGAGTTACTGTTAGTTACCATAATATATAGCAAGCATACCCAAAAATAATGTAGGTATATTTGATATTGTATATTTGTATATTTGATGAAAAATTATAACACTATCTATTTGGGAGACGGAAGGTACAATAGTCTGTGCTCAATATGATGAATGAGGGATTAAGAGTAGCAATTCTTTATACTCTAGATGTTGTGTTATTAATAAAAACGTAACACGTCTAAGTTACTGTGGGTTGGAGAATGACACTTTATACATTACCTATCCTAAGTTTTAGTTCAAGACCACTTTGGAGAAACATTTCTGTTAGACTATGTTGCCTAACTTTTTGCTAGAATTCTAGTGCACTCGCCATCTTTTGATGTTGGTACATACAATATTGTTTTCTATTGTTACTAGTATTCTTCCTATAAGGGTCAAGGTAATTAAATATGTATAGTACTCCCACTAAAAAGGTATTGTCGCGGTTTGAAGTCCCGTCCTAGATGTTGACAATCTCTAATTTAACTTTACAAGTAAACGTTCGTAATTACTTAAAAAATACTTAAAAGATGTTTGCAATATGTTTATCCAACAATTGGTTAAAACAAAACTATGTTTCAAGTCAGGTATAATAAAAGTAAATCATTATTATCAGGACATCTTGAATTTATGAGGTTTTGTGGGTTTTTATGGCTTTTTTTTTTACGTGCGGAAATCCCTTCGGATACCCCCGGCGGGGGTGGTTATGGTTATGTCGTGTCTCGACTAAAACCGCACGGTGTCCTCCCCAAGTGTCCGTTGCCGGGCACGCCGGGTAAGCCCTCGAAAGGATATCCCCAGGGTTGCCGGCGGACTTTGGTCGCCACCGCGGCCTCGCCTGGTGGGGTCGGGTTTTATCCCGCTTTGGTGAATTGGCAGTCGTTTGTAGGGCACACACGACACGCCTCCGCCACGGCCTGCTTCTGTAAGGACGGCGAGTCGGCCAACTGCCGTGCTCAGGCCCCGATCATGGAGGTGGGACTGCGAAACTCGGGGGGCAGGGTTCTCTTCCGCTCCCTCTCCGCCGTCTCTTTCGGGCGCATTACCTGCTCGCAGAAAGAGGCGGCGGCGTGCCACTTGCTCCCGTCGGAGACCACGGCCCTTACCATGGTCTCCAACGAGAAAACATTCACGCCCAGGACCGCAACGAGATCCCGGCGTTGACTCGCCCACGCAGGGCACTCCACCAACGTGTGGAGCGCCGTGTCTTCGCCAGGATCCTCGCAGTGCTGACACTGCGGCGTTGTCTCCCGGTGGATGCGCCACAGATACTTACCGAAACACCAGTGTCCGGTAACCATCTGGCACATCCAGTAGGAGAGGTCCCTATGGTCCCTCTCCAACCACTCCTTCATGATCGGTCTCACCGCCGCAATGGTGGATTCCCCCACCTTGGGTGCTCAAGTCGCACCCTCCATGTCTCCATGAGTTCCTGGCGGAGCAGGGACCGCTGAGCCCTGATTTCTTCGATAGCGCGGCCGCAGCCCCCCTCAGTTTCGGGACCAGACTTCGGAGATGAGTTCCGAAGTCCCATCGGCTATCGAATACGAGCCCAAGGTACTTCATCGTGGGCTCGATGCCGATGCTTACGCCCCCTACGGTTATGCTGGTTCCCGCAGGTGGCCCCCTCCGAGGCCCGTGTGTGTTACATGTACATAGCCTCGGATTTGTGGAGAGCCACCTCGAGTCCCAGCCGCCGTATTCGACCCACGACTTGAGCAACCCCTGCCGTGGCCTTTAGTGCCGCGCTTCGGTGCGTTGCTCCCCGCGCCATAACAAGGGTGTCGTCAGCATAACACGTTATGCTGACACCCTCGAGCAACGAACCGCGCAGCACCCAGTCGTATCCGATGTTCCACAGGAGTGGCCCTAGGACCGACCCCTGCGGAACACCGCACGACACTTCTCGCCGCCCTGGCCCTAGCCAGCTCGGGTAAACTATGGCCCTCTCGGATAGGTATGCCTCGACAATGCGGCGGAGGTAAGGAGGCACTCCGTGATACACGAGCGCTTCCCTAACGCAGCTCCAGGGTAGGGTGTTGAAGGCGTTGGCGATGTCGAGAGACACCGCCACCACCACCCCACCCCGCGAGACTACTTCCTCCGCCAGGCGCCTAACGCGCATGATCGCTTCCACGGTGGAGCGCTCCCGGCGGAAACCAAACTGGTTGTCCGCCAGATCTGGCCCCACGTTCGTGAGATGCTCGACGAGGCGCTCTGCAATAATCCGCTCAAAGAGCTTGCACACCTCGTCGAGCAACACGATCAGCCGGTAACCGGATGGCTGGACCAGTTTCCCCGTCTTCCAAGCCTTTGGAAACTGGCCCCTTTCGAGGCATGCGCTAAAGAGCGCCACCAGTCTAGGCCCTAGTTCCTCCAGGGCCAGGACCCATGCTCGGCCTGGAATGCCGTCGGGTCCGGGGGCAGTGCATTTCCGGGCTTTAAGCCGGAGCACTGCTACCCCCAGTTCGCTCTCCCTGACTTCGGGCACATCGCTCTCGCTATTATCAGCGTCAGGCGCCTGAGGCGGAGCCATACGCGAAGGGACATGCTCCTCCGCTCTCGCTGGGAACAAGGAGCCCAGTATCCCCTCCAGCCGCTCCGGCTGGAGGCTCTGGGTCAGTAGGGGCGCCCTTGGTCGGATTTTGCCCCTGACCGCAAGGTAAGGACGCCCCCATGGGTTCTGCTCCAGAGACTCCAACAGCTTTTCGCGGGCCCGCCGTTTGGCCTGCTTTATAGCTTCCTGGAGGGTCCTCTTGGCCCCCTTGTACGCCTCATACAGCTCCGCCTCACGGGCTGCCGCATCGTCTGGTCGGCGACGCCTCCGGCGAAACCTGGTGTACTAGCGGTGAGCGGTCACGCATGCTGCTCGCAGCTGTGCGATCTCCGCTGACCACCAGTACACCTGTTTCTTGGCCGGGCCGGGCTTAACCCTAGGCATCGCAGATATGCGACATGGCTCTCCTGAACCATTCCGCCTCTGCGTCGACATCGGCAGGCCTGGCCAGTGATGTTTTGATGGCTAGGCTATAAATTCATCATAAAAATTTATAAATATTTCATCATAGCGGAAAACCAATTAATAGTTTACAAAACTAAAAAAAACATGCTAATTATCAAATATAAATATGAAACTCGGAAGAGTGTAGCCATTCGGGAATCCTGAGACCATTTTTGAGATTAGATTCCCGAAAATTGTGGGAAGTTTAGGGATCAAGTTATTATATATTAAATTAATACAATAAATAATCATCCTTTATCGATTCGCAATATCATGATAAACACGTATTGTGTTATAATAATATATGATACTATCTTATCTCGATATCATAATTGTTGTATAATTGCCCGAATGAAAGGTCATAGGTACATACTGTATCAATGTTAGTATATCAGATTTTTTTCACATTTGCATCTCTTTAAAAAGACAAACAGCAATCGCATAAATTTGTGTGTTCAACGTAAGAAATAAATAAAATGAAAACATATTATAAATAATTAGGTACCGTTAGGTGTCCACATCTCAAATTGTAAATTTATCCATTTCACTCAATTCTAAAATATTTTTAAACCTAAAATAAATATTTTCAATTTTATCATTCAAAACTAATTGTAGCCGAGAAAAACACTCGTTGATTCATGTTTAAAGAATATGTATGTTTGCTGTGTTGGGTGGTAGTGCACGCAATAAGAACCAAAATGCCACACCTCCCTCAATTTTATAGGTTTATGGGATTCATATTCATAGTATTGTCAGAAGTTTACGTGAATGTCACACATTGAAATAAAACTATTTTTTTACGGATTCAGTTATTATAGTTATAGTTATTTTATATTTTACGTTGAACCCGACGTTTCGGTTGCTTTTCAGCAGCCATGGTCACGGGGAAACTAAAGATGGTTGTTATCTTGTAGTTTGAAGTCGGGTTCAATGTATAATATAAAATAACATCAAATAAATAGCAATAGAATCCGTTAAAAATAGTTTTATTTCATATTCATAAGTTCCATAAAGCAGGTGAACAGAATAAAGAAAGCCTAAGAAAAAAAAACCATTATTAGACGATTTCCTAATCCTTTATCCCATTTCAGATGACAATTTGAAACTGCAGTGGTATGTGAAGACATACTGGGCGTTTTACAACATTGCAGTACCTATTGCGTTATTTATAACGATATTTTACTGGTCCTTACTTACTGGAAATGGTGAGTTAGTTTCGATTATAATGCTTAATGTTCAATTAAATGAGTAAATAACATCGAGTTTATTAAAATCAAAAAAAAAACCTTAACATTTTAAAATATTTTTAAGTACTTGCACAGGTACTGGTACCGATTCTGTTGTTCTGTTCTCACTAAACTATGTACAAAATATTTTTATTTCTATTTCGAAACCTAGCTCCATTTGCTATCCGATTAAATTTTGATCGAATTTTGATGTATTTATACTTTATAGTTTACGTCATTTAATATATATAATATATATTTTATTTGAACAAATACTAGAAACAAAATAAAATAAATATTTAAGATATATAAACAGATAGAATAACACAAATAAAATAATCAACTGGTGGTAGAAATTTGATGACACAAATTTATCACAAAATTCGGCCGGGTAGGTACCACCGTTCAGGGGTGTGTGTTGGGTAACCTCCTCGAGTGTCGCTCCGATTCCGATCCCGCTGCAGTCCGGGGGGAACGGAATCGGAGCGGCCGGTACACCCTGGGTGGCGGTCAATGGCTTCCCCTTCACCCCTTCATAGGGTTGGCATTGATCGTCGGCCAATACCCAACGTGGCGGGAACACATCGCTCTCCGTACTCCTCTGCTTTCAGAGGAGACAGGATGAGCGATGCTGTTAGTGGTGAGATGGCCCAGGGTCAGCCAGGGTGCGAGGGATATGCTCTATGGGTAACCTTACACCCCGGCGTCTGAAGACCCGAGACGGCGTGCGGTTTTAGTCGGTGCAAGCCCGACATAACCTCCCCCGCTACCCGGCGGGGGTATCCGAAGGAATTTCCGCACTATAAAAAAAAAAAAAAGGTACAACCCTCCATAGTAATCCAATTTCGGTTTGATTGCGTTCAGGGGTCAGCAAGTGCATAGCCGGGCAGGGGGATTGTGGTCGCAGCACTAGTGGGACCGGTGGGTGTCACGCGGTGCTGCGACGACAATTCTCTTCTGATGAGGCCGTCAAGCTGAGTGCCACCATTGTTAACATGGTACGTGTATGTAATGGTGACCCTCTTTCCTGAGACTTTGCCTTCAGCTTACCATCAGGCGAGGTGAAGTCAAATTGACGTGTCCTAAATATAAAAAAAAATATTGAAAAAATACAAGAAACGTGAGTTTACCGTTTTTTGCTCGATATTAAAAACAGCAATCAGTACTTAGTCTGGCCATAAATACTGTTACAATTAAAAATAAACATAATATATTTTTTTTTATGGCGATTCCGATGTTTCCGCCAATAACTCAAACAAAATATTACATTTGAATTTCGAAACTGTCATTTTTATATGAATGTTCATTGTGTTTTCTCATTTTGGCGCCAATACATTGTACAATATTTTGCGATATTAAAATGGAGTGGGGTGATAAAGAGAACCTAATCGCTGTGATTGCATTACAAAAAGTCAGGCCTGGGGGTGGCGGGTGAGGCCACCTGTCACCCCAGCAGAAGCGGGCCGGGACGGTGGGGCGACTAGCGCCCCTCCCCCAAACCGGGGCAAGACGGGGACACCGTGGTTCCCAAACCCGAGGGGGCCATCTCGAAACCGGAGATGGCCCAGGGTCAGTCGGGGTGCGAGGGATATGCTCTATGGGCAACCTTACACCCCGGCGTCTGTAGACCCGAGACGGCGTGCGGTTTTAGTCGGTTCAAGCCCGACATAACCGCCCCCGCTGGCACGCGGGGGGGTATCCAAAGGGATTTCCGCACGATGAAAAAAAAAAAAATAAAAAAAAAAGGTATGGAGCCAAATGCAATTTTTAATACTCTCCATACGCTTGCTATGAGTAAAATGTCTGTGTACCGGGCTATTAATAGGTACAATGAGACCTCCTCTGTTTGTGACAGAAAAAGATCTGGCCGTCCACGTACTGTTCGTACGAAATAAGTGGTCAAAGCAGTAAGAGAAAGAATTCGAAGAAATCCTGTCCGAAAGCAAAAGATTTTATCTCGGGAGATGAAGATAGCACCTAGAACCATGTCGCGTATTTTAAAAGATGACTTAGGACTTGCAGCCTATAAGAGAAGTAATGGTCATTTCTTAACTGATAATTTAAAAAAGTATAGGGTGGTGAAATCGAGACAACTACTGAAGCGGTACGCAAAGGCAGGTCACAGCAAAATTTTGTTTCCGGATAAGAATTTTTTGACAATTGAGCAACATTTTATAGTTATTTATGCAACTGTGGTAATGGAATGAGGGGTATTAAAACATGAATGTGGGTTTATCACACGAAGCGAAGCTGAGTGTGATAATAGTATCACATGAGTGTTTTAATACCTAATTATACAGTTGCATACAAGACTTTATCTACACCCATGATAACCTAATAATACATCTTCAGAGAATGATGTACTGCCCTTTGATATTTTCCAATTCATGAAATCTTGGTACGCCTTTTCATACTGTTTTCTAGATTTTTCCGGTAGTAATTTGTTAGAAATGTCCTTTGCTGCATTCGAAATGTCTGGAGGTGTGTTATCAAAACTTGAATCGCTCATTTTCGTAAGTAAACAAAACAATTTGCAAAAATAATAGCGAAGAAAAATAGCGGGAATTCGAACGAATAAGCTTTAATTATTTTTTTTACGGCGCGCCGCCGCACTGTGGCAGTGCAATGCAACGCGCGTGAATGACAGTTCTTTTTTTGAAACTCATACAGATTCCACGCATCGAGCGGTAAGAATTTGGCTGTCTGATGAGTAACCCTTTGCGCGGAAGAGATTGAAAAAGCGAAAGGAGTGTTATTATGAAATTTCATACAACATTATAACACCCGTTCGGATGATATTATGGTTATTAGGACATTGGATGTATTAATGTTGGCAATAAGCTAACTGTTTCAGAATCTTTTATAGAGGATTTAAAGCATGGGTGTAGATAAACATACATAAATTACCGTATTTATGCTCACAGCTCTATGGAAGCTTCACAATTAGTCGACAGAGTGCAGCGTGTGCATTATCCGACTTCAGTGCTGGTTTGGTGGGGTATTAGCTATGAAGGAGTGACTGAGCCATACTTTTGTGAAAAAAGTATCAAAACATCGGCACAAGTGTATCAAGCTACCATTCTTGAGAAGTAAGTGAAGCCCCTTAACAACATCATGTTCAATAACCAAGAATGGTCCTTCCAACAAGACTCGGCGCCGGGTCATAAAGCTCGGTCAACGCTCAACGCAGTCTTGATTGGAAACGAACATTTCGGACTTCATCAGAGCTGAAGACTGGCCGTCGTCTAGTCGCGATCTTATTCCGCTGGATTATGATTTATGGTCAGTTCTAGAGGGCACGGCTTGCTCTAAACGCCATGATAATTTGGAGTCCCTAAAACAATCCATACGATTGGCAGTGAAGAATTTTCCCATGGAAAGAGTGCGTACTTTTATTGATAACTGGCCTCAACGTTTAAAGGACTGTATTGCAGCCAATGAAGACCACTTCGAATAAGCTTTTTATATTTTAAATTGTTGGGTGTGCGTTGTTTTATAGACAATTGTTTTAAATAATTTCGTTTTACAGAAAATGTTTCGCATAATTTCGTTTCATAGAATAATCAATATACAGAATACTTACTTTAAAGATTTTTAAATCATTGATTTTTGTTTCACATAAAGTTTAACATTAGAATAATCATATCATAGAATAACAAATCAAATATTCTTTATCATTATATTGTTTATTTAATATAAAACTTATTACCAAGAATAACATATTATCAAAGTGACAGTTTCTAAACGTTTCAATTCATACCGTTCATTTCAGTCAAATAATTTACAGGTGAAGCTATACTTTTTTTAAATATAACGATAAGTTAATACAATAAACGATACTGGGTGGTAATATTTCTGGGTGATTAAAAAAAAATAACCACGAAGGCTAAGGCGGGAGCTCCGCTCTTCTTCGCTCCCGCCTCAGCCTTCTAACCTAACCTATCCGAGTCGGGGTGTTAACTATAATAACGTTTTATTAACAAATTGATTTTATTTTATTTTACAGAAGAATTCAAGCAAACAAATTTGCAACAAAATATGCGAAAGATAAAAAATTCTATATTGATATGAAATTATTCAGAAATTAAATTACTACAAGCAATCGGAAAAAAATTAAAATTGTAAATGTTACAGTTAAAAATAAATGTGATTTGGAAAATTATAAAGGTGGTTTAATATTCTTTTAAAAATAATTCTACAGTTTGATAAGTTTGTTAAACAAAAAAATGTGATTAAAAATTCATTCAATTGTGTTTCTGTGAAATGTGTTTCATTGTAGTAAATTGTTTTTGAAACAATAATATTCGAAATAAAAATATAAGGACCAAATATTATATGAAACATTTTCTGTGAAACGAAATTCTATGAAATTTCTTTCTGCGAAATAAGGGGCTCCCTAAATTGTTTTATATTTATGTATTAAACTAACACACTGTAAAAGTAATAAATGTTATTGAAAATAGAAATATTTTTTCTTTGTTCCAGTATTTATGGCAAGACTAGGTATACAAGGGGGCACCCATACAACAAACGTAATTTTTTTGCTCGATGATAATAAATAAATAAAAATAAATAAGGTTAACAGGTAGATAATAGTACGGAACCCTTCGAGCGCGAGTCCGACTCGCACTTGGAAGGTTTTTATTTCATGGAGCTTGACACTGTTTCAGATGATGAATATGCAATTAGCATAGTACTAGATGTGTTCATTCACGCGGTGAATGCCGTGCTGATGTTGGCCCTAGTGGTGATCTCTCGGCACCCCACTCATCTGCTCCACTTCTACTGGTCGGTCTGTGCCGCACTCATCTATATGGTCTTCACAATCATCTTCCACTTTTCAGGGGCACTGAGTCCGTAAGTAATCTGTTGTTTAAAAAAATAAATTTAAATAGGTAAGTTTTGGATCTCTAAATGCAGTTTAGATATCGTATGCACCTAATATACCGCACATCATCATAAAGGTGATGTTCGTATCAAGTTCAAACATTCTCATCATCTGCCTCCCCTTGTCCCATTATTTGCTGTCGGTAAAACATGTAATTCTACTCCTTACATTCCTGTCAGGCCTCATCTCCATCAGGATACAAGGAGTATCCCTGATGTCCTCTTTGGCCTTCCTCTGTTTCTAAAGCATTCATATTTTGAACCGCGGCGATTCCTTAAAAAAGTAAACTCACTTAAGTAAACCCAAAAATTATCTACTAAACCATAAATACTATCATTTTAAAAACTACTTAGTGTAATTAAGGATCTTAACTTTTTGTACATTCAGCTTTTCTGACGGTTTAAGATCACAGAATGTCAGTTTTGTACATTCAGCAAAAATGAGGTCGTAATGTCATGTATTCTCAAGAATTGCTTCTGATACCGGATTCTACTATGTTTTGGTGCCATTTTATCGTAAAAATTATACTGCATTTAATACAAGAGGATTTTTAATTAGATAAGTAGATACACACGATTATGATTTATATACAATAGAAACAGATAAGATAAAAATATTAACAAAATTATTTTATTTTCGAGATTATCATCTTACACCGGATGACATTGAGATTAAATGTTACCAGTGTTTATCACATTTAGTATTTCATGTACACAAAGAACTTAAATTTCCGATTAGTGTACACTTTTCTATTTGTTGAGAGAGCAGTGATCAATCCTGTGTGCCAGCCACATAGTAAAAAAACTGTTAAGTTATTTGGGTAAAATCATATACTCATAGGTACACAATGAATTTCGGTTTCAGATTTTGCACATCCTGGATATACCCAATGATGGACTGGAGTAAACCGGGCCCTACAGTAGGGGTGGTGTTCGGCTCAGCGGCGGGACTGATAATTATGCATGTTATCGTAGTAATCATAACTTTAGGCAGAGACAAGCTTACCCGGAGATATAGGGACACCAACTCTGTCGCTATATCGAACGGCAACATTTAGATCTAAATTAGACTTTTGTAGCTTAGGGTGTATGTGGCTCCATTAAGGGCCTCGGGGCCATGCCAACCCCACCTGCAAGTCTGTACAGCTGCTGATTGATGGACTAGGCTCTGGCGCAGGCTTTCCTTACGGGGTTGGGCGCTCAGACGGCAGGTCGGTCCCAAGCGGTACAAGCCAAATCACAAGGAGGAGAAGCATGTGGACCACGGTCTCCGAGGTTAAAGCCTGGTGTGTTAAAGATGATGTTGAGTTCGAAATATTTTTATACAGTAATCAAGAATAATATAATAAGAAAAGATAGATATAGTTAACACGTAATCTTAATACCAGCTATGAGAATTTTGTCTGTGTGTGTGTGTGTGTGCCCTACACACGCCTGCCAACTCACCGAAGCGGGATAAAACCCGACCCCACCAGGCGAGGCTGCGGTGGCGGCCAAAGTCCGCCGGCAACCCTGGGGTTATCCTTTCGAGGGCTTACCCGGGGTGCCCGGCAACGGACACTTGGGGAGGACACCGTGCGGTTTTAGTCGAGACACGACATAACCACCCCCGCTGGCCAGCGGGGGGGGTATCCGAAGGGATTTCCGCACGTAAAAAAAAAAAAAAAAAAAAAAAAAAGCTATGAGAATTTTCATACTAGGAAATATATTAAGAGTGGTCGCAAGCTTGTGTGGCGCTTAAAGATACACTGTAGCCTGGTGCTTGCATACAATAACGTTCATATGATAGGGGAGAACAAGACTTCCAAAAAAATATTTTTGTGTTAAACATTTGTGTTTAACATAACCCAAGTATACCTGATATTGTCGGAAGTTTACGCGAATGTCACCACATTGAAATAAAACTATTTTTAACGGATTCTATCGCGATTTATTTGATGTTATTTTATATTTTACATTGATCCCGACGTTGACCCCGTGACCATGGCTGCTGAAAAGCAGCCGAACAGTCGGGATCAATGTAAAATATAAAATAACATCAAATAAATCGTGATAGAATCCGTTAAAAATAGTTTTATTCCAAGTATACCTTTTAAATATCTCCAATGTGCAGACCCAACTAATTTACAATTTTATAATAGTATAGATAGCATATGCTTGCTTTGCACTAAATAGGCTAGTATAAATACTGTATTGCATATGGTTTGAGGTAGTTTTAGACACAAGGAGAAGAAGGGTGTTCACCTGCTAATCAGTTCCAACTTAAATATTACAGTGAGTAAATATTTAAGCATTAGCACAATACGAATATTGAAAATTTGAATTTTTTTACACTAAATTGTGTAAGTGAGCAGAATGGGTATACGTACGCTTCACTTTTCGTCGTTGAATGAATGACTGGACTGTGTTTTGTTTGAATTTCCATTGATTATTTCTTCACGTATGTACAGCAGGTGTAAAATAATCGTAAAACTCATGGGTGGCCAACTTGATCTAACCCAAGATCAACTGTTTAGTATACCCTGTGCGATCAATCAATTACATACTTCTTGAGATTTTAAACGAAAAAGATCTGTATAGTTCAGTGTGTGTTATGTAGTTTTAATTTTTTATTTTACTGAGAATGCGAACATGAACTTGGAAATTATGCTAAGTAAATAAATAGGTTTATACCTATTTAAATATTGTTATTGGATGTCTGGTATGTGATTTTTTTAAATATTTTGTCTGCCACGACGACTGGATTAACTGCCGCGATCGATCGGTTGGCCACCTCTGGTATAAATACTGGTGAAATGGGGAAGTATAATATCCATCTGCCTACACATAATATGCCTTTACCTACACTTTCGAAGATATTGAACGTGAGTATATTAGTGTGTATATTCTGAGCGTGGTATCTTAAGGTACTACTACACTAAGGTACTAAGATCTTGACTATTTACTTACCTAATATTGTTCAGGTTATGGTGATAAACGGACCACCGCTACAAGGGTCCTTCTTGGCATATCAAAACATCACTAATCATTTTAACTTACGTTCAGGATTTTTTTAAGACTGCGGTGTTTAAGAAATAAGTGAACGTATTGTCTACGCTACACTCGATGGAAATGCCGTCACGGATCTTCTGACTCGGAACGCAGAAGATTAGTCGGTCACGAAGTGTGCCTGTTATTAATCATTTAAATGCAATAGCATGTATTGGTGTTCGGACGCGGAAGACCCGCGATGGCATTTGCGACAAGTGTAGCGTAGGCCTTAGCATAGAACAATAAGAAATCTCATCGCTAATTTAACTTAGCTTTGTCGTATCTCTGTTATATCAACTTTACAGATCAGCCTGTACCTTTTTTGTTAATCAATGTCATTATATAAAAAGTTATGACTGATACGAGTGTTTTAACTTCCTGCAGTACGCCATTATCTTACTAAATCGAAATTTGTATTTTAAGTCTTTTTAAAAATTCCTCCATCGAATCATGAGTTATTAATAAGGCTTTGATTTTTAAAGTTATCCATACTCGGGTAAAGTGGATTAAATACACGTAAGTAATAAGTGCAGTACTTTACGATTTTCTAAAATGACTTTACGAATCAATAATGACCAAGAATCGTGTACAATGCGGACCCCGAGCTGCGAAGTGTGGGTCTCGGCTGCAATCGGGACACAACGCTGAGATGATGAAGAATCTTATACTATAACTGGCTGTTGCCCCTGGTTTCGCCCTCGTGAAGTTCTGGTCCTGTGGCCGTTCTTACTCAGGGATAATATAAGTAGTATTCTAATGGTGAAAGTTATTTGAAATCGGTTCAGTAGTTTCAAAGTTTATTGATTACAAACAAACATACCTTCCCTCTACATTATATTAATATATATAGCTGTTGCCCGCGGCTCCGCCCGCGTGACATTCTGATCCTCTTCTCTGAACCCACAAGAAGAAAAAATAACCTGTGTTATTCCAGACTATAATATACCTATAATAGATTCTAACAAAGAATGTTTATGCAAAATTTGAAGTAGATTAGACCAAGAAATAACGTTGTTCCAAACAAACTTCGCCCACTTTTTCACCCCTTAGAGGTAGAATTTCGCAAAGTCTTTTCTTATCGGATGCCTATGTCATACAAAGAACACACCCTGTAAGTTTCAGATCTCTGTGATCGGCGGTATAGGCTGTACGTTGCTCCATCAATCATTCAGGACACAGCATTTTATACTCGTATATATGGATGACGCAATCTATTTTTGTGCATTTGACCCCTTTTCTTTAAGGTAGCAGCGTAGTTAACGATTACCAATTGATATTTTTCTATAGCCCGGCGGCCTTTCTGTACGAGTTCTCCCTACAACAGCAGAAGGAATTCTGTAATGAAATTTATTTTGAATTTTCAATATATTCTATTCTTACTTATACTTATCACATTTTATCATACCCTTTCAGCATCTATTAATGTTTCAGGCCGAAGCCATGAGCCATGAGCCATATCATAGTTATGTTTAACTTTCTTTTTGCAAAAAATATTTAGAACCATAACGAGAATGATTTTTGGCATATTCATATACTACGGGTGGTCACCGAGGGAAGGGAGGGGGATTGAAAATTGTGTGATATTATTCACGTAATATGGGTAAATATTACACTGAAAAACACAATTTCTTCATATTGTAAATTTTAGATAAATTAAATACCGATTCTTGGCTAGGTTAGATTGTAATTGTTATGAGATAACCCTTCAAGTACATCGTATTTAAAAAGAAATATACATTAAGTAAAGATTTAGATCGGAAAAAGAGAACATCTAGGACTGGTAGTATTTATTATTTTACATTTCCCACACAGTTTGTTTGGGAATTCTTATCACTTAGACTTGTTCTATACGCTATGTTGAAATCTGTTACACACCTATAAGATTAATTTTGGCACCGAGTTTAGATAAAGCAGTTAGTCACACGATAACAACAACACGCTGTAGATTGTCAGTTCCCTGTGATCGATAGTAATTTATAGGTGTGTTACTTTAAACAAAATCAAAATGAGTGCAATAAAATCGTATTTTAAACAGGAAATAGAAACTAGTATGTTCAGACTAGAACATCAGAAACTAACTGACTTTTATCTTTGTAATTGGCAAACAACGCGGTCGGTTGTGCCACTTTTGATCTGGCGAGTGATACTTCTGCTGGCGTCTTTGACTATTGTTCTATTTTCTACAATCAGTCACATTTTGGGTGGTAAGTTTGGATACTGGTTCATTTATCTGACACACTGGGGTTTGAGCAGTATACTTGTGACCACGGTGTTCGCAGTTGTGGTGTCTGCGCGCGTCTATCTGTACGGACCAGTCAGTAAGTATTTTTATTATGCTGTATTATATTATCCATAAGCCATCCAGTCAAATAGAATAGATGGCTAATGTAACTGTGTACCTACGAGTTACAAGACATGTGTTAACAAAAGTATTTTAATTTATAAATTGCACATGAAAAGCGTATTGAGAGAGTTTTCTATATAATATGATTGACTATACTATTGTGTGACTGCTTATAATATATATATATTATAGTATTGCCCGCAACTTCTTTGGCGGCAATACCGGCATCAGAGTCATTGGTTAAAATTAGCTTTGGCCTTTCATTACTGTCGGTTCAAATCATAGAATTAGTTACCTAGTTATTGCGATATATCCGTAGTTCGCACTGTAATAATGTAACCAGTATAGTCATCGGAAACGAAAAATGACAAAACCGTCAAACACAGGTACATTTATGTTGGTGGTGAACGTTAAGAGGCTAAATATGATGAGTAAAATACTCAGGTTAGGAAAACGCCTGTTTCAACTTTATGACCTAGTTTAGCCATGTATTTTGCTTGTAAATTATTTCAGGCGCTGAGTTCAAAGTACCATGGTATATGAAGACGTTTTGGATGTTTTACAATATTGCCACGCCTATTGCTTTTTTGATCACCATATTCTACTGGACGGTACTATACGGAGGTATGTCTTAATTACTAACGAAATATTTGATATGAGTAAGGCGCAAAAAATATACGGTTCGCATGGTAGGTATTTACTCACTCTGAATCCGAGAGCCAATCACGGTTACCTCGAAAGCTTGCACTTTGTAGCCCGGGATCGGCTCTACTACTCTTCCTTACCATTAGTTTGTTTATTTTAGTTTATATTAGCTGCCGCCTAACCTCTCAGCCCTGAGAGAAAAGTCTACACCAGAACCTCGCCCGGTAATCAGCAGGTGTACAGGCTTCTAGGTGAGGTTGTTTTAAGCCCTGAAGATCTTAGGTCTCTTAACCTTCATATATTTGCTTTATTTCAGCCGGCATAGAGGAGGAGATGGATCACACGTTAGACGTGGCCGTACATGGAATAAACTCGCTAATAATGTTTCTACTGCTGCTCAGCAGTTCATTGCCATCCCGTTTGCTACACATATATCAGCCATTACTGTTTGGATTCGTCTATATACTATTCGGAGTTTTCTATCACATCGGCGGTGGCACAGATAAGTATGTATCCCCTGTCATAACACTTGTTACTGAATAATTACTCTGTTGGTTGCTTACGAGTAAAGCAATTTTTGAAACCAGTAGTAAAATGGCTCATATATAGGTACAATGATAAAAGTTCCAATAGATCTAATTATATGATCAGTAAACATCTAGGATCTTTTTTGTTTTTTTTTTTCGTGCGGAAATCCCTTCGGATACCGCCCCCGCTGGAGAGCGGGGGGTCTCCAGCGGGGGCGGTTATGTCGGGCTTGAACCGACTAAAACCGCACGCCGTCTCGGGTCTTAAGACGCCGGGGTGTAAGGTTACCCATAGAGCATATCCCTCGCACCCCGACTCACCCTGGGCCACCTCCGGTTTCGAGATGGCCCCCTTACTTGCTCTCCACTGTGCCATCTGCTAATCAGAGGGACACGTGAAAAACTTCCGAACAGCCCTCAACAGGGCCGTCCTCGCCTCGGTCGGAGTTGGCCGTAGGCGGCAGCGTCTCTCCCGCCCTAGGAGAGAGGCGCTGCCGTCTCCGTTGCACCGCGTGGAGGTCCCCAACCAAGCACCCCAAACATCTAGGATCTCGGACTCAATTTTAGGATAGTTGACTATTCTTAACACATTGAGACTACTCCGTACCTCGGAGAACACTAAGTCGTCGGCTCCGGTTACCATAGAAATACCTTTTTTTTTTGCCTGTCGCATTGGTTACGGTCAGTTGGATACTTCGATATCGCCAGTGGGTTATATGGGTCAGATGTCAGTTACTTCAGGTCAAATATCGAATTTCGTCTGTTTCGAAGTCAGACTGAAAGCCGACCCGAGTTAATTGTAAAGCAGTAGAGGTGGTTGATGGAACCTTCAGCAATGATATTTATTTTACTTATAGATTCGTCATGTCTGTCTGTCTGTCCGTCCGTATGTCACAGCCACTTTTTTCCGAAACTATAATAACTATGGTTTTGAAACTTGGTAAGTAGGTGTATTCTGTGAACCGCATTAAGATTTCCACACAAAAATAGAAAAAAAAACAATAAATTTTGGGGGTTTCCCCATACTTAGACCTGGTACTCAAAAAAATTTTTTTCATAAAACCCATACCTGTGTGGTATTTGAATAGGTCTTCAAAAATGATATTGAGGTTTCTAATATCATTTTTTTCTAAACTGAATAGTTTGCGCGAGAGACACTTCCAAAGTGGTGAAATGTCGCTCCACCCCCCCCTGTAACTTCTAAAATAAGAGAATGATAAAACTAAAAAAAATATATGATGTACATTACTATGCAAACTTCCAAACAAATTGGTTTGAACAAGATCTAGTGAGTAGTTTTCGTTTAATACGTCATAAATTTTAGACCGCAATTTACCTTTCGTTCAAACAACTAAAATATTTGTCATAATAATATATTTTCTTTTTACTTAATAGGATTCGAAAGAACATGTTTATTTACACGAGGAATCGTTTGCGCAAAAATCTTTTAAAAAGTGTTGTTATGCTTTGCTAGAGCTACCTGTCAAGAATTTGTTCAGTTTCATCGGACTGATGGTTAACTTGTCGCGATTCTGCATAACAGCTCTTTAATGTGTACTGTAGTATCTACTCTATCTACTGTGACTGTCTTAACTATCCAGAGTCATGACCTTGGAAAGTCTTTTTAACGGTTCGAAATTCGAACACGTATAGATTGTAAAAGCCATGCCTTTCCCAGCAATGATGGCCTGGCTCTACTGGGAAAATACGATCCTTTCACTGTATTTTAACTTTATTCGTAAATGAAATGCAGAGGAATTCTACTTATTCCACCACAGTGTTTTTGTTTCGATCTTTTTGTGGAAACAAGGATTGGAATTGATTACGTTGCGATATATGCGATAATGTGATATAAACATGAAACAATTAATCTTCAAACGATTAGGCGGGCAGGTAAACCTTCTGCCCCACGGCTAATGCGTCTGATGTCGGAGACATAATGTAGGTTAATTCAGTTCGACTCAAATATAACCAATTCATCTTGCTATAGACGAAAAGATTTTCTTACCAAATTTGGGTGTTTTCTTTTTCAGAAATGGTAACCTGTATATCTACCCAGTGGTCAACTGGGCTAATCCTGGAGCGACTACGGTAGTGGTATTAATAACTGCACTACTGCTAATGTCTCTGCATGTTCTGACGATGGTTTTAGCTGCAGCACGTGACGCGGTGTCCAAGCGACTCGTTAAAAGGCTAAAAACGGTACAGACCGATGAAGGCATGCCGCTGAGACAACCCCCTCATCTGAATGCGTGAAGTTTAAAACGGATAATCATCATCTCAGCGAGTGTCTCAGTTGCTTCCGAAGCTTTAAAACGAGGATAACGGCAAATAAAATCAGCAAATTTTAGTACTTAAACCCCATTTTTCTTGATAGTAATGTGGGTTCAACCTTTTGAACAAGCCTAACGTTGGAGACACAATGATATTATCTGCTACATTTCTAGTTTTTTTGTGATATTTTTGAAGTTTTAATATTAAAAATTCTTAACAGTTGCAGGGAAAGTAAGAGTTCTATTTAATCAAAATGTTGTAAATAACAGTAGGTACCTTCTGATTTGAAACTGTGGAAAAAATTATGGGTAAATGCCTAAAATTACAAAATTGCAATAAAGTCAGTGTTTTACTTTATTTTTTCCTTGCTTTTAATATTCACTAATAAAATCATACAAAAAGAGAGTTACTCAAGCAATCTCTCGTCATCATTATCGTCATAGCGGTTTCCCAGTTGCGTCCAAAGTTTGCACTTTGGAGCCCGACTTATGGTTTTTGATTTTTCAGGGAGCAACTGTCTTCTGACCTCCCAAATCCCAACCCTGAGAAGAAACCCTGCGCCAGAGCCTCGTCCGTTGTTTAGGTGCACCAACTTGTAGGTGAGGTCGACTCACAACTCAATTACTCAAGCATTACTCAATAAACTCTATTCGTTCATAATGACCTTATTGAAAATTACATTTTAGCAAAACTCAGCAAATGAAGACCTTGGACGCCCTTCGTCAATCGTCAAGGTACAACATTCGCATTTACAGCGGAGTACGAATGTACAGTGCACTGTGTATACGTACTGTAACTAAAATACCCCACCACAGACGGCATCACGGCATATGTAATCAAGAGGAAGTAGCCCTAAACCTCTTTAGTACTGGAACTAGTGGCGCCAAACTCTCAAACAATATGACCAATCAGTCAAAACAGTGTCGTTGTTAGTCATAATTTCTAACAGAGAACAAGTCTAAAAGTAAATAACGTGGCAAATTATGCTGGACATCTTCACAGCGTCGTAGCACACAAGAGACAGCTGCGAGGTATTTATTCTTTATTTATATTCCATAGATATTATAAGATTCGAAGGAACCATGCTGTTTTTAGGGTTCCGTTGCCAAATGGCAAAAAACGGAGCCCTTATAGATTCGTCATTGTAATATCATTTTTCTCTAAACTGTATAGTTTGCGCGAGAGACACTTCCAAAGTGGTAAAATGGGTCCCCCCCCCCTGAAACTTCTAAAATAAGAGAATGATTAAACTAAAAAAAATATATGATGTACATTACCATGTAACCTTCCACCGAAAATTGGTTTGAACGAGATCTAGTAAGTAGTTTTTTTTTAATACTTCATAAATCGTAAAACGCAATTTACCTTTCATTCAATCAACTCAAATATAAAATTTAAAAAAAAAGCATTATTATGTTACTTGCTGCTACGGAACCCTTCATGAGCGAGTCCGACTCGCAGTTGGCCCTTAGCTTAGTTAGCGGTGCACCCTGGGCAACGTGGGCGATGACGCATCATTGATTGCTCCTCTGGAGTAGCTGGCGTCAACGTCGACGGCTAACGTTCCAGCCCTTTTCAGGGCTAGCTGACTCCATTGCACGGGGGGGTCGTGGAATGGCGGGCGAACTCGCCTCGAGCGCGGACTGCAATCCGCACTCTGCAGCGGAACTGCTGCAGAGGTCGAAGAAAAGTGTGGCCATCATCTTAGATGTGGCCACCAAATCTTCACAGCTGAAGGGCACTTATCAAAAGGCCCTCAAGGTGGCAGCCTCAGCACTGCTGGAGAATGCGGAAGTTCTCCAGGGCCGCACGGTCGATGACGAGAACCGGCGGCTCTGGGTGGCCTACAATCGCCTCAACGCCGAGAACCTCCACTTGCAGGAGCAGATGCGGCAAATGCAGGCAGAAATACGCCGGCTAACGCAAGCTCAGCTGGCATCTGCGTCTGTTTCTGCGCCGGTGGCGGTGCCTGCATCGCCTATGGCACCCGCATCGCCTGTGGTGCCAAGGAGGGCCTCAACGTCCTTGGCCCCCCCAGCATCTCCCTCAGCCCTGTTCTCACAGGAACAAATGAGGGAGATTATGCTGAGTGTGGGCCCGATGATAGGGGCGAGGTTGGAGGCACTGGAGGCGAGGCTGCCTCCGGAGCCACGTCGCTTGACCACTGCGGCGATGAGACGAACGCAGCCGCCTTCCATCGCGGCAGCAGTTACGCGTCCGTCTCAGGGCCAAAGTGCCCCGGCGGAGCGACCCTCGGGACAAGCAGTTCGACCTAGGGAGAACTTTCCTCCCTTGAGGCCGGTGGCGGTGCAAGCGTCCTCGCGGGCGCCTGCCCGAGCCCGACGTGCCACTCCTGCGGCCCCTGCGGCTGCCTCTCCGACTCCAATTCCCTCTACCTCCGCTCAGCCGGATAGTGAGGGCTTTCAGGTGGTCGAGCGGAGGAAGAAGAAAAACCGGAAGAAGAAAAAGAAGAAGACTGCGGCTGAGGCAGCCGCAGCCCCACAAGCCGGTGGCAATAAGGCTCGGAAGCCGAGGCTTACACCGCCCAAAACGGCCGCCGTGGTTATCACGGTGGGGCCAGAGGCGGTGCAGCGAGGACTCGGCTACGGAGAGGTCCTCCAGCGGGCCCGACAGGGCATCGACGTCTCCGATATCGGAGGCGTTGGGGCCCGAACTCGACTCGCCCCACGGGAGCTCGTATCCTGGAGTTTCCGGGTGAGGAGGGTGCTAGGAGGGCCGACTTCGTGGCCGAAAAACTGCGGGGGTTGTTCAGCGGGGTGGAGGGGGTGAAGATCGCCAGACCCACCAAATGCGCCGAGGTGCGCATTTCGGGTCTGGCTGATTTTACCACGCCTGACGATGTCCGGGAGGCAATAGCCTCCGCTACCAGATGCAGCCCGGAGCATGTCAGGGTGGGCCCCATCCGCACAGGTCCCGGGGGCGTTGGTGCGATTTGGGCGAGTTGCCCGGTGGCGTCGGTCAAGGTTTTGGCCGATGCCGGAAGAATCCTCGTGGGCTGGATCTCAGCCAGGGTCACGGTCCTGGAGAGCCGGCCCATGAGGTGTTTCAAATGCATGGCGCCTGGGCACGCTCGCCCAAAGTGCACCAGTTGCTTTGACTGCAGCGGATTGTGTTTCCGCTGCGGTCAACCTGGGCACAAAGCGGCGGAATGCTCCGCCCCCCCTCACTGCCCGGCGTGTGCCGCGGGCAAGCTGCCCGCTAATCACTTGCTGGGCCGTGAGGGTTGTAAACAACCCCGCGCCTCGGCGTCCACGCCAAAGAAGGGGGCTGGTCGATCGACCGAGCCAGCTCCCAGCGCCGTATCGCCGACGTCGCCGTTGCATATGGAGGAGGATGTTGTAGTCGAGATCCATTAATGGATCGTGACTGCAACATCCTTCAAGTGAACCTGAACCACTGCGCCGGTGCGCAGGATCTCCTCCTGCAAAACATGGCGCAGTGGTCCATAGGCCTTGCCGTAGCCGCGGATCCGTACATCGTCCCGAACCGCCCCAATTGGGTCGGTTCATTTTCGGTGGACGGAAACGTGGCAATCGTCGCCTCCACGGCGCTTCATTTCCCCCCCTTGTCGCTAAGAGACAAGGGTCCGGGATATGTCGCTGCCGACTGGGGAGGTATCACCGTTTACGGTGTATACTTCTCCCCCAACCGGAGGTTGAGCGATTTCGAGGAATTCATCTTCCGACTGGAAACCTCGATGCGGCAAGTGACCTCAGGTCACGTGCTGGTCATGGGGGACTTCAACGCCTGGTCTACGGCGTGGGGGTCCTCCGAGACTAGCGGCCGCGGCGACGTCGTTGTAGAGTGGGCAGACTCGGTGGGCCTCTGTCTCCTAAACAGAGGCACCACCGCCACGTGTATCAAGCCGTGGGGGCGGTCGATAGTGGACCTTTCGTTCACTACCCCCGCGCTTGCTACACGTGTAAGGAACTGGCGTGTCCTGAACGACGAGACACCAGTACATCCGATTCGAGTTGTCTCGATCGCGGGACGCCAGTAGGGGTCACAGGGTTGGCAGCATCTCACCTTTTAAGCGGTGGGCTTTGGGTAGTCTCGACAGGGACCAATTAGCGGAGGCAGCCATCGTGCAAGCGTGGCTGTCTTTGCCACCTCCGACTGAGGGGGTGGACGTCGGTGCGGGCCGCTTTCGCGAGTCGCTGACCGCAGTTTGCGACGCGGCCATGCACCGGGTCGGACGTCGGCCTCCTAAGACGGAGGTCTACTGGTGGTCCCAGGAGCTGGCGGCCCTCCGCGCGGCCTCTAACCGCGCCAAGAGGGCCGTCACCCGAAGCCGTGGGCGTCACAGAGACGCCCAACACCCAGAGGTTGTCCGCTTGAGGGAGTTGGCTAGGGAGGCCGAAATCACCTTCAAGCGGGCCATAGATGCTGCCAAGGAGCGCAGCAGAGCCGAGATGCTGGAGAGTCTGAACAGTGACCCCTGGGGTCGCCCGTACCGCGCGGCGCGTGATAAGCTCCGCGCGCAGGGCCCCCCCCTTACGGAGACTCTCCAGCCCAGCTTCCTGGCGGAAGTGGTCGAGGGCCTTTTCCCGGATCGGGCGGAGCATACACCCCCGTCCATGGCTGTTCTTGCCGAGGACGAGGAGGTAGTGCAGGAGGATGTTCCGCCCGTCACGGAGGCGGAGGTGGGGGTGGCTGTTCTTCGAATCCGTTCGAAGAACACTGCTCCCGGGCCTGACGGGGTCCCTGCCCGTGTGTTGGCCCTGGCCCTCGATCACATGGAGGACCGCCTCAGGGAACTGCTGGACGCCTGCCTAGCGTCCGGACGGTTCCCTGACTGCTGGAAAAGCGGGAAGCTGGTGCTCCTGCAGAAGCCTGGACGGCCCACCAATTCGGCTGCAGCCTTCAGGCCCATAGTGTTGCTCGACGAGGCGGGCAAGTTATTCGAGAGAATTCTCGCTGCCCGCATCGTCGAGCACCTCACTACAGTGGGGCCGGATCTGTCGGACGCCCAATTTGGTTTTCGAGTGGGGCGTTCGACGATCGACGCAATCTTGCGTCTGAGGGCTGCTTCCGAGGAGGTGGTGAGCCGCGGCGGAGTGCTGTTGGCGGTGTCGCTGGACATCGCCAACGCATTCAATAGTCTGCCATTCAGCTGCATCGGGGAGGCACTCCGCTATCACGGGGTGCCCGTCTACCTGAGGCGGCTAGTGGCGGACTATCTGCAGGAGAGGCGTGTGTTGTACGAGGACTGCGACGGACGTGTGCTGCAGCGACCCGTGTCGTGCGGTGTTCCTCAGGGGTCGGTCTTAGGGCCGCTCCTGTGGAACATCGGCTATGATTGGGTCCTCCGCGGAGTCTTTCCTCCCGGGCTGGGTGTCATCTGCTATGCGGATGACACTCTCGTCACGGCCCCGGGGGAAAGTTTCGAGGAGGCGGCGCACCTCGCCACCGTGGGTGTCTCCCAGGTGGTCGGACGGATCGAGGCGTTGGGCCTGCGGGTGGCGGTGGAGAAGACGGAGGCCGTGCTCTTCCACGGGCCTTATCGCCGCCCGCCGCCCCGCGCCTCGATCGAGATCCGGTCGGTCCTCGTACCAGTGGGGGCCCAGATAAAGTATCTGGGCCTGTATATCGACTCAAGGTTGCACTTCGACGAGCACTTCCGTAGGCTCGCCCCGAAACTCGTCGGCGCCGCATCCGCCCTGGGGAGGCTTTTGCCAAACCTGGGCGGAGCCAGTATCGGGTGCCGACGGTTGTATACCGGGGTGATCCGGTCGATGGCGCTGTACGGCGCACCGGTGTGGGCGGACGCCCTGACCGCCCGCAATAGGCCCGGTCTCTTGCGGGCCCAACGCATCGTGGCGGTCAGGGCCATACGCGGGTACCGCACTGTGTCAACAGAGGCGGCCTGCGCATTGGCCGGAACCCCCCCGTGGGATCTAGAGGCGGAAGTGCTCGCCGAAGTATATCGGCAGACGACACAACATCGGGCGGAGAGTGGCAGTCCTCCTCCGCCCGAGGACGTTCGCGGGTGGCGAGATGCCGCCCGCCAAGCCATCATGGCAAAGTGGTCGTCCCGGCTGGAGTCCCCGAGTGCTGGTCATCGCACCGTGGCGGCGCTCCAGCCGGTCATTGTCGAGTGGACGGAGAGGCAGCACGGGACCCTTTCCTTCCGACTGACTCAGATGCTTTCCGAGCACGGCTGCTTCGGAAAGTATCTGTACTCGGTCGCTAGGAGGGAATCGAGTCCCGCCTGCCATCACTGTCCCTGCCGCGAGGACACGGCGCAACACACGCTCGAGGCTTGTCCGGCCTGGGCGGTGGAGCGCCGTGATCTCGTGGCAGTAGTGGGAGTCGACCTCTCGCTGCCGGCCATCCTGCGCTCCATGGCACGCAGCGAGAGGAGTTTTACCGCGGTCGCGTCTTTCTGCGAGGCAGTCATCTCGCAGAAGGAGGCGGCGGAGCGGATCAGAGAGGCAGACGGCCTCGCGGATCCGATTCGCCGCCGGCGAACTGGGCGGCGTGCACGCGCATTTCTGCGCCTCATGCCGCCGTAGTGAGGCCGCGGGTGGATGGGACGGGGCTTGCCCTCCACCCGCAGTAGAGCCCCCCGCGAAGGGGTGATGTCCCGGTGTGCCTGGACATCGCCTAGAAGACGGGCCCGCACCGCACCTTTGCGGGCCAGCGCTTGGGTGTTCCGTCGATGAGTGCGAAGTATTTCCGACGGTCCACTCACTAAGTCGCGGTGTATGGCACACGGCAGGTTGTTTTAGTGTGGTGAGAGCCCCACATAACCGCGCGGCGACCCCGCACCGCGCGGTATGCGGATGAGGTACATTTTTTCCTGCCTAAACAAAAAAAAAAAAAAAAGTTAGAACTGTGAGTTGGGCGGACGCCCTGACTGCCCGCAATAGGCCCTACCTGTTAAGGGCCCAGCGTATCGTGGCGGTCAGGGCTATACGCGGGTACCGCACCGTTTCGAAGGAAAGCGGCCTGCGCATTGGCCGGAACACCCCCTTGGGATTTGGAGGCGGAAGTACTCGCCGAAGTTTATCGGCAGACGACACAATATAGGGCGGGTAGTGGCAGTCGGCCCCCGCCCGAAGAGGTGCGCGGGTGGCGAGATGCCGCCCGCCAAGCCATCATGGCTGATTGGTCGTCCCGGCTGGAGTCCCCGAGTGCAGGTCATCGCACCGTGGCGGCGCTCCAGCCGGTCATTGTCGAGTGGACGGAGAGACAGCACGGGACCCTTTCCTTCCGACTGACTCAGATGCTTTCCGAGCACGGCTGTTTCGGAAAGTATCTGTACTCGGTCGCCAGGAGGGAATCGAGTTCCGCCTGTCATCACTGTCCCTGCCGCGAGGACTCGGCGCAGCACACGCTCGAGGCTTGTCCAGCTTGGGCGGTGCAGCGCCGGGATCACGTGGCAATAGTGGGAGTCGATCTCTCGCTGCCGGCCATCCTGCGCTCCATGGCCCGCAGTGAGAGTTGTTTCACCGCGATCGCATCTTTCTGCGAGCAAGTCATCTCTCAGAAGGAGGCGGCGGAGAGGATCAGAGAGGCAGACGGCCTCGCAGATCTAATCCGCCGCCGGCGAATTGGGCGGCGTGCGCGCGCATTCTTGCGCCTCATGCCGCCCTAGTGTGGTAGGTACGATACCTAGGCGGGGTGCTTGTTTGGGGACCTCATCGCGGTTCACCCTGGGCAACGGAGACAGCAGCGCCTCCCTCCTAGGGTGGGAGAGACGCTGCCGCCTACGGCCAACTTCGACCCCACCTGTCCCTCTGATTAGCAGATGGCACAGTGGAGAGCAGGTAAGGGGGCCATCTCGAAACCGGAGATGGCCCAGGGTCAGTCGGGGTGCGAGGGATATGCTCTATGGGTAACCTTACACCCCGGCGTCTTAAGACCCGAGACGGCGTGCGGTTTTGGTCGGTTCAAGCCCGACATAACCGCCCCGCGGGCCGGCGGGGGGGTATCCGAACGGACTTCCGCACGAAAAAAAAAAAAGGTACGATACCTAGGCACAGCTAGTTATAAATAAATAAATAAAAATAGTCACAAAATTGTCGAACTTGCTACATAACCTTCACATTCAGATCTATAAAACATCTAAATAATGCACGGTCGAAATATTATGACTAATTTAATGCGCTTAAGTACTTTTTGACTTGTGACAAGTCGATACTGGTTTATAATCATATTACATCGGTCATATTACACTTATTAAATTACTACTTCGATGTTGAAATTTCCTAATAACAGTCTGAAAAAGCCCCAAGAAGTAAAAGAGCGACTAGACTTCAACGACACAACACCGAATACCATGTGGTACATCACCCCGGTCAGCTTCTATCCGTTACGTAAGTAACATAACTTCACGCCTGTATCCCCGAAGGGTTAGGCAGAGGTGTATTACACCCAGGATTCGCCAGTTATGTTAAGGTCCCAATGTAATAGGGGGCGAGCCTATTGCCATCTACCGGGCACATTATTAAGCGATCGATAATTAACATTTATTAATGCACACATAACTACGAAAAGTCAGAGGTGTGTGCCCGGGGCGACTGGGAATCGAACTCGAGACCTCGTCTCAGCAGTCCGTTACGTACGCCACTGGGCGTAAGTAAAGAATCGGTTATAAATACTAATCGGACTCACGCACTAAGTGTTCTGCTGGATTAAGGGACAAGCTTAACGTTGCTTTTGTCAAACTGGAGTTATATATCACAAACTGGCTGAACCTTTAATGACAGTGAAATCCGCATACAAATCCGATGCGTGGTATAGATGATCTAAACGTACAGACAGCGATTCTGTTTTTTTTATGGTATTTAAAGATTAGTAGTCCTTCGGGAGATGTGGCCAGCCCATTCCCACTTCAGCTTGCTTATTCCGCAGATATAGCTCGGTCCTAGAATATTGTTATTTAAGTTTAAACTGTTATAGTCGTACTTATAGTATGACTATAACTAAAGAAGTAATAAAAAGCATATACCTAATTCAATCCAGCAAAAAGTCACATTGGCAGAATGTATCCTCTTTAATATGGATATGAGTCGAGTATCAGTCATAGAGTAAACAAATACTTGCATGCAAAAGTGTCAGCAAACTGAATAAACAGCTGTATTGTATTGTTTATACACATACCTGTGTTGATCTAATTACTAAAATAACCACGCAAAACAACTAATTTAGTTATGGCTTATCAAGTTCTCAGTGACTACCCGTAAGTAAATATAAGTAGGTACCTATTGTGAAGTTCATCCTGATAGACCCTTATGCCTTTGTAATTATTATCATTTTATTTGAGGAAGTTAACTCAATTGGGCATATTGGGGATGATATAGATACCCATCTTTGAGCTCATAAGTTAGCCTAATAAGCTACAGACTTCTGCTTTCTATCAATAAGTTAAACACATGACAATGAGGTTTATTTTAGATTAATAAACTAAATAAAAATGCTTGTATAGAATCCTTCTTCCTTTTACAATGCTATATTATCATAATACGTTATATTATACTTTTCCTTCTTACTTGTAATATTTGATTGCATAATTATATTATCAATGAGGAATCAGCGAATTACCATTTTGAATCATTTCATAACAACTTTCTGTGTAAAGAAACGTATATAAAGAAGCCCAAGTAAATTGAATCAAGTCTATTTTCTTTATTTCGGGGCACGCACGTCAGTATGAATTGAGCACACCCCGCCTATGTAATAGTATTATTTATTGAGCTATATCACGCCTCGCATAGAGTAAGGGCGAGGCGGCGAGATAACCCTGGCGATGCAAGCAGCAGTCGGCCAGGGCATTAGGAAGATTGGCAGAGGAACCGCCGGACTATTCGGGCATTGTCAAGCAAGACCACTTTCTGCATCTTGGCCGCCACTGACTTCCCACTAATCACGAGCCTCCCTAGATGGACTGAGGCTCCTTAGGATGAAACTATTGGCTGAAATAACAACCGGGACTATTTCTGTGGACCGCACTCCCCACATGTCGGTAACCTCGTGCGCCAGGTCCAAGTATTTGGTTTTCTTATCTGCTTCGGCGCGGACGAGGTTCTTTTCATAGGAAATAGTGATTTCCACAAGAAATACCCGGGACTCTGCCCGGTCCATCAGCACGATATCAGGCTTATTCGCTAGAATTGTCCTACTCGTGATGATGGACCGGTCCCAGTAGAGCTTGGCGCCGTCATTTTTGAGTACGGCTTCTGGCGGGTACTTGTAGTATGGCAGCCTCTACGTGATGTGGCCCTATTTAAGGGCAAATTCATGATGAAGTATTCTGGCTGCTTGGTTGTGCCTGTGCAGTTACTCAGTGTTAGCAAGCATTGAACAACCGGAGGTCACATGTCGGAACGACTCGCCAGAACGGTGGCATAAACTACACACGTCCGTGGTTCCATCCCTCAGTATGTACCCCCTATACTCCTATACTTGTTTGACTTGATAAGCTGATCTTGTATCGCACAGACAAAACCGTCGGTTTCCCCAAAGAGGTCACCAAAGCACATGCAGTGCACGGAGGCCGATCCGATGAGACAATTCTTCCCTGCTCCACATGAAGAACCGCACACTTGTCCACTCCAAGCTACATGCCGATACCGCCGCTGAAATCAGAAGTGATATCTAGCAACCGCATCAGACCTGCAGCGTTTGGGGAAACAACTTGAGGTCAACCTTCGGGCCCCCTCTCCGAAGCTGAAAACCAGTCCCTAACTCATCCAGCAATGTGCTTAGAGGATTCAAAGACAGACAAAACCACAGTGGACTCAGACAGTCACCCTGAAAAATACCCCGCTTCACCTTTATCCGGTCTACCGCATCCGACAGCCGCAACCCAGATAGACTAAGCATTGTGATCCATGGCTCCATACAGGCACCGAGGAAGTCTCGAACTGTATGATCCATTTTATACAGCTCAAAGACTCTCTTCAGCCATGTATGGAGGACCGAGTCAAATCCTTTCTTGTATTATAATTATTATTATTATTTCCAACGGGGACGCCGATGACCGGGCGGGTGATCAACTTTACCTGAGTGGGCCATTTCACCCATTTCCCCCATTAGCAAGACCACCATTACATATGCCAGTAATGATAACTATTTAGGGGTGCTTAGTTTAACGACCTCAAAAAATGATTTTCACGCCGCTTAAGGGATTATATAAAGATAGAAAACATGTGTAAATCTTGCAGTCCACTGATGGGCATAAGCCTCTTCCAATTTTCGTCTCTGCCAAGTGCCAATCTGCGCTTCCAATGTACCCGATGCTCCACCTTTCCCATCCACTCCAGCCCAGCCACCTGTTCAAGTGGCCATCTAGGACCCCTGTAACTTCCGTGGCTGATTCGAATTCTAAGTCTTCATAGCGTGGCAATGAAAAGAGGTAGGTACTAAACCATTTGGTTTTCGATGGTATTGTTTGTACCTGACACTTCAACATCAACAATGGGGCTGACACTTCAAGTCTTGCACGTAATGTTCTGGATATGAAACGAGAGGGTAGGATTAACTGAATGTGTGCAACGGAACACTCGCCATGGTAACGGTGGTGAAAAATTGCTAAGAAGACAATGTCTCTACAATCTTCAAAGGCTCAAGGATTTTGGTGACCTCAGGACTCCCAATCATACTAACTGCAAGTCAACTCCGAGCCCAAGCCAACTTTATCTGCTGGCCGGTGATCTACGATCTGGCGCAGGCTCTCCTTTCGTGGATGAACCGCACTGCCCTATGACCCATATCTTTTTTATCCCCGATATCGGACTGTTTGGCATCAAGATGTCCGTGATAACGCTCATGTAAAGTGCTATCAATCTGCATAGCAATATATGTTACCGACTGACAACATGTCATTTATCTGACTTGAATAAAAACTAAAACAATCTTACATGTGATAAAATTACAATCACAAAAAAAAAAACATAAAATAACGTTATTCTTGAAAATAAACGAAATGAATTCTAATGTTTGTGATAAGTTTTAGCAATCAGCCAAATTGCAACCTCGTATCCTGCGATACTTACTGCTTCACCGTTTAAAACCCAATGGAAAGACATGAGACTGTTCAGGGGTGGTGTGTTTCGTATTCGACAATTAATTAAAACAAAGGCTTGTTGTGGACACTGCTGTTTATTACGCTTATTGTACGCACATTCTTGAAGGAATTAACCTTTAAGAGATTACAAAATTACACTAGGTAGAAGCTACACCATCATTTAAGTTCAAGCGTTGACTAGATTCACTGATTTTTAAAACTTGTCAACACTCTTTGATAAAATATAAACTCCTTTTCAAAATGAATCATTATAAAATTGTTTTATTAATTTTAAAAAGTACTTGTACCTATTACCACAGATTAAATAATATTATTCTACATAATATTATTCTACATAATATTATTCTACATAATATTATTCTACATAATATTATTCTACATAATATTATTCTACATAATATTATTCTACATAATATTATTCTACATAATATTATTCTAATACAGATACACGAACTAGAACAAAAATTTTAAGCCACCGTAAGTCACTTAGCTGGCCTGGCTAATTATAGATTTCATGTAGATTTTGTACAAAGAGGTAATAGATGGTGTTGTACTGAATTTTCGTTCACTTCAAATAATTTCAACAGGGCTTTGGGGCACTGGACGAGTGTCTATATAAACTGTCTACGCTCGTCAAGGTCAAGGAACAGAGCGTAGATTGAGAATACAAGCTAAAGCTATAAACTGGCTATCAGCGTATACGAGAGCGGAATGGCGGTAGTTTTTTTTATTGACAGGCTATGAAATTTTCCCATTATATAGGTAATAAAGCCTCATATAGGTACATTAAATAGGGGTGTGTGTTGGGTAACCTCCTCGAGTGTCGCTCCGATTCCGATCCCGCTGCAGTCCGGGGGGAACGGAATCGGAGCGGCCGGTACACCCTGGGCGGCGGTCAATGGCTTCCCCTTCACCCCTTCATAGGGTTGGCATTGATCGTCGGCCAATACCCAACGTGGCGGGAACACATCGCTCTCCGTACTCCTCTGCTTTCAGAGGAGACAGGATGAGCGATGCTGTTAGTGGTGAGATGGCCCAGGGTCAGCCGGGGTGCGAGGGATATGCTCTATGGGTAACCTTACACCCCGGCGTCTGAAGACCCGAGACGGCGTGCGGTTTTAGTCGGTGCAAGCCCGACATAACCGCCCCCGCTGGCCGGCGGGGGGGTATCCGAAGGGATTTCCGCACGATAAAAAAAAAAAAAAAAAAAAAATGTACATTAAATAAATTTCATAAAGAAATGTTATACGATATTCTATACAGCGCAATCTAGACCCAAAGTAAGCATGGCTTAACTAGTTTGTGTTATGGGTTCTAGAATGTGGATATACATACTTAGATACTTTTTTTGCAAATACATACATATTATACATAAGAACATGTAACGGGACGTAACTATTGAATGAAGTATTATGCACGCAGTGTTGTATGAAGTAGTTCGCAACTGCATGAGTAGATGGGGTTAAACATTTAAATTCAAAAAGGCGGGTGAACTTAAAGGTGTGGTAGATGGCACCACTGTTGAGCCATTTCCGTTAACATAAATAAATCAAAATTCTATGTTTACATTTTATTGGAAGCGAATTAATTAATAATAAATAATAAATAAATTAATTCGTTAAAAATTGAAATAAGATTTAATTCCAACTCTGTTGTATGAACAAGTATTGCAGCTGATAGTAATATTGGCGGTAGCGAAGACCTTAATTGGCCGCAAGTGCTGTGTTACTATGTTTGACGCGAATTCTAAATAATAGAATACGACCGATATTCTTAGCAATCCATGGATTCTCCGTGCGGGTGCCGGGTCCATCGCGTTGCTGAATTGGGAACTCGGGACAGTGCCTGGGACTTGCGACCGAAGTGTAGGTTTAGAAGGGGCCCCTTTTGTTGATGTACATCAACACCCACCTTCACTACCCAAGTTCCCCTCCCTGCCTAACCAAATTTGATACGAACCTACTAGTGCCGCTTTAGACATTCGTCCTAGTAATGAGCTTATTGTAGCTCTCGATAGGCCTAGATTTTTAAGTAGGTTATAGAGAGATTTTGCTGGTATACTCGCTCCCACTTCCACTGCATACAAATCAACCACGTAACCGTTTTTGAATAATTCGTTTGTGAGATCATAGTATTTATTTTTCTTTATTGTGTGGTCCTTCGGTATATTTGTTTCCCACGGTACAGTAAGTTCCATAAGAACCACATGTTTTAACCTCTTAGAATAAAGGAATATGTCAGGTCTAGATGACGAAACCTCAACATCCTCTGGAATTTTATAGTGCTTTTCATACGTGTCGATTAGGAGAGTCCAATCTGGGGCAGTATCTAAGATTGAATAAGGTTTGTTCCTGGATGTTATGGATGAACCTTCAGACACAAAGTTGATATGACGTCTGTTAGTAGTCAATCCTTTTTGGGCTCTAGCTACTGCCAGACTCATTGCTTCACGTATGATGATAAGCACCTTATCGTGGCGGCATGAGTATTGACCTCTATCGAGAAGCACCCTACATCCTACTAATATGTGTCTAGCCGTCTCTATTGCCTCACCACAAGTATAACATTGTTTTTCTGTGGCCTTCCCCCACCTTACCAGATTACTCTGGTCTGGGAGGGTCATCTGAAAGGCGTTAAGATAGAATTTTAACAGGGCCGGCGACCAGTCATAGATCAAGGTGCGCCACTTTAAGGCCATCGGTATGCAGAACTCTCCCATTGTCAACCATTCATTTTGGATTTCCAAATTCATCGCGTGCACTCGATATTTATCATTTTCGTCTTGTTTTAGAAAGGACTTAAGTATATCCTGGTCCCTTTCTGGCTCTCGTACTCCCAACCCCACTCTGTTCGACTGGGCCCCTATCATAAATCGTTTATGGAATAGGAGTCTAGATTCAAGCTCGGACGCGTTATTATCTTTCGGGAGTGCCCTGATTATGACATCTTGGGATTTACCTAAGATGTGGGCTTTGGTAAATAGAGCTCCGATGGTTTCTTAAGCTTCATCCCAAAATTATTTTGATCCCTAAATAGAGCAGAGGAATCAGCAGAGTGCGCTAGTCCAAGCCACGATTTTAGCGATTTTATGACAGTTGCATCTATTTTCACCAGTAAGGTTTTACCGAATTCATACACCAGAAAAGGCCAAGTCAGAGGTGATGTTAAGTAGTTGTCATATATCCAAGCTTTTTTGATATTGTTTAGTGGTAGCTGATCTATCTTATTTAGGTCATTTATAAACGTATCGACAACTTCATCTAAGGATGGTGTGCGTCCTTTATAGTCTATCTTTCTCCCAAGAAATTTAAATGGCACCGATACAGCGACTATGGAAACTGGTTTACCCCCAATGAAGAGTCCCGGGTCGTAGGAGGTAAATTTGGTGTCCCGTCTACCCAGACACAGACAGTGACACTTACTGGGCTTCGTCTTCAGTCCATTTGTCCACGAACAGAAGTCATCGACTTCCTTTTAGTTCCTTTAATTAGAAAATTTGTTAGACTTAGACTAATAGAGTTTCTTGGAGTATCTTTAACCTAATCGTATAAATTAAGGAGTAGTTATATAAAGGGAACGATATTTTACTCGATCACATACCGGAACTCGATCGCGATTGGACGAAGGATGTAGGTAGGTTTTAGAAACTGCGAGGTTAATTTTGGGTGGGGAATCGGGGCGTCGGAAGTGAGGTTTCTGAAGGCAGGGAGGATTATTCATTCGCGTCTTGCTAGTTCGACACGGAGCACAGCTGGGGCATTCTATCTTTAACGTGGCATACGGCAGGTTGATCATTCTTTTCGGAGCCTCATGTGCAGGCTGCCTTAGTAAGTTATATATATTTGTATCGGTGTGAAGAAATAGTGTTAAAATCCTTTTCGCGAATTACATCAAGTTGTAGCCGGGTTGTGAAATTAACGATTCATTAGCTACCTTTTCTTAACGTGAACAGTTTAGAGTGTTTCCAATGTACCGTCGGGTGATTTATAATTCCGTAAAAAAATATAGATCGTTGAAATTAATTGTGAATATGGGGTTTGTGTTTTGGGGCGTGCAGTAACGAACAAGGGAGCGCGATTAAGATATATGCGTGCACTTAGTTATTCTTTGACCGTTTATAACATATTTGTTTCGATTAGTTCGGGGGGGGGGGGGTAGGTTATTTTCGTGTCGAATAATGGGGTTGGGTCGCGTTCGGAGTAGATTATAGGACCTTTTCGGAAATGCAGACACCTTACACATTGGACAAAAGTAATGCGCGCATATACATGTGTATTGCTAATGTCTTGTGCTGTTGAGTCTGGCAGTGCATCCGAAAAGCAAATGCTGTCGTTTTATCATCTTTATTATGTTAGAAGTAGGAGGTAGGGCTGCGGCATGTTTAGCTAGTTTTCCCGTAGGAAACCCAAGGCGATGTGCTTTGGTTATGGAGGGATACCTAACGGTGATAACGACTCCATATCCCTCTGATAATTCGCTAGTAGCCGATAACTTTTGAAGCGAGCGGCATTCCGATTTTCCCTGGAAACAGGATCGGATAAGCTTCCTGGATGTGGATGACTGTTCGTTCTGTGATAGGTAGGTACCGTCGAAGTGTAACCGTCCTTTTGGGCCAGGATCAGAGCACTTACGGAGCTCGCAGTTCAGTCTTATATATTTATTTATATATACACTAACTAATATCTCGTTAGGGTTTCAGTTCACATCCCTGAGCCTCGGCTCGTGGACTGGGACAAGCACACAGTTATGAGGGTAGGCCAAGTCAAGCCCAACTAGCTTGCACCCATATCAGATTAGGAAGCGTCGATGGAAACCATCAATACGTGATAGGCTCATTACACACCACACGTTTAAATGTAAATGAGGTGGCGTACACCTAGTTTTAATGGAACAGAAGTTTAAGTTGGGGGTAGACCCAGGTGCTCACACAATGGGGATAGTTTGAGAATTGAGTTAGTTAGGATTCGTTTTGTAACGATTCTGAGCTAACCAGACCCTTGCTTAGCATCATATCACTCCTTGGTGATATTTGTGATTGATTTAGTTAGTGCTTAAGTGCATTAATGCCGTAGTGGAATCGTGATTGGAGTATATTGTATTCGAGATATCGCGTTGAGTAGCTTAGTAGACAGAGCCGTCGTTAAATTACTTCGCTAATATTATCGGTCGAGGGTAAAATGAAAACTCTATTTGCCTAGCAACTGACTTAGTATGGTCTTAATGAAACTTGGACTGGTGACATAAAATATTTTAAATCCTCCTCCTCCTCCATTATAATTAATTAAATTCGTAATGGAAATTATTCCGAATTGAGAAGTTTGTTTGACTGATCTACCAATCGACTTTAAATAAAGTACTATGCTATTAATACCTATTACTCGGAGCGTCGTACTCGGGGAATCATTTTGGCGAGATACACCTAGCTCACGATAGCTGAGCGCCCTCCTAATTTGGAACTCGTATCGAACCTTAATTGATTTGGGCATTTGACCCTAGATATGGCCGTCTTCTACACCAGGGACACTGTATCGATCTCGATTATGTGCGTGACAAGTATTAGTCAGTTCTGACATATTAAAAGATCGTATTTTGGGGACACTGAAATTCATTAAATGGATTGGTCATCGGACCGCGTTACGGCATGAAACTATTCATTGAATCCGTACTAGTCATATAATTTGACAATAATGAGAAAGAAGTAATCTTATCTCGAATCTAACTAACCATACCCTTTAGCGGTAACATCGCGAGAATGAGTCTAATTGGACGTATACATTTGTCTGGATTCAGAAATTGGGGTGGAAAAATACGAGTCGGCTATCTTGACTCTCATAAGGCACGGAAGTTCCAATTGGAAGTACGTGGCCTACTGAATGATAGAGGGAGGATATACAAAGTTGGTAGTATCCTACTGCACACGGCGATTGGCGGGGCCTGTGCCATACGGGGGAAACCTTATAAGTTCTAAAGTAAGGTAATCACTAACTGAAGTATGCAGTTTGTATGTCTAATTCGGCAATGTAAGAAGTTAGATCACTAGAGTTAGTAGAGTTGTTTGCCACAGTAGTAGTAATTAGGGCTACGCTAGGGATCGCGCCAGGATAGAATTTAGTACGGTTGAGGTTAGTTTATGAGAGAATTATTCGTGAGAGATTCATTTGATGAGAAATCTTTGTACGAGAAAGCAGGTAGTGTAAGCGGTGCTAGAATTGAGTAATTGTATTAGTATTTGTTCTCTTTAAATGAATACCAGCATTCCTAGAATCCTATAGAGTCCGGGATATACGGAGCACATCAAGGGTCATCTCTGTCCACTATACGATCATTGGCCACAGTTGAATTAGTAATGGAGACGATTCAATTAGTATGTGGGTAGGCAGGTGAGGCGGACTAGGGCGCGGTGCAAGTAGACCTAGTAGGATCGTTAGGATCATTACAAGTTGGTCCCGGTGACCAGGATCGGTACAAACACTCAAACCCATGCAAATATTCATATTAATGCACACAAATATTTGCACTGACCGGGAATCAAACCCGCGACCTCTGACTTAGCAGTCGAACGCTCTACCGCTACACCACAGGGCTCGTTTGATTACCCTGTGCGTGTGAAAAATTCCAGTCTATCCTAAGGTTGCTTGGAAAAAATCGCTTTTAGCAATAAGGCCGTCATTTGTACAGTCAACGACAAAAGTAACCTAACAAATTCACGTGTCACCTTAGCTCTGAAACCTTTCATAAAATAATAAACAGAATATGAAATATATTAACTTTGTGCTCTGAGGATTATACTACTATTTTACTTCAATTATTGATACATGTACCAACCTATTCCAGTTTAAAAAAGGTTAGTAAATATTATGTTTATTTTAATGCAAATGGTGTCTAAATTAAGTGTTAACAGCCTATCTATTGTACTTATATGTTCATTATGTTATTTGTGAATTTAACCACAGATTACATAATATTATTCTAATTTAACCAATTTCTAAGGTGCTCCTCCTATAATATGGCGGTTGGAAATAATTAAACAAAAAAATATCTGAATCAATTAAAAATCCACACTAGAACTAAACTGATTATCAAAATCAAACTAAATGAACAACAAAAACTTATTAAACTTATGTATGTGATCTGTGTTGTGGTGTGTGTTTGTGTGTGTATGTGTGTGTTTGAGTGGGGGGGGTGGGAGGATATGTGTGTTTTCCTGCGTGTAAAAAGTAAGGGTCACTCGCATTGGACGTGAGCACCACCATGTACTTATTACTATTTACGTAGGGTACACTCAGCGTCTAAAGTTGATTATCAAATACAGGTGTCAATAGTAGGTGATGCTACAGAACGTCAAAACTAGATGATGCTACAAAGCGTTAAAAGTAGGTGATGCTACAGAGCGTTAAAAGTAAGTATTGTGATAAAGTTTCAGAAGCTGATGATGAGTACAAAGTCACTTGAATAAATAAATAAATAAATAAATATTCTACGACATTCTACACAGCGCTTTCTAGACCCAAAGTAAGCATAGTTTAACTAGCTTGTGTTATGGGTTCCAGAATGGGGATAAAAATACTTATATACTTTTTTTTTTGTAAATACATACCTACATATTATACATATGTCCAAAATTGTGCGAAAATATGAAAAAAAAATAACGCATACAACTATAAAACAAAATTTCATTTGCTATTGAATTCACACAATTGCTGCAATTCTGCTCATCTCACTTTGCTAAAATAACTATTTGAATTCCATAATTTTGGTCTATTTGCCATCGGATTACATTTAGACTTTAAAAATGTAGTCTAGTTTAGACGGTTTTGTACAGGTCCCGACGCTTAGGTTGGGACGTCGGGAAGAAGAGATAGTCTGGCTAACGACTTACTTCGGGTTTCTAGAGCGTTCTCTCTGTCGTACATCGGTCTGACAGTAAACGTAGACAGATCATGAACTATTTTTTTTTTCGTGCGGAAATCCCTTCGGGACCTCCGCACGGTGTCCTGCCCAAGTGTCCATTGCCAGGCACCCCGGGTAAGCCCTCGAAAAAATAACCCCAAGGTTACCGGCGAACCTTGGCCGCCAGCGCGGCCTCGCCTGGTGGGGTCGGGTTTTATCCTGCGTCGGTGAGTAGGTAGGCGTGTGTAGCACACACGACACACCTCCGCCACGGCCTGCTTCTGTAAGGACGGCGAGTCGGCCAACTGCCGTCCTCAAGCCCCGATCATGGAGGTCGGTAGTCCCGTGCGTAGACGAGTGCGGAACTCGGAGGGCAGGGTTCTCTCCCGCTCCCTCTCCGCCGTCTCTTTCGCGCTCATAACCTGATCGCAGAAAGAGGCGGCGGCGTCCCACTTGCTCCCGTCGGAGACCACGGCCCTCACCATGGTCTCCAACGAGAGAACGTCCACACCCAGGACCGCAACGAGATCCCGGCGTTGACTCGCCCACGCAGGGCACTCCACCAACGTGTGGAGCGCCGTGTCTTCGCCGGAATCCTCGCAGTGCTGGCATTGCGGCGTTGTCTCCCGGTGGATGCGCCATAGATACTCACCGAAGCACCCGTGTCCGGTAAATATCTGGCACATCCGGTAGGAGAGGTCACCGTGGTGCCTCTCCAACCACTCCTTCATAATCGGTCTCACCGCCCAAAATGGTGGATTCCCCCCACCTTGGATGCTCAAGTCGCACCCTCCATGTTTTCATGTGTTCCCGGCGGAGTTGGGACCGCTGAGCCCCGATTTCTCGGGGCTCCGGCCTATGGCTCCAGCGCCTCTTTGCAGATATATAAATTCTACCTATCATTAAGGTTATCTAAGCCACTCTCTCTGCTTCCCGATGTGCCAACCAAAACGCCGTTTACTGCAGGAGAATCGGCTTCAATATATATACAGCCTTTCAAATGTATTCCAAACAAAAGACATGTCAATTATGACAGAAGCTGAATTAAATAGATAGTGGAAAAGAAACTTAAATACACCTTTGTGTTAACGAATAAGATGGTTTTCATTAACCTGAGAAACTTGTTAGTACTCTAATCTATACATATATAATTACTTGTCACGTCTGACTAACAGACTGATGACTGACGGACTGATTCATCAACGCAGAGTATAAAATCTCTGGACCTACAAACTTGAAATTTTTACAGTAGATGCTTTTTATGTTGTAGACATCCACTAAGAAAGATTTTTTAAACATTTCACTTCTAAGGTGGCAAAATAAGTGATGAACGTTTGCAAAGTCCGTTATTTTCGAAGATAGAAGCACAAAATGTCATACTCCTGCTTTTGGTTAGAAATGATTGAACATATGCATCAGCGTTTTTCAAAAGGACCATGCAAAAAATTGTATGGACGCTGTCCCAACTGACCAACAGACACGGTGATAGTTTCAGTATAATTATGACGGCCCATAAAAAGACAAATAATCATTTTTAGTCCAAAATCGATGGGGTTCTTAAAAAATAAGACAATGTTTTACATAAAAAAATCGTGTTTAATATTATTTTTTATAATGATAATAACTACATTTTAGGCATTGCTTACAAAGAAAGTTCAACTAAACATTCTAGATATGAATAACAAAGTAAATGCTCAATAAGATAATGTGTAATTTTTTATAAAAATAACAACATTTCAGACATACAGACAAATATTAAAATTTCATTACCTTTGTACAATACTTATTACCTTTACAGTTTTATTATGTTGTATAGATAAATAATTATTCGTCTATCATTATAGTAGATAACGTTTCTTCTGCTGGTAGGTTAAATTCGAGATGACGACCTATCCCCATTATACCATATAATTGAGAGCTTCCAATTGTACGCGCCCCTGTTAAGCAGGTGCAATACCACTGCTTAATGGCATGTCTGTCAGTTTCATTGCAGCTTATTAATAAATAATGATAGTAAACGCGTGACCTTACGTGTCTAGACTGTATGCGTCCTCTGATGAACCAGACATTATCTTCACGAATGTTAAATCTTGCTAAATCATTTAATTGGCTATCTCTGAACAATTCTATATGATATATTCTATTCCGAATACGTTCCGCACAGTATGAGTTGGCAAGTTTTATGTGGTAGGTCCCCAAAGCAAATATATATTTATATATATAAATACATATATTTTATATATAATTACACTGTAGTTTCGAGATTTCATATTTTACTGCTCATCATCTTTTAGCTATAGCGTGATAATTTATAGTCCGAACGTTGACCATTTCCGAGTTCTATCAAACTGCAGAATTTTGTGATGAAAATAATTCTGCTTTGTAATTATAAAGGAATGATCAATAATATCTGGTCGATTTTACGCTGCTGCTCCTACCACACTTATATTAGCGTGATGAAATATGGCGCAGTTTATGACCATAGAAGAAGAAGACCTAGAAGAATATTCATGCTAAATTTCAGCTGAATCTGTTCAGCGGTTTTCTAGTGATGCTCGGACATCGATATCAAGAGCCTGCAGACAAACAGACTAACAGACAAAAAATACAAAAATCACATTTTTGTCATCGGTATCGTTCGTAGAACACAACAATTATTTTTTCGAAAAAATATTCAATGTACGGTCTTCACCTCGTTACGATTTTATTATATGTATAGTTGTTAATAGTATTATGTACTTCTGATATGTAGTAAAAATAGTTGAAACTTATTATAATGCCATCTATGGTCAAATATTTAAGGATCGAAAACCATTTTGTCGTCATTAAAAAGCTGTCACATAATATATAATGTTATTATTTTCTACTAACTACGTTGTTGATAAGTTTAAATAGAAACAAGGATATTAGTATTAGGTTTTAGCAACCTTTACACAGCTTAATATGGCCAAAATAGGTATTCTTTTTATTCATATTTTAAATATGAAACTATTAGAGTCATCTATTGGTGAAAACTTGTTACTAATTCTAGAATGTACTGGTTGGGTATGCTTGCTATTACATAACGTCCGCTGATTACACAAACATAAAATGTATTGAATTGAAATGAAATTTATTCGCTTGAAGTATGGGAAGTACATTCAAATGTGATGGTAACAAAAAATAATCTGATTGTTATAAATGATGAACAATATACACCCGACATGTTATTAATACGCTAAGGGTCAATTCATACTAGCGCATAGTCAAGCATTATTCTAAAATCTTGATACTGTAAATTCACCCTTATCTCAACAACGTAAGGAATGCTCATAATTATTATATTGAGTTTAAAAAAATACGCGTGCGTTCTGCGAAATAGGCGTGCCTGCCAGTGACCAACGCCGACTAGTGGTTGGATGTAATTGTGAAGAATTTCAATCTTTGATGCGCTTCGACTTTAGCTAAAGCTTCGACACTAGTGATGCTAGCATCAATTGACCCTCCGCTAAAACTTCGGGTACATGTTACCCTCTGTTTGTCAATAGATTTCTTCTTTATTTAGATTCTTCTTAAATTTTTTTCATTAAAATAGTTTTTCTCTCCCATTTTAGTGAATGTAAGTTAACATCTTAAGTTTCCTCAGAGTCCGGGGATCGCTTACTCCTTTGTAATTTGGTTTATACAGCTTTTATGGGAATGACTACCGTCTGACCTTCCAAGCCCGAGAGGAAAACCTGCACCAGAGCCTCGTCTGTCAATCAGTAAGAGTACCAGCTTGCGGGTGAGGCTGACTTTCTAGATTAGTGAATGATGTAGACGGTGCCCTGCATCATAGGGCTCCTATTTCTTCATGCCTTGTCACAAGTGACCAAACACCAGTCGGGATGCGCTGTTTTGGTAACTCCACTCAAAATATGTATTCCAAAATTCCAAACAAAAGACATTTGACGTCATGTTCGCTTTGACTCGATAATTTCACATTTTCTGTTTGAGGAGTTTCCTACTGTATCTCTGGAGTTCTAGGTCCAATACTAATAAAATTTATATGGGACCAACTTGAAGTTAAACCGAACCCAATGCAATAAGAATTTTTAAGATAGGTTCATTAACGACGGAAATATGAAAGAATTAAAAAAAACATAGATACACCCGATACCTTCTCCTTTTTGAAGTCCGTTTAAAAATATTTTTCAATTTAGCAAATATGCTTCATTGCTTCAAAGGTTTATTGTAACAAAAAGTATGAAATTATTAAAGCACATTAAAAAGATGTGTTCTGTTTGTTATACTGGTCCGATCATGTGTTAGTGTTATAGATGCCATAGAGCCGCGAAGATTCCGATAAGTCAATGTTTCACGTTGCTTTCCTTCGCGGCTTCGGTCTTTCTGCTCCTACGCCTCTGTGAACATTACCTAACCAGTCCGCGTCCGCTACCCCACGCGTTTACATACTGCACCGCGAAAACTTATTCATTTTATATTCACTTAAGTCTGTTTTCATTCTTCTGTGTTTTTCTTTCACAGTATTATTGATTCATATTATATCTGAATGACTTATAATATTTTTCACTTTATATAGTTTTTTTTTTACTTTTGTGATAATGATAACGATAGATATAATAACTCTCCCTACAACTCTCATCGTGGATTTTCTTTAAAGACATTTATAAATATTATCACAACTATCGAATATAGTTTCTTATACCCTATCCTTTCTGCACAGTATACGGTATAACACGAAGATATACTTATATGTTTGAACACATGTGAATTTTAAAAGTGATTGTTGTGAATAGTACTAGAAAACGGTGACTAAGATGGTGAAATTTTTTAGGAAATCTGCTTCCTTTTCGGAAGTATTGGTGTCTACGAACGAAAGAGTAAGCGACTTCTACGCATCGTCATGGCAACGGGGGGAGTCTGCAATGCCTATGCTTGTGGTGAGGTTTTTGCTCACCGCTGTCGCATTGGGCATCCTCATCTGGTCACTCATCGAAGGGGCTAGCCCGTACTGGCTGATTTACCTCACGAGCTGGGGAATAGTGTGCGTCGCTGCTATGATGACAACTGGCCTAATCGTCTCATTTGCATTCCTGTGCAACAAGCCCTCTGGTAATAATACTTTTAATCTAACCTGAAAATGTATGAAGCTAATAGTAACAATGCTAACTTTTCGTATAAATTTAAATCGGATAAAGTCAACATCCAAAGGGATTTGAACACGCGACCAGTCTCTTACTATGGGAAATACTCTGCTAACTAATTTTGAATCTGAATGGAAACGACCTGCCGTCTCAAGTTTTGCCCAAGAATCTAAACTTCTAAATTATTATTGATTGATGGAAGACGCTCTGGCACAAACTTTCGTTTCGTAGTTGGAGAGAGGGGGGGGGGGTCAAACGGCAGTCGCGCCCGTAAAAGCCAAAATAAACCAAATCATGAAAAGAAGTAAGAGAGCGGATCTCGGGTTACAAAGTACAATCGGTATTAGCGATTGAACGATGAAAAATCTATAACACAAATAAGTGGGGGTCAGTGACAAGTAAGCGGGGATCTACGATATTGGTTCTCATTTAAGTCGACCGTATCTTCAATTTAAACTGCCGATTAGTATTTTAATCTACACGTACAAAATTTGTTGCACAGTTTATATCTGAACACAAAACAAGCAACCGACGACGCGACGGCAATAGTGCTATTGTAAGTTTGGTAAACAAACTTATATAATTTTCTATTGTTTTTCACTTTACACTTCTCTACCATTAGAAATCAATTATAACACATTTGCAGGTGATAAATTAGCAAAAATTAAATTTAAGCTAAGCAAGGGGTCTACCTACAACCTGAAAATATGGCAAGTGACCTACGAGATAAAAAGTTTGAGGCGACTCCGACAGACAGGTGACAGGTGGAGCCACCTGTCCCTGTCTGTCGGAGAAGCTGCCCTAGCAGAAGCAGGCCGGGGTGGCGGCGGCACATTGCGCGCCCCCATTTTTTCCGGGGGCAAGACACCGTGGGGACACCGTGGTTCCCAAACCCGAGGGGGGCATCACGAAACCGGAGATAGTTCTGGGTCAGTCGGGGTGCGAGGGACATACCTCAGGGCCACCTTACACACCGGCATCGGAAGACTCGAGACGTCGTGCGGTTTTAGTCGGTTCGAGTCTAACATAACCTCCCCCGCAGGCTGAGGGGGCAAGGACGCCGCAGACTCGTCTACGCCCGGGACTACCGACCTCCATGATCTGGGCCTGAGGACGGCAGTTGGCCGACTCGCCGTCCTTAAAGAAGCAGGCCGTGGCGGAGACGTGTCGTGTGTGTCCTATACACGCCTGCCTACTCACCGACGCGGGACAAAATCCGACCCTGCCAGGCGAGGCCGCGCTGGCGGCCAAGGTCCGCCGGTAAGCCGGGGGTTATTCTTTCGAGGGCTTACCCGGGGTGCCCGGCAATGGACACTTGGGCAGGACACCGTGCGGTTTAAGTCAGTTCATGCATGACATAACCGCCCCCGCTGGCCGGCGGGGGGTTATCCCAAGGAATTTCCGCACGTAAAAAAAAACTTGAGAGGTGTCACGGGACACCAGGATGGAACGAAGTTCATTTCGAATAATTACTGAAGGAATTGTAATAAAATTTTATGTCACACACATTTTATGAAACACTGTCAGGATTCATTATTGTTATTTTTTATTTTTTTTTCTTACTGATCATAAAGTTCTTCAGAAACTGAAACTCCTCGTCGTATTTGAATCAAATCATAGTTTATTTTTACGGTTTGACAATGACACCATACGTTTCCATAGTACCGTGACAACAATGCGCGGATCCGTGCGCAGAAGTTACAAAAGTGAAAAGTGTCGTTACAATCTTAATTTTTTCCGTCTAGCCCCCTTTCGTAACGCGCGATAAGGAACTTCGTTCCAAAAAAAAAGCCTGACAGTAAAATAATAAACCAATGTGTAATATGTGTAGTGTCATCACTGGCGAGTAAAAGAGAGACGGATGTATGAGGTTCCACTAAGATATTTGGGGCCCAAGCCAACCTCACCTGCAAACTGATACACTTGCTTCCTCACTGCACACCGTCAGGGGTGTGTGGAATCAACTTCGGGGTGAATGTCCCCTTGTTGAGGCAATCTTCTCCTTTTCCTATTAGAAGGGGGCTTGGGTCTGAATTGAACTATATTCCATTTGTATACCATTATATAATATAAGTTAATTAACCTACTCATATTTTAACTTATTCTTATTAAAAATTGATTTTGCCCTAGCTAGAGCGAAAACTTTTATAATGCGATGCAGGTTCAAAATGGTTCGACTCGTTTTCGATAGATGGTTCTGGATGTATGTGGTATCGATACCAAACTAACACGATTCTTGTTGTGGTTTCAGAAACGACAGTGCTGCCATGGTACGTGTATTTGTACTGGCTGAATTTCAACATAGGGGCCACCATATCGCTTACGATCACTGCTCTCTACTGGATATTGTTGTACAATCCTGGTATGTTATATCTAATCTACTTACTTACTCTAACTAAAGTTGCTTCATTAAAATGTAGTGTAGTCCCAGTTGCATCCAAAGTTTAACTAAGACAAGCTAACACATTTTTACTAAATATTTTCCAATTGTAAATTGTGTTAAAATGTTGTACAAATCCCGGCGCTTATGTTGGCACGTCGGGAAGAAGAGAGTCCGGATAAGATCGACTTACTTCGGTTTTGTAGATGCTTACGTCGTGCATCGGACTGACAGTAAATGTAGACAGATCATGAACTGGCTATCAGCGTATACGAGAGAGGAATAGCAATAGTAGCTAGTTGCAAGTTATGAATTTTACCCATAATATAAGTAATAATTTAGAATTTTTCGTAATGTTTTCTCTGATCCTCTAAAATCGATAGCTTCGTGTAATTTTCATTTGAGAGATTTGATTGTGGGTAATAAAAACCGTGTCAAAATAAAACAAAGCGAATAGCAAGTGTGCTGTGTTACTATGTTACTATATTTTCCACAAAAATAATTACAGTAATCGGTATCGACAAAGTAGGTGCCTGTCACATTATAGAAATCGAATTGTTCAAGTTATCAATAATTAATATTTACACTGAATCCGACCCTGCCTCATTCATAAGCAAAAGTACATTCAGGTGTTTAATTATATACTAGTTGATGCCCGCGGCTCCGCCAGCGCTGGGTTGGGTATCGTGTTTTGGTCATATTTCCGATTCTACTTAAGGAATTACAATCAAACATACGGCAGATTTTAAGCCAGACCAAGACCTTTTTAATAGGAAAAATCGCATCAAATTCCGTTCTGTAGTTTTTGCGTCCATCGCGGATGTCAAACAGACAAGAATTCCAAAAATAATATTTTTGTGTTCATAATCGTTCATTTAACATAATCCAAGTATATTTTTTTTAATGTTTCAAATGTACAGACACAACTAATTTACAATTTTATAATAATATAGGTGGATATTATTTGTTGTTAAATTTATACGCACTGCGTTTACACTATATAATTTCACAGCTATATCTATATTTTTGAAAGGATATGTGGGAACTTTTGGTTTTACGTGCCCGAACTGGGAAATAAATCTAGCTTATGAAATTATGTTATATGATTATATTATTGAGCTGAGCGAAGCGAAGCTCTTGTACGTGGCTAAGCCGTTTGGTCGAGACTGTACTCCTCCGGAACCACAATACCGATCTTGACCAAATTTGCCATGGTGATAGTGTAGACACCGCTGAGTGTTTAGAGGGGTCAATTGTTCAAATACAATGTACCATTGAGGAATAATCATCGAAAAACAGTTTCACGAGCGCGCGGCCTTAGCTATGCGCGCGACCGTAGTAAGATGCCTTATTTTTCAAGTAAGAGTCCTGCTCGCTCAGCTCAATTTATATCAGTCGCAACCTGTACTGAATTCCTAGTATATATCTTATATTATATATATGAGATTATATTATATTAATTTAGATTATGAGAATTATTTAAGACGACCCATCAAAAACGGCCGTCACCTACTGAACTAGTGCTTTGTCTACTCGAATAGTACCTATGTGTCAGTTTTTAGGGATTTTCTTTAGAAAAGCCCTATTGCTATGGAGTTGTCGTCGACGTCGTCGTCGTTGCCAATTTTCTGTCACGGTTTGGGTGGAAGGAGATGAGCTATCGAGTTGCTGTTTTCGGTAATAGATTCGTGCTGGGGTGAACCATTGCAAGATAAAAAAAATCACAAAAAATCGCAAAAAAAAAAAAACGCAAAATCGAAAATCCCTTGTATTCGGCTGAGCTCGTCTCAGGAATTCAACTTGTTTTAAATTTCATTCATTTAAAACGCGCGCTGTTACAGCGCTCCAAAGTTCACCGGGTTCATCAATGCTTATGAGAATCCCGACAAAACGACATGTTTAACTTAGTAATATGATCTTTTTTTTAAATTGTAAATGTATTCTTAAATTTTTTTTCAAAAGTTATGGAGCAAAAAAGAAAGTTACACAGAAATTTTCTCACTTTATTGCTTATAACTTCTTTAATTTTAAATTTAGGGAAAAAGTTAAATGAACGTTATTTGTAGGCAAAGCGATTTGCTACAAATTATGTCTTTACGAATTTTTTGTAGGACATAATTTTCGAGATATCGCGAAAAAGGTGTTTGCACCCCTTTTTCCAAGATGGCGGCTGGGGGACAACGGCGGCAACCCCACACACTTGGGGTTAAGCTTCTATTGACCTCCCACACATGTCCCAAAAATAAAATTGCTTCCTCTAAAAAATGTAAAGCTCATGTAACATTTCAATGGACTACCTATAAGAGCTTTTGTTTATTTTTATATATTTTTCAAACACAATGTAAAAGAGGTTCATGAATAAGTACTGAATACTGAAAATGGAGCCCGAGGTCCGCTCTTCTTACTCTTTCTCTCGATTTGGCTTGATTTGGTTTTTATGAGAGGAAAAATAAATTCTCAATCAAATCAAATCAGCGCATCCGAAGATTTATTTTTTGTTCTCAGATGATGTGCGGACGAACATATTGGGCAATTGTTTTTTTTTTATTTGCATAGAATGATATTATGTAGGTATTGTTTGTATATTGTATCTAGTATCAGTTTAACTCGTTTCAAATTCAGTTTTTTATTTTTTATTTCAGCTATAAGAGAAGAATTAGGAGTACGAGGGTTTTGGTTAGACATATCTTCACATGGCTTCACGTCGTGTATAGTGGTGGCTGAGCTACTGATCTCGCGGACGCCCGTCAGAATCGCACACTTCTACCAGCCGCTCGGTCTCGGCCTTTCGTATACTGCCTTCACTGCCATATACTACGTGGCCGGCGGTACCGACATGTAAGTTTCCCATTGTGGTTTTTTTGTCGCTTAGACGGCACTGTGCACAATTAAACTGCGCACTTGAATTGCTTACAGCCGACAGAATTGTGATATTCCACCAAAAGCCGCAAGGTGCGAGCGCATCTATAGTTTGACCGGTACCGCTGTACCAGTCCCTGGGCAGTATACGAACGAGCGGTACAGCGGTGTCGGACAAACTATACCACCTAGGTTAACCAATTGTTGACAGGTAATTGGTCATAGCTACCACCCCAGCCGCAGCGCTCGGTTTTACGTCAATTGCAATTATAGGTATTTCAGGAATTGTAAATTGGCGCCAAATAAATCGTACATATACCTAGTCCAGTCATAAGTTTTGTTACAAATGAAAATGCATTTTTTTTTAAATGAAGTAATGTAATCTTATGAAAACGTATACCTACGTCTACATATTTATTAAAGTCTTAGCAAAAAATAAAAATATATTTTATTCGAAATGGCCACCTTTGGCTTTTATACAGGCCTTTAATCTGTTTGGCCACGAATCTATGGATTTACGCAGTTTCCAAGGGAAATTTTGCCACTGCTTGCTCCAAAGATTTTTAAGAGACTCAATGTCGCCGTGTCGTTTAGAGCAGGCCATGTCCTCTAAAACTGGCCATAATTTGTAGTCTAAAGGGTTGAGGTCTGGGCTAGATGAGGGCCAGTCTTCAGCTCTTATAAAGTCCGGAACGTTGGTTTCTAGCCAGGTTTGGGTAGTTCGCACCTTGTGACCAGGAACAGAGGCCTGCTGGAAAGTCCACGGTATATTTTTAAAAAGTGTATTGCTCAGAGGTTTCACAACATGATCCAAGACAGTATCTTGATACACTTTGGCTGAAGTTTTCACTCCTTCTTCACAAAAATGTAGCTTTGTGACTCCCTGTTAAGACACGTTGTACCTTTCCGACCACTTGAGCAGCCGAGCTTTGCTTATTGTATGGTTCTTCAATCGTAGCTATTTTTTGCATTGGTAAAGAGGATATTTCTGTGCCTTTCACCTGCGTATCGCGACAGAAGGCGCTTATGAAAACGTATACCTACGTCTACATATTTATTAAAGTCTTAGCAAAAAATAAAAATATATTTTATTCGAAATGGCCACCTTTGGCTTTTATACAGGCCTTTAATCTGTTTGGCCACGAATCTATGGATTTACGCAGTTTCCAAGGGAAATTTTGCCACTGCTTGCTCCAAAGATTTTTAAGAGACTCAATGTCGCCGTGTCGTTTAGAGCAGGCCATGTCCTCTAAAACTGGCCATAATTTGTAGTCTAAAGGGTTGAGGTCTGGGCTAGATGAGGGCCAGTCTTCAGCTCTTATAAAGTCCGGAACGTTGGTTTCTAGCCAGGTTTGGGTAGTTCGCACCTTGTGACCAGGAACAGAGGCCTGCTGGAAAGTCCACGGTATATTTTTAAAAAGTGTATTGCTCAGAGGTTTCACAACATGATGCAAGACAGTATCTTGATACACTTTGGCTGAAGTTTTCACTCCTTCTTCACAAAAATGTAGCTTTGTGACTCCCTGTTAAGACACGTTGTACCTTTCCGACCACTTGAGCAGCCGAGCTTTGCTTATTGTATGGTTCTTCAATCGTAGCTATTTTTTGCATTGGTAAAGAGGATATTTCTGTGCCTTTCACCTGCGTATCGCGACAGAAGGCGCTTTGATCGATCCACTCTCTTTAATCGTAAAGATTGATTTAGGGCATGCCCTGTATATCGACGATAAGCACCGAGCTTCAGATTTTGTTTTATAATACGTGATCTGTCACGTATTATAACCCTAGCGGGACTCTTCATTTCTCGACGAATTCTGGCTTTAACAACATTAATAAGCCTGTGTAGTTCTAACAGAACGCAGCCGCCCCGATCTTTTCTGGTTTTCAACAGACAAAGTGTTGTTGTATCTATTGATAGCACGATATACGAACATACGGCTGATACCAAGTTTTTGAAGTGTCTGAATTATGACCAACGGCTCCATACCCACTATGTGCAAGGCGATCACTGCGATCCTATTTTCTTTAACACCCCATTCCATATTGTAATTCGATAATGAACACGAAAAAATATGTGTAATGGCGCGAAATCGAAAGAAGTTTTTAAAATAATATACGTGTTCCAAATTCAAAATAGAAAGAAAAGTTTTGATGTAACAGTATTTATGGCCAGACTAGTTATACTGGTCGTTCAACGCACGTTCTAGGGGGGCGCAAGCATAATTATGTAAGACGACCTCAGGTTCTGCAGTTAATGTTCTTTAAATTGTAAGGGTGTTACTATCCTTTGTAAGTTTTTAGTGTCAGTAACTTTTGTCGCTGACTGTACGTTATGCAAACTTAAGGTCAACATAACAAATTTAATCATACTTTTAAGATGCATTATGGTATGTTATTATTTTTGGCTTTTCCTTCCTATTTGCATCGCAATGTGGTGCTACATTAAAGTTTTATAAATATGCTGTTGAATTCAGTCCTTAAAATAACAAATTCGGCAAAAGAGACCTATATACCCATTAAAATATTTTTTTTTACCGCCGGCCAGTGGGGGCGGTTATATCGGGCTTGAACCGACTAAAACCGCACGCCGTCTCGGGTCTACAGACGCCGGGGTGTAAGGTTACCCATAGAGCATATCCCTCGCACTCCGACTGACCCTGGACCATTCGCAGTGTCCCCTCTGATAACAGCAGAGGGGTACCTGGAGCGACCACCCTGCCCCGCGGGCCTTGCAGGCCCGCCATACCCCGACCCCCTAGTGCAATGGGGTCCATGGGGGCAATGGCCCTGAAAAGGGCCGGTTGGTCAGACTCTTGGCCGTTGACGTTGACGCCAGCTACTCCAGAGGAGCAATCAATGATGCGTCATCGCCCACGTTGCCCAAACTTGGAGGTGATCCAACCAGTCGCACCCCACCCATTAAAATACCTACTTCATTTCAATCCTCACATTGAAATAATATTTAGATTTTATATTATCTTTTCTGATCTATTGAATGAATTGATCAAAAAAGATTAGAATTTGACACATACATTATATGACAGTAATATCTGAGTAATAAAATTCAGAATTATGATAATAATATCGAATTTTAATACTCTGTAGAAGTAGGAAATTAATGATAACTAATTTCCTACTTCTACAGAGGGTCGTCACTGTCCACGGTCCACCTGATGGGAAACGGTTACCGTGGCCTATGGACGTGTACAACACCATGGGCATCACACTCGCGCTGCCGACCCTTCTAATGCCCTTCTTGAAGAACCCCTTATATATATATACCATATAGTCCTACTTTCATCGCGTTACAGAATTAAATACTTAGATATTGTTTGTTTTATGTTTCAGTAATGGGAATGCATTTATTTACGAGGTGCTCAACTGGCAATATCCGAAGCGCTCGTGTACCTTAATAGTTTGCTCTGTGGCTGTTTTGATCATCCTGTACATGATGCTATGGAGCCTCGCCTTTTGTCGAGACAAAATATCTATAGGTCTCGTGAGAACTACGAGCCTTGACTTGACAGTTACTAACCCGACGACTCCGAAGATGGTATGAATTATTAATATTCGAGTTTTCTATGTAGATGGCTTTTGGGTACTACAGTACCTGGTCCATGATTTTATACGTCACGTTGGGAAGAAGGGAGAGATTCCGGCTAAGATTGGCTTGCTGCAGTTTAGTAGAGCGCTGTCTCCATGACATATCAAACTGACAGTTTGGTACCTTTAGAGTAGTTAAAACCATTTAGATTTATAACATACTAACTGATGCCCGAGGCTCTGCCCACGCGGAGGTTGGTTATCATTTTTTTGGTCATATCTCCAATTGTACTTAACCAATTGCAATCAAACATACGGCCGATTTTAAGTCTGACCAAGACCTTTCTAATAGAAAAGACCGCATCAAAATCCGTTCAGTAGTTTTTGCGTCCATCGCAAACAAACAGAAAAACAGACAAGAATAAAAAAAAATTGTGTTCGTTCATCTTAATCGTTCATTTAACATACCCAAGTATTTCTTTTTAATATTTCCAAAATACGAACACAACTAATTTACAATTTTATAATAGTAAAGATTAAAACTTTAATTTTTGTTTTAACTACTCTAAAAAGATATGAAACTGTAGACTGCAGGCGCTGGGCAATAGCTAATCTTAGCCGGACTATCACTCTTATTGCCGACGAGATAAATCATAAGTCGCGTTTTGCAGGTACCTACTTAGTTTATCTTAAAAATGTATTTGTAAAAGGGATCAATATATAATATTGTTTGTAGTAATGGAATGGTTTTTCCCTAATTTAATTTAGAAATTAAGGATGTATCATGTGACTTATGTAACAATAGGGACGTTGACACTGATATTCTAAATACATAAGTATTACCGAGAAGTGACGAATATCTTAGCGAGACCCTTTGGAGTTGATAGTTAAGTGTGAACATTTATGAAACAAAAAATGATCTCCCTTAACAATACGAACATGATAAATGGTTCTCGTTCCTGTATTTAGGTATAGATAGGTTAAAATAATTAAAAAACAAAATAAATTATCGCATGGTAGAGAAAATTTCTAACACCCCATGGGTACCAACCTCACTGGAATACGGGTCAGTGACTATGCCTAAAATAAAACTTACCAAATCTCACGTGAGTCTCTAGAGTTGCAACGCGGTGAGAGGGAGGGGCTACTATAGGTAATCTAGGAAAGTAGTACACATGACGTAGCGGTTAGGGCGATAGATTTTTAAGGGGCGGCAAATTTGGACCTAATATTTTTAATGAGAAATGAATAAGATTTTATTAGATCCACAAACAATTCATCACTGAGATAGGTACCTTTTCATCAATGCGGCCAAGAGAGTTGTGCACAGGACGATCGCCTACAATACACCGACTAAGGCCAGACCTACTGTCATGTCGACAGGGCCTAACCACGACGTGCTTAAAGTAATTCAGTTCAGCTCAGATACAGTGAGGGAGAGAGATGGAGCTATACACCTTGTATCCCTCTCCCTCAGCTGCGCTTCCAAAAACTGAATTGTTAGAATCAGAGTGCACAGTTATCGTTAGCCGCCTCCACTCGGTCGGTTGGCTCTGTCACTATTATGTATATAGAATTATAATTTTATTATTATTATTGCTTACAACGTCAGGTTATGTGTATAGCTAAGTTTTTTTTTATAATTTTAAACAGTTTGTTTTTTAATGTATGTTGGTGATATGTAGGTACTTATACACAAAGCCTATGTCCTTCAAAACGCTTGCAATATTGGATTAAAAATCTTATAGACGGAATGTTGCGGGTGAGTCTATTTAGAAATTGTAGATACTTGACGCAATTACTTACTTGACATTTGTGAGTCTACCTGCGGGTAATTGCGAAATTAGGTATTTGAAAATAATTTAAAATTATGTAATATTAGGAGTAACTTTTGTTTTTTTTGGGAAAGTAACTTTGTTTTGTCTGTTTGTTACGCTATCACGCCTTAACCACTAAACCGATTTTCATGAAATTTGGTACATGGAAAAAGATATAGGCTATGTTTGGTCGCAACAAACGACATCCACGCGGGTAACAGCTAGTATTTTATAAAGGCATTTGCGATATATATTACTGAGAAATGTCAACATTTCCATATTTGGTGCTTGATCGAAAATATTACATTGTTATATAACATATAGTTATACATATATTTATAATACCTGTTTAAGCAATGTAGATATAAAATAAAGGTCTCGAGTGTATGTTATAAAACTTATGATGTTTTTATTAAATATTACCTTTAGCTAGCCTCACCCAGCCCAAAAGCTTCCGAAACCTTTACTTCAGAACAAACACATTCTGTACCATTTAAATAAAATAATTAATAAATAAATATTTCAGGACAAATTACTACCGAGTAAAATGGGGTGAATAGAGATCAAGGTGTGAAAAGAAATAAAATTGTCAGACAAATTTTGCAGTTATTTTCTTCTAGATAAAACTATGGGCTATTTCCATGTAATAATGAACAGAACAATCAGATATGTGATTCGGTATTCAAAGTTATGCAGAAGGAAACATTTGAAAATTTTTACTGACCATTTTATTTCTTTTCACCCCCTGATCTCTATTCACCCCATTCTACGGTACACTACACCATCTAGGCCCAAACTAAGCAGAGCTTGTCATATGGGTTAAATATGGATAAATGTACTTAGATTATACTACTTAGATTTATTGTAAATAAACACATATAACACACAGAAACACCTAGACGGATGCAAATATACATATTTGGACTCAGCGGGAATTGAACCCGCGACCTCTAACTTAGCAGTCGAACGCACTACTGCTACACCACAGAGGTCGTTACCTATTATATACCACTAGCGTTTTGTGTGTATTTCAGCAATTATTTATTAATTAAGTTATCAACAGTAAAATTGTGGCCAAATAAAAGTATGGTTGACGAACAATAATGTACTATTTTGTTATAAATATTTCCGACCTCACCTCCTAGTCGGTACGAACAGACGAGGCTCTGTCATAGGCTTTCCTCTCGGAGTTGGGTGGTCAGACGGCAGTCGCTCTCGAAAAAGCCAACATACCAATCTAAAATATTCTAAATATCTAGATTATAAGCGTCGGTAGCTTAATGGTTAAGGTGTCGACCCTGCGATCGAGAGGTCCCGGGTTCGAATCCTGGCCATTACACTACCGATGTGAACCCACTCCTAACACAAGCAACTTATCTTAGTTGGAGTGGTTAGGGGGAATATTAGTAATTTCGGTTACTAATATTATCATTAAAAAAAAACAATACCCGGTCTAAAGCCTAAACTTTGGATGCAACTGGGAAATCTCTATGAGGATGATGATGAGAGACTATAGTAAGTACTGGGTGTCAGGGAAACGCTCCCGAAAACGAAGACAGGCAATAGTACTGAACAGATATAGTACTTAGATTGTTACACAAGGGTTGAAAGTCAGCCATTTCACCCGAGATATTTCTGTCGCTCGAAAAGAAGAAGAAGAAGAAGAAGTGAGAGCGCCAATAGTTCGAGGCTGAAATGGTGACATTCACCCGAGGTAAACACTCTACTTTTCATTTCGACTATGTGAGGAAATTAAAATACTACACACACATTTAATGAAACAGGTATATTGATTATCCGTTTAAAGTAAAATTAGAACAATATGAAAATGGATTATTAACAACAGCTTTTGCCTGTTCTTCAATCTCATCGGGAGTTAAATTAATATCCATGTCACTGGAATCAGTTTCCAAAACCATTTTTAACCACAATTAACACAAGGTATTTATTTATATTGAATCTCGTTTTCCCGCTAATTATTTAGCAAACTTAAATTGTTTCTTTTTAATTCTGAAAAAAAATAATTCACGTACATACTGCCAACATTAGAAAAGTTTTGAAAATCGAATCTATTGGTTACATTGTAATCGAGTATCTAGGCGGCCATATAAAAAAAAGCGTCATGATATCATGGCATTATGACGTAACTTAATTATCATGGACTCCATGGCAAACCCTAAAATTAAAAAAAAAATACTTTCCACCCTAGGGATGAAATAACCTACTTTCCACCCGGCTATCTACCCTTGAAAATTAAACTTTCCGAACAGGAGAGATGAAAAAAAAATTGAGTGATTTATTGGCTTATTCCGTATTCATCCCACGAAATCTCATCCCATTTCGAAATTTCTTGACTCATGCCAATTTTTATTCCTCATTGATCCTATGGCATTTCGTCGATCAGTCTAATTTTGTTTTAAATCATGTTTTTTTGCATTATTCACGCTTCATCGTGTTAGTACAGCTGAATAAAACTTAAAAAGTTTGCTTTTAAATTTCATGGTTTCCGAACTTTGTTATCGGGGCCATTACAACGAAATATGATGGGGGACCGTTCTCCTGGATACAAAAGCAAACTTTTTGAGGCCATATAATTCTTTTGTCTTAATTATCGTATAATTTATCAAAATTCCACATACTCTTCTCAGGGCAGAATTTTTACTTTATTCCTTTCTCAGATGGGGCATGCTGATAAGCAAATGACAAGACTTCATGAAAAGAATCTCTTGAACACTTTTGTTTATTTTTCATGACTTCTTTCTTCCATGTTTCTACTAGCTGAATGAGAAGTCTACTTGTACTATTCTCACCCACGTCACTCTATTTCTACTTCAGCCCAGTCTTACCGTTTTATTGTTTTTTAAGTTAATTGTTGCCATTGACCGTGGCATTAAGAGTACCTTTTTTTTTTTTTTTTTTTATCGTGCGGAAATCCCTTCGGATACCCCCCCGCCGGCCAGCGGGGGCGGTTATGTCGGGCTTGCACCGACTAAAACCGCACGCCGTCTCGGGTCTTCAGACGCCGGGGTGTAAGGTTACCCATAGAGCATATCCCTCGCACCTCGACTGACCCTGGGCCATCTCACCACTAACAGCATCGCTCATCCTGTCTCCTCTGAAAGCAGAGGAGTACGGAGAGCGATGTGTTCCCGCCACGTTGGGTATTGGCCGACGATCAATGCCAACCCTATGAAGGGGTGAAGGGGAAGCCATTGACCGCCGCCCAGGGTGTACCGGCCGCTCCGATTCCGTTCCCCCCGGACTGCAGCGGGATCGGAATCGGAGCGACACTCGAGGAGGTTACCCAACACACACCCCGCATTAAAAGTACCTTTTTTTTTTCGTGCGGAAATCCCTTCGGATACCCCCCCGACGGCCAGCGGGGGTGGTTATGTCGGGCTTGAACCGACTAAAACCACACGCCGTCTCGGGTCTACAGACGCCGGGGTGTAAGGTTGCCCATAGAGCATATCCCTCGCACCCCGACTGACCCTGAATCAAGTGTACCTGTTTGCAATTTGTACACGCAAATAAATAAATTTAAGGTATATATTTGTAACATTAAAATAACAGGTTTTAAATAAATACAAATGAACGTAGTGCGATACATATAACGAAAAAGCAGTTTTTGAAATTCTGTCTGTGTCTTTCTGTCTGTTTGAATTAGGTAATCTATGGAACGGCTGGGCCGATTTTGACGTGACTTTCATCGAAAGATAGGTAATATTATAAACAGCCATGTCCGGTGAGCACCTGCGTCAGCCGGTAGGAGAGTCTTCCGTGGCGCATCTCCAGCCATTCCTCCATGTGGTCAGTTCCTGCATCGTATACGCCGGGAGCCGACGCCCGAGTGCCGGCATTGCCGGGGCTGCTCTTTTCTAGGGCACACTGGATTCCCCGTACCACATGGCTGACGCAAGAGATACCGTGCGGTTTTAGTCGGTTCAAGTCCGACATACCCATCTCACAAAAAAAGGTAATATTATAAAGCGTATCATAGGCCACTTATATTTAAAAATAAAAGCGGCCAAGTGCGAGTCGGACTCGCCCATGAAGGGTTCCGTTGCAGCAAGTAACATAATAATGCTTCTTTTTAAATTAAAAAAATAATAATATTAGAAACCTTAATATCATTTTTGAACACTTATCCATAGGGTATATATATAAAAAAAAAAAAAAAAAGTTTCAACAACATAGTTCTTATAGTTTCGGAAAAAAGTGGCTGTGAGATACGGACGGACAGACAGACAGACATGACGAATCTATAAGGGTTCCGTTTTTTGCCATTTGGCAACGGAACCCTAAAAAGAATTAGGGTCCGCGCAAGGATCTTAAATTCTTAAAATTCTAAATCCACGTGGAACGTCCAAATCGCGGGCGCTAGTGATAGTAACAAAAAACTAGATGATACGTCACAGTAGTGTGATGCACTACATGACTGTGATGTCCATTACCATACTATGGGGAATAACGTTTTGATATGAAGCAGGATAAAAACATGTAAGTATTCTATTTTCCTGAGTTAGATATACATATTATTTAAAATAACATCGAACAAATTTAATTTGTTGACGTTAATCAAATAGGTTTGGAAATTCCCAGTTAAAGAGGTATTTCAATGCCAGTCGTACTGGAAAGGAAAACCGTCGGGGCCTCAATGTAATTACCAGTACCGTTTTTACCGTCCCCCCCCCTCCCCCCGCCGTACAGTGGGGGCTTGAATTGACTAAAACCACACGCCGTCTCGGGTCTTCAGACGCCGGGGTGTAAGGTTGCCCATAAAGCATTTCCCTCGCACCCCGGCTGACCCTGGGCCATCTCCGGTTTCGAGATGGCCCCGGCAGAGGTTTCGCACATATAGTGTTTTGAGTAGGTAACGTCACTATTGTGACGTTACATCACTCGTCGACAAGATGGCGTCATAACGGCTAACTTGATGGAATACTCTAATCAGCTAATAGAACATTAAAACCAAGTTTAATTGAAATCCAAGATTATCATTTATTTTATACCTCAACCAAAACACAGTAGTATATCACATAAGATTACGAAGTAGTGTATGGCAGCTCCACCAATATTTACAGGGCCCAAGCCAATCTCACCGACAAGCTGGTACACCTGCTGAGTAAAAGACGAGCCTCTGGCGCAGGATTTCTCATAAAAGCCAAGATTAGCCATATCGAATTGAGAAGAAAGAGTAAGCGGACAACGGGCTCCGAGGTGAAAGCCTCGGATGCGACCGAAAACAACGTTAAAATGAAAATGAGTATATCGCCGATCTAAAATACTTGTCAAAGAGAATTCAAGAAGTTTGAGTCTATCACGAATCTGATAACTCAAAGCAACCGTATATTGACATAACAAAAAAATTGTAGTGTGTATGGTTCAAGAATGTTAATTATCATGACGATGAATAAAGCGAGGCCAAGAAATCCCTTCTGGTAATATAGTTCGATTCCGTTGTTCGATTAATCCCACGACGAGGATTTTTAAATACACACTGTTCGTTTAATTACTCGAACCAGGATATCTTAAAATTTTCAGTGTTTTTAGGGTTCCGTTGCCAAATGGCAAAAAACGGAACCCTTATAGATTCGTCATGTCTGTCTGTTCGTCTGTATGTCACAGCCATTTTTTTCCCGAAACTATAAGAACTATGCTGTTGAAACTTGGTAAGTAGATGTATTCTGTGAACCGCATTAAGATTTTCATACAAAAATAGAAAAAAAACAATAAATTTTGGGGGTTCTCCATACTTAGAACTGAAACTCAAAAATTTATTTTATCGAACCCATACGTGTTATACTTCCGGAGACCATGATAAGGTCTTCAAAAATGATATTGAGGTTTCTAATATCATTTTTTTCCAAACTGAATAGTTTGCACGATAAAAGTAAAAATAATAAATTATGTACACCATGTATAAACTTCCACCGAAAATTGGTTTGAACGAGATCTAGTAAGTGTTTTTTTTTAATACGTCATAAGTCACATAACATAACATAAACTCACGCCTATATCCCCGAAGGGGTAGGCAGAGGTGCTAGCACCCACATTTCGCCAGTTTATGTTTAGGTCCCAATGTAATAGGTGGCGAGCCTATTGCCATTAACCGGGCACTTATAAACCTGCGATAAATACACACATAACTTCGAAAAGCATCGAAAAGTCATTGGTGTGTGCCATGGTAAAACCTGGGATCGAACCCGAAACCTCGTCTCAGCAGTCCATTACCCATACCACTAGGCTACGTCATAAGTCGTAAAGAGCAATTTACCTTTCATTCAATCAACTCAAATATAAACATTTTACTTGCTGCTACTGAACCCTTCATGGGCGAGTCCGACTCGCACTTGGTCGGTTTTTTTGCTCGATGGATTAGTCGAAGCACGGGAACTCACAATTTGCTAGTGTTTTTGTTCGATTTATTAGTCAAACCACAAGAACTTACAATTTATAATAATATTGTTCGAGTCGAATACTGTACACAACAGTAACTAAAAGGGGTAACTCACCCGGAAATAAACTGAACAACAATGAATGATCAATGGAGCTATTATGTACAACACGCAAAATGAACACGGCAAGCAAAATATGCATTTAGCAAAATGTACAAGACCCTAAAGTCTGGAATTCCAGTATATACTAAGCAAATAATATGAGGCGGAGGCGCCTTGTGATTGTGAGGGGGTTTTCTTTAGCTGATGGGCCTAACTGCAGGCTTTGAGGTGTATTTATTGCTTAGGTATGAGGCCCTTCGGTGCAACCGTAGTGTTTTATCTGTTATTATACCTACTAATTCTAGACAAACTTGGCTAAATCTATTATATTAGTAGAGTGCAAGAATATCATTACGTTTGCTGAAACATGGCCGAAATTACTTACTTACTATTAGAAAAGATAAATGCTAGTGAGGTGCACATTTTGTGGTTGGTTAACGATTACCTACTAGGTATGAAGCAGCTGTAACTGATATTATTATTTGTAAAACAAATAAAAGAAGAAGGAGAAGGAAGTCGCGCGGGTATACGTAAATAGTGAGCGTTAAATTTTTTTACGTTCTCTACTTCACTTTTGTTTTAATATAAATTTAACATGCATTTTTTATTTTATTTATTTATACGGTCTCAATTACAAGCAATACAGCTTCCTCATCCCAATTAAAATACATTTTAATTCATTTTAGACCACACCACTATTACTACGAAGTCTAAGAATGTCGGGACCAAACTGAAGCCGGCTCTCTGCGCAACCTGCCGGCTAACACCGGTGGCCATACCGCCGGCGGTTAGTTTGCGCGGCAAGGCTCAATTACCCGCCGGCATTTTGTGTAGGAGCCATGAGTTTCATAAAAAATATTCTAAACAAAAACTGCATACGCTATAGGTATACAGGAGCTCAGCGCGGTGAGATATAGGGGCAACATTAGTAATCTGCCGTCCCGCTGTAGACGCACCTGGCACTGGAAAATGCGTTAGGATTACCAGCTTCTATGAGCCTAAAGGCGTCTGAATTCTGAAGGTATGCTCATCGTTGTAGTAGAAGCAGGCCCGAAAAGGCTAGGCGGTGCGATGAGTCCCGCGCGCACTTTTTACAGAAGTAGGGAGGCAATACACATCACGGCTAGGCCACTTGGGGCGAGCGGTCAAGCTCTGCTGGGACTCCTAGGTATTTCCTTCCTAGTTTACAGCAATAGAACCAACCCTGTCTGTGACGTAACATTGGTTTTAGTCGCTTCAATTTGGACAAAGACATCACACATTTAATATACACGTCGTATCTATATTGTCTGTTTACTTATTTAAAAATGAATCCCAATTTCCTTTTGTCACGGCATCCGCACGGACCTATTTCGCTATTTATTTTTGTTGCTATAGCTATTGTCAGAAGAAAGTTCAGAAGAAAAATATTTGCGCGGAAAGTCAACGACCATATTAACTTTTATAATGTAACTTTATGGCGTTTGACATTCCTGTCAGTCGTTTGTAATTGGCGTGATTGACATAATGACTAACACATTAACAGATGCATCGGTCGGATTTTTGAATATTTTTTTTATAATACCATAATTTAATTATAGAATTATTATATAGAAGAAATTTCAGAGAACTTAACGACTAATTCGTTATTTCACACGGGCAGGCTGCGATCTGTCTATAGAAAGCAGGTTTATGAAGTGCGTTGCGTTTTTACTAGGATCACCCCTACAAAGTGCTAAATGCGATTGATAATACTCATGAAATATTGTACTGTAGTGTTCCGACCTCGTTCGAGCACTACAGTTTATTTACCTGGCCATCATGTGTCAGAGATTAAAAATAAATTGTTTAAATTGAAATGAGAGTTTAGGGAAGAAAAACAATTGCCTTGGCGGACAAGTTGCTGACAGCGGGTGACCGAGGGCTCCGGCCTCGACCCGCCGTCCGAAGAGAGTTCCAAGAGAATTGATTGTAGGCTCAATCCTTGAGCAGAATCCGCGATTCCCTACAGTTCGTTTAAAATATAAATATACTCGTGTAAAACCCCCTAAAACTCGAAATAGGAAGTTTTATGTGAAAATAAATGCCAATATAAATATTAATACTTGTGTTTTATCATTTCGTCAACACGAGGTATTGTGGCGTCAGACCCCCGACGCTACAGTACCTACGCAATCTGCAAATTCTTACCCTCCTTATTTTTTATACCTACCTACTAGCTGCTGTCTAAAATACTAAGTTGCCTTAAAACCGTATTTCCAAATATCTTAATATTTTATACATATTACAAATAACTATTTAAAATGGGAAACTAATTAATAATAATTTATAAGTAATGATAAACATAAATTAAACAGACCATAAAACGAAACAAACCGACTCACAAATTTTATGTGATTTATACGAAAAATCCTTAGTTACTTATATTAATTAATTAATTAATGTGTTTCGTTAAATCAATTTTGATTTTAATTGACAGCGTCCGAAGCAATCTTCATTATAGACTCCGTTGACTCAACCATCACAACCCAGTTTGACTTGAGAAAACAAACAATTATATAAGTAAGGTTATTGTTTACGCAAGTATAGTGCACGCGCAACTCATCAACGCTTCGGAGTTCGGACCGTCCACTCCTGCGCGTATATTACCAATAATACCAGTCTGCGTCCGCAACTCCGAGCGTCTGCGCTCGCGCAACACCGCGATCTTTTATTTATTTATTTATATATACTTTTATTAATTATCGCCGCTTTATTGGTATCAGAAGTTAAATACCATAATTATTTTCTAATTATTCTTAAATTCCATCTTCGAAATTGAATATAAAATACCTGTACTTTTTGGCAATTACTGTACTATATCAAGATATTAATAATATTTGATCTAAAATATAGCTCTATACAAGCTTTCTCATCAGCGGCATTTCTTCAGTGATGTTATAAAATATTATTACAACAATTGAAACTTTGCTTATCTGATACAGTTTGTTCCAACTCTATCCTCTTAACACAGTACATGTGAACACTTCGCGATATGATGTGTGTGAACTAAAATAATAAACGTGGTTTTGCAAATACGTGAATAAAAAACTGTGAAGTGACAAACATGGTGAAATTTAATAAGAAAGATATATCTATTTCGGCACTATGGGTCTCTGAGTACGATAGACTGAGTGACTTCTACACGTCGTCATGGCAACGAGGGGAATCACCGTTACCGATGGCAATAGTGCGGTTATTGCTGTCCATTTTTGCCTTGAGTATCTTTACGTGGTCACTTGTCGAAGGCGGCACTCCGCACTGGCTGATCTATCTCACTAACTGGGGAATTCTGGTGGTCGTGACTACGATGCTGAGCAGCCTCACGGTCTCATCGGTATTCCTTTCAAAGAAGCAATTAGGTAATCATTTTATTATATACCAGATCCTATGCTCTTACTGTATCCATCAGGGGTATGCAGAGATGTATTCTGCATCCATTATAATGCGACCCAATTGTTGTCAACCAGAAACATTTCAGAACTCTGTAATGTACTGCTACTAAAAATTGCCAAGGAGGGAAACATCACAACACTATGCCCGACACGTCAATCGCACCCAAGATATCACAATCAAACGTAAACATAAGCACAATCTTATCCCACAAGACCCAAAATAAGGTAGTCACCTTCTTCAAGCACTACAGGCACTTTAAAAAATCATGTCTAAAATACGTCGCATTAAAGACTACTGTTTTAGAATTGCTTAAATCTGTAATACGTAACTATAGTCTACAATAAATAGTTTAGATAGGTTTTAGCTAAGCTAGGATCTACCAATTTTTCATTTCCTTTTTCATTTGGCCTTGTTGATAATTAATTGATATCATAGGTCTACATGATTTTTTGTTCAATAAGAAGAACATGAAATTTTGATAGATTTATCGATATTTTAGACAAAAACTAAATAAAAAGTTTGCTTTTAATATCCAGCAGAACGGTCCCCCATCATGTTTCGTTGTATGAGCGTTCGTTGTAATAGTTTTCAAAATCCATGAAATTTATTAGCAAAATTTTTAAAGAATCTGGGCATGTTTTCTTTATTTTAAAGCATATAGAATATAAAATTAAAAAATTGACATTACGACTAGGTACTCGTCGGTCCCGCAATAGTGGCGGTAAGGCCCATCATGGAGGATTGGCTAGAGAGGCGACACGGAAGCCTCTCGTACCGACTGACGCAGGTGATCTCCGGGAAGGGGTGCTTCGGGGACCACCTGCATCGGATCAGGAAGGAGCCAACGCCTGAGTGTCATCACTGCGACGCGAGCGAGGACTCAGGGCTGCACACGCTGGCGGACTGCCCGGCGTGGGAAGCGCCGAGGCGTGACCTCGTGGCAGCCATCGGGGTGGGAGTCCTCTCGCTCGGCAGCATGATTGCGGCAATGGTGCGGAGCGCGAGCGCGTGGGCCGCCGCCACCTCCTTCTGCGAGCATGTAATGCTCACGAAGGAGATGGCGGAGCGCGCCCGGGAGAGATTTAGAACTCTCCCGGACCGCCGAGCCCGCAACTTGCTCGCCGCGCGTCGCAGGCGACTCAGGCGCCGGAGGTCGCTTAACGACCTCCGTCCTCCATGAGCGCAGGCCTGGGGGTGGCGGGTGAGGCCACCTGTCACCCCAGCAGAAGCAGGCCGGGACGGTGGGGCGACTAGCGCCCCTCCCCCAAACCGGGGCAAGACGGGGACACCGTGGTTCCCAAACCCGAGGGGGGCATCTCGAAACCGGAGATAGCCCAGGGTCAGTCGGGGTGCGAGGGATATGCTCTATGGGCAACCTTACACCCCGGCGTCTGTAGACCCAAGACGGCGTGCGGTTTTAGTCGGTTCAAGCCCGACATAACCGCCCCCGCTGGCACGCGGAGGGGTACCCGAAGGGATTTCCGCACGAAAAAAAAAAGAAAAAAAAAAGGTACTCGTCGGTCATCACTGCGACGCGAGCGAGAACTCGGGGCTGCACACGATGGTAGACTGTCCAGCGTGGGAGGTGCCGAGGCGTGACCTCGTGGCAGCCATCGGGGTGGGAGTCCTCTCGCTCGCTCGGCAGCATGATTGCGGCAATGATGGGAAGCGCGAGCGCGTGGGCCACCGCCGCCTCCTTCTGCGAGCATATAAAGCTCGATAAGGAAATGGCGGAGCGCGCCCGGGAGAGATTTAGTACTCTCCCGGCCCACCCAGCCCGCAACATGCTCGCCGCGCGTCGCAGGCGACCCAGGCGCCGGAGGTCGCTTAACGACCTCCGTCCTCCATGAGCGCAGGCCTGGGGGTGGCAGTTGAGGCCGCCCGTCACCCCAGCAGAAGCAGGCCGGGACGGCGGGGCGACTAGCGCCCCTCCCCCAAACCGGGGCAGCAAGACGGGGACACCGTGGTTCCCAAACCCGAGGGGGCCATCTCGAAACCTGAGATGGCCCAGGGTCAGTCGGGGTGCGAGGGATTTGCTTTATGGGCAAACTTGCACCCCAGCGTCTGAAGACCCGAGTCGGCGTGCGGTTTTGGTCGGTTCAAGCCCGACATAACCGCCGCCGCTGGCCGGCGGAGGGGTATCCGAGGGGATTTCCGCACGAAAAAAATATTTAAAAAAAGTACTCGTCGGTCCCGCGGCCTAAGATAACAATCATGTGCAGAATAATCGTATATTCTTGGTTTTCCCGGGTAGGATGAAGCTAGTTTTTCCTGTCAGAAAATTCACACTATGAGCACGGAATCTATAAACGTGCCTAGTAGACGTCAATATACTCGCCGGCAATAGGTACTTACTAAGATGTGTCTAAATACCAAGTATGCCTAAATAATTGAAATGTAGAGTTGGTCTCCACATTTTAGTTATTCAGTCATACTTGGGTATATTGTTTGGGCTCTTTTCAGGGACTGAATATCCCTGAAAAGAGAGGTAGGTAAGCTAGCTAGGTAATAAAGAAGGAAATTAATGTCCTAGGCAATGTCAGCTAACCAATTTTGAGACTAGTGTGACAGAAATTATTAAAAACTAAAAAACAGATACGGTACCTAATTTTAGATTTTTTTAAATTTAATATATCCACTACACTAGCGCAGTAATGACAAATCTAACGATATAAATTTATCGCAATCGGTTCAGACATTTAGTAGGAACGAAGAGTATTTACGAAGAATATATTAATGTGACAGACATTTGTACATACAGATCAAACACATAACCCTCTTTTACACTTCAGCGCCGTGGGGTTAAAGTTTAGAGGAGTATCATCTTCATTAGATACTATTCTATATTTATAATACTTATGTACGTTTTTACAAAAGAAACGCTTTAAGTATGTTAATCCCCATTCAAGAACCTATATTACTAGTTAGTTCAGCTAACTTACTCTCGGTCTAGATAGCTTTGTGTAGTAGCTAGGTCGTAAAATCTATCACTACAGATTATAAAACAAAGTCCTCCGCCGCTTCTGTCTGTCTCAAAAATTATTGCACCGATTTTCATGCCGTTTTCACCAATGGAAAGAGTGATTCTCATCATCATCTGAATGCCAATCCCGGTTGCATCTAAAGCCTGCACTTTGGAGCTCGTAGTGCAATCTCCTACGCCTCCGTTCCATGATTTGGTTGGAAGGCAAGCGAGACTGCCATCTGACTCCTAACCGCGAAGGAAAGCCTGTGAAAAGCCTTGCCTATCAATCAGCAGATGTACCGGTTTGCAGTTGAAGTTGGCTTGCGCTCCAAAGATCTTCATGGGCCCTTACTACATCCTAAAGTAATATAAAAGTTACATCTCTAGCCATGATAACGAAAATAGATAATCAAAGAAATTCCAAGTGTCCATATTATTTTTCAAATGAACTTTATTCAACTTTTAATGCTTGAAGTGATGATGATTGACGCATTGTAACCAGTTAAACACTACCTGTGGAGTAGGTAGTTGTAGTAGTTAGATAATGTTGTTAATTATGCAGATGCGTCTCGTGTCGCGTGGGATTATTCTTTTGTTGTTTTTTTTTCCTGTTAACTATAATTACCTTATTTTGTTCACATAATCTGTGTTGTGTTTCCAAGCTCTGTATTACCTACATGTTAAGTTGTTCCAATTTTTTTGTTGGTCCGTTATGATCGTTAATTCAGGCTGCTGGCGAAAGAACGGCCAACTACCATTCTAACAAAAATTGGTTGGATGGCCTATTAGTTGTAGTAGGAAAGCTTGCCTTTGCAAAGCCCAGGGTTCGCTCCCCTGCGCTTTCTTCTCTTAATGTGGCTTATTATGAGTTTTACGGACCCGACGGCCGATATAGATATCTATAGTCTATACTTATTATATTAAGCCAAAGAGTTTGTTTGCTTGTTGGGTTTGCCCATTTATCCAGGAAGGTTATAGGCTATATATCATCACGCTACAACCTTTGAGAGCGGAGCAGTAATCATAAATGTCAACAAATCAGACAAATTAGAAATTTGACTGATTTGTTGTCAGTATTGTAGAAGTAAGTAATAATAATTTATGTTTGGGATAATAGGGTGCCAAAGGTGCCAAGGGGGCGAAGTCTGCCACGAGCGAATCCGCGGGGCACAGCTAGTTTACTATACAATTGAAACTTCAAATAGAAATAAAGCAGTGTGACCTGGGGAAGTATTAGCACTGGAATTCCTTCTTTGTCGCCTTACAACTTATTACTTTCCTAGGTCAGGTTACCGCCCAACCTCGAGAGGAAAGCCTAGACCAGAGCCTTCTCCGTCAATCAGCAGATATACTGGCTTGCAGATGAGGTTGGTTTAGTCCCCGAAGATGTTCATTTCCATTGTTATTATAGCCCCCACTCACACCTAGCTCCAGGGCACCATCCTATCCATACTAATATTACTATAAATGCGAAAGTAACTCTGTCTGTATGTCTGTTATGCTTTGATGCATAAATCACTAACCGATTTTGTTGAAATTTGTAGAGATAGATTAGATCTTTGTTTGGTCGGGATAATCGACATCCACGCGGGTGGAGCTGCAGACAACAGTTAGTAATACTACCAGTATGACACACATACATTAGTTCATTTTAATATGCTGCGTTGTACCTACAGGTCGATATAAACGCAATACCCTTACGGCTTCAGAGTGTCGCAAATAGTGGTGCAACTGTAGATGAGCTAATGCTTTGCGACATTTAGAATTTAATGATCGCAATAGGCATAATACTAGCTGATGCCAGCGACTCCGCCCGCGTTGAGGTCGGTTATCGTTTTTAGGGTTCCGTTGCCAAATGGCACAAAACGGAACTCTTATAGATTCGTTATGTCTGTCTGTCTGTCCGTCCGTATGTCACAGCCACTTTTTTCCGAAACTATAAGAACTATGCTGTTGAAACTTTGTAAGTAGATGTATTTGTGAATCGCATTAAGATTTTCACACAAAAATAAAAAATAAAAACAATAAATTTTGGGATTCCCCATACTTAGAACTAAAACTCGAAAATTTTTTTTTCATCAAACCCATATTGTGCGTTATCTGGTCTTCAAAAATGATATTGAGGTTTCTAATATAATTTTTTCTATACTGAATATTCCACTTCCAAAGTGGTAAAATGTGTCCCCCCCCCCCCCCTACTAAAAAAATCATAACACAAGTATTTTTCGTAAATATCGCCAATACCAGTACCTACCTATGGACACAACTAATTTACTATTTTATAATGGTACTAGCTGTTGCCCGCGGCCTCACCCGCGTGGAATTCTGATCGCGTTCCCGCTACCCATAGGACCCTATTCCACTACCACAACCTATATAAGTACACAATTCCACTATAAATCATTTTGTTATAGCTCAAAGGGACAGGGGAAAGGGTTTAGACAGCGTTTTCGTTAAGAGCTTTCAGACGGCCTATTTTATTCTGACACCTTCAACAAATATCATTATATTTTAGCTAATGTATACAAAAGCTTGACAAAGGAGGACTTGACTCGAGGAGAGTTTTAGTATATCAACTAAAACTCTCCTCGATGATGGCATATAAGAAGGATAGACCTCACCTCCTACTGAACTAATACGGAACAATAAACTATCGTTTACATTTGGGGCAAACCCCACACTCGAGGTACAGATTCATCCCTGGCCCAGACAACTACAACATAATTATATAGTTTTAAGTACCACATAGGTACTTATACGGTAAGTTCACACTTACAAAACACTTACTGTCGTGTCAGTGGATGAGGCAGCAATATTTCTGTCTTTATCAAAACAATCATAAAATTATGTAGTTATATGTCTGTATCTGTACACGGAACAATATTGGAACTATAAAAATATGGGCCCATATTTATATAAACTTACGTAACAAGATAATAAATATTCTTCATGAGGATTAAGTAATTGTAAGTATCTGCAATAAATCTAAATAATTTATGACGCCCTGAGTTTGTGTAAATTTATTATATAATAGATAGGTACTATTTTATAATTAATAATATAATATTATTAATTAATAATAATAACATTTTATAATCTTGCTCAGTTCCATCATGGTACTGAGCAATGGAACTAAGGCAAACGAACGAACTATTACTGTAGTGAAGTGGACCCCGTAATTTCTAGTCATGGTATGGCACCTAATGAAGTATCGTGGCGGTTTAACATTCATATACATAAAAGTGCACCAATCGGTTTGCAGAGTTAAATCGCTACAAAATATCGTTGCGTGGGTTCCATTACGTTTCAATCAATCGAGTCAATCAATTAACGAGCTTATCGCAGTCTTCCGATATGCATTTATTTGAGAGAAGATAATTATCAATAAAATTATATTGATAGTATTAATGTACAAACGCAATTCGTACCTATATGTATTGACATGATACCGATATCACGATATTGGATCGCGATATTTATTGACTGTCTAACCGATATATGTATGGCAAGGGCGACATTACTAATTAAGGTAATAATAAGCATTAAAGTATTGTGCTAACATGGTGGTGGCTACTTTAAATTAAAAAAAGGTGAAAAAGCTCCACTTAATGGTTTGGAAATAAAACAGTTTCTGGTGCCTTATATAAGAATGATGACAATCTAAATTCAAAAATAATAGGAATTTTATAATTGGACTTTCAATTATTTTTAATTAAGTTGGATAAAGACCACAAAATGAGAGTTATTTTCGAATGTAAGTTCCATCCGGGGACCTTACGTGCTACTTTTAGTGTCGACAAGCGGGCAATACGCTACAACGTAGTGTTTCGGACCCCTATTACCTAATAATGAAAACTGTTCTTATGACTCTACAAAATGTAGGATACAAATTCTTCTTGATATAAAAATGAAATATTCTGTCACGTATAGTATGAGCCTTGAGGAATTTTATGATTAGTTCTTAGTATTGTTATTGAGAATGAATTATCACTGTTTTTTTTTCTTTTGTTCTATTGTCTACTCTACATTCTGAGCCATGGGGTTTTCTAAATCGTTTCTGTTGTCTGTAAATTGTTTGGGTATTTTGAGATCTTGCATTCTATTGATTTGTTTGCATAATCAATTATATTGAATCCGGTGGTGTTTATTCGGGGTCTATTGGTGTTTTTTTTTCACTGGTCACGTCAATATGACTTCAACCCGCCTGATGGTAAGCTAAAGGTGGAGTCTCAGGAATGAGGTTCACCATTACAGACACCGAAAATGCTACAATGGTGGCTCTCAGGTTGACGGCCTCGTCAGGTGCTTTTTCATGCCCCACTTAAAAGACCCGGGACTGTAGGAAGAAGGAAACACTTGTGCTGGTAAAGAATTCCAAGTCTTGAGGGTGCGGCGAAGAAAATAGCCGTTTGTCTCTTGATGAAATTGTTTGCGCCGTATGAGGGTGATACCTCAGCCTAGCACGTGTTGTTCTGTATAGGAAAGGAGAGGGTGGGACTACTTGAAAGAGCTCATCGGAACACTAGCCATGGTAGAGGCGGTAAAATACTGCCAAAGAGTTACTATTTCTACGCAACTGCAAAGACTCGAGAGTGTTGGTCTTCCAAAAATGCGGACCGCACGTCGCTGCAATCTGCCGAGAGCATCTAGTAAGAACTGTGCAGAGCTATTTCCAGAGTCATCTCTGGAAATAGGAGTATTCCACACCAGAACAAATTAGTGTATTGTATAGAAGACAACGCTGCTCCGGCGTGAAAAATCGTCCCACCTTGTTCAGGACTCCGAGTTTACGTAAGGCCGTGCTCTTGTAGTAGTTTTTGGTGTTCAGTTTGCAGCGATATTATCCATACCGAGTATATTTAAATTGTACTGCAGTTGCAGAGGTGTGTCCGCAAGAGTAGGTAGGGAAAGGAACAGAGATACCTTTGCTGTAAACGCACATACCTGCGTCTTCATTGCATTGAACTCGAGCAGGTTCTCAGATCCCCATTGAGAAATGTGATTCAGAACCCGGTCAAGCTCAGTGACCACAAGCTGCCTTTTTTTTCTCAATGTCAGCCTGCTTGGCGGCAGGGTGTCCGTGATATCTCCCGTGCAAGGTACTATCATCTACTAAGCATTGAATGCCGCAGACCTCATGTCATTGATATACAGAAGAAAGAGAGTGGGTGACAAAACGGACCCCTGCGGCACGCCAGCGTTTACCTACAAGAAATCGAAGGTATATTACGAACTATTACGAATAGTGTAGAGATAACTATGATTGTCTCAATGTGTATACCGTCAAGATAGTTTCAGAGAGTAAATTATCTTGAATATCACTGTTTCAAATCATATTCACTAATTGATAATCGCGTAATGGTACTGGCAATTTACAGTCTCCTTCATAATTACATAAAAGACCAATAACCTGTTTGCACATTAATTGAATAATGGTATAAAATTTCATATTGGCTCTTATCAGAATAGTGGCAATGGTTGTTCGCAGCGTCATATTCTTAATGTCGATTATACAACCGAATAGATCTAGTCAATCTATACCCATAAATCCTACGTAATCTGGGTCAAAATCGAACAAAAGAAAGTATAATTTTATTATAATTAAACAAATCTGAGAGTGGAATGTAAACTATGTACTGTATTGTGTTCAATCAATTATTATAATGCATCTTAATCTTACGCTCTATTGGAGGGAGGAGGACTTGCCGTCGGTCGTCCGAGGAGACAAGGATCTGTTAGGGCGCGACTGCCTAGTTCTTTTATACGGCAGGCGATATTGATTCAAAAACAAATGTTTCCTCCGTAACCTGCGAACCTTTACGCGGTCACTCTAGGGATTGTTATTTGCTTTTTTTTTATTTCTCTCATAATTCTTTCCGTTATAAAATTATTGTTTACAAAATGGGCCATAAGAGTGTAATTAATGGCGAAAGATCTTCGTTCATGACAGTCTATGCGCGTGCCACCACTCCACCGGTCACCTCTTCATGCACCAAAGCATCATCGATACAGGAAGAAACAGCGGCACACGTGCTCCTACACTGCCCTGTAACCGCCACATACAGGGTAAAGTACTTCGGAAATACAGGTACGCTCCGGGAGATCGCCAGCAGCGTGAATAGCCTGCTGGCGTTCTTCAATGAGTTGGGGTGGATTGAGTGAAATGCCCACCCTCACGCAAAAACCGCGCCCTGTCGTGGAGTTGCGGATACCAGCTCGCGAAACCATACCATACCATCATCGATACAGTTAAAGAAACGCTTTACGGTCGCCAAAATGCAGCATCGCTACAATCGCTAAATCGCGCGATCTAAACTCAGCGACCGAACGCGTTGCAGTATAGATGCAGTCCCAAAATCGCCGTTTGCTGATGCTAGATAATGCAGTAATGTTCCCCAGACCGTAGATAATGTAGCTCGCAATATCAAACCTGTTTATAAATATACGACTATGTGCTGTTTATGTATATACGACGAAAAAAAGCAGGTACATTTCTTTTTATATTTAGCACACGTCAATTTGACTTCACCTCGCCTGATGGTAAGCTGAAGGTAAAGTCTCAGGAAAGAAGGTCACCATTACATACACGTACTATGTTAACAATGGTGGCACTCAGCTTGACGGCCTCATCAGAAGAGGATTGTCGTCGCAGCACCGCGTGACTCCCACCGGTCCCACTAGTGCTGCGACCACAATCACCCTGCCCGGCTATGCACTTGCTGGCCCCTGAACGCAATCAAATCGAAATTGGATTACTATGGAGGGTTTTTCGCAATCGTACACGGTGGTGCCCACCCATCAAATTTCTACCACCAGTTTTTATATTTGTAATCTTATTCTTGACAAAAGTAAATAACAATGGAATAGTCTTAATGGTGGAAACCGATCCTTATCAAAATAATCAAGGAAGTAGCGACACGGTGTGAAGCTCATACCACTCCAGATAAATGGGCCATCTTTGACATAGTTAATGCGGTCGTTACGATACCAATTCTAGGTCGCAAATATAATTGGGGCTATTCCATATATCCCTACTGATATATACCTATCCACCTGTAGGGATAGTTGGATTGCGAATCCCGGGTTTCAAAGAACAGGCTTTGGCTGCAACTAGGATTAACGATGTGATGATGACAATGAGTCAATTCACGCAATTGCAAACGTATAAAGCTGTACACTCGGATCATCGTGGCAAATTTATAAAATGCTACAGTAATAATTATGAAGTAAGCAGAAAAGAAATTAAATTTGTACCGATAAACCAATAATCGTTCAGATGCTTTTAAGGAAAATATAATGAATAAACTACCTGATTTGCCCCTGTACACTAGTGCAGATAAGTCTTATGCAGACTTAATTTACCTGATCAATACTGACTTTGGGAGAATTTTTACCCCAAAAACATTATCGATTGGCAGCCGTCCTGTTTTCAGTGAGTGGGCAACACCAGGGATTTATAACAGCAGGAGGAGATTGTATATTATATAGAATATAATTCATTACATTCTGAAAAATCATACAATTTCAACCCTGATTTTCAGAATTATGTTAAAACTCTTCTAAAATATTTAAGCGAGCCTGTTTTGCTAAATCAAACTTTATAAAAAACTAAATCTATAATTCTGTTAATAAAATTAGGACTACCTGGAACATTATAAATTCCAAATGTGGTAAATCTCCAGTAGTTGTAAGAGATTACCATTTTCAAAATAGACGGTTGCCATGTCACGGAGGATCTGGAAGTTTCGACAGAGTTTGAACACTTTTTCCCAAATATACCTGTAGTCACTACCCGAACTCTTCATTCGTCTTCCACTTCCGCTGAGTCATTGCTTATGGAATAAATTACAAAATGTGAGGACGCTTTCAGATTCTCAGTTGTTGGTAGCAAGGACATCACAAAAGCGTTTAACATGACTGGTTTTTTTTTACGTGCGGAAATCCCTTCGGATACCCCCCGCCGGCCAGCAGCAGAGGCAGAGGTGTATTGTACACCCACGATTCGCCAGTTATGTTTAGGTCCCAATGTAATAAATCCATTGATATTAAAAAGACCGCGGACCTATGGGGATTATCAGTGAAAACTGTTTCAAGCATCATTGATGTCATTGCTCCCTATCTAGCAACTGTGTTTAATGACTGCGTCACTAGCGGTATATTTCCTGATTTAATGAAACATAGTAAAGTCATACCTTTATTCAAAGCGTGCAGCGCCTCAGATCCCTTGAATCTCAGACCCATCATGTTGCCAACCTTGAGTAAAGTATTTGAGAAATTAATTCTAGACCAGATGCTCACCCATTTTAATAAATATAAATTATTTCATGATAAACAGTTTGGGTTAACTAAAGAACAATCAAAAAGTTATTGAAATGTATTTACGAGGCCTGGGAGGATAAGCAGGATGCATTAGGTTTTTTCTGAGATCTATCCAGAGCCTTCGATTGCGTCCACCATGATACATTAGTCAGGAAATTAGATTATTACGGAATAAGGAACAAGGCTCTCGACCTGTTGACTTCTTATTTGAACAATAGAATTCAGAGGGTCGATGTAAATGGTACACGTTCGGTGGGATCTTTGGTTTCGATGGGCGTTCCACAGGGTTCGATACTTGGACCATTTTTATTTTTAATTTATATAAATGACCTCCCTTACTACGTAAGGGATACAAATAGTATTGTTTTGTTTGCCGATGATACTTCCTTAATATTTAAAATTAAAAGACAATTAGATAATTATGACGAAGTAAACAACGCAATCACAAGAGTGGTTCATTGGTTTAATATAAATAATCTTTGCCTTAATGAAAAAAAAACAAATGTATTAAATTCACCTTACCTAATGTTACACAGGTGAAAACCAATGTACAACTCAATGGACAGTTGTTGAGCCTTGTGGAATCGACCGTGTACTTAGGTTTATGTATCGATGCTAAATTACAGTGGGGATCACATATTGAAAAAATAGTTAGTAGGTTAAGTTCTGCTTCCTACGCTGTGAAAAAGATTAGGACTTTAACAGACATAGATACTTACCGCTACAATAGTTTATTTCAGTTATTTTCATAGTTAATACTATGAAAATAACTGAGAATGCCGTAGCTCATAATTGAGCTACGGCATTCTCTTTTGGGGTAATGCCGCAGATTTAAATACAATCTTTGTATTGCAAAAGCGGGCTGTGCGGGCAATTTATAAGTTCGGCCCAAGCGTCTCCCTCCGAGAAAAGTTCAAAGAAATAAACATTCTAACTGTAGCGTCTCAATATATTTTTGAAAATCTTTTGTATGTTAAAAGAAACATTTCCAATTTTTTAAGACTTTGTGATATACATAACGTAAATACAATAGTTCATAAAAACAATCTTGTGGTATGTAATAGCCGACTCCACAAGATCAGTAATTCCTTTCAGGGTAACTGTATACGCTTCTACAACAAGCTTCCTAGTGAAATGAAGAATCTACCTCTTCATAAATTTAAAAGCCAAATTAAAACTAAACTCTGCCAAAAAGACGACATACAAGTTTGATATGAACTGTTTGCTCTCTGACTATGCTACTCAGACGAAATATTGTAATTAGATTAAGTAAACATGTTTGTAAATAGACCAAAAAAAAAACAGCCCGTTGAGTTTCTTGCCGGAGTCTTCTCAGGACAGGGCCGCGTTTATACGGCCGGTGGTCCATTTGCCAAACATTAGTTTAATTTTTTTGACGTTTTGTAAGTTCCGTATTAATGGTCTAAATAAATGGTTTTTGACTTTTGACACTAAAATAAATCGCCTCATTTTTTTTATGTTACCACAGTAGCGTCTTCAGTTTTTTTAATACTGTTTTGATATTTATTGCCTATGGATACGTAAAGAGGTACGTATATGAATGTTTTTTGTTTGTCTTCTATTTATACATTCCTTTACCAGTCAACCGGCTGCAATAAAACGTTCGTTGATATGATGTTGCGCATATGCCCATGAAGGTTACTAATATAAAAACGTAGAACAAGGCATTGCAATGCATGCCGGGCATTAGCTAGTAAATTATAAGTCATTAAACATAATACAAACAACTCTTTGTTAAAAACAGAAAAACCGAAGTTATGTTTGTTTGTTTACAAAGAAATGATTAATAGGGTGCATGTACGGGTTAGGGGTACGGGTGAGCTGGGCCCACATGTATTTATTTTTCAATAGAGTGAAATGTGCTTTCAATGGATTATATGATTATGAAATAGTTGTATATGTATGCACATGTGTAATATTACATATTAGTATTTGACTATTGCTATTAAATCAATGGTATGTAGAACTAAGAAAAACCAGTATATTTAGTGAAATCAACCTTTTATTCTATGATTACACATTGCATTAAGCCGAAGGTTTTCGACGACTTTAGGTATGTTTGGCTTAGTAAAGTTGCCACTTTACACCATCGCGAGGTGCTGGCTGTCCGCGTCCAGTGTTTCGCGTCAATGCACAAAAAAACAACGTAGGTTAACTTAGGGTGGTTTTGTAGTATCAACACTAACAATGACGCAACTGTTATTTACATAGAAGATCATCTAGTAGCACTTTAGATAAAGGGAATAAAGCTTACAATAATTATAATATTATAATGTAGCTATCAGAAAGTCGCAACCGTAAAAGCTAATATAAACTAAACTATAGAAATGAAAAATAGACGAGTGCACCCCGGCCTCCAAGCTGCAAGATCTTGAATGTGGCCCAACATACCCATATGGCCCCCTAAACCTATGGGCCCTCACACACATATGGGGCCCGTACTAGGTGTACGGGCTCCACACTTATATGTTATCAATGGGGCCCATACACCCGTGGGGCCCCATTCACCTATGGGGCCTCATACGCATACATCAATCATGGGGCTGTTGCATCCAAGGGGTGATATAGACCCATGATACCCCATACTCTTATGGCGCCCCATACACCCATAGGTTCCCTATACCCATGGTCCCCATCAAAATCCGTAGGCCCAATCAAGAAGTCAGACGGTCTCGTAAAAGTCACATTGAACAAGGTTAGGAAAAGGAGAACGAGAAGAGTAAGCTTTGGATGCAACAGGAATTAGAGCTCGGATGATGACGATGATGATTTGTTGGGCATTGCACATTTGTATATACAGCTTCATGAGGTTAGGCATCAAAGCAAAAGCATGTTTGTTGAAGGTTCATGTCAGTTTAAATTATGTCGCTGGTTGGTACTGTTCTGTATGGTCGCTGGTAGCTGTTTGAGACCCAATATTTAGTACCACCATTCGTTATACGTCTATTAGTACCAATGTCAATCATTACAAATTCTTTAATTGCATTGACTAATGTCATAAGACATTTAATGCTATTATAATGCCGATACATGACTTAGTTTTAATATTTATGCAATGAGTAACCACCTACTTATGTACATATTTACACAACTTATACATTACAGAAAACAGTGTACTAATACTAGCATAGTATTCGCATAAGTTCGAGTCTCAAATTTTTATCACTGGATTTGTTGGAGTTCTAACCTGAACAGAAAATAACATCAATAAATCGCGATAGAATCCGTTGAAAATAGTTTTATTTCAATGTGTAACATTTGCGTAATCTTCCGACAAAAATATTTATTTGAGGTCGGTTCTATTTTTTTATAAACAAAATAATATTTATGGATGATCATGAATCGCAAAATATTTATCGTAGGTACCGAGCAAAAAATAAAAGTGCAAACAGCGACCATACCAACCATTCCTTTTAAACCGAACGATGCATTATATATTTTTTAAATATAAATAGCCAAATACATTTAAAGTAAGTGCTGGTTTTATATATTTATGGAGAGGACATTTTCTTAGAATATCAAATATTTTTGGCCTAGCCAACAAAATATTAAAATTCTGAGATGGTATCATGTTCTGAGAACACGAAGCTCAAACGCTTTCTCCGTTTTAGCTTCGTATTCTCGATTCTCGGAACAAGAAAGAATTTGTATATTTTAGCTTCATTTGAATTTAGTTAGAGGTTTGCATCAGAGGTAGTTTTAATAGAGGTTGATTGAATTGGAGGAGGAGATTGATTGTAGATGAACTTACTGACTCTTGGTGTCCGTCCCATCACGGCAATAGGCTCGCATCCCTATTACGAGGAACCGAATGTGCCTAGCGAACTGTGGGCGGTCTGCGTCTGCGTACTCCTTCAGGAATATAGGCGTGAGTGTATGACATGTAGGTTTAAGATAAGACACGCGATCCTTACATTTTATTCTTGACGTAATAATAATAATAATAAGACACAACCAAGCAGAAAGGATACTTCATCAAGAGCTTGCCCTTAAATACGGCCTTATCGAACAGAGGCTGCCCTACTACAAGTACGTAACGGAAGCCGTACTCGAAAACGACCGCGCCAAGCTCTACTAGGACCGGTCCATCATCACGGATAGGACTATTCTAGCGAATAGGCCTGATATCGTGCTGATGGACCGGGCACTGTCACGGGTATTTCTTGTGGACATCACTATCCCCTATGACGAGAATCTCGTCCGCGCCGAAGCAGATAAAAAGAACAAATATCTGGACCTGACGCACGCGGTTACCGACATGTGGAGGGTGGGGTCCACTGAAATAGTCCCAGTTGTGATCTCAGCGAATGGTTTGATCCCAAGGAGCCTCTCAGTCTATCTTGAGAGGCTCGGGATCGGTGGGAAGTCGGTGGCAGCCAAGATGCAGAAAGCGGTCTTGCTCGACAATACTCGAATAGTCCGGCAGTTCCTCTGCCAATCGCCCTAACGCCCCGGCCGACTGTTGCCCACATCGCCGGGGTTATCTTACCGCCTCTCCCAAACTAGGGGGGAGGCGTGAATTACTTTGATGGGAATAATAATAATAAATACGAAAAATCTAAATTTAGTAACATTCACAAGGCAATAGTAGAATCTGACACAAATTACACACCACTAAAAATTAATAAATAAAGATTTTAGTACAGCACAAAATATAGAAAACCTGAAGCTGACAAAATGGCGCAGTAAACAATTACACGGTCGACACATTCACAATTTAGAACAACCTCACATAGATGCCCACGCGTCAAACAAATGGTTAAAACTGGACTCTTTATTTCCAGAAACCGAGGGCTTTATGGTAAGTATTCAAGACCAGATAATTAATACAAAAAATTACAGAAAGTTCATAATTAAAGACCCCAACACCTTAGACGACAAATGTAGGAAATGCCATGGTCATTCCGAAACTATTCAGCACATTACTGGCGCCTGTCCTAGCCTAACTCAATCAGACTACACACACCAACACAATCAAATAGCACAAATCATTCAACAAAAACTTGCCATCAATCATAAACTCATATCCAACAAACCTACACCATACTACCAATACAACCCAAAACCTGTACTGGAGAGCACTAAACAAACTATATTTTGATAGAGCAATAATAACAGATAAGATCATCCACAACAATAGACCCGATATCACTTTGATTGTCAAACAAAATAAAACAGTATTTCTCATTGACATTGCAGTGCCCAACACTCCATAGAACCATCACAGAAAATATAAACAAATACACCGAACTAAAAGTAGAAATAGTTAGAATCTGGAAAATGAATAAAGTCTACATAGTGCCCTAGTGTTATCCAGTACGGGTATAATACCCAAACATTTGTTACATTCCCTAAAAACAATAGACTTATGTCTATTGTTGAATGTACATACATGACAATGCAAAAGGCTGCCATTTTAAATACTTGTCGCATAGTCCGCAAATTTCTTCAAGAAGATTTGAACAACCAACCCGTATCAGAACATGAAACTCACTTGGTCTAGGCCCGTGGTTTCATAAATTCACCGAAGTGTCCTAAACAAATCGAGAAAATAAAAACAACAAAATAAAAATAATAATAATAATTTATTTATTTACAGGTATGCACCCAATAAAATGTCACAAACTTGAATTATAAAATTACAATGTTAACTTAACTTATTATAACTTAATAACGTACAATAATAAATAAATAAATAAAATAAAATGATACACAGACATCCCTAAAACTGACAACAGTCAAGCAGTCAAGTAATGTAGATAACCGTTTACTATTTAAATTATAAAATTATTTAAATATTGCACCAATTTTAAAACCTTTTCAACCTCATCCGAAGCAGTTTCTCCTATATATATTCTTGCTTTGACCTTGGCGCCTATGCTTGAATTCTGATAGTAGGTAGTACAACCTGTTCAACAGCTATTTTTAGCACAACGTAATCCTTAAACCGGATAGGCATGAGTGGTTTTATCCTTAATACATTCACTTAATAAACGTGAATAAATATAATAATAAACTTACATGTTTCAGGAGCCACTTGTTACAACATTTTTTTTCATCTACAGCAATTATATTGAAATAAAATTAACCTAATTTAATTGTAGTGAGACTACTGTAATACCGTGAATTAAATGCTCTTGAGTACAATACAAAAAACGATTAGGTACGTTCATAGTATGGGGTGCTTGGTTGGGGACCTCCACGCGGTGCACCCTGGGCAATGGAGACGGCAGCGCCTCTCTCCTAGGGCGGGAGAGACGCTGCCGCCTACGGCCAACTCCGACCGAGGCGAGGACGGCCCTGTTGAGGGCTGTTCGGAAGCTTTCCACGTGTCCCTCTGATTAGCAGATGGCACAGTGGAGAGCAAGTAAGGAGGCCATTTCGAAACCGGAGATGGCCCAGGGTCAGTCGGGGTGCGAGGGATATGCTCTATGGGTAACCTTACACCCCGGCGTCTTAAGATCCGAGACGGCGTGCGGTTTTAGTCGGTTCAAGCCCGACATAACCGCCCCCGCTGAAGACCCCCCGCTCTCCAGCGGGGGCGGTATCCGAGGGATTTCAGCACGAAAAAAAAAAAAAAAAAAAGGTACGTTCATAGTTTGAGGGGGCCCGATGACTCCTGCAGGAGACTCTACGCGAGGATCGTGCGGTCCATGGAGGGCCATGGCCTCCGCCCATATTGGGCACCCATACAGGGGTATGGGTGCCCAATATGTTCGGAGGCCCTGAAGGCCAGAAGTGTGCGGATGCTGCGCGCTCCGCAGTGGGTGATGGCCATCAGGGTCATCCGCGGGTACCGCACGATCTCCTTCGAGGCGACGAGTCTCCTTGCCGGAACTCCGCCATGGGACCTGGAGGCGTGAGCCCTTTCGCGGTTACCAGTGGCGAAAGGAGGCGAGAGAGCAGGGACGGAACCTCGAGAAATCGAGGAAGTGCAGTCCTAGCTCCGCCAGGCCATCGTGGTGGAGTTGAAGGAACGACTTGGGCGACCAAGCGCAGGGCACGCCGCAATAGCGGCGGTAAGGCCCATCATGGAGGATTGGCTAGAAAGGCGACACGGAAGCCTCTCGTGCCGACTGATGCGGGTGATCTCCGGTAAGGGGAGCTTCGGGGACCACCTGCATCGGATCAGGAAGGAGCCAACGCCTGAGTGCCATAACTGCGACGCGAGCGGGGACTCGGGGCTGCACACGCTGGCGGACTGCCCGGCGTAGGAGGCGCCGAGGCGTGACCTCGTGGCAGTCATCGGGGTGGGAGTCCTCTCGCTCGGCAGCATGATTGCGGCAATGGTGCAGAGCCGCCACTTCCTTCTGCGAGCATGTAATGCTCGCGAAGGAGATGGCGGAGCGAGCCCGGGAGAGATTTAAAACTCTCCCGGCCCGCCGAGCCCGCAACATGCTCGCCGCGCGTCGCAGGTGTCTCAGGCGCCAGAGGTCGCTTAACGACCTCTGTCCTCCATGAACGCAGGCCTGGGGGTGGCAGGTGAGGCCGCCTGTCACCCCAGCAGAAGCAGGCCGGGACGTTGGGGCAACTAGCGTCCCTCCCCCAAACCGGGGCAAGACGGGGACACCGTGGTTCCCAAACCCGAGGGAAAACCGGAAGAATCCAGATCGAAACCGGAGATGGTCCAGGGTCAGTCGGGGTGCGAGGGATATGCTCGGGACCCGAGACCGCGTGCGGTTTTAGTCGGTTCAAGCCCGACATAACCGCCCCCGCTGACCGGCGGGGGGATATCCGAAGAGATTTCCGCACGAAAAAAAAAAAGGTATATTCACAATATACCTTTGCACAGTGAGTAGATACTTAGTTGTAAACGAATAATAAATTCCGTTAACCCAAATTTTGGTAAAAGTTTGTATTATAAATATAACCGGTTAGATACTTTTGTTTCCTGCTCAATATTTTTACAAAAAAAAAAACTAGTTTTTTAAGTCGTTCAAATCGGTGGGTAAAGATGACCTAACTCGACATAATTTATACGAGTGTATCTGGAGCCAGTAGCAATGTAAACATATACACACTATTCACTTTCTGGGTTTGTCCTGATACGTAACGATAGAACCGGAAAGGGAAGTGGAGGTGTTGCAATACGTGGGGCACACTGAAATTATTACACCATTGGTAAACTGTAGGTAGGTAATTGTTTGAATTTCAAATTATATATATTTTGAGAGATAGATTCTTAATTGTTTTTTTTAAAAGAAGATTGACGGTATAATTAGTTAATCCGTTTATTTTCATCGGATTTGAAAGTTGATCATTCGTAGTGATAATGGAGTTAACGCGAAAAGTTTTAGAAAGTTTTTTATCATTTTTAATTATTCATCGCACTCGGCTAGGAAAGTAAAGTTGTTTTTGGACTCCAATAAAGTAAAGCTCTTTACCTATCATTACATAGCCCGAACCTGGCACCCTGTGATTTCTTCATTTACCCAATAATCAAAGACTTGATGCGAGGTGTCACTTTTACGAACGCAGAAGAGTAAGTGATGGCTTTCAAACAGCACGTGGAACACATTCCTTCAGATCGGTGGTCCTTGAGTATTCAAAAATAGTTCAACCGAATGAAACATTGTTTAAAATGAAAAGGAGAATACTTTCCAAAGTAGGTATATGTTTCCATAGTATTTGAATTCCAATTAGTAAAACGTTATAATAAAATAAAATATATTGAGTTGTAATCGATCCCGGGTCGGATTGCAGTAATTTGAATTTCGAGGAGGGTTGAACACAAACCTCCCCTGGGTTACGCTCATGTTAGATTAAACTTTATTCTTTGTGGTTTCGCGCCCGGTAGATGGCAATAGGCTCGCCCCCTATTACATTGGGACCTTAACACAGAGGTGTTAAGGTCCTTCGGGGATACAGGCGTGAAGTTATGTTTATGTTATGTTATATTATGGTTGGGAATTATAATCGAAACCTCACCCGCGAATATAATACACAAATACACTGATGATCTACAACGTTTCTTCTCATTTCATACGATGTAATGAAAGAAGTATCAAATAACAGACCGTGATGGACATTTCGCTGCAATTCTGTCATGTAGCAACTTCCATAGTGTGGTTGCTTGAGACGCCACGCATACGTAACCTGAGATTATGGCGCAATGGATTACACCAGGCGTTCAACATTTACGACAGTGGTTTCATCGGCACTGCACGACCTTGTCCTCTTGTGCCAGTGTATGCACGTATAAAGTACCAAAATGTTGCGTAGGTACTCTTGACATCCAGACACATGTTTTATTACATAGAACGAATTCCTGGTTCTTATAAAATATAGTAAGGTACTATATATTACAACTGTACCTAGATATATCTAATAGAAGTACAATTGGAGTATAAAATTGGGTCAGTTCAAGGAAAGCTTACTGATCCAGCCAAATTCCACTAGAACACTCCAGTAGAAAACTTTAAATTTTTGGGGATACAAGGAAGTTACAAGCCCTAAGGTCTAAAGCATTTCTTAGGAGGGATTGTTTTGTTTACCTACGTCCTTCGTACCCATAGAAAGTATGAATATCTAACTTGGTTGACAGCTGTTTTACTCCCCGACTACCATCCATATCCGCACAAACAAATAACAATATATTGCTATGAAATCCATACCTAGTGTAGTGTACCCAGTAAGTGTATACGTAACGCAAAAATGATTGATGATAAAATAACTTAGAAGGCGCTAGCTTATGTTTAAAGCACGCAAAAATGAATATAGACCAAGATACCTTTTCTAACTTACATGGATGTGGTAATCCCCATATATTTTGTTTCGTGGGCGCATTCAGTGGGCGTAGCACGTAATTTATGGGCTAATTGGGCAAATAGTAGAACTATATAGTATCATGCTTTCCTAACACGAATAAGCCGGCGGGATTGGGCACGGATCATCCTCTTACTCAGTGCTGGATTGGACATACGGCGGCTTAGAGGCGGCATCAGCCTATCCGAAGTTCACAAACTCTCTTTCTAGGGTATATATGGCGTTCTCCACATTAGGCTTCCGTAATCCTTGCGGTTTTCGTCGATCCGATTGTCAAATAGAAGGATTCTTTCTACCAAAGGGGCCTTCTTTCTTTTCGGTAGTACAACTTGACACTAAAACCATGCGCTGACAAAGAGAAATCAAAGGCGTCATTGAGATACAAAGAAGGTTGGAGGCAGTACGAGTATAGGCCACTTTATGAAATGTTTAGGTATTAAGTAAGTAGTAGAAGGTATCTATGCCGTATTCAGACGATTGATGAGATTGTCGCGGGCCTTTGGTTCCTTCCTTTCCGTTCTTTATTCTCCTCCACGTGTGGTAACTCTGGTGAGCCCAGTGGTGCCTCTCATATTTAAAAAATGATGTGCGCATATCCACATAAAAATGACATCAAGTAGGTCAAGCACATACAATCAAACGAAACGATATTTGGACTGTCTTTCATTGTTTGCTTGGGAAAAGATTGATGGGGAAAAATGAACGATTCAGTTTATCAATATCATATCATTGAAACTAATAGCATTCTTCTGTTTGCAGAGACGACAGTGCTGCCATGGTACGTGAGGCTGTACTGGGTAGCTTTCAACATAACAGTCACCTTGTCGGTCATGATCACTGCTCTCTACTGGACATTATTATATGATCCTGGTATGTTATTCTGTATCATCTAGTTACTGCATAAATGGCGGCTTCTAAGTACCTACTTTAATGTAAATCTTAGTTAAGCAATATTATGGATAAAGGTTGTCTGGTAGAGATCGCTTTATAAGACCAACCATTGTACCTAATATATATTTAGACTTAAAATGATTTGTTAAATAATATGTGGTGTAAAATAAAGAGTATTCTATCTATCTATCTATGGGTACAAAGGTATCTATGTACCACGCTTAACGACCTCCGTCCTCCATGAGCGCAGGCTTGGGGGTGGCAGGTGAGGCCGCCTGTCATCCCAGCAGAAGCAGGCCAGGACGGTGGGGCGACTGGCGCCCCTCCCCCAAACCGGGGCAAGACGGGGACACCGTGGTTCCCAAACCCGAGGGGGCCATCTCGAAACCAGAGATGGCCCAGGGTCAGTTGGGGTGCGAGGGATATGCTCTATGGGCAACCTTACACCCCGGCGTCTGTAGACCCGAGACGGCGTGCGGTTTTAGTCGGTTCAAGCCCGACATAACCGCCCCCGCTGCCCGGCGGGGGGGTATCCAAGGGGATTCCCGCACGAAAAAAAAAGTATCTACGTACCAATTTTTTTTACGTATGGTATGTCTACTTCTTTTGAATGAACACCCCTCGTCTAATGGTAAGCTAAAGGTGCAATATCAGGAATGAAGCTCACCATTATAGACGGCAATAATGCTACAATGGTAGCTTTTTCTACTATAATCATCTTACAAGTAATAATAAATTAAATTGATGACAATTTCGTTTAAAGACAGAGGTACGTAGATATTTTTAAAATAAAGTGCTTGCCTTGCAATGAAATGAAACATAATTAATGAAGGCGAAAAAAAATAGTCATTAATTTTTATGGTCTCTTCCTTTCCTATTCATAACCTATTGCCTTGAGAATCTGGCACAAAATTTAAATATAGCTCCTGACCTTCTTGTGACCTAGATAAATAATATAATGATAACTTTATTAGTAATATAAGACAATTGTATACATAGAGAAAAAATATTATAAATGAGAGGTCGGCTAAACTCGTCTTACTTTGCTTTTGTAGAGCGTTTTCTCTCTATTGCACATCGGACTGACATTACAGTACATTACGAAGTAAAAAACAAAAAGGTACCTGGCAGTGTTGATACAATATTGAAACGATAGTTTGGGCAACCTTACACCCCGGCGCCTGTAGACCCGAGACGGCGTGCGGTTTTAGTCGGTTCATGCCCGACATAACCGCCCCCGCTGGCACGCGGGGGGGTATCCGAAGGGATTTCCGCACGATAAAAAAAAAAGTTCGGTTTTAACTACTTTAAAAATATATAAAGCTATAGACATTTTTTTTTTTTTTTTTTTTTTTTTATTTTTTTTTTAAAAGAATATTAGTAACCGAAATTACTAATATTCCCCCTAACCCCTCCAGCTAAGCTAAATTGCTTGTGTTAGGAGTGGGTTCACGTCGGTAGTGTAATGGCCAGGATTCGAACCCGGGACCTCTCGATCTCGATGTGCGATAGAGAGAACGCTCTAAAAACCGAAGTCGATTAAGATCGACTTCGGTTTTTAGAGCCTTTGCACACCACGTTTTTTTAACGCGCTGATGACGCGAGTTCTTGATAAGCGCGTTCTCAGCGCATTCTCAACGAGTAGTAGCAGATAGTACACGTAGTACAGATCGAGGGGCTTGCGTTGGCTGAGCGTACTGCTTGTGACACGTGCGTCATCAGTGCGTTAAAAAACATGATGTGCGAAGGCCCTTAGCCGGACTCTCACTCTTTTTCCAGACGTGCCAAATCAAAAGCATAGTACACACTAGATCGAGTCTTAATCAATATTCCATACTCTTACTTCAGCTAACCGGGAAAACATGGGGCGCGCATTTTATCTGGACATATTCACACACGGCATGACGTCGTGTATAGTGGTGGCAGAGCTGCTGATCTCGCGGACGCCCGTCAGATTGGCACACATCTACCAGCCGCTCGGCCTTGGCCTCTGCTATGCTGCCTTCACTGCTATATACTACGCAGCCGGTGGTACCGACCGGTATGTACCTTCACGTTTTATATCTTTTTTAACAATAGTAACTCAGATTACTAGTAACTGAGATTACTAGTAACTGGGATTACTAGTAACTGAGATTGCTAGTAACTGGGATTACTAGTAACTGAGATTACTAGTTATTGAGATTACTAGTTACTGAGATTACTAGTAACTGAGATTACTAGTAAGTATTTTCATTCACTCCTAACAGGGTGTATGGGGCTCCGCTAAGTGTAGATAAATCTATGGCCTGCAAGTCCGCCGATTAACGGACGAGGCTCTGATGCAGGCTTTCCTTTCTGGGTTGGGGGGTCAGACGACAATCGCTCCCATAAAAGCCAACCACATATTTAGCTGATATACGCTCTATACATATATAGGTATACAGCGTATCGATAGTGGGTATCGTTTCAAGACAATATTTTATGTCGTCTCTTTAACGATTTTAATTTTACTTGTATTGTAAATACGAAAGTTAGGATGGTTCGCTGGATTAAGTACGACATACGATGGATGGATGAAATGGTTATTAAATTATTACTCAGACACCAGAATGGTTCTTGATAGTCTGGAATGAGAATAGCATATAGGTTATCTACTTTTATCCCAGGAATAGGATCCTGTAGATCGCAGGCAGGCAATCAGTAGGTATTCCACGCTGGTGGGCCGCAGGCGATAGCTAGTAGTTCATAAGTCTACGTACATAACCCCCCCCCCTCCCCCCAAACCGGGGCAAGATGGGCAAGACATCGGGGTTCCCAAATTCGAGGGGGCCACCTCGAATCCAGGGTCAGTCGGGGTGCGAGGGAAATACTCTATGGGCAACCTTACACCCCGGCTTCTGAAGAATCGAGACGGTGTGCGGTTTTAGTGGGTTCTAGCCGGCCAGCGGGGGGATTCGGGGGGATTTCCGCAATGATTTCAAGGATTTCAAAAAAAAGGTACATATTACGTCAAGATCTTATCTTAACATCTAAGAATTAAAATATGATTTTCTTTTTTCAGGAAGGGCAATGTCTTTATCTATGGGGTGCTTAACTGGGAACAACCGAACCGAACAGGAATCGTAGTAGCCGGCTCAGTAGCAGCTCTGGTCGTTTTGTACTTGGTGCTGTGGAGCTTCGCGTTCTTCCGAGACAAGTTATCCCAGACCTACGTTCGCGCCAAAAGTCTCGACCTGGCGCTGACACCACCTCACGTGACAGTAGACCCAAAGATAGTGTAACAGAAGTTACAGTCTAGTCAAGAATATAAGGCCGTCCGCTGCTTCATGCGTGTGTACGCATTCGGGCAAATAATGGGTTGCTAATTTCGTGCAAAAATACATACCATTTTCCCGAAACAGGGCGCCCGCTTGCGTGTATGCACAAGCATAAGGCAGCTGTGTTTTGTTACCTGTGTGTAATTTATTGCATTTAGGACTTAGTGGACGCCAAACTCTTTGTCGTAATAGATTTGTATAAAACCCATCATACCATGTCTCTTTAATCATCATCATCATCATCATTAGCGGCAATCACGGTTGCACACAAAGCTTGCAGCTTGAGCCCGGGATCCGCTCTCCTACTCCTTTATATTGGTTTATCTTGGCTTTTACGGGAGTGACTGCCGTCTAACCCCGAGATGAAATCCTGCATCACTCGTCTGTCAATCAGCAACTGTACCGGCTTGCAGGTGAGGTTAACTTGGACCCCGAACATCTTTACCGTACCGTTACCATTGAAACAGTTACACTGAAACCCATTCAAAACTTTCAAAAAGCCCTGTTTTATATACAAGTGTTTTATATTATCATATATTATTATTGTATTAAAGGTTAGGGTATGTATTACTTGAGGGTTTATGCAACGCGAAATAAAAGAAAAATATGTGTGACTTGGGACAATTTTAGGTAAGCCGGGATTATGGGGCATTTTGGGTAAGCTGGGGTACATGAGATGAGTGATACTTATGATCAATGTGTTAAAATTTTTGTATATTATACTTGGTATACATTAGTCTTTAGTCATAAAATATGTACTATATCATAATAATGTAAGTCTTAAGTACCTAATGTATGTATATACCTAGTAAATTTTTAATTGAAAATCTAGTGTTTGAATTGAAATGAATAATGAAATGTAAACGTGTATTCATACATATTTTTAACTTAATATTATGAATCGGATGAGCCATTTTTTGTTTACAATATTAGCTGATTGGATTCTGGGCTGATTTATTAGGTACGTCATTTTAGATAAGAGTTAAATGAAAGTCTATCTCTCCCGCCAGATTCCTCATGCTCGCGATAATATATAGTTACCCTACATACAAATTTAATTCTGATAAATACATTTACAAAAATTATAAGACAAGTTAATTGCAAAAACATTTATTAGATACTAATATAGCAAAATCTACATTTAAACACAAAGCAACCAATTAAAACTATGATTAATATAACAAACTAAATAATAATTGATATGTGTGATTAATTTATATTTGACTTAGTACGTGTATACTGTGCGTAACAACCAAAATAAAACTCGTTTATAAAAATAATTTTGAAATACATCTCCATCCAAGTATACAATTTTAACAAAAGGTTATCATGATCATAATTTGGACAACAGTCTCAAAAAATAAGCAATCTCACATTTACCTTGTAAATCCAAAAATATAACTTCTTATATACAGTTAATAGGTACTAATTATGATTACCTAACCGCTCCTTCATGTTAAACGACTATTAACAACTTAAGATATTATGTCATAAAACATGGAGTCATTTGGTCACACCCTCAGCCTTTGCAACTTGCACACTACGTAACACTAAGCGACTGCCTCGAGCACCTTCGCCCTGATAACGTACCTCGGGATCCAGTGACTTGGACCCCATATGAATAGTTTTGCCAAGCTCGCAACCCTGGTCACACTGGATTTAATTGATTACTTGTAGCTATTATTGAAGATATTATTTGCACAAAGACTGTAGAATTAAGTGGCTGTTAGAAATAAAACTACCTTCATAAGTTCATTTGTATGAACTTATGAAAGTAGTTTTATGTTGTCAGCGTCTTGAAAAATAAAGAGCAAAGCCCTTATCATGATTATTTTTCTCAACACTGGATAGGCACTGAAGTGTTGGACAATAGTAAAGTGCTTCAATTTCGGCTTTTCAATAATAATTTAGCGCTTAGCACTGGCAGGTAAGACTGCATTAAATAGCACTTTTAAAGGATTTTATTTATCATTATATGACATACATTTTATATAAAAAGTACACGCCTTAACAAGTTAATTTTCCATTATAATCGTAATAAGAGTTCTAATATAGATAAGTATTGTGTCTCGTTAAATACAACTGTAATACCTTAATGCTAAAGTTAAATTATATTCAACTTGAACCGCCCTGTCGCTTTTTACAACGATCAATGTTCCTTCACAAACATACAATATCACAAACCATCAGAATTATATTAGTTCTCTACTTGACCTTAAAACTAAAAGGCATTTTAGAGATCATATCTTACATTACTTTAGAGTGAGCAAAGTATGCTGAAAGTTTGTCTTGTCAAAACAGTGATGTTACGCGCTATCAAAACTACACCATAATATGAAATAACTAAGATATACACACTTCAATCTTATAGAGGGGTTATTATAAACCTTATATTAATCTTTTCTGTATTGATTATTGCATTCAAACCTTTGCAATGCGCTCATTGATTTAATTACAAAATGTATATTCATTGAGTATCCTCAATTTTCGTTCCTTTTATATCTTTAATTATCAAATCATTATCAGCGTAGAACAATCATGCAATACGGAGGTGAAGCATTTACATTTAAACTTTTTGAACCTTATTTTGCTTAACTTTGAATCCTCAAAACATACTTTTCTTATGCGGTGATAAAAATCGTATGTTTTTTTTCTGCTAAAGAGCAGGAGTTTCAATGTGAAAAAAAAACAACAATCATAAAAATAAACACAATCAAAGATTGGTAATTTGTTCAAATTGGCATAAACTGGGTTCAGATTAATTGTAAGGCCGTTGCCTCGTCCCCAATAAGCTAAGTGAGGATTCAAAATCGACCGTGACTCGGGTATATTTAACTTATTATCTACTCGCAGTTAATCGCGGGCTAATGCACACTTATAATAGCTAAATCCGGCCACGCGTCACTGTAGCTTTTTCGGATATAGCTTTAAATATTTCCCGTTCCCATGGATACTTTAGATAGGGGCAAACAATCTTGACAATGTACTCTAGATGCGCAGTTACGAGTTTACGAGTATAGGTATCTTTGGCGGTAAACGGCGGAGGTACGCCAATCAATCAATCATAGATATATAAAATTAACCACGAGCTCTAAGAGCTTGACTATATATTTGTCCTTTTTCCTCTTACTTTTATCGGTTAAATTTCGCGAATAACTCGCCCATTGTAAGCCACGCGTCCGCGGAATAGAAAGAGATGGTTTTATTTATAGCAATATGAAAATGAAAGATAGCAAATATTCGTATTGATGAAAGAAAGAAATCAAATTTCATTGACATTTCATTGATCATTCCCGCTGTTCTTGTTATTGAAACTTGTTTTATTAATGTAATTTGAAGTAGAATATTGTTACAGTTTTTCTGCTGTAATTTAGTGAGTACGTATACGTATATTTATCTAGTGATTAATGACATTAGTGCGTATATAGTGAAGTGCAATAGTGAGTAGATATACCTACATAGTACCTATGTATGTTGTTAGTCATAAGAAATGTAATTTGTAGGTATGACAAAAGTAAGCAAGTAAGTAAGTAATTATGGCAGCCTACATGCGTATTGATCAGAATCTGTATTTTTTTAAATAAAAATGGTATTATAAGTTTAGGTAGTGTAAGATGGATTCTCGAAACATTTTCATAATTCTTATTATGATAAGGCTCTTGCAAGCAGATTACACTTTTTTATTTTCAGCGTTTATAGAATCTATTTCGTAGGTAACTTAGGTAAAGAAGCTATCGTATAAAAAACAAGCTGAATTCCTGAGACGAGCTCAGCCGAATACAAGGGATTTTCGATTTTGCGATTTTTTTTTGCGATATTTTGCAATTTTTTCTTTATCTTGCAATGGTTCACCCCAGCACGAATCTATTACCGCAAACAGCAACTCGATAGCTCATCTCCTTCATACCCAAAACCGTGACAGAAAATTGGCAACGACGACGTCGACGACGACGACAACTCGATAGCAATAGGGCTTTTCTAAAGAAAATCCCTAAAAACCGTTGCGTAGTAGTTTTGCACAAAATAGGTTAGGAAGTCAATTCAGTATAATCGTCGCCAAACAATTTGACAATTTTACCTTGACGCGCAACCAATCACGCAAGTCCAAGCCAGTCCGAGCGAGAAATTGTCAAGACTTTCGAAGGGAACTATACAAAGGGCTTTGCTCGTTAACTGTGATATCAGTGTAGGTTCACTATCTTTAGTAGTAACTAGTCGTTGCCCGCGGCTCCGCCTGTTTGGAATACTGAACCCGTTCTAGCGACCTACAGGAACTTATTTTAGTGGTCTAAACATCTAGTATAGATTGGTCCACACTTATTTTTGTAGGAAAAATAAATCCTTTCAGCTTAAGCTTCATCAAAAGGCTTTTGTAAAGCGACCATTATCATATAATGTAAGGCATTCTTCTATACTACAACATCAATGCTTATATTGGAGCAGAGGTATATTATGTGTAGTGAAAGTAGGTGAATAGGTGAATAGGTGAATAGTGAAAGTAGGTACCCATTAAAAGTCGGAACATCAATCGTCGATTTCCATTTCACCAGCTTCCCTTTTGAAAATGTTCTCCCTTCGCTACTGTTGCCCAGTTAGTGCACATGCGTGAACTATTTGACGTATGGTCAAGATTTGGGTAAAATGTATCTAAAGTAAAACCTGTCAAAATTTCAAGTCAATCCATCGCCTACATTTTAGTTGAGCGATCACAAAAACACGGCTGCTGTATATATAATACTAGCTGTGCCCGCAACCTTATTCGTGTGAACTTAAATCTGGTTTCTTTTTGCGTGGAATTCTAATACATTTTTCTAAAAATGGTCAATAAAAGGAGCCAAATAACGCCTTATTACATCAGATATCTGCCAGTGAAAATCCCGTCTAAATGAACCCAGCCGCTTCAGACATTAGCTGGTACAAACAGACAGAAGGATAAATAGGCATAAACATTTAAAAAATTGTTTTTATAAACTCATATTACCTTTATCAAAAAGCTGTTACTTTAACATTACAAACAGACACTTCAATTTTATTTATTTGTGTAGATAGATTATAGAAGATCTGTCTTCGGTCCGAATGTGTATATTTGTTTCATCAATATTAATGTGTTCATAAACCACGTTTACATGATCCTATGCGACACCAAAAAGACTTATAAACATTTTAGTACACTTACGATTTTCTATATAATTGAATAATATGTTTTAATTTTAACATCTAATATTCTTTAACAAACAGTAAGATTAGTTATAAAATTTTAGTATTAAAAAATTTTTAGTATTGCACCTTAAGACTAAATAAAAATGTACGTCTTTCGTATATACCGACATTCGGCTATTAAAACTTACTGAGATCATCGAATTTGTTGACAAATACACTTTCAGTCTTTGCATAACAATATTGATAAGCTACTTGTGTAACGAGTCCCTGTAGTCGCCTCCATGCGAAGACAAGGGCTCACCAAGTAGGCGAGTAATTGTTAACTAATAATAAATGTAATGACAAAGAACTGACTCAGTACAACTCCGATGAAATACTTACTGAAAAGTCCCTGACAACGCTATCAAACTAATTGGATATAAGGCGCGAATAAGTTGCTAAGTCGAGTTGCACAAAATCTTGACTTAAATAAAATTTGTAATTGATAAATGTTCTCGCACTGTCTATTTTTAAATCTATCTCTATTTCAATAATTAATAACTTAGAATGTATGATTATATTTACTAACTAGCTGTGCCCGCGACTTCGCCCGCGTGGATTAAGATTTTTAGGGTTTAAGTTTTTTTGCGCGGAACCCTAATTATTTTTCCTAAAATTAAAGTAGCCTATGTTACTCCTTGTTATATTACCTTTCTGTCAGTGAAAGTCCCGTCAAAATCGGTCCAGCCATTTCAGAGATTAGCCGGAACAAACAGACAGACAGACAGATGGACAGACAGACAAAAATTTAAAAAAATGTTCTTTTGTTGTATGTACCGTATAGATATATATTCATATACATGTAGTAAAAAACGGTTATTTCAATATTACAAACAGACACTCCAATTTTATTTATATGTATGGTTGACTTGAGAAGTGTCCTTTTTCGACTTATCAACTTATTCACGCCTTGTACTGAATTAATATTATATTTAACATAGTACCTACTAACCATAGAACAGAAAAATACAGCTGCTATTACACTGTGTATTATCTAATGTAAAACAATACATTTTGTTGTATTGATTTTATAATATTAAAATATGGTCACTAAATTCTAACACCACGGAAGGCAAAATTAGGCCCAAATACGATATTTACGTCATTCGAGCCATTATTTAAAAAACAAAACTCTACAATGTCAAATTCAAGTACTACAATGTCATGAGAGTTAAAATAATACGTATATGTCGTTTAGTCCTAAGTCATAAAAAATTTAATTTGTAGGACTATTGACCACATGGCTATTTTGACATTCTGCGGTGTTAAAACTTAAACGACGATATGTCATAATATTTTAACTAAACCCCTTACAGTATTGTTATTGGAAGTAAGCAAAAAAATAGCAATAAATATAACAAAAAATAATATGATATTTGTGCTTAAGATTCGTATACTAATCACGAAGACAGGGAAGCTCTAACGAATATTTTACTTTTTACAAGCTCTTTTCTGTTCCATGGAAATAACAATTACTTTCATACAGCCTTAAGTAAATTTGACAATGCCTACTTATCACAAAGTGAGCTCCTCACCGTTCATGAGTAACACCCTGAATGAAGATTCGTCCACTGCAGCATCTTCATACATTAGACCCTCCTGTAGAAATATTTATATAATTAATAACTAATGAATTTTACAATACTGAGCCCGTTCCCGCGGCCCACAGGAACCTATTCCAGGGATAAATAGTATGTGTATTTCCAGATTATAATCTATCTCTGTGTCAAATTACCAAAACCACTCGGACGTTTTTGGGTGACAGAGTTACAAAATTTGTAAAATCCATGTATTTGCAGACAAATTGGCGAAATGTTTACGACGACGACGACTGCACCGAATGGGATAACTCTTTATTTTTGTTCTTTACTGTAAGGACAAGGTTTGTATGAAAGAAAAATTTTAGATTGTCCACGTGTAATGTCATATAATTGTGCCGGGCGAAGGCAGGGCGCGCAGCTAATTTATAATATTATAGTAGTTTGAATAAGATCACACGAGACTCTTTCTTTAGGTTGCTACAGGAACATACCGGCATGAGATCTATGGTGGGGTGGGAGTCGAGACACAGGTCTGTGTCCAGAGGCGCAGCAGCCTCGCTGCTGTCTGCCATTTCCGCTGCAATATTTCTGTGGGACAAACATATTTATTGTTTATAAACTTGCACCATCGTCATCATCATCTTAACGTGGTTTCCGCTCGCAGTTGAATGCAATCAAACAAATTATAAGCGTCGGTAACTTAGTGGTTAAGGAGTCGACCCTACGATCGAGACGTCCCGGGTTCGAATCCTGGCCATTACACTACCGACGTGAACCCACTCCTAACACAAGCAATTTAGCTTAGCTGGAGGGGTTAGGGGGAATATTAGTAATTTCGGATACTAACATTCTTTTTAAAAAAAAATACAAATAAATCCAATGTAGTCCATAACACATATTGAATAAATCACTTGTACTTTTCCACAATTATTTATTTATTTGAACCTTACCGGTTTCACCTTACGGCATTATCAAAGGTCTACAATGTTTTAAACTAAAAAACTAATATATTTTATGTGTGGGTACTTTTAAAAAAGAGTATACCAGCTACTTTTTTCCCCAAAATTTGGGGAAATTTAAATTTTCATAAACGTAATTGTGTTTTGCAAAAATAATTTATACATTATAAAATTAATTGTATTACAGTGAAATGTCAAATATAAAATGTCAAGGAATTATAATTAAATTAAATTAAAGTAATTGTCAAATCAATGATGTCAAATGGATTACATACTTAGATTACAATATTTAAAAATGTCAGTTACAACAATAAATCAAGATTACAACGAATTATTAACAAATAAATAGGTATGTATATGCCATTATTATTGTAATAGAGGTGAACGGCTCAGATCTAACTGTTGGTTAATTATATTGTTTCTGTCCGTGTTTGTCAGTCTGTTTATTTCCAATGCTTCTAGGGCGTTCATTTTCCTGCCTTTGTCACATAGACGCAGAGCTTTAAAACCAACTTTTGGGTCAAAAGTATGGTTTTCCAGAAGCAGGTGTTCTGCAAAATTGGACTCAGTTTTTTTGAGTCTCCAGCCTCTAACATGTTCAGCGACTCTAATTTCAAAGGATCGTCCAGTTTGGCCAACGTATTTTCTGTTGCAGGTGGAACATGTCAACTCGTATATACCACTCCTCTGTGGAATTGGGGTTGCATCCTTATTATTACAGATTAGGTTTTTTAAATTGTGAGTGGTATAAAAAGCTGCTTTGCATTCAGATAGATTTCTGGCACATTTGTACGAAGTATGACCAATATACGGTATACGAGCCCATCGTTTTTTGGGTGTTTCCACGGTCATGGATGCATCTCCCTTGTACGCCAGACCTGCGACAGTCCTGTATCTTCCGCGTGTAACTAGCTTATCTATTAGTTGGGATGGGTAACCATTATTGGTCGCTATGGCCTTAATCACTGTCAATTCATCCTCAAAATCTGAGTGCGACATCGGGATCGATAGTAGTCGGTGCACCATCGAGTGGAACGCGGCGTGTTTATGACTTATTGGGTGCCTAGAATTTACGTGTATTACATTATCGGCGAAGGTGGGCTTTCGGTAAATTTTAAATATATGTCTGTTGTCAATTATTTTAATAGTGATGTCAAGAAAATTAATTTTGTCCTGTCCTATTTCTATAGTGAATTGTATTTTGGAATTAATTGTATTAATAAATGTCAAAAAATAATTTAGGGTCTCTATAATAATTAAAGCGGACAAAGGCAACACAGTAGTGGTGGCAACACATCAAGAGTACGTATCCAAGGTTGAGGCCTTCTTAAATGATCCGTCGTTCGTTGAGCTGAAGAAAGACCCCACCAAGAAGTTCAATCAAGCTGTAAAAGAAACGTTACAATCCGCAAACAGCATATTCGGAAAGAACACCTATAAATTCAAGCTGATGAACCCCCAACCTCCAAAACTGCATGCTTACTATAAACTACACAAACCGGAAGTTCCCATTCGTCCAGTGGTGTCATACACCGGTGCACCAGCATACAAGTTAGCAGCAGAGTCTAATAAATTATTCAAACACCATACTAACTTTGTACCCACCAATACTATAAGAAACAGCCTTGATCTTGTGAAAAAGCTCGAAAAAATGTATGTACCAGACGAAGCTATGCTCATCTCCTTTGATGTGAAAAATCTATTCCCTAGTATTCCTTTAGATGAATGTAAGAGTGCAATAAAAGACATCCTAATAGAATCTGTAGTAGACCCTCAAGTTGCCATAGACTTGGAGCACACCATATCGGTCTGCCTAGACCAAAATTATTTTAAGTTCTGTGGTAAATTTTATAAACAAATTAATGGCCTCGCTATGGGTAGCCCCCTCTCACCACTTTGTGCAGATGTTTTTATGAATTGTATCGAAAAGCAAATTCTAACGAACAGTATGTATAAACCATTTATTGCTTACTGGTATAGGTATGTGGATGACATTATTTGTTTATGGACCGGAAATATAGAGACCCTAAATTATTTTTTGACATTTATTAATACAATTAATTCCAAAATACAATTCACTATAGAAATAGGACAGGACAAAATTAATTTTCTTGACATCACTATTAAAATAATTGACAACAGACATATATTTAAAATTTACCGAAAGCCCACCTTCGCCGATAATGTAATACACGTAAATTCTAGGCACCCAATAAGTCATAAACACGCCGCGTTCCACTCGATGGTGCACCGACTACTATCGATCCCGATGTCGCACTCAGATTTTGAGGATGAATTGACAGTGATTAAGGCCATAGCGACCAATAATGGTTACCCATCCCAACTAATAGATAAGCTAGTTACACGCGGAAGATACAGGACTGTCGCAGGTCTGGCGTACAAGGGAGATGCATCCATGACCGTGGAAACACCCAAAAAACGATGGGCTCGTATACCGTATATTGGTCATACTTCGTACAAATGTGCCAGAAATCTATCTGAATGCAAAGCAGCTTTTTATACCACTCACAATTTAAAAAACCTAATCTGTAATAATAAGGATGCAACCCCAATTCCACAGAGGAGTGGTATATACGAGTTGACATGTTCCACCTGCAACAGAAAATACGTTGGCCAAACTGGACGATCCTTTGAAATTAGAGTCGCTGAACATGTTAGAGGCTGGAGACTCAAAAAAACTGAGTCCTATTTTGCAGAACACCTGCTTCTGGAAAACCATACTTTTGACCCAAAAGTTGGTTTTAAAGCTCTGCGTCTATGTGACAAAGGCAGGAAAATGAACGCCCTAGAAGCATTGGAAATAAACAGACTGACAAACACGGACAGAAACAATATAATTAACCAACAGTTAGATCTGAGCCGTTCACCTCTATTACAATAATAATGGCATATACATACCTATTTATTTGTTAATAATTCGTTGTAATCTTGATTTATTGTTGTAACTGACATTTTTAAATATTGTAATCTAAGTATGTAATCCATTTGACATCATTGATTTGACAATTACTTTAATTTAATTTAATTATAATTCCTTGACATTTTATATTTGACATTTCACTGTAATACAATTAATTTTATAATGTATAAATTATTTTTGCAAAACACAATTACGTTTATGAAAATTTAAATTTCCCCAAATTTTGGGGAAAAAAGTTGAAGCTGGTATACTCTTTTTTAAAAGTACCCACACATAAAATATATTAGTTTTTTAGTTTAAAACATTGTAGACCTTTGATAATGCCGTAAGGTGAAACCGGTAAGGTTCAAATAAATAAATAATTGTGGAAAAGTACAAGTGATTTATTCAATATGTGTAGCAAGTTCCACCAAGTGCCATCAATCTCCAGTATAAACAGTCTAGTCCATAACATTTGGGACCTATTAAAATACTAGATCAGCACAATTCTGCCCCATAATGGGTTTCAACTGTTATTGTCTGCCCTAGACTGGTTTTTTTTTCATTATCCATAGCAGCGCATACTCACTGGCTATCCTCATCGATAGGCGCGTTCCCATGGAGGAACAGATCGCTTCGCACTGTATAAACGTTACTCGCCGATCCTTCGGCATTATCCACCTGAAATCATCAAAGTCTTTATAATGAATGCTTAAATATTAAATTATTTGGGGTTAATAGATTTTATTTTAACATGAAAAAAAGTATTTCGAATAAAAATGAGAAAGAAACTTGATGCTACGCAGTGCAAGTACGGAGGTTGAAATCGCGGGACAAAACTAGTTAATAAGCTGAAGAGTTTATTACTTGTTTGAACACACTGATCTCTGGAACCACATTATGCGCTATGGTTTTTTAACCCCCGACGCAAAAAAGACGGGTGTTATAAGTTTGACGTGTTTGTGTCCATCGAAGTTCTCGAACCGATAAACCGATTGTGATGCGAATTTATTTGTTCGAAAGCCGATATGACCGAGGTGGTTCTCAATTTGTATCGGGGATTTTGAATATTTTAAATACATTTGCATCTCATAGTCCAGTTCTTGGGGAACGGTATAGGCTATATAACATAATGCTAGGACGAGCAATAAGAAAAAAAAATTGTCAAAATCGGGGTCGGCGACCGATAATACTCGGTGTAAAAGAGCCTAGTAGGGCGGGGCACAGGTAGTACGGTATAAAGTCTCACGTGTCCGTCCTCCTCTATCGCGTAGGCGGGCTCGTGTCGCTCGAGCGAGTCGCGGGGCGGCGCGCGCGCCAGTGGCCAGGTGCAGTGCGTGCGCGCCGCGTGCCACTCCGCGCCCGACTCGCCCACCACGCTCACCTGCATGGCAACACTCATATGTACACAATGTATAGTTAAGGGCTAAATCTTGACAATGTACTCTAGATGCGCAGTTGCGAGTTTATAGGTCTCTGTGGCGGCAGGCGCGGGGCGCGACGGCCGAGGCGCGCCAACAACCAGTCAGGTTGATCAATTCTTTTATTCGTTTTTTTTTGGCCAGTTAGTGCACATGCGCGAACTTTTTACGTTTGTTCAAGATTGGTTGGTGGGTGTATTCGGAAAGGGTTTAACTGACAAATTTATTATTGCTTGAAATTCAGTTTCAAAGATCGCGAACGTTAATTTAATAGGTTTGAATTAGGTGATAGGTAATAGTTATTTTGAACTCTCCAGCACGAAAAGAGCACCTTTGCTGAAATATCATTTTGCTGCGAGCGTGAGTATAAGTGATTCGAATTTAGGAGTTGTTAGACAACAAAACAGTTCCCAATTTGTACTGGAGAGTTGAATAATTGAGTTATACTCAAGATTCTGCTGCTCCCTTATGCCAGATTTCTACTATAAAATACTTTGCTACTCTTGAGACCCAACAAAGTCCCTCGAAGAAAATAGTTTATATTGATTATTGAATATGAAATTGTATCAGTAATCAGCAGTGTTTGCAGTTTGTTTTCCAACTGAAGTTTGTACTTACCAAATATATATTTTCATCGGTGCTTACTTCACTAGCAGTCTGATCTGTGATAGTAGTGGTTACGCTGCCGCTTTCATCGTTTCTGTGGACTTTCTTCATGTGCATGTACAGGGTGCTCATGTTTGTAAATGACTGTTCACAACCTGTAAATTAAACACTGCTGCTAATACCGCCCAAAGAATCATATCAACACTCACATTGTACCCTGCTCTGATGACAAGCCATGTAGTACTGGATGTGTGGTAAATTTTAATTCAAACAGCTAAATTAGATTGTGGTAGTGGTGGTGATGCGGTGGTGCTGTTGTGGTGGAGGTAGTAGTGTGATGCTATGGTGACGATCGCGATGTGATAGTGGTGATGCGGTTATGGTGATGGGATGGTTATGTTTTGGTGGAGGTAGTAGTATGGTGCTATGGTGACAATGTGGTAGTGATGATGCAGTGGTGATGATGGGATCGTGATGTTGTGGTGGAGGTAGTAGTGTGTTGCTATGGTGATGATGTGTAGTGATGCTGTTTTGGTGGTGTGGTACCAGTGTGCGCGCAGCGGTGTGGGGCGCGCGCGGCGGGCAAGTGGTGGCGGCCAACATGGTCGCGCAGGTGCTCGCGCCGCAAGAAGGCGCGGCCGCACGCGGCGCACGCGTGGCGCCGCTCGTCGGTGTGGCGCCGCGCGTGCCGCACCAGCTTGCTCGCCGAACGGAACGCCCAGCCGCACTCCTGCCGCACAAAAGATACGTAAAGGATTTTTCCGACTTAATTCATAATATTATTATATCACTCTGGAATAACACAAGCTACTTTTTATTCCTGGAATACGTTCCCATGAGTTGCGGGGACGGGATCAGAATTCCACGCGAGCGGACGCTAGTCTTTTGCGTAACTTAAGTATCATAAAAAGAACAAGCTAGTAAATAGCATGACATGGCAGCCGAAGTACGTACGGGGTATATGCAGTGGTAGGGGCGGTCACCGGTATGCGCGCGCGCATGCTCGCGCAGGCGGCAAGGCAGGCGGAACACGCGCGAGCAGCCCGGCCAAGCGCACGCCAGCCCGCCGCGCGCACACACCGACTGAGCGTGCGCGCGAAGCCCCGACGCCCAGAAGAAGCGCCGCCCGCACACCTCGCACCTGGACACCGCCACATACGTTACAGATACCGGTAAACATCTTAACAAAAGTCGGCGTAGTGAAGGAACGTTCGCGCGTATGTGGGCCAACCAATAAAAGGAAAGATCAACCAACGACCAGAGTTCTTTGAGCCCGTAATTGGTGGTTCATAATATATGATTGGATAATTGGCACGCCTCGGCCGTCGCGCCCCACACAACCAACAAAGAGACCTAAAAACGCTTTCTGTTCCGCTAGAGTACATTGTCAAAATGTTTGTCGGTCATTTATACACATGACATACCGTAAAACGGAGTGAATAAGAAACAAGGGATGAATAGTAGTGACGTGCACAGACATTTTGAATAGGGTAGACAGATAAAACCTTGAAATATGCGGCCCCACGACACCCTTTCGATCAAGCCAACGTCACCTGCTGATTAACGGACGAAGCTCTGGCGCAGGCTTTCCTCTCGGGGTCGGGAGGTCAGACGGCAGTCGGTCCTATAAAATTCGCATAAGCCACATCTAAAGAAGAAGGAATAAGTGGACCTTGGGCTCCGAGGTGAAAGCCTCGGGTACATCCAGGAACCGCACTAAGAAGAGATGAGACAGGTAAAAAAAACTTACCAAAACAGCTGACAAACAATATCTATTAACCGTTTGCAAATGTTGCCATTACGATCGACTTTCGCATTATGTTGGTCGATATCTATTTTATCTGAGAATTTAAACGCGGTTGCATAAGGTTTATCCCATAATTCAACCAATTCCGTTGATTGATATTGATGCATAATATAAATCGATTATTGTAATTTTAGGGAGACTCTGTCTAAATATTTGCTCGAGTGCGTGTAATCAGTGTAAGCTGTTCGCTAAAATGCGTGTAATTATACACAAACAACAAACTAGCCGCGCTTTGAATGTATGTAAATTCTGCCAAAAGTTCGTGGGCATCTACCGACTCCACGGGCATGCGACGATATGTACAGTCAGCGTCAATAGTAGCTGATCAAAAACTGAGTTCCAAAAGTATTGACTATAATTTTTTTTAATAACCTGACTTACTTCTTTTTAATATTAAACACTCGCGTTAAGGTTTCAAAATAATCAAAAAAACTATTTTCAAAATAAGCTGATTCAATTTTTTTTCAATACTCATAACTATATTGTGTTTTTAAAGTGACTGATATTTAATTGAGTATGGCCTCCTGCATTATCTATAATACACTGAAGACGTTCCCGCATGGACATGACCATGTTCTGACATGAATACATTCCTCTATAGTGTTCCCATAACTCGAATACATGATTACAAATAGCGGTTGCAGTGCGAGGAGTCGACGGATCCCAGTTTTGCACCATCAATCCCCACATGTTTTCAATTGGATTTATGTCCGGAGATTTAGGTGGAAATGGCAAAGCAATAATTTCGTCGTTGTGCTCTCTACTGTAAACCATGCTCTGGTCAATCTTGCAGTGTGTACGGGTGAATTGTCGTGAACAAAATTAAACGGATCGATGCCTGGATAACAATTTCTAACAGTTGGTATCAAAACGTGTTCCATAATATCAACGTAACCTTGAGCATTCAATCGTCCACCAATTTCTATTAATTCTCCAGGCCCAGCAGACGACATCCAGCCCCAAAATCCAAGGTTTATTCTGCCGCTTGCATGAACATTGACAATATTTCTTTCAAAATACCTTGTGTTATTAATTCGCCACAAGGTGACCCTTCCACTTTCATCTGATGTAAAAGTTTTTTTATCACTGAATATGACATTCTCGAAATTGAAGTCTAGATAGTCTCGTGCAAATCTCAATCATTCTTCCTTGTGTATTGCAGTCAGAGCAAGCTTCCTGGCCGGTTTGCGGTGATGTACTCCTGCTTTATGCAATACACGTCGGACTGTTGACCGTGATATATTAAACTCAGTAGCCAAGTTTGCGACTGGAGTGAACCCATTGTATCTTGTCCTTCTAACAATTTCGTTACGTGTAGAAGGAGATGTAATAGTCGGTCGTCCTGTTTTTCGAATTTGATTAACATGTCCTTCGCTGTCCCATCTATTGATCCAAAGAGTAACGGTATTTCGAGCAACACCAACACGTCTTGCGATGTCACCAATTGGTAAGCCATCTTCATGAAGCGTTACTATACGATGTCTTTCATGATCTGATAGATAATACGACATATCGATGATAAAGGAATTAAGGAAATTTACTAATTTGTAGTGCTATTTAATCAAATTATGACTTCCTAGAAATATATAGGTGCCTAACCTACTTAGGAATAATCAGTAATAGATTATATTCAGTTCAGTTCTTGGTTAGAATTATCACTTGAAGTGGCTATATAACCACTTCAAGTGATAATTCTTGACAATGCCATAAAACAAAAGGCAGAACACAATATTTAAATCAAAATATACATCAGCATTCTAAAAAGGTTTATGTTCGACGAAAGTTTTATTCTTAATTCAGGTACTTTAGAAACTTTTATAGAACCATTGTGTGAAAAACTTTTGAAAATTTCTGATGCTGCTTTACTTTTGATGGATAGTTTTTTTTGCATTATGAAAATATTAATGTACCAAACACTTTTGCGACGCGATTTTGTCAGACTATTGTGATATATCTTGCAATGCATTTCTTTTGGACAATTCAGATACTACGCTACTATTGATGTTGACTGTACCTACCAAGCTACAAGTGGTATATACTAATTCGCGTCGTGTGTGTCGCGGGTACCGGAATCGTTTTATCGTAATGAAAAATATGTTTAACTATGACGTATAATTTATTTATTTAATTGTTTAGTTAGAAAATTATTAGGGTAGACAGTGTCTTATCTGTCTCTATGGAATACACGTCCCTGAAGAATAATGATAGAGGGGTGAATAGAGATAAAATGGTCATTAGAAATTTAACAACATAAAAAGTATCTAACCAGATGTTTGATAGTTATGTTTATAATTACATTGAAACAGTCTATAGCTTCATTTCAAATAAAATAACTGTTAAATTATTTGACCATTTTATTCCTATTTACCCCTTCACTTTATTCTGACTCCATAACTTTTAATCTACCAACACTTCAGATCGGTTTTAAAAGAAAACTCCTCCAGGATTCTACTATTTATGACCAGATTCTACCTGTTATAGATTTTACACACATTTTTTAAAAATTCAGTATTCAGGCATTCATTATTCAGTATTAGTTACAGATTAAAACCAATAATTTAGTTCCTTTAACAGTAACAATTGCAGCAAACCTTTGTTTGTGTCTTCACAATGAACTCATTACACAAAACAATGACAAAGCAGTATTACCTATGAAGAGCATCTTCAGGCGTGTGGTCAGTATTAAGATGCTCCAGAAGCTCTCGTCTCACTTGGAATGTGCGAGGGCATTTTTCCTCGACTCCGTCACTGAGCGCTTTCTTTACAGGGCACTCAATTGTCATTTGACTAGGAGCCCGTACTGTGGTCTGCCTGTTGTGCGAATTTTTGTGCTTTCTCAGTCTTTCCTCACTCCAGAACCCCTTGTTGCAATCAAGTTCATCACACTAAAACAATTGAAAAATTATGAGTAAAAAAACAAGACATCTGAATACTGCGAAACCTAAATACTAATATCTAAATATTGCAAAACCTAAATACTGAGATCTAAATACTGAAAAACAAATGTCGTATTTCTGTTTTTCAATTATTATTTTTCTAAACAAATCAATTATTAACAAGTTCAAGTGAAGTGGAGCAAGGGGGAGAGTGGGAGTGAACGATGAATCAAATCAAATCATCAATCAAATTCGCTGGAATATCCGCACATCTGTTTACTTCAACGAATAGCATTCGCTGTTGATAACAATTTTATGTTCCACTCCAGCCATGAGTTTTGATACAGAAAGAATTAAAATAGAAAAGGAAAAGCGTCAGGCTATTTAGGATTCTTAGTCATATTTTGCAGATTGACGATCTCTGTGGCGTAGCGGTAGTGCATTCGACTGCGACGACAGGGGGCGTGGGTTCGATTCCCGCTCAGTGCAAATATTTGTATGCATGAATATGTCTATTTACATTGGTCTGGGTGTTTCTATGTATAATATGTATGTATTTAGAAAAAAAAAGTATATAAGTATGTTTATCCGCATTCTGGAACCCATACCACAAGCTATAGTTAAGCTATGCTTACTTTGGGTCTAGAAAGCGCTGTGTAGAATGTCGTAGAATATTTATTTATTTAGATGCTAAGAAATTTCCAAGTAGCTGTGACTGGTAATTGAATGTGTGTAGTGTTTTTGTCGCTACATCGAGTGACCAAAAAGCGATTTGACTAATGCGATATATTATTATTATATTACCTTAAACTTGACTGCTCTATTAGAAATAAGCTCCACAGATACTGTTCGATTTGGCGCCGATGTAATAATTTCTTGTGATTGTGAAGATAACTGGGAAATATTATCTGTAATTTTACAAACAAACAAGACAGTCATAAATCTTTTAACTTCCTGAATCTTTAAACTGACACTTCTTGGTTAGAATGTAAATAGTGCTATTAGTGCTTCATGTAAATAGAGGCACACCATGTAACTCCCAAGGGGAAACATGAGGCTTGCCATAGAGGTAATAACAGGACACTATAGACTAAACAGACATCTGACAGTGACAGGAGTAAAAACCGATCCCAAATGCTCAAAGTGCATGCACAGCGAAGAAACAAGTTTCCACCTGCTGGCAAAATGCCCCATGTACTCATTGATCAGATGGATACTGGGATTGGACAGACTGGACGAGTAAGACATAAGCAATCTGAAGGAGGAACAGGTGATCAGATTTATCAAGGATACAAGAAGGATTGACGGGGTACCGCGAGAGAGCTGGATCAACTACACCCTCGCAAAGGTAGAACTGGGGAAATGGACGAAGTGGCCCACAAGCATTGCAGGTGCATTGTCCGTCCGGCTGCTGGCCTCCGCGATGGAAAAAATAAATAATTAAACTTTATTATTAATTAAAAATTAATAATAAAGTTTAATTATTACCGCGGTAATTAGAACCGCGGTAGCCTAGTGGTATGGGTAATGGACTGCTGAAACGAGGTCTCGGGTTCGATCCCAGGTTTACCATGGCACACCAATGACTTTTCGAAGTTTTGTGTGTATTTATCGCAGGTTTATAAGTGCCCGGTTAATGGCAATTGGGACCTAAACATAAACTGGCGAAATGTGGGTGCTAGCACCTCTGCCTACCCCTTCGGGGATATAGGCGTGAGTTTATGTATGTAAAAATTCGTTTATTATGAAGGTAAGTAGTTTTGACAGACTGTGGGAACGAACATAGTGCCCCGAAATCGACAGATTTTATATTAATATTTTAACCTTCAATTTATGATTTATATATTTGTATAAATATGTAAAAGTATCAACATTTAGGTACTATTATTTACTACTATAAAATTATCACACATACTGCCTTGGTTCCTTTGTCGGAACCAAGGCAATGATGTAAAAAAATCTTTTACTACAAATTAAGACACTTACAATCATGAATCATAACATCTGTATCAGTATTAGTAAGGTCAAAGCACCATTTTGTCTTACACTGAACTGCCTTCTTTTCAGGAGTCACAGTCGCATCAATGTTGGATATAGAAATACTCTGTAACAGCATGAAATTTCATGTAATTATTTGGCTTTTTTAAAAAGCTGTTAGTAACATATTAGGTGTAATAAGTGGCATACTACTAGCACTCTCATTAATCCACCTACAATCAGCATTGGCATTAGCTATCTCAGTACCTTAAATTATATATTTATCATTTATATATTTATAAATTATACACTGGACTATATAGTCAAAATATCTTAATTTGGACATGCATATGTGCTCCAACTGGGTAAGTAGAGTGAATGGTTTCGGTGATATCGACTTCCCATCGCAGGCTCCATTGTGCTTGTTTATAATAAACTAGCGGCTCTTGGTAACAAAGATTATTATCATAGCCACATCACAAAATTATAACAATTCCATACCTTATTGTTTATAAATGTTTCTATATTTAGCAAACTTTGGCCATTACTTCTATCCATACCTGAAAATATAAAAATAAAATATTTACTATTGTAGAGATTAAATGCCAACAGTTATTGTTACTGTACACTACTGTAACTACTGCAACTACATTACATTATACATAGTAACCTACCCAAAAATGTAAAGAGTAACTTAGTCACCCCATTATGTTACTCTTAGCATTTTATGTCAAATCACATGTTTTCCAGGCAGGAGAACATCAAAGAGAACTTAAACTTAAAAAATAAAACCTCATTTTCATCTATATATATGATATGGGGTATTAATTTGGATTTTTGACCCAAAACGGATCCGATAGGGTTTTATTTAGACTAATAGTACTGTAAAATGTAGTAGAATATTGTATTGTATTGTATTAATATGCACCCATTGATCGAAATCCATTTTGTTGAAAAACTTAATGAAAACGAGTTAAGATGGGATAACGAACTTTTTTTTGAAGTGAAAACTTCTTTAGCGGCGTTGTGCACTTTTTTGTAATGGGTAAAAAAGGTTAAACTCGCGTCAGTAAACACGTGACCTGATCGTAAGACAACAAATATAGAAGCGCTAATTTCACACTGTACCTACTTAACAACCTTGGTGGCGCGTTCGTCTAATGAGTGGCTTCGTCAAGACTGAGATCGATTCCGACCGAGGCCCAAGAAACACTTTTTGTCATCATATAACTTTTTGTAATATTTATTCTATTTTGTGCCATAAATCTATTGATATAAAATAGAAATTAAACAAAGTGCATCTAATAATGAAAAAAGTGACGAAGAAATTGCGAATGAAAATGAGTGAGTACTTTATAAATATATTGGCGATGACGGTTCTGGTAATAATGATGGTGCAAAAACTCGTTGAAATTATGGATGGAAGTAGATTTTTCTGAGAGATAAACTTTTTAATGTAAAAGATTGGAATAGTTCTGAAGTGTTAAATTTTTAATGTAATATAAATTGTCATAAATGGTAGTACTTTTATACTGATAATTAAAGCAATTCGGGCAAAATTATTCCCTAACCATTCCAAAATTTCAAAAATGCACAACATTAATATTCAAGTTTTCACTTCTGCCGGCACTCCCGGAGTGCAACTCGTCATTTTTTTTGTATAGCTTTTGATAATACCTAATATATAAAAAATTAAGAAAATCAGTTGAAAAACAGAAAAAAAGCCTGAAGTTTATGCTTTGCATAAATTTCAGGATTAATATTATTTAATTTATATTATATTATATTATTACACTGATCCCCAGGGTAACAAACATACAAATTCAGTGGGATCTTCTTATTTGATCATCGTATCATAATATAAATAATTCGCATTTATTATGCGTACAGCTAAGGAGTGGAATTGCCTGCCTGAGTCTGTGTTTACGGAAAGCTATAACCGCGGAATTTTGAAGTCTCGACTGAATAGGTTCCTTCTAGGCAAACGTGATCCATCGTAGACCACATCGTCATATACGACCAGAAGAGATAGAGGTCAAACATGAGCCTATCATTAATAAAAAATAAAAGAATCTTCTGTTTGTGTGTACCAACTCCTCCTAAACAGCTGGAACAATTTGGATGCAATTTTGTGTGTATGTTACATTGGGTACCTGGACGGTGTAAAACACAATTGGACCCGGTAGGTGGCACTGCTGTCGATATGTCACCAAATTTAAATGATTTGCCGGGTCCACTAGTATATTACAAATCTCAAATAACAAATCTATAAAAAGATTACCATCAGTCAGTACAATATTACTAGTAGTGGCACAGCTATTTACATCTCCTTCAATATCAGTCTCCTGAGAAATATTCATATTATTCTTTTGTACATTATTATTTGCTGCAGATGATTTGAGTACAGACGTTTTTGTGATGTTTGATTTATAGCTTCCAGTTACTCTAGTGATTTGTGAATCAGATATGCTTGGCTCGCTGACATGGTGTATGACTAGAGATTTTGTTCCTGGAGATTCATTAACATTAGATATGTTTGGTCTTGTGATTGTAACCTTAGGTTTTCTCCTGAGAATATTTGGTTTCTGAAAAGCTTTCTTGCCTATATTTTTATCATGTGACACAAACATAGTTTTTATTAATCTTTCTTCATTGGAAGACAGCTAAAAAGTACAATAGGTATATTACTAACATATCTGCTTTGGCCAATACATATGATCTAAGTCGTCTAAGAGCCAACATTCGGAAGGCTTACGGTATAGTAGCAAACTCTGTATTATTGCTAAGTATACTATTTCGCCTGCCTGAGGTGAAGTGCGGATTCCCTAATCCCAACGTGGGTTCCTTTGGGCGAGGACAGAAGTCGAAAACCGCTAAACTCAAAATTTACTCTTAAAACGTGATCACAGATTGCCTGTAGTTTTAATATTTTATTTTATTTTTAAGGTAGGACACGACGGTATTCCCTTCCAAGTGAGTAGTCCGACTGGGGAAGTACCTCCACCCTACAGAATACCGCGGCCATAATAACCTCGTGTTGTGTTCCCGGCGGTGAGTAGGGTGCCAGAGCTCACTGGAGAGTTTTTGTGTCAGAGGGAAGACCAAAGGCTATTCCCGCTTTGTCTTCTATACTGACGGCACAGAAACTGTGTCACGGTAACCACTTTTCATCAGGTGGTCCGTGTGTTTATCTGCCACCTCAGTAGTATAAAACAAATATATATATATATATATATATATATATAAGAAAAATGACGTCCAATTTTTTAGTTACATCCAGGATGTATATATATATATATATATATATATATATATATATATATATACATCCTGTTACTTATTGTACGTCCACTATGGCCATTTCTGCATCTAATATGGCGTCCACCTGCTTACGACGTCCATATAACGGACGTCAAATAGGAGACTAGGCGCACTGGCGACGGTAACTATCGAAATGAAAAAAAAATTGGACGTCATTTTTCTTCCAATCTTGCTATACTGAATATCTTCTGATCTGATCTTCTTCTACTGAACTCTTTGATAAAAAGCGGGACCGCGTTTCTAGGTGAATTGTAGTACCTTGTTAACTTTTCGAAACTGTGTACCCTTATACGGACGCCAGATTACCCTAAAGTATTATTATTAGTATTATTTGACGTCCATATCTTCGATACCTACCTGATATCGGCAATATATGGACGTCAAATAATAGTTAGTGTGAATATTTTTGGGTAATCTGGCGTCTGTATTATGAAAACACACATATTTTCATAATACGGACGCCAGATTATTGTAACATTTGATTAAATTGTGTGCAACATGATATTGTGTATAAATAAGGATCTTACTTAAGTTCTTTTCGTAAGAGGTCATTTTTGTTAAATTTTCTGAAGTTTCATTTATTTTGAACTTTATTGAAATTATAAGAGTTTTAAATATGGACGCTATATTACTAAAAATATGTGTAACGTACGTTATTTGGCGTCCGTATTACCCTTATACGGACGCCAGATTACCCTAAAATATCAACATTTTGTATTATTTGACGTCCATACTGAGTGTAAGGAGTCCCTACTAACATCCTTCAGGACCCAAGCCAACCTGGCCTGCCCGCGGTGCACTCTGCTGATTAACGGAGAAGGCTCTGGCAACCAACCAACACGCACTGGACCAGCGTGGCGGGTTATGGTCCAAACCCCCCAATATAACGATGGACAGAGGAGCATGGCCTCTAGTGCCCGGCGGCTCCAGCTGCAAGACTGACGTGGACGGGTGTCGGTCGAGCACTGGAGTCAGGGGTGCTAAAAATCTCCGGTCGAGGTGCTACCGTCAAACGACCGCAGGCAAGTGCTCAATGGAATACCGACGTAGGTTGTCGCTGGTGACATATAATACGCGCACATTAAGGGCAGACGAGAAGATCATTGAGCTGGAAGAGGAGATGAACAAGCTGCATTGGGACATAGTGGGTTTATCGGAGGTCCGAAGAGTGGGCGACCAACAGTCCCAGGGTGGTGTCGGGTTCCTCATTCACGGATCCCTTGTAAACAACGTGGTATGTATCACGAGTGTGTCGAGCAGAGTTGCGTACCTGATACTCAGAGTATCAAAGAGGTACTCGTTGAAGGTCATACAGGTTTACGCACCAACCTCAGCGCACCCGGCCGACGAAGTGGAAGTTATGTATGAGGACATCATCATACATACTTCCAAAAAATACTTCACCGTTGTTATGGGGGATTTTAATGCAAAACTGGGTAGGAGGGGTGATGACGAGTTGAGAGTGGGGCAATTTGGATGTGGGCGGAGAAATCCCAGGGGCCAGAGGTTGGCCGACTTTCTGGAGAAGGAGGAACTCTTTATGATGAACTCCTTCTTCAAGAAGCCACCTTATAGGAAATGGACCTGTGGGTCTACCGCCCAAGTGTCGTCGATATCACAGCCGTCGAAATGTTGCGCTAGTCAGGGTCGACGGCCATTTTGTACCGCCCCATTGATAATCGATGCCAGCGCGGCGTAAGAATGAATGAAACGCTGTTTTTGACAGTTAAATAGCTGCCGCCTAAAAAAATTCAAATCGACCGCGTCTCATGAGCTGTCGTTTTGAATATTATTTTCTTTTCCGACGGTTGATTACGATGCCGATTGCACCTAACACTGGGCTACTATGGCTTTTATGGGTGCGACTGCCGACGAGTGGGTTCTGCCGTCCTATTGCACCTAACACTGGGCTACTATGGCTTTTATGGGGGCGACTGCCGACGAGTGGGTTCGGCCTCCTATTGCACCTAACACTGGGCTACTATGGCTTTTATGGGGGCGACTGCCGACGAGTGGGTTCTGCTCTCCTATTGCACCTAACACTGGGCTACTATGGCTTTTATGGGGGCAACTGGGTTCTGCCCTCCTATTGTACCTAACACTGGGCTACTATGACTTTTATGGGGGCGACTGCCGACGAGTGGATTCTGCCCTCCTATTGTATCTAAAACTGGGCTACTATGGCTTTTATGGGGGCGACTGGGTTCTGCCCTTCTATTGCACCTAACACTGGGCTACTATGGCTTTTATGGGGGCGACTGCCGACGATAGAATTTCGTCCTCCAACTCCTTCGCTTATTCCTTCCTTCTGAAACATACGAAAACAACAAACAACACAGCATAAACGTTTAAGTAGGTAAGGTAAAGATTAAAGAGTGTTTTAATTAGTCGCAGGTAGAATAGGAGGGCAGAACCCAGTCGCCCCCATAAAAGCCATAGTAGCCCAGTGTTAGGTGCAATAGGAGGGCAGAACCCAGTCGCCCCCATAAAAGCCATAGTAGCCCAGTGGTAGGTACAATAGGAGGGCAGAACCCAGTCGCCCCCATAAAAGCCATAGTAGTCCAGTTTTGGGCAGAACCCAGTCGCCCCCATAAAAGCCATAGTAGCCCAGTGTTAGGTGCAATAGGAGGGCAGAACCCAGTCGCCCCCATAAAAGCCATAGTAGCCCAGTGTTAGGTACAATAGGAGGGCAGAACCCAGTCGCCCCCATAAAAGCCATAGTAGCCCAGTGTTAGGTACAATAGGAGGGCAGAACCCAGTCGCCCCCATAAAAGCCATAGTAGCCCAGTGTTGGTGCAATAGGAGGGCAGAACCCAGTCGCCCCCATAAAAGCCATAGTAGCCCAGTGTTAGGTACAATAGGAGGGCAGAACCCAGTCGCCCCCATAAAAGCCATAGTAGCCCAGTGTTGGTGCAATAGGAGGGCAGAACCCAGTCGCCCCCATAAAAGCCATAGTAGCCCAGTGTTAGGTACAATAGGAAGGCAGAACCCACTCGTCGGCAGTCGCCCCCATAAAAGCCATAGTAGCCCAGTGTTAGGTACAATAGGAGGGCAGAACCCAGTCGCCCCCATAAAAGCCATAGTAGCCCATTGTTAGGTGCAATAGGAGGGCAGAACCCACTCGTCGGCAGTCGCCCCCATAAAAGCCATAGTAGCCCAGTGTTAGGTGCAATAGGACGGCAGAATCCACTCGTCGGCAGTCGCACCCATAAAAGCCATAGTAGCCCAGTGTTAGGTGCAATCGGCATCGTAATCAACCATCGGAAAAGTAAATAATATTCAAAACGACAGCTCATTGTGTGAAGTGTCATTTCATTACGGCACCTCATGAGGTGCCGTAATGAAATGACACTTCAAAGCGTCGCCGTAGATTTGAATTTTTTTAGGCGGCAGCTATTTAACTGTCAAAAACAGCGTTTCATTCATTCTTACGCCGCGCCGGCATCGATTATCAATGGGGCGGTACAAAATGGCCGTCGACCTTGACCAGCGCAACATTTCGACGGCTGTGATATCGACGACACTTGGGCGGTAGGCCCACTGGATGAGTCCCGATGGTTCCACGAGGAATGAGATCGACTTCATGATGTCTACAAAGAGACGAATATTCAATGATGTCTCCGTGATCCACAGGGTGAAAACCGGAAGTGATCATAGAATGGTTAAAGGCACATTGAATATCGATGTCCAACTGGAAACGTCTCGACTAATGAAGTCCACACTCCGACCTACTGCAGCCCATATACAAGACCCCGAGAGCTTTCCACTCGAGCTCGCAAACCGCTTCTCTGGCCTGGAGGATTGCGTTTCTGTGGACGAGGTCAACAACAGGTTGGTAGAAACTGTCTACAAGGTAGGGGAAGTCTTCTTCAGAACACGCCGGAAAGATAGACCTCAAAAACTATCAGATCACACCCACGACCTTATGGCAGAACGACGCTCATTGACGTTGCAGACTTCCGAGGACGCTGAAGCATATCGGCAGCTCAATAGACGGATCTCTAAGTCCTTGCGACACGATGTCCGTGTCTTTAATACCAACCATATTAAAGATACGATAGAGCAAAATAAGGGCTCTAAAGTGTTCGTAAGAGACTTGTCTATTGGGCAGAGCCAGTTGACGAAGCTGAAGACGGAAGACGGCAGTGTAGCGTCTACTAAGTCAGAGGTTTTGAGGGAGATCGAAAGGTTCTACGGACAGTTATATACCTCAGTAGCTAAGCCTGTTGATGATTTGGATAAAGATCCAAGAGCCAAATTAACCCGACACTACACTGAAGATATTCCGAACAGCCTGTATGAGATTAGGATGGCCCTCAAACAGCTCAAGAGCAACAAGGCGGCGGGTGAGGACGGAATTACATCGGTATTCTGAGTGCGGGTGGAACACCGATACTGAAAGCTCTACAGAGACTCTTTAATGCCGTCCTTCTCGAGGGTATTGCGCCCGAAGCGTGGAACAGAAGCGTGGTGGTTCTCTTCTTCAAGAAAGGTGATAAAACCTTACTGAAGAACTACAGGCCCATCTCGCTTCTGAGCCATGTTTACAAACTGTTTTCGAGGGTGATCACGAATCGTCTCGCACGCAGGTTTGATGACTTCCAGCCTCCCGGAACAAGCCGGTTTCCGTAAAAGCTATAGTACCATACGCTGCGGCAGATTATACAGAAGACCGAGGAGTATAATTTGCCACTATGCTTGGCGTTCGTGGACTATGAGAAAGCCTTTGATTCGATCGAGACTTGGGCGGTGCTGCAGTCTCTTCAGAGGTGCCACATTGACTATTAGTATATCGAAGTGCTGAAGTGCTTGTATAAAAACGCCACCATGTCGGTCCGAGTACAGGATCAGAGCACAGAGGCTATTCCGTTGCGGGGAGTTAGGCAGGGTGATGTCATCTCGCTGAAACTCTTTACCAATGCAATGGAAGACGCCTTCAAGCTTCTGGATTGGAAAGAATTCGGCATCAATATCAATGGCGAATACATCACTCACCTTCACTTTGCCGACGCCATCGTAGTCATGGCAAAGTCTCTAGAGGAGCTCAGCACTATGCTCGGAGGCCTCAACAGAGTGTCCCAGCGGGTGGGCCTGAAAATGAACATGGACAAGACGAAAGTCATATCAAATGTCCATGTGTCGCCCACTCCCGTATTATTGGGAGGCTCAGCTCTCGAAGTTGTTGATGAATATGTCTATCTGGGACAAACCGTCCAACTAGGCAAATCCAACTTCGAGAAGGTCAATCGACGAATCCAACTCGGTTGGGCTGCGTTCGGGAAACTGCGCAGCGTCTTCTCGTCCAAATTACCGCATTCATTGAAGACAAAGGTCTTTAATCAGTGCGTGTTACCAGTGATGACCTACGGTGCCAAGACGTGGTCTCTCACTATGGGCCTCATAAGGAAGCTCGGGTTACACAGCGAGCTATGGAACGAGCTATGCTTGGGGTTTCTCTACGAGATCGAATCAGAAATGAGGAGATCCGTAGACGAACCAGAGTTACCAACGTAGCAAAGCGAGTCAGCATGCTGAAGTAGCAGTGGGCAGGGCACATAGCTCGAATAACCGATGGCCGTTGGGGTAGAAAGGTCCTTGAGTGGAGACCACGTGACGGCAAGCGCAGCGTAGGTAGGCCTCCCGCAAGGTGTACATACGACCTGGTAAAGAGCGCAGGGACTCGGTGGGTGCAGGCCGCTACAGACCGGTCAAAATGGAGTCAATGGGGGAGGCCTATGTGGACTTCCTACGGCAGATATGATGACGTCCATATCTTCAATACCTACATAAGAATGTATGTTTCATAAGCTTTTAATTTGATCCCAATATTTGTTTCATTTACATCAATATTTTTTAATATTGCTTATTATAAATAGTCTATAGTATAGGATGACTGGGTAAGCCATATCCTTGAAGTGAGGAGGTCGAGGCATTTTTAATGCCAAGAACCTTCAGAACCACGAAGTGTACTGTGCAGTTTCAGGGATTATTTCCACAACCGCGGGTCCGTGATGCATCGTGCATGATATAATAGGTAATAAGAATGGCAACGTCGCATTCTACAAAGGAATTGCAATACGCAGTAGAATGAATTAAAAATCATGTATATCAAAAGAGTTCTGATGAGTGGTAATGTGGATAGGAGTCCTTATGGGTTTCCCTCTGTCTGGCAATATACGAATATTTGTATATCAACATATCGTAAATATTTAAAAAAATAAGTTGTACATGATTTTGGGAATAATTTAATGGACCAATATTCGTTGTCATAGTTCATAAAAATGAAGTAAAAGTAGTGGACGTTATACTAATGCGAAATGAAAGGACGTCAGATCAGTATTGTGATGTATATATATATATATATATATATATATTTATTTATTTATTTAAGAAAATATATTGAAGCATTAAGGGAAAGACACTTATTCTGGTTCCTACTATAATTATTACAATTTCAAAGTTTCAAAAATTTTAACTTTAACTTTAACTTTATGTTACTTCAGCAAAGCTGAAATTTACATATGTTATTTATATTATCATTATATATACACATTTAAAAAATAGACAGATCGGTTTAATTATGAAGGCATGCAATTTTGACTCCTTTTTTTTTGTGCGGAAAGCCCTTCGGATAGCCCACGCCGGCCAGCGGTTATGTCGGGCTTGAACCGACTAAAACCGCACGCCGTCTCGGGTCTACAGACGCCGGGGTGTAAGGTTACCCATAGAGCATATCCCTCGCACTCCGACTGACCCTGGGCCATTCGCAGTATCCCCTCTGATAACAGCAGAGGGGTACCTGGAGCGGACGCCACCCGCGCGGGCCTTGCAGGCCCGCCATACCCCCACCCCCTCGTGCAATGGGGTCAGCTGGCCCTGAAAAGGGCCGGTTGGTCAGACTCTTGGCCGTTGACGTTGACGCAAGCTACTCCAAAGGAGCAATCAATAATGCGTCATCGCCCACGTTGCCCAGGGTGCACCAAACTTGGAGGTGATCCAACCAGTCGCACCCCGCAATTTTGACTCCCTCACTCTTAAAGGGAATGGGAGCGAATTAGTATTCATACATGTGAATATTTTTTGACTGTTACAATTTATCCCCCTTGTTTTAAATCATACAGATATAGGTAATTTCTTATAATGGTGGCTGTACACACTCGTCGAGTCACCCCAAGACAAGCTGAGAGCGAGTATGTACACGGTGCTCTCTATGTATATGGTGCTCTCATCTTGTCTCGCTGTCTCATTCTCGCCTCGGTCGGTCTCGATTACTTGATGGCGCCATGAAGGTCTTTTGCGCCCAAGTTAAAGCCCGAGAGAAAGGATTTTATCACCTACGGCAGGAATCTTCAGTACAACTTACAGAACAAGTGTGTACATGTAAGCTCTCGTCAAGAGTCTCATCGGGCTAGACTCTCGTCCAGATCCTCTCGATGAGTGTGTACAGCGGCCATAAGAAATATACAATTTTTATTTTTCAATTACAATAATAAGGATTTCGCAATTTATTTTGTTTCAACTCGAATATACAATTTGGTACAAAGGTAATACAGGGTAAATAAATTATTATTTTTAATATAATAATAATAATAACGATCAACGATCAACACCTTATGAGGCTCTCGTTAGGCAGCTGGCTCAAAGGCTTAATGCAGAAGGCCGTTCTGCTAGGCACGGCACGCATAGTGAGGAAGTTCCTCTCCCTGGAGCCGTAACCACCGGCAGCTTGGTCCCTGTACCCGATGCCGTTGGAGCACTATTTTTATATTTTTAAATATATTTGTATTTTTTTTTATATATATTTAAAAATGTAATTATATGTATAGAAATTAAATAAAGGAAATAATTATAAAACCTTTTTATTTCCCATCACCTAACTTATTAAGTACATGTATTTGTATATTAACACTATATTCTCTTAAAAATTAAAGACTTCACTTAAAGTTTTGAACTAGAGCAACTTTCACTCTTTATACAATTTTAGTCTATTCATTTTTATAATAATATATTTTCTAGGATAGGAACCCGTATTTGGGTATAGGCCTCCTCCAATTTGAGCCAGTTTTCTCTATCTTTGGCCTGTTCAATCCATTCTTTTCCCACTGTTTTTATGATATCATCACTCCATCGTTTTATAGGTCTCCCTTTTCTTCTTTTCCCGTTTGGCCCTTTCCATTCTGTTATTACTACTGTCCATCGTTTATCACTGTATCGTGCCAAATGGCCAGCCCAGCTCCATTTTAACCTTAAACTGTAGTGTAGGACATCTATTATTTTTGTCTTTTTTCGTATTGAAGTACTTCTTACTTTGTGTATTTTTCTTATTTTTAGAAGACTCCTTTCCATTGCTTTCTGACAATTTACTAGTTTTGTTTTTATTTTTGTGTTATAGTTCCACGTTTGGCAGCCATACGTAAGAGTTAGCAAAATGCATGTGTCCATCACTGTTTTCTTTAGAGGGAGTGGATAGTTACCCTTCATAATCTCTTTTAATGCCCAATATTTTTTCCAACTCATATTTACACGTCTTTCTACTTCTACTTCTTCGTTGCGGTGTTTTCCTTTCAAATGATAGTTGTTTTCCTAGGTATATGTACTCATTCACATATTCAAGTTCTTGGCCTTCGAGTTTTATTGCATGTTTACAGTTGTTTGTCATTAGTTTTGTTTTATCTTTATTCATCAAGAGGCCTACTTTTTCGCTTTCTTTACTTAGTTGGTTTATCATACATTCTAGTTTATTACTATTTTCTTCCAGAAGGACTATGTCGTCCGCGAATCTAAGGTGGTTTAGGTACCGGTTACATATTTTTATTCCTACAGTTTCAGATTTCAAATTATCAAAAATGTTTTGTAGCACAGCTATGTAAATCTTGGGTGACAAGGGATCTCCTTGCCTCACCCCTCGTAGAATTGGTATTTCTGGCCCTCGTTTTTCTAGTTTCACACAACTTTTGTTATTATTGTATATATTTTTTATTACATTTATATATTTTTCATGGATATGAGATTTGTATAGTGCTTCCCAGATTGCATCATGTGATATTGTATCGAAAGCTTTTGCGTAATCGATAAAGGCTACATATACTGGTGTATTAAACTCCCTGTACTTTTCTATTATTTGTTGCATCACATGTATGTGGTCAATGGTTGAAAATCCTGGGCGAAAACCCGCTTGTTCTACAGGTTTTCGATTCTGCCACTCATTCTGCTTAATAGTATTGAAGTAAAAAGCTTATAAATGCTAGGGAGTAGGCTGATTGGCCGATAGTTACCTATATGACAGGGATCACCTTTCTTATAAAGCAGAATTATGTCTGATTTTTTCCGTTGCTCTGGTATGTGTCCTGTGTTTATAACTTTGTTGAATAAATATGCCAATGGATGTGCTAGCAGAGAGATTCCTATTTTTAGAGTTTCATTTGATATACATCTGGTCCTGGACTTTTTTCTGGTTTGAGGTTTTTAATATGTTTTGTTACTACCATCGTATCTACTTCTGCGATCTCAAATTCGATGTCACTAGAATTTCCGTTATAGTCTTTAATGTTTGTGCGGGGCTGGTCATCATCATCATCATCATCATCAACCTATTCTAGTCCACTGCTGGACATAGACCTCCCCTAATGAGCGCCATAGAGCCCTGTCTTCAGCTTGCCGCATCCAGCATCTGCCCGCAGTCTTTCGCAGATCGTCATCCCACCTCGATATAGCTCTTTATAGAAATTTGTAGCACAGTCTATAATATCTTTCCTTGTAGTAGTGCCTGTGGTTCTCTTAGGGTCTCTTAGATTTTGTATCCAATCTTCATGTGTGTCTAATGGTTTAAATGCTCTTTTTGTGCTCCTGTTTTGCTTTAGGTTTTTTTCTATTGTCTTTTTTCTGTACTCTGCATAGTCTTGTTTGATGGCTTTATGAGTTTTTTTAAATATCATACTTAATTCTTCCTTCACTTCCTTAGTTTTTTGTTTTATTTTCAATCGTTCTGAGCGCCTCGACATTAGTTCTATTGTAGGTGTTGTGAGGATTTTATTTACGGTGTTGTCTTTTTTCTTTTTGTTCCATGGACATACTTTGTTTAATTACATGTTCTATTTTATTATATAAAGACTGTATGTTTTCATCTTCATCAAAGGATTCTCATTCTTTCAAATTACTTTTTAAATTTCTAGTGAATAGTGTTATTTCTTCTTCTGTTTTGAGTGTGTTTAAACAAGACTTAAATGACTTCCTATATTTTTTATTACTTTATAGAAGATATGTAGCTCTTACCAGTCTGTGATCTGAACTGAACCCTAAACCTTGTAGTATTTCTATATTTCTTATTGTTTTTGGCTTGTTAGACAGAATATAATCCACTTCATTCTTTGTTTTTCCATCTGGTGAAATTCATGTCCATTTGCGATTATGTCGTATTTTAAAATAAGTGTTCATTACTGATAATTTATGTTCTTGTGCGAATTCTATAAGTTTTTCTCCTCTTTCGTTTCTTTTACCGTAGTCAAATTTTCCTAAGATTATGTCTTTGTTTGTTTTTGCTAGGCCCACCTCGGCATTAAAATCTCTCCGATGACAATTATATTATCACCAGCCTGACTATGCGCTGTTTGTAGGGTATCATAAAATTCATCAATTTCTTCTTGGGAGGCTTTTGCAGTTGGAGCATACGCTTGTATTATTGATATTGTCTTTTTGTTGAACTCTAGTTGAAGTAGCGCGACTCTTTCTGACAAGCCTGAGAAACTTAATATATTGCTTTTGTATTATTTTCTTATTAGGAAACCTACTCCGTGCAAACAAAGCGTTTCACCCTTATAGCAGAATACAAATTCTTCCGCGGTAGCCTAGTGGTATGGGTAAAGGACTGCTGAGACGAGGTCTCGGGTTCGATCCCAGGTATTACCATGGCACACACCAATGACTTTTCGATGCTTTTCGAAGTTATGTGTGTATTTATTGCAGGTTTATAAGTGCCCGGTTAATGACAATAGGCTCGCCACCTATTACATTGGGACCTAAAACATAAACTGGCGAAACGTGGGTGCTAGCACCTCTGCCTACCCCTTCGGGGATATAGGCGTGAGTTTATGTTATGTTATGTTATGTTACAAATTCTTCATGTTCTTCAATATTACAACCTAATTTTTAATATATTAAGTTCAATATTAAGAATATTTATAAGATCTATACAGGAGTCAAGTTCTGTTTAGCAAATCCTAAAATTGTAATGCTTGAAACAAAATAGCAAAATCAATACTATTGTAATTGAAAAAATCTTTATTTCTTTATAAGAAATTAAAGAACATATATCTGTATGACTTTAATGAAGGGTGGGACAAGGGTGATAAATTGTAACATTCACAAATTCTCTCTCAAAAAAAATTAATACTAATTCCCTCTCATTTGCAGTAAGAGTGAGGGAGTCAAAATCAAAGCCTTCATTTGCACAACTGATGAGCTATTATGTGGTCTGCCTGTTATGTTAGAACCCATCTATCTATCAGATTTTTTTATAATTGTATATAATGATAATATATAAGACACACATAAATTGCAGCTTTGCTGAAACACTGGTCACCTGCAAGATGAAGAGTGAGCAAATAGAAAATTTGAAATTGTGTAAATTATAGTAGGAACCGGAATAAGTGTCTGCCGTTAAATGACTCCATATTTTCTTTTTATACATGTTTAGATATTAAAACGGCGGATAACCTGCAATCACATATTTTGATACTATTTTACTTCATTTCACACCTGAAGGAACCCATGTTGGGAATAGTGAATCCCTACTTCACCTATGGCAGGTGAAATAGTATACCTACTAATAATATGGAGTTTGCTTCTATACCTTAAGTCTGCCAAATTATTGATAAACATTAATGTGAAAAGTCTCATCTAAATCAGATTACTTTCAATATAAATTAGAAACTTCTTGCTTGCAATGTGACATTGCAAAACAATATATTGTTTGGAGACTGTATTAAATTGTAACAGGATCTTTAAAAAATGTCTAGGTATACCAACAAATCTAGGTTAAACATTCTTGTTTAATTTGCAAGATACTATGTAGATCAGATGTGATTTCATGAAATAAAAACAATCAATAAAAATGTTATTTCAAAGAGGCATTGTTGATGTCTGTACACCTAGATATCTGAAATAAGCCCTGTTTTTCATATTTTGAATTTCATAATGCCTAGACCTTGGAATACTAAACGGTAAGTAAACTTCAATGGCTACTTGTGCAGCATTTGTGCTAGAAATAAAAATCAGCGAGCTACTTAATTTTTAATATAAATATGACGATTTCATATAGCTGTCACAAAAACATTCCAAAATGTACACAAAAGCTACATTGAAATAGAATAGAATAGTATTAGAAGGTCCTTGTAAACATATAGCGTGAAAATAAATAACGAAGAAATTGCAACTTACTATTTGATTAGTTGAAAAAGCATAATAATAACATGAATTTTACATACCTAATAACACTTCCATTTAATTATAGTACCTAATTCAAAGTGTAATTCACAAAACACATCACAGATTGACAGCGATCTTCATTCTTCATTCTTCTCGCAGTCAGTTCCCCGCCCGTCTTCTATAGCTCTATGGTATAGTTCTCACTCAAGTTTTTATAGTAAAGAAACATATTAGGCGTTTTCATTTTTAGCTAAAACTTTAACCTTTAAGAATTTAACTTTTTAACCAATTAAATGTCCTCTTGACAATAGGTATCATTTTCTAGCATTTATATAATTAAGCGTAGCGAGCCGAAGGCGAGCGAAGCGTCTTTGGTTTCAAAGTTGCATTTCAAACAAATGATACTCCTCCGAAACCGTTTGACCGATCTCGACCAAATTTGCCACGGTGATCAAGTAGACATTACTGAGTGTCGTAAGGGGTCGAATGTGCAGATCGATCTTACCATCGAGGAATAATCACCGAAAATCCAAATCAATGGAAAAAGTCGACCGGTCACGTTGACCTATTGTTGGATAGGCAAATCTGGCTACGCTTAAGTTTGGGTTGATTGCGAAGCTGGTAACCGTCCTATTAAGCTATGGGTATCATTATCAAAAAGCATTCAGTCAGTCATCCTAAACCCTTTTCGTGCATTCGATGCGTTCGTGCGTCACACAGAGTAAGTAATACTACGTAAGGTGCATCAGCATGGTCAAATTGCTGTTGTAATTTTTACGGTTGCATCTAAAATATTACCTTCTGTACGTTTAGTAATGTGGTAGATTCAGGCTTTTGGATTATCATTTGAGTAATTTGAAACTATTTAAATACCTGGCATATTATCCATTTTTTCGGGCGAATGTATGGCTAACCTTGAGTGCGTACGACACATCCTTAATTATTTTTTCGAAGTCTCTCACTTCCTTCCAATCATTGCTTTTTTAACCCATTCAATACAAACTACTTTTCTCCGTTATCTTTAGCAATTAAAGCTAAACTATTAGAATGTACCTAATGAGCGTGATTTCCTAGTCACCCTTACATGGATTCCTGGTCACTTGGGTATCAATGGAAATGATATATCTATTAGATGAATTAGCGAAATTGGCAGCTCTACAGGGCAATATGAATAATCAACTAGTCTATACTTCCTCTTATTTATCTTGAGGAGAGTTGGAATTATATTTGGTCGACTTCTAATAAGGGAAACTTTTATCGTTGCTTTCAACCTTGGGTGTCCATGTACCCATGGTTCTCTAAATAACACATTGAAAAGAAACTTCCACTATTACTTGGCTGAGATTTGGCCATTAATACACCACACACAGTGATTTTGGTTTGGATATAGGTATCATGCATATTCTATTTATGTCTCCTAAATATTCTCCATCTTAACTTGATATTATGAATAATTTATAAAGCTACCCTAAGATCTATCATCTATATTATTGTTATCTAACAAAGTATATATAAAATCACTTATTAAATTCTTACGTCTTTATAATATGACTTTGCAACTATCATTATATCTGCCCACCTAACCTATACATTGCTCACCTAAGTCAAAGTAATAGCCTCTGTCTACATTTAGCTCATGATGAAACATACTCTCTAAACGGGAAATTTCCAACTTGACACTGGATGTCCCCTCAATTGGGTTGAAAAGTTGCTATCCATATACGAGTTTATTAATAAACTAAAATTATAAATAATTATATTTACAATTCTATTAATCACCTATAGTTGTCATTGTATATGTATATTCGGCCCGGTAGGTACAATCGTGCACGATTGCGAAACACCCTCCATAGTAATCCTGTGTTACACCGGTGTCTTTGAAGACCAGTGTACTTCCGAAGGCCATAAACCATTGGCACTGATAAAGATACGCAATAGCCCTGCAGCAGGGCTATTGCGTATCTTTATCATTATCATTATCTTTAAAACTTTAAATCTTTAAAACTTTATCATTATCTATCTACGGGACATTAGCAGAATCGCTGCTTAAGGCACAGGAGCCATTATAACTAGGGGCGCAATGCATTCTGCTGTTGTGATGTTGAGCTGAGAGTGCGATTACCTACAATTCACGCGTCATTTTTTTCAATTTAATACCATTGAATTGTTTTTTTTCGGTGATTATTCCTCCGTTGCTAGACCGATTTTCATTTCACATTTGATTCACATTTTGGTGCCAAAATCGTGATCTCAACATTGATCTTTTTGGAGAAATCAGTTTCTGAAATTTTTGAAGTGTGATTATTCCTCCGTGGTATGTTCGTTTTTAATTTTACATTTTCTAAACCTTCCGGGTATCAAGTTGTATTTACTTGCCAAGTTTGGTCAAAATTGGCCGATTAGTTTAGGAGGCGTAGCGTTACAACCGAAATACACCGAGTGGAGTATAGAGAGCTTTTCGCTAGACTTCGTCTCACTCTCAGCTTAAAGAATAGGGACCTTTCAAACTGATAGTTGCTACCGAGCCGAATGGTTAACAACTTTCTGTAGATTCTGCAGAGTACGAAGTGTTCGAACAAAGGTGAAAATACTTTATTAAAATAATGTTTGATAAAACATGTATTTTATTGACAACAACCAACTTTGAAGTGCACAAATAAAAAAACAATCTGACACACTGTCACATTTAAATATAAGTAAAAATTGTACAAGGAGTATTTATGCCGGTATCACTAAATAGTCCTTGCTTCAACACTCCTCCTCAATTTTGACTTCATACAAACTTTCATACAACTCCCATACTTAATGTACATCACACAAATTTTCCTTTCACCAAAGGTTTGGTCAATGAATCAGCAACCATACGCTCTGTATGAACATACTCTAACTCAATGTGCCCATGTTCAACTGCCTCTCTCACAAAATGGTGGCGTACAGCAATATGTTTTGTACGCTGATGATACACAGGGTTATGCGCAATTGCAATAGCAGATTGGCTGTCACTGTAAATCTTGATCGGCAACTCAGTTTGGCCAGTTATTTCAGCCACAAATCTTTTCAGAAAAATTGCCTCTCTTGCAGCTTCTGACATTGCCACATATTCAGCTTCAGCTGTAGATAATGCTATGGTCTTCTGCTTCTTGCTTTCCCAGCTGACAGCAGCTCCTATATGCAAGAATACTGCTCCTGAATAAGACCTCTTATCATAGCAGGAGGCATGACTTGCATCTGCATAGCAATGAATTTCATCTGATATCCCTCTTTTAAACATCAGTCCAAACTCTTTAGTTCCTTTTAGGTATCTTAACACGCGTTTCGCAGCAATCCAATGCTCGTCATTATAGTTGCTGTTAAACTGACTTAGATAGTTAACCGCATATGCTATATCTGGTCTCGTGCACACAGATAGATACATCAAGGAACCAATCACACTTTGATATGGTATGTCAGAATTGGGTATATGTCCCGGTCTAGGTTTATTAAGATTTAGACCTGTAACTGCAGGCGTAGCGGCTGGCTTGCAGTCCTCCATACCAAAAGTCTTCAAAACTTTCTTGACATATTTTGTTTGATCTACTTTGATCCCTAATTCGCTTTGAGTTATCTGCATTCCTTGGATAAGTTCAGCTTTGCCTAAGTCCTTCATTTCAAACTTAGACATGAGATCCTGCTTGACCTTGTGTAGTTCAGCAGCGTTATTCCAAAAAATCAACATGTCATCGACATACGCTGCTAGTATGATCACATTGTTGCCTTTTGACCTCGTGTATACGCAGGGTTCATTCTTTGATCTCTTGAATCCTAGCTGTAGTAACTCATTGTTGAGTTTTGTGTTCCATTCCCTTGGGGCTTGCTTCAGCCCATACAATGAACGTTTCAATAAACAAACATGGTCTTCTTTACCTTTCTCTTCGAAGCCTTCTGGTTGTTTCATATAAACAGTTTCCTGTAGTTCTCCATTAAGAAATGCTGTCTTAACATCCATCTGATCAATCTTGAGTCCTTGTCTCACAGCTTGAGCGATAAGGGCTCGTAAAGAGGAATGTCTCACTACTGGCGCGAAAGTTTCTTCGTAGTCTACTCCGTGCCTTTGACTAAATCCCCTTGCAACAAGGCGTGCTTTATACCTTTTTCTATTCCCCGCCTCTTCTTTGACTCTGAAGAGCCACTTCGAGTCAACGATGTTACACGCCTTATTTGGTTTCGAGACAAGCATCCATGTCTCATTTTTCTTCAGCGCATCAAGCTCCTCCTGAATTGCTTGTCTCCAATGCTCGCTGTCTGATCTTGAAAGTGCCTCACGCACTGTCGCTGGATCTCGTTCTGTCTCGACGTGATAAAGGATGTAGTCAGGAAACTCTTTTTTCTTTCTTTCCCTGAGTGGATATCTCCTTTCACTTTCTTGTTGTACATTTTCAGAATCATCAACTGACTCACAGTCTTCAAATATTTCAGTTTCTGGTTCTCTAACTTCAGTTTCTGGTTCTGTAACTTCAGTTTCTAGTTCTGTAACTTCAGTTTCCACTTCCTGAATTTCAGCCTCCGGTTCACATTCTTCCTTTTTAGGTCTCGGACTCACCGATCCAAACTGTATTACTTCCATATTCACGTTTCCATTCGGATCTCCATTGACAAGAACTCTCTCTGGAGGCGTTTGCACAGACTCCACAGTGTCTTGAATTTGATCACTTTCTGATTCAGGAAGTATCATGAACTCCACCACATTCTCCTCTGAATTCTCTGTGTCTGTGTGTTTGCTGTTTTCCAGGAATACAACATTTCTGGCTTTGTACTCTCTTCCTGTTATAGGATCTATAAGGCGGTAGGCTTTCGCATTGTCACAAAAACCGGTATGAACCAATTCCATGCTCTTCGCATCCCATTTGGTTCGCTTCTGATTTGGAATGTGCATGAAAGCTTTGCACCCAAAAGTCCTCACCATGCTCAGATCACATTTCTTTCCAGTCCATTTCTCCTCCGGTGTCATGTTTCTCACCGCAATGGTTGGTGATCTATTTTTCAAGTATACTGCATGATGGACAGCCTCTGCCCAGAACCGTTGAGGTAGTCCAGAATCTTGCAGCATACTCCTTGCTTTTTCACAGATGATGCGGTTTGCCCTTTCCGCAACTCCATTTTGTTCTAGCGTGTAGTCAACCGTTAATTGATGATGAATTCCGTGTGCCGCTAGGAAGTCATCCATCCGTTTGTTGACATACTCGGTGCCATTATCCGATCGCAAAATCTTGATCTTCTTGCCCGTTTGATTTTCAGTATAAGCTTTAAACTCTTTAAACTTTTCAAAAACTTCATTCTTTTGTTTCAAAAAGTATACGAAAGTCTTGCGCGATAAATCATCAATAAACGTAACAAAATAAAGATTTTTACCAATAGAGGGAATACGCATAGGTCCGCACACGTCCGAGTGTACTAAGTCTAGGACCTCAGTAGCCCTCGTACCATTTTTAGTAAAAGGTTGCCTAGTTTGTTTTCCCATAATGCAAGAAATGCATTCAAATGTACAAGAACAATTTTGAAAACTCACCCCAGTTGCCATCTTGTCTCTCAGTAACTTCAGGTTTCTCAAGCCCAGATGCCCCATACGTCTGTGCCATAAAACCAGGTCATTTGGCTTACCTTCTGATGTAACGAGTGCAGAACCGTATGAACAATTCTTGATTTTGTAAATACCTCTATCTTCCACACCTGATCCAACATATTCACCATAGACCTCACATCCGTTACTCCTAAAGATGTCACAGCCGTTCTCTGTAAACACTAATACATGACCTTTCTTAGCTATAGCGTTCACACTCAATAAATTAGATGCTAATTTTGGTACATAAGTCACATCACTTACCGTCATCTTGTCAGACACTACCTTACCAACACATTCGCCCAGCACCTCGTTTCCATCCGCATACATAACTTTCAAAGGTCTAGGAGTCTTTTTTAAATCCTTCAGCCAAGCTTTCGTCTTCGTCATGTGCGTAGAGGCTCCAGAGTCGATCACCCAATCTTCTCCAGTTACATGTCCAGATGCAGTTCCGAAGGCAAATGCTTGAAGAGCTTCCTTCTTTGGATTTTCCTTCTTTGGACATTGGTAACACTTATGAGGACCATCACAGATGTAGCACTTCAATACTTTCTTTGTAGATTTCTTAGTATTGTTCTTGCTATTTCTGTTTCTTTTATTCTTTGTCAGTAGTGCTGACGTTGACATCTGGCTTCCACTATTTGAAGCAGCATATGTATCTTCCATTTGAAACAGTTTGTTTTTTACATAATCCGACGTTAGTGCAGTGTGACTATTCTCAATCGTGATTTTCAAAGGTTGGAACTCAGGTGTTAGACCTTGTAGAAGAAGGGTAGCCAATAGCTCATCATCGACTTCCTTTCCAATGTCTCTTAGCTCCTGGGCTATTGTTAATACAGCAGTAACGTAAGCCCGTACCGTTGAAAATTGTTCCAATTTCAAACTGACCAATCTGGACAAAAGGCGACAGCGATTATTCACGCCTTTATCCTCAAACGTCTTACTCAGCTCAATCCAAGCTTGCTTTGCGGTCTTTGCAGACCGTATATGCACAAGACATTCAGGTAGAACCATCATACCTATCTTGGCTTTTGCTTTCTGGTCTTTTTTCACGGCAGTTACATCAGTCGGGTTTGGCTCTGTGCTAGTAAACTCCCAAAGATCTTCGTAGACAAGTGCCATCTCCATTTGTACTTTCCACGTAGCATAATTGGAGCTACCCTCTAGCCTCGCCATTGGTGGCATGCTTATACCACTACTACTTGCCATCTCGACTGAATTCCCTTCGTTGTCGTCTCCACTTCCTGTGTTCGACATCCACTCATGCTAGTGGCGCATAACCTGTTAGTTACTACCTAGCCGAATGGTTAACAACTATCTGTAGATTCTGCAGAGTACGAAGTGTTCGAACAAAGTTGAAAATACTTTAAAATGAGACCGTAATCTTAGCAATCCATGGATTCTCCGTGCGGGTGCCGGGTCCATCGCGTTGCTGAGTTGGGAACTCGGGACAGTGCCTGGGACTTGCGACCCAAGTGTAGGTTTAGAAGGGGCCCCTTTTGTTGATGTACATCAACACTCACCTTCACTACCCAAGTTCCCCTCCCTGCCTAACCAAATTTGATACGAACCTACTAGTGCCGCTTTAGACATTCGTCCTAGTAATGAGCTTATTGTAGCTCTCGATAGGCCTAGATCTTTAAGTAGGTTATAGAGAGATTTTGCTGGTATACCTCTCGCTCCCACTTCCACTGCATACAAATTAACCACGTAACCGTTTTTGATTAATTCGTTTGTGAGATCATAGTATTTATTTTTCTTTATTGTGTGGTCCTTCGGTATATTTGTTTCCCACGGTACAGTAAGTTCCACAAGAACCACATGTTTTAACCTCTTAGAATATAGGAATATGTCAGGTCTAGATGACGAAACCCCAACATCCTCCGGAATTTTATAGTGCTTTTCATACGTGTCGATTAGGAGAGTCCAATCTGGGGCAGTATCTAAAATTGAATAAGGTTTGTTCCTGGGTGTTATGGATGAACCTTCAAACACAAAGTTGATATGACGTCTGTTAGTAGTCAATCCTTTTTGGGCTCTAGCTACTGCCAGACTCATTGCTTCACGTATGATGATAAGCACCTTATCGTGGCGGCGTGAGTAATGGCCTCTATCGAGAAGCACCCTACATCCAACTAATATGTGTCTAGCCGTCCCTATTGCCTCACCACAAGTATAACATTGTTTTTCTGTGGCCTTCCCCCACCTTACCAGATTACTCTGGTCTGGGAGGGTCATCTGAAAGGCGTTAAGATAAAATTTTAACAGGGCCGGCGACCAGTCATAGATCAAGGTGCGCCACTTTAAGGCCATCGGTATGCAGAACTCTCCCATTGTCAACCATTCATTTTGGATTTCCAAATTCATCGCGTGCACTCGATATTTATCATTTTCGTCTTGTTTTAGAAAGGACTTAAGTATATCCTGGTCCCTTTCTGGCTCTCGTACTCCCAACCCCACTCTGTTCGACTGGGCCCCTATCATAAATCGTTTATGGAATAGAAGTCTAGATTCAAGCTCGGACGCGTTATTATCTTTCGGGAGTGCCCTGATTGTGACATCTTGGGATTTTCCTAAGATATGGGCTTTGGTAACTCTAAGATGTTTATAGAGCTCCGATGGTTTCTTAAGTTTCATCCCAAAATTATTTTGATCCCTAAATAGAGCAGAGGAATCAGCAGAGTCCGTCCAAGCCACGATTTTAGCGATTTTATGACAGTTGCATCTATTTTCGATAAATAAATATATAAATATTGTTTGATAAAACATGTATTTTATTGACAACAACCAACTTTGAAGTGCACAAATAAAAAAACAATCTGACACACTGTCACATTTAAATATAAGTAAAAATTGTACAAGGAGTATTTATGCCGGTATCACTAAATAGTCCCAAAGAGAATATAAGCACTACGTTTAAATAGTCCTTGCTTCAACACAAACGCGTTGTCAAAGTCTCGATAGATGGCGCTGTTCACACTGTGGAAAGGCCGTGCGCACATCGAGTGTACGAATCTTAGCTGCTTGCTAAGTGGGTCACTTCTTCTAATTCTAATCTGTCAAAAGAAGCCAAATACGCAGTGTGCGTGCGTATTTTGCACGTTTACATAACGAAAGCACTATATTTATGATGACATTAATCGGGTTAACGAAACGATTCAGAAAAATAGGATAAAGTGCGCCTAGTCCTACTTACGCTATGGTGCTGCGTTTTGTTTCGTTGTTGATTATAGAATTTAAACAAGAATTAAAGAATTTTTATAGGAAAGTACCACAGATCATAAATACGGTCTCCTTAGCTTGTGTCATTGTCATGAAGCGTTGCGTTTGCGTTTTGTTAGCCAGATGTAAACAAAAAAAATCCATACTTAGAGCAGCGCCATCTATCGCTTCATAAAAATGCTCAACTGCCAGCTGTCATCGAAAGGTCCCCATTGAATTGAATTGAAGTTGCCATCCAAGAAAAAATAATAAGAAGAATGCTTGTGCTTGACATTTGACATGACATAAATATAACCTGTCTGATTGTAATTCTCTTTGCATGAAAATACCACGTTTATTTAACCAAATAGAAACCATTGGACGAAAGAATATACGAAACTACTAAATATTTAATTCAATCATTTTGAATAAAAGTATAGTATTATCTGTTTTTAAATTCTAAACAAATTGTGGGAAAACTCGAAAAAGGTGAAACGTAATGGAATTAGATGAAATTCTAAAGGATATTGATGATTTAAATGAGCCGGCATGTATGGATAAAATACTTATGTATTTAGAAGAAATAAAGGAAGAAGATGAATTGTTTATGGAGGTAATTTAAATAGTGTTATATTGTTTTATTTTTATTCCGGGACTGTAGTAGCATGCAACGCGGAAAAGCATTTAAAATAAATCTTTTACAAACAAATCGTTGCTAATTACTTGGTGAAAAGCAGCATTTAATACCGTAAATCTGGAAAATTTCGACATCTGCAAGCTTATTTTATAAAATAGGATAGGATATTTCTACGAAACTTGTTACGCTAGACGCAAGAAATGCGTAACCAACAAATTATCAAGAAAGCGGCTCAGCTTTGCACAGGTATAGATTTGTAAAAAATTACCTATAACCTGATTGCAGTGCTGATTCCAGGTCCAATGGTAAATATAACATAGCTATAAGATCTTGTAGGTGTAACTTCTTCTGAAGGGCTCAATTCAAACACATTTCATAATATGTATACCATTATAATTTATTACTTTTCACCCATTCACTCTCTATACTCCCATAAACATGATTAATAAAGCATATTCAGAACACTAATTCTATTAAAAACATTACCATAATATCAACCCATTGCTTTAACAAAATTCAATCCCAGTAGAAAATCAACTTACTCTGACAGAAACTCATAAGACAGTCATAATTAGTGAAAAATCAAACAACTGTTTATCAAGTCTGAAATATCCATATTAAAACCAACATTTTCTTTTTAATTTATGCATAGAGAAAACCAAAGACTTACACTTCACAATTCATTAACATATATATGAAGCTTTTAAAATTGAATCTTGTGCTTTGAAAATGACGTACTTTGTTAAAATTTCACCTATGAGCCTCTACCTCGGGATGAATGGGTCATCCCTTATTTTACCCCCTCAGCGGTGAAATTTTAAAAACGCTGATGTAGTACATTAGTGTCTAACAAGACATAGGGTATAGGTATATGAATTCATGCTTCTATTTTCAAAAGTGATGATGTTGCCATGTAAACTTGCAAGCCCTATTTCAGCCGCTTAGTGGTAATATTTTAAAATACACATTTATTTCTAACCAGGGGGTATATGATTTTTCATGCTATTTTAGGGGTGAAATTTAAAAAAACTGATACACATGCATATTTATTTATAACTAGACATTGTTGCTTAATTCATGCATCATGCATCTGACTTTGAATATTACAGACTTCCATACAAACATTCATCCCTTATTTTGCTACATTAGGAATGAAATTTTCAAAAATTCTATATTAGTAGGTCCCTACAACATAAATTCGCTACTGTCGAAATTTCAAGTATCCTCAATCAGCAAATCAGTTGGGAAAAGTAAGTATATGTGTATTAGTTAGATGTCATCTCTTGATGGTATTAAAATGGTTGTTAGGCCTTGCAATTAAGATCTCAGTTTCAAACTCTACCCAGTATACCACTATGTGTGTGGTGTGAAGTGAAGGCACTTCTGACAAAAACTCATTGAGTTTTCAATACATTACATAATATAAGTAATATGTGACCCATAGTCCTTCTTAACCTTACCTTCTCTATTTTGAAAACATTTATACACCTCATGATATATTATAGTATTCAGTTTTTTTAATATAATTCTTACAATTATTTTTGTGGTATAGATATTTCATAAAGAAAACAGGACAAATATAAATAATTACACTTACTAACCAAGAGGAGCATAACACTCTTTGTGATTATTGTTTTAAATTTTAATGGGCATAGGTAACTACATAAACTCATTATATCGACGCTTGAAAGGCAATAATTACTAAGCGACATTGAGTAAACTTTACAGGAGAATGATTTAAAGTTCAAATTTTTTGAAAAAAAATCATAACACGTTACCTAATTGTCCGATTTCGATACTTTTTACATACATAATATTTGTATTTTTTAGAGTTATTTATGACATTAAAATAAGCCACATAGCTCTTATATAAAAGGTAATTTATGTCGTCTAAACAGAAAATTGCCATATTTCATAAACAGGTAAAATTATCTAAGTAGAAAATTATCACATTTGAGAAACAGGTAAAATTATCTAAGCTATCACTGAACATTATGTAATTTCAAGTCAAATTATATAAATGATATCTGAAAGGATGGCATCAACATGAAACAATATGTAAGCGATCAATAAAATTTCTGCGCTAACAGGTAATAATAGTTAATTTGAAAAACTTTGAGATAAAATTACAGGAACAAATAACTTAATGATCTAACAGTTTATAAAAAAAAAGAGTCAAGTTTTAATGTCATATTAGTCGTATTATTCATTTAGTGTCATCCATATAAAATGTATCTAAATGATTATTAAATGGTAATCTTTCTTCATAATGGCCATCATTCAATTTTTTTTATTTAACTAAAAGGTTCTAAATGGCTTACGGGTGTAAACATAAATGCAAATAAAATGTATTGAATAAAAATCTTTATTTGAAATAAACATTTGTTAGACTTTGTTCGCAATATACCAAAATCTGAGAACAAAACATCAAATTCAGTATTATAAAACACTTAACTAGGTTTCTATTGTGTAGAAAAAGCCTAGCCTTTTTTTTTAGCGTGTGGAAACCCCCCACGGGCGGCACCCCATCTGTGCCGACGATGGGGTGGGCGAGTCGGAATCGGACCGACTAAAACCACACGGTGTTCTTCCCAAGTGTCCATTGCCGTGCACCCCGGGTAAGCCCATCGAAAGGATAACCCCAGGGTTACCGACGGACTTTAGCCGCCAACGCGGCCTCGCCTGGTGGGGTCGGGTTTGAGTCCTCGTCGGTGAGTTGGCAGACGTGTGTAGGACACACACGACACGCCTCCGCCAAGGCCTGCTTCTGCAAGGACGGCGAGTCGGTCAACTGCCGGCCTCAGGCCCCGATCATGGAGGTCGGTAGTCCCGGGCGTAGACGAGTCTGCGGCGTCCTCGACGCAGACTGCGGAACTCGGGGGGCAGCGTTCTCTCCCGCTCCCTCTCCGCCGTCTCTTTCGCGCGAATTACCTGCTCGCAGAAAGAGGCGGCGGCGTGCCACTTGCGCCCGTCGGAGACCACGGCCCTCACCATGGTCTCCAACGAGAGAACGTCCACGTCCAGGACCGCAAGGAGATCCCGGCGTTGACTCACCCACGCAGGGCACTCCACCAACGTGTGGAGCGCCGTGTTTTCGCCAGGATCCTCGCAGTGCTGGCACTGTGGCGTTGTCTTCCGGTGGATGCGCCATAGATACTTACCGAAGCACCCGTGTCCGGTAAATATGGATACCTTGGAGAGGGCACCGTGGTGCTTCTGCAACCACTCCTTCATAATCGGTCCCACCGCCACAATGGTGGATTCCCCCCACCTTGGATGCTCAAGTCACACCCTCCATGTCTCCATGAGTTCACGGCGGAGCTGGGACCGCTGAGCCCTGATTTCTCGAGGCTCCAGCCTATGGCCCCGCTCCAACGCCTCCTTGCGCCACTGGTACAGCAACGCAAGGGCTCTCGCTTCCAGGTCCCATGGAGGGATCCCGGCTAGGAGACATGCAACCTCGACGGAGATCGTGCGATACCCCCTGATGACTCTGACGGCCATCGCTTTAAACAGGCTGTTTAGAACAGCCACGTTGCGGGCCGCCAGAGTCTCCGCCCATACGGGGGCCCCGTACAGGGCCATGCTTGGCACGATCCCCAGGTAAAGTCTCCTAGTGGGGGCTTTGGGTCCCTAAACGTTGGGTATCAGCCGCGATAACGCGGCCGCAGCCCCCGTCAGTTTCGGGACCAGACTTCGGAGATGTGGTCCGAAGTCCCATCGGCTATCGAGTACGAGCCCAAGGTACTTCATCGTGGGCTCGATGCCGATGCTTACGCCCTCTACGGTTATGCTGGTTCCCGCAGGTGGGCCCCTCCGAGGCCCGCGAAAACACATAGCCTCGGATTTGTGGAAAGCCACCTCGAGTCCCAGCCACCGTATTCGACCCACGACTTGAGCAACCCACCCCACGGCAGGGCCTTTAGTGCCGCGCTTCAGTGCGTTGCTCCCCGCGCCATCACAAGGGTGTCGTCAGCAAAACTCGGGTAAACTATGGCCCTCTCGGTTAGGTATGCCCCGACAATGCGTCGGAGGTAAGGAGGCAATCCGTGATACGCGAGCGCCTCCCTAACGCGCTCTAGGGTAGGGTGTTGAAGGTGTTGGCGCTGTCGAGAGACACCGCCACCACCACCACACCTCGCGAGACTACTTCCTCCGCCAGGCGTCTAATCCGCTCAAAGAGCTTGCACACCTCGTCGAGCAACACGATCGGCCGGTAACCGGATGGCTGATCCGCCAGCCGCCCCGCCTTACGGATAAGGACCAGTTTCCCCGTCTTCCACGCCTTTGTAAACTTGCCTCTTTCGAGGCATTCTCTAAAGAGCACCACCAGTCGAGGCTCTAGTTCCTCAAGGGCCAGGACTCATGCTTGGCCTGGAATGCCGTCACGTCCGGGGGCAGTGCATTTTAGAGCTTTAAGCCGGAGCACCGCTACCCCTAGTTCACTCTCCCTGACTTCGGGCACATCGCTTTCGCTATTATCAGCGTCCGACGTCCGAGGCGGAGTCATACGCGGAGGGACACGCTCCTCCGCTCTCGCTGGGAACAGGGAGCACAGGATCTCCGGAGGCTCCGGGTCAGTAGTGGCGCCCTTCAGCGAATTTTGCCCCTGACCGCAAGGTAGGGGCGCCCCCATGGGTTCTGCTACAGAGACTCCAGCAGCTCTTCGCCGTCACGCTGTTTGGCCTGCTTTATGGCTGCCTGGAGGGTCCTCTTGGCCCCCTTGTACGCCTTATATAGCTCCGCCTCTCGTGCTGCCGCATCGTCTGGGCGGCGACGCCTCCGGCGAAACCTGGTATACTGGCCGCGAGCGGTCACGCACGCTACTCGCAGCTGTGCGATCTCCGCTGACCACCAGTACACCTGTTTCTTTGCCGGGCCGGGCTTTACTGCAGATATGCGACATGGCTCTCCTGAACCATTCTGCCTCTACGTCGACATCGGCAGGCCTGCCGGTGACGAAATCCAGGCCTGCACAATGGATGCCTCCAGGAGAGCCTCCCGATTCAGGCGTCTGAGCGCCCAACGTGGATCCGGGGGATTCGCAATAGTCGGCGGCAGGTTAGGTGGAGGGGAGACGTTGAACCGAATGTACTTGTGGTCAGACGACGTCTCTTCCTCCACCACGCGCCAACTCTGGAAGCGGTAGGCGAGAGCAGGGGTCGCGAATGCAACATCCACGACCGAACTGAGCCCCCACCGCTCCCAGGTGGCGACACTCCCCCGGTTGAGGACCTCTAGACCACGGGTGTTGGCCCAGTCCTTCAGAACACGCCCCTTGTCATTGACTTCCCGGGAGCCCCAAGCCAGAGACCAGGCGTTGAAGTCTCCCAGGACCAAGACAGGGCGAGGACGGCACGCAGCGAGAACAATGTCCAGTCCAGCGAGCCATAACTCGCTCCTTTTATTTCGTGGCTCATTATTTTATCTGGAAGAAAAATCATTGTGTAGATCAATACAAATAAGTAATACCTCCATTGTTATGTCAATAGTAATTAATTGTAGTGTATTTGATTGAATACTCACCACGTCTTCACGTAGGTAATGCGGTGCAAGATCGTAACACACAGGAGATGTCTTCACTAAGCGACGCACAGTGCCTGAATGGCAGTCATCCCGATATGTGTCAAGCCGTTATAGCGCACACTCATGCGACATAATTTTAAATTCGCGCGTAACTAAGCGACAAGAAATAGTATTTTATGTCCAGGAAAAATATACTAAGCGACATTCTTATACATTTCAATAATGTCGTAAAAATATATTAGCGACGTAAAAAAAAGTTATCATGTAAAAATATCTAAAGACGAAAAAATAATATTATGTTTTTTAAGTAAAAACATCTATGCGCTAATAATATTCCAATCTATTACGGGTAAAATTATACAAGTCACACATTCATAAAAAAGTTGTACCAAGTTAAAATAACTGTTTATATAATTAATACATACTTGTTATGGGTAAAATTTACTAAGTTTTTATGAAGGGAAAATTTCAAACAAGAAAAATTAAATAAGTCTTAACAAATAAAAATATATTTGGAAGTAAAATTGACTAAACTGATTTTACCACTAATTAAATATTCCTAATTGAAAATATTCCAAAAATTGACTTGTTTATGGTCGGTTAGTAAGCACAAAATTTGTGGTTTTGTATTAATTTCACAATATCTAAGCGCCATAAAACTCGTCGTAGCCGCACGAGGATGAGACCAATCGACGCAGAAAAAAAAACCGGTTCGAATGGTATACATAACTCATTTTTCGTTTTTTGTCGCTTAGATAATGTTGCCTTTCAAGCGTCGATATGTATAAGACTTGTATTTGGGCAACAAACTAACATATTTTTATATTTAACAATACATAATTTTTTTTATTTTTTTTTCAATTAAATTTTTAAGCATTTTGTATGCTTACTTTTTTCTAAAGATTTAGATCGGAAAAAGAGAACATCTAGGACGGGACTTGAACCCGCGACCAGTCCCTTACAGGGGGAATGCTCTGACCAACTGAGCCACCTAGACACGTCCCAGATATTCGAAATTCTCCGATACTTTAATACGTCTTAAGGCGACGTTGGAGCCATCTACCGTAATTCTTGCGAACTACGGAAACAATGAATAACTTTACAGTCATTTTTAAACATTGTTCTTTTTTTTTTATAAAATAATATATTTATATATATATAATGAAAATATTTTCAGTTATTACTTAACAAAGTAGCAGATGAAGAAATCACGTGGCAACAGCCCTGGTATCAACAAACTAATTCTGTTTCACGACCATTAAAGGAAAGTAATGAAGAACACACAGATACATATAAAACTGATACAATTTGTAAAGCAGAAAACGATCATATATTAAAGAATTGGCATGAATTTATGCAGGTATTGTTAATACTTTATCTTGTAAGCCCTATGTTGCACATAACACTTGAGCTGGGCTTTGGTAGTGATGTCAATGTTTTCTTTACAGTGTGAGGCAAATACAAACATGATTTAAAAAGTTTTTTTTTGTTATGGCCAGGAATATGATGTACCAGATAAATTAATATGCTTCGCGCGTTGGAAAAACAAAGTTAAGAGTAGATTACCAAAAACGCCTGAAGAACGTGCTAGACGTTTTCTTATTTCATATTTAGCTCGAGGACTAGAAAGAACTACATTTCAAGTGTTCAGACACATTCAAACATATTATGGAGGTCCAGTAAAAGGTGCATACTCACCTGAAGAAGAAAAAATAATGAAAGTGTGTTTTATACACCATCCCAATCATGCTGTTTCATTATTATCAAGGGTTTTGGGAAGAGAACCTCGAGGCATTTACAAAAGACTTCAGCAAATGTACAACGGTATGTTGATTGTTGACGATCTTTAAAAGCAGTCCAAATATTTAATGCGTGAATATAGGTATTGCATTCATCTGGGTGTTTCTATCAACTCAACTCTGGAATCTGTGCAGTATTTCTAAATCGGAGTTACTTGCAGAACCCCATTTTTCAATTCCATATGACCAAATCGGCTTCATTACGCACTTGTACACCAGGAGTATATTGTTAAGGGAATACTATAAGCCATAACCTTTTCGAAGTATATATTTGCTTCATCTCTCTTAGCCTTAATGTGTTGACCCCAAGTTTATTTTTTTTAATATTTAGGATACGTCAATTTGACTTCACCTCGCCTGAAGGTAAGCTGAAGGTAAAGTCTCAGGAAAGAGGGTCACCATTACATACACGTACCATGTTAACAATGGTGGCAGTCAGCTTGACGGCCTCATCAAAAGAGGATTGTCGTCGCAGCACCGCGTGCCACCCTCCGGTGCCACTAGTGCTGCGACCACAACCCCCCTGCCCGGCTATGCACTTGCTGACCCCTGAACGCAATCAAACCGAAATTGGATTACTATGGAGGGTTTTTCGCAATCGTGCACGGTGGTACCTACCCGGCCGAATTTTGTGACAAATTTGTGTCATCAAATTTCTACCACCAGTGAAAAAGAAAAAGGTGCTTTAGCGCGAGAAAAATATCCCAGCGTGGTAGGACGGGACCAAAATACGAAGAGTTAAAGGCGAAATACAGGGAAACACGTCGAATGTTGAATAAAGATATCAAAGAAAGCAAGAGGCGGAGCTGGAGTGAGCTCATAGACGAAGTAGAAGACGACCCATGGGGCAAGACCCGTGCAAGGTAATTATGAGTCGGCCCCAAGTGGGCCATCTGTCTAGATGTAGGCCTAAGTCTTTAACGCTGGTCTTTTGTAGTGATGTTTCTTTTCTGAGTGTTACAGCCTTGCAATCCTCTTTTCGCAGGGTGAAATGCCTTGACATGGAAGCGCTTGTCTTAATTCTCATTTTGCCAGCTACTCGTTACCTTTATTCCGCTGGTGCTGTAATTTAGCGGCGTAATTTAACAATGCTTTTATCGGGATTTCTGTCATTTGCAAGGTATGCCGTATCGTCAGCATATGTTGCCATTTCCACTCCGGTAGTTACAGGTAAGTCTACGGTAATATAGGTATCCCAGGACTGAGCTCTGAGGAACCGAGGCCTCAATATTGTAGAACTGTGACAGTTCGTCCTTAAACTTCACTTCAAATTTTGGATCTTGATAGGAGAGGCTTCAATTTGTACAAAAGTCCCTTGTGCCAAACGTTATCTAAGGCCTATATCAAGGAATACTGCTAAACAGTTACCCCTTTTTTTCTAAGGTTCTCTTGATATTGTTTACCTGGCCTGGCTTAAGAGGAGATAATTGTTAGTCACTGTTTATCAGGCTTTCTACTTCACTCTCAAATTCAACCAAGGAGCATTCAATCTCAATGGTAGTATATGCTCCATGGGCCGAGGCTTTTAAGGTGTTTTGTAACTTGCCATAATGAGTACTATTCTGGTTTTGTTGCAAACAGTTTGGATAGTTTTTCGTGCAGTGTCTCATTTTCCGTGTTGACAAGCTTTCTTGCTGCTCTATTGATTGCGGATTTGTCTTCAGGCAGTCTGCTGAGTTGCCACCTGCGTCTGGGTTTTCTTCTTATTTTAGCTTGTATTTCTAAAAGAATGATTGATTTCTGTACAGATAATTTTTAATTTCAGGGCATCAACGCACTTCTAAGTTCCTGTCCTTGGGTGTTTATAAGTCTAGACCCCCAATCTTTGTCGTTGCAATTCCAATAACCCCACTTATGTATCTGTTGCTAAGAGTGTGGAAATAATTGGCACACATTTCCTCATTCGGTTTGTGACGTGGTGGGTAAAACACTGCACTTATATTTATGTGAACCCAATGTGTCTTCTACTGTAATAGTCATTGATTGTAAGTAAACTTCACTGAACTCTTTACACGGGTCGTGCCTAATGTTGTTCTTAATGATTACTGCTGCTCCTGCATGGGAGATTCCATCGGGATGGTTTGACCAATAGACATCATAGCCTCGAGTATTAGTCTTTTATGATCACTTGATATGTCATATGGGTATCAGAAAGGAGAGCAATGTCAATTTTGTTGACTATAATTAGAATTTCGAGGTCATGTGTATTAAATAAGAGTACATTGATATATATTAATATGCGTCAAACTGCTCATTTTCTGTTTGCAGTGTAATTAGTAATTCTAAGTTATTTTGGTCTTTCTCCTGTGTAAGATAGGCTTTTTCATCAGTACTTGGACTGTACTCGTACTCTACGAGTACTTGGACTCTACGATCACTAAACCTATCATGCAAGTCCACCGATTTCTGCATGAGAGCCTGCGCTGCCTCATGCGTGTCACCCATACGAGCGCCCACATGTCATGCAAATTGTACGAAATTCTTTGCATGATTTTGTGTATACTTTTTTGTTTTATCGATTATGATGTGCTCGTAATTAAACGGTTACTCATAACAATTACAATCTAGACCTTGAGTCTAATAAGTAATTTAAATTTAACTTAATTTGCTAAAATCTTACAAAGTTAAGAATGTGTCCATTGGCACTTTTATTTGTATTTATTGGCTTTATTATAATTGAAAGACACTTTGTTCTTGTGTTCTTTAAGAGTAGCACTCACTGCACTACGTAACACTAATTTCACTAAAATAACTCAAAGGGCTTAGTTCTTTTAAGTCTTCTTACTATGTCCGTTTTTTCAAGGAGCCTCGGCATTCACATGTTGAAGAAGCCTTTGTTCATGTGCTTCGGCGTGTTTTTTTATAACTTCACTAACAAGATTCACTCTCAGGTCTTGGTAGATGTCATCATTTCTAACGTACCAGGGAGCATTTACTATACTCCGAAGTACCTTATTTTGGAATCTTTGAATGATTTCAACGTTAGTTTGTTTTGTACAGCAAAGTCGGATACCGTATGTCCATTCAGGCATGAGTACTTGCTTGTATAAAAGTATTTTGTTGTACACTGACAAAGTAGAATTTCTACCACGTAGCCAGTATATATTTTTGTAGCGTAGCTAGGCGTTTCTTTTTGACGTGAGTCTTCCAGCGAAGTCTTGCATCTAGTGTCATACCCAAGTATTTTGCTGTACTTTCATATGGTATTACACGCCTGTTAATGTATACTGGTCAGGCTCAGGTCTTTCATTTATGAAATCTATATGAGTCGATTTTGACTCATTTAATTTGATTCACCATTTTTTTGTCCAATAGGCGATGGCATTGACTGCAATTTGTACCTTAAAGTAGCAATGATGCTGTTTTTTGTTTCAGTGAAAGCACAGGTGTACAATAGGTACAGAATAGGTCCGGGGTGTGTGTTGGGCAACCTCATCGAGTGTCGCTCCGATTCTGATCCCGCTGCAGTCCGGGGGAACAGAATCGGAGCGGCCGGTACACCCTGGGCGGCGGTCAATGGCTTCCCCTTCACCCCTTCATAGGGTTGGCATTGATCGTCGGCCAATACCCAACGTGGCGGGAACACATCGCTCTCCGTACTCCTCTGCTTTCAGAGGAGACAGGATGAGCGATGCTGTTAGTGGTGAGATGGCCCAGGGTCAGCCGGGGTGCGAGGGATATGCTCTATGGGTAACCTTACACCCCGGCGTCTGAAGACCCGAGACGGCGTGCGGTTTTAGTCGGTGCAAGCCCGACATAACCGCCCCCGCTTGCCGGCGGGGGGGTATCCGAAGGGATTTCCGCACGATAAAAAAAAAAAAAAAAAAAAAAGGTACAGAATAGGTCCAAGAACACTTCCCTGTGGTACACCAGCTTTTATTTCTTGGATATCTGAATAGGCATCCTCATGTCTCACTCTAAATGGCCTTCCTGTTAATAAGATTCTAAAATGTCTACAAATTGTTTTTTGAGTATTTTACCTAATTTGTATATAAGGCCTCTATGCACACCTTATCAAACGCCTGAGCTACATCTAGGAATACTGTAGAACAATCTTTCTTTTCTTCTAATGCTTTTTCAATAACATTGGTAATTCTATGAATTTGGTCTTTTGTAGAATGTTTAACTCTAAAACCGAATTGGTAATTAGGAATCAGTTCTCTATCTTCTATAATAGGTTTTAAACGCCTGAGTAGCAGGTTTTCGAATAATTTCGCTATGATTGGTAAAAGTGAAATGGGTCTGTATGATGTTACTTCACGAGGTGGTTTTCCCGGCTTAAGTATCATGATAACTGGGGTGCGACTGGTTGGATCACCTCCAAGTTTGGTGCACCCTGGGCAATGTGGGCGATGACGCATCATTGATTGCACCTCTGGAGTAGCTGGCGTCAACGTCAACGGCCAAGAGTCTGACCAACTGGCCCTTTTCAGGGCCAGCTGACCCCATTGCACGAGGGGGTCCGGGTATGGCGGGCCTGCAAGGCCCGCGGGGGGAGGTGGTCGCTCCAGGTACCCCTCTGATAACAGCACCACTGCGAATGGCCCAGGGTCAGTTGGAGTGCGAGGGATATGCTCTATGGGTAACCTTACACCCCGGCGTCTGTAGACCCAAGACGGCGTGCGGTTTTAGTCGGTTCAAGCCCGACATAACCGCCCCCGCTAACCGGCGGGGGGGTATCCGAAGGGGTTTCCGCACAAAAAAAAAGGTATCATGATAACTTTCCACATACTAGGCACAATTTTTAGCCTAAAGGTTAATGAGGGTTGTTAGTTTTACTATGGCTTTACTTGGGAGATTGATTACCAGTGATTAAGTCGTATCCCGGCGATTTCATTTTGGCTAACTTTTTGATCATGCTGTTAACTTATTTTGGGGTTACTAGTTTTATTTCCCAGTCGTGATAGTAAGTCTTGTTCAATGCTATGCTTTTAGAGCTGTCCTCAGTGTTCGTTTGAAAAATTTGCTCCAAATATTCTGCAAATACAGTCGCTTGTTCATTACTTGTGACCCTTTTGCCATCTATTTTTTGAATAGGGGAAACGTGAGCCAGAGTCTCCGCCTATACGGGGGCCCCGTATAGGGCCATGCTTCGCACGATCCCCAGGTACAGTCTCCTAGTGGGGGCGTTGGGTCCCTTACCATTGGGCATCAGCCGCGATAGCGCGGCTGCAGCCCCCCCTCAGTTTCGGGACCAGACTTCGGAGATGTGGTCCGAAGTCCCATCGGCTATCGAGTACGAGCCCAAGGTACTTCATCGTGGGCTCGATGCCGATGCTTACGCCCCCAACGGTTATGCTGGTTCCCGCAGGAGGCCCCCTCCGAGGCCCGTGAAAACACATAGCCTCGGATTTGTGGAGAGCCACCTCGAGTCCCAGCCGCCGTATTCGACCCACGACTTGAGCAACTCCTGCCATGGCCTTTAGTGCCGCGCTTCGGTATGCTGCTCCCCGCGCCATAACGAGGGTGTCGTCAGCATAACACACTGTGCTGACACCCTCGAGCAACGTACCGCGCAGCACCCAGTCGTATCCGATGTTCCACAGGAGTGGCCCTAGGACCGACCCCTGTGGAACACCGCACGACACTTCTCGCCGCCCTGGCCCTAGCCAACTCGGGTAAACTATGGCCCTCTCGGATAGGTATGCCTCGACAATGCGGTGGAGGTAAGGAGGCACTCCGTGATACAACGCAGCTCCAGGGTAGGGTGTTGAAGGCGTTGGCGATGTCGAGAGGAGAGACACCGCCACCACCACCCCACCCCGCGAGACTACTTCCTCCGCCAGGCGCCTAACGCGCATGATCGCTTCCACGGTGGAGCGCCCCCGGCGGAAACCGAACTGGTTGTCCACCAGATCTGGCCCCACGTTCGTGAGATGCTCGACGAGGCGCTCTGCAATAATCCGCTCAAAGAGCTTGCACACCTCGTCGAGCAACACGATCGGCCGGTATCCGGATGGCTGATCCGCCGGCCGCCCCGCCTTCCGGATAAGGACCAGTTTCCCCGTCTTCCACCCCTTTGGAAACTGGCCCCTTTCGAGGCATGCGCTAAAGAGCACCACCAGTCGAGGCTCTAGTTCCTCAAGGGCCAGGACTCATGCTTGGCCTGGAATGCCGTCACGTCCGGGGGCAGTGCATTTTAGAGCTTTAAGCCGGAGCACCGCTACCCCTAGTTCACTCTCCCTGACTTCGGGCACATCGCTTTCGCTATTATCAGCGTCCGACGTCCGAGGCGGAGTCATACGCGGAGGGACACGCTCCTCCGCTCTCGCTGGGAACAGGGAGCACAGGATCTCCGGAGGCTCCGGGTCAGTAGTGGCGCCCTTCAGCGAATTTTGCCCCTGACCGCAAGGTAGGGGCGCCCCCATGGGTTCTGCTCCAGAGACTCCAGCAGCTCTTCGCGGGCCCGCCGTTTGGCCTGCTTAATGGCTACCTGGGGGGTCCTCTTGGCCCCCTTGTACGCCTCATATAGCTCCGCCTCTCGGGCTGCCGCATTGTCTGGGCGGCGACGCCGCCTCCGGCGAAACCTGGTGTACTGACGGCGAGCGGTCACGCAGGCTGCTCGCAGCTGTGCGATCTCCGTTGATCACCAGTACACCTGTTTCTTTGCCGGGCCGGGCTTAACCCTAGGCATCGCCGCATCGCAGATATGCGACATGGCTCTCACGAACCATTCGGCCTCTGCGTCGACATCGGCAGGCCTGGCCGGTGACGGAATCCAGGCCTGCACAATGGATGCCTCCAGGAGAGCCTCCCGATCCAGGCGCCTGAGCGCCCAACGTGGATCCGGGGGGTTCGCTATAGTCGGCGGCCCGCAACGTAGCTGCTCTAAACAGCCCGTTAAAGGCGATGGCCGTCAGAGTCATCAGGGGTTATCGCACGATCTCCGTCGAGGCGGCATGTCTCCTAGCCGGGACCCCTCCATGGGACCTGGAAGCGAGAGCCCTTGCGCTGCTGTACCAGTGGCGCAAGGAGGTGCTGGAGCGAGGCCATAGGCCGGAGCCCCGAGAAATCAGGGCTCAGCGGTCCCTGTTCCGCCAGGAACTCATGGAGACATGGAGGGTGCTACTTGAGCATCCAAGGTGGGGGGAATCCACCATTGCGGTGGTAAGACCGATCATGAAGGAGTGGTTGGAGAGGGACCATGGGGACCTCTCCTACCGAATGTGCCAGATATTTACCGGACACGGGTGTTTCGGTAAGTATCTATGGCGCATCCACCGGGAGACAACGCCGTAGTGCCAGCACTGCGAGGATCCTGGCGAAGACACGGTGCTCCACACGTTGGTGGAATGCCCTGCGTGGGCGAGTCAACGCCGGTATCTCGTTGCGGTCCTGGGCGTGGACGTTCTCTCGTTGGAGACCATGGTGAGGGCCGTGGTCTCTGACGGGAGCAAGTGGCACGCCGCCGCCTCTTTCTGCGAGCAGGTAATGTGCGCGAAAGAGACGGCGGAGAGGGAGCGGGAGAGAACCCCACCCCTCGAGTTTCGCAGTCTGCGGCGAGGACGCCGCAGACTCATCTACGCCCGGAACTACCGACCTCCATGATCGGGGCCTGAGGACGGCAGTTGGCCGACTCGCCGTCCTTACAGAAGCAGGCCGTGGCGGAGGCGTGTCGTGTGTGCCCTACACACGCCTGCCAACTCACCGGGATAAAACCCGACCCCACCAGGCGAGGCCGCGGTGGCGGCCAAAGTCCGCCGGCAACCCTGGGGTTATCCTTTCGAGGGCTTACCCGGGGTGCCCGGCAATGGCCACTTGGGGAGCACACCGTGCGGTTTTAGTCGATATACGACATAACCACCCCCGCTGGCCGGCGGGGGGGTATCCGAAGGGATTTCCGCACGTAAAAAAAAAAGGGGGAAACGTGATTGATGGGCTTATTAAAGCTTCTAGTGACTTACCATAGTGAGTAATCTGATGTTCCATTATTTGATAGTTGGCTAAGGTAAGCATTTGTAGCATCATCATGAAATTTCTGAATTGCTCTACTTAATGTTTTTGTGAGTGTATTTAGGAGTGTTTTATCAGGTGGATATCTAGAATGTTGCCACTTTTGTGTCTGGTCTCGCTTTATGGCTATAAGATTTCTTATTTTTGCTGGATATCTGTGCGTTGCAACTCTTCTTTTAATGTCAGGTGTATTTCGCCAGATGCAGCTTTGTATGTCGGTAATAAATTTTGCTACTTCTTCATCCACTTGCTGTTTATTTCTAAGATCTTCAGGATTATACAACTGTCTAAATCAGATTGAAAGCTCTCTCAGTCCGTGTTATTGTTTAATAGACTTGGGTTACTTTCTCTTTGTATTATTGTTTTGTTTAGAGTTAATATAATAGGTGAATGATTGGAATGCATATCACATCCTTCTTCTATATTTAGGTATGTAGCTGACAGATTCTTGTAAATGAAGAAGTGAATCAGATCTGGTTTTCTTCGAAAATCGGTAGGCCAGTAAGTGGATTTCCCTGTTGAAATCAAATTGCACTTGATTTCTCTGATAGCACATAGCAATTCTTTGCCCTTGGTGTTAGTTATGTAACGGTTAATGTTTTATGGTGGGTTTTTAAAGAAGTTTACATAAAGTTAACGTGACTTATGCACTGTAAAATTTAATTAAATAATGAATGTAATTGAGATTAACTACCGGCTAGGGCGAGCAGAGGTAAATAAAAAGTTCATTACAATATATTATGACAATATAATCGGTGATAGAGAACGTTACATGAATTTATATTAGGTATTAGAGTAAATGGGGTGTGTGTTGGGTAACCTCCTCGAGTGTCGCTCCGATTCCGATCCCGCTGCAGTCCGGGGGGAACGGAATCGGAGCGGCCGGTACACCCTGGGCGGCGGTCAATGGCTTCCCCTTCATAGGGTTGGCATTGATCGTCGGCCAATACCCAACGTGGCGGGAACACATCGCTCTCCGTACTCCTCTGCTTTCAGAGGAGACAGGATGAGCGATGCTGTTAGTGGTGAGATGGCCCAGGGTCAGTCGGGGTGCGAGGGATATGCTCTATGGGTAACCTTACACCCCGGCGTCTGAAGACCCGAGACGGCGTGCGGTTTTAGTCGGTTCAAGCCCGACATAACCGCCCCCGCTGGCCGGCGGGGGGGTATCCGAAGGGATTTCCGCACGAAAAAAAAAAAAAAAGGTATTAGAGTAAATGAACCTCAGGGGATGGATTCGTAATAAATACTCTGCCGTGGCGTTGTTCGGTCCGTTGTGCAAAGATGGTAGTATGCACTTAGCTAGTGGACACGGGCTAGATGTTGCCGGCGTGCCAGGGTCTCCGCTGGTGTGCCTCGCTACCCCTATGATGGTGCCAAGCCCGGTGCGAAGACCCTGGAAATAGAAAAAGTGCGGGTCAGTTTGTCACTAGGTAATTACGTCCAAGTGACCCGCTTAAATAGCAGGTGAAGAGAATCTCCCAGCGGCAATGCAGCGTAGCTAGAAGCTATAACAAAAAGAATATAAATAGGCAGCACAAGCTGGTGCCGCGACCTCTGACCGTAGGGGTCATCGGCCTCGTGGCACTAATTAGGTAGGCTGAAATAGCACACATAATAAAATAAAATATATTAAGCCATGCATTTTAGCAGGCAATAAGCTGCACCGCTGGAAAGTCTTCACCTGTAGAAAGAAGTGGGAAATGTTGATCTCTAAACTTACCCGGAGCCGACAGCAGTTGGCCACGGGGTCAAAGTCACCTTCCTCGGCGAAGGTTGCCAAGGACAGGGACGATTAAAGAGCCGTCAGTTGATGACTGGGCTAGTGTTGTCCAATCTCACTTGCACATCCATAGATAATTAGTAATAAGTTATAGAAACATACTAAAATATCGATTAATTTATGGATATAATATACCGCGGTAGCCTAGTGGTATGGGTAAAGGACTACTGAGACGAGGTCTCGGGTTCGATCCCAGGTATTACCATGGCATGACTTTTCGATGCTTTTCGAAGTTATGTGTGTATTTATCGCAGGTTTATAAGTGCCCGGTTAATGGCAATAGGCTCGCCACCTATTACATTGGGACCTAAAACATAAAGTGGCGAAACGTGGGTGCTAGCACCTCTGCCTACCCGTTCGGGGATATAGGCGTGAGTTTATGTGTATAATTTTAATTTGATTTGTAAAGAATCCACAACGTTACAATGTGTTTACCTAGAACTTTCAATATATTTCTGTACTCATTTGTTTTCAGCGCATACTTAGGTGGAATGTATATTAGCTACAGTATAGTACAAACTGGAGGAGTCGGGGTGCGAGGGATATGCTCTATGGGCAACCTTACACCCCGGCGTCTGCAGACCCGAGACGGCGTGCGGTTTTAGTCGGTTCAAGCCCGACATAACCGCCCCCGCTGGCCGGCGGGGGGGGTATGCGAGGGGATTTCCGCACGAAAAAAAAAAAAGTACAAACTGGAGGACAATTTTTTTAGTGGTGCCGCGGTTTACTTGTACGTCCGGGATGATATTTGCTGCCACCGTCTTAATGGCCTTGAAGACAGGGACCTGTCTACTTTGTGGGCGCGTATAGATCACGGTAGCCACACCCGTATCTATGCGTGCCTCTAAAGGTTTCATATGGTGACTTGGGACTCAACTGTTTGAGCACCTGCAGCAGTCGGGGGATAGGGCAATTGAGCAGTAACCCACCGCGGACTTAGTGTTCTTGAGGGACTTCAACGCCCATCATGTGGAGTGGCTGGGGCTGTTCACAAATTTGGTCCATGACATGTGGATTCTCTCAAGTGGTCAAATCTATTGCTAGAATACCAGAGAGACCCATAGAAGCTCTCTACTGGACCTTCTGCTAACTACGCGCCTGGATGAATACTCTGTAACAGTGTAAGCACCACCTGGCAGTTCTGATCATTGCCTCGTTCGGGCGCAAGTGCTGCTCGCTCGGCCAGAACCATGTCAGCCATCTAAGTGGCCGCATGTTTGGCACCACAAGTCGGCAGTGTGGGATGGATTGCGAGAATTCGTGGAACTCTTCGCATCGCACACGCGAAAGCGGCTGTGCTTCATTTCAGAAGATCCAAGATCCTGTGCAACAGCAGTCGTTCAGGCTATCTTAGCGGGCATGGATTTCTACATTCCCAACCTCTGGGTCGCAACAAGAGCAAGTAAACGCCCATGGTTTAATCGGCCTTGCAGAGAAGCTAGACTTCAAAAGCAATCTGCTTGTAAAGCTTGGACCACGGCTCTTGCTAACAAGGATCCGAGGATCGCTCAAATGAAACGAAAACTGAATGCCGCCTCGAGGTCCAGTAAAAGAGCAACGGCCAGTTCTAAGTTTGATTTCATCTGCAGAGTTGGTGAACGGCTTGCACGGTACCCGGTAGTCTTGCATTCTGGTCGCTCGCCAAAACTGCCAAGTGAAATTTCAGTCAGTCTTGTCTACCACTTCTGCAAAAACCCGACAGTGGTCTGGCCCATGGGGCTGAGGAGAAAGCCGATCTTTTAGGTAATCTCTTTGCGTCAAACTCGACAATGAACGACGGGAATGCCGTGCTACCTATTATCTCTTGGTGTGGTGCTTCTATGCCAGACGTTAAAATCATCCAACGGATTGTCCGGCGGGAGCTAAAGTCTCTAGATATTCGGAAGTCGAGTGGGCCAGGTGCCATATCAGCGATGGTGCTTAAGCCGTGTACCCCCGAGTTGTGCCCTGTACTTACACGTCTTTTCGCGCTGTTTTTACTCCACATGACAAGTCCCAACATCATGTTAGACTGCATTCGAGCATCCTGTGCCTAAGAAAGGCGGTAGAACATACCCGTCCCATTAAAGGCATATCGCTATCACCTCCCTTCTCTCGAAGATAATGGAGCGTGTTGTCAATGCACAGCTCCTGAGATACCTTGAAGGAAACGATCTACTGAGCGACCGACGTACGGAGGAAAGTCACGAACAACTTGTGTCTGAAATCGAGATTACTCTCACAAGAGTGTCCGATTCGGGAAGACTAAACCTTGTCCAATTCAAGTGCATTCACCGCTAAGAAAACCCCATTCATCATTCTATCGCCACAATTCCTGAACACACCAATAACCATCTTTAGAAGTATCGGGAGCGTCAGTGGCGAACCTAGAGGACAAGGTCAAGTTGGCATCTTAGAAACTTGGAATGCTCAACAGGGTGAAGCAGACTTATAAAGAAGAAGTCTTTGCTCCGCAGTGAAGACTGCGGAGCAAAGTGAAGACTTGTTCTTTATAAGTCGCAAGTCCGACCCCACGTGGAGTACTGCTGTCACATTGTTGCCGGGGCACCTGCATACCGATTCGACCCATTCAACTTGGTGTAAAGACGGGCGCTTAGTATCGTCGACCATAACATACTTAGAGGCAGTTTTAGAACATCTCAGCCTTAGGAGAGATTTTGCCTCTCTGTGCGTGTTCTACCGTCTATAGTTTTATACAATGGTGGTTATTCAGAAGAATTGTTTGTTATGATGCCCACGGCCACGTTCTATCATCGCACCGCTCGCCACAGATAGGAAATTCATCCTCACACGTTGCGACCGGAAACAGTGCGTACAGTGAGGTATGAGAGAAACTTCATTCCTCGCACCCTCAGGCTGAGGAATGGTCTTCCTGCCGTGGTTTTCCCAAGTGACTACAATATGGGATTTTTAAAGAAGGGCATTATATATATATATGTATATATATATATACGTGGGAGGCGGACATACGGAAAATGATTTACTGGCGTGGCACTGGTAGAATTTTATTGACATTTAGTATATATTTTACTTGACATTGGCGAAATTGCAGCGATTCTGCTGAAGCCAGTAATAAAAATGAAGAATAACAGGAATATAAGGTGTCACAAAATTAGGTCTCTGAATTTGGTGAGATGACTTGGTATCGACAAAATATGTATTTGAAACTATCGGGTAAAATAAAAATACAAAAAATATAAAAAATATAAAAAAAAAAAAACCACCAGCGACGAGCACACGTGACGCTGGTCGCGATTTAGGTATTTCCCACATCCGCTTGGAGAAAGACTGCACGCCTACTACGTGCGTTACGGGCTCATCGCGTCACGTGACGCTGGTCGCTGGTGGTGTTTTTGCTTTTTCATTTTTATCTTTTTATTTTTATTTTTTTTATTTTACCCGATATTTTTTTTGTTTCAAATACATATTTTGTCGATACCAAGTCGTCTCACCAAATTCAGAGAACTAATTTTGTGACACCTTATATAATTATGTTTATTTACGTAAATCTCGACAACATATCAACGCACTGCAAGTAAACCTCTAATTATTATAATTATAAACAAGTAATAACCTAAATACCGCCGGTCGCTTTCCCGCGCGGCCTCCATCCCATCGCATCCGGACTACACGGAATCTTGACAATGTAGTCTACGAGTTTATAGGTCTATTTGGCGGGCAGCGAAGGGGCGCGAAGGTGGAGGTGCCCCGTGAACCATTCATAGATATATAAAAGTAATTTCGGGCTCAAGAGGCTCAAGTCATTGTTTTGTTTTGAATTTGGTCAGTTAGTGCACCTGCACGATTTTTTGACGTTTGGTCAAGGTTCTTTGCTCTTGCAACTTAACATCAAAAAGACTTCTGCACGTGCTCATAACTCGCGAGCGGGCTATTGCGAATGGTTGTGTTTCAACACGCAGCTGGTATACTGGTAGCATGGACCTCATAATTTTTGCTTTGATTTTTTGGTATTTTAATCTCTACAAATAAAGGAAATTGAAGTGTCTGTTTGTAATACTTATGAGTCTATGTACGATAGATATATTTTAACAGAATAAACAATTTTTAACCATTTTTTCTCTTTCAGTCTGTTTGAATTAGGTAATCTCTCTGAAACGGCTGAGCCGATTTTCACGAGACTTTCAATGACAAATAGGTGATATTATAAGGCGTTACATTGGCTAAAAAAATTAGGATTCCGCACAAAAGAATTAAAATCCTAAAAATCTAAATTCACGAGTAAACCCTTTGCTTTGAACACAGCACTAGATCTGATATTATGAATTGTTCAAATAGGTACCTAACTATACTGCTTTAAAATACATATCTGTGGCCCATAATATTATTGCCGGTTACGGCGATTACAGTCTGTTACCTTCACAGACTATAAAAACAAGTGGAAGTGTTGCGCACCCATGAAGATGTTTAAATCGCTCGCATACGATTGGCTTATAATAGTCATTAACTTTTAAGTTTGTTCTCAGTTGAAAATTGTAACTATCATGTTACTGTTTTGTGACGTGACTTATAAGTATAAATAAATATACATATTCTACACAGCACTATCTAGTTCCAAAGAATGCATAGCTTAACTAGCTACTGTTATGGGTTCTACAATGCGGATAAAGGTACTTAAATACATTTTTTTGTAAATACATACATATATTGATACATAGAAACACCCAGACCAATGCAAATAGACATCAAAATAGTATACAAATATTTGCACTGAGCGGGAATTGAACCCGCAACCTCCGACGTAGCAGTGGAATGCTCTACGGGCCACGCCACGGAGATATAAGTACTACCAATCATAATACTTATGAAATTGGCGACACTAGATTCCATTCGACGCGTGACGTTTGAGGTCACTTCCTCTTGTAAAAACATGTTTTACATTCCGTGGTGCAAAGGAGGAACTCCTTAATAAACTCCAACTACTGCAGAATCTGGGTATCCGCTGCGATATGCATAGTGTGAGTTTTTAATGCCATTCATTTCGAGCGTTTAGACTGTAATTTGTACGGTATTGTATTAGCGCCACGTGATGGCAAATTAGTCAAACGTTTTTACGAGTATACTACTTTTAAACGTCCTTACATCATTTACTCACTCACAAGCGAGTGGATGAAGATACTAGCACTCTGCGGGTTAACCACGACGCTCTTATAACAATGAAGCAGTGGGAGAGAGATTTATAGCTGCATCTCTCTCCCTCTGAAAAACTGAATCATAAGCGCGTCGTAGTTAGCCCGCAGCACTAAGTTTTGGTGTAGTAAGAATTGGGTACCTATTCGGCAACATCGAGACTCCCCTATTCGGTTTCTTTACTGACAACAGTAACCGATATGTATCTACTACTTATGAGTGGGTACTTTTACTGGGTATCTTAATTGTATAAAAAAACATATATAGTAAATACTGATGGAAGTTTTATAATGTATAAATAAATCAATTTCAGGCAAACCAGAAAAGAAGAAAATGAAATGGACCATACCATTAGCATCAAAGCTTCTTAAACTCTTAATGCATTACACAGGACTGCCCCTAGAAGACCTAAAGAATAAGAGATTTGACAAAGTAGTATGGTTAAAACTTGGAGAAGAGTTTGACCATCATTATGTTTATTTACAGCTATTTTGGTACCAAAGTCTTCATGTGCAAGTTTTTGTTAAAGATAATGTTAAATTGAACAAATTGAGGAAGCAAATAATAAAGAAGTAGGTACATATTACAAATAATATATATTCATTAACAGACAAAATCAGCATAAAACCACTTTACTTCTGATTTCAGCCTTAAGTTGTCATCATATCAAATCTGGAGTGATATCCGTTGGAAAGATGTAGTACGACAGTTTCCTGATGGCTATACACATTATTTTTTATACAGATTATGTTATACCCTTATACATACGAAGCCGAAATATCATAAAGATCCTTTACTAGAGCTTCTAGATTATGGTTTGGAGAGGATTAGACATAGCCGTAAACGACGGTTGAGGACATTGGCGTTCAATGATCATGGGGAGTTAGAACAAATCCTATATAAAAAGTCAAATAATAATGATTAAAAAAGCCTATGTATAGTTTCATTTCAATGTCCGATCATAATAGAGACGATGTAAACTGAAGCAGGACAATATAATTTTGTTTATGGCTATTAAAATGAACATGGTCATCATTGTTGTCCGAGTACCATTCCCGATTGCATTTTTCCAGCTTGCACTTTGGAACTCTGGGCCCACTTTCTTACTTAACCTCTCCATATGAATTGATTTAAAACGAACATAGGAACATGTTATACCGATATACTTTTAAACTGTCCGAAGTTTAATCAGACTGGCAATAATCGGAGGTACAAAATATCATTCAATGCAGCCAGAGTGGTTTTCGTAATTCGTTAGAATTCCTTTAGGTGGCGCTCACGTGACCTGTACCTGTTACGACAAAATTCTTCGACAGGTGGCTGATAGAAAATGGCGAGGGTTTGAGTTCCGTCCTGAATTTTAGCTTTTCCAATTACCTTACTGCGTATAAACGCTCCAAAATTTGGCGCGCATCTAATCGCAAAATGTCGTTGATTTTTCTAAAGTTATTTTTATTTTTTTATTAAATACCAACACTTGTTTTTCACACTTGTCACCAGTGCAGTGGTGACAAAACCTGTGTGTGACCACAACTGGAAATGTGTGGACTGTGGACCCCCGGTAATCCGACAAATGTTTTGGAGGGCAGTATCTTTTTTTTTTTCGTGCGGATTCGACGCCGAATTACAGAAAAAACGGCCCCATTTGGCGAAGAAAAGAGTGCTCTTCCATCATGACAACGCACCGGCTCACACCTTCAGGCTAGGCTACGAACTACTGCCCCATCCACCATATTCTCCAGATTTGGCCCCATGCGACTTCTTTCTGTTTCCAAATTTCGGGAACTGTACTAATACGGGTCGTTTTATGTCTTTTTTTAATAATTTATTAAGGATTTATTATCGATTTACTTTTAGCGACTGTCCCATCTCTATCTTTTTCTCAGTTCCAGTATGACCCTGTACGTGCGTAAGCGACCTGTTTGTATAGAAGTCATAGTAGTACATGTTAAGCTGGGTCCACATTTGTAGCACCTTGACGTATCACGATCAGTCTTATCGTATCGAGTATTTGTATCATAAATATAGACGCTCATTTTGTTCATATCGTATCATTAAGGCGTATTTCGTATAAAACGCGTCCATACTTAGTAAATGCTGTATCATGTTAGTGTATCGGCTTTAACTTTACAAATATGGACGCTTCGTTTTCCTTCCGATCTCGTTTCTTTCAATGTCTTTTCATGTCCTAGTAGATACTAGGACATGAAGAGAAAATTATCCTTTACGATATAATAACAGTCAAGACATAAAAATCGATAAAAAATTAGAACGAATTATGACGGGTGAGTAAAGACAGTTACATTCTCTATCACAACAAACCACGAAATGGCGGGTAGAACACGAGAAATGATCACGTATTAAATGCATTCACGTCCAAAACTTAATCGATACGACGTGTATCCCGTATTTTGATCACCACTGAAAAACCGACACAGGAAAAAAACGGCTATCATCTTGTGTCCAAACTAGCGACCATGGTACGCGTTGAGGCCACGCAACGAAGATACGATACACAGAAATGCTACAAATCAACAAATGTGGACCCAGCTTTAGGTGTGATTTTTTATGTCTTACTAGCAGTTACCCGCGACTTCGTCCGCGTTAAATTTGGAATTGATCAAAGAATGTTTACTTCTGCAGTCTCAAATTCAACATGGTTTGAAGTAACCATGTTGAATTGAACACTTTGATTATATAAATGTCTAGACTCTAGATGGAGCGTCGCCCTACTCCCAACAGATATAAAACAAGCCAACCGATGTAAACATGTTTGCGTGCGGCCGGTGTTTTACACGATGCATTCATTTTTCTGTGTGCGTAAATAATGATACCAGCTACTACAAAATATCCCAAAAATCGCATAGCTATAATTACATTAATTAAATGCTATTTAAATATATGTAGGTACGTATTTTTATGACAGCCTCTGTGGCGTGACAGTATTAAACACGACTGGTACGTAAGGGCCGCGGGTTCGATTCTCGCTCTTTGCATTGCTCTGGGTACTTTCATGCCTCAGAGAGCACGTTAAGCCATCGGTTACGGTTGCCATACTAATATTTATGGCAGTCGTTACCGGGTAGTAGGAGCCCTTAATCACAGTATTGTTTGAAATATAAAGTTTACATAAGATGATATCATTTTTTTAAGTTTTTGACTGTCTGTTTGTTCCGATGAATCTATGAAACGCCTAGACCGATTTTGACGGAACTTTTATTTGTAGATAGCTGTTCTGATGGTTTGTTTATGAAAATATGTATTTGAAATGTCCAAAGTCTTGAATTCAAATTGTACATAATATAATTTGAATTAAAAACTAGACTAGACATTTGGAACATAGTAGTAGATGTTTAGGTAACTTGTTTATATACGGGAAGTACATTATTTTTTTTTTTTTTCGTGCGGAAATCCATTCGGACACCCCCCCGCGTGCCAGCGGGGGCGGTTATGTCGGGCTTGAACCGACTAAAACCGCACGCCGTCTCGGGTCTACAGACGCCGGGGTGTAAGGTTGCCCATAGAGCATATCCCTCGCACCCCGACTGACCCTGGGCCATCTCCGGTTTCGAGATGGCCCCCTCGGGTTTGGGAACCACGGTGTCCCCGTCTTGCCCCAGTTTGGGGGAGGGGCGCTAGTCGCCCCACCGTCTCGGCCTGCTTCTGCTGGGGTGACAGGTGGCCTCACCCGCCAACCCCAGGCCTGCGCTCATGGAGGACGGAGGTCGTTAAGCGACCTCCGGCGCCTGAGTCGCCGGCGACGCGCGGCGAGCTCGGCGGTCCGGGAGAGTTCTAAGTCTCTCCCGGGCGCGCTCCGCCATCTCCTTAGCGAGCATTACATGCTCGCAGAAGGAGGTGGCGGCGGCCCACGCGCTCGCGCTCCGCACCATTGCCGCAATCATGCTGCCGAGCGAGAGGACTCCCACCCCGATGGCTGCCACGAGGTCACGCCTTGGCGCCTCCCACGCCGGGCAGTCCGTCAGCGTGTGCAGCCCTGAGTCCTCGCTCGCGTCGCAGTGATGACACTCAAGCGTTGGCTCCTTCCTGATCCGATGCAGGTGGTCCCCGAAGCACCCCTTCCCGGAGACCACCTGCGTCAGTCGGTACGAGAGGCTTCCGTGTCGCCTCTCTAGCCAATCCTCCATGATGGGCCTTACCACCGCTATTGCGGCGTGCCCTTACGGGAAGTACCTATCTCCGAATTCTGATCTCCAAGCTAAGGGGCAGAAAAATAGGCTTCAAAAGACTCAAGAGTAACATAATAAAGAAATAAGTACCCACATTCTACTATATAATACTATTAAAGCTATTTAAGCCTTTTCATGGTATCAAATGAAATAATAATATTTGTAGCCGACGGGCATGGGTTTTGGGACCTCGCAACGGAAACTCGTATTATTTTTTACGTTACGTACTTTAATTTTTTTTGAAAACAGATCTAGAGAAACATGGAATAAAAAAAAAACACATTCGAAATTCAGTCACAAATCCAACATGGCCGGCACTTTACGAGTGCGGCCGGAGACCCTTCGCGTTTTGCACTCCAGGCTGATCTCTCTAGGTATCTGCTGCGGCGTAGCGGCAGAAGCAGAGCGCGCGGGAGATTCTACGGCGCGTGATTGGTCGGCGCTATCAGTGAGGCCAACATTACTGGCTTGGGGTTGCCTCGTTATATACTCCCCCTCTAGATCACGATAACGACCTCGATCGTGGTCTAGCCCTATATTAATAACCTCACGAATGGGTTGCAAACGAGGTCGGCCTCGTTTTTTCTTAGGATCTAATGGCCGGGTGCACTCATCTATACGTCCTCTAAAAGGGGTGAGTTGATTTGCGTGGAACTTGCCCAATATCTCGCAAGGATTCTCATTAGATGCGATTAGGTACGTTGTTGGACTCAATTTTTTTTTCACAACGTACGGCCCATCCCTCTTAGGGAAAAACTTTGCAGTTTTTGACTTGCAGGCGTCGCTCAGCTGATGGGTAGCCAATAAGACCTTGTCATCCTCATTAAAAATTTCTCCTACTCTTCTCGAATGATAGGCATAAATCTTTCTTTTATCTTACAGATTCTCCACTCTGTCTCGAATTTCACTTAATGAATTTAAAAATTTTTTTAGGTATGGAGTGATTTGTGGTACGAAATTATCTTTTTTAAGAACCGCCCTTGGATCGTTGTATACCTCCAACGGCGACCTCAGCTCGCGTGCGAACGTCAAATATGCTGGAGTAACACCAATCGTTTCGCACACGGTGCTGTTCATGCTGAAACGTATTATAGGTAAGTTGCTTGGGCCATGAGGGGTGATCGGTACCAACCAACAGAGCCAATTTGGTCTTCATATCCCGGTTTTTTCTTTCCGCGGAATTGGCTTCTGGGTGGTAGAAGGGTATCAAGTCCTGTGTAATACCAAGAATGAACATGCACTTCTGCATGACTGCTGAGACAAATTGGACACCATTGTCCGAAATAATGCGATATGGTAAGCCGAACCGAAGAAAGTACTCTTCTATGAGTACTTTAGCGCAGGCGACAGAGGTTGCTTCTTTGAGAGCATATAACTCTACCCATCTTGTCGCGGTATCTTCCACTAACAGTATCCACTTCTCCCCTTTTTCACCCTCTGGCAGTGGTCCAAATAGGTCAATGGCCAAGACTTCATTGCGCTGGCTGGTTTAAAATAGGTGTTTGAATCAGATCAGGTGGCTTTTCGTTTGTCGCTTTATAGCGTTGACACGAGGAACACGATTTTACGTAATCTGCTATTATTCTTCTCATGCCAGGGAAATAATAATTTTGAGCAATTCTCTGGTATGTTCTCTCTATACCAGGATGACCTGCAATTGGAGCATCATGACATTCTCTGAGAGTCTGCTCACGCAAGCTTACAGGCAATACTAATTGCGGTGACTCGTTGTCTGTATCTGGGTTATAACGGTAAAGGATACCCCGTTCCATAAGATAACCACGTTCTGTCCAACGACGAGAGGCAACTTCCTCTGAATCTTCTAATTCCTTCATGATTTTATTTAAATCCGGGTCGGATTCCTGTGCTGCGCGTAACTCAGTAAAATCTCGCGTAGGCAAATCTATAATAACGGAACATATTCCGCAGGATTCGCGAGACTCATCTGAACAGGCCGGGCGGCTGAGTGCGTCAGCCACCACATTTATTTTCCCGGGAGTGTATTCAAATCGGATGTCATAGGCCTGAAGTTTTAGTGCCTTTAATGAAAGTAACCATTTCAAGGGTTGGTGATCACTGGCTATAATTACTGGATGACCATCAATGTAACCACGCATACGATCGACAGCCCAGACGACCGCCAGAGCCTCTCGCTCCGTGGTCGAATAATTCCGTTCCGGTGTTGACAACAAACGGCTAGCAAACTCGATGGGTCGTTCTTCATTCTTTTCACCCTGAAGCAACACTGCGCCTATCGCATAGTTGCTCGCATCCGTGCGCAGGATGAAAGGCTTGGAGTAGTCGGCCTGTATGAGGATCGGTGCTGACGTCAAAAGCTTTTTCAGGTTAATGAAAGCTTCAGCCTGTTGTCGTCCCCATATCCAAGGTTGATTTTTCCTCGTCAATCTTGTCAGTGGCTCTGCTACCTCGGAAAACTTTGGAATAAATTTCCTGAACCATGAACACGTTTGTATAAATGTTCTGAGGTGTCCCAGTGAAGAAGGCTCTTTCATGTCTAATATAGCTTGAATCTTTCTTTCATCAGCTGAGACTCCTTCTTGAGAGATCACATGGCCTAAATATTTGACAGACTCTCTTGCAAACACACATTTTTCACGGTTAGCACGCAACTTGAACTTCATCAGCTGATCAAAAGCAATTTTCAGGTCTTCCAGGTGTCTTGAAAAATCCCCCTGCGTGATAATTAGCAAATCGTCTAAATATCCGAGTATTGTAACGTCTTTTAGTGCTGAACCGGATCGCATTCTGTCTATCAGACGCTAAAAAGTAGCCGGTGCGTTCTTCAATCCGAACGGCATTCTTTTGAAACGAAATGTGCCGAGAGGTGTCACGAAAGCCGTTTTATCCCTATCTTCTTCCTTAACTGAGACTTGCCAGTAGCCTGATCGCAAATCTATTGTACTCATGTGACAACGTCCACGTTTAGTAGATTGCAGCAGTTCATCAATGCGAGGCATTGGATAGACGTCCGACTTCGTAATCGAATTTAACTTTCGATAGTCGACGCAGAAACGAAAACTACCGTCACGTTTAGGTACTAGCAGGGCTGGGGCAGCCCACGCAGATTCATAATCTTCAATTATATCTTCAGCCAGCATTTTGGTAAGCTCTTGCTGCATAATTTCTTTCTTTCCAGGTGTCAGTCGGTATGGGGGCGTCGCTATTGGCGAATTATTTCCCGTGTCTATATGATGCTCCCCATAGGGCGTCGGCTCCCCAATCGGATTAAACGCCTCATGAAAATCCGCGAGCAATTGGGCAAGCTCCTCACGCTCCTCATGCTCTAAACCTACACCCTCGTCATCGCGTAAAACATTCATCGCGGCATATGAATTTACACGAGGTGAAAAAGTTTCTGAAATTAATTTATACTTTTGTTCACAACTATCCGAAAAATACCAAAGGCGTCGTTTAAAATCGATAACAAGACCGGCTTTGTTAATAAAATCGATTCCTAAGAGGGTTTCATTGTCTCGCGCTTCGGGGAAAATTATGAACTCGGTCGACACTATTTTATGAAAAAGCTTTACCTCTACCTCTGTAACAAGCACATCCATCAGGCGCGTGCAACCATCCGCCAAGCGAATGTTTCTAGTGCACTGTTGTAAGGAATGGCCATTCTCCTTTAAAACGCGAAAAAGTGTGTGACCGGCAATACAGCCCCTGGCACCCGTGTCCAGTAATGCAGTTCCATTTTTCCCCAAAATACCTATATGCATCAAAGGTCGATTATTATTAGGCTCCCCCTTAATTGGACCTCCCAGAGTCCGACCCTGTGCAGACGCGAAGCGTTCCTTACAGTTTTGTAGTATGTTATTATTATTAACATTTACCGAGCTTAATCGTAAACATTTATGAACACTATCCTTTGAACAAAATAAACATAAACAATCACATTGAACCTTAAATGATTCTTGAACATTTTTATTATCTTTGCAACATGATAAGGGAACATTATCGTTATCATCTGGTTGAATTAAATTACCAGGAGTTAGAATTGAACTTTCGAATAACGTAGTGTCCCTAATATTACCAAAACACACATTTTTACAGACATTAGTATACCGATTATTGCGTAAATTATTATTAATTTGAGTTGAACTTACGAATAACTTAGTGTCCCTATAATTATCAAAACACACACATTTGCCGACACTAGAATACCGACTATTACGCTGTAGTTCAGTAACACAATCACAATAAAGTTTTAAGTGACCACCAGCGCTGCAAGACGCTGGGTTACCTGTGGTACCGGCAGGAACGATGTGGGGCGGGCTCGGTGACTGCCGAGCGCGCGAAACGCTATCCGCGCTCGCGTTCGGTCGCTCGGCAACGGGCGGCCTCGGCGCTGATAGCGCGACCGCTCGTACTCTGCGGGGCCAGCGCGGGTGGCGGGGCGCGGGCGGCGATCGTTTTACGCTCGCACGTCGAATCGTTATCACTTATTCCCGTAACCGAATAAAATGCATCCGAACTAGATTTACACTTTTCGCACTTCGATTTTATCACGTTAGGAGCACCGCATCCATAACACTGAATACCTTTATTTTTGTTTTCGTTATTGTTACTTTTCCCATTGTCACTTTTTATGTTATCATTTTTATCACTTTTCTCATTGTTTATTAACTTTTTACATTGCGATTTCTCGTGTCCCCACTTCTTGCAATAAGTGCACGACCGTCTTTTGCGAGTGTCCTTGTTATCACTTGATGCCGGAGTTGAAGGTTCGTCGGCGACGGCAGGTCGATGACCGGCGCTTGGATGCGCCAGTGCCGGTGTCTTGTCACCTGCGCTGTCTTCTAACGATTCTTCAATCGCTCTGGCACGCTGCAGTAACTGGTCGAATGATGTTATGGAGTTACGATCGAGCTGCTTTTTTATTCTACGATCGAGAAGCCCGTATACCATATCTAGTTCTACTTTTTCACGTAGATCTTCTTGTGGCAATCTCGATAAAAGCGCTCTCGCCTTCGCAATGAATAAATCTGTTTTATCGGAACCTTGTCGCATGGCAAACAAATCCAAATAAATACGAAATGGCGGACGACACTCTCCGAATGCACTTTTCAATCTTTGCATAGCATCCGGCCATGACGTAATGCTGGTCTTAATACCTTGCCACCATAATGCTGCTGAGTCTACGAGCAACATTGACAGCCCTTTAACAGCATTTTCGTCTGAAATTTGTAGGCAGCTCTTGTACACCTCAATGGCGTCGATAAACCCATCGACGTCTGCTGACGATCCGTTGAATCGTGATGTGCACTTTGAGAAGTTCGCGGCGGGCGTAGTCATACTCATAGACGCTTCAGGTGCCGGTGTCGAAGTCCTGACATCCTGGATAAGCCTCGCGAACATCTCCGCCTGGCTCTGCTGGAGTGACTGTAACAGAGTTGTGAACTGGCCCTGGTCCATGGTGATGGACGCGGCTTCTGTTTCTTCATCAGCTTCTGATCTTGTCTTCGGGCCTTTTCTTCCTTTCATCATTACCGTCTAATGCAGGAGCTAGGCCAGCTGGGCCCACGTATAGGTAGGTACTTGTAAAAAAAAAAAAAACCGAGCACGTGTCGACGGAGGCCCCTACTGTTGGGACGCCAAATGTAGCCGACGGGCATGGGTTTTGGGACCTCGCAACGGAAACTCGTATTATTTTTTACGTTACGTACTTTAATTTTTTTTGAAAACAGATCTAGAGAAACATGGAATTAAAAAAAACACATTCGAAATTCAGTCACAAATCCAACATGGCCGGCACTTTACGAGTGCGGCCGGAGACCCTTCGCGTTTTGCACTCCAGGCTGATCTCTCTAGGTATCTGCTGCGGCGTAGCGGCAGAAGCAGAGCGCGCGGGACATTCTACGGCGCGTGATTGGTCGGCGCTATCAGTGAGGCCAACATTACTGGCTTGGGGTTGCCTCGTTATATATTATATTATAATATTATTATTTCAATTGATATCAAACACGGCATATTTGTCTCAAATTAATTTTTTAACACAGTACTTTATGGCCACTAGAGGGCACCACATTAGCTTCAATGACACCACATATAGCCTATAACCAGCGAACAATAAAGACGCTTCTAATGGTTACCTCATTTGTCCAATAACATTCTAATAAGTAGTTGAGGAGTTACGAAGAACAGATGAACATACATTTGCTTGTCAAAATCATAACCCTCCTTTAGCTTTGCTGTAGTTAGTAAATAATGTTCTAATCTAAATCAATGAAAATTGGGAGATTGGCTCCCCCAACCGATAAACATGAATTAAAAAAACTGGCAACACTCAAATATTTCGTGTGATGAATGACATTTTTTTATGATGAAAAGATAAAATAATATAACTTGTATTTTGGTTATTTACCGATGATAGGTAATGTGCGTAGTAGTTTTTAGTCGTCCTTTATAATACCGACGCACTTTAATAGTACAAGTCGCGCATTTGACACTCCATCTAGACATTTATATAATCAAAGCTTCAACATTTTAAGCTTTTCTCGTGTTACTGACGTATCAACGCAGAGCTAAAGTACCAATATTAGAACTACTAAATATGGACAGGCTTCTTCTAAGACCAGGCGAGCGCTAAGAAAGGATTTTGAGAAATTCAACATTTCACGAATGAAAAACCCCCACCCTGAAAATATTGAAACCCGTGTAATATTTATCAAAACAAAATATATAAACAACATAGTTATTACATTTATCAAAGTAACGTCTTATTTAGGTGTTGATCAGAATTCATCACTTTGAAATAAATTCGACCAGATTCTATGCTGTAATAGCGAGATGATATTAAGTATCAATGCTTTATGAGTCGTAATCAACAATTTTTTATACGTAGGTAGATTTGTAAAGTTTCTATATTTTTGTGTCCGAGTTCTGCCAAACTGCAAAATATATAAATAAATAAAATATCAATGCCGAGTTTGAAGTTGATCAGACCAAGAAAAAACGTTCGCCCATAAAAACTTTGCAACCCCTTTTTCTTTTCAAAAATCCTTTCTTAGTGCACACCCACATCACTTAAGAAATATTTGTGCAAAATTTCATGGTTCTAACCACTGGATTAGAACCATGAAATTTTGCAATGTACACTGGGTTACAGCTGTATGTTGATTATCAGTCAATCAGTTTCTGCTTTACATATATTGTATAGGTATATAAAGCAGAAATAGTAGATATAGCTATATATCTATTATAGATAATGTATTTTTGGCGGCCGCAATTGGGGTAAAACTGGCACGTAAAGAATAAAAATATAGGTGATACGAAATAAAATTGTAAACATGACGCTTATTCAAAGTTACTTCGTCGGTTTCGTAGCCATCTGTCAAGCGTGTGAAGCCATAAACTAATATATATTGTGTCAAGCTATATTGAAATAATGAATGGACTTAAGTGCCACTTTCAAAAAGTTGAAACAATTTTAGACTACTTTATTTTTCTTGTGAGATACTTCGAAAACAGTGAATTTATTGTATATATTACCATACGATGGCACAAGAAAAAAAAAGAGCCCTTTTTATCTGTCTTGGTAAATATAAATGAAAAATTCTTCACATAACCAATCAAAAGTTGAAAAATTGCTGTAAACTGTTAAGGATTATACCTACTAATCATATATAAAGATAATTTTAATCCAGTCATGACAACACTAATAATCTATGGCAATACTCGCTAGTCTCTGTCACTCTGTTTCTATGTAAAATGGTAAAACGTGTGTTCATATTGTGTTCCATAAAAAGTGCTTAAATACATATTAATACAAGTAATATTGAGTCTAATTTAAAAACAATTAACCAATAGGTTATGGGCCCAGACACTCTAGACTCAATAAAATCGACTTAATAAAAAGCTACGTAAGAGGACGCGACATAATGGCCGCCGACAAGGAAGAAATTTCAATAGAAAAACTCAAAGACATGGAAAGTTTTCACTTATGGAAATTTGAAATACTAGTGTACTTAAAGGCTAAGAGCTGTTATGAAGTTATTTCCGGCGAAGTAAAGGAAAGTGATCCTGGATTTGCAGTGAAAGACGCAGTAGCCGCCAAGGTCATATTAACGACAGTTGAAAGAAAATTAAAACTACAAATTATGCATTGTACGAGTTCTAAAGAAATGTATGAAAAATTATGTCAAATATTCGAAGGTGAGGAATGCAGAAACAAAGAAAGTCTTCTTCAAAACTTCTTCAGCTACAACAATAACAAAAGTGAGAATATCGAACAAATAACAACAGAAATACAGAACATTGCATACCGATTGGCAAAATTAGGGCATAAAATAGATGACATAATGATTATATCGAAAATACTGTCGTGCTTACCTGAGAAATATAAATATTTTGCAACAGCCTGGGATTCCACGGAAGAAAATAAAAAAACTTTGTCAAATTTAATAAATAGACTTTTACTAGAAGAACAAAGACAAGGAAGTGAGTGTGACAAGAAAGTACTAGCCTTTAAAACCACTGAAAAAAAGATAAAATGTTTCAAATGTTCAAAATTTGGTCACATTGCCAAAAATTGCAAAGAAAAAGACACAAATGTGAAAGCCTGTGGTATATGTAAGAAAACAAACCATGCTGAAGACAAGTGTTTCTTCAGAAATAAAAACAAAATCCAAAATAATAAAAATGTGGCATTAGTTACTGAGAATAACATAACAGTGAAAGAAAAAGTCTTTGTTATTGATTCAGGCTCATCGAAACATATGACAAAGGATAAGAAGATACTTAGCAATTATAAAAGTGAACAATCTATTGTTGGAGTAGCAAAGAAAAATGAAGGAATGATATCCGAAGGAAAAGGAAATGTGGTACTGGAAAAATGCACTCTAATGAATACAATGTATGTACCTAACCTAACACAAAATCTTTTGTCTGTGGGACAAGCTACTAAAAATGGATGTGATGTGTTGTTCACTAAAGACAAAGTGACTATTGGAAAAGATTCAGAAATCGTTTTAGAAGGAAAAAGAGAAGAAAATGGCTTATATACAATAAAAATGAAGCCAAGTGCTGAAAATGTTGCTTTAATGGCACAGCAAGGTAACTGGCATGAAAGACTGGGACACGCAAGTAAAAACGTTATGTTAAAATTGTCAAAAATGGCTGATGGTTTTAAAATTACAGAAAGTGAGATAAAAAGACTTGAGGAAACATGCGAAGTGTGTATTGAGGCAAAACAGCACAGATTACCTTTTAATAAAACAAGAGATAGAGCTACTAGAGTATTACAAATTATACATAGTGATGTTTGTGGTCCTATAGAACACAAAACTTGGGATCGACAGCGATATGTTCTGTCTATCATTGATGACTACAGTAACTTTACTAAAATTTATCTAATGGAAACTAAATCGGAGACACCACAATATCTCAAAGATTACATTAATGAAGCCGAGAGGGAGTTGAATGAAAAAGTCTCTATTCTAAGATGTGATAATGGTGGAGAATACACAGGAAATGAATTTAAAACATGGTGTCAAAGAAGAGGAATTAAAATTGATTATACAACTCACTACAGTCCGCAATTAAATGGAAAAGCTGAAAGGTTTAATCGGACATTGTTTGAAAAGGTAAGAGCTTTATTGTTTGAACATAAATTAAATGAAGAAATGTGGGGAGAAGCAGCGCGTACAGCTGTATACCTAATAAACAGATTACCAACCACTGATAAAGAAATAACACCCTATGAAGCATGGACGAAGAAACGGCCAAATCTGTCAAATATACAAACTTTTGGCTGTGATGCCTATGCAAAGAGATTGGGATATCTAAAAAAGTTGGAATCAAGAACGAAATGTCTTAAAATGGTAGGATATGCTCCTACAGGATATCGCTTATGGTGTCCTACAAGAAGAAAAATAATAATAGAAAGAGACGTCATCTTTAAGAAAAAAGAAACATCTGGAAGACAACTAAATATCAGATTAGAAACAGAAGAAGAAGAAATAATAGAAAATACAGAAAATGAAGAAAGAATAGAAACTACAGAAAATGAAGAAAGAATAGAAACTACAGAAAATGAAGAAAGAATAGAAACTACAGAAAATGAAGAAAGAATAGAAACTACAGAAAATGAAAAAAGAATAGAAATTACAGAATATGAAGAAAGAAGCGAATCTACTGAAAATGAAGAAAGAAGACAAAGACAAACCACAGAAGATGAAAGAAATAAATTACAACTAGAAAAGAGAAAAAGAGGAACAAGAATATTGAATGTACCTAAGAAGTTTGATGACTATGTGTTACTTACTTACAATGATGTAACTACTGGGCCAGAAAAAGGACACTGGAAACGAGCTATAAATTCGGAGAAGGAGTCTCTAAAGAAAAACAATACATGGGAAATTGTAGATAAGAAAGAAGCAGAAGGAAGTAAAATATTAAGCAACAAGTGGGTCTTCAGAATCAAAGATGATGGGACACACAAGGCAAGACTTGTAGTACGTGGATTCGAGCAAGGTGGAGTAGATTTTGAAGAAATTTACAGTCCTGTAGTTGGTCAATCCGCTCTGAGAAGTTTGTTTGCCATTGCTGCATCTAATGATTATGAGATAATGACTTTTGATGTGAAAACAGCATTTCTGTACGGTGAACTTGTTGATAAAAATATCTACATGAATGTTCCTGAAGGATATGAAGAACATACAGGCAAAGTATGCAGACTGAAAAAGGCTCTATATGGTCTAAAACAAGCTCCAGTAACATGGAATAGAAGATTCACTCAAGCGATGTTGAAATTAGGTCTAAAGCCAACTAAAACAGACCGATGTGTTTTCACAAATGAAGCTAAGACCATTATCATCTCTATATTTGTGGACGATGGACTGGCTCTTGCGAAAGACAAAGGACAACTACTAAAAATCCTGAAAAACTTAGAAAAGGAATTTGAAATAACAATATGTAAAACACCAGAAACATTCATCGGTTATGAGGTAAAGAAAAATGAAAATGGTATTTTATTGACCCAGAAGACCTATACTGATCAACTATTAGAAAAGTTCAATATGAGTGAATCTAAAATTGCAATAACTCCATGCAATAATGAAAAGAAAACAGATATAGAAAAACAAATTGAAACTAACTTTCCATACAGAGAAATGATAGGAGGATTACTCTATTTGTCTACAAGAACAAGGCCTGACATAGCTCAAGCAGTAAATGAGGCAAGTAGAAAGATTGAAAACCCTACCAAAGAAGATATCATTGCTGGAAAAAAGATATTGAAGTATCTAAATGGGACAAGAGAGAAAGGAATTTTATTCAAAAAAGGAGGATGTATTGATACTATGATGGCTTATTGTGACTCTGATTATGCAAATTGTATAAAGACAAGAAGGAGTACAACTGGCTTCGTAATAATGCTTTCCGGTGGACCAGTCTCATGGTGCTCACGCAGACAACCAATTGTGGCACTTTCGTCAACTGAAGCGGAGTACATAGCAGCTGCAGATTGTTCTAAGGAATGTTTGTATCTAAAATCTTTATTGACAGAACTCTTAAACAAAAATTTTAAAATAATACTGCACATTGATAATCAAGGAGCTATTCAGTTAATAAAAACGGGTTCTTTCAATAAAAGATCTAAACATATTGATGTAAGATTTTATTTTATTCATGAAAACTATGTTAAAGATGTGATTGATTTAAAATATTGTCCCAGTAATGTTCAATTGGCTGACTTGTTTACCAAATCCCTTGGAAATGTAAAATTCTTATTTCATGTCAAACAGTTAATTTCTTAAAGTGTAAATAAAACTTGTGTAATTTTGATATAGACTTAATGTTCTAAAACAGCTGATTGATACAGAAAAATGTAAAGAGTGTAGAAGCTAAATTCGTCATAGATTAAAACTATTGTAAAATGTAGAATGGACAGAGAGTATGTCATGTAAGTAAATAAGATAAGTAACATTAAAATTAGGAGAAGGTGTTAAGGATTATACCTACTAATCATATATAAAGATAATTTTAATCCAGTCATGACAACACTAATAATCTATGGCAATACTCGCTAGTCTCTGTCACTCTGTTTCTATGTAAAATGGTAAAACGTGTGTTCATATTGTGTTCCATAAAAAGTGCTTAAATACATATTAATACAAGTAATATTGAGTCTAATTTAAAAACAATTAACCAATATAAACATGTTTTCTCAGACAACAGTTTTCGATTACTAATTGTATATTGAGTATTTCCGAAAACAGTAAATGAGTTGGTAATCAGCGGGAAATTGACAGTGCAACCAGCGTTGCCATTTGGCAACTTTGGTTGCCATTTTGGCAACATTTGACCCTTGGTGGCAACCAAATGGCAACCAAGCTCAAATGGCAACTTTTTGGCAACTTATCGACTCGTCGCGTGATCATCAGTAAAAAAAATATCGAATATCTTCGCATCGAATTGAATAAAATCAAATCCTTGAACGCATTTTTATTCCCAATTGAAAACAATACATAATTAGTAGACAAACAAATTGTACCCGTATTTCTACAGTTAAAAGGTCTATTTTGGTGAATCTAGAGATAAAAGTAATTTTATGAAAACTCTAAAACAAAACAAAAATGGAAGAAAGTACCTTTTTTTTTGTACCTATGTGTCTGTGTGCAGTGTGCAGTGCAGTGCAAAGAAACTTAAAGAAAGTGAAAGAGTACTTTGTAAATTTTGTAATATACGGAAGAAAGTTTTCGTGGTTTACAAATACTTTTGTTTTTAAATCTATTGGTAAGTTCCCTTTTTATTGTTTTAATCGAAGAAGCTACCTATACTTATACCTTGAAAAACAAATTTTACTGATTGAATCATCATTCATTCATTATTTATAATCAGCGCCCTTCCCAGGATTTTGGGTACCTAGGATAGGAATAAGACGCTTTTTAAGATTGCTCATAGAGTCATAAGTTAATGCGCATGAAATCGACGAAAGGTACCTAAGTAGGTATTTTGGGGTGCTAGGTTGGGGACCTCCACGCGGTGCACCCTGGGCAACGGAGACAGCAGCGCCTCTCTCCTAGGGCGGGGGAGACGCTGCCGCCTACGGCCAACTTCGACCGAGGCGAGGACGGCCCTGTTGAGGGCTGTTCGGAAGCTTTCCACGAGTCCCTCTGATTAGCAGATGGCACAGTGGAGAGCAAGTAAGGGGGCCATCTCGTAACCGGATATGGCCCAGGGTCAGGTGGGGTGCGAGGGATATGCTCTATGGGTAACCTTACACCCCGGCGTCTTAAGACCCGAGACGGCGTGCGGTTTTAGTCGGTTCAAGCCCGACATAACCGCCCCCGCTGGGCGGCGGGGGGTATCCGAAGGGATTTCCGCGAGAAAAAAAAAAAGTACCTAAGTAGGTAATTTCAAATGCAAAGAGTGTTTTTGGTTTGTCTTCGAGGATTTCAATTTTTATCAGCCAAAATGCAGAGCAATAAACAGTACCCAAGAGGTATAGGTATATGCATAAATATTTTTATTAATATAAAAACAGATTTTTTACAGATTTTTTCTAATGGCAACCTTTGGTTTCAGATGGCAACATTTGAACCTACAAATGGCAACCTGGGCAGATTAGGCTCTGGCAACACTGAGTGCAACAATAGGTGGCTGGCATGCAGGCAAACTTATCCAACCAAAACTTGAAAAAATTGCTTTAAACATGTTTTGAGACTTCCATTCATAATATAATACCTATCTAAACTCCTCAGGCAACATTTGTCGATCACCAATTGCTGAGGGCGTATTTCGGAAAACAGTAAATGACATGAACATTGGTGATCAGTGGGAAATTGACAGTGCAGCAATAGGTGGCTGGCATGTAGGCAATCCGCCTGACTGGAGAGCTCTAGATACTATGAAAAAATATGATGTTCCGTACGATAATCATGCAAGACAGGTAACTCTTGGGCATTTTCAGTAATATTCAAAAGCTATACTTGTCCTTATCATTATTTTGTTTTTCTCATTTTAGATTGTTGCAGAAGATTTCAACCGTTATGATTATATTTTTGGAATGGATGAGGCAAATATGAAGGATCTCAACAAAAGGGCTCCTAAAGGAAGTAAAGCTAAGCTCCTACTTTTTGGTGAATATGATCCTCAAGGCGAACGTATTATCAGAGACCCATATTATGTAAGTATGAATTGTATATTTGTTCATAAATTGTTGTAATCAGGATGAATTCCTTGCAGTTTGTTTTTGTTTTAGGATAGCGATATTCGAGGATTTGAAAAATGTTATGAGCAATCCCTGAGATGTTCAAAAGGATTTTTGGAGAGTTTATAGTAATTGATGTATCTATTTGTAAATAAAATGTACTAATTATATAAAATCATATGCTTCCTTTATTTACCTTATTACTATATACTATAGAGGGATGAAAGCTATATTATCAAAAAGGGTTAAAAACTATGAATAGAATGCACGAAAGAGGATATAGCAAGGGAGTGAAAGATGATAGATTGACCACACTATAACAGCAGGTTTGACATAAGATTAAAGCAACAAATGTACATTTTATTGGACAAGTACCTATATCATTTATTAATAACTATATTATATTTATATTGTGCTTTAGGTTTACATACATTTATAGTTTCATGATTAACCTTGGGGTAGTAATGTTCATTATATTTAGGTACTAAGCATGATTTGAGGAATCTGTAATTGGACTGAAGGTCTTTATGGATCAAAAATTCAAAAAACCAAGCAATGGTATCACTTGGCTCTGTTTGAACATATTGTAAACAAAGTGTGTCCTTTTTATTAAAAATACCAATTCTGACATTTTCTTCCTTGAAAGATGTTGTTTTTTCTTCACATTTATTCTTCGATGGTTCTCTTTTGTTGTTTATATTTCTGTAGTATTCAAAACGAGCATCATCTTGATAGGCTGGTGTGTATGGTGTTTCAATGTAATCAACTGTAAAATAAAATATTATAAAATAAGTAAAAAAGTCTACCTGTAACTAACATATACCTATTAATCTAAACTAATATAAATACAGAAGTATGTAACTCTTGTCTAACGATTATGCTGTTCACACGTAGACTGCTGAACTAATTTAATTTTTTTTTTATTCCACTTTGGTGGTAGGCAAATTGCCATTTACAGCGACAAAGGGTTGCCAAGCAATAGTTGCTTAGTATGAGATTGTATAATGTATCAACAAAGCATACAACATTAATGCACAAACACAAAAAGTTATAACAGATTCTGAATTAGGTATAGATCACTATTCAATTGTCAGTAATTACAAAAACACTGACTTAAACATCTTAAATATATTTATACATTACATAGTAGGATTACTGTCTTGGAAACCACAGTTTGGATGAAATTCTATTTAGATACAGCTTTGCTTTCTTTCTGGGTGTGTGTGGCCTCACCAGACCTTCCAGCTAAGCCGATCTGACCTGCTGATTGGCAGACGAGGTGCTGGCGTAGACTTTCCTCCAGTTGCTCCCATAAAAGTCGTATAAGCCAATGGTGGAGTATGTAACCCCGGGCTCTGTGGTAAAGCCTTGGATCCAGATGTTACCAGGAACAATGATAAGATGATGTTGATAAAGTTTTATTTTTGAAATTAACTAATGCTTGCTATGATTGCTATAAACATGAACAACTTATGCTAGTAATATTATGTTACTCAATCACACTTTTACTGCGGGACGGATTTGACTGAAAATTTTTACGGGAATATATATTAGTTTGAAATTATATCCCGGAAAATTATGTTCCTATGGGTAGCGGCAACGGGATCAAAATTCTACGCGGACGAAGCCGCAGTCAAGTTGTTAGGAGTATTTTCTGCAAACGCCCAGCGAAACTCGTCGCCCAGGTCCATTTTAAACTTTGCATTGACCGTCCATATTTAATAAGAAAGAGTAGGTATACAAGATTCAATAACTTCAAATGCTTACTAGTCAGTTCATCATCACTGTCTAATATTTCTTTAAGTGTTCTTTGATAATTTGATATATTCCTCACTTTCTTGACTTTCATATTAAAATGAAAATACTTAATAGTGTTACAATAAAACTTTCTTTTTTATTTTTAATAGAAACAAAGTAATTTTTTTTTAATAGGTACATACAAACTTAACAAAGTTGTGATTTATCCTAATTGTTTGAAGAGAATATGGTACAAAGACAAAATACTTTTTTTCCTGTGAAGTTCTCCTTTTTTCTTATCAACTCAATATATTTAGGGGACATTCTTGCCAGTGTCAAATTGAAAATTTCCCGATAATAAAGTATAGTTTCATCGGCGGCGTTTGAATGCAATATAGACATAGGGTTTTACTTTGACTTAGATGAGGAATATATTTATAATAATAAATAATATAATAATAAATAAATATAATAATAATTAAAAAGTTATAATATAAAGACGTAAGCATTTAATAGGCAATTTTATATATACATTGTTAGATAACGATAATATATATGATAGATCGTAGGGTTCTCTACCCTACGATCTATCAGCATTAATCAAAATATCGAGTATAATTAGGTTACATAAATAGAATATGCATGATATTACATTCATCCAAAACACACTCACATAGAGATGAATCGCGCACCCTTGGCTTTGCAAGATGTCCTTCTATACAAAACCTGTATGCTTCTGACATATTATTAGGAATAAATTAGATTAGTAATTCCCATGGAATTCCTCATATACCTATCTTGTGATAGAATGATTTTACATACATCCGGCATTCCGGACCGGAATTTTTGAGATTCTGAATTCGTAAAACATCCGTAATTTCGAATCCTATTATATTCCTGAAGCGAAAAGGAGTGCGGTTAGTGTTAATTCCGACTCCATAAGTACATCTGCATGATCCGTGTAATCTGTCTTTGGGTGACCACGTTTTACCAACTATTAGATAATCTGTGGTTTTATACTAAGGTTGGAATATATTTTGTAATTAATTTCTTTGATCATGAAACTTAAATGATATTTACGTGTCCACTATCCGACCAACAAGCTATTATAAACTAGCTGATTCCCGAAGCTCAACCCGCGTGGAGGACTGTTATCGTTTTTTGGTCATATCTCCGATTCTACTTAACCAAATGCATCCAAACATATTGCAGATTTTAAGTTTGACCAAAACCCGGAAATAACTACATCAAAATCCATTCAGAAGCTTTTGCGTCCATCGCGACCAGACAAACAGACAAGAATTCAAAAAAATATGTTTGAGTTCAGAATAGTTCATTTAATATAACCGGGAATAACACATAGGTTACTTGTAGCCATGGAATAGTTTCCCATGGGAAGCGGGAATGTTTGCGGCAGATATTGTGGGGTATTTTTTTTTCTAAAAAGGATTACATAAACATGCTGCGATGCTATTCATCTGCTGATCATATAAATTCAACAACTAAAGGACAACAAAAATTCAACAAAATTTAGTTACGAGAACACCTTTTCCTAAAAAATGTGTTCTCTTAACAAAATTTTCGATATTTTCAACAAATTTTTATTACGAGAATACCTTTTTTGAAGTTTGGGAGAGCGAGACTAGATTGAGACTGCATTTTGAACATCTTTTTATTACCATAATTGGCCCTCTGCTTACACTTCTTATTAGAGGAAAAATACTCTCAAGAGCGCTTTAAGCTTTATGTATACTCTAAGTAGTAAGTCTAAGTAAGCGGTAAGTGTTATAGGAATATATTCTGTGCTTTAAGGTCCCAAGCAAGAAGCTTATAATTTATCTTACGCTGGAGATGTCACGTGGGAATTTATCTTGAAGACGAGTTCATTGACCCCTGTTATGTACTCTATCCCTCTCGCACACTGTCTTAAATTGCCATGATTAGTACAAAATATGTCAATCAAAAAGTGTCAAAGTTACGCAACGGCAGACTTCTTCACAGCTTCATTTTGAGATTTATGAAAATTCACTGAACATCGTGCATATAAATTTACGGGGCCCTATGGGTATATGGGACCCCATGAAGATCTTACGGCTTGGCGCCCGTGGTTCATTCTTCTTTGTCTTTTTCATAGTTTGGTTCATACAGGCATTTACCGGAGCGACTTTCTGATAGCTATATTACAATTTTATTATTTCCTTTATTAATATAAAAATACATATAAGTTATATTTTTAAAAACATTATATAAAAAAACACATACATTTACAAATATAAGAAATAGTGACCCACCGGCGTCGGGCACAGGGACCAAGCTACCGGTTGTTAGGTCTCCAGAGAGAGGAATCTCCTTACAATACGTGCCGTGTCGAGGAGCACTACCTTCTGCATCAAGCCCTTGACCCAACTGCCTAACGGGAGACTCTTGAGATGTTTATTGAGGCTCTTGGCAATCGGTCCGTGAACCGATACAACTATCGGAACAATAATTGGCGAATCCACACTCCAGATGTCGACAACCTCGTGACCCAAATCTAAATTTGTTTTTCTTTTTCGGCTTTCACACGATTCTCGTCATGTGGAATGGTGATTTCGATAGAATTATTGCGCGGTGCTCTGATCGATCAATCAACGCTATATCAGGTTTCAGGTTTACTGGCTATAATAGTCCTGTCAGTGGTGATAGATCGATTGATCCCAGTACAACGTGATATGCGCATTTTTGAGAACTGCGTCGGGCACATACCTATAGTTAGCTGTTGATGAACAATCTTGGCTACTTGGTTGTCGCCGATGGTAAGACGAGGACAATCAGAAATTATATGTCTAAGGGATTCTCCAGGACGGCGGCACGCCCGACATATGTCAACCGTACCATTCTTTAGAATATACCATTTAATTTATATTCGTCATCACAACTTCGGCCATAATTGCAGAAACAAAACCTTCGGTTTCCCCAAATAGGTCACCGAAGCGTAGCCAAGACAAGATGCTGGTAAATCTATATCAGGCCCATGGAGAGCCCAATAGAAACGTCCATGCAACTCCTTGCTCTTCCATACATCCATACGATCATTAATACCACAGGTTTGCGCCAGTTCTCTTTATCCAAAGCTAGCGGGGTATATCCGTTATCCACCATTACTACATCACGATGCATATCAGATAGATAGATAGATAGAACTAAACTTTATTATACACCAATCAGAATAAGCATATATTGTAAACTTAGTTAACATATGTACAAATGGCTTCATTCATCGCTTTCATTCAGTTTCTTGTGTAGGAAGTATTCCCTGAGGTTACACACCTCACGGTTATGGAGGGATTTGGCATTTAAGAAGCCACGTCCTCCGCATTTTCGAGGTATGTACAACCTCATCACAGATGAACGCAGATGATGCATTCAGTATCCAGTAAGAAGCACACGGACTCTCCTATCCAGGGTGTCTAATTCGGTCTGAGTCCACCTGAGTAGGCCGAAGGAGTACAATAAAACCGGCATGACCCAACTTTTAAAGGCGCGCACCTTATTACCGCCTGACAAAAGACTTTTAAGAACTTTTTTCAAAAGGCCAAAGAAACGCTCCTGTAACCGCAATGGTTACCGGAGCGTGCATGCAAGCTTCTGTAATGCCCAATGCCTACGACATACCCAGGTATTTATAGGTGTCGATTGCAGAGAGTTACTAAAGTTGTAATTATTATCATAAACTTTATTCTCTTTATCTAAATTATACTACACTACACCATAGATATAGGAAGAATTATCTATGCACTACACACACTATGTACTATACTTCAACAGCACCATAATTAATTGTACCTAAAATCTTCGTTATTTTACTTTATATTATATTGACGCGAAACACTGGACGTGGACCCTGGCGGTCCTCGTTGTGGCGTAAAGTGGCAACGTTACTATGCCAAAAATAAGTCTTTGAATACCCTCCCCTTAAGTTTAAAACAGAGATGTAAATAACTGCGTGCAACGCAACGTAAAGAAAGTTACATAAAACAAATAAAATAAATAATAATGAATAAAAACCTATTATGGCCGGGCCGTCGTCGCATTGCATATCACTACATAGTATAAAACAAAGTCGCTTTCTCTGTCCCTATATCCCTATGTATGCTTAAATCTTTAAAACTACGCAACGGATTTTGATCCGGTTTTTTTTAATAGATAGAGTGATTGACGAGGAAGGTTTATATGTGTAATAACATCCATTGCACCCGTGCGAAGCCGGAGCGGGTCGCTAGTTTTTTAAAAACCAAAAAGAGATACCTGGCCGGTGCCCGAAAGAAAAAAAACTTCTTCCTATATCTATGAAAAAAACTGATTTGAGAAATTGACATGAGATAATAATGTCAGTTCATTGTCATTCTCATATCAATTATCAAATGCAATGATTTGATTATGATAAAATAACAGATAATAGAAAATCAAATTCTATTCATCATCATATCAGCCGTAGGAAGTCCTGCTGAACATAGGCCTCCCCCATTGACTTCCATTTTGAGCGGTCTAAGTACCTATGTATTTTATTGATGTTTTACATACTGTGTTTTCCTATGGAAAAACTGTCTAATTGTGAAGACTGACCCTCATAGTGGTTCTGTATCTCGAAGATCCTTTTAAAATGAAGAATGAGTATGTGACTCTCAATCACGTGCAAACACATTTAATAACATGGGGTGATCCATTTAATTGCTGTGGAGAAGATATAATTATTTGTATAACTGGAAATCCCGGCATAACAGGTTTCTACATAGACTTTGGAACCCAATTATTTAAAAGTACTGGATTACCTGTGTGTGTTATTGGTGAGTATTGTTAAATACTTCATTATTTGAAACAGTGAATACAAAAACTGTATAATATAATTTTACGGACATGGATTATTTTATTTATTTCCTAATATGAGTTATCCACCCATAATCATAGATTTTTTTTGTAATGGTCACGTGGTCACGACAAAATGACTTCATCTCGCCTGATGATAATCTAAAGGTAAAATCTCAGGAATGGGGGTCACCATTACAGATACAGATAATGCTACAATGATGGCCCTCAGCTTGACCGTCTCACTTATGTTGCTTAAAGTTGGTATTAATTTTGATTTTTTAGGGCAGGCGGGCCATGAACAAGTTCCAGATGAAAAATCTAACATATTGAAAGGACAAGAACATCTATTTAATCTAGAAGGTCAACTTGCACATAAGCTAGAACTTATCAATAATTTAATAAATAAGCAAAGTAGATTACACTTAATTGGTCACTCAATTGGAGCCTGGTTAATTCTTGAACTATTAAGTGATAACCAGAACATAATTACACACCTCTCTTCTGTAAATTTATTATGTCCAACATTGCAAAAAATGGCTGAAACAAAAAATGGTATATTTTTGAATAATATAATTAGAAGATTCCATTTATTTTTTGTATTCTTATATAATTTATCTTATGTATTACCAGCTTTTATATTGACTGTTTTAATAGACATTTATTTAAAAGTGCATTCCCTGCCACAAAGTTATTCTAATCATATAATTCAGTTTTTAAAGCCAACAGTTGGAGAAAAAGTTTTATTTCTGGCCTATAATGAAATGGATATTGTAAAAAAGTTAAACAGAAAGGTTTTGGACAGAATAAAAAACATTACCAATGTTATTTATAGCAGTAGAGATAACTGGGCTCCAATTAGTTATATAGAGGACTTACACATATATCAACCACACATCTGCCTCAAAGAAGTGGATATTGATCATGCATTTGTATTAAAATCTTCAGAAAGAGTTGCAGAAATGGTATCAAGTTTTATTAAACTAAAATTATTTAAATAAAACGATTACTGTTACAAAACAATAATTTAAAATAATGATGTACAACTATTAAAAATAACTCTAAAGAAAACTAAACCTAAAAGAAGGATAAAAATTTACATACATGCATCCATAGAATTCCTCTACGTCATTACCAACTGGTAAGGTTCCCAGAAGGCTGGCAGCATTGCCATGTTAAATGGCAATGCTAATTAATTGTCAAAGATAAAGTAAACAGATAAAGTACACGTTCTGGTCACGTGTAACGTCGATCACCCGCTTTGCCTAATCTTTGTAGACAAAATGGGCACTGGGGCCCCATAAACTCAGTGTGCCAACCCTAAATGGCTCCTACTAGGTTGGAGTATTCATGCCCTTTGAGGCTTTCTGCAGATGCAGCAGCAGCGCCGACACTGCCCTCTATGGTTGAAAGGCGTGAAGGCGCAAGGGTGTCTACGTACTTTGCGTCCCATAACAAAGGCATTTTCCAAGGCAGCAACGACATACCATCCGGTTTTTTGCCATCGTCATGTACCAGCCCATTAGGTTCACGAACAGTTAGCACAGCAGCGGTGACATGAGCACGGCGGATTATGTCGTTGCTAGCGTGTCGCGATATACGGTCTGCGCTTTTGCTGCATTAAGGCCATGGTGCCCAAGACTCGACAGCTTCACCACAGTGGCAATAATGCGGAGAAACACGTGGCGCTCCCATGCGGAGGCAAGTGGCAAGGCGGAAAGTAGTATCGTCCAACATGGTAACTACGTTGGGCGATTGAAGTGCCTGGATCCAGAGTCCTGGCCTCCCAGCCAACAAGCGCGCACGCTCTGAAACATGGGTAGATTATTTACTAAATTATCTCTTACCAACTTGCAGAACGGCGCATCCCATTGTCTCTGGAAGAAAAGGTTAGCAGGCAATTCAGTATTGGGACAAGCCACCTGCCAAGCAATTATGGTATCGGCCTTGCACGATACCTTTTTTCTTTTTTTTCGCGCGGAAATCCCCTCGGATACCCCTGCGCCGGCGGTTATGTCGGGTTTAAACCGACTAAAAACTGCACGCCGTCTCGGGTCTTCAGACGCCGGGGTGTAAGGCATTTCCCTCATACCCCGACTGGCCATGGGCCATCCCGGTTTCGAGATGGCCCCCTCGGGTTTGGGACCCGCGGTGTCCCCGTCTTGCCCCGGTTTGGGGGGAGGGGCGTGCTAGTCGCCCCGCCATCCCGGCCTGCTTCTGCTGGGGTGACAGGCGGCACCCCCAAGCCTGCGCTCATGGAGGACGGAAATGCTGGTAGGCTAACATCGGAAATTTTGCGAACACCGAGACCGCCCAAGCGAATTGGTCAGGACGCTTGGAGCCAGGCTCGGTCGTTCAAGGCCACATTAAATATTTTGCTAAGGGTGTTATGGATACCCGGCGTGGGAGCTGCCGAGGCGGGCCCACCTGGCGGCCCTCGGAGTGGTAGACCTCACACTCGGCGTCTTGCGCACAGCGATGTTGCGAAGCGTGACCAAGTGGGCTACCGCCGCCTCCTTTTGCGAACAAGTGTTCGAGAAAGAGTTGGCGGAACGGGTCTGGGAGAGACGCAGGTCTCTCCAGATCCGCAGAGCCCGTGAGGCGCTCAGGCATCGGAGGTCGTTGAATGACCTCCGTCCTCCATGATTGCAGGCCTGGGGATGACAGGTGGAGCCGCCAGTCACCCTAACAGAAGCAGGCCGGGACGGGGGCACGCTGTGCGCCTTCCTCTTCCCGGGGACAAGACGAGGACACCGTGGTCCCGATCCGACATACCCCCCCCCCCACTGGCCGGCGGGATATCTGCAAGAAAAAAGAAGGGTGTTGTGGATAATGTTGACAATTTTTGCCAAAACTGGGATGATCGAAGTGCATGAGTAAATTTAGGGATAAAAAGACATAACCGAAGTATGGTGAAAGCTGAATGAACACTATTTTTTTGTAAAGGGGTTGACTAAAGAAGATGGAAAAAGACTTGAGATGTGATCTAAAAAAGCGAAGCGGAGAATTATAGTTTTCATGAGATGATCGATTACACGGTAATCTTAAAAAGAAAATAACCCAAAGTAGTTAAATACACGATATATTCTATTATGTATAAAGTATAGTGTATTTAATTATAGTAATAGTATTAATTACTGAACATCAAATAAAATGATAATCAAGTCCACATCAGCAAGTTCAGTCAACAACTTTACATAGCGTGTTTTTACCGGATTTGACAACTGTCGATTGCTTATCTGTCTACGTTTTGTTTAGGTACTCACTCGTTTCGTATTTTTCGATCCATTGTCAGTGCGTGCCCAATTCATTGTTTCTCAATTTCAATTGCTGCTTCAAAACTGCTTTGAAATTTACGAATTTGTGCACCGATCGCACATGCTTGCTTTCACACTGGACACCGAAGATCATTCACACAATAGACGATAGCTGGATATTGTTGAAGCTATACCTTTTTTTTTTTTTTTTTTTTTTTTATCGTGCGGAAATCCCTTCGGATACCCCCCCGCCGGCCAGCGGGGGCGGTTATGTCGGGCTTGCACCGACTAAAACCGCACGCCGTCTCGGGTCTTCAGACGCCGGGGTGTAAGGTTACCCATAGAGCATATCCCTCGCACCCCGGCTGACCCTGGGCCATCTCACCACTAACAGCATCGCTCATCCTGTCTCCTCTGAAAGCAGAGGAGTACGGAGAGCGATGTGTTCCCGCCACGTTGGGTATTGGCCGACGATCAATGCCAACCCTATGAAGGGGTGAAGGGGAAGCCATTGACCGCCGCCCAGGGTGTACCGGCCGCTCCGATTCCGTTCCCCCCGGACTGCAGCGGGATCGGAATCGGAGCGACACTCGAGGAGGTTACCCAACACACACCCCTGTTGAAGCTATACCCTAGACTTTACCATAACTTAATACCTTGCTTTTCCTCAAACTCAGCTCTCAGATCGTAAAAACTTATGAAACATTCAGTAAGGAACTGATGTCTGAATCTATTAATTAACACCATCTTCAATGAATTAGCCTATTGCAGTCCACTGCTGGACATAGGCCTCTACCATTTTACGCCATAGCACCCGATCCTCCGCCTTGCGCATCCAGTCTATCCCAGCTACCTTTTTCAGGTCGTCCGTCCATCTTGCTGAGGGACGGCCCACCTTCCGTTTACCGATTCGTGATCTCCACTCTAGGACTCGTTTGCTCCATCGGCCATCAGCCCTTCGGCAGATGTGACCAGCCCAATGCCACTTCAGCTTGCTTAAACTGCGAGCTATGTCGGTGACTTTGGTTCTTTGTCGGATGGCCTCATTTCGAATTTTATCCTTCAAAGAAACCCCAAGCATAGCTCGCTCCATAGCCCGCTGCGTGACTTTTAAGTCGTGGCCTAGCCTCACTGTCAATGTCCACGTTTCGGCACCGTAAGTCATGACAGGTAGGACGCACTGGTCGAACACCTTTGTTTTAAGGCATTGCGGTAAAGGGGAGGAGATAACCCGACGCAGTTTGCCAAATGCTGCCCAACCTAATTGGATCCTTTTGGTGACTTCCTTATCGAAGTTGTTTCTACCGAGCTGGATAACCTGCCCAAGGTAGACATACTGTTGAACAACTTCGAGTGTCGACCCTTCGATGGCAATCGGCCTCGGCGGGACATGTTTGTTGAACATAACCTTGGTTTTATCAAAGTTCACACCAAGACCGACACGTCGAGTCCATTTAGGCTGTGCAGCATCTCGCCCAGCTGCTCCAGCGACTCCGCAACTATGACGATGTCGTCGGCGAACCGAAGATGCGATATGTACTCGCCATTTATGTTTATACCCCGCCCAGTCCAATCCAGAGTCTTGAAGACGTCCTCCAGCGCGTTGGTGAATAGTTTCGGGGATATAACATCCCCCTGTCTCACTCCACGCTGTATGCTTATGGGGTTCGTCTTCTGGTCTTGGAGCTGGACGGACATAGTGGCGGTCTCATATAGGCATCTCAGCACTTCGATGTATCGCCAATCAACACGACACCGTTGCAGAGCATCCAGAACTGCCCAGGTCTCGATGGTGTCGAAGGCTTTCTCGTAGTCCACAAAACATTTCACCATCTTCATCTCCTTAAAATTATGGCCTAAGATTGTATGGAATCGTTTCCTTCTCCTTTTGATATAAAGGAGAAGGAAACGATATCCGATATCCCTCTATACTGAAATTTGACTGTTTTCATAGGGATAGGTCCCGGCGTTTAAGGCGAGTACGCGTATTAAGTTGTCAAGGTAGTTAACTAAATTATAAGTAACCGACTACACGTCACGATGAGTTAGCGCCTCAGAGCAATAAACCGAACAATAAATAAGCAATAAACCAATTGGTTTATTGCTCTGAGGTTACCTCTGTAGTTAACCCGAGATGGACGATCAACAGCGCGTTCAAGTTAATAATTCAGAAAGTAATTAAATTCGTATGTAACGAGTTTTTTGGACAAGCTGAAGGATAAAATAGCCAGTAAAACAGGAGAACCCACGAGACTGGGTGATAAACTGGATAAGCAGGAGCAGTAAACATGGCGCAACTGCAACTTTGTTTCATGAGCTAGCTAGAAGATACACAGGAGTATTTCAAAGCAGTACGAATGTAAGAAGAATCCTTTCATTACGAACGCAACGGCTCCGCCAAACTTATACACTTAACTAATATTTAACTAAATCGTGCCTGTCCAAACGTGTTAAGTGGTAATTCACGCCCATCCACATCCCGAAAAATAGACGAAACTCTAATCTACTTATTTTTCGGCACGCTTAATAATAACTTGTAACCTATTACTTAATTAATTATTTACAAGCTTTAAGTCGCTTACAATGAAGTTATTTTTAACTTTATAATCTGTCAGTCTGATATGCGACAGAGAGCACGCTGTGCTTTACAAAACCGAAGCAAGCCGATCTTGCCGGACATTCTCTCCGCTTCCCGACGCGACGTGCCAACTAAAGCGACGTTTATTCTGTCATTTATTTCAAAATTAGCTGTTGTCCGCACTGCTTAGTTCGGAATAGACCAAAGTATTTTCCATCTCATATTATTTCATTATTGATAGTATATTTTATTATAATATATATATTTATATAGGCGAAGACAAATAAAAAAATCAAAGATTATGAAAATCGGTCCATCCGTTCTCGAGTTCATCAATAACCGGACTTCACTACATAGTATAAAACAAAGTCGCTTTCTCTGTCCCTATATCCATATGTATGCTTAAATCTTTAAAACTACGCAACGGATTTTGATGCGGTTTTTTTTAATAGAGAGTGATTGAAGAGGAAGGTTTATATGTATAATAACATCCATTGCACCCGTGCGAAGCCGGGGCGGGTCGCTAGTTATATATATAAGCTGAAGACAGGGCGCTATGGCGCTCATTAGGGTAGACCTATGTCCAGCAGTGGACTAGCATAGGTTGTTGATGATGATGATGATGATGATATATAAATATATTGTACATATAAAGTCCGGTTAGTGATGAACTCGAGAACGGATTTCATAATCTTTGTTTTTGTTTTTTTTGTCTCCGCCTATACTGTGCCTTTTAAGAGTGGTGGTAGTTGTCAGTCAGACTCGAATCGACCAGAACCGCACGCCGTATCGGGTCTCTAATGCCGGAGTGTAAGGTGGCCAAATAAGGCAATTCCCTCGCACCCCGGCTGACCCTGGGCCATCCACGGCTTTGAGAATTGAGATTGAATTAAAAATGCAAGAATAATAAATAATACCTAATTTAAGACAAGATGATTATTTGCTTAAACACGTGTGTAGGTACATACACAGACATGCAAGATACCTATTAAGTTTATAGTGTCCAATCGTGTTTAGCCGATTAAGATAGTGGCGTACAAATATTTGAAAAGAAAATCCGTTTATCATTAACCAAATACAAAACATAATAAAAGAACATGAAAAATAATTGAGGTCAACAGTTTGTAAATTTAAAATATTAATTTAATGTCTAAACAAGGTGTCAAAAAATATAAGTAATACATTAAGTTTTAAAATGTCAAGCTTTTAATAAACATTACATCACGTAGACAACAACAAGATAGCTGGAATTCAGAGAGAATTCTCAGACAATCACATCATCCAAAAAATTCGCAACACTATAAAGCAAGTTTTTTTTTTTCAGGTGTAAGTATTTTGAATGCATTGCGATTTAGCTCCTTCCAATCGATCTTTAGAAAATTTATTAAATATTAAAGGAGCCATACAAAAAATACTTCCGCGCATAAGAGCTGTATTTGCCTCGTGCAAACGAAGCCTACTATTATCACGCCTGTTTCGCGGAACTGTTGTTTCTAAGGTCAGAAATAAGCAAAGGTTGCAGTTAACAAACATTGCAACATGATTTGGTAATGTTAATATTGTATAATCCTGTAAGGTTTTAATTTAAACATAGATCTAATGCATCTAGGCGTCACTATATTTATTCTGGCGACAACATAACTTGATTCTAAGGCAGAATGAATGTAAGTCAGAATTATTAAAAATATGTATTTTTGACTTTCGGGATAGTAAATGTCGTGTTTTTGAATACTCGGAATTTGGTTTTTTAGGAAGTTTAATATTCGGATTTTTTAAATAGATATATATAAATATTTCGGAATTTTTGGGTGTTCCCAGCCTTCCGGTTTCTGTTCGGTTGCTACACTGACCTGTTAAATTTTCGGATTCTTTTTCCCATAAATTCATCTACTGAATGATTAACGCTGATTAATTCAGTACGCTACTTTGCGTATACGCCACCATCGGTCAAAGTAGCAACACCAAAGAAAATAAATAAAGTGGCCATTTCGCTTCCCAGGGCGCACCACGAGTTTTCTAGCCAAGCGGCTTGCTCTGCCTCGAATTTTAACCTCTGGAAAAAGTCGAAACAGATTTATCATCCACATTAGAATAGTGAATATTATTTTTTCCAGTTTAAACAATTTAAATAATAGACAACATATTTTAGATATGTGCAATTTAATTACATAGTTATGCAATAAAAATTAACTAACTTTTTTACAACTTAAAAGATAACATCTGTTTAGGATCATAAAATAGCAGTCAATATTAAACAATTTCATGTGAGTACAGCACATGTGCAGTCCTTGCGTCCTAGAAATTTTGACCAAGAATCGCACTTGTAAGAGTTGGACAATATAAAAATCTCGTGTCACGGTGTTTGCGGTCGCACTCCTCCCAAACTGCTCGATCGATTTGAATTTATTTTTGTACATTTGGTAGGTATAATTCCCCACCCCCATTTTAATCGCGATTTTAGTATTTTTGTACGAACAATACCTATAAATGAACCGTTGTTCATTGATGTGAAGTGTCGCGTCGTGTGACATTACATTCTGCACTTTTATACTTCCGTTCGATTTCTTTGTTTTTAGGGATTTTCTTTAACCGTGACAGAAAATTGGCAACGACGACAACTCGATAGCAATAGTGCTATCGAGTTGTCGTCGTTGCCAATTTTCTGTCACGGTTTTGGCTATGAAGGAGATGAGCTATTGAGTTGCTGTTTTCGGTAATAGATTCGTGCTGGGGTGAACCATTGCAAGATAAAGAAAAAATCGCAAAAAAAAACGTAATCGCAAAATCGAAAATCCCTTGTATTCGGCTGAGCTCGTCTCAGGAATTCAACTTGTTTATTTTTTGGAACGATTAATTGTACGTGTTTACGTCTTTGCTGCACGTGGGGATTTGTGTACGGTAAGTAGGTACTGCTAATCCAAGTATTCCCAGTAATTTCTACTTTGTTATTCGCCAGAGTTCTCTTTCTGATATTGCTTATTTATTCTGTGGTATCTACAATTATTTATTGGTAGATAGGGGGACTATTAATTGCTGTTTATATCATACTAGCTGTGCCCGCGATTTCGTACGCGGATGAATTTAGATTTTCAAGGATTTAATTTTATATGCGCATATCCCTAGTTCGTTTTGTGAACCAAACGTTATATATAGAGTCTGTTACGCCTAATAATATTACCTATCTGCCAGTGAAAGTTCCGTCAAAATCGGCCCAGCCGTTCCAGAGATTATTTAATTCAAACAGACAGACAGAAACTTCAAAAAAAAAAAAATTTAAATCAAACTAAACCGACTGCTGCTAAAAAGACCTAAACAAGTTTGATGCGGTACCCATTTGCAAATTTATTTCATTTATTAAATACTTAATAATTTTAATTTTTTTGCAGCTTTATAGTTTTAATCGTACAAGAGAACAGAATCTAGCAACCACAACACAATCGAAAACTGAACTAGCTACAGAGCCTCCGCTTGTTGTAAGCTCCGTAAACGCTTTAATTCATCATTCCAAATTACATTTAAAAATATTAGTACATGTTTTAAAATCAACTTTAAAAGCTCTTTATTTTGATACTCTACTCGATAAGTTTAGAGTGTTTTTTTTTGACAACATACATTTTAGCGCCCAAAATCCACTGTATAGTTTTGGTTCACAATTTATGTACCCAATGCACCTCGGCACGTCGGAAGATGAATCCCTTTCATTTGAGACCTCATTCATCTAAATCCGTAGGTACCGCGGTTTGGAAGATATGAGGTAATAAAGAATATTACATGCATCCAAGATACGCGCGAGAAACAAAACCCTTGGCAGTCGGGTAAAACTTGTTATTTTAATGTTACAGGTACATACTTTAATTTTATTTATTTGTATAGATTAAACGAATAAGATACAAAAGTGATATTTTCTTGTAAATTTTAAAGGACGGGGCCAGGTAGCTCGGTTGGCAGAGTGACTTGAGACTAGGTTTAAAGCCTGCCCTGGATTTAACTTTTATGTTATACAGGGTAATTAGAATATTCCAGGATTGTACTTATGGTCCAAGATCCCTATCGCCAGAATTCACGGATTTTTATAAACAGTAATAAACAAGGCATGAAACAGTGTACGTACCCCGAGTGTGTGCATACCTACTAGATTTTCCCTGCGGCCATTTGTCAGTGCTAGAGGTAGGTTAGGTGCTAAAGGTAGGTAGTTATTTTGTTAAAAATATATTCCTGAAGTTTGCTATAGGTACGTTAATTCCTTCCTTGTTGGCGGCATTATCGAATGGGGTATAAATGGCACTCGAATACAGGGAGAATTTCTCCCCCAAAGTAAACAGGTTTGATTCCTGGCTAGGTATCGGTTTTCCAAAATCCAAATTATGCAGTTTTCATCAAAATCGGGCTCGCCAGGAATCAAACCCGTTGAATTTGATAAAGGAACACCCCCTGTATCATTACACAACTCGATAGTGCCGCTAATAGGGAACGAATTCTGGGAAGCAATAACATACGGCAAACCTTATGAAAGATCTAAGTTTCAACAAAATACTTATTCTAGAGATTGCAGGTTTCTGGTAAAAGTTAGACGGAAAGTAAATATAATAATAATAATAATAATGGCTTATAATGAATTTTGACAATGACTACTTTCCTAAAATGACCACTTTCTTCAAATTACTAACATTGATTATGAAAATGACTACTTCTTGAAATGACCACTTGCCTGAATGACTACCTAATCCATATGACTTCTGGATTCCGAAGAAGACCAAGCACATGGCATAAGTATAGTACATGGCCAAGTTATACTCTACAGATCGAAAATTCTGGTTTTTCATTATCTCTATTTTTAATATGATATGATCACAAAAATGGGTACAATCAGTTACAACAGCTTTTTATTGTCTTTTTTAACGTTTGGAGCACCCCACGAGCTTCACCTCACTCGAGCTAACGAAGGAGCATGTCTGACTCTTACCGACTAAAAATCACAAGGTGTTACTTTATGGTTGTGTGTGTACATGGTGGAACCTGGTATACACTCGAAATGAAATCCCTGGAACCCTGACCAACCTTGGCTGCCAATTCCGGCAACCCCTGTTAATACCCCATCTATACAAATATCATTACCGTGTCTCGATCTGACAGACTGACTGATTCATCAACGCATTTTGCTAATGTGACATTTTCAGATGAGGCGTTTTTAGAATATGACTATTTGCAAATATGGCATTTTGCGCCGAACCTATTTCAGGAAGTAGTCAATTTAGGGAAGTGGTCTTATCCGGAAAGTAATATTTTTAAGAAAAGTAGTCCTTTCAGGAAAGTTGTCATTGTCGACCCAAAGGCGTAAAAATCAGCACAACAAATGAAAGTAAACTTCATACTATTCTTGCCTACCTCTAGCACCCTGATTACTGAATGACCGATGGGACAAGCTAGCAGGTATGTTTATACATAAGGTATATTACCTACATTACTTTATCCCATACATTTTATTATTGCACAAATTAGCGAGTTCTGGGGAACCTGGGATCTTACTCTAATAGTAAGTTAATTGACAGTGCTTTTTACCACAATTCCAATTATCGTAATTAAATAAACCCCACAATATTACAACTCTAATCATTCGAGCATGCGATTCTCACCAAAAAGTCAAAACAGCAAAGTGAAAATTTGTATTTGGTTTTTTATACATATTGAACTAAATTTTTTTTTTAAAGAGCATTTATAGGTAGTGGGAATGCCAAATACTACCTCTTTTTGTTTTCATAATATACCAGGTTTATAATTGTATTAACATATAAGTGCATTAATGTAATGCTATAACACCTTTAGCAAGTCTTGATATTTTTTAGAAATAAAAATGATTATGTATATAAAAGTTGTCTTTAATTTATTAACTTTTAACCGACCTTACCAATATATTCCTAAGCATAGCCATAGTTCCTGTTGAATACCTAGTTCCAAGTCTAAATCGCATCAAATTTGTTGTGTATAGACAAAGCAACATTCTATTATGTATATGGATATTAAATCAAACTAACAATAATTGTAAAGTAGGTTATCGATGATATTCAGAGTTCAGTCAGGCTTCTGTATGATAAACATTGTAAAATATAACAACAACAAAAACCTAGAATATAATGATACAAAATATATTGTTGCTTCAATATTTTAAGCCGACTTCCTGTATCATTCGTGCAACCTGCGTAGGTCTAGGTTTTGGTCAATAAATTCATAATACCTACACATGGCAACTGTTTTATATTTTTAAGTACATCAATAAGAAACATGCTTACATGAAAATAAATGAATAGATAAACATATATTAATTTTAACATAATTTTATTCTATTTAGACATAGTGTACCTAACTGTGATGACGAAAAGGTTGCTTTTGTAATATTTTGAACTTTCTGAGGATTCATTATTTTATTTAGCACTGATAATGCTGACTAGTGAAGAGTACTTCATACAATATTTTTTATGATGGCTGGTTTATTCGTTAATTGAAGCAATATTAGGATGTAGAATGTAAAAACAGTGGCTACCCATTCCAAGTTTGCTATCACACAAGCGAGTACCTGAGAACTATAAACTTATATCTTGAGATTTATTTTCCTCTCCAAAAATTATACCTGAGACCACATATAATTTAGTGTCAGATATATGATATTACCTACGTATAGAAAATTAATAGATTTGGATATTTTGAATCATGCTTATTGAATATATGGAATTTAAAGGAAGATGAGATTGGCAAACAGCCTTCATGTTTAGTCAAAATGCAGGAGAATCGCCTTCGCTGGTGCGGTCACGTACTTCGGCGACTGCCGGCTACGTGGGTAACAAATGTCTGACCATGCCGGCTTCGTCGGGCTCCGGTAGGAGGGGTAGACTCAAGAAGTACTGGCTTAGCGTCGTAGAAGATGACAGGCGTGACAATGGTCTCACTACCATGGATGCCTAAGACCGTGTGAAAGTAGAGAAGTAAAAACCCGGAAAGCAGACCAAGGACTCTGAGGTGAAGTTTTAAGGCTTGATATTATAAAGCAAATTTGAAGATGATGCTGATAAGATTGGCAGATTCACGGATCGCGCCAATCGTTAATGATTTACAGTAGTACAGACTATGTGAACGAAAGCGAGCAAAGGCTAACGATCGAGCAAGTGTGGAAGTGTAGTAGATACTATTATGTATTCCGAGGTGGAAGTCACAGTGAAAGCACGTGAACGCAAACGAAAACCTTCGGTCACACTTGTGGTTAACGGTACAAAAAAAATAAAATAACCTAACGTTAAGAGCAACCGAAAGCCAATTTAGATGCAGCAGTTGCACCAAAACGAACGTCTCGGACTAGCGCATAAAATATACTAGCTGCGCCATCCGTGCAGTCTAACACGTGTCTCTTATTTCTGATATTAAAATGGATATCTCGTTATCTATTATTAGTATCCAATATCATAAAAACTAAAACTCATTGTTTCATATTTTTGAGATTATCTACCACAGATATATAGGAATAATTAAAAATTATAAAAATCGTCATAAAGTTGAATACTCACCCATTTATCTACCTAACTAGCACTAAGTTCGATTAGATCAGACAGCAAATGTTATCGGCAACCACTGAATTTATGTGGAATTAGGTATATTTCATTATTTCTGTGTGGAATGTATAGATATAAACTGATCAATGACTATAAGAATGGATTTCCAGCCCAATACGGTAGTAATAAGTAGTTCTGTATTATTACTTGAAATATCAGATTGTGATATAACACTATAAATAATTAGGTATGTTTATTTCATATCTAAAACTATTTACAAATTATGGAAGATGCATGGATAGGTGTCAATATGCAAGGTACCAAAATATGAAACTATAAAGCTAATTGTGCGTTGAGTTTTTGGTGTACCAAATAATGGCGGGAACTAGTCAAATTTTTTTTTCAACTAAACTGTTCTGGAATTATGTTCTACAAATAAAATATTGTTTACATACCTTCAAATGATCAGAATTTTTAATTACGCACAACCTCCCGAAGTAAAAGATAACTTTACAATATTCATGAAAAACATTCATAATTTCATATCATAACACGAGCATACTTTTTATATTTATCAAATATATCATACAGTACAATAATAAATTTTGAAATCTTATTTACTAAAGGGATACAAAATTCGCACTAATAATACTCATACATCGAAAAGGGACAACACACCGTACACAAAACGAATACTTCATCACCACCGCCGGCCGCGACAATGGGACTGTGTCGGCACTCCTGTTTCATCTCTCACATCAACATGTGGTCTCCAACAGAGGGTCCCCCTTCTTTCCTCGGTCACCGTCGACTGAGACACCTATCGTCTTCTGCGAAGCGGATTTATACAAGCGCCGGGGGCGGTCCTCGTCGTCAGAGAGCGTGCGGGGCGCGGCGCGGGGCCGCAGGCGCGCCGGCGAGCGCCGCGGCGAGCGGCGGGGCGAGCGCGCGTCGCACGTGCACTGCGCGCCCAGCGAGCGCGCCGCGCGCGCCTGCCGCGCCCACTGCGCGCGCCAGCACTCGCAGCTCTCGTTACCGCACGACTCGCACGCCACGGGCGACTTTCTCTCCAGCTTACCTCGCTTGAACGTGGAGCTGTCCCGCTTTTGCTCGGTGTCCGAGGCCGTGCGATTCGGGTCCTCCCGAGACCCTCTTCTCTCTCCAGACGAATCGGGGCACAGAGTCGCATTCTTCACCCAGGGATCGAGACCGCCGCGGCCTCCAGTCCGACCGCGTCCGGCCGTGTTCAAGTCGACTTCGCTCATCTTCTGCCACGGGTTGCCGAGGACGGAGACCGCGTCGCTGGCGGAGCGGTCGCGGCCGACGAAACGTCGCGCGATCCCGACGTCCGAGCTGGCGAATGTATCGTCGAGGGCGACCATCGACGCGTCGGGAGACGAGCGCTCGCTGCGCACGGCGCGCGGTGCGGCCGCGCTCACAAACAGAGGCCCGGGCGCGGGCGCGGACGCGGGCGCGGGCGAGCGCGAGAGCCGCGACGGCGAGGGCGAGGCTCGCGGCCGCTCCGACTGCGAGCGGGCGCGCGGCGTGTGCGTGCGGCTGGCCGGCGTCACGTCACTCAGAGAGCGCAGATGTATCCGTCTCCGCACGCAAGTCGGCGAATCCGTGTCGGTTACATTTATACTGATGTTATGCGCGATGGAGGGTTTTTGATCGGCAGATGCCTTTTCGTTATTGTCCGTTTTATTATTTTCTTTGTAATTGTGTGGGCTCACGGAGCCGTTGGCGTTCGCAGAGTTTTTGGTGGGGCCGGCCCGACTAGGCCCGGCCCCCGCTAGCTAGAGGAGTCTCTCTGTCGCTGAACTTGAAGTACCGGAGCTCAGTGTTGATGCAGGATTTTGGTCGTCACCTAGAATATACTATTTTTTAATAAATATAAAACATAGTATCGTTCTGACTCCTAACTAATCACATAGATAAATATCTAGTCAGTGTAGTCATGTTGTTTGCTTAGGTTTCAAGTAGCCTTCACGGTTTTTATCATTTTTGTTGCATTAAATGTCATAACTAGATCTATAAATATGATGAGTCAATATTATATATTTTTAGATCACCGTGGTTATTATTAATGAAATCCAAATCTATAAAATAGTTACAGGGTTCCATTAGGTGAGCACTGAGCACCGTACACATGGTTGACGATCGAAGAAATCAATCTGCCATATCGCTGTATAACACTGGCACGCCGCGAAGTAGAGTGCGAGTTCGTTAAAGATCGGCTTGCTACAGTTTAGTAGAGTTCTCTTTATAGCAGACCGCTCGTTTTTAGCTTAGTACCTACATTAGTAGTAGAGTAGTTGAAACAGTTTATGTTTATTAATGACTAGCTGTGCCCGCGACTTCGCCCGCGTGGATTAAGATTTTTAGGGTTTTAGTTTTTTTGCGCGGTAGCCTAGTGGTATGGGTAATGGACTGCTGAGACGAGGTCTCGGGTTCGATCCCAGGTTTTACCATGGCACACACCAATGACTTTTCGATGCTTTTCGAAGTTATGTGTGTATTTATCGCAGGTTTATAAGTGCCCGGTTAATGGCAAAAGGCTCGCCACCTATTACATTGGGACCTAAACATAAACTGGCGAAATGTGGGTGCTAGCGCCTCTGCCTACCTCTTCGGGGATATAGGCGTGAGTTTATGTTTATGTTATGTTTTTTGCGCGGAATCCTAATTATTTTTCCTAAAATTAATGTAGCCTATGTTACTCCTTGTTATATTACCTTTCTGCCAGTGAAAGTCCCGTCAAAATCGGTCCAGCCATTTCAGATAATAGCCGGAACAAACAGACAGAGAGAGACGGACAAAAATTGTATAAAATGTTATTTTGGTGTATGTACCGTATGTATATTGATATACATGTAGTAAATTTCAATATTACAAACAGACACTCCAATTTTATTTATATGTATAGATGTATAGATTAAAATGAAATAATAACGATTAAACAGACTATTATAACTGATCTTTATCTATTATATATTATATACTATATATATTTTTTCATTTATTTATTTAAATATATTTATTTAAATAAATAAATAACTGATCTTTATCTTTGCCATTTACATTTACAATTGGATTGATATCTTTACAGTTGTAGTTAAAATCGAAGCAAATCAATCTAGCCTTAACTATTTTATTCACCTTGAGTAGTCTGGCCCGTGGCCGGCAGTCTTTGTCAGTTGAGCAATTCTACTGAAACAAAACGTTTCAGCCTCTCTAAATATTGATTGAAAAGTTCAACATCGTTGTGCCCTGCACCCTGTAATTGAAAAAAGAATGTATACAATAAAAATATTCATATTAAAATGTTTTATACCAGCACTATGCATGATAGTTACCTCAACCCATAACGGTTCTACAGCACGCGGACAGCGCTCATATATAGCTAATCCGTGAGAAAAATCTATCACCTCATCTTCAGTTCCATGTATAACTAGAACTGGAGAGGTCACCTTAGGAATTTTGTCGATACTGAAATGGAAAAAGAAAAGTTTTAATAAATTTTAAAATATATTGATTTAAACAACACAATTATCACACTCTATACAGAATGTTCCGGAACTCAGCTTGATACGAGCACTGAGATCGCTCTATGAGGGCTTGTGTCAGAATAAACTGAGTTTGCACACACTGGCTTAACATCTTAAAAGGTGTTAGACAGGGATGTTTAGCTTCGGTGGGGCTGTTTAACTTATTTATAGACTATTGCTTGAAATAACTGCTAGGAAGTACTAATTACTTGACCATCAATGAACTGTACCCCGATGATCAAGTAATATTGGCATCATCGGACCAGGAGCCCTAAAAAGCAAAGGAATTAAAGATAATGTAAGTAAGACGAAATTGAATGTTTTTCAAAGAGAAGAAAGCATGACAAATTGCAAAATTTGGATTGAAGGAGAAAAAGTGACGCATAGCAGTTTTTGTACTTGGGTTCAAAGATTACTTGAGATAGAAAGTATGACTGTGATATTAAGCGAAGAATGTTGACAAGAAATTAAGGGAATAGGACATCGTATATTTTTATGAGCAACCCGAGCGTATTTACAGTGGTACGACTGGCTGTACATAAGAGAGCGCTCGTCTCCACACTAATGCAGGTAGTAAATGTTGGGTCTGGCAAGAGGTTCTGGGCGGAGACTCTGAATGCCGGACATGTGCGGATGCTGCGCGCTCCGCAGCCGATGATGGCCACAGGGTCATCAGGGGTAACGCACGATCTCCTACGAGGCGGCGAGTCTCCTTGCGGAACTCCATGGAATCTGGAGGCGTGAGCCCTTTCGCACGACAATGGGTGGAAAAGGAGGCGCGGGAGCAGGGACGAGACCCTGAGCCTCGAGAAATCGAGGCCGTGCAGTCCCAGCTCTGCCAGGTCATCGTGGCGGAGGGGAAAGAAAGACGTGGGCGACCAAGCGCAGGGCACGCCGTAGCAGCGGCGGTAAGACCCATCATGGAAGACTGGCTAGAGAGGCGACACGGGAGCCTCTCGTACCGACTGACGCAGGTGATCTCTTGGAAGGGGTACGCACTTCAGGGACCACCTGTGTGAGATCAGGAAGGAACCAGCGTCTGAGTGCTAAGCGAGGGCTCAGGTCTGCACACGCTCCGTCAGCGTGTTGGGACGTTAACGGACTGTCATACTAAATTTCGAAGTTCAAAATAGCGATGAACTGTAGCCCTGTGAAACGCGACTCGATGTGGAATACTTTCGCACTACCGTGCTTCGCGGTGCAAAACATTCGAAACTATAGGTATCGATGTGGCGCACTTTCGCACTACCGTGAGTCGCGTTTCGGTACTTTAGGGCTACAGTTCATAGCTATTTTGAACTTCAAAATTCAGTATGACAGTGAAATACGTTCACCGCGGCCGCTGCAACTAACCGCTACTGAGGGTACGTGGCGTGCAAAACGCACCGCTTAGCGATGCCACCCCGCTCGCCACGCCGCGCCCCGTTAAGACCAAAGTCGTGACCAGGCCGTAATGGTCTCACTGCCAGGGATGTCCAAGACCGTGCGAAGTGGAGAAGGAAAAGCCAGAAGCAGAAGGCAAACCCCGAAGTAGAATCGGGACTCATCACTGTGATGATGATGACATTAACGCCAAGCCCAGAGCCCAAATTTATTCTACTATCGGAAGTAAAGTTCGGTATCGTTTCAGTACAAAGCCTATTTCTATTTTAGAATTTCAACTTATCCAAAATGAAACGCTGTTGATGCTTGTAAAGGCGTTGTAATTTGTCTATGTTGAAGACTTTACAATTTACAGGTATCTATCTATCTACCTATACTATTATATAATTGGTTGTATCTGTACCTACATGGGAGATATTTAAAAAAAACTTAGTTTATGTTAAATGAACGATTATGAACACATTTTCTTTTTTAAGTCTTGTCTGTTTGTTTGCGTTGGACGAAAAAACTACTGAACGGACGGTTTTTTCTATTATAAAGGTCTTGGTCAGAGTTAAAATCTGTATGTTTGATTGCAATTGGTTAAGTAAAACCGGAGATATGACCAAAAAACGATAACCGATCTCGCCGCGGGCGGAGCCGCGAGCACAGCTAGTGCAAAATATGAGTAGAGGTGATCGAGAGTAACCTCTGTTCTAATGCGACTTTGCCAGTATAAATTGGAACGCCACAATGAACAATACGTTTCGTATCACCTTGTACGACATGTAATGGATGCAGTATGACGTTATTTTTCATTCTCTTGGTTCTATATTAGTAAACATTGCGATGTAAAGATTATAGTATACTATCATCTTTTGGATTTTAAGTCACAAATTGTGTTGTAGTTCAGGCAAAATATTTTATGTAGTAAAATTACTGGTAAATTACACGTCAAGACAATTGTTTTCCTCCCAAGGCAAAAGCGGCTCAAATATAACTATCAGAATTCATACTTTTGAGGCGTGGTTCTCCGAGACATGATGTTTTTAGATGTGTTTTATAATCAATCCCAAAGGGAAAGTATTCTATAAAGGACGCTTACACCAGTTCACGCGCGGGACACGCACCTTTGAACCTCTATGAGGGTTCCAGGACTTGATAATCAAGTACCCACACTCCTGTCCGCTGATGATCAATTTATGCAATCAATGGTTAATACTATGAAAGGAGCCCCAAAATGCAAAGAAATGCAAGTGAATGTAAGTAATACGAAAGTGATGGTTTTTTCAAAGAGAAAAAAGCATACCAAATTCCCTATTTCTGATTGAAGGAGAAATAGTGAAAAACATTGAATGAAAGTAGAAGAATCGAAAGGCGTATGCCAGGACAGTAACAAGCAAGTAATAATGTGCGTTACATTAGGTACAATAAAAGCCCCTAAATTCTATGCTGTGTGTGACGGAATGTATACATAATCATCAGTGCACTGTTATCAATGATCAGGTTCTTAAGGGAAGGATAGGTAAGTATCAAAAATCTATTACTAAGCCAGGATTGGGATTTTTTCAAACTATCTATGTACTACTACTGTCTAGTTAATTGATCTATTTACATATATATCTAATTTTCGTCGTCGTTGGGTTTTTAGATTACTTTCAGACAGCCTCCCCACCACCCTCCATGTGGCATCGCCGTGGGATGCCCTGTATATAATCTGAATCTCGGTAACGGCTTCAACGATTTTCATGAAATTTAGAGTACATGGAGTTCGGGGGACGATTAATCGATCTAGCTACATTACATTTATAAAAATCGAGCAGAGCTCGGTCACCCAGATATTGTTTTCATGAAGTAAATATTTGAAATTAAATAATCATTATTCTTTGGTGTAAAGCTTATAAACATAAAGAAACTTTTTTTTTTTATGATATTTGTCCTTTTTGCGTTCCTACTTTGAATGCAGTGTATTCAGTCAAATTAGCACTTATAATTTTACACGTTATGGCTCCATAAATATTGATTGACACGTAATGAAATCAAGTTATTGATGTAACAGTATTTATTACGTATCTACGCACGTAGCAATTAAACGGCGAATGATTATTTGAGCCAAACATGTAAACGTTAAAAAAGTGAACCTAAGCCTGTTCGCCTTTTCTGTTTGTCCAGCGGCAGCGCGGACAAACAGAACAGGCGAGAGACGCGGGCGCGCCTCAGACGCATCGAGACGTGTCCGCTGTTAAAGTATATCAAAGAGATGGGGTGCAGACAAGCCGCGAAGGCGTTTCTCACATTTAACTTAGTCGCGAGGGCGCGTGCTCCAAGTAGGATTAGCGCTAAGGTGTCCCTTATATGACCAGACATTTCCCTTAAATATTTTAGTTGACTTAAAATATACTGCTATATGCAATTGCAGCTTTTTATCAACATTACAACCCATGCCGACAGGACCGTTTTACTTCAAAATTTACTGTAAAATTGAGGAGCTATACTAGAGGAAAATAATAAAATATCTACTACATTAGGGAAATTATATATAAAAACAAAATCAATAATGTTAATTAATACTCATGTTTACTTAAATCATTAAGAAAATACAAAGGTATCACGTATATTTCATTTTTATAGTGGCTGCCATACAGTCAAGATAGAGATTTGTGAGTTCTGGCGCACAATGCAGAAGACATTGTTTCTGCTCTTCATTGAAGGTTATCAAACTGTGATATTCTTTAATTTATTAAACTGCTCTCCCTGCCAGTGGTAAAAGGGTGAAATTTTTCCAAAGGGAAGCTGCTGAATAGGAAATCGACTATCGATATTCTGACTTTTACTAGCTAGCTCCCTTCACAATCAAAACAAAACAAAAGGTGTGGAACCTAAGATAGAAACACGCTTGTACGATACGACTACATACAGAAAGTCCAGCTTAGTAGAAATCTCTATTCCTAGACAGCACTTTTCGCCGAAAATTTTGTTGATAGAAAACATTGTTTGTAGATATCTGGGTACATAGGAAGCACTGTACACAGATATCTCTCTTCATAGATAGCACTTCTTGCCTCGCTCGGCTTATATTCCAAAAATAAGTAAAGTGAGTTAGGTTAGGTTAGAACTGTGACCCCAACAGAGAGCGAGCCGAGCGAGCGTAGCGAGTGAGAGAAGAAGTGTTCCACACTCCTTCACAATACCTGCATATAATATCTACTCTAATATACTCATTGATGTTGTAGTATAGAAGAATGTCTTATATTTTATAGCTCAAACTGAAACGATTAATTTTTCCTAAAAGAATAAGTGTGGACCAATCTATACTAGATGCTTTAGAGTTTAGACCACTAAAATAGGTTCCTCAGTATTCCATGAGGGCGGGGCACGAGCAACGGCTAGTTACTACTGAAGATAGTGAACCTACACTGAAATCACAGTTAACGAACCACTTTGAATTGACTTCCTAAACTGTTTTGTGTAAAACTATTACGCAGGTTAATTGTCTATACACGCTGAAAATAGAAAAGTTGAATCTGCTGGCAAGAGCCATGGATATTATCTTAATAAGAATTTGGAAAATGTTTCGAGTATCCATTTCCCACTACCTAAACTTATGATATGCTTTTTATTTTAAAAAAAAGATAGTCCTGATATATACGCATCTAGGCTGCCATAATCCTAAATTACTTACTTGGTTACTTTTGTCATACAACAACCTAAAAACTATTTTTTTATGACTAAGGACTAAACGACGTATACGTATCTGTTTGCCCAATATCCAAATCACTATTGCACTAATATGTACACACTAATATTATTAATCATTAATTAAATATTTTAATTAACTAAATTACAGCAGAAAAACTGTAACAATATTCTACTTCTAATTACATAAACAAAACACTGATCAATACAGGGAACGATCATTGAAATGTCAATCTGTTTTATTCCTTTCTTTAATTAATACAAATATTTGCTATCTTTTATTTTCTTATTGCTATAAATACCATCTCTTTCTATTCCGCGTGTGGCTTATAACCCGCTTATAGGGTTATGGGGCTAATCGTCCGAGCCAAGACATCCTCGGACGAGTTGCCTCATTCGTAAAACGTATGAGGCTTTTCGTCTGAACAAGAAGTTGTCCTTGGACGAGTAGCCTAATTTTTGAAAAGAACGGTTTTGAGGATATTGGTCGATTCGTCGGGGCTAAGACTGGTCCTTGGACAAGCAGCCTAATCTCCAAAATAACTGTTTTTTGGCGTATGTATGTATGTATATATACCCACCTGAATATTTTTCTTAAATTATATAAAAACAATCAACAACATAAAACATTTTTTTACAACATTATGTATGCAAAACAAAGTCATTTCAAAATATATTTATTTTTAATAGACAAAAATGTTTCCCACGTAAGGTAGGTGATTTGAAGTCATACTAATTTTATTTATATTTTTGAGGGTAAGTTGCAAAAATATTCTTAATACAACGTTAATGTAGTTTTATAATTCCATTCGCATTTCGCTATTAAACATATAATCTTGTTTAATTATCTTCTACGATATCAAGGTAAGTTTTATGTTAAACTTTATGTATTTGTGCAATTACACTGTAGGTATTATGTAGTATGAATATATTTACTGTAGCTTTGTAATATTCTTTTAGGTCAAAATGAATGAATCTGATTCATCGACTAGTAATTGTGTGTAACTGTGTAAAAACCGTGACAGATTGGCAACGACGACGTCGACGACAACTCGATAGCAATAGCCATAGGGAACCGCTTAACCTTAGGAGAGATTTCGCCTCCCTGTGCGTTTTCTACCGCCTTTATAACGGGGTGTGTTCAGAAGAATTGTTTGATATGATGCCCACGGCCACATTCTATCATCGCACCGCTCGCCACAGACAGGGAATTCATCCTCACACGTTGCGACCGGAAACGGTGCGTACAGTTAGATATGAAAGGCACTTCATTCCGCGCACCCTCAGGCTGTGGAATGATCTCCCTGCTGTGGTTTTCCCAAGCGACTACAATATGGGGTTCTTCAAGAAGGGCATTAGAAGGTTTTTACAGGGTCGGCAGCGCGACTGTGACGCCCCTGGTGTTGCACACGTCCATAGGCCGCGGTAACCACTTCCCATCAGGTGGGCCGTGAGCTTGTCTGCCACCTGAGTGGTATAAAAAAAAAAAAAAGGCTTTTCTAAAGAAAATCCCTTTTTTTTTCTTTTTTTTTATCTTGCAATGGTTCACTCCAGCACGAATCTATTACCGAAAACAGCAACTCGATAGCTCATCTCCTTCATACCCAAGATCGTGACAGAAAATTGGCAACGACGATGTCGACAACTCGATAGCAATAGGGCTTTTCTAAAGAAAATCTCTTTTTTTTTTATCTTGCAATGGTTCACCCCAGCACGAATCTATTAACGAAAACAGCAACTCGATAGCTCATCTCCTTCATACCCAAAACCGTGACAGATTTTTTTTTATTTTTTTTTTATCTTGCAATGGTTCACCCCAGCACGAATCTATTCCCGAAAACAGCAACTCGATAGCTCATCTTCTTCATACCTAAAACCGTGACAGAAAATTGGCAACGACGACAAGTCGATAGCAATAGGGCTTTTCTAAAGAAAATCCCTAAAAACGGCTCAATTCAATAATTATTTTGAAAATACATGGCTTGGGAAAGGATTTTTACAAGATAAATGGTCTTTCAATGGTGTGATGCACAAAACTAACAACGCTATTGAAGCTTGGAACGCCAGGTTAAATTGAAAAGTTAAACCTAAACCAAATATTGTAGTGCTACTGTAAAGTTTAAAACAAGTTGAATATTCCTGAGACGAGGTCAGCCGAATACAAGGGCTTTTTTTTTTTCTTTTTTTATCTTGCAATGGTTCACCCCAGCACGAATCTATTACCGAAAACAGCAACTCGATAGCTCATCTCCTTCATACCCAAAACCGTGACAGAAAATTGGCGACGTCGACGACAACTCGATAGCAATAGGGCTTTTCTAAAGAAAATCCCTAAAAAGATGCTGATTATTATTCAGGGCTTTATCGCAAAAATGGCTGTATTACAAAAAAAAGTTTAGAAAAGAAATTGGAACAAAAAAATTGAGAAAAATGAAACTGAACTACTTGAAAAAGATATTTGTATTGGTTACTTTATTGAAAGAATGTGCAATTTATAGGTTAGCATAATTATGCAGAAGTATAACTTTTTTAGGGTTCCGTTGCCAAATGGCAAAAAACGGAACCCTTATAGATTCGTCATGTCTGTCTGTCTGTCTGTCCGTCCGTATGTCACAGCCACTTTTTTCCGAAACTATAAGAACTATGCTGTTGAAACTTGGTAGGTAGATGTATTCTGTGAACCGCATTAAGATTTTCACACAAATATAGAAAAAAACATTCAATTTTGGGGGCTCCCCATACTGAGAACTGAAACTCATAATTTTTTTTTTATCAAACTCATACGTGTGTAGTATCTATGGATAGGTCTTCAAAAATGATATTGAGGTTTCTGATATCATTTTTCTCTAAACTGAATAGTTTGCGCGAGAGACACTTCCAAAGCGGTAAAATGTGTCCCCCCCCCTCCCCCCTGTAACTTCTAAAATAAGAGAATGATAAAACTAAAAAAAATATATGATGTACATTACCATGTAAACTTCCACCGAAAATTGGATTGAACGAGATCTAGTAAGTAGTTTTTTTTAATACGTCATGAATCGTAAAACGCAATTTACCTTTCATTCATTCAACTCAATTTTTTTTTAAAAGCGTTATTATGTTACTTTCTGCTACGGAACCCTTCATGGGCGAGTCCGACTCGCACTTGGCCGCTTTTAATTGATTATAAGTTATTTGTTACATTTTGGGTCTGTTTACATTCCCTTATTTATCTTGATTTTGTTGACTTTTAGTTACAATCAATTTAAAAATATTTCTACATTATTATGTAGAAATATTTTTACAATTATGTTAATAATAGCTTAAATATATTTTGGTTTGACTTACATTTTGTTACTAATAAAAACATTTACTACTTACATTTTTAGTTACATTCCTGTTGATTGTTTTTTTTATAAGTATTTATTTTAAGAATGTATTTATTTTATGTACTCAAAACCGTTATTTATAAGTATTTATTTTAAGAATGTATTTATTTTATGTACTCAAAACCGTTATTTTCAAAAATTAGGCTACTCGTCCGAGGACAACTTCTTGTTCAGACGAAAAGCCTCATACGTTTTACGAATGAGGCAACTCGTCCGAGGATCAGTCTTGGCTCGGACGATTAGCCCCATAACCCATGGGTGAGGTATAAAGTAAAATTACAGAAATATATAGTCAAATAATGGTAAAGAGTGAGAAAAAATCTCTTATAAACCAATCGCTTACCGGCCTACTCGGGGCTCGGGCAGTCGGGCCTCATTGGACGTTTACCGTAAAATGGGGGGAATCGGGTCTGGGAGGTGAATTGGGACAAAACTGAGATGTTTCTTGTGACCCTTATTCTAGATATCTAGATTATTTGGTAGGTTTTAAAATTAAAAGCTGGCAACATTTTCTTATATAATCTGGCAACATTTAGTGGTCTTTTCATTTTAATATTTTTTTAAATGACTACAAAGTATTGTATCAAAATCGTGAGTATTTTGCTCTGCAAAACATTTCAATTTTCTTTGTTGTTTACAATATTTATGTCAAAGTGAAGTTTGCCTCTTTAGTGTCATCATTTCAGGCCTCGAATAAGCTATAAGCTAAGTGATTCTACACATTAGTTTTCTAATAGTTGAACAAAATCTTCCTGAGGTAGATTTAAGGAAAGAAATGGGGTGATAAGGGTTGAGCTACGGGGTGTAAAGGGTCAATTGCGAGGAGAATCAGGCCAGTATTGGGTTTAGTAGGGACCCGATCCGACTGTCGGTGAATTGGGTTTTTTAGATAGGGTTGTCGCGATGTGTGCCCTACACACGCCTGCCAACTCACCGAAGCGGGATAAAACCCGACCCCACCAGGCGAGCCCGCGGTGGCGGCCAAAGTCCGCCGGCAACCCTGGGGTTATCCTTTCGAGGGCTTACCCGGGGTGCCCGGCAACGGACATTTGGGGAGGACACCGTGCGGTTTTAGTCGAGACACGACATAACCACCCCTGCTGGCCATCCGAAGGGATTTCCGCACGTGAAAAAAAAAAAAAGGTTTGTCGCGATTCTTAAATTGTATGATTAATCGCAATTTATTGAATGCATTGGTTGTAGGGAGGGAGGGAGGGAGGGAGGTCTAGATAGATAACTATCGACCTACAAATCTATATTATTTTATTTTCTAAATGATTATAAATTATTAATTATTATTAATATTATTATTAATATTATTATTTATCGGAAACATTTAAAAAGAATACGTCACGGTGGCTCAGTTGGTTAGAACATCGGCACGGATCGCCGAGGTCGTGGGCTCGAGCCCCACCTGTGTCAGTTGTTTTTTCGAATTTTTTAAGCTTACATGTGCTAAAAACGTAAGCTTACCTATTTTATGTTTGTTTTTGATAAGTGACATCTAGATTTTTCCATTTTGTATAACGACAATATTTCAGTTAACATTAAGGTACCAGCCTACTGCCTAAGAACCTACATGGATATTTTTAAGCGTCATTTGTTTACTTGTCATTTCAAGACACATTTGTTGATTTTGTGATTGTTTGTTTCATTTTCCCTTAATTCCGTAACTGTAGTAATTTTATTTACCATACCGTTTTAAGAAATGAACTAAAAGATTTTTTCAAATAGTACCTAAATACGAAGTAGGTATCCAGGTACCTATTCTGAAACGACAAGTGCCAGCCCTGTCGAAAATCTCAATTAACCCCTTATTCTACCCAGAGTGTAGGTGAATCGGGTCAAGTGATTATTTTTAACTTTTTGTAGATAGTATTTAATAATATTATATCCTATTGCTTTTTAAATAAAAATATAGACTACCGGAACCATTTTGATATTAATTTTATTAGTTACAGTAGAGAAAAACACGATGAAATCTAATGTCGAACATAAAAAGTGTCCCGATTCCCCCATTTTACGGTACCTACAATTCTTATCTATGCTTGAACGCAGCGAGCAAGCGTCTGCCTGTTGCAAGAAGTAGGTAGGTATTGAATGAATACGATATAATTTTTGCGTTCCGACACGCCCACCCCATCGTCGGCACCGATGGGGTCAAGCCCGTGGGGGGGTCAAGCCCGTGGGGGTTTCCACACGTAAAAAAAGGCGTTTGTTATAATTCATCGTTAATATTTGCAGACCAACAAACTAGTTGGTCTGCAAATATAATAAGTTTTAGATAATGCAGTATGTATATTGTTGCCATCTCAAAGCTGTAGATGGCCCTGGTTAAGCTGGGGTGAGAAGGAATTGCCTTATTTGGCCACCTTACACCTCGGCATTAGAGACCCGAGACGGCGTACGGTATCGGTAGGTTCGTGGAGATTACAGCAAAAAAAACACACAAAAAGGCACAGTATAGGTGGAGACAAATTTAAAAAACCAAATATTTCGAAGATCGATCCACCCGTTCTTGAGTTCATCGCGGTCATCATAGATGTGTTAATAAAACTACGTCAAACACGTTGAAAGGTGTTTAATATATCTTCTTTACGTGGAATATATCACATCCCAAGATCAAACTTTTCACGCTTTAAGCAATCTTCAACTTCGAAGTAAATAAAGAGTTATAAGGGCAACTTAAGTACTTGAATATAACATTATATTATATTCGCAGAATTTGATAAGATACTAATATGTTTGTAATGGATTTATTAATTGCTTTGTGCTTTTTAAAGCTTTCAAGATGATAAAATTTTTTGCTGCTCTCTCCACACAATCTATCACAGACAGTTCAATAACATATTGTAAATATGTCATACCGTATAAAGATCTAGGTAGGTACTAACTTTTTTAAAGTAAGGTACTGATTAGTTTGGTATTCGAGTCTATTCCCAATGGAATAATCACGAATCACGAGATCTGCACTTTCACACATAGTAAATTTAACTTTCCGTATATTATAAAACAAAACGCTAGAATTTGTCATTTTGTAAGTAATTATGCACCTGTTATCTGGTGTTTTATGTTACCAACTAAGTAAATATCTTTTTTACAAGCTTCTATTTAACTTGCTCTGTATGTAGATATATCTTGCGCCAAACTTCTTGGCCGCTCTGAACATAGCCACGAGTTCGGACTGGCGCATGTACAGTCGAGTGGGCAATACATACCTTTTTTTTTTTTTTTTTTTTTTTATCGTGCGGCAATCCCTTCGGATACCCCCCCGCCGGCTAGCGGGGCGGTTATGTCGGGCTTGCACCGACTAAAACCGCACGCCGTCTCGGGTCTTCAGACGCCGGGGTGTAAGGTTACCCATAGAGCATATCCCTCGCACCCCGGCTGACCCTGGGCCATCTCACCACTAACAGCATCGCTCATCCTGTCTCCTCTGAAAGCAGAGGAGTACGGATGGGCAATACATACCTAAGGAAATTATTATAACTAGATATACTATTATAGATTATAACTATAAATATACTAGGTGATGGATTTTTTTCGTAACGTTGTTTTGATTCACTAATTAAATACTGAATCAATTTTAATGATAATTTAATTCCAAATAAATTCTGTATATTTTACATTATTTTTTCAAGGCAAACAATGTAAAGAATTAGGTTATTATTATTAATATAGATATTATAGTAGTAATTTATCACAATAATTTGATAATCATTAAAATCTCTAATCTATCAAAGAAAATAACACACTGATAATAACAAAGTTAGTTTGCGACTGTACTTTTTTTTTCGTGCGGAAATCCCTTCGGATACCCCCCGCCAGCTAGCGGGGGCGGTTATGTCCGCACCGCACGCCGTCTCGGGTCTACAGACGCCGGGGTGTAAGGTTACCTATAGAGCATATCCCTCGCACACCGACTGACCCTGGGCCATCACCGGTTTCGAGATGGCCCCCTCGGGTTTGTGTACCACGGTGTCCCCGTCTTGACCCGATTTGGGGACCTATCGAGTTTGTGCTCATTTGTTTTGTCTCGGTAAACACTCTGGTGCTACCTGATATCCAAGGTCTGAAGATGGACACAGTATGTGGTCTGGAACTAAACAAGATAGACTTCTTGCGTTGAGCTCCTTTGACTGGTCTTGGCTAGCACTCTGGTGCTACGTGACATTACTAAAACTAAAAAGTTTAAAGTATAATAATTAGTAAAAAAACATTCTAAAAACAAGCTTTCATCGCAATTAAAACTAAGAGAAAAGACTTGCACGATACAAGCTTTTGAAATCCGAATGAACCCTTTTTTTTTTTTTTTTTTTTTAACGTGCGGAAACCTCCACGGGCTTCACCCCACCGGAGCTTACGGTGAGATGGGTATGTCGGACTTGAACCGACTAAAACCGCACGGTGTCCCTCTTGCGTCAGCCATGTGGTACAGGGAATCTGGTGTGCCCTAGGAAGGATATCCCAGAGACCCCGAACGGCTCCGGTCGCCAGCGCTGGCGACCCCAACGCGTTATTGTGGATGTAATCCACCCTCCCCCTAAGAGAAGCGTGCGCAGAAACACGACGCGCCACCGCCCTGGGCCTGCTTCTGCTAGGGTGACGGCTAGCCCCGACCGTCACCCCCAGGCCCGCGCTCATGGAGGACGGAGATCGTTCTGCGATCTCCGCCGCCCGGTGCGCCTTCTACGGCACGGGACAATGCTAGCTCTCTCCCGTACCTTTTCTGCCGCCTCTTTTGCGCGCATCACTGCCTCGCAAAAGAAGGCGACGGCGTTCCACACACTCTCGCTGCCAACCATGGCCAGCACCAGGGTCTGCAGCGTGAGGCTTCCCGCTCCGACGGCTGCTTCAAGGACACGGCGCTGCTCCATCCACTCAGGGCACTCTGCCAGTGTGTGAAGTGGCGTGTCCACAGAGCAGCCCCGGCAATGGTGGCACTCGGGCGTCGGCTCCCGGCGTATACGATGCAGGAACTCACCGAAACAGCCATGTCCGGTGAGCACCTGCGTCAGCCGGTAGGAGAGGCTTCCGTGGCGCCTCTCCAGCCATTCCTCCATGACGGGTCTTACCGCCACAATCGTGGCGTGCCCTGCGCTTGGTTGCCCAAGTCGTTCCTTCCATTCCTCCACGAGCACCTGGCGGAGTTGGGATCGCTGCCCCTCGATTTCTCGTGGAGCAGTCCTTAGATCCCGCTCCAGCGCCTCCTTGCGCCACTGGTACAGTGCCGCAAGGGCCCTCGCTTCCAGGTCCCATGGAGGCGTCTCGGCAAGGAGACTCGCCGCCTCAAAGGAGACCGTGCGGTATCCCCTTATAATCCTGACGGCCAGCAACCGCAGGGGGGATCGCAGGATTGCGACGTTGCTAGCCCTCAGGTTCACTGCCCATACTGGTGCCCCGTAAAGAGCCATGGACCGCACGATTCCAGCGTAGAGCCTCCTGCAGGAGGCGTCGGGCCCCTTCAGATTGGGCAGCAGCCGCGACAGCGCAACCGCCACCCACTTAAGCTTAGGGGCCAGACTTCGGAAATGATATCCAAAGTCCCACCGCCCATCGAGTACGAGCCCTAGATACTTCATCGAGGACTCAATAGCGATGCGTACACCTCCTACGATAAGACTGGATCTCTCTGGTGGTCGATTCCGAGTCCGGGGCCCATAGAAAAAAAGGGCCTCGGACTTGTGGAGGGCCACCTCAAGACCCAGCCGCCGGATACGTCCAACGACTTGGGCAACCCCGGCCGTGGCCTTCATGGTTGCCTCGCGGTGCGTCCGGCCTCGTACTGTCACGAGGGTGTCGTCAGCGTAGCACGTCAAGTCAACACCCTCTAGAAGACCACCGCGAAGCACCCAGTCGTAACCGATGTTCCACAGGAGCGGCCCCAGTACCGAGCCCTGTGGAACACCGCACGACATATCTCGCCGACCGAGCCCTGCCCTACTTGGGTAGATAACGGCTCTCTCCGAAATCCGAATGAACCCTTACACCTTACCTACCTTACCTACCCTACCTACCTTACCTACCTTACCTACCTACATGGTTATAATTTTTTTTTTTTTTTTTTTTTTTTTTCCAAGATGACCGGGGGACAAGGCCCACAAACTTGGGGTTAAAAGCTTGTATTGACCCCCACGCATGACCCAAAAATAAAATTGCGTCCTCTAAAAATGTAAAGCTCATGTAACATTTCAATGGACTAGTTGTACTAAAACGAATTTAATAATTATATGCAAGGGTTCATTCGGATTTCATAAGAATAATTATATGTAAGGGTTCATTCGGATCCCTTACATATAATTATTCTTATGAAATCCGAATGAACCCTTGCATATAATTATTAAATTCGTTTTAGTACAACTAGTCCATTGAAATGTTACATGAGCTTTACATTTTTAGAGGACGCAATTTTATTTTTGGGTCATGCGTGGGGGTCAATACAAGCTTTTAACCCCAAGTTTGTGGGCCTTGTCCCCCGGTCATCTTGGAAAAAAATTATAACCATGTAGGTAATAAATATAATTACATGGTACGCGTTCCGATAAAAAAATCGAAAAGGGACACCCTACGCCGCGCGCACCCCTTAACCCCGCCGCTAACCCTGCGCGCACCCCTTAACCTCTCCTTTCACTCCGCGTGGCGACATCTTGTCCGCGCCTCGTCTCTTCTGTATGTTTCAGGATAGGGCGCAGTCTTCGAAAGCGGCGTGTACGTGTCTTGCCCGTGCCCCGTCTTGTTTGTATGTTCTGTGTTGCGACGCTTCTATACATTTAATATAGTAACATACTGAAAGGGCGCCGCGTCCGCGACGCACACGATGCGCGCCCGCATCTTATGTTAGTTGCTTATTTCTGTTTGTCCGGCGCCGTCATGTGTAAAATTTCTATCATCATCATCTTAGCGGTGTGAGCTGATCCGATTTCCTGCTTTTTCTTCTCCACTTCGCATGATCTTGGGCATCCATGTTAGTGTGATCATTGCACGCATGTCATCTCTTACGACGTCAAACCAGCCATTTTTGGGTCTCCCCTTTCTACCGCGGCCCGGCGTGGCATGGCCAGGCATTTGTTACCGACGTAACCTGGCAGTTGCTGCAAAACGTAGCCGCACCAGCGAAGGCGACATTTCTGTATTTTATCTGCGATGATCTGCGATGTCTCGGACATGAAGGCTGCCGTAGATGAGAGAATTCCTCACATGATCTTTGCGCGTAACTCCGCCGCAGCATATTCATCTTGATGACAGCTTCTGGTTGTATCGTTCCAGCCATGGCCACGCTTCACACCCGTGTAAAATTACAGGCCTATAATGGCTAATGATGGTTTTATAGGCCTATCCTTTCAACCTAACTGGCATTTTGGAGTGACAAATGAGACGAGTCATCTCACGCCACTTGGCCCACGCGGCTGCAATGTGAGCCTTGACGTCGCAATTGATGTTACCAATCACGTGAAGTACAGATCGCATGTACTTAACTTGGTCCGTGTGCTCGACCAAGTCATCGCCTATGCGGACGGGTGTGGGATCTGTAGAGTTCAATCTCATGAGTAAAATGTTGTTGCTAGTTTTTCAAAATTTTAGGCTTCGAAGAATAACCTAGTTCTTTCCCATAGAAGTTCTAAAATAATTTTGATGAGAAACAACTAGGGCACTCCTTGATGGTAAGACAGACCTCTTCATCTTATCGTAACGGCAAACAGTATGACGCTGGTTTACTGTGAAGGCAAATAACTCCCGCACTACGCACGAGACCAGAACTAGGACTGCACAAAGCATTTTTTAACATCATCAACCTATTACAAGCCATGGGTCTTCCCCTCATATTGATAGTTCTGGATCTGCATTTTAACAATTCTGACCACAACATTCTTTTAAATTCTTGCCTGTTTAAATGATTGACATAAAAACTACTGAATGGATTTTGATGCAGCATTTCTATTACAAATGTCTTGGTCAGACTTAAAATCTGCCATGTGTTTGATTGCAATTGGTTAAGTATGACCAAAAATCAATAACCAACCTCTCTGCGGGCAGAGCCGCGGGCATCAGCTAGTTAAATAATATTTGCACACATGATATTATCAGGCTGAAATTATGACTTGCCTACATTCAAGATAACAATGATTTGTATATGTTGACTCTTTCTACAGTATAGGTATATTTATCTATTTGTAATTGTTCCAGTATTTAAGTGACCTAGATGCCTACACAAAATGTATTAATGCAAACATTGTACAGATTTAAAATCATTCTCAAGCGGTAAACTAGATAGTTATAAAACTAAGTCTAACTGTTTTAAGGCATCAAGAGCTGTTTTTGAAGAGTTTACTCTTTATACTCTTTATAACTGTTATGAAGAATATAGAATACTGATGGAGGGAGGATTATACTACTACTACTACCATATGTTCACTGCCACTGGTAACTCATAAAAATCCAGCTGCTTAATCAGACACTAAATTAAATCAGATCAGCCTGTGCTACCATAGAACTGGCTCCCCAAACTCTACTCAAAATGTGTGCAAGGTTATTAAAACAACAGCAGTGACAAGGTGTTAAAAGAGAAAATATAAAAAACAAGATACTGTCGGAAGTTTACGCGAACATCACATATATCATATAAAAAATAATATTGATTAATGAGTCAAACAAGGTTAAAATAAAACAATCACAGTTGAAATGGAAAATGGCTAATACAGTACCTTTACTGTATAATATCTACATTACTAATGATAAGGGTGGAGACTATAATCTAATATATTATCTATTAGGTTGTTTATAAATTAAAAGTTTGCATCCATATTGGTATCAAATAATTAATATATTGTAATGCTAAACACTTTTTAATTTTATTAGTCTGTGAAATAACTCTCCAATTTTAGAGATCAACATTTGGAATGCAAAATTTATTATGAAAATTTGGCAATATATGCATAAAGAATTTTAATACTCAAATATAAAGTAATGTAATGTAATGGCTAGATGCAATAAAAGCAACATGGAAATCCAATCCCATTAATGTTATGTCAACAAAACTTAGTGATATCAATAAGGCATGAATGTTCCATATTACACAGATGACTCACCAAATAAAACTATAGGAATGATTGTATAAATAAGCAGTATTTCCAACCACTTACCTTGGAAAAGCATCAAAAAACCATGTCCTTTTAGTGTTGGGGAATGCCACTCGCATGCCAGACATGAGAGGAGAATGAAGCACCACAGCTCCCACTTCATAGCGGGCTGCCAAATCAACAGTGGGCACAGTCCCAATGCTTTGACCATATAGTATAATGTTTTCTGGGCTGATACCATATCGAGTTCGCAACGCTTGCCACGCAGCATCAATATCCGCATATAAATTTTTTTCTGAAGGTTTGCCACCACTCACACCATAGCCAGAATAATCATAACTGAATATATTACAGTTTATCCTAGTGCCTAATCCTAAGTAAAAACTGCTCATTTGACCAAGATCAACAGCGTTTCCATGTGAAAATAATATTGTAAAACGGGCGTTGGGACTACATCGGACAAAGAGGCAAGCTATTCTGTTGCCTCTTGTAGTTCTCGAGTAAAATCCTTCAATATTCTCTTTTTCTCGGTCTGAATACTGCCACTCCGCGCGATCGGTTAACGTCAATGAGAATTTTGCTGCTGTTTCATCAGGTGTGAATGTATACGTAGGTTCTGGAGGCAGAAATGCTAACTTAGCCGCGATTTTCCCCGGGCATGGTGGACAACAAAACAGGCAACAGAGTTCACTGAAACTTAACCCGTTCATGTTGTTTTTTTTACTAATATTGATGTAAAAATTATAGAACACTACCCATGACAAAATCACAACTCACAAATTACTGATCATGGCGAAAATAAAAGATTTCACAAAATTGACAGCTCGTCAACAGTTTCGTTTTCGTTCAGCCATGACGGCAATGTTGCCAGCGACGGTGATTTATGATAAATGATGATAAAATTATGACATGATAGGCACCCTAAAATCTCAGACCATCATGAATAAAACAAAACATAAAAACTTAATATATAAAAATTTAGCTTAACAAAACCTACGATAGGTTGTAGTCCAAGAGAGAGGCTTCCCAGACCTCATTTATTTTTACACGGATAAAGAATGGGATAATGTAGTGTTTATTATCGTATCGTAGCTTTGAGTATTGAGAAACGTAGATGCCATGCGCGCGCGTTCCCCTCTCGCCAAGGAACTGCACAAATAGCACATATCAGTTTATAAAAACTAGTTCCTGCGATCGTCCCTTACTCAAAGCCTATCAACCAATGAAAGTCCCATCAAAATCGGCCCAGTTGTTCCAGAGTAAATCAGATTTTATTCACAATTTTGTTGGTTCTTTTTTTTGCGAGAATCTAAATATTTTTCTAAAATTAAAGTAGCCTATGTTACGTCTTGTAGCATTACCTATCTGCAAATGAAAGTCCCGTCAAAATCTGCCCAGCAGTTCCAGATATTATCTCTATCAAACAGAAAGACACAAAAATTTAAAAAAAAACGTTTTGATGTAAGTATCTACATAAGTGTATACATTCATGTGAAAATTAATAATCTGTTATTTTAATATTACACTTCAATTGTATTTATTTGTATAGATATAGGTGACGTTCAGACTACGGGACGTTCACCAGCATTCCCACTACTCTCACCCACTAACTCCTGTACCTTTTTTTCTTTTTTTTTTATCGTGCGGAAATCCCTTCGGATACCCCCCCGCGTGCCAGCGGGGGCGGTTATGTCGGGCTTGAACCGACTAAAACCGCACGCCGTCTCGGGTCTACAGACGCCGGGGTGTAAGGTTGCCCATAGAGCATATCCCTCGCATCCCGACTGACCCTGGGCCATCTCCGGTTTCGAGATGGCCCCCTCGGGTTTGGGAACCACAGTGTCCCCGTCTTGCCCCGGTTTGGGGGAGGGGCGCTAGTCGCCCCACCGTCCCGGCCTGCTTCTGCTGGGGTGACAGGTGGCCTCACCCGGCACCCCCAGGCCTGCGCTCATGGAGGACGGAGGTCGTTAAGTGACCTCCGGCGCCTGAGTCGCCTGCGACGCGCGGCGAGCAAGTTGCGGGCTCGGCGGACCGGGAGAGTTCTAAGTCTCTCCCGGGCGCGCTCCGCCACCTCCTTCGCGAGCATTACATGCTCGCAGAAAGAGGCGGCGGCGGCCCACGCGCTCGCGCTCCTCCTCTGCCGAGCGAGAGGACTCCCACCCCGATGGCTGCCACGAGGTCACGCCTCGGCGCCTCCCACGCCGGGCAGTCCTCCAGCGTGTGCAGCCCTGAGTCCTCGCTCGCGTCGCAGTGATGACACTCAGGCGTTGGCTCCTTCCTGATCCGATGCAGGTGGTCCCCGAAGCACCCCTTCCCGGAGATCACCTGCGTCAGTCGGTACGAGAGGCTTCCGTGTCGCCTCTCCAGCCAATCCTCCATGATAGGCCTTACCGCCGCTATTGCGGCGTGCCCTACTAACTCCTGTACCTATACCAGAATCAACAGTAGTGACTCAAAAAAAAACATGAGTAATTGACACTCGGCTAGTCCTAGGGAACTGTCTTGGGACCCGAATCGAAATTAATCAGAAGTAATTTGGAAGAGTTAGAAATGTAATAAATCCAATATTTGCTTCTTCGCAAACGGGAGACAATAGTCACAAATAGGGAAATTACGCTCTATTCCACTTTAATCCACTAAACAAATCCATTCATGGATTTTTTTCCACTTTTTGTTCCACTCTAATCCATTGCCGTTATGGATTATATATTCCACTGCCTTTTATATTCCGTTCTAACCCATCGCCGCGATGGATTATATTCTACTGCCTTTTATATTCCGTTCTAACCCATCGCCGCGATGGATTATATTCCACTGCCTTTTATATTCCGTTCTAACCCATCGCCGCGATGGATTATTTTTCACCGCCTTTATATTCCGCTCTAATTATTTGTACGAAAGAAATTCTTTATTACATAAATGAAATATGTAACTAAATATGTAGCCAAACAAACAAAAAAACAGCCTTGGTAATTATTTCACGTCTTCAATTATTAAGATAATATTAAGAATCGGAAGTGGCCTACGGTAATGCTGTCAGTTAAAACTTCCAACTGAGCTTCCTGAATCCAGTTATCAATCATTATTTGTCCTGTATGTTTTTTTTTACCAATGAAGACGGGAAAGGTAGCTTCTCGAAGCTAGATGAAGCACTCGCTTTATTATTTTTTACAGCAAAAAATGAAGCATCTTCTTTCAGGTGTCTTTTTGTTGGAGCACCTACATACCAACTTGACCCGTTCGACGCGGTGCAAAGACGGGCGCCGAGGATCGTCGACAATCCCATACTTACAAGCAGTGTAGAACCTCTTAACCTTAGGAGAGATTTCGCCTCTCTGTGGTTTTCTACCGCCTTTATAATGAAGTGTGTTCAGAAGAATTGTATGATATGATGCCCACGGCCACATTCTATCATCGCACCGCTCGCCACAGACAGGGAATTCATCCTCACACGTTGCGACCGGAAACGGTGCGTACAGTTAGGTATGAAAGGCACTTTATTCCGCGCACCCACAAGCTGTGGAATGATCTCCCTGCTGTGGTTTTCCCAAGCGACTACAATATGGGGTTATCCAAGAAGGGCATTAGAAGGTTTTTACAGGGTCGGCAGCGCGAGTGTGACGCCCCTGGTGTTTCACACGTCAATAGGCCACGGTAACCGCTTCCCATCAGGTGGGCCGTGAGCTTGTCTGCCAACTGAGTGGTATAAAAAAAAAGGTGAATTATATTTGGGCTTTTCTTTCCAACACTGCTATTGAGGTTAAAGTTCCAACTTTCCAAATTATTGTTTGATCTGAATTAATTATCAATCATTAATACCCAACGATGGATCAGAGTGGAAAAAAAGTGGAAACTAATCCATCGATGGATCAGAGTGGAAAAAAAGTGGAAACTAATCCATCGATGGATCAGAGTGGAAAAAAAAGTGAAAACAAATCCATCGATGGATCAGAGTGGAAAAAAAAGTGGAAACAAATCCATGGATGGATCAGAGTGGAAAAAAAAGTGGAAACAAATCCATCGATGGATCAGAGTGGAAAAGAAAGTGGAAACAAATCCATCGATGGATTTGTTTAGTGGATTAAAGTGGAATAGAGCGAAATGACCTATAAAACGACGACGAACCTTTAGACAGTGCTAAGGCACTGTCTAAAGGTTCGTCGTCGTTAAATGTACGCGTAAAGGTAAGCCTTGACGCGTACATTTAGAAGCGGCGCGGGTGGCGCTTTTAGGTAGGTACATGTGTACTAAAGAAATGGATTGAATTAAAAACAAAATGGTTTAAAAAGACTTTATTAGAAAGCTCAATATTATGTCTGTTACAACTTAGTACTACACTTAGTACAACATGCTGACCAGTACAGTCACGAGTCAGTGAGAAGCATCAGTAAATCCTGTGCAAAATTTAAAAAATCTTTAAATCATCTAGGTAGCTAACTACCTAATTACATGATTTCACCGTTAATTTATGTATCAATCAATTATACATCCCGATCCTCCGCTTTCCGCATTTAGTCTATCCCAGCTACCTTACTGTTTTTTTTATATTGTATTTGTATATACCTGGTATATACCATGATCGCGTTATTTCCCGTGAAATTATTGTATAACCAGCTACCTTTTTCAGGTCATCCTAGAGACTCCAAGCATAGCTCGCTCCGTAGCCCGCTACACGCTTAAAGTAGCACACTTTAAATTTATGATCTAGCCCCACCGTGAGTGTCCACGTTTTGGCACCGTAAGTAATAACTCGCAGGAAGCACTGGTCGAAGACCTTCTTTTTGAGGTATGGTGTTACCACCATACCTCAAAACTCACCTTACGGGAGACCCCGGCGTAATTTGTCAAATGCTGCCCTACCTATTTGGATCCTTCTGGCGACTTCTTCATCGACTGGTCTTGGAGCTGGACGGACATAGTGGCAGTAACATATAGACATGATGAGATGTCACCTCAATATAATATATCGTCAATGGACACGACACCGTTGCTAATCATCCAGAATTGGTTTAGGTTTCGATAGAGTCGAAGGCTTTCTCGTAGTCTACAAAAGCCACACACAGCGGCTGATTGTATTCCTCGGTCTTCTGTACAATTTGCCGAGCAGTATGGATGAGTTCTACGGTGCTGTAGCCTTTTCGAAACCCGACTTGTTCCGGTGGCTGGTACTCATCGAGCTTACTCGCAAGGCGGATTTTGGCGACTCTTAAGAACAACTTGTAAACATGACCCAGGGGTGAGATTGGTCTGTAATTCTTCAGCAAGGCCTTATCGCCTTTTTTGTAGAACAGCCCACCGCACTCCCGCTCCATGCCCTAAGTATTAAGCCCTGCTGGATGACGGAATTAACACAAGAGACTCGTCTCGGATGAGCGTTTGGACTCTTGCTGTTTGCGTTTTCCGGAAAACAACTTCCGAGACACTTCCTGCAGTGTTTTGACAACTGTATCTGTTTTCTCATCGACTTTGCCAGTGGTTTCAATACTGCGAAACGATTTAGAAGTTCCAGTAGACTGTATCATTCGGAACCTATCAGCCTTGAGATTGATATTTAGAGGACAAGTCACCCAAGTCTATGATGAATACCAATTTTAAATTGATTTATAACGGAGACATCTCTAAATATGTGCTTACTGCCCGCAATGAAGCAGTCTATCTCGTTTCGCCAAGTCCACTTCTTGCGGAGCATCTTCTTAAGAAAAACCTCTATGATTTGAGGAAGTTAACTAGCATTTATCCCCTTTGGTGTTGACGCCCCACTCCATGGGGTCCGATTCTCGTTTCACTGCATTCTTGTACTCCCACTTTGGCATTAAAGTCCCCCATAACAACGCAGAACGTCTTGGCGGCATGATGCATTAACTTGGCAATTTCCTCATACACGGCCTCAACGGATTCGTCAAAGTGTTTCGAGGTCGGCGCTTGTACCTGCATCACCTTCAGGGAATGCCTGTTCGAGATTTTTAGTACGAGGTACGCTGCTGACTTCTACAACGCTGCTTATGAGGTCCTTCTTGACCAGAAAACCGATACTTCCCTGGGAGGGCTGATCACGTTCTCTGAAGTAGAGCAGGTCACCTGACTCAAGGGTTATAATGTCCTTCCCGTCTTCGGATCTCAGACAACCCAATATATGCCAATTGATACGACCTAGCTCTACCTCGAATTCGGTGAGGTGTTGGTCCGACCGTGGGGTGTTGCAATTAAAATTATATAAATCAAAACAATTTATGTAAAATATTGAAATTTTGAGACTCGTAACTGTACCTTGTTTTATACAAATGTATTTTACGTTTGGAAGACTGCTGCTTCTTGTCTGGGTCTGTGCTTGGTCTCTGGTGCTTATCTACTTATTACGTAGACAATTTTCTACACTTTGCTGTGTTGCGATAATCCATATAGCCACTTCAAACATATAACTGATAAATTCACTATCCATACATATCACTGGCAATTTTGGAATACAAAATTTAATGTTCCTACTGGTGTAATTTAACCTATGCCTTTATTGTCAATAAGGGCATCTAAAATACTTACATTTTATGAGAAAAGATATACATACACCAGATTGATATTATAAAAAGTAGTTATTAGGTTATTTTTTTAATTATTAATTATAATTAATAAAATAATAATACTATATATAATACTATAATTGATCATTATGTCATATCATAAATAATTATGTAAATACTTGTTCTTGTATGTAAATTGCATTCTTGTTCAATAGGTACTAGCTACCTACTTTAAACACGTAACATATAATTTAATTAGAAACAATTTGTTTGTTATACATAGCTAGACAGAGAGGAATAGAGTTTGGTTACAACATTATACCACCGTCTTCGTTTAGCTTCTAAATGTACAGTCAACGAAAAAAGTTGATTAACATTGAAATATTTCCAAACCTGTTTTACACCGGAATATGAATATCAATAACTGATATTTAACTAGTTTTATAATCCCTAGACGGGCAAAGTTATTATATTTCATATTCTATTTATTTTATGAAATATTTTAGGTGACCAATAACTTAGAATTCATTAAGCTAATTTTGTTGTTGACTGTATCTAGCTACAAAAGATTTCTAGCAAAATTGTTGTTTTTTTTTTTTTTTCTACATCAAAGAGGTAGTCGAATCCCAAATTATAACCAAAGAAGCTGTCCCAAATCCATATGACATGAAATAACATTTCTGGCAACCTTCATTGTTCAGAAGTTATTACCTTACAGCGTCAGTTCCAAATTTATTATTTGGGAACAATAATAAAATTCAAGAACAAAGACTTCTATATAGATAGGTATTATAGAAGTCTTCGTTCAAGAACTAGAATATAAAAAATAATTTAGAAAATACATTGTAGGTACTTACACACATATTCATTAATTTCGTAAAGTAAAAATCAGACAGTTCTTTATTAAGTAGATACATTTACATAGGTAGTATTTTTCAGGTGTAAAATAAAGCTGCTTTAGTTCATATTATATCGTCATAAAATTTACGGGCAATAAAAATGACTAAGCAGGTACAGTTAAATTGTCCGAGGGATACAGGGAGGCCAGACGAGCCCTCCGAGCGGAGATAAGGCGTTCCAAACGGGACGCCTTCCGCGAGCTGCTGGAGACGCTGGAGCGGGACCCCTGGGGGCGGCCCTACCGGATGGTGAGGGGCAAGCTGCGCCCCAAGGCCCCGCCGTTAACCCGGTGTCTCCAGCCGGATCTGCTCGGAGGAGTTGTTGGCTCCCTGTTCCCAGCGCGGGCGGTGGAACATGTTCCACCGCAGATGACTCCGCCTCGGTTGCGCATGGCGCCCGACGTGGAAGACGACGACGTGCCCGAGGTCACTTGGGTAGAACTAGAGCTGGCAGTGAGAAGGCTAAGAGCCAAACACACCGCCTCGGGACCCGACGGCATTCCAGGCCGAGCGTGGGTCCTAGCTCTAGTCGACGACGCTCTCGAGCCCCGACTGAGAGGGCTTCTCAGCGCATGTTTGGAGCGGGGCCAGTTTCCGAAATTGTGGAAGACGGGGAAACTGGTCCTCATCCGAAAGGAGGGGCGCCCGGCGGACTCGCCGTCCGCCTACCGGCCCATAGTGTTGCTCGACGAGGTGTGCAAGCTCTTTGAAAGAGTAATTGCGAAGCGCCTCGTCGAGCACCTCTCAAGAGTGGGGCCGGACCTGGCGGATGGCCAATATGGCTTCCGCCAGAGGCGCTCCACCGTGGATGCCATCATGCGCGTGAGGGCTCTGGCAGAGGATGCAGTAGCCCGGGGTGAGGTGATGTTGGCGGTGTCTCTGGACATCGCCAACGCGTTCAACACCTTGCCCTGGAGTTGCATTAGGGAGGCGCTCGTGTATCACGAAGTGCCTCTCTACCTCCGCCGCATAGTCGGGGCGTATTTGACGGAGAGAGCCGTCATCTACCCAACCGTGACCGGTCTCGGTCGGCGTGAAATGTCGTGCGGTGTTCCACAGGGATCGGTCCTGGGGCCGCTCCTGTGGAACATCGGATACGACTGGGTGCTTCGCGGTGAGCTCGTAGGCGGTGCCGCCGTCACGTGCTACGCGGACGACACGCTCGTGACGGCGTGCGGGGCGACGTACCGCGAAGCGACCCGAAAGCCCACGACCGCGGTTGCCCAAGTCGTTAGGCGGATCCTGCTGGATCCGGCTGGGTCTCGAGGTGGCCCTGCATAAAACCGAGGCCCTGTTCTTCCATGGGCCTCGGAGCAGGCCACCCGAGGGATCCATTCTCATCGTGGGAGGAAATCGCATCGGCATCAAGCCCCAAATGAAATATTTGGGGCTCGTGCTCGACGGCCGATGGGACTTCGGAGAGCACATCCGAAGTCTGGCCCCCAAATTGAAGGGCACAGCTCTTGCTCTGGCTCGGCTGTTGCCCAACATGAGGGGGCCCGATGACTCCTGCAGGAGACTCTACGCCGGGATCGTGCGGTCCATGGCCCTGTATGGGTGCCCAATATGGGCGGAGGCCCTGAGGACCAGAACTGTGCAGATGCTGCGCGCTCCGCAGCGAGTTCTGGCCATCAGGGTCATCCGAGGGTACCGCACGATCTCCTTCGAGGCGGCGAGTCTCCTTGCCGGAACTCCGCCATGGGACCTGGAAGCGAGAGCCCTTTCGCAACTGTACCAGTGGCGAAAGGAGGCGCGGAAGCAGGGATGGAACCCCGAGCCTCGAGAAATCGAGGCTGTGCAGTCCCAGCTCCGCCAGGCCATCGTGGTGGAGTGGAAGGAACGACTTGGGCAACCAAGCGCAGGGCACGCCGCAATAGCGGCGGTAAGGCCTATCATGGAGGATTGGCTGGAGAGGCGACACGGAAGCCTCTCCTACCGACTGACGCAGGTGATCTCCGGGAAGGGGTGCTTCGGGGACCACCTGCATCGGATCAGGAAGGAGCCAACGCCTGAGTATCATCACTGCGACGCGAGCGAGGATTCAGGGCTGCACACGCTGGCGGACTGCCCGGCGTTGGAGGCGCCGAGGCGTGACCTCGTGGCAGCCATCGGGGTGGGAGTCCTCTCGCTCGGCAGCATGATTGCGGCAATGGTGCGGAGCGCGAGCGCGTGGGCCGCCGCCGCCTCCTTCTGCGAGCATGTAATGCTCGCGAAGGAGGCGGCGGAGCGCGCCCGGGAGAGACTTAGAACTCTCCCGGTCCGCCGAGCCCGCAACTTGCTCGCCGCGCGTCGCAGGCAACTCAGGCGCCGGAGGTCGCTTAACGACCTCCGTCCTCCATGAGCGCAGGCCTGGGGGTGGCGGATGAGGCCACCTGTCACCCCAGCAGAAGCAGGCCGGGACGGTGGGGCGACTAGCGCCCCTCCCCCAAACCGGGGCAAGACGGGGACATCGTGGTTCCCGAACCCGAGGGGGCCATCTCGAAACCGGAGATGGCCCAGGGTCAGTCGGGGTGCGAGGGATATGCTCTATGGGCAACCTTACACCCCGGCGTCTGTAGACCCGAGACGGCGTGCGGTTTTAGTCGGTTCAAGCCCGACATAACCGCCCCCGCTGGCACGCGGGGGGGTATCCGAAGGGATTTCCGCACGAAAAAAAAAAAAAAAAAAAGGTACAGTTAAATTATAATAGTCGAATTATTAATATATTGCAGTCTTAGCGTTTGTCTTATAACCGAAACCGATCTTTAAATATTAAATTTCGGTGTGTGCTTGTAATTCTTATCACAACTTTATTGATTTTGGTGATTTTTCATATTTCGATTAGCTAACGGGTAGGAAGTGTTGTTGTCGATATCTAGATTTTTATTACTCCAACTGAATCATATAAAAATTTATCTGGATTTGCAAATAAAAAAGTATAATCGCAAATTATGATTTCATAACTAGGTAGGCTAGCCGGCCTGCTAGTGTAATAATAACATAACAAAAGTAAAACAAACTAATTTACTTAACATAATATTATGCTCCTTTTGGGCACGTTAAAACAGGCTCTTATTAATTTATGAACATACTGTTAATTAATAGGTAACTAATATTTTGTAATATAGGTAGGTAGATATTTTTCTATGGAAGTTATTATTATGCAGTTTGTGCTTAGGTTGGTTCGTCATTTTTCATCATTACAGAAGAGATGACAGCATTAGGTACTAGTGTGCGCTTTTGGTCTCTTATTACTTACTATCTTCGAACTGTTAACTGTGAAATAAGTATTCAGTTAAAGATAGCTATAATGAAAACAGGCTGGGCCAACCAGATAACATGTGACTTCAGTGACCTTTATACAATTGCATTATGAAATCAACACGAGTAGGTACTTGGCAATTGTACATGCACATGATTAACCATTATGTAAGATGTCATTATGTATCAATACGGGGCTAAAGTAATGGATATATTTAGCTATCAGGTATGATACGTTCCATTATCTCATTGTCAAGTAGATTGAGGAGAAAGAGAAATCGTTTGTAAGAACGCCAGTTTAGGCAACTTGATTTTCATAACTTCAAGGTTTTATAAGTCACCTATCTATTAATATGAATAAGTAGGTAAGTATTCAAATCATCATAAAATATCTTGATGGATTAGACTAGGACATTATTATTTTTAAGCACAATTGGTAGATTTTCCCTAAATCCCATGATATTTGTGTATCTATTAATATAATATTAGTCACAGGGGTAAAAGTTGTCTATTAAACAACAATTAATATCACAATTGTAGGTAATATATTCATACACACACATAATTGCAATGATTGCAATCGCCAGGTAGGAAACGATACCAAGTATAATATAAGATTACTTGTTATTAGAGCCACATCAACGGCACTTTTTATCGTATTATGTCTTGAGATTTCATTAGATATCACAGTCAAGGTGATGAACTTCAAGAGATCTTAATGCAATGGAGACTTGATTAACTAGTCATGAGTCTGCCGGATAAGTAATCAAAAAGCTGGTTAATTGAATACCTTCATATTAGTATAAGTTAATACTATAAGTCTTAACTTATAGTATTAAATTATGAAGATGAAGATTTTATTTAATATTATTAACATAAGAAAGAAAAATTTCGTCAACCGCATAAGGTTATCTTTTAATCGTCGCGTCGCGTCGTCAGATAGTCTCTAATTTGTTACATTCCACAAGATAGCACAAAAACACAAAAAAGAGGTCAGCTTATCCAGCATGTGTTGCATTAATTCTTAATTACCGCAATAACCATTAATGCCTATCAAATTAGCTCATGGTTGGCAATTCGGACAGTCACGAGGCCCGGATAATCGAGTCTTCACTGTACAAGGTCATGTACAATGCTACAAGTACGTTGGTTTTCTTAGTATAAACTACTAAAAAAGACCAACATACCTTAAACAATCAAACCTTAAAAATTGGTTTTATTATTCAATACGAACAGAGATTAAAGTTGATATTCATATGTAAGTAATTTTTGGAGCAGGTTAGTTAATATGTTACTTTTAGTATAGTCGTTATAGTTTTATAAGACTTCGTAGCATATAAGGAAGCTGGTTTCCCAATAAGTCATTAAAATACCATTCATCGATTTCGACAGCAATATCCAGCCTTACAAATTTGGGTATTTTTCTTTCGGTACCCAAAATTCTAATGCAGAGTCACAAGTTCCGATTGCCAACACACCGTTCAAGTACCGGAGCTGAAAAAGTTAAAAAAAAGCAAATTACATATCAAGAAATATCCTTCTGTCGACCTTTAACTAAAAAGCCGTTATCTAACATTTGAAGAAATTTATAAATCTGAGTCTGATCAGAAATAAATGGACAAGTGTATTGGCGTTTTTCAAATCTTACTCCTAAGCGGGTAAAATAATGGAAGTGCATTGAACTTCACTTATGAACTAAGAAGTGTGAAATCCAATATTAAAGCTATTGGTTCACATTTATAAATGGACCCGGTAGGTGGCATTGCAGTCCGGTTATGGGACTTTTTTACGGATTTAGGTACTCCCGGGTGCAGCCGGGACCGGCCCGCTTGTCATAAATATTTACCGAATCATGTCAATGACCATAAAAGTTAACATTATAATAATGTGACAGACACACACCTGTGTAACATCAAATGTACTGCTCTTTAAATTCGTGTATTCCTGTAGTGGATAGGAATTATACAAAAACTTAATTTCTCCCCTGTCTGAACACACAATCATGTTTCCTTGATTTTGATAACAGCCAGTTATCTTGTTCGACGGTTTTATTATTGGCGGTTCAGGCCATATTTCGTGTGTTCTCACGTATGAATGATTCTCTGGATCGAAGAGATGAAGGAAACCTTTGGAGTCACCTATGTACAATGCAGTTGGGCTCCAACTAATACATACTGGATAAGCTTTGTCACTTGGTATCTTCACATCACTTAATAATAGTTTCCTAGCTGTTCTATCCCATATGGCCATTGTTTTATCTTCACTGAGCGAAGCAACCATGTTATTGAAAGTTTGAAGTGCCAGTACTGGTCCCTTGTGTGGCTGGTAATCATAAACATGGCTAGGCCCAGCACGAGCATCGAAAGACAATATCTTTTTAGAATATAATCCAGTCATAACTTCATTTTCAATAGTTACAACAGACAATGCTGTCATACCACACCTGTAATATATATAAAATTATGAGTAGGTACAATTACCTTTTTTTTTTTTTTTTTTTTGTCGTGCGGAAATCCCTTCGGATACCCCCCCGCCGGCCAGCGGGGGCGGTTATGTCGGGCTTGTACCGACTAAAACCGCACGCCGTCTCGGGTCTTCAGACGCCGGGGTGTAAGGTTACCCATAGAGCATATCCCTCGCACCCCGACTGACCCTGGGCCATCTCACCACTAACAGCATCGCTCATCCTGTCTCCTCTGAAAGCAGAGGAGTACGGAGAGCGATGTGGTCCCGCCACGTTGGGTATTGGCCGACGATCAATGCCAACCCTATGAAGGGGAAGTCATTGACCGCCGCCCAGGGTGTACCGGCCGCTCCGATTCCGTTCCCCCCGGACTGCAGCGGGATCGGAATCGGAGCGACACTCGAGGAGGTTACCCAACACACACCCCAGTAGGTACAATTACCTACTGCATAAATGACAGAATTAAAGTAGAGTATTAAGGTGTATACAAAACAAAGCTGGCAGCTACAAAAAGTTGCAAGAAACAATATTGCCAAGCATAATATAAACTGGACAAGAATATGTGATTCAAATTTTGAGTACTTTTTTTTTGGGCGGTAATCTCCTTTCTTCCTCCCCCCCCCCGCCGGCCAGCGGGGGCGATTATGTCAGGCTTGATCCGACTAAAACCGGACGTCGTCTCGGGTCTTCAGACGCCGGGTTGTAAGGTTGCCCACAGGGCATTTCCCTAGCAGGCCGCAATAGCGGCGGTAAGGCCCATCACGGAGGATTGGCTAGAGAGGCGACACGGAAGCCTCTCGTACCGACTGACGCAGGTGATCTCCGGGAAGGGGTGCTTCGGGGACCACCTGCATCGGATCAGGAAGGAGCCAACGCCTGAGTGTCATCACTGCGATGCGAGCGAGGACTCAGGGCTGCACACGCTGGCGGACTGCCCGGCGTGGGAGGCGCCGAGGCGTGACCTCGTGGCAGCCATCGGGGTGGGAGTCCTCTCGCTCGGCAGCATGATTGCGGCAATGGTGCGGAGCGCGAGCGCGTGGGCCGCCGCCACCTCCTTCTGCGACCATGTAATGCTCGCGAGGGAGATGGCGGAGCGCGCCCGGGAGAGATTTAGAACTCTCCCGGCCCGCCGAGCCCGCAACTTGCTCGCCGCGCGTCGCAGGCGACTCAGGAGCCGGAGGTCGCTTAACGACCTCCGTCCTCCATGAGCGCAGGCCTGGGGGTGGCGGGTGAGGCCGCCTGTCACCCCAGCAGAAGCAGGCCGGGACGGTGGGGCGACTAGCGCCCCTCCCCCAAACCGGGGCAAGACGGGGACACCGTGGTTCCCAAACCCAAGGGGGCCATCTCGAAACCGGAGATGGCCCAGGGTCAGTCGGGGTGGGGTGTTTGGTTGAAGACCTCCACGGGGGTGCTTGGTTGGGGACCTCCACGCGGTGCACCCTGGGCAACGGAGACAGCAGCGCCTCTCTCCTAGGCGGGAGATACGCTGCCGCCTACGGCCAACTCCGACCGAGGGGAGGACGGCCCTGCTGAGGGCTGTTCGAAAGCTTTCCACGTGTCCCTCTGATTAGCAGATGGCAAGTGGAGAGCAAGTAAGAGGACCATCTCAAAACCGGAGATGGCCCGGGGTCAGTCGGGGTACGAGGGATATGCTCTATGAGTAACCTTACACACCGGCGTCTTAAGACTCGAGACGGCGTGCGGTTTTAGTCGGTTCAAGCCCGACATAACCACCCCCACTGGTCGGCGGGGGGGGGGGTATCCGAAGGGATTTCCGCACGAAAAAAAAAAGGGTCAGTTGGGGTGCGAGGCATATGCTCTATGGGCAGCCTTACACCCCGGCGTCTGTAGACCCGATACTGCGTGCGGTTTTAGTCGGTTCAAGCCCGACATAACCGCCCCCGCTGGCCGGCGGGGGGTATTCGAAGGGATTTCCGGGCATTTCCCTCGCATCCCGATTGAGCCATCTCCGGTTTCGAGATGGGCGCCCTCGGGTTTGGGGACCACGGTGTCCCCGTCTTGCCCCAGTTTGAGGGGGGGGGGGGGGCTAGTCGCCCCGCCGTCCCGGCCTGCTTCTGCTGGGGTGACAGGCGGCCTCACCTGTCACCCCAGGCCTGAGCTCATGGAGGCCGGAGGTCAAATTTTGAGTACTTAAATAAAAAGTTCCACCAAAAAATTTTGATGCAAATACTGATACCAAATTATTACATAAGGATAGCATAGACCAATAATAAGCATAGACTGATAACGCCTTGGAAAAGTTTGCATGCTGGGAAAAGCACGAATTTCAGGCTATATCTAGATGGCGCTGCCGAATAGTCTGAAAGTACAATTGTCATCTATCTATAAGAGATGGCGTTACCATCGATTCAACAATTAAAATTGAAAATGCTCCTATCAATTCACTAGATGTCGCCTACATAAAAAATTATGAAACCGGGGAAACAATTCAATGGGCTGATGAGGTGACCGCCTATTATTGCGAGATGCGAAAAGCGATAGATGGATGAAAAAATTAGAGGCAAATAGAATAAAACTTATATTATACAATTTTTGAAGTAAGGTATTTTTCTTTTTGTTAGCGGACATGATCTAGTTGTACTTTGTTGTTGTTATTTTGAAGCTCCTGGTTGTTGTTTGAAAATAATCAGCTCATTTCCTAGTTGACAAAAGGATCTTATAAACTTTCATAGGTCCAATTGATTTCAATGATGCAAGTACAATCAGCATCAAAAGTTGATAGTCATACCCATAGTATCAAATGTAAGTGATACTACAGTGTCAAAGGTAAGTATTGTGACAAAGTTTCAATAGTAAGTGATGAGCATAAGGTCCCTTTGACATTAAAAAATTGCGAGAAAATATGAATAAAATATAACTAGTATTTAGTGTATATGATATGAGTTATTAAAAGACGAAATAAACAAATTAAAGACTGAGAACGAATCTTTAAAAAGAGAAATAGAAGACTTACCATCACAGAAAGCGACGTCATCCGCAACACCATATACAGATAATAATACCAAGAAGATTGTGATATACGGCTTTGCGGAATACAATAGAGAGCCGGAATACGATCTGCACGAACGACTCATACACCTCTTTAATGAAACAATGCAACTAGACCTAACTGGCTATATAGAAGAAATGTATAGAGTAGGTAGACAAACCAAATATAACCGACCGCTGGTTTTAGAATTTTTAAGTAAAAGATTGACCAGATATATAATAAAAAATAGTCACTGTTTCCAAGGAACAAACATTTATGTGTCAGAATTTTTGAGCGAAAACGACCGTAAAGAGCGATACATACTACGACAAGAAATGATGAAAGCCCGAAAGGAGGGCAAACATGCGATAATACGTAACAACAAACTTTTTATAGAGGGAAAGCAAATTAATGATATACAAAAAAAAACAAATTAATCAAACCTTCCAAACAGAATCCAATCTCGAGGTTACAAATCATTCCTTTCGTAAAAACAGACCTACAATTTAAAATACTTTTTCAAAATATGCAAAGTATCTGCAACAAACAACATACTTTAGAAGCCTTTATAACAGACCACCCGATCTATGCGGCTATATGCATATCAGAATCCTGGTTAACGCATGAAAAGATAGAAACTATCCAAATCACCGATTACAAGATGGCATCCTCATATACCCGGACCAACCACAATGGCGGAGGAGTGTGCATTCTACTTCGCGAACACATACAGTATGAAAATATCCAATCTATTACTAATATGTCTGTAGAGTATGTTATAGAGGTGTGTGCATGCGAGTTACCACTAGAAAATTTATTGTTGTTGTCTTTGTATTGGAATGGACGAGAGGAAGAAACGTTTACAAGTAAACTAAAAGAAATATTAAAATATATAAACAATAAATACTCGACATCAAATGTAATTATAGGTGGAGATTTCAATATTAATTATTTAGAAAAAACGACAAAAATTAATATCTTTTTCGACCTCATGCTAGAATATAATTTCACACAACACATAAACCACCCCACACGCATCACGCAAACTACTTCAAAATGTATAGACCTAATTTTCACAAATTTTAACAGCATTAAATTTTATACAACTGTAGAAAAATTAGGCTTTTCTGACCACAATGGAACTAGCATTAATCTTGAACTACCACAGCAAACAAAACAAATTAGATGGTATACAAAAATGAGAATATTTAGTGAGGCAAATATGGAAAAATTCAAAAATAAACTTAATGAGCAAAACTGGCACAGCATTTTGTCAAATAACAGAGATATTAATGAGAACTATAATGCATTCAAAGACACGCTAACAAGTATACTTAACATATGTATGCCAGTACAAAAAATGAAGCTAAAAAAACGATTTAGAAAATATTGGCTAACAGTGGGTATTAGGCTTTCTTGTAGAAATAAACGACTCCTCAAATTGCTCACACAACAAACAAATAATCCAATACTAAAATCTTATTATAAAAACTATGAAAAAATATTAAAAAAAGTAGTCATAACATCGAAAAAACTTCACTATAAAAATAAAATAATAAAATCTAATAATAAAACTAAAGCAATGTGGAGTATGATAAATGAGCGAACCAACAAAAAAACAAAAAAACAAAATCAGAATATACAATTAAAAATTCACAATAGCCTTACATGTGAGCCCAAACAGATAGCTGAGTACTTTAATTATTTTTTTGCGTCAATTGGGAATACAGCCACCCTTAGATCAGGTAGAGAGTCAAATAGAACATCAGTACTTTACTCCACTGAAAACACTATGTTTCTCAGTCCTGTAGAGCCTTACGAAATCATTACAATTCTGAGAAACTTAAGTAATAAGATGAGCCATGGCTTCGACGAGTTTCCACCCAGCCTCTATAGATTCTGTGCTAAAGAGCTAACATTGCCATTCTACATATTGGTGAACCAGTCGTTTGAAGAGGGCACTGTTCCTGACCAACTAAAACTCACTGTCATAAAACCGGTTCACAAAAAAGACTCGAAAACCCAGCCTAGCAATTATCGACCGATTGCTCTACTGCCAACTGCCTCGAAGATCTTCGAAAAGGCGATGTGTAATAGGATATATTCCTTCTGTGAGAAATTCCAGATATTCGACGAAAGCCAAAACGGCTTCCGTAAAAATAGATCAACAACCTTAGCTGTCTATAAGTACATACAGGAGGCTCTAAATATTATAAATAACAAAAAATATGCAGTAGGAGTACTACTTGATATGACTAAGGCCTACGACAAAGTACAGTTTGATATTCTACTGGGTAAACTATACGGAATAGGTATAAGGGGACTAGCTCACAAGTGGCTCACATCATATCTAACAGACAGGAAACAACTGGTAGAGATTGAATCCTTTAACGAGAATACTAACCAAATAGAAAAAAATTGTTCCAGCGAACTAGAAGTAAAGGCCTCAATACCGCAGGGTAGCGTGATAGGGTGCTTACTATTCCTCATCTACATCAACGATTTGCCTAAAGCTATTGAGGGACCATGTGTACTGTTTGCGGATGACATTTCTTTGCTTATCACATGTGAAAGTAACTTAAACCTAAAAGAGAAATTAAATGCTATTTTGAAGAAAACATCATCTTGGATGGCTGAGCATAATTTAGAGATTAACTATACAAAGACAAAAATAATAACCTTCCACCCTCACCAAAAGCCACCAATAGATATAAATTTCAATTATGAGAACATAAAATTAGAAGCTGTTAGGGAATTCAACTTGCTTGGTTTAACCATAGATACTCATATAACTTGGAAGCCGCATGTCAAAAAGGTGAGAGCCAAAATAGCAAGGTTTTCTTATGCCCTACGGGAAGTCAAAAAGACAACTGACTTGGCGACTGCTTTGGTTACCTACTATGCCTATGCATACTCTTGGCTGACCTATGGTATCATTTTGTGGGGAAACAGTAAAGATGCGCCTACTATATTTACTCAACAAAAAAAACTCATAAGAATATTAGTAAATATAGAACAAACAGACACTTGCAAACCCCATTTCCAGAAACTAAAAATATTAACATTGCCATGCATTTATATTTTGGAAGTATGTAAATTTGTCCGTAAATACCCAGAACACTACACTACACGCGAAAACATACAAACTAGGTATACACTGAGACACAAAAATAGACTAAACCTACCTACCTCCAAACTCGAAATGCATTCTTCTGGTCCTTTGGTCATGTCAATAAAAATTTATAATAAGTTACCCGAGCCCATAAAAAATGAAGAAAAGTTTTGCAGTTTTGTTAACAAATTAAAAAACTTTCTACTAATTAAAAGCTATTACAGTATACAAGAATACTTTGATGATAAAAGTTGAAATTAATTTACATAAAATTATATAAAATTATTGAATGTTTAATAAGACATCTGAAATAATATCTACACAAAATACACCTAATAAATAAAATGAATAATATAATCAATTCATAATGACATTAAATAACTTACATGGACGCCAATTTATTATTACTAGGATATAGAATTATTAATGATTGATAAACCATTGACATTGGATGGAGACAATTCATGTCTATATACCTACTAAAAACGGAGTATGTAATGGATTAAACGTTCACATCTAATAATGACATTTTAGTGTTTTGTATTTGACATCTAATGTTGAGATTTTTGTTTTCGTATTGACTTCTAATATTGACATTTTTGTATTCTGTATCGACATCTATAATAGTATTGACATTTTGTATATTTTTTGTCTTTGTTAAAAATATTAATAAAAAATGGGAACTAAAATGTAATAAAAAACTATGTATTCGTTAATGACTATGTATAACAAATATGTATCTGCATGAATGATATAAATGGACATAGAACAATAATTTGTTATTAATATTTCGTTTATTTGAATACTATTGTCAAATAATATTTTATAAAACACTAAATCATCTACTCACATCATCACATCATACAGGATATAATATATAGGAATAAAATTAAGATTGTTACAATTAATTAATAAAAACAAATAGATAAATAATAATAATATCCAAAATTAAATTATGGATGCGAAACTGTGTACAACAGAAAATTCTCCCTCTCTCCAAACATTGTGCTGTGCCCGACAGGGTCCATAATTGTAACTAATTAATAATAACATGACATCTGTATCACATTATGGAACGCAATAAATGTATTGAGTATTGAGTATTGAGTATTGAGTATTGAGTATTGAGTATTGAGTATTTGCTACTAGTATTCCCGCTCACCCCTCCAGCTAAGCTAAACTGCTTGTGTTAGGAGTGGGTTCACATCAGTAGTCTAATGACTAGGATTCGGACCCGGGACCTCTCGATCGTAAGCCTCGAACTTTAAAACAAATATTTAATTTGCTATATATCGAATTTACAGAATGGCGTTGATTCTGTTTCTAACAACACTTGAATCTAACCGGCATACACGACAACACTTGAAATACAATATTAAAGGGCTAACCAACGTGTTTTATTTTTTACTTTTAGGCGATATTTATGTCGGGGTTATTTTAAATTTATATACTTTTTATTTTATACTTTTTAAATTAGATATACTAGGGTCAATCAACTATTATATGTAAAAGCTTGCCCTTTATTAAAAAAATATGTACCTGCGAAAAGGTATTATTTACTACAATTTAGTAGTAGTCATTTAGATTACAAAGCATGATATTATGCAACATATAATTATACAATATCAATGATATTTCAATAATTGTATGGTAACTTAGTTCACAAAATCTACATTCCACACAAATTATACCTGTTCCAACGCGTCACATCTAAAGTGTTTTTTTTTTTAAATTACAATATATAATATATTTTGCTATGATTAAAAATTGACAAAGTGTCCTTCAAATTGCTATTGTATTGGTACTACTGTCCGGAAAGGTTAGAACCTTTAGAACTTTCCACCATTTTGATGACATAGTTGCTTCCCATTAGCCGCCGATAAGGAACAAGGTGAGCAAGAATTTAGAGGATACTGACTGAACACTATATATGTATATATTGGAACGAAGTTCCTTATCGCGCGTTGCGAAAGGGGGCTAGACGGAAAAAATTAAGACCAAAAGTTGTAACGAGACTTTTTGCTATAGACACTTTTTGGGAAGATATTTTTTCTGCACGTTGATTTTCTGCTATATTATTGATATTATATTACATTATATTCTTTTCTGCTATATTATTGATATTATATTATTATTATTCTTTCCTTTATTAAACTTTAAAATATAAATTATATTTTTAAATACATTCTTTAAAAAAACAAACAAATATATTAAAAAAAATAAAAAATAGTAGCCCACCGGCATCTGGTACAAGGACCAAGCTACGAGTGGTTAGGGCTCCATAGAGAGGAATCTCTTCACAATACGTGCCGTGTCGAGGAGCACTGCCTTCTGCATCAAGCCCTTGACCCAACTGCCTAACGCGAGCCTCTTGAGATGTTGATCGAGGCTCTTAGCAATCAGTCCGTGAACCGTTACAACTATCGGAACAATAATTACCGAATCCACACTCCACATGTCAACAACCTCGTGAGCCAGATACAAATATTTTATTTCTTTTTCGGCTTTCACAAGATTCTCGTCATGTGGAATGGTGATATCGATCATTACTGCGCGGCGATCTGATCGATCAATCAACACTATATCAGGTTTATTGGCTACAATAGTCCTGTCAGTGATGATAGATCGATCCCAGTACAACGTGATATGCCCATTTTCGAGAATTGCGTCGGGCACATACCTATAGTACGGTACCTCTGATTCCACAAGGTTGGACTTTAGAGCAAGATGTTGATGAACAATCCTGGCAACTCGGTTATGTCTATGCAAATACTCGCCGTTGGCAAGACGAGAACAACCAGAAATTATATGTCTAAAGGATTCTCCGGGACGGTGGCACGCCCGACATATGTCAACCGTACCATCCTTTAGAATATACCTCCGATAGTTATTCGTCATCACAACTTCGTCCATAATTGCAAAAACAAAACCTTCGGTTTCCCCAAATAGGTCACCGAAGCGTAGCCAAGACACAGATGCTGGTAAATCTATATCACGCCCATGGAGAGCCCGATAGAAACGTCCATGCAACTCCTTGCTCTTCCATACTTCCATATACGGTCATTAATACTTAATTTTAAAGTTTTGCGCCAGTTCTCTTTAGCCAAAGCTAGCGGGGTGAGTCCGTTATCCACCATTACTATATCACGATGCATATCAGCTTCATTGTGTAGAAAGTATTCCCTGAGGTTGCACACCTCACGGTTATAGAGGGATTTGGCATTTAAAAAGCCTCGTTCCCCGCATTTCCGCGGTATGTACAACCTCATCACAGATGAACGCGGATGATGCATTCCGTATGCAGTAAGAAGCGTACGGACTCTCCTATCCAGGGTATCTAATTCGGTCGGAGTTCACATGAGTATGCCGAAGGAGTACATTAAGACCGGCATGACCCAACCGTTATAGGCGCGCACATTATTACCGCCTGACAAAAGACTTTTAAGAACTTTTTCAGACGGTCAAAGAAGCGCTCCCGTAACGATTGCTTCATGCTAGCTTCTGTAATGCCTAACGCCTGCGACATACCCAGGTATTTATAGGTGTCGATTACAGAGAGAGACCTGAGTTATTATTATTCCCTTTATTAAGTTTTAAATACATGTAAATTATATTTTTAAAAGCATTCTACAATATAAAAAAAAAACAAATATATTTAAAAATATAAAAAATTGTGGCCCACCGGCATCGGGTACAGGGACCAAGCTACCGGTGGTTAGGGCTCCAGAGAGAATCTCCTCACAATACGTGCCGTGTCGAGGAGCACTGCCTTCTGCATCAAGCCCTTGACCCAACTGCCTAAAGCGAGCCTCTGAAGATGTTGTTCGAGGCTCTTGGCAATCAGTCCGTGAACTGATATGACTATCGGAACAATAATTGCTGAATCTACATCCCACATGTCGACAATCTCGTGATCCAAGTCTTTTTCGGTTTTCACGAGATTGTCGTCATGGGGGATGGTGATGGTGTTGTTATTATTGTTATTATTATAAGGAACTTCATTCAATCCGGGTGTCCCTTGACACCTATCAAGTTTTTTTGTTTTAGAGAAGAGAAGATTAACTGGTATTGTAAATAAGGCATAACCGTATTTACAATACCAGTTAATCTTTTTGGATTTATCAAACAAGATAGTAAGCACGAGGGGCATAACCTCTAAAATGTCTCATTATGTTACCAGTTACCAGATGTACAAACAATAGTTGATTGACTTTATTGAATAGATTGTAATTGTATAGAATGAGTTTGTAACTGTGCTGTAGAGCAGGCGGGAGGTGGGCGGCGGGAGGCGAGGCATAGCGCGGTGCGGCGGACCGGGAGAGCTCTAAATCTCTCCCGGGCGCGCTCCGCCATCTCCTTCGCGATGTTCCTACCCGCGCCGGAGCCGCGTGAATATCATTATCTACCGTGCAGTGGCGTAACTATAGGGTGGCAGAGCTGGCAAAATGCCACGGGCCCCCGACCCAAGAGGGCCCCGGCCCAAGAGGCTACGAGCTCAGAAATAACCTAACATTTTTAGCAAAATTTTGTACCTAAGTACTTAAAATGAAAAAAACTTAAGTACTATCAAAGTGGGGCACAACTAAAGACCATATGAAAGTTCAAACAAATCATGAAAATTTTAACACATTCAAAACAACAAGATGTCGATTTTCAGAACGCATTGATTGCTTCATTTTTTGTCGCGGTACATTGCTGACGCGGGCGAGCTAGTGCCGGTCGGGGAATTCCCTCATTTTCTTAACGAAATAGGCTAGAAGCCGGTGACACTGACAGTCCTGTCATCGATAATTAACAATTATAGGAATAAAATCAACTGGGTACGCGTTGACTTAGTGAGCCGAAAATATGTTAAATAAAATGTATCTTATTGTTATCGCGGATTTTGATGAATTTTAGTTCATTCGATAGGAAATTTTGCGATTTAACCGAAAATGTTGCTGACAAACTTATTTGCCTATTAACGTGCCTATTTGATAGGGGGTAATTTTTTTTTTCTTTTAAATCACGTAATTTTCTATTGAATGCACTAAAATTCATCAAAAACTGCGGTAAATTAAAATTTGTAGGTTTCCTGAAATATGAACTGCATTAATGTTATTTCTTACAATTCCTGTGACTCAGCTAGTGCTGAACGATCATTTTCAAAACTAAAATTAATAAAAACCTATTTAAGAAATTATGGCGCAAGACAGGCTACGTAGCTTGGCTATTCTGTCTATTGAAAATTCTATGGCCCGATCTTTTAACTTTGATGATGTTATTGCGGAACAGAAAGCTCGGAGGAAAGAATTTTATTAATAAAAAAATCTTATTGAAAGTTAATTGTTCTTGAAAATAAAACTTATGAGATATTTAACTAAAATGCACATAATACTAATAATAGTTTTGAGTAACTACTTACATCAGTGGTTTATTAAAATTAAATTCTAACGGGACTATTTTTACTGGGACGCCGGAGGGCCCAATCCAAAAACTTTGCCACGGGCCTCAGATGGTATAGTTACGCCACTGCTACCGTGGCCGCGGGCATCTGCTAGTAGGTAAAATGCAAAATGAACTGTTCTGGTACGTTTTTACAGCTTAGCCAATTTTGATGAAATTTGCATAGTATGTTTATTGTGCATGTTGATAAAAGAACAGTAGGTTATCTAAAGCCCCTCCGCGACTGCACGGGCGGAGACTCTGGCGGCCCGCAACGTGGCTGTTCTAAACAGCCCGTCAAAAGCTATGGCCGTCAGAGTCATCGGGGGGTATCGCACGATCTCCGTCGAGGTGGCATGTCTCCTACCCGGGACTCCTACATGGGACCTGGAAGCGAGAGCTCTTGCGTCGCTGTGCCAATGGCGCAAGGAGGCGCTGGAGCGGGGCCATAGGCCGGAGCGCCGAGAAATCAGGGCTCAGCGGTCCCAGCTCCGCCGGGAACTCATAGAGACATGGAGGATGCGACTTGAGCAACCAAGGTGGGGGGAATCCACCATTTCGGCGGTGAGGCCGATCATTTAGGAGTGGCTGGAGAGGCACCACGGTGACCTCTTCTACCGGATGTGCCAGATATTTACCTGACACGGGTGCTTCGGTAAGTATCTATGGCGCATCTATCTACCGGGAGAAAACGCCGTAGTGCCAGCACTGCGAGGATCCTGGCGAAGACACGGCGCTCCACACGTTGGTAGAGTGCCCTGCGTGGGCGAGTCAACGGGCCGCGGGATCTCGTTGCGGTCCTGGGCGTGGACGTTCTCTCGCTGGAGACCATGGTGAAAGCCCTGGTCTCCGACGGGAGCAAGTGGCACGCCGCCGCCTCTTTCTGCGAGCATGTAATGCGCGCGAAAGAGACGGCGGAGAGTGAGCGGGAGAGAACCCTGCCCCCCGAGTTCCGCAGTCTGGGGCGAGGACGCCGCAGACTCGTCTACGCCCGGGACTACCGACCTCCGTGATCGGGGCCTGAGGACGGCAGTTGGCCGACTCGCCGTCCTTTCAGAAGCAGGCCGTGGCGGAGGCATGTCGTGTGTGTCCTACACACGCCTGCCAACTCACCGACGCGGGATAAAACCCGACCCCACCAGGCGAGGCAGCGCTGGCGGCCAAGGTCCGCCGGTAACCCTGGGGTTATCCTTTCGAGCGCTTACCCGGGGTGCCCGGCAATGGACACTTGGGGAGGACACCGTGTGGTTTTAGTCGGTCCGATTCCGACACGCCCACCCCATCGTCGGCACCGATAGGGTCGGGGTTAATAATCCGACACACTTTAGTTAGTTTCTTATCTACCATTAATAATTCCGTTCATCTAGCCTATGTAACCATCTAACCTAAGTAGGTACCTATAATGTGCTTTTGACAAAACAGTAGGTGTTAATTTTATTAATACATATTTTAGTCTAGCACATATATTTAATTGAATTACAAATGTTATTCATGTCTTAATTGAATATAAACCGCTAAATAAACATAAACTGCGCTAATCAAATTAAACTAGCTAGCTACGTGAACGCGCGCGATCCCACTCACGGTTCGGCCCAAACTATGACCGTCGTATGTTACCGTACATTATGCTAATGTGTGCGTGCCTACACGGCGCCCCGCGCGCTCACACATCTTAACCGGCAGTGGCCCATTTCTATGAAGGTAACCTACTGCTTATACTGTGAAATTCGATAGGAACGAACACGAATATACATTGAACTGTGGAGAAGGACATAGGCTACAATATCGATAGGTATTATAACACGCGGCAACACGCGGACAAAAGCTTATATTGAAATAAGCTGAAGTAGGTAGTTATTTGGGGAAATGGATGAAGTGCAAGCTTCGTGGGTGGATCGTCCGCCTTCCGGTGTAACTATTAGAAATAATAATCGGTAAAGATTTAGATCGGAAAAAGAGAACATCTAGGACGGACTCTCTTTTTCCGATCTAAATCTTTAGAAAAAAGTAAGCATACAAAATGCTTAAAAATTTAATTGAAATAATAATAGGTAGTTATAAACTAGCTTATTATTGGTCTACGAGGCGAGGTACAAAAGTTCGCGGAATGAAGTATTAGGAGGGAAGAATATTATACAAACTCTATGCTCAGATAAAGTGAGACCACTTTAGTAAAAAAAAAAGGTATGTTAAGACTGTCTTTTGTTTTTTCGATATCGCCTTGAGAGCAAATTATTTCGGTAACAATCGGTCATTATGGAGCACATTGAATATAGTGCCGTGATAAAGTTCCTGTCTAGGCAAGGAAAATCTCCGTAAATGATAATGGATGAGATGTCGGAGGTCAATTTCCTAGTAAAACCATGATTTACAAGTGGCAAAATCTTTTCAAGCATGGCAGGAAGGAAGGCCCGGTCGAAGCAACTTCCTCAGATATTGTGCGAAAAGTCGAAAAACTCGTACTAGAAGAATCTCATCTTAAAAAGAAACAGTTATCTGCTTTAGTTGGCGTATCAGATACGACTGTTTTGAGGATCCTGCATGATCATCTTGGTATGACGAAAGTTAGTGCAAGGTACCCAGAATGCTGGGGTGTGTGTTGGGTAACCTCCTCGAGTGTCGCTCCGATTCCGATCCCGCTGCAGTCCGGGGAGAACGGAATCGGAGCGGCCGGTACACCCTGGGCGGCGGTCAATGGCTTCCCCTTCACCCCTTCATAGGGTTGGCATTGATCGTCGGCCAATACCCAACGTGGCGGGAACACATCGCTCTCCGTACTCCTCTGCTTTCAGAGGAGACAGGATGAGCGATGCTGTTAGTGGTGAGATGGCCCAGGGTCAGCCGGGGTGCGAGGGATATGCTCTATGGGTAACCTTACACCCCGGCGTCTGAAGACCCGAGACGGCGTGCGGTTTTAGTCGGTGCAAGCCCGACATAACCGCCCCCGCTGGCCGGCGGGGGGGTATCCGAAGGGATTTCCGCACGATAAAAAAATAAAAAAAAAAAAAAAAAAAAAGGTACCCAGAATGCTAAAACCACTACAGATGCAACAAAGAATTGACGCATCGAATCATTTTTAGACCTGTGTGGCGATAACCCTGAAGTTATATTAGATCGAATTGTCACTGGAGATGAAACTTGGGTTCATCACTTTGAACCTGAGTCGAAACAGGAGTCGGTGCAGTGGCATTAGAAGGGTGCACCTCCTCCGAAGAAGTTTTAGTGTCAGAATCAGCCGGGAAGTTGATGGAGACGATCTTTTGGGATTCCAATTGAATTCTCATGATAGACTACAAAGACAAGAGGGTCACCATAACTGGGGCATACTACGCATCGTTGCTGGAAAGACTAAGAGCAGCTATTAAAGAAAAAACAGGGGAAAAGTTGTCGAAGGGTGTGTTGCTCTTGCATGACAATGCACCAGTTCACAAGAGCCATGTTGCGACTGCTGCTCTTACCAAGTGTGGCTTCGGGCTTTTTCGAATCGCTGGTCGAATCGACCAGCGATTCGAAAAAGCCCGAATCTGGCCCCTAGCGACTACTATTTGATCCCAAATTTGAAAAAGTATTACTAAGAAAAAGAATTCATACTGACGAACAAGTGAAGGAGGCAATTTCAGCTCATTTCGAAGACAAAGAAAAAAAATATTTTTGTTGGTTTATGCAAATTAATTAGTAGATCCAAAAAATGTATTGAACTCAAGAGTATTCAATTCAGAACCATTTCATTCCACGAATTTTTGGACCTCCCCTCGTATGTTATAAATCCAAAACATAAGAGAAAAAAAAACCAATGAGTTTAACATTGTTGCAATTTACGATTTGATACACTTAGCGACATCTAGTTACAATAAGCTTATTAATTATTGACATACAGATTTTTCTTAGGCATTGTCAGTCTATTGTTTATTTATTAGTCTATGAAGGATAGGTGCATTATTTCCTACAACCTCTGTAATGGCAAAAAAGTTCTACTAACTGAAATGTTTGCTTGCATTCCAATCCAGTTGCAAGATCCCATGCTTTGACAGTATTATCCCATGATGCAGAATATACTGAAGAAGCTGAATCTATATTATCAGCAGCCAGGTCCCAGATCCATCCTGCATGAGCATCATGTTTAATATGCTTTGGTTTAGCATTTGCAGAGTAACTTAAGTTATCACTTTCATCATGTGGATAAATGTCTAATACATTCCATAGTGCCATTCCACGGTCTCTGCCTCCAGATATACAGACTTCACCATTCTGAAATGTTCAATTGCAAGCTGTTAAAGAAAGGATTTATAGAGTTTATGTGCAACTAGTAAACCTCATACCAAACCACAATCAGTATAACAACAAATTCCTTGGTATAAGAGCATCACCATCGTCACAGCATTAGTACCAGTTGCATCCAAAGCGTCTGCTTGAGCTTTAGCAGATCTGGGGTCCAGGGTCAACTCTCCTACTCACTCTCTGAATTTTGCTTATATTGGAAGTGCTGGAGTGACTGCTATCTGCCCTCCCAATCCCAAGAGCAATTCCTAAGCCAGAGCCTCGTCAGTTAATCAGCAGGTGTATCTACTGGCTAGCAGGTGAGGTTGACTTGAACTCTGAAGGTCTTGGGAGGCCCCACCCCATACACTCTTCTTTGATAAAAGAAAAATAATACTGTAAAATGCATATACTTACATTAACTAATAAAACAGTGTCCACTGAAGCAAAATGCACATCTTTCACTACTATATGTCTCATTGTGTCCTTAACCTTAGTCCATTTCTTGGTTTCTAAATCCATTTCTATACACACAGCTTCCCAGTCTATAGCTGTTTCTTCCCATAATTTCAAATCTGGCAATGCAGGATATGTACCATTTACTTTACTATGCACCCAATACTTCCAAAGACAATCATCAGCTAAAATATCATAGAACCGTTGACATACTTTACTTAAGGTATGTTTTAAAATTTGCACATCCAGAAAGGAGCATATTTTTATAAGTATCTGTAAAATATTTAAAATGTACAAATTAATATATGTAGGAATAATAAATAAGAAATTTCAGGTAATTGTTTGATAGTGATAGTAAAGCAATTCGGGTCCAACTCTGGACAAATGCATGGAATCACCTATTTATTTTTCTGTGATAGAGGTGTAGCAGCTTCCATTGTCAAGGTTTAGTTTACATAAAGCCTTTGTATTTTAGGCACCCCTCCACCAGGAATTAAATCTGTTATCTTTACCTCCACAGGCATGTCCATTAGGGAGGGTTTTGGTGTCTCATAAATGTCACATATCTTTGAATCTGTTGTGACATCATCTTCAATACTTGTCAACTGCTCCTTAATTGACTGTAAAGCTTCACACATTGCTGCCGTCAACACACTAAAATCTGGTTGAAGCACAAGAAAATATCTATAACACATAACATACATAATACATTAATGATAACATATTACTTTAACATATTGAACACTTTGATATAAAAGAACATGTCCTTAGTCTTGGCTGAAAGAATTAACTATGAAAAGCTAGTTCTGTTTATTTGGTTAACATAAAAACATAATCACTTATCTACAGTTTAGTGCTATATAGTAAGTAGTGTTTATTCATGACAGATTGAGTAACTGGATGGTAACGTGTGTATTTACATAAAACAGATTAGGTAATCATAATAATAATCAGACATTGGCGTGTAGCAACACCACCACCTAATTAAACAACAACTTTCTAAAAATGAATCTGAAACTATATGACACATATTTGGCCTTCCTTCTTACAAAAACGCATAATAAAAGTAAGTATTCTAACTAACTTTTATGCTGATTTGAATTACTTTTTTTATTTTCACATTTCTAGTGAAGCAGAACAAGTATAAAATTGTACACTACCCAATTTATAGATTGCATTATAAGGATTAAAATGACATGGGTATATTGGTAAGCCAACAATTTATTCCGATTTGTCGTCTTGAAGTTATTAATTAAAAGGTTTCTATTTCTGGAATTGATAGCAGTAGTGCCATCACATTTTCAAGAGCTCCAGTTCTGTTTAGAACTAACTAATGTTTATATACATGGAAATGGTTATATACATACTAGCACTAGGTAATAAACACAAATTACTTAATCTAGTAACAAAGAGACAATCAGTATAAGTATATTAATAATAATATTAGCTCATGATATGTCGAATTACCTTGCATGTACAGTGTCCCACAATTGAAATATTGTATTTTGTGGACCCCTAATTTAGAATCTCCACTATAATAAATTACATAAATATTACAATTTTAAAACAAAACCACAACAAAACAGAAAAATACAAGTCACATCAAATCAGTGAAGTTTAAAGTTAATTGTCATTAATGTCATTGTTAGATTAGATACACACCTACATTCATGGCGCAAATCGGAACGCACCATAGATTATTATGAACGCACCATAGCTGCATAGTAGTATAGAGTAATACTTACGGTAATGAGCGTTTAAAAAAAGCATTTTATAAGCTCTGCTTTTTTCAATATGTTAATAGTACGTTGGTTAGTATAAGTTGTAAATGTTTAAACCGAAAGGTAAGTTGCCAACATTGCTGTGCGCTGAAATGCGGTCGAAAATAAACTGTATTCGTCAACCGATAAAGTCGAAAATTGGAAAGTTTGATCATCATGATTATGCTGATAAATCGATTCAGTTTGTGGTGACATAGTAGAACCTTTTTAGTTGTATAGCCTTTTCTTATATTTTCCTTTAATAATTCAAAATGTTTAAGAAAAGTATAGACCCGTCTGCTCATTATGACATTGATGGTGAAATGGTTTTTTACATCAATAGGTTTTCAGTGTTTGAGATATTTCTATTTAATTTATTATTTGACTCACAATGTACTCATTTAATTATACAGTAAAGTTTATCCAGTAGTTCCAGTATTTATTTCAGCTCCATTTCTACTTCCCTACTAAAACGGAGACCATATCTCCAAATTGGTGACCCCGAGTGGGCTTGCCGTAAGGATCGGCAAACGGAGGAAGTATTTATTATGTTATGAGCGTTAAATTACACAACTGGAACCAGGTACGAGTAATAAATTGATATTCAAGTGAAAACTGAGGAGGTGAGGTGAGCTTGGGCATCAGCTGCATAGCACTTCATACCTCCGTCTGCGACTGCACGGACGGCACCATCGCGACCTGCGACAGCCAACATTAATAAAGACGACTATTATTATTACTTTTTTATTATTTGTGTTACTTTTGTTTTCTTATTGTAATTATTGTATTTTGTAAACAATTATGAGCGACCCCGAAACAAAGCAGTTTTCCGAAGCGTTAGGAACAAGCGCGGCTGTGGTGAATCGAGTCACCATTCGAACTCCACCGTTCTGTAAAGACCGTCCGGCGCTATGGTTTGCTAGCCTGGAGTCGCAATTCCATATTAACCAAATCGGTAACCAGGTAACAAAGTTTTATTACGCCGTGGCCCATTTAGATACCAATTGCACACGTGAAGTCGAGGACATCATTCTATCCCCTCCCGAACGTGAACCTTATACTGTTTTGCGTAATTCCATTATTCAAAGGTTTTCGGTCTCTCACGAAGAAAAAATAAGGTGCTTATTAGAAAAAGAGCAATTAGGGGACAGGAAACCTTCTTCTTTTTATAGGTATCTTAGTTCCCTCGCCGGTAATTCTTTCCCTGAAGAAATTCTAAAAACAATTTGTTTGAATCGTTTACCATTATATCTGCAAACAATACTTGTTGCTCAGCGTCTGCAATCTCTGCCGGAATTGAGTGCGCTGGCTGATCAGTTGGTAGAAATCAACGCTCCGCCAGCTCATTCAGCATGCGCAGTTGCGTCATCTTCCAATAGCAGTAATACGGTTAATAACAAAGAGATTGCGGAAATGAAAGAAAATAATATATTGCAGATTTAACCCGTGCTATGGCTTCACTGACCAACCTGGTCAGACAGGAACGCAGTAGGTCTAGGGATAGGAGAAACAATCCCAATCGTAACAGATCCCGTTCACGTAATAAAAAATTGTGTTTTTATCACGATCGTTACGGACAGCGTGCCAAAAAGTGCGTCTCCCCTTGTAATTGGTCGAGTCGAACTCCCGATGTTAAGCCGCAGTCTTCGGAAAATTAATTGAGCGTCCGTTAATGGCGACAGCCGAACGCTCTGCTTCCAGTCGCCGTCTTTTTGTAACCGACCGGTTTTCTGGAAGGAGATTCCTTGCGGACACTGGTTCGGACTTATGTTGCATTCCTGTTTCTAGTACTAATATAGGTGCCAAGCAGTCACAATCATACCATTTAGTTGCAGCAAATGGTTCAAAAATTAAAACTTATTGTCTAATGACTTTGAATCTTAACCTTGGTCTTAGGCGCAATTTTGCTTGAAATTTTGTCGTGGCAGATGTCGAATGTGGAATTTTAGGTTCAGATTTTTTATCGCATTTTCATTTATTGCCTGATTGCGCGCATAGTAAGCTTCTTGATGGGACGACAGGTTTGTCATCCATCGCGGAACTTCAAGACGCACGTCAGCCTAGCGTTAAATTTATTTCAATTCATGAATCCCCGTTTTCCAACATTCTTAAAGAGTTTGTTAGCATAACTCACCCACCCGGTGCACCTCAAGAGCCGAATCATTCTACGAAGCATTTTATTAATACCACTGACGGACCGCCTGTTACGGCGCGTCCTCGTCGGCTAGCTCCTCTGAAACTTCGCGCTGCTCAAAAAGAATTTGAGGATATGTTAAAGGCCGGTACTGCCCGACGCTCAAGTAGTCCTTGGTCTTCTGCCTTGCATTTAGTTCAGAAGAAGGATTCGTCATGGAGACCGTGCGGCGATTACCACGCTCTTAATTATCGCATTATACCGGACCGCTATCCAGTTCGGCATATAGGCGATTTTAACCACAATTTGTCTGGTTGCACAGTTTTTAGCACCATTGATCCTGTTAAAGCTTACCAACAGATCCCTGTCAATGATAGTGACATTTGTAAAACTGCTATCATTACGCCGTTTGGTTTGTTTGATTTTCCTTTCATGAGTTTTGGACTTAGAAATGCAGGCCAAACATTTCAAAGATTTATCGACGAAGTCGTGCGTGACCTAGATTTTTGCTATGCTTATATTGATGACATTCTCGTGTTTTCTAAGGACCCTGCCAGTCATGCTGTCCATTTAAGGACTCTTTTCAGAAGATTGCAGGAATTCGGTGTCGTTATTAACACTAACAAAAGTGTTTTTGGGGCTGACAAAGTCATTTTCCTTGGTTATCAAATTAGTGCAGAGGGTACTAGACCCCCTGAGGATAGAATTAGAGTCCTTGTTGATTTTCCTCCCCCTAAATCTGTACAAGGCATGCGTCGTTTTCTTGGAATGGTAAACTTTTACCGTCGTTTTATTCCAGACGCCGCCAAATATCAAGCACCGTTGATTGACGCTATTTCCGACAATCAAGGCAAGGGTGCTAAGCCTTTCGATTGGACTCCCGCTTTAGAGGAGTGCTTCAAGGCCTGCAAAAGAAGTTTGACTTCTACTAAAATTTTAGCTCACCCTGACTGTAATGCAGTGTTAGGTTTTTTTACAGATGCATCTAGCACTCACGTAGGCTCTTGCTTACAGCAGCGCGCTAGCGACAAAGAACCTTGGCAACCCATTGCTTATTTTAGTAAAAAGCTGATTCCAAAGCAGGTGTTTTGGCCAGCTTACTATAGAGAGCTACTTGGGGTTTACAAGAGTGTGCAACATTTTCGACACATTCTTGAAGCACATCATGCAACAATTTTCACGGATCATAAACCATTAATTTACGCATTTTCACAACGTCGTGAAAAGCTACCTCCTTCTCAATTAAATCAGTTATCGTTTATCAGCCAATTTACTACGGACATTGTCTATATTAAAGGCGTTGACAACGTTGTTGCTGACGCGCTATCCTGTGTAGAATCTATTTCCCTGGAGGAAGATTTTGCGGCGCTAGCTACTTCGCAACTTAAAGACGAGGAAATGTCTCGAGTTCGCGATAACTCTTCTTTGAAGTTAGAAAAAATGTTAATTCCTGGTACTGAGTTGTTTATATTTTGTGACACTTCTACAGGGAAACCACGTCCTTATTTAACCCCTGCTTTTCGGAGAATAGCCTTTGATAGATGTCACAATCTCAGCCACCCTGGCGTGCGGGCAACCGTTCGCATGGTGACTGATCGTTACGTGTGGCCCAATATTAATGCTGACTGCAGTAAATGGGCACGTTCGTGCTTAGAATGTCAACGATCCAAGGTGACCAGGCATATCATTTCACCGTTGGGTAAGTTTTGTACTCCGTCTGGCAGATTTTGTCACGTGCATCTCGATATCGTAGGACCTCTTCAACACTCTAATGGTTTTAGATATTGCCTCACCGCAATTGACAGGTTCACGCGGTGGCCTGAGGTTTGGCCTATGGTTTCAATCACGGCCGAAGAGGTCGCTGATACTTTTGTTAGTGGTTGGGTGTCTCGTTTTGGAGTCCCAAGCATTGTTACGACAATTTGAGTCGTCACTTTTTCGTCGACTCATGTGCATTTGCGCAACTAAAAGAATTCGCACAACCAGTTACCATCCGTGTGCGAACGGTATGGTTGAGCGGCTGCATCGCCAATTGAAGGCGTCACTTATGTGCCATTCTTCGTCATGGACGAAGGTATTGGTTAATTGTTTTTAAATTAGACTCAATATTACTTGTATTAATATGTATTTAAGCACTTTTTATGGAACACAATATGAACACACGTTTTACCATTTTACATAGAAAACAGAGTGACAGAGACTAGCGAGTATTGCCATAGATTATTAGTGTTGTCATGACTGGATTAAAATTATCTTTATATATGATTAGTAGGTATAATCCTTAACACCTTCTCCTAATTTTAATGTTACTTATCTTATTTACTTACATGACATACTCTCTGTCCATTCTACATTTTACAATAGTTTTAATCTATGACGAATTTAGCTTCTACACTCTTTACATTTTTCTGTATCAATCAGCTGTTTTAGAACATTAAGTCTATATCAAAATTACACAAGTTTTATTTACACTTTAAGAAATTAACTGTTTGACATGAAATAAGAATTTTACATTTCCAAGGGATTTGGTAAACAAGTCAGCCAATTGAACATTACTGGGACAATATTTTAAATCAATCACATCTTTAACATAGTTTTCATGAATAAAATAAAATCTTACATCAATATGTTTAGATCTTTTATTGAAAGAACCCGTTTTTATTAACTGAATAGCTCCTTGATTATCAATGTGCAGTATTATTTTAAAATTTTTGTTTAAGAGTTCTGTCAATAAAGATTTTAGATACAAACATTCCTTAGAACAATCTGCAGCTGCTATGTACTCCGCTTCAGTTGACGAAAGTGCCACAATTGGTTGTCTGCGTGAGCACCATGAGACTGGTCCACCGGAAAGCATTATTACGAAGCCAGTTGTACTCCTTCTTGTCTTTATACAATTTGCATAATCAGAGTCACAATAAGCCATCATAGTATCAATACATCCTCCTTTTTTGAATAAAATTCCTTTCTCTCTTGTCCCATTTAGATACTTCAATATCTTTTTTCCAGCAATGATATCTTCTTTGGTAGGGTTTTCAATCTTTCTACTTGCCTCATTTACTGCTTGAGCTATGTCAGGCCTTGTTCTTGTAGACAAATAGAGTAATCCTCCTATCATTTCTCTGTATGGAAAGTTAGTTTCAATTTGTTTTTCTATATCTGTTTTCTTTTCATTATTGCATGGAGTTATTGCAATTTTAGATTCACTCATATTGAACTTTTCTAATAGTTGATCAGTATAGGTCTTCTGGGTCAATAAAATACCATTTTCATTTTTCTTTACCTCATAACCGATGAATGTTTCTGGTGTTTTACATATTGTTATTTCAAATTCCTTTTCTAAGTTTTTCAGGATTTTTAGTAGTTGTCCTTTGTCTTTCGCAAGAGCCAGTCCATCGTCCACAAATATAGAGATGATAATGGTCTTAGCTTCATTTGTGAAAACACATCGGTCTGTTTTAGTTGGCTTTAGACCTAATTTCAACATCGCTTGAGTGAATCTTCTATTCCATGTTACTGGAGCTTGTTTTAGACCATATAGAGCCTTTTTCAGTCTGCATACTTTGCCTGTATGTTCTTCATATCCTTCAGGAACATTCATGTAGATATTTTTATCAACAAGTTCACCGTACAGAAATGCTGTTTTCACATCAAAAGTCATTATCTCATAATCATTAGATGCAGCAATGGCAAACAAACTTCTCAGAGCGGATTGACCAACTACAGGACTGTAAATTTCTTCAAAATCTACTCCACCTTGCTCGAATCCACGTACTACAAGTCTTGCCTTGTGTGTCCCATCATCTTTGATTCTGAAGACCCACTTGTTGCTTAATATTTTACTTCCTTCTGCTTCTTTCTTATCTACAATTTCCCATGTATTGTTTTTCTTTAGAGACTCCTTCTCCGAATTTATAGCTCGTTTCCAGTGTCCTTTTTCTGGCCCAGTAGTTACATCATTGTAAGTAAGTAACACATAGTCATCAAACTTCTTAGGTACATTCAATATTCTTGTTCCTCTTTTTCTCTTTTCTAGTTGTAATTTATTTCTTTCATCTTCTGTGGTTTGTCTTTGTCTTCCTTCTTCATTTTCAGTAGATTCGCTTCTTTCTTCATATTCTGTAATTTCTATTCTTTTTTCATTTTCTGTCGTTTCTATTCTTTCTTCATTTTCTGTAGTTTCTATTCTTTCTTCATTTTTTGTAGTTTCTATTCTTTCTTCATTTTCTGTAGTTTCTATTCTTTCTTCATTTTCTGTAGTTTTTATTCTTTCTTCATTTTCTGTATTTTCTATTATTTCTTCTTCTTCTGTTTCTAATCTGATATTTAGTTGTCTTCCAGATGTTTCTTTTTTCTTAAAGATGACGTCTCTTTCTATTATTATTTTTCTTCTTGTAGGACACCATAAGCGATATCCTGTAGGAGCATATCCTACCATTTTAAGACATTTCGTTCTTGATTCCAACTTTTTTAGATATCCCAATCTCTTTGCATAGGCATCACAGCCAAAAGTTTGTATATTTGACAGATTTGGCCGTTTCTTCGTCCATGCTTCATAGGGTGTTATTTCTTTATCAGTGGTTGGTAATCTGTTTATTAGGTATACAGCTGTACGCGCTGCTTCTCCCCACATTTCTTCATTTAATTTATGTTCAAACAATAAAGCTCTTACCTTTTCAAACAATGTCCGATTAAACCTTTCAGCTTTTCCATTTAATTGCGGACTGTAGTGAGTTGTATAATCAATTTTAATTCCTCTTCTTTGACACCATGTTTTAAATTCATTTCCTGTGTATTCTCCACCATTATCACATCTTAGAATAGAGACTTTTTCATTCAACTCCCTCTCGGCTTCATTAATGTAATCTTTGAGATATTGTGGTGTCTCCGATTTAGTTTCCATTAGATAAATTTTAGTAAAGTTACTGTAGTCATCAATGATAGACAGAACATATCGCTGTCGATCCCAAGTTTTGTGTTCTATAGGACCACAAACATCACTATGTATAATTTGTAATACTCTAGTAGCTCTATCTCTTGTTTTATTAAAAGGTAATCTGTGCTGTTTTGCCTCAATACACACTTCGCATGTTTCCTCAAGTCTTTTTATCTCACTTTCTGTAATTTTAAAACCATCAGCCATTTTTGACAATTTTAACATAACGTTTTTACTTGCGTGTCCCAGTCTTTCATGCCAGTTACCTTGCTGTGCCATTAAAGCAACATTTTCAGCACTTGGCTTCATTTTTATTGTATATAAGCCATTTTCTTCTCTTTTTCCTTCTAAAACGATTTCTGAATCTTTTCCAATAGTCACTTTGTCTTTAGTGAACAACACATCACATCCATTTTTAGTAGCTTGTCCCACAGACAAAAGATTTTGTGTTAGGTTAGGTACATACATTGTATTCATTAGAGTGCATTTTTCCAGTACCACATTTCCTTTTCCTTCGGATATCATTCCTTCATTTTTCTTTGCTACTCCAACAATAGATTGTTCACTTTTATAATTGCTAAGTATCTTCTTATCCTTTGTCATATGTTTCGATGAGCCTGAATCAATAACAAAGACTTTTTCTTTCACTGTTATGTTATTCTCAGTAACTAATGCCACATTTTTATTATTTTGGATTTTGTTTTTATTTCTGAAGAAACACTTGTCTTCAGCATGGTTTGTTTTCTTACATATACCACAGGCTTTCACATTTGTGTCTTTTTCTTTGCAATTTTTGGCAATGTGACCAAATTTTGAACATTTGAAACATTTTATCTTTTTTTCAGTGGTTTTAAAGGCTAGTACTTTCTTGTCACACTCACTTCCTTGTCTTTGTTCTTCTAGTAAAAGTCTATTTATTAAATTTGACAAAGTTTTTTTATTTTCTTCCGTGGAATCCCAGGCTGTTGCAAAATATTTATATTTCTCAGGTAAGCACGACAGTATTTTCGATATAATCATTATGTCATCTATTTTATGCCCTAATTTTGCCAATCGGTATGCAATGTTCTGTATTTCTGTTGTTATTTGTTCGATATTCTCACTTTTGTTATTGTTGTAGCTGAAGAAGTTTTGAAGAAGACTTTCTTTGTTTCTGCATTCCTCACCTTCGAATATTTGACATAATTTTTCATACATTTCTTTAGAACTCGTACAATGCATAATTTGTAGTTTTAATTTTCTTTCAACTGTCGTTAATATGACCTTGGCGGCTACTGCGTCTTTCACTGCAAATCCAGGATCACTTTCCTTTACTTCGCCGGAAATAACTTCATAACAGCTCTTAGCCTTTAAGTACACTAGTATTTCAAATTTCCATAAGTGAAAACTTTCCATGTCTTTGAGTTTTTCTATTGAAATTTCTTCCTTGTCGGCGGCCATTATGTCGCGTCCTCTTACGTAGCTTTTTATTAAGTCGATTTTATTGAGTCTAGAGTGTCTGGCCCCATAACCTATTGGTTAATTGTTTTTAAATTAGACTCAATATTACTTGTATTAATATGTATTTAAGCACTTTTTATGGAACACAATATGAACACACGTTTTACCATTTTACATAGAAAACAGAGTGACAGAGACTAGCGAGTATTGCCATAGATTATTAGTGTTGTCATGACTGGATTAAAATTATCTTTATATATGATTAGTAGGTATAATCCTTAACAGAAGGCACTTCCACTTGTTCTTTTAGGTTTAAGAACAGCGTATAAAGAGGACATTAAATCTTCTTCCGCTGAACTTATTTATGGGGAGTCCTTTATTGTTACTCCCGACATTCCCAAAAATTCTGAAGTTATTTCAGATTATTTAACTGACCTGAGAAGCCATTTTGAAGCTTTGCGCCCTGTTCCAGCTTCAGTTCATTCGCGGCAGTCAATTTTTGTTTTTAAAGACTTGGCAACAGCTTCACACGTATGGTTGCGAGATGACACAGTTAGAAGTTCTCTTCAACCACCCTACTTAGGACCGTTCAAAATTATTAAGCGTCGTGATAAAACCCTTACCATCGAAATTAAGGGACGCGAATCTACTGTTAGTATCGATCGCTGTAAACCCGCCCATTTAGAAGCTGATTCGGAACATGTTGCAGCTCCAGGTTCGCGAGCGTCGGAGCCTGTCGGTCATTCCAATGCTTTACCAGTCTGCATTGATTCAGGTCGGCCTGAGAATAAAATTATTTCACCTCGTTTTTCACCACAGCCCACTCAAATCACCACTAGGTCTGGCAGGACAGTTAGATTTAGAGATGTCTTGGATTTGTGAATTAATGCTATTTATTATTTTGTTATTTTGTTTTTCATTTTTTTTTCTGCCTTGGGGGGTGATGTGGTGACATAGTAGAACCTTTTTAGTTGTATAGCCTTTTCTTATATTTTCCTTTAATAATTCAAAATGTTTAAGAAAAGTATAGACCCGTCTGCTCATTATGACATTGATGGTGAAATGGTTTTTTACATCAATAGGTTTTCAGTGTTTGTGATATTTAATTTATTATTTGACTCACAATATACTCATTTAATTATATAGTAAAGTTTATCCAGTAGTTCCAGTATTTATTTCAGCTCCATTTCTACTTCCCTACTAAAACGGAGACCATATCTCCAAAAGTTTGATTATGTAATATAATTATTTTTTTTCATTTTTTCATTGTAGGTTTTCGTTAAATTCAATGCGATGAACGTATGTAGTACCAGGAATGTTATTTTTTCATTATGGTATCGCTGTAGGTTTTCATTTAATGCAATGGAATGCATCTAGTTCAGGGTATATGAGTAGTTCGCTATCAAGAGAGAATCACTTTAAAAATATATTGTTGGCAGGTACATAATTAACTTGGCAGCATGACTGCGGCAATGGTGCGGAGCGCGAGCGCGTGGTACGCCGGCACCTCCTTTTGCGAGCATGTAATGCTCGCGAAGGAGATGGCGGAGCGCGCCCGGGAGAGATTTAGAACTGTCCCGGCCCGCCGAGCCCGCAACATGCTCGCCGCGCGCCGCAGGCGACTCAGGCGTCGGAGGTCGCTTAACGACCTCCGTCCTCCATGAGCGCAGGCCTGGGGGTGAGAGGTGAGGCCACCTGTCACCCCAGCAGAAGCAGGCCGCGACGGTGGGGCGACTAGCGCCCCTCCCCTAAACCGGGGCAAGACGGGGACACCGTGGTTCCCAAATCCGAGGGGGCCATCTCGCAAGTGGAGATGGCCCAGGGTCAGTCGGGGTGCGAGGGATATGCTCTATGGGCAACCTTTCACCCCCGCGTCTGTAGACCCGAGACGGGCGGCGTGCGGTTTTAGTCGGTTCAAGCCCGACATAACCGCCCCCGCTGACCGGCGGGGGGGTATCCGAAGGAATTTCCGCACGAAAAAAAAAAAAAAGGTACAATTTACATACAACTTATACTATTCTACTATTAAATAACTTCTTAAAAAAGCGTTTAAAGTGAAGACCTCTTTTGTAAGCATGATTCTGATTCTCCCAAGCCCGTTCCCTTGGCTGTGGTTTCGCTAGATAGTAGATTGGGAATCTCGTTAATCCATTCATGCGCGTCACTAAATAAATGACGAGGCATTTGGCTACCTTAAGAGAGTCATAAAATATAAGCACAGTGTTTAAATGCGTTACGAAAATAAAGCCGTTTATCCTACTACTATCCGCACCACAAAGTTCAACACAAAGCCATCAGACACATAAGCAAAAATCTACTAAGCCTTTTTTTTTCGTACGGAAATCCCTTCGGATTACCTCCCTGCCGGCCAGCGGGGGCGGTTATGTCGGGCTTGAACCGACTGAAGTCGCACGCCGTCTCTTAAGACACCGGGGTGTAAGGTTGCCCATAGAGCATATCCCTCGCAACCCGACTGACTTTGGGCCATCTCCAGTTTCAAGATGGCCCCCTCGGGTTTGGAAACCACGGTGTCCCCGTCTTATCCCGGTTTCGGGGAGGGTCGGTAGTTGCCCCGCCGTCCCGGCCTGTTTCTGCTGGTGAACAGGCGGCCTCAACTGATACCAGATCTACTAACCCTACGTAATAGTAGCATAAAAACCAAGTACATCCTAAGAAAGTGGCGAGAGGTGAGAGCCGTCCTCATCATGAATCCCGGGAAGACTTCGTATCAGGAAGCAAAATCCTTCAGATGCATCGGTCTCTCTTCATTCATACTTAAGACTCTGGAGAAAATCCTAGATAGATTAATAAGATAACAAATAGAGCAAAGTGGATTTCCATTGCACATAAACCAACATGCGTATATGGAGGGCTAGTTTACCGAAACGGCCCTACATAACCTGGTCATTAGAACGCAAAAATCAATAACCAATCAAGAATACGCACCAGGCTACTTCTTTGACGTTGGGGGTGCATTTGACAAAGCGACCCCAAATCAATAGAGGACACCCTAAATCGGGAAGACACAAAGACTAATGAGGATGGGTGAAAAATACGCTAAAACACCGGAAGATATAAGCAGACCTAGCAGGAATAACCTACGGAGTGGAGGCAAAAAGAGGTAATCAACAAGGGGGGTGCCCGTCTCCACTACTGTGGTGCCTGATAATAGATGAACTAATATATGTATATATATATATATATAAGATAAACGGGATGCACATACGCAAGTCTACTCTGATGACGGCGTGCTCCTAGTCACACGCAAACTTCTCAGTGTCATATACAAAATCATGAACAGAGACCTAAAAGCAGCATTAGCATGGTGCAGGAGTAAGGGTCTGGACCTGAACCCTGACAAAACTAAATGAGTTTTATTCACCAACAAGAGGAAAATAGGACGAGCTGAACCAGGGCGACTAGACAAACAAGACTAAGAAAAGTCACGGAGGTCAAATATCTAGGAGTAACACTGGACAGTAAGCTAACCTTCAGGACCCACATTAGTAACACATGCACAAAAGCCAAAATGGCAATGATGCCGTGCAAAAGGATGATAGGCAGAGCCTGGGGAATTAAACCAGCAATAGTAATATGTATATACAAGGCAATCATTCTGCCAAGAATCCTGCATGGGGCACTGGGATGGTGGCACAAGGCTACCCTAAGTAAAAACAGGCAAGTACAGAGGCTATCGACCCTCATGACCACGGGCGCGATGAGGACTATACGAACAGCCGCGCTCGAGATCATATTCAGAAGTTTCATTCAAACTCAGAAGCATTGACCGGAAATTTCATGGATGAAGGTCACGCAAGGTCTCATATAACTGGCAAACATCCCCAGTAGATATGGGGTAAAACCAACGCCCGTTAACTTTTTAAGCAGAATGTCATTATGAACCCGATCAAAAGCTTTTTTAAAATCAAAGTAAGCTGCGTCGACCTGCATCCCACGGTATGATGTTTACCATGTAATTGAGAAGATTGCTAGTTACATTCCGACCCTGGCCGGAAGCCATGCTGTGCGTCCGCCACTTGCCCGCTTACTTGCGTATAAATGCTGTCGTGTATAACGATCCCTCCACATCAGATGTCAACCCTCCCTTCGGCACCGGTACCTACAACTCGAGTGATTTTCCATCTGTGTGGAAATTCCTCTGACGCCAATGAGGTATTAAATATATGAAGTATCGGCTCTTCAAATACCCCTCGACAGTCCCTATATACGTAGGGTGGTATCCCGTCGGGACTGTGGTGTTCGACCTCCTTCGAACACTACAGTTAATTCCCTGGCCATCATGCGTCAGCGATTAAAAATAAATTTGTTTAAATATAAAATGTGAGAATAGGAAAAACAATTGGTTACTTTTATTATATTTTAACTGATATGCTAATCTGTACACGCATGTGGTAGGACATAGCGCACATAACATAGCTTATAAGACCTTTATATCTAACCTATGATCCACAGAATGAATGAATAAATAAAACTCGTTATAGAAGTTTTATGTGAAAAATAAATGCTATAAAAAATATAATTAGGTACTTGTGTTATCATTTAATTAACACGAGGAGTTGTGACGCCAGACCCCAGACGTCACAAAGTTGGTGGAGGCGCCGGTTTCCACAGAAGTTGGTGGAGGCGCCGGTTTCCACAGGAGTTGGTGGAGCGCCGGTTTCCAAAGTTTGTGGAGCCCCGGTTTCCACAGGTTTTGGTGGACGCGCTAGTTGGAAGCGCTAGCATTCTGCAGTCTCCACAGGTTTGGTGGAAGCGCCAACGTTCTGCAGTTTGCAGTGGATTGATCGACCCCTTACCTTAAGAAGGAAGACGTCGTGACATTGGAGCGACGCACTTATCAGATAACGTTTTCATATAATTTTTCTTTTGTGTGTCTTATTATTACTGGAAGATGGCTGAGACAAAGAGGTTCGATGGCTATGATGGTGGCTTATTCCAGAGTCTTGCAAGAGATTTCAGTGTCATTTTCACCATCAATAGGTATATGCGGGCCAATAGGGCCAATAAGGACCATAAGTTTTAATAGAATTATAATCCATGTAGTTAATAATGTGTTGTGTAATATGTGTTATTAATATTGTGTTTTTCCTGTTTATTCTATGTTGGTGCGCTGTCGAAGATGTTAAATTTTTTTATATTCATTACGTCCTAGCGTAGGATTAGGCAATTATTTTTTCGTCTAATGTTGGGAGTGGAGATCTAAACTTTGTAAGAGAGTCAAATCGCTAAGGACATAGTTGCCTGCGATGGTGAAAGTTGGTTTTCACCAGACTCATTATGGGGTGAAGTTTTCTTTCTCTTTAATGTTGATTAAAAAGTAATTCGTAGGCGATGGAAGAGATTTACAATTACATTTATAATATGTGTAAGGATAGATTATCTTTTATCACGTTTAATTTTAGTTAGGCAGGTCTTAAAAGTACATTGTGCTTTAGGTCCCTTTCGGACAAACATTAAAATGTGTCGACAAGAGATACCAATTTAATTTGTTTAGACAGGCGAGTTGTGGTCTGGTTTTTTTTATAGGGGTTTTTTGCTAGGCCAAGAATGAAGCAATCTTTTTATTCGTGTTTTTCAGTATGTATTACAGTTTAAATGCTATAAATTATAAAGATTGCGTCGTTTTTCTCATTGTAAGAGACAGCCCGTATTTTTTTTAGTGTCCCCGTAAAGTATACCTAGGGCCTTTAGCTTCTGTCGCATGAGGTCCAATGGGCGTAGCTGATGTGGTGTTCGACCTCCTTCGAACACAACAGTTAATTCACTGGCCATCATGCGTCAGCGATTAAAAATAAATTTGTTTAAATATAAAATGTGAGAATAGGAAAAACAATTGGTTGGCGGACAAGTAGGTGACAGCGGGTGACCGGGGGCTCCGGCCTCAACCCGCCGTACTAAGAGAGTTCCAAGCAAAGTGATCGTAGGCTCAATCTCTGAGCAGAATCCGCGGCCCTCTTCAGTTCGCATATTAAAGTTAAATAAACTCGCGTAAAATCCCCTCAAACTCGTTATAGAAGTTTTATGTGAAAAATAAATGCTATAAAAAATATAATTACTTGTGTTATTATTTAATTAATACGAGGAGTTGTGACGCCAGACCCCAGACGTCACAGGACTTACGGATCTCTTGGGCTTGAGACGTTGTAGAGCGGTACGAACGTCACTCAAACGTAGCCGGTCCAGCTGAACACGCGCAGCTGAGTTGTTACACGCTAGCCTCCGCATCCAGTTCCGCCTGTTCCGCATGGTATACTGAATGAAAATACCGCGCGAATTCATTTGCGCACTGGTGTTCAGTCAAGACCTCACCGTTTAACAAGATATTTGGCGAACCCGCTTTTCGCCTTTTAGATCTTATGTAGTTCCAAAACGCTTGTGGCTCTTTTAATAAATTATTTTGGATCCGGTCTTGATACTTCTCATGAGCTTATTTTATCATAAATTTAACTCTCGATCTACACTCAGAAAAATGTTTGTACTTCATATGAGATTGAGTTAATTTATACCTCTTGTGAAGAACAGCCTTTAATTTCATTTTACGAATTAAATCCGTATTGTACCAATTTGGATAAACGTAACCGAGTGGTGCACTTTGTCTCTTTTTCTTTGGAAGAAAACTGTCTAAAATAGAATTAATAGTATTGTAGAAAAAATTTAAACTACATTCTAAATCCATGTTATAAATCGGTGGCCAGTCTATAGTAGCTATCGAGAAATATAAAGATGGAAAATCTGCCTTATTAAAGTTCCACTGTACCGGTACATAATACGCATTAGCAGCGGTGTGCGAGGCCGGCGCGGCGGTCGCAGGCACCGTTGGCGCGAGCACCCTCAGCGGCGGGTGCAGCGGGTCTGGCTGACGAGCGGCTCGGCCTCGCTCACCCGCACCCCTTCCCACGTACTCAACACTAGGTCTAGTTTACGACCCATGCAATTAGTAACCTCGTTACTCCGAGTGAATTCACAATAGGCTATAAAATATTCATAGTAAGTTTTTACCGTAATCTGACAAGAATACAAATTAAAATCTCCCACTACTAACACAGCACTGTACTTACTACAATATTGTTCAATTATCCTAAACATTATCATATACTCAGTTTCGCTACTGCTATAATATTAGTACGGTTTGCAATCCTACCTGTAGCCTTTACTTTGTTTATTCCAAAAATATAATTTAAGGAATTTACGGAAGTGGGGAACGCGCGCTGACGCGGGGAATCGTGATTTTTTTACTGGCAGCACTGTTTTTTTCATTTCTTTGATTACTAGAATAATATTATGTAATCCGTGCTTTGATCGATGAACAAGCCAAAAATACAAAAAGCTACAAAAAAAAATTGATTGACAAATTGACATTGACAATTATGACAACGTTCACAACGTCGTGCGATATTATTATCAGTCTGCAGTTTGTCAAGCTGTCAAATAATAAATTGATTTTTATGAGTATGCTAATTTTAATATTGGGAATCGGCATTATTTGAACGATTGATTATTGTTAAACGGTTCAGTTTCATGGAATTTGGGTATCTTATATTTTAGGTATCCTATTATTGTTTAAATAGTAGATTACTTTGCTTATTGCTTCATTACCAAAAGATCCACTGAGCATTTACCTGTGGAAAAACGTAAGTAAAATAAATATTGACTCGTCTAAAGCTTGACTTCTAACAGTGTAGCTACTATTAGAATTTCTCAAGAAGCCTGAAAACAGTCTTGTTCTCATACATTCATAATGAGTGTGCAAGACAAGATGGATGTTGACGATGATCTAACTAGTAAATTTTTGAGCGGCGAAATGTCATTTGCGGAATATTCAAGTGAATGGTACAATTTCGAAGATGAAGAAGATATAGAGGAAGTGAACAAAAAAAGTGAAGATGATTCTATCCCATTAAAGTCCGACAAAGGATCTCATAGACGTCGTAAGTTCGCACGAATGCCACTAGGTTTGACGGGCTTAATGGGGGAAGCAAATTTACGGTTTGTAAGGGGTGACAGAGATACTGCAGAAAAGATGTGTCATGAAATTATAAAACAAGTTCCGACTGCACCAGAACCTTACCAGACCCTGGCACAAATATATGAACATGATGCTGAGAAATCTTTACAGTTTTCTTTACTGGCTGCTCATCTTAGTCCGCCTGATGCTGGAGAGTGGTTGAGGCTTGCTGCACTATCTAAACAAAGAAATGATGTAAAACAAGAAATGATATGCTATACACAAGCAATTGTTGATGATCCAGCTAACATAGATAGTCATATGAAAAGACTTGATCTTTTGACTGAACTGGAGGGGCAGAATTATCCAATCCAAACCTTAAAAATCACAAAACTCAAATGTTATCATAAAATTGTAACATCCCTGCCATCAAGTGAAGGAGAAACCATTATGAAATATGCTAAAATGGCTGCAACTCAATATTACAACAATCATGAATTAGAGCGTGCTCTTCTTGTAATGACATCTGCTTACAAGAAATGTCCCTCATTATTTTCATTACAAGATTTAAACATATTTTTGGAGCTGTTAATTGGTCAGAGACAATTTCAAACATGCATAGAAATATTTGTTGCTAGTGCAGGAGTAGAAATTGAGGCAGAAATACAAACTATTAAGAATGCAAATGGTGAAATTGAGGAACACACTAATTATTTAAATTGTTCAATTCCTGAAACTTTACCCATTGATCTTAAAAGCAAGCTGTTGGTGTGTTTTATTCATTTGGGTGCTAATACCTTAGTGCAAACATTACTTGACGACTTTTTATCAAATGATGTAGAAAAAGCTGGAGATTTATACATGGATATAGAGGAAGCTCTATCTACAATGGGTCATCATTCCCTAGCAATACAATTGTTAGAACCTTTGGTTAAAACCAACAGCTTTGATCTAGGAGCAGTTTGGCTTAAACATGCTGAATGCTTACAGAAACTAGATAGAGAAAATGAGGCTATTGACTCTTATTTTAAGGTTTTGAAACATGCACCGCAACATCCTGATGCCAGAAGAAGACTATATATTATTCTAGAAAAGCAAGGCCGAATTGAGGAAGCTTTAGAAATGTTAGACCAAGAATTCAAGTATGTGGTGAATGCAAATCTTCTACAGGAGCAATGTGATGCTTTGAAAAAGTATAACAAATGGTTAAAATATCTTGAAGTTGGTGAAGCTCTGCTGTCAAAAACATTTGTTCGTTTCAAACATGAAGAAGAATTAAATATGGCCTGCAGAAATAGGTGCGGCATAGACCTCATTCAGAATTTTAGAACTATGCGTGGCGAAAATCCATACCACGAGAAGGACATCCACTTTGATGATGATGAAACTTTTAAATTAACTCCTCAGCAGGAATGGGATCTTTTTCTTGAGCTTCTAAAAATTGCCTGTGAACATAAGCAGTATTTTACAATGCAGAGATTAACATTTGGCGCTATGATGTCTAAAGGGCTAGCTGCCCACCGCTTAGAAATAGACTTTTATTGTATGCAAGCATGTCTTCTTAGTAATGATCATCATAATGCTTTTCGTTTTCTTCGAGACTTTGCCCAAAAGATGCCTAGTCCTAGATCATGGAATTTATTAAACCTTGTAATTAATTATGTTGAAAGAAACACCCATTCTAAATTCCTGCTAAGATTATTTCAAAGAGATAGTACTAATGTAGTGAAAAATTTCTTTTTGGGCAATAACTTTTTGATATCGGGAAGATATTTAGTGGCATTAAAATATTATTTAGAATATCATGACAAGTGTAGAGATTCATTATCTGCATTTTTAATTGCTATAACGATTTTGGTAATGGCAGCTCAAAGAACTGTTGACAAACATCATAATCTAATACTACAAGGCATGGCTTACATGCAAACTTATCGTAATTTAAGGAAATGTGATCAGGAAGCTAATTACAATATGGGTCGAGTATATCAAATGTTGAATCTTAACAATCTAGCTATTGAATACTATGAAAGAGCTTTGGCAAGTGAAGGTATAGCCAAATGTGAGAAACATGGTGTTATTGACCTAAAAAAAGAAACAGCATACAATTTATGCCTTCTATATAAAGATCACTCACCAGTCATGGCTAGAAAATATATGTTAAAATACCTTGTGATTGAATAAATAAAACTGTAACAAATCAATTCTATATTGTTTCACTTTTGGTAGTTCAGTTTGAGTCCCATGCACAGCAGTTTTTTTTAACAACATTAACCTTTAAAAATATTATGCTTACAAGTATTCTGTTTTCAAAAAGGCTCTGGAAAATGATAGGTCACTCATGAGAAGCAAAATCTAAAGTCAGTTGCAAAACTGGAGGCATAGCATATTGTCCACTCTGTACTGGTACTTTTCTTCAATTTCAAATTAATAATTCATTATTGGTTCTTGATTATTTGTTTTAGGAATCCACTGTATTGAATAATTTATTACCTATCAATTACAATGGTCAACGAAGTTATTCCAGTAAATAATGTAAAATTTGAAAGGTTTTGCAACATGTTAGAACAGCTGCACAAGAGAAAAAAACTACGGAGAGAACAAGATACAATTTTAGGAGATTTTATCAATGAATGTAAATTGAATGCATCACAAATTAAAGCCAATAAGGTAATCCTATTAATATTTCAGTATTTTACTTTGTATTCAAACCTCATTTACATAAGAGTATCTACCTAAGCATATTGGGTAACTTTCTGCTGAGGGAATTTCTTCTATTTAAAGTAAAAAACTATCTAGGTACCACTTCTGGTAGACATTTGCGGGTAGGTGTTTGAGGCAATCTGAAAATTTGTCTGATGCCTCTCCCATAATATCTTAACACAGAAACACAGACCTGGCTGGAGGGTAGCGGTCATTTTACTTCATTTTTTCCTTGATCTTCACCACAATTGACACACTGCTTCATTACCCGATATTTCAAAACAATATTTTATTTATAAAACGTGCTTTTGATGTATATTGTGAGGCAATATACATCAAAAGCAAGCATCTTGCAAGGTTAAAATCCCTCGCAAATGGTCTGGCTTATTTATTTTCTTTATTTTTCAATATTTGAGAGTAAATCCATAATTATTATCCGCATCCCAACGTTTCAATCTGGTTGCGTCCGTAGCTTCTACTTTGGAACCCGATGTCTACTTTACTACTCTCTCACCTCCCCATCGCACGATCTTCGTCATTCCTGGTACCTAGTGGCACCATTGACTCCTATATCATCCCTTACGATCCAGCATTTTTTATGTTTACCCCTCCTATTGGGGTCCGGCGGAAGCGGCATGGTCAGAACATATTGTTTGTTTTCCAAGTAGCTATAGGCAGTCGCCACAAAAGTGGCTACAGCAGCGAAGGCGACACTCCTGCAGTTTGTCTACGATATCGCAGACATGAAGGCTGCCGCGGATGCTAGAGTTCGCGAGATGTCACGTGTCACATCCACCGCTGCATAATCATATTCGTGATACGTAGCTCTTGTTTTTGCCAGGAGAAGCTGCATGCATGCATGCATGTTTGCGGCATCTCTGTTCCTATCATTCTGAAGAAGATCAAACTTCTCTTTCTAGAAACGCGTGTGGGATACCAGCATATATATACCTCTCGTTAACCGTAGCTAGTGATTTTCATAGAGGTTGTCCATGGTAGCCTCGAACAACTACCTACCGTTACCGACACTTCGGTTGCTCAAGGTACCTACATCTGACATCATGAGTGCAGGAGTGTATCATACAATATGAAATAACCGTTTTTTACTACATGTATATGAATATATATACGGTACATACACCAAAATATCATTTTTTACAATTTTTGTCTGTCTGTCTGTCTATCTGTCTGTTTGTTCCGGCTAATCTCTGAAATGGCTGGACCGATGTTGACGGGACTTTTATTGGCAGGTAGCTGATGTAATAAGGAGTAACTACGGAGGCTCCTAACACAGGCATTAGATGCTTAAAAGGAGCTTCCAAATACTACCTTTGTAAACCATGCTTTTGACACAATAAATTGAAATTGAAATTGAAACTTAGCCTACGTTTATTTTAGATTGGTTAAGTAGAACTGGAGATATGACCAAAAAACGATAACCGACATCCGCGCGGGCGGAGCCGCGGGCATCAGCTAGTAGTTTTATAAAGAGGAAATATTTGTTCCTTTGTAATCGATAAACTCTAAAACTACTGAACCGATTACAAAAATTGTTTCTCGATTAGAATGCTACATTATGTCTGAGTAACATAGGCAACTTTTTATACCGATATTCCCACGGGATCAGAACTCCACGCGGGCGAAGCCACTACACCTGTTCCTTTGTTGTCTCTTCTATTTCTTTGTCGGCGTCTGTTGGAGATAAATTTGAACTCGTCTCAGTGTGCTGGTTCTAGGATATTGTATATTAGAGACATTTTAGGTTTCATATTGATGATGTTGAAACCCCTCACTTCTCAAAGAGGTTTGATAATCTACATTGAGCATTGGAATTTTGCAAATTATATCTACTTTTGTATTTCCAGAACTCCAGTATGTTCCAAGTCTTAAGGTTACTGTTACCTAAGTTAGAAAGAGAAAGAAGAGCTTATAATTTAAAGGAGAGCAAATTAGGAAATTTATTGGTAAAAGTGCTGTCACTCCCTAAACAATCGCATGATGCGCAGAAGTTGCTTAACTTTAGGTCAGCCAGTAACACACTGGAGACAGAGAATGATTTTGCTAGCGTTGCGTACTTTGTTGTCAAAAGTAGACTAAGCACAACCTGTGCTACTTTCACTGTCGGTGACATCAATAATATACTGGACAGAATTGCATCTGCTGAAATCGGAGAAGTTAAAGCAAGTAAGTTAAATGCTTTACTTAGTCGGTTCAGCTATCTATTTCTTTATCCGAGCGCCAATCCCAGTCGCATTCAAAGCTCGCACTTGGAGTCTGAGATCCGCTCTCCTGCCCCACATTTTATTGGTTTGTTTTGACTTTCAAGGGAGCGACTGCCACCTAACCTCCGAACCCCAAGAGGAAAGCTCTGGTGCAGAGTGTCGTCCGTCAATCAGCAGGTGACCTCGCTGGCTTGCAGGTTAGGTTAGGCCCTATTTACGCCCTGGGAAGGCCCCATATACACCCAGTCAGCAAACTTTTGGCACAAGACCAATGAGACGTTATGACTTACTCAATTACCTACGAAGTCGCCTTTTTTCTCGCCCGGCACCCCCCCCCCCCAGCCCCGCCAGCCAGCGAGGGAGGTTATGTTGGACTCGAACCGAATACAAACCGCACGCCACCGTCTCGGGTCTTCAGATGCCGTGGTGTAAGGTATTTCCCTCGCATCCCGACTGACTGAAGGCCATCTCCGGTTTCGAGATGAGATGACCCCCTCGGGTGTGGGAACTACGATATCCCCGTCTTGCCCCCGGAAAAAAAGGGTGACAGGCGGCTACACCTGTCACCCCCAGGCCTGCGCTCATGGAGGACGGAGTCATCGCGCCTTACGTGCTCAGCGGCTCGGGAGAGACCTGAGTATCTCACGGACCCGCTCCGCTATCTCCTTCTCGAGCATTACTTGCAACCAGGAGGCAGCGGTAGCCAACGCGCTCGCACTTCGAGGACTGCCACGAGGGCCCGCCTTGGTACCTTCCACGCTGGGCACTCCGACCTACGAAGCCGACGAAGCCTACGAACTTGCGGCTGAAGTTACGTAAATTGTTTTCTCAGTGTAAATGGACCGGCTCGTCCGAAAAAGTTACATTCGCTGTACGCTGTATTCGTGGTGGTCAGACTGCCGGAGGCCTTACCTCCCTTTGTGTTCCCTTCTTCTCTATTACCTTTGCTACCCCGGAGGTATAAACGCGTAAATATTTTTTTTTATCGTGCGGAAATCCCTTCGGATACCCCCCCGCCGGCCAGCGGGGGCGGTTATGTCGGGCTTGCACCGACTAAAACCGCACGCCGTCTCGGGTCTTCAGACGCCGAAGTACGTATGAAGATCAGTAGCTAATATGATGATATATTGCTCATGAGTTATTCATTTATAACTTACAAAGCAGCACTTATTAAAGAACTGAAGCTAAATTAGAGTTCATGTCCCCTTGCAGATGTTCTTGACGAAACCTTTAATAACGTGGTGAAAAAATTAAACCCAGACCAACTGAAATGGTTCCTCAGGATTATATTGAAGGATTTGAAGTTAGGAATGAGTACCACTCGTATCTTGGCTTTATTTCATCCAGATGCACCTGAATACTTTGAAAACTGCTCCGATCTATCAAAGGTAAGTAGGTATGTTCGTTATATTCACTCATTCAAGAAATGGCAGGGTGCAGTGACCTTGGGGTGCGAGGGAAATGCCTTATGGGCCATCTTACACCCCAGCGTCTGAAGACCCGAGACGGCGTGCGGTTTTAGAATAACCACCCCTACTGGCCTACGGGGGGGGGGGGGGTATCCGGGGAGATATCCACACGAAAGAAAAATATGGGTGCAGTGAGCTCGGTTCACAAAGAGAAGGAAAACTAAGCAATTCTGCTTTCTTTGAAGCCTCACTAGGTTCTGAGGGGGTTACCATGAAATGTAGGTCCGTACAGTTTCAAAGCATTTGATTGAACAGGTTTGTGACGAGCTTGGAGACGGCGACGCACGATCATTGGAGCTTGGGATCGAGATGTTCAAAGCTGTAAACCCTATGACGTCGGAACGACTAGACGTTACACGTACATCTAAACTCTCCGCTGATTCAACTTTTCAAATTGAAAATAAATTCGATGGCGAAAGATTCCAAGTAAGCAAATAAAAAATAGATTGATCCCAATAATTGATGTCCGGTATTTGTATCTATGTAACTTTCGTGTGTCTATCAGGACTAACGTATTTATATATTTTGGTATGTGTTTGTGGAAGTATTGTGATGATGGTGGTGGTCCAAATAATTGTGGTATTATATTTATATCATATCTGAGTTTTTCAGACTTGTAGTTTTAATTTTTCTACTAGCCTTTGCCCGCGGTTTCTCCCGCGTAGATTTCTGATCCCGTGTGAATGTCGGTATAAAAGTCAAGTTAAAGTCAAAAAAATTGGAAATGGGTTCAGTAATTTCAGAGTTTATTGATTTTACAAACAAACAATTTTTTCCTCTAATATAATTTTATAACTGGCCCTTCCCGGCTTCGCTAGGGGGTATTTCGAACCTCCGTTGCACGTGATTACCCAGTTGCGTCCAAAGTTTGCACTTTGGAGCCAGCGGTCCGCTTATTGTTTTTGATTGATATATCGGCTTTTCCGGGAGCCACTGCCGCCTGACCTCCCAACCCCGAGAGGAATGCTAGCGCCAGAGCTTTCTCCGTTGTTTAGCACGTAAACATTATATAAACATAACATAACTTCACGCCTGTATCCCCGAAGGGGTAGGCAGAGGTGCATTACACACCCGCGATTCGCCAGTTATGTTAAGGTCCCAATGTAATAGGGAGCGAGCCTATTGCCATCTAGCGGGCACATTATTAAGCGAGCGATAATTAACATTTATTAATGCACACATAACTACGAAAAGTCAGAGGTGTGTGCCCGTGGCGACTCGGGATCGAACTCGAGACCGCGTCTCAGCACTCCGTTACGTACGCCACTTGGCTATCGCCGCTTTTTTTACCGCTTTATATAACCAACAAAAAAAATCCGATTATAATTTTAACTCAGACATTTATGCTGAAACGCTAGTCCACCGGTTCTCGGATTTTTTATCTGATTATATTGTTTCGATAGTACCAACAGTAAGGTTTTTTGCTTGTCTTGTAGATACATATGGAGAACGGAGTCTTTGAATATTTCTCAAGAAGGGGTTATAAATTCTCTAGTAACTTTGGAAACTCCTATGAATCTGGTTTGTTGACGCCTTATTTAAAGGGTTGTTTCAAACCAGAAGTCATGAGTTTTATCTTAGATGGAGAAATGATGGGGTGGCATAAAGAGTATCAATATTTCGGGTGTAAAGGTATTTTTTTTTTTATTAACGTAGCTTCTCTCATTTATAAAACTCATATTGTTTTCGTCTTCAGACTAGGCCCTGATGTCATTGAGAATCACAATGCTATGTTGCTTAGGCCACCTTCTCTGTGTATTTGCTCTGTGACTGCCCCACTTGCTCTATAATATAGAAATATTAAATATTATGGCGAACACTTTCATTGTTATATGAAAATGATAAAATTTGTTGTAACTTTTATGTAACTACAGTACCGGGGCGTTTGGGTTGGCACGTCGTTAAGAAGAGTGGGAGTCCAGCTAAGATCGGCTTGCTTCTCTTAGCCGGACTCTCACTCTTCGTCCCGATGACGTGCCAAACCAAAAAGAGTGGTAGAGTCAAGCAACAGTCATTTTGGCCGTTGCCATGAATGGGCCGACTCGACCAGGGAAGCACCACCCTCTCACAGAATATCGACGCCAAGTAACAGTATTTGAACTGTTGCGTTCCGTTGATGAGTGAGAGTGCCGGAGCCCAAACTAGTTTCCCATCCCCTCCCAAACTCCTTTTCCATCCCCTTTCCTTTACAGGGTCGGCAGCGCGAGTGTGACGCCACTGGTGTTGCACACGTCCATAGGCCGCGGTAACCGCTTCCCATCAGGTGGGCCGTGTGCTTGTCTGCCACCTTAGTGGTATAAAAATTGTACTTATCTATATATTGTATAAAATAAAGTCGTTTTAGAGATGACCGGGATAAACTCAAGAATGGGTGGACCGATTTTCATGATCATAAATTTTTTAGATTTGTCTCCGCCTATATTATGCCATTTTGTGGTTTTTTTTTGCGGAAATTGCTACGGTGTCTCACCGCCGGTTATGTCGGATTTGAACCAACCAAAACCTCACGCCGTCTTGGGTCTTTAATGCCGGGGTGCAAGGAGACAAATTCACGAAATAAATTCAGCTGATAAGGTTATCAACATAACTTGATTCTAAGGCGGAACGAACTTTGGCGGGTCAGCTAGTATATCTATAAAGTATTGATTGCTCAAGATCGCTGTGAATCACTAGGCAAAGTTAACATATCATACTCATATTTACAGGTATGGCTTTCGATATTAAGAAGATTACAGAAAATTCTAAATTTCGACCTTGTTTCTGCGCCTTTGATATTCTGTTCTACAATGGCAAGACGCTAGCGGGACCACCAGAGAAGGGTGGTTTACCTCTGAACGAGAGACTTCGCTTGTTAGATGGGCTGTTTGTAAACGTGACTGGCGTTATACAGCATAGTGAACGACAAATTGTTAAAGAAAGGTATAGCTTGGTGTATCTGCTAAAAAGTAAAACTATCTCCAGGTGTGCAACAAGTTACAATAGGTGTCTTGTGGACCTGCTTTACAAAACAGTTCGTATATTCCAATTCTTCCTTCCCCTATTTTGAATAAAATTACAAACTTTTTCTTTATATTTAAATCAGAAAAAGTCTACATGCAGAATAGGACTTGAGCCTACGACAGTCTCTTTCTAGAGCCTTACCTGCCAACTTAGCTGCCTGGACAGCTGAAATTCACAACGTGGGAGCCGTTTACTGGAATGCGGCCACAAGTTTTTTGATTATTTCGCCACTAGACCCATCGTGGATGCTGAGTTTTTCCAATTAAAATTACCTTGTTCTCATGAAGAACATATAATAATAAATAATAATAATAAGGGTGAGGGTGAGGCGTGATATAGCTTGATAAATAATAATAATAAATATAAAAATAAATAGAAGATATATACCTTTTTTTTTTTTTTTCGTGCGGAAATCCCTTCGGATACCCCCCCGCCGGCCAGCGGGGGCGGTTATGTCGGGCTCGAACCGACTAAAACCGCACGCCGTCTCGGGTCTGCGGTATTTGAGTTTGGTATGGTATGGACGGTGGGGCGACTAAACTATTTCCATTTCTTTATTTTCTCGATGACAGTTCTAATTTGATAGTTGTAGTGTTGTGACCAAATAAGTAATGATATCGATCGCATATATTTATTATGTTTTGAACAAAGACAAATACAACAAAACATTCAAATATATTTTTTCAAGGTGGGAACACATAATGGCCCATCTCCATGTAGTGTTTGTTTTAATCTGTCACTCGCAACAAGACGGTCGTGCTATATAGTCACTACATTTCTGTTCGCTGAGTTTTTTTCACATTATCCATACGTTACGTTGTGTATTTTGTGTTCCTCCGTGTTGATTGCTGCCCAGCTGTCAATTATCAAAATGCCTAAAGGATCTATACACAAACGGCAGGCGAGAGAACTGGTGATCAAGGTTCGTAATTACTTTGAAGCAGAGTATCAAAATGGTGGCCCGCTATTACCACCATCAGATTGGTCAAATGTTATTTTCACTGACGAGACTTGGTTAAATGCAAACCACACAGTATCTAAGAACTGGAATGACGACACCGCCGCTTCCACTAGTTCAGTGCCAATAGGTAAATGTGAACGCCTTATCATATGCCATGCAGGGTCTACGAAAGGATTCGTGTCAGATGCTTTACTGGCCTTTAAATCCAAGAAAGCAGTGGACTACCACGAATAAATGAACGCGGAGATTTACGAAGGATGGTTTAAAGAAATGGTGCAATCTCTGGAAGAACCGTCGATAATTATTATGGACAACGCTACATATCACTCATGACAAATTGATAAAATGCCGACGCAGGCCGATAAAAAACAAGAGACAATTGACTGGCTCCAAAGTCCAACGTCATGGCGAAAATGTGGATAATACTTTATTAAAAGTACAAAAAAGCCTCCCTAAAAGATATATTACCGACGAAATAGCTGCCGAATGTGGTCATTGGGTTCTTCGACTTCCGCCGTAGGTATCATTGCCAGTACAATGTGTAATAGAATTAATATGGGCACAAATCAAAGGACACGCCGCTCGAAACAATACCCATCCCCCTTTTACGGCAAACAAGATGTTAGATTTATTTAAAAAATGCATGTGCGGAAGTAACTGCCGAACACTGGGAAAAAATTGTGAGAAGAACCCAAAACATTATAGCGTCGGATTGGGAAATTCATGTGGCATTCGATAATATAGAAGTACAGGAAATTATAATAAATGTTGGGGAGAGCTCATCGAGTGACAGTGACGATCCATCAGATTTTGATTAAAATAAATAAAAAAATAAAGAATCAACATAATATCATTACATCTGGTAATGAAATGTAATACTAGTTAATAAATTTGTACAAAATTATCCGGCAATAGTTTAGTTTCTTACATTTTGTAAAAAAATATCGGGTCTGTAATCGTGTTACATTTATCGATAGCTCCATCCCTATCAATTTCTCCGAGTCTGCTATGACCCTCTACGTGCGTAAGTGTCATATTTTTATTACATAATGTATACATAATGTAAAAAAGACGTTCGTTCAAGTTTCCACAGGAGCTGTCATCGAGAAAATAAAGAAATGGAAATTGTATAGCGCCCCTCCCCCAAAACGGGGCAAGACGGGGACACCGTGGTTCCCAAACCCGAGGGGGCCATCTCGAAACCGGGAAATCAGACGGGGTGCGAGGGATATGCTCTATAGGCAAATTTACACCCCGGCGTTTTAAGACCCGAGACGGCGTGCGGTTTTAGTCGGTTCAAGTCCGACATAACCGCCCCCGCTGCCCGGCGGAGGGGGGGGGGGGGTTTGGGGTATCCGAAGGGATTTCCGCACGAAAAGAAAAAAAACGTATGGCCGAATTTCAAACTCGACCTAGAAGTTTGTTGTGTTCTTATCTATATATGAAGAATAGACCCCTTATCATTATAGATATTGTGTTTCATCAGGTCCGAAATACTAGATGCTCTGGAAAAGGCTAACAGAAACCAAGAGGAAGGTATTGTAGTGAAAGACGTCGCATCCTACTACATCCCGAACAAGCGTAATGCTGGTTGGTACAAAATTAAACCTGAGGTGAGTGATCACATTTTATTTATTATAACTATTCTACTTAAATTTCATTTATCGCAATAAGTCGTGTGTGGGGTAAAATTTTACTCTAAGTTACCGGCGTAATATCAACTTTTTGAATAGGGAAGCTGATAAAGTTAGTTACTAATAAACATCTTAATAAAATATGAATAACCAAAAGTAATATGTAGTTAGTAGAAACAAAAAAATTCTTTAGTACCTATTTATTATCACTCTGATATAAATCGACTCTTATTATGTAATGAAATGTGTCACGGAAAGCCGATAGGAATCAGTTCTATGGACTCGAGCTTGAAGCATAAATACGAATCAAATTTATGTTTTAACTTGGCATAAACGTACACTTTTACACATTAATTCAATTGAATGGTAATGATCGCGAACTTGAAAAAAAACCGTTCTATTTACAGTATGTTTAAACCATTAAATCTTTATAGTACACAGAAGGAGCTATGGAAGATCTTGACCTTGTAATAATCGGAGCTGATGAGGCTGCTAATAAAAGGCGTGGTCGCGCCAAGAATTTCTTAGTCGCGTGTGCTGATGGTGGGGAGCCTGGTACGTAAGAGAACGTCTAAATTATTAGGCCAGTAAAAATAGGCTATAGGATAACTTACTGAGTATAAAATCACAAAATGCTGACAGATTCCGGTGGAGCTTCAGGTGCCATCTTGAAACAATGTTTTCGGTCGATATCTCGGAAACTATGCACTTTAGGAAAAAGTGATAGAGACCATTATTGAAGATAATACAATTTCGCATCTTTTGTTTCCCATTGTTTTTTGCACCAGCTACAGGTGATAAGAAATTTCGCATCTTTTATTTCCCAGGTAAAATGCCAGATCGATGGGTGGGAGTAGGGCACGTGTCTACCGGCCTCTCATTCGAAAACCACGAGGCTCTGTGCACAATGCTCGAGCGACACTGGACGCCGTTCAAAGACAAATCACCTCCGCCAAATCTGGTCTTCCACAAGGAGAAACCTGACTTTTGGATTTCACCCGAAAATTCCGTCGCCTTGACGGTGAGATGTACAGTGACTTACTTAACACATTCCAAGTTACCGATCACCATAGCTTTAGAACCTTTCATAAAAAAATCTTTTTTTTCTTATGATGTAACTGAATGGTTTACTCATAACAATTACAATCTAGCCTTGAGGCTAATAAGTAATTTAAATTTAACTTAATATGCTAAAAACTTACATAGTAAAGAATGTGTCCATCGGCACTTTTCTTATGGTCACTATTATAATGGCAAGACACTTTGTTCATGTGTTCTTCAAGGGTGGCACTGAACACGATAAACATAAAGTGAAATATTTTAACCGAGTCTATGAAGCTTACAAAAATACTTATACATCAATTATTGAAAGATTTTTTCGTGTCAAGATCGCTTGTAAATTTGTTAGTGATAGCTACTAAACAAACGTACACACATGCTTAGTAGGTAGGTACTTACATAAATATATGAAACCCTAAGCGGATGTCAGCTACGTGACCCTATTTTTGAAGGTGCATGACCCAATTTATTTAGAAACCCGAATGGATGTGACATTATCTAGTTCCATTTAGAAAATTTCTCGTATTGGACTTAGACACAGACAGACAGAATACCACTACTACAATACTATCGTTTGTACACACTTAAGCCTAAACATTAGTATCACAATGACGACGTCAATGGCGTGTCGGTGAAGCATTCGACCCCTACGCCGCCGCTCAGTGCAAATAATTGTATGTACGAATAGGTATATCTACTTGCATTGGGCTGGGTGTTGTATTTATCCGCAGCGATGACAATGCTTCGTTTAGGTCTAGATGCACTGAGTAATTTGTCCCAAGATTGTTAATTATTATATTTATTTATTATAATGGGTTGTTTTTCTTAGACCTTTCCAAAGCATTCGACTTGGTCTCCTACGATATCCTGTGGGGTAAACTGCAAGCAACAGGGATCCCTAGGGAACTGTTAAACGTTTTTCGCCACTGGTACCAAAATCAAAGTAATGTTATCAGATGGGGAGCAAATATATCGTCACCATATATTATGGAATGTGGGGTACGTCAAGGTGGGCTAACCTCCCCAAAATTATTTAATTTGTATATAAATGCGCTGATAGAGGAGCTCAGCAGCACGCGTTCGGGTTGTTTTATTGATGCAGTGGCATTTAACAATATCATCTATGCAGACGACATGGTGCTGCTGGCCCCCTCTATCAGTGCTTTAAGAAAGCTACTTACAATTTGTGAGAAGTATGCAGACAAACATGGGCTGGTATACAATACCAAAAAGTCAAAATTCATGGTCTTTGGGGCCGTGGACAACAAGCGTCCAGTGATGGTACCGGAGGTTACTATATATGGAGTACCACTTCGTCAAGTCAACGTCTTTAAATATCTTGGACACTATGTTGCGCACGACCTCAAAGACGATATAGATATCGAACGGGAACGCAGGGCGTTGGCGGTGCGGGCGAATATGCTGGCCCGCAGGTTTGCTCGGTGTACAGACACCGTAAAAATCATGCTTTTTAAGGCCTACTGCACGTCCCTGTACTCGAGTGCACTGTGGGTCAGTTATACGCAGCGCTCCGTCAATGCCCTGCGTATACAGTATAATAAGGCGTTCAGAGCGCTGTTGCGGCTGCCGCGCTTCTGTAGCGCGTCGGCTATGTTCGCTCACGCTCGTACCGACAGCTTTACTCTAGCTGCAGTATGCTCATGGTTCTTGTAAACAGGAACCATGAGTGCCATATTTTGAGGCACATCCTTAAAATAACAAAATCTGTAGTAGAATATAAGTACTAACATATCGATTAAGTAAAAAATGTTACTAACAAGATGGATTTAATTATCTGTAAAAATAAATATATTATTATTTAGGTGCGTGCAACAGAATTGATCCGCAGTACCAGCTACGGCGCCGGTTACACGTTAAGGTTTCCCCGCGTCACTCGCGTGCGAGACGACAAGCCTGTCCGTGACGTAATGACTCTCAATGAGCTCTTACAACTTATTAGCGTGAGTTTTCCACATAATTGTAGAACCTTTTTTTTAACGTGCGAAAACCTCCACGGGCTTCACCCCACCGGAGCTAACGGTAAGATGGGTTTGTCGGACATGAACCGACTAAAACCGCACGGTGTCTCCTTTGCGTTAGCCATGTGGTACGGGGAATCTGGTGTGCCCTAGGAAGGATATCCCAGAGACCCCGACCGGCTCCGGTCAACGCTGGCGACCCCGACGCCTTATTGGGGATCTAATCCGAAGGGGGGATCCTAAGAGAAGCGCGCGCGAACACGACGCGCCGCCGCCCTTTTTTTTTTTTTTCGTGCGGAAATCCCTTCGGATACCCCCCCGCGTGCCAGCGAGGGTGGTTATGTCGGGCTTGAACCGACTAAAACCGCACGCCGTCTCGGGTCTACAGACGCCGGGGTGTAAGGTTGCCCATAGAGCATATCCCTCGCACCCCGACTGGCCCCCGGGGGCCATCTCCGGTTTCGAGATGGCCCCCTCGGGTTTGGGAACCATCACGGTGTCCCCGTCTTGCCCCGGTTTGGGGGAGGGGCTCTAGTCGCCCCACCACGCGCCGCCGCCCTGGGCCTGCTTCTGCTAGGGTGACGGCTAGCCCCGACCGTCACCCCCAGGCCCGCGCTCATGGAGGACGGAGATCGTTCTGCGATCTCCTCCGCCCGGTGCGCCTTCTACGGCACGGGAGAGTGCATCATTGTAGAACCTTGTCTTCTGCCAATCTGTAGTCTGCCACTCACCGGACGGATGTAGGCTTGGCCTATCTTAGTAACTGTTTTCGTTTTACTATCGTTATACAAATCTATGGGTAAAAATAAAGAAGTGAATATTTACTATACAACATAAAAAAAAAAAAGTTGACTTAAAAATAACTCATATATAGCTACCTAGCTTAAAGAATTTGAAACAATAAAATTGGCACAAGGCCTCGACACTGTTTATAAGTTGTAACCTTTAGTTCAAGTATCTGATGATGTTGTGGATTTCTAGGGATGACTCTTTTGAGCATCATGTTCAAAAGGGAAGCCGGTGACTGTTGTCGCTTATTTCTATTCTAAGGTACTATAGCATGTAACTGTTACTTCCCATTGCTGCCTAATATAGCATTTTTCCATTTTATATATTAAAAGTTGTCTTGCAGAATAAAGGTGGTGGAGTAGTGACAAAGCTCAGTAATAATCAATTAGGCGACGAGGAGATATCCGCGGATGTGAAAGTGTCTCGAAAGCGGAAGACCGAAGCACCTCAAGTGGCTGAAAAGTTCCTGATAGCGTCAAGCAGGGACGTGGAGGCTACGTCGAAGGCTCTTGTCGGTCGGAAGATTTACATTCTGTCTGATGACGACGATTGCCAGCTGAAGGACTTGGCTAAGATTGTCGAGTCTCATGGCGGGACAGTCGTTGCCAATAGTGGTAAAATAATTTATGTAATTTACGTGTATTTTCACATCGACAGCTGAACGTCAAAATGCTAAAATGCAAATGATAACGATAGTTGACTGAAAAATCACTGTACTGTAAAGTGTTTATTATGTTTTTTGTGACCTTTTCTCTTTGAAACGTCGATGTCGCTTGCATCTTTTGCCTTTCAAACGTCGATATTTGAATCCATCTGCTACGTGTTGTTTCTGGTTGTGCTCTTTTGTAGGTAACGCTTGGTCACAGACGCTTTACTGATTAGCACTTGTAGTATCGCGGGCAACGGTGATCACTTACCTTCAGACGGCACGTGAGTCTGATTCAGTGGCGTACGAAATTTCCTAATCCTAAATCAAAACGAATTCAATTTTTTTTTTGTCAGAAATCTGGTATTCATATGTCTTGTCCTCACGGATCATTCTTCAATATTCTATAAGTACATACACGTAGACATTCTTACCCGGATGCCGATTTTTTCCACGCGTTCTCCAAAATACTCTTTCGTATCAATATTGACAATTAATTACAAAAAATAAATCATCCAAACCAAATCGATCGAGCCTTTCTCAAGTTTAGCGCTTAGTACCTTTTTTTCTTCTTTTTGTAGTACGTGTGGAAACGCTGCACGGGTACCACGTCTGTAGACCCGAGACGGCGTGCGATTTTAGTCGGTTCAAGCCCGACATAACCACCCCCGCTGGCTGGCGGGGGGTATCCGAAGGGATTTCCGCACGAAAAAAAATAAGGGTACCACCTCACCAGGGCTACTCCTCTCCGTTTAGATAGGCGCGCGTGGTACACGTCGTGCCACCATCTCGAGTCTGATTCCACCTCAGTACCTAACAAATCTACAGATTCATTTTTATTTATATACATAACATATTACAGGCCCTGATACATGGGTATCTGTCGCTGGGCGAATGACAAGACTCGTGCGGACACGTATCGCGTCACAGTGCACCGACATAATCACTACATCGTGGCTCCGGTCCCTCCCTCCCTCTACATCCCCTGTTGACCTCTCCCCCCTCGATATGCTGGCCCTTAAGACCAGTACCAGACTTACCTTAGCCAGGAAATACGATCGCTTTGGAGATTCCTATACCGAACCCATCGATGTGGATACATTGAAGAGGTGCTTCGACAAGATGGATTCTGATGTAAGTAGCCAATGATACAATATACAGTTCAATGATACAATACAAGTACAATATTTGAAATAGCGTACACCCAGATGAGGTGTAACGAATGATCTAAATGATTATTAGTAGGTATAATGAAGACGGCACATGACATTTCCTTCGGCTTAAATACTACCGAAAGAAATCCGCAGTAACTTCAGGCTAAGCCATTCGTGAGAACCCGAAATTTCCGATGTTCGTTTCATGGGAAGTACCCAAGTACTTAACAAATACTTCCATTTGATAAATACTAGGTTTATAGGAATAAATCTATATTTATTCCTATAAACCTAGTATGACTCTGTAACAAATAGAACGACATGCATTCAGGTATAACCAATTAATTCAGGTGAATACACAAACGTATGTGCTCAGTCTAACAAAGGAGGCTTAATAGATGTAAATCTTTTGTTTTCAGTGTGAACGTATTCACCTCACATCGCAAGAGATGTTGAAACTCGAACTTGAACTATTCGGAGATGACAATCCATACACGTTCTTACGGCCGTGTCACATTCACATCATAAACAGTGGCAAGATTCCGGCTCTCCTAGCCAAAATGTATGGAGCCACGCTATACGATGCACCTAGTAAAGACTGCACTCACATAGTCGTATCTAATAATACTAGCAAAAATGAAGTAGAAAATGCCAAGCGACACTCCACAGCACTAGTTGTATCCGAAGATTGGTTAGAAGCCTGTTTCGCTAAAGAAAAATTTGTTGCCGAAATTGAATTTATTTTGTAATCTTACAATTAAGTACCTACATTGTATAAAATGCATAACAAACTGTCTGGCATAATATTGTTCCGTGTTCATAAAATAATATAAAAAGTTAAATATATATGTACATACCTACATCTTTTAATTTCTACCACCACCATAATCTTAACCCCAATCAGTCTTTCGAGTGTTATACGATTGTAAAATAAACAATTGACGACCTTGCATACTAGTATTAGTGCATTTGACTACTACGTCAGGAGGCGCGAGTTCGATTTCCGCTCAGTGTATTTATTGGATTTATTGTGTATTTTGTTTTTCCATTTGGTATAACTCAATTATGACATTTATTATGGTTTGTTTTTATTATGTTTCAATTTTACTCATGAAATTATGATATTGCATATTTATTGATATTGTAATGATTCACTAATTATGAAAGTTGAAATGATTGTGTAAATCTATATGTAATGAAGTTCATTATATTATTTAAAATTAGTACGTATATTTGCATGCATTGAGGCGGAATTTGGCTGTTCAAAAAAAAAAAAAATTTCATGTAAACACCTTATGTACTTACCCATTTTCGCAAATAAATGATTATGATTATGATTGTGTAACATTCGTATGCGCGCATATCATATTTATATTTGCAGTGATCTGGATGTTTCTATGTACTAAGGTATATTTAATATAATATGTACATTTGTATTTATAAAAATAAAAAGAAGGTATATACCTAAGTACAATATTTATGTGCTTGTTAGAACCCACATTACAAGTTATGTTCAGTTTGGGTCTATTCTAGACTATCTAAATGACAGTAAAAAAAGTATCAAAACTCGTCGTGTAGTTCAGACGAAGTTAGCGGAGAAACAAACGGACTTGTAATATTATGGCAGCCGCAACATGTCTTTGTTGAATCATAATAAAAAGACTAACTGGTTTATTAACACTGTAGATTATACAATCAAAGGCACTGAGGCGCAAAATGAATGCAGTTCACGCATGTCAGTAGTTAGTGCATTGGTAGAAATCCGACACAAGAGCGTGTTTGTGTGCTCCACCACCAAAGACCGCCTTCCGTATACTTCGTGTTAACCCACAATTATTCACAACAAAGCTACTCTGTCTCGCGCTATTATTAACTTAATACTTCATTTGCGTAACTGTGTTAGTATTTATCTTATTCATTACATTAAATACACAAACACAATACACATTTGACGGCCTCTTTGGCGTAGCGGTAGTGCATTCGACTGCTACGACAGGGGGCGCGGGTTCGATTCCCGCTCAGTGCAAATATTTGTATGCATGAATATATCTATTTGCTTTGGTCTGGGTGTTTCTATGTATAATATGTATGTATTTACAAAAAAAGTATATGTTTATCCACATTATGGAACCCATAATACAAGCTAGTTAAACTATGCTTACTTTAGGTCTAGATAGCGCTGTGTAGAATGTCGTAGAATATTTATTTATTACTAGCTGTCCCTCGCGGCTTCGCCCGTGGCATACTTCACCCCGTGGCACCTATTTATCCCAAACATGCCTGTAAACTTTTTTTGCAGGCATTTTTTTAAATATTTGTCTCCGTAAGAACCATCCTCGTACTTCAAGGAATGTTATAAAAAAAGAATTAGTGAAATCGGTTCAGCTTCTCTCGAGATTTGCGCTTAGCAACACATTCAGCGATTCATTTTTATATTAAACAAGATACACTTACAGTTATGAAAAGTTGATAGGATCACACCTTTATTAATTGTTGTAAAACTTGCAATTGATATAAACACCTAATGCGTATACTAAACTGTTGGTTACGACAGAAACGGGATAGACGGCCAAGAGGTATATGGCGGCCTAAAGACTTTTATACTGCTTTCTGCTTCTGTCGGGCAGCGAGTGGACTGTATGTAGATCTTGGTGCTGGCGGGTGGACGAAGGTGCCGATGGGAGCGTGGATTCAGGAATGCTTGCGGCTTGATGAACGATGACCTGCAGAAGGGTACTTCAACTTCAAGGATCTTTCCAGTGAAACAGCGATTTCTTATAAAAACATTAGTTTAGAACTTATTAAAAACTATAAAAATATATAGCGGCTCTCGTTACGGTAAAGTTCTACAGTACCTTTTTTTTTTTTTTTTATCGTGCGGAAGTTCTACAGTACCTAAGCTTCGCGGCGCGTTCTGCGTAGGTGGCGCCGCCAAGCGGAAATGATTGGAGACTCATTTGGGACTTTTTATTCACTTAAATCTAATTACAAAACTTATTACATAACCTTATGAACTATTTACAAATTACAAGTACTGGCGTCGTCGCTAATAAAAACAATAAAACTATGTGGGTAGTTATACCCACATAGTTTTATTGTACTTATGTAATTACAGCTTTCCATTGTTTTGAAAGATTGTTAATTTAATCGTACCTACATACCTAAACATCGTATTTCGGTAGGGCGAGGATTTGACCAAGTGGTAACCTTGGTTTTCAATATGGTTAAGACAGATCCTTTATAGGTTGTGCAATATTAATAACCTCAATGAATCCGATATTAAAGAGATAGGTAGACAGACACCAAAGGACTCGGTAATAGGAGAAGCCGTGGTGGACACGGGGGATTGAAATATGAGAACTAATTGGCAATCGCCGCTCGAGATTGAGTATAATTTTCACCATCTTGATCTACCTAAGTGAAACTTTAGTGTTTATTTTGTTTAATCTCTCTTCTAAGTTTTTTTTTAAATTGTGTTTTGTACCAATGTGTCCCAAGTAGGTACAGTAAAAAATAAAAAACAGTAGCATCTGCATTAAAGTCCCAGTTACGATCCCATTTAGTGTAAATATAAATAAATATTGTAGGAAATTCTATACAGCGCTATCTGGACCCAAGGATTAAAATAATATTATGTAATCTGTGCCCAAGGTAGCATAGCTTAACTAACTTGTATTATGGGTTCTAGATTGCGAATAAACATACTTAGATAGATTTTCTTTTGTAAAAACATACATATTATACATAGAAACACCCAGACCAATGCAAATAGACATTTTCGTGCATAAAAATATTTGCACTGAGCGGGAATCGAACCCACGCATCCTGACATAGCAGTCCTACAACCTGGCTTCTTATTCTATTTAACACGTTTGGCGTTAACCGAATCGTATCGCATTAGCCGACGCATTTACGTTGTCAGTTTTACGCCAGTTCTTTCTTCTATGTTAAACAATTGAAATTCACCGACTTCTCACGTTACGAGTATGATTACAACTCGATATTGAATAGAATAATGCGCCTGTTTGGACTTAAGTACCGTGCCGAAACGTTGGCAATGACTGTGGGGCTACTCCAAAAACTAAAAGTCGCGCTACTATAACGGACGAACCGACGGCGACGCGACCGGACGGATGAAAGAAATTCCGTCCGTTATCGTCAGTCAAAAAGAAAAGAAATTGAACAAAATATTGCCGATTGCGACCAAAATTTGCACTCTGAAGCCCGGATCTACTTAGATACCTTTCTTTCCTTTTTTTCGTGTGAAAATACCCTCTGACACCCAGCCATCCCCCCCCCTTCCCCCCGTTATGTCGGGCTTGAACCAATAAAACCGTACGCCGTCTCGGGTCTTAAGACACCGGGGTGTAAGGTTACCCATAGAGCATATCCCTCGCACCCCGACTGACCCTCGGCCATCTCCGGATTCGAGATGGCCCCCTCGGGTTTGGGAACCAGGGTGTCCCTGTCCTGTCCGGGTTTGGGGGAGGGGCGCTAGTCGCCCCGCCGTCCCAGGCCTCCTGCTTCTGCCGGGGTGACAGGCGGCCTCACCTGCCACTCCCAGGGCTGCGCTCATGGAGGACGGAGGTTGTTAAGCGACCTCCGGCGCCTGACTCGCCTCTGACGCGCGGCGAGCAGGTGGCGGCGGCCCACGCGCTCACACTCCGCACCGTAGCCGCAATCATGCTACCGAGTGAGAGGACATGCCACCCCGATGGCTGCCATGAGGTCACGCCTCGGCGTCTCCCACGCCGGGCGGTCTGCCAGCGTGTGCAGCCCCGAGTCCTCGCTCGTGTCGCAGTGATGGCACTCAGGCGTTGGCTCCTTCCTGATCCGATGCAGGTGGTCCCCGGAGCTCCCCTTGCCGGAGATCACCTGCGTCAGTCGGTACGAGACGCTTCCGTGACGCCTTTCTAGCGAATCCTCCATGATGGGCCTTACCGCCGCTATTGCGGCGTGCCCTGCGCTTTGTCGCCCAAGTCGTTTCTTCCACTCCACCACGATGGGCTGGCGGAGCTGGGACTGCACGGCCTCGATTTCTCGAGGCTTGGGGTTCCGTCCCTGCTCCCGCGCCTCCTTTCGCCACTGGTACAGTTGCGAAAGGGCTCCCGCCTCCAGTTCCCATGGCGGGGTTCCGGCAAGGAGACTCGCCGCCTCGAAGGAAATCGTGTTGTGCCCGCGGATGAAAGAAAGAAAGACTCATTTATTACTGCAAATTCCGCTAGACAGTGACAGGTAAAACAGAAGCAGAGAGATTTTATTTAAATTTATGTTAAATAATGTTTAAGTTATGATGAGGTTAGGTACAGATCAAAAACAAAAAAAAAAAAAAAAGGTACAGATTAAAACAGAGTCGAAAACAGTTGTCACAATGCAAGGAAGGCACGCGTCCCACGGTTACAGTAACAGGAACCCAGTTCAGCATCTGCCAGGCCACAAGGACCTGACGCTGGTTTTCAACTGGGCCCTAATGCAACTCACGGATGCCATCAACCTATACTATACATCGAACGATTGCTACAAAAAAAATCGCTGTAAGTATTATATATATGTATAATACTTACTTAGTGTCTTGATGTTGTAGTTAAGGGTGAAATATATAATTATAATAATAGGCATTCTGATAAAGAGCACTACCGAACAAATAGATATACCTTTATATCTTCTCGCACATATCAACTGTACATTTAACCACAGTCCATCCCACCACTTCACCCAACATTCGCACCTAAAGTTGCTTAAGTTACTTACAATAAAGGAATAACCTTCTCCGCACCCACCCGACTATAATTCAATCCATAAATCAATATAAATAAATGAAATAATAAAGTAATAGAAGTATGTATTTAATTAATTAAAATTAAAAAGAATCATTATAAATCATTGGTTGTATTATGTATATTAAATTATATTCAATTATAAGCAACAGTCATTTTGGCCGTTGCATGAATGGGCCGACTCGACCGGGGAAGCACCACCCTCTCACAGAATATCGACGCCAAGTAACAGTATTTGAACTGTTGCGTTCCGTTTGGTGAGTGAGAGTGCCGGAGCCCAAACTCCTTTCCCATCCCCTCCATAACTCCTTTCCCATCCCCTCCATAACTCCTTTCCCATCCCCTCCATAACTCCTTTCCCATCCCCTCCTAAACTCCTTTCCCATCCCCTTTACTTTACAGGGTCGGCAGCGCGAGTTTGACGCCACTGGTGTTGCACACGTCTATAGGCCACGGTAACCGCTTCCCATCAGGTGTTAAGCAAGGCTGTCACTTCAATATTGTATAACTAAAGTGAAAGCCCCGCAGACCCAAAAATTAAAAAATAAACATGTAGGTACTGGTACAATTAGATAATAGATATGGCCATATCTATATTATTAAGTTTCAGTTGCTCTGTTAAAAGATAACACTTTAGTTTTCGTCTAAAAGACGTCAATGATTTTATCAGTCTAAAAGGTGGAGGGGGATTATTCTAGATTTTGGATGCGGCGTATCGGAAAGCTGTTAGACAGTTTTGAATGGACAGCTGATGAGCACAGTGCCTGTTCGCACACTGTCTCCGACTGGATATCCACAACAGTTTATCGTATAAGTACGATGGTTCACGGTGCTTTATGCCACCAAATAGAAGACACGCTAAGTGTAACTTACGTCTAGACTTCATTTTCAGTATAGCGTGTTCGTTAAGATGTGGGGTTACGTGAGTTCTAGGTGGAATGGTAAAACAAAACCGAGCAGCCGCAATCTGAATTCTTTGAACAAGCCGTTTTGTGCGAGCCAGTAACCGTGGACCGTACACAGTATCTGCGTAATTTAACTTAGACAGTACTAGAGATATCACCAACTGAACACGTAGTTCCGCTGATAAATATGGTCTCACATTATACAGAACCTTGAGACGGTAAAAACAGTTTGGAATGGTGGTGGTCATGTGCTTTTCAAAACGAAGATCAGGATCCATATTTAACCCAAGGTTTGACCCTTACCCTGATGGCCATCACCCGCTGCGGAGCGCGCAGCATCCGCGCACTTCTGGCCTTCAGGGCCTCCGCCCATAATGGGCACCCATACAGCCATGGACCGCACGATCCCCGCGTAGAGTCTCCTGCAGGAGTCATCGGGCCCCTCATGTTGGGTAGCAGCTGCGCCAGAGCGAGAGCTGTGCCCTTCAGTTTGGGGGCCAGAATTCGGATGTGCTCTCCGAAGTCCCATCGGCTGTCGAGCACAAGCCCAAATATTTCATTTGGGACGTGATGCCGATGTGATTTCCTCCCACGATGAGACTGGATCCCTCGGGTGGCTTGCTCCGAGGCTCATGAAAGAACAGGGCCTGGGTTTTATGCAGAGCCACCTCGAGACCCAGCCACGCGATCCGCGCCACGACTTGGGCAACCGCGATCGTGGCCTTCAGAGTCGCTTCGCGGTACGTCGCCCCGCACGCCGTCACGAGCGTGTCGTCCTCGTAGCACGTGATGGCGGCACCGTCTACGAGCTCACCGCGAAGCACCCAGTCGTATCCGATGTTCCACAGGAGCAGCCCCAGGACCTATCCCTGTGGAACACCGCACGATATCTCACGCCGACCGATACCGGTCACGGTTGGGTAGATGACGGCTCTCTCCGTCAAATACGCCCCGACTATGCGGCGAAGGTAGAGAGGCACTTCGTGATACGAGAGCGCCTCCCTAATGCAACTCCAGGGCAAGGTGTTGAACGCGTTGGCGACCAGGGACACCGCCAACATCACCTCACCCCGGGCGACTGCATCCTCCGCCAGAGCCCTCACTTGCATGATGGCATCCACGGTGGAGCGCTTCTGGCGGAAACCATATTGGCCATCCGCCAGGTCTGGTCCCACTCTTGAGAGGTGCTCGACGAGGCGCTTCGCAATGACTCTTTCAAAGAGTATGCACACCTCGTCGAGCAACACTATGGGGCGGTAGGCGGACGGCGCCGCGAGTCCGCCTGGCGCCTACCGGCCGGCCTTTCGGATGAGGACCAGTTTCCCCGTCTTCCACAGTTTCGCACTTATTAGATACCTACTTCTGATTGAATGAAATTTTGGAGCAATTAGTATACTGCCTTTTTCCTATAAATTTATATCGGAAAAAGTGCACATCCAGGTCGGGATTCCGGAATTATTGCTTGAAAATTTCATTGAATTAATAATAATAATCTCTTTATTTTCAAGAAACTAGGACTCATAGGGTTAGTAACAATTTTATTTAACTTATATGTTAGTATTTTAATTTTAATAAATTCAATATAAAAATTTGTAATTTACAATTTCAAATAGTAATAGTAACAACAATAGCAATAACCATTACACATGAATAAAATATTGACAATATAAAATGAAATTAAAATCAAAGTTTAATATAAGTATAAATTAAATTGAATTAAAATCAATATTCTAAACTAGAAGTAAAATCGAATTAAAAATATTGAAATACATAAAATTAAATTAAATCAAAGTATATATGTATATAGGTAGCTTATTGGTTATAAATAAGGAGTCGCCCCACGATCGAGAGCTCCCGTGCTGGAACCCCGGCCACTACATACCGACGACGCGAACCCACTCCCAACACAAGCAACTTAGCCCAGCCGGTGGGGTCAGAGGGAACTCTAGCAACTTCGATTACTAATATTCTTTATAGATTAGATTGAGTTATTATAATAAATTTAATGTTCAATGAATATAAATAATCATTTGTTTTTGCGTATTCCACCTCCAATTCTGGAGCAACGACTTATGCCACAGCTGTCCAGTCTCGAACTCTGCGCACCCCGGATGCGCATTTTTTTTCGCATCACAGCATAAAAACAGTCTGACATGATTTTAATCAAACATCCCTGATGCGCTACAATATAGAGGCAGCTGCAGCAGCAACCTGAAGTATTATTGTATTGAATAAGAAGTGCGCTGTACCCACAGGCTACTAGTGTAGAAAGAGCTGCAGTATGCTTTGAATAGCGTAACTTTTACACCATGACATGCACGTGAGAAGCTGCCGGCAATCATATTCGCCCTTACCGACAGCGCCGTCCGCTCACGCTCAATATCATCATCATTTGAGACTAGTAGTCAGTACATGCCCAAGGCACCTGAAACTGTGTACCCTGGCTAAGGGTACGCCATTCAGACTTACCACCAACCCCAAATACCATGACGACACTTTTCTTAACATTAAATAATGGACCGTGTGTTCTTGCATAGCTTTCACATTATATTGATAAGCTTCCGCAGGCCCCATATTGAGGCACTGAGCAGCAATTTTTTTTAAACAATATTAGTAACCGCAGTTACTAATATTCCCCTTAACCCCTCCAGCTAAGCTTAATTGCTTGTATTAGGAGTGCGTTGACGTCGGTAGTGTAATGGCCAGGATTCGAAACCGGGATGTAGTGTGTAGGGACCTCTCGATCATAGGGTCGACCCCTTAACCACTAAGCTACCGACGCTTCAAATTAATGTGGCGGATTAATCAAAAAACAATGATGAAATATGATTATAACATCATTCATAAGCGTCATAAATCCAGCGTCGCCCCGAGACGTATAATATATCGGAGAATTTCGAATATCTAGGACGTGTCCAGGTAGCTGTTCAGAGTATTTCCCCTGTAAGGGACTGCTCGCGGGCCCCGTTGTGGATATTCTCATTTTCCGATATAAATCTATAGGAAAACTTAGCATACTGTATAATTGCTTCAAAATTTCATTGTACTATCAAGAGTATCGGCTGTCTTTATGCCGATATTATTCTTGATTCTTGGAATTCTAGAGGAACGGACGGACGATCTAGATGTCCCGGGTTCGAATCCTGGCCATTTCCGACGTGAACCCACTCCTAACACAAGCAATTTAGCTTAGCTGGAGGGGTTAGGGGGAATATTAAATATTCTTTAAAAAAAATGTTTCTTTTGAAGTGCATCGTAGCACTCAGCTTTCCGTTACGGCACAATATACCTAATCGATTTTTATGGCTTAATTATATCTTACTTCCTACTAATATTATAAACTTACGCGAAAGTTTGTAAGTATGGATGGATGGATGTTTGTTACTCTTACATGCAAAAACGGCTGGCCGGATCTGACTGAAATTTGGCACAGGGATAGATTATAGTCCGGAATAAAACAAAGGCTACTTTTTATACTGGGAATAGGTTTCCATGGGTTGCGGGAACGGAATCAGAAATCTACGCGGGCGGAGCCCCGGGCAACAGTAGTACACTATAATGTGTCATTTAAACCTATACACAAGCATTTAAATATGAGCCCAACCAATTATTGTATCATTTTGCAAGAAAAAATATTTTTTCAGTGAGTATCTATAAATTGACTGTAATGACACGCTGCCCGCCCACAATGCGTACGCCACCAATAGAAACGCTTCTTGGGCGGGGCATTCTTCGCCACTGAACTTTTAAAAGTTGAGACCCACTTCATAAACGTCAATCTCTGAAAAGATATTTCAGCGTCAACATGATTCCGTGTCGCGACTGTCTGTAATCATCTTGTTACAGAATTCTGCTGTTCATAAGAAATGATTAGTTTTCGTTAGTGGGTGATTTTGTGAAAGTGCAAAGAAATATTAGTTACCTACGTAAATATGCAAAACCAAGGTACCTCAGAAAGCGAAGGAATATGTAACGGTCGGAAGGCACTGAGGACACCCAAGTGCGCAAGGTGTCGCAACCACGGTGTGATCTCGTGCTTGAAAGGTCACAAGCGTCTATGCCGTTGGCGAGATTGTCGTTGTCCTGGCTGCTTGTTAGTCCTCGAGCGTCAGCGAGTCATGGCTGCACAGGTAAAAAATACGAGTTTATATTCAATCTATTGATACTCAAAGTTAAATTCTCATAGCTAATCTAAATCTACAAAGAAATACTGTGTGGCAATGGCAGTAGAGTGTTCAACTGCTACGTCACGGGTTCGATTCCCGCTCAGTGCATATATTTATTAGCACGAATATGTCTTTTTACATTGATCTTCATATTTCTATATATAATATGTGTGTATTTACAAAACAAAGTATATAAGTTGGTGGAATTGGTTTAGATAGCGCTGTTTGCTATTACTACTAATAGTGTTAGGTACTTTCCTACTAGATTAAATTTAAAACTCAATATTTAGCTCAGGCACAGTAGAAATAGATATCATTACCGTGGCTCAGGTTTTTCAAACCACTTAAGTAGTTTATGAATTAGTATAGGTACATCAATTTAACTTTAAAGTGACTTACTATTATTTGTTAGGTGGGCAGGTAGGTACTTAGGTCGGGGTGTGTGTTGGGTAACCTCCTCGAGTGTCGCTCCGATTCCGATCCCGCTGCAGTCCGGGGGGAACGGAATCGGAGCGGCCGGTACACCCTGGGCGGCGGTCAATGGCTTCCCCTTCACCCCTTCATAGGGTTGGCATTGATCGTCGGCCAATACCCAACGTGGCGGGAACACATCGCTCTCCGTACTCCTCTGCTTTCAGAGGAGACAGGATGAGCGATGCTGTTAGTGGTGAGATGGCCCAGGGTCAGCCGGGGTGCGAGGGATATGCTCTATGGGTAACCTTACACCCCGGCGTCTGAAGACCCGAGACGGCGTGCGGTTTTAGTCGGTGCAAGCCCGACATAACCGCCCCCGCTGGCCGGCGGGGGGGTATCCGAAGGGATTTCCGCACGATAAAAAAAAAAAAAAAAAAAAAAAAGGTAGGTACTTAGGTCATCTACTACTAATCTACTTCAAAGTAGGTAGGTAGGTAGGTGTTTAAGTACCACCAAAAATATGAGTGCAAAGGTTTTTTTTTTATACCACTCAGGTGGCAGACAAGCTCACGGCCCACCTGATGGGAAGCAGTTACAGCTGGTGTTGCACACGTCCATAGGCAGCGCCTATGGACGTGTGCAACACCAGGGGCGTCACACTCGCGTTGCCGACCCTGTAAAAATCTTCTAATGCCCTTCTTGAAGAACCCCATATTGTAGTCGCTTGGGAAATGTTGGGTGAATGAGGCCCCACCAACACCATCGAGGCCCAAGCCAACCTCACCTGCTGACTGATGGAAAAGTTTCTGATGCTCCCGTAAATCAAAATTAGACAAATCAAGATAAGGAATGGGAGAATGCACCCCGCAACCCAAAGTGCCAGCTTTGAATGCAACCGGGCCTAACGCTGTGATGATGATGATGATGATGGCTAAGCAAAGTTCGGGTAGTAAATATCTAGTTAGGTACCTTCCTACCTATAATACGTCATCTGTACCGTCTACGATGTACAGTTTTTTTTCGTGTGGAATTCCCCTCGGATACCCCCCCGCTGGCCAGCTTATGTTGGTGTTATGTCGGGCTTGAACCGACTAAAACCGCACGCCGTCTCGGGTCTACAGAAGCCTCCGTGGCGTGGCGGTATTGAACGCGGCCGCTACGCAGGAGGCGCGGGTTCGATCCCCGCTCAGTGCAAATATTTGTATGCATGAATATGAGTATTTGCATTGGTCTGGTCCTGCCTCGGAGAGCACGTTAAGATGTCGGTCCCGGTTGCCATACGAATATGTATGACAGTCGTTATAGGGGAATTGGGTGAAATGGCCCCACATAGAAGGACTGATCACCCGTCTGGTCAAACGGCGTCCCCACTGGCAGTATATAAGGTTGCCCATAGAACATGTCCCTCGCACCATCTACGATGTACCTTTTTTTTTTTTTTTTTTTTCGTGTGGAAATCCCTTCGGATACCCCCCCACCGGCCAGCGGGGCCGATTATGTCGGGCTTGCACCGACTAAAACCGCACGCCGTCTCGGGTCTTAAGACGCCGGGGTGTAAGGTTACCCATAGAGCATATCCCTCGCACCCCGACTGACCCTGGGCCATCTCCGGTTTCGAGATGGCCCCCTTGCTCTCCACTGTGCCATCTGCTAATCAGAGGGACACGTGGAAAGCTTCCGAACAGCCCTCAACAAGGCCGTCCTCGCCTCGGTCGGAGTTGGCCGTAGGCGGCAGCGTCTCTCCCACCCTAGGAGAGAGGCGCTGCCGTCTCCTAGGGTGCACCGCGTGGAGGTCCCCAACCAAGCACCCCATCTACGATGTACCTAATCAGTTGACTGGGTCATGTGTGTACCATTTCTTACACAAATCAACCCGATACCGATTTATTTTCAAAAGGTTGCCCTACGGAGGCAACAAGGTGCCGGCGGCACGGAAGCTCGTGATGGCGAAGCAGCGGCACTTGCAGCCCGCAAGAGAGCATACCGCGCCCGCCTGCGGTGTATGCAGATGTCTAGGACATTTACGGTCCAGCCACCAGTTTACGGTTAGTTAATTATCAATACTAAAACGACCTCACGGGTTCGATTTCCGCTCTGTAAAAATATTTGTATGCATAAAAATGTATAGTATTGGCATTGGTCTGGGTGTTTCCATGAATATAAAATGTATTTACCTATGTATTCACGAAAACTGTATCTAAGTATGTTATCCGCATTCTACAAGCTTGGTTAATTTAGCTATGTTTAAGTACTTATACTTGGATCTAGATAGCGCTGCGTAGAATATCCTTGAATACTTATTTATTTATTTTTTATCTAATACACATAGGTACGAATAGGTAATCTATATGAACACCCTAATTCAATTGGAAGACCTTTTGATAGTGCATGGTGCGTAACATAGAACACAGTAAGTTTCATTATCAAACGCTTCCTACCTTGTACTTAAATCGGTGTTTTCCTACCTTGAACTGGCGGTTGCGTTGATGAATCAGTCAGGACAAGAAATTGTTAGTACGTACCTACTTAGTTATAAGTAGGCAAATACCCTTTTGTCTCAGGTTATTTAAAGTCCAGTTCATGTAGTACGACATTTTTAAATTACTATAATATAGTAATTAGCAAGTGGGATGTTAAGTATCCCGTTAATTATTTTAAGAGTAGGTAATGTAGAAAACTAGTGTAGGGCTTTCTTTTTAGGGTTCCGTTGCCATATGGCAAAAAACGGAACCCTTATAGATTCGTCATGTCTGTCTGTCCATCCGTATATCACAGCCACTTTTTTCCGTAACTATAAGAATTATGCTGTTGAAACTTGGTACGTAGATGTATTCTGTGAACCGCATTAAGATTTTCACACAAAAAAACAAAAATACATTAAATTTTGGGGGTTCCCCATACTTAGAACTGAAACTCAACAATTTTTTTTTCGTCAAACTCATACGTGTTATGAATACTTCTTCAAAAATGATATGAGATTTCTAATATCATTTTTTTCTAAACTGAATAGTTTGCGCCCCTGTATCTTCTAAAATAAGAGAATGATAAAACTAAAAACAATATATAATATACATTACCATGTAAACTTCCACCGAAAATTAGTTTGAACGAGATCTAGTAAGTAGTTTTTTTAATACGTCATAAATCGTAAACCGCAATTTACCCTTCATTCAATCAACTCAAATATAAAAATTTAAAAAAAACATAATAATGTTACTTGCTGCTACGGAACCCTTAATGGGCGGGCGAGTCCGACTCGCACTTTGCTGCTTTTTTTACACTTGATTGCCTTCTACCTACCCTTTAGAAATCCTAATAAGAATGATAGTACTATTGTGGTGCGGTACATGGTGGTTATTTTAAGCTGTACCTAATGTAGAGGTTGACAGAGAGCAGGGGCGTCGTCGTCCGGCACCACTCGGTTCGGTTATTATTGTTGTAACCGAGCCGACACTGTCGAGTGTTTCGTTTCTCATCCGTGAAACGCTAAATGCGAATTAGCTGGACAAATATTTATTTTGGAACAACGTGAGAGAGTTAAAATAGAATATTTTCTAAATTAGCTTTAACTATTAGACAGCATTTTTTCAAGTAGGCATCTGCCTAAAAATGTGCGCATTACGATTATTAATACGGAAGCATTATTTCACAGTGACAATATAATCGTACAAACAAGTAAGTACAGTAGCAAAGTAAATCCAGTCAGAACATTTTAGTACCTAGGTAAATCACAAATATATATCCCAAGTGGGAATCGAACCCACACCAAAGGACAATAATTACGGTTGGGTGAGTTGACGCGATGAGCAATGAGAACTAAACCGTTGCATCATCCTTGCGATCATAATGAAACTTGGCTGCATGGCAACCGAAATCAAGGCGAAATAATCTGTCTAAGGTTGGATATCACCACTGCAGAATAACGCGTTTAGTCCAATTTAAACTGCGTTAGTACATTTTACTCAATAACATTAATTCCTATGCATTACCACCTAGGCAAAGTAGATACATACGTATTCCTGAGGTAACAATTGTAGGTGCTTAGGTTCTTAATGGGGAGTGAAACTCGTAGAGCCTCTGGTAAAATGATTTCACAAGCGTTAGGTATTATTTGAAATGAATAACAAATTTCCAGCACTTCAATGCAAATCCATCTCAATCCAATATTATTTCTTGATTATACGGAGAGCTAATAATTTATATAAGTACTTACAGCTAAATGAAAGCGGTTAACTACCGGCGACGTTATACCGATATTCACTGCAGCATTCATTTTTTTAGGTGAAGTGATGCATTTTTATGACATAGTTTCATTTAGCTATGCCTACTGACACGATGGAGCGAGAATAGTGCTAATAAAAAATTGAAAAGAATATGACTTTTTTATATTTAAAGAAATCCAAAAAAATCGCTCCATTTTTTTTACCTTCAGTAGGTACCTTTTTTTTTTTTTTTTTCGTGCGGAAATCCCTTCGGATACCGCCCCCGCTGGAGAGCGGGGGGTCTCCAGCGGGGGCGGTTATGTCGGGCTTGAACCGACTAAAACCGCACGCCGTCTCGGGTCTTAAGACGCCGGGGTGTAAGGTTACCCATAGAGCATATCCCTCGCACCCCGACTGACCCTGGACCATCTCCGGTTTCGAGATGGCGCCCTTACTTGCTCTCCACTGTGCTATCTGCTAATCAGAGGGACACGTGGAAAGCTTCCGAACAGCCCTCAACAGGGCCGTCCTCGCCTCGGTCGGAGTTGGCCGTAGGCGGCAGCGTCTCTCCCGCCCTAGGAGAGAGGCGCTGCCGTCTCCGTTGCCCAGGGTGCACCGCGTGGAGGTCCCCAACCAAGCACCCCTTACCTTCAGTACCTACTATCGCCTGTGGACGTTTTCGGGAGCGTTTCCCTATAATTAGGTATAATACGCGAAATAGCACCAAAGTTTGCAAATAACTCTTGTTATGTACTTACACTATGGCAAAGTATACCTACTAAGAATAAGGTACAATTATCTCGATATCTGAGTTTGCGACTCATACGGATTTGCTTACACCCCTCTGTGACTGAGTCGATAATGATAAAATAAAAATAATATTCCTGTTTCTTACCGAGTTTAGTAGGTACTAACATAATATCTAAAGCCTATAGAGATACCTATAGACATGTTATATATGCCCACAGAGTAAGCTATTGAAATTCGGGCCACGTCACTCGTAAAGTTTCGTTATAGTAGATAGGTACCTAGTTAGTAAAACTATTTTCCATGTTACAAAGAACATTTTTATCTTTAAAAATAGAGATGTAATAAAAATTAAACGACTGCTGAAAATGTCCCCGCTTCATTACAGAACAAAAGCTGTCATCTAACACTCGGCAACATTTCACTGTCTATTAAACAAAAACTAGAATTTCTTTTAACTATTTTTATGGGCTCTAAAAAAGTGTGAAGATTGTTTTACAAGAGAACGCAGAGGCGGCTCTTTGTCGGGGTTTCGGGTTACAGCAATACTGTTGACTGTAAACATGTCTTTCCGTTTCGTTGAATGATAGCCCAACGGGTGCCAAAGCGGCCTTTACGCATATGACATCTCGATAATACTCAAGAATATTTATTTAAATGTATATCTTTACGACTGGTTTGACTAAAAGTAATAGGTTGTTATAAGTGTTATTTGAAATATTATATTTTGTATAGCTCATAAAATGATCTACTGAGTGTATTTTATTCGAATGTGGTGATGCTTACTTCAATAACAACAATATTTTTACAGTCTTGCTCTCCCTATTTTAATCGACTTCACAAAAGAAGGTTTCTCAATTCAACCGTACACCATTTTTTTTGTGTTCGCGGATAACTTCATAGTTTTTATGAACCGATTTTGATAGTTTTTTTTATTGGAAAGGCGATATCTTAAGGGTGGTACCAGAATCCGTTCAGTAGTTCTTGCGTCTATCGCGAAAAAACAGACAAGAATGGGCGTGTCGGAATCGGACCGACTAAAACCACACGGTGTCCGCCCCAAGTGTCCACATTGCCGGGCACCCCGCGTAAGCCCTCGAAAGGATAATCCCAGGGTTACCGGCGGACTTTGGCCGCCACCGCGGCCTCGCATGGGGGGGTGGGGTGGGAGTTTTATCCCGCGACGGTGGGTTGGCAGACGTGTGTAGGGCACACACGACACGCCTCCGTCTTAGCCTGCTTTTGTAAGGACGGCGAGTCGGCCCACTGCTGTCCTCTGGCCCCGATCATGGAGGTCAGTAGTCCTGGGCGTAGACGAGACTGCGGCATCCTCACCGCAGACTGCGGAACTCGGGGGGCAGGGTTCTCTCCCGCTCCATCTCCGCCGTCTCTTTCGCGCGCATTACCTTCTTGCAGAAAGCGGCGGCGGCGTGCCAGTTACTCTCGTCGGAGATCACGGCTCTCACCATGGCCTCCAACGAGAGAACGTCCACGCCCAGGACCGCAACGAGATCCCGGCGTTGACTCGCCCACGCTGGACACTCCACCAACGTGTTGAGCGCCGTGTCTTCGCCAGGATCCTCGCAGTGCTGGCACTGCAGCGTTGTCTCCCGGTGGATGCGCTACAGATACTTACCGAAGCACCCGTGTCCGGTAATTATCTGGCACATCCGGTAGGAGAGGTCACCGTGGTGCCTCTCCAACCACTCCTTCATGACCGGCCTCACCGCCGCGATAGTGGATTCCTCCACCTTGGTTGCTCAAGTCGCACCCTCCGAGTCTCCATTAGTTCCTGGCAGAGCTGGGACCGATGAACCCTGATTTCTCGGGGCTCCGGGAGCCCTCCGTATTTTATTTCTAGTATTTGTTGTTATAGCGGCAACAGAAATACATCTGCGAAAATTTCTATTGCCTAGCTATCACAGTTCATGAGAAACAGCCTGGTTATTGCCGTTATTAATATCAAGGCATCACATTTTTTGTATTAGCCCCCTTAAATATTTATTTTATTTTGTTTTTAGTATTTTTTGTTATAGCGGTATACAGCTATCACGGTTCATGAGATACAGCCTGGTGACAGGACGGACGGACAGCGGTGGAGCCTTTTAGTACTTAATAGGGTCCCGTTTTACCCTTTGGTTACGGAACCCTAAAAATTGGATTGGGAGCTTAGTGAGAAGGCCTCGACCATGACATACTTTGATCTCCCATCGCTCCTATTTAACCCATACCTACATGCCTGGTAATTTATTAGTTATACAATAATGTACGGAAAGTTGCCCGATTTGTTGCTCTATTCCACTTTAATCCACTAAACAAATCCATTCATGGATTTTTTTCCACTTTTTGTTCCACTCTAATCCATTGCCGCGATGGAGTATATTCTACTGCCTTTTATATTCCGTTCTAACCCATCGCCGCGATGGATTATATTCCACTGCCTTTTATATTCCGTTCTAACCCATCGCCGCGATGGATTATATTCCACTGCCTTTTATATTCCGTTCTAACCCATCGCCGCGATGGATTATATTCCACTGCCTTTTATATTCCGTTCTAACCCATCGCCGCGATGGATTATTATTCACCGCCTTTTATATTCCGCTCTAATTATTTGCATGAATGAAATTCTTTATTACATAAATGAAATAAGTAATTAAATACATATGTAGCCAAACAAACAAAAAACAGCCTTTGTAATTATTTCACCGCTTCAAGGAAGTGGCCTACGGTAATGCTGCCAGTTAAAGCTTCCAACTGAGCTTCCTGAATCCAGTTGTCAGTCATTATTTTTGACCTGTATGTTTTTTTTTACCAGTGATGACGGGAAAGGTGAAGCAAGATGAAGTTTATTATTTTTTACAGCAAAAAATGAAGCATCTTATTTCAGGTGTCTTTTTGCTGGAGCACCTACATACCAACTTGACCCGTTCGACGCGGTGCAAAGACGGGTGCTGAGGATCGTCGACAATCCCATACTTACAGGCAGTGTAGAACCTCTTAACCTTAGGAGAGATTTCGCCTCCCTGTGCGTTTTCTACCGCCTTTATAATGGAGTGTGTTCAGAAAAATTGTATGATATGATGCCCACGGCCACATTCTATCATCGCACCGCTCGTCACAGACAGAGAATTCATCCTCTCACGTTGTGACCGGAAGCGGTGCGTACAGTTAGGTATGAAAGGCACTTTATTCCACGCACCCTCAGGCTGTGGAATCATCTCCCTGCTGTGGTTTTCCCAAGCGACTACAATATGGGGTTCTTCAAGAAGGACATTAGAAGGTTTTTACAGGGTCGGCAGCGCGAGTGTGACGCCCTGGTGTTGCACACGTCCATAGGCCACGCAGTGGCGTAGCGTGCCTTGTCGGGGCCCCGTATAAAAATTTTTTTGGAGGCCCTTATATGGAGGTAAAGATTTTTCACAAAAGAAAAAAAATATTGTGAGAAGAAATATTTATTTATCACATAATTTACCCATTTTACAAATAAAAATCGAATTTTAAATATTCACTCTCCTTGCCTTTTTTTCGGCAAACTGGTTTATTAAATCATTTATGGCTGATGATGATTTTAGTTTTTCTAAAGTTTCTGCCTCTATGGACAATAGTGAGATGTCTGACAGCCGTTGTTGTCCCATCGAAGTTTCTTAAGTAATTATTTATGAGTTTAAATTTTGAAAAACTTCTTTCTGCCGTTGCGGTTGTAACTGGAAGGGTCGAGAATAAAAAGCATGCTGTGATTACCTCGGGAAAACTGGATGCAAGACTATTGAATTTTACTAGCAATAATTCAATGAGTTCTTTAATGGAATAAAATTTTTTAATTTCAGAATTTATGCATGTTTTTAGAGCCTTTAATTGGTCACAAAGATTAAGTGAGATGTCTTTACTGTATTTAGCAGACAGTTTTCCGGAAGCGTTTAATATCTCTTCGCTTGAAGAAGATAGGAGTTTCTCCGGTTGTAATATTTCGAATATACTACTCAGGTTGCAAAGGCTCTGAAATATTTCTTTAGTTTGAGAAATTAATATATCTAAGCAGCAATAGTATACATTGACTTTGAAATAGGATTCCGGGTCGGAAATTCTCTCATCTTGTGATAACTCATCAAAAAAACGCTTCGTTATCTTTCGCCTACTGTTTTTAAAAACAGTTGTTACCCCCCACTCTTTTGCTAAATCTTTGGAATAATTTAGCAAACTATTAAATGAATTCTGATTTCTTAATTGGCACAGTCTATTTAAAAGATTACTTAATAAAATACTAGATTTCTGTAAGTCATTATTTTCATGCTGTAGAGCTTTAGAAACAGGATTAATAATTTCAAATAGTGAAGAAAAAAATGTAACGAGCACTAAGAAATCAAAACTCTCTAAAATATTAATTATACTTTTACATTCTTCACGTTCATCTTTTTTATTTGAAATTAAATTTAGTTGGTACAAAGTTTTCATGATTAGTAAAAAAAAATTCTTTACTGCTAATAAAGCGTCGTTCCTAGAAGACCATCTGGTAGGACATACCTTTTTAAGGGTAATCAAATATTTTTCAGATGAATCGTCACTTAGCATAGCCCAGCGTTTTATACTATTGCCAAAAAAAGTATATATTTTTTCTAAATTATCGAAAAAAGTCGATACTTCACGAACATGTCTCGCAGCATCGTTCAAAACCAAGTTTAAAGCCTGCGCAGCACAATGAACATAATCGGCATTTGGAGCATGCTCTTTTATTAGGGTTTGTAATCCTCCATACACACCCGACATAACATTTGCTCCATCGTATCCCTGTCCTCTACATTTAGTCAAATCAATTCCATATTCTTTAGTCAAATTTAAAATGACAGTTTTCAGACCTGCAGCACTGCAATCGGTTACTGCTATAAATCCTAAAAAGGACTCACAGATTTTTATTTCTTTAGGCACATTATCATCATTTTCTGTAACCGAGATATATCGAAAAACTACAGATAGTTGGTCAATTTTTGACAAGTCTTGTGTTGTATCCAGAATTATTGTCAGAAATGGAGCTTTTTTAATTTCTGAGATAATATTGTTCCTAACGGTGGTACCAAGCAAACTAATAATTTCGTTTTGAATCGTAGGGCTTAAATAATTTATTTCACCTTTCGGTTTTAGAAGAAGTTCTTTTAAAGTTGCATCATAGTTAGATAGCAGACGTGAAATTGCCATAAAATTGCCAGAATCAGAATCATACCCCCTCAAAGGTAGATTACAAGATACTAAAGTAATTATAACATTAATTATACGATGCAGTACATCTCTCCAGAATGTAATTTTACTATCGATTTCACTTTTCAATAGAGTATCGATGGTATTTCCTTGCAACCAATTAATAAAAGAGAGTGAGGCACTAATATGCTGCTGTGACTTTTCATGGTCAAGAATAGTTTGTGTGAAATTGCTTCTAACCGAAACACCGTTAACCCAAGCAGAGGAGTACGATTTGTTTTGACGATCTGCTAATAACCAACAGAAGTGACAGTACGGTTTGTTTAAAACGTTAGAATAACATAACCATGGTCTTATAATTTTTATGCCTGCCTGATTGAAATATGAATAATAATAAGCCGAAAAAGGTCGGTTATTTTCTGAAACTTTTGGAAATGGTCCTTGTGGTTTAAATGGACCCAATTTAAAAATTATTTTTCGTTCGCATTCAGTTAAATTGTCACCAAAATTTCCTCTATCTGATGGAATTATATTACAATCTGCAGATATATCAGAATCGTTGACTTGGGGTTCCTCGATTTCTGGATGGACATCCGATAAAGTATGTGCTTGGCTTTCTTCTATTTCCGGATGGATATGTGACGAAGAACATGCTTCAGAAGAATCTAAAAATAAACGAGTAATTGTTAAAAAATAAATACGAATGCTTTGATACTAAACTAAAAAGAGTTATATATAAATAAATAACGTTACTAAGGGTCACAGTTAGAGAGTGTTCAGTTCAGACGCACACAGACTCTACGCGGATTGTGCTCGTACCTATTAGTAGATACAAAATCACCTGCAGCCCGTCCGTGCATTACTATACACCTGCGTGCTATTTAAACGCAGCGCGTAGTGTAGTGGCCATACAAAACGAGAACCCGAAAGCGAGTCTGCACATCTGAAGTTCTCAACACGCAATTAACGATCGGCTCGGAACCCTAAAAACAGTATAATTGTGAAAATCGAGGGGGGAGACAACTTTTTGTGACGGACAGATGGACAGACCGAAATTAAAAGATTTCCTTGTTTATCACTACGAGCCCCTAATAAATGGGTTGGGTAGTACTTACCTTTCCAATCTAAATCACTCACAGTATCTTGTCTCTGAAAAAATGAAGAAATTTTGGGCACTTTTTTTATAACCTCGTCCCTTTTCTGTTTAATTTTTCTTTTCTCAGCGCCGCTGGGATAATCTCTTTTCCTTTCACTCATTTCTTTGACAAATCGCTACTAATACTGCTAAACCAGAAGAACAATATTGTTTGTACTGAATTACAATGTAATGCACATTTATATAAAGCGCGTAAATAAACAGTGCACTGCACTCCGTGGTTTAACATCCAATGCAAAGTACAACAACGTACACGTACATCGCGATATCGATGAAGGATTCCCGGGGATTCCCCGCTGAGTTGAAGATGAAGTAAGTAAAACGGGGAAGTCCCGCAGCCCGCCATAACGATGTAGAGTGTTGCCAACTTTTGAACGCACGCTTAAGGCGGAAAAAAAAGGAATTGCTTTATAGAATTTTGTCATTGTAAAATAAAATAAATTAGAAAGTTTTTATTCTTTTTCCTTACACACTTTGGGGGCCCCTGTGGCCCGGGGGCCCCGTATAATAGATACGGCAAATACGGCGGTAGCTACGCCCCTGAGGCCACGGTAACCGCTTCCCATCAGGTGGGCCGTGAGCTTGTCTGCCAACTGAGTGGTATAAAAAAAAAGGTGAAATATATGTGGGCTTTTCTGTCCAACACTGCTATTGAGGTTAAAGTTCCAACCTTCCAAATTATTGTTTGTTTTGAATTACTTATCAATGATTAAAACCCAACGATGGATCAGAGTGGAAAAAAAGTGGAAACAAATCCATCGATGGATCAGAGTGGAAAAAAAAGTGGAAACAAATCCATCGTTGGATCAGAGTGGAAAAAAAAGTGGAAACAAATCCATCGATGGATCAGAGTGGAAAAAAAAGTGGAAACAAATCCATCGATGGATCAGAGTGGAAAAAAATCCATCGATGGATCAGAGTGGAAAAAAAAGTGGAAACAAATCCATCGATGGATTTGTTTAGTGGATTAAAGTGGAATAGAGCGATTTGTTGACACATATGATTACGGGTTCGCTCCCCGGATAGTAGCGTGATGATATATAGCCTTCGTCGATAAATAGGTTATCCAACACAAATAGTAGATTGTTACACAAGGGTTGAAAGTCAGCCATTTCACCCGAGAAATTTCTGGCGCTCGAACGTAGTGAGAGCGCCAATAGTTCGAGGGTGAAATGGTGACATTCACCCGAAGTAAACACTCTACTTTTCATTTCGACTATGTGAGGAAATTAAAATACTACACACACATTTAATGAAACAGTAAAAGTAAAATTGGAAATAGATTATTAACAACAGCTTTTGCCTGTTCTTTAATTCCATCGGGAGTTAAATTAACATCCATGTCACTGGAATCACTTTCCGAAACCATATTTAATCACAATTAACACAAGGTAGGTATTTATTCATATTGAATCTCGTTTTCCCGCTAATTATTGAGCAAACTTAAATTGTTTCTTTTTAATTCTGAAAAAACATTAGAAAAGTTTTGAAAATCGAATCTATTGGTTACATTGTAATCGAGTATCTAGGCGGCCATATAAAAAAAAAGCGTCATGATATCAAGTAGTCCATTGAAAAGTTACATTCGGAACGGGGGGGGGGGGGGTTGGTGTAGGCATTAGTGGGGCGTGTTCGTAATGCCAGGGAACACGCACCTATAAAATATATATAAATATACTAAGTCTGCCAGTAGCGTACGCCTAGGTGTGCGGAGCTAGGCTATTAGGCGCGCACCAACAAGTGCTTCATACACGTCCACGCCATCTCTACACTGCCGACGCGGTCTAGTGATGGGCCCACTCTTTCACCTCTGTGGGTGTTTCCCCCTGGGCAATGCTGCAGTCTGTAACGAGCCCCGCACCTATCAACCTCGTGACAGCAGTAGCTGAGTATGAAGGGCGTAGGCGAATATATTCGGCGCCATAACCGAATCATCTGGCAAAAAGGGAAGACAACCCGAAATGTGGGCAAGGGGAGAACGGATCTGAGACCTATTCCGGCCCAATGGTCAACCACACCACATGAACTGACATGAACAGCTGCAGTGTCCCCTGCCAGACAATGATCTAGACTCTGGCGTCCGAGCAAATGGCGGATTAACCATACACCCAACTAGGCAACTGGCTGGAAGAGGCTATAGCAAGCCTTGGGGCTTAAGTGGTCACAAAAAGGTCTAGAGATGATGAAGAAATAGAAATATGGAAGCAAGATTGAAAGAAATACTAACCCAGGAAGGTACCCCAGCATAGCGAGTCATACAAAGGAGAATGATAACCCGTGCACTTCACAAGCACCAAGAACTCTAACCCCACCTACTTGGCAAAGACAACCAAACAGACGCAACCCAAAAAGGAAAAAGACGTCAAGCAGCCCACCACAAATAGTTAGCCCAACCCGGTCACCAAACTCTTTTACTATTGCTAATAGATACAGTGGACTGCCCATAGACTTAACGGAAGATTCACCTGAAACTCCACCTCTAACCAAGATGACCAACAAACCACCTCCAATAATCCTGTATGGTATAGATGACCTATCGAAACTGACTCAACTCATTGATAAGTCTATACCAAGTGGCTGCTACAGATATAAAATAATTAATAGAGACCAACTAAGAATAATGTCACAGACTACTGAAGACTATAAAAACTTAATAGACCTTATTCGGAAGAATGGACTCATCGGCCATACCTTCACTCAAAAAGACAAAAGATGCCTTAGGCTAGTGATAAAAAATCTACATCACTCAACACCAAAAGCAGCCATTATAGATGAAATAGAAAAAACGGGGAATAAAGTCCGAGGTGAAGTCATATGCGCAATATCAAGAAGAACTAAAAAACCACTGAATATGTTCTTTGTAAATGTAGAACCTGGCCCAAATAATCCTGATGCAAAGGAGGACCCTAGAAAAACAAATGAAATTCCTCAATGTACAAGATGCCAGCAATATGGGCATACGAAAAACAACTGTATCCGCCCATTTCGCTGTGTCAAGTGTGCGGAGGGACAACAGAACCGTGGACTGTTCAAAGAAGGACAGAAATACTCCAGCCACTTGTGCACTGTGCTTTGGAGAACATCCTGCCAACTATAAGGGTTGTCAAGTCTACAAAGAGATTCGTGCAAGAAAAATGACACCAATGCCACCACTCAAGAATGCATCAATCAATTTACGGCCTAAAACCAGCAAAGAATTCAACCTGCAAATAAACGATTTTCCAAAGGTAAAGCCAGGTAGACATGCCAGGCAATACCAATCCAATAGCCCCACTCCAAACACCATTGGATACTGGGAGAAAAACCAAGAGAATGTTGCGTCTCAAGAGAACAGACAATCTCAGCCAACAAATATGCTACAAAAAATAATTACGAAGCAAACGGAAAGGATAGATTTTCTCATCCAACAAATAGGTACCTTTATGGGACTCCTAACGACACTAATTGCCCAGAATAAAAAATGAAATATTTACGTGTTGCGGCATGTAATGTCAATGGCTTATCTCCGAATAAGCAAGAGGTCGAAGTATTTATCCATCTAAATAAAATAGATATTCTATTGGTTTCTGAATCTCACACGACGAACCAAAGAGTTATCTTCATAAAGGGATAAAACATCTTCTACACTAACCACCCAGATGGAACATCACATGCTGGAACTGCAATCATAATAAAGGACAACATCAGACATCATGAACTTCCTCACTTCCAAGAGGCATACTTGCAAGCCACTACAATATCCATAGATGACTGGCAGGGCACGCTTAAAGTAGCTTCTGTATACTGTCCGCCGAAGCATCAAATTAATGAACAGATGTATGGTGACTTCTTGCTAACTCTTGGTGATAGATATATCGTTGGAGGGGACTGGAACTCTAAGAATACCTTCTGGGGCTCCAGACTGACTACGACGAAAGGTAGAGAGCTAAAGAAAGTAATCGATAAATATTCACTCAATGTACTGTCCACAGGAGAACCAACAAATTGGCCCTCTGACCCGAACAGAATACCAGATCTCATTGATTTCTTTATCACCAAGGGTATGTCAGGCCTGTATACAAAAATGGAATCTTCCTCAGATGGCTCTTCTGACCACACACCAGTGATATGTACGATAAGTACTACAGTCATCTGGAGAGAACCACGCGAGACACTATACAACGGTAGAACGGATTGGAAAGCATTCCAAAAATGCATCAATGAAGCGGTTAATCTACACATACCACTCAAAACAGAGGAGAATATAGAGAATGCAGCTTGGTATGCCACCAACCTAATCCAAGTAGCCGCTTGGCGGTCAACCCCGCATATGAGATATAGGCCAAGGACTCAAGACTACACCTTAGCAATACGACAGATGATAACTCTTAAGAGAAGGCGCAGACGGCAATGGCACACCAGCAGAAATGGACATGATAAAAGAGCACTGAACAAAGCACAAAAGGCATTAAAGGAATTACTTAAAGAAAACGAAAATGACACTTTTCAAGATAAATTAAGAACTTTATCGCCTTCCAAATCAAATGATCACTCCCTCTGGAAAATTACTAAATTACTAAAAAGGCCCAAAGCACACATGCCTCCATTGCGACTGCCAAATGGTAACTGGACAAGAGCATCCGTAGACAAAGCCGAGCTATTTGCTCAATTCCTGAGAGAAGTGTTCAAGCCAAATGAACCCAATATCATGTGCCCAGAAGAAGATATAAATGGCATCCTTAATAGTGACCAGCAGATGTCCTTTCCATTGCAATTGTGCACACCAGCTGAAGTAAGACAAGCCATTAAACATCTAAAGGATAAGAAAGCTCCAGGGTTTGACCTGATAACATCAGAAGTCCTAAAGAACCTCCCAAAAAAGGGAGTGGTCCTGTTGACTATACTCTTCAATGCAGTGCTGAGATTGCAATATTTTCCTCTAATATGGAAAATTTCAGTAGTAAATATGGTTAAACCAGGAAAACCACCTGTAGAGGTTTCTTCATATACACCAATAAGCCTTTTGCCTTTGATATCAAAACTGTTTGAGAAGCTGTTGCTTCAACGCACATTACCCATACTGGAAGAGCAAAATACTATCCCAGATCACCAATTCGGCTTCCGAATGCACCATGGAACAATAGAACAAGTCCACAGAGTTGCACATGCGATCCGACAGTCATTAGAACGAAAAGAATACTGCTCAGCTGCATTTCTAGATGTGCAGCAAGCGTTTGATCGTGTTTGGCACAAGGGTTTGTTGTGCAAACTAAAAAAATGCCTTCCCCACCATGCATTTATACTTGTCAAGTCGTACTTGCAACAAAGACTTTTCCAGGTAAAGTCTGGAGACGCCATGTCCTCCTTCTACCAAATTGAAGCTGGAGTACCCCAGGGATCTGTGCTAGGTCCAGTTTTGTACACAATCTTTACAGCTGACCTACCTACCTCTGAGCTAATTGTCACAGCTGCATATGCCGATGACACAGCTGTTCTAGCCTGCGATAAAGATCCTGTAGTGGCATCGCAAAAACTCCAAGACCACCTAAACAAAATTGGGCTATGGCTAAATAAATGGAGAATAAAAGCCAGTTCTTCCAAATCAGTTCACGTTACATTCACACTAAGAAGAAATGACTGTCCACCGGTTACTATGGAAGGAAACATCCTGCCAAAACAAAACTCGGTTAAGTACCTGGGTATGCACCTAGATAGGAGGCTTACTTGGCATGAACACATAAAAATGAAAAGAGAGCAGGTAAACATAAAACTGCGAGACCTACATTGGCTGATAGGTAGACAGTCCTCTCTTAGTCTTGAAAATAAACTGCTCATATACAAATGTATTATAAAGCCGGTGTGGACATACGGCATAGAGCTCTGGGGCGCAGCAAGCCACTCTAACATAGAGATCTTACAACGATTTCAAAACAAATCACTAAAGATGATAGGCTGCGCACCTTGGTTCACAAAGAACACTGAAATACATGAATACCTCCAGATCCCAACTGTGAAAAATGAAATTCAAATGCTCTCCGAGGCTTACAAACTCAGATTACAGCAACATAAAAACCAACTGGCTGTAACCCTGATGGATCCTACAATCTCATTTAAAAGACTGAAAAGGAAGCAAATAGCAGGAATTGCAATCCCAGCCAGCACATGAAATATTCAAAAAGGAAAAAAACAAACATAAGCGGGTTGACACATCACTGGATGTGAATAAACTTAAACTGCCAAAGAATAAAATCAACAAATCTGATAATATGTAGCTGAATGGGCTGATGGCAGATAGAGAAAAAAAAAAAAAAAAGAAAGATAAATAGTTTAAGAGACATATCGTAAAAACCATTTCAACCCCTATTTTCAAGATAGCGGCCGTTCGACAAGGGTGGTGACCCCACAAACTTGGTTTTAGCTTTACACTGACCCCCCTACACATCAAAAGAATAAAATTGCATCCTCTAAAAAACGCAAGGTTAGGCCTAAAAAATGTAACATTTCAATGGAGTAAAGGCATTATGACGTAACTTAATTATCATGAACTCCATGGTAAACCCTAAAATTAAAAAAAAATTACTTTCCGCCCTAGGGATGAAATAGACTACTTTCCACCCGGCTATGTACCCATGAAAATTAAACTTTCCGCACAGGCGACATGAAGATTTTTTCAATTCGACCCAGTTTAGTGCCTGAGATTAGCGCTTCAACCAAACAAACAAACATACCCTTCATCTTTATAACATTTTATTCATGATTTAAAATGGTACTAATGGACGCCTGCGGCTCCGCCCGCGCGGAGGTCATAATGTTCGGCACATTTTGAGTCTGACCAAGACCTAATTGAAAAAACCGCATCAAAATCCGTTCAGAAGTTTTTGCGTGGATCGCGGATAAATAAACAGAATTTAAAAAAAAATTGTGTTCAGAATCGTTCATTTAACCCTAGAGTACTGGGGTACAAATGAAAAAAATAAAATAAAATTGTCTATAAAATTTTTACTCTTTGATGGTTTGTTTTGCGCGTCCGTGTATTTACGCGGGGTGAGGGGACGCGCAGATACTTCAGTCGGACGGCGGTCCTGTTAGTAAGTGGACGTGACACGCTGCTTGTGGGGTACACAAGCACCCCAGGGTACTTTCAACGTAAGTATTTAATGATTGTTATTTTTTTGTTACTTCGTGTTTTTTATGCTGTTTGTATTATCTACTGACATAGTATGTGTATGTGTGTGTGTGTTGTGATTTTTGGTTCTAGGACATGTTTATATAAACAATTAACTTGCTAAAAATTTAGGTTTTTGCAGTGTAGGTTTTTTTACTGATAGATATAAGATAGTGTGCCTCTCAGTATTTGTATTTAATTTTGTACTATTTGTTATTTTTTTCAGATGACGTCACGGTGCAATTTGAAGGAGAGTGAAATAGAAAATGTTCTGTTAGAGGCGGAAGATGAAGATCTTTTCTTAGGCGAGGAGTTAGAAGATGAAAGAGATGAAATTATTCAAGACTTTCGCTTGACAGAGGATATTAGACCAGCTGGTAGTCCCGATGCTTTAGAACCAGAATCACCTCAATATTCAGATGAAGAACTTGAAGAATCTTTGCAACTGGATTCTAATAAACCACCAGTTACTGTCCTCAGTGTTCCAGATGTTTTACGTGGAAGAGGCACAAAAAAACAGAAAAATTGCGAAAAGTTCGTGTGGCATGGATCTCATCCTCGTTCATCACGCACACCAAGGAGGAACATCATATTCCATCCTCCAGGTAACAAAGGTTCTGCTAGATTTATTACTACTGCAGTAGATACATGGCAATTGTTTTTCACGGATGACGTTTTGGAGAACATCATGACTAACACAAACCAAGAGATTTCAGAGCAACGCAAAAAATATAAATCAGACAGGCCAACTCTCACTGAAGATGACGATGTTGTTCCATCGAGCATACGACCTTCATTTGTTCGAGATACGTCAAAAACAGAGTTGAAAGCCCTTTTTGGACTATACTACTTGGCTGGTGTACTGAGAATAAATCACCTGACTGTGAAAGAAATCTTCGACAAAAATACAGGTATAAGTTATTTCCGGTCTACTATGACTGAAAAAAGATTTGAATTTTTTACTAATTGTCTTCGTTTCGACGATCGTTCGACAAGAGCTGAGAGAAGACTGGTGAATAAATTGGCGCCCATAAAAGAACTCTTTGATCATGTAATTGAGACTTCAAAAAACCTGTATTCTCCTTCTGACTGCACTACAATAGATGAGCAGTTGCTTGGTTTTAGGGGAAGGTGTCCATTTCGGATGTACATCCCTGCAAAGCCAGATAAATATGGAATCAAACTACTGATGTTTTGTGATGCTAAGTCATACTACATGATAAATAGTATTATTTATACAGGGAAAGATTCTACTCCCAGAGGAATACCCGTTGCTGAGTATTACGCGCTTGAATTGTCAACTTCTATTCACAATACCAACAGGAATATAACATACGATAATTGGTTTACCTCTATACCTACCACTCAGAAACTGCTGTCAAAAAATGTAACTACAGTTGGAACACTGAAGAAAAATAAAACAGAAATACCGAATCTTTTTACTGATACGAAAGACCGTGACCTGAATACATCAATGTTTGCGTTTCATGATGAACTTACTCTACTTTCATATGTGCCTCCAAAACTTAGCAAAGGAAAAAAGAAAATCGTCCTTATGCTGTCCACCATGCACTACGAAGCAGACAAAGACAAAGCTGTTAATTTGCCAGATATAATATCATTTTATAATAAAACGAAAGGTGGAGTTGATACGTTCGACCAGCTTTGTCATACGTATAGTGTGTCACGCAAAACTCGCCGCTGGAGCCTGTGTGTATTTTATTGAATATTAAATATTGTGGGTATCAATTCCATGATATTGCTCAATTCATCAAACGCCACTAATAAGCAAGTTTTCAAGAATAGGCGCACTTTTCTGAAGACACTCGCATTTGATCTCATCAAACCTCACCTGGAAGATAGATTTCAGTATCGTAATTTACCAACATCCCTGCAAATAAGTATTGGGGATATATTAGGGAAAAAGCGATCATTAGCTGCAATAACTAATGAAAATTCAAAATCTGGAAGATGTTCATTCTGTCCAAGGTCCAAGGACCGTAAATCTAGCACACAGTGTGCCACGTGCAAAACTTTTATTTGTAATGAGCACCAAAAAAAAATTTGCCAAAATTGTTTAAGTTCCTAATTTAATGTGCCTTAATTGTGTTCATTGAGACCAAAATTAATGTAAGGCAGCATATGTACGTTGATTTTTAATAAAACTTTATTACCTTTTGAAAAATGTGTCTTTTTTATTTGGGGTGTGCTTGTACCCCAGGGTACCGTTAATGAAATTCTTACATGGGTACGGTTCCAGGGTTAACAAAACCCAAGTTTTTTTTTAATATCTCCAATGTTCAGAGACAGCTTATTTACAGTTTAATAATAGTATTGATTATGTAGTTGTAAAACTGATCTTTCCATGTATGCTTATTTGACAAGTCTTGATCGCACCATGTATTTAAAAAAAATGCAAATGTAAAAAATGCCTACTAGGCCTAATAGGTTCCACTACGTAATTTAATCGATACCTAGATAAAGAAAAAATCATAATCCTTGCATAGTCCAATTAATTAATCCCTTCTTTTGTACACAGGAACCGACAGACTGTTTACAAACGATCCTGCGTGGAACGAGCGTGTTCGGAGGCGAAGGGCGTTCGCTGACGTGGAGCTAGAGCGGCCACTGCCGCCGCCGCCCTCACCCGTCGCGCCTCCTGCCGCCCTCTTGTGCAGGAACCTGCTCGCGGCGCTGCTCACCACTTACACACCTATTCCCTCGCATGAGCAACCACGACGGAAACTATCGTTCTCCATTGAATCAATTATAGGCGTCCAGTAATCCTGAGATTATTATTACCTACATAGTGTTATTGTAAGAAAACGGATTGGCGACTAATTGATATGGCTATATAATAGTAAGGACATAATTATGTATGTCATTATTCCAGTCTTCGTTTTAGTGGATTTGTGTACACAGCCTTATGCACGTGGCGGGCCGCAATGAAAAGTGCATCCGATACTTCGGGGCCGAAACGAAATCTTTGGGCCCGATTGCGGGATAAATGCGTTTTATGTTTTCTATTCCCCGAAACTTCGGCACGCAACTTCAGATGTACATTGTAAGGGAAATGAATTTTGGCTGTCGATAGATATAATAAAATATTTATAATTTTCGAACAATGAGTGCTTTATTAACGAAATGTATGATAAAAGAATGTCTATTGTGAGGTCATTTATTACAACCAGAACTTAGATTTTAAACATTATTTGATTAGTATCTGTTTATAGTTAACTTTACATTATTATATTATGATGATTATTAAAATTTATACAATCTGTGTATAAATTTTAATAATCATCATAATAAAATGAGTACAGAGTTACCAAGTGTGTTTTATACAAATATATTCTTCCAAAACATAATTTTACTTTGCTGATTTTGCACAAGCCACCTAGGGTTAGGCCATAAAATAGAGGTAGGTATATTCTATTACAAGATTAATATCTGTACTCACTTTATGTAACCAAACAATGTCAATAAATTTTGATGGTATGTAATTTTGTACCGGCTGTTACAGCTGAAATGGTTCGTACAAACGTTGCAACTGCAACGATTCCACGTCACTTTGATGTAATTTACACATTTCGACTACAGGTGACAAGAATTTACGTTACAGTACTTAAATATATTCACTTTCTTACAAGATTTATTTCACGGATAGATTATCTACCGCCATTTGCAAGAGGATCCTAACTATTGGTAATGATTTGTAAATAAAAACTATTGAAATAAAATACATATTAAATATAAGATTTATATGATGTGTTTGAAAATAATAATAAAATATATAATTATATCGAAAAATGATAACTTAGTAATGTATTTTATGCCAAAGAATAACAATATAAAATATACAAAAATCACATTGTCCATATACGTTAAAAGTCACGAGTAATTTTTGTTATGAGATTTTGTTATACCTGAAAACTGTAAATTACACGGTTTAAAATAAACGGTTCGCATTATTTATTTTTTATACAAGAAAAATCACCAGTGTATCCTAAAATTAGAAAACAACACTCCCTTGCTGCCTCTGAGAGTGAGTAAAGTAAGCACAGGGAGACAGTTTTGTTGGAATTTTATAAAACTACGGTATATTACGTACCTACATCAAATTCACCGCTAAGCTTAGACCAATAAATAGGTAAGAATGTATTATGCTGTTATCTACAGATACCTCGTTAATGTACAATATAATGAAAATATTGCATCTGAGATCTAAAGATATACACACGTTGTGATGCTAAATTTCAAATAAGGCACATTATTTCAAGATATCTGCCAAAAATCATATTTCATAATAATATGTAAACATATATAATAGGTAAGTAGATAATAAATAATCCTCGAGAAATGCATTTTTATTTCGGATTTACCTGCTCCATGTGAAATTCTGCTGTATTTTAAAAAAATATTTAGAATTTATTACATGTAATTTTAGCTATTGACCCTAGTAGGCAAGTTTCAATTTCAGCAAATTCATTAAAATAATTCAATTTAGTTCAGTGCTTGGATCGGTGGCTTCTACAGCAAAATCGCTATAATTTCGCATATGACATGTACAAAACATGTTACTAAAAGTATTGACAAGTCGGAGAGTTCTCCAAGCAAAATAATCCGGAGGGCATCCACAATACTAGCAACAATATTGTTTTTGCTACCCTAATATGAAAACTTTTGGTTGGATCGATAGAATTCGTTAAAAAAGGATTTATTTCAATGTGTAACATCCCGTAAACTTCGGGCAATATTATTATAATTTGAATTAGTAACAAGCACTACTATATGGATTGTTTGAAGTTGATTTCATGTGAAAGTGAAAGATTCTAAATAAATAATTCGATAAGTTAAATTATATGTCGAATGTGAACCAATAACAAAAAAAAATAATGTAGAATCTTTGTTTTTGAATTACGGGAGTGTCTTATTATTTATTTTATTTTTATTATTTATTTATTTTTAAGTTATTTATTTATTTATTGCCTGCATTCTAAAATAGATTAGAACAAATGACGATACAGGTTAAGAAACATTAGACGACCCAAATTGCAAGGTTTGTAACATAGAAAGTATTTGTAACACTAAAGTCTAACACTTAACGTCTTAGTAACACAAAAAATTTGGTGGGTCGTTGGCGAAAAATATCACCAAGGAAGTAATCAGTCGTAGTATTACAGTAGAATACAGCGGGAGATGAAGGTGTGGCAAAAAAGTGATAGAATTTTCATTAAGGGAATGGATATAACGAGGATGAGAGTTCTTTAAAGGGAGTATGAGGTTCGTAACAGAAATGATAATAGGACACAGTCGACTGAACAGGCGCCTGACAGTGATGGAATTTAAAATGACTTTATGCGCCTAGAATTGATAGACGGCGAAGAAACCAGTATCCACCTACTTATCGAATGCCCCATGTACTCACTCACTATGTGGACTCACTACTCAGATGAGAGATTATAGGATCAGACTCTCTAGACATAGAAAACGTAGAGAATCTGAAGCTGCAACAGATCATGAGACTCTGAAAGGAAACAAGCGAGGTTCAACCGGTTGTCGTCAATGATGGGACACGCAAATACCCCCTTGGCGCCGTTTACTTAAAAACTTGATCGTACCGAGTTTTTATAATGACAACCAGTTTTATTTTTTTTAAGTATGTGATATTGTATATCACTTTTTCAAGACACATTAGTAGGCAGTAAATAAAAACTAATTAACGAATATCGACAATGCAATTTGCTATAATTACATGCATACATACAATATACTATTACAATAACATGTATACAATATGTACGACGTCTTGACAATAATGCACAACACAATAAGACAATTTTACGCGACACAGACATCCTACAATTATATCGACAATGCATCACAAATAATGTTCGTCCAAACGATACAACTATTATATTTTTCATAAAATACTACCTACGCCTCAAGGAAGGGAGTGCCTTACGAATGCCACCACAATCACACAAACACGCATGCGATCACTTAACCAACTATTATCACGGTTTTTTAGGAAAACAAACTACATTAAAAAATCATGACCATAAAATCTACTAACCTTAAAAATAATATACGAGGCCACCCGTAACATTGATATAAAATGGATTCTACTTAAAAAATAAACATTGTCTCAAATTTATTCGGAAGGTAGCTACAGTAATTTGACGTTTCTACGGGTACCGAGACTGAAACAAGCTACCGTAGCGACACGGCTGGGCTTCGCACATCTGGCTGGCACATCGCACGGGATGGGACTAGACGGGATCGGGACAGGACTGGGTCTCAGGGCGGGACTCCACCTACACGACATCATCACAATACATATCAAAAATACAAATTTAGCGAGACGCAACAAATAAAATATATATATCGACACTACAAAGTGAAACTTACTGTTGTGACTGAGCCAAAAGACTAATTAATTTGTATCCCACGGAATGTTTTTTTAATATCCCCGAAACGACACTGCGCCTTATACTAACATTGCAATTTGTAAAATATACTAACGTTCATATGAACTACATAATTTCAGATCCCCGTTATCTGAAAAACTAAATGATATTATAACAAGTGTTTAAAGTCAGACTTTTAGCTTTCATAAAACAAAAATAACAATTTACTTGCATATAATAATAATATACATCGCAATATGTATTTACATATACATAATATTAGTTTTAATTAAATATACACGTAAATAGTAGTTTATATCAATCACACAAGTTGTCCGCGCCAGTCCCGGTCGCGTCGCCGACGCACAGGGGTCGTCGCGTACACGTCGCGTCCACGTCTCGCGGTACAGTCGCCGGTGTACGGCAGCGCGCGAGCGCTAGCGACACGGACAACTCTTACATACAAATTCCATTAAACAATATACAACGTAAAAATACTATTTGGTATATTATGTAGCAGAAATCTAGCCGTCATAAAATCTATCAAGCCGTATATCATACCTACACTGACACAGACATATAATCCTCATACACATATATTAGTAAAAAAAAACCAGTCACAAATCACAGTTGACATAAATTCTCGATTTTACTAAGTCTTGTAATTTATATAAAATAATAGGTAACACATCAATTTTAAATATCTCTAAAAAATATTGGCAAAGCTCTATGGGGTAGATAAATGCTTTTTGACAAAAATCAGTGAACGATCGAATATTACTTGAAATCCTCTAAATTTACAGCAGCAATGCTATCTGATGTTAGCGAATTACAACATAAACACACGTGCTTCATACATGTTGAGCAGCGAATAGCATCAGTCAAACTAACTAATATAATCAATTACGAGCAATCTAGGCGAGCGACGTGACTGGCGGTCGGTTTTTCGCTTTCAAATATCGCATCATATTATAACAACTCTTGCAAGCAGCTCCACCACAATGGGTTGCGATCAGGCGGTGGCGGGTGTCGGCGTTATACCTCTTAGATATAAACACCACACCGGTCACATTAACTTAAATACAACCGTTTATTAAGATAATTTCTGCGATGAGACTGATGGTTCGAAGTGTTAAGAATCAATATTCGAAAACATTAGAATTGAGTAACAAAGCAAATTACATTTGAACTAAATATAAATCGATCATAATTTGTTTTAACAATTGATACCAATCGAAAAACGGCATATCAAACTCAAAACATAAATCGTCTCATCTCTTCAGTTACAAACTAGAAACTATTTCTAAGGTTCATGCAATTACAGTGGAGTAGTTATTCCACATCTAGCTCGGTAAAAAGTAACCGCGTTAAAAATATTCGTAAATAAACTACAACTATAAAGGGCCAGTGAGTGTGCATCCGTTATAGTGATCGGCAAACTTCACGACAATGTACTGTAGCTGCGCAGAACGAATTTCTAGGCGTCTTTGGTGGTAAGCGACGGCGATTTTTTGGTTGGCCAGTTGAGCACATGCAATTTTTTTACGTTTGTTCACGAAATTTGCCGGTACCTCAACGATGGTTACATGAACGCCCACAAGCGTGCAACGCGCGACGCGACGGCGCGAGAAGCCACGTGCGCGTGCGCTGCGGGCTGCGCGGGGCAGCGTGCGCGGGCCACGACCTGCGGCACGCAGCCCACATAGCACTTGATGCACTCCAGGCTCATATTAAGTGGTTTCGCCGCTTCTATTCTGTACATCTCGTCGAACTGAAATATTACATTTCTCAGGTACAAACAGAAGAATGAAGTGACTGTCTACTATCTATATACTATTCTCTGTCGATAGGTACAAATGTGTAAATATCCTCGCTAGTGTAGTGAGGTGAGTGTGTTGGCACATAATGCAGCAGAAGCAGCGGCTAGGTTCGCGCTGACATTTCCGGTGTGTGACTTGTTCCGGTATATGACATGTTCCAGTGTGGGACATGTTTCGGTGTGAGACATGTTCCGGTGTGAGACATGCTCCTGTGTGAGACATGTTTCGGTATGTGACATGGTTCCGATGTGTGACGTGTTCCCTACGCTCTCGGGTGAGTGCAGAGCCCGCTCGGCTGCCGTCACCCTCAATGTCTTCCCGACCCGTGCTGACATTGGTTCCCCTGAAAAAAAAAACTATTAGAAACAACGTCGACGAAAAATGTAAGTTATGTTTATTGTAGACTGAAAAGCAGAATTCGATTATACACAATGGTCTGATATTACCATATGGGTTGAGACTCACCATAACGCAGATGTCACGTCTATATCCCGCACATAGCCGAGAGGCGCGCGCTAAGCTGTCCGGGGAACTGGTCGGTGAAGTGGCGCCAATTCTCTTCACCAACTTGGTTCTTGAACCCGTGAAGGATCTTCGTGAACATCTCCTTCAGATCGTCTTTGGGGTGGGACCATGACGCGACGGCGTCACAGAAGAACATGAAGTCCTGCACTACGCCACCCGGGTTCACCTGGATCATCTGACAGATGCCGCGGAACGCAGAGTCCTTCTCGTCGTTGTCGCGAATGTTGCGTAGTGACGTGCACCTAACCGGACATCAAATGATATCAGCAAGTGAAAATACGATCATAGCAATACTATCGTTTAGATGATATTTCACACTCAATGGTGCTGATTCTGTTGCGCACACCTCACTAAACTATCTTTAGAATGTTTTTATTTGAATTTCGAAACTGTATTTCTATTTGGCATTGAATTATGTTTAAGACTTTAAATAGCTATTGTTTGGACTTTTTACGTATACATTACTTTACGTCGTATTAACAGGAATATGCAAAATTATAGGTTTTTAGTCTAGTTTAGAGTATTGGAACAGCAGAATCCACACCAATGCATTTTACTTTTCAATTTAAAAATCACACTATGTAAAATATCATCTTAACTCTTCTAATAAATTTGACTGAAAATAAATGAAGCAAGTACTCGTATATACTGTACTGATTATACTGAGTATGTGGAACACAATGACTAGTTCGTAAATAGCAAATATAGAAACTGGCATACGATTAGAATGAATATTTGTATAGATATTAATACTGAAAACATTCCAAACTGTAAGCAAATTACAGAATATATAAAACATATATGTATATATATATAATAATAATAATAAATAATAATATTCCACAAAATTAACAAACTACATTCCTTGGAACAATCTAAGGAGTTAGTCAAAACAATTTGCGCTGCAGTTTGGTATAAATAATAGTTTATAATAGCTGTTTATATTGTTTAGAAAGCGGATGGTGTTCAACACATATATAGTACAGCACTGAAAATATGATGATCAAGTATATCCCACCCAATAAATAAGTGAGTCCTAAGGTGTGGCCGTACAGTTGATACATAGAATTAATATCTGTTTCATGCTCGGTTCAACTTAAAGAGGAACAACATATCATATAAAAGAATAATATTAACAAGCTATGGACAAACACCATCCACAATCGAAATAATACCGGTTAATAACTTATTTAATATTAAACGTAATAGTAATAATATAAAGTAATAATAAAAAAAATGACTACAGACCACTGGCGTACAAATTGATGTAATACGGGTGCGACGTCGTGGGGGCACACATAACCTAGCCGACCGATAGTAATCGCTACACGCCACGACATACCGAGAACAAAACCAAGAAAACAAATCAACAAACCATTCAAAACATAGTTAAATTACATAATTCAACTGCAACAAATTAGTGTGACAAATGGAAAAAACGTGAAACAATTATATACTAAGTAACTGCACCAAATTATATATTATAATTATGACAAAAGATGGCCTAGATCTATATAATAAAGTGTATATATGACTTTCTATAACTCGGGTCGCATAATTGTTTACTTAAGGGTACACAAATCACATTTGCAAACCAACATTGAAATTTTAACCTGACTGTTTACACCATCTTCAAATTTTTATATGTATCAAATTATAATTATGACAAAAGATGGCCTAGATCTATTTAAATACAAATATCTATAATGCACGTTGCATAATTGTGGACTTAGGGTACACTAATCACATTGCAAATCAATATGAAAATAAATTCTCGGATTTCTAAAGGTATATTTCAACCTGTCTATCTACACCATCTTTCAGTTTGGGCACACACTTTATTTGATGTTCTACTTTTTGGTTAAATATTTACATTATACCCCAGAAACAAAAAATGACATTGATGTAGTATATAAGCTATGACATTGAAGTAATCTACTGTTTGTGTTTATTACGTGATATAGATACTTGAATGCAATAAAATACATGTCTTACTATATACTGTGTTATACTTTGTTGTATATAAGTTATATTAATAACGTAACACGTTCCAATACGAACAAAATAATTACGTCTCTCTGAAGTGCGGTCCCGCAGTTATTGTACATATAAGTGCGGGAATCGATGGCCAGGGCAGACTAATTCCGAATGAGTTCGAAGCAATGATTGCTCCTAGGTAACACTTTACGTACTTCAATGGAGATATAATTACGTCGTTCGTATCGCTGTTTAGTTAGGACACAAGTATTTTAATACATAATTTAAGAATTGCTGCCAAACCAATGCTTTTGACTGCAGATAATGGTAGAAAGATTGGTAGAAGCTACTAACAGTAAACATAAACAGGGTTTATTATACGATTATACGACACAAGAACTCAATATTAAAAACATTGAATTATATATATAAATAATATATCCATATAATATTACAACAGCATAACATGACTGCCACCACGAAATCAGTTATTGGAAAATTCTAGCAAATAATAAAACAATACTGATTAGTTTTTCTCACTGTTTGTCACGAAAAATGTCAATATTCAAATAAACACAATGACTTACCTGTATTCTCGAGTAGCGTCTTAGGTGTGTTAGGCCTGTTGATGATTTCGACTAAATGATTCAATACTAGTGGGATATACTTTGAAGTTTCCGGCCCTGAAATTAGTAATTGCATAGCATATACGATTTATTAACTAGGACACACTTTCGACTTTCCCACATCAATCTTACTTACACGTTAACTTATGATCAGACTCACCTAATTTAATGCTAATTTCGCCAATAGCCCAGGTGGCGTTATTGCAGACGGAAATAAGCTCAGGATTGAGGTTCATGCCCAGTATCGGCAGGAACTCTGGTATGTATGGCAGTACGTGTTGGAAACACGCCTTCGTCAAATCGCCTAGCAGTGCGAACGAGGACTGGCGAACCTAAACAGCGTCAATAAAGCTTTAGCAACTTTTAACTTCAAGGCTAAAACATTCCAACTCGTCACCCAATACGTGTTAGTTACTGTTATAATTACATGGTTAATAGATCTAATAACAAAATGAATGTTAATGGTTTTGTGGGTGAATACAGTGCAACAACCTTTGACCTTAGAATTGAGATGAGAATGTCCAGACAAGTTGCGCGATCCAAAGTAAACACCTACAAGACGGCACTGGTAACAGATACTGTTTCATCTACTTTATACACAAAATATTACAAACAAAATTATAAAACCAAAGTAAAAAGGTGAGGATAGAAATATACACAGCCAAATACTGTAAAGATGAACTACTTCTTTAAACACAGAATATGAGCTAATGTTGTGTTCTCATTCTAAAATTGTATTTCTGAGAACACATCTTACTGCTACTCTAAGCAATCATCTTGGACAACGCAACCAGTATTAACACATTCCATACAAAGCTTAAAAATGATATAATAAATGATGCAAATATAATAGACTCCACAATACCTTGACATAACAAAAAATCCCTATGCGCCCTTGCCCTGTAAGTTAGGTAAGCATGAATCACATACAAGGTATACCTCAGGCATCGGATCCTGCATGCATTGGTACAGCAGTTGCATGAGGTTGGAGTTGAACACCAGGTGGTCTATGTGTCCATCGAGGCCCTCCGCCAGGCCACTCAGCAAGTCTAGCGCGACGATCATGAAATCCTTGTCGGGTGCTTCAAATTGTTCTGGGCTTTGACTATTCGCCTATAAACATACTTATCAGCATACAGATAAATATCAAACATTTAATGTGGCACTTTCAACAGTATAAATGTTTACTTACAATATTCTGATTTAATGTTTGTTCTATTAAAGAAACGCATCTTCTGAATACCGGCTCACAGTAAGGTAGGAATCCCGATTGCAACGCAGTGGCCACAGATGATAAACACTGAAAACCATAATGGATTACAGAAATTGTCACACGCCAAATAATTTGCAACATAGATATTAATATCGTACCTCTAACAATGGAAAGAGATCTTTGTCTTCATCTTTCAAAACATTCCACTTGTTGATGAGAGGTGGCATGAGCATATTGATGTACTCGGGCTTGTTGAGGTGATGTCCGACAGAGTCCGCCAGGGTGCCGATAGCGTCGTACAATATTAGCAAGTTCTTGTGCTGGTATTTGCCGAAGGCGTACACCAGAGTTTGTAGGATGAAGCCCAAGTACGGCACGAGCTCCGTGCACGCTTCCTCCTCCAACGTGGCGAACGCCGAGCACGCGGCTTCTTGCACGCGCTTGTTGTTGTCCAGTACGCACTTAAGCAGCTGTACATAAATGGTCGGATGTTTATTTCTGAATGTATTCACCCAACAATACATTTAACAAAAGTTAGTGGGTTGGCCTGGCCTATATAGGGTGTCACAAAATTAGGTCTCTGAATTTGGTGAGATGACTTGGTATCGACAAAATATGTATTTGAAACAAAAAAAAAATATCGGGTAAAATAAAAAATAAAAATGAAAAAAAAAACACCACCAGCGACCAGCGTCACATGAGGCGACGAGCACACGTGACGCTGGTCGGAATTTAGGTACCTATTTCCCACACATCCGCTTAGAGAATACTGCGAGGAGGACTGCACGCCTACCACGTGCGTCACGGCTCGTCGCGTCACGTGACGCTGGTCGCTGGTGATGTTTTTTTTTTTTCATTTTTATATTTTTAATTTTTATATTTTATATACCTATATATATTTTACTTTTGTTTCAAATACATATTTTGTCGATATCAAGTCATCTCACCAAATTCAGAGACCTAATTTTGTGACACCTTCCAATGGTTTGCTCTAAAAGTAAACCAGCCTGACATTGATTTTTTATACTATCAAGAGGTGGCTGTATAAAAAATCTAGCTGGGTCGCCTAACTAATTTTTCATAATACGCAGCCTTATTTTTCAGCTCATTTTTATTATAGTTCCGCTTTTTTTTTATGCGTGTGGAAACCCCCACGGGCTTTACCCCATCGGTGCCGACGGTGGGGTGAGCGAGTCGGAATCGGACCGACTAAAGCCACATGGTGTCCTCCTCAAGTGTCCATGGCCGGAAACCCCGGGTAAATTATAGTTCCCCTAAAATAAGTAATACCTAGTCAGGTCATAAGTATTGTCACACAGTAAAAACTTTTCTTTTAGAATGCTGGCCACAAAAAAGTTTATTGAATTCGAATTTCGAATTGTTCATGAAAATAAAAATGTATACTTTTTATTTTTAAATATGGAGTGGACGCTTAAAGGTTACGCGCCAATTCAAATTTTTGACATACTGAAAAATTTGAATATAACCAAAAGATTCGTTTATCGTACCATCAAACGATACAATGAAGACTCTAGTGTAGATGACAGGTCAAGAAGTGGTCGCCCTCGGTCTGTTAGGACTCCAGCAGTGATAAAAGCTGTGAAGGCGCGAATTCAAAGAAATCCCAAACGTAAGCAGAAACTGTTGGCCCTTCAGATGGGGTTAAGCAGAACCACGGTGAAAAGGGTGTTAAGGGCTCCGGGCATATCGAAGAAAAACAGGACATCATTTAAATGCTCGTCTAATGGACCTGAGACTGAAGATATGTCGCGCTTTGTTGAAGCGGTACGCGGGAAAAAAATATCGGGAAATTCATTTTTCGGATGAAAAATTTTTTACCGTAGAAGAGAGCTACAACAAACAAAATGATAAGGTGTACGCACACATACGCACACAAGCGAGCAACCGTATTCCGCGTGTCCAACGAGGTCATTTTCCATCCTCGCTCATGGTATGGTTGGGAGTTTCTTATTGGGGCTTAACAGTGGTACATTTTTGTGAGAAAGGTGTAAAAACGAATGCAGTTGTGTATCAAAATACAGTTCTGACGAAACTTGTGGAACCTGTTTCTCATACCATGTTCAATAACAGGCACTGGGTATTCCAACAAGATTCGGCGCCAGCACATAGAGCGAAGAGCACACAAGACTGGCTGGCGGCGCGTGAAATCGACTTCATCCGGCACGAAGACTGGCCCTCCTCCAGTCCAGATTTGAGTCCGTTAGATTACAAGATATGGCAACACTTGGAGGAAAAGGCGTGCTCAAAGCCTCATCCCAATTTGGAGTCACTCAAGACATCCTTGATTAAGGCAGCCGCCGATATTGACATGGACCTCGTTCGTGCTGCGATAGACGACTGGCCGCGCAGATTGAAGGCCTGTATTCAAAAACACGGAGGTCGTTTTGAATAAACTTTATTGTCATAAGAATCTATGTTTTGTTGAGTTCATTTTGGTATATAAATGGTTACATAATGAATAAACTTGTTTCAATTATTTTATATTAAACATGTGACAGAATTTATGACCTGACTGTGTATATATACATCTCAGATTTATTACGCCGCAACCACTTAGTATAAGTGCCGGCAAACAACGTGAGCTCGCGTATGTATATTATACGGACGAATCAAAAACAACACAACCAATAAAAGGACTGACCAATCAAGCGAGCCCTATGAGCCTGTGATGGGTTTAATCTAATCTATGATTGGTTGATTGGCGCCCCATATTACCACAATATAAATAAAATGCTTTCTGCGCAGTTAGCACCTTGTCAAGGACTTTATCAGTGTACAAGTATACTGACATGATTTCAAATAAACGTTTTCGTAAAATAGAGTTTTTCTCGCCGTCTTAAAAAAGCGACTTTATGACTTCCTTATTAATTTTTGGACTAAATAAAGTTTAAAGACCTCGGTCAAGACGGGGCGCAGGTACAGGTCGTGCGACTGCGCCACGATCCAATGCGAGTAGCGCGACAGCGTCCAGCACGTGATGGCGCGCACCAGCGCCTTGCGCTCCGCCATGCAGCACACCAGGTACGGCACCAGGTCCGGCAGGTGCGGCACCATGCCGCCCATGCAGCCGTCCGCCACGGCGCCCAGTGCTAGGATACCGCTTTCCTGCAATGGAAACATTAATGGAATAGGGATGTTACCATGGTCGTCAGATTCTTACCAGTACTACTTACAGTAAAATAATATGAATAGTGAAATAAGATACCTTTTGCCTAACTAAACTGAAACATGGCCTATTCTGGTAATTACATTTTTAGTTACCGTAATGGGTCAAATTTTTACATAATTTGAATGTTTATAATTCAAATTATGTAAAAATTTATAACTTTTTAGATTCCTTATTAAATTACAAATAAATGTTGTTATGCATTATACGCCAGCATACGCAACGTAGACTGAGATAAATATTCTCGATATTCTCTTGTACTCCATAAATTAGCTTAGCACTATGCGAAAACAGTTTTTTCTTGAGGCAGTCAAGGTAGGGCCACTATTTTAGGATCGTCTGTCTATCTGGGATGGTTCTTACCATCTAGCGGGGTGCAGTTAATTGACGGAACGAATTTTTTAAAAAACACGCGGTGACGTCACTGTGTAGCACGATTTTGTATGGAGCGTTTTGGGCAGCTGGAGAAAGTGACTTATTTTTAAAAATCAAATCTTTGAAACTATTTTTATGAGAATATTTCACTTTAACAGCTCATTTCATTATTCTAAAATGTACATTTTATAAAAAATAATAATAAAAATAATAAATATAAAAAGAATACAATTCCCATTTCCATTTTCGTAATTTATCTGAAATGATACAATATACAAAATGTAAGCAGATAGGAATAAGTAGCAAAATAGTGGCGTTGTGTAATATGTCCTAGAATATTTATTATATTCCCTTTATTACATTTAAAATACATATAAATTATATTATATTATATTATTATATTTATTATTCAGTTATGAACGAGTCTTCCCAGCACAAAAGCGCAAGTTTATAGGCATAGTAATGGTACTATCGGGTCAATAAATGGTCCCAAACCCGATAAGTGGCCCTGCAATGGGGTTATAAGACTTTGTTACAACATTTACCCGTGCGAAACCGAGACGGGACACCAAGTTAATTATGAAAAATTTCAGTTTTTGCGTACCTTGATAACCCACTCTTCATGGAATAACGTCTCTTTAAGTATGGGAAAGAGAACAGGCAGAAGATCGGCTCCAAAAACGTTGGCCAACACATCAAGCGCAGCCGCACTGCACTTGCGTAAATTCCAATCAGAAAGTGAACCATCATCTGCATCCGCGCCACCGTCATCATCATCATCGGAATCACCACCGCCCGACATGTTGCTGTCTCCCGCGCCCGCTACACAAATATAACAAGTTACATATTATATTATTAAATATTACGTTCCTCGGCAAAAAAAAGTGTCACAATGTAAAAACATATGCCTAGACAAAACATGACCTTTTAAGATTTTTTAGTTTTTCGCGATGGATTACCATTTTTCGGCGTCTTAGTGCACTATAATAACGACAATTTTACAGCCAGTCCAATGCAATATTTGCAATGCCATGGTAAACATGTCCAAACGTACCTACTTATTATGTGTTATGACGTTTTTCATCATCAGCTAGTCTGCACTAAAGAAAGTACATACATACATCTCAAAAAAGTACATTAATTTCATAGTGTACACAATACACATACCATTATGTTTGATGGTGTGAGAGCGAGGTTTGTGGAATCTCGGCCGTATATCAGATTCTCTATCGGGTTCAGCATCATCGGCATCGTCATCGCGGTCTCCGCGCAGCAATACCACGTCCATCTCAGAGTACCGCATGCCACGCACAAGTATCGGCAACAATGATGGCAGTCTGGGGCCCAGTACCTGCGCATAATATTAAACGTTTCAGTATATAACATATGTATATTACTTTCAATGTACATTTCTATCTTTAAATGTGTATTTTATATAAATAAATTGATTACGAGCAGTGTGATTTACTGATTATATTGTTACGTGCGCGGGGTACAAATTAAATGCCGTTTACACAACAAAGAGGTTTATTCGCTCACCACAAACTAGACAACTAAATAACTAGCACACACAGTACTCTTCAACAGTTCCAGTCGCTCAGCAGTTCACAGTAGTCCACAATCGTTGCTTAAGTCGCAGGTATAACTCTCTTGGTTCACTTCGGTAAGATGTGTTCACTTTCGCTTTCGAAAATTAACTGCTTCGTGTCGATAGCCGGGCGTCCTTTTATAGCTCTTAATAAGCGGGGTAGAATATACTAGAGCGTTCGAGAATAGTAGGTATTTACTGGGGCGTTCGAGAAAATAAGTACCTACACAGTCGTGCCGACGATAGAGGTGAATGCCCTTTTTATCGCGATTTGTAGGTAAAGTTGGTATAGGTAGACAAAAGGGCGTGTGATTTTGTATTGACTTTTCTGAATTTTTCTAAACGGATCGATAGAGTACTTCGACATTAACAATGCGTTTTAATTTCTAGAAGATTCGATCAGTAGTTTCCGAGATATCGACGATCGTTGTAACATTACCCCCCTCTTAATCATGCTCGTCCCGAGCATCATTTGTTCCATGATATCGCGTCAACCTATCCACATGGACTACCTTTGGTTTTCCCCTAAGGCCCTTCTTAATGCGGTAGGTGATGTCATTGATTCTTGTGACAACCGTATAGGGTCCTTCCCAGCGAGCTTGAAGTTTTGGAGATTTCCCTTTTCTGCGTAGCGGGTTGTGAAACCATACCAGTGTTCCTTCTTCAAAACCGTTGGTGTTTGCATTTCTATCGTACCGGGTTTTCATCCTTATACCTGTCTTCAAATTGTTTTCCCGTACCATTCTGTGCACCTCGTCCAGCCGGTTTTGAAGTTCACTCACGTAGTCCGTTACGGGCTTAGGACTTTCGGGTGGCGTGCCGGTTATTGCATCCACTGGTAGCCTTATCTCTCGACCAAAATTTACTTTAGCTGGAGTGTGTCCCGTACTGTCATGCACCGCAGATCGATAGGACATCAGGAACAGTGGGATGTACTGGTCCCAATCTTTTTGGTGTTCGTCGACAACTTTAGCCAAGTGATTTTCCAACGTCTGGTTAAACCTCTCGACCATTCCGTCTGACTGTGGGTGCGCTGGAGTCGTACGGGTCTTGTTTATACCGAGGAGTTTGCACATTTCTTGAAACAGAGCAGACTCGAAGTTCCGTCCTTGGTCGGAGTGGATCTCCATAGGTGCGCCATATCGACTGACCACTTCCTGAACTAGTTTCTTGGCTACAGTGACTGCTTCCTGGTTGGGTGTCGCAAATACTTCCGGCCACTTAGTGAAGTAGTCTTGCACTACTATGATGTATTTGTTACCCTCATCAGTCGTTGGAAAAGGTCCAGCAACATCAATGGCGATACGTTCCCACGGTGCTCCAACGTTGTACAGCTTCAATTTTCCTTTGCTTCTTGTCGGCGGTCCTTTAACCGAAGCACATGCAGTGCATTTACGGCACCAATCCTCGACATCTTCCCGACAACGAAGCCAGTAAAACCGCTGTCGCACTTTAACCAGGGTTTTCTTGACTCCGAGATGCCCGCCAGAAACACCATCGTGGATGTGCCGTAAGAGTGGGGCCACCTTGCTTCGTGGTACCACTACTTGCATGGTTACTTCCTTACCATCGTTAGACTCCCATTTCCTATACAGGACATCTTCTACCAGAACTAAGCTGTCCCACTGGGCCCAATAGCTTTTGGTAGTTGAACTGTAAGCAGATACATCACTCCATCGGGGTTTGCTTCCAAGTTGTTTCCAGTGCAGTATAGGTTGTAGATCATCATCATCTTCTTGCGCCTTCTTCATACTGCTTCCACTCCATTCGTCGTCAAGTCCATTCACCTTTATGACTTTAATCTCTTCTCGGGCTTCGTTCCTCTGACAATGCTTGCAATCTTCGACACACGGCCTTCGTGACAAAGCATCAGCATTGCCGTGCCCTTTTCCACTTCGGTGTTCTATCACAAAGGGAAATTCCTGTAGTTGCTCGATCCATCTTGCTACTTGGCCTTCCGGATTCTTAAATTGCAGCAACCACTGTAGCGCAGCATGATCTGTCCTTAGTGTAAACTCTCGTCCTATAAGGTACTTATTAAAATGCTGTAAAGACTTCACCACAGCGAGAAGTTCACGACGAGTTACACAGTAATTCCTTTCCGGTTTAGATAGCGATTTACTGAAGTACGCTATTACAACATGGCGATCTCCCTGCACTTGTGACAACACTCCACCTATTCCGGTGTTACTGGCGTCCGTGTCCACAATGAATCTACCTTCCCTAGTAGGATAACCCAATATAGGGGATTCGCACAATCGTTGTTTAAGCCTACTAAAAGCTTGCTCGCAATCCAGGTCCCAAACGAAGTCTCGTTTATCTTCCGTCAGTCGGTGTAGTGGTTTAGCAATATCCGAGAAATGCTTAATGAAGCGTCTGTAATACGCGCATAGTCCCAGAAACGCGCGAACCTCCGTTTTGTTCTCTGGAACAGGCCATTCTTGAACGGCTTTTATCTTCTCGGGGTCGGTTTTGACACCTTCCGTTGAGATCACATGTCCAAGATAGCTGACCTCCTTTTTAAATAGAGCACACTTCTTTGGACTCAGTTTAAGGTTAGCCTCACGAATCCGAGTAAAAACTTTTTCCAGGTTCTTCAGGTTTTCTTTGAAGCTACGTCCCATAACTATAACATCGTCCAGGTAAACCAGACAGACGTCTCCAAGTAGACCCACCATTACTCTTTCCATGAGGCGTTCAAACGTGGCCGGTGCATTACATAAACCAAATGGCATGACATTAAAATGCCATAAACCGTTTCCAATTCCAGTACTAAAGGCTGTCTTCTCTTTATCGTCCGGACTGATCTCCACCTGCCAGTAGCCGCTTTTTAAATCGATGGTTGAAAACCATTTCATACCACTTAGCATGTCCAGGGTATCATCGATTCTAGGCAAAGGATAACTGTCTTTCTTTGTGATATTATTCAACATTCGGTAATCCACACAAAACCTTGTACTGCCATCCTTCTTTTTTACTAGTACCACAGGTGATGACCACGGACTCGTAGAAGGTTCAATCACCTTGTTATCGGCCATGTCTTTAATAATAACTGCTACCTCCTCTTCTCTTGCCCATGGTAAACGTCGAGGTCTTTGTTTTATAGGCCTGGAGTCACCTGTGTCAATCCGATGTTTCACGAGCCCAGTCCTTCCACAGTCATTTCCGGTTGCAAAGATGTCTCTGAATTGTAGCAAGAGGTCTCCGGCTTGACGCAATTCTGATGCCGATAAGTTTTCCTTTGAATTCTCGAGAAGTTGCTGGATGTGATCTTCGGAGATTTGTGTACCGCCTTGTTTAGTCGTAGTGTTGTTCAGCCGCCTCAGGTACTTTACTTCTTCACATTTTCCAACCACACTATTCTTCTTCAGGAGAACTATTTCGTCACTGAGGTTGAGGATTCTCACCCTAGCGATTCCGTTCGGCATCAGTAAGGTTCTCGCTGTTATTAAGTTTTCATGACTGCCGGTATCTTCCACAATAAGACATCTTCTTTGTTCAGTCTTCGCAGGAAACCTCACTCTGACTAATGTTTCCGATTTAGGAGCTAACGTCGTATCCGTTAAACAGTTAAGAGTGCACGGGTGCGATCCTTGTAAACAAACTTCCTGATCAGGAAATCTCAGCACTCCTCTAGGTATATCCAAGACACATCGGTGATTCCTCAAGAAATCCAGTCCCAAAATGCAATCATCAGTAATATTAGCAATTAATACTGACTGGTGGTATATTTGGTCGCCAATTCTTACCTCCACATCTGTTTCACCGAGGACGGTCACTGGCTGGCCAGTAGCTGTCTGAAGCTGGCACCTCGGAGATCGTTTTTCCCACCTTATGGTGCGTTTCAGCAATTCCGGCCTTACAACTGTACGTGAAGCTCCAGTATCCACTGTTAAACTGCAAGGTTGATTGTCTAAGATGGCCTCGATGATCAGATTATTTCCATTGACAACTTGAGTTATTGTGATGGTTGGGGCCTCATGTCGACCAGCCAGCGCCCGCCCCGCGGCCCTGGCGACATTTAGTTTAACGGAACATCTTGATCGACTTGGGTCCCGGAGTCCGTGACCCTCCTCCGTTTCCTCGAAGGACACTCTGACTGGATATGGCCCCTTCCTCTACAGGAATAACACGTTGGGACATACCGTGGCTTCCTCTCCTCCTCAACTACCTCCTTGATCTCCCTGACCTTACTTATCCCGGCATTCTGCCGTACGGTTTCCACCTCAAGGGCATAAGCCAGTGCTTCTTTTAAGGTCTGGTGGTGACGCAACTGTACACTAGTTTTCACTTCTGCGTCCCGTATACCGTTTAGGAAGGCCTCCAGTAGAGTGGTCTCGATCATCACGGGTGTCGATGAGTAGGCCCGACGAACGAGCCTTTCAACCTCTACAGCCCATTCCTGGAGGCTTTCACCAGCTTTTTGTTTCCTCTCGCGTAGCTGCGCTCGGTAGACATTCTCCAGGTGCTTGTCGCCGTAGCGTGTGTCTAATGCTTCCATCAGGGACTCCAGTGTCCTTCCTTCAGGTGGCAGGTTTTCCAGTATTACTAAGGCATCTCCTCGTAATGCAAGTGTCAAGGCCATAAAAGACTCCTCGTTGCTCCAGCCTTTAGTTTTTACCAATATCTCAAATTGATACTTGAAGGCTGTCCACGAGGAGGTTCCATCGAAGTGTGGTAGGTCGAACTTCGCTGATGATGGTGAGGTCGCGACAACAGGTCCGCAGGTTTTTAGCCTGACAATCTCTCTTTCGAGCTCTTGTAAGCGGCCGTCCATGGTCCCAGTCTTCAAAGCCACTTCCTTACTGAGCATTTGCAAGCAGTCGTCAATGGTCCCAGTCTTCGAAGCCACTTCCTTACTCAGCATTTGCAAGCCGTCTTCGAGGTTCTTCACTTTATCTCCCAGTGCATGGATGCCTGCATCGATTTTACCCATGACAGCTTCCTGGTTGGCCTGTATCATCTCTTGCATGGAGGCCTGCATCGTCTGTCGACTAGCATCTTGGTTGGCCTGCATTTCTTGCAAGGAGGCTTGCATCGTCTGTCGACTAGCATCTTGGTTGGCCTGCATTTCTTGCAAGGAGGCTTGCATCGTCTGTCGACTAGCCTCTTGGTTGGCCTGCATCATCTGCTGTATAGAAGCCAATAGCGTCATCATGTTGATATCGGACGAGGTTCCATCTGGTGCTGCCGTAGTTACCGCTGAGATAGCAGGATCGGCCTGACGCCCTTCCTCTTCAAGGCTCCGTTGACGTGCAGCATCCATTTCCACTTGACGTCTGGTCCGTGGAGTACGCCCTTCGTCTTCACGTGGTAATAACGGCATCGCACTTCTGACACCAGTTGTTACGTGCGCGGGGTACAAATTAAATGCCGTTTACACAACAAAGAGGTTTATTCGCTCACCACAAACTAGACAACTAAATAACTAGCACACACAGTACTCTTCAACAGTTCCAGTCGCTCAGCAGTTCACAGTAGTCCACAATCGTTGCTTAAGTCGCAGGTATAACTCTCTTGGTTCACTTCGGTAAGATGTGTTCACTTTCGCTTTCGAAAATTAACTGCTTCGTGTCGATAGCCGGGCGTCCTTTTATAGCTCTTAATAAGCGGGGTAGAATATACTAGAGCGTTCGAGAATAGTAGGTATTTACTGGGGCGTTCGAGAAAATAAGTACCTACACAGTCGTGCCGACGATAGAGGTGAATGCCCTTTTTATCGCGATTTGTAGGTAAAGTTGGTATAGGTAGACAAAAGGGCGTGTGATTTTGTATTGACTTTTCTGAATTTTTCTAAACGGATCGATAGAGTACTTCGACATTAACAATGCGTTTTAATTTCTAGAAGATTCGATCAGTAGTTTCCGAGATATCGACGATCGTTGTAACAATATCATTATCAATGCCAAAGTGAAACTACTAAGCTCCTTTTACAAGACAAGACACCATTGTGAAATAGAAATAGTGTAGTTTCATAGTGTGTACAGAAATTGATAGTCCAAGATCTGTATTTGTCTTTTTAGTATTTCAAGCAAACAATGCACGACTCTTTATACTAGTAAATTTATTGCGGAAAAAGTGAACATCCAGGACGGGACTTGAACCCGCGACCAGTTACTTACAGAGGGCATACTCTGACTAACTGAGCTACCTCGACACGTCCTAGATATTCAAAATTCGCCGATATATTTTGCGTCTCGGGCGACGCTGGAGTCGTAGCTTTTCCCGAATTAAATGTATTGAATATAAGCATGCTAGCAAGCTAATTGCATACTAAAAAAAACAATGTATAAAAATTATTGCTACATCATTCCTTGTTTTCGTAACTTCGCTGAATTATGGTAGATGGGCTCTAGCGATGCCCCGAGACGCAAAATATATCGGAGAATTTAGAATATGTAGGACGTATCCAGATAGCTCAATTGGTCAGAGTATTCCCCCTGTAAGAAAGTGGCCACGGGTTCGAGTGCCGGCCTGAATATTCACTTTTTCCAAACTAAATCTATTGGAAAAGTTAGCATACTAATTGCTATAAAATTTCAGCTTCATACTAGTATTTAAAAAATATTCTACATGTTACTTACCTCACGACAGACATTATGCTCGGCGAGAGATAGCCAAAACTCACATGCTTCTAGAGCAACACCCTCTTCAGGATCTTGTGTTCGCACCAACATGTACTGTGCAGAAATAAAGTTGTATATAAACATCTAATACATCATATTATATTACATAAACAAGAAATCTATACTTTTATTAAATTATAAATTGGTTGTGCCTGTAAATCGGAGATATAAAAAAAACTTTGGCTATTTTTTTTATACCACTCAGTTGGCAGACAAGCTCACGGCCCACTTGATGGGAAATAAACGATCCTGAACATATTTTTTTTTAAAATTCTTATCTGTTTGTTCGCGACGGACGCAAAAATTACTCAACGGATTTTGATGCGGTTTTCTACTTAAGGTTAAGAAGAACCGAGCGGAGCGCAGGCATCAGCTAGTGCAATATAACACACTTTGACATTCGTTCCTTGTTAAATTGTTACTGTTTCGATTGGTAAGTTCAATCTCAACATTGGTCAAATATTTTTGTTAATTGATCCAAGGATGGGTGTAGTTTATGCTCGTAAAGTTCCCGAATTATAGCGAACATTCCCGAGTGTACGAGTTGCCTTTTAAAGGCAATCGTCCGCGCCGGCGAGAAAACGATAAACTATCGAGTATTTTCTCGCTCAAGCAACTTAAAGTTCACACAGATCGGTTGCCTAGTAGTTAAGGAGTCCGCCTTACGATTGAGAGGGTTCGAATCCTTCCTGAGGGGTTAGAGGGAATATTAGTAACTTCGGTTTATTCTTTTAAAAAAAACTTATTATAATGAATATTGATCGCTGTCTGTTCAAACTGCCTGCGAAACTCTCACTCTACTAGTTTAGTCGCAACGACAAGTTTTCAAAGATACTATTCGCTGAGCGATTGCCGGTTGCGCGTTGCACACACACTTACTTATAGTCTAGCGATTAAACTATCGGAGCTAAACACTCGCTGGCTCTTTTATACTCGCTAGTTTTAATCGTTTCTCATCACCAGTGGTGGGACAAATACAAGGAAGAACATCTATATGTAAAATGGAGAATAAATAGTTAACAACAATACCTCTATGATATTAGGTAGATGAGGGATAAGCCTGTCCAGCCGTACTTCCAATAGCAGCACCAGGGCATGACAAACATTTTTTCTAACATCTGAGTCTTCATCAGCTGCTAGGTGGAATAAGTTCTATAAAAAATAATACAGTTTAATATGCTGAAACTGTAACTTTTAAAATAAAAGTTGCTGAAATCTACATAAGGAAAATCTCACTTCAATAAATGAATCAATGTGTATCATGAGAGCTTGGGTTCTACCCATGATGAAATAATTAACACAAGCAATAGCATGACATCTGATTTTAGGTGATGAGTGCCGAAAGAACTGGAGGAATTTTGGTATCAGCACATTCAGTGGTCTATTTAGTGCATCACTATCCAGTATCTCAGCTGTGTCCTCACAAATCTTCTGGAGAGCTCCAAATGCACCCTGAAAATAAACAATTTATTAACTTTGTTTTCATTAACAATATTGTCAGAAAAAGTGAAGGTTCTAAATACAAATTGATGCACAAGTTTAATTTCGAAATATAGTAAATAGTCATATAGGTGCACAGGGCCCTATCAACACCTTAGGGACCCCAAGTCAACACCACCTGCAAGCCCGGGCACCTGCTGATTGACGGACGAGGCTCTGGCGCCGTTTTTCCTTTCGGGGTCGGATGACGGTTGCCCCCGGAAAAGCCAACACAAAGTCAAGTAAAAATATAAAAGAAGAAAAGCACGTTGGGTATAGGGCGCCGAAGCCCGTCTCTTGTGTCAAGTGGGTTAGGGCTGCAGTGTACGGACGGGTACGCCTAAAGCGTGAATTCAGGAAACTCCGCTTCGCAACTGGGAATATTGGCACGCGGACCGGTCGCGCGAGGGAATTGGCCGATGCACTCTCCAGGCGGAAGGTTGCCGTGGCGATCTTGCCTGAGACTCGGTGGATTGGCAGTAGATCCCGGCTTATTGGGGATGGCTACAAGCTGATCTATACAGGTGCAGAATGGAGTAGCCGTGGTGCTCTCTCGGGAGCTTTATAGCGACATCTCGGAGGTTAAACGCGCGCTGTAGCGACCGGTGGGCCTACCGCCCAAGTGTCGTCGATATCACAGCCGTCGAAATGTTGCGCTGCGCTGGTCAAGGTCGACGGCCATTTTGTACCGCCCCATTGATAATCGATGCCGGCGCGGCGTAAGAATGAATGAAACGCTGTTTTTGACAGTTAAATAGCTGCCGCCTAAAAAAATTCAAATCGACCGCGTCTCATGAGCTGTCGTTTTGAATATTATTTTCTTTTCCGACGGTTGATTACGATGCCGATTGCACCTAACATTGGGCTACTATGGCTTTTATGGGTGCGACTGCCGACGAGTGGGTTCTGCCGTCCTATTGCACCTAACACTGGGCTACTATGGCTTTTATGGGGGCGACTGCCGACGAGTGGGTTCTGCCCTCCTATTGCACCTAACACTGGGCTACTATGGCTTTTATGGGGGCGAATGGGTTCTGCCCTCCTATTGTACCTAACACTGGGCTACTATGACTTTTATGGGGGCGACTGCCGACGAGTGGATTCTGCCCTCCTATTGTACCTAACACTGGGCTACTATGGCTTTTATGGGGGCGACTGGGTTCTGCCCTTCTATTGCACCTAACACTGGGCTACTATGGCTTTTATGGGGGCGACTGCCGACGAGTGGAATTTGTGCGCGTTCACAGTGGTTTTGGGTACGGTAGTCGCAACTCGGAGGGTGAGTACATCCTCAGAACGTGTGCGGCTGCCGACCTAGCTATCGTGAACACGTATTTCAAAAAGAAACCCGAACATCTAATCACCACAGACACGAGGGGCACGCTAATCCGATCGATTTCCTACTCACTAGGAGAGATCAGCTAACCTACTCATCAGCAAAGTGGCTAACTGCAAGGATATCTGCGTGAAGTCCAAAGACAACGCGTCGAGCGCTGCGAGCGCCAAATCAAGTGGTGGCTGCTTGATGAAGCGCCTTCCCAGAGGTTCACCTCAGCTATCTGCAAGTGCGTTGATACTGTAGGTGAACATGTTCTGAACTCCTGGGACAACATTCAGACAGATATCCTTGAATTGGCGAGGGTAGTGCTCGGCATGTCTAAGGGTGCGCAAGTGTGACAAGGACACTTGGTGTCACTTGGTGTCGGTTAAAATTTATACCCAGGTATAAATTTTAACCGACTTCAAAAAATGAGGAGGATCTCAATTAGACTGAATGTTTTTTTTTCATCTTGTTCAGCGATATCTTGGCGAATTGTCTACCGATTCTCGAAAAACTTCAAGACTGAGTAACTTTTTATTTTTTTATTTAAGGAGTTTTAGTCCCTCGAGACTACGCCACTCCGTTAGGTCGACAACATTTAATTCCTTATAATATAACTATACTAGCTGACCCGGCAAACGTTGTTTTGCCATGTATATTATTTCTAGGAAACATTTTTTAGTTCAATAAAAATACCTATCTACTATAAGTGTGCGGGGATTTACTTATAATGGAAAGCGTTGTAGACAATGAAAGGATGCCGAAAACTGTATAGTGAGTAAGACAGGAGATCGGCTTCGTTCATATCCCTACTCCGTGATGTTTGCTGGATGAGAGGTGACAATGGTAGACATCTAGCGGGGATAACTGATCAATTGATAGTTGATCGGTTATCGACCGGCGAAGGCGGAAGATCAAATTGAATTGAGAAAAGAATCATAATTGAAGGAAATTATTAATAAAAAAATCGCGACGGAGAAATAGGGGTTGATCGTAGAGGGTTGAAAATTCAGGGTTATGGTATTTTCTAATGCTGTATCATAAAAAAAAAAATTTTTATCTAAAAATAAAAAATAAAAATTAGGGGTGGGCTCCCTTAACATTCAGGGGGATGAAAAATAGATGTTGTCCGATTCTCAGACCTACCTAATATGCACACAAAATTTCATGAGAATCGGTCAAGTCGTTTCGGAGGAGTGTAACTACAAACACCGCGACACGAGAATTTTATATATTAGATTATAATATCTCATACATATTATGTCATATATGAGAATCTCCTTCTCATACCAACGAGACCTTTGAAGATATATATTTCATAGTCTATTTATTTCGTCTGACCATGTCATAACAAACTTAAGACCTTCGTAAGAAGTTGAAAGAAGACAGTTTGATCCTGAAGTTACATATATACTTTTAAAAGAATTGTAGATAGATAGATAGATAACACTTTATTTGCACACCATTTACAATACAGAGACAAGTAGCACATTAACTATTATTAAAAGGTTATTGCAATGTACAAAGGGCGGTCTTGTCGCTATACTACGGCCGTTCAGAGAATGCGTTCCTGACACGTCGCGATTGAACTGACGACGTAACTTTGTAATGGTGTTGCAGTTACGATAAAAATATTTTTGCTGGTTGTTTACCGTTTTAACAATTGATGACCATTAAAACAACATTATTATATCAATAATCAATGAATGTTATAATTTTGTGCCAAACTGAGTGTCAAATATATTGGTAAACAATATTTTTCTAAATCTATACTGCGCTATTACAAGGTTATGTCAGCGCTTTATATTTGTAGTGTTGTGCTAACAATAAAAGGCAATAATAGTATCGTAATCTGTTCTAATACAGTTATACTTTATAAAATAATACGTTTTGTTTTTCTTTTTAAGAATTTGAAAATAATGGACTATAAGATAACTTTTATTAAATATAAAAATAAAACTACGACCAAACCGAACGCGCGAAAGAAAGTAGCATTTTTATATTTAGGTTGAAAATGGTAACCCCAAATGGCGTTACTAGCATTTTTATACTTAGAATAAAAATGGTAACCCCAAATGGCGTTATGGGCCGCCATTTTGTGACGCTAAAACAGTCGTCTGTTGTAGTTTCGTGCGCATAGACCACGTTCTTCAAGTGTTTTCGATCTGTTTTTATTTGATTACCCGGCTTTCGTTTAATGGACTGTTTCTGCTTTTCAAACTGACATCGGCGCTAAATCGGACTTCGATTGTGTTTTGTATGCGTTCTTTTTACTTTTGGTGCATAATAATGCCTAAACGTGGACAAACATTGAAAAGTGGAGCCCGTGAGTTAATCATCATGCTGCAAGATTACTTTGAGCGGGAGCGGCAAAATGGCGGACCCCTGGTGCCTGTCGAACAAGTACAAGAACGCGACTCTCAGGCGCTTGGAGTTAGCAAACGAACGATAACAAATATTAATAAATAAAAGTTCGGCTCTACTGGCACGGAAGATAATATTTTACGTACTCCGAAGAAGAAACGTAGAACTAAACCCGTGACAGATATTGACACCTTTGACGCCGATGCAATCAGAAATCATATAAGTTTATGGTTACTATTCCAGAAATGAATATCTCAACAGGAAGAAGCTTTTGGCATCGTTAAGAGAAGCTGGACTGTTTAGCAGGGGTAAAACGGCTTTAACCAAAATCTTAAAAGATATTGGTTTTTCGTATAAAAAACAGACAAAAGAAAAATTTTATTAGAACGGTACGACATAATTTTAAAACGGATAAGTTTTTTGAGAGAAGCAAAAAAAATTGATAACTGGGATAATGTCGTGTTCATTGACGAGACATGGCTAAACGCCAATCACACGGTTTCCCGTTCTTGGACGGATGATACACAAGCGTCGACGTCGAAAGTACCAATGGGTAAGGAGGCCCGTCTGATAATATGCCACGCAGGTTCTGCAAAATACGGCTTTGTGGAGAACGCGTTACTGGCATTTTCCAAAAACCACAAATGACTACCACGAGGAAATGAATGCCACTACATTTAAAGAGTGGTTCCAGAACGTGCTTTTGCCCAGACTACCAGAGCCTTCTGTAATATTCATGGATAATGCCTCCTATCACTCGGTTCAAATACAGAAACCACCTACCCAAGCTAATAAAAAAGAAGAAATGGTGGCTTGGTTACAAGCAAAAGGCATTGACGCAAATATGCAGATGCTAAAAGCAGAGCTAATTAAATTAGTTAAAGAAAATAAAGCGGCAAATGTGCGATACGAAATCGATGAACTGGCTCTGGAGTACGGTCATCGCGTTCTAAGAATTCCACCGTATCATTGCCAATATAACGCGATTGAGCTAATCTGGGCTCAAATAAAAGGTTACGCCGCCCGCCACAATACTTCCCCGCCATTCAGCACGAAAAAGATGATGACCCTATTAAAAGAAGCCTGCGGGGAAGTCACAAGAGATGACTAGGTAAAGGTTGTTGAGAAGACTAAAAACCTGATTGTGGAACATTTTGACCGAGATATCAGGATTGATTCTGTTATTGATAATAATGTAATTATATATGTAGGCAAAGATGATGATGAAGACACCACCTCCTCAAGCGCTCCGATTCTGATTAATATTCTGTACGCACATTCAATTCAATGTACTTTATAGCATTGAAATACAGATTGTAACTTTGTAACAAAGAATAAATAAAACAATTTTATTATATTAATATTACCTTTTTTTGGTTTCCACTTGAATAACTAAAATATAAATTTTAAATGATTCCGCCAATTTAAAACGAAAATAATCTTAAAAATAACGCGGCGGCGGCCGTTCATTTTGGAGGAACGGTAACGAACTCAGTGTTATGTTGTGCCCATCACTAGTCGTGACTAACTGATAGGTGTCAGGAACGCATTCTCTGAACGGCCGAACTTTAAACGCGATTTCTTCCAGGCAACCTTAGGATGGACTGGATTATTTTCACAAACAGGGTGGTAATAGTTGGTGTAACATAAGGCGTTAGCAAATAATATGTAAATTAAAAACATATAGAATATTATATGAACCTACTTAATTAGGAACCTACATAATTAAATAGAATTGTAACCTTTTCTTATTATTCCGATGTTCCGGAAAACGAATTTTTAAATAGAATTTTTCATTTTTGATTAATATTTCAATTAAGATTACAAAAAAAAGAGAAAGAAACAGTGCACACCGTTCCCCACACATCACGATTCCGTCCTTAGTTTGTTTCTGTTTAGCGTGATATTATACGTTCTATCAGACGGCATCAGAAATTCACATACACATATACACATACAACTATAATAAATAAATTCTTTGAGGTAGGACATGACGGTATTCCCGTCCAACTGAGCAGTCCGATTGGGGAAGTACCTCCGCCCTACAGAATACCGCGGCCATAATAACCTTGTGTTAAGTTCCCGGCGGTGAGTAGGGTAGCCAGAGCTCACTGAGAGTTTGTGTGCTGTCAGAGGTCGAGAGAGAAGAGTCTTCCTTCTGACAGCACAAAAACTAAAAAAGAAGGGAGAGGCGGGAGTAGCCTTTGGTCTTCCCGGAAGACTAAAGGCTATTCCTGCTTTGCAATTTCTTTTTTTTAGGGTCGGCGTGAGTGTGTCGCCCCTGGTGTTGCACACGTCCATAGGCCACGGTGACCGCTTCCCATCAGGTGGGCCGTGAGCTTGTCTGCCACCTGAGTGGTATAAAAATTTTTTATTAGGTATATAATGAAATACTACGTTTCAAATCTGAAAACGTATGTTTGAAGATTAAAATGTTATTTAAATCAAATGCAATGCAAAATACGGGCTGCCGCTATATTATATGAAACACCAATCAGGATTAATTACGTCACTTCAATGTAAACGTAATATCATCTGAGAAGTTCTATACGAAATACCGGAGACTGAGAATGTATATAGACACGACACTAAAATGACAATTATAATCAGAGAGGAACGCCCAAATAACATTGATGGTAAGAGTAAGCGGGACAGGTATAATATTTACACTTAGTATCCAGCTAGAATAAGAATGACCTAGTACTGAACCAGATCATTCTTATTCTAGCTGGATAGTATATTCTTATTCTAGCTGGATAGTATATTTATGTAGTATGGTGACGGCCGTTTTTGATGAGGCGTTCTAAAGTACATATTCTCATAATCATGGAGTTAACCATGTTCGGTTTTCATAGAAGTGACGAAGCAATATAGCGCCATTGTAATTGGAGCGTTTAGAAATGAAATTTGAAGTTGTTTTTGAAACATGGAAATTTTAGTATAAAATTTTACTTGTAAATCACTATGGGATTTTTTGTCATTAACAGAGTAGTAAGTGCATTACGTTATAGTTTAAAAAAAATCGTCATCATGCCTATTTTAAGTTTGTTTGAGTTTATCTAGCGTAGCATAAGGAGAGTTCCCCAGAACCTCCTCCAATTGTAAAACAAGATCTCAGAAGACCTCGTACCCATATGGAAACGCCATTTATGCTAAATATAAATCTTCAAACCACCAGCTAAATGCCCAGACAAGGCAGACTGCAGGAATTAAAGGATTTAATTTTATTTTTAGATAAAAGTTTTTAATTTTTTTTATGATACAGCATTAGAAAATACATACAACCCGGAATTTTAAACCCTCTACGATCAACCCCTATTTTTCCATCGCGATTTTTTATTTGTTTATTTTTATTAATTTCCTTCAATTTTTTTTTCTCAATAGAATTTGATCTTCCGCCTTCGCCGGTCGATAACCGATCGACTATCAATCGATCAGGTATCCCCGCTAGATGTCTACCGTTGTCACCTCTCATCCAGCAAAGATCACGGAGTAGGGATGAGAACGAAGCCAGTCTCCTGTCTTACTCACTATACAGTTTTCGGCATACTTTCATTGTCTACAACGCTTTCGATTATAAGTAAATCCCCGCACACCTTATAGATCTTTTTTTTTTTAAAACAATATTAGTAACCGAAATTACTAATATCCCCCCTAACCCCTCCAGCTAAGCTAAATTGCTTGTGTTAGGAGTGGGTTCACGTCGTTTCTTTATTTTTCGACGTAGATCTTTATTTTTATTGAACTAAAAAAATGTTTCCTAGAAATAATATACATGGCAAAACAACGTTTGCCGGGTCAGCTAGTATATAAGTATATATAAAGAAACCGAAAATACAAAACTAAGGATGCATTGATTTTATACTAGCTTCAAATGGGGTAATATTATTAACAAAAACCAAACAATGCTATTCCATGCTCAATTGCAAATGGTATAAACCATACAGGAACAGGTACATTTGCTGATGGAGTGTTAACATTTAAGGAAGTTGAGATTCAGTAATGAGTATTATCTAAATTTAAATAGTCTGAATGTGTGGTGGATTCAGGCTGTGCTGTCTGAACCAACCTTAGATGTGGCAAAGAATAGCAGGTAACAGCCTACAGCAGTGAAGTCACAGGACACCACTGCTGGGATTTAGTTTTTAAGTTTAAGCTAGATACTTTGAATGATTTATGTCCTTTTTTTATATTAAGTAATTTTAAGGCATACCAGTATAAGATATGATGGGGTTGACATGTCAGTCTAGATAAAAACCCACAAAAATAAAACAAGATTAAAAAAACATTTTATTTTGAAGCAAAGAAATTACTCATTTTATATTTAGGGTGTCTCAGTAAGAGTGCACTTTTCATTTTAAAATAAAAACAAGTTTTTTATAACAGAGTTGTGATATTTTTATTGTATTGTAAAGAAGACATGTTCCGATTAAGTATGGAATAAAATATCCGGCAAGTGACCCCCACGGCTCTCATGACATGCCATTACTCTTTTCACGAAATTTTCCATGACTTTTGCACAGAGATGTGGCTGTATCTCACCGATGACGCGTTGGATTCCCGATTTGAGCTCAGGAATTATCTCACGAAATTCTGATGTCAACTGGCCAACAAGATCGTGCGATTTAACGCCGTGCAATTTTTTTCTTTGGGGTTTTGTGAAATCTCGGGTTTATGCGAATAAACCCGAAACAATCCCTGAGCTCAAATGGGAAATCCAACGCGTCATTGGTGAGATACAGCCACATCTCTGTGCAAGTCATGGAAAATTTCGTGAAAAGAGTAATGGCCTGTCATCGGAGCCGTGGGGGTCATTTGCGGGATATTTTATTCCATACTTAATCGGAACATGTCTTCTTTACAATACAATAAAAATATCACAACTCTGTCATAAAAAACTTGATTTTATTTTAAAATGAAAAGTGCACTCTTACTGAGACACCCGTTACAAGGCACTACTTACTAGTACTTTTTTTAGGTAACAAACTGAAACCATTTCAAGTCTACTTTAAGGAAAGTACTTATTTATACAAAAAATGATTAATTAAAATATCGAAAAACCGACTGCCCTAAAAAGATAAAAATAAGTTTGATAGCAGACGAGACCCATTAATTTTCTTTGGTTTATGATTTGCAAATGCTGCAATTGCTGCTGTAACATATAATTCAGTGCGATGGAATGTTTATGTGCCCCTAAAATATTTTCTTATTTTTAGGGCTTTCCGGACTACAGAACATTGGGTGGACAAAAACTAACACCATGACTCTACAGGTATAATATATTGATCACAATAAAAAAAATTTTTTATTGGTTTTATTACAACAAATGCATTTAATTTGGTAAGAGGTTGATAGGCCCTAATCGCACCGGTAAAATGTTACATTTAAGGCATATGGGCATCCTATACCACTATGGAAAAGTTCGTCGAATTCAACCCCGCAGTTAATGTGTTAAAGCTCTTCAGTTTGATGCCCTACTCTATAAGGTAGAGTTAGAGCTACAAATATTTTTTAACAACACACATTTTAGTGCCAAAAATCCACATTTGTTTTTTTTTTTTTTTTCATACACCCACTTGCAATCTAACTGTAAATACAAATCTAACGACAACCTCTCAAGGTAAAAATCCATCGAGCTATTCAAGTGGAGGAGCTGCAGAGTGTGCCAAACAATTTGCATACATACACTCAAAAACCATTACCCTCCTTCAGGCCCAGTCAAGTAAAAAGGAGGTTCCTTTTTAATTGTAACAAGTTTAATCTATTCAATGAATATAATGATCACTGGGGTTTGTTCATCCAAATTTTAATATCTTGAATAACAAGTCCTTTTCTTTTTTCCTTCTATTTACTAAATAAGACTATAAAACTAATCTATTCATCATCATCATCATCATCATCAACCTATTCTAGTCCACTGCTGGACATAGATCTCCCCTAATGAGCGCCATAGCGCCCTGTCTTCAGCTTGCCGCATCCAGCATCTAAACTAATCTATTAAATTTTATGAAAGGTGAGCTTGAAGTATGAAAAGCCATAAAAAAACTCTTTTCTCTCCAAATTTTAAACATCATATTTCTTCCATTTCACTGTTTTTTTTTAAGATTAAGAATGCTCATCCTTATCTTAAAAATCAAATACCTTGTGATGATGCTGAAAGTCATACCAAATATAAAACAATACCAGATGTTACTTACCTCACAAACATTGTAATCTTGTGAATCAAGCATTTGGCACAAGGCTGGTAGCAGTTCGGGCCATGATGTTAACTCTCCTTTACTGGCTATTGTGGTTATAATGATGCCTACAGTAGCCCGAATCAATGGTGACGGGTCCCCAACAGCTGATAGACATTCTCGTTTTATAAATTCAGCCACTTCAGGCAAAAAGCTGTTGTAGTGAGCTTTAACATTATTTTTCAAAATCAAACCACTCAAAGACCTTGTTGGTTCCTTTTCAGTAACAAGTTTAGTAAGTACGAAGATCAAGTAATTGTTAAAATCTGGATACTTGTTCAATTCTTCCAATTTCTGAGATTACATTGTTAGGAAAATAAAGGCTGTCAATGGCTGTCATGTCGGAAAAATCGATTTTATCCTAAGCGTCCAGAAGAAACAAATATTAGTCTAATGGACGCAAAGACATACATGTTAGTAAAATTGTGTTATATTATAAAAACATTGATCATGAAGTGTATACAAATAAAAAATAAAGCGGTTAAAGTTACAAAAAATATCCACGCCGATAGGCTCGAAAATGTGAAAATTATGAAAAGGATACTTGTTGAACCGCCCTCTGTGTTTCTGTATCTGGTGACTGAGACTCCTTAAGCAGTGTTAGTATTTGTCTTAGACCTTCTTGTTCTGGTTTCCACTCCATTTTCATAATAGTTTTACGAAACTGTTTTAATTCACTCGGTCCCGTAAAGATCAACCATGCCAAAATTTCAAGTGTTACCAGATCAAATAACCAAATTCGATACGTCTGAAATGATTATGGATTGTGGAAAATGGAAAATAATACAGTTGAATAATTTCGTATATCGAGAATGTCGTCCAACTTCCAACTCGTCACACAAGCACTGACAGGGCGCTTTTATACTTATCTAGATCTAGGAATTATTTTACGACTTTTTAACCTTTAAGATATTATTATAATATGAGACCTAGATGTCATAGTTTGGTGTAGCTCTAGTAGTAGACAAGTCAGGTTTGCCGGTTGAGTTAGACTCTGTTGGACCAAAGTACTAGTACTGGGATGCGAATTTAAATTGTTTTATTGTAGTATCGCGAGAGTCGTTAGCTTAGTGGTTAAGGATTCGGCATCAAGGTTGAGAGGTCCCGTGTTAAAATCCCGACCGTGACACTACCGACGTGAACCGAATCCTAGCACAAGCTATTTAACTTAACTGGAGTGGTTAGAGGGAATACTATTGTAATTTTGGTTATTAATATTCTTAAAAAAAAAAGTTACGAAGTCGGTAACATAATATCACAAGTATTTCATTCTCGTCTAATCATGATTAGGAATAAAACTTAATTTTAGGACTTCAAACGGAAAACTCTAAAGTGAAAGACAATGACACAACAGTGCCGGCTATAGGTCTACCAGAATCTCATGGAATTAAAAAAATAAATGGAATTTTGATTTTGATTTGGCAATGTGAAATATCTCTGTCAAATCAAAGTTTAAAGTTAGGTTGTATGTCTTGATATGTCTTCGTCTGTTGAAGAGCAAGTGATATAAACTCTTTACTTCTTCGGTCTCTATGAAACATTTCCTCTTATTAATTAATGTCAGTTTATCATTGTCATAATTTATCGCATTTTTAAGCATAATAAAACCTTGTATTACTTAAAGGTTTTGTCTGTTATTTCAATTTATTATGCTTAAATAATCATGGACAAATATCTAAGGCCAGAAAGGTTTGATGCCGACCCGTCGGATTCTACTGCATCCAAAACATGGGAGCATTGGCGTAAATCATTTGAATACTTCTTATCAAGTCAGAAAAAGGTGACTGCTCTTTCGTCATCAGCGGAAGACGCACAGACGACTAAAGATCAATGGGATGAAGTAAAGTATCAAATTTTAGTAAACCATATCTCTCCTAACGTATACGCTTACATAAGTGAAACTCATAAGTATGACGAAGCGATTATTAAACTAGAGAAGCTGTTTGTGAAACCCAAAAATATTATATTTGCACGACACATGCTCGCATCGCGAAAACAACGTTCCGATGAAACTATAGATACCTATTTACAAGCTTTGAAACAGCTATCTAAAGACTGTGGCTTCACTACCGTCGACGCTGAAACAAACAGAAACGACTGTATACGTGATGCCTTTATATCAGGTATCTTATCGAATAAATATAGGCAACGACTTTTAGAAAATCTTACTTTAACACTCGATGAAGCTTACAATCAAGCACTTTCCTTAGCAACAGCCGAGGCCCATTCCAATAGTTTCAATAATCTGCCAGTGAACGCAGCTCAAAAGGAAACCGGCTCGGCTCAGGTTGCCTCCAATTTCACTATTAAAAAAAAAGAGCAAAATGAGAGTTTCTCTGCTGCTACTCGTCGAAGAAAATGCTTTTTCTGCGGAGAGCAAGTACATCTTCGGAGAAACTGTCCTGCGTTTGATGGAGTCTGTAAAATTTGCAACAAAAAGGGACATTTTGCTTCGGTTTGTAGAAGCTCATCCAGAATAGCAAATTCAGTTACAACAGACAAGGATTATTCAGGATGTATTGTTATAGCAGCATCACCTTCGTCCCTAAGAAAAGCTACCGTGCCTGCGTACATCAAAGGTATAAGAGCAGAAGCGCTCTTAGACACAGGAAGTTCCGTTTCTTTTATCAATCACAGCTTCTCCAAGCTCTGTGGACTTAAAATAATGCCTAGCTAAAAAACTATTTCAATGGCCTCACTTAACCATGTTTCACAAGTAGAAGGCCAAATTTTTCAAACAATTTACATTGGAGATCACAAATACGAAAATGTGAATTTCCTTATTGTCAAAAACCTTTGCGCCGATATAATAATCGGTCATGATATTCTCAGTGAACATGAGTCACTAAAATTCTCATTTGGTGGGCCAAAGAAGTCATTTCACGTGTGTAATGTAACTGCAGCAACTGTGCCGGCCTAACCACTTTTTGCAAACGTCTCTCCTAAATGCAGAACTATTGCTGTAAAATCCAAGAAACACAGCGATGAAGATACCAAATTTATTAATGAAGAGATTGACAAACTTTTAGTGGAAGGTGTGATTGAGGAGAGTAAATCACCGTGGAGAGCCCAGGTCCTTATAACGAAAAACGAAACGCATAGGAAACGGCTTGTAATTGATTATTCGCAAACAATCAACCGTTATACTGAGCTTGACGCATATCCACTACCCAACATAGAGGACTTAGTCGCTAAAGTAGCCAAAAACTCAATGTTCAGCTTAATAGATTTGAAAAGCGCTTACCATCAAGTTCCGATTTTACCCGAAGAAAGAAAGTATACTGCGTTTGAAGCTACGGGTAATTTGTATCAGTTTAGACGCATACCTTTTGGAGTGACAAATGGCGTCTCAAGTTTTCAACGAACTATCGATTGGATAATTAGAAAAGAAAAACTTCAAAAGACGTACGCGTATCTTGATGATATCACCATTTGTGGCCTTAATCGTGAAGAACACGACCAAAACTTAGAGCGCTTTATGACTTCGGCCAAAAAGTACGGTCTGACATTGAGTATGCAAAAATGAAAATTTTCTCCATAGATTCTATTAATATTCTTGGCTACAACATTCACAACCACATTATCAAACCTGACTCTGAGCGCCTCAAGCCATTTATTGACTTACCACCACCACAAGACATAACGACACTCAGACGTACACTCGGTATGTTCGCTCACTATTCTAAATGGATTCCTAATTTTTCAGAACGTATACACTCACTTGCTAGGACAACATCTTTCCCCCTTACAATTAAGCAACATCGATGCTTTGAGAGTCTAAAAAACGATATTGCTAAATCTTCAATTCATGCTATTGATGAAAATGTGCCTTTTAGTGTCGAGACTGATGCATCAGACCATTCAATCGCAGCAGTACTAACGCAAGACTCCAGGCCTGTAGCATTCTTTTCAAGAACCTTAAACCCAACCGAACAAAATCATTCTGCTATAGAGAAGGAAGCTTACGCTATTGTAGAATCACTAAAGAAATGGCGACATTACCTTATTGGTAAGCAATTTCGCTTGGTCACCGATCAACGCTCGGTTGCTTTTATGTTTAATATGAAACACTCAAGCAAAATTAAAAATGAGAAGATTCAGAGATGACGTTTGGAACTTGCTACTTACAAATTTGAAATCGTGTATAGACCCGGCAAAGAAAACTACGCTGCTGATGCTCTATCTAGAGTTTGTGCATCTACAGAATCACGCACTGCCAAACTTATATCACTTCATGAAGCTCTTTGCCATCCCGGTGTTTCACGTATGTACCATTGGATACGCTCTAAAAATCTACCATATTCCCTTGAAGATGTCCGAAATATGACAAGCTCTTGTCGGACATGTTCAGAAATAAAGCCGAGATACGTACGAAATACCAGCGATGAACATAAAAGACTAATCAAAGCAACGGCACCCTTCGAACGCTTGAGCATCGATTTTAAAGGCCCAGTTCCAACTAATACAGCCAACAGATTCATTTTAACTGTAATTGACGAATTTTCTCGATTTCCATTCGCTTTTCCATGCTCAGACGTCAGCTCAAAAACAGTGGGCAAACATCTCAACAATTTATTCATGATATTTGGTTTTCCATCGTATATTCATACGGATCGTGGCACAGCTTTTCTTTCTGCTGAGGTGCAAAGATTTCTTCATGAAAGAGGTATCGCCACAAGCCGAACTACAGCCTACAATCCACAAGGCAATGGGCAAGTGGAGAAATTTAATTCTACGCTCTGGAAAACAATACTTTTGGCACTGAAAACTAAAAACTTATCAGTCGAGAACTGGGAGCAAGTTTTGCCGCAAGCCTTGCATTCTATTCGCTCCTTACTTTGCACCGCTACTAATTTCACACCGCATGAACGAATGTTTAGACACCCACGGAGATCTACTAACGGGATTTCTATTCCAAATTGGCTTACGAATTCCGGCCAAGTATTACTGAAGAAGTTAAACAGGAGTAAAAAATATGAACCAATTGTTGAGGAAGTGGAACTGTTACATAGTAATCCAGATTACTCCTATGTCAGATATCCCGATGGGAGAGAGACTACAGTGTCAAATCGTTATCTAGCGCCGCTGGGACCAGATGACATAGCTCGCCAGGAAACTGAAACTGATTCTTTTGTTACACCACCTACATCACCGGTAACTGAGAACCGTAACATGACACCTTCTTCGTCTACAGAGGCAGAAGAGCCGGTTTCTGACCAAAGTGAAGAGCGAGTGTCTCAAGAACGACCGCCACCGGAGATAATTCGTAAATCCAATCGCGTGCGCAGACCACCAACATTTTTAACTTTATAAACCTAATTTTAACTCTAAAATTTATTATTGGATTTTTTACACAGAACTTGGTACCCATATAGATATCAATTCTTTTATTGGTGAAGTCGATAGCGACGCATATTCTTAATTGTAATTGAACTTGTCTCATTTTACATTTATGTTTTTGATGTGATTCAAAATAACCTAATTTAATACCTCTCCTGCGTTCATAATCAGATCAGATGACGTCATTCCGCGGCCGCGCGGGTCGAGTTACGAAACAACAAAATAATTTATGGCTTTACAAGTGATAAGAGACGCTGAAGTGTTATTTTTTGTTAAGATTATGAGTCATTCTTTCAATTCTAATAAGAATCTTATAAGAATTCTGAATTTATTATATGTGACTGTAAACATTGACGATAGTTGAAACTGTTACTATGTCAACTTTAAGTGTGTTTATTTCAAAAAGTAAATCGATAACCTATGTATTTTATAATTTTAAATTGTCTACAGGTTCCTACTACATAGGAGTATATAAAAAAAAGCATATGTAATAGTACAAAAATATTTATTTACAGGCCTATGACTAGGACGAAACATTTGCTGGCGGCGAACAATTTTTCGGCAAAATTAAATGATTTATTTTATTTTTATCGACCTACGTAATCTAAAAATATGTTAATACCTGAAAGCTTAATTCATATTGTAACAGAAAACGTAAACATTATTACGATAGGTATTTCTTTTGTAGAAAAATATGGGATTCAATGTAGGTATTACCACTTTCGTAAAAACACATGGGACCTTACTTGTGTTTATTTGTTCAGTAAAGTTTGAGTAAAGGAAATAAATCATAAGTATTTTTATTCTACAAAAAACGCTCTTTCCAATGATATATCACACTTGTTGTACATTATTCTGTATATTTTTACAACAGCGATTGTAAAAGAAACAAACTAAAAAATCTCGGAACTGGGGTAACAGCAACAGATCACGTGATCTGTTAGGCTATTGGCACACATGTGGTAAAATTCAGGTGTAAATGTGTGAAGTTTTTCATAACTGTTTTTATATTCATAGTCAAAGGCAAATACAAAAATAATATATAGATATAACTGTTTTCAATGTATGGGAAGTACAACACAATTTGACTTCACCTCGCCTGATGGTAAGCTGAAGGCTCTTTTGAACCGACTAAAACCGCACGATAAATCGATATAGAACATGATATTATTAATAGTAGCTTACCTACATACCATCGAATAGTCCCTATTGTTTATTGTTTATTTTAAATTATAAGGCTCTTTTGAACCGACTAAAACCGCACGATAAATCGATATAGAACATGATATTATTAATAGTAGCTTACCTACATACCATCGAATAGTCCCTATTGTTTATTGTTTATTTTAAATTATAAGGCTCTTTTGAACCGACTAAAACCGCACGATAAATCGATATAGAACATGATATTATTAATAGTAGCTTACCTACATACCATCGAATAGTCCCTATGGCTCCTTTTTGAACCGACTAAAACCGCACAATCAATCGTAGAAATAAAATAAAATTAATTAATAAAATAATAATTAAATCTAAAATAAAACAATTTATTTCGGTATCATAAATTCAAAATGTACTTCGACCGTTACAAAATTCTCACTGTAACTCCAGCCTAACGGTCAAGTTGGACGTACCTACATTCCAAGAACTCGGCCGCTAGGCTTCGGAGGCCATTTTGGGTGACTGATTTGGACACGAACATGAATGAAAATTGTAATCTTCACTAAAATTTTGTAGTTTTTTGAAAAATGTTTATTGAAAACTATTTTGGATTATATATTCGATGCCATAATGATTAATTTTTACACAGAATTAATTCTACAATTAAATAAAGTAGCCCGACATTTTGAATATTTCCAATACCGTTACAGACATCCACAATAAAGTGACGAAAAAACACAATTACACTTACCTTTAGGTTAAAACCTTTTATCATACACTTCAATTATGTTCTAATATACACTAAAAACAAGTTTTTATTGCAAAATAACAATAATAAATCACAAAAACCATTTAAATTCGTAGAGCACTCCACACGCGAAATGTCTTGTTTACGCCACCCATAGACCATCAACTTCAAACATATTTTTTAAATCGAAATAGCTAGTGTCGGACCGTGAAATATTTTTTAAGGAAGCTCCAACTAATATTTATTCGAGTTAAAACGCGTATATCGCTATTATTTCAACGGTTAAAAAGTGATAAATAATAGGGACTGGAGTCCCGCGTACCCCCACTACCGGATCATAAAAAGGGACTACAGTCCCTTTGAACGCATCAGTGGTTTTGAACAAAGGGACTAGAGTCCCTTTGAGCGCACCAGCGGCTAAGTATACCAATTTTGACAAGCCATCCACAGATTTTCTAATACTGGGTTTTTTTTTTTTTTTTTCCCCTTTTGGCACTAGCAAGCTGTGTGCCAACGACAAAGTTAAGGAAACTACTAAACATTAGAAAATATTACCGAGGAAAGGAAAAGGAACGGAATTTGGATAATTAGATAGGTTTGATAGTGAAGTCCAAAAAAGTAAAATAAAAATACAAATAAAGGATCTTAAAATATATAACTAAAAATCATAATTACAACTTAATATCATTCAGTAGAAAGAAAGAGGAAATAACATTATAATATAGTATGGGATTCATTAATAAGCAACTCATTCGGGAAGGAAGAGGGACCGACAAGGAAATGATAGAACGCAGGAATGAGGAACGGTCATAACGCGGACATGAGAAGAAAATATGATCAATGTCTCCAACTTCCATTCCACAGTCACACAAATCGCTGTCTACAATTTGCAACCTAGCAAGGTGGGAGGGAGTACAGACATGGCCTAGCCGCATTCGTATAATAATTGAAGCTGATAGCCTTGAACATTCAACCCTACTAAACCACGGTCTTCGTGAGATTTCAGGTTGAACATCGAAATATCTCTTACCTTTAAATTTACAGGAATCTGTGAAATATTTAGACCAACGATCTATTAAGAAATTCATAGGCAAATTCACGAGATCATGACAATATAAAGTATAAGGATACATATCACCATCATGAACTGCTTCTTTTGCAAGTTGGTCGGCTTTCTCATTTCCCCAAATTCCGCAATGGCTAGGTACCCAAGTAAATATAACGGAGTGACCTTTGGATCGGCAAATATTTAGTAATTTTCTGATGTCAAAGATAATTGGATAATATGGTTTTTTAAATGGAAACTTATCTATGGATTGAAGCGCACTTTTAGAATCAGTAAATATTACAGCCTTTGGGAGCTTGGCTAATAATACATACTCTAATGCTTTGAAAAGACCAAAGCACTCTCCAGTATAAACTGAAGTTTCAGGGGGAAGCTTAACCTTTTGTGAAATTTTCAATTGTGAATGATAAATGCCTATACCTACACAAGTAAATCTACTTTTAGAAGAGTCAGTAAAAATATGATGCCAGTCACGCCAATTGTCATCCACTGTCTTATTGAAATTAAATTTAGCACCTGGGTCTCCTTTACCTTTACCTATACTATAGCAGATGTCAGGTGAAAGGGTTAATGATTCATAGGATATACTGTCAAAAAGGGCAAGCGATGGCGAACGAAAGACCCGTCCATGTATTGATTTAAATTTCCTATAGCTGTTAATTATGCATGGAGTGCTTTGTCGTCTCCAGAACTTGGAGTTCAGAACAAGCTGATCAAGAGCTTCTAGTTGTTTATGTAATAAATGGTTTGTTGATTCCATTATTTTAAATATAAACCTATCCGATAGGTACTGGCGTCGGAGGTAAAGTGGTGGATCCACACACTCTACCTGCAGGGCATTTAGTGGGCTTGATTTCATTGCGCCCGAAATGGTTCTCAGAGCCTTGGATTGTATGTCATCTAATTTTTTGGTACCTTTTTTATTGCCCTCGTCTAAAAGGAATGTTCCATAATCTAGGACACTACGAATGATTGCATTATATAAAAGCTTAAGGCTAGTGGGATGAGCACCCCACCAAACACCCGTCAAACATCTCATAATGTTAAGCAAACGTTCACACTTGTTCACAACATACGTAAAATGCGGCTCTCCGGTAAGTTTCTTGTCTAAAATTAGACCTAAAAATTTTACGGAGTCTTTTACGGGTAAAATAGAGTCATTAAATTTAACTATGGGATCAGGAAACGCTTTTTTTCTAGTGAAAACAACAACATTGCTCTTGTGAATTGATAGGCTTAATCCATTTTCATCCAGCCAACATTTTAATAATTTGTGAGAAGTTGTTAAAGACTCACAGGCGTTGTTAATGGATTCATCCATAGAATATAATAGTAAGTCATCAGCATACTGTAAGATATTAACTATGCCCTTCAGTGCCGGCTCCAAATCAGAGGTATATATATTAAAAAGTAGAGGGCTGAGTACTGATCCTTGTGGAAGACCTTTAAAAACTGAATGGGTTTTTCTGCTACCATCAGCAGAGTACACGGATACATATCTAACGGATAGTAAGTTTAAGATAAAGTTGCCTAGAAGATGCGGAATTTTAAGAGCTATTAATTAGCGTTTTAGGATAGATAAAATGACATTATCATAGGCACTATTGATATCTAAAACTGATGCAACCACAAATCTGTTGTTTGAAAACGCGAGATGAATGTCAGTAGTGAATACACTTATACTATCTATTGTACTATTTCCTTTTCGGAAACCAAACTGGCTTCTTGATAATATATGATTACTCTCAATGTACCATTCCAGACGGTTTTTAACAAGGTGCTCAGCCACTTTAACAAGAACAGACGAAAGAGCTATTGGTCGGTATGATTCAGCATTGTTGGGTGGTTTACCAGATTTTAAAATTGGGATAACCTCTTGGAATCGCCAAGAAGAAGGGATGTTCCCAGAGGTAAGAGCAGAGTTAACTAGATTTAAATAGTAAGTTAGACTATCATCACTTAAATGAGCAAGAAAAGAGTAAGGTATGCCATCTTCACCAGGAGCAGAATCTTTAACGGACGATAGAATCCCCTTCAACTCATACAAACTGAAGGGCATGCGCAAAGGAGTACCTGTGTGAATGACAGGGAAAAGAGCTGTGGTGGCAGAGTGTGAGTCTTTCTCTGCAACATAAGCAGCTAATATATCAAGAAAACTGTTAGTCAGAGAAGAAGGAAGTTGACACTGAGAAGATGAGTCATTGAAAGCAGATCTAAACCGTTTAATGCTACGCCACACCTCTGAAGGACAAGTTGTCGGGGACAAAGAGTCACAAAAAGCCCTCCATCCTTGAAACTTTTTTTCCTTAAGGATGGTACGGGTTTCTTTCAATGTTTGTGTCAGGTAATCTAAGTTTTCAGGTGACATATTTTCAGCATATATTTTCTCAGCCTCTTTTCTTTTTTTGACAGCATCAGAACACTGTGCATCCCACCAAGGTGGCAACGGAATCCTATTAGATGCAATATTCTTAAAGGGAAACAATTGATCAGCAACATTAATCAGACACTTGGCCAAAGCGACGTTGCAATCATTCTCGCCACCACGCACAATTTCTGGTAGTAGTGAAATATTAGTATCTACTTGGGTTCGAAATTGGTGCCAATCAACATCATGTAATCTGTACTTTAATCTGGGGCATCGCTTTTTGATGACAGGATTACTAACAGGTGAGGAGATAATAATTGGAAAATGATCACTTCCATAAGAAGATGAAAGAAGGGACCACGACAGTGAGGAGGCTAGGTTAGGTGTACATATTTATAGATCCACAGCACTAATTATTTGGTCTGAACCTGTACGGCGAGTGGGCTGACCCGAATTTAATAGGCATAAATTATGATTGTCCAAGATATTCAAGAGCCTTCTACCATTACTTCTCGTCACGCTACTTCCCCAATATTGATGGTGACAATTAAAATCACCCATAGCCAAAAAAGGTCTATCAAGCGAAGAAATTACATTTTCTAACTCTCTTATGGCAGCATTGGAGGCCTTCGGAATATATACAGACACAAAAGAAATATTGTCAATAATTACACCGACAATATCAATAAGAGAAAGATTATTATTTGCAAATGGAATACGAGAAAAAGGTAGATTATTTCTAATTAGTATGGCTACACCGCCGTAGCCGTCATTTCTGTCACTACGTATGCAGGTGTAACCTCTAATACCAAATAATTGCCAACTTTTTAGCCAGGTCTCTGATAGAGATATTATAACAGGTTTAAACTTATTAACAAGATAAAGAAGATCAGTTTTTTTAGGAATTACTGATCGAGAATTCCACTGGATTATGCTGTCCATTACTGAATTGATTATTTGGGGAAATGTTTGCAAAGTCATTGATGTCGGCGTGGGACGGTTTTATAATTTTTTTAAGAACTAACATACCAATAAGGTTTTTAATCATATCGACAATGCAATCTAGATCATCACTTTGTTGGGTCTGGGACTGTGCGGGATCTTTTAATAGAGATAATCCGCAACCATCATTTGGAGTTGGAAATCGAAACTCACTAAGGATGGCTTTATGGGCTGCCTGATCGTAACCCTGTGTTAATTTCGTAGGAGCTCGTGGCTTTTGCCAAACCGTTTTCTTATAAGAAGTCGGTATGTTGTTAGGACCCGATTGGGAAGATGGTTGAGCAGATTTAGAAGGCATAGAAGTCAAAACCTCAGCAAAAGACTTTGACACTGGTGGATGAAGTTTTAATGCTTCTGCATATGAAATACAGGAGTGAGCCATAGAATGCTTTATATCTTTTTGCCTTAGAAATTCAGGACAACTTTTATTAATTGCATAGTGCCTTCCAGAGCAACAAATACATGAAGCGTTATCTTGCTCAACAGAACATGTTTCTCCTAAATGGTTTTGTGCACATTTGTAACACCTAGGTTGGCCAGATCGGCACTGGTTCTTGGTATGTCCGTAACGACAGCATCGATAGCACTGAATAGTGGGATACACATAGATATCAACTGGCAGGGCATTGTAGCATATGTAAACCCTTTTGGGTAAAACTTGACCATCAAGGGTGATTACAATAGACTGAGAGGGCTTCCATGTGTATGAAACATCTACATAGACTTTATAATTTAACCGTCTAACTTTTAATATCTTACCACAGCCAATTGGGACAGATAAGTTGTCTTGAATTTCATCAAGTGACCAGTCAGCTGGGACTCCACGGACAAGCCCCATTCTGGTGATATTAAATGTTGGCAGAAATGCCTTAAGATTACCGTCTAATGAACTAGATTTATCAATAAAATTGTTAGCGCTTATAAAATTTGTGAAGGAAACAGTGCATTTATTACGTCCTATCCTTTTAACAGAACCTGTAACTATATTTTCAAATTTATTTTTCTTCAGAAAGTTGCCAAAGGTAATGGGATGTAAACTAGTCGGGCTGTTATCCATATCAGCTTTGCGTTGTACATGGACTAAGTAAGGTGCAGCATCAGTTTTTATGTACTCTCTCCTACCAATTTGTATCGGTTCAATCTGGTTGACTGGTGCAGTACTATTCATGTTTATTTCAGGTTTAGGATCGATGTGAGTGGGATTGTGAGATGGAAGAGTTAGACAATTGCACTCATTTTCATTACAAGCATTAGAATCATCTTTCAGATTGACTACTCCTCTATTATTTTTTTTCTTTTTATGACAAGTTTTGCACACCCTATGTTGCCTACGTTTTCTGCTTCTGTCTTTATTTGTTACTGAATTATCAGTATCTCTTCCGCTACCCTGAATTGATGCGTCCGTGTCCATACTTTCTTCGATTGTGACATAACTAGCCGCGGGGGGATTTAAGCCAGAGCTTAAATCCCCCATAAAATTTATAGGCGGATCGTTCATACGATCCTGACCTTAAAAGATATTACCATATAATAATATAAATAAACTTACCAAATAAACACCTAAACTACACAGAATATAAGAAGATTACTACTAATTTATTAAATATACAAACATTCAAAGCAATCTAATTATTTTATACCTAATAATTAATTTTTAAAATTTCCGAAAGAAAAAAACACCCGCTCAAACCGAAGTTTCCCGCGCTTTTTCTAATACTGGGTTTGACAACACTGTCTATAATGCGACGCATAGAGTAACACTTACTAATCTATGCATTTACTGATGCGACTTGACGGAAAGGACCTGTAGGTATGTATCCATGGCCGTTAAATAAATTTAAAACAATATGATATAACCTCTGCATGCATGCTTTCCTGTCAGTGTCACTGTACAAGTAATGTTGTTTTTATTTATAAATATTGAATTTATTATAATGGGACTGAGAGAGCAGGCCTAGACATGACATTGGCGTCTTCGCCATTAATAATTTTATAAACATTTATTATATTTTACTAGAGATTGGCGAAATTGCGGTGATTCTACTGCAGAAGCCATTAACTAAAAGAAGAAGATTTATAAATATTTCTAAAACTGCTAGTCAGAATAAAAATCGTCAAGATGCCCAAGATTAAAGTAGAGAAGAAGTCAAGGGTACATAATGAAATTGCAAAACAAGGTAAATATGTAATGTTGAGGTTGTTTTTCGTTGCAAATTCCGTGCCGCAGCTAAAAATTTAAGGAAACTTATAATATTTCAGGCATTCAATTTAATAAGGACTTCGGACAACACATATTGAAAAACCCGCTCATCATAACGTCTATGTTGGATAAAGCTGGCTTGAGGCCTACTGATGTTGCTCTTGAAATTGGTCCTGGTACGGGTAATATGACAGTCAAGCTCCTCGACAGAGTCAAGAAAGTTGTAGCATGTGAAATAGATACTAGGTAAGTACTAATTTCAGGCCTGGGAGTGACAGGTAGAGCTATCACACCCTAGCAAAAGCAGGCCGGAGTAGCGGGGCGTTGCCGGGGGTAAGACGGGGACACCGTGGTTCCCAAATCAGAGGGGACCCATCTTGAAACCGGTATGGCCCTGGGTCGGCCGGGGTGCGAGGGAAATACCTTATGGGCTACCTTACATTGCCACGTCTGAAGGGGGAGGTGGGTTTAATCTATACTAATGTTATTTCAAAGAACTAAATCATTAATTATGTTATGCAATGTATCAAACATTTTCCTGTGAAAGTAATTATTTGGCATGCCCTGTGAGAAAAAAAGTATTATGTAGGTACATATTATAAGTACTCATCATATGTATCATTACACAAATCAAACACAGGTAGAATAAAAATGAAGGGGTTCATTTGTATTGTGATATTACTCCTTTTTCAGAACAAGTAGTTTCATAATCAAGTTCATGTTTAGGTACATGTAACTTCCTCCTTAAATTATTCCTAAAACTAAGTCTTTTTCACATACAATTTTATAAGCAGCCTGCATTGCGCCCGTGAAAAGCTAGGATGGGTTGGTATTTAATAAATATTAGTTTACAGCTTATTTATTTCCCTACAGACTGGTTGCAGAACTTCAAAAACGTGTACAAGGAACTCCATACCAAGCTAAACTTCAGATTCTTGTGGGAGATGTGCTTAAAACAGAACTACCATTCTTTGATATTTGTGTTGCCAATGTACCATACCAGATAAGTTCACCTCTTGTCTTTAAATTATTACTACATAGGCCTTACTTCAGATGTGCAGTGTTGATGTTCCAGAAAGAATTTGCACAAAGGTTGGTAGCAAAACCAGGAGATAAATTATACTGCAGGCTATCTATTAATACACAATTATTAGCAAGAGTGGATATGCTAATGAAGGTTTGTAATATAACTATTAAAAATGTTTTTAGAATAAAGATGCTGCTTGTATATTTTTTCTTAAGTCAAAACCCACACAGCACACTCCGCTGTAAACCCCTGTCACAAGTTGATTCAACAGTAATGATACATCAGATAGTTGTGTGATAATATAAAAATGTATATAACCAATAGTGGTTCTGAGTATGGCTATAGAGCCATACTCAGCATATTTATGGAAACATTGGAATGCGAGTATTCCAATGTTTCTATATCCATGTAGTAATATAAGCCAAGTATCATAAAATAAAAAATGTGCTTTGACAGCATATATTTACCAAAATTCAGCTGCGTGGAATTCTGATCCTGTTCCCGCTCTCCCCATGGGACCCTATTCCACCACCACAACCTATATATATAAGACACACCATTTCATGTTGCATCATTTTGTTATATCTCAAAGGCAGCATTTTCATTGAGAGCTCCCAGATGGCTTATTTTTTTCCAACACCTCCCCAACAATTACAATTATATTTTAGCTAATGTATACAAAAACTTGACAAATTATATACTAAACCTTCTTCGAAAACCTCTCTGTCCATTGGTGAAAACAGCATGAAAATCGATGCAGTAGTTTTTGAGTTTATAGCCAACAGATAGATGGCCGCGACAGAGGACTTTGTTTTATAATATGTAGTGATAGTGATACTTTTTAATTTTACAGGTAGGAAAAAATAACTTCAGACCACCTCCAAAAGTAGAGTCCAGTGTGGTTAGAATAGAACCTAGGAATCCACCACCACCTATAAACTTTATTGAATGGGATGGATTGACTAGGATAGCATTTGTAAGGAAGAACAAAACATTGTCTGCTGCCTTTAAACATGCCACTACTATGACCGCTTTGGAGAAAAACTACAGGGTCCACTGTTCGCTTCATAATAAGGTGGGCTTTGCTACATTTTTATATTTTTCAATCAATGTTGCTGACAACATCAACTTGCAAAGATTAAAGGTGTGTGTATGTTACAGGAAATACCTGAAGATTTTGATATTAAACAGAAGGTTCAAGATATATTAACTAATTCAGAAACAAATCAGATGAGAGCCAGAATGATGGACATTGATGACTTCATGAAATTATTGCATGCTTTCAATTCAGAAGGCATACATTTTGCATAGTTTTTGTTAATATTAAGAGAATAAATAGATATATTATTAATTAATTTTATTTACTATTACAGTAGATACAGCATTGAATTTGACTACGAGAATGCAGCAGATTTTTATAGTTGATCAAAATAATATATAGAATATCTCAATTATATAGGGGCGTTCTTGAACCCTCTGCTAGCATAATCAGCACCTACACTGCGTTCAGATTTGAAGGGGAAACCAGGCTGACCAGGCAGGACCTTAGGTTTAGACTTCAATACTCTCCAACCTCCCTTCTTTGTCCAGTCCTGAAAAAGTAATACACAGCTGTTGTATGTCATACTGTTATGCTTTCCCTAGTGGTTTTAGAATTGGTATAAAAATCATGAATAACTAAGACTTGCATTAGATACAAATATATGAAGCTCAATCAATATATTCACCGGAACAACTCTGTATTAGTATAGGTTTGATATAGTAAACATGAGAATTAGTACTTACATTGCCATTGTATTTGAAGTAATAATGTATGGACAAAATTCCAACACTTATCAAACCGAGTTTACCAGTGATGTATCTATAATCAGCAGCACGACTGGCACCCTGCAAAATATTCGAAGGAAGAAATTACTAAGGTTAAATAAAACTACTTGTGGTAGGTTATTTGTTATGTAACCCACCAGCATCGGCGTCAAAGCTTTGAAGATTGTGTCCAAAGGAAAACGATAGAGGCGACGAATAGGGTTAGTGCGTTCTCTCCAATATGCTTCAACATGAACAGGTTCATTGGGGCTTAAAATTTGATCTTTAAGCCATTGTTTACGCCAAGCTCTCTCGGCATCGGTCATTCCTATACATCGTTCTCGTTCAAGGGCCACACGACCAGCAATGGCCATAGGTTTTACACCCGCTGTTTGCGCCATTATCGCATAAAATATTTGCAAATTGTTTTAAAAAATTTAATAATGCATGCACTCTTATGTCATTTACAATAATAATGACAATTCTTGATGGGTCCCAGATGGCCACAGATAAGATAAATAAACAGATGATAATAGACTTGCAAGTGTCAAATCAACGACGCGCGGTGTTTCCAAAGCACAAAATATAGTATTTTACTACCGCTAGGTCGGTACACTACGCTAACTACTAGATACTAAAAAGGGGCCCCTAACTTTTCTAGTATAACTTTAGCTAAATCATTAATATTATTAAAATTTTGAAGATTTAGCCGTTTTTGGCAATTTCAGTTGAAAAGAAAAGTAAAAATGTTAAAAATAAAATCTGTCATTCTGGTATAAATAATCTATGCTGGCCACACTGTTTGTCCATGGCCATTAATGACCGTGGTGGAAAATAAATCAGTTTTATCTTTTTGATTTCTATTTGTAATCAAAGGTGCAGAATTAACAGACGATAAAAACATGCCACGGTTTCATAAAGTGGAAATTAATAAAACAGAATGGATTGTCCCCGAAAGGTATCAGATGCTTACACCTGTAGGCTCAGGTGCTTATGGACAAGTTTGGTATGTATTTGTGAAAACATTCGGTAATGTTCCAGTTGTTATTCGTAAGGAAAACGTTTGTATTCTACAATATCATATACTTAATTAAATCTTAACTTGCTCTGACTAACATGTGAAATAAACAGGTACATTGCCCCAGCGTGGGCGGCTCACTTATTTGTCTATTCTTAATATTGAATGATAATTTGTTCACAGTTCCTCAATCGACACTTTGCATAATATGAAAGTAGCAATTAAGAAACTGGCCAGACCTTTTCAGTCTGCTGTGCATGCTAAGAGAACCTATCGTGAACTCCGAATGTTGAAGCATATGAACCATGAGAATGTCATTGGTAATTTTTTGTTTGTAATTAAGAGCAAAGCCTATCAGTTACAGAAAAAAATACAGTAGTTTTTTTTTTCTTATCTATAAATGGCATTGATCTGATCATTTCATTTCTGGGAAGGGGCCAGGGATTATATAATTGAATATTATTTCATATAACTTCTTATCTTTATCTAGTGTTTCTCATCTTGGTGATCCATCTTACTACTATTTGTTGAGTGGTCCTGGATGTAATTTAGCACAGAGATACATTATAGTCTGAAACAGCACATAGGCTACTTTTTGCCCCTGTGAGTTGCTGGAATGGGATCAGTATTTCACAGGAATGAATATCTACTTTTCCAACTTTATTGTCTGACAGATTTATCTAGGTCTCATTTTGTTTATTGCTAAATAGACAAGGTGTACAATTTATATTTATTTACAGGTTTGCTGGATGTGTTTAGCCCTGATAAAACACTAGAAGAGTTTCAACAAGTTTACCTTGTGACACACTTGATGGGTGCTGATTTGAACAATATTGTTCGTACTCAAAAATTGTCAGATGATCATGTTCAGTTTTTAGTTTATCAAATTCTTCGTGGTCTTAAATATATTCACTCGGCAGGAATAATTCACAGGGTAAGTAATTTAAAAATAAAAGTATAATGTAGTTTGATAGTTCATTTGGATAATTCTTGATTCAAATATTAATTATCATCAATTTCATTAATGACATAAATAAAATAGAGGACTAATTCTGTTATTTAATAAAAATATTAGGTCCTTACATATGAAATTGGCATTTTGTAAGGGAGGAACATAATCGGTTTTCTTTAAATATAACTAATTTATTTAATCAAAGTATGTACCATAGGTATCTATGCACTTTTGCCATCTCATAGGTAGTTCATTGATCCCTTTACTAAAAAAACCATTTTGGATGAGAATCAATAAAATCTTTGAAGGCGCAATGGACTGCCCCTTAATTTTTTCCCTTTCAAGAAGTTATCAAATTTTGAAAAAAAATATGGTAATCCGTTGGAGCAAGGTCTGGGGAGTATGGTGGATATGTTGACATTCCAATCGAAGCTCCTGTACTTTGGTAGCTGTCTCTTGTGCAGTCTTGTCAGGCATTGTCCTGAAGCAGCAGTGGCCTAGAGCGATTGACCAGCCTCGAATATTTAGCAGCTAGCTTTTCCATCATGGTTTGCAGTTGCTGACAATAGACGTACGCTGTAATTGTCTGACCAGATATAAGAAAGCTGTAGTGAAAGACACCGGCACTAGTCCACCAAACACTCACAAGTAATTTTTTTTGAGTCAATTTTCGCTTGGGCCATGATTTGACTGGTTTGCCAGGGTTCAGCCATTGCTATGAGCATTTCCGATTATCGTACAGCATCCACTTTTCATCACAACTAATGATTCGATTTAAAATCCCTTCATTATTGTATCAGTTGATTAATGTAACGCAGCAGTCGATGCGCATTTGTCGGTTTGCTGCACTCAAATCTAAATAAATAATTTATAAATAATTGAGGTACCCACCTTTCAAGCTTTTTCACCTTCCAATTTGCTTCAAGTGGATTAAAATAGTTTTATCACTAATACCGCAGCCTACAGCTAACTCGGACGTGTTTTGCGATGGATCCGCTTCCACAATAGCCTTAAATTCTTCATTAACAACTTTGGTCTCCGGCCGTCCACGGGGCTTGTTCTGCAGGTCGAAATTTCTAGAACGAAAACGTTGGACCCAAAAATGCACTGTGTTTTTTTTTTGCGACACCGCCGCCGCCTTTTCTACAGCACTGGTGCCACGATGGAACTCGTACTCTTAAATAACGCGATATTTCAAGTTTTCCATTTTGTAAACTGAGTGACGCAAAGAAAAACCAAAAGAGGAAAAAACAAATGAATTACGATTTTCAAAACACAAAAGCCTGAATAAATAGCTGTATAAATTTGAAATTGGAACTCCTGACCAAAGAGGAGATATTTGAGATCAAAGTGGCCAGTACGACAAAACGCCAATTTCATATGTAAGGACCTAATATGTTTTACATATCTAAGAAAAACTTAGAATTTGTTCAGAGCATGTTTTAACTCCACCTTTGTGCCCAATACCTAGTGGCACATTTCTTTCTATGACAATGATTAATATTGTAGGATCTAAAACCTTCTAACATTGCTGTCAATGAGGACTGTGAGTTGAAAATCTTGGATTTTGGTCTAGCTAGACCCACTGAAACTGAGATGACCGGCTATGTAGCTACAAGGTAAGTTAAACAATACTGTGTATTGTTACATATTAACCATCCTCAAGTTTAGTAAAAGAATCATTATTCTTTAGCGCTTAATTTATTACCTATATTAATGCTCCTGTGCTTGTTTTATAGGTTAGCATTTTTTTTTAAATATATTTAGGACACGTCAATTTGACTTCACCTCGCCTGATGGTAAGCTAAAGGTAAAGTCTCAGGAAAGAGGGTCACCATTATATACACGTACCATGTTAACAATGGTGGCACTCAGCTTGACGGCCTCATCAGAAGAGGATTGTCGTCGCAGCACCGCGTGACACCCACCGGTCCCACTAGTGCTGCGACCACAATCCCCCTGCCCGGCTATGCACTTGCTGACCCCTTAACGCAATCAAACCGAAATTGGATTACTATGGAGGGTTTTTCGCAATCGTGCACGGTGGTACCTTTTTTTTTTTTGTGCGGAAATCCCTTCGGATACCCCCCCGCCGGCCAGCGGGAGCGGTTATGCCGAACCTTGAATCGACTAAAACCGCACGCCGTCTCGGGTCTACAGACGCCGGGGTGTAAGGTTACCCATAGAGAATATCCCTCGCACTCCGACTGACCCTGGGCCATTCGCAGTGTCCCCTCTGATAACAGCAGAGGGGTACCTGGAGCGACCACGCCCCCCCGCGCGCCTTGCAGGCCCCGACCCCCTCGTGCAATGGGGTCAGCTGGCCCTGAAAAGGGCCGCTTGGTCAGGCTCTTGGCCGTTGACGTTGATGCGTCATCGCCCACGTTGCCCAGGGTGCACCAAACTTGGAGGTGATCCAACCAGTCGCACCCCGTGCAGGTGGTACTTTATTTTTTTTTTTCGTGCGGAAATCCCTTCGGATACCCACCCGCTGACCAGCGGGGGTGGTTATGTCGGGCTTGAACCGACTAAAACCGCACGCCGTCTCGGGTCTACAGACGCCGGGGTGTAAGGTTGCCCATAGAGCATATCCCTCGCACCCCGAAGCACGGTGGTACCTTTTTTTTTTTTTTTTCGTGCGGAAGTCCCTTAAAATTCGGCCGGGTAAGCACGGTGGTACCTACCCGGCCGAATTTTGTGACAAATTTGTGTCATCAAATTTCTACCACCAGAAAAGTAATGCAAATACTGCATCCATCAAACTATACACATATTGTAATCTATTGAAAATAATTAATTTGCATAAAGATGTCTTCTTACCAATTCTTTTTTCTTGCATGCACCTATATTATATAATTGACACCTGAATGATTAATGTAGCACTCCATTTATGACCCTTAAATCATAAACATATTAGTAAGCAAAACCACAAAAATGCTTTTTGTAGTCTGCTAACTGCATAACTGATCAAATCAGATATCTATATTCATATAGGTACAAAGTAATACTAAGGAATAGCTCTGAGAGATGAGGAATTTTGTGACTTACACTTTTATCATTTTTAAGTTATTTGTGTACTCCTTATCAAATGTGTTGCATTCTGAAACTGAAAACAACAACCTATTAGGCCATTAGCTAGAAATGTGTATAAGTGTGTCTGATTACACCCAGTTAAATGTGAGTCAATACTGATAACTATATCACTATAAAATTGATCTTGTTAATGTCATGATATGAAGGTGAAAGAGATAAATGTATCCTTGTCTCTTTTTGTAAATAATTTCGAGGCAAGAGAGCTTCCTTTTTATTAGTCTCAAACTAATATTTAACTTCCAAAATATTCCTATCTCTTCTCCAATAAACTCTTTCTTTTAATATTTTTCTGATATGTTAGAAAAAAATACTTTATTTTGCTTTTTTTGTGGCCATTGGATCTTCAAATAAATAAATATAGATATTCCAGGATTTTTTGCACAGCGTTATTTAGACCCAAAGCAAGCATAGGTTAACTAGTTTGTGTTATGGGTTCTAGAATGAAGATAAAGATACTTAAATAATATTGTTTTGTAAACACATACATATTATACATCGAAACACTCAGACCAAAGCAAATATACATGTATAGATAGTCTTTGTATTACGATTTTCAGGTGGTACAGGGCACCAGAGATCATGCTAAACTGGATGCATTACAACCAGACAGTTGATATTTGGTCAGTTGGTTGCATCATGGCAGAGTTGCTTACAAGCAGGACCCTGTTCCCAGGTTCAGACCGTATCCTTTTTTTACACTATAATCAAATATTGTATGCATGTTTATTGTCTTTTGAAATAACTTATGGTTTTAAAATTACAGAACAAATGTTTTAGAATAAACTACACCATTATTGTAACCTTGTATCCCATCACACAGTACTGTCATTGCATAAAGTGTATTGTATTGTGTGGATTAACAAGGGGAAAGTGGATATGAATAAATAACTACATATTTTCAATATTTTTTGAAGTCATTATTATCATAATTTCTAACTATAATGTCATCTTCATATATTATTGTTTAATTTAGAATGTAGGCAGGGATATCTAACAGTTTAAAAAAGTGTGTTACTTATTTTAATTCACATGTATTCAAATTCTTTTAAGCTTTTATTAGATTTAATTATATAATTTGACATATAGCTTTCAACCTTAATGGATAAGACAGATATCCATCAATTGAACTTGATCATGGAAGTCTTGGGTACCCCTGCTCAGGAGTTTATGCAGAAAATATCCTCAGAGTCTGTAAGTAACTTTGAATCATTGTTTCAAGGGTGACATGGCATAACAATTAGTTGTATCTATTCTAATGATTAATTATTGGTAATAGAAAAAAATGCTTTTGCATTAATTTGCTTGATTTGATGTTGTATTGTCCTGTTCATCAATGGCTTGTGTAAGTTTGGTGCTTATGTAACCTTAACATGCGTGCATACAGATATTGATCACCTCACAAGAATACTGTTCTTGTGTGGGAAACCAGAACAGGAGACTATTGATAAAATAATTAGTGAAGAGGTAAGTTTAAATATTTATCTAGTTCTGAACGAGTTAGAAATTAAAGCAAGCTTTTATGCATACTGATAATAAAAAAAATACTTATATATATAACCAAATAGATCACAAATAACATAACTAAAAGAAAACTTATGTAATCTGTATCTATCATGATTTGTGACGTCACTATGTTATTTTGTGTTCATGAAATAGTGATTAATTAGCCAAGATAGAAATATCTACGCCGAATGTATGTTTGTTTAGTTTATCCTGCCAAATTAAATCATCATCTTACAGGTGTTCGCTTGAAATGGATAGAGTACAGTAGTTTTAAAATAGAATACTATGTAATACCTTCTATGACAATTATAAGATTTCGGTGGATTAGGGCGTACCTAATCAGTGACCTTATTATCAAAGTTAGACACAGATTACTCTCTCTGCATTTATAATAATATTTATCATATTTAACACCACCAATGGGTGTTCGTTATAAATAATCTTCTGTTGCTATGTATTTACTGTCTGTAAACTCCTACACGATCACTCCTCCGTAATTTGGTGTATACCCCCCTCCCCCTTCCTCATTTACTGTAAACTATTCTTAATTAAAGTGATGTCTGATTTTCGAACGTTTGCTGGAGATACGGTACTCTCCATGGCGAAGAAGAAGTTAATGTCAAGGATAGCAATTCGCATTGTCAAAAAAACAGTGGTTTTTAAGGACTGTAATATTGAACGGTTGCAGGCTAGGAACTACATACAATCGTTGCCGACGTTGAAGAGGCGGGACTTCCGCGAGGTGTTCCGTGGTGCCAACCCTCTTGCCATCAACTTGCTGGAACTCATGCTAGAGTTGGACGCTGACAAGTTAGTATTTTATTCTGGTACTGGTATACAATACGAACAATATTTTATACATTTTTTTGTTAGCAAAATATTGTGAAATTTCGTCAACCCATTTGTTAATTTCTCATATTTCAGGCGTATAACGGCTGAGCAGGCGCTTGCTCACGAGTACTTAGCGCAGTATGCTGACCCTGACGACGAGCCAGTGTCCGCACAATACGACCAAAGCTTCGAGGATATGGAGATGCCCGTCGATAAATGGAAAGGTAGTATTTTTCTCGATTAAGGCGAGGGTATTCGCGGATTTTAGGTATTTTCCTCATAGCAAAGTTGACACTTTACGCCGCAGCGAGCTGGTGGCCGTACGCCGCAGCGAGGAGGTGGCCGTGCGCCGCCATTTCTCGCGCCAAAGAGTAGAAAAGTATAAATGTTTACTTAAGATTTTGTGTAATTGTGGTATCAATAAAAATAATTAAACAACTATTAATTACATAGAATATCTTCTAGTAATACAGTTTACATTATTCATTTTATTTATTTTAATATCCGTCTACGTTGAAATATAGCTGCGTTCATTCATTGTTTTAAAAATAATAGTTAAAAAAAACTAAAAAACACGCTTTTTATAGAAAACTGAACTAAAAAAATAGAAAGTTAGTTTTAATAAATTTAAATTAAGAATTAATAAATATAAATTAATAATAGTGTAAATAAAAAAATATCATTTTATTTAAAAAAAAAGCGTGGGGTGTATGGGTCAATAGATATAAATATTATTTTGATAATATCTTAGAAAACACCCAATCTCCAAATAGACATATTCATGCATACAAATATTTGAACTGAGCGGGAATCGAACTCGCGCACCAGACGTAGCAGTCGAATGTGTTCACGTATTATTATTATCATGCTCTCTTGCCCATGGGATCCTCCGATTTATGAATAAAAATCACTTTACGACATTTATCTGACATTTTTAATTTTTCTCCACAATACTCATATCAAAATAAACTTATTTATAAAACTGTATATATCACATAACTATTCCCTATTCCTGAACCATTTCAATTATTTATTTAGAAAACACATCAAAACCAAAAGCTCTATTTATATCAATCTTTTCACCACAACAATATGTCAACTTCTCATTATATTCAAACCATTCCCTTCCATTTTTTTCCTCTTAAGCACCATAGACTAAAACACCTGCCATTAAGACAAACATAAAATTCCATAAAGCCAAAGTTTTAACATCCCCTCTGAATTTTATGTTTATAACAATTAGAATAACTAACAAACTAACTAATATATAACTTCTATCAACTCATTTAAAACCCAACTTAATTAACCCACCCAACTTAACTAAATACTACAAACAAACTTTTGAATTAATTATTCTAAAGACCTTACATAACTAACTTACATCTAAATTTCATATTAATTCCCAAACAGCCTTACATTCTAATAAACCTACACACAACTCATCATATTATAGATAGAATATCCTTTACATATCACTCACTATGCACTGTCTCAATCTCAAGAACTTTGTTCTGTCCAGTGGTTTAGTTAATATATCTGCCAAATTATGTTTAGTCGGACAATAATTAATTTCCAACAATTTTTTTTCTATTTTTTCCTTAATGAAATGATAATTCCATTTTTAATCAATACTATAGCAGATTGATTATCAACAAACAACTATGTTTTAGGTAATTTATTTGTCAACTCGTAGATCAAACTCTGAATGTACAATAGGTCTTTTATACATTCGGCTGCAGAAATGTATTCAGCCTTAGTACTCGAAAGAGCAGTGCCGGACTGTTTGCGGGAACACCAATGAATTGGACCACCACCATAAAATACTACAAAGCCAGTCGTGCTTTTCCTAGTGTCAGGATCACCTGCAAAGTCTGCAAAACAATATGCTTTTAAACTTAAGTCGTTTCCACGAACATACTGTATACCACTACTAATTGAGTTTTTAATATATCTAAAAAGATTCTTAACATTTGTAAAATCATTCATATTCGGATTTTCTTGATGTCTACTGCAATAACCTACGTGAAACGCTAGATCCAATCTTGTTTTATTTACTAAGTATAACTAAGAACCAATTAATTGTCGATATTTATGCACATCATCAATTTCACCTTTCCCCTCTTGATGTGCATCAACTAAAATATGAGGGACATCCATCTTTTAAGTTTTTATATTTAAATTTTTCCAAAATTTGATTTATATAACTTTCTTGATAAATCTTAATATAATTTTGTTCTACTTTAACATCAAACCCTATAAACTTTTCTATTTTATCAAATTTACGCATTTCAAATTCCGTTTCTAATTTATTAATAATTTTATTTAAATCAATTTCTTTTTCACCAATTAAAATACCATCATCTACATAAATAGCTAAATATATTCCTTTATCTTTATTAACAAACACGCATGGATCAGATTTCAATTGTAACAAACCCAATTTATTCAGAAACTCTGTTAATCTCTTATTCCACATAAGTGGTGCTTGTTTTAATCCATAGACTTTTCTTTAATTTACATACTTTATTTTCCTTATCTTTTATATCATAACCTAAAGGTATTTCCATAAAAATTTCTTCATCTGACTCTCCATATAGAAATGCTGTTTTCACATCAAATTGCTTTATTTTCAAACCTTTTTGTGCTGGAATTGCCAACAACAATCTAACACTCGTAGTGTTAACCACTGGACCATATGTCTCTTTATAATCTACGTTATACTTTTGAAGAAAACCTCTTGCCACTAATCTCGCCTTATATCTTCCACCAGGCTTTATGGTAAATATCCATTTATTTGAGATTATTTTTCTATTGTTCGCTTCACATCTGTTCACAATTTCCCAAGTTTTGTTTTTCTCTAATGAATCTTTCTCCTCATTCATTGCTTTACGCCATAAAGCTTTATCAAAACTATTAAAAACATCTGTATACGTTAAAATGATGTCTCTAAATCATAATCTTTCAGCCATGATGGCAATTTTCTTGATTTGGTAAAATTCTCCGTTCAACATTAATTACTGGTTCAACTGCATCCTCAAACTCATCACTAGTCTCAACACCTGTGTCATTTCTACCTTCCCCTCTCAAAGTATTATTATGTTCAACACTAACTCCAACATCTTCAACACTATCATCAACAATCGCATTATCTTCAACATCTTCACCACTAACTTCAACTTCAACATTTTCAAAACTATCTTCAAACACCTCCTTATCTTCAATGTATTCTTCACCACCAACACTACGAAAAAGTTCACCAACAACTACGTCACCATTAACTTCATTATTAAAATTACCACGAATATCATCATTACCTTCACTACTAGAACCATTATCACCAATATCAACATTCACCTCTTTGAATAAATTCTCTAACTCACCCTGTTTCACTGTACACTTACACAATTTTAAATAATCCGCAACATCACTCTTATTATTGTTAAACACTACATCTCTCGAATAAACAATTCTAAAATCAGAAGGATCCCATATCTTATAACCATTATTAGTAAGCCCTACTAAAAGCCCTTTGCTACTCCTGGAGTCAAGTTTCTGTAATTGATAATTATTTTTATAATATGCTAAAGATCCAAAAATGTTTAAATGTTTTAAATTAGGTATCCTATGAAACCACATTTCGGCTGACGTTTTATTATTTATTGCGTTTGCACTCCTGTTAATTAAATAGGCAGAGGTTAAAACAGCTTCACCCCATAAAATACGTGGTAGCTGCATATCGAACAGCAATGTTCTAGTTCTTTCCATTAATGACCTGTTTAACCGTTCAGCTTTGCCATTCAGTTGTGGAGTGTAGGGAATAGAATAACTAGGTCTGCAAGGCGAATCGCTGCTTGCAACGTGAGACATCGTGATTCTTGTCCAATAGATTTGACCGCTATTGCGGAATCAGACTTTGAAAATTTTGAACAGTGATCATTCCTCCGTGGCAAGTCCGATTTTGAAAATTGTTTTTGAGAGTCACAACTCTGGACATGCTTTCTGAGCGTGTAAAGGACAATGCCCATGTCAGTATGGAAATCGGTTGCACACTTTTTTTTGCTATGTCACATAAGTATAAACTGCATTAAATAGCCTGCATTAAGTATTATCTGAAATATAAACGCATATTGTAACAGAACTTGGGGTTATTGAGAAATTAATTACAACGAGAAAAACAACAAACAAGAAAATATTGTGACACAGACTGTTGAACTGACGTTTTAGTAAGACAGGGATACCATGTATAAATTAAGAGAAAACTACCACTGAAGCACACAATATTTTACAACTTTAACTGATTATCACTAATAATTTACGAATACATACACGAAATATTAAGATTTCATAACTGCAATATATTTGAATGTCACATTGCGAATTATTATCACGTATTATTATTTAACCATTTTATTTTAAAAAGATTGGTATATTTGCATTCTACCGCCAATGGTTTATTTTATATAATGGTAACAAATAAATTAAAATGGAAACGATTATTCATTCAATTTTCATATCTTTATAAGTTAAATTCAAACCCCAAGTTCTTTAGAAGCGAGTTAGTGTTGAAAAGTCATACTATAATCAATATTATTTTTTAACATTTGAAATATTGACGCGTACGTCTAAAAGCGCAACCAAGAATGGGCATTCTCCTTTGGTCACAGTGTCTCGAGCGGTTATTATGTAATTCCATCTGGAATTTTTTTAACTGTGATTATTCCTTTGTGGTAGCATTAATTTTTTCAAAATATATCCATAAACCTTCCTCTGATTGACCTCTTTAATCATGCCAAATTTGGTTGTGATTGGATAAGTAGTTTAGGAGGAGACCTGTGACAAAGAAAATCCTGAAGTCTGGTATGAGGAGCTTTCGCTCGACTTCGTCTCACTCAGCTCAATCAATGTTTATACCTTTATTATTGCAATACATCTTAAATTGTTTACTAATATATTCACCACCATTATCACATCTAAATGTTTAACTGTTGTTTTAAAAGGATTTTCCGCTAAATTAATGTAGTTAACTATTTTAGAGAAAGCTTCGCTTTTATTTTTGATTAGAAAAACTTCAACAAAATGAGTATAGTCATCCAAAAATGTTATAAAATATTTATAGCCCCATGTTTCTGTTTCAATAGGACCACAAATATCGCTGTGAATAAGTTCTAATGGTTTATAAGCTCTTTGTCTATTAGTTTTAAATGGTTTTCTGCATAATTTAGCTTGTGTGCAGACTTCACAGATGTCAGTTTCCTTCACCAGGCCTCTCTCCATTCCTCGAACAAGATTCTTAGTTTTGGTTATAGGTGCATGACCTAAAGCTCTATGCCAAAACATAGAGTTCAAGTAAAATGAGTTTACTGACCTTGTAAGCACGACTGGCCCTGCATTAATATTTAAATAATACAACCCGTCTTGTTTTAATTCACCATTCACTGCACATTCAGCGTCGAACTGCTAATTTGGCATCTAGTTCTGAAATTTTTTAAAGAATAATTATCATTTGTTAATCTAGATATAGATATTAAATTTTTCTTGAGTTGAGGTACATATAGTCGCCCTCGCTGGCACGCGGGGGGGTATCCGAAGGGATTTCCGCACGATAAAAAAATAAAAAAATAAAAGTACATATAGTACATCTTGTAATGTAATATTCTTGGTATAGATGTTACCCATTGTTTTTACATAATGAATATTGCCATCAGCTGTCATAATCTTATAGTCTATCTTCTTTTTATCCTTAAGATAATTCTCAGATGTTACAATGTGACTGCTGGTACCTGAGTCAATGATAAATTCAATCTTTGTTTCTTCAGTTTCTTTTTCATTATTTGTGAAGAAGTTACTCACGTTTTTGTTGAAGCAGAATTTTGTATAATGTCAATTCTGGCTACAATGCTGGCAGTTAAATTTCTCTGGCAGATTCGTTAATATCTTCGTAATTAATTGTTTATCATCCAAGTTATATCCCAAGTTTCTTAACCTGGTCGCTTTATTTTCTATTTCTGTTATATCTTTCATTAGGTCCTCATTTGTGAATCTATAGTTATAATACTCCTCTAGTAAATAAGAAGTCTGCATTTCCTTTTGACCAAGGAATATCATAAGATTTAGATCGGAAAAAGAGAACATCTAGGACGGGACTTGAACCCGCGACCAGTCCCTTACAGGGGGAATGCTCTGACCAACTGAGCCACCTAGACACGTCCCACGTCGTCTTTTTCCGATCTAAATCTTTAGAAAAAAGTAAGCATACAAAATGCTTAAAAATTTAATTGAAACAAGGAATATCATGTCAATTTTTTCCAAAATCTCTTTCTTTGTCTTACAGTTTATAGCGTAAACCATGTATTTATCGCTAATTGAGCATGTAATTATTAATTTTCCTTTTGCATCTTTCTTTTCAAAATCTTTTTTAATATTTTCACCATTTTCCAAATCGAATCTAACTCTTTTGCCTTTAAATACAGCATTAATTTATGTTTCCAAAGGGAGTATTCAGATTCGTTTGTTAATTTCGATAATTTTATAAATTCTTCGGCCATTTTATTTTCTTACAATTCTTTTGTTTTCTCAAAAAAAAAATTATATCTTATTCTCGTAGGAAATTTCCGGCTTTTAATTTCGCATGCTACGTGCTGGGTCCATGACCTGTTCACGTATTATTATTATTCATGCTCTCTTGCCCATGGGATCCTCCGATTTATGAATAAAAATCACTTTACGTTGTATCTGACATTTTAAATTTGTCTCCACAATACTCATATTAAAATAAACTTATTTATAAAACTGTATATATCCCATAACTATTCCCTATTCGTGAACCATTTTAATTATTTATTTAGAAAACACATCAAAACCAAAAGCTCTATTTATATCAATCTTTTCACCACAACAATATGTCAACTTCTCATTATATTCAAACCATTCCCTTCCAATTTTTTTCCTGTTAAAGCACCATAGACTAAAACACCAGCCAGTAAGACAAACATAAAATTCCATAAAGCCAAAGTTATAACAGAATGTACTGCCACCACGCCACAGTTTGTTGTTGTGTAGTTAGTAGTATTGTGATACGTTAAACACGTTATGCTCGAGACTGAATTGAGTAGGTAGAGTTACCTACTTACTATCGAACGACGAGCGACGCTGTGTAGGTATGTACATCGAAGCGACTCAAATCTTAATCTAACGCCCGGCATGCATTGCAATGATTCTCTTTTTTTTTTCCTTCACCCAGGTACTTACCAAAGTTTCATTGCAATGATGAAAGAAATACATAGAAGACAAGTATAATTATATTTATGTACTCTCGCGTTAATTTCCGTTGTAATCAACTTTTCATTGGTGAAAAATGGAATATTCAATATTACAACAATAAAACGAATACTATGTGCCATACTACAACCAGACTGCGGCCACCTACCTGTTTCAATTCTGAACGTAAAACATACCCTTAGAAACCCATTTAACCACAATTTAGAAGGATATATACGTTTATCTAATATGTATAACACAATATGAAAATAATAATGTACGTCAGCATCATAATTGCAAATAAAATTCGCATCTCAACTTTTATCAACGGAATTGTACAACTGACAAATTTAATTTCCTGTGATGTGGCATTTATGCTACGTAACTTCATTTAAAAACCGTAAATAACTCGACTGTGGCCTAGCAAGAAGTGACACACGTCCTGCCTCGAACACGTTCCACTCGGGACTGATTGACTCTCTGAACGCTTCATATAGGTAGAAAACGTAGATATTTTGAATTTACATGGTATAAAATACAGAATTTCTGTATATTTTGATACCTGTTTTTCACTCTCCTATCAATGACCTTTAATTTGGTATCATTTTTATTTATCTAACTTGAACACCTCAAATAAAACCGGAATTCGTTTTTGGTTAGACCAATTTTTGAGAGTATATTCTATCGAGGAAAGTAAAAGTCTTGGTGTATCGGATAACAGAAAATACTAGTTTGTATAGTCTAGAATAACATATGCGAATGCGATCCTAATCTGAAAATATCCTTGCTCAGGGACCCTCGCCTTAAGCTATAGAAATAAATAAAATTTAAGTGTCTCTTTTTTCCGCGCTTTTCCGCGCAAATGATTAAAAGCCTATATCGAAGTCCACGCAGACGAAGTCGCGGGCACTGTTAGTACACTAATATAATTTAGCGCATTAATATAACTAGCACATTAATATAACTAGCACATTAATATAACTAGCACATTAATATAACTAGCACATTAATATAATTGTATGCAATCGTGAAAGGCGACGTTTTACAAATAAACACTCTCGAAATTGTACCAATCTATCGTAATGAAAAGCACAACTAATACATTTTGTATATTTTTCAGAGCTCGTGTGGAAAGAAGTTGTGGAATTCAAACCTCACCCACAACACATGAACACAGTCGTCGAAGTAAATCCTTCTTAATGTTGACATATAAAATATACATTATATTGCGGGCACGATGCCGGCAGATTACTCTAAGAGTTAGTAAGGCCAGTGTTAATCTATAACTTAAGAATTTAGTACATCATTGACTTACTGCAAGTAAGCTTGCTAAACATGAAGTCAATATTTCTAGGTAAATTGTAAAATATGGCACGTTATCGTTACTTGGTGAGCGACACTAGTGAATGCATAATTCTAATTTGTATCAATAAGCAGAAAATTACCTCAAAGTAGAAAGACGTACACCCGGTGGAGAAGGGTGACAAATCTAAATAAGGAAGCCATTTTCTTAAATAGGTACTTACTTCCACCTTGTCACATGGTTATTATGGAGCGAGAGTTTGTGCCTATAAATGTATATGTTTTTCATATACATTTATTTTATAATCTATTCAACTCTGCCATTTTGATAATTCCAACATTATCTGTGCTTACTACTCTCAACTGTCACTTTGCCACTGGGTTTTGTGAATTAAAATAATTAAGTATTATTGTTCAAAATCTTCGTGGGATGAAATACATACCTATATAAAGATTATTTTATGATGGGAACTAAAGTATATTCTGCTTCTTTATTACATTGAATCCAGTATTATATGTATTAGGTTCATTTGGTAGATCCTTCTTATGAAAAGCTAGCTGACCCGGCAAACTTCGTTTCGCCTTAGAATCAAGTTATGTTGGTTACCCTATCAGCTGAAATTATTTCGTGAATGTCTCATATTTTTAATTATCCTAATTGCCGGTATAGGCACAGTATCCCGTAGTGCCTTTTCAAAGCCGTATATGGCCCAGGATCATCTGGGGTGCGAGGAAACTGCCTTATTAGGTCACCCTACACCCCGGTAGCAAAGAATCGAGACGGCATGTGGTTTTGATCTGTTCGACATGACTACCCCCACTGGCCGGCGTTTCAGTATCCGAAGGAATTTCCGCAAAAAAAAACATAATGCACAGGATAGGTGGAGACAAAACTAAAAAATCAAAAATCATGAAATCGGTCCATCCGTTCTCGAGTTATAAACGGTCTCAATATCACCGTTTTATATATATAAGGTGTCACCAAATTAGGTCTCTGAATTTGGTGAGATGAGTTGGTATCGACAAAATATGTATTTGAAACAAAAAGAAATATCGGGTAAAATAAAAAAATAAACAAAAAATATAAAACTTAAGAATTAAAAAAAAAAAACCACCTGTGTGCATTGAGAATATTAAACAAGCCCACTCTTGTAAAAGTGGACTCGTCTGTCCACAATTTTTTTCTGGTAGGATCTTCCACTAACCACCTACAAAATCTTAACCGCGGATCGAAATCTGTGGTAAGGAGCTCTTGCACCGGCAGAAAGTGGCAGACGTGCAGTCCTTCTCCTCGCAGTATTCTCCAAGCGGATGTGTGGGAAATACCTAAAACGCGACCAGCGTCACGTGTGCTCGTCGCGTCGCGTGACGCTGGTCGCTGGTGGTTTTCTTTTTTATATTTTTTTATTTTATTTTACCCGATATTTTTTTTTGTTTCAAATACATATTTTGTCGATACCAAGTCATCTCACCAAATTCAGAGACCTAATTTGGTAACACCTTATATAGATATTCTTATAGTTAATATCATATCTGGTGATAAATATTTACTTTATTTATCTACCACTAGCTACAAAGGCAGGTGAACAAATATATATTACAACTTTTATCATAATCGCCCGCCCTCCCTCGCCACTGATGTCTACAGTGTATATACCTACTGTAACATATGAAACCAACTGCCTTGACAAGATGTCAATTTACGATTGGAGTAAGTTTAGATCCTACACGATGATAATACTAGTAATAAAATTGTAATAGTTGAAATACAAATAAATAATAATAATTATTTACATATTGTATTTATAAATACAAGTTTACTGTACATTATAAATACAATCATATACAATTAACTACGTAATAGTTGATATTTTAAAAATAATTCGTATTTTTCTACTCGTACTGTTTAAAAATGAGAATGTGCCATGTGACTACAGTTATTTCATAATAAACCTATGTCAAGTAATATTTACTGGTACATCCGCTATAACGGTAAAGCATAGCTGGAGTAACACTTAGTAATAATATCTAGGTTCTCTATTTTATAAATGTTAATGTGAAGCAGGCATCAGTCCTGTTCACCAAATGATGTATCACTATGTGATACACATATGCAGTTGACTGTAAGAGGCACAACTTACTTGCCTTGTGGGCCTAATTGGTTCCCTATTAAGTAGTAACAGCAGGGCATTATAAGCTTCCATTACACAAGTAAAGAAAAATAAAATGGAATATAATCATATTATAATCTTGTGAGTTGTGAGCCCACAAAGCTAGCTAGATACACCCATAAGGATGGAAGATAGATAATATGTGGCACACATGTTAGTCAGAATTTACATTTATACTTTAAGGCCTTGTTCATGGTCGACGGAGCCTATGAAACAAAGCAAGCAATAAAAATTTGCCCATACTTTTCAAATTTCTAAATCATGTTATTTTACAAATTAGACAAAAGTTACATGCTGCAAGCCACATACAGTGCATCAAAATAATAATAAACTTTTAAGGATGGTGTAATAGATGTATCCATTTACAAAATACTGTAATAGTATAGGGTTATTAGAAAGGTGGATAACTAGAATTGTAACCTAAGTCATAATAAACTTTGGTGACTAGCTCCAATAAGTTGATTCTTAGATTTGCTAAGCACAAATGTGTGATTACTTGAATTGAATTGATACCCATTATTACTTCTAATAAGAAAGAAACTTGTTTGACAAGAATCATTTGACTTATATAGCAGGGTGGAAATTTAGACAATAAGAATTCCGGGAATACGCAATTTAGTTGCTGGTCGTGAATTCATACAGCTTCTTTTTAATTTAGACTAAATCCGAGTTCACGCACCAACGATGTTATACAGCATTTAATGCTTAGTCCTGTGATGTAAGTGATTTACCAACTTTAAACGTATATCATGGGCCTTTATAAATTTTATGATCTACAAGATGAATTTTATTATTTTCCTTATAGTAACTGCGGTCGTAGAGACTAATTTTAAGAGCGTCAAGCGTAAACGAGGGCAGTGAAGTATGTGATGCACTACGCTTAGGCGCTAATAATAATATAATTTGGCTTTATTCTTGTAGGTGCTAAGTATAATGCTGCTAATTATTAATAAATTAAGTTTTAAATGTAACAAGATAGTTAGTATAAATATCGAACTCCTACGCTTGTTGAAATAACTCGCAGCAGAAATACATTTTTAAACTTTACATTCTCTTTCTCAAGATGACTATATTTTGCTCAGTTTCGGTTCACGTCTTATAGAAATAGTTGTTTTTGAGTAATGGTAAATTATATGATTTTATGATATTACCTAATTATATTTGCCATTTTTATTCATGTTTGTTGTATATATTTGAGCCTTTTCCTAATTCATACTTTACTGTTTGGAACTGACCTTGTTTATTATATAAATATGAATTTTCAGTGGAAAATAGAATTGTTTTTCATTAATTTTATTCATCTCGGCTCGGACGTCCACTCTGCTGAACCTGCTAGGCCCCTAGACGTCAAGTCAAAGTCAAAGTCAAAAACCATTTATTCTGTATAGACCATTAATACGGAACTTACAAAACGACTTTTACAACCAAGCCGCCTTGGCATACATCTAACAAATGTATGCAACTAATGAAGGTTCATCTAAGTTAAAAGACGATCCTTACTTAAAACATAAACAATATTTACAAACAGTTACTAGGTAAAACTAAATGTTGCAGTTGTGAGCAGCTAATAAGTCGGTAACGCAGTTACCGTTTTAAATGCGATATTGAAAGTACGTGTGTTACGTCCTTAGTTGCCTACCCACATTTATTTATAATTCGACTGTTTGCTAAATATAGGACTAGGCTCATTATGTACTTAACATATTTTAGGCATTGAAGATTCTATAATATATATGAGTTCTGGCCGATTAGTTGTTAATCTTAAGATTTTTACCTTGTATTTTAATACCATTGTATTATATTTTGTTGAATATATAGAGTAAATGATATAATATATACATTTCATTTTGTTTTATTTGTGTCTATCACATAACGAATAAAACAAGTGTAGTAGGTAACTACATAAAGTTTTGATATTCTGATAGACGACAGTCGCTCCCACAAAAGCCTCATAAGCAAAATATACTTCAATCCAAAATATTCGCGTATCCACCTTGGATAAGCGAACCTCAGGCTGCGTGATGAAAGCCTCGGATGCAACCAGGAACTTAATTTTAATTCACCATCATTGTATCCTCTCCGTTTATAACAATTTTTATCTAAGTTTTAACCACAGACATATACGATAGGTTTTAACGTACTCGAATTAATGGTATGGGCCTGCCAATAGCCTCAAGCATAGACCAATATATAAACAATAGACTGACAATCCCTAGGAAAAATTCGTACTTCGATAATTAATAAGCTAAATAGTTGTTTTTTTATTAACTAGATTTCGCTAAGGGCATGAAATCGTAAATTTCAACGATATTAAAATTAAATACATACGAACCTTAATTTTTTGTCCCTTTACAATCGTAATGCAAAAATAGATCATTAGATGTCACTTAGTATTTTATTTTATTCTCTTATGCTTTTGATTTATAACATGGACCAATAGTAAGCTATGTTGTTTATAACTACTTATTATTGTTTCAAACGAGGACACCGGAAGCCGGACCCGGGATGATTCCGCCCACGAAACTTGGGTCACTTCATCAATTTCCGCAAATAAATACCTAGTTACTTTAGCTTATTTCTACACCAGCTTTCGTCCGCGGGGTACTTATAATACATTTAAATATTTCTTCACGGTTCAATAGTTGACAATTGTACTTGATGCAGTTCAATAAAAATTAATATTAAAGCAATAATCTATTTGGCAGCGCCATCTAGATATAGCCCGGATTCGAGCTTCTCCGGCCTACGGCCTTTTCCAAGGTGTTGTCACTCTGTTTATTATTGGTCTATGCCCCAAGAAATGATGGAATAGAATAACGTGGCCGTGTAGTGCGACGGTAGATTATAAAAGTGCCCTTAAAACTACTGTTTAATTTATCTCACACCTGTGTTTGTCCTCTTCTAGAACATGGTATAAAATAACAGAATTATTCAAAATAAAACATTTAATTTCAACATCACTTTTATTTGTTGGCTTTACCAGCTTGATAAGTTACAATCGTTAATACCCACGATCAATCGAATAGTGACTGGTTTACAGCTTGATAACACCACGAGAGCCCTGACTAACTATGCGGCGGTTTACTATCTCAAAACTTACACAATTCTTCAAGCAATACACATCCTTGCATAAGAATGGAGATTTATAAAATAATTTGCGTATTGAAGATCTTCCACTATATGCACTGCATTGAATATGTAATTTAATAACTTAAATGTTATTTCATTAAAGATTTGAATCAATCACAATATACACAAATACCCGTATTGCAAATAAAAATAGTAAACGCAATAATAAAAGTTAATTTACAATTTTAGATTTTAAAAGATAAAATGACAATTTTCATCGGCATGACATGTAATGCTGACAACTGTACATATTTAATATGGTCTGAACATCATATGCGCTTTATGAACACAGATCTATAGTTGTTTCATATTTAAGCAACGTCCTCTTTAAAACTCATGAACTCGTTGACATTTCTTGTGTGTAGTGTTAAGTAGACATGCAGATACACTTATACATATTAAGATCGCTGAAGATACTGAACAAAATATGAATACACACATTGAATTGGTGCAGAAAGCTGTTAAGATGGGCGATGTGAGAAATTTGCAAGCACATGGTTTAACATGTCGATGTAATATTTCACTTGACTTCATTTGGTTATTGATTGAATCGTTGAAATCTATAAAACTATAACACACACGTTCATAGCCAAAAAACGATAATATTCAGGTTCATCTTAACCACAATTGCAAAAAAAAACAATTGTTCGAAATATTTATTCATGTGATTTCTTAGTCGAGCAAGAAATTCTTCCCTATGTGCGTCTACATCTATACATGATGAATATTGCAGAACAGTCAATTCGTCAGTTTAAGGTATACCATTTTAATATTATTTGTACATAAGAATTAGCTGAAAATTTATTGATTAAATATGTGTTTTTAAGTTATTGCTATTATGTAATGATCACCAAAATCAAAAATAAATATTGTAAGTAAATACAAAGTGAAGAGAAAATCTAAGCATGCAGCGGATTTAAAATTATAAATTGTCGAAAATCATTTATTTATATACATTTACACCTCTTCATCTGGGGCTTACTGCGATAAATAGTTCTCTAATTGCTTCTGTTCCTACATGCCTCCCATATTGTCTTCTGTTCCAACAGGGACTCTGTACATACCATAAAACCTTTCATATCTATCCCATCGGTGTAGGCGAAATATATCCATACTACAGCTGTTACCCGCGGCTCCGCGTGGATGTTGGTTATCGCGATCAAACATAGCCTATATCCTTTCCCAAGCTCTAGTCTATCTCTGTACTAAATTTCATCAGGTTATGCTCGAAAATGACGAACCTTCACCCCCTATTTGAACCCCTTCAAGCCTTTTTCGCAATAAAGGTGACATTCAAGCTTTAGTCGTCAAGCTCAGTAAGTGGCTTGGGCGTGTGAAAGTGTAACAGACAGACAGACTTACTTTCATTTATGATTATGGATATGGATGTAATTATTAGTTATATACTTCGTCAAAACTCAATTATAAACAAATATTATAAGTTACAGTCCAAAACAACGACATTTCGTCAGCGTTTAATGGTTCACACGAAACAGGCTATGCAGCCTATTGCCGTTAACCCGGATACTTTTCTTGAAATTTTTTTGTCAGATAAACTCAATTACACTTTTTGCCCAACCCGTAAACCGAACTCGTTATACTCGTTATTTGGTAGTAGGAATTCTTTATTGCCCTGCAACGTAATAATTGCTTGCGAAAACCCGTGCACATGCAAATTGTCTACCTCGCCTATCAAAACACTTTTAAAACAATTACAATTTATTTTGTAACTTAATATGAAGAGAGAATTTAAGTGGACCAACTTAAGCTTTGGTTTTCGTCCCCTATATTACAAATAATTTTACCAAATATCTTCTTCAAACAACTGTTTATGCAACTGAATGCTAACACTACTATTATAGTATTCATAATAATAATAATTTATCACAATAATATTGTTTACAAACGCATCATATCAAAGCCGGCGGGTTTCTTTTTTGTAAAGTAAGATTCAATGGTATGTTGTCTTCGGGATCTGATGAGCTTTGGGTTTGCCTTCCGTTCAGCGGTGAGAGAAGGCTTGGCCGGGAGCTATAAGATGATTCTGCTCTGTCAAAATTTATATCCCTAGTGCCCGGAACCGATTCACTATCAGACCTATTATTAGTTGCAGCAACATTCGAGAAACTACTTAAATTTGCACTTGAATTTGATTCATCTGTATTTCTAATAAGACTACTATGTATAACATTTACAACACTCTTCAGTCTTCTATTCTCGCGGCTGTCGCGCCGCCTTCGATTCCTATTCCGTTCCTTGCAGGATTTACGTTTTTGGCTACTCCCTGTACCACTAGTGCTCGGCTGATCTAATGCACTCGAAGTTTGATCTGGTGATATTCGTTCCGCAGCTAAACTTCTTTCAGGAGTACGAGGTAGCGATCGTTCACGAGATGCAGCTCGCTCCGTTGGTACAGCAAGGTCAGAAGGAACCGATCGTTCAGGAGGTACTGTATTTTTATTTGAAGATTTTACTCCCTTTCCTGAGTGCGATTTACGCGTGTTCCGTTTATCACTTTCAGGGTTAACTTCATTCCTGCTCTCTTTGTGTTGAGACTGTGAAGATCGTTTCTCTCTTCTCCTTCTGTCCCTCGCAGCCGTGCTCGATCTTTTCTTGTTTTTTCTAGATTTTGGCTCTTCGTCGGTCGAGGAGAACTCTGACTCGGTGGTACTTTTTAAATATAAGGGAGCCCATGACCGTTCGGGGTCTTTCTCGGGCGTGTAGCGCGACATGCCGCTGGAGGACGACGAATCATCGCTGCGCCGGTGCCGCCGCTGCCGTTTGGGCGGGCTCTGCACGAATGAGCTGTCACTGTCCGACTTTCTGTCGTCGTTGGCTTGTGTCCTGTGGCGCTTCAATGTGACCTTTACGGGGTTTGAGGGTTGGTCAACAAATTCTTGTACAATAACGTCACTGTCCGAACCGAGTAAGTCCACTATTTCGGGGGTTCTATCCTGCGGTGGCTTAATGTACCCCACAACCATGACTTCTGATGAGTTGTCGTCGGAGTCCGATTGTGATATAGTTTCGATAGGTATAACATTATTACTGGTGGTCGGTTGTGAAATGTAACTTTGCGGGTAAACGGGTGCCGGTACCCTGGAAGGTCCCGGAGGCGGATCGGCTGGACCCGAGCTTGATATCATAACGATGTCAGAGTCTACAGTAGCGTCGGAGTCGGAACTCGATATAACTTCGTTGACCATGGTTGATATTCTAGTGTCAGTGGTGTACTGCACATTACGGTCGTATCCTGCCATGTCATAAGGAGTAGAAGCGAAGCAATACAACTCATGTAAGAAGTGCTCAGTTCTGTCTCCAAAGTACCGTTGCATAGATTCCCTAAATTCTAACGAATTTATGTGATGCTGGGGTAGTAATTCCAAAATACGCGCTATTACGTAGGATATGTGGCCTAAATTTTCATTGAGTAAATAATGGAGCTCCCTATTTAGCCAAGGAACGAGGCGATGCATCTGTGTGCTGTTGTAACTAGAAACAAAATACAAAAAGAATGTTAGTACATATTAACATCTGAAATTTAGCTGACAATGTAATCTGTTTCAAGCTGCCACATCCATCCTCTCTCGAAATTTGGGCTACAACTAGATCCCATCTTAAAGGACGACTCGCGATACGGCGAGGTATTAATTGGCTATTAATCTGTCTTCAAATAATTGTACCGCTACACACGTGTACACATACAGTTTACGAAAAAATTTACCAATATTATTATTGTGACATGTGTCTATTTTATTTCCAGATTTGTGCAATTCCATATTGGAATTCGACCGAAACCGTACTATTACGGCTTTGGTCGATCTCGTACCGTAAACACTTATTTTTTTAAGTCTTCAGAGGTCAATTCTTGGGTGTTTAGTCTTATAACTACATGCTAAGAATAATGTCGAATTATTTCACTGGTGATTGGGGTCATCTAGGTGGACTGGTTCTGAGATAAAATAAAGAGACATTAAATGCCACCTTGTTCACCCAGGTGCAAAAAGTGGAATTACCCACAAAGGGTACCACCACAAAATACTTCCCAATACTAGGTAGAAACCTCTTAATTGAACGGTACGAAATAGGCGACTGCTCCGTCACCATTTCGGGAACATAATATTGGCAAACGAGGATATTGTTGTGATACATCAACAAATAAATAACCTAAATGCGCGTCCGTATACTTGACCAGACTATTTTAACCATTAATACTGACAGTTAGCCTCGTGTACAGGATAATTGTTTGTATTAATGGCTACGGTGGTGCCGAATGAACAGTGACGCTAAGCCTCAAATGGCGTTCAAGTAACCTGTTTTTGGCCTGCCGCTAGTCAAGAGCATCGCACATATTTCGCGAATTCATACCTTCTGGACAAGGTCTAAGTTTACCTGTACACATGTACTAACAAAGTGATAAATACCTATAGAAGGCAGGGGAGCAGTCTCTAAACCTGCCGGTGAAGTCGGGCAGGGGCCGCGCCCACAAGTTGTGGCGGTACACGGTCCGGCGAAAGGAAGCGGGCGAGCGACGGCGGCAGGCGGGCGGCGCGCGTGAACCGGGCGGGAACACGTCTGCCATGAACGGGTAGTGCCGTAACAGTTGCTGGATGGCGATCGTCTCCCGCCGCGGCAGGGTCAGTGTTGTCCTGTCCGCAACAATCATATCAGTCAATATCACACAAGTTGTCATCATCCTCATAGCGATTTCCGAGTTGTGTCAAAAGTTTGCACTTTACAGCCCGATATCCGCTTGTTGTTTTTAATTGGTATTTTGGTTTTTTCCGGGAGCGACTTGCAGGTGAGGTTGGTTTGGGCCTCAAGGATGTTAGTAGGGCCTTGTACACCCATATCATAAAAGGTGTAGTAAGATTTCGGTTTTAGGAGATTAATGTATCTTAGTACCAACCAACAAGAGAATTGATCTGAACTACAATTTATTTTCACAAAATCATTGTAATATAGAGACACCTATAGTATACTGTTAATATGCAAGCAGCAAACAGTAACGGCTTCTTAATAATGCGGTTCAGCCTTTTCTTTTTCCCCTACAGTCTTATAAATTATACAAGGCTTTGCAATGTTCTCCTTTGGAAATATGCAATGGAAGTACATATATTCACGCCTGTATATATTGCAAAGTTATAGGTATCGGCTATCGTTTTGGACAAATGTAAGCCTATTGTCGTTAATAGAGCGCTTTGGGATTAAATGATGAAAAAAAAAACAATTACCTCTATGGATACTACTAGATAAGCTGTTTCGAACAAAAATTGTGTCGCGGCTCAGGAGTGAAGCGAGAATGAGGTAGCAAAGACTATAATTCCAATTACTATAATTTCATTAGCTCATTTAGATAAATGGGACGCCTATCCGTATAAACATACTGTAGCTATTTGTAGTATCATCTGTATGACAGCTACAAAAAGTTGCTGGACATTTGATAGCAACTAAGTGATCAAATTTTTTGTTCTGTATAACCAGTCTATGTCTTTGTTCTGCATAGAATTCATTGAAAAAAAAAGAAGGATGTAGAACGATGACAAATTGATGAGTCATCGTCATACGTTTAATAATATATAACTATTGTGAAAGAGTGGATACGTTCGGAAATATTGATATGATTTGGCGCCTAGACTATCAACTAAATCTGCGATATCACGTTTTCTTAAGCAATTTCAGCGAAAATTTAACTAATTGATAGGTATGCTTTTAATTTTTAATAAAGCCCACTCTAGCAGGTCAAATCAATGATAGCTTATTCGCCTATCTCGCGCATGAACTAATCATACCAGAAATATGATTTCTGTCATACAACGCGGCACACTTTTGACATTGGGATGGTGATAGGTGTGATAACACATCTACTCTATTTTAATATAGGTTAGCTTATTGGGTCAAATTGCACACATCATTAGTAGTACATATATAATATCCTCTTAAACTTAGTCAATTAAATGTGTTCAGATTGGGTTCACATTTGTAGTAGTTAATATACTGACTTGGTCATGTTTAACCCTGTCACATCTCATGAGGCATCAGTGACATGATACTTAGCACAGATTATGACAACTTATCTATTAGTTACATACTACAGTTTAGTTGGAAGTAAATAAAAAAAAAAATACGCTGAAATTTCTCAGGTACCTGTATCTAAATCGGTGAGTAGCAGCAGTGACTCTGTCAATGTCGATCCTGCTGCTGGACTCTTCATTCTGGCGCTGCACCACCAAGTACTCCTCATATTGATGATTGGAGCGGACATTGTGTATTATTGAACGAAATGCTTGTTTACACAGTGGACACTCTGCTTTAACCTGCAATTAAGTATATAATGTTAATATAGAATAGCAGTGCAGATGTTTTCAAGTTTAGTTTAAAAGTCAAGAGGGGCTAATAGCTAACTTGTAAATGAATAGGATAACAAATTGCAAAGTTAAGCAATCTTAGTCAGGTCAGTTTTATTCTTAGTATACTTCCATATACCCCTTCATGCCTCGGAGATGTTAAGCCGTCGGTCTCGGTTGCCATACCAACTATAGTAGTCCTTACGGGAAGTTGGAGCCCTAAAAAGCCCGCCAACTGATCTAATTATCTAGTAACCAGAGAACTTCGATGTCGCCAATGTTTATGGAGGTCAGATGGCAGTAGCTTCACGGAAAATATTGAAGTTCAGCTGCTTTGTAGTTAGATTGAAACGCCGACCTCAACTGAGCTGGGAAATTGCTTAGAGGATGATGAGCAGTGCAGAAGTTTTACATCGAGTTACTAATGGTACCAAGTATCAACTTCATCATTATATGTAAAAGTTACTATGGTCATTATAATAGTAACATTTAAATATAATGATACTTTTAGTACCATTAGTAACTCGAATTCCAACTAAGGTAGGGTTGATCACCCGCCAGGTCACCGGCGTCCCCGTTGGAAACAAAAACAAACTCGATGTAAAAATTCTGTACTACTCATTATCTTCTAAACCTGTTCCCAGCTCATAACAGACTAATAGTAATTTTTAGTATTGCTTAATGCATCATTATCATAACAGCATTGGTTGCATCCAAAGCATGCACTCTGGAGCCCGGCGTCTGCTCTACTAGCTTTCTTCCCCTTTCTCCAATTGATTTGGTTTATCTTTACTTTTACGGGCGCCACTGCAGTTTGACCCCAAAACCCAAGAGGATAGCCTATGTCAGAGTCTCGCTTGCTAATCAGCAGGTGTACCGGCAGCAGATGAGTTTGGGGTAGACTTCAAATATCCTGATGGGGTAATATACCTATTAAAAGATCATAGATCTTATTAGGTAGTGTCCAATGGAAAGAGGCCTATTACTGAAGAAAATAAATGGCAAAAACATAATGAATCATGACAGAAATTGTTGAAAATTAATTTATAAGCACTATCTGATCATGGTGAATAGGCTTAAGATCAACATGTTAAATTCAGTTTATAATACCGGGATACAAAAAATTTAAATCTGTGTAAGCTGACATGAGCTAAAAGAGAATTGAAGCCCTGTCCACATATCAAATGGATGGTTAACAGAAAAATTAAAATGTTGCTTCATTTTCTAGTAATATTTTATCACTAGATCTGCAAGGCGAATCGCTGCTTGCAATGTTGAGCTGAATGAGACATTGTGATTTGAAAATCAGATTTTGAAAATTTTTAACAGTGATCATTCCTCCGTGGCAAATCCGATTTTGAAAATTCTTTTCGAACGTCACAACTCTGGACATGCTTTCTGAGCGTGTAAAGTTTGGTCACAGTGTCTCGAGCGGTTATTATGTGTAATTCCATCTAGAATTTTTTTAACGGTGATCATTCCTCTGTGGTAGCATTAATTTTTTCAAAATATATCTATAAACCTTCCTCTGATTGACCTCTTTAATCATGCCAAATTTGGTTCTGATTGGATTAGTAGTTTAGGAGGAGACCTGTGACAAAGAAAATCCTGAAGTCTGGTATGAGGAGCTTTCGCTCGACTTCGTCTCACTCAGCTCAACAAAACAGAAGAAATTAAGTGGGCATTACAATTTAACAATTTGCAGTAGGTACTCTAAAAAAAACTGCTCAGCTCAGATGATGCTATAAGTAACAAATCACTCAATAATTTATATCATACCAAGAAATGGGGAATCTATTCACTAATTTAACAAACCTGCACTTTTATTTAAATTTCGAATGCATTTATACCCAAGAAGATAAGCAGTGTAATTGAACACCTGTATTCAGTTTTCTCAGGCCACTTTTTCCTAACAGATAATCCCAATGAAATGTTGATGGTCCATGAATCAAGCTCTGCCTCTTTTACAGCAGTTGCACTCGCTACCTAGTGCCGACAACTAGAAGCCGTAACATATAACAGCATTCATATAATATAAAATATGTCACATTACCAGGTTCCCATAAGATGGTGTTTGAATTCAAATGCAAAACAATGTTTTGTTAAAATTATTCTCTTTATTCTTTTAAGTTTTATTTAGTAAAATATTTTATCTAAATATTTTTATCTATTAAAATATTTTCAAATATTATTAACATTGCTTTCCTATATAGAAATATCTGCATTTTGTAGATTTTCACCTATGAATTTTTCTTCATCCATGAGTATCATCTGGTATCAACAAGTCTGTCATCATATTATTGACATCTCAATACCAACTATATCACCATACCTAACTCTAGCTGCCCAGATTTATTGGGCAACTAGAGTCCAGACTCTACTTGACTAGGCTAAATGAACAAAGCATGACAAATGCAAATGAAAATTTTCACTTTTTATAGGCATTTACTATATACATACATAGACTAGGGAAAGTCAATATTTATTTAACCATGATCTTGTGTGCTACCTAAAAACTTAGGAAAAAAAATTTTAAGTTATACCTAGCAATTTCTATTAGGTTGTCACCAGTTACATTCTAGATTAGTTCAGGTAATAAGCTTATTGTTATTTATGTGACTGTTTTAGGTATGTTATTTTTTTCCACATTGTGAAATGTGGAAAAAACAATTGAATTCATGACACTGTATATGTATTTTTGTATATGTGTGTATTTTTTCATCGTCAGGTAATCCTGAAGATTCTAAAATACACACGTAATTGTTCAAGTTTCCACTTCCATCAGCACTCCCGAAATGCCACTGTTTCTTATTATTTTCAATAGTGACACCAACAACTGGATGGAAAATCCACCTAATCTAATCCGTCAATCCAACTTGTATGGGCCACTTCACCCGATTCCACAAAGAAAAGCTTGGAAAACATAAACAAAAATAATAGAAATTATTTTTTTGAAGTTTTTAGTTAAAGATCTGTATGTTTTATTTAATTTAAATAACTAAAAAAATATGGCAGCCCCGTGTTATCAATGTTTTGTAAATGAAGCACATAACATGGCCAATAGATATATTGATGATGATGCATCTTGGGTGTGCAATACACCTCTGCCTACCCCTTCGGGGATACAGGCGTGAAGTTATGTTATGTTGTGTGATGCATGTAGTCATCTTAAAGTATTTTACCAATTGTCAGAATATGCTTGTAGGAGAAGACATTGTTTAATATACAGTAAATGCTATTTAAAATACTACTCACTTTACTCCAAGTAAGAAGGCATGAAAAACAAAACTGATGAAGACATGAATCAGTAAATGATTTGTTTTTGCAATGACCAAGACATATTGCACAATTTGGTGGTGGTGAGCCAGTACCACTCCCGCGTTGTGGGCTGCTGTCATCACTTTTGATACTGCTGGGATTTGCACCTGAACTGTCATCTTGTGCTGTTGTAGACAATGCATCCAAGTCCATATTTCTGAAGATTACAATTAAAAATACTAAATCTGGGTGCAATGTGTGTGAAATGATTTGAGTTAAAATATTATAAGTAGAAAGAAATAGAATTGATTAGAAGATAATAGAGAAAGAGGTGGATATAATGTATATGCCAGGTTTATAAATTATTTAACTATTACATATCAGAAAAAATAAACAAAACAAATGGAATAGCCATTTGTTTTGTGGTTTATATTGAATCATAATGGAAGATTGATGTTTTCAATTACTTATTTTTATTTCGGCTTCTTATTTTAATTCATCTATTAAGTAAGTACATATAAATATAAGTGATCAATGGAAATTGGAATTAACATACCTGAATGCATTCTAAAAATTGACAGACTGGTGTTTCATCTGTACATTGTTATCGTTAGGTACTTACATAGAATTCATATGAATACTGCAAAACAGTAGGTAGATACTAATGCTTATAAAATGGATGCTCATCAGATGATAATACTCACGCACAGACGATATGTATGGTTTTGACTAATTTCTGATGAATTATGACGTGACGAGGGACGACTGGGACGAGATACTTGACTTCGATCACCGACGTTTGATTCAAAAATTTTATTATTATGTACTATTAAAATAATGCTGAACTAGGTTTTACAACAAGAACAAGTCCAAATAATCATGATTATAATAGTTACAGTGTCGAAGCTACTCTTAAAAGCATGAGTAAACACAAAATTAACAAGGCATTATCATTTTATAGTAAACACGTTCACACACATGGACACCATTGATCACTAAAAATGTTCTTTAAAAAATTGATAATTAATTTAATGTACATACTCTGTGGATACCGTCAGACAGACACCACAGATTTTTTTTATTCATTTCTGTCTACGGTTTCTGTGTAGAGAACAGCACTTACTCTGTTCATAGATTGCTGGAAAAGGAAAATTGTTTGCTTTTGCTAGGTCTAGTGATGTACGTGTTACGTGAAGATACTACTATGTTCCTACTCTACCTACTCGTCTGAAGTTGGACTCATGTTCGTTTATCATTTTTATATTAAAACCTTTGTATAAATGTAATGTTTGAGGACTATTAAACTATCTTTCAACGTAACAAGTCGTTTCCTATCATTCTCAGCAGCAGTCTGAAGATAGTGGCGCAGGAAAATTAAGTCACTCACGCAAGTGCAACTGCTTAAAATTTGATTGTGATTTTTGTGGTACTCCTAATTCTAGGCACCATCTGGCTCATATGCATTGCCGGTTTTAGCACTACCAGCGCCCTGGGCGAGATTTCTATGGCACTGGCACCCCTAAACTGTCGTTCAGACCCTAACGAAGAAAAGGCAAAGAATATTATGAAATATTCACTGGGTGGGCGCGGCAACGCCTTGAACACCTTGCCTGCTGCGGCATGGGAGCGTGCTAGATTTTTGCCATTCCTTTTCCGCCCCCTCTTTGGCGCACATTACCGTCTCCCAAAACAAGTCTACTCTGCCTGCTGTTTCGAGGTCACGCTACCACTCCATCCATGCTGTGCATTCTGTCAGTGTGTCGAAGCGGTGTATCCACGAAAAAGCTCCAGCAATGGTGGCCATGGGCGTTGGTTTCCGAACTATATTATGCAGGAACTCACCAAAATGGGCATGCTTAGTAAGTATCGAGTGAGTGTTTTGATGAGCTCTTCCAATTAATTCCACCCTATCCTTTCTTATCCAGAACACGTTCAGAGTTGAACCAAAGGTTTCGGCACCGTAGCGCCTATGCGCTTGGTTGTCAAGTCGTTCTTTACATTCCTTCATGGGCACCTAGCAGAGTTGAGATCTATCTATATTATAAAGAAAGGCACTAGGATTCAAGCCGCCTGGGCGCCGGCTTGATTTCGCCACATGTTGAGCCTGGGTCTGGATAACCCGGTACATAGCCAAACCCTTTCCTTCCGACTGATGCAGGTGCATTCCGGGCACAGCTGCTTTGGAAGGAACCTGTTTAAGGTGGCTAGGAGAAAATCGAGTCCCACCTGCCACCACTGCGTCTGCAGTGCGGACTTGGCGCAACACTCGCTTAAGGTCTGCCTGGCCTAGGAGTCGCAGCGTCGGACCCTAACTGCAGTCATACCTATACTAGTGACCTCTCGGATCTATGGCCACCAGCGACAGGATTTCACCACGATCGCAACCTTTTGCGAGGACGTCATCTTGTAGAAGGAAGGCGTGTACTGGATCAGGGAGCGAGATCCCTTGTTGATCAAAACCATAGTCGCCATAGACGTTGTAACAGACGCAGGTGTTGAGGAGATTCAAAGATAGAAAAAAACTTAAAATGTGTGTATTTTCTCATATATAAAAAAGAAGAGTGACAGGTCTGCTATGTCATTAAAAAACAGCGCCGTCGGTGGCGCCCGGGAAGGCCATATATCACATATAAAATACTCCTTATTCAATTATAGAGAGCCATCGTCAACATTCTCCCCCCTAGTGTCGGTCTTACCACACTCATCACCGTCGAGTAACAAAGCAACGCGAGCAGCTGATCGTTTCATCACTCCCGTCCTAGTCCTAACATCTACCACCCTTACCCGACCATCATGTCCTGGATACACCGTCTGAACAATACCTTTAGGCCAGTTATTGCGTGGTGAGGACGGGTCTACAATGATCACAACATCCCCTTTTTTCAGTTGTGTTCCTTCTTGATGCCACTTTGATCTGGGAATTAAAGTAGGCAGAACCTCTTTCATCCATCTGCTCCAAAATAAATCAGCTAACCGTTGTGCAACACGCCACTGTTTTCTCAAATATAGATCACCATCATCAAAAACACCTGGAGTAGGTAAGTTAGAAGATGTGCCTATTAAAAAGTGATTAGGGGTAAGTGACTCTACACCTTGCGGGTCCACAGAAACGTGGGTTAAAGGTCGACTGTTAACTATATTCTCGACTTCCGCTAGCAATGTGGTTAGAACTTCTTCCTTAGGCGCTCTTTCTATAAGAACTACTTTCAAAGCCGTCTTAATGCTGCGTATGAGTCTTTCCCACGCGCCGCCCATATGTGGGCTTGCGGGAGCTATAAATCGCCAATTAACGCCCCTATTAAGGGCCTCTGCAGATAAAGCGTCCTCATCTACATCCTTATAAGCATTTTTAAGTTCAGTTGCGGCACCTCTCATATTCGTGCCATTGTCTGAGTAAATTACTTGTGGCCATCCTCTTCGTGCAGCCATTCTGCGTAATGCCATTATGAGAGAGTCAGTTGTTATGCTTGTCACAATTTCAACATGAACGGCGCGCACTGTCAAGCACGTAAAGAGTACCCCATAACGTTTAGGTCTTTGCCTGCCAACACTGACTTCTATAGGCCCAAAAAGGTCAACACCGCATGCTGTAAACGGCCTGTGGTGGTGAGTTAAGCGAGCTTCAGGCAAATCTCCAAGGCGCGGCGGCTTAGCGGTTGTTTTCCTCAATCGACAAATTAAACAACGTGAAGCGACTGTACGAACAGTAGGACGTAGACGTAACAGCCAATACTTTTGGCGTAGTTCATTAATTACTAACTCATTACAGGAGTGCCCTGCGCGAATATGATAGTCCTTTACTATAAGTCTCGCAATGACATCACGACCGTCCAAGATGACAGGCCTTTTAACATCGAAGGACACCTCGTTTGCGGCGTCTATTCGACCCCCTACTCTTTTTTTTTTTTTTTTTTTTTTATTCTTGCATAGTTTGAGGCAACCCCGGCAAGGCGCAGAGCATGGCGCACCGTGGGGTTTAGTTAATATGACCATCCACTTTGGATGGGAAAGTCCCACACACGATCTCCGGCTTTGACCCCGAAGCCGGAGGTGCCGTGCGTGTATCAGTATTCCCCACTTAAAAAAAAAGCAGTACCAGTGTTGAAGCAAGGAGTATTTAGTGATACCGGCATAAATACTCCTTGTACAATTTTTACATAAATTTAAATGTGAGTGTGTCAGATTGTTTTTTTATTTGAGCACTTCAAAGTTGGTTGTTGTCAATAAAATACATGTTTTATCAAACATTATTTTAATAAAGTATTTTCACCTTTGTTCGAACACTTCGTACTCTGCAGAATCTACAGATAGTTGTTAACCATTCGGCTAGGTAGTAGCAACTATCAACCAGCTACCAGCACAAGCACTGTTGTCAATTGTCAACTCTTGACAGTTACAGTTATATATAATAATCTATGGTTACAGTTCTTCGTTGGTTTGAGATTCTTGGCGGGAATTTGAAAAAGTGCGGTTCAAAATTTTTTCCAAATTCTATTTAAATTAAATTTAACACTATTTCTTTGTAAATAATAGTATAAATAGACAAACTTTAAATAAATATAACGTGTAAACAATAAAAATGGACGGAAACGAGGAGGGCGGGGGTAACCCGCCCACCTCAAAAAAGAGACGGCAGCCCGAAGTTCCCCGGGACGTTTCTGGTGCTGGCGGCGGAGATGGTGAGAGTGACTCTTATTTACCATATCGCAAGCCTAATTACAAAAGACTATACCCTGAAAATTCCACTAACACGGAGTTTAAGGTTTTCATTGAAAGCAAAAACATACAGGAAAGACTGGGAAATAAAAGTCCGATTTACTTAAATCATATATTTTCGAATATTAAAGGTGTGGTGACAATAAGGCGTATTACCGCAAATAAAATTGTTGTAATTTTCAAACAGTACAATACGGCTAACAATTTCATAAACAACATCAACTTTCTTGAGAAATATGGAATGAAAGCATATATTCCAACAGCTCAAATTGAAAAAACCTGGTATCATAAGATTTGTACCAGCAAATATCTCAAATAAAGAATTATTCACTAAATTGACTTCTACATACGAAATTATTGCAGTTAGGAGATTTACAAGAAAAGTTGGTCATGAATTGGTAGGAACACAAACTGTTAGCATCACTTTTTTGACGAACTCATTACCTGAAAGTGTACAATATGATTTATTCTCATACAGAGTTTTTGAATATGTTTCTCCTCTTCGACAGTGCTACAAATGTTTTAAATTCAACCATTCTGCGAATATTTGTAATGGCAAACAACGTTGCTCTATTTGTTCAGGTGAACATTCTTATAAGGAATGCAGTAGACCAGATACGATTTGCTGCATAAATTGCAGTGGACCTCATTTGGCCATTTCTAAACTATGTCCCATTAAAATGAAGAAAATTTTAGAAAAGAAAAATAAAATTACATATGCAAGTGTTGCCATTACTAAAGAGAATACTGACTTCCCTCCTCTGCCATCACGCTCTATCCCTGTAAATAAAAATGTGAATAGTGTAAATAATGTACCTAAACATGTAAATAAACCTGTAAATGAATCTGTAAATATTAAGCCTATCACACAGACCGTAAATATTAGCGATATAAAATCGCAAATAATTGGAAACAGTGATGTACTTATGGCCCTGGTACACACACTGGTTCAAATAGGTAATAAAAATGATAACGAACCTATTACTACGACATTCATTAAAGATATACTCATTAAAAATCTGTCAACATAATGGATACACAATCCTGTGAAACACCTTCTCTACGTATTGCGCAATTTAATGTTCAAGGAGCAAATCATAAAAAACCTCTTCTTACCAAATTCTTGAATGAAAAAGATATTGATATTTGTTTAATAAATGAGACATGGTTAAAAGACCATCAATCTTTTTATATTTCTGGTTATAATTTTTACAATAAAAATTCCAGAAACCCTCGTAATGGTGTTGGAATATTAATTAAGCCACATTTGAAACACAATGTTATAAATACTACTTTTTATGAAAGTATACAAACAATAGCTATAAGTGTATATACAAAAAATACTACTTTGTCTATTCTTTGTGTATACTGTCCTCCCTCCAGTGGGCACATAAGAATGAACAGATTGCGCAATATTATAGGAGATTTACCAAAACCTCTTTTAGTAAGTGGTGATTTCAATGCACATCATATTGCTTTTGGATGCCTGTCTACCAAAAGTCGAGGCCAAAACTTGTATGATATAATTGATGAATGTGATTTATGCATTCTGAATAATGGTAGCTTCACTACAGTAAATTACCCTACACGCAATCCCTCAGCAATAGATGTAAGTTTTGTTAGTACACACTTGGCCCCACTTTGTGAATGGTCTGTGCATGACGATGCTATGGGTAGTTATCATTATCCAACAATTACGAAAATCACAATGTGCATTGAAAGATACACAATCAACAAACATGCTGATAGATTTTTATATCATAAGACAGATTGGACTAAGTATAGAGAACTCTCTAAGTCAGTCTTCCATGACATGATGGTTAGTGAAGAGAACCCAGTGAAATCTTATGAGGAATTTTGTAATCAGCTTGATAAACTTAAACAAATGGTGGTTCCTAGATTCACTAGGACTAACTTTAGAAGTAGACCACCAGCTCCCTGGTGGAACGATATATGTGAACAAGCCGTCATTAAATCTTATGAAGCACTGAAACTTTACAGAAATGATTCAACAGTACATAATTACATCAACTATAAAAGATTAGATGCTTTAAAGAAGCGCACCATAAAGGAGCAAAAAAGAATCAGTTGGAATAGTTTTTGTAACAGTTTCAATAGAACTACTCCCATCAGTGAAATCTGGAATCTCATTAAAAGGTTTAAGGGTATCAGAACTGGTAATAAGTCATATAAAGATGAATTTGTACAACCACTTTTAGACAAGCTGTCAGATAATATCAATATAGTTGACTCAGATTCATTAGACAATTATTTTAATACCAACAATGAAAATCCTCAATCAAGATTTTTATTGGATCCTTTCTCATGGTCTGAATTTTTAATAAGTATACAATCTAGGAGAAATACTAGTCCTGGTTTAGATGATTTCCCATACTTATTGATAAAACATCTACCAGAATCCATACAAAAGTTATTTTTGAATATTCTTAATAGTCTCTGGCATAAAAAGTTAATACCAAGTTCATGGAAAACTCAATGTGTCATACCTATACTTAAACCAGATAAACCACCTGAACAAGCTAGTTCCTATCGTCCAATATCGTTATCATCATGTCTTGGAAAGATATTTGAAAACATGGTGAAGTCTCGCCTTGACTGGTATGCAGAATCTAATAGTGTCATTCCTCATGTTCAATATGGATTCCGTAGAGGACGAAGCTGTACTGACAGCTTCATTTCGCTTATATATGACCTGGAAAATGCAAAAGACAATAAATTACACACAGTTCGTGTATTTCTAGATGTGCAAAGTGCATATGATAGTGTGGATCCTGGCATACTAGTGAAGGTATTGAGTAATGCCGGTGTACCTGGACAATTGTGTAAATGGGTTTATGATTTCCTTAAAGACAGAATATTATATGTTAGGCACAACAATGTCTTGCATGGACCTAGAAATGTATCAAACGGTACTATGCAAGGAGCAACATTGTCACCCTTGTTGTATAACTTGTATACTTGTGAAATATGTGAATATGTAAATACAAAAAATCTAAATATACTTCAGTTTGCGGATGATTTAGTATTGTACAGTACAGATCTAAATTTAACATTAGCCATTCAAAATGTTAACACTGGTTTAATGCGGTTAAATCATTATTATCAGCAGAGATTAAATTTGAAAATAAATGCTGCCAAAAGTAGTACCATGATATTTGGTAAGGATACACCAACAATTGATGTAGTTTATAATGGTGATATTATTCAAAGAGCTCCATCACACAAATTCTTAGGTATTCTCATTGACCAGAAGTTATCTTTTGAAGAGCATATTAAAAATATATCTAGAAATGCATTAAAAGGTGTTAACATTTTAAGATGTCTAGCAGGTATTGCATGGGGTGCAGATCCCAAAATACTTTCAGTGTTATACAAATCAATAGTAAGAAGGCATTTTGATTACAGTTCTTTAGCTTATTTAAATAGCACTCATACACATAAGTTAGATATAGTACAAAACAAGGCTTTGAGGATCATATCAGGGGCAATGTGTTCGACTCCCATAAGGGCCATGGAAGTCGAAACAAATGTTATGCCTTTGATATTGAGACGACTTATGCTTGCAGAAAGATACTGTCTTAAACTATTGTCATCAAATAATTTCCAAATTATGAATAGAATCATACCTCACCTGATCAATATAGATGGTTCACTGGCTACACCTACTGATCTTCTGACAGGTACATCTCCAACTTTGTGCCGGATTTTCCTAGAAATACAATCTCATGATTCAAACATCAAAAAACATTCTCACTGGCCTTGTTACACTCATTCGTTTAGTAGTATAACACATCCTATTATGATTTTATCAAAGTCTATTGCTAAGAATTCTGACTTGCTAGCATTCCTAGAAGAAAACAAGTATTATACAATCTATACTGATGGCAGTAAAGGTAATGATTATGTGAGAAGTGCAGTATATGATCCCCAAAAAGATGTTGCTCAAAGCTTTGTACTAGATCAGGGGTCTCCAAACTACGGCCCGCGGGCCAAATCCGGCCCGCCAGTGTCATCAATCTGGCCCGCGACAACCAATGATTTATTGTCATCAATCTGGCCCGCGACAGCCAATGATTTATTGTTGTTACTATTGCTGTGATAAGTTGAAGAAGAAAACACAGAATGATAATTACTCGGTTTAGTTACTTGCAAGGTAAAACTTAACGACAGAAATGATGACACAGAAAACTTAAGTATCTAAGTTTAAGCATATTGTTACGTGCGCGGGGTACAAATTAAATGCCGTTTACACAACAAAGAGGTTTATTCGCTCACCACAAACTAGACAACTAAATAACTAGCACACACAGTACTCTTCAACAGTTCCAGTCGCTCAGCAGTTCACAGTAGTCCACAGTAGTTCCTTAAGTCGCAGGTATAACTCTCTTGATTCACTTCGGTAAGATGTGTTCGCTTTCACTTTCGAAAATTAACTGCCTCGTGTCGATAGCCGGGCGTCCTTTTATAGCTCTTAATAAGCGGGGTAGAATATTCCGGAAGGTACTAGGGCGTTCGAGAATAGTAGGTATTTACTGGGGCGTTCGAGAAAATAAGTACCTACACAGTCGTGCCGACGATAGAGGTGAATGCCCTTTTTATCGCGATTTGTAGGTAAAGTTGGTATAGGTAGACAAAAGGGCGTGTGATTTTGTATTGACTTTTCTGGATTTTTCTAAACGGATCGATAGAGTACTTCGACATTAACAATGCGTTTTAATTTCTAGAAGATTCGATCAGTAGTTTCCGAGATATCGACGATCGTTGTAACAATATTAATAACTAACAAATAATTGAAATGAACCCCACTAATCACAGTAAAACAAAAACACTAATGAGATTTATGTAATTGTGATTTTCCACCGACAATAGTTTGTAGTTGTGGATCAATTTTACTTGTACTAATTATCAAAAGAGATTTAAGATTCTCATCGGTTAATTGAGATCTGTAAACATTCTTTGTGTACTTCATCTTGGAAAACGTTTTCTCACACAAGTAAGTAGTACCAAAAACAGAAAATAACCCACGAGCAAATTTATGCAAATTATCAAATTGTTCCAGTGGAAGACTCTTATAAAATTCCAGCAAAGATGAATTTTGATACTTGTTCTTAACCATATCACTGCACTGTAAATCAATAATTTCCATTTGGACTTCCGGAGCCAGGGTTTCAATGTCAGAATCAAAAGGATTTTGAAACAGCTTAATTTCATTCGCAATGACATCAAAATCTGAGAAACGAGTATCAAAATTTATCTTCAAAGCACTCAAAGTTTCGATTGCAAAATCGACGGGAAATTCAGTCTCTGTAGTGTGGCTGAATATTTCACATGTTTTAAAATGTGTGAATTTTTTTTTACGTAATTGCGATTGAAATAGTATTATTTTCTGCCTGAAGGATTTGATATTGGTGTATAAATCAGGGAGAAGCTGATTTTCTCCTTGCAACCTCAAATTCAGTTCGTTCATATGATTTGTCAAATCGACATAGAATGCTAACTTCCACATCCATTCACTATTTTCTAAATCGGCAAAAGGGCGCTGCTTCTCATTTAAAAAAATTTGGATCTCTTCTCGAAGTTCAAAAAAGCACATAAGGACTTTTCCGCAACTAAGCCAGCGTACGGCAGTATGATATGGTAAGTCATTTTCTCCAATCTCTTGAATAAACTCGCGGAATTGTCGGTGATTCAGCCCAGTGGATCTGATGAAGTTAACAACTGATGTGACTGGTTTTAGAACTTCAGACATATCCAAACATTTCCCGCACAAGGACTGTTGATGAATGATACAATGTAAGACTAATGGTTTTGAACCACCATCATTATCTACAGCCTTTGACACAAGTGCAACCACTCCTTTATTTTTACCACACATATTTTTGCCTCCATCAGTTGTTATAGATTTCAAATTTTTCCATCGAAGGTTCTTTTTAATAATGGCATTTTCAACTCCCTTAAAAATATCTGCCCCAGTTGTCGTACCGTGAATACTATCAATATCAAGAAGTTCTTCATACATTTCATAGCTTTTATCTACTCCGCGAATAAAAATCAACACCTGAGCAGTATCTGACACATCCGTTGACTCATCCAATGCTAGAGAAAACCACTCAAGATGTCCATTTTTGTCAGACAGTTGAGATGATATATTTTCTGCGATGACTTGCACCCTCCGAGCCACAGTGTTTGCTGACAAACTGATACTTTTAAATAAATTTACCTTTTCGGGGCATATTTCTTCGGCTACTGCAATCAAGCATTTTTTTATCATTTCTCCATCGGTGAATGGTTTGCCACGTTTTCCAATTTCAAGAGCCACACGAAAGCTGGCGCGAGTTGCAGACTCTTGTTCAGTATTCGCTTTGGTAAACAAACATTGCTGCGATTTGAGTCCGCGTTTCAAAGCTGAAATTTTTTCCGTCCGCAAACTTCCTGTATACTTGGAGTAATTTTGAAGATGTTTCGATTCATAGTGTCGTTTAATGTTATATTCTTTGAGAACAGCTATGGTTTCATTACAAATTAAACATATCGCCTTATTACTGGACTCAATCACAAAATACTGAAAGTTCCATTTATCTTGGAACGTTCTGCATTCACTGCGATTTTTCGCTTCTTTTCCATACTAACAAATCACACATAAAAACAATAAGTAAAATCAAAATACTTTTAAGCACGGGTGTTACTTTATTTCACAATAGAGATAGACAGTTTCGCTTCCTTCGCCTTTCCTACGCAGACTGACTCGCGGTACAGTTATTCATCACTACACCCCTCTGGGGTGCGTGGACTCGTGTCGTCAGGCGCTAGGCCTCTGCCACGAAGAGTTCTTCTCCTCCTCTCAATAGAGGAGGGTCTTTGGGCCGGGTTGTAGTCCCATTTTCAGCGTGGGCCGGAACTCCCTCTTCACGCCGCTTCGGCGGACGCCCCAGCCAGGTGAGATGACCGGCTACCCGGTCAAAGCCCAGCTGAGGGCGTACCTGCGACAGAAGCGGCGGCTGCTCGGGGTCCCGGCGCCTTGGTTTGTCTTCTTATATTGATCGTCTGCCTGCTTGCCCGCCCGCGCTAGCCACATAGCGCAGGTATCGCAGGGGAGTACGCGCGAATGTCGGCTGCGGAGGACGGACTCGCTGAGGACAGACGATCGGGTTATGTACACGGTGATAAAATATACAAATATAAAAAAGTCAATGTTGAGGTGAGGCCGCCCGCTCTGCGAACCGGCTAGGTATCGATTCGCAGAGCGCGGCGGGCCCGCAGCTGTTGCCGCGGCGGGACGTGCGCGCGCGCAGCGCGGCCGGCGCTCGGCGCTACGGCCGTGCGCACACTGGCCTGCGATGCGGCGCGCTTGGAGGCGGGGCCGGCGGGGGCGCGCCAGACAGCGCGGCGCCGCCGGCTCCGCGGGACGCTGTGTGATGATTTAGTGTGCTACTGCGGTAGCACACAAGCGGCGCTTGAGTTTCTCCGCTAATCGTGGGAGTCTCAGCGTCATGTTGGGGGTTGGAGTCCTATGTAGTTGTAGGCCCGTCAGCGAGTAGGTCGCGGGGCAGCTTGTGGCGGTCAGGTGGGCGAGCGTGCCACGGCGCCAGTCCGCGGATGTGGCTCCACGCGGACGTGTCGGCGCGCTCGAACATCCTTCGGGTGAGCGACTTCACGAAGTCGTCCAGGCTCTCAACTCGCAAATCTCGTGCGATGACGTCGTTCCTCACGTAGCGCGGCGCGTTCACCACCTTTCTAAGGGTGGCCGACTGCTGCTGGCGGAGGAGGATGCGGCTCGTCTCGCTCGTGAGGGCGAACCAAGCTGGTGCTGCGTATGTGAGCTGTGATCGCACGTACAGCTTATAAATGCTGAGCTTCACGCGGGGAGGGAGATTCGAGGAGAGCGCTGGACGTAGTAGCGCGCGGGTAACGCGCGCCTTCGCGACCACACTGCTGACGTGCCTCTTCATGGTAAGCCGCCGATCCAGTGTGACGCCCAGATACGTCACGGACGGCTTCCATGTAATGGGCTCCATGTGAAGGAGGAGTGGCGGTGGGAGCTTCCTCTTGTTGGAGATGGTTATCGCCTGCGTCTTACCCACGTTCACCGACAAGCGCCATCTCGCGAGCCATTGGGGAAGGAGGTCTAGGCTCTTCTGCATCTTTGACGCGGCGTGTTTAGCGTTCAAGCTAGTCGCTATGTACGCCGCGTCGTCAGCGTATAAGGCCAGTTGCGTGCCCTCCGCAACTGGGATGTCGTCGGTGTAGCATGAGTACAACGCAGGCGATAGGCAGCTGCCTTGCGGTACACCTGCAAGGATGGGATGCAGCGGGGAAATGGCATCTTCCACCGCCACTCTGAAAGTCCGGTCGCTCAGGAACGTGGAGACCACCTTTACGAGCCGGCGGGGCACCTGAGACGTGGCGAGCTTATACAGCAGACCGGCATGCCATACCCGGTCAAAGGCCTTTTCTATGTCGAGGAATACTGCTACGGCGTGTTCGCGCTTGTTGCGCGCTGCGGTAATCCCGTGCAGTACCCTCGACAGTTGGAGCGTCGTGGAATGGTCAGACCTGAACCCGAACTGCTCCGGTCTGGGTGTCACGTGCGGTGTGAGGTGCCTCAGCAGCAGCTGCTCGAACACCTTCGACATTGTCGGCAACAAGGTGATGGGCCGATAGCTTTCGGGCTTCAGTATGTTTTTGCCCGGTTTGGGCAGCATTACCACTCTCCCCTCCTTCCAGATGTTTGGGAAGGACCCAGTGCGCACGATGCCGGTGAACAACCGGGCAAGCGCGGCGACGGTGCGGAATGGTAAGTGCTGGAGTGCGGTATTGGTGATACCGTCCACTCCAGGGGCCTTCCTCTTTTTTGTTCGGCGGATGGCGCGCTGCACCATACCGGGCGAAAAAGCTATGGGGTTCTCATCGGAAGCTATCGGCGACTCGAAGTAGTGTCTTAGGTGTTCGTCAACAGCTGCTACGTGGTCGTGCTCGTCAGACGGGTTCGGCGTGAACTGACGCTCCAAGTGGCGGGCCAGTATGCCCGCCCGGTCTGCTGCTTGGTATCTAGGTGCCCCGTCCTCGTGTAGGAGAGGGCGCACCGGAGCTGGGGTGTTCGTGAGCCGCCGACACAGCTTGTGTATCGACGGCCAATCGTCCCTTATGTGAACTATGTGATCCTCCCAGCTCTCGGCTTGGTAGGTGTAAATCTCGGCCTTCACTCTCCCTCCGAGCCGGTTGAGCTCCGCCTTCATCATGGGGCAGCGGGTCCTTTGCCACTGCCTCCGTAGGCGCTTCTTAGCGGCCATAAGGTTCAATATATGAGTGGGCAGCCGCGGTGGTCGTTCTTGGGTGCGCGGGGACGTTCGTGCCGCTTCGAGAGCGCCCCGGATACACGCGGTTAGGCCCGCTGCCAGCTCGTCAACGTCAGCTGGGGAGCTGATGGGCCGGGTGGGCGTCGTGGTCTCCAGCGTTCCTGAGAAAAGGATCCAGTCCGGTTGGGGACGTGGCGCTGGAGGGGCGATCTGGCTAGGCTGCTGGTCCAGGGTGACTACAACAGGCCTGTGATCCGATCCCAGCTGCTCGACTAAGACCTGTTGTGTGATCTGGCTATTCAGACGGTCGTTATAGACGATTACGTCTAGCACGTCGGGGTCTATAAGTGGGTTGTCCGGGTACCGGGTTGGTACCTCCGGACCCATAACGTTATAGCCCCGGGCTTCGGCGTCTGCGTGTAGGCGTACACCAGCTTGGTTCGCTACGGCGGAGTTCCACGCTGGGTGCTTGCAGTTTAGGTCCCCCGCTATGAGTACGGGAGCGGGGGCGGCGAGCAGTGAGTTGATGTCACTTACATCAATGGAGGAGCCGGGTGGTCTGTAGGCTGCGAATATTCGCGTATGGGCTCCGCCCATATGCAGCTCAACACCCAGCGTGTAGACTGTGTTGTAGTCTGTGTCTGGAATCTGCTGGTGTACGATCCTCCGGCGGATCAAAATAGCCAGACCACGGAAGCTTTTGGGCCTGCCAGATTGCTCGGAGCGTTCGTCCCTCCTATAAACGAGGAATCCCGGGAAATTAATTTTTTCTGCAGGTCCCAGGAGCGTCTCGCTTATGAGCGCCATGTCTATCCTGTATGCCTGCAGTAGAGGGCGGAGGAGTGCGACCTTACCGCGAAGGCCGCGAGCATTCCAATGGAGTACTCTCAACCCGTATCTATCCATTGGAATGTTTAAGCATATCTATTACGCCAGCGAGTGCGATCTGCACTACGTCGGTGGCGTCCTCTCCTTTCTGGAGGGCAGATACTATCTTTAACAAGATGTTTACCGCGGCCTCCAAGATGGGGTTTTTCCCCGTGCCCGCCGGCTTGGCGGACGTTGCCGGCTTAACCTGGGGGTCCACTTCCTGTGTTTGGGCCTTCGCCCTTCTTCCCCGGGAAGCGGGGGCGGCGACCGGTTGAGGGACGGGTTTCGCCTCTCTGGTAAGGTCGTTGCTAGGCTCCGCAATACCTAGCGCCTCTTGAGGACGGGGCCCTTTCCGGCCCCGTTTGCGCTTTCTCCGCCCTCTGCCGGAAGAGGTGGTTCCGCGCGCTGTGGGTTCGTTCGCCGCCGCCATCAGCGATGCACCCTGAGCTTTCTCGCCGGTGGGCTGGGCTTTTACGGGAGCCGGACGTGACTCGCTCGTCGCGGCGACCGTGCCCGCCCTCCTGTTTCGGGCTTCTTTTTTAAAAATCGGGCAGTTTTGGTGATTAGCGGGGTGCTCCCCCCCGCAGTTCGCGCACGTGGCCGGTTCTTCACGCGGGCGCGGGCACTCTTTGGCCAGGTGGCCGCCTCCGCACCGCACGCAGGCCATCGGTCTGTGGCACTGATGCGATGAGTGGCGGAATTTTTGGCACCGATGGCACTGCGCGGGTCTTCGTTTGCCCCGCCAGGCCTCAATTTTCACTCCCGGGATACCGAGCATCTCGGTGATCTCGTAGATCCCGGGAGCGGTCGTGGGAGTCCGCTTCAATATTGCGAGGAGGATGCACCCCGGTCGCCCGCTTCTCGCCTGTATGTTTCTGACATACTCAGGCTCAAAGCCCAGCTCACGGAGCTCGTCTTCCACCTCTTCCGGCGTTGCGTTGCTCGGCAGTCCCCTAATGGCGACCTTCAAGCTTCTCTCCGCAGGGGGGGAGTAGGAGAACCAGGCGATGTTCTGCGCATGGCGGGCGCGCGCGACGAGCTCGCGGGCGCGGGCGCAGGCGCCGGGGCCGCGCGGGGCTCGCGCGCCCGCCCCGCCGGAGTGCGGGCGGGCGCGGGCTCGCGGGACGCGGGCGCGCTCGCGGGGGCGCCGACCTCCATCGGCTCAACCGCGGAGGGAGCCGGTGGCTGGTTACGCCGACGGGTATGGTCACCTGATGGTATTATCGGTGCGTGTTGAGATGGTGCGGTGGAGGTACCGCGGGACCCTGCGAATGGAGCATACGGAGGGCTGGGAGACCTCAAGATCGGCATGCTGAGGCTCGGCGGGTACTGCGGCTGCGCCGGTCTGGTCACTGGAGCTGGTGTTCTGCTGCCTGCGTGACTTATGGAGCCCTGATAAGGGCTTTTTTGACTCTTATCTCTGTTTGAGCCCTTAGAAGGGCTGTTTTCGGAGGACATGCTGTGGTCGGTCCTGCTGCGACTGCTCAGAACGGTCTTCTGGGCGTCCGGTATTCCGCGCTCGGTGCGCACGGATACGTCAAAAGTTGACGTCTCCGCGAGCACCGAGGCGTAAATACAAATGCGGGTATCTGCAGTCCGTGCGGCTCGGTGATTATTTGTAGTGCGGGTGTCTGCAACTAGATGTCGTTAAGTGTCACAATACACAATAATAATTGAAATGCAAAAAAGCGTAAGTTTGCTTAGGTCGCGCACTTTGCGACTATTCTAGTCTAGTCTTGAAATATAGTTAAGGGCAGAAAAATTAAAACTGGTTTGGCCCTTGGAACAAACAGAAAAAATCATTATGGCCCGAAGGCTTCAAAGTTTGGAGACCCCTGTACTAGATAAACAGTGCTCCATTTTTACAGCAGAGGCATATGCAGTTTTTGAAGCTTTAAAATCGATTAGTCGTGTAAATAATTGTAAATATTTTTTAATCTTAACAGACTTAATAAACGTAAATATTATTCAACACGAACGAAAGGAAGAATGTTAATTAATTTTAAATTTGTAACTGTCAAACACACTACTTAAGTTTAAGATAAATGTGCTATTTGCCACTTTGTCTGACCCATAATTTATCGTGGACTTTATGTGATACATAGCGCTATTTAACAGTCGTGAAACGCAACAATAGTGTTTATCCTGCCTTTACGTAACCAATAGCTTATTCGGAACATGTGCAGAACTTATCGGTACATTGTGAAACAGACCCTAAATCTCATAAATAGTCTGAATCACGTAAGTCTTCATTTTAAAATTAATTACATTATATATTTCATTAAAGATTTTGTCTTCCGGTTACATATTATAGGGAAAACAATTGCTTTTATGTGGGTTCCCTCACATAAAGGTATCACTGGCAATGAAATAGCAGACAAAACTGCATATGAAGGGGTCAATGCACTTGACGTCAGAAACGTGGTGCATGTTCCCTATGACCGATTATTATTACGATGTAAATATCTCCTTAAAAAAGATGTGGCTAGACTTCTGGAAAGAGGATCAAAAATGTAAAGGAAAATGGTATGGAAGTATCCAAGAGAACTTACCAAGAAGGCCCTGGTGAAATAATAGAAGTTATATAGTGATACCTCCCGCCGCCACTTGTGTGATTTGCTCAAGAAAAAAAAGTGTTACAGTGCGTTATATAAATACATTAAAAATACTGTGGGGACGATTTAAATAATTAAAATAAAATTGCTGAACAAAGTGAAAATACTGAAATTGAAATAAGACTTGGCTTAAAGGTCTCCGTTACCAGGCCATAAAATATCCAAAAAAAAAAAAAAATCGTTGGTTTTATATCTATGGCTTTACTTGACAGTTACATATTAACTTTTATCAATTGATTATCTAATCATTTAGAGAAATGGGAGTTTTGAAGAAGGTACAACAAAATCTGTATTTATCTTTTTAGACTCATAGTAACCGTCGTGATGGGATGTGTGTGTGACATCAAGGTTAAAGTAAAGTATTAGGGAACACCAATCGTATCTGAAACTAATCAGTTCCTTACAATGATCTTTTAATAAGAGGATAGAAATTACAATCAGTGGTTCCTTACCGATTTTTTATATCTAGATATATTACATGAAAACATTTATTTTAGACCACTGGTCTTTATGGCCTGGCAGTAGCTCCAAATGCCCATCACACTCTTGGCTCACTTTATGGAAAAATATTGAGGACTTTAAAAAAAATGCCAGAAGGTTCGACATACCGGAAATATACTGAGCAGATTGTCAAGGAACGAGCAGCTGTGCTAACTCAGGTAAAAATTTGACTCAAAGCATTGCAGTCAGTTGCGTGTAAGCATCCAAATGTTGATTAACCACAAACGATTGTTTTACAGACCAAAGATGTGTTTGAAATTGAAGCAAAGATAAACTGTGGACAAGCGGAGGAGTTGATTATCCAGGCTGAAAATGAATTAAATTTGGCAAGGAAGATGTTGAATTGGAAGCCTTGGGAACCATTGGTGACTAAACCACCCCAGGGTCAATGGGATTGGCCACCAACCAAAGCCTAAGATTATTAATGATTAGCACCTTTCTATAGTTTAATACAAATTATATTGTTTGAAATAAAATTGGACTTATTTCATGACTTAACTCATTTGAAATTAAATTTGAGGTATATGGGGCCCCACTAAGATCTTCTGGGCCCGAGCCAACCTTACCTGCTGATTAACAGACAAGGCTCTGGTGCAGGCTTTCCGCTTGATGTTGATGGGTCCCATGGCAGTAGCTCCTGCAAAAGTCCAGATAAGCCAAACCAAGAGTAGGAGAGGACCCCAGGGTCCTAAAAGCTCTGGATGCAATTTCATGGGAAGATGATGACCCATTTGAAATTTAAAGATAGTTTAGTAGTATACAGGAAAATACTAGAAATTGGGATAAATACAGCAGAGAATTTAACTTGAATGACAAATAAGACACTGAAATTAAATTTCATTTAATTATAATTAACATATTTCAGTTCAATGAAATATAAAAATGTAATGGAGCAGTGTTATTTGGCACAGCGCATAAACCATTAAGTAATACAAAGCTTGTAACATTTTTGCTAGTACTCTTGTATTTGATTTGACAGAGCCATAACAAGACATAGTTTTTACATACTAACTAAGCCTGGTTTAGTTAACAATCTTGTGTAAACATTATTAGTATTCTTCGTGAGATAATGACATCAAATGAATAGTAAGAGAATAAATAGCTATGTAACAAAAATAATATTAAATATACCTGATATTCACACAATTTATAATTATAAGGCAATAAACCCATTATTGTTGTAGTATTCATTATTTTGTTTCCGTATATTATATTAAAATAACTCCTAGCTATGTTTTTATTTTTCCACTCTTGGCACATGAAATTATAGACAAGAGGATTAAACATACTTTGGCCAAACACTTCACAAAATAAAGATAGTGAATAAACCTGTAAGCAACACTTTAATGTATGTTTAGAAATTTGGTTTTTAAAAATAACTTCATGATTTGATGCCATTATTATCACAACCTAATGTATTTCTTCCTATTGCAAAATAAAAATATTTACATTGTTACTATTTTGAATATTTATAGCAGACATCTTAAAAATACCAAAACAGTGCTTACATAACATTGTGAATAAAGCAGACAATACTGGATACAATTATAACCATTATATTTTATATATTTACAATCATTGTCATCAATGTTTTACATTGTTACCATTTATTAGGAAGAAGGCAGCTATAACATATTTATAGCAGACCTCTCCTTAAAAAATAGCCAAATAGTGCTTACATAACATTGTGACTAAGCATAAAACAATAATGGATACAATTATAAACATTATATTTTATATATTTACAATCAATGTAACTTCTATTAAATACTTAACCAAGTAACTTTTCCAAGACAAATGTAACTACTTCAATAAATTTTGTACATAAGTATAACTGATAGTGTAAATGCAAAAATGATGTGTATAAAAAATATGATATTGGTAACTCATTTCTATAAATATTTTGAAATGCCTCTTAGTAATTCGCTGCACATTGTAAGGAAAAATACAAAAGTAGCAGAATTTAAAGTAATGCAAATATTTATCTATCAACTAAATCTCACATACAAAAATAAATAACACTACAATAACCACTTATTGTATAATACTAATTCAGTGCCCTTACCTCTTCAAACACAAAATCCCAAACAACTTACTATGTCCATTTTACATATTAACTTAAGTATACTTATACTTACTATCCATACCACATGGAAATAATGTACTAAGACTTTATAGAAAATCTATGATGTTATGAATTTACATTGAGGGTCACACTTATAAAAAAGTAGATGAGCTTTTAATCAGCATTTGTTGTAAAGAAAAGTTGGAAAACCCAAAACAAGTTCACTTGTGATAACAGATAAAGCTATTACCATTAGCACAGTAATGTACAGGATATAATAAATGGTGGTGTTTTACATTAATGTTTCAACGCTTTCCAAGTTATGTTGGTTTGGTGGATGTAAGTAACCACTCAATATGGTAGTCAATTAGACTTATCTTCCGCATTACTTTATAGAATTTCAAAAGGAAAATGTTAACGGTATAACTGTTCTAAGGACCTGTAGTAGACTTAAAACTACTATAATAAATAGGTATGTATCTTATTTTTAACTGCAAAAAAGTATTTCCAGTTACTGATTACTACATGCATGCAGTTGTTATATTATGAAACTGCAAAAATAACAATATTGACTTTTGGGTTTATTTGGTTATAAACTTAACTCAAACATAGGAATATAATTTAATTTAATTTATAAATAATATCCTGATGGTTAAGTTATACTAACACTTCTAAGTTACTAGTAAAATGAAGTTTTAAAAAGTATATGTTTATCAAAACTTACATTTAAAATTTAGGTGTATATTATTATTAGCAAAATGAGTCATTATAAGCAACAATTTTATTCAGGTTTGGTCACTTTTAGTCAAGTTTTAGGATACAAGTCATAATACTAAAATTACAGTAGATAGAACTTTGCCATTGCAGTATTATAAGTACAATAAATAATGATAGATAAAACTTTATAAGTCTTTTATAAAACAAAATAATGTTTATAAGTAAGATAATAAGTATTAAATAAACCTATGTAGAAGTAACACCTTTTCTAGCCACTAATAAGTTTAAGATAGGGTGTTTCTTTATATAACTCACTGCCTTTTTATGAGTTACCATCGTGAAATCATAACCATTGCATTGTAATATCTTGTCATGCATCCTGAGGCCGGACTTAGCAGCAGGACTTCCTTCATGGACCTCTGTGACATATATTCCCTGGAAAGTATTTCGAATAAAATTATAACACATAAAGTACCATTGATATTTTTTTATTTGATTGATTGTTTACTCACATTGTCAGTATATCCTTGAGGGCTTTTGCGATAATCTTGATCGATTCCACCGCCAATTTTAAAACCACATTTCATAACTTCCCTGCCTTCAGAGTCTACACCAGCTTCTTTTTGGAGAGTTATTGGTATCTGTGTTATGAAGCAGGTAAGTAGAGCAGTTAGCAATAGAAATAATACAATGATCACGAATGGGAGTGGTCTTAGAACTTACACTGAGGCACTCCATAGCTGTTCCAGCTTGGTGTTGAAATGCCATTTTCGCCATCGTGACTGATAATGTAAAATTCCCCTTGAAGATTTACAAAACTTGAATGAGTTACAAACTATTATAATAACAACAATATTTTCAGTATGTATAGGTAGCTTGAAATTGAAATAGATAACACAACCACAGACTTAGATTATTATCAATGAAAACTTCTTATAGTCTGGGGTCGGTGCCACAGAGTCCACAGATTAAATTCTAATCAACAAAATCTATTATATTTTTACTAGACTACAAATGACAGCGAAAGCTGGAATTATTATAAAATGTTGGGTGTTGGTGTATAAGTAAGGTGTCAGGCCAGGTCCAGGATAACGGATTTCAAGATAACAGTTGTTTTAAAAAAATACAATAAGCCGCAACAAGCTAAATAATTCTAACACTGTTATTACCATAGATATAGGAAGACATGTGTCCCACTTTATCTCCTTCGTTATTAGCTCTACTACGGGACATTCTCACTTTATCTCCTTCGTTATTAGCTCTACTACGGGACATTGGCGAAATTGATGCTGAAAGCTTAGTGGTTAAGGAGTCGACCCTACGATCGAGAGGTCCTGGGTTCGAATCCTGGCCATTACACTACTGACGTGAACGCACTCCTAACACAAGCATTTAGCGTAGCTGGAGGGGTTAGGAGGAATATTAGTAATTTCGGTTACTAATATTCTTTTTAAAAAAAAAAAACACAGAGCCATTCTTTAAAAAAAAAAAAAACTATGTGTCAAATCATATTATACTCTTCCAGATGAGAGGTTTAAACATATAAATATAAATAAAATAACAATAATAATATAATAAATTGCTTCTGCTGAAGGAAATATAAGAGGTACAGTGATATCTAGTTTGTGGTAGGGGCTCCCCTGAGCATGCATTTCAGCTGAAGTACCTACCTGAAATATTGTTTCATTTTTAACGTATGAGCCTTAGATTATTATCTAAGGTATGAGCACGTAACCAACATTACAGAATAGGACTACGTATTATAATCTTCGTTATTTTTTCAGATGGCCAATGGTGAATATCGACATTTATGGCGTACGGTATTTTGGAATTTTGTGAATTCCTTGCGACCCCGCCAAATCACAGGAAATACAATTGGTAAAATTATAAAACTATTTAGGCTTCAAGAAATTTGTTTATTGATAAAAATACCTAATAATATGGATTATTATTAAGAGTCAATTGTAGTAAGTGCAGTACTGCTTCGGTATACTAAACTAATGTCACACTTGTAATTTTCATTAGTACACTTACGATATGTGGCGTACTCATGTGCAGAAAATTCAATTTTCTAGGTAAAGATTACTTGGGAAATAAGTATTATGAGATTCCTGCTAATCCAAGTATCGGCAAAAGGAAGGCAAGTAGATGGTATGACCCACCCAAAGGCAATGACTTTCAAGAACCTATACCTGCTGAGTGGGAAGCTTGGTTGAGAATGAGGAGGTAATTGATAAGCGCTTTATTAAGTTATCATTTGATAAACAGATATTCAGCATTATGACGAGGAGAAAATCTGCATATGAAAGAAAGTGCTGCAAACAGCAAGTATAGGTGTGTCTACACTACTCTATAACTGTATAAGTGCAGGGTTCAGGGAATTAGTTCTATATTTGTTCTAGTGAATCCTGAACAAAACTGAAATTGTTCCATGATATTAAAGGAATAAATGCTTTTAATAGTAACTTCCAGCTTGCAGGTTTTTTTTTGTATCACTTTTTAGTTACAGAGATATTTGAGTGCAAACTAACCTGCAGCCGGCAGTATACTTGTTAAAATGGGATTGGTGAACTCCAAATTGGGTTCATACTTTAGTTCCGTTTTAGTTATAAGTCACCCTAGAGTAAGGGAGGCAAGGTATTATTATTATTATTTATCAGGCAGGCAGTCAACTGCAACTGATGATGCCTGTATCCGGCTTCCATCTTTTTTATTTTGGAGTTGAGTCAATGCAATATTCATCCAGTCTGATTTTAAATTGTGTCATACTGGCAGCTGATATGACATACTCTGGGAGCTTGTTCCACACTCTGACCACTCTGTTCATAATGAAATGCTTATGAGGATTGTTGTTGGAGAACCTAGTGCACAACTTTAGATGGTGCCACAAGTAATGAAAATGTCCATCTTAAATTTTCCTTACGCACAAACATGGTGTCAAAGCTCTTTATGTCATAGTGACCATTCAAGATCTTAAATGTTTCAATTAGATCTCCACGGTCCCTGCGATCCTTCAGAGTTGGGAGTTTTAGCATCGACAATTTTTTTTTCACTGTATGAAAAAAAAAAGTGCACTTGTCAATATCTGGCGGAGGCCTTCACCCGATTAGGGGTCCAGACGGCATCCATATCGGGCTAAAATTATACATATCCATTTCATACCAGAGTGTACATACCAATGGAAAATGAAGGCTTTTTTATTTATTTATTTATAATTCATTTATAATAATAAAATAAAGCTTTTTATTCTATTTCTTAATGTTACATGTTTTGTTAGTATTTTCTCTTACTTTAGTGTTAGTATAGTACTTCAATTCAATTATTCTTCATTATAGAAATGGGATCTATTTCTTATTGGATCTGGATTCTTATTGGATATCGGATTATTGGGTAAAAGCCTCCCCCATCTTTTTCCATTTCTGTCTGTCTTTGGCAAGTGTCCACCAACCAGTCCTAATGGGCCAATCCATTGCGTTGACTGTGAAGTCCACCTTTTGTCTTGGTACCTTGTGATGTGGCCTGCCCATTGCCACTTCAGCTTTAGTGCATGACAGAGCATCTGTCAGCTTTGTCTTCTTCTTCATAACCTCGCTTCTAATTTTTTCTATTTTTCTTATTTTCAGAATACTCCTTTCCATAGCACGTTGGGTAGTAATAATTTTAGTTTTTATTTTATTTGTAAATGTCCATGTTTGGCAACCATATGTTAAGGAGGGCAATGTACAGGTTTCCATTACAGTTCTTTTAAGTGGCATGCTGTAGTTACCCTTTAAAATTTCTTTTTGTGCCCAGAAGCTTTTCCAAGCACATTTGACTCTTCTCTGCACCTCTTTTTCATTACTGTCCTTACTGAATGATATTAGTTTACCAAGGTATATGTACTCATCAACATAATCAATTTTGTTGTTATTGTCGAGTTGTATTGGTTTATGTAGGCCATTTGTCATCACTTTAGTTTTACTTGGATTCATCTGTAAGCCAACCTTGTTACTTTCAGCATTAAGAGTATGTATCACCCCTTGTAATTCTAAAGCTGACTTGACAAAGATAACGATGTCATCAGCAAATCGTAGGTGACTTAGATGTTTGTCTATTATCCAAATACCTTTATTCTCCCATTTGATATTTTGGAATATGTCCTCAGCAATGAATAATTTCGGAGACAGGGGATCCCCTTGCCGGACTCCTCTTTGTATTGAAATTTTTTCTCCTTTGGTTTCTAGCTTTATTGTACTTGAGCTATTACTGTAGATGTTTTTCAGAATTGATATATAGTTTTGTTCAATGTTGCATGATTCTAGTGCCTTCCATATGGCAGAGTGAGAGATGCTGTCAAACGCTTTTGAATAGTCTATAAAGCCAATATACAGGGTTTGGTTGTGTTGGGTACGACAGAAACGGGATAGATGGCCAAGAGGTATATGGCGGCCTAAGGTGCCGATGGGAGCGTGGATTCTGAAATGCTTGCGGCTTGATGGTGATGGTGCTTTGATGATCTGCAGAAGGGTACTTCAATTTCAAGGGTCTTTCCAGTGAAACAGCGATTTCTTACTTCTTGTTTATTAGAGGTGTTTTCTCTAGGGCTGCTGGTTCCGGACTGAATTCGGGAGTACAGCTTTCATCACTACACCCCAGCTGGGGTGCGTAGAGTCGTGTTTTAGGTGTTGGGCCTCTTCCACGAAAAATTCTTCTCCTCCTCTCAAGAGGGTCGTTGGGCCGGGTTATAGTCCCAATTTCAGCATGGGCCGGAACTCCCTCTTCACGCCGCTTCGGCGGACGCCCCAGCCAGGTGAGATGACCGGCTACCCGGTCAAAGCCTAGCTGAGGGCGTACCTGCGACAGAAGCGGCGGCTGCTCGGGGTCCCGGCGCCTTGGTATGTCTTCTGTGTTGATCGTCTGCCCGCTCGCCCGCCCGCGCTAGCCACATAGCGCAGGTATCGCAGGGGAGTACCCGCGAATGTCGGCTGCGGAGGACGGACTCGCTGTGGACAGACGATCGGGTTATGTACACAGTACAGGTGATAAAAAGGTATAAAAATTATAATATATACAAAAATTTAAAGACGTTGGTGTTGAGGTGAGGCCGCCCGCTCTGCGAACCGGCTAGGTATCGATTCGCAGAGCGCGGCGGGCCCGCAGCTGTTGCCGCGGCGGGACGTGCGCGCGCGCAGCGCGGCCGGCGCTCGGCGCTACGGCCGTGCGCACATTGGCCTGCGATGCGGCGCGCTTGGAGGCGGGGCCGGCGGGGGCGCGCCAGACTGCGCGGCGCCGCCGGCTCCGCGGGACGCTGTGTGATGATTTAGTGTGCTACTGCGGTAGCACACAAGCGGCGCTTGAGTTTTCACCCCGTATCTCCGCTAATCGTGGGAGTTTCAGCGTCATGTTGGGGGTTGGAGTCCTATGTAGTCGTAGGCCCGTCAGCGAGTAGGTTTCGGGGCAGCTTGTGGCGGTCAGGTGGGCGAGCGTGCCACGGCGCCAGTCCGCAGATGTGGCTCCACGCGGACGTGTCGGCGCGCTCGAACATCCTCCGGGTGAGCGACTTCACGAAGTCGTCCAGACTCTCAACTCGCAAATCTCGTTGGATGACGTCGTTCCTCACGTAGCGCGGCGCGTTCACCACCTTTCTGAGGGTGGCCGACTGCTGCTGGCGGAGGAGGGTGCGGCTCGTCTCGCTCGTGAGGGCGAACCAGGCTGGTGCTGCGTACGTGAGCTGTGAGCGCACGTACAGCTTATAGATACTGAGCTTCACGCGGGGGGGGAGATTCGAGGAGAGCGCTGGACGTAGTAGCGCGCGGGTAACGCGCGCCTTCGCGACCACACTGCTGACGTGCCTCTTCATGGAGAGCCGCCGATCCAGTGTGACGCCCAGATACGTCACGGACGGCTTCCATGGAATGGGCTCCATGTGAAGGAGGAGTGGCGGTGGGAGCTTCCTCTTGGTGGAGATGGTTATCGCCTGCGTCTTACCCACGTTCACCGACAAGCGCCATCTCGCGAGCCATTGGGGTAGGAGGTCTAGGCTCTTCTGCATCTTTGACGCGGCGTGTTTAGCGTTCAAGCTAGTCGCTATGTACGCCGCGTCGTCTGCGTATAAGGCCAGTTGCGTGCCCTCCGCAACTGGGATGTCGTCGGTGTAACATGAATACAACGCAGGCGATAGGCAGCTGCCTTGCGGTACACCTGCAAGGATGGGATGCAGCGGAGAAATGGCATCTTCCACCGCCACTCTGAAAGTCCGGTCGCTCAGGAACGTGGAGACCACCTTTACGAGCCGGCGGGGCACCTGAGACGTGGCGAGCTTATACAGCAGACCGGTATGCCATACCCGGTCAAATGCCTTTTCTATGTCGAGGAATACTGCTACGGCGTGTTCGCGCTTGTTGCGCGCTGCGGTAATCCCGTGCAGTACCCTCGACAGTTGGAGCGTCGTGGAATGGTCAGACCTGAACCCGAACTGCTCCGGTCTGGGTGTCACGTGCGGTGTGAGGTGCCTCAGCAGCAGCTGCTCGAACACCTTCGACATTGTCGGCAACAAGGTGATGGGCCGATAGCTTTCGGGCTTCAGTATGTTTTTGCCCGGTTTGGGCAGCATTACCACTCTCCCCTCCTTCCAGATGTTTGGGAAGGACCCAGTGCGCACGATGCCGGTGAACAACCGGGCAAGCGCGGCGACGGTGCGGAATGGTAAGTGCTGGAGTGCGGTATTGGTGATACCGTCCACTCCAGGGGCCTTCCTCTTTTTTGTTCGGCGGATGGCGCGCTGCACCATACCGGGCGAAAAGGCTATAGGGTTCTCATCGGAAGCTATCGGCGACTCGAAGTAGTGTCTTAGGTGTTCGTCAACAGCTGCTACGTGCTCGTGCTCGTCAGACGGGTTCGGCGTGAACTGACGCTCCAAATGGCGGGCCAGTATGCCCGCCCGGTCTGCTGCTTGGTATCTGGGTGCCCCGTCCTCGTGTAGGAGAGGGCGCACCGGAGCTGGGGTGTTCGTGAGCCGCCGGCACAGCTTGTGTATCGACGGCCAATCGTCCCTTATGTGAACTATGTGATCCTCCCAGCTCTCGGTTTGGTAGGTGTAGATCTCGGCCTTCACTCTCCCTCCGAGCCGATTGAGCTCCGCCTTCATCGTAGGGCAGCGGGTCCTTTGCCACTGCCTCCGTAGGCGCTTCTTAGCGGCCATGAGGTTTAATATGTGCGTGGACAGCCGCGGTGGTCGTTCTTGGGTGCGCGGGGACGTTCGTGCCGCTTCGAGAGCGCCCCGGATACACGCGGTTAGGCCCGCTGCCAGCTCGTCAACGTCAGCTGGGGAGCTGATGGGCCGGGTGGGCGTCGTGGTCTCCAGCGTTCCTGAGAAAAGGGTCCAGTCCGGTTGGGGACGTGGCGCTGGAGGGGCGATCTGGCTAGGCTGCTGGTCCAGGGTGACTACAACAGGTCTGTGATCCGATCCCAGCTGCTCGACTAAGACCTGTTGTGTGATCTGGCTATTCAGACGGTCGTTGTAGACGATTACGTCTAGCACGTCGGGGTCTATAAGCGGGTTGTCCGGGTACCGGGTTGGTACCTCCGGACCCATGACGTTATAGCCCCGGGCTTCGGCGTCTGCGTATAGGCGTACACCAGCTTGGTTCGCAACGGCGGAGTTCCACGCTGGGTGCTTGCAATTTAGGTCCCCCGCTATGAGTACGGGAGCGGGGGCGGCGAGTAGCGAGTTGATGTCACTTACATCAATAGTGGAGCCGGGTGGTCTGTAGGCTGCAAATATTCGCGTATAGGCTCCGCCCATATGCAGCTCAACACCCAGCGTGTAGACTGTGTTGTAGTCGGTGTCTGGAATCTGCTGGTGTACGATCCTCCGGCGGATCAGAATAGCCAGACCACGGAAGCTTTTGGGCCTGCCAGATTGCTCGGAGCGTTCGTCCCTCCTATAAACGAGGAATCCCGGGAAATTAATTTTTTCTGCAGGTCCCAGGAGCGTCTCGCTTATGAGCGCCACGTCTATCCTGTATGCCTGCAGTAGAGGGCGGAGGAGTGCGACCTTACCGCGAAGGCCGCGAGCATTCCAATGGAGTACTCTCAACCCGTATCTATCCATTGGAATGTTTAAGCATGTCTATTACGCCAGCGAGTGCGATCTGCACTACGTCGGTGGCGTCCTCTCCTTTCTGGAGGGCAGAGACTATCTTTAACAAGATGTTTACCGCGGCCTCCAAGATGGGGTTTATCCCCGTGCCCGCCGGCTTGGCGGACGTTGCCGGCTTAGCCTGGGGGTCCACTTCCTGTGTTTGGGCTTTCGCCCTTCTTCCCCGGGAAGCGGGGGCGGCGACCGGTTGAGGGACGGGTTTCGCCTCTCTGGTAAGGTCGTTACTAGGCTCCGCAATACCTAGCGCCTCTTGAGGACGGGGCCCTTTCCGGCCCCGTTTGCGCTTTCTCCGTCCTCTGCCGGAAGTGGTGGTTCCGCGCGCTGTGGGTTCATTCGCTGCCGCCATCAGCGATGCACCCTGTGATTTTTCGCCAGTGGGCTGGGCTTTTACGGGAGCCGGACGTGACTCGCTCGTCGCGGCGACCGTGCCCGCTCTCTTATTTCGGGCTTCCTTCTTGTAGATGGGGCAGTTTTGGTGGTTAGCGGGGTGCTCCCCCCCGCAGTTCGCGCACGTGGCCGGTTCTTCACGCGGGCGCGGGCACTCTTTGGCCAGGTGGCCGCCTCCGCACCGCACGCAGGCCAATTCGGGAGGAAAAATGACCGGTTTATATAGGGTACTCTGACCAGAGCCCTTTGGATTCTACCTACAAACTGCTTTAGCCAATCAGCGGCTTTGTTTACATTGCCTATTTTATTTTTCCTCACGGATTCTATATTTTACAATTTTATCTTATAGATAATACCTTATATTTACTTAATAACATAAATTTAACAATAAAAACATTAGTTTAGACCTTAAAAACTATAAAAATAGCTATCGGCTCTCGTTATGGTAAAGTTCTACAGTAGCTAAGCTTGTGGCGCGTTCTGCGTAGGTGGCGCCGCCAAGCGGAAATGATTGGAGACTCATTTGGGACTTTTTATTCACTTAAATCTAATTACAAAACTTATTACATAACCTTATGAACTATTTACAAATTGCAAGTATTGGCGTCGTCGCTAATAGGTTGTATTCCTTGAATTTTTCGATAACTTGTTCCAAGGTGTGTATTTGATCGATTGTAGAATATGCTGATCGGAACCCTGCTTGTTCTATTGGTTGTTTATTATCTTTCCTGGCTTTCCTTTTCTTTTATTATGAGTTTATCAGACCGTAATAGTGCGACCTTTCCTTTCTTTATTTCTTCTTGTTGTTTTACTTTTAATTCCTTTCTTAATTGCAGAATTTCTTTTTTTTGAAATCTTCAGTGACATAGCTCTCTTTAGGGAAATTCTTGTTATTTCTCAAAATCTCCATTTTTCTCCAGCCCAAGGCCAGTTTCACTTGTATGGGTCTCCTTTTATTATCTTGCCTCTTCCCTAGTCTTTGGACTCTGCCAACTTCCCATTTGTCAAAATCATCTATCTTGCTAATTTTGCTCATGGTATTAAATTTTTTCAAGACTAGTTCCAATAACTCCATGTTGTTTTTCTCCGATTCCTCTATTCCATGCAGTATCACATTATTTTGCCTGACTTCTTTTTCAAGGTTTTAGGCTTTTTTCTTTAAGGTTGCTATGTCAACTCTAAGTTTTTCATTTTCTTCCACTAAAGGCCTAAGTTTTTCTTCAATAGTGGTTATCACATTTCAAGCTAAAGTATTGGTTTGCACCCTGAATTCTTCTTTTATTTCATTCATGTTCTCAGTCATTTTCTTTAAGACCATTTCTAATAGTTTTTCCATATGTTACTAAGAATGGTAGTTTTGTTATGCTTTTCTGCCAAGCCAACTACTATTTTTTTGAGCTTCTGGAACGCGCCCGGTTGTCAAACCAAAACGTCAAACCGAAACATCAAAGTCAAATGTCAAGTGGCGGAAATGACAATTGGTAAACTGTGACTTTGATGAGGGTATTTTTTATTCACTATACATAAGTGTTATTGTGTTTATACAAATTCTTTTCGGTTTTTATCACTTTTCGCCAGTAACTTAGATTTAAAAACACTTCTTTAGTGAAAATTCAATGTGACACCGTATGGGATTAAAAACTCGCGAAGTGAACATCAACTGTATTTTCGTGACAACTGCTAAACCGGAAGTGAAGTATAATTTATTTAAGTATTAATAATTATCAACAAACATACTTAGATACATTTTTTTGTAAATAAATAGATATTATAGATACACCCAGACCAATGCAAATATACAAAATCATGCATACAAATATTTGCACTGAGCAAGAATCATACTCTTGATAACTGACTGAGGAGTCAAATGCTGAATGATTTAATCCATACTGTATAAATATTATAAATGTGAAAGTAACTGCCTGTCTTTTACGCTTTCACGCCTAAACCACTGAACCGATTTCCATGAAATTTGGTACAAAGATGGACTAGAGCTTGGGAAAGGATATAGGCTACCTTTTATCGCGAAGAATAGGCTTGGAGGGTTTCAAATAGTTATTATTATTATTATTATTTATATAAACCATACTAGCAGCTCATAAAGCTGATGCGTGTGTATCTTTGGATCTGAAGATACTGTCTAGTCGGTTTTTGAACGCATTTACAGTGGGTGCCTCTATGACATGTTCAGGCAAACTGTTCCACTCAGCAACCACTCGGTTCGGCAGAAAATATTTTAAGGGGTTTCCTTTACACTGCATTGTACACAGCTTTAATGAGTGACCACGTAGATGTTTATTCTCATTTTTCTGAAACATATTGTACATTCCTGTGACATTGTCATGGTTGGTGAGTATTTATATGTTTCTATGAGACTACCCCGCTGCCTGCGTCGTTCAAGAGAAGTGAGACCAAGTTCTTTCAAGCGTTGATCATAGGGTTTATTCCTCAGTATTCCAACCATCTTAGTTGCCCTTCTTTGGACATTCTCCAGCAGTGCTATGTCTTTTTTGAAGTATGGGTCCCACACCACGTAAGCATGTTCCAGCAGTGGTCGAATGTAGGTTTTGTAGAGCGTGATAAATGTTTTTGTAATAATAATTGTTGGGAGACATTTAAATGCTTTCCTTATTAAATAAATCATTGAATTTGCTCTCTTGATAATGCTTGTGATGTGCATTTCCCACTTCAAGTCATCACTTATGGTAACACCCAAGTCTCTCTGCGAGGTAATAATAATGATAATAATAATAATAAATATTCTACGACATTCTACACAGCGCTTTCTAGACCCAAAGTAAGCATAGTTTAACTAGCTTGTGTTATGGGTTCCAGAATGCGGATAAACATACTTATATACTTTTTTTTTTTTGTAAATACATACATATTATACATAGAAACACCCAGACCAATGCAAATAGACATATTCATGCATACAAATATTTGCACTGAGCGGGAATCGAACCCGCGCCCCCTTTCGTAGCAGCCGAATGCACTACCGCTACCCCACAGAGGCCGTAACTGGCTTCAATTGCTGGTTATTTAGATAGTACTGTTTGCAGGGATTATTCTTGCCTATATGTAAAACGGCGCATTTTGCTGCATTCAGTGACAGTAACCATTGTTTGGTCCAATCGAATATAGCATTCAAGTCATTTTGGATATCACATGCTTGAGTAATTGGGTTTCCAAAAAATTTGGTATCATCAGCAAATAGCGAGAAGGGCAGTTGCAGAGTGTTCTTCAGGTTTGTCAGGTATAGAGTAAAGATCAAAGGTCCAAGCACCGATCCCTGGCGCACGCCGATGCGTACATTGAGTCTTCTATTAGTAAGAAAGTTACTAATCCAGATCAATACTTTGCCACGGATACCAAAGTGGTCTAGCTTGTGTATTAGACGTCGTAAAGGGACACGATCGAAAGCTTTTTCGTAGTCAAGATAGATAACATCCGTGGGACGACGGTTGTTATGGTTTCTTATCCACTCGCTGGCACATGTCAACAGGTTAGTAGTCACAGAACGTTTAGGTACAAAGCCGTGCTGTTCATCCAGGATGATGTGCTCCTGCACCAAAAACTGCCTTAATTGGTCTGCTATGATCTTTTCCATACATTTGCATAGCACGCTAGTGAGACTGATGGGTCTGTAGTTGGCAGGCAATAGTTTATTGCCTTTTTTGTATATAGGAACAACCGTAGCAACCTTCCAGTCAGAGGGCAACATTCCAGTATCCAGTGATTGTGTCATGATATTGGTGACGACATCTACCAAGGCAGATGAACATCTCTTCAGTAGTAAGGATGGAACACCATCTGGACCTGTAGCTGTGGCATCATTAAAGGTGTTCAGGGTCTTGCGAACGATATCAGCGGTGATGCTGATATCCTCAATTCCGTTTCTAGTTTTAGGCATGTTGACAGTTGGTATTGGGCCATCCATTTCTCTCACGAAGCTAAGTTCAAACTGATCAGCGAATAATTCAGCTATAAGTAGTGGATCAGTTATAAGTTCTTCACAGCTATTCTTCAAAACAGTTGGAATGCTCACTTTGGAGTTAAGTTGTTTCCTTATATAACCATAAAAAGACTTAGGTCCGGTGTGAATGACAGTGGATTCAAAATGTGCTCGTCTCGATCTTGTTAGCTTAATAATCGTGTTATTGATACTTCTATATTCCTTGTAGGAGTCACTGTTTTTATTTATTTTGTAAATTCGCCATAATTTTTTCTGTTCCTCTATCAATTTTAATATTTCTTTGTTAATCCAGGGTTTGTAGAATTTTTTGTTTTCTGGGTACAAATTTTCCTATAGCTACATCTATTTGCCTTTTAAAGTCCCTCCAACAGTTCATCAGGTGAACCACCAATCACACTTAGATTTTCTTGAAGATATTCACTCACTGCATCATAGTTTGTGTTAAAAAAGTCATACTGCAATGGTTTTGATGCATACTCATTTTTATTATGCAATACTTGTATGGAGGCAGTGATAACAACATGATCACTTTTCCTATGGGTGGGTGATAGTCTATTTCACTAATTAAATTTTCATCGTTACACAGTATGAGGTCAAGCAAGGATTCTTCATTGTTTCTTTTTCTAGTAATTTCTGATACCAGTTGTTTTAAGTTACTGTTAACGTACATAATGATAAAGCTTTCGCTTAATTGATCATGACCATCATGTTGCTCAAGTAGCCATTTAATTTTGGGAAGGTTAAAGTCACCTATGATAATTGCAGTGCTTTCTTTGGAAGCATTCTCTATCATGTTAAAGAGAAATCGGTCAGATTCCTGGAGGTTAGGCGATGATGGTCGATATACACAAGCTAGTAGAAAGTTCAAGTTTGAAAATTGTATGTCAAGCCAAAGTGCTTCAACGAGATTATGATGGTATGAGTTATTGACCTGAGCACCTATTGTGGTTCCGTTAGTGGATAAAAGTTTGTATGAAAGCTTATCATTTTTAAGATGTCGCCATGAAACTCTGTATTATTATAGGCACTTAATAAAAATAAATATTTTATAGAGCATTTTTGAAATTTCGGCCTGTGTATTAAATAGGGGATAAAAGTTCGTATGGCGGAGCCGCGGGTTTACAGGTAGTAGTGTAGTGTATATTTTTGAAATGAAAGTGATTAGGGTTATAGAATGAAATTTTAAAGCAATTAATATGCTAACTTTTCTAACAGATTTAGTTCCGAAAAAGTGAACATCCAGTCTCGCCCCGAGACACATAATGTATCGGAGAATTTCGAATATCTAGGATGTGTCCAGGTAGCTCAGCTGATCAGAGTATTTCCAGAGTATTTTAATAAAGCTATTATTTTTAGAAATGTGCCACCAACAGAAGAAGAAGTCGCAACAAATTTGGCCATTGCCAAGCTGAAAAAGGAGAATGCAGCAAAACTTGAAGCCAAGAGATTGGCGGAGGGTGGTTCTCTTCCAGTTGTTCCAGAAAGAGGCGCGGAGTCATTCCCCCGGTATCACGACATGCCAATTGGTGATCCCGAAAACGAATATCCGAAAAAGTATTAGGATCTTAAGAAATGTTGCAATATCATTCTATGATAAATCACCATTCAGTATAAATTTGAAATACCTAGAGGACCATTGTAAAAAAAAATACTGTCAACAAATTGGATTGTATTTTGTAGGTCTCGTCATAGACGAAATAACATGTTTTTCTTACGAATGAAATAAAAAGGAGTGATACGTAGATATTTTTTTGCATACAATACCTACTTAAAGAATATATTGCTGTAGAGATGCAAATATCATGTAGATATATTAAATGAAAATTATTTTTGTGGCTATTTTTTGTCATTTTATAATGTCATCGATATGTTACGCAAGTTTTAGAAACGAATTGTGTGGGTAGGATGTTAAATTGAATAGTCTAAGAGGTATATTAGATATGAACTGTGATTGTATTTATTGATTAGTAATTTTTTGTTTTAAATATATTGAGTATTATTTGTTGTCCAAATCCTATGAGTCAGTCACCAAAAGGCTTTCTGCATAATCTATATGCAATGTGTTGATTTGCATTTGCGCATCATTCATAGAAGCTATGTATAGCCGTCAAAAATTCATGTAAAGAAAGAATAAAAAATCGAATTGCATATTTTCGAACTGCATTTGCAAAGTTATTTACAGAGCTAAAATAATAACAATGCTTTTTTATGTCTTCATTTTTCATGTGCTATACATTACAATGGGTGTAAATAACGATTGTAAATGTCCATATTTTTTGTTTTTTTAATACTTTTCTTACATAATTTCTTTTTTACATTCTCTGTGAATGATGCGTGAATGCAAATTAACACATCTATATTTAAATAAAACAAACTCGTGTTAGTGATACGGTTACAACTCACGAAATAAACTTAGCTGATAAGTTAACCAACATAACTTGATTCTTGAACATAAGGCGCAACAAAGTTTGCTGGGTCAACTAGTAAATAGATAATTGAAAATAAAATTAACTTACGGAATATGTAATGGAAAATTATGAATGTTGTTGATCTCGATCATTATCCACTGAATACGAGTTTAGTCTGGTACTAAACATTCCACATAAATAGGTAAAGAATGGCGGTTCTTTAAAACGGAACTAATTATAATCTAAAGGTGTACCAACCTATCTACTAACTATAACTTCATATTGGTACTAACTACTAAAACGAAAACTACTAGATATTTCTGGTAGTTGTAGTTACTTATTAAAGTATCTGTTGGTAACATTAAAAGAACAGATTTACAATGATTGCATCAGAATGTATACCTACACGATACGTACAGCAAAAATACAATTCTGAAAATTTTCGTCTGTCTGTCTGCCTGTTTGACTTAGGTAATCTCTGGAACGGCTGGGGCTGGCCCGATTCCGATGGTATTTTCGCTGGTAGATAGGTAATGTTACATAGCGTAACATAGGCTACTTTAATTTTAGAAAAAGAATTAGGGTTCCACGCAAAAAAATTTAAACCTACCAAATTCTTAATAAAATCTGCGTTAATGGTTCATTTTGCTTAACCTCCTGCGTACATCTGTACTACACAAAGTACGTAGGAAAAATAAAAATCTGTTGTCTCTATTTTCATTATTAGTTCTAAAAATATTTTAATATTTACATCTAGTGACTACACTGGTTAATACAAAAAATAAAACAACACATTTGCCATCTGTCATTCTTTTGAAACAGGCGTCGGAAGGTGGGCGAGCGAACGTGCGTTTATGCAGAAGTAAGTTTATCCCTGTTAATCTTTTCTGTTTTATGTGATTTCATAGTTTTTTTGTGCAAAAACAGTTATTGATGGTACAAACTAATTGCTCAAAGTAATATTTTACCAAATAAACCAAAAATCCCTACCAACCTTGATATTATTTTCTATGTCCTCTGCAAAGTACAAAAGTATGTAATTAATATATTTCACGTCTGTCTTCCCGAGTACTATATAAAGTACGTTAACAATATCGTCATTTTTTTTTAGATTTAACACCTAACCTCAGCGCAGAAGTTTTGGATGACTCCGACTTCGACTATTCTGGACATGATTTAGACAAAGATCCCGAGTTTCAACTACCAGAACCCAACCAAACAGTCTGTGATCACCGTCAAAGCGGTTCCAGTAGTTCAAGTGAAGATGAAGATGATTTAGTTATTTCTGTGCCTTCTCCAGCAACATTAGACAACTCGGATTGTCCTTCAACTTCATCTTAATTACCACGAGCAAGAGGAAGTTCAAGGGGAACATCTCGTGGGCAAAGCCGTGGTCGTAGCCGAGGTAGAGGTGAGAACTCACACTTAATATCCACTCGACATATAGCTATTAGAAATCGACAAAAAACCTCTGGCATTCAGGATACTTGGACACACGAGACACTTGATACAGAAATAAATAGCTTAATGCAACCTGTCTACATCAAGAAAAGTACTGAGGAATGGTAGTGGTACCAGTTTTATGATCAATACATGGATGATGATATTTTAGACCACATAGTAACCTGTACAAACAGGTCACAAGTATTAGAGACCGGCAAATCTATGGGACTAACTTTAAAAGAGCTTAAGCTTAAGCAATATAGGTATTACCGTGATCATGTCCGCATTACACTATCCGCAAATTTCCATGTATTGGTCTGAGAATTGGAAAGTTCCAATGATTTGGCAATCATCGCATAATCATACAAAAAAAATGGACAATACGCGTAATTTCGCATCTTTTCGACCTAGCCTTTGTAAATACTTGGCTGCAATATGGAATGGTAGAAGTAATGTAGGGAACACCAAAGAAAAATATCGTACAAATGCGAGAAGCTGAATTTAGGCACCAAACTAATTGATGACAATGAAGAAGAATCTGATGATGATGGTGAAGTTGAATACGAAGAACTTGAGCCCAAACATAAAAAAACGTAAGATTTTAATTAAACCAGTTTCTTCCAAAGAAAAACGTTCCAAGCGTGCAGTGCAGTTGCCAGCATATGAAATAATGCCTGTGATAAAAAAACTACGTTATGTTGCAAGAAATGTGAAATTTACCTATGTTTTACGCCTAATCGGAATTGTTTTACTGATTTCCACGAAGACTGTTAATTCCTAGTTGACTGTTGAGTCCTACAAACTTCAATATAAGTATAAATGATTGATTTCTAATGTTCCTCCATTGAATATTAGAAGTTTATTAGAAGAGTTTAGCTTTTTTTTGTTGTAAAGAAGAGTTTATTTTGAAACATTTAATAAAACTACTTGTAATATTATACATACAATCTATTATTTATTACTCCTACCAGCAGATACACACTACGCTACCAAAAATAGGCTACGTCCTTTATGAAGCACATAATAGTTTGGTTCCCTTGTACTTTTTATAGAACATAGTGAAAAACCAGGTTTTTCCGGTACTTGATTTTTTCTAATATTTTTCCCGTACTAAGTGATAGTCTAATAGTGCAATACAAAAGTTTCAGAAAGTAACAATAGAAAAAGGGTGTCTGGTACTCAGGAGGTTAAGGTTTTGTTTGGACGTAAAAAAATTCATACACACATACATATGCTCAAGTCTTTTTCCGTCTAGGGTAGGCAGAGAGTTTTTATTTTTGTTTGTCTGTCTCTTTATGGAGACCGCGCATCACGCTGAAACTACTGAATGGATTCAAACGAAACTTGGCATGTTTTGAGTTCATATACTGAGAAAGGTTCTTAGATAGTTTTTATCCCGAAATTCTGCCCGGTTCCATAGGGAAGGGGTTAAACGGTTATAAAAATTCAATTAACTAACTTAGCCGATTTCATTTATTTATTTTTTATAAGAAAAGTTGCTATAAAGTTTGTTTCATAAAAAAATCAGGGCTATCAATTTAATAGTTCAGAAATTACAGACATCACAATCCTCAGCCAAGGAGTCCAAATAACTTGTATGTAACCCGGATTGAATAGGATACCTACATTTTAATTGATTGATTCATTGTTGAGCATACGGGTCATCCTAAAGTTTGATTTTTTTTATACCAGGCAGGGAGGCAAACAAGTATATGGGCCCACCTGATGGTAAGTGATTATCGTACTTAATGGATGTTTGTCGCACCAAAAACTTTCGAATCCTTCCAAGACCCCCCCCCCCTCTCCCCAAACCGTAGCAAGACGGGGACTCCGTGGTTCCCAAAACTGAGGGGGCCATCTCGAAACCGGAGTTGGCCCAGGGTCAGTCGGGGTGCGAGGGAAATGCCCTATGGGCACCTTACACCCCGGCGTCTGAAGACCCGAGACGGCGTGCGGTTTTAGTCGGTTCAAGCCCAACAACCGCCCCCGCTGGCCGATATTTCATATCGTTAAACGTATAATAAGTACCTTTTTTTTTTTTTTCGTGCGGAAATCCCTTCGTATACCCCCCCGCCGGCCAGCGGGGGTAGTTATGTCGGTATAATAAGTACCTATATATTAATTAAGTCTTAATTTTATGCTCAACAAATAAGTCTTACTATGAAAACTATGACAAACGCGCGCACCACCTCATCCGGCCCGTTAATATAATGACAAGTTGCCCAGTCCATCACCATTATGTTAAAATTTCTTGTAGACGTTTCATTCCCACAGCTTCGAAGAAAAATAGGTAAGACAAAAGTTAAAAAAATGTTTTTGTTGTACCTAAGTGCCGTGTATACAATCATACCTATGCATTCGTTTAAAAGCTGACACTTCAATTTTATATATTTGATGATGTTCAGACTATGATAACCTTCATTTACTGCAATAACAGTGTAACGTTTGGTTCATTTCATATAATTTTACATTTGTAATTACTATCATCTTTAACGTAAAAAAGAAACCCAGATCGAAGTACACGTGGATGAAGTCGCGAGCGCAGGATCATAATGATATTTTTGTCTAAGTTGTGGTTTGCTTTGGTGTATTATAAATGTATTTAATTAATTTTCGATCAAGTCACGTGTCCTGACGCGAGTTTAACCTTTTAACGCATACAATAAAATTGCACAACGCTGCTTAAGAAGTTTTCACTTCAAAAATAGTGTTCATAATCATTCATTTAGCATAACTCAAGGTTATTTTTAATGTAATTTAAACTAATTTACTATTTTATAATAGTAGATATAGCTAGAAGTCAGTAATTTGAACGTTAATAGCCGCAAGTACGTAAATATAATCTAATCGCAATTTCCTTGATCTCTAAACTCACTTGGTGTTTCATCAACAATCCACATCGCGAAATACGGTTAGCAGAGAAAGTCACTAAGCGCTGCACAATTTATAAATCGTCTTTACATTGAATTGTAATCACTTCAAACCCTATGTATTTGATGGCCAGTGCTCTCACTGTTCTCAAGTACCCCGAGTGCCACCACACCAGCTCGTATCTGGATGGGTCAGACCTTATATCTAGTCAAACTTAGCCCATTTCCCTCCACTCGTCGTAGAGCTTCTCTCGAAGGAAGCAGCCCTTCGTTCCCGTCCGTGTTTCTACACCTAGCCCAATTAGAAGACGGAGCCCGCATGCCTCTTTGCGAGCCAACGCTAAGAGAGCCCTAGATATACCATTGGATATGGATATATGGTTTTTATTTTCGTGCGGCAATCCCCTAACATAAAAGGTAAAGCCGCACCGTCACGTCGTGGGTTCTCTCATTTCGAGTGCATAGCATGGCAAACCACAGGTTGTCTTAGTGTTGTGTGAGTCCCACAGGTAGCCGCCCCTTTGTGACACGGTATGCGGATCAAAAGTCCAAAAGATGGCTTTAGTGAAAGTCATGTTACCTATTGTTTTGTATAACAGTGTGACGAATCCGCGACAATCCCAATAAATACGAGATTTTAAGCTAAAAACTGCTACTAGATAAACCTACAGAGACACTTTTATATAAATATCTACATTAACTTTTTTATTCAAATGGAGAGTCTACTTATCTCCGGTGTAGGTACCTCTATGTTATCGGTGTGTTGGTTGAAAAAGGTCAATGCTTTCAGGCAATCTTGACTTTCGGTACAGAAATAATAATAATAATAATAATATAGTTTATTTGTTCTCTTCCACAAAGGTACACAAAATACATTTTAAGCACATTAAATATAAATCATGTAGCAGAGAATACTGCAATATCCATTTGAAAACAGAAGGATATCACTGCATTCGCCCCCACACGACTCATAAATAAAATTTTTACTCCTTTGTGGGAGACTGGTATCTGCACTAGGAAATCCTGTCACACAGATTACCAGGCCCCCTACAAGATAAATGAATACGTACTTAATTTAGCGCAAAATTAAATATTCTTCTGTGTAAAGAGACAATTCAAAAGAATAGAACTGCGCACGTATATAGATCTATAAGAAAATTTTTGCATAGTGTGTGTATGTGTGAGAGAGTGAGTGAAGGGTGAAGTCGTGTGTGTGTGAGTGAGTGTGAGGGTGAGTGTATGGGTGTATATGTAGGTGTGTGTGTGTGAGAGGGTGTGTAAGGGTGTGCGTATGTGTGTGCAGGTATATGAGTAAATGAGGATGATGAATACTAACTAACTTATGCCGGAACAATTAATAAATTTTCAGTAGAGTTATAATCAAGACTTAAGAGATAAGAAGTGAGGGTTTGTTTGCAATTTTTTGTCGTTAAAGGATATATATTTAAAAACGAGTTTAATTTGTTATATAAATAATCACCAAGGAAACAGTAACTGTGATGTGAAAGACAGGTTCTATATATTTTATTTGTGCATACCCTAGCATTTTTTCGTTTGTGAGATAGAGCGGATGGATGGTAAGTTAGGGTGGAATGTTTCTGCAAGACTATTTGCCTGATAAAGAGTTGACGAACCGTGAGAACTTCACACTTTACGTAGAGTTCAGAGGTTGGATGGAAGAATGGTAATGAAAAGGCTACCTTAAGTACTACTCTTTGAGCTTTCTCTATCTTTATCATACTTGTTTTGGCAGCTCCGCCCCAGGTTGTAATGCAATAAGTTAGTAACGATTGACATAATGCAAAGTAGACAGTTTTCAGTATCGTATTATCTACAACATGTCTTAAGTGTTTAAAGATGTAAATGAGCTTCCTCACTCGTTTAGACAGAAGGTCAATATGAGAATGAAAGGTTAGGTTTTTGTCAAAAATAATACCAAGATACTTAATTGAGTCCACTTTTTGGAGTTGAGGGCATGTGCATGAGTTGGAAGAGTAATTCTTGCATGTGTGGGCGGTTATTTTTGGTAGGTGTCTGTATATAGAGGTATGATTACTTAGAGAAAATTGTATGTACTTGGTTTTATCCGTGTTTAGTGTGAGGGAGTTGGTCGTTAGCCAGCTTATAACCTCGGAGAAGCCAGTTTGCGCCAAGTGATAGACTTCCTCCCAGGTATCTCCATAGAAGAGGAGTGCTGTATCATCCGCGAATGTAATAATTCTTCAATTTGTCATCTTCAACTGGCAGAGGTCGTTGATAAATATCAGAAACAATGTAGGGCCCAAAATACTTCCCTGTGGTACTCCAGTGTCAACTTCACAGTCATCACGTATCCATTCATCTACTTTGACACGTTGGAATCTACTTTTTAAGTAGCTGTGGAATAACTTCAGCTGTGTACCGCGAATTCCGAGCCTCTCCATCTTCTCCAGCAGGAGTGGCGCTGAGACCGTGTCAAAAGCTTTCGCCAAGTCAAGAAATATCGTAAGGACCTTCTTCTTTTTGTCGAGTTTAGTCACTATGGTGTCGGTAAGTTGGTGTACTGCGTCATTTGTTGATCTACCATTTCGGAAACCAAATTGATTTTCAGATAATAGTTTTCGTGTTTCTATGTATTTAATAAATTGCTTGTTAAATACTTTTACTAAAATTTTCGACAATGTAGGTAGAATTGATATTGGACGGTAGTGATTGATACAATCTCTGCTACCACTCTTGTGGATTGTATGAATAAGAGACTTTTTTAAATCCTTTGGAAACACCCCTGTAGAAAGGCTAATGTTACATATAAATGTAATAGGGGCTACTAGTGTATTGGCGTATTTCTTTATCAGATTACTAGAAATATTGTCGCGTCCTACTGCACAGTTATTTTTGAGAGAGGATATGATCTCTCTTATCTCATGGGCATCGGTTGGCAGAAGCACAAATGAGGAAAGACAAGGCAGGATTTGGGCAGTGAGGTCGGAACATGTGTTCATATTAATGGTCCTAGCCAATGATCCGCCTATGTTTGCAAAAAAATTATTGATATCATTTACCGATTTTAATGGGTTATTTGGATTAATGAGATCTGTAGATGAACTGGCTTCCGATTTAGTGTAAGTGATTGTTTTAATTTTGTCCCACATTTTTTTTGTGTTGCCTTTACATTCAGCAAATTCCGCTCGATCATAATCCATTTTAGCTTTTTTAAGTATGACACTGCAGAAGTTACGATATCGGGTATATGTTAGTTTAATATTAGCATCATTAGGATATTTTTTACATTTGAGGTGTAGTTTGTCTCGATTTCGCATACATCGTAATAGACCGGGCGTTATCCACCGTTTTAGTATTCTCTTGCGTCTAGGGACTTTAATGTTTTTAGTACAGCTTGATAATGTGGTTGTAAGAGTATTAAGAAAGAAAGTTAGTGCGTCATCCGAGGTTTCTAGTGTGTAGATTTTGCTGAAGTCTAGTATTTTAACTTTTTCGTCGAGGGACGCGTAGTCTATTAATTTAATTGTTTTTGTCATTTGGCGAGAAGAAGGCATATTAGAGAGACTTATAATTTGGCTGTAGTGGTCCGTGAGGGTTGTGTGTGCAACTAGAATTTTGGTAGGTAATTTTGTTTTGGCCATTACATGATCAAGGCATGTTTTGTGATGTGTGGGTATACAGTACGCGGGCAACATACCATGGGAGGCTAACATATATAGGTAAGTTTCGACATGCTTCTCTAAGGGGGATTTCACTATATCTAGGTTTATATCACCCGTGAGAAATATGTTTTTATAGGATGATAGTGTACGTAAAACATTGTTCAAGGAATCAAGGAACCCAGGTATATCTTTGCCACCTGGAGGGCGGTATATACCCAGCAAAACAGTTTGGACATTAATTATAACTATCAAGCAGTTTGCACCTGATAATACAGGCTCAAATATGGTATAGGTGTGTGAAGTTTTGTAATAAACAACTACACCTTCGTTTTGAGTGCTGACAAAGTTGGTGCCTACGGATCGATAACCACTCATATTTGGTATAAACGGGTTCGCAAAGAGCCAACATTCTGTTAAGATGATCACATCCCAATCAATTTCAGTTCTTGCAATGAGGGTGTTTAGTCCCGCAAAGTTTCCATTCACGCTTCTGATATTTTGGATAAATACATTTACCGTGGAGTTATCAGTATACATTAAATTGTGGCATTCATCGATATCACATGTGCTGAAATCGGCCACAGATAATTCATCCAAGTCATCATTCACAGTTATTTGTGTATTAAGATCGAATTTTAGTTAGGTACTAGTATATATGTTACTTGTGAATGTCTCCGGGGTGCATACAAATTAACAATAGTATTGTATTTTAGTGATACAATAACTTTAGAATAAGTGTACACAACCGTACTGTCCCCAGGAGTCCTCCACCACAGTAAAACACTGATCTCACTTTTCACACAAAGTATTTATTTCTATGCTATCTAACTGACAGAAAGAACGGTGTATCTCCAATGGTTCATTTAATAAAAATATTCATCGGGCTTATATGTACCGGCCGGTAACCAAACCATAGCGCGATGTAGAACGCCATCTATCGAGGCCATGCGAAACTTTATTGATTTCTTTGTACATACCGCCCACCAAGAACATAATTTATGTTCTTCACACACAAACAAAACTGCCCACCATGAGGTCAGGGGCTGAAATAAACTTACTAACAAAAATGCAATGGACTGTAACTATTTAAAACTAATTTAACAATTCTACACAACGTACACTTTAACCTTAATTTGTGACTGGCAAAATACAAATTTTTAATGTCGGACGCTTCATCAACGTTCCGTTGCATTTAAGAGTCACTACTCGTGTGACCTTATCCTTTCCAGGATGTTTTTCAACTACCTTACCCAAAAGCCAACGGGCAGGAGGTAGATTATCCTCCATTACTAAGACTACATCTCCAATATTTGGTTCTGTAACTTGTTTTGTCCATTTATAGCGCTGTAACAAATGCACTAAATATTCGTTGGACCACCGTCGCCAAAAATCCTGCAACATACGTTGAGTAAATTGCCAACGCCTCAAACTACTTATATTTGCGTTTTCAAAATTACGTTCGGGTACTGCTATTAGAGATTCCCCGATTAAAAAGTGGCCTGGTGTTAAGGGTATTGGATCATTGGAATCATCAGGCACCATTGACAACGGTCTAGAGTTCAGACAAGCCTCCACTTGACTTAATAAGGTGGACATCTCTTCAAACGTCAGAGTAGAAATGCCAATGACTCGTCTCAAGTGGAATTTTACAGATCTTACTCCGGCCTCCCACAATCCCCCGAAATTTGGCGAGTGCGGAGGAATGAAATGCCACGTGGTATTATTATTACCCAACCACTCTCTTATATCTTCTGCCACAGATGCCTTTTCTGCAGCTACCAGAAACTTAAGTTCCTTGGATGCACCAACAAAGTTTGTTCCATTGTCGCTCCAGATATCGCTGACCATACCTCGTCGAGCCACAAACCTTTTAAAGCCTGCTATGAAACCTTGAGAAGATAAATCGCTTATAGCCTCCAAATGAACTGCTTTGGTTACCATGCATATAAAGAGACAAATGTATCCTTTGGTAGAGTGGTGACCACGGCCCCTGCTACTACGAATACTGATAGGACCAGCAAAATCTACCCCGGTGTGTAAAAACGGCCTTGCGGGAATGACTCTACTAGGTGGTAACTGACCCATCAATTGGCCTTGAGGAATTGCTGCATACCGCTTGCATTTTACACATTTGCGTACGTAAGCCTTAACCTTCATTTTTGCTGATAATATCCAATACTTGGTACGCAAATGGTTCAACATTAGTGTTGGTCCTCCATGTAGTGTCCTTTTATGTGCTTCACCGATCAGCAGGTTGGTTAAGTGACTGGTGTGAGGTAAAATTATGGGGCATTTGGTAGTCTCATCCAGATTTGCATTTTGAATGCGACCACTGACTCTAAGAATTCCCTCATGGTCAATAAATGGACACAGGGATTTTAACTTGCTCCGCGCCCTTACATTTCCTGTCTTTCTTATATCCTTTAGTTCTTCGTCAAATTCTTGTTTCTGAAAATATCTTATGCACACTTTTGCAGCTTCTTGGAGCTCATTGGTCGTTAAATAATTTTCATATCTTTCTCTACCATCTACTTGTTTCTTCCATTTCAACACTCTCCTACAATACGCGACAACTCGAATCAATCTTTGATATGATGAGAACTTGGTCCAGAGGGGATCTTCCTGACGTATTTCAGTGGTTACGTGTGCCCTTACAGCTCGTTGATCTATGGTCGGTTCAATAGATTTTGGCCTCGTATACTGAATCACTTCGTTGTGAAGCCATGATGGACCTTTAATCCACAGCGAACTACAGGCGAGCTCTTGTGGAGACATTCCTCTGGATGCAATATCAGCAGGATTTTGCGATGTTTGGACGTGAGCCCAATGTGAATTGTCAAAACGCGACAGAATAGTAGAAACTCTGTTTCCAACAAAGGTAGACCAATGGCTAGGATGTCGGCTAAGCCATGCTAAAACCACTGATGAATCTGTCCAGGCATGTATCTGTGAGAGTGGTATTCCCATTACTTCAGCTACCTCTACTATCAGCTCTGAAAGCAAAACAGCTCCCATCAACTCCAAACGGGGAATTGATTGCTGCTTGATCGGAGTAACTCTTGTATGAGACGTAACCAGGTTTACGTGAATGGTTTTATTCGCATCAACAATTCTGACATATACAACCGCCGCGTATGCAGCAATTGAAGAATCACAGAAACCGTGCAACTCTACAGATAAGTCATCAGCTCTTGTGTTGACCCATCTTGGAATGCTGAACTTGTTTATTTTTAACAGATTTGTACGATATTTTTCCCATTCTTCTAACAGTTCTGATGTTAATGCTTCATCCCACTCTAATCCAGAAAGCCACAGTCGTTGAATAAAGATTTTTGATGAAACAATGCAAGGGGCTGCCCAACCAAGTGGATCAAACAGACGCGAAATGTCAGAAATTACCTTTCTCTTGGTAATTGGAACCTGTTGTTCGGCAAGGTTAACGGTATATTTAAATTCGTCATTCTTGCGATCCCATGAAATTCCTAAAATTTTCATAACATCATGCAGCTTAATATCCTTACTTTCCTGATCCTCTTGCATCTCATCCTGTATCCTTGTGTTTAAGTCGTTACAGCTACTAACCCATTTCTGTAACTTGAATCCACCCTTGGTAAGTAACTCTGTTAACTTATTATGTATTAATAGACCTTCTGTTACTGACTGACACCCAGTCATTAAATCATCTACGTAAAATTCATTCTTTAATTTTTCAGCTACTTCTGGATAGTTTCTACCTTCATCGAGTGCCAGCTGCTGCAAGGACTTCACAGCCAGGTAGGGAGCTGCTGCCGTACCAAAGGTAACTCTTTCTATTTTATATTCCTTGATTTCAGATTCTGGATTATCACGCCATAGCACTCGCTGAAAATTTGTGTGTTCCGGAGCCACCTTCACCTGTCTGTACATTTTGATAATGTCCGCACAGATACTTATGGGGTGCATTCTCCATCTCATAATGATGTGACGTAGCGGTGGTTGCAATTTGGGGCCAACCAAGAGATCATCATTCAGAGATACTCCATTTAGACCTTTCATTGATGCATCGAAAACTATTCGAACCTTGGTTGTCGTTTTATCTTCACGTACAACTGCATGATGTGGTAAATAAACTGCTGAAGTAGCCTTCAGATCATCATTGTGTACTTGCTTCATGTGACCAAGGTCAAAATACTCATGGAAGACATCCGAGTATCGAGTCTTGATTTCCGGGTTCCGCTTAAATTTATTCTCTATAAACTGAAATCTCTTAAGTGCAAGGTTTCTAGAACCACCGTATTGACATTGTGGATCCTTGTCCCGGAAAGGAAGGTTGACCACATATCTACCCTCCTCGTCACGGTAAGTAGTTCGAGAATAAATTTCTTCACAACGTTGCTCATCTACAGAAAGAATTTTCTTCCCAGGAATACATGTTTCAATCTCCCAGAACTGTCGTAAGAGTTTGTTATCATCAGACTGATCCAAAACGCTATTAATGACATGGTGACAACAAACTGATTTGTGGCTAGATGAAATCTGTCCAGATAGAATCCAGCCCAGTGCTGTGTTCTGTGCTATCAATGGCCCAGGTGAATGTTTGATTAGGCCCTCCCCTAGTACTTGACTATAAACTTCAGCCCCAAACAAAACGTCAATTTTGTTTGGAGTGTGGTACTCCGGGTCGGCTAAAGTCAGGCTCTCAAGTTGATCCCATGTTGGAATTGCTATTTTTTGACTTGGGATTAACGATGTAATTGTAGATAAAACATATGCTCGTACTTGAATACTAAAACTAGGATCATGACGTGAATAAACGGTTAGTAAAACCGCAAACCGGGAAGCCACAGTGCTTTCGTCACCTCCTATACCTGAGATAATACCTCTTGTAGGTATTTTCTTAAGTCCGAGCAATTGGACTCCTGATTCCGTTATGAATGATGCCTGGGATCCCTGATCCAATAACGCCCTCAGAAGTTGTTTATGACCGCACCTTGTCTGTGCTTCGACAAGAGCGGTTGCTAGTATAATTTGATTTGGATGATACCCTTTTGAAAAGTGAGTGGATACTATAGGAACATCTGGTTCCTGAACCGCACTAGTAGCGGCGCTCAATGTGGACACTGCTGATTTAACAGCTGACACCTCGGAAACATTTGGAGGTGTTGATGAGGAGGTCATCTTGGGGTGCAATAACGAATGGTGGTTTCGATTACAAATTTGACATTTAATGGAAACTCGACATGATTTAATAGTATGATTTGCGCCCAAGCAATTAAAGCAAAGACGTTGTGCGCGTACGAAATCACTGCGAGCTCTGTAGTCTTCTTTACAGAACTGCTTGCAGCGGCTAAGCTTGTGGGGTTCTTTACAGTAAGGACATGTGACAATGGCATTATTTGTGGACGTAACCACATGTAGGATTTTTGGCTTGCTAGCGGTGTACCTAGATTTGGAAGTGGAAGCATCTAAATACTCCAACGACCGAAATCTCGATTCTAAAAAGCTTTTAAACTCTGTAAAGGTGGGCAAGTCCTCGAGTGAGCTTATCTTTGCCTCCCATAATTTACGCGATTCAACATCTAATTTACCGCTAATAAGATATATGATAATAGGGTCCCACGATTCGACCTTTACCTTAAGGGTGCTTAACCCGTGTAAGCAATCTACAGTAGTGTCGAGAAGCTCTTTAATTGCGGTCGATGATTCTGTTACATTTGGTTGATTTAATAATCTTTTTAGCATTGAGTTACATAAGTATCGCTTATTATCATATCGATTATTTAATATTTGCCAACACTCTTTATAATTAGCTGCAGTAACTGGCGTGTGCCGAAGCAACTGTTCCGCCTCATCACATAAGTGACCCTTTAGGTAATGAAGCTTTTGAACATCATCAATTGTGTCGTTATTATGGACTAAGGATGTGAACATATCCCGAAATGATGTCCATTCGCTGTATTTTCCTGAGAACTTGGGTATAATTATTTTAGGCAATTTTACATTGGTTCCCAGTTTCACTGATGATTCTTTGCCAGATACCTCCCTTGATGTTGTTGCAAATTGACAAATATGATTCCTTAACTCTGCCTTAAAGTTAATATAAAACTCTTCTACTATATCAAATAATTCAAAGTAATTGTTGGAGCTATCAGCTAAAACCTCCACAATTTTTACATGCCTTTCTGAGAAACTTTGCCACTGTTGTTCCAGTGCGTCTAACCTAGTTTCAACATAAGACCGAGTTAAACGATCCTTAGGTGACTTTTTGTAATTTATCCTACCCCTTTCCATGGATTTTTTGACATCTTCTTGTAGCCTTATAAGTGTCTCCATTGCAAGTACACGAAATTTATAAGTCTAAAGAAACTCTTGAGAATTACTACAAGTTGATGATAAAAATGCAAATTGTTTGAAATATTATAACTTAGACAAATTATTACAAGTTTATAATGATACCCAAATTTCACAAGTGTTTCAAATAGTAAATTTTAAAATGATCGGGCGTAAATTCCCCGTGTCTACAACTTTAACACAATTATTCAAAGTCCTAAACTAAATAACAATTACAAGTTAATTACAAACCTAGAATTTTACAAGTGTTTAGAATTATTGGTACTTATAGTAAAATCGGGCATAGGTTCCCCGTCTTTCCACTTTTTGCTTAAATATACCCAGTCCAAGCAACTCTACAAATTCTAACTCCAATAATCAAATGCAAATATTGCAAATAAACTAAGTTCCCTAAGTTGAAATTATAATAAAGTTCAAATTAACCACGTAATGTTCCACTAGAATCTGAATGACTGATCTTTTGACACTTATGAAAATTCAAAGTACTCACAATTTTGTCTTCATATACTTCACTCTGAAACGTCCGCTAGATGGCGCACTGGTAGTCATCAACTGATGGCGGGAACATGAGCAAGTCATGTGCTGAACGATAACTTTTCGACGCTCCTGAAGACTCGACTCTGCTCGGCTCAAATATACTTCCACCTTTGCTTGGCACAATACTGGCAACACCCTCTGTATGATGACGTTGACTCGGCGTCCCGACGATTCTGTCACCGTATGGCGACAGAAGGGCACTTCAGTGGCGAACCACCACTGGTTTCTATGCCCGGGTTTCCAAAAACGTACGTTCTTTTAAACGTACTATCCGACTCGATAAGGACCATGTACACAACCGTACTGTCCCCAGGAGTCCTCCACCACAGTAAAACACTGATCTCACTTTTCACACAAAGTATTTATTTCTATGCTATCTAACTGACAGAAAGAACGGTGTATCTCCAATGGTTCATTTAATAAAAATATTCATCGGGCTTATATGTACCGGCCGGTAACCAAACCATAGCGCGATGTAGAACGCCATCTATCGAGGCCATGCGAAACTTTATTGATTTCTTTGTACAATAAGTATGTGGCATATTTATAATTATATACATGACTTTTATATTCATAAAAATTTCAGTAATAATAGAAGTAACAATAATCATTTGTGATGCCTGAAATATATAATAATGTATAATATTAAATGTTTGTGTGCACTGAGCTTCGAGGGGTAAGTCTGTACGATGAGTATATGGTTTATGTGTAAATTCCGAGAGTATACATGTTATTGTGTTTGTAGGTGTAGACAAGCTATATTGGATTTTATAAAAGTGCACAACGAATATTTTGTTCGGCCTATTTGATGTAACAGTGCGATGGTTTATGTAAGTTATGTAAAGTGTAATACTGACTGAGTAGGTACAAATCTTAAGTGATAGGTGAGCATGCATAGTTGAATACAATTTTACAAGATAAACAATAACCAGTAAAGAAATTGAATTAAAATTACATATAAATAGTCATTTGACATTCTTAAGGTTATCAATGTCTACTTCTGAAGATATTCGTATACGATTAGATTCCGTAGTCTTTTTCAAATAGATAATACCGTTAGCAGTCCAGCAGAACATATACCCATGGCTCTTTTGATATGCTCTGGCCAAGTAATAAAGTCTGTTGGCCCTCTGAGTAAGGCATTCTGATACATATATTGGCTTATGTGTATATTGAGGGTTTATATGAGTAGTGTTTAATTTCTCCATTCTACCTTTGCCTTTGTTAAATGCTTTCATGCCCCTGATAAAACTGTCTCTCAGTAACGTAGTAGAAAAGTCCACTATAATAGGTTTTGTAGTGTCCTTAGAGTTAATTCTGTAGACGTCTCGTATTCCCGATCTATCGATACCAACATCCAACGTCTTTCCTATGTTCGTAACTAATCCGCATAATACGTCCTTTGTTTCACCGCTGTCTAAAGGTATGTTACGAATTTCGACGCCTGATGAGCGAGACTTACGCTCCAGTGATTCGAGCTTATCCTCCAGCTGCCTAATCGTCTTCCTGTCGTCTTTACGAGCCGATTCCAGAATAGTGATTTTATGCAGGAAGTCATCATATTTATCGGACATCATAATAACACTTTTTTTCAATTCACTATTTTGGTCCGATAGTTTATTAATTGTGCATTGAAGTTCATGGAATCGCTTTTCCTGATCACGAGAAAATGTCGAAAACATCTCCTGTATCATCTCCGAGATGTTGAGATCTTCTTCGTCGTATTTCCTCTTTTTACGCTCCATAGTATTAGAAGGAATAGTATAAAGATTGGGCGCCGATTCGCTATGCTGGATTGTGGTAAAGTTCGGTACAAGAGTTTGTATCGAGTCATATTGCCTATTATTAAGCGCAGGCGCGGCCTCCGACGATATCTGGGCGGGTGAACCAGGAGGTGTTCTTTTTAGTGGCATTGCGATATTATTTTGCTACCACAGTACCTTAGCAATTTAGCACTGTAGAATTCATAACATAAACTCACGCCTATATCCCCGAAGGGGTAGGCAGAGGTGCTAGTACCCACATCTCGCCAGTTTATGTTTAGGTCCCAATGTAATAGGTGGCGAGCCTATTGCCATTAACCGGGCACTTATAAACCTGCGATAAATACACACATAACTTCGAAAAGCATCGAAAAGTCATTGGTGTGTGCCATGGTAAAACCTGGGATCGAACCCGAGACCTCGTCTCAGCAGTCCATTACCCATACCACTAGGCTACCGCGGTGTTACTATGTATGTTTAAGCAGTTATAGATAAACTTCAAAAAGAGCAGCATCAAAATGTATACGACCGCTGAGTGTCGAACCGGTAACCAAAATATCTCAAGCGGAACCGTAAACACCTGCGCCACTCGAACGTTTACGTTTGTTACGAAATAAATGTTTCGTATGTTCGTGACAGTTCGTTAGTGTAGCTAGCTCACAGATTGCATTCAATAGACCACTTCTTGTAAACACAGTCACCAATTAATATTTCATAGCAGGTAGATGTAAATGTTATTAGTGAATCTGTTCAAGCAAATGCAAAAATGTATAGCCGAAAAACATGAACAACACTGAATTTAGAGAACGCGTATATGCATTTCTGCCTGAATATTCACTTTTTCCGTAAACTGAAACGGTTAACCACCACAATATGTTTATTTTAACCACTTAAATAATTTATAATCTTGAAGCACTTATTGACACGACCGTACGCTACAACGGCAGCGGGGAGGGGGGGGGGGGGGGGGGAGAAAGAACACTTTTAGTTCACTTTTAGACCCTTGGAGGATGATCACGCAAAATTTCATCTGAATCTGTCCTGTGGTTTTCACGTGATGCTCTAACATTGATCCTGACGGACTATATCTGATTAGACAAAAAAAAATTAGCAGACAAACAGACCAAAAATCTAGAAAACATATTTTTGCCATCAGTATTGCTCCTAGAATGTTCTAGGAGCAATACTGATGCCAAAAAATGTATAAATCTTCTTAAAAAATATTCAATGTATATAATGTTTATTATATTTTATGGACAGGCAAAGTATATAATTATCGATAAAAAAATAGTAGTTTATGCAACTGTCATATAAGAAGGGGTATTAAAACACGAGAGTCTGTTTATCATAGGTTGACACGAGTGTTTTAATACCTAAGTTATATGCAGTTATTCATACACTACTTTATCTTCACTCATAGGAAAAATTGAAATTAAACAAAGTAGGTAGGTTACAAGGGCGCCATTTTTAGGGTTCCGTTGCCAAATGGCAAAAAACGGAACCCTTATAGATTCGTCATGTCTGTCTGTCTGTCCGTCCGTATGTCACAGCCACTTTTTTCCGAAACTATAAGAACTATGCTGTTGAAACTTGGTAAGTAGATGTATTCTGTGAACCGCATTAAGATTAGCTGAAAATCTGCCGTGTGTTTACTTGTAATTGGTTAAGTGAAAAAAAAACGGGCCTCTACGCGGGCGGAGCTGCTGGCATCAGCTAGTTATAAGATAAAGCTATAAATAAATAAGTGTATTTTTTGTGTCTCTATGATAATGGGACTAAAATAACTTATCTTCTTTTTCACGTGCAACATTTAAAATTTTAAACAACAATTTTAAAACAACATTTTAAATGCGTTCACTCGTGATAAATGCTAAGCAAGGTAGAATAGAATAAAGGTGGAATAAAACATTTCTTAATATGTAGAGTAAATATACAGTAATTCTTTAGATACAACTAATCTTCGATGTTGGTATCTTAGGATTTTATTTTGTGAATGATTTGTACCTACCAATGTAGCTTGGTGTAGTGAATAAGAATAATTGAAGGATACAAATTGTTTAATTAAGTACGTATCATCATTATGATATGAATTTGGGTTAAAATTTGCTTGGAAACTTTCCGTACGATAAATTGTTCTTTATTGGGGCCAATTTGTGTGTAGTGCACTCAAAGATTTTGAACATAACTGTCCATTACAATATTTCACCGTACCTGTTTAAAAAATATTAAGTATACCGACACGGAAGCCTCTCGTACCGACTGACGCAGGTGATCTCCGGGAAGGGGAGCTTCGGGGACCACCTGCATCGGATCAGGAAGGAGCCAACGTCTGAGTGCCATCACTGCGACGCGAGCGAGGTGACGGGGCTGCTCACACTGGCGGACTGCCCAGCGTGGGAGGCGCCGAGGCGTGACCTAGTGGCAGCCATCGGATTGGGAGTCCTCTCGCTCAGCAGCATGATTGCGGCAATGGTGCGGAGCGCGAGCGCGTGGGCCGCCGCCACCTCCTTCTGCGAGCATGTTATGCTCGCGATGGAGATGGCGGAGCGCGCCCGGGAGAGGTTTAGAACTCTCCCGGCCCGCCGTGCCCGCAACATGCTCGCCGCGCGTCGCAGGCAACTCAGGCGCCGGAGGTCGCTTAACGACGTCCGTCGTCCATGAGCGCAGGCCTGGGGGTGGCACGTGAGGCCGCCTGTTACCCCAGCGGAAGCAGGCCGGGACGGTGGGGCGACCAGCGCCCCTCCCCCAAACCGGTGCAAGACGGCGTGGACAACGTGGTTCCCAAACCCAAGGGGGCCATCTCGAAACCGGAGATGGCCCATGGGTCAGTCGGGGTGCGAGGGATATGCTCTATGGGCAACCGTACACCCCGGCGTCTGTAGACCCGAGACGGCGTGCGGTTTTAGTCGGTTCGAGCCCGACATAACCGCCCCCGCTGGCCGGCGGGGGGGTATCCGAAGGGATTTCCGCACGAAAAAAAAAGGTACCTAATTTTTATTAATGATCCTGAACACCCATATGACACATATACCCACGCAATACAGGAAGAAATTACACTTATGTGATTTACACCACATTAGAATAACATGCCATACTGTACACCTTAAATGAGTAGACCGTCGGTGTGCTTTAATAATGACTCCTGTCCTCCCAACGCAGGCCTGACTCAAACGGACATCACCCTTTCATGAGAGGCTCTTCTGCTGGTGGAGAGCAAACCTCACTCCATCAACTGTGGCCACATTCAGGGCGGCATGCGGTGTAGATACGAATGACTTTGCCGCCCTGTTTGGCCGCAAAATCCCAGATCAGCGTGTCCATCTCTTTGATTCATCCGATGCGGCGGCCGATCCGATCACTGTAAACCACAGATTAGATAAAAGTTACTTCGTATAAATCACATGTTGCTGCTGGAATTTAGGGTAGCTGGAGCAAGAGATCGTCTCCTACGAGTAGTTGCAGCGAGGTGGCGGCGGCGGAGGAGATTTAGGTACCTTGTATAATAATACTTTGCCTTTCAAAATATACAGCAGCTTATATTAGTATGTATCCATCACGATGTGAAAGTCTGATACCTATACTATAGTCGAAACAATATAATTGTTTAACTAACTCCTGCTATTGCCACGGTTACTGCTTAATGTATTAATAGTACGACAATTTTTACCGTAGGCTACATCCCATACTACTTAAAATACTTCGAACCCTCGTAAGTCTAGCAATACTATGTAGGTAATGATCAGAATTTTTTCTAAAAACTCCCGAACATATAAGTAAGTGGCCTAATAATGATAAATAGTTTAGTGATTAGAGATAGAAGTTATAGAACGTTATCGGCACATTATGCGTGTCAAAATGTGCGTAGATATTGCGTTATTTTATAATCTTAATACTTTATCAGTATCTCGTGACGTAAATCGCGTGCGTGTTATGTTTTTTTAACGGAGAAAAACATTATATTTTGGGCTACATGTGATGCCGGATAAATATAGCAAATCACGTACATACACCGTTAAAGAAGATTTTAAGTAAGTAGGTATTTGTGAAAATACGGAATTATTTTTCCTAGAGCATACATATCATAGTCGAAACTTCGCACAGTTAAGCTTGACTTTTAGGAAAAATTTAAGATTTCGAAGAAGCCTAATCGGCATGTCTTTGCCATATGCCGCCAACACCTCTTACCGCTACTAAGAGTCGAACTGACTGAACCAGAGTCCGAGTTCACAGTTCCGTCAGTTTGCAGAAGTCAAAATGACTTCCACAAGCCCCGATATATCGGTCGACTCCTGGCGATCCGCACACTCTAAGCAGCGGCCCTGATTGGACAGTATATATGTAGGCGACCATATGGCACAGATTGCCTATGGCCTTCTATAGAGCCGTTTATACGAACTTAAACGGTATACCTAATCTCATAACGTACGGATGTACAGACGAACAGATACCTATCTACTACAGACCAATTAAAAACACAAACACCTAAAATATCGAAAATAACTTTTCATACCAACCATCTCAAAGTACTTACTTACCTTTCCATTAAGTTATCTTATAGTAGGGTTTGATATAAAAGGTTACGAACAGAATAGATAGTGACATCTGAACCAAAATTTTCCATTGATACAATTAATACTGCCAACAAAAACTGATAATTATAATTAATAAAATGTGACCAACGAACTCGTAATTGCAAACTGATTACTATCCACAAGAACTGACGAAATATGAGTGTAACTACAATAACTTGCCTTTTAAATTTTCGTGGAAAATTAGAGCGAGTGCAACTGACGATTCACAGTTATCAACTTATCATAAATTCTTATAAACATTACAATTTTATTTATTACAATAATTTCATTATAAAAACGATTATTCCAGTAATATCATAAATGTGAAAGTTTGTATGGATGGATGTTCGTTACTCAATCACGCTAGAACGGCTGAACGGATCTGGCTGAAATTTGGTGCAAGGAAATTATAGTTTGGAATAGGACATAGGCTTTTTATCCTTGAAATAGGATCCCATAGGAAACGTGAACGGGATCGAAATTCCAAGCGGGTAGAGCCGCGGAAAATAGCTAGTTATGGATAAAACACGTTCCCTATATATCTATTAGGTACATAGCTCATAGAGATGCTCTTAATTTTTACGTGTGGACACCTTCTTTCGTCGATGAGCTATTATGAGCCATTACAATAAGAAAGGGAGTCGATCGAAACTGTTACCGATATCAGCAGACCTATGGCTCTCGACAGGTCCTTCATTGTCTTCATTGCTAGCGGTCTCGTCCTCTTTGAGGAGAGTTAATAGGATAATGGGTTACCCTGCTTACCATCCAGATGATTTTTATAGAGGTACATTTCCTTTTAACCTCAGAGTCAGTACTTGTCCGTTGCCGGTCAGGATTACGGATTTATGAAGATCTAGAAAAACCAGCGATGGTGAATTCCTTCAACCCTCGCTGTTCTAATCAGAGGGACACACAAAGGACTCTAGCATTTTAGCATTCACACGAGCCACGGTAACCGGTACCATGGTGAGCTGTTTCTAGTTTTTGACTCTCCATAATCATCGCAATGTAAGTGGTTGCATCCAACTAAAACTTGTATTTTGAGGTCTGAGGTCCACCCTCCTACTCATTATCTTGATTAAGCCTAACTTGGCTTTAGCGGGAGCTTTTTTTTTGTTTTTTTTTTTTTTGCGTATGCAAGCTCCCACGGGCTGCACTCCACCGGTGCCAGCGATGAGGTGGGTATGTCGGAATCGAACCGAATAAAAACACACGGTGTCCTTCGCAAGCGCCCATTGCCAGGCACCTCGAAAGGATAACCCCAGGGTCCCCGACGGAGTTCTGCCACCGTCGCGGCCTCGCCTTTGGATTTGGATTGGATTAGATCCCGCGTCGGTGAGTTGGCAGGCGTGTGTAGGACACACACACGACACGCCTCCGTCTTGGCCTGCTTCTGTTAGGACGGCTAGCCGCCCGACTGCCGTCCTCAGGCTCCGATCATGGAGGTCGGTAGTCCGTAGACAAGTCTGCTGCGTCCTTTTTTTTGCGGCAGCTACTGGTACAACCCGGAAAAGAAAGCCTGCACCAGATCCTCGTCCGTTAAACAGCATGATACCGATTGTTGGTGGGACCCTTTTTTTTTTCTGTGCGGAAATCCCTTCGGATACCCCCCCGCCGGCCAGCGGGGGCGGTTATGTCGGGCTTGAACCGACCAAAACCGCACGCGGTCTCGGGTCTACAGACGCCGGGGTGTAAGGTTACCCATTGTTGATGGGACCCTAATACACTCAGTTTTCGAGTCTTCTTATTTATTTTCAGCAATAATTTTAATCCAACACAGGATTATTTTGCTTTCGTCACATTTCTGTCCATCCTAATTTCGCTTGGAAGAAATAGCTTTTAGCGATAAAGGCCGCCCATTATACATTCAACTGTTTGCGTACTACTTATATATTATGTATTTACTATTATTTTTTTCTTGTGTACAATAAAGAGTTCTCTATCTGTCTATGATATCTAAAAAGAATATTCCTCTCAACTCCATTATCCGATCAGCGTCACCAAGTGCAATAGTGGTTAAAAAAAACGACGGGTTGCACTCCGGGAGTGCCGGCAGAAGTGAAATCTTGAATATTAACATTGGTAATAGAGGCACTTTGTTTAATTTCCAGTTTATATTAATAGATTTATGGCACAAAATACAATAAATATTACAAAAAGTTATATGATGACAAAAAGTGTTTCTTGGGCCTCGGTCGGAATCGATCTCAGTCTTGACGAAGTCAACGACTATTCATTAGACGAACGCGCCACCAAGGTTGTTAAGCATAATGTGAAATTAGCGCTTCTATATTTGTCTGCAAACGTCTTACGAATTTTCGACCAGTTCACGTGTCCTGATGCGAGTTTAACCTTTTTTACCCATTACAAAAAAAGTGCACAACGCCGCTAAGTTTTCACTTCCAAAATAAAGGTGCTTAAACATCAGGTCCACTTTCTTTCTTTCCATCATCAGATCATCGTCACTATGATTGAATATATGTGATTCGTTAAAACAAAGTACCTAGATAGTCGTAATGGTGATTCATGTTTTTCTCTGCTCGGAAACCGTGATTCAACCAGCAAAGTCACTCCACGTCCCTCTTACTAAATATTGACGCTAAGTAGGCAGGGGTTCTGAATGTCATGAATCCCTTTTCTACCAGACTTTCCTTTTCCCGCCTTCTTCCCCTATTTAGGTGGCAACGCGTGAAGCGCCACAGCTAGTGTGGCAATAGGTGACCGTCAAGTGAGTCATATGCCTGTTTGCCATCTCAGTATAAGTATAAAAAGCTCGGACGGTTTATTAGAAGTCATTAATGATATGAAGTATGTTCCACTATCCATCTTCCTCGTCTATTTAGATACCAATATGTATTGGGAGTGCTGAAAGAACTCCTAGTTACTTGTAAAACTTGTTGTACCTACTTCTGTAAAATATTACCAATATCAATTTTGAATCTTCACCAAAAAAAAACCAAAACCATTAAATTCAACAATCTCTCTTTGTTCAACAAGATAACTGTGCTTTATTAAAACCTATGTGTAGTCTTAAGCTGGCATTTTATAAACAACGTGATCATGCAGCTCTCATCAGTGTATTCAGTATGCAGATCGATGTGTTATATTTTATGCGCAAACCATTAAACAAATTATTGCAATAAGAAATAAGACCGTCATTTAATCATTATTGTTTTGTACACATGCTTTAATAATATTTTGATCTACATACTTCATTTTATGAAATTTGAGCTCTTTGTCCGTGTGTGTCTACTGCCACTTTTGCGTCATGTTGCATTTATTAATTACTAAATTATAGGAAATTCTTAAATTTAGGTATTTAGGGAAAAATTAAGTTGCAATTGATATTGATTATGATGCTTCATCATCATCCGAGCGCCAAGCCCGGTTGCATCCAAAGCCTGAACCTTGGAGCCCAAGTTCCGCTTCTTACTCGTCTTATAGATTAGTTGATTTTCACTTTTATGGGAGCGACTGCCGTCTGACCTCTCAGCTCCGAGTGGAAAGCCAGCGCCAGAGTCTCGTCCGTCAATCACCAGGTGCCGGTACCGACTTGAAGGTGAGGTTGGCTTGGTCCCCGATGATCTTGGTGGGACCCCATAAACCCGGATAGTTAATATTGGTTATGAATTATTTATTCAGTATGATCGCTGTTGCAGTACGTAGGTAGGTGCCTATACTGTTACAATGCGCATTCATAATATTATGTGAAATAATATAAACCAGATTTCGCTCTCTCCCTATCTTTTTAGGTCCTAGTAATTCACTAAACTGCATCGGCATTTCTAGGCTATGAGGCTTCCTAGTGTTATCATATATCATAAAAAACTTAATCACTGTATAATGATGATGTAATGAAAACCAATGTCAATGAATATTGGATTGTCTTTTTTATTACATTTAATTGCTCAGGTGTAAGTTGGTGATATTTAAAATTAATTTGTAAGTATTACTGAAATTAATGATGTGGTAACATAGGTAGGTACTGTCTAAAAAGTTTTATACTATTGAATTGAACATTCATACAAAACAATATGCTAGAATTGTAACCTTCAGATCTGAAGCTTATGATATTTCTAAAGTAGAGCAGGTATATGCTCCCAGGGGTGTGTGTTGGGTAACCTCCTCGAGTGTCGCTCCGATTCCGATCCCGCTGCAGTCCGGGGGGAACGGAATCGGAGCGGCCGGTACACCCTGGGCGGCGGTCAATGGCTTCCCCTTCACCCCTTCATAGGGTTGGCATTGATCGTCGGCCAATACCCAACGTGGCGGGAACACATCGCTCTCCGTACTCCTCTGCTTTCAGAGGAGACAGGATGAGCGATGCTGTTAGTGGTGAGATGGCCCAGGGTCAACCGGGGTGCGAGGGATATGCTCTATGGGTAACCTTACACCCTGGCGTCTGAAGACCCGAGACGGCGTGCGGTTTTGGTCGGTGCAAGCCCGACATAACCGCCCCCGCTGGCCGGGGGGTATCCGAAGGGATTTCCGCACGACAAAAAAAAAAAAAAAAAAAAAGGTATATGCTCCCAGTTCTGACACAATAAAAAATACCATTTCTAAAAATGACAATTCTTAAAAAAGAACTCTCGAAATAACCGGTACGTGAAAGACCACTTCTTGAAATGATCTTTTTGAAAAGACCATTTTTTGTAACGAAAACGTAAAGTTAAATTCAACTGAGAACCGATGTAGAAGTGTATCACATCCATATTAGTCAGCTATTATTATAGTTAGTTATCATGTTTGTCCACATTCTAGAACCCATGATACAAGCTAGTAAAGCTAATTCTTACTTTGAGTCTAGATAGCACTGTGTAGAATGTTCAAGTGTATTTATTGTTTTATGGAATTGAATAAATATATATTGAATGGGTAACCCGGTAAGGGTCGATGTAGGCGTACTTATTAATAAATCAGATCAAGGACATTTAAAAGAAAGGCCAGGTCAAGAGTAACCGCAATCGGCGCGCATGTTATAAAACAATTATGAAAGTAGAAGCAAATTAAAAAAGAAGAAAAATTCGTATTGATCTTATCAGCTCCGAAAATATAGGCCACTCCAAATATCTTAATTTATCTCTGAGGTTAGTACATAATAAGCTTCTTATCAATGTCTAAGAAACTAGTTATCAATTTTCGTCGTTATCGTTAATGAATGGAAATATTTCTGTTATCATAAAAATACAAATAAAGTAAAATGTAAACAAAGTTTATTAATAATATATTATTAGATAACAACAAGACGATTCTTAAAATACTTTGATGTAAGCACAAGACAGCGTCATACATAGTAGCTAGACGCCATCTATGCATGGCTATAATATGGGTTCTTGAATGCGCATAAATACATACATAGTAACTACACATAGAAACACCCAGATCAATGCAAATAATATAATATGTAGGTATATAATATATATACCAAAAAATTGATCTAAGTATGTTTATCCGCAGTCTAGAACCCATAACACAGGCTAGTTTAGCTACACTTACTTTGGGTCTAGATAGCGTTGTGTAGAATGTTGTAGAATATTTATTATGAATGAATTGGTATACACATACGCCAGTGGTTATAGAGATTTTATTGTCTGTTTTACAGGTGTATTCGTGTGGGACACTCAGGGAAAAAGATATTACGATTTTCTGAGCGGGTACTCTGCCGTGAACCAGGGACACTGTCACCCAAGAATCGTTGCTGCTCTCAAAAAACAAGCTGAAATACTTACTCTCACCTCAAGGTATCTGCCTACCTTTCACAATAAACATCCAAAGGGAAAAATCATCTTGAGTGGATACTACCACGCATAACGCATTCAATATCTACAAAATAGTCATAATTTTACCATAAGTACATATACTCACACCTGTAAATTCCCGAAAGGGTACACAGAGGTGGTTCGGTTCCACGTAAGAGTCGGTTCCCGTGAGGGGGCGAGTCGAGAGTCAATCGGAGACTCTTTCTTTTCTTTTTCATGTTTACTGTTGATGTACAGCCCTACCCTTGGTCGTCTTGTATGACACTCACGATAGGTACTCAGTGGCCCTCCACTTCACCAAGAATTATTGATCACATATTTGGGTACAATTTAAAATCACAATATTAATTCTATCTTTCAGAGCATTCTACACAGATCAACTTGGCATCTTTGAAAAGATGATGACTGAGCTCTTCGGCTACGATCGTATGTTGCCTATGAATACTGGTGTTGAGGGCGGAGAGAGTGCTGTCAAGTTCGCACGCAGGTGGGGATACGAAGTCAAAAAGATTCCTGAAGGACAGGCAAAGGTATTTTTAAATACAATTGTGCTTTTATAAAACAATATATGGAGCATATGCTACATAGCGCCTTGTGGGTTGTGGAATGCGGATAAACATTCTTGGAACATACATGGAACCATCTAAAGCAATGCAAATATATCTACTTATTCATGCAAACATTGCACTGATAGGGAATCGAATTCGTGATCTCTGAGTTAGAGTTGAAAAGATGATAACACTAGGAGTATATTATATGAGTAAGAAGGATCAAGATATCGTTATTACGCTAGGATTGTAACTGCGAACTGCCGAGTAATCCGAATAATACTAAAACATAACCAGGGTCCTAGCCACGATGCTCTTAAAGCAATTCAGTTCAGCTGAGGGAGAAAGATGAGGCTATACACGGTGTATAGCTACATCTCTCTCCCTCAGATGAACTGAACTGCTATAAGTGTTAAGTTCCATCTCTCTCCCTCTGCTGAACGGTATTGCTATAAGAGCGTCGTGGTTAGGCCCCTGTATCGCAATTTTCATTTGGTATAGAGATATAAAAAATGGGCTGAAATATGTAAATATTAACATTATTCCCGTTGTGCAGGTAATATTTGCTGAGGGCAACTTTTGGGGGCGTACTCTGGCTGCAGTGTCTTCATCTGGAGACCCCTCATGTTACGAGGGTTTCGGACCCTATATGCCTGGCTTCACATTGATTCCATACAATGACATTCCTGCTCTTGAGGTATAATAAATCCATCGAACTGATACATATCTAGGTACTTGAGATAGCTGTGGTATTTCACCATTTTATTTATATTTACAGAAAGAACTACAAGACCCCAACGTGGCCGCATATATGATGGAACCCATTCAGGGAGAAGCTGGTACCATTATTCCTGATGACGGTTATCTCAGGAAAGTCAGAGAGCTATGCACGAAGTATAATGTGCTCTGGATAGCTGACGAAGTACAAACTGGCTTAGGTGTGTGATTTTAAACGTTTTACGGAATTTCCATGAAGTATTGCAAAGAGCTTCAGTAAATTTCTGCTTCTTTTTAAGCGTGTGTACTAGAACGAATATCCAAAATAGAATTGTTAGGATCCTAACAAATCTGGTCAGGTAAGGGGGGGGGGGGGGGATTCAGTGTCAGTGTTCCCTCTACCTGTCATGCGATGCACGCGTCACGGTCATTTCCGGCCATAAAACGGCCAGGAAAGAATTCTTCGCTCTATAATACTTATCGTCTATTATGTTCTTTCGAAAGCTTAACTAGTGTTCTCTTGTTTCAGGTCGTACTGGTAAATTACTGGCAGTAGATCATGAAGGCGTAAAGCCTGATATTCTCATATTAGGCAAAGCGCTAAGTGGCGGCATGATGCCAGTCTCCTGTATTTTGTCTACGAACGAAGTTATGGAAGTAGGTTTAACGAATTAATACTTATACATTTAGAAATTTCGAATTTTAGTCAAATTTTAAAATGTACTTGATATTCTTTTAGTTAATCAAGCCTGGTACTCATGGATCAACCTACGGTGGTAATCCGTTGGCATGTGTAGTTGCCACAGAGGCTATTAAGGTAAGAAATTGCCAAAGTTAGGTTAAAGATGATTTTAAAGTAAAAGAAGTGAAAAGTAGCATGTGGAAATAAGTTGGTAATATGAAAACATCTTGATATCAGGTATTACTAGAGGAGAAGATGATTGAAAACGCAGCAAGACTCGGCGAGGTGCTCACCAAAGAGCTAGAGAGAATACCCAAGAGTAAAGTTACAGCAGTCCGTTGCAGAGGGCTTATGGCTGCTATTGATATTCATAACAGTAAGTTTTCTATTTACCCTAAAAAATCTAAGTAACACAAAAAAAAAAGAATAGGTAGGTCCAGACTCCAGTTAAGCTAAATTAGGGTTAGGAGTGGGTTCATGTCGGTAATGTAATCGTCGGGATTTGAACCTGCGATCGATTTTACCTAAGTCCGGTGCCACACTAGGCCACGCCACAAATGTAGATAAAAAAACCAGCATCAGGTCCTTGTTGTCTGATAGATGCTAAACTGAGTTCCTATCCTGAGGCCTATTCTTCACATAATAGTGCATGGATTATAACACATCCATTACCCACCGAATTGTATTTCTTAGAATCTGTTTTATTAACCCCCGACGGAAAAACGACGGGATGTTATAAGTATGACTAGTCTGTGTGTGTGTATGTGGAATCGTAGCTCCCGAACGGATTGAACGATTTAGCTTTTTTTTTTGTTTGATAGATGAATAGGTATTAGCGGGAGTGTTCTTAGCTATATCGGGGGTTTTTTAAATTTAAATTTTATGCAGTGAATTGTTCCTTCGTTCAATTTGCCACTATGACTAAAAAAAGTTTTGATTCTAGGTATTCGAGCATACGACGTATGTTTAAGGCTGCGCGACGCCGGTATGCTCGCCAAGCAGACTCATGGGCAGACCATCCGCTTAGCGCCGCCACTGGTCATCACTGAGGAGCAGGTCAAGGAATGTGTCAACACGCTTTGTAAAGTTTTAGAGAGCTTCGGCAAAGATGGCATTCAACCATCACGCTCTGGGTAGGAACGTGAATCTTCAGAGAATGGATCTGGAACATTGGAGAAAATGAAATAATAATTTCATAAATGAATTGCTTAAGGAGAATATTTATAGCTTACGAGTTTTGTACAGAATTTAAGTACGTACTATATAATGTAATGAATAGTCTATATTTTACATTTGTATGTATCTCTAAGTGTGATATGATATAAATTTAGGTAACTAATGAATACAATGAAAGGCGCTGCTGTGCGTTATGTCAATATTTTAGATCAATGTCTATGAGGGCGCGATCTCACCGTATGTTACGAGAAGGTCTGAACCCCTACGTAATCAAATAGATTATTTAATCGATAATGTTAATTATTTACCATATTAAGAATTTCTTTAACAAAAGAGAGAAAGGTGTTTGTATAAAAATATTTTTTATTAGAATCAAAAATGGAAAAGTGACCTAATCCATATCCATTCAAATCATTGAGCAGGGACAAGATCTGCCTGAAACGAATTTATAATATATTTTAAAGACACTTGGTTGGTTTTTCTATATCTAGTGTAACCCTAATATTGTCTAGTGGCTCCACCAATAACATTGGCGCCAAGCCAGTCTGACCTGTAAGCCAGGACACCTGTTGATTGACGTACACGGCTCTGGTGCAGGTTTTCCTCTCGGGGCTGGGAGGTCAGACGCAAGTCGCTCCAGCACTTGTACCGCACAAGCCAAATTAATAGGAGGAGAAAGTGAAATCCTCAGTTGCAACCAGGGACATCGCTAAGATGATGGTGATGAGTGTCTAGTGTCTATAGTACCTTTTTTTTTTTTTTTTTTTATCGTGCGGAAATCCCTTCGGATACCCCCCCGCCGGCTAGCGGGGGCGGTTATGTCGGGCTTGCACCGACTAAAACCGCACGCCGTCTCGGGTCTTCAGACGCCGGGGTGTAAGGTTACCCATAGAGCATATCCCTCGCACCCCGGCTGACCCTGGGCCATCTCACCACTAACAGCATCGCTCATCCTGTGTCCTCTGAAAGCAGAGGAGTACGGAGAGCGATGTGTTCCCGCCACGTTGGGTATTGGCCGACGATCAATGCCAACCCTATGAAGGGGTGAAGGGGAAGCCATTGACCGCCGCCCAGGGTGTACCGGCCGCTCCGATTCCGTTCCCCCCGGACTGCAGCGGGATCGGAATCGGAGCGACACTCGAGGAGGTTACCCAACACACACCCCAGTGTCTATAGTACCTATCTCATATATACAAGACAGGGTATCGTATTTTGCGGCAGATAAAAAAACATTTTTTTATACAATAAGACAGCAAACCAGCCCACGGCCCACATGATCGTAAACGGTTATGGGCGCTTGCAACACTGTAGGTAGATATGTATCACTCGCACCTTGCTACATACAGAGGGTAAAGGAAGGAAAAAGAAGATAAGGAGAAAGGATAAATAAAAGTAAAGATATGTAAGAAGTAAAGTGAACTGATCTTTTTCGGATCTCTTGCGCAGGCTGATCTTAGACCGACAGTGGACCGGCGATTGTAACTGTTTGTTAATTTTAATAGATACCTAACATTTTTTTCTTGCGGTAATAACGCTAATAATAGCTTCATAAATGAGTGTCATATAATAGTTTCAGTGCACGTTGACCACCGGCTGGGTAGCATAAATGTGGTAGGCATGGCCGTGCCCTTGAGCCATATACAGCAATTAATTTATTATAATCATGACTTCTATTAGCTTTATTGATATGACCTTAAGCTTTATAGTGTTTTTCATCTTTAATTGGAATTTTTATTATAAGTGATTAGACTAATTAGGTTTGTAAATGCAATAGAATCTAGATAACCTAGGATTTATTTTTCGTTTTGTATTACCTACAATACATTTTACTGCTATAGAGAGCTTATTCAGTGTGGAAACCATTGTTGGTTGGGGATTTATGTTAGAGTGGCACTGACTAAAAACTTTACTCTGACTTCGAGTTAGATCTACTTAGTCCGTAAGAGTCAGTTTTTAGTCTACAGGGCCCTACCAACGCCCATGAGGCTCAAGCCAACCTGAACTGCAAGTCGGTACACCTGATACACAGCAGACGAGGCTCTGGCGCAGGCTTTCCTCTTAGGGTTGGGAGGTCAGATGGAATCGGCATTGGCATTCATCTCCACTTCTGACATTTCTTCCTTTTGAGGTTTTATTTGGAGTGGGAGTGACCATTCCGGGCTATATTTCTCAGCCGTTCTTTCGGGCACAGTGAAGAAACTACGACATGGTGGATAGTGGGTGGCTTCGACATCTCTGGATTCGTGTGGGTTAAAGAATGAAACAAGGATCAAGGTTACACAATAAAAAAAGCTGTGACATATGAATTGGCTGGCTAGTGATGTGGCAAGTAGGGAAGGTCACAAGAATGTAAAAAAAGATAAATGGAGGTATATCTCTATGCAGCCAAAGAGAGTAGTCTAATGCCGCCAATTGTACATTTCGATACTCCCTACGTATAGTATCGTAACAACCTACTTAACAAACATTTTTGAAGCATCATCAAAATTATACTGTAAACATTAAATAATAATCTTTATATCTCAGTCCTTAATAGAGCGCTACGTAGCGACAGCTCATATATACTTAGTATTGGTACATATCTATTGTAAAATTTGTAACTGCATTCAGCCAACCTTGTCATGCACTTGGTTAAATGCCTTTTCGATATAATAGCTACGTTACTAATCGTAACCTACACAGTAGCTTAATGACAAATTAGTACATATGAATACAGGCATCCAAATGACGTAGAACAATAAACTATTTAGAGTAATGAGATGTCTATCATTTCTGAAAAAATTAAATACTCTTTCTAATATACTTTGTGACCATGCTACTAATCCTACAATTTTTTTTATACCACTTAGGTGGCAGACAAGCACACGGCCCACCTGATAGGAAGCGGTTACCGCGGCCTATGGACGTGTGCAACACCAGTGGCGTCACACTCGCGCTGCCGACCCTGTAAAGGAAAGGGGATGGGAAAGCAGTTTGGGAGGGGATGGGAAAGGAGATTGGGCTCCGGCACTCTCACTCACCAAACGGAACGCAACAGTTCAAATACTGTTACTTGGCGTCGATATTCTGTGAGGGTGGCCCCGGTCGAGTCGGCCATTCATGCAACGGCCAAAATGACTGTTGCTTGACTCTACCACTAATATTATAAATGTAAAAGTTTATGAAGCTGTTTGGATGTTTATTACTCAATCAAGTTCTAAAGGCATAACAGATCTGGTTGAAATTTGGTACAGGGATAGATTATAGTCTGGAATAACACAGAGGGTTTTTATCCTTGGACTAGGTTCCCGGCGGGAACGGGAACAACATTTCACGCGGGCAAAGTCGCAGGCTACAGCTGAGTGTTGATTAAAGAGTACACGATACAATTCTATGACCAACCTGACTAGATTGACAATCAAATCGTGTCGTGAGGACCTTCAGTATTGATCTACAATGTACGTGTCGATGGAACTTGGCAAAGCTGATTGGGCAATCAAATTGTATCGTGTGGAAGCTAAACTCTTCTCTTTTATAATAATTTCGTTGAAGGCGGGGCATAGTTGAGCGTGTCACTGTCGATGTTGCTCGCGGTCTTACTGTTATGTAGGCCCCATTGATATGTAAGTGTACTTGTGACAATTAATACTTGTAAACATTTTAGTATTCTATAATAATATGAAGTATGAAGTCAGTTAAATTATTTATAGATAGTCTTTCATTCCGGATAAATAGCAGACTGCAGTCATGTGTCAGGGTAAGAAATACGATTATTAAGGTCATATGTACCTACATAGGCACCATGATCTCGTAACAATAGGCTTAGTGACTTTCCTCGGGTTGAGCCGCGGGCAACAACTAGTCCCTTATAAAATCATAACAAAAACATGTAGGTATTCATTCATACATAACACAGGTATGTTTTGCAGTACTGTTTGTAAATTACAAATGCATTAAATGTAAACAGACAGACAAACAGAGACCTGAGATTATAAATAAATACTCTACGACATTCTACACAGCGCTTTCTAGACCCAATGTAAGCATAGTTTAAAAAGTTATAATAAGGTTATAATAAGTTATAATAAGGTTAAAAAAGTTTAAAAAAATAGTTTAACTAGCTTGTGTTATGGGTTCCAGAATACGGATAAACATACTTATATACTTCTTTTTTTTTGTAAATACATACATATTATACATACAAACACCCAGACCAATGCAAATAGACATATTCCTGCATACAAATATTTGCACTGAGCGGGAATCGAACCCGCGCCCCTTGTCGTAGCATTCGACTCCTACGTCACTAATCGACTACTACCACTACAAGTTATCATCCTCATTGCGATTTTCCAGTTGCGTTCAAAGTTTGTACTTTGGAGCTCCGTTTATTGTTTTTGATTGGTATGTCGGATTTCCAGGTTCAACTGCCGTCTGGCCTTCCAACCCTGAGGAGCAAGGCTGCACCAGAGCCTCGTCTGTTGTTTAGCAGGTGTCCCGACTGCAGGTGAGGTTGGCTTAGGCCTTAAGGATATTGGTAGGGCCCTGTGCACCATTATTGTGTTTCAGGAGTAAAGTCAAACATGGTAACAAATTGTGGAATATATTTTAATATTAACGATTAACAACCATCGCACAACACACTCATCATCACAGTTAGTTGAGGTAAATACTGTACTTTAAATAAATTTAAAAAGCGTATGAGCCAAACAGATAACATATCACAACGCATAGCTCTTGTTCCACTGGCACTTGGCAGTATAATAATAATAATTAAAGCAATTTCGTTTACGTATACGTCGGTATTACTTATACATGTACTTGATAAACAATTTTAATACTGGCGATTAAATATTTTGTTCCCTTAGTTCAGTTCTAGTTCTAAAACACCCACTTGCGCTCGCATTGTGTCAGTCAATTTTGATAGAAGGACGGTTTCATCTAAACTCATTTTTGGACTCTCTAGCAAACCTGAAATAAAAGAGGATAATCTTAAAAAAAAAGTTTTTTCCATTTAGTGATGATTTTTTAAATTTATTAACATCGTAATCGCAGCGTTAGCCCCGGTTGCATCCAAAGCTTGCACTTAAGCCCGGCTCTGAAGCCCGGGTTCTGCTCTCCTACTATTTCTCTTGATTTGCCTTATCTTGACGACTGCTGTCTGACCTGCCAACCCCGAGAGCGTTGAGTCAGAGCCTCTTGCGTCACTCAGTAGGTGTACCGGATTGCTTGGGCCCGAAAACTTAAGTGGGGCCCACATATACACCCAATGCTGTTAAATTCACTGTAGTCTTGTATATTTGTGTTCGTGGTAGACTACGAGCAATCTATTAAATTTTTATTTTCGTTTTACGTATACTTGTAAGGGCAGGTCAAAAGTATCCTAATTCGGTGGGCTTGCATGATAGTAGAGACAGCTGGTGACTTGTGAAGTGTGTAAAGATAGAAGTGAATGACGGGCTGTCGTCTCTCATCATGTCAGCCAAACGACGCCCACTGCTGGGCATAGGCCTCCCCCAACGATCTCCACAACGATCGGTCCTGCGCTGCCCGCATCCAGCGGCTTCCCGCGACCTTGGCTAGATCGTCGGTCCACCTTGTAGGGGGCCTGCCCACGGAACGTCGTCCGGTACGCGGTCGCCATTCGAGAACCTTTCCGCCCCAGCGGTCATCGGTACTCCGCGCTATGTGTCCCGCCCACTGCCACTTCAACGATGCAATCCTTCGAGCGTTGTCGGTTGTTTTAGTTCTCCTGCGGATCTCATCATTTCTGATTCGATCGCGCACCTCTGCCCAAAGGAATAAAAGTGTGAGTAGATATATCATATTACCTAATTCATCGATCAACCGATTATCGATAATGATGCGATGCTGATGCAAAAGGAACGCGTAGATAAGATTGGTTCATAATCGAATTGTTCGATTAGGTGATTGTTGTTTTTATGATATAATTCTGTTAACACATTCACTGCTATACCGATTTTATTGGTAGTAGAAGTAAATTAATTTATATTATATTCTTAAATTTTTTAACTTGTAACATAAGGTAAATAAATACATTCCAGGGTATTTTAATTTAACAACAATACATAAATGTTAAACAATAGTTTCAGATGATATAGGTACAATAGGGAGTATATGACTGAAAAAAATTTAAATTGAAATGGCATATGATTAGAATTTTGAAGATGAGATTATCAGCTACTTGGGTCCAGGTGGCTCAGTTTACAGAGAATGCCTTGCTGGTAAGGCAATGTAGTAATGTCCCATTTTAGAAGGTGAGCTTTCCGATTAAAGATTTATAAAATTATAAAGTTTCAGTAGAGGATGGTGTTTTTATCAGTTAAATGTGTAATAAGGGATTATATTAATTGTAAAATGTCTTATATATTTCTTTGTAAATTGATAACTCGGTGTTTATAATTGACGCTATTGAAGTGGATCATTGTTTACCAGAACCAGATGTCACGTCCAAGATTTGCGCCAGATTATACATGATGATATAATGCTATAGTTTATTTCAAACACTCATAAGGACTCAGCTATCATATTGACACTCTAATAAAAAATATAATCTAGATTACATATGAAAATACGTAGAACTCTTTTGAAGTTGATAAACGTATGAAGTAATTAGACTACATTGTCGGTATTTTTTATTTTATTTTAAACGATATAGGATTTAGGTCGTCTCTGTACAATGTACAGTTAATGAATATTTAAGGACATAATATATTCACAATATCATTTAGACCCATACTAAGCAATTTTTTTTTGCGAATACATACATATTATACGTAGAAAAACTCAGACCAATGTCAACAGTCATACTTAATATACGTATGCATACAAAAATCATTTGAACTACCTATCGTCACGTCACACAGGTTTTGGTATTTGTTTTTCTGTTTATACTGCGGATAAACTTAGAAGAATGCGACTAGGCGGCAATGAAAGTGTTAAAACGGAAAAATGTTTATGTCAAATAAATTCAATCTTTTCGATAAGCGTTTTCGACACGTGTAAAAACGATATAGGATTTAGGTCGTCTCTGTACAATGTACAGTTAATGAATATTTAAGGACATAATATATTCACAATATCATTTAGACCCATACTAAGCAATATTTTTTTTGTGAATACATACATATTATACATAGAAAAACTCAGACCAATGTCAATAGACATACTTAATATACTTATGTATACAAAAATCAGTTGAACTACCTATCGTCACGTCACACAGGTTTTGGTACTTATTTGTTTTTCTGTTTATACTGCGGATAAACTTAGAACACCGCGACTAGGCGGCAAGGAAAGTGTTAAAACGAAAAAATGTTTATGTCAAATAAATTCAATCTTTTCGATAAGCGTTTTCGACACGTGTAAAAACGATATAGGATTTAGGTCGTCTCTGTACAATGTACAGTTAATGAATATTTAAGGACATAATATATTCACAATATCATTTAGACCCATACTAAGCAATATTTTTTTTGTGAATACATACATATTATACATAGAAAAACTCAGACCAATGTCAATAGACATACTTAATATACTTATGTATACAAAAATCAGTTGAACTACCTATCGTCACGTCACACAGGTTTTGGTACTTATTTGTTTTTCTGTTTATACTGCGGATAAACTTAGAACACCGCGACTAGGCGGCAAGGAAAGTGTTAAAACGAAAAAATGTTTATGTCAAATAAATTCAATCTTTTCGATAAGCGTTTTCGACACGTGTAAAAACGATATAGGATTTAGGTCGTCTCTGTACAATGTACAGTTAATGAATATTTAAGGACATAATATATTCACAATATCATTTAGACCCTACTAAGCAATTTTTTTTTGTGAATACATACATATTATACATAGAAAAACTCAGACCAATGTCAACAGACATACTTAATATACGTATGCATACAAAAATCATTTGAACTACCTATCGTCACGTCACACAGGTTTTGGTATTTGTTTTTCTGTTTATACTGCGGATAAACTTAGAACACCGCGACTAGGCGGCAATGAAAGTGTTAAAACGGAAAAATGTTTATGTCAAATAAATTCAATCTTTTCGATAAACGATTTAGATTGATGTCACTTGTCAAATATAGATTATACGCCTGACAGAAATAGATGAGTGGATAATCACGACGAAATTTAAAACTACGTCGGTTTTGTTTACTATTTAGTAATAATGACAGTTTAAATTTCAAAAAAAATGGGCGTCTGTAGACCCGAGACGGCGTGCGGTTTTAGTCGGTTCAAGCCCGACATAACCGCCCCCGCTGGCACGCGGGGGGGTATCCGAAGGGATTTCCGCACGATAAAAAAAATAAAAATAAAAAAGAAGGTATAATGCCCGCGACAGGCATAATAGCACTAGATTATTTTTACAAATTTTTATGGAAATATGAAGTTTGAAGCGCATTTAAACATTTAATAAGACATTGAAATAACATGTTTTTTGGAATTCACTAATAAGCTACTTTTATAAACAATTTTAATTTTATAAACATTTATTATGTTTTACTTGACATTGGCGAAATTGCGGTGAATGTACTGCAGAAGAACATGTTTTTTTAAACGTATTCATTTAACGTGACGTTGTCGAAAGCCATAAAAGAAACAAAGAAATAAGGCGTAGATTTATCTTGAGGAAACGTTAAGTCAATGACTGCTCGCTAATAAACGCGTTCTTTACAATATGAACGTGCTTCTCATGATAATTGTAAAAGTAAATATTCACTCAGTTATTTGACTCTTCTACTGAAGTACCTAACTGTGGCTTATATTGAGATGCTAACGCGGGTAGCTCCGTTGGGCCCGTATCGCGTCCAAGTAGGTTAAGTTGAAAATAAGTTGACAACGATCGCCTGTCGATACTTAAAGTTATCCGAGTCATTCAGTTAATTAGGCCTGACTTTTGATACCGGTCTGTGGTCTGATTTAGTTTGAAGTAGGCAACGAAAATATTGCTGAATGCTTCCAAAGTTCTTACAAACTAATAGTCCGGTCAATCTAGACCAAAAAATGAGAGTGAAGGTACATAAAATCCCAACAAGCTGAAAATCAGTAAAATTGTTCAAAACATAATTATAAATAATATATAAAAGTTCCCCATCATTCCCGTGTATGGATTTATTTTATTCAAGGTCAAAGGTCAAAAAAATGAGTTTTTAGCGATTTTCAGCAAAACCGTAAGTTTTATCATAAAAGTACCTTAGACAAAAATTGTAGATCATAAAATTATCTATAAAAAATGTTTCAATACTTTTTTTTTCCTACGAGCCACCGTTTCTGAGATATAACGATTCAAAAAGTTATAAAAGTTGTTATCGTCATAATATGCATGAGTATGCCACGCCATATACATCTCTAGAGTTGTTATATATTATCATCATCATCATCATCAACATATCAGCCGTAGGAAGTCCACTGCTGAAAATAGGCCTCCCCCATCGACTTCCATTTCGACCGGTCTGTAGCGGCCTGCATCTACCGAGTCCCTGCGCTCTTTGTTAGGTCGTCTGTCCACCTTCCGGGAGGCCTTCCTCTTCTCTCAAGAACCTTTCTGCCCCACCGGCCATCGATTCTCCGAGCTATGTGCCCTGCCCACTGCCACTTCAGCTTGCTGACTCGCTCTGCTATGTTGGTAACTTTAGTTCGTCTACGGATCTCCTCGTTTCTGATTCAATCTCGTAGAGAAACCCCAAGTATAGCCCGTTCCATAGTTCGCTGTGTGACCCCGAGCTTCTTTATGAGGCCCATAGTGAGAGACCACGTCTCGGCACCGTAGGTCATCACTGGTAACACGCACTGATTAAAGACCTTTGTCTTCAAGGACTGCGGTATTTTGGATGAGAAGACGCTGCGCAGTTTCCCGAACGCAGTCCAGCCGAGTTGGATTCGTCGATTGACCTCCTTCTCGAAGTTGGATTTGCCTAGTTGGACGGTTTGTCCCAGATAGACATAGTCATCAACAACTTCGAGAGGTGAGCCTCCCAATAACACATGGACATTTGACATGACTTTCGTATAGTACACTACCTCATAGGTGGCGTGGAAACGTGTGCATATTATGACGATAACAACTTTTATAACTTTTTGAATAGTTATATCTCAGAAACGGTGGCTCGTAGGAAAAAAGTATTGCATTTTTTAAAGATAATTTTATGATCTACAATATTGTCTAAGGTACTTTTAAGATAAAAGTTACTGTTTTGCTGAAAAGTGCTAAAAACTCATTTTTTTGACCTTTGACCTTGAAAAAAAAAAGTTTCCATACACGGGAATGATGGGGAACTTTTAAATTTTATTTATAATTATGATTTGAACAATTTTACTGATTTTCAGCTTGTTGGGATTTTATGCACCTTCGAATAACTAAATTGACCGGACTATAAAACGAATACAGCATATTTTCATAAATTTTCTGCTAATCAGTAATGATTGTAATGGGTTTGTTCATTTTGTAAGACCACCAGCCTAATTATGAGTCTAACAGGTTTTAAATGGATTACAAGCGCAAAATTTGTCAAAAAAAAAAGATTCTATATGTATCATCTCATTAAATTCAAATACAAGCTACTTCTCTCAGATCTCCGTTCCGTACGTTAATCATATTTTTCTTCCAAAATATTTACTTCACGGCGTATTATAGAAGTGATATTAAACCGCCTTAGACGTAGTATGAAGTTTGATGATGTTAATTACGCGAGTCCTCAACGGCGAAATACACAGACAGTTTCTATACGGTAGCGGCGAAACGTGAACAATTATTTAACAATGAAAGCAAAGACGTATAACTTAATGATTCGTAATCACGAATTGTATAATTTGTTCAACATGTTAGCGGTCTACATATAAACGCTAAGTTTAAGAGTCTTTAGGAAGTCTGAAATGAATATATTATATTTCACTAAAATATACACTTTTCATCAGACCATCTTTATCATGATAGTTAATCTATGTAACTCGTTGAAGCAAACAAACAAATGACCCCAAACTTAAGGGGTTGACTATATATATCGACCGAGACTGCCGTACTGCGCCCTGGTAATGTGCGTGGGCCGGGGTACGAGGGAAATGTCTTATGTGGCCACTATAATTCCCGGCGTCTGAAGACCCGAGACGGCGCGGCGTGCCGTTTTAGTCGGCTCAAGTCCGGCATAAACTCTCCCGCTGGCCGCCGGGGAGGGGGAGGGGTAGGGTATCCGAAGGGAAAATCGGCCGTCAGTAAAGATGGGCGTTTTCGTTAATTTTTGTCATCGATACTTACCGATGCCAGTGTAAAGACAATACATGGTTATGATGTCGTTGCCGAAACCATTATTTAAGCACTTCGTCGTTAGGGTTCAAAAGGAAAAGACGGAACACTTGTAGGATGACTTCGTTGTAAAATTAGGTATACCTACTTATAATTATTTAGGTATTCTTTATTTAATTAATTCCCTATCCAATTTAAAATTTTATATATGTATACGATTAGGGTGTATAGCCAAAAAATATTAAATAGGAAATTTTAATAATACAGGCGGTAAAATGATTAAATGATATCGTAAAATCTGTGCGACAATATCGATATGTCGATCTCATCGACTCATGCTCTTTCCTACCCCGTATCCCATCACTTTCAATGTAAACAAGACATATTATCTATTGTCACGAATGTTACATATGAAAATAAAAGTATTTTAAACGGATTCTATTTCTAAACACTAAAATAACACCAAATAAATCGCGAACGAATCCGTTAAAAATAGTTTATACAGACAATTAGTAGTTAGATAAAAGCTTGTAATAATACAAAGAAAGCGACAGAAATCGTAAGTATTATATGAACCCTGAGAACCAACTATAAATATATATAGTAGTAGTATTTAACTTAAAACGGCAAATAAAAAAGAAAAATAAAGAGAAAAAGATAAAAAACCAATAGCAGTGGCGATGGCGTTCCGAATAGTAATATGTGTGAGTAATAATAGTAAGTTGTGGTTTACTGGTTCGAAAAATTCCACCCAGTAGTTATACTATGGACGTGAACCCACACCTAGCAATTTATGACAGCAATTTAGCTGAAATGGTTAAAGAGAATATCTACCAGTTAACCCACGTTATTTGTGGTTCAAAGAAAGTAAAAAAAAAGATGTTACTTGTCGGTGTCTTTCTATGATTTTTTTTTTTTTTTTATTAACCTAAGGAAAATCGTCTAAGGCCCTTGGCATAAGCCACGATAAGATATTAGGTAGAATTAAACTCAATACCCACGTGGAGTTTCACGATGGCGGAGTGAATTCTTTAACTCCAAAAAATCAAGGTCCGCTCGTATTATTTATCAATTTATGACGACGTTGCCGACCTCCGTGACGTAGCGGTACAGCATTCGACTGCTACGTCGAAGGTCCCGGGTTCAATTCCCACTTGGTACAAATATTTGTATGCATGAATATGTCTATTTGTATAGGTCTGGGTGTTTCTATGTATAATATGTAGGTGTATATTTACAAAAGAAAAATTATAAGTATGTATTTCCGCATTTAGGAACTTATAACACAAGCTAGTTAAGTTGTGCTTACTTTGGGTCTAGATAGCGCTGTGCAGAATGTCCTAGAATATGTTATTTACTTTTATCTCTTTTTATATAGCCATTCTCCCTTTTAACAAATATAAAAAGATATAAAAAGGTTGATGACATAAGTTTCATTTTGAAGGTATTTTACTAAAGGTCAGAAGCATCAGAAAAAATCTATTAATCTAATCTAAGGTCCAATGGCAGTAGAGGCAGACTTTAGTAAAATTCAAAATCTACATAGCTTATCCTGTCATTTTATATGCTGAAAAATAAGCCGTGGGTTAAATGGGCATAAATAAGTATGAAGCGCAGTTAGTACTTGTGTATAAAATTTATACCTTTGTTAATGCAGTCCCAACATTCTTGTATTTCATAGCTGAGGCCGGCGCTGTTGTGAAAGTGGAATTTGTATTTCCCTTTGGGTAGAGTCCACTCCGTATTGTTGGCGGCCGATATGTGTAACACCGTGGGACACCAAAAGTAGTCCAACTGTGAAAAAACGTTTGTTTAAGGCGCTTGAACCAGTAATATGTATTTTCAGAACATCTGTATCTTTACTGATCTATAAAGCACTTAAATGAAAAACCCCCTCTTATCAAAGTGTTTAATTGACTCGATAAACAACTATGGCTGAATGATATTACAAACATCTATAGTTAAGAGATCTATATCTATCACTTATTAATGTGATTAGATTTTATGATTTATTTCCTAATTTTCCTTATAAAAAAGCAGAGTTTACGCACGCCTCGTGCTCCCAGATTGCAGTGTGTCAAGGCGGTTTTATCTTTCGCAGTTATTTGCCCTTCTGACCTACAATCTTACATATGCAGGAATTCCATACAGGGTGTATGGGGCCCCACTAAGATCTTCAGAGGCCAAGCCAACCTCACCTGCCAGCAGATACACCTGCTAATTGACGGATGAGGTTCTGGCGCTGGTTTTCTTTTAGGGTTTGGGAGGCTCTCGTAAAACCCAAAATAAACCTAACATAAAGTGGACATCGGATCCCGAGGTGAAATTCTCGGAGGTAACCGGGATCTTGGCTAAGCTGATGATGGACCTAGAACCTTACTGGGCTAAATTAGTTTTGTTCCGTCTATGAAACAGTAAAGCCTGCGCTAAAATTACGTATTTACGCCTAAAATCATCTCTTTTTGAGGTTTACGAAACTATACCGTGTGGTGTATCTGTGCTGGTAGTGTCATTACATCTTCCACCCAGAGAGATGATCAGAAATATGGAAAACGCGCGTGAACTGAATTGAAATATGCAACATAGTATGTTTTACTGAAGTGGCAATATTAAACGCTTTATATAGTACGCTCTTAACTTATTTGGCACATTTTAAAAGTGGAAAAGACATAGGATTTAGGTACCTAAGAGGTAAATAAGAAGCCAAGATTAAATGGTTTGCATAATAAGGTCATCATTGTGATTAAAGAAAAACGTTAAGTGGAATTAGCATGTGACTGCTCATTAGCACGATACCCATTCTTGTCATACTACGAAGTTAGCAACGCTTCACAGTTATTATTACTTTAGTATGGCGTTATAACGTGATTAACTAACATTACCGTAGCTCTGTTGACGCACTGGTTATTATATTTTGTTATTAGCTAACCAATCAACACTGAGCAGAAGCTCTTTTAACGAATATGCAAAATTCTTTTCTGTCTTGCAAAGTTGAATACTATTGTAAACGCGAAAGTTTGTAAGTATGTATAAATGTTAGTTACTCTTTCATGTAAAAATGGCTGAACGGATCTGGCTGCAATTTGGTACAGGGATAGATTACAATCCGGAATAGGACATAGGCTTTTATCCCTGGAATCCCATGGGAAGCGGGAACGGGATCAGAATTCCACGAGGGCGGAGCCACGGGCAACAGCTAGCTTTATAATAAAACTAAAGTTAAATATTTTCATTCGCAAGGGGTAAGTACAAGTTATAGAGTATCTGCATAAGTCGGCCATTCGCAATGAAATGGCTGTTCGTAGGACGGATGGTACTACGAAAAAAGAAGAAAAAGAATACTAAAAAAGAACAGCGATTGAAAACAATAAGAGCAAAAAGTGGAATCCAGAAGTGCGTACGTAGATGATGGCATAGGTTCATGATAACAAGGTCGAAGATTAGTCATAAATAGAAACAGCTCCAATAAAGTGACAGTATAAGATGACCTGCTTTTCAGGCCAATGATAAATAAAATATACAAAAGGCAATGCAATTAAAAAAATGCTAATTATGATCACGAGGTACCGGAACCGGTCAGTGGCAAGGTAGAACATTATAAAAATGGAAACCGGCAAGGAAAATAAGACAGTTTGTCGGATTATATCGTGATTTATTACCTACTTGTTATTTTGCATTTCTGATTTACACTTTGCGTCACTTTAAGTCAACAAAAGTAGATAGTGTCATTGAAAAATATTGTCGTTCATACAATAACTTTAGACTTAGTAAAATAAAATACGTCTGTTATTTTTTTTTTTATTTTACCCGATATTTTTTTTTTGTTTCAAATACATATTTTGTCGATACTAAGTCATTCCCACACCAAATTCAGAGACCTAATTTTGTGACACCTTATTTAGTGCGCCTAAATACTATATTTTAAGCACCGAAATCTAAAACATCCCTTCTTTAAAAATTTACGAATGCCCTTACATTAACTACTTTAGACCATTACTTTTGACTTATGTGATGCATTACTAAACTTGGATCATAGATGCAGGATTTGTCACGATGTGTATCTGAATTCTGAACGCATCCGTATTAATGCGTTCCGAACTTGTCAACATCAAATTGACACCTTCAAATTTAAACGAATTTTTGGTCTGCTTTATTTTGTTTTGGGATTTTAGTAGATAATTATGTTCTATGGATTAGTAGTGAGTTACTGACAAAACCATATTTAAAAAAATGGCAGCTGATTTTCCAAAAAATGTATATTTATATGACTATATTTGTTCGCTGGCAACTACTACATTTTAAAGTATGCGACGGGCAAAAAATATTTTAATGTGTTATAATTTGACTACATACATGACAGTTTACGTCAAATAATGTTGCGTATTTAAATCCTATATTACACACCAAAAAATTGAATTGAAATCGTATATTAAAATAAATTTAAGTATATTTTTTCTCACCGATATAGAATTTTTGGTGCCAATGATTTCAGCTTTGTTGCCCATTGTCGTGCGAGTGTGTGCCGACAATGTTGCGGTTCTGCCATCTTTATATTTGAGAGCACATGCTATGGACTCGTCTACGCCGGTCTTGCTCAGGTGCCCCGTACACACGATATCTGTAGGCGCTTCTTTGTATACGTACTGTACTAGTTGCAACATATAGATACCTAGGTCTAACACAGCACCACCCCCCAAGTCTTTCATTCTGAAATAATTGGCATATGAAAGATAAGAATAAACATGTAACAAAAAGAAAGCAAAATAAGCATGCAATAATAAAGGTAAGTCTAGATAAATTCTAGATAGGTCTGCTGACGTACACTTGTAGACCCAGTAAAAGTTATGAAGATTTTCATAATCTTTTACCTATAAAGTTCATTGTTATTTTACAACGATTTGTATGAAAAAGTGAATCATTTCAAAACCTTTAGGGCCTTTTTACGTTTAAAGAAAATGGAACTAAAAGAATGCATAGTATAGAAAACCTTTGTATTATACGTGTCAATGAAATGTATAACCTGAGACTGGGCTGTAAAATACTGAAAATGAGTTATAAATGAATTTCAACGCGAGGAGGGACACTGCGACGCATCTAAAATAGGAATCTTTAATATTTGTTTAATTTGTAATGTATATTTTAGATAGACAGATAATACTTTATTTGTACCTACACCATGTTTATAATTAGTACATTCATTATACTATTAAGAATGTTATTGCAATGTACAAGGGAGGCCGCCCCTTGTACATTGCAAGGGTACAATTGTATTTTAGGCATAGGTCTAAAATACAATTGTACCCTTGCAATGAAAGTAAGAGTAAATCAAAACTACGGTCGTTGTCATAGGACAACGTCGGTAGTTTTGATTTACTCTTACTTTCATATAAAAATAAATAGTGCATTCATTTCGTATGAAAAATCTGAAGAATTAATGTGCAACCATTTTACAAGTTTGGAGTGCGAATCGCGTTCCAACGACGGTGCCTAAGTACTGGTTTGATGAGTCGTCGCAGTATTAGACCAGGGCCGAAGCCTTCAAAAATGGTAAAAAATGAAAAAAAAAATACAGTAGGATGAAACCCATTAGAAAAGGAGGAGAATATGATAAAAATGAAAGAAAAAATAAATTACGGTCGATCCGAGTTCGGGAAGTGGGAGGGGTGAGTTTTTAAGGGTAAAAAATAATTTATCTCGATTTCCGGCAAAACTACAAGTCCTATGGAAAAAAGTTTAATGGCAAAGTTGTACGTAATAAAAAGATCCACAACTTTTGTATTTACAAATTTTTTTTCACATAACCTCAAAATTTAGGTGAAAATTTCAAATAACCAAGTTTTTGGTTTTTTATTTTTATCTTAGAGATCCGATTCTCAGCACTCCATGGATTCACCGTGCGGTCGCCGGGTCCATAGCGTGGTACAGAGAGGAACACCATGACGGCGACTGGGACTTGCGACCCAGATGTAGGTTTGGGTGGCCACCTTGTGATGCATCAGCGCTCACCTCCACCGTCAGTAGTGTTCCCCCCCCTACCTATCCAAATTTGACCACGTAGCCGTTTTTGGTTAACTCGTTAGTCAAATCAAAGTATTTGTTTGTCTTTATAGCGTGGTCTTTAGGTATATTAGTTTCCCACGGTACTGTGAGTTCTACAAGCACTGCACGCTTATGCGATCGTGAAAAAAGGAATATGTCGGGTCTGGATGATGAGGCACAGACATCCTCCGGTATCCTATACTGCTTCTCATACGTGTCTACGAGTATTGTCCAGTCAACGGCAGCTATCAAAATTGAATAAGGCTTTTGAAGTGATTTCTTTGAGCAGCCTTCCTTTACAAACGCAATGTCATTTCTTTGGTTTGAGGTTAATCCTTTTTTCGCTCTAGCTACCGCCAAACTTACAGCCTCACGTATAATTTCTAATACCTTATCATGACGGCGCGAGTAATGACCCCGGTCTAATAGCGTTTTACAACCCACTAGTAGGTGCCTAGCCGTACCAGTTGCTTCACCACATGAGTTACATGTTTTATCTGTGGCTTTTCCCCATCTGACCAGATTGCTTTGGTCGGGGAGGGTCAACTGGAATGCATTCAGGTAAAATTTAAGTAAGGCCGGTGACCAGTCGTATATTATGGTACGCCATTTTAAGGCTATGGGAATACAAAATTCACCTAGAGTCAACCATTCGTTTTGCATTTCTAGGTTCATTGCGTGAACATTTTTCTTTTCTACGAAATTTGGTGAAAACTTTCCTTATTATGTCCCAAATACACTGTAATTTATTTGATTTAAATAGTTATTTTTTCGCCTTATTTTAACTTAATATAAAAAAAGCACCCTAATTTTCAATCGAAAATTGTCGCGTCAAAATATCAGCTTTTTCCAAAAGGCTTTTTGTTCGTTGAAATCTCAACTTCCTGATGGTGTAAAAAAAATTTACATTATTATAGTAAATGTTCTCAGAATGCATAAAATTGAAAAAAAAAACTCTAATTCGAATTTTTTTTTAATCATTATGTACAATTTTGAGCTATTTATTAAAATTTACACTTTAATTACTCAATAAACGTAAGATATCATGTTACATTGATAAACGAAAAAAATGCAAATTGAAATATACTACTATAATTAACAAACAAATAAGTTAATAAAGTTAATATTTAATAAAACACCTACAATATTTTGAAAAAGTTGTAGAATCTTCTTTAAATAATATTTGTAGATGCCTATTTATTGCTGTTTTAAGATAATTTATATACCTGAGTGACCTACGGTAAATTTTAGCCCATTGTAAGGTATTTCATAGAGAAGTGGGGACGGACCTATGAGAAGGTTTCAAAAATATCAATTGGCAAAAATGAAATCATCCTTGATTTTGACAAACCTCGAACCCACAGAAGGAGCAGCAGAACAACATTGTTACAGAGCATATTATCAGCTTCAAACTTGGTTGGGTAACGAATTGACAGCAACAGATTGGGGCTGGAAGCAACATCAACGTGGCATTATGCCCAAATTTACAGAAAAGGATTTCATTCCGGAAGTATTGCTCAAAACTATTTGCTGCAGCTGTGAAACTGGATGTAACAGTTTAAAATGTGGCTGCTGAAAACATGGTTTAAAATGCACAATGGTTCTGAAAATTGCTCCAATATGGAAGAAAAAATCTACGAGGAAGTAAATGATTCAGATGAAATTGTGGATGAAGAACCAATACAGACTGGAAATAACATTGGAGACGAAGATGATGGTCTTGAAGATTTCGACGATCAACTAGAGTTGGAAAGGTTTGTCGAATCTAACGATGAAGAAACGCCTTCAAAGAAATGAAAAATGAATGACTGATTAGAATTTCAGGTAAGGTATTTATAAATAACAAGAATAACGTTTAAAAAAAAAATTAATAACGTAATCAGAATTAAGTATCTAAATTCAATAGTACGATTTACATGTATATTTATACTTCATGAGATTTTCTATGACATGAATGTAATTCGAATTTAATAAATAAACTTTTGAACTAAAAAAAATTGCAGCAATCACATTTTTTTGACGAAATTGTACATAGTGTACAAAAATAAATCGAATTAGAGTTTTTTTCAATTTTTTGCATTTTCTGAGAATATTTACTATGGTAATGTATTTTTTTTACACCATCAGAAAGTTGAAATTTCAACGAACAAAAAGACTTTTTGGAAAAAGCTGATATTTTGACGCGACAATTTTCGATTGAAAAATAGGGTGCATTTTTGATATTAAGTTAAAATAAGGCGAAAAAATAAATATTTTAAATCGAATAAATTACAGTGTATTTGGGACATAATAAGGTAAGTTTTCACCAAATTTCGTAGAAAAGAAAAATGTTTTGAAAAAGATAAAAATAAAAAACCAAAAACTTGGTTAAATGAATTTTTCACCTAAATTTTGAGGTCATGTGAAAAAATTGTAAATACAAAAGTTGTGGATCTTTTATTTTTATTTTTATTTATTTAATAAGGTTCACCAACAATTGTTTACAAAAAAAACTTACACTAAATTTATGCAAAGATTCAGATCATAATGCAACAATCACTTATAGGTAAACACCGCTTATGAATAATCACAATATAAATGATAGTAAGTTTACATTACTTGTACAAAAATACACTCTGACTAATTTAAACAGAAAAGTGTCTAGAGAAAATGCAGTATTTCAAAGCCGAACAAAACGAAATCAAACGCATACCAAACCATCACTCAAAATCAGCCAAACTCATGATAATCGACTTGACTTTACCCAAGGAATCAAAGTGAAGATCAATTTGATCACTGCAACTGTTAATCGTCTTGCACAGCCTTGCACATGGGGAATTAGCACCCAGTACTGTTCGTCTAAGTGGGGAATGGAGTGGTGTAATGGCAAAGCGAGGAAGTCTGGAGGGTACACGCAACCGGAATAGAGCAAGCAGATGGGGACAGTCAATTTTCGAACCGATAACCTTACAGGCGAATATTACCTCATTAAGAAGTCTGCGACCAGCCAAGGTTTTCAAATGGAAATACTTCAATCGGTTTTTATATGAACGTATTTTTTTGACCAAACCATTGGCAAACGCAAGATGCCATACAAAGCGTTTCTGAATACGTTCAATACGCAGTGAGTGCGTGGCATAGTGTGGCCGCCATACTACACAGTTATACTCCAGAATACTACGTATAAGGCTGTTGTAAAGTAATATCTTCGTTTTGTTATTTCGAAACACTTTGCAATTCCTTAAAACGAATCCCAACATTCTTGAAGCCTTCTTGACTATGTTGTCATAATGAGGTATAAAAGTTAATTTTCTGTCATATATCACACCCAAGTCACGAATATGATCCACTTCATCAATTTTGTTATTTTTAATAAAATAATTACATGTTGCCAAATTAATCTTTCGTGAGAATTTCACATGGAAGCATTTTTTAGAATTTAGATGCATTCCGTTATCTTCACACCAGACAATAAGTCTATCAATGTCATCTTGCAGAAGTACGGAGTCCTCTTTTGATTCTATTACTCTTGTAAATTTTAAGTCATCAGCAAACATGAAAACATCGGAGTTATAAAAGCAGCTCGGGATATCATTGATGAAGTAATTAAATAAAACTGGTCCCAAATGTGATCCTTGGGGAACACCGGAAGTAATTTTTTGCAAACCAGATTCGTAACCGTTAACCACAACATAGAAATGCCTATCCCGAAGATATGAGCTCAGCCACTCTAGCAGAGAACCAGTGATGCCGTACGCACGCAGTTTGAAAATGAGTATACTGTGAGAGACCCGATCAAATGCTTTGCTAAAATCCGTGTAAATCACATCAGCCTGATGACCAGAATCTATGGCTTTAATCAATAGTTCCGTGAAGGGAACTAAATTCGATTCTGTAGATCTACGTGCCACGAATCCATGCTGATGATCGCTTAAATACAGCTTTAAATGATTTTGAACGGACGGACATATTAATGATTCGAAAACTTTAGCAAAGACTGACAAAATCGAAATAGGCCTATAATTAGATATGACTGCCCTATTCTCGGTTTTATGAACCGGAACCAACTTTGCCACCTTCCACCTCGTAGGGAATTCTCCAGAAGCCAGGGATTTATTAAATATTAATGAAAGCGGACGTGCTAACTCAAGAGAACATTCCACAATAAATATCGGAGGTATGCCGTCTGGGCCTGCGCCCTTTTGGATATCAATGGTTTGTAATTTTTTTAATACAGTATCCTCGATCAAGACTGGTGCACTTAGGCATATGCTATGATTCACCAATAAATTCCAGTAGTCGGAGTTATGAGTGTAATATGATCCAGGCTGGGGGCTGTAGACCGAAGAAAAGTGATCAGCAAAGAGCTCACATATCTCCGACCCATCTGAAGAGGTTCTTGAGCCGTCAGTCATTGTTATTGGGTATGCACTAGTCCCCCCTCTTTTAGACTTTATATAAGCCCAAAAAAGCTTAGGGTTAATCCTTAATTCATCCTCCAATAATCCCATATATTTGTTATAGCATTCAGTAGACAACCTATCACAGCGTTTGCCAATATCCTTTAGATCCATTCCATCTAGGGGGTTTCTATATTTTTTGTAGCGCATCCTAATCTTGTTCTTTAATTTTAACATTTTAATTAGTCTATTATTAAACCATGCGGGGTATTTATTACTCTTATGGTTGCGGAATGGAATAAATTGTCTAATAATTGTACCAATAGTCTCGTAAAATAAACCTAACATTTCATTAACATCATCTTTTCCACCAAGTAATTCATCCCAGTTAATATTCCTCAGCGATTTACAAATAGATTGATAATCTCCTCTTTGAAAATTAGGCCTAAAATTATTATTATTATAAGGAAGACTCGATTCAATGTTCAATGGAATAACAATATCTAAAGGGGGATGCAGGTCACTAACTTTGCTTATTGGGTTCACAGATTGGCTTACACTAGTAGACGCATTTGTAGAAAGCACAAGGTCTAGAATGCGACCAGTAGAATTTGTAACATCATTACACTGTATAAACCCGTTGACATTTACAAAATCAACCAAAATTGCATTTATACAGGACAGTGTAAGATCATTAGTTGATTTTGTTACTACTTTCCAGTCAATATAACTTAAATTGAAGTCACCCACTACACACACCAGAGAGTCAGGAATTTTTTCAAGAGCAGCATTACAACAATCCAGGTAATATTCTAGTACAGGACGGCGTATCGGTGGAGGTAAATATACAGCACAGATAACCACACGGCGGACAGAGCGTAAGCCAGGAATATCTAAGACAACCCAGAGGTCCTCACAATTGCTCTCACAGTCTTTCAAGCGTCTTGATTTTATTTTATTTTTAATTGCAATTAAAACCCCTCCTCCTTCCTCTTTCCTCTCCTGTGTGCTGCAGGTTCCTCTGTCCCTTCTATAAACCACGTATCTGCCGTCAAATAGCTCCCCACTCAGCACGGATTCATTAAGCCAGGTTTCGGAGATAATAATCACATCATAGTCGTTGCAACAAATATTGCGATAAACTGTATGGGTTTTGGTTTTAAGACCACCACAATTCTGGTAATAGATTTGTAATTGATTGAATTTGGTGGATGAAATATATAAAAACGCATGCTTTACTATGATAAGCAAGAGTGACACAGATATCCGGTTTAGACAATCCTATTTAAAGAGTCCATGTTCTTAATCAGTATGGGTCCCGCATCCTCACTCTTCTTGACGAAGATCCTACCACTCCTCACCCATACATACTTATACCCTCTCTCCTTAGCCCTAAGCCTTGTAGCCGCATGAAGAGCCTTATTGGTAGGCGACAGATGTTCAATAACGTAAACGGGAGTCTTGTTGCAAGATAAGCCAAAATCCGCACTGCTGAGCTTGTTTAGGGGATTCTTCTTATTGTATTCCATAACAGCAACTAGTAGCTGATCACGAATCCTCGGTGATGCGAGCTGGACCACAATAGACCGAGGACGATTATTTGTTCCATTGAGTTTAGCTATCCGGGTACAGTGTAGAATATCACCCTCATTCAATTCATTCCCAACAACAGATCCCAATTGCTTGACTACGGTATACAAGTTTTCCGCTTTATTTTCAGGGAGGCATTGAAGCTCAATGTTATTTGACCGAGCCTGCTGTTCGAGATAATTGAGTCTCTGGTTCAGATCCGAAACAGTGTTTCTTAATTGATGATTCTCATCCCTGAGGTCTTTCAAGTCTTTCATTGCTGATATATGCTCAGCCTGAAAGTGTTCAAATTCATTTGTATGAAAGGTCAGCGAATCCTTAAGCTCCCGGATATCATTTTTGATGGGTTGCAATTCTTTATTTATAATATTAACAATCGTATTATTTATATCTCGTAGCATTGCAGTAAATTCCGCCTTGATAACTTCCTGTACAATTGACCGCACATCATCCGCAGTAACTGCCGTTATTTTGGGTGGTGAGTTCAAGGCTGGTCTCTTATTGCCTCTCATGGTGGAGACTTTACCTACAGGAGTGGAGTCTTTTCTTACCGACTTCGGGTTTAGACTCATACACCCCGGACACTTCCAATTAATATAAGTATCAGAGTCGCTCGGAATCACCGGCAACGACAAACACAGAAAATGATACGATTTTTTGCATGTACTGCAGTTTATAAATTGTTCATGGTCATCAATCCTTTCATTTGTACAACAACCCCAGGTTACAGTGGAAGCCATGTTCATCAGGATTAAGTGAGCGCAATAGTAGGTAATTATAGATATTTCAATATGAACACAAAACAATAATTCTAAGTAACGCTGAGCCTCACTCAACAAACAACAACAAAGTCTTCAGTGCATGGGCGACTTCGCGAGAACAACGTCGTAAGCGCCGGCTAAAACGCGTCACTTACGCGTTCCTATAAAACTCGTTGCCTGGACACTTGCTGACGGTATATTAATTTACTTTATTATTTTAAGTTGATTGAAAACTTTAAATATTGTTCAATTTACACTGTATTTTTATTCACTCTGTTCATCACTGCATAACCAATGATACAATACATTAAAGATGCATAAAAAACACTGCATTTACTTCTTTAGAACACAGTAAACAAAACTTTTACGAGAGTAATTGATTTAGACGTTATCGCGCGGCAAGCTTACTATCGACTAATCTAATTCTTTTTAATTTTTTTATTATCTACAACTTTGCCATTTAACTTTTTTCCATAGGACTTGTAGTTTTGCCGGAAATCGAGATAAACCATTTTTACCCTTAAAAACTCACCCCCTCCCACTTCCCGAACTCGGATCGACCGTAATTTATTTTTCCTTTCATTTTTATCATATTCCCCTCCTTTTCTAATGGGTTTCATCCTACTGTAATTTTTTTTGGTTTCAAAAAATATCGACCCTGGTCTATATGAAAATACATTCATGTTATACGAAAGTGCCAGATTAATTTCAGGTTTTACTTATTTCATGAACACGCAATATAATTACGATAATGAAAAATAACAACAGGGTGAACGATGAGCGTGAATTGTATAAAAGCAGTGACAATAAATATCTTACAAATTCCTTTCAATGTCGTTAATTTCAACCCCAAACTGTATGCTGATGTGATAGATATCCCCAAGCCCGCCAGAAGATATGTGCTCATTCAAAGCGTCGTAAGCAGGGAAGAACCTCGACCACATCCCTTCAAGGAGGAAGAGTTTCTTTTCGCGCGCCAGGTCCACTAGATATTTAGTCTGTTTGTAAGTCATGCCCATAGGCTTTTCGCATAGCACATGTTTACCGTTCTCTAACATTAGTTTGGTTATTTCATAATGTTGCAAATTGAGTACACTCACGAATATAATGTCTGGAAACAAGAGAAATGTGCGATCAATGTGATAAACTAAACGAGTTTTGAACAATAAGAAGTCCTAGATAAGCCATGTGTGTCACCTTAGCGATAGGTGCTACCTTGGAACAACCTCGTATTCAACCATTACCTACTATAATTATTTTAAACGCTTTACATAAAATATGTTAGTAAGTATGTATATGCGGAAGTAAAGGAAGATAATAAGGGCTAGAAATTAAATACAAGGCTCTAGTGATCCTTGTAAATTATCTGTCATGTGAAATGTAAACTTATGTTCTGCTACATCAGAGTCGAAATTATATTGTATGTACATTTCTTTTCATATCTAACGGTATCTCTGTACTTCATCATCATCTTAGCGTTGTTCTCGGGTGCATCCGAGGCTTTCATTTCGGAGCCCAGGGTCTGTTTATTTCCTCTTCTTCTTTTGGTTCGACTTATAAGTCTTTTATGTGAGCGACTGCCGTCTGACCTCCCAATCTCGGGAGAACAGAATGCGTTCAATCAGCAGGTATAACCCGATATAGCGGTAGGGCCCGAAAAACACCTTGTTATCTCTGCACCTATTCCTAACAATCTGTGCACTTTGTTCTTGAACGAAAACCGCTGACCTAATTCAAATAACACCAAAGCTTGTAATTGCCCTTGCACCGAATTTGAAAATTGTATACATATTGTTATAACAGTTAATTGATTACTGAACATATTGATTGGGTCTATTACCTATTAAAAATAATTATTGTTTAATTTTATAAGCAAACCGTTTTAAAGCCAGGCTGCGGCAAATAAGGCATTAGTATATTGGCTACAAGCGGCTTTACATTCCATGATAATTGAATGTTCGAGGAAGTGTCATAATCACTCAGCTTGAATGACTCGGCTCGTAGAGTCGTAATATTTTAACTGTTTACTGAACGTTTGTGTAAACAATAGAATGTTTTGTTACCTATAGAATCATCACGCGCGAGTGACTCGTAGCCTTCGTATGCCGTGTTGATTTTGTGGAGCGTGGCCAATCTATGAACGCGATCTAGATCTTTGCCAGCGACGGCCACGGCCTTGTGCTGCTCGGCCGGCAGCGTCCCCATAGCCGTCAAGAAATCATGGGCGATCATACCCACACCCGCTATACCCCATTTTAGTTGCATACCCATCTGGAAAATTACAAATAAGTACAAAAATTAAAAACCAATGTGGATTCCTTACCTGTTATTTATTAACGAATACCATGTACCTAGGTAGGTAGGTACTTAGCGTTGAGTGATGAGGATTACACGAAGTTATGGCGTATTTAGATGGTTTTGATAAGATTAGTTAGTTGATATTGTAAATAATTACATATGTAATTATGATTGAGGAGCAATTTTTGTGAAGTTTAGGGATCCAAATGCCTCAACTACTATCTAAACTCGATACTTACTATTAAAATAATGCACTGACTTCAACAAAAACCTCTTGTTTTTTCTTAAATATAAATAATAGTTTAAAAAAACTAAAAAAAAACGTTCTTATAAATAAACAAAACTAAAAAGTAGGAAATTAAAATAACACTTTAAAAAAACTGCTTTGTTGAAGTAAAAATTTTCTTTGGAGTTCGAAAATTTATTATTATTAGATAAATCGGCTAAAGATAATGGTTGGAAATTAAAATTTCTGTCTATGAAAATTATATAAATTAACAAAAATCTTATTTTGCAAATTGAAAAATGGAATAATTTTATCAACCTAGTGTATTGTCATCGGTCCTCGATAAATCTACAAAGTTTGAACGAAATCTGGCCATTTAAAGTGGGTCAAAATCGCGCCCAAAGGAGTCGGTTACAAACAAACATACAAACATACAATTTGTTATTCAGTCATTTTATTCACTTTTTAGTGCCTTTTTGGTTGTTGAAGTCGGTTTTTTTTATTTAAATATTTTATTTCTCCCATTTTGGTGAATGTAACTCTATATCTTAAGTTTTTTCCCGTTTTCGTCTCAGTCTGTCACCTTGGAGTCCGGGGATCGCTTTCTCCTTTTCCTCCTTTTAATTTGACTTATGCGGCTTTTATGGGAGAGACTGCCATCTGACCTTCCAACCCCGAGAGAAAAACCTGCACCAGAGCCTCGTCCATCATCAGTAGGAGAACCAGCTTGCAGGTAAGGTTGACTTCCTAGCTTAGTGAACGATGTAGACAGTGCCCGGCATCGCAGAGCTCTTATTCCTTTGTGCTTTGTCAAAAGTAACCTGATATGAAGGGTATAAATTTCTGACCTAATTTATCCGTATCGGGACGCGCTGTTTCGGTAACTCCACTCCACTTTCCCCTCCACTCCACCCTACTCTACTCCATTCTCACTCATCACTGATGTATTTAATGTTCGAATCTTTAACGTGGTATTACAGGTGAATGCTCCCGGTAGTACAAATCTTTGCATTGCTATTGAATTCACGAATGAATGAATGGCGTTAATTCTGTTGCTCATCTAAGTCAGTTTTAGAGATAGTTTAAACTATCTCTAAAACTATTTCATTTGAATTTCAGAATTTTCTTCTATGTGCCACCGGATTAAATCCATACTTTATCAAAAAGGTAGTCTAGTCTAGAGAGTTTTGTAACATTAGAATCAGCACCAATACGGTGTTTCAAAATATGTATTCTAAAATTCCATACAAAAGATATCTGATATTTGATGTCATGTTCGATAACACACTCGATAATTTCAGATTTTGTTTGATTTTAGGAGTTTCCTGCCGCATCTCCGGAGTTCTAGGTCCAATACTAATAAGATTTATATGGCACTTGGAGTTAAACCAAAAGAAAAGCCAGAATTTTTATATCGAAATATCGAAGATCATACACAAAAAAAAATTGATACAGACGAACATATAACCTTCTCCTTTTTGCAGTCGTTTAAAAAATCATTATCCAAATATCAATTTATTGGTATATAAAGTTGCTGTAGTGGTCAGCACCTTCTGAGGGCGACTGTAATTATTTAATTTTTAAATAATTGCAATATTGCTTACTTGAGAGCCTTTATGGATTGATTTTAATCATACCTTCGTAACTAGATACCCAGTTGTGTTGGAACAAGTTTTACACATCTAAAAATTTTTGCTTGCTATCAAAATATTTGAAACTTTCATATTTCGTCAAACATTTGCTAAGTAATACTACACTGCCTAAAGAGAAAAAGCAACGTCTAGTTTTTTCTAAATGTCAACAAACAGAAGTAATTTTTATCATTTGAGACCAGCAGGTATAACACAGTATTGTTATCACAACTTCACTTCTATATGAACGTAGTGATTTGTCCGCATATGAAATGGTAATTTGTTCTACACGCCTTTCGAATATGTATTAACTGCACTGACTATGTTGAGCATCATAGATGTATACGGAGCAATATGGAGTAATATATATGTGTATTGCGTTCGCATTGGACATGTTCTGATGCAAGTATAGTTCATATTTAATTTAAAAAATACATTATATTATTATACCTACGTAAAAATAAATTTGTACATGAATCATCACCGTCATGTCATGGAAACGCCTCTCTTCTTTTAGGATCTTCTGGCTAAAATTCTCCCGAGGCGAGAGTAATCCTGACCGGCATTAGACTAGAAGTACTAGAACGGAATCGCTGGATGTGTAGTTTTGCCATCTTCGAATTCGTTCAAAGACGGTGGATTCGATTTAATATAGACCAATTAAATCTGTGACGGCCGCGACTTGGCGACAGCAATGTGATTGGTTACCTTCTCATGTCGTCGCTTTCGTATGCGCTTTATAATAGGAAAATAGTATAATTCATTAAATGGATGAAGGATACCGAAGGGAGGTTGTTGGAATATCGGTATTGAGTGACGTACAACGAAACGTCAATGCGTTTTCCTCTTTCTCACTTTCTGTCATTTGACCGTACCGTGCTTCATAAAATTGATTAAAAACTGAGTACTTACCGGGAAAACTATATTACTTCCGTTACTTTCCTTTAGGAATTTTACCGATACTCAGATTCAGTACGGTAGAAGGCCGAGGCAGTTCTGTGGAGTGTACCTAGGTAGGTATAACGGATTCACACGTAACGATCAGAGTTGCCATTGAATACCAGAATGACATGACTTACAAATTCAGAGTCCATCAGTACGGGAGTTAAAGATGATACTTTAAATACTCAACTTATTAAAGTTTCACCTTCCATGATATACTTTTATAAGAATGTTAACGGCAATTAACGCAGGCTGCGTGTGACCACGGCCAGTGTAACCTGGTCCAAACGTTAGGCAATTTAGTTGTATAATACTAGACTGTGATCGAGGGGTCGTGGTTAAATAGCAAAACGAGTAGCACATTGGAAGGTTAAGCAATACTAGTAAGGTTAGTCCTAGGATGGGTCATCACCTTCATCATCTTCGGGTTAGGCGCGGTCGCATTTGAGGTTTTCACCTCGGAGTACAAGGTCCGCTTTCCGGCCTTTACTTCTCCACTTTGCACGGTCTTGGACATCCATAGTAGTGAGCCCATTAAGACACATTGAGCCCCTTCGTGCATCAGAGAGCACGTTATACCGACAGTCCCGGTTACCATACGAGCATCTGTGGCATTCCTTACGGGTAATTGGAGCCCTAAAAAGTCCGACAACTGGTCTTACTACAGAACTTCGATATCGCCAGCGAGTTGTGGAGATTAAACGGCAGTTGCTTCACATCGGAGCGGCCGGTACACCCTGGGCGGCGGTCAATGGCTTCCCCTTCACCCCTTCATAGGGTTGGCATTGACCGTCGGCCAATACCCAACGTGGCGGGAACACATCGCTCTCCGTACTCCTCTGCTTTCAGAGGAGACAGGATGAGCGATGCTGTTAGTGGTGAGATGGCCCAGGGTCAGCCGGGTGCGAGGGATATGCTCTATGGGTAACCTTACACCCCGGCGTCTGAAGACCCGAGACGGCGTGCGGTTTTAGTCGGTGCAAGCCCGACATAACCGCCCCCGCTGGCCGGCGGGGGGGTATCCGAAGGGATTTCCGCACGATAAAAAAAAAAAAAAAAAGGTACGTGTATTTTCCAACCTTCGTCCTCCATGAGCGCAGGCCTGGGGGTGGCAGGTGAGGCCGCCTGTCACCCCAGCAGAAGCAGGCCGGGGCGGCGGGGCGACTAGCGCTCCTCCCCCAAACCGGGGACACCGTGGTTCCTAAACCCCTAACCGGAGATGGCCCAGGGTCAGTATGGGTGCGAGGGAAATGCTTTATGGGGAACCTTACACCCCGGCGTCCGAAGATCCGAGACGGCGTGCGGTTTTAGTCGGTTTAAGCCCGACATAACCGCCCCCGCTGGCAGTTGGGGGGGGGGGGATATTCAAGGGGATTTCCGCACGATAAAAAAAAGTTACGTGTATTTGAATAACGACCAGCAATTAGACGACGATGTACAGAAGGCAGGTAGGTGTTCGTACTTAAAGTAACATTTGCAAGTAATAATTACAGCAGTCAGTAGAGTTAATTTAAAAAAAAAATATTGGAAGAATCACAGAGGATATAACAATAAGTTTTTATTCCAGACGTAAGTTTTATCTTCATAACCCTATGTCAATAAATTAAATGGCTTTACTCAAGTGCAGCCTTAATAGGTTTTAAGAATAACAAGGCACTATATTTGTGTGCATAAGCTATAATTAATTTTTTACTTTTAAGTCGATAAACTAGACAATCTAGTGATAGTAAGTCTCATAACACCAGAACAGCCACTTGCATTCTGAAAGCCCTTCAAGTTGTTCTGATGGATTCACTAACCAGTAGGAACAAAACACTAGGTACATGAGTTGCTGTTTCTTTAATACAGATTTCATTCCTAAATCAACTACTTTAACTTTCCCTTTAATGACATACCTTTTTTTTTTTTGTGCGGAAATCCCTTCGGATACCCCCCCGCCGGGCAGCGGGGGCGGTTATGTCGGGCTTGAACCGACTAAAACCGCACGCCGTCTCGGGTCTACAGACGCTGGGGTGTAAGGTTACCCATAGAGCATATCCCTCGCACTCCGACTGACCCTGGGCCATTCGCAGTGTCCCCTCTGATAACAGCAGAGGGGTCCTGGAGCGGCCCCCACCCGCGCGGGCCTTGCAGGCCCGTCATACCCCGACCCCCTCGTGCAATGGGGTCAGCTGGCCCTGAAAAGGGCCGGTTGGTCAGACTCTTGGCCGTTGACGTTGACGCCAGCTACTCCAGAGGAGCAATCAATGATGCGTCATCGCCCACGTTGCCCAGGGTGCACCAAACTTGGAGGTGATCCAACCAGTCGCACCCCTTTAATGACATACCTAAATCACTTCTGGTTATTACCTAATTTTACCACTATAATTTAATTTAATTAATGCTACTTTTTTATTTATCAGAATTTAATTCCGTTTATAAAAAGGACTATGCAATTTAATACTATTTTAATTTTATATGACATAAATATAATTTTAATTTTATTTGACATAAATCTAATAAATAATGCTCATTATCAGTTTATAATTTAGTAATTCACTTGACATAATACAGTAGATTTTAGTCAAATTGTTACTAACAAATTGGGCCTAGTTGCCATCAATAAATTGAATTTGAATTATCAAATAACAGAAAAAATATTAAATGATAGTTATTCCAATTTACTAACCGGTTTAATGTTTGTTATAGGTAATGTAGGATTGATTGCCATGTATTTATCATTTGAACTTTTCAAAAGGAATTCTCAAATATTTAATGTAACTTTTCTTTTTTCATTTGAAATCCTCTCAGATTCCCCCCGTTGGCCAGCGGGGGCGGTTATGTCGGGTTTGTACCTATTAACAATTGTTTGGGGCAAGTGATTTATTATATTAGTTTCATAAATTACCATTTTTATTTTATTTATTATTATATAAGTACACACAGGAAAGAAAAGTAGTACAGAGACTGTTTATTTCTTCAAGTCGTCTCTTCCAGAATACCTGCCAGAGGAGTGTGAAAGGACTGAAGAAATGCACTTGAAATTAATCAGGCAACAACTTTTTTTTTGGGAATACATAATATTTAACTATTATTTTTAAACTAAATATTAGTGTTTCACATTTTTTTTCCATTATACAGGCCTTCGGAAATGTTATATTATGTTGAAAATACATAGGTAAGTTTTTTTTTAAATTCTTTTCCAATCGAAAATCCTATTATTTTATTGCCACCACGTATGGCTTGTAGGAACTTTGTGACTTCAAATTTAGAATAGAGGTGCGATTACAAGCACATATTAAATCTCTATACCTACATATAAAAACTGGTCACCATTACCTCGACCACGAGACTCATTGCCCTTCTCGATATTCTAATAACAACAGTACTATGTACTTACGAAAACTTATATGGCAATCAGCTGACTTGAGTAGAAATTACCAACAACTTGAAGTCACCGGTAGGTATTTGAAATAATATATAAAATATATGTATACCATATAATAATTAAGCTGAAAATTTTCACTACACAATATTGAGATACAACTTCTATGTTATATAATAAAAGTTATCGTATCTTATCAATGAAAAACAATTAGAAAATATCACTTCAACGTGCACCTTAAACTGTACGAGAGTTACGAATGGTTGACAGTTGACAACACCAAAGAATATATATGAGGTTGACACTTGAGTTTTTTATCTCGACATTACATTACATGGGTTTTTTTTGTCATGACCATAGATTATTATATATATACTAGAAAGTCATGACAATAATTGGAATTTGGAATATTGGGAATTGGAATGATTGACGCAGCCAGTTTTACCATCTCGTAAAAATATTTGCCCCTGCAGCCAAAGTCATTCTAAAACAGAATATTAAAAAAACCATAGAAAAGACGATAGTCCAATTTTGTCACATTATTTTGCAATTGAAAAGCTTCAAAAAGCAGACGACGAAGCCAAAAGGTCTAAACTCTAAATCCATTTAAAAAATCATGGAAATCTAAATGACACTGTGACACCGTGACATTTGACATTTACTTAATGTCAAATGTAACACTGGTCAAAAAATGTAACAGCTGAGTATTCTTTTCTGTTTATTTTGTGTTTATTTCTTCTTAATGTTATAAACATTCTCAAAATGTCTCTAGTTCTAAGGAGGACGTATTTAAAAGCTAAAAGTAACTTGTTGTCGTCTAGCAGCAATATTGTATTACCTTGTCCACTTATAATATCTGCGTCACGAAATTTTAGTGACGATAAATTTGGCAATAATCCACAATTTTGTACAAGTACTATATTGATAGAAAACGGATTCAACGTTCAAGAACTTCCAGTAGTTGTTAAAAAGTTAAAAGATCTGTCAGAAATTGAAGACAAACCAAACGAAGAAAATATTACTAGTGTACAGGATACTTTGAACTATCACTTGATTCAGGAAGAGTTTAAACAATGCTTGGATCTGCGAGATGTATTTTCTTTACTCTCCAAGTGCACTAAGATAACACCTAACATTGCGCTAGGAGCTATTGAGAGAATATATGACATTGAAAATAATCCAAGTGCTTTAATTTTAGATTCAAGGAGTTTTCATATAAACTTAGCTAAAGGCGCTATATTAGATAAATTATTGAGGGTGGTAATGAAGACTGAAGATACCCAAACAATATTAAATATATTGAATACTGTGTCTTCATTTATGGAACCTTTTAAATTTCAATTTCATGATGAGTTACTATTGAGGGTTATAGACAACAAGCTATCTGTTGAGCAACTATGTGAGTTTACAATGTTTTTAATAACAAATAAAAATGATAGTAAATATTCTGAGACTATTGACAAATTGTGGGTCGGGTTTGTGGCTCGTGAGGCAGACATTGATGAAAACAATATAGTGAAAGTGTTCAACATTCTGCATGGATTGAATGTTAGCAAAAGAATAATATTAACATTGCTAGAACAGAAGCTATGTGATTTATGGGCAAAGATTAAAATACCCGTTATGCAAGATATTCTAAGTAGTTTTATGGAGGAAAAATATCTATCAATACAATCATTTTGCATAGTTGGTGGTTGGTTAAGTGCAAATATATATGCTTTAGATGAGGATTCCTTACTGGATGTAATATCCAAACTCACTAGGCTGAAGTATACTGATGATCAAATTGAGAGAGCTGTAGAAAAATATATGAATTTAAGAGGTAGCAAAATTGATAGCCCTGTCCTTATAGTGGGTATTTTAAATTTTTGTATGCAATTCAAAATTTACAATAAACAAATATTAATTTCATGTAGTGAATATTTTCTGAAGAATGCACAAAAAGTACCATCCAGTTTTCTGAAATCATTTATCTATCCTTATGGATATTTGTGCTTTGATTTTACTAATAGCTCAGAGTTTTGGGAGCTCACAGAGAAAATATTACATGAAACTTTTGAGAAGGTATGCAGTGATGATCTCAGTTCAATAGTGTTATCTTCAATTTATGCTGAGAAATATCCCTCCAGTTTAGTAAACAGGATGCTGACTCCTGAGTATATGTCAAAAGTAAACAAAGCAGATACCCTGCAAAAATTTCATTTAATCGATATTGCTATGTCATTAGAGAGTAAGGACTATTCAGGACCACTGCTGCCAAAAGACCAGTGGTCAAAACCCATATCTCAAGATTTTAGAGTTAAAAACATTCTTAATAAAATAAGGAATACTTTGATAAGTGTAGTTGGAGGAGATAACAAATTGTCTGTTGCTGTGTCGGTTCCATACTTACCCTCAGATGAAACATATTTATTGGATGTTATGATTCACCCTGCAGGCCTGGGCAGCAACATTTTTAATTGGAAATCAAGATCGGGTAAAAACCAGAATATTGCTCTGCTTGTTCATTTGCCAGACCATTACTGTTCAGATAATGAACATTTAATTGGACCTCAGATCATGAAAAAGAGGCATTTGAAAATTTTAGGAATGAAAGTAGTGAGTCTTAAGTATTCAATGTTGAGTCAATTTTATACATCATATAATAAGAATGGATTAAGAGAATATCTCTTAGATTGTATACATAATGCAGAAGAGTGTTTGTAGTTATTTTAAAGATTAGCTTATTTATGTACAAAAACTTATTTAGATTTACTTATGATATTACTTGTATCTTTATAGTTGTTTACTATAGTGTAAAATATGTACAAATGAAATATTTTTCTAGTCTGCTAATTGATTTATAAATAAAACATGTATTAACTATTTTGATAATTCTTTTCCTTCATTCATAAATCCTCACAGGTTGTTGTTCTGTTTCTCTCAGCACTAGCTGTGATGATGGATCATTCACAGTGAACACTGTTTGTCTAAAGAACTCATTACCCTATAAAATGCGGTGGTTCACATTGTCTCATTTGGAAGACAATTATTAAAGCTCGGCGGTTTAAGAAGAGAGACGTGAGCGTTTGCATTTTTTATGTTTGTAAATACATACATATAAACACCCAGACCAATGAAAATAGACATATTCATGTATACAAATATTTGCACAGAGCGGGAATTTAACCCGCGCCCCCTGTCGTAGCAGTCGAGTACACTACCGCTACGCCAGAGGCCGTCATGATTCAAGAGGAAGTATAATATATATAGTTTGATACTGTTTTGTGTTAATTTGTTGAAATGTGACGATAATTGTTCGCGATGACGCAAGAAATAAAGCTGACTGATGGCTTAAATCGAATACGCTGCCTAATCCCTTCGAGCTGTAACCAAGCAATGTATGGTGGTTCAATTAAATTTTTAAGCATTTCGGATGCTTACTTTTCCTATAGATTTAGATCGGAAAAAGAGAATATCTAGGATGGGACTTAAACCCGCGACTAGTTCAAGTCCCATCCTAGGTGTCCTCTTTTTCCGATCTAAATCTATAGGAAATGTATGGTGAGATTGTACCTCTTTTATAGATTTACAAATGCGATGCGATATGATGGCATATATCTAGGTATCTCTTAGGAATAGCTTGCTATAGCCATTTTAACTCATAAACTATCTGTAAAAACGTATCCTACATCAGGTAAACTGTACCTGTATCAACAGGTTCTCTCGCACTTCCCATGCGGGCGCTATCGATCAATGAAAATGGTCTCCAGCATGCGGGCATGTGTTACCGAAATCTCCCGCACACCCCAAAGCTCATTTTCATTAGTTGTTAGCGTCCTAACGAGTAATGAACATGCGCCATATGAGCGTTCACGTATACCCCTTTGGAGGATTACACAAACGTAGGTAAATATATGGACGAAAGTTGAAAGTTTTGTGTTCAGGGCTGGAGAAATGAAAGAAACTACAGATTTTTCATTACTTTATTTTATTATAGGTACTCATAACATCTTTTTCTTATAATTACTCACTGTCTAACTCTCTAGAATTATTATTTGAATATTTTAATAATTTCTTAAACAACTTTTACAATTCGAAATACTTCTTTTTTAAGAAAATCTCATTCCAGATCAAAATTCATAATATTTATAAGTCAAATAGCGTACCGCTCAGCGATTACTACCTACAGTTTTCGTTATTGCTCAATATCTTGAGATGTGGGTGTACAAGAGTTATTTCCAAGTTAGGTATGTTCACTACGAAGAGAAATCTTCAAATAGTTTTGTATAGTAGGTAGACATACATTTCTGGCTGTTACATGTAGGCTTTATAAAATACAGTTTCCAAAATATGTTCATAGTAGGTACAAACAGCCTTGTAAGTTACAATTTCATTATGTTGGTTTTCATATGTGCTGTTATACAATGGTTAAGGATTCCTTGTGATGTAGGTATGTACTATAAGTTGTACCAAACCTAGATGGTAGATGAGTTTAAAGATTTTACTAGGTTACGCGGATAAAGGTAGTAGTAGGTAGGCAGCTACACATCAGTGGAATCACAGATAAATCATGGCATTGTTAACGTACATCCACGTTATCTTCCATTGTTATTCATAGCCAGAAATGACTATACTATAATTTTTAGCCATAATGGTGTATCACAGCAACTCTAGCTTGAATATTATTTGTAAAGAATGTGTTACGCTGACTCACAGCCTAAAATCTAAAATAGGTAATTTTATAGTTTTACATCAATAATTACTTGATACTTCCTGAAGTACAGGCGCCAAACGTGTTCACACAGCAATAACAGGGTACCTACCTCACGAGGGTTAACAAGCATTTGGCAGTATCTACTCCTACGTTGGCGACTGTACTTGCACTTAGGTAATAATTTTTAATGAGTTAATAAAGCTAAAATGTAACGATTGAAATACGAACACGATTTTAAATCTATCTGAATTACTATGTATGTGCATTTGTTGAATTACAACTATGTTAGGTAACGTGACATTTCTAACACCCAATGTATCTCCGAAAACTATTTTATTATTAGTTACACACATTACTGATAGTTCATTGAGAGATGTTGCGGCGGTTATTCTAAGTATGTAAGTAGGATGACCTACGCTAGAGTATTGCCATCGAGTTATATAATCACTGAAGTACCTAATGATGTTTGGCACATGTATGACGTTATCGTGACCATTGAACATTAACTAGTATCCTACTTAATAATTTTGAACTATCTAAAATGTTAGCTGTTAAGTAGTGTTCAGTTTGGCGCCAGTCGCGAAGGACGAGGCATCTTGTGAAGTCTTGTAAGTTCTAATTCTTCAACAACCTGACATTGTTCGACTTCAGTTATGGGCCGTTTACAACAAACATTTCTTCAAAAGTAACGACTCATTGAATTGGAAGTAATTAGGTATGTTCTTACAGAACACAAACTCAATAGTTAGATACAACTTCTCCAATTTAATTATTCCGACTTAGGTATAAGTAATAAATAGGCGTTATAATTATAATTTGAATAATTTAGTTTTAAATTCAATCTATTGGTTTTTAAATAAATTATTTGTCAATTACCCATTAATAGGCATAAATATATACATATTGTAGATATATTTTTATATTTGAAAAGGAAGATATGTGATCACTACTTCGTTATATTCGTGTTTTTATAATCACTAAGTGATAATGAGTACAGTTCACAATTTAAATAGATTGTCATTAAAACACGGAATATCTCTTTATAATGTTGAATTATATAATTTAGAATGGTTTATACCTACTTAATCGTACTGAGTGATTTAAAATCACTTTGCTTTAATATTGTTTTCAGAGTCGGGATAGGGTCTATGTAGTGCTATTTGTCAGACCGGTTTGGTATCTTGTAGACGGTAATTCGACAGTCAATTCATAGAATAACTAACACCTACTTACTTAATTTATTATTATGGCATCTACAACCATGACAAAAAGGAATACTTAAATGCCTCCGAACTAATTCCTACTTTGTTCGTAACGCAGAGGTGCGCGAACATGACGTTATTTTATTAGTGATTACGAGTTATGGAAAGGTAAAACTATTATTTATTTGAGGAAATATTCAAAAACTCGACTCTCGCATAAAACATGAATCGATACTATAGTAACATCTTAGGGTGTTAGGTAATTGATAGTTTTAGAAAATAACTTTAACATTAAAGTTTTAACGAATGCAAACATAACAATATCTGGTCGAGGATACGTGAATAGAAAAAGAAATATTTAATATCAATACGAAAGTCGTGACCTAAAATGTTTACAATTGTAAATGTTTCGATAATACAAATTTATAATTGTATTGTAATGATTTTCAAAAAATGTACCTAGTAAACGTGTAGATGGTAGATCACTTATGGACTAGGATATTTTACAACATCGATTCCTATTTGGCAGTTATCTAACACTCTTTATACGAATAAGAAATAGTCCCTAAACTAATGTGGTGTGACGGTAAATAAAAATTGACAAGTTTTCTACATACGTTCATATGCTCACGAATTGTATCTTCGTAGCTTTTTGTTTCATTAAATATTTTAACTACACATGTTTAAAAAAATAAATGTTAATTACCTACTCAAGTTAGTTATCTTTTTAAAGATATTTGAGTAAGTTTTAAAAACTCTCAGTATCTGTTAGTTAAGCCCTAAAATGCCCATTTGGCGCGTAGAGCTAATTTATCGACACGTGTCGTAGTTTTGCAGAATTAAGCTAAACAGCCGTCAAAATTCTTTTGAAGAATGAAAGGCATTTAAACTTATAATAACAGTTGGCATCTTGAAGATGTGTAATGAATATAGTTGCTCAAATTTCAAGCGTTTGCGCACCTAAAGCAGATACATTGAAAAGTAAATAGTATTAGCGGGAAATTGCTCTGAGTGTGAAAAATAAAAGGCAAACTGTCATGACTTGAATGTTCTACTGAAGGTATTGGATACATATTATCGCTACCACTAAGTAAAACTAAAACAATAAAACTTTATATAATCGATCACAGTAAGAAATCATCTACCTACGCGAATGTGCGCAATAAGTTTCCAAGTTAGTTCCTAAAGATAATTGCGACAGGGGATCGCATTTAACTATTAAATGTTCTCACTAGTACTAAAGTACGAATTGTTAATAGTTAGGGTCTGTCCCCCTCGGCATTCTCATTCATGATCTATCTACTCACCGTTAAAATGCGGGAATCTTCATGTTTTTGTCGATTCTTCATACATTTTTGTTTCAACAACTCTTGTCTTAGATATCAGGAAGTGACTAGAAAGTGTTTTTCAAAATGAATTGTTCTCAATATGTGTCTGATACTGTTTGTCAGTTGGTTAATTCGTTTTTTACGTCAGTCCCACTATAAGTTTTAAGTTGAGCAGATATAAAATATCTTAGAACAGAATAATATTTACAAAATACAATTTTAATTAGGTAGTTAAAAATCTTTATATATTTTTTTAATAAATGTATACTCTTATAAAGTATATTATCTACGTCGTTTGAACGATCATAGAAAATAAAATGACGTATAAAAATGATAAAAATCTACAACTAATTTCTAACATAATAAAACAAAAAATATATGGTATGTCGATAAACGAGAGACCACTTGGGTGCTTAAAGTAACTTAGCTATACTACATACGAGTAAACCAACAAACTTAGATCTAACGATCGACAGATAAGGCTCATCATTAAATACATACAGTATTCATATATATCTATACAACAGTGAATAAATTTCAAAACAATGTCACTCTAAACAGCAAATTCAACAAAATATGTCGTAGCTACATTTACAAGAGAAACGATTGTCGAATATAATCGAAAGAAAATACGAGGAATATTTATAAAGAGCCGGCGCGCTCGAGTCCGGGCCATGCCAGCTGAGTCGATACTGAACGATAGTGGAGCGCGAGACTTCGGAACGTTCAAGAACATAGCACTAACAGTTAGTATAGAATCACAAAGACATTTGTATGAGGCAGCGGGCCGCGTTCACGAATAGATGGTGATTACCTCGCGCCCGCCGCCCCGCACCATCAGCACCTTCTCTAGACCTTCTGTCAGCACCTCCAGAAACTCCATGTCTGAAACATCACATGTCACTATTACTATCGACGTCAACACAAACAATTTGGGTAAGTATATACAGGGCGTCCCACGGCAATGCCACATGGAGGGAAAGTACCTTAATTATTGAAGATGGGACATTTTACTGAAAGAAGACTTTATTTTAATTTTAAAAACCATTTGAACTGCATTCATACATTTTTGATAATTGACTCGTTGAACCGGGAATCGAACCCGGTCCGGAAAAAAAAATCGGTCTGTAGTTTTGTGATACCGATCGGAAGGTATCATCGTAAGGGTTATTTTTTGCTAAATAAATTAGTATCAGAAACAAAGGGAAGACCATGAATTTAAAAAAATTTAATACAAAATTAATCAATGTATCAAATTCTCGAAATGAGCCCCATCCTGTTGAATACAAAGTCGCACTCTTCAGTCGGATTATTTCTCTCCCTGTCGATTTTTTTATCTTGTTGTGGTGGATATTTAGAATAATACGTCTAATTTCTCTTTATAGCTCGTTGACACTTTCATGCTGGTTCTTGTAAACTAATTTTTTTACATAACCCCATGAAAAAAATCTAACGGGGTTAAATCTGGGGATTTCGGCGGCCATCTTATTTGTCCATTTGTCCTGATCCAGGGACCAAAGTGTTCATTGAGATAATCCCTTGTTCTGTGACTGTTATGAGCCGGAGCCCCATCATGCTGAAAAGTAAGGTTTTGTCGCTCTGCGACGGGAAGATTATTTATCTCATTTCTTAATATCTCAAGTATTTCTAAATACCTTTCCGTATTCAAATGCCCTTCATAAAAATGTACTAAGAGGACCTGGTTATTACTCAAGTGCGTACTTCTCAAGTGGGTAGGTAAATTTATAGGGATTTCCGCACGATAAAAAAAAGGTACTTATGATAATGTCAGTTGTACGTCCTTTCGGCAATGTCAGCTTTTCATTTTTCTGAACAAAATTTCACATCAAATGTTAAAATTAATGGACTTCCCTTTATTTCTGATACTAATTTATTTAGCAAAAATAACGCTTACGATGATGCCTTCCGATCGGTATCATAAAACTACAGATCGGTTTTTGTTTTCTCGTGAACCGGGTTCGATTCCCGGTTCAACGAGGCAATTATTAAAAATGTATGAATGCAGTTCAAATAGTTTTTAAAATAAAAATAAAAATAAAATCTTCTTTCAGTAAAATGTCCCATCTACAATAATTAAGGTACTTTCCCTCCATGTGGCATTGCCGTGGGACGCCCTGTATAGTAGATGTGATTTGAAGCCCATAACCTATATTCTAACTCATTCATAATCTTGGATATTCTATCAAGTAGGTAAAGGAGAAACCCGATTACCATACAAACATGGACTTGATGAAGATACCGAACTGAAAATTAGGCAGTTATTTGAGTACTCAAAAAAATTTCTAGAACCTAATTTTCACAACTATCAGCAATTTTCCATTCAGCTAAATCCTGGATCATTTTGTGGTAGGTAGGTATAGGCACAGATCATATATTACTAGTTAAGATTTACGTAATTTAAAAAAAAACGTTTTTTACTTTTTGCAGGTAAATTAAAGGATTTTTATGTATATCTGGATTAAGTCTGGATTATCAGGTTTGTCAGGCCCAAGACAGAGTTCCTTCTTGTCATAGGTGTAGTGTGTAAATTAGATCAGGGACAAGGCGCAGATTTCAGAACTACATTGTAGTTAAAGTTACGTTCCGACATTAAAAATGAGTTGCTGTGATTATGGTTACACATATTTAGAAAAATATTTATAACGCTACAAGGAAAAAGTCCTATATGTTAAAATGTAAGCAATTTTTTCTTCTTTTAATGTGTGTTATAAAATATGTGTTCTTTGAAAAATAATGTAGTAAATTTATTATTAATAGTTTTCGTAGCACGTGTAGCAGCGTAGCTACACAGCTGCACTAGTTACGAAATTTAAACCTTCTTGAGCTTATTTACTTTTGAACTTATTTACATTCATTTTATAACAGTAGACCTTGCTACGAAAGTTTATTCGATTGCTACGAGAACTGAATGTTGTTACGACAATTAGAAACCAAGGGTGCTAGTTTAAAGATTGCGTTACCGAAATTTAAAAGGAGTTATAGTGATTATTTTGACACTTTTGCTTTCGTTAATTATTCTGTTTTTAGGTGATATTAGAATTATTATGCTAGGAATAAACTAAACATTAATTAAGGACTTGAATTCGAAATTATATTATTATCATCTAATACCTTTAATCAAGCAATATTATATTATTATCATCTAATACCTTTAATCAAGCAATTGTATATATATATATATATATTCTTGTATATAGAAGAATATATAATATTGGAAAGGGCTGCAACGATTTTCATGAAATTTAATATACAGGGGTTTTGGGGGCGATAAATCGATCTAGCTAGGTTTCAATACCGAGCGGAGTTCGGTCACCTAACTAGTCTCGGAGAAAATGAAACGCCTTTGCTCACTGCCAGGGGTGCTAAAGACCAAGGGAAGTGGAGCGGTAAAAGCCGGAAAGCGGGGTGAAGGCCGCGGATGCGATTGGGACTCAACATTGAGCTGATGATCATTCATATGGTACTTACAGTTAGATTCCCTATCGTAGCTGGTGTCCCGGGGCGGGCCGGGAAGGTTGAGTATGACGAGTTGCGAGTCGTGTGACCGCGACACTATTACCTCGTTCAGTTTCACAGCTGTGTGCATGCGCCGCACCGTACCTTCGTCACTGTCACACACAACCGACATGTTAGAACAACGTCACATTTGTAGTTTTTTTTTATATTACCAAAGTAGTAAGCAAGTACAGGCAACGAGAAAAGTTTTTACTATTTACAAACTTTTATTACAGTGGAATACATGTGCTAATAACAAAAAAAAGTTCTCCAGATGAGAAACTCAATAGGTACATCTCATGTTTTGTTTATTATAATTATTTATAAATTATTTTTATTGGGGAAATTTTATAATGTGGTAATTTATCATTCGGTTTCAGTAGGAATTTTGTGGTGGCCAATTTTGTTGTTATCTATGTCAGTTAATATTTTATGGAAACGTAATTCAGTGACGCAGTACGCTTTATCGAGTTATGACAAATTTGAATATTACATGGACCATGTGTTTTCCTAGTTGAATGAAATCGTAAAATTAAACATTGCAGCTTAGTTAGAGACAAATAGGCAAAAGGTGTTTACATAAAACATCACCCTTATCCGCCATTTGCAGTCGCATAATATGTGAGCTGCCCTTATTCACTTCTTTATTTTGTTATTATGCGAGCGGCTATAAGTTATAAGCCGTCTATTTAAATTGTCAAACAAAAAAGCAAACCGAAACCTTTCGGTTTAAGTAACTTTATAATTATTTGAATGAATGAAGGCATGTGATCCCTTTGGGTATGTTTGTCTATATAAATAATTAAGATATTTATACTCACGGTGTTATATCCGCCAGGTTTGGCTTCGGCTTGACGGCGTCTCCATTAGCGCCACTGTCGTGCTTGTTATCAGCTGGCGGCGAACTCGCGACGCGCTCCGAGCTCTGCGACCGTTCATCGGGCGAGTCCCACATTGAATCGATTATGTGCAACAAACTACTTCGAAAGTCGTCCTATTCCAACCCCAATTTGTGAGTTTTTAAATTTTGAATTTAACCGCGATTGTTGAGTTGCACATGACGGATTCAAGGCGAATGAAACACGGGATGTCATATATTATTTTAAATGTTAAACGATAACTCACTACTGACATTCAAACATCCAACCTCTTATCTAATGTGGACAACAAAACGAACTAAAGTGAACAAATCAACGTGAATGAACTCATCAAACATATGACCACCGTGTGTAAATTCGCTAGGACTAGGACTCGTTGGTGACGTATGGTTAATGTGGAACAAGAGTAACTCAAAGGAGGAGTTTAGCAAACTTCGATTAAACAAGAAAGACAAATAGTTTGTAAGCACAGTATGATATCGATCTATTCTATTGGTAGATAAATCGGTACCACATTGCTACTAGTTAAACTACAGTCTAATCACATTTTGTAATATTATTAGTAAAAAATATCAATTAATGCGTGAAAATAGAGGAAATAATAACATTATATATGTTTTTCACTATGATTAAATTGAATTAAATTCTAAAATATGATTAGGCTGTTCATTAAACGTAGGCCTATCAATACAGGTAATTAAGCAAACACTGAAGTTAATCGAACGATCTGAAGTCACTCCTAATACAAACAACTCAGTTGAGTGATTTAATGTAACTACTCTTAGTAGTGTGTGACCCATGTTAATAGTGCCCACATTATTGTAAAATAATTCGGTCCTCGGTAAAAAAAATGTTGTTGCCGGGGAGTGAATTATATTTAAGAAAGTTAAAAAGACAATGGAGGAAATAATAAGCGTGTCAATGAAATGCGTCTTACGATACTCTAGAAATAGCGGTGGAATTAATTTTGAAATTTTTCGAAAATAAAAGTTATGAGTGATGCGATGGTTTAGGCTTCAGTTGAACTTGTTTAAAAAGATGTGGATGTTTCAATTTAATTAAGTTCTTAAGAATCCTGTGAGAGATCAAAACTTTGATAACATATTTCATAAATTAAAAAGTGTATGTCAATTAAATTTGAAAAATTTCAAGAGTAAGTTCAAGGCAACTTTATCATTGAATCACAAACCACATTGGAGTTGGGACATAATATTTTTAAATCTATATACCAAACATGGTGCATCTAAGTAAAATGTCTGTGCTGTGTAAAGATACGATATTCACCTTATCATGATTGTCCTTTTCATCGGAGTCGGCAAGAGGAGGCGAAGGAGCATCATTGGCTGCAGGAGCTTCAGGTTCCGTGGCGCCAGGCTCTGCAAATCGGACTTTGCTGGCCGTCCTCACATCCGCGTGATGGTGATCAACTATCGCCTGCACCTAAAGCCACCCAATAGTCCTTGTAATTATGGAAAGCTGTAAGTCTGTTCAGCTACGAGAAGGAAGTTTTAATGTTGAATTAATTGTGTTTAATCGGAAAACTGCAATCAAAACTAGCTATGTTAAATTATGGAGAAGTGCAAAATCATATTTTTAGGAACACGTGGAAAGGAATGCAATTTGTTTGGAATATGTAACTCATCCACCTGCATCCACCACATTAACATACGTAACAATGATACATAAAATATGCAAGTAGTCATATTTTTCATTGAAAATATTATTTACAAGACTTCTATGTTTACAAGACCGGCTGCACAAATTAAAAAAAAATACAATAGAATGCAATTAATAAAATTCTGTATGGTACAAAAAAATTGGTGTCACGGAAGATCACCAATAGACCAGAGCCAACGCGCATCTTTTTGTAGCTGTCATACAGATAACATTACCAAAAGGCATGCCATGACTATACAGATAGGTAGGTGTAAAAATTCATTATCTCATTTATCTAGTCTTTGCGCCCCGTACCAAATTCGAAATTCATTTTTTTTCCACCGGTTCCCGCTTTACCCAGAAAACGTGACACAATTAGTAGTATTGCAGTAAGTCATTGCATTTAGCTAGGTATGACTAATTGTGCCTACATGACTTATGAATTATGGAGGTAAAATTTGTCATAAGTATGTCTCGAGCTTAAAATCTTGACCAAACGCATGTGCACTAACTGACCAATCACAAAACCAATAAAAGGACTGATCAACCAATAACGTGAGCCCTTTGAGCCCGAGATTAGTTTTGTATATCTATGATTGGTTGGTTGGCGCCCCTTCGCCGTCGCACTCCGCGCTTATTGCAAAATAAACACGTAACTGTGTATCTAGAGTGCATTGTCAAGATTTTTACCCATATCAATACCTAGCTAAACGTACCTTACGAGATATGAACGTAAAAAATGTTATTGCATTATATTGATCGAATCTTTTGATCACGTTGCCTGATTGAAAAATTGGTTTAGAAGACTAATGGCCGGTTTCTGAATTGAAAAATTGAAGTTATGCCTTTCTCAACGCATACTTAAGCACAATTTTGCTAACGAAACTGTGCTTATAGAATGAATAATAAAAATAATAAAAATATGTATTACCAAAAATCAACCAACGACTGTAACGATGAACATACAAATTTTTTTACCAAATATAATGGGTAAACAAGCTTATCAAACTTTAAAATAGTACCTAAATATCAAAACCATAAGGAAAATATTCTATCCTATTTGGGATCGAAATACACACTTAGCATGCTACTTAACTAAAAAAATAAAATATATTTTAGTATTTAAAATTTCAGTTTATGATTTTGAAGAAAATAGTTAAACAAAGTGACCGATGTAGATGTGCAAATAGTAAGAGTAAAAAGGCTAGCCTAATCGGTGAAGGAGTAATTAGTAGGTATAGCGATACAATATTATACACATACATAATTAAAAAACAATAAAAATGTATAGAGATGATCGAATAACACCAAAAGCGAATATTAAATTGATTTTCCTGTATCCATGAACAGGTGTAGGAGAAGGACGTGATGATGAAAGTATAAGTATAGATGAAGTAGTGAGTGTAGTGTGACATTTTAGCATAGGTAGGACAACATTGAATCTAAGATCACGAATAGCGAAAGCTAAAAAGAAAACTCCTATCTACACATTGCTTATATAAAACAACAAACATATGTAGACTCCAAAATGCGGGACATGTTTTAAATCAATAAAATAGCTACTAAAATGCTTTTAAAGAAAATAAGTGGATTCGGATCAGGGTTTAACTATCCACTTTACCAAAGGTAACTTCTCCTCAGCGTTTTCACGATAGTCCACGAAATTTTGCATCTGTATATAGCGACAGACAAACATGTTAGTTCTATGTCAGAATAGAGTTTATTAATAAAGCTATGTACAGACAGATTGAACACCGATATCAGTGTATATTTTCTCATTTCATTGATCTTGTTTCTATAAGTTTTGTTTGTACTCACCATTCCCATAGTTTCTTTCTTGTTAAGTCTCAGTTCACGCAGCATTTGGTTGCGTTGCTCCATCATTAGAGTTCGCTCGTAGGTATAAGCAGATATGTCACTATCCGTCTGCAATTAATGTATTACATTGAATCAGACCAAAATACAATATGCAAATATGAAAATTCGAATTAAGTAATTTAGCCAATGTGCATGGTTACATTGTATATTTTGGCAATGAACCAGTAGATAACTTGTTTCTTTTAACTATTTTTCATTAAACTAAATTTCGCGTTTATGTACCGTACATACAGACAACACAGGCAGGTAAACACATAACCATGCTACGGACGAGTAGACGTGCGCACCGGAGTCTGGTAATAAAAATGCTTACTAACCATTTCAACAACTTCAACTTCAGCTTCAAGTCGCAGCTGATATAGGAACATTTTAAGGTCCTTCTTCATTTGAATGGAATTGTCTTCCATCTGTGCCACGGTGAAGATGCGCATCTTACAATTCTTCCACGTTCGGTGTTGCTTCAGCAGGAACGGGAGCAACATCAGCATGCCACCGTCATGTACGATCCACCAAATGTCAATGTTGCCAGATACCTGTTAAAAATTGGTGTCGAGTTTTATTTAGGTATTCCTTAGACTCCAAATAAACGAATTGTCATGACATTTTCATTGTTCACATTCGGGACAATTTCTCATGTACAAATAGTATTTATTTACATTATAATTCATATTAATTTTACATAAATAATTTAAATAATATAAGGATATCTAACTAATGAAGTAGTACCTATTAATTTCTAATCTGGTGGCAGCAGTGTTGCTTTAAGATTGTGAAAAATAAGCGATGCGAGTAAAAGAATCTCATTAGTTAGTTACACTTTGGAGGCATATGGAAGAAGTTACACCTTCTCGGTGGAGTCGGGGAAAAAGTTGATGCCTTTGGGCACGAGCATGGCCATGCGTGCGGCAGCGACGGCACGCACGGTGCTGAGGAAGTGGCGCCAGCGCGCATCTGCCGCCTCCGCCGCACGCCAGCCGTACGGCCAACCCACGATCACTGTGTTCGGCTTCAGCCCGCCCAGGCCCGCCGTCTGTACTCTGTGGAACACGTATGTGTTAGCCTCCATAAGTTGTTGTGTCGATTTCTGATACCGTAATGGTTTATAACTTGAATACGGATAGCGTGATTTCGGGTGGAGCACTTTTATTTTATCAGACTACTGCGCGCGTCCGTAGTAAGGTTATGTTCTACTATAGCTCCTAAGATACTAAACTGATTATAATGAATGAGGTGTCAATGGATTCAATATCGTGCTCTGGGTGCAATAGGCTACATTTTATACAAATAACACTAACATAACGGATGTTAGATCAAAAAAGACCTGCGGTTTAGGTGTTGCGATGTCTCTAAGTCAGTTAGGAGTTAGAGTTTTATAGTATACTAGCTGATGACCGAGGCTCCGCCCGCGCGGAGGTCGGTTTTCGGGTATGTAACCAATTGCAATCCAACATATGGTAGATTTTTAAGTCTGACCAAGACCTTACTAATAGAAAAAACCGCAATCTATTCAGCAGTTTTTACATTCAACACGAACAAACAGATAAATAGAGAAACAGACAAAAACAAGAAAATATATTTGTGTTCAGAATCGTTCATTTAACCTAACTCAAGTATTTAAATAACTCCAATGTACATATATTTTCTTTCTCCTTATTTCTTTAGAGGGTACAAAAGCATAAACACACAAACTACACAGTAGTATATTAGCCTCATCGTACCTTAAATGTATATATGTAATTATATAATAATAATTATAAAATTTCAACGATTTAAAGTGCTATTAGCGCCACCTATCGTTGGATAGATAGGACTATGTTTTAGGATATGAAAAAAAAACTCTTACACGTCTATATTTTTTGCCTTACGGTAGTCTGGTTATATTTTTTTAAACTTTATACTTTTTCTTTGAACGATCGAATAAGTTTTTGGTTTATTCCTGGTGAAAAGCATACTAATACTTACAAGTTGCTCAATCCCTCTGCGATATCAGGCGATACCAGCACATCCACAAAACCTTTAAGTCTCTCTTCATCCATGATTCTGCGCAAATTTTGTTTAGCCATGGACGCATCACCAGATCGCCGTGAGAAATCACCTGCCAGAACTGATACACACACCGTCAGACCTTTACCTGTAAGAAATATAACCTTAATTAGCAACACAGTTATATACAATTTTAAATTATCTGTGGTTTCTAAATATGTTAAGTATGAGTGCAAGTTCTAGTTCACGTGCGTCTCTTTATGGTTTCTAAATAAGTATCTGAAACCAGCTGCTTATTTATGGAGGTAATTGTATAGGTATATATACAAGAAATAGAATACAAATTAACCAACTAGTTTTGGATCCCATCAATTCGAAGATCACATACTCTAAGGTCTCAATCCTAGTATAAATTCATTCAATTAATATTTGCGAAGGTCACGGTAGGGTCGTTGTGGCAAAATTTAGCAACTCGACCTGCCAGGTGACTTTATCGCACCTTGGCGTATTAGGTCCTTACACCACTGCAGTTACAATATCGTCTAGAGTACAATGGGTGATCTCTGCCTACCTCATTAGGAAAGAAGAGTGACTGTATGTAAAATATTTGGTTTTGAAGCAATATCTTGACTGCATTCGGATAGAGTTGTCTTACCAGCTTTGAGTTGACTGGCGAAGGCAAGCATCTTGCGATAAGTGGGCATCAGTTCAGCATTTAGTTTAGCAAGTACCAGTACTTGAGGTCTCCAGTTCTTGGTGTGAGGAGGTCCTTCTTCCAGGCGCAACAGCGAATATCGGGCTGCTGATAGAGCAAGACCGCGGAGGCCATCTCCCCACTCTTTCTCTGCTCTGAATTTGTTTAAATTACATGGGTAGTTTGAGTATTTATTTTATTTATACTACAATTTACTAAATATCTTCTAAGTGGTCGTACTAAGTCTGATTTCGAACGGAGTTATGAGGTTAATCATTTGAATGATTAATTCTGAATTTATTGATTATTTAAACTTTTTTCTTCTAACTACTGAATCAAGATATCTAAGCTATATGAAAGGTAGAATTTAGACATGTGCTTGTAACAAAGCAACTTACCCGCGGTATTCAATGTATTTGTACACTACTCCAGCTAGGCCCATCGCGATAAGGGCGTAGAACCATGACGTCATGAACATAATTGAAATGCACAACGTCAGACCAGCCAATGATAAAGACCTGGAATTTATTTACAAAAATGACTATCAAGAGAGCCTAGTAAGTACAAAAAGACAAAATCATATTTTTTTTATCAAAGTTTAATTATCATCAGAAAAAGTTATCGAAAATAGTCTAACCAGTGATAATATTTGAATCGCGGACGCCAGTTGGGAGTCTTGAGTAGGGTTTGGAGCGCACAAGCGAGATTGACGAAGCCGTAACACATCAGGAAGAACATCGACAGTAGCGGTGCTAGGATGTCCACGTTACCCAGCAGGATGCCGCACTGGCAAATCACCATCGTGAGAAGCAGGGCCCTGGTGAGTAAAAACAGGGTAAATAATTCCATCTAAATAGAATATATCTGGAACAGTTAAGTCTTGATAAGCACAGCATATCCTGGGTTCTTGTCCATTATACTTTATTGTAGAAGTGTTCTTCATAGAAGTCTTCGAAGAGAATAACAAGAATCTTCTTTACAAATTTAAAGTTTGCCAATTTAGGCTCTTGCCTAGTAATGGGACTCTTCATAATCACAGTTAATCGTCGTTATTAATATTTAGTCGGTAGTAATATAGATGATAAGAATATATTATTTCTCTTTGTTTTCTTCTTTCTTTGTGTGGGCATTCAACTTTGTACATACCTGGTAGGTTCACCCCGACTGGAAGAGACAGCAAACGGTGCCAGGAACGGAATAATCTCATCTTTGGCAATGGCTTGAAGTAATCGTGGGGCTCCGGTAAGGGACTGAAGACCAGCTCCAAGAGTCGATAAAAATGAACCAATGAGAATCACCCACTCATTTGGCCAAGCCATGTTTGCCACTACCAGCTTACCGCCAATAGATTGACCAAATCTAAAATTGTTGTAAAAGATTAAAAAAGTTCATAATCATTATCATGTTTCTGAGGAAGATCAATCCATCAAGGTTGTTAAGTTTTCAGTGCAATCAGTAAGCCAGGTCCAGGTAGAGTCACATACTGGATATCGAAACGTTCTGTTGTCGGTATATCACAAGATTCTACGAGTCGCTCTAATCGCTTTAATAACATCGGTTAAAAGTATGTCTAGGATTTATCATCATCAACCTATTTTTCCTAAACATGTAACGATAATTAGGTTTATATATATTAAATATATATATATATATATATATATATATATATATATATATATATATATATATATATATATATATATACACACTCATGTAGTATAATATTTCGTTATAGTATGTGGTCACTTACTTGTCGCGCAGTAGTAAGTTGTCAACGGTGCCAGCAAATAGTAGCACGCTGGATAAGTACACGAATGAAGTGGTCAAGATAGCGCCGATCGTACCAATCGGGATGCTCTTCTGAGCATCGGCTAAGTCTCCAGATCGGTTGGAGCCGGCCATAATACCTGGTATACAGTAAAATTTCGGGCACAATTATTATTGTTATGGCTACGCAGACGTTTTCTATCATCTACAGTAAAAAATTCTAAACAATAGAGATATTTACAAATCTTTAAAATTTAGAAAGGACTGCAGGATTTGTATACATAATCATGTTGTATATCTATAGAAATATGAGAGTATATTGTTAAAATTATTTAATCTGGGACAATTTCTCTCATCTTTTGTATATGTACGTGCTCGTTTATGTAGTTGTGTAAATTACAAAGGAATAATACCTGTGACAGAAGGAAAGAATATGCCAATGAGAATGGTGAACGTTGTAGTGAGGTCGGCATACACTTGGTTGTAAGTTGGCCGGTCCATCTGTTCGATGTCGTCAGGATCCTTGCCGTATGCAATATACTGACCAAATTCTAAGAACGAGTCGTGCAGGTTATCAAAGAATACTCCACTTTTTAAGCCCTGGAATTGAAAAATACTTAAAATCTTGTACCAAATAAATATGTTCTATTTTAGACGGCAGTTACAGTCTAGTTCCCATTGAAATATAACTGGTAGATAACGTTAGTTGTTAACATAATGGCAAATACTTTCTTCGCAATAGGAACAATTGATTTGAAAGAACGTGACGTGATCGTACCTTAATACCTTGTACAATGGAAATGTTGTGAGCAGTGAAATAAGGATCGCACGTCTTGTTGGGACAGAACAATTCGTATAATGGGCCACCAGCTTCCTTCGTACAGTTATTGATATTGATATCCTTCAGTAGCCGCCTGCCAAGGATGCACATCCTGCAAATTGAAATCAATTGGAATAAAAATACTTTTTAATGTAGACGATAGAAAATTATGGAATTTAGGCAGCATTGATGCTTTTTCTAATGGCATAATTGGTTAGGGAGTTTCTTTGTAACCAATCACCGTCTGACGATATACTTACACATTGTATGTTTTAATAATGTTTAGTTTATGATCTTCTCTCTGATATTTCTGAGTAATTAAAATAGCCTTAGTCCAAGAAAGTAGTCTGTATGCAGTTCAAACTCCTACATAATTATTATGTCTCTTTAGATACAGGCTTGCCTAGTTCAAGAGGTAAAAATATTTATGTACAATTTTTTTACTAGTTACCTGTTTTTAGCCAAGTTTTTGTATGGTATATCATCTGATATACCATACAAAAACTGGTAATATGTTTATTTATTTAGTCAAAAGAATATTGAATAAAAAAAAAATTAAATAGAATAATAAAATGAATAAATGAAAAATGAAAATGGTGACAGTCGATATTAAAACCATTTCTGTATTTTACCTCCTTACTCAAATCCATTAACGACTGCTTAATTTAAAACTGTGTTATAGTTAAAGTTCGTCCTATATAAGTAATGACCCTACTCCTTGCATACAAAGTATATTCTAGATTATATATAGACTATAAGGTCTACTAATTGGTTAGTGGCCGCACCGTATTACTCATAAAGTTGAAATTATAATAAGTTTTTTAACTATTTTATTTTGTTATTTTCATTGATATGTTCAGTTACAAATTTTGAACACCTGTAAAAATTTGAGCAGCTGTTATGTTAAGTCACCCAGTCACAGTTAAAATTTTGAAAAAAGAAAGCTTTAATTTGTAACCAGAAGTGGGTATATGAATTTTCGTGCTTCTATCTTCAAAAGTGACGTATTTAGAGGTAAAATTTTGAAAAACGCTGTTGCACGCGTTCATATATTTCTATCCAGAAGTAGGTTAATTTTGTGATTCTAACTTTGAAAATCATGCAAACGTTCATCCCTTATTCGACCCCACCAGGCGAGGCCGCGGTGGCAGCCAAAGTCCGCCGGCAACCCTGGGGTTATTTTTTCGAGGGCTTACCTGGGGTGCCCGGCAACGGACACTTGGGGAGGACACCGTGCGGTTTTAGTCGAGACACGACATAACCACCCCCGCTGGCCGGCGGGGGGGTATCCGAAGGGATTTCCGCACGTTAAAAAAAAAAAAAAAAAGGAGTGAAGTTTCAAAAAATCCTTTCTTAGTGGATGCCTACAACATACAAAGCAGGTTTAGGCTCTGCATTGATGAATCAGGCATTGTCTGTTAGTCAGTCAGTCGGGACAAGTATATATGTATAGATATTTTGGCATAGGTAGTGTATATAGCATGTTATTTTTTTAAATGGCGACTTACAGCTTTAAAAGCACGGTGATATGGTCTCTGAAATTCAGGTTTCGTGTGCGCCATTAAGATGCTTTAATAACGTATATGTCCTCCTCGACTCTACTGTATATGTGATGTACTTTTTAATACTGTGCTCGTAGGTATAGTAGGTGGCTTTTCCATTGAGCGCTTTATCTACTGTGTGTTTGTGGACAAACTGAGCAATTGCCGTGGTCATATCCAATATTCATGTAGGTTTCATTCCTCAGCTTTCAATTCAATTCCCTATTATACAAGTATATCAAACGTTATATTTATTCACTATTTTATTTGAACCATGAAAATCAATAGTCAGAAAATGCTACTTACTGCAACTTGTCATTCCCATTGAAGTTCACAAAGATACCGACGTAGACAGCGGTGATAGAGAGAATGACACAGGCTAGTGCGACGGTGGCGAACTTGTTGACAAATTTGACTCCCACGAATACCACCGTACTCATGATGAGAAGCAACCCAGTTCCGTACACTCGGAAGTTGTTGTACATTGCATCCGGGTTCTTCGAAAAGTCGCCGAAAATTGACATCCAGGGTGCCATGTATGTCTGTTGAAGTTAGTATAGTATTAATGTTACCTATGAACCTTCTTAAACAAAATTGGAACTGTAAGGTGGAATCATTCTTATGTGTTCTATTATTAATAAAAGAAAAACATAATATCTGTGAATGAAAAAAAAAGGAATATTTTATTGATGGCCTACAGCAATTATGGCTATTAGCCAAATTTTGGCGTACAGATAGACCATGGCCAGACACGATACTAGGGTGCTTTTATTCTTGTAATAGAATGCAATAATAGGATCCAATTCTGAATTTAAATTAAAAAAAAATACGGGCAACACTAGTGAGTAGTACATACAATGTAGCATAATATGAAAAAGGCTTCGAAACGTTTTCTCACAAAACTATGCGACACTCTTCGGTCACACTTCGTTCTAACCGATGATAGACTATTATTAAGTTTTTGTAATATTGAAGTCAATTACACATTTTTGGTAAAATCAGTAAAACTTGCAAACTCGCCCTTGTTTTGGCAATATTCCTGCTAAAACAGTGTGTGAACTGCATCGCTAGTGATCGAGCGGTCGTACCTGACCCCAGAGACTAGAGTAAACTACCTGCGACCTATTCCTCAGCCTCTCCTGTGTGCGATTTATCAACAGGATTGTAGTACATATATACCGCGTAAATGTACCTAGTGGGCGCTTTGTACATATTGCCTGCAGCATTGTCTAAGAGCAAACCACCCAGTGAGTAGCTTTGGTAATCCAATGAAGATGGGGTTTAATGTTATTAGATTACCGTTCATTACGAAATGAACAACTGTGGCGAAGGTAAAAACGGTATTAGGATCTTTGACTATCTTGGAAAATAAGCATTTTATTAAGGAGTCTAGGGAAACCATTGACACGTTTTAATGTTAGCAATAAGTAATAGAAACAGTTATTTTTCATTTTGACTCATCTCATTCTTTATTTAAAATTTCAATAATGTTTGAAGTCGCATTTCTACTAATAAGCGAACATTGGTTTATAATAAAGCTATTTAACGACTTATAAACGATTTAAAGTGTGCTTACGTATTAAGGTAACTTAGTTGTGTACGAAGGTATTTACTTATTAAACTTAGACTATCTTTGTTAGGTGTTAGGACTTTGTTTTCACCATAACGATGTTGTTTAATTTTACTTACTAACCTAAGTTCATAAACAAGCTCAGTTAAGTAAGTAACCAGTTGATGCTAATGGACAAGTTACATAATACCTTGTTTGTGCATTTGCTTACGATAGAGCATGTAATATAGCTTTTTATCTTCTAAAGAATATTCATGTTTTCATTTAATTTTTCTGTCACTATGGACCGTCTCTTAATCAATCAAGTAGCATAAATAATCTACTAGTACGTAGGTAGATACCCTAAATATAAAATGGTTTCAATCAGGGTAATTCTAATATTATGCACTGGTTAAGTAATTGCCAACTGTTATTATTAATGCAATATATCGGAACCTTACCAGAACAATTTCAACAGCTCCGACGATGTACATAGCAGCAGCAAGCGTGGTGCCCGTATAGAAGAGCATCCCGACCGCGCCACCGCACTCGGGGCCGAGCGCGCGCCCGATCATGAAGTATGAGCCGCCCGCGGGCACTACGCCGTTCGTAGCGATCGCAGACATCGATATAGCCGTAAGCATTGTCTGCCAAATTATACACTATTTACATATCTGAACGAGAATCTATGTTTTACATTTACTGGCGACGGTGTGTTATTTAATCTCGCAACAATAATTGGATGAATTTGACTGAAAATTAGCAAACATATTATAGACCTGCACCTGGATAAAGAATTTTGTTAGTGTGTTCCTGTAGGATATTAATTGTAAACGTCGATTACGTAAACTTTACTATAAACTGTAACGGATCATTTATGAACGAAGCTAATTTGCAATGTGAATTCAATTGAACATCGGATTTAGAGAAAATTATGCTAGCTTCTAAGTTACACTAGGAAACTACAATTTTTTAACCAATTCTCACTCAGAGAAATAGGATTGTCGAGATTGATTTACACGTCAAGTAAAGACGCGTAAACGTCACCGAACTAAGCCAATAAGTTTGTTTAGATATTATTAAATAGATTTCACGTAGTTGCGAATTTAATAATCTAGTTAGAGCGGGTAATCTGGTCGGTTTCTAGAAGATTTAATAACCTGTCGGCAAGCTAAATTTGATAAGTTGTAGGACTATTATTAGACACGCTTCCATCAATATAGGTTTAGAAGCGAGCTAGGTCAGGCTCCGGGGAAATTCAACGTAACAATAACGTAATATGAAGGCAATATATTTATATAGACTGCGCAGGGAATACAATCTGTACCATGAGTTACTTTTATTATGTTTTGTAATTTATTCTGTATAAAGGTTGCGGTGACATAAAATGTCAGAAAATTGTATCCACATTTACATATTCTTATGTAACTTATGTTCATGCTCAGTTCTTATAAAGTATAAGATGAGCAGCTGTATTATAATGGTTGAAGCACCATGTTTACAATTGGAAGTGTATAAGTTTAAATCAAATTCTATATTATTAGATTACAAGAGAGAATTAACAAGAATTGTATAAGCATGCGATCTATGTTACTTAATAACAATTTTCATTATTACTATGTACTTACCGTACAGCAACATGTAAGCACAATAAGGAATCCCTGTATAGCTCCAGCGGTGCCTACTACCCATGTGAGACGGATGAAGAGGATGACGCCGAAGATGTTCTGGATGCAGGGTAGGTACACACCGATGAGTGTGCCCATGCGTGCAGGTGGGGCAGGTTTGGCGTCTGGGTCCGCGGCGGATGCTGTCGGGATTGTATTCGAGTAGTTGGCCAACGAAGTGAGGAAAGTAGCTGCTCTGGGCCGGTCTTCCAATTCATCCTGTCAAAAATGATCTTGTTAGTTAATATGAAATTAAATGAAGATGTATGTATAAAACTGTTGCTAGTAAGATCTGGTTAATTGAGCTGAGCGAAGCGAAGCTCTTATACGTGGCTAAGCCGTTTGGTCGAGACTGTACTACTCCGAAACCACAATACCGATCTTGACTAAATTTGCCATGGTGATAGTGTAGACACCGCTGAGTGTTTAGAGGTGTCAACTGTTCAAATACAATGTACCGTTGAGGAATAATCATCGAAAAACAGTTTCACGAGCGCGCGGCCTTAGCTATGCGCGCGACCGTAGTAAGATGCCTTATTTTTCAAGTAAGAGTCCTGCTCGCTCAGCTCAATTTATTTCAGTCGCACCATGCACTGAATTCCTAGTGATATTGATATGATGATAAATCTACTTGTAGAGTACCCTGGGTAACAGAAGTGGTTATGATTTTTAATTGGAAGAAAGCTGTAGGTATTCTTCTAAGATTCTGTCGAAACTAGTAACATTTACGTGATTAGCAGATGGCACATTGGCCAAACCTGGAAGGGATAAATCAGCATGGGGGTGATCAGAAGGGAACCAGATTGACGTTATGAATATTTTCAACAACGGATAGGAACGGGCATCAAAATAAAACTAAGTAGATTTGAAACATTTATAATGTAAAAGTTATATTAACTGAACTATAAAATTCTTTTATTCTTTTTCACCGACCTCAAAAGGATGTTCACTGTTTGACCTGTATGTTTGTATGTATATTTTTCCACGATTTTATCACGTTTGGTTGAACCGATTTGATGCGGTTTTCCGAAAAGTATTTGTAACATTCCGGAGGTTTTAGAATACTTAGTCAACTTAAAAAAAGGAGGTATGTTTGTCCGGGATTAGATATCACGAATTTGGTTGAACCGATTTTTATGCAGTTTTCATCAGAAACGTATTTGTTACAGGCTGGGGAATGTTTTGGTATACTGTTCCAGCCAAAAAAGGATAATGTACGTCATTCGCATGGATCTGTTACTAAGCGACATATGTATTAGTTCAACTCGGCCAATTTTTTGTTCTTACTGCAGTTTTTTGAATCTATCGTCGATGTTCTTCTGGTTTTTAGTATTCAATAAATCAATTACGTTTACTAAAAAGCGGCCAAGTGCGATTCGGACTCGCCCATGAAGGGTTCCGTAGCAGTAAGTAACATAATAATGCTTTTTTTAAATTTTACATTTGAGTTGATTGAATGAAAGGTAAATTGCGTTTTACGATTTATGACGTATTAAAAAAAAACTACTTGCTAGATCTTGTTCAAACCAATTTTCGGTGGAAGTTTACATGGTAATTGTACATCATATATTTTTTTTAGTTTTATGATTCTCTTATTTTAGTAGTTACACGAGGGGGCGGGGGGGACTCACACATTTTACCACTTTGGAAGTATCTATCGCGCAAAGTATTAAGTTTAGAGAATAATTATATTAGAAACCTCAATATAATTTTTGAAGACCTATCCATAGATACCTCACACGTATGGGTTAGATGCAAAAAAAGAAATTGAGTTTCAGTTCTAAATTTATTGTTTTTTGCTATTTTTGTTTGAAAATCTTTATGCAGTTCACAGAATACATCTACTGACCAAGTTTCAACAGCATAGTTCTTATAGTTTCGGAAAAAGTGGCTGTGACATACGGACAGACATGACGAATCTATAAGGGTTCCGTTTTTTGCCATTTGGCAACGGAACCTTTAAAAGTGAGATATTCAGTTTTTTTTTGAGCTAGTAACTACGAAAACTGCTAATTCTTACGATATCTAAAAAAAAGCAAACGAAATATCATTTAAAATATTTCTATGATGTCATCATATATTAAGATCATTAAGTTGCTTTTTTATAACTGTTTATGTAATAATACAAAATACAATTAAGAGTTTGGAGATAACCAGCTTAACAACGAAAAGATAAACAGTTAAAGTGACATATGAACGCTTACGAGACCAAACGAATTACTCGCGCATTTGTCTTTTTTTTTTTGATACGTGTGGAAACCCCCACGGGCTACACCCCATCGGTGCCGACGATGGGGTGGGCGTGTCGGAATCGGACCGACTAAAACCACACGGTGTCCTTCCGAAGTGTCCATTGCCGGAAACCCCGGGTAAGCTCTCGAAAGGATAGAAAGGACCTTGTAAAATTATAACTTTACAAGGTCTGTCTTACTTAGACTTATGACACACATAAACGGCACCCTACAAACAAAGTGTTCGCATTTTGCCAGCTATCCTTAAATAATAGCTGATATTCGATTTTGTGCTTCTTATCTTGCTCACAGGATAGAACGAGATGCTAAAGCGGCAAATATGTACGCAAATCACGTCGTCGACGTGAAATACGGTTAACTTCTTAAGCAAAAATGGGGCAGAAACAGATCCCACTGGGTACGTTTCCACGAAGTGAGCGTAACTCAAAGTTACGTAATTATTATCTGGTATCCGCCTTTTATGCTATCACAATCTTGAAAGCGGTTATGACTGACGTCTTTATAATAATGCGTCTGTGGCGGTAGATCGAGCCTTTTGTTACGGTTATGTCTCTTTTTGTACGGAATTCAGAGTAAATGCAATGTACTGAAATGAGTAGTTTCAAGTTGACAGTTTCGTATCAGTATATACTATACTAACGAACGAATGAATCCATTCTTATTAAAATGTATGTAGATAAGTATAAAGGGTTATGATGTGCGCTCCTAGGGGTAAATTAATAAAATTTTGCATCACATCTAAAATATAAATTTGGAATAGTACTGAGACCTCTTTGAATTTCGAGTGTGTCGTTATGGTATTAAACAATTTTCACAACACAACATGGAATTCCTTTAAACCATTTAAATGTACTGTCTATGTCCCAGAATGCTTTTTTGAATTCCACCTAACCTGACGTTTCTACTAGGTTATACTGGCCGTAGCCGAAACGTCAGGTGACCCATCATCATCATCTTAGTGATGATCCCGGTTGCATCCGAGGCTTTTAATGCGAAGCCCGGGGTCCGCTTTCCATTTTATATTTGGTTTCTTTTGGCTATTACGGGAGCGACTGTCGTCTGATCTCCCAACCATAAGAGGAAAGCTTAGAGACTCATCCAAATCTTATACTTTGGAGGCAAGGGTCTGCCCGTATACTTACTGTATTTGGCTTATCTTAGAATAAATACGATGTTTCTGTTAAAAAAACACATGAGTATATAACTGGATTTGGATTACTTCTAAAATATTCATATCACGAGCGTGCGAGTGTGTAATTCGGTAAAGCCGCCATAAAAGTTGAAAATGCGCGAATATTCGGGTGAGATGAGATTCAAATTGTGATGTATAGGTGCATAGGAGTTTTTAATTTCGCGTGTGAAATACGATATACGAGTGTTGGGCGTTGCGCTGAGAGCCGACAGTCGATCTGCTGAAACGAGATTCAGCGAGTTCGTACCTGAACGCTCTTATTTTATTTACGCGCCATTTGCATCGCTCCATGTGCACTGGAATGTTACCTTCGTTCAAATATATTATACACGTTTATTACCGACGCTAGGAATATGTTGTTTATAGCAATTTAACTAGAAAACATAAGTCTAAAACAAGAACTAGATTATCTATTTGTGTACGTCTATTAAGAGGGAAAATGATATATATGACAAACATCGACATCCTTTCATTTTCAATACAAGTTTTCGTTTCGTAGTTCAGTTGCAACATATTTTAATTAATTCATCTTTGGTATGATAATAAAAATTAAAATAAATACAAAATATTATAATTATATTTACTTGCTTGTTGCATGTTCTATATCTATCAGATCGAGGTCATTTTTAAAGGAAGGTCAGGTCAAGAGTACTCGCAATTGGCGAGCATGTATGAAAACAATTATGAAAATAGACGAAGCTAAAGGCCAGGATCCTAGCAAGTAGAACATGTATTCTCTGCCTACTCCATTGCGAAAGAGGCGTGAATGTAAGTATAGATGTTGCTAGTTCCTTAAAAATGCATAAATAAGTATCAAAATAAAAATAGATTACCACACATCAATTATACGTTGAGATATCAAAAATTAGTCGGGAGAATCTTTTAAACAACCATAATGGCCCATAATGACGTGCTTTAAATAATGTTTAACCATAAAATAAAGGCACACAACACAAGCAATTTATCACTGGAGCTCTTTCCTATTTGTTTTCATTTGTTCTGCCGACATTATTTGGCACTTTATTCAGTGTCCGGATGCCTCTCTGTTGAAATCGCAAACGTAATGAAGTTCTTTGTTCGTTTAGAGTAGATTGTGAGGCTTAACTAAGTCAGCTGTAGAGTGGATAGAGCCCTTGGCATATTATTAACGTTCAACAACACCGATGCCTTCTCAGCAGTAGCTTTCATTACATACATTGTATATTTTGAAAAACAATTTAATTAATTGCGAACCAATGTTCTATTGTGCCGCGATTACTTTGTTAAGGGAATTGATAGTCTTCGGTTAGATATATTGAATACTTGCTGATGCTTTTATGAAATTAGAACCTGTAAATATAAAGCTTTCAAAGCATAAAGTTTAATTAGACTCTATATTAGAAACATTTAAAAAGCCGCAAGCGGACCCCGGGCTTTGTGGTGAAGGACTTGGATGTGACCGAGACTCAACGCTAAGATGATAATTATTGGAAATATGTTCCCACTCGTACATGTTTTTATATTCTGATGGGTAACATTATTATTATGATTGTAAGTGTGCTTATAACTCAAAGACTACTAGATCTAAATTCTATACGTTTTAGCTCATAAGTGGTTTCTAGGATAAACGTTTTTGCAGACACTGGTGTCATATAAAACCTGGCTGCTAATTATACATATATATATATACACACACACACACACACACATAAATATATATATATATATATATATATATATATGTCATATATATATGCTTTATATGACATATATAGACGTATATTCTTTCCACGGTGCAAAAATGCAAAATAATGAGTACGAAATGGGTTCCAACATTTACACAAGTGTTGGTAGTTCGATTTAATTTTAACGGAATCAATTGTTTGCTGTTGGAAAATAAACATATGTTTTCGACAATAAAACAGCGCTATTCAAAATAATAGTTAATGTAAAAAAATAGAAATTCAAAATACTATGATAATATTTTATTGTTATAAAACCCGTTTCTACAGAACATGAATATTTACAAATGTACCGCCTACTTTAATCATAACAAGGATTTTACACCTTTGTCGTCCATACAGCTACAAGAGATCTGGTATACTGGAATACGGTTTTGTACAACTGTAAGCACCTCATATCACCGTGCATTTTCAACTAAATGGACGGTTTCCAAACGACGTACGGTTTTCTTGCTAGCAAACAAAAATGCATGCAGTATGTTCTTGCTTCATCTGGCCTGAAGTAAACACAAAATAATAAATGCTGTATTGCTGAAAACGTATTGTACTCGACCTCGGCAAAGTTGTTATCGAATCTCTCGCTCTGATTTGTTGTAGCATTCGGTGTCGGCCTTGCGATGGAGAGCGGCCTCCAGTAGAGGGTACTTAGCGCCGCTTAGACAACGAGGCCGCCTCGCCTAACCAATATCCGACGGATATAGGTGCGCGACGTTTATTAACGTTTATTTCGTATACGTGTCGACGCGAAAATCCGTACTAGCCTCGAAGGTGTGATCAGTTGTGCTGAGCCGAAGTCGTGATGTAATGTATACTGTAAACATAACGTAGCTGTTAAGTAAATCCTCTAACTGCTATTATGTTGAGTTTCATGTGTTTGATTCTTACATATCACGGGTGTATGAGGCCACAGTAAAATCTTTGTGCATCAAATCAACATCACCTGCAAGTCGGTACGCTTTTCTTTGCTGGGCCAACAATTTAAAGGTAGGGTATTCAAATTTAAATTCAAAATTCTTTATTTCGGCAACATACAGCATTTTTAAGATTATGTTGAGGCCAGCTTTTAGGTAAACAATACCTGTGCCAGTTGACCAAATTTGAATATTATTAAAAAATACAGTACGCCAGAAAGCATTTGAGATATTTCAAGACAGGGCGCTATGGCGCTCATTAGGGGAGATCTATGTCCAGCAGTGGACTAGAATAGGTTGATGATGATGATGATGATGATGATACATGAATACGTAACTATTTGCCCGAAGTAAAAAAAAACAATTAGTATAAAATATATGACAGGGATATTACTCAGAAAAAGATTTTAATTAGATAAATTGTAATTAATACATGATTCGATTCGAGGTGTCGACTAGGAAGTATCATACAATATCGACGTTCTTTTGTAGCACGATGCACTTTCCTTTTTTCCCATTTCAATTTTACTCTTTATCTCTCCTACCTACCCTATACAAGAACTACGCACAATTGGCCTCTTAATCTATATATATAAAAGAAAGTCGTGTTAGTTACACTATTTATAACTCAAGAACGGCTGAACCGATTTAGCTGAAAATTGGTGGGGAGGTAGCTTAGAACCAGGAGAAGGACATAGGATACTTTTCATAAAGATTTAAAAAAAAAAAAAACAAAAAAAAAAAAACGTGAACATTGTCCGGGAAGCAGCAATTGAACAATTTCTATCCATTTTGGATTACAGGTACGAATCCATCTGGAACGAATGCACAATGGCGCTGATCTGCGCAATAACTTGAGATGTTTTGGAGGCGCAATGATTTTACTGTCTGGAGGTTTCCGCCAAACACTACCAGTAACTCCAACATCAACTGCTGCAGACGAAATAAATGCTTGATTCAAATCATCGAATCTATGGCGCTATGTAAAGAAACTTCAGCTGACAACAAACATGAGAATTGCATTACTGACTATCGGTAATGGTCGAGTACCTGTCGACCAATCGAGCGGATTGATTTCATTTCCTCAGAACTTCTGTAACTTTGTCTCATCAAAAGACGAACTCATCAACAAAGTATTCCCAAACATCATTACTAACCACAAAAATAATGACTGGTTGAGTGAGCGAGCAATTTTGGCGGCTAAGAATAAAGATGTAAATGACTTAAACTTCATAATTCAGAATGAGATAATTGGTATACGGCATTCTTTCAAATCAATTGACTGTGTAACAAATGAAAATGAGGCCACCAACTATCCAATTGAATTTTTAAACTCCTTGGATGTACCGGGTTTACCACCCCACAATTTACGATTAAAGGTTGGTTCCGCAGTAATCATGCTTCGAAACATAAACCAACCAAAACTGTGCAACGGAACCCGTTTGGTGGTAAGGAAATTGTTGAACAATGTGATTTACGCGACGATACTCAAAGGAAACTTCGAAGGTGAGGAAGTTCTCATCCAAGGATCCCGATGATCCCAACCGACATGCCGTTTGAGCTTAAACGACTTCAATTTCCGATCCGTCTTGCATTCGCCATGACCACAGAATAAATAATATCACAAGGCCAATCCTTAAACATTTGTTGCCTGAATCTAGAAAATCCATGTTATTCCCATGGTCAATTATATGTGGTATGTTCACGGGTCGGAAAACCATCTGTGTTATTTGTTCTTGCACCTGATAATAAAACGAAAAATCTCAAGGTGCTTCACTAAAGAGTGGAACCCATGCACTAAAATACATGGCCAATAAAAAGTCATTAAAATACTTCCTTTTTTAATTTACATTAATTATCCAAATAAAAAATTGACCTTGATAAAGTCAAAAGTCTGCTCATTTATTGCCTCTAAGGCGGAACAAAGTTCGCTGGGTCAGCTAGTAACGTATAAATATTTATAATACCACCTAGTAGTCGAAAAAAACGGTATATAAAAATTCTATAAGCAACCTTCTGTAGCTATCACTACACATAATAGAAGCAGGAGTCACGGTGCTCGCAAATGGGGCGTGAATTATATACGAGATTGCGTTCCTGGATAATTCCGCGGGTACTTGCCTACCGCAGGTGTGACCTTGCTCTTGTATGCCTATATTAAAGAGTTCTTTATATTAGGGATTATTTTCATCTCGGGAAATTTATTTCTTTCTCGTTTTGTGTAAATAACTATCTTTATATTGTTACACAGAAAAAATGTTTTTATTTATGTTATATTTGATGAGAGATTTTTTTTGGATTACCATAGAGCATTTTTAGGGTTCCGTTGCCAAATGGCAAAAAACGGAACCCTTATAGATTCGTCATGTCTGTCTGTCTGTCCGTCCGTATGTCACAGCCACTTTTTTCTGAAACTATAAGAACTATGCTGTTGAAACTTGGTAAGTAGATGTATTCTGTGAACCGCATTAAGATTTTCACACAAAAATAGAAAAAAAAAACAATAAATTTTGGGGACTGAAACTTTTATTTTCTTTAGATTTTTTTTCATTGAATCCATACGTGTGTTAAGACCTATGGATAGGTCTTCAAAAATGATATTGAGATTTCTAATATCATTTTTTTCTAAACTCAATAGTTTGCGCGAGAGACACTTCCATGTGGTAAAATGTGTGTCCCCCCCCTGTAACTTCTAAAATAAGAGAATGATAAAACTAAAAAAAATATATGATGTACATTACCATGAAAACTTCCAACGAAAATTGTTTGAACGAGATCTAGTAAGTACTTTTTTTTAATATGTCATAAATCGTAAACCGCAAATTACCTTTCATTCAATCAACTGAAATAAAAAAAGAAACATTATTATGATACTTGCTACTACGGAACCCTTAATGGGCGAGTCCAACTCGCACTTGGCCGCTTTTTTTCAGTATTTGTTGATACGCTAACTTGTATATTTAGATCTTTTTATTATTTTTAGGAACTCGTAACCGAATCATTTATACCTTTTTTTTTTTTTTTATCGTGCGGAAATCCCTTCGGATACCCCCCCGCCGGCCAGCGGGGGCGGTTATGTCGGGCTTGCACCGACTAAAACCGCACGCCGTCTCGGGGCTTCAGACGCCGGGGTGTAAGGTAACCAATAGAGCATATCCCTCGCACCCCGGCTGACCCTGGGCCATCTCACCACTAACAGCATCGCTCATCCTGTCTCCTCTGAAAGCAGAGGAGTACGGAGAGCGATGTGTTCCCGCCACGTTGGGTATTGGCCGACGATCAATGCCAACCCTATGAAGGGGTGAAGGGGAAGCCATTGACCGCCGCCCAGGGTGTACCGGCCGCTCCGATTCCGTTCCCCCCGGACTGCAGCGGGATCGGAATCGGAGCGACACTCGAGGAGGTTACCCAACACACACCCCCGAATCATTTATACCTTGTGTACATTCAGCCCAATGCCGCGACAGCGAGCAGGGACATGGGGAATAAATAGGGATACGCAAGAATGTAAACAGGTCATTTCAATTGCCCGGCTATCCCTCATTTGGCGGTTTTTCTTGCGGACAGAAAAACGCACCAATGCGAGCGGCAACGTGTGTTTACATGTAGCTCACTCGTTCAGACGGAAGCGTCCGCTTTTAATATCTTTAAAAAAATACTTACATTGTTCTATTGCAAGGAATTGCTATCATTCACCATCCCATCTGACGGTGACGTCTCTTTAATTAAAAAAAAAATCTAAAATATAAAATTCTCGTGTCGCGGTGTTTGTAGTTAAACTCCTCCGAAACGGCATGACTGATTCTCATGAAATTTTGTGTGCATATTGGGTAGGTCTGAGAATCGGACAAAATCTATTTTTCATCCCCCTAAATGTTAAGGGTCTCCTGTCTTACTCACTATACAGTTTTCGACCATTTTCTATATCGTAGTATCGATCGTAGCAGTGCAGTGACTGTTATACGTGTTATTTTAATTTTTCTGTGCATATCTCATGTTAATTTTACTCTCATCGTAAATTTATTATTAATTTCCAGTGCAATCATTATTTATTCACAATTTATTGATAAAATGTTTCCTAGAAATAATATACATGGCAAAACAACGTTTGCCGGGTCAGCTAGTAACATTTATATAATTAATTAAACTCATAAAGCAGAGAGTGCCTATGCTATAACTCCATGTTGCCATTGCCCAGAGTCGAATTGAAAACTTGAACCGGCAATGTAAACACTTATTTCCGTTGACGTTTCCACAGCAGTATTTAGGGAAATATGTAGGCAAGCGGCAAGGCAAGGCAAGCGGCAATGGAAATGGCTGAATGTAAACGCGATATAATATAATACTAGCTAATGACCGACATGTATTTCAATGCCTTTCATATCTTTGAATATCATAAACTCTTGCAGGTATATGGAGAATGAAGTTTCAAAGTTTCATCGCAACCGGAAGAATAATAAAGGAGCGCATAAGGGGGAAACAAAGAAACATTATTTTTTATATGAAGAATTGTCTCAACGTTAGGGAAGACCTTATTTATAAAGTTTGTTTTATTAAGACTCTGCCCTTGGCTCCAATTTAACCTAAGTTTGGATCGATCTACCCATGCTAATGTAATTATAGTTGAAATCAAATCTACTTGAAAATTGATGTTCACTCTCTTTAGATAGCGCTGTTTACTTTGAGCCAACATATGCTCGAATTAAGCAGTTTAACGACTTCATAAAGATTTTAAAATATGCTTTCGATTCGGGTGAGTGCTTTTTTGTGTGGTATTTGCTGAAAATATTAGCTGTGAATCAACTTTAAGTATTATTTTTATAGATTAGTAAGTTGCTGGTGATTTATAATAAAAGTCTGTGAATATAGTACAAGGCGACTAAGCGATAGGTTTGGTTCTCCGTGCCAGAAAGAGTCACCACTCGTAGTCCAAGAAAGAGTGAACAAGTGCCGCTACGGCTGAAAAAACTACAAATAAAACATTAATGTATGTGTGCCTCTTCCTACCCCTTCAAGAGTTTAACAAATGTAAGTATATACAAATATGACCCCGGAGGCGTAGTGATAGTGCGTTCGACTGCTACGTTAGGAGTGCGGGTTCAATACCCGCTCAGTGCAATATTTGTATGCATGAATATGTATTTGCATTGTTCTGCGTGTTTCTATTATATTCACAAAAATGCATATAAGTGTATCTGCATTCTATAATCCATAACACAAGCTAGGTAAGCTATGCTTATTTGGATCTAGATAGCACTGTGTAGAATGGCATGGAATGTTTATTTATTTAATTATTTATTTATAAGCTAATATATTTTTTTATTTATTTTCATAATCATAATAAATATAACTGGAAAACTGCATCTAAAATCGTTAGAAATGGAGCAAGAAACTCGAACCAATAGCGTGTGAAATTGAAGTGCTACGAGTGCCGTAACGAGCTCCGAACGAGCTACGAGCACTACGGTTACGAGAATGCTACGATCGACACGGGTCATCGAAAGCGTAGGAGTACGTGCGCGCACTCAGCTAAGGTAATACGTTCCTAACTCGATTTCAATATAGCAATCGACTTATTCCGTTCTTTATGCTCTTCTTAAATTGGCTTACCTAATGTCGTTTCGAATATTGAATACTTTAATACAAGAAAGTATATGTACACTCGACTGCGTAATACATTTATATTGATTGAAAATTGCCATCCAACAATGGAAGTACCACCTTCTTACTAAACATCGACACGGCAGTATGCTGCTTTCTTAAGGTTGAGGCCTTTAGCCCTAACCTTTTTTGTTTTTACGTGTGAAAATCCCCACGGATACCATGTCACAGGGGCTAGCCTTAAAGTGGCTTTGTCTTTGTGGACTAAAACCAAAGTGTACAGGTATACCTTACAAAGGAAGCCCCCTTCTCTGGTAACTGCTTACTATTAGGTTAGCCGTATGCTCAGAATTATAAACAATATAAATTTTCATTTGTTTTGTATTTGTATTGACTAACTGGGCATTGCTTTGCATAAAGTCTCGGTTTCGATTCCCGGGTCGAACACACTTTTTTGGCATTTTAGTTTGTAAGTTCTCAGGAGCATGATCTTATTATATTTCACTAATATACCTCTGTCCACGCCGTTAGGTATATACAAGCGAGAATTTAGCATATGTCTAAAACAAAAATGTATATATTAACGTTCCTTACAATTACGGCCCAGTATAATTAAGAGAGACAACCACTGAAACGAAACAACAAGTAATGCGAAATGATTTCTTAATGTCGACATTCCTGTTGGGACAGCGTTGCGCGGACGAAGATTAAATGAATTAGTTATGAGGCATCAGCTTTCGAGAAACTCGTACAGAAAACTTCAGCTGAAATAAACAACTTTTTTATGGTACCCTTAAAATAAGCGGACATTATTATATAGCACCCATTAATAAGACTTCACTACGCCAGATGATAAGAAGCTGTAAGCAAAGTCTGAAGAATGGGCGCCATCATTTTCGATGCCATTATCATCACAACGTTAGACCCGGTTGCACCTAAAGCTTTTTGTTAATGTTGTAAATGAATTGGTAAAATATTATTCCAAAATACTGATTCAATACAAACAAAACACACAACATTTTATAACTATAAAAACTCGCCGAAATTTTGGTCACTCCAGTAGGTAGGTTAACCGTCTGTAAAACTTGTGGTATTGCCTTTTAGAAGGTAAAATTAGCCAAGCTAATCGAAGAGCTCAGTCTGAAGCTACAACATGACATTTCATTCATTTCATTTCATTTCATTAAACTTGTGATAGAGAAGTTGCATGTCTCAATCCTACCCAAAAATGCGAAATATAGGTCTTTAATATATCTCTAGGCCTCTTCCAATGTGCGCCATAGCATCCGGTGGCGCATCCAGGTTACCTTTTTCAGGTCTACTTGCCGGTTCGCGGACTCGCCTCTAAAACTCGTTTGCTCTAACGGCCATCAGTCCTTCGGTAGATGTGGCCAGCCCAATGCTACTTCAGTTTGCTTATTCTGCGAGCTACGTAGTGGATTACAATAGACTAATTAATTGAATAAAGCTCTACTACGTTTCCAGAGATAAAGGCGTGAGTATACAATCTTATTATAATTGATAATAACATGAATTATAACGTACTTCAGAACCTTAATTTTGAGGAAGTAATCTACTGGATTATACAGTAAGCGAGCACAATTGTTACGCAGCGCAACGTAAACTGGTAGACATTTCCCAAATAATTAACCGTACTCCTTGTTAGAGTTTAGCTTTGTGCTTATATACGTTAACATCGCAGAGAATATAATACGACGAACTAATCTCTCTAATCTCTGGTAACAAATAATGTTTTACGTATATCAGCCCTGTTTACCAACTATCCCAATACTGAGTACGGGTCTCCTCTCAGTATGAGAGGGTTTTGGCCATAATCCACTTCACTGGCTTAGAACAAGTTAGCACGCTTCAAAATCCTTCAAGAAATACTTCCATGCGATATTTTCCCTCATCATTGAATGAGTATACCTTCGTTCTTTTATAGGTGGTTTGTTCATTTCTTGTTTCCCGCTTGTTTGTGAAAACTACTTCTCTCCTAGAGGAGAACCCTCGAATATACTTATGATTAAATGATGGTTTCAAGGTAGTTTACCTTACCCTGGGATTTCTGAACGTCACGTTCGGTGTTTTTGTGGATCACTGCCGTTACCGAACCTGCTTTATAGGTGAGGAGTTATAGTAGTCCCAAATTCTCTTCTTTCACCGCTGAAGAAAGTGACAAATAATTTCTAAAGGTAAAGGTATCTAATCGGCCCTCCTACTAGTATGCAGTTGGTAAGATATAGTGATCTGACAATTGTAGTCACCGATAGGAACACAACTTCATGTAAGTTATAATTTAATTTAATTAATACATCATGCATCTGTATGAGGTATTTGGACCGCAATTTATAATGAAATAAACCCCGTACAAAAATTAAAATCGAGAATCTTAGTTAAGAATTGATCATACATCTGATCATACAAAAAATATTCTGACAAATGGAAACCTCTTTTTAAGAAGTTAGTTACAATATTTCAATTCTTTTATAAGAGTGATCTACAAAAATATTTTATTGGATTTTTCACTGACGATGATAGATCTAAAGGAATATGTAATATTATGTGTTAGGAGGATAGAGTTTTAAGAAACTGTATCAGATGAGCAAAGTTTCAATTGTTGTGATAATATTTTATAACATCACTAAAGAAATGTCGCTGATGAGAAAGTTTGTATAGAGCTGTATTTTAGATCAGATATTATTAATATCTTGATATAGTACATTAATTGCCAATAAGTATAACAACTCCATACATTTAGGATGACTTAAAAGCATATGGGAATAAGAAAAAAAAATTAAAACCAGCCAAGTGCGAGTCGAACTCGCGCACGAAGAGTTCCGTACCCGTATGGGAATGGCAAAAAAACACGTTTTTTGAATGGGAGACCCCTTAAATATTTGGTTTATTCTGTTTTTTTTAGTATTCGTTGTTATAGCGGTAATAGAAATACATCATCTGTGAAAATTTCGACTGTTTGACTACCACGGTTCATGCGATATAGCCTGATGACGAACGGACGGACTGACAGCGGAGTCTTAGTAATACGGTCCCGTTTTACCCTTTGGGTACGGAACCTTAAAAAGTAGAATCTCTAACATACTTGATCATTAATAGCTAAATTGTATTGTGCAAAATATGCAAAACTATCTGATGGCAGCGGCTCCGCCCGAGAGGAGGTCGGTTATGGTTTTTTGATCATGTCTCCAGTTCTACTAAACTAATTGTAATCAAACATACGGCAGATTGTAATTCTGACCTTTTTCTTAGGAAAAACCGCATCAAAATCCATTAAGTAGTTTTTGCATCCATTGCGAACAAACAGACAGACACACAAGAATTCTAAAATATGTTTTTAAAATTTCAGAATCGCTCATTTAATGTAACCCAAGTATTTTTTAGGGATTTTCTTTAGAAAAGCCCTATTGCTATCGAGTTGTCGTCGACGTCGTTGCCAATTTTCTGTCACGGTTTTGGGTATGAAGGAGATGAGCTATCGAGTTGCTGTTTTCGGTAATAGATTCGTGCTGGGGTGAACCATTGCAAGATCAAGAAAAAATCGCAAAAAAAAAAAACGCTAAATCGAAAGTCCCTTGTATTCGGCTGAGCTCGTCTCAGGAATTCAACTTGTTTTTAAATGTCGAATGTACAGACACAACTCATTTACAATATCGTAATAGTATAGACAGATATTGTTAAATAAGAGTGGAGTATAAAATTGCATTGTCGAAAGCGTAATGCATCGAATAATCTCAATGGTGAAATTTCTTTATTCCTCTACCTGGCAGCGTCGAGATAATCCACTTTCGTACCCAGAACACGTACTCGTACTCTAAGCGAGTTTTTATAGAACTTTACTAAAGTAAATACATTATATAACTCACATGGTACAGGTAAAGGTTGGTGTCGCATCCCTTGTCCTTTTCTGTGGGTAGACCATTTTCGTCAGCTTCACCTGAAAATAAAAGATATACATTAATACTCTTTATCGTCCAACAAAAATAAAGAAAGTAAGAGGCATTAAAATAACTTTTGATGGGCGGGAATAAAAGTATAACAATCTTGTTTGTACAGTATGTAGCGGAATAGAAGCAACAATTAATGTTTATGATGATGAATATGTGCCTGTCGCTTCGAAAAAAAACAGGCGCGACTTTGTAACAATAGTCTATTTTTATGAAATAGGTACTAGCTGATGCCCGCGGCTCCAGGTCGATTATCGTTTTTTGATCATATCTCCGGTCTTAATTTAACAATTGTGATCAAACATAAACACAGAACACAAGTAGTGAAAATAGGTAACTTCACTAGCTCCATCAAAACAGTACCTTTCGGCTGTCCTCAAGGTTCAATATTAAGTCCATTGCTGTTTCTGATCTATACCAACAATTGAACAGGATCAAGGCTCCTTATTTTAGTATATATGAAATAAAATAGCTCAGATACGTGTTAAGGTTTAATGGATGACATCGACAAGACAAGTATAAGTAGGTACATATAAACATGAACGTTATAAGTTAATCGACGTAGTATAAGTGGTAATGTAACGGATGTAGCTCCAGGCATCTGTCTGGACATGCCCCCCGACGTTGAAAGGTGCTTTCAACAATCAGCTTCAACAGGCAATGGGCAAATCTTGCTGAAGGCTCGACGGATGGTTCCTTGTGTCACCCTAATATCCGCTACTCTATTTATCTTGTCAGCTCCCAGATAGACTTTAATAACCCGTCCTAGCTTCCACTTGAGCGGCGGCAACCCGTCTTCTTTTATTAAAACCAAAGTGTTTGGCCTAAGTGGGTTTATGTTCTGACGCCATTTTGTACGCTGCTGCAATTCAGAGACATACTCCTTTGACCACCTTGACCAAAAATGCTGACGAATTTGCTCTATTCGCTGATAGCGAGTCAATCGCTGCGTCAGCTGATCTTCTAAGGAAGGCGTCGGCAACGCAGTTAACGGTCGTCCGACGATGAAGTGGCCAGGTGTAAGCGGCGTCAAGTCATTGGGTTCGCTTGAGATGGGAGTCAGTGGTCTTGAGTTGAGCACGGCTTCGATTTGAACCAACACAGTGTATAATTCCTCGAACGTTAAATTTGACAAACCAAGAACACGAACGAGATGAAATTTGGTAGATCGAACACCCGCTTCCCAAAGACCCCCAAAATGTGGGAAGAAGAAGAAGAATAAAATGGAAGGCAATGCCTTCTAAAGCCAGTGTATCGGAAAGCGAAACGGAAGAAGTTTTTAGAAATTTACTTAAATCATTATAGGCGCCAACAAATGAGGTGCCATTATCCGAATATATATTAACTGGCTTCCCTCTGCGCGCAATAAAACGACGCAAGTGGAGCGAGATGACTTCGAGACTTCTTACTTTAGAGCTGTGTCAATTGCAGAGGATTTGCTTTCGCCCAAAGTTGAGGTTGGTAAGGGTCTGGGGACTACTCGCTCAAGTAGCAGCGGTCACAAACTGGTAAAGTTACCTCCGATTCCTATTCCTTCCTTTGGTGGCAGCTATGAGCAATGGCTCGAGTTTCATGATACATTTGTAAGCTTGGTTCACAATAATGAGGAAATTGATGATATACTTAAGTTTCATCATTTAAGGGCCGCTTTAAGGGACAGTGCCGCGCTTGTTATACAATCTTTAGAGTTGTCAGCGGCAAATTACCCAATTGCATGGAATCTTTTATGCCAACGCTATTCGAATAAAAAACTTTTAATACAAAATCACGTAGCGAATTTATTTAATATTGAGTCCCTACAGCGTGAGTCCGCCCCTGCTTTAAAGAGGCTTACAGATCAAATTAATAAAAATTTACGCTCATTAGAATCACTAGGAGAACCCACGTACCACTGGGACACTTTGCTTATTTATATTTTTACTCAGAAATTAGATGCTAGAACCTACCGTGAGTGGGAGGAGTACAAAAGCCAATTGGATGACACGATTTCAATTAATTTAAATATGTTTATTACCTTTTTACGTAATCGTGCTGATTTATTAGAAACTTTGGAGTTATCAAAACACTCCAATTCAGGCTCGTCTCAAAAGGTGATAAATCCTAATCCTAATAATAATAAACTTAAAACTTTTGTTTCAATTAACCACACATCCCAGTCCCAGTCCATTTCCCATCAACCACAGAGTACCAAATTGAAGCCCACTATTGTATCATGCCCTAAGTGTTCAGGAGATCACTATTTGTACAATTGTTCGCAGTTCCTAAGTCTTAACAATGAGCAAAGGTTAGAGGAGATTCCAAATTTTAAGCTTTGCTATAACTGCTTTCACCAGGGTCACTTCGCGAATAATTGCAAGCGCAATGGCTGTAGGTTATGTAAACGCAAACATCATGTACTTATTCATGTATCTAAACCACAGCCATTCAATAAAAGTGACACATTAGGTACTCATCAGAATGCCGACAGTGGTTCAAGTTCCAACGTTACACTTGCTGCATGCATGACTGCTTCTACAAATTCTTTAAATGTTAATAATGGTGAGGTGCTTCTTTCGACTGCTTTAATCAGGATTTTTGATAATGATAAGCATGAGCATGTCGCTAGGGTTTTATTGGACAGTGGTAGCACGTCTTGTTTGATGACAGAGAAGCTATGCAATTCACTCGGTTTACCGGTTAGGCAAATAGATAAATCTATTATCGGAATAAATAATTCTGTTTCGAGTGTAGGCAAGGTAACGAGCGTATTCAAACAGTCATTGAGTGAAAACTATTCTACCAAAATGACCTGTTTTGTGTTGCCTACAATTACTGACCGCATCCCTAATCGCCCAATTAAATTATTAAATTTAAATCTACCTAAAGATTTATGTCTGGCAGATCCTAACTTTCATACTCCTTCAGACATTGATATTCTAATTGGCGCGGATTTGTTTTGGGATATTTTAGGGTCAAGAAAAATTAAGCTAGGCGACAACCAACCAATATTATTTGAAACTAGGCTGGGTTGGATAATTTCTGGTTCTTTGAATGATAAGAATTTAAATTCTTCAAATTTTTCTATTCACTGCAATTTAACTAAACTATTTTCCACCGACAGTAATTTAAACCTCCATGATGATCTTCAAAGCGACCTTACTCGCTTTTGGAAACTTGAAGAAGTTAGCCCGAAGTCATCATTTTCTATTGAAGAAAAATTATGTGAGGAACATTTCAAGAAAAATACTGTTCGCTTAGAAAATGGCCGTTTTTGCGTGAGATTGCCACTCAAGCAATCAGAATTTACCTTAGGTAATTCATTTAATCGCGCAAAACGTTGTTTTTTATCTTTGGAAAATAGAATTCATAAGCAACCTTCATATAAAAGTATGTACACTGATTTTATGACAGAGTACATTTCGTTAGGGCACATGACTGAACTTAAAGTCAATAACTTGAATAACTCACTGGAATACTATATACCTCATCATGGGGTTCTGCGAGAAAGCAGTTCCACCACTAAATTAAGAGTGGTATTTAATGCCTCCTCACCTACTACCTCCGGTATTTCACTGAATCAGATTCAAATGGTCGGTCCAGTTATTCAGGATGATTTGTTGTCAATTTTGCTAAGATTCAGGCAGCATACTTATGTTATTTCATCCGATATACAGATGATGTATCGGCAAATCATAGTACATCCTGAAGACCGCCATTTACAGCAAATAGTTTGGAGGGGGGATGTGAGAGAGCCATTGAAAGTATACCAGTTGAATACGGTTACGTATGGAGCCGCTAGTGCTCCGTTTTTGGCAATTAGATGTATTTATCAATTGGGACTTGATTGTAAAGATCCTACAGTCTCCAATATTATTTTACACGACTTTTTTGTTGACGACATGTTATCTGGAGCTGACACATTAGATGAGGTTTTAAAAATCAGAGATGGTGTTAATAAAACATTAGGTTCTGCTGGCATGATATTGCGAAAGTGGAAATCTAATAATCAGTCTCTGTTACAGGATGAGTCCCTGCTCTCATCATTGCATTTAGATATAGGCAATAGTGTCAATAAGTGTAGTAAAACTTTAGGTGTAGATTGGCTTACTGAGAGTGACGAGTTATGTTATTTTATAAACGATAAAGCTCAAGAAAGTTCACTGACTAAACGCAGCATTCTTTCTATTATCTCCTCAGTGTTTGACCCTTTGGGTCTTTTAGCACCTGTTATTATATCTATGAAGATTCTTCTTCAGAAGTTGTGGCTTCATAAATTATCGTGGGATGAACCACTTTCCCCCGATATTAAACAAGTCTGGTCCACAATTTTAAAAGACTTGCCCTCAATCAACGACCTTCGTATACCTCGTAGAGTTATCGGTGAATCGCATCTCTTTCTAGAGTTTCATATTTTCGTGGATGCCTCTCAGTCTGCTTATGGTTCGTGCATGTATATTCGAAGTGTTAATGCTTGTGGTATAGCCACGGTCAGGCTGTTATTTGCAAAAAGTCGCGTTGCACCGATTAAACCCCTGACTATACCACGACTTGAATTGCTTGGAGCTTTGGTAGGTGTAAGACTTTATCAGAAAGCTTTAGCGTCTCTTCGTATGCAAGTTACTCGGACTATCTTTTGGACTGATTCTACTGTCCTTTTAGGCTGGTTAGGGATGCATCCTAATAGGCTGCAGCCATTTGTACGAAACCGCACGGCAGAAATTATTGAGGAAACTCCCGATTGTGTGTGGAGGCATGTACCAACTGAAAATAATCCTGCTGATTACCTTTCGCGAGGCGTTGATATTAAATGTATTAGGGAGTTACATATGTGGTGGTCTGGCCCCAAGTTTTTAACCCAAGATAAGTCTATGTGGCCTTGTATGCCAGGGTTAGATAATGTTCAACTTCCCGAAACGAGGGATCAAATAACTTTAAATGTTACTGCATGCTGGGATAAAAGATTCCATGCAATTGGGTAATTTGCCGCTGACAACTCTAAAGATTGTATAACAAGCGCGGCACTGTCCCTTAAAGCGGCCCTTAAATGATGAAACTTAAGTATATCATCAATTTCCTCATTATTGTGAACCAAGCTTACAAATGTATCATGAAACTCGAGCCATTGCTCATAGCTGCCACCAAAGGAAGGAATAGGAATCGGAGATAACTTAACCAGTTTGTGACCGCTGCTACTTGAGCGAGTAGTCCCCAGACCCTTACCAACCTCAACTTTGGGCGAAAGCAAATCCTCTGCAATTGACACAGCTCTAAAGTAAGAAGTCTCGAAGTCATCTCGCTCCACTAATAATTCGGTGATATCATCAACTAAACACTCGCAACCTTTTTGCAAAGTATCAAATTCATCGTATAATAACTGTACCTTTGTAACTCTTAACTGTAGTTCTTCATGTTGAACTGAGTTCAAAGGACTTGACAATAATTTTAAATAATTTTTAAACAAAGTTAAACGTCCTTTACAACTGGCTTTTTTCCGTTTTAATTCCTTTTCATCAGCCATAATGGGAAGCGAGTATTCAACCTGAAAAGTTATACAAAAACAAAATGTATTATTTAATTATAACTATTTACCAACAAAATAAAGAAATGCCTAATAGGTACTAAAAGCGAACACCGCTTAATACAGTAACAATACGTACATTCAGTACAAAGTACTTTTGTTAATAAGCAACTGATAGCAAATACCTAGCCTTAATTCTAACAAATACACTAGGGAGAACCGATTTAATCAAATAGTACTCAGTTATACCTACCTAAATCTTATTATTATGATGAATCTAGCTACTTACCCAATTGTTTATTAATAAATAATTCTTATGGCGTAAAATAAATGTTTAACTAAGTTTATTAACTACTTAGTTAAACTGCCCAAGATATAAACAATCACCACAAATTGATATTTTACCAACTAAGTTAGCTATCTTCTAAGAATTTATTATTACATTAAGGTAGGTGTAGAAACAATAATACTTTACTATATGAAGCGTTAAGTTTAACGTTGCGTTGCAAATGTAGGAAGATATGCAGCTAAAGTTTTAAGCCAAATAACTGACAATGACATTAATTCCTACTACGTTATAACTTAATATTTTTTTTTTTATTTTTTTTTTTTTTTACACAAAATAAAGCAATAATAGTGGAAGAGTACATACATATAGCGAATTAATATCTTTTTAACTAAATATACATAAGTAGTACTAACCTTATCAACTTGCATTGATTGCACAATGCAATTATCCGTGCTATATACTTACAAATTTTAAGTATTTCGTTTTTAAATACAATCTAATCCGAAATCAATGGAACATACAGTGTGTGGTTATTTAACTGCAACTATTTACGTGCTTTGAAGATGTTCTTAATGACTTGACGCGATTCACTGGTGCATATTCCTTTGTATCCTTACGACCGCGTGCAGGTATTTGATTTTTCGATGTTTTTTCGATAAATTCACGTACATTTCGGAAAATAATTATCACTGGTGACACTATATTAATTATCCGGCGTATGGGGGACCATGAACAGGATCAAGGCTCCTTATTTTAGTATATATGAAATAAAATAGCTCAGATACGTGTTAAGGTTTAATGGATGACATCGACAAGACAAGTATAAGTAGGTACATATAAACATGAACGTTATAAGTTAATCGACGTAGTATAAGTGGTAATGTAACGGATGTAGCTCCAGGCATCTGTCTGGACAACAATATTAACAAAATAGGACTAAAAGGACACCTAACGTTATACGCGGATGACACATGCCTCTTCTACTTCGATGATTCCATAAAAAACATTATAACGGTAGCTCAAAAAGACCTTGACATACTTAATGAATGGCTGAAATATAATTTGCTAACAATAAACACAACTAAGACGTCATATATGGTACTTGCCGCTAAAAATAAACCAATAGGGGAGTTCTCACCGCTTACTATAAATAATGATATTATTAAACGGTCCGACCACGAGAAATACCTAGGACTATGGATAGACGACACACTTACCTGGAAATTGCATATCGATCACGTTAAAACAAAATTATTATCATTATTAGAAGCCTTACGCAAAGTCAACAACTGTATTCCAAAAAAAGTAGCTATCATAATATACAATTCATTAGTAAAGTCGCATTTAGAATATTTAATCGAAATATGGGGATCAGCCACTAAAACCAACTTAAGTCCATTACAAAGAACCCAGAATAAAATAATCAAAACACTTTTCCATTACCATTATCGCACACAAACAAACACATTATATAATAATACCAAATTGTTAAATCTATCGCAACTATACACATATAACACCTGTTTACTAATAAAAAATATAAAAAAAAACCTATAATCTAAGAAACAAAAACAAACTACAACTTAAGACTCCTCGGACAAATTATGGCAAAAAAACACTATTGTTTGAAGGCTGTACCTTCAAACAATAGTGTTTTTAGCTATACAATAAATTACCTAATGATATTAAAACCTGCGAAAATATAATTGTATTCCAAAGTAAACTTAAGGAATATATCCATACAGTGTGAGATAGCTCGAATCTAAATTTGTAAGCGAAAAAGAAATATTTGTTAAAGATATCCCAACTCGCCACAGACAGATGTTTTTTACCATTTTATAATAATATTTTACTATGTATCTCATTTTAAGTGAACTGATTTTGTTCCTATGAGAAATAAACTTCTTTAAACCTAACATACCTCAGATTTTAATCTGAACAAAAAATCACATCAAAATCCGGTCAGAAGTTTTTTTATTGCGTCCATCGCGAACAAACAGACAAAGAGACAAGAATTCCAAAATATATTTTTTTGAATTCAGTATCGTTCATTTGACTTAATCTAAGTTTTTTTTTAAATTCTCCAAAGTACAGATATAACTGATTTACTATTTTACTAACCGACTTCGAAAAAGGAGGAGGTTCTGAATTCGGATGTTTTTTTATGTATGTTCGGGCATAACTCTGTCGTATATGGACGCATTTGCAAAATTCTTGTTTTGTAACATCGATATTCCGTAACAAACGGCGATAGCCTAGTGGCGTACGTATCAGACTGCCGAGACGAGGTCTCGAGTCCCGGGCACAAACGTATGACGTTTCGAAGTTATGTGTATATTAAAAAAAAATGTTAATTATCGATCGCTTAGTAATGTGCCCGGTAGATGGCAATAGGCTCGCCTCCTATTACATTGGAACCTAAACATAACTGGCGAATCGTAGGTGTGTAATACACCCCTGCCTACCCCTTCGGTATCCCCGAAGTGTGAAGCGTGAAGTTAATGTTTATGTTATGTTGTTTCGTTCGAAAGACATTTAATTCAAAATGGTCCCATTTAAATCTCGTAAAAAGATTTTTACGATTTGTCTATACAACGGAACTCTTTAATAAAGGCATTGGTTATACAATTTCATGACATAACATTAACTTTTAATATATATAATACTAATATTACAAATTAATGTGTGTATGTATGTGTACAATTCATTATTATTCTCCCTCAGTAGTATGAGTATTACCGTGGAATATAAATAACATGTAATATAATAATATAAGATTCTACGTTTAATTGAAGAAACGAAAACACTTTAAGATTTACTTATAAAATTATATTTTACTTATAAAATTATATTATTTAATTATAAAAAGCTGCCATCTGCGCCTTCATTCGTGTGGAAATTATCTCAGGGGACATTAAATTTTCCCGAATAAAAATTAGCTCATGTACTATTCCAATCGTTAATTTGTCAATGTGCTTAAGTTCACCCAGATAAGTTCGGCTGTTAGAGCTAATTGTGAAACAAACATACATCCATTGATCAAACTTTCGTATTGATAATATAAACAGATTAAACACGGTAGGGAGCAGCATGGCTGTGCCCCCTGGCATTGACGAAGTCCATGAACGGCGGTTATTATCATTAGACTCCCCTGGCTCGTCTGCCATCATTGGCAAAAAAAATAGAATACTTATGTACACACCTGTTCCGTCGAGGCGGCATGTCTCCTAGCCGGGACCCCTCCATGGGACCTGGAAGCGAGAGCCCTTGCGCTGCTGTACCAGTGGCGCAAGGAGGCGCTGGAGCGGGGCCATAGGCCGGAGCCCCGAGAAATCAGGGCTCAGCGGTCCCTGCTCCGCCAGGAACTCATGGAGACATGGAGGGTGCGACTTGAGCACCCAAGGTGGGGGGAATCCACCACTGCGGCGGTGAGACCGATCATGAAGGAGTGGTTGGAGAGGGACCATGGGGACCTCTCCTACCGGATGTGCCAGATGGTTACCGGACCCGGGTGTTTCGGTAAGTATCTGTGGCGCATCCACCGGGAGACAACACCGCAGTGCCAGCACTGCGAGGATCCTGGCGAAGACACGGCGCTCCACACGTTGGTGGAGTGCCCTGCGTGGGCGAGTCAACGCCGGGATCTCGTTGCGGTCCTGGGCGTGGACGTTCTCTCGTTGGAGACCATGGTGAGGGCCGTGGTCTCCGACGGGAGCAAGTGGCACGCCGCCGCCTCTTTCTGCGAGCAGGTAATGCGCGCGAAAGAGACGGCGGAGAGGGAGCGGGAGAGAACCCTGCCCCCCGAGTTTCGCAGTCTGCGGCGAGGACGCCGCAGACTCATCTACGCCCGGGACTACCGACCTCCATGATCGGGGCTTGAGGACGGCAGTTGGCCGACTCGCCGTCCTTAAAGAAGCAGGCCGTGGCGGAGGCGTGTCGTGTGTGCCCTACACACGCCTGCCAACTCACCGAAGCGGGATAAAACCCGACCCCACCAGGCGAGGCCGCTGTGGCGGCCAAAGTCCGCCGGCAACCCTGGGGTTATCCTTTCGAGGGCTTACCCGGGGTGCCCGGCAACGGACATTTGGGGAGGACACCGTGCGGTTTTAGTCGAGACACGACATAACCACCCCCGCTGGCGAGCGGGGGGGGGGGGGGGGTATCCGAAGGGATATCCGCACGTAAAAAAAAAAAAATATACACACCTTTATTACTAGTTTAAAAACGCCACAATTTTTTTCTACAGGTGTCGATTCGCACTATAATATATATATATATATAATATATATATAATATATATAAAGAGGTGCGAATCGACCACTTAAAATATTTATTTTAAAAAGGGTCGTATCCTACGATATCTGCCAACATTTTAGTGCGAATCGACTACTAAGCCAAACTCACGGCCACTCTATCAACCACCAATCTTTTACTCAACTTTTATTACTTAAACTACTAGTTGCTTTTGAAGTGAAAACTTCTTTAGCGGGTAAAAAAGTTTAAACTCGCGTCAGGACACGTGACCTGATCGAAAATTCGTAAGACGTTTGCAGACAAATATAGAAGCGCTAATTTCACACTGTACTTAACAACCTTGGTGGCGCGTTCGTCTAATGAGTGGTCGTTGACTTCATTAAGACTGAGATCGATTCAGACCGAGGCCCAAGAAACACTTTTTGTCATCATATAACTTTTTGTAATATTTATTCTATTTTTTGCCATAAATCTATTGATATAAAATGGAAATTAAACAAAGTGCATCTATTAATGAAAAAAGTGACGAAGAAATAGCGAAAGAAAATGAGTGAGTACTTTATAAATATATTGGCGATTATTATTGTTGTAATGGTGAAAAAGTCGTTGAAATTATGGGTGGAAGTTGATTTTTCTGAGAGATAAACTTTTTAATGTAAAATAATTGTAATAGTTCTGAAGTGTAAAATTTTTAAAGTAATATAAATTGTCATGTTTATGTACGATAGCGCAATAAATGAATATTGTATGTTACCACATAAATGATAGTACTTTTATACTGATAATTAAAGCAATTCGTGCAAAATTATTCCCTAACCATTCCAAAATATCAAAAGTGCACAACGTTCAAGTTTTCACTTTTGCCGGCACTCCCGTTGTGCAGCGTCATACCTTTTTTAAGTGCTATTGACATTGATGGTTATTGCGTGCAAAAAGGAGTGTGAAAATTGGAAAGTTAAAGTTTATTTATAGATAAACACATGACATAGATCAGTATTTGTACACACTCGCAGCTAATGTATAGAAAAAATAAATGGATTGACTACACATTATGAAGACAAACTGACCTCAATATACAGTTATATGTATAAATATTAGGTGCAAGTTTTGAGCCAATCAAATGGAATTTACATTAGATAAATAGGCAAATTTTGTATTTCTGATGATAAGACAAGTTTTAGACTGTCTTACAGCCAGTTTTTGACAACTTACTTACAAGATTGGTTACTAACAAAGTTCTATTACCTATCAGTAATAAGACCAATCTCATCCGTTCATCAATAACTTCTGAAAAGCCAGATCAAAGGTGAATTATGAAGTATAGAGAATAGGAATGAATAGCATTGGGAAATGGTAGTGCTGAGGAGAATAAGTTGACAACTGTGCTTTACTTAGAGAGCTTGTCATTTGGATAATGACCATAATTTGGAACAGACATCTACAATCACATTTTTATACAAAATAGTGACGGAAGTCTCATTGCAAATTTTTGTAGAAAGGCTAGTTTCGCCAGCAGTTGTAGTCATCTTTCGATTCAATATAAATCCTTAGTCGTTTAGACGACTAAGTTTGTAAGTACTGTGGTGTCTGAACCTCATTTCACACCACGATGCGGTTACCTGGCCATTATGTGTCAGAGTTTAAATAAAACTATTGTATCAATTTAAAATTTGAATGAGGAACGGTAAAAAACAATCGCTGCCTGGACATTCGGGATCTGAACGGGCCTAGTGGAGCCGTTCCGATTGAAGCTGAGAAAAGTATCCTGGGAAGAACCCCGCTTTAAGCCCTATCCTTGGGCCGAGTCCGCGATATACGTCCCAGTTCGCTAATAAAAGTTAAAAGAACCGCGTAAAGTCCCTAATAATATAAGTAGGAAGTGCAAGTGGTATAAAAATAAATAACATATTATCCTATTTGATCGTTGTAATTTCATCACTTCATACACGCGTGGTACTCAACCCCCTGAGTACCACAGCTTTGGTGGAGGCGCCGGTTTCCATAAAATTTGGTGGAGGAACGCCGGTTTCCACAGGAGGTGGAAACGCCAACGTTCTGCAGTTGGCAGTGGATTGATCGACCCCGTACCTTGAGAAGGAAGACGTCGTGCAATATTGGATCGACGCCTTAAACAGATAACAAATTTGAATTTATTATATATATTGTATTACTACCATTAAGATGGCCGAATCAAAGAAATTTGGTGGCACTGACGGTGTCTCATTCCAAAGTTTTTTGAGAGACTTCAATGTCGTATTCGCCATAAATAAATTTATGTTGGCTGACAAAGCCACAATATTAGCTGCCTACCTCGAGGGCGCGGCATTACACTTTTACAAGTCGATTTTTAACGAAGAGTTAACTTTCGAACAAGTGTGCTCACTGTTAGAAGAAGAGTTTCCTTCCCATGGCGATGATTTAGAGTTGTTCTATTCAGCGTATCAAGCCAAAGAGGAGAACTTGGTTACCTATTGGTACAGATTGTGTAACTTGGCTACTAAAGCGAAGGTTACCGATGATAAAAAGATAATAAGTAGATTTCTGAAGTCAATGTCGCCAAGATTTCGAAATATTTTAGCGGCAAGGGTGTACAGCGATAAAAAAGAACTCCGCGACGCGCTGTTGCAATTATCGGAAGTACAACCCGACGTGCAGGGGGATAGAATACAGAATTTACCTACGAACCCTCCACAAGGATATAACCGTCAAGTCGGATTCCATAACCGCTACGGGAATAGAGGAGACACGACATCTTACGATGTACGTCAAGCTCCGTCATCGTCGAGTCCACGGGATGAAGGGGACAATTTCCGCACTCCGAGATACAACCTAAGACCTCGGAACATTGCTAACACTAATATTTTCCCCAGTAACCCGAATTCTTCGGGATCTAACAGAAGAGACACTTCAACTTCGAGCCGACAGTTTTTCCGGCCTCGAGAGAGAAATGTAATGAGCATGGAGCATATCGAGTCTGCGAGTGCAGATCAACGTCACAACGGAAGCAGTTTTTCTGGTCAGTTGTCGCCATTTATTAAAGTTACAATTAATAATTCTGACATCGAAGCATTACTGGATACTGGAGCTACGGTAAATGCTATGAGCAAAGCTTTAGCTAGAAGCTTGAACCTACAAATAAGACCGTCAACGTCGTTGACGCACATCAGAAGCATAACTGGTTCTTCGGCAACTATCTGCGGTGAAGTCAACGTGAACATGATTTTAGCGAACATTTTAGTTAGAGTGAATTTCATTGTATTAAATAACATTGAATTAGATTTAGTCTTAGGTCAATCGTTCATGTTTGCTAATGCTGTATCAATTGATTTCAGAAAGAACTGTTTATGGATTAAGGGCTTCAAAGTAAATTGGACACGCAGATATGACAATAAAACCGTGAGTAAGGCTTCAAAGTGCACATCGTTAAATATTATAAACACAAATAATATGTTATTTAATTATAAAGCAATAAATGAAACCATTGATTATTTCCCTAATCGTAGTTTTAATAATGAAATATTTAAGTCTGAAGAATCCAAGCAATTAATCGATGGGGGCATCCCAGCGAACAAAAGGAGTCGTTTGGTGCAAGCAGTACAAGACTGCGAGAATGGAGTCACGTCCGACAACGGTAGCACGGGCGGATGCGGATTGTCAGATGATATTCCTGTACATACAGCTCCGTACAGGTCAGTTACGGAACGATCAGACTTGGTGAAGGATCCAATACAAGATGTGGATTTCGACGTCGCACATCGTTCCGGCAAGAGCAATATTGTTGCTGATTACCCAAGTCGTTATCCTTTAAAGATAGAGGATGACGATACGAACACACCAGTATCGGATGGTATAGAGATGTATAACATCAGCACCGATACAATGGTAGTAAAACAGTGCGCAGATCTTTTCTGTAGATCACTAAGGAATGGCTTAACAAATAATGATGCAACAAACTACAAAGGATTTTTATTAAAGAAAAATGTTGTGCTGCCGAGAGAACTACTGAAGACAACTCTCGAGGAACTACATGGTCATCCATGGTCGGGTCACTTCGGAATCGCGAAGACGTTGTCGAGGTTCCACAATGGGTTTTTCGTGCCCAAAGCTGTAAACATGGTGTCATTTGCATATAATGCCACGAAGCATACAGGTATGTCTCCACACATGTTGTTGTTCGCACGAGAGCCGATTCTGCAATCAAACTTCGAAGTAAATCAAGAGTCTACGAACGAGTCATATGCATCCAGACATGCACGTGCAAATTATCTCGTGCAACGAGCAAAGGTGAATATAAGAAACGCACAAAGGAGGCAGAAAGCTTACTACGACAAGAAGGTGAAATTCGTGGTATACCGACCAGGTCAGCTGGTTCTGATATACAGTCCAAGACGTATTTCGGGAAGGAGTAAGAAACTTTGTAAGCCGTACAAAGGGCCGTTTATTATTATCAGGAGAATTTCAAACACCAACTATGTCGTGGGGAAAATGAATAACTCATCATGGCAAGATATTGTACATACCAATTTTCTAAAACCATTTGTCAATAGAAGATGTGTTATTTAAGTAAAATATGTGTAAATGTCATTATATTTATTTGACGTTGAATGTCGTGTGGACATGATTATTTTCTTATATTTTATGTGTGATACTAATAAAGAGGCTAGAACAAATAAAGGTTGAATATTTTATTAATTGTTATGTACAATGATAGTTCAAAGGTAATTATCGATGGTTTCATATAACTTTATTGACGTTTTAAAGTTCAATTTCAAACAGATCTATGTGCAAGTTGGATCCTATGATTGTTTTCTTTTACAGATGCCTATCTGCGTGACCATAACTCTTATTTAAGATATGTTGTATAATAGGAGATAATGTATTGTGTGTAACATTTTATTCATAATATGCGTTCTCTGTTTATTTCATATTGCTGCGCTGCTGAAGATAAATAGATTTGTTTTGTTAGATTCGGGATGTTATAGCGTAGGAGTTAGGCAATTATTTTTTTTGTATGATATCAAGAGATGTGATCTGAACTTTGTAAGAGAGTCAAATCGTTCTGGACATAAGCGCCGACGATGATTGAAAGTTAGTTTTCGATCAGACTTTTCTTTATAGAGTAAGTTCTTTCTCGATGGTATTGTTGTAAAAAATAATTTAGTAATGTGTAGGCGACATAAATAATTTTATGTCATCTTTCTTTCTAGTTAGGTAGGTCTTAAAAGTACTGTGTTACTAAGTCCTTTCAGGGCAAACCTTAAAATGTATCGGCAAGTGATACCAATAACTTTTCTTTGATGAGGCTGATTGTGGTCAGGTTTCTTTTAACCTGGGTTTTTGCCTGGCCAAGAATGAAGCAATTTTTCTTTGTTCGTGTTTTTCAGTATTTATTACAGTTTAATTGCTATAATTTGAAATTCTACTATCGTTTACTAATTATTATAAAGATTGCTTCGTTATTCCCATTGTAAGGGACAATTCGCATAAATTTTTTTTTGTGTCCCAGATTTAGAATGCCTAGGGAATCAGGCTGTCACATAAATGACCATTAAGGGCGTAGCTGATGTGGTGTCTGAACCTCATTTCACACCACGATGCGGTTACCTGGCCATTATGTGTCAGAGTTTAAATAAAACTATTGTATCAATTTAAAATTTGAATGAGGAACGGTAAAAAACAATCGCTGCCTGGACATTCGGGATCTGAACGGGCCTAGTGGAGCCGTTCCGATTGAAGCTGAGAAAAGTATCCTGGGAAGAACCCCGCTTTAAGCCCTATCCTTGGGCCGAGTCCGCGATATACGTCCCAGTTCGCTAATAAAAGTTAAAAGAACCGCGTAAAGTCCCTAATAATATAAGTAGGAAGTGCAAGTGGTATAAAAATAAATAACATATTATCCTATTTGATCGTTGTAATTTCATCACTTCATACACGCGTGGTACTCAACCCCCTGAGTACCACAGTACCAGTTCTGAAGTCGATCAAGTTCGGCATCAAGCGACATGGACACCAGCATTAGTAGCGAAAAAGTTGCAGGCTGCCGCTGTGTAAGGAGCGCCCATCTACCGAGCTTCTCAGTAAATGGGCCATAAATTTACATACGACTTGACACGGGTTGACTTGAACTATGAAAGCATTTTGCCTCAATCCATTACTTATTGCAGCGTCTAGGAACTATAATGTACTGCAAAAGTGTAATATGTATCCCAGACCCTAAGCATCCCTGGGGTTATCCTTTCGAGGGCTTACCCGGGGTGCCCGGCAATAGACACTTGGGCAGGACACCGTGCGGTTTTAGTCGATGCACGATATAACCACCCCCGCTGCCCGGCGGGGGGTATCCGAAGGGATTTCCGCACGTTAAAAAAAAAAAGAAAGAAATGAAAATATTAACTATCTGTACAATAAAAACAAAATTATACAAACTAACATATTTACATTCTAAAAAAGCGTATGTACAAAAATAAAAAAGCAAAAGCAATGCTTAGTTTGTGTCTAGATAGCGCTGTGTAGTTTATCCTGGAATATTTATTGATTATTACTAGTTGATGCCCGCGGCTCTGCCGGCGTGAAGGTCGGTTATTGTGTTTTGGTCATATCTCCGGTTGTAATTAACCAATTGCAACCAAGACCTTTCTAATAGAAAAACCACAGCAAAATCTGTTCAGTAGTTTTGCGCGAACAAACAGACAAACAGATAAACAGACCAGAATTCAAAAAATTAAATTCTTGTGTTGAGAATCGTTCATTTAACATAGACCTACTTGGTTTTTTTTTAAATACCTCCAATGTGCAGACACAAATAATTATCAACTTTATAACAGTAAAGATTATATAACCATTACTTGAAATTAGTCAGTGCGAGCCAGTGACGAGATCCTAACTTCTAAAGCCATTGCTTTTCAACTTTCTAAGTCTTGCTTCCGTAAAACAATGTCAATGACAAGTAGTAACTAAACCAATGAAAAGTATGGCTTTATCATTATTTGAATCATTTCACGCCATATACTTGCAAGATTACGCAAGAGAGTAAATTGTAAATATATTTACCCACTTTAGTTGCGTTGAGGGAAATTAAGTTTCCATCGTGAGCGTAACGTAACCACGGGCGAAATTAGTTTACTGAACTATGGAAAATTATATTTTGCAAAGCCAGTGGCAATTTTGATTTAAAGTTATAGCTACCGTAAGAAGTCATATACGCTGCACGGTTATTTTTATGAACATTTGGTAATGAAAACAGAGCAAATAGGTAAAAGTAATAACTCGAAAACATCGTAAATTCAGATTCAAATATGTTGGCACTTTAAAAAACAGGATACTTCTTATGAAATTTCCGGCACTTTCCGCTGGATTGAAGACGAACAGTAGATAAAATTTATGTAGATATGATTCTAAATAGCCTCTGGGATCCATCTTGCAAAATATTCTCATACTTTAAGTACCGTACACAATTCCCGCGTGACTCGTAATGTATTCTCTTCAGTAAATATGTAGGTGAGTAAACACATTGTTTACAAGGCTTTGTTGCGGGTGCTATGTCGTTTGTTTTCCACGCATAACCATACCATGTTCACAGCTAGCCGTTGTTATAAAGCATGCCAGCAATTAAGGATATAATAAGTTATTAACGCTGAGGCACTTTAATTATTGTAGTAGCATTTTGGATTGTATTATTTTACTACCCTTGAGCATTCCTTCGCAGAGTTAAACTGTTGAAGAACAACAGCAAAGTACGTTATAAATTATTTTTCACTTCTCATGCTCTTAAAATGTTACTTTAGTCTCTGCATATCGGGGCTAAAGTTCCTTATTAATCTCTAGGGACTAAAGTTATTTTTTTTAAATTTACTTTGAAAACTCCTAAACAGCCAATCACGGTGTTTGTGAATGGGAGGATTATCACCTTTTTAGTGATTGTGTATAGAAATAACCTCAAAATGACATTTGAAAAAATCTAAAAAAAAACATTTAATTTCGTGAAACACGATTAATGATATTAATTTAATTATTTATTATATAAGTATTAAGGATTAATTCATTTTATTATGCATTTCCAATTAGTTTTAAATTAATTTTCAAGTTTGAATCTGTTGGCTAAATATGCAAGCATTTAAAGCGTACGTCACTTAACAAAAAAAAATCACATCCATCCACTTCAAGTGCAACATTTGAGCCACGCCCATCAACATCGCGGGATAAGAATGAGCCTAATGAAATGACAATCGGCAACGTTTTTGAGGATAGAGTGTCTTTACGACACTCTCCAACTTTTACTCCGAGTGAAGATATTCAACATGCTCAAATACAAAGCACGGAGACCCAAAAACCATACATTTAAAAGTAAATAAATGTACAAATTGCACTTTTAATTTTTCTTAGGTTAGATTAACGATTAATACGTAATTTTAAGAAACTTTGTTATTATAAATATTACAATTTTGTATAGAACGTCGTTTTTTTTTCCTCGCATTCAAAGTGAAAAGTAGAGTGTTTAACGTGGGACTAAACAACCATAATGACACTCGAACTATTAGCGCGAACTATTAAAACAACTCGTGTCATTATGGCTTGTTTTGACAAATGAATTGTCTTTCCAATTTGACGTGAGTGAATCAACGTTTTATCACTTATTTTGAATGCTGCTGCTAATTCAGACACGGCTTGAGGTGAATTTGCATTTAATACGACATTAAGTCCATCTTTAAGTGTCATCAGCATTAAGTGCACCCCTTTATTAAAACATAAGTAATTAATCAGGCGTTGAGACTGTCTCTGTTACGTTACCATTAGAGCTCCAAGTCCTTAAAAGTAATGAGAAAATGAATAATAACTAACCAGAGACATTAAAGAGTAAGTAAATGTAGTTATAGTTTAATGTCAACTCTGCAAGCTAGTAGACGTTCTCGAATCGACTGCTCCTGTCAACATAGTTAAAGCTGACGGAGCGTTACAAGGGACTCAACGTCGTCACGGGTAAACAATTTCGTATACGAGTAGGTAATTAATTCACTTGTGCTCCACATTGTCGCATGTGACCGCCTACTACACATTAGGGATTTGATTTATTTACACGGCACATACACATCGCATGACGTATCCACAACAGTGAAGAAATAACATTAAATTCAACCGCGGTATTCACTTAAAGGTGAAGTTATCTGAACGGAATTTCTATTCTAAACCCTATCTCTATGGCAATTAAGATCGGCAAATCTTATTATTTTTTTTTTCTGTTAGTGCCTATATTTGAAAACAAATGTACTTATAAAGGTTTTGCTCAACTGATTACCACAAACTTGATAATGTGCGATACGGAGAAAACTCTGCTTTGGTGAAACAAATTGATTTATTCATAGGCTGAGACTTCACCACAATGGCAGTGGGCAAGTATTTCACAAAGAATTTGTACACAAGGCCCAACGGATGTCACGAGGCGACCTTCTTTCAGATGCTACATAATATGTTTTGGTACGCGACGGCGACAGGTTGCCGCCCCGCAGACTTATACGCCTAATCATATGTCACCGTATTTCAAAGGATTTAAAAGTCAAATTTTAATGCTATGGTCAAAATTACAACAACAAAGAGCATCAAAGTTGAGTAAACGTGACATTGGTGTTTATTAAGTTGTGGTTTGACAGTTTGCAGAAACTGGATAAACATGAAGCTACTTGCTAAGTAAATACTAAAGGTTGCGTATCTGTTGGAGTATTGCGGTCTCTTACATCGCTAAGTTTGTAGGTACTTTGATAGAATATTCTGGGGCTTATTAGCTTTGCATTACCTTTTTATACTATTTTGGTGGCAAATAACCACACGGCTTGACTTATGGTGAGCAGTGGCCTTTAAACCACATGTGTCACGCGACCCAGCTCAATTAGAAGCTCGCAGGAACTAACTCAATATTGTACTAATGGTTTTGTTTGCATGATCTGTGAGATAGACGTGCTTTTCCGTTAGGCAGGCATACTTATTGTATTGGAATTTATAAGAAGTCCACACAAGTTATTAAATATGTGAAAACAATCATCAATGTAGGTACACAGCTAAGGAATGGAATTGCCTGCCTGAGTCTGTGTTTACGGAAAGCTATAACCGCGGAATCTTCAAGTCTCGAGTGAATCGGTTCCTTCTAGGCAAACGTGATCCATCGTAGACCTCATTGTCACTTACGACCGGGTGAGTAAGAGATCAAACGTGAGCCTATGATTCATAAAAAAATCTCATTTGTAAACATGTTCATACAAAAACACGACCAATGAGATCCAACATCGAATTGATGTGAGGAAATAACACGTAATCACATTATATACAAAATTCAAACATTTACGCAAACGGTTAAAGCATAATTTTAATTGAATAGTCGTTGAAGCGTACACTGGTTTTATATTCCCAAATGTACGTATATACGGAGCGTTCATTTATACGAGTATGCAATCCACGGAGATCGACGCTGTGCACGTTCCAATTCACATAGGAATGTACTCGTACGTGCCGTGCAATTATTGAAACTTTTTATATTGTCATACAATTCATACTCATATTTTATGAAAATGTTTCTATTGATCTACAATATCTACAGGTGATTATACATACATATCTATGCTAAGTAGTTAGTTTAACTTTTGAGCTCGGGCGTTCTATTCCTTCATTATTAAGGTATGCCAAACTTTTCCTCGTGGCAGCTTTACTTAATTAAAATATACGTGATAAAGGGTACCTGTTACTTTATTAATGAAAACATGTTCAAAGTTGTATTTCAAGAGTTTTAACTATTAATAATTTAAAAATCTCATCTGTTGGTAAGTGATGATGTGGTCGACGGCGGAGCACGCTTGCCTAGAAGTAACCTGTTCACTCTAGACTTGAAGACTTCCGGAAACACAAACTCAGGTAGGGCATTCCACTCTTTAGTAGTACGCAAAATGAATGTATTTCCAAAATGTTTTGTGCGTATGAATGGAATATCCACCATGTATCAGTGTCGCATCGCCGTACGTCTGGTCTTTCGGTGAAGGAATTCGATTATACAACTCCAGTGTACACGCCTCGAACTGTATCCGAAAAAAACCGAAAGACTAGCAATTCAACGTCGTTGTTTGCTTAATATTTAGCCTGGCCGCATCGTCGAGTCCCTCGATGCAGACCAAGCGAGATACTAACGTCCTCCCTGGACGTCTGTTGAACCCAGGTTATGTCCCGCCTGGGCTATGAACTACCGATGAATGGCCTCGCTCTCGAAGGCTATATCACACGCTCCAGCATGTCACAAATGGGCCACCAGATCTACCAACCTCCTGGCTGATTGATCAGTACTTGAATGTGATATGAATAGTGAAATAAAACTCCGTTGGCGTAACTGATTACTGTATTACACCGTTTACTACAGTACAAATATAATGAAAACTTTACATTGATCTAACCCGAACAACGTCTGAGAATGGAGTGTGAATGATGAATTGACAAAATTACCGTATGACTGAAAATATTGAATGAGCTATTGATTGACTTAGAAAACGAATATAGATGTCGCTAGTTTAAAAACAGAACCATGCTAATTTGCGTTAACATTGTTCCAAGCTCTGAAGCCTAGTTTCAACTTGTTCATTACTGATGAGGAGCCCCTTGGCCCGTACTTTAATCGACCCTTCATATTGGTATATAGCTAAGCCATCACAGAGGTGCGAGCAGTAGTCCATTCAGGTCCACAAAAATGTGAATGCGCCTTGACGGTAAAACCGATGTCCTGGTCACTTTCTTTCAAATTGTTTTAATTATAGATCATCATCATATATTTCGTAATCAGTTGCTTCTTTTTTTTCCGTTAACCTTTCTCCTCTTAATAATTCCGTATAAAAAACTCACTGGCTGAGTGGCAGTAAAGCGTAGTACAACCATATTAGAGTTCCCCAGATTGATTGATGTGACTCTACGAGATTCTATTACAATGTTCTACCATTAAGCTTTTGTTAGAGTAAACAGTTTTAAGCCCCTATTGTCTTATACTTGATCAGAAACCTCTTTCTTTTGTCCTGTCTTATGGGTGTTAATGTATGTATTGTTAACTGTGCGAGTGAACTAGTTTCATAATGAATAATGTGCTGGATGATTCATTTACTTCGCTATTCAGTGAGTAGAAAAAAAGGATTCTTTGTTGCCATTGTTTAATGAAAACATTCTAGTAACGACATTATGTGAATAGAGTACTATTTTATTCATTTATTTCCATTGGAGACACTTCCCGTATAATGGTATTATTCTTGTATCTCAGGGATTATATAATTACAAGGTAAATGACATAAACTACGTCCAGATAACAATTATTATAGTATATAGTCAAATAATATGGAACTAACCCTATAGGACCCCTCCTATTAACATCTTTGGGGTTCCATTTATTTTCTATTTAATTTATGTGTTTGATTTCAAACTTACCGTAAACTTTAGTACTGCTAAAAGCAACACGCATAAACAGGAACCCTTTGGGAAATTTTAGTCAAATAGTCAAAATGAACAGCTAATGTCCTTTTGTCACTTAGTTACAAAACTTAAACTGAATCAACGTAAATGTACAAGGCCAATTCAAACTTGCGATACATGTTAATATTACCTTTTTTAATAGCGAGTGCTGCTACTCTACGAATGGCACCATGAATTAAATAATGTAAAAAGAAATGAATAACGTTTGAAATATGAAATAAATCAGTAAACATGGTTCTGCCATCAATATAAAATAGCTTTAGGAGGCTTTAGGGCACATTAGTATAAATAAACTATATGCGTCCGACTGGAAAGTCCCAACCCTAAAGAATGCCACTAAACGTGATAGGTACAGGGGCACGTGCGGACTCACCGTCCGCCTACCGGTCCATAGTGTTGCTCGACGAGGTGTGCAAGCTCTTTGAAAGAGTAATTGCGAAGCGCCTCGTCGAGCACCTCTCAAGAGTGGGGCCGGACCTGGCGGATGGCCAATATGGCTTCCGCCAGAGGCGCTCCACCGTGGATGCCATCATGCGCGTGAGGGCTCTGGCGGAGGATGCAGTAGCCCGGGGTTCAACACCTTGCCCTGGAGTTGCATTAGGGAGGCGCTCGTGTATCACGAAGTGCCTCTCTACCTCCGCCGCATAGTCGGGGCGTATTTGACGGAGAGAGCCGTCTTCTACCCAACCGTGACCGGTCTCGGCCGGCGTGAGATGTCGTGCGGTGTTCCGCAGGGATCGGTCCTGGGGTCGCTCCTGTGGAACATCGGATACGACTGGGTGCTTCGCGGTGAGCTCGCAGACGGTGCCGCCGTCACGTGTTACGCGGACGACACGCTCGTGACGGCGTGCGGAGCGACGTACCGCGAAGCGACCCTGAAGGCCACGACCGCGGTTGCCCAAGTCGTGGAACGGATCCGGCGGCTGGGTCTCGAGGTGGCTCTGCATAAAACCGAGGCCCTGTTCTTTCATGGGCATCGGAGCAAGCCACCTGAGGGATCCAGTCTCATCGTGGGAGGTAATCGCATCGGCGTCAAGCCCCAAATGAAATATTTGGGGCTCGTGCTCGACGGCCGATGGAACTTCGGAGAGCACATCCGAAGTCTGGCCCCCAAACTGGAGGGCACAGCTCTCGCTCTGGCGCGGCTGCTGCCCAACATGAAGGGGCCCGATGACTCCTGCAGGAGACTCTACGCGGGGATCGTGCGGTCCATGGCCCTGTATGGGTGCTCAATATGGGCGGAGGCCCTGAAGGCCGGAAGTGTGCGGATGCTGCGCGCTCCGCAGCGAGTGATGGCCATCAGGGTCATTCGCGGGTACCGCACGATCTCCTTCGAGGCGGCGAGTCTCCTTGCCAGAACTCCGCCATGGGACCTGCAGGCGAGGACCCTTTCGCAACTGTACCAGTGGCGAAAGGAGGCGCGGGAGCAGGGACTGAACCCCGAGCATCGAGAAATCGAGGCCGTGCAGTCCCAGCTCCGCCAGGCCATCGTGGTGGAGTGGAAGGAACGACTTGGGCGACCAAGCGCAGGGCACGCCGCAATAGCGGCGGTAAGGCCCATCATGGAGGATTGGCTAGAGAGGCGACACGGAAGCCTCTCGTACCGACTGACGCAGGTGATCTCCGGGAAGGGGTGCTTCGGGGACCACCTGCATCGGATCAGGAAGGAGCCAACGCCTGAGTGTCATCACTGTGACGCGAGCGAGGACTCAGGGCTGCACACGCTGGCGGACTGCCCGGCGTGGGAGGTGCCGAGGCGTGACCTCGTGGCAGCCATCGGGGTGGGAGTCCTCTCGCTCGGCAGCATGATTGCGGCAATGGTGCGGAGCGCAAGCGCGTGGGCCGCCGCCACCTCCTGCGAGCATGTAATGCTCGCGAAGCAGATGGCGGAGCGCGCCCGGGAGAGGTTAAGAACTCTCCCGGCCCGCCGAGCCCGCAACATGCTCGCAGCGCGTCGCAGGCGACTCAGGCACCGGAGGTCGCTTAACGACCTCCGTCCTCCATGAGCGCAGGCCTGGGGGTGGCAGGTGAGGCCGCCTGTCACCCCAGCAGAAGCAGGCCGGGACGGTGGGGCGATCAGCGCCCCTCCCCCAAACCGGGGCAAGACGGGGACACCGTGGTTCCCAAACCTGAGGGGGCCATCTCGAAACCGGAGATGGCCCAGGGTCAGTCGGGGTGCGAGGGATTTGCTCTATGGGCAACCTTACACCCCGGCGTCTGTAGACCCGAGACGGCGTGCGGTTTTAGTCGGTTCAAGCCCGACATAACCGCCCCCGCTGGCCGGCGGGGGGGTATCCGAAGGGATTTCAGCAAGGAAAAAAAAAAAAGGTACAGTATCGAACTTTTAATTTGGCACTTTGGAAAGAAGAGTGAGAGTCCAGTTTTTTTCCAGTGCGGAAATTCCCTCGGATAACCACCCGGTCAGTCAGCGGGGGCGGTTATGTCGGACTCAAACCGACTATAAGCGCACGTCGTCTCGGATCTTCAGATGCTGGGGTGTAAGGTGGCCCCGCCCAGAAGGCATTTCTCTCGCACCCTGGCTGACTCAGGGCCATCACTATTTCGAGATGGCCCGCTCAGGTTTGGGAACCACGGTAGTTTTGCACAGCATATGCAGGAATTTATGATCTGTTATATCATATCTATACTAATATAAAATTGTAAATTAGTTGTGTCTAAAAATATTTTTTTAGAAATTCTTCTCTGTTTGTCTGTTTGTTCATGATGGACGCAAAAAGATGAACGGATTATGATGCGGTTTTTAGGGTTCCGTACCTCAAAAGGAAAAAACGGAACCCTCATAGGATCACTTCGTTGTTCGTCCGTCCGTCTGTCAAGACCGTTTTTCTCAGGAACGCGAAGAGGTATCAAACTGTAATTTATATCTAATACTGGTCTACTGTCCCTTGGAGCTGCGAACAACCGTTTATGCCCCAAATTTCCGCAAATTTTCGAAACTCGCACGGGAATCAAAACCTACAGGGTAATTTTTAGTTACATCATATAATAAAAATATTTCTGAAAATTTTCAAGTTACTACGCACCTTTTTTTTTTTTTTTTTTATCGTGCGGAAATCCCTTCGGATACCCCCCCGTCGGCTAGCGGGGGCGGTTATGTCGGGCTTGCACCGACTAAAACCGCACGCCGTCTCGGGTCTTCAGACGCCGGGGTGTAAGGTTACCCATAGAGCATATCCCTCGCACCCCGGCTGACCCTGGGCCATCTCACCACTAACAGCATCGCTCATCCTGTCTCCTCTGAAAGCAGAGGAGTACGGAGAGCGATGTGTTCCCGCCACGTTGGGTATTGGCCGACGATCAATGCCAACCCTATGAAGGGGTGAAGGGGAAGCCATTGACCGCCGCCCAGGGTGTACCGGCCGCTCAGATTCCGTTCCCCCCGGACTGCAGCGGGATCGGAATCGGAGCGATACTCGAGGAGGTTACCCAACACACACCCCAAGTTACTACTACCTTAACTATGACTCGATTGTCGTGATGGGTGAACTTTTAATTATGTACCTACAGGTTTGTACGGAACCCACGGTGTGCGAGTCCGACTCGCACTTGGCCGGTTTTTCTATTGTAAAATATCTTGATGAGACTTAAAATGTTTGATTGTTATTGGTTAAGTAGAACCGGAGATATAATCAAAAAATGCTCCATGCAGGCGGAGCCGCGGGTCAGCTAGTAAAAATATATAGATATAAATAAAATTTAATACAAATGGTTTGAACGACTCTATAAAGATATCTAAATTATAGACGTCAACTTTGTGATAGAAAAAACGCTTTACAAAAATAAAGCGAGCCGATCTTAGCCGGACCTCACTATTCTGCCCATCAATCAAAAAATCCAATTCAAATCAACAACTGGGTGCTGAACATACTCTTGGGTCACTTTTGTCTAAATAAAATCAGCTAAACTGGCTCGCTGCGTGTTCTCTAAGGTAGTTCTAACGTGTAAAAAATAAAAAGTTTTATAATAAAAAATAACGTGTTTTCCTTTTTGTAGCTCTTTGATGACGACACCCAACCTTCTTTAATTTCATTATGTTTATAAACGCCTTCACGTTCTATATGTAAAATTTTACTACGGTGATTTTTCATGGAGAAGCGGTTATGACGAAGTTATAGCTGTAACTCAAGAATGTCACTCAGTTTATAAGGTTAATGGTTGTCCTTAAGAATATACATCATATTATATGGACTATTACTGACTACCGTCATATGCATCAAGTTAAATATATTTTCATGTAAGTACAATTTAGCTATTGCCCAGTTTTGGATGTTGGTTATTGCGGATGCACATATAGGATTCGCATATCATGTGACCTGTAGGATACGCAAATCATTACGAGAGGCCAAATAGTCGTCTTTATATATCTTTATATATATATATATCACTTAAATTCATAGTTACGTATGTCATCAAATGCGGTATTAAGATTGCTTCTGACAGTATATAGCATGTATATGTGCGTTGTATAATAAGAGAGTAAAGCACAAAAAACGGATTTGTATTTTTCAAATGGCTCTCCTATAAAAATGGTATTATCGATTTGTGGCCGTTTAATATGTAAGCAGCGATTTGTTAGGTTAGGTAATTAAAGTATTAAGTATTAAGTGAATACATATTAAATTAACAGTAAACGACACATGTAAGGCATACCAATATATTGAATTCTTTATAACATTAGTCTGACCGAAGCCACAGCTAAATCCAATTAATATTTTAAACCCAATGCGATCGTCTCGCACAGTATTCAATTAAAATTGAACTCGACCGAACATTGGTTTCGGATTATTTTTGTATTTGTATATTCACAAAGCTCCAATCTAACTTTAATTAATATTTAAACAGTAACATCTTCACCGTTCTGTTTAATAACTGCTGTTTGATTTAACAACAAAACTGTATAACGGAGTTTCGGTAATTATAATTTTTAGGAGCATTTAATGTTAGAACTACACATATATTTGACATCAAATTGTATTAATCTTTGAGCTTGTGAGAAGAACAACATATGCATTTTTAATACCAATAGCCATAACTATTTCAAAGTTTAAAACACAACTTAAGACTCTAAACTTGTAATAAACTCGATATTGTCCGAAGTTAACGCGAATGTCACAAATCTGTTAAAATAAAATACAAAAATATCATGACAATATTTTTGTGTATCGACGTGATAAGTCATAGCGACCACCGTGCCAAAAATTCGCACCCTCATTATAATATATTTACTAGCATAACGATGTCGAGCAATTTACAGAACAACCGATGTATGGTTTATCACTACCGCGGAGATTGGGTAACATACAACATTTACTAATGCTAAAATAATAAACAATTTACATACGACCTCCGTCCTCCATGAGCGCAGGCCTGGGGGTGGCGGGGGAGGCCACCTGTCACCCCAGCAGAAGCAGGCCGGGACGGTGGGGCGACTAGCGCCCCCTCCCCCAAACCGGGGCAAGACGGGGACACCGTGGTTCCCAAACCCGAGGGGGCCATCTCGAAACCGGAGATGGCCCAGGGTCAGTCGGGGTGCGAGGGATATGCTCTATGGGCAACCTTACACCCCGGCGTCTGTAGACCCGAGACGGCGTGCGGTTTTAGTCGGTTCAAGCCCGACATAACCGCCCCCGCTGGCACGCGGGGGGGTATCCGAAGGGATTTCCGCACGAAAAAAAAAAAAAAAAAAAAAAAAGGTATATACAGTTAGGCGGATTCGGTATAACTGCTATGGTATATTAGTAATACTATTTCTTGACTGAAAAGTACTTAGAGCAAGACCTCGAAAAACAAGAGGTACTGGCTAGAAGTGTTTTAGCGGGTAATACAAAAGTTACCTAATGAACTAAATCAGGAACGCTACTATGATACGTACATTCGGGATTTTGGGGCCGTACGAAAAACGTGGCATTTAAGTACCACGCAACTTTGAATGCGCAGTCAACGACAAAAGTAGATTAATACTTAAATATTAATACCCTATACTGAACATACATGTAGTTTTATAATCCCCAGAGGACAAAGTTAATACATTTCATGTTTAGTTTATTATTTTATGAAAGGTTTAAGAGCCAAAATGATTGAAATATAAATTAGAATTTGTTAAGCCACTTTTGTCGTTGACTTTACGCTTCATGGTACGCCTACAGCGAGCCTACAGGGACGTTCAGGTATTTATGTGTGAGCATAAGTGTGATTCAATATTAACGGAAATGGTTTTGTTTATAATAAACTTAGGAAAGGACTAGCAACATAAATGTATATTTAAATTTTATACTGAATGCCCACGGTAAGGGTTTTAGTAGTAAAACTAAACACAAGTGACAGAGGCTAAGCTAAACTTCATCATCAACTAAATAGGTACGGATTTTCTCCCAAAACAAAAGGGATTAAGGCTCGTGGACTAAGTGCGGTCTGCCACACCACACATAACTTCAGAAACTTTATTGGGAGATTTTGTTGTTGTTCAAGTTACTGCTTACTTACTTACTTTCTAGTGGTCATATATATTTTTTGGTTTCAGGATAGTGGGCTCAAGCTTCCTGGCAACTGTCAGTTCGAATTGCAGGGATGCAATTCAGCTCCTATACGTAGAGGTTTGCTGCCATTGCTTCTCACGTCTAAATTCTTCCTTCATTGCGCTTTCCCTTCACAGACTATCAATTTTCTCATCTTTTATTCCTAAAGTGCTCGGTTGATGGTTATAGGCTCACCCCCTATCACGAATGACCGAAAATAGTTGAAGAAATGAGGTTGTTATTGAATCCCTGGCAACGCTTTTAAGGATATACAGCCGTGTGCTTTCATTGTTCAATAATACATTTGCATCTGAGAACGTTTGAATTAATACTCAGAAATGAATTTTTCACAATGGCGGGTAGTAGAGTAGTTAAATAATAAGTTGCGATCTAAATTCCACGATTTGAAAAAGATAAAAGCTTGGATATCGAAAGGCCTCTCGTGCCACCATAGTTATGAAAAATAATCTTATAAAAAAAGGTTTGGTAATCTTACCATTCACTAGAACCTATTCAATAATATACTAATACATAGACACGCCCCTTATTTTCTAAAATTGTTCAAAAAATGATTGCAAATTATTAAAGTATTAAAAAAGGAACCAGACATTTAACATTGACGCAAACGTTTCATTCATTATCATTCAAATTTATGTTGTCATCAACTCTTTTTGTATATTTTTATATATGTAAGAAACCCCCTTTTTAATAACTTTTTTTTCTTTCGGAAATCCCTTCGGATACCCGGCCAGCGGGGGAGGTTATGTCGGGCTTGAACCGACTAAAGAGGCACGCCGTCTCGGGTCTTCAGACGCCGGGGTGTTAGGTTGCCCATAAGGCAACCCTTTTTACGGTTCCGTAGCCAAATGGCAAAAAACGGAACCCTTATAGATTCGTCATGTCTGTCTGTCTGTCTGTCCGTATGTCATAGCCACTTTTTTCCGAAACTATAAGAACTATGCTGTTGAAGCTTGGTAAGTAGATCTATCCTGTGAACCGCTTAAAAATTTTCACACAAAAATTGAAAAAAAAACAATTAATTTTGGTAGTTCTTCATACTTTGACTTTACTTAAACTCAAATTTTTTTTTCATGAAGCACATACGTGTACGTACCTACGTTCTATGGATAGGTCTTCAAAAATGATATTGAGTTTTTTAATAAAAAAAACCGCATAGTTTGCGCTAGAGACACTTCCTAAGTGGTAAAATGTGTGTCCCCCCCTGCAACTTCTAAAATAAGAGAATGATTAAGTTAAAAAAAATATTATGTACATTACCATGTAAAATTCCACCGATAATTGGTTTGAACGAGATCTAGTAAGTAGTTTTTTGTTTAATACCTCATAAATCGTAAACCGCAATTTACCTTCCATTCAATCAACTCAAATATTAAAATTAAAAAAATATTATTATGTTACTTGCTGTTACGGAACCCTTCATAGGCGAGTCCGACTCGCACTTGGCTGGTTTTTTACTACCTAGTTTTTATTTAGCCTGTGTTCATTAAATGTACTTTTTGAACAGTAAAAAAAGGTAAATGGATGCCGAAGTAGCCGAAATTCATAAAGACTCACAAAATTCACGCTCTCTCTATAGAATATAAGTACAGATAAGACGTTTGTGTTGGAAATGTATGTACGTATCATACTCGTATTTATTTATAAAGGCGCCGAATCGCTCTCGGGCCTCGGTTCCAGTCAACCCTTCAATTCTCATTATTGACAATTCATGTGAAAATACGTTTTCTCACATTATTTACTTGATTGAAGATGTAATATCATTATTAGGGATTACATTATATTGATGCGATATATGTATTCCCTTTTTAATATGAATATATTGGAAACGTATTGTTACCTAACTAACTGATGCTCGCGGCTTCGCCGACGCTGAGGTCGGTTATTATTTTTTGGTCATGCTCCGGTTCTACTTAACCAATTGCGAGCAAACATACGGCAGAGTTTAAGTCTGATCAGAACTTTTCTAATAGAGAAATACATCAAAATCTGTCAAGTATTTTTTGCGTCCATCGCGGACAAACAGATAAACAGACAAACATACAGGAATTCTGATTTTCTTTTTGCTTTCACATGCATTCATTTAACATAACCCATGTATTTTTTACCACGTTTTTCTTAATTTCACTTCGTGTCTGTGTTTCTGTGTTTCTTTCCCTCTGAAGCCAAAAATTGACACTTAATTTTCGACCACTTCTGATCACCCTAAAGCTCTGAAATTGTATGTAGGCTAATGCCACCTTACATTTTCATATTTAATCATCAGAAATAGTCAGTAGTTAATAAAAAAAGAAAAATTACTTTTAAAAAACCACGTTTTCAACACTAAAAAACGTGGGGCGGGCGCTTTAATCCTTTAATGTATCGTTTTACTTAGATATTCAATAATTTAAAAATTTCAAAGCGCCCTCCCCATGTTTTTTAGTGTTGAAAACGTGGTTTTTAAAAAGTTTTTTTTTATTTTAAATATCTCCAATGTTTAGAAACAACTAATTTACAATTTTATCAAAATACGATAGATAGATAATGACTGTAGGGCTCAACTATTCTCGTTATCACGTTATTCGGTTGGAGATTTTCACCTCCAATTGGTCTCTTTTTTCTGACTACGTGCTTCTACAGACAAACTCGGTAACTCTGTGCCTGACCCGATACTCGAACCCGTGACCTATGGAGTTAGGTTGTTAAGCACATTGCTATTTACATAACACTACTGTTTTATCAATTACAAAACAGAAAAAACAAATTTAGTCCTATTAAATGAAAATGATTTTTATTGATTTCAGCGTATGTATGAGCTTATGTACACGAGCCAAGGCAACAAGTAAGTATGAACCTTTACCTATAGCCTGTATATATAAAGGTGTATATTTTTTTTTTGTTGGCCGTGTGTACATTCATGTTTAAACATATCACTTTATTCTTAGAGGACCAGTTTATCTATTGCACAAGCCCCACACGGTTTATTTGCAGTAAAAAAAAAATAGTCCTATATTGCATTTAAAAAACCGAAATTAAAAGTATTATTTTCTCCCTTCTAGTCTTGAATATTGTACCGTCGGAGTTCATTCATAATGAGAGCGATGCTCTAGATCTACAGCCGAGGTCACATTTGGGTATAACTATTAATATTTCAAGTTTTGTTTTTCCCAATGCTACCTAAAGTACTAGTAATAAAAATAGGGAAGATACGCCTAGAATCTGATTATGAGAAAAGTAGGTATGTATTAAGAAAAAAGAAATTCATCTCTGACCTACAAAACCTAATCAATAAAATCTCAGACTTAATTTCATCCACTCAGGAACTTTTTCCTTTAAGGCAATTTTTCTACAAATTTCTTTCCCTCGGTCAAAATTGACACCCTTTCGTAACGGTTCTTAGATATTAAGCTGATTTGGAAGAATTTTAATGACTTAAATGCTTAATGAATATATAATAAAACGAAGCGTCGGTAACTTGGTGGTGGTTAAGGCCTTACGAATGCGAGGTCCCGGGTTAGATTCCTAGCCATTACACTACCCACGTGAACCCACTCCATACACAAGCAATTTGGCTTAGCTGGAGGGGTTAGAAGAAATACTAGTAATTTCGGTATAGAACTTGCAGAATATGCTTTAAATAAATTAATGCCCAAGTTTGTGAAGATCTTTGTTACTTAATCATGCTCAAACAGCTGAACGAATCTGGCTGATATTTGGTACAGGGATAGATTATAGTCTGGAATAACACATAACTAGGCTACTTATGTGTAGCAGAAGCAGGCCGGGAAGCAGAAGCAGGCCGGAACGGAGGGGCGACTAGCGCCCCTCACCAAACCGGGGCAAGACAGGGACACCGTGCTTCCCAAATCCGAGGGGGCCATCTCGAACCCGGAGATGGTACAGGGTCAGTCGGGCTGCGAGGGATATGCTCTATGGGCAACCTTACACCACGGCGTTTTAAGACCCGAGACGGCGTATGGTTTTAGTCGGTCCAAGCCCGACATAACCGCCCTCGTTGACCGGCGTCAACACCCGAAGGGATTTCTGCACGAAAAAATAAAAGAAAGCTTCTTATGTGTATATGTATGTAGGCTACTTTTATCCCTGAAATAGTTTTCCACGGGTTCCGGGTTTGGGCGAAGTGGAGTAGAAAAAGTAACTGAAGATGCCTCTGATAAAGCCGGGATCTCCACTGAGATGATGACGGCTTGTATATAAGAGTTAGCGGGAATTATTAGTTAACGCGGTTGTATTATACTCGTATAAATACCGAAGCGCGTGGTTTTTTTTTTTACGTGCGGAAATCCCTTCGGATACCCCCCCGCTGGCCAGCGGGGGTGGTTATGTCGTGTCTCGACTAAAACCGCACGGTGTCCTCCCCATGTGTCCGTTGCCGGGCACCCCGGGTAAGCCCTCGAAAGGATAACCCCAGGGTTGCCGGCGGACTTTGGCCGTATGTAATTAATCACACTAGGATGGTTTGTTCACGTTACAGAAGTTCTTGGCATTTAAAAAGGAATGTGAAAAGATGCGAAAAATGCGATACAATTTAGAACATACATAATGGTTATCTGAGAATATATTTTTTACAGCGTACGTATGTAAACCAGATCGAGAACATTTTAAGTAAAATATGTATAATTTTTATGGGACGCAGTAAAAAAATACTCGCATATAACGTTGTAGACGCATTTTTAAATTCGTTTTATTATATTCATCACCTTAAAGTTAGTAGTGTGGACTTTCAACGTGAGGTTCTCATGGGTTCAGGCCCCAACCTGGATGGTGACTTTTTTGGTATAAAATGAGATTTAAAAATACATGAAATAAACTAACATAATTATCATCTTAAGTGTATTGAAAAACAGAAGTGGCCAAGTGCGAGTCGGACTCGCCCATTAAGGGTTCCGTAGCAGCAAGTATCATAATGATGTATTTTTTTTAATTTTTATGTTTGAGTTGATTGAATGAAAGGTAAATTGCGGTTTACGATTTATGACGTATTAAAAAAAAACTACTTACTAGATCTCGTTCAAACCAATTTTCGGTGAAAGTTTACATGAAAACTACTTACTAGATCTCGTTCAAACCAATTTTCGGTGGAAGTTTACATGGTAATGTATATCATATTTTTTTTTTAGTTTTGTCACTCTCTTATTTTAGAAGATACAGGGGGCGATGGACACATTTTACCACTTTGGAAGTGTCTCTCGCGCAAACTATACAGTTTAGAAAAAATGATACTAGAAACCTCAATATCATTTTTGAAGACCTATTCATAGATACCACACACATATGGGTTTGATGAAAAACAAAAATTTTGAGTTTCAGTTCTAAGTATGGGGAACAAAATTTATTGCATTTTTTCTATTTTTGTGGGAAAATCTTAATGCGTTTCACAGAATACATCTACTTACCAAGTTTCAACAGTATAGTTCTTAAAGTTTCGGAAAAAGTGGCTGTGACATACGGACGGACAGACAGACAGACATGACGAATCTGTAAGGGTTCCGTTTTTTTGCCATTTGGCAACGGGACCCTAAAACGTATATGTGTACAATAAAGAATATTTATATGAATAAGAATTTTAACGAAATATGAAATAATTAAAAAACCGGCCAAGTGCGAATCGGATTCGCCCATGAAAGGGTCTGTAGCAGCAAGTAAGAGCTGATTCAATGAGAGGTAAATTCCGGTTTACGATTTATGACGTATTAAAAAAAAGTACTTACTATATCTCGTTCAAACCAATTTTCGGTGGCAGTTTACATGGTTTCTTATTTTAGAAGTTACAGGGGAGGGGGGGAGGGGGCAATATTAGAAAAAAATTAAATTAGAAACCTAATAGCATTTTTGAAGACCTGTCCATAGCTGGGTTTGATGAAAAAACAATATTTAACTTTCAGTTCCAAGTATGGGGGAACCCCCAAAATTTACAGTTTTTTTTTCTGTTTTTGTGTGAAAATCTTAATGCGGTTCACAGAATATACATCTACTTACCAAGTTTCAACAGCATAGTTCTTATAGTATCGGAAAAAAGTGGCTGTGACATACGCACGGACAGACAGACAGACATGACGTATCTATAAGGGTTCTGTATTTTGCCATTTGGCAACAGAACCCTAAAAATAAAATAAACCCCGACGCAAATTTATTTATAGTTAAGAACCATCTCGATCATATTGGCTTTCGAACGAAAAATCCGCATCAAAATCGGTTCATCCGTTTGAAAGCTACGATGCCACAGATAGACACACACTAACACAGACACGTCAAACTTATAACAACTCGTCGTTTTTGCATCGGGGGTTAATATAACATATCATACACCTCTGCCTACCCCTTCGGGGATACAGGCGTGAAGTTATGTTATGTTATCATAACATAACCGCTTCAGTTCGGGGTCGGTATAACTTTAATGGCCTAGAATGTTGCGGGTTCTTCATTACACAGAGCTGGGCCATTTCTCTCGTGGGAGAAGTCATTAAATTTAATGTTACGTCAGGTGTAACATTTTAATACATAACATTCAATGTGAGTTTATACTGTGATGAAGAATAAAAATCTATCTGAAAAATGTTTTATATACTTAGTTGTTTATATGACCGGTAGTTGTATAAGCAGTCTATGAAGTCACAAGCGCGTACCAACGATAAGCTTTATTGATGTCTGACCCACAAAATGAGGGGAGGCTGAGGACTAAGTTCGAACAAACGGTGTACTGGCGGTGTCCGAGATAGCTGCGGAACTCGTTTAGACTTCTTCATGAAAAGTGTTATTCGGAAGGTGACCTCATTCGGTTAGTGTGAGAGAAACTTTCGATGATACTGCACCACTCTTAAGGTTACTGACATAACTATAATTTTGGTAATTTGTAATTTTCTGTAAATTTCTGTAATGTTTTTTTTAATTGTACTGTAATACTTTATTAACAAAAAATATGGAATTGTAAATGATGGACCAAATTGCGAAGAAGTAACGACGTAAGAATGGTTACCAATAATTTTCCTTACAATGAAAGGAATATCTTAGTTCAAAACCTCTTATTGTAAAAATAATTTTTCATCTCTCCTGTTCGGAAAGCTTAATTTTCATGGGTTAGCCGAGTGGAAAGTAGCTTATTTCATCCCTAGGGGGGGAAAGTATTTGTTTTTAATTTTACGTTTCGCATTGCAGTCCACAATAGTTAAGTTACGCCATAATGCACACCTCGTGACCAACTCGATTACAATGTAACCAATAGATTCGATTTTTAAAACTTTTCTAATGTTGGCAGTATGTACGTGAATTATAACTTTTTTTCAGAATTAAAGAGAAAACAATGAAATTTGGTAAAGAATTAGCGGGAAAACGAGATTAAATATAAATAAATACCTTGTGTTAATTGTGGTTACAAATGGTTTCTAATTTCACTTTAATTTATTCTAATTTCACTTTAAATTTTGACTGATTATCAATATACCTGTTTCATTAAATATGTGTGTAGTATTTCAGTTTCCTCACATAGTCGATAAGTAAAGTAGAGTGTTTAGCAATTGGCGAACTATTGCCGATCTCACTTCGTTCGAGCTCCAGAAATATTTCAGGTGAAATGGGTAACTTTCAACCCTTGTCTAACAATCTACTATTTTTGATTAATATAAAATAAACACAAAATTTATCTAAGTATTTAGTGAACTATATTTTCTTTTTAGTGTCTGAAATGAAATGTGTAGGTGAGAATGTATCTGCTAACCTCGCTCAGTAAATTACGTTTTCTTTTTAGTACCTAGGTGAGAATGAATGCATTAACCTCGCTATCTTGGATCAGTGTTGTGACACATCATTTCCTGCCATATTTGTAAGATTCATATGGACGCTTGGATGTAGGTGTCACCCTTTCAATCGCATCATAGTTCCCTAATATCAGGAGAGCGGATATGAAATGTTGTAGCCAATAAAAATGTTTTGGAGCTGAATTTGTCAACCCCTAACAAAAGTTTCGAGCACAGATGTGGGTTTTGGTAAATTCGGTCAAAGAGGGAGAATGATAAGTTTTATTGATGACAATTTTGCTAGCCTAACATTTGGCGACTCGCCAGAAGGGATAGTGTTGTTCCACTAACGATATGGTCGTCGGGCGATTTATATTTTCAGTACTTTGTTTCGATAAATCAATTTTATTACATTGAGGCCATTGTAAACAATTTTCTAATGTTATACTAAAGTAATATTATATTGTCTGATAGAAAATACTTTATATGAACAGTATTAGGGATAGTGTCGGTTAGAAGTTTCGTGAAGTATTAAGTAACATTTTGTTGCGTATATATAAATAATGACTGTGTAACGTTAGTCCGTCCGTCCTCTGTGACGTGAAATTACAAAAGTTTGAACTAAGTGTGCATTTGCCATTTTGGATTTCTAGAATTAATTCTGACCGTGGACCGTGGACCATACTCGTGGGATATGTAATGAATACTATCAATTTAAACCAAAACAAACCGGACGATACAAACGAAAACCTTGGCGCGGACAATGGTATCCGAGATGAAGGAGTGCAGGTAGTTGGGGGTGAAGAGGAGGTGAGGCGGCGGCCTCACTCGCGGTCTGTTAAGGCCGTCTTCACTAGACCCGCTACTCCGCTACCGATAGGCGGGGAGACGGACGCGGAAATTGCGTCAGCGGCGTCAACGGCGGGTACTGACAATGAGTCAGTATCCGGCCGCATGGAGACGGAGGAGGGTCTCCGTCGGAAGCGGCCACGCTCGGGTGGACCGTCCCTTGACCGGAGCAGAAGCTCCGGGCAACGGACGATCTCCTCGAGCGAGGACGATCGGCCGGCCAAAATATTGGCCACCGCGGCGGCCAGAACGACGAAGCCGCTGATTCACGTCCCTCCACTACCCAGTGGCAGGGACCAAGGCGTCCCCGCGGCGAGGGAACTCCTCGCAGCACTTGCCCGCATAACGGACACCATAAAAGGGTCCAAAAATGTGTCGGGCAAGAAGAAGACGGTGGCGGAAAACGTCGCCGTCGCCAGGACAGCGCTGGAGGAGCTCCTTGGTAGGAGCGTCTCCGAGGAGGAGGTTAAGCTCAGGGCCCGGGTCACAAGCCTGGAAACTGAGCTGGCCAACTCCTTGGAGCAACAGCGGGTCCTCCGGGAGGAGGTCAGGCAACTGACCCAGATGGTCAGGGGACCCCCGGAGGCCCAGAAGGCCCCAAGAGCCCAGGAGGTGGCGGACCACACGAGGGCTCTTGCGCCGCCAGAGGGGGCGCCTACGTCGGCGCCAAAACCGGCGCCAAAGCCGGCCACAAAGTCGGCAACCAAGCCGGCGCTGAAAACAGCGCCTAGGACGGCGCCCATTCCGCCGCCTGAGCCTGCGCCTAGTGTGGTGCAGCTCCTGGCGGCCATCGAGAGGCGGCTTGGCGTGTTAGAGGACCGGGCTTACCGTCCCCCACTGACACGGACTGCGTCTTTCGCGGCTGCTGTCAGTGGTAAGCCCGGCCCCGCCGCCCCAGTGGCCCCAACGCCACAAGGGAAGGGGAAGAAACGCGGCACCCCCGCCCCCGCCATAACCGCCGCTCCCGCTGCACCCGAGCGTTCCTTCCTCTGAAGGAACTCCCTCCCTCTGGGAGGAATGGGTGGTAGCGGGAGCCGCCAAAAAGGCGAAAAAAGCCGCCAAAAAGGCGGCTAAGAAGGCGGCAAAAGCCGCTGCGGCGAAGGCGCCGAAGAGGCTCCGCGCCCCACGCTCCACTGCCGTCGTCCTGACGGTGACGACGGAGGGTGTGGAGAAGGGCGTGGGGTACGCCCAGGTCCTGAGGCAGGTTAAAGCCTCAGTGGACCTCAAGGCCCTCGAGATTGAGGGGGGGCTCCGGTGCAAAACAACTCGCACCGGAGCTCGCCTTCTCGAGGTCTCCGGTGCCACCAGCGGCCCCAAAGCCGACGCCCTAGCGGCCAAGCTGAGGGAGTCGCTGGATACCGAAGCCGTCCGCGTCACCAGACCCAACAAATGCGCAGGTTTGCGCATTTCGGGTCTGGATGACGCGGCCACGACGGAGGAAGTCATCTCCGCCGTCGTGGAGGCGGGCGGCTGCCCCCGTGATCAGGTGAGAGCTGGAGAAATCCGCTTCAGCTCCACCGGTCACGGCACAGCAGTCGTCAACTGCCCCGTCGCAGCGGCGCAGAAAATTGCGGACGAACGGAGCCTCCTCGTTGGGGGCTTCCTAAAGGCGCGGGTGCAACTCCTGCAGCCCCGCGAGACCAGGTGCTTCAGGTGCCTGGCCGTGGGGCATGTGGGAGTGCAATGCACAGCGGGAGACACCGTGGGGGATCGGTGCTTCCGCTGCAGTCAGCCCGGGCACAAGGCCAGTGCTTGTGATGCTCCGCCGCGCTGCTACAAATGCGTAGCGGAGGGCAAAGCGGCGGAGCACCGGGCGGACAGCAGAACCTGCGCCGCCTCGAGGCCAAAGCCCCGTTCGTCCGCAACGGGTAGCGGGGGTGCCGCTCAAGAGCGGCCACATTCGCGGCGGGATGCGGAGATGGACGTCCATTAATGGACACACCAATCCGTATCCTGCAGGCGAACATAAACCACTGCACCGGTGCTCAGGATCTTCTGTACCAGAGCATCGTGGAGTGGTCTATTAATGTGGTCGTGGTCGCTGAGCCGTACTGGGTCCACCCCGGAAGCCCGGTGGACCTGGACGGCGTAGCGACCGTCTTCGGGGGGTCCGCCGCGGACACCTCGCGCCTTGCATTCATTGCAAGGTGCAGAGGCTGTGTCGCGGCGGACTATGAGGGCTTGGCTGTCGTGGCCGTCTACTTCTCGCCAAGCCTTGACCAGTACGAGCTTGAGCTAAGGCTCGCTGAACTGGACATTGTTCTCGCTGCGTGCTGTCCTCGTCCTGTCTTGGTCCTGGGAGACTTCAACTCCTGGTCTCAGGCCTGGGGCTCCCGGGAAACCAATGACAAGGGGCGAGTACTGGAGGACTGGGCCAACACCCGTGGTCTAGAGGTCCTCAACCGGGGGAATGTCGCCACCTGGGAGCGGCGGGGGCTCAGTTCGGTCGTGGATGTCGCGTTCGCGACCCCTGCTCTCGCCCGCCGCGTCCAGGGTTGGCGCGTGGTGGAGGAGGAGGAGACGGATTCCGACCATAAGTACATTCGGTTCAACGTCTCCCCTCCAACTAACCTGCCGCCGACAATCGCGAATCCCCCGGATCCACGTTGGGCGCTCAGACGCCTGGATCGGGAGGCTCTCCTGGAGGCATCCATAGTGCAGGCCTGGATTCCGTCACCGGCCAGGCCTGCCGATGTCGACGCAGAGACGGAATGGTTCAGGAGAGCCATGTCGCATATCTGCGATGCGGCGATGCCTAGGGTTAAGCCCGGCCCGGCCAAGAAACAGGTGTACTGGTGGTCAGCGGAGATCGCACAGCTGCGAGCAGCGTGCGTGACCGCTCGCCGCCAGTACACCAGGTTTCGCCGGAGGCGTCGCCGACCAGATGATGCGGCAGCCCGAGAGGCGGAGCTGTATGAGGCGTACAAGGGGGCCAAGAGGACCCTCCAGGAAGCCATAAAGCAGGCCAAACGGCGGGCCCGCGAAGAGCTGCTGGAGTCTCTGGAGCAGAACCCATGGGGGCGGCCTTACCTTGCGGTCAGGGGCAAAATCCGCCCAAGGGCGCCCCTACTGACCCAGAGCCTCCAGCCGGAGCGGCTGGAGGGGATACTGGGCTCCTTGTTCCCAGCGAGAGCGGAGGAGCATGTCCCTCCGCGTATGGCTCCGCCTCAGGCGCCTGACGCCCATAATAGCGAGAGCGATGTGCCCGAAGTCAGGGAGAGTGAACTGGGGGTAGCAGTGCTCCGGCTTAAAGCCCGGAAATGCACTGCCCCCGGACCCGACGGCATTCCAGGCCGAGCATGGGTCCTGGCCCTGGAGGAACTAGGGCCTCGACTGGTGGCGCTCTTTAGCGCATGCCTCGAAAGGGGCCAGTTTCCAAAGGCTTGGAAGACGGGGAAACTGGTCCTTATCCGGAAGGCGGGGCGGCCGGTGGACCAGCCATCCGGTTACCGGCCGATCGTGTTGCTCGACGAGGTGTGCAAGCTCTTTGAGCGGATTATTGCAGAGCGCCTCGTCGAGCATCTCACGAACGTGGGGCCAGATCTGGCGGACAACCAGTTCGGTTTCCGCCGGGGGCGCTCCACCGTGGAAGCGATCATGCGCGTTAGGCACCTGGCGGAGGAAGTAGTCTCGCGGGGTGGGGTGGTGGTGGCGGTGTCTCTCGACATCGCCAACGCCTTCAACACCCTACCCTGGAGCTGCGTTAGGGAGGCGCTCGCGTATCACGGAGTGCCTCCTTACCTCCGCCGCATTGTCGAGGCATACCTATCCGAGAGGGCCATAGTTTACCCGAGCTGGCTAGGGCCAGGGCGGCGAGAAGTGTCGTGCGGTGTTCCACAGGGGTCGGTCCTAGGGCCACTCCTGTGGAACATCGGATACGACTGGGTGCTTCGCGGTACGTTGCTCGAGGGTGTCAGCATAGTGTGCTATGCTGACGACACCCTCGTTATGGCGCGGGGAGCAACGTACCGAAGCGCGGCACTGAAGGCCACGGCAGGGGTTGCTCAAGTCGTGGGTCGAATACGGCGGCTGGGACTCGAGGTGGCTCTCCACAAATCCGAGGCTATGTGTTTTCACGGGCCTCGGAGGGGGCCACCTGCGGGAACCAGCATAACCGTAGGGGGCGTAAGCATCGGCATCGAGCCCACGATGAAGTACCTTGGGCTCGTACTCGATAGCCGATGGGACTTCGGACCTCATCTCCGAAGTCTGGTCCCGAAACTGAGGGGGGCTGCGGCCGCGCTATCGCGGCTGATGCCCAACGTTAAGGGACCCAACGCCCCCACTAGGAGACTGTACCTGGGGATCGTGCGAAGTATGGCCCTATACGGGGCCCCCGTATGGGCGGAGACTCTGGCGGCCCGCAACGTGGCTGTTCTTAACAGCCCGTTAAAGGCGATGGCCGTCAGAGTCATCAGGGGGTATCGCACGATCTCCGTCGAGGCGGCATGTCTCCTAGCTGGGACCCCTCCATGGGACCTGGAAGCGAGAGCCCTTGCGCTGCTGTACCAGTGGCGCAAGGAGGCGCTGGAGCGGGGCCATAGGCCGGAACCCCGAGAAATCAGGGCTCAGCGGTCCCTGCTCCGCCAGGAACTCATGGAGACATGGAGGGTGCGACTTGAGCACCCAAGGTGGGGGGAATCCACCATTGCGGCGGTGAGACCGATCATGAAGGAGTGGTTGGAGAGGGACCATGGGGACCTCTCCTACCGGATGTGCCAGATGGTTACCGGACACGGGTGTTTCGGTAAGTATCTGTGGCGCATCCACCGGGAGACAACGCCGCAGTGCCAGCACTGCGAGGATCCTGGCGAAGACACGGCGCTCCACACGTTGGTGGAGTGCCCTGCGTGGGCGAGTCAACGCCGGGATCTCGTTGCGGTCCTGGGCGTGGACGTTCTCTCGTTGGAGACCATGGTGAGGGCCGTGGTCTCCGACGGGAGCAAGTGGCACGCCGCCGCCTCTTTCTGCGAGCAGGTAATGCGCGCGAAAGAGACGGCGGAGAGGGAGCGGGAAAGAACCCTGCCCCCCGAGTTTCGCAGTCTGCGGCGAGGACGCCGCAGACTCATCTACGCCCAGGACTACCGACCTCCATGATCGGGGCCTGAGGACGGCAGTTGGCCGACTCGCCGTCCTTACAGAAGCAGGCCGTGGCGGAGGCGTGTCGTGTGTGCCCTACACACGCCTGCCAACTCACCGAAGCGGGATAAAACCCGACCCCACCAGGCGAGGCCGCGAAGGCGGCCAAAGTCCGCCGGCAACCCTGGGGTTATCCTTTCGAGGGCTTACCCGGGCTGCCCGGCAACGGACACTTGGGGAGGACACCGTGCGGTTTTAGTCGAGACACGACATAACCACCCCCGCTGGCCAGCGGGGGGGTATCCGAAGGGATTTCCGCACGTAAAAAAAAAAAAAAAAAAAAAGTCACTGGATTTTAGTTTAAGCTAACTGAGAATATATAGAAAGCTTTTAAATGGTTTAACTATTTTTAAAAGTTGCTATCGCTGTGAAACGAGCTCTACAGACGGATTAAAACCTTCCAACAGTAAAGTGTTTGTTCTCGTTTCGGTTAAAATCCCGCATCGCGTTCATTCGAGTGCGACACACAACTTGGCTGACGTCTGTCCGCACTCTTAAATACAGAACATTTCAAATCTCCATTGTACCCATGTTGGAACTTTTACGAAACATTGGGATGCCAAAAGCCTTTGCGGTAGAAGGGTAGCAGATTCTTAAGTAGGCTTATTGTTTTTATTTGTATGCCAGAAGTTTAGATTTGTATGGTCAACATAATAGATTTTTTGATTATAAATCAACAAAAATACAAAATTGAATACAATACGTTAGGGTCAAATCAACAACATGACCCGAGGGGACCATTTCGAAACCGGAGATGGCCCAGGGTCAGTCGGGGTGCGAGGGATATGCTCTATGGGCAACCTGGTACACCCAGCCGGGGTGTACCCGGCGTTTTAAGACCCGAGACGGCGGGCGTTTTTAGTCGGTTCAAGCCCGACATAACCGCCCCCGCTGGCCGGCGGGGGGGTATCCGAAGGGATTTCCGCACGATACAAATTTTCTATTATTCTGGTTGTATTATCAATGCAAATGCATCTTCTTTCTTTATTTTTGAATTTTAAAAATGCGGCGAGAATGGCTTCAATCGTTTAGTTCAGATTATACTTATATTCAAACAACTATACTGCCCTTTAATTATTATAATGTTTATTTATTATCACAGCACTATTCATAATGTAAGTTTAATATAGATAAAAGATTTGACTGGAATGATGGAGGTACAAATAAATCGTAACAATTTATAGTGACTGAAATGGAGAATTAAATTGTCATCGTTGGGAATTATCTATATGGACCAGGTTGTTTTTGTTTTTTTTTTTATATTTACATACATACATACATAAACTCACGCCTATATCCGCGAAAGGGGTAGGCAGAGGTGCTAGCACCCACATTTCGCCAGTTTATGTTTAGGTCCCAATGTAATAGGTGGCGAGCCTATTGCCATTAACCGGGCACTTATAAACCTGCGATAAATACACACATAACTTCGAAAAGCATCGAAAAGTCATTGGTGTGTGCCATGGTAAAACCTGGGATCGAACCCGAGACCTCGTCTCAGCAGTCCATTACCAATACCACTAGGCTACCGCGGTTATTTTTTTATATATATTACCTCGTCTGATGGTAAGCTGAAGGTAAAGTCTCAGGAATAAGGGTCACCATTACATACACGTACCATGTTAACAATGGTGGCACTCAGCTTGATGGCCTCATCAACAGAGGATTGTCGTAGCAGCACCGCGTGACATCCACCGGTCCCACTAGTGCTGCGACCACAATCCCCCTGCTCAGCTATGCACTTGCTGACCCCTGAACGCAATCAAACCGAAATTGGATTTAGTCCATTGAAAAGTTACATTTGTGGTTGCGTTTTTTAGAGGACGCAATTTTATTTTTTTGATGTGTAGGGGGGGTCAGTGTAAAGCTAAAACCAAGTTTGTGGGGTCGCCACCCTTGTCGAACGGCCGCCATCTTGAAAATAGGGGTTGAAATGGTTTTTACGATATATCTCTTAAACTAGGATGGAGGATAAGCAGGATGCATTAGGTGTTTTCTGCGATCTATCCAGAGCCTTCGATTGCGTCCACCATGATACATTGGTCAGGAAATTAAATTATTACGGAATAAGGAACAAGGCTCTCGACCTTTTGACTTCTTATTTAAACAATAGAATTCAGAAGGTCGATGTGAACGGTACACGTTCGGTAGGATCTTTGGTTTCGATGGGCGTTCCACAGGGTTCGATACTTGGACCATTTTTATTTTTAATTTATATAAATGACCTCCCTTACTACGTAAGGGATAAAAATAGTATTGTTTTGTTTGCTGATGATACTTCCTTGATATTTAAAATTAAAAGACAATTAGATAATTATGACGAAGTGAACAAAGCAATCTCACGAGTGGTTCATTGGTTTAATATAAATAATCTTTGCCTTAATGAAAAAAAAACCAAATGTATTAAATTCACCTTACCTAATGTTACACAGGTGGAAACCAATGTACAACTTAATGGACAGTTGTTGAGCCTTGTGGAATCAACCGTGTTCTTAGGTTTAAGTATCGATGCTAAATTACAGTGGGGATCACATATCGAAAAAATAGCTAGTAGGTTAAGTTCTGCTACCTACGCTGTGAAAAAGATTAGGACTTTTACAGACATAGATACCGCTAGAATAGTTTATTTCAGTTATTTCCATAGTATTATGAGCTATGGCATTCTCCTTTGGGGTAATGCCGCAGATTTAAATACAATCTTTGTACTGCAAAAGCGGGCGGTGCGGGCAATTTATAAGTTGGGCCCAAGAGTCTCCCTCCGAGAAAAGTTCAAAGAAATAAACATTCTAACTGTAGTTTCCCAATATATTTTTGAAAATCTTTTGTATGTTAGAAGAAACATTTCCAATTTTTTAAGGCTTTGTGATATACATAACGTAAATACTAGACATAAAAACAATCTTGTGGTTTGTAATAGTCGACTCCACAAGATTAGTAATTCCTTTCAGGGTAACTGTATACGCTTCTACAACAAGCTTCCTAGTGAAATGAAGAATCTACCTCTTCATAAATTTAAAAGCCAAATTAAAAGTAAACTCTGCCAAAAAGGCTACTATAAAATTCAAGACTATTTAGACGATAAACAAGCTTGGATATGAACTGTTTGCTCTCTCTCTATGCTACTCAAATGGAATATTGTACTTAGGTTAAGTAAATATGTTTGTAAATAGACCAAAAAAAAACAGCCCGCTGAGTTTCTTGCCGGAGTCTTCTCAGGACAGGGCCGCGTTTCGAACCGGTGGTCCATTTGCCAAACATTAGATTATTTATTTTTTTATGACGTTTTGTAAGTGCCTTATTAATGGTCTATGCAGAATAAATGGTTTTTGACTTTTGACTTTGACTTTGACTATTTATCTGATAAAAAAAAATTGTTAACATTTTTTGTTGCAAATTAAATTCTCTACAACTTTGGTACAGTAACATTTTGTCGTAGAACTATGAATAAAAAAGTTATAAGCGAAAATTTTCAGAAACTTTTTTTATCTCTTTATACGGTGGTAATAAAGATGATAATTCTCTTGACAGCCTAAGATACAAACAATTTGCCAAGGCAGTGACAAAAAGCACATTTAACTTATCTTCACTTCCTCCAATACAATACACAGGTCGCTTTCATTCTTTCCGAGTCTACCATCAGGTCCAGTCGTGGCTTGATAATAATAATGATCTTGAAGACTGGGGCTGGAAAAACATGTGGAAAATTATTGATGCCAGTGCAGAGCTCTAAACCTCCAGCAGCCCCTGAGCTTCCAAAATTGATCTTTTGCAAGTGCAAAGGAAACTATGGATCAATGTGTGGATGTCGAAAAGCAGGGCTGAAATGTTCTGCAGTGTGCTTCCATTGTTCTGGAGAGACTTGCAGCAACGTAATGAGGCTCTCAGAATTAATAAATGAAAATGACTTTGATGATGAACCGCCGACATTAACACCCCTTCCTTCTCCAGTTCTCCCACGGATATTTAATTCAGAAAGCCGATCAGATGCTGAGCCGCAGCCTGGTCCATCGAAAAGACCGAGGACGGAGTAGTTCAAATTTAGAAAATCACCGTGGATTATGCCTATTGGGGATACCACGTACAAAAAAACGCGCCTCCAGACTCTTCCTCGTGTGTGGTGGGGAAAAGAGTCAATAATTAATTATTAATAATATTGCAAAATTAATAATTTAAAAAATTATAATAACAAAATAAAAAAGAAAAAACAAAGGTTACTGGACCAAAGTCGTAGAGAATTTAATTAGCAACAAAAAATGTTAACAATTTTTTTTTATCAGATAAATAGTTTAAGAGATATATCGTAAAAACCATTTCAACCCCTATTTTCAAGAAGGCGGCCGTTTGACAAGGGTGGCGACCCCACAAACTTGGTTTTAGCTTTACACTGACCCCCCTACACATCTAAAGAATAAAATTGCGTCCTCTAAAAAACGCAAGGTTAGGCCTAAAAAATGTAACATTTCAATGGACTAATTACTATGGAGAGTTTTTCGCAATCGTGCACGATGGTACCTACCCGGCCGAATTTTGTGACAAATTTGTGTCATCAAATTTCTACCACCAGTTAAATATTTGTTATAAATGAAAGCTTTCAATTCTCTATATATTTTACACTGTCAGTGATTTTTTGTTTTATCAGCTGCACTAACAGCGCGGCTTACTCGTATAGGATTGACTATAGACTTAACTGTGCCAACGTAAATCTATTATCGACATGGGCACTCAATATATATATATATAGGGTATAATATGGGTATTCAATAGTTTATTCAGAATAGGGATCCAGCATGGAAGCTGTATTGAAATAAACTATTTTAAACAGACTTTATCGCGATTAATTTGGTATTCTTTTATTATTAACACTGAACATGGCGTTACCGTTACTTTTCAGCAGCCATGGTCACGGGGAGAGTCTCTTCATAACAATGGTCAAATAAATCGCGATTGAATCCATTAAAAATAGTTTTATTTCAATGTGTGGTATTCGCATAAACTTAAAACAATGTCATGGAAGCAATATTTCGATTACTACAGAACAATAAGCAGCATTAAATGTAAGACATAGTTTTCAGACGCTTTGTTTTTCCTCGACCTACGAAGGAAAATAAAACTTCTAAACACTAAAAGAGCTAGCGGCTGGAACGTCTATTTTATTTATTTGCAGCGCTTTATCTTGTGTAACATTGCCTCTTACAACTGAAGCACTACAGCGACGCAATACAATGTGCATTTTCTATCATAAATGTGCCGGTCAACCTGGGACGTAGCACCCTCTCACTAAATAATAACTCTTACTTCCCATCCTCTTCTTTTTCGCATTGTCCTGGAAAATATGATTTTTCAGACCACCTCCACACACGGCAATGCGTCAGTTATATTTCTGATATTAAGAGCGTTCAAAGGCTACTACTTACTGCCGTATCCTAGTTTACTATCTTATTAGTAAAAGAAAAAGCATTTAACGTACTTCGAGATGTTTGCAAGAAGGTTAAGCTTCATTATTCAACAACATCTCTGGCACTTGAACTTGGAAACGCTGGCAACCAAATAATCAAAATGTGTGTTACATTGTGATACACGCCATCTAATCTTTAATAAAATGTGCGCACAAACAAGACACAGTAACGCGTTTTATCGGTATTATGTTTGCGAAGGCGTCCCTGCGCCGTACGCATTTTGTAGTATTTGCTCACGCGCCTGCATCAGATTTTATCCGTCGAAGCAGGTGTTATACCATCCAGGTTTTATGTTCTACTGAGTTCTTGACATTGCTTTCTTTATTATAAAGCCAATTTTTATAAATAAAATATTTTCTGCCCAAAATTAAGGGCGTTCGTGAATTACTATGTCTTATTTTCAAACGGTGGTAGTGATACGACTAAGACCAGACTTTTTCTTCTGGACTTCAACGGAGTTCGAGCCCTTAATCTTTAAAATTAAAAATAAAAATATATTAATCTTTAGTGATAATATTAGAATAATATTAAGTAATCTGTGGTTATATTTACAAAAGCCATTAAAGCTGTTTACACAATAGATAGGTAGCGTATGTACGCGACTGCAGCATGATGCTATGCATTTCATGGTTTGGTGTATGGCAAATATTATATTCATGATCCCCATAGCGTTTTCCAGGTGACGCCCAAAGTTTGTACTTTGGAGCCCGAGGTCCACTTGGTGGTTAAATTTTTTTGGGAGCAGCTGCCTTTGCCAACCATGACAGGAAAAGCCTGCGCCAGAGCCTCGTCCGTTTAGAAGATGCATCGATTTGCAGTTGAGGTTGGTTTGGGCCTCAGCGACGTTTGTAGGGCCCTGCACACTCTAGTAGGTATATTGCGACATAAGCGTAAACATTCATTTAAAACCATCCTCACCGCCAAACCATAATAGAGTCCACGCCGACCTATGTATTTATACATTTGGGTAAAAATAATGCGCAATGGGTAACTTGATATAGGTTACGCTAAGTGATACTGTGCCGCAGACACATTAACGACACATGAGTTGCTCTCACAGCGGCAGAGTACGCAATTCACTGACGGATTTTAGGTGCGGATAATGCTCCGAAAAATCCACTGTTCGTCTTAATATTTTTACACTAGATTTTTTTTAAATGTTTGTGGCGTTATTAGGATTCCGGTTACCCTTAGTATAAATAAATAAATAAATATTCTACGACGTTCTACACAGCGCTTTCTAGACCTAAAGTAAGCATAGTTTAACTAGCTTGTGTTATAGGTTCCAGATTGCAGATAAACATACTTATATTTTTTTTTTTGTAAATACATACATATTATACATAGCATTGACGTTAATCATTTAGTATGATAATATAATCATCGTTATTTTTTCTAGGTCGTGATTTTATGCGATTCAGGGGCACAAACCTATCATGACTAACATGAGCGTGTGAATACCACACGTTCACAAATCATGAAAAGTTAAGGTTATAATGGCAAAATGAATGATCAATAGTTTATCGTATCGCTTGAATAAATATGACCGATGGTCTTTATACTTATTTGTACTTTATACTTACGGAACGTCTTTCTATGAGGAGGGAGAATTTTCTTGTTGAGTAGTAAATTCAAGACTGTACTTATGTATTTAAACCCATACTTCAACAATACTCGACAGAAGTAAGTGTTATCCATCCACCTTCTAACCTTAGGTCAACCCGTAGTATGATCGTCATGAAAATTTGTACACATAAGTAATATGTCAATAAATGTGGTCCGTACCTTCATAATAAATACTTGACGTAACGCAGCGAATGCGTTTATTATAGTTCTAGACTATTTTAACTTACAGAAAAACCAAGCCACAGAAGAATTTGGCTTGTGTAGAAATGTAATGAATAATCACGAACCAAAAATCAATTCTATACCCAATTAGGAAACTTATTATGCAAAAACACAGGCCTCATCTGCTTTACACAGAGAGAACACGATACTTACGCGTTCTAAGCCGCAAACTTGAAATGGAAATAGGTAAACTTTGAAATAACTAATTGCCTACGTATCTCTAGCTGAAATTCCTTCTATTGAGTCGGTTGTTGGTTGTATTGTTTGAAACTTACTTATAGTTCTGAGAACCAAATGATGGAACAAACTTTAACGCCCAAGTCTTCCTATTATTTATCAGAACAAATCATAGCTTCAAACTCAGATAGGATTTTTTTTACATTTAAACGTTTTATGTTCTTTGTAAAGAATGTAGTGGACAAGAAATGTATAAATTTAGGTTCTTGTCTGTAGTAAAATAAATATAACTGAGAGGCGATTTTGAGTGTAACATAAATTATCTTAATTAACTACACTGTTTGATAGATCCTGACTTCATATACGAGTAGTTTAACTACTTAGTGGCCATATGGCAATACAGTAGGCATGAATTCCAATAGAGCTTTTTTCTAAAGATTTTAGATCGGAAAAAGAGAACATCTAGGACGGGACTCGAACCCGCGACCAGTCCCTTACAGGGGGAATGCTCTGACCAACTGAGCCACCTAGACACGTCCCAGATATTCGAAATTCTCCGATACATTATACGTCTTAAGGCGACGTTGTAGCCATCTACCGTATTTCTTGCGAACTACGGAAACAATGAATAACTTTACAGTCATTTTTAAACATTGTTTTTTGATGACTCCGCCTAATTAATTCAATTAAATTTTTTAAGCATTTTGTATGCTTACTTTTTTCTAAAGATTTTAGATCGGAAAAAGAGAACATCTAGGACGGGACTCGAACCCGCGACCAGTCCCTTACAGGGGGAATGCTCTGACCAACTGAGCCACCTAGACACGTCCCAGATATTCGAAATTCTCCGATACATTATACGTCTTAAGGCGACGTTGGAGCCATCTACCGTATTTCTTGCGAACTACGGAAACAATGAATAACTTTACAGTCATTTTTAAACATTGTTTTTTGATGACTCCGCCTAATTAATTCAATTAAATTTTTTAAGCATTTTGTATGCTTACTTTTTTCTAAAGATTTTAGATCGGAAAAAGAGAACATCTAGGACGGGACTCGAACCCGCGACCAGTCCCTTACAGGGGGAATGCTCTGACCAACTGAGCCACCTAGACACGTCCCAGATATTCGAAATTCTCCGATACATTATACGTCTTAAGGCGACGTTGGAGCCATCTACCGTATTTCTTGCGAACTACGGAAACAATGAATAACTTTACAGTCATTTTTAAACATTGTTTTTTGATGACTCCGCCTAATTAATTCAATTAAATTTTTTAAGCATTTTGTATGCTTACTTTTTTCTAAAGATTTTAGATCGGAAAAAGAGAACATCTAGGACGGGACTCGAACCCGCGACCAGTCCCTTACAGGGGGAATGCTCTGACCAACTGAGCCACCTAGACACGTCCTAGATGTTCTCTTTTTCCGATCTAAAATCTTTAGAAAAAAGTAAGCATACAAAATGCTTAAAAAATTTAATTGAATCCAATAGAGCTTGTTAAATAATTCGGGTGTTTGTGATTAGTGTGATTGCAGTACAATAGGATTTATTAAAAGTATGTTTAAAGGTTTAGGTGCGATTGTGTTATATATATATATAGAAAAAGTAAGCCTACAAAATACTGAAAAAAAAAATTGAATAAACTAGATTACTTAGACGACTGCTTGTATAAGCGATATTTTATCAAAAAAACCTATTCACCAACCAAAATACAGTGCTCTGATTGATGGCACCTATCTAACTGAACTTTTCTTTTGTTCTGTTAGTAAAAATCTACCTCCATAGACCATACGATTCAGGGAAATCACGACAATTATGCGGAGGTCAGCGTCGGATACATATCATTAGACTGCCGAAACCGCGGCGTACGATATAGACATTATAATCTAAGTAGATTAACCTGCTTATTTTAAATCTTAATTTAATTTAAATGCAAAAGAAATAATCTTTACTATTATAAAGATAGGGTTTAAAATTTAGTATGTCTTGCTATAATTTTAATTCTATTAATGATGGATGTCTTGCCTATTCATCGCTGTTACTGTTTTATTCCTACTCGTTATAAGCTCATTTTTATAATTCCAACGAGTCTAACCAAGTCATTATTATGTAATTCTAAGTTTTAATGGGGACGCGGTCCCAGACAAGATGGGGATTGTAAATGTGGAATAAAAAAAAAAACTAGGAAATAAATTAGAAAAGTTTGAAGACTCATGATTGTTCGGGGAAATTGCTGGGATAAGTATATATGACTATAAATTACTAGATTCTAATCTTTAGACCAAAATAATATTATTACCAAGTGAACATTTCTCAAAACGTGCCACGTCAACATACTAACCCACCGAGAGACGAATATCCAACAACCAGTGGGATCTGAGCCTATCTGAAGATGTTATTACCATTTTAATTGACACAACATAATATTATATTCCAAACATAACATGTTGTATCGGTTGAAATGGTACTATTTGGTGTTTATATGCATGATTTCAAATCAATAGAAGTCACAATTAATAAATTAAATAGTTAAACTAAAGTAAACTAAAACTAAATAATAGTTAATAGAAGTTGAAGACCAGCATGGGGTCGGTTAATGTCAGAAAAAAAATGTCAGTAGTGGTGTAAGGATTTCCACCACCACCATGTCTACTGTAGGGTCCTAGCTGTTATTATCTGTTCTGATGTCCTAGATGGTTAATACGACTTTTACCGGTGGGGTGAAACCCGTTGGGGTTCCCACGAGCTTCACCCCACCGGTGCGAGCGGGAGGAGCGAGGTGTATATGTCGGAATCGAACTGACTAAAACCGACGTGAGGTGTCGTTCCCAAGCACCCATTGCCAGGCACCCATTGCCAGGCACCCCGGGTAAGCCCTTAAATACGACTACGACGAATGAAGGGTTAATACGACTGATACATCTTGTACTGTTTGTATAATTATGTCATTGTGACCTTGGATATTTTTTCTAATCAGGTATAGGCCACTGGGAACCAAACAAAACGAAACTAAGTGCATTTCGCGCCTTTTGATACTTCAGTTCACATCGTGAACTATTGAACTAAACTTGCCAGAGGCAGCAGTGCAAACTTACGAGTGGCGAGCGAAAATTAGTTTATTTCGATTCGTTTTAAGCATTATAAATAAAGTGTAGAATGGGCTTCAAAGTGAACAGGTTTTACTTGAAAAATGTCCTAGACGTTTTAGATGTCCTTACTTCTCTCTAAAATATATGTACATAGAGAGAAACAAGCTTACAGGGCAATTTATTATCTACATAAGATGGCCAATCGCAATAACAAATATTTGTTTTTTACACTCTATTTACAGACTGTCGATATATTCTCGGACTCGTGGATATGACAATGTATCTTTGTCATGTCCTTGTTTTTCCTTAACAAGAAGTGACGCGTAACTTGGGAGCTGGCAGTTGGCATTGACGTTAGCTGAACCGATCTGTGAGATCGGTCAGCTAACTTGTGTGTAATACAGCTAAACAACACAATATCCCCACATCTGAGTGCGTCCCTGTAATTACATAAGTTTCCTTTGTTGAACCAGGCATGGCATGTTCTCATTATTATATTATATCAGTCTAAAGTTGGAATGCAAAATCTATTTCTGTAGTGAAGTTATTTATTTTATTTATAACTTACTATTGATGATTTATATTTTTGTGATTTAAATTCAATTGATATGGTCATATTGGTCATAATACGTTTCAAGATATTATTTATGATAAGTGTGATGATATATGTTTACAAAATCGTAACAACAAGTGCACCTTTCAGGATATAGTCAGTGTAGTGTATCGAAATAGAGGTAATCTTACTCTGAAACAAGGGAAAAGTGAAGACGAATCCAGGGTAGTTGCCGTAAGTAGCGTTTCACAGAATTGATGCCAACTGAGATGATTTTACCCGTGACATCCGTCTGTGTGGCGACTCGTTCAGAAAGTCAAAGGTCCCATTTATTGAAGTGAAAACTTCTTTAGCGGCGTTGTTCACTTTTTTTGTAATAGGTAAAAAGATTAAACTCGCGTCAGTAATCACGTGACCTGATCGTAAGACAATAAACATAGAAGCACTAATTTCACACTGTACTTAACAACCTTGTTCGTCTAATGACTGGTCGTTGACTTCGTCAAGACAGACATCGATTCCAACCGAGGCCCAAGAAACACTTTTTGGCATCATGTAAGTTTTTGTAATATTTATTCTATTTTGTGCCATAAATTATTGATATAAAATGGAAATTAAACAAAGTGCATCTATTAATGAAAAAAGTGACGAAGAAATAGCGAAAGAAAATGAGTGAGTACTTTATAAATATATTGGCGATGATGGTTCTGATATTAATGATGGTGAAAAAGTCGTTGAAATTATGGATGGAAGTTGATTTTTCTGAGAGATAAACTTTTAATGTAAAATAATTGTTATAATAGTTAGTTTAAATAGTTCTGAAGTGTTAAATTTTTAATGTAATATAAATTGTAATGTTTGTGTACGATAGCGCAATAAATGAATATTGTATGTTACCACATAAATGATACTACTTTTATACTGATAATTAAAGCAATTAGTGCAAAATTATTCCCTAACCATTAAAAAATATCAAAAATGCACAACGTTAATATTCAAGTTTTCACTTCTGCCGGCACTCCCGGAGTGCAACCCGTCGTTTTTAGGGTTCCGTTGCCAAATGTCAAAAAACGGAAGCCTTATAGATTCGTCATGTCTGTCTGTCTGTCCGTCCGTATGTCACAGCCACTTTTTTCCAAAACTATAAGAACTATGCTGTTGAAACTTGGTAAGTAGATGTTTTCTGTGAACCGCATTAAGATTTTCACACAAAAATAGAAAAAAAAAGCAATAAATTTTGGGGGTCCCCATACACAGAACTGGAACTAAAAAATATTTTTTTCATCAGACCCATACGTGTGTGGTATCTATGGATAGGTCTTCAAAAATGATATTGATGTTTCTAATATCATTTTTTTCGAAACTGAATAGTTTGCGTGAGAGACACTTCCAAAGTGGTATAATGTGTCCCCCCCCCTGTAACTTCTAAAATAAGAGAACGATAAAACTAAAAAAAATATATGATGTACATTACCATGTAAACTTCTAACGAAAATTGGTTTGAACGAGATCTAGTTAGTAGTTTTTTTTTAATACGTCATAAATCGTAAACCGCAATTTACCTTTTATTCAATCAACTCAAATATACAAATTAAAAAAAAACACTATTATGTTACTTGCTACTACGGAACCCTTAATAGGCGAGTCCGACTCGCACTTGGCCGCTTTTTTTTTTACTCAATACACATTATACAATACACGGTAATATCCCTTAACCTCGCCTAATAGTAAGCTGTAAGTTAGGTCTAAAGAATTAATACATATATGCCAAAAAATGCTAAAAGGGTCGTCGGTTGACGGCCTCGAGACGGCCTAGTGTACCTAAAGTGTTACACTGTAAAAACTATTAAATTCTTTGAGACTTGTATTTCTTTAACCTTGAAATCACAATTGTGGTCAATATGAAATTCAATAATTACATAATCATGATACAAGTAATGTGTTTCAACGTCCTTAGCTTGAAATGTATCTACACCATACAAAGCAAAAACCAAATAATTCTTTATTACGCTTGTGTACTTACTTTTGCTGCGCGAGAGAAGTTATATTTCAAAAAAACAACAACATTATTTATTCTCTGGAAGTATTTATATACAGGAAAACCGCCCGGAAACAATCTACCCACACGTACCCACAACATTATAGTGGCCAGAGTTGACGGCTTAAAATCGCCTCGTTGCTTGCAGCGTGAAGACATTATTCTGCCGTTTTCGGCGGGGGACAAGGTACACACGTATAGCACACAATCGAAGTATTTCGAAGTTTTCACGCATACTTATGATCAGAAATTTCGTATGCCGTCACCTGATTGGTCGCCTACTTTACCGACGTGACCAAAGTACCATAATGACACTCAAATATGTCAAACCTCTGTACCACGAGACTCTTTTATTATCAAATCATCGCTTACGAGGTGATGTAAATTTTTGTTTATAAGCAATAAATAATTAAAAACACTCACATATGAAGTGAAATACCATCTTTAACCAAATTTAATGTGCTTGAACAACTTTTACACTGTACTGTGTCACTACCCAAGTAACTATTATAATATTTGTCGGAGCTCTGAAGAGTGAAGCGCGAAAAAAAATTTACAGATTTCCATACAAATATACGTTAGTAGCATATAGATAGTTAAAAAAAATTCAAAACTAATTGTTGAGCACTTTTTGCATCAAAATTATATACGAAGCAACTCTAGAATTTATTTGTAGGACTTTAAGGTCAAACTATGAAGTATGGATGCATTTCAATAATATACACTATATACCGACTAAACCGTACTAAATCACTAGTCGGGTGGGTAATACCGTCGGGAAATGGTTTAAAGAGACCGGCTAAGGCCGGCTTGCTTCGATTTATCGTAAAAAACACTGATTGTATTTCAACACAATAGGTTTTAATAATGCTATTTAATGTTCCATTACATGTAGTCCTGTTTTTGTAACTAAAGAATTAATAGGTGTCACTATGCCGTCAACAAGCTAATTGGAAACAACGGTTAATAAAATTAATAATATTTACTGATAAAGCATATATTTATTAACCATTATTCATTATTATTATTATGTAGTCACTTATGTTCGAGATTTTGCCATATATACCAGCTTCATTTTTGTGGTCTCTAACTACGGGACAATAAAGAGAGGTGCAGAAGACCGTTCTCTTCGAACTTTTTACGAATAATTTTTCGTAAAAGAAACAACTTGAGTGAAAATATAATTCAGTTAACAGAATAGTATGAAATATCTTATTTTAGTTAAGGATTTAAAAAAAAAACGCTTTCAAAAATTCTAGAAAATAATTTATAGTGATTACTGAAAAAGCACTTCTTTAAACGTTTGAATTCTAATTGCTACGAATTCGCTCATGTTCTTTAGATGTTAAACTTCAAAATGGAGGTGGCTTAGTTAAGTTTAAGTCATTTTATAAGGCTACCTAAGGCGGCAAAGCACTCAATTTATTCAGCAAATGGGTCTCTACGGACTAATTTGCACATGAAGTCAAGTTAAATATGTCTAAAAGCACGTCGCAATATAGCCTTCGTATAAAAGAAAGAAAACACAAGTTTTCCGCCCTATTATTCTTTCTGCTTTTTATTTAATACAGCAGGCAATCTAAATTGCTATAATTATGTTGGTTGCTTATCCAAAGCATTCTACAGAACAACACCTAAGATTTGCAGATAAACTCTGTGAGGTGAGCTTCACATTATTATTTTTAACTTTTGAGGTTAACCCGTTACGATATAAACTTTTTATATTTTTTTCCTGCAAGTTAATTAATTTCATTGTAGAGAACTAGAAACTTACTTGTCATAAATATTGGAGGTTCAGGAAAAAATCAGTTATCGATTTCTTTTTTTATCAACGGTAGTACCGATATTACCGTGGGTGTGTAATACACATCTGCCTACCCCTTCAGGGACACAGGCGTGAAGTTATGTTACCGATATTATATTAGATGTATAGTTAAATGTGACTCGTTTAAAAATCTCAGAAGCCTACAATAAAATCATTCATCAATGTCAACATGTATCTGAGTAATCTTCACCATTAATCATATACATATTTTAACTAAGTAAGCTTTTCATACAAAACCGCAGTTAGTAAGTCTACATAAATTCAAATATGCGGGCGCCCTATATTCAATATTCTTTCAAAGAATTTTCTGGTCGAAACTGGGACTCCATTTGAAATTCTAATCAGCGCAACGCTTTTTGCTTGAATAAACTGCCAGCTACCAGCTTGTAAGTCGACCATCATCTCTGATAAATTAGACTAGTAGTGGATAACCGTGCGTACTCTGGTCGTTCTATTGATTAGTTTGAACCCTATAAATCACTTACAATACGCATCTCATCAGAAAACTTTTTACACGGGTGGATTAAGACTGGTATCCAGCGGATTTATCCCAAAATCTGTTGTAGTAGGTCGGTTGGTTGGCTCACTTCCAAATGGTATCCCACTATTAACCGTGCCTTAATTTTCTTTTCGACTAGAATTATATGGTCCATGATAGAATTGAAAAGTTTTATCAAACTCATTTGTCGATCCTCTCCGACTCCAAAAGTATACTATTGAGATATTGAAAGGGTTACATAAGTATTACTTTTGTTATTCTGTAACACTAAAGACTGTCAAAAACATTTTTGATTCGTTTGAACTTACAAGGATGAATGTTTATATGCTTTGTGGTGATTTCATAGAATGTCTAAACATTTAGGTAAATTGAATATAAACTTATTTGGAATACAAACGTGGCTAACTATAACATTTGGGGAATTATTTCCTGGTACAGTCTCTATCGGTATTAGCTTAAGACATTTCAAGTTACCGACCACGTTAGTTCTAAAACTTTACATAAAATAATAAATAAAAAATGAATAAGGATACATTTGTCCATTGGAGATTCCAAAAATAATAAAATATTTATTGACTTCATCATCATCATCATCATACCAGCCGTAGGAAGTCCACTGCTGAACATAGGCCTCCCCCATCGACTTCCATTTTGGCCGGTCTGTAGCGGCCTGCATCCACCGAGTCCCTGCGCTCTTTGTTAGGTTGTCTGTCCACCTAGTGGGAGGCCTTCCTACGCTGCGCTTGCTATTACGTGGTCGCCACTCAAGAACCTTTCTGCCCCACCGGCCATCGGTTCTCCGAGCTATATGCCCTGCCCACTGCCACTTCAGCTTGCTGACTCGTTCTGCTATGTTGGTAACTTCCGTTCGTCTACGACTTTATTGAAATGTAAAGATCATTTGTAAATTTGTTTGTTAGTGTTCAGCAACTTCTGAGGGCGACTGTACTGTACATAATCCACACTATGGTATAGGCAGTACATCACTAGTGGGAAGGGAGTTAGTCGCACAAATCGGTATTGAAATTTTGTGAGAAAAAAGTAATTGATTTCGAGGAAACTTTATCCACAGATATTCTGAATATTCCTTTGCAGATTTTATTTTTGTAACACACAGAATAGAGGTAAATTTAATACTGTATAAGTTGTTCCTTATTTTTTTATGCTTGTTTTTAAAATGATATTGTAAATATTGATCATTATAAACATTTTAGTCTTTCGTTTTACTTTTTTTTTTTTTTTTTTTTTTTATCATGCGGAAATCCCTTCGGATACCCCCCCGCCGGCCAGCGGGGGCGGTTATGTCGGGCTTGCACCGACTAAAACCGCACGCCGTCTCGGGTCTTCAGACGCCGGGGTGTAAGGTTACCCATAGAGCATATCCCTCGCACCCCGGCTGACCCTGGGCCATCTCACCACTAACAGCATCGCTCATCCTGTCTCCTCTGAAAGCAGAGGAGTACGGAGAGCGATGTGTTCCCGCCACGTTGGGTATTGGCCGACGATCAATGCCAACCCTATGAAGGGGTGAAGGGGAAGCCATTGACCGCCGCCCAGGGTGTACCGGCCGCTCCGATTCCGTTCCCCCCGGACTGCAGCGGGATCGGAATCGGAGCGACACTCGAGGAGGTTACCCAACACACATAATGTAGGTGGTGTTTGTTTGTTACATATTACATATACAAAATAGAAATAAAATAAAGAGCTCAGGTTGTAGTAAAAGAAGTGAAACATTATTATGAAACCGTCTACCACGAAAAAGATTCATTATTAAAGAAGCCCGACAAGAACCTGAACAAAGGAGTTTTTATTCTATATTAATAGTCGTTAGAAAATTCATTATTTTATTTGGAATAAAACATGGCCAGAGTATCCGTGGAACATAAATGGATTATTCGTTGTTATTAAAAGCTTTCCAGTTTCTATAAAACGTTTCCTCTTACTTAAATATCTTAAGTATGAGCCAAAATATATTTGGGGAATACTTGGAAATATTTTATAAGAAGTTGGAAGTTTTCCCAATTTAGTAAGTTGAGATTCGTCTTCCAATAATAGCCAACTTATAACAACTTCGTATAAATATTTCGTACTTACCACCTGAATGCTTGGCTTAAAATTTAAGTAGTTTGGCTCCATGAGAATATTTTTGTTTTATTACCTGAAACAAAAATATATGTTTTGTTAGGATATAAATCGGAAATTCAATATTTAAAGCAGTGATTTAACAGGACAGCAGTGTCTTACTATTTCAAATAAACATGAAATAAATACCTATTCAAACCATTTTTCTTTTATTAACAAAAATGTTCGTATGATTTGCTAATAGAAAATATTATAAGAACGTATTTAAGTTACGAGTTTTAATCATCAGTAAAAATTTGAACAGGAATGAAGAGAACACATCAATGTCGATATAACAGCAAAATGTCTATTATTTTTAGTCGTTAACGAAATAACACTGATTCAGATCGAATCCTCACTTGTACGAACAACAACAAATTACAAAAGATATAATGAACCATGTAAACACTTGAAGATATATATGACACTGATTGATTATAAGCTTGCAAGTTTTAATTTCTCCACAAGCTGTTTCAAAAGTCGCACTACCCTAAAGAGATCTTTTTCTTCTTCGTATTTTATTTTTACCATAAAAGTGACAGATAAGCATTAAGCACAATTTAAAAGTTTGCTAAGACGTTTGAATGTCTGTAACTCAATAACCCACAAACCGCTCAAAAAATTTGTCCCAGGGATAGGGATAGGTTTCAATATTAAAAAGCTGAAGAGTTAGTTTGTTTGGTTGAACGCGCTAATCGCAGGAACTACTGGTTCAATGGAAAAAAATATTTTTGTGTTGGCTAGTCAATTTATCGAGGAAGGCTATCGGCTATATATCATTACGCTACTACATTATTGTAAAATTAATATATGTCACGGGCGAAGCCGCTGGGTCAGCTACTACTTTATATTATATTATAAACTTGTAAATTAGTTGTGTCTACACATTGGTTATATTTAATAAAAAAAATATTAAATATCTCCAATGAGACATAAAAATATATGTGAATTGAACGATTCTGAACACAAAAATATTTTTTTTTGGAATTCTTGTCTCTTTGTGTGTTTATCATTTTGTCTGTTTGTTCACGATGGACGCAATCAAATGGACTAATGAACAGATTTTGACCCAGTTTTTTCTATTAAAAAGGCCTAGGTCAGACTTAAAATCTGCCATATGTTTGATTGCAATTGGTTAAGTACAACCAGAGATATGACAAAAAAACGATAACCGACCTGCGCGCAGGCGGAGCCGCATCAGCTAGTTATATTATAAATGAGTTTGAGTTTAGGAAACAGAGTGATTAACAAAACCGCTATCGGCCCTCGGATAAAGTGATATGGACTACCTACTACTAATATTCCTGTTCATCCCTTCAACATAGGCATGGCCAAATATTTGTGTTAGGAGCAGGTTCATGTTAATCTCACGCCTTGCCCATAACGATACCGCCAATACGGCTTCGTGTACATTTGTACTCCACGTTACAGCTTTTAGTAGTTTAATTAAAGTAATTTTGAAGTTATCGTCAGCGAGCCACTAATCGTGGTAGATTTGCATAGATATGATCTTAAGGATAATGCAAAACGTTATTAGGCGGTTTGCTCTCGCCTTTTACCCACAGTTTCGAGCGAGCAAGAGATTTTATTATATTTAGGAGTGATTACTTTACAAAAAAAATTAGAAATATTTAGTAAGGGAAGACTCAACCTTTTGAATCAGCAAACATTTGATAGTATACATCAAGGGACGCAATGGTTGAGTTACACATTAATAATAGACGGATTAATATAATACTCTGAGACATACTCATGACATACGGTGTTTCTGATGCCCAACAGAGCTCGTCGGGGCCTAAGCAAACCTCACCTAAGCAAACCTCACCTACAAGCCGGTACACCGGCTGATTGATGAACGAGGCTCTGGAGCAGGCTTTCCTCTAGGAATGGAAGGCCAGATGACAGTCGCTCCCTTAAAATGCCCAACCAAAAGGAGGAAAAGGAGTAAGAAGCCTTTGCACTCTGAGGTGATAACCTCTGATGCAACCGACAACAACGGTAAGATGATGATGACGACCACACGGCACTATCTAGATCCCAACTAAGCCTAGTAAGCGTATCTATCTTACTGCAAACTTTTCACGCCTAGATCGTTGAACCGATTTTGATAAAGTGAAAGTAGAGGCAAATTATAAAAGCATTTTTCAGCAATAAAAGGTTTCCACCTAGGTGAACCTGCGGGCCGCAACTAATATCTTATATATTCACGCCTGTATAGACACAGATGGGGTGGACAGAGGTATATTGACATTAACACCTACATTTAGCTGATTTCAATCCCGCGTAATAAATGGTGAGATTTTTACCGTCAATCGGGTCCTGTTTATTAACTTCATTTTGTTATTCAAAATTTTACGACAGAAGAATCGAATTTCATTAACTTTACAAACAAATTGGATGAGTTTGAAACCATTTCGAGAGGTGAGGCCCAAAGTTTAAAAATATACATCGTGTTCGATTCATAATCTTTTAGTACTTTAATCTTTAGTGCTTCAAGCTTATTACTTCTGAAAGCTGTAGATTTTTTACTCAAAAGGCACTTTGCAGTAAACATTTCTAGTGGTTGTTATAAATTCGACTAGGGGACCGTTCCGGCTTCGCACAGGAATCACTCCTTTCTGGGTTGAAATTTCCTTTCTAAAATTCTTTCATAGTGGATTCTTACTACCAAAATTTCAAGATTGCAGCCCCAGCGGTTTACGCTCTTCGCTGTTGAATCAGCCGAGAGTCTACGGGATATGTAGGTATAACTGGCATGTTATAGCATCGAATGGACTGTTAATATATTAGTTAGAAGTTTGATTCTCTTTTTATCTTTACTGGGAAATGCCCAGTACGAATTACAGGAATGCGATACTCACCCGCCTACCTATTGATTTTATATTCCCACATCATTCCATAGAAGCTATTATGACGCATTTTGCTTTTCCCTTTCAACATATTTCAAATTGTTTATATTTTAATCCTAAGGTCCAGTCCACAGCGTACGAGAAGGTCATGGGCATATTAGGAGATGACCCAAAGACTGAAACTGGCGAAATATAATATAATATATTAGTCCATCAACAACACGCTTACAACATGCATACCCCTATTTGCACGCACTTCAACACACACATCAACACACCCCAACACACACGCACACACACACACTACCCACACACGCGCGCGCACACCCTCACACACACACACACACACACACACACGCCCACATACCAGTAATATACTAAATAACTATTAATAGTACTTACTACACTTCGAAACTACTATAAGCCCGCTGTACAGCAACAATCCTTATGTATATTTAACGCATCAATGTCCACGGTCTGAACTTCACTGCCTCCCAAAATACAGGCATTAGCCTAGCTTGGGAATTAGTAACCATTATCCTGAGAAAAATATAATTACTACATCGTTGGCAAAATAATGTTTGTAACCATTTTGCGACAATAAATTTATTTTGTTTATTTATTTTTTATATATTTACTGTCTCAAAATAGTATTAAAACAAACAATGGCTCCCTAGAAATGTGGAGATATAATACGCCTGCGAATATAGAAGCGGTCGAAAATTGCTAAAAAATTATACCATTTGTTCAAAAGTCTAGTCCTCACATATGAAAGAGGAGTGTATTTGTATTGATAAAAATACACGACCGAACTAGCGAAGATGTGTACATAAAGGATCGGAAATGTATTACGTCAATATGGACTGAAACCTGTTTGCTCTAGATCCGTTGGAGCAACGTGCCTTATTTAACGCACCTTTGTATTGCTAACAGTAGACAAATACAGCTAACGTTTAGAGAATAAAGAGAAGATCCTTTTTGGAAGTAGGTACTAATAAATAAAGTCTTTATTCAGACACAACAATTACATTTTCCTTACATTGCCTTATTTGTGTTTTTGTAAGTTTGGTTTGGATTGGACTGGATTGGTTATCGCGACTATATAAGTGAAGTCATGGGTTTTCATCAATAGGTGTTTCCTGGTTCAGAGGTTTAATCCTGAAAAGGTAACTAACAAGCAGAGATATAGAGGCTAATCGCAGTGTTGCATAGATGTAGCAGCATAATGCCATGGATTTACAGTCACGAAGTTATGAAATGCAGTCGAGTGTTAATAGTAACTACCTTCGGGATTAAATGTTCAGTGGACTACTGCAGTTTTGAATAGAAGGGAACTAGAGCAGTTTAACAACACACGACACTTAGCTATAAGAATATTGCATTCTTTTTTAATTCTCCTATAATTACTGAGTAGCTCATACCAGGAGTTATTTGCATAAATCGTGTTTACTGTCCTACTATACTATATACTATATATATACGTGTTTATACGCTACGGATATAGAGATCTAACTAATTTTGGCCAATAATTCTAACTAGGAGTTGTAGTAAAAAAATTGGTGGTGAATTGTAGATCTCCATAATAAAGAAAACACTTTTTAGGGTTCCTAACCTCAAAAGGAAAAAACGGAACACTTATAAGATCACTTCGTTGTCCGTCTGGCTGTCTGTCAAGACCTTTTTCTCAGGAACGCGTAGAGCCATCAACTTGAAATTCATAGCAAATACTTCTGTAACGCCTTGAAGCTGTGAGCAAAATCAAACTGCTAGGTCAATGCACCGTTTCTATAGCAAATTTCACCAGAATGCCCTTGGCAATAAACCCATTGGGTACTTGCCGTGGGGTGTGTGTTGGGTAACCTCCTCGAGTGTCGCTCCGATTCCGATCCCGCTGCAGTCCGGGGGGAACGGAATCGGAGCGGCCGGTACACCCTGGGCGGCGGTCAATGGCTTCCCCTTCACCCCTTCATAGGGTTGGCATTGATCGTCGGCCAATACCCAACGTGGCGGGAACACATCGCTCTCCGTACTCCTCTGCTTTCAGAGGAGACAGGATGAGCGATGCTGTTAGTGGTAAGATGGCCCAGGGTCAGCCGGGGTGCGAGGGATATGCTCTATGGGTAACCTTACACCCCGGCGTCTGAAGACCCGAGACGGCGTGCGGTTTTAGTCGGTGCAAGCCCGACATAACCGCCCCCGCTGGCCGGCGGGGGGGTATCCGAAGGGATTTCCGCACGATAAAAAAAAAAAAAAAAAAAAAAGGGTACTTGCCGTTGATCTAAAATCATGAAATTTTTCAAGAAGCAAGGTCTTATAGCACAAGTAATGAGAAAAATCCGGAAACAGTGAATATGTAGTTACCCATTTCACAAAACAATTATCTGTATGTCTGTCTGTCAATATCTGTTTTTCAGGAACGCGGAGAGGTATTAAGTTGAAATTAATTTGAAATACTCAGGCCTGTAACGTCTTGAAACTGTAAAAAAATCAAACTGCTACGTTAATGCAATCAAAATATTATAATTACGCAGCAAGGACGCCTATGACGCGATTGCAGCGCCACGCGCGCCGGGCACCTTTAATTTTTGTTGCACAAAATTTTAATTTTACGATATTGCAGAAGATATTCAATGAAATTGTGTGGTGAAAAATGATTAAACTGAGTAACATATTAAGTGTATTCGTCTAAATGAATTTCCAATTACTACATCAAATGGCTATACTAAACTATCCAAGAGATTTTTATCCACATTCGTAACTGAATTTTCGTAACCATCTACGAAGATATGTAGCTGGTTACGAAGGGCTGGTTACGTAAAATATATATATATATATATTACGCCTTCGCGGACTTTTTTGTAGTCCCATAAAAGAGGAACAATCGCATGATACTTACATTGTTTTATTATGACTAAAGGGATTAGGCGGCGTATTCGATTGAAACTCTCTGTCGACTTGATTTCTTTGATCATTTGGAACAATTATCATCATATTTCAACAAATTATCATCAAATAGTATCAAACTATTCATATTAACCTTAGGCTTGAATCACTCTATCTGTTGATGAAAACCGCATTTAAATCCGTTGGGTAGGTTAGAAGTTCTCAGCGATGTAAAGATATTTAGACCATCGCAAGGGAATCAAAACCTCTAGGGTTACTGGCTATTGAGCTAGAATCATGATATTTTGCAGAAAGTATAGTCTTATAGCACAAGTAAAGGGAAAAAACGTAAATATGTACCCACATCACAAAAAATATCTGTATGTGTCTGTCAAGATCAGAAGTTCTACAGCAACGTTGGGTGTTCGCCTCAATCCAATTTTGTCCGACCTGCTCTTGACCAATTTTTTTACTATGACTTCTTACTATACAGTCATCACATATTCACGGAAATATTTGGCTATATTAAGTATATAGACTTTAGCGTAATTTTATCCTCAATTCTGTAACATTAGTTATCTAGAGACCGATATTCTTAGCAATCCATGGATTCTCCGTGCGGGTGCCGTGTCCATCGCGTTGCTGAGTTGGGAACTCGGGACAGTGCCTGTGACTTGCGACCCAAGTGTAGGTTTCGAAGGGGCCCCTTTTGTTGATGTACATCAACACTCATCTTCACTACCCAAGTTCCCCTCCAAATATTATACGAACCTACTAGTGCCGCTTTAGACATTCGTCCTAGTAATAACCTCTCGCTCCCACTTCCACTGCATACAAATTAGCCACGTAACCGTTTTTGATTAATTCGTTTGTGAGATCATTGTATTTATTTTTCTTTATTGTGTGGTCCTTCGGTATATTTGTTTCCCACGGTACAGTAAGTTCCACAAGAACCACATGTTTTAACCTCTTAGAATAAAGGAATATGTCAGGTCTAGATGACGAAACCCCAACATCCTCCGGAATTTTATAGTGCTTTTCATACGTGTCGATTAGGAGAGTCCAATCTGGGGCAGTATCTAAGATTGGATAAGATTTGTTCCTGGATGTTATCGATGTACATTCAGACACAAAGTTGATATGACGCCTGTTAGTAGTCAATCCTTTTTGGCCTCTAGCTACTGCCAGACTCATTGCTTCACGTATGATGATAAGTACCTTATCGTGGCGGCGTGAGTATTGGCCTCTATCGAGAAGCACCCTACATCCTACTAATATGTGTCTAGCCGTCCCTATTGCCTCACCACAAGTATAACATTGTTTTTCTGTGGCCTTCCCCACCTTACCAGATTACTCTGGTCTGGGAGGGTCATCTGAAAGGAGTTAAGATCTAATTTTAACAGGGCCAGCGACCAGATAGATACAGACATAGATTAAGGTGCGCTAATATTTCAAAATTAAGGGTAAAAATTTTTTCACGGTTCTTTGTCTGCAAAGGACCGTGCCAATTTATAATGTACAAAAGTAACTAAGGGCAAGGTCGAAGTTTTGCCAAAGCGCGAGGGTTTGGATTCAATTTGAAAAGTTTAGAACGAGACAAGAAACTTATGCGGCCCGTCCGTTTCTAACTGCGACGGACTAACAACATCAGCTATTAAAAAAGCAAAAAGTACCTGGTACACGGACCTTTAAGCTGTTCCAATAGTCCTGAATTAAAAAGTTTTATCTTACAGGCAACAGAGCAAAAGGGTAATGTACAAAATATACGAAAGCCTTTTTGTTTGATAGAAAAACGGTATCATGATATTTGATTCTGAATTGGTGCTTTTATAATATTTAAACAGCTATAAAAATCTGTAATGATATGATATGTCATGGTATATATATGATATGATAACATAGGGGAAAAAGGGCTTGAATATTATTACGAATAAGCCTGTATAGATATACGCAATTATATATATTATAACTTTTCACTAAAATAGGTAACATTATTGTATCTCTCACTTCAGCTTCAGAAATATCAAATTGGTTGTGGGTTCGAGCTTTACAGTTCAGAGGACACTCATCAGTCATTTTCTGCCATGTTAGATTAAAAAAACTTAACATAATTAACATCAACAAAAAGAGGCATAGAGGTAAATAGGTAAGATCTAACATCCGCCAAGTTCTTATCACTCACATCTAGTAACATGAGTATACACATATGAATACTTGTTCTTATCTGAGAAATGTCTACCATCGCCTGCGTAATCTAGAAAGCGATATAATCGAATTACGCCTAAAAATGTATTAGCTCCGAACGAGGCAGCGTTAGCTTTAGATTCTTACTTGACCATTTTCTTAATGCGATTCAAAGTGGATAAGCAACCTAATAAACGAAAATGGTTCAAGTCACTCGTAATTTCCTGTATTGAGGATCCGAGTATCTTATTTTCATGCCAATACTACCAATTAACGTCGAGCAAAAATGTATATTTGATATTTAAGCACGCCTGCATATCTCTGAAGGAATCCCTTCAGAGATATGTATGTTGTATTAAACACTTATATTTCTGTTTTTAACATTGATTGACTAGCGTTTGACCAGGAGAGGTCCCCATGGTCCCTCTCCAACCGCCTCTCACCTCTCACCGCCGCTATGGTGGATTCCCCCCACCTTGGGTGTTCAAGTCGCACCCTCCATGTCTCAATGAGTTCCTGACGGAGCAGACGGATGAGTTCCTGATTTCTCGGGGCTCCGGCCTATGACCCCGCTCCAGCGCCTCCTTGCGCCACTGGTAAAGCAGCGCAAGGGCTCTCGCTTCCAGGACCCATGGAGGGGTCCCGGCTAGGAGACATGCCGCCTCGACGGAGATCGTGCGATACCCCCTGATGACTCTGACGGCCATCGCCTTCAACGGGCTATTTAGAACAGCCACGTTGCGGGCCGCCAGAGTCTCCGCCCATACTAGGGCCCCGTATAGGGCCATGCTTCGTACGATCCCCAGGTACAGTCTCCTAGTGGGGGCGTTGGGTCCCTTAACGTTGGGCATCAGCCGCGATAGCGCGGCCGCAGCCCCCCTCAGTTTCGGGACCAGACTTCCGAGATGAGGTCCGAAGTCCCAAACGGCATCGAGCCCACGATGAAGTACCGTGGGCTCGATGCCGATGCTTACGCCCCCTACGGTTATGCTGGTTCCCGCAGGTGGCCCCCTTCGAGGCCCGTGAAAACACATAGCCTCGGATTTGTGGAGAGCCACCTCGAGTCCCAGCCGTCGTATTCGACCCACGACTTGAGCAACCGTTGCCGTGGCCTTTAGTGCCGCGCTTCGGTACGTTGCTCCCCGCGCCATAACGAGGGTGTCGTCAGCATAACAGACTATGCTGACACCCTCGAGCAACGTACCGCGCAGCACCCAGTCGTATCCGATGTTCCACAGGAGTGGTCCTAGGACCGACCCCTGTGGAACACCGCACGACACTTCTCGCCGCCCGTGCCCTAGCCAGCTCGGGTAAACTATGGCTCTCTCGGATAGGTATGCAACGACAATGCGGCGGAGGTAAGGAGGCACTCCGTGATACGCGAGCGCCTCCCTAACGCAGCTCCAGGGTAGGGTGTTGAAGGCGTTGGCGCTTCCACGGTGGAGCGCCCCCGGCGGAAACCGAACTGGTTGTCCGCCAGATCTGGCCCCACAAAATTAATATATTGGCAAAAAAATTCGTTTGTATGAGTGGAATATTCATCGGGTAGCAGTGGCATGTCACCGCAAGTGGAAAGGGTTAGAAGCAATTTAATTATGTAATTGCGGCGTACTCACCAAAATGCTTCCGATATAACACAGATAGCCACTCGCAACTTTTACTCACATCACAGTTTTTAGTCCCCACGTTATAGGGCGTGTTATGTTGCTATCAATGGAGCAATTTCTACTATTGGAAGAATACAAGTAATTTCGAGTACTAATATTCTTAAATGAATTGAGCTGCTCATTTTTTTAAAGATAATTAAAAAAGCCCTATAACTCTACCTGTGCGACACGGTTATCGAACCCAGGACCTCATGGACAGCTGTCGCACACGCTACGATTACACTAAGGCGTTAATTATAGCTTATTTAGAAATTTCTTTATGTATCTCTAAATACCGATATTAAATGTGTAACATTGAAAGAGCGTGGCAATTAAAGGGTAATTAAGATGGGTTTGAATAGGATTGCGCAGAATGGGCAATATTTGATATTGTTCGCCTAAAGCGATATCGTTTCGATCATTCGATAGGGTGTGATTAACTGCTAACTGGCTTTATAATAATAATGAAGCTAGTATTGATCCTACAGCCGTCATGCTAATAAAGAAGCGATAGTTAGTTCAGTAATTATTTTATTTTGTTGTTTTGATTATGTGGCTCCACTAAGATTTCCGCGGCCTAAGTCAATCTTACCTGCTGAATGACGAAACTCTAGCGCAGGCTTTCCTCTTGGTATCCTCTTTGAGGTGTCAGACGGCAGTCCCTCCCGTAGAAGTTAGCCAAACCAAAATAATGGAAAGGAGTAGTAGGAGGGCGGATCCTGATTAGGAAGTACGGGATTGGCGCTCGAATGAATGTTCAAGTTCAAGGACCGGTGTTTGCTCGTTTTTTTCGATGTTTTCTAAATTTAAACTTAGCTAGATCTTTGTTTCAATATATGTATATATACCGGGTGCTTCAAAAAAATGTATACACACTTTGAACTTCCATAGAAAATTTATTTACCGTTCTACAAAGTTAAATTTCAGGAAAAGGCACTGTAACTGGTATTAATAACTGGTATTAATTAACTGGTATTAATTACCTAACAATGCTTGCTGATTCCATATTTCCTGCCATTCGTGCATTATACGGTAATGATGATTTTTATTTTCAACAAGATGGTGCTCCGCCGCACTATCACAGGGACGTACGAGCTTACCTGGATCAAAATTTGTCGGGCCAGTGGATAGGACGCAGGGGGCCAATCGAGTTTCCAGCACGCTCTCCAGACCTTACAAATTTTGATCCAGGTAAGCTCGTACGTCCCTGTGATAGTGCGGCGGAGCACCATCTTGTTGAAAATAAAAATCATCATTACCGTATAATGCACGAATGGCAGGAAATATGGAATCAGCAAGCATTGTTAGGTAATTAATACCAGTTAATTAATACCAGTTATTAATACCAGTTACAGTGCCTTTTCCTGAAATTTAACTTTGTAGAACGGTAAATAAATTTTCTATGGAAGTTCAAAGTGTGTATACATTTTTTTGAAGCACCCGGTATACAAGACTTGCTCGTTTAAAGGTGTTAGATTCACCCATGTGGTTATACAAAGAAATCAAGTTCTCTCGTACTATTTTTTTTCCTTAATTATCATTGACAGTTCAGTGTTAACTTGTCAGCGAGCCACCCCCTATACAGTACCTACGAGGGTGGATAAAATAAACTTTGTCAATTGTTCAACGATGTGAAAAATGAACTCGGTCCATACTATTTAAGTACTGGAATGCCATTGATATTACAAGTTGGTATTGCGGTTTTCACGCCTGTGGTAATGCCTAGTTAACTGCGGTACAGTTTAAAAATACCTGTATCAATCATACTCATCATATCATAGGACTTTTTATTAAATCTATGTGGCGCACTATCAATTTAATACTTAGTAGATTGGTTTCACAATTACTTACCTGGTTGTCATCTATGGTTATTTTCAATGTATTTGCACTGCAAATTTGCTCTTATCTCGGTACGATATAATATTGATAACTCCAACAAACAATATTCATTCATCTCATATCCAAATCGTTAAATTTCTCCTATTGTCTATATACGAAAGATTTTTCATATTGTACGTAAGCTTCACTTAATGAATTGAGACCAGTAATACTTTCTTTTACTGAACTTTAAACATGTGTTTAAAGTTAATTTTGAGGAGACTCAATTTTTTAAACGCAAATTGTCAACAATTATGAAACATGAATTGACATACTTTAATCCTGAAATCCTCAACACTTTTAAAATTGACTACGCTAATGCCAAACAAGGCGGCTTCAGAAATTTTCAAGAGCTCAAGTGACTCCAAATTCGTCGTCGATGGAACACTCATATTATTTCTCTACTATATAATATGCCTATTGTTCAATTTCCTTACTCCCTCTTACCTCAAAGAACGTTTTAAGTACCTTCGTGACACGCATTTCAAGTTCTTGATATCATCGGAAAACTTATGACCTTTTAGAGTATTTAACTAATTCCGCTCAGTCAGCAGAGCTTATTACTACTATACTTATATATTGTCACCTGTATCTATGGTTATTTCTATAGAAAACACACAACATTAATTGAAATACAACTAAACTAAATTAGATAAAACTAAAATAAAATAAATAATTAAAAGAAACTTACACCTAAAATGCATCGTGGAATTCCTCCGCATCACATGCCTCCTGTGGTAACGTGCCCAGAGGACTGGCAGCATTGCCACGTTGTATGGCAATACTTATTCTCTGTGCTAAAAAGAAGCAAGCCTTCTGGTCACGAGAAGCGTCGATCATACGTGTTGCAATCTCCCGGAAGAGACTGCGAGCACTCGGACCCCATGCCCCTAACGTTTCGACTCCAAACGGCACAAATTCATAATCTCCAATTAAATTTGAGTATTTGCAGAGTCTCCGCAGAAGCAGCAGCAGCACCGGCACAGCCAGCCGTACTGGCTATATGGGTAGCAGCAATGGTGTCGACGCACGTTGCGTCCCAAACCAGAGTCCTACCCATTTTCCATGGCATTAATGACATACCGTCCGGTCTCATGCCATCGTCGCGTGAAAAACCATTTGGTTCAAGTACAGCTGGTACACCGGCAGTGACAAGAGCACGTCGGATTATGTCATTGAGGCTGGCGTGCCATGGTATTCGCCCAGTGCTCCTGCAGCACGATAAGCCATGGTGTCCGAACCTGTCGACGGCTTCTCCACAGCGACATCGATGCGGAGAAACACACGGGGCACCTAAACGAAGGCATGTTGTTGTTTATATACATATATATTTAAACTATCAAGTTGACTCTATCATGGATCAGCTATAGCTCAATATTAGAGTCAGTAATTGGAAAGGTGATTATAAAAAATGCCTAGCGAATCGTTGCTAGACACGTAGGTCGGAGAGCACGGAAACTTGATCGAGTGTTCTCAACGATTACTGAAGCCGACGGTTCTTCATTTTACAAAGGATATTTGATTAAGGACTCCGACTTATTAAATATAGCTTTTTTATATCTAAAGTACAATGACCGTACTTGGCCAAAATTAACGAGAGTAGATACTTGTACGGATAAAATACTTTTTAAAAATAGGTAAGTATTTTTAATATATTAAGAATAAAATAGAGAAAATGTTAAACAGAACTATTTTAATATTTTATACTATACTAATACTTATCCAATTAGTAAAAAATAGTTATATTATTGGTTGAACAGTGTTTTATTTAAAAAAATAACATTAGCCATAATTGACGTTGAACTATTCTGTAACTTGTAATGATAAATTTTTCTGACCAAAAGTGATTGATGATACATAGCTGAATGGGGGATGGATAAGGCATACAATAGACCTTATGTTGTGAGCAATCAGATAAGGAATCCCCTCAAATGAAACCAGACCAATGAAGTAACATCAGAATCTATTAATAGTTAAAGCAGTTGGTGGCAATCACATTACCTTACATTGTACTAAGCCAATCGCGGTTTCGAGGTGTGAAGCCTTACGTACTGGTTCAGTGTATTTCCGTATTGTCTTTCCTTCACCTTGCGTCAGGTTAAGGTTACTATGAATAATCGATCACAAGGGTGTCTTCAATTATATGTAATTTGCCACGGTTATTTCTTCTAATGTGGTTATTTGAATTCAATTTTGCATTGCAAATGGCTTTTGAGTTATTTTCTATTTCTTTATAGTGTATACTAATATTTGGCTGCTCATTAGTTACGATTTTTCAATTTTTTGATAGTGAACTGCTATGATACTCAATAACGACCAATGTTCTCCAGGTTCTTCTTCCATACACAATGGTATGGAACCACGTTCAATACAATTGTCAATCAGAATTTCGGCTTGACAAAGTGGAACTTTATTCCAGATTGTGTTCAGCGGTCTGTAAGAGTACAGAGATTCCAAACCCATCCACCCCCACACTGTTTCTTCGTAGTTCTCTCTGTTAATCAAAGAGACAGGTGAAGAAATCGAGTGACCTGAAACATGGGCACTCACGTCTCGGCAGAATATAACTAGGCCACCCTAGGATTCGGATCCTAGGGCGTTAGCTACGTTTAAACTACAACTTCATCCGCGTCCACAATATTAGACATCCAAGCAGAAAAGGTTACCGTCAAAAATTTGTTTATTAAATAAAATATTTATAAATATTTATTAAAGACAAAAGGACGGTTGAAACATTGATTAATCTCGTCATAAAATACATTTTCTGATGAATATAACCATATTATGTAATAACAGTTATTGCTCAATGATCAATCTTATTATAACATCGATTAATATCATTGATAATATAATCGATACCAATACATCCTATTTTTATAATTTCAAGAAAATTGTATTTTATCTCAAAAGCACGAAATAAGAAACTTAAGATGAATTTAAAGCTGTATAGTGTATTTAAAAACGTTTTATTTACCTTTGTAGACAAGGGTTCCATTTATTTTAGGTGAAGGTTATATCTTAATTTATTTTAAGGAAATCAAGCTACAATTTAATAAATTTTAATATAAATTTGTTTCTATTCACCTTTCTTTCCTGGGGAAGTGCAGTTGCTTCTCTTAGAGGGAGATTTGACTTCTGCCGCCGCCATCTTCTCTTTTTCGGAAGCCATTTTTAAGCTCAATGTACACTAGAGATGTCTGAATTTATAGCACGACCACTCCGCTGCTCATTCCTGTTTCACCGATTATCGAATAAACGTTTTTTACTGAGCTGCTTACGACCGCACCCAAGAGCCACAAAATTCGAATTATGGATAATGAACGATGAGTGATTTCTGATGACTAAAATTGGCAAACAGCCAGCCGTTTATTTACTTTAGCAACTTTAAAATTATAAAATCAACCACAAAACTAACATGATTACGAATGTGTGTTAACAATGATAAGTAAGGTGTATTTTAAGTAGAACAATATTGTCGTACTGAGAATATTCTCAGTATTTGTTGTATGTTATACTTTTATCTATTTTGTAGTTCGTGATCTATTAATTGGTATAAGATCAAGTGGCGTAGTTACCGTGACTTGGTTAACTTGTTTAGTTGGTTAAGTGACAATGTTAATCTCAATAGTGAATTAGTTAACCCTTGCTAATTGCATGATGCACATGTTATTAGTCATTATCATGTTAAAAAGGGTCAATGTAACTAAGTAACCAAACGTGTGCTGGGTTTTTATAATTCTTGGAAATATTTAGAAAAATAAAATATAAATATTGTGTTGTTATTAGTTAATGTACTCGTATATTAGTAAGGTGCTTAATAGTTTATTGATACTATACGTCTCCCAAAAGTTTTATTGTGATGTTTCTTATGTTCAATTTCTCATTTCTTAGAGGTTGTTATTGACCCGTACCCCACACCCGTATTGATTTCAGTTTTATTTTACGTGGTATTATTTGTACAAAGGATCATATATTAATATTGATTTAAAAGATAATATGTATTTATTGCATATTTGATGGTTTTACTTCCTCTCCATGAGCAACTGTAAAAATATCAATATTTTTATTTATAATGAGAAATATCTCAAAGTAATGTCATTGGTTGCTGCAAATATTTAAGTGACCTAGTTACGGAATGTGTTAATTGTTACAGTACTAATTAAAATACTCACTGTTATTGTAAGAGGTGTGATTTCATATATGAATAGTCTAAATCAATGTAGAAATACACATATCTATATCTGTGATTTTTTTTTGTCTTGATTGGACTACTGTTAGAATAAGCCCCCTAAACAACGATGTAAGAATTCAAAAGTTCTAGCTGCAAGCGTTTATGTCCGTTAGTGGAAAGCTAGATCGTAACTGCTTTTTGTGCTCTAGTTACGACGATTTTAAGACACAATTTCTATAAACCAAGAGATAAATACGGCGCGACGGCTTGTTCTCGTAGATTGCAGGCTTTGTGTGTAGTAGCCTTCGTAGCAATATATTCACTCAAACTAAATAAGGGTATTGGGATACATTTCTATTCAGAAGCGACCTTTACCTAGATGATTGCGATTTCGTGACACAATAAAATCCATATCCAAATATATAAGTCATGCATAACAATCGGACACCGTCCCCAGTGTCACGATAATTCAGCCAAGGGCCACTGACACACATAACCTGTCAATGCACGAAATCTTAAACGTTACGTAAGCCACGATTATAACCTGCAACACTAGTGATTACTGTTATTGTTGTGGGCGCAAGATGAGATGTGTGGTATGTGGACCTTAGGGCGGGCTGCTAGCTGGGTCGGGCCGGTTTCGCGCGGCGTGCCTCGTGCGGTACGCGTGGAGCTCGCGTGCGGCGCGCGTTCGGGACGCGCGCGTCGGTGCCCGGCTCGCCGGAGGCTGCGGCCCGGGCGGGATCGATGCGGGCGGCGGGCGGCGGCGGAGTGCAGCAGCTGGGAGGCTGCGCCGCGCCCCGCCCCGCCCCGCACCGCACCGTCCGCCGCGCGCACGCGCCCCCAGCTCGCGAGCTAGCCGCGCCGCCGCGCCGTCGCCGCCACCGCCGCCGACGTCGTTTCAATTCCCTCTTTATCCCGAACTGATTTACGATACGTTCTATCTTATAATCATATTTTTTTCTCTAGATCTGTCATTGATAGTTTTTTGATGATTTTTTTGCCATTGACTAAAATAATATCGCGTGTTGGCAAAAATATTCGAGATAAGACTACGATTGCGTTTGGTTTTCAGTCTTATCACCTGAACACGCTGCCTTGTGTCATGGTCAAAAATAAATAAAACATTGTAATATATTTTAGAGGTATGCTATATTAGGGTACTGTGGAATACTGGCTACGGTACACTGACTTCTGATCTCGGCGGTCGCGTGTCTTATCGGCTTTAATGGAGGGTCGCTACTTCAGTTTTCCCCTCGACGCGACGGTCGACAGTGTCAGGCGGTAGGCTGTTTTGTTAAGGTAGGTTCAATTTATGTGAGGTATATATACTCGTTTATTGATGCCAATATCTCTCTACGGTACGGTAGGTACGAGGTAGATTATTATAAACTTACAACCCATGTAGACTACGACTTAATTAAAATTTTAATAAGTTATATTAGTGTGTGCCATATAGACATGTTTGTAATAGGGGTAAATATTTATAGTTATGTATTTTACTAGTAAAACTATTAACGGGATATGTTTACTAGTTGTTTCGAGAATCCGATATTTACAAGTGTTATGATCTAATTGTTCAATTTCAGACCCCATTAAAATATTACATACATACTAAGAAATGTCGTGATATGAGGACCTTCAATATCATGACATTTCTTATTCACTAGGTTAAAGACTACAACGTCACTCACACCATACATCTTATTTTATTATTTTTTCTCCAATTTTTCCTTCTTTACGACTACTGCCCAGGGCTGTTATTAAATGTCTTCGTAAATGCTAAGGTTGGTCAGTGATAATAGCCCCACGTGGATCAGGAAGCCTCCGTACACTGGCTGCGACTCGGTGACCTTTTCGGGAAAACCGAGGGTTATGTCTGTGTAATACAGGATCAGGTTATCAAGATGAACAACTATAAGAGGTACATACTGTGGGATAGAACGGGACGTGTGTCGTTTGTGCCAGCATCCCGGCGAGTCTCTCAGACATATGACCTCAGGTTGTTCAATGCTTGCTAACATTGAGTATCTGCACATTCACAACCAAGCACCCAGGATACTTCATTAGGAGCTTGCCCTAATGAAGTATCAAATATAAATACGGCCTCATCGAGCAGAGGCTGCCATTATACAACCACGTATCGGAAGCCGTGCTCGAAAACGATCCCGCCACTGGGACCGATCCATTATCACGGATAGGACTATTGTAGCGAATAGGCATGATATCGTGCTGATGGACCGGGCATAGTCACGGGTATTTCTTGTGGACATCACATTCCCGAGATCCTTGTCCGCCTCGAAGTACATAAGAAAACTAACATCTGGACCTTTTGGACTATCCCAAAGAGCCTCTCAGTCCATCTTGAGAGGCTCGGGATAAGTGGGAAGTTGGTGGCGGCTAAGATGCAGAAAGCGGTCTTGTTCGACAATGCCCGAATAGTCCAGCAGTTCTCCTGGCAATCGCCCTAATGTGCAGGCCGACTGTTGCCCACCACCATCATGCTATCATGCCGCCTCTCTCAAACTCTGGGGGAGGCGTGACCTAGCTGAATAGGAATAATAATAGTAATCCTATACAGAAGACACCTCTGTTTTGGTGTAGGAAACCGTACACGTAAACTACACCAAAGAGAATATAAGCGCTACGTGAACTACTTACACGTACACTTTAAACCATTTACAAATATTTAGAAGACAGGATGTGAAGTGCACGTCTTTTACTTGTCAAGATCGACAGATTTTTTTTTGGTAACGTTATACGAGAACAATTTGGTAACGTTTGTCTAATATAGATAACGCTCACTGGCTGTCTAATTATTTTACTAACGTACACTAACTATGAATTGCATGACGTGTCAATCAGGTTTCACTCTCGTGGTCACAGGCTGATTGTATAGAGTTACAGTCTTAAAATCATTTATCTGTCAATTTTATTCATTTTATTTTTATGGCGCAGCGGTAGTGAAGTTGACTGTTTTGTAAAAGGTCAGAACCCAGAGGTTTAATTCACGTGTTGACTGACAAAGTGTTATTGAATTATCTCTTAAAAACTCCACACAGTGGCAAAATTATTGGCGTCTATGGGCTACTTATTACAATGTTCAAAAACATATACTTACAAAAACAAAAGAAGAACAATATGAAGGCTTGTCGCAACCTGAAGCAACAAAATCACCATAACTTTTACATTATGGTTCATATTAGAAAAGAGCACCGAAAAAAGGGGTAAAATATTTATATCACATTACATTAAATATAATTTTACTGGAGTGAAAGGATATTTGTCGTGACGAAGGCTGCGTTGCGTCCAATAACGCTAGGAATATTTGAAACGGCTGAAATCACAACCTCACATACTCGGTTAAATGCGTTACATGTGTTTTTCGGTAAAACCTTACTTTAACGTCTCAACACTTCCTTCATGAGCTAATAAACCTTGACACTCAGAGGTAGATTTTTTTCATGAATAACTGTTACATAATTATGAATATATTGAATAGAATAATTCATCTCTTAGAGATTTATAAACATTCAACACCCCATACAGGTGTTATATCAATACAGGATAGTCCCACCTTTCTAACCTCGTGGTAGGCAGAGACAACAGCATGCATAACATCAACTTATTCTTCTTTGTTTACCAAAACGCTGGTGAGAAAATAAATTCTAGCCTTAGTAAAATAAATGAATAAGATGGAAGGTAAGTTTACAACTAAGAAAATTAATTTTCATCCCTTAAAGTTGAGATCTTTGAGAGTCCTTTTACATGAACAGTAGACATGACATGTCAAAACAAGTTTTGCAAGAAGCCCTCTATACACTTAAAGAGAACTGAAACTTTTTGACTGGAACAAGTCTTACCGGATTGCTTTCGGAGAATTATGTCGTAAAGCTAGTTGCTCGGAGCCCGATCGAATATGTCTGCGTTACGTGACGACAACTCTTCCGTGAGCGGTGTCGTATCTTGAATAGGTATTTGGTATTTTGTTGGGAGAGATGACGACGACATAATTCGATTTGTACTATCCTGAGCGACGGTGCATCGTGTTATCATTTATATATGAAATCACCATATGCATCTTGTAGCGTATTTACCTCACTTAGTAGAATAAGAAGGCAGACAGAGCAATACGGAAGTCAGCCTGTGCCAGTGATTCTGCGATTGAGCCGAATATAGTTGTAATATGATAGGCAAAAGTATAACTAGTACATTATTAGAATACGTCATTATAGTGTATTTGTGTTTATAAAAACATGAATAAGATTTAAAGGTAAAGCAAAAATACTCAGATTTAAATACTGATTTTTACTCACACCACGACCTGAATTATAAAATAAGGAGGCTGATTTAATTTTTAATTAAATAACGAGTTCGGCGTTGAATTGATAATGGAAGACCAACACGGTGCACACCGGATGCTTTCCAATCCGGCTGAATTATTAGGGTCAGAAGAAAGGTCGGTGCGTAATCAATGAAGATGGTCAACACTAAGATCATTAGGTTTGTCGGCAATAGGACTCATAATTGTTTGCTGTATAAATATAGAGGCAAATGTTACCTTATTGGCTACCAATAAACATAGCTTACCTAAGTAGGTAGTTATTTATTAACTGCTTAAGTGTTTTTATTAATTATTCGTGATTATTCGAAATACTAATAAATAGGTTAAAAAATAGTATATGTATATACGCCGCCTTGTAATGAAATGGGTGATCTGTTTTGAATTACTCTCCATTAACGTTATAATGACTGAAGTCTGGGCATATTGATTTTTTTTATAACAAATTGTTTATCAAATTTCATCCTTTATTTGAATTACAAATTGCCATCTAAGAAAAATATTAAGTTCACTTCAAGGTCAAGAAATAAAGGATTAGATATTTTTAGGGCAACTGTAACAATTCTATATCCAAATAGTATCCCAATGAAAGTTAAACACGTAAAAGTCGTTACTTCTTATTCATAAAAAGGATACGATATAAAATAAGTTCACTGGGTCAAGGTCAACGCATCAAAGGTTATCTTTATTTATGTACCACATAAATTACAACCGTCAAGAATCAAATAAAACGTCTATCTAATGTATCTCGGCATAAACAAATAACAGAGAAGCAGCACCGAGCAATTTATCAAAACGGAATAGGAAACCGATAAAAAAACTGTTCCGGTTTCAGAATGAAGAGCCAAAGCCTTTAGAGAAATCTGTATAGAAAGTGCGACGTCTGCACAATGGGTAACATCGCTTACTCGGGCTCGGAGCCGTTGTTACTGAATTTTTAATAGACGTTTTGTTCCACATCGACGCGAAGACAAAGAAAGAATAATAGGGATATAAACGACATGAATTTCATAAATATTAATATCTAGCTCCGATACTGAAATTGGTTGATTTAAATAAGCCTGAGGAATTCGACGATATGATTGGATTTCACAATGAAAATTAACAAGGCCTAATTAAATCTCGTTGCGCAACTACTATTGAGCGATCACTTACGCATAATAAAAATAAAAGAAGTCAGTTAGTCAGAGGCAGTTATTTAAGGAGCTTTAGGCTATCTACACACCAAAGCCCGGAGGCGAAACCCACTGGCTTGTGTCGCCGGGCTTGTATTGCAGTTTGTTCCGATACGATCAAACGCAAAACCAGCCTAGCGACACAAGCCTCAATGCCGCCCCTCCCGGCTTTGGTGTGTAGACAGCCTTAGAGAACTCTGCCATGCTACTTACGAGGCGATGTTTCTTGTCTCAGTAAGTAGTTTACTGAGAATTAAGTTACCTAAAATGTTTTTTGCAAAGTTTGGGATAGAGTCAATTTTCGTTGAATCATATTTATATTTCCAAATCAGAAGTTTACCACAAAGCCGAATATTATTATATGGATTCAGAAATATGTTGTTTTTTGTAAACACACAAGTTATTAATGTCGAATTTTCGAGTACTGAAATGAAAAATAATGGTGTATGAGTCCAAGGTCTTCGGGGCCCATGCCGATCTCACCTGTTAGTCGTTACATCTGCTGATTAAGGACGAGGTTCTGGCATAGGGTTTCCTCTAGGGGTTAGAAGGTCAGACGGCAGTCGCTCCCATAAAAACCAAGACAAATGCTTGCCCGATACGTGGATATATACAATAATAAAATAAATGTAATGTATCTTTCGATTTAGTTTGAAGTTTAAATAAAATATAAAGTTTAAATAAATAATATAAATTTTAGCTTACGAAATATTTACGCCATGCTACTAAGATTATAAACAAGCTGACCCGGCAAACTCCATTCCACCGTAAATAAGTTATATTGGTTACCTTATCAGCTGAATATTTCCTGAATGTTTCCTTGCAGCTTTAAAGACCCGATATGGCGTAAGGTTGTGAGATTTGGTAGGTTCGACCCAGACATATCCGTCCCCGCTGACCGGTGGACGGCGGGGGTGGGGGGGGGGGGGGTTGGTGCGGGTTACTATGTCGATTTCCGCAAAAAATATACAAAGGTACAGAATAGGCTGAGACAAATCTAAAAAATCAAAGATAATATAGATCGGTCCACCCATTCTTGAGTTTATCCCGGTCATCACAAACACGACTGTTATATAGTGTGTAGTCATATGTGAAAGTTAGTAAGTTTGGATGTTTTGATGTTTGTTACTCAATTACACTCTAACGGCTGAACAGATCTGGCTGAAATTTGGTACGGGGATAGATTATAATCTGGAATATTTTATAGGCTACTTTATATCCCTGGAATAATAATCCATGGGAAGCGGGAACTGCTTACCACACCACATACTGCATACCACAGTTAGTAACTAAATGCCTGAATAAGTAGATACTAGTTTGAATATGCTAACTGTCACGTTGGATTGCCCACTTTTTTTGCTTAGATTTATGCACGTATTGTATGCGAACCACTGAGTCAGCGCATTTAGATTCCAGAAAAAAGTACTGTAGTAAAGTAAATCGATTTCTAATTCAGTCGACATCTGCCTATCTGGAAAAGTATTTCTGTCTTACAGAAAGTCGCAACTAAAATATCTTTATATCGTGTTCTTGCTAATGCTCCCACAGCTTCTGAAGAAAATCCTCTATAGTTACCGAGAAATCATCTTCATTCCTCATACCAGGTTATGCTACTAAAATGTTAAATTCGAGAAAAAAACATATTGTCTTAGGAAGGTTTCGATTCTTCATATATACTAGCTGATGCCCGAGCTCCATCCCGACCTCCGCGCGGTCGGTTATGGCTTTTTGGCCATATCTCCGGTTCTGCTTAACCAATTGTAATCAAACATACGGCAGATTTTATGTCTAACCAAGATTTTTCTTATAGGAAAATCAGCATTAAAATTCCTGCAGTAGTTTTTGTGTCTACCGCGAACAAACAGACAAATAAATAAACAGATAAACAGTTCAGGACTCCAAAAAAATATTTTTGTTTTCAGAATCATGATTATCTAGAAATTGATATCAAAATCATCCCACATATCATTGCACTTGGGCTTAGGCTCAATATCAAAATGAACGTTACAATAAATAGACGTTATCTATACAAATGAAGTCAGAAAAGAATAACAGATGAATATAAAGCTAAAATTGCGGATGTTGTTGACTTTTATGATTTCCTTAAGGGCGCCCTAAATAAGAAATGTAGGTACGGTATAACGTTATTACCAACAAATTGTTCAAATAATGTACATTGTACGCTGATTACGAAATTTAAATCATTGAATGGATACTTTTCATATGTGTTGATACTGTTTAAAAGAAAATAAAAAAATTCGTATAATATATTAAATAGGGTATGTATACTTAATGAGAAATAATTGATGATCATAAAATCAAAGACGAATAAACAAAAATGAGACAAATGAACAACATAAAATCATTTGACATACCATCGAAAGAGTTATACCTCATACCTCATAGTTGAAATCTCTAGGTTTGTTTTTTTTCTTAGTTGGATGTAACAAATGACAATGATATGCACAGTAACGTTCCGTCTGTGAGGTCAAAATAATTAACGTTTTGAGGATTGAAAGATGGAGTGGAACAAAGACCCTCAGGACAATGTTACGTAGATTAAATCAAAGAGAAAGTCGTAATGGAACCAAACAAATATATATAAGCCGGTTATTGTAAAACTTTTCTCGATGGTGCTTCAAGGATAGGTATCTTGTTTTGCTAGAAAAAATATTCATCAGAATAGCAAAGAATAAGGAAAAAGCATTAAAGTATATGGTATAAAAATAAAGCCCCATAGCCGCTAAAGTCACAGAGACGCGTTTACGGTGGGTATGGTCACGAGCAAAGACGTCCAGACGATCAAATGGTGAAGCTTGGCCTAGAACTTCCTACGACGAAGCGCAAGCGTGGAAGACCTCCCTTCACTTGGGTGACGACGGTCCAGAGAGACCTGAAAGAAACTCATGTCAACCTAGACATGTCACAAAACCGTGCTCAATGGAAATCAAGGACAAGGAGGGCGGACCCCAAATACATGGGATAAAGTTTAGCCAGAAGCTGGTAAGTAAGGTGAAGATGGTAACCGTTTACAATTAGGATGGTGTTCATATTATCCACCATACTTAAATATAAAACAGGTAAAAATTTAAGAATTCATTACAGTTTAAGGATTACGTAAATGACTCCGAGATTTACCGGGCTACTATTTGCTTGTCTTAATTAAATGCTCCCCACCTTTTAATTAAGACACCGGATCAGATTGTGAGGTTGCAGCTTAATAGCTGCTATATTTCCTTCTGAGGTCTTATGGCTTAAATGGCATAATGGCACGGTTAAAAGTTTTATATTCTATCTATAATATTATAAAATTGTACATTAGTTTGGTCTTGCATTGGAGATATTAAAAAAAACTTGGGTGATGTTAAACGAACGATTCTAAATACGAAAATATTTTATTTTGAATTCTTGTCTGTTTGTTCGCGATGGACGCAAAAACTAGTGAACGGATTTTGATGCGGTTCTTTCTATTAGAAACGTCTTGGTTAGACTTGAAATCTGCCTTATATTTGATTGTAATTGGTAAGGAAGAACCGGAGATATGACCAAAAACGATATCCGATTAGCTAGTTAAATAAACTGTAGAACGATTGTGATACATTGTTTTAATTAAGACTTGCTATTTTGAAAAGTTGTTCTGCGAACAATAAATAATACATTACACTCATTCATGCCAAGATATATTAATAATAAATGTTGGCATGAATGAGTGTAATGTATTTTTTAATTTAGAATTTACTCTTTGTTAAAGAATCGCTTATAACACAATGTAGGTGTATATTAAATTCGATAGAAGTTGTATTTTCATGGCTTGGCTGCTATTGCAGTGAAATTAAAAGTATAATGAAAATCTATAACACGCCAGAGAAATGTTGTCAGTAATTTTAACATGACATAAAAAGTACATAAACAATATAATATGTATTTTCAAGACTAAAATTATTAAAAACAAGGTAAAAAAACAATAATACCTCTTACCAGAACCAATAGATAAATTTCAGTTTTCAACACGATATTTATAATATTTGTATTTGTTGCCTGAATTGTAACGATTGCACCCGGATCCAGGCATAAGATATAAGTTATAATCAACCAATTATATTTTTTAAAAGATACGAAATAGCTTGTATTTTTTTAGTATGTAAATTAAAATGATTGCGCAAGTGAAACTGATTATTATGAGTAAGAAATATGTAAAAAAACCGGCCAAATGCGAGTCGGACTCGCCCTTGAAGGGTTCCGTAGCAGCAAGTAACATAATATAGAAGTTATTGTAGTTCAAGCCACGCCCCGCGCGAATTATAATTATTATTTACTTAGGTACCTATTACAGGGGTGTGTGTTGGGTAACCTCCTCGAGTGTCGCTCCGATTCCGATCCCGCTGCAGTCCGGGGGGAACGGAATCGGAGCGGCCGGTACACCCTGGGCGGCGGTCAATGGCTTCCCCTTCACCCCTTCATAGGGTTGGCATTGATCGTCGGCCAATACCCAACGTGGCGGGAACACATCGCTCTCCGTACTCCTCTGCTTTCAGAGGAGACAGGATGAGCGATGCTGTTAGTGGTGAGATGGCCCAGGGTCAGCCGGGGTGCGAGGGATATGCTCTATGAGTAACCTTACACCCCGGCGTCTGAAGACCCGAGACGGCGTGCGGTTTTAGTCGGTGCAAGCCCGACATAACCGCCCCCGCTGGCCGGCGGGGGGGTATCCGAAGGGATTTCCGCACGATAAAAAAAAAAAAAAAAAGGTACCTATTACAGGTTTATTATTAGAAAATAATGGTTCACGGTTTATGTATAAGGTTATGTTTATGAAATTAATTTTTATTTTTATATTTGAGTTGATTGAATGAAAGTTAGTTTACGACGATTTATGACGTAATAAAAAAAACTTCTTACTAGATCTCGTTCAAATCAATTTTCGGTGTAAGTTTACATGGTAATGTACGTCATATATTTTTTTAAGTTTTGGACACACATTTTACCACTTTGGAAGAGTCTCTCGTGCGAACTATTCCGTTTAAAAAAAAATATATTGGAAACCTCAATATCATTTTTAAAGAGCTACTGGTTTTGATGAAAAAAGAATTTTGAGTTTCAGTTCTAAGTATGGGAACCCCCAAAATGTATGGGTTTTTTTCTATTCTTGTGTGAATCTTAATGCGGCTCACAGAATACATCTACTTAACAGGTTTCAACAGCATAGTTCTTATAGTTTCGGAAAAAAGTGTCTGTGTCATACGAATACGGGTTCCCTTTTTGCCATGTGGGTACGGAACCCTAAAAACGATTTTTTCGAAAATTATTCAAAGCTACTTTCTTCTGGTATTTTAGATTGATTTCACTGATTTTCAATCTCTACTATCGATTCATTCAAGCTCGGCCGGCAGGTACATAAATATTTATAGCTAAATTAGAAAGTTAGACAGGCCTGACCATACGTAAGTAGAAACTAACAAACTTGAATAACATCTACGCAAGGGACTTAAGGTGCTTGATGAAATCCGATAGGATAAAACTTTTACCTACGTCAGGTAGAATGGTTTATGTACAGATTATTGAAGCAGCCTTAAATATAATCCTTAGAGGTTAGTAAATAGTAAACAGATTAAGGACATAACATCGTGTCTTTACCACGTGAGTGTCAATAGAATTAACTCCAACTTGACAGTTTAAGTCGGGTAACTTCACGCTCAATTTATTATTATGTCTACGTTGTTCATGCTATGTGGGCAACCGACGATACGGAATAAATTGGTAGGTTGTTTGTATAAACACGCAGATTGAATACATGGTTACTTACATCTGGTGACGTAACCAGTCTCTTGGTGTATGTTTGTTTATACGTGCTTCTTATAGTTTGGGAGGTTTCTATATTTGTATGGCGCCTTTTGTTTTGCTTTTATGTGAAAACTGCCCTAAGTGCGACCTCGATGAGCGATGACAGCTCCATCAATCCCAGAAATCAATTATATTTCAAACTAGCTATCCCCCGCGGCTTCGACCGTGACATACTGCGTTCCCCGTGGCACCTATGTAACCCATATCCCATACCCAATGTATGGAAATTTACATATATACTATATAAATATAAATATAGACACATATAAATAACTAAACATTCTAGGACATTCTACACAACGCTATCTAGACCCAAAGTAGCGGATAAACATACCTAAATTTCTTTTTTTTAAATACACACATATGATACGTAGAAACACCCAGATAAATGTAAATAGACATATTCATGACTAAAAATATTTGCACTGAGCGGGAATCGAACCCGCGATCCATATAATTTTTCAAAACGAACCAGTAGTTCCTGAAATTAGCGCGTTCAAACAAACAAACAAACAAACTTTTCGGCTTTATAATATTAGTATAGATATATTATAGATTAATAATCTCGATATTAAAACGGGATACATTCGAGTTATAAAATATACCAATGTACCGGGGTTACGAATTTATCATTTATAAATACGAGTTTGAGAGGTTTTTTATAAAGTCCTACATTACTTTGCCATTTGGCCTTTTCTTAATTTGACTGAATTTCTAAAAATACCACTTAAGCTAATTTAAGATTCGCAGAAAAGTTTTTTTGGTAGCAGCAAAAGTAGTAAGGTACCTTGCGTATTGAATTATTTATTTCAGGAGAATCTTGTGAACGGCTTCTATGGAAGATGCTGTCATTTAGAAAATCTGTCTATACTAAAACCATGGCTGCTGTGTCATAAAAAACAAAACGGCCAAGTGCGAGTCGGACACATCCACGAAGGGTTCCGTAGCAGCAAGTAAAATTTTTATATTTGAGTTGATTGAATGATAGGTAAATTGCGGTTTAATGACATTTATAAAAACTAGTTACTAGATCTCGTTCAAACCAATATTCGGTGAAAGTTTTTGAAGACCTATCCATAGATAACCCCCAACACGGATGGATTTGATGTTTTTTTTTTAAATTTAAGTTCAGTTCAACCCCTTAAATTTATTGTGTTTTTTCTATTTTTGTGTGAAAATCTTAATGCGGTTCACAGAATACATCTACTTACCAAGTTTCAATAGCATAGTTCTTATAGTTTCGGAAAAAGTGGCTGTGACATACGGACGAACAGACAGATAGACATGACGAATCTATAAGAGTTCCGTTTTTTGCCCTATGGCTACGGAACCCTAAACAGTACATAAAGAGTTTAATGGAAAAAATTAAGGAAGAGAAATGAAATAACACGAAAGTTTGTTTCGTAAATAAAACTAGTGATAGCATTAGGTATGTGTTAGAGGTGTGGTATGTGGTAATAAGATGGTTGTTCTTAAAAAATATATACCCACTAATAAGGTAATATTAGTAGTGCGTCTTATACTCATACATTTGCCGTAGAAAATGTTAACTGTGCCTTATTTATTAGATAATATATTATTATCGCATAATGGCTTGATATACTGCCTTTGTTAATCCATTAAAAGACAATAATCTAGTATTATTTTCTTTATCCAACAACGTGTTATATGACCGGAAGATATATAAAATTATTTTAGTAGAATCTATAAATTGATAGGTACAGGTGTGCCGCTCTGAGATATTATGATATTACCGAACATCCAATACCATTAATGTTGAAGAAATAAACTTTTTTATTGTTGGTTTTAATAACCACATCAGTACTCACCCTAAATGAGGTATTTTTATCAACTGAACCCTTTAGTAGGTATGTAGTCAATTTGCCGTATTGAAAATTAGTATTTAAGGTACCGATCGCCCCTGCATCGGATCAGGAAGGAGCCAACGCCTGAGTGTCATCACTGTGACGCGAGCGAGGACTCAGGGCTGCACACGCTGGCGGACTGCCCGGCGTGGGAGGCGCCGAGGCGTGACCTCGTGGCAGCCATCGGGGTGGGAGTCCTCTCGCTCGGCAGCATGATTGCGGCAATGGTGCAGAGCGCGAGCGCGTGGGCCGCCGCCGCCTGCTTCTGCGAGCATGTGATGCTCGCGAAGGAGATGGCGGAGCGCGCCCGGGAGAGGTTCAGAACTCTCCCGGCCCGCCGAGCCCGCAACATGCTCACCGCGCGTCGCAGGCGACTCAGGCGCCGGAGGTCGCTCAACGACCTCCGTCCTCCATGAGCGCAGGCCTGGGGGTGGCAGGTGAGGCCGCCTGTCACCCCAACAGAAGCAGGCCGGGACGGTGGGGCGACTAGCGCCCTTCCCCCAAACCGGGGCAAGACGGGGACACCGTGGTTCCCAAACCCGAGGGGGCCATCTCGAAACCGGAGATGGCCCAGGGTCAGTCGGGGTGCGAGGGATATGCTCTATGGGCAACCTTACACCCCGGCGTCTGCAGACCCGAGACGGCGTGCGGTTTTAGTCGGTTCAAACCCGACATAACCGCCGCCGCTGGCCGGCGGGGTATCCGAAGGGATTTCCGCACGAAAAAAAAAAGAAAAAGAAAAAAAAGGTACCGATCGCCCCCGCTGGCCGGCGGGGGGTATCCGAAGGGATTTCCGCACGAAAAAAAAAAAAAGAAAAAAAAGGTACCGATCGCCCCCGCTGGCCGGCGGGGGGTATCCGAAGGGATTACCGCACGAAATAAAAAAAAAAAAAATGTACCGATAGAGGATACATTGATATAACATACGCTTTCTTTAAGAAATCAATTTTATTTTAATGATGAAGAGTCAAGTTGCGACCTTGATTACATTCCTTTTCCCTTTCACTGAAATAAAAAAGAAACAAATAGAAGGAACTACTGAGACCATGAAATTATATTATAATAGCTTATTTCAGTTGAGAGTCTTTCTCAGTTGGAATATTGCTTTATTCACCAATTTTGTACAATATTTCGGTAAATAGGTAACAAAATTAAGACGTTTTATTACTAGGTGTTGTCACAGATTAATAAATAGTTACTACGTAAGTGTTGTTTTGTTTTATTAAAATATGAGATAATTGCACTTATTTTAAAAATTTGTTTTTCTATAGGTATAGGCAAGGACTCAGGGCTGCACACGCTGGCGGACTGCCCGGCGTGGGAGGCGCCGAGGCGTGACCTCGTGGCCGCCATCGGGGTGGGAGTGCACTCGACAGCATGATGCGGAACGCGAACGCGAATGGTGCGGAACGCGAGCGCGTGGGCCGCCGCCACCTCCTCCTGCGAGCATGTAATGCTCGCGAAGGAGGTGGCGGATCGCGCCCGGGAGAGATTTACCTTCGTCCTCTATGAGCACAGGCCTGGGGGTTGCAGGTGAGGCCGCCTGTCACCCCAGCAGAAGCAGCCCGGGATAGTGGGACGACTAGGACCCCTCCCCCGAACCGGGGTAAGACGGGGACACTGTGGTTCCCAAATCCGAGGGCCCATCACGAAACCGGAGTTGGCCCAGGGTCAGTCGGGGTGCGAGGGATATGCTCTATGGACGACCTTACACCGCGGCGTCTGAAGACCCGAGACGACGTGCGGTTTTAGTCGGTTCAAGCCCGATATAACCGTCCCCGCTGGCCGGGGGGGGGGGGGTATCCGAAGAGACTTCCGCACTTGAAACTAGGACAAATCTGACATAGGAAACTGTCAAAGCCTTATTCCAAATATAAATAATATTTCAAATATCAACAATATTAATATCAATTTCCTGTCTGAACAAGTAGTACAGATTCCGTATAATCTAATACGCTAAAAATAAATAAATTAGAAATCATCTGTAATTTGATTTATTTATTTTCCTGGTTACTCTTCTCAAAACATGATTGCGTTTGGGTTTTTATTGATTGGAATAAAGCATCAGATATTATTAAGAACGGCATATTTCTTCTTAAACTATAAGTGGAAATGACATGGAAATTAAGAAAACTGTACGCAATAGTTTTTACTTGTTTCCATTTCATATGCACCAAAACACATAGAGATTGTAGTTAAGGTGTACTTCTAGGATGATTAATTTCTTTTTTCTACAAGCGATTTCGTTTGCGTGAAATTGGAATTAGGCCTCGAGAGAACTGAATAACTTATTAGTTACATATATTTAGGACAGTGCCGTAAATAGCCTTTTCCGCGCCCTGTGCGAGCTTCTATAATTGCGCCCCTGTTTTTTTTTTTTAGATTTTATAGGTACCCTAGAGCAATGCTATGTACTTTATTTCGTTCAGGGTGATAAAATAAAGCACAAAGAACTTGGTGTTGGGGGACCAATTATCTATATTTTGAAAGAAAAATCTATTTTTTTAAAGAACTGATGTGGGCAAACAAACAGAGGAGCCATCTGATGTTAAGTGGACCCTTCGCCTATTATACCACCCACTATATCTCACTCACTAAATTTCCAACGCAAGTTCACTAGTGCAAACGCGTTGCCCACCTTGATGCTTAAGATTTAATTTTTGGGCCACATGGTCTTCATACTTCTATAATAAAATAACACCCTGCAAAGTTTCAGTAAACTGTAAATTAATTTAATTTTAAATATTTGGTATGGTAGAGTTTTGAATAAGGAAGGTAGCAGCGGTAACTTATTAGGAGCAAACCGAAAAAATAATAGTCCTGCCTGCCGTCTGGCCATTTAATTCTTGCGCCCCCCAGAGTCTACGCCCTGTGCCTGGGCACCGGTGGCACCGCCCTATTTACGGCACGGTTAGGACATAATAGATTAAACTTATGGTAACTAAAATCTATTGTACAAAAGCTTATATTGCACAATAAGCTACCCAATTCTATCAAAGAATAATTTCGTTTGACCAGGTAAACTAATACCGCGACTATAAACTGGTTTATTTTGTGACTGGAGCTGTTATATAATATTATTTATTGCCTCTTTTAGCTCACCAACTGATACGTACGCACGTTATTATTATAAGGAAAAAGTAAACAATAACAGTTAATTATGCCTTATTTTTCTGTTGGAATGTATATTCTTGCTATAGACATAGAAATATAATATCTTCTATAAGCGCAAATGATTCCACAATGATAGCTTTAATACAGGCTTGTCCATTATGTTTTCGCGGTATTAGCATTTCATTGTTAATGTTTGTCCTCACCTCATAAAAATGAAACGTCTTTTGTTTATCTGTCCGATCTTGGCACATTATGTCACCTTAACATAATATCATTATACAGTTAGATCGCTAGGGCATCACACTTACACGTACTTAGTACTTTAAAAAGGTTTCAAATCGGTTTTGCGGTTTAACAAAAGCTTTGTAAAGGTGTTCACAATCAAACTTAATAGATATATTGACAATACATACGATACATTAAACAGAATTATTGAATTTTAATGGTAAATATATGTTTCTTGAAAGCTCTGTCTAGCTTATTTAAATATCAGGACTTAAAAATAGCATTGTAAAATTTTGGAAGTGAAAACTTCTTTAGTGGCGTTGTGCACTTTTTTGTAATGGGTAAAAAAGGTTAAACTCGCGTCAGAAAACACATGACCTGATCGTAAGACAACAAATATAGAAGCGCTAATTTTACACTGTAATTAACAACCTTGGTGGCGCGTTCGTCTAATGAGTGGTCGTTGACTTCGTCAAGACTGAGATCGATTCCGACCGAAGCCCAAGAAACACTCTTTGTCATCATATAACTTTTTGTAATATTCATTCTATTTTGTGCCATAAATCTATTAATATAAAATGGAAATTAAACAAAGTGCATCTATTAATAAAAAAAGTGACGAAGAAATAGCGAAAGAAAATGAGTGAGTACTTTAATATATTGGCGATGATGGTTCTGGTAATAATTGTGAAAAAGTCGTTGAAATTATGGATGGAAGTTGATTTTTCTGAGAGATAATCTTTGTAATAGTTCTGTTAACTTTTTAATGTAATATAAATTGTCATATTTGTGTACGATAGCGCAATAAATGAATATTGTATGTTACCACATAAATGATAGTACTTTTATACTGATAATTAAAGTCAAATATCAAAAATGCACAACGTTAATATTCAAGTTTTCACTTCTGCCGGCACTCCGGTAGTGCAACCCGTCGTTTTTTTTTCTGTTACTCTTAAATTAAAGTTACAGAAAGTGTTCACCACGAGCACCGTGGGTTTCGATTGTAACTTAAAGTACCCTTATCATTTCAGTAGCAGAAATTTCAAATAACTAGTTATTGGAGTACTTACAACATCAGTGTTGCAATGTTGAAGCTAAACAAATATAGTTAGTTGAATTTACCTGAAAAATAAAGAAAATATTTATTGGCAAAATATTATGGGTGTTATCAAAGATAAAAAAAAAGGTTTTGCGATATTCTTCCTTCAAGTATACATTACCAATTAAAATAAGACATTCGAAAAAAATTGTGACAGTAAAAAAACAAAAAATCTAAAGCAGACAATACACAGTATAATGATATTTCATTATTTGCAAAGGACAATGCCCATGTCAGTATGGAAATCGGTTGCACACTTTTTATTGCTATGTCACATAAGTATAAACTACATTAAAAAGCCTGCATTAAGTATTATCTGAAATATAAACGCATATTGTAACAGAACTTGGGGTTATTGAGAAATTAAATGATCACAACGAGAAAAACAACAACAACTAGAAAATATTGTGACACAGACTGTTGAACTGACGTTTGAGTAAGACAGGGATACCATGTATAAATTAAGAGAAAACTACCACTGAAGCATACATTATTTTACAACTTGTAACTGATTATCACTAATAAACTACGAATACATACACGAAATATTAAGATTTCATAATTGCAATATATTTGAATGTCACATCGCGAATTAGTATCACGTATTATTATTTAACCATTTTATTTTAAAAAGATTGATATATTTGCATTCTACCACCAATGGTTTATTTTATATAATGGTCACAATAAAATAAAATGGACACGATTATTCATTCAAGTTTTATATCTTTATAATTTAAATTCAAACCCCAAGTTCTATAGAAGCGATTTAGTGTTGAAAACTCATACTATAATCAATATTATTTTTTTAACATTTGAAATATTGACGCGAACGTCTAAAAGCGCAACCAAGAATGGGCATTCTCCTTTAAAAGTTTAATGATTTAGTCGGTGCAAGCCCGACATAACCGCCCCCGCTGGCGGGCGGGGGGTTTCCGAAGGGATTTCCGCACGACAAAAAAAAAAAAAAAAAAAAGGTATTATATCACGTTTTGCTCTTTTTATTACCTTTTATAACATAATAAACATAACATGAAGTATATTTACTTTGTGCTCTCGGGATTATAAAACTAACTTATAAATTAATTTATTAACATAACATAACATAACTTCATGCCTGTATGCCCGAAGGGGTAGGCAGAGGTGTATTACACACCCACGATTTGCCAGTTATGTTTAGGTCCCAATGTAATAGGGGGCGAGCCTATTGCCATCTACACATGGGCACATTACTAAGCGAGCGATAATCAATATTTTTAATACACACATAACTAGGAAAAGTCAGAGGTCTGTGCCCGGGACGACTGGGGATCGAAATCGAGACCTCATTCGGCAGTCCGTTATGTACACCACTGGGCTATTGCCGCTTAATTTATTGTCAGCTGTATTCGAATTTTACCCATGAGGTAAAATTCGAATACAGCTAACAGAACAGAGAATAAAAAACAGATAATTTTAAAAGGTTGTTTTCGTAAGCATACAAAATAGATGTATACGGCAAACTCGAATTTCTAAATCTGTTTCAAGTAAAAGCACCAAGAGAACCTTTCTATTAACATGGATAAGGTTCAGGGAAGACGAGATAAAGATCTTAAAGTGTACAAAACTCCTTTGAGACTCCGGCATTAACGCTTTTTTTGTAAATAAGATTTAAGCTTTATTTTTATGAATGGTGTGGTTTTGAACACGAGTTAAAACTTCAGTGCAGTTTTCAGTAGTAATATAAGTATTCCAACTATTCTATACAGGACTACCTGATACTTAAGTAGAGGTGGCGCTAAACTTGATGGCCACTCTGAACTTAGTGGTTTATTTTCACGCAAAAATGGCGGAACGGATCTGGCTGAAATTTATTACAGGTACAGATTATAGTCTGGAATAACACATAGGCTACTTTTTATGTCTGTAACCTATCACAGACATACATGGTTGGTGATAGGTTAGCGACGTGGGCTCAATCAGAATCACAAAATCATTTATCCTTCTAGTTAACTTATTCATTTTTGTCAAATAATATATATTGTATAAATTCGTGATTTGCTTTTGAAATCTCTCCTAATCGTTTTTGCATATTACTAGTGTGTATATAAATAAATAGAATAACGATACGTGGGCTAAAAATTGCCATATATCACCGATAATTTTGCAAAAATGAAATCTAGACATTAAAATGTGGATACCATCAGTGTGCGGGGCTTGAAAAGCTCTACATAGTAGGAAGTAGCTCAAATCCACGACAATTTTTTCAGCCTGAGTTTCTTATCGCATGATTTATAGATTAGTTCGTTACGCCCGCTCCCGATAAACTTCTACTATTATTCAATTTGTAGCTGAATGTTGCCGGATGGAAAGAGTTCTAAGCGCACGTCAGTGCGCAGGCCAAGTTCCGGCAACAGGCCGCGCGCATGCCGTGCACTATTTACACGAACCGTTTCGACCCACTTTTGACCCCCTGTAGCTCAGTGCCTATTGCAAGTACAGAAATTAAATTAGACCTACGTAATCATATACTAGAACTAAAGCAGTATGCCAAATTTCATAGATATCGTTTTTTTTTTTAAAGAATATTAGTAACCGAAATTACTAATATACCCCCTAACCCCTCCAGCTAAGCTAAATTGCTTGTTTTAGGAGTGGGTTCACGTCGGTAGTGTAATGGCCAGGATTCGAACCCGGGACCTCTCGATCGTAAAGTTGACTCCTTAACCACTAAGCTACCGACGAGATATAGCTTCAGTAGATCCTGAAATATGACCCTGTGAATATAGCTAATTTTGGCACTGACTGACTCACTGACCAGTAATTAAAACCTTTAGGCCACTTCCAATTGTCCTAGTGTTTTGAAATTTGGCACACAGATCGTGTGTTATAATGTAGATTAATAAAAAATTAAGAAATTTTAGAAATCGGTCAAACGCGAGTTGGCTCAATCTAATATCGAATTTTTAATAAAAATATTTATGAACCAGTGATACAATGAGAATACGAAGAGGAGGGGGGGGGGAGGAGAGGGGGAAGCGGTCCACCGTATTCACATCAACGGTCCATCTGGCCGAAATTCACTTTACCATACACCCAACTTAAAATATGGTATAGTTGTGAAAATACGTAGGTGCTTGGTTAAAAATATCTAAAATTGTAATACTTCTAAATTTGAACTTGGCCCCCTTTTTAAAACAGGTATGTTTTTGGTGGGATATATTTTTCTCGACTAGTAGATTCTTAGCTAATTGGTAAAATAAATTATTCTTTTAGAAACACTTTTTCAACATCAACAAAGAGGCAAATGAAATGAGCTCAAACATGACGTGTTTATTATTGTTTAGTTCAGAAGTTTCTATGACCACCTACCGTCTCCATCTTCAGACCCTGGATATTATGGAGCATCGAGGTACTTGATCAAAAAAATAAACAAATCATCAAAAATAAAAAAACAAATGAGCGTTAACTCGATTGATTTATCTCGTTTAGTTCAGAAGTTACCAAAGATACGCAAGTATACTAAATTTGTGTCTATTCTAACGTCAAGAAGTGATTCTAATTGGCCTTCCAAGATTTGAACCATACTTACTAACAAACTAAAAGAGCAAGTTAAATAAAAGCTTATAACAATTATCTTCAAACCACTGAAAATACACATATACATACTATGCATACTTATAGGTAGATTCCATTTACGAGGGGTTGTAGTGTAATTTGGTCCTAGCACCTTACGGGTACCCGGTACATCAGTGGTAAATATTACCTCCATTAGTGTCACGAGGGGAAAAATCTGCTTACGAATATAGTCTACAGAAATACTTACTACATAAACGCTGGATAGAACACTTTTTTTTTCACATTGGTAGTTTGTTAATACGAAATATATTAGAAATAAAGGCTTAATATACAAAGGTAAATAACTTTGATTGAGCCTTCTAAATTCTTCAGCGAATCCACATTCAATATCATGCCATTTATCATGATTACTTCATCTCTTATCGATTTAGGATCTAACATTCTGAGCGCAATCTGATGGGCCGCAGGCCCTTGTTGTAATTTCGATAAATGTTCTCATTAAAAGTTTACAATAGGTTATAAGTCCTCAGTTACGAATCGTCGTCATTTCTAAAAGTTAGCTGTACCCAGAAGAATTTGTAATTTGATTGACAAGCGCTTCGAAATTGCCCTAGGAAAATATTCAAAATTTCTTCTGATTATTGCTGTGAGCGCTTCAAACTTTAACTTAGTAACTAATGCAAATGCCGCCCCGGCCTGCTTCTGCTTGGATAACAGGCGGCATCAAAGCTTACGCTCATGGAGGACGGAGGTCGTTCAGCGACCTCCGACGCCTGAGTTGCATCCGAGCCTCGCTTTGTGAACGGCCCTAGGTAAAAAAAATGCCGGTGTCCACGTTGAAGCACACAAAATTTCTAATCTATTTAAATATTCTCACAATTTCGTACCTTACCTTTACAAACAACAAGTTATTATTCGTCGAGAAACAACAGCAAATTTGTTATGCAACCAAGACCATGCCAAGCAAGCGCCTCTAAGGGAAGTTGCTAAATTGCTAAATTCGAATATTACCAATGGACTGACGTCATCAACGTCGTTTTGCTTCGGGACTTATGTCAGTAACAGGCCTTGTTGGACGGTAATGAATCTGTCAGTTTAGCTTCAGCAGGCACGTATTGTCATCTTTATTCATGAGATGTACTGACGCGTTAGCAAGCGAAACGATCACATAATCAAGGCATTCTCTTGTGATGTATATTGAAGGGGTAGCGACAAAATTGAAAACTATGTTCTTGCTTCGATACACATATATGTACCTTTTTTTTATTTTTTATCGTGCGGAAATCCCTTCGGATACCCCCCCGCCGGCCAGCGGGGGCGGTTATGTCGGGCTTGCACCGACAAAAACCGCACGCCGTCTCGGGTCTTCAGACACCGGGGTGTAAGGTTACCCATAGAGCATATCCCTCGCACCCCGGCTGACCCTGGGCCATCTCACCACTAACAGCATCGCTCATCCTCTCTCTTCTGAAAGCAGAGGAGTACGGAGAGCGATGTGTTCCCGCCACGTTGGGTATTGGCCGACGATCAATGCCAACCCTATGAAGGGGTGAAGGGGAAGCCATTGACCGCCGCCCAGGGTGTACCGGCCGCTCCGATTCCGTTCCCCCCCGGACTGCAGCGGGATCGGAATCGGAGCGACACTCGAGGAGGTTACCCAACACACACCCCACACATATATGTACCTATGTATACGAAAACTCAAAGATGAAACGATGTATTTATAATTACGCCAAAAAAAAAAAAAAAAAAAAAAAAAAAAAAAAAAAAAAAAAAAAAAAAAAAGTTATCAAAATTTTTCGTCTTTAAATTCATTTACGTTTGTAAACGTTAGTTTAGTTAGTAGCATAACTTAGACTAACTGAATAAAATTATTTTGCAGACAAAATATGGGAGATTTAAATGATATAGGTATGGGAGGTCTACTCAGGGCTGCACACGCTGGCGGACTGCCCGGCGTGGGAGGCGCCGAGGCGTGACCTCGTGGCAGCCATCGGGGTGGGAGTCCTCTCGCTCGGCAGCATGATTGCGGCAATGGTGCGGAGCGCGAGTGCGTGGGCCGCCGCTGCCTCCTTCTGCGAGCATCACATGCTCGCAGAAGGAGATGGCGTAGCGCGCCCGGGAGAAGCTCAGAACTCTCCCGGCCCGCCGAGCCCGCAACATGCTCGCCGCGCGTCGCAGGCGACTCAGGCGCCGGAGGTCGCTCAACGACCTCCGTCCTCCATGAGCGCAGGCCTGGGGGTGGCAGGTGAGGCCGCCTGTCACCCCAGCAGAAGCAGGCCGGGACGGTGGGGCGACTAGCGCCCCTCCCCCAAACCGGGGCAAGACGGGGACACCATGGTTCCCAAACCCGAGGGGATGAAAACCGGAGATGGCCCAGGGTCAGTGGGGGTGCGAGGGATATGCTCTATGGGCAACCTTAAACCCCGGCGTCTGTAGACCCAAGACGGCGTGCGGTTTTAGTCGGTTCAAGCCCGACATAACCACCCCCGCTGGCTGGCGGGGGGGTATCAGAAGGGATTTCCGCACGAAAAAAAAAAAAAAATGGTATGGGAGGTCTGCATATAGTGTGGAATAATACATAGACTACTTTTTATCCCAAGAATAGGTTCCTAGGCAGCGGAAACGGGATCAATTTACATGCGGGCGGAGTTGCGGGCACAGATAGTTATAAAAAACCTTGAGAGGTGTCAAGGGACACCCGGATGAAACGAAGTTCCTTACATACACACACACATATATATATATATATATATGCACTCTGTCTGTCTATTCTTTCGTACACGTCATAGATGCGCGGGACTTAATTTAACTGATAATTTTTACTAATCATAAGCCGCTGACTTACGCGCTTTTGAAAAGTTCTTCAAAAACTGAAACTCCTCGTCGTACTCGTCAACTCCTATTAATTAGCGAATTCACAAATGATATCCATCACGTCGGGGTCACCACTTTTACGCCTCAAGGAAATACATTAAAAATATTAAATCAAATCGTAGTTTATTTTTATATAAGAGAAAATATTGTCAATGACACCATACGTTTCCATAGTACCGTGACAACAATGCGCGGATCGGTGCGCAGAAGTTACATTAAGCAAAAAGTGTCGTTACAGTCTTAATTTTTTCCGTCTAGCCCCCTTCCGTAACGCGCGATAAGGAACTTCGTGCCAATAAATCCTATCCACCCCAAGTTTACAAAATATTCTATCCTAGAGTTAAATCGCTCAAATTAATCACGGGGCACAGTTTGTATATATAGTTGTAACATATTACATCATGATATACAATGTGTACGTATCTCTATAGCGATCGACGACAATTTTTTATATTTTCGAGTGATATCCCAAGGGTGTTAAGGTAACGACTGCGATTAAAGCTGAGTCTTCGCTAAATTGATATAAAAGTACGCTGTCATATCTATCATTCAACTTAAAAGTTAAGTACCAGTCATCCTTTTTGAAGTTTCATTGAATCAGTAGACCTACCACTTCCGCACGCGAACCCGTACGAAACATGAACGAGTGCAGTATCCATGAAGTAACTTCGGATTTCGTTCTTTCGGTCGGGACCATAAAGTAACTAAAGTATGTTCGGGAGTGAAGCAAACATGTCAAGGAGGTTTTCGCTTACAATCGAATTCTATTAAAAATGAACCATTATAAACCAACATATTGAAAAATACATTCGTTTATATTAGATAATGATAACTCTTTGACCTTTTGAAATAAGTCGTATAGTATCGTGTTTTAATTTCAGTTTTTTTCTGATGTCATAAAGTAGTTCCAATTGGGCTTCCAATATTTAACCCATACTAACAAACTAACAGAGCAACTTAAATAAAAGTTTGTAAAAATGTAACCACGCTAGTTATTTCGGTCAGTGTAGTATGACATGTAAATAAATAAATATGAGTCACAGAATTTTGGTTAATTCAAGAATCACATAATATGTTAGAAATAGCGAATTCAAATCAATGTTATTTTCATTGTCATTCGTTGAGCTTTAAATTTAAATAAACATTCACTTCCTTAAATTAAATCAGTCTTTTTATTGACACATAAATTGCTTATTACTTTTATTTACTGTCTGAATGAGGCTCTTATCATATGGTGATATCAGTGTTCCAAATGATCTACTCACTATTATTCCATCATAGGCGAAATATCTCTCATAGTAAGAAATGTGAAGTTTGTAGCCTACAGTTGAAAGCTGAAGTTGTTCTTCCTTTGGCATATTTAGGTTGCCGAACATAGACCCCATAACGGAATACAGTTTCATTATAAGTGAGCTATACGTGCACGAGATTCCTTTCTCTAATAATTAAAAGAAATGGGTATATTCTATTGTAATTATTTCAGTATTGGCCTATTCATAGGGATGTTGGCGTGGCGCTTAATATGGAGGCTACTTCTGATATTGGTGAATAAAATACTCATCACTTCTAATCTCTGTAAGTGAATGAATAAATCACGATAGAATTCGTCAAAAAAAGTTTTATATAAGTATGACATTACCTTGTCAAGTTTATTTTTTAATTAACTTTTGTTTTAATTTACCTAATGTATGTTCAGGTTTAATCTAAGCTATGCCGAACCGATTGAGATAAAATTTTACACACATGTTTAGTTTGAATGGTAATGCATTAATATAGTACTATGGACAGCTAGTCTGATTATGAAAGCGGAAAGTGGCAATAGATGAGGTGAATTGTGAATCTGGGGAACTGCTCCTGAGAGGCGACATGATATAAAAAAACCAAAAAGATGAAAGAAAATTATAACTTAATAAAAAACTTAAAAGTACCTAAGCTTTTATTCATAAATATAGTTGTATTAAAGTCCAAGAGTAATACTCGTTACTGGATGGCAATAAACCATATAAAATAGCAAAAGAACCTTTTTGTTTACGTGCGGAAATCCCTTCGGATACTCCCCCGCCGGCCAGCGGGGGCGGTTATGTCGTGCATCGACTAAAACCGCACGGTGTCCTACCCAAGTGTAGATTGCCGGGCACCCCTGGTAAGCCCTCGAAAGGATAACCCCAGGGTTACCGGCGGACCTTGGCCGCCAGCGCGGCCTCGCCTGGTGGGGTCGGGGTTTCAGGTCTGTTAGGACTGCGAGTCGGCCAACTGCCGTCCTCAGGCCCCGATCATGGAGGTCGGTAGTCTCGGGCGTAGATGAGTCTGCGGCGTCCGCGCCGCAGATCACGAAACTCGAGGGGCAGGGTTCTCTCCCGCTCCCTCTCCTCGCCTCTTTCTGCGAGCAGGTAATGCGCGCGAAAGAGGCGGCGGCGTGCCACTTGCTCCCATCGGAGACCACGGCCCTCACCATGGTCTCCAACGAGAGAACGTCCACGCCCAGGACCGCAACGAGATCCCGGCGTTGACTCGCCCACGCAGGGCACTCTACCAACGTGTGGAGCGCCGTGTCTTCGCCAGGATCCTCACAGTGCTGGCACTGCGGCGTTGTCTCCCGGTGGATGCGCCACAGATACTTACCGAAACACCCGTGTCCGGTAACCATCTGGCACATCCGGTAGGAGAGGTTCCCATGGTCCCGCTCCAACAACTCCTTCATGATCGGTCTCACCGCCGCAATGATGGATTCCCCCCACCTTGGATGCTCAAGTCGCACCCTCCATGTCTCCATGAGTTCCCGGCGGAGCCCCGCTCCAGCGCCTCCTTGCACCACTGGTAAAGCAACGCAAGGGCTCTCGCTTCCAGGTCCCATGGAGGGGTCCCGGCTAGGAGACATGCCACCTCGACGGAGATCGTGCGATATCCCCTGATGACTCTGACGGCCATTGCTTTTAACGAGCTGTATAATACAGCCACCTTGCGGGCCGCCAGAGTCTCCGCCCATACGAGGGCCCCGTACAGGGCCATGCTTCCCACGATCCACAGGTACAGTCTCCTAGTGGCGGCGTTGGGATCAGCACCACCCTGGCAGAAAAGTATTATTTTCGTTTCAGTACAACTGCATTGTTGATTGTTGCTAAAAGGTTGTTTTTGAAAAGTGTTATAATCATAACAATTTTGTTAAAGAATCACTGAACTATTCAACTTGTATGCGAAGATGCGGCATCGCATCGGTGGTTTTTTGCCAACGGCTATGGACACATGTTGTCCATAGCCGTGACTGTATCACTTAATTTCTTACAGGTCATGGGTCAATTAATGAACCTTCTAAAGTGAAGAAGTCAAGCAACAGTCATTTTGGCCGTTGCACGAATGGGCCGACTCGACCGGGGAAGCACCACCCTCTCACAGAATATCGACGCCAAGTAAAAGTATTTGAACTGTTGCGTTCCGTTTGGTGAGTGAGAGTGCCGGAGCCCAAACTCCTTTCCCATCCCCTCCCAAACTCCTTTCCCATCCCCTCCCAAACTCCTTTCCCATCCCCTTCCAAACTCCTTTCCCATCCCCTTTCCTTTACAGGGTCGGCAGCGCGAGTGTGACGCCACATGTGTTGCACACGTCCATAGGCCGCGGTAACCGCTTCCCATCAGGTGGGCCGTGTGCTTGTCTGCCGCCTTAGTGGTATAAAAAAAAATGTATAAACTGGTGGTGTTTAAACAAATGCGTATAGAGTTTATAATATAGCAGCCCTTGTTATAAACCTAAAATTGATGGCACTTTCAAAGAACATGTTGGCTAGTCCAATATTAAACAGGAAAGGTTGCTCATCAAGTATAAAAGCAAATATTAATACAAGCGTGGGGCCAGGCCTGGGGCCGTAATTTTCTGTGTAAGACTACGATGTTATGTGGCGAGATAAGCGAACTTTTGCCGAGGATTTCGTCACTGATATAGGTACGTGAAATTATATCGTGCTTGTACTTCATCTTACGAAATTGTAACATGAATTATATTTACTTTTAAATGTCTTTTTGATATTTTTATTACAGTCCAGCAGTTATGAATATTGATGAAAATTCGATCATAATCATTTTTGAAAGTTTTAGGAATATATGACGGTATGCACAATATGGAGGGTAAAAAACTAACTTTCTTTTTTTTATTAATTAATTGCATTAAAACTCGTCAATAGCTACGCTACTAAATAAAAGAGATAAAGCATAGCTGAACAAATCAAGAAACAAAACTGTTAAACATTGTACTGTGAATTGTGTTCATTAGAATATAACTTTTGAAATAGATAAATTTATTATTATTATTATCAATTGGTTGATACCCGAAGATTACGCTTAGCATATTTATATAATGCCGTCTTATATCTAATTTTATACACTTCATTGTACACCAGGTAAATAACTATAATGTAAATCACAGATATTTAAATTATCAGTCAAGAGAATATTTTCTTCATTATATCAACGGTCGGACGAACTTGCAGTGGAATAGTGTAACAAAATAATCGTCTTCTAGATTAGATAGCAACCATGTTGAACGATATAATTAGTTAAACAATCTTGGCTAGATTAATTTCATCTGAAATTTTCATTGTCATCTACGTTACATATTTTGTTTCAATTTTATAAGATTAACCTTTCTTAATTAAATGTCTTATGAGACGATGACTGATTACTATGTACTCACACTAATATAAAGTACTATCAGTCATCGTCTCATTTATAACGTGATAATATATTAAAGGCCAGCATTTGTTCAGCAAAAAAGCGGCGATAGTCCAGTGGCATACGTAACGGACTGCTGAGACGAGGTCTCGAGTTCGATCCCCAGTCGCCCTGGACACACACCTCTGACTTTTCGTAGTTATGTGTGCATTAATAAATGTTAATTATCGCACGCTTAATAATGTGCCCGGTACATGGCAATAGGCTCGCCCCCTATTACATTGGGACCTTAACATAACTGGCGAATCGTGGGTGTGTGATACACCTCTACCTACCCCTTCGGGGATACAGGCGTGAAGTTATGTTATGTTTTGTTATGTTTATTTGTGCAGCAGAGATAGATTTTGAATATTATAATTCAAATAATTCAACTATTGATTGCCACTGACTGAGTAGATATAGGATTTAATCAGATTTGTGACACCTGAGAGGATGCCTTAGCGTGGTGAAATATCCTGACCGATTAATCATAACTTAAATAACATTTGAATTAGGTATAGTTATCCTACTTCCTACTATCCTGTCCTACTATTCCTACTTGTCCTATCCTATCCTACTATAATAATATAAATGAAATTGAAAAAAAGGCTTGCGTCTGAATAATTTACATATTACAAATTACACATTACAAATACTAACCATAGCGTAAATACAAATTCTTATCACTGTCAAAAAAAATCGTACGTCTATTATTATCGTGACCGAATATTGCCTCTTGAGATACAGACTCGCCTAGTTCAAGAGAAAAAATATTTATCACAGATTTTTAACTATGTATCTATCTTTAGCCTACGTTTTTGTATTTTATATGAGATATGTAATGTAAATTATTGAATCTAAAAAAGACAAGAATATGAAAATATATACAGACTTTTACAGGGCAACATACGCAGGCACACACAAACCTACGCGTGTTAACAAATTCTTCTTTAGCATAGCACCTGCATAGTATAGGGCTAAAGAAGATTTACAGTAACACAAACAAATTTTAATTTTTCATACTCAGTTTAGAATGATAAAATATGAGTAAAGCAAGCAATTAGATCATTCTTTCATAAACGAACCTTAGGATATTATTTTGTTTAATTTTCAATTTATTACCTGATGGTCTTAATTGTGAACGCTATCGATTTCACAGCTGTGTGCCCAATCACCAAGGCTTGTGAGTGGTCCGCTTTAATTAAAGGGCACAGGGAGAGTAGGCGGTCCACCGAACTACAGTTTTTGTAGCACTCTTCAAAGAGTTTCCGTTAATTAGAGTCTTATCTAAACAATGGACGATGTGCTGAGTAGATAGAACCGCCTTCGTAGCAATTTGCCTCAATGAACGAGCTGGGCGGTATAAACGCTCAGTTTTACTCAAGTACCGCTATATATTCTTCTAAGCACTCCAGTATCACTTTGCTAAAGTGAGGTTAAAAGTGTTCAGAATTGTAACTAAGTCTCAAAGCAAATATCTTGTTCTATTCACTTAAGTGTAATTCATGTAACTATACATGTAGGGTTATCTACTGTGATCTCAGATTCACATAAAACATTGCTGTCATCAAATATTCTGTGTAAACGAACCGTTCTTAAAATATGTACCGAGCTTGAAGCCCGCACAGCAGTGTCTAGTTTATGCATAAAATTTTATTCAGCGGGCGAGTACTGATAACATGTTCAGATACCGTAAAACATAGCGACGAATGGTTCTGAAAATTTTCTGTATGCAAACTGAAATAATGTAAAACTGACATTTGGCAGCTTCATGATTTACATATAATTGTCCTTGAGATTTTTTAGGTAAACACTCTTAACTTTAACAAATAAACAACTGTGATTTGAAATGATTTAATAAATTTTCGTACGGAAATATGCATGAATAACCACAGGGTACCGTACCTTTTTTTTTCGTGCGGATATCCCTTCGGATACCCCCCCCCCCCCCCCCCCCGCCGGCCAGCGCCCTCAAATGGAAAAAAACCGAACCCTTCGTAGAACACTTTGTTGTCCATCTCTCTGTCAAGATCTTTTTCTCAGTAACCCGTGGAGGTACTACGTTGGTATTTATATCAAATACTCCGGTCAACGACCCAATTATGACACAATTAAGCTAAAGCCTGCCACTTTTTAAGAAAAAATGAACAATCGATGGGTGTTGATCGGTACCTACTCAAAACCATGAAACGATATCATGACAACCAGATATTTGAAGTGCGAAGAGCAAATCACAAATAATTCTATCAATAACTTAGACAAAAGAAAACTAGATAGATGTTTTGACAGATGATGAGTGTGCTTCCTCAAACAAACACTAATAAGTACGCCTTACAATATCTGCATTTACTTCTCCGCTGCGGTAATTCGAACTTCATCACAATTAATGAAAGTTTCATACCTGGGTATAAACCTAGACGTGAACAAGTATCTACGTTGTACGCTCAACAACTTTGGAGGTTTGTGTAACTAATGCATTCGTCTGATCCAGTCACTTATCACTTTAAGAACTTTACCAAAGGATTTTCACTATTAAGAATTAAAATGGTGGAATGCTTTACGTTGTCACTTTGACATTTTTCATAGTGTAGCGAGATATCCGATGTTAAATAACAAACAATTGCTGCAATCATCTAAATGAATATAATATTTACGTAAATTTTCTAGTTTTTTTTTAAATTCTATCCATCAAATGAGTGCACCCCGCCAGATAATGAGAAGCTAGGATGAAGCCCATTTAATTTTCATACTCTCAGGATTGCGTCTCATTAATTGTCGGTAGCTTAGTGGTTAAGGAGTCGGCCTTATGATCGAGAGGTCCATGGTTCGAATTCTGGCCACTACAATACCAACGTGAACCCACTAATCTAACCTTAACCTAACACAATTTAGCTTAGTTGGAGGGGTTGGGGAGAATACTAGTAATTTCGGTTACTAATATTCTTAAAAAAATAAAATAATTGTTTGTAGGAGCTGTGCAAGCTTTTATAAAAAAAAAACAGTTTCACTAAAATTAAAATAATAATTTTATACAAGAGTTGTGGCACAGTACAAAGAATATTATTAGTTCTGTGGGTTGTGCTGATTTCAAAAGCTTGTATCGCACAAGTATTTTATCTCAAATCTCAATTCCAATTGCGCTACAAGCTTTTGAAATCAGTATAACCCAACCCACAGAACTAATAATATTTTTTGTACTGTGGCAGAACCCGTGTATAAAATTATTATTTTCTTCTTAAAACAACTGTTTTTTTAAATAAAAGCTCATTTTTAAAGATATTTTTTTAATAATTACATTATTTAATGAAATTTTGAAGCAATTAGTATGCTAATTGTTCCTATAGATTTAAATCAGAAAAAGAGAACATCTAGGATGGGACTTGAACCCGCGACCAGTCCCTTACATGGGGAATACTCTGATATACTAAGCACTATAATCCGCACGCTGAATGATGATCCCTATGACAGTTCGTTAGCGCTTAACATTGTACGGACGTCCTCTCACATCAAATCCTTTAGAGGTCCATTAAAAAGTCGAAAAAATCATAATTGTGTACAATTGTAAATTATAAAAATGAATATTAAGAAATTATTACGTAATGTTCGGAAATAATAGAAAAAAACTCAATGCAAATGTACATGGTACGTGCTGCAAAAGTTACGTCGTCAAGCTGTTATCGACTAAGAAGGGACACATCGATAATCAAAATATCGATAATTTGTTGGAAAAATAAAACAAATGCTTTGAGTTTGTATTTTATTTATATCAATCTGAATCTGATACAGGGTCAATCGGATCTTCAAAATCTGAGTCTGAACTGCAGCTATCCGTGACGTTTATTATTAACGGTTGGTCAATGATATTGTCGTATTGTACATCTCGATCCCAGTCTTGTAAGCAAATTAAAGTATAGTAAATATAATAAGGCTGTTACTTTTTTATCTAGTGTTTTATGTCCATCAATGCGCGTAGTCTTTTTTTCAAAATAAATAAATATTGCTTATTATGTTGAATGACCTGGCTGAATGACATGACATTTGCCTGAAAAAACAGTATTTTATCGAAATTGTTTCGCATAACTAATACAACTGTCAGTTGAAACGTCATAGGGATCATCATTCGGCGTGCGGAGTATATGTAGCTCAGTTTCCGTAATTTTTGCGAACTACGGAAACAATAAATGATGTTACAATCATTTTTAAACATTGTTTTTAGAATACTCCGCCACATTAATTCAAGTAGTTCGCAAGAATTAAGGTAGATGGCTCCAACATAGCCTCCAGACGGATATCATATATTGGAGAATTTCGAATATCTGGGATGTGTCTAGGTAGCTCAGTTGGTTAGAGTATTCCCCCTGTAAAGGATTGGTCGCGAGTTCAAGTCCCGTCCTAGATGTTCTCTTTTTGCAATCTAAATCTATAATTATATTATTTTAAACTTTTTAGTTCTAGTAATGTCATGTAGTACCAGAGTATCCAAAAATAGCCAAAGGCGCTCAATACATCGAGTTTATCTTTTTTAGTTCCAGATCACCTACCGTCTCCATCTTCAGACATTGGACATCATGTAGCACAACCCAAACTCGATAGTTTTATCTTGTTTAATTAAGGAGTTGCTGTGACCACCTTCCTGCTCCATCGTCAGACCATAAATACCATTTCACATCAGAGAGTTTGTCAAGACAAAATAAATGAGCCGAAACTCGATAATTTATCTTAAAAAGTTTAGAGGTTGCTATGCTATATCACCTTCCTACTCCGTCATCAGATCAGCTCCATGGTACCATATTAATGCATTGGTAACCTAACTAAACGTACATGCAACATTCCATCTTAATCGGTTGAGGATAACTAACTCAAAATTCAGTTGCAAGATTTCAACCGCACTAACCTACATACATACAGAGCAAGTTAAATAAAAGCTTGTTAAAAAAGGGGACCACGAGGGAGAACTTCTTCGTTGTCCCTGAGCCCTGGTGTTTGAAACTATGTCACTGATTGCCATATAGTAAGGCTATCTAAAGGCTTCGCCAATATCTTGATGTTTCTTAACAAACAGAAATTTCTTACTCTATACACCAGATAGAAAACCAGGATAGAGCAAAAAGGAAATGGTTTGAGGCGGCATTTAATAAGACAGAAAATAAAACTTCAAATCGTTTTCAATGCGGTTTTATGTGGAAGCACACGTATTCTCACAGCACAAAGAAAATGAACACGTAATAAAAAAAGATAATTATTTATACAGCTTTCGGGAATGTAATAGCAAAAATTTTAATATATGGCTGTTAGTCGTCTGAGTTCTGTCAGTTAATAAGAAAATTATCCTATTACTGTTCACGAGACGAAAAGCGTGAGTTTGTTGTCACCTAACAAAATACGTAATGAGCATATCAATCAAGTTGACTGCTGATGGATGATATTTATAAAAAAAAGTTTGTGTATAAGTGCGACCAACAGCTCATATCATGTTTGTCCGAAACTTTAATTATGTTTTATAATGTTGCCTACACTTGCCTCAGGGATATTTGGTGAGGTAATATAATTAAAGTATAAATTTAACTCTTATCATACTAAAAATGGTCACGCTTGCCCTAATTTAGACGTTTATTACTTTTTATGAATGAGATATTCCATGGCCCGAAATAGGCCTTGTGTCAGTTAATTTTATTTCAGTTTGTCTATTTGTTTCTTACTCACTATTAATAACTAGCTGTTAACCTCGGCTCTACCCGCGAAAAATTCTGATCCCGTTACCGAACCCATGGGAACTATTCCCGGTATAAAAAGTAGCCTATGTGTTGTTCCAGTCTATAATCAATCCCTGTACCAAGTTCAGCCGTTTTTGCGTGAAAGAGCAACAAACGTACATACATACCCACAAACTTTCGCGTTTATTATATTAGTAGGACTAGCATTAACATGCGGCGGCGCCCAAATGGAATCCTGCTTCCGTTCCCGCTTCCCATGGGAACCTATTCCCTGGGATAAAAAGTAGGCTATCTGTTATTCCAGACTATAATCATCATCAGCCGTTTTTGCGTGGAAGAGTAACAAACATCCATACTCCATACTTTTGCGTTTATAATATTAGTAGGATTCTTTGTATGCCAAATTGAAATCATAGTTGAATAGTAAGTTTACATTAGATATAGTGCTAAAGTTTGAGTAGTTTTGAGTTACACCTATGATTGGTCAATGGATGAAAGGCCTTCGACAGTCCTACCAGCTGTGCGAACACAAAAATTACTCGAATTTATAATTTTTGGTGTACAATAATGAGTTATCTATCTACAGTATACTGTATCTTAGTGTTGATCCTAAGTGAGTCTTTGGTATTTCCGCAGCTCAGCCATCTCATTCGTACTGGGAAAACATAGCCATACCAAATAGGAAAACTGATATTCTTAAGGTGTTTTCATAAGGTTGGAAACACACTTGATGGTAAGACGTTACCGTTGCCTATAAACACTTTCGAAGGTGCTTTTATATCCGTACTCACTAGCCTGTTGCAGTTTCTGTAGGGAGGTACTATCCAAATCTAAACCATTGGAACGTATACCACTTTAAATATACTCTTAGGTAACAAATGGTTACGTGCGGAACGAAAATAGTTAATACAAGTTCTGTTATCAGCGGGACTGAAACTTTGCTATATGTCGTCACGAATCTTTTACATAGGTAAAAACCAAGGAACTAACCTCATTTTATTACTTCCTAACATGCATTAAATCGTTAGTTACACCTGTATTTATTCAACAAATACGGCAACGACTTGGTCTCATACGACAACTGTGCAGACCGCGGTTCGAAAATGTTATCCCAAAACTTCAACTCTACAAAATTTATTCAGGCAGTCCTAAAGGCAACACTGGCCAGTGAACAACGGATGTGTATAACCACACAACTTTCCGGTAGATGAGTTTTTATTTTTTATTCTTGCATATTTGAATTTAAGATAAACACAATACTTATAACTTTTGCAAAGGGATTTCAGATGATTTTTCAGCTATCCTACTTCCTACTACAATAGTATCTTAATCGCAAAAATTAGTGAGTTTAGATGTTTTGTTACTCTTTCACGCTAAAACGGCTGAACGGATCAGTCTGAAATTTGGTACAGGAATAGTTTAAGTCTAGAATAACACATAAGCTGCTTTTTATGCCTGGAATAGGTTCATATAGGAATCGGAAAAGGGGAACAGAATTTCATGCGGGTGAAGCCACGGGCAGAAACCAAAATCTCATAATTAACTTTTACCCAGGCATTCCCGTGCGTTGATCCGTCAGATATTTGTTCTATTTGTTTTATTATTATTATTTTACGTTTTACGTTTTGGGCTCATTGATAGCTACAAAATTCGTGACCAACTAGAATAAACTCATTTTATTTGTGCTTAGCTTATACCCCTAGTTTGTACCACTGGTGGTAGGACGGGTAAAACTGTTATATGCCATGGTTTCCCTCAGGGGTACAATGGAGGAAATATCTATGACCCAACGTTCCATTGAAAGAATACCATTAGCCGAAGTTACTAATATTCTCGTTATTGGTCCCTCTGGCTAAGATAGGTGGATGGCTAGAAAGGATGGCCATTTCCATCACTAGAGGACTTGACAACCTATACGTGTTACAATATTTGACGCAAGTTTAGGAAGGTTATTAATATAGGAAGTGTCAAAAGAAGGAAAATGTTGACTTTTAGCTATATTTCATTCGTTGACTATCGGTAAATATGAATATGTCCAAATCACTTACAATATTAGAAGATTAAATGGTCACTCATGATATTGTCGAAAGTTAAAAGGAATGTCACACATTGGAATAAAACTATGGTAACGGATTTTATTTTTCAAATAAATCGCGATAGAATGCATTAAAATAGGTTTATTTCAATGTAAATGTTTCTTTTTTAAAGAGATCACAAGCAACGTGCGCTGAGATATTGTAGATAGATAGATAGATAATTCTTTATTGTACACCAAAAACATTATGGACACAAATTTGGAACATTTTCATTCAAATGCATTGTGCATTTGGGCGGCATGTATTAACATTCCTCAAAGGAGTAAGAAGTAACTTGACAGAGATAGTTATTTTCAAATTATAAATTTAAACACGAAAGAAAGTTAAATACGAATAATGCGACTGCTGTAATGAGGTTCGGGGTTCAATTTCCGGTTCGGGCCCATTTAATTAATAACTTCTCAGTAGCAATATGGAGTCAAGAAATGTCTACGATTGAATAACACGCCCATTATTATGTGGGTTTGAAAATATAATACACGAAATATGGGTAGGTTATAAAAAGGTGCTAAAACTGGTGTTTGGTTATTTTAAATTATTTAGTTTTTTTAATTTCGAATTTTTTTAATGGTTTATTTGAACACAATTATGTGTATTTTTATACATTATGTGTATTTTTTACATAGTGGTAAAAATATACTGAACACCTTCAAATCTGCGACCCCTGACATTCAGTCAAACGCTTGAACATTAAACCCAATTTGGAATATTTCGCCTCCATTAGGAAATCAAGATGTAAACTATTCAGTAATGGTATATTTCCATTTATAAACATTTCGGCACAGCTTGGGTGAACTTAGGGAAAGCTTGTTAACTCAAAATTAATATGTCGACTTACATCAACGACCCATTTTATAGGGACACGATAAAGTTGTGCCTCATATGGGTAATTAAACAAATTGGTGCGTAAACTTTGCTCAAAAACTATTATCGGTACGTGTATTAGGGTAATTATTATTATACAGGGCGTCCCACGGCAATGCCACATGGAGGGAAAGTACCTTAATTATTGTAGATGGGACATTTTACTGAAAGAAGACTTTATTTTAATTTTAAAAACTATTTGAACTGCATTTACTATACTATATATATAATACATTTTTAATAATTGCCTCATTGAACCGGGAATCGAACCCGGTTCACGAGAAAAAAAATCGGTCTGTAGTTTTATGATACCGATCGGAAGGCATTATTTTTTGCAAAGCGTTATTTTTTGCTAAATAAATTAGTATCAGAAATAAAGGGAAGACCATGAATTTTAAAAAATTTAATAAAAAATTAATCAATGTATCAAATTCTCGAAATGAGCCCCAATGTCCCATCTTCAATAATTAAGGTACTTTCCCTCCATGTGGCATTGCCGTGGGACGCCCTGTATATTATAAGTAAACTTACTTGGCAGTTCGAGTGGTTTAACTGCCATTGTATAATTTTGTAGATTCATTCTCCTTCTGGAATGGAATAATTATTTGTAGATTCACTACTACTAAATTGTTTTGACACTGGCTGTACGTTCTTTTTCTTTCAATTTTTAACTATAAACTAACTTAACTACGAAGTTACAAATGTAACTGAAGTAAAAAGCAAAAATAATTGCTTTTTACGATGATTTTATATTTATGTTTCGGTTTTATATTTCACTTGTTTGTTTTGTTGAGTCTTTTTCTGCAATGTTCCTACATATATTTCTTAAATTATAAGTCTTGAAACTATATGTTTAGCCTTACATTGAGCACATTCCTTTGACAGACGATGTATGAGATCAATGAGGCTGCTTCGATCACAGTGATAGTGATTATGAGTTCGATACAGACTCTGAAATTGCTTTTGCCCGCGGTGCAATTTAATTAGATTTCCCTCAGTAACATGACATTTCCCTTATTTTATAAACTGAAGAAATTCCTGTCTATTTTTGGAACTCAGGAACGTTTAAAAGCATTTATTATGTGATGCGAAAGCATTTAGGCAGTATAAAGTGTAATAAAATGAAACGTGTATATAAATGAAATGTAACGCTGTACTACTAAGTAATCGAAACAGTTCATATAAAAAGCTAAAACCAATTACGGCAGAAAACGTTTGCGCAGTGTATCGGAATAATAAGGATCTGTATAGTAATTCAGCCTCCATTCCCAGACCTTTCAATTTACAGCAATTTTCGCTTTGAAATATTCACAAGCTTAATGACATTCTTTAACAAAGAAAGGGTTAAAACGAAAGGCAGATTGCTTATTTTAGATCGTTTTTGTTCAAACGGAAATGTTATTATTTGACGTAATTTTGATTATTTGAATTTATACACAATTGTACATGTGAAAATTACAAGCGTAACAATTTATAAATGTTACCGAATTCTGGGATCTATTATTTTAAAACGGTGAAGGTGCTAATCTTAGTTTACTTTGTTAAATATTAAAAAAATACAAGATATTGTAGATCTCTCACTATAGAAAACGCATCAGTTTGTAGGTTCGTTACTACCATCAAAATTCACTAAAATGTGTCACACACGTGCCGGAATAATAATGTGCGGTTTTACTAATTCACTCATATTTTCCTGAATAAGTTTGAGTTAATCTAGTTATACTGAAGTCAGAAAATTATATGGTTGGGATTTTCTGTGGATATTCTGTGGATAGTTTAGTAAGAATAAAAGGGTTTATGAGGCCCTATTAATATAATATAATATGACATTAAATTTTAATTTTAAGATCTGATATCAAATTTTAGAAAAGTTAGTTGCGGGTGAAAAGTTAGCAGGGACTAGATGCGTTAAGGCAAGGGTGCGTTCCCTGAAAGCTTTCCTCACGGATATGGTTGAGGCCATATCACGCCTCACCCGAACCGTGACCGCAAGGGGTCCTGGTGGGGCCCGGAGCTAGACAGGCTGAAACATAGGATGAGGAAACTCTTCAACAGGGCCATGAACACTAGGTGCGAACTAGACTGGGCAGAATACAAGCAAGCCCAGAAAATATACAAAAAACGAATAAGATTCCGCAAGAGCGAGTCCTGGCAAAGATTCTGCTCAAGCATGGAAACCTGTAGTGCAGCAAACAGAGTGCGGAAAATTATAACGAACAGCGTAACTAGAACAATAGGATCACTGAAAAGGAGTGACAACACCTATACCAACACAGATAAAGAAACCTGTGAAGTACTACTGGAAGCACACTTTCCAGAGTGCACCCTGACGGACGACACCGCCTGGGAAGACCACACAGAAGAGACCACAACAGAACAAGACTGGAACACAGCCCACAAAATCATATCAAATGATAAGACTAGATGGGCCATAGCCAGTTTCTTACCCTATAAAGCAGCTGGCCTAGATGGAATATTCCCCGCACTGTTACAATGGGGGGGGAAGCTAATAAACTCCCAACTAACGGAAGTATTTACCGCATGTATAGCACACAGATACATGCCCAAACAATGGAGAGAGGTAAAAGTGATCTTCCTGCCGAAACCGGGGAGAACAGACTACACAGATCCAAAAGCGTACAGACCCATCAGTCTGACATCCTTCATGCAGAAAACGCTGGAGAGGATGTGCGATAGACATATAAGAGACACCCACTTGCGAAGCAAACCATTACATCGGAATCAACATACCTATAGTACGGGTAAGTCTACAGATTCCGCACTACACAGCGTAGTCACCGTAATCGAAAGATCCTTATCCACGAAGGAACAGACCCTAGGGGTGTTCATCGACATAGAAGGCGCTTTTGACAAGACGAGCTTCAGGAGCATAAGCAATGCTTTGACCAAATATGGGGTGGAAACAACGCTATGCGAATGGATACACAACATGCTCAAACAAAGGGCCATACGATTCACAGTGAACACTACGACACGTGCAATAGTAGCCAAAGGCTGTCCACAAGGAGGGGTGATGTCACCTCTCCTTTGGAACGTGGTGGTGGATGACCTGATAAGACGGCTGAACAACAGATACTTCCCAACGATAGGGTATGCGGACGACATAACCATTCTAGTTAGTGGGAAGTTTGAGAACACCCTATGCCTTCTAATGCAAAACGCCCTAAAAATAGTGGAAGGGTGGTGCACAGAACACCAACTGTCTGTGAACCCTAAGAAAACCGAAATGGTACTGTTCACGAACAAAAGGAAACTAATAAACCTGAGACCACCAAAATTATTTGGCACAACACTACAGTTCGCAACTGAGGTCAAGTATCTAGGACTGACACTAGACAGCAAACTAAAATGGGACAGACACATGGAACAAAAGACAAACAAAGCCTGTATTACCATGTGGCAATGTAAACGCATGCTGGGGAAGAGATGGGGCATACAACCTAGAATTATGCTCTGGCTTTATAAAACGGTAATCAGACCAACAATAACATACGGTTGCATAGCATGGTAGCAAAGAACAAAGTTGATTACCGCACAAAACCAGCTACAATGTCTACAAAGAATGGCATGCTTGGCCACCACAGGCTGCATGTCCACAACGCCTACAGCCGCCCTTGAAGTGATGCTGGACCTCCCACCACTCCACCTATTCATACAGCAAGAGGCAGCCATTACAGCCATTAGATTGAATAAACTCTCCCTATGGACACACGACACGAGGGTGCCGCACACCAATGCGGTGGAAGAGGCCAAAAACGACCAACCACTCCTAATGGCCCCCTGCGACACTATACCAAAACAATTCGTCTTTGACAAACGGTACAGAATAGAACTTAAGGAAAAAAGAATAGATTCATCCGGCACAAAGGAGGTGAGGATATACACGGACGGATCTAAAACGAAAACAGGGACAGGTGCGGGCACCTATTCCGCTGACTTTAATATTAATATATCAACAGCACTGGGCATGCACAACACAATTTTCCAAGCGGAATGCGTTGGTGTAATCCAGGCCGCAGACGCGGTGTCTGCAAGAAAGATAGAGAATCAAGGCATTCGAATCCTAACGGACAGCACTGCAGTACTACACGCTCTACGCAGCAACACAATAAAATCAGGACTAGTCCTGGAGTGCCACAAGAAAATGGAGGGTATATATGAGTCAAACGAGATTACACTCCAATGGATCAAAGGACACAGCGGTTCCCTAGGCAACGACGCGGCCGATGAACTGGCCAGAAGGGGAGCCGAAATAGAGACCTACAGGGTGGAACCCGTAATACCAATATCGGCAAACCAGCAAAGATGTTGGTTGAGACACAGAACAAGGAAACTACACGCCGAAATGTGGGCGAAGACGAAGGAATGTCGCCAATCGAGAGAGGCAATGCCATCTCTAGACAGACGACTCTCTAAAAAACTGCTGCGCTTAAATAGGGCGGACCTACGGTTTGTAGTAGGGACCATAACAGGGCACAGTAATCTTAACAAACATTTGTATGTTATAGGTCTAACGGACAGTCCATTGTGCCGGGCGTGCATGAGGACTGACGAAACACCGGCCCATGTTGTTATGAACTGCAGCGAGGTCGCGGAACAACGGGCACAACACCTGGGAACACCAAGCACACTGCGAGAGGCCTGCAGCAGACTCGGCAGCCTGGCCGCTTTTTGGAAGGAGCTTGGATGGTTGGAGTAGGGCAGTGGATACACTAACCACATCACGCAAAAAAGCCCAACTATAAGGGACCACATGCGGAAAATGAGCCCGCGTAAAGAAGAAGAAGAAGAAGAATGGTTGAGGCCAGATGTAATCATATGAAATGCTTACCTGAAAATCAAAAACAGAGTAAAATTAAATATAGGCTGGCTAAATTGACAGCGATGTAATAGAATGGTCAGAACCAAAAGTGAATATTACATCTGATCTATCTCAACTAAGAGGAGTGAACACGGAAATCAAAGTGTCGCCGTCTCGAGCTTAGTCACTTACCTTAAGTATGATTTCTAATTTCCTTTATAAATTAACATATTTGAATACCAATATACATAGCTGGTTACAAAACTTCTATATACTCAATACGATTATCTGTTTCATTGAGTGAGAAAGTCATTTTGGTAAAAGGTGGACGTCCTTTTGGTTTTACTAATCTTATTCGGTGCCCAATAGTGGGGTTTTACAGCCAAGTAACATAAATTGTCAATTTTCTATTAGAATTTAGGTAAACCTATTAATTTGAAGCTCCTCAGTCCGTTTAATACAGTAAGAGTACCGTTACAGGGTTGTTTAACTTAATTCGATGGGCTAACGATATTGTTATTCACACTCGTATACTTGTTATTCTGTTTGTACATGTGTCATGTTAGGAAATTAATGTAGATAATGGTTGTGTATGAAAGTTCCGATAACGGGCACTGCTTAAACAAATGCCTTTGCATTACTTCTAGATTACAGAAAGTAAACAAAGCGAAAGGTGTATACCAGGATCGTAGCAAGTGAAAACATGTGGTCTCTACTTACCTCATTGGAAAAGAGGCGTATCTTTATGTATGTATTATATATAGGTTCATTTTTCACGTCAGCCACATTCCTTTAGTTATTTTTTTCTTTGTGACACCTACCACGAGTTATTGGGGTTTAGGTTAAGGTAACTTTTTCGAAATAAAACTGATTAAAATTATACGGTATTCTGTGATTTGAGCAAATATTTAGTTTCATGGTATGAAAATAAGAAATATTAGTAGTAAACATTTTTGAAACGGGACGTGTTTTAAAGAACAGATGTACGTTAATATAACATTTTTGCATTCTTTATTTTCTGCAGTGATTCTTTTACTGAATCATCCCCAACAACGAATTTATTATAACGTCACCGAACCAAGTACCATGTAAGTTAGCTTAATCAGTCGAGCTTACGTTTTTAAATTAATTTGCAAGATTCAGCCCACATTAGCTGTCAAGTTGAATAAAATATTATAATATAATGAACAACATAATCACCTAACGCCCTATATTTTGACTCACTATGCAGTTTCACTCTCTTAAAAGGTACGCCTAAAATTTCCTAGACGATCTAAATGCTTAATTTTACTTACTCCGGTAATAGCTTTTCCCGTTGTAATCAAATTTTAACAGTAACCATTTCAGCGGTTAGAAAACAGACCGGCAGCTATTATTCTTTAATTGCCGGAAAACTTTTACCTCAGATTCTGTGAAAGTATTCTTGTATTTTGTTTTCTTTGACGACATTTTTCATGTTGAATAATTGTGTTTATTTTACAGTCTATTGATATCGGAATTTGTAAAACACCACAATTTAAAAATCTTGTGAAAGTAATTTAAATATATTTTTTTGTGCATCAACGATCTTTCAGACTCCATCAATTTATAAAAATCAAATGTAACTACAGAGTAAAACTGAAGCCTGACTGGCTCTTTAAAACAACATATATCAGTGACAGGCCAACGCATGTCAATAAAGAGCTTTTGTCCATCGCTCACAACCTGTTATATGGCTTTTTTTAATTTTCGTGCAGAAATCCCCTCGGTTACCCTCCCACCGACTAGCGGGGGCGGTTATGTCGGGCTTGAACAGACTATAACCGCACGCCGACTCGGGTCTTCAGACGTCGGGGTGTGAGGTTGCCCATAAACCATATCCCTCGCACCCCGACTGACCCTGGGCCATCTCCAGTTTCGACCCCCTCGGGTTTGGGAACCACGGTGTCCCTGTTTGGGGGATGCCTATACGCTCTGAATGTTCAGTATATATGTGAAACTAATGTATATAATTCTAATACAATAATATTAGTGTAAAGTTTCTCACTTCATTGTGCTCATAAAGAAATGATCAGAGATCTTCCGTGTCAGTGATTGATACCGTTTCCTTCCTTCTAATATTATATACGCGAAAGATTGAAAGTATAGATGTATGGATATCTATTACTCTTTCACGCAACAACGGCTAGACGGATCTGGCTGAAATTTGGTGTAGGGATAGATCTCGTCTGGAAAAGCACATAGGCTTTTATTCCTGGAATAGGTTCCCATGGGAAGCGGAAACGGGATCCGAATTCCGCTAAGCCGTGGGCAACAGCTAGTCCCACTATAATTCCGATACTATCGAGTCAAACCCAGGACGTGTTGATTTATATAATTACGTATGCAAAAATTAATTTAATATTTTATATAATTATTTAGAGTAATTAAACTAATATTTTTATATAAAAGTATTTTACATGTGATGCTACCCGAACTAATAAAAGTGTGTATTATTTAAAATGTCGCTCACTCTGCGTTAGTATCTCGTACAGTACAGAACTATTATTGCTTCCTAATAAAAGGATAATAAAAGTAATTATTTAATTAAAATACAGTGTTCATATTTATATACCCATAACCCTATAGGTTATGAGCCCAGTATTGCAATATTCGTAAATATTTAAATCGTTACTGCATACATGTTGTGAAATAAAAATACTACCTACCTGCAGTTTAGTCAATATAATAGTGAGTGTAACAATAGTGACTGCATCATTGTTGTGATAAGAAAAAGGTATTGGCATTAAATAGAAAACCGTAAGTAATGGAATATTCAAAACAAAAACGGAATATAAAGCCTTTCGATGGCGATAAGTACAGTGTTTGGAAATTTAGAATACGATCATTGTTTAGTGAAATGGATTTAATGGCGGTAGTAGATAATGAAATTCCACTCGTCCGATCTGAGATGTGGGAGAAGAACAATAAAGTAGTTAAAAATATTTTAGTGGAATATTTATCAGACTCGTTTATCGGCTTTGTAAATGATAATATAACAGCCCAGGAAGTTTTCAAAAATTTAGACTTGATTTATGAACGTAAAAGTTTAGCTAGTCAACTGGCTTTACGAAAGAAATTATTAATATTAAAACTACAGGGCGATATACCCTTAATCAAACACTTTACTGTTTTTGATGAATTAATCACAGAATTATTGGCAGCGGGCGCCAAGTTGGAAGAAACTGATAAGGTTGCACATTTATTGCTAACATTACCAAATACCTACGACGGAGTCATAACTGCTATCGAGACATTATCTGAGGATAACCTAACGTTACCGTTTGTAAAAACTAGGCTTTTAGACCACGAAATAAAATTAAAAAATGAGAGTAGTGATACAAGCGCAAAGGTTGAAAGTAACACTGAAAATAATTATAAGCGAAAATTTGATACTAATAAATCAATTCAGAACTACCCACACCAATATAATAAATAGTTTAAAGGACAGAAAAATCAAAAGTATTTTAAATGCCATTATTGTGGACGTAAGGGACACGTTAAGAAGGATTGCTTTTATTTTAAACGGTCGAATAAACAAAAGGATGTGTCAGACAGAACAAGAACAGTTCAAACAGTGGGATTAACTGAGCAATCGAAGTCTAACGACTTTTCAAGTTATGCATTTATGACTGGCGAGTTCCAGCATGAAGATACTACAAATACAATTATTTTTTTGTTGGATTCTGGAGCTTCTGATCACATTATTAACAGGGATGATATTTTTCATTCTTACGAATTAATTAAACCCATAAAAATTTCAGTTGCTAAAAGTGGTGCTTTTATTACAGCTACAAAGAAGGGATCTATAAATGTAGTGAGTAACAACGGCGTTGCAGGTGTTCTGGAAAATGTGCTGTACTGTCATGAGGTGCCATACAACTTGCTATCGGTTTCAAAGATGCAGCAGGCAGGCTTGCAGATAATTTTTGATGAGCATGGCACGCGCATTATGAAAGAAGGTAAACTGATAATTAAAGGTAAGAATTTAAACAATTTAATAACAATATCTTTTGAACTACCTACAAAAATTTATCAGGCTGTTTCTCAAGTATGTCAGGTAAATGTAAATTATAATTTGTGGCATCAGCGATTAGGTCATATTAGTAAAACTAAATTCTTTGAAATAAAATCGAATAATATGATAGCAGACCAACCGCACATTGAAAAAATATTTCCAACCAATGAATTGTGTGAGGCTTGCATTGGTGGAAAACAGACACGATTACCTTTTAATAAAAATAAGTGCAAAGAATACATTAAACGAACTTTGTATGTTGTGCACTCAGATGTATGTGGCCGATAGGGCCACATACATCTGAGTGCCTTCATCAGTAGATAACAAGAATTATTTTGTTTTGTTTGTGGATCAATTCACACATTATTGTGTTGTGTATCCGTTGACATATAAATCGGATGTGTTCTCTGCATTTAAAGATTTCATTGCGAAACGTGAAGCAAAATTTAACACACAATTAGTGACTTTGTATAGCGATAACGGTGGAGAATATTTATCAACCGAAATGAAAGATAATTGTAAACTAAAGGGAATCAGTTACCATTTGACGGTGCCCTACACACCTCAGTTAAATGGTGTGGCTGAACGGATGGTCCGCACTATAACAGAAAAGGCTCGTTCAATGTTGAATGGTGCAAATTTAGATAAGTGTTTTTGGGCTGATGGAGTATTAACTGCAGTTCATTTGATAAATATTACACCAACAAAAGCCTTAAATCAGCCTAAAACACCTTATGAGCTTTGGCATGGGCGAAAACCGTATATTATGTCACTCAGGATATTCGGTTCAACTGTATATGTCCATAATAAAACCAATTTAGGTAAATTTGATAGTAAGTCTTGGAAAGAGATATTAGTCGGCTATAGTCCAAATGGTTACAAAGTTTGGAACACAGAATGCGAACGATACGTAACTGTAAGGGATGTTGTAGTAGATGAGACTAATTTTCTGAAGTCTAGGCCTGCAAAGCCTAAAGAGAATAAAGTTGAATATTCTCGTGACAAAACTGATGTAGATATTCCTTTTAAATCAGTGTCTACAAGGTCTCAAGATACAAACATTCTTAAATCAGATAATTCGAAATCTGATGTACCAGAGGTACAATGCAGTCCGAGTAAAATTCGCAGAATAGACAATGAACTCGAAGTTAATTCTGATACTCCGCCTGTAAATACGGGAGAAGCAACTAATGAATCATTTGTACCTAGAAGGAGTGCAAGGCTCAAGGGTCGGCCTCCTATTTCTTATGAGGAAATTAATGATGATTATGCATTGTCTGCTTATCTATTTACATGTACGGTACCTAAATGTTTTAATGAAATAAAATTATTGAGTAATAGATCATGTTGGGAAGATGCAATAAAAGATGAACTTAATTCCCATAAAGTAAATAATACTTGGACTTTAGTCCCAAGACCTAACAATAAAAATATAATAGATTGTAAATGGATTTTTACCATAAAGCATGATGAATTTGGAAAACCTTTACGATATAAGGCTCGGCTTGTTGCTAGAGGTTTCAGTCAGGAATATCTCACCGATTATAATGAAACTTTTGCTCCTGTAGCGAGAATAGCTAGTTTCAGATTTATTATTAGTTTCGCAAATCAATTTAATTTATTAATTCATCATATAGACGTAAAAACTGCATTTTTAAATGGTACATTAAAGGAAGAAATATATATGAATATTCCCGAGGGCGTTGTAAGCGAGAATAGTAATTACGTTTGTAAACTAAATAAAGCATTGTACGGACTGAAACAATCTGCAAGATGTTGGTTTGATGTATTCGAACAATCTCTCAAAGATAGGGGTTTTCAAAATTCATCAGTAGATAGATGTATATATCTTCTAGATAGAGGTCACATAGAGAAAAACATTTATGTGGTACTGTATGTCGATGATTTGGTAATAGCTTGTGCGGATATGCAGACAATGAATGATTTTAAAAATTATCTAATGAGCAAATTTAAAATGACTGATTTGAAGGATATAACCTTTTTCCTTGGTATTAAAATAACTAGATACGATGATAAAATTACCCTTGATCAAAGTGCTTACATTCAAACAATTTTAAATAAATTTAATATGAATAATTGTAACCCAATAAGTACACCTACTGAAATAAAATTAAATTATGAAGCGTTAAATTTTGAAGATAAATATGATGCACCATGTCGTAATGTAATTGGATGTTTAATGTATGTTATGATATGTACCCGTCCTGATTTAAGTACATCAGTTAATATATTAAGCCGCTATACAAATAAGAATAACAAGGCGCTATGGTTATGTCTAAAGCGGGTACTGAGATATCTTAAAGGTACTATGAACTTAAAATTGATATATAAAAGAAATATTTACAATAATGTTTTATGTGGATATGTTGACTCGGATTGGGGTGGACATGATTATAGTGATAGAAAAAGTACTACGGGTTACCTATTTAAGCTCTTCGAACATTGTACTGTAACTTGGTGTACAAAGAGACAAAATTCAGTAGCGACATCATCTACTGAAGCCGAATATATGGCATTGTATGAGGCTGTTAAAGAAGCCTTGTGGTTGAAGTCTCTAGCCGAGAGTATTAATATAAATGTAAATAAACCTATAACGATATTTGAAGATAATAACGGTTGCATTAGTATAGCTAATAATCCTACAAATCATAAAAGGTCAAAACATATTGACATAAAATATCATTTTTCCAGAGAACAAGTAGAGAAAAATTTCATACAATTAGAATATATACACACAGCTAAACAGCTAGCTGATATATTAACGAAACCGTTACCAGCCGTTCCTTTTCGAGATTTGAGAAGGAAAATAGGTTTAGAATAAAGAGTAAATTGTTTATAAATATTGATTATTGTTAAAATTAGAGTTAATCTAATTAAGTTAAAAGGTTTGATTAGGTTTTTCTGGGTTTTCCCTAATCCTAGCAACGAATGTTGGACCTTGATTGTATATACTCCCAGCACAAATTTGGAAGTAATATTATGTTCTGTAGAATTATAAATTTACATAAGAATCATTATTAGTTAAAGGGATTAATTTTTGAGGGGGTGTGTTGATTTATATAATTACGTATGCAAAAATTAATTTAATATTTTATATAATTATTTAGAGTAATTAAACTAATATTTTTATATAAAAGTATTTTACATGTGATGCTACCCGAACTAATAAAAGTGTGTATTATTTAAAATGTCGCTCACTCTGCGTTAGTATCTCGTACAGTACAGAACTATTATTGCTTCCTAATAAAAGGATAATAAAAGTAATTATTTAATTTCAATACAGTGTTCATATTTATATACCCATAACCCTATAGGACGTGCCTCGTAAACAAAATTGTGTTAAAAAAATGTTTAAAGTTCAGTACCTGGCTGACCGAGCTTTACTTAGTTTTTTTTCAACCATTTACGAACTGAATTTAGACAGTATAATACTTCGACATGTAGCGAACTTCGAAAACACATAGATCGGCAAGTCGTTGCTTCGACAGACAATTATTAGACAACACACACCTTCGAATTACCACTACTTCGACAGACGATTATTCGACAGACAATACTTAGACAAGATACATCTTCGAATGACCACTACTTCAACAGATATACGATATCTGTCGAAGTCGACAGATATCGACGATAGCTCGTTTAAAGGTATTAGATATCGCTATGACAGATTTATAAGTTAGCGGCTCTTATATGGATTTCTGTTTACTATTATGATATAGTGAACGTAAAAGTCTCCATTCGATGGTATAAGAAAATTGCAACAAAAGGGGACCGAAAAGCATTGCCAAATGAGGGTGCTAATGCATGTATGAATAATATATTTGTATGTTTAGGGCTGACAAGGTAAGAACTGTGTTCTTTTTCTTTTAGTTCAGCATTTCCCAGAATTATCGGTGCACACCCCAAAATTCTACAGAGGCAAGCCTTGCCTTGAGTATAATCCAACAATAATTTTATTTCTAATGTCCGTATTGTAACACTGACCAACATAAAATTCGTTGGAACTACATACAGTTAGTACTGGGCACCGCATCATAGCACCCGGGGGATCCGACCCTGTGGCGGATCCATACCATCCATGCTACGCGTATGTGTGAGTCTGGCACTGTCCACTTATTTAATATAAATTTATAAAGAAGGGTATCGCTTTTTATGACACTCGAGGGACTTCAAAGGAAGTACTGCCCTTTATCATAGGAGGTCAACATTATAAACTTTATCCACATGATAGGTAATTGAGTCGAAATAATACGTTAAATGAAAGTTAAGAAGAGGTTACTACAGGGATTTTCACTTAGAGCCTACTTAAAACGTATAGAATTTAATTATCCCTTTGGATGTGGGTCGGCTGGTAACGGGTGCTAGGAAAATTGATATTCATATAAAACGGTTAAACTAAACGGCTTGCTGCTAGGGAATAATGAAGCTAGGAATAAGATCAAAGAGTAGATACGTTTTCAGTTCTGTTAACATTTATACTGTGTCGGTTCAAACATTTAATTTAATGACCGGGGTTAATAAGTGTTACAAGTTCAACGCACAACTTGTGTTTCGGATTTAGCACCGGTTTCAACAGACAAATCTTACGAGCAAATTTGATTTTTTAAATAAATCTGTACTTCAGTTATTTTTACTTTTATGTACTTTTTGATTTTTGAAGACGGTTTATTTTTTATCAAAATTTTACTTATTATGATCCCAGTAAATTACGAGCACAACAAAAAGTAATAATTCAAATTGATCAGGCCGTCCAAAGTTTTACGCGTTGCAGAGATATGCCTATTTTAAATTCAAGTGTCGTATATACGTACCTATTGTTGGTCCCACGTAAGAGATGTCATGCCTATTGCTTTCTGTAGGCATTAGGCACAATTTCAAACTCCTTATTACTACCGGAAATTCCTTCAAAAGAATAAAATCTCATTTTAAATATTTTATTAACATTTGCTAGAATTGAAAATCGAACATAAATTCACAGACTACACAAGGTTACGGTATTTAACCCTACAGCTAGAGAAACAAAGCTCGAAACCACAGAGAAACTTTATTTATCACCGAAGACTTTTGTGTGAGGGTGCTGTGGGCCATATTTTAATTGCGGTCGCTTCAGCTATTCACTAGTTTTCAACGAGGCTCGTGGCCTGGCAGAGGCCGATAAATTGCTCAGTTTAAGAGCTCAGCCTTCCTGTTTTATGTGCCTAGTCAAGCTCCCATTATCCTTGCCCGTAAACCGACTAATTCTTGTTTTGACACGAAAAACGCACCTGGATAACGATCTGAGCGATTAACATCTATTTAGACAGTCAACCTGTGTGGCGTGGCTATAGTGTTCGATTCCCGCCCAATGCAAATTTGTTTGAATGCCGTAAAATGAATATATTGTATAGACATATTCATATGTAGGCATTTATATATATAATTTATATAGTTGTTTGGTCCATGTAATATTATATTTATTTATAACAAAAAGTAATTAACTATGTTTGTCCGCATTCTAGAACGCATATTACAAGTTATGATATTATTATTATTCGAAAGGGAATGGGATTTACGGGTCAAGTCTTTTCCTTACGCTGCGTTGTGGAGAAATACCTGGCCAAAAACCAAAAAGTGTTCTGCGCATTCGTGGACTTGGAAAAGGCGTATGACAAAGTGAACATGAATGAGTTGTGGAAGGTACTATCCATGTATGGGATGAACTGCAACTTAATACGGGCTCTGAAGTCATTGTACAAGGGGTCCAGAGCCTGTGTTAGGATTAATGGCGCCTACACAGACTGGTTTGACATCTCTAAAGGTGTCAGGCAAGGATGTGTAGCTTCGTCTTGGTTGTTCAATCTTTTCATGGATAGCTGTATGAGTGATATGAAAGGGTATGAATATAGAATAAAGATGGGAGACCTGCATGTTAAGTGCCTCCTATACGCCGATGACCAAGTTATACTTACATCATCGGTGCAGGAGTTGCAGAAAATGGTGAACAGCATGAATGCGGCCTTTAAAGCGAGAAGTATGAAAGTGAATGCAAGAAAGACGAACGTTATGGTTTTTGAGAGGCAGCAAGAAATGACTGAATGTAATATTATGATTGAAGGTGAATGTGTAGAACAAGTGTCAGAGTTTGTTTACTTGGGTAGTTTGTTCACAAGGGATGGAAGATACGATGGAGATATTGAAAGGAGAGTGACTGCAGGAAATAGCGTGAATGGTGCGCTACACTCCTTCATGAGTGGCCAGTCAGTGCTGAAGAATGCACGACTGGCGGTTCATAACGGCGTGCTAGTTACCACATTAATATATGAAAGTAGAGTGAATGCAGTGGAGATGCGGTCATTGCGTAGTATGTGTGGGATAAGGTTGGCTGATAGGAAGAGGAATACAGATATACACCTTAATGATCGAGAGAATACAACGCAAGTTCGCCCGGTATCTCTACAAGCGCTCATACGGATATTATCCTTTCATGTATCCCTCCCTATTTGTCACAGGGATGATAGGTCTAGAATCCCTAGAACTTAGACGTAATTGTTTACATGTAATACATTATTACCTATTACTAAATAATAAGGTAGATAACCCATCCGTCTTGGCATCCATTAATTTCTTTGTCCCAAATAGTTATGTGCGTGCCACCGGGCGTAGACAGCATCGCCTTTTCGTAACGCCACCGACATGGCGCGTGCCTCAGGCCGCCACTTGCCCCACCGCAAGGGCGGTGGAATTAATAAATGGTCTACTGCGATCTAACCCTGATGTCGATGTGTTCTCCGACAATATGCATCAAATGATGAGAAACGTCTTAACGTACCTGAATGCACCCTCATGAGTGCATCAGAATGGCTTAGCAAATTAGTAGTGGCTTATACACATTAGGAATATTATTATTAATACTTTATTACTTGCATGTACCTAGTAGATTAAGTTAGCTGTTAGTAAGTAGTATAACATTATAAGCGCTTTGGTGTTACACTGTTAGCTTGTATTGTTTGTAAATAAATAAATAAATCAAAAGCTCTCCAATACGAGAATGGTGTGGCCTGAAAGACAATGTTGTTACTTGAATTGAAAAGGGTATGCTAAGGTGGTTTGGACACTTGGAACGAATGAATACTGAGCGAATGATACACCAAATATATAAGGCAGATGTAAGTGGGCAGGCAAGCCGCGGTTGACCTCGCAGGACATATACTGATCAAATTAATGAGATACTGAAAAAAGGGCAAGTCAAAAGCACTCGAAACCGGTGGGCTTGCAGTAAAGGTTTAATGACAGTGAAGCAAGCTCGTCAAGTATGTAAGGACAGAAGCAGATGGTGGGCTGTTGTCTCTGCCTACCCCGGAGGGAAAAAGGCGTGAGTATATGTATGTATGTATGTACCTAAGTTATGATATTGTTTTGTTCTAGTTGGCGCTATCAAATGTTTACTAAGATTATCCTAATAGCGAGTTCCGAGTTGTGTCCAAAGTTTGTATTTTGTTTTTGATTGCTATCTCGGCTTTTCTGATAGTAACCACCGTCTGCCCTCTCAACCCCCAGAGGAAAGCTTGCGCCAGAGGTTGGTTTGGGCCCCAAAGATATTGGTAGGGCCAGCATACCTTGGCCTACTTGGTGCTATGTAAAGTTTCCTAAGACATTTGTAATTATTATTATAAAAGCAAATTATAGTGAAAAAATATCGCATTTATAACCAGGAGGTGTAAGCATAGTAGGTACAAAAGTGAAATAGTGTTTCAATTAATTATGAAAGCTTGAGTTCATTATACATTTGAGAGCGACATTTCAGTCCATTATGCAGAATTGAAACGAAACGTTGTATTAATTCAACGTATATTGTAATTCACTGTATTTTAAATTTTTATTGTATCTCACATGAATGCTTACAGTTTAATTTTAAAAGTAAAATTGGATCCACATTTTGAAATATAACAGGTTTTTTTGTTCGATTACTTTCGATGAATGTTATAATATCTGAGTGGCAGAGCTTTGCTCGGTTTTCATTTACAACGTTTTCTAAAAAATGAAACCTCACTAGATTGATTTATCGCCCCCGAAACCCCCCTATACTAAATTTCATGTTAATCATCATCAGATAAAAATCCACCCAGGTCACCCAGATAGTATATATAGATATATAATAATGAATTTTGAATATATATGAAAAGTTCTTTGACAGAGATTGAAGTAACTTTAAAAAATGCCGGTAATTGTTTCAAAATATTATCTTAATTTGTATATTGCACACGTCAACGCAAGTTTACTCGAATATCACACATTGAAATAAAGCTATGTTTAAGATAAACAATTATGAAAGTGGAAGAAGCGAAAGGCGTATGCCAAGATCGTAGCAAGTGGAAAGATGTTGTCTCTGCCTACCCCTACGGGAAAAAGGCGTGACTATATGTATGTATGTATGTATGTATTTTATTATTTTCAGTGAAACCGACGTTTTGGTTGCTTTCCAGCATCCATGGTTACGGGGAGACTGAAGATGGTGGTAGGCGTCAGAGTAAATAATAAAATAACATCAAATAAATCGCGATAGAATCCATAAAAATAGTTTTATTTCAAGATGTTTATGATGCCGAAGTTAAAGTTAAGAATCATTTATTCTATATGGAAAATTACATCAAAAGTAAACTAATATTTTCTAAATGGACCACCATGATATGAATCCATAACGGTGCTATATATATTTGCCGGCCTCTGTGCATGAATATGTCTATTTGCATTGGTCTGGGTGTTTCTATATATAATATGTATGTATTTACAAAAAAAAGTATATAAGTATGTTTATCCGCATTCTGGAACCCATAACACAAGCTAGTTAAACTATACTTACTTTGGGTCTAGAAAGCGCTGTGTAGAATGTCGTAGAATATTTATTTATTTATATACAGCGCTGTCCAGACCCAAAGTAAGCATAGCTTAACTATATAGCTTGTGTTATGAGTTAAAACTCGTAACATAACATAAGTCTAGAGACTGTGGAAAAATAATGCAAATACAAATATTTGCACTGAGCGGGAATCGAACCCGCGATCTCTTGACTTAGTATTGGATTAATAATTACATATGTATATATTTGGTATATGTACCTGCTAATATATTATTTGCCTCGGTATACTGTCACTAAGTTAAAAAATATGACTAGCTAAAAGTTCAACTACTATACCTGCGAGCTCCACGGGACACTCATGGGTAGCTGAATGAGTCCCGCCGAGCCCGCAGGTCCATGGGATTCAATCCCGGTTGCATCCAAAGCTTGAGCTTGAACAATCAGTAGAAATCACGCCTATATATAACTATGCTTACTTTGGGTCTAGAAAGCGCTGTGTAGAATGTTACTTTACTGCCACATAACGCTGAATTGGACTCTGTATATTTCTCTCTTGGGGTTGCTACGTTGTTACTAAGCTTAGTCGGTATGAATAGAGGGTTAATATTTAAAAAATGTAAACTTTAATACATAGAACATTTTTGCCTATACTATGAAACCTTTCACGTAATGGGACATCGATCATAGCTCTATATTATCATCCGTATGTCCTCCCTCAAATACTACTGGTGTTCAACCACCAACCTATCTCACCTGATAGCAAATATACCGCTGAGTAACGGAAGACTGACCCTCTTCCGTTAAGTAGGTAGTTCAGATGGTAGTCGCACCCGTAAAACCCATGAATTATAGAGGAAGATGAGAAAGAGTAGGACTGTGGATCCAGGGCTTACCTTTGATGCGACCGCTATGAAGAAGACACTACAATATTCTTTATTGTAGAACATAATATTATCTATTGTATTTGACAAGTATGAATAATTTGTTTTGCACTAAACCGCCAACAGGTTCGCATATCTCAATGTTTTCTATACCGTAGTCTAAACATAAAAGTATGCGCTTGTAAATGTGTAGCTTATGGGTATAAATTAAGTTAACACATTATTCTCATTTCGTTAGGGCCTAACAAATGTGTTTGTCAAGTTAGAATAACGATAAATCGATTCTATTTGATAGGTTATTTATGCCCCGTATCAACTTATAATAGTTATAAATGTATCATTGATATATGTATATTGACATTACACATTCAATATATATTGACATATATTATCAAAATCACTTAAAACCAACTTTAACTTCACTTTTTACTTTTTTTTCTAACCTCACTTCCTTTCCGATTTCCTACCCAAAATTTCCCCCTCACCTTCTTTTATGTAGTTAGCGATAGGCGAGGATGCCCTTGTGTTGTAACAATTCATAAGGTACAGTGAACGCTTAGTATTCGGTATGAAATTATTAAAGAAAAATGAGCAGTTACCTCCGGTCCCACCCGCGTGAAGTTCTGATGTCGTTCCAGCAACCCATAGGAATCTATTCCGGGGATAAATAGTATAATCTATAAAACTACCTTGTATCAAATTTCAGCCAGATCCGTTGTTAAGTCGTTTGAGCGTGATTGACTAATAAACATCCAAACATTTTTAAAAGTTTTCACATTTAGATTATTATATTCTCTTATTTCTTTCCTTTCTAATATGTCCTAGAATATTTAATAATCAAAAACTATTCGGCGTTACTTATTTAGCCGAAGAACTCGTGTTTCACGCAGGAGTTTCGTCACGTTTAGCCAATTACGTGATTGTGAAAAATTAGAGACTTCATGCGATTGATGATGCGCACTTCAACTCGTGCGTTATACGTCTTATCTGTACAAGTTCGAACATAAATTCTCATGGACTAGGAAAAGGAATGAAAAGGAAGCTTCAATTATATAGATCGAGAATCGTTAGAAATCGCACATCTGTACGATTTTGTTTCATTTCCGTGTATCTACACGGACGAGTCTCCACATCAGTGCATGACTCTATAAAACTTTAATTAGCAATTATTTTTAAACAATTATGTTTTTAAATCTCTAGCCAGACCGCTGAAAAGCAGCATAAATAATACGAAATAAATCGCGATAAAATCTGTTAAAATAGTTTTATTTCAAGGTATGATTCGTTTAAACTTCCGAATATATCCTTCATAAACTAATTATTCAAACAAGTGACCCCGTGGGATGGTCAAAATTCGACCTTTTTTTTAGGTTGTCAGAAAGTAAACTTCATTGGATATCTTTACATGTGTTGCAAATGCATAACAGTGTGCGTAGTGTTTTTAAATTAATTTCATGTATTTTTACGCATATTTAAAAAAATTTAAGATCAAGAAACATCTTCAGCGAATCAAGGGTATTAATAAAACTATAATATAACATTGGATTCCAAGTTAAGAGTTATATAGTATGACTATTTTAAACTTTTTCTTTTAACTTTATCGTTATAAAATAACATGATTACTCATAATTTTTCTGATCTTCAGTTTTCTACAATAAGGCCAGGATACAGTTTTTTTTGTTTATATTTAGGACACGTCAATTTGACTTCACCTCGCCTGATGGTAAGCTGAAGGTAAAGTCTCAGGAAAGAGGGTCACCATTACATACACGTACCATGTTGATAATGGTGGCACCCAGCTTGACGGCCTCATCAGAAGAGGATTGTCGTCGCAGCACCGCGTGACACCCACCGATCCCACTAGTGCTGCGACCACAATCCCCCTGCCCGGCTATGCACCTGCTGACCCCTGAACGCAATCAAACCGAAATTGGATTACTATATAGGGTTTTTCGCAATCGTGCACGGTGGTACCTTTTTTTTTTTTTTCGTGCGGAAATCCCCTCGGATACCCCCCCGCCGGCCAGCGGGGGCGGTTATGTCGGGCTTAAACCGACTAAAACCGCACGCCGTCTCGGGTCTGCAGACGCCGGGGTGTAAGGTTGCCCATAGAGCATATCCCTCGCACCCCGACTGACCCTGGGCCATCTCCGGTTTCGAGATGGCCCCCTCGGGTTTGGGAACCACGGTGTCCCCGTCTTGCCCCGGTTTGGGGGACGGGTGCTAGTCGCCCCACCGTCCCGGCCTGCTTATGCTGGGGTGACAGGCGGCCTCACCTGCCACCCTCAGGCCTGCGCTCATGGAGGACGGAGGTCGTTAAGCAACCTCCGGCGCCTGAGTCGCCTGCGACGCGCGGCGAGCATGTTGCGGGCTCGGCGGGCCGGGAGAGTTCTGAACCTCTCCCGGGCGCGCTCCGCCATCTCCTTCGCGAGCATCACATGCTCGCAGAAGGAGGTGGCGGCGGCCCACGCGCTCGCGCTCCGCACCATTGCCGCAATCATGCTGCCGAGCGAGAGGACTCCCACCCCGATGGCTGCCACGAGGTCACGCCTCGGCACCTCCCACGCCAGGCAGTCCACCAGCGTGTGCAGCCCTGAGTCCTCGCTCGCGTCACAGTGATGACACTCAGGCGTTGGCTCCTTCCTGATCCGATGCAGGTGGTCCCCGAAGCACCCTTTCCCGGAGATCACCTGCGTCAGTCGGTACGAGAGGCTTCCGTGTCGCCTCTCTAGCCAATCCTCCATGATGGGCCTTACCGCCGCTATTGCGGCGTGCCCTGCGCTTGGTCGCCCAAGTCGTTCCTTCCACTCCACCACGATGGCCTGGCGGAGCTGGGGCTGCACGGCCTCGATTTCTCGATGCTCGGGGTTCAGTCCCTGCTCCCGCGCCTGAACTGTACCAGTGGCGAAAGGGCTCTCGCCTCCAGGTCCCATGGCGGAGTTCCGGCAAGGAGACTCGCCGCCTCGAAGGAGATCGTGCGGTACCCGCGGATGACCCTGATGGCCATCACTCGCTGCGGAGCGCGCAGCATCCGCACACTTCCGGCCTTCAGGGCCTCCGCCCATATTGGGCACCCATACAGGGCCATGGACCGCACGATCCCCGCGTAGAGTCTCCTGCAGGAGTCATCGGGCCCCTTCATGTTGGGCAGCAGCCGCGCCAGAGCGAGAGCTGTGCCCTCCAGAGCGAGAGCTGTGCCCTTCAGTTTGGGTGCACGGTGGTTCCTACCCGGCCGAATTTTGTGACAAATTTGTGTCATTAACTTTCTACCACCAGTTGTCATTTGAGTATATATTACCATTGATATATATTATTATATTCATAATCATGATATTGCATTGAGTGAATTCATTAGAAGTTGTATCCTTTTCAGAGCTCTACACTGTAGGTAGCTACGGCGTAGCACTAGAATAGTAGATACTATGTGCTACGACATCTAGTTCATAGTTTTGAGATTTTCTTGCTTTTGGGCTAACATAAGTACTATGTATTTTAAAATAAACAATATTCAAACACAGCCTGCATTTGAACACTAGTAACGTTGAAAATTTGACTGAAACATTAATGCTTTTTTGAAAATTTATGGCTTATTCATTGTGTCTGCGGGAATAAACGGAATATGATAATAGGTAGTTAACATACATCTGCAGGCTTACAATGAAGCACTTATAACAATTCAGTTTTGGGCAGCGGAGCAGAGGGAGAGAGATGGAGCTATACACGGTGAGCCCATCTCTCCCCTCAGCACCGCTGAATTGAACAAAAATGCTATAAGCGCGTCGTGGCTGAACTGTATGTCGGTTTGACCAGGTAGTACTGGCCATGGTCACAGGCAGACTGACCACAGTCAGTGGAATCTGGTAGAACCATAAACATACTTATACTCTAATTATGATAATTTTAATTAATAAACCAGCATTGCTCATTTACGCTTTCACGTATCTTTTATGCCTTGAAAAATATCATTGTCTGATTCTGATGAAATAATGATCATAGTCTATCATCGTCACAGTGTCAGTCTCGGATGTATCTGAAGCTTGCACTTTGGAGCCCGGGGTCCGTTCTCCTACTTTCACTCTTGGTTGTTTTATCTTGACTTTTCCAGGAGCGACTGCCGTCTGCTCTGTCCCCTAGAAGAATGCCAGCGCCAAAGCCTCGGCCATTAATCAGCAGGTGTATTTGCAGGTGTGGTTGGCCCAATGCACCCAACTGTCTCGTATTTCCAATATCATAAATGATATCATTGGATGATAATAATATATTCTGAATTCCTCAGAGTATATTTTCTTGACTACTCAGTCGACACACAAACATACAGCCGCCTAATAGGAAGCAATTACCGGTGCTTATAAATGACACCTGTGGTATCATTTACGTACTAACAACCCAACTCACACCCCTGGAGCTCAGCTAACAACTCACCACTAGAAACAATTCCAGGCAAATATTAAAAAAAAAACAATGTTTAAAAATCATTGTAACAATACCATTCTTTCCTTAGTTCGTTAGAATTTAGGTAGATGGCGCTTACGTTAAAGTCAAAAATCATTTATTCTGTATAGACCATTAAAAAACACTTGCAAAACGTCAAAAGCATCAAAATTATACTAATGTTTAGCAAATGGGTTTGCAACACGGCCCTGTCCTGAAAAGACTCCGGCAATTAATCCAGTGATTTTTTTTTGTCAATACAAAAATGTTTACTTTATTTAATTACGAGTACAATGTTTTCGGCTGCGATTTTAAGTCTCGACCTGCATAATGAATTTTACCTATAATAATCATCATTCGATCGCCAGTCCTGGCTGCATACAAGGCTTGCAGTTTGGAACCCAAGGACCAGTCACTTACTCCTCCTTTTCTTAATGATTAGTTTTTCTTATACGGGAGCGGCTACCGTCTGACCCCCTAACCCCGAGAGGAGAGTCCTCATCAAATCCTCGTCCGTCGATCCGCAGGTATACCGGTATGCAAGTGAGGTTGACTTTGGCCTCGTAGATCTTGGTGGAGCCCCATAGTCAATGGATATTGACGTTTATGAAATGAAAATAATAAGAAAAACATAATAAGAAAAAACACTTATATCATGTGTATATTATAAAAATTTGCCTTGAGCAAATGTATTCGATTTCATTTTAGCAATACAATAACTCTCCTAAATTATCAATAACAAGCGATGCCCGAAAATAGTAATTGTACTAGTCTAGTATGTATGTGTTTATTCTGTGTTAGCTGAAGCTCATCAAGGGTACATTTTGTACTGGATTTTTGAACGAGTACGAAAACACCTCAAAGCCTTTGTACGTTACGGCTAAACTTATACACGGCAAAATACAAAATATGTCTGTTCTGTATTTGCTTCAACTCAATAGTATACCGACAATTTGCGCCATAAGCCTATAAAAATAGTGAATATTATAATTTGAATGCTATAATACCGTTTGTGAGCGACCTTATTACAAGCTCCCTAGTTGCTATAGGTGCCTCGACTCGCCACTGTATCAGCAGCAGAAGGTAGGTCGTTTCTTGGCCTATATTTTCCCTCGCTTATACTAAGACGTAGTTGTATATGCCGTCCTGTTCTGGCGTGACGTCACCACGCAACCCCTCCGTGTGCAAGTGTGTGCGTGTGTAGAATATACGCAGCTTGTCTATGTGCGTTCGCTGTGTTGATTATGATTGTCCAAATATTATTATATTTTCGTCTGGCAGCGTACTGATGACTTTAAATTTTGTGATGAGGCATTCACCAAATTGCTCATTTAATTTCTGTTGACAAATTGGGATCAATTCATAAGAAAGAAGGCGTTTTCTAGCAGATGTATTGTCCGGAGTGTGAAAGCGTGAGGTTCCTTCCGGTGGTAAATATTTCTGGTACCCTCAGATTTATGAACTGAATTTTTTATCACCGTTTGTATATAGATATAGTACTTAATTACCAATTTTACAAGGGAACTGAAATGAGCCGCTTAGGGATGTAAATGTGTCGTTGTTTTCAACAGATATTGTAGTCAATTGAAATATGGGTGTTTATTCACCTTGACCGAATAAAAATTGTACTTGCACTAGTGTACTGTTTCTTCTGATAATGGGTTGCCAGGCAACTATAGGTATCGAGAGTTTTGAATTGAAAAATCTATTGGAGTGACGGTAAACGGCACAATCGTCATGCCATCATGCCAGCCATAGATCATAGTGTGAAATAGCCCGTGGCTTATTATCCTAGAAATAAAACCCACCAAGATTTTTTGCACATAGGCAAAAAACTACTTTTCGTTCCAGGAATAGATTCATGTGGATCGGGGGAACGAGATCTGTATCTTATGCGAGTGGAGCCGCGAAACCATAAAGTATAATTACAGCAAAATTCATAATATAATTTATTTGAAAGCTAAATTTAATCTGATGCCAAATTTAAATAATTTTTTTTTAGAGATAACTTAGTTTACAGATATGCACAACAGCATCGGCACTAGGCACCAATGTGTGGCCTATTTTTCGATACACTATAACGTAATAAACTTGTTGAAACATGCTGAACTTGTATTCAATATTTTGTTTTGTTTACGACTGTACTCGTACATGCTAATGTAATAAGCTAATGTATGTTTGTAATATTCCCAAGGCACACGCGAGTAAAGTATTTTCTTCGTAGTTATTGCTCGAACAAAGGCTCTTCTTAAATTATAAATTGTTTATTCCATGTTTTAGGTGTAACATGGACTGATTGAAACTGCAAAATATCTATATGTATAAAACAAAATCGTGTTATCGTGTGATTATCCCAACGGGACAAACTCAAGAACGGGTGGACCGATTTTCGTCATCTTTGATTTTTTAGATTTGTCTTCACCTATACTGCCGACTGCGGAGGTGGTTATGTCGGACTCGAACTGGCCAAAACCTCACGCCGTCTCCTGCCTTTAATTCCGGGGTGCAAGGAAACATTCACGAAATAAATTCAGCTGATGGTTACTTTAAACCAACATAACTGGATTCTAAGGCGGAACGAAGTTGCCGGTTCAGCTCGTATGTTGTATAAGTGTGTTTAATGAAGATAACTATACATTCGTTATATATATATATTTTTATACCACTCAGTTGGCAGACAAGCTCACGGCCCACCTGATGGGAAGCGTGGCCTATGGACGTGTGCAACACCAGGGGCGTCGCACTTGCGCTGCCGACCCTGTAAAAACCCTCTAATCTCTTCTTAATTCTTGAAGAACCCCATATTGTAGTCGCTTGGGAAAAATACAGAAGGGAGATGATTCCACAGCCTGAGGGTGCGCGGAATAAAGTGCCTTTCATGCCTAACTGTACGCACCGTTTCCGGTCGCAACGTGTGAGGATGAATTCCCTGTCTGTGACGAGCGGCACTACTAGCGCATTGGTGAGAATCGAAAATAGCCTAGATTTATGTATTTAGTAGATTTGTATGAGGAGGCGGAGTATATGGAGATTCCACCAAGATGTTTGAGGTTCAAGCCAACCTCACCAGTATCTCTTACTACTGAGAGATAAATCTAAATGCCTTTTGTCATGCTTTTCAATAATACAACCCGTTAACCAAAGTGCTGATTCCTAATTATACAAGTATATATGATGAATCGTATAAAGCTATAACCAACGCGCAACATGTTTGATAATTTTCTAACCACAATACGGCCGATAAAACAAAATAACATGGCTCCACATCGCATACTGAAAAACACGGAACAATAATGAATTCCTCGGCAGTTATTGTGGACATAGTCTGATTTTGATTCATACCTATTTGTAGGTTGAATTTTTACGAGGAGTTAGAAATTTTTTACCTATCGCACGCGACAAAAGTTGTTGAAGTAACAATATCATATTAAAGGAGTTGTAACGTTGTGGATTCTTTATAAATCAAATTAAAATTATATTCATAAATTAATCGATATTTTATGTTTCGATAACTTATTACTAATTATCTATGGTTGTGCGAGCGAGATTGTACAACACTGGTCCAGTTATCAACTGACGGCTCTTAAATCGTCCCTTTCTTTGGCAACATTCGCCGAGGAAGGTCACCTAGACCCCGTGGCCAACTGCTGTCGGCTCCGGAGTCTACGCACCGGGCTTCGCACCATCATGGCGGTAGCGAGGCACACCACTGGAGAGCCTGGCACGCCGGCAACATCACTAGACCCGTGTCCACTAGCTAAGTGCATACTACCATCTTTGCACAATGGACCGAACAACGCCACGGCAGAATATTTATTACGAATCCATCCCCTGAGGTTCATTTACTCAAATACCTAATATAAATTCATGTAACGTTCTCTAACACCGATTATAATGTCATAATATATTGTAATCAACTTTTTATTTATCTCTGCTCGCCCTAGCCGGTAGTTAGTCTCAATTACATTAATTATTTAATTAAATTTAACAGTGCATAAGTCACCTTCAATTTATGTAACTTCATTAAAAACCTTCTATAAAACCTTCACCGTTAAAGAGTAAACGAATTTTATGTATTATTTGATTGGAACGTTTATTAAAATGTAGATGTAAAATGTATCCCCATCTCAATGCTCTGTACTTTTAGATTCATTGTATTCGATTGGATTCTATCCGAGGTCTTTATCTGGGAGCCTGGGGTCCGTTTTTCGTTTTATCCTCCTTCATTTCGCATGGTCTTGGGCATCTGGCAGTGAGATCATTGGCACACATATCATCCATTTCGCGGTCCAGATAATATTTCTTGGGTCTTCCTCTCCTACGGCGGATGTAAAAGGTACTTAAATAATGGAAAAAATGTACAGACATTTCCGATGTCAACTGTTGGCAAAGTGGCCAAAATGATTCTTGAAAGTCTAACTGGCTGTTGGCTGTTTTGAGTTGGTGATAATATAAATCAGACATTAAGTTGAAGCATATGATTCCCCTAGGTGAACCATGGGAAGCAACAATCCCCGTGGTCCACCCAGGTAGACTACGCAGGTAGCAATAAAGGATTATTAAGTTTATACATTTTTAGTTCCATGAAGATACAAGCTATACTTAATGGACGGTCTGAAATATATAACTGTCACTACAATTTGTATTAAAGTGACAGTGACAGCGTGATACCTAATTTAGAACAGTTTGAACATTCGGCCTTGAGCCCTACAAACTATATACAAACCAATATCCATCAATTGAGCTGTGATTGACAGCTACATTACTTCGTGATTAAGGCCCATTGATTGCTATATCTTTGTAGAAGCAATGACAATTTTGAGGGATTGACATTCTGTGACACGATAATTTGCCAGAATGGAATTCAATATTATATCATTTAATCACCTTTTCAGAAATGGTGTTACTCTAAAGGTGATTGAATGTTGTCCCCGCTGGTCTGGTAAAAACAGTGTGAAGTTCCTGGACTAGATGAGCCCATGACCTCTACAAATACGTCAAGAGTCGTTAGATGGAGGTGGTGGAAGTACTGAGCCACTAAAAATAGTTTTTTATTACAGAAATAATTTGGGACAAAATCTTCACTTTTATTTTTATTCAATATACTAGCTGTTACCCGCTGCTCCTCCCACAGAAAATTCTGATCAAGTTTACGCGACCCACAGAAACCAATTCCCGGGATAATTACCTTGCACGATATCCACACTGGAAGAAGTGGGTAAACCGGTCACCGGTACCTATTTGTTAGGCAGTTCTCTGATGAACTAACTGTTTTCTTCGTTATAAATATTTAGTTCAACGATTTTATTTAAGCACTTTATTTATGATATTTTTATTACAAGCTTTTATTAAGTTCGTTGTCTATATTCAAACCTTGCAAGTTCTCGATTCAGATGAAATTTTGCACGCAAATGTATATCACGTGATAATTTAATATTATTTAATAAAAACCTGCCTTTTTAAAAGATATTTACATTACTTGGTCAAACTAGAAATAATCCCATATAATATAATCTAATACATAAAATAAATATAATACATAAAATTCTCGTGTCGCGGTGTTTGTAGTTAAACTCCTCCGAAACGGCTTGATCGGTTCTCATGAAATTTTGTGTGCATATTGGGTAGGTCTGAGAATCGGACAACATCTATTTTTCATTCCCCTAAATGTTAAGAGTAGTCCACCCCTAAATTTGTTTTTTTTTAATTTTTAGATAAAAAGATTTTTTTATGATACAGTATTGGAAAATACATACAACCCTGAATTTTCAACCCTCTAAGATCAACCCCTATTTTTCAATCGCGATTTTTTTAAATAATTTCCTTCAATTATGATTTTTTTCTCAATTCAATTTGATCTTCCGCCTTCGCCGGTCGATAACCGATCAACTATCAATCGATCAGTTATCCCCGCTAGATGTCTACCGTTGTCACCTCTAATCCAGCAAACATCACGGAGTAGGGATGAGAACGAAGCCGGTCTCCTGTCTTACTCACTATACAGTTTTTGACATACTTTCATTGTCTACAACGCTTTCGATTATAAGTTAATATATAATAATAATAATAATAATAATAAATTCATTTATTTGTCAGAATATTGTATAAAGTTCTTACAAAATATAAATCATGGCCATAATACTCTGCTGTCTCCAGCGTACAAATATTAAAATGTCTTTAGGGAAAAAATGAATTTAAATTAAGTCAACATGCAAATAATAAATCATTCAAAATTCACATAAGATAGTGGTCATAATAAATAAAGTTATATAATTAAAAATTGTCAAATAATAAGTTATACATGTCAAGGTTCACAGAATAAGTCAATTTTTAAATCAAAGCGTTCATTTAGGAAGTCTTTCGTAGAGTAATAACATTTTTGTAGCAGGAATTGGTAGAGTTTACATTTAAATATCTTAAACGTTAGAGTCTTGAGCTGGGCGGGTAGTTTATTATAAATACGAATTGCCATACAGTAAACATTGTTAGAAAATATAATAAGATTTTCCTTAGGCATATGTAGCTTGTGAATTCTCCTACTACTGGGTCTGGTCACAATATCGTTATGGAGATCAAATAGATTAATATGACCGTGGACAAAGACACACTTCAAATATGTATAGGGCCGGCAGCGGTAGTATTTTGATCCGCTTAAAAAGCGGGACACAACTTTCTATGGGCTGTGCTCTGCAGATAGCCCTTATACATTTTTTTTGGGCCCGGAATGCCAAAATAAGGTCAACAGAATTACCCCATATTACTAGGCCGTAACGTAACACTGATGAAACATACCCATGATATGCACATAGTGCAGCTTCTAAGCCAGCTACACGTGTCATTTTGTATAGGACAAATACAAACCTATTAATTTTAGTGCATAATGTTTCAATGTGTGCCTTCCAATTACAGTTTTTATCTATTGTTATACCAAGAAATTTAATATTTTCAACTTCTTCTATAGTATAATTCGCATGCTCTATTTGGAGTTGTGAACGTTTACTATTATAAGTCTGGAATTGTACTAGTTTGGTTTTTTGTGCATTTATGTGTAAATTATTACTTTTTAACCATGATGCAACATTATTTAGTGACAAATTGATTTCTCGTTGGTAGGCAGAATGATTTTTGTTTGTTGCTTGAATACTGATGGTAGTGTCATCAGCATACAATATACAATTGTGTGAAGTGATGTTAGGTAAATCATTTATATATAGTAGAAATAACAAGGGTCCCAATATACTACCTTGGGGTACGCCACAGTTATTTAGACGATACGGAGATCTGTACGTGTATCTGTGGTATCCGGATAGCCTCGTTATTTCTACACATTGTTGCCTGTTGGTTAGGTAACTCTCTATCCATTTGAAAGCATTCCCCCTGATGCCATATCGATTCAATTTAATTAGGAGCAGCTTATGATTCACAAAGTCGAACGCCCTAGACATATCTAAAAATAAAGATGTGACAGGCATCCTATCGTTTAGACTCATCGTAATAAATTTCAGTAAGGTGAAGCATGCTAAGGAGGTCGACCTGTTTTTTCTAAAACCAAATTGTTCTTCCTTTAATATCTTAAATTGAGTAGCGAATGAGTAAAGTCTTTCGTGCATGGCTTTTTCAAAAATCTTGGATATGACAGGTATCAGAGTGATCGGGCGGTAATTATTCGTATCGTTTCTATCACCTTTCTTATGAAGTGGCTTAACAATAGAAAATTTTAGTCTTGAAGGAAAAATACCCTGGTCAAATGACAGATTTATAAGATGACTTAAAGGGGGAGCTAGAAATTTTGAACATCGTTTGATAATTTTAGTGTTAATATCATCAAACCCAGCTGAGTTAGTGGGATTCAAAGAATTTATAATTTTTATAATATCTATGTCATTAGTAGGCGTCAAATAGATACTATTAGATAAATTGGGTAGAATAGGTGTATATACAGTGCATGGAACACTGTATATACACACCCGCACACACTAATAGTAGATAGTTATTTTTATTGAATTAAAAAAATGTTTCCTAGAAATATACATGGCAAAACAACGTTTGTCGGGTCAGCTAGTCTAATATATAAAATTCTCGTGTCGCGGTGTTTGTAGTTGAACTCCTCCGAAATGGTTGGACCGAATCTCATGAAATTTTGTGTGCATATTGGGTATGTCTATTTTTCATCCCCCTAAATGTTAAGGGTAGTTCCATAGTTCCAGGGACGGCCTCTGTGGCGTAGCGGTAGTGCATTCGACTGCTACGTCAGGGGGCGCGGGTTCGATTCCCGCTCAGTGCAAATATTTGTATGCATGAATATGTCTATTTGCATTGGTCTGGGTGTTTCTATGTATAATATGTATGTATTTACAAAAAAAAAAGTATTTAAGTATGTTTATCCGCAGTCTGGAACCCATAACACAAGCTAGTTAAACTATGCTTACTTTGGGTCTAGAATGCGCTGTGTAAAATGTCGTAGAATATTTATTTATTTATTTATTATCCCTATTTTTTTTTATAATTTTTAGATAATTATTCTATTTTTTTAGTTTTATGATACTGCATTAGAAAATACATACTACTCTGCATTTTCAACCCTCTACGATCACTGTTATACGTATTATTTTAATTTTTCTGTGCATGTCTCATGTTAATTTTACTCTCAACGTAAATTTAATATTAATTTCCAGTGCAATAATTATTTATTCACAATTTATTAATAATTACTGATAAAGACAGTTTTAATTAATTAATTAAGTGATCTCATGTAAATAAATACGTGTTGTGATCTCCCGCCAACAACGGCCATTACCGTTGGAGATATTGTACTTAACGTTTTTTGGAAATAGTTTTAAATCAAAACGAAAACGTAAAACGTACGTGTTTAATAAATATACCTGTTTCATTATTGTGAAAGGTAAGTCAAATAATAAGCAAACGAATACAATATTAAGTCACTATTTTTTACCAATACACTCATAGATGGATTTATTAACTATTAATAATTTAATTTATTTGAAGACAAGTTTAATAAATATTTTATTTCATTCAATAAATATTTGTTTGGGAATCAAGTACATTTATTAATAGTTAATGTCAGAACATTAAACAAATCGTATTCAATAAATAAATGTTTCCTAGAAATAATATACATGGCAAAACAACGTTTGCCGGGTCAGCTAGAAATTTCATAATGTTGATATATTTGCATGTTCGAAGTATGAATTTAAATCAACTACATATGATTTTTTTTTATTGGTAATTAATTCATAATTAACTGCACTGATTTTGATTTTAATGTAATTTAATTTAATATATTTCTAATGTAATTTAATCAATTTATTGTTATAATAAAATTGTAATAGATATATTTCTTCTCATGTGTATCTTATTTTATTTTTATTTAAGTTTTTTTTGCAAATTAATTTATTTTCTTTGTTTTTGATTATTATTATTTTATAATGTACCGACTTCTAGTGGCACCCTCTGCTATATTATGTTTCTTAATCTGCGGATAACGTAGTGTGTTGCAATATTGCCTATAGAATAACCAGGTCTACTTTAAAAATGTTGTACTACACATATATTGTAACTATTTGTTGTCCCTGAATAAATAAATAAAATTAAAGACACAAATCTGAGTAAATTGTAAAATAAAATCCTCTTATTTGTTTTCCAAGAAGATGGGATAAATGTTTGACCGCTGCGGAGACGAGGCTTACTTAACCAATTTGTATCGTCGACGGGACCTTGTCTAATTTAATTATATACAAATCAAACTGCAGTGTAAAGTGAACAAGATACCTTAAATGAATGCTAGAATTAAATTCTTGTTTTATTTCGATACTGGCTACCCGCTTTTTTTTTTCGTGCGGAAATCCCTTCGGCTACAATAAAATAATTATATATTTGGATAAAAGAGACGTAATCCGTCCGCTCGGAGATTAATTCATGACTTCTTTTTAGCGTGTAGAAACCCCCACGGGCTTCACCGAATCGGACCGACTAAAATCACGCGGTGTCCTCCCCAATTGTCCATTGCCGGGCACCCCGGGTAAACCCTCGAAAGGATAAACGCAGGGTTACCGGCGGACTTTGGCCACCACCGCGGCCTCGCCTGGTGGGGTCGGGTTTTATCCCGCGTCGATGAGTTGGCAGGTGTGTGTATATTATCTGCTAACTTTCCCGATTTTACTAAATATCAAAGTCAATTAGCAATACTGAAGCGACGGTGACGCCACCCTTAAGTTCGCAGATTGGTTGGGACGACTATAGGGCTAGAAGCAGATTTCGGGCTGTTGTCTGTGCCTGCCCCGAATGGAGAAGAACGTGAATATTTTATGTATGTATATGTGTGTAACTTTAACGTAGAAACCTTTTTGATGAAATCCATTATAATCACGAAGCTTTATAAATCACTATATCTACTAGGTCTGCAAGGCGAATCGCTGCTTGCAATGTTGAGCTGAGTGAGACATCGTGAATCAGATTTTGAAAATTTTGAACAGTGATCATTCCTCCGTGGCAAGTAGGATTTTGAAAATTCTTTTTGAAAGTCACAACTCTGGACATGCTTTCTGAGCGTGTAAAGTTTGGTCACAGTGTCTCTAGCGGTTATTATGTAATTCCATCTGGAATTTTTTTAACGGTGATCATTCCTCTGTGGTAGCATTAATTTTTTCAAAATATGTTCATAAACCTTCCTCTGATTGACCTCTTTAATCATGCCAAATTTGGTTCTGATTGGATTAGTAGTTTAGGAGGAGACCTGTGACAAAGAAAATCCTGAAGTCTGGTATGAGGAGCTTTCGCTCGACTTCGTCTCACTCAGCTCAATAAATTCTCAGTAAGTAAAAATAACAAAATTAAGTCTTGACGTACTTTAACCCTGTAACTATTTTTCGCTGATTCTGATTTCGCTATTTTTTGCTTCTCTTTCATGCGAATGACGTCAGGCTTACTGATTGCTATGAAACCTTACATAAGCAGCTGATAGGATACAAACAATCGTATATATATCAATATACGCGCATGGGGTATCTTAAGTAGATTTTTACGAGTAAATACAATATGACACACAGTCCGGACGGGGCAACCGATCAGTAGATGTTTAGGAGTACGCACAATAGCGTTGCTTCCAATCTATACTATTATAAAATTGTAAATTAGTTCGTCTGTTTGTGTTTATCTGTTAGTTTGTTTGTTCGCGATGAACACAGAAACTACAGAACGGATTTTGAAGCAGTTTTAGGTAGATTTCGATGAAATCGATCTACCTATTGGTTTCTTGACTACCGTCGAATTTTAAAAAAAATTCTTCATAGGAGGTCTAGTTATGACCCCCTGAGTCCGAAATGACCACTGGTCAAAAAGTTTACAAATACAAATACAAATACAATATGTATGTATGGTTCCACTTCCCAAAATTTGCGGCACTCTCACGGTCGCATTTTTGCCCCGATCGCTTTCAAACTGCGGTCAAAAATTGCTTGGGTGTAAACTTAGTTTAAGTTCGTGAACGGGTGGAATCCGGCCTAAGGGGACGGTAGGGCCTCACTTTTTGTGAAATCAGTTTTTCCTCAAAATTTCACGTTCCATGAAAGATATTCGAACCGTTCTAATTTTATCCCATAGTATACATGAATACCAACAACTTTTAATTATAAACCTATAAGATTCAAACTTTAACTAAAAGTGGAGGGGGGAAAAACCAAAATTTTTCGGGAAAAAAATCATAACTTCTAACCGGTGAACATTCTTGCCGTCGGAAACATTTTTAATCGATAGGCCATTTTTAAGTCTAAAATAAATGTCTGAAAAGTTTTTCGCTAAAAGTTACCGTTTTCGAGAAAAAAAATTAAACATGTTAAAAATGCGCTCGGCGTGGGACATAGAAGAAGCATAGGTCATAGAGGGGCAAAAAAAATAATATTAATTGCTTCACGAAATCTACCTGTGCGTTCTCCCTGCGGGAACGGATTTTTTCGATAACCTTTCTAATAGAAAAAATCTTAAACTTAAACTTAAACTTAAACTTAAACTTAAACTTAAACTTAAACTTAAACTTAAACTTAAACTTAAACTTAAACTTAAACTTAAACTTAAACTTATACTTAACCGTATGGTTAAGTATATGGTTAAGTAAAACCGGAGATATGACCAAAAAACGATAACCAACCCCCCTGCGGGCGGAGCCGCGGGTTTTAGCTAGTGAAATAAAATTTAACTGAGTCATAAGTATATATATGACAATGCGTAATGATAAAAAACATTAAGTAAACGCAGTTAATCAATAACGACTCTAGGCAATGCTATAAGCTGTCATAAAGCACAAAATTAAGTCTTAAAAATTGTTATAACAGCATGGTGTTGCCATAGAGTTTTATCGTTTTATCCTTCATAAAATGGAAATATCCATTAATGTTTTTGAAAGTATGATTGAACGACGTTTATGAAAGCAAGACATGACGCGTAAAAGGGTCTGATTTTTACAGACATACTTTTACAGTTTTTTTAATGTTGATCTGCGAAAAGCGGCGATAGCCTAGTGGCGAACGTAACGGACTGCATAGACGTGGTCTCGAGTTCGATCCCCAGTCGCCCCAGGCACACACCTCTGACATTTCGTACATATGTGTGCATTAATCAATGTGAATTATCGCTCGCTTAATAATGTGCCCGGTAGATGGCATTAGGCTCGCCCCCTATTACATTGGGACCTTAACATAACTGGCGAATCGTGGGTGTGTAATACACCTCTGCCTACCCCTTCGCGGATACAGGCGTGAAGTTATGAAGATGATGATGATGATGATCTGCGACTTTCACATGCAATTATCATAGTATTATGCTGTTATTATAGTATTATCTAATAATAAAAACCTCGTGTCACGGTGTCTGTGGTCTCACTTCTCCTAAACGACATGACAGATTTTAATGAATTTTTGTATATTTTGAGTTTTTGTATATTTGGTAGGTGAGAATAGGTCGTAAAGTATTTTTGACCTTCCTACCACCATCCCCCATTTTTACCGCGATATTTATATTTATGTATGAATAATATTATTTAACGATCGTTCATTGACGTTGAATCATCTATATTAAGTGTCACATCACTGACATTTCATTTTACATTTTTAGGGTTCCGTTGCCAAATGGCAACAGGCAATAGGTAACGTTTAGAGATTCGTCATGTCTGTCTGTCTGTCCGTCCGTATGTCACAGCCACTTTTTTCTGTATGGATAGGTCTTCAAAAATGATATTGAGGTTTCTAATATCATTTTTCTCTAAACTGAATAGTTTGCGCGAACGACACTTCCATTGTAGTAAAATGTGTGTCCCCCCCCCCTTTAACTTCTAAAATAAGAGAATGATAAAAATAAAAAAAATATATGATGTACATTACCATGTAAACTTCCATCGAAAATTGGTTTGAACGAGATCTAGTAAGTAGTTTTTTTTAATACGTCATAAATCGTTAACCGCAATTTACCTTTCATTCAAGCAAATATAAAATTTAAAAAAAAGCATTATTATGTGATTTGCTGCTATGGAACCCTTCATGGGCGAGGCCGACTCGCATTTGGCCTCATTTTTAGGGTTCCGTACCTCAAAAGGAAAAAAACGGAACCCTTACCTATAGGATCACTTCGTTGTCCGTCCGTCCGTCCGTACGTCTGTCAAGACCGTTTTTCTCAGGAACGCGTGGAGGTATCAAACTGAAATTTATATCTAGTACTCAGGTCTACTGTCCCTTGGAGCTGTGAAAAAATCAAACTTCTGAGCAAAAGCAATCAAAAGACACAGCCGTTTATGCCGCAAATTTTCGCAAATTTTCGAAACTCGCACGGGAATCAAAACCTACAGGGTACTTCCTGTGAACTTAGAATCTTGAAATTTGGTACGAAGTAACGTCTTATAGTACAGATAAAGGAAAAATTGCGAAAACAGTAAATTTTTAGTTACATTATATAATAAAAAATATTTTTGAAAATTTTAAAGTTACTACTAAACTATGACTCCATTGTCGTGATGGGTGAACTTTTAATTCTATACCTACAGGTTTGTACGGAACCCTCGAGGTGCGAGTCCGTCTCGCACGTGGCCTGTTTTTTTTATACTTACGTTCGATTTCTTTGATAATTATTTTTTTTGACAGAACATTTGTCGGGTTTGCATTTTATTTTATTGCATATTATACATACTATGTATAATATGCAATCATAGTATTATAGTATGCAATATATAGTATGCTATGCTTGCAAATAAATAATAATGTTTTAATAAAATATTCTAGGACGTACTACATAGAGCTATCTAGACCTAAAGTTATCATAGCTTCAGTAACACGTATTATGGGTTCTAGGATGCGGATAAATATACTTAAATATATCTTAGTAAACTATGAAAATATACAGATTCGATATTGGACTGAGCGAGAATTGAATTCGCAACCTATAAAAGGACGCAGGCCATGTAAATTGTTATCATATCACAATCTCATACTATGAATTATCTGAACGAATATATTTTTATTAGTTCAGATAAGTTTATCGTATCGTTAACGCTAATTTAATGTTAAACTAGGTTAAGCAAGCATTTTCCCCTACTTGAAAGTATGATCTGGTAGTTATAAAAATATAAGCACGTTTATTAACATGCTATCTTGTGCTCATATGTTTGTTATTTTTTGAATATTGTAATTGATTTTTAAAAACATTCCTGATTAGCTAGATAATATAGAATACAGGTAACAAGAAAGTGCAAAGGAAGAAAATGTAAATCGGTTTGAAAAACGTGGGCGTGAAAATATTTTGCATTTACTAATTAATCTATCCTTCAAGAAGGTTGGCAGGTAGTTAGAGACGTAATATATTCCACATGTTTCAATTTTAGTTACATAAATAAAGATTAATTCATTTAATAATATATTTAGCGCGGTAGCCTAGTGGTATGGGTCATGGACTGCTGAGACCGAGGTCTCGGGTTCGATCCCAGGTTTTATCATGGCACAGACCAATGACTTTTCGATGCTTTTCGAAGTTATGTGTGTATTTATCGCAGGTTTATAAGTGCCCCGGTTAATGGCAATAGGCTCGCCACCTATTACATTGGGACCTTTTTTTTTTTCGTGCGGAAATCCCTTCGGATACCCCCCGCCGGCCAGCGGGGGTGGTTATGTCGGGTTTGAACCGACTAAAACCGCATGCCGTCTCGGGTCTTCAGACGCCGGGGTGTAAGGTTGCCCATAGAGCATATCCCTCGCACCCCGACTGACCCTGGGCCATCTCCGGTTTCGAGATGCCCCCTCGGGTTTGGGAACCACGGTGTCCCCATCTTGCCCCGGTTTGGGGGAGGGGCACTAGTCGCACCACCGTCCCGGCCTGCTTCTACTGGGGTGACAGGAGGCCTCATCTGCCACCCCCAGGCCTGCGCTCATGGAGGATGGACGTCATTAAGCGACTTCCGGCGCCTGAGTCGCCTGCGGCGCGCGGCGAGCATGTTGCGGGCTCGGTGGGCCGGGAGAGTTCTAAACCTCTCCCGGGCGCGCTCCGCCATCTCCTTCGCGAGCATTACATGCTCGCAGAAGGAGGTGGCGGCGGCCCACGCGCTCGCAGGGACCTAAACATAAACTGGCGAAATGTGGGTGCCTAGCGCCTACCCCTTCGGGGATATAGGCGTGAGTTTATGTATGTATGTACCTATGTAATATTTTTTTCATCAGTTTAAAAAATGAATTGAAATCTGATCATTTATCAAATTTTACCGATAACAAGCAACCAAAATTTTCTATGGACATCAGAATCTTTACAATCTGATTTCATTAGTTATCCATCTTTAATGAAGCAGAAAAGTTTGTTGATTACTTCCATGTAATATTCCCGATTAACTTCTGAGAAAATCAAGCAATTATCTTATCCAAGCTAAAATTTCTAATTTCGTCCATCACATTGTCAAAGTTAAATCATTAATCTTAAGCGACTATAAAATGGTTAAGTAAGGCAAATAGTGTATAAAATAGGAAACCGATAAGCTAATGACTTACTTAGTTTAGATTTAGTAACACTCAGTTGTTAAAACTAATTTTGTACGTGACTTTGCAATAGAAAGTTTATTTCAAGACATTTTGACTATAAGACTCGCATTCCACGAGTACGTAGTATAGTATCCCCTTTCTCAAAAGAAATAGTTTAATTAAAGACTCACTCGCTCAGGTTCCCTCTGATCGTCACCTAATTGTAATGTGACACACCCTCTAGGTTGCCTATAAATCTCAAATCTGCGTGCCGTGCTAAATGATTTTAGAGTCAATTTGATTGCTATCGGACGGAGCCACACACTCTTTGTCATCATAGTAAGTTCTCACAAGAATACAAGCTTTTTTAATTTTCTGGTTTTAAAATGAATCAAAACAATATAAAAACAGTCAACATTCGACGGGACGGGATTTCAAGCCGTGACCAGTTTCTTTCTATGGGGAATATCTGCACCGGTCCTGGATGGATGAAATTTTTCTAATTTAAATATATAGAAAAAGTCTTAAACTTACCTATTGTTTTGTATAAAATTTTGTTGTTTGTTTTTGACATAGATTTGTAAGCCACACAGTTGTTTGCAAATCTATGAGAATTTTTAGGCTTTAGACATTTGTTCCCATAAATGATTAGAAATGCTTCATCATCAATGCTTCCATACCGTTTGTTAACCCTTGACCCGGCGCGTGAGGTCTTTAAAAGCCAGCTCTTACAAAAATGCAAAACAACTACTTTTAAAATATTTCCACTGTTGTCTTACTTTGTGTAGCTACCTTTTTTTTTCGTGCGGATATCCCTTCGGGTACCTACCTAAACAGGGTTATATTTAACGCTCACATCTATAAGGCTCCGCTCCTACGCTCACACGACTATGTACTATACTACGTACTATAAGAAAAAACGAATGTCAAATTAGAGAAAAAAGAAAGATACAAGCGTCTCTTTATTAATTTTTGTTCAATTGTATTTTATATTACATTATTAATATTATATCGATACGTGAAAATCAGAGAAACAGCTGATATAAAAAAATATTAAGCTAAACATTTTTCGAAGAGAGAAAAAATATCTAACTTTTTTTTAAAGTTTATATTATTGTAAATAAAGATATAATTCTAGAATATCTCTTTTAATTATTATACAGCAATATATTTCCTAACTGTTCTCTTAAACATTATTCTTTCTAAAGATTTAGATCGGAAAAAGAGAACATCTAGGACGGGACTTGAACCCGCGACCAGTCCCTTACAGGGGGAATGCTCTGACATGCTCTGACCAACTGAGCCACCTAGACACGTCCCAGATATTCGAAATTCTCCGATACATTAATACGTCTTAAGGCGACGTTTCCGATCTAAAACTTTAGAAAAAAGTAAGCATACAAAATGCTTAAAAATTTAATTGAATTCAACATTATTCGTAAAAATAATTGATAAAATGTTTATATTTGGGGGTACCTTTATTTTTTTAAAAAAACCTCTCGCAGTGACTCCCTTTACAAAATAGGCGCGAAGGGTCGAGGGTTAAAGAAGACACGCTGCAAGTAATAACGTTGTTTGTGAGCTAGCCACAAACATAAACTTCTTCTTTATTTGAAGCAGAATGTGAACAGTTTAATTAGTGACAACGCAATACAGACGTGTATTGTTCAAAGCTCCAGAGCGAAAAACTATGTAGCTAGAGTTGGCGAACAAATAGTTTCGTTTTATTGGTAGCTCACTTGTGTTACCGCTTCGTTGACGGAGACTTACTTTTAGTAATTTAAACTAGGTAGAGGATGCCAGTTCTCTTAGATTAAAAATCTAGAAACATTCTCGATAAGTCGACTTAAGGAAAACGCGTCTAAATTAAGATTTCACAACTTGGGCCAATTTTGTGGTGTCAAAATATACTAAAATCTATTAAATATCGAAACCAATCACATTTTTTTTAAACAACCTGAGTTGTAACTATAAAAAAATCAACACAGTCTATGGGCAAAGGAAATTATTGGCATTTTAGAAAAAATTGAGCATGCAAGGTAGCTAATTGATCAAGTACACCACACTACCCAAATACGTATTCCGACTTTTTGCTCCATCCAATGGTTGCCTGTAAGAGATCGTCACAGTGCGATAAGGCCGCCAATTGTATATACCCTAATGTAGTATTTGTATTTCATTTTTATCTTATTCTTTGTGTACAATAAATAGATACTACTACTACTAAAGAGAAAGTTATTGACTAAATTGCGATGTTTTGCCTACTACGCGACTATGATTTTTCCAGTTCAAAATATCATTCCACTCCACTTCCATAATTCTGACTTGCAGTAAAATTTTTCAGGAGACTAGATGTCCTATCTGACGTGATTGGTATGGTATGGTATCACGGGCTGGTATCCGCAACTCCACGACAAGGCGCGGTTTTTGCGTGAGGGTGGGCATTTTATTCGATCCACCCAAGCTCATTGAAGAACGCTAGCAAGCAATTCACGCTGCCGGCGATCGTCCCGGAGCGTACCTGTGTTTCCGAAGTACTTAACCCTGTATGTGGCGGTTGCAGGGCAGTGTAGGAGCACGTGTGCCGCTGTTTCTTCCTCTCTCATGCAGGCTCTGCAGAGAGGGCTGTCGGTGATTCCTAAAATAAAAAGGTGTTTATTGAAGGAGCCATGCCCCGTGATTGCAGCTGTGGCCGTGCGCAGTTGCCGTTTGGTCAGTTGTCGAAGACGCCTGGTCAGTCTATTTTCAAGCACAGGGAGTGCTTCCCTCGCCTGTCTGCAAACTTCCAGATTTATCCAATAGCTGTGTTGTGTTGATCTCTCGTTCGTTTGTTTACTATGGTTCGTAGGTATGCAAAGGGGATCGGTATTATGGGCTCAGGTCCCATTATCACCACGTCAGATCCTCTCCTGGCAAGCTCATCTGCCGCATCATTGCCGCGCGAGCTGCTGTGGCCCTTGATCCATTGCAGGGTTATATTGTTGAAGTGTCCTATTTGGTTCAATTTAAGATGGCACTCCAGTATTAGTCCCGAGTTTATAGTGTGGCTGTTTAAAGCTTGCAGCACGGCCATGCTGTCGGAGAGCATGCGTATTGAGTGGCCTTCTGACGTGATTATAAATAAATTAATAATTTCATGGTAGGCTGAAGTGGAGATGACAAAATAATGTCGTGACATTCTCTTATACCGTCATGTTTTTTATTCCTAAGAGTTTTTATCATCAGCTAAGCTTATGGCTTTTTGTTATTCGGGGCGCCAAGCACAATAATGTTGTTAAATAAATAACCTTTGAACATCTTTATATATATAACTAGCTGACCCGGCAGACTTCGTACTAACTTTAAGCCTTCTCTGGACCTTCACAAATAATTCAAGACCAAAATTAGCCAAATCGGTCCAGCCGTTCTCGAGTTTTAGCGAGACTAACGAACAGTAATTAATTTTTATATATTAAGAAGAAGATAATAAAGAAGAAAATGAATTGCTGTTCGTTTGGCTATTTTGGATTTGGCTAATTTTGGTCTTGAATTATTTGTGGCGGTCCAGACAAGGTTTAAAAGGTAAATAAATATGGAAGTTGTTATCGATTGAGGCAGTCTGTCGGGTCAGCTAGTAATTTATATTATTTTTCAACTCAGTTAACTAATAAAACCATATCTATACCATCATGAAATTGTAAATTAGTTGTCTGTACATTGGAGATCTTTAAAAAATACTTTTGTGTTCAGAATCGTTTATTTATACATATAATAAAATCATAACGAGGTGGAAACTGTATATCGAATATTATTCCAAAAAAAAAATCGGTGTGTATTTTAGGAGCGATACCAATGAGGTAAATGTGATTTTTAGAATTTTTGTCTGTTTTTCCGTATGTCTGATATTAATTATCGATGTCCGAGCATCACTCTAAAACCACTTAAAAAATTTGGCTAAAATTTTGCATAAACATTCTTCTAAGGCACGGTCATAAAATGCGCTATATATAATCATACTATTAAAAAAAAAAAAAAGAAGGTATAATAGGCGCAGTAGAGTAAAATCGGTCTAAACTATTATTGACTAGCTGACCCGCCAGACTTCGTACTGCCTCAATCGAAAACAACTTCCATATTTATTCACCTTTTAAACCTTCTCTGGACCTCCACAAATAATTCAAGACCAAAATTAGCCAAATTGGTCCAGCCGTTCTCGAGTTTTAGCGAGACTAACGAACAGCAATTCATTTTTATATATAAGAAGAAGAAAGAAGAAGAAGAAGAAGAAGAAGATGACAACTTTATTATTATAAGGTAGATCTTTACGAAACTTTGTAGTTCAGCAGAACTCAAACATGTTTAAAATCGGGACTATAATTTATCACCTTTTTTTTTAGTGCGGTAATCCCTTCTGATGTCCCCCCCGCCGACTAGCGGGGGCGGTTATGTCGGGCTTGAACCGACTAAAACCGTACGCCGTCTCGGGTAAGCCGGGGTGTAAGGTTGCCCATAAAGCATATCCCTCGCACCCCGACGGACCCTGGGCCATCTCCGGTTGCGAGAAAGCCCCCTCGGGTTTGGGAACCATGGTGTCACCGTCTTGCCCCGGTTAGGCGGAGGGGCGCTAGTCGGCCCGCCGTCCCGGCCTGCTGCTGCTGGGGTGACAGGCAGCCTCACCTGCCACCCTCAGGCATCACGCTATACCTTAAAGGCAGTAAAATGCAAAATCTAGAAACTCCACAGAATTACACACGTATAAAAGATATTTGATTAGAGACGCATGACTATTTCATAATGAATATCATCACGCTATTATATTAAGGAATTGGACAGAACTGATTTCGATGTTACATAATATGTAACACTCGTATTACATTGACAATTCGTTCGAAATAGATAGAGAAATATTATTGCTCTATCTATTTCGAACGAATTGTCAGTGTAATACGAGTGTACTCAATCACCTCATCCGGCCCGTTAAATATAATAACTTAATACTTAGTACCAAGACTGCAGAAATAAACATCCTTGATCTATTCCGAACTTAAAACGTACGAAGCCGAGGGGAATAGGTAGTGTAAAATATAAATGAACGATTCTGAACAACTTTTTTTTGAAATTCTTGTCTGTTTGTCTGGTTATTCGGTATGGATGCAAACACTACTAAAATGATTTTGATGCAGTTTTCTTTATTATAAAGGTCTTGTTCAGACTTCAAATCTGCTATATGTTTGATTGCAATTGGTTAAGAAGAACCGGAGATATGATCAAAAAATGACAACCGACCTCGGCGCGGCTGGACCCGCGGGCATCATCTAGTAAAAAAATATTAACAATGCAACCAGCAGTAAAAAAAAAAGTAATAGCTTTCTTCAAAAAAATATATCGTAAGCCCCTATGTGTTTTTATCATTGCTCCGTTGGAAGAGCGATTTATAAAACTAAAAATATGGGCACTACAGGACATTGCTCACGCATAAGACAAAAACTAAAAAAATGGCGGTTTAGTGACCGCCGTGATGGCGCCCAAACTGAGACTAATACTATTCAATAATAATAAATAGCGGTATGTTGGGACAAACTTTTGATAAATTATTATACCACGTCGCAACATAGTTATGTCTTTTGTTTAATATCTGTGTACTTTTATTTAATCTTTTGTTTCGTACGTGAGAGTCATGTATAAAAGCAGAAACCTGTATTTTAGGAAAAAGTGCTAATTCGAGTAATTCTGACATTTAGAAAACAGTTAACCTCAATAAAGAATGGTATAAAAGGTAAATTATAAACATTAGCTTAAATAATAATGAATAAATTGTTTTATCAATTGTATTCAATTGAAATGTATAGTTTTAATTGTGGGTGTGAGTATGCTTGTATGTCGTGTATTTGCACGTGTGATTATTGTGTGTATGTTATGTTTTGTATTTGTGTATGTTCTGTATTCGTATGTGTGTATCAGTTCATGTGAGTATTCGTACAAGTATTCACTCCAGAAAGAAATTTTGAGTAGTGCCTCAGTACCCCATAGTCGTGTTGAAGTAGCCAACTTGTAGCTGTATTTTTTTTAATTTCGTGACTAAGAAAGTAAGTTTTGTGAAAGTAAGAACAAAGTGGGTCTAAATCCCACTTTGTTCTTACTTTTGGTGAATAAGTTATATATCTTTCAACCCAAACTTTTAAATTGTCGCCTAGTGACTGTACTTCTACTGTGAACAATGGGACACACTGTCCTCTTGCTGCGCTTTGTAGCGGGTTGTGAAGGAGTTACGCTTAAGTGAATCCTAGAGATGGATTTGAGCCTAAAGAGCTGTCTTACTGTGAGAACTGTGTGGCGGAAGTGGACCTGCCCTCTTTACCTAATTCATATTTGGCTTGGGACCGATTTCAACAGAAAAGTCTGACGTGTTTTTAGGGTTCCGTTGCCAAATGGCAAAAAACAGAACCCTTATAGATTCCTCATGTCTGTCTGTTTGTCCGTCCGTATGTTACAGCCCCTTTTTTCCTAAACTATAAGAACTATGCTGTTGAAACTTGGTAAGCAGATGTATTCTGTGAACCGCATTAAGATTTTCACACAAAAATAAAAAAAAAACAAATTTTGGGGGTTCCCCATACTTTTCATCAAAACTATTCGTGTGATACCACACACGAATAGTTTTGGATATTATATAGTATTGGATATATGGATAGGTCTTCAAAAATGATATTGAAGTTTCTAATTCCATTTTATTCTAAACTGAATAGTTTGCGCGAGAGACACTTCCAAAGTGGTAAAATGTCCTGTAACTATGAAATAAGAGAATGATCATCATCATCAACCTATTCTAGTCCACTGCTGGAGAGAATGATAAAACTAAAAAAATATATGATGTACATTACCACGTAAACTTCCACCGAAAATTGGTTTAAACGAGATCTAGTAAGTAGTTTTCTTTAATACGTCATAAATCGTAAACCGCAATTTACCTTTCATTCAATCAACTCAAATATAAAAATTAAAAAAAAACATTATTATGTTACTTGCTGCTTCGGAACCCTTCATGGGCGAGTCCAACTCGCACTTGGCCGCTTTTTTATACGCTTTTTATTAGCTTCACCAGTATGTTTGTTTGTATGTTTGTATGTTTGTTTGTAAGCGACTCCTTTAGGCGCGATTATGACCCACTTTAAACGGCCAGATTTCGTTCAAACTTTGTAGATTTATCGAGGACCGATGACAATACACTAATTTGATAAAATTATTCTATTTTTCAATTTGCACAATAATTTAAACTAATAAATATTTCTAAAGATTTAGATCGGAAAAAGAGAACATCTAGGACGGGACTTGAACCCGCGACCAGTCCCTTACAGGGGGAATGCTCTGACCAACTGAGCCACCTAGACACGTCCCAGATATTCGAAATTCTCCGATACATTATTACGTCTTAAGGCGACGTTGGAGCCATCTACCGTAATTCTTGCGAACTACGGAAACAATGAACAACTTTACAGTCATTTTTAAACATTGTTTTTATTAAAATTTTAAGCATTTTGTATGCTTACTTTTTTCTAAAGATTTAGATCGGAAAAAGAGAACATCTAGGACGGGACTTGAACCCGCGACCAGTCCCTTACAGGGGGAATGCTCTGACCAACTGAGCCACCTAGACACGTCCCAGATATTCGAAATTCTCCGATACATTATTACGTCTTAAGGCGACGTTGGAGCCATCTACCGTAATTCTTGCGAACTACGGAAACAATGAACAACTTTACAGTCATTTTTAAACATTGTTTTTATTAAAATTTTAAGCAATTTGTATGCTTACTTTTTTCTAAAGATTTAGATCGGAAAATGAGAACATCTAGGACGGGACTTGAACCCGCGACCAGTCCCTTACAGGGGGAATGCTCTGACCAACTGAGCCACCTAGACACGTCCCAGATATTCGAAATTCTCCGATACATTATTACGTCTTAAGGCGACGTTGGAGCCATCTACCGTAATTCTTGCGAACTACGGAAACAATGAAAAACTTTACAGTCATTTTTAAACATTGTTTTTTGATGACTCCGCCTAATTAATTCAATTAAATTTTTAAGCATTTTGTATGCTTACTTTTTTCTAAAGATTTAGATCGGAAAAAGAGAACATCTAGGACGGGACTTGAACCCGCGACCAGTCCCTTACAGGGGGAATGCTCTGACCAACTGAGCCACCTAGACACGTCCCAGATATTCGAAATTCTCCGATACATTATTACGTCTTAAGGCGACGTTGGAGCCATCTACCGTAATTCTTGCGAACTAAATCTTTAGAAAAAAGTAAGCATACAAAATGCTTAAAAATTTAATTGAATTAATTAGGCGGAGTCATCAAAAAACAATGTTTAAAAATGACTGTAAAGTTGTTCATTGTTTCCGTAGTTCGCAAGAATTACGGTAGATGGCTCCAACGTCGCCTTAAGACGTAATAATGTATCGGAGAATTTCGAATATCTGGGACGTGTCTAGGTGGCTCAGTTGGTCAGAGCATTCCCCCTGTAAGGGACTGGTCGCGGGTTCAAGTCCCGTCCTAGATGTTCTCATTTTCCGATCTAAATCTTTAGAAAAAAGTAAGCATACAAAATGCTTAAAATTTTAATAAAAACAATGTTTAAAAATGACTGTAAAGTTGTTCATTGTTTCCGTAGTTCGCAAGAATTACGGTAGATGGCTCCAACGTCGCCTTAAGACGTAATAATGTATCGGAGAATTTCGAATATCTGGGACGTGTCTAGGTGGCTCAGTTGGTCAGAGCATTCCCCCTGTAAGGGACTGGTCGCGGGTTCAAGTCCCGTCCTAGATGTTCTCATTTTCCGATCTAAATCTTTAGAAAAAAGTAAGCATACAAAATGCTTAAAATTTTAATAAAAACAATGTTTAAAAATGACTGTAAAGTTGTTCATTGTTTCCGTAGTTCGCAAGAATTACGGTAGATGGCTCCAACGTCGCCTTAAGACGTAATAATGTATCGGAGAATTTCGAATATCTGGGACGTGTCTAGGTGGCTCAGTTGGTCAGAGCATTCCCCCTGTAAGGGACTGGTCGCGGGTTCAAGTCCCGTCCTAGATGTTCTCTTTTTCCGATCTAAATCTTTAGAAAAAAGTAAGCATACAAAACGCTTAAAAATTTAATTGAATTAATAAATATTTACTGATAGTTCTGTAAATATTTGATAACAGCGTCATCTAACCCGTCAACTTTGTATCACGTAGTAGTGAATAATGTCACATTATAAACTCTGAAATAGGTGGCAACAGCAGCGTGTTAATTTATTTATGGATAAACAAAACTAAAAAGTAGGAAATAAATAATAGTTAAAAAAAACTAAAAAACACGCTTTTTATAGAAAACCGAACTAAAAAAATAGAAAATAAGTTTTAATAAATTTAAATTAAGAATAGTGTTAAAAATTTCAATACCTAAATATAAATTAATAATAGTGTAAATAAAAAAAATATATTTTTATAAGCTTTTTTAAAATAAAATATTTTTTTTATTTACACTATTATTAATTTATATTTAGGTATTGAAATTTTTAACACTATTCTTAATTTAAATTTATTAAAACTTATTTTCTATTTTGTTAGTTCGGTTTTCTATAAAAAGCGTGTTTTTTAATTTTTTTTAAACTTTCATTTATTATCTTTAGAATGAAATGTGTAATTCAGTTATTTTACATTTTTCAGTTCATTTTTGGTTATCGAAGTCGGTTGAATTTTTTTATGAAATTGTTTATATAATTTAGGAAAGAATCAGAAAATTAACATGAAATTCATAACTGGTTATCAATAAATAGCCCAATATAAGCAAATGATTGTTAAACTTCTCTCAAATTTTCCGTTTCATCAGGAACAAGTAAGAATATTATTACTCAGCAACAACAGAGCTCCGTTTTATGAAATTTAATGTTTTAATAATGCCGTTGAAAATATTTACAGTACCTATGCTAATATTTTCCGAAACTTGTTGGTGTTTATACTAAATGGGAGTTTCCCTGTTTATTTTATACTCGTTTTAAGACTTGTGTATTATGTAGGCAAACAATACCAGCGATCTTATATGTTTCAGTTAATGGAAGTTGTGTATTAAATATGATTCCCGCTCAGTGAAAATGTTGGTATTGATGATATTGATCTGGGTGGTTCTATATGTACTATGAAATTTTGTTGAGACCGAATATATTGATCCCCTCGCCGATTTTTTTTTTTACTGGTGGTAGAAATTTGATGACACAAATTTGTCACAAAATTCGGCCGGGTAGGTACCACCGTGCACGATTGCGAAAAACCCTCCATAGTAATCCAATTTTGGTTTGATTGCGTTCAGGGGTCAGCAAGTGCATAGCCGGGCAGGGAGATTGTGGTCGCAGCACTAGTGCGCGTGACACCCATCGATCCGATGGGTGTCACGCGGTGCTGCGACGATAATCCTCTTTTGTAGAGGCCGTCAAGCTGAGTGCCACCATGGTTAACATGGTACGTGTATGTAATGGTGACCCTCTTTCCTGAGACTTTACCTTCAGCTTACCATCAGGCGAGGTGAAGTCAAATTGACGTGTCCTAAATATTAAAAAAAAAAGTTACAACGCAAGCATTATTTTATTAGTAATGAATATTCTGGGTTAAACTAATAAAAATTAATATTTGGACCCAAACTAAGAAGAGCTAATAATACGAAAGGAAGGATGAATATACTTTCTTCTGTTGTATAAACATAACATAACATAACTTCACGCCTGTATCCCCGAAGGGAAAGGTGTTGTAAAGATTAATATTACAATAATATTATAAAACAGAATGTGTGGATGTATAGATGTTTGTTATTTATGACACTTTATAGTAATACAGCTTAGATAGATAGATAGATATAAACTTTATTGTACACCAATCAGAATAAGCATATATGGTAAACTTAATTAACATATGTACAAATGGCGGCCTTATCGCTAAAAGCTATATCTTACAGGCAACCTTAGACATCAGAATACGGCATTAACTATTATCCATGAAACAGGTCCCTTGAGTTGCGGGAACAGGATTAGAATTCCATACGGGCGGAGCCAGGCAACAGCTGGTAGGAACATATTAATATAATTAGAAACACCCTGACACATAAAAAAGCGCATTAAAGCATAGATAAGTAAACACAAACGTATCGAAATAGTTAAATAATCACTACCAAGAAACTTATCTATATTATATATTTTGTGTAGTAAAAGCACGCTTGATTACAAGATCAAAGTAGTAATGGTATCATGCAAACAATCGTTCGCCTGATGTAGTACCATTAGGTATATTTCCCTCCTTAATGCGCCCTCACAGTAATTTTACGCTTCGAGGTTCACTCTCCATGTTTTTGTTCCAGCTATTTGTTGGTTAACTCGTGTCTATATGTGAGGAAGTTAGATATGAATATGAATGTGTTAGTTCTGTTACTGACTGATATGGAAATCAACATTACGTTAAAGCGATTAAATTTTGAATTTGTTACCGCTATTTGTACCATATCTGTGAAGAAGGGCCGAAATGTACAATTCGTGTCCGTATATGAAAACTGTTGACAATGTTGGCAAAAAGTTACAAACAAGCATTTGATGCGTGACCCGTTTATATTTGTGTCTTATATTATGCAATAATCATTTCACAATTTTTAATAAATGAATGCCTATGTATAAAAAAATCCTTTATTTCTTTAATTTTTTCAAATTTCGATTTCAAATTTAATAGGTGCGGCCCGTCTCGGTCTTGAATATGAATCAATAATTTTTATTACTTAACTTTTTCTTTGGTACGGGTCCAGATCACATGCAAAAGCCATGAATAAATTATGTGGATAACACACTTACTCTGATTACCCCGAGTTTTATGTGGTCCAGGGGACTCGTGGTACATATTAATAGAAATATAAAGAACATTGTTATATACAGTAATTTTTTACAAAGAATAAATTAGATAGTAAATGTATTAGTCAATATGTTTTATTATAGTATTATACAAGGCAATAAAAAAGTAATGAAACGGATCTTGGGGAGCTTTATAAGAGACCACCGAAAGTCTATCCGCAGACTTTCGGTGGTCTCTTATAAAGCTCCCAAAGATCCGTTTCATTACTTTTTTATTGCCTGGATATAATCTGCTGATGTTGGTCTTTTAGTCAAAGTAAGAACTATAAGACTTTGTTGTAGAGTACCTTTTTTTTTTTTTTTTTTTTTTTATCTTGCGGAAATCCCTTCGGATACCCCCCCGCCGGCCAGCGGGGGCGGTTATGTCGGGCTTGCACCGACTAAAACCGCACGCCGTCTCGGGTCTTCAGACGCCGGGGTGTAAGGTTACCCATAGAGCATATCCCTCGCACCCCTTCTGACCCTGGGCCATCTCACCACTAACAGCATCGCTCATCCTGTCTCCTCTGAAAGCAGAGGAGTACGGAGAGCGATGTGTTCCCGTCACGTTGGGTATTGGCCGACGATCAATGCCAACCCTATGAAGGGGTGAAGGGGAAGCCATTGCCCAGGGTGTACCGGCCGCTCCGATTCCGTTCCCCCCGGACTGCAGCGGGATCGGAATCGGAGCGACACTCGAGGAGGTTACCAAACACACACCCCTGTTGTAGAGTACCTCATAATATATATAATGTATAAGCCTTGAACGACCCTGTTGCACGGAAGCGATTATAGAATGTGTTTTCAGAGCCATTTATGGAGTTAAATGGCACTCAATACTGCGGTGCATTAGACCATGTTAATTTTAATGAACTGTAGCAATTAGTAGAATGTTGGTGGTTATTTGTAAGTACGGTAGGATATTTTACAGTTTGTTGTATATAAAATAAAATATGATGGTTGCATGAAATAGATTACTAACATATTTGATAAGAAAAACAATACACATGATATTGATTTCCGATGAAAAAAAAAATGTTAATTAACGTAAGTACATATAGTAAATAATTGCGTCTAATTTTTGCAAGTTGGCTTTTATTCAGGGCACTTACAAGTCGTCAAAAAATAAAAGTAAATTAGGCTATTCATATTGCAATGCGGCCTAGGGCCCTAGGAATAGGCCCTGAGAATACCTCGGTAAAAAACTCAGGCGGCTTTTTTGTAGTCTATTTACAAATCAGACAAAATCATTTAAATCACAAAGCTAATGCCACAAGCAACTAGTATATATGTAACTTAGGAAAGAAGTCTCCAAGAACTTTAGCTCCCTGCCAATCGCGTAGAATGCATATAATACGATTCGTGTCGGTTTCTACTTTCATAATTATTGATTACCTATGCTCATTATATTATATTGCTACATTATTTTTTAATCCTGAATTATTTTTTCTTATATGGGATATGTGTTCTATTAGCTAACACTGCGTATGGAACTTGCTTCTTATCTTAAACCCTGCTAAAACCTTTTCAACGAAGTGTTATTTGAAGTATTGTCGCAAATAATATAATCGCGATGGATTTTTTTAAAATTAATTTTAATTCAATATAATAAATGGTTTTGACGACCATAGCCCTACCGCTAAGCCTCTGTGGCTTAGCGGTAGAGCGTTCAAAGGGTAAGTCAGAGGTCACTGGTTATATTTTGTATGCATGAATTTCTAAATTTGCATTGGCTTGGGTGTCTCTGTATATAATATGTTTGAAACAAGAAAGTGTTTTATTTTGAGCTTAGATGAAGCTATGTTCCTGTATATAATATGTATGAAACAAGAAAGTGTGTCTTAGTTTGAGCTTAGATGACGCTATGTTCCAGATTTAACTATAAATCAATATGAATCTAAAAGCTACAGTAGCTAACTCCAAACATTAAAAATACGTTACTTATGTATCCTAGTTTCATATAGGACTAACAGAAGCTATTACATTTGATATCGTGACCAGTCAGATGGGAAATTAATGCAGTGCCGATGCAGTTATTAATCATAGCGACACGCCAGGAGTGACTTCAGTAATTAGTTCATACGACCTACCTGCAGTTTCATTTTAAATTTCATATAATTTTTATCAACAGTAATTTTTATTAAGCTAAATATTTGGGTGGATTACTTCCTTGAGGTACGGCATCACTTCATCTGTCTGTCTGTCAAGCTTTTTCTCAGGAACGCGTGAAGGTATCACGTTTAAATTTATGCCAAATACTCAAGTCTACAATGCCATAAAGCTGTGAAAAATCAAACTTCTAAGTCAATGCAATCAAAAGGTATAGCCGTTTATGTAGCGTTAATTTCACCAAATGTAATTAATTTCATCAAAACCTATAGTGTACTTCCCGTTGAGCTAGAATCATATTTTGCAGAAAGTAAAGTCCTATAGCACAAGTAAATAGAATAGTCCAAAAACCGCAAATATGTAGCTACATATTTGCGGTTTTTGGACACACATCACAAAAATTATCTGTATGTCTGTCGGTCAAGACAAGTCTCTGGAACGCGTGTAGGACGTATTAACTTGAAATTAATATCAAATACGCAAGTCTCCAACCCTTAAAGCTGTGAAAAAATATAACTTCTATGTCAATTTCATTAAAACATACGGTCGGTTATACAGAATATTTTGACACTTACAAGGAAATTAACAAAAATTGAAATGAATAGGGTATACATTGTATCCTAGGTAGCTCACCTTTTCAGGTCGTCAGTTCATCTGGTTGGGGTGTGTCCTGAACAACCTTTTATATTCACCATTTCAAAGTCTCCACTCTAAGATTCGCTTAGGATCATCGATCTATCGGTCAGCCCAGCTCAGCCTCAATCCAGTTTTGTACGGAACCCTCAGTGTGCAAGTTTGTCTCGCACTTGACCGGTTTTTCTTATTTAAAGGCAAAAAAGATGATCTTATCACATCTTCATCTTTATCAATAAACTTGTCCGTCTGTGAAATTTTAATGTTGGCTTCAAATTGTAACAGCTGAGATTTGAATGGGAATTCTAAATCTAAATATATTTTATTTTTATGACAACATTTGTTTCCTTAAATTACTACAATGTTAAAACAAATGACTGTTCCAAAACAGCCATTTGTTACTTCAATTTTTGTTCTTGTTTCGGTTTCAAAGGAAATTTGGATTATTTTTTATGTGAGTTCCGACATGGCAACATATCCGCGCGTACAGGCCTACACTACTAATGAACAATAAGTGTGATATTGGTTCAATCACTTCGTTTGGAATATTTTCAATGCATAATGAAGTCTTATGGTGACTATGGGTGTATGGGGCCCCCCACCAAGACGTTTGGTACCCAAGCCAAACTCACCTGCTAGCTGGTATACCTGCTAATTAACGGAAGAGGGTCTGGCGCAAGCTTTCCTCTCAAGGGTAAGAATTCAGACAGCCAAGATTAGCTACATCAAAAGAAGAAAGCAGAGTACCTCGAAGATAGTAACAAAAGTGATTTAAATGCCCATTGAAAGTTCTTACCTGAAACAGTAGGAAAGCCGTCGGTGACAGAATGCGATGTAGATGCATCAAGATCATCCTCTGCCGTAGCTGGGAGAGATAAGGAACGATAAAATAGAGAAAAAAATATAAAAAGATAAAATATGTTGAAAAAATTTGCATAATACTGGGACTCGAATAAATAACAAATTACCTCTTTTTACATTTTCAAAGTTTTTAATTCTTAGTTTCTATTATATATGTGACAAAATATCTTCAGTACGTTACATTATTGATTCCATACACATATAAATTCACGATTTCTTCTATTTTAATTTAAATTGACACTAATAGATAAACTTTTTGACAATCTACATATTGTTTGGTTTAATTTTTGTAAACTTCCTGTTAAATTGAAATTTTTCGTTAATCTGTGAGTATTTATTAGTCTTGTGGCAAAGCGGAACTGTATACTCAAGGATTTTTGATCGGGGAAGGACCTTAAGAAACCTTTTTCTTCACAATTTTCGCGAGTGTCGACGAAAAAGTTGAGAGTAGGTAGGTAAGTGTTAATCTAGTAATATAACAGAATTTCAAGTAATTAAAAAATCTCGCGTGTCGACAGAACGTCATATAATATCGGAAAAGCATTTATCAAAGATTATTCTTATGGAAAATTGTCCGACATGAAGATTATCCGCTGCCGCCGCTAGAATGGGTTCGAACAAAGATTATGTAAACCGCACATTTCAAAGTCCAATATAATGATAGAAGGCATTTGCAATTAACGTAACGTAAGTCAGTATTGGCATTTTTTATGGTACTTGACGTACCATGACTGCACTCTTTGTACTCTTTCTTCTCTACTTTGAGTTAAGCTTGCCTTTATAAATCAAAATATATTTATGAATACTTTTCATAAAGTACTCGAATGCGGCGTTCATGTGATAAAATAGTTGCAAAATCAAGGAGGCAGACTACAGGCAGGAACTCTTCTTACTATACTAAGAAGTGATCTGTGCTAGATACTATCAAAAGATTTAACAATATCAAAACTTTTTTATAAGAGGGTTTCTTGCCCACAGTCCTTAGCCCTCTAAGTTAGGGAGACCTATAAAACTGAGCTGTCTCGACAAAACATAAATCGACAGCAACGTTAGTCGGCAGAGTGGCCAATTTGCCCATGGTGGACCATGGGCAAATTGGCCACCACCTTAGAAGGAACACATTTCTATAGTATTCATAGTCTAGTCACCTATAGTCCAATTAATATTAATATGTGATAAAAGGGTGTTTGGGTTCCTACCAAGATTTTAAGAGTCTAAACCAACCTTTAGTCTCGGGATAGAGGGTCAGACGGCAGCCGCTCCCGTATGGCTCATATATCATATCATATGGGTCAATCCATAGGAGTCAGAGAAGTGCGGACCCTAAGTTCCGAAGTGCAAGCTTTGGATCAAGCGGATGCGCTTGTATGATGATGATTATTAAAATGTGATCAATTTTGTTTTGTATATTATTTTTGCTTAAAGCTTTGAAGGTTTCAAGTCTGGGTTTTTGAATAATGTAATGAGAAGGACATAACTGCGACATCTTGGGGTTAGAAGTAAAGCTCTAAAATTACAAGCTTTTAGGAATGCAATAGCACAAATATGGCTTCTACTATATAAATTTAAATTACATTACCTACTGAGAATGATTCAGCGAGAGAGAATAACAAGTAAGATAATTATTAACCATAAGCTGCAAAAGCACAGTTTTTTATTAGATAGTCACCAGTAGGTATATCTTTTTCTTCACAGTAACTGGGGCGAAATAGGAATAAAACAATAAATAAACCATTAAAATATTTTTCGGGGATCAAATGTGGGGCCAATAACGAATTTTGGATTTGAGTGAAACTCATAGGGCGAATGCGAAATAAGCCAAATATATTCAATTTCATGAGCATGAAATCAAATAATAATAATAACATATATACATATAGTCAGTAAATCACGGAAGGATAGGTGAAGGTATATTATCACCTTCATTTTGCCAGTTTTGATTCTACTTCTTTTCATAATTTCGCTTATGGGTACTTGGGGTATCCGAAGGGATTTCCGCAAGAAAAAAAAGGTACTTTTTAAAGATGAGACATAATAATTACTCTCTAACAATTTCAAATATTATTGCTTAAGTGATGCTGCTGAGTCATTGAAAAGGAGCTCACGTACCTCTACCAACCCTAAAATTTTACGTTTATGAATAAATTAAACTATAAATTGAGATAAAAGTTACGCGACTAATTTCGGAAGCAGCCTCTTTCCTGAATCTATCTCATAAAGATGATCGTAGCGTAGCGGTAGAGTCAAGTGCTAAGCCAGAGGTCACGGCTTTCATTGCCGCTCAATGCAAATATTCATAAGCATCTGTATATTTGCATTGGTCGTATTACAATATACAATATGTAAGCATTTACAATAACAAACATGTAACTGTGTTAATCTGCGTTCTAGAACTTATGATAAGCTATACTTGGACCGGAAAAAAGTAAAAAGTAGTTCTTTCAAAGTTTAGAAAATTAGTTACATATTATTAAAATACTACTTATCTAATTGATTTTTTCTGATTTCTTATAGCCCAAAGAAGAAGAAAAATGTGAATGAATAACGTTCATTTCGTACATTTATTTTGTGTGATTTTTTAAATTGATTTAATATCACTAAGTAGTTATAAAGTTAAATTTTATCTATTCTTATACAGTTAATTTGCGTAGGTATACATAGGTCAAAAGTGCACTGACCTGATATGAGCCCCTTCTCCGCAGCTCCTCCATCCTTATCTTGGCCACTAGACAACTTCATGTTTCGGAACACTCACATGCACTATCAAACAATTCATGCAAATAACATTGAACTGGTAGGTTATTATGTGATGATCTTTTATTTATACAGATAGAAGTAGGTTATCCTTTATCGACGCCGATGTTCATGTGACTGATAATGGTGGACAATAAACAAGTCTGGTAAAATAATTTATTATGAGTCAATGTTATGAACGCCAAACAATGAATGATTGTAAACGATAAGTGTTCTGTTGCATCGAAAAATATTAAATTTGGCGATATTGCAAACGTCTAAAAATACTAGGGAAGCAAGACGTATTGATAACAATATATACACATATAATTACTTGTCCTTACTGACTGATTAACTGACTGACTGATTAACCGACTGACTGATTAACTGACTGACTGATTAACTGACTGACTGATAAATAAACGTAAAGCCGGAACCACTAAGGCTAGATTGGTTTGAATTGTATGCGCTAGATAGAGCTCAACATGAATGTGATATTGCCATAGGCTGAACTTTTGTAAGGAACGAATTTATTGTATACTAGCTGTGCCCGCGACTTCCTTCGCGTGGATTTAGATTTTTAGGGTTTTAGTTGTTTTCCGCGGAACCCTATTTTTTCTAAAATAAAAGTAGCTTTGTAACATTACCTATTTGGCAGTGGAACTCCCGTCAAAATTTACGGCGTAGCCGTTCCAGAGTAAATCAGATTATTATTATATTCACAATTTTGTGGGTTTTTTTTTGCGCAGATCCCAAATTGTTATTCTAAAATTAAAGTATGCCTATGTTACGCTTTGTAATATTACGTATCGGACAGTGAAAGTCGCGTATAAATCGTCCCAGCTGTTCCAAAGATTACCTGTTCCAAACAGACAGAAATATAGACAAAAAATATAAAAAAATAATTTTTGTTATAAGTATCTTGTATACATTCCTGTGCAATCATTAAAAATCTGTTATTTTGTTACAAACAGACACTTCAATTTTATTTATTTGTATGGATGTAATGCGAATAATGAAATGCGAAACTTTAAAAGTTAACTTAACTTAACTTATCAATCTTAATATATCTTAATATGGTTATCTTAATATGGTTAGTTAGTTAGTTAGCTGACGATGTCCATAAGCTCGCTGAAAAGTCAGAATCAATATGTCACCACGCATACTTAGCCATGCCTCAAGTTTTTCTACTATTGTTATATCTAATACTAAACGATAACGGGTCATAATCGCGTATAATTGAGCTGAGTGAGACGAAGTCGAGCGAAAGCTCCTCATACCAGACTTCAGGATTTTCTTTGTCACAGGTCTCCTCCTAAACTACTAATCCAATCAGAACCAAATTTGCCATGAGTAAAGAGGTCAATCAGAGGAAGGTTTAGGGATATATTTTGAAAAAAATAATGCTACCACAGAGGAATGATCACCGTTAAAAAAATTCCAATTTACACCGATCGTGGACAAAGACTACCTGTGATCATGATCAGTGTAAGTCAATCGAAATGCAGGAAAACAAACTTAATTATCTATAGTACAAAGCACGGTGGCAATGTTTTTAAATATGAGTACAAATCGCGATATTTCTAATTTGTTAAACTTTGTTTTACTTTTGTTTGTAAAGCACTATCTCTTGAACGACCAGTAAGTAGGCTTTGAAAAAAAAATAGTAGCCCAGCCTGCTTCTGTTCGAATAACAGGCGGCTCCACCTCCAGGCCTGCGCTCATGGAGGACGGAGGTCACTGAGCGTGCGGAAGATAGTCTGGTTATTGAATATCGCGCTTTCCTTAAGAGCAGATCAATAAGTACGATGCAACGTCATGAGTGGCCGCTTGTGGGTGGAACGGCGCATCACAGCAGTACATATAATAGAATAAACATTTTTATTTAAAAACTTTGTGTCGATAATTTGTTTCAAATTGGAAATTCGTTTATGTTATAATTTGGAAGAAGGAACTTGAATAGCATAGTGATTATATCGAAATTTTACTGTATTGTGGAGTCACTAGATCAGCATCGACTCCACATATAACATACATGTATGTATATGTATGTTATATGTGGAGTCGATGCTGATCTAGTTAAATTATATATGTTACACACAGAGTAGTACTTCCGAGTAGAGGTATAGTTTTTGGCCGGGTAGAGGTTACAAATATCATGAAATATTTTTAAAGATTTAGGGATGTGACGCGGGTGTTATTGGGGGTGTATTACTCAATGAAGTAAATAATAAATAGTAATACAAATTCAACACGCAATCGCAAAACTAATATTCTGATAATATATATGTATATATATATATAGCTTGTTAGAAGTTGCTTGGCGGTAGAGCTTCGGAGGTCGCGGCTTCAATTCCCGCTCCATGCTAATATTTGTATGCATGAATATGCCTATTTGCATTGGTTTGAGTGTTTCTAAGTATAATATGTATGTATTTACAAAAAAAAAAAGGAATTTAAGGATGTTGAGCCGCAGTCTTGCTTTGGGTCTAGATGGCGTTGTATAGAATATTTATTTATTTATTAGTATACACAGTTTCTGTATATTCAATCAATCAATAAATCAATATAACCCACAGGCCTGAAGAATTCTACTAATATTATAAAATCAGCTTTTAAGTCAGGGAGTGTGTATATTTATTTATTCGTACCCTAACTAAACTACTTTTTATCCCGAAAGAATATGTCGCAGGTAAAGGCGCAGGGCAGAACTAACATAGAGTAAATTAGGTCAAGGGAGGCAAAAAATACGAACAACGGCGATATTCACAGAAGATAAGGCGATTATACCGGCAACCGTATAAGTTTGGCCTCGCTAAACAATGTTTAAGTGAAGCTATCGCAGTCAAGACTACTTGGGTAAATTAGTTGTCAAACACTAAATATCTTGACGATGGAGAGCAAGTAAGCTGTCTTGAAAACCTATAAATCAATAAACTATTTATTTTAACACTAGCCTGTGATACTAGTCACAGAAATATATTAGCTTATATATTGGATGGTTTCGTTGATTGGCATTCAAATAACCATGAGGCCTAATTTGCTTTTAGAAAGCATCCCTTTTGAACTGCTATGAAGCAATCGACCTAGTGTTATAGGACTACGAGTTTCAATTTCTTCAATTTTCTCTGAACTTAGTGTAATGTTTATCTATAGGTACATTTAATATTGTCAGAAGTTTACGCGAAAGTCATACATTAAAATAAAATTATTTTTAACGGATTCTATTGCGATTTATTTGATGTTATTCTATTATTTACACTGAACCCGACATTTCGGTTGCTGAAACGTCGGGTACAGTGTAAATAATAAAGTAACATCAAATAAATCGCGATACAATACGTTAAAAAAAACGTTTTAAAAACCACGTTTTCAACATTGAAAAACGTGGGCCGGGCGCTTTGAATTTTTTAAATTATTGAATATCTAAGGAAAACGATACATTAAAGGATTAAAGCGCCCGCCCCACGTTTTTTAGTGTTGAAAACGTGGTTTTTAAAAAGTTTTTTTGAATTTTAGTTTTTACTGACTATTTCTGATGATTAAATATGAAAATATGAGGTGGCATTAGCCTACATAAAAAATTTCAGAGCTTTAGGGTGATCAGAATTGGTCGAAAATTAAGTGTCAATTTTTGGCTTCATAGTGACAGAAACACAGACACGAAGTGAAACTAAGAAAAACGTGGTAATAAAAAGGTTTTATTTCAATATGGGTAAAAATCCATAATTTACCTTTCAATATTTTTTTCCAAATCGAATAAAAGCATATTGCGTGGACAAATGATTAATTTTTATTAGTGCGTGGAATTAAGTAATAGATGTTGAGGACAAAATCGATAACGTAACGAACTAGGTGAAATTATACATTTGTCATTAGATAATAATCTACGGAACAGATATGAACCTATTGAGTATAACTTCATTACAGAATTATAAGTGCTGAATAATATTATATAATATATGCATATTTAGAAGAAATAAATTATTTATTCGCCTTTAAGAACACGTAACCTATTATTTATACTTTCATAAGCAATCAAGTTTCTCAACATTCACGTTTTTCAACAGTCAAGTCTTCAGGATCAATTGTTTCATGAATTAAATCGTCTTTGGTTTCAAAGTTGCATTTCAAACAAATGATACTCCTCCGAGACCGTTTGACCGATCTGGACCAAATTTGCCACGGTGATCAAGTAGACATTACTGAGTGTCGTAAGGGGTCGAATGTCCAGATCGGTCTTACCATCGAGGAATAATCACCGAAAAACCAAATCAATGGAAAAAGTCGACCGGTCACGTTGACCTATTGTTGGATAGGCAAATCTCGCTACGCTTAAGTTTGGGTTGATTGCCAAGCTGGCAACCGTCCTAGTTAATTTAATACAGAAGTTGCCATACATACATACAATTATGCCTTTTTCGCAATGGAGTAGGCAGAGACCATAATTTTCCACTTGCTACGATCCTTTCATACCTTTCGGTTCTTCTACTTTCATAATTGTTTTCATACATACTTGCTAGTAATTAATCATCATTTTATAATATTGAGTTATGAATGCGATTGGCACAGTGATTACTACCACCGTGGTATTTATTAACTGAAGCTCAGTAGGTATGGTATATATTGGGCACTCTAATCATTTGTATTTATCTGACTTCTTCTTCCAAGGTGCGAGTAATTATCAGAATTTAAAAAAATAAACGTTGGTGCGGCCATTAGGTTATCATGTAACCTTTTACGACCTCACCGATTGGAATTCACCAACACACAAAACACTTTCCAAGTAGTAATCGATAAGTGGTACTATACTTAAGTTATTATAAAAGTCTATAGATTTATACCAAAATTACTCTTATTACGAGTTTTTATTTAACATGCTTTGTGAGTTTGTTAGTTAGTATGGCTAAAATCTTGAAAGCAGAATTAGTACCACTCCCTGACGTTACATTGAACTCAAATTTTGTATACTTGCGTATCTTCGGTGACTATGCTATACAATGAAGCTGGTCTGATGCCATCATCAGTACGAATACGAACGATCTGAAAGAAGTGGATGGATTATACTGCGCAATGGACACCTTCCGACTAAATAGTCCATTGGAACTCCTGAACTAAACGAGATAAACCAATCGAGTATGGGCTCATTTATTATGTCTTGGCGAATACTCCGATGCTACATGACATCCATTGTTTCAAGGTGGAGACCGTAGGTGGTCATAGGAACTTCTGAACTAAACAAGATAAACCGGTCAGGATTGGGCTCATTTGATTTTTTATTACAATTTATATTAGTTTAATAAGAATATCGTTATGTTTCTCTGTAATAAGGGTTAGACAGCAGGATAATTTATAGTTTGGGTACTTTAGTTGAAATATAATCAATTTAAATGTGTTACAAGTATTAATTAAAATATTTCCAATAGAAATGGGTAAGGTAATGTAAGTAGACAAAGTAACGGTATAAAGGTGGTTTTTGACAGGCGTGGCGGCGGCGAGGCGAGACGTGAATAGATGTGCGCAGCTCATGTCATATACTTGGACATACTATATAGCGCTGCTTAATCCCAATCTAAGCATAATTTGTACTATGCGTTTTAGAACACGGATGAACATACTCAATTTCTTTTGTAAAAATATACTAATTATACATAGAAACCCCCAGACCAATGCAAATAGACATCATCATCTGAGCGCTAGTCCCGGTCACATCCGAGGCTCTCACCTCGGAGTCCGGGGTCCACGTTCCGGCTGTTACTCTTACTTTGACCAATGCAAATAGACATATCCATGCATAAAAATATTTACTCTTAGCGGTATTCGAACCCGTAACCCCTGACGTAGCGCTCAAACGCTCTACAGCCACGCCATGCAGGGAAACCTTTTATCAATTACTATTAACCACCTCTTCGCAATGTCCAATGCTTCCCGATATTTATGATTATTAGTAGTAGTCAATTCATATTACAATTAATATTGTCCGTGTCTTACTATGAGCCGGCAACACTGTGAGCTAGTCATCGTTGCCTTGCACAAACCCGCTGTGTGATCTGCGCCTGCTGCGTTTTGTGGAGAAAGAGCCAGTGATACACTACCGTTCGTTTTGTGTGAAAATGTTTGCAGTGGGCGATTACACAGACGTAAAGTTCAATTTTTTACTAACAAATACATATTTTCATCCTCGTATCGCAGGTCCTCGCATTTTTAGACCTTTTACACCAAAGATGGACGGAGACCTGGATATTCATTTTGCCATAGAAATTTTAATTCTTACCCATCCTTTTCGCGCCTCGATACGCCGCTGGTGTAAAACCAACTTAAGGCAGGTTGAAGATAAGATAAAGTTACTTTTGCATTATCAGACGGTGTACGATAAGAAAATGGACATATTTATGATTGGAGCCATTGACCGACTTTGAAGATGTCGTAGACTGTTGATATCCATCAGCGATTAAAATATAAAAAGATGTGTAGTCAAACGAACGTGTGGTAAAATAAGTACTCATTCATCTAGATGTGATCAATAACAAACCAAAGTTTCATCTTAATCGGAGAAATTAAATGGGCACGTATCTGAGACAATTTCCCTCCCTAAACTAAACTAAATTTTTATATACATATTTAGAAGTTCAGATGATGGAAGCGACTTCTGGCCTCCCAAACCAAAGAGGAAAAATTGCGTCAAAGCCTCGTCCGTCAATCAGAAGGTCTTAGTGGTGCCTCATACACCCTATATGGAATAATTTCGTTAAAACCTATAACCTGATGCCAGCACCATCTATCAACAGGGTCCAAACTATGCGTTTAACCTTCGTGCAAGTGCAAGTACTTAAGTTAAAAAAGTTTTCTCGCGATCGGATGAACAATTGCATTGCCGAACGTGGTACAATAACACAAACAAACATTGTTTTTATGTAAAGGTATGTACTAGGAATGTATAGATTAAGTTTTAGTAATAAATTATGGTATGATGATGAATTAATACATTACAAATATTATCAGATTATGTTGATAGTAATACCTACTGATTGTTGTAGCGCGAATTATAATAATAATAAATAATAATAAATATTCTACGACATTCTACAAAGAGCTTTCTAGAACCAAAGTAAGCATAGTTTAACTAGCTTGTGTTATGGGTTCTAGAATGCGGATAAACATACTTATGTACTATTTTTTTCGTAAATACATACATAGAAACACTCAGACCAATGCGAATAGACATATTCATACATACAAATATTTGCACTGAGCGGGAATCGAACCCGCGCCCCCTGTCGTAGCAGCCGAATGCACTACCGCTACGCCACAGAGGCCGTCAAATAATAAATTAATAAAAAAAAAAAAAAAATATAAGTACTTCACGTGCAGATAAAATGCATTCACTGTAGCAGTTACGTTTTACGGCAACCTCCAGACTACATAGGTAGCAAATACCTGGCAATAGCGCTTCTGCCTAGACCCGATAGCAGGAGTAGATGCAAGAAGTGCTGGCTTGATGTCGTAGAAGATGATATACGAGTACGTGCAATTGTTCTTACTGCTGTGAATGCCCAAAACCGTGCCAAGTGGAGGAGGAAAAGTCGGTAAGCAAACCCTGGGCTCCGAGGTGAATGCCTCGGCTGTGAATTATTATGTAGATATTTTTTTTACATTCATATTTTTAAGATTGTGTAATTATAAAATCTTGAAATAGTTGTAATAGATAAGTAATAAAATAATTTATTATGCTACCTATTCATTTCATTTGACTTTCATTCATTTGACTATACGGATGCAACTGGAAAAAAATTATTAATTAAAAAATCAAATAACCCGACTGCCCTAAAAAAGACCGAAACAAGTTTGATAGCAGGAGGGACCCATTAATTTTCTTTCGGTTGATGATTTGCATCTGGGTCCTAAAATACTAATTAATAATTTTTAATTATTAATTTTATTGTATACTTTTTGAAATCCCCTTTTAAAGTTCTTCATTTTGATACCCTACTCGATAAGTTTGAGTGTAAATATTTTTTAAATAACATACATTTTAGCGCCAAAAATCCACCATTTCGTTTTTTTATTATTTTGATATACCCAGTATCACTTTCACAGTAAATACGAATCTAACGACACCTCTCAAGCTAAAATCCATCGAGCCGTTCAGGCTGCAGAGCGTGCCAAACAATTATACATACATACATGCATACTCTCGAAAAACATAACCCTCCTTCTGGCGCAGTCGGGTAAAAAGAGAGCCCAAGAGGTTATAAAAACAGTTGCACTTAGGGAGTGCCGACAGAAGTGAAAACTTGAAGATATTATCTGGTAAACAAATATCGTGATGGAAGATTCATAGACATCGCTCCTTACAGCAATATTACTGAAACATGGTAAATAACGGATTTAGTTTCAAAACGTTAAGTTAACACGCTACTGTTGCCACCTATTTCATAGGTCACAAAGTTACGTTGCTCGCTACTTCGGGATATAACGTTGATGGGATATATGGCACGGTATCAGTAACGGTAACAGTGTCGCGAATAAAATTGTTTTTCCCATCTCAAAAATGCCCAACGCGCCTAAAGAAATTTCCACTTCATAAAATTAGACATTGCAATCGCTAAACGACTGGTCGACGCTTCCCGTGACCAAAAGGCTGGCTTGTTGTTGTGCCAAGAATTGGCATTGCCATCCAACGTGGCCTTTTGGGTACGTTAGCAGTCGACATCGATTGGGAGGAATTCTTTGACACCTAAACTTTTTACTTTGTACATACTCTCTTTTTTAGGACATTAATATTATTCCATTAAATCAAGAATTTAATATTAGGCCGTTTTTCGTTATCCTTTCCTGGGGTTATCCTTTCGAGGGCTTACCCGGGGTGCCCGGCAACGGACACTTGGGGAGGACACCGTGCGGTTTTAGTCGAGACACGACATAACCACCCCCGCTGGCCGGCGGTGGGGTATCCGTAGGAATTTCCGCACGTAAAAAAAAGGCCGTTTTTCGTGAAGAAATTGGAGGAAACCCAATTTTCAGTACTAACATTTTTGCATTTGTTTTAGGAATGACAAATCCAAATTTTATGATTTTTTTTTGTGTATGAATGAGACAACATTAAGCTAACAAACAGCAACTTTTATTACATTTTTGAATAGAGACAGCTGTTAAGTAATGCGCAATTTATCATCAAAATGAATAGCATTTAGGAAGTACTGTTTTTGAAGATCGAATTAATTTATCATCATCATCATCATCATATCAGCCGTAGGAAGTCCACTGCTGAACATAGACCTCCCCCATCAACTTCCATTTCGATTAATTAATTTATCAAGCGGCCTATAAAAACAATAATATAATATAATATAATAGCGGCGATAGCCCAGTGGCATACGTAACGGACTGCTGAGACGAAGTCTCAAGTTCGATCCCCAGTTGCCCGGGCACACACCTCTGACTTTTCGTAGTTATGTGTACATTAATAAATGATAATTATCGCTCGCTTAATAATGAGCCCGGTAGATGGCAATAGGCTCGCCCCCTATTACATTGGGACCTCAACATAACTGGCGAATCGTGGGTGTGTAATACACCTCTGCCTCTGCCTGAAGTTATTTTATGTTATGTTATGTTATGCCAAAAACTTAATTAACAAAACAAAATTTAATACAGAGTTGTAAAATCTTGAAATCAACTTTCAAACAAAATATAAATAATGGAAATAGCTATTAAATTACAGGAATAACGAACTCATGAATTTGTAACAAAATTTGGGCAATTTCATAGGTAAAACCCTATTATTATCAAGTAATTTACAAAACGCCTGACAGAATTAAGGTGAAAAACAATGTCAGCAATGTAATTATGAAGTTATAAAATTGTAGGAGCTAATACGATAAAAATAATCCACCGCAGAATTAGTTTTAGTTTATATCTTTAAAACGCCCCGCTGATGAATATCTTTCATTTTACACCTTATTCATCGAAATCTGCCCTGCCGTCAGGCCTATAAATATAAGCTGGCGCAGTCGGGTAAAAAAGTTTTGTGATGAAGTGTATCAAGAGCAGTTACCGAAATTAAACTCGGTTCAATTTTACAATATAAACAACCGGGTAGAGTAATTTACGTTTATTAACGTTACCTTACATTAGTTTAGTTATTAGTTACGTTAAAATAGTGTTACTTTAAAAAAGTACAAGAACAAAGTGTCTTTATATAAATATGCCAAAGGACACATTCTTTACATTGTAGCAGTTTCAGCTAATTAAGTTAAATTTAAGATTTCTCATTAACCTCAATGCTAAATTATTATTGATATGGTCTGAAGTTTACGAGAATGTTACACATTGAGATAAAATTATAGTATAGAACTATTAAGATATATTATAAACGACGGTCACATGGAGACGCGATAGAATCCGTTAAAAATTGTTTCAGCTCAGATTGTAATAGTTATAAATAACCTTTCAGTTACAACATAATGAGAAAAATCAACGGCTTACATTTTCGATCTTTGTGATGATCTTCCCAAAGCCTTAGTTAGTGACCCTCTGTAATCCAACTCAATAATAGGTAAGGTCAGAGAAATTTCAGATAAGAGCGGAGTTCCACGCGTACTGAATACAAATGTTATCCTGTACCAAATTGATTTATATCTGCACGAAGTCTCACACCGTATTTTCACAATATACAATGCGGATACCAAGGAGAGTAGGACGAAGTAGATTAAGTGTTAATGAAAAAAAGAACTTAGTACTTCAGTTAGTTACATTACACAGTATTCTAATTGCAGCGCTATCGACGTTCCGAAAATTTCAAATAGGTTCTAAGTATAATTAACAAAGGTTTTAAACGGAACAATGATTTCTAGATGGCTTGGAATCCTGTTATTAACGTACTTAAGTAAATAAGTTTTCAAGACACCGAACTTATTCTGCATAAATCGTGACACTAATTTTAATATCTTCTTGACATCTATTCAAAAACATTTTATTTAAATGTGTTCTACCTACTATTCTTTTTATATTATAAATGTGAAATTTTGTCAAAATGTTTGTATGTTTGAATGTTTGCATTTTTTGATACTTGAATGTTTGTTACTCAAGAAATAATTAAGAAGAAATTTGGTACAGGGGTAGACTATAGTCTGGAATAATATACAGGAATTTATCCTTGTAATAGGTTCCCATGGGTGGCGGGGACAAGATCAGAACTCCACGCGGGCGAAGCCGCTGACAACAGCAAGTGAAATATAAAAGTAATAAGTTGCGGTATTATTCGTTAAATTTAAAGAACCTGTCTATATCGTCATCCATAAAGATCTAAAATGACATATTCCACGAAGTTTCAATGGTTTTCTTTTGAAATATACCACTTAGTGTTGTAGTTATCGTAGTACTGAAGTAAAAAGGACAAATTACTTTGAAATAAAATTATAATCAACAATGCTTTGTTTCAATACAAGTACCCATTTGGTTGAAGATATTTGTCCTTTTAACTGATAGTAATTATCTCTTAAAATCAATAAATAAGAAGGTAATATAAGTACTGCACTAGACGACGAAGCCCTAACTTGTGTTTTAGGAATCCATTATGCGATTTATTATATTAGTTGCTTTGTCTTTTGCTGCTGTGGCAGGTAAGCATTATTTTACGAATACATATGAATATCTACTAAAAATATAATTGAAATTTTATTGTACTCAATTTCAGCGAGACATAAATTTAGAAACGGGTAATCGCTCAAAGTCAAACTCAAAATCTTTATTGTATTCCTGTGTGTGCATATGTTGAAAATTATGGCAGGTCTCAACATGTTAAAAGGCATGCTTGGGTACAGCAAATTTATTTAATATATTTAAATATTTATATAATCAGATCGGATTGTGAATAAATTGAAACAAATATAAATTGGTGGTTAATTAACACATTCAATTCAAAAGATTCTAGAAATAATTCAAAAAGATAACAAACAATTTGGCTTTAGCAAATTAATTATTTAGATTAGGTTTTTAAAAAGGTAAACATTCGAATTAAAATTAAATGAAGTCTAAGCTAGTCTAGGCTAAGTTTTAGAAACACTAACGTTCAATTTTGTATTATGTGTTGTCAATTAATATAGTTATTTTACTACCGGCGCGGCACTAAGTTGCATTTATTAAATTAAGTATTTTCCATAGCTGTTCCTGCAAATCAACATAGGATTGTAGGAGGTTCAACCACATCTATCAACCAGTATCCTACAATTGCAGCACTCTTGTACTCATATTTAGGAGTTACATCTTTCAACCAGGCTTGCGGTGGTACTGTCATCAGCACAAGAGCTGTGCTCACAGCGGGTCACTGCCCGTAGTAAGTTTGTATTAGCAAGTTGCTACATACTTTTGTACTTTTAAAATTGCTTATCTGTTTTAAAATAAAATTTCCATCAGGCGCGCTCGAGGACAGTACATTGATGTTTATCGGTTACTGAAACCTATAGACATAAAAATGTTTTAACGGTAATTTTTACTGTACAGTTTTTAAATTATATTAACGTACTTATACTATAAATAAAATATATTTTCTTTCGGATACTTAAAAGAGAAATTCACACCCATAAAGAAAGTGAAGGGTTTGAGATACCTACGCTAGAGAACTGGTTCAACAATATTCCTATGTTCAAGTATTAATCTTATTAATTAATGGCTAATATACAAAGTTATTACTTAAAATTTAGATATAAAATGTTAAAAGAAAAACGTTTACGATTGTTTTTAATATCGAACTTCTGTATTGCAGTGGTGATTCTGTGGCTAGATGGCGAATCCGCGTTGGCTCCAGCTTTGCCAACAGCGGTGGGATTGTTTACTCCTTGATTTCAATATTAATTCACCCTGATTATAACACTCGAACCATTGACTACGACGTGGCAATATTGCGGACAGTTAATAGTATAATATATAGCGAAGTTGTACAATCAGCTCCTATAGCTGGGTCGAATTATTATCTCGCTGACAACCAGGTTGTCTGGGCAGCTGGATGGGGCACCACTCAGGTGAGTTTTTTGTTGGTAATATAATTCTTCTTCATCCGGAAGCCAATCCCAATTGCATCCAAAGTTTGCAAGTAGGAGCCCGGAGTCCACTTTCCTTCTTCTATCTAAGTTTCGGCTTTTAATAAATCAACTGCCATCTGACCACGGCTTGTAAATGAGGTTGGCTAAGTCCTAAAGAGGTCTTTAGGGCCTAAACCAAGCGCCGATGAGTGCGTAGTATTTCCGACGGTTCACTCAATAAGTCGCAGTGTAGTACACGGCAGTGTGTTATTATAGTGTGGTGAGAGCCCCACATAACCTCCCCACGTAATTTCCCTGTGCCATGCGCTATGCGAATGAAGTACAATCTTTTCCTACCCGAAAAAAAAACCCTGGCGACCTTGGTGGGCCCTGTACATTATTGTAGCTAACTAGTCTATTCTAAAGATTTAAGATCGGAAAAAGAGAACATCTAGGACGGGACTTGAACCCGCGACCAGTCCCTTACAGGGGGAATGCTCTGACCAACTGAGCCACCTAAGTATCGGAGAATTTCGAATATCTGGGACGTGTCTAGGTGGCTCAGTTGGTCAGAGCATTCCCCCTGTAAGGGACTGGTCGCGGGTTCAAGTCCCGTCCTAGATGTTCTCTTTTTCCGATCTTAAATCTTTAGAAAAAAGTAAGCATACAAAATGCTTAAAAAATTTAATTGAATTAGTCTATTCTATCCTATAAATTTGGATTATTTGTATTTATACTAAATTTCGTATTATCGTTCGTAAAATTAAGATATAGATAAAAAGAACACTGTTATAGATTTCCAGATAATGATGACTCTTCTTTATGAAATAATCACGGTATAATATTGTGGATTATCATAACTGTCTATTATAAAGCTCGTATATGGTTTTCGTGGGTTTTTATTTAAAAAATGTTTTATGATTAAATTTGTTGAGTAAAGGTTTGTCATAAGTACAAAATATCGGAACTCCAATTGGTAGGAATAACGGTTTTTTTTCCTCGCTCCTTTTGAATATTTTATTTGACTACTTTTCATCAGTTCAGAGGTATAAACTTTCTCTACTTCTACTATGGTATAAATAAATATCCATAACTAAATTGAATTAGATCAACGGTACAAACATTTTGTTCGTCCTACCAAGACGGCAGGCTCAGTGTGAGCGGGATAGAATTCCCGTTCCACTTTTTTAGATGGTTGAGTTAGTGTGAGCTACGGAAAGGAATTGTGTTTCTCCTACCAATCGGAAATACGATAGAGGAACTGCGTTCATGCAAACAAAAACAATATTCCGCGTTATTGAAAGATTCTTTTAGAATAGCGCACAAAGATTACTGTCTCTCATTTATTCTTGGTGTGTCGAGTACTTTTCCATTCCATCATGGGGCAGCTCAATTTTGTGATTGAGAGACGATTCTGAGTCTAAATATTCTTTGTGTAGGCTAGATATTTTTTGGACAACTCATTCATGAACAATTTGAAATGAAAAAAAAAAACATTCTTTGGTAGCCTTCACCATGATAGGGAAAGCAATTAAGAAGGAAATAATACTACCGAATCATCTTGAAAATATTACCGCCTTGGTATAACTAATCGAAACATTAGTTACTTTTTGTCAGAGATGATTCTTAATCGCCTTACCTTTTTAACAAATATTAAGAGAATTGGGGTCTATAATGACTTTCTGGTGGTGATTGGTGTAAACGTCTTTTATAGCTCAATTTAACTTTATTGATTTCAGTCTGGTGGTTCAACTTCAGAACAACTCCGTCACGTGCAGTTGTGGACTATAAACCAAACTACATGCAGGTCGCGCTATGCAACCACAGGTAGAACTGTTACCGACAATATGCTGTGCTCCGGTTGGCTCGATGTTGGCGGTCGTGATCAGTGCCAGGGTGATTCCGGTGGTCCTCTCTACCACAATGGCGTTGTGGTTGGAATTTGCTCATGGGGTGCTGGCTGCGCTACCGCCAAGTATCCTGGTGTTAACACTCGTGTTTCTCGATTCGCTCCTTGGATTCAAGCTAACGCATGAAATATAAAATAATGCAAGTGTCAGTGTAACATAGTGTAATGAGTATCATTTTTAGTTATGTTAAAACGGTGTTAGTTTATTGATTAAAATAATAGTAAACTGGAGCTTCTTCAATGTTAGTTACAAGCGAACGTTTTTCATTGTGATATGAATAAATAAATAAATACTCTACGACATTCTACACAGCGCGTTCTAGACCCAAAGTAAGCATAGTTTAACTAGCTTGTGTTATGGGTTCCAGAATGCGGATAAACGTAGTTGTATACTTTTTTGTGTACATAGAAACACCCAGGCCAATGCAAATAAACAGATTCATGCATATAAATATTTGCACTGAGCGGGAATCGAACCCGCGCCCCCTGTCGTAGCAGTCGAATGCACTACCGCTACGCCACGGAGGCCGTCAAAGTGAAGATGTATAATATATAAGAAAGGGTAGGTTATGAGTATCCGAAACTGTTGAATATGTATGGAAACAATAATGAAAGTCTACTTTTATTATTGTTTCCATTTATACTCACTTTCATAAGTTCTAAGAAGCGAAAGGCTCATGCCAGGATCGAAGCAAGTAGAAAGATGTGGTCTCAGCCTAACCGAATGGGAAGAAGGCGATTGTATGTATGAACCTTATAAAACTTTGTGCGGCCTCGTAATCGAACCCAGATCCTGATACACAGCAGTTATATGAGCTATCTTTATGCCACCAAGTGTTTTTCTATTAAATATTACTTCATTTGACTGGGCTTCAAAGGAACTGAAGCCATAGCGTCTGTGAAGATCAAAACTTTGTTTATGCGGGTGCAAATGATGAGGTAAATGAGGTTAGTTATTGTTGTAATGAATTATGATCTACAACTATTTGTAGGGTCACCTATTCACAGGTAATTAATTACCTTGACAACATAACATGATTTCATATTTATAAGAGTTATGTAAAAAGTATAATTTTAGAATATTATTCATATCAGCCGTAGGAAGTCCACTGCTGAACATAGACCTCCCCTTTCGTCAGTTGGGGGGGGGGGGTTTGGACCATAACCCGCCGCGCTGGTCCAGTGCGTGTTGGCGGGTCGCCAGAGCCTTCTCCGTTAATCAGCAGAGTGCACCGCGGGCCGGCGAGGTTGGCTTGGGTCCCGAAAGATGTTAGTAGGGACTCCTTACACTCCAGAATTTTATTCTTTTTTCTTTCAGAATATTATTATTTGTATATAAAATATTCAGGTAAAGAGCCTGAACAAAACTACTGAGCAAAAGTGTGTCACTGAAAATATCTAAGCGCACGGCCGTGCGCAGGCCAAGTTCCAGCAACAGGCCGCGCGCATGCCGTGCACTATTTACACGAACCGTTTCGACTCACTTTTGACCCCCCTGTAGCTCAGTGCCTATTGCAAGTACAGAGATAAAATTTTACCTACGTAATTATATAATAGTACTCAAGCAGTGTGCCAAATTTCATAGATATAGCTTCAGTAGATCCTGAAATATGACCGTGTGAATATAGCTAATTTTGGCACTGACTCACTGACCGGTAATCAAAACCTTTAGACCACTTCCAATTGTCCTAGCGTTATGAAATTTGGCACACAGGTCGTGTGTTATATGTAGATTAACAAAAAATTAAGAAATTTAAGAAATCGGTCAAGCGTGAGTTGGCTCAATCTAATATCGAGTTTTTAATACTAATATTTATGAACCAGTGATAATACAATGAGAATACGAAGTGATAATACAATGAGAATACGAAGCGGAGGAGGGAGTGAGAGAGAGGGGGAGGGGGTATAAAATATGTCATAAGAAATTTAAGAAATCGGTCAAGCGAGAGTTGGCTTAAAAGACAATCGATTTTTTTATAAAAAAAATTATGAAACAGTCATACAATGAGAAAACGATGAGGAGGGGAGGAGGAGGAGAGGGGTGAGGGGGTATAAAATATTGTCATGTATACATAATGCGCACTGTATCGCTTATCATTTCTTCCACACTTCCGTGTTGATATCCTACATGGTTACGCTTACGATTGAATGCATCACTGATTTAACTTGCTCAAGGTATTGCTTAATTGGCTGGTTATCTGTCGTAAACGATTTCGGTGGATAATTTGACTAATGTGGCTAGCTAAAGGACGATTTGATATTGCTTATTGATTGGTTACGAGGCATGCCTTTTAAGTTTTGTCGTTTAAAGAAAAAAACACAACTAGAACCTTATAGTACTTTTTATTGTTTTTCAAAGTATTCACCACGTAGCTTAATACACTTTTCCATTCGCTCAAACCAGTTATTATAACATTTATAACACTCTAAAGATAAATTCTAAACTATTAAACTCTAAGATGTTCAAAATGGCTGAGTTGATAGCGTCGACTGCTTCTTCACCGGACTGGAACCTGCGACCACGAAGACTTTTCTTAATTGTAGGAAATGTAAAGAAATCGTTAGGGCTAAGGTCAGGACTGTATGGAGGATGGTCAATAATTTCTACTTTTTCCTGCTTCAAATACTCAATCGTTTGACGAGCGCTGTGTGAAGTTGCGTTGTCGTGGTGAAGGATGATGCGTCGCATTGAGTTAAATTTTCGAAGTTCGGCGATGACTTGTGGTAGACAAACTGTGGTATACCACTCTACGTTAACCATTCTACGATCTTCAAGATAGATACATATAAGCCAGGGTTTGAGCCTCGACTGCGCTGTTATAGATATTGGCTCATCTATATTTTCCTGTGGTCAGGCTTACGTGGCTCTATCTAGAGTGAAAAATCTCAACGGAGTCCATTTAATTAATTTTGACCCAAGTCAATTCAAGGCGCAAAAAAGCGCTATTGTTAAATATAATAGGCTAAGGGAACTGTTTCGACCTGATTTACCCGAATTATCGTATAAAAAACGTAGGGTCAAAAAAGTTCCCGACCGGGAGTGGGCTCTACGGCCCAATTTAACACGAGCTCAAGTTTTAGATGATTTGCCTACAAAAAAAGTTGTGTTAAAACGCAAAATGACTTCGAAGGTTAAGAATGGACGCGGGCGTGGCACAAAAAGAAAAAAATAGGTACGATTTCTTGAAAAAAAGTATTGAAATCCCACCAAAAACATACCTGTTAAAAAGGGGGCCAAGTTCCTATCCGCTAATTGTTCACCTAAAAAAGGGTTGAAATCCAATAAAATACCAAGTTTAGATGCACTTTAAATTCGATCATAATCACCTTCATCAACAGCCTAATCCACTGGTAAACATTTGCCATTCCCAAGACGCGCTACCACACCCAGTCCTCCGCCTTCCGCATCCAGCCACTACCCGCCACCGTATTCACGTCAACGGTCTATCTGGCCGAAATTCACTTTACCATACGCCCAACTTAAAATATGGCATAGTTGTGAAAATACGTAACTACTTGGTTAGAAATATCTAAAATTTATAATACTTATAAATTTTAACTTGGCAGGTTAGTTTAATTATATAAATAATAAATTTAATTATACAATTAATCAAGTGTTACGTACAACACGAAAACCTGCCAAGTTATTTCTAACCAAGTAGTTACGTATTTTCACAACTATGCCATATTTTAAGTTGGGCGTATGGTAAAGTGAATTTCGGCCAGATAGACCGTTGACGTGAATACGGTGGCGGGTAGTGGCTGGATGCGGAAGGCGGAGGACTGGGTGTGGTAGCGCGTCTTGGGAATGGCAAATGTTTACCAGTGGATTAGGCTGTTGATGAAGGTGATTATGATCGAATTTAAAGTGCATCTAAACTTGGTATTTTATTGGATTTCAACCCTTTTTTAGGTGAACAATTAGCCGATAGGAACTTGGCCCCCTTTTTAACAGGTATGTTTTTGGTGGGATATGTTCCACACAAAACATTGCGGTCAATGTTACACTTATAAAATGAAGTATTGTTTCTCAGCCCATATAGATTAGAATCTCTCGAATTTAGAATCCCCTTTTTAGAAGTCGATTAAAAGTACATCTATATCTATACATATAATAAAATCGGAACGAGGTGTTTTTTCAAAAACATATTTGATATATGTTCAAGGAGCGATACCGATGCCATAAATGCAATTTTTGGAGATTTTGTTTCTTTGGAGGTTTTTATAGATGTCCGAGCATCATTTGAAAACCGCTGAACAGATTCAGCTGAAATTTAGGGTAGGCTTCTTCTAGGCGAAGGTCATAAACTGCGTCAGCAAAATCAACCTAATCTATATTGATCATAACTTTATTATTACTAGGCAGATCTTACGAAATTTAGTGCAGTTTGCACGCAGCACGTCAGCACGTCAGCATGTTATAGCTAAAGAGGAATGAGCAGTGAAATATAAAACCGCGAAATAATACGAAGTTATCTACGTGTAAAGGATAGTTGATTAGATACCACGGATTAAGGAAAGATAATAGAGACTCTTACGGCTTTGATAATTAATATCATCACGCTATTATATAAGAGAACCGGCAGAATTAATTACGATGTTACATGTAAACCTCTATTTCGAGCGAGTTCTCAGTGGCTGATGAAAATCTGCGGGTTGCTACGTTCGAATCCAACTAAAATACAGATTACTTTAACATTTTTTTTCCAATTCCGAAAAAGGATTTCCTCTGCATAAATAATAATTGAAAATATAACAATTTAATACCCAAATAAATCTTCTTAAAAACAAAACATATAATAAGCGGACTTCCAGACACTTGCAAACAACCACACACACACACACACTGCACACAACCACCCTACACCCACGTATACTCACTCACACGCACACAATATTTGTACCGTTTAAAATAATTTATTTTTAATGTTATTCTTTATCACTATAATTTCCTTTTAAACAATTCACATTGTTAACTGTAACATTCCCACAACACATGGAAACCGATTCCATAGAGAAAAGTAGAATATGTGTTATTCTAGACTATTATTCACTCGCTGTACTAAATTACAGCCCGATTCGTTAAGACATTAGAGTATGATTGAGTAAAAAAACCGGTTGTCTGTAAAGACGGTTTACTGACGATAGCTGAACGTGACAACGTCATAAGAAAACATACGAGGTAACGCCGCATACGAGGTAACGGCATACGAGGTAACGCCGCATACGTCAGGTAACAGCATGTTACGTCATGTTTTTTCGTGCGTGCAGCCGGCTCATCGATTCATAAGACGTTGTCACGTCAAAACATCAAAACATTAGATCTTCACAAACTTTCACATTTATATTATTATACTAAGATTTGACGCAGACGAAGTCACGGGCAACAGCTAGTTTATAATATAAGTCAAGAAAGTTTTATCGACAGGATGAGGAAAACTTAAATTTATAAAAGTAAGTGGGGATATCTCTGAGTCAAAATGATTTATTGCAAATGAGGATAAAAGGTCCACTTCTAAAGTACATACGTTATTGGGGACGCGTAGGGCCTAATATATTCCAAGCTGAACGACGCGGTAGTTTTAAAATAAAAGGTATTGATACTCTTGTAATGTCTTGAGTAATTTATGAAACCTCTAGTGATGAGAATGCAAAATAAGCAATATGTATATGTGTTGTAGTCATTTTGCTAGTGTATAAATAATCATACACTAGAAAAATAACTATAACGCATATAGATTAATTATGGATTATTTGACGGCCTCTGTGGCGTAGCGGTAGTGCAATCGACTGCTACGACAGGGGGCGCGGGTTTGATTCCCACTCAGTGCAAATATTTGTATGCATGAATATGTCTATTTGCATTGGTCTGGGTGTTTCTATGTATAATATGTATGTATTTACAAACAAAAAAAAGTATATAAGTATGTTTATCCGCATTCTGGAACCCATAACACAAGCTAGTTAAACTATGCTTACTTTGGGTCTAGAAAGTGCTGTGTAGAATGTCGTAGAATATTTATTTATTAATTAAAAAAATCGGTAAGCCCTACACAAGAAAGATATGCAGAGCTTCGTGGACAGCTGAAGCTTTGGATGAGGCGATGTCAAAGGTTAGACGTAAAGAATTGGGAGTTAACCAAGCCAGCAGGGAGTATGGCATTCCTAGTCGGACTCTTTTTCTTTTTTTTTTACGTGTGGAAATCCCTTCGGATACCCCCCCCCCCCCCCCCGCCGGCCAGCGGGGGTGGTTATGTCGTGTATCGACTAAAACCGCACGGTGTCCTCCCCAAGTGTCCGTTGCCGGGCACCCCGGGTAAGCCCTCGAAAGGATAACCCCAGGGTTGCCAGCGGACTTTGGCCGCCATAGCGGCCTCGCCTGGTGGGGTCGGGTTTTATCCCGCTTCGGTGAGTTGGCAGGCGTGTGGGCACACACGACACGCCTCGAGACGGCCAACAACTGCCGTCCTCAGGCCCCGATCATGGAGGTCGGTAGTCCCGGGTGTAGCGGGCGTCCGGGCGTCCTCGCCGCAGACTGCGAAACTCGAGGGGCAGGGTTCTCTCCCGCACCCTCTCCGCCGTCTCTTTTGCGCGCATTACCTGCTCGCAGAAAGAGGCGTTCTAGGCGGCTAGTCGGACCCTTAGAAGACACCTTACATCTGGCAAAGGTAAAGGCAATATCCAGAACTAGGGACTGAGTATGAAAAAAACTTGATAAACATATGCAAGCTCTTGAAAAAGTTGGATTTTCCCCTAATAAAGATGACGTCCAGAGATTAGCTTACACTTTCGCAAAAAAAATGATATTAGACCACAGATTTTCAGAAGAGAGGCAAAAAGCTGGTGATGACTGGTTCTATGCCTTTATGCGCCGTAATAAAGAAATAGTATTGCGTAAGTCTGAGGGTTTATCTTTAGCCCGTGCACAAGGAGTGAACCGCAAAGATGTGGAGCAATACTTCGATGTGTTAAAAAACATCTTAATCGAAAACGACTTGATGGATAAGCCAGGTAGTATCTACAATGTCGATGAAACTGGAATCCAGGTCAATAACAAACCTGGTAAAGTATTGGCTACCAAAAGAGCTAAAGAAGTTAATATTTTAACAAGTACGGAAAAGGGTGAAAATATCAGTGTAATTGCATGTTGCAATGCAGAAGGGCAGTTTTTACTTCCAGTTCTAATATTTAAAGGTAAAACAGAAAACCAGAGTTTTCAGAAGGGTTAACACCCGGGTCTGACATATATATGAATCAGAAATCGTCATACATTAATAGCGACTTATTCTTTAAATGGCTTACGGAGCATTTCTTACCAAAGAAAGGCACAGGAAAAGCTTTGTTGCTTTTGGATAGTCGTGGTTCACACAGCAATTCAGTTGATTTGCTGGAGGTAGCTGCTGCAAACGATGTTATACTTCTTTGCTTTCCCAGTCATACGACTCATGCTTTGCAGCCACCAGACCGTGCCTTTTTTAAACAATTTAAAACATATTTCAATCAAGAAACAAAAGTGTGGATGACCAATCACAAGGAAAGAAAACTAACTCGCTACTACATTGCTCAATTAATTGGAAATGCTTGGTGCAAGGCAGCTACCATTTGGACCAGTATATCCGCTATGCGATGCACGGGAGTGCACCCATTTAACCCTTTAGCAATACCCGATTACTTCTTTTGCATCGACGTTTCTAACAATGAATCTCAAGAAAGCAGTTCCGAAAACCGACAAGACCAAGTAGTAGTGCCATCTACAAGTGGGTTCTTGAGTAGAGAAATGCCGCAAACTTCTTCAGGAAGTCCAGAAGCGTTGATTGCCAGTTCTCCAGGTACATGTTCCCATCAAAATCAGGCACCGTCTGTTAACAACCCTGTCCCTTCCTTTGGGTCTACTCCGGAGTTGCCAATCAACGACCTGAATATTAGACCAGATTCTCTAACAATTTTGAGCCCTGATGTCTCACTTATGCTGCTCATAAACAGTTCAGATCCCATACCAAAACAAAATAGCCCTGATACAAGACCTGGCCCATTAATCAGCATTCCTAATGAAATATATGAGTAACCATATAAAAAATCTTCTGAGGCAAGTGGCTGCTTTGATCCTAAATTACAAGTTACATCTGAATCGGCTGCTGAGAAAAAGGAAACGCCATCAAAAGTGTTAAAAGACATTCAGCCTATTCCTGTAATGCCACAAGCAGAAAACAAAAGACAACAGTGTTGACATCACCTGAATTTATAGCCAAGAAAACAAAATTGAAGGAGAAAAAACAAACTCCTAAACAAAAAACCACCAAGAACAAGGAAAATAAAGCAACACTTGCTAAAGAAGTTACTCGAAAGAAAAAGAATCAGGATTTATGTTCTTCTGAATTTGATGAAGAAACGGAAAAGTTCTTAATTGAGGAACAGACTGAAAACAAAAAGCAACTAATCAATAAAAAAAGAAAATTACGAAATAATATTGAGAGAAAATTAAAAAGAGAAAGCGTCAGCCTTCTTCTTGTTCTTCTGAATCTCAAGAAGAAGACATAGGAATAGCTTCGTCAAGTGAACAGACTGATATTGAAGAGAACGCTTGTATGAAATGTTTAGAATATTATAATACAACAAAGAAACAAGTAGACTGGATACAGTATACAAGATGTTTAAAATGGTTGCACGAAGATTGTACAATGTACAACAATCTGTGCGACAGCAAAATAAGTAGTCTTGTTGCAAGATTATGTTGATTTTATTTCATTATTATGACTTTTATTAATATTTTTAGTATGGGGCATTTTACCCTGATCCCAGGGGGAAAACGCCCTTTTCTATAGTTTTAAACATGTAAGTCAAACAATTATTAGAATTTCTAGTTGATTGACCAAATATTATGAGGCTGACTAGTATATGTAACTGATGGTTCCTACAAAATAAATATAATTTGATTATGAATGTGTTTTATTCAACAAAGCAAAAAAGTGGGGCGTATTTAACCAGTTTACCCTACAACTGGTTGCCTTGAAAGACTAAAAAAATCCCTTAACAACTGGTTGTCAAACGCAGTCGCGATGGCTGCCAAAAGCAATTTCATTTGAATCCTCCTCTGGAGCGAGTTTCTCTGGAGCCTGGAGCTCTGCCTGAACCAGCAACTTGGCCCCAGTCGGTTTCCGATGATAGTTACACTTGTTTTTTATACTTTTGAATATATTTTGTTTTTCTTTATGTGTTTTTTATATTCGGTTTTTATTTTATAATATAAAAATGAGTAAAGAGCTGTTAAGAGACAATATTAACATTTCTTTATTTATTACTCTGAATAAAGAAATATTAATATTATCTCTAAACAGCTCTTTCAAGACTCAAAAAACATACATTCATACATATACTCATGCTTTTTCCCTCCGGGTTAGCCAGAGACATCAGCCCGCCATCTGCTTCTGTCCTTACATACTTCAAGAGCTTCCTCTAATGTTAAGCCTTTCATGCAAACCCGCCGGTTGCCAGTGCTTTTGACTTGTCCTTTTGTCAATAAATCATTAATTTGATCAGTGTATGTTCTGTGAGGTCGACCTCGGCCTGCCTACCCACCTACAAGTACCTTACATACTAGGTCTGCAAGGCGAATCGCTGCTTGCAATGTTGAGCTGAGTGAGACATCAAGAACCAGATTTTGAAAATTTTGAACAGTGATCATTCCTCCGTGGCAAGTTCGATTTTGAAAATTCTGTTTGAAAGTTACAACTCTGGACATGCTTTCTGAGCGTGTAAAGTTTGGTCACAGTGTCTCGAGCGGTTATTATGTAATTCCATCTGGAATTTTTTTAACGGTGATCATTCCTCTGTGGTAGCATTAATTTTTTCAAAATATATCCATAAACCTTCCTCTGATTGACCTCTTTAATCATGCCAAATTTGGTTCTGATTGGATTAGTAGTTTAGGAGGAGACCTGTGACAAAGAAAATCCTGAAGTCTGGTATGAGGAGCTTTCGCTCGACTTCGTCTCACTCAGCTCAATTAGTGTGTCATTCGCTACATACTCATTCGTTCTACGTGCCTAAATCACCTTAGCATAGCCTTTTCCATTCTTGGTACAACATTCTCATTCACTCAAAAACAGTCGCAATTAAAACTATGCTAGTATCTATATATGTTTAATAAAATATCATTTTCGTACTGCATTTATTTTATCCCCTGCGAGATTCTACAGCAGCGGTAATAAATAATAAATAGCGGCATATAATTGCAAAGATCATTATAATTCCCATTAGCGCATGTTGAAAGACGCCTTATGTATATGTTGAAATTCTGTAAACTTATTAAGGCACTGAAGACAAAACAATAAAAAAAATTATAAATTAAAAATAAATATAAGTTTCAAAAATCTAAAAGTAAAAAATATGTTTTAATGACTGAGACTTATTGTATTGTTAAAAAGCGTGGGGTGCTTTTATGCTTTATAAATTTTTATTTTAATAATAAAATCATTTCAATCAAATTTTGAAGCAATTAGTATGGTAACTTTTCCAGTAGATGTAGTTCGGAAAAACTGAACATCCAGGACGGGACTTGAACCAGACGCATAATATGTCGGAGAATTTGGAATATCTAGGGCGGGTCCAAATAGCTCAGTTGGTTAGAGTATTCTCCTAATAAGGGACTGGTCACGGGTTCAAGTTCCGTCCTGGATGTTCAATATCTCCGAACTAAATCTATTGGCAAATATTATAAATGTTCAAGTCATTAAAAATATTTTTTACTCTGTAGTTTCGTCTTTTACTAAAACTTGCTTTTTTAAATGTTAAATGTACAGGTAACACATAGGTGTACGTTAGCACAGCTCGCCAACTACCATTGCTTTAATTGTTGCGATTTCTATCTTGAACGTTGGAAAATCATGTGAATGATTCACAGGTCATTATTCTGAGTATTCTATTTTACCTATGGGTAAAACACAGATTATAATTCCATAAATATGATTGTAACTTATCGTATGATGTATTCTTTTCATTATCGAAATAATTTATCTAGACATTAATAAGTTAATACCGTATCGTAAAAAATGTGTTTAGATAAGCCTAAGAAGGATATATTCCATCTACAGACCAATACTTACGTCATGAGGAAAAAAATACAAATAACTGGTAATATCTAAATATCTACTACCATATCTTAGTAAATTATTATATTTCCCAAAGTAAGCCAGTTAAACTAGGTTGTATGGGTTTTAGAATGCGGGTAAACATCCTCGAGGCCCAAGCCAACCTCGCCTGTAAGTCGGTGCACCTGTTATACAACGTCGCACTGGCTTAGGCTGTCCTTTCAGGGTTCAGAGGTCAGACAGCGTTGCTCCAGGAAAAGCCGACATACCAATCAAAAACCACTAGCAGACCTGGGGCTCTAAAGCGTAACCTTTGGACGCAACTGGGAAATCGCTATGATGATGAATGCAAGTAGACATACTCAGATACATTGTCTTTAGTAATAACATAGACCCATCCAGACCAATGCAAGTTGACATAGTCATACATATGAATATTTGCACTGAGCAGGAATCAAACCTAAGACCTCAAACGTGGCAGTCGAACGCTCCGCCATCAAGCCACGTAGGTCGTAGATAAGAATATTTAATTTGACATTTGGTATCACCCATAAAACCATATGGTAACACCACATATACCCAGGAAACAAAAACACAATCAATCAATTAAACACTATTTATCATAGAATTATCTATACATAATAAGTGATTTACCTTTAATTTTCACTACATTTTATCGTTACACACACAACAGTTTAGGCTACGTGGATAATCACGACAAAAATTCTTAAAATACACCATTCCTAAAACCTGATACTATAAAGTTACATTTTCAATTCTATCTATAGTTCAAATACAACCTGCGCGACCTGGCTTCGCCCCAGTGCAATAATGGCATCTTTTTTTTTACGTGCAGAAATCCCTTCGGATACCCCCCCGCCGGCCAGCAGGGGCGATTATGTCGTGCATCGACTAAAACCGCACGGTGTCATGTCCAAGTGTCCATTGCCGGGCACCCCGGGTAAGCCCTCGAAAGGATAACCCCAGGGTTACCGGCGGACTTGGCCGCCAGCGCGGCCTCGCCTGGTGGGGTCGGGTTTAATCCCGCGTCGGTAAGTAGGCAGGCGATACGCCTCCGCCACGGCCTACTTCTGTAAGGACGGCGAGTCGGCCAACTACCGTCCTCAGGCCCCAATCATGGAGGTCGGTAGACCTGGGCGTAGTCGGGCATCGAATAATGGCACCTTAGCAGTGGATTTATCAATTTTTTTTTCATACCAACCTTGTCCTAATAACAACGATCATAAAAAAAGAAATAACCAATTTGGTCCAGTCGTTCGGATATTATGCGCGCACATCGGGTATGATTCAGTCTTCGAAGTAGTTTTTACCCACGAGCTAGGAGTTATCTGCTATGCGGATGACAAGTCTGTCTCCAATGTGGCTACATTGAGGAATTAGTGGAGCATACACTTGCGGTTTTCCAGCTAGGCGACTAGAGAATTAACATGATGACATGCAACCCTATGAATTGGTGACCCCGACGTGGTCCACTTTATAGGGTTATCTATAGTGAGAAACTTAATAGAAAGAAGAAAATAGATTTAGTTCAGAAAATATTGATCATCCAGGATGGGACTTGAACCCGCGACCAGTCCCTTACAGAGGGAATACTCTGACCAACTGAGTTACCTGGACATATCTTCAAAATCTCATTGAATAACGGAATAATTTTAACAGATGTATTGAGCAAAAGCGTACACTGGGGACTAGCATGCAATGGGTAGGTACTAGGTACAGTCAACGACAAAAGTGGCTTGACAAATGTGATCTTGTCGGTCTCTGTGGCGTAGCGGTAGTGCATTCGACTGCTATGACAGAGGGCGCGGGTTCCATTCCCGCTCAGTGCAAATATTTGTATGCATGAATATGTCTATTTGCATTGTTCTGGGTGTTTCTATGTATAATATGTATGTATTTACAAAAAAAGTATATAAGCATGTTTTTTATTCGCATTCTAGAATCCATAAAACAAGCTAGTTAAACTATGCTTACTTTGGGTCTAGAGAGCGCTGTGTAGAATGTCGCAGAATATTTATTTATTTAAGTGTTACACCACTTTTGTCGGTGATTGTACGTAATCCTACCTGAGTCCCGATCTATATGCATTCTATATGTTTTGTGCATTTTAATGTCTGTGAAGTCCTCTAACATTAGAATATATCACTTGCAATAATAAACGGAGATAAAACATATATTACGTGATATCTACGTGGTATATGCTCGGTCGAATATCCTTGATAAAACCTATATCTATAAGAGTGAATTGCATTAAAATTAAATTAACACTCCAATTTAGTAAGCTTATATATTATATGACTTATTTTTAAAATTATTCACACTAATACAGTAGATCAACGTTTATCATAATCTGCCACTATCAGAAGTAATAATAATTTAGAGCACTTCGATAATATAATGAGTAACTTACAGTATTTGCTACTGAATTTATTTGCCATTGATTTATGAATAGGTGATAAATGTGTTTGTTATTTAACTATTATTATTAACGTTATTTAACTATTTGCTACTGAATTTATTGGCCATTGATTTATGAATAGGTGATACATGTGTTTGTAATTTAATGTTTGGGAACTACGGTGTCCCCGTCTTGCCCCGGTTTGGGGGAGGGGCGCTAGTCGCCCCGCCGCCCCGGCCTGCTTTTGCTGGGGTGACAGGCGGCCCCACCTGCCACCCCCAGGCCTGCGCTCATGAAGAGTTTCAATACTATTAAGATGTACTATTTAGTTTGGGTACTTAAAACTTTAAAAAGGTTTTACTTCCTCCATGGAATCTCATTGTAATCATTTGACACAGATTGAGCTAATAATGGTGTTCTAGTTAGAACCAACTGACATTAACACTTTCATTACATAAAAGTACGAAAGTTGGCAAGGTATTATTTAGAACCTTCCATATTTCTTAAACATAACATAATAATATAACATCACGCCTGTATCCCCCAAGAGGGTAGGCTGAGGTATATTACACACCCATTATTCGCCAGTTATGTTAAGGTCCCATTATAATAGGGGGCGAGCCTATTGCCATCTACCTATTTCTTAGTAATCCTTTAATATTATATATACCAGCGTGTTAATATTAAAGGCATATTTTTTACCTGTAATGTATTGTTTCTATGCAATCAATGATATATGTTTTTCACCTGCCATTATACTCATCAACAATATATTTATCTTTAAGAAGTATGAATTTCTGCAGCGTCCTATATCAGTTCTCCAATATCGCAAACTCATATTTATATTTGTTGTTGTTGGTTTCTGCTGAATTTATTGATATTTTTTATCTTAGAATTAGATGTGAAGAGAATGAACAGGCACGTACCTCATGAGAAACCCATAATCCGAATTGCTGAAATGCAGCACCACATACCTGTAATAATAAAAGGTATATTTTAAAACTTCCTCGTAAATTCTTTGATATATTTAGAGACTTCATAACTTCATGCCTGTATCCCCGAAGGGGTAGACAGAGGTGTGTTACACACCCACGACTCGCCAGTTATGTTTCGGTCCCAATGTAATAGGGGGCGAGCCTATTGCCATCTACCGGGCACATTAACATTTAAGCGAGCGATAATTAACATTTTTAATACACACATAACTACGAAAAGTCAGAGGTGTGTGCCTGGGCGGTTGGGGATCGAACTCGAGAACTCGTCTCGGCAGTCCGTTACGTACGCCACAGTGCTGTCGCCGCCGAAGAAGAAGAAGTTATATTTACAGAATGAAGTAGAAATTGTCGATATGTACTCGTAGATGGATGATGTGTGACTGTTATGTAAATAAATGTAGCAAATGGCATCCAGCATTGGGGTAATCAGAGTAACCACGGATGAAGATACGGTGTAGGCGTTCCTCTCGGGTTAAAGGATCACACGGCAGCGCTTCCCTAATAGCCAAGATAAGCCAAATCAAATGGAAAGACAAAGGTAAATTTACCCGTAATCCAATGCACCCGAGAACAACACTAAGATGAAGATGTTAAGGGTTAAGTAAAAAATATCTTCATGTCTGGTTACAATTTACGTTCGACACGCCCACCCCATCGTCGGCACCGATCGGGTGGAGCCCGTGGGGGTTTCCACACGGATAAAAAAAAAACGAAAAATAAATAGTGGTCTCACGTTATTTTTTAGTGTTGCATCTTCATTTACAATAAATTTGACGACTTCGTCTGCCTACCTCATCATAAAAATTATAATAAATCCATTTATTTGTCAGAATATTGTACAAAAGTTCTTACAAAATAAAAATAATGTCCATAATACTCTGCTGTATCCAGCGAACAAATATTAAAATGTCTTTATGGCAAATATGAAGTTAAATTATTCATCATTAACATGCAAATAATAAATCATTGAAAGTTAAAATAAAATAGTGATATGATTAAATAAAGTTATATAATTAAAAACGCGCGTACGTAACGGACTGCTGAGACGAGGTCTCGAGTTCGATCCCCAGTCGCCCCGGGCACACACCTCTGACTTTTCGTAGTTATGGGTGCATTAATAAATGTTAATTATCGCTCCCTTAACAATGTGCCCGGTAGATGGCAATAGGCTCGCCCCCTATTACATTGGGATCTTAACATAACTGGCGAATCGTGGGTGTGTAATACACCTCTGCCTACCCCTTCGGGGATACAGGCGTGAAGTTATGTTATGTTATGTTAATTAAAAATTGTCAAATAATAAGTTATACATGTCAAGGTTCACAGAATAAGTCAATTTTGAAATCAAAGCGTTCATTTAGAAGCCTTTCGTAGAGTAGTAATAACATTTTTGTAGCAGGAATTGGTAGAGTTTACATTCACATAAGCGTTAAAATCTAAGCCGCCTCCTAACTCACAGTAAGTCCTTACATTAGAATTTAATCTTAAGTGGAAGATATCAAACTGGTTCTCGGAGAATCATTTGAATCAAAGTTTTCTGTTATAGATAATGGTATACTTAATGTATAAATCAGTGAATTTCACCATATAAATAATGACAAACAAGTGCATGTGTTAGAATGTCACGGCATTGATCTGAAAAATGAACGAAATAATCGATTGGCTGGCAATATTGGCTATTGGCCTCACAGCAGCTATGGCAGGTAAAGGTTGAAAATTAATTTAATTTCAGAACTCTTTGGTTTTCACTTCGCTTAAATATAAATTACCAGCTGATGACCGCGGCTCCGCCCGCGTGAATGTCGGATACCGTGACTTTTGGTCATATCTAAGGTTCTACTCAACCAATTGCGATCAACCATAAATCTGACCAAGACCTTTCTACTAAAAAAAACCGCATCAAAATCCGTTCAGTAGTTTTTGCGCCTATCGCGAACAGACAAACAGACAAAAAAAAAGAAGGGAGAATCGTTAATTCAACATAACCCAGTAAATTAGTTCTGTCTAACCTTGGAGATATTAAAAAAAAATACTTGGCTTATGTTAAATGACTGAATCTGAACACAATTTTTTTTTGTAATTCTTGTCTGTTTGTGTATGTGAATAAATAGATTCACGATGGAGACAAAAACTACAGAACGGATTTTGATGTGCTTTATTCTATTAAAAAGGTCTAGGTTAGACTTAAAATCTGCCGTATGTTTGATTACAATTGGATGAGTAGAACCGGAGATATGTCCAAAAACGATAACGATACGGGTATCAGCTAGTTGATAAATTTATTATATACTGCATTTACAGAATATAAAAAAGTTACTTTCCGGGAGAAGTAAAAACACAAAAAAAGAAACTGAACTTTATCAAGGTCAGAACTAAATAATTTTACTAAGGTTCCAAATGAGTTTATCAGCCACAACAAAGATGCGTTGTTATAAAATCTATATTCTATGATTTTTGTTCACCCAAAAAGTGCCCAACGCGCGTAATGAAGTTTTAACTTTAAAAATCTTTAAACTGAAAGGTTGAACCATTTTTGTTCCAGAGGTGATGCAATCTATAAATGGCGGGCATGTTGCCTCCAGTTTGTCTAACAATGATGGCACCTTGCATATTCTGAACTCTATGCTTATTCATCCCAACTTCAACGTACGAACAATGGACAGTGATATAGCTATCTTTTACATTCGTATACCCATGGTTTACAGCAATGTTGTCAAGGCTGCTTCCATTTCTGGTGCATACTATTTACTGTAGGCAATGGCACTCAATGTGGGGGTGATTCTGGAGGACCACTATTTTACAATAGCCTTGTTGTTAGTATTTACTCTTGGGGCTATAGTTGTGTCAGTGCTCAGAGTACCCTGGGGTCAACACTCGCATTTCCCGCTTCACTGAATGGATTCAAGCCAATTCTATTATTACAGTGACAAATTGCTATACAAACTTTAGAATTTTATTGTAGTTAGGATATGTAAATAAAGTTCTTAAGTTAGTATGGCAATGTTTAAACATTCATGACTAAATATGATTTTATTACTCAATAGCTGTTCACTTCAGCATCACTCGCATGTCGACTACGCGTATGTCCTGCCATATATGAACACAACAAACAATATTTGCGCTTGGCTCCTTAAGCAATTTATTTTTAATTATATGGATTTAAAAGTTTATTCGTAACTAGATTTGAACGAATCGGACCAATTTGTATGTGTCAAGCCAGAACTTGAGCTATCCATATAGGTCTTGTTCTTCTAATTTTTTTTATCTTTTCTGTAAGAAAAATGTACACTCACACACTTTCGCATTTATAAGAAGAGCTCGTGTGCTAACCGAGTTAGTAAGCACATTGCAAGGTTAAGCAATAATAGCCAGGTCAGTCCTAGATGGATAATCATTCTAACACAGTGAGACACCTCTGTGCCTTGGAGAGCGCGTTAAGCCGTCGCCGTTGGTCCCGGTTGCCATATGAACATCGGTAGCAAACGTTACGGATAGTTAGAGCTCTAAAAGTCTGATAACTGGTCTAACTACAGAGTTTCGATATCGCCAGTGGGTTGTGGAGGTCAGAGGGCAGTCGCTTTAAGAAATGATCTACGTCAGAACTTGGAAACTACCGCCCTATCTCTATTTTGCCAGCTTTGAGTAAGGTGTTTGAAAGAGTGATGCTCAATCAAATGCAACTACATTTCAAAACCAACAATCTTTTCCACAGCCAACAGTATGGCTTTACTGGCGGGAAATCTACCACCGATGCGGGAGTTAGCCTAGTTAACTTAATTTACGACGCTTGGGAGGGATCGCAGGATGCTATTGGGGTATTCTGTGATCTTTCTAAGGCGTTTGATTGTGTTGACCATCAGACACTTTTGCTCAAGTTACGTCGGTACGGTTTTGACAAAAAATCCACAGAATTAGTAGAATCTTATTTAACAGATAGACTTCAGACTTTTAATGTGAATAACGTTAAGTCAAATGGATCAAACGTAAAAATAGGTGTACCCCAGGGATCAATCCTAGGACCTTTTCTCTTCTTGGTTTACATCAATGACCTGCCTTCTATAATTGAAGCACAAGCTGGCTTATTATTGTTTGCGGATGATACGTCGCTAATATTCAAAGTGGATCGGCGTAATACAAATGCAAATAATGTTAATAATATTTTAAACGATATTTCAAATTGGTTTTCTGCAAACAACCTATTGTTGTATGCTGAAAAGACCAAATGCATTGGGTTTACACTGCCTAATGTAAGGCAAACACACGTTGATATCATGCTGGGGGGGGGGGGGGGAGGGGGCAAAGGTTGGAATTTGTAAATAGCACTACCTTTCTAGGAATTACAATGGATTCGAAATTGCAATGGGGTGACCATATCACTATTTTGGCCAATAAACTCAGCTCTACTGCTTACGCTGTCTGACGGATTAGGCAGTCCAATTTTACAAAAGTAAGTGACATTACAGACAGAAATCTGCGCAATAAAAATAAACTGAGCCTTCTATGTTATCGGCTCAGCAAAGTTAGTGATTCTTTTAGGGGGGAAGGTATACGCTTTTATAATAAATTACCTGAATCGATCCTTGGTATGCCTGACAATAAATTTAACAGCTTTGTTAAGACCACCTTATGTAAAAAAGCATACTATAGGACAGATGATTACCTTAAAGACAAAAATGTCTGGCTTGAGCATGGTGCAGGCCCCTCTTAATGCTACAACTACAGCATAATATTGTAGTAGGCAACCTTTTTTTTACCATATTTTATCTTTTTTTAATTATTTAACGGTTAACTTAGGTAATTTTTTTATTTTAACTTTTGTTTTTTATATACCTTTATTTATCTTGACACGAGACAACAATGTACATTCGTCCATATTTAGTTTTAAGAAATCACTATGTATAATATGACGTCTCGAAAATGCCGCAGTGGAGTTTGTTGCGCCGTTTCTTCTCCACTATGGCCTAGGAAGCGGTGGTAAACTTTGTTTTAAGCAGATTTTGACGTCAAAAAGATGTAATTACGTTGCACTATTTTGAAAAATAAAAACTTTCACTTTGATAGAAAATATCGAAATTTGGCTTTTTCTTAGTTAGACTGAAAGCCAACCCGTCGGCTGAGTCGAAAAAGGCTCGAAGGACGATGATTTAACTTCGCATTCACAAATTTCCTGCGACATTTTTAGAACAATAATGTGGAAAGGAAAAATATTCTTCACGGTGCTACTAATAGTGGGGCCTGGTGGTGCGGTCTTTCAGAAGGGCATTTCTCAATCCACTTAAAACTATCGACATAGAGTAAGACTCTTTTCCTTCTTCCCTTTTGTGGCTTGTATCACAAAAGTTGTTATCTCTGTTATCTATTTGTGCTACAAGCTTTTCAAATCAGCTAAGGTTTGCATAAAATTGTTATTTTCATTATAGCACGACTACATTTTGTTGTTTGATTATTATTTTATTTTCAACTTTTTAGTGTTAGTAATATCATGAAGCTCCAGAGTGACCCTGAATACCGTGTACCAACAAAGAGTTTGCCAAGGCAAAACAAAATAATCTCAATCTCCATAGGTTTATGTTGTTTAGTTTAGTTCTAATGGCCACCTTTCTACTCGATCTTCAGATCCTGTATGAGTTCCTTTGGCCACCTTCCTACTCCTTCTTCAGACCATGACTATCATGTAACACCAGAGAGTTTGTTAAGACAAAACAAATGTGCCCAAACGTATCTTACCCAAGGTTTATCTTGTACAGTTTAGTCTATGTGACGTCGGGGGTCTGACTTCACAGCTTTTCGTGATAATTAAATGATAACACAAGTAATTTTATATTCTTTATCATTTATTTTCACATCTAACTCTTATCAACGTATTTTAGGGGATTTTACGCGAGATTATTTAGTTTTACTCAACGAACTATAGAGGACCGCGGATTCTGCTCAGTGATTGAGCCTAAGTTTCGCTTGAACTTCAGGATATTTTCCGATGTTCGATCAAGGACCAACCCTCTGGTGCCCTCGCCGACTGGATCTGTCTTCCCCTCCTTTGTTTTTTTTCCTACGCTCTAAATATGAATTAGATTTTACTGTTTTATTTTTATATCGCTGACGCATGATGGCCAGGGAAATTATCTATAGTGCTCGAAGGAGTCTGAAAGGAGTACGAACACTACATCAGTTACGCCCACGGGACCTCATGCGACAGCACCTAACTAAACTAAAGTCCCTAGGTATACTAAACTGGCCCAAAAGTCGTTATGTGAGTTGTCCCTTACAATGGGAAAAACGAAGCAATCTTTATTCACCACTTGATCAAGTTTAATTCCAGTTTAATTGCTATAATTAAACTGTAACAAATACTGAAAAACACGAATAAAAAGATTACTTCATTCTTGACCGGGCAAAAAAGCCAGTAGAAAAAAACTCGACCACAGCTCACCTGTCCAAACCAATCAAATTTGTATCTCTTATAGACACATTTTAATGTTTGTCCGTAAGGGACCAGAAGTATGTACTTTTAAGACCTTGAGTTAGGTACTAAACAGAAAACGTGATAGTTAGATAGGATATACACATATTATATATGTAATTATAAATCTCTTCCATCGCCTACGAATTAATAAATTACTTTTTAATCAATATTAAGGAGAAAAATTTTTTTTACCCCATAATGAGAGACTAGTGAAAACCAACTTCCACCATCGCAAGCAACTATGTCCTTAGCGATCTGACTCTGTTACGAAGTTTAGATTTCCACTCCCAACATTAGACGAAAAAATAATTGCCTAACCCTATGCTAAGATGTAAAACAATTTTTTTTTTAATTTATCTTCGACACCGCTCCAATATAACATAACATAACTTCACGCCTGTGTCCCCGAAGGGGTAGGCAGATATGTGTATTACACACCCACGATTCGCCAGTTATGTTAAGGGCCCAATGTAATAGGGGGCGAGCAAATTGCCATCTACCGGGCACATTATAGAATAAACAGGAAAAAACACAATGTTATTGACATATATTAATCAACACCTTATTAATTAGATATATCACAACTTTACTAAAAGGTATGGTCGCGCAGATAGGCATCTGTAAAATAATTATAGGAGACAACTTGCACATTTATTTGCTCGAATTTTAACTTTAAAACGTCAACAAAGTTACATGAAACCAATGACATCACATTCGAACTTTGTTTGTCAAACTCTTTTGGTAACACCGCACATAAAATTTAAAAAAATTAACAATGTCAACACAACAGTCAAAGTCAAATAAATATAATAACACGCCACTTTCAACTAAACCACGGATCTTCTGTTGATGAAAGGTTTCAGAAAATTAGTATGTATAATATCTTGCCAACTTGGATTGTTTACCTTCCCCTCAACATAGTTCGTGTTCGAAATCCTCCTGATAATAACGAAAGGTCCCTTATACGGTTTACAAAGCTTCTTACTTCTTCCTGAAATTCGTCTTGGACTGTATATAAGAACCAATTGACCTGGTTGATATACTACGTATTTCACCTTGTCGTATTAAGCTTTCTGTCTCCCTTGTGCATTTCTAATATTCACTTTCGCTCGTTATACGAGATAATTTGCTCTTGTATGTCTCGATGTGTATAACTCGTTTGTAATCTCTTCATTGACCTCAAAGTTTGATTGCAGAATCGGCTCTCGTTCGAATAACAACATGTGTGGGGACATACCTGTAGATGTATGTTTCGTGGTATTATATGCAAATGTTACCATATTAACAAAGCTGCACCAATTCTTCTGATCTGTTGACACGTACATGGATAGCATCTGTGTAATTGTAGCATTGAAATTCGCACAAAGGCCATTTAATGACGCCTTGAAAGCTGTGGTGTGACTAGAATGAACCCGAAGAAGTCAGCCGTTTCCTTGAGTAAGTTTGATGTAAACACCGACCCTCTGTCTGTAATAATATTCTTTACACCTACTAGTCTGCATATAATTTCATCGGTAACGCATTCGCATACTTATTGAGCTGTAACCCTGGGTAAAGGTTTACAAATAACATATTTGGACATATATTCAATAGCTAGGTACTAAAATATATTTATTTCCTCTATTGGATTTAGTAAATGGTCCGAGGATGTCCATTCCCATTCTTTCTAATATCCCTTCCGTGGTCATCGGATGTAAAGGGGCTCGCGGTCTAAATTTCTTTCTTTGTTAGCGTATTAGGCAACTTCTAATATATTTCTCTATTTCTTTTTCAACTTTGGGATAGAAAAATCGGTTTCGGAACTTTGACAACGTCTTTGCGATTCCAAAGTGACCTCCAGACCATGGATGATCATGCAGTTCTTCGAGAGTTGTCTTCAATAGTTCTTTCGGCAGCACAACAACATTTTTTCTTAGTCCATTACTTAGCACTTCCTTTACTAATATGTTATTTCTTAATAAAAATCCTTTGTAGTTTGTTATATTATTATTTGATAAAACATTCCTTATTGGTCTACAGAAAAGGTCTGCGCACTGTTTCACTACCATAGCATCGGTGCTGATGCTATACATCTCTATGTCATCCGTTACTGATGTATTCACATCCTCGTCCTCTGTCTTTAGAGGATTACGACTTAGGTAATCGGCAACAATATTGTTCATGTCGGAACAATGTACGATGTCGAAATCCACATCTTGTATTGCCAAGGCCCATCTGGCTAACTTGCTGTTTGTATCTTTAGTTTGTTTTAACCACACAAGCGCTTTGTGATCTCTGACAACCTGAAACTTAATTCCCCATAAATAATGTCTGAAAAATTTGAGCGCCCATATTAGAGCTAAGCATTCCTTTTCAGATGTAGAGTATTTTGCTTCTCCGTCTGATAATTTTCTTGAAGCGTATGCTATGGGGTGTAAAGCGTCTTTCCCTTGTATGAGGCATGCTCCTAGTGGATATCCTGATGCATCTACAAATAATCTTGTTACAATATCTTCATCGCTGGAATAATATTATTTCAGTACAGGTGGGTTAGTCAAAATTTCGACTATGTTTTCGAATGCTTCTTGTTCAATATTCGTCCATTTGAAGGATGCACTCTTCTTGAGTAGTCTCGTTAGAGGTAATGCTATCTGAGCTAAATTTTCAACGAATTTTCGATAGTACCTAAAAAGTCCCAAAATGGATTTTACCTGTTTGGCATTCTTAGGTGGTTTCAAATTTTTTACAGCTTCTAATTTCTTAGGGTCTGGTTTTATTCCTTCAGAATTGAATACGTATCCTTGAACAGTAATTTCTTGAAACCCAAATTTGCACTTTGAAGGTTTTATCGTAAGATTAGCTGCAATCTCGCCAAAACATCCCGTAATGCTTCTAGGAATTCTTCATAGGTTTTCCCATAGACAATAATGTTATCTATGTAAACTATTGCATTTTTGTATTTAATTCCAGCTAAAACCTGATCCATTATGCGCCGGAACGCAGCTCCACTTTGTTAAAAGTTATATCTCGGAGTGTGAAAATTATCTCCTTCGTCTCGTGGACTTGATGATGGAGTTTGTCGTGCATCGTATGATGTCGCGTCTCTTCTATTTCGGTTTCCAAACCTGACTTGACGGTTATATCCTTGAGGGGGATTTGTAGGTAAATTTTGTATTCTTCCTCCCTGTATATCCTGTATGTTGGGGTGTAGTGGATTAGTGGCGTAAATTTCTGTCAGCCGGCTTCCAAAATAGTGACAGAAATGTACTTGTTATGTTGTTAGTCCATAAACTCTCTCCAGTGGCTCCCAGCAGCTGTACTGCGCACAGCGGCCACACCCTGGCAAACCGTGTCGGCTCACGGGTTAAACCTGGACGAGGGGCTTGATACTTCGGTATACAAGCTTTAAAAGCGGCTCCCTCTAGCAAAGCGCAAAAAGCTGTTTCAGCGAGGAAGGCAACCCAATGCACATATGCAACAGGAGTTGGTGGACTCGGCGATTCAGCAAGGCAAGGTGGATGGCCTAGGGCGGCGGTAGAGGGCGTATAGTTACCGTCGGCCAGACATATCATCTGACCTCTCCTCGAGTCGTAGCGGTTCTCCGTGCCACTGGATGAAGGAGGTCGAGGACGAGAGTGTGCACCAGCGCCTGCGCGAGCGTTTGCGCACCTTCAAATATCCTGCGCACCTGACCGCTTCCGAATAATGGACTCCGACTACGGGTAAATCCTGTGGCGATAGGATGAAGTAGAGAGGTCTGGCATGATGCAGCTGGGCTTTGTCTGAATCCTGCACATAGGTGGTCTTGGGGGTGTGAGTACACGTCGTGGTCGCTTTCGCATTGCAAACTGGGGGCGACAGTGCGGATTCGGCAGCACCCAGGATTACAAAGCAGCCCTATTTAGGCAGGCACTGCTTTCCTCGCTCAGCCGAGGAGGGGGCTAGAAAAGATGCCCCTAAAAAATGCTCATCCCTGCTTGGTTGGTGGTAGTAACCGCCGCTACCATCGTATAACTTAATTCATGGTCGACGTAAACAGAAGAAAAAGCCTTTTGAAACATCTACCATGACATATGGCGCGTGGAACGTGAGAACGCTTATTGATCGTGATGGCAATGCCTGCCCTGAGCGTAAAACTGCCATAGTAGCTGGAGAACTTCGTCGCTACAACGTGGATGTGGCTGCTCTCTGCGAAACACATCTCGCCGATGAAGAAGAACTGGTAGAAGATGGTAGCGGTTACACTTTCTTCTGGAAAGGTACCGCCTCCGAGCCTCGGCGTTTAGGCGTAGGATTTGCCATCAAAAATCACCTATTAAAGCGATTGGAGGTACCCTGTACATATCTCCGATCGCGTGACCACGTTGCGCATGCAATAATAAGTCTGATGACATTAAGGATAAGTTTTATAATGAACTGACTCGAAGCCTATATGGCATAAACACCAGAGAGCAGATCTTATTGCTGAGGGATTTCAATGCCAGAGTTGGACGAGGCTATGAGGCTTAGCCTGGAGTCCTGGGTGGACACGGAGTTGGCAACATGAACAGCAATGGTCTGCTGCTACTCAGTCTATGTGCTCAATACGAGTTAGCGATATCCAACTCCATGTTTAGGCTTGCCGCTAAGCACAAGACAACGTGGATGCACCCTAGATCCAAACACTGGCATTTGATCGACTATGGCATCGTGCGGCAAAGAGACGTTAGTCTAGTGCAAGTTACCCGCGTCATGCGCGGGGCGCACTGTTGAACTGACCATCGACTGATTGTCACTAAACTGCGACTACGACTCCAAAAGCCACGTAGATCCAGAGAGAAAAGGCCTGTATCTCTCAACGTAGATAGGCTGAAAGATCGCGAGGTGAGGGAGAAATATGCTGAGGCCTTGTCTGAGAAGCTGTTACCGAGTAATGACAGAGGCGATGTAGCTGCAACCTGGGGAACGTTGTCCTCTCACCTCTTGGATATCGCTTCAGCCACATTGGGCCGAATAGGCCGTCGCAATGTAGACTGGTTTGACGAGAATGACCTAATTTTCAGGGCGGCACTAGACAAACATCGCAACCTCTTGCGACAGCATAGTCGGCGAGGTGGAAGTGTTGCAGCAGTTAAAAAAAGTGACCTAGAATTACGAAGGCTGTCTCGACAAGTGAAAGACAAATGGTGGCGGGACAAGGCTTGTAGCATGCAGTGGCTCGCTAGCACGAACCAACTCGGGGAATTCTACTGCAAGGTGCGTAAGCTGATTGGTGCGTCCTATCGAGTCAGGGGTGCCTCTAAAAACGTTAGATGGCGATCTCCTTACAAGTAGAGAGGACGTGCTAAAGCGTTGGGCGGAACACTTCAACTCCCTGCTCAATGTGGATCGATCAGTTGATCTACAACATATTAATCTGCTGCCTCAACTTCCAATATCTACTGAGTTGAATGAGCCGCAATCACGTGGTGAGGTTGTCTCTGCCATCAAAGGACAGCAAAATAAACGGGTGGTTGGCATTGACCTTATACCGGGTGAATTGTTGAGGTAAGGCGGTGAGGCGTTACACACATGTGTCTGGGAACTGTTTGTTGATATGTGGGAAGGGGAGCGAGTCCCAGATGATTTCAGAGTGTCTCGCATTCAAGCCCTCTACAAGAACAAAGGCGATCGTTCCAACTGTGATTCCTATCGTGGTATTTCTCTCCTTTCAGCACCCGGGAAGGTGTTTGCCCGTGTTTTATTGAATCGTCTGAAGGTCTTGTCAGAAAAGATCCTGCCTGAAACCCAGTTTGGCATCCGACCTGACCGAGGTACTTGTGAAGCTATATTTTCTGTACGTCAACTTCAAGAAAAAAGCAGAGAACAAGGTCGTCAGTTGTATCTCTGCTTTTTTGACCTAGAGAAGGCGTTTGACAGTGTTCCTCGTGAAGCCCTCTGGCTAGTTTTGGGAAAGCTGGGATGCACGGAGAAGTTTGTGAGACTTCTCAGACTCCTGCATGACGACATGCAATGCTGCGTCGCCGTAGACGGTGAACAATCAGATTTCTTTTCCTTCACATGTGGGGTGAAACAAGGGTGTGTGCTAGCACCTACACTGTTTACCTTATACTTTGCAGTAGTAGTCAGGGAAGTCTTACAAACCGTCTCCGAGGGTGTCCGCATCCGCTTTAGAACAGGTGGCGGACTTTTCAATCTGGCCAGATTTAAAGCGCGCACCAAGACAACGCATATAATAATCACTGAGATCATGTATGCTGATGACATTTGTTTTGTAGCGGAATCCTCAGATGACCTGAATCGGCTGATGTCACTTTTTCACCAATCGTGTTGCAAGTTCGGTCTGAAGATCAGTGTCAAAAAAACGCAGGTTACGTGCTTAGACTCACATGGTCACTGGCTGTTAAGCTTGGTGAGGACGTGCTGCAACAGGTCGAAAAGTTCTGCTACCTAGGGAACACCATAACATCCAAGTGTGACCTTGATGCCGAGATTAATAGTAGGATCAGTGCTGCTGCTGCAGCATTTGGGAAACTGTGCATCAAGGTTTTCTGCTCGCACGACTTAAAGCTGGCCACCAAAATATCGGTCTACATGGCGATTGTACTGCCGAACCTCCTATATTCTTCTGAGACGTGGTGTGTGTATAGTCATCACATTCGCACGTTAGATCGAGAAGTGCCACCTTAAGTGCCTTCGGAAAATCCTAAACATCAAGTGGTCTGACTGTGTGCGAAACACTGAAGTTCTGCGGCGAGCTAACGTAGGTGGCATCGAGGCCTACTTAATGCGCCGTCAGCTTCGATGGTGTGGGCACATATCACGAATGACGGAGGACAGAGTGGCAAAGTGCATTTTTTACTCTGAGCTAGAGGAGGGTAGACGTAAACAAGGCGGACAACTCCTCCGGTTTAAAGATGTACAGAAGAGACACATGAAAAAATGCAAAATTGAACCCTCACTATGGGAAGGATTGGCAGTACAACGTTCCGAATGGCGCAGGCTCGTCCAAGTGCGAGTGGGTGAGTTCGAGGAGCAGCGGAAACTGGACCTCGACACCAAGCGTAACGAACTAAAAGCTCGGCAGCCTGCTGCCATTCCTTATAACCATCTATTCCATTTAGTTCAACTCAAATTTCAACTCGTTGAACTAATTGGAATATTTTTTCCATTTAGTGCACCTTTTTACAAATTTTATTAAAGTTGAACTAATTGGGATATTTTTTCCATTTAGTGCAACTTTTTACAAATTTTATTAAAGTTGAACTAATTGGGATATTTTTCCAATTTGTTCAACTAGTAAAATGCTGTATATATAACTAAAATTTAATAAACACACACCGCAAACTTATAATACTCATATCAATGAGTCGAACGTAAACTTTCTATAAATAGAGAAACAGTTATTATACCAGATATAATATATAGGTGAGGTATAAAGTTACCTTGCTTATTCAGTAGGTAGAACTGGGATGACCAAGATTTGCTCGGTATTAAAAAAAACATTCTCCAAAAATTAAAAACTAGCTAGATCGATTAATCACTCCCGAAACCCCCTGTATGCTAAATTTCATGAAAATCTGTGCAGCCGTTGCCGAGATTCTGATTATATTATATATACAAGTTCAGGGACCAGTATTCAGTATTCAAGGGGATCTGTATTCTATGCGGTCAGGGGCATCGATTACTAGATCAAGCCACATGTTCATGCTGCGTAGGTCAAGTGGCGTGAGACGACTGATATCATTGTGACCACAAAATGCCGGTGAAGCTTGAAGTTTTCATGTCCGTGATATTGCAGATAAGCTGTATGAGAGTCGCCTCCGCTAGTATGTCTTACGTCGATCGGCAAACTAAGGGGGAAGCAAGTGTCTGGCTATGCAAAGGATGATATGCGTGCCAATGGTCTACTACCAAGGATGTCGAAGACCGTGCGAGAGGAGGAATGAAAGTAGGAAAGCGGACCCCGGGCGTCGAAGCGTCAGCATGGGACGTAACCAAGATTAACGCTACGATGATGATGAATGATGCAAGAATTGCTCGTTTAAACGTACTTGTAAACAATAAAACAAACTTATAATACTACCCTAGTATATAATAAGTCTATGGAATAGGAATAAGGAAATACAAAAAAGATGTGGGAGAAAATTAAAGCTATCACATACACTAAGAAAGATACTAGACCAGCTATAGATCTAATTGATGCAAATAACCCTTCGCAATCTGTTAATGATATAAACCGGTTCTTCATAAATGTAGGTAAGTCCTTGACTAGGACGGCTGCAGAATTTACTGATACAAGTGGCATTGATTATGCTTCTAAGCAGGTGTCACCTTGTCATTCCTCATTTGTCCTTCTACCAACTGACATACATGAATTAAAAGTCATAATAACCTCACTCAAAGCCAACTGTGCAGTGGGCCGTGACAACATTCCCAGTAGCTTGTTAAAGAAGCACTCCAATGTATTAGTGGCACCTATCACATTTATATGCAACCTTTGCTTTTCTACAGGAGTGTTTCCTGAAGATCTTAAAAAGTCTCTCATTCATCCAATTCACAAGAGTGGCAGCAGAGAGTGTGTCAATAACTACCGCCCAATATCTATCCTACCTTCACTATCGAAAATCATTGAAAAAATTATTAACAGTCAACTAACCAACTACTTAGAAAAAAAAAACCTATTATCAGAGAACCAATTTGGATTTCGAAATGGTAGATCGGCAGCCGATGCAGTACAGCAACTAACAGACACTATAGTGACTAAGCTTGATAAAAAGAAGAAAGTACTAACGGTGTTTCTTGACTTGGCAAAGGCATTTGACACGGTCGCTGTGCCACTCCTACTGAAGAAGATGGAGAGACTTGGAATCCGTGGCACACAGCTGACATTATTCCACAGTTATTTAATAAACAGATATCAACGCGTCAAAGTGGAGGAATGGCTCAGTGACGACTGTGAGGTTGATACTGGTGTTCCACAAGGAAGTATACTGGGCCCCACCTTGTTTCTGATATTTATTAACGACTTATGTCAGTTAAACTTATTTAATGGACGGATTATCACCTTCGCAGACGACACAGCACTCCTTTTTTACGGGGACACCTGGGAGGAAGTTTACCACTCTGCTCAGGTTGGCTTTTCCAAAGTTATCACTTGGCTAACAGAAAATTTACTTACACTAAACACAGACAAAACCAAATATATACAATTCTCACTTAATAATCACCCATCTACTCGCAATCAATTGTTGAACATAACTGCACATACATGCAATAACTCTTCCCATTCAGATTCTTGCACGTGCTCCAAACTACAAAGAGTGGATTCAATAAAATACCTTGGTATTATGCTTGACAAAAATCTAAACTTCCATACACATATCAACCTTTTGTCTAAGCGAATAAGAAAGCTCATTTTCATATTTAAAAACCTACGTCGTGTTGCTGATGGGGCTGTGCTCAGGTCTGTCTACTTTGCATTATGCCAATCCCTACTGACTTACTGCATTGCAACATGGGGTGGGGCCGGAAAAACGTGTATGACGAAGTTGGAAAGAGCCCAAAGAGTGGTACTGAAAGTTGCTTATTCGTTGCCATTCTTTCATCCCACAACAGAGCTCTATTCTATGTGCAAAGTTCTTACCGTTCGACAACTTTTCATAGTGCAAATCGTCTTGCACAAGCATGCTACTTTGACCTACAATCCATCTCAATTTGAAAATAAACGCAACAAAAACAGAGTATGCACAACTGAATTGTTTAGGAGCAGTCTTTCTCATTGTAGTTATTGTTTTCTGAGTACGTATTTATATAACAGGTTAAATTCTATACTAAATATATATCCATTAACAAAGGCAAAATGCAAAGCAATACTCACGTCTTACCTACTAAACCTTGATTATGACGCCACTGAAGACTTATTAGTCGTTCCTGTGTAATGGAGCATCACACACACACACACCCGCACACCCACTCACATACATACACACACTCACACACACATACACACACACACGCACACTCACGCATGCATAATGTTAAAGTACCTTTTGTTTTTAATTTATTTTTACTTTTTTATTTTTACTTTTGATTTAAATTTAGATTTTATTTGTATTATTGATTTTATTTCGATTTTCATTGTTTTACCTTTAATTATTATTATTATTTATTTTTATTAATGGGTCTAATTTTATTATATTGTACTTTATTTGATTAGATTTATTTCGATTGAACGTTACTTTGATAATATTTTTGATCTGATTTTAATTTATTTTGAATTTTTTTTTATTAATTTTAATATTTGATTTGATTTGATCTTTTATTATTAATTGTATTTTATTTTTTGAATATGTTCGAGAATAATTTTGATATTGATTTCAATTTTAATTTATTTTAGCGATTGTGATTTATATGGTTAATATTGTGGAATTTTTTCTTGGAATAGGACACGCTCTTTGCGCTAATCTAGCATTACATATATTCATCTGTAGGGGGCCTGGTAATCTGTATGACAGGTTTTCCTAGTGCAGATACCAGTCTCCCACAAAGGATTAAGACTGTAATAGATATTGTATGAATGGATTTTATGTGCCTACCTTTGTGGAAGAAAAAATAAATAAAGTATTATATTATGCTTCAAAGTTTATATAACAGTCTTCTAAAAAGGTTATCTAGGTCTAGGTTATAATCATGTATTAGATATGCACTGGGCACATACAACTTATTAAGATATTGGAAAAATATCCCAATTAGTTCAACTTTAATAAAATTTGTAAAAAGTTGCACTAAATGGAAAAAATATCCCAATTAGTTCAACTTTAATAAAATTTGTAAAAAGTTGCACTAAATGGAAAAAATATTCCAATTAGTTCAACTTAAATAAAATTTGTAAAAAGTTGAACTAAATGGAAAAAATATTCCAATTAGTTCAACGAGTTGAAATTTGAGTTGAACTAAATGGAATAGATGCCTTATAACTACGTGGACGGTATGCTCACCTGCGCGCAATGTTCACGTAGGTTCACCGCTAAGATTGGCTATATTAGCCATCTTCGGGCGCACAAGCGCCGTACTTAATTAGGAGCACATAAAAGTGGTCGCCATGGCCGAAATCGGTCGGAGGTCATCATCATCATCATATCGGGTTGTACTTCTGCTAATTGTAACAGAGCGTCACGAAGCTCTTTTTATCATTATACACCCTTGCCGATAAGATATTTCGAAATCTTGGAGACATTGATTTCAGGAATCTATTTATTAGTTTTTTGTCATCCTTAGCTTTGTTAGCCAAATTGCATAATCTATACCAATTGTTAATCGTATTTTCCTCTTTGGCTTAATATGCTGAATAAAACAACTTTAAATCATCGCTATGGGAAGGGAATTCCTCTTCCAATTGTGAGCAAACTTCTTCGAAGGTTAATTCTTCGTTAAAAATAGATTTATAGAAATGTAATGCTGCGCCCTCGAGGTAGGCAGCTAATATTGTGGCTTTGTCAGCTAGCATAAATTTATTTATGGCGAATATGACATTAAAATCTCTTATAAAATTTTGGAATGAGATACCCTCAGTGCCATTGAACTTTTTTGTCTCAGCCATTTTATGGTAGCAATAATATATATAATAAAATAAGTGCGAAAATGTGTTATCTGATCAGTGCGTTGCTCCAATGCCATACGACGTCTTCCTTCTAAGGTACGGGGTCGATCAATCCGGTACAAACTGCAGAACGTTGACGTTTCCACCAATCCTGTGAAACCCGGCGTGTCCACCAAAATCTGTGAAAAACGGCGCCTCCACCAAAATCTGTGACGTCGGGAGTCTGACTCACAGCTTTTCGTGATAATTAAATGATAACACAAGTAATTTTATATTCTTTATCATTTATTTTCACATCTAACTCCTATCAACGTATTTTAGGGCGATTATTTAGTTTTACGCAACGAACTATAGAGGACCGCGGATTCTGCTCAGTGATTGAACCTAAGTTTCGCTTGAACTTCAGAATATTTTCCACTCCTCGATCAAGGACCGACTCTCTGGTGCCCCCGCCGACTGGATCTGTCCTCCCCTCCTTTGTTTTTTTCCTACGCTCTAAATATGAATTTGATTATACTGTTTTATTTTTATATCGCTGACGCATGATGGCCAGGGAATTATCTATAGTGCTCGAAGGAGTCCGAACACTACAGTACCATAATATGGCATTGTCATCCAAACTAAACGTGTATGCAAAACAGCGCAACCGGATGTCAACAAATGGTCGAAAAATGGTTTGCAAACAACATTTTAACACACAAATACTTACATACGAACAGTGCAAGTTAAAAAAAGCTTGTAATAAAGAAGACAGGTTTATTACCGGGAGTTAATTAGATGACCGTTCGTTTTAGATAAGATGATAAAGAAATAGAAACACATGTTATGAATGTAGTATATAATCTAATTGATTTATTGATGATAACATTTAAGAACAATATTTCTTGTATAAATTACCTCTTCAATTAAAACACTACTATACAGTAGCTGAGGAGGAAAGTGCCAACATGCGTCTTTTCACTGTTCTGGTTGTTTGTGTTACTGCTGTAGCCGGTGAATTTGTTATATATTTATACTAACTTTAGTTCATTTAGGGGGTTTACAGTTAAACTAACATTAAAGAATTTGACTTAAGCCGTCGAGGGTTTATGTTAGAAGTTAGCTTGGTGGAATCTTCGACTACGTGTGTTTCTACATTTATACATGATTTAACACATCATTTTTATGTACATCTATACATATCATATATACTCCTACACCTCTCTGAAGGCGTAGAAAGAGATACCCACATTTCGTCAGCCTTTATTTCTGATCTCATATACATTATCTTTGGAATACTCCCAGACTCTACCACTACTGAGAATTTTGAAACAGATCTTATTATTAATATTATTTTGTGCAATTTAAGGTCGCGAACTTAGCAGCTGCACTCGCCACCATTGCGCCTCTAAGGCACTATATCTTTTACAATAATTTTATTTATTAAGATTATCGTTACTGTCATTTTTAGCCGCTTCAAAAATCACTGACTCGGTAGGGAGAATCGTAGGTGGTGCAATTACGACAATTAACAAATGGCCCGAAATGGTGAACGTTTTGTATGCTGCAAATGGAATTAACTTTTATCAAAATTGTGGTGGTACTATAGTCACCACCAGATCTGTTTTAAGTGCAGCTCATTGCGTTCGCCCGACAAACACGTGAGTGATCTATTCTATATTATAAATAAATATAAATAAAAATTTTAAACTTCACTAACTTATTTTTGTTTTAGAACTATAGCAGCTAATAGGTTCCGTGTTCGTGTTGGTTCAACTTGGGCTAGCAGTGGAGGAAGCGTTCATAACGTTGCCAGCCACATCATTCACCCCAGTTACAATGTCCTAACCTTGGACAATGATATTGTTATTTTGCGCATCACGCCCTACTTTGTTTATAGCAATGTAATCCAACAAGCAAGCATCGCTAGTGCTAACTACAACCTACTTGACAATCAAGTAGTCTGGGCAACTGGCTGGGGTAGAACATCGGTAAGTGTATCTCTATCTATACTTGAGTTACTCGCAACTTTAGGCGCAACTTTATTGGTTACATGACTGTCAAGATAAATCAGTTTCTTGCCGTAAAAGCCGAAATAAACCAAATTGTGAAAGGAAGAGTAGAAAAGCGGAAAGATTAGATGAAAGTCCAATCTAGACGATACAATCCAATCAAGATAATAAAACCAGATAAAATAAGAACATAATAAGTACCTGTAAAAATTCATCAGAGGCAAAATTTAATCACATTCTTTTCCACTTTTTAGGATAACGGATCAGTTTCTGAGGAGCTTCGTGAAGTGCAAATATGGACTATCAACCAAAACACTTGTACACAGCGCTATGCCACTTATGGCACAAATATTACTAATAACATGCTGTGCACCGGTTGGCTCGATGTTGGTGGCCGTGACACGTGTCAGGGTGACTTCGGTGGTCCTATCTTTCATAACTTCGTTGTTGTTGGTGTGACATCTTTTGGACGCGGTTGTGCCCAAGGACGCTACCCCGGTGTCAGCGCTCGTGTATCTCGCTATACTTCTTGGATTCAAACAAATAGTTAAAATCTAGTCATTATTCCTCTAATCATACTGAGAAATAGGATTAAAAAGCAGAAAGCTAATAAAATGAGGTTTTATTTAAATTACACTCTATCTACCATCATATTACTACTATCATATCGTATTGTAAAAATATATACCTTATATACCTACTACTATACTAATGAATGAATGAAATGAAAGTATGAGAAAATGTTTAAAATCCAATAATTAAGCGTAGCGAGCCGAAGGCGAATGGTTTCAAAGTTGTATTTCAAACAAATGATACTCCTCCGAGACCGTTTGACCGATCTCGACCAAATTTGCCACGGTGATCAAGTAGACATTACTGAGTGTCGTAAATGTCCAGATCGGTCTTACCATCGAGGAATAATCACCGAAAAACCAAATCAATGGAAAAAGTCAACCGGTCACGTTGACCTATTGTTGGATAGGCAAATCTCGCTACGCTTAAGTTTGAGTTGATTGCCAAGCTGGCAACCGTCCTAGTTTAATATTACGTGGAGGAAAAAATTGTCCCTTGGCATAAATGTGAAGATGTTTAGAAGTTTGTTACTCAATCACGCTCAAAAGTCCGTAAGGATCTGGCTGAAATTTTGTACAGTGATAGATTATAGTTTGGAATAAGATATACGCTTTGTTATTAACAACATGTTATTTATAAACAATCCTTTCTTATTCACCTCAAAGTAAGATTAAGAATCTGTCGCTAATCAAACGTTACGGAAAAAAATAGTTCGTAATGCACCTGAATTTTCTATTAATATTAGATTAATTAAATTAATCTAATGATAATATTTCAGTAATGATTGCAAATACTTGACGTTGATTTTAGAAGGGATAGTGATAATATGCTGCTTATCACTCTCTTAGCTGTTTGCACTGCGGCTGTTGCTGGTAAGTTGGTTAAATATCTAGGAAACTAGGGTTTCGTATAAATTTTTAATAAAAAAATCAAACCTACTTCAAAAACCAATAACGCACTAAGACAGGCATTGAAAAAAGAAAAATAACTCAATTTCATATTTATTTCAAAAGACAAAAACAAGTGAAGTCGGTGCCAAACGTCTACCCGCAGTACACGCACGTGTTTTTTCTGCTTGACTTGTGTTCCTGGAAACATGGAGACCCACCCACGCTTACAACATCATCGCTAGGACGGAGAGAAATGCCTACCCTACATACCTTGTTAATACCTATTTGGCTTGGCACCGACTTCAATAAAAATGTCTTATGCGTATTTTTGTCTTTTGAATTAAATATGTAATTAATTTTTTTAGTGCCTGTCTTAGTGAGTGTTTGGCTATTGAAGTCGGTTTTATCTTTTTATTAAGATTATAGTTATTTTTCATTTCTTAGATAACGTAACTTGTTTTTCCAATTCCAATAAACTTCATAAGGGACCACCCGGGAGTGAAGAATTTTAGTATCGGTTCATAAACGACGGACAAATGTTCGGTATAAATATACCGAACATGTATACTGAACTGTGAACCCATCACGGGCGTAATGTTATGATATTTAACAACATAAAAATGCTTAGTTACACGATAATAGCAATCACGGTTCATTTGCTGGCATTTATTGAAGAGTTCCGTGGTCTGTCTTCGAAACTTATCATCAGACTTCAAGAACTTTAAATGAGACCACCTGGAAAGTATACCCTGGAACTTTCCAGATCGGTTAAGGCGTTTTTGTGTAATAAAAATAAAAGGAAAACATACGTAAAAAAAGATGCCGATGAATTGAGAACCTTCCTCCTTTTTGGGAGTCGGTTAAAAACGAAAACTTTCAAACAGAAGATTACACGTCCGACCATGTGAACTAACAACAAATAAAATAATTCAGTGAAATTTTTAAGCAATTAGTATGCTTACTTTAGATTTACTTTGCTTGCTTATAGATTTAGATCGGAAAAAGAGAACATCTAGGACGGGACTTGAACCCACGAGCAGTCCTTTACAGGGGGAATGCTCTGACCAAGTCAGCCTCCTAGACACGTTCCAGACATTCGAAATTCTCCGAAATTTTATTTACGTCTCTTTTTTTTTATACCACTAAGGTGGCAGACAAGCACACGGCCCACCTGATGGGAAGCGGTTACCGCGGCCTATGGACGTGTGCAACACCAGTGGCGCGCTGCCGACCCCGTAAAGGAAAAGGGATGGGAAAGGAGTTTGGGAGGGGATGGGAAAGGATTTTGGGAGGGAATGGGAAACGAGTTTGGGCTCCGGCACTCTCACTCACCAAACGGAACGCAACAGTTCAAGTACTGTTACTTGGCGTCGATATTCGGTGAGAGGGTGGTGCTTCCCCGGTCGAGTCGGCCCATTCATGCAACGGCCAAAATGACTGTTGCTTGACTCTACCACTCTAATTAAGGCGACACTGGAGTCATCTACCGTAATTCTTGCGAACAACGGAAACAATAAATGACTTTATAATCATGTTCAAAGATTGGACATAGGCCTCACCACAGCACCCGATCGTCGGCCTTCCGCATCCAGTATAACGCAGTTACGTTTTTCAGAACATCAGTTTACCGATTCACGGTCTCTACTCTAGGACCCATTTTTTTAAACTAGGGATTCAGCAGATGTGGCTAGCCCATTGCCACTTCAATTTGCTGCGAGTTGTATTAGTAACTCCAGTTTTCCAAAAGCAACGTTATGTTTGTCCCTTAGTCCAGTTGAGTACAGAACTATCAGCGAGAAAGCGACTTGCACTTGACCGGATTTTTAAACGACTTCAAAAAGCCTCTAAGGTTCTATGTTCGTCTCTATTAATTTTTTAGGGGCTAGGATTACCCGAACAACCAAAAAAAATTTATAGACCGTCACCTTAAATGATAAGTAAAATTAGTTGACAAACACGTAACAAATTCTAATGGAATATCTAATTTCAAGATTATATATAATAATACATAACTATAAAATCCAACATACATCTTTGTATATTATAAAATTGTAGATTAGTTATGTCTGTACATTTTAAATATTAAAAATAACTTGATCTAGAATGATTCTGAGCACAAAAAATCTGTTTTTTTTGACGCAAAAACAGACTTGTTTGATTAAAATTAGTTAAGTAGAACCGGATATAGGATCAAAAAAGCGGTCAAGTGCGAGTCGGACTTGCCATGAAGGGTCCCGCAGCAGCAAGTAACATAATAATGCTATTTTTTAAATTTTATATTTGAGTTGATTGAATGAAAGCTAAAGCTAAAAGCTAAAAGCTAAAGCGTTTTACGATTTATGACGAATTAAAAAAAAACTACTTACTAGATCTCGTTCAAACCAATTTTCGGTGGAAGTTTACATGGTAATGTACATCATATATATTTTTGAGTTTTATCATTCTCTTATTTTAGAAGTTACAGGGGACACACACATTTTACCACTTTGGAAGTGTCTCTCGCGCAAACTATATTCAGTTTAGAAAGAAATGATATTAGAATCCTCAATATCATTTTTGAAGACCTATCCATAGAACACGTATAATGAAAAAAAAATTGAGTAGCAGTTTTAAGTATGCCCCCAAAATGTATAGTTTTTTTTCTATTTTTGTGTGAAAATCTTAATGCGGTTCACAGAATACATCTACTTCCCAAGTTTCAACAGCATGGTTCTTATAGTTTCGGAAAAAAGTGGCTGTGACATACGGACGGACAGACAGACAGACATGACGAATCTATAAGGGTTCCGTTTTTTGCCATTTGGCAACGGAACCCTAAAAACGATAAACGATTTCCATGCGGGCGTTGCCACGGGCATTAGCTGGTTGCTGATAAAATTGGAGCACAATGTATTTGGGTATAAATAGGCTTCTCGTACGAGTTATTATTACTACACGGGTTGAAGTAAAGGACCTAACAATATACATCTGATTACCGTTTTGGCTGTTTGCATTACGGCTGCTGCTGGTAAGTTAGATAAAATGTTACTAGAGATAGAGAGCAAAAAAAAGAAATACCCTCTATTGGGTCTACAAGCTATGTGGTTTTGTAGTTTGTGTGAGTACATTTTGGAAGTGAGTTTAGTAGTTTATATTGGTCTGGGTGTTTTATAAGTATAACTATACTATGATGTACGATGAGTTCCATGAGTTCCAGCCACCGGAACAAGCCGGGTTTTGAAAAGGCCACAGCATCGTAGACTGCATCCATACTGTTTGGCAAATTGTATAGAAGACTGAATTGTATACTAGTTCCATGGGACAAATTGACGAGAACGACCCGTATAATCAGCCGCTGTGTATGGCTTTTGTGGACTACTAGAAAGCCTTCGACTCTATCGAGACCTGGGCGGTTCTGTCCAGAACCGTCCAGGTCTCGATCGTGTCAATCGTCGGTCGTGCAATAGTGTCGTATAGATTGGCGATATATCGAGGTGATAAGATGTCTGTATGATTCTGCCACCTTGTCCGCCGTGATCCAAGACCAGAAGTCGAACCTCTAACCTATATAGCGTGGAGTGAGACAGGGGGATGTCACATCCTGTAAATTATTCACGAACGCATTGAAGGACTTCTTTAGGACATTGGATTGGAATGGACGGGAACAAAAAATGAATGATGAATACATCCCACACCTTCGGATCGCCGACGACATTATCATAGTTGCAGAGTCGCTGGAGCCTCTTGACCGTCTATCGTGGTGTAAACTTGGACAAAACCAAGGTTATGTTCAATGAACTATTTACTTATAACTTGTCGAACCGACACCGATATGGACGTTGAGGGGGCCGACACGTGAAGTTGTTCAAGACTGTATTTACATTAGGCAGGTTATCCAGCTTGGTAGAAACAAAATTCGAGAAAGAAGACGCTTGAAGAAGTCAATTAGGTTGGGCAGCATTTGGCAAGATACGTCGGGGTTTCTCTTACCGCAATGCCTCAAAACAAACGTCTTTGGCCAGTGCGTTCTGCCAGTTACGATTTATGGTTCCGAAACGTGGACACTGACGGTGGGAGCGGGGGAGGGGGGGTAGAGATAGTTCGTATGGGCTGGCCACATCTGTCGAAGGATCGATGGTCGCTGGAGCTAACGAGTCCTAGGGCAGAGACCGCGAGTCGCAAACGGAAGGTGCAACCTAAGAAAGGTAGCTGGGATACACTAAATGCGGAAGGCGGAGGATCGGGTGGTGTGGTCCCATTTGGAGAGGCCTATGTTCAGCAGTGGACTGCGATAGGCTAATTGATTGATTGATTGTACGTATGTATTCACAAATGAATGTATCTATATATGTTCATCCAGATTCTGGCCATTACACTACCGTCGTAACCCACTACATATCACACAAGCCATTAAGCTTGGCTGGGGTTAAGAGAAATCCTTGTAATTTCGGTTACTAATGTTCTTTAAAATAAATAATAGTTTAAAAAAGATAAAAACACGCTTTTTATAGAAAACGTAACGAAAAAAATAGAAAATAAGTTTTAATAAATTTAAATTAAGAATAGTGTTAAAAATTTCAATAAATATAAATTAATAATAGTGTAAAAAAAAATTTTTTTAATTCGGTTTTCTATAAAAAGTGTGTTTTTTAGTTTTTATAACTATTATTTATTTCCTACTTTTTAGTTTTGTTTATTCATAAATAAATTAACACGCTGCTGTTGCCACCTATTTCAGAGTTTATAATGTGACATTATTCGCTACTACTACGTGATACAAAGTTGACGGGATAGATGGCGCTGTTATCAAATATTTATTAATATTTTGAAAAATGGAATATTTTTATCAAATTAGTGTATTGTCATCGTTCCTCGATAAATCTACAAAGTTTGAACGAAATCTGGCCGTTTAAAGTGGGTCAAAATCGCACCTAAAGGAGACGGTTACAAACAAACATACAAACAAACATACAGGTGAAGCTAATAAAAAGCGTATAAAAAAGGATTTTTACACAAAAAAATAAGGAAGCAACCCTAATAGTCTTCTTGTCCGTCTGTCTATCTATCTGTTTGTTTGTTGAGAACTCTTTCTCAGGAACGTGTAGTAGTAGGCAACTCCCAGAAACTATGAAAAAATCAAACTTCTAAATCAACGCAATAAAAACATACATCCCTTTGTCCAGCAATAGTAGTTCCTACGCAATTTTATGATTAGTAGTTTCTTGCGAAATTTCATGATTCCAAACTCAATGGGGTAGTTTCCGTTGAGTTTCCCTTGCGAGTATCTAAATATCAGCATATATTTCAAATGTGTTTATATTACAGGCTATCCCCGCTATATTCTCAGGCCGTTAGTTCATATGTAGGCTTTCGTTTACCGATTCAAAATTTCTACTCGCTAGCAGACATTCGTTCTTAAGCATATATGGCCAGTGCATTGTAGCTTCATTTGCTCGTTCTATGACTACTATCCGGAAGACAACTTTTCAAATTGTATCCTTTAAAGAAACCTTTTAGTTTGAGGACTAGTCCATCCACAGTATTAGTGTTCACATTTCGGCGCTTTATTTCATATCAGGCAAGGAGCTCTGGTGGTAGAAACTCTTCCGCAATTAGTAAACTAACCGTGATTTATGTCGATGTATTTCATAAAAATTGAAAGCAAAGCAATACAGAAAGTGAATAATTGGCACTCGCGTCAAAGAACACAGCTGATGAAAAAATTTGACGCTTAACAAAAGCTACTATTTTGTGAACCCGTGCAACAGGTGACCAGATATACCACTAGCTTTTGGGGTTCAGTCATTCACTAATTAAAACCAAGAAAATGCAAAATACAACAATACATCAAGATATTATATAAATTCAACATTGTTCGGGTACTTTCAGATAACTTACACTTCAAACTAAGAAACTACCACCATCTTCAGTGTCCCCGTGACTATGGCTGCTGAAAAGCGACCGAAATTGACAGATGGCCTTCACAGGCTAACATTATGTTCGCCGCAAATGGAATTAACTTTTACCAAAGCTGTGGTGGTACTATCATCAACAACAGATCTGTTCTAAGCGCTGCCCATTGCGTCCGCACAACAAGCACGTAAGATACTTGTACTTTAATAAATGCTAATATAGGTAATATATTTTACATTTACTCATTTATCTTTTTTTTGCTAGCCCTCACCCAGCTAATAGGTTCCGCCTCCGTCTTGGTTCAACTTGGGCTAACAGCGGAGGAGTTATTCATAACGTTGCCAGCCACATCCTTCACCCCAACTACAACATTTGGAGTTTATTAGACAGTGATGTTGTTATTTTCCGCTCCGCTTCCACCATTATTTATAGCAATTTTATCCGTCAAGGAAATATTGCTGCCAGTAACTACATGCTTGGTGACAATCAAGTAGTTTGGGTAACTGGCTGGAGCAATCAATCGGTAAGTTTATCAAGGATGTGTAACGTTTGATATAATAGCAAATATTCTAATTATTATAGACCTAATTTAATTTAACATACTTCTGTTTGATATTTTATATTTTTTAATCTAGATGTTTGGAAAATACTTTTTACGTGCGTTGTATCGGACTCAAATAAATCCTTGCCAACTAAAAACCTCATCTAGCACCGATCTCAGTCACCTCCTTGGTCCCGCCGTTAGTTATTACTTCGAGGAGGGAGGGTGTATGTATGCTTTTTCATCTGTTTCCCTTGCTTTCACTCATTCACTGCTCAGCATTCCGTTGGAGTCACGCCCGCTCCCGCTCTATGCGCCGAATCCGTCGCATTAGTGCTTGTTGCCTCCCAGGATGCATTCGATGAAAGCATACATGCTACCAAAGATTCTGGTCGAGTTTCCTCCATAAGGGTAGGCTTTCAAATACTTCATGCTATCACGAAACAGGGACACGCAAAAACCACGTGCTCTGCATTTTCACTTACTCCGGGACAGGTAGTGCACTTTGGGGAAGTGTCATGTTTAAATCGATGAAGATATTCATTCCCTAAAGCACCCATGCCCAGATAACATCTGGGTCAGATAATAATTGATCTGCCTATAGTCCGGTTGTTAACTATGCCTATCCAGGAGGGAAAAAGGCGTGAGTATATGTATGTATGTGTTAATTCAAGATAACGCTAGAGCAAGCAGATATGCCGGTTAACCTCTTTGCGGCTAACTCCCGAATCGACGACTTTGGCTTGCAGCCGCCAACACCTGTCACTTGTGACCACTCAATGCCTGATATTCGTATCAGGCAATACGACGTCCGCGCTGCACTACAGTCACTCGACTTCCGGAAAGCCAGTGGTCCTGATGGTATACCAGCGGTAGTTCTTAAAAAATGCGCAGCGGAGCTCCAACGCTGACGCGACTGTATCGCCTGTCTTAATCCTCGGGATTGGTCCCGGGAGCTTGGAAAGAGGCAAACGTACAACCGGTCCCCAAAAAAGGAGATCGGTCCGATCCGGGCAACTATCGACCCATAGCTGTCACCTCAGTTCTCAGCACGGTGTTTGAACATATTATTAACGCACAGCTCATGCGTTACCTAGAAGATCACTCCATAATTAACGACCGGCAATATGGTTTTAGGCCAAAACGGTCAACGGGTGATCTTCTGGCGTACGTCACACATCTCTGGGGTGAGGCTATAGACAAGCATGGCGAGTCACTGGCTATCAGCCTTGACATCGCCAAAGCTTTCGATAGGGTCTGGCACAGTTCGCTTCTTGCCAAGCTCCCGGCCTACGGTCTGCAATCTCGACTGTGCAGCTGGGTTGCCAGTTTTCTGCATGAGCGCGGCATCCGAGTCCTTTGTGACGGCCGGGCTTCTGAGTTCATGCAGGTTAATGCTGGTGTGCTTCAGGGGTCCGTCTTATCGCCCACTCTCTTTCTTCTGCATATCAATGATATGCTGTCCGTGGGCAGCATACATTGCTATGCAGATGACAGTACTTTGCATGGGCGTTATCTCGGACATTCAGCGGCCAAGCAGACTGACATCGAGGAGAGAAGACGGCAACTTGTCATTGATCTCGATCAGTACCTAGACCACATTTCCCAATGGGGATCTGAGAACCTGGTCGAGTTCAATGCCAAGAAAACACAGGCATGCGCGATTACATATCTCCTTTCCTTCCCCTCCCAACTCTTCGGAACACACCACTACCACTGCAGGACAGTATCAACATGCTCGGTATGGATGTTCGCTGCAAACTTAATAATAAAAATTACATTGAGAGCGTTATTAAAACAGCTTCTCGTAAACTCGGCGTGCTGAACAGGGTGAGGCGGTTTTTCACGCCGGGGCAGCGGTGTCTTTTATATAAGACTCAAATTCGTCCCTGCGTGGAATACTGTTCTCACCTGTGGGATGGCTCCGCTCAGTACTTACTAGACGCTCTCGATAGATTGCAGCGACGGGCAGTCCGGATCATTGATAGTCCTGAGGTCACCAGTTCTCTAGAATCTCTGCAGCTGCGTAGAGATATAGCTTCCTTGGCAGTATTCTATCGCATATACCATGGTGAATGTTCCGATGAGTTATTCCAATTGATTCCTCCTTCTCCCTTCTTGTCCCGAACAACACGTGCAGGACTTAGGTGTCATCCTCATACAGTGCAATCGATACCATCGCGAACCAAGCGGTTTGGTGACTCCTTTTTTTGTCGGACCACAAAGCACTGGAACGCTTTACCCACTCACGTGTTCCCTTCTACCTACAATCCTGGGCTCTTTAAGCGGGGCGTGAAGAAACATCTGTTGAGGCCGTCTAGGTAGGGGCCACCATTCTAGGGGCAATCTCTAGAAATGGTGGCCACTACTTTTTGGACTTTACCTCAGCTTACCATCTGGCGGGGTGCAGTCAATTGGACGGACTAAATATAAAAAAAAAAAAAAAAAAAGTCTATAATCTATCCCTAAACTGACTTTCAACCAAGGAAAAAAGGTGTGAGTATATGTATAAATTTCATACTCTTATGGCGCTTCAATGACAATACATTTAAATATAAGTATTGTTATAATCTTAACTGAAGTATTCGATATTTATTATATACTAGCTATACCTGTGACTTCATTCACGTAGATTTGGATCTAGGTTTTAAGTTTTTTTGTGCGGAGCATCTATTTTGCATCATGCTTTAAGCATTTTTTTTTGTGATTAAGCATTAATAAAAATAGTAAAATCCCATCAAAATAACTAAGTCGTCTCAGATTTTAACCACAAACAGAAAAAATAAAAATAATGATTTTATACATATGAATTTAATAAAAATAAACTGTGATTTTAATAATACCTGACTGTGGAAAACAGATACTATATAGACTACTATATACAGACTTATCTGAATATAAAAAGCGCCTTATTCTTATTTAGTCACATTACAGAAAAAAAAATATTTCTTTAAATTCATGGTAATGTAACATTTTCAACAGGTTTATAAAAATAATTATGGCAGTTCATATAGTTAGATAAATCTGTAAATCTAATATATAGAGAAAACAATAAAAAGTAATGTTTTCTATAGTAGATAGCGTCAAATATACCAATACTGCATATGCAAAAGTAGCTGTCAGTTTGTCAAATTATAAATCGACAAGATGCAATATCTCGACCTCGTAGCAAAGTTGCATAAATAATATTCTAACCCCATTTTTCAGGTCAATGGTCCTGCATCTGAACAGCTTCGTGAGGTCAAAGTCTGGACTGTAAACCAAGGCGTATGTAGACATAGTTACCGGCATGTCAGCAATATCACTGACAACATGCTGTGCACCAGTTGGTTGAACGTGGGCGGCCGTGATGCGTGCTTGGGTGATTCCGGTGGCCCAGTCTTCCACAATAACATAGTTGTTGGTATCACATCTTTCGGTTATGGTTGTGCTCTAGCTAGTCACCCCGGTGTCAACGTACGTGTATCCCGCTTCACTACTTGGATCCAAACTAATGCTTAAGCTCTCGCGAACTTCAATATTCTTATAATGCACTGAGAAAATGTATTATGAAATGTCTGGGACAAAATTATATTAATAAAGTAGTTATGACATGAAAATGTAGTTCTCATTTAAAATAATGCAATTTTTTTAATTTTTTTCTGTACATGTAAGTTGGAAAAGTGAGAATTTAGGGCTAGACTCGTACGCGTCAGTCCCTTTCTAGGGGACATACTCTGACCAACTGAGTTATCTAAACCCATCTCGGATAGCTGAAATTCTCGTCGACATGAGCTTTGGGGCTGTTGCGGGTTCAGGTGTCAACGACGTTTTCTTATTTAAATTACCATCGGTGAGCAGCTGCAAATGCCGAATCAAAATATACATAAAAACCGGTTAAGTGCAAGTCGGACTCGCTCACTGAGGAATCTGAGGATTGCATCCACACAAGACAAAGATGTATGAAAGCCTAATGGAATATCTAATTTATTTATAAAGTAATTTATAAAAATCCAACGTCCAATCTAATAATAGGTCTTTACCTATGAAATTGCCGAAATTTTCTTACAAATTCATGAGTTCGTTATTCCTGTAATTTAATAGCTATTTCCATTATTTATATTTTGTTTGGAAGTTGATATTAAGATTTTACAACTCTGTATTAAATTTTGTTTTTATTGGCCGCTTGATAAATTAATTCGATCTTCAAAAACAATACTTCCTAAATGCTATCCATTTTGATGATAAATTTCGTATTACTTAACAGCTGTCACTTTTCAAAAATGTAATAAAACTTGCTGTTTGTTAGCTTAATGTTGTCTCATTCATACACAAAAAAATCATAAAATTTGGATTTGTCATTCCTAAAAAATTGCAAAAATGTTAGTTTTGAAAATTGGGTTGCCTCCAATTTCTTCAAGAAAAACGGTAATTTCATATGTAACGACCTAATATATCAATCTATTATAAAAATTTAAATTAGTTGTGTATCTACATTGGTACGATGTGTGCACATTGGTACGATGTATCTGTATATTGGTACGACGTGTCTGTACATTTATACGAGGCTCTGGTGCAGGTTTTCCTCTACGGGTTGAGAAGTTAGACGGCAGTAACTCCGATAAAAGTCGTATTATCCAAACTAAAAGGAGAAGAAGGATTAAGCGATCCCTGAACTGCGAGGCGATGGTTACAGTGGTAACCCTCTCGCGTTGGCTAAAGAGAACTGGCGTAAACCTGTAGTACTTGGTACTGCTAATCGCAGGGATATATGGAAGGGTAAAGAGCTACACGGACGTCTTGATCGGGCCTTAAATGGGCCCGATATAGATTTAAAAGCGTATGTATCTTGTCTACGGTTCGGTGATCTTTTTGCAGAAATTGAAGGTTTTATCTTTGCAATTACGGACGAAGTTGTAATGACGAACAACTACCGGAAGTATATTCTGAAGGACGGTACGGTTGACATCTGTTGGGCATGTCATCGTCCCGGAGAATCACTCAGACACATTATTTACGGTTGTTCTCGTCTTGCCAACGGCGAGTACTTGCACAGATACAACCAAGTGGCCAGGATTGTACATCATCAACTTGCCCTTAAGGTGAAGTGGGAACACGCGCATCGTGTTTGTGAGGGGGTGAGGTATGAAGTGAGGCGGGAGCATGCGCGGGGCAACCATCTTCACCCCGCGCTTTATGTTCGCGGACCATAAGGGTCACCGTACACTTGACCGGCTATCGGTATTGTCTTTTACGAATACCAATTTTTTTTTTCATCAGTATGATGAGTTGACGTGAAATTGAGGGTCAACGTACATTTGACCGGCTATCGGTAATATCGGTTTTGTTATGTATCGATACCAATTTATTTTTCATCAGTATGAGTAGAAGTGAAATGATCACCGTATATTTGTACGTACGTAACAGCCTCTGTAGCGTGGTCGGGCGAGCGCCAGCTTACGATGCAGGAGGTTACGGGTACGATTCCCGCTGGGATCAAATATTTGTATTGACCACAGATATTTGTTTCTGGTCTTTGACACACGTTTCTATATGTATTATAAGTATGTAATCTACAAAAGAAAAGTAATTCTTACTTTTTTTTTTTAATGAAATCAATTAGACCATCTTAACACTAAGACCTTAATACATCTTAACACTTTGTTGTGTCCGATTAGAAATGTCTGATCAGATATTTCTTATAATGTGAATGCATCCAGGAAAATTCTTGTCTTCCGCAAGTCGTCGAAAGTCAGTTGATTGCCACAAGTTTTGGGTTCAATTTCATACAAACCAATGTAGGTACAGCGGACAAAAAAATCTAAGTTATTTATTTATTTTAATGCTTTTATTTCAATTTTTCTAAAACGTAAAAAGAGAGTTCCAAAATAAAGTGACACTTATTAGATCTATTGAAAAAGTTTAATATATATAAAATAATAGTTAGTGATTTGCAGTAGATTTTTGACCCGTACTCCTTTCCCGTAGTAAATTTAAATGACTGTAGTTGCATTTATATACAAATTCATGCTCTATTTCTTTTAATTGTTTCAAAAAATAGCCGATGTCCACTATTCTCCTGCCACTAATTCCCTCAAAGGTAGATGTATCTAAAGGAAGATGACAAGTTCATAGTCAATATTATCTATGGAGGGGTGTATGTTGGGTAACCTCCTCGCGTGTCATTCCGATTCCGATCCCACTGCAGTCCGGGGGGAACGGAATCGGAGCGGCCGGTACACCCTGGGCGGCGGTCAATGGTTTCCCCCTCTATGGGGTTGGCATTGATCGTCGGCCAATACCCGACGTGGCGGGAACACATCGCTCTCCGTACTCCTCTGCTTTCAGAGGAGACAGGATGAGGGATGGTGTTCGTGGCGGAGGCCACCATAGGGTCCTGGGGGACCCAGGGGCGGGTTGGCCCACTGCTAACGCAGGGGCCGACGGGCACTTGTGCCGCCGCCGGTGAGAGAGGACTAGCCATCCTCTCGCGTTCCGTAATCGGTAGGTGATCAGCAACGACCTGACTGGTGGCTCCAGAAGGGTACGCCGTGAACTTGCTGACCGGAGGGCTTGCCTTTATTGGTCGGCCCACGACAAGGAAAGTCTATAACACCCGACAGCGAAGTCGTAAAAACCTATGGATACCAGCCGACCTCCATAGTATTTAGGCTTGTCCAGGTGCAGGGGGCTCCGCCTGGATCGACCGTCCTTCCCCCATACTCGTGGGATATGATATGAGCAATTTAAATCAAACCAAAACTAATACCGAGGATAAATCAGACGACCAAGGCACGCATAACGGCAATGATAATGACGGAGTGGAGGTAGTGAGGGAGGAAGAGGTGAGATTCCTGCGGTCTCGCACTCGGGCGACCAAGGCCGTCTTCGCCAGACCTGCTACACCACTACCTATGGGAGAGGTAACGGACGCGGAGATTGCGTCCACGGCTGGGACTGACAGCGAGTCAGCTCCCAGCCGAATACGTAAGAGGCCTCGCTCTCGTGGACCCGCTCTAGACCGGAGCAGAAGCTCCTCCGGACAGAGGGCGGTCTCCTCGAGTGAGGATGATCGGCCGGCAAAAGTGCTGGCCACTTCGGCGGGCAGGGTGCCGGTGCACGTCCCTCCACTACCCAGTGGCAGGGACCAAGGCGTCCCCGCGGCTAGGGAGCTCCTTGCAGCGCTTGCTCGGATTACAGAAACCATAAAAGGTGCAAAAAATGTATCCGGCAAGAAGAAGACAGTGGCGGAGAATGTTGCCGTCGCCAAGACAGCGCTTGAGGAGCTCCTCTCTCGGAGCGTATCCGAGGAGGAAGCGAAGCTCAGGGACCGGGTCGCAACCCTGGAAACTGAGCTCGCTAACTCGCTGGAGCAGCAACGGGTGCTCCGCGGGGAGGTCGAAAAGCTGACCCAGCTAGTTACGGGGTCAGCGGGGGCCCGGACTGCGCCAGGTCCCCGGGAGGCACCGCCGGCCAGGGTGGCCTCTGGTACCGGGGAGATAGTGGTGCCAAAATCAGCGCCAGGGCCAAAGGCGGCAAAATCGACGCCAACGTCGGCGCCTAGATCGGTGCCTACGCCGGCGCCCAATCTGGCACCCAGGCCGGCACCAGAGCCTGCGCCGAGCATAACGCAGCTGCTGGCGGCAATCGAGAGGCGCCTTGGCGTACTGGAAGACCGGGCGTACCGTCCTCCACTGGTGCGGCCCGCCTCCTACGCGACTGCCGCCAGCGGAAATCCCGGTCCCAAGACAGGGACCGGTGTCCCGGCGAACCCAACGCCCGATAAGGGGAAAGGGAAGGGGAAGAAGCGCGGCACCCCCGCTGTATCCGCTGCTCCCGCTACACCCGAGCATTCCTCCAGAGGGGAGGGATGGGAGGTAGCGGGGGCCGCGAAAAAGGCGAAAAAGGCCAAAAAAGCCGCCAAAAAGGCGGCCAAGAAGGCGGCCAAAGCCGCTGCGGCGAAGGCGCCGAAGAGGCTCCGCGCCCCACGCTCCACTGCCGTCGTCCTGACGGTGACGACGGAGGGGGTGGAGAAGGGCGTGGGGTACGCCCAGGTACTGAGGCAGGCGAAGGCCTCTGTGGACCTCAAGGCCCTTGAGATTGAGGGTGGGCTCCGGTGCAAGACGACTCGCACCGGAGCTCGCCTTCTCGAGGTCTCCGGCGCCACCAGCGGCCCCAAAGCAGATGCCCTAGCGGCCAAGCTGAGGGAGTCGCTGGACGCGGAAGCCGTCCGCGTCACCAGACCCAATAAATGCGCAGGGTTGCGCATTTCGGGTCTGGATGATGCGGCCACGACGGAGGAACTTATCTCCGCCGTCGTGGAGGCAGGCGGCTGCCCCCGGGATCAGGTGAGAGCTGGAGAAATCCGCTTCAGCTCCACCGGTCACGGCACGGCAGTCGTCAACTGCCCCGTCGCAGCGGCGCAGAAGATTGCGGACGAACGGAGCCTCTTCGTTGGGGGCTTCCTTAAGGCGCGGGTGCAACTCCTGCAGCCCCGCGAGGCCAGGTGCTTTAGGTGCCTGGCCGTGGGGCACGTGGGAGTGCAGTGCACAGCGGGAGACACCGTGGGGGACCGGTGCTTCCGCTGTAGTCAGCCCGGGCACAAGGCCAGCACATGCGATGCTCCGCCGCGCTGCTACAAATGCGTAGCGGAGGGCAAAGCGGCGGAGCACCGGGCGGACAGCCGATCCTGCGCCGCCTCGAGGCCAAAGCCCCGTTCGTCCGCAACGGGTAGTGGGGGTGCCGCTCAGGAGCGGCCACATTCCCGGCGGGATGCGGAGATGGACGTCCATTAATGGACACACCAATCCGCATCCTGCAGGCGAACATAAACCACTGCACCGGTGCTCAGGATCTTCTGTACCAGAGCATCGTGGAGTGGTCTATCAATGTGGTCGTGGTCGCTGAGCCGTACTGGGTCCACCCCGGAAGCCCGGTGGACCTGGACGGCGTAGCGACCGTCTTCGGGGGGTCCGCCGCGGACACCTCGCGCCTTGCATTCATTGCAAGGTGCAGAGGCTGTGTCGCGGCGGACTATGAGGGCTTGGCTGTCGTGGCCGTCTACTTCTCGCCAAGCCTTGACCAGTACGAGCTTGAGCTAAGGCTCGCTGAACTGGACATTGTTCTCGCTGCGTGCCGTCCTCGTCCTGTCTTGGTTCTGGGAGACTTCAACTCCTGGTCTCAGGCCTGGGGCTCCCGGGAAACCAATGACAAGGGGCGAGTACTGGAGGACTGGGCCAACACCCGTGGTCTAGAGGTCCTCAACCGGGGGAATGTCGCCACCTGGGAGCGGCGGGGGCTCAGTTCGGTCGTGGATGTCGCGTTCGCGACCCCTGCTCTCGCCCGCCGCGTCCAGGGTTGGCGCGTGGGTCGCATATCTGCGACGCGGCGATGCCTAGGGTTAAGCCCGGCCCGGCCAAGAAACAGGTGTACTGGTGGTCAGCGGAGATCGCACAGCTGCGAGCAGCGTGCGTGACCGCTCGCCGCCAGTACACCAGGTTTCGCCGGAGGCGTCGCCGACCAGATGATGCGGCAGCCCGAGAGGCGGAGCTGTATGAGGCGTACAAGGGGGCCAAGAGGACCCTCCAGGAAGCCATAAAGCAGGCCAAACGGCGGGCCCGCGAAGAGCTGCTGGAGTCTCTGGAGCAGAATCCATGGGGGCGTCCTTACCTTGCGGTCAGGGGCAAAATCCGCCCAAGGGCGCCCCTACTGACCCAGAGCCTCCAGCCGGAGCGGCTGGAGGGGATACTGGGCTCCTTGTTCCCAGCGAGAGCGGAGGGGCAAGTCCCTCCGCGTATGGCTCCGCCTCAGGCACCTGACGCCCATAATAGCGAGAGCGATGTGCCCGAAGTCAGGGAGAGTGAACTGGGGGTAGCAGTGCTCCGGCTTAAAGCCCGGAAATGCACTGCCCCCGGACCCGACGGCATTCCAGGCCGAGCATGGGTCCTGGCCCTGGAGGAACTAGGGCCTCGACTGGTGGCGCTCTTTAGCGCATGCCTCGAAAGGGGCCAGTTTCCAAAGGCTTGGAAGACGGGGAAACTGGTCCTTATCCGGAAGGCGGGGCGGCCGGCGGACCAGCCATCCGGTTACCGGCCGATCGTGTTGCTCGACGAGGTGTGCAAGCTCTTTGAGCGGATTATTGCAGAGCGCCTCGTCGAGCATCTCACGAACGTGGGGCCAGATCTGGCGGACAACCAGTTCGGTTTCCGCCGGGGGCGCTCCACCGTGGAAGCGATCATGCGCGTTAGGCGCCTGGCGGAGGAAGTAGTCTCGCGGGGTGGGGTGGTGGTGGCGTTGTGTCTATCGACATCGCCAACGCCTTCAACACCCTACCCTGGAGCTGCGTTAGGGAGGCGCTCGCGTATCACGGAGTGCCTCCTTACCTCCGCCGCATTGTCGAGGCATACCTATCCGAGAGGGCCATAGTTTACCCGAGCTGGCTAGGGCCAGGGCGGCGAGAAGTGTCGTGCGGTGTTCCGCAGGGGTCGGTCCTAGGGCCACTCCTGTGGAACATCGGATACGACTGGGTGCTTCGCGGTACGTTGCTCGAGGGTGTCAGCATAGTGTGCTATGCTGACGACACCCTCGTTATGGCGCGGGGAGCAACGTACCGAAGCGCGGCACTGAAGGCCACGGCAGGGGTTGCTCAAGTCGTGGGTCGAATACGGCGGCTGGGACTCGAGGTGGCTCTCCACAAATCCGAGGCTATGTGTTTTCACGGGCCTCGGAGGGGGCCACCTGCGGGAACCAGCATAACCGTAGGGGGCGTAAGCATCGGCATCGAGCCCACGATGAAGTACCTTGGGCTCGTACTCGATAGCCGATGGGACTTCGGACCTCATCTCCGAAGTCTGGTCCCGAAACTGAGGGGGGCTGCGGCCGCGCTATCGCGGCTGATGCCCAACATTAAGGGACCCAACGCCCCCACTAGGAGACTGTACCTGGGGATCGTGCGAAGTATGGCCCTATACGGGGCCCCCGTATGGGCGGAGACTCTGGCGGCCCGCAACGTGGCTGTTCTTAACAGCCCGTTAAAGGCGATGGCCGTCAGAGTCATCAGGGGGTATCGCACGATCTCCGTCGAGGCGGCATGTCTCCTAGCTGGGACCCCTCCATGGGACCTGGAAGCGAGAGCCCTTGCGCTGCTGTACCAGTGGCGCAAGGAGGCGCTGGAGCGGGGCCATAGGCCGGAACCCCGAGAAATCAGGGCTCAGCGGTCCCTGCTCCGCCAGGAACTCATGGAGACATGGAGGGTGCGACTTGAGCACCCAAGGTGGGGGGAATCCACCATTGCGGCGGTGAGACCGATCATGAAGGAGTGGTTGGAGAGGGACCATGGGGACCTCTCCTACCGGATGTGCCAGATGGTTACCGGACACGGGTGTTTCGGTAAGTATCTGTGGCGCATCCACCGGGAGACAACGCCGCAGTGCCAGCACTGCGAGGATCCTGGCGAAGACACGGCGCTCCACACGTTGGTGGAGTGCCCTGCGTGGGCGAGTCAACGCCGGGATCTCGTTGCGGTCCTGGGCGTGGACGTTCTCTCGTTGGAGACCATGGTGAGGGCCGTGGTCTCCGACGGGAGCAAGTGGCACGCCGCCGCCTCTTTCTGCGAGCAGGTAATGCGCGCGAAAGAGACGGCGGAGAGGGAGCGGGAAAGAACCCTGCCCCCCGAGTTTCGCAGTCTGCGGCGAGGACGCCGCAGACTCATCTACGCCCAGGACTACCGACCTCCATGATCGGGGCCTGAGGACGGCAGTTGGCCGACTCGCCGTCCTTACAGAAGCAGGCCGTGGCGGAGGCGTGTCGAGTGTGCCCTACACACGCCTGCCAACTCACCGAAGCGGGATAAAACCCGACCCCACCAGGCGAGGCCGCGAAGGCGGCCAAAGTCCGCCGGCAACCCTGGGGTTATCCTTTCGAGGGCTTACCCGGGGTGCCCGGCAACGGACACTTGGGGAGGACACCGTGCGGTTTTAGTCGAGACACGACATAACCGCTGGCCAGCGGGGGGGTATCCGAAGGGATTTCCGCACGTAAAAAAAAAAAAAAAAAAATATTATCTATGGACCTGAAAGGTACGTGGACGTAAAAAGGCATATTACAAATCTCTCAATGATTATTTAATAACTATGTTGTATGTACTAATAACTACGTATGTACTAATAACTACTAGGAATTCAGTGCAGGGTGCAACTGAAATAAATTGAGCTGAGCGAGCACGACTCTTACTTGAAAATAAGACATCTTACTACGGTCGCGCGCTTAGCTAAGACCGCGCGCTCGTGAAACTGTTTTTCGGTGATCTTGCTTCAAAACACTCCTCAGTGTCCACACTAGCTCCGTAGTAAATTTGGTCAAGATCGCGCGAGTGATTACGGTGGAGTTCAGCCACCAACGAATGAATATAAACAATGAATATAAGTTGTGAAAAAATAGCTTTGACACTCACTCTAATGGAGTTTCTGAACGTAAGGCATTAGAAGTGGCTCATAACACGTCAGCATACACAGGAGTCAGTTCCGTTGGTGCACTTTGGTCTAGTAATGATTGAGTTCTGCAATTTAAGTAGGTACTTATTATTATTTCTTAAAAAAAAACTGTACTTCATAATGTTTATTCCCACTCGACAACTGCAATTTATGATTTGATAAATGGTTATGGCCTTACGCTGTTAAATGTACAATAGACGTAGATGACACCTGAACAGGAGTCTCTGAACTCAATTTTTTCGAATTTGTTTGCTCAGCCAATGGTCGTAATCTGCAAAACAGTAAGTCTTCTAATTTTTTTTTCAGTTTATCAAACATAAGTAATTTCCAAATACCTATTTGCATCACCACAACAAAAGATTCACGTATATACCCTTAAACCATTTTCACACTTTAAGATTTTTTTCTTGTCCGACACAAGAAATCCAGTTAGATTGGTGGTTGCGTGAGACCGTGCACATTACAAGAAATTTTTTCTGATGTCCGATAAGACACAAGAATTCTAATCTAGAAACGTCATCTTCTCAACTATCCTTCGTGAAGGGTTGGTCTTGACTCCCACTTTTCCTGGTTCCCACCGTTCCTGACGGGTCCAGGAACCAGGAATATTTGGTGTAAAAATCTACTATCACTAACTATTATTTTATATATATTAAACTTTTCCAATAGATCTAATACGTGTCGCGTTAATTTTCTTATAATGTGAAGATGGTCTTGTCATTCCCACTCATACTGAGAAAAAAAAATGGTATCGATACAAGACAATGCCGATACCCGGTCAAGTGTACGGTGACTCTTATTAGCATTCATACTCATACTAAGAAAACAGTAAATTGTATCGAGACAAGATAATGTCGATACCGGTACCCGGTTAAGTGTACGGTGACCTTTATTAGCATTCCTACTAGCACTAAGAAAATAATAAATGTAATTATGTGGTACGTTGATAGTCACTGAGATAGATTGTTTTGGGCGATCCTTCTTTTCCGCTAACGGGATATTTTTCTTCCTCTAAGGCTTTTATTGCCCATTTTACATCAAAATGCAATCACTAGCGAGAGAGCGAGCGTGACGAAGCAGTACGTGTCTACTCGTGGCGAGGCCCCGCGGCTGACTGAGCTCGCACGCGAGCGCTCTAACTATATGTTTTATATAATTAAAATAATTAACTTCTATTTAAGAGAAAACCATCTGTATTACCATATGGGATTTGATGTAAGGTTTATGAAAATATAAATTTTGCACTTGTTTTTTCTTTACAATCGCCGTAAAATTGTTTCATTCTAATAAAATTACAATTTTTTACGATATTCACGATTTTTTTCTATCGAGGCAAATCACTCTAATCGTGTTTCGAATTGTATAACAATACAAAGCATTTCTTTACCTTTACGACAGTAGGAATATCATTTCATGTATTTTAGCATTTGATACCCAAAAACTGTTTCTAAGACACCTCTTTTACGCTTCTGGACTTACCACTTCGTCTTAAATACAATCTTGTAACTTCGGAGGTGCCATACTACAAGTATGTGCCCGACCCAGTTCTCGAAAACGGTCGTGTCACATTGTACTGGGATCGATCTATTATTACTGACAGGACTATTGTAGTCAATAAGCCTGACATAGTGATAATGGATCGAATAGAGCGTCGTGCAATGATAGTTGATATCACTGTCCCCCATGACGAGAATCTTATGAAGGCAGAAAAAGAAAAATAAATAAAATATTTGGACCTGGCCAATGAGATTGTCGACATGTGGGATGTGGACTCAGCTATTATTGTACCGATAGTCGTGTCAGCACATGGACTGATAGCCAAGAGCCTTGATCAACACCTTATGAGGCTCTCGTTAGGCAGCTGGCTCAAAGGCTTGATGCAGAAGGCCGTTCTGCTAGGCACGGCACGCATAGTGAGGAAGTTCCTCTCCCTGGAGCCGTAACCACCGGTAGCTTGGTCCCTGTACCCGATGCCGGTGGAGCACTATTTTCATATTTTTAAATATATTTGTATTTTTTTATATATATTTAAAAATGTATTTATATGTATAGAAATTAAATAAAGGAAATAATAATAATACTCTAGGGTGAGGCATGATATAGCTCGATAATAATAATAATAAGGATATTCTCAGAATCGCACGCTCCAAAGGGACCAAAGGTGGGTCTACAGAAATTGGGAGCGCCCTGATTCAACTGGGACTGACGTGCATCGACCAGATGATGATGTTACTAATACATTCTGGCGTAATATCTGGTTGATACCTGTCAGACCTAGAGAGGGTGATTGTTTGCGAGATGTTGAACGATCGTGTGTCCCATGTGTGTGTGTGCCTATTAAGATCATGGATCCTGTTGAAATTTTACAAGAGGATGTAGGTGCGGCGGTTTCGGCGGTAGGTGCGAAAAAGTTAAGACGTGTCGGAATTTGCTCTTTTAATTAAAATTAGTTTTTTTACATCAATTTCCTTATATTTTCTAAAATTAATCATTAATAACTGTTAAATAAACAGTACTCACATTAGTGGCACTACATGTAAATATCCAACACTTGGTCACCACCTGCCGGCTCACACGTTTCACTGATATTGCAATCGCACTTCACTTCATTGTTCACGAAATAAGCACTTAGTACTAAAAATTGGTCTCAGCTTGATGATATCCGGTCGGTGCAGAGGAATCTAGAAGAAACTTTCCTTAAAAAGATGAATGAACTGGAAGCTCAACTGCATGGAGGGGGAGCTGTCAAGGATACAGTGGCAAAAGTTGCTGAGGAATTTCGCACCTTCAGAGAGCTGATATATACAAACATTCTTGGAGTTCTGCGGAGGCAAATATCAGAATGCATGAAATCCATGGATGCTATTGACAATTAGCAGCACCGAAAAGCTATTATCTTGACTGGAATAGCCGAGGAGCATCAAGAAAACTGCACCAACACCGTCATAGGCATACTGCACAATAAGATGGCTTTAAAAGAGATCTCTGCATCATCTAATAAGACCTGCTATCGCCTTGGAGCTACTAGACCAGGCCATAACCGTCCTCTTCTTGTTAGGTTTAGGAATAGGAGCATGAAATCTGCAGTTTGAAATGCGAAAACAAGGCTGAGAGGATCCTCAATAAGGAGTTCCTAACCAAAAACCGATAGTCAATATTCATCCAGGCGCGGCTGAACTTCGGGATGCGCTGCTGTTGGACACAGGATGGAGTTGTAGTCGTCAAAACACCGGATGGACACCGCAGTAAACTTACTACTCCAGAGGAGATTCAGAGTGTTATCGATAAGTATCCCAAAACATCGTCGAGTGCTGGTGTTACCACTACAATAGCTTAGTTTAACATCTAATTTCTGTTTGTGTGTATCTTTCTGTGTAGGTAAATATTGAGATCGGAATATGTTACCTCCTTTGAATGATCCCTTGCGTCACACGTATATTATCTTGCACGGTGTTTATATTTATATTAATAATATAGATAATTACTTTTCTCGACCCTCTAAAAATAATTTTATAAACATAGCATTTCTTTAAATCTATAGCAATGTCAGTTTGACAGTTTGACATGTCACTTCGTCATTGTGTTCAACACAACTGCCGTGTTTGGCGCAGGGAGCTTTTGCATCTAAAATCTTGCCTTTCCGTTTTACATACCATTCCTTTTGGGTTTCGTGTTGAAATTGTATTTTATTGTGTTTGCAGTAAATGTGAGTCTTAGCTGGCGGGTGGTGCAGAGATTGAGACATACATCAACTCAGCGTAGTTTACTGGTACATTTTTATAACATTTAATATATCGTATTTAAGTAATTAATATATTTATAGCTATTTACTATTAATATTTATTATTATCATCGTCCGATGATAGTTTTTCCTATCATTCTACCCACGAGGATGATACATTGTCTGAGAACGAGAGTATTTGCTCAGCTACCGATAATAATCGTACACACGGCGATGTACTTCGTGACACTTTTGAACGAGAATCGGGGCGGTCATTTAATGTATGACACATAAATGCACAAAGTGTGCCCTGCTATTACAGTGACCTGGTTGCAACATTTGCTGACTCCCACGTTCATGCCATCTTGATTTCTGAGAGCTTTCTCAAACCCAATCTGCCTTCTACTTCTTACCCACTGCCTGGATTTATCTTGATAAGGAATGACAGGACGGGTAAGGATGGTGGTGGGGTAGCGATATATCTCCGTAGTGACTTTCCTTACAAAATAGTCGCTTCATCTCCTTCTCAGTAGCCCGCCAGCGCCAGCGCTGAGTTCCTTTTTCTCGAGGTCTGGGTCAGGGGTGTGAAAGTCCTCCTAGGCGTTGTTTACTGTCCCCCCACTGTCGACTACTTCATTGACATCGAATTGGTTTTGGCATCCCTAGGGTCTGATTACGAGTATTACATCATCATGGGCGACTTTTACACCAATCTTCTTACTAGTCGCTCTCCACGAGCCATAAAGCTTCTGCACATAGTCGAGTCAGCCTGTCTTCAGGTTAATATTATCTTCTTCTTCTTCTTCTTATGTATAAAAATGAATTGCTGTTCGTTAGTCCTGCTAAAACTCGAGAACGGCTGAACCGATTTGGCTAATTTTGGTCTTGAATTGTTTGTGGAGGTCCAGAGAAGGTTTAAAAGGTGAATAAATATGGAAGTTGTTATCGATTGAGGCAGTACAAAGTCTGCCGGGTCAGCTAGTAATAGTATAAATACTAACTTCTTTTCCTACTCTAGTTCTGTTACATGGTCAGCATTCAGCTCCAGCATTCTCTTATCATGACCTAATCTACATCTCCTATATGCTGAAGACTCCTAAACTCAAACCCAAGCTACTGCTCAGGCGTTGCTTTGGTCGCATGGATGTAAATAAAGACGCCAAGTAACAGTATTTGAACTGCTGCGTTCCGTTTGGTGAGTGAGAGTGCCGGAGCCCAAACTACTTTCCCACCTCCTCCCAAACTTCTTTCCCATCCCCTCCCAAACTCCTTTCCCATCCCCTCCCAAACTCCTTTCCCATCCCCTCCCAAACTCCTTTCCCATCCCCTTTCCTTTACAGGGTCGGAAGCGCGAGTGTGACGCCACTGGTGTTGCACACGTCCATAGGCCGCGGTAACCGCTTCCCATCAGGTGGGCCGTGTGCTTGTCTGCCACCTTAGTGAAGTTAAAACATCGGCCAGCCTCTTGCATAACGAGTGACGTTCGAACTGCTATGAAATGTAGAGACCGAGCCTTCCTTAAGTTCAGAAGGAATCATTCGGATATAAATTGGGACTCCTATAAAACTGCCAGGAATCGGTGTAACCAAGTGATACGCAACGAAAAACGCCTACATTTTCTTGACAATATATCTTCTTTGAAATCTGTCGATGTCTGGAAGTTTCTTGGGACACTGGGCATCGGTAAATCAAGGCAGCTGGAGCTACCCAAGACAATTGGATTAGATGCCATTAACTATCATTTCTCAACCTCTTATGCAATTGATGGCCTAACCAAGTGTCAAACGTTTGACTACATAGCCGGAATACCCAGTCTCAGTCACGCACCTTTTCATTTCACTCCAGTCACGTTGGATGAGATCAAAAGGATTATTCTTGCTATCAATTCAAAGGCTGTCGGCTGCGATAACATTAGTCGCCGCATGATCACCACTATCATAGTGTAACGAGCTACCGGAGCAATGAAAAAAGATAAATAAATTATATAACGGTACGATTTAAATTAGGGAGTCATCTAGTGGCCAATGATGCGAAAGTCTTAATTCGATTGAACGGAAAAAGGATTGAATTAGTTGAGCAGTTTTGACATAGGTGGCAGTAAACTATATGAAAAAATTATCAGTCGAGAAAAAAATAAAATAAAAAAAGTAATTACAAGAAACTAATTAAAAATAGTGTATAAAATGGTAAATTATAGTTGTGAATATACGTAAATGTATATGAAAATGTATTTATAAATATATATATATATTAATCGTTGTGGGAAAAATAATATTTAAAAATGAATCGATTATAGTAAAAATTTGATTATCTGTATAATGCCGCATGGCAATTATTTGGTTTAAGACGACTGTTTAGGTATTGTTTATTTAGAGAAAATTCAATACGAAGATTAATCAATAAAATCTAAGTAAAAGCAATCACTTAAATAATATCACAAATAGTTATATGGAATGTATGTAAGTAATACATTCTAATGATGAGATAGTAATATTTGAAACGCGGAAATGCCGGAAGGTAGATTTTGTACTTTGAAAAGAAGGGAACTGCAACGCCTCCGTGTGGGTGATTGAGGAACTAATTAGGCTTTGGCGGACAAAAGTTTTAATAAGATATACGAGGAATTACTTGGGAATGTCATGCGTAATTGGTGAAATTCATTGTTGAAAGTTTTAGTGAAGAGATTTCAATGCTTAAAAGTATACATGGGCGTTGAAAAAGATAGGAATTTGTAATATTTGGGGGGGTTTGAATTGTGCGGTTGGCATTACGGGGAGGTTTTTGATTGGATAAGAGACACGGGTGGAGCGCGGTTGGCGGGGGAGAAATACGAAAGGCGCCAATAACTCTTTCACTTTTGTTGGGGAACTCGTCAGGGGTAGTGGAGACGTCGTACATTTCTGGTGAGACTGTTTTTTAGAGCATTTAGTGGGACTTAGTCGTGATATATGTGTTGGGGTTCGCGCGTTTTCTTGTTTTAAGGGGATGTTTTGATTTGGGAAGTAATAATTCGCGAAAATAGTGGTTAACATATAGTTATTTGAATTGGAGGGATCGCCATTTTGTGAAATTGAATTTGGTTCATGTTTGGTTGTTTAGAATGGGATTGTTGGGAGTAGTATATTTGAATAATAATTAGTAAAAGGTAAATTACATTTTGGGACGCGATCGACATAGGATAGGACCTTTACGTGAATGAAGACACCTTACATTGGGCTGGATTAATACACGCATACACATGTGAATTGATCTCTGCCTTGTGCCGCTGAGTCTGGCGGTGCACACGTAAAGCAAACGCTGTCGTTTTATCATTTTTATTATGTTAGAAGTAGGAATTAGGGCTGCGGCGTACTTAGCTAGCATTCCCGTAGGAAACCCAAGGCGATGTGCTTTGGTTATGGAGGGATACCTAACGGTGATAACGACTCCATATTCCTCTATATTTCGCTAGTAGCCGATAACTTTTGAAGCGAGCGGCAATCTGATTTTCCCTGGAAACAGGATCGGATAAGCTTCCTGGATGTGGGTGACTGTTCGTTCTGTGATAGGTAGGCACCGTCGAAGTGGAGCCGTCCAATTCGGGCCAGGATCAGAACTTACGGAGCTCACAGTTCAGTCTTATGTATTTATTTATATATACACTAACTATAATCTCGTCAGGGTTTCAGTTCACATCCCTGAGCTTCGGCTCGTGAACTGAGGCAATCACACCGTGGTAGGGATTACACAAAGTCAAGTTTCACGAACTTGCCCCCAAAGTTAGCTAGAAGGAAAACACAACTCACCACACGATTAAGTAAAATACAATGGGTTTTGAAAGGTAAATACAGGGATTAGATTCTGTAGGTAGATAGGTAGGTACACTCATTTGTTTAGTGAAAATCTTAGGCATCGCAACGAATGTAGGAAACCTAGTCTATTTCAGTCTGCTTAGTAAAATTTATTAATATCATATTCCATATCGATTGATTGTGCGGTTTTAGTCGGTTCAAAAGAGCCATATGAACTATTCGATGGTATGTAGGTAAACTACCATTATTAATATCATATTCTATATCGATTGATTGTGCGGTTTTAGTCGGTTCAAAAGAGCCATATGAACTATTCGATGGTATGTAGGTAAATTACCATTATTAATATCATATTCTATATCGGTTGATCGTGCGGTTTTAGTCGGTTCAAAAGAGCCATATGAACTATTCGATGGTATGTAGGTAAATTACCATTATTAATATCATATTCTATATCGGTTGATCGTGCGGTTTTAGTCGGTTCAAAAGAGCCATATGAACTATTCGATGGTATATAGGTAGGCTACTACTGCTGTAGTTCACGTAAGAGTGGTGATACAGTGTGTAAAAATGGTGGAAGTGAGACCTACAGTGAAATTTTAGTGATTCTTTTAAGAAGTGTTGATTGTGTACAAAGCCGGGTTATAAATAATCAAAAGTAACCACACCCAAGACTAAATATTAATTACACAAAAACTTGGGTAATAACGCCTACGATATCTGCTAATAACTGATTGACCAAGAGTGATTTTATATTTGAATTCAGTGATTATCTCTCTTTGCATGTGTTCGAATCAGGGTTCAAAGAGCCATCTCACGGTAGTTGGGAACCTTATCCAAGTGGATACTGCTCGAATCTAGAACCCTGGGAGTGTAATTCCTGTATACTAAAACCCTATATCATGGGTCAGTTATACCAATTCGTTTATGTGATCTGAGAGTGTATTATACTTTACAATAAACCTTTGAAACCACATTATTCTGAAGTGAATTGGTTACTAGCACCTTTTATAAGATTACACAATATATGTTAGAGTCCGAGCTGTGTACAGATTCAATTTATCGTTTAACATTCTAAAAACAAGTGAAGTATCACACCAGAATCCATGTTATTCGTGAATAGTATTTAAAGCGGCTTGAGCGAGGGACGCTGTAGTTTGCTATAATAGCTAGCAGTAGGAAAAGAATACTCCTTTGTTAGTTTCATAGTAAAACAGTTTGTGTTAATATCCAAGCTGAGTACTGACTCAATTTATCGTCTTACATTTTAAAAACGAGTGAAGTATCACACCAAAATACATGTTATTCGTAAACAATATTTAAAGCAGCTTAAGCGTGGCGCTGTAAGTTACTACGGAAACTATTATAATCAAAACATTAAGGCAGTAAGATTTGTATGTTCTTCTGTCAGGTTCATGTTTACTCTGAATAGAGTATGGGAAATTATATTTACCGGATGTCTCGGTATAATAGGGGGAAGATGTATGAAAATCTTCTAATGCCTATTTAGACATAGGAAGGACCATGATATACCTATACACAATACAAGTGGAAGGGTCCTACTGTGGCTGGCGTGATATGGGGCCACCACCTCGGGGGGAAAATCCAATATAACTAGATACTATTGTATAGGGGTCACCACCTCGGGGGGAAAATCTAATAGAACTAGGTACTACTGTATAGGGGTCACCACCTCGGGGGGAAAATTCAATATAACTAGGTACTTTTGTGAAGGAAAGTAATAGTGAGCAAACACCTTGGGGAGGAAACCTCAGAATAAGCAGGTACCTTTGTGTGGGAAATGGAGCGTCGAAAAAGTAGTAGTCTAAATGAAGTTATTAAAAACATCTAGATATAACCAATATATTCTTGTCGTTCAAAGTACTAGTTTAAAGTAGTAAGCATTATAGGAAGAGGAATTAGTAGGTTCTAATTCAACTGATATTGCTATACTTAATAAAATCAATACGAGAGAAGCAGTGAATGATTAAAGCGGTGAACTGCAGGTACCTATGTAGTTGCAAATAGTTATAGGTATCTAAATAAACGAGGTAAATGTCCGGAATGCTTCAGTTCCTAATAGATATTTTCTAGCATAGGTTATTTCCATCCGCTCCCATAAAAGTCACTAAAAGATATTACGGAGATTATGGAGGAAGGAGTTTGTTGGTTACATGTTAGGTTGAGGCGAATGAATTAGTATAGGTTGTTTTCATCCGCTCCCATAAAAGTCACTAAAGGGTATTACGGAGATTATGGAGGAAGGAGTTTATTGGTTACATGTTAGGTTGAGGAGAATGAATTAGTATAGGTTGTTTTCATCCGCTCCCATAAAAGTCACTAAAGGGTATTACGGAGATTATGGAGGAAGGAGTTTATTGGTTACATGTTAGGTTGAGGAGAATGAATTAGTATAGGTTGTTTTCATCCGCTCCCGTCAAGGTCACCAAGGACATTAGGTTAATCCGGAAGGAATTTGTGTAAGTATAATGGAATTTGGAGGATTGTTAGTAAATACGGAAGGAATGAGGTTCTAATTATGGGATACTTGAATGAGACTTTTGTTGATTATTTAAGGAAGTACTTATGTTCGTTCACGTAATGTAAGTTTTTGAACTACCAATGACTAGAGGTTTTAGGAAGACTTATTTGGTTATTTCATGGTTTAATATAGTGTCATTAGAAGCTGTGTGAATTAGATAAAAATGAAATAGGTACGTATTGGTTAGGTTGGAAGGTAGGTTGTAAGGAAAGGATATTGATGAATTTAAATGATGACGTTACGAATAAAATAGGTTTAAAGTTTAATGTGGAAGAGTAAATTAATTGGGATTTGCGATTACATATAGTTGGAATTAGGCTATCGTAGGTTTAAGATAGGAGTCAGCATTCTTCACCTTTATAGAACTAGGGATACTAGGTATCATGATAAGGGTTCCTTTTAACCACTAGATTGATCACAGGCCAAGTTTATTAGAAATAAGTACAATTATTCAGTGAGTTTAAGTAGGTTGGTGAGTTATTTGAATGAATCATACATGACAACAAGTAGGTGGAATAGGAATTGGGATAGCCGTAAGAGAGAAGTGAATGAGTGGTAGATATAGGTAGTTATTTAGGGCAGGAAATGTGAAAAGGATTGAGTGAATGAGTTGGTTTCGGAGTAGTAATAGGAGTAGTAGGAGTGGGAAAAAGAGTTTAGAAAGGGGGTATAGGAGATAGAAAGGGGGGGGTAACATTTTGGTGGCGCCGTTAACCAGGATTTGGTATGCCGTAATCATGTTTGGTTCATTGCTGTGAATTAGGTAACATAGTCATAATAGTATATAGAATAGATAATTAAAGTTTAACAAAATGTAAAGTAATAATAATAATAAAAATATTAATATTAGGGTTGTTGAGTCATGTTGTAGCTAGGAAATTGGGGAGGATTAACATTTAATCAATAAATTATCGATTAGTCAAATAATCAGTTCTTGAATGTTTAATTGAAAATAGTTATTAATAAAGTTGCGGTATTCAGGTACTGCACAATTTGTTGCCGTAAAATATAGGTAAAAGGTAAGAATGTTGCACTGGATGTTATTGTTAAGCCTAAAATACAGTTACTTAGGAGTTTAGGATTATTAACAAATAGGGGTCGGAATCTTGAAATTGATAATAAACATCTTGTAAGGGTATAGTTGTGTGCGTGAATGTGTAGCTATGCGTGGGCATGTGTATATGTATGTACCTATGTATCTATATTTATTTAAACAATACTTTAATTTTCTCTGTCACTGACTGAGCAAAATTGTATGAAATGTAAATTGGTATTTACTATAGGTTTATATAAACAAACTTTGGAACTATAGGAAAATAATTACAAATCAAGCGCGAACTATGAAATTCACTGTAAACAAAACTGAGCGAACCTTGAGAAAGTAAATAAATAATATTAATTCGTAAATGAGGCCTGAGATGGGTGTCAAGGTCTTACGCATCGCCAAAATGCAAGTGCAACAGGGACAAAATCATTCAAAAATTAAATAACGCACGACGCGTCGACACGAGATTAGCCAAGTACCTTGTCAATTCGTAAAAATTCGTGTGTCGTCGGTCGCGCTCGGTAAGGTTCGTATAGTATAGGTAGTTGTTGAGTGCGACACATCGGTCGGTCCGCGGATCGTAGACAATGTAGGTAAAGCTAGGTTATAGTTTTGTAACTATTATGGTTCGGATCGACTCACCTCTGATATGTATGTGTATTCGTGCAAGTATGTGTTTGTGTATAGAGAGGGTTAGATATGTTCTTTATTTTAGGGGATGGGGGGTCGCGAGTTAATTTTTTATCTATTTCAAGTGATAGATAGGGTAGGATTAAGTATTGCTGAGATTAGGAAATATAACAACAAAAGATCTAGGTTGAGAAGGGTTATTGAAGTTTCGTGTCGGTTGCCACTAATGTTAGAGATTATTGCATAGGTATTCGATTTGTTGTCGTCGTCGGAACAGCGGTGACAAGCGCGCGTTTGTCAACGGAAAAAGTGTTTACGCGTTCTGACAAGTTTATCTTGACAGTGTATTCTTTTCCCGGTTTTTAGAGTTGTCATTGATTTGTGTTTACAATCCATGTTAATTATATGTAATAATTGGTTTAAACCGTGATTGGAGTGAAAAGGTATCGAACGTGTTATTGTTAGCAACAAGGAGTCTAGTCATCATCTAGTCGTTTATGCAGGGCACTGTGGAGATAGCGGGTTTGTGTTATATAGATTGGTTGTGTCTTTCTTAAGTTTCTTAACATAAATGTTAAAACTTTTAGGATTGGAATAGTGTAGTGAGGAAATTAAATACGGATTAGGTATTGACAAAAGCTATGTCAGACAATGGGACACAATTCACTACCTACTAGTCGAGTTTGGAAAGAAGGAATGAAAACTTTAGGGATTAAAATAGTCTATACTTCGGTTAGGAATCCTCGGCCTTACACTGTAGAATGGGTTAATAGGGAATTGGAAAGATTGTTTGGGACCTACAATGGTGCTAGTGCTAACCAGAGGTTTGGTGGATACATTATCAAAATTAGATCAATGGATAAAGTTTTGTATTCTAAGGGGGAGAGTTTTATAATGAGAAGTAAGAGATTTGTGTTGGAGAGAGATGTATAAAAAAGTAGTTAAATAAATTTATTAAATAGATTACCAAAAAAAAAAGTAGGTAGGTAGTAAGGTTCGTTATAGTTCGACTTTAAGATTTAGTTAAAATTTATCAATTTATCACACGTTGTGTGCAATAGGGAAGGATATACTGAAGTCCGCCTTTCCTTATGAAAGCTGGGGACATTCCTAAAATTACGAAACAATAACCATTCGTTTGTATCAAGTGCTGATTTTGGTTGGTAGTATGAACGGCCATGGAAGTCGGCTATGTTAGAGCGATAGGATTATTCACGTTAAGGAAAGGTTGTATGTTGAATGAGTATTTGTTTAAATTCAGTGTGAAGGGCCTTCCCAACCAGCACTAAGGGGGGAGTAGAATCGCGAAGCATGGTTATAGTCTAGTCATTCTGCATGCACTACAATCGGATTTATGAAGGGCTGCTAAGAGTTAGGTTAATAGATGGGCTCGAGATTGATGAATCCGAGGTCTAAGCATGACGTTAATGTACCTTCATATTTCCTCAACTACACCACCAGGTTATAACGACGCACACTATACATGCGCCATTTTCGGGGCAAATGATTTTGAAGTCTCGAGCCTTGTGGGGTGAAACCGCTCGCACTTTTCTATGGTTGACGGCCATATAGGAATGACTTTATAAATGAGGGACTGGGTAATTAGATGTGGACGAACGTAAGATTGGTTCACTCCACAAATCTTTATTCGGAGTCACTAGGACGGAGCTGGCCTCACAACCAAGTTTTTCCCTGCTTTAAATTGTCATGTCCTGGTTTGAAGAGATAGTTTTGTGTTGTGGAATTACTATCAAGCTTGGTATCGAGATTGAGAAGTGATTTACCTTGATATGGTTAAACTACACAAACATTTTAATGTGTGGGGTGACTGGACTCTAACTAAACGGAATAATATACAACAAAAAACATCTGTGGGTAAAAAAGTATCTTCACTTCGACATGTAGTTCAGAGAGTGTGAGTTTTAAATTAGGTTGTCTTTTATTGTTCAGTATTATAATTAGCAGAATATTGGCTACGGTCATAAGAAAATAGAAATTGGGGGGTCGCAATTGTAACGAAACGTAACTATTCAATGAAGTATTATACACGTAGTGTTGTAAGGAGTAGTTCACAACTGTTTGAGTAGATGGAGTAATAAAAAATAAAAAAAATTCAAAGGAGCGTTTCTAGTACCTGAAAGGCTGGGAGATGGCACCACTGTTGTGCTGTGTTACTATGTTTGACGCGAATTCTAAATATTAGAATACGAATAATTAATTAAAAAAATAATTAAACCTTTTCTGTCAGTGTCTGCTCTTTCCTGGGGAACAGGGTAGCTTTACCTAAATAAATAAAAAATATGTTTATTTACTTTCCATATAAATAAATGAGGAAGATATTCTAAGGCCTCTCTTTAGAATATATAGTAGGCAGGGAATAGGGAATGAACATTCAGAATTATTAAGATCTTGGTCACCTCGGGGAAATGTTATAATGCTGTTTGGTTGGTAGAATGATGAACCGTGAACCTTTGACACGGGATAATTTTTGTCTAAATAGCTATTCTTACCCGGCATCATCAGGGAGCCCACGTGTGGGGTGTGTGTTGGGTAACCTCCTCGAGTGTCGCTCCGATTCCGATCCCGCTGCAGTCCGGGGGGAACGGAATCGGAGCGGCCGGTACACCCTGGGCGGCGGTCAATGGCTTCCCCTTCACCCCTTCATAGGGTTGGCATTGATCGTCGGCCAATACCCAACGTGGCGGGAACACATCGCTCTCCGTACTCCTCTGCTTTCAGAGGAGACAGGATGAGCGATGCTGTTAGTGGTGAGATGGCCCAGGGTCAGCCGGGGTGCGAGGGATATGCTCTATGGGTAACCTTACACCCCGGCGTCTGAAGACCCGAGACGGCGTGCGGTTTTAGTCGGTGCAAGCCCGACATAACTGCCCCCGCTGGCCGGCGGGGGGGTATCCGAAGGGATTTCCGCACGATAATAAAAAAAAAAAAAAAAAAAAAGGTACCTATGTAGTTGCAAATAGTTATAGGTATCTAAATAAACGAGGTAAATGTCCGGAATGCTTCAGTTCCTAATAGATATTTTCTAGCATAGGTTATTTCCATCCGCTCCCATAAAAGTCACTAAAAGATATTACGGAGATTATGGAGGAAGGAGTTTGTTGGTTACATGTTAGGTTGAGGCGAATGAATTAGTATAGGTTGTTTTCATCCGCTCCCATAAAAGTCACTAAAGGGTATTACGGAGATTATGGAGGAAGGAGTTTATTGGTTACATGTTAGGTTGAGGAGAATGAATTAGTATAGGTTGTTTTCATCCGCTCCCATAAAAGTCACTAAAGGGTATTACGGAGATTATGGAGGAAGGAGTTTATTGGTTACATGTTAGGTTGAGGAGAATGAATTAGTATAGGTTGTTTTCATCCGCTCCCGTCAAGGTCACCAAGGACATTAGGTTAATCCGGAAGGAATTTGTGTAAGTATAATGGAATTTGGAGGATTGTTAGTAAATACGGAAGGAATGAGGTTCTAATTATGGGATACTTGAATGAGACTTTTGTTGATTATTTAAGGAAGTACTTATGTTCGTTCACGTAATGTAAGTTTTTGAACTACCAATGACTAGAGGTTTTAGGAAGACTTATTTGGTTATTTCATGGTTTAATATAGTGTCATTAGAAGCTGTGTGAATTAGATAAAAATGAAATAGGTACGTATTGGTTAGGTTGGAAGGTAGGTTGTAAGGAAAGGATATTGATGAATTTAAATGATGACGTTACGAATAAAATAGGTTTAAAGTTTAATGTGGAAGAGTAAATTAATTGGGATTTGCGATTACATATAGTTGGAATTAGGCTATCGTAGGTTTAAGATAGGAGTCAGCATTCTTCACCTTTATAGAACTAGGGATACTAGGTATCATGATAAGGGTTCCTTTTAACCACTAGATTGATCACAGGCCAAGTTTATTAGAAATAAGTACAATTATTCAGTGAGTTTAAGTAGGTTGGTGAGTTATTTGAATGAATCATACATGACAACAAGTAGGTGGAATAGGAATTGGGATAGCCGTAAGAGAGAAGTGAATGAGTGGTAGATATAGGTAGTTATTTAGGGCAGGAAATGTGAAAAGGATTGAGTGAATGAGTTGGTTTCGGAGTAGTAATAGGAGTAGTAGGAGTGGGAAAAAGAGTTTAGAAAAGGGGTTTAGGATTTAGAACGGGGGGGGGGGGTACAATAGAACAACTTCTCCCGGCTATTTCACACATAATCAATTTTTCGCTCGATTCTGGTCGATTCCCTACCTTGCGGCGCAAAGCCCAAATGCGCCCCCTCCCTAAAATTTCAAATCTCTCTCTTCCTAATCACTATCGCCCGATCTCCATTCTTCCTTTTTTATCAAAAGTGCTAGAAGCCTCCGTGCATCGCCAGCTCTCCAACTATATTCAGTCCAATGGCATTCTATGCCCATTACAATCTGGATTCAGAACAGGACATAGCACTACTACTGCAGTCCTGAAAGTAACGGGGGATATCAGGGATGGAATGGAGAAAAGTTGTATCACAGTGCTAGTGTTAGTGGATTTTTCTAACGCATTTAATTGCGTGAATCATGACATCCTGTTAGCAATACTTGCACATCTTAAGATCTCACGCGAAGAGCAGGAATGGTTCTCTTCATATCTTCGTGGACGCCTGCAGTCAGTTTGCGTGGATGAGATTTCATCGAGCTGGTGCAATCTCGACTCTGGGGTCCCACAAGGCGGTATTCTTTCTCCTCTTTTATTCTCCTTATTTATCAACTTGATTACCTCTGAACATCAGTGTGCGTATCATTTGTATGCAGTTGTATAGCCAAGCTAGTGTGGATAATCTTTCGGAGGCTATTGACAGCGTCAACATTCGTATGATGAGCAGGTTAAACAAAACAACTCTGCAACAATAACTTTCAACGGAAAAGTGATTACCGACACTCTGAGTGTTAAAAACCTGGGCTTACATCTCGACGCTACGTTCAACTGGCAGATTCAGGTTTCTAATGTCTTGCAGAGGGTAACAGGAATGCTACGGAATCTGTATCGCCTCAAAAACTTCCTTCCAGCGAAAACCAATGCAATGCTTGTGCAGACTCTAATCTTTCCAGTCGTGGACTATGGTGATGTATGCTATCTCGACCTGAATGCAGATCTGCTCAATAAACTTGACCGACTCCTTAACAATTGCATTCGATTCATTTTCAACCTTAGAAAATACGATCACGTCTCAGCTCATCGTTCGGAGCTGGGTTGGTTGCCTATACGACAGTGACGCAGCTTGCGAGCGGTGACGCTGATTTTTACATTCTTAAATTCTCCCAACGTCCTTACTTACCTAACATCTCAGATACAGTTACTGAGCTCTAATCACGACAAAAATCTACGCTCAGCTAACTATCTTCTTCTCCTCTGTCCCACTCATAGTTCTACTCTAGTTCATTCGTCTTTTCTTGTGCAGGCTATTCTTCTCTGGAATGCGCTTCCTCTCGAAGTCAAAATGTCCACTAACCGTGCTACGTTCATATATAAAGTACGCCAGCTTTATAATAACACAGGGTAAATAAAACATTATAACTACAATATTATATTTACAATTATATTATATTCAATGTATATATATTATATTTATATGTGTGTGTTGTTGTATATTATGCATAATATGGTTATTTATTGTACCAGCTGATAATAATAATGTTACATCAAAACCATACGAGCACCTGCTTCAATTTATCTCTGCATCACCCCAAGGTAGACTGGTAGATAATGCCTTTGGCATTAAGTCCGCCTTTGTACATCCTCATGTGCATAAAGTTTTAAATAAAAAAAGAAAAAAAGAAAATAACATATGCAGTCCGTCTGTTGCCTTACTGGAAATCAGCGGGACCAGACGAACTGCATAATTTTTGGTTAAAATGGCTGAAAAGCTGTCACAGTCGTTTGGCATCTCAATTCCAAACATGTGTTGAATCACGATTGATTCCCAAATTCATTACCACTGGTGTAACCCACCTTCTTTATAAGTCCGGTAGTGCTATGGACCCTAAAAATTATAGACCGACTGTCCGATCGATTGTCGATGTCTAAATAAGGTCTATAAACTTCTTACATCCATCCTGAGAGAAAAAATATCTTCACACTTAACCGACAATTCCATCATGTCTATCTCTCAGAATGGATGAAGAAGTGGAGCTCGTGGCACTAAAGAGCTCCTTATAATTGATATGGCCATTAGCCAACAGGCACGCCGTAATCGTAAGGACCTGGTGACATGTTGGATAGGCTATAAAAAGGCCTATGACCAGGCCTCCGTCACTCGCTCAAGGCCGCACGCTATATACCTAGCGCTCGCGTATCGTCGACGATACAAACAGGCAGAAGGCTGCCGAACGCCCGCCTAAGCGCTCGCATCGGACAGTACAGTAGCTCTACCATGTGTATGTATCTTACGATTCGAAATGCAGAAACCACGTAATTATTGTGCAGTGGATGGGTGTAAAAGTCTAAAAACAAAGGAAAATTTGTCGTTTTTTTCATTGCCGAGAGACGAAGAAAGGTGAGTAGTATTTTAAATCTTATCTATATGAATGTTGTCACCATTTATTTCTTTAAACATAAGTAGGTAATAACCAGGTATGTAAATCGTAAATTAAAGGAGTTTTTTGAGTCAGTTATTATAAAAGTGTTGTTTTATATTTCTTTGATATTTTAGCTAAGGGTAGGAATAAGCGTCTATATATATGTATTTAAACTATCATGGTCATTCACATTCGTATTAAAGTTATCGGGATATTTACCATGTTGTATATTAGGCATTGCGACAGCTTCAAAACAATACAACATGGTAAATATCCCGATAACTTTAATACGAAAGTCTATATATAGGTATATCTACTGCAAATTATTTCGTATTTTAAACCAATGGTTGAACAAATTGACAAAATAATTAATCTAAATGCATTAAAATTTGAAAAAATCTTATGAGAAAACTGTATACAGTATACAGTAGGGCCTCCCTAATCCGGATAGGAAAAAGAATACCCCTTCCGAATTATCGAGGCGTCCAGATTATAGTAGGTATGCAAATGGTATGCACTATTTTAATAATAACAAAATGCATTTTTAACTAGGGTTTCATTTACTTACATTTCTTTTTGTTTTTCGTGCACCGGGATTACGTTATGTTTGGTTAACAAAAAAAGCGAGTCGGACTCGCACTTGGCCGCTTCCGTAGCAGCAAGTAACATAATATTTTTATTTTTTTGATTTATGGCGTATTAAAAAAAACTACTTACTAGATCTCGTTCAAACCAATTTTCGGTAGAAGTTTGCATGGTAATGTACAACATATATATATTTTTTGTTCTATCATTCTCTTATTTTAGAAGTTAGAGGTGGGGGGGGGGGGGCATTTTACCACTTTGGAAGTGTTTCTCGCGCAAACTATTCAGTTTAGAAAAAAAATGATATTAGGAACCTCAATATGATTTTTGATGACCTATCCATAGATATAATTATTATTTTTTAGGGCTCCGTACCCAAAGGGGAAATACAGAACCCTATTACTAAGACTTCACTGTCCATCTGTCTGTCTGTCTGTCTGTCTGTCTGTCCGTCCGTCCGTCTGTCATCAGGCTGTTTTTCATGAAACGTGATAATTAGTAAACCTTGAACCGTGACATAGTAAATAATGTATTTATGTTGCCGCTATAATGTCATAATGAATCGGCCTGGTAGCACCGTATTACAAATGTTAAAAACCGTTGATTTTCCGTCGCTTTGCTCCTGTTTTCCGTATGATTATTTGTTAAAATTATTTACGCGATTTAGGATATTTTTGACTATAAAATTTAATAACAGAGAATTCCGAGAAGGAAAAAAAAATCATAAAATATATAAAACTAAAACATATTTGATTGACAAATTAAAAACATGGTTGATTCGTAACATTCGTTTTATTACAATAGTCACCATAGGTACAACCCTAGCACATTCTTACGATGGCGTCACTCGCACGGCGGGCAACACAGTCTCGACTCTATGAACGCGTGTTTAAGGTACAATTCTTCTTGTTCTGTGCAGCAGGTATTATTATTAAAATTTTGTAGGTGAATATAGACTAGGTATTTTCGCTTTTGTATGGGAGTGATGTATCTGTTACGTTAGTAACTATTTATTAATCTGTGCTATGACTCCGTGCCGCATACATAGCTCTTGAGGTTGCTTGAGTTGTATAAAATTGATACAACTCTATGTACCTTCCTGAAGGCATGTATGGGGCAATGGAGTACGGTCCTTTGCTATCCAGGGAGTCGGCGGATCTGCGAGAATGGCGAGTTGATAAGGATAGAGCGGGGCATATTCCAGGGCGATAGGCTTAGTCCATTATGGTTTTGCCTGGCACTGAACCCTCTTAGTTATATGCTGGAGAGTTCAGGGTTACGCTGTCGATTGCGGAGAGATGGTCAGGTTATATCCCACCTCCGTTACATGGATGATCTTAAATTATTTGCCTGTAACAATTCCCAACTGATAGCGTTATTAAAGATGAACGAAACCTTTAGTAAATCTATCAGGATGGAATTTGGTGTGGACAAATTCGCACACCCAGAGCAACATAGGCGTAAATACCAATACGTCATTTTTTTATTGGAGTTTTGAATAGTACAAGTAAAGATACATACGGTCATTTTTTTCCATCAAATTTTGACGTAAATTGAAGATTTTATACAAAAAAAGCAATTCGTCACGTCATATAAGTTTAATATTTTTTCAATTAAAGAAGTCGATAGTTCCCTAGTATGCTTTTTAATGCTTATTAAAAAAACAAATTTCCTTAAATAATACTGATTACAACCTATCCTACTTTAAAATAATTGAACAAAAAAAGCCGTATACCTTATTTTCGGGTACACCAGTATCACGGTTTTGAAATAATCATGCTATTATATTTATATTTCCGCATTTTAAATAAGCGTTTACAAAAAAGAATAATAAATTATCGAGTAGAGAGAGAATAATTACTGAATATGAAGTTAAGTAGTAATTATCAAGTATAAAAGAGTAATATAGACAAAATTACATAAAAAAGGTATAACTACCTACCTTGTTTTTTTTTTCGTGCGGAAATCCCCTCGGTGAAATACCCCACCGCCGGATAGCCGGGGTGGTTATGTCGGGCTTGAACCGACTAAAGTCTCGGGTCTTCAGACGCCTGGGTGTAAGGTAGCCCATTAAGCATTTCCCTCGCACCCCGACTGACCCTGGACTATGTCAGGTTTCGAGATGGCCCGCTTGGATTTGTGAACCACGGTGTCCCCATCTTGCCCCGGTTTGGCGAAGGGCGCTAGTCGCCCTGCCATCCTAGCCTGCTTCTGCTGGGGTGACAGGCGGCCTCACCTGCCACCCCCAGGCCTGCGCTCACGGAGGACGGAGGTCGTTAAGCGACCTCCAGCGCCTGAGTCGCCTGAGACGCGCAGCGAGCATGTTGCGGGCTCGACGGGCCGGGAGAGTTCTAAATCTCTCTCGGGCGCGCTGTTCGAAGGAGTCCGAACACTACAGTATTAAGTATTAATGACCGTATGGATGTATGGAAGACCAAGGAGTTGCATGGACGTTTCTATCGGGCTCTCCTGATAGACTTACCAGCATCTGTGTCTTGGCTAGGCTTCGGTGACCTATTTGGGGAAACTGAAGGTTTGGTTTTTTGCAACTAGGGACGAAGTTGTGATGACGAATAACTATCGGATGTATATTCTAAGGGATGGTACGATTGACATATGTCGGGCGGGTCACCGTCAGGCCTCCTTCACTCCATGTACTTGCGCGCTATAATTACCTACCGCCCGGCCGAGCGGCCACGGGCCGTTCGCGGACCAAATTCAGTGCGGTTTTCGCTAGCGAAGCGCACGCACGCTGTTTAATTTTAATCGCTCCGTTCGTACGCGTACCTTTATTTTTATTTTTTTTTATCGTGCGGAAATTTACGATGCCGTCTGGTGCCTTATGTGCTGTAGATGGGTGCAAATCAAGTAAAAGAAGGGATAAACACAATACTGGTGGTAGAAATTTGATGACACAAATTTGTCACAAAATTCGGCCGGGTAGGTACCACCGTGCACGATTGCGAAAAACCCTCCATAGTAATCCAATTTCGGTTTGATTGCGTTCAGGGATCAGCAAGTGCATAGCCGGGCAGGGGGATTGTGGTCGCAGCACTAGTGGGACCGGTGGGTGTCACGCGGTGCTGCGACGACAATTCTCTTCTGATGAGGCCGTCAAGCTGAGTGCCACCATTGTTAACATGGTACATGTATGTAATGGTGACCCTCTTTCCTGAGACTTTACCTTCAGCTTACCATCAGGCGAGGTGAAGTCAAATTGACGTGTCCTAAATATAAAAAAAAAAAAACCATTTACCTGTCAACGAATAAAGGTAAGTGATAAACTATGACTGTTTTTTGTCGTTTCAAAATTATTTTTAATAGGTCTAGTCTAGATGATACATGATTAGCTTGCCTTTCACACACAGATTTACATATTTTTGTTACATAGAAACGTCATACTTACCTTAAACGCTATTATTATTAAAATAAAATTGTGATAATATTTGACGGACAGTCGCGCAAACCTACCTACGAAACTTCCAAGACAAGTCGCGAGGCGCGGCAACCTGTCTCAACTTGTCGCGCTGTTAGCGTAAACAAACAAACTAAGATGATTCGGTTTTATGCGATTTGTAAAAAATATATAAGTAAATGTTTATGTAAAGAAAAATTAATTTAAAGATGTTTGAAGTTATAAAAAATAATTATATTGCAAAGGGTTCATTTTCCATGATATCGTCAAATAATTCTTGAGCTCGCCCCGTGTTATAGTTATTAATAAATTGATAAATGTTAATAACCATTCAATGTATTTATTAGTATTATTTATTCATAATATTAAATTTTAGGATTGCCTAGTTTGGGATTTATTATAAATTCGTCATGTCGGTGTGTCTATCCGTCTGTCTTTTAAAGATTTTTTATTTATTTTACCTACACACTGACCTCTATAATTATGTTTTATCTAGATGTATTGCACAGTCAGCACCAATTTATAAAAAAAATATTTTGTACGACGAAACGATACAATTTTAAAGTTATGTTAATTTAATTTTATCAAAAAGGCAGCCCTGCGATTGCTGTGGGATCGCGCGGTGCGAAGCAATCTCAACTGTACGGTTAAGCATTTAGGCACATTTTAGCATGCAGTGGTTGATGACGCGACGGAGTAGTCAATTATAGCAGTAGGTATTGGATTTTTTCTACTGAGTAAAGTATCTGTTACGTAGTAACTATTTAGTAATCTGTGTCACCGTCCCGGAGAATCCCTTAGACATATAATTTCTGGTTGTTCTCGTCTTGCCAACGGCGAGTATTTGCATAGACATAACCAAGTAGCCAGGATTGTTCATCAACAGCTTGCTCTAAAGTTCAACCTTATGGAATTAGAGGTACCGTACTATAGGTATGTGCCCGACGCAGTTCTTGAAAATGGGCACATCACGATGTACTGGGATCGATCTATCGTCACTGATAGGACTATTGGTGCTAATAAACCTGATATTGTGGTGATAGATCGGTCAGAGCGCCGCGCAATAATTATTGATATCACCATTCCACATGACGAGAATCTTGTGAAAGCCGAAAAAGAAAAACAAATAAAATATTTGGATTTGACTCACGAGGTTGTCGACAAGTGGAGTGTGGATTCGGCGATTATTGTTCCGATAGTTGTAACGGTTCACGGACTGATTGCCAAGAGCCTCGAACAACATCTCCAGAGGCTCGCGTTAGGCAGTTGGGTCAAGGGCTTGATGCAGAAGGCAGTGCTTCTCGACACGGCACGTATTGTGAGGAGATTCCTCTCTCTGGAGCCCCAACCACTGGTAGCTTGGTCCCTGTACCCGATGCCAGTGAGGCTCTATTTTTTATATTTTTAAATATATTTGTTTTTGTTTTTTTATAGAATGTATTTAAAATATAATTTATATGGATTTTAAGTTTAATAAAGGAAATAATAATAAAATCCTGGAACAAACTTTATTCAATCTTAGATAATGCCCCAGATTGGACTCTCCTAATCGACACGTATGAAAAGCACTATAAAATTCCGGAGGATGTTGGGGTTTCGTCATCTAGACCTGACAAGGAGAGCGATAAAATATGTGGTCCTTGTGGAACTTACTGTACCGTGGGAAACACATATACCGAAGGACCACACAATAATGAAAAATAAATACTATGATCTCACAAACTAATTAACCAAAAACTGTTACCTGGTTAATTTGTATGCAGTGGAAGTGGGAGCGAGAGGCATACCAGCAAAATCTCTCTATAACCTACTTAAAGATCTAGGCCTATTGAGAGCTACAATAAGCTCATAACTAGGACGAATGTCTAAAGCGGCACTAGTAGGTTGTCATCAAATTTGGTTAGGCAGGGAGGGGAACTTGGGTAGTGAAGATGAGTGTTTATGTACATCAACAAAAGGGTCCCCTTCTAAACCTACACTTAGGCACCGATTACTACTTGGGTCGCAAGTCCCAAGCACTGTCCCGAGTTCCCAACTCAGCAACGCGATGGACCCGGCACCCACACGGAGAATCCATGGATTGCTAAGAATATGGGTCTATACTATGTAAAAAATGAATTATCTAATTATTAAAATCGCGATATCTCACCAATGGTGAATCGTAAGAGAAAAAGTGTAAGACCATTTTTGTAGAGAATCGTATGATCTACAACTTTTTCTGACCTATTTTCTCGATAAAACTTACAATTTTCGAGAAAAATGGAAAGAACCTTAATTTTGTACGTTTGACCTTGAATATTTTTTTTTGCAGAAGTAAGATCGAAGGGGATTTTTGACATTTTATTTATAATGATGTATTTAACGTCTCTGCCAATTTTCAGCTCTATGCGAATTATTCCTAAGTTATTACTTATTTTTATGTATTTTGACTGGACTATTAGCAGGATAATAGTATTATCGTATCTTATTATAGATAAGGTGCTTATGATTTCTAATGATGATTCTAATCTGATTGATTTATAGATTGTATAGTTTGAGTACAACATATTTTGGTATAAATTCGTTGATCGGTTGAGACACCGCTACTCTAGTCCGGGGAAGGAACATAACAACATGCATAGTATTACTATTTTGGCCGTTTGCATCGCGGCTGTTGCCGGTGAGTTTGTTAAAATAATAATAATTATCAAAAAAGTCGTTCCCTATAGGTGCAACATGGTCACTGGTTGGTCAAGCCAGTTTTTAGGGTTCCGTTGCCAAATTGCAAAAAACGGAACCCTTATAGATTCGTCATGTCTGTCTGTCTGTCCGTCCGTATGTCACAGCCACTTTTTTCCGAAACTATAAAAACTATGCTGTTGAAACTTGGTAAGTAGATGTATTCTGTGAACCTCATTAAGATTTTCACACAAAAATAGAAGAATACATTAAATTTTACGGGCTCCCCATACTTAGAACTGAAACTCAAAAAAAATGTTTTCATCAAACCCATACGTGTGTGGTATCTATGGATAGGTTTTCAAAAATGATATGGAGGTTTCTAATATCATTTCTTTCTAAACTGAATTGTTTGCAAAAGAGACACTTCCAAAGTGGTAAACTGCGTGTCCCCCCCCCCTAACTTCTAAAATAAAAGAATGATAAAAAAAATTATGATGTACATTACCAAGGAAACTTCCACTGATAATTGGTTTGAACGAGATCTAGTAAGTAGTTTTTTTTAATACGTCATAAATCGTAAACCGCAATTTACCTTTCATTCAATCAACTCAAAAATTAAAATTAAAAAAAAAAACATTATTATGTTACTTGCTGCTACGGAACCCTTCATGGGCGAGTCCGACTGTGCGAGTCGGCCGCTTTTTTTCTTTATTTACCATACCTTTTGGTAAATAAAGAAAAAAGATCTTTAAGGGACCTAAAATATTTAGATTTCTATACTACTACATTCGAGTTATTTAAAGAAATACTTGGGATATGTTAAATGAACGACTGAAAATAAAAATATTTTATTGGAATTCTTGTCTGTTATCCTGTTTATCTGTTTGTTCGCGATGGACGCAAAAACTGCTTAACAGATTTTGATTCGGTTTTTTGTATTACGAGGGTCTTGGTCAGACTTAAAATCTGCTGTATGTTTTATTGCAATTGGTTAAGTAGAACTGGAGATATGACCAATAACGATAACCAACCTCCGCGCGGTCGGAGCCGCGGGCATCAGCTTTTTTTTTTTTTTTTTACGTGCGGAAATCCCTTCGGATACCCCCCCCCGCTGGCCAGCGGGGGTGGTTATGTCGTGTCTCGACTAAAACCGCACGGTGTCCTCCCCAAATGTCCGTTGCCGGGCACCCCGGGTAAGCCCTCGAAAGGATAACCCCAGGGTTGCCGGCGGACTTTGGCCGCCACCGCGGCCTCGCCTGGTGGGGTCGGGTTTTATCCCGCTTCGGTGAGTTAGCAGGCGTGTGTAGGGCACACACGACACGCCTCCGCCACGGCCTGCTTCTGTAAGGACGGCGAGTCGGCCAACTGCCGTCCTCAGGCCCCGATCATGGAGGTCGGTAGTCCAAGGCGTAGATGAGTCTGCGGCGTCCTCGCCGCAGACTGCGAAACTCGAGGGGCAGGGTTCTCTCCCGCTCCCTCTCTGCCGTCTCTTTCGCGCGCATTACCTGCTCGCAGAAAGAGGCGGCGGCGTGCCACTTGCTCCCGTCGGAGACCACGGCCCTCACCATGGTCTCCAACGAGAGAACGTCCACGCCCAGGACCGCAACGAGATCCCGGCGTTGACTCGCCCACGCAGGGCACTCCACCAACGTGTGGAGCGCCGTGTCTTCGCCAGGATCCTCGCAGTGCTGGCACTGCGGCGTTGTCTCCCGGTGGATGCGCCACAGATACTTACCGAAACACCCGTGTCCGGTAACCATCTGGCACATCCGGTAGGAGAGGTCCCCATGGTCCCTCTCCAACCACTCCTTCATGATCGGTCTTACCGCCGCAATGGTGAATTCCCCCCACCTTGGGTGCTCAAGTCGTACCCTCCATGTCTCCATGAGTTCCTGGCGGAGCAGGGACCGCTGAGCCCTGATTTCTCGGGGCTCCGGCCTATGGCCCCGCTCCAGCGCCTCCTTGCGCCACTGGTACAGCAGCGCAAGGCGCGCGCATCAGCTCGTGTATAAATACTTGTATAAGTAATACAAAATCATTTTTTTTATTTGTATAAGAATAAGTTTTTTTTTTTTTTTTTATAGGTAGGTATGGATAACATGGTCTGATTTTGGTCGGCATTAAGGAAACCAGACTCATTATGCACTCGCAGGTGTACAGCGGTTTCCGCAATTAATAAGTGTTTTCAGATATGGCAAAATGCCAGAGGTGTCAAGAGAAGAGGCCTCCAGCTACTACTAACCAGGATAAATAGCCATTTGCAATCTCATACAACCAGATCTGTTCAGCCATTCTGGCTTGTTTGAGTGACAAACATTCGTCTATCAATCGATTTTTTTGTTTTTTAATTTTAATTTATAAGTGACAAGTGATATTTGTAAGATTGTTTTATTTTTAGTTTCATTTATGCTTTCTGTTTATAACTTTTAGCCACACCGGCAACTGTGTTCACGCCACCTTCAAGGATCGTAGGCGGCTCAGTTACTACAATTGATAGATGGCCTGCACAAGCTAATGTTATGTTCGCCGGAAATGGAATTAACTTTCACCAAAGCTGTGGTGGTACCATCATCAACAGCAGATCTGTTCTAAGTGCTGCTCATTGCGTCCGCTCAACAAGCTCGTAAGATACTTGTTCTATAATTATTTTTTATATTGATAAAGTATTTTACATTTTCTCATATATCTTTTTTTTGTTAGCACTCAACCAGCTAATAGGTTCCGCCTCCGTCTTGGTTCAACTTGGGCTAGCAACGGAGGAGTTGTTCATAACGTTGCCAGCCACATCATTCACGGCAGCTATAACCCGTGGACCTTTGACTCCGATGTCATGATATACCGCAGCGCTTCCAACTTTATTTATAACAATTCAATCCGTCAAGGAAATATTGCTGGGGCTAACTACAATCTTGGCGATAATCAAGTAGTTTGGGTAACTGGCTGGGGTGCACAATGGGTAAGTGTTGAATTATGTATGTACTAACTTCAAATGGCAGTGTAGAGGAAACTCATCAAGTGTAAGGACAGAAGTTGATGGCGAGCTATTGTCTATGCCTACCCCGGAGGGAAAAAGGCGTGAGTATATGTATGTATGTATGTGTTAATTCAGACTATAATCTATCCCTTAACTGACTTTTCACAAAGGAAAAAAGGCGTGAGTATATTATGTATGAACTTCATACTCTTATGGCGCTTCAATGACAATAAATTTGAATATGAATATTGTTATAATCTTAACGATTTCAGAATAATTTGAAGTATTCGATATTTATTATGTACTAGCTACACCTGTGACTTCATCCACGTAGATTTGGATCTAGGTTTTAAATTTTTTTGTGCGGAGCATCTATTTTGCATCATGCATTAAGCACAACGTTTTTTGTTTTGTGATTAGTAAAAATCCCATCTAAATAACTAAGTCGTCTCAGATTTTAACCACAAACAGACAAAATAAAGAAAAATAGTTTTTTTATAAGAGCTTTATACATATGCATTGAATTTAAAAAACTGTTACTTTAATAATACCTGACTGTGGAAAACAGACTTATCTGAACACAAAAAATGCATAATTTTTATTTAGTCACATTACTTAAAAAAACATATTTCATTAAATGCATGGTAATGTAACACTTTCAACAGGTTTATAATAATGATTGTGGCAGTTCATATAGTTAGGTAAATCTGTAATTTACACTAATTTATAGAGAAAATAATAAAAAGTAATGTCTTCTATAGATAGCGTCAAATATACCAATACTGAATATACAAAACTAGCTGTCAGTTTTTCAAATTAAAAATCGACAAGATGCAATATCTCCACCTCGTAGCAAAAAACCTTATAAAAAGGAAAGTGTTGCGTACCCTGTGATAGACACCATTATATTTAGTGTCCTTTAAGGCTTTATGAGAAATGGCCCTGCTTCAGAACAGCTTCGTTAGGTGCTAGTTTGGACCGTCAAGCAAGCTGTGTAACTAACGTTTTGGCGGTGGTATTACCGCTGCAATGATGCGCAGCGGTTGGCTGTATGTACGTGGCCGAGGAAATAGTGCCCGGATATGTTAAGGACATTATGTTTCCCTTTTTATAAGAACATGTGGCATGAAAATCATCAGAACCAATATTGAATAAATAATATTCTAACCCCATTTTTCAGGCCACTGGTCCTGTATCTGAACAGCTTCGTGAGGTGCAAGTCTGGACTGTAAACCAAGCAGTATGTAGTCAGCGTTATGCCCATATTGCTACTATCATCACTGCCAACATGCTGTGCACCGGTTGGTTGGACGTGGGCGGTCGTGACGCGTGCCAGGGTGACTCCGGTGGCCCAGTCTTCCACAATAACGTAGTTGTTGGTATCACATCTTTCGGTAACGGTTGTGCTCAGGCCTTTTACCCCGGTGTCAACGCACGTGTATCCCGCTTCACTGCTTGGATCCAAAATAACGCTTAAGCTCTCGCGTACTTCCATATTCTTATAATGCACTGAGAAAATGTATTATTAAAAGTCTGGTGAGAAAATTATATTAATAAAATAGTTATGTCATGAAAATGTAGTTCTCATTTGAAATAATGCAATTTTGAATTTTTCCTGTAAATGTAAGTTGGAAATGTAAACATTTAGGGCTGGACTCGTACGCGTCAGTCCCTTTCTAGGGGACATACTCTGACCAGCTGAGTTATCTAAACTCATCTCGGATAGCTGAAATTCTCGTCTACATAAGCTTCGGGGCTGTTGCGGGTTCAGGTGTCGTCCAGATTGTTGACTTTTTTCTTAATTTAAATTACCATCGATGAGCAGCTGCAAATACCGAATCAAAATATACATAAAAACTGGTTAAGTGCAAGTCGGACTCGCTCACTGAGGAATCTGAGGATTGCACAGTCAGACCAGGTTGTCGAACTCACTGTGGTAACATCCTACGACATGGAGACATCATAATGCTTACTATTATTCATGCTAATGATTTCCAAATTCACACGTAATTTACATCACGTAAATTATATTATCAATGTTTTATTTATTTATGATACGGCATTATAGCGAATAATTTTGGTAGTGAGTATTTACATTATTCATATAATATTTATTTTATAAAATAAAAATCAAAGCTTCTTTGTTTGTATTATTGTTGTTTGGAACTTACGCTCATCTTCACCGATGAGAAAAATATCATCGGCAAACATCATGCGCCAGAGGGCCTTTTTCTGTATACATTATCAAAGTACAACGCCCTGATGGAAGCGTATCACTACATTGAACTCGCCGAAGTTGCCAACAGTCGAATGTGTGTAGTTTCTTGATCGTGTAGTACAACTCTATTATATCCTGGCACACCTTTCTCTTTCAAGGCCCACTACAAAAGGCTTTGGGAACTTTGTAATAAGAATACAATAATATTAACGGGACTTGACGCGATGATAGTAATGATGGTATAGGTATATTTTTTACTTTTGAATTACCTGACATTTCGACTAGGTTACTGATCGTGATGACACAAAAAAAACTTAAACGTTTGCCTTCTCATGGTCTACAAACACCATGTGCGAAACGGAGCCGTTAATATTTTTAAAGTTAATATCCTTCTAATTTACATTGATAATGGAAATTAATATGACTATTAAAAAAAAAGATATTGAAGCCTCCAATTTTATTGATCTCATTGTGTCACCTTGACGAATCACAGTGTTAAAAATCTTCGGTGGCGGACCGAATTTAGATATGTATGTTCAATTAGAGTCTCTCGTAAGAACGGTTTTTAGATATCCTTAACGCAAGACCTCTCAAAGGTTGTGGATTTTATCGTAGATTACCAAAATCATAATAAAATTAAAACAAAGTAGGTATACCTTTAGGGCTCTACCGGTCCTTAAAATTTTGATATATTTTCATTTTCATGGTAATATTGACTCTTGGTTCCCTGAAGTAAGTTTAAACAAAGTAATTGCCTTTTTATTGTATTATGTAAAGTGTTTTTCGTATTTTTTTTTACGTAAAGTGTTTTTCGTATTTTTTTTTTGCTACTTTTATTGACTTCTATGTGTCTCTTCTGTCATTTACTACAAACAAGTAACAAACAGAGCACTCTGATGAAACATACGTGAGTCGAGTCCAGAAAATCCTTAAAACTTATTAAAACTTGAGAGAATTTGCAGGTTGATACCTCAAAAATCAAAGCGGCTTAAACGTGTTGTTGAAGAAACGTTAAGAAACGTCGTGTATGGTATTATTCGTAACACTTACTATAATACGAATAACACTATACATAATAGAATAAAAGTAAATTATTTTGTTTATATTTAGTACAGGAAACCAAGTGTCAAATATTATCATGAAAATGCAAAAGTATCAAAACTTGGAAGACTTGTAGATCCTGAAAAATGTAGTTTTCTTTTTTATAATCTGCAAAAAATTCCACAACTTTCAAGAAGTCTTGCGTTAAGGAACTCCAAAAACCTTTTTAAAGGACACCTTAATGTAGGTCCATGGATAGCGCTTTATCATTGAGCTCATATTTGTATTAGGATTATCGGCAATTGTACCTATGTATTTGTCGGATTACTGCGAAGACTTTGCACCTTTTGCTAATTGCAAAGAACTACATTGGACTTGTACTATATCTTCATCTATACTAATAATAAAATGGAAATTAAATGTGTTTGTACATTGGAGATATTTAAAAAAAAAATCGTGTGTTATGTTAAATGATCGATTCTGAACACAAAAATATATTTTTTTGAATTCTTATCTGTTTGTTCGCGATGGACGCAAAAACTACTGAACGGATTTTGATGCGGATTTTTCTATTAAAAAGATCTAGGTCAGACTAAAAATCTGCCGTATATTTGATTGCAATTGGTTGAGACCGATATTCTTAGCAATCCATGGATTCTCCGTGCGGGTGCCGGGTCCATCGCGTTGCTGAGTTGGGAACTCGGGACAGTGCCTGGGACTTGCGACCCAAGTGTAGGTTTAGAAGGGGTCCCTTTTGTTGATATACATCAACACTCACCTTCACTACCCAAGTTCCAATCCCTGCCTATTAGATATCAAAAAAGCCTTCGATACCGTTTGGCATGAAGAACTTTTGCACAGGCTTGTGAGTCTCGGCATCACTTTTTCGTGCGGAAATCCCTTCGGATACCCCCCCGCCGGCCAGCGGGGGTGGTTATGTCGGGCTTGAACCGACTAAAGCCGTCTCGGGTCTTCAGACGCCGGGGTGTAAGGTTGCCCATAGAGCATGTCCCTCGCACCCCGACTAACCCTGGGCCATCTCCAGTTTCGAGATGGCCCCCTCGGGTTTGGAAACCACGGTGTCCCCGTCTTGCCCCGGTTTGGGGGAAGGGCGCTAGTCGCCCCACCGTCCCGGCCTGCTTCTGATGGGGTGACAGGCGGCCTCACCTGCCATCCCCAGGCCTGCGCTCATGGAGGACGGAGGTCGTTAAGCGGGTCTCGGCATCAATTTGACTCTTGTTAAACTCATCCAATCGTATTTAGAAAATCGGTATTTCTCTGTACACCTTGGGCAAATAACATCATCTTTATTCTTAGTGCCTTATCTGTTCCTCCTTTACGTGAATGATATGCCAATTCAATTCAATTCAAATTCATTTATTGATGGCAACTAGGCCCAATTGGTTAGTAACAATTTGACTTAGACCTACTGCTAGTAACAATATTATGTCAAGTGAATTACTAAATTATAAACTGATCATTATACTATTAGATTTATGTCGAATAAAATTAAAATTATATTTATGTCATACAAAATTAAAATAATATTATACTAGTTATTTTGATGAATTGAATTAAATTTTGATAAATAAAGAGTAGCATTAACAACCTCGAACTAAACTTGCATGTTTCGCAGACGATACGGCATCTTACACTTCTTCTAAGGATATTGACCTTATAATAGATCGTTTACAACTCTCCCTGAATACGCTGCATGCACATTTCACTAATTGGAAATTGAAACTCAATGGTTCGAAAACAGAGGCCATCTTATATACTCGACGTCGCAAGCCTCCAAAACGACATTAAAAAATTAATAATCACTTAATACCCAGGAGTAACTCAGTTCGTTACCTGGGCATCACACTTGACAATAAATTAAATTGGACTAAACACATAGTTAACATCCGCATAAAAGGTGCTCAAGCATTGGGCTCACTGGGTCCTATTTTTAACCGTAAAAGTAATATAAGTCCTTCCACAAAAAAGCATATACTGCACTAGTGAGACCATGTCTAACCTACGCTTGTCCTATATGTAGTAGCACATACCTCACAAATTATGAACTTTTACAGACTATCCAAAACAAATCCCTTAAAATAGCTTACAACACACCGTTCAAAACAAATTAAAAAAAAATCCTTTCCCGCAGGGGGAACGCACAGGTAGATTTCGTGATGTTTAATTTTTTTTTCTCGAAAACGGTAACTTTTAGCGAAAAACTTTTCAGTTATTTATTTTAGACTTAAAAATGGCCTATCGATTAAAAATGTTTCCGACGGCAAGAATGTTCACCGGTTAGAAGTTATGATTTTTTTCGCGAAAAATTTTGGTTTTTCCCCCCTCCACTTTTAGTTAAAGTATTAATCTTATAGGTTTATAATTAAAAGTTGTTGGTATTCATGTATACTATGGGATAAAATTAGAACGGTTCGAATATCTTTCATGGAACGTGAATTTTTGAGGAAAAACTGATTTCACAAAAAGTGAGGCCCTACCGTCCCCTTTGGCCGGATTCCACCCGTTCACGAACTTAAACTAAGCTTACACCCAAGCAATTTTTGACCGCAGTTTGAAAGCGATCGGGGCAAAAATGCGACGGTGAGAGTGCCGCAAATTTTGGGAAGTGGAACCATACATACATATATATATTATATATATAAACTTTTTGACCAGTGGTCATTTCGGAATCAGGGGGTCATAACTAGACCTCCTATGAAGAAATTCTTTTAAAATTCGACAGTAGTCAAGAAACCAACAGGTAGATCGATTTCATCGAAATCTACCTTTTTTTTTTTTTTTTTATCGTTCGGAAGTCCCTTCGGATACCCCCCCGCGTGCCAGCGGGGGCGGTTATGTCGGGCTTGAACCGACTAAAACCGTACGCCGTCTCGGGTCTTCAGACGCCGGGGTGTAAGGTTGCCCATAGAGCATATCCCTCGCACCCCGACTGACCCTGGGCCATCTCCGGTTTCGAGATGGCCCCCTCGGGTTTGGGAACCACGGTGTCCCCGTCTTGCCCCGGTTTGGGGTCATCGAAATCTACCTAATGCTTCATTCTTATTTAAAGGCTCAGCAGTCCTTTACCCATACCAGTAGGCGGTAGCCTAAGTATCCCTCTATTTCAACATACGCGGGTGAAACCGCGTGGTGGTGCGTTAAAACTATGTATATTACTATGTATTATGTATATTATTATAATTGTGAAATAGTTTAATTACCAATAACTCTACTAATCATAGTTTTGTGAATATTGCACCTTTTTTTTATTTATTTTTTACGTGCGGAAATCCCTTCGGATACCCCCCCGCCGGACAGCGGGGGCGGTTATGTGAATATTGTACCTATAAAGTTTTACACAATATCTCTGGATCTTACCGTGCCAAGCCTCAAAAAATTTAGAAGGGTCTTTCGAGGGCTTATCCGGGGTGCCCGGCAACGGATACTTGGGGAGGACACCGTGCGGTTTTAGTCGATACACGACATAACCACCGCTGGCCGGCGGGGGGGTATCCGAAGGGATTTCCGCACATAACAAAAAAAAGGGTTGTCGTTGGTCGGTATCCACGTGTTGACTTTCGAGAATCTGATTAATCCAGGTTATGAATTATAATAACTATCCGAGGCGGCATTTCAGTGTATTGTTTCACGTTTTTCGTTTGATAAGATAGTGATTGATTTTTGTAGCTACCTCACGGTTTTATAATGTAATGTAATGTAATGGTAACCATTAACAACTATCCACAAATGACTTCTTTGCTGATTATTTGAATTTACCCAAAATTGTGGCGGTAGTATAATCAACCAGAGAAATATTCTTACTGTTGCAGTTTACAGTTTGTAAATTTAAAGAGATTTTGTTAATTTCAAGGTAATGTTCGTAAGTTTTTTTTCTGCAGAGTAAGTGTCCCAAGGCCTTTACTAAGTTCTTCGGGGCAGAAGCCCCACCTGCAAGCCGTTACACCTGCTGATTGAGTTCCAAGGCTCTGGCACAGGTTTTCTTCTTGGGATTGATTTGCAATATTGAATAACAATAAATTTTCATAATAGTATTCTAGAACCAGAACACAAGAGAGTGCTTTTAACTTTGGTTAAATACTAATCCATCTAATATTAGGTCGTTACATATGAAATTGGCGTTTTTCTTGAAGAAATTTGAGGGAACCCAATTTTCAGTACTAACATTTTTGCATTTTTTTAGGAATGACAAATCCAAATTTTATGATTCTTTTTGTGTATGAATGAGACAACATTAAGCTAACAAACAGCAACTTTTATTACTATTTTGAAAAGTGACAGCTGTTAAGTAATACGAAATTTATCATCAAAATGACATTTAGGAAGTACTGTTTTTGAGGATCGAATTAATTTATCAAGCGGCCAATAAAAACAAAATTTAATACAGAGTTGTAAAATCTTGAAATCAACTTATAACTCAAACAAAATATAAATAATGGAAATAGCTATTAAATTACAGGAATAACGAACTCATGAATTTGTAAGAAATTTTCGGCAATTTCATAGGTAAAGACCTATTATTATAAATTAGGTTAAATAGGTATACATTTAGTTAAATATTAATTTTTGGATATTCGTTACTCAATCAAGCTCAAACGACTGAACGGATCTATTTTGACACAGGGATAGATTGTAGTCTGGTGTAACACAAATAGGCTGCTTTTCATCCCCGGAAAAAGTTTCATAAGGTTTGCGGGAACGAGATCAGAATTTCACGCGCTATCGTATCGAGTGTGATATCAAATGAATGGGGCAAATATCCCAAGTTCAAAAGTCTCAATATATTATAATATTACGGAATATACAATTTTAAAGTATTGGATTGGATTGCAGTAGTATAGTATTGGACTCTCCTAATTGACACATATGAAAAGCACTATAAAATTCCGGAGGATGTTGGAGTTTCGTCATCTAGGCCTGACATATTTCTTTACTCGAAAACGATAAAATATGTGGTCCTTGTGGAACTTACTGTACCGTGGGAAACAAATATACCGAAGAATCACACAATAAAGAAAAATAAATACTATGATCTCACAAACGAATTAACCAAAAATGGTTACGTGGTTAATTTGTATGCAGTGGAAGTGGGAGCGAGAGGCATACCAGCAAAATCTCTCTATAACCTACTTAAAGATCTAGGCCTATCGAGAGCTACAATAAGCTTATTACTAGGACGAGTGTCTAAAGCGGCACTAGTACGTTCGCATCAAATTTGGTTAGGCAGGGAGGGAAACTTGGGTAGTGAAGTGAGTGTTGATGTATACATCAACAAAAGGGCCCCCTTCTAAACCTACACTTGGGTCGCAAGTCCCAAGCATTGTCCCGAGTTCCCAACTCAGCAACGCGATGGACCCAAATATCGGTCGGTCAGCGCCATCTGTAGTAGAGAGCCGGGATTATATATTACCTTTCTTTTTAAATAATGTTTTTAACCTTTCTGTAGTCTTGTTGCAATTTTGTAATCTCTATATATTACATTTTACAGTGATTGGGAAAAACTCCCCTCAAAATAGTGTGTCCGCGTTATCCTTTGCCCACACTGGAGGAATAGTTCATAATACTGGCCAAATTAACATTCATCCCAATTACGACAAGCCATCCTTCAACAATAAAGTTGCTGGTATGCGTACTTCTTCTTATATCACTTATATAGATAACGTAGTACCATAGCTAGTGCCAGTTATAACCTTGGTGATAACGAAATCGTCTGGCCTGCTGGATGGGGTGATACTGTAAGGGCAATCATTTATCTTACTAGCTATAGAGGGTGCATCCAGGTCTGTGTCTATCTTTGGCTATCCATTATGGACCCGTACAGCGATAAAGAGAAATATGCAGAATTCTTTAAAGCAGGCCTTTGTCGAAAGTTACGCTGTTTCAGAATAAATATCCGTTGGCCGATAGGTTTAAAAAAAAGAAAAAAAGAAAACAAATGTGTGGCACTTTGGGAGTGCCGACAGAAGTGAAAACTTGAACAATTACGTGTGTATTTTTTTAGTCGTCAACATCCGTCTCTGCCTACCTTCCTGCCTCTCTACTTTCCTCAGTAGTCACCCCTTCCCTCGCCCCTTACCTTCCTCCGTCCCTCTAGCTAAGCTAAATTGCTTATGTGAGGAGTGGCTTAACGAAGATAGTGTAATCCGAATCCGGGAGTTCACGGGTCCGAATACTCCCCGTATTCGGACCCGGGACCTCCCGATTGTAAGACCGATTTCTTAAGCACTAAGTTTGTGGTGGTGAAGTGGGGAGGTTAGACGGCAGTCGCTCCCATAAATGCCGCAAAAGCCAAATCTCAGGAAGGAGAAAAAGTAAACAGATCCCGGGCTTTGAGATGAAAACCTTCGATGCAAGGGAACTACGCTAAGATGATGATGATGGTATCTTTTTTTTTATAATGGACACGTCAATATGACTTTATCTTAAGGTAAATTCGAGGCTAAATTACAAAAGACCTCAAATACACCAGCCACAATCTCCAGTTTAGCAGCTGAATTCACTGAGTACAGAACCTTCGTCACACAAGCACTAAAATTGCTACAGCAGCAGATGGAGGCCTTTCTTCTTTGACTCCAATTGCATAAACCAGAAAGTTGAATTACTCACATCTAACTTGACCAAATTATACGATTTGCATGCACCTACACGCAAAATCAAGGTTAAACATCTACCATCGCCTTGGCTGACGGACGATATAAAAGCACTAATTTCCAAAATGGCTGCAGCAAAGTCAAGATACAGAAGTCGTCCCACGGAATCGAACCGGTGCAAGTATGTAGCCATTCGAAATCACTGCAGTAAGGTGTGTAGGAATGCTCAGCGCCAACATATCCACAGCTCTGTTGAAAACGGGGACCCAGCTCATGTCTGGAAATTCTTAAGGTCATTGGGAGTCGGTAAATCTCGGCAAAACGCTATTTCTCAAAATATAGATATTAATTCTCTAAACCAGCATTTCTCTGCTCCGTCGACTTTTGACACTGCAACTAAAACTAAAACCATAAATTATATTTCATCAATTGCTACTCTCGACTGCTCTCCATTCTTCTTTACACAATTCACTTGTTGTGATGTTGAGAGAGGCATAATGTCGATCACCTCCAATGCTGTAATTGCCGGAATACCAGTATTATTTTTGCGGTTACGCACATAGCTCCATAAGTTCTTGACATTCTTTTTAATGTTATCTTCTACGCTAGTGATATAATTTATGTTTTTTTTTTGCATTGGACCTGGAATCGACGCCTAAGATATGCAAATTGTTCATAATCTGATATACAGTTATACGTTTTCCATTTAATCCAAGCTCACTTTTTGTTTTTAAAAATGCGTATAAGTGAATTTGAGAACCATACAGGGAATCTAGTTGATTTGGGACGAGACACGGGAGTGTGACTTTTAACGAACCCATAAATAACGTCATTGAATGCAAAAACGCTGCTTTCAGCAGATAGATCATTTAAGGCATCCATCCAGTCAACATCAAGTAAGTCCTTGTTGATTTTTTCGTAGTCTGCTTTATAATAATTATATTTTAGTAAGCAAGTTTTAATCTCCGAATAAATAGAAAATATTTACATTTTGATTTTCTATCGTCTTATGTAGAAGATTAAAGTGGGCAGCGTAGGTTTCTTGTAAGATTTTGGGGGAATATACACTGCACTTATAAAGCAGTTTTCATGATTTAATCCAGGAAGCTTAACACGTACGTGTTCAATGTTTGGCGTAATTGGTTGTTCCGGGGTTACAAGAGTAGATTGTATTTTTTTTAAAACAGCTATAAGGACCCCTCCGCCTTCTTTTTTATTTGCAGCAAGTCGATCACGGTCACATCTGTAGACTATGTAGCGGTCATCAATGAACTCGCTATCAAAGATTTGCGGAGTTAACCATGTTTCAGTAAGAATCACTATATCATAACAGTTGGCTAATATATTCATACTTAAAGTATTAAGTTTGGTGCGAATACCCCGGCAGTTCTGATAATAAACAACCATTTTATTCATTAGAAACACAGAAATAACAAAATAGGATTACTGTATTGTATTTGGAGGACCAGAATACATGTGTTCGCACTAGAGAGTTAAAGTCCAGACTATACATAATGTTACATAATAACAACGAGACTTTTAGTTTGATTGGAACAGATTGAGTACAAAATTTATATAAAATATAAAATTCCAATAGTGGCATAAAGTATGTGAGACAAGATATTCCTACAAGTATATGGTAAAAATAAGAATAAACATAATAAATAAAGCCTGGGTGTACATAAAATGTCGAGGTAATGTCACAACTACCTTCCATGTAGCATTTGAAGCAATATTTATCTATATAGTAAAAGTAGCCATAGTATACAAACCATGATATAAGTACAAGTAATCTCATAATAACGTAATAATTATTTATTTTGCCTATTTGATAGTAAAGCATTTTATACCTGTGTAAAAGTGTTATATAAGTAAATGCGTTCATACAACAAGCATAGAAAGATACATAATGCAATATATGAGTAAGTAAAAAGCATATGCTATACTCACAACTATTTTTCACACCTATAGTAACAAGAGAAGCTATATGCCTATGAAAAAGAATTGTATATAAATAAGAATAAGGATTTGTACGAAAAAAGTATGCAATTATACAAAACAATATAGGGAAAGAGCTCACACTATACTTATGATTAGATTTCGTAAACAGTTTACAAAGGGAGACTATAGATAACTGAGCCCGTAATAATATTATGTACTTAAATGAATTAAAACTATTCACGCCTCGAAGCTCCTGTGCCTGGTTTAATTTTATTGATGTCTTGTATGGAACGTATGGCCGTAGCAGGGGTATTGTCGTTTTCACGCACAAGGATAGTAGCATGCTTGATCCACACGTATTTGTAATTATTTTTTCGAGCAGTATCACGCGCTGCCCGAAATAACAGTTTGTTCTTGATTGTTAAATGTTCATTTACATAGATTAGTTGAGATGGCCCGGTAATTCCAATTTCATCAGTTTTAATACCTTTTTTTAGCCGTGCTGCACTCAAAAAGTTATCTCTCAGTATACGCGAGCTAAGTTTGACTACTATATTTTTTGGTGTTTTTGTATTTTGTGCATGTGGGACACGTTGAATAGCAAGTATATCTTTCTGTTGCAATGAACAATTAATTTTTGAGGCAATTAACTCCACGAGCGTAATCAGATTTTCCGAGCGCTTTTCGGGAACATTACAAATCTCCAAATTGCACTGTCTGGCTTGCTGTTCTAACACATCAATTTTCGCTTCTAGACCCACAATTGTTGAGTTAATGACTTCTGTATTGGAGGTTTGTTTAGACATGGATTCAACTCGTGTATTTAGCTCGTGTTGCTGGTTAGACGTGTATTGAACAGACTCTTGTAAAGAAGTGCCTCACACGACAAATTTTTGTGTTTTTCATTTAGAGTAAGGATTTGTTTTTCTAGTTTAGTGTGTTCTAACCGCAGCGAGTTAATCTCATTTTTTATATCGGAAGTAGTTTGGGTGACTGTTGCCAAATCTGTTTTAATATTTATTATGTTATCACAGAGCTTAAACAAGGCGGAGTCGAAGGAACATCTCATCTCATCAAATTTCTTATTAATTTCCTGAGTCAGGGTGTTAATTGCACTTGTAACCTCAGACCCTAGCTCCGGTTGTTTTCTTTTTCTCTGTGTAAGATTGTCACCGGTCCCAGACAAAATAGTTAAGTTTGGTGACAAAAAGGACGTAGATGGTGGAGAGCGCTGCATAATAATAGCTATTGAGAAATGAGCCTTATAATTTAGTATTCAGGGTTCAACTTCGTTTACCAGCTCTTTTATAAATAGTTTGTGCGTATACAGGTCGAGAATTTCGCACCGCGCCTCTCACTAACCGTGGCTCAGCGGCATCAAGGACGACGTCCGCACGAGAAGGCGAACCGAACCTCGTCGGCGGCGGTGCAATTTTTCTAAGTTTCTTATATGTAATTAATAGTTTCTACTCACTAGCATTGATGAGCGGGACGGAGTTATACCTAATTAAAGATGGCGACGGCTTCTTATGGGCACCTCCGCAAGATGGTAAGAGAGGTACCGAGTTTCTAGACACTAATTGGCAAGTCAATGTAAAATAAATTATTATTAAAAATAGAAATAACTTCGACAGGGGTCCACTCACAGTAAAGTTCACTGGACGAATGAAAAATGAAATGTATTTCAAACAAATGATACTCCTCCGAGACCGTTTGACCGATCTCGACCAAATTTGCCACGGTGATCATGTAGACATTACTGAGTGTCGTAAGGGGTCAAATGTCCAGATCGGTCTTACCATCGAGGAATAAACACCGAAAATCCAAATCAATGGAAAAAGTCGACCGGTCACGTTGACCTATTGTTGGATAGGCAAATCTCGCTACGCTTAAGTTTGAGTTGATTGCCAAGCTGGCAACCGTCCTAGTTTAATATTACGTGGGGGAAAAAATTGTCCCTTGGCATAAATGTGAAGATGTTTAAAAGTTTGTTACTCAATCACGCTCAAAAGTCTGTAAGGATCTGGCTGAAATTTTGTACAGTGATAGATTATAGTTTGGAATAAGATATACGCTTTGTTAATAACAACATGTAATTTATAAACAATCCTTTCTTATTCACCTCAAAGTAAGATTAAGAATCTGTCGCCAATCAAACGTTACGGAAAAAAATAGTTCGTAATGCACCTGAATTTTCTATTAATATTAGATTAATTAAATTAATCTAATGATAATATTTCAGTAATGGTTGCAAATACTTGACGTTGATTTTAGAAGGGATAGTGATAATATGCTGCTTATCACTCTCTTAGCTGTTTGCACTGCGGCTGTTGCTGGTAAGTTGGTTAAATATCTAGGAAACTAGGGTTTCGTATAAATTGTTAATAAAAAAATCAAACCTACTTCAAAAACCAATAACGCACTAAGACAGGCATTGAAAAAAGAAAAATAACTCAATTTCATATTTATTTCAAAAGACAAAAATAAGTGAAGTCGGTGCCAAACGTCTACCCGCAGTACACGCACGTGTTTTCCTGTTTGAGTTGTGTTCCTGGAAACGTGGAGACTCACCCACGCTTACAACATCATCGCTAGCACGGAGAGAAATGCCTACCCTACATACCTTGTTAATACCTATTTGGCTTGGCACCGACTTCAATCAAAATGTCTTACGCGTATTTTTGTCTTTTGAATTAAATATGTAATTAATTTTTTTAGTGCCTGTCTTAGTGAGTGTTTGGCTATTGAAGTCGGTTTTATCTTTTTATTAAGATTATAGTTATTTTTCATTTTTTAGATAACGTAACTTGTTTTTCCAATTCCAATAAACTTCATAAGGGCCCACCCGGGAGTGAAGAATTTTAGTATCGGTTCATAAACGACGGACATTTATACCGAACATGTAAACTGAACTGTGAACCCATCACGGGCGTAATGTTATGATATTTAATAACATAAAAAATGCTTAGTTACACGATAGCAGCAATCACGGTTCATTTGCTGGCATTTATTGAAGAGTTCCGTGGTCTGTCTTCGAAACTTATCATCAGACTTCAAGAACTTTAAATGGGACCACCTGGAACGTATACCCTGGAACTTTGCAGATCGGTTAAGGCGTTTTTGAGTAATAAAAATAAAAGGAAAACATACGTAAAAAAAGATGCCGATGAATTGAGAAACTTCCTCCTTTTTGGGAGTCGGTTAAAAACTAAAACTTTCAAACAGAAGATTACACGTCCGACCATGTGAAATAACAACAAATAAAATAATTCAGTGAAATTTTTAAGCAATTAGTATGCTTACTTTAGATTTACTTTGCTTGCTTATAGATTTAGATCGGAAAAAGAGAACATCTAGGACGGGACTTGAACCCACGAGCAGTCCTTTACAGGGGGAATGCTCTGACCAAGTCAGCCACCTAGACACGTTCCAGATATTCGAAATTCTCCGAAATATTATTTACGTCTCTTTTTTTTTATACCACTAAGGTGGCAGACAAGCACACGGCCCACCTGATGGGAAGCGGTTACCGCGGCCTATGGACGTGTGCAACACCAGTGGCGCGCTACCGACCCCGTAAAGGAAAGGGGATGGGAAAGAAGTTTGGGAGAGGATGGGAAAGGATTTTGGGAGGGAATGGGAAAAGAGTTTGGGCTCCGGCACTCTCACTCACCAAACGGAACGCAACAGTTCAAATACTGTCACTTGGCGTCGATATTCGGTGAGAGGGTTGTGCTTCCCCGGTCGAGTCGGCCCATTCATGCAACGGCCAAAATGACTGTTGCTTGACTCTACCACTCTAATTAAGGCGACACTGGAGTCATCTACCGTAATTCTTGCGAACAACGGAAACAATAAATGACTTTATAATCATGTTCAAAGATTGGACATAGTCCTCACCACAGCACCCGATCGTCGGCCTTCCGCATCGAGTATAACGCAGTTACGTTTTTCAGAACATCAGTTTACCGATTCACGGTCTCTACTCTAGGACCCATTTTTTTAAACTAGGGATTCAGCAGATGTGGCTAGCCCATTGCCACTTCAATTTGCTGCGAGTAGTATTAGTAACTCCAGTTTTCCAAAAGCAACGTTATGTTTGTCCCTTAGTCCAGTTGAGTACAGAGCTATCAGCGAGAAAGCGACTTGCACTTGACCGGATTTTTAAACGACTTCAAAAAGCCTCTAAGGTTCTATGTTCGTCTCTATTTATTTTTTAGGGGCTAGGATTACCCGAACAACCAAAAAAAATTGATAGACCGTCACCTTAAATGATAAGTAAAATTAGTTGACAAACACGTAACAAATTCTAATGGAATATCTAATTTCAAGATTATATATAATAATACATAACTATAAAATCCAACATATATCTTTGTATATTATAAAATTGTAGATTAGTTATGTCTGTAAATTTTAAATATTAAAAATAACTTGATCTAGAATGATTCTGAGCACAAAAAATCTGTTTTTTTTGACGCAAAAACAGACTTGTTTGATTAAAATTAGTTAAGTAGAACCGGATATAGGATCAAAAAAGCGGTCAAGTGCGAGTCGGACTTGCCATGAAGGGTCCCGCAGCAGCAAGTAACATAATAATGCTATTTTTTAAATTTTATATTTGAGTTGATTGAATGAAAGGTAAATTACGTTTTACGATTTATGACGAATTAAAAAAAAATTACTTACTAGATCTCGTTCAAACCAATTTTCGGTGGAAGTTTACATGGTTTTTTTTTTTTTTTTACGTGCGGAAATCCCTTCGGATGCCCCCACGCTGGCCAGCGGGGGTGGTTATGTCGTGTCTCGACTAAAACCGCACGGTGTCCTCCCCAAGTGTCAGTTGCCGCTCACCCCGGGTAAGCCCTCGAAAGAAGAACCCCAGGGTTGCCAGCGGACTTTGGCCGCCACCGCGTCCTCGCCTTGTGGGGTCGGGTTTTATCCCGCTTCGGTGAGTTGGCAGGAGTGTGTAGGGTACACACGACACGCCTCCGCCACGGCCTGCTTCTGTAAGGACGGTGAGTCGGCCAACTGCCGTCCTCAGGCCCCGATCATGGAGGTCGGTAGTCCCGGGCGTAGATGAGTCTGCGGCGTCCGCGCCGCAGACTGCGAAACTCGGGGGGCGGGGTTCTCTCCCGCTCCCTCTCCACCGTCTCTTTCGCGCACATTACCTGCTCGCAGAAAGAGGCGGCGGCGTGCCACTTGCTCCCGTCAGAGACCACGGCCCTCACCATGGTCTCCAACGAGAGAACGTCCACGCCCAGGACCGCAACGAGATCCTGGCGTTGACTCGCCCACGCAGAGCACTCCACCAACGTGTGGAGCGCCGTGTCTTCGCCAGGATCCTCGAAGTGCTGGCACTGCGGCGTTGTCTCCCGGTGGATGCGCCATAGATACTTACCGAAACACCCGTGTTCGGTAAATATCTGGCACATCCGGTAGGAGAGGTCCCCATGGTCCCTCTCCAACCACTTCATGATCGGTCTCACCGCCGCAATGGTGGATTCCCCCCACCTTGGATGCTCAAGTCGCACCCTCCATGTCTCCATGAGTTCCTGGTGGAGCAGGGACCACTGAGCCCTGATTTCTCGGGGCTCCGGCCTATGGCCCCGCTCCAGCGCCTCCTTGCGCCACTGGTATAGCAGCTCGCTTCCAGGTCCCATGGAGGGGTCCCGGCTAGGAGACATGCCGCCTCGACGGAGATCGTGCGATACCCCCTGATGACTCTGAGGGCCATCGCCTTTAACGGGCTGTTTAGAGCAGCCACGTTGCGGGGCGCCAGAGTCTCCGCCCATACGGGGGCCCCGTATAGGGCCATGCTTCGCACGATCCCCAGGTACAGTCTCCTAGTGGGGGCGTTGGGTCCCTTAACATTGGGCATCAGCCGCGATAGCGCTGCCGCAGCCCCCCTAAGTTTCGGGACCAAACTTCGGAGATGTGGTCCGAAGTCCCATCGGCTATCGAGTACGAGCCCAAGGTACTTCATCGTGGGCTCGATGCCGATGCTTACGCCCCCAACGGTTATGCTGGTTCCCGCAGGAGGCGCCCTCCGAGGCCATAGCCTCGGATTTGTGGAGAGCCACCTCGAGTCCCAGCCGCCGTATTCGACCCACGACTTGAGCAACCCCTGCCGTGGCCTTTAGTGCCGCGCTTCGGTACGCTGCTCCACACGCCATAACGAGGGTGTCGTATGCATAGCACACTATGCTGACACCCTCGAGCAACGTACCGCGCAGCACCCAGTCGTATCCGATGTTCCACAGGAGTGGCCCTTGGACCGACCCCTGTGGAACACCGCACGACACTTCTCGCCGCCCTGGCCCTAGCCAGCTCGGGTAAACTATGGCCCTCTCGGATAGGTATGCCTCGACAATGCGGCGGAGGTAAGGAGGCACCCCGTGATACACGAGCGCCTCCCTAACGCAGCTCCAGGGTAGGGTGTTGAAGGCGTTGGCGATGTCGAGAGACACCGCCACCACCACCCCACCCCGCGAGACTACTTCCTCCGCCAGGCGCCTAACGCGCATGATCGCTTCCACGGTGGAGCGCCCCCGGCGGAAACCGAATTGGTTGTCCGCCAGATCTGGCCCCACGTTCGTGAGATGCTCGACGAGGCGCTCTGCAATAATCCGCTCAAAGAGCTTGCACACCTCGTTGAGCAACACGATCGGCCGGTAACCGGATGGCTGATCCGCCGGCCGCCCCGCCTTCCGGATAAGGACCAGTTTCCCCGTCTTCCACGCCTTTGGAAACTGGCCCCTTTCGAGGCATGCGCTAAAGAGCGCCACCAGTCGAGGCCCTAGTTCCTCAAGGGCCAGGACCCATGCTCGGCCTGGAATGCCGTCGGGTCCGGGGGCAGTGCATTTCCGGGCTTTAAGCCGGAGCACTGCTACCCCCAGTTCACTCTCCCTGACTTCGGGCACATCGCTCTCGCTATTATCAGCGTCAGGCGCATGAGGCGGAGCCATACGCGGAGGTACATGTTCCTCCGCTCTCGCTGGGAACAAGGAGCCCAGTATCCCCTCCAGCCACTCCGGCTGGAGGCTCTGGGTCAGTAGAGGCGCCCTTGAGCGGATTTTGCCCCTGTACGCAAGGTAAGGGCGCCCCCATGGGGTCTGCTCCAGAGACTCCAGCAGCTTTTCGCGGGCCCGCCGTTTGGCCTGCTTAATGGCTACCTGGAGGGTCCTCTTGGCCCCCTTGTACGCCTCATATAGCTCCGCCTCTCGGGCTGCCGCATTGTCTGGGCGGCGACGCCTCCGGCGAAACCTGGTGTACTGGCGGCGAGCGGTCACGCAGGCTGCTCGCAGCTGTGCGATCTCCGTTGACCACCAGTACACCTGTTTCTTTGACGGGCCGGGCTTAACCCTAAGCATCGCCGCATCGCAGATATGCGAGTTGGCTCTCCGGAACCATTCGGCCTGACAGACATGACGAATCTATAAGGGTTCTGTTTTTTGCCATTTGGCAACGGAACCCTAAAAACGATAAACGATTTCCATGCGGGCGTAGCCGCGGGCATCAGCTGGTTGCTGATAAAATTGGAGCACAACGTATTTGGGTATAAATAGGCTTCTCGTACGAGTTATTATTACTACACGGGTTGAAGTAAAGGACCTAACAATATGCATCTGATTACCGTTTTGGCTGTTTGCATTACGGCTGCTGCTGGTAAGTTAGATAAAATGTTACTAGAGATAGAGAGAGAAAAAAAGAAATACCCTCTATTGGGTCTACAAGCTATGTGGTTTTGTAGTTTGTGTGAGTACATTTTGGAAGTGAGTTTAGTAGTTTATATTGGTCTGGGTGTTTTATAAATATAACTATACTATGATGTACGATGAGTTGGATGAGTTCCAGCCACCGGAACAAGCCGGGTTTTGAAAAGGCCACAGCATCGTAGACTGCATCCATACTGTTTGGCAAATTGTATAGAAGACTGAATTGTATACTAGTTCCATGGGACAAATTGACGAGAACGACCCGTATAATCAGCCGCTGTGAATGGCTTTTGTGGACTACTAGAAAGCCTTCGACTCTATCGAGACCTGGGCATAGATTAAATAGTTACTACGTAACTGATACTTTACTCAGTAGAAAAATTCCAAAACCTACTGCTATAATAGACTACTCCGTCGCATCAGCAACCACTGCATGCTAAAATGTGCCTAAATGCTTAAGCGTACAGTTGAGATTGCTTCGCACCGCGCGATCCCACAGCAATCGCAGGGCTGCCTCTTTGATAAAATTAAATTAATATAACTTTTTGTGTCTATGTTATTGATAACTGTGAATATATTCTGACTACTTCTAAAATTGTATCGTTTTTAAAATATTTTTTTATAAATTGGTGCTGACTGATACATCTAGAGAAAACATAATTATAGAGGTCAGTGTGTAGGTAAAATAAATAAAAAATCTTTAAAAGTTTCATGTGTTTATTTTATATAATATTTTATCAATTTCTTACCCTTTCTAAATTCTCGGTTATGAAATTTTAATGTAGAAAACATTCTGAATCTAATAAATTTTATATCTGCGCCTTTGATGGTAATGGCTGATAGTATATTAATATTCGAATATTTGGTTTGTGTTGATATTTCCTTAGATTCTGGTTCAGTACTGGCACTTGAAGAAGTTGGTAGAGATGGCAGCAGTTTTGTAGGCAAAGCGTCATATCGTAATTGTGGTTTATGAATAATCACCGACTTTTCAAAATGAAGACAACACACATAATGACTTCTTGGCTTGGTGTCTGGCCTTGCTAAATCGGGCTTGCCAATCAATTCAGCCCATGTTTCACGCCTAAAAAAAAAATGGACAGATCTAAGGAAGGAGATGGGTACCTAGATAAGACAGACGGACAGACACACAGACATGACGAATTTATAATAGATCCCAAACAAGGCATTCCTAATATTTAATCTTATGAATAAATAATACATTGAATGATTATTAACATTTATCAATTTATTAATAACTAACACGGGGCGAGCTCAAGAATTATTTGACGATATCATGGAAAATGAACCCTTTGCAATATAATTATTTTTTATAACTTCAAACATCTTTAAATTAATTTTTCTTTACATAAACATTTACTTATATATTTTTTACAAATCGCATAAAACCGAATCATCCTTGTATGTTTGTTTACGCTAACAGCGCGACAAGTTGAGACAGGTTGCCGCGCCGCGCGACTTGTCTTGGAAGTTTCGTAGGTAGGTCTGCGCGACTGTCCGTCAAATATTATCAAAATTTTATTTTGATAATAATAGCGTTTTAAACGTTGTTAAAATAGTGTTTAAGGTAAGTATGACGTTTCTATGTAACAAAAATATGTAAATCTGTGTCTGAAAGGCAAGCTAATCATGTATCATCTAGACTAGACCTATTAAAAATAATTTTGAAACGACAAAAAACAGTAATAGTTTATCACTTACCTTTCTTCATTGACAGGTAAATGGAAAATATGTTAGGTGTTTATCCCTTCTTTTACTTGATTTGCGCCCATCTATAGCACAGAAGGCACCAGACGGCATCGTAGGTACGCGTATGAACGGAGCGATTAAAATTAAACAGCTTGCGTGCGCTTCACTAGCGAAGACCGCACTGAAATTTGGTCCGCAAACGGCCCGAGGCCGCTCGGCTGGGCGGTAGGTAATTATAGCGCGCAAGTATATGGAGTGAAGGAGGCCTGACCTGGGCGGTTCTGTCCAGAACCGCCCAGGTCTCGATCGTGTCAATCGTCGGTCGTGCAATAGTGTCGTATCGATTGGCGATATATCGAGGTGATAAGATGTCTGTATGATTCTGCCACCATTTCCGCCGAGATCCAAGACCAGAAGACGAACCTCTAACCTATATAGCGTGGAGTGAGACAGGGTGATGTCACATCCTGTCTCACTCCACCATCACTTGATTCATTGATTGTACGTATGTATTCACAAATGAATGTATCTATATATGTTCATCCAGATTCTGGACAATAAACTACCGTCGTAACCCACTACATATCACACAAGCCATTAAGCTTGGCTGGGGTTAAGGGAAATCCTTGTAATTTCGGTTAATAATGTTCTCTAAAATAAATAATAGTTTAAAAAGATAAAAACACGCTTTTTATAGAAAACGTAACGAAAAAAATAGAAAATAAGTTTTAATAAATTTAAATTAAGAATAGTGTTAAAAATTTCAATAAATATAAATTAATAATAGTGTAAATTAAAAAAAAATATTTTAGATTAAAAAAAGCGTGGGGTGCTTGGGTCAATAGATATAAATATTTTATTGACAGACATGAGTAGAGTGATTATCATTTTGATAATATATTAAAAAGCACCCCACGCTTTTTTAAAATAAAATATATTTTTTTTATTTACACTATTATTAATTTATATTTATTGAAATTTTTAACACTATTCTTAATTTAAATTTATTAAAACTTATTTTCTATTTTTTTAGTTCGGTTTTTTATAAAGTGTGTTTTTTAGTTTTTATAACTATTATTTATTTCCTACTTTTTAGTTTTGTTTATTCATAAATAAATTAACACGCTGCTGTTGCCACCTATTTCAGAGTTTATAATGTGACATTATTCGCTACTACTACGTGATACAAAGTTGACGGGATAGATGGCGCTGTTATCAAATATTTATTAATATTTTGAAAAATGGAATATTTTTATCAAATTAGTGTATTGTCATCGTTCCTCGATAAATCTACAAAGTTTAAACGAAATCTGGCCGTTTAAAGTGGGTCAAAATCGCACCTAAAGGAGACGGTTACAAACAAACATACAAACAAACATACAGGTGAAGCTAATAAAAAGCGTATAAAAAAGGATTTTTACACAAAAAAATAAGGAAGCAACCCTAATAGTCTTCTTGTCCGTCTGTCTATCTATCTGTTTGTTTGTTGAGAACTTTTTCTCAGGAACGTGTAGTAGTAGGCAACTCCCAGAAACTATGAAAAAATCAAACTTCAAAATCAACGCAATAAAAACATACACCCCTTTGTCCAGCAATAGTAGTTCCTACGCAATTTTATGATTAGTAGTTTCTTGCGAAATTTCATGATTCCAAACTCAACGGGGTAGTTTCCGTTGAGTTTCCCTTGCGAGTATCTAAATATCAGCATATATTTCAAATGTGTTTATATTACAGGCTATCCCCGCTATATTCTCAGGCCGTTAGTTCATATGTAGGCTTTCGTTTACCGATTCAAAATTTCTACTCGCTAGCAGACATTCGTTCTTCAGCATATATGGCCAGTGCATTGTAGCTTCATTTGCTCGTTCTATGACTATATACTATCCGGAAGACCACTTTTCAAATTGTATTCTTTAAACAAACCTTTTAGTTTGAGGACTAGTCCATCCACAGTATTAGTGTTCACATTTCGGCGCTTTAAGTTATATCAGGCAAGGAGCTCTGGTGGTAGAAACTCTTCCGCAATTAGTAAACTAACCGTGATTTATGTCGATGTATTTCATAAAAATTGAAAATAAAGCAATACAGAAAGTGAATAATGCACTCGCGTCAAAGAACACAGCTGATGAAAAAATTTGACGCTTAAGAAAAGCTACTACTTTGTGAGCCCGTGCAACAGGTGACCAGATATACCACTAGCTTTTGGGGTTCAGTCATTCACTAATTAAAATCAAGAAAAAGCAAAATACAACAATACATCAAGATACTATATAAATTCAACATTGTTCGGGTACTTTCAGTTAACTTACACTTGAAACTAAGAAACTACCACCATCTTCAGTGTCCCCGTGACTATGGCTGCTGAAAAGCGACCGAAATTTAGGGATCAGTTCCCGTTAAAAATAGAAAGTTATCATAATAAATATGTATTATTTTTAGGAACTCCAGCAACCGTGTAGACGTCGCCTGCGAGGATTCTAGGCGGATCAGTCACTACGATTGACAGATGGCCTTCACAGGCTAATATTATGTTTGCCGCAAATGGAATTACCTTTTATCAAAGCTGTGGTGGTACTATCATCAACAACAGATCTGTTTTAAGCGCTGCCCATTGCGTCCGCACAACAAGCACGTAAGATACTTGTACTATAATAAATGCTAATATAGGTAATATATTTTACATTTACTCATATATCTTTTTTTTGTTAGCCCACAGCCAGCTAATAGGTTCCGCCTCCGTCTTGGTTCAACTTGGGCTAACAGCGGAGGAGTTATTCATAACGTTGCCAGCCACATCATTCACCAGAACTGCAACATTTGGAGTCTAGACAGTGATGTTGTTATTTTCCGCTCCGCTTCCACCATTATTTATAGCAATTTAATCCGTTAAGGAAATATTGCTGCCAGTAACTACCGGCTTGATGACAATCAAGTAGTTTGGGTAACTGGCTGGGGCAGACTATCGGTAAGTTTATCAAGGATGTGTAAAGTTTGATATAATAGCAAATATTCTAATTATTATAGACCTAATTTAATTTAACATACTTTTGTTGGTTATTTTATATTATTTTTATGTTATATTTTATGTTATTTTATATTTTATATTTGATGTTTGGAAAATACTTTTTACGTGCGCTGTGTCGGACTCAAAAAATCCTTGCCAACTAAAAACCTCCTCTGGCATCGATCTCAGTCACCTCCCTGGTCCCGCCGTTAGGTATTACTTCGAGGAGGGAGGGTGTATGTATGCTTATGCTTTTTCTTCTGTTTCCCTGGCTTTCACTCCTTCACTGCTCAGCATTCCGTTGGAGTCACGCCTGCTCCCGCTCTATGCACCGAATCCGTCGCATTAGTGCTTGTTGCCTCCCAGGATGCATTCGATGAAAGCATACATGCTACCAAAGATTCTGGTCGAATTTCCTCCATAAGGGTAGGCTTTCAAATACTTCATGCTATCATGAAACAGGGACACGCAAAAACCACGTGCTCCGCATTTTCACTTACTCCGGGACAGGTAGTGCACTTTGGGGAAGTGTCATGTTTAAATCGATGAAGATATTCCCTAAAGCACCCATGCCCAGATAACATCTGGGTCAGATAATAATTGATCTCCCTATAGTCTGGCTGTTAACTATGCCTATCCAGGAGGGAAAAAGGCGTGAGTATATGTATGTATGTGTTAATTCAGACTATAATCTATCCCTAAACTGACTTTCAACCAAGGAAAAAAGGTGTGAGTATATGTATAAATTTCATACTCTTATGGCGCTTCAATGACAATACATTTAAATATAAGTATTGTTATAATCTTAACTGAAGTATTCGATGTTTATTATATACTAGCTATACCTGTGACTTCATTCACGTAGATTTGGATCTAGGCTTTAAGTTTTTTTGTTCGGAGCATCTATTTTGCATCATGCTTTAAGCACTTTTTTTTGTGATTAAGCATTAGTAAACATAGTACAATCCCATCAAAATAACTAAGTCGTCTCAGATTTTAACCACAAACAGAAAAAAATTAAAATAATGATTTTATACATATGAATTTAATAAAAATAAACTGTAATTTTAATAATACCTGACTGTGGAAAACAGATACTATATATACTACTATATACAGACTTATCTGAACATAAAAAAGCGCATCATTCTTATTTAGTCACATTACAGAAAAAAACATATTTCATTAAATTCATGGTAATGTAACATTTTCAACTGGTTTATAAAAATCATTATGGCAGTTCATATAGTTAGATAAATCTTTAAATCTAATATATAGAGAAATTGATAAAAGTAATGTCTACTATAGTAGATAGCGTCAAATATACTAATACTGAATATGCAAAAGTAGCAGTCAGTTTGTCAAATTAAAAATCGACAAGATGCAATATCTCGACCTCGTAGCAAAAAACCTTATAAAAAGGCAAGTGTTGCGTACCCTGTGATAGACAACATTATATTTTGTGTCCTTTAAGGCTTTATGAGAAATGGCCCTGCTTCAGAACAACTTCGTCAGGTGCTAGTTTGGACCATCAAGCAAGCTGTGTAACTAACGTTATGGCGGTGGTATTACCGCTGCAATGATGCGCAGCAGTTGGCTGTATGTAGGTGGCCGAGGAAATAGTGCCCAGATATCTTAAGGACATTATGTTTTCCTTTTTATAAGAACATGTGGCATGAAAATCATCAGAGCCAATATTGAATAAATAATATTCTAACCCCATTTTTCAGGCCACTGGTCCTGCATCTGATCAGCTTCGTGAGGTGCAAGTCTGGACTGTAAACCAATTCGTATGTAGTCAGCGTTATGGCAGTACTACTATCACTGCCAACATGCTGTGCACCGGTTGGTTGGACGTGGGCGGCCGTGACGCGTGCCAGGGTGACTCCGGTGGCCCAGTCTTCCACAATAACGTAGTTGTTGGTATCACATCTTTCGGTAACGGTTGTGCTCAGGCTTATTACCCCGGTGTCAACGTACGTGTATCCAGCTTCACTTCTTGGATCCAAAGTAACGCTTAAGCTCTCGCATACTTCAATATTCTAATAATGCACTGAGAAAATGTATTTTTAAATGTCTGGTGACAAAATTCTATTAATAAAGTAGTTATGACATGAAAATGTAGTTCTCATTTGAAATAATGCAATTTTGAATTTTTCCTGTAAATGTAAGTTGGAAAAGTGAACGTTTAGGGCTGGACTTGTACGCGTCAGTCCCTTTCTAGGGGACATACTCTGACCATATCTGCGTAATATCTGGGACGTGTCTAGGTGGCTCAGTTGGTCAGAGCATTCCCCCTGTAAGGGACTGGTCACGGGTTCAAGTCCTCTTTTTCCGATCGAAATCTTTGGAAAAAAGTAAGCATACAAAATGCTTAAAAATGTAATACATTTGTTTTTTTCTATATACCGGATGTCTATAAAAGAACTCCGGGGTTTTAAAAATTCATATCTCACTAACTATAAAAGATAGCAAAATTTAGTCGATTTCTCTGAAAAGAGTAGCTCAAAAAGTTTTACTCATACCAATTGGGAATGTTTGTATCAACTGTTGGCGGCGCTGCAGGGCGTTGACCTTGAAATGACGTCGCGAAATTTGAATGTAACAGGGATAGTTGAATTTAAGGTTTATTATAAGTTACAAGTTATTAGAAGTTAGTAGTTGGTTTATAACATGAGACTAGTTTTACCTTTCATATATTAAATGTTATAAATTGTATGTGATCTCAAGGGTGAGTACGCATAATTTTTATTAAGATTGAAGTTAAGAGATGTGAAGACGTGAAAGACGTGGAGGAATCTGCACTTAGATCTGCCTGTATCCGCCCGGCGTGTCGCGCTGGCTCCAACCGCTGCGTGACTCGCTCGGCGGACCAACGGCTCAGTACCAGAGCTATGCACTTGTGGTAGCGATACAGAAAATTAGGGGCTCGCAAAACCGCTGCACCGTAATTTATAACGTCGGCTGAAAGAAGCGACTTGGTGGGAGTTCATAGATAATGAGCCACAGCCGATAGGGTTGACCACAGCTAACATAGACAGAGTCGATGAAAGTATACAGATAATATTAGTAGACTATGAATCGATATCAACTAAGGAATCGACTACATATTCCACTAATATTCTTAAAAGTACAATGTGTATTGTTACAATACCCCGTCCCATCAGGAAGAATTTCTGTTATTCAGAAATTCGATACTGTGCTCAGTACTACAATCAATCTACGCTTACCTTCTATACTTTCATACATGCATCATCATTCAAACAAGCGGTTACCATTAAAGAATATGGTAGACGCATCCTTTTCGACAGAGTTTCCAACATAACTGCCGTTGGAGACTCAACATAGACCAATTGAAGTTGTTAGGCACCGGAGGACCAGAATACAACTGTTCCAACTAGAAGAGAACATGAGCAAAATTTCCACTATGTAATTTCAACTAATAAAAGAAGATAGTTAAGTTTTTGTATATAGGGTTATTTTAGATGTATACCCCGCATCTACTGAAGGCTTATTTTACGAGTCGTAAGCCGCTCGAAAACAATGGTAAAACCATCAATAACACCCGGATACTGGTTGAATTCCCAGATCCAAGCAGAAAAAAATTGTATTAAGGCTTATTTAAGATGTTCACATCCGCATCTACTGAAGGCTTATTTTACGAGTCGTAAGCCGCTCGAAAAACAATGGTAAAACCATTATAACAACTCCCAGATACTGGTTGAATTCCCAGATCTAAGATGAATTCCACGGTCGATGGTTAATGGCCGTCGCCGCAGACAATCCGTTGATTGAATCACCAACGAACAAAAACAACTATTGTTCAAGTACAATAATCATGGAAGACATAAGTCTTTCAACTACCTGCGGGCCGATCGCCGTAATTTTATGCCGCATTAGTCGAGTGTACGTGCAGTTCACGCATAAGCGACGTTTACCCTAAACGCAAACAACCGTTGGTATTGCCGTAAAATAGAACTACGCGTCAACGTCAAGTACACTGCACGTCTACTTCACCTACGCGTGATACCAGTGTGTGTTGCCGTACGCAAGATTTGACAATCTTCTAGTTAATTAATCGATATGTAATCGATTATGTCCACGAATAACGTTGTTATTACAAGCCTACATCACGCTTAATAACCTTGGATCTAAGTTTATACACAAACAAAACACTTGGTTTTGTTTTAAGCATGGTAAAAATGGTATTAAAACGAAGATATTGAACACAAAATATGGATGTATGGTAGTATCCCTTTGCATACCATCCTATTTAGAAAAAAGCCGTAGACTAAAAAAGCACTATAGGTGGTTGTTATGGGTTACATGAAATAACATGTTTATGGTATGTTTACGTTATAACAACAAACAATTATATAAATAATTTAAGGTTTCAATAGAATGAGTAAATTGAAATATTATCAAACATTTAAATATATTTAAGACCAAGACGAAGAGGTTGAGGAAGCCTCAAACTGAAAATAGTGCACTAGAGGAGTCAAGAAGAATGATAATAAGAATGGAGACCCTTTGATGCGAAAGCCCATAGCTTTTAGCTGAGAGCGTGAAGCAATTGGCAGCTTCCAAACTGCAGAGGCCACTAGGGAGCTTGCACAATCCATGTGGTTAGAAAAGGTGAGTTATCATTATTTGAAGTCAGGGATGCGAAAAGAAAAAGAGCTTTTGTCATGTGAAGATAGTAGACCACTGTTAAAAATGTATATTTTGCTTACAGAGTAAACGTTGCTGCTGTCGCTGTCGTCGTTCTAACGATGAGCCAACCAAAGACCTAATATAAATGTTGAATTAAGATGATTTCAGATGTATAAATAATAAACAATTTTCAATCAAACGTTATATATTTTTTTAATTATATGAGGTTCTTCTCGTTCCAAAGCCTCTGAATAAGACCCTGTTGAACTGTTCTCCCCTGCATTAACTCAACATTTACACGTCTATCGAGAGTTTGTGGTGCTTGAGTCAGTCTCAACACTGCCTTAGCAGCCACCCTGCGGACTTGATTTAAAGCCTCACGCCTGCGTTCTTGTAAAGTAAGTTGAGGTTCAGGAATTTGTGTACGTAGAGCCATGTTGTGCAGTACAGCACATGCATTCACGATCTGCCCAGCAAATACTGGATCGTAGTGAAGCATCCTCGCAGACAACAAACAATTAAAAAATAACATTTACATTCACAGTTGAACAGATTTGGATAAAGCATAGTATGTGTAAGCAAGCATAGGATGTGAGCATTGTCACAAGCCTTCGGACTGCAATTTTGTTAAGCCGAAATGTTTTTATAAATTGGGTCTCTGTCATATCACGGAAGTGAACATCCCTTGCCTGAAGTCGGGCTCGCCTTGCCTCAATACGATGGCGACGCCGGCGATCTTCCTGATCCGCCAAATCTAAAATTTGCCAACGCAAATCGTTCATGTTCAAATTTTATGCCCTAAAAGTAGAAAGGTATGGTATTATAATGCTCGCGAAGGAGATGGCGGAGCGCGCCCGGGAGAGATTTAGAACTCTCCCGGCCCGCCGAGCCCGCAACTTGCTCGCCGCGCGTCGCAGGCGACTCAGGCGCCGGAGGTCACTTAACGACCTCCGTCCTCCATGAGCGCAGGCCTGGGGGTGGCGGGTGAGGCCGCCTGTCACCCCAGCAGAAGCAGGCCGGGACGGTGGGGCGACTAGCGCCCCTCCCCCAAACCGGGGCAAGACGGGGACACCGTGGTTCCCAAACCCGAGGGGGTCATCTCGAAACCGGAGATGGCCCAAGGTCAGTCGGGGTGCGAGGGATATGCTCTATGGGCAACCTTACACCCCGGCGTCTGAAGACCCGAGACGGCGTGCGGTTTTAGTCGGTTCAAGCCCGACATAACCACCCCCGCTTTCCAGCGGGGGGGTATCCGAAGGGATATCCGCACGAAAAAAAAAAATAAAGTATGGTATCATAAGATAGGTAAGTACATTACTCGGTAATTGTGTATGATTTTACTAGATATCTGCAGGAAAACTAGAAAATGACATAAAAGTTACTTACAAGCTTTGCAAAGTTAACAATCCGTACACTTCTGCAATGCGTGACCAACACTTGATCAAGAAGTAATAAACACTGCAAAGTGACATTTCGTTTGACATTTATGAAATGTCCAAATTTAGCGCGATACCGTTTTTGTTCGATACAAAATACGCGCAAGTCACGTTCTATTATGACAATACGGCGGTGCACTGCGTTTAGGTGAGCGTGACGTGTGCGTGACGTGTGCGCCATTACTTAATTACGGCAATACGAAATCAAGCGTTAAGACGCAAACGCAGTCAACACGCGCTGCATAAAATTACGGCGATCGGCCCGCTGGTTAAAAACCAATGGTATAATAGAAGAAATTACAAGTTGAAATTACACAGTAGCAACAGGGTACTAGGAATTGCAACACTAATTAAATTTCCACATAAATATTCATATGTGACGAGATAAGTTTAAAATATTTAAGTTTAGCTTACCATGATACAACAATTTAACCTCGAAACAACGTAATTGTCATTCAGTGTTGACGAATGACAGTTCGAATCCAATACAATATTACGTTTCGTTCCATAAAAGAAGTTACGATAAGGTATATTATTATGCTATGGTTAAGCATGTTATTATAATTATAACGGAACGTGATCAAGTTTGACAGACCTGTCAACACTAACGTCATTGACAAGTTACACAAGTGAGGTTAATTATGTTTATAACAATGATATTGAACATACAAAATATAGATAAATTATCCGGAATTACGGTATAACCGTACATAATATGCATATACAACAAAATAAGCGACCAGCTTATCATGTGAAGTGGGAATGTATGTAAGTTTTAATTTTACACAATTTGGTTATTGATGTGATTTAAATGATTAAACTTTAATTTATAGGCAACAATGCTACCAGACAACTTAGTGCACTCTTTTATTATAAAGAGGTGAAGTTTTATTGGTATTAATACTACAATAAGAGGTTTATCACAAGTATGAACATACAATTGCTTATATGCCATCTGTGTACAACCAGAAGGAAATTTATGTAACTTAACAAAACAACAGAAGATAATTAATCTCCTACACAATATAACAATGGATTCTAAGGTTTCACAGATCTGGAATCATTCCAGACTTCAATTCTAACAACAAAATAACAAATTTATTTTTCAGTTTTTAAAGTTTGTAACTGGTTTATACAGGTAATGTATCAAAATTGTGAAATAAACTATAACACAACACACTTTTACTTTTAATGTTCTTTGTAATTTATAAGTTTAATATCTTTTATGTGCCAGTCACCCAGCGGTTTACCTGACATATCAATAAGTTCATACACCAAAGGAGTTTTTTTTTTTAGTATTTTACATTTAACAAATTTGGGAGCTAATTTTTTAGTAAAGTACTTATCCTTATCACTGAGATAGAATGTTCTTTTCCAAACTATATCACCTGCATTAAATTCAACATTCTTTCTGCGTAGGTTGTAAGATTGACAGTTCCTACTGTGTGCATTTATCAAGGAAGCCTGGACCTTATCAAAAATAGACGATAGATAGCCAAGGTTTTCAGCATAGGACTCACGTGGTTCAAAGATAAGGGAGTCATCAAACTTATCGCCATAGAAGGAACCACAAGTAATAAGTTCATGACCATGTACTAAAAATGAAGGTGTGAAACCAGTGACCTCATTAACAGAACTGTTTATAGCAAAAAGTATTTTAGGAATTAGAATATCCCAAATTCTATGGTCGCTTTCAATAAAGGTTGATAAAGATTGTATAACAGTATGGTTATACCGCTCAACAGTATTAGACTGTGGGCAGTAAAGAGGGGTATAGTGTAACTTAGGAATTTTATATTTGGCTAAAAGGTTTTTGAGTGTAACGCTAACAAATTGTTTACCATTGTCCAATACAATGGTAGATGGAATACCATGTACCAAGAACACATTTTCTTCCAAAATTCTGGAAATGACCTCAGCAGTAGCCTTCTTTATGGGAAAAAGTAAACAATACTTGGAGAAACAACATGTGACAACAAAAATGTATGCATTTTGCTTCCTAGTTATTGGTAAGGGACCAACCAAATCCACACTGATTACCTGAAAGGGTCGGTGACAAGACTTAGGTTTACCCATATGGCCTAAGGTTGCATGATTTTGCTGCTTATGAGCTATGCAAGCATCGCAGGAGTTGACAAATTTAACCACATCAGAATATAGGCCAGGCCAGTAGTAGTTAAGGACTAGACGCTTATAGGTCTTAAATATACCTAAGTGACCAGCAGTAGGTTGGGAATGATTTTCTGCTATTATCTTGTAACGGTCTTCCAGAGGAATGACTTCCTTCCACTCAAAATCGCGTGTCAGCGGATTTAAACTCTTTTTAAAACGATATAATTTGTTGTTAGTGACCTGATAATCCATAAAGGATGCTGGAGCTGACTGACAACCACTGAACATTTTAAGATACCAAGTATCTGAAGTATTAAGTACAAAATTAGAATTAGTTGAGTTTGAATTGTTAGTTATTATTGATACGGGGATAGAACGAAAAAGAAAATCGGGAACGACATTATCGGAACCACGACGGTGTTTAATTTCAAAATTAAAACCAGACAACCTCACACCCCAGCGGGCTAGGCGGCCAGTTGGATTATTTAAGTTTAAAAACCATTTCAGGGAAGCATGATCTGTAAAAATGACAAATTTTTGACCATTTTCTATGTAGCATCGCCAGTGTTCAACAGCTGATAAAACTGCGAGAGCCTCGCGCTCGGTAGCACTATAGTTACGCTCTTGAGGGTTTAGGGACTTACTCATGTAGGCGATTACTCGTTCTTCACCATTCAAATTCTGTATCAGCACTGCGCCAATACCAGTGTTGCTAGCGTCGGTGTGTATTTCGAAAGGTTTTTTGAGTAATCTGGGCAAGAGAGTACTGAGGCAGAGACCAAACAACCTTTAAGCTTTAGAAAAGCATCCTGAGCTTCCTTATCCCAAAGGAAGGGCGGAGCCTTCTTTCCTTGAGAGGTTAACTTATTCAACGGAGAGGCTAAAGCACTGAAATTAGGAATAAATCTGCGATACCACGAAGCTGCACCTAGGAAACGACGAACTTCTTTCCTATTAGTAGGTGAAGGATAGTTTTTTATAGCTTCCACTTTCTCGGGATCAGCATGTAGACCCTCTGCATCCACAACGTAGCCTAAATATTTAAGTTTTTCCCTAAAAAACTGACACTTTTTTAAATTAATAGTTAAGTTAGCATCTTTTAATTTTTTTAATATTAGCAAAAGAAGAGATATATGGTGGCTAAAGGAAGATGATATACAGACTATGTCGTCGACAAAAACAAAAACTCTGTTCTCAAATTCTGGACCACAAAACAGTTGATCAACCAAACGTTGCTGCGTACTCAGGCTTCCTGTAAGACCGAAGGCCATAGTTTTAAAACAGAAGGTACCTCGAGTGGGAATATAAAAAGCAGTCTTACAACGATCCTCCTTCTTGATAGGTATTTGCCAAAAGCTTTTAGATAAATCTAGACTAGATAAATATCTAGCATCTCTTAAGTTGTCCAGAATTTCTGAAATATAAGGTAAGTTATATGCATCCTTCCTAGTGACTGAATTTAATTTTCTACTATCAAGACAAAATCTCAGCTCGCCGTTTTTCTTGGGTGTCAGCAGAACAGGGGACGACCAAGGACTTTCAGTTGGTTCAACTACATCTTCCCTCAACATTTCGTCCAGCTGTTTGACCAGAATACGTTGTTTTTCAGGAGACATCCTATAGTAGCGTTGACGAACAGGAGCAGCGTCACCAGTGTCGATAGTGTGCTCTATCAAGGTAGTACGACCTAGACCACGTTCCTCATAAGAGATGTCATGGAACTGGGCAACGATGTTATCTGCTATAACTCTCTGTTCAGAAGTAAGATGATCATACGACTGTAGGTGTTCCGTATGAACGGCAGTAAGTTCTCCCAACCGGGGATCAGATTTGTCCAGCAACAAAATAGAATCTAAATGTTTGGGAAAAAGACCAAACGACCTCCAAAAATCTATACCAAGAATTAAAGAATTAGTAATTTGGGGTACAATGTGAACATTTAAAATTTTTATTTCATCCTGAAAGGAGATAGCTAAGGGAATAAAACCCAATGATTGTATTTTTTCACCACCCGCGGTGACTAAGTTTAAAGTTTGATTGTTAAGTTGAACTGAAGGTTCCAAATTTTTTTTGTGATAATTATTACCTAAAATTGTAATGCAAGAGCCAGTGTCTAGCAAACCAGGTACATTAGTGCCTGCAATAGATACAGAAACATACGGAGAGTAACCAATATTAGTTTTTCTGCAGACTGTAGAAACTTTGTTAAATTGAGAAAATTTTGTAACAAAAGATAGCCAGTTTTCCCAGTCCAGCCTATCAAAATTAGAGCTTCTACAATCTGAGTGACTTAGTTTTTTGAATTGTTACAAACAGGACACTCAGGCACACGGTAACCTTTCTTACCACATCTAAAACATACAATGAAGGTTTTGGTACATTATGTTAGAAGATGGGAGTTGGTTCTGCAACGTGGGCAACTAAATTTGGGACCACTAGGTATTTGATCGACCGCTCTAACCTGTACTTCTGTACTATCATTGTTAGGTGGATTTTCAATGCTATTAGTGCTATGAACTGGTTGTCTATTGAAATTAGGTTTGCTAGGAAATTTATCCCATTTATAATATCTTTGTTTACTAAAAGAATTACTATTGAAATTTTGTTTAGAGCTAGACTGTTTAGTATAAGCAAATTCAGGGGCCAAGGTTTCTGAAGTTTTTCTAGGAGGTTCATGGAATTGCTGAAGCCTAGACTGAATATTTTCGAAATTTTTACAAATCTTCTGCAGACTGGATATGTCTGTAATGCCAGCAGAAGAAGCAAGAGTACTAGCATAACAGGGTCGGATATTATGTAATAGGATTTCTAATTTGTCTTCTTCGGTTAATGGTTTGTCTAACCGAGAGAACATACCATGCATGATGGAAATATAAATAGTGATGTTTTCCAATTCTCCCTGTGTACGCAATCTAATTTCTGACATTAATCTATAGTCATAATCAGAAATGCTGAAATCCTGTTTCAACAATTCAGCTATATCAGACCAAGTCTCAACCTTCGAGCTAATACATCTGAACCAATGAAGAGCATCATCAGTAAAAATCTCATAAGCAAAAGTGACCAACTTATCTTGAGGAATAGAGCGACTAATAATGAATTCGTCAACCTTTTGTATAAAAGCACGAACACAAGTCTTTCCAGAATACTTTAATTTGGAAAGCTCAGTGTAAACTTTCCTTTCACTCATGTCATTAACTGGAGTCAATGGCACTTGATCTGAATGAACAGTAGTTACACTGGTATTTTTAATTTCTCTCCCCTTTAATAATAACAATTCCTTGTATTGAGATTGGAAACTAGACATACAAGTTTGAAACAACTTGTCAATGTCTGGCAGTGTGTGGTCAACCCTATTAATTCTATGATATATATGGTTGAGTAATGTTTCAGTACGGGCCAATAAGTTCCTGTCGATACAACCTTTTAAAGTTTTAAGACTTACGTCTGCTTTAGATATAGAATCAGAAATACCTCTGAGATCAACGGCTGGTTCGAGGTAAGATGTTAAGATATCCTCCGGAGGATATAGTGGAGCTAATTTGGCTATTTGTTTTCTGAGCTCAACTACTGATTCAGAGCTAGTACTACCTCGAACAGCCACTTCATATTGAAGCTCGGCTTTTTGTAGTGAGAGGAACTTAATGGTATACGCGGACATAATGAGGTTGAGAATCACAATTTACACACAGTGCACAAGAATATAATAGAATTTTATTGGCTTACCAGTGGTAATAAAAGTAAAATAAAGAAACAGTAACAATTGTCACTCCCTTAAGGCTTGAAAGTTGAAGCCTTAAGGATTATAAATCCCAGTAGTACTAATACTGGTCTAATGCTATAAGCATTAGCAAAATAATAAGTGCTAAAAGTAAAGACACTTATATTCTCAAGAACTTACAACATTTAAATATTGTTGTACTAAGTTAAGCAATGTTTAACCACTGGTAAGTCCATAGAAACAATTAAAAATTAAAAATTAATACTCACGGACCGTCCTTCACATTAAAAACTGTAAAAAAACGATTATTGGGCGCCATTTGTAACAGGGATAGTTGCATTTAAGGTTTATTATAAGTTACAAGTTATTAGAAGTTAGTAGTTGGTTTATAAGGTTATAGCAAATCAAACATGAGACTAGTTTTACCTTTCATATATTAAATGTTATAAATTGTATGTGATCTCAAGGGTGAGTACGCATAATTTTTATTAAGATTGAAATTAAGAGATGTGAAGACGTGAAAGACGTGGAGGACGGCCCGCGGCAGCCAGGAATCTGCACTTAGATCTGCCTGTATCCGCCCAGCGTGTCGCGCTGGCTCCAACCGCTGCGTGACTCGCTCGGCGGACCAACGGCTCAGTACCAGAGCTATGCACTTGTGGTAGCGATGCAGAAAATTAGGGGCTCGCAAAACCGCTGCACCGTAATTTATAACGTCGGCTGAAAGAAGCGACTTCATATTAAAAGTACTTTGTGAGCGACTTGGTGGGAGTTCATAGATAATGAGCCACAGCCGATAGGGTTGACCACAGCTAACATAGACAGAGTCGATGAAAGTATACAGATAATATTAGTAGACTATGAATCGATATCAACTAAGGAATCGACTACATATTCCACTAATATTCTTAAAAGTACAATGTGTATTGTTACATGAAATGATGGCGACTCCGCAACAAAAGGCTCAATGTGTTATTTGGCTCATAGAAACGAAGTCTGTAGTTACCGTACAAAGAAACTTTCGACGTAACTATGGTGTTAACCCGCCTTCTGACAAAACCATTCGTCAATGGTTCAGTGCATTTAAGGAAACAGGAAGGGTTTTGAAGCAAAAGTCGCCGGGTAGACTGAGTGTGTCTCAAGAGAAAGTGGACAGAATCCGAGCTTCATGCCTTCGAAGCCCTAAGAAATCGTTGACAAGACGCAGCCTGGACGCAGCCCCGCCACACTTCAGTTTACGTGTGCGTAAGGCATTGGACGCTCGGCTCGGCAACAGGTGGATCGGAAGGGAGAGACCTATTCCATGGCCTCCAAGAAGCCCTGATCTGACTCCGTTGGATTTTTTCTTCTGGGGGCATATCAAGAATCTTGTGTATGCAGAGAAAATTCGTGATGTTCAACATCTCAGGGAACAAATAGTCAATTGTGTGGCAACCGTCCCCCCAGACATGCTCGCGAGGACATGGGCATAGGTAGAATACCGTTTAGACGTCTGCCGTGCCACTAACGGGGCTCATATAGAACTTTACTAAGTGTTAAAAAAAACTTGAAAATGTAAGCTTTTCAGTCATGTATAAAACATGTATGTATGTTTTTTATTTCATTAAAATATTTTGCCTCAAAACCCCGGAGTTCTTTTATAGACACCCTGTATGTAGAATATATTTAAAAATGGAATTTAATATGTATTAAGTTTAATAAAGGGAATAATAATCTTTATTGACATTCAAACAGGTGTACAAGTTAATTAGAATTGCCGTCAGCAGTCATCCTGCGCTAGTTAAAACTGTGTTGCAGGGGACAGTGTCTTCCTCTCACGTTAGAAATTATTTCTTAATTACAAGTTACATGTCAGTGGAGAACAGTGAAAATAAAAAAGAAAGTTTCTAAAAACTTAAGACTGTTTTTACCTGTGCGTGCATACATATGTGTGAATGTGTGTCTGTAAAAGTGTGTGTATGGGTGTGTGTATGAGTGTAGATGTGCTTGTAATATAAATATTTTTATGTTGATAAAGTTTATAAGTAGGCAATTCTTAGGAGGTTTTCTGTGGTATCATAATCTATTGAGTTTAGCCAGTTAAGTACTGTTTTTTCATAGCATTGCTATTTAGTTTATTTAGTTTGATAGTTTTATTACATTTATTATACATGTGTGGCGCTAAACAGTTATAATGTCTTTGCGCAAATGATGTCTTTATCCGAGGAATCGAATAGTGTTCCACTCGTTTCTTTTGTACTTCAATGTTTGAGAAAGTTTCTATGTGGTATCTTTGTTGTAAATGGTAGATATAGATTTTCCTCTATTTTGTAGAATTTCTATATGGTAGATATAGAAGTACTTTTAGTAGAGCAGATACAGTATCTAATGATGGATTCGCACAATGCTTTGTAGGTTTGGATAAGAAGTGTGTGGTCAGCTACCATTCGCAAGCTCCTAAATATGTATATTAATCTCCTGATCCTCTTCATTGTAGACTCAAGGTGTATGTTCCAACTCAACTGGTTGTCTAGTGTAACACCTAGGTACTTTATAGACTCCACTCGCAAAAGTGCTGCACAATCGCAGTAAGAGTGATTCTCTTCCCTATTACATGGGAAGGTGTGTATTTGGAGACTGGAGTCTGCAGCAGGTTATCCCACATCTGTGGGTTATTAATATATAATAAAATGGGAGAGTGGTCCGTTATTACTCGTTTGAATACTACCGTTTTCCAACCGTAGGCACATTTAATCCCATCTTGGATAGCTGAAATTCTCGTCGACATAAGCCTCGGGGCTGTTGCGGGTCCAGGTATCGTCCAAATTGTTTACTTTTTTCTTATTTAAATTACCATCGTTGAGCAGCTGCATATGCCGAATCCAAATATACACAAAACCCGGTTAAGTGCAAGTCGGACTCGCTCACTGAGGAATCTGAGGATTGCATCCACACAAGACAAAGAAGTAGGAAAGCCTAATAATGGAATAGAATAGAATAGAATAGAATAGAATATGCTTTATTGTACACCAGTAATACGTAGATAATAATATAACTAATGAAGTACAATGGGCGGTCTTATCGCGGACTGCGATCTCTTACAGACAACCTTCTGATGGACTGGTAGTTTTGGAGTAACAGGCAACATGTGGTGTACTTACAATTTAAATACTTACATCATACCTCATAATATATAAATTCTATTACATATAATGTACATACAATATATAAATCTTATTAGTACTTATCTAAAAAGTCTATACATACAAATGTGAGGACGTTAAATATTGACTTACCTACTTCAATGAATACACATTCATATACATATACGTATATATATACATATACGCACAAATTAAAAACCATAACATATGAACATAGTTATCTTCAACATCATGAATGTTACAGTGACAAGTAGTGCTCCTTCACCAGTGTTTTAAATGTCTGAAGAGTTTGTGCACGTCTTATTGTTTCTGGCAGCGCATTCCACAGGCGCACTGCTTCGATGGTAAAAGATTTATCAAAGAACCTTGTGGAATGTCTAGGCATACACAATTTCAAATTTTCCGACGATCTCAAGTACCTCGTGTGCGTGTCATGCAAATATGAAAAACGTTTTTTGAGATAGTTAGGGGAAGAAGGATTGAAGAGGGTGTTATATAAAAGAGAACGAAGCCTAGTACGACACTCAGAGACATGATCAAACTTGCGTAACCCAAATATAAACCTAATGCAAATGTTTTGGAGTCGGTCAAGTTTGTCAAGCTGATCCTCATTAAGGTCAAGGTAACTGATATCGGCATAGTCCAATATAGGGAGAAGAATAGATTGCACCAGCACAGTTTTAGTGTCAGTAGGGAGAAAATTACGCAACCTCCTTAAATACCCCGCAGATGCAAAGATTTTTCTGCTTACGTTTTGTAGCTGGGCGTTCCATGAGAGAGTTTGGTCAAAGTAAATGCCCAAGTTTTTCACTTTATCGCTGATAGGAATTGTTACTCCGTTGAAACAAACTTGAGGAAGTGTTGCCCAGTTCACTCTCGATATCTAATTTTAAGATTAAGTAATCTATAAAAATCCAACGTCTAATCTAATATATCTATCTATTATAAAATTTTAAATTAGTTGTGTATGTACATTGGTACGATGTGTGTACATTGGTACGATGTATCTGTATATTGGTACAAAGTCAAAAGTCAAAGTCAAAGTCTTTATTTTCAAAATAGTGCAACGTAATTACATCTTTTTGACGTCAAAATCTGCTTAAAACTAAGTTTACCACCGCTTCCTAGGCCCTAGTGGAGAAGAAACAGCGCAACAAACTCCACTGCGGCATTTTCGAGACGTCATATTATAAATAGTGATTTCTTAAGACTAAATGTACATTTTTGTCTCGTGTCAAGATAAATAAAGGTGTATAAAAAAAAGAAGTTAAAATAAAATTTTTACCTAAGTTAAACGTTACAATAATTTAAAAAACGTTAAAATATGGTAAAAAAAAAGAAAAAGAAAGGTTGCCTACTACAATATTATGCTGTAGTTGTAGCATTTTAAGAGGGGCCTGCACCATGCTCCAGCCAGACATTTTTGTCTTTAAGGTAATCATCTGTCCTATAGTATGCTTTTTTACATAAGGTGGTCTTAACAAAGGTTTTAAATTTATTGTCAGGCATACCAAGGACCGATTCAGGTAATTTATTATAAAAGCGTATACCTTCCCCCCTAAAAGAATCACTAACTTTGCTGAGCCGATAACATGGAAGGATCAGTTTATTTTTATTGCGCAGATTTCTGTCTGGAATGTTATTTACTTTTTTTAAATTGGATATATTTTTCCTGACATACAGTATGTTCTCAAATATATATTGGGAAGCTACAGTTAAAATATTAATATTTTTGAATCGTTCCCTAAGAGAATCTCTCTTACCTAAACAATAAATGGCACGAATTGCCCTTTTTTGTAATATAAAGATAGTTTCTAAATCTGCTGCATTCCCCCAAAGTAGTATTCCATAGGACATCAGACTATGGAAGTAACTAAAGTATACCAGCCTAGCAGTAGATTCATCTGTCTACTGCCTAATCCGTCTGACAGCATAAGCAGCAGAGCTGAGTTTATTAGCCAAAATAGTGATATGGTCACTCCATTGCAATTTCGAATCCATTGTAATTCCTAAAAAGGTAGTGCTATTTACAAATTCCAACCTTTGCCCCCCCAGCATGACATCAACGTGTGTTTGCCTCACATTAGGCAGTGTAAACCTAATGCATTTGGTCTTTTCTGCATTCAACAATAGGTTGTTTGAAAATGTGATTTGACAATTTGAAATGGCGTTCAAAATATTATTAACATTATTTGCATTTGTATTACGCCGATCCACTTTGAATATTAGCGACGTATCATCCGCAAACAATACTATACCAGCTTGTGCTTCAATTATATAAGGCAGGTCATTTATGTAAACCAAGAAGAGAAAAGGTCCTAGGATTGATCCCTGGGGTACACCTATTTTTACGTTTGATCCATTTGACTTAACGTTATTCACATCAACAGTCTGGAGTCTATCTGTTAAATAAGATTCTACTAATTCTGTGGATTTTTTGTCAAAACCGTACCGACGTAACTTGAGCAAAAGTGTCTGATGGTCAACACAATCAAACGCCTTAGAAAGATCACAGAATACCCCAATAGCATCCTGCGATCCCTCCCAAGCGTCGTAAATTAAGTTAACTAGGCTAACTCCCGCATCGGTGGTAGATTTCCCGCCAGTAAAGCCATACTGTAGGCTGTGGAAAAGATTGTTGGTTTTGAAATGTAGTTGCATTTGATTGAGCATCACTCTTTCAAACACCTTACTCAAATATAAATCTTAAGGCTTTCACGGCCGGCGTTGCATGTAAAATATACTGCTTCCGGGCTGTTTGGCCCTAGTCCATCGGAAACTTGTATTCCAGACGTTTCGTCGATCACTGCGGTCGACATCTTCAGTGGTACACGTCGGGACGCCGTCGAGTGCGGAGAACCTTCCTCGGCGGCGAACTCGGTGCGACTGATGTAAAGGCCCGAGTCACTGGCGTATTTATAGGTGCAATGGGAGGGGCTAAAAAACGTGTTCGCTCCTGATTGAGAGCTGCGCAACCGATGCGCTCGATACCGATTGGTTGAGGCTAAGCAAGGGGGATACCGGGGATGTAGTTTGAGATTCTCAAGTTTCTCCACGAAGTGGCGCGAGTCCTTGATGTATGACGCGGAGGATCCAACATGTTGTTGAAGCAGTCCGGTGAGATACTTCGAGACTGGATGAGTGGGTGAGCCAATAGCGCTCACGATGGGCCGGAGCGGTACTGAAGGCTTATGGATCTTTGGTAACCCATACAGCCTAGGTGGCAGAGCTTCAGACTTCTTGATAATACGCTGTGTTTCTTCTGGAATAGACGAACTCTTGATCAGGTTGTTTACCTGTCTCAAGATTCTTGCCATTGGGTCCTTTGGAATCTCCTTATAGGTGGCCGGGTCGAGAAGATCTTTGATCTTGGTCTCATAATCCTTGGTGTTGAGGACTGCTGTGGCATTACCCTTGTCAGCTTTTAGGATAACAATATCCTTATTAGCCCTTAGGTTCTTTAAGGCTTTCCGCTCTTTCTCCGTGATAAGTTGAGCCTTGTGGAATCAACCGTGTTCTTAGGTTTAAGTATCGATGCTAAATTACAGTGGGGATCACATATTGAAAAAATAGCTAGTAGGTTAAGTTCTGCTTCCTACGCTGTAAAAAAGATTAGGACTTTAACAGACATAGATACCGCTAGAATAGTTTATTTCAGTTATTTCCATAGTATTATGAGCTATGGCATTCTCCTTTGGGGTAATGCCGCAGATTTAAATACAATCTTTGTGCTGCAAAAGCGGGCGGTGCGGGCAATTTATAAGTTGGGCCCAAGAGTCTCCCTCCGAGAAAAGTTCAAAGAAATAAACATTCTAACTGTAGTTTCCCAATATATTTTTGAAAATCTTTTGTATGTCAGAAGAAACATTTCCAATTTTTTAAGGCTTTGTGATATACATAACGTAAATACTAGACATAAAAACAATCTTGTGGTTTGTAATAGTCGACTCCACAAGATTAGTAATTCCTTTCAGGGTAACTGTATACGCTTCTACAACAAGCTTCCTAGTGAAATGAAGAATCTACCTCTTCATAAATTTAAAAGCCAAATTAAAAGTAAACTCTGCCAAAAAGGCTACTATAAAATTCAAGACTATTTAGACGACAAACAAGCTTGGATATGAACTGTTTGCTCTCTCTCTATGCTACTCAAATGGAATATTGTACTTAGGTTAAGTAAATATGTTTGTAAATAGACCAAAAAAAAAAACAGCCCGCTGAGTTTCTTGCCGGAGTCTTCTCAGGACAGGGCCGCGTTTCGAACCGGTGGTCCATTTGCCAAACATTAGATTATTTATTTTTTTATGACGTTTTGTAAGTGCCGTATTAATGGTCTATGCAGAATAAATGGTTTTTGACTTTGACTTTGACTTTGATATTTCTCCTCGGTGGCTTGGCTTTCTGTAGAATTCTGGAGGACTCTTGGCGGACCCTCTCAGCCAGTTCCTCGGGAAGCTTGCGCAAGCTTGCTTCAACGTTGGCGATGATATCTTCCACCGGAACTGATCTTGGGGTAATGGCAAAATTCTCCCCTTTGCTCAAGACTGACCTCTCCTCTTCAGACAGTTGGTGGTCTGACAGGTTGACTACTACAAGGCGTTTATCCAGACTTGGACCAGACTCTTGTTTTCTTGGGAGCTTGTACAAATTTCCTCTTCTGTCGTGTAGAAGCCTGCTCGCTTTCCCAGGTCATGGTGTTGAAAGTCAGTTTTTCCACGCGGTCCCAATCATCAGGTGAAAGCTCGTGGGCGACTTGAAGGTGAACTCTCAGAAGATCCTGACTGAGAAGCGCCAGGGTCCGCCGTGTACCGTGAATACGTTCTCGGAGAAGGGCACTCTCAGTACGATCGTAGATGCGGTGCGAAGCAGGGCTCTGTATGATCCTCTTCTGGGGTAAAAATCGGGGCACGACGTTGCTATCTCGACAGCGGAGTAGAAACGCCAATGAAGACAAAAGGTGGGCTTTTCTTTTTCGAAGTGACTCGAGCCGGCGAACTCGCTGGTGAACTTCCTCCCCATAGAGGCGTCGAATATAAAGCTTAAGGCTTTCACGGCCGGCGTTGCATGTAGAATATACTGCTTCCGGGCTGTTTGGCCGTGGTCCATCGGAAACTTGTATTCCAGACGTTTCGTCGATCACTGCGGTCGACATCTTCAGTGGTACACGTCGGGACGCCGTCGAGTGCAGAGAACCTTCCTCGGCGGCGAACTCCAAAGGACCCAACGGCAAGAATCTTGAGACAGGTAAACAACCTGATCAAGAGTTCGTCTATTCCAGAAGAAACGCAGCGTATTATCAAGAAGTCTGAAGCTCTGCCACCTAGGCTGTATGGGTTACCAAAGATCCATAAGCCTTCAGTACCGCTCCGGCCCATCGTGAGCGCTATTGGCTCACCCACTCATCCAGTCTCGAAGTATCTCACTGGACTGCTTCAACAACATGTTGGATCCTCCGCGTCATACATCAAGGACTCGCGCCACTTCGTGGAGAAACTTGAGAATCTCAAACTACACCCGGATGATCGTCTGGTCAGTTTCGATGTCGTCTCTCTGTTCACGAAAGATCCAGTCATGGAAGCTATGTCACGTATCCGACCGGTTTAGCCATGGGAAACCCCCCGCTCTTGAACGAGCGCCCAAGAAGCCTAAGGTCTGGTTCCGCTACGTGGACGATACCTTTGTGGTTTGGAGTCATGGAGACACGGAGCTGACTAAGTTCCTGAATCACCTGAACAGCATCCATCCGAACATCCAGTTCACCATGGAGGTAGAGAAGAACGGAGACCTGCCATTCCTCGATGTCCTATAGATAGATATCCAAAAAAGAGGATGGCAGCCTTGTTCACCGGGTCTATCGAAAGCCTATACACACAGACCGTTACTTACACAAGGACTCCAACCACCATCCCAGACTGAAAATGTCAGTCATCAAGACCCTGGTCCACCGAGCTAAGAGCATCTGTGAGCCCCAACACCTTAAAAACGAGTTACGCCACCTGGACTCGGCCTTCCAAGCCAATGGATTCTCTGCCCGGGAGATACGAAGAGCTCTTCATCCGAGGAAATATTCTCTTACGAACCAGGATGAGGAGAAACCTGCGCCTCTAGGGAAGGCCCTTTTGCCATACACTTATGGTACAACGGATCGTATCGGGAGACTGCTAGAAGCTTACAACATTAAGCCTATTTTCAAGCCCACGACGCAGTTACGTAATCTTCACCGTTCAGACAAGGACCCTCGTGACCCACTATCTTCGGCTGGAGTTTACCGAATCCCCTGCTCGTGTGGCTCGGTATACGTTGGCAGTACTCAAAGAAGCGTCAAGACGCGAAATTGCCGCCTCGGCCACTTCGACAAGTCAGCGGTTGCGGAACACACCCAGGAGGATGGTAATCATACCATCAAATTTCAGAAAACGAAGGTTCTAGCCACCACTTCACAATTTTTCCCACGGCTATGTCGAGAAGCCATCGAAATATTCAAGCATCCCAATAATTTCAATAGAAAAAACGAAGGTTTTCATCTCCAAAAAGATTGGTATCCAGCACTGAGAGCCGCGCGTCTTCACAATTCAAACATGACGAAGCCGCCAACATCCCTGGTATCCCCCTTGCTTAGCCTCAACCAATCGGTATCGAGCGCATCGGTTGCGCAGCTCTCAACCAATCAGGAGCGATCACGTTGTTTAGCCCCTCCCATTGCACCTATAAATACACCAGTGACTCGGGCCTTTACATCATTCGCACCGAGTTCGCCGCCGAGGAAGGTTCTCCGCACTCGACGGCGTCCCGACGTGACCACTGAAGATGTCGACCGCAGTGATCGACGAAACGTCTGGAATACAAGTTTCCGATGGACCACGGCCAAACAGCCCGGAAGCAGTATATTCTACACCTTACTCAAACCTGGCAAAATAGAGATAGGGCGGTAGTTTCCAAGTTCTGACTTAGATCCTTTCTCAAATAGTGGTATTATTTTACTATGTTTCATTAAATTAGGAAATATGCCTTCATCTATACATTCATTAAAAATGAGTGCTAAATCAGGTGCAATGATATTAATTACATGACTAATTAAAGTATCTGACTTACCCCATTAATCTTTAGACTTTTTCAATTTGAGATTTTTAAATGCTTTTAATATGTCAATGGGGTTAATATGTTTGAAGTTAAATTTGGAAGTACTGATATTACTTTCAAGTAGGGCACTCTCGGCACTTTGAGCGTTAGAATTAATAGAGGATGTGAGTTTCAATGGAATATTAGTAAAATAATCTTCAAAAGTATTTGCAATATCTTTTGGAGAGGTTATATCCCTGTTTTCTAATTTAATTTTAGTAATACTATCCCTCAATTTACATTTACCAGACTCTTTGTGAATAACTTTCCAAGTTTCCTTCACTTTATTAGGAGCCTCAAGTATTTTCCTTTTAATGTGAATGGCTTTTGCTTGTCTACATACTTTTTTGAATACCTTGGAGTAGTTTTTAACATAGTCAATGAAACCACCGTCAAAATTGTACTGCTTTTGGGCGTATGAATCGAATAGCGTTCGTCTTCTTTTATATATGCCTATAGTAGCCCATTCACAGAATTTAGATTTAGTGCTGTGCTTTTTACATTTTTGTTTGAATGTATGTGAAAAAGCATTAGTTAATGTAATAAATAAACGATTGTAATGAACATCAGGATTATTGCCTAGGTAAGCTACAGTATTAAGCTTGTTCTCTAACAAGTTTTTGAATTCTCTAATTTTGTTAGAGGTTATGGGCCTACACATAATTTTCTCTTTAGGTTGATTATTATTTCCCTTGGAAAAGGATACTATTTGACCACAGTGATCTGAGGGCAATGCGCTTATTACAGACTTACTTAAGTATACACTGTCAATAAAAAAAATATCTAAACAACTGGCAATTGTAGCCGTGATTCTAGTTGGTTCACAAAAAATATTTTCAAGATTATAACTCTTGAACATGTTTAAAAATTGGGTACTTTTCCTACACTGTTCCAATATGTTTATATTAAAATTAATATTGTACGATGTGTCTGTACATTTAGACGTAGCTCTGGTGCAGGTTTTTCTCTATGGGTTGAGAAGTCAGACGGCAGAAACTCCCATAAAAGTCGTATTATCCAAGTTAAAAGGAGGAGAAGGAGTAAGCGATTCCTGAACTCCGAGGCGACAGCCTGAGATGCATGTTTTATTGTCATTGCCGAGATGCAACCGGGAACAAACTTAAGATGTTGAGTTACAGTCACTAAAACGGGAGAAATAAACTATTAAAGAAATAAAAAGTAACCGACTTTAATAACCAAAAAATACTGATAGGTGTAAAATAACTGAATTACAAATTTATTTCTAATGATAAAAAAAACACATGAGACTTTTCTGTTGAAATCGGCGCCAAGCCAAATGGGAATAGGTTAGGTGAATAGGGTAGGCCACATCCTACTAATCCTACTTCTTACTAATATTGTAAACGCGCTTACTAATATTTTTATCCCTAGAAGAGGTTCCCATGGGAAGCGACGGGAACAAAATTCCACGAAGCCGCGGCGAAGCCACAGGCTACAGCTAGTATTATATATATATAACCTGTTAATATTATAATATGTGAAAGTTTATGAAAATGTTTGTATGTTTGTTACTCAATCACGCTGTAATGGCGGAACGGATCTTGTTGAAAGTCAATATAGGGATAAATTATAGTCTGAAAGAATACATACATATATACATACATATATTCACGCCATTTTCCCTCCGGGGTAGGCAGAGACAACTGCCCGCCATCTGCTTCTGTCATTACATACTTCTCGAGCTTCCTCTACTGTCATTAAACCTTTCATGCAAGCCCGCTGGTTTCAAGTGCTTTTGACCTGCATTTAAGTATACTATAACTAGCTATTGCCCGCGGCTCCACCCGTGTAGAATTCCCGTTCCGTCCCGATCCCGTTCTCGCAACCCATCAGAACCTATTCCGGGTATAAAAAGTAGCCAATGTGTTATTCCAGACTATAATCTATCCCTGTATCAAATTTAGCCAGATCCGTTAAGCCGCTTTCGCGTGAAAGAGAAACAAACATCCTTACATCCATTTGCGTTTCCAATATTAGTAGGATTAGGAAGGACTCCGGTAGGAAGTGCTTAGGCGCTGAAAATGCGTATCAATAAACTATGATGTCTAATCATCTGATTAGACATTATAGTTTATAATTAGATAGATATTAGTTTATAGATTGTATAATTTGAGTTCAACATATTTTGGTATAAATTCGTTGATCGGCTGAGACACCGCTACTCTAGTCCGGGGAAGGAACATAACAACATGCGCAGTATTACTATATTGCCCGTTTGCATTATTATTATTGAAAAAGTAGTTCCCTATATAGGTCACTGGTTGATCAAGCCAGTTTTTTTCTTTTTAACCATACTTTTGGTAACTAAAGAAAAAAAGATCTTTAAGGGACCTAAAATATTTAGATATCTATACTATTATAAAATTGTAAATTAGTTGTGTCTGTACATTCGAGATATTTAAAAAAATACTTGGGTTGTGTTAAATGAACGAAACAGATTTTGATTTGGTTTTTTGTATTAGGAGGGTCTTGGTCAGACTTAAAATCTGCTGTATGTTTGATTGCAATTGGTTAAGTAGAACTGGAGATATGACCAAAAACGATAACCAACCTCCACGCGGTCGGAGCCGCGGGCATCTGCTAGTGTATAAATACTTGTATAAGTAATACAAAATCATTTTTGTTAATTTGGATAAGAATTAATACAAAGGTATGGATAACATGGTCTGATTTTGATCGGCATTAAGGAAACCAGAGTCATTATGCACTCGCAGGTGTACAGCGGTTTCCGCAATTAATAAGTGTTTCCAGAGATGGCAATATGCCAGAGTAAGTAAGTAAGTAAGTATCTGTGGCGCATCCACCGGGAGACAACGCCGCAGTGCCAGCACTGCGAGGATCCTAGCGAAGACACGGCGCTCCACACATTGGTGGAGTGCCCTGCGTGGGCGAGTCAACGCCGGGATCTCGTTGCGGTCCTGGGCGTGGACGGTTTCTCGTTGGAAACTATGGTGAGGGCCGTGGTCTCCGACGGGAGCAAGTGCGGTTTTAGTCGAGACACGACATAACCGCCCCCGCTGGCCAGCGGGGGGGTATCCGAAGGGATTTCCGCACGTAAAAAAAAAATGTGAATTATTCCTAAGTTATTACTTATTTTTATGTATTTTGACTGGACTATTAGCAGGATAATAGTATTATCGTATCTTAGTATAGATAAGGTGCTTATGCGCTGAAAGTGCATATCAATAAACTTTAATTTCTAATCTGATTGATTTATAGATTGTATAATTTGAGTGCAACATTTTTTTGGTATAAATTCGTTGATCGGTTGAGACACCGCTACTCTAGTCCGGGGAAGGAACATAACAACATGCATAGTATTACTATTTTGGCCGTTTGCATCGCAGCTGTTGCCGGTGAGTTTGTTAAAATAATAATAATTATCAAAAAAGTAGTTCCCTATAGGTGCAACATGGTCACGGGTTGATCAAGCCAGTTTTTAGGGTTCCGATGCCAAATGGCAAAAAACGGAACCCTTATAGATTCGTCATGTCTGTCTGTCTTTCCGTCCGTATGTCACAGCCACTTTCTTCCGAAACTATAAAAACTTTGCTGTTGAAACTTGGTAAGTAGATGTATTCTGTGAACCGCATTAAGATTTTCACACAAAAATAGAAAAATACATTAAATTTTACGGGCTCCCCATACTTAGAACTGAAACTCAAAAAAAATGTTTTCATCAAACCCATACGTGTGTGGTATCTATGCATAGGTCTTCATAAATGATATGGAGGTTTCTAATATCATTTTTTTCTAAACTGAATTGTTTGCAAGAGAGACACTTCCAAAGTGGTAAAATGCGTGTCCCCCCCCCCCCTGACTTCTAAAATAAGAGAATGATAAAACTAAAAAAAAAATATGATGTACATTACCATGTAAACTTCCACTGATAATTGATTTGAACGAGATCTAGTAAGTAGTTTTTTTTAATACATCATAAATCGTAAACCGCAATTTACCTTTCATTCAATCAACTCAAATATAAAAATTAAAAAAAAAAGCATTATTATGTTACTTGCTGCTACGGAACCCTTCATGGGCGAGTCCGACTCGCACTTGGCCGTTTTTTTCTTTATTTACCATACCTTTTGGTAAATAAAGAAAAAAGATCTTTAAGGGACCTAAAATATTTAGATTTCTATACTTTTATAAAATTGTAAATTAGTTGTGTCTGTACATTCGAGTTATTTAAAGAAATACTTGGGATATGTTAAATGAACGACTCTGAAAATAAAAATATTTTATTGGAATTCTTGTCTGTTATCCTGTTTATCTGTTTGTTCGCGATGGACGCAAAAACTACTTAACAGATTTTGATTCGGTTTTTTGTATTAGGAGGGTCTTGGTCAGACTTAAAATCTGCTGTATGTTTTATTGCAATTGGTTAAGTAGAACTGGAGATATGACCAAAAACGATAACCAACCTCCGCGCGGTCGGAGCCCCGGGCATCAGCTCGTGTATAATAGAATATAAGCAATACAAAATCTTGTTTTTTTATTTGGATAAGAATTAATACAAAGGTATGGATAACATGGTCTGATTTTGATCGGCATTAAGTAAACTAGAATCATTATGCACTCGCAGGTGTACAGCGGTTTCCGCAATTAATAAGTGTTTCCAGAGATGGCAATATGCCAGAGGTGTCAAGAGAAGAGGCCTCCAGCTACTACTAACCGCAGACACATAACATTCGTCAAATCGACGAAAACACAATATTTATTTTAATAAATAAATATTGTGTTTTCGTGACCGAAATTACTAGAATCTCCCCTAATCCCTCCAGCTAAGCTAAACTGATTGTGTTAGGAGTGGGTTCACATCGGTGGTGTAATGGCCAGGAGTCGAACCCTGGACTTTTCTTTTTGCGGTTACAAATGTTCGCAATCGGCTACGCCGGAGTACTGATTCCATATGCACTATCCAGGATAAAAAGCCATTTGCAATCTCATACAACCAGATCTGTTCAGCCATTCTGGCTTGTTTGAGTGACAAACATTCGTCTATCAATCGAAATTTTTGTATTTATAAGTGAAAAGTGATATTTGTAAGATTGTTTTATGTTTAGTTTCATTTATGCTTTCTGTTTATAACTTTTAGCCACACCGGCAACTGTGTTCACGCCACCTTCAAGGATCGTAGGCGGCTCAGTTACTACGATTGAGAGATGGCCTGCACAGGCTAATATTTTGATGTCCCAAAATGGAGTTAACTATTTCCAAAGCTGTGGTGGTACTATCATCAACACCAGATCTGTTCTAAGTGCTGCTCATTGCGCCACCTTTCCAACCAAGTAAGATACTTATTCTGTAATAAATGTTTATATTGGTTAAGTATTTGACATTTTCTCATAGATATTTTTTATTTTAGTTTGTCTCGTATGCGTCTTGGTTCAACTTTCGCTCACTCCGGAGGAGTTGTTCATAACGTTGCCAGCCTCATCATTCACCCCAGCTATAACCCCCGCACCTTTGACTCCGATGTCATGATATACCGCAGCGCTTCCAACTTTATTTATAACAATTCAATCCGTGCAGCAAGTATTGCTGGGGCTAACTACAATCTTGGCGATAATCAAGTAGTTTGGGTAACTGGCTGGGGTACACAATGGGTAAGTGTTGAATTATGTATGTACTAACTTCAAATGGCAGTGTAGAGGAAACTCATCAAGTGTAAGGACAGAAGTTGATAGTCTATGCCTACCCCGGAGGGCAAAAGGCGTGAGTATATGTATGTATGTATGTGTTAATTCAGACTATAATCTATCCCTTAACTGACTTTTCACAAAGGAAAAAAGGCGTGAGTATATTATGTATGAACTTCATACTCTTATGGCGCTTCAATGACAATAAATTTGAATATGAATATTGTTATAATCTTAACGATTTCAGAATAATTTGAAGTGTTCGATATTTATTATGTACTAGCTACACCTGTGACTTCATCCACGTAGATTTGGATCTAGGTTTTAAGTTTTTTTGTGCGGAGCAGCAATTTTGATTCATGCATTAAGCACAACGTTTTTTGTTTTGTGATTAGTAAAAATCCCATCAAAATAACTAAGTCGTCTCAGATTTTAACCACAACCAGACAAAATAAAAAAAAATAGTTTTTTTATAAGAGCTTTATACATATGCATTGAATTTAAAAAACTGTTATTTTAATAATACCTGACTGTGGAAAACAGACTTATCTGAACACAAAAAATGCATAATTTTTATTTAGTCACATTACTTAAAAAAACATATTTCATTAAATGCATGGTAATGTAACACTTTCAACAGGTTTATAATAATGATTGTGGCAGTTCATATAGTTAGGTAAATCTGTAATTTACACTAATTTATAGAGAAAATAATAAAAAGTAATGTCTTCTATAGATAGCGTCAAATATACCAATACTGAATATACAAAACTAGCTGTCAGTTTGTCAAATTAAAAATCGACAAGATGCAATATCTCCACCTCGTAGCAAAAAACCTTATAAAAAGGCAAGTGTTGCGTACCCTGTGATAGACAACATTATATTTAGTGTCCTTTAAGGCTTTATGAGAAATGGCCCTGCTTCAGAATAGCTTCGTCAGGTGCTAGTTTGGACCGTCAAACAAGCTGTGTAACTAACGTTATGGCGGTGGTATTACCGCTGCAATGATGCGCAGCGGTTGGCTGTATGTACGTGGCCGAGGAAATAGTGCCCGGATATCTTAAGGACATTATGTTTGCCTTTTTATAAGAACATGTGGCATGAAAATCATCAGAGCCAATATTGAATAAATAATATTCTAACCCCATTTTTCAGGCCAATGGTCCTGCATCTGAACAGCTTCGTGAGGTGCAAGTCTGGACTGTAAACCAAAACGTATGTAATCAGCGTTATGGCGGTAGTATCACTGCCAACATGCTGTGCACCGGTTGGTTGGACGTGGGCGGCCGTGACGCGTGCCAGGGTGACTCCGGTGGCCCAGTCTTCCACAATAACGTAGTTGTTGGTGCCACATCTTTCGGTAACGGTTGTGGTCTAGCCAGTCACCCCGGTGTCAACGCACGTATATCCCGCTTCACTGCTTGGATCCAAAATAACGCTTAAGCTCTCGCGTACTTCCATATTCTTATAATGCACTGAGAAAATGTATTATTAAAAGTCTGGTGACAAAATTTTTTTAATAAAATAGTTATGTCATGAAAATGTAGTTCTCATTTGAAATAATGCAATTTTGAATTTTCCCTGTAAAAGTAAGTTGGAAAAGTAAACATTTGGGGCTGGACTCGTACGCCTCAGTCCCTTTCTAGGGGACATACTCTGACCAGCTGAGTTATCTAAACGCATCTCGGATAACTGAAATTCTCGTTGACATAAGCTTCGGGGCTGTTGCGGGTTCAGGTGTCGTCCAGATTGTTGACTTTTTTCGTATTTAAATTACCATCGATGAGCAGCTGCAAATACCGAATCAAAATATACATAAAAACTGGTTAAGTGCAAGTCGGACTCGCTCACTGAGGAATCTGAGGATTGCAGTCAGACCAGGTTGTCGAACACACTGTGGTAACATCCTACGACATGGAGACATCATAATGATTACTATTATTTATGCTAATGATTTCCAAATTCACACGTAATCAGCATTACGTAAATTATATTATCAATGTTTTATTTATTTATAATACGGCATTATAGCGAATAATTTTGGTAGTGAATATTTACATTATTCATATAATATTTATGTTATAAAATAAAAATCAAAGCTTCTTTGTTTGTATTCTTGTTGTTTGGAACTTACGCTCATCTTCATCGATGAGAAAAATATCATCGGCAAACATCATGCGCCAGAGGGCCTTTTTCTGTATCCATTATCAAAGTACAACGCCCTGATGGAAGCGTACCACTACATTGAACTCGCAGAAGTTGCCAACAGTCGAATGTGTGTAGTTTCTTGATCGTGTAGTACAACTCTATAATATCCTGGCACACCTTTCTCTTTCAAGGCCCACTACAAAAGGCTTTGGTAACTTTGTAATAAGAATACAATAATATTAACGGGACTTGACGCGATGATAGTAATGATGGTGTAGGTATATTTTTTACTTTTGAATTACCTGACATTTCGACTAGGTTACTGATCGTGATAACACCAAAAAAAACTTAAACGTTTGCCTTCTCAAGGTCTACAAACACCATGTGCGAAACGGAGCCGTTAATTTTTATTTAAGTTAATATCCTTCTAATTTACATTGATAATGGAAATTAATATGACTATTAAAAAAAAGATATTGAAGCCTCCAATTTTATTGATCTCATTGACACAATGACACCTTGCCGAATCACAGTGTTAAAAATCTTCGGTGGCGGACCGAATTTAGATATGTATGTTCAATTAGAGTCTCTCGTAAGAACGGTTTTTAGATATCCTTAACGCAAGACCTCTCAAAGGTTGTGGATTTTATCGTAGATTACCAAAATCATAATAAAATTAAAACAAAGTATACCTTAAGGGCTCTACCGGTCCTTAAAATTTTGATATATTTTCATTTTCATGGTAATATTGACTCTTGGTTCCCTGAAGTAAGTATAAACAAAGTAATTGCCTTTTTATTGTATTATGTAAAGTGTTTTCCGTATTATTTTTTTTGCTACCTTTATTGACTTCTATGTGTCTCTTCTGTCATTTACTACAAACAAGTAACAAACAGAGCACTCTGATGAAACATACGTGAGTCGAGTCCAGAAAATCCTTGAAACTTATTAATACTTGAGAGAATTTGCAGGTTGATACCTCAAAAATCAAAGCGGCTTAAACGTGTTGTTGAAGAAACGTTAAGAAACGTCGTGTATGGTATTATTCGTAACACTTATTATAATACGAATAACACTATACATAATAGAATAAAAGTCAATTATTTTGTTTATATTTAGTACAGGAAACCAAGTGTCAAATATTATCATGAAAATACAAAAGTATCAAAACTTGGAAGACTTGTAGATCCCGAAAAATGTAGTTTTATTTTTTATAATCTGCGAAAAATTCCACAACTTTCAAGAAGTCTTGCGTTAAGGAGCTCCAAAAACCTTTTTAAAGGACACCTTAATGTAGGTCCATGGATAGCGCCTTATCATTGAGCTCATATTTGTATAAGGATTATCGCCAAATGTACCTATGTATTTGTGGGATTACTGCGAAGACTTTGCACCTTTTGCTAATTGCAAAGAACTACATTGGACTTGTGCTATATCTTCATCTATACTAATAATAAAATGGAAATTAAATGTGTCTGTACATTGGAGATATTTAAAAAAAAATCTTGTGTTATGTCAAATGATCGATTCTGAACACAAAAATATTTTTTTTTGAATTCTTATCTGTTTGTTCTCGATGGACGCAAAAACTACTGAACGGATTTTGATACGGATTTTTCTATTAAAAAGATCTTGGTCAGACTAAAAATCTGCCGTATATTTGATTGCAATTGGTTGAGACCGATATTCTTAGCAATCCATGGATTCTCCGTGTGGGTGCCGGGTCCATCGCGTTGCTGAGTTGGGAACTCGGGACAGTGCCTGGGACTTGCGACCCAAGTGTAGGTTTAGGACCCCCCCTTTTGTTGATATACATCAACACTCACCTTCACTACCCAAGTTCCAATCCCTGCCTATTAGATATCGAAAAAGCCTTCGATGCCATTTGGCATGAAGGACTTTTGCACACGCTTGTGAGTCTCGGCATCACTTTTTTTTTTCGTGCGGAAATCCCTTCGGAAACCCCCCCCCCCCCGCCAGCCAGCGGGGGTGGTTATGTCAGGCTTGAACCGACTAAAACCGCACGCCGTCTCGGGTCTTCAGACGCCGGGGTGTAAGGTGGCCCCATAGAGCATATCCCTCGCACCCCGACTGACCCTGGGCTATCTCCGGTTTCGAGATGGCCCCCTCGGGTTTGGAAACCACGGTGTCCCCGTCTTGCCCCGGTTTGGGGGAGGGGCGCTAGTCGCCCCACCGTCCCGGCCTGCTTCTGATGGAGTGACAGGCGGCCTCACCTGCCCTCCCCAGGCCTGCGCTCATGGAGGACGGAGGTCGTTAAGCGGGTCTCGGCATCCCTTTGACTCTTGTTAAACTCGTCCAATCGTATTTAGAAAATCGGTATTTCTCTGTACACCTTGGGCAAATGACATCATCTTTATTCTTAGTGCCTGCTGGTATACCCCAGGGTTCTATTTTAGGCCCTTATCTGTTCCTCCTTTACGTGAATGATATGCCAATACAACCTCGAACTAAACTTGCATGTTTCGGAGACGATACGGCATCTTACACTTCTTCTAAAGATATTGACCTTATAATAGATCGTTTACAACTCTCCCTGAATACGCTGCATGCACATTTCACTAATTGGAAATTAAAACTCAATGGTTCGAAAACAGAGGCCATCTTATATACTCGACATCGCAAGCCTCCAAAACGACATTAAAAAATGAATAATCACTTAATACCCAGGAGTAACTCAGTTCGTTACCTGGGCATCACACTTGACAATAAATTAAATTGGACTAAACACATAGTTAACATCCGCATAAAAGGTGCTCAAGCATTGGGCTAATGGTTAAAGCCCGGTTAATGGCAATAGGCTCGCCACCTATTACATTGGGACCTAAACATAAACTGGCGAAATGTGGGTGCTAGCACCTCTGCCTACCCCTTCGGGGATATAGGCGTATATATATTATAAATATATTATCGCAGGTTTATAAATATATATATATTTATAAACCTGCGATAAATACACACATAACTTCGAAAAGCATCGAAAAGTCATTGGTGTGTGCCATGGTAAAACCTGGGATCGAACCCGAGACCTCGTCTCAGCAGTCCTTACCCATACCACTAGGCTACCGCGGTTTAATGTTATGTATAATACAGGTAGCAGTTTTTTCACAGTATTGTGAATAGTTTTTGATGCTAAAAGCAAATGTTAACACAAAACTTTGCATTATTATTACTTGTTATTAGTGCAATTAAATTTTTAAGCATTTTGTATGCTTACTTTTTTCTAAAGATTTAGATCGGAAAAAGAGAACATCTAGGACGGGACTTGAACCCGCGACCAGTCCCTTACAGGGGGAATGCTCTGACCAACTGAGCCACCTAGACACGTCCCAGATATTCGAAATTCTCCGATACATTATTACATCTTAAGGCGACGTTGGAGCCATCTACCGTAATTCTTGCGAACTACGGAAACAGTGAACAACTTTACAGTCATTTTTAAACATTGTTTTTTGATGACTCCGCCTAATTAATTCAATTAAATTTTTAAGCATTTTGTATGCTTACTTTTTTCTAAAGATTTAGATCGGAAAAAGAGAACATCTAGGACGGGACTTGAACCCGCGACCAGTCCCTTACAGGGGGAATGCTCTGACCAACTGAGCCACCTAGACACGTCCCAGATATTCGAAATTCTCCGATACATTATTACGTCTTAAGGCGACGTTGGAGCCATCTACCGTAATTCTTGCGAACTACGGAAACAATGAACAACTTTACAGTCATTTTTAAACATTGTTTTTTGATGACTCCGCCTAATTAATTCAATTAAATTTTTAAGCATTTTGTATGATTACTTTTTTCTAAAGATTTAGATCGGAAAAAGAGAACATCTAGGACGGGACTTGAACCCGCGACCAGTCCCTTACAGGGGGAATGCTCTGACCAACTGAGCCACCTAGACACGTCCCAGATATTCGAAATTCTCCGATACATTATTACGTCTTAAGGCGACGTGTTATTAGTGTCTCAAATTCAGTTACACTTAAATATATTGATATTTAAGTGTTAGAAGTAGTAATAATTTTTGTAGGCGCCTCAGCCTGATAAAATTTATAAAGTGCCCATGTTTACTGTTGCATGTAAGTAACGATGTATATTTTTATGGAAATAAAGACTTTTTAAAAACAAAAACAATCCCTGCCTAACCAAATTTGATACGATCCTACTAGTGCCGCTTCAGACATTCGTCCTAGTAATGAGCTTATTGTAGTTCTCGATAGGCCTAGATCTTTAAGTAGAGATTTTGCTGGTATAACTCTCGCTCCCACTTCCACTGCATACAAATTAACCACGTAACTGTTTTTGATTAATTCGTTTGTGAGATCATAGTATTTATTTTTCTTTATGGTGTGTTCCTTCGGTATATTTGTTTCCCACGGTACGGTAAGTTCCACTAGGACCACATGTTTTAACGTTTTTGAATAAAGGAATATGTCAGGTCTAGATGACGAAACCCCAACATCCTCCAGAATTTTGTAGTGCTTTTCATACGTGTCGATTAGGAGAGTCCAATCTTGGGCAGTATCTAGGATTGAATAAGGTTTGTTCCTGGATTTTATGGATGAACCTTCAGACACAAAGTTGATATGATGTCTGTTAGTAGTCAATCCTTTTTTGGCTCTAGCTACTGCCAGACTCATTGCTTCACGTATGATGATAAGCACCTTATCGTGGCGGCGGGGGTATTGGCCTCTATCGAGAAGCACCCTACATCCCTATTAATATGTGTGTAGCCGTCCCTATTGCCTCACCACAAGTATAACATCGTTTTCTGTGGCCTTCCCCCACCTTACCAGATTTCTCTGGTCTGGTAGGGTCATCGGAAAGGCGTTAAGATAGAATTTTAACAGGGCCGGCGACCACTCATAAATCAAGGTGACCCACTTTAAGGCCATCGGTATGCAGAACTCTCCCATTGTCAACAATTCATTTTGGATTTCCAAATTCATCGCATGCACTCGATATGTATCATTTTCGTTTTGTTTTAGAAAGGACCTCTAAGTATATCCTGGTCCCTTTCTGGCTCTCGTACTCCCAACCCCACTCTGTTCGACTGGGCCCCCATAAATCGTTTATGGAATATGAGTCTAGATTCAAGCTTGGACGCGTTATTATCTTTCTTGAGTGCCCTGACTGTGTCATCTTGGGATTTACCTAAGAGGTGGGCTTTGGTAACTCTAAGGTGTTTATAGAGCTCCGATGGTTTCTTTAGTTTCATTCCAAAATTATTTTGATCCCTAAATATTTTTAACATTTAATATAATATTTTCTTATATGGACAATACAAAGGTAATATCAATCATCTCGATGCAAACATCTTGATGGAATTGATGTCTTTAAAATATTTTATAGTTATTCAGCCTACAGTTTTGTCAGCATCGAATACTGGCACTGCAACTTATTAAATTCATACTACAATTCTCTGATATCAGAAGAACTGGGTGTTCAATTACGTATTAATTTAGAAGATTATAAATTTTGATTAGGTATAACCATTGAACGTATATTAAAAAGAGGTTGTTACAATAATGGCGCTTATAAACGGTTACTCAATAGGCGAATTTGTCTACCTCAAAACAAGTAGGAGTGCAATATAATCATTTCCTTAATCAGTAAGTTCGAACGAAAACAAAGTATGACTTCTATCACACAACGCGGTACATTTTTGACAATCGTATTTAGATAAGACTAGAATAAGTGTGCCTCATTATAATATAAAATTATTGAACATAATATCTAGGAACCGGTTGCATACCGGGACTCAACGCTGAGATGACGATGTTGAGTCGTGTCTCCTATCCTTGCCACTTTGATATTAATCGTAATAAGTAAGATCATTTGAAGAGATCTTGAAGAGACATGTTGCAGACTAAAATCTATTTTATGTTTTTAACGTATGTTAACACCGCAGAAAATTTTAAATGTAATAATTAAGTATGTAAGTTAATTTAATAAAATTTAAATATGGATACCACAACAAACAAATACAAAAACCACATGTAATCGTTACGTAATCTTGTATCCTCTTACCGTATTTTAGTATTTATCGCCGACCATGTTGCAAAACATGTGACAGGAATACAGAACTTCTTCAGAACTAGGTAAAACTTTGCACTCGCATTGGATTATGAATACCTATAATATTATTCCATTTTCATTACAAGTATTCGTAAATTTTGTGGAAATCGCCTGTCATACTAATAGTAGCAAAAGTTTTGGCTTTTAAACAAAAACTTAACTATCAATTATACTTAACTATAATCACACAATGAGTGCAAACTAAAGTTCAAACTAATGACTTTAGTAATAAAAAAGAATAGCTGCTAACGTAAATTGAATACCTAGTTTCTTTAATAAATTATGAGTGCCTAACAAGGTGGTCTATGACAAATACAATTATGTCTAGTCAAAAATCAGAAAATAGTGCAATATCAGAAGTCCAAGGTCTGGTCGCATTTGGAAAAAACCTTGAGAATGGACGTTTCTTGGAATGGGGTAGGATGAAATATAGATAATACTATAAGCTGAGCTGACCCTGTCGGTAGACGAGACTGAGACAACTTAAAAATCTTATATATACAGATTATATATCTTTTTGTACCTACAACCTACATGTATAGTACACATATAACTTATTTATAAATAATATAATAGTAGTAAGAGTTAATAATAGAAGAAATAGTTCTTTCGTCCTTCACCTTACCTTGACTTATACTGCTGTAGCCATCGGGGGTCATTAAAGGAGTGCCGCCTTCTTCGTACATATTTTATGTGTAAAAAAGGTATAGTTTTAACCACAAGTATTCACGTCACTTTCATTGATGTCCTTATTGACTTTTGACAGTCTTACTTTGTCACATTATCAATGAAAATCATCGATTTTATCATTACTTTTTGTTTGAAATGAATCCACGTAGGTATATAGTTAGACATATGCTCGAAACATAAAATATTTTGCAAGACCTGCATACTGACGAATATCTATAGAAAATTGTACTGAAAATTTTCATATTAATTTTCTCTAGCTGCGACTTGTTGAAGTTTGTAATATGCAGAAAATGTAATACGTAATCATTTCATAATTATTGCCGTAATGAGAAAACATGAACAATGTGATGCTTTTGACAAGTAAATAGAGAAACTCTACATTGCATGAAATAAAGCATGTTATATAATATGAACAACTTGATTTACTGGGCAGTTATAATATGGATTGGTCATTATGAAGAACGACCCAGAGACAGACAAATTAATAAATTTATTATCTTCTTTGGCCAGCCCATATTAATAACGCTGGACGACCCGTGGTTTGAAAAAGCTTGATTTTATCACTCGGAGCGGCCAGCAAGAATATTCGGTTAATAAGAGCCTCTAAGTCAGGTTAGGTTTTTCATTTTCTTCAAAAAAAATTGAACTTAGCCCGACATAACCACCACCGCTGGCCAGCGGGGGAATCCAAAGAGATTTCCGCACGAAATAAAAAAACAAAAGGTTTACACTGTAAGTTTAATTTCATATATTAAACCAAAACGCTACAGTACATCTGTTTTATTATTTGGATTAAGATTAGGTAATCATTATTCATGTTGACTGGGAAAAGTGATTAATCATGCAGTTTTTCTTACATTACCCATTTACGTACGCAAATGGGAAATTATGTATACAGAATGGTCATTATTGAGAGTAACCGGATTCATCAAATTATCATTATAGTGAAAAATCTTACAGTATCATTTAAAATACAGTGTAAACTTTTTAATTCAAGAAATATTTCAAAAGTCAACTTAGTTTATCAACTGATTCCAAACGCCGGCCGAGAAGCTTTAACTTTCGATACAATACTGATGCTGAAATTCGAAGTGAATCGAATAAAACAGACAAATATTAAAGTTGTGGTGGTAACTGTTGTAACATCTATTATTTAATTATTTACTCATCTATTATTTTGTAAAGTTTACCTTTTAGCGCAGTTAAAAGTATTCCAATTTGTAAAAAGCAAGCTAAATTTCTTTTTAGTTTCAGCTACCATCGCATATTATTTTTAATTAGTTTTGATTACTAAATTATTACTTTTTCTCATATATCTTTTATCTAAAAACTGATAAGTGCTTACATGTTTATCAATGAATTAAAATCAAATTGAACGGTAGTAGCATCATCATAGAGTGCTTCAATAAAATTAGTGTCTATAATGACTCAGAAAAATATGCATCGTGGTTATTATTTTCTTACGAATCCAATGTCTGTATATCTATTATATTTTGTCACTATAATCACATCATAATATCACAGTTTTGTTCGTCATTTCAACACAAAAATATACGTTGTATTCGCTACACAGCGGGGCACGTCGATACCAACGTGGTGGTGGGACTTTACTACCACCCCGTAATACCACTTTGGGAATCGTAGAACATAAAACTGAATGGATGCGGCATGATTTGCAGGAATTAGGTCGGCGAATTTACCCCTGTCATTAGGTCGAGGTCAACTTTTAATCAGATTAGCACACGTTTCTAATACTTCCTTCAACTTGCAGAGAGAACGAAACTTGTTAATATAGCAATAATGAAAACGTCTCATTATGTATATTTAATTTATCTATACAAATCGATGACATTTTCTTTCTAGATGTCACATTTTAAAGTTTATTTAGGGAACGTTAAACGTACCTCATAAGTGATTCGGTACTTATTAACCGACTTAAAAAACGAGGAGTTCTATGTTTCTGTTCACTAAGTTCACAAATATGTCAAATCAGAAGTCAGCTCATTGAGAAATTAATATTAATCAACTATAAAGTTAAGCGAAATAAAATTAAGCGATAGAAATAAGAAATTCAGTATAGAATTCGTAATATTCCTAACTGAGTGAGAATTGGTACATTCAGTTAGGAACTGAATGTACCAAAATGTATAATATAAATGCCGTACTTAAAATAGCTTACTAGGTAAAATTAAATAAGGCATTGAAAATATTGTTTCATGGCTCATAGTAGTCCTATTGTCGTGACCCTGACCGCGTCCATGACTGTGTTGTTCATTGCATGTCAGTGCCATCGATCGACTACATATCATTTCTTTCAAAATGGCTTTAGACAAATAAAAATAATAATTATTTATTATTTTAATATTACTATTTATTATTTTTATTTGTCCAAGGCCATCTCAAAACCGGAAATAGCCCTGGGTCAGCCGGGGTGCGAGGGAAATGTCTTAAACCCTGGCGTCTGAAGACCCCAGACGGTGTGCGGTTTTAGTCAGTTCGAATCCGACATAACCACCCCCGCTTGCCGGCGGAGGGGTAACTGGGAGGATTACCGCACGAAAAAAAAGGTACTTAGATAGTAAACTTGTTAAGGTGCTGGTTTAGGAAGCATTCTCGCGGTTCCTTTTCTTGGGCAACAGAAATAGTAAAGATATGAGTTACTCGATTTGTCCACGAATCTCTCTGAAGTTTGGTCATCATCATCATCACAGCGATAGTTCCGGTTGCATCCAAAAATATACTTTGCAAGTTCCCTCTCCTACTCTTTCTCTTGACTTGGCTTATTTGGGCTTTTGCAGCAGTGGCTCCCGTGGACTTCCCAAAACATAGAGTACAGCATTTCCCTCTATTTACAGGTGAGAGCAACCTTGTGTGCACCCACTACACATTGCGAACATACCGCCTCTAATGGAGACACCTAAGGTTTTAATCGGTTTGACTTCGACATGTACCCGTTTTAAATAATCACAACCAGAAATCAGAAGCCAAAAAGAAAGAAAAATCCACCTACTGTACTGTGTCTTTTTGCAGTATTTTTTTATTGTAATTCCCACGGTTACACCACCGCGCTACCCAGAGTGAGGGGTAGTTATGTCGGACTCGAACTGAAAAAAAACAGCACGGCGACTCGGGTCTCTAATGCAGGGGTGTTAGGTGACCAAATAAGGCAATTCCTCCGTACCCCAGCTGACCCTGGGCCATCTATGGCTTTGAGATGTACTGTACCTTTTTTTTTTTACGTGCGGAAATCCCTTCGGATACCCCCCCGCCGGCCAGCGGGGTTGGTTATGTCGTGTATCGACTAAAACCGCACGGTGTCCTGTCCTCCCCAAGTGTCCGTTGCCGGGCACCCCGGGTAAGCCCTCGAAAGAATAACCCCATGGTTGCCGGCGGAATTTGGCCGCCACCGCGGCCTCGCCTGGTGGGGTCAGGTTTTATCCCGCTTCGGTGAGTTGGCAGGCGTGTGTAGGGCACACACGACACGCCTCTGCCACGGCCTGCTTCTGTAAGGACGGCGAGTCGGCCAACTACCGTCCTCAGGCCCCGATCATGGAGGTCAGTAGTCCCGGGGGTAGAAGAGTCTGCGGCGTCCTCCCCGCAGACTGCGAAACTCGAGGGGCAGGGTTCTCTCCCGCTCCCTCTCCGCCGTCTCTTTCGCGCGCATTACCTGCTCACAGAAAGAGGCGGCGGCATGCCACTTGCTCCCGTCGGAGACCACGGCCCTCACCATAGTCTCCAACGAGAGAACGTCCACGCCCAGGACCGCAACGAGATCCCGGCGTTGACTCGCCCACGCAAGGTACTCCACCAACGTGTGGAGCGCCGTGTCTTCGCCAGGATCCTAGCAGTGCTGGCACTGCGGCGTGTCTCCCGGTGGATGCGCCATAGATACTTACCGAAACACCCGTGTCCGGTAAATATCTGGCACATCCGGTAGCAGAGGTTCCCATGGTCCCTCTCCAACCACTCCTTCATGATTGGTCTCACCGCCGCAATGGTGAATTCCCCCCACCTTGGATGCTCAAGTCGCACCCTCCATGTCTCCATGAGTTCCTGGCGGAGCAGGGACCGCTGAGCCCTGATTTCTCAGTGCTCCGGCCTATGGCCCCGCTCCAGCGCCTCCTTGCACCACAGGTACAGCAGCGCAAGGGCTCTCGCTTCCAGGTCCCATGGAGGGTTCCCGGCTAGGAGACATGCCGCCTCGACGGAGATCGTGCGAGACCCCCTGATGACTCTGACGGCCATCGCCTTTAACGGGCTGTTTAGAGCAGCCACGTTCGGGCCGCCAGAGTCTCCGCCCATACGGGGGCCCCGTATAGGGCCATGCTTCTCACGATCCCCAGGTACAGTCTCCTAGTGGGAGGGTACTGTACCTAGGATAATTAAAAATATGAGACATTCACGAATATTAGCTGATGAGGTAGCCAACATAACTTGATTCAAAGGCGGAACGAAGTTTACCGGGTTAGCTAGTACTATTATAAAGAGGTAAAGTTTGGTAAAAATTTCAAATTCGGTTTTGTAGATCTCTAGAGGATGTACAAAACCGAATTTGTTTTTTTTTTATCAATAGAAAGCCACATTATTTGTGAGTGTCAAAGGCTATATATCATCTTGCTACTACCCAAGGTAGCGCGAAGCATTAATCATAAATGTCAATAAAGCCGGCAGATTCCCATACATTATATGAAAACTAATACATTACGGGCATATAAATATGGGTGAAAGGTGTGCAAGGGGGGTTCGAAATACGCCATGTCCGAAGCCGCGGAGGGCCATCAAGTTGAAAATAAATTAATAGTAGACAGTCTACTACTACTTTGAGACAGGTTACATTTCAGATATTGTGATGTTTTCTACTAATACAGGCATACATGCAAGTTCTAACTGGTTGTTATAAGTTTAAGAAAGCTAAATGTGATATTATTTTTTTACCTTTTAAATAATCATACATAATAAGAATACAGCATAATATACATTAAAGTATACAGCGATAATTTATCTCGATTTTTATCTGAAGATATAATACCATTACGAAGGTCTGTATTTTAGATTAAGAAGTACTTAGTATGTAAAAGATTAGATATTCCTTTTTTTTTCAAAATTGTGTCCGTTATGAATATTGTGTGATAACTTAACTGAACGTAAAATACGAGAAAACGTGTGTCATCTTGCTAAATTTGATAATAGGAGCAGTCTCAGGTACCTTTTTTTTTGTGCGGAAATCGTTCGGACACCCCCCCCCCCCCCGCCGGCCAGCGGGGGCGGTTATGTCGGGCTTGAACCGACTAAACGTTTAACTATTGCAATGGTTGTATTTCTATATAATCATACTAATCTATACTAATCTTATAAAAAGGAAAGATTTGTTTGTTTGTACATAATTGATAAACTCTCAAACTACTGAACTAATTTCAAAAAGTCTAACACCATTGGAATGCTACGTTATCCCTAAGTATCCCGATATTTCAACATACGCGGGTGAAACCGCGTGGTGGTGCGTTAACACTATGTTTTATTTAAATTGTGAAATAGTTTAATTACCAATAACTCTACTAATCATAGTTTCGTGAATATTGTACCTTTTTTTTTTTTTTCGTGCAGAAATCCCTTCGGATACCCCCCCGCCGGCCACCGGGGGCGGTTATGTGAATATTGTACCTATAAAGTTTTACACAATATTTCTGGATCTTACAGTGACAAGCCTCAAAAAATTTTGAAGGGTCTTTCGAGGGCTTACCCGGGGTGCCCGGCAACGGATACTTGGGGAGGACACCGTGCGGTTTTAGTCGATACACGACATAACCACCCCCGCTGGCCGGTGGGGGGTATCCGAAGGGATTTCCGCACGTATAAAAAAAAAGGGTTATCGTTGGTCGATATCCACGTGTTGACTTCAGTGTACTTTCGAGAATGTGATTACTCCAGGTTATGAATTATAATAACTATCCGAGGCAGCATTTCAGTGTATTGTTTCACGTTTTTCGTTTGATAAGATAGTGATTACCTCACGATTTTATAAGAACAGGATAATTGGTGGCTCTGTGTCCATAGGTGTTAATGGTGGTAACCATTAACAACTATCCACACATGACTTCTTTGCTGATTATTTGAATTTACCCAAAATTGTGGCGGTAGTATAATCAACCAGAGAAATATTCTTACTGTTGCAGTTTACAGTTTGTAAATTTAAAGAGATTTTGTTAATTTCAAGGTAATGTTCGTAAGTTTTTTTTCTGCAGAGCAAGTGTCTCAAGGACTTTACTAAGTTCTTCGGGGCAGAAGCCCCACCTGCAAGCCGTTACACCTGCTGATTGAGTTCCAAGGCTCTGGCACAGGCTTTCTTCTTGGGATTGATTTGCAATATTGAATAACAATAAATTTTCATAATAGTATTCTAGAACCAGAACACAAGAGAGTGCTTTTAACTTTGGTTAAATACTAATCCATCTAATATTAGGTCGTTACATATGAAATTGGCGTTTTTCTTGAAGAAATTTGAGGAAACCCAATTTTCAGTACTAACATTTTTGCATTTTTTTTAGGAATGACAAATCCAAATTTTATGATTCTTTTTGTGTATGAATGAGACAACATTAAGCTAACAAACAGCAACTTTTATTACTATTTTGAAAAGTGACAGCTGTTAAGTAATACGAAATTTATCATCAAAATGACATTTAGGAAGTACTGTTTTTGAGGATCGAATTAATTTATCAAGCGGCCAATAAAAACAAAATTTAATACAGAGTTGTAAAATCTTGAAATCAACTTATAACTCAAACAAAATATAAATAATGGAAATAGCTATTAAATTACAGGAATAACGAACTCATGAATTTGTAAGAAAATTTCGGCAATTTCATAGGTAAAGACCTATTATTATAAATTAGGTTAAATAGGTATACATTTAGTTAAATATTAATTTTTGGATATTCGTTACTCAATCATGCTCAAACGACTGAACGGATCTATTTTGACACAGGGATAGATTGTAGTCTGGTGTAACACAAATAGGCTGCTTTTTATCCCCGGAAAAAGTTTCATAAGGTTTGCGGGAACGAGATCAGAATCGTATCGTAATCGTATCGAGTGTGATATCAAATGAATGGGGCAAATATCCCAAGTTCAAAAGTCTCAATATATTATAATATTACGGAATATACAATTTTAAAGTATTGGATTGGATTGCAGTAGTATAGTATTGGACTCTCCTAATTGACACATGAAAAGCACTATAAAATTCCGGAGGATGTTAGGGTTTCGTCATCTAGGCCTGACATATTTCTTTACTCGAAAACGATAAAATATGTGGTCCTTGTGGAACTTACTGTACCGTGGGAAACAAATATACCAAAGGACCACACAAGAAAGAAAAATAAATACTATGATCTCACAAACGAATTAACCAAAAATGGTTACGTGGTTAATTTGTATGCAGTGGAAGTGGGAGCGAGAGGCATACCAGCAAAATCTCTCTATAACCTAGAGAGCTACAATAAGCTCATTACTAGGACGAGTGTCTAAAGCGGCACTAGTACGTTCGCATCAAATTTGGTTAGGCAGGGAGGGAAACTTGGGCAGTGAAGTGAGTGTTGATGTATACATCAACAAAAGGGCCCCCTTCTAAACCTACACTTGGGTCGCAAGTCCCAAGCACTGTCCCGAGTTCCCAACTCAGCAACGCGATGGACACAAATATCGGTCGGTCAGCGCCATCTGTAGTAGAGAGCCGGGATTATATATTAACTTTTTTTTAAATAATGTTTTTAACCTTTCTGTAGTCTTGTTGCAGTTTTGTAATATCTATATATTATATTTTACAGTGATTGGGAAAAACTCCCCTCAAAATAGTGTGGCCGCGTCATCCTTTGCCTACACTGGAGGAATAGTTCATAATACTGGCCAAATTAACATTCATCCCAATTACGGCAAGCCATCCTTCAACAATGACGTTGCTGTATGCGTACTTCTTCTTATATCACTTATATAGATAACGTAGTACCATAGCTAGTGCTAGTTATAACCTTGGTGATAACAAAATCGTCTGGCCTGCTGGATGGGGTGATACTGTAAGTGCAATCATTTATCTTACTAGCTATAGAGGATGCATCCAGGTCTGTGTCTATCTTTGTCTATCCATTATGCACCCGTACAGCGATAAACAGAATTAAGCAGAATTCTTTAAAGCAGGCCTCTGTCGAAAGATACGCTGTTTCAGAATAAATATCCGTTTGCCGATAGGTTTAAAAAAAAGGAAAACAAATGTGTGGCACTTTGGGAGTGCCGACAGAAGTGAAAACTTGAACAATTACGTGTGTATTTTTTTAATTGTCAACATTCCTCTCTGCCTACCTTCCTCCCTCTCTACTTTCCTCAGTAGTCACCCCTTCCCTCGCTCCTTACCTTCCTCCGTTCCTCTAGCTAAGCTAAATTGCTTATGTGAGGAGTGACTTAACGACGATAGTGTAATCCGAATCCGGGAGGTCCCGGGTCCGAATACTCTCCGTATTCGGACCCGGGACCTCCCAATTGTAAGACCGATTTCTTAATCACTAAGTTTGTGGTGGTGAAGTGGGGAGGTTAGACGGCAGTCGCTCCCATAAATGCCGCAAAAGCCAAATCTAAGGAAGGAGAAAAAGAAAACAGATCCCGGGCTTTGAGATGAAAACTTTCGATGCAAGGGAACTACGCTAAGATGATGGTATCTTTTTTTTTATAATGGACACGTCAATATGACTTTATCTTAAGGTAAAGTCACAGAAATGGACCATTACAGACTGTGGCTCTCAGCTTGACGTTTTTGCCTCAGCTCAGCTTGACGCTTGGTGGACGCGACCAATGCACGAGAGAGTTCGGTGGTCCAATCTACCATGATGGAGTAATGGTCGGTATCTGTTCATTTGGTAGTGTGGATTGTGGTTCTGCTAGTTACCCTGGTGTGAACGCTCGCGTCTCCCATTTCACATCTTGGATTGTAGCTACTGCAGTTTGTATTAATAAAGTTTTTGTTAGAATTCAAGACCCCACTATGCCTATAATATGGTGATCGTTAATCCATCGGACTGTCTATCAAAAGCTAGTTAGGTATACTTTAATCACAGTAATGATGGGAGTTACATTGTAAGTATGGTGTCTATCACGAAAAGTTATAAAAATTATATACATATAAAGTATGTAACATTTTTCAAATGTATTTAGCCAAGATAATAAATGTAAAGTGTCGTATTGAATACATTTTTTCAATAGTTATCTAACTAGCTAATGTTCGCGGATCCGCCTGCGCGGAGGTCGGTTATCGTTTTTTGTCATATCTCTGGTTCTACTTAACCAACAACTGCAATTAAACATACGGCAAATTTTAAGTCTGACCAAGACCTATGTTTGTTTTTTTTTAAATATCTCCAATCATCATCATCAACCTATGCTAGTCCACTGCTGGACATAGGTCTCCCCTAATAGCGCCATAGCGCCCTGTCTTCAGCTTGCCCCATCCAGCATCTGCCCGCAGTCTTTCGCAGATCGTCATCCCACCTGGCCGGAGGGTCGGATATGTCCAATGTACAGACACAAATAATTAACTATTTTTTAATAGTACCTTATTAAAGTATATTGATAAACGACCTCTATGGTGTAGCGGTAAAGAATTCGACTGCTCGATACCCGCTCATTGCAAATATTTATATTTGCATTGGTTTGGGTATTTCTTTGTACAATACGTATTTGTAAAAGTATATCCGCATTCTAGAACCCATATGACAAGCTCTGATTAGTTTAGGTCTAGATAGCGCTGTGTGTCCTAGCCTATTTATTTATTATTATTTATTTGTTTATTGTATTTATTTATTAGTTAGATGTAAATATTGAACTATTGGGTATATGGGGACCCATAAAGATTTTTGGTCTTCAAGCTAAGCTCACCTACGAGCTGATACTCCAGCTGTTAACTGACGAGTTTCCTCTCGAGGTAGTGTAATCAGTTGGCAGTCGGGGGCTGTAGCCGTATGACCAAAGAAAAAATATCTCAAAGCCATAACCAGGCCTAATATGGGTTATCTTGGCTTATTTTTACTTTTGAAAGCATAGGAGGACGGACTCTAGGCCCCAAATGCAGTTTAGAGCCTTGGATCCTCTCTTTAGGTACAAGCGGGATTCACTTGAGATGATAATGTTAATGTTATATTTCTATAAAGCTATATTTATTTAGAATTGCAAAGTCTTGCGGTGTTCTTGAAGATACGTTATTTGTTAAATAGTCATTAGAAAAACGCACGTACACAAAAAAAACTTATAATATTAATTACTAGCGGTTGCCCGCGACTACGCCCGCGTTGAATTCGGAATAGATCAAGGTATGTTTGCAGCTTCGAACCCAACATGTATTAGGTTACCTTTTAGGTAGATTTCGATGAAATCGATCAACCTATTGGTTTCTTGACTACTGTCGAATTTAAAAATGACCGAAATGACCACTGGTCAAAAAGTTTACATATATATATATATATGTATGTATGGTTCCACTTCCCAAAATTTGCGGCACTCTCACGGTCGCATTTTTGCCCCGATCGCTTTCAAACTGCGGTCAAAAATTACTTGGGTGTAAACTTAGTTTAAGTTCGTGAACGGGTGGAATCCGGCCTAAGGGGACGGTAGGGCCTCACTTTTTGTGAAATCAATTTTTCCTCAAAATTTCACGTTCCATGAAAGATATTCGAACCGTTCTAATTTTATCCCATAGTATACATGAATACCAACAACTTTTAATTATAAACCTATAAGATTAATACTTTAACTAAAAGTGGAGGGGGGAGAAACCAAAATTTTTCGGGAACAAAATCATAACTTCTAACCGGTGAACATTCTTGCAGTCGGAAACATTTTTAATCGATAGGCCATTTTTAAGTCTAAAATAAATGTCTGAAAAGTTTTTCGCTAAAAGTTACCGTTTTCGAGAAAAAAATATCCGTCCGTAGTTCTCTATCTTCTTCTTCTTCTTCTTCTTCTTCTTATATATAAAAATAAATTGCTGTTCGTTAGTCTCGCTAAAACTCGAGGACGGCTGGACCGATTTGGCTAATTTTGGTCTTGAATTATTTGTGGAGGTCCAGAGAAGGTTTAAAAGGTGCTATCGATTGAGGCAGTACGAAGTCTGCCGGGTCAGCTAGTATAATATAATATTAATTGCTTCACGAAATCTACCGTGCGTTCCCCCTGCGGGAACGGATTTTTTTAACGTTATATTTTCAATCATTTATCATCAAGAAATAGGTGTTTATATGTAGCATCAAAATGAATTCTGCACGGTTCCTTAATATGATATTTATTATCAAAGGTTAAGTCTAATCAACTATCTTTCACAAGTAAGTACAGTAACTCTGTAGTATCATGACTTCATATTTTACTGCTCATCACCTTGTAGCTGAAGTGATGATTTATAGTCCGAACGTTGACCATGTCTGAGTTCTATCGAACTGCAGAATTTCGTGATGACCTGCTTTGTAATAATAAAGAAATAATCAATAATAGATATGATCGATTTTACCCTGCTGCCTAGCACACGTATAATAGCGTGATGATATATAGCGCAGTTTATGACCATACCCTATAAAAATGTTCATGCTAAATTTCAGCTGAATCTGTTCAGCGATTTTGAAGTGATGCTCGGTCATCGATAATAACAAGCAGACAAACAAAGAAAAAATCTTAAAATCACATTTTTGGCATCGGTATCGTTCCTAGAATACATAGCAATATTTTTTTTTAAAAACATTAATTGTTCAGTATTCCTCTGGCTACGATATTATTAGGTGTATGTATAGATATAGATACAAAAACTCACACTTTACAGTGAAACAGGGTTCGTTGCCCTTTTGAATGAAGGCATTAGGTACACGCAAGGGTGGGGTGTGTGTTGGGTAACCTCCTCGAGTGTCGCTCCGATTCCGATCCCGCTGCAGTCCGGGGGGAGCGGAATCGGAGCGGCCGGTACACCCTGGGCGGCGGTCAATGGCTTCCCCTTCACCCCTTCATAGGGTTGGCATTGATCGTCGGCCAATACCCAACGTGGCGGGAACACATCGCTCTCCGTACTCCTCTGCTTTCAGAGGAGACAGGATGAGCGATGCTGTTAGTGGTGAGATGGCCCAGGGTCAGCCGGGGTGCGAGGGATATGCTCTATGGGTAACCTTACACCCCGGCGTCTGAAGACCCGAGACGGCGTGCGGTTTTAGTCGGTGCAAGCCCGACATAAACGCCCCCGCTAGCCGGCGGGGGGCATCCGAAGGGATTTCCGCACGATTAAAAAAAAAAAAAAAAAGGTACACGCAAGGGTGTGTGTTGGGTAACCTCCTCGAGTGTCGCTCCGATTCCGATCCCGCTGCAGTCCGGGGGGAACGGAATCGGAGCGGCCGGTACACCCTGGGCGGCGGTCAATGGCTTCCCCTTCACCCCTTCATAGGGTTGGCATTGATCGTCGGCCAATACCCAACGTGGCGGGAACACATCGCTCTCCGTACTCCTCTGCTTTCAGAGGAGACAGGATGAGCGATGCTGTTAGTGGTGAGATGGCCCAGGGTCAGCCGGGGTGCGAGGGATATGCTCTATGGGTAACCTTACACCCCGGCGTCGAAGACCCGAGACGGCGTGCGGTTTTAGTAGGTACACGCAAGGCCTTGCAGTTTGCAATGCTAATAAGAAATGGGCTCCTGGCGCTCGATATACATTCCTAGTCGTTGTTATTGATCCATGGTGTAATGAATTCAAGAAATTTTAACTATGTTGTAAGAAAAGGCTATAACATAACGTAATAATATATTCTATACATTAATTCAAAATACAATGAAAAATATATTATGTGAAAATATCGCTAAAAGTAGCTTACTGTTTATATCACTTTAACTGTAATATTACTTTTAACAAAAACATATTCACATATGAATGCCCACGCTCTGCTACCAAAAAACTACCGAACTAAAGCCTCTGAAACTTTTACAAACTGTACGTAATATAGCGTAATACAACAATATCAAACAGGTGTAATTAGAAACAGTATTGGATGGAGATGGAGTTCAATTACAGTACAGTAAAATTTCACGTCACACTTAGACCGTTCCAAATGCTGTATTAGATAGATTTCGATGAAATCGATCTACCTATTGGTTTCTTGACTACTGTCGAATTTAAAAAAAAATCTTCATAGGAGGTCTAGTTATGACCCCCTGAGTCCGAAATGACCACTGGTCAAAAAGTTTATATATATAATATATATATGTATGTATGGTTCCACTTCCCAAAATTTGCGGCACTCTCACGGTCGCATTTTTGCCCCGATCGATTTCAAACTGCGGTCAAAAATTGCTTGGGTGTAAACTTAGTTTAAGTTCGTGAACGGGTGGAATCCGGCCTAAGGGGACGGTAGGGCCTCACTTTTTGTGAAATCAGTTTTTCCTCAAAATTTCACGTTCCATGAAAGATATTCGAACCGTTCTAATTTTATCCCATAGTATACATGAATACCAACAACTTTTAATTATAAACCTAGATTAAAACTTTAACTAAAAGTGGAGGGGGGAAAAACCAAAATTTTTCGGGAAAAAAAAACTTCTAACCGGTGAACATTCTTGCAATCGGAAACATTTTTAATCGATAGGCCATTTTTAAGTCTAAAATAAATGGATGAAAAGTTTTTCGCTAAAAGTTACCGTTTTCGAGAAAAAAAAATTAAACATGTTAAAAATGCGCTCTGCGTGGGCATAGAAGAAGCATAGGTCATAGAGGGGCAAAAAATATTTCTAATCGTGCTTCACGAAATCTACCTGTGCGTTCCCCCTGCGGGAACGGATTTTTTTTTGCACTGTTTCAAATTGTGTATTTAAAACATTTTTGCATCGATCCAAATCTGAATGGAAAATATTTTTGAACTGTTTCAAATTCTATATTGAAAACATTATCGCAACGTTCCAAATTCTGTATTTAAAACTTTTACACATTTCAAATTCTGAATTCTGTATTAAATATTTAGAATATTTTTGCCCTCTAAACACGAATGTAAGGCTTGGTTCTGCTAGACCAAGTATTTGTGTTCAAGTAGAAATATGGCCCTATTATACCCGTGTGCAAATGTAATTGGTCACTCCCTATTGATCTAGGCCGTTCCCTTACCCACATTTTGTTTGATTTTGGTAGAACTAAAAGAGGTTTCATTCATATTTTGGGTTAGCACGTTATAGTTGTATACTTTTTAACCAAATAAAAAAGGAGGTTCTCACTTCTTTATTGTTGTATTTCGCTGTTATTTCAACTAAGATATCTTATTTTATTTGAACAATTTATTTATAGATCTGATTCTGTAGTAAATGCAACACTATCAGTAAAATAAACATATAACCATCCCTAATACATAATCCCTTTTCACTTAAGTATTTAAAAAAGTCTAAGGTAGGTAGGTACATAACTATTTCTCAGTGGAACTCTGTAGAAATTCCAACTAAGCTTCCAATCTATGTTAGGCGAAAAAATATCTTAATGCCGTGACAGAGATGGATTCGTGCTCTTTGATTTATAAACGAGTAAGATAAAAGAATTAAATTGACAAATTGTTTATTGAGGCTGTGTCGTGTAGGTATGTTGTAATTACTCCGTGGAATAGGTTCTATCGTTCCTATGTCAATTTCCTGTATTATATCACTTACTTGTTACACTGATTCTATTGGTATGAGCCTCACAATCACACTCTCATCTCACCACTTTTACTGGTGGTAGAAATTTCTACCACTGGTGGTAAAAATTTGATGACGCAAATTTGTCACAAAATTCGGCCGGGTAGGTACCACAGTGCGATTGCGAAAAACCCTCCATAGTTTTTTTTTAAATATATTTAGGACACGTCAATTTGACTTCACCTCGCCTGATGGTAAGCTGAAGGTAAAGTCTCAGGAAAGAGGGTCACCATTACATACACGTACTATGTTAACAATGGTGGCACTCAGCTTGACGGCCTCATCAGAAGAGGATTGTCGTCGCAGCACCGCGTGACACCCACCGGTCCCACTAGTGCCGCGACCACAATCCCTCTGCCCGGCTATGCACTTGCTGACCCCTGAACGCAATCAAACCGAAATTGGATTACTATGGAGGGTTTTTCGCAATCGTGCACGGTGGTACCTACCCGGCCGAATTTTGTGACAAATTTGTGTCATCAAATTTCTACCACCAGTGAACTAACTACCACCAGTAAAGTAACACCAAAAGTGAATAGTAATCCAATTTCGGTTTGATTGTGTTCAGGGGTCAGCAAGTGCATAGCCGGGTAGGGGGATTGTGGTCGCAGCACTAGTGGGACCGGTGGGTGTCACGCGGTGCTGCGATGACAATCCTCTTCTGATGAGGCCGTCAAGCTGAGTGCCACCATTGTTAACACGGTACGTGTATGTAATGGTGACCCTCTTTCCTGAGACTTTACCTTCAGCTTACCATCAGGCGAGGTGAAATCAAATTGACGTGTCCTAAATATAAAAAAAACCAAGCGTACGACTAAGCGGCTGTACCGAAGTCGCGCCGTCTTTAACCAGACAGTGTCTCCGTTAGACTTATTACCAGGAGAGGCGGTATGCCCGAATAGTCAAGTGCTTGCCTGCTCCTGGCACATCTTCGCTATCTTTTATTTCAAAGGCAATGAAACTCCGAGGATACAACTTTCCTTAAAGACCATCATCATCCTCCAAGCCTTTTTCCCAACTTACTTGGGGTCGGTTTTTCAGTCTAACTATAAAGCAGCCGAACTTCTATATTTTCCGTAACTGCTATCTGACCTCCACAACTCATTGGCGATATCGAAGTGCTGTAGCTTGACTGACGGCTTAACGTGCTCTCCGAGGCACGTAGGGGTCTCAGTATGCTAAGAATAGTCACCCATACTAAAACTGACCTCGCTAGGATTATTTAACTTTGCAATGTCTTATCCTACTCGGTTACCACGTAGCCACGAGCCCCTCTCTAAAAACATCAGGTTTTTGCCGCAGCTACGTGTTAGCTGACTGGGAGACTATGCACTATGCAGCATAAAAAGGGTCGTTTCTCAGGAGAAGTGCGAACATTTTAGTGCGAAGCGACTACTAAGCCTTTATTAACATTTTCAAAAAACTTTATAACTCTATGAGTAGGTAGCGACTTGATAATAATGAAGTACGCAGCGATAATGATTTAATCATATTTAGATAAACGTGGAAATCCCATCATGTAATTATTATAGATTAGGAAGTATTTAATATGTTAAAAGATTAGATATTTTATGTTTTTTTTTTAAATTGTGTTCGTTGTGAGAACAATGGTGATTCATTTTAGTTTCACTTTTTAGTTGACAAATAAACGCGATAAAAATGCGTATCACTTTGCTAATTCTGTTTATAGGAGCTATCTCAGGTATGTTCAATTAAGTATGTAAAAAAGGGGTGAATCGGCGTGTAAGGTAAGGAGATAGTAAAATAAATTGGACTTTAGAAATTAACCAATAATTTCTTCTACAAAGTTTTAAGTAGTTAATTACCTACATAGTTGATGATTCTCTACACTATATACGTATCATACGAAAATAATTCTGAGCGTCTCTTTACAGAAACTGCTAAGTTTGTTTATCCATTTAGTCTATTCACCTCTTTTACAATGTTTCATTTCTGAATGTCGAAATCACCTTATTACGGACTGAAACTTACATAAGATTTAGTTACAAGAAGCTATTATAAGTATTAATAATATATGTATTGAGGCAAACTCCTCATTGAGTTCGAAACGATGAATACAAGAGCGGCTTCTGTTGTAACGCTGTAGCGATTAGACACAAAGTCTAACAAGGACACGTGCTATCAGATGGTAAGCGGTTACCGTGGCCTATGAACGAGGTGAACGGGAAGGGTAGAGAGGAAAATGGGAAGGTGGATATTAGGAATACGGCTCTCTGATAAAAGCCAAAAAAAATTTTTTATTAATCATACAGTATGAGGATCTTCAAAAATGGCTTTAAAAAGTTTTAACAAAGTCTAAAAAACTTGCGCTAGAGGAAATTATAATACGGCCATGGCTTTATTCTTTCAATTGTCAAAATTTTACACTACTGTCTGCCGTAGCAAAGGATCGTAATATAGTGATTGTATCTTGCAGCTGCCCCAAACACCTTCAAACAGAGGATAATCGGTGGCTCCCAAACTACCATTGCTGCTTTACTCGTCACATTTAATTTGGTTGATTTCAACCAAAATTGTGGTGGTAGTATTCTTAACCAGAGAAATATTCTTACTGCTGCTCACTGCTTGTAAGTATTTTTTCCATTTATATATATATATTACCACTAGCTGTTGCCCGCGACTACGTCTGCGTTAAATTCAGAATAGACCAAATTATGTTTATTTCTGCAGTTTCGAACCCAACATGTATTGGGTTACCTATTTCATCGTTATATTTTTAATAATTTATCATGAAGAAATAGAGGTTTATATGTAACATCAAAATGAATTCTAGCCGGTTCCCTAATATAATAGCATGATGATATTTATTATCAAAGGTTGAGTCTTTAATCAACTATCTTTTAAGTAACTCTGTAGTTTCGTGATTTCATATTTTACATATAATATATATAGTCTGAACGTTGACCATGTCTGAGATTTTTCGCTTTGTAATAGTAAAGAAATGATCAATAATATATTCGATCGATTTTACCCTGCTACTCCTATCACTCTTATAACAGAGTGATAATATATAGCGCAGTTTATGACCATACCCTAGAAAAATCTTGTGTCTTATGTTTTTAAGTGATATTGTTATTGATAGTGACGACGGCCTCTGTGGCATAGCGGTAGTGCATTCGACTGCTACGACAGGGGGCACGGGTTTGATTCCCGCTCAGTGCAAATATTTGTATGCATGTATAATGTCTCTTTGCATTGGTCTGGGTGTTTCTATGTATTATATGTATGTATTTACAAAAAAAAAGTATATAAGTTTGTTTATCCGCATTCTGGAACCCATAACACAAGCTAGTTAAACTATGCTTACTTTGGGTCTAGAAAGCGCTGTGTAGAATGTCGTAGAATATTTATTATTATTATTTGTTCTCTTTATTAACTTTTAAATACATATAATTACATTTTTAAATATATATATAAAAAAATATTAATATATTTAAAAATATAAAAACATCGATCATAAAAAGCCGACAAACAGATAAACAGAAATACAGATAAAATCCTAAAAATCACTTTGTTGGTATCGGTATCGTTCCTAGAACACATAGCAATTATTTTTTTGGAAAAATATTCAATGTACAGTTTTCCTCGTTACGATTTTATTATATGTATGTATAGATGTGTACAGATAACAAACCTAACAGATATGTCTTTGCAGAAAAATAAATATTAACATAATTAAATGTTGTATTTTTAACCCCCCATGCAAAAACGACAAGGTATTATAAGTTTGAGGTGTCTGTGTGTGACTCTGTCTGTGACATTGTAGCTCCCAAATGGATGAACCGATTTTGACTTTGTTTTTTTATTGTTGTTTGAAATGTGAATTAGTTGGGAGTATTCCAAGCTAGGTCGGAGGATTTTTAAACTTTTTTTTTTACAGTATGTTGTTGAGCGAACCTATGATATGGCGTATCCGCGTGGGTTCGTCCTTTGCACACAGTGGAGGATCAGTTCACAACATTGCCCAAATCATCATTCATTCCGATTACGAAATGTTTACTTTCAACAATGATGTTGCAAATTTACGTACTCATACCTTCATCAATTACATAGATGACTTAGTTCAACCAGGAGCCATCGCTGGGTCCAATTATAACCTTGGCGACAACCAAGTCGTCTGGGCTGCTGGATGGGGTATCACCGTAAGTTTTATTTTATTTTATATACCTACGTATATGTAAAAATTTGTACAAACTTATTTCATACTTATTTTTCGGATTTATTTATTTTTAATGTGTAAATGTTTTTGTGTAAATGTGTCAGTTTAGTTTACACATCTCTATTACGGTAGAGCGTTCGACTGCTAATTCAGAGGTCGTGGGGTCGATTCTCGCTCATTTTTTTTATGAAGTGAAAACTTGTTTAGTGGCGTTGTGCACATTTTTTGTAATGGGTAAAAAAGGTTAAACTCGGGTCAGTAAGCACGTGACCTGAACGTAAGACAACAAATATAGAAGCGCTAATTTCACACTGTACTTAACAACCTTGGTGGGGCGTTCGTCTAATGAGTGGTGTCGTTGACTTCGTCAATACTGAGATCGATTCCGACCGAGGCCCAAGAAACACTTTTTGTCATCATATAACTTTTTGTAATATTTATTCTATTTTTTGCCATAAATTTATTCATATAAAATGGAAATTAAACAAAGTGCATCTATTAATGAAAAAAGTGACGAAGAAATAGGAAAATAAAATGAGTGAGTACTTTATAAATATACTGGCGATGATGGTTCTGGTAATAATGATGGTGGAAAAGTCGTTGAAAATATGGATGGAAGTTGATTTTTCTGAGAGATAAACTTTTTAATGTAAAATAATTGTAATAGTTCTGAAGTGTATAATTTTTAATCTATACTTCTATACTAATATTATAAAGAGGAAAGTTTTGTATGTAAGTATGTTTGTAACGAATAGGCTAAAAAAGTACTGGGCCGATTTTAAAAATTCTTTCGCCATTTGAGTGCTACATTATCACTGATTAATATAGGCTATTTTAATTGCAAGAAAAAAATAGGGATCCCTACTAAAAGTACAATAATATTACCCAAGGAGTAAAAAAAGCCTATAAAATATATTTAATCGCATGCTCTGCGAAAACGATTGCTGATAGAATAAAAAATGTTCCACAATATTAAAGAACATATCAATATCTACAAAAAATGTCGTGATAGCATGTGTCTAACTAATGTAGTTATGTCACTATAACTACTTTTTAACATTCTAAAAATTAATAGATATTCTGAGCAAAATCAGATGAAGTTCCTTATACCTTTGTCTTAATCTTTAAATAAATAAATGATTTCTCAAGCAAGGTTGTATAAATACCTGTAAATTACTTTTTAGTTTATTAAAATCCGATATTCCATTCTAAAGATATTACGTCGACGAGTTTAATAAAATTAAAATAAAATTAATTCGCCGCTACGCCGCAGCACCGTGACGTGCCAGAGCGCCGCCGGGGCCGGAGTGCAGGAGAGAAGCACATCTATGAAATAGGTAGCCGCGCGGAGGGCCCGCCGCAATAGAGGCGGTATGGCCCAACATGGAGGATTGGCTAGAAAGGCGATATGGAAGCCTCAGGTACCGACTGACGTAGGTGATCTCCGGTAAGGGGAGCTTCGGGGACCACTTGCATCGGATCAGGAAGGAGCCAGCGCCTGAGTGCCATCATTGCGACGCGAGCGAGGACTCACGGCTGCACACGCTGGCGGACTGCCCGGCGTGGTAGGTGCCGAGGCGTGACCACGTGGCAGCCATCGGGGTGGAAGTCCTCTCGCCCGGCAGCATGATTGCGGCAATGGTGCGGACCGGAAGCGCGTGGGCCGCCGCCGCAGAAGAACTGCGAGCATGTAATGCTAGAGAAGGAGATGGCGGAGCACGCCCGGGAGAGAGTTAGAAAGCTCCCGGCCCGCCGTACCCGCAACATGCTAACCGCGCGTCGATAAGCGACCTCCGTCCTCCATGAGTGATGATACCACCTGTCACCCAGTAGAAGCAGGCCGGGACGGTGGGGTGACTAGCGCCCCTCCCCCAAATCGGGGCAAGACGGGGACACCGTGGTTCCCAAACACGAGGGGGCCATCCCGAAACCGGAGATGGCCTAGGGTTAACCGGGATGCGAGAAATATGCTTTATGGGCAACCTTACACCCTCGGATCTGAAGACCCGAGACGGCGTGCGGTTTTATCCGTTTCAAGCCCGACATAACCGCCCCCGCAGACCGGCGGGGATCCGAGAGGACTTCTACGATCGACTTCGACTACGATCCACAAATTGATTATGCTCGAACAGCATCCAAATCGGAGCAATGAATAATATTTGTCCGAAATGTTTTGCTAAAAATGGACTGATGAAACCAACGGTATGTGTTGCGCGTCTAGAAATATCCTGCATTTACTGTACGTTTATGGCAAAATGTTTAAAAAACAAATTTCCACCCGTGCGAAGCCGGGACGGGCCACTAGTGTAATATAAATTGTCATGTTTGTGTACGATAGTGCAATAAATGAATATTGTATGTTACCACAAAAATGATAATACTTTTATACTGATAATTAAAGCAATTCGTGCCAAATTATTCACTAACCATTCCAAAATATCTAAAATGCACAACGTTAATATTCAAGTTTTCACTTCTGCCGGCACTCCCGTCATTTTTTTATGCTACTGAGGTGGCGGACAAGCACACGGACCACCTGATGGAAAGTGGTTACCGTGGCCTATGGACCTGTGCAACCCCAGGGGAGTCACACTCGTGCTGCCGACTCTGTAAACACAGAGTTTCTGTGCCTTCAGTATAGAAGACAAAGCGGGAATAGCCTTTGGTCTTCCCTCTGACAGCACAAAAACTCTCCACTGAGCTCTGGCTACCCTACTCACCGCCGGGAACACAACACGAGGTTATTATGGCCACGGTATTCTGTAGGGCGGAGGTACTTCCCCAGTCGGACTGCTCAGTTAGACGGGAATACCGTCGTTAAACTATTTGTATGCATGAATACGTTTATTTGCATTGGTTTGGGTGTTTCAATTCAACTATATTTACTTTGGGGCTAGATAGTGTTATGTCGAATTAAATAGAGTTTTTTTTTATAATTATAAATTGATTGATTTATCTTATCAGGAATATGGTACCCAGTCAGAGCAGCTGCGACACGTTCAGATCTGGACTATTAATCAAAATATATGTAATGAACGCTTCCGGGGGCTTATCACTGAAAACATGCTGTGTAGTGGATGGCTCGACGTTGGCGGTCGCGATCAATGCACAGCAGACTCAGGTGGTCCTCTCTACCACAATGGAGTAATTGTCGGAATCTGCTCTTTTGGCAGTCTTGAATTCGGTTCTGCAACTTTCCCTGGTGTAAACGCTCGCGTGTCCCGTTTTACGACTTGGATTGTAGCTAATGCAGTTTAATTTTGGAATAAAATGTTTCAAAAGATTAGTTGCATAGAAACATTTTAATGTCAACGTTGTTTTTTTTACTGTGGCACTCCCATCCTCTAACGTTAAGTTGATTTGATTTAATTCTATAATGTTTAGTAAATTTAATTAAATAAATCGTTTAGTTATGTAATACTGAAAACCTTTATCTATGTACCTAATAGTTTGCACTTATTAAAATCATTATAAATTTCTCTCTTATATTGTTCCACCTTTTTGTTAATTTTCCGTATTACTTATTCTGCGACTCTGATAAGAAATAATTAACTATCATGATTATAATGAGCAACGCTTGTGCTTTTAAGAGAGTGAAGTATCCATGGTAAGCTGCAACACAGTTAACAAAGTCCAATGAAAATTACATAGAAACTGAAGGAAGAATTTACACCATTGCACTTTCTGTTTTATTCAACCTAACAAAATGATCGAAACAGTTATAAAACATGTAAGTATGAATAAATTCTAAACAAAATCACAGTGCTAATATGAAGAAACAGCCTGCTGCTATAAGCATACAATTATTAAATTTAAAACACTTTTTAAAACAAGCATTCTAGTAAGTGCATAACAAGACAAATAAAATGAGCCCAAACATGACGGGCTTAGAAGTCCCTATGATCACCTACCGTCTCCATCTTTAGATTCTAGATATCATGTAGAATCACAGTATTTCTCAAGACAAAACAAATGCGTTCAAACTCTATTGGTTTCTCTTGTTTAGTTTAGGACTTCCTAGGGAAACCTTATAATTCCATCATCAGGCCAGCTTCATATTACTGTATCATTGCTTTGTCACCAAAGATACGAAAGTATACCAAATTTGTGTCCAATCTAATTGGGCTTCCAAGATTTGACCTATACTAACCATGATGACTTATAAACAGTTCAGTTTCGGAGCAATTCAATTCAAGTTTGTGAACTGAATGACTATAATCCGTACAATGACATGCTTAAACTAAAACGCGTTGGCGTTTGGTTCGTTTGTTTACATTTGGAACGTGAAACTGAACGACTTAATACGACATCATGGTATGAGTACGAAACTATTCAATTTCGGTTAGCCCCCTAAGCAAGTTAAGTGAAAAACTTGTACAAAGTATTAAATTATACAAGTGACACCATTATGAACGTGGTAAAAATTATAGCATCATCATCATATCAGCCGTAGGAAGTCTACTGCTGCACATAGGCCTCCCCCATCGACTTCCATTTCGACCGATCTGTAGCGGCATGCATCCACTGATGCATGCCCCACCGGCCATCGGTTCTCCGAGCTATATGCCCTGCCCACTGCCACTTCAGTTTGCTGACTCGGTCTGCTATGTTGGTAACTTTAGTTCGTCTACGGATCTCCCCATTTCTGATCAATCTCGTAGAGAAACCCCAAGCATAGCACGTTAAATAGCTCGCTGTGTGACCCCAAGCTTCCTTATGAGGCCCATAGTGAGAGACCACGTCTCGGCACCGTAGGTCATCACTGGTAACACGCACTGATTAAAGACCTTTGTCATCAAGGACTACGGTATTTTGGACACAGGTTAGCTAAATGGATATACACTGATGAAGTCCAGCGTTAGTGTAGTGTAGCTTCCTCATATCGAACGTTATGTGGAGATGGTAAAATTTCTGCCAGAACAAATGAAGGTCGAATTGAAATCTGATACTGATTTGACTGATGTTCGAAATAGATATAGAGACATGTAACATCGAAATCAACTCTGCCCGATTCCTTAATATAGCGTGGTGATATTCATTATGAGATGTTTATGCGTCTCTGATCAACTATCTTTTATACGTGTGGAGTTTTGAGATTTTACTCATAACCTTTAGGCATAGCGTAATGAGTTATAGTCCGGTTCATATCCGCCCCGTGAACACTTGGCGCTGCTCTCCTTCTTTATTTCATCCTCCTCTATCACTCTAAGGTTTATTAACAAAAACTTTGTACCTAAATATCCTGTTCAATAAAGAATAAGAATTTGAATTCCTGTACGTTATTTTCCTATAGAGTAAATTCGCCGATGTACTTTGAGGCTCCAATTCTATAAATTGTTTTTTTTAATACCATGGCAGAACTGTAACTGTAGTTTTCATTGAACAAGGATAAGTAGAATGCACTTCTTTATTTATTACAAAGGGCCCTGTGTCTTGTATTTTTGTACTACCCTCTAGAACAAAAATGTTGGAAATCCCTTCAAGTTTTATTCATTCCGTCATCATCATCATCATCATCATCATCAACCTATTCTAGTCCACTGCTGGACATAGATCTCCCCTAATGAGCGCCATTCCGTCATAGATAATTACAATTGGCTATCTTCAGAAATTTATCATGCAGATACAGCGAAAATAATTTTATTGAATTTTGATAAGAGTGGAAATACCATTTTGTAATTTTATTATTATAGATTAGGGAATGTATAATAGGTTAAAAGATAAGATAGTTTACTGAATTATATTTATTATAAATAGGGCTCAATAGTTTTAGTTATAGTGACTAATTTGGAGGACGAACTCGAAAAAATGCGTATCGCCTTGCTGGTTCTGTTTATAGGGACTGCGGCAGGTATGTTAAAACAATGATATAATTCTAAACGTATGAATTACCCGACTATATAGTCCAGTCAAAATAGACAAAAATAAGTCATAACTAAGGAATAATTCGCATAGAGCTGAAAATTGGCAGAGACGTTAAATACATCATTATAAATAAAATTACAAAAATAAATCCCCATCGATCCTACTTCTGCAAAAAAAAAATTCAAGGTCAAACGTACAAAATTAAGGTTTTTTCCATTTTTCTCCAAAACGGTAAGTTTTATCGTGAAAATAGGTTAGACAAAGTTGTAGGTCGTACCATTCTCTACAAAAATGGTCCAGGGACCTTTTCTCTTACGACTCACCATTCGTGAGATATCGCGGTTTTAATAATTAGAAAATTCATATTTTAAACACGAGTAACATGCACTTAAACGCAGCCTGTACACGTCATCGGACGTTCAATATAAATGAAAATAAGAAACTATTGGTTTGTGTTACTTACACAATAAAACTTGTATAAATTGAATGAGTATTTTAAAATAAACTAAAGTAAATAAATTATCAAATAAATCATAGAAAATGGCTGATAAATTAATTAACTATTACATTGATTGCACACGAGATAGTGTTAATCACACGACAAGGCTAATTGCGAGATTACAATAAATATATTCGAAAGCACACGTGCGGGTTCCTTGTTGGAACCTTCCTTGTTGGTTGTTCCTGTGCAAACTCGTGACGTATTAGGGATTATATCCTAATTCCCGTTACAACATATACCCTAACAACCATGACTTACCTCATATGTATAGTTACCTTAACCTCTACCTATACTTACCTCATAGGTGGTGCGGAAATGCGTGCATATTATGTACAAAATGAATTTTCTAATTATTAAAACCGCGATATCTCACGAATGGCGAGTCGTAAGAGAAAAAGTGCCTGGATCATTTTTGTAGAGAATTGTATGATGTACAACTTTGTCTGACCTATTTTCATGATAAAACTTACCGTTTTCGAGAAAAATGGAAAAAACTTTAATTTTGTACGTTTACCCTTGATTTTTTTTTTTGCAGAAGTAGGATCGAAGGGGATTTTTGTCATTTTATTTATAATGATGTATTTAACGTCTCTGCCAATTTTCAGCTCTATGCGAATTATTCCTTAGTCAAATGTCTATTTTGACTGGACTAATAGGGGGTCGACGATCCATACGGGTGATATGGCGGGGAATATTTTGTTAAACTTTTTTTGGACCATATTGTTACCGACTTCAGAAAATTTAGAATAATAATAAATGTAACATTTATTATTATTCTCATTATGTACCCTAACTTAATTTTATTAATGCTACTTTTTATTTATCAAAATTGAATTCAATTCATTAAAAGAACTAGTATAATACTATTTTAATTTTATATGACATAAATATAATTTTAATTTTATTCGACATAAATCTATAATATAACTAGCTATCCCCTGCGGCTTCGCCCGTGGCATACTTCGGCCCGTGTTACCTATTTATCCCAAACATGCCTGTAATATTTTTTTATGCAATTTTTTAAACTTTTCTTTCCGTAAAAATCATCCTTGGACTTCAACGAACATTTAAAAAAAAGAATTAGTCAAATTGGTCCAGGCGTTGTTGAGTTATGCGCTTACCAACACATTTTGCGATGCATTTTTATATAGGTATATAGAAGATGATCAGTTTATAATTTAGTAATTCACTTGACATAATATTGTTACTACCAGTAGATTTAAGTCAAATTGTTTTTTTTTAATTTTATTTTTTAAAAGAATATTAGTAACCGAAATTACTAATATTCCCCTAACCCCTCCAGCTAAGCTAAATTGCTTGTGTTAGGAGTGGGTTCACGTCGGTAGTGTAATGGCCAGGATTCGAACCCGGGACCTCTCGATCGTAGGGTCGACTCCTTAACCTGTAAGCCACCGACGCTTACTAACCAATTGGGCCTAGTTGCCATCAATAAATGAATTTGAATTTGAAAGCATGATACTGTTTTTTGCAGCTGCCCCAGGTACCAGGATAATTGGCGGCTCCGTAACTACTATTGACAACTACCCACAAATGGCTGCTACACTCGTTTCGTGGAATCTCGTTCATTTTTCTCAAGGTTGTGGCGGTAGTATACTCAATCAGAGAAATATTCTTACTGCTGCTCATTGTTTGTAAGTGAATTGCAATCCCTGTAAATAAAATACTTTTTAGGGTTCCGTTGCCAAGACGGGGACACCGTGGTTCCCAAACCCGAGGGGCCATCTCGAAACCGGAGATGGCCCAGGGTCAGCCGGGGTGCGAGGGATATGCTCTATGGGCAACCTTACACCCCGGCGTCTGCAGACCCGAGACGGCGTGCGGTTTTAGTCGGTTCAAGCCCGATATAATCGCCCCCGCTGGCCGGCGGGGGGGCGTCCGAAGGGATTTCGTCGCGCCGAAAAAAAAAAATAGGGGTCATTGGAACCCTTATAGATTCGTCATGTCTGTCTGTCTGTCCATCCGTATGTCACAGCCACTTTTTTCCTGTGAACCGCATTAAGATTTTCGTACCAAAATAGAAAAAAAAACAATCAATTTTGGGGGTCCCCATACTTAGAACTGAAACTCAAAAATTTTTTTTTCATCAAACCCATACATGTGTTGTATCTATGGATAGGTCTTCAAAAATGATATTGAGGTTTTTAATAAAAAAAAATTCTAAACTGAATAGTTTGCGCGAGAAACACTTCCAAAGTGGTAAAATGTGCCCCCCCCCCCCCCCTGTAATTTCTAAAATAAGGGAATAATAAAACTAAAAAAAATATATGATGTACATTACCATGTAAACTTCCAACGATAATTGGTTTGAACGAGATCTAGTAAGTAGCTTTTTTTAATACGTCATAAATCGTAAACTGCAATTTACCTTTCATTCAATCAACTCAGCAAATATAACAATTAAAAAAACAACATTATTATGTTACTTGCTGCTACGGAACCCTTAATGGGCGAGTCCGACTCGCACTTGGCCGCTTTTTTACTTTAAGTTGCAGCAGGAGACGGGTGTCTTAATCTATAGGTACTTTATATGTGTAATTGTTTATATGTGATCGATACACTCTGAAACTACTAAACCGATATCAACAATTCTTTCACCGTTAGATTGCTACATTATCCTTGGGAAACAGATCGCCGTCCTTACAGAAGCAGGCCGTGGCGGAGGCGTGTCTTGTGTGCCCTACACACGCCTGCCAACTCACCGAAGCGGGATAAAACCCGACCCCACCAGGCGAGGCCAAAGTCCGCTGGCAACCCTGGGGTTATCCTTCCGAGGGCTAAACCGGGGTGCCCGGCAACGGACACTTGGGGAGGACACCGTGCGGTTTTAGTCGATACGCGACATAACCACCCCCGCTGGCCAGCGGGGGGGTATCCGAAGGGATTTCAGCACGTACAAAAAAAAATCCTTGGAATCCATGGAATTTTGATCCCATTGCCTCAACCCGTGGAAACCTATTCCAGGGACAAAAAGTAGCATATGATCACATAGGCTACTTCTGAAATATCAATACCAGAATATAATCTATCCCTGTTCCTGTAAATTCCAGGCAGATCCGTTCAGCCGTTGGAGCGTGATTGAGTAACAAACTTCTAAACATACAAATAGCTTACCAAACTTTCACATTTATAATATTATAAGTAGGATAGGACAGTAAGAAGTAGAATATTTTGTATAAATAATATTAAATCTGTATCGTTCGATGCAGTTGCAATATGTTAGAGTGTAATGCATCCCCACTTACTTAGATATAACAAAAGAAAACTTACTTAACAATTACAATGTTCTTCCTTTACAGTGACGAGATAGGCGCCCCACCGGCATGGCGAGTCCGCGTGGGTTCATCGTTTGCTCACAGTGGAGGCACAGTTCATAACGTTGAGCGAATCTTAATTTATCCGTTCTACCATATGGCAACCTTCGATAATGACGTAGCAATTATGCGCACTTCTAGTTACATTAGTTATATAGATAACGCAGTTCGACCAGGTGCCATAGCTGGTCCCAATTATAACCTTGGTGATAATGAAGTTGTGTGGGCTACTGGATGGGGATACACCGTAAGTGCAACTAATTTTGGACTGATGTTTCACTATATCATACGTCTTATTATGACTTTTGTAATCAGTCAAATGATTTAAATATTATTTTTTTATTTGTCAGGAATACGGTGTCCCATCAGAGCAGCTTCGTCACGTTCAAATCTGGACGATTAATCAGACTAGATGTAAGGAAGCTTGGCACTTCCTCACTGAAAGTATGCTGTGTACTGGATGGATTGATGTCGGTGGTCGCGACCAATGCGGTGGAGATTCAGGAGGTCCAGTCTATCATAATGGAATAATTGTTGGTGTCTGTTCATTTGGTAGTATATTTTGTGGATCTCCCACTCAGCCTGGTGTGAACGCTCGCGTCTCTCGTTTTACTAATTGGATTGTAGCTAATGCAAATTAATTATAAAATAAAATGATTTCCCAGAATTATGTTATAAGTCACGCTCATTTACACTAACCATACTTATATATGTCTATCTGTGTCTATATAATTGTGCAGATATTAACCTCTATGAAACATAACATAAACTCATAAACTCACGCCTATATCCCCGAAGGGGTAGGCAGAGGTTCTAGCACCCACATTTCGCCAGTTTATGTTTTAGGTCCCAATGTAATAGGTGGCGAGCCTATTGCCATTAACGGGCACTTATAAACCTGCGATAAATACACACATAACTTCGAAAAGTCATTGGTGTGTGCCATGGTAATACCTTTTTTCTTTTTTTTTTTTATCGTGCGGAAATCCCTTCGGATACCCCCCCGCCGGCCAGCGGGGGCGGTTATGTCGGGCTTGCACCGACTAAAACCGCACGCCGTCTCGGGTCTTCAGACGCCGGGGTGTAAGGTTACTCATAGAGCATATCCCTCGCACCCCGGCTGACCCTGGGCCATCTCACCACTAACAGCATCGCTCATCCTGTCTCCTCTGAAAGCAGAGGAGTACGGAGAGCGATGTGTTCCCGCCACGTTGGGTATTGGCCGACGATCAATGCCAACCCTATGAAGGGGTGAAGGGGAAGCCATTGACCGTCGCCCAGGGTGTACCGGCCGCTCCGATTCCGTTCCCCCCGGACTGCAGCGGGATCGGAATCGGAGCGACACTCGAGGAGGTTACCCAACACACACCCCGCCATGGTAATACCTGGGATCGAACCCGAGACCTCGTCTCAGCAGTCCTTTACCCATACCACTAGGCTACCGCGGTTATATGAAAACCAATTACAAAAAATATAAAACTACAGGTCACAATCAGGAAACATTAAAAAAGTGGGAATAACAGTAACATTTGACGCATTTGTTATTCTAGTTATGTATCAGAATTAGCACTTAACATATGAGTCGTTATCGTAATCTAAATTGTCACGTCTGTTAACCTCTGAATTGATAGGCTGAAGCATTTTTACACCCACAATTCATCAGTTATATTTTAGCAAGTAATAAAGGGAAGGGTTCCAGATTTTGTGTTGCTAATAAGAATTTCTTAACAGAAAAATCCAATAGCACGAATGGAACTCAGGACTTTATATTCACACGAATTTGCATGCTATGCTATAGAACCAATGAGGCATAATATAGGCACAATATGTCGCACGTCGTCAAAAAAAGTATCACAATGTACAAACATAATGTTTGTAGACGACATCTTCAGTGCTACAGGTCCAGGCAATCCAGGTGATCAACGAAACGTTTGGAACACAAATTTCATATGAACCACGGCCAAACAGCCTGGAAGCAGTATAATTATTCTAAATGCAACACCAGCCGTGAAGGATTAAAGATTTATAAACATAATGTTTGTACATTGTGGTACTTTTTTACCGAGGTGCGATGTGTTCGTCCTGATCCTGTATCGTTTGAGTGGTCTCGTTTGAGCCCGTTGGAATCGGACTGGTGTTAATTATAACGGTAATTATACCGTCCTACTTTCAGATATTAATACGGTTACGTTGTTTTAACTATTTTCTAAATAATTATGGTCATATGGCATACTGTTTAAAATACCTACGGTCATAATATATAACAATACTTGAAACAATATTTGAAATACCTATAGTCGTTTCACAGATGTTTGTAGTAACTAATGGGCGAAATATCAAAGGTCTACTCACCGGTTAATTCAACTACGATTGATTAAACTTATGAACGATTTGCCTACTGTAGATTTACCAGTGGTTAATAATTGTAGACTAAATTAGTAAGTTAAGAAACACAAATAATACTAACATATAATTAGGCCATCAAGTTGATGAACCGCAATCCCAACATGGCCAAGTGACGCAAATTTAGAGTAGAATAGAATGGGCTGGAGTGGAGCGTAGCGGACGAGGCTGGGTTAGCTTAGGTGTGAACATTGACCATTAACGCGCGAAGGCGACTGGCCGCCAAGTACCAGATTCCCCCTGACACTTAAATTAGATGAATCAATGTTCAAGATGTGTGTTCAGATGAATCACACATGATCACCAACATTTATGTAATTCATTTGGGGTGTGTAATTGGATTTACCAACAATAGAGGAGATCTGGCGCTTTGCATCTGCTACCGCGGCAATATTCACTGTTCTAACAGTAGGTCTCTCTTCTGATGGTTACATGTATAATATTTAAGCGTATCATAACAATTTTCGAGATAATTAGTAGAATTAGTGTCGTATGACTAATTCTACATTTAAGCTCATAAATGTTACAAACAACCTGTTCGCCATTACACGCTAGATTTGACAACGTTTCAATATTCATACCCACCACTTTTAAAATGAATCCAGTGCGCAATATTAATACACTGTATGCGAGTCGTCCAATAGGTATTTCAAACACTGTTGTAATAAACCATGTTTTAATCAAACTTAGGCGAATTGATCAGTAGTAGTAGTCGACTTAACCAATATGCGTTATGAACATATGTGATGTATTTTGTTATGGTGAAAATAGTTAGATAACTTTAGTTCCAATGATACGTAACCATTAATACAGATTAAGAACTAAAAAAGTTAGTACTATCTTGGCTTGATGCTTGAACAATGTACATTTAGTAGTACGCAAGAATTACGGTAGATGGCTCCAACGTCGCCTTAAGACGTATATGATATATCGGAGAATTTCGAATATCTGGGACGTGTCTAGGTGGCTCAGTTGGTCAGAGCATTCCCCCTGTAAGGGACTGGTCGCGGGTTCAAGTCCCGTCCTAGATGTTCTCTTTTTCCGATCTAAATCTTTAGAAAAATATACATTTATTTAAATGTTACGTAGATACTGTAGTGTTCGGACCTCGTTCGAGCACTACAGTTCGTTGACATCATGTGTCAGAGATTAAATAAAACTATTGTATCAGTTTAAATATTTTGAATGAGGAACGGGATAAAACAAAGGCGGCCGGGATAGTTGGAGTCTGAACGGATCTGGAGGAGCCGTTCCGACTGAAGCTTCGAAAAGTATCCTGAGGAGAAACTCGCTTTAAGCCCTACCCTTGGGCAGAGTCCGCGTTATACTTCCCAGTCCGCTATTTAAAGTTAAACAACCCCGCGTAAATCCCTGATAATATAAGTAGGAAGTGCGCGTGGTGAAAATAAATAGTATATTTTCTTTCAAAGAAGTCTTGTAATTTCATCGCCTTATACACACGTAGTACCCAAACCCCGAGTACTACAACTTTGGTGGCGGCGCCGGTTCCATACAACTTTGGTGGAGGAACGCCGGTTTCCACAAGATTTGGAAACGCCAACATTCTACAGTTGGCAGTGGATTGATCGACCCCGTACCTTGAGATGGAAGACGTCGTGTAATATTGGATCGACGCTCTATGCAGATAACAAATTTTCATCTTTATATATAAAAATGAATTGCTGTTCGTTAGTCTCGCTAAAACTCGAGAACACCTGGACCGATTTGGCTAATTTTGGTCTTGAATTATTTGTGGAGGTCCAGAGAAGGTATAAAGGCGAATAAATATGTAAGTTGTTATCGATTGAGGCAGTACGAAGTCTGCTGGGTCAGCTAGTTTATTATATATATTGTATTGCTACCATTAAAATGGCTGAGACAAAGAAATTTAGTGGCACTGACGGTGTCTCATTCCAAAGTTTTTTTAGAGACTTCAATGTGGTATTCGCCATAAATAAATTTATGGTGGCTGACAAAGCCACAATATTAGCTGCCTACCTCGAGGGCGCACCGTTACACTTCTACAAGTCGATTTTTAACGAAGAGTTAACTTTCGAACAAGTGTGCTCACTGTTAGAAGAAGAATTTCCTTCCCATGGCGATGATTTAGAGTTATTCTATTCAGCGTATCAAGACAAAGAGGAGAATTCGGTCAACTATTAGTACAGATTGTGCAACTTGGCTAGTAAAGCTAAGGTTACAGATGACAAAAAAATAATAAATAGGTTCCTGAAGTCAATGTCGCCAAGATTTCGAAATATTTTAGCGACAAGGGTGTACAGCGATAAAAAAGAACTTCGCGACGTGCTGTTGCAATTATCGGAAGTACAACCCGATGTGCAGGGGGATAGAACACAAAACTTACCTACGAACCCTCCACAGGGATATAACCGTCAAGTCGGATTCCGTAACCGCTACGGAAATAGAGGAGACGCGACATCTTACGATGCACGTCAAGCTCCGTCATCGTCGAGTCCACGGGATGAAGGGGACAATTTCCACACTCCGAGATACAACCTAAGACCTCGGAATGTTGCTAACACTAATGTTTTCCCCAGTAACCCGAATTCTTCGGGATCTAACAGAAGAGATACTCCAACTTCGAGCCGGCAGTTTTTCCGGACTCGAAAGAGGAATGTAATGAGCATGGATCATACCGATTCTGCGAGTGTAGATCAGCTTCACGACGAATGCAATTTTTCGGGTCAGTTTACGCCATTTATTAAGGTTACAATTAATAATTCTGACATCGAAGCATTACTTGATACGGGAGCGACGGTAAACGCTATGAGCAAAGCTTTAACTAGAAGCTCGAACCTACAAATAAAACCGTCAACGTCGTTGACGCACATCAAAAGCATAACTGGTTCTACGGCAACTATCTGCGGTGAAGTCGACGTGAACGTGATTTTAGCGAACATTTTAGTTAGAGTGAATTTTATAGTAATAGATGACATTGAATTAGATTTAATCTTAGGTCAATCATTCATGTTTGCTAATGCTATATCAATTGATTTCAGAGAAAGATGTTTAAGGATAAAAGGCTTCAAAGTAAATTGGACGCGCAGATATGACGATAAAACCGTGAGTAAGACTTCAAATTGCACAAAATTAAATATTATAAATACAAATGATATGTTATTAATTATAAAGCAATAAATGAAACAATTGATTATTACCCTAATCGTAGTTTTAATAATGTGATATTTAAGTCTGAAGAATCCAAGAAATTAATCGATGGGGACATCCCAGCGAGCAAAAGGAGTTGTTTGGTGCAAGCAGTACAAGACTGCGAGGATGGAGTGCTGTTCGACAATGGAAGCCTGGGCGGATGCGAATTGATAGATGATATTCCTGTACATACAGCTCCGTACAGGTCAGCTATGGAACAATCAGACTTGGTGAAGGATCCAATACAAGATGTGGATTTCGACGTCGTACACTGTTCCGGCAAGAGCAAAATTGTTGCTGATTACCCAAGTCGTAATTCTTTAAAGACAGAGGATGAGGAGACGAACACACCAGTATCGGATGACATAGAGATGTATAACATCAGCACCGATATAATGGTAGTGAAACAATGCGCAGATCTTTTCTGTAGACCACTAAGGAATGTCTTAACAAATAATAATGCAACAAACTACAAAGGATTTTTATTAAGGAATAACATATTAGTAAAGGAAGTGCTAAGGAATGGTCTAAGGAAAAATGTTGTTGTGCTGCCGAGAGAACTACTGAAGACAACTCTCGAAGAACTGCATGATCATCCATGGTCACTTTGGTATCGCAAAGACGTCAAAATTCAGAAACAGATTTTTCTTGCCCAAAGCTGAAAAGAAATTGAGAAATATATCAGAAGTTGCCTAGTGTGTCAACAAAGAAATAAATTTAGACAGCGAGCTCCTTTACATACGATGACCACGGAAGGTTTATTGGAAAGAGTGGGAATGAACATTCTCGGACCATTTACTAAGTCTAATAAAGGAAATAAATATATTTTAGTAACTGTTGAATATATGTCCAAATATGTTATTTGTAAACCTTTACCCAGGGTTACAGCCCAAGAAGTGTGTGAATTCGTTACAGAGTAGATATGCAGATTAGGAGGTGTAAAGAATATTATTACTGACAGAGGGTCGGTGTTTACATCAAACTTACTCAAAGAAACAGCGGACTTCTTCGGGTTCAAATTACATCACACCACAGCATTCAAGGAGTCATCAAATGGCCTTTGTGAGAATTTCAATGCTACACTAACACAGATGCTATCCATGTACGTGTCGACGGATCAGAGGAATTGATGCAGTTTTGTTAATATGGTGACTATTGCATATAATACCACGAAACATACATCTACAGGTATGTCTCCACATATGTTGTTATTCGCACGAGAGCCGATTCTGCAATCAAACTTTGAAGTAAATCAAGAGATTACGAACGAGTCATACGCGTCCAGACATGCACGTGCAAATTATCTCGTACAACGAGCAAAGGTGAATATTAGAAAGGCACAAAGGAGGCAGAAAGCTTACTACGACAAGAAGGTGAAATTCGTAGTATACCAATCAGGTCAGCTAGTTCTGATATACAGTCCAAGACGTATTTCTGGAAGAAGTAAGAAACTTTGTAAGCCGTACAAAGGGCCATTTGTTATTATCAGGAGAATTTCGAACACCAACTATGTCGTGGGAAAGATATTATAGCTTGGCAAGATATTATACATACCAATTTTCTAAAACCATTCGTCAACAGAAGATGCGTTATTTAAGTGAAATGTGTGTAACTGTCATTATATTTATTTGACGTTGAGTGTTGTGTGGACATGATTAGTTTTTTTATATTTTATGTGCGATAAGAGGCTGAGGCTAAATAAATAAAGGTTGAATATATTATTAATTATTTTATTTTATGTGCAGTGCTAGTTCGAAGGTAATTATCGATGGTTTCATATAACTTTATTGACGTTTTAAAGTTCAAATTCGAGCAAATATATGTGCAAGTTGGATCCTATGATTGTTTTCTTTTATAGATGCCTATCTGCGCGACCATAACTCTTAATAAAGATGTGATATATGTAATTAATAATGTGTTGCGTAATATGTATTATTAATATTGCATTGTTTCTGTTTGTCCTATATTGGTGCGCTGTCGAAGATAATTTTTTTTTTGTTATATTCGTGATGTTCTAGCGTAGGAGTTAGGCAATTATTTTTTCGTCTAACGTTGAGAGTGGGGATCTAAACTTTGTAAGAGGGTCAAATCGCTATGGACGTAGGTGCCTGCGATGGTTGAAACTTGGTTTTCACCAGACTTCTCTTCATGGGATAAAGTTCTCTTTCTCTTTAATGTTGATTAAAAAGTAATTTAGTAATTTGTAGGCGATGTAAGAGGTTTATAATTACATATGCATAATTTGTAAGGATAAGTCACTTTATGTCATCTTTTGTTATTTTAGTTAGGTAGGTCTTAAAAGTACTTTGTACTTTAGGCCCCTTTCGGGAAAACATTAAAATGTATCGACAAGTGATACCAATAACTTTTCTTTGAACAGGTATGTTGTGGATGGATCTTTTGCTGACGTTTTGCCCGTCCAAGAATGAAGTAATCTTTTTATTCGTATTTTTCGGGATGTATTACAGTTTAATGGCTATAACTTGATTAAGTGGTAAACAAAGATTGCTTCGTTTTTCCCATTGTAAGGGACACCATACGTAACATTTTATTTTTTGTTGCGTCAGTTTAGTATACCTAGGTCTTTAATGTAGCTGTCACATGTCATGGCCATGGGGTGTAGCTGGATGTAGTGTTCGGACCTCGTTCGAGCACTACAGTTCGTTGACCTGGCCATCATGTGTCAGAGATTAAATATCACTATCAGTTTAAATATTTTGAATGAGGAACGGCATAAAACATAGGCGGCCGGGACAGTTGGAGTCTGAACGGATCTGGAGGAGCCGTTCCGACTGAAGCTTCGAAAAGTATCCTGAGGAGAATCTCGCTTTAAGCCCTATCCTTGGGCAGAGTCCGCGTTATACTTCCCAGTCCGCTATTTAAAGTTAAACAACCCGTAAATCCCTGATAATATAAGTAGGAAGTGCGCGTGGTGAAAATAAATAGTATATTTTCTTTCAGAGAAGTCTTGTAATTTCATCGCCTTATACACACGTAGTACCCAAACCCCGAGTACTACAATACACATGTAGATATAACATATTATCTAATACTACAATGTATGACTCCTTTATCTTGGTATGCAAGTCTGGCAAATTGTTTATTATAGCAAGCACCTGACACTCAGATTATCTCTCAAAGATCTGAGTGCCTGAATAAAAGTGTTTAATAAAAAGCATAATTGGAAGGTTAAAAAACATAAACTTAGCTTAACTAGCACAAATAACCATAATTTACGTAAAATATTCATATTTACTGAAAAAAATATTACAATTCAACTCGAGTTGTTAGTTTACGATATCTTAACTATGACGTTTATAGTGTTATGGCGGATTTCCACGATGCGTTACTCTACGGACGGATGTGGACCATCCCGCACCGATACCTTAGAAAGAGTGTTGTCTGTGAAGGCTCATACAAGTTCGTAGCGGTGCATCGGATCCGGCTTCTAAAAAGACGGATATGCGCCGAGTAAAGCATAATGATGCATGCGGTGCATGGCTGCCCGTGGACATTTGTCGAGCGTGATAAAATATGTAGAATCACGGACCGTACGTTTAGGTGTAACTAAGTGGTAGTTGTGACGAAGATTCTGTATAAACTATCAAGTCACACTAAAATCGTAGGCTGTATCACACTGATACAGCCACGATGGAGACCGCGATAAGGAGTTCCGCATCTATGCTTGTACGGCTTAAATAATAATGTTATATTGTTGAAAAATTGATAATGCCGCGCCGTTTAAGTGAGACAATGAGATGATTTATGTGAATTGAAATGGAAGTACAGTCAACGACTAAAGTTGATTAACACAAAAATATTTACACAAAACATTACAAACCTTAACACATGTACAGACGATTGATGAAGCAGTTTTATTATCCCCAGAGGACAAAGTTAATATATTTCATTGTTTATTATTTTATTAAACGTTTAAGAGCTAAGGTGATCAAGAAATTTGAATTTGTAAAGCCACTTTTGTCACAGCCTGTACATCAAGGGGGATGCCTTCTTCAGTGCGAAAGCCGCAACATCGAATTTTGTTTCTTGGAACACCTTTCATCGACATCTCTAAAGTGCGAAAGCTTGTTACAGCAAAGAACTATTTTTAACGGATTCTATCGTGATTTATTTGATGTTATTTTATATTTTACATTGATCCCGACGTTTCGGTTGCATTTCAGCAGCCATGGTCACGGGGAGACTTAAGATGGTTGTTGTCTTGTAGTTTGAAGTGTAAGTTATCTCAAAGTACCCGAACTATGTTGAGATGATGGTGTTACTATTTATGCAGCAAGAGCTCACAGTGTCATGAAGTCTTGTTGTATTTTTTTCAAATTAAAATACAAAATAACATCAAATTGATCGCGATAGATTCCGTTGAAAATAGTTTTATTTCAATGTTGTTACTGCACAGTTTGTTACATCGAAAAACTGTAGAATTGAGTTGCCTTGTACAGTCGATGACTTTTCTTTTCCAATTTCTTACGATTTTCAATGCCTTTTTTTTTTTTTTTATCGTGCGGAAATCCCCGCCGGCCAGCGGGGGCGGTTATGTCGGGCTTGCACCGACTAAAACCGCACGCCGTCTCGGTTCTTCAGACGCCGGGGTGTAAGGTTACCCATAGAGCATATCCCTCGCACCCCGGCTGACCCTGGGCCATCTCACCACTAACAGCATCGCTCATCCTGTCTCCTCTGAAAGCAGAGGAGTACGGAGAGCGATGTGTTCCCGCCACGTTGGGTATTGGCCGACGATCAATGCCAACCCTATGAAGGGGTGAAGGGGAAGCCATTGATCGCCGCCCAGGGTGTACCGGCCGCTCCGATTCCGTTTCCCCCCGGACTGCAGCGGGATCGGAATCGGAGCGACACTCGAGGAGGTTACCCAACACACACCCCACGATTTTCAATGCCTAACGTTAATTTTTGGAATTCATAAAATTGATTGAAAAGCAGAGAATGCAATTTGTTACGAATAGTAAAGTTTGTAGATAAACAAACTTCGTCTGAATTTATTTCTAGCTATAAAGGATTAAACTTTAGGTAAACACATTTACAAACAAATTGATCTTTGTTATTTATTAATAACTAGCGGCCCGGTACGTGCTTCGCTACGTCAAAATGATCCGCCATGTATTGAATTCAAGGGCTTACCCGGGGTGCCCGGCAACGGACACTTGGGGAGGATCAATCCCTTCGGATACCCCCCACCGGCCAGCGGGGTGGTTTTGTCGTGTATCGACTAAAACCTTATGATAACCTGAGAGCCAAATCGGTCAAGCCGTTTTCATGCTATGTCGTGACAACGGAAAACGGGTTTCATTTTTATATATATAGATTAAGAATGATTCAATTATTAAAAATTATAGTAGCTAATTATCCTTTCTTGTTGATTATATTATCTATCAGTTGCCTTACTCATAAACGAATACGCATAGGTTAATAATGATTATACAAAGTTTCTTTTTAATCATTTGGAAACACCATAACTTGAGAACGACAAATAACACTTTCGTCTCTCTGTAATGAATTTCGAACATCTCATTTATGACATAATAAATCATTTTGTAGGTCCCCTTAACCTTGTACTGCTTATGGAATTAGACAGTCGACATAACAAGACAAAAGTATTATGAAATTTAGCAGATCATGCACGTTTGATGTTATCTCTTAAGTAGTAGTAGCAATAAAACTACATAAATATACTCGTGTGAAAACTGTTTACAAGAGATAAAACACGTGTATTTAGAATAAAGTAACGTTATTCATTATATTAATGAATCTCGTTGCAAACTGTTAATTTTTAATAATGAGTGCTAAAGAAGGTGAAGTGAAGAAGAAAATCAAATTGGTGGCTCCTGATGGGGGATGGGGCTACATGATAGCTGTTTCTTCAACTATTAATCTTGTAAGTGTACTTTTGTTTGGATTTAAATACAATTTTTGTCAATTATAGCTATAAAAATAAATCACCATCCTACGTGTATACATGTTGTATTTATATACCTAGTAATCTTATGGAAGAATAATAAAATGAAAATAATGTAAAGATATAAGAATAATAAAAAGAAAAATAGTTGAATAACTTTATTTGGTATCAAAAATGTAGGCATATTTATATACCTACTAATCTTATGGAAGAATAATAAAATAAATATAATATAAAGATATAAGAATAATAAAGATAAAGATAGTTCAATAACTTTAATTGTTATCAAAAAATTTACACAATAATATTAGATCGTTACATATGAAATTGCCGTTTTTCTTGAAGAAATTGGAGGAAACCCAATTTCAGTACTAACATTTTTGCATTTTTTTTAGGAATGACAAATCCAAATTTTATGATTCTTTTTGTGTATGAATGAGACAACATTAAGCTAACAAACAGCAACTTTTATTACATTTTTGAAAAGTGACAGCTGTTAAGTAATACGAAATTTATCATCAAAATGGATAGAATTTAGGAAGTACTGTTTTTGAAGATCGAATTAATTTGTCAAGCGGCCAATAAAAACAAAATTTAATACAGAGTTGTAAAATCTTGAAATCAACTTTCAAACAAAATATAAATAATGGAAATAGCTATTAAACTACAGGAATAACGAACTCATGAATTTGTAAGAAAATTTCGGCAATTTCATAGGTAAAGACCTATTATTTCAGCAACTCTCATAGTTACCTACTATAAGACTATGGCCCTACAGAGAACATCCAGGTGAGCATGCTTTCCGGTTTAACTGTTCATACGTGTAACGTCTATATTCACTTACCAATTGGTCACGAAAAGTAGAGGGTGCATAAGGAGAATTAAATATGGACCGATAATTTGAGCAATAAAAACATCAATGGCGTACTACCGAATGTATTTGCTCAGCCAAAATATAGAACACAATTTGACATTAACGCCAATTATAAAGTGGTCAACAAAAGTCCCTATATAATTCACTTTGTGTGTAAATTTCACATTATGATGGATGAGCAAATACAAATTAGTGGGAAAAAAAACAAAACTATTGAAATAAAACTATTTTTAACGGATTCTATCGCGGTTTATTTGATGTTATTTTATATTTTACATTGAACCCGACGTTTCGGTTGCTTTTCAGCAGCCATGGTCACGGGGAGACTAAAGATGGTTGTTGTCTTGAAGTTTGAAGTGAAAGTTATCTCAAAGTACCCAAACTATGTTGAATTGTTGAGCTACAACATGTCAAACAAGTTCTGTATGACAACAAGCTCAAACAACCGCGCATCAGTCACAGATCCCGAGAAAAGCCAGCCACTCTCGAGCGCCAGCTTGCAGTCCTACCATACATACGAGGGGTCACTGACAAGATTGGCTACATCTTGAAGCGAGCTTCAACTAACACATACTACAAGCCGCCAACGAAGATATGTCAATTTTTACCATCTGTCAAGTGCCAATTGCCTCTACAATATGCAGGGGTCTATAAAATAGATTATGACTGTGGGCTCTCTTATATTGGTCAAACCAAGCGAAGCATTGGCACTCGCGTCAAAGAACACATAGCTGACATAAAACACCAACGCTCAAAAAAGTCTGCTGTATGTGAACACGTGCAACAGGGGACCAAACATTACTTAAGATTTGATAAACCACAGATACTCGCCAAAGAGAATCGATTCCTACCTAGGATGCTCCGCGAAGCTATTGAAATTAAAAAACATCCTAATTTTAATAGATAAGATGGTTGGAATGTACCACCAGCTTGGGACCCAGTCATTCACTTAACTTTTACTGGTGGTAGAAATTTGATGACACAAATTTGTCACGAAATTCGGCCGGGTAGGTACCACCGGCCACGATTGCGAAAAACCCTCCATAGTATTCCAATTTCGGTTTGATTGCGTTCAGGGGTCAGCAAGTGCATAGCCGTGCAGGGGGATTGTGGTTGCAGCACTAGTGGGACCAGTGGGTGGAACGCGGTGCTGCAACGACAATCCTCTTCTGATGAGGCCGTCAAGCTGACCATTGCCACTGCCACCATTGTTAACATGGTACGTGTATGTAATGGTGACCCTTTTTCCTGAGACTTTACCTTCAGCTTACCATCAGGCGAGGTGAAGTCAAATTGACGTGTCCTAAATATAAAAAAAAAAAAAATTATTCCAAGTAAAAACAAAATACAACAAGACTTCATGACACTGTGAGCTCATTCTGCGTAAATAGTAACACCAACAATTCAACATAGTTCGGGTACTTTGAGATAACTTTCACTTCAAACTTCAAGACAACAACCATCTTTAGTCTACCCGTGACCATGGCTGCTGAAAAGCAACCGAAACGTCGGTTTCAATGTAAAATATAAAATAACATCAAATAAACCGCGATAGAATCCGATAAAAATAGTTTTATTTTAATGTGTAACATTCGCGTAAACTTCCGACAATATCATGTAGAACAAAACTATTGTTTATTTCAGTGCACAGGCGTAATGTTCCAAGCTAGTTTCGGTTTACTATACAAAGAATTTATGCACGATTTTGGTATGACGTCGACACATGTCACAACGACGATGGGCATCGGCGCAGTATGCGCAGCAATAACAGGTGATATTATACAGTATAAATAGAACCAGTCCATTGTGCATAGGATCTAAATATTCTCATAACTCTGTAAATACTCTACAGCCGATACAACTAACTTGAAAGATTCTGATGGCAAATGTTCCAGTAGAAACATTTGCTAGTAGATTTTTTTAGGCTTAATCTATAAGAAAATGATGTCCATAATTGCTTGGTTCTGCCAATTGATTTCATATGGAAAACCCTCATATATTGAGTCTAGACAAGGTAGTAGTGTAATTGATTGGGAGAATACTATCAAAACCTAAGGTAAAACGTTCGCAAATGGCGAAAAGTTCTTCAACAACAATACTGATATTAGACTGCCATTCTATCTGTTATTTATTAAATGTACTTTAAAGTACTTTCTAAATTAAAATGAATTCGATACATATAGTTGAAAAAAGTACAATCAATTGTGTAATCTTATTATACCACGGCCTCTGTGGCGTAGCGGTAGTGCATTCGACTGCTACGTCAGGGGGCGCGGGTTCGATTCCCGCTCAGTGCAAATATTTGTATGCATGAATATGTCTATTTGCATTGGTCTGGGTGTTTCTATGTATAATATGTATGTATTTACAAAAAAAATATGTATATAAGTATGTTTATCCGCATTCTGGAACCCATAACACAAGCTAGTTAAACTATGCTTACTTTGGGTCTAGAAAGCGCTGTGTAGAATGTCGTAAAATATTTATTAAAAAAAAAAAATTATTAATTTTTATTAAAAAAAAAACTATGGGATCATAGTATAAACATGGTCTGGGTGTTCCTGTATAAAATATATTATATAAAAAAATTAATCGAAGTATTTTTATAAGAGCCCATAACACAAGCTAGTTGAGCTTTGGTTACTTTTGGTCTAGATAGTGCTGTGTAGAATGTCCTAGAATATTTAATTTCATACTCCTTTTCCTTTTTTACGAGCAGACAGTCATATTTACGACATTTGCTTTGCATATATGATAAATATTTATATATGTCTTCCTTAAGAGTATAGTCATGTTCTTAGTTGTATATTTGATCGTCAACCGTATCTTCACATAACATTAGGGACCCTGATTAAACGTTATGACTTAAATAAAGAGAAACTTAGACATTTAATTGTACAATTAGCTATTATCTTGTCAGGTATGAATGTGAGGTGTGACTAAACTAAGTTCTACATTAACTAAAAATCACAATATTTTGAGAATGTCATGCAATTCTGTAAGTCACGTTAATAAACAAAACTAATGTTATGTCTGATCTTATACTTCTCAAATTTCAGGTTTTCTAACGAATTCTTTATTAACAATCATAAGTACTCGCATGCTTACCTTGTTAGCCGCATTAATACTTAATGCTGGAGTGATTGGTAGTGTGTTTATGAATTCAATTTTCACCTTCTACATCTGCGTTGGAGTATTACCGGTTAGTCTCATTGTAGATGATGTTAGATTTAAACGGGGGGCGTTGAAAACACAATATACAACGTACATGGACCTAAAGGTTATTTTCACATAGCTTCTCATTTGACTTCTGAATCATGATATAGATAATATATTTTTATATAATTATCATATTACAGTTATAACTAAAGTAATATATGATAGTTTACTATATTGAAGTAATAATTTACTCAAGTAATAGTAACAACTATTAAATAGAATTTAGAATTTATCCAAACAGACATGACGAATGCCCTTTCATAAGGAAAAACAACGTAGTGTTTCAAAAGTATGTATAATTGATACCTATTCTTATTGATGCTTATCGCCATAATAAAAGCATGATGGTAATACCATTTCTAACTAACAGTTTCTATTTAAAATGATGGGTGGGTTATGGAGGCAAAGTAGACATATAATTTTTGAGTCAGAGATTTGAGAGAGTCAAATTTATCGTTAATTATTTATATAACTATTAAACTAAATGCATATTTTAATGTATAGGTATTTAAACTATCATGGTCACTAACATAAGTATTAGAGTTAACGGGATATTTACCATGTGTTTTTAAGGGTGTATGATATTTTCATTTCAGTTGCTCCGTGATCATGGCGCTTGCAACAGTGCCGAAATAACGGACACTGGTGGTAGAAATTTGATGACACAAATTTGTCACAAAATTCGGCCGGGTGGGTACCACCGTGCACGATTGCGAAAAACCCTCCATAGTAATTCAATTTCGGTTTGATTGCGTTCAAGGGTCAGCAAGTGCATAGCCGGGCAGGGGGATTGTGGTCGCAGCACTAGTGGGACCGGTGGGTGTCACGCGCTGCTGCGACGACAATCCTCTTTTGATGAGGCCGTCAAGCTGAGTGCCACCATTATTAACATGGTACGTGTATGTAATGGTGTCCCTCTTTCCTGAGACTTTACCTTCAGCTTACCATCAGGCGAGGTGAAGTCAAATTGATGTGTCCTAAATATAAAAAAACACACTCTTAAAAACACATGGTAAATATCCCGTTAACTCTAATACTTATATTTTAATGTATGTTTCAGTTTACTGGCATGGGCTTCATTTTCAATATATCTTTCTCACTACTGAATCAGTACTTTGTGGAGAAAAGAATGAGAATTATTAGCCTCTGTCAAACAATAATTGGTAAGTTTCTCAACATTCCGTTTATAATCGAGTTTGTAGGAAATTATTGGTTCTATGTATGTCTGTATCTGTTACTTTTTATGTATATCCAGCGATATTCCCGTCGTTTATGAATTAGTTTTGAAAGTTCTTCCTGCACTGTTTTTGGAGTCGCTCCCAAGTGGTCCCATATTAACTTGGTTGGATTCGACTCGAACTTGGATTTCGGCGATTGCCAGTGTTATTATATATAAATTTTTAGGCAAATGTATTATTTCACACTATAATTATTTTATCCCTGCCCTACCAAATTTTAGCCAGATCCGTTCAGCCATTAGAGCGTGATTATGTAACAAACATTGAAATATATAAACATAAAATCTAAAATTGCATACAGCACTCTAATAAACCATACAAAAGTCAAAGTCAACCCATTTATGCAAGTTTAAACATGACTGCTGCGACATGTTTGCTGGATTCTTTGTTTTTATAATAAACCCCGTAGTCGTAAAATTTTCTGTGCCCAATATGATTAGCCCCAACCAGCAAGGATATTACAAAACTTTTAACGAATCTCGAAGAATATAGCTCTTTCCAGAAAAACTTATTAATATCACTATATGGGATAAAAATACAGTGATAGCAAATTACTATTTGCAGAAGCTTATCTTGAGATATTTTAGGAGGTGTGGTGAAACATTACTCCCTGGAGACAATACTTATATAATTACTTTTTAGAATTAAATAAACAAGGATGTATTATCATGTATAAACAGCATTTTACGGTAGTAATCAGAAACATGGCGCTCATTAGGGGAGACCTATGTCCAGCAGTGGACTAGAATAAGTTGATGATGATGATGATGATGAGTCAGAAACAAAGCCATAATCGATTTTGTGACGAAGTTCCAACTTAACTATAATTTCAGAGATTTTTTAGGAAAACATTTTTTGGAAATGTAATTTTATCTATACTTATCAGCTTAGTATGTTTTAGGACTTATGTTAATAAAATAAATAGTATACACATTTCAGTTTATTATTTCTGTCTCTTCTAGTACTAACGTAATACAAGGTTGTTGCAACCACGATGATTTCTAATAAAAGTCATAGTTTTGACAATATTTTCTGAAATTTTTAGTTTTCAAACAGCCTCTACTGTTTAAGGTTTCCTTATTATTTAAATAACAGGAACCCTTGGCATTTTTTATGCCAAGATCTCATATCAATTACAAGGTCTCTTATCGATTGATATTCATTTCCAAAATTTGTGAAATATGTGTGTGATTGCGTTCAAAAATAGGAACTCTTTTAATTGCTATAGACAAATAGGTTTGTTCGTATTGTTGTAGATAAATTTAATTGTACAGACAATCTGATTTATCCTATTCTATATTATTATCTTTATCTATCTTTGGTTGCATTGTCGCAACGTGCAGCATTAGCACGTCGACCAACCGCGTGAGGGAGTTAAGGAACAGTTATGCGTGAGCTAACATACAAAAATATACAGAATAATCGGGCAAGAAATAGAAAAAAGTCAGGAGATTTAATTAGTGGCGGATTTAAACATTTTTGCCAGAAGGTTATAAAAATTTTGCGGCCCGTACCAACCTTTTTACAATCCATCGATTCAATTAAGATAGCACAAGATATAGTTTTTTTCAACACCGCAAAGGGACTTTGACTTTGGGGCGGGAAATTTATAGAACAAGATACATTGTTCTATAATTGTAAATATAAAATGTAGTGAAAAATATTACATGTGACAATTTATTGTTAGTGTGTTCCTTATAACAATTAGAAGTGTAGGTATACCGAATTACTCAAACTGGTGGTGGTTCCCAAACCCGAGGGGGCCATCTCGAAACCGGAGATGGCCCAGGGTCAGTCGGGGTGCGAGGGATATGCTCTTTGGGCAACCTTACACCCCGGCGTCTGTAGACCCGAGACGGCGTGCGGTTTTAGTCGGTTCAAGCCCGACATAACCGCCCCCGCTGGCCGGTGGGGTGGGGTATCCGAAGGTATTTCCGCACGAAAAAAAAAAAAAAAGGTATACAGAATTACTTTTATTTTGATTTCTGCAATACGACAAATTGCTCCATATTTGCCACCGACTAAAACCGCACGGTATCCTCCCCAAGTGTCCGTTGCCGGGCACCCCGGGTAAGCCCTCGAAAGGATAACCCCAGGGTTGCCGGCAGACTTTGGCCGCCACCGCGGCCTCACCTGGTGGGGTCGGGTATTATCCCGCTTCGGTGAGTTGGCAGGCGTGTGTAGGGCACACACGACACGCCTCCGCCACCCGCCACTGGAGATTATTTATTTTCGGTAGTGCGCTGAAAAAACTAAAGTCCGTTAAGAATTTAAGTTAGCACTAAGGCAACTACAAACTTGAGAAAAACTAAGTAGTACAACTACTAAGAAGAAAATTCTTGGAATTTGATAATATTTTTGAGCACGTGTGCATATATTTTTAGTTTACAAAAAAAAATTCGTTTGCCATATTATGAATGGTTCAAAAACTTTCAAAGAACCAATCGGGGCGATATAAGGCTATAACTGTATAACATACTTTTTTCAGCTCTCTTGACTATGACAGTACCAATGTTCTTGAAGTGGTCCTTAGACGAATATGGATACCGTGATACTCTGCTATTGGTAGCAGGAATAACTATGAACAATTTTATCGGAGTTGCTTTAATACAACCAGTAGAACACCATATGAAAAGAATTGAGATACAAGATAAAGGTTCGATTATGTATAATCCGTGGTAAATTAGCATTCAATGAAAAAAAAAATGAAAATAAAATTATTGATTTATAAATTTTAGAAGAGGATACATTTTTAATTAGTGAAAAGGAAATAAACAAAATATCTAAAATTGAACCAGGTCTGAAATTGACAGATATAGAAGGTAATTTATTAAAGTCAAATGAAACGACGCAGGACCTTTTAGAAGAAAATAAAAAAATTAATGGGCTGAAGTAAGTACAATATAGTCAAAAGTTAGTGCAACAATTAGGACTGTAAATAGAACGTCTGTTCAACAAAAAAGAAGTAGCTATTAGTCTGAAACTCACTCTCAACCTGATATGTTTACTACCTTATTTTACTGAACCTGCGACGTATGGGTTTATCTAGGATACATTTAGTATTAATTCTTCTCAATTACTAAAATTGTATCTTGAAATAGTTCTTGGGTCAATTGGATTTTGGTTTTAGTTTTCTTTTCCCTTGTAAAATACTTAATTGTCAATTCCATTTCAATTCATTGTGTAATCACGAAGGGATTATTATATATAATTCTATATAAGGGTGGTACACAACAAAATAACAATAATTTAAAATGATATAAACACAAAATTCATGAATAACTCCAAAGCACTCTTTTCAGTACATGTTAGGTTACGTTAGGCTAGTTATTACATTGAATGAAACCCGCATGGTGAGATTTCGTTATTCATCCGGGTACTTGAAATGAGTACTATAGCTTCAAAGACTTTCTGTTTTAGTAAAATCATTGACGCCTTGTTTGACAAGTCACTACGGAAGACGTACCTGCTGTCATGCGTTTCTTACGGTCCAGCTATATGTATATTTGCTGAAATGATGTATGGCGTGATGTTACCACAAGCTTTGTACGTAGCTGCATGGAGCCAGGTAAAGAGATTAACTTATATATTTTTTGTTAGCACAATAACATTATAAACATTAATATTCTATACCCAACCTTATACTATGCCTGGCATAGTATAAGGTTGTGTATTTTGCCAGTAGAAATTTAGGATGAAATGGGCATATTAAATACAACCTTTTATTTGGTTATTAACGAGTATATTGCTCAATTAAAATTAGACATAAAGTATGCAGTCAAAACAGAGTCTATTTTCATCTAGCAACTCAAATAAACGCAATAGCATTACAAACAAAAATAACTTTTTGAACCACTAGTTTGTCTTAATAGAAAACAGGATCAAGAGTATATGTCGATACTGATAAATGACTTGTAATCAAATTATTATTGAATCAGAAAGGTACTTGAAACTATTTAAATTAAAAAAATGTTTTTATTCAATACCAGGTAATCCTACTGAGTCTGTGTACAATATCTCTTATGGGTTTCATTAAAATCGAATGAACGACATAGGAATGCATAAAGAGCAAACCCAAAAATTCATTTTTGTTTAACAAAGATTGTTTGAAATCATTCAGTTTTTCAGGGTTCCGTTGCCGAATGGCCAAAAACGGAACCCTTATAGATTCGTCATTTCTGTCTGTCTGTTCGTCCGTATGTCACAGTCACATTTTTCCGAAACTATAACATCTATGCTGTTGAAACTTGGTAGGTAGATGTATTCTGTGAACCGCATTAAGACTTTCACACAAAAATAGAAAAAAATAATAAATTTTGGGGTTTCCCCATACTTAGAACTGAAAGTCAAAAATTTTTTTTTTCATCTAACCCATACGGGTGTGATATCTATGGATAGGTCTTCAAAAATTATATCGAGGTTTCTAATATCATTTTTTTTCTAAACTGAATAGTTTGCGCGAGCCACACTTCCAAAGTGGTAAAATGTGTCCCCCCCCCCATGTAACTTCTAAAATAAGAGAATGATAAAACCTAAAAAAAATTATGATGTACATTACCATGTAAACTTCCAATGAAAATTGGTTTGAACGAGATCTAGTAAGTAGTTTTTTTTAATTCGTCATAAATCGTAAACCGCAATTTACCTTTCTTTCAATCAACTCAAATATAAAAATTAAAAAAAAAACAATATTATGTTATTTTATATTTTACATTGAACCCGAATATAAAATAACATCAAATAAACCGCGGTAGAATCCGTTAAAAATAGTTTTATTTCAATAAGTAATCATAATTTCATTTTCAAAAACATTTTATTCTTCATGTATTTTACATACTTTTCTCAGTATTTTTCGTTATTAACCCTATACGGACATTCTGCTGGTATTTTCTTCTTTGCTTTCTTAGTATTTTTACGTTCACCTCTTTGCTTTTTACTAACTATTGGTAGGTTTTGATTGTTGATTTCGTTTCTATACTGTTTCTGTATGTACATAATATTATATACATTATTACTTCTAGAATCGATAGACCCGTCCTAAAGATACTAGACCGATAGCACTAACTAACACAATTTCAAAAATATTTTTCTCAATATTACAAACAAGAATGTGTCATTTTATGATTAACAATAAGTATTCCGGACCTCTGGCGGATGACTAATATGGCTTCCGCCAGAGGCGCTCCACCGTGGATGCCATCATGCGCGTAAGGGCTCTGGCGAAGGATGCAGTCGCCCGGCGTGAGGTGATGTTGGCGGTGTCTCTGGACATCGCCAACGCGTTCAACACCGTGCCCTGGAGTTGCATTAGGGACGCGCTCGTGTATCACGAAGTGCCTCCCTACCTTCGATGCATAGTCGGGGCGTATTTATCGGAAAGAGCCGTCATCTACCCAAGTATGACCGGTCTAGGTCGGCGTGAGATGTCGTGCGGTGTTCCGCAGGGGTCGGTGTTAGGGCTGCTCCTGTGGAACATCGGCTACGACTGGGTGCTTCGCGGTGACCTCATAGGCGGTGCCGTCGTCACATGCTACGCGGATGACCCGCTCGTGACGGCGCGTGGCAGGACGTACCGTGAAGCAACCCTAAAGGCCACGGCCGCGGTTGCCCAACTCGTGGGGCGGATCCGGAGGCTGGGTCCCGAGGTGGCTTTGCACAAATCCGAGGCCTTGTTTTTTTATGGGCCTCGGAGCCAGCCACCTGATGGATCCAGCCTAATAGTAGGAGGCATTAGCATCGGCATCGAGCCCCAAATGAAGTATTTGGTGCTTATACTCGAAGCCGGTGGGACTTCGGTAAACATCTCCGAAGTTTGGTCCCCAAGCTGAAGGGCACAGCTAACGCTTTGGCGCGGCTGCTGCCCAACATGAGGGGACCCGATGACTCCTGCAGGAGACTCTACGGGGGGATCGTGCGGTCCATGGCCCTATATGGGTGCCCAGTGTGGGCGGAGGCCCTGAAGGCCAACAATGCCTGGCTGCTGCGGGAACCGCAGCGGGTGATGGCCAACAGGGTCATAAGGGGGTACCGCACCATCTCCTTCGAAGCGGCGAGTCTTCTTGCCGGAACTCCACCATGGGACCTGGAGGCGAGAGCCCTTGCAGCCCTTTACAAGTGGCGCAAGGAGGCGCTGGAGCTGGGATGGAATCCTGGGCCTCCAGAAATCGAGGCCCAGAAATCCCAGCTTCGCCAGGCCATCCTGGTGGAGTGGAAGGAACGACTTGGGCAACCAAGTGCAGGGCACGCCGTTGTAGAGGCGGTAAGACCCATCATGGAGGATTGGCTCGAGAGGCGACACGGAAGCCTCTCGTACCGACTGACGCAGGTGATCTCCGGCAAGGGACCACCTGTTTCGGATCCGGAAGGAGCCAACTTCTGAGTGCCACCACTGCGGTGCGAGTGAAGACTCGGGACTGCACACGTTGGCTGAGTGCCCAGCGTGGGAGGTCCCGAGGCGAGAACTCGTTTCGGCAACTGGGGTGAGAGTCCTCTCGCTCGGCGCTATGATTGCCGCCATGGTGCAAAGTGCAAACGCGTGGGCCGCCGCCGCCTCCTTCTGCGAGCAAGTAATGCTCGAGAAGGAGGCGGCAGAGCGAGCTAGGGAGAGATTTAGAACTCTCCCGGCCCGCCGAGCCCGCAACATGCTCGCCGCGCGGCGCAGGCGACTCAGACGCCGGAGGTCGCTCAACGACCTCCGTCCTCCATGAGCGCAGACCTGGGGGTGACAGATGAGGCCGTCTGTCTCCCCAGCAGAAGCAGGCCGGACGCGCGCCCCCCCTTTCCGGGGCAAGGTGGGGACACCGTGGTTCCCACACCCGAGGGGGCCATCTCGAAGCCGTAGATGGCCCAGGGTCAGCCGGGGTGCGAGGGAATTGCCTTATTAGGTCACCTTACACACCGGCGTCTGAAGACCCGAGACGGCGTGCGGTTTTAGTCGGTTCAGGCCCGACATAACCACCCCCACTGGCCAGCGGGGGGGGGTATCCGAAGGGATTTCCCCACGAAAAAAAAAAAAAGGTATTCCGGACCTAATCACCAGAAAGGGGGTTTACCCGGCATTTCTGGATGTCTGAAACACAAATAGTCTGTTAGCGGAAAGCTGTATGTTGAATAGACCTAGAAAACGCATTTGGCTCAATTCCACATAACCTTATGATATACGCTTTGCAACACCCGTGGTCATAGAGATAATCGCGTCGTATACTCACAGCTAAAATTTGCTATAAGCTTCCAAAAAGACCACACAGAACCATTATGGTAAAAATCAAAAAAACTGCGGTAGCCTAATGGTATAGGTAAAGGACTGCTGAGACGAGGTCTCGGGTTCGATCCCAGGTATTATTACCATGGCACACACCAATAACTTTTCGATGCTTTTCGAAGTTATGTGTGAATTTATCGCAGGTTTATAAGTGCCCGGTTAATGGCAATAGGCTCGCCACCCATTGGGACCTAAAACATAAACTGGCGAAACATGGGTGCTAGCACCTCTGCCTACCCCTTTGGGGATATAGGCGTGAGTTTATGTTATGTTATGTGTTATGTTACAAATACTCTGAGTCCATCTTAGCTTTTGTTGACGATCTCGCAATACTGACGCGTAATCCAAAACAATGTCAGGAACTATTAAAGAAAATCGATGGGTTCTGTTCGTGGACAAATGGACTGAGGACGAAGCCCAGTAAGTGTCGATGTCTCTGTGTCTGGGTAGACGGTACACCAAATTTAAAATTTAAACCAGTTTCCATAGTCGCTGAATCGGTGCCATTTAAATTTCTTGGGAGAAAGATAGACTATAAAGGACGCACACCATCCTTAGATGAAGTTGTCGATATGTTTATAAATTACCTACATAAGATAGATCAGCTACCATACCATACCATATAGCCACTGAACAATATCAGAAAAGCTTGGATATATGACAACTACTTAACATCATGTCTGACTTGGCCTTTTCTGGTATATGATTTCGGCAAAATCTTACTAGCGAAAATAGATGCAACTGCCATAAAATCACTAAAATTGTGGCTTGGACCAGCGCATTCTGCTGATACCTCTGCTCTATTTAGGGATCATAATAGTTTTGGGATGAAATTAAAGAAACCATCGGAGCTCTATAAACCTTAGACTTACCAAAACCCACATCTTAGGTAAATCCCAAGATGACACAGTCAGGGCACTCCCGAAAGATAATAACGCGTCCGAGCTTGAATCTAGACTCAAATTCCATAAACGATTTATGATAGGGGCCCAGTCGAACTCAGTGGGGTTGGAAGTAAGACAGCCAGAAAGGGACCAGGATATACTTAGGGTCTTTCTCAAACAAGATGAAAATGATAAATATTGAGTACACGCGATGAATTTGGAAATCCAAAATGAATGGTTGACAATGGGAGACTTCTGCATACCGATGGCCTTAAAGTAGCGCACCTTGATTTATGAGTGGTCGCCGGCCCTGTTAAAATTCTATCCCAACGCCTTTCAGATGACCCTCCCAGACCAGAGTAACCTAGTAAGGTGGGGGAAGGCTACAGAAAAACAATGTTATACTTGTGGCGAGGCAATAGGGACGGCTAGGCACATATTAGTAGGATGTAGGGTGCTTCTCGATAGAGGCCAATACTCACGCAGCCACGATAAGGTGCTTACCATCATACGTGAAGGAATGAGCGTGGCAGTAGCTATAGCCCAAAAAGGATTGACTACTAACAGACGTCATATCAACTTTGTGTCGGAGGGTTCATCCATAAAATCCAGGAACAAACCTTATTCAATCTTTGATACTGCCCTAGATTGGACTCTCCTAATCGAAACGTATGAAAAGCACTATAAAATTCCGGAGGATGTTGGGTTTTCGTCATCTAGACCTGATATATTTCTTTACTCGAGAGCGATAAAATATGTGGTCCTTATGGAACTTACTGTACCGTGGGAAACAAATATATCGAAGGACCACACAATAAAGAAATATAAAATACTATGATCTCACAAACGATTTAACCAAAAACGGTTACGTGGTTAATTTGTATGCAGTGGAAGTGGGAGCGAGAGGCATACCAGCAAAATCTCTCTTTAACCTACTTCAAAATCTAGGCCTATCGAGAGCTACAAGAAGCTCATTACTAGGACGAATGGCTAAAGCGGCACTAGTAGGTTCGCATCAAATTTGGTTAGGCAGGGAGGGGAACTTGGGTAGTGATGGTGAGTGTTGATGTACATCAACAAAAGGAGCCCCTTCTAAACCTAACTTGGGTCGCAAGTCCCAAGCACTCTTTTTTTTTTCGTCAGGCCGCGCGGTTATGTGTGGCTCTCACACACTAAAATACTCTGCGCTTTGTCGGGAGGGGCCTGAAACTATACACGAATACTTCCATAGCGACCCCCCCTAGCGCGTGCCCGCAGTGTGTCACGGGCACCTTCATCACACAACTCTCAATTAGGCGACGTCCAGGCACACACGGACGTCGCCTCTTCGCGGGTGGCTAGAACAGCGGGTGGAGGGCTAACCCCGTCCCTTCCACCCGCAGCCACACTCAGGGCGGCATGAGGCGCAAATACTCGCGCCTCCGCTACCCGGTTCGCCGGCGGTGGATCAGATCAGCAATTGGATCTCACTCCCTGATCCGCTCCGCGCCTTCCTTCTGCGAGATGACGTCCTCGCAGAAGGTTGCGACCGCGGCGAAATTCCTGTCGCTGGCGGCCATAGATCGAATGATGGCCGCCAGCTCTCCCTATGACTGCAGTGAGAGCCCGGTGTTGCGTCTCCCAAGCTGGGCAGACCGCAAGCGTGTGTTGCGCCGAGTCCTCACTGCAGTCGCAGTGGTGGCAGGCGGGACTCGATTCCTTCCTAGCGACTTTAAACAGGTATTTTCCGAAGCAGCCGTGCCCGGAAAGCACCTGTGCCAGTCGAAAGGAAAGGGTCCCGTGCTGCCGCCCTGCCCACTCAACAATGACAGGCTGGAGCGCCTCCACGGCGGCAAAGCCAGCGCGTGGAGCATCCAGCCGGGACGACCACCTGTCCATTATCTCAATGCGGGCGGCTTCACGCCACCCGCGAATCTCCTCTGGCGGTGGCCGACTGCCGCCATCCGCCCGGTACAGTGTCACCCGCCGATACACTTCGGCGAGCACTTCCGCCTCTAAGTCCCACGGGGGCGTTCCGGCCAATGCGCATGCCACCTCTATAGATACGGTGCTGTAACCGCGTACGACCTTGACCGCCATAACCCTCTGAGGGCGCCACAGGCGGGCCCTATTTTCGGCGGTCAAGGCCGCCACCCACACAGGCGCTCCGTATAGCGCCATTGACCGGACAACCCCTGTGTACAGCCGCCTGCAAGCGACGCTAGGTCTCCCTAGGTTCGGCAAGAGCCGTCCCAGGGCAAACACAACACCGACAAGCTTCGGGGCGAGCTGTATGAAGTGCTCGTCGATGCACCATCTCCCATCCAGAGTAAGGCCCAGATATCTCATCTGGACCCTGATCGGTACGAGGACCGAGCGGACTTCGATCGAGGAGCCATGGGGTGGACCACGACGGGGCCCGTGGAATAACAGGGCCTCCGTCTTGTTCAGGGCCATCCGTAAACCCAGCGCCTCGATGCGCTCGACCACCTGGGCTACTCCCCTGGTAGTCAAGCGTGCCGCCTCTTCAAAGGATCCCCCGGAGGCTGTGACAAGCGTATCGTCTGCATAGCAGATGACGCCCAGCCCCCGGGGGAGAACACCGCGAATACCCGATGTTCCACAAGAGCGGTCCAAGGACCGACCCCTGTGGGACATGAGATTATTTAGATTTTCTATAAAATAAAAGATAAAAATACTGCAATCGGCCATTTTGACTGAAACACGAATCACAACGCATGACGTCACGGTTTAGTAAACAAACAAATGTCACTGTGTTTTGTTGTGACTTGTAACCGTACTACTGCTTACTCATTTGGATTGTTTTTTTTTTCTTGTTGTTTACATAACCGTGACGTCAGAGCGGACGCTATGACACCTGCGAGCTTTTTACGCGCACTATTTAAAAATATTTGAAAAATGGCTTTAAACTTCGTTAAACTCTAGTTTATTACCGAAATAAAGATTTTTTCTTAAATAGTAAACGTGTACCCCCACTACGGAAGAGTATTTCAGAATCTTTCGTCATGTCTATTAAGGACCCTACTCATTTTACTTTTTGTATGACATCAGTTCAATCAGTCATTTGTATGTCAACAAACAAATTTACCTAATGCATTAATTCAACCATCTTCATTGCCTGCAATTAAAGCGTCTACAACGTGTCTAATATTCAAGGCGTTAGACATGATATAACGAATGTTGTTGCGTTGGACTTCATCCAGTATACTACCGACTAAAATCTTTTACAACCATTCTTAACATGCACACAATTCACTTAGTAACATCCTCTAACTTAACGAACACAATAGTCATTTGTGTATTTCTAATTCTATAAATATAGAAGAAATTGATTTTCAAGGTTTAGTTGATACATATGAAATAATTCATTTTCAGGACAATGTTGCATTGGCACTCTCATTAATGGGTTTTGGAGACTTAGCGATGCGGATAGTGTTTATATTTATCAGTAATTGGCTGTTTAAATTTGGAAGTGCAGAAGTCTACGTATCGGGCATTATTGTTGCCCTTGTGGCTCGGCTTGGTAAGTTTTCTACAATATTATTTATTTACATTATAATAATCGATGTCATGTATCACATACTACTCTTACAATCTTTACTATAGAGATTTGTCATAATCTAAATGTCATTTTATCATGGTCTCTGATCTCTGGTCATGTTTCAATACCGGTTTACTGGGGTTAAGTCACTGTAAAATAATTGGCATACCTGAGTGTTTTCCATTATGTTCTCAAGGTGGTGTAAAGCCTACCAATCTACTCTCGTCTAGATGTCTCGGACAGCGAGGCATAGGCATTGAAATAAAACAAATTTTAACGGATTATACCGCGATTTATTTGGTGTTATTTTATTACTTGCACTGATCCTGACGGCCATGGTCGCGGGAAGGACCAAATAAATCGTAATAAATCTGGTAAAAATAGTTTTATTTCAATATGTAGCATTTGTGTAATCTTTCGACAATGAGATGTAAACAGCCTTCATACTAAGAGAAAGCCCATACCTACTCAATATTGATACAGTTTAAAAATATATAAATATATTTTGCTTGATTTTAATAACGTTGTTGACAATCATTTTCTTTCAGGTATGCTCTGGACAAAAAGTTTTATTGCCAATTTAATATTTATTACGTTAACTGGCGCCGCCCGCTGTGCCATTGCAATATTGATACCCCTCGTAATAGCGGACGCGGTATTACCACATCAATTTACATCAGCAATGGGCCTCAACATGATGATATCAGGACTGATCAGTTTGACTCTTGGATTTGCTATTGGTAACTCTATATACTTAATTTTATATACCTGTCACTTCGTTTAGCTATTTTCTACACAGTTAGGTAAATTAACATCTATATGTATATATATCCCCATTTACCGCTCCATTTATCATCTGTAAACTATTCAACATAATGGTACGTTCATTTTGCCAAATACTACACTCCCAAAGTATATGATGGGTAGTATCTTTTTTTTTGCCCATAGCACTGACTGAGCGGCGGGGGTAGTACCTAAAAGGAGGTTGCTCATAATTTGTCACAATATTCTTATGTATAAATTTCAATTCAGCCAAAAATAGAAAAACGCAGCTGCCTAACGAGAGCCTCTTACGGCGTTGATCGAGATTCTTAGTAATAACGTATTTTTAAATTTGATCGTATTCAGTAATGTTTTTTAGGGTTCCGTTGCCAAATGGCAAAAACGGAACCCTTATAGATTCGTTATGTCTGTCTGTCTGTCCGTCCGTATGTCACAGCCACTTTTATCCGAAACTATAAGAACTATGCTGTTCAAACTTGGTAAGTAGATGTATTCTGTTAACCACATTAAGATTTTCACACAAAAATAGAAAAAAAAAACAATAAATTTTGGGTGTTTCCCCATACTTAGAACTGAAACTCAAAAAAATTTTTTCTTCAAGCCTATACGTGGATAGGTCTTCAAAAATGATATTGAGGTTTCTAATTTCATTTTTTCTAAACTGAATAGTTTGCGCGAGAGACACTTCCAAAGTGGTAAAATATGTGTCCCCCCCCCTGTAACTTCTAAAATAAGAGAATGATGAAACTAAAAAAATATATGAAGTACATTACTATGTAAACTTCCACCAAAAATTGGTTTGAACGAGATCTGGTAAGTAGTTTTTTTAATACGTCATAAATCGTAAACCGCAATTTACCTTTCACTGAATCAACTAAAATAAAAACATTTTACTTGCTGCTACGGAACCCTTCATGGGCGAGTCCGACTCGCACTTGGCCGGTTTTTATTTAGGAATGATATCAGGTTCATCTAGTCTAATATTAATAAAATAAAATATTTATAATTCCCAACTTAATGATATTTCATTTTACTAACCAATGGTACGTTCTACTTTTATCTATTAAATTTATCTTACTCTGACCTTTATCTTACTGATAATAATGCAAATTTATTATCAAAAGGATTCAGTTTCTTCTTTATAAAAGTAGTAGAATTATGAGGGTTACCAATTCTGTATGTTAACTCAGTAAGATTCTGGGGAAGACCTAAATTATACAATTATACACCTTTGTTTTCTTATAGCTATTATAGATAGTAATTTGATAGTAAATTGCATAACCGAAAAGTTAATATATTAATAAAATTGTTCTTCATGATATTGTCGGAAGTTTACGCGAACGGCACACATTGAACCATTGGTCACTCCCCGTGACCATGGCTGCTGAAAAGCAACCAAAACGTCGGGATCAATGTAAAATATAAAATACATCAAATAAATCGCGATAGAATCCGTTAAAAATAGTTTTATTTCAAATTTGTTCTTGTTACTATTGATTCTTATATCGTTCCTATTTATATTTTAGTATTAGGATCTATATGATCAATATTATGTATTTATCGTTAACTAGCTGATGCCCGCGGCTCCGCATACGCGGAGGTAGTTTATCTTTTTTTGGCCATATCTCCGGTTTTACTTAACGAAATGCAATCAAATATACGGCAGATTTTAATTCTGACCAACACCTTATTAACAGAAAAAGCCATTCAGTAGTTTTTGCGTCCATCGCGAACAAACAGACAAACAGAAGAATTACAAAAAAATATTTTTGCTTTCAGTATTCAGTATATTTAACATAACCCAAGTATTATTTTTTTAATATCTCCAATGTACAGACACAATTCATTCACAATTTTATAACAGTATAGATAGATTTAGTTAGTAGCCGTCTTTACTAATAAAGACATCAATGGTAGCCGTAAGGAGTAGCCGTTAGTAGTTTTTGTTTTGTTTTAATTTTTTTTTTTTTAAATAAACAAATTTATGTACAGATTCGACTGCTATCACGGAGCAGTTAAATACAAAGCATGGATGGAATAATTATTACTTCGTCAGACCCAATTTAATAGAATGTGTTAACATTAAACATTTTTTTGAACAAAAAGTAAAAACTCAATACAGAAATTAGGTACTAATAGGCGAACCCGAGGGGGCCATCTAACCCGAGGGGGCCATCTCGAAACCGGAGATGGCCCAGGGTCAGTCAGGGTGCGAGGGATATGCTCTATGGGCAACCTTACACCCCGGCGTCTGTAGACCCGAGACGGCGTGCGGTTTTAGTCGGTTCAAGCCCGACATAACCGCCCCCGCTGGCACGCGGGGGGGTATCCGAAGGGATTTCCGCACGATAAAAAAAAAAAAAACAAAAGGTACTAATAGGCGATAAAAACAGCGCTCGCACTTATCATATTCAATTAACTGGTACCACCGCTGTCCCTAGTTGGGAACAAAACATAGTTATGGGGCAAGCGAGAAGTACCGTAATAATTATATATTTGGCAAGTCGGAAATTTTTGATTGACCAAAGCTATACTCGATGATTTCTGTGTTTACGCTTGGAGTAAAAGTCATTAAATTGCTTAATTATATATATTTTTAAAAAATGGAGGTTAGTGGAGTGAAGTTTGATTAAGTTTGTCTGAAATCGTGTGTTATATGATATTTTATCTGCTTTTAAGCCGTTAGTACTAAAATAGTCTGTATACATATCAGCTATTTAAAAAATAACATAAGTACGTATTCTTATCCATAATTTGATCAGTCCAACAAAATTACTTTTCGGTATGGTCAACCACGTTCAGATCAAAGAATTTTCCAGTGTTCTTATGTTATCCTGTTTTTGAAGCACGTCTTATGCGTGCTCAATCGGGTTTTGTAGGGTCTGTGAAGTAGTGATTGAATATAACGGTTGACCTCCGTTCTCTTCAAGGACGCTGCTGAGCTCCCCAGCCTTCATCTAGTGTCATTATTAACAAGATTTAACCCCAAGAAATATAATATCAATATGACTTGCCCTTAACGTCATTAGTATGGAACTGGTGTCTCCAAACTTCACATTTTATGAACAAACACGTCACACAAAACAGTTACGAGGCTAAAAGGAAAGTCATTTAGTAGCCAATTATGTGCGCTCAAGCAATAGCTCTTTTTAGGGTTTCATAGCCAAATGGCAAAAAACGGAACCCTTATAGATTCGTCATGTCGGTCTGTCTGTCCGTCCGTAGGTCACTGCATTAAGATTTTCGCACAAAAATAGAAAAAAAACAATAAATTTTGAGTCCCCATACTTCTACTATTTTTTTTTCTAAACAGAATAGTTGCGCGAGATACACTTCCAAAGTAGTAAAATGTGTGTCCCTCTCCCTGTAACTTCTAAAATAAGAGTCTGATAAAAGTAAATTAAAAAAATATTATGTTACTAGCTGCTGCGGAACCCATACAAGGGCGAGTCCAACTCGCACTTGGCCGGTTTTTTTGTACTTAAGACCCTAGGCTTTGTTAAAAAAAACTACATGTAACATACTAATAGGAAACAAACAAAAGTAGTTTACGAATTTTTTTTCTGAAATATTTGATACTGATTCTTATTTAAAATTTAAAAGTCCAATTTAAACAAACCTTTACCAAAAAGGCTGTTATGAAATTCAAGAATATTTAGACGAGAAATAACTGTTTACTCTCTTACTATGCTACTCAAACAAAATATCGTAATTAGAATAAGTAAACATGGTTTTAAGTAGACCAAAAAAATAGCCCCCTGAGTTGCTCAATTGTTCTTGCGAGACTCCATTTTAGGACGAGGCCGCGTTTCGAACCCTTCCATTTGCTAAACAATAATCTAGCTTTTTTTGACCTTTTGTAAGTGCTCTCTTAATGATCTATTCAGAATGATTGATTTTAACTTTTGTTTTTATATTTCATATATGTATATTTATAATTATGTTCTTTCCGAAAATAGGTCTAATATTTTCTAATTGGAAACCCTTATATCTAATTTGTTATATTATAAAATTAAAATAAAGAAAAGAAATCAATACCCTATATTATCGGCAAGGCTATCCTTGATAAGGCACATCTATAAAATATGTTAATTGTATCACATAAAATTTTACTAAAGATTTCGAATTATGCAATATTATACAAAGGTACAGGTTTAATCATGAGAAACTTAGGATGAGATCTGTAGAGTACTTTGAGTTTGATGAGCCTTTACTCTAACTTAAGATGAAATCGGTAACTATACTGCAGTCTTTGAATATCTCTAAGTTTAAGCTTAGTAAAGTCTAAGTTCACAAAATTATGTTATTTTCATTCATTACAATTTATTTATACAAATCAAAGACATGTCACTACAAATATAATGTAAGTTTTTGATCATGAATATCACGTTACATTTGCATCCGCTCGATCGAACGTGCCCATCAGTGCCCACTTCGGCTACTAACTTTCTGGCCTCAGAGCCCCATTGACCCGTTCGTCTCCACTACGACCAGCGGGCCGATCGCCGTAATTTTATGCAGCGCGTGTTGACTGCGTTTGCTTCTTAACGCTTGATTTCGTATTGCCGTAATTAAGTAATGGCGCACACGTCACGCACACGTCACGCTCACCTAAACGCAGTGCACCGCCGTATTGTCATAATAGAACGTGACTTGCGCGTATTTTGTATCGAACAAAAACGGTATCGCGCTAAATTTGGACATTTCATAAATGTCAAACGAAATGTCACTTTGCAGTGTTTATTACTTCTTGATCAAGTGTTGGTCACGCATTGCAGAAGTGTACGGATTGTTAACTTTGCAAAGCTTGTAAGTAACTTTTATGTCATTTTCTAGTTTTCCTACAGATATCTAGTAAAATCATACACAATTACCGAGTAATGTACTTACCTATCTTATGATACCATACTTTATTTTTTTTTTCGTGCGGATATCCCTTCGGATACCCCCCCGCTGGAAAGCGGGGGTGGTTATGTCGGGCTTGAACCGACTAAAACCGCACGCCGTCTCGGGTCTTCAGACGCCGGGGTGTAAGGTTGCCCATAGAGCATATCCCTCGCACCCCGACTGACCTTGGGCCATCTCCGGTTTCGAGATGACCCCCTCGGGTTTGGGAACCACGGTGTCCCCGTCTTGCCCCGGTTTGGGGGAGGGGCGCTAGTCGCCCCACCGTCCCGGCCTGCTTCTGCTGGGGTGACAGGCGGCCTCACCCGCCACCCCCAGGCCTGCGCTCATGGAGGACGGAGGTCGTTAAGTGACCTCCGGCGCCTGAGTCGCCTGCGACGCGCGGCGAGCAAGTTGCGGGCTCGGCGGGCCGGGAGAGTTCTAAATCTCTCCCGGGCGCGCTCCGCCATCTCCTTCGCGAGCATTATAATACCATACCTTTCTACTTTTAGGGCATAAAATTTGAACATGAACGATTTGCGTTGGCAAATTTTAGATTTGGCGGATCAGGAAGATCGCCGGCGTCGCCATCGTATTGAGGCAAGGCGAGCCCGACTTCAGGCAAGGGATGTTCACTTCCGTGATATGACAGAGACCCAATTTATAAAAACATTTCGACTTAACAAAATTGCAATCTGAAAGCTTGTGACAATGCTCACATCCTATGCTTGCTTACACATACTATGCTTTATCCAAATCTGTTCAGCTGTGAATGTAAATGTTATTTAGATGTTTGTTATCTGCGAGGATGCTTCACTACGATCCAGTATTTGCTGGGCAGATCGTGAATGCATGTGCTGTACTGCACAACATGGCTCTACGTACACAAATTCCTGAACCTCAACTTACTTTACAAGAACGCAGGCGTGAGGCTTTAAATCAAGTCCGCAGGGTGGCTGCTAAGGCAGTGTTGAGACTGACTCAAGCACCACAAATGCTCGATAGACGTGTAAATGTTGAGTTAATGCAGGGGAGAACAGTTCAACAGGGTCTTATTCAGAGGCTTAGGAACGAGAGGAGCCTCATATAATTAAAAAAATATATAACGTTTGATTGAAAATTGTTTATTATTTTTACATCTGAAATCATCTTAATTCTACACTTATATTAGGTCTTTGGTTGGCTCATCGTCAGAACGACGACAGCGACAGTAGCAACGTTTACTCTGTAAGCAAAATATACATTTTTAACAGTGGTCTACTATCTTCACATGACAAAAGCTCTTTTTCTTTTCGCATCCCTGACTTCAAATAATGATAACTCACCTTTTCTAACCACATGGATTGTGCAAGCTCCCTAGTGGCCTCTGCAGTTTGGAAGCTGCCAATTGCTTCACGCTCTCAGCTAAAAGCTATGTGCTTTCGCATCAAACGGTCTCCATTCTTATTAACATTCTTCTTGACTCCTCTAGTGCACTATTTTCAGTTTGAGGCTCCCTCAACATCTTCGTCTTGGTCTTAAATATAGTTAAATGTTTGATAATATTTCAATTTACTCATTCTATTGAAACCTTAAATTATTTTTTGTTTGTTGTTAACGTAAACATACCATAAACATGTTATGTCATGTAACCCATAACAACCACCTATAGTGCTTTTTTTGTCTACGGCTTTTTTCTAAATAGGATGGTATGCAAAGGGATACTATCATACATCCATATTTTGTGTTCAATATCTTCGTTTTAATACCATTTTTACCATGCTTAAAACAAAACCAAGTGTTTTGTTTGTGTATAAACTTAGATCCAAGGTTATTAAGCGTGATGTAGCCTTGTAATAACAACGTTATTCGTGGACATAATCGATTACATATCGAGTAATTAACTAGAAGATTGTCAAATCTTGCGTACGGCAACACACACTGGTATCACGCGTAGGTGAAGTAGACGTGCAGTGTACTTGACGTTGACGCGCAGTTCTATTTTACGGCAATACCAACGGTTGTTTGCGTTTAGGGTAAACGTCGCTTATGCGTGAACTGCACGTACACTCGACTAATGCGTCATAAAATTACGGCGATCGGCCCGCAGGACGAAATCATGGAACACGGTGTTACCAATGTAGTGGATTTATTTTACATTCAACGTTCTCTACAGAAATCTGAATAAATATGTTAATGACTGGGTCATTCTTAAATTTTAAAGTAATTGTAATGTAGGTGAAATTGGTAATCCTTAATTGGTAAGTATTATTTATTAAGTATTATAGAGCCTGGTCCGTCAATCAACAGGTCTGCTGGCTTGCAGGTGAACTTGGCTTGGGCCCCGAAGTTCTTGATGGGACCCCGAAATACCTTAAATCACCTTAAGTAAAAAATGTCAAGGAGGGTTCATATCTTTCTAAAGAGAGGGGGGGGGTAACCCCTTCGTTTACTACCTAATATTGATTGTAATAAAATGTTTACAGGTGCAGTGCGAGACTTGACCGAAAGTTACGGAGCCGCTTTATACCTGATCACATCATGTTTCGCGATAGTTGCTCTCTTCTGGCTTATTGAATTATGCTACAAGAAAAGTGAACACAAAAGAATACAGAGAAGGGAATACTTAAAACAAAAGACAAAAACTACCAAGGGTAAAGCATGAAAATGTGTGTTACTTGATAAACAGTATAATATAATGTATGGCGTCAATACACTCATCTGTATGAGACTGTGTAAATACGTAGATATATCACCTATCTATTACGAGAATCATATCATTCAAATCATATCAAATCTTATCGCATTTACTTAAATTGATGACTTCCTGCGTCTTTCAAAGTAGTTACATTTTGAGTGTGGCGATTAGGATTCATTCCTCAATTTATATATATCACCGAGTATCGATTCTAGTGTTTAAGTTATAGTAGTAAAGATTTTATCAAGATCAACGGAAAAAGATAAGGAATATATTCTATTATTGATATACGTATATAATATGAATAATATAGATAGAAATATAAACTAGTGTATTTTCGATAGGCTGCCCATTAAAAATATTCAAGCAGGATATTATTTTTTAGTATTAATACGCTTAATTTGCATATAATTACTATCCTATAGATTTAGATCGGAAGAAGAAAACATCTAGGACCAGACTTGAACCCGCGACCAGTCCCAGTACTATCCTACCTAAAAGCACACTAAGTGTACCTAAGTTGTAAGAGACGAAATATGCATATTATTTTATAGACAGAATAAAGGATTATAAATAAGATTGACTTTTGATTAATATAATAACTCTCTCCTGTGCCCCCGCCATCCAAGATGAGCCAACGACAGCGTAGGGCACTACATACCCATTCTGGAGGCGTTTCAGCTTCTCGCCGTATTTTTGTATCTTCGTTATGAATTCGATCAGGACAGTGCTAGAAAATGCAAATTCTCAGGATATGATGTCAATAGAGTACTTGTCGAACATGCCAAGTTTCAAATATATAGCTTTTATACGTTTATCGGCTGGTTTCAATAATCCATCTATCCTTTACCAGCAGTTAAAATAGCTTCCATTAGTATCTACCGGGGATTTTTCTGTTTCAATGAACAAAGATAAGCAGAAAATGACTTTGATAATATTAAAACCGCAGTTACAGATAGATTAATGTTGACTGTTTATCTGGGATAGCTTCTACCTTGAACTGTAGGTAGATTATTGTAACGGGCTACAGAAGTAATAAAAAATAAGTGATGCAAATTTATGATTTTGTATTAGAGAGTCATATAGTAGCTGGCGAAGCAAACTTTCATAATTCGATTCTTATTGAACGGGGAGAAAAAGTGAATTAGTTAAATAAAACAGACATAGGTGGCGGTAAAAGAAATAAGATATACAGATTTCGGTTAATAAATATATTTAGGAAGAAGTAATTAAAAATTGTGTTTAATATGATGAATTATGGGTGAGAAGATATATATATATATATATATATTTATCGTTGTGGGAGAATCATATTCAGAATTATATCGAATATAGTGAAATTTAATTATCATTATAAATTGGTGATGGCAACTATTTGGCTTAGGTTAGTCATTTAAATGTTATTTATTAACAAAAGATTAATACGAATTTCAGCCAATAATATCTATGTAAAGAAAACATTTTAATAATATAAAAATTTTACCTTCAAATAAAATTTGTATTATGCTTCCATGGACGTCCGAAGTCCATTATGAGAGTACGTCACTTCCTTCACCTTGCTTGGTCGCTACAAGTAGTTCACTTCCGTCTCCTTACTGCGCTTTTAGCGCCACCTATAGTCTCCGCTAAACAACAAAGCTCCTTACCAAAGCAAGCCGCCATCTTGGTCATTGTTCGGCTCATAATGGCCTAGCACCAGGAAGAAATTACTGGGACTTCGGACGTCCATGGAAGCATGATACAAATTTTATTTGAAGGTAAATTTTTTATATTATGCGTTCCGATTGACGTCCGAAGTCCATTATGAGAGAGTGTTTGTTATCTTCTGGTGGCTTGTATTTTTGGTAAAATTAAAACGCAACAATGTGATTGAATATTTATGTATGAGTATAAACTTAAATGCACATTGATTAAAGTGCGTATCAATCAATTTATTAAGTACACAATTAATATTAATTATTAGGTTGAAAATATTGTGAAAGAGATTTTTCCAACATTATTTCTCTGTTTACACTATTGATTTCTTTCAGGTAAATCTTTCTAAATGTACCTTCATGTTGCCAATTAGCTTTATCTAGAATATCATTTATATGATAATTTTCCACCCAATTTAAGGATGAAACAGCTGATCTACAACTTCCAGCTGATGCATGAATACCGGCATCAGCCAAAAGACGCTTCATCCAACCCCCGATGATCGCTGCAGTAGCTGGTCTCGTAGGGCCTTTAGTTGATAAAAACAAATTAGTAATATTGCCTCGAGTTCCCTGTGTCATATTTACAAGCGTGCGTAACCAGAATACTGCATCGATGCCTTTGTCAGGGGCGGATATAAATGTCCAACTAGATTGTTGATATGAGGATGAGTCAGTCTTCGACCCGAAAACGGGATGCAAGGTAATAGAATCAGTGTTATCTATAAAATGTTGTATATCAGTGTGCAAAAGAGTAAGGTCGTGTACTCTACGACCCGAAGATAATAATAAAATAGCCGCGGTGTGTCTGGATACTTGATATAAACTATTCAAATCTATCTTTTGCTTTTTTAACGAACTAATCAAAATCCTGGCGTCCCAAATCGGTAATTTAGGAGGCACAGGTTTTGCCAAGCAAATAGCTTTCAGTATATGTTTGACAATAGGATTAGCTGAAATTTTAATGTCAGATATGGTTTCGCAAATGGTGGCAATAACCGATTTATGAACGAGAATTGTTCTGTAAGAGAGACGATCCGTTAAAAACAAATAACTGAGGTACCTAGCTACGTCTGATGGATTCGGAATACGAAAATTAACGCTCTTCTCTTGGCAAAATCTCACCCATCTACTCCAAATGGATACGTCTTTAAAGTAGACTGTCTCCAACACGATGACAATAAATTCTTCTCCTGCTGCGTCCACGCGCCTGTCAGGGCATCCCACCCGATATGAGCCAGGCTTCCAGGTGTAACTTGCTGACTTGCGCGGGTGCTAGCATTGTTACCGTGTCCACCAGAGTCTTGTCCAGATCTCTGAGCTTCACAGGACGCTTCAGAGCACGGCACTTCAGGTCTGGCCTCCAAAAGGACTTCTTCCACTTGGGTGCTATAAGGATGTACCGGCCGGAGGCTGAATTTAGATGATGTAGTACCCTGGGTATGAGGCTGGGTGGCGGGAATAGCCATGCAAGTCGGTAATGCCAGGATCTGCTGAACGCGTCGCGAAAGTAGGCGTTCGAGTCTGACAAGTCTAGCGTAACATAGTTTGGTACGACATGTGCCGTCTGTGATGCGAACAGGTCCAAGTCTGGTGTGCCCAACATGCTGAACAGCCTTGACGTTTCTACGTCTATTAGGTGCCACTCGGCGGCGGCACGATTCCTTGATAGATGATCGGCCTCTGTGTTGAACCGCCCTGGTAGGTGATGAGGGCAAAGAACAATGTTGAGATGATCCGCCAGGCTCAGCAACTGTTGGGTCAAGTTCAACAGAAGCCGCGATCGCGTTCCGCCTTCGTTCTTTATGTAAGCTACGACCGTTTTGTTGTCGCTCTGAAGAATCACTGACGAATTCTGGAGATGCATTGCTTTGGCTGATATAGCTGCTATCACCGCAAACATCTCTTTTAGATTGCAATGCCACTTGGTCTGATGTTCTTCCCATTGGCCCGTTATCATCTCGTTGTTCACCAAAGCCCCCCATTGAACGTCCGATGCGTCTGTGATGACGTGATTCATGGGCGTTTTTTGGGGATGGATCGCTGATTTTTGACCGACATTCTCCAGCCACCAGTTCAGTTCTGAACGTACTTCTTCTGGATACCGAATTTGCGATCGCGGGCACTTTCCGATCTTGTTGCTGTGACGTTGCAGTAAACGGCAATGCAACCTTCCCCGGTGGGTGATGAAGGTTGCAAAGTTGAGATGACCTATAAGGCGTTGCGCCTGTTTTAGGTTCCAACTGCCGGTCGCGAGTCGTACTCGCAACATCTGCTTAATTCGTTGTATCTTGTCGGAAGGCAGGGACTTCGTATTGGTTGTGGTGTCCCATACTATTCCTAGAAATTCGATTACTTTCGTTGGTGTAGTTATCGATTTCTCCATATTGATCCAGAAACCCAAGCTGGTCAGAAACTGTATTCCAATTTCTACTTGAGCTGATAGTGAATTTCGCTCCTGTGGGCCTACCGCCTAAGTGTCGTCGATATCACAGCCGTCGAAATGTTGCGCTGGTCAAGGTCGTCGGCCATTTTGTACCGCCCCATTGATAATCGATGCCGGCGCGGCGTAAGAATGAATGAAACGCTGTTTTTGACAGTTAAATAGCTGCCGCCTAAAAAAATTCAAATCTACGGCGTCGCTTTGAAGTGTCATTTCATTACGGCACCTCATGAGGTGCCGTAATGAAATGACACTTCACACAATGAGCTGTCGTTTTGAATATTATTTTCTTTTCCGAAGGTTGATTACGATGCCGATTGCACCTAACACTGGGCTACTATGGCTTTTATGGGTGCGACTGCCGACGAGTGGATTCTGCCGTCCTATTGCACCTAACACTGGGCTACTATGGCTTTTATGGGGGCGCCTGCCGACGAGTGAGTTCTGCCATCCTATTGCACCTAACACTGGGCTACTATGGCTTTTATGGGGGCGACTGGGTTCTGCCCTCCTATTGTACCTAACACTGGGCTACTATGGCTTTTATGGGGGCGACTGGGTTCTGCCCTACTATTGCACCTAACACTGGGCTACTATGGCTTTTATGGGGGCGACTGGGTTCTGCCCTCCTATTGTACCTAACACTGGGATACTATGGCTTTTATGGGGGCGACTGGGTTCTGCCCTCCTATTGTACCTAACACTGGGCTACTATGGCTTTTAGGGGGGCGACTGGGTTCTGCCCTCCTATTGCACCTAACACTGGGCTACTATGGCTTTTATGGGGGTGACTGGGTTCTGCTCTCCTATTGCACCTAACACTGGGCTACTATGGCATTTATGGGTGCGACTGGGTTCTGCTCTCCTATTGCACCTAACACTGGGCTACTATGGCTATTATGGGGACGACTGGGTTCTGCCCTCCTATTGCACCTAACACTGGGCTACTATGGCTTTTATGGGGGCGACTGGGTTCTGCCCTCCTATTGTAACTGCGACTAATTAAAACACTCTTTAATCTTTACCTTACCTACTTAAACGTTTATGCTGTGTTGTTTGTTGTTTTCGTATGTTTCACAAGGAAGGAATAAGCGAAGGAGTTGGAGGACGAAATTCCATCGTCGGCAGTCGCCCCCATAAAAGCCATAGTAGCCCAGTGTTAGGTACAATAGGAGGGCAGAATCCACTCGTCGGCAGTCGTCCCCATAAAAGTCATAGTAGCCCAGTGTTAGGTACAATAGGAGGGCAGAACCCAGTCGCCCCCATAAAAGCCATAGTAGCCCAGTGTTAGGTGCAATAGGAGGGCAGAACCCACTCGTCGGCAGTCGCCCCCATAAAAGCCATAGTAGCCCAGTGTTAGGTGCAATAGAAGGACAGAACCCAGTCGCCCCCATAAAAGCCATAGTAGCCCAGTGTTAGGTACAATAGGAGGGCAGAATCCACTCGTCGGCAGTCGCCCCCATAAAAGTCATAGTAGCCCAGTGTTAGGTACAATAGGAGGGCAGAACCCAGTCGCCCCCATTAAAGCCATAGTAGCCCAGTGTTAGGTGCAATAGGAGGGCAGAACCCAGTCGCCCCCATAAAAGCCATAGTAGCCCAGTGTTAGGTGCAATAGAAGGGCCGAACCCAGTCGCCCCCATAAAAGCCATAGTAGCCCAGTGTTAGGTACAATAGGAGGGCAGAATCCACTCGTCGGCAGTCGCCCCCATAAAAGTCATAGTAGCCCAGTGTTAGGTACAATAGGAGGGCAGAACCCAGTCGCCCCCATAAAAGCCATAGTAGCCCAGTGTTAGGTGCAATAGGATGGCAGAACCCACTCGTCGGCAGGCGCCCCCATAAAAGCCATAGTAGCCCAGTGTTAGGTGCAATAGGACGGCAGAACCCACTCGTCGGCAGTCGCACCCATAAAAGCCATAGTAGCCCAGTGTTAGGTGCAATCGGCATCGTAATCAACCGTCGGAAAAGAAAATAATATACAAAACGACAGCTCATGAGACGCGGTCGATTTGAATTTTTTTAGGCGGCAGCTATTTAACTGTCAAAAACAGCGTTTCATTCATTCTTACGCCGCGCCGGCATCGATTATCAATGGGGCGGTACAAAATGGCCGTCGACCTTGACCAGCGCAACATTTCGACGGCTGTGATATCGACGACACTTGGGCGGTAGGCCCACTCATGTACTATAAAATAATCGTCTAAGTAAATCACTAACCTTAGTCCTTTCTTGCGAAGTATTTCTGCAGTCCAGTTTGTTACAGAGGCGAAAATTCGAGGTGCTGCAGCTAGGCCGAACGGCAGACACGTCATCTGAAGCAGTTGACCTTGATAGCTGATTCTGAGGAACCTTCTGTGTTGCTTTTTTACAGGCAGGTGATAATAAGCCTGGCTTAGGTCTAACTTCACCATCCAATCTCCTTGTTGTAGAAAACTGGGCACTTGATGATGATGGAAGAGATGAAAGTGCTTCGGCTTCATGTACTGATTTAGTGCCTTGAGATTGAAAATGGTTCAACTGTTTCCGTTGGATTTTGGAATTATAAATAGAGGGGATATAAAAGACGGTGTCAAGGGAGCCGGTTCCAAGACTTTTAATTGAATTAGATTTTGAATTTCGGTTGACATTAATTGCGATGTTGGAGTTTGATACTTTGTTAAAACATCTAGAGTTGGTAGAACTAACGGAGGAGTCTTGTTGAATGGTATTCTGAGACCTGTTATTAGTTTCAAAATTGAAGTGGGTGGATTGAAAAGAGCCCAAGTGCTTTGAAAGTGTCTCAGACAACCGGCTGAAAACCCTGTGTAGTCATTTATTTTTATATCCCGCTCTTCTACCCTCTGTTTTATATTTTCTCCCCCCCTTATTTTTAGCTGGCAAGTTATTGGAACTGATTCGCTCGGAATCTTTGCTTTCGGCTTGTTTTGATTTATAGCTAATGGGGCGACTTCGAAATGGCTTGGTGTTAGCAAAGGAAGTCGAGGGTTCTGGCGATTTGGCCCGGGTGCGAGTAGAAGGTTGGGTCTGCTTTTGTAATTTATCTATCCCACCAATTTTCTGTAAGTATATCAATAACTGACCGGGATCAAACATGTATTCGCAAGAAGGAGGTATTTTTCATATATTTCTTCTTTCATATATTTATCTTTCAATTTTTTAGTGATATCCTAACGGCGCAATTCTAACACTTCGGCTCGTTTCCCGCAAACTATCTGAAGTATATCATGCGATACGGTTTTGTATTCAGAATCTTTACCAAATAACTGGTTTAACTTTTCATAAATAGTCGATGCATTAACTGAAATGTCAGCCGTGGCAGACCAATCAACAAGAGATTGTAACGCTGAATTTACAGCTTCGTTTTGAGCCAAGAACGCGTTGGATAGCGCTGCAAAACTACGCTCCACTTGAAACCATCGTAAAGGAGTAAAGGGATCCTCGAGACGACGTAGCTCCTCGTTTACTCTTAGCTCAGTAAAGGCCGGGAAGGCCACGTACTTTTTCTGAACTTCCGTGTATCGAACTGCGTTCCATTCAGACGAGTCAAATCTTTGCATATACTTAATCTTGTCGACACGTATTTGCTTCGCCTTTGGTACGGTTGGCTCTTTAATTGAAACATTTAAATCTACGATACTACCCGCATCTAATTTAGGTGGACATAGAAATTGTTCACTGGCTATTGGTGATGAACTATTCAACATATTCGATGTATGTGGCATGATATTAGATACGGGTATTTGTACATTTGAAAATGAGGTTGTTAAAAAATTGTTCAAATGACTTACTAATTGCTGTGACAATAAGTCAAACCTTTCATCCAGGTCCCGCGAACTGGAACGCTTTTGTCGTTTACTTGGTGGTTCTTCTTGATCCGACGAACAATTCGAAGAACTACCGTCGCTTGAAAAAGATTTTTCACTAGGCGGGATAACCTCTTTATCATTTTATCTATTTAAAAGGTAACGGAAGACAAACTATACTGTTTGAAGTTACTTTCTACTTAAATCTCGAAAGTTAAATTAATTATTAAATATATTTAAACAAAATTAATTTCAATAATTTTTTAAATATTGAATTTTTCGTAACGACCATGTGCTCGGTTCGAAAAACGACGCAACAATGACCAAGATGGCGGCTTGCTTTGGTAAGGAGCTTTGTTGTTTAGCGGAGACTATAGGTGGCGCTAAAAGCGCAGTAAGGAGACGGAAGTGAACTACTTGTAGCGACCAAGCAAGGTGTAGGAAGTGACGTACTCTCATAATGGACTTCGGACGTCAACCGGAACGCATAATATCACAAATAATCACTTGCAAGCAGCTGTTCTGAAGTTGGATGAATATAGATAATTTACTCTGGTAAGATAAAAGTATTGATTTGAATACAATACATAATGGCGGAAGATAAATTTCGTACTCTGGAAAGGAATATTTAATATTTAGTTTATATATGACATTGGACAGGAATATTGGGGTGAAAATACTATTAGGAATAATTTAAGGATTGAAGACAAAATTTTAGTAAATTAGATTGCCATATAGGCCAGTAATGGTTATAATTGGATAGTCACTTGATTAAGGCGGGATTAAAATAAGGACGAAAGCGCCTTCATGCGACGAGTAGATTAATTAATTATGCAATGTCGCAAAAAAAAGATTGATAAGAAATATACAAAATTACTTGAGTATATCGTTCGTAATTGGTGAAAAAACTTGTTGAAATGATTAGGGAAGTGATTTTAATACTTAGAGTTATGAGGGGACGTAGTATGTGTGAGAAATTCACGTTAATATGGGAATTTGGTCAGTGCAGTTGGCACAATGCAGCTGTCTTCTGATTGGCTGAGGACATAAGACAGGGGCGCGGATGGAGGGAGGATAAATGGGAATTCTTCTTTGGGAACTCATCAGGGGAAGTGGAGACGCTGCATTTTTACTGGTGAGATTGTATTTTAGAGCATTTAGTGGGACTTAGTTATGCGTGTTTCTTATTTGTGGGGTTGTTCTATGATTGGGTATTAATAATTCGCGAAAATAGTGGTTAACATATAATTACTTGAATTGGGAGGGATCGCCATTTTGTAAAATTGAATTTGGTTCATTTTGGTCGTATGTGTTTATTGGGTGTAATAGATTTGAATAATAATTAGTAAAAAGTAAATTACATTTTGGGACGCGATCGAAGTAGGATAGGACATTTACGAAAATGAAGACACCTTACATTGGGCAAGAGTAATACGCGCATATACATGTGTATTGCTACTGTCTTGTGCTGTTGAGTCTGGCAGTGCATTTGTAAAGCAAATGCTGTCGTTTTATCATCTTTATTATGTTAGAAGTAGGGAGTAGGGCTGCGGCATGTCAGCTAGTTTTCCCGTAGGAAACCCAAGGCAATATGCTTTGGTTATGGAGGAATACCTAACGGTGGCAACGACTCCATATCCCTCTGATAATCTAGTAGCCGATAACTTTTGAAGCGAGCAGCATTAAGATTTTCCCTGGAAACAGGATCGGATAAGCTTCCTGAATGTGGGTGACTGTTCGTTCTGTGATAGGTAGGTACCGTTGAAGTGGAACCGTCCTTTTGGGCCAGGATCAGAACTTACAAAGCTCGCAGTTCAGTCTTATATATTTATTTATATATACACTAACTACTATCTCGTTAGGGTTTCAGTTCACATCCCTGAGCCTCGGTTCGTGGACTGGGACAAGCACACCGTGGTAGGAATGTACGACAAAGTCAAGCTTCACGAACTTGCTCCCAATCTCAGCTAGAAAGAAACAACTCACCACACGTTTAAAGTAAAATACAATGGGATTTTGATGAATAAATACAGGGATTAGTTCTGTAGGTAGATAGGAAGGTACACACATTGATTCGCGGAAATCTTAGACGTCACAACGTAGAGAATCTAGTTTATTTCAAAGTCTGCGTAACAATATTATTAATATAATATTTTATATCAATCTATAGGCCATATAAACGATCCGACGGTATGTAGGTAAGCTACTATTGCTGTAGGTCACGTAAGAATGGCGATACTATGTGTAAAATTGTGGAAGTGAATCCTTAAAGTGAAATTCTGGTGATTCTTTTAAAAAAAATGTTGATTGTGTACAAAGCCTGGTTATAAACAATTAAAAATAACCATCCCTAAGACTAAAATAATAATTAAACAAAAGTCCTAGGTAATAGCACCTACGATATCTGCTAATAATCGGTTGACCAAGAGTGATAATATTTATAATTAAATTCAGTGTTATCTCTCATTGCATGTGTTCGAATCGGGTTTCAAAGAGCCATCTCACGGTAGTTGAGAACCTTATCCAAGTGGGTACTGCTCGAATCTAAAACCCTAAGATTGTAATTCCTGTATACAAACGTCCTTTACCATGGGGCAGTTATGCCAGTTCGATTATGTGATCAGAGAGTGTATTATATCCTACAATAAACCTTTTGAAATCACATTATTCTGAAGTGAATTGGTTACTAGCACCAGTTATAATATTAAACAATTTGTGTTAACAACCGAGCTGTGTACAGATTCTATTTATCGTTTAAAATTTTAAAACAAGTGAAGTATCACAACATTTTGTATAGGAAAGCGGCCAACACCACGGGGGGGGGGGGGCAAAATTAAAAAAAGTAGGTACTACAGACATCACCGTCCCCCATGATGACAATCTCGTGAAAGCCGAAAAAGACAAACAAATAAAATATTTGGACTTGGCTCACGAGATTGTCGACATGTGGGATGTGGATTCAGCATTTATTGTTCCGATAGTCGTATAGGTTCACGGACTGATAGCCAAGAGCCTCGATCAACAACTCCAGAGGCTTGCATTAGGCAGTTGCGTTAAGGGCTTGATGCAGAAGGCAGTGCTCCTCGACACGGCACATATTGTGAGGAGGTTCCTCGATCTCCCTGGAGCCCTAAACACACCACCGGTAGCTTGGTCCCTGTACCCGATACCGGTGGGCCACTATTTCTTATATTTTTAAATATATATTTTTTTTATATATAGAATGTATTTCAAAATATAATTTATATGTATTTTAAGAGTAATAAAGAGAATAATAATGTTACATCAAAACCATACGAGCACCTATTTCAATTTATCTCTGCATCACCCCAAGGTCGACTGGTAGATAATGCCTGTGGCATTACGTCCGCCTTTGTACACCTCAAGTGCATAAAGTTTTAAATAAATAAATGTATGTACTATATTGATGAATTCAGTTATCTTATCTTCTGGAGTTTAGCTATTAATAAAAACCAAAAGAACAATATGCTTAGTAAGAAATAAAAGGTCTCCCCATGACCATGGCTGCTGAAAAGCAACCGAAACGTCGGGATCAATGTAAAATATGAAATAACTTCAAACAAATCGCGATAGAATCCGTTAAAAATAGTTTTTCTTCAATGTGTGACATTCGCGTAAACTTCCGACAGTATCAAACGAAAGGTAGCTAAACAAAATATAATGACCGATTAATGCGTACACCTCACGAAATCCTATCTTTTAGTTATTTGAAGATATTATAGGCGCTTACACCACCAGTAGAGGGCTTTTTAAATTCTTAATTTAATATACTTATTTACATTTTTGGACATATTTTATACTTCTCACACCACTAATACTTATCTAATTTGTCTTCTTGGCATATCTACATGAATATGTGATGATCACAATTATGTTTTCGCTAAAATTCATGCTCCCCTGCGATAGATGATAAAATACCTAGAACAAATACAGCAATAATATTTGCATAAGAATATGATATAATCCAACTCAATAGATAGCAGTTGTATTAAATTTCCATGGCGTGCTCTATTCAGAGTAAAATAATAATATTAATAAGAAATATAATAATTGTACACAGCACTTTCTAGACCCACAGTAAGCATAGTTTAACTAGCTTGTGTTATGGGTTCTAGAATGCGGATAAACATACTTATATACTTTTTTTTGTAAATACATACATATTATACATAGATACACGCAGACCAATGCAAAATGCAAATAGACATTACATTAATTGACATTAATGCATACAAATATTTGCACTGAGCGGGAATCGAACCCGCGCCCCATGTCGTAGCAGTCGAATGCACTACCGCTACGCCACAGAGGCCGTCAAAATATAGAGGTTCTTTTCTCGTATTTTATAAAAAATATACTTTATATTCTATTTGTTACTGCTTTACAATCAAATTATTCGAATGATAAAATGCCAATAATATGATCGCGATTACTACTTAAATAAAATTGTATTTATCCATAATAATTTGTTATTAATATTTGAATGTCTGCAAACTATGTAGGTAGTTGCTTTAAATAAATTGAGAAATGACGAATCCATCAACTGTGCGGTCTAATCACATACTGCAGTATATGAAGAAATATCCTTGCCTAGAAAGCACATACCACACCACAACTTGAATACATCTTGATAGCAGGTATCGGGAAGACAGGCCGTTGAGGATTTTGATTAACGATTAACGTCTAGATAAAGATGTTGGTATATTTTGGCGGAATTCTAGCCTTGGGCGGAGGGAAATCTCTGGTTCCTTTTCTAGAATTGTCGACGAGATAGCAATAGGCGTCTGTAGTCCCGAGACGGCGTGCGGTTTTAGTCGGTTCAAGCCCGACATAACCGCCCCCGCTGGCATGCGGGGGGGTATCCGAAGGGATTTCCGCACGATAAAAAAAAAAAAAAAAAAAAAGGTATTGAGAGATATAAACAGTTTGATGGTATGGCTTTGGCAGAAAAGGTGACTGTGCTAAGTTCTATTTTATATTGTAATTCATAGCAAACATGTAACAAATATAGCAACAGCAAAATAGATCAAAACCATTCCAAGTTAAAACAAAGTAAAATGCTTTGATCTATAACGATATAGTATTTCATAAGGTGGGAAGTACTACTCCGTCAGAGTAAACGAAACTTGTAGCTTTAGCCAGAAGATAATTAGTACTATAAATTCTATACTACTTTGCGAACTAACGTTACACTAGATATGTAATTGTATTGTATTGTATTATCAAAAGATTTTGTGTCAATGGTATTTGTTGTTATCGTCTGAACCTTCACAAGATAAGGAGGAAAAACTTTCCTAAAACATCAGTAATTATGCAAAAACAAAGTAAGATAATAACTGTGTTTATAGGTAACAAACAATTTTTAATATTTACATGATTAACTGATTTTAATCAGGTGTATAACTGTTCTAGTCCAACACAAATTTCCTTAATACTAGCTGTCCCCCGCGGTTTTGCCCGTGACTTACTTCGATCCCCCGTGGCACCAATTTAACCCATACCTACATCATCATCATCATCATCAACCTATTCTAGTCCACTGCTGGACATAGGTCTCTCCCAATGAGCGCCATAGCGCCCTGTCTTCAGCTTGCCGCATCCAGCATCTGCCCGCAGTCTTTCGCAGATCGTCATCCCACCTGGCCGGTGGGCGTCCTACACTACGTTTGCCGATTCGCGGTCTCCACTCAAGAACACGTTTACCCCAGCGGTTGTCGGTTCTTCGCGAGGTATGGCCGGCCCACTGCCACTTCAGCTTGCTAATTCTTTGTGCTATGTCGATAACCTTGCCTGTAATTTATTAGTTTCACAATAATGTATAGAAATTTGTCCGATTTGTAAATATATATGATTACTGCTCCGCTCCCCTAGATAGTAGCGTGATGATATGTAGCCTATAACCTTCCTCGGTAAAATTTCAGTTCAATTCGAACAGTATCACAGTACAACAGTAGTTTCTGAGATTATCGCGTTCAACCAATCAAACAAACAATTTTTTCAGCTGCTATTACTAGCTGTGCTTCGTGACTTCACCCGTAGCATACTTCGCCCCCGTGGCACCTATTTATCCTAAATATAAATGATTAGTTCTACAAAACTGAATGGTAACATGTCCGATTTGTTGATATTTAATCGATAAATGGATTATCTAACAAAAAAATAATTTCTTAGTTCGGAAAAGTAGTTTCTGAAATTAATGAGTTCAACCAAACAAACAAACAAACTCTTCAGCTTTATATAACAAAGTATAGATTACACTTTTTAAATAACCTAAGCTAAAATAGTTGTATATGTAGTAGATCTATCTAGATTATGCTTTAGTTTACTTTGCTAGTCTAATGCGGATTGGCTGACTTTATATTACCTTCGAGAACATTATTTGTAACACTTAGATGACATTTTCATTCATCAATATAGCAAACGAGAATTAATTTCAAATACAAGCAATAAGTTGAACTTGAACCACCTATTTAAGATGTCATTCATAAAACTATGTTGCTAACACGGCTCTGCACTATTTTTATTCATTTATTTAGTTTAGGTACAGAATATATTGGGGTGTGTGTTGGGTAACCTCCTCGAGTGTCGCTCCGATTCCGATCCCGCTGCAGTCCGGGGGGAACGGAATCGGAGCGGCCGGTACACCCTGGGCGGCGGTCAATGGCTTCCCCTTCACCCCTTCATAGGGTTGGCATTGATCGTCGGCCAATACCCAACGTGGCGGGAACACATCGCTCTCCGTACTCCTCTGCTTTCAGAGGAGACAGGATGAGCGATGCTGTTAGTGGTGAGATGGCCCAGGGTCAGTCGGGGTGCGAGGGATATGCTCTATGGGTAACCTTACACCCCGGCGTCTGAAGACCCAAGACGGCGTGCGGTTTTAGTCGGTGCAAGCCCGACATAACCGCCCCCGCTGGCCGGCGGGGGGGTATCCGAAGGGATTTCCGCACGATAACAAAAAAAAAAAAAAATATTATTACTTAATTACAAACATATTTTAAAATGAACACTTTTGACATCATGGGCTTACTTCGCAATCTGTTTATATTACAGAAAAAAACTGTGAGTCGGACTCACGCACTGATGATTCCGTGCACAACTGGATTTAAGAACTAACGAACTTAACATTGCTATAAAAAAACTGGATTACCACTATAACTTGTAGCAAAACGAAGTGGCAATGGGCTGGCCGCATCTGCCGAAGGCCCGATGTCCACAAACGAATCCTAGAATGGAGACCGCAATTCGTTAAATGGTAAGATGGCCCCCAGCCAGATAAACTGATTACCTTAAAAAAGGTAGCTGACTTAGACTGGAAGCTGAATGCGAAGGATCGGCTCCTGTGGTGCAGGTCCATATCCAGCAGTAAACTGAAGCACGCTAATATTGATTGATTGAATTAAGTTTTTAATCGCATTTTGTGATGTAGATAACTACGTATTTAAGATTTTACTTTCTTCTTAATTCCATGATTCTAGCTTAACGGGAAGTATGCTTCAGGTTTTGATTCCCTTGTTATATTTAAATATGTTGCATATGTATCTGTATCTTTTGATTGCGTTGGCTTAGAAGTTCGATTTATTTATTGCTGCAATAGGTTGCTGTTATTTGAAATTAATTTCAATTTAATACCCCCACGCATGCCCGAGACAAAAGTTCTTGACAGATAGACAGACGGAAAAACAAATGATCCTGTAAGGGCTTCGATTTTGCCTTTTGTGGTACAGCACCCCAAAAAGGGTCAATTACAGCTTCTAAAGTACAAATGATAGCAAGCTATCAACAGTGGAATGCGACATATATATCATGTGTGTAGTTAGTGTAACGGATACTTGAAACCAGTTTTTGTTAGTTAATGTTCTCGTGACCTTAACTTATTAAATCAAGGAATACTTATTATCAAACCTATGATAACCCAGTGATCCAAACGGTGGCTGCTTATTCTGGCGGTTTCACATCAATCTGATTCAGATGTGTGACCGGACACATCTGACTCATATTTAATTATATCCCTTCGTGCCAAAATTATTAATTATTTCTTTAGCAATGATTATTTGATATTGCACCTTGTAAATAAACTGATAACTGATAATATAGTTATTCAACTATTTTTAGAATTGTTTATCTATCCAACTATTAACGCAATTGTGCCTAGTGCTTTCACAGTAACGTCGGGAAGTTTGGTTTTTTTTCTTATGACCGCCAAACAACAAATATAAGCACAGAAGAAACTTAATGCAGTAGCTGGAGGCCGGCCAGCAATCAATTTTAACTTAAGTACTCTCAATAGCTTATAGAATGAGAGCTAAAATTAAGCGACCACTATACAACTGTCAAAATATTGCTGGGAAGTAGGACTTGGTAAAAAATACCCACACTTACTCGCACTATTTATAAGACTGTAGAAGGCTCGTGACCAAAAATTCACGCACAAAATAGGATGAATACGATAATATATAGAATCTAAACTGAAAGTCTAGTATACAGTCAGGTCTACAGTTTTATATTTACCAAAAAAGACATCAAGTATTTCGAATAGACTGAAGTAGAAGAATAAGACGTTTATCTAACGACTGATTGTAGTAATGAAGAACTGACTAAGACATCATACGCTTCTTTCAAATAATCTGTTTGATTACCTAGTTATGTCCGGGGTCAATGATATGCCAATGAGACGTGATAATAAAAATAGTCTGACCTTTATTGGGCTAGTTTAACAGAACATTCAGTTTGCACGCAATAACACTTAGAATGTTGCATGTAATTTCAAATACGTTAACTCTCTTTTGATGGAATTATTCACCGTGGCCTCAGAACGCTTGCAAGTTCAGGTTTATCATAAAATATTTCCACTTCCTTTTTAAAGCATGCTGCAGTATCTTAGGTATTTATGTAGCCGGATGTGGACTCAGTAGAATTCAACGTCAACTCTTTGTTCTTTGCCACTCTAAGCTACAGACAGCCGTTCTCATGCGCGTTCTTCCAAGCCTTTCTATGCTACTGCTTCAATAATTGTCGATTTTTTTGTATATAAACACAAATGAATTTGTCGTATAAACATAGCCCGTTCTTGACTGGACTAGCCACGTGAATGAATGGCTCTGAATTTATACTTCATATTGTTAAGTCGTGCTGCCTCAAATTACCTGAAACAAAGAAAAATATTACTGTGCCTTCTGAACATTTATATACCTATGCATGTGTTGGCGCCATCTTAACATGAGACGAACGCAGCACCCTTAAAATTAGATATAACCTAACTGGAGATATACTGCAAGAGCCGTAACTCTGTTAACTCTGACTAGCAGAGAAGCTAGACTTTACAAGCAATCTGCTTATAAGGCTTGGACCATGGCTGTTGCTGACAAGGATCCGAATATCGCTAAAGTGAAATTGAATGTCATCTCGCAATCCAGTAAAAGAGCAACGAGCAAACGGCTAGGATAAATTTGATTTCATCGGCAGATTTGGTGAACAGCTGGCGCGGTACCCATCTGGTAGTCGTTACACGGCTTTTCGCGCTTTCTTACTCCACGAGATAAGTTCCAGCTTCGTGAAAGACCGCCTTTGTGCATCCTGTGTCTAAGAAAGGCGGTAGAACAGACCCGTCCTATTACGGGCCTATCGCTATCACATTCCTTCTCCCGATGGTAATGGAGCATATTATTAACGCATAGCTCCTGGGATACCTTGAAGGAAACGAATTATTAAGCGACCGACAGTACGGCATCCGCCACCATCGTTCAACCGGTGTCGAGAGTCAAGGTGGGGCACTAGCGGTCAGCCTCTATCGACACTGACCGCCAGTGAAGGCCTTCGATCGTGTCTGACACAGAGGTCTTCTTGCTAAGTTGCCGGCTTATGGACTGCCCGAGGGACTTTGCGAATAGATTGCCAGCTTCATGTCCAACAGAAGCATCCAAGACGTCGTAGACGGCAGCTACTCGGATCGTATGGACTTAAACGCTGGTGTTCCACAAGGCTCCGTGCTGTCTCCGTTCCTGTTCCTGCTGTGTATCAATGACATGTTGTCTGATGACTTCATTCATTGCTATGCGGACGGCAGTACCGGGGACGCATGTTACACGGGTCGAGCTAATATCCCTCGGTCCGCAGTGGAGAAAGTCGCGAACAACTTGTGTCTGAAATCGAGACTAGTCTCACAAGAGTTTCCGATCGGGGAAGACTAAACCTAGTTCAATTCAACCCCACTAAGACTATGAGTTTGATGATGAGTACTAAGAGTATGTGCATTCACTGCTACAATTCCTGGACACACCACTCACCATCTCCGAATGTTTCGGGATTTTCGGTGTCGATATCTCCAGTGATGTCCAGTACCGCAGTCATTTGGAAGACAAGGTCAAGTTAGCATCCAAAAAACTCGGGAGTCCTCAATAGGGCGAAGCAATACTTCACTGGGGGGCAAAGACTTCTTCTTTATAAGTTGCAAGTCCGGCCTCACATTGAGTACTGTTTTCTTACTGTTATCCCTGCTGTGGTTTTCCAAAGCGACTACAATATGGGGTTCTTCAAGAAGGGCATTAGAAGGTCAGCAGCGCGTGTGTGACGCCTCTGGTGTTACACACGCCCATACGCCACGAAAACCGCTTCCCATCAGGTGGGCCGTGTGCTTGTCTGCCACCTAAGTGGTATAAAAAAACTTAATTGGACGGTACGAGGATAGAGGAGAGGTAGCCAGAGCTTTATGGTTGGGGGTGGAATAGATAATTACAAGGGCAGAAAAATACCGGAAAGATTCGCTCTGAGTGCCAGTGTACCAGTGTACCAGTGCTGTACTGCTCTACACCTTGAAGCTGGATTTCACCAGTGATAATCCGTTTAACTAAACTGACCTTTCATATGCTAACATGCTAACACAGTTGAGTTCGCCTTAATCGCAGTTCCTATCGGTGGCAAAATCTAGTCTTAGTCACTCATACCAGTGCTGTATCTATTGCCTGGGTTACATATATTTTTTATATTTCCAGTTTTGGGTGTACTTTTTTTTCATTTGTATTAAATATACTAGCACTAAGTGAGTCTACAACCCGCAACCCTAACCTAGCAGTCGAACGTTCTTAGGTCACGGTGATGGCTTATCATCAGATTGACCTATAACCTATGCAGTATCAAAAATAAATAAGTGCTCTACATTGGTGTACCGAAAAAAAGATACCTACTAACGATTCTTCAAAATTGTTCTTACTTTCATAAATTGTTGGCTGAAATTAAAAACATTTACTTCAAAAGCAAACAAATACTAACTCTCCTCGTCTAATAAAAAAATATTTGAAAAGAAAAATGTTTTAACGATAATTAAAGCAAGACTTTTAATCATGATTTCAAAGTAGACAGGTATTCTTTAAGCGACTACTGATTCAAAACACGCTATCACCGTAACTTATAAAAATGAGTGAAAATATAAAATAAAGTATATCAGTTATCTAACATAAAGTACACGCTTATTTATTATATTTATATTTTCAATGATAGTACGAAGTACGATAGGATAGTATTTAATGATAAAGAAGTGATAAATATAAGAAAACATTTAGTTATTAGTTAATTAATTACTGAGACATAAATTAACGATGTTAACATAACAAACTGCTTTACTCTTTCATAACAAATGTAAATTTGTCCAAATTTTGTAATGCTTATGTAAATTATTAATTGAATAGATAAAGAAAGGTAAACAGTAACGTACCAAAGATTGTGAACCAAATGTTACATATTAGATATAATGCTTCTGTACGTGTGTAAGTCGCTGAACTTACCCTAAACGGCTGAACCGATTTAGATGGATTTTTGTAAATGTTTGAATAAGTTTCTGTAGGACTTATATTTGCAATTAAACCCAGTAGGTTTAATTGCAACAATCAGGTTACAACATTTTAATAGTTGATATTAATTGTCACTTCGGTAAAAAATAGCCGAGCGCGTTTTATACATATTGCAATGACGGTCAAAAAAATTTGTGCAAATTAGATTCTTGGTGTTCAATAAATTGATAGACACAGGAACTCTATTATCATTGAAACTGTGTTACTTGATGGAGTCTTTAGTTGATACGGTGTATGAAGAGATATTATAGTACCCGTGTTAGCTAAATTAAATGAAATTTATTAAGATGAAAAGCGCAAGATAGAGAATTATTCTTTCCTTTTTGTAGGTTTCTTATTCAACATTATATTATAAAAAGACAGAAAAAAAAGAAAAATGTGTTTACTTAACTGTAGCACACAAAACAACAGGCACAAAAGTGGACTAGGAGTAAGTATTGTACGTGTTGCACCAAAAAAGGAGCCAGTTCAGCATAATGCCAGTACCTGGGGCTGGTTTTCAAATAGCAGCAGTGAAAATGTAAACATTATTATGCTTTAAAACTTATCTGTATAAAACTGAGTAAACGTATAAAGATAAAAATAACTATACTACCAGGGTTTCCCAATCCTATAGAAATATTATCTATTTTACCAACATAAACAGAATTCTATTAAACAGTAAACTTAACATAACAATGTACTTATTATTATCATGTTATTCTATCGCAACATAATTAGAGTCATTTAACTTTTTATCTTTTTTTCCCGACTTCGAAAACGTTCAATTTCTTTTGAATATTATGCTTGTTCAGCGAAATGATATTTTTCAAGCCATCATAGGGATTACCCCGGAGGCTGTAGGAGTGACTGCTGTCTGACTTTCCAATCCTGACAAGAAAGCCTGCGCCAGAGCCTAGGCAGTTGTTTAGCAGGTGCACCGACGAACAGGTAAGGTTGGCTTGGGCATCAAGGAAGTTGATAGGGCCCAATGATATTTTATTATTTATCTTTTTTATTATATCTAGCACACGTCAATTTGACTTCACCTCGCCTGATGGTAAGCTGAAGGTAAAGTCTCAGGAAAGAGGGTCACCATTACATACACGTACCATGTTAACAATGGTGGCACTCAGCTTGACGGCCTCATCAGAAGAGGATTGTCGTCGCAGCACCGCGTGACACCCACCGGTCCCACTAGTGCTGCGACCACAATCCCTCTGCCCGGCTATGCACTTGCTGACCCCTGAACGCAATCAAAACGAAACTGGATTACTATGGAGGGTTTTTCGCAAGCGTGCACAGTGGTACCCACTCAGCCGAATTTTGTGACAAATTTGTGTCATCAAATTTCTACCACCAGTAAAATCAGTAGTAACTGGGCTGACTAAAGCCGACTCTGACCCAAAGTAAAACATTACCTCATCGTCTGCCACACCTACACCTTGCCTTAGAATAAATAATAGAATTTCATAGCTCGGCCTGAAAAACATTAAACCCCACCTTTGAAGGTGATTTTGCTCAGATACGGGGTATAATGCCCCTGTGACACAAAGGGAAGATCCTACAGCTAGGTTTGGTAGTGATCCCGCCCGGAGGGCCTCAACCTAACATAGCAGTGTAGTTCATTTTTAGGGTTCTGTACCTGAAAAGGAAAAAACGGAACCATCTAGATGATTAAATGATGCTTTAACGTATTACCCAGTTTTAAGTATGATGTTTAATTTCCCAATATTCAACTCTAAAGCCACCGTTATATATTCTGTACCACTGGTCAGTTGTACTGCGACATTTATTTAAATAATCGAATAAAATGAATAACATTTATACCGTTATCTCTATTTGTTTACTTGTTTGGGTCAAATTTAATTACTGAAATTTGGCTCCTTTCTGTTGATGGATTGATCTGAAATTTGATACAAATCTTTAGTTCTGATGACAATATAATTTAATTCATTCTGTATCATTGTAAATTCAAGATAACCGTTACTATTAAATCACATATTTGTTCACAATTACATCAATTTGGGTATCAAATTGAGTAGCAGAATAGAGTTCAGTATAAAAATACTGAAAATCCAATATGGCCGACTAAATTAAAATTAAAAACTTGAAAATAAAATAAGTATCTAAACGGTTTTTAAGTTAAACGGTTACTAATCGTTTAAATTAACCATAAATTCAAGAGTGAGCTTGTTATTAGATGTTATTTTACCATAAGTAAGAAGCATTTATAGTTCAAGCTATTATTATTGTTATATTTTATTCATACTTCCAAGCTTGTGGTTACTGAATGCCAATGTCAGTGACGAATAGACCCGAACATCGTCGACGGAAACAGTCGAACACCTGGATCGATTTTTCTAGTTGAACTTGCCTACGGTTCATGTATGCAATCATTCCATTTATAGTTTTTGATTATAGCTCCCAGAAGGACATCCCACTGTATGTTTTTCTAGGCCATGGCTTTATGTTACGTAGGGGACAAATTATTGACCTCGACATAATTACAGGCTTTTAATTTGAACTGCATTGTTTATAACTAGATTAAATAATGTTACGGAATCACGAAATTTTACTTTTGGCAATTTACTTGTTTTAAAGTGTGTATTTTTCATGAGAACCTACATACAGTACGTTTAAAATACAGACTAAGAGATACAGACTGAACACGTAATTTTAATTTTGCCTATGAAGTTCGTACTCTTTCTTTCTAGTTACTTGGTAATAAGCGCTATCTTTTTCTTTGCTCTGTACATATACATTATTCACACAAGCATACATATGGCATTGAAGCAAATTTAAAACCCAGTTGTCACTCGTCGCAATGGTAACGAGAAAGAAACATAACAATTTGACGTAATAAGTAATTGTCAGTTGTTAGGCAGGGTCGGATTCAGAGCTAAAATCAATTTGTTATTTGAAAAAAAATTGTCTTGGTAAAAATTATCAAAAAGGAAGAAATAATCATATTAAGAAAAATGTACAACTGTCTCCTAAAATTAATTAAAATCGCAATTAATGGCATCGAAAACGAATGTTATTTAATATAAAAACTTTAACAACTTATCATGCACAAAATGTTATATATCTGTCATACATATAGGTAAATGAAATAGATACATGCATCTTTACATAATAATCGAGTTTGTAGCATACATACTTATGAAATTATATACATATACTTATTTACATGTATTATTACCGAATCATTGCACCATGAAATTGATAAGCAGAGTTCAGACTTGCGCTGCCGACCCCGTATAAACCTTCTGATGCCCTTTTTGAAAAACTCCATATTGTAATCGCTTGGGAAAAGACACACATACAGAAGGGAGATCATTCCACAGCCACAGCTGAGCATTTGTGGAATGAAGTTCCTTTATGTACACACCGTTTCCGGTTTGGCCGGTCAACGAGTGAGGCCATGAACTACATAACCAATGTTAGAGTAAATTCGGTGTGGTGATTGGTTCGATGATAGAGCGTTGCCGTTCATAGGTGGCACAGAGAGGTAAGATCTCTCCTAAGGCTGAGAGGTTCCACACTGCCCGTAAGTATGGGATTGTCGATGATCCCTCAGCACCCGTCTTTGTACTGTGTCAGTCGGGTCAAGTTGGTATGCAAGTGCGTTTCTAAAAGGAATACTTTGGCAATTGAGCTACCTGTACCTGTTCTGATTTTCTGGAATTCTTAAGAAGGCTGTAATCATTAATAGATATCTATCGACGATTACGATCAGAAAACACTTTTTTTTCCTTTTTTTTTTGCAGACAAGCACACGGCCCACCTGATGGGAAGCGGTTACCGCGGCCTATGGACGTGTGCAACACCAGTGGCGTCACACTCGCGCTGCCGACCCTGTAAAGGAAAGGGGATGGGAAAGGAGTTTGGGAGGGGATGGGAAAGGAGTTTGGGAGGGGATGGGTAAAGAGTTTGGGCTACGGCACTCTCACTCACCAAACGGAACGCAACAGTTCAAATACTGTTACTTGGCGTCGATATTCTGTGAGAGGGTGGTGCTTCCCCGGTCGAGTCGGCCCATTCATGCAAAGGCCAAAATGACTGTTGCTTGACTCTACCACTCTCAAAATTCGACACTTTTTAAACATATACGATTCTAGCATTACTTTCGATATACTTTGCGCAATTTTCAATCTATCTAAGGTAATATTGCGCCAGGTAATGTGATAAAATATTTATTTGGCGAAAACACGAAGCCGGAGGGTTTCTCATTTTACGCTATCGTCACGATCGTTTTAAGAGCAAATGATCAATATGTATAAACGTTGGGTAGAAGTTCTAAAATAAAACTGTTTATCGGGTGATGAAAAATTACTCCATGGATGAAAATAACCTACAAAGGGTTTTTAATACATAAAGTAGGTAGACTGACGGCTTGAAAAAGAGAGCTTTTAGACGATAGACAAACTGTTATGCTTCAATTGTTATATTCCGTTAAAGCGAGAAGTGATTATTACAATTTTATTATTAACTAACAATGACTAATGAAATATGAGTTTTTTTTTGACTCAAGTTATCGTATTTTCACATAATAAAATATCCTAGACCTTTCAAATAGTGAAAAAAAATCCAATAAGTGCAGTGGTTTTGAAGATTACACCATACATATAAACAAACTCGTGAAATTCGGCCTCTCTCTCTTTATATAATATTAGTATATATAATTAATCAAAATAGCAATAATTTTAGTTCTTTTAAAATTATTATTGCAAATATTTGCAAAGGTACGTAAAAGTACCGAAAACATTACTGTTTTATAAGCTTTATGACATATAGAACAGAGCAGCTTAGGATTGGTTTTGTGGATTCTAACGCTCTTTTATCACGCAAAGTGATTGATCGAAAGTATCGGTTGTCAACCTTCTTAGAGCCACACCCTTACCACTCCAATAAATTTGGATGGATGGAAGGATTTGCGTATGGTGAAGTTCAATCCAGTGATTGGCGCCTGCTTCCAGCAGATGTTCTGCAATCGCTGATTTGCTCATTTGCTCGTCTGACGGTTCTATACAGATGCAATGTGTTCCTTGACCCTCTCAGCAATAGTTCGCTTTGTTTGGGCTATATATGAAATGCCGCAACTGCAATTTATTTTGTAGACACCTGGAGTTTGTAGTGGCAAGACATCCTTCGCTGTGCTCGCGATGTTGTTTACTTTTATACCTTTTTTTTTTTTTTTTATCGTGCAGAAATCCCTTCGGATACCCCCCCGCGTGCCAGCGGGGGCGGTTATGTCGGGCTTGAACCAACTAAAACCGCACGCCGTCTCGGGTCAACAGACGCCGGGATGTAAGGTTGCCCATAGAGCATATCCCTCGCACCCCGACTGACCCTGGGCCATCTCCGGTTTCGAGATGGCCCCCTCGGGTTTGGGAACCACGGTATCCCCGTCTTGCCCCGGTTTGGGGGAGGGGCGCTAGTCGCCCCACCGTCCCGGCCTGCTTCTGCTGGGGTGACAGGTGGCCTCACCCGCCAACCCCAGGCCTGCGCTCATGGAGGACGGAGGTCGTTAAGCGACCTCCGGCGCCTGAGTCGCCTGCGACGCGCAGCGAGCAAGTTGCGGGCTCGGCGGACCGGGAGAGTTCTAAGTCTCTCCCGGGCGCGCTCCGCCACCTCATTCGCGATCATTACATGCTCGCAGAAGGAGGCGGCGGTGGCCCACGCGCTCGCGCTCCGCACCATTGCCGCAATCATGCTGCCGAGCGGGAGAACTCCCACCCCGATGGCTGCCACGAGGTCACGCCTCGGCGCCTCCCACGACGGGCAGTCCGCCAGCGTGTGCAGCCCTGAGTCCTCGCTCGCGTCGCAGTGATGACACTCAGGCGTTGGCTCCTTCCTGATCCGATGCAGGTGGTCCCCGAAGCACCCCTTCCCGGAGATCACCTGCGTCAGTCGGTACGAGAGGCTTCCGTGTCGCCTCTCCAGCCAATCCTCCATGATGGGCCTTACCGCCGCTATTGCGGCGTGCCCTGCGCTTGGTCGCCCAAGTCATTCCTTCCACTCCACCACGATGGCCTGGCGGAGCTGGGACTGCACGGCCTCGATTTCTCGAGGCTCGGGGTTCCATCCCTGCTCCCGCGCCTCCTTTCGCCACTTTTACAGTTGCGAAAGGGCTCTCGCTTCCAGGTCCCATGGCGGAGTTCCGGCAAGGAGACTCGCCGCCTCGAAGGAGATCGTGCGGTACCCTCGGACGACCCTGATGGCCAGAACTCGCTGCGGAGCGCGTAGCATCTACACAGTTCTGGTCCTCAGGGCCTCCGCCCATATTGTGCACCCATACAGGGCCATCGACCGCACGATCCCCGCGTAGAGTCTCCTGCAGGAGTCATCGGGCCCCCTCATGTTGGGCAACAGCCGAGCCAGAGCAAGAGCTGTGCCCTTCAATTTGGGGGCCAGACTTCGGATGTGCTCTCCGAAGTCCCATCGGCCGTCGAGCACGAGCCCCAAATATTTCATTTGGGGCTTGATGCCGATGCGATTTCCTCCCACGATGAGACTGGATCCCTCGGGTGGCCTGCTCCGAGGCCCATGGAAGAACAGGGCCTCGGTTTTATGCAGGGCCACCTCGAGACCCAGCCGCCGGATCCGCCTAACGACTTGGGCAACCGCGGTCGTGGCCTTTCGGGTCGCTTCGCGGTACTTCGCCCCGCACGCCGTCACGAGCGTGTCGTCCGCGTAGCACGTGACGGCGGCACCGCCTACGAGCTCACCGCGAAGCACCCAGTCGTATCCGATGTTCCACAGGAGCGGCCCCAGGACCGATCCCTGTGGAACACCGCACGACATTTCACGCCGACCGAGACCGGTCACGGTTGGGTAGATGACGGCTCTCTCCGTCAAATACGCCCCGACTATGCGGCGGAGGTAGAGAGGCACTTCGTGATACACGAGCGCCTCCCTAATGCAACTCCAGGGCAAGGTTTTGAACGCGTTGGCGATGTCCAGGGACACCGCCAACATCACCTCACCCCGGGCTACTGCATCCTCCGCCAGAGCCCTCACGCGCATGATGGCATCCACGGTGGAACGCCTCTGGCGGAAGCCATATTGGCCATCCGCCAGGTCCGGCCCCACTCTTGAGAGGTGCTCGACGAGGCGCTTCGCAATTACTCTTTCAAAGAGCTTGCACACCTCGACGAGCAACACTATGGGCCGGTAGGCGGACGGCGAGTCCGCCGGGCGCCCCTCCTTTGTTTACTTTTATACCTGGTGTGTAAACTGTAGGTATGGAGTAATTTTTAACACGGAACTGTATTTATCCGTTACTCCCTTGACATAGGGCATATAGGCTGGCTGCCTGCTCACCTCTGGATGCCTCCGCCTCAATGTCTGCCTATTCCGTCGTCCGTTCACTTACCTCAGGAAATTCAAAGGTACGCTATACATGATCGCGTTAATTCCCGTTAAATTATTGTATACTAATCAATGTGTTTGCGATTTTTTAATTTTTTAGATACAGTAACGAAAAAAAAATAAAAAAAGATACAGTAGACGAAGGATCTGGTGCTATGGCATAAATTGAATGATTCTTATGCCCAGTACCTTTTTTTTTTTTTTCGTGCGGAAATCCCTTCGGATACCCCCCCGCCAGCCAGCGGGGGCGGTTATGTCGGGCTTGAACCGACTAAAACCGCACGCCGTCTCGGGTCTACAGACGCCGGGGTGTAATGTTGCCCACAGAGCCTATCCGTCGCACCCCGACTGACCCTGGGCCATCTCCGGTTTCGAGATGGCCCCTCGGGTTTGGGTACCGCGGTGGTCCCGTCTTGCCCCGATTTGCCCCCCCCCCCCAGGCCTGCGCTCATGGAGGACGGAGGTCATTAAGCGACCTCCGGCGCCTGAGTCACCTGCGACGCGCGGCGATTTAGTTGCGGGCTCGGCGGGCCGGGAGAGTTCTAAATCTCTCCCGGGAGTGCTCCGCCATCTCCTTCGCGAGCATTACATGCTCGCAGAAGGAGGTGGCGGCGGCCCACGCGCTCGCGCTCCGCACCATTGCCGCAATCATGCTGTCGAGCGAGAGGACTCCCACCCCGACGGCTGCCACGAGGTCACGCCTCGGCGCCTCCCACGCCGGGCAGTCCGTCAGCGTGTGCAGCCCTGAGTCCTCGCTCGCGTCGCAGTGATGACACTCAGGCGTTGGCTCCTTCCTGATCCGATGCAGGTGGTCCCCAAAGCACCCCTTCCCGGAGATCACCTGCGTCAGTCGGTACGAGAGGAATCCGTGTCGCCTCTCTAGCCAATCCTCCATGATGGGCCTTACCGCCGCTATTGCGGCGTGCCCTGCGTTTGGTCGCCCAAGTCGTTCCTTCCACTCCACCACGATGGCCTGGCGGAGCTGGGACTGCACGGCCTCGATTTCTCGAGGCTCGGGGTTCCATCCCTGCTCCCGCGCCTCCTTTCGCCACTGGTACAGTTGCGAAAGGGCTCTCGCCTCCAGGTCCCATGGCGGAGTTCCGGCAAGGAGACTCGCCGCCTCGAAGGAGATCGTGCTGTACCCGCGGATGACCCTGATGGCCATAACTCGCTGCGGAGCGCGCAGCATCCGCACATTTCTGGTCCTCAGGGCCTCCGCCCATATTGGGCACCCATACAGGGCCATGGACCGCACGATCCCCGCGTAGAGTCTCCTGCAGGAGTCATCGGGCCCCCTCATGTTGGGCAACAGTCGAGCTAGAGCGAGAGCTGTGCCCTTCAATTTGGGGGCCAGACTTCGGATGTGCTCTCCGAAGTCCCATCGGCCGTCGAGCACGAGCCCCAAATATTTCATTTGGGGCTTGATGCCGATGTGATTTCCTCCCACGATGAGACTGGATCCCTCGGGTGGCTTGCTCCAAGGCCTATGAAAGAACAGGGCCTCGGTTTTATGCAGAGCCACCTCGAGACCCAGCCGCCGGATCCGCTCAACGACTTGGGCAACCGCGGTCGTGGCCTTTAGGGTCGCTTCGCGGTACGTCGCCCCGCACGCCGTCACGAGCGTGTCGTCCGCGTAGCACGTGACGGCGGCACCGCCTAAGAGCTCACCGCGAAGCACCCAGTCGTATCCGATGTTCCACAGGAGCGGCCCCAGGACCGATCCCTGTGGAACACCGCACGACATTTCACGCCGACCGAGCCGGTCACGGTTGGGTAGATGACGGCTCTATCCGTCAAATACGCCCCGACTATGCGGCGGAGGTAGAGAGGCACTTCGTGATACACGAGCGCCTCCCTAATGCAACTCCAGGGCAAGGTGTTGAACGCGTTGGCGATGTCCAGGGACACCGCCAACATCACCTCACCCCGGGCTACTGCATCCTCCTCACGCGCATGATGGCATCCACGGTGGAGCGCCTCTGGCGGAGGCCATATTGGCCATCCGCCAGGTCCGGCCCCACTCTTGAGAGGTGCTCGACGAGGCGCTTCGCAATTACTCTTTCAAAGAGTTTGCACACCTCGTCGAGCAACACTATGGGCCGGTAGGCGGACGGCGAGTCCGCCGGGCGCCCCTCCTTTCGGATGAGGACCAGTTTCCCCACTTCTTCCACAATTTCGGAAACTGGCCCCGCTCCAAACATGCGCTGAGAAGCCCTCTCAGTCGGGGCTCGAGAGCGTCGTCGACTAGAGCTAGGACCCACGCTCGGCCTGGAATGCCGTCGGGTTACGGGGCGGTGTTTTTGGCTCTTAGCCTTCTCACCGCCAGCTCTAGTTCTACCCAAGTGACCTCGGGCACATCGTCGTCTTCCACGTCGGGCGCCATGGGCAACCGAGGCGGAGTCGTCTGCGGTGGAACATGACAAGCTAGTTAAACTATGCTTACTTTGGGTATAGAAAGCGCTGTGTAGAATGTCGTAGAATGTTTATTATTTATTATTAATTATAGCATCGTTTCTATAATGACATCAAACTTAACACCTTCATTCTTTCTTTGATTCCGGGAATAGTGCTCAAATGAAAAAAGAGTAGTCGTGAATTCCCGTGAATTACAATAAAATTTACGTCTCTTCTTCATTTGAGCGCCAATTCCGGTGTTCTTAATAAATCATTTATTCACTTTTAGTTTGGTTACAAATTATGAACTTAACTAAATAATAACAACATCCGTATTTTGAACACAAACAGTAGTTCAACTCTGGTACCCATGATAAGATTTAACTTGTGTTATGGATACCAAGGTTCTCTCACAAAGTGGTGACATCTCAAAGAAATTAGAATTCGCTCATTGAGAACAGGATAAAAAAATTATAAAATAAAATAAAAATCAACAAAATTTAGAATACAAACATATCAGTAAAATAACTCAGAACAATATAAGTAAAGAAAGGAACAGGATTAAACATATTACCCACACGAAAATACACACTTGGGTCGCAAGTCCCAGGCACTGTCCCGAGTTCCCAACTCAGCAACGCGATGGACCCGGCACCCGCACGGAGAATCCATGGATTGCTAAGAACATCAGTCTCTATATATATATACATATATATGTAATATGTTATTTAATACCACGGGCTCTCTTATATTGGTCAAACCAAGCAAAGCATTGGCACTCGCGTCAAAGAATTTACCCATTAATAATATAGAAATAGTGAGTAGGTCCTCTGTCTCTGTGTAGTTCTTAGTCTGTAGCCATCTACTTACAACTATTTTAGGCCTGTGCTTGCAAAGTGGGTGAATATTGCACGATTTATTTATTGAATTATAAAGTCGGCAACTTATGACCCGAAAATGTTTACTCGCAAGAGTAGTTCTATAGACTTGTACCGGACACACCTGACGAGATCGACGTCTGTTCAATATGGTTTCATCATAGTTCAGCGTCATATGCTTTCTTAGAACCGTTTGGAGCACAAATATCTGTCGAACGGTTAGCACCTGGCATTCTCTGGGCTTCTAAGTGCTAGCTTTGGATGTAACTGGGACTAATGCTGTGATGATGCTGATGAACAATATTACGAAACACAGTACGTAATTCAACTTCTTACATTAGAATAATTACCTTACTTATGTAGTTACTTATTACTCACACAACCGTACAGTGGCCATGGGTATTAGCTTAACACATGTCAAGTTACCGACAACCTTAGCTCTAAAACTTTACATAAAATATGAAAAATGTTATATTTGTCCTCTGAAGATTACAAATAGTCATCAATTATTTATTGACCTATTCCAATGTAAAGATCGTTTGTAAATTTGTTAGTATTTGAGCAACTTCTACACTGAGAGAAATTTCCTGATTTTCCTTCTGAGTTTGTTCTTCCAAAAGCATTTTCTTCTAAAATGGAGGACTATTCCTCCCTTGTTTACCGTCCAAATCGGAAAGATGTGAAATTCCTTCCGATATTTAGAAGGAAATTTTTATTTCCTTCTAATACAGAATGAAATAAAGGACGGAAATTATGTAGAAGGATTATACCAAGTAGGAATCGCCTTCCGTTACAATATTCCCACTAAAATTGAACGGAACAATATTTTTCCTTGCACATATATTCTTTTAAATCTGAAGAAAATTTTCAGTGGGAAAAATAACACCCCTTTTCCATTTAAATTCGAAGAATTAGTTGACGATAACCATCCAAATTAGAAGATAATATTCTTCCAAATTGGTTGTAATTGTTTGGTAGAGAAAATAAAAATAGATTAACCTTCCGGTTGTGAAGTATCTTTCCAATAAAGAAGAATACTTATGGGCTAAAACGTATTAATTAGACTAAATAGCAAAGTGTAGTTTATGTATGTACTTACTTAGGTATATATTATTCGGAATCTATTTTATTTTTTGCAAATAAAATAGATTGCATATTATACACGTACCTACTTAGAACTAAACAAATACAATAATATAACATAAAAGAAAGCTAACAACGTTTTAAAAACCGACTTATCGCAAAATGGTACTTATTTTTTTGCTCCTTATTAATTTGCAAAAAAAAACTACTGGACTGATTTTGATAAAATTTATGTATGACCACCTGGGAAGGGTACCCTTTTAAACAAAAAATGAATATTCCAAATCGGTTCAGGCGTCTTCGAGTAATCGGGGAAGGGAACATACATAAATAATAGAAATAAAAGATTCCGACGAATTGAGAACCTCCTCCTTTTTTGAAGTCGGTTAAAAATGTAGTCAATTAATAAATAGTACATTCATTATTATTATGTCAACAAAATTAATAATATTAGCATTAAATCAGGTCAAAAATAATAGGTAGGAAGAATAATAGTTTCAGGAATTTAAATAGAATAGAATATACTTTATAGAATATACAATATACAAATACAAAAAAATTGCCAAAAATTGCAATACGCGGGCAATTTTTAGACAATGACTGTATGTATGTAATCTAAATTAACTAAGATAATACGAAATACCGTCCTATCCTACTTATAAATGCGAAAATATATTTGTATATTTATTTGTTTGTTTGTTTGTTCCCCATTCACGCCTAAACGGCTAACGAAAAAAAAATTGAGGTCAGTGCCTACACGTAATAACAGGACGTAGGTACCTGCATAATCAGTCCGGATCGATTTGGTGTCAATTCTGGCAAACACTCTTCTAAACCTAACTAATTTTAGTCCTGTCACTTTCATTTGACATTTAAAGAAAAGAGAAAAGAGATCAATAGACCGATTCGAAAGCTGCGTTTTTTTACAATCTTCAATGTTTCTAATTTTTCCTTCCAGGAAAGTAGGAAAAGACAGCAGTTGCTTCCAATTTTTTTAATTTTTGAAGATATACTAGAGATGATCGCAAAACATCGACTCGAAATTGGTTTCTTATCCGTTAAGAAATTTGTAACTTGGACATAATAGTTGAGAACAAAAAATAGCGCTAGTACTTACCTACTTACCAATGATATATTAATTTGGTTGTTTTGCGTTCACTTAATAGCACGTAATATAAATATGAGTAGGTACATAAAAAAAAAGGTACTTTACCTACCAACATTATACAACATATTTTAACAAAAAGATTCAGGCATATTTTAGGGTGTGACTGTGCTCATGAAACTGAACAACTTTCCCCAAGGAACATGGGTCGAAATATGAAAAAAAATTGGACTTCCCATAGTCAATCAATCAGCTGATGATAGTCCATTTTGTATGGGAGGTCCAAATATTTTTTTAATTTTTCGACCCATGTTTCTAGGGGAAAGTTGTTCAGACTGAACATTTTTGTTACACGTTGTATATCTAAGCTACCTATACATATTAATTATGTTAGGTGCCAGAGTATATCATACCTACTTACCTAAATTAAATTGAACCCTAGTCACAATAAAAAATACTGTTATTTAATAATCCAGTTCTTTATTATATTTTGATAGTTTTATAGTTTCGTGATTCGTTTTGTTTATACAAAACGAAATTATCATAAAATTAAATAATATAAAATTATCGATCATTCGAGTATCTAATCGACGTCGCCGCATCTATATGTAGTCGCCGCATCTCTAGCGGCTGCCGGCCGGGCCGTTCAGGTTCAGTCGGTCGCTTCACTTCATTTTGTTTGGATGCGCGTGCGCGTTGTTGTGATAGCACAAAATTATAGTGATATTTTCGTGGGAGTGATATCTGTGATCCTGTGCTGTTTTGTGTTACACTGATGGGGCGCCACTTAGCATGATATAGCCTCTTTTTTCCGAGATAGCGTCACAATCATCCAACGGTTATACATAATAAGCTTTAATTTATGTGTTTGACTTGGGTGTTAAGTTTTGTCATACTTTTTGACATACAAAAACAATAAACATATTTTTATGATTGTAAAATATATTTTGTTTTGTTGTAATCCTTAATTCCCAAATTATTATATAGGGTGATTTTTAATTAGTTCTTCTAGTGCCAATTTTTACCAAATTTGTCGTATTTCCTATGTTCCTTGGGGAAAGTTGTTCAGTATCATGAGTACATGCATATCTTTTACTATCAAGAACTATTTAAAAGTCATCCTATATAATAAATAAATGATCGTGTAAATATTTTACGTTCAGTATAGGTACTTTTATAACTCTTTTTTTATTTATTTGCAGGAAGGCGATTCGAGCAAAGTTTCTCCCTTCGAATACCCAAATTATTTTCTTGTAACGGAAAAAAACTGAAGGTAATAGTTTCTGCCATAATTGCTTTCATTTTTAGGTGGTCAATTTTAATCAAATATATTTGGAGGGTTCATCTAGTCTAATTATACATACCTGCAACAGAGAGGAAAACCGTACGGTAATAAATATCCTGCAGTACTTACTTTCTGTATGAGGGTGGTTATTCTAAATATTTAGAATGTTTGTCCATTCGAACTGTTATTCATGCAGATGTTCACATGGATAAACTTAAATATTTAGGATTATCGTCTACAACAGGAGATAATTACAGCAGGAGTACGTTCCAGTTTTTCTTTCTGTTTCAGATGGATAATTCTCCCAAATATTTGGAATTACCACTTACAATAGAAGGTAACTATGGCAGCAAAAACTATTACCGTCCGCTTTTTCCTTTCGATTGCGAGGGATAGTTGGGATATTCGTAGGGAAATACCATCTGCAACAGAAGGTAAAAACGGAAGGAAATATTTTTCTGCCGGAATCACCTTCCGTTTGGAAGGAATGCCCTCGAATCACCGTCCTAATTTAGAAGGAAATGGCACAGATTTTCCTTCTAATCTAAGGTGGGATCAGAAGGAAAATCTGTATAAATTGGAAGGTAAAACTAAAATGGAAGACTATTCCTACCATGTATAATCCTCCGCAACGGTAGGAAATTTTAAATTTTGGAAGGAAATATCCGATTAACCTTCGTATTTAGAAGATAAAATATTATACATTTCGTCCATATTAGGAGGATTTTTTTGGGATTTGGGAGGATTAACCTTCCGCAATACTAGGATTAAGTTGGAAGGTATTATCTTTCAAATGTTTCCTTACTTTTTGACTCAGAAGGAAATGGTAGAAGGAAATCGATCGGAAGGTAAAATTCAGATGGATAACGTAGAAGGAAAAGTTACCCGCCGAATTTTACCTTCCTTTTTGACTCAGAAGGAAATGGTAGAAGGAAATCGATCGGAAGCTAAAAACAGATGGATAACGTAGAAGGAAAATTTACCCTCCGAATGTTACCTTCCTTTTTGACTCAGAAGGATATAGGGAATCGGAAGGTAAATTCGCATACGTATAATCTACTGAAATAGAGGGTAAAGTTGGACGGAAAATAATTAGAAGGAAATTATGGATGAAAAAAAGGCCTAAAATATCCATTCAAATTGGATGGAAATTTTCCTTCTGAGTCAAAAGGGACGGATTTATCTTCCATTTTCAGAAGAATATTTCTATCAGTGTAAGGGCCACTGTACATGTGCAAGGCCAAACTCGTGGCTATGTTAAGAGCCGCCAAGAAAATTGAATAGAGGATTGAGTAGAGGATTCAACGTTTGTTTGTTTTTTTGCACAGTTACCTATGTAACACCATTTTCTAGAGGGGGCGCAGGATTCCATAGTACAGGGTATCCTAGTTTGGGTTCCTGACTCCCACAATCAATAAGCAATACTTGGACTGGGTTTCGCCGGGGGGAATGACTGGGTTCGGTTTCAACTTGGGTGCGTCCTCACGTTTTATTCAGTAGGTATAGCGTGATGGGCGCGGCAAGGTTTCAGGCCCCGGCGATATTCGGGGCGGCGAGGCGGATTGATTTAATTAAATAGCTTTAATTGAAAGTGTTCCTGGCTAGGAAAGTTCTTTCATCATATATTTTTGTTATACTATTTCTTCCGTCTATTGATGGTAAGCTGAGGTGAAGTCCAAAGAGTAGTAGTCGCCATTCCAGATGCTGTCCCTAGAATCGTGGTCCCTACTTTGGAGATGCTTCTTTCCATTTCACTGTATCAGAAAAGAAAAAAATGATTGATCCGGAGTGATACAGCGTTTGAGTTTACAAGACTGTAGTTTCTTTCAATTTCATTCGGAACTGCCGCTGCACACGTAGTGTCATGGAAAAATCTTTTCATTCTGACTCCCACTGTCAGTCACTCTTCTGCTCCTTCCTAATTGGATCATCTCAAGTTTTACGGACGTGACTGCCGTCTGATCCCGAGGAAAAGCGGAAAGCTTGCACAAGAGCCTCGTTGGTCTTGAAGCAGGTGTGTACCGGTATTCGGGTGAGGTAAACTTGGGCCCTGAATATCTTAGTAGGGCTCCGTACAACTGATGGTTAAAAATTGACGGATTTTTCTATTAGATAGATCTTGGCCAGACTCAAAATCTGCCTTATGTTCGATTGCAATTGGTGGAAGAACCGGAGATATGACCAAAAAACGATAACCGACCTCCGCGCGGGTGGAGCCGCATGCATCAGCTAGTAGCTACTACGTTAAAAAACTGTATTCTCATCAATTTTAATCTTGATGATGATTAAATATACATTTCAATCGCCATTAAAAAAGTTAAATGAGCTTGTTTATTACTTCATTAATGTATATTATATTATCAACAAATAACTAATTAATAATGGAATATTTTGTAATACCTCTTTAATTTCAAAACTAACTATTGGAAGAGGAAGTTATTATGATCATAATTTATATCCTTTGGTTGATAAACTGACACACAAATGTAACCAACAAGTCTGAACACAGGGTAGGTACTTTCAGAGACCCGAGGGGGCCCTCTCGAAACCGGAGATGGCCCTGGGTCAGCCGGGGTGCGAGGGAAATGCCTTATGGGTCACCTTACACCCCGGCGTCTGAAGACCCGAGGCGGCGTTCGGTTTTAGTCGGTTCAAGTCCGACATAACCTCCCCCGCTGGCCGGCGGGTGGGTTCCCGAAGGGATTTCCGCACGAAAAAAAAAGGTACTTTCCGGGAAATGCCCATACCCGTGTAATCTTATACTCCGGCCGATGCGAGGCGGCGTGCGGTTTTAATCGATTCGAATCCAACATAACCACCCCCGCTGGCCGGCGAGGGGTATCCAGCGGAGTTTCCGCTTGAACAAAAAAAGAATGGTAGGTAATTTCGTTCATCTTCGCGATTGTCACCTATGACTTACCGTTGTGTGCAGGATGCCTTATCCCGAACGCTAAAATTACTTAGCGGGATCCAGTCCTCATGATCCCAGGCCCTTCGTTCGTTGACTGTTACTATCTGCTAATTTTTGCTGGCGTTCCCCGTGAATTTCTTCATCGCTTAGGTACATAGGCCGCAATAGCGGCGGTAAGGCCCATCATGGAGGATTGGCTAGAGAGGCGACACGGAAGCCTCTCGTACCGTCTGACGCAGGTGATCTCTGGGAAGGGGTGCTTCGGGGACCACCTGCATCGGATTAGGAAGGAGCCAACGCCTGAGTGTCATCACTGTGACGCGAGCGAGGACTCAGGGCTGCACACGCTGCCGAACTGCGCGGCGTGGGAGGCGTGACCTCGTGGCAGCCATCGGGGTGGGAGTCCTCTCGCTCGGCAGCATGATTGCGGCAATGGTGCGGAGCGCGAGCGCGTGGGCCGCCGCCACCTCCTTCTGCGAGCATGTGATGCTCGCGAAGGAGATGGTGGAGCGCGCCCGGGAGAGGTTCAGAACTCTCCCGGCCCGCCGAGCCCGCAACATGCTCGCCGCGCGTCGCAGGCGACTCAGGCGCCGGAGGTCGCTCAACGACCTCCGTCCTCCATGAGCGCAGGCCTGGGGGTGGCAGGTGAGGCCGCCTGTCACCCCAGCAGAAGCAGGCCGGGACGGTGGGGCGACTAGCGCCCCTCCCCCAAACCGGGGCAAGACGAGGACACCGTGGTTCTCAAACCCGAGGGGGCCATCTCGAAACCGGAGATGGCCTAGGGTCAGTCGGGGTGCGAGGGATATGCTCTATGGGCAACCTTACACCCCGGCGTCTGCAGACCCGAGACGGCGTGCGGTTTTAGTCGGTTCAAGCCTGACATAACCGCCCCCGCTATCCGGCGGGGGGGTATCCGAAGGGGTTTCCGCACGAAAAAAAAAAAGGTACATCCGAAGCCTTAAGTAATAAGCTCCCGTGGCCGAACATAAACCGTTTAGTGAGTTCGATTCGAAGTTGTGGAGGAACGAAGTGTGATGTCCCTCCAACACAAAGGGAGGATCCTCCGACCAGGCACACTGCGAGAAATTTCCTGACGTTCCTTCTGAGTCTGTCCTTCCAAAAGCATTTTCTTCTAAAGTGGAGGACTAATTCCTTCCCTGTTTACCGTCCAAATCGGAAAGATGCGAAATTCCTTCCGATATTTAGAACGATTTTTTTATTTCCTTCTAATACATAACATAACATAAACTCACGCCTATATCCCCGAAGGGGTAGGCAGAGGTGCTAGCACCCACGTTTCGCCAGTTTATGTTTTAGGTCCCAATGTGGTGAGCCTATTGCCATTAACCGGGCACTTATAAACCTGCGATAAATACACACATAACTTCGAAAAGCATCGAAAAGTCATTGGTGTGTGCCATAGTAAAACCTGGGATCGAACCCGAGACCTCGTCTCAGCAGTCCATTACCCATACCACTAGGCTAACACGGCTATAAATACAGTATATATAATACAGAATGAAATAAAGGACGGAAATTATGTAGAAGGATTATACCAACTAGGAATCACCTTCCGGTACAATATTCCCACTAAAATTGGACGGAACAATATTATTCCTTCCACATATATTCTTTTAAATCGGAAGAAAATTTTCAGTGGGAAAAATAACACCCTCTTTCCATCTAAAATGGAAGAATTAGATGACAGTGCCGTCCAAATTAGAGGTATTTTATTTGGATGGAATATTTCGACTAAAATACTTCCAAATCAGACGATAATATTCTTCCAAATTGGTTGTAATTGTTTGGTAGGAAAAATAACAATGGATTAACCTTCCGGTTGTGAAATTTTCATCCAGAATAGAAGAATATTACCGTCAAAATCAGCGGGAATAATTGGAAGGTAATATGTGAAATAATGCCGTCCAAAAGTCCACCTAATTCAGAAGGTTTTAACTTCTAAACCAGTAGGTAAAATAATTTGGAAGAAATTTCCCAAATTAATTATGGAAGGAACAACAAGCCAGTGGGAAATATTCCGTAGGAAAAAATGTTCCCACTAAAAATGGACGGAATAATATTTTTCCTTTCACATATATTCTTTTAAATCGGAAGAAAATAATTATCAGTGGGAAAAATAACACCTCCTTTCCATCTAAAATGGAGGAATTAGCTGACAATAACCGTTCAAATTAGAGGTATTTTATTTGGATGGAATATCGCGACTTAAATACTTACAAATCAGATGATAATTTACTTCCAAATTGGTTGTAATTGTTTGGTAGGAAAAATAACAATGGATTAACCTTCCGGTTGTGAAATTTCTATCCAGAATAGAAGAATATTACCGTCAAAATCAGCAGGCAATAATTGGAAGGTAATATGTGAACTAATGCCGTCCAAAGGTGATAAAAGTCCACCTAATTCAGAAGGTTTTAACTTCTAAACCAGTAGGTAATATAATTTGGAAGAAATTTCCCAAATTAATTATGGAAGGAACAATAAGCCAGTGGGAAATATTCCGTAGGAAAAAATGTTCCCACTAAAAATGGACGGAACCTAGGAAGGGTACCCTTTCAAATAAAAAATGAATTTTCCAAATCGGTTCAGGCGTCTTCGAGTAATCGGGGAAGGGAACATACATAAATAATAAAAATAAAAGATTCCGACGAATTGAGAACCTCCTCCTTTTTTGAAGTCGGTTAAAATGTAGTCAATTAATACATTCATTATTATTATGTCAACAAAATTAATAATATTAGCATTAAATCAGGTCAAAAATAATAGGTAGGTACAAGAATAATAGTTTCACGAATTTAAATAGAATAGAATATACTTTATAGAATATACAATACCTATTGCGCGGGCAATTTTTAGGCAATGACTGTATGTATGTAATCTAAATTAACTAAGATAATACGAAATACCGTCCTATCCTACTTATAAATGCGAAAATATATTTGTATATTTATTTGTTTGTTTGTTTGTTCCCCTTTCACGCCTAAACGGCTAACGAAAAAAAAATTGAGGTCAGTACCTACACGTAATAACAGGACGTAGGTACCTACATAATCAGTCCGGACCGATTTGGTGTCAATTCTGGCAAACACTTTTCTAAACCTAACTAATTTTAGTCCTGTCACTTTCATTTGACATTTAAAGAAAAGAGAAAGGAGATCAATAGACCGATTCGAAAGCTGCGTTTTTTTACAATCTTCAATGTTTCTAATTTTTCCTTCCAGGAAAGTAGGAAAAGACAGCAGTTCCTTCCAATTTTTTTAATTTTTGAAGATATACTAGAGATGATCGCAATACATCGACTCGAAATTGGTTTCTTATCCTTTAAGAAATTTGTAACTTGGACATAATAGTTGAGAACACAAAATAGCGCTAGTACTTACCTACTTACCAATGATATACTAATTTGGTTGTTTTGCGTTCACTTAATTGCACGTAATATAAATATGAGTAGGTATAAGTAGAAGGCCGCCGCCACCTCCTTCTGCGAGCATGTAATGCTCGCGAAGGAGGTGGCGGAGCGCGCCCGGGAGAGACTTAGAACTCTCCCGGTCCGCCGAGCCCGCAACATGCTCGCCGCGCGTCGCAGGCAACTCAGGCGCCGGAGGTCGCTTAACGACCTCCGTCCTCCATGAGCGCAGGCCTGGGGGTGGCGGGTGAGGCCACCTGTCACCCCAGCAGAAGCAGGCCGGGACGGTGGGGCGACTAGCGCCCCTCCCCAAACCGGGGCAAGACGGGGACACCGTGGTTCCCAAACCCGAGGGGGCCATCTCGAAACCGGAGATGGCCCAGGGTCAGTCGGGGTGCGAGGGATATGCTCTATGGGCAACCTTACACCCCGGCGTCTGTAGACCCGAGACGGCGTGCGGTTTTAGTCGGTTCAAGCCCGACATAACCGCCCCCGCTGGCACGCGGGGGGGTATCCGAAGGGATTTCCGCACGAAAAAAAAAAAAAAAAAAAAAAAAAAAAAAAAAAAAAAAAAAAAAAAGGTATAAGTAGAAGGATCCATCGCTCTAATCAAATCAATAAAATTACTATATTGCAGAAGTTGAAATACATGGCTTAAAAGTTACGATTTTAATAAAAACCATTCTATTACTAAAGTAATAATAGTAAAATTATCACTTGACCTAATTTCAAGGTATCGAATAAAATTTGTTTATCATAACCGCCAAAGGATAAAGATTAGAAATAGTAGATAAATATTTTATAGCTCATTAACCCCAAAAAGGGTTCAATGCGTGGACATGATAAAAAATAAAAACAATCAACGTTGAAATGTCATCGGACTATTTAAGCGAACGCGTAATGTATCATTTGATTCATACCAAAAGAAACCAGCGTTGCCAAGTGTATTTATTACCGCGTTTTATATGTAAATTCTTATGATAAGTTTTTGGTGACTCCAGAAACTAATAGGTTATCCGTTCATTACCTCTTCGATGAGAATGTCGTGTAGCTAAAGTCACGTCAGTATTATTAATATGACCTAAGAGTTTGTTAGGAAGAATCTAGGGACACACCAAATATAAATAAAAAATATTGAGGATAGTCATGGGCTCTATAATATTACTCTGCGAAGCATCAGTGTGGTAAAACAATGTTTGAAACCGTGGATGTGTTAATCGATATTCAAAGATATTTGTGTGATTAAGTAGAATATTTCAAATATATTTTTGGAAAAAAGTGAACTGTAAATATTTTAATATATACTTTTAATTAGTAGTCATGATACTAAACAAAATCCTAAAAATACTCTACTTAGTGGTGTTAAATAATTGTGTTTGTCAATCTTGTTCGTGGGAAACCCGAAGAATCTGTTTACATGTTGTACCCTCAATAAAGGTGTTATAGTCAAAGCTTAATGTAAACAGCCTCCGTGTAACTGATGATAACATAAGATTTATAAAACCGCCAACGAAAGTGATAAAGAAGAGTAAGAAAAGGTTATTGGGACAATGAATACGAAAACAGAAGATTGCGTTAAGTGTGGGGATGAGGATTACGAATACGTGCCGCCCGAGGGTGGATGGGGGTATGTTGTGTGCTTCGGCCTGTCAGTCATTTTTGTAAGTATTATTAATGTTTCATTTTATTCAGATAATGCGTGATTTGAACTATCAAATTTATTAAAAAATATTATGAAATATTTGAATTTTTTTTGAAAAAAAATATATTTCTAAAAAAGTTTCATAATAGGAAAAAGTGATAAATTCAGCCAAATATTTTATGTGTATTTTATCTGACAATACAATTGATGTTGATTGAACTAATTTTATGATTATTTTAAATATTATTATGTACCTGAACGGCGGTGATAGCCCCGTGGTGTACGTCACGGACTGCTGAGACGAGGGTAGAGTTCGATCCCCAGTCGCCCCGGGCACACACCTCTGACTTTTCGTAGTTATGCATGTATTAAAAATGTTGATTATCGCTCGCTTAGTAATGTGCCCGGTAGATGGCAATAGGCTCGCCCCCTATTACATTGGGACCTAAACATAACTGGCGAATAGTGGGTATGTAATACACCTTTGCCTAACCCTTCGGGGATACAGGCGTGAAGTTATGTTATGTTATGTTATGTTATGCTGAACAATTGTCCAATCCTCAATCCACAGAACCTTCAACTCTAAGGGAGGTATATATTAGGTAGTGAAATTTATAATTACACCTTAGCAGTTATTATCAATCTTTATACAAATATGGCCTAACGGACGGAAAATGTATTAATGCAATAATAAATAAAATCAGTCCATAAGCCAGCAATAAATATATAAAATAATTAACTAGAGTGACTTTGTAAGGTTTCACTCTGCCGATGATATGTCTCAGTAAAGGTGAATCGTGCGGCGCTGCTATCACCTTTAGAATACTGTTAGAGCTGCCGCAAATACGGCTCAACAACGAAGCAGATACTTTTGCGCCACACTGCATGAATGCCAACTCCTGCTTCAGCGAACATTGTTGATGCGTTGCATTTGGGCGGCAACCCCAACAGCAGCTAAAAGTATTATTATATTGAACACACAAAGTATTCAGCGGCTTCAGTGTAAAGCACACCCATAAACTGCCTGTGTAGAGGTTTTGGCAGTATGCCTTTAAGCCCGTAAGGTGATTTTAACCTCTTTGCTACAACGAATAAACCTTCGAGCCAGCATATTACACCTCACCGCCAACGCTATGCACTTCCGAGCTATGCCTACATCAAACTTGAGATCTTCGGTGATATAGTGTCAAAGGTGAACACCTCCTAGTTTTAAGGGTGGAACATGGTCAACTCTCTTTCCGGCTACCCCAAAGACCATGTATTCGCGCTTGCTTACATTGTACGACAACCCATGATTTTGTGCATATACCTGACCTATTTGCAACAGCTGTCTCACTGAACCAATTGTTGGCGTCAGCAGCACAATGTCGTCGGCGTAGCTTAGGTTGTTTACTCATAAATTATCAATATGGCATCTGACACGAGGGGTCCATCTCGAAACCGGAGACGGACCTGGGTCAGCCGGGGTGCGAGGGAAATGCCTTAGGGCTACCTTACACCCCGGCGTCTGAAGACCTCAGACAGCACGGTTTTAGTCGGTTCGAATGCGACATACCCACCCTCGCTGGCCGGCGGGCGAGTATCCGGGGCGATTACCGCACGAAAAAAAAGGAATATCGAAATCCTCAAAAATACGTATCAGGTTTTAAATTCTACATACAAGAAAGAACGTTACTCAATTAATATTAATTTCATTTATTTATATCTATTATATCTAAGAAATATCATTTTTATCTACACAATTATTTTGTAGATGATCAGATCATCATATATAATTTGTTTGATTAGAACAAGATAGGTTTTTGTAAGAATTATTATGAATTTTATGGAACAAATAGTAGGCATAAATTAAATACCTAGAAACATGTTTTAAGTATTGTACATGTGTAGTATAAATTTATGTTCGTTTTAAAGACAAAAACATTTGATTTTCTTCAATTTTAAATTATACATACATACGTACATATAGTCACGCCTTTTTCCCATAGGGGTAGGCAGAAACAACATCTTTCCATTTGCTACGATCTTGGCAGACGCCTTTCGCTTCTTCTGACCTGGCCCTTCTTAAAAACGTCGTCGATCTGATTGGCATACGTACGCCTAGGTCAACCTTTACCGGATTGCCCAGTAGCCCTCGCCTCATGAATCTGTTTCGTTAATCTCCTTTCACCCATCCTCTCTACATGACCGAACCATCTAAGCATCCCTTTCTCTATCTTAGTCACTACGTCTTCTACCATACCACAACGTTCTACTGGTGGTAGAAATTTGATGACACAAATTTGTCACAAAATTCGGCCGGGTAGGTACCACTGTGCATGATTGCGAAAAACCCTCCATAGTAATCCAATTTCGGTTTGATTGCGTTCAGGGGTCAGCAAGTGCATAGCCGGGAGGGGGATTGTGGTCGCAGCACTAGTGGGACCGGTGGGTGTCACGCGGTGCTGCGATGACAATCCTCTTCTGATGAGGCCGTCAAGCTGAGTGCCACCATTGTTAACATGGTACGTGTATGTAATGGTGACCCTCTTTCCTGAGACTTTACCTTCAGCTTACCATCAGGCGAGGTGAAGTCAAATTGACGTGTCCTAAATATAAAAAAAAAAAAGAACTTCTCTTATCACATCTGTTCCTCACTCGGTCCATCAGGGTCACTTCAGCTATACTTCTTAGACTTCTCATTTCAACAGCATTCAGCTTACTCTCAGGTTCCTTCTGTCACACCCAACATTCACTACCATACATAAGTGTGGAGACGAGTACTCCTCTATGCACAGCCAGTCGTGCCTCTTTAGATACTTTCTGGCTGCTCATAAAATTATGCAGGGCCCTATTCACTTGATTACCAGCCAAAACTCTTCACTCAATATCACAGTCACACGTGCCATCCCTCGTAAACTTTGATCCCAAGTATACAAACTCTTTCACTTGTTATTTCTCCTTCAATCTACAATTTGATACATTTTGTCATGTTTCTTCTATTTCAAAAATCATCACTTTAGTCTTACTTACATTTACTGTACTACTATTATATACTTTATTAGGATGAATTTTATTTGACGTTATATCAACTTTAGGGTACTATTCCGGTAATTTACACTGTTTAGAATATAAAAAATTATATTACTTCTGTCTAGCATATAAATCAATAAAAAATAGTGCGAAGAACACGTCTTAAATAATTTTCGCGGTAGAAAATGACGGCAAAGATAAGTCTACTGACATTTCAAACGTGTACAATTAAGAGATTGCATCACTAAACTTATTCAAATTTTCACTTATAATTTTGCTTTAAAACAACAGTTTTGTCAGACCCATACTTACGCACTGAGGGTTCCGTTCAACACTGGATTGAGAGACAAACTTAACTTTGCTGTTGAAAAACTGTTATACCCATACATTGACATACGTCGCGATAAGTTTTCCCACTACAAATAAATTTCTACTACTAGTGCGTGATGTGGATACATAGACACCGATGGTGGGGCTAGTCCTCAAACAAAAGTCGCGCTGCTTTGCTTAGATTTCCTTTGAAGAATAAAATTCAAAGTGATTCAACCATGAACTTAACTTACCAACAGCTCTCAAAATACAGAAACTGGTGTAACAATGGTCTGCCCACGTCTGCCGAATGACCTATGGCTGCAAGCGAGTCCTACGGTGGAGTCAGCAAATTGGCAAACAAAGTCCTTAGTTAGTTAGATTAATGACCAGAAAAAGGTAGCTAGGCTAAACTGAATGTGGAAGATGGAGGTTCAGATGCAATGGCGCACATTGAGGGAGATATATATGTCTGGCAGCGGACTGCAATAGGCCTATATTGATTGATTGTAATCAGTTTCTAATCGCAATTATTTTTTGTGATGTAACGACAAATTCGTGATTATCGAAAATTTGCCTTTATATGTACTATAGGACCTTGCTTCTTGCCAAATTTCATGATTCTAGGTAAACGCAAAGTAGCCTGTAGGTTTTCATTGCCGATTGATGAAACGGCTGTATTGTTTGATTACGTCGACTTTAGAAGTTTGATTACAGATTTGGTATTTGGTTAAATTTCAACGTCAAATCTTCATGCGTTTCTGAAAAAAAGGTATTGACAGACAGAAGGAAAACAAAATGATCCTATGTGGTATCTATTCCGTTTTTCTCTTTTGAGGTACGAAACTCTATGGGGTGCTTGGTTGGGGACCTCCACGCGGTGCACCCTGGGCAACGGAGACGGCAGCGCCTCTCTCCTAGGGCGGGAGAGACGCTGCCGCCTACGGCCAACTCCGACCGAGGCGAGGACGGCCCTGTTGAGGGCTGTTCGGAAGCTTTCCACGTGTCCCTCTGATTAGCAGAGGGCACAGTGGAGAGCAAGTAAGGGGGCCATCTCGAAACCGGAGATGGCCCAAGGTCAGTCGGAGTGCGAGGGATATGCTCTATGGGTAACCTTACACCCCGGCGTCTTAAGACCCGAGACGGCGTGCGGTTTTAGTCGGTGCAAGCCCGACATAACCGCCCCCGCTGGAGACCCCCCGCTCTCCAGCGGGGGCGGTATCCCAAGGGATTTCCGCACGAAAAAAAAAAAAAAAAGGTACGAAACTCTAAAAGTATTCACACGTTCTGCGGACGTGCTCACCGATCAAAACCTGTTGAAGCGTTTGTCTCATTTGCGTTATTACCGGACTTTAAACTAGACGCTTGTTAAAGCGAGGGTAGTCGACGACTTTAGGTATTTTTGGCATAGTAAAGTTGCCACTTTACACCACAGCGAGGCGCTGGCAGTCCGCGTCCAGTGTTTCTCGTCAATAACAGAAAAACGACGAAGGTTAACTTATGGCGGTGTTGTAGTATCAACACAAATAATGAGGCAATTGTTATTGTATTATTTATTGTGTTATTGTTGCACCTTACATAAATGGAATAAAGCTTATAATAATTATAAATTTGTAATATAGCTATCAGACAATCACTCCCGTAAAAGCTTATATGAACCAATCTATGAAAAAGAGCAATAGAAGAGTGGACCCCAGGCGCAAACTGCAAGATCTTGATGGATCCTCATATACTCATAGGGCCCCCTAACCCATTAAAACGCTAAGTACCTACATTTAAAAATCGTACGATTTCACTGTGCATCTTCCGCAAACTGACACTCGTCCTGCCTCTAACACGTTCCGCTCAGGAATGATTGACTCGCCGAACGCGTCATATAGGTAGAAAACGTGGGTATTTTGAATTGACATGGTATAATTTAGAATTAATGTAAATTTTGATAACCGTTTTTCATTTTCCTATCAATGACCTTCATTTTGGTATCATTTTTATTTATCTAATATAAACACAACTCAAATAAAACTGGAATGTATTTTTGGTTAGACCAATCTTTGAGAGCAAATTCTGTCGAGGAAAGTAAAAGTCATCGTGTATCGAATAACCGAAAGTACTAGTTCAAATAGCCTAGTATAACATATATGATTTTCAGAATACGGAGACTTCGCATTTTCAAAGAATCTTAATCTAAAAACACCCTTCCCATGGACCCTCGCCTTGAATTGCCTTAATTATGCTGCATTTTGTACATTTACCGTTTTTTTTTTCAGTGGGAACGTATACTTGTTTGCACTAAAATAAGAATTCAAAATTACAGTTATGTGTACAATTTTCTGCAAGGTAAAGGGCCTAATATACAAGAATAGCTCGTTTAAAGGTATTCGATAGATATATTATATAGACAAAAAATTACATTATAGGTTTTGTCTATCCGATTGAGCTTAACTCATCAAATACATTTGCTGTTGGCTCTTGTGCGAAACGTAAAAAAAAAACTCGGATAATTGATTGTAGAAATTGTAACAACTTTTCAATGCCTACCAGGCATTACCAAGAAATGAATACAAGGGTCAATCTAGTGTAGATCCTTTTTTTTCGTGCGTAAATCCCCTCGGGTACCTCTTCGCCGGCCCGCGGGTGTGGTTATGTAGGGCTTGAACCGACTAAAACCGCACGTTGTCTCGGGTCTTCAGGGTGTAAGGTGGCCCTGGACACCGTGGTTGCTTAACCCGAGGCAACCACGGTGTCCCCGTCTTGCCCTGGGAAAAAGACAGGGTGTACAACCCACCGCCGCCCTGTGAGTCTCTACCCTATTATTGTTAAAAAAGTTGCTATAATTTGTTTGTGCTTCATTTTGTTTATACTTTTTTCGTTTCCCAATATGAAACAGAATTAATGAGATCAACGACCAGAAGATTCTGTTCAGGGTCTATTATGGAATGATACAAGTATTATAATGATATGAATTACAACATGTTGCATAACATTTTGTAAGTTGTTTGGTTTTTAATATGAAGGTTGTTGGTACCCATAGTTTTGTTGAAGCTTTAATAGGGTTTCATTGAAACAGCATATTATTGACTATTGTAGCGATTAATAAATAAATAATAATGTACGTATATAACATACCTTATTGAGTAATTTGCATAGAATAGGTGAAGTTTCTAGAGAATCAGTAGAGTAGAGCATCTCATATTCATGATAATAATTATTCAAACTGTCTACCAATTATGGGTATATAAATATTAATAGAAGGTTGCGTGTGCTTTTCAGTCACCTCTTTCGTGTGTAACCAGTCATCTATAATGTATAGCAGCTAAACTTGTGGTGTGTGTTCGAAAATACTTGAGAGAATAATGTGACGGTATTAAGCCTCTTTTCTGGATTTAAAGATTGAAATTAAAGGTAAAACTTAACGGCAAAATGACTGGCAAATCTAAAGGAAGAGAATCATGGAAAATCTGCAGCTATCAACGCAATTTGATTAATGATTTGAAGAAACTCAAACTCTACATGTAATCGTAGTCTTCTACAAAGTTGATAGTTTTGGACACTGGGCTGATGACGTTTCTTAAAACAGAGTTTCTGATGGCCAGTTTTTGAATTGAGAAATTGAAGTAGCGTCTCGTCAACGCCTACTTACGCAATTAGAAACTGACTGTTAGCAAAGTCTCAACAAAAAATAAACGTTTTAGAACAATTTGTCGTTACTTCTTTATTCATGTCTGCCACAGGCGATTTGTATACATTACGGCAGTAAGGCAGTAAAAGTTATACAATTCAAATTCTCCCTTAGCTAAACGAACGTAAAAAAACCTGGTTGCTGTCTGTTAAGGATTATTGGCATTCATTTGTTTATTTTCGATGTAAAAATAATTATAGTACCTAATTATACAGTGCAAAATATAGACAGGTTTCAACCAAAAGTGTAGAAGACACTGGATTTTAATAGTGATTCCGGAATCTGACAATATTTGATCCATACCTAGGGTTTATAAAGTAAGGGTGACAAACTCTTAGACCCTAAGATTTTAAGGATTTTGTTCTTCATGAGACTTTTTTTTTACAGAGAGTTGATGAGAGTTTGTGAGTTTTGTCAACCTACTTTACATTCTTGGCAGGATATGTTATGCATTATAATAATGTAAAACTTATGTCACACGTAATTTTTGCATTTCAATAAGTAGGAAAGCTCTTTTTGTCTATCTGAAAGATCAATTTACAACTTAGGAACATTTCCCTCAGGGATTGTTGTGAAGAATTAGATATTCTAACAACACTCTGCCATATATCTTAGCTTGTTAGATCAAATATTTATTAGCCTACGATAACAAAAGACGATTTTGTGTCTGGCATCCTTCTACGGATTTCACCCCACCGAGAGGCCGCTAAAGTAGTTATGTAGGACCCCAATTCCTTAACGGACTTATGGTCGTCCAGAGTCTCCACCAACACCTAAAGAGGCTCGCGTTGGCCAACTGGTCAAGGAAGTTAGTTTAAGCTAATTAAATTATAACCAATACATTTCTTATCAATGTTTACGGCACAAATTTGAATGAATTTATTCATAATTAAATAAACAAGTTGAATTCCTGAGACGAGCTCAGCCAAATACAAGGGATTTTCGATTTTGCGATAATTTTTTTGCGATTTTTTCTTTATCTTGCAATGGTTCACCCCAGCACGAATCTATTACCGAAAATAACAACCCGATAGCTCATCTCCTTCATACCCAAAACCGTGACAGAAAATTGGCAACGACGACGTCGACGACAACTCGAAAGCAATAGGGCTTTTCTAAAGAAAATCCCTAAAAATACATCTTTCGGTAATAATAGTTCAGATGACGCAAACACCAATCACATTTTTTGGCAACTATTTTAAAACATTTTACCACCTATTTATCTACCAAAGACACTGTGATTCAATTTCTAGGGATTTTCTTTAGAAAAGCCCTATTGCTATGGAGTTGTCGTCGACGTCGTCGTCGTTGCCAATTTTCTGTCACGGTTTTGGGTATGAAGGAGATGAGCTATCGAGTTGCTGTTTTCGGTAATAGATTCGTGCTGGGGTGAACCATTGCAAAATAAAAAAAAAATCGCAAGAAATCGCAAAAAAAAAATTGCAAAATCGAAAATCCCTTGTATTTGGCTGAGCTCGTCTCAGGAATTCAACTTGTTTTACAACTCTTACATACTAAAAGTCTGGCATTCACAGGCTCTTAGCCTATAACTTCAAAATGTGATAATTACTTATTTCTATTATTTTTCCAGATCGCTGGCACAGCACATCAGCCAGTATTCGGATTCATATATAACGACTTTCTGGACGAGTTGGGTGTTGGTACAGGAGCTGTAACCGTGGTATTTGGAGTATTCCAAGTAACATTAGCTATCGCAGGTAAATATCTGAGAATTCACTGTTAGAAGTTTGTTATATGGACAGTTCTCACGAAAGGCAAGTCCAACAGCGAGCCATAAAAGATCTGCCTCATTTTCTATATCACAGAATAAGAGCTGGTTATATTGTCACTAGTTCCAGTGTCAATGGGTGCTTAAAACGGCAGTGCCTTTCGAAATGCAATAGCAAAGTTACCATCGTTCGTAAACACACAGATCGTTCTTTATAGGCGTTATACCGTGCAAGATTCTCATTATTAAATTTCCTATCTCACGACCATTGGTGACAAACTGTAGATATAAAAAAATTTGAATAAACAATTTACCTACCAGGAAAATATAATTAATTGAACCTTTATGTATGTGTATCTGTGCACTGTTATAGAACTGATTTCAAAGATTTTTATTTCTTCATAAATATGCTAGTTTTATTTAGGTTTTAAATACTTGACGTGGTGATAATTTTAGGTTCTTTTTTGGTAATAAGCAAAGAAACAAGCTTACGGTTTGCATCATTGTTAGCGGTCATCGTAACCTATGGATGTATACCAAGTTAAGTAGGTTTACACGTATGCAAATGTTGTTAGACTCATGAAAATGAATATGTGACCCCTGATAGTCTGTCACGATAGTCTTCTATACGGTGGTGGAAGTACTTGTTCAGTTAAGTAAATAATTTGAGTAGGCAAGCCGCTGTTAAAAATCTTTGATCACTTTTTACTAAATCAATGTTCTATTCCAGGTTTTTCTGCAAATATAGCTCTAAAGAAATTATCTTTAAGGCAAGTTGGATTAATAGGAGCAATCATATACACTTTAGCGTCATTTCTAGCCATTTTCGTGGTATCTACGACTCAGATGATCATAACAAATGGGTTACTGCAGGGATTGGGAATGGGTTTACTCATACCTGTCTCATACACCAGCTTCAATAGTTACTTCACAAAGAAAAAGGTGCTCTATATAAGTCTGTGTAAGGCTTCAATTGGCATGATAACTATGGTGTATCCATTATTTATCAAATTTACGATTACGGAGTACGGATTCAGAGGAACGCTCGCAATTCTTTGCGCGATATCAGCTCACAGTATCTTGGGAGCTCTAGTTATGCATCCAGTGCAATGGCATATGATAAAACAGCCAAAAGTCTGCGAGAAAATTGTTTGTGAGTATATATTCTCTTCTTCTAACTCATATGTTAGACTAATTATAAACTTCATAACCCATTGGTGATTTAAAGTTCTGTAGTTAGATCAGTCGGATTTCTAAGGGTTCCAACTACCCGTAACAACTGCCGTAGCTGATCGCATAGCCCCCCGGAGAGGTCTTAATATGCTAAGAATGGTCACCTATCATAACGTTTCTAAGTTTACTTATAAATCTTTAGGCTTTCACGGCCGGCGTTGACCACGGCCAAATAGCCCGGAAGCAGTATATTCTACATGTTTCTAAGTATGTTTATCTGCTTTCTAGAACCCAAATGACAAGCTCTGCTTAGTTTGAGTCTAGATGGCACTGTGTAATTTTTCCTAGAATATTTATTTAGTGTTGTGTCGCTATAATAAAATGATATTGTTAAAATGATTTTCTTTATTTGAAATATTTTGGTCCACTTTTTATTATACGCTTTCAAATCAGTTCCTTGGTCTTTATGGTTGAAAACCAAATCTAAAGCTGTGAAATAAACTCTATAAACTATGCTGTATATTTAGGCAATTTTCTTTTATAGTAAAATACCACAAAAATATTATAAAAGATCTGACCTAAAAATATAGAAAATAAATTAGAATTGTTTTTATTGTATTAGTTTGTGTTAAAACGACTTATCAACTTGTTGCACTTCATATAATGAAGTGTGAAATATTCAATTTGTTAGATTTTAATTTGATAAATTATAAATTTAGATCGGAAAAAGAGAAAATCTAGGACGGGACTTGAACCCGCCACCAGTCCCTTACAGGGGGAATACTCTGACCAACTGAGCTCCCAAGACACGTCCCAGATATTCGAAACTCTCCGATATATTAGAAACGTCTCGGGGTGACGCTGAAGTCATCCACTGTAATTCTTGCGAACTACGGAAACTTGCAACCATTTTTAAACATTGTAAAATTATTCTTTATAAACGTCACAGTTACTTTTGGAACTACGGAAACTTACAACCATTTTTAAACATTGTAAAATTATTCTTTATAAACGTCACAGTTACTTTTGGAACTACGGAAACTTACAACCATTTTTAAACATTGTAAAATTATTCTTAATAAACGTCACAGTTACTTTTTATTCCATTTGATTCTTAAGTCTATTCTAAGTTGCGAGTGTTGTACCATAATGACGATGAGGAGACATTTTGAGTAACATTTTTTTTAAAAAAAGTAAAAAAGATTTTTAAATATAATTAATAAAACTTTTATTTTTGACGTATTAGTAGTCTATTGAGTTGTGAGTTGAGTTGTTTATTGAGATTGACATAAATGTTAAATACATATGAATAAAACTTAAAATAATTATGTAGAACCAACTAATTATGTTCAACTAATTATAAATAACTCTAAAGAAAACTAAAATTAATTAAATTGTAAAATTTTAAGCTGACCAACTTGAAGAGAAACTCTCCAAGTAAAATTACAATAGCTAAAAGGTAGCTATTTCTTCCTCTGTACGTTATTCTAAATATAGAAGATAAAAATTTACTTCGTGTCAATGGATTGAGCAAATAAACATATTTTCAGTGATACCACCCACTCCAGCAGTAAAGGAAGTAAATGAAGAAAAATTCGAGTTCGACAGAAACAAGCACGGAATTGATATGTCAGATAGTGCGAGATCTGTCGAGAACTTGTGTCGGATCAATCGCTTGGAAAATCCTCAGAAGGGAACGGAATTGTTGTTTGTATCTAAATTAAGTAATTCCAGGCGATTGAGTATACCAGTGCTTTTGATCCCGGCAGATGGGAAATGTAATACCAAGTTCGATTCGAGCGATCATGTTTACAGAGAAAATTTGTATAAAGCTGCCTCAGCATCGAGTTTGGGTAATTTTGGAAATATTGTCGCAGAACCATTACCCATTATAAAGAATAAGGAAGGAAAATGGTGAGTTTAATTTACGATAAAGTTATTTATTGCGTAAAAGATTGCGTTACTAATTTATTTACTGAAGTAAAAGCTAGTGAACGGACCGTTTAATGACGTTAATTAAATTCATTACGGAGCTTTGCACTCTTTGCAGCATAATTTTAATTGTGCATTTGTTTTTTTTTTGTTCATTTGGTGGCATTTATGTTAGTACTTTTTGTTACTATAACAAATGATTGTAAAAATGACCTTACAATTATAACGTTGTTAATAATGGATCATTTTATAACGTTTTGACAATGTCCTCTAATGCGTACAATTTAATAATTCTAATGCGTACAATTTAATAATTAAATGAAATTTAAAAATCTTATATCTATAAAGATATCTTGTATTGTTATTTTATTTCACTTTAAGTACAAAATCATATTAACTGTCATTTGGTTGTTGTTGATTTCTAAGAAAATATAAAGTTTAGATAAAGTGATATATTTGACAAGTCACTTGACAATTCACTACTGCTTATTCAATAACAAGCAACAGCAAATTGAATATTTAGTACTATAGGGAACAGGGAGAATGAATCACAATTGCGCATACTGAATACTGACGTAGATTAGCACGAGGTCCTCCATAAGCACCAGAGTGGAATGCCACAATCTGTATTTATTAAATATTGATAGGGAATCAATGTGATAGTACTTATTTTTTCGTGCGGATATACGCTCGGATACCCCCCGCCGGATAGCGGCGGAGGTTATGTCGGGCTTGAACCGACTAGACTCACATGCCGTCTCGGGTCTACAGACGCCGGGATGTAAGGTTGCCCATAGGGCATTTCCCTCGCACCCCGACTGACCCTGGGCCATCTTCGGTTTCGAGATGGCCGTCTCGGGTTTGGGAACCACGGTGTCCCTGACTGGCCCCGGTTTGGGGGGGAGGGGAGCCGCTAGTCGCGTAGTGCATCTGCTGAGGTGACAGGCGGCCTCACCTGCAACCCCCAGGCCTGCGCTCATGGAGGACGGAGGTCATTAACGACCTCCGGCGTCTGAGTCGCCTGGGACGCGCGGCGAGCATGTTGCGGGCTCGGCGCTCCGGAAGAGTTCTAAATCTCTCCCGGGATGTGATAGTACCTCATCATGATGATGCTCTAGTTCATCATAGGCAGACCAGAGCTCAAAATTCTTAAGCTCAAAATCTATGAAAAATCATATTTGTATTTTGCTTGCAATTATGCATCACTATATTTCCTAATTAATTTTTCTGTAAGCGTGATTTGGTCTCCCTCAATGCTTATATTAATTGAAATTATTGATTTCTACAAAATACGACTACATAATATTATCGGTTTCAGGCAAACAGTAGCAGAATTCCTCGATTTGACTTTGTTAAAGGACTTAGTTTATGTTAACATTATATTTGGATTAGCTTTAACTTTCTTTGCCGATCTCACATTCTTTACTGTTGAGCCATTATTTTTGGATAAAAAGCATCTAAGCAAGGTGAGTATGTGGTTTCTATTCACTTTTTTTAACCAACTTCCAAAAGGCGATAGGTTTTCATTTAATCGAAATCTTTTTTTATATAATATGTTCCCCGATTACTCGAAGACGTCTGAATCGATTTGTAAAATTCTATTATTTGTTTGAAAGGGTATACTTGCCAGGTGGTCTATTTAAATTTCATGAAGATCTGATGATAAGTTTCAGAGACAGACAACGGAACTCTTCAATAAATGTCAGTAAATCAACCGTGGTTGCTGCTATCGCATATCTAGGCATTGTTTATGCTATTACATAATTCTCGTCTATTTTCCCTAATTAGTTCAGTATACATGTTCGGTATATATGTCCATTGTTTATAAAACCGATTTTAAAAATTCTTTCTACATCGGGGTTGGTTTAGCTGGTAGTGCCATATGAATTAAATTAAGTGCACTAAAAAGCAACAAATGAGTAAAATTGATATAAAAAAACACACTGAAAAAAGAAAAATATGTGAATTACAGATTTAATTCTAAAGACAAAAATACACGTCGGACTTTTCTATTGAAATCGGTGCATATGAACCATTTCAGGAATTAAAGTTAGCCTATGTGTTGTTCCAGACAATAATTTAAACCTGTACCAAATTTCAGCCACATCCGTTCAGCCGTTAGAGCGTGTTTGAGTAACAAACATCTGAACATACAAACATCTTCCCAAACTTTCTACATTTTTGGTATTAGTAGGAAGTACGATAAGATGACTTCGATATTATAGTGCGATAAGAATTAATGAAGCAATTTGATTAATTATTAACATGAAATTACTTTTCAGGCAGAAATAGCGACTATAATAGCAGTGGGAGGCGCGATGGATATGTCGGCGCGTTTGTTCCTGGGCATCGCTGGCCAGTTCTTTAAAATAAAATCCAGATATATGTTCTACATTGGTGCCCTATCGACAGCATTGTTTAGGCTCGGTAAGAATGTAATTAGGTCTTATTCTCTTCTATCAAAAATCCAATAGTAGTTACTTACTTCTTTTTTTTTAGTGTAAATTTCAGACAGAATGTAAGCATAGCTTAACTAGCTTGTTTTATGAATTTTGAAACATGATATGCCAAATCACTCTCTTAAAATATCCTACTGCATCAAATGCAAATGCCACACTACATTTCCATCATAACCGCTGATACTGAGCGAGTCCAAATAACTAGGTTGTCTGCAGTTGATTGCTGATAATAGTAGTGTTGCATTGTTATATGCAATTGGTTCACCACCAACTGCATTTGCAACTGAAACCTCAGAATGTCTTTTTTCTTTATAAGGGCTCTTATTGAAACTAATCAGCCTTGCCGCCAAAACATTATACCCTACAGGACAATTTTATATCTTATAATATATCACAGAAAAAAAGTCATTCTTTCAACATTATACTAACGAGCAACATGCGCAGGATTTGTGGTGCATCTTTTATCAATGATAAAATGATGATGATATGGTCCTCATGTCGTGATAAGGTGTTTTATAATTGCATTACTCGCCATCGCCACTATGCATTGTTGATTTTTTTAAATATTGATCGCCGTCTGATTTGACCATAATGTATAGTATATTTCTTGCTGAGATTCTTATTACCTACTAACCTAACCATAAAAGGTTAGGTTAATAGGTACTTGTTAAAATTGAATCATTTCTTTAATAAATATTTCTACACGTAAGAAATATTCTGGTTGTAGTTCTGGCTGAACTCACGAACAAACCATATTAATGCTTATGCTAAAGGAAGAACCACTACTAAATCAAACTTTCAAGATCTCTATCCAATTTTCCTTTTTTACAGTACTCACCCAATTCAGTTCGTACATGTCGTTGCTAATCCTGACTGGCATCTTGGGCTCCCTAAGATCTCTAGTTCATATCGCCCAGCCTATAGTGCTAGCCGAATATGTACCTATTGAGAGGTACCCTCCAGCTTATGGACTATACATGCTGTTGGCTGGTGCTATTAGTTTGAGTGTTGGACCAATGATTGGTGAGTTTTTGTTTGTATTCTTTAAAACAAAATTAATTAGCTCCGTAGGACTACTAAGAGTACCTAGCACACGAAATAATTATGTTACACTGAACATAAAATATATTATAATATTGAAATAAAAATATTTTTAACGGATTCTGTCGCGATTTATTTGATGTTATATACATTGGTCAGACCAAGCGAAGCATTGGGACTCGCGTCAAAGAACACATAGCTGATATAAAACACCATCGCTCAAAAAAGTCTGCTGTATGTGAACACGTGCAACAGGGGACCAAACATTACTTAAGATTTGATAAGCTACTACTACTCGCCAAAGAAAATCGATTACTACCTAGAATACTCCGCGAAGCTATTGAAATAGAGAAGATGGTTGGAATGTACCACTAGCTTGGGACGGAGTTCACTTAATTAATTCCAAGAAAAATCAAAATACAACAAGACTTCATGACACTGTGAGCTCATTCTGCGTAAATAGTAACACCAACAATTCAACATATTTCGGGTACTTCAAGATAACTTACACTTCAAAGTACAAGACAACAACCATCTTTAGTCTCCCCGTGACCATGGCTGCTGAAAAGCAACCGAAACGTCGGGATCAATGTAAAATATAAAATAACATCAAATAAATCGCGATAGAATCCGTTAAATTAGTTTTAGACAATATATATTATAATATATTATAATAATAAATATGTTAAACTAAATAAAACTAAAATAAAATAAATAATTAAAAGAAACTTAAACCTAAAATGCATCGTGGAATTCCTCCGCATCGCATGCTTCCTGTGGTAACGTGCCCAGAAGACTGGCAGCATTGCCACGTTGTATGGCAATACTTATTCTCTGTGCTAAAATGAAGCCAGCCTTCTGGTCACGAGAAGCGTCGATCATACGTGTAAAAAAATAAATATATAAAATAAATATATTCGAGTAAATTCCCAAAACTTGTTTTGTTATCACATAAACAAGGCAAAGAAAAGTGAAACTTATTTTCTTCAAATTCAGCTATAAAGAGATCAATATCTGTTGACTGTTTATTTTAAAATTGGGAGAAATTAACTGAGGTATGTAAAATTAGAAAGATTAAAGTGTGATGTATTATTTCAATTACTTTATCTCATTTTTCAGGTTTTATTAGAGACTATACGGGTAGCTACGCAATCGCCTTCAATATGCTGTCGGCTTGTAACATTTGTTGCGTGATACCGTGGACAGTGGAAGGTATTATTAAATACATGAAGAACCGAAGATCTTCTTCAAGTACAAATTCTTTAAAGATAAACGAGTCTTAATATATTCTTCTTTACCTAATATTACAGTTGCACAACTGTATAAACCCGTTAATCCATTTATAAAATCTTTTCTTTTGTACACGAAAGGATTTCACAAAGAATAAATATGGATAAGATACTCAATTTTCAGTGGCCTTTACAAACAGACCACTTGAAATTTGTTTGTATTCACCAGTTTTAATTTAAAATGGTACATGTGCTCTTTTGGTTTATATACTTTAAAGAGTTGTGAAAAAATGCTTTCTTCGTGATTCGGTCGGTGTACCGTAGAACCCATCCATTAAATATTACAAATTAAGGTCAATAGTATTTATAAGCACCTAATAGTATTTTAGCAACGCTATTATTAAAATTTTCATGGCGATTTTCTACTAGGTATATAAATCTCTAGTGTTTTAAGAGGCTTAAATGTGTCCATGAACTTTTTAAACTATAGTGAGATGGAATCTAATGGGCATATTGATGGCTGCACCTTACCAGCTCAATAATTTAGTTACTATCGTATTCATGATACAAATATAATATGAGCACCTATACATGAGGAGCTAATTTAAAATATAAAAATTTAAATTATTCAGATTTTGACCACCATTCACATTTATCCATTTCGTTAAAAACAGTGTGTTGATTTTTTTATTATAATATCATTACTTTGATAGTTGACGAAAAGTTTTTGTAGGATATATGCTTCGAACGACACCCTATACTTCAAACTTTTAAGTAATAGTTCCATTTGTCTTAGTATGTAATTTACACATTTTCGTAAAATGTAATTTATCAAATTTGTTTCCATAATAGACTTGTATGATTAATTCTGTTGTAGTAATTGTAGCATTACAAAGTTAAACTACTATTATTTTTATGTAAATAATATTGTAAGGAACGTATTTATTGCGGTTATTAAAGTTTAATGAAATAAAGAAAAGTGCAATTTGCATTTTCTGTAATTTATGAACATTTATGATCATGAAAATTTAAGAACTATTCGAAAGAATATACTTATAATTTGAAGCACTATTCTTTATAATTTACTTAAATTTGAAGAACTACTGCATATAATTAGCGTAAAATGAAGGGTCGAAGTTAATCATGTAAGCTTTATTTGTTAATTATTTAGTATTTACCTAGTTTATTGTTAACGTATCGATCTTGACTGGAGTATCTCTAATAATAATTTTAGCACTTTCAAATATCTTTACTTTTCCATGGATTCAATTTGAAAAAGTGTTCATTATTTTTAAGAAACTTAAATTAGAATTATTATAGTAAATGTTCAGATTTTAGATTTATTTAGTTATGTTTTGATTGTTGAGAATTTGAATAATGTGTTTTCTTAGTTTTAATTGAGATTAGTTGAAAATGATTTGATTGCGTTCCTCGTTATGTTTGAAAAATGTATTAACAAATTATTAGAATAAATTCCTGATGAAATTAAAAGTAAAAGTCATTTTATCACACTTTACAGTCATTTTATAATCAACATTAAATTTTTAAAAAATCCGTTCCCGCAGGGGGAACGCACAGGTAGATTTCGTGAAGCAATTAATATTATTTTATTAACACGTTTAATTTTTTTTTCTCGAAAACGGTAATTTTTAGCGAAAAACTTTTATTTTACAGACATTTATTTTAGACTTAAAAATGACCTATCGATTAAAAATGTTTGCGACGCCAAGAATGTTCACCGGTTAGAAGTTATGATTTTTTTGCCTTCCACCCGTTTTGGATTCCACCCGTTCACGAACTTAAACTAAGTTTACACCCAAGCAATTTTTGACCGCAGTTTGAAAGCGATCGGGGCAAAAATGCGACCGTGAGAGTGCCGCAAATTTTGGGAAGTGGAACCATACATACATATATATATATATATATAAACTTTTTGACCAGTGGTCATTTCGGACTCAGGGGGTCATAACTAGACCTCCTATGAAGAATTTTTTTTAAAATTCGACAGTAGTCAAGAAACCAATTAGTCAGTGCAAGCCCGACATAACCGCCGCCGCTGGTCGGCGGGGGGGTATCCGAAGGGATTTCCGCACGATAAAAAAAAAAAAAAAGGTAGATCGATTTCATCGAAATCTACCTAAAAATATCATTGCTTGAGGGTTTAAGGATTATTTTTATAAATTTTTGATATTTTGATAGATTTATATATATATATATATATATTAATATTGCTAAGGAGCACTAACTAATAGCAATGTTCGATATTGAGTAAAACTAAAATATAAAAGCAATAGACACCAGATTGTGTAATTTGTATTTCAGATATTATTCGGTGTAAGACAGTGGAGATTCTAGCCACACTACTGCCTACTAATATCACTACCTTCTGTAAGTGATAAATCAAAATTTCCCCTCCCCCCACTAAGACCTTTGGGGCCAAGCCAACCTCACCTGCACACCAGTACACCTGCTGATTAACAGACGAGACTTTGGTGCTGGCTTTCCCCTCAGGGTTGTAAGGAAAGGCAGTAGTCGTTAAAGCCATACCAGAAGGATATGAAGAAGTTTTTTTTTCATATTTACACACGTCAATTTGACTTCACCTCGCCTGATAGTAAGCTAAAGGTAAAGTCTCAGGAAAGAGGGTCACCATTACACACACGTACCATGTTAACAATGGTGGCACTTAGCTTGACGGCCTCATCAAAAGAGGACTGTCGTCGCAGCACCGCGTGACACCCACCGGTACCACTAGTGCTGCGACCACAATCCCCCTGCCTTGCTATGCACTTGCTGACCCCTGAACGTAATCAAACCAAAATTGGATTACTATGGAGGGTTTTTCGAAATCATGCACGGTGGTACCCACCCGGTCGAATTTGGTGACAATTTGTGTCATCAATTTTCTACCACCAGTAGACCCAAAGTAAGTGGACCCCGGGGTAAGAGGTGAAAGCCGCGAACGATGCTAAGATGACGAAGATGATAGGGGAGAGTCCCACAGTACCGAACACCTAAGCCTAAGTGACAGTGAAAAAAAAAACGGATTTTGTATTAAACATTTTAATGAAGTTACTGAGCGCAAAATTATCATAGACATTCATATACATAAACAAAACAAACAAAACTAACAAAATAAATGTTTTAACATAGGTCCCTTATTGGTAACGATTTTTGGCAAATACTATTGTGGCACCTAGTACCGAACATTGATATTAATTGGCACATATGGCCGAACACTCCAAAAAAAGATAATATCTATCTCATATATATAATTCTGATCACTCTAGTATATCAGCACATGGCTCGTGTGCCCATTCTTTGCAAGAATTGCACTGAATCCAGTCTTCATCGTGATCTTCTAGACAAACCACACACGTAGTCTCCTTGGTTTGCTGCGAGGATATTAATTTCTGTGCTAATAGCAAAGTTTTAATCTTTTTAATCTTTTCTACTTTATCTGTTTTCTTAAATGTACGTAGTAGTTTCTTCTCCTTCTTAAGCATTTTCTCATTTTCTTTATCATCTTAAAATATTTTTTTTCGTGATTACTTTTTCAATGGCGATCTTTAAGTTTTCTGATTTCCAATGACCTTTCTTGATTTTTTCCATACCGTAAGATATACTTGTTCCTGAAAGAATTCAATACATTTATAACATGCACCGCATAATATAACAGTGTAATCACCGAAATATTTTTGTTCGGTCATAGGGGAAAAAATACTGTTCGGTACTAGGGACTCACTGGAGAGAATTAATAATCATATAAAATAAAAATAATGAATTTAAATTATACTTTTGACACCAAAACGTAAAAAAATACTTACCAATGATAATTTAGATTCGTACCTAAATGACCCCACACTTAAATCCAATCCACAACTAATATGTGAAGTTTATATGCGACGAAATTTCCCGCGTAAAATCCTTAACGACCGTTCCTACTCACGTTGCGTGCGTCACTGACCGCTCACGCGCCACCCGCGGCCAATCTAGTTGTGTCTCTTTCTGTTGTACGCCAAAGCGTCGTCTTTGTTCGTTTATTTGTTACAGTTACAGCTTTCGTTCGGTACTACCTGCCGTTCGGCGCTAGGGTACTTCCCCCTAATGAAATTGCTCATAAAGGCTTAGTGAAAAAAAAACAGTTAGATTATCGAAACTTGTAATTATTAGAAAACATCTACGAGAGATTGGCTAAAATCACAACTATTTAACGAGTACTATTTAACGTTTCGAAGTCAATTTAGCCATAGGAGATCCAGCATAAGCAAGAAATGATTTGCAGTTAAAGAAGTTATATAGTATTGGTTGCATTCTTCATACAAACACATGAAGTGGAATTGATATCATGTTTCTGACAACATAAAGATAATATTGAAAGTACGATAAGATAGAAACAAAAATAGAATCATTGAAGTATACCTATAAAGTAATCATTTATTGTATTGCTTATAATTTACTTAGGTACTTAACCGGTCTGCGAGGGATATGCTCTATGGGTAACCTTACACCCCGGCGTCTGTAGACCCGAGACGGCGTGCGGATTTAGTCGGTTCAAGCCCGACATAACCGCCCCCGCTGGCCGGCGGGGGGGTATCCGAGGGGATTTCCGCACGAAAAAAAAAAGGTACTTAACCGGTTGGTTGTTCGTAGGGACCACAATCAGGGATCCAAATTGTAACTAGAATCTGGTTTTGCTCTATTTGTTTGGTCCTGTGAGTCTCAGTTTATCTCGTTAGAAATGCATAAAGCATATTAGTTTTTATAACGACTCAATTTGATGCCGAAATAGAAATACAAACCTTGACATTAACAATATAAAATCTACCGTCAGTGTATAATTTCACATCTTTGACTGATAGCCGATTTTGTAAAACAATGATTACATGCAAATTATAATAATAAACACACATGAGCAATTACGTTTGAACACGAACAAATAAACATTTATCTACACACACATATAAAGGGTAGTGTGCATTTGTTTTGAATGAATATCACATAATGCGATTAAAAGTCGCAATATTTTCTGATAAATTTTACTTAGCCTAATTTAATTCATTTATTGCTAGCTGACCCCGGCAAACTTCTTTCCGCCATAGAATCAAGTTGGTAACCGTATCAGCTGAATTTATTTTGTAAATATCTTATATTTTTAATTAATTACCCTAATTGCTAATAGGCACAGTATCCCGAGGGGGGCATCTCAAAGGCGAGGTAATTGCCTTATTGAGCCACCTTACACCACGGCATTAGAGACCCGAGACGGTGTACCGTTGTGGTCGGTTCGAGTCCGATATAACTACCCTCGCTGGCCGGCAGAAGGGAGGCGTATTGGTGCGGATTTCCGCAAAAATCGCCTTAAATACCACAGTTTAGGCGGAGACAAATCTAAAAAACCAAAGATCATGAAAATCGTTCCACGCGTTGTCGAGTTTTAAGGGTACCATTAACCCGGCAGAGGTATACGGATACAAATTATATAAGGTTTGAGAGATTTCAATCAATGAAATCGTAACGAACATTCCCCGAATCTAACACTTACATCTGTTTCGTGATATCAATATAAATTAACCAACTCACGGGCAAGTTGTTTAATATAGTATATCAGAAAACGCAGAATTATTTACATTCTAAGAGTCTAGCTTATACATAAACTGGAATTCATAATTTAAATGCTATTTAAAAAAAGAAAAATGATATTTTTTTTACAAGTGTCAACATTTTTAATAATTTATCTAGTGATATTATCGATAAAGTTATACATATCAACATAAATCATGTAGGTGTTGATAGCTTTTTCAACACGCAATATATATTTTTCATTGACTAAGTACTATTTTCGTACTTGGACCTCATTGGCAGAGTTACGATTGTTTAGACTAAAATTGCAGTTGAATATACGCATGCTTAATATTCATTTACTATTACAACGTACGAACGACCTACAAAAACGGTCTATCTGACATAGTCCTTAGGCTTACTCACTATTAACAGTTGTTTATCGGTCGCGTCCGACCAGTGTATGTTACGTCTTACGAAGACAGTGGTATTGTGATCGTTTTACAACATACGAAACAAAAAATAAGGAAAATATGGAAGAGAAGGTCATTGAAAGAAATGGATGGGGATACCTAGTCGGATTGGGGACCGTTATTACATTTGTAAGTGTTAAGCTTTATTAATTATATTTGATATAATTCATCACAGTGCTTTTATGACGTATTCAACAATTACGTACAAGTAAGTAATAAGAATTATATACAGGTTTTTGGCGTTTATTTTTGGCGAATAAAAAGGTATCTTGGATTGAATAACATTTCGATGAAATTATACAAATTTTAATCTCTGATAGATATTGAAATCAGTTCAGATTACTATGAATACTATTATAATATGAACTAAATACTGTAGTTATCATTTGAATATGTTGCAATGGAAATATTAATACAAAATTATATAATGAACTGAAATATTTCAAATCGATTTTAAAATATAACTAAATCATGATTTGTGTAAAGTTTTATATAAATAACTATTTTTGAGAGGATATTATTCTGTGATTATCATTCATGGCTGAGATGATGTTATTAACATTTAAAATGCATAAAGTATAATACTTGTACTTCCTAATAGCGCTAGCTTTGCATAAGTAATTCGTTCGTCCCCTGTTAGTCAAGGAAACACTAGTAACTCTTAATTGACGATTTTTATGCATTAAATGAAAAAGTTTATAATATTCCTTAAAGTGGCACTATCATTAAATTGTTATTTTGCGACCTAAATGGATAAAATTATTATATTTTGATTGGAAACAGAAATATAAGTAAGCATCATAATTATCTACAGAAATCAACCTACATCTTTAAATCCTGTGAATAGAGTTTGCATTTACAAATTGTATTAGTTCGAGCAAATATTTTAAACCACGTAATCTGCACCTGATAGGAATTCTTAAATATTTTTTTATTTTTTCCCTGTATTTTTTCTTCCATTCTTCTATCTGCTTAATGAACGAGGATCAAAAATTAATTACTGGTTTAAAAAAACTAATTTCTTTAAAAGTAAAATCAATTGGAAAAAAGGATATTCAGGCTTTCAAATACATAAACATGTTTAGAAGGAGTTATTCAAATTTGAAGTCACCTTTTTAAGCAACGGGAGTCCGTAGCCTAACAAGGTTTAGCTTAATAGGGTGTATTTATTTACAGTACTAGTACTAGTACTGTAAATAAATACACTGGTCAACACTGTTTTTGTCACAAGAACTTTTTGATGATTTATGTTCATGTTGGTATACCCTTATCAACAATATATAATAATGTTGTTTCAATCACGTCCAGTATTTTTGTGACAGCTACATATCCATTTCTGACCTCATATACGTGTCTTTTTTCGAATAATTTCATTTAGACGACTGCATATCTATTTTATCAACTAACTTACATTTTATATACGTTTGTTACATCCTGAACATGCCACGACAGTATTCTTACAACCCTGACAGTTTTATTATGTGTGTGGAGAATTAACTTTTACATCTCAGCGTCGAAATTTCACATCATTAATAACAGTGCTATTTGAACTATTATGGATTTTCTGTGAGGAATCAAGATAAATTCTGGGTTCCACATAAGTGTTGTGTAACGTGTGTGAGACTGCTATTAGGTTGAGCCAAACAAGAACCCAGACATATGCCATTTGCCATACCAATGATTTGGACCGAACCAAAGGATCATGTAAGAAACCTGATGTGTCAATTTTTTTTTATTCTCATATTATTGTTTGGTGGCCCTAGTACATTGAAAATTAGATTTAAGTTTTCATGTGACAAAAAAAAGTTGAAATTTTGTTAACCTGTATCTGGCCACTGTGAGATAGACTACGACTTCTTTTTTAACCGACTTCGAAAAAGGAGGAAAGTTCTCAATTCGTCGGTTTTTTTTGGGTATTACTCAAGAGCTCTAAATGGGTTCGCAATTCAGTATATTATGTTCAGTTGTGTTTAAAGAAGGATTACTAGGATTTAAGAAAATCGTTATGTTCACTAACAAGGGAGAAATCAGAAAATAAATTATAAAAAACCGACTTCAAAAACTAAAAAATGTAGTAGAAAGAGTTGTAAAAATGTATATTTTCCAATATAGATATTTATTCATACGTACTGTAGTGTAGGTATGCTTTTACTTCACAGTATTTCAGTCGTGTAGTCTTGGTTCATTAAATGTTACTTTCAATAAATGAAACTTTTTTTTTTTTTTTTTTTATCGTGCGGAAATCCCTTCGGATACCCCCCCGCCGGCCAGCGGGGGCGGTTATGTCGGGCTTGCACCGACTAAAACCGCACGCCGTCTCGGGTCTTCAGACGCCGGGGTGTAAGGTTACCCATAGAGCATATCCCTCGCACCCCGGCTGACCCTGGGCCATCTCACCACTAACAGCATCGCTCATCCTGTCTCCTCTGAAAGCAGAGGAGTACGGAGAGCGATGTGTTCCCGTCACGTTGGGTATTGGCCGACGATCAATGCCAACCCTATGAAGGGGTGAAGGGGAAGCCATTGACCGCCGCCCAGGGTGTACCGGCCGCTCCGATTCCGTTCCCCCCGGACTGCAGCGGGATCGGAATCGGAGCGACACTCGAGGAGGTTACCCAACACACACCCCTCAATAAATGTACCTATTGAGTTCTCTGCCCCACATTTGGTTGCAGTCAACCACCCCTCTACCAGTGTAGATATTACCTGTGGTATTAAGTACACCTATGTACTTGTGTATAAAGTTCAATAAATAAAACAAGATAAAATAAATTAATAGATTTAATGAGGTATTTAAAGAGAGACATATAAAAATATAGATATAGAGCGTTTTTGAAATTGCAACCGGTGCAATGAAATATTTGATTAAAGTTTGCATAAAGTTCGCCGTTTTCCAATATATCACCATGACATTTTGTATTATTCTAGGCATTTGATAATAAACAAAATTATGCCTCAAAGTGATTTTGAACTATGTTTTGTCGGGATAACCGATACGAGTCATGGGTAACCGCTAGTTTCTAATAAATTGCAGTCATAATTTTGTTTTCATTTGTCCAGAACTATAAGAAACGAAATGTTCGTAATTATATATGGCCACTGTGATAATAGTATTGCGATGCGTATTCAAATAATTATCATTATAGTATTTAAAGGACCAAGGACGGCAACAATGGTCACAAACAGCATTATCTGTAGCTTTGTTATTATTCATAATTAGACTAAAGGAAAATTTAAGTATATAAATAACTTGCCCAGAAGACTGGCAGCATGGCCACGTTGTATGACAATACGTATTCTTTGCGCTAAAAAGAAACCAGCCTTTTGGTCACGAGAAGCATCGAACATACGAGTCGCAAACTTCCGAAAGAGATTGCGAGCACTCGGACCCCATGTCCCTAAAGGAAATGAATGTAAGTATGATGATAGAACTTGTTAAGAAGGATCTATCAATTTACTAAATTGTTTATAACGTGCAGTCATTCTTAAGAGGATTTGGACAGTCTATTGAGAAAAGCATATAAAAATGTGTTCTATATAAATCAAAACATGAATACCTAACAAAATAGTTAAAAACACACTTTGAATATAATCAAATAATTGAAAACCGATCTATTCAGTATTCATTTCAATAATGCCAGCACGTATTACTTAAAAACAGCAAAACCTAGCAAACAAACTATTTAAAACAGGTCAAACAATGACTAAAGTGAAGCCATGGTAAAACTTCATTTTCCCCGGTACATTATACGCAAGTTAAATCGACGTTATTGAGACTGCTGAAAGCATTTTTCCTTTCCTTTCCATTCTTCCCATTTACCTCTACGTTCACTTCCCTACTCTTTTCTTTTCCCTTTCATCGTGTACCTGTGCTAAGTGTAAGCGTTTACAGGCACAATAACCGCTTACCATCTATTAGAACATGTAGTTATCCCTGCCCTTATGTCATCCACCTCTATACATTCCTGTCAAATTTCAGCTCCTCAGTCACTTTTCCTTGCCATATCCTCTTTTATGTATTCCATTCACCTTTTCTTGGGCCTACCTCTACTCCTAAAGCCCTCTTCATTCATACTTTTTGAACCTTTTTAACATAATTCCATTGATCTCATGATACTCATGATATGTCTCCAATAGTAGAAAAAGAATGTAGTGTTATCGAATTCTTTTGGAATGTGGGGTTTTTTTTTAATGTATGATAGGCTCACGTTTGACCTCTATCTCACCTGGTCGTAAGTGACGATGTGGTCTACGATGGAACACGTTTGCCTAGAAGGAACCTATTCACTCGAGAGTTGAAGATTCCGAGGTTATAGCTTTCCGGAAACACAGACTGAGGCAAACAGATGTTAACCGAATATTCGAACATTCAGCATACGGGCAATGTCAATGTCCGACTTATCGAAATATTCTGCGTGTTAGCATCAATATTCCTGAGAGAATCATTGTTCTCGATACTAATGCAATAAATATAGTTTATCATGATTATTTCCGACCTCATTTCTCAATAGAATATAATATATCACGTTTACTTATGTAATATAATAATCTTTATTGAGCAAGAACAATACAAGCAAATATAAAATTGGGTCGATAATAGCTGCTAAAGTGTACACTGTGGCGCAGTCATGAACGCCGCTCCCCTAATAGGACTTCAAACCTACGATATCGATAATACAATAGAGAATACATGTCGTGATAATATTACAAACTTGCGGTTCCCGTAATATTCTGCTTTGTTAGTATATTCATGATATTGATGTAAGCGATCCAACTTCAGTAACGGGAGAAATCAATATTTAAGATTCTGGTCTGCCAATAAATTGCTGACTTAATATCAACTTTTACATAGCAGTTTACTCACTCGTTTCTTTATACCATACTTTTTTTTCTTCTTTTGTATTTTAATTTTTCCTTCAATTTCGCTATTGGAAAATGTTTGGATACAAAGTGCAGGTATACGAAGGTTTTAAGAGTTTTTTTCGTCTCCAGTTACTTCAGTCGACTAGCAGCAATTATTGTTATCAATATTTGTTAATTTCTATTTTTTGTTATGAATTGCTATTTAACATTATTCCTTAGCCTTAAATGGCAAATTTGTTTTTTTTTATCCATATGTAACCAGACCATTAACCATTCTTCCATATTTAAATTATTTGTTCGAATAGTTAAATTCAAAGAACAATAAATACCTGAATAGAGATAACAATATAACCATGTTAAATAAATTGGTTCTCCACTTTAAGTAGATGAATAAACTTGTTTATAAATTTTATTTCAGAATCTCAGTCCGTATCAAAATTATACCAATGGGCTTCGTAAATAGTCAATGAACTAATATTCAAATGGTTTCATATGCTTATCCCAATTATGTTCTCTATACAAACGATGCAGTAAGGATTGAAATCAGGTTAATCATATTAATTAGTATTTTAATATGGGTAATCTTTATTCCGCGTGTAACCAATATGCTAATCGTTTGAATAATTTGGCATTATTGTTTAAACCTTATCCCACTAATAATAATTAGATATAATTATTTTCTAAATATTATATCTATCGGTACACAATGATACACGAAGATGTTTTTATATGCAAACAGATTGCTGGCATCGGGCACGTGAACTCATTTGGATTAATCTACCATGATTTTATGTATGAAACCAATTCTACTGCAAAATCGTTGACCACTGCATATGGAGTATTTGCTATTATGTTAGCTATTGGAGGTAAACACAGTACTTTGTATTTCTATTGATTTTTTATTTTTCTGTATAATGTAATATTATGCAATAAAGCACATGATTACTTTATTTTCGAATTTATGATATTTTCTCAGTTGTATAGATAAATTATTACTAGTGCATACAATTTTTTTATTGAAATAAATGTAAATAGTAATTATTTGTCATGGTTGTTCAGTCGTTAAAATATAATATGATATTTGTATGTTTATAATTTACAGGTATAATACTCAACAATATACATAAAAAGTTTTCATTAAGAGTTGGAGGACTTATTGGAGCTGTGTTACTAACAATAGGATCTTTTTCAACTATATTTATTACTAATACGAATCAACTTCCATTTACTTTTGGGATTCTTGAAGGAATTGGATTCGGAATGGTTATACCGGTGTGTTATTCAACTTTGAATTACTATTTTGTAAAGAACAGAACTACAGTTATGAGTCTCTGTAAGGCAGCACAGGGAATAATACTAATGTGGTATCCTCAACTGCTAAAGAGGATGATATCAAAATATGGATTCAGAGGCACTTTATTGGTGATAGCCGGTATTTCGTTACATGTGTACCCAGGAATGCTGGTTATGCGAACCGATGAAGTAAAACGAAGGAAAATTAAAACAGCAAGTATTTTTATTTAGCAAATTATGTCTCTTGTTAATCAATTTTTTATGACAATTAACTTAATTTATACTTTGTAGATACTAATATAGAAACAGGAAAAAATAATGATGAAGGCGATGATCTTCTGAGTGTGAAAAATAATATTGATTCTCCTGTAGTAAAGTATAGTTCAAGTAAGAAGCTATCTGAAAAAATAAGGTGAAAATATATCATTTCTATAATGATTTTGACATCAAAATTTAAATATTCATTTGTTTAATCATTACTTTTTTGTAACTGTAGAGTAGCTATATGTATTAATATGCATATTGCCTATTAAGAACTTTTTCATCTTAACATTTAAGCTTTTTTTCGATAAAATTCATAGCAATAAACTTAATTAATCTTTTCAGTGATAAACTGATGGACGTTCTTAACATAAAGATCTTGAAAGATGTTATTTACTGTAACATATGTTTAGGACAAAGTTTTGTCAATTTCTCAGATCTGACTTTCTTCATGCTACAACCATTGTTGTTGTTTCAGTATGGTTATGACCAGGTATTTATGTTTATTTATATTTGTACTATCCTAATTGGTACAATATATCATCTTATTTTTAAAAACAATAGTTGTTTATACTAAAATTTCATCATAGTTTATTTTATCAACTAATCGATTGATTAGATCTACCAATTTATTACTACTATTATGTTTACTATACCTACTGATAAATTACTTTATGAAGTACCTACTGGGTTTGTATTTTTAAGTAATATTATCAATGTGAAATCATAAAACAATAGTAATCGTGTATCATACAGAGTCGAAGACTCACACACAACTCTCAACAAGGGCAAAATGGTATGATTCGGTATCGTATTTGTACCACTAATCTCACCTACTATCAATGGTTATGTTAGCAATAATTTTGCCCCGTCGGCAAAAGGCCTTTTGAAGTAGACCGAGTTCTCATCGTCTCTTAAGGCATGAGTACACTGTCTTTCTTACTGCTAAACAGAGTTACGGATTGATGAGTGAAAATTTGAATAGTGGGTGAATCACCATCAATAGTGGATTCAACCAAAATTAATATCTTTTGTAAATATTTTATTTTTTACTACACCAAGTCCATTTTTCTATTCGTAATCGGAAACGGTTACTAGTTACAATAAATAAGGGTATGTCCCAGATTGTGTCCATGACTTGCAAACCCAGAACATTACCCAGAAATACTTCTCAAAAGAAAGAGAAGAAGCGTTGCTACTTTTTCTACGAAACACCACGAGAAGCGGCACGACATTTTTGATAAGTCTGTAAATGACAGGATTGTAGGCATTTAAAATAATTAGTTTTGTGGTATTTTTTTTTCATGTTAATGGAGTGGATTTTGTATTTCAGGCTGATATAGCAATGTGTATATCGATTGGTGCCGCGGCTGACCTTATTGGGCGTTGTGTATTAGCGCTCATAAGCAGTATGGCTAATATAAATACGAGATGGTTGTATTACATGGCAACCTTTTTCACATTTATTATCAGAGTCAGTATGTATATCTCTACATTATAAATAGATAAATTCAATACTAATAAGATAAGACAATATACATATGAGAGAGATCTCATTTATCTTGTGATTACAAATATTGTTTAATAGGTATATTTTCTTATATTATTAGTGTTGACTGTATCTACTTTATCTTATAAACATCATTAATTTCCTAAGTATAACTTTCAAACAATGGTTATAACACACCTTATTTGTACAAACGTAGTAACAACCAAGTTATTTATTTATTATTATATGTAATCATATATGTAAACATATGTATATGTATAAGTGCATTAATAATATAAGTAAGTTTTATGACTTTATTTCGGTCATAAACATACACACACCATCAGTAGGCCATTGGTATATGTATAAGTGTAAATTAAATTCAAAAGGACATTTCGACACTAATTAATAAATCGGACTTATACCTTAATACTTTAGACTTAAAGGAGATATCATGGCGCTAGTGTATTATATACTAATAGTCTACTGATGGTGTGTGTATGTTTATGACCGAAATAAAGTCATAAAACTTACTTATAAGATTAATGCAATTACTTCTTCATACTGTAATGGCTCAATGGTTTGGAAAAACAAATTGCAGAGAGATATTAATAGAAATATAATCCTGTAAATCTTACAGCTATGCTACAAATCACGGAATATGTATGGATGGCAACAGTGACAGGTGTTTTAGGGGTACTTCGGGCCTGGCTTCACGTGGCTAGTCCATTACTTATTTCAAATCATGTTCCTCACGACGACTTCCCTGGTGCATATGCGCTCTCTATGCTCGCTGCTGGTACTATCAATGTAACATTTTCTCCACTTATTGGTAAGGATACTATTATGCTCATAGTAATTATCGTGACGTTATAGAGTTGGAGTTTTAGATACAGTTAGTACTATTATTTGGTTTGTGTCTGAAAATCGAACTCACGTTTTGCATGTGTCACAAGCACTTTATATATGAGACAGACTTGAAATATCTCGGGATCAAACTCACAAACAGTGGCAATGTCAAAATTCATTATTCAGGCATTATCCATTCTGAAATAATGTATTCAGCCTTATTACAAAGTCAGTAACGCTTATAAAGTTCAGTAGAATCTGTGAGAGAAGAACACGGTATTCAATAAATTATGTTCATGAGATGGACACCATCATGTTATAAGTAACGTATGTACATTTTAAATTCCGTTACACTGGCCGTGGTCACAGGGAACGGCTAGCGCAATAACAGGCAGACTACAGCCAGTGTAACCAGGTTCGAGTGCTCCATGTCCAAGGCTGACAACGGCCAGATAAGTGTTGGTAATAGGCAGATCGTGTAACGTGTAATATAATCACACGTTGGTTTCCGTGCACATTGTAATTGTATATTACCTATATGGAATAGGGAAGTTTATTTATAATAAGACCAAGGCAATAAAAACCACGTTCATTATTTTTTAATAGCGAAGTTACAGCATTAACGTTGCGTTGTTAGAATGCAAGACGATAAGTCATTAAAATATTAGAGTCACCAATGATATGCGAGTCTAAGTGTGTGATTTTTATAAAAATCCTAGAAATATTGTGAGCCTTCCTTAAGCAAATTTAAACTAATTGGACTCCTTTAAACTAAAAGGTTCCAAACCACACAAACCTCATTCCGAAATAATTGGCTTTTGAGCTCATTGCTGTATTTGCATGTTACAATTCTTTGGTTTAAGATTATTATGATTTTTATTGATTCAATGGCCATAATTCTTGTAAAAAACCTTGAAATTTCTTTTTAACACTCAGTTCTTTGCTGTTCTGATTAAAGTGATTTCTTATGAACAAATAATGTGGAGTCTTCGTGTGATTAAAATATATTTTAGATTTAGACTGGAAAAAGATAACATCTAGGCCGGGGCTTGAACCCGCGACCAGTTACGGTAGATGGCTCCAGCGTCGCCCCGAGACGTATATAATATATCAGAGAATTTCGAATATCTGGGACGTGTCTAGGTAGCTCAGTTGATCAGAGTATACCCCTTGTAAGGGACTGCTCGCGGGTTCAAGTCCCGTCTCAATTGTTCTTTTCTGATCTAAATCTATAGGAAAAGTTAGCATAACTAATTGCTTCAAAATTTCATAAAATATATTTTGTTTCGAGACAGTTTACTTTGCATCTTTCCTTCACCAAGACGCTTCCTCATATAACAGATTACCCCCAAAGTCTTGTAACACATAGAAAAATCCTTCGCCGCTTTGACCCTGGAACACACCAACTCAGACTATTCCAACTTTCATGCAGCGGTTGAAAGTGGTTTTGTATGGCTCTGGCTCTTTAAGCGGTACGCTGAACAAGTCTGGAGAGGATTTGGACACATGCAATTTTTTAAAGACAGCTTTATTCACTCTAATCTCCTACTGGACTGTGTCATTCCACCACCAAGTGTGCTTTTGGCAACGGCACACTTGTAACTGAGACAAACTTCTGGCACGGGACTCCATCAAGCAGCCACCATTTGATTCGGCGCTCGCAGTGCTTGATGCGTTTGTCTTTGGGCTTCATGCAAAAATCCAAGAAGATGATGTTGTATAGTGAGATTCTCTTCGTGTATAACCTTGTAGTTGGCCATTTTGCTGATGTTATGTCTCCTAGTGGGCAGGAAAACGATCAGAGTAGCGCACGCCGTGTGACTGTAGGTGATAATATGTTCGGATTCCTTTTTGAAATATATGTTCATAATAGCAAGAATAGCAGCCGCACACATCCTAAGGATGTACTCACCTTCCGCGTTGCGACCAACTTAACTTACTTCCGTGGTTTGACAACAGTAGTTTGAATTATTTTAGCAAAAACAAACATATGCATTTAAAAAACTTCTTAGACATGACAGTTTTAGGATCATACGGCTTTTCTTTTATTATTAACATAGTGTTAATGTAGTGTGAATATAAAATAACATCAAATAAATTTCGATAGAATCCGTTAAAAATAGTTTTATTTCAATGTGTGACATCGCGTAAACTTCCACCAATATCATAGTGTTATGAGTCTTTGCTTATGTTAAAATAAAATTGGTGAGGTTGTGGTCTGGATTCTTTTTATATAGTAATATTAAGCATTTAGCACAAATAATATTATGTTTTCAGGGTTATTGAAAGACGTCTACCAAGACTACGTGCCAGCTTTCTACGCTCTGACAGCGTGCTGCTTACCGTGTCTTATGTTATGGCCAATAGAATATTTGATTAAAAAGTGATATATTTTGCATTATCTACATACTCAAAAGAATTAAAATAGTTCAAAATATTTATAAAATAAAAATTTAGGGCACCCACCCACCAGTGCTGGGGCCTCACCGCATCTTTTAACCCGAACGGTGCCAATAGTTAATCTTATTGTTGCCATTATGCCCAGGTTTAAAAAATGAGGCAACTCGAAATAATATTCAGCATTACCCATTATTAAACGATTGGTTTGGCATGTTATCACAAGTGTAGAGCTTAACTTAATTAATTAACTATTTAACTTATTTTTTTTCTTTTCTCATGAGTATAATATTTTAGTTTATTACTTTTCCGCATATAACTTTAGTATACAACTGTTACATACCTATTTGCACCATTCAATATGCTTATATGCTTGTACTTTCCGTTGTAATTCGATGAGTGAATAAAACAGGTATAGTTTGTTTTCAGATATTGTATAACGCACTAATGAGAACTGTTAAAACTTTCTGTTTTCCTGATAAAGAATAATATAATAAATAAATAGGTAATAATTTATTATTTAAAATTTAGACTATAACTGCATACTGGTGGTACTTATAAAATAAATTAAAAATTAAAAAATGATTATTTGAACCAAGTACACATTTTAGACAGATATTGACAACTCTAAAGTCAAGCAGAAAGGAACGTTGAACATACTGTATTCCATACTAAGCTAATGCATGTATAAGGGAAGACAGCAGACAGCACTTATAAGTACATAATTATTTTCTCTGCGTGAATTAGCTGAGTTTTTAAAACTTTTCTATATTGAAATACATGCAACTACTTGTCATCAACTGGAATATGGGCGCATTTGTTACAAGTGTGTGCCTTTCAATAGCAATTCATTGAGGGTTGAAATTCACAAACTGGGGGTGTATGGTGGGGTACTCTATTATTATTATTAATATATAAATTTTAGTGTAAGTAGATTTATGTTAAGGAACAGTAAGTAATAAAAACGTTATGAAAAAAAATGTTCCTTTTATGATTTTGATTGCAATATCGCCTTCCATGCATGCAATATTCCAACAAAACTTGTTCCATGGATTACAAGAACAAGCATTGTTTACAGTAATCGTGATCTAAATTTGAAAGAATAACCAATATTGACCATTTTAATTTCCCTCCAAGATCTTTTTTGACTTGCCTACCTACCTACCTACCACCTGGGATCCCAGGTGGTTACGGAAGTGTGATTGTGGACGTACTGGATAAAGGCTTTTAGGCCGCCTTCACATTACGTCGCAAGCAGTGCGGCAGCAGCGCGGCAGCCGCGCGACAGCAGCGGATGCCTTCTCATTACAAATACAGCCGCGCGACTCAGGGTGGCCAGTTCATTTCTACAATGGACTCCAAAGAGGAAACGTCACTGTTGCTCCTGCTTTTGTTGGTTCTCCTTCGGCGCCATCGACGTCGCATTCATAAAAAAAAAGAATTTGCTGGATTGATCCTTTGTTTCGAAATCGACATGTGAATAGTGATTATGTAACAGTATTCAAAGTGTTGAAATATGGTAGTAATAAAAAATACTTTAATTACGTCCGAATGTCAAAAAAGTCTTTTGGTGAATTATTATGTCTTCTTAAGAAGTATTCAGGTTTTATTACTGAAATTTGGAATAAACAATTCACATACTTCATTCCAGTTTTTCTTTTTTATGGTCCTGTTGCTATAATCATCGGTCCTCGAATCCCACAAAGCAGGACGTGTTTGAACTTGAATCATAAATTGTTCTGTGTCAAATTCGCTCATTGTGAAATAATGCTCTACGGTATGTACGATTGCAACACTGGCTCGAAGCCGACTGACCGCACGCGGCTGCCGCGCTGCCGTCCACTATGGACAATCAAGTGTCGCGCGGCTGTCGCGCGGCTGACGCGCTGCTCTTTTTAGTATGGAAATAGCCGCCGGTGAACAGCGCGTCTGTCGCGCTGCTATAGTCGCGCTGCTGCCGCACTACTTGCGACGTAATGTGAAGGAGGCCTTATATCCTAACAAAGCAAAAAATAGGCAACTCACTTGTAAGCTGGTACACCTGCTGACTGACGGCCGACGCTCTGGCACAGGCTTTCATCTCAAGGGTGGGAAATCACATGGCATTAGCTCCCATAAAAGCAGTATACCTCAAAACTAAAGAAGGAGTAAGCAGACCCCGTTGTGCTAACCTCGGATACAACCGGAAACCGCGTCGTTAAGATGATTATGATGATGATGGAGTAACAGTTTAGTGAAGGTAATTTAACCCTTTGCACCCAGTTGTTAAAGATAATTACGGAAACTAGTGTGAATTTGAACTTGGGTGTTATGTTAGCTAATAAACTTTCCTGGATTATGCATCTCATGACGATAACAGCTAGAGTTAGAAAACTAGTTTACATCTTCAAAAACTTGCGCACCGTGGCCACTAGTACACTATTGATACACACTTACCAGGTATTGTGCGAATGCATTATCAGATATTGCATCTGCATATGGGGCGGGGCAGCTAAAACTCATTTGATCGAGGCAGAACGAGCACAGCGTACGTTACTTAAAGTTCTGTTATACTTACCGTATCGGCACCCCACTTGTTTAGTGTACGATCTGACGGGTGTATTGTCTGTGAGAAAGATATTTGTGAAGGAAATGCTACGAAGATATCACAAACGAGCTGTTCCTCTATTACCTAGTATGCAAAAGCGTAGAGAACGATGCCCTGTGCTTCGTACTAAATCTACATTTGCACAAAGGTACAATTTTTTAGCTCCTCACACGTATAATAAATGTGAAAAGGTTCATAAAGTACGTAAATTCAATAATAAAAAAATTTAAAGTATTGTTACTGAATGGCTAACACGCACACACACACACACACACTCACCCTCACACACACATTCACATACACGCATGTAAGCATGATTAGCTATAATTGTAAGCTTAAAATTTTAGTATACATATTAATTCTATAAATGAATTAAATAGAATTTAGTTATATCATAAGGATGTTAGTTACATAGAATATTCAATCTGAATCAATCTGGATGTAAAACTATTGTCACTTTAGTAGTGGGGAGGGCACTGACACCTGCAACACCGTTTCTACTAGCGCAGGTGTGAGGGACTCCCATAATGTAATGAATTTAATTTATGTCCATAAATAAAATAATTATTTTTTTTATACCACTCAGTTGGCAGACAAGCTCACGGCCCACCTGATGGGAAGCGGTTACCGTGGCCTATGGACGTGCGCAACACCAGGGGCGTCACACTCGCGCTGCGGACCCTGCAAAAACCTTCTAATGCCCTTCTTGAAGAACCCCATATTATTCCCTTTATTACATTTAAAATACATATAAATTATACATAATACATTCTATATAAAATAAAATAAATATATTTAAAAATATAAAAAATTGTGGCCCACCGGCATCGGGTACAGGGACCAAGATACCGGTGGTTAGGGCTCCAGAGAAAGGAACCTCCTCACAATACGTGCCGTGTCGAGGAGTACCGCTTTCTGCATCAAGCCCTTGATCCAACTGCCTAACGCGAGCCTCTAGATGTTGGTCGAGGCTCTTATTATTATTATTATGCAAAAAAAAAGAATTACGGAAAGTGTGAATGTATGGTATTCACACTTTCCGTGATTACCAAAAACGATTTGGCATATTGCTCATTCGGCTGTATGATTACGTAATTTCGTATGATATGAAATTTCGTTCGTGATTGTTCAGAAAAAGCACTTAAAAGGACCTATTTTCTTAGGAATTAAATATTTTACTGGTGACTTAAATGTGTGTTTCTAATGGAAAATAATACCTATGTATACATTTTTGTTGTGCTATTTCGTGCAGTTTTCACAGAGGCAATAAACTATCCATTTTTCGAAAAAAAAGTTCTTATAAACAAGCTTTTATTATAAAAATCAGTTGTGGTAAAACCACAATAACAATTTTATGCAAGGTTTATGCTGTTTTCAAAAGCTTGTATAAGGCAAGATTTCTCACAAAACCCTTGCACAAAATTATTATTTTCGTTTTATAGTTACGTAGTACACTAGTAGCGCTGTACCGCTCATTCGTACGCCGAGCGCACATTCCTAGGTAGCGATACATCGGTACCGGTCAAACTATAGTACAATTGATTCTTTTATTAAAAGCTTGTTTCCGAAAACGTCTATTATTTATTTTATTTTTACCTTTTTAGTTGTAGTAATGTCATATAGCAACAGAGTTCTGGTGTCTTAATTAGTTCCAGACCACCTACTGTATCCATCCTTAGATCTTGGATATCATGTAGCAACAGATTGTTTATCAAGACAAACAAATGAGTCCAAACTTGATAGGTTTAACTTGTTTAATTTAGGAGTTCCTATGCCCACCTTCTTAAACCATCATCAGACCGGCTCCATGGTAACATATTACTGCATTGTCATCCAAACCGAATGTGTATGTAAAATTTCAGCTCAATCGATTGAGGATAACTGCTTCAAAATTCAGTTGCAAGATTTGACCCGAACTAACATTATCTAAATACATACATACATAAAGAGCAAGTTATATAAAAACTGGTGAAAAAGGGGCTTTCTTGTTAAAAAAACTTTTAACGCAATCATTTTTATTAAGCTTCTGTAGAAGTATTGTTAACATTACGTGTATGTAATGGTGACCCTCTTTCCTGAGACTTTACCTTCAGCTTACCATCAGGCGAGGTGAAGTCAAATTGACATGATCTAAATATAACAAAAAAAAAAGTATAGCTCAGAAAAACTTTCCTATGTAAAATACAAAGAAAAAAGCAGATATTTTTAGTTTATCAATTTATATTTTATTTATTATTTTTATCGAGCAGACGCGACAAAACGTTTTTCCCGAGTGCAGCACCTCCTACAGGGTTAATAATTAATTAACATAATATTTTATGGAAATAAAACTATTTTTAACGGATTCTATCGCGGTTTATTTGATGTTATTTTATATTTTACATTGATCCCTGAAAAATAGTTTTATTTCAATGTGTAACATTCGCGTAAACTTCCGACAATATAATATTTTATGCCTATAACCTTTATTATGCATAATAACATAATTATATTATGCCTATAACCTTTACAAAATAATGCAAGTAATAAGTTGTCACTGTCAAATCAATAAAACGGCGGCAGTGTAGAAAATACGAACAAGCAAACAAACAAGTATTGTATTATATATACAACCATGTGTGTATTATATATATATATATTACAAACAAATAAATATTGCTTACAATATATCTTCAATTACGTCATTGTTTCATTGAACAACTAATATTATGGCAGCAATTTAATCTTTTCAAACTTGAGACACTTCTATTAATAGTTTCCTCGCGATTTTGTTTGCGCATATCGCAGCGAAAGGTTTCAGGTAAAAATATTAGGGTACTTTTTCAGAATTAGGGTTGTATTACGTGGCACTGAGAGAGCCTCATTATTAACCTTGAACGTTCGGGTGCTTTAGAAAAACCTTCAGCCCACCTTAGACTACATCAATCTTTTTGATGCTTTATTATTACTTACCCTTTTTGTTGTTAATCGGTTTTAAACGTGCGCATGTTGGTGAGTTGTGATAGCTATGTCTGTTATATTTTTGTAAACTTTGAGTTCCGGCAGTATTATACAGTTTTTTTTTAATAAAGATGCACGCATAAAATTAATAATTACTATGGGTACAGCGATACATCTAAACTGAATATAGCTCGTAATATGGATTCTAGAACGCGGGTACACATTCTTAGATAAATTTTGTCCCCTGATGATGTCAAGTAGCGTAATGACTAATGACATAAAGCTTAGATCAATGACTGAACCCTTTATCGTGAAGCTGCATCAATCCTACCCAGATGACTTAATGTACTCTTCGAGGCATGAACAGTATTGATGAGGTGTGTTGTGGTTTCTGTAATCTGTGACCTATTCATGTACCGGCCTTTGGCAATATTGCTTAACTATGTTATTCACTTGGCTTTCTGATTTATGCATTAAGGGTCTATCAGTGAAAATTACGCACAAAATGAGGGAAAAAATTAATCTACTGTGTGTCACTAAAACATTAGTAAAAATATGTACGTGTCCCAACCCACGTTTAAATAAACTATAAATTTCTAGGCTTTCACGGCCGGAGTTGCATGTAGAATATACTGCTTAGGGGGTGTTTGGCCATGGTCCATAGGAAACTTGTGTTCCATTGTGTGTGTGGAACACAAGTTTCCTATGGACCACAACCAAACAGCTCGGAACCAGTATATTCTACATTTAAATAAGCTGTTAGGTAATTTACGGGTTTCAGTGCATTCTGGGTTTGTGTTCTTTACGTAGTTTCAGACTGCAGACGGTAGGTATTTAAGTTTTACTTCGAAAATATCTTAACTGAGGAATATGTATATATCAGCAAGTAGTTGATGACCTAGCTAGCAACGGAGCAGAAGGCGAAACCATACTGATGACGAATTGCAATGATTCCAGCCAATAGCAGCAAAATCCATAAACGAGGCTTGTTTTTACAAAAAGGAATATAGATACAAAAAATACTACTGTTGAAAAAATATAACTTGAAAACAAAGCTTAAAAGAAAGAAAATAAAATGTAACGATCGGACTTTTGCAAAGAAACATACTTCACAGAACTAATTCAACGTTTACATAAAAATAACCTCAATCCATACTTGAAGTTGTACGTAAGCGGATTATCGAGGCATCTTGAAATGCATGGAGGAGTCGGCTAAAAGGGAACTCGGTAAAATTTATTCATAGGTTTGAGGGAACTTAGTTTGCGCATTTCCGTTAGATTGGAATCAGGAATGTGCTAAGCTTTTATTTAAAGATTTCTTGACATTGATTCTATGCATGTTGTTTTAGTCTCAATATTTCTATCTATATAATTAAAAAATAATAATAATAAATTATTGTGGTAACAACATTACCTCCTACTATCCTACGTCCTATTCCTACTAATATTATAAATGTGAAAGCTTGTGAAGATGTTTAGATGTTTGCACGTTAGTAACTCAATCACGCTCTAACAGCTGAACGGATCTGACTGAAATTTTATACAGGAATAGGTTATAGTCGAAATCGCACATAGGCTCGCATTTTATCTCTGGAATAGGTTCCCATGGGAAGCGGGAACGGGATCAGGATATAAATTCGAATTATTGTATTATGGTAATAGGTCACTATACTATAAGCTCATTAATGGAAAGCGTTGGCACATGTTATACCCCACCCTACATTAGTACATGTGCCAAAGTAACATTTTTTTTTAATTTTTAAAGAAATAAGCAGTACCATTGTACTATACTTTCCATTCAACGAGGTACTCTATATCCATAGATTATAATGATATTATTGTGTGTGCATAAATTTTAAATAAAATAAATAAAAAGAGTAATAAATCAATTTGATTTGATTTAAATGATTAAAATACAGTTTTAAATCTAATTATGTTCTTGCAATTAAGATTTATACGATGTTTCAGTTCTATGCATTCCTAAGACTGCACTATATAAGCTGATACGGCTTAGTGTCACCACCCTAACTTCATTACTATTTGAAACACTCTCTGAATATTCTAAGACCGGAAGCTTATGAAATCTGGAATGCCTGCCTGGAGGTTGCTAAACTCGATTAAGTATAGATGATAAACGTGAAATATTTTTGCAAAAAGCAAGTACAGAAATCCTAATAAAGTTTTTCATCAATACCTATCAGTACTTTGTGATTCTAGATCGCTGGCTGCATGCGAGCTAAAATGAGAATCGTTCAATAAGAAAATACCAAGGAGACATTCCGGTTCGATCTCCCAAAACACATTCACAAAAATCACGAAAATTAAAATATTATAAATCTGTTTTTTTTTTTTTTGGTAGGATTTCCGTGAAGATAATCAGATTATATTGGTAAAGGTAGCAAAAGATGTGTTAAGTGTAAGGACCTGTGTGAAAATAGTTGAGTTGGGAATCTTACAGAGGATCCATTTTAGGGAATCGAATCGAAGTAACTCCCATTGCGATTATAATATAATATCTGTATACCAGTTGTCACAGGTAAACCTAAGCTAACACTAAGATCATGCCATGGATCATGATAGGAACGAGACGTCGGGTCAGGTTAGGAAGAGGGTTACGTTCGGAACAATTTTTTTTTTTTTTTTAAGTTTCTAACCTAACCCGCGACCGGGTCAGGTTCGGAATAATCGAACACAACAGTGTTGTCTGCCGTATGGGACCATTCCTTCTTCGATTTCCGTGTAGTACAATAGTTTACAAGCAATCAGTGATTTTATTTTAAATCTCTTCAATGTGCTAGTAATTTGCAGTATCCTTCAGTAAATAATCTTCACAACATAAAGGCATACGGGCATACGTCCCGATCATAATTGGCGCAGTCCGTAGGATTTGTTGCAACTAAGATTAATCCCTAAGGATTAATCTTAGTTGATAGATGAGATTCATCTCATCTCATATACATCAAAAGAACATACGTCAAGAAAGGAAAAAGTACTACAATTATTGAAACCAGCACAAGAGATAAACACGTAAGCCGAGGAAGGAATCGGTAGGGAGTTGACTATAACCACCTTTCTAAGTTTTCCATATCTTCTTCATCTTCTATGCACCAGGGAAGGAATTGCCGTGAGTACAGAGTTCAAATACAAGCATTAATCTGGATCTTGAATAAAATCATCAGATCTTTATAACATGTTACTAAGGCGCTAGGCATTATGACTTGATCGTTAACTTCTAGGGACTCTTACAAACCTTAAACGTTGTATAAGTCAGTGGGCATTTTTACTTTCTGATCGCTACGCGGTGACAATGTTATGTTAATAGGCGTGAATTTTTTATTACCCTGATGCTTGAATTTTATAGGTAAAACCGTATTTTCCGTAACTAACAGTGCTTTATCTATATTTATTATCGTTTTTAACTCGGAAAACAAATCCATACCAATTAATCCGTCATACGAATATTCAATATCATATACACAAAGTTTAACTTTTATGTTTGAATTAAATATATCAAAATTTTTAATATAAATGTCTTCATTATGCTGGCTAGATGCGTGTGTGCTGAGAAATTTGAAATGGCTCAAATAATTTGTATTCGTTGAAATAATCATTTGTTAGTTTATTGCTAATGAAAAACTTTGTGCTACCCGTGTCTATCATGAATTTAGCAGTTTCTAAATTAGGGATTATGATATATGGTAATCTCGAGATATCTTTTACTTCTGTGTAGATGTTGAGGCTTCTATGAGAAAATTTTCGTTACCATTACTACTGTTACTATAGAATGCTAATACTGCGTTGTGCTTGGTGTTTGTTGTGCTTGCGTTGATCTTGATTGATCTGTATTTGTATAGTGATAGTTTACTTGGGATTTATGCGTTGATGTATCCCGTGGATAAAATCTAGTAAAATTATTTGGGTTATAATTCTGTCTTGGTCGATAAAATGCATTCACATTGGGTTGGGTTTGTTGGTTATAATTATAACTTTGTTGAGGTATCAGAGGTTGATTTTGTTGATTGTAATATGGTTGTTGATTGTAATTTTGTTGGGGCTGAGGTAAAGATGGAGGTTGATTTCGAGGTGGTTGAGGCCATTGGTTTGGAACTGGATGCCTAGGATTATTAGATTTTACCATATGAGGCATTTGCTTTTTATTCCTGTTATACAATTTTTGAGGCTTCTTCCAAAGTTTCTGGAGATTTTAATTTTACTATCCTTATCATTTCCTCTGGTAAGTTTTACAAGAAAATGGTGAATGCCTCTCTATCATAGATTTTGGTCTTGCACTCTTTTGGGTTTTCGTCAGTTTAATTTACATAGGAGATGACTTCTCCGCAGAACTCCGAAGAACCGCTCTTCTTGTTCAGATTTCTATTGTTTAACGTGTATGCACAAGATTATAATATACAACAATGATTAATTAAACATATACACAAGAATAAAATCACATAAAAATAAAAGTTCAGAATAAAGCTGTACCAAGAATTCCTCGTCGCACTGCAGAGTCTCGCAGATATACAGTTCTTGACAATGTCGAACGCAGAATCGTGGAAGTGATCTGATAATTTTATTGACGATCCAGATTAATGCACGTATTTGAACTCTGTACTCACGGCAATTTCTCCCATGGTGCATAGAAAATGAAGAAGATACGGAAAATTAAGGAAGGTAGTTATAGTCAACTCCCTACCGATTACTTCCTCGGCTTACGTATTTCTCTCTTGTACTGGTTTCAATAATTGTAGTACTTTTTCTTTTCTTGACGTATGTTCTTTTGATGTATGTCGCACAAACCTTGAGACGGACCTAAGGATTAACCTTAGTTGCAACAGATCCTACCGACTGCGCCAATTATGATCGGGACGTATGCTCTCTTTATGTTGTGACTTCTTCTTGAAGATTACTAGCACGTTGAAGTGATTTAAAATAAAATGATTGCTTGTTCACTATGTGTATATATATATTAATTAAAAGTAAATTATTGTACTACACGAAGCTCGAAGAAGGAATGGTCCTGAAGACTACGCAGGGTCTTTTATATACGGTAGATAACACTGTTGTGTTACTGTGTTGCAATTTCTTATAAAAGTCGTAAAACTATTATATATAAAATCATAATTTGGTAGGTCTTTTTGATAAATACTAATTTTGTACAATACGTAACGTATGAATTCACGAACAGAAATAAATTATAATTGACGTAGCTGTAGTCTAAATATAAATATTATGACGGGCTTTAGGGTTGTAAAAACAGAAACGTCCTTTCGCATGTCAATCTAAGAGTGAAAGGCTGACAGGATAAGGGCGTCATTGATAATATATTTAAAGATGAGAGTGCTATGAATAAAATTATCTATTCTATACATATAACAAAATCATAACGAAGCTCTACATTCAATATTTAAAAAAAAATTGCTATGTGCCATACTGACGAATATGTGTTGTTTAGTATTTTTGTGTTTGTCCGCCAGGATCAATGTTCGAGCATCACGTGAAAACAATTCAACAGGGTTAGCTGAAACTACACGAACATTTTCCAAGAGTCTGGTCATAAACTTGGCTATATATTAGTGTCATCTACTTGGTGTTTTGTGGGTCACTGTACGGGAGTTACAGTACTGGAAATGTGGGTGGGATTTGCTTCATCTTTCCGGAGCTAACGGTGAGATGGGCATGTCGGAGTCGAACCGACTAAAACCGCACGTTGTTTCACTACGTCTGCCTGTGTGGCAAAGAAACCAGTAATGCTTTAGAGAGGTTACCCCTGAAACCCCGACCGACCTCAGCAACCTTGACGTGTTTTTTGGGAATCAAATATCTTTTCTTTTTTTTTTTCGTGCGGATATCCCTTCGGATACCCCCTCAACACAATTGCAAACACAATAATATAGTAATTCATCTGGCAGTCGATTAAAGAAAACACGTGAAATGATTTGCCACGTAAACTGCTTAAATATGACGTCACGTGTCACAAACGTCATGTACGTCAGCAACTCAGGCGCATCGACCATAGAAGACCATAGTTTTTTTTTTTTTTTTTTATATATTTGTTCTGTCAATTGACTGCACCCCGCTGGATGGTGAGAAGCTAGGGTGAAGTCCAGAAGATATGGGCCACCATCCCAGATGCTGACGATCCTAAAATGGTAGCCCCTACCTTGACGGCCTCAAAAGATGCTTTTTCACGCCCCGCTTGAAGAACCCGGGATTGTAAGAAGAAGGAAACACGTGCGCGGGCAGGGCATTCCAGCTCTTTATCGTGCGACAAAGAAAGGAAGCACCGAACCGCTGATTTCGGGACTGTATGGTTTCCACCGTGTGCGGATGGCATCGCAGTCCAGCACGATCGAAATGGAGAAGGTGGGATCAGTTGAAAGAGATCCTCAGAACACTCGCCGTGGTAGAGGCGGTAAAATACAGCCAGAGAGGCAATGTCTCTACTCAGCTGCAGAGGTTCTAGGCTATTGGTAATCTCAGGACTCCCAATGATACGGATGGCACGCCGCTGCAATCTGTCCAGAGCGTCTAATAAGTACTTTGCGGAGCCATCCCAGAGATGAGAGCAGTATTCCACGGGGCGAATTTGTGTCTTGTACAAAAGACACCGCTGCTCTCCGGCGTGAAAAACCGTCTCACCCTGTTCAGAAATCCGAGTTTTCGTGAAGTGACAGAAGCGAGTTCGAGTTTTAGTGAAAAGAAAAGGTTTTGGTTTCATGATCATTTTAAGTTTCTTACGTGTTATTATTTAAATATAATTTGTTTTTCTTGTGCCACTAAATTTAAGTAGGTATAAGTTGAAAAATGTAAAAAGTGTCTTATGAATCAAATAATAATTATAATGTGCGCTGTTTTTCATAATAAAACGTACTTTCTTTCTTTCAAATGCGCTCTCCCCTTATAAAGAAGCGAAAGCGAATAATCTTATGCGTAAAAGGTATCCAACAACTATACTAAAAAGGTTGTCACCATCGTAAAAACCAAATAAAACTATGCAATATAAGCTTTCAGTTCTTTGTCATCTTTTTAAAAATTTGCAAGCCGATAAGACGGGTTATTACAACTATTCTTATTTTTTTAAATTGCAATATTAATATTCGTTTTGTTGCAGGGATAGGCCCAAGAAAAGGTGGATGGAATGCATGAAAGAGAATATGGTGAGGAGGTGACATCTGACAGGAATGTACGGAGGAAAATGACATGTTAAATTAAACTCAACCACCTTTATGTCGGGCTTGAACCGACTAAAACCGCACGCCGTCTCGGGTCTTAAGACGCCAGGGTGTAAGGTTACCCATAGAGCATATCCCTCGCACCCCGACTGACCCTGGGCCATCTCCGATTTCGAGATGGCCCTCTTACTTGCTCTCCACTGTGCCATCTGCTAATCAGAGGGACACGTGGAAAGCTTCCGAACAGCCCTCAACAGGGCCGTTCTCGCCTCGGTCGGAGTTGGCCGTAGGCGGCAGCGTCTCTCCCGCCCTAGGAGAGAGGCGCTGCTGTCTCCGTTGCCCAGGGTGCACCGCGTGGAGGTCCCCAACCAAGCACCCCAAACTAAACCACCTCAATTTTTTTTTTTTTGTTTTTTTTTTTTTCTTGCTTTCTTAATTTAGACGTCTTTGCCCTGTTTTTGTTCCGTGGGCTTGCCTACTCCTGTGCGACCAGAAAATATAAGTAGTGGAATTAAACTCAACCACCTCAAATAATAAGGACAAGGGCAGGTAGATGAAGATACTCGTTAGCAAAAATATTCATCATCCCAGTGTTAATCCCAGAATCCAGGGTCCGCTCTCCTACGCTTTCCCTTCCTGATGTAAATTATATTGGCTTTTATGGCACTGATTGTCGTTTGACCCCTTTTTCCGTACGAAATACCACTCGGCTACCCGTGGGGGAGGTAATGTCGGACTCGAATCGACTGGCCATCTCGAGTGTGAGGTGGCTCACCTAGTTAGTCAAAGTATTATTCTATCAATTTTGTATTGCATAATATATTGTCAACACATTCCACTACTTATATTTTCTGGTCGCACAGGAGTAGGCAAGCCCACGGAACAAAAACAGGGCAAAGACGTCTAAATTAAGAAAGTAAGAAAAAAAGGAAACTTCTGATATTTTATCTGTTAAGGCTTGACAGTTAACCTAATCAACCAACTTATTTAATCTGTAAAAATATCATCAAGTAGTTATCAAATAGCCGTTCTAACATTAACAGCCACATAAATCTATAACATCTAAGCTATGTGCAATATAATTCATAACTTTTGTCAGTGTAAAGACCTACTTTACTGTTTCGTGTGCGCTCTGAACTCTATAAGGCAGTCCGTGCCCGGGCAGGCTGTATCGACCGGCGCGGCACGCTGGAGTCAAACGTCAGAAACAGGCATTGGCATTGTCAGCTCGTTTCGTCTTGTATTGTAGTTAATACTTACAAGAGTTATACTTTCCGTAACGTTTCAGACATATAATATTTAGAGAAAACAACAAAATTATAGCATTGAGTAAATTTTTACTGAATTCACAACTGGTAATTGTTGGCATTTATTTGAACTTCAGAAATATAATATAGTGCTTGGCTAATACATAAACGGTCTTATTACAAAATACGACTAACTCTAAATTCAGGTTTAAATCGCCTTTAGACCAAGGTCTAAATAAACTCGTATTACAAAAAGCGTTTTAGTGTTAATTCACAGATTATCTTTGGTCTATAGCCTATACCTGCGTGAACCCTAGTTTGAAGTTAGTTTAAGTGTAAATCAAATACGTAAAAGTTACAATTTGAAGTTAGCGTAAGATAAATTCGTGTTGCCTATTGCTCGCAATGGATATTAACGCAGTTGACTTAATGGATAATGAAGATATTGATGTCGTGGAATTATTGGTGATGCCACGCCGACCCAACAACAGATTCCAATTCTCGGTTTTTTTTTCTTTTTTTATTCTATTTTAATTATTTTATGACACTAATTTATTCATAACAAAGGGTGACTTGTCGATTGCACTGATCGCATAAGAAGGCTTCAAGGAAAATTATATTACACTCAAAAGTTAGTTTTGTTTACATCCTACATGCCATTAGATAATTTTGTATATAGTTACATAAAGCGTGAAAACTTAGTTCCCTTTAACACATCCATAGATCTTAAAAAAATAACAATGATAAAAATATTGTATTACAGAATCTATCTTCTTTCTTCTCTTATATATAAAAATGAATTGCTGTTCGTTAGTCTCGCTAAAACTCGAGAACGGCTGGACCGATTTGGCTAATTTTGGTCTTGAATTATTTGTGGAGGTCCAGAGAAGGTTTAAAAGGTGCTATCGATTGAGGCAGTACGAAGTCTGCCGGGTCAGCTAGTATAGAATAATTATAATCAACGAAATTGATTTCAATGAAAATAATATTTTGTATTGCGATTTCACCAGTTTTAGTAAAAATTATTCATTAATGACTTAAGACTTTTTTGCTTTCAATATTTTTGATCACCCATAAATTTTTAAACGGTCAACGCTCATTAAGAGATGGGAAAAAATAGGATGTTTAGAGAAAAGCTAAAAAATAATATCGTTGTATAGAAGAATATGCATTATAAGTCGCTGTCCTCGAAAAATGGTTGTCACCACAGCCTAAGCCCTCTAACTGTAAAATATATATTTAAGTCATCATCATCATTTTAGCATAATCCCGGGCTTATCAGAGGCTCGAGGCCCGCACCTCGTAGTTCGGGGTTCGTTTTTCGGATTTTGCTGCTCCACTTCGCACGCTTTTAGGTATCCATGGTGGTGGGACCATTGGCACGCTTGTTATCTTCTACGAAGCTGTACCAGCTTCATAGAGTTGTTACAAGCTTCTTGAGTCTACCCCTTCCGGGGGCCGGTGAAGGCGGCATGGCCAGACATGTATTACCCACGAAGTCTGGCGGTGGCCGTAAAACACGGTCGCACGAGCGACCGACTCTCCAACATTTTATCTGCATTTAAATCTATATGTAACTATTTACATAATATAAGGTGTCACAAAATTAGGTCTCTGAATTTTGTGAGATGACTTGGTATCGACAATTTAATTTGATTTAATTCGACGAAAAATTTGAAACAAAAAAAAATATCGGGTAAAATAAAAAAAAAAGATAAAAAATAAAAAAATAAAAATGAACAAAAAACACCACCAGCGACCAGCGTGACGTGACGTGACGAGCCCGTAACGCACGTGGTAGGCGTGCAGTCCTTCTCCTCGCAGTATTCTCCAAGCGGATGTGTGGGAAATATCTAAATCGCGACCAGCGTCACGTGTGCTCGTCGCGTCACGTGACGCTGGTCGCTGGTGGTGTTTTTTTTTCATTTTTATATTTTGTATTTTTATATTTTTTAAATTTTTTTTTATTTAACCCGATTTTTTTTTGTTTCAAGTACATATTTTGTCGATACCAAGTCATCTCACCAAATTTAGAGACCTTATTTTGTGACACCTTATATAGTATTAGAATTATATTATCGTGGCTATTGTTATAACTATAATATATTCTTTATTGTCATTCCATTCAGAGCGACATTTACTTTGAAAGTAGATATAATTTAATTACCTAAATGTCACGATCGGCCTTCACGATCAAAAAGTTTACATTATTATCTTGTCCGCCGTCGCAATTGTCTTCTACAAATTTAACAGACATTTCTCAATAACGCGATTCAGCCAAAAAAGACAACGCCATTAAGGTATTCAAAATTTTGACCTCGATTACTATACATAGCATTACAAATGAATTAATGAAACAAGTCTTAAAATAGAGGCTATGAATAGGTAAATAAACTAGGTTCCACGGGAAAGGAACAGATCATCTGAAAGAAGTAGAAAGGGATAGAGTTAATACAGCCGAGAACCATGGCGCAGAAATTAAGATAGACTTATGTTCAGTAATGGTTTGTGATAGGTAGATTGGTTAGTTATAATTCTCTTGAGTGACTGACTTGTATGGGGCCAAATGTTTATTTTTATTACTGGTACAAGTATAAGGTACTCGTACCAACACTATCTTATAATCTTGAGATCTAGCCAAGTTCAATGAAAAAGGATAAATATCACGGACCATTTAAAGCTACTTCTGATCCCTTCACAATTTTACTTTACTTTGGGTCTAGATAGCGTTGTGTAGAATGTCCTAGAAAATTTATTCATATACTATGGGACACGTCTATCAGCGTGTAGCCATGTAGCTTGTATACTTCATTTTCCACCTATGAATTTTTATGTTAAATTGTGTGTCTACATAAATAAATAAATAAAAATATTTTAATTCCTTATAAGTCGTATACCAAGTGATCAGCCACCTTCCTATGTTCCCTTGCAATACATACACAATATACATACAGTACACAAATACCATTTGATATATACCAATAATTGATCATTTAAGTACCGAAAACATACGATAATGTTATCGTATTGGTACTACATATTTGTATATACATTTCTTTAGGATGATAATGAGTCAGCTATTACGCTAACATTGCTCTCTCCAAGTTTTATTATATTTTTATAAATAAACTAGCTGTAGGCCGCGGCTCCACCCGCGTGGTATTCTGATCCCGTTCCCGCAACCCATGAGAATCTACTGCAGGGATAAAAAGTGGCCTATGTATTATTCCAGACTGTGTCCTTCGTTCCTTCGTTTGAGCGTGATTGAGTAAAAAATATCCAAACATCGAAACCTCTTCACAAACTTTTTACTTATAATAATAACTAGCGACACGCCCCGGCTTCGCACGGGTGCAATGGATGTTATTATACATATAAACCTTCCTCTTCAATCACTCTGTCTATTAAAAAAAACCGCATCAAAATCCGTTGCGTAGTTTTAAAGACTTAAGCATACATAGCAATATAGGGACAGAGAAAGCGACTTTGTTTTATACTATGTAGTGATAGGCTAGATACCTAGGATCTGGACGAAAACATTTTTATAAGACAAACTATAAAAAACATGGAACGTACGCGACGAACGCTTTGTACGTCTGAAAGAAGAAATAAACAAAATAATAAACAAAGATTTTAAGATTTAAATACGTAAATAAACTTCATGTCACGAGTTGAGGTTGTTTTTTTTTTCAAACTAGGTATGCGAATTTTGGGGTGTGTGTTGGGTAACCTCCTCGAGTGTCGCTCAGATTCCGATCCCGCTGCAGTCCGGGGGGAACGGATTCGGAGCGGCCGGTACACCCTGGGCGGCGGTCAATGGCTTCCCCTTCACCCCTTCATAGGGTTGGCATTGATCGTCGGCCAATACCCAACGTGGCGGGAACACATCGCTCTCCGTACTCCTCTGCTTTCAGAGGAGACAGGATGAGCGATGCTGTTAGTGGTGAGATGGCCCAGGGTCAGCCGGGGTGCGAGGGATATGCTCTATGGGTAACCTTACACCCCGGCGTCTGAAGACCCGAGACGGCGTGCGGTTTTAGTCGGTGCAAGCCCGACATAACCGCCCCCGCTGGCCGGCGGGGGGGTATCCGAAGGGATTTCCGCACGATAAAAAAAAAAAAAAAAGGTATGCGAATTTTTTGTTGTAGTGTTAAAACAAACTTACGGATCACTAAATACAGCAAATATTTAATTCAGTTACTGTTCTGATGTATGTATATAATATATGTAAAAGGAAGGCGTGTTTCGTTAGTGATGACCGCAGACAACTCTAGATCAGATGGACCGAAATTCATGATATTTAATTTTTTTGATTACCCCACCGCTGGAAAGTGGGGCTAGTTATGTCGGACTCGAACCAACCAAAACCGCACACCGAGCCTTCTCGGGTCTCTATACCAGGGTGTAAGGCAATTCCCTCTCCGTGGTTCTCAAACCCGAGGGGGCCATCTCGAAACCGGAGATGACCCAGGGTCAGTCGGAATGCGAGGGAAATGCCTTATGGGCAACCTTACACCCCGGCGTCTAAAGACCCGAGACGGCGTGCGGTTTTAGTTGGTTCAAGCCCGACATAACCACCCCTGCTGGCCCTGGGACTCTATCCGCACAAGAAAAGGGTACTAGCTTTAGATTTAAGATTTTCATTGCAACTGGCAACGGTGCGCACAGTGAGCTATGAAAGAAACTTCATTCCGCGCACGCTCAAACTGTGGAATGATCTCTCTGCGGTGGTTTTCCCAAGCGACTACAATAACTATTATTATATTATTAACTTACGCATTCTGGAGTGAAAGCCCTTTAATATCATAAATGTGAAAGTTTGGATGGATGGCTGGATATATGGATGGATGTATGGATGGATGTATGGATGGATGTTTGTTATTCAATCACGCCAGAAACGGCTGAATGGATCGGGCTGAAATTTGGTACAGGGATAGATTATAGTCTGAAAAGGACATACGCTTTTATCCCTGAATAGGTTCCCATGAGAACGGGAACGGGAACGGGATCGAAATACCACGCGGGTGGAGCCGCGGGCAGCAGCTAGTTAGAAATAAATTTCATTTAGACGGACCGTACAATTATTGAGCAACCTTCTATCCATGGTGCTCCCATGAGACTACTGCATGGAGTGCTTCTGGGAGTTACCGGCTATTGCGACATTTTAAAATGTATTTAGTTTTTTTTGTATACCAAAAGTTAAGTAACTTACACGCTATTTATTAAAGTAGTTTTTTTATAGAATTTATAATCACATAATATATCGCTATGCCTTTTTTCTTTTTTTTTATCGTGCGGAAATCCCTTCGGATACCCCCCCCCCCGCGTGCCAGCGGGGGCGATTATGTCGGGCTTGAACCGACTAAAACCGCACGCCGTCTCGGGTCTCAGGATGCCGGGGTGTAAGGTTACCCATAGAGCATATCCCTCGCACCCCGACTGACCCTGGGCCATCTCCGGTTTCGAGATGGCCCCCTTACTTGCTCTCCACTGTGCCATCTGCTAATCAGAGGGACACGTGGAAAGCCTCCGAACAGCCCTCAACAGGGCCGTCCTCGCCTCGGTCGGAGTTGGCCGTAGGCGGCAGCGTCTCTCCCGCCCTAGGAGAGAGGCGCTGCCGCCTCCGTTGCCCAGGGTGCACCACGTGGAGGTCCCCAACCAAGCACCCCAATATATCGCTATGCCTATGAACTTTAATATGATGTTACTAAGGTCAATACGCTAAGGTGACCGGTTACCTTCAGGTGACCTACATCGTCATTAACCACCTTAGTACTACAAAAAAGGAAAGTATGTGTATAATTTGCTCCGCAATTTCACCGTTGTTTATTTAGGATTCTGCTTCGAGCCTGAGCCTAACGTTTTTGAAAATTAAACCAACAATTTTGACAACAAGCTCGACTACATTAGTAAGTAGTTACCGATAAAAATCTTGAAAAAATGTGCACTAACTATTCAACTAAAAAACCCAATAAATGGACTGATCCACCAATAACGCCAGCTCTTTGAGCCCGTGATTAATTTAAGTTCATGATTGGTTAAATGGTGCGCCTCGCGCTTACAAAGAAACTTATATGCGTACCTTTTCTTTTCGTTTTTTTTTTATACCACTCATGTGGCAGACAATTTCACGGCCCACCTTATGGGAAGCGGTTACCGTGGCCTATGGACGTCCGCAACACCAGGGGCGTCACACTCACGCTGCCGTGGGGAAATCCCATCGGATACCCCCCCGCCTGCCAGCGGGGGCGGTTATATCGGGCTTGAACCGACTAAAACCACACGCTGTCTCGGGTCTTCAGAAGCCGGGGTGTAAGGTTGCCCATAGACCATATCCCTCGCACCCCGAAACTTAAATGCGTACCTACTGCAATTAGAGTAAATTGTCGGTAACCATATATATATATATATTACTAGCTGACCCGGCAGACTTCGTACTGCCTCATTCGATAACAACTTCTATATTTATTCACCTTTTAAACCTTCTCTGGACCTCCACAAATAATTCAAGACCAAAACTAGCCAAATCGGTCCAGCCGTTCTCGAGTTTTAGCGAGACTAACGAACAGCAATTCATTTTTATATATAAAGATTTTAAACCTTCTCTGGACCTCCACAAATAATTCAAGACCAAAATTAGCCAAATCGGTCCAGCCGTTCTCGAGTTTTAGCGAGACTAACGAACAGCAATTCATTTTTATATATAAAGATTATAGAGCGAAACGTTGTAGAAGTAGTATTTAAGGACCAATACATTTTTTCCCGTGGATATCGTACAAGCGAATAATATGGCTGTTCTATGTATGTTTGGTGTAATACAGAAGCACATATAAGTACAAATACTTTGCTGTGCTTCGTAGTGTCATCTGCGCTTCAATGTTGACAGAAACGTGATGTTAGTTCCTCGGAAAGCCCCTTGTAGTTATCCTTTGCTTCTAATATTTCGTGGAAACAGTTCATCAGATAATAATAATAATAAATAAATATTCTACGACATTCTACACAGCTCTTTCTAGACCCAAAGTAAGCATAGTTTAACTAGCCTGAGTTCCAGAATGCGGATAAACATACTTATATACTTTTTTTGTAAATACATACATATTATACATAGAAACACCCAAACCAATGCAAATATTATATATTAGTAATTTCGGTTACTAATATTCTTAAAATAAAAAAAATAAAAAAAATATATATATATACATATTCATGCATACAAATATTTGCACTGAGCGGGAATTGAACCTGCGCCCCCTGTCGTAGCAGTCTAATGCACTACCGCTACGCCACAGAGGCCGTCAGATATGTCAGCAGCTCCTTCGATAATTTGTTTTTGTGCATTATGTAGAATATTAAGAATGGACTATACTGTGAATTACACATTGGATTTTTTTTTTCTGCTAAGGCAACAATAAAATGTATGGCTTTATAGTAAGCGGTATCCTAGCTGTATCACACATTTGTTGTTTCCATTTTCCTCCCTAAGGAGATTCGACGATCCTAGGTCACCGTAATAAGCCGTATGAGTGATCTACAGTCATGAAAAGAACTTTTAAAAAGTGTTGGAACAAGTTGAACGTTCCTGAATACTGCATAAGAGGATAATAGCATGAACGGTCGTCATCCAAACTCTTCAACGGCTCTTTAGCAACTTAAAGCTTTAAGAGTACCGCATGTTATATAACACAGTTAATCAAAATTGAGCTGTGTTTGGACTCCTTCCGGAGGCAGCTCGACTGTATGCGTCAAAAATATTAGGATGCAGCAAGCGAGTTGAAGAAAATGCATCAACACGTTGTCGGAGTTTTAGTACCTACTGTTGAGCTATTTTTGTTTATTTATATTAATTTTTGTATATTTATTTCTGTTTTTGAAAAGTAAAGTTTTTGTTTACCTAAAGTATACTGCTATATATAATTTCAGTTTTTTATGAACATTACAACCCGTGCCGACAGGACTTCAGTTTTGTTTTGAAATTTACTGGTAAAATTGGGGAGCCACAGAGTAAAATAATGAAATGTCAACTACATTAGAGAATTAATTTTCAATTGGTCATCAACTAAGAAGTTAAAAAGAGTTAAAAGGGCAACTTCGGTACATGAATACATTATTTTGGCAGAATTTGGTAAAATAATAATATATTTATCGATTACTTTGTACTTTTAAAAGCTTTTAAGAGGTTTTAAAACAGTAAAGTACTGCTTGGGTTGGAAGTAATGCAGCTAGGTGAATTAGGTTTACGTAGCCAAAGTAATTAAATTGCATGCATTATAATGAGCTGACATTTATCCTAGGAGTATAATATAACCATATAATAAATACAATACGAAAAAAATTGAAAGATAAGGGAAACCCTGGTGGTTAATGTTGATAAAATATACTTTAATTCATTATAATATATCCCCAATATAACGCAATGCTTTTTTAAGTCCCTTGCAAATGACGTCTTGGAGATAACTCCAGAGCGGGTGAAAACTCAACGAAGTTCATAATACAATTTTAGAGAATCTGCTCACGAAGTCGAAAAGTTATAATTTAATAGCAACTTGTTTATGTTGTTGGTGTTTTATTATATAAAATATGTCAGTAAATCTATACATATAATATAATCGTAACGAGATGAAAACTATATATTGAAATTTTTTTCAAAAAAGTAATTACTTTATGTTTTAGGAACGTTACCGATGCCAAAAATGTATTTTTATGGATTTATGTCTGTTTGTATGTTTATCTGTTGGTCTGCTTTTTATAATCGATGTCCGAGCATCACTTGAAAACCGCTGTATAGATTAAGGTGAAATTTTGCATGAACATTCTTCTAGGGTATGGTCATAAACTGCGCTATATATATCATCACGCTAGATATATTATAAGTGCGATACAAGCAGCAGGGTAAAATCGACCAAATTCATTATTGATCATTTCTTTATAATTACAAAGCAGATCACATAATTCTACGGTTCGATAGAACTCAGATATGGTCAACGTTCGAACTTTAAATCATTACGCTATAATTAAAAGGTGATGAGTGATAAATAATGACATCTCTAAACTACAGAGTTACCTACATGTAAAAGATAGTTGATTAGAGACTCAAATTTTGATAATAAACATCATCACACTATTATATCTAACCGGGTAGAATGAGTTTTAAATTTACATGTAAACATCTATTTCTTTATGATATATGATTGAAAATATAACGACGATGAAATAAGTAACCTAGTACATGTTGGGTTCGAAACTGCAGAAGTAAACATACCTTGATCTAAAGATTTAGATCGGAAAAAGAGAACATCTAGGACGGGACTTGAACCCGCGACTGATCTAAATCTTTAGAAAAAAGTAAGCATACAAAATGCTTAAAAATTTAATTGAAATACCTTGATCTATTTTAAATAATATATATGACGAAGAATTAGCATTGTGAATCTATTTTTAATGTTAACACGTGATAAAACAATGACCACATGTTTTCACATCAGAAATGCAGCTCTCTTACAAACAGAATACATCAAAAATAATCTGTATCTAATTATAAGCAATATTAATCCGTTACTCTAATGTTTTTCAACGCGATTTATTACCCAATCACAATAAACAAATCCGATTTGATTTTGAGGTTATTCCGGACACATGTTTTCGTTCCCTATTTGTTTTGAAGTGTAGCAGCCCGCCGACATATATAATAATATTCTAAATAAAGGGTGCATCAGAAGAGCCTCCCAGAGCGACGTCAATAAAGTGAACCCGATTCCCAACGTTCGGCGCTCCCTGGACACCTAGCACTCAATAACGCAGAGTCTAGGTGACTAATCCTCTCAGCACGATGGCAATAAACAGTCCTATAAAGGAAAAAAAAATGCCATCGACACGATGAAGAAGAAGAAGAAGATTCTAAATTTAACGCGAACAAAGCCGCGGGCAACAGCTTGTATGAAATATTTTGATGCCCGTAACTAACTCCTGTTCTGAGGCAGTAAGCGTAAAGTGATTAAAATTAATTAAAATCGTTTTTGAAACTTTGATAAAATGTTATGGCTTGAAATAACTCTGTGTCGGTAGCTTAGCAATTAAGGTGTCAACCTTACGATCGAGAGGTCCCAGGTTCGAATCCTGGCCGTTATACTACCGACTGTTATTAAACCTCTACTGTTATTAAACCTTTCGTGCAAGACGGTTTTGAGTGCTTTTGACCTGCTCTTTTTCAATAGATCATTAGTTTGATCAGTGTGTGTTCTACAAGGTCGACCCTAGCCTGCCTGCCTACTTACATGTGGGTTACTTACATAATTAGTGTGTCATTCGCTTAATATATACAACTAGAAAATAATATATCAATCTAAACCCAATGAAAACTAAACAGGTTTATCAATGTACTTGGACATTAATGGCGTAAGATATTTATTCGATAGCTTACCTTGGTACCCTCCGTGAAGGCAATTGTATAGAGCGAAGTAACACTCAATCACAATGATTGATAGCGTGAAGACAGACGTAGGAAACGTTTATGATAGAGGATGCAAGAAATTACCTGAAATAAAAAAAAAACTTTATTTATTTGATTTTGACTTTAAGCGTAAGATTTAACAAAAATTAAATAATAATTAAACGTAAAATGGACAGTTATTCACTTTTTTCTTGTCGATCTAACTTTGTTTTATTGAACAATAAAATTTGATACAGTCCAACTTTGTTGTTCTACGCGTTAAGTTTTGTTTTGAGGAAATAGATTGTATCTTTAGCAAGCTTTGCAGTTTCCTGTTTATTTGTTTACACAGTTCCTCGAGCCGGGATAAGTTTAGAGACCTACTTAAGGACTTAGATGGAGACAAATTGATAAGCTTGGATAGGGATCAGGAGGATCTTTATAAAGAAATTTGTAACTAATAGCTTCAGACGTAAATTTTTTTTTAAATTTGGTTTTACTTTGGATTCACATTTCAAGAGTAATAGATCGGATGTATCTATAGTAGGTTTTCTTTTTATTTCTCACAATTATATGTATAACGATATTGAGATGTTGTTTATTTTAGAATATTATGGTTTTAATATGCAAATTTTTAGAAGATATAGGACTGGCCATAATTGCAACTAAAACAGGGACTTGTTCTCTAGACAAGAATTACGCTGTAACAATTCCAACCAACTCTAATTGATATTGTCGGAAGTTTACGCGAATATCACACATTGAAATAAAAAAAAAATTAACGGATTCTATCGCGATTTATTTGATGTTATTTTATATTTACATTGATCCCGACGTTTCGGTTGCTTTTCAGCAGCCATGGTCACGGGGAGACGGGGGATCAATGTAAAATATAAATAACATCACATAAATCGCGATGGAATCCGTTAAAAATAGTTTTATTTCAACGCTAATTGGTTAGTAATAGCGCCATACTTTTCCGACCTTTTTTTGAGGACACCAATGGTTTTAGTCGGTTCGATTCTAACTTATATAGAGCTCCTCGGTGTCCTCTCTTATCAATAATCCTAGCTTATGTACTAAATTGCAAAATTCTCATACTTCATGAAACTCCTTGTAAATTTTGTTGATCATGAGTTCAATAAGATCTGCCAAATTTAAATGGTTTAGATGGTTTCTCAAAATTACCAATTTTATCAGCGTATTCTTGTGTTTATAACACAAAAACACCCAGAACTTTCCCCAAGGGATAGAAAAGGTGCCTATGGAAATGGTCAATTACAGTTTATATTTACTTTTAAATGAATGTGATGTTTATTTAGGCTTTTTTGTTTGCCATTCTCATCCTCGCGACAGCCCGACAGTATGTGTGATTAACATTTTTATTTTCAGAAAAAGTTTAAAAAAAATCGGTACTGCTGATTGATGGACGAGGGTCTGGCGTGAGTTTTCCTCTCGAAGTTGGGAGGTCAGACAATAGTGAAACCAAATCAAGGGGACGGAGTAAGCAGAACCTGGGTTTCAAGGCTAAAACCTCGGATGCAACCGGGCAAAACCAATATGATGTTGATGATCGTATAAATATTAATTTAATAAATAATAAATAAATATTCTACGATATTCTACACAGCGCTTTCTAGACCCAAAGTAAGCATAGTTTAGCTAGCTTGTGTTATGGCTTCCAGAATGCGGATAAACATACTTATATACTTTTTTTTTGTAAATTCATACATATTATATATAGAAACACCTAGACCAATGCAAATATACATATTTATGCATACAAATATTTGCACTGAGCGGGAATCGAAACCGCGCCCCCTGTCGTAGCAGAGTCGATTGAGTGAAAGGAATTACTAATCTCACCTATATAATAATTATATAATGAGAAAGGTAAAGCTTTTAATATATATCGATTATTAAAATCGAACTGAGTAAAATAATATTTTCGAGTCTTACGATTATACATTTTCAATATTCGATTGTTCAATACATTGAGCTAAGCTTAATGGTTCAATATTCATTTTTTATTTCAATCAAATTCTAGGCTTGGAATACGTGACTTCTTAGTTTGAACATATATACCAATAAATCAAATTGAAGAGTTTGTTTGTAATATTTTAAAATTACAGCCTATTATTAAATAATCGAGACTGTATATAGGCCACTTAAAAACATTAAATTAGGGTTCGGAAATTTAATGATACAATTTTATTTTTTATTGAAATGGGATTCGGGACTTCTTCGAACATTTATTGCTATGGCCCATTTAGCCATTCATGGCCAGTTGAAAACTGCAGATCTGCCCCATAGTTGCGACAAATAAATACGCGACAGTAATTGTTAGAGTGACATTCACACTATCCTATAATGCCTGAAATCGATAAATGAGATGTAATGAAAATCTATTGTAATATATTATGTAATGTACCTTTCCACATATTTTGGAAGAATTTTATATTTCCTCAGCAGAAAATTTCTTATATTCCCGATGTCGGCGTCGCTCTGTTGACATAATAAATGTTGTACAATTGTGCCTACATGTCGACGTGTCAGGAGAATTTTGAACACTCTGACTTTCGTCGGGAGTGGAGTATTTCTCAGCGTATCCGCAAAGCGAAATTTCGACCACTTAAAATTGTTTAATGTTTTACGTGCACATTAGTACGGACAGTTATTTTTGAAGGAGATTGAAAAATAACCTAAAAACATTGTTGCCGCCTTAGCCCTCTAAGTTGCACTACTCCGGGTCTGGGTGTTGAACCTAGTGATACTGTGATGACTTAGCTCGATTTAACATTATTTATTTTCTAATAAACACATTAGGTATTTTTATTATATCTATAGTTTTGAATTTCCTCTTAAGTATAGTCCTAGTTAAATAATACACTGTATGATAAAAACATATAAGTAGGTAAGTACATTAAATTGTTAGAGACGTTATTGTCAAATTGATATTGTAACTTCAAGAAAAGATTACTAAACATAAAATAGGTAATGCAATAAGATATAGGTAAGTACCTGTAGATACATGGAATTCAAGTTAAGTCCTCATTTACAAAATGTATGTATGTCTGTCTACTCGGATACAGTGTTAACACAGTACGTTAAATTATATATTTAAAAAATATTGACCAAGTGTTATATTAAACCTACTTAAATGCAAAGAGAGCTAAATAAAAAGCGTGTTATTTATTGCTAATGGCGTATTCAACAATGTGTCACTGTAACGCAACATCTGAGTGTATTATCTAATTTATTGGCTTTAGAGTTGCGGGAAATTTACTAGCTAGCATCACAATACTTCAATTCAAAAATATCTTTTTATTATTACGGGCATAATACGTGAATGATAAATAGAACATGGGGTAGCTTAATATAATGTCATAAATATACTTATTTCGGATTAAGTAATTCAGGTTTTATGAGCAAATTAAAAGAGAATTAAAAATCTATATAGCGTTTCAAGTTTTTACTACCAAAATACATTTGGCGCCATCTATATGTGTATCTAAATTTTAAAACGAAATCCTCCATCTGGCGGTGAAACCCAGTACTACTAAGCGATGAAAATTTTTGAAAAGCGCTTTTCTGCCTCCATGTTATCATTACTGAAGGAGTTAGGAGTACTATCAATAGATGGCGCTGTTTTAAAATTCAATAGATTGACTACGACGTTACGACTAAAACGTAGTTTTATTTTGTAAGAGTTTGGCGGCTAACATTAACAGTCGGAATGTTACAACTATAGTTCTAATAATTAATTCAAAATAACTGTAATTATTTTACGGTGTCTATCGCAGAACATACATTAGTGATGTATTTAAAAAAGGGTTAGAAGCACTCTATATCAGCATGCAGCACGATGATAGTAAATTCTTGAAGTGTGTAAGGTTAGAAGCTAATGATGGACTTGGTGGACTGTTGTCTCTGCCTATACCGATGGGAGAAAGGTGTGCCTATATTAATATTATATCATTTGTACAATTTTTAAGTCATCGATTAGATTAACCGTAGGTACTTATATTATTGAAAATGTATAAACCCTTTTTCTTTTTAGCCCACAGATTTGCCGCAATCAAACAGTTAATATATACCCAGATCCTGTCATTGATAATATTTACATACTAGCTGTTGCCCGCGACTAGTTCAAGGTACTTATATTTATTTCTGCAGTCTCGATACTAACACGTAAGTTATTTTATTTAAGGGGCCGGATGAGGTTGATTATTCCGAACCTGACCCGAAAACCTGACCCGGTCGCGGGTTAGGTTAGAAACTTGAAAAAAAATGTAATATTTGTTCCGAACGGAACCCTCTTCCTAACCTGACCCGAGGTCTCGTTCCTATCATAACCCGAATTGCGCAGATAAGTTTAATTACTTACCTAGCAATTTAATCAAAAAGCTTAGAAAATAACTTATTTCTGCATGGTTATAAAAAAAATATTTATTGACCAAGTAATTGATCCCATACCCATAGGGTCAATACGGCGGAGTCTTCGCCTGCGCCGGAGATTCGTCCTTTATTTTTTTTTATTCATTCATTTCACATTTAAATAACAGTACAAGTTTTATGGCCTGGCACTACGAAGGTTTGTATTGTATGCCGTACCGGAGATGGCCCAGGCTCAGTCGGGGTGCGAGGGATATACCTAGCTTACACCCCGGCGTCTGAAGACCCGGAACGGCGTGCGGTTTAAACGGTTCAAGCCCGACATAACCGACCCCGCTGGCCAGCGGGGCGTATCCGAAGGGATATCCGCACGTAAAAAAAAGGTAAGTACATAAATCTAGATCGATACGATTCTATTATTTATATAAAATGATCTTAACTTATATTTAATAGGCGTAATATTATCTCGCACTATTGAGGGTAATCTATTTATGTATCTGGGAATCAGGTTGTCAGTTGTTTCATTCAACAGGATCACCGACTTGCAAGTGAGGTTGCTTGGGCTCCGAAAACCTGGGCGAGGCCCTCTAGCACCTTCAGGCGTAAACAGAACGTTCGTTCACAGGTCTAAGCAGATTAGGTATCAATTTCTTTGGTTCAATCACTTGTACGATACATTTCAATCTAGAGATTATCATATTACCATTACTTTTATTGATTGAGTTCCTAATTAATTGGCGCTTAAAGATTACGATAACAATCGTTTCTATTAACCTCAAATGTAAATACCTATAAGCGTATTACGATTACGCTTCTAGGTCAGTAAACTTCAATAAAGGCGCCAAAATAAGTTCTATTGATGAAATACCATGCAATTATAATAGTATGTCTATTATATAACAAAGATTTCTGTCCTACTATCATCACTACATATTATAAAACAAAGTTCTCGGCCGCGTCTGTCTATCTGTCTGTTCGCGATAAACTCAAAAACTATGAGTACTTTTTTGAGACAAATATTCATGCTGTTTTCATCAATGGATAGAGTGGTTCTCGAAGAAAGTTTTAGTATATAATTTGTCATGTTTTTGCATACATTGCACTGTTGAAAGATATCGGAAAAAGAAATCCGTTCCCGCAGGGGGAACGCACAGGTAGATTTCGTGAAGCAATTAATATTATTTTATATAGAGAACTACGGACTTTAAACAATATTTCGTGAAGTTTTAACATGTTTAATTTTTTTTTCTCGAAAACGGTAACTTTTGCGAAAAACTTTTCAGACATTTATTTTAGACTTAAAAATGGCCTATCGATTAAAAATGTTTCCCACTGCAAGAATGTTCACCGGTTAGAAGTTATGATTTTTTTCCCGTAAAATTTTGGTTTTTCCCCCCTCCACTTTTAGTTAAAGTTTTAATCTTATAGGTTTATAGCTAAAAGTGGTTGGTATTCATGTATACTATGGGATAAAATTAGAACGGTTCAAATATCTTTCATGGAACGTGAAATATTGAGGAAAAACTGATTTCACAAAAAGTGAGGCCCTACCGTCCCCTTAGGCCGGATTCCACCCGTTCACGAACTTAAACTACGTTTACACCCAAGCAATTTTTGACCGCAGTTTGAAAGCGATCGGGGCAAAAATGAGACCGTGAGAGTGCCGCAAATTTTGGGAAGTGGAACCATACATACATAGGTATATATATAAATAAACTTTTTGACCAGTGGTCATTTCGGACTCAGGGGGTCATAACTAGACCTCGTATGAAGAATTTTTTTTTAATTCGACAGTAGTCAAGAAACTAATAGGTAGATCGATTTCGATAATAAGCCGTCTGGGAGCTATCAACGTAAACGCTGCCTAAACCCTTAGAGATATAACAAAATTCTGTATGGTAGAATTATGTATCTTATATAGGATGTGGTGGTGGAACAAAAAATAAATAAACACACCAATTTCACAAACACCAGAATAATAAATTATAAAATTAAAATAATATCTGTATTTGAATTAACAATGTTAACCCGCGATTGGTAACGTATATCTGTGAAACCGGGTGCCAAAAAAAAAATAGCTAAAAACTTTTTTGCCTGCTATGGATTCGCATTGCGATTTTGAGTAGCTGCTTTATTGCGTGTCCCCCATCTTCACTTCAGTCTGTGGCAGTATAGTGGGTACACATCATAGAGTTTAGGTGCCAACACGGACTGAGACCGGCGGCCATCGAACGAGTAAGTCTTGTTGAATATGTACATTTTCCTATAAATCTTTATTATAACAACTAATATTAGTACCAAAGATGTGATTATTTACTGTTTTTACATTTTGCATGAATTATATATTATAAAAATACTATATCCGCACATACCTACCTCATAAGTACCTTCTTATTTAATCAATATCTTAATCTTTTTCCAGTATTTCTTACAGAAAGAAATATGCAACTGGAACTGATGGTCTTATATGTAACGGTCCATGCTTTGAATGCGGGTAGCTAAAGCCAAAAAGCCAAGCTTGTCACAAATACAAGAAATATTGTGCCTTGAACACGTTGTGCGTTATTGCAGGAGACGCACAAGAACAGATATTTTGAGTGGCATTTGTGTTTTTTTAGGTAGATTTCGATGAAATCGATCTACCTATTGGTTTCTTGACTACTGTCGAATTTAAAAAAAAATTCTTCATAGGAGGTCTAGTTATGACCCCCTGAGTCCGAAATGACCACTGGCATGACAATTTAAGTTCGTGAACGGGTGGAATCCGGCCTAAGGGGACGGTAGGGCCTCACTTTTTGTGAAATCAGTTTTTCCTCAAAATTTCACGTTCCATGAAAGATATTCGAACCATTCTAATTTTATCCCATAGTATACATGAATACCAACAACTTTTAGTTGTAAACCTATAAGATTAAAACTATAACTAAAAGTGGAGGGGGGAAAACCAAATTTTTTCGGGAAAAAAATCATAACTTCTAACCGGTGAACATTTTTTTAATCGATAGGTCATTTTTAAGTCTAAAATAAATGTCTGAAAAGTTTTTCGCTAAAAGTTACCGTTTTCGAGAAAAAAAAATTAAACATGTTAAAAATGCGCTCGGTGTGGGTCATAGAAGAAGCATAGGTCATAGAGGTGCTAAAATTTTTATTTCTAACCGATAGGTTATTTTTTGCTCTAAAATAACGAAATCTACCTGTGCGTTCCCCCTGCGGGAACGGATTTTTTTGTTTGAAGGATATCTATTTTTGTTAATTTTACAAGAGTTTCTAATGCCATCAGACTAGAAAAGGCTGATCCTAATAGCTATTTTTTTTCTATTGATATTTTTGTTTAAATATCAATAAAAGGTGAAAAAGACCTGTTATTTTTTGTGTTTAAGTGCTATTACACAATGCCTAATAAACGAGTTGTGATTGACTATATCCTTGTATTTTACTGTTAGGTATATTAGTCCAGGAGCCAGTGGCAGATTTTCATGACCAAGTCCCTCCCAATCGAAACTTCGTAAAATGCATAAGGGACTTATACTATGAATAGTCGCGACCGTCAGCTGCGACTCTGTGGGTGGGGTGGGCAGTGGCAGCCTCCCACGCATGGAGAAAAAAAAAGTTTTTTCAGTCATTTCCTCTCATTTGAAAATTTATCAGAGTATAGTTTATGTAGTATTTTGAAAGAAAAACATAGTCAGCTGACCATAACACGGTGGATTATACGTCAGCTGGCTCCTTGAACATGAGAAAAAAAATTATATTTTCAATGATTTCCTCTCAACTAAAAATTTACCTGGTGGTCGTTTATATGCTATGAATGAAAATTAATGTCAGCTTGCTGTATCTCAGTGGAAAGTTTGTCAGCTGGTACCTTGAAAGGTGTAACGCAACAGCATCTATGACCTAGTGAAACTTATCAGCTGACGACTTTTCCCTTGGCTTACAGCTAGCTGATTTTTTTTTTATTTACTAGAGTATTTTAACAATTCTCTGATAAATTTTCATCCGGGAGAAAATAACGTTTCTTAAGTTATTCTTTACTTCTATATTGCAGCTAGATTGTAAATTAAAATTACCTTCTCCAGATGCTATACTATAGCAAAAGGTACACTTGGAGAGGGTAAAGCTTCGTACTCACATACGGTTTTACTCAATCGAGCTATCATGTCGAGTAAAATCCATGGCATGGGCTTTCGTCCATACATTCAGCATTAATCTATCGAGGGACGCGCACCGTTCAGTATTCACCGAACCGTTCGAGCCAAAACATGTCTGTTCAACAAAGGAGACGGTGGCTGCTACATTTAGCAAGTCTCGCAGTTACTAATTATAAAAGAATTAAAGACAATGAAAAAGCTCGTAAATCCTTTGGAATAAACTCATAAATCCATTTTTTTCATTGCTTTTGATCGGTACATATTTCCATCGATCAAAGCTACCGAACACAAACTTCGAGGTATGGAGCAAGCTAATTTTCACATCGATGGTCCTGATCAAGTACGAAAAAAGGATTTTCAGTCGAGCTAAAAAATATTTATTTCAAGGAAGCACTTATTCAGTTCTTAATTAAAAATTGGGAACAAGATTATATGGCACCATACATGGGAAACAAAACTATTTATGTGAATACGGATACTTGTTATAGATACGTGGTCACTGATGGAAAAGTTGTAAGAACTGTAGAGAACGCATTTTCGTGTCCAGCTCATGAAGAAGCGGATACAAAAATGATTTTTCACGCTTGTCAAATCGATTTTAGTGCTAACTTAACGATTCGTTGTTCTGACACTGATGTATTGGTCATAATGTTAGCTAATATGGTCCATGTTTCACAAGATGTTAACGTTTTTATGGAAGTCGGTGTTGGAAAACATGTGAGGTTCATCAGTGTCACTCAATTTTATGAAACTTTGGAATCGGATTTGAGCGCAGCACTTTCAGCATTCCATGCATTTACAGGATGTGATTACAACCCTGCATTTTTTAGAAAAGGCAAGAAGCGTCCATTCACGATAATACCAAAATCTGAAGCTTGTTTCTGTCTGAGTGTTTCGTAAAAATGTCAGAGCCATCGATGAACAGGGATGAGTTATTTCGCAAAATTCAAGAGTTTACTTGTCAAATGTATGGTCGCAATCGGTTAAAAAAAATTAACGACGCTAGGGTTGCATTGTTCCAAAAAACTTACAAATTTTTGAACAGCAATGATGAATTTCAGTTGCCTAAAAAAGGCATTGACGCTTCTTCTCTACCACCATGCGACTCAGAACTGAACAAGCAATTTTTAAGGGCATGTTACATTGCGCAAATTTGGTCTCACGCTAACCTTAAAATTCCAACAACTGAAGAACCCACAGACTATGGTTGGGTAGAATAGACAACCGATTTCAATTTGATTGGTTTTCTGGGGTTCAGTTACCAACATCGATTGAGGAGATAACCATTCAGCCTGAAAAGGTATCAATTCTTTTTTATTTTTTTATTTTTTCATATGATCATGTTTTACTATACATGCGGACTAATTTTTCTTTTCATTTTTTCACAGATGATGATGATGAAGACATGATCGCATATAACTCTGACAGCGACTCTGACAGTGAATCAGAGAGAGATGAAAGCGACTCAAGCCAAAGCGAGAATGAAAATGATTAATTTTTATTGTTTTTTTAATCAATTAATTGAAATAAAAGTTTATTAATTGAAAAATAAGCTACCATAAATTATTCAATAATTAATTTACTCATACCAACATTTCCTCCAATATTAAACTTCATATTTGTTATCCCAACTCTCAAATCAAACATACTGCCAAATAACATAAGAAACATTATTTCCTCCCGGATGAAAATTTATCAGAGAATTGTTAAAATACTCTAGTAAATAATAAAAAAAATCAGCTAGCTGTACGCCAAGGGAAAAGCCGTCAGCTGATAATTAGGTAGGTCATAGATGCTGTTGCGTTACACCTTTCAAGGTACCAGCTGACAAACTTTCCACTGAGATACAGCAAGCTGACATTAATTTTCATTCATAGCATATAAACGACCACCAGATAAATTTTTAGTTGAGAGGAAATCATTGAAAATATAATTTTTTTTCTCATGTTCAAGGAGCCAGCTGACGTATAATCCACCGTGTTATGGTCAGCTGACTATGTTTTTCTTTCAAAATACTACATAAACTATACTCTGATAAATTTTCAAATGAGAGGAAATGACTGAAAAAACTTTTTTTTCTCCATGCGTGGGAGGCTGCCACTGCCCACCCCACCCACGGAGTCGCAGCTGACGGTCGCGAGTATTCATAGTATAAGTCCCTTATGCATTTTACGAAGTTTCGCTCGAGAAGAAATAATTGACCGAAAATGTACCTGGCTCCTGGACTATATATATATTTAATCAAAATAAAAGCATGTAGGTATAAGTAGCATAAATAGTCAATCATTTTCAAAATCGTAGTCTATGAGACCGGCCTCAAATATCTGTAATTTAATCCACTAAAACTAAACTTTTCATAAAATTATGATTCAGAATACAGGTAAACGTAGATCAAATAAGCGAATTATAGATTTGGCTGTGTGTTTCAGTAGGATTTATTGTGTTAAGATAGCGCTTATGGTAATCGTTAAAGTGTTAACAGACCCATTAACTTCCATTAAATTTTCTAAGTCCGATAATCGTTAACACGTACACGTTTACATTCAACTTAACATGAGTAAAGGTGTATACTTATTTCGTTTGCCGAGTGTAGCTACTCTTTGCCAAAATGAACTGTCAATTGTGGACCTTCCTGAACTTCTATACCAACATATTTATAAATAAATTTTAACTCAACAACTATCTTGCAGCGTATTATACGTAGTTCTAAAGCATACTGCATTGTTAATGTAAAATGAACTCAAACCGCTGACAATTCAATACTTGTATATGAGACTATCAACTTATAAACTTAGATTCATTATGATATTGATTCATTCATACAAGAAATTGATATTCAAAATCATCTTTCTTCAGAAAATGATCGAATCATACAAGATAAGATCAACATTTTACTATATTATAATTTTATCGTTATTCAATCTACACACGGCATTGTTCATAATTCTGATTATCTTATTTGGATTAGATTACACATTTGATATTGAACATAAATGTTAAAAGAATTTGAAAGTAATCGTGATATAAATATGAATACCTTTGATACACATCTGGAATATCGAGTACTTACATGATGTATGTGTATTAAACTATTATAGCTAATTATGTATGAATAATAAAAATAGACTTTTCCCTTATATGTCCTTTATCGTGGGTTCAAGAAATTTATCACCCATTTTTTTTTTGAATGAAAATCGTCTTCTTATTCATTCGTTCGAACATTTAAAATAAACGTTAAATAAATGCAGAAGTTCTCTGTAAGTGGCCTATCAAACCTAATAAAAATTACCTACAAGCCAATGTGAAAACGAATTACACAATAAATATTTGCAAAGTATGTACATTGACACTATAATGGAAAAATAAAAAATTTAAAAGTAAAAATTAATTATGAAACGAACGTTCATCTAGATACAAATGATTTGTTACTGGTCTAAAATTGCAACAATAATCGATAGTATAACATTCGATCGACTTAATAGTTGACTATACATTTTAGACGCACTACTTGATAGTGAAATTCATTAAAAATGAATTGTTGAAATATAGGAACAATTATCATAAACATAAATAACTGTGGGCTCTCTTATATTGGTCAAACAGGCGAAGGAATGGCACTCGCGTCAAAGAACCGGCGTAGAAGAATATAAAACACCAACGCTCAAAAAACTGCTGTATGTGAGCACGTGTAACAGGGGACCATTTTATTATTTACACTGATCCCGATGTTTCGTTTGCTTTTCAGCAGCCGAGGTCATCTGCTACCCAAATTAATTATGAATGATAAATAAATATACATTTGATGCGTTACTTTGAAAATAAACATTTTAGTAGCAGCTTTTTATTAGTTATTTGAGTACCGTAATGTTCTCAAATTATAGTTGCATAATTTGCATTTAAACTAAATTCTTCACATATATTAGTTTCCGGTTTTGCACGGTAAAATGTCGTAAAATAACTCCAGTAACCCGATTATAGTGTCATCTGTCAGATCTAAAAACACTTCGCGTAAGTTCAAGCAATAAGTTATCCAAGCTCTATCGCAATCGGATGAAGGGTATCAAAAAGGATTCGAACGAACAAATAAATATTGTTATTTAGGGCTAAAAAGAAAAAAAACGTTGTTTGTCTGTACATAAAAACCATAAAAACTTCCCGTTGATCTAGAATCATGAAATTTGGCAGGAAGCTAGGTCTTATAGTCCAAGTAAAGGTAGAAGTCCGAAACCGTAGTTAGTTAGTGTCAAGATCTTATTCTCAAGATCGCGTGTAGGTATCATGTTGAAATTAACATCAAATACTCAGGAGTAATTATTGTACTCAAAGTATAGAACTTTATGAAGGTGCAAAAAAATCAATCTTCTACGCCAAACGTCATCAAAATATAGTTTATGCAGAATATTATGATTAGTACGAAACCCTCAGTGCGCGAGCTCGATTCGCACTTGGCCGGTTTTTAATAATTTTTGACTCTCGCAGTAGCTTGGTCAAGGTTAGATACAGCTGAAAATAGAACTACTAATTTATGAAACTAGTTTTCCGGAGCGTACTTCGTTATTTTCAAGGGTGATTACGTTATTAATTTAGGCATAATATTATATGACTAATAAATTTATAAGCCTCTTTCATCGATTTTCGCTTATAGCTGTTTCACTGACTACTTTTTTCATATTTTTTTTTCATAGTAAAGTAAAGTTCGAATTTAATCGATTTCAGTTAAATTTACGTCTATTCTGTTTTGTTGCATTGCACTGTTAGTTCCATTAATTCCGTCAAATTAATTAATCCTTTTTGTTAGAGTGATTTAACAAAACGGAAAAACCATTCTGTTCTTTTTGATTAATCTAACAAAACGGAAATTCATTTCAGAAAAAAAAAATACAGATTTGTTACATTAATCTAACAAAATAGAAAGTATACCTCATATAACTTTTAGTTTCCGTACTTGTATACGCATTCTACTTGAATATAAACTCTGCATGTCTGTAAGACAGAGTCAAAAGCTCTGCTCGAAGGTAACGAAAATAAAAATGTAAAAATAAAATAATTTCGTTGTTAAGGAGTTGGCGTTACGATCGAGAGGTCCTGATATTGAATTCCGTCGACGTGAACCCATTCCGTATGCAAGCCATTTAGCTTAGCCGGAGAGGTCAGGGAGGACACTAGTATTTACAGTTAATAATATTCTAGTAGGTCTTACGACCTTGTTTAGTTCAGAAGTTCCTATGACCACCCACTGTCTCCATCTTCAGACCCTATATCTCATATAGAACCGAAAGAGTACTTACCAGTACTATCTAAACGGAATAACGGAAAATTGTATTATTTATCTAAATCAATCTAACATAGCGGAATATTTATTCTGTATTATTCGATTAATGGAACTAACAGTCTAAATATCTACCGGATTGTTAGGCCATGATCTGACAAAAAAAACTAATCTAATCTAAAAGAATGGATTTTTTTTTCTTCCTTCCATTCCTTTGAATAGCAAAATTTGTGGTCGCTCCTAACGCAGCAGCACTTTCAGGAATGGAATGAACTGTCGGAGATGTGCTTATTCCATAATAATCTCAACGTTTCACTTCGGAACCCGGGGTATGTTTTCCGGCTTCTTCTCCTCCACTTCACCCTTCGTCTTCAGCATCATTGGCGGAAAGAGCATACAGCTCAATTTCTATCTGCAGTTCTGCACCTATTGGAAGTACTTTAACAGTTGACACATATTCACAGCTGCTAATCAATAGGTAGTACAATTATTTATTCATTTTAGAAATAATATGTTAATTAATTCCACAGAATCATTTTTAAATTTTTTATGAACCCAAATATTTCTTGCATTTACTACAACTACTTTATTTTTGTATTGTAAAGAGTCAATGTCAAATCATGACCAGAAAAATCTCTATTAATAAATTTTCTCATAACAACCACTAAATCTTCAATCAAAACTAACGCATAATACTAAATGAAATATAGTACAACAAAGCATGAATACTAAGAGACATAGATACTAAACACTGACTAGAGTATAACATAGCGACTTATTGTTAAATCGGTAGTTACGGCGAGATTGCAGTCTCTTGACCGCCTCGCTCTGCTTAATACGTTAAAGGATTTATTCAGTTCTTATTAGACAAGTATGATCCATTGTAGAATTTATATTGCCTGTTTCCAAAAAAACATAAGGCAATATATTAAATAGTTATGTTGACAGAATATAATTTTATTGAAAATAATAATAATAATAAGTGCGAGGGATAGGCTCTACGGGCAACCTTACACCCCGGCGTCTGTAGACCCGAGACGGCATGCGGTTTTAGTCGGTTCAAGCCCAACATAACCGCCCCCGCTGGCCGGCGAGGGGGTATCCGAGGGGATTTCCGCACGAAAAAAAAAAAGAAAAAAAATGGTATCAAAAGTCAAAACTAAACTAATAGTTTATGATTGAAGTTATAAACAAGCATAACTTTGTAATAAAATTGTGCCTAACAATACTATTAACAGCGCTTGATTTTGAGATCTTTTCAAACAGATTTTTTATTCGCATTAGCGCAGATGCTAGATACACGTTCATTGACATTGGGAAAAAATAATTATTCAAGTCAATATCAGTTTTATTTTTCTGCAGTAACAGTAATTTATACCAAAACATATTAATACTTATATTATCGATAAGATTATATTGTATTATGTCCATAGACCCGAACTCCGAGAGGAGAGTATCGGATGTGACCAGAATTAACGCATGGATAATTACGTAAATGATAATGAATCACCTATTCATCAGACCAGTCGATTGACCAGTTTCATAAACTAAAAGTGCTAAATATTTCTTTAGAAGAAAAGAAAAAAGAATTTTATAACTTCCCATTGTAAAAAAAGGTTCAATACTTTTAAGAATTAAAACATTGAATGACATGCGCAATATCAGAATTAGAAAAGTTATTACATTGATAAAAGTGAAATAAACAATATCGATATTAATAAAGATATAAAATGACTTTTTTATGTAAATTTTTGTGTGGAAACCCCCACGGGCTTCACTCCATCGGTACCGACGATGGAGGTGGCTAGGAAAGAAGTTCACACTTCATGCAAGCCGGAATAAATATATTTTCTATAAACATCCTTCATTATAATTTTATGGTGCAACAAAGAAAAAGATTAAAATATTAAGATTCTTATATCTCATCTTTTTATTTAGAATTTATTTGTACACAGAAAAAGGAATAAATAGACCTGTAAACTTTATGAACGCCCGTTCCAGTTAATCTAAACAATCTATAGTACATAGATATGATATCATTAACGTAATAACTAGAGATAGTCTACGTAAATATGATAAAACAATATCGTTGTCGATGACGTTTTAATGTATTACAGAATAATACTTGTCAATTCCCACGCTTCCTACATATATGAAAAAATAATTCTGCTAATTAATGTTTCCAAATCGTATTTAACGTATCCAAAAATAATATAAAATATATGTTTATCTAATTATCAATAAAAAACAGCACGTACCACCATTCTGAAAAATGTCTCTTTTCATTCCTTTCTTTCATGGAAGCCCACCGGTTTCGAGTGCTTTGAGTTCACGAATCATTTATTTGTATTTCAGTAATGAATTGACTTAATTTTTATTACAAAATTAATTGTTTCGCCTTAATTTATATCGTTTATACGCTGCTAAAAGTTACACCGTACTTTGATAAACAAATTATGAAGATAACAGTGGGATTAATAAAATATGATTTACGTAAGCATAAATCGAATTGTTTAAATCCATCTGCTACATCCTATGATATGTGTATTGTCAAGGAAATGCTCTAATCCCTCGTCTTTTATTGATATATATCACCTTCCTCAATAAACAGTTTATCAGGCACAATAGGACGAGGATATCCTGTGATTAGCGCTATCAAATTTGCATGCTTAACTTTATGATCTTTTTTGTAGATATTATGAGGACGATTATGGCTATAGATTGAGATTCAGACGTCTGGTTTGTTACATTTTTAATGTGGTGTTATATTTTTAACAGTGTCCACAGGGCCCTGCTAACAATACTCTTAGGGCCCTAGCCAACCTCTCCTGCTAGTGGATCCTCCTATTAAACAACTGACTCTGTCGTAGGTTTTCATTTCGGAGTTGGGAGGTGAGACGGTAGTTGCACCCAGAAATACCAACCACAAACAACAAACTGCACCCCGGGCTTCAAAGTGTAAATTTTGGATGCCATGGAGTATATAACTCGCCATTAAAATTTCTAGAGTAGGTAAAATTGTTGATAGTCAATTGGTCATAGATAACAACCCCACATAAATATTATTCAATAATTATTAAAATAGTAAAAAAAATACATAGCGAAGTATTTTAATACAGTAACAAAAATAAATCAGACCTTGCAAATACTTTGACCTAAATTGCAACGTCGAAGATCAACTCAGTTGCAGTCACGGCTACGTCCAGTTATAAATGCAATGCCATTGAATCACAATATAAAAGCTAGATGTTAGATAGTTAACAATTTGATGTTTACTGGTAATCAATATCAATACATGTCTCGTAAAAACCTTTTGACTAAAACGAGTTCACCATTTTCTTGCTTTTACTCAAATTTCAAAAGTTTAGTTTTATAAGTTTTCCTTACGAGATGATGACCAAAGCGATGTGAAGTTACTAGTAAAAAAGGTAACTATGGAATACTGTGATATAGTTAAATCATCAACTTACAAGAAAAAGAAGAAGCCCCCGGTGGTCTTATCTATTGGCTCGACAACTTAGGAGATTTGTTTCCTTACATAATAGAATTTATTAGTATTGACACATTAAGTAGAATAAATTTCACAAACACATTCAAGAATAATGCCACGGAGTATATTACATATGAACAATTTCATATTCATATTATATAGATTCATATATAACAAGATACTTTATGGTATCTGTTAGAAGTCTATCCACACTACTTTTTGATTTAACTTAATCACTGGCGAAGGCGCTTGAATGATCTGTGGGAGACTCCCAACTAAGTGCTCCCAACTCCCAAGTAAGTTATATATGATTTCACGAACTTGATGACCAACACCTTTTTAGGCTTCCGTAGCTAAATGGCAAAAAACGGAACCCTTATAGATTCATCAGTTCTGTCTGTCCGTCCGTATGTCACAGCCACTTTTTTCCGAAACTATAAGAACTATGTTGTTGAAACTTGATATGTAGATATATTCTGTGAACCGCATTATGATTTTCACACAAAAAAATACAATAAATTTTGGGAGTTCCTCAAAGTTAGACCTGAAACTCAATTATTTTTTCATCAAACCCGTACGTCTATGGATGGTCTATGGATAGGTCTTCAAAATTGATATTAGGGATTCTAATATAATTTTTCTCTAAACTGAATAGTTTTCGCGAGAGACACTTTCAAAGTGGTAAAATGTGTCCCCCCATCCCCTGTAACTTCTAAAATAAGAGAATAATAAAACTAAAAAAAATATAAGATGTACATTACCATATAAACTTCCACCGAAAATTAGTTTGAATGAGATCTAGATCTAGATTTTTTTAATATGTCATTAATTGTAAGCCACAATTTACCTTTCATTCAATCAACTCAAATACAAAAATTAAAAAAACACATTATTATGTTACTTGCTGCTACGGAACCCTTCATGGGCGAGTCCAACTCGCACTTGGCCGCTTTTTCAGACGACGTTACTGACATTCAGGATCTCCTTCCAAATGAAAAAAAATATCATGGGAGCCACGTTCTGTGACTAAATGATGACATCATCCAAAAAGGAAAAATTCACTCATTTTTCTCTCAACTATTTGTTTATACAAAGAAAATACAATAACGCAGCCTGCAAACTTCTAAATGTTCATATGTTACGAAAATTTATAGACGTAACTTAAAAAAATATTTAATCTTTTTCTGCCGAAGTATTCATAAACGCTTCATTGTTTTGCAAATTTGTCCCAAAACTCTCAAAAAGTCGACATTGTTTGTATTGAAAGTGAGACAATAGAAAACGTATTCTAATTTGAAATATGATTTTCTCTTATTACCATTTCTTCTGTTTGGTTTATATTATGATTTGACTTGTGTAGTATTGTTGAAGATGTTTGTAATTGTAAATATTTTAAATTTAAATATCATGCCCGCTAGACGGTAGTATCGTCGCCCTCTTGATTTATTATGTAGAACAAAAAATGTAGGTGGTGAAATAAATAAAACCTTTGCCTATTTCTACAGAGATATGTAAGCGTGAGCATATAAATGAATATGATACGAGTATAAAAATAAAACAATACGAGATTTATTTAAGAAAACAAAAAGAAAAAATACTAACAACTTTCAAAATAAAATATAGGTTTTTTTATCTTTGTACGAATTTTCAATACTTATATGTCAAAAATTTGTAATCAATGCAAATGTTAACGGTTCCAACTTTTAGTTCGATTAACAAATAGTTTAATTAAAACGTCAAACACAAAGCGAGTAATACAAACGTTAATGTAAGAAATCGTACTTAATTAGTTCAAATCGAGCAATTGTGCTACTCATCTATGTTGACAGAATATTTAATTCTGCGGTGGTTTACTATAAATCCGAATATATAAATATAATCAAAGTAATAAATGTTAGGCAAAAACATTTTTTGTACTTTTTTTTTTTTTTTTTTTTTTTTTTATCGTGCGGAAATCCCTTCGGATACCCCCCCGCCGGACAGTGGGGGCGGTTATGTCGGGCTTGCACCGACTAAAACCGCACGCCGTCTCGGGTCTTCAGACGCCGGGGTGTAAGGTTACCCATAGAGCATATCCCTCGCACCCCGGCTGACCCTGGGCCATCTCACCACTAACAGCATCGCTCATCCTACTAGTTTATGCGTTACTGTAAACTTTCACTGTTTAATTAAAAAGTCTTATATAATCATCGTTATCTAATTTTATATAATTTGTGGTATATAATTTTTATAAAGGCTATTTTTAATAGTGTGTACTACGTATTGCTTATGTTCTCGTGTGGTTCTCGTCAACGTTAAGCTTATCCTTACAAAGTAACGCCCAGGGCAACGTCCAGCCGATGTATCGAAAGCGCGGGGTGGCAGTTTGAAAATTTTTACTTCGGGATGTTTCATGCGTATGTTGTGTATTTTACAAATATTTTGATGTATTTTCGGGTGTTTCATTTTCTTAAATTTATTTATTTATTTTCATTTGAGTCTTTATTTTTATATTTACTTAGTTCCATTACAAAATAAGTCATAATGGTTTCATTTTTCTCTCACCAAGTGACACGCAAGGGTTCACATTCAAGTTTGTTTAATGATCTAGTAGACCTAATTTATGTCTAAACTTATTCTTTCCATAATGTAATACGTAGTTTGGCCGCAGATATGTCGCTCATGCGGCTTATTATCGGCATGAAACACTAAAAAGTAATAAATGAGTTCATCATATTTCAGATTATCTGTATCAATAATAATCTTATTGCCTATGATAACATTATTAAATAAAATTGGGTATAAATACCATCGTCACTAGTAAGTAATCACACTATTTCTGTAGAAAAAAGTGACAAAATGCGTGTAATCACTCTTTTGGTTGTTGGCTTAACAGCTGTTATCGGTGAGTTGGTAAATTATACAATGTAATATAAATTCGATGAAAATGCTACTGAAGTTCGAATCGTTACTCGAATCATAAATATCAAAAATTAAATATGACTTTAAAGCTTTAACAGCTTGGCCCAGAAATAAGTACTAGGTGTGAATGTGTGTGAATCGATGTAAGACACTTCTGTTTCTGACGATGTTGTGGTTAATTTTATTAAGCTTCTTATATTAGTTAAAGTATTAACCTAATTATTAGTATTAACCTATTAAACCTAGAAGAAGAGCGAGTAATATGAATTCTGGAGTAAATTATAAAACTGCAACACAATTCATCATAATTTTTGTTAACATAAATTAATAATAAATAATTTGTTTTAGCTGCTCCACCACATGCTACCTATGTAGCTCAAAGGGTCGTGGGCATTACATCCACTACTGTCAGAGAATGGCCTCAAGTAGCTAATATTCTGTTTACGTGGAACCGGTCTACCTTCGAACAATACTGTGGTGGAACTATTTTGAACAACAGAACTGTCGTAACCGCTGCACATTGCATTGTGTAAGTAAAATATTTTGCGCTAATTGAACGTTAATTTTGTTAATGTCTTAAAGTCTTTTTCATAAAGTTTTTTTTCTTTACAGCACTCATCCAGTCAATAGGTTCCGTTTCCGGCTTGGGTCTTCGTTTGCTAGCAGTGGTGGAGTTGTTCGCAACGTTGCCGACATTATCATTAGCCCCTTCTATAATGCAAGAACAGAAGACTTTGATATTGCTCTAATGCGTAGCGAGACCACAATCACATTTGATCCATCCATGCAACCTGCAAAAATAGCTTGTTCTAACTATGAACTCGGCGATAACCAAGTTGTTTATGGATTAGGATGGGGAGCAGACTCGGTAAGACTAACACTTGAAATTTATGGATTTTTTTTAATCAAAATTATTTTCTTCATGATTTTTCTAAATTATCCCCAAGAAGGGGTTTTGGCGCAAACTAGAATTCATAGAATTAGTATATTGAAATAAATATATCACTTGTACTTTTTATTTTTTTGTAGCCTGAAGGCCCTCGTACTGAACAGCTTCGTCAGGTACAAGTTTGGACTATCAACCAGGATGAATGTGCGCTCCATTATAGTACTGAAGATGTGGTCATTACTGAGAACATGCTGTGCGCTGGTTGGCGTGATGTTGGTGGCCGTGACCTGTGCCAGGGTGACTCCGGTGGTCCTCTCTTCCATAACGGCGTCCTTGTTGGTGTCTACTCTTTTGGTATTAGCTGCGGTGTTCGTTTCTACCCCAGTGTCAATGTACGCGTATCCCGCGTTGCTGATTGGATTAATGCAAATAAATAATTTTCATTTAAATAACTACGTAGAAAAATATGAAATATAGACAGTACTGTATAAATTTATTTTAAGCCAATGATCAAATATAAAGTGATTGTTTAATAAAAAATAAGCTTTACTTATCATGGGACATGATCTGAGAATATTAAAGTTAGAAGAGCTACTAAACTCTTTATCTTCTCTTGAAGCGTGTTTAATACTATATCTAGCTTAGTTTTGTTATTATTTTATAAAAAAAATAGTTAACTACTATGAATCTTCCTTAGTTTCATGTTTAATTGTGGATAATTTTATTAGGTATTTGCCTGTAAAATTGCTGTTTTGTAAAGGATACTTGTTTTTTTTTTTTGAAATATTTTTGAAATAAATTTACGTTCAATTACCAAATTCTTGCCATTTTAGGCCTATTCATTGATATCCCAACTACATAATTATAACATAATAATATTATTATTTTGTACATAATTTATTTTCGGACTAATTATTTAGCAGGGACGCTAAATATATATTTTATATGATAATCTATTAACTTTTCCTTATAATCATAACTTCATTTAAGTGCAAACATTGATTGATTATTAACAATTTCATTCAACAATAGTACAACTATATTTTATAAAGGTGAAAAAAATAAGGATGCTCGTCTATAGTTTCATCATTGCAGGCAATTATGCGATCCAAATTTTTCTCGTTTCTACATCAATGCAGTAATATGATTTGAGTTTAGTAGCACACTTTCGTTGTGGGTCATTCAGTTCATGAGAAGACAAGTCGTTGGCTTCTGTATTTATCAATTTTCGCAAAGCAATATTGTTTCAAACTGAACAAAACAATCAGACGATCGTCATCTAGAATAGGTCAAATTGCTCTAAATCGAGCCTATGTTTGCAATGAACAGAGATAACTATACCTCGGTTCAATGAAAACAAAAATGCTGCATTATTCTCATTGGAGATGTGAGAGATTTGAAACACGCCGAAATATATGAATAACATACTGGTCAACATATAAATGTACTAAAAATGATTGCAACAAGCATGAAACTACCACTAACTATCGTCTATTCGGCATATTATGAAATTTATTTTATTTTTGCTCTAGATGTAAACCACACTGACTAGCTTTACTTTAGACACGTTTCACTAAAAACTAGCAGCAAAGATTGCGCATTCTAGCAAACTATCGGAGCATGTAACAACTGTTGGTATGAGAGTAACAACAGTTGATATCGTTAAGGCAAAAAGCTCTAGTTTTAGTAGATGCTCAATACTCAATACACTCAATATCTGCAGTGACAGGGGATTTTGTAAGTCTGAAGCTTAGACATAATTCAAAGTTTTCGACTTATAAAACTCAAATTAGTGGGTCCCGTTAGATGAGAGGTAAGTGGTATAAAATTAATACGGTTGGAAACACTTTTTACATATTGCACCACTTCAGATTTAATTATAAATAATTACCTCATATGCAAAAAAACTCCAAATGAGTCAAGCCGTATGGATACGAAACGGGTGGACATTCCAAATTGATAGTATTGCTATGAGCAAAACAATATAGTCTTGTCTCTGGAGCGTTGTATTCGAATTGAAAGTATCAACGAAAGTGTGATGTAAAACGTAATAACACTAAACAAAGCGAGAATATTGTATAATTATAAAATAGGCCGATCAACTGCATCGTAATACAGTCAATCAATTGTACATAAAAAAAAAACAAACCTGATATAACTGATGATACAAAATTACCACATAAAATTAATCTAAGAATCAATCCATTTACACTATATGACACACGGTATGTGAAATTATTTAATGATCGAATTCAACATTCTGTGGAAGACACATAATTTCTAAAGGACAATGCAACGGATGCGCTGCGATTTGATCAACCTCTAACTGCAGTCAAGGCATTCTTCAATGTACCTACCAAAATTAGGAAGTTGGCGCTAGGTAATGGTTCAGTCGCATGATTCGTTTATTGAAAATAAATGTTCTCCGACAGAAAGTGTGGAAGCGGAAGTAAATTATTAAGAAAAAATTTGAAGACATAGTCAGTAGTCCAAAACTCGATTAGTTGCATAACATTCTCCTATAGTGAGACACACACTAGCCACAGTATGATTATTAGGATTTTAAATCTGCCTTCTTGAATATTTAAAGTCAGTTTTTTAAGTTTATACAGAACATCCGCCATGTACTATGATTAATTAGTAAAGCTGCTTATGTACTTCATCAGACATTTAACTATATATTTTTATTATAATTAATTATTTATTTCATAAACTACATTAATTTAACTTCCAAAACATGTATGTTCTTTTGAGACTGAGACTTCTTCTTTTTAGGGTTCCGTTGCCAAATGGCAAAAAACGGAACCCTTATAGATTCGTCATGTCTGTCTGTCTGTCCGTCCGTATGTCACAGCCACTTTTTTCCGAAACTATAAGATCTATGCTGTTGATACTTGGTAAGTAGCTGTATTCTGTGAACCGCATTACGATTTTCACACAAAAATAGAAAAAAAACAATAAATTTTGGGGATTACCCATACTTAGAACTGAAACTCAAAAAAATTTTTTTCATCGAACCGATACGTGTGTGCTATAATGTGTCCCCCCCCCCCCTGTGACTTCTAAAATAAGGGAATGATAAAACTAAAAACAAGTTGAATTCCTGAGACGAGCTCAGCCGAATATAAGGGTTTTTTTTTTCTTTTCTTTTTTTTTATCTTGCAATGGTTCAGCCCAGCACAAATCTATTACCGAAAACAGCAACTCGATAGCTCATCTCCTTCATACCCAAAACCGTGACAGAAAATTGGCAACGACGACGTCGACGACAACTCGATAGCAATAGGGCTTTTCTAAAGAAAATCCCTAAAAATATATGATGTACATTATTACCATGTAAACTTCCACCGAAAATTGCTTTGAACGAGATCTAGTAAGTTGTTTTTTTTAGCACGTCATAAATCGTAAACCCCAATTTACCTTTTATTTAATCAACTCAAATATAAAAATTTTACTTGCTGCTACGGAACCCTTCATGGGCGACTCGCACTTGGCCGGTTTTTTAAACATAAAAGAGTTAAATTAAGTTTACATCATAAATTTTATAATTTAATGTACTCAGGTTTTGTTTTTTTTTTATTAATTTGTAACTATTGTAAAGTCAATGTTGGCATTGTATATCACTTCGTGTCTATAAATGAAACCTTCTCAATTATAAATTAACCGATGTTTTCTATAACTTTTAGTATTGCATCACTCTGTCTACAGTTCGCTTTTATTATTTGACGATCTCTGTGGCGTAGCGATTACTATGTCGGAAGTCAGGGTTTGATTCCCGCTCATGGGACATATTTGTATGCATGAATATGTGTACTTGCATTGGTTGGGGTGTTTTTATGTATAATACGTGAGTATTTACAAAAGAAAATGTAGATAAGTACTTTTTTTTTTCGAGCGGAAATCCCTTCAGATACCCCCCCGCCATCCAACGGGGCATTGAACCGACTAAAATCGCACGCCGTCTCGGGTCTTAAGACGCCGGGGTGTAAGGTTACCCATAGAGCATATCATTCGCACCCCGACTGACCCTGGGCCATCTCCGGTTTCGAGATGGCCCCCTTATTTGCCATCTGCTAATCAGAGGGACACGTGGAAAGCTTCCGAACAGCCCTCAACAGGGCCGTCCTCGCCTCGGTCGGAGTTGGCCGTAGGCGGCAGCGTCTCTCCCACCCTAGGAGAGAGGCGCTGCTGTCTCCGTTGCCCAGGGTGCACCGCGTGGAGGTCCCCAACCAAGCACCCCAGTATCTAAGTACCTACACTTATTTACATCCATTAATGTAAAATATCCCAAGACAGTGTTGATATATGTGTATATCCGCATTCTACAACCCATAACACAAGTTCGTTAAGCTACTTTGAGTCTATGTAGTGTTGTGTAGAATGTCCTAGAGTATTTATTTATTTATTATGTTTAATGCTCACTCAATCATGAAATAGGGTTAATTTTTTACCAATATATATAGTACAATACTTCCGGCAATAGATATTGTCGGAAGTTTTCGCGAATGTCACACATTGAAATAAATCATTTTTTTTTAACGGATTCTATCGTGATTTATTTGATGTTATTTTATATTTTACATTGATCCCGACGTTTCGGTTGCTTATCAGCAGCCATGGTCACAGACGTGTTTTATTACAATACTTTTTGTTGATTACAATTTTCAGATTTTGCATGTTAGGCATATTGTACTCTCTATCCCACGGCAGTATTTGAGACTTAACTTATAATATTAATTGAGCTGAGTGAGACGAAGTCGAGCGAAAGCTCCTCATACCTGACTTCAGGATTTTCTTTGTCACAGGTCTCCTCCTAAACTACTAATCCAATCAGAACCAAATTTGGCATAATTAAAGAGGTCAATCAGAGGAAGGTTTATGGATATATTTTGAAAAAAATAATGCTACCATAGAGAAATGATCACCGTTAAACATATTCCAGATGGAATTACATAATAACCGCTCGAGACACTGTGACCAAACTTTACACGCTCAGAAAGCATGTCCAGAGTTGTGACTTTCAAAAAGAATTTTAAAAATCGGACTTGCCACGGAGGAATGATCACTGTTCAAAATTTTCAAAATCAGATTCTCTCATTGTCTCTGATTCACTCAGCTCAACATTGCAAGCAGCGATTCGCCTTGCAGACCTAGTAAATACCAACGCATTGTTACATGATTGCTAATTTGAATCAACAAATAAACTCAGTTATGTTCAGGCCTTGTAAGAATTTTATAAACTTATAATTCCATAAAGTCAGGTTCAAATATAATCTGAGTAGTACAGAGATTCTAAAGTTATTTAAACAAAGAATAAGCTTAGACAACTTATTTGCAAGGTTCTATACTCAGATAATAATAAACAATAGTCTGCTTATGGAAATTAATTAGAATTTAAAACACAAATGCTAATATTGGAAATCGTGTTTTTGTGTGTTTAGGGAATAATTTTAAACTTTCAAGATTTAGGACACAAAAATATATTTACTATGAAATTAAAACATGACTAATTTAACAGGCTTCATTGAATCATATTTAAAATTAATTTCCAATGCAAAATAATGATGCGTAATTTCAATTATGTTCTGCAGTATTTATATACATAATTCTGCGAAATGATGCTATCACAATATTTGCCTTTATTACCCTAGAAGTTATCACCGGAAATCTTTAGTGCAGACAGTTAAAGAGATTTAGATAATATCACAAATAAACAATACCCAATACCTTATCTCATATTAATCATTATGGTCCAAATTAATATACGGAACATAACTTATATTTATTAGTAACAAGGAAAATATCAATCACATAAAATTAATCATTTTAATTTTATGAATTTGTCTACTACATAATGGTTGTATTTCATAAAAATAAATTAATGTTTTCATTCTGAGTAAAGATGATTTCCAATAATTTTACTCGAGTTAGACAACTTGAGCCATGGAATTTTAAAATCACTCACTTTCGTATTACTGCTACGAATATACTATTCAAAAGACAATAATCTTAAGAAAGCAGTTTATACTAGCTCACCTGTAACAACAAAAGCAATTTTAAATGTTTTCATACATTTATTCTCTACTTCGGGTGTAGAGGGCAATACCAACACCTTTAGTGCCTAAACCAACTTCACCTGCAAGTCGGTGCACGTACTACACAATGAAAAAGGCTGCCACACAGCAGTCACTCCCAGAAAAGTTGGCATATCAATAAAAACAAAAAGCGTTCCCCGTGCTCCAAACTGTAAACCTTAGATGCAGCTGAGAAATCGCAATGAGGATTATAATAATAATTATATAATAATAACGATTATAATAATAACGTTTTCTCACTACAAGTATTTGATTTGTACGAATAGCGAGTCATATTCCCCTAACATGATAATATACAGGAATCACGGGAAGACACAGATGCCAATAATTTGTAATAAGTAAGAACTGAAGACATGACTGAGATATGATTGTAATGTTACTTGGTAGTTCCATTAACTAGGAGTGTAAGGAGTCCCTACTAACATCCTTCGGGACCCAAGCCAACCTCGCCTGCCCGCGGTTCACTCTGCTGATTAACGGAGAAGGCTCTGGCGACCCGCCAACACGCAGTGGACCAGCGCGGCGGGTTATGGTCCAAACCTCCCCAAAATGACGATGGACAGAGGACCGGCGGCTCCAGCTGCAAGACTGACGTGGACGGGCGTCGGTTGAGCACTGGAGTCAGGGGTGCTAAGAATCTCCAGGCGAGGTGCTACCGTCAAACGACCGCAGGCAAGTGCTCAACGGAATACCGACGTAGGTTGTCGCTGATGACATATAATACGCGCACATTAAGGACAGACGAGAAGATCATTGAGCTGGAACAGGAGATGAACAAGCTTCATTGCGACATAGTGGGTTTATCGAAGGTCCGAAGAGAGGGCTAGGACACGACAACCTTAAAGTCTGGCATCTTGTGCTACCACCAGAAGGGCGACCAACAGTCCCAGGGTGGTGTAGGGTTCCTCGTTCACAGATCCCTTGTAAACTTGTAAACGTGGTATGCATCACGAGTGTGTCGAGCAGGGTTCCGTAACTGATACTCAAAGTATCAAAGAGGTACTCGTTGAAGGTCGTACAGGTTTACGCACCGACCTCGGCGCACCCGGACGACGAAGTGGAAGTCATGTATGAGGACATCAGTAGGGCCATACATACTTCCAAAACATACTTCACCGTTGTTATGGGGGACTTTAATGAAAAACTGGGTAGAAGGGGCGATGACGAGTTGAGAGTGTGGCAATTTGGATGTGGGCGGAGGAGTCCCAGGGGCCAGAGGGTAACCAAGGCCATTTCTGGATAAGGAGGAACTCTATATGAGGAACTCCTTCTTCAAGAAGCCACCTCATAGGAAATGGACCTGGATGAGTCCCGACGGTTCCACGAGGAATGAGATCGACTTCACTATGTCTACAAAGCGACGAATATTCAATGATGTCTCCGTGATCCACAGGGTGAAAACCGGTAGTGATCAAAGAATGGTTAGAGGCACATTGAATATCAATGTCCAACTGGAAAAGTCTCGACTAATGAAGTCCACGCTCCGACCTACTGTGGCCTATATACAAAACCTCAAGAGCTTTCAACTCGAGCTCGCAAACCGCTTCTCTGACCTGGAGGATTGCGGTTCTGTGGACGAGGTCAACAACAGATTGGTAGAAACTGTCTACATGGCAGGGGAAGTCTTCTTCAGACCACGCCGGAAAGATAGACCTCAAAAACTATCAGATCACACTCTCGACCTAATGGCAGAACGACGCTCATTGACGTTGCAGACTTCCGAGGACGCTGAAGCATATCGGCAGCTCAATAGACGGATCTCTAAGTCCTTGCGACACGATGTCCGAGTCTTTAATATCAACCATATTAAAGATACGATAGAGCAAAATAAGGGCTCTAAAGTGTTCGCTAGAGACTTGTCTATTGGGCAGAGCCAGTTGACGAAGCTGAAGACGGAAGACGGCAGTGTAGCGTCTACTAAGTCAGTGGTATTAAGAGAGATCGCAAGGTTCTACGGACAGTTATATATCTCAGTAGCTAAGCCTGTTGATGATTTGGATAAAGATCCAAGAGCCAAATTAACCCGACACTACACAGAAGATATTCCGGACATCAGGTTGTATGAGATTAGGATGACCCTTAAACAGCTCAAGAGTAACAAGGCGGCGAGTGAGGACGGAATTACATCGGAGCTTCTGAGTGCGGGTGGAACACACAGGAACAGAGCACAGAGGATATTCTGTTGCAGAGGGGAGTTAGGCAGGGTGAGGTCATCTTGCCGAAACTCTTTACCAATGCAATGGAAGACTCCTTCAAGCTTCTGGATTGGAAAGGATTCGGCATCAATATCAATGGCGAATACATCACTCACCTTCGGTTTGCCGACGACATCGTAGTCATGGCTAAGTCTCTAGAGGAGCTCAGCACTGTGCTCGGAGGCCTCAACAGAGTGTCCTAGCGGGTGGACCTGAAAATGAACATGGACAAGACGAAAGTCCTGTCAAATGTCCATGTGTCGCCCACCCCCGTATTATTGGGAGGCTTGCCTCTCGAAGTTGTTGATGAATATGTCAATCTGGGACAAACCGTCCAACTAGGCAAATCCAACTTCGAGAAGGAGGTCAATCGACGAATCCAACTCGGCTGGGCTGCGTTCGGGAAACTACGCAGCGTCTTCCCGTCCAAAATACCGCAGTCCTTGAAGACAAAGGTCTGAAGAAAAATCAGTGCGTGTTACCAGTGATGACCTACGGTGCCGAGACGTGGTCTCCCACTATGGGCCTCATAAGGAAGCTCGGGTTCACACCGCGAGCTATGGAACGGGCTTTGCTTGAGGTTTCAAATTTTGAAATTTTCAAAATTGGAAATGAGGAGATCCGTAGACGAACCAGAGTTACCAACATAGCAGAGCGAGTCAGCAAGCTGAAGTGGCAGTGGGCAGAGTACATAGCTCGGAGAACCGATGGCCGTTGGGGCAGAAAGGTCCTTGAGTGGAGACCACGTGACGGCAAGCGCAGCGTAGGTAGGCCTCCCGCAAGGTGGACAGACGCCCTGGTAAAGAGCGCAGGGACTCGGTGGATGCAGGCCGCTACAGACCGGTCAAAATGGAAGTCAAGGGGGGAGGCCTATGTTCAGCAGTGGACTTCCTACGGCTGATATGATGAGTTCCATTAAAAGTAGAGTCAAACAAATAATTTACAGAATGGATTTACCTCACTATTAATATAAATTTACACAGAAAACATCACACTGAAATAGTTTGGACAGCGATAAGTAATCAAATTTAACTATATCTATTAATTTCATTTTTACTACGAAATTCTTAGCGAGTTTGCGAGTTTGAAAACTCATTAGAATTTCAATGCCATGGGGCTAACCATGAATACTTAACAGCAATTCGATTGCAGGCCTAAACTGAATAGTTGCGTGCTCATACCATGCCTGCTTATTAAGTCGTTCAATTTCACGTTCCAAATGTTAACAAACGAACCAAAGGCGAACGCCTTTTAGTTTAAGCATGGCATCTACGGATCATAGCAATTCAGTTTACAAACTTGTATTGAATTGCTTCAAAATTGATCTATTTAGAAGCCATCATGGCAATGCCCCTTATCTATAAATGGTCCTACTGCCTCGAGATCAGTTTTAAATATTTGTCAGACTTTGGTTTGGTTGATTCTGGCTGACGATTGTGGAAATAGTATGTCTCCGCTGGTCTCTACCTTTTATGAATTAATAACCGAACTGTAGGTACATAATAAGTAATTAGCGGTACTACGACTGATCGACATTGCCTTATACCTCAGTGCAAAAATCATTCCAACTCCTGGCATAATTTGGGCAAAATTGTCGGGTAAATTTTCGATTGAGAAAGTTCAACGAGCTGTTTATATATAGGCACTGAGAGTATTACAACTTTCAGTGAAATAGTTATTATTGAGAGAAGACAGTATCTTATCATACAAAGATAATTACAGACGATATAAACAGATATTTTGAGTATCGTAAAATAAAGCATCTTATGGGAAAGATATTTGCTAAGGTCAGCATCATTCTAATCTTTCTAGCGATTTCCCAGTTGCGTCCATAGTTTGTATTTTAGAGCCCGGGGTGCCCTTATTGTTTTTGATTGCTATATCTTCTTTTCTGGGAGCGACTACCATCAGACCACCCACCCCGAAAGAAATGCCTGCGCCAGGGTCTCGTCCATTGTTTAACAGGTGCACCGACTAGCACGTGCGGTAGGTTATGGCCACAACTGTGTTAGTAGGACTCTACACACACTAGATAATATGCTTAGGTATATTACTAATATAATTTGAAACTTGGTTGGAAGACATTTAGGGGTCATAACTGTCATGAGTCGCTACTATTAATATCTGAAGAAATTTTCCCGGTCGGGCGGGAAACTACCGCCACATTTATATCTTTGACTATCTACAAGATTAACAAAAAGTAATCAATTATTTAAACATACATAAAATTTCAGTGTCTGGTTGTTCATAATTATATTACTTCTAAACGGTTTAACTGATTTTAAGTTTTTTTTTGTAAATACTTATTGGTTCTTGTAGATCATGTTCTAGACGGTCCCTAGCTATAACTACGATAGGAGATGCTGTTGTCTTAATACAAAGGATTGTTAAGGTTTATACGATATGACTATATCAATATTGACATAATAAATATTGACTTTGACTTTGACTTATCGGTTAATGAATGTCGGCTACAGTTAACTAAAATAATTTTAAATAATTATAATTTTTTGGCTGTTATAGATAAATAATAATTTTCTCTAGATAGATAGATACAGAAAAAGTTGTATTAAAATTTATAACCAGCAAAATTTGCATTCCTCTAGTGTAAAGTTTTCAAACAATTCACCGGCTACGTCATTTACTTTGCCTTTTCTTATCGGTCTTAAGCACTAAAATAGTAATAAAGTAGGTATTTCATTGTAAGGATAATCTATAGATATGAATGAATATTAAATATAATCGTATTGGTTCATCGATGATAACATTTTTAAAACATACTTTTGGGTATAAATACTACCGTCCTTATAAATAAAGTTACACTGTGTTTATAGAAATTGTCAAAATGCATCTGTTCACACTTTTGGTTGTTTGCTTTACGGCTGTTATGGGTAAGTTGCTTGAATAACTAAATAAAGTTATTAAATGCCAGTGAAGTGCAGATCATGGATTAGATGAGGTAGCATATAAATCCTAATTCCCCTTCAAGTTAGGGATGACCTTATAAAACATTGCGTTTAAATAACACAAATCAATTTTATTAGCACTGAGTTTCTGCTGCTGAGAGCTCCTTACGGTAACGAGAAGAGAAGTTCAAGATACTTGGCAAATAAGCACTTTTGTTTTATAAAAAATACTTTCGTTCGAGGTAAGATTGAAGATTCATCTCAGATATGTACTAGATGTGATACTATTACGAAACAATACAACAGAGTTGTTTTACTATTACTGCATCTCACAACTTCAAGGTTATTTATATTAACGCTTCCGTTGCTTTTTCTAATATAAACTTATTACTAGTAACTTATAATTATCAAGAACCTGTAAAACCACAATTTATAATGTTACTTATCATCATAGTTGCACCATGTGCAAGTATCATTATAATCACTCAAATGACATTTGTAATCCCAGCTCACTTAAATGTGTTCCCAGAGTAATAAAAGTATTCTGTGGTAATACAGTTCCGGCGTCTTACTTAATAACATTGTTACTAACAAAAATGGTTTTAAGTTTTTATTGCCACATTTTCTCACTGGCTCTATATATCACTTTGTGAATCTGATTATAAAAGGTAACCGTGAAAGATACTTTGTAATCAAAGAAAAATCTTGAACTCTGACAGAATTAATCAACTTTGTTTTTTTTTGTTTTAGCTGCCCCAAAAGCTGTCTATGTATCACAGAGGATCGTAGGCAGTACAGTCACTACTGTTAGAGAATGGCCTCAGGTGGTTAATATTATGTTCACATGGAACAGGTCCACCTTCGAACAATATTGCGTTGGTACTATCTTGAACAACAGAACTATCTTAACTGCTGCTAATTGTATTGTGTAAGTAACATATTTTGTACTTAATAAACATTGATTTTGATGGTTAATGCCTTACATTGTGTTTCATAAGTTATATTTACTTTTTGTAGCACTCATCCAGCTAATAGGTTCCGTCTCCGTCTTGGAACCTCGTTTGCTAGCAGTGGTGGAAGTCTTCGCAATGTTGGTGATATTATCATTCACCCCTTTTACAATGCTAGAACTGAAGACCATGATGTAGCTCTTATGCGTAGTGCTACTGATATTGTTTTTGATGAAAACATGCGACCTGCAAACATCGCTCCATCTGACTACGAACTGGGTGACAATGAAGTTGTTTATGGACTTGGATGGGGTGCGGAAAAGGTAATTCTTTAACTGACATTTTTGGGGTTGATGTGCAGATGAATGACTTCTATCAAATTTTTTATCACTGCATTATAACACTATCAAAAATATTGCTAAAATTAGTGCTAAGCTTATGTTACGGTTTTTAAGCTATTCTTTAGGACTTTAACTTTAATATTTTAGTAACCAAGATTTTAGCTACTAATGCAAATTATTTCTGACTTTTAGATATTTGCTATTATGAATCTTTAGGATGTTTGACATGATATTCAAAATCATTGACTTTATGTCCTTAACAAGGAAAATTCATACTCATTGTATGTTCCTATTGAACATTTCTTTTTTATTTCACAGCCCGACGGTCCACGTCCTGAACAGATTCGCCAGGTGCAAGTTTGGACGATCAACCAAGAGGAATGCGCACGACATTATAGCACCGAAGATGTAATTATCACTGATAACATGTTATGTGCTGGTTGGCTCGACGTCGGTGGCCGTGACCAGTGCCAGGGTGACTCTGGCGGTCCTCTCTTCCATAACGACATTGTTGCTGGCGTTTACTCGTTTGGTATTAATTGTGGTATGCGATTCTTCCCCAGTGTGAATGTACGCGTATCTCGTGTAGCCGATTGGATTAAAGCAAATGAATAAAACTATGGTCATTGTTGATAATAATATTTTATTTAAAAGCATTAAAGTATAGAATGAAAAATCTGAGAAGACATTAGATTTATTCTTTGTCTTCGAAAATTCTCAGTATTTAATTGTTTTCAACACAGAACATAATAGATACATGTGTTTATCTAAAACTGAGGTGTGAACCTTCGTTCTCGATAATTCTTGTGCGAATAAAATATATTTTTTTACTCTGTTTAATTTATTTAAATAATATTTTAAATTTTGTGTTATTTGTATAATGTTTCAACTGTTACAAAATTTATTTTAATTTATGTATAAATAATGTACTTGTCCACTAACCCTAGCTATAAGTATTGATGTAACTAACACTCATAGATCTACTCAAAATGAAATTATTTTATTATAATCTAACTCCTATTTTGTATAAGTCTTTTTTTTAATAATAATGTTACCTGATAAATCTATAAATTCCCTACACTTGACCAATTTTTGTGTCGGAAGGAGTGAAACATCATATCAATATAGATGACAAAGTACACTAAAACTTGAAGTAGACTTAGAACTAACGTCACTATGATACATATGTGATCAATAATTTTGGTATAAATTACTTATCACACGTGAAGGTTGTAACCACAGTACAATGGCGGTTGATGAGGTCATCAATTAAAACTACATTTTTTTCCTCTATGACTCTTAGGGTTTGCTGCAATCGCGTTTGTAGGTACCTAACTATCCTTTTATATGCGACAAATCTGAAAAAGAGTATGAATTGTTAGGGAAATCTCCATTGGTTTTATATATTGAATAAAAGTCATTAACTTAGTTCACTTTGTATTATTCTTAGAACACACATTTCTACAATCTCTTTTTACACGCGAATCATAGACAAGCTGAAGAAGATACCATAAACAATAATCCTCAACCTTTTTAAATCTATTGCTTTGAAAGATAGGGCATTGCTCCTCATTCATCATGAATGAATGTAACTCTTCTAGAAATGCTCAACTCGGCTACTTAAAGTGTTAAATCACATCAATATATCAATAACTAGCTGATGTCCGCGGCTCCACCCGTGCGGAGATCAGTTATCGTTTTTTGGTTATATCTCCGGTTCTTCTGAACCAATTGCAATCCAACGAAGACGCCTGAAACGATTTAGGAAATTATTTTTTGTTTCAAGGGGTTTACTTCCCGTTTAAATTTTATGAAGATCTGATTTCATAAAATTCAAAATTAAATCAATAAGTTTCGAAGACAAACAACGGAACTCTTCAATAAATGCCAGTAAATCAACCGTGTTTGCTGCTACCACATAACTAGGCATTGTTTTTGCTATTACATAACATAACATCACGCCTATATGGGTTCGCAGTATACATATTCGGTATATATGTTCGTCGTTTATAAACCGACTTTAAAAAATATATCAACATCGGGTTTGGTTTAGCTTTCGGGTGCGGGTGATGCCCGCAATCATGACCCATCACCCACAAATTTTACTTATGAACGTAAACGTTCTCGTTCATAAGTAAATTTCGTTTTTTAAATCGACTTCTAAAAAGAAAAATAACTGAAAAAAAAAGAAAACGGAAAAACTGAACTCAGTGCCAAACCAAAGAGGTACCTGCCTATTAGGAAGCATAGGTCTCCCTATACAAGCGAGAATTTTCTACGCGTTGTTTTCTCCACGTTTCCAGCAACACAACTCAAACGGGAATGAGACGTCTCGAATGAAATTGATTGACCGACTTCAATAAAAAAGTTTTACGCGTATTTTTGTCTTTTGAATTAATTCAGTTATTTTTGAGTAAAATTGTAATTTAAAAAGAAACCTTTTTAAAAAAACCGCTAAAACAGTTATCGGTTTTTTAAAATGGTTTTTTGTTTTAAATAAAAATTTTACTTATTTTGTGTTCGAAGTTCTATAGTCACCCCATTTTTCTGTATAGCTCCAACAAACTGCCGCTCTGAATGTCCGTTGTCTAACAATTCCATTATTTAGGTTGTTTTAGTCTTGATGAGAATAACTACCATCCAACCTCCCAACCTTTAGAGAAAAGCCTGCGCCTGAGACTCGTGATATTAAATATTCTCTGTATATTCTTGCGGCAATTCTACGCCTAATTGTTTAAGTACTAGTTTTAACAGGCGCTCATGAATACTAGTATTTTAATAACTATGTCCTGCCTCTGACTTGGAAAATTGTGCCGGCACTGAAACTCTAAAATATAAGAAGATGAATTTCAAAATACGAACAAAAACGTAGTAGTTCAGACATTTTATTAAATTTTTCTGACTGACTTATTCGTCACTAAATTATTAAAAGTTCTACCTATAATAAAGCTCCATCTGTTATTTTTCTTCCAATTTTATGGATACAAAGGCTAAAATAATATATTTTAATACCAGTGTTATTTCATTTATATACTCGCTTACGTGTTTCATGTTATCTAATACTACCGAAAGAAACGAATAGTCTAGTCGTAAAGATAACTGACTGCAAAATGTCGTACATTATCAAAATAGCATGAACGCTGAGAGGAGTGTATTATCTAAAAGAGTATAAAAATATACTATAGACGCATATACACATATATTATTAGTCTGATTAACATAAAACTTAACAGTGAAGTCTTTTCTATGTTTATAGTACCGCTCTACGACGTAATACTTCTAATAATGGTGGATGGTTCCAGAATAATGGTTCGCTATAGTTTTAAAGTTTTCAAAATTTTCTATTTATACACTCTATTCCTTTCCTTATTTCATGAAACTGCTTAATTTGTAATGGGACCTGATTGAAATTCTCTGTTAAACAAACTAACGCCTGCCAAAAGTAGAAGGCAACTATACTCGCTAGTCGCTATTACAAGCTATTTTTTTTTCAGTCGGGTTTTTAAATTACTTGGTTATACCTTTTATTTTTCTTTAAATATTGTTTTCTCTTCTTCCAAGATCTTAAAACTTTTTCTATAAAGTTACTTCGGGCCACCAACTAGGTGGACACCGAAGTCTTAAAATCACGCAAAAAAAAACAAAATCTTACACCCACTTTTTATCACTTTTCTCGACGTTTCACATGATTCTAAGTATAATTAAGCAAAAAAAAATTTTGTGTCGGTCTGTCTGTCTGGATGTCTTGATGTTTGTTTACGCAATAACTCAAGAACCACTTATCCGATTTAAAAAATTCTTTCGCCAATCATCTTGTTTGGTTTATGGGAAGAACTGATTAGATTTTGGGATTTGTACGTTCAAGGTTTCGGGTACCTAGCATACAAATTGTCCCTAAAAAATCATGTTTTTGTGTTTTTGACGTCGAAGACGTTTGATTTGATATCATTTTCTTCATATTTATTGCTCAATATATAAAGACGCGTCGAATAATATGCATAAAGCCTAAGGTCTGTAATTTTGAACTGATACTGCAATAAAAATATCTAAGTTTGGCCCGAAGTTTGACAATCACTGTGTGATTTCCGCCCCACTAGATTTTAATATGACAAATGTTGATGCAATAGGTAATAATATACTAGGTATGTTATTTTATTCATATAAAATTAATATTTTTATCCAAATAAACTTCATTTATTATGATATTCGTAAAAATAACCTCCTAGGTGTTTCAAGCAAGTATAAAGAATAATATTTCTTATAACTTATAATCACTATAATCACTTGCGATAAACTTAAAAAATACTGCACCGATTTTCATGCTGTTTTCACCAATGGAAAGAGTGGTTCTAGAGGAAGGTTTTAGTTTTTAATTTCTCAAGTTTTTGTATACATTGGCTAAAATATAACGATATTTATTGGAGGTCTCGGAAAAAAATAAGCCGTCTGGGAGCTTTCAACGAAAACGCTGCCTAAAACCTTTGAGATATAACAAATTGTTGTATGATGAAATGTATTTGTGGTGATGAAATAGAGTCCCATGGGTAGAGGGAACAGGATCAGAATCCCACGCGGGTAAAGCCGCGGACAACTTCAGTTAAGTATAATCCAGACAAATCTGGTTAGAAAAGAAGCCTAAGTAATTTACCTTTCTTCAGTCACTAACGTGCCATAATTTTATTCAGTGATCAATCATAAAAACTGACAGAATTCTCCTTTTGGGATCAAAGTTTTTGATTACCTGTAACAAAAAAGAAATATTTAGTTAAATTACAATAAAAAATAGCTTACTGGTATTTTCAAGAGTTCGGTTCTTCTTCATTCCAATGCAAATACCGGTTGCATACAAACCTGCCTGCTACCAATTCTGTCTTCCCAACTCCGAGAGAAAAGCCTACACTAGAACCTTGACTGGCCATCACCAGGTTTACCTGCTTGCGGGTGAGGTAGGACACTATTATTACTACCCACCTTTCAGACTCCATATTGATTTTAAATAATTAATTAATACTACCTAGTAGCTACCTATCAGACCCCGTATTGATTTTAATTAATACTACCTACCTCTCGGATCCCATGTTGATTTTGATTAATACTACCTACCTATCAAACCTCATATTCATTTTTATTCATACAGAAGATTATATAGTAGTATTTGTGTTGATAGAAAGAAGAGAGAGAATAATAACAAATAGCAACGGTTATTGAGTGAGTAATGGATTCCAACATGGAGTAATCACCATACTCAGCTGATAATATTTAGAAATTTCAATCATTCGAATCTATTTAGAGGACGTAGTCTAGAGAGTTTTTTTTTTTCGTGCGTATACCCTTGTACCCTTCCCGGACAGCGACGGCGGTTATGTTGGATTTCAGTCAACTACAACCGCACGCCGTTCGGGTCTTCATGATGCGGGGTGTAAGATGGACCATAAAGCTTTTCCCTCGCAACCCGACTAACCCAGGGCCATCTGCCCCTCAGTTCGTCTAGAGAGACTCGCGTCTAGAGAGATTATCAAGTCTCTTCAAACAATAAAATTGCAGAAAATTTAACAAAAATAACTATTTCATTTGAAAGACGTTATGTCTCTCAAATGTCTACAGCAGCGCCATGCTATTTGGCGCGAAACTCGCTCACCTATATCACAGTGGTCACATACAGTGGTCCATCGCCTTTGATATTTTGCGAAATGTCGCCACTTTCTGTACAAATACGATTTTCTCAGGGTTGTCATATTTGTATACTAGCTTTTGCCCGCGGCCCTGCCCGCGTTGATGTCGGTTATCGCGACAAAACATAGCCTATGTCCTTTCCCAAGGTCTAATCTACCCCTGTACCAAATTTCAGCAAAATCGGTTTAGTGGTTTAGGCGTGAAAGCGTAACAGACAGACAGACAGAGTTACTTTCACATTTATAATATTAGTAAGGATTTACTTTACTCCTAATTAGGATATTGTCTTTGTGGATTCGGATTGCTGTCTTGCTTGCTCAAGGCATATAATTTTATAGAAAATGTAAACATAGCGTCGCGCGTCGATTATAAATAAAATAATGGTTCAACTTTTCATGAGAGCTATAATAATAATATATCAAATAGTATATTATGCAACTAGTGAATAAAGGACCGATTTAAAGCGAGGGCCGTAGATGAGTCACGAGCAAGTGAAGGATTCTAATGATTGAATCACGAGCGCAGCGAGTGATTCAACTGTTAGAATCCTGAACGACGCGAGTGATTCATGGCCCTCGATATAAATTCGTACTTTATTCAGGAGTTGCATACTATACTTTATACCATGACTACGAGAAAAGACATAATTTAAGCGAAAATAGAAATTTAATCAAGAAATAAGAATTGTTACATTAATTGAAATGGACATTAAAATTAGAGCAATGACTGAAATTAAGCGTAATTTTCTTATTATTATCATTAGAGTGGTCAACTTGTGCAACAATATTTATTAATCTAATGCCAAACTCCTTGTCGCAAATATCGACCAATCAAATCTCGAGAATTTATTTCCACCAAAGAGTTTTGAATTTCGAATCTTAGCGCAAGGAGTTTGTGTAAGCATTGAAATAGAGACCGGATATATTTTTGTGTTCCAAATTCAAACACCAAAATAGTGAATAAAAACAAAACAGTGAATAAAAGGCCTTTTTATTCACTGTTTTGCGTGAATAAAATAAGCTTTTTAGAGTAGGTATGGTATAAAATATTTTTTCATACCTAATCGGTTCAGGAAACTGAACTGCAAACTATTTTCTATTTGTTTGAAGATAGAAATATCGTTATATTTATCGTAATTTCGGATATATTCGGGATCTAAAATCTAAAGCGATCCCCATTCATATGTTCATCATATCAATATATCCATATTCATATATATTCATATATTATAGAAAAACTCGAGTCTATTGTCTTTCATCTGGAAATAAATAAGATATTCAATCAATGACCCCGAAATTCTTAAAAACCATACCTTTATTGACTTTTTATTGAAAATTCTACTCTGTCATCTTTTATCGTGAAATGGTTAGTATATTTGTAATCAACAACCCCGAAAACCTCAATAGTGATACATATTTTGATTTTATTGAAAGTTTCAAGTCCGCCATCTTTTGTCGCAAAATGGATAGAATATTCGTAATCACCAACCCCGGAAACGTCGAAAGCAATATCCATATTGACTTCATTCAAAATTTCGAGGCCGCCACCTCGAAATTTCCCATAAAATCAATATATGTTTATCGCGAAACGGATAATAAATTCGTAATCACCAACCCCGAAAACCTCGAAACCGATACCCATATTGATTAAATTTAAATTTGGAATCTGCCATCTCTTTTGAAAAAATAATTATAGTCGGCATCTTGGATCTCGAACAAATCTCAAGAAAGATGTGCCCGTTAGCTCAAACAATCGTAAACATCCGCTATTTTACTGTATCAGTTTTTATCCCTGAACGAAATACCCAAATATACCTATTTTTAACCGACTTCAAAAAGGAGGAGGTTCTACGTTGGTCTATTTATTTTATTATTTAATTACTACTTAGCTTTCTTCCGAGTATAGATCATGATGAAATTTCAAATTCTCATTTAAACGAGATGATATCATGCTGTCAATATGTTTTTGTAAACATAAAAGGTGATAAGAATTTTAAAGAACAGCCCTGAATTGTTAGTACCGAGTAAGTGTATGGTTACTGGGTACGCTACATCACCTCACTCTATAACGGGAAAATAGCCCTATAGACTATCTTCGTCACGAGCTTGGCTTTGGTCGTCTAACCTAACCTGACTAAACCGTGAAATTATTTTACTAACCGATTTTTACTAATTTACACCGAGTTTATTTTCCTCACTAAGTTATTCTAACCTAAGGGTTATATTATATCTTATCTAATTTGATTTTAACTTTCGAACTAAAACTGAACTCTAAATAAAAATAAAATGAACTCTATCTGCATAAAATCTAGCTTCTCTATATACGATGTTGATTTAAATGTCAAGTTATCATTTACGGTCGTAGATTATATCTACGAGGGAACTGAGGTTTTTTGGGTCCAGTTTATAATAATGGCCTGTATTTTTTTGTATATTATATTTTTTTGTGTCGTAAGCTCATTTTTTTTTTTTTTTTTTTTAAAAGAATATTAGCAACCGAAATTACTAATATTCCCCCTAACCCCTCCAGCTAAGCTAAATTGCTTGTGTTAGGAGTGGGTTCACGTCGGTAGTGTAACGGCCAGGATTCGAACCCGGGACCTCTCGATCGTAAGGTCGACTCCTTAACCACTAAGCTACCGACGCTTGGTTGATATTAAATCAACATATTTTACTCCCTCTCTCTCTCTCTCTCTCTCTTTCTCTCTCTCTCTCTCTCTCTCTCTCTCTCTCTCTCAAGAATAATTTAATATTGGTTTTCAGTACCGCCACTAACGCTAAACGTATAATCGTATTCTTCTTTTTTATATTAGTTATCACTAACTGATACCATTATAAATTTCACCGTCCCTTCGCAATCGCCTCTCAAATCGTTGATGCCTTCAACCCAACGTAAGTTTCGTTCAAGATTTGTGTTAATACTGAATTACTATGTATTCATCTATATTAGCTTGTAAATATTATTTATGGATTTCAGGTAGACCCCAGAGTTGCTACACACTGATAACCTGCTCAAACCGAAAACCCAAATGGTTACAGGAGCTAAAATTGTACTCAAATTAGCAACTAAGTGAGCTGATTGTAACACATATATTTGTTAATTACTATATTTGACTAGTATGCAAACTTTTGTTAGAAAACTCTGCATAAATAATAGTATTTCAGATATCTCTAAAAGGAACCTTATTTTTTGCAATATATCGAGTTTCATATGTTACTCGATATATTGCAAATATTAGTTAAATAATCAGTCACTTCGATAATTAGCTCTAATGTAATTACTCTTCAACTTATAGCTTACTTAAATTAATATTCTGCAACTACATCACTACAATGCTCAGGTAAAATGTTATGGCAATAATGATGTTACACGTATTCTTTTAAATCGCTCCCGAACGTATTTTTATATAAATTTAAACAACAGCTCTTTAGCTTGCTATTCAAAACAATATTCTATATAAGTGTAGAAAATTACCAGACACTTTCAATTATCTTAGTTAATAATAGATTTTAAGTTAAACAAAAACTACTACGGTTTATTTAAACATTGCTCTGGAATTATGTTCGAAATAACTTTTTGTAATTATCTTGAATTATTGAATAACGTATTTATTAACTACTTTAAAATAAAAGATCCACGTTTACTTGATTTAATACACAATGGTTTTGTCGTTGGATTCATTATTTATGATAATTATTTTGTAGACAAAATGACTTAACGCAATATAATTTACGTAAACACTTTACTTCCGTTAATTTTCACGTAAATAAACGTATTTATACCTACAAATATATATTACCTACAAATCCTATTAACCCACATCGACGGATTGACCTGAATAGTTCTAGACTAAAATGGCCCTAGTGTCCCTACGAGTCCCACCACGAACAAGTAGGTGTATATGATTTTATGTGTAGGTATGTGAATTGTGAAATAACTATGCGAACTAAACTGAGGATGAGGAATGGAATAGCTTGTGTAAGCCCCTAAAACTATTCCACGCATCCTAGATTATAGGAAATAGGTGTTCAAATCGCTTCCGAAATCAGACTCAATCCCAGAAATTAAGGCATATGATACCTACAAGTTCTTGTTCGCCAAGATTCTAAGAGGTTTAGGTTGTATTGAGATAGGTTACATATAAATATAGGATTTTTTGAATATCAAATTAAAAGACGCATTACCACTTGTCACAGATTCCACGCTCAACTCGTTAAAAGAAATGCCAATTATATTAGCATGACACAGTCAATGATAATTACTAATCGTACGAACAGAACGTGTGCCTCTAAGCAGTGACGAATAACAAATTTCTTCCTCCCCGCCTGAAATTAGTTTTCATACTTGGCACATATATTATCTGATACCACGCACCGCCGCATACTCCCTGTAAGATGTATTCTAGTGACATCACACGCCCCTCAGTTTCACTTGATATCTCCGAGCATTTTTTCTTTTTGTACTTAAAATAGCATGCATACATCTTATCTAGTTCAAATTGAACGAATTTTAATGTTATACAAACAATTCTTAATCTTAAATTACTAACATTCCATGAACCACGCAACTTTCAATACTTAGTTCCCAATACGTATCACACACAATCTTTTTTCATAGCCAAAGCTTAGCGATTTCAATCCATCATAATTTGGTAAACGCCAACAGTCTCGTATCAAACATTGACAAATTTAATCATATTCCATCTTATTTGGTACTTAATACCATTTGTAGATTATTTTGTATCACATTAACCAATGAGATGCAGACGTCCATAAAGTTAACACGATATGTTAATACTTTTTTTTTTATACTTATCGTGAAGTCGAATAATTTTTTATGTTGTATCGATGGTATTTTAAAGTATTGCTTAACAGATGTGAGTTATAATTCTCAGTGTAGTTTATCAAATCGTATCGATATAAATAATACCATCTCAACTCATCCCGCGTACCCTGCACGATTGATCTGTGTAGAAGGCTCCGTCGAACGACTCTAAGAGGTTTAGGTTGTATTGAGATAGGTTATATATAAATATAGGAATCTTTGAATATCAAATTAAAAGACGCATTACCACATATCACAGATTCCACCCTCAACTCGTTAAAAGAATTACCAATTATATTAGCATGACACAGTCAATGATCGTGAAAGAGCTCATTCGACTATGCCTATATTCTCTGTACTTACTTCTATACAAAAATTTAATTTTTCGATAAAGTCTTTATAGATTATCATTATCTTCTTAAGCATCAAAATTATTAAAATCGTTTGAAGATATACATAACATAACGCGGTATGTGTTTTATCTTCAACTCTGATTCACATTAAAACCTTATTATAAGCTAGTGTAATCGTATTCAATATAAAATGTTTTTATTTTACATTTTTAATTATCTTATCAGTCTAACAGCCTCAAAAATAAATTAAAACTTTTGTATGTTTGTCGGTAGCTATTTATTTTTTTAAATAAAGAAAGAGATTGAACCAGAAATTATAATAAAAAATCTTTACAAAACCACCTCAACAAGGGCTGGGAGTGATTTTTTGAAGTCCTATTCTCACAGGATTAGAGGAAAGCGCAAATGGGAGAGTCATATCTGCACCCAGTCTTTCTATGAATGTCTGCGTATCACGTTTATTATATCTGACTTCGAACTGAAACCACACGATGTCTCATGGCAACACCTATTTCAGGGAGAGGCGGTTATTCCATGTTTACGCCCATAAAGCATGTATTAGGCCGAACGATGGCACAGATTACGTACACCGTTCTACGTGAGTGTACTCTAGACTCGTTCGAAGTGAATAGATTGACCAGCTTTGTCCCGGTTTTTATAATGTGTCCTTTAAAGGTACTCGGCATAACACAGTAACTGAATATATGGGCTACTTCTGTGATGATATTCATATAATAGCAAAAAAATATATATTTGTGTAACAGTAAGTCGCATTCATTACTACAGTGCAATTTCATATCAGCCTTAAGCACTAAAAATCATGCTAGTACATCATGGTAATCTACAGATAATGAATATAAATAATAAAATGTAATATTATTGATTCACTAATGATAGCAATCTTAGAAAAAATATGGTATAAATATCATCGCTACTGGAAACACTGGTTCTGTAGAAAAAAGTTGTAATATGCGTCTAATCACTCTTTTGGTTGTTTGCCTTACTTCTATTACCGGTAAGTTCGTAAGATATGCGATTTAAAATACTAATATACTAGTAATGTATAAATAGCCTGATAGTCAATAAATTCAAGCTTCATTTTCGGGCTACACCTTACCGGGGGTAACGGTGGGATGAATATGTCCGGATAACACGTCACGTCAAAAATAACTGCACCCCGCTAGATGATTAGGAGTCTTAAGAGCGAACCACCAATATAGAAGCCACTAGTAAGCAATATTTAAATTGTGGTCTGAAAAGCATCTATAGATGCCGTCACGATAGATACTTTTTCACACCTTTTGATACTCGATGAAATTGTCCCCACTGTATGAGGGTAACACCTCAACCCTGTACGTGTTGTTCTGGATAGGAAAGGACAGAGTGAATTTCATTGGAAAAGCTCACCGAAACATGCACCATGGTATAGCCTGGTGCCATGGTCTACCTGTGTTATAGGGGAACCAGGTGCGCCTAAGTGAGGAAATCGCTGGAGCTACGATTACCCATTGGGGCATTGGGTTAACGATATACTTCTTATATTTGAAGGAGGCATAAACTTTTAGTGAAAAGCTGTTATCACTCAAAGAACACTAGTTAGTGGGTGAGAGTTAATCAGGTTATCCGCATATCTCTCGGATAAGCCTTGAAGAATAAGTAAGGGTGCACAGAGCGCCAGCCCATTAACCGGTAACCTTGACCACTAATATCCAAGATCGACTAATACCTATCGGTATTGTGCGAAATTTTACAAAAAAGTCGTTCATCCGTAGAGGCAAGAGGGCGCAGTCTCAATATTAGCCATATAAGGGAATAAAACTATTTGTTTGCTTTCAGCTGCCCCAAAAGCTTTATACGGGGCTCAGCGGATTGTTGGTGGTGCAGTTACTCAAATTACCCAATGGCCTCAAATGGCAAATGTCCTGTTCACAAAGAACTGGTCTACCTTTGAACAATACTGCGGTGGTACGATCTTGAACAATAGAACTATCTTAACTGCAGCTCATTGCATCAGGTGATTAGAATATTTTTCTTCCAATCAAAAAATATTTTTATAACGGTATATTGTGTGCTATGCCTATTTTTTTAAAGATGGTAACCAAAATTACTAGAATTCCCGTTAAACCCTCCAGCAAATCTACATCGCTTGTGTTAGCAGTATGTTCGCATCGGTAGTGTAATAGCCATGATTTGAACTCGGGACCTTTTGACCGTTAGTTTGACTCCTTAACAACTAAACTACCAACGCTTTCTATGTTCAGCAGTGGAATGTAATAAATAGGCTAAAGATTTTATACATGTTAAATTTATTTTTATAGCACTCATCCCGCTAATAGGTTCCGCGTCCGTCTCGGTTCCACGTTTGCTAGTAGTGGTGGAGTTGTTCGCACCGTTACCAGTTCAATCCTTCACCCTGCTTATAACCCAAGTACAGAAGAGTTTGATATTGCTCTCTTACACATTGAAATTGTGTTTAACGAACAAATCCAACCAGCAACAATTGCTGGCCCTGATTATGAGCTTCTTGACCACCAAGTTGTATTTGCTACCGGATGGGGCGAGCAATGGGTAAGACTAATCTAATAAGAATAATATAATTTCGGGAGTTAATACAGTTGCATTGCAATACAATCTACTACTAATATATTATCCATTGCTTTCTTACAAAGAAAGATTGAATTATCTACCAATTCCTAACTTTATTAGGTATGTACTTATTAATTAGTAGTAGTCCCATTTCAAGTTAATATAACATTCCGCTTTATAGTTAGTTTTAGATGTGTAGTTTTTAAAATAGCCATTGCGTGTATCTAAATGATTTCTAACATATACATATCCTACTATTGTTCTTCAAAATCATTTCAATATTCTTTTTACAAATTCTTTTCATCGCAAAAGTAAATAATACCCCAATAAATTATGACTGGAAAAAAGTGTAGCTATGACTACTACTACTAAACTACCTACATAATTATTTTTTTCCTACTGCAGCACAATGGTCCTCGGTCTGAAGAGCTTCGCCAGGTACAAATTTTGACAGTCAATCAGACTGATTGTGCACGGCGTTATAGTACTAAAAACATAGTCATCACCGATAATATGCTGTGTGCTGGCTGGCTGGACGTCGGTGGCCGCGACCAGTGCCAGGGTGATGACGGTGGTCCCCTCTTCCATAACCGCATTGTTGTTGGTGTCTACTCATTTGGACTTAACTGCGCTATTCGTTTCTTTCCAAGTGTTAATGTACGTGTATCTAGCGTCTCTGATTGGATTGATGCCAATAAATAACTTCTATATTCTAAGTTCTCAGCAACAATACAGCGAGCACCGTCAAGAGTGACAGTATTTTATCTAAGCAAGCAACCCTGGAGTAATACTATAACTGTGTTGAAGTAATGATCATACAGAGCTTAATTTTTTTGGCAGCCATTAATATAATATGTTTACTGACCATTGCGGGCGACCTGTTGAAACATAGTTACAAATAATTTCGAGATGGTTAATTAGCTTTTATGTAGAAATACCAGAAGAAAATTAATACACTAAGTTACATTATTCATTAATTGAAAATGTTAAACAGTTGAACAGTTGAAGAAATTATTTAGAATTGCAGTGAGAATACAGTATGTAGCAAAACTAGTTGGATCATCTAGTAATTCATCCAAAATAAAAAAAACTTTAGTTATTAATTGAATTCAGATCTTTACACAAATAATTGTACATTTCTGGATTTTGTTATTTTTTTATTTATGAATTTAAATTGATTATTATTTGTACGAACAAGTCTGATATATGATACAATATTTGAAGTTAGTTTGTAATTTTTGAGAGTGCTATTTGAGTGGAATTTGCCTAGTTGGTAAGACATTTATGATGTTAACTAGTACTAATATTTAAATGTGCGTAGCTACCTGAGGATTTGTATCTACTAAGTTTTGCAAATAAACGTATTAATTCATTGATTGATTCTTTGCACCCCTATATATTATTGAAACACTACACATTTAAAAGTATTAATCTGGGAATTGGGGGTTTTTTTTTACGTGCGGAAATCCCTTCGGCTATCGATCCGCCGGCCAGCGGGGGCGGTTATGTCGTGTCTCGACTAAAACCGCACGGTGTCCTCCCCAAGTGTCCGTTGCCGGGCACCCCGGGTAAGCCCTCGAAAGGATTGGGGGTGGGTTTGTTTTTCGACGTTTTCTAAAAATAAAACCTAGCTTGACCGATTAATCGCCCCTGAAACCACAACCGTTTTCGAGATTCAGATATATATATATATATATATATATATATGTATATATTAAAAGAATACTAGTAACCGAAATTATTAATATTCCCCTTATCCCCTCCAGCTAAGCTAAATTGCTTGGGTTAGGAGTGGGTTCACGGCGGTAGTGTACCTCTCGATCGTAGGGTCGACTCCTTAACCATAAAGCTACCGACACTATATACCGAAGTATATATATGTATATATATATATACTTATATGCATATATGCTCGTATATAGGTACATTTTACATAGATAGATTTTGTAACACAGTGTTTTAAGCAAATTAGGATTTATTTCAGAAAAGCCCTAATGCTCAAAGTAGCTAAGTTGTCTTAATACATCTTTATTTGGCTGCTTCATTATTTTATTACCCGCCTGCCTTATAGTATCTGATATTAAAATACACTGTTTAGGATAATATTAAACTTTTTTTACATACACACATGATAAGTGTAGGTTTTATGTTTGAATGGATGCAGTACGTGTACACTCACATACCTACTGTATCTAGGTGTTAGTGGTGTGGATTTGAGTAAACCTTCACATTATTTGTTGTGTATGTTGTTTGTTTCTTACAGTTAAATTTGTACATTAACTTTCACTTTATGATGGTTTAGTCCCGCTATGAGAATTGACAAATTTTCTTGTTTGATATTGAGAACTGGCGGTTTATTGCTGTGCATTATGCTTCTGCTACTCTGGTGGGATCTCGAAGTGAAATATCTTTTTGCTGTGTTTTGAAGTACAAGAGCTATCTTTTATTAGGAACTTTGGATAATAATTTGGTGGTAGGAAAACTGTTTGGATTATTTCGCATGACTATATCGTGGTAAGGCTTGTAAAGTCTGCGATATCTCTAAGATTATTTTGTGGACAACACAGGTAGTGAAAACTTTTGACCTCTGTTATGTGCTGCCTAACTACCTACTTATCAGGTACGGGTCTGACTGCCCCATTGATACTATAAGAATTCTAACCAAGTAAAACTATAACTATTATAGATATGATTAAATACATATCCATTAACCCAGGGTATACTTAGTGAGAAAGTCTATCGCCTTCAGCTGATACATAACCACAAATTAGATTTAATCATAAATGTCCATTTTATTCAGCTTTTCGATGAGGATATTGTCGATTTAATTTAGTTGTTTGTTGATTAAAATATGTACAACAAATATTATTCACGTCTCATATGGAAATTATAATAACAGGATGTTTTTGGCGATGAAATGATTGATGGCGATATGAAACTACTGTGATTATCTTTGCTAATCAAAAGATGCCAAGGACTCCTGGGATTCCCATGAATTTGGTTCTGACTTGATCTAGAGCAGAAAAGCAGACTTTGCATAGTTTTGAGGACATTATGAAATTTTTTCAGGTGGTCACGGTGTGGGGTGTGTGTTGGGTAACCTCCTCGAGTGTCGCTCCGATTCCGATCCCGCTGCAGTCCGGGGGGAACGGAATCGGAGCGGTCGGTACACCCTGGGCGGCGGTCAATGGCTTCCCCTTCACCCCTTCATAGGGTTGGCATTGATCGTCGGCCAATACCCAACATGGCGGGAACACATCGCTCTCCGTACTCCTCTGCTTTCAGAGGAGACAGGATGAGCGATGCTGTTAGTGGTGAGATGGCCCAGGGTCAGCCGGGGTGCGTGGGATATGCTCTATGGGTAACCTTACACCCCGGCGTCTGAAGACCCGAGACGGCGTGCGGTTTTAGTCGGTGCAAGCCCCCCCGGCGGGGGGGTATCCGAAGGGATTTCCGCACGATAAAAAAAAAAAAAAAAAAAAGGTGGTCACGGTGTTTTGAGGTTAATGAAAGCTTGTTAGGGTGGTTTTAATTTGCATATGCCGTTAAATTAGTCTCGAGGACGTATTTCTGTGGCCCTACCAAGATCTTCGGGGCCCAAGCCAACCTCACTTGCAAGCTGGTACACCTGCTGATTAACGGACGAGGCTCTGGCGCAGGCTTTCCTCTCAGGGTTGGGAGGTCAGACAACAGTCACTCCCAAAAAAGCCGTTTAAGCCAAACCAAGAAGAGGAGGAGTAAGCGCACCCCGGGCTCCGAACTGTAAGCCTCGCATGCAACCAGGAACCGCCTTATAATGATGACGTTAAATTAGTCTCGAATGGTAAAGCGGCGATAGCCCAGTGGTGAACGTAACGGACTGCCGAGACGAGGTCTCGAGTTCGATCCCCAGTCACCCGGACACACACCTCTGGCTTTTCGTAGTTATGTGTGTATTAAAAATGTTAATTATCATTCGCATAGTAATGTGCACCTCTATAGGCTCGCCCCCTATTACATTGGGACCTAAACATAACTGGCGAATCGTGGGTGTGTAGTACACCTCTGCCCACCCCTTCGGGGATACAGGCGTGATGTGTATGTTTGTATGTATGTATGTATGGTAAATATTATTTTGTTGTTATAACATCTTCCATATTTTTGCGGATGAATTCAGTTCTAAGTTATCATCATTACACTGTGATTTATTATATTTAAGTATTAAAAAGGTCAGTCAAGGTCAAGTTAATCTGTATTTTTACCAATAGTACATATACCAACATTTACACAAATATTTTTTTAAAGAACAACTGATACGATGTGCTATCTTCTGCATAATAATTATTTTTATCCAGTAGATAGTGCGTAGTAACAATCTGCAAGCTATGTACCTATCTAAATGACATTTCATTATCTGTTTTAATTCTAAGAAGTCGATGATATTATACTGGATATTAATAAATCTGTACACGTCGATATTTTTTCGAGTGTAGATGTAAGTAGAAAATCACATAATGTATTTCTGAAATCTGTTTGTCGCAACCAGACAGTAGAGACAAGTGGATTTGTCTATAACAGGGAGACAACGGTGAGGATAAATGGAACGGCCGGAATAAAAACCTTTTAACTGTTACAAAAATAACAAAGGTCTTCTGCTCGTTGTTTTCTATTTTGATGGTATAAGTCTTTTATTATATCAGTCCTTTGGTGATCACCAATATGGAAATTCTTTATTACTTCAGAGTTTATGAATGAAGGTTTTATAAAAAGTGTAGGTCAGATAGCTTAAGACTTAATGAAAATAAATCCATAGTTACTTAAGTACCGAACAGTAGAATTAGTTTGTACCATAGAGTTCTCCCACGCTTTATTGCAAAAGTGTTGGAAATGCATATAAATAAATAAATAAATATTCTACGACATTCTACACAGCGCTTTCAAGACCCAAAGTAAGCATAGTTTAACTAGCTTGTGTTATGGATTCTACAATGTGGATAAACATACTTATATACTTTTTTTGTAGATACATACATATTATACATAGAAACACTCAGATCAATGCAAATAGACATATTCATGCATTCAAATATTTGCACTGAGTGGGAATCGAACCCACGCCAGCTACGCCACAGAGGTTAATCTTCACATATTAATTAAGGGATAAAGTAGTAGTAGTTAACATCGTTATAATATGTGTGTGTGTTTATGTATTGGTTAGTGCCTCAGTAACCTCCGCGAACATGGAAGATATGTTTCTTGCCACGGTATCGGAAGCACGAAAAAACTGCCATAAAATACAATATTTAAGGTAACCTTTTGAGCACCTTCTGAATATATCCAGGTCATTTTCTAAATGTTGGGTCATAATCGTAGATCCAGATTAAAGGCTTGCGCCCTTTTTTACAAAAAGGTTCGTTTCCTACCAATAGCCACCAAAGGATGTACCTTGCATGGTTGAAAATGGGAAAGACAGTATTAATTGATTACTTCATATTTTACTGTATATGATAAAAAAACGCTATAAATAGTGGTGTATTTGTGTAACACATCAACATCATTTTCATTCCACGGCTGAAGATAAGCCTATTAAAAAGATTTTCATGACAAATGGTGCGGCAGTACGGTTGTAAAATTTAAGTTCTACCGTATTTTTGCCAATAACATCAGTCATAATATCCACTTCGATGTGATTTTTCTTATCTGCCTAGAACACTAAAACATTAAACTTGATGCTTCACAATCAGATTAATTTATAGATTTGAAGATAGTAGAAATAATATTAAGTATAATCACATTAATTAATCGATAGTAATTAATAAAACGCCATTTTCGTATAAATAACCATTGCCACTTTGTACGTTGCTTCGAAAGTAAAAGTTACATTATGCGTCTAATCACTCTTTTGTTTGTTTGCTGCACGGCTGTTGTTGGTAAGTTAATTAACTGTTGTATTTAGTTTTCACTAAAAACAATGTTTTAAAGCAGTGTAGACTGCTAAGTGCTAGCTATTCTTATAGGTCATCGACGAAATTATAGGTGAATCCCTTAAAGTCACGGCTATCGCTGGTAACTAGCAATATTAAAGATAATGATAATTCACATTTGCACGTTAGTTAGGCTTACATAAAGCTACTTTCTGTTATTGTAATCGGATAGTTTACCATGGCTGTATGTTTCATCGAGGCTTCGATATATCAGCACTGTTGGAAGCACAATGATCATGGATGTACTGAACAACTGCGTGCTAACTAACTAGCAACTGCTTAACGGCAGGCTGTTTAGATTTGCCCTGTTTCTGATTCATTTCTTTTTTGTTATATTATTACTCAAAATTCGGTCATTATAAGCGATACGTATTATTAAAATAGCTTGCACTTTATTTCTTCATTGTGATTTATTTTTAAAACGAATATGATCAACATGAAATATTTAGTGCCAAATAAATTATTAATTATTTATTTTTAGCTACTCCACAAGCAAAGCCTCACAGGGCCCAGAGAATCGCAGGCGGTTCAGTTACTAATATTAGCCAATGGCCACAAGTGGCTAATGTTCTATTCACATGGAACTGGTCAACCTTTGAACAATATTGTGGCGGTACTATCTTGAGCAATAGAGCTATCTTAACTGCTGCTCATTGTATCATGTAAGTGAAATTTCATGTGAGCTAATAAAAGTAATTATTTTTAATATTACAAATTTTATATCATAATCTTTATATTTTTTTTAGCACTCATCCAGGAAATAGGTTCCGTGTCCGTCTTGGTTCTTCATTAGCTAGTAGCGGGGGTGTTGCAGTTAACATTGCTAGCACTCAGGTTCACCCTTTCTATAATTCAAGGACTGAAGATAATGATATTGCTTTATTGTACACTGCAAACAATATTGTTTTTAATAATAACACTCAACCTGCTACGTTTGCTGGCATTGACTACGAACTCGATGACCATGAAACTGTTTTTGCTGTGGGATGGGGTGCTGAATGGGTAAGATCATTACTTTAAATTTTAAAGGGGACTTTAGACTTCCTATAGTATAATGTTTTATGTTATCGTTACATGACAGCGTTAAAAATATTAAGACGAAAAATTAATGAAAATTACTTTGGAAATAAGATGTTTCATCGTCCTATCAGTTTGTGATTTATAGACAATAATGTTAATTAATAAATCTGTGGCATGTTTACTTTTAATTAATTTTATTTTCATTGATTTAATGGCTAGATCGGATGACGTCAAATTTACAAGTAATATTTGTTTCATCAAGACAATGACTCATCTTACTGCATAATTCATTATTATTTTGGGGGTATTGTTTGCAACGCAACTTATGTGTCTTAGAAGAAAGAATTTTAATAATTACCCAAAATTACTTCAAACGTCAACTTATTGTCTATATTTTTCTTTTCTTTTTACAGCACAATGGCCCAAGGTCTGAAGAGCTTCGTCAGGTGCCACTTGTGATTATCAACCAGCTTGAATGTGCAAGGCGTTATATAACTGAGCAAATAACTATAAACGATAATATGCTGTGCGCTGGTTCGTTCGATGTCGGTGGTCGGGGCCAGTGCCAGGGTGATAACGGTGCTCCTCTCTTCCACAACGGCATTGTTGTCGGTGTCTACTCGTTTAGTATTAATTGCGGTGTTCGTTTCTTCCCTAGTGTTAATGTACGGTTATCCCGCGTCTCTAACTGGCTTGATGCAAATCTATAATCTCTATTTATCTAATAGTTCACCGAAAATGATATCAACTATCATCACTACTGCTAGAAGTTTGTGGTTACTAATATTATACTTCAATAAAAAGTGATTTTTGAGAAAGGCTAGCTTTGTTTAATTCCAACCACTAATAGATTCTGCTCTGGGTATGTTTTCATATGTCTTTATTAAGCAACACCAGAACTTTAGTATGATTTTAAAATTTCTAAGAGAGAGAAAGAGAGACAAAATAAGAAGAGATAAGAATTTAAAAGCCGAATGTGTGTGGCAAATTACAAATATGTAAAGCATTTATGTAAATTTACTATAATTGTTCTATAAGTATTATTGGAGTAAAGACAAATCAAATGGTAGACTGCTGTCTCTACTCTGGAGATACATCATCATACAGGAGGTAATATAAAATTGGTAAAACCGAGAAACAATAATATATTTCATTTACTTTCTAGCAACGGCAACAAACAAGACAACATCGCCTCCAAGGGCCTGTTTTCACTATAATCTTAAGACCGCAAGCTACGGTAAAAAAAGGCCCTTTGATATTTATTTGTTATTTTTTTTGTATCACAATAAATGTACCTCTATAATTATCTGGATTATTATTTTTAGATTACCCAACTTCACAAATATCAAAGCGTAGACAGATCGTCGGAGTGAGAGTTCACAGGCTGGAACCCTGGCCATTATACTGCTGACGTAAATCCATTCCTAACAAGTAGTGAGACTAATACCAATATCGGTTACATAAGTCCTTTAAAAAAAAAACGAATACCTTTAAATGAGCAACTCTTATATATATGTATATATATATAATCGGAAATGGCTCCAACGATTTTCATGAAATTTAGTATACAGGGGGTTTCTGGGGTGATAAATCGATCTAGCTAGGTTTCATTCGTAGAAAACGTCGATTAAAAAAACAGAGCTAGCTCTGTCATACAGGTACTTTCAACTAAACGTCATTTTTTAACACAATCAGATTCTGATAACATTAGATGAACCTAGCTAACTTCATATTAAACAGGACATGTGTCTAGCTAGACACGTTTTTAATTACGTCCCGGTAAAAAAGACTCCATACGCGTTTACTTTCATCGACTTTCGTCCAAAAATGAAATTATACTATTACTTCAAATGTGTATAAAGTTTGGAACTTTGCTGAAAATTGCAATGGGATAGTAAAATTTTCAACAAAGTTTCAAACTTTGTTTAAATTTGCAGTAACAATTTTGAATTTCCAAGTTTCATTCAATTGGATAAAGCTGTATTAGAATTATTTCTCTAAGTGATCTGAGTAGTTGTAAGTGGGTTTTGACCAATAGGCTACAATGGTAACTAATTATAGACTTTGAAAATAGAAACAACGCTGTCATTGACTTTCAACTTGCTTTGGAGCTTTTAAATATATATTTTTTTAATTGACTCACTGAAACTTCGTCACTTTCAGAAAGAATTATTTTTTATACACCGATAAGTAATTACACTTGTCCCAAAATGTGATTTCTCATATCTTAAATACTTCTAGAATTAGTGAGTCAATGTCAGATTAATCTATAGATATGCACCTAATATTAATTGTAATCTTAGTAATTAACAGTTGATAACAGTTTAAAACAAATACTTTTTGGTATAAATACAATTATCACTTGAAATACTTCTCACTACTAGAGCAAAAAGTTACCTATATAATATGCGTTTATTTACTCTTTTGTTTGTTTATATAACGGCTGCCACTGGTAAGTCAGTTAAATAGTTTACTAATTTAAAAAAAACATTTTAGCCAGTATATTAAGTCATAAAAAATAGATACCATGTGAACTTTTGCAAATCTTTTGAAGATACATTTGCATATCTTGATTTTGAGGTGAAGTTACCAAGTTGAAAATTAACCTGAAAAGCTTTACACCTTAACCAATCAACAAAATAATTTAGATGAAACAGACAATAAACATTTTATTTCATTACCTTCACTTTAGCCGCTCCTAAAAGCTTCAATGTGATTGAGAGGATCGTAGGTGGTTCAAACACTACTATTAGAGAATGGCCTCAAATGGCTAATGTTCTTTACACTTGGAACTGGTCTACCGATGAACAACACTGCGGCGGTATTATCATAAATAATGGAACTATCTTAACCGCTGCTCATTGCCTCTTGTAAGTCTGTTTGCCTTCGTTTATGTAGTTTATATGATGAAATTTTGATAATTCTTCAATTTCATAAGCTTTGTATCTTTTTGTAGCACTCAACAGGCCAATAGGTTCCGAATTCGTGTTGGTTCTGCATTAGTTAATTCTGGTGGAGTTATTCGCAACGTAGCCAGTTATATCCTTCATCCCTTTTACAACCCAAGAATCGAAGACTTTGATGTTGGCTTAATACGCCTTGAACTTACTGTGGTTTATAGCAACCAAATCCAACCTGCTAATATCGCCAGTTTCGACTACAACCTCCGTGATAACCAAGTTGTTCATGCTATTGGATGGGGTGCTGAATGGGTAAGCTTAATAATTCATACATACTCAATATTACATATACCTTAGAGATAGACGTAGATTGCCAAGGATGTTTTTCTAAGCCACGTAAGAGCGGGAAAGGGGGGAACCTTATGGCCTTCATCCGGGCACTTTATGACAACAGCCCCATGACTGATTCCTCTTGTACGAAACGCTCACAAAATATTATCTCTTCATATTAATAATAATGTCATTCCATACATATTTTTGTGTTTTAGTTTCCTGCAACTACATACACGCCCATGCATTCACTGCATTTCACTCAACACTGTATGTGTGTGATTTTGTGAGTGATTTTGAGATTGGTGAAAACGTACAACTATCTAGTAATAAGCTGTTTCATCCCACTTTTCAGCACAACGGCCCTCGTACTGAAGAGCTTCGTCACGTACAAATTTGGACTGTCAACCAGCTTGAATGTGCTCGACGTTACGGTACCGAGAATGTAGTTATCACCGATAACATGTTGTGTGCTGGATGGCTGGATGTCGCTGGACGTGACCAGTGCCAGGGTGACAACGGTGGTCCTCTATTTCATAACGACGTTGTTGTTGGTGTCTACTCATTTGGTATTAACTGCGGAGCTCGTTTCTTCCCCAGTGTCAATGTTCGTGTATCGCGCGTCTCTGATTGGATTCATAGGACTGCTGAAATATCAAACACACAACAATAGTAGTTAGTGTAAAAAACTCCCCATTACAGCCTACGGGCAAAGGTAGATTTTAGTAACTTCATCACGCGAGATTTTCTGGCGAGGGAACTCCGAATAATAAAGCGCATTGTTATGGATTATATTCGGATATTATACTTATCAAACGTATACATGTAAATATATTTTAAAATGCGATGGTATTCAAACACAAAAAAAACATTTCCTCAGATCACCGCCTCAGTTAAGTAAAACTAAAACAAATTCAGGCCAAAAGTTATTTCTACCTGAGATGCAAAATTCCTTTAAGGAATGAAAATTATGATAATTCAAATTTTAAGAATATTTAAAAGTTAGGGATGAAAATGATTTTTAAAAAACCTATCAAAAGTTATCTTACGTCTTACCATTATAAATATCATGTAAGTGCGAAAGGTTCGATGGCTATTGGTTACAGTCACTCCAGAACGCGTGAACAGATCTGTATGCAAATTAGTACTAACATTTTAACCTGGAAATAGGTTCCTGAAGGTCGGAAATGGTATCAGTATTTGACGCAGGTTGAGCCACCAGCACCAGCTAGTAATTACATGTATATTACTGAGAGTGGCTATGGTTTCTAGGGGAGCATAAGAAGAAACTTGTATTTGCCATCTGCCATCTTTTTACGCGATTTCCCGGAAAACTACTAAACCGATTAAATTAAAATTAAAATTATAAATGGGATATTTACCATGTTTATTATCTTTTTCGAGAATCCGATATTTCGGCACTGTTAGAAGTGCCATGATCACGGATGTAATATCCCGTTTATAATTTTAATTTTAATGTAAAGGACCATGTCAATCTAAAATCACATATGTAAACCGATTAAAGTTCAATAGAGTTCATTTCATTTCTTTTTTAAAAACACATATTATTCCCTATGGAATATTTTTTGAACAACTTAAGTTTCTTTTTTATTGTGATAAACCGTTATTAGGCATTTTAGTTGGATTGACTTTTTGAATTCAAAAAAGATAAAGATTTTTTCAATATATTTTAAAACTTATTTTTAATAATATTGATAGTTGATGCGAAAAACGGTCAAAATAATTATTTTACTTAATTATTAAAATTGATGATTACAAACGCGCGACGATTGGTTTGTGACATCATAATATTAAAGGAGTTTCACGGTAGCATAGTATTATCAGCTTCTACTCGTGAATTAATTAATAACATAGAAAATTGAGTGGAAAAACATTGTTTTTAATAATAGGTAATTTCATTGAATAATGCGTGATAAAGAATTCATAAAAGCTAATTCTGATGACATACCTAATGTGGATATATTTATGACTAGCTGTGCCCGCGACTTCGTCCGCTTGGATTTAGATTTTTAGTTGGTTCTTTTGCGCGGAGGTTTAATTTTTCTCTAAAATAAAAATAGCTTATATTATGTCTTGTAATATTAGCCCATGACTAGATATCTATGAATGGTTGATTGGCGCCTCCGCTGTCGCGCCCCGCGCTTACCGCCAAAGAGACCTACAAGCTCGTAACTGCGCATTAGAGTACATTGTCAAGTTTTATGCCGATATCGTGTTTATAATAATTATAATAAAATTAAAAGTTTCCTTGCAGTGCGTTAATAATGTTGTAGAGATTCGCGTAAATAAATATAATTATATACCTCTCTGGTAATGATAAGTAATGGCTACCAGTCACATATTTAAGTAAAAGGTTTCAGAGCTTTTGGGGCCAGCGCTGCATCGTACGTGTGCACTCATGCGGGCGCTTTTTTCGTGCAAATAATACAGAGCTAATTTCGTGCAGATAATTTGCACAACACCATGCAAAAAAATCCTTACAATTTGTACAAATCCATACAATGAGGCAGCGCAGGCCCTTATGCTGAAACCGGTGAACTTGTATGAAAGGTTTAGTGATCATAGGAAGTTATGAAGTCTGTGAGGATAGGAGCAGATGGCAAGTTGTTGTCTCTGTCTACCATAGAGGGAACAAGACTTGTTACAATGTTGTTTAAGTATGTTTAAAATAATAAGTATGTTTGTATGTATTTTATTATAGAGGCTCAACATTTTTGAAGTCCAAATGAAACTTTAATTTAGCAAAACGAATCATTAAAATAAATTCTATTCAAAATTTTGGGGGTTTTAGTTTTTTGCGCGGTATCTTAATTATTTTTCAAAAATTATAGTAGCTTATGTTACGCCTTGTAACATTACCTATCTGCTAGTGAAAGTCCCGTCAAAAGAGAGATTATACTCTTTCAAACAGACAGACAGACAGACAAAAATTTTAAAAATAAAAATTGTATTGTAAAATATCATGAATAATCTGTTATTGTAATATTAGACAGACACTTCAATTTTATGTATTTGTATAGATAACCAATGTACTAACCGAAGTGTACTACTGTGAAGAGAAATGAATATAGTGACGTCACACGCACTTGGGTTAGTTCGGGTACTGTCGGCGTGTTTTCGGTACTCGGTTTAGAAATTAATTTTTAAATTTATATAATTTTTTTATTATAGCTTAAAAATAAAAATTGTTTTCTATTAAAACTTCTTTTAATTTATCACAAAAAAAATCTTTCAAAAAGTCAATTCCCGTGCACGTTCCAGTGCTGAACTTAATTTCCTCCATATTTGACCACTTTATTAGTTAGTCCGCCGGTAACCCTGGGGTTATCCTTTCGAGGGCTTACCCGGGTTACCCGGCAATGGACACTTAGGGAGGGCACCGTGCGGTTTTAGTCGGTTCATGCCCGACATAGCCAACCCCGCTGGCCGGCGGGAGGTATCCGAAGGGATTTCGGCACGTAAAAAAAAAAGATATATGAATAAAAAAACCGGCCAAGTGCGAGTTGGACTCGCCCATGAAAGGTTCCGTAGCAGCAAGTAACATAATATAAAAGTTCTCGTAGTTCGTTACAGCCACGCCTGTGCGAATTATAATTATTATTTACTTGCACCTATTACAGATTTATTATTAGAAAATAATGGTTCACGGTTTATGCATAAGGTTTATGTTTATGAATTTTTTTTTTTTATATGTGAGGTAAATTGCGGTTTACGATTTATGACGTAGTTACTAAAAAAAACTACTTACTAGATCTCATTCAAACCAAGTTTCGGTGGAAGTTTACATGGTAATGTACATCATATATGATACGTATGACATACGGACGGACAGACAATCTATAAGTGTACCATTTTTTGCCACGGAACCCTAAAAATACCGACTGAATATTTTTTTGTCTATGTAATATAAGATAACAAAGAGATGTATGGCCAACCTGATAGTAAGCGGATACCATGGCCTATGCATAGTAGCAAAAAAGAATGAGACAGTCTCACAAACAATGAATACAGCATACTGTTACTTTATGCCAGTTTAATGTGAGAGAGAGGAATTTCCCCGTTGAAGCCAACCTTATAAAGCATGCTGATAAAAGCATGGTTTACTATATATTGTAGCTTTCTTTTTTTTTAAATTCAGTGCAGGGTTCGACTGAAATAAATTGGGCTGAGCGAGCAGGACTCTTACTTGAAAATAAGACATCTTACTACGGTCGCGCGTTTAGCTAAGGCCGCGTGCTCGTGCAACTGTTTTTCGGTGATTATTCCTCAATGGTACACCGGACATGAACCATCTCGCTTCAAAGCACTCCTCAGTCTCCACACTATCACCGTGGTAAATTTGGTCAAGACCGCGCCAGTGGTTACGGAGGAGTTCAGCCACCAACAAACGGCTATGCTGCTCAACTATAGCTGCATCTATATTTCACGCCCGGTACATGAACGCTTTTGTTAGGACCAACTTAATTCGTTCAACTTGGGTTACATCTTTACGTGATGTTCAAACCCAAGGTGATAATTTTTTAGTTTCGTTGCAGCCAGTCTTATGTACATGGAACTCTTTGACTCCTAGTATCGTTTCAGTTTACAATAGTCTAGTCTAGTGAAGAAGCAGTCGAAACCTTTTGAATCGAAGATTTTGAGTACGTCTACTTCAGAGTGGAATAAATGTTTCTCAATCTGGTTCGGACATATAGAAAAATACATAAAAGATCGTGGAGAGTACTTACTACACGGAAGAGATCTGAGAGAACAGTAACAGCAGTAATAAATGAACAAAGAGTACTTTGAGATGACCGCAAGTCATGAGATGACCACCATAGCAGTCTACCCGTGACCACGCTGAAAAGCTATCAAATCGTATAGGGTATAGTGTAGATACAAAATCTTTATATATAAAAATAAATTGCTGTTCGTTAGTCTCGCTAAAACTCGAGAACGGCTGGACCGATTTGGCTAATTTTGGTCTTGAAGTATTTGTGGAGGTCCAGAGAAGGTTTAAAAGGTGAATAAATATGGAAGTTGTTATCGATTGCAGATTGGCAGTACGAAGTCTGCCAGGTCAGCTAGTTAACAATAAATTATCGTGATAAATTAATTCAAAGTAGTTTTAATGTTTTAAGAACATTATAAAATTGTAAATAAGCTATGTCTGCACATTGGAGATATAAGAAAAACTTGAGTTATGTTAAATGAACAATTCTGAACACAAATTTTTGTTTATCTGTTTATTCGCGATGGACGTAAAAACTATTGACCGGATTTTGATGCGGTTTTTTTGTATTAAAAAAGTCTTTGTCAGACTTAAAATCTACCGTATGTTTGATTGCAATTGGTTAAGTAGAATCGGAGATATGACCAACAAACGATGAACAACCTCCGCGCAGGCGGAGCCGCATTCATCAGCTTGTGTTAATTATAGGCTTGTCATTATGATTTTTATTAGTTTGTGATGCTAATTTGAGGAAAGCGAGTCAGCCAGATCGTCGTCATAGCAGAAGCAAACCCGAGTAGATATCACGACGCTTCGCAGACCGCTTCGCTCATCATGGCGTGGCCGGAAACAATGAATGACTTTTAAGCACTGTTTTTTGATAACTCCGTCACATTAATGACAATTGATAAGCAATTAGTATGCTTACTTTATTGAAAAAAAAGAACATCTAGGATCTAGGACGGGACTTAAACGATAGAACGGTGGAGATGGCTGAAAACGATTTAATTTAATACAATCAAACAATACTTTATTTGCTTAATTAGTTTAAAATAAAAAACCAATATAATAATAATGAAGATGTTTATTATTTTCCTCGGTTATATAAATATACTTAGATAGAGATTACATATTCGCATTAATCCAATCAGAGACGCGGGTGATGCGCGTACTGACACTGGGAAAGAAACGAACTCCACAGTTAATACTAAAGGAATAGACTCCCACAACAACGCCGTTGTGGAACAGAGGACCCCCGTTGTCGCCCTGGCATTGGCCACGACCACCAACATCGAGCCATCCGGCGCACAACATATTATCTGTGATAACTACATTCTCAGTACTATAATGCCGCACACAATCATTCTGGTTGATTGTCCACACTTGTATTTGCCGAAGTTCTTGTGAACGAACACCGTTGTGCTGTAAAATAGAAAAAAAAGTGATAAAAAAATATTTACAATTACGCCGCAACATTTCCAAAAAAAATATTACCACATCTGCACCCCATCCAATACCAAAAACAACTTGGTTGTCACGTAGGTCGTAGTTAGTGTTGGCAATCCTTGCAGGTTGGACTTGATTAGTAAATACAATGGCGGCAGCGCTTCGTAGTAAAGCAATATCATAGTCTTCAGTCCTTGTTGTTGGGTACATAGTCTGTCGTTAAGTTTAATCTATAGTATATCTGTAGTATATTATATTATCTGTGGTTGACTATATATGCTCTCTCTCTCTGGATCGGACGGAAAGATTGTACATTGAGTGTGGAGCCAATAAAACTATATTAATTAATTATAGTGTTTAATTTAGACATAACAGTTTGGCGACGAGCTAGTGGACCAGCGCACACAATACAAATAAAAAAAAAAACTGAAAGGTGATAAAATCAACAAAAATTAACGAAAATACGAATACGTTCTGACAGCGTCAAGTTAGCAACGGTTGAAGAGCGTGCATTCCAGTGCTGTCATTCGCTGAAGTTCGCGCGCATTGCAAGCGAATTCCTAAGTACGCCATGTTGGTTTACACGAGAAAACAATGTCAGAATCAGAAAATAAAACTAGTTGGATTTATGGACTAAAAAAGGAAGAATTACAAAAGAAATTAAAGAGTTACAAAATACCATTTGCAGAAAAAGCGACAGTCGACGAGTTGCGTAAATTATTATCAAGTTATTGCAAAGAAAATCCAAAGAAAAACGAAGATAGTGAGAATAAAACTAAAATGACACAATACAACATACAACCGTTTAACGGAGAAAATTGGAAATGTTTTGAGCAGCAACTGGAATGTCTTATTTCATTAAATGAAGTGAAAGAAGAAAAAAAAGTGGCTCTGCTATTGACTAAAATAACTCCACAAGTTTTAGACATATTAAATTGTTTATGTACACCAAAAAAAGTAACGACGTATCGATTTGATGAACTATGTCAAAAGTTGAGAGATAAATATACACCAAAAAAGTTATCTGCTATAGAACGAGCATCATTTCGCAACAGGAATCAGTTGCCAACAGAGACAATAGAGGAATATGTTTTACAATTACGGAAATTGGGTGCAAAATGTGCATTTCAAGATTTGGAAGATCAAATCAAGGAAAAATGAATAGATGGAGTACATTCGAAACTATTAAAATTTGAACTACTTAAAAGCTGTACTACTGAGATGAGTTTGGAGGATACTATGGTGATTGCAAAAACAGTAGAAGGAGCATTACAGCAAACAAAGCAAAAGGAAAATTCAGTCTCAGAGATGTTTTATCATCAACAAGAAAAAAAAAATGAAAAAGAAAAGAGTTATAAATATAAAAACAAATTTAATAAGGTTATGAAACCTACTCCGAATAACAGTGAAAGCAAGTGTTACTGTTGTGGCGCGACTAATCATATTAAACAGGAGTGTAGACTAAATAAAAAGTATTGCTCTGAGTGTGGACGACAAGGACATATATTTAAGATGTGTATGAGAAATAAAATGTCAAATAAAATTTACTTGGTATCAGAAGACGAACAGTCAGCGAAAGAACCAGAAGAGGATGTTGAAACATCTGAGGCTCAGATGTTTAATAAGTATGAAATGTACTCAGTTAATGTAAGTAGAGTTCCACCATTGTATATCATATTAAATATTGAAGGAAATAAATTAGATTTTCAACTAGACACGGGGTCAGATGTAACAGTTATTCCAAGTACTGACATAGATAAATTCTTTAACAAAAAGCAGATTATGAATTGTAAAGTAAAGTTTAGAAATTTTGACCAAACTGTGTCGGAACCGGTAGGAATGTTAAAAGACTTAACAGTGGAGTATAAAAATAAAACAAAGATATTAAATGTTTTTGTTGGAAATAAGGAAATTCCACGTATCTTAGGTAGGGATTGGTTACTTGAATTTGAAATGTGGCCACCAACATTTGATATAAAAAATAATAAAATTAACAATGAAAATTCTATTTCAGAAGCAGAATTATATGTAAAAAGAAGGTTCACAGAAGTATTTAGCCCAGGTTGGGGAAATTTTAAAGGAGATTCAATCAAATTAAAATTAAAGCCAGAAGCAAAACCTAAATGTCATCCAGTAAGAAGAGTGCCATTAGCATTAAAAGAAAAGGTAAAGTGTGAAATATCTCGATTACTCGAAAATGGGAGGATAGTTCCAGTAGAATACAGCCAATGGGGCACCCCAGTTGTTCCAATTTTAAAATCAGATGGATCAGTACGACTTTGTGGTGACTATAAAACAACAATAAACCCCCATCTGGAAGTGGATCATTTCCCATTACCTCACATTGAAGAAATATTTGATACCCTAAAAAATGGACAATACTTCTGTGAACTTGACTTAAAGGAAGCTTATCTGCAAGCTCCATTAGATATCGAATCGCAGGATCTGACAACTATTGTTACTGAGGTAGGTACTTATAAGTATCAGTATTTACCATATGGTGTAAGTACAGGGCCAGGCTCTTTTCAACGTTTGATGTACAATAAGCTAAAAGACATCCCGAACATCAATGTGTTCATTGACAATATTTATATATGTGGAGAAACAATCAATGAGACACTTGAAACATTATGCAAAGTTTTAACAAAGTTACAAGAGTGTGAGTTTAAATTAAAAATTGAGAAATGTAAACTTTTTACAACAAGCATAGATGTATTCGGTTTTCAAATAACGAAAAATGCTATAAGTATAATAAAAAAAAATATTGAACCATTGTTAAATGCAGAAGCACCGAAAAACATTACTATGTTAAAGTCATTTTTAGGAAAAGTAACCTATTATTCGAGATTTTTAAGAGATATGGCACATATAATAGCACCTTTACATGAATGTACAAAACATAAGAAATTGCAGTGGAGTAAAGAGTGTAATGATTCATTCAATTTAATTAAACTGAAATTAGCATCAGTTAGTAATTTGAGACATTATAATCCAAATTTGCCTTTAATATTGACATGTGATGCATCACAAGTAGCTTTAGGAGCTATAATTTCGAATAGGGATGAAAACGGTATAGTCCGACCAATTGCATTTGCAAGTAAGAAATTAAATACAACTGAGGTTAAGTATTCAACAATTGATAAAGAGGCCATGTCAATTATTTTTGGTGTAACCAAATTTTATAATTACATTTATGGACGAACATTCGAGTTGGAAACAGATAATGCTGCTTTAGTTAGAATATTTGGTCCCACCAAAGGTATTCCAAAAATGGCAGCAAAGAGGCTACAGCATTATGCCATCTTCTTATCAGCTTTTCAGTATAAAATAAAACATATAAAAACAGATGTAAATCCAGCAGACTTCTTGTCACGTTCTTTAACAGATAGTAATGAGGAAAATATAAACATGCATTCTATATGTTTAGATGCAGATATAAGTAGCACAGTATACATAAATAAATCAGAAGTAGAGATGGTAGATTGGAAAGTAATTCAAAAAGAAACAAAAAGAGATCCAATAATATGTACAGTCATAAGATATTTAAATGATGGATGGCCAGATAAAAAAAGTTTAAGTAAAGAATTGTTGACATATTATAATAAAAAAATAGAACTCAGTGTAGATAGAAATGTATTATTTTGGGGATATAGAATAATTATACCAACAGAACTGAGGCTAGCAACTTTAGAGAAATTACATAAAAGTCATTTTGGCATAGTACGAATGAAACAAGTAGCTAGATCATTCTTTTGGTGGCCAGGTTTAGATAAAGATATAGAAAACATCACTCTTAATTGTATATCATGTATGAAAAATCATAAAAATCCACAAAAGACCATGAAACCATGGCCAACACCACCATCTGTATGGTTTCGCATACATGCAGATTTCCTTGGACCATTTTATAACAAAATGTATTTATTGGTCATTGACAGTTATTCCAAGTGGCCTGAGATATACGAAATGACTAACATAACTGCAAATAAAACTATTGAAGTTTTTAAAAATATATTTTCTAGGTTCGGATATTCAGCACACTTGGTGACTGATAATGGACCAACTTTTATCAGTACAGAATTTAATGACTATTGTAACATGATAAATGTAAAGCATACTTATTCGCCACCATATCACCCTGCCACCAACGGTGCAGCGGAACGATTTGTTGAGACTTTTAAGTCACATGTTACAAAAATAAAAGAAAGTGGAAACAGTTTACAATCAGCCATAAATTTGTTTCTTTTTGATTACAGAAACATACCACATAGTCTTACTGGTGTAACTCCAGCAAGGCTCATGTTAGGGAGAGAACTAAGGAATAGATTTACATTAATGAGACCACCAGCAATACTTGAGAAAACCTATGATATGTTAGAAAAACAAGAAAAATATAATAGAGGAAATAGACAAACAAATTTTATAGTAGGTGAAAAGGTGATGGTTAGGGATTACAGGAAAGGTTGTAAACCGTGGATACTAGGAATAGTGATGGAAGAGTCAGTTCCTAACATCACATATGTAATAGATGTAGAAGGTAATAAGTGGAAAAGACACGTAAATCAAATACTTAAATGTAGTGATAGGTTAGAAATAGAATAGAAACAAAATTTTGTAATTTGAAACACTATTTGTATTTTTTTTATTTTTAAAGTTCGTAGGACGACATATGTTGTATCCTTGGCATGATGCCAAGAATTTTAAAAATAAAAAGGAAAGCCATGTGTATCATTCATTATTATGTTTCATGTTATTTTTTTTTGTTAGCAGGGGAGAGAACCTGTGTGTTTAGTTAGTTTGTTATACTTAAATCAATTAACAAGATTAATTTGTTAATTGTTTAACTCTTAATGTTATAATATACATTAAAGATAACTCTTAATCTCTTTACATGATAAATTGTTAAGAATAAGTTGTGTACCAATTTATAGTAATATTAAGGAGCTTGGAATCTTTTAAGTTTGGGGAGAGTGTTGGGTACATAGTCTGTCGTTAAGTTTAATCTATAGTATATCTGTAGTATATTATATTATCTGTGGTTGACTATATATGCTCTCTCTCTCTGGATCGGACGGAAAGATTGTACATTGAGTGTGGAGCCAATAAAACTATATTAATTAATTATAGTGTTTAATTTAAAGACATAACACTTGTGTTGTAGAAAGGGTGAAGAATAGAGCTAGCAACGTTGACTGTAACTCCACCGCTACTTGCTAACGCAGAACCAACACGAAGACGGAACCTATTTGGTGGATGAGTGCTACAAAAAGAAATAAATTCCATGATTAAAACTTCAAACATTAAGAAATTTAGCCTTTAGGAAAGCACAAAAGGTTCACTTACATGATGCAATGTGCAGCGGTTAAGACAGTTCTGTTGTTCAAGATAGTACCACCGCAATATTGTTCAAAGGTAGACCAGTTCCATGTAAACAGAACATTAGCCATTTGAGGCCAATCTCTGATTGTAGTGACTGTACCACCGACGATTCTCTGGGCCGAGTGCGTGGATTTTGGAGCAGCTAAAACTATTAAAATGATAACGATAATGAAAACATTAATAATTTGACTTTATTATGAATATAATAAAATAAAATTGCAACCTCAATCGTAGTCACATTGGGCAGTCAACGATAAAAGTAGCTTAACAAATTCTAATTTATTAATCGCCTTAGCTATTAAACCTTTCATAAAATAATAAACAAAACATATATTATTCTAACTTTGACATCTGGGATTATAAAATTACTTATATAGCTATTATTGGTAAAAAGGTGTGTAAATATTTTACAATTAATCAACGTTTGTCGTCGACTGTACACTTGTAGTTTTTTTGTTTTATAAGAATATTAATAACCGAAATTACTAATATTCCCCGTAACCTCTCCAGCTAACCTAAATTGCTTGTGTTAGGAGTGGGTTCACGTCGGTAGTGTAATGGCGAGGATTCGAACCCGGGACCTCTCGGTCGAAGGGGCAACTCCTTAACCACTAAGCTACCGAAGCTTCTAGTTTAAAACAAAGTTATTTCCCGCTGTCTATATTTATGCTGTTTACAATGTCATTTAAATATTTTTCTATGGAAAATCTAGTTGCAACCGTATGAAACCAGGGTGGGTCGCTAGTTAAGTTCATATATAGTTTAAGTAGTTACAAGTGTTGGTAAATATAGAAGTTGGTAAAGTAACAATGATTCGAGAAACAAAAAGTTACACACTTCTTGTATTAACTTTTGACTCAATATAGGAATTCAATGAGAATATCATTGCTATGCTTTCCGTACATGACTTACTTGTAACAGCCGCAGAGCTAACAAGCAAAAGAGTGATTGGATGCATGCTACAGCTTTTAATTCAAGAACAAAAAATACTTTTTTTAAGTAACACCGGTATTTATATCGAAATATACTTTAACAAAGTATTATCATTGATGAAATGTTGAATCTATAAGATTATCTATAAGTTCATAACAATAGACGCCTTGTACCGTTTGAAATTTTGATAACAGATTTTCCACAGTATTGATGAATGTGACTGATTAATTATGATATCAGTATCCATTACAAGGAAATACTGCCAAGAAAATGTATAAACAAGAACAACACGACCTACTTTCTAACTACTCATGATCTGCGTGCTTGCTAACTGCTCACAAATACTGCTTACCATTAGGAGAGCTTTATACTGGATTACGCTCACCTACGCATATTTTTGTGTTTACATATCAGATATTTACTTTTGTACTCAATAAAATAAGAAATTAAAATAATTAGTGTTTTCCTTGTATTTAAGCCGGACCCGGACCGCTAGATAATTGCACTGAAATTGAGATACTCCATTAGATACTGACACAAGAAAATAATATTTCAGTATTAAAAATAAAAATTATAATTTCATAAGATTAAAGTTTGCTTACAGATTTATGGTAACAGACTGAAAATTTCCGATTTCTTTTGATGCCAAATTTACCACATATGCAATGTAGTTCAGACAGGGCCAATGTATAAGGAAGTAAACTGAAGTACTTGCGAACACAGCTTCGCTGATAAAACACATCATAAAAGGACTGAAAGAAAAGATAAGATGGAGATGTTATTATAGAAAATACTGTTTTATATAAAGCGGAATTTTATACAAACGGAACGTAAAAAAGCAGAGGAGTCCACTCAGAGCATCCGTCCGAATAGCACCTGGCCTAGTCCACGAAGAGCACCTATCAATATTGTTGCCAGGACACTTGGGCAGGACACCGTGCGGTTTTAGTCGGTTCATGCCCGACATAGCCACCCCCGCTGGCCGGCGGGGGGGGGGTATCCGATGGGATTTCCGCACGTAAAAAAAAAGGTACTCTTCGTGGATTCAATAGATGAGACCGTCAAGCTGATGGCCACCTTTGTAGCATTATTCGTGCCTGTAATGGTGACCCTCATTGGTGAAACTATACCTTTAGCTTAGTGTCAGGCGAGGCAAAGTCATATTGACGAGACCATTATAAAAAAAAACTACGGACTTAACTATCTATTTCTCTATTTTCTTTTATAAAAATAAATTATTGATGCTGTATTAACTCTTCTTTAAGCATGCTACATAATTATTGGACTTTCATTGAGAGTAACGATTTAATATTTTTTCCTGAGATTGATTGTGTGTATACCCACAATTACTTATCTATCACAGAAATATTACCCATTTCTTTGTTCGATTAAGATAAAGATCATTGATATCCATGACTTGCAGATAACTCCAAAGTAATGGTTTTAACAAATACAGGTCAGAGCCGATATATATAATGATCGATAGACTATCAAAAACAAATAAATAGTCATTACAGTTAATTTAAGCATCTTGTAATCAAATCATTGTTCAGTAACAAAACATACCTTATCTGAAATATTATTATTAAATGATCAATATTGTGACCAGTTTGAGGCGATTGAATATGAACGTGGTGCGTATTGTTGATCAAAGCTATCTTCAATAGTTTTAGATTTTGTTTCCGATGAAGATTCATTCATTTTTATTCACCAGCAATTGGATATAAGCAAATAGGTTTAGAATTAAAAGTAGAAGTTACCAATAGGTAAGATACCTTATTTTACTAGCATTCTAAGATTAAACGGAATAAACCAGATCTGATGTAGGTCGTAGTGTATTGTTTAAATTGGTCAGTAGTTGAGCAATATATAAAATGTTTGCACCATGAAGTCGCTCACTTGTGTTAATCACACCATCAACAAGATACTTGAGCATGACCAAATTAAGACACACCCAATTTGAGACCGACAAGTAATTTGTCATCACTGGGTTTATTAACCTTAATGAGTTTTTTGTTGTCAACAAAGTCACACAAGCGCAAGAAGGCAGTCGGCCGTCTCGCCGTCCTTACAAAAGCAGGCCAAAACGGAGGCGTGTCGTGTATGTCCTGTCCTACACACGCCTGCCAATTCACCAACGCGGGATCAAACCCGATACCATAGGCGAGGCTGCGATGGCGACCAAAGTCCGCCGGGAACTCTGGGGTTAGCCTTTCGAGGGCTTACCTGGAGAGCACAGCAATGGACACTCGGGGAGGACACCGTGTGGTTTTTAGTCGGTCCGATTCCGACACACCCTTCTCATCCTTGACACTGATGGGGTGGAGCCAGTGGGGGCTTCCACGGGTAAAAGAAAGGCAAGGTGTCGTTTTAGCGGTTACTCGGTGTAATGCCTTTAGGCTGTTAATGAAGCTTGAGTTAGTCAGCTGCTTCATTCCGTATCATAGGGTATATAGAGCCCCACAAAAGTCAAATTTACCTGCAAGACGAAGCGCCTGTTGTTTGACGGGCGATGTTCTGGTACAGGTTTTCTTGGGATTGAGGAGTCCGGCGGCAGTCGCTCTTGTAAATCTTAAAATACATAATTAGGAGTAGTAGGAGAGCGGGTCCTGGGGTGTGTGTTGGGTAACCTCCTCGAGTGTCGCTCCGATTCCGATCCCGCTGCAGTCCGGGGGGAACGGAATCGGAGCGGCCGGTACACCCTGGGCGGCGGTCAATGGCTTCCCCTTCACCCCTTCATAGGGTTGGCATTGATCGTCGGCCAATACAAAACGTGGCGGGAACACATCGCTCTCCGTACTCCTCTGCTTTCAGAGGAGACAGGATGAGCGATGCTGTTAGTGGTGAGATGGCCCAGGGTCAGTCGAGGTGCGAGGGATATGCTCTATGGGTAACCTTACACCCCGGCGTCTGAAGACCCGAGACGGCGTGCGGTTTTAGTCGGTGCAAGCCCGACATAACCGCCCCCGCTGGCCGGCGGGGGGGTATCCGAAGGGATTTCCGCACGATAAAAAAAAAAAAAAAGGAGAGTCCTGGGCTTCAAAGTGGAAGCTTTGCATGCAACTGAGATTGGCATGACTCCATCACATATTTGTTAGTTTCGACTAATTGTTATTGTTTTGTAGTTAACAAAAATACCAAACCTGTCATTCGCTGACGAATGTCTATAATCGTCGTTTTAATGTTCAAGTTAATTGGTGATTCGTTATCATTAACCAATTCATTGACTTTTACCAGGTACTCGAATTTTTGTGATAATAACAAACAATAATAAACAATAAATTGGTGTGGGCTATGTATCTAGTATGTTTCCACATTCTAGAAAAAAACTTCAAGCTAGTGATACTATGATTACTTGGGGTCTAGACAGCGCTGTGTAGTATGTCGCAGAATATCATTATTATATTGCCATAGTATTTTCCTTCCTTACTAATTCCTAGCTGTGAATTCACCAAGAACTTTTGGTATCTAAGATAATTCCAGTTTGCCAATTAGTATCAATGATAATATGCAGAGAGGCCGTATTTTGTGAGTTTGTTTATTTGTTTGGGGATCTACGGAACCACTGCACTCATTGGAAAAAATCTTTCAACATTTGAGAGGTTAATTTTCTCTGATGGACATAGGCCTTGAAACCAATAGTCTTTAGCCATCGGCGATAAATATATAAAAACTCATGTAGCCAAAGCGAGGCGAGGGCGATATATCGATTTCGATTGGTATCACATCTTATATTACAAAATCCCAAGTGCTAGCGACCTCGCTCTACAAACTTTATGCTCATCAATCAGAGACATGTCTAACTCACTCCCGAGCTGATCCTTTAGTACTTTGAGAATCATTTTTAGTTCTACTAACTGGTGCATATTGCTTTTTGTTTGAACATTAACAGTAGGTAATTTCGAAACGAATTCAAAAAGTTCAGTTTTAGATATATGACTCAGATTGTAATGCTGGGGCCACACTTACGGGAAATGCCGTTAATTTTTGGACTTTTAACGTAGATGTAGCCACGAATTAAAACAATAATTTGACAAGATCATTAAAATTGCCGTTTGACGATAGGTTGACGTTGACCGATCGAGTGTGGCCACTGCATTTAACGCATTAACAATTAACACAAATAATGTATTTATAGTGTATATGGGCATTGACGTTACCTGTTAGTGTGGCCCCAGGGTAAAAGAGATCTTTGGGATTGCTGTTACGAATAATATTTCTAATTATGATCTATAATAGAACACTTGACTACATAGTTGTATACACGGGTAAGGAAATAAGTACACACCTTAACATACACCTTCACATCCTTTACATGGATATCCTTTACATAAATATTTATTTTCTTGGCCGTGTGTACTAGGACTTCAAGAATTAGAAATCAACACAGTATCGACTTTCAAATCATCAAAAAGAATGCGATGCTTAATTCTGTAAACTGATGGAAAACCAGAGATATTCTGGGGAATGAAGAGGTTAGTATCTTGCGAGTGACACCTTATGGTAGACACTGATCAGAATTACGCTTATTTGATCACATTATATCAAAATGTTGAAGTCAAAATAACACTACAGTCAGATGAAGAAAATTACAGAATTATACCGAAACGTAAACAATATCGACACTACTTCAACCTGCAAATATTATCATGACCTTTATAGCTCTTAGAAAATATAAATATTCAATTATCAATTAAATATCATATTGGAGAAGAGGCAATGTTCAACAAGTTTACTCGTAACGAGAAAAGGTAAAAAGGATTCCTTTGCTGGCGGCTTTCAGAGCGGAGTTCGTTAGTGTAGCTACATTTTTTAAAGAAAATGAATTAATAGTTGTTGGGCAATAAATACTTCCGCGAGAAAGTTGTTGAAAAAGAGGCTGATGATATTCGGCATTAACTTCTACAAAAGGAATTGTAAACTTTATGAAAGAGTAATAAATAGCACCCTTTATTTTAAAGTTATGTTTGCAAAAACTTATTTCAATTATTTAATATTAGCTATTACCCGCAGCTCCACCCGCGTTAAACCCTCACCCCTCCCTCTACCGTCAAGCGGGGATGGTTATGTAGAACTCGAACCGACTAAAACCGCAAGACGTCTCAGGTATTCAGATGCCAGGGTGTAAGGTAAAACTCCGGTTACGAGATGGCACACTCTGGTGCGGAATAGGGACCGTAATGTGTGTGTTATTCATGCTGGTCGAACACCATAGAGTTATCCACTTCCTTTACCTTCATATTATCATTTTTCATATAATCCATTAACCATTTTTCACCCATCTACTTCTCTTTTACCAAAATACAAGCCACTGTTTTAGTTACAATCGCACTAGTTACGTACAAAATATTTTTGTAAGAAATGGCAGACTGTGATAAGATTTCTAATTCTTATTATGTTATCCTTTGTTTGTATTCTTTGATTGGTTTACAACAAAGAGTACCTATTTATCTAAATCAGGTTACTTTGTATAATTACGTACTAAAATATTAGCTGATTGAATTTTAGATTTGACTTATGTATGTTTTGTTAGTTTATTTATAACCCTCAAAAATAAAATTGTAACCTGAAATTTTTGAACATTTCTTATTATGATTTACAGGATAGACTAATAACCGATTTTAAATTTGCTATTATATTAACGTATAATATGCACTTTATAACCCTTATAAATAAAATTGTACACTGCCCCTATAATTTGACCGGAAATCTTTAGTTTGCCCGGAAACGTTTGGTTGTAACGATATGGACGCCTGTTTTACATTATATATAGGAAATGTCTGAACATTTCTCATTAAGATTTACGGGATAAATTAATTATCTATTTTAACTTTGCCGTTATATTAACTTATAATATGCACAATTAAAATGTGATGCAAGCAATGTTTGAAAAAATATTGCGCTATTGCTATTAAGTCTAGAAAATATCTTTGCCGTAATCTAGATGTTGATACAATCAGAGAAGGGTCTGGGCCATTATTTCGAATTTGTTTTTTTTTCGATGACACATAGTTCGAATTGTATTTAGATCGACAAATATTTCGTTCAAAAGGTCTTGGATGCTAATGACTTTCTTCGGACGAACTATTATACTGAAGATAGTAGAATATACGTTATATGACAAACAGACAAAAATTCTATAAATTACATTTTCGGTATCGTTATCGTTGCAGGCACATGACAATATTTTTTTTTAGAAAAAAAAAACCAATTCGTTGTACCGTTTTCACCTCGTCTTTTCGTCGTCTTCGTTTTTATCATAAATTACAGCTGGCATTCAATCATGACTCACTACATGAAGATATTTAACAGAAGATGTATTGTAGTCAAGATTCAACTTCTCAATTAATTAGAGCTGGAATATTTACATAATTACCCTAATTTCTTTTAAATATACTAATTATAAATAAAACAAGAATTCATCAATTCTCGAATCACGCACGCCTGTGAGGATTACAAATAAATAAAATTTTGCTTAGCTAATTTTTAATCTTTCGTTAGTGTCATACAAAAGAAGCACAGTCATTTAATATTAACATATGCATATGAAGCTTACTCTAACTTCCCTCACTCAAGTCGAGTTTACTCAACAGTAAGCCCTTCAAAACCTGACTCCATACATATTTAGTGACAGCCAGAAGAGGTAGGAAATGCCATTTGAGATGTGAACACATTTAGTAAATTGACGCACGTTAGACGCTTAATTTCGTCGCAAACTATGTTATTGAGGTAGAATACCGTATAAGTTAGGGGGGCGGTTAACATTATATTATACTGTATTACAGATGGACGCTTTGAAACTGATAAAAAATCACAAATTTTAAATGCGATTTTCATGATTAGGTATCAATATGACCCGCAATAGCGGCGGTAAGGCCCATCATGGAGGATTGGCTAGAGAGGCGACGCGGAAGCCTCTCGTACCGACTGACGCAGGTGATCTCCGGGAAGGGGTGCTTCGGGTACCACCTGCATCGGATCAGGAAGGAGCCAACGCCTGAGTGTCATCACTGCGACGCGAGCGAGGACTCAGAGCTGCACACGCTGGCGGACTGCCCGGTGTGGGAGGCGCCGAGGCGTGACCTCGTGGCAGCCATCAGGGTGGGAGTCCTCTCGCTAGGCAGCATGATTGCGGCAATGGTGCGGAGCGTGAGCGCGTGCGTCGCCTCCTTTTGCGAGCATGTAATGCTCACGAAGGAGATGGCGGAGCGCGCCCAGGAGAAATTTAGAACTCTCCCGGCCCGCCGAGCCCGCAAAATGCTCACCGCGCGTCGCAGGCGACTCAGGCGCCGGAGGTCGCTTAACGACCTCCGTCCTCCATGAGCGCAGGCCTGGGGGTGGCAGGTAAGGCCGCCTGTCACCCCAGCAGAAGTAGGCCGGGACGGTGGGGCGACTAGCGCCCCTCCCCCAAACCGGGCAAGACGGGGACACCGTGGTTCCCAAACCCGAGGGGGCCATCTCGAAACCGGAGATGGCCCAGGGTCAGTCGGGGTGCGAGGGATATGCTCTATGGGCAACCTTACACCCCGGCGTGTTAAGACCCGAGACGGCATGCGGTTTTGGTCGGTTCAAGCCCGACATAACCGCCCCCGCTGGACGGCGGGGGGGTAACCGAAGGGACTACCGCACGAAAAAATAGTGAAAGAAAATTTTCATTTAAAGTACAAGTGCCTAATTATTATTGATATTCTTATTAAATCCTTACAATTATGCAGAATTGCTTATTGGGTAAAACATTATACACAAAATAAATAATTTTTGCCTATATTTTAATCAAATTAGTTCATATATAGTTACTTACTGTAGTTTACTATATATATATAGTATATATATATTTGAAGCTTTGATTTAAATTGGCGATAGAAGAAGACGGTTTAATGCGCGGTCGTACTTCAATTCAACAATTGTTATCTAACGTATAAAAATCGCGTCATCATCATCATCATCATCATCTAAGCGTTGTCACCCAATTGCATCCGAGTCCTATACCTTGGAGCCCGGGGTCCGCTTTCCTGCTTTTCCTTCTCCACTTATATGATCTTCCACGGCATCCACGGTAGTGAGACCATTACGACGCATGTCGTCCCTTACGATGTCAGACCGGTACTTCTTGGATCTCCTCCTCTAACGGGGCCCGGCAGAAGTACCATGGCCAGACATTTGTTACCCACGTAGTAGGCGGCTGCCGTTAACGCGCGACACTTCTGCATTTTATCACGGACATGGTGGCTGCCGCGGATGCAGGAGTTCCTCACGTGATCTTTAATTAACTCCGCACATGTCACTCTAGCAATGGCCACGCTTCACATGCGTGTAAAAAGACAGGCCTAATGAAAGTTTCATAGACATGCCCCTTCAACATAACCGGCATTTTGGAGTCACAGATGACACCAGATTAGATCGTAGGCTACTTTTGGTCGCGATAGCCAACCTCCACGCAGGTGGAGACGCGGGTATCAGCTAAAATGATATATAGTTTAAAATTGCATTGGATGATTTATGATGTTTCAATTTAGGCCGATGAACGTGTTTTTGTTGATCTTTCTTCATTCATACCAAATTTACAATAAACATATTGGTCGCGATTTTTATATAATATTGTTACAACGATCGTCGATATCTCGGAAACTACTGATCGAATCTTCTAGAAATTAAAACGCATTGTTAATGTCGAAGTACTCTATCGATCCGTGTAGAAAAATCCAGAAAAGTCAATACAAAATCACAAGCCCTTTGTCTACCTATAACTACTTTACCTACAAATCGCGATAACAAGGGCATTCACCTCTATCGTCGGCACGACTGTGTAGGTACCTGTTTTCTCGAACGTCCCAGTAAATACCTTCTATTCTCGAACGCTCTAGTGCTCTAGATGATTCCGGAATATTCTACCCCGATATAAAAGGACGCCCGGCTATCGACACGAGTCAGTTAATTTTCGAAAGCGAAAGTGAACACATCTTACCGAAGTGAACCAAGAGAGTTATACCTGCGACTTAAGCAACGATTGTGGACTACTGTGAACTGCTGAGCGATTTGAACTGTTGAAGAGTACTGTGTGTGTTAGTTATTTAGTTGTCTAGTTTGTGGTGAGCGAATAAACCTCTTTGTTGTGTAAACGGCATTTAATTTGTACCCCGCGCACGTAACAATATATTCATCCTGCTTACTTCCTGTTATAAACGTGAAAGTTTTAAGTATGCATGAATGGTTGCTACTCCTTCATGCAAATGTGATCTTACTGATATAGTCTACTTTTTACGAAGCGGGAACGGGATCATAATTACACACGGGCGGAGACGCGGGCAACAGCTAGTACATAAATATTTCTACTACTAAACTTGTATCGTTCTCATGATAATTAATATTACAATGAGTAAGGTTGACGTGAACACAGAGTGAATGTCTACATTTATTTTCAAGATTTTGAAAGGAATCTACGGCCAATGAAATTGGCGGACAGGTTGAGTACGGTTCCCGAAACATATTCTGTTAGTATACTATCACTGCTGTCTGCCAGGATGACTTTTGGGTTCATGTAATTTCATTTGATTTCTAGCTTATATGAGAAGTGAACTGACTGTCCGATGTCTGATAAGTTATCCTTTAATAAAATTGAGCCAGTTGTCGATTGGCAAATGTGAAACATTGAAACTATTGTGTATAGAGCATATTCTTGCTTGGCTAGTTTACTACAGGAACTAAATTATCAAAAATCAAAAACCAAAATATTCATATTATGAATTTATACCTTAATCATTAGATATGTAACGTTGTGGATTCTTTATAAATCAAAAGAATTGATAAATGAATCGATATTTTAGTATGTTTCTTTAACTTATTACTATTTATCTATGGTTGTGCGAGCGAGATTGGACAACACTAGCCCAGTTATCAACTGACGGCTCTTAAGTCGTTCCTTTCCTTGGCAACCTTCGCCGAGGAAGGTCACTTTGACCCCGTGGCCAACTGCTGTCGGCTCCGGGTAAGTTTTGAGATCAACCATTCCTACTTCTTTCTACAGGTGAAGACCTTCCAGCGGTGCACTTTATTGCCTGCTAAAATGCATGGCTTTATACATTTTGTTTTATTTTATGTGTGCTATTTCAGCCTACCTAATTAGTGCCACGAGGCCGATGACCCCTACGGTCAGAGGTCGCGGCACCAGCTTGTGCTGCCTATTATGACTTTGACGTCTTAAGATATGAAAGTTTTTAATTTTGCTTTTGATAATTTTTGCTGTTTTTTTTTTGATTTTTTTTTATATTGATTTTGGTGGTCAAATTATTGTGTTATTGCTTATATATTTGGGTGAGTTATAGTATTGTGATTCTTGTAATGGCTTGTATTTGAATTTTAATTTTTGTCTACCACTATTGCATTAGGTAATAACCTGTAATGATAATGGTATGCGGAATGAATAAATAAATAAATAAATAAATAAATATATTCTTTTTGTTATAGCTTCTAGCTACGCTGCATTGCCGCTGGGAGATTCACTTCACCTGCTATTTTAGCGGGTCACTTGGACGTAATTACCTAGTGACAAACTGACGCGCACTTTTTCTATTTCCAGGGTCTTCGCACCGGGCTTCGCACCATCATAGCGGTAGCGAGGCACACCAGCGGAGACCCTGGCACGCCGGCAATACCACAAGCTACGTGACCACTAGCTAAGTGCATACTACCATCTTTGCAAAACGGACCGAACAACGCCACGGCAGAATCTTTATTACGAATTCATTCCCTGAGATTCAGTATTTCCAATACCTAATATAAATGTATGTATCGATCTCTTACACCCATTATAATCTAATATATTGTAATCGACCTTTTTATTCATCTCTGCTCGCCCTAGCCGGTAGCTAGTACCAATGACATTCATTATTTTATTATTTTTTACAGTTCAGTCACATCACCCTTAATTCACTTAAAAACCTTACATAAAAACATCAATCGTCACATTGGCGCCTTCAAAGGTATTATTTTGCCGTAGGTATTGTGTGTTTGGTCCGTAAGTACTTTATTTCTTCTTATTTTCCTCTTTACTTTACCAGTGTGGTGATTTTTTCACCAATTTTATTGTTGTTTTTCATGTTTACCTAAATGACGGTAGTTGAAAATAATTATTAATTTCAATTTTTTTATAATTAACTGAATAATGCATACTTTTTTCCATTATCTTAGTTAAATTACTCATTTATTTAACTAATCACCTGTGTTAAATATTGGAGACGCCAGTACGTACCTCGTATGAGAAGCCGGTCACCTCCAGTTTTGCGTAGCGAAAGTACAGCACTTATCGCACTAAATGGATCACATGCACTTCAGGGATTGTATTAATGTCTTGTATCACGTAAAGTATTTTTGGTAATCGCTTGTACCGATATATAGCGAATTTTCGCTGCGTACGATGGCGGCTTCGATGGGAGACTGGCGTGCCGCGTGTGGGGTGGTAGGGAAACGGAAAAGGGGAACAGTGTTGCCATATGTATATGGTGCGTTTAGTTACGGAGAATGCGTGTGAGTTTTATGTTTTGAATTATAGTGAAAAATGAGTTGTGTAAATATATTAACAATAATGGCGCAGCCAACTTCGGGGGGCTTAGAGGTTTCCTCTATATTGCGGTAATTAATTGATCTTAAATTTAAGCAGTAAATTATGACCTAAGAAAAGAGTATATATTATTTTAAATGGGATGCAATTATTGTGTTGGTAACGGGCAGAGCCGAGTTACGGGGCGTACATAATCCCCGGACGGGGTCTTAACTTTGACTACGCGGATTATGTTATCCTTGCCCGGAAACACCTCTGTGACAACAGCAAGAGTCCAAAACATGGGATGCGAATTATCATCTTTGATTATGACTACTGTTCCCACCCTCACAGGTTTAGAAGGTGAGTTCCATTTCTCTCGTTGCTGGAGTGAAGTAAGATACTCCATACTCCAGCGTTTCCAATAACTTTGAATTATTTTATTCAAGAGTTGATATCGGGTGAGACTATTGTCTGAAAGAGTCGGATCAATAGTTTCAGCGGGTAAATATTTTAAGGGAGTTACATTTAAAAAATGACTAGGCGTCAATGCGGACGGATCAGAAGGATCCGACGAAAGAACACAAATGGGACGGCTGTTCAACAGGCCTTCAATTTGTACTAAAACAGTATTAAATTCTTCATAAGTGAGTATTTGAGTTCCGATAGCTTTGAATAAATGATTTTTAACAGACCTGACATTAGTCTCACTCAAACCATTGAAATGAGGACCATAAGGTGGACTATGAAGAAATTGAATTTTATATTGAATGAGGTAATGAATCAGATCGTTTTTATAATTAGCGGACTGTATGAGAGTAAATTTCATTTAATTTGCGTTTAGCACCTATGAAGTTAGTACCTCCATCGCTGTAGAGGATTGAGACAGGACCCCTGCGTGAAATAAACCGTTTGAAGGCAGCGAGAAATAAATCCGTACTTAGATCAGAGACTAATTCTAAGTGAAGCGCTTTAGTTGTGAGACAAACAAATAAGCAAATGTAAGCCTTATGGCTTTTCACTCCGCGATGGCGTATATCAGTTATATAAAAGGGACCTGCGTAATCTACAGCAGTGTGTACGAAAGATTTTACTTGAGAAACTCTGATGGCGGGGAGATCGCCCATAGGCGGACTCGTAGCGCGAGGCTTAAGTTTAAAACATGAGTTACACTTATGTACTCTCTGACGAATTAGATTTCTAGCAGAGAGAATCCAATATTTTTGACGCGTTAGTGACAACACCAAACCGGGGCCGGTGTGTAAATTGGAAGTATGATAATGGTCAACTAAAAGTGAAACTATACGACCTTTAGATGATAACAATATTGGATGTTTTTTATTGAAATCTAATTGAGAATGTGTAAGCCTCCCGCCTACCCTGAGTAGACCTAGTCTATCAAGAAAAGGGTTGAGTTTTAAAATGGCTTGAGTCGGACATAATTTATTATTCTTAAGTGCGTTTATTTCCTGGGAAAAGTACTTAGATTGTACATACCGAAGTGCGTAATATTCTGCGTATTCTAAATCCTCTGTAGTTAAAGAGTTATGCGTTTTGAGTATTTTCGAGAAGCGAAGTACATACACCAGAGAACGAATAAATTTAGTCCATGTGGAGCAGCGTTCTGCGAGATCATGTATAGGATGGGGTGAGTCCATCGTAGCTATAGAACATACATGGAGAGAAGTGGTTTTCGCTTCCTGTAACTCCGAATTCTCATTGTGATCAATTTTAAAGTTTTTTACAGGCCAGGTATTTATAGGAGTGGACAACCACTGCGGACCATGAAACCAAAGAGAGTTATTAATTAATCCCTTTGGAGTTACAGGGCGTGATACGATATCAGCGGGGTTTTCTACACCACGAACGTGATACCAATCAGAAGCAGATAAATATTCATTTATCTGCGCGATGCGATTAGCTACGAAGGTATGAAATTTATGTGCGGGAGAGTGAATCCAGGTAAGAGTTACCGTGGAATCAGAGAATGCGTATGTTTGATTTATATTACAGCGTTTAATAAAAACAGAGCGTACTGAGTCAATTAACTTTGCGAGTAGAACAGCAGCGCATAGTTCTAAGCGAGCGAGAGTTTTATTAGGATTCGAAACCTTAGATTTTGCAGTGAGTAATTTTACAGAGTGAGCTGTTGCGTTTTCAGCTGTTTCAATTCGAACATAGATGGCAGCTCCATAACATTGTTGGCTGGCATCCGCGAATCCTATCAATGTTATTCTATTAGAAGAGGTTATTCCGATGTGACGTGGAATTTTTATTTCTGACAAACGCTGCAACTCCTTATGGAATTGATTCCATTTGGAAAGAATACAGTCAGGTACCTCATCATCCCAATCGAGCTGTAATTTCCAGCAGTCTTGAATGAGTAGCTTCATATAAGCGATGTCTGGACTAATGAGACCTAACGGGTCGAATAATCGGGCCGTTATAGAAAGAAGCGAGCGTTTGGTACAATTTGTTGGACAATCAATATTTAAATTGAACTGAAAATTATCATCGGTAGGCTGCCATTGCATACCTACGATTTTTGTATCTGCGTTAGGGTCATCATCGAATTTAACCGCGAGAGAACTTTTATAGGCGGATGGAATGCGCGACAATAGTTGTCTATCATTTGAAATCCATTTAACTAAATTAAAACCTCCAGACTGAAACATAGCGACCATTTCTTTGTAGGTATTTTCAGCTGTAGTTATCTCATCTACGGAACTAACATAGTCATCGACATACATATGATGTTCAGCTTCATAAGCGGCGAGTGGGTATGACTCGCGACTGTCGGCGGCGAGTTGACGCACGACACGCATAGCGAGGTAAGGTGAGCTAGACACGCCAAAACATACTGTATTAAATTGATAGGTATCAATAGGCGACTGGGAATCGAACCTAAACAAAATGCGTTGATATGAGTGGTGATCTTGAGTAAGTTTTACTTGAAAATACATTTTTTCAATGTCTGCTGTTATCGCGATTGAGAACATACGGAGATTAAGGAGTAAGTGAAAAATATTATTTTGTAGAACTGGGCCTACGTAAAGTAGGTCATTAAGTGATTTGCCTGATGTGGTTTTACTTCCAGCATCCAGAACTACGCGCGTCTTCGTCGTTTCTTTTTCAGGACGATAGACGGCGCGATGCGGCATGTAATAAACTTGCGTATCTTGAAAGTTGTTTGAAACTTTAGAAAGAAATCCTTGATCAATGTATGTTTGAATAATTGCGTTATAGTCGGTGCGTAAGTCAGATGAATTGAGTTTGTTTTCTAAGCTTAAGAAGCGGCGCTTAGCTACTGAGTAAGAGTGTCCCAATTCGGTGGGTGAGTGCTTGAAAGGAAGAGCAACCGTGTATCTACCGGTGGCATCGCGTGAGTAAGTAGATTGAAATATTTTTTCACATATTTCATCATCTGGACTAGAGTGTGTTTTATCTGGGACGTTTTCTATTTCCCAAAAGCGTTGCGTTAATTGATCAAGTGAGAGAGTGTGAGTTTGACAAAAAAAAGTCTTATTATTAGAGTTGAGTGAGCGAGTAGCGTGTGTGAATGACGCGGTCTCTTTCTGGCTGTGAGGAAGAGCCTTAGTGGTTCGCGAGGGTAACATACATTGGGCCTTGCCCATAGCGACATATCCGAGAGTAGTTTGTATACCTACTACCGAAGAGTGTGGCGAATTCACTTTGTGTGATCTGAGTAAAAGCGGGAATAACTCGCTGCCTATCAAACAATCAATTTCACCAGGCGCGTAGTAATGGTCATCAGCCATAGGTAAACTTTGCAAATGAGTTAAATGCGTATTATCAATTTCACCATTAGGTAAAAAGTCTGTTATTGTATCTATAACGCGAGCACTGACTGAATAGCCACAACGAGAATCGAACCGAGAATACATTTTGAATTGCGTAATTCCGAGGGAATGATTTTTAAGTTGGCCTATACCTGTGATAACAGAAGGCGCGTGAGTTATTTTTAAATTTAAGCGTTCACAACAAGCCTTAGTAACGAAGTTACTCATTGAACCTGTGTCCAAAAATAAACGCATTCGATTCGGTTTATTATGTTTATTATACACAATAACAGACGCAGTCGGTAACAATACTGTAGTATTATTAGTCGAAATACGCGCGGGAACGGTGACTGACAACGCAAAGTTACTATTATCATTATTTGAATTTACGCGCGCAGCGGAAGGCGGCGCCGGCGGCGAGTGTGATAACGTTGAGTCTGCGAGCGAGCGCGAGTGAGACGAACAGCTGGCACCGGGCGCGGGCGGCTCGATGTTGTTGCATTTACTGCACTCAGATGAGCGCGGCCAACGAGATATATTTGTATTTGTATTATTGTTACTTTCGTAATGCAATAATGAGTGATGTTTACGATTGCATGTAGAACACCTTTTTGATGATTTACACATGTTTACATGATGAAACCCTAGGCAATTTACGCAGTAGGCATGTTGACGAACAGTGTCATTACGGGCCTTAACATTTTGCTTTAAAAAAATGTCGCACTTGAACAACGGATGAGCGTGACCATTACAAACTTTGCAAGTTTGAGAACTAATGTCAGAACCGTTCGTCTGAGTGTAAAATGTTTTAGGTTTATTTACTTGCGATGTAGGCTTACTTGGAGTACGAGTATTATTATTAGATTGTGAGCGGGAAGGTGCGTGTACAAGTTGAAGTTTACTTTGTTCAAAGAGGAATTGTTTGAGATCTTTAAATGTTGGAATGCTTATGTGTCTATGAGACTGTTCGAAGAGATCTAGCATAGACTTATCCAGCTTATTTAAAGCAATATAAGTTATAATGAAATCTGACAAGTTATCTAACTTCAAGCGTTGTAACGCAGCCTCGGCAGAACAAAAATTTTCAATGAGGTTCTCAGGTGATTGTCCTGGTTTATGCTTTAACATCTGTTCTAGATAACCAGATGCTTGTACCCTGATATCATGGTATTTATCGAGAAGAGCTTGCCATATGATATCATAATTTTGTGCGATGGCAGAAATTCCAGAACAAACATTGAGTGCTGTGCCTGAGAGGCAGCCGACTAAATACTGTACTTTTTCGGCTTTAGTGAGGCGAGTATTTGTGTGTATAACACTACAATAATTTTCATAAAATAATGGCCATTTACTGGGAGTACCATCGAAACCTGTGAGTTTGAGAGGGGGCAACTGAACATTAATATTGTCATTTTTCTTATTTTGCTCAAGCTCTTGTCGCAGAGATGCTTCCGTCTGCTTTATGTAACAATATAATTCATCGAAGGTATTGAGAGTACTAAAACTTGGTTGTACCAGTGGTTTTTGTTTTAATTTCTCGATACACAGTCTATCGACGGTTTCAATGTAATCCGATCGAGTTTTGTCAATGGATTGAACCCTAGCGAGGAACTGCATACGCATCACATCGTCGGATACCTTTAATCCGAGGTTATACACTTCTTGAATGATGTGAAACAAGTTCTGTTGTTTATATTCAAGAAAACTTATCATGACATCGTTGTCGCTTGCAGCACTTGCGCTGATTTTATCATCATTACCTCCCATAGTGGTATATATGTATGTAAACAGTTATGTAGAATGTGAGAAATTTAGTTAGTTTAGTTTAGTTAGTTGATACGTAAGTAAATAACTTCGAATATTAGGTAGGTATAATATTCAAGCGACGAACGAGCGGAACCTGAACGAGTGCATAAAAAAGATGGCGCGCGATGAGAATAAAAATGTAGGTAGATATTTTGCGTTAAATGGCGAAATATTAATGTTAACCAGATTATATGCCCTAATAGTAAAATATAAGCATAGTATTAGTGTATTATGATAATTTACTTTGAAATAACAAACTATATATGCGATGAGAATAAATAAAGTGCGAATGTAATGCGGTGCGTTTGCGTGGTAATAAATAATTTGCGTAAATAATACGATAATGCGTGAGTAAATAATATGAGTGAGTAAAATGTAATGAGAGGAGAGATAAATAAATGAGGATTGCGAGGATTACTTGGGAATCCGGGGACGAAGGAACCACACTTGAAGACGCCAGTACGTACCTCGTATGAGAAGCCGGTCACCTCCAGTTTTGCGTAGCGAAAGTACAGCACTTATCGCACTAAATGGATCACATGCACTTCAGGGATTGTATTAATGTCTTGTATCACGTAAAGTATTTTTGGTAATCGCTTGTACCGATATATAGCGAATTTTCGCTGCGTACGATGGCGGCTTCGATGGGAGACTGGCGTGCCGCGTGTGGGGTGGTAGGGAAACGGAAAAGGGGAACAGTGTTGCCATATGTATATGGTGCGTTTAGTTACGGAGAATGCGTGTGAGTTTTATGTTTTGAATTATAGTGAAAAATGAGTTGTGTAAATATATTAACAATAATGGCGCAGCCAAATATAATAACAAGGCTAATTAACATTACTTTTTACAATAATTATTTTGCATAACATCTAGACTGGTTTAATACCTCTTATGGTCATTTTAACTGTTTAGTATACTATTATACCCACTGGTAAAGTAAGGATCTATTTGCTTTTGTTTTCTTGGACTTGTTGATCTCAACCGGTATCTACTTATTTTTATTCCATTTTTGTATAGGTGTATGTCGCACACCTAGTACCCAGTCAGTGCATTTATTATACTTTTTATACTTGCTTACCTTTTATGTGTATTATAATAACATATATTAAGTTATTATCAACCTATTGCTGGTTGAAATTTATCTTTATGTTGATAAATTAATACTATTTTGATGTATTATACACAAATAGTTTATTACTCACTGACAGGTTACATATATACTACTTGATTTTACTAGTTCCTTATATTGAAGTAAATTACTTACTTAATTTATTTGTCAATGTCGCTCATCGCACCATAGCTTTTATTTTTACTTAACTTTGCGTTAATTTACCTTTTGAATTTAATACTTACTCAACTGTTTTATAGTCAGTGTTGCTTGTTGTCGGATTTCTGTATCCAAATTAGCTTATGTATTTGAAAAAAAAATCTATCAAAAGTTTGTTATGAAATTGTTTGAAATATTGAATTCAACTTAGTCAAACGTCATATGGTTTTGACAAACAAAAAAGTTGCCAGTGTATTATAATATAAAATTACTACGAATTATTGTTTAAAAATTTGTCTTGTTTTTTTAAAAACAAAATAAAATAATTCTTTGATGAATACCAACTTTTGGACTTTTGTACTGAATATTAAATATTATATCTTTTAACCTATTGGTTAATTCTCTATCATGTTTTAATACTTTTCTTAGGATGACTGTTCCCTTTTATGTTTCTGTTTTTTTGAACAAAACATAAAAATTTATTCACTAGTGAATAAATAATAATAATTATTTTGGCCTTGCCCCAAAATAATTTATTATATATATTTCAACTTATTAGTTTTTTTTCAACTTCGTAATTATTTTGCCTGTTGCAAATTTTTGTATGATCCGTTGGATCAACCCTAAAATGCCATCATGGTCATTTTGAACTTGAAAAAAAAAATTTTTTTTTTACTTTTTGCCACAAAATATAAATACAAAAATAAACGACTACAAAACATTAGAGAAACTACCTACCTTGTTGAACCGTTGGATTTTTTTTTTTGAAATTTAACTTTTTAACACTAGTTGTTCAAATTGCAACTGATGTTTGCATACATACTCACTGACGTGGGTCAAATAATAAACTATTTTACTTTTATAATAACACTTTAAGAATAAATTGATTTGGTCATAACTTTAAAAGTTGTTCATTATATATTTTTGACAATTTAATTGTCTTTATTGTGTTAAATCATATTACCCTACCACTACTATATATTTTCTTCTTCTTTTCTCCTCTCCTTGAGATGGAACTTTGAACTTCATGTTCTTTCTCTGTTTCTTTTATTATTAGGCTTTGCCTAGTAAAGGTTGTTGTGGGTCGGTTGGCGTTTTAAACCAACTGATGTTGTTTTTGGGTCCGTTGGCGTTTTAAACCAACGGATACCTTATCTTGGTGCTGGGATATTCAACCAGTCACCGGGAGTTTTTATGGTTTTATACCATTTGTGGGTCCGTTGGCGTTTTAAACCAACGGATACCTTTTCTTGGAGCTGGGATATTCAACCAGTATCTGGGTATTGATTCTTATGGTTTTATACCATTATTATGCTGAGCGGTCGTGCAAACTCAGTTCCAAAAACAAGCCTCATTTCATATCTTTGTTATGTCTTCTTCCGAGCGGTTTGCAAACTCGTTAAATAAGCCTCATTGCAGATGCGGTATTGTATACATCTAAAAGAAGCCCTATACTAAAAACATAACACTTTATCTTTTATGGTCGAAAATATATAGTGGTATTTATTGCTCTTTTTCTTCCCATTGAAATTGTATTCTGTGACGTTTCAAAGTTTACCATCTTGTTAGATTTACGTCTGAGTCTCCAGCGCCTATTATCCTGGAAACTCTCTTCGGAAGGAAGCGTGTGCTACATATATAAGTGGTAACCGCAAAGTATGGATGAATATGATAGAGGAGGTATGTAAGAAAGTATGTATGTGTAAGCGTAAGTCAAGCATTGTATTGAGCAGTCCAGTATCGGGTTTTTGGGTAACAAAAACCCTGAACTAATTGAGGGGGTATTGTAACGTTGTGGATTCTTTATAAATCAAAAGAATTATATCCATAAATGAATCGATATTTTAGTATGTTTCTTTAACTTATTACTATTTATCTATGGTTGGTGGAGATTGGACAACACTAGCCCAGTTATCAACTGACGGCTCTTAAGTCGTTCCTTTCCTTGGCAACCTTCGCCGAGGAAGGTCACTTTGACCCCGTGGCCAACTGCTGTCGGCTCCGGGTAAGTTTTGAGATCAACAATTCCTACTTCTTTCTACAGGTGAAGACCTTCCAGCGGTGCACTTTATTGCCTGCTAAAATGCATGGCTTTATATATTTTGTTTTATTTTATGTGTGCTATTTCAGCCTACCTAATTAGTGCCACGAGGCCGATGACCCCTACGGTCAGAGGTCGCGGCACCAGCTTGTGCTGCCTATTATTTCTTTTTGTTATGGCTTCTAGCTACGCTGCTTTGCCGCTGGGAGATTCACTTCACCAGCTATTTTAGCGGGTCACTTGGACGTAATTACCTAGTGACAAACTGACCCGCACTTTTTCTATTTCCAGGGTCTTCGCACCGGGCTTCGCACCATCATAGCGGTAGCGAGGCACACCAGCGGAGACACTGGCACGCCGGCAATACCACAAGCTACGTGACCACTAGCTAAGTGCATACTACCATCTTTGCAAAACGGACCGAACAACGCCACGGCAGAATCTTTATTACGAATCCATTCCCTGAGATTCATTATTTCCAATACCTAATATAAATGTATGTATCGATCTCTTACACCCATTATAATCTAATATATTGTAATCGACCTTTTTATTCATCTCTGCTCGCCCTAGCCGGTAGCTAGTACCAATGACATTCATTATTTTATTATTTTTTACAGTTCAGTCACATCACCTGTAAATTCATACAACTTCATTTAAACCCCCCACATAAAACTTTTAAACCGTTACAGATAATAAAAAATAAAGTCACTTTTACTTTGGATGCAACTGGATAACGCTGGGCTAATGAAATAACTATTATGCATGTGCATGTTAACCGCTAATTTCGCTTCTTTCGACACGATTGTTAGTGGAAATTTGCCTGGGAAAGACCGTTCTTGGCGACAACGCTCGCCCATTTTACATTTAACTGAAATAATTATCAGCCATGTTCTTCTGTCTGTAATTAATTTTGGTGTATAATAAAGAATAGTCGCAGACGGATGTATCAGGTCACATCAAGACCTTCGGGACCAATCCAACATCACCAGCAACCCAGTGCCATCTGCAAATTAAAGGTTGAGGCTCTGGCGCAAGCTTTCCTCCGAAGGTTAGGCGTTCAGACGGCAGTCGCTTCAACAAAAGCCCTATAAGGCAAACCAAGAAAAGGAGTAGTTTGCATATTTAATTGAAAAGTCTGCCTCAACGAATTGTACAGAGTGCGGTATGGTTTATCATGTTTAAGTGGAGTGTGTCCGGCATGAAGCAATGAGAAGTACCATCGTCAACAACATCACTGATTGCCATATTGACGTAGGCTGGTCCACTACTGCGTTACTGCTCAAAAGAGCTGTACAAATTAGTTAATGGGCTAGACTAAATTATAACGTGTTGTTTAGTGTGTTAGTTGTTTACGAGGGCAACATGGTCGCTTTTTTTTGTGTACCATGCCTTCTGGTAAAAAAAAGATTTAAAAAACGGGTTCCAAAGTGTAAGCCTCGGATGCATCCGGGAACCACGTTAAGATGATTAATCGCAGAGTAATGAGCAAATGGTGGTACGTCATCACATCACCCTTAGCAATATCATTTAAATACATTCTCACGTACTAGCTTAGGCTAAAATTGAACCATATTCACTTTCATACGAAATAAAGCAATTAACTACAGTGGTGTGAGTTCTCACAATCCACTATTATCGTCACAGTAAACCTTAATGAATAGACAATAGGAACATTACTTCGAACTTCATTACACATTTTAGTGCCTAATTCACTAGTATAGTAAGACTTTATATTTAAAGTGTATTAGAGGATTAAGATGCTTGTCTTAAATCATTTTGGAATTTGTATTACTTCCTCCCGCCGATATTCATTTATTTATAAATTGCTAGCTGTTCCCCGCGGCATACTTCGCCCCGTGGCACCTATTTAGCCCAAACATGACTGTAAACAATTTTTTTTACAGGATTTTTTTTTTATTTTTCTCTCCGTAGAACCATCCTCGTACTTCAAGAAATATTATAAAATAAGAATTAGCGAAATCGGTTTAGATGCTCTCGAGATTTGCGCTTAGCAACACATTCTGAGATTCGTTTTTATATTATAGACTAGCAACCCTCGTTTCAGTTTATATGCGTTTTTTAACTCAAGCCATCTTAATTTACATATATTCTATAGCCTACTAGCTGTTACCCGTGGCTTCGCCCGCGTGGAATTCTGATCCCGCTACACATGGGACTCTAGTCCACCATCATAGCCTATAATAATCCACAATACCAAAATACATCATTTTGTTAAGAATCGCAAAGGGTTTAGGCAGCGTTTTCGTTGCAAGCTCCCAGAAGGCTTATTTTTTTCCATAACCTCACACAAAACCTTCCTCGAGAACCTCTGTATCCACTTGTGAAAACAGATTAAAAAGCGGTGCCTTAGTTTTTGAGTTTATCATGAGCAGACAGACAGACAGATGCAGCGGAGGAATTTGTTTTATAATGCCAGATCAAATGAAAAGCAAATAACAGTTTGTTGGATAGACTTAGAAAACGCTTTTGGCTCAGTACAACACGAGCTTATGTTGTTTGCATTAAAATGGTATCACTTTCCGTCCATCATTTGGGAAATAATATCCTCTTATTATGGTAAATTAAAGTTTGTGATTAATACCAAAGATGGATATACGCAACCTTTAAATTATAATGTGGGTTTGTTCCAAGGTTGCTGTTTATCACCTATAGTTTTCAATATAGCAATAAATATTTTAATAGACAACATTTCCACACACGATAAGAAGTGGGGCTATCGGTTTAAGCTAAACGGTAAATATACGGAGTCTATCCTCGCATTCGCGGACGATTTGGCAATACTGACTCGTAACCCAAAGCAGTGCCAGGACCTACTGCGTAGAGTAGACGATTTCTGTACATGGACAGATGGAATGAGAACAAAACCAGCTAGCAAATGCTACTGTCTATGTCTGGGTAGGCGGGGTACCAGGTATACTTCATATGACCCAGGGCTTAGTATAGGCGGGGAAAACGTTTCAACTATATCTGAAACCGTGCCTTTTAAATTCCTCGGAAGAAAGATTGACAACAGAGGTTGCACTCCAGCTTTGGACGAATTAATTGATAGTTTCATTATCGATTTAAAAAAGGTAGACCAACAACCGATAAGTAATGTTAAAAAAGCTTGGATCTATGACAATTATTTAACCTCGCGTCTTAACTGGCCGTTTCTTATATATGATATAAACCAGAGCCTCCTCAAAAAACTAGATGCGAGTGTCACGAAGACACTGAAGTCGTGGCTAGGGCTAGCTCAGTCGGCCGACCCGTCGGCACTATATAGATCCGCGAATAATTTTGGAATGACGCTTAAGAAGCCATCAGAACTCTATAAACACCTAAGAGTAACTAAAATGCACGTCTTATCGAAATCTAAAGACGAAATAGTAAACGTCCTTCCAAAAGAGAAAAATGCATCGGAGCTCGAATCACGCCTCCAGTTCCATAAAAAATTCACGATAGGCTCGTAGACTGATAGAGTAGGTCTAGGTAATATTCAGAGACAAACAGATAAAGAATTAACAAAATCTTTTCTTCAAGCAGACGAAAACAACACCTATAAGGTGCACGCAATGAACCTAGAAATGCAAAACGAATGGTTGACCCTAGGTGAATTTTGTATTCCCATAGCCTTAAAATGGCGTACTATAATATTCGACTGGTCACCGGAATTACTTAAATTTTACCTAAATGCATTCCAGTTGACCCTCCCCGACCAAAGCAATCTGGTCAGATGGGGAAAAGCCACAGATAAAACATGTAACTCATGTGGTGAAGCAAGCGGCTAGGCACCTACTAGTGGGTTGTAAGACGCTATTAGACCGGGGTCATTACTCGCGCCGTCATGATAAGGTATTAGAAATCATACGTGAGGCTGTAAATTTGGCGGTAGCTAGAGCGAAAAAAGGATTAACAACAAACCAAAGAAATGACATTGATTTTGTAAAAGAAGGCTGCTCAAAGAAATCACCTCAAAAGCCATATTCAATTTTGATAGCTGCCGTTGACTGGACAATACTCGTAGACACGTATGAGAAGCACTATAGGATACCGGAGGATGTCTGTGCCTCATCATCCAGACCCGACAGATTCCTTTTTTCACGATCGCATAAGCGTGCAGTGCTTGTAGAACTCACAGTACCGTGGGAAACTAATATACCTAAAGACCACGCTATAAAGACAAACATACTTTGATTTGACTAACGAGTTAACCAAAAACGGCTACGTGGTGAAACTCTACGCCGTAGAAGTAGGAGCAAGGGGAATTCCAGCTAAATCCCTGTACAACTTACTTAAAGACCTCGGATTGCCAAGAGCTTCAGTAAGCTCTTTACTAAAACGTATATCAAAAGCGGCATTGTTAGGATCTTACCAAATTTGGATAGGTTGGTGTTCCCCACACTACTGACGGTGGAGGTGAGCGCTGATGCATCACAAGGTGGCCACCCTAAACCTACATCTGGGTCGCAAGTCCCAGTCGCCGTCATGGTGTTCCTCTCTGTACCACGCTATTGACCCGGCGACCGCACGGTGAATCTATGGAGTGCTGAGAATCGGATCTCTAGTGATGTCTTCTTTTTTATTTTTATTTTTTCTAATAAGTGCATAGGTTCTGAAGGTTACCCCAAACATAAACAAACTCACAAAATTCCGTCCCTCTCTTTGTAATATTAGCATAGAAGATTCAAAAAACAGAACGCAGTCCAGAAATGGAATAGAGATTACACATGAAAACAGTTTTTAGCTCAATTTAGCTAAGATGAACACAGGATGTCTTGATAAAATGTAAGACAAAATCTAGATGGGTTTATCATCATTTGTTTATTACGGGAGTAATTGCTGTCACCACCCTGAGAGGGAAGCCTGCACCAAAGCCTCTTCCGGTGATCGGCAGACGCACCAGGTAGCAAGTTTTTGGATTATGAATGATTATGGTCCTTTTTGTTGCTCTTTTTAACGTACCAGGCTGTTTTTTTTATTCATTTTCTAGTTATCAATATAATAGATAGATAGTGTAGCTACGTTTTGTGATACGTGGTCGGCACAAAACTCATTCGTCCCCAGATCTAGTTACGTCACTTTTATGTTTTATTGAAGTTCTTGATTGTCAATCTGATATCTTGTTCATTCGTGTTATCTATTTATATTATTTGTTTGACAATATTTATTTATTTTTTGATACTATATAATACAATATATACAAAAATAAAATAAAAGGAAGGGAGAGACTGCAACTTCAGGCATCGAAAAATTCCTCCCCATCGATCTCTACTGGAACCGTGCCCAAAAGGCTGGCGGCATTACCACGCTGAATAGCGATACTAATTCTTTGAGCGAGGTAAAGGCCAGCCCTATGGTCACGGGAAGAGTCGATTAGGCGCTTCGCTATTTCTTTGAATAGCGCGCGCGCGCTTGGACCCCACGGACCCAACGTTTCGACTCCAAACGGCTCAAAAATATAATTACCAGTTAAATTGGTATATTTGCGCCGTTTGAGAGTCTCCGCTGATGCAGCAGCAGCGCATGCGCAATCCATCGTACTTGGAAGATGGGAAGGCGCCAGGGTGTCGACGCAAGTTGCGTCCCACACCAAAGGCCTACCCATCTTCCAAGGCAACAACGACATACCATCCGGTCTCTTGCCATCGTCGCGCGCCAAGCCAACAGGTTCAAGAATAGCTGGCACGCCGGCGGTGACAAGAGCCCGACGGATAATGTCGTTAATATTAGCATGTCGGGATATGCGGCCTGCGCTCCTGCTGCAAGATAATCCGTGGTGTCCAAGGCAATCGACTGCTTCTCCACATAGACATCGATGTGGAGAGACACACGGTGCCCCCAAACGTAGGCAAGTCGCGATGCGGAAGGTCGTGTCGTCCAACATTGTACCAATGTTGGGCGAAGGAAGTGCCTGAAGCCAAACACCAGATTCCCATTCCCCCACAGCCAATAGGCGAGCACGCTCAGCTGCAGTGGTAGCTGTACTGATTAAATGTTTTTTAACGCCAATACAGAGCGGCTCATCCCATTGCCTTTGGGAAGATGGGTTGGCGGGCATGACGGTATTTGGGCAAGCCATTTTCCAAGCATTTAGAGCTTCGGCCTTACCTGGCACATCCGAATCAATCAGTGAAGGAGATAGAATTTTCCTGACTAATTCTTCAGTGCCGTAGACCGAAGATAGAAACGCTGGCATACTTACATCTGCAATTTTGCGAACGCCGAGGCCGCCATGGCGAACTGGGAGGGACGCCTGAAGCCACACTCGGTCGCTCAAATTTACATTTAAAATTTTGCATAGAGTGTCTTGCAACACTCTATCCACTCGACCTAAAAGAGACAAACATTTAAAAAGTTGAGATGAACGCAGAGCATGTGTAAATTTAGGTACGAAAAGACAAAACCGAATAATGGTGAAGGCTGAATGAATATTAATTTGGCACAGGCGGTCCGAGACTTCGCAAAAATTTTGTATTTTCTCTTCCACAAATGACTCATAAGCATCTTCTAGAATGGGTGACCCAAGGAGGCGGAGAGAACTTTTTTGTAAAACTTTTAAATTTGGAGCCAAAGCATTGAATTTTGAGAGCACCGAAAGACTGTCAGTTTGATCACAAAGAAAAATTTCGCATTTGGTGGAATTTAATTCTAGGCCAATTGAACTAAATTCTTCTTTTAGAAATGCCAAATCTTTTAATACTGTCTCAACGTCACCACCAAGAGTACCGTCATCTAGATACCAGATGTTAAATTTTGAATTTAGTCGCTGAATAATGGGATGAATAGCCAGGCTAAAAATGACTGGCCCAAGAGGATCACCTTGTTGACACCCTACCGCTGAATCTAAGATATTATCCTTATAAAGTAATTTAGAAGGATGCCTATAGCATTGCCAAAGAAATTTAAAAATTTTGGGGGTTTCTAATTTGGCTTGTGTCAACAAAGTGTCCCTGTTAACCGAGTTAAAGGCATTCCTCAAGTCAACTTTGAGGATAACCTCTCCTTCACTGCAGCCAAGGAACGTGGACAGGGCGTGAACAGCAGCCTCACAGCCCCCTTTGGAGCCGAAGCCGAGTTGCAGGGGCTGGAATTTATTTGTGAGAGAGTCTCTATATTCTCTGCAACATAATTTGGCTGCTATTCGCCTGTATGTACAACCTACGGCAATGGGACGAATACCACCATCTTTTTTACGTAAGGCGCATAAATTGGCGCCGTACAGTAAATCGATGATACCTTCGTCCACATTGCCGGACAACATCAGGTTAATTAGGGCCGTTAGTTCTTTCAAGAGTGCGTCGCCAGCTTCTCCAACGCTTACGCTGGTAAGGTCCTTTAAATGTTGAGGAGTTAGGCCATCAAGGCCGCCGGCAGACCCACTCCGGAAAGAGCCAACTGCTGCTAACACGTCCTTGGCTGATACACTAAGACACTCAGCGTCTGTCTCCAGAGGCTCAGGGAAGGAAAGGTTATCAGCAGGAGACGGGTGCTTGCTCTGCAAATCTGCCAGAGTATCTGGAGAGCAAGGCGCCATAACATCACTGCTGAATAAAAGCCTCGCAGCTCCCCTAATATCACCTTCTCTTAACTTGGACTCTACATAGTGGTAAATTGAATTTTTATGGAAAGTTGTGAATTTTGGGTCAAAAGTATGAGATGAAGTACAATTTTCTTTTATTTGTGTTGTTAATGTTTTTTTAGTGGCCTGATCTTTTGAAATATGTAGAATCCTGTAAGGGAAGGTGAGCAATTGTTCCCAGGCGCTTTGAGAGTTCTCCCGGACTACCACGGCTATGCACCGAGTGAGATTCTGTGCTACAGTTGGCCTAGCGCCACGGGGAACTCTCTTCAAAATCGGAACCGAGTTTTTAAATTTGGATAATGTTTGCCATAAGGGAAATTGGGTGCTAGGCAAGGTAGGGATTGGCGAATTTGTTTGGATTGAAAATGCATTTTGGGATTTGTGTACTTTCCCAAAATGCACTTTCAAACCCCGCTTACCTTTAAAAAAACGGGCCTGGGAACAATCCGGGCACTGTACAAGTTGACTTGCACAAATATTTTCCGCCTCGCTGCTGCAGTCTCTTTGTTTTGTTTGACGAAAACTGTACAGATTTTAGATTTATTTCACGTACACGCACGCACACATATCGGCGCAGTTTAAACAGTACAGTGCAATCGTAAGGATTTCTAGTAACATGTGTGCATCCCATTATTGATTTTATATATAGTGTTGTACTGATTCTCCACATCTACCCAATCGTTACCCAAACTGTAGTCATTATATTATATTTCAGTGAATATTGTTTTACTTTAATTTTGAAACTTAAACAAGCATCAGCAAGTATCTACATGACTCATTTACACACAATTAACAACTAAGAACTTTCTTTTCTCCGCATATATTTCGTCATAAATATTGTTCATTTTTTTTGATTAGGTAAGCAGCTGGATTTATATTAAAATTATTTATGAGAAAACGAATGAATTCCTAGTAAAAGCATACTCGGTGGCCTTTGAAATGGGTCAACAATTTAATCGTGAATATAGAAATCGCACGGTATAACGGATGCCATATAACATTAAGTTTGCAATTTTATCTGTGTCATGCGTCACGTTGACAGTCAGTTTAATAAATGTCATCATAATAATGGATAAAGAAATAATGCATAGGTATATTATTGCGGGGGTGCTTGGTTGGGGACCTCCACGCGGTGCACCCTGGGCAACGGAGACGGCAGCGCCTCTCTCCTAGGGTGGGAGAGACGCTGCCGCCTACGGCCAACTCCGACCGAGGCGAGGACGGCCCTGTTGGGGGCTGTTCGGAAGCTTTCCACGTGTCCCTCTGATTAGCATAGGGCACAGTGGAGAGCAAGTAAGGGGGCCATCTCGAAACCGGAGATGGCCCAGGGTCAGTCGGGGTGCGAGGGATATGCTCTATGGGTAACCTTACACCCCGGCGTCTTAAGACCCAAGACGGCGTGCAAGCCCGACATAACCGCCCCCGCTGGAGACCCCCGCTCTCCAGCGGGGGCGGTATCCGAAGGGATTTCCGCACGAAAAAAAAAAAAAATAAGGTATATTATTGCGAGGGATATGTTCTATGGGCCTACTGACGCGGGGGTGTACCCCGCGTCAGTAGACCCGAGACGGCGTGCGGTTTTAGTCGGTTCAAGCCCGACATAACCGCCCCCGTTGACCGGCGGGGGGGTATCCGAAGGGATTTCCACACGATAAAAAATAAAGGTAAATTATATAAGAATGGGATGTGACCACCTTATTCATCAGATATGGCTCCAGCCGACTTCTTTATTTTTCTTAAACTCAAATCACCCATTTTCCATCGATAGAAGACATAAAGGAGAATTCGCGGCGAGAAATGAACTCCATTCCGAAAAAAGCATTTCAAAATTTTTTTGTTGATTGGATTAGTCGTTGGTGTATCGTTTCTGAAGGAGTATACTTTGAAGGCGATAGAATACATTTGGAAGAATAAATAATATTTTATGTATTTTTGATCGATTCCCGGTACTTTTTTGACAGAGTCGGACAAGCGAGTCAGTAATTGATAAATTTCTTCAACTAAAGATATTGATATCGCTTGTCTACCGTATTTTAATGAAATTGTTGAAAAATACCTAATAAAACCATCACTAGGCTTGACCTTTTACACGATTGCGAAGAGTGGCCGCTGCTAGGGCGACATAAGTAAGATACGGAGGTGAATATGCAGCGCTGGATTTCCAGGCCCGAACACGGCACATGAAAAATCGTTTGATTTAACTCTATTGAAAGAAATCCGAAGTAACTTCATTGTAAGGTAATGTTCCGTTTTTCGTTCGTGTTTCGTGCGGGTCCAAATTTTGGATGTACGTTTCATGGTATCCACCCAGATCTAGGGCCCTAGATATACATGTATTTACCACTGGTACAAGTACCTACACCCATCTCCTGCCGAGGACATGAACCGTACATGTATTAATTTGTAAAACCTATCTGTAAAGGTCTTGTATATCGTATTAGTAACATATCTAATATATTGAAATTAAACTATTTTTAACGGATTCTATCGGATCTATACTGTCGGAAGTTTACGCGAATGCCACACATTGAAGTAAAACTATTTTTAACGGATTCTATCGCGATTTATTTGATGTTATTTTATATTTTACATTAAACAACATTTACAATACATACAACATCAAATAAATCGCGATAGAATCCGTTAAAAATAGTTTTACTTCAATGTGTGGCATTCGCGTAAACTTCCGACAGTATTATCTAATATATTTCAAGCATAAATCAATATGTGTTATCTATCGATGGTATTATTAGAGCTTAGACAACATTCAACAATTGACGTCACAACAAGTAGACATAGCGTTATGTAAATATAGAAGCACTTGACCAACCTAGATAGTTATTTGCAAGGTCCGACGGCTTGCAATTACTGCACGGAAATAATGTCATCACGTCAACACACGTTGACAGTTATAGATGGGCGGTATCATAGCTGGTGTTTTGTACATCAAATCTTTGGTGAATGTTTTAGAAGATTGGTGGGTTTTGAAATTTAATGTTTTAGGAGGATACCGAGAATAAGAGAAAATAAGATTGGAAAGTAGTTGGGTTAGTGTAGAGCTGAAATTAAACCGAAGCGTAAGGAATAATGTAAATAATAAATTACAAATTTATAAATGATATAGTAATTGCTAAGAACCTTATAAAATACAAAATTGCAACAAAATTTTGTGTACCCAAGGGTACAGCGCAACAGCTAAGTGCCTACATCCAGCGTTATTCAGTACTTTGTCACCTGACTGAGCTACTTGGAACCGTACTGCATAGTTGAAATTTTCGTCTACATACGGCTCAGGAGGTATTTCATAAATATTTTATGACTTACATTAACATATGTTGAATCTAAAACGCTGATGTTGTAAACCACTAATCTTCAAAGCAAAAAAGTATCATCAATTTATTCCCTTTAATTCCAGATATCATAAATTAAACTTATTAATAAACTAAAGTTTATTTTGCCTTTAAAAATACTAGTATATTTTCTATAAGTTTCCTTTCCAGATTTAAAAGAGACTTCAGTCTATAATACATGTACGAGCCTCGTACATTGCCCTACTTTTATAATTGTTTACACCGCATTTATTGTATTTCATGTCATGTAATTCATGTCATTTACTTTAAGTGCAGTTCACGTTCGACTACGATCGACGAACCGCGTTCTCCGCGTATAGCAACCTGGGCCTGTAGACAAAGTCACATTCTACTAGTGGAATCGCAACGAAGCGAACCTTCAAAAGACCGAAATGTATGGGAGAGACAACATTTGTCGACATGTCACGTGTAACAAATAATGTCACTCCCATACATATTGAACATTTGAAGGTTCGCTTCGAAGCGATTCCACTAGTAGAATGTGACTTTGTCTACAGGCCCAGTTGTCGTGTATCGTGTTATTATATCTTTTTATCTGTCAATATATCTTGTCAGTTAAAATTTACTTCGGTGTTTTACTGTACTCATAATAGAACCCAGAGTGTGCGGACTGTACAATACAGTTTCTGCAACACCATTAAGCCGCGAAATAGGAATATTTTCGATTGGACCCTTTTTATACGCTTTTTATTAGCTTCACCTGTATGTTTGTATTTTTGTTTGTAACCGACTCTTTTTGGCGCGATTTTGACCCATTTTAAGCGGCCAGATTTCGTTCAAACTTTGTAGATTTATCGAGGACCGATGACAATACACTAATTTGGGGGTCAGCAAGTGCATAGCCGGGCAGGGGGATAGTGGTCGCAGCACTAGTGGGACCGGTGGGTGTCACGCGGTGCTGCGACGACAATCCTCTTCTGATGAGGCCGTCAAGCTGAGTGTCACCATTGTTAACATGATACGTGTATGTAATGGTGACCCTCTTTCCTGAGACTTTACCTTCAGCTTACCATCAGGCGAGGTGAAGTCAAATTGACGTGTCCTAAATATATAAAAAAAAAACTAATGAATTATAAAAAAGCTCTGTAAATATTTGATAACAGCGCCATCTATCCCGTCAACTTTGTATCACGTAGTAGCGAAATAATGTCACATTATAAACTCTGAAATAGGTGGCAACAGCAGCATGATAGAGACTCAATGTCGCCGTGTCGTTTAGAGCAGGCCATGTCCTCTAAAACTGACCATAATTTGTAGTCTAAAGGGTTGAGGTCTGGGCTAGATGAGGGCCAGTCTTCAGCTCTTATGAAGTCTGGCCCTCTAGCCAGCCTCTAGCGTTGGTTTATAGCCAGGCTTGGGTAGTTCGTGCCTTGTGACCAGGAGCAGAGTCCTGCTGGAAAGTTCCCGGTATATTTTTAAAAAGTGTATTGCTGAGAGGTTTCACAACATGATCCAGGACAGCATCTTGATCCACTTTGGCTGAAGTTTTCACTTCTTTTTCACAAAAATGTAGTTTTGTGACTGCCTGATAAGACACGCCCCATTAAACCATCACTGAGGCAAGATGATGACCAGCACGTTGTGCCTTTCTGACCACTTGAGCAGCTTCCTTAGAACTGTGAGCGTATACTTTATCATTTTGCTTATTGTAGTGTTCTTCAATCGTGAAATTTTTTTCATCGATAAAGACGATATTTCTGTGCCTTTCACCTGCGTATCGCGACAGAAGGCGCTTTCATCGATCCACTCTCTTTAATCGTAAAGATTGATTTAGGGCATGTCCTGCATATCGATGATAAGCACCGAGCTTCAGGTCTTGTTTTATAATACGTGACAGAGTCCTAGCGGGAATATTCATTTCTCGCGATAAGATTTTTTTTTTCCTTATGGAGTTACGACGCATTCTGGCTTTAACAGCATTAATAGCCTCTGTAGTTCTAATAGCACGCGGCCGCCCCGATCTTTTCTGGTCTTTGACCGACGAAGTATTGTTGTATCTATTGATAGTACGATATACGAACATACGGCTGATACCAAGTTTTTGAAGTGTCTGGAATATGACCGACGGCTCCACGCCCACTTTGTGCAAGGCGATCACTGCGATCCTATTTTCTTTAACACCATTCCATATTATTGTAATTCGATAATGAACACGAAAAAAAAGCGTAGTGGCGCGAAATCGAAAGAGGTTTTTAAAATAATATACGTGTTCCAAATTCAAAATAATTAAAAAGTTGAAAAAGAAAGAAATTTTTGATGTGCAGTATTTATGGCCAGACTAGTTATAATATAAAATACTTTCCTTTTATTATAACTGTCTTGCAATTCTATCTATCTTCAATTTACACACGTATGAAAATAAGTGCCACTGTTCTATCCTTATTAACAGTTTATGCTGACTTATCTCATGCATGCAAGTAGAGCAAACTGTTCGCTTAGTCAATACATGACCTAAGAAATTTGTGTATTTTTAGTAGCAGACAATCCTACCTATTTCTAAGGTAGACACAAAAACCTAACGAAAACGGTTCATTACGTACTGTTATACCCTGTCAATGTCGGGAGATGCGCTGACCATCATCCCTCGCCTCGCGAAGTCAGCACTTTGATGATGACATATAAGCTGAGTGCGGGGGACGCGCGCCAGTTCATTCAGAATCACGGTACGGGTCGGATCCTTGATTATCCTATTTCCTATTTCCAAGTTTTATTCTATGTTTTGTGTACTAAATCCAAATAAATCTCATTTAATCAAATAATAGTTTTTTTTAAAAAGCTAATCATCAAGTTCCGCATAATATTTGGTGGCAGCGGTGGGATACGCAAATCCCATTTACCCGAATACGTCTCTGGATTACAGTGAACTCAAATACCAAAAGTGCCAAAATATACATAATCACACGAGTGAATTTGTGAAAGTGTGCCGTGCAAATTTAAGTGCCCAGAGGGTCCCTGTTGTGACCTTTACACCTACTGCTGGCTGCTGGTCAAGCAAGCCGAGCCAACGAGCACCATGTTCCTGCTCATCACTTTCCTCTGCTAGTGAGTGGAAACCGTACTAATTCGTCACAATTCAGAACTCAGAGCCTTATTTTATCCTTAACTTCAGTAACTTCTATCATATTATTGTATCTATAACATTTGTTATTGTTACGTCCAGACGTTGTAGTGAGATAAGCTCGCAGTCTCCGGTAGCAGTAAGTTCACCTAGTGTGGAGACGGCTTCTTATAATTTTATTTCGTGTGTGTTTTGATAATTCTTTTGTGTATTGTTCTATTTTTTTTTTTTGTGTGTGTATTTTCTTTATATATTGCCACAATGGCAACCAAAGGCGAATCTATCCCCGAGAAGGTAGAGAAAACCGAAAAGGTTTCCAGTGTTCCCAGTGGCCCTACCACACGCTTAGAAGTTAGCGAAAAGATTGAATTAAATGTTTTACTTAAATTCATTAAACCATTCGATGGTTCTAGGGAAAAGCTAACCCCATTTATTTCAAACTGTCAAAGTGCTTATAATCTAGCGAACAAATTCCAGAAACCAATTCTATTCAAATACATATTAAGCCAGTTAACGGATAGAGCCGAAAGTACATGTAGTATCAAAGAATTTGAGTCTTTTGAACAATTTATTGAATTTTTAAAGCAACAATTCGGTGATAGGAAACACTATGCTCATTTACTTTCTGAATTACAAGACTGTAGACAGGGTTCAACCGAAACGGTTAACCAATACGCCCTTAAGGTGGAAACAATCCTGTCTAAGCTACTTACTGAAATTAAAATGTCCATAAAAAAGAAGTCAGAAGTAAATGGTCGCGTGGCGGCAATGGAAGACCTCGCATTACATACATTCATGATAGGCCTCCATCCACGACTATCACAAATAGTGCGGTGTCGTGACCCTGACTCTCTAAATTCAGCTGTTGGTTTCGCTGTAGCAGAAGAAAAGATATTATCAACCTCATACAGGAAACCAAGCTTCAACAACGTCGAAAGGTCAAAATTCATTCCCCGACGCGAATTCCAACCTCAAACGTATCGTCCCTCAAATTCATCAAATTCACGACAAGACTCCCCTAGGAAAATAAATACTGGGGAATTAATCTGCCGTTATTGCAAGAACGTAGGGCATACCATTGATTATTGCCGCAAAAGGCAATACAACAATAACAGAAATCAACCTAACCCGTCAACCTCAACATCAAATTACCATCAAAATAATCTACCACAAAACAACCCTCAAAGCTCACCCCGCAGAGCTTTCGCTATTAACTACTCAGATGACAACGGTGTTGATGAAGTCGACAACAATAACTATTTAAACGAGTAAAATTTCCCGATCGGTATCGCCCGGGAAATTACCCGTACAAAATCAAAGTCGATACAACAAGTCTCACTGCATCCTCTGTATCCCGTAAATCATCAAGAACAATTACAAATTCCTCTGTATCAAAACAAACAATTGCTAATTCCTCTGTACCACAAAGAACAAACCCTAATTCCTCTGTATCACAAAGAACAATTCCTAATTCCTCTGTATTACAAAGAACAAATCCTAATTCCTCTGTATCACAAAGAACAATTCCTAATTCCTCTGCATCTCAAAGAACAAATCCTAATTCCTCTGTATCCCAAAGACCAAATCCTAATTCCTCTGCATCTGAAAGAACAAATGCCAATTCCTCTGTATCCACAATTCCTAATTCCTCTGTATCACTAAGAACAAATCTTAATCCCTCTGTATCGCAAAGAACAATTCCTAATTCCTCTGTATCACAAAGAACAAATCCTAATTCCTTTGTATCACAAAGAACAATTCCTAATTCCTCTGCATGTCAAAGAACAAATGCCAATTCCTCTGTATCCACAATTCCTAATTCCTCTGTATAACAAAGAACAATTCCTAATTCCTCTGTATCACAAAGAACAAATCCTAATTCCTCTGTATCACAAGAATACAATGTTAAGATATACGAAATAAATAAAAATACCGAGAAAAGATACTTACCACATGTGCTCATCCAAACTTCTCTCGCAGATCGACCCCTATCATTCCTAGTAGACACTGGTTCTTGTGTAAGTTTAGTAAAATTAAATTCAATATCCAAAACACCAAGGTTAAGTAATGTAATTATAACACTTAAAGGGATTGATCCTGGTGACGACGTAACGCCGACATTAGGAAGTTTCGAAATGCACGTATTCAAAAATTCAACAAAAGTTCACGAATTCCACGTTGTTAAAGATATAAGCCTCAGTCAGGATGGCATAATCGGGAACGATCTACTAAACAATTTTGCTTGCCAAGTCGACTATCGTAAAAGAATACTACAAATAGGAAATGACTCAATTAATTTAAACTTCTCCGAACCACTTTATACCATACCCCCTCGCACAGAAGCAATAATTGAATGCACTGTAAGTAACCCTGAAATTCAAGAGGGAACAATCCTAGACCAACACATCTCTGAATCATTACTAGTTGCAAATTGTATCGTCAGCGTGAAAGAAAACAACCGTATCAATATAACCGTTGTAAATACATCGGAAAAATCTGCTTTTCTCCACTCTGATCTTAACCTTACCTTAGAACAATTGGACACTCAATCTTGCATGGCTATGCCCGACTCCTTACCAAACCCAAGTTCCCTAACTAGAACAAATGAAGTCCTTAAACAACTCAGGATGTCATATCTGAACCATGAGGAAGTAGAAGCTCTCTTACAAATCTGCTCAGACTATTCCGATATTTTCCACCTCCCAAATAAACAACTCACTTTTACTACAGCAACCGAACACAAAATTAGAACTAACTCAGAGATTCCAATTCAAACAAAATCCTATAGATTTCCAGAATGTCACAAAAAGGAAGTTGAAAACCAAATTAATAAAATGTTAGACCAAAACATAGTTACGCCATCACACTCACCTTGGTCTTCACCAATCTGGGTCGTCCCTAAAAAGCTAGATGCATCAGGCCTACGGAAATGGAGAGTCGAGATTGACTACAGAAAACTCAACGACATTACTATAGGCGAAACCTACCCAATTCCACAAATAACAGAAATTCTAGACCAGCTAGGGAAAAGTCAATATCTCACTACCCTAGACCTGGCATCCGGGTTCCATCAAGTCCCTGTATCTCCACAAGATGCAGAAAAAACTGCATTTTCTATACCACAGGGCCACTTTCAGTTTAATAGGATGCCGTTCGGGCTCAAAGGGGCCCCTGCAACATTCCAAAAACTAATGAATACATGCTTATCTGGCCTTCAAGGTTCTCGCTGTTTTGTTTATCTTGATGACATCGTAGTATACGCACCAGACCTATCTACAAGCATAAAGAACCTATCTGATGTTTTTGAACGACTCAGAAGATATAACTTAAAACTACAGCCTGAAAAATGCGAATTCTTACGCAAGGAGGTAGCATATCTTGGACACATTATAAATAATGAAGGTGTAAAACCAAACCCCGATAAGATAAAAGCCGTCATCGAATTCCCAATACCAAAATGCCCAAAAGATATAAAATCATTTCTTGGATTAGTATCGTATTACAGACGTTTCATTCCAGATTTTTCTAAATTAGCCAAACCCTTGACGTCACTCTTGAAAAAGGACGTACCCTTCAATTGGGAGAATAAGCAACAACTTGCTTTCGAGAACTTACAACACAAACTTACTACCCCACCAGTCCTAGCTTATCCCGACTTTTCAAAACCATTTATACTCACCTGTGATGCCTCTAACTACGCTGTATCTGCTATTCTATCCCAGGGCCAAATCGGAAAAGATCGCCCTATAGCTTACGCCTCTCGCACGCTTAATAAAGCCGAATGCAATTATAGTATTACAGAAAAAGAGTGTCTCGCTATAGTTTTCGGCACAAAAGCTTTTCGTCCCTACCTTTACGGATACCGATTCACGATAGCCACGGACCACAAACCGCTTCAGTGGTTGTTTAATTGCAAGGACCCGGGATCCAGACTAATACGTTGGCGCCTGAAACTGGAGGAATTCGACTACGATATAATTCATAAAAAGGGAAAGATCAATTGTAACGCCGATGCACTTTCCCGCTTCCCAGTTAACCCCATAGAAGGCGAATTTCCATCACCTGATCTCCCTTTAGCAGATGTTACCGATATACCAGTAAACCCGTTAGAAGATCCTCTTCTAGAACTACCTTCCCACATTCCTTCTACTTTTGACAATGACGACTTGCTACATCAAGACATGAGCCTAAACCCAAACACAATTCCAGATTCTACCAGTAACCCTGACTTGAATCCTATCCCAGGCCCAAGCTCTGCTCCAGACCTTCCAATAATTGAAGAGGAAGAACCAGACCTGATCGATTTAGGACCTCTGGAATTAAGTCCTCAAAGTGGAGATCTTAACCTCGACTTCGAAGATCTTAACATCCCTTCAACGACAAATTCTAGTCCCCAAACTAACACAAACTTGAACAATGACGACTATTCAAAATTCCTAAAATCTATTAGCAACAAAGAAACTACTTTCGACATCCTATTAAAAGATGACGCAATAAAATACGATTCCGCTATAGAAGCTGTCCAACAAGATCAAAAGAAAATCGCTAATTTAATGAAAGAAAATATCCTAATTACCACTTCTACATTGGAATCCTTTAAACAAACAATTAATAAAATAAAGAAGAATGAAGAAATCCTTAACGAATCATTAAACACAATTATGAAAGAAGTATATAATTTTACTGAAATATCTAATACCTTAATTATTGAAACTAAAGTCAATTCCATACTTACCAACCTCGAAGGTTCCTTACTTGCATTATCGTTTCAACTAGAAGACTTGATCAATGCTATTATATTAAGTAGTCAAAACATCCTGCATCCGAATATATTAACTCCAGCCCAATTATACAAGGAATTGGTTGATAACGATAGACACTTACCTAGGGACACTGGTATACCTATCTCTCTTAGTTTAGATAATATTCATTTAATACTAAGTATTTCTAATGTTGCATGTTATTTCTATAATAATAAGTTAGTATTTGTACTACAAATACCATTAGTTACTAATGATGATTTTAATTTGTATCATAGTCTAGCTTTGCCTACACCTCATGGAGAGGCAAACTCTAATATTTATAGTCTCATTTCTCCTTCAAGTCCGTTTATTGCTATTTCTAGAGATAAGTTAAGTTTTTGTAACTTAGATAGTTTAACAAAATGTAAAGTCGTAAGCTCTGAGTTCTATCTTTGTGAAATATCAACAGTGTTGCTGACAAATGGCAATCCTACGTGTGAAAGCGAACTATTAACAAAAACAATTAGTGCCGTTCCTGTGCAGTGTAATACTAAAACAATATTTGGAGAATTAGACATTTGGAAGCCAATTGTAAACAATCAGTGGATTTTTGTGCAGTCGCGTCCGAATAAGATTTCTATCGAGTGCGTGTTTCAGAATTACGTGAAATAATAGTGACCGGTACGGGAGTGTTACAAACCCCTAATCAGTGCACGGTTTATACTAAAAGTGTAAGACTTATTTCGTCTATCGACGCTATCAATATAAGCATACCTACACCTAATTTAGACTTTAGCATTATAAATGACTCTTGCTGTAAACTAGATGTAAAAACCAACACCAATAATGCGTTGCCTGTTATTTTACAAAATATTGATTTAGACGATTTAACGATAAACAATCATGACGAAAAACTTTTATCTAACCTGGATAATATTATTAAAAAGGAACCAATCCTTGTAAAATATGAGACGCATTATTTGGCATTTACCACGTTTATTTCTATTATTGTAATATTTTTTGTAGTATTTAAGTTTGTGAAAATTGTTTATCCTATGTTTAAGAATAAGCTTAATATTCCTATTTCGGAACCGACCCCTACCAACATCGACGAAAACCTAGAAGGTCAAGATTCACCAATACCATTGCCTCGATTGAGAGAAGTCGTTTAATTTACTGAACTTCGACCTTTTTCCTCGAACTTCAGTTTTCCGCGGGGGGTTGTTATACCCTGTCAATGTCGGGAGATGCGCTGACCATCATCCCTCGCCTCGCGAAGTCAGCACTTTGATGATGACATATAAGCTGAGTGCGGGGGACGCGCGCCAGTTCATTCAGAATCACGGTACGGGTCGGATCCTTGATTATCCTATTTCCTATTTCCAAGTTTTATTCTATGTTTTGTGTACTAAATCCAAATAAATCTCATTTAATCAAATAATAGTTTTTTTTAAAAAGCTAATCATCAAGTTCCGCATAATAGTACGAATAGTTCCGTCCATAAGTCCATTGGTATTCATCCTAAAAACTAATTTGTACGAAAGAAAATGTTTTCACAATTCGTTAGATTGAGCGTTTTATCTGAACTTATTTTATTTTGTTGGTCATTTGTTAGTAATATTGATATAGTACGATACTCAATATGTTAGCACTTTGTGGCACTACACAGTTTGTAATAACTTACTTACACAGTTTGTAAGCTTCCAAAGCTTGTACTTTTGGACCCGGGCGGGGTTCACTTTTCTACTTTTCCTCTAGATTTGGCATATTTGGGTTTTGCAGAAGTGACTGCTAACTGACTTCCCAACCCTAAAAGGAAAGCCTACGCGAGAGCCTCCTCTGTTTTGACGGAGGAGGCTCTCGCGTAGGCTTTCCTTGAGCAGGTGCACCGACTTGCAGGTGAACCGGCTTGCCGGTGAAGTTGGTAAGTTGGTCTTGGTTGGGCAATTTTGAAACATGATCGTGACACAATTTATATTCATATATCCAACGTCAATCGTAACAGTGTGTAAAACAATTAGCATCTGAGTTCTCTGTATTATAAAGTAGTGTTGTCAAATAATTAATTTAAATTGTACACAATGAAAATCAATAAAGAAACGTGCGTCGTTCTTATCGAAATAACATTATGATGAAACAAAATACAAATATTATTAAACGATCATCGTCAGATGCGCATGCGACTGATTTTTCATATCATCATTGGCTAGTTTTTTTTCTAATACCAAATTTATAATGTGTATAGCCAATTTTGCTCTACAAATATGTTGTCATGTTTAATGAATCGTTTAAAGTATTTTGATCATCTGGTAAGTACCAAATTGATCAATATAATAGTCTATGTTTCGCTTTTTTTTCTAGTTGTATGAGTTTTCTTTCTCTCGATCTTAGATCGAGAGAAAGAAAATCCTTAAAGGGAACTGGGCTGTTAGTATATTAAATAAGCTTAGTTTATAATAGACTAAATAATTCCCTAAAAGCAAAAAAGAAATCATTAAATGTTTTAATAACAGTACTTAGAGGATAAAAACTTCAATACAGGTATGACAAAGAATTGTATTTAACATTTTATCGTAATCTGAAAATATTCAGGCCCCAGGGGCAAAGTGAACGATGCCACCATTCTAAATTGACTTCCATCAAAAGCGGAAACGAGTTGGCAACGGAACTGACGGAACGCTCTTTTGACATTAAAAAAAAAACCTCTGAAGTAACGTTGTCTTGTTTACATAAATTCTTTTGGTTACATTTATAAATTCTTGAAAACATTGAAAATGAAAAGCTTCAGTGCTGAAATTGACACGAGGAAGTATTGTTTTGTTGAAACATCTATTTAAATTTTAAAATATTTTCTTACCTCTGTTCGAAGCTTTAAAAGATTTTGTATATCTAACATTTCTATGTCCAAAAGAGATTAATATTCATAAACATGAATATTACTCTTAAAACTATGTTCCGAGTTATTTTCGACTTTACATCGAAGATAGCAGTTTTTGATCAAGGAATATCAATACAATATCGTAGGTTAAACTGCAGGATTTTTTTTTATATTTAGGACACGTCAGTTTGACTTCACCTCGCCTGATGGTAAGCTGAAGATAAAGTCTCAGTAAAAATACTAAATACTTTGTACGGAAATAACTAACCGTAATAGTATATTCTGTTTACATTTTACGAAATGAAGTTCCGCATCGTAAAAATGGCCAAAATTAAGAGCATACTGTTTAGCTAGCAAATAATCAATGACGCACCTGACAGCAATCGGTCAACGTGGCCTATTCGCATCTGCTACTTTAGAAGTTAAGTTTGATAGTCTGTGGTTGTTCTTAATATAATGCGTGGCACTTCACTAAAAAGGCGGTACAATATTATCTGTAGTGCCAATAAATACGACACTTCATAGGCGTGAGCTGTCAAAGTTATCGTCCTGCTTTTTTACAAGGTTTAGCTAGCAATACTGCAAATTAAATTTCTAAAGTCATCATCATCATCATCACAGTGCTAGTCTTAGTTGCATCCCAAGTGTACTTTGGAACTCGGGATCCGCTCTCCTATTCTTTCTCCGTATTTGACCTATGGTGCTATGAAAGGACTGCCATCTGACCACCCAATGCCGTCGTTGAGTTGGTGTATCGGCTTGCAGTGGAGTTAGTTGGGCTCCGAAGATCTTAGTGGGACCTTAGCCGGATGAAAGTACTGTTAAATGTACCATAAAATGTATATAATACTAGCTGTTCCCGCGGCTCCGCCCGCGTAGTATTCTGATACCCCATGGGATCCTATTCCCGGGATAAAAAGCCTATGTGTTATTCCGGACTATAATCTATCTCTGTGCCAAATTTCAGTCAGATCCGTTTAGCCATTTTTACGTGAAAGAGTTACAAACATTCATCCATCCATACTTACAAACTTTCGCGTTTATAATATTAGTAGGATATTAATACCTTATTTTATTTCTAACTAACTGTAGCCCGCGGGATCACCCACGTGGAATTCTGATCCCGTTCCCGTTACCCATGGGACCCTATTTCACCACCACAACCTATATGAGAAACACAATTCCACCATACATCATTTTGTTATAGCTCAAAGGGTTTCAGTAAGGTTATTTTTTTCTGACACCTCCTACAAACATCATTATATTTTAGATAATGTTAACAAAAACTTGACAAGTTATAAACTAAAACCTTCCTCGAGAACCACTCTATCCATTGGTGAAAACAGCATAAAAATCGGTGCAGTAGTTGACTTTATCGCGAACAGAAAGTTAGACAGACAGAGAGACAGACGCGACTTAGGACTTTGTTTTATAATGTACAGTGATTTAATAATCTACAAGGCGCTCTTGCGTTACAGAAAAGTATTTAATAAAAATATTGTTTCGATAATGATAGATTGGAATCCGCTAGGACTGCCTTTATTGTTCGAACGTGATAAAAGACCTTATTATCAATATTTAGGAAATATATCTCATATTATACTGCCTATTGCAGTTTAAATTCCTTTACAAGGTTTATGAGAAGAGCGTTGAGTTATTTCACGTCTTACCTCGTTAGGTAAGACGTGAAATAACTCAACGCTCAACGCCGTTGCTATAAGTGCGAAAATAGATTGTATATAGAACCCCGATTGAGGTGTAAAGTTGTATGTTTCACATGCGAGCTATTTTTTTCTTCTTGTACCCTTAAATCACTCACTGAGCTCAGTATAATAATAATAATAATAATCAATTTATTGTGTCAAAAGCATGGTTAACAAAGGTAGTATTTGGAAGCTCCTTTTAAGCATCTGATGCCTGTGTTAGGAGCCTCCGCTCTTCCATTACATAACTTATAATATTAACATAATACTATGTAAGCTAGAATGAAAAAAACTAATTAAACTTATTAACTAATTTTCTATGCGTATTTTTATTTTAAAATATCCCTATACACAAACAATATAGCGCTCTGAGGGTTTATGAGTGAGGGTGTGTGTGTTTATGAGAGGGTGTGTTTGTATGTGTGAGGGTGTGTTTGATGTGTTGTGAGAGTGTGTTTGTGTGTGTCGTCTGTTTGTCTGAATTTATTAAGTAGTAAGTTGTAAAAGTGTTTCCGTGTTTGATGTGTTGTGAGAGTGTGCTTGTGTGTCTGTTTGTCTGAATTTGTTAAGTAGTAAGTTGTAAAAGTGTTTCCGTATCATCATATGTAAGTGGATTTACCCAATTGATTATATTCTTTTAACATTCATAGTACTGTTTTGTAAATACCTGTAACACTTTATTTTGGCTATTATATAATTGAGCTGATCTTTTTATAAATTGTATGGAAGCAAAGTTAGTTCTGGTTTTTGGAACTTGGGCTATTATATGATATATGAATGGATGAGATATGGATGCGGAAGACGGAGGACTGGGTGTGGTGGCGAGTCTTGGGAATGGCAAATGTTTACCAGTGGATCAGGCTGTTGGTGAAGATGATTATGATCGAATTTAAAGTGCATCTAAACTTGGCATTGGATTGGATTTCAACCCCATTTTGGACGAACAATTAGCTGCTATCAGCCCCCTTTTTAACATGTATGTTTTTAGTGGGATTCTAGACTACTTCACTAGTTCGTGATTTAAAGTCAGCACTCGGCACGCAGACGAAATTAAAAGTGAAAAAATTAAAGAGACAGATTAATGTTATCTGTCGTGATGTATTTCGTGTAAAGTTTCGACACATTGATAAAGAGGAATATTACATTTTACATCGTTATTTGAATTGTACTCGTTTTTCTTATATATCCATATAAAACGTAAATACAGGTACTCTAGCAAGAAAATAATGGCCGCCCCACAAAAGATCCCTCATTTTATATATCTGTGATCGGTAATCTCCGACGTTCAGACGATTTCGGTGCCCATATTACGACTTCGAACTTTTTTGTACCTTTTTACCTTTTGGTTCCCTAACGCTTCATTATTTCAAGTAACATAATGTAGTTATTTGACCTGTTGGAAATGTTTTAGTTACTTCTGTTTTGTTTTGTTTGCATTTACTTATTGTTTATTTTTATATGCTTTCACCTATATATTCTATAAGAATTTGGCAGAGATGTATCAACATTGAACTAATTATATGTTTCCGTTCATTGTCCGAATTAAATCTGATGATTACCAAAGGAAGGTGATATCACATTGTTTCTTCAAATGAGACGTCTTCACCGTCACGCTAACCCAGGATAGATCGACCCACTAAGAGCATTTAAAGAGCTACAAGAAAGAGAATCTTTATAGAAGAAAAAACGTCTCACTAAACTAATAATAGCTCGGACACACATTAGTGCTTCATTATCCTTCAACAACTTAGTTAGCCTCGTATTCCGATTCGAGGTCTACACACTAAAACTCGCTTGAGTTAGAACGTATTAGGCACATCTGTGGAAGTACTTTGACAGATGTGCCTAACACGTTCTAACTTCAGTTTACTTATTCTGCTAGCTATTTTGGTAACTTTAGTTCTTTGTCGAATGAATTCATATCGTATGTCGTAATCCCTTAATAAAACTTGAAGCAAAGCTCACTCTATAGCCCGCTTCGCGACTTTTAGTTTGTGGACTAGTCACACCATTACCGAATAGGCAGGACGCATTAGTAGTAAAAATTTATATAATGTTGCAGTCAATAAACTGACCGCGACCTATGTAGATTTATGGGTATAACAGTTATCCTCAGTGTGCAAGTCCGACTCGCACTTGACCGGTTTTCTTTGTTTAACACATTTACCATTAAACAGACCTATGCTACTAATATTATACATGGTAATGATTCGGATATTTTTCCTGTCGAGTAAATAAAGTGCCGTCTTTTTAATATTCAATGAAAGTTAATGGTTTGATTTACAGTCAATAAAAGCAAGTTAATATTTTATCTTGAATCGTGACAGCGAGCGTATAATTGAATGAGCACAATTGTTTAAACATTCAAAATAAGTAAGCAATTGTTTAATGAAGTTATACTACGGGAAAGTTAGTAGGTATATGAAGAGAATTTCAATGTTCACGAACTTTAGCTGATTAACCACACGTAGTAACGTTATAAATTTTGTGAATAAAAACATTGGTTAATTATAATTGTACTCTTCTTTTTTAACCGACTTTAAAAAAGGTGGTTCTGTCTTTCGGATATACGCGGTATAGCCGTTTGTTGGTGGCTGAACTCCTCCGTAACCACTCGCGCGATCTTGACCTTTACCACGGTGATAGTGTGGACACTGAGGAATGTTTTGAAGCGAGATGGTTTATGTCCGATGTACCATTGAGGAATAATCACCGAAAAACAGTTTCACGAGCGCGCGGCCTTAGCTAAACGCGCGACCATAGTATGTCTTATTTTCAAGTAAGAGTCCTGCTCGCGCCAGCACTGCGGGGATCCTGGCGAAGACACGGCGCTCCACACGTTGGTGGAGTTCCCTGCGTGGGCGAGTCAACGCCGGGATCTCGTTGCGGTCCTGGGCGTGGACGTTCTCACGTTGGAGACCATGGTAAGGGCCGTGGTCTCCGACGGGAGCAAGTGGCACGCCGCCGCCTCTTTCTGCGAGCAGGCTTTCCGCCGCAGATGGCGGAGAGGGAGCGGGAGAGAACCCTGCACCTCGAGTTTCGCAACTCACCGAAGCGGGATAAAACCCGACCCCACCAGGCGAGGCCGCGGTGGCGGCCAAAGTCCGCCGGCAACCCTGGGGTTATCCATTCGAAGGCTTACCCGGGGTGCCCGGCAACGGACACTTGGGGAGGACACCGTGCGGTTTTAGTCGATACACGACATAACCACCCCCGCTGGCCGTAGGGGGGGTATCCGAAGGGATTTCCGCACGTAAAAAAAAAAAGACTCCTGCTCGCTCAGCCCAATTTATTTCAGTCGCACCTTGCACTGAATTCCTAGTTATATTCAGGTATAACTTTATCATATATAGACCTAACCTGGCTTGGTCCTGAAAGATCCTGGTGCAGCCCCATACAACCATGTTTTTTCAAAATCTAAGGCACTGTATACTAGTAGTAGCAAATAAGCAGATCGTTTAATAAGTTTTTATAACCATTAGGCTCACCCACTATTATATGCGACTGAAAAATATGTTGTTGACAAATTCCTTTCCATAAATATGTGTACATAAATAGTATTTCAGAATGTTTTAGGTAAACAGCTTGCTAATTTGAATAATTATATTGTGTTTTGTACATCGTTTTTTCCAAGCTTCTCCCTAAAAAGTGTCCAGGTTATATTCATTATTCAAACATTTACTACTTAGGCCCTCCTAAGAAAGTGTCTATAAACCCATGTTTATGTAAAGCCTAATATGTCGTATGTGGTACATGTGGTGTATGTGGCTCATAACAAACAGATGTGGGTCGCAGTGGTTTGAGTAATATTACACCACCCGTGTCATCATCGTGACTCATACTGAAACGGATATATTTTTACGTCACAATATTGCATTGGTACCAACGTAATTTTAAGTTACTTACACTCTAACTTACTTGCTTGAAAATGGAATTTATGTAGTTCGGTATGATAAATATAATTATTTCCTTCATTATACCGACTCTATAAAGCTGGATTTACTCTGTACCTTAAATATATGTAGGTTAAAATAATCCCAAACGTATCATAAACTATCATAAAATGAGACGATGTAAATATTTCAACTCAATTTGAATTGACTTCTTAAAAGCAGGCAGTATAAGGTATTTATCTTATTCTGCCTATTTTTTCCCACAAGCCTATTATTTAATGGTTTTAATAATTGATTTATCTGAAACGATATGAAATTACGTGAAAATCTGTTCCCGCTCAGTGCATTAGTATTTATAATAATATGAGACCGTAATCTTAGCAATCCATGGATTCTCCGTGCGGGTGCCGGGTCCATCGCGTTGCTGAGTTGGGAACTCGGGACAGTGCCTGGGACTTGCGACCCAAGTGTAGGTTTAGAAGGGGCCCCTTTTGTTGATGTACATCAACACTCACCTTCACTACCCAAGTTCCCCTCCCTGCCTAACCAAATTTGATACGAACCTACTAGTGCCGCTTTAGACATTCGTCCTAGTAGTGAGCTTATTGTAGCTCTCGATAGGCCTAGATCTTTAAGTAGGTTATAGAGAGATTTTGCTGGTATACCTCTCGCTCCCACTTCCACTGCATACAAATTAACCACGTAACCGTTTTTGATTAATTCGTTTGTGAGATCATAGTATTTATTTTTCTTTATTGTGTGGTCCTTCGGTATATTTGTTTCCCACGGTACAGTAAGTTCCACAAGAACCACATGTTTTAACCTCTTAGAATATAGGAATATGTCAGGTCTAGATGACGAAACCCCAACATCCTCCGGAATTTTATAGTGCTTTTCATACGTGTCGATTAGGAGAGTCCAATCTGGGGCAGTATCTAAGATTGAATAAGGTTTGTTCCTGGGTGTTATGGATGAACCTTCAGACACAAAGTTGATATGACGTCTGTTAGTAGTCAATCCTTTTTGGGCTCTAGCTACTGCCAGACTCATTGCTTCACGCATGATGATAAGCACCTTATCGTGGCGGCGTGAGTAATGGCCTCTATCGAGAAGCACCCTACATCCTACTAATATGTGTCTAGCCGTCCCTATTGCCTCACCACAAGTATAACATTGTTTTTCTGTGGCCTTCCCCCACCTTACCAGATTACTCTGGTCTGGGAGGGTCATCTGAAAGGCGTTAAGATAAAATTTTAACAGGGCCGGCGACCAGTCATAGATCAAGGTGCGCCACTTTAAGGCCATCGGTATGCAGAACTCTCCCATTGTCAACCATTCATTTTGGATTTCCAAATTCATCGCGTGCACTCGATATTTATCATTTTCGTCTTGTTTTAGAAAGGACTTAAGTATATCCTGGTCCCTTTCTGGCTCTCGTACTCCCAACCCCACTCTGTTTGACTGGGCCCCTATCATAAATCGTTTATGGAATAGAAGTCTAGATTCAAGCTCGGACGCGTTATTATCTTTCGGGAATGCCCTGATTGTGACATCTTGGGATTTTCCTAAGATGTGGGCTTTGGTAACTCTAAGATGTTTATAGAGCTCCGATGGTTTCTTAAGTTTCATCCCAAAATTATTTTGATCCCTAAATAGAGCAGAGGATTCAGCAGAGTGCGCTAGTCCAAGCCACGATTTTAGCGATTTTATGACAGTTGCATCTATTTTCGCCAGTAAGGTTTTACCGAATTCATACACCAGAAAAGGCCAAGTCAGACGTGATGTTAAGTAGTTGTCATATATCCAAGCTTTTTTGATATTCTTTAGTGGTATCTGATCTATCTTATTTAGGTCATTTATAAACGTATCGACAACTTCATCTAAGGAAATGTACGTAGATACACGTCGGTTTATTTACATCCTTAAACTCAAATTACAAGCTAGTTAAGCTATGCTTTAGGCCTAGATAGCAAATGTACTTAGTTATTTAATTAGTTACTTACCTACCCTTTATTTTTTATGCGCGCTTTCAGTGAATTTATTTTCCAAATCATTCATTTCATTGAAAACATCCCTCGCAAAAACCTTCAAAGTATAATGCTTTATTGTTCGGCAACGGGGGACAGATTTTTCAGACCCTACCTGACCTCAACATTTGTTTAGAGTATAAAGTTAGTTCACTGAACAAAAGGTTTATGAAGCACTCAAATAACATAAATGTTTACTGTTTGTATATAAATATTGAACTACACTCAGTGACAATTTTTTTGTTTTTGTATTTCGGCCACGTCAATTTTACTTCACCTCGCCTGATGGTAAGCTGAAGGTAAAGTCTCAAGAAAGAAGGTCACCATTACATACACGTACCATGTTAACAATGGTGGCACTCAGCTTGACGGCCTCATCAGAAGAGGATTGTCGTCGCAGCTCCGCGTGACACCCACCGGTCCCACTAGTGCTGCGACCACAATCTCCCTGCCCGGCTATGCACTTGCTGACCCCTGAACGCAATCAAACCGAAATTTGATTACTATGGAGGGTTTTTCGCAATCGTGCACGGTGGTACCTTTTTTTTTTATTATCGTGCGGAAATCCCTTCGGATACCCCCCCCCCCCCTCCGCTGGCCATCGGGGGTGGTTATGTCGGGCTTGGACCGACTAAAGCCGCACGCCGTCTCGTGTCTACAGACGCCGGGGTGTAAGGTTGCCCATAGAGCAAATCCCTCGCACCCCGACTGACCCTGGGCCATCTCCGGTTTCGAGATGGCCTCCGCGGGTTTGGGAACCACGGTGTCCCCGTCTTGCCCCGGTTTGGGGGAGGGGCGCTGGTCGCCCCACCGTCCCGGCCTGCTTCTGCTGCATTCATCACATGCTTCATTACATGCTTGCAGAAGGAGGTGGCAGCGGCCCACGCGCTCACGCTTTGCACCATTTCCGCAATCATGCTGCCGAGCGAGAGAACTCCCACCCCGATGGCTGACCCGAGGTCACGCCTCGGCGCCTCCCACGCCGGGCAGTCCGCCAGCGTGTGCAGCCCTGAGTCCTCGTTCGCGTTGCAGTGATGGCACTCAGGCGTTGGCTCCTTCCTGATCCGATGCAGGTGGTCCCCGAAGCTCCCCTTACCGGAGAGCTTCCGTGTCGCCTCTCTAGCCAATCCTCCACGATGGGCCTTACCGCCGCTATTGCGACGTACCCTTAGTTATTAGTACCTGCAGAATGCTACATATCATGCTACAATATGCTAGATATCATGTTTATTTCTTAAATTGGGCAGCTTATATACACTAATGGTGTCTATTATGTGCGTACTTATCGAGAAATGTATCCCTAATGACTGTTATGTACTGTACTGTAAAAAAATTACGACTAAAGTGTTACGAATGAAGCCAAATTACTGATAACAAACAGGGCCTCTTCACCACTAATTCAAGATAATATTTCTTTAGTTCAACTCAAGTTTTAGAGCTACGAACGAACAACGAAGTTTTCAACTATAACAAAACAGTAATACAATCCGTAGATATTTCAATTGTCACATTCCTATAAATTCGACTCGTGGGTATTTTATTAAAAATACCCGGGAATTAACTACGTGTTCTTTTTGGATATAAATTCTAGATATTCAGCGATAATCCATAGAACACGTAGACGATAAGTGTATTAGAATAATGTATTTCTAACTTATTCTTGGAGTTCTTAGAACTTGGCTGTCTTGTTTTCGAGAAAATAAGAAATTTCAAATATTCTAAAAAAAGGAATCGTTAAAAATATTAATGTCATGTATTTTGTTTAGTATAAGTTCTTTTATCAAAACAAATGTTCTTCCGAGTGTTTTTCGGGCCCTACCATGATGTTCGGGGCCCAAGTCACCCTTACCTGTATGCCGGTACTCCTGCTGATTGACGGGCGAGACTCTGGCGTAGGCTTTCGTCTCGGGTGCGGTGGGCCAGACGGCAGACGCTCACACAAAAGAGAAGAGAAGGAGTAAGTGACCCCTGGGGCACTAGGTAAAAGGGTGAAAGCCTCGGGTGCGATCGGAAATAACGCTCAGATGATGATGATGTTGAAGGGTCCTCCCGCGTACCACTGCATATGATAGTACGATAAAATGGTTATGTCGTAGTCAGTAAACTAGAATGATGAATGAATGAAGATAATGGATCCAACGTCTGATAGTTTCAAGTACAGTAATTCATTATCTCGACATATCTGAGTATTACGGCGCTATTGCGCTTGAGCTATTATTGCTTACATTCGTATCGGATTTCGTAAAAGTAATTTCTCCTTTTTACCTTTCTATATACTCCCAGTATTCGCACTTTTTATATATATGTATATCTATGGATAGGTCTTCAAAAATGATATTGAGTTTTCAAATATCATTTTTCTCTAAACTGAATAGTTTGCGCAAGTGACAATGTTTATATTTGCGTTGATTGAATGAAAGGTAAATTGCGGTTTACGATTTATGACGTATTAAAAAAAAACTACTTACTAGATCTCGCTCAAACCAATTATCGTTGGCAGTTTACATGGTAATGTACATTATATATTTTTTTAGCTTTATCATTCCCTTATTTTAGAAGTTACAGGGGGGGGGGGGGACACATTTTACCACTTTGGAAGTGTCTCTCGCGCAAACTATTCAGTTTAGAGAAATATGATATTAGAAACCTCAATATCATTTTTGAAGACATACCACACATGGTATGGGTTTGATGAAAAAAAAATTTTGAGTTTCAGTTCTAAGCATGGGGAGCCCCCAAAATTTAATGTTTTTTTTCTATTTTTGTGTGAAAATCTTAATGCGGTTCACAGAATACATCAACTTACCAAGTTTCAACAGCATAGTTCTTATAGTTTCGGAAATAAGTGGCTGTGACATACGGACGGACAGACAGACAGACATGACGAATCTATAAGGGTTCCGTTTTTGCCATTTGGCAACGGAACCCTAAAAAGCATTATAGCTACTCTCTGCTACGGAACCCTTCATGGGCGAGTCCGACTCGCACTTGGCCGCTTTTTTAGTCATTTAACAATTGTTCATATTTCTTTTTCAGTAAAATATGATAGGTACCTACCCTAAAGGCACTAATGTAATAATTGCTTCATATCATATTTTTTCATTTTATTGACAGAAACCAAGCCTTGGAAGAATACAAAAGCAAATTATTATCACGTTACACGCTTTAATAACGTATCCTTTGTCAACTTTAACTTACATTAGCAGCTCTGTGTCGGCCCCCATCCGGCTAGGATGGGATCTGACAGCATTGAATGATTGATTAAACCGAAATAGCGGTGGTAATTGTAGGTACATATATAACAGGGGTGTGTGTTGGGTAACCTCCTCGAGTGTCGCTCCGATTCCGATCCTGCTGCAGTCCGGGGGGAACGGAATCGGAGCGGCCGGTACACCCTGGGCGGCGGTCAATGGCTTCCCCTTCACCCCTTCATAGGGTTGGCATTGATCGTCGGCCAATACCCAACGTGGCGGGAACACATCGCTCTCCGTACTCCTCTGCTTTCAGAGGAGACAGGATGAGCGATGCTGTTAGTGGTGAGATGGCCCAGGGTCAGTCGGGGTGCGAGGGATATGCTCTATGGGTAACCTTACACCCCGGCGTCTGAAGACCCGAGACGGCGTGCGGTTTTAGTCGGTGCAAGCCCGACATAACCGCCCCCGCTGGCCGGCGGGGGGGTATCCGAAGGGATTTCCGCACGATAAAAAAAAAAAAAAAAAAAAAAAGGTACATATATAACACGTTGTGTATATATCGTGTTCTTTTAATTTGGTAAACTATTTGGTCATGTGTTGTCGCAAGTTTACCCGAATGTTACACTTTGAAATAAAGCTTTTATTTAACGGATTCTGACTTGATTTATTTATAGTTATCTTATTATTTACACTGATCTGAAAGCTTCGGTTGCTTTTCAGCAGTCATATTATTATAATAAAATAACACCAAAAAATTGCGTTAGAATACGTTGAAAATAGTTTGATTTCTACATTTGATCATGTAAGAATCTGCTTTTTGTTATTTGGTATTTTTTAATTTTAGTTAGCAGATTTTATTACAGATGAGTATCTCTTTAATCAATACCTTTTTTTTTTTTTTTTTTTTATCTCCGGTTTCGAGATGGCCCCCTCGGGTTTGGGAACCACGGTGTCCCCGTCTTGCCCCGGTTTGGGGGAGGGGCGCTAGTCGCCCCACCGTCCCGGCCTGCTTCTGCTGGGGTGACAGGTGGCCTCACCCGCCACCCCCAGGCCTGCGCTCATGGAGGACGGAGGTCGTTAAGCGACCTCCGGCGCCTGAGTTGCCTGCGACGCGCGGCGAGCAAGTTGCGGGCTCGGCGGACCGGGAGAGTTCTAAGTCTCTCCCGGGCGCGCTCCGCCACCTCCTTCGCGAGCATTATATGCTCGTAGAAGGAGGCGGCGGCGGCCCACGCGCTCGCGCTCCGCACCATTGCCGCAATCATGCTGCCGAGCGAGAGGACTCCCACCCCGATGGCTGCCACGAGGTCACGCCTCGGCGCCTCCCACGCCGGGCAGTCCGCCAGCGTGTGCAGCCCTGAGTCCTCGCTCGCGTCGCAGTGATGACACTCAGGCGTTGGCTCCTTCCTGATCCGATGCAGGTGGTCCCCGAAGCACCCCTTCCCTGAGATCACCTGCGTCAGTCGGTAGGAGAGGCTTCCGTGTCGCCTCTCCAGCCAATCCTCCATGATGGGCCTCTTTAATCAATACCTAAGATTAAAGCAGTACTCATGTGTTCTGAACAAAAAGACAATGACAGAATGTCATCGATGTCAGTTTCTTTCATTGTTTGTTTATGGCGTACGTACAATTTAATGAATTGAATATAATTATATTATATAGTTTTGTATGTTTCATATTTTTATCGCAGAGTTTCAAATATCCAGGACGTGTCTAGGTAGCTCAGTTGGTCTGAGTATTCCCCCTGTAAGGGACTGGTCGCGGTTTAAAGTCCCGGAGATGGCCCAGGGTCAGTCGGGGTGCGAGGGATATGCTCTATGGGCAACCTTACACCCCGTCGTCTGCAGACCCGAGACGGCGAGCGGTTTTAGTCGGTTCAAGCCCGACATAACCGCCCCCGCTGGCCGGCGGGGGGGTATCCGAGGGGATTTCCGCACGAAAAAAAAAAAGGTTCGGAGCCCTAAAAACGATAACCGACCTCCTTGCGGGCGGAGCTGCGGGCATCAGTTAGTGATAAATAATTACACCGCCTTCCGTCGGGGAAATACAACACGAACGCCTAAAATGATATTATTTATGTGCGAACTCTTTTTGGATGGTGTTCAATTTATTCGAAGAGTTGTTTTTTCATTTACATTCAAATGTTTTTTTCGTGTATTGTCGGATATTGTTTTTTAGGTTTGCGAATATTTATAGATAGTAAGACATTGTAAATGTCTTGAGGTTTATGTAATATTTGATCACCATCATCACCATCATCCTAGCGATTTCTTTTTATAAAGAACTAGCTGTTGCCCACGGCTTCACCCTGTGGAATTCTGATCCCGTTCCCGCTACCTATGGGACCATATTCCACCACCATAACCTAAGATACATAATTCCACCATACGTTTTTTTTTTTTTTTTATCGTGCGGAAATCCCTTCGGATACCCCCCCGCCGGCCAGCGGGGGCGGTTATGTCGGGCTTGCACCGACTAAAACCGCACGCCGTCTCGGGTCTTCAGACGCCGGGGTGTAAGGTTACCCATAGAGCATATCCCTCGCACCCCGGCTGACCCTGGGCCATCTCACCACTAACAGCATCGCTCATCCTCATATTGTTATATCTCAAAGGGTTAAGGCAGCGTTGAAAGCTTCCAGGTGGCTTATTTTTTCCGACAACTCCAACAAGTATCATTATATCCTGACAATGTATACAAAAACATGACAAATTATATATTAAAACGTTCTTCGAGAACCACTCTATTCATTGGTGAAAACAGCATCAAAATCGGTGAAGTAGGACAGACAAACGCAGTTGAGGACTTTGTTTTATGATATGTAGTGATATTAGTAACCGTTATTACTAATAGATATTCCACCTAACCCCTCCAGCCAAGCTAAATTGCTTGTCTTAGGAGCGGGTTCACGTCATCTGTGTAATGACCAGGATTTGAAACCGAGACTTCTCGATCATAAGGCGTCGGCCTTAACCATTAAGCTACTGATGATATCGATATCCCGGTTGGGTTTATAGTTTACACTTTGGAGCACGGGTCCGCTTATAATTTTTGTTTGATTTGAAAGCCTGAAACAAAAATCTCTGCCAGAGCCTCGACGGACGTTTGGCAGGTGAGGTAGGAAGGTTTTAGTAGGGCCCTGCAAACCCATAATTATGTTATATTTGATGACGTCATCAAATACTTATAAGTGTTATATTTCTCGTATAATTTACTTTATACTAAAAAACCGCGGTAGCCTAGTGGTATGGGTAATGGACTGCTGAGACGAGGTCTCGGGTTCGATCCCAGGTTTTACCATGGCACACACCACTGACTTTTTGATGCTTTTCGAAGTTATGTGTGTATTTATCGCCGGTTTAAAAGTGCCCGGTTAATGGCAATAGGCTCGCCATCTATTTACATTGGGACCTCAACATAAACTGGCGAAATGTGGGTGCTAGCACCTCTGCCTACCCCTTCGGGGACATAGGCGTGAGTTTATGTTATGTTATGTATGTTATGTTACTAAAAAACATTCTGTAGGCTTTTTTTGTCACTAAACTCCCTCTTCCCTCATTCTGAAGAATTTTCGTGCATGTATTGGAACAGATCCTACTGCAATTGAGTTGTAAGACTTCATTTTTATTGCTATCCGACTGCGCCAGAAGGAGGGTTATGTTTTTCGAGAGTATATATGTATAAATTGTTTGGCACGCTCTGCGACCTGAAAGGCTCGATGGATTTTAGCTTGAGAGGTGTCGTTAGATTCGAGTATACTGTGAGAGTGATACTGGGTATCCTAAAAAATATGGTGGACCCATTTGTAAATCATAAACAGAAAGAAAGTTAATGGGTCCCGTGTTGCTATCAAACTTGTTTTGGTCTTTTTACAACAGTCGGGTTCTTAGATTTTTTTTATTATTAATTTTTGTTATGACATTTTTTTTTGTATGTACCATAGGACAATGCCTATCAGGTACGCTATCATAAAGATTGTTTTGAATAAAATCTTAGCATAAAACGGTTTATAACCTTTTAGAGGGTTATATCTGTGGTGTTGAGGTAAAAGGGGATGAGTCAAAAATTTGCCAAAATGAGATTTTACCGTATATGGGATGAATATGATATATGTTGTTCGGGTAAAAAGGAGATGAGTCTAAAAAACCTCTTGTCATACTATTATGTGACGTCTGACCTCCCAAAAAAAACCTTCGCCAGAACCTCGTTTGTCAATAAGCAGGTACACCCACTTTCTGACTCCTCTAGTAATATAAAACAAAAAAATTTAAATTTTCAAATAAACGTATCATTATTTAAGCGTCGGTAGCTTAGTGGTTAAGCTACGATCGAGAGGTCTCTGGTACGAATCCTGGCCATTGCACTACCGAGGTGAACCCATTCCTAACACAAGCAATTAAACTTTGCTGAAGGGGTTAGGGGGAATCTTAGTAATTTTGGTTACTAATATTCTTTAAACAAATAAAATTAAAAAAAAAAAACTATTTACCACCTGTAGAACAATATCTTACCTTCAATATACTTTAAGTTGTTCGTAAGCACCTTACTTAGATCAACCTACGTTAAATGACCACTAAAAACAAGACAGGACAACCTGTGTCCAGGGAACAGTTAAAACTTCAAAGTTAAATGGAACAGTTCACTTTAATGAAACATTTAAACTTAGCTAGGGTTGCTTCCATAAATTTAACTAATACATTTTGGACTTTGTAAAATTAGACAAACATCGCATGATTATTATACTACAGAGAAATTTACGTTGTTTGCATTTGACTTATTTCTGTTTTCTCTTATTCATACAAGTGGCACACCCCGTTGCATACCTAGCTATATATTTATATCTATAAATTTGCTTAGTTTTTAACCCCCGACGCAAAAACGACAGGTGTCGGTGTTTGTCTGTGGCATCGTAGCTCCCGAATGGGTAAACCGATTTTCAAGCGGTGTTTTTGTTGGTAAGCCGATATGATCGAGATAGTTCTTAGCTATAACTAGATTTCTGATCTGAGATGTTATTATTTCTTTCTAATTGTACTAAATTGATTCAATTTAACCATGAGAAGCACACAGGTTCTTTTGACTAATATAGCAAAACGCATTGCTGATAAATATGCTTACACTTTATCCAATCACGATAAAAATATTGTATAAACCAACCAAAACAGGCATTATTATGGACATTAGGTAGGTACCCGTTGGGGTGTGTGTTGGGTAGCCTCCTCGAGTGTCGCTCCGATTCCGATCCCGCTGCAGTCCGGGGGGAACGGAATCGGAGCGGCCGGTACACCCTGGGCGGCGGTCAATGGCTCCCCCTTCACCCCTTCATAGGGTTGGCATTGATCGTCGGCCAATACCCAACGTGGCGGGAACACATCGCTCTCCGTACTCCTCTGCTCTCAGAGGAGACAGGATGAGCGATGCTGTTAGTGGTGAGATGGCCCAGGGTCAGCCGGGGTGCGAGGGATATGCTCTATGGGTAACCTTACACCCCGGCGTCCGAAGACCCGAGACGGCGTGCGGTTTTAGTCGGTGCAAGCCCGACATAACCGCCCCCGCTGGCCGGCGGGGGGGTATCCGAAGGGATTTCCGCACGATAAAAAAAAAAAAAAAAGGTAGGTACCCGTTCCGCAACATGCTCGCCGCGCGTCGCAGGCGACTCAGGCGCCAGAGGTCGCTCAACGACCTCCGTCCTCCATGAACGCAGGCCTGGGGGTGGCAGGTGAGGCCGCCTGTCACCCCAGCAGAAGCAGGCCGGGACGGTGGGGCACTAGCGCCCCTCCTCCAAACCGGGGCAAGACGGGGACACCGTGGTTCCCAAACCCGAGGGGGCCATCTCGAAACCGGAGATGGCCCAGGGTCAGTCGGGGTGCGAGGGATATGCTCTATGGGCAACCTTACACCCCGGCGTCTGTAGACCCGAGACGGCGTGCGGTTTTAGTCGGTTCAAGCCCGACATAACCGCCCCCGCTGGCCGGCGGGGGGGTATCCGAAGGGATTTCCGCACGATAAAAAAAAAATAAGGTAGGTACCCGTAATAAAAAGAAATAATGAGCACTATATTAAGATTCAAGTGGGGAGACTCTAATAAGAGTAATATTCTGTAGTTGGTATAACGCTATATTAGTACCATAAATAGAAAAAGTTCAAACTACACAAGGGTATTGAGTAGGTATCCTGAACTAATTATTATTGGCAACCCTAATAGGTCGATGGCACAATGCCAGCTTAGCTGTCGTGTGCATGCAAGGTGGACGTTGAATTAAACAGTTCATTGTACTTAGAAAATTGTATCAATTCTTTTTGAAACCTATACTTCCTTCATATGCACTAACCTGAAGGAAGTTTATTAGGTTATAAAAAACCTTGCCTTTTCTAACAATAGGTCACGGTATAGAAACTATCTCTGTTATAATCAGTTGATGGGGATAACATTGATTTATATATATTGATTTAGAGGGTTATGGTGGCTTCTTTTTTGTGTGGAGCAACCCCCTCGTGCTTCACCTCACCCTAATAAATGATGAGGTAGGTGTGTCGGCCTCGAACCGACTAAAACCGCACTGTGTATTGTCACATTAATCTGTGTAGCCGAGGAATCATGTGTATATCCTCAAAAGAGGAATGAGATCATACCTCCCCCGTTGTGATACCACCGTACAAATTTTATGAATTACTTTTGCTTTAGTAATAAATGTATGGGGTCCCTCGGATCCCATCAAGATCTTCGGGGCCCATGCCAACAATACCTGCTAGCCGGTACACCTGCTAATTAACGGACGAGGCTTTGGCGCAGGCTTTCCTCGTGCGGTTGATAGTTCAAACGGTAGTCGCTCCCGCAGAAGCCAAAATAAGCCAAATCAGGAGTAAGAGTAGGAGGGTTGTATATACAAGTTTTGGATGTGAACGTGACTAACGATGTGATGATGATGATGACAGGATAACACCATTGTTATAGAACCCGTCTCACTCCTGTGATTCATGTCTACAAGTTGTTCTCGAGAGTCGTCACAAACCGCCTCGTGCTCGTGAGTAAGCTCGATGAGTTACAGTCACACCGTACGAAATAATTTATGATTAACTTTAAGGGTTTTTTTTGCTGAAATCTTACATTGAAAAGGCAAAGAAATGAATAAAGACAAACACCGACACGACTTCTGTGGCGGAGCGATAGTGCGTTTGACTGCTAAGTCAGAGGTCGCAGGTTCGATTCCCGCTCAGTGCAAATATGTATATTTGCATTGGTCTGGGTGTTTCTATGTATAATATGTCTTTATTTAAAAAAAAGTATTTAAGTATCCGCATTCTAGAACCCATATGACAAGCTCTGCTTGGTTTGGATCTAGATGTCGTTGTGTACTTGGTCCTTCAATATTTATATTTTATATATTTTTATATTTATTACTTTTTTTTTATTTTATATTATATATATAACCGCGGTAGCCTAGTGGTATGGGTAATGGACTGCTGAGACGAGGTCTCGGGTTCGATCCCAGGTTTTACCATGGCACACACCAATGAATTTTCGATGCTTTTCGAAGTTATGTGTGTATTTATCACAGGTTTACAAGTGCCCGGTTATTGGCAATAGGCTCGCCACCTATTACATTGGGACCTAAACATAAACTGGCGAAATGTGGGTGCTAGCACCTCTGCCTAGCCCTTCGGGGATATAATAGGCGTGAGTTTATGTTATGTTATGTTATATTTATTTCGGGAAATGGATAGCCTAAATAACCTGTGTGAACTCGAGTAAGTTACCCATTTCACCATTAATGCTGCATATCACAAACAGGAAAATTAAATATTTCAATAATAATAATATATCTCTTTCTTGTATGCAGGTACACAAGAAGACGCATACAGTAAATATAGTTGTACAGTTTTGCGGTACCTTTTTTAGATACCGCAAAACCAACTGGCGGCCTTATCGCACAGGATAATCTCTTACAGGCATTTCATTTCAAACGGTAGAGCGGTCGACTGCCACGTCGGATGTCGTAGGTTCGATTCCTGCTCAGTGCACAAATTTGTATTCATGAATATCTCTATTCACATTTGTCTGGGTGTTTCTATGCATAATATGTATGTGATTACAAAAAAAAAAATTAAATATGTGTATCCCCATTCTAGAACCCATAATACAAGCACATCTTAACACTTACTTTGGGTCTAGATAGCGGTGTGTAGAATGTCGTATAAGTAATATTTTCTTATAGTCTTCATAAGAGCTCTCCCTTCAATTTTGTTTTGCTATAAAAATGCTTACAGCTTCACTGAAAGCTGAATTTTAATATCAACATCTATGTACTAAAGAATAATGAAACATAAATCCCTATATATTTTGCAAACTCGTTAGGATTTTACTTTTCAATACGTTCTACGGATTAAGAAAACTTTACCGTACGGTTGTCCCAAATATGTTCACTGAAAGTAATAGACATTATCCTGTGTCAGCTGTATGCTGAATAGGCTCGTTAACTGGAGTCTAAAGATGTTTTGATAACTCTATCGTGAGTTCCCAATACACCAAACCCTTTTCATGAATAGTACAGCCAATTGGACGAAAAAATCCAATCGCTGAATGGGTTAGGGGAAACTAAATCTCACTGTCTGTCTGTATATTTTGGTATATTATACTACTGAAGCTTCTATGATTCTTTGATTATGATTCACTAGCTGTAGCCCGCGGCTCCGCCCGCATGGAATTTCAATCCCGTTCCCGCTTCCCATGGGAACCCATTCCAGGGATAAAAAGTAGTCTTTGTCCTATTCAGGTTATAATCTATTTCTGGTCCAAATTTCAGCCAGATCCGTTCAGCCGTTCTGGCGTGATTGAGTAACCAACACCCATCCATACATCCATCCAAACTTTCACATTTATGATTAGTGGGATTGTCCAAAATTGTAGTCATCTACAAGAATCCATAGCGCTTTGATGTACACTATAATTCAATCAATTCACTTTATTAAGTTAAATGTACTCGTACATATGCGAATACAGTAGCTCAATAACACTTTCAAAGCCACTTTTAGTGGTAACCATCAGCAGAGGAAAAGTGGTGAGATTTGGAAAAACTAAAAGAAGGCACCTACATGATATTGTCGGAAGTTTACGCGAATTTCACACATTGAAATAAAACTATTTTTAACGGATTCTATCGCAATTTATTTGATGTTATTTTATATTATACATTGATCCCGACGTTTCGACTGGTTTTCAGCAGCCATGGTCACGGTTACGTAGTAACTATTTAGTAATCTGTAAAATAACTGGTTTAACTGGTGGTAGAAATTTGATGACACAAATTTGTCACAAAATTCGGCCGGGTAGGTACCACCGTGCACGATTGCGAAAAACCTTCCATAGTAATCCAATTTCGGTTTGATTGCGTTCAGGGGTCAGCAAGTGCATAGCCAGGCAGGGGGATTGTGGTCGCAGCACTAGTGGGACCGGTGGATGTCACGTGGTGCTGCGACGACAATCCTCTTTTGATGAGGCCGTCAAGCTGAGTGCCACCATTGTTAACATGGTACGTGTATGTAATGGTGACCCTCTTTCCTGAGACTTTACCTTCAGCTTACCATCAGGCGAGGTGAAGTCAAATTGACGTGTCCTAAATATATAAAAAAAAAACATGAAATAAATCGCGATAGAATCCGTTTCAAGAGCCTTCTTGAAATAAAACTATTTTAACGGATTCTATAGATCTAGCAGTTACATCGAAATTCAAGTAATATAAGTAAAGTTGTCGTTGAAAACGTTATAGTTTTCTTGATTTAAATAGTGCATGTTGTATCGTATTTAGCAATTTTACGCGGTTTTAGATTGTCTCGAGAGTTATTGAACACAATAATACGCCGAGCGGCTGCCTCGCTCGGACGACGGTTGATATTTATACAATGATTTGACGAGTATTGGTGCTTAGTGTCCTGCAGCAGGTTGATTACGATGGTTTTAATATAATATATTGTAACAATAATCCCGAATCGTAAGCGTGTGTCTGTCCATTTTACTCGCGTGTTGAAGCTGCCTTGATTTTGCAATGCCGTGAGGCGTAATTTGGTAGTACAAAAGTTTGTGTCGTGTTCATCGTATCATTGTTCTGTGACGAATTTATTGTCCTATAATTTTTATACTGTGTCAAGCGCTGTATGAGAGTGAATATTTTATCCTCGGAAACGTGCCAGAATGTTATTTGTAATTTTTTTTGAAATATACGATTTAGTAATATAAAAGGTGAAAGGGATCAACTCAGTTGTGTACTGACTACTCCCCCCAAGTCTATAGATTTTCTTATTTGATGTGATTTTTAAAGTACGACCATTATTTATCCCTGTATTAGTCTTTAATGCTCATTAAAGACCTTAACTAGGTGCCTACCTAGTTAAGGTCTTGTACCAATTTGCAAACAACATGTATCCCGATGAATTTCCTATTCAACTCCTTAGTGTATTCAAGTACAATATGTAAAAACTCTGCCAGTGAATGTCGTACTTTCCTGATTGAGTAAGCCATATAAATAATTTATTTTTAGCAATTTCATTTTATGAAATGAAATTTCTCACGAAGACTTTTTCTTCAAAAGCTAATGAAAATTATAAATAGGTATAGGTAAGTTCAAAGGTCAATAGAGGTATAATAAAAAACCGGCCAAGTGCGATCGCCCCTGAAGGGTTTCGTAGCAGTAGGTAAAAATTTTATATTTGAGTGGATTGAATGAAAGGTAAATTCCGGCTTACGATTTATGACGTATCGAAAAAAAACTACTAAATAGATCTCGTTCAAACTAATTTTCGGTGGATATTTACATGGTAATGTACATCATATATTTTTTTTACTTTTATCATTTTCTTATTTTAGGAGTTAGAGGGGGGGGGGGGAGCACATTTTACCACTTTACAAGTGTCTCTCGCGCAAACTATTTAGTTTAGAAAAAAAAATTTGAAACCTCAATATCATTTTTTTACCTACCTATCCATAGATCCCCACACGTATGGGTTTGATAAAAAAAAATTGAGTTTTTTTTTCTATTTTTGTGTGATAAGTTATAATCTTAATGCGATTCACAGAATATATCTACTTACCAAGTTTCAACAGCATAGTTCTTATAGTTTAGGAAAAAAGTGGCTGTGACATACGGACGGACAGACAGACAGACATGAAGAATCTATAAGGGTTCCGTTTTTAGCCAATTGGCTATGGAACCCTAAAAAGAAAATAAACAACTAATCAAATTTAATGGGTTGATAAATTATTCTTATAAGCTAAATCTCTTTCTCACTCTCTCTCTCTCTGATGCAGGCTCTCCTTTAGGGGTTGGGGTATCAGCCGGTAGCTGCTCCCATAAAAGCCATATAAGCCAAATCTGAAGGAGGAGAAGAAAACCCCAGCTCCATACATTTTAAGTTGGAATGTGAATGAATATCGGCACCTAGCGTAACATTTACTTTGAGAGTACTCAATGAGCTCAGCGAGCTATGGAAAGAGCTACGCTCGGAGATTCTATGAAGGATAGGATTTGTAAAGGATACATTCGACAGAGAACCAAGGTTATCCACATAGCTCAAAGAATTAGCAAGCTAAAGTGGCAGTGACCGGCCATATCTCGCGAAGAAACGACAACCGCTGGGGTAAACGTGTTCTTGAGTGGAGACCGCGACTCGGCAAGCGTAGTGTAAGTCGCCCTCCGGCCAGGTGGGATGACGATCTGCGAAAGACAGATGCTGGATGCGGCAAGCTGAAGACAGGGCGCTATGGCACTCATTAGGGGAGACCTATGTCCAGCAGTGGACTAGCATAGGTTGATGATGATGATGATGATGAATGTGTGTAGCTTATAACACTGCATACATCTCTTTACAATGCCATTTGTTTTTCTTCATTCATATCTATTATTTGGGGTTGATTAAAAATAAATTTAATATCTTTTCATGCAATACATGTAAAAAGACAGAAAAGAATTAAAATTCCTTTAACATTAATTACAGGAATTTTACTACTTACCTACTACTAACTACATTATCAAACTTCCAACTAACTAGTATTCGAGTTAAAGGGATTTTCGGGCACATATTTGTGATAATGATAGTTTAAATACTTTCAACTGATATTTTTAAGTTTTTTGTTTTTTTTGAGCAAAGCTCTTATACGCGGCATAGCTGTTTCTTGGTGACTGAACTCCTCCGTAACCACTCGCGCGATCTTGACCAAATTTATCACGGTAATAGTGTGAACACTGAAGAGTGTTTTGAAGCGAGATGGTTCATGTCCGATGTACCATTGAGGAATAATCACCGAAAAACAGGTTCACGAGTGCGCCGCCTCAGCTAAGCGCGCGACCGTAGTAAGATGTCTTATTTTCAAGTAAGAGTCCTGCTCGCTCAGCTCAATTTATTTCAGTCGCACCCTGCACGGCTTGTTACTCAATAACGCAAATGGATCTTGGTTACATGTAATACGGTAGCGTATTTCCCTTTCCGTGTTCAATTGACGACACCGGCCTTGCGAAATCCGCACGCTTTTGTATTACTACACAATTCAACCAACCCATGCCCAACTCGTGTCAACTGTGCACGATTTTGTGATGAAACATAGCTAAAACAGGTTTTAGAAAACAGCGTTCAATTGAATTGAACACGGTTTTTAATTTGGTCGGTTCAAAACAAAATCCGTGCTACACGCGTTTGAAGACTTAAACAGTCGAAGGGTTATTCTTCTAACCTATATCTATCCGTGTTGGGGTGCTTGATCGCAAAATCGTGCACAGTTGACGGGAGTTTAGCACGGGTCGGTTGAATTGTGTAGTAATACAAAAGCGTGCGGATTTCGCTAGACTGTTGTCGCCAATTGAACACGGATAGGGAAACATGCAATACGGCACTCTGGACCCCGGAGCTCGTTCTCCCACTCTTTTTCCTTATCACCATTTTTTTTTGTAGCTTATCTTGACATTTACGGAGTGACTGCCACCTGAACGTCCAAACCCGAGAAGAAAGGACCCACTAGAGCCGCGTTCGTTAACCAGCAGATGTACGGGTTAGCAGATAAGGTTGACTTAGGCCCCGAAGATCTACTGATGTCCCATACACCCATAGATTATTTTTATTCTAGCTGTCTCCCGCGGCTTTGCCCGTGACATGACTGTAATTTATTAGTATTAAAATAATGTACGGAAATTTGCCCGATTTGTCGACATATATGATTACTGTTTCGCTCCCCTGGATGGTAGCGTGATGATATATGGCCTATAGCCTTCCTCGATAAATGGGCTATCCAACACAAAAATAGTTTTTCTATTTGGACCAGTAGCTCCTGAGATTAGCGCGTTCAATCAAACAAACAAGCTCTTCAGCTTTATAATATTACAGTATAGATTATTTATAAACAATTATTTTGTCCTCTCTTGCTGAATAATTCAAGCTATTTAATTTATTTTCTGACGTAATTCCCCCTTTCAATTTTTGATGTTGTTTTATTTGTTTTCTTAAAAGAAATTCACTCAGTTGTAGGTAATCAGGTGATCAAACAAAACAAAGAAACAAAAAAAAGGCTTGCGACCTCTGTTCGACATAATCTAATTACATTTCGGTCCTTTTGTTTTCTTTATCTTTATTCAATAAGAGAATTTTGCGCTTTAGAAGATGTTATTTTGTATCGCTAAAATAACAAATCCTTATCAGACTAACTTTTGGAAAAATAAACAACGTGCCAGCGCAAATGTCAGTTATGCGTTTCTGACACTACCACTTTCAAGAAGTACTGATTACCCTACTATTTTTGTACCTACTCACTACTAGTGGATCTATGGGACTCCATCGAGGTCTTTGGGGCCAAGCTGAACTCACTTGCAAGCCGGTATCTGCTGACACTACAAAAATAAAACCGGCCAAGTGCGAGTCGGACTCGTTCATAAAGGGTTCCGTAGCAGCAAGTAAAATTTTAATATTTGAGTTGATTGAATGAAGGGTAAATGGCGGTTTACGATTTATGACGTATTAAAACAAGTTGAATTCCTGAGACGAGCTCAGCCGAATACAAGGGATTTTCGATTTTGCGATTATTTTTTTTTGCGATTTTTTCTTTATCTTGCAATGGTTGACCCCAGCACGAATCTATTACCGAAAACAGCAACTCGATAACTCATCTCCTTCATACCTAAAACCGTGACAGAAAATTGGCAACGACGACGTCGACGACAACTCGATAGCAATAGGGCTTTTCTAAAGAAAATCCTTAAAAAACTACTTACTAGATCTCGTTCATTCCAATTTTCGGTGCAAGTTTACATGGTAATTTACATATGATATTAGAATCCTTATTATAATTTTTGAAGACCTATCCATAGATCACACACGTATAGCTTTGATGATTAAATTTTTTTTGAGTTTCAGTTCTAAGTATGGGGAACCCCCAAAATGTATTGTTTTTTTTGTCTATTTTTGTGTTAAAATTTCAAAGTGGTTCACAAAATACATCTACTTACCAAGTTTCAACAGTATAGGTCTTATAGTTTCGGAAAAAAGTGGCTGTGACATACGGACGGACAGAAATGACGAATCTATAAGGGTTCCGTTTTTTGCAATTTGGCAACGGATCCCTAAAAAGGACGAAGTCAATGCTGTAGTTAGGCTCTCCTCTCGCGGTGGGGGTAGAAGTAGAGCAGAACCCGAGCTCCAAAGTGCAAGCTTTGGGTGCAACATAACATAACTTCACGCTTTTTTTCCCCGAAGGTTAGGCAGAGATGTATTACACACCCACGATTCACCAGGATTTGGGTGCAAACTGGAAAGCATTAGATTCGAATAATGTATGTCACGAGTCACAAATCTTAATCTATTGCGGTATTAGTCAGTTCAAGCCCGACATAACCGCCCCCGCTGGCCGGCGGGGGGGTATCCGAGGGGATATCCACACGTAAAAAAAGGTACTAAATAATAATACGCAACAACCTTTTATAATTCATTACATATAGAACATATTTTGTATTTGAATGCCCGCATATAATAGAAAACATTGTAAAGAAGACAACATCGTCAATGTATATTAGCACCACTTAACATAGTTTTACTTCAATGACATACTTCGGAGTCAGAGCTCCGCTTATTCCATCTCTTCCTCTTGTTTTGGCTTTACGGTTTTGATGGGAACGACTGTCGTCTGACCTCGCAAGCCCGTGAGGAAAGCCTGCATCAGAGCCTCATGCGTCAATCAGGACGCGTACCGGTTTGCAAGTGAAGTTGAGTTGGGCCCCGAAGATTTTGTTTCGGCCCCAAAAATTATACAGTTACTAGTTGTTACCCGCGGCTCCGCCCGCGTGGAATTCTGATCCCGTTCCCGCTACCCATGGGCACCTATTCCCGGGATGAAAGAGGCCTATGTGTTGCCCCTGTACTGTGTTTTTGCGTGAAAGAGCAACAAATATACATACTCACAAACTTTCGCGTCCATAATATTAGTAGGATAAACATTTCCATCATACATTACATGTGTGTAAATCTAGCGGTTTTGGCAGCGCACGCCAGAATAGCTCGCAGATGGTAGATTTTTTTATAATTGCTTATTTACCGTCATATTTGGAAAATTCACTCAATATCTTTAAAATTTGTAGCCTATGTGATGTTCTGATGTATAAGCTATCTTTTTGTAAAGTTTAATTAAAACCCAGTCAGTCGTTTTTACGTGAAAGAGTAACAAACATCCATCCATCCATCCATACTTACAAACTTTCACGTTTATAATATTAGTAGGATACATAACGCACTTTCTTGTTATACACGTCATGACGTGTCTACTTCACTGGAATACAGTGAAGTCGTTATGTCGGAATCGAACCGACATGACAGTCTTGAATCGGTATGTATATATGACTCAGGTACTTTTCAAAGCAGACTACCATGTTGCCTTCCCAGCCAGTCCTCTATAATGGGTAGACAAAAAGAGACCTAAACATGAATTACTTTTCACGAGCTTTAAGTAATAATATCTATTCTATTGTATTAAGTATAGCAATTTTCCCATCTAATGACCTGTTCTGAGCAAATTTCACTAAAAGCAAATTAATAATGGCTATTAAGCATTTTACTTTAATAAATATTTGAAATGAGTGAGTCTGGTTTCTAGATGTTTCTCGACAAATCGGACCTTGTTAGGGTAAGCGAATCCATTTTAAGGATCCTTTAACTTCGTTTTTCGTTGAAATGTGTTAATTTAGTAATTAGAGACATCTGGTGGAAAAACTCTAAAGCGTATAATTCTATTCTTTCTACTACATATTTTATTCTATTTCTACTGTTCTATCTACTATCTACTTTTAGTAATTTACTAAAAACCGTTTTATAAACTAGCTGACCCAGCAAACTTCGTTCCGCCCTAGAATCATTAGTTATGTTGGTTACTATATCAGCTGAATTTATTTATTTTTTCTAATATCTTTAATTATCCTAATTGCTAGTATAGGCACAGTATCCCGGGGGGGGCAGTTAAAAGCCGTAAATCGCCCAGGGTCAGCCGGAGTGCAAGGGAATTGCCTTATTTAGCCACCAGAGATCCGAGCACTAGAGAATACACTAGAGTATTATTATATATTATCCGAGCATTAGAGACCCGAGACGGCGCGGTTTTGGTCCGTTCAAATCCGACATAACCTAAACCCACTGGCCGGTAGAAGGGTAAACGTGGGAATATCGGCAAAAAACATGGCACAGTATAGGCGGAGACAAATCTAAACAAGTTGAATTCCTGAGACGAGCTAAGCCGAATACAAGGGATTTTCGATTTTTTGCGATTTTTTTTTATCATGCAATAGTTCACCCCAGCACGAATCTATTACCGAAAACAGCAACTCGATAGCTCATCTCCTTCATACCCAAAAACGTGACAGAAAATTGGCAACGACGACGACGTCGACGACAACTCCTTAGCAATAGGGCTTTTCTAAAGAAAATCCCTAAAAATCAAAGATCATGATAATCGGTTCTCCCGATTTCGAGTTATGAGCGGTCATTACTAACACGACTTTGTTTTATAAATATAGATAGATGTGTAAATTTGTGAAGATGTTTGGATATTTGTTACTCAATCACGCTCAAACGGCTGAACGGATCTGGCTGAAATTTGGTACAGGAATAGATTATAGTCTGGAATAACATATAACTAATACACTAAATACGAGCACTTCTTACTATATAGTGCGCTGTGTGATATTTCCTACCATAAAAAGATTGAAAAGATTGAAAACATTCTTCTTATTTTATAAACGAAACTAACTTTTGTCCAGGCCATCATGACTTATGACCCACAGAAACCTATTCCCTGGATATAAAGTAGGTAAACTATGTGATATTCGAGACAGATCAATCACACCAATACTCCAGCTGTTTTTGTGTGAAAGAGTAACAGACATAAACACACACACATTAAAGTGATGACTTATAATATAAGTAGGATTTTAGTCGAATGCTATTAATTAACCCCGAACGGTACTGACCGTTAAATCACACTTGTACGGGTTCCGTTGCCAAATGGCAAAAAACGGAACCCTTATAGATTCGTCATGTCTGTCTGTCTGTCCGTCCGTATGTCACAGCCACTTTTTCCGAAACTATAAGAAATATGCTCTTGAAACTTTGTAAGTAGATGTATTATGTGAACCGCATTAAGATTTTTACACAAAAATAGAAAAAAAAACAATAAATTTTGGGGGTTACCCATACTTTGGGGGTTACACTACTGAAACTGAAATTTTTTTTTTTCATCAAACCCATACGTGTGTGTGGTGGTATCTATGGATAGGTCGTTAAAATGATATTGAGGTTTCTAATATCATTTTTTTCTAAACTGAATAGTTTGCGCGGGAGACACTCCCAAAGTGGTAAAATGTATGTGTCCCCCCATGTAACTTCTAAAATAAGAGAATGATTATACTGAAAAAAATATATGATGTACATTACCATATAAACTTCCAACGAAAATTGGTTTGAACGAGATCTAGTAAGTAGTTTTTTTTTAATACGTCATAAATCGTAAACCGCAATTTACCTTTCATTCAATCAACTCAAACAAAAAAATCAAAAAAAATAACGTTATTATGTTACTTGCTGCTACGGAACCCTTAATGGGCGAGTCCGATATATTCTGGTATTTGTTGTACTCTCAAAATGGTTGTGCAAATAATATATTAAAGGCGTTACATGGCCAAAATTCCTTATAAGAAAAACATTAGAGATGCCTTCACACTCGGATTACTCAACCGCGATATTTGCAAAAGCAAAACATTACCTACTTCATGAATTGTTATATAGAGGAAATTGGCAATCGATCTTTGTCGTCAGACATTTGCATACTTGATACGTGGGAGACGCTCTAATCTGACAGAAAATCGCGGTAAAACAAATCTACTAGCTGTGCTTCTGGCAGTGAGTAGGATTATCAGGAGCTCTGTTTGTACACAAAGCTTTCACTTTTGAGTCTGGTGTGGACCACAGGACCCAACAAAACCATAGCAAAGAGGGGCAGGAGAGTGGTCTCTGGCTCCTCTTTTCCATGATTCAGTTTATCTTGGCTTTTACAGGAGTTAACTTGATGACACAAATTTGTCACAAAAATCGGCCGGGTGGGTACTGTAATGTTCCGACCTCGTTCGAGCACTACAGTTCGTTTACCTGGCCATCATGTGTCAGAGATTAAAAATAAATTGTTTTGAAATGAAATGAGTGTTTAGGGAAGAAAAACAATTGGCTTGGCGGACAAGTTGCTGACAGCGGGTGACCGAGGGCTCCGGCCTCGACCCGCCGTCCGAAGAAAGTTCCAAGATAATTGATTGTAGGCTCAATCCTTGAGCAGAATCCGCGATTCCCTACAGTTCGTTTAAAATATAAATATATTCGTGTAAAACCCCCCTAAAACTCGATATAGGAAGTTTTTGGTGAAAATAAATGCCAATATAAATATTAATACTTGTGTTTTATCTTTTCGTCAGGCCCCGACGCTACAGTACCACCGTGCACGATTGCGAAAAACCTTCCATAGTAATCCAATTTCGGTTTGATTGCATTCAGTGGTCAGCAAGTGCATAGCCGGGCAGGGGGATTTTGGTCGCAGCACTAGTGGTGACGGTGGGTGTCACGCGGTGCTGCGACGACAATCCTCTTTTGATGATGAGGCCGTCAACGGTCAAGCTGAGTGCCACCATTGTTAACATGGTACGTGTATGAAATGGTGACCCTCTTTCCTGAGACTTTACCTTCAGCTTACCATCAGGCGAGGTGAAGTCAAATTGACGTGTCCTAAATATTAAAAAAAAAAACTACCGTCTGATCGCCCAACCCTGAAAGGAAAGCCTGTGCCTGTGCCGCTTCCGTCAATCAGCAGGTGTGTACCGGCTTACACATGAGGTTGGCATGAAATATCTTGGTGGAGTCCCATATGGCATAAAGCCATAATAAATAACAGTGAGTATAAATCTATACTATTATAAGACTATAAATTAGTTGTCTCTGTACATTGGAGATATTAGAAAAAATACTTGGGTTACGTTAAATGAACGATTCTGAACACTAACATTTTATTTTTGGAATTCTTATTTGTTTGTCTGTTTGTTCGCGATGGATGCAAGAACGGATTTTGATATTATATTTTCTATTAGAAAGGTCTTGATCAGACATAAAATCTGGCGTATGACTGATTACGTTTGGTTAAGTAGAACAGGAGATATGACCAAAAAACGAGACTCGACCTCCGCGCGGGCAGAGCCGCGGGCATCAGCCAGTAAATAAATAGTATGGGACATTCTACACAGCGCTATCTAGACCCAAGGTACGCATAGCTTAACTTTAACTGTTTTGTATTATAGGTTCTAGAATTCGAATAAATATACTAAAATACATTTCTTTTTGTAAATACATACATATTAAACATAGAAACACCCAGACCAATGCAAATAGATATACTCATGCAAACAAATATTTGCACTGAGCGGGAATTGAAACCGCACCTCCTGACATAGCAATCGATTGTACTATCGCTACGCCACAGAGGTCGTATACGTTATGCGATGTACATATTAATACATAAGATTAACCAGACATGTTTACAATTAATTAGTTTTGACACCTAAAAACCGTAAATGGACGGTCCCCGGCGGCCCAAAACATTATCTCCCGGTGCAAATTCTGTTTACTGATGCTTGAACCATTTTCACACAAACCCGGACTCATATCGCGATCGCTCTTTGACCACAAAATGTAGTATTGTATCACTTGTATCAGCGAGTCAGTTTATTAACATGGACTTTTTATTTCAAGATCTGTTAAAAGGGTTTATATTTTATCACCTGCAGGACATCATTACCGATTCCCAATGTTAATTAATGAAAAATTTAGATCGGAAAAAGAGAACACCTAGGACGTGACTTGAACCCGCGACCAGTCCCTTACAGGGAGCATGCTCTGACCAACTGAGCTACCTAGACACGTCCCAGATATTCGAAATTCTCCGATATATTATATATGTCTCGGGGCAAGGCTGGCGTCTTACGAATTACGGAAACAATGATTGACTTTACAATATTTTTTAAACATTGTTTTTAGATTACTCCGCCACATTAATTCAATGAAATTCTACTCTCTTGATGTTTTAAAACTATTTTGTAAGTAAGAGTATAATATTACCTTTGCTAGTTGTCTGTTGTAGAAACGTAAATATGAATTTGTAAGTTACCTGAAACAAAATATAACAATTATTATATATACTATTATAAAATTGAACATTTTATGCCTGTACATTGTAGATATTAAAAAAAAAACGATTCTGCATGCCTATATTTTTTAGGGATTTTCTTTAGAAAAGCCCTATTGCTAAGGAGTTATCGTCGACGTCGTCGTCGTTGCCAATTTTCTGTCACGGTTTTGGGTATGAAGGAGATGAGCTATCGAGTTGCTGTTTTCGGTAATAGATTCGTGCTGGGGTGAACCATTGCAAGATAAAAAAAAATCGCAAAAAATCGCAAAAAAATAAACGCAAAATCGAAAATCCCTTGTATTCGGCTGAGCTCGTCTCAGGAATTCAACTTGTTTTTGAATTCTTGTCTGTTTGTTCGCGATGTACGCAAAAAGTACTGGTTGGATTTTGATGCGATTTTTTCTTAATGCGATCTTGGTGAGACTTAAAATCTGCCGTATGTTTGATTGCAATTGGTTAAGTAAAACCGGAGATATGACCAAAAAACTATAACCAAACGTCATCGCCATTTGTCAGATTGTTCAAAAAATTAAAAAATGCTTTACTGTTAATGTGAAGCAGCAAAAGACCTCTAGATAAAATCAATACAAAAAATTGTTAAGTAATTAAATTCGAACATTTTATCACAATAATTATAACATTTCATTCTAAGTGTAGCTTTGTCTTACCATGGATTTGTACCGGTAATAGTTATTGAATTTCATGGTATTACAGAACAAGATTAAAGGACTCTCGGGAGTTGATTAATTTGTATTCAAATAATATAAATTGCGTTTGGTTTGAACTGATATTTAATTAAATTAAAAGTAATTATGTTAGGTACTTCAGTTTCAATACATGATACGTAATATGTAGCTCATCTAATCGATGGCAATGGATAGTTATTAATGCTTTCAATACCAAAATATCATACATGTTTTCAATTTCAAACTATGTTTTAATCGTAAATTTATGTTTTCGAAGAAAAAATCAATCTCTTAAAGCTGTTAAATACTTCGACAGAGAAAGAGCAAATATATAAAAGTATCACTGTTCTGGACACTAACAACATCTATAACGTTAATCCAATAATTCTATTGGCAAAAACTTTTGTTAGCGTTGTATTTTGAGAGCTATCTCAAAAAATATAATGCCAACGAAAAGAGGATAACTCTGGATTATTTAACTTTTGGACACAAGTTGAGCACAACCGGGAATAAGATACACAGGTTACCTGTAAAGCCTTATTTATGCGGGACGAATTTCGCCGTGCGGCTAGTCACTTCACAAATCGCCTCACCAAACCGCATCAGTAACCCATTTAAATAGGTGACTAAAATCGCATGCGCCTCGGTCATTTCCTTCGAAAATGTTGTCGACCTCTGTGCCATAGCGGTAGAGCATTCGACTGGTAAGTCAGGATTCCCGTTCATTGCAAATATGTATATTTGCATCGGGTGTTTCTATGTTTAATATGTATTTATTGACAAAAAAAAAGTATTTAAGTATGTTTATCCGCATTATAGAACCCATATGACAATCTATGCTCAGTTTGGGTCTAGATAGTGCTGTGTAATATAGAATATTGAATAGAATGTTGAGCAGAATAGGTTGACTGATTGTAAACACGGTCGATTTTAGTCACCGTCACCGTCACAGTCGCCGCATGCAGCTGGTTGCCGTGCGACCAAAGTCGGATGCTACCCAACTCTGGAGCTTGCTGCTTTAATCACTTGCAACCTAGCCAAATTGCCATTTAGATGGTCGCGAAAATCGCACATCTTTAGTCATCCTTGTAAACTCCGCATAAGATATTGCCACAGTGCGGTAAGGCCACCAATTGTTTAGATATTTTTTTATGAATGATAGAATCAGTGCCAAAACGTGGACATTGACAGTGAGGCTTGTCCACGAATTAAAAGTCGCGCAGCGGGCTATGGAGCGAGCTATGCTTGGGGTTTCTTTGAAGGATAAAATTCGAAATGAGGCCATGCGACAAAGAACCAAAGTCACCGACATAGCTCGCAGAATAAGCAAGCTGAAGTGGCAATGGGCTGGCCACATCTGCCGAAGGACCGATGGCCGATGGAGCAAACGAGTCCTAGAGTGGAGACCACGAATCGGTAAACGGAAGGTGGGACGTCCCCCAGCAAAATGGACGGACGACCTGAAAAAGGTAGCTGGGATAGACTGGATGCGCAAGGCGGAGGATCGGGTGCTATGGCGTAAAATGGGAGAGGCCCATGTCCAGCAGTGGACTGCAATAGGCTGATTGATTGAGAATCACGTTTGACCTCTATCTCACCTGTTCGCAAGTGACGATGTGGTCTACAATGGATCACGTTTGCCTAGAAGGAACCTATTCACTCGAGACTTGAAGATTCCGAGGTTATAGCTTTCCGGAAACACAGACTCAGGCAGGCAATTCCACTCCTTAGCTGTACGCTTAATAATGTATCACCGAAACGTTTCGTGCGTATGAGTGACGATGGCGTGTCGCTGTGCATCTGGTCGTTCGTTGGTGGAAAGGGCTTGTGCAATTTCAGCGCAAACTCTCCGAAATGCACCCTATAAAAAACCGATAAACCTGCAACTTTGCGCCGATGTTCAAGGCTCCGAAGCCTTTTCCCGACGAGTGCATCGTTGTCAATGAATCTCTTGGCCTGCCTCTCTATCGTCTTCAGCACTTCTAGCTGGTATTTAGCTGAACCATCACAAAGATACGAACTGTACTACATACAGGATTGAACCTGCTCTTGGTACAAGTTGAGCAACTATTCCGGTGTGAAGAACTGTCGCACCTTCAACAGAATGCCCAGCTTTTTAGCAGCCACTTGAGCTTTAGCCTTAATGTAAGACCCAAACTTGAGTGTGGATATCAGAGTTACACCAAGAAGCTCGAGGCGGTCGGTTATCGGCACGGGTGCATTTCGAAATGTAAGGTTTGGCTGAAATTGACTTCGCTTGGCAGAGAAAAGACACACCTGGGTCTTAGTAGCATTGAATTTGATCAAGTTAGAATCACCCCAATAGATCCACTTAATTTATAATATTTAATGAACTTATTTATTCTTAGTTTACAATAAAGAAATATACTACTACTACTACACCACTAAAGTTCGTAGCAACATCTGGTTACTTTTGCTTGTTTTGTTAGCGATAAGGCCGCCCATTGCAGTGGGGTCTCTGGGATATCCTTCCTAGGGCACACCAGATTCCCCGTACCACATGGCTGACGCAAGAGGGATACCGTGCGGCTTTAGTCGGTTCAAGTCCGACATACCCATCTCACCGTTAGCTCCGAATATTACTTATATAGAACTACTTTTATGAGAATATTTTATCTTTATCTTTACAAAGGCACATTAATTATAAACTTATAAAGACGAGAACGTGAATCTTGTAGACGGCCCTTTGTTAAGGGCGTTTTACAAATGCCCTTCGCAAATCGCAAGGACGATTTCGTTACGAACTCTTCGTTTAACTTAATGATGTCCGCAAGGGAAAGTTAAAACCTTTTTGAAATTTGCTTTTGATCTTTTACAAGTTTTTATTTAACTTGCTTGGTTAGTTTGTGAGTTTGTTAGTATGGGTCAAATCTCGGCAGCCCAATTAGAACCACTTTCTGATGTTAGATTGGCTTTAAATTTGGTATTCTTGCGTATCTTTCGTGTCAATACGATAATATGGTACTATGAAGCTGCACAAGATAAATCAATCGAGTTTGAGCTCTTTTTCTTGTATTGGTTAAGACTCTGATGCTACATGATATTCAGGGTCTGAAGATGGAGACGGTCGGTGATCATAGGAACTTCTGAACTAATAACATAAACCCGTCATGTTTGGGCACTTACTAGGAAGCTTGTTTTTAAAAAGTGTTTTTAAATTTATCAAGTGAAGAGTTGCAGTATTTACTACCGTAAAAGGGCATGTTTTAGTAAAATTATGTTTTTGAAACGTGTGATTTTAAAAATTTAAAATCTAATAAAATGTTATTAGGCGAATCAACCTATGAGTGCTTCTGAAGGTTTAATAACCTCACGAAAATGTCTGTGGTTTTGACCTATACGAAATACCAAAGTTTTTTAACGTTTTTCTTTCTAAACGAATTGAAATCACGCGTTTTGAAAACAGTGGTGAAACGGTGATTCAAATTCTGATGTTTTTATTTTGTGCGTGTTCTCTTAAAATATCATCGTTTATACCGCAAGTGTATCTTCAAATATAACAATGAACATACAAAAAAAACAGATACATAGGAACATAGAACCTCCTCCTTTTTGAAGTTGGTTAAAAATGAGGAACGAATTTTCCAAAGCACATCTATGAAAATAGGAAAACCAACTCATAGCTACATTTTGCAAAGGAATTGTCTGGTTCTTAAGATAAACATTCCTATTTTGGGTGGAATATGTAAAACTCTTGTTCATGAAGATTATGCTATGAAAGGTATTATTCTTTTGAGAGATATCCAGTTTACTGAAATCTATTCTCATTTATATTCTATTACAATATATGAATATTTACTACTTCAGAGACCGGCTTGTCAAATAAAATTGCTACAAAACCAATCGAAAGAAATAAGAAAAATGACCTAAGTCTAAAAATAATGGACGCTATGGAATCAGAATTCGTTGATATAAAACTGATTTTGATGGCTTCTATCGCGATTTATTATATGTTATTTTTGTTTCAGTGGCTATGATTGCTTTTCAGCAAACATTGCCATTTTGCCTATATAGTAATCATCATCGTCCGAACGCCAATGCTGGTTATATCCAAAGTTGGCACTTTGGTTGGTTTGGTTGGTTGACAAGTTGGCCCTGGGCCGGTACAACCTACTTCTCCTCCATAATTTGGTTAACTTGCCGTCCCTGTTCTACCTAAATAGTAACACCAATAATTGATTAAACTAGCTGATGCCCGCGGCTCCGCCCACGTGGAATTCTGCTTCCGTTTCCGCTACCCATGTGAACCTATTCCCGGGACAAAAAGTACCCTATGTGTTATCCTAGACTAGCCTCTGTGGGGTAGCGGTAGTGCATTCGACTGCTACGACACGGAGCACGAGTTCGATTCCCGCTCAATACAAATATTTGTATGCATGAATATGTCTATTTGCATTGGTTTAGGTGTTTCTATGTATAATATGTATATATTTACAAAAAAGTATAGAAGTATGTTTATCAACATTCTGGAACCCATGACACAAGCTAGTTAAACGATGCTTACTTTCTAGAAATCGCTGTAGATGTAGATAGATGTCGTAGAATATTTATTATTTAGAATATTTAATCTATAATTGTACCCAATTTCAGCCAGATCCGTTCACAAAGTTTCACATTTAAAATATTAGTAGCATAGTAGGATAATATAAGTAGGATAGTTTTGAGATAACTTTACACTTCAAGACAAGAGAAGACCTCCGTCTTAGTTTCCCCTCGACTTTGGCTGCTGAAATAATATAACCAAAAAGTGTTGACACAAAAATAACACATAATAAAACGCGATATAATTAGTAAAAATTATTATTATTCAAATTAGCAATGGGTCTAAACTTTCGACAACATAACTAGATGTCACTGATAAAACTTGACATTGATTTTTAACTGGAACTGATTGTAACCCGCAGATGATAAATTATCCGCGCACAAATAAAGTAATATTAGCTCGAACGACAGACTATACGACCGAAGACCATTAATGTCCATTAGCAGGCTATTAAGAAGACAAATATATTTTGCTATAGGTAGCTGATATCAAAAATCTATCTTCAACATTTTTTTAGTAAAAAATATCGTATTGGTTCCCTCTTTAATTGTAAGTATTTGACAAATTTCTATTTTCTTCATTGTCTGAGCCCTAATAGTTGGAAGTTGCCATTGATCCCGGGTTCTCTAAGCCGGGCGTGAAAAGAATCTGTAGAGGTCAAACTAAGGAGCTTTATAATGAATACCATCTGGAATGTAAGTCCTTACATTTGGAACCTCACTTTAGCTTACCATCAGGTGGGATGCAGTCAAGTTGAGGGACTAAATAAACAAAAAGTCTTTGTTATAATAAATAACATAACATAACATAACATAACTTCACACCTGTATCCCCGAAGGGGTAGGCAGAGGTGTATTACACACCCACGATTCGCCAGTTATGTTAAGGTCCCAATGTAATAGGGGGCGGGCCTATTGCCATCTACCGGGCACATTATTAAGCGTGCGATAATTAACATTTATTAATGCATATGCCATAACTACGAAAAGTCAGAGGTGTGTGTCCAGGGCGACTTGGGATCGGACTCGAGACCTCGTCTCAGCAGTCCGTTACGTATGCCACTGGACTATCACCGCTTAATATATTATAATTATAATAAATAATACAAAAATAATTATTCAGTATAGTACAGAAAGGTTCAATATAGTGAAATATGATTGATCTAATATCGTCAGTCGAAGAACGTGGGCGGAATGATTTCAACTCTTTTGACAGAGATTGGTGGGATACCGTGAAGGTAGGATTAATGATGGCCATTTGACCAACAATATGACAAATAGCGTATTCAAAATAATAAAGTTGATGTATCATTTCTTGCTTTTTTTGTCTCAATCTTTATTGACCTTTTATATCGAGGCTTAGGTCAGTTAGGTATGTTGGTACACTTGTAAGATGGGCTCTCGTTTACATTCTGTATAATTTTTAACGAATAACTAACTTTCTGCAATGTATTATTTAAGATAAGTTTTAATATCTCAATATTAAAATTTTGATATTAATGGTAAGTTGTTGTTATCTACATAATTGTTATGTTATTTCTACATAATTATGTACTACGTATACGCTCTCCCTATATCTCTATGGGGTAGTCAAAATACACACAGTTATTAATAGATAGTATTATTAAATGTTTATAAATAGTTAAAAGTAAAAATATTTTACCCTTACAATGTTATTCAATGTTACCATGGTCATTCATTGTCAATTTGCCAATATAATAAAAAATCTTTTCTGATTGATATATTTTCAGAACTTGATATGTTGCCCAGCAACAGCATCCCTGGAGACCTTAAGAGACACGCCACGCCTTGCCTAATCAGGCGAGTTATTGTTTCTTTATTAAATCGAATATTTCATGAATGTCTTATCAAGCTTCAATATATGTGTATGTGTTTGCTACACAGTTACAATGTTTATCTACAAAACGGGCTGAAAACTTGAAAATGAGGACACAGCGTAAATATCAAGTGCTTCATGCGGAGAGCTCGTCAAATACTGAAATTTCACTAAGAACCAAACGTACAACGCACAAGTGGTAGTAGTGAAATGCACGTGAAATTGAGAGGAAAATTCAGGTTGATTCGTAACTGGTGCAAACAACTCCACATACATTTTGAAGTTAAAATTTCCTTTGTGGCTTACGCTTTTTGATTTGGTTAGAAATTTCAAAAAGTCACTATTTATAACTAAACTTGGGTGAATAATTTAGTGTTAAACTATATTTCCATAAAAGAGGTTTCTAATATTCCTTAAGAAGGTCTTATAGAAGATTGAGTATACAACGTTCAAATACTCAATTTTATATGAAAAAAAAATCATTTGAAGAAAAATATAGATGAATAGCAGGTTCTTTACATGTATTACAAAGAATATGTGTCTGTTCTTACATCTAATGATATACTTACATCAGAATATTTATTTTATTTATCTTACTTATCATTACAGATAAGTTATAAGAAGTTCGTTAGCCATAAATTTGTGAATATTCACTGTTTGTGCGATTTTAAACCAACTTTTCGTAAGAAATAAATATTGGTTCGTATTGCAGAAAAAAAGCAATTTAGACAATCTCAACATAATTTTATCGTCTGTCATTTGAAACAGAGGATGTGAGTTTTTTCTAAACGAAAGTTCAGGTTTGATCGCGTCTTATAATTCAAAACCTTTATTTGGCCTATAAATAGAATTTCGTATTACATATAATTAATACTTACTTAATAGCATTGATTTTAGATATAATATTATGAAAATAATACCTTCTATACAAGAAAGAAGCGATGAAAGTTATAAAAGATGTTTGCAAAACTGTAAAATGTGATCTATGTAATACCGAGCGATTATTTGTGATTATTCATATAAATTACTTTTATTTTTTCCAATTAAATAAGATCATAAAGAAGAAACCCCTATTCAGATTCGACTAAATTTAGAGCACTTAAATAGTTTTTATCTTAGATGAAAAACCCATCAGATCATATTTACATCTATCAGCAATGGCCAAATCGTTTGTGATTTTGTGATAGATGCTGAATAAGTTTTATATAATTTTTTGATAAAATGCGTTTTTTGAAGAACTCGGCTATTGCATACGAGGTTAACTATAGTCCATATTCAACGTTATAAATTTTTAGCACCACTAAAAGGACTCCGCATGAAGACATGGATTTTTTTACCAACATACGTATTTCCTTCTTACTACAATCCCGGGTCTTTTAAGCGGCTATGAGAAAGCATCTGATTGACGAGCTATACATAAAAAAATGTTTAAGTATCGAAGAACTCCTCACCATCGATGTGGACTGCTTTAATATCGATTTGTTTCATATAATATCCCTACAACCTTTAATTGACCTAGAACTAGCTTCAGCCAAGAATGTTCGTATGTTTAATATTTAATTTAAGGTGAGGTAGGCCACTACCAATACTCTCTTCAAGTCAGAGTTGGAAAATGTCACCACACTCTAGAAGATCACAGTTAAAATAACTTTATGATGAACTTGCGGTGAATAAGGTATTCGAAGGCCTCTCAGTATAGAGATTCCTTGGTAATTTAAAATATAAACTTATTAAAAGCTCACCCCGTCCGTCAATCATCCGTATTTTTTTCCAATTACATGCTGTTAATGAGAATATCTGAACCACCCACCCAATAACTCTTTATCTGACCCGGGCTTCGAGAACAAGACCGCAGGCATAGCAATCACACTCTCTAAGATTCAGTCAGGCAGCCTTATCATGTACAAACTCTGCTGTATTTAAAGGAAAATTATAGTCGATTATTATAATTCTGATTGTATAGGTACTACATCCAGGTTGATATTAAATTTTTTCAACGCTATATATCTCATAACTGAACCCGCCATCAAGACAAAATAAAAAACCGCCCAAGTGCGAGTCGGAGTCGCCCATGAAGGATTCCGTAGCAGCAAGTGACATTTTTATATTTGAGTTGAATGAAGGGAAAATGCTGTTTACGATTTATGACGCATTATAAATTTTCGGTGGAAGTTTAATGTACATCATATATTTTGTTTAGTTTTATCATTCTCTTATTTTGGAAGTTACAGGGGGGGGGGGGGGATGACATTTTACCACTTTGGAAGGGTCTCTCGCGCTAACTATTCAGTTTAGAAGAAAATATATTAGAAACCACAATATCATTTTTGAATTTAGATACACGTATGGGTTTGATGAAAAGAATTATTTTTGCTTCAGTTCTAAGTATGGGGCTCCCCCATACTTAGAACTGAAGCAAAAATAATTTAAACCCCCCTTGTTTTCTTTTTCTACTTTTGTGCGAAAATCATAACGCGGTTCACAGAATACATCTACTTACCAAGTTTCAACAGCATAGTTCTTATAGTTACAGAAAAAAGTGGCTGTGACATACGGACGGACAGACAGACAGACATGACGAAACTATAAGGGTTCCATTTTTTGCCATTTGGCACAGGAACCCTAAAAACGGCTACAATTAATATCTGAACCTTATTGCAGAAAAGTCCGCAGATCTTGAGAATATTTACAAATACTGGGGTTTCACAAACCTTTGACTTCACTTAATCCGTCTAACTACGCCCGGCTCAAAAGATTCCAATTTCAGTGAGAAGCTGCCTATAGAAAAAAACATTCGTACCCATATATAAATGTCTTCAATCTATATTGCTTTTAGTAAATTTAAAACTAGACTTTAAGAGGATCGGACAGACTATTGCCAATTGCCAATAAAAAATTTGGAAAGTAATAAATAACCATAATGACTCCGCTACTGAATGTCGAAGTTTAAAATGTCGACGTATATTAGTTCTAAAGTACAGGATCTCGATGTACGCCAGTTCGAAAGTTCACTGCAGCGAAGTATGCAAGGCCGACGACGCCGACTCGGATAGGTTAGGTTAGAAGGCTAAGGCGGCAGCGAAGCGGAGCGGAGCTCCCGCCTTAGCCTTCGTGGTTATTTTTTTTTTAACCACCTAGAAAATTAATTGTTGTGTGTCTCGTGATATTGTTTTATCAAATTTTCATACGTCGGCCTTGCATACTTCGCTGCAGTGAACTTTCGAACTGGCGTACATCGAGATCCTGTACTTTAGAACTAACATACGTCGACATTTTAAACTTCGACATTCAGTAGCGGAGTGAACCATAATCTAACCAATTTTTCTGTTTCTTTACAAACCGAACGAAAGTAGAGAACAAGAAGAGAGAAAGGAAGAGTAGTGTATTCAATGATATAAATGAATAACTAAAAACTGCTGTCCCAAAGGTAGCTTCTACTTCTTCTTTCGTGTCAATGATTCACTTTATTTCACACAGAATGTTGTCAATTTAATTGTACAGACATAAGTTTGGTAGCAGTATATAAAATCTAAAAAAAAAAGCCGCGGTAGCCTAGTGGAATAGCCTAATGGACTGCTGAGACGAGGTCTCGGGTTCGATCCCAGGTTTTACCATGGCACACTCCAATGACTTTTCGATGCTTTTCGAACTTATGTGTGTATTTATCGCAGGTTTATAAGTGCCCGGTTAATGGCAATAGGCTCGCCACTTATTACATTGGGACCTAAACATGAACTGGCGAAATGTGGGTGCTAGCACCTCTGCCTACCCCTTCGGGGATATAGGCGTGAGTTTATGTTATGTTATGTTATGTTATCTTATAAATAAAAATACTGTTTTTGTGCACACACATTTCCAAAATCACCTAACCGACTTCAGCCTGTTTTCCCAAAAATATCGCTCATTTTCTCAAAGATCAAACGAAAAAAACGAAAACGAAACGAAAAAAAAAAAAAAAAAAAAAAAAAAAAAAAAAAAAAAAAAAAAAATACTCAAGATAGGCATATATAATTTTAGTGGCGCTGTCTGAGTTTAGGATTATTTAGATTTTAGTATAATTCAAAACGGTCAAAGAATTTAGATCTCTCTGAAATAACAGAGGACAAAAGAGGTGTTACCCAAATACCCGGCATTATACTGTTATGCAAATTGTATTTAACCTTTTCTGAATAATGCTGATTTTATTTACTTTCTTCATGCTGAATATTAATAACGTTTGTACTAATTAAATGTTGAATTCTAGAATCAGTGGATAGTAACTGATAGCAATGATTTAAATAGTCACTATCGACTATAAAAAAGAAAACAATTATCCCACCCAGTCATCGAACCCTCATGCACAGCAGTTGCTACCACAGCGACACAGTAATGTAAAAATTCTGGTAAAGTTAAATATTTTCTTTTATTGTACGATTTCTTCTCGAATCAAACTTAAGCCTCCAAGAAGCGACTTAAAGAAAAGTACTGAACGTGACCAAACTTTAATTTATCGTATTTCGAGACTCTTGAATATCATTTCTAATTGTTTATTTTTGCTCAGAACAATTTATTAAATCCATAAGATAGAACCAAATTGCTTAATGCTAATTCATTTGTTTTTCATAATATTCTGAAAACAGAGCACCAACTTTAGAATTCGAGGGCCACTCTTATTAACAGCTTAAATTAACGTATATTGTGGATGCGCGAGTGAAATTGATATTTTTGAAGAGTGATATTTTTAATTTTGGGAGTAAGATGCATAATCACTAAAGGTTCGTCTACGGTTGTATTCACTTATGAATTCTTGCTTACAGAGCGATGAAGTACCCCTATTCTTTTTGAAACTAATGGAACTATCTCGTGCATTGGTGAAATATGGTCGTTTATTCACATCAGCCTAACCCTTCTGGGATAACAGGACTATATATTATGTATTTTAAGAATGTAACTATTTCGTTATAATGGACCATATGTTTTTCTATTAGGTTAATTAAAACTATCTGTATATAGCTAACTAGCTGTTGCTCGCGGCTTCGCTAACGTCGAATTCTGATCCCGTTCCTGCATCTATTTCAGGGATAAAAGTAGTATATGTATTATTCCAGACTATAATCTATCCCTGTGCCAGATCCGTTCAGCCGTTAGAGCATGATTTAGTAACAAATATCCAAATATACAAACATCTTCATAAATTTTCACATTTATAATATTAGTAGGAAGTAGAATACTTCATTATTCAAAGCAGGTTATTGTTTAATTATCTGTCAACGTACACAAAAGGCCATCCCACCACCCCGGTCATCCTGACCCGATTAAGTGCATCTATAGATTATAACTGCATTAATATTCACTTACAAAGCCTCGTAGAGCTTGTAGACGCTGTAGAGGCAATCTCGAACTAGGTCAATCATTTCTATAGGGATTGGCAAGTAAGTTGGGGAAACTCAAGGGTCTTCCCAACGGTTTATTAGACGCTACTTTTGCCCGCGGCTTCGGTCGTGTTGAATGTTGAGCCTGTTTCCGCAATCCATGGGAATTTAACCACGCACTGGAATTTGATTCAGTTGTCACTATAATTTAAATATAAAAAAAAAAAAAAAAAAAAAAACAATGTTTAAAAATGATTGTAAAGTTGTTCATTGTTTCCGTAGTTCGCAAGAATTACGGTAGATGGCTCCAACGTCGCCTTAAGACGTAATAATGTATCGGAGAATTTCGAATATCTGGGACGTGTCTAGGTGGCTCAGTTGGTCAGAGCATTCCCCCTGTAAGGGACTGGTCGCGGGTTCAAGTTCCGTCCTAGATGTTCTCTTTTTCCGATCTAAATCTTTAGAAAAAAGTAAGCATACAAAATGCTTAAAAATTTAATTGAATATTTTTAACCTAGTTCCAAAAAGGAGGAAGGAACATTTACAAAAAGTTTATACGTGTATGATTTTTAGGGTTCCGTTTCCAAATAGCAAGAAATGGGACGCTTATAGATTCGTCATGTCTGTCTGTCTGTCCGTCCGTATGTCACAGCTGCTTTTTTCCGAAACTATAAGAACTATGCTGTTGAAACTTGGTAAGTAGATGTATTCTGTGAACGGCATTAAGATTTCCACACAAAAATAGAAAACAAGTTGAATTCCTAAGACGAGCTCAGCCGAATACAAGGGCTTTTTTTTATTTTTTTTTATCTTGCAATGGTTCACCCCAGGACGAATCTATTACCGAAAACAGCAACTCGATAGCTCATCTCCTTCATACCCAAAACCGTGACAGAAAATTGGCAACGACGACTTCGACGACAACTCGATAGCAATAGGGCTTTTCTAAAGAAAATCCCTATTTTTTATTTTTTTATCTTGCAATGGTTCACCCCAGCACGAATCTATTACCGAAAACAGCAACTCGATAGCTCATCTCCTTCATACCCAAAACCGTGACAGAAAATTGGCAACGACGACGTCGACGACAACTCGATAGCAATAGGGCTTTTCTAAAGAAAATCCCTTTTTTTTTTTGTTATCTTGCAATGGTTCACCCCAGCACGAATCTATTACCGAAAAGAGCAACTCGATAGCTCATCTCCTTCATACCCAAAACCGTGACAGAAAATTGGCAACGACGACAACTCGATAGCAATAGGGCTTTTCTAAACAAAATCCCTAAAAAACGATAAATTTTGGGGGTCCTGAAACTCAACATTTTTTTTTTTCGTCACAACCATACGTGTGTGGTATCTATAGATAGGTCTTCAAAAATGATATTGAGGCTTCTAATATTATTTTTTTCTAAACTGAATAGTTTGCGCGAGAGACACTTCCAAAGTGGTAAAATGTGTCCCCCCCCTGTAACTTCTAAAATAAGAGAACGATAACACTAAAAAAAAGATATAATGTACATTACAATGTAAACTTCCAACGAAAATTGGTTTGAACGAGATCTAGTAAGTAGTTTTTTTTAAAAACGTCTTAAATCGTAAACCGCAATTTACCTTTCATTCAACAAACATGAAGACGTTTTAAAAAAAAAAAAAAAAAAAAAAATTTACCTTTTATTCAATCAACTCAAATATAAAAATTCAAAAAAAAAACATTATTATGTTACTTGCTGCTACGGAACCCTTAATGGGCGAGTCCGACTCGCACCTGGGCGCTTTTTTAAATAGACTGAAAACTGATATCCAATGGCACGCTTGTAAAATATAACGGACGAGTTCCAAATTTGATCTATAATCCACCCGCACCCGCCTGGAGCTTGCGTATGGAACTATTTACCTTTAATAATACCATAAAACCGCAATGATCCTTTGTGTCGGCTTTTAATAAACTAATGTATATTAATGGGTTTGAATTTCCACGATATGTACATATATTAAAAGTAAAAGTAACAGTTTATTTAGGTAAACAAATTTCGATTTTCAATGTCATAAAAATCAGTGTACTTAAATTTCAATACCACAAGTCAGTTTTAGGAATTAGACTTATTAATCTAACAACCTACACTCTTTACTTCAAAACGTTTAAGGTAAATATATATAACTACTTAAAGTGGTAGAGCGGAATTGTTTTTCTAATGTTTCCCGACCTCTGTGGCGTAGCGGGAAAGCGCTCGACTGCTAAGTCAGAGGTCGCGGGTTCAATTTTCGCTCAGTGCAAATATTTGTGTGCATTAATTTGAATATTTGCGTTGGTCTGGGTGATAACATGTATAATATGTATGTGTTTACAGAAACCATGTATCTGAATATATATATACGCATTCTAGAACCCATGACACAAGCCATGCTTACTTTAGGTCTAGATAGCGCTGTGTAGAATATCGTAGAATATTTATTTATTTAACACTAAAGATATAATATAATTTATTATAATCACGACAATCATTTAGTAACGGGATGAAAACATAGGGACAAACACAGGTCAATTGCATAACCCTCCTTTTTTTATTTCGCCATAGTCGAATAACAAATGGTGCATCGGTTTTCTATATGAAACTTAATCTCTAACTAGTTGCTTGTTACCGATACCGTACTTTATCATCACCACCATATAATTGGGTCTGTATATGAATGCACATTACTTACTTTACCGATTCTATTCTTTCTCGTTTACGTTACTGCGTAGAAGTCACCTAAGTGACGATAACTTTGAATTATTACATTTATACGCCTCTCAGAGGACATCGAGACAGACTTGTTATTCTAACTTTACGGGCTTTTACCTTTACCTGCAACTTCTCGTAACAAAGTTCGAAATAACGACTTTTAAACTTCCCGGTCCATGAATTATAATATTATCTTTACGGTATTTAACGCGATTATCGGTTCAATGACAGAATAAGAATGTTGCGTTGGTATTTTAGCGTACATGGTAAAGTTTAGGCAGTTCAGTTTGGAATAATTATTAAAAAAAGGATATCACCATCACACTTTGCAAACAATTTCTTCAAGAACCAAGCGTTTCGGCACCTCTTTTCTTTGCCGCACCATCAAGATTTATGATTCCTTACCAGCACACGTGATACCTTCTTCCTACAACATCGGGTCTTTTAAGCAGGACGTGAAAACGCATCTGATGAGGCTGTCAAGCTGAGGACCACCATTGTAACATTATCGATGTCTGTAATGGTAACCCCCAGTTCTGAAAATTTACCTTTAGCTTACCATCAGGTGACGTAAAGTAATATTGACGTGTCCAATATAAAAAAAAAAACAATTATAAAATTATAGCATTGTTGGCAGGTATAATGGTGGCTTTAATTCTTTAGGCTTTACTTTCAGCTTATCATCAGGCGGATTGGAGTCATTTTGACAAACTCTATATAATAAAAATCTGTGTACCCAAGTGAAAAAATACAATGTCTTTAAAATTTAGAACTTTTCGACTGGGATTGAGATGCTACGCCCATTAAATAAGCGCAGTCAATAGGCGCTACTAAGATAGGGTAATGATCCTGTAGATAATTTGGGCTACAAGTGTTTATTGCGCGATGGCATACGGTTGGAAACGTATGAATGACTACTCACCAAGTGTTCTTAAAAGTGAGCCTACGTATACCGTCCTCATTCAATATATTTGGAAAAAAAAATCGACAGGTTGCACTCCGGGAGGGCCGCCAGAAGTGAAAACTTGAATATTAACGTTGTGCATTTTTGATATTTTGGAATGATTACGGAATAATTTTGCACGAATTGCTTTAATTATTAGTATAAAAGTACTATCATTTATGTGGTAACATACAATATTCATTTATTGCGCTATCGTATACAATCATGACAATTTATATTACATTAAAATTTAACACTTCAGAACTATTAGGTACAATTATTTTAAAAGTTTATCTCTCAACTTCAACTTCCATCCATAATTTCAACGACTTTTTCGCCATCATTATTACCAGAACCATCATCGCCATATTTATAAAGTGCTCACTCATTTTCTTTCGCTAGTTCTTCGTCACTTTTTCATTAATAGATGCACTTTGTTTAATTTCCATTTTATATCAATAGATTTATGGCACAAAATAGAATAAAATATTACAAAAAGTTATATGATGACAAAAAGTGTTTCTTCGGCCTCGGTCAGAATCGATCTCAGTCTTGACGAAGTCAACTACCACTCATTAGACAAATGCGCCACCAAGGTTGTTAAGTATGGTGTGAAATTAGCGCTTCTATATTTGTCTGCAAACGTCTTACGAATTTTCGATCAGGTCGCGTGTTCTGACGCGAGTTTAACCTTTTTTACCCATTACAAAAAAACTGCACAACGCCGCTAAAGAAGTTTTCACTTCAAAAAGAACTGGATGACTATTCGTATCACCGTAAAAGTGAGAGCAATAACATTATACTCACATTGTACAACCAATATGATGCATAACAGTAGTAATAGTAGTAGAGTAGGCTTTTGTTTCAAGTATCATTCATGTGGTGTGTTATATTTTTTATATTTTAATTTTTTTATTTTACCCGATATTTTTTTTTATGTTTCAAATACATATTTTGTCGATACCAAGTCATCTCACCAAATTCAGAGACCTAATTTTGTGACACCTTATATATAATTATAGTAAATCTTGTAAATAATGCTTAATTCAAATTTGAAAAGCGGTTTAACAGACGCTTTCCTAGCGGAGTGCCAGTCTAAACACGTCGCATAATTTCATTTGCCAATAGGAACGTTTGTCAACTATCGGTCTAATTAAACAAGCGCTGACTACGAACAGACGATGTAGTTTAAAATTGAAGTTCGTACGATCTTGTACTTGATGGATGTAGACAGTATAACCGCATATTTACCTTCACATATAATATTTTGTTTAGGTATGCGGCATCATTTTTATTTATAGTTTAACATTTAAAAAAATTAAAACTGGTTACTAAAAGGTTTCACACAATAGTTTTTCTTGCGGGTCATTTATTTACTAAAAAAAATTGTAGGTTATTTATTTTATTATAAACTAGCTGTTACCGTCCGCGTCAAGTTCGAGATAGATCAAGATATTATGTTTACTTCGGCAGGGTGTCGATCCCATGTTATTTATGTCGTTGTTATATTTTTTATTAATTACTTACTTATTTTTGATAGTATGAGGTTTAGATGTAATATTGAAATAAATTCTGCCCGTTTCTTTAATATCATTATATTTACACCATTGCCTGATGATTTTAATTATGAATCGTTTATGAGTCCCTAATCAACTATATTTTATACGTAGGTAACTATGTGGAGTTTCGAGAATTTAAACAACATACATTTTGTTATGAAACCCAAAACAAAACTTATTTAACCTTTACTCATAATCCACTATGAAGTTATAATACCTGCATTAATAACGGACTGGATTAAACTTAAGTTGGGAGAAGGGTTGAGCTGTTGCATTGTCTTGGTATTCGTTGTTAGTTAGGGGCCACTTGAGCCGACCTTATTGTTTTCGGCCTCGGCCTCGGGCAACGCAGACACTACTGGCTGGAATCTTTCCAGCGGGAAAGTTTGTTAGATAACATAGCAAATAATAATATTGTTACGTGTAAAACTTTTAAAGAAAATTGTTATTAATAAAACTACAGCATCAGGTTTTTATTGAAGACCAAACTATAAAGTTAAAACAATTGTTAGGTAATGTCTTTGGGATAGGACTTTCGGTAATTACAAAGGCTATAAGATCATCTATGCATATCCCCAACACTATCTCTGAATATGAAGTTTCGATCACAGTCGGTTTGTAAGTTAACTAGTAAAAAAGGTATATATTGTTCCTCAAATTTATTAAAGTATGGAACTCAGTTTGTATATATATTCAACAGTATTGTCATAATTAAGAACTAATGGCATTTAGAATTACTTGCGTACCATAATAACTTGGCCTTTAATTTACAGAAAACCTGTGTACCAAGGAGAACAAAACAATGGTAAGCCATAATAAAACAGATACGTTTTTAAAGAACCCAGACCACAATAGAACATCTCTACCAATTAAGGTCGGTCTATCAAAGGCTTTTGTATTTCACAAATTCATACGAATGTAAAGTTTATTAACTGTCGACAGTGTCGACCCAATAGTTAATGGGTCCTTTGGTATGAAAAGTATCCAGATGGAATTTACACCGACGATTAATGGGTAAGTAGTCTTCGGCGAAAGTGTCATCCATATCAATACTTGATCATTTTAAGATGTTTAAAATTTTTCGATCAAATTTTGAGGTCCGATAACGTGGAATGTTAATAATAATAAAAAAATAAGCTTAGGTAGTTTGGGCAAGTTAGCGTATTTTATTTATTTTTTATAAAACTTTTTTAAAACGAGGCAGCGATGCGCGCAAAAGAGGCGGCAGAAAAGGTACGGGAGAGGTCTAGCACTCTCCCATGCCGTAGAAGGCGCACCGGGGGGCGAAGTACGCAGAGCGATCTCCATCCTCCATGAGCGCGGGCCTGGGGGTGACGGTCGGGGCTAGCCGTCACCCTGGCAAAAGCAGGCCCAGGGTCGTGTTCCGCGTGCGCTTCTCTTAAGGGGAGAGGGATTAGATCGCCAATAACGCGTCGGGGTCGCCAGTGGTGGCGACCGGAGCCGGTTCGGGTCTCTGGGATATCCTTCCTAGGGCCCACCAGATTTCGCGTACCACATGACTGACGCAAGAGAGACACCGTGCGGTTTTAGTCGGTTCAAGTTCGACATACCCATCTTACCGTTAGCTCCGGTGGTGTGAAGCCCGTGAAGGTTTCCGCACGTATAAAAAAAGCTAGTTTGGGCACGTAGAACGAATGAGTAGACGGGGACACCGTGATTCCCAAACCCGAGGGGACCATCTCGAAACCGTCGAAACCGGAGATGGCCCAGGGTCAGTCGGGGTGCGAGGGATATGCTCTATGGGCAACCTTACACCCCGGCGTTTTAAGACCCGAGACGGTGTGCGGTTTTAGTCGGTTCAAACCCGACATAACCGGCCCCGCAGGCCGGCGGGGGGTATCCGAAGGAATTTCCGCACGAAAAAAAAGGTACTGATCGGATGATACACCAAATATAAATAAATAAATAAATATTCTACGACATTGTACACAGCGCTTTCTAGACCCAAAGTAAACATAGTTTAACTAGCTTGTGTTATGGGTACCAGAATGCGGATAAACATACTTATATACTTTTTTTTTGTAAATACATACATATTATACATAGAAACACCCAGACCAATGCAAATAGACCTATTCATGCATACAAATATTTACACTGAGCGGGAATCGATATGTAAGGGATATATAAGTGGGCAGGTATGGCAGACACTGATCAAATTGTTGATGTATTGGTTCACTATTTTTTGCATGTGGAATCCTGCATGAAAGGTTTAATGACAGTGTAGGAAGTTCGTGAAGGGTGTAAAGACAGAAGCAGATAGCGGGCTAGTATATCTGCTATATATAGAGAGATAGTTTAGAACCTTAAGAATATCATAGGAGACATAAGACAAACGTACATATAGTCATGTTTTTATTTCATTGGAGTTTTTCACTTATTCTTCTATCATTTAGAACACTTTTCAATTCAAAAAATGCAATTTACCGCTGTAAAGGCTGCGAAACCGGGAGCGGCAGCTAATGCTAGCTATAAAGGATAGGATCGCGGATGGGTCAATTAATACACCTTTTTAATCTTTTTTTGTACGAAAACGGTCAGCGGGGTGTGTCACGTAACAAAGTCTGGCTGTGAATTGCTTTTGCAAAGGAACTACCTCCACATTTTTATATATGTACCAACTAACTACCGCACACACATACCCGCATTACGTTTATAATTTATTTAAACCAAAAATCTGGTTTTCTATCGCCTACAATATCCACCCCCTAGTGCTGAATGCCAAGTTCAGCACTACACACATTTGACTATCTAGTAGGGGGAAACACTTGACATTCGTAGGTGGGTACATACATGGGTTCACTACTCAGTTCAGTACATGACAATTTAGGAGTAGGTACATTTAGTATATATTTTCACACACGTTGAAATTTTTCCATTAGCATTCAGTAGGTACTATATGAACTGAAAAGTTAACTATTAACAAATAACACAAATGTATAAATAAGAAAGCTTACAAAATTACCTAGATTACAATACATTTTGTAACTTATATTAAAAAAATCAAGTGGGAAAATAAAACATCTCTTATATTATTAAAAGTTTGACATTTAGTAGGTATACGTTATACATTTTTATATTAAAAACGTCATTGCATCTCGAGCAAGGCTACCCGGGTGACCGGACGCCTGAGTATACCTGTGCGCGTACGTACATCAACAATGCGCACGCGCCCGTCTTCGCCCGTGTGTATCGCACTCACTATCCCGTGTCTCCACGAGCCGCGCTCAACATTGGGTTCCATTATTAACACATAATCTCCTACTGCTAACGACTTACCTTCCTTAAACCATTTCTGTCTAGTTAGTAACGTGGGAAGGTATTCCCTTAACCAACGACTCCAGTACATATCTGTAAGCCTTTGAGCAACACGCCAGCGCTTGCGCAGATTGGTTAGGTCAGAGTCGTCATATTTACCATAGGGAGAACCATTCGAGGATGTACCTATTAAAAAATGGTTTGGAGTCAAAGCCTCGGGATAGTTGGGATCAGTCGAGACATGAGTGATGGGGCGACCGTTAATCAAAGCTTCCACTTCGGTTACGAACGTCGACAGGGTGTCCAAATGAGGAGCTCGCTCTTTAAGAACGACTTTTAAAGCCATCTTCACACTACGTACTAGTCGTTCCCATGCCCCACCCATTTCTGGAGCCCCTGGGGGAATAAAGCGCCACTCTATTCCTCGGACCGTGCTGTCATCTCGCAGCCGTTCAAAATTCAGCTCTTGAAGGCTTCTTTTCAGCTCAGCATCAGCGCCTTTGAAGTTAGTCCCGTTATCGGAATAAATAACATCCGGGGTACCTCTGCGGGCGATCATGCGTCTCAAGGCCATAATAGTAGCATCAGTCGACAAACTCTCGGACAGCTCGATATGAACCGCTCTTACGGTTAGGCACGTAAACAATACACCATATTGTTTAATACGCTTACGACCTGTGGTGGCCTCCATGGGTCCAAAGAAATCGACACCTGTGATAGAGAATGGACGCCTATGGTGCTGGAGCCGGGCCTGCGGTAGATCAGCCATGCGTTGGGGTTGCGGAGCGGCACGACGATACTTGCAGAACAGGCAGCGCGCTGAAATACCACGAACAGTCGGACGTAATCTAATGATCCAATACCTTTGACGTAGCTCATTAACTACCATCTCATTAGCTCCGTGTAGGGCTCGTCTATGATAGTACTCAACTAAAAGTTGAATGGTTCTATGACGTCCGTCAACGATAATCGGTCTACACGTGGCTTTGCTGACACCGTCAGTCTTATCGATGCGACCGCCTAAACGTAATGTGTTCTCATGATCCAAGTATGGTGTGAGTTTTAGCAATTTACTGCTGTTTAATAATGGTTTATTTTGTTTTAAACTATCAATTTCAGTAGAGAAACAATCTAACTGCACTTTACGTAATAATAATATTTCTGCTCTTGAAATAAGGTCGACATTTAATTGACTGTCTCGGCCTCGACATCTGTCTGAAAACAAAAGTACTCGAGCAGTAGTACGAAGTAAGCGCAACCACGATGAGAATCGATTTTCATCTGGTAGGCACGATGAAAAGTCAACTATTGAGCATGTCATGATATTATGAACGATCTTGCGCTCGAAAATACATTCTTTTGTTACCTTTTCATCGTTGCCGAGATCCTTCGGCCAGCTTAACTCAGGAAGACGCAGGAAGGCCGGCCCTTGAAACCACTCACTATCGAATTTCAACGGCGGCGCGTCCTCTCTGGTAGCTATGTCGGCAACGTTCAAGCGAGTAGGTACGTACCTCCATTCGGGCACGCTGGTCAACTCGTCCAGTTCACCGAGTCTGTGAGCCACAAACGGTTTAAAAGTACGTGGGTCGCTACGAATCCACTGTAGAACAGTTTTAGAATCCGACCAAAAGTAGCGTTTAGTCGATATAATATCATTATGTTCCTTGCGGACCGTATCGGCTAAACGTGCAGCTAATAGTGCTGCCTGCAGTTCCAAGCGGGGCACGGATACGGGGCGCAAAGGGGTCACTCGACTTTTGCTAGCGACAAAGCAAACGTGTACTTTACCGTCACTACGGATGAAACGCCAATATATTGCAGCTACGTATGCTTTAATGGAAGCATCGCAAAAAATGTGCATTTCAACATTAATTATTTTATCATTGTCATCGCATTCCGGGTACTGATAACAGTCGGTCCATACACCGGCGCTATAATACCACCGCGGTATACGTAGGTATGTCAGTTGCTTCAAATCATCGAGCCACTGCATAAAACATTGATGATCGAAAGGTTGGATGCGGCAATTCCAGCCTACACCGCTTCTATGTACATTTTGTAAAATAATTTTACTTTTTATAGTTATAGGGGATAAAAATCCTTGTAAATCATAAATAGACATTATTATACTAAGCATTTTAGCTTTAGTCGGGGCCTCACTGCCATTAAGAATCTCACTAGACAACCGATTTAATGAAATATTAAATGTGAACGCATCTTCGGTAGGATGCCACATCAAACCGAGCGTTCGTTCTACTATATTCGTAGCTCCGTCTTTAAGTTTTATTGCACTTTGTGCTAACGAATCTATAGGTAGGGAATCTATAACTTGTTTACAATTACTCAACCAACTTCTCATTTGAAAACCTGCACATTTATGGATTTCGGTAATATCCCTAATGAGTTTAATCGCTTTTTCTATAGAAATTGTCGAATGGAGACAATCATCCATATAATGATTATTTAAAATTACTTTTACGGCCTCGGGATATAAGTCTTCGTATTTTAATGCATTTTTATTTTTTACATATTGAGCTATGAATGGGGAACATGTCGCGCCAAAAATTAAACTCTGCATAGTACAAACTTTAATCGGAGAATCTACTTTACAACTAGGTTCCCGCCACAAAAAGCGTAAAACATGTTGATCCTCGTGACGGATTTTTATGCGTAAAAACATATCTTTAATGTCTCCGATTATCACATAGGGGTTGGTACGAAATCTCAACATTATTCCAAACAATGAGTTATATAAATCAGGACCTGTCAATAGGAAATCATTTAAACAAGAACCACTTACCCTAGCTGCAGCGTCAAATACTAATCTTAGCTTTCCGGGCTTATTAGGGTTCTGCACACCAAAGTGAGGTAGATACCAGACATGGGTCGGGGACTTCTCACTCTCTGTGACTTCTCTCGCGTAGCCTTCTGTAAACAACTTTTCCATCTCCATACTGTACCTCTCTCCATATTCCTTATCCTTGCTAAATTTTCTGGAAAGTGAATGCATACGAGATAAGGCATTATCGTACGAATCGGGCATGACAAAACTATCGCTTTTGAATGGTAAACCTACCTCCCAATTATTGTTTACACTGCGAATAGAACTGTCCAATATATTGAGCGCACGAATATGCGCCGTATTCTCACGTCGTAAAGGTGATATTCCTATGGAGTCGATGGCAAAAGAATCCTTAATTAAGTTATTTAAATCGTACATTTCGTTATCGGCAGGCTCAGAGCAAGTTAGATAAAATATAATATGTTGTTCAACGTGAGATTGAGTGCGACCACTGTGGCCGTGAATACACCAACCTAGTCTGCATTTAGTGGCGTACGGTTCATTTTTGTTACCATGAATTATTTGCAACGGGGCTAACAAATGATAATTGTCCTCGCCGATTATAAGGCGGGGTTTAATAAAACCTTTACAAACATAATCTTTTACGTGCAGTAAATGTTTACACTGCAAATTATCAATTACAGACATGTTTTGAATGGGTAAATTTAACTTTGAAACTTTACGTAATTGAATTTTGTATTTACAATCATTAGAGTCCATACTACATATGTTTAACGTCACCTTCGGAGTGTCCGATTGAAGTACCTCGATACCGAACGCGTCCACGAACTTAACGGCGCACGATTCTTTCGTTACTAGGCCTAATTGGTTCGCTAACTCCGCGTCTATGATCGAAACCGATGCACCATCGTCCAGTAAAGCATACGTTATCACTTCACTACCCGTAGGGCCTCGTAATTTCACTTGGACGACTTTTAACATCACTTGACCGGACACATAGGACGAACGTTCATTGTCACACGTAAATACGTGGGCTACAGTGTCTACCGTAGACGCGCATGACGCCGACGGCTGCTCCTGGTCCTGGCGTTGTGCGGACGGCGCGTGCGCGCCCGGTCCCGCGGGCTGCGCGTGCGGCGGCGGCGTAAACACGTCGATCGCGGCTAATGTCTGCTTCACCGGCTTATTGCAGTGTAATAACCGGTTATGAAAAAGTCCACAGTTGTCAATATCGCACACTGGTACACTGCATTCTACATTCCCGTGCCGTGGCAGTAAACAACAAAAACATAGGCGGTGCGATTTCACGAAACTCCATCTATCTTTACGTAGGGCACGGCGAAACATACGGCAATCAGATAACGAGTGTACTGCCTTTTTACAGAATTTGCATTGCTCCATACCATCTAGTGCCGTTGTAGTAAACACGTTGTGACGCTCCCGTATCTTATTCTCCGACTGCTTGTTATGTTCGAGTGATCGTCTGACAGTAGGCGTGTCCTGTTGCACTATAGCTCCGACGGTCAACAACATCTCCGACTCGTATTTTAAAAAGTCAGTGAGTAGCTCGAGTTTAGGTATATCTGTCGTATGTCTAGCGTAGGCATAATCAGTCCATTTACTAAATAATGTACTAGGTAGCTTCGACATAACGGAATTCATGAGTTCAGGGCTTCGTAAATAATCTGGCTTATCTAGGGCGCGTATTGTAGCCACACAGTTGTTGAGCTTTGTGGCGAAGTCGATCAAACCATTCTGATAATTTAGAGATAATGGTGGTAGCCTCTTAAGCTGTGACGTCATCTTTGTAATAATTATATCTGCACGACCGTACCTTAGTTCGAGCGTGTACATGACACTCGAGGGTGGTGTGTTTCCGATGAGAAGGTCGGTCACAGCTTCCCTGGCTTCTCCACGGAGTGACCTTCGTAAGCGCCATAGGTTTTCAGTATCACTGAACTTACATACTTCTGTTGACTCGTAGTATGCACTTTTAAAATGAAGCCACTCAACGTAGTCTCCACTAAACGTAGGTAGTTCTCGAGGGGTAGCTAATCGACTGAGCAGACGATTCTCTTGTTGTGAGTGTGATTGGCTCATCATCTCCTTCAACACTAGTGCCAATTGTTTCACGTCTGACGTCGGTTCATTATGATGTAGCTGCTGAACGGTGCTGAGCGGGGGAGGGTTCCGAGTAGGTGCCTCGGTAGCTGCACAAGGGTTCACTTGGCTGTTCTCCAACCACGCCTCAACTCTGTTCGACACTGGGTTCGGTGGCTCGCCGATGTCAGACTGGTTCGGTTCGGTGACGTCATCGGCATCGTTCTCGGCGTCCAGGGTCGCTAGGTTCACCTCAAGCTGTTTATCGATGAGCTGCATCTGGATAGCAGCTTTTGCCTGGGCGGCCTCGAGTTCTAGCTGCTTACGTCGCGCGAGGGATGATGACGTCGACTTTTTGGAATTCACTGACTTGCTACTTGCACATAATGAGGAAGGTTTCGTTTTCAGCGGCATTTCTGACTTCACAGATGGCTCGCGGCGCGAATTAGTATCATGCGGTTCGAGAGAAAACAAAATGGGTGCCGATGCATGGTTGTGCGCGCGCGCGTTCAACTTCATCAACTGACGACGCGTCGATATGCCGGGCGGTGGTGTATTAAACATCGTGGTCCACGGTTCAGATCCGCTCGAAGACCAGGTTTATAAAGGATAGGATCGCGGATGGGTCAATTAATACACCTTTTTAATCTTTTTTTGTACGAAAACGGTCAGCGGGGTGTGTCACGTAACAAAGTCTGGCTGTGAATTGCTTTTGCAAAGGAACTACCTCCACATTTTTATATATGTACCAACTAACTACCGCACACACATACCCGCATTACGTTTATAATTTATTTAAACCAAAAATCTGGTTTTCTATCGCCTACACTAGCTATTTTCAAATCAGTCAGTAGTCTATGAGATTAAAATAATACACTTCTGAATTAGCATTTGAAGCAAAATACTTGACCAAGCTGTAAATGTCGTTGGTAACACGATTATAATCTATGTAAAGAACTCATGCATCTTAATACAATGCAATATTTTGCTTAAGGAACTTAAGCAAAATATTGCATTGTATTGCTGGTTTTTTAACCAAAAAAAAAGAGACTTGGGCACGTAATTTAATTTCATGCACACTTGACGACAGAGTTCGCTTGGCAAATTTTTATCTATTGATCACCTTAACTCTTAACCCTTACATGAAATAGTATATATGCATAATATTAACTTAGTCCTCTGGGGATTATAAAAGTATTTAAATATCCAATAATGGTTCAAGTATTGCTATGTAAAAAGGTTTGTAAATATTTAAGTGTTAACCAACTTTTGTCATTGACTGTACCTTGTCGAAGTAAAGTTTTTAACTGCTATTTTAACACCAGCACCGCCAACGAACTAAGTTATACTTATAAGTACTAGTTTAAAAAGATTTACCTTTTTTTCCGCCGTTCTTTCAGAAAGTTGTTCTAATTTATTTGTGATTTTTTGTGTAACTTAATTTATTGTGTTGGTAAATAGTAACTAATAATAAAAACCGGCCAAGTGCGAGTCAGACTCGCCCATGAAGGGTTCCGTAGCAGCAAGTAAAATTTTGATATTTGAGTTGATTCAATGAAAGGTAAATTACGGTTTACGATTTATGATGTATTAAAAAAAAAGTACTTACATGATCTCGTTCAAACCAATTTTCGGTGGAAGTTTACATGGTAATGTACATTATATATATTTTTTAGTTTTATCATTCTCTTATTTTAGAAGTTAGAGGGGGGGGGGGGCACGCATTTTACCACTTTGGAAGTGTCTAACGCGCAAACTATTCCGTAAATAAAAAAAAACCGGCCTAATGCGAGTTGGACTCGCACTTGGCCAGTTTTTTCGGCCGGCCTTCGAAACTATTGAATTTAGATTTTTTTTTTATTAGAAACCTCAACTTAATATTGAAGTCCTATCCAGAAATTCTACCCCACACGTATGGGTTTAAAGAATTTTTTTTTTTTGAATTTCAGTTCTAAGTATGGAGGGGACCCCCAAAATTTATTGTTTTATTTCTATTTTTGTATGAAAATTTTTAAGCGGTTCACAGAATACATCTACTTACCAACAGCATAGTTCTTATAGTTTCAGAAAAAAGTGGCTGTAACATGCGGACGGACAGACAGACAGACAGACATGATGAATCTATAAGGGTTCCGTTTTTTGCCATTTGGCAACGGAACCCTAAAAAGGAGGGTTATGCAATTAACCTGCGTTTGTGTTTGTTGTATGTTTCCATTGCGTTACTAAATGATTGTCGTGATCGCCCTATAAATGTGTGAAAAAATAGAAAATTTAATATTTTAACATATTAGGTAGATAGATCATCGCTATCCGAACTCCAATCCCGATTGCATCCAAAGATTACACTTTGAAGCCCGAGACTCCACCTTTCCATGATTTGAAGCCAAGACAAGGCTTTTGCGGGAGTAACTGCCGTCTGACCCCGCAACCCAGAGAGAAAACCCTGCGCTTCAGCCTCATCCGTCTATAAGCAGGTGTACTAGCGTGCAGGTGATGGCTTTGGCACCGACGGTCTATTCTCTATTCCAATACTCCTTATCAAAAATGGCCAAATGCTTTATGGTACGTGAAATGTATAATGGGCGGCCTTATTGTAAATAGCAATCTCTTCCTGGCATTTACTGATATCGAAAACCAACAGCGATATAGTGGGCCAATGTAGTAAAATACAATATAAAAGCATGGCTAACAATAGGTTTTCCTTAACTAACTAACATACAAAGTGTATCTCGGCATGTGAACGGACAGTTTAATTAACGAATTTCGATACATAAATTGATAATGGACAGTAAATTGCTAGACTCACGTCTCTCCAAAAGGCTAACAGCTGGCTGATAACCTATGTGGCGTAGCAGTAGTGCATTCGACTGCTAAGTCAGAGGTCCCGGGTTCGATTCCCGCTCAGTGCAAATATGTAATATTGCATTGGTCTGGGTTTTTCTATATACAATATGTATTCATGTACAAAAAAAGTATTTTATTATTAGATATTCCCATTCTAGAACCCATATGACAAGCACTGCTTAGTTTGAGTCTAGATGGGAATAGGTAATTTATCCTTTTTTTTTATTCGTTTGGAGACCCCCACGGGCTTCACCCCATCGGTGCCGACGATGGGGTGGGCGTGTCGGAATCGAAACGACTAAAGCCACACGGTGTTCTCCCCAAGTGTCCATTGCCAGGCACCCCGGGTAAGCCCTCGAAAGGATAACCCCAAGGTTACCGGCGAACTTTGGCCGCCGGTAACCGGCGGCAGTGGGTCAGGTTTTATCCCGCGTCGGTGTGTTGACAGGCGTGTGTAAGACACACACGATACGCCTCCGCCGCGGCCTGCTTCTGTAAGGACGGCGAGTCAGCCAACTGCCGTCCTCAGGCCCCGATCATGGAGGTCGATAGTCCCGGGCGTAGACGAGTCTGCGGCGAGGACGCCGCAGACTCGTCTACGCCCGCGGAACTCGGCGGGCAGGGGGAGGGTGTGTAATTTATCCTAGAGTATTTATTATTATTATTATTTCCTTTATTAAATTTTTAAATACATTCTACATTAATATTAATATTTCACCTATCACTCTCCAGCTGTATTTTTTAATTCATTGTTATTATTTGCGATGTTTAATGACAGTAGACGAAGCTCGTGAAGTGTATAAAGACAAACGCAGATGACGGGCTCTTCTCTCTAACTACCCCGGAGGGAAAAAGACGCGAGTGGGTATAGTAGGCGTGGTATGCAATAAGGAGCAAAGCGAATGACCGATGGCTTTTATATTATGTAGTAACATTATCAAATCTGTCGTTTCAGCTAGCGAGTCACAGAGCGCAGGGCAGCGATCACGAATCAACGAACGTAAGGTGGAACGCCCACTCAAACGGACTGACGACCAGAAGAAGATAACTGGAATGGAATGTATGCGGAAAGTAGGGAGCTTTTTGCATCTAGTCCATTTAACATCCGGTTGCTATGGTGCAAATTAAACTGGTAGTTGTAGTGGTAAGAGGTGACAGTAGGCCATATGTACATAATATAATTATAAATTCTAAACGAAGCCGCGGTAGCCTAGTGGTATGGGTAATGGACTGCTGAGACGAGGTCTCGGGTTCGATCCCAGGTTTTACCATGGCACACACCAATGACTTTTCGATGCTTTTCAAAGTTATGTGTGTATTTATCGCAGGCAGACTGATTTTTTTGATGTGAATTCGCTTGATATATTCGCTATTTGATATCTACTATTTCTTTTTTGTTAATATCGCTACATCATTAAATGCATTATACTGTAATCATATAAGTATATACTGTGCATTTAATTACTTTAGGTTAAATACCTAGTGTAAAAGTTTTCATTTAATAATTATTGTATTATCGATTACGCAACTACTCGATAATCTCATGAAAACTATCTTTCTCATATTTCTTCGCTTTAAGACTCACGTTTGGGGTAATATTTGATATATTAAGATAAAAAATTATAAAAAAAAAAACGTCACAAATCAACTCTTTACACCCATGGCCGTCGATTTTCTATCTCCTTTCGATATCAAGGGATTTGTAATAAAATTACAATTCCACCAAAATAAATATCGTAATATTCGAAAAAAAATATCTCACACAAAATTATGGTAGATACCGACAAGTTATTACATGTGATTTACGTAATCCATCGGGCTTGAAGTCAATGATTTTAACTTAAACGTGAAAAGGGTTGAATTAAATCCAATTTCAAAATTATTAGACGCCAAATGGTTCGACTAAATCCATATCCGGTAGAAATAAACTACATTGGTTGATAAGATGACGTAGTAATCAACCACGGGAGGCAAAGCGTAACTTAATTTGAATTTATGATGGTCAATCAGTATTCATCCTATAGAAAACACAGTTAGGCAACACTTCTGTTAGAAGAGAAAGATGGAAATAAGACAGGAATGGAGTTTAGTTTAGCACTATCACAAAGCATACGAGATGCAACATGTTGGTTAGTACCTATGTCGATATTAAGCAAGAGAAAAAATCTGTGTACCACCTATCATCGAGATTCTTTCCAAACCTTTCACAGAGATGAGAACAGTTTCGATCAAACAATTTCTGCATCGAGAGAGCAACTCAACGCAGAAACGAACCTGTGTCTTGTCATTGTAGGTACTTACAAATAAATAAGACTGGAATGGAGTTTAGTTTAGCACTATCACAAAGCATACAAGATGCAACATGTTGGTTAGTACCTATGTCGATATTAAACAAGAGAAAAAATCTGTTTACCACCTATCATCGAGGTTCTTTCTAAACCTTTCACAGAGATGAGAACAGTTTCGACCAAACAATTTCTGAATTGAGAGAACAACTCAACACAGAAACGAACCTGTCTTTTCATTGTAGGTACTTACAAAATAAATACTTTCTATATTGTAAACGCGAAAGTTTGTAAATATGAATGAGTGTTACTCTTTCACGCAAAAACGATCATAATGGATCTGGCTGAAATTTGATACAGGGATAGATTTTAGTCTGGAATAACACAGACAATTTTACCTCTGGAATAGGTTCCCATGGGAAGCGGGATCGGGATCAGAATTCCACGCAGGCGAAGTCTGGCGTTCGAAGTATGAACGTAGGGATTCCCAGCGTGTCACTTGATAGTAACAAAAGTAGAATTATAAGGGACATTGAGCAAACCACGTCCATATTTGGAATGTTTCCACGTGTTGGTTTCCACGCGATGTTTCTCTTTCGTTTTTACTTTAATACATCTCTTTTTGGAGATGGGAGCTGTAATATAATGAATGTCGGCAAGTGAAAGAAAAACAACTCTTGTGTGAATTTTGGTTGTTAATGAGATTTTTTGTCAGTGGTTTGAAGGATGAAATATTTTCAGGCTAATTATTTTATTTTTTGTGGGATGTATAATTTTTTTTATTTTAATATACGAAAGGGTAATAAACGATAAAATACAGTTATTTTTGAGTTGTTAAACTATAATATATTATCAGCAAGGTGAGCTAAAATAAAATATATAGGCTATATTAGACTGGCCTATATCTATGTATCTATTTATGTGGTGTAAGTGTATTATGTATTTACAAAAAAAAGTGTATAGGAATACTTATCCGCATTCACGAACCCATAACACAAGCTAGTTAAACTATACTCACTTTAGATGCAAAGAGCCCTGTGTAGAATATCGTAGAATACCTATGTAGTTATTTATGTAAGGGAGTATTTCATCTTACTTTTTAGCTTATCAATCAATCAATTAGCCTATTGCAGTCCACTGCTGGACAGGCCTCTCCCATTGTACGCCATAGCACCCGATCCAGCGCATCCAGCTTAAAACACGTATTATTCTTTGAATTAACAATCACATATAATACGCGATGTACAATCAGCGGCAAAACTAGATGATCATATCCAGGTGTCAAAAGTACGTGAGCATTGCGACAATGTTTCAAAAGCTGATCACGAGTACAAAGTCACCTTGATGTTAAAAATTTCGCGTAATTAATGTTTCACTTACCTACTATTGAATTCACATAATGATGCTGATTCTATTGCTTATCTCACTAAACTAATATAACTTTAAAATACTTTATTTAAATTTCGTAATTTTGCCGTAGGATTAAATTTAAACTTCAAAAAGGTAGCTCAGTTTAGATAGTTTTGTAACATGCGAATCGACTCCAATATATATAGCATTTCAAAAGTATTCCTAACAAAGGCAAATCAATTACGATTTGCACAAAATGTTACAGACAGAAGCAAAATTAAATCAATAGTGAAAACGAAACTTAATATACCTTATTGTCAACAAATAAGCAAGCGTCGGTAGATTAGTGGTTAAGGAGACAGCCTTACGATCAAGAGGTCCCGGGTTCGAATCTTGGCTATTACACTACCGACGTGAACCCACTCCTAACACAAGCAATTTAGCTTAGCTGGAGGGGTTAGGGGGAATATTAGTAATTTCGGTTACTAATACACTTAAAAAAAAATAAGGTTGGTCTAAAGATTTAGATCGGAAAAAGAGAACATCTAGAACGGGACTTGAACCCGCAACCAGTCCCTTACAGGAGGAATGCTCTGACCAGCTGAGGTATCTAGACACGTTCCAGATATTCGAAATTCTCCGATATATTATATACGTCTTAAGGCGACGCTCTTACTTAACTGATCGCGGGTTCAAGTCCCGTTCTAGATGTTCTCTTTTTCCGATCTAAATCTTTAGAAAAAAGTAAGCATACAAAATGCTTAAAAATTTAAGTGAAATAAGGTTGGTTTTCATTAACCTAAGAAACATGTTACTACTCTAATGCTTTCATGCTTTCGCGCAATTTTGAACGTCTAGCTGACTTTGAACTTATCATCAATTTTTGAAACTTCGATGCAATATTTACTTTTGACGCTCTGTAGCATCACCTACTTTTGACACAGATATGATCATCAGCTTGATATCGCCATCAAGCGGCCACTGTTTCTAGACTCCGATCTGCTGCTAAGAATTTCATAAAAGAAAAGGGTACCTGCGTTAAATGGGTGTAGGTTTACTAACCCAATAATGATTGCTACTCATATTCTAATAGTTTGCGATGAAGTGGCGATCGTGCAAGGCCCTTTACATTGTAATGTAAAGGGCCTTGCACGATCGAGCAATCCAATTACAGGATTAGTCAACACTAAAGTGGGTGAAGTGAGGCGAGACAACGCCATCGTCCGACGATGTCCGGACAAATGAACTTGGATAATAAATGTAATATTGCTCGAGTGATTGATTTGTGCGGCAGTTTCTAATTTGCTTGATGTAAATAGTGAAGATGATGTAAAAGTATAGGAGTATAAAGTTTCATAAAATTATTTTTTTATGTAATGGGTCTTCTATTTCATTGTACCCTGCCTGAGCTTGAAATGCAAGAAATATACGCAACTATGCGAGATGCTATGCCAATTACTGCCAATATATTGGTGGTAGAAATTTGATGACACAAATTTGTCACAAAATTCGGCCGGGTAGGTACCACCGTGTACGATTGCGAAAAACCCTCCATAGTAATCCAATTTCGGTTTGATTGCGTTCAGGGGTCAGCAAGTACATAGCCGGGCAGGGGGATTGTGGTCGCAGCACTAGTGGGACCGGTGGGTGTCACGCGGTGCTGCGACGACAATCCTCTTCTGATGAGGCCGTCAAGCTGAGTGCCACCATTGTTAACATGGTACGTGTATGTAATGGTGACCCTCTTTCCTGAGACCTTCAGCTTACCATCAGGCGAGCTGAAGTCAAACTGACGTGTCCTATATAAAAAAAAAAAAGATAAGTTGAAAATGGGGCAACCATTTGGGTTATAATGAATGAATCGAAGATCCGCAACGTTGTCGACACAGAAAATGCATGAAAGTGTACAAAAGGATTAATGAGAGCGTTCTAAACATACAATAAAAAATAATGACCTCGTAATTCGAGGGCCTCTATAGACGCTTTTTCGCACCCGCTTAGAGAAACCGGGATTATAGGAAGAGGGAAACACATTACTTGTTTGTTTCAGTCCCGAATTGATCATCTATTTAATTAGAAGCAGTATTAATTAAAAGGTACAACTCTCACACCGAGTACGTACCCGTCGAAGTGCCCCATTCATGGTATAAAAGATAAAAAATAATACTTCCTAGTCAATAGATCCTTGAGGAACACGCGAAGGGATATTAATAATATGTTCTCAGCTTATTAATGCCAACGACAGAAATTATCAGCTGAAAGCTTTGTACTAGTACTTTGTGGTAGTTTCATACTACAAGCATACTAGCAAATTATAGATTTAGATCCGAAAAAGAGAACATCTACAACGGAACTTGAACCCGCGACCAGTCCCTTACAGGGGGAATGCTTTGACCAACTGAGCCATCTAGACACGTCCCAGATATTCGAAATTCTAGTAAAGTCTAGGTGGCTCAGTTGATCAGAGCATTCCCCCTGTAAGGGACTGGTCGCGTGTTGAAGTCCCGTCCTAGATGTTCTCTTTTTCCGATCTAAATTTATAGGAAAAGTAAGCATACTAGTTGCTTAAAAATTTAATTTAATGCTAGCAATCTGTTTAGTAGAGATATTACTCAGTGTGCTTGTGTGTGTCCTATCTACCAGTAGTAATTCGTGTTTTTTTTATATTTAGGACTCGGCAATTTGACTTCACCTCCCCTGATGGTAAGCTGAAGGTAAAGTCTCAGGAAAGAGGGTCACCATTACATACACGTATCATGTTAACAATGGTGGCACTCAGCTTGACGGCCTCATCAGAAGAGGATTGTCGTCGCAGCACCGCGTGACACCCACCGGTCCCACTAGTGCTGCGACCACAGCCCCCTTGCCCGGCTATGCACTTGCTGACCCCTGAACGCAATCAAACCGAAATTGGATTACTATGGAGGGTTTTTCGCAATCGTGCACGGTGGTACCTACCTGGCCGAAATTTGTGACAAATTTGTGTCATCAAATTTCTACCACCAGATATTTAATTGCAGTTATCTGATAAGTACCTTCCCAATAGTTTCAAGCTTGAACGGAAAATCCAGTTACGTCCAAACTCCTTTAATCCTCTTAGAGGTGACAATATTATATATCTGTCATTTCCATCTTCTACTCACATTGTCCACATATCCCGATGTCGGGTTAGGATGTCTAGTTATTTTAATAATAAACACAATGGACTCTGCCCGATTGATAAACTTGAGCCCATTGTGCTAACTACACTTTGTTGTATAATTTCACCATTTACGTCTATTTCTATTTGTTATAATGTGAGAGTGACCTAGATAATAATCGACCCTGGTTTTCACTCCTCGATACAAAAAGAGGGGTATTATAAGTTAAGCAATGAACCAACTTTTATTTACTTTGAAAGCTAATGTGATTGAGATGGCTCTTAGCTACAAATAATTAAATATTGATCAGGCGTTTAAAGATCGTCGGCTCATGTCGAGGACTCGTAAAATTCTTAGTTTATGTTATGTTTATTATATAAAACTGAGGATACAACATTTTTGCTTGAAAATAATTCTCGTATGCAAATTGGTTTTAGTTATGTAGTTCTTTGTTAATTACAGCTTAAGTAAACGCAAAACAGTCAACATGTCTCCGTCTTGACTTAGAACTAATTTGTAACACTTGTGAAAATATATGTGAAAAACGCAAAACTGTCAACATGTCTCCGTCTTGACTTAGAACTAATTTGTAACACTTGTGAAAATATATGTGAAAAACGCAAAACTGTCAACATGTCTCCGTCTTGACATAGAACTAATTTGTAACACTTGTGAAAATATATGTGAAAAACGCAAAACTGTCAACATGTCTCCGTCTTGACTTAGAACTAATTTGTAACACTTCTGAAAATATATGTGAAAAACGCAAAACTGTCAACATGTCTCCGTCTTGACTTAGAACTAATTTGTAACACTTGTGAAAATATATGTGAAACACGACTCACTTATAAACTCTTTAAATCTTGAGTTGCACAACAGATTTCGGGTTAAATAGATCTCTGCCTTTTTTTTTTTTTTTTTTTTCGTGCGGAAATCCCTTCGGATACCCCCCCGCGTGCCAGCGGGGGCGGTTATGTCGGGCTTGAACCGACTAAAACCGCACGCCGTCTCGGGTCTACAGACGCCGGGGTGTAAGGTTGCCCATAGAGCATATCCCTCGCACCCCGACTGACCCTGGGCCATCTCCGGTTTCGAGATGGCCCCCTCGGGTTTGGGAACCACGGTGTCCCCGTCTTGCCCCGGTTTGGGGGAGGGGCGCTAGTCACCCCACCGTCCCGGCCTGCTTCTGCTGGGGTGACAGGTGGCCTCACCCGCCACCCCCAGACCTGCGCTCATGAAGGACGGAGGTCGTTAAGCGACCTCCGGCGCCTGAGTTGCCTGCGACGCGCGGCGAGCAAGTTGCGGGCTTGGCGGACCGGGAGAGTTCTAAGTCTCTCCCGGGCGCGCTCCGCCACCTCCTTCGCGAGCATTACATGCTCGCAGATCTCTGCCTACTTCTACATAAACATCAAAAATTATTTAAAAAGAATACTATAAACAACTAATATTAATACTACTAATACTATAAAAAACATAGACGTGTTAAATCTCTGAATACAACTCTTCAGACCCGCGATTCGGTCGGTTCAAACTCTTTTGAAATCTTATATTACGCGTAATTTACTTTGAATCTGCTCTTTCATGCATACAAATATTTGCACTGAGCGGGAATCGAACCCACACCCTCTGTGGTAGCAGTCGAATGCACAATCGCTACGCCACGGAGGCGGTCAAATTCTATTGCGGTAATCCCTGCGGATACCCCCCCCCCCCGCCGTGGATTGACTAAAACCGCACGGTGTCCTGCCCAAGTGTCCATTGCCGGGCACCCCGGGTAAGCCCTCGAAAGGGTTACCGGCGGACCTTGGCCGCCAGCGTGGCCTGGTGGGGTCGGGTTTATTGCTGGCATTGGGTAATCAGATTTTAACGATTTTATCAATATGCATAATTAGAGATGAGGAACATGAAATAAAAGGAGAAAGGTTACAGTTGTGGATGATGGTAATGAAAAATAATGCAAACAAATTGTGTATTTCAATGAAATTATACATAAAGACATACAGTCACGCTTCTTTCTATTTGAGGTACACAGAGATCACATCTTTCCACTTACCACGATCGTTGCATAACTTCGGATTTTTCTGCTTCCGGAATTGTGGTATACGTGCTTACGGTTGAAGATGCTCTTGACCTGGCCTTTCCTTAAAATATCTATACTTATAGCTATGAGAACACGTACCTATATTAATACGTATGGGAAGGGTTGCGTTACCGTGTTTATGACACTTATAATTTGATTGACATTTTCATTTATTTTTACCAGACTACGGACGCGCAGACGCGTAGTCAGGTTGTGTTTGATGTAGGGTATTTACGTATTTTATTTAGCTCCTAAGATGAGGCGAGAAGAGGTGTCAATCGATTCAGTATCAAGCTCTGGGTGCAATAGGCTACATTTTATACGAATAAAATCAACATGGGACCTCAATAAAAATATTTTTAGCTATCGTATCATATTAAAAATATAAGAATAGAGTACACCAAGAGATGAAAAGACAAATTTATAGTATATTTCAGCGATTCAAAATACTACTAGGGCATCTATCGGTGTTGAGCTTTAAGTAAAGTGAAATATCTTTTAGCTAGCTTCTAGCTAGAAGATATTTCACTTTACTTAAAAAAACTCTTTCACGTATATATTTACTTCGGTCCACCAACCAGGTGGACACCGAAGTCTTAAAATCACGCAAAAAAAATCAAAATCTTACACCCACTTTTTATCACTTTTCTCGACGTTTCACATGATTCTAAGTCTAATTAAGCAAAAAAAATTTTTGTGTCGGTCTGTCTGTTGGTCTGGATGTCTGGATGTCTGTTTACGCAATAACTCAAGAACCGATTATCCGATTTAAAAAATTCTTTCGCCAATCATCTTGTTTGGTTAATGGGAAGAACTGATTAGATTTTGGGGTTTGTACGTTCAAGGTTTCGGGTACCTGCCATACAAATTGTCCCTAAAAAACTTTTACAAGTGAGTTTCTTTCGAGTTATCAGAGTAACGCGTATTTGACTTTGACATTTGAGTGACAATGCCAATACGTATATTGTATATGTACATAAAACAACCAGACTCTGAAAGAAACTGAAATATTTATTGCTCAATATATAAAGACGCGTCGAATAATATGCATAAAGCCTAAGGTCTGTAATTTTGAATAAAAATACTGCAACAAAAATATCTAAGCTTGGCCCGAAGTTTGACAATCACTGTGTGATTTCCGCCCCACTAGATTTTAACCTTATCGTAGTGTGGTTAAAGTTTTTTACACTTTATACTTTTTATGTGGTATAGTACAGATTTGATCCTTTGCCTAATGGGTTAATTATTTCATTAGGTTAAATCCAATTTATTTCAGCATAATACCAAGTACAATTTTGAGAATTGTGATACACCAAAATTTTGGATACAAATTGATCTCATAACTGCGTCTAAATTTCAGGAACTTTAGCTATTGTCTCAAAATGTTGGGTGAAAATTAATACAATGAATGATATCATTAGGGGGAACGTAAAAGCGCTCAATCGTAACTGAGCACATTGCGTAAGGATTTTGTAAAATGATTTGCTCTTATTTTTTCTGAAATATTTGTGTAGAATTATTTTGATGCCCTTTACGAGCGTATAATTTCTTGAACGATACTGTTGGCCATTAAACGTTCAAGAGACTCATTTAGCCAGTTTTAGTCTCACACAGAAGTAGCCTCGATATAAAACTGTAGGTCACTAATCAAACTATTGACGATCAGTGCAATAAGTACGACTAAAGTCATTTTTATTTTGATGTTGTACTGGCAGCAGTCGGTTAATACAAGAGTTTTCTTTACACTTTAAGTACATGCACAACCCTTTTTTAAAGGTTTAGACGCGCTGCGTTTCTTGCTGAATTTTATATGCCTTCGTCACTAAGATAGACTTTACCTCACGTCCTATTCCGTCTTATTCATATTCTTCTTCCTATTTTCAAAATTTTCTTCCCCTTTTTCGTATGCAGATGGCAATGTGTAAGTACCATAACATGGCGCTGCAAACGTTCATAAGCCAGAGTAATGGTTAACGGTAACTGATGTTACCGTTATAAGCTACGGAGCTTATAACGGTAACATCAGGCCCCGTGTGCTTATTTGCTACCTTAGTAGTTTAAGAATCAAGGCTAAACAAGAACGAAAAAACTTCACTAATCGATCTTAGGGTCTCTGAAAAATTTCATGTAAAGTAAGGCCAAAAATACATGATAAATTATGTAAACACTCTATCCTTTACTACGCGGCTACGGTACGAGCTACGTTACGACAGTGAGCGATCTGTATGTATATCTATCCTTTTCTCTCACATGCAATAACGTAAGAAATGATTTATCGTAATGCGATTCATAATACTGGAAAAATGCATGCAGTCAAATCGATACCTTGATAAATAATCAGGTATATATGGTGAAACACATAAATACTATAATATTTATAATAATTTAAAAAAATGGGTATATGGGGCGCCACCGTGACCTCCAAGGCCAAGACAATCTTACCTGTAAACTAAACTGGTACATGTACTGATTGACGGATGATTCCCTTTGGGACGGAGATCTCAGAATGCAGTTACGCCCATAAAAGCCGAGGAGGAGAAGGATAAGGCCGCTTACAGACCCTGGGTCCGCTCGGATGCAACCGGGAACAACACTATTAGTGATACTGATAATGAATGAATATTAAAAAAAAACTTAGACATTTCAGTTTTGATTTATTGATATAAAACTATTTTTAACGGATTCTATCGCGATTTATTTAATGTTATTTTATATTTTACATTGATTCCGACGTTTCGGTTGCTTTTCAGCAGCCATGGTCACGGGAAGACTAAAGATGGTTGTTGTCTTGTAGTTTGAAGTGTAAGTTATCTCAAAGTACCCGAACTATGTGTGGCTGCTGAAAAGCAACCGAAACGTCGGGATCAATGTAAAATATAAAATTACATCAAATAAATCGCGATAGAATCCGTTACAAATAATTTTATTTCAATGTGTGAAATTCGCGTAAACTTCCGACAATATCATGTACGGTAACAGTACGGACTGCAAACAGCAAAATTAATACGTTTTGATTTAGTTTAAATTCTTTAACTAAATTCTTTGTTCTACCGAACTGTACTTATCTAGACACGCGGCAGCTCGTCCAGCCAAGTTCAAAGACAAAGGAACTAGCTACGCAGAAGCCGTGTGTATATTTACACGAACCAATTCGAGCTACTTCTGACCCCTTCACAACTCGAAAACTATGTAATCTACATAAATGAAATTTATTATCATATGTACCTATCAACTATGTAGTCTACATAAATGAAATTTATTATCATATGTATCAACTATGTAATCTACATAAATGAAATTTATTATCATATGTATCAACTATGTAATCTACATAATTGAAATTTATTAAAAAAGCGGCGATAGCCCAGTGGCGTACCTACGTAACGGACTGCTGAGACGAGGTCTCGAGTTCGATCTTCAGTCGCCCCGGGCACACACCTCTTACTTTTCGGAGTTATGTGTGCATCAATAAATGTTAATTATCGCTCGGTTAATAATGTGCCCGGTATATGGCAATAGGCTCGCCCCCTATTACATTGGGTCCTTAACATAACTGGCGAATCGTGGGTGTGTACACCTCTGCCTACCCCTTCGGGGATACAGACGTGAAGTTATGTTATGTGAAATTTATTATCATATCATGTAATCTACATTAATGAAATTTATCAGCACATTTAGTAATCTAGAATTTATCTAGAATCCAAAATTTCATGAATGTTGCACAAATAGTTATTGATATACGAGTATTAACGTTTCAAAACCAGCATTTTTATGACTGACTCACTCACTGACTTATAGATCAAAAACCTAACCCACTTCCAGATGACCTAAAACTTGATATTTGGCATCAAGGTAGACTATGAGGCATTTACAAAGGAAAAAATCGTGGAAACCAACCTAGGTTGGGCTTGAATAACATCCCAAGTAAAATAATTGCATTTTGTAAATTATTATTTGTTAAAATTTAAGAATTTATATTACCTATTAGGTAGAAAATATTGTCCGGGAGAGACTTAGAACTCTCCCGGTCCGCCGAGCCCGCAACTTGCTCGCCGCGCGTCGCAGGCAACTCAGGCGCCGGAGGTCGCTTAACGACCTCCGTCCTCCATGAGCGCAGGCCTGGGGGTGGCGGGTGAGGCCACCTGTCACCCCAGCAGAAGCAGGCCGGGACGGTGGGGCGACTAGCGCCCCTCCCCCAAACCGGGGCAAGACGGGGACACCGTGGTTCCCAAACCCGAGGGGGCCATCTCGAAACCGGAGATGGCCCAGGGTCAGTCGGGGTGCGAGGGATATGCTCTATGGGGCAACCTTACACCCCGGCGTCTGTAGACCCGAGACGGCGTGCGGTTTTAGTCGGTTCAAGCCCGACATAACCGGCCCCGCTGGCACGCGGGGGGGTATCCGAAGGGATTTCCGCACGATATAAAAAAAAAAAAAAAAAAAAGGTAGAAAATATTGTTGTAGCACTAAGAAACAAGAAATTGTTATATCAATTTATATTTGAATGTTTCAGGTTCTTGTAACAAAAATTTCAATCGATTTAAATTAGGTCATACAGTATTTGAGTCCTTCCGTTCATACCTTACTAGGAGTGTTCATTATGCTACCGTGCGTAATCTTGGCTTAAGTGCCACTCTATACGGTAGCAGTAATACACAGTGACGCGCCCAGAAACCTTCTAACTACAGTCACGGCATTTGATTTCCCACTTTTGCTGGAATAATTTTATTATTACTGGAACAAAGTAAATTCAATTTTTTGATGAACCAAGAGAACGATAGTTATAAGTTTACATTAACTCTTACAACTTTGATATAAAAGGTGTCTCAGAGAGCACATACAGGATAAACTACAGGATAAGTAAACATGAACTCTCTACTCTCATAACCCAGCGACTGAGCTACTTAGAGCTTGACAGATACTAATAAGTGTGGAGCAACCTTTAGCTAATAATAGCTAGACAATGAGTAATAACGCAGAGTTTCGTTACTGTGTTGTTACATTGTAAGTAACATTTTCACTGAATCAATTTTATTTATAAATTTGATTTTCAATAAGCTTGTAGGCAGATAATAGTTATTTATGCAACTGTGGTATAATGAGGGGTATTAAAACATGAATGTGGGTTTATCACACGAAGCGAAGCTGAGTGTGATAATAGTATCACATGAGTGTTTTAATACACACCCATGATAAACTAATAATACATCTTCAGAGAATGATGTACTGCCCTTTGACATTTTCCAATCCATGAAATCTTGGTACGCCTTTTCATACTGTTTTCTAGATTTTTCCGGTAGTAATTTGTTAGAAATGTCCTTTGCTGCATTCGAAATGTCTGGAGGTGTGTTATCAAAACTTAAATCGCTCATTTTCGTAAGTAAACAAAACAATTTGCAAAAATAATAGCGAAGAAAAATAGCGGGAATTCGAATTCGAACGAATAAGCTTTAATTTTTTTTTTACGGCGCGCCGCCGCTGTGGTAGTGCAATGCAACGCGCGTGAATGACAGTTCTTTTTTTGAAACTCATATGCAGATTCCACGCATCGAGTGATAAGGATTTGGCTGTCTGATGAGTAACCCTTTGCGCGGAAGAGATTGAAAAAGCGAAAGGAGTGTTATTATGAAATTTCATACAACATTATAACACCCGTTCGGATGATATTATGGTTATTAGGACATTGGATGTATTAATGTTGGCAATAAGCTAACTGTTTTAGAATCTTTTATAGAGGATTTAAAGCATGGGCGTAGATAAAGATTTTTACGATTCTAGTTTTTAAGGGGTTTATTCCATGATAGTAGTCAACCTTGTATATAAAACTTAAAATAGTTATTTATGCAACTGTGGTATAATGAGGGGTATTAAAACATGAATGTGGGTTTATCACACGAAGCGAAGCTGAGTGTGATAATAGTATCACATGAGTGTTTTAATACCTAATTATACAGTTGCATACAAGACTTTATCTACACACATGATAAACTAATAATACATCTTCAGAGAATGATGTACTGCCCTTTGATATTTTCCAATTCATGAAATCTTGGTACGCCTTTTCATACTGTTTTCTAGATTTTTCGGGTAGTAGGTAATTTGTTAGAAATGTCCTTTGCTGCATTCGAAATGTCTGGAGGTGTGTTATCAAAACTTGAATCGCTCATTTTCGTAAGTAAACAAAACAATTTGCAATTTTTTTTTTATGGCGCGCCGCGCGCCACTGTGGTAGTGCAATGCAACGCGCGTGAATGACAGTTCTTTTTTTGAAACTCATACAGATTCCATGCATCGAGCGCTAAGAATTTGGCTGTCTGATGAGTAACCCTTTGCGCGGAAGAGATTCAAAAAGCGAAAGGAGTGTTATTATGAAATTTCATACAACATTATAACACCCGTTCGGATGATATTATGGTTATTATGACATTGGATGTATTAATGTTGGCAATAAGCTAACTGTTTCAGAATCTTTTATAGAGGATTTAAAGCATGGGTGTAGATAAAGATATTATAATATTTTATGCCATATTATGTATCAAAAATCAATTATTTTTGTTATGCAACTAATTTTTTTGTTCAGTAGGGCAATTTGTTTTTGATCGTACAGGAAATCATCTTCGTCATCTCAGCGCTGATTCCGGCTGCATCTGAGGCTGCCACCTCAGAACCTTTTTTTTTTTTTTTTTTATCGTGCGGAAATCCCTTCGGATACCCCCCCGCCGGCCAGCGGGGGCGGTTATGTCGGGCTTGCACCGACTAAAACCGCACGCCGTCTCGGGTCTTCAGACGCCGGGGTGTAAGGTTACCCATAGAGCATATCCCTCGCACCCCGGCTGACCCTGGGCCATCTCACCACTAACAGCATCGCTCATCGTGTCTCCTCTGAAAGCAGAGGAGTACGGAGAGCGATGTGTTCCCGCCACGTTGGGTATTGGCCGACGATCAATGCCAACCCAATGAAGGGGTGAAGGGGAAGCCATTGACCGCCGCCCAGGGTGTACCGGCCGCTCCGATTCCGTTCCCCCCGGACTGCAGCGGGATCGGAATCGGAGCGACACTCGAGGAGGTTACCCAACACAACACACCTCTGCCACCTCAGAACCTGGTTTCTGTTTTTTAATCGGCTATTTGGCTTTTACAGGAGCAGCCGCCGACGATCTGACACCCCTTTTGGGTGTCAGATCGTCAGCGGCTTCAAGGCCTCGTCAGTTTATTAGTAGGTGTACAAGCTAGCAAAGACTAGGCTAGGACCCCATATTCATAGACCATACTCAGCTTTTTTTTAAATATTCTACGATATTCTACACAGCGGTTTCTAGACCCAAAGTAATCATAGTTTAACTAGCTTGTGTTATAGGTTCCAGAATACCTTTAAACATACTTATATACTTTTTTTTTGTAAATACATACATATTATACATAGAAACACCCAGACCAATGCAAATAGACATATTCATGCATACAAATATTTGCACTGAGCGAAAATCGAACCCGCGCCCCATGTCGTAGCAGTCGCTTGCACTACCGCTACGCCAAACAGGCCGTCACTTTATTTACTAAACAGTGGAGAAGTTTTATATGATTGCGAATATTATACTACTGTCTATGAACTTATGGGTTATGGTCTAATGATCTACAACGACACTATTATACTTTATTATAATGCTTTCATTTATTTTAATTTCGCTCTGCATAGAAAAATCACAGCGCGGCCTGTGAATCTCGCAATTAAACATCACTACACGTTAAGTGTGCTGTTGCCTACGGTTGAAGCTACGCTACAAGTAGATCCTCTACGGTACAAATAAGCTACGCTTGCTACGTAAGAAAAGGAAAACCATTATTAACGAACCGAAGTAATGCCACAATATAGTCGTTGAAATAGCATTTGCAGATGATGATTTTTTTTACAGATTTCATCATCAAATCGTGTCCTATAGCTTTTTCACTGTTTTTGACAAATAATATTGAGCCTGTACTACGAAGTAAATAACTATTACTAATAAGGTATAGAAAAATATTCCAAAAAGCTCCATCCAAAAAAAACCTGACTACTAGGACTTAAAAGTCTATAAAATAAATCTACAAGCAAACGGACTTCACAAACTAGAAAACTTTTAAAATATTGACCAAACATATCTTGGAGTTTCTGAGCCCACGGGGTTCAGTAACTAAAATAAATTACATAGGAAACCTTTCAGAGGATCCACAATATTTTGAAAGAAAAATTGACATTCCAATAGAAAAAAGGTACGAAGGCGAAGGTAGAAATTGTCTCTTTTAGGTAAGTAGGGTCTAAAGAATCTTAAGGGAATATGGGTAAAGAGGGAATTACATAGTTTCGACGGTTGTATAGTACACATAATAAACTTAACAATGCTTAACGATCCTGCGGTATATGTATCTATATAACACATTATTTGTCATTTGCCTAAAGGTATGCCCACGTTGCAAGAAGCGAGTAGAGGTTAGTCAATTGAAGGCGAATTATCAGCCCAATAGGTATTATATGATGAAATGAGGCCAATAAATATAATATTACATGTCAAAGGGTAACTAAATAATAGTAAAGTAATAATATATATATATATAATAAGTAATAATAAATAGACCTAAATAATAATTGGTGGATTACTGTATCCATGAAGTTGCCATGAAGCCAATACTATGAATTGAGAGGACTCAATCCTGTACATATCGCGCGCTGTAAGCATCACGCCATCGCTACTTGTAAGGTAATGGAATACTAAAACATATAAGTAGATCGATTGTAGTTAATTTTCGGATACCTTCCCAGTTGGATACTTCTAAGTTTGATAGCAGGCGGTACCCATTAATTTTTTTTTGGGTTATGTTTTGCAAACAGCCTGCTATCAAACTTGTTTCGGTCTTTTCAGCAGCAGTCGGGTTTTTGATTTTTTCATCATTTATTTTATTTTATACTTAGTTATGACACATACCTATATATACTTTTGTAACTTCCTTCTAATTTCCTTTATTTTGATAGCCTACTCCATAAGTTTGAGTAAAAATATTTTTTTACAACATATATTTTGACGCCAAAAATCTAGCATATGGTTTTTGTTCACATTTTATGTACCCTTTTTTTTTTTTTTTTTTTTTTTTTATCGTGCGGAAATCCCTTCGGATACCCCCCCGCCATCCAGCGTGGGCGGTTATGTCGGGCTTGCACCGACTAAAACCGCACGCCGTCTCGGGTCTTCAGACGCCGGGGTGTAAGGTTACCCATAGAGCATATCCCTCGCACCCCGGCTGACCCTGGGCCATCTCACCACTAACAGCATCGCTCATCCTGTCTCCTCTGAAAGCAGAGGAGTACGGAGAGCGATGTGTTCCCGCCACGTTGGGTATTGGCCGACGATCAATGCCAACCCTATGAAGGAGTGAAGGGGAAGCCATTGACCGCCGCCCAGGGTGTACCGGCCGCTCCGATTCCGTTCCCCCCGGACTGCAGCGGGATCGGAATCGGAGCGACACTCGAGGAGGTTACCCAACACACACCCCACATTTTATGTACCCTATGGACACTCGGGAGATGAATACCTTTTATTTGGAACCTCACTTATTGAAATCCGCTCCGTCCAGCTGTTAGGCTTAGGCCTATACAGGGGAACAAAGAAACCTACATATATACATACATACACACGCGCGTAACACATTACCCTCGCTGGCGCAGTCGGGTAAAAACGGTAGCGACTGTAATGGGTGTATATGGGACCCTACCAAGATCTTGAGGTCCAGCCTCACTGATTGGTATTATAAGCGTATTTGAACTGTAACTGGCATAACATTAAAAGAAACTAGAGACTGTAATGGATGGATACCATGGTGTTCGAGGCCCAAGGCAAAATCACATGCAAACCGGTACACCCGCTGATTAACGGACGAAGCTCTGGTGCAAGCTTTTCTCTGGAGGCTGGGAGGTGAAAGCCAAAGGAAACCAATAAAAGAAGGAGCAGAAAAGCGGACCCCGGGCTCCAAAGTGCGATCTTTAGATGCCTATGGGATTGGCGCTCAGATGAAGAAGAAACTAGTTAATAGGGTAGTAGGCACACTGAAGTGGTCGGGGTGCGAGGGATATGCTCTATGGGCAACCTTACACCCCGGCGTCTGTAGACCCGAGACGGCGTGCGGTTTTAGTCGGTTCAAGCCCGAAATAACCGCCCCCGCTAGCACGCGGGGGGGTATCCGAAGGGATTTCCGCACTATAAAAAAAAAAAGGCACACTGAAGTGAGGTTAGAAATAGATATAGACAATAACTCTTTCGTTTTTAGGGTTCCAAAAAAAATGCAAAATGGTAAAAACAGAACCCTTATAGATTCGTCATAACTGTCTGTCTGTCCGTCCATATGTCACAGCCACTTTTTTCCGAAACTATAAGAGCTATGCTGTTGAAACTTGTTAAGTAGATGTATTATGTGAACCGCATTAAGATTTTCACATAAAAATAGAAAGACACCGCAATTTACCTTTCATTCAATCAAGTCAAATATAAACATTTAACTTGCTGCTACGGAACCCTTCATGGGCAAGTCCGACTCACACTTGGCCGGTTTTTTTCTAGGAGGAGTTGCTGCTCCTGGTTACTATTCAGCCGAGGTCAGTGTGTCCCACGTTTTGCGCCCCGCAAAAAGAAGATAGAGAAGTTTTAATAGCGGCTCAGCTAATACGGTTTTTGAAGTCATTAAAGTTCTAGTATAAATACTGAAACAAATTTTTAAACAAAGCTTATTAAATTTAACAATATTAATTCAACGTTACAATAAATTAATGTTATTACGCAATTTATTTAGAATTTTGCTTATTTCATCAAACTAAAACTCAACAATTTATTAACAAACTTTGAAACTTATACCTACGCTATATGTAGGGCAAAACAAATATGGACCTTAGGATAAATTCACACTAAGCTCTAGAATGTGACCACAACTATACCAAGAAACATGAATAAAACGATAGTGCAACAAAAATCAAATTGCTATTCTAGGACTTTCATATTAGCTGTTTCGAAAAGTTTACTTACATTTTAACTTACATTTAGTGCACTTCTATTCAGCTCAGACTGTTGAACTCAATCCCCTTCAAGTCACTATTAGAAGAGGATTGAGATCCGCTTGTCGTCACAGTAATTACAGCGAGATGAAGTCATCTAAAATGTCAACCATTTTACGCTCTCGGACCGGTAGCTACAGGTGTTTTACTATAACTTTGTTTTTTTTTATTATTCCGAGCACATTAAATGATAGGTGTTGCCCTTAGTTTGACGAGAATATCTACCATCCAGGACAGGTCTAAGTCTACAATTGATATTATTATCCCTAAATAACGACTGCGACAGGTTTAAGTAAATTGTAAAAAGTCAACATCTAATACTGCCTTGATGTTAATGTATTCCAATTAAAACTTTCTTTTTTATATTGATCACGTCAAAATGACTTTCCCTCTCGTGATGGTAAACTAAAGGTAAAGTCTTAGGAATGAGGGTCACCAATACAGACACCGATGATATTACAATGGTGGCTCTCAGCTTGACGGCTTCATCAGATGCTTTTTCACGCCCCGCTTAAAGGGCCCGGGACTGTAGGAAGAAGCACACTTATATTATAATTAATGTTCATTCGTAAATGTTCGGTGTAAGTCGTACTTTATACTAACATAGTAACGCCACGGCCCTGAACTTTATGCCGGTATTGGGTACTGATTGTTACGTCTACGGTTTCATAATATCCTACGTCATGTTTATGATTTAGCAGTACACCCTTGTTTTACTACCTGTAGTAGGTGCTCCAGGGAGAAGAAGCCTTCGTAGACATGCTTTGCCATGCAATTCCCACAGAAGTACACACCACCTCTCTTTCCATGAATCTCGTATAAGACAAAGGATAGGGTTATTCACTGTTCCATGGCAAATAAAACTCCTTAAAAAGTACCCAGTTGACGATAATAATCTAGCTCCCTATTACGACCGAAAAACTTAAGTCGGTGAAATGTAGGCGTCAACTCTGCCTACCGTTTCCTGGATATACAAGAGTATGTATAGACATATAAATAGTAATATAATTTGCTTTGTGTATATAATTTGTGTTGTAGCGTCTAGACATCGCGTCGCGTTGGGTCTGGTGTTATTTAAATTACTTTATTAAGAACTTGCGTGCGTGATGTAATTATTGTACCATCGCATCAACTGTATTCTTGTGCGTGTACCTATTTTTTGTACCCTTTTTAGGGTTCCGTTGCCAATCGGCAAAAAACGGAACCCTTATAGATTCGTCATGTCGGTCTGTCTGTCCGTCCGTATGTCACAGCCACTTTTTTTCGAAACTATAAGAACTATGCTGTTGAAACTTGGTAAGTAGATGTATTCTGTGAACCGCATTAAGATTTTCACGCAGAAATAGAAAAAAAACAATAAATTTTGGGGGTCCCCATACTTAGAACTGAAACTCAAAAATTTGATAGCTCTTCAAAAATGATATTGAAGTTTCTAATATAATTTTTTTCTAAACTGAATAGTTTGCGTGGGAGACCCCCCTGTAATTTCTAAAATAAGAGAATGATAAAACTAAAAAAAATATATGATGTACCATGTAAACTTCCAACGATACTTGGTTTGAACGAGATCAAGTAAGTAGTTTTTTTTAATACGTCATAAATCGTAAACCGCAATTTACCTTTCATTCAATCAGCTCAAATATAAAAATTAAAAAAAAAACATTATTATGTTACTTGCTGATACGGAACCCTTAATGGGCGAGTCCGACTCGCACTTGACCGCTTTTTTAAATATATTATGATACTGACCCGGTAAACTTCGTTCTGCCTTAGAATCAAGTTATGTTACCTTATCAGCCGAGTTTATTTCTCGAATGTCTCCTTGTTCCCAGGCATTGAAGTCCCGAGGCGGCGTGAAGTTATGATGGGTTCGACTCCGACATAACTATCCCCGCTGGTCGGTGGGGCGAGGGGGGAGGTAACCGTGCTAGCACGCAGCGAAGTAGAAGAAGCAAAAAGTGAGATCCCTGCATACACTCCTGGGTAGAGGCGTGAAGGTATGTTTGTATTACGGCCGCAAACTGGTACAATGCTAGTAAATAATGTGCAAACGTAAAAGAAAAGAAGCGATTCATTTGCTCTTACTTACCGTTACATAAAGTAACATTAAATACAACCACATATATTCTTTATTTCTTAAAACATAAATACCTTTTAATTCGTGCGGAAATCCCTTCGGAAACCCCCCCCCCCCCCCCGCCGGCCAGCGGGGGCGGTTATGTCGGGCTTGAACTGACTAAAACCGAACGCCGTCTCGGGTGTAAAGACGCCGGGGTGTAAGGTTGCCCATAGAGCATATCCCTCGCACCCCAACCGAAAATATAAATACCTATTATGGATCCTACGTCAGCTGTTCGCACGTAATCTCCATAAGTAATCTCCACTCAGCGCCAATATTCTCGTAAGGGTCTGCCGTTGAGTGATGTCACAAATATCAAACCAATTACGTAATTTGGAACACTTTAATATTCAATATAGAAACATAAAGGATGATGGGCACAAATGAATGGTCCCTGGTACTGGAACCAATTAAAATGTATGATACATCGCTGAAAAGGTATTTTTGTGTAGCATAAGAATATCTATGCGCCAGTCTTTGTTCACTGTCCGATCGGAGTACAGCTACCTTGAAGTTTCTGTATTTTTTATGAGTTTTTTATGCCTTTCTATTAAAATAATTAATTTAAAAAAAAAATGACCTTTTTATCCATTTTAGCACAGTCTTCACTAGCTGTTGCCCGCGGCTCCGCCCGCTTGTAATTCTGATTCCGTTCCCGAAACCCATGTGAACCAATTCCAGGGATAAAAATTTCAGGATTTTAGATCGGAAAACAGACCAGTCCCTTACAGGGGTATGCTTTGACCAACTGATCCACGTAGACACGTCCCAGATATTCGAATTTATTTCCGTAGTTCGAAAGAATTACGGTAGATGGCTCCAGCGTCGCCTTAATACGTATATAATATATCGGCTCAGTTGGTCAGAGCATTCCCCCTGTAAGGGACTGGTCGCGGGTTCAAGTCCCGTCCTGGATGTTCTCTTTTTCCGATCTAAAATCTATAAACATCAATACATCAATACATCCTCACAAACTTTCGCGTTTATGATATTAGTAGGAAGTAGAATAGTATCCTATCCGGTAGGATTAAAACGATAGAAAAAGCTCGTTACGTATGTAAGAACAGAAGCAAATGTAGGGCTGTAGTCTTAACCCTTTTTTATATATATGTAAATAGGTGGCAAATTATGCAGGTGCGTCACTAGCATTGAACAATAATAACAAAAAAGCGGCCAAGTGCGAGTCGGACTCGCCCATGAAGGGTTCCGTAAAAGCAAGTAACATAATAATGCTATTTTTTAAATTTTATATTTGAGTTGATAGAATGAAAGTTTACGATTTATGACGTACTATAAAAAAACTACTTACTAGATCTCGTTCAAACCAATTTTCGGTGGAAGTTTACATGGTAATCTACATCATATATTTTTTTTAGTTTTATCATTCTCTTATTGTTATAGTTACAGGGGGGGGGGACACTCATTTTACCACTTTGGAAGTGTCTTTCGCGCAAACTATTCAGTTTAGAAAAAAAATATTTTAAAAACCTCAATATCATTTTTGAAGACCTATCCATAGATACCACACGTATGGGTTTGATGAAAAAAAATTTTTTTGAGTTTCAGTTCTAAGTATGGGGAACCCCCAAAATTTAATGTTTATTTCTATTTTTGTGTGAAAATCTTAATGCGGTTCACAGGATACATCTACTTACCAAGTTTCAACAGCAGAGTACTTATAGTTTCAGAGAAAAGTGGCTGTGACATACGGACGGACAGACAGACATGACGAATCTATAAGGGTTCCGTTTTTTGCCATTCGGCAATGGAACCCTAAAAATCGCTTCCTGACAAAGTGACTATACGATGAGGGGAAGTAGAAATGCCTTACGTTTACAGAGTCAAAGAACAAATTTGTTGCAAGCGCTTTCATCGTTCAGTGGAAAACATATTAAGCGGTTTATATCTCAAGGATACGTACAAACTGTGAACCGTTAAAGAAGAGTGATGACCTAATAAAATTTTGCTATCAGATAGATATATCCACGGGCTAATACAGTTCAGTATACATGTTCGGTAGTGTGTTTAGAAGGATTACCAGGATTTAATAAATTAGTTACACTAAAATCGACTTCAACAAAGCACTGGAAACAGGCACTGAATAAAGAAAAAATAACTGAATTACAGATTTAATTCATAAGACAAAAATACGCATATGACTTTCAATAATATATTTTGCTAAACATGGGTTGATAGTAGGGTGCTAGCAATTGTGGTTGTCCAATCCATGTTTTACCATATTGGAGTGCAAAAGTTAATTATGGTTACATAAACAAAATTTACTAAAATTAACATTCAAGACTAATTACCATCAAGCGTATACTTACAACAGAATAGATTCATAAAAATAAATATAGAAAATAAAGATTATTAGTTACATTACATTCTTAAATATTTAAATACCACTACCATCAAAATTCATGAAATTCTATAAAATCATATCATAATATAAAAAAGTTTCAGTTGAAGTTAGTACCGTCGGTGCTAGGTATTGCACCTACTGTCGGGGTGCGAGGGATATGCTCTATGAGCAACCTTACACCCTCTGTAGACCCGAGACGGCGTGCGGTTTTAGTCGGTTCAAGCCCGACATAACCGCTCCCGCTGGCCGGCGGGGGGGTATCCGAAGGGATTTCCGAACGAAAAAAAAAGGTATTGCATTTACTCTACATACCTTTCTAATACCTATTTGATAATAATTTATGATCTTTTTATCATCATCCAATCCCGGTTGCATCCAAAGCTTTCTCTTTAGAGCCCGGCGTACCTCTTCTCCTCTTCTTCTTCGTTTCATTTTAGCTTTTACGGGAGCCCTCTTACACTCCCCTCCCCCCTCCCCCCCAATCTCGAGACTCTGTCTGTTCGGTAAACTCAAATACTGCACCATATTTCATGCTATTTTCACCAATGGATAGAGTGGTTCGTGAGGAAGGTTTTAGTATACAATTTATCAAGTTATTGTATACATTGGCTATAACGATATTTGTTGGAGGTGTCGGAAAATAATGAGCTTTCAAGGAAACCGCTGCCTAAATAAACCCTTTGAGATATAACAAAATTACATATGGTGGTGGAATTGTGTATCTTATACAGGTTGTGGTGGTGGAATAGGGTCCCTCTGGTGGCGGGAACGGGATCAGAATTCCACGCAAATGAAGCAGCTGGCAACAGTTAGTTTTATTATAAAGAACAAGCCTAAATAATTTCATTAGATGAAGATAAAACATAAACTATTAGGGCCACATTCGAAAGTGCGGAGAGGGCTTTAAAGGAATTAGTTGATTAATCCGAGGTCAGTGGTATTAGGGCTTCGGCTGATATACGCTGAATTTGTTTCTACCAAAACATTCATTCGCTTCTCGTAATCCCTTTCTGTATTGTGGTATTATATCAGTAAATAAATTATCGTAATGGAATTTCTGGGATACCAAATATGAAAGCGGATTGGACTTGATGCTACGAATTCAAGTATGTAGGTATTGCATCTAATCCGTTAATATCACGCACCGTCTGAATTGAATACGATGGATAGAAAGGAAAATTATTATTATTGTATCATCATAATTTCTTATACTATTGAGAACAGCCTACATGTTGAGTTCAGACAAATTCAACTGCTTGGTAACAGCCACTTGCAATTCCCGGGGTCTGTTGTTGCTATTTACTCTTAAAAGCAATATGAATCTTGCATTTCCTTTGCAACCTACTCTAAACTTTCACGTAATGTAGGTATATAACATAAACTTTATACAGGCCACTTGACAATTAAATATTATGTTGAGTGATTTCATTAACTGAAATAGAATATAAAAGTATTATAAAAGAGAACATTCAATACCGACATATTAACAGAATTCTCTTACAGAGTATGATTTGAATTTAGAATGATACATAACCAGAATAGAATTTGATTGGATTATTATCACATATTATGGCGTACAAATACCGGTGATTGGAATCCCAATAATGTATTCTATTCATGTTGAAAAAACGTGATTTGAAACATAAAGTAGTACTCTGATTACTTGAGTACTTGTACTACTATTCAAGTTTAGTGTTTTGTTCTCTCATATATAAACAGAGACCGTACGTTTTCCCAAAACTCATTCTACATGTTTACTGTTGGTCTGGGTGTTTCTATATATTTCCAGAAAAAAAGTATACAAGTAAGTTTATCCGCATTCTGGAACCCATAATGGCTTTATTTTACAGACAGACTTTATTAGTTAAAATTAAATAAAAATAATCTTGAGCTTGGCTTTTTTTACTATTTACTGTGAGGTTTGTGAGGTGTCGATCAGTGGGGCAGGCAATTGTACATAATGTCAATAGTAATACAGGGTAATATAGGAAAACCAAACGGTCCATTGTTCAAACGTTAATTCGGTCAAATCTATAAAAGTGAAAAATTATGTTAGGATCCGCTAATTCCCCACAAGGCGAGGCCGCGGTGGCGGGCAAAGTCCGCCGGCAACCCTAGGGTTATCCTTTCGAGGACTTACCCGGGGTGCCCGGCAACGGACATTTGGGGAGGACGCCGTGCGGTTTTAGTCGATTACACGACATAACCACCCCCGCTGGCCAGCGGGGGGGTATCCGACTGGATTTCCGCACGTAAAAAAACAAGGATCCGCTAATTGGTAGAATGAGTTTCAGTAAAATGTACGGGACTGTCTTACGACGAAACGTTATGATTGAGCAAGTTATAACTTTTAAGAGCAATTAATAGTCTATACATATAAAACAAAGTTGTGAGGGTAAGTGATAACCGTTTATGAAATGAGAACGGGAGGACCGATTTTCATGATCTTTAATTTTTTTAATTTTTTTTCGCCTATACAGTGCCATTTTGTATTTTTGTGAAAATCACCAAAGTTACCCCTTCCCCCACGCCAGCCAGTGGGGGTGGTTATATCGGATTGAGCCGACAAAAACCTCACGCCGTCTCGGGTTTTTAATCCAGGTGTGCAAAGAGACATTCACGAAATAAATTCAGCTGATAAGGCAACTACATTCTGGCTACCGCTGCCTCAAAAGGCCAGGTCAAGAGCCCTAGCAATCGGCGAGAATAATGACGAAGCCAGAAGGAGCGAAAGGCGTATACTAAGATCGTAACAAGTGCCTACCTCTAAAAGGGCAAAATAAGAAGCGTGTCTGTATGTACGAGTATTTATATATTGTATTTATGGTTTTAAAGATTCATTACTCTGGGTATATGCGGGTTTATGAAATTTTGAAGCAATTAGTATGCCACCTTTTCCTATAAATTTAGATTGGAAAACTTGTACTCGAACCTGCGAGCTGTCCCTTACAGGAGAAACAGTCTCACCAATTCAGCTACCTGGACAGGTCCTGAATATTCGAAACTCTCCTATATGTACATCTTCCGTCGTATCGTCATCCAGGGTGTTCAAGTCCCGTCCCGATTGTTGACTTTTTTCGATCGAAATATGCGGGTTTATTTGACATTTAGTTCTTTCAGATATAGGTAGGTGAATCTCAGCTAACTGTGATATATGTATAATTGTGGGTAGCTCGAATACTTGTAACCGTTGTCTTATGTACAGTGCCAGTCTGTAGTTATACGCCTTAATAGCAAGCTGTGGTTTTATTTAGAACAAGATATGCAGACTACTCCGATACTCTTTAGTAACTTAATACTTTTTTTTTTCAGTCAACCAGTAACCTGGAGTGATTCGCCAGCGAATATACCTTATATTCAAATAATAGTTATAGCAGTATAGCTGGAAATGAAAACGATTTCGTTCTTATTAAAGGGAAATTAGATCTCCCAAATCCAATTTAATAACCATTGGAATGGAAGCGAGTGAACGCTTTGCCCACAACTTTACCGTTAACGGGTAAATTAGCGTAATGTCAGTTGAAGTACCAATTCGAGATTGAACCGATGTCATTTAATTTTAAAAACGTATAGGGACAAATTTTATATTTGGTAAAGATTAGAAAGCATTATGACTTTTACGACTTGTTAACGATAAAACCAGGATACTTAAAATTATAGGAAAAAATATACAAGAAACTTAGTTTAAACTTAGTTTAATGTTATACTCGTAATACTAGTACCTACTTTGTTTAATTAGGTAGATTTCGATGAAATCGAATCTACCTATATATAACTACCTATTGGTTTCTTGACTACTGTCGAATTAAAAAAAAATATATATATATGTATGTATGGTTCCACTTCCCAAAATTTGCGTGGAATCCGGCCTAAGAGGACGGTAGGACCTCACTTTTTGTGAAATCAGTTTTTCCTCAAAATTTCACGTTCCATGAAAGATATTCGAACCGTTCTAATTTTATCCCATAGTATACATGAATACCAACAACTTTTTATAATAAACCTATAAGATTAAAACTTTAACTAAAAGTGGAGGGGGGAAAAACCAAAATTTTTCGGGAAAAAACTCATAACTTCTAACCGGTAAACATTCTTGGCGTCGGAAACATTTTTAATCGATAGGCCATTTTGAAGTCTAAAATAAATGGATGAAAAGTTTTTCCCTAAAAGTTACCGTTGTCGAGAAAAAAAAATTTAACTGTTTAAAGTCCGTAGTTCTCTATTTAAAATAATATTAATTGCTTCACGAAATCTACCTGTGCGTTCCCCCTGCGGGAACGGATTTTTTTTAACTTATTTATTTAGGCTCTATGAATCCATAGTGATTGTATAAAATAAAATAGATAGATTGCATTTTATTAAACAATTCGATATTATAACAACATTGTATAACGCGTAAGGATAGTTTTGTTTATGAGACGATTCTCTTCTATATCTCTTACGTTTCCCTCTATCTTATTCGTTATCCTTAACACAACTGGAAAACAGTAAAAATAAGGAAAAAAATACGATACGAATAATTAAGAACACATTAATGTTCTACGTCTTTAGTATTCAAGTTATGGAACTGATATTATGGCATTTACTTTAGGTATTAGTTAACATATTCAAATTACTCAATAACTATCTATGTCAAATTATTGAAACCGATGAAGGTAAGCAAATAAGCAGCAAATAAGAAATTTACAGTCAAATTAAATCAATATAAACTCATTACATAAAACTATTACATTTAAAATAAAACCGGCCAAGTGCGAGTCGGACTCGCGTACGAGGGGTTCCGTACCATTATCTACCTGTTGCCGTTATCAACATCGAGCAAAAATGAGTAAAAAAATCACGTTCGTTGTATGGGAGCCCCCGTTACATATTTGTTATTTTTTTAATTAAATTATTTATTTTTACAGTGATTATAGGCATAACTAAATATTCTGTGAACATTTCAAGCGTCTAACTGTTGCCAATATCAATACCGTTAATAATTATAATTTTAATTATTATTTTATTCTATTAAATAAATAAATAAATAAAATCTTTATTGGAACCAAAAAATAACAAGAATGATTAGACATAGTGTGATAGTGTCTGCATTAGTTTAGAACTGTGTCGCAGACACTAAAGCCACCTCCTGGCCAGTCTGGGGCAACCGAGTTCCATTTATAACATATTATCTAAAGTATTAATATTATTATACACATTTTAAAACACATTTATATATTTTAAAAAATATGTAGAAATTGATTAGATATTTAAATATAACAAAACACTTAATATTCTATATTATGTTAGTGTGTGTGTATGTGTGTTTCAGGTGTGTAGGTGATGTCGTGTGTTATGTGATATGTTAATGTGAGTGAGATTGTCTGTAAGAGTGTGTGACTTGTGAGGTAGTGAAGAAATTTGGAGGAGTAGAGTAAGACCTATTTAAATAAATATGGTTGAGCCACAATTTCCAGCTCTTCGTAGGTAAGAGTATGCAGCCATTTATCGGTGACCAGCCTGCAAGCCCTCAATGTAAGCGGATATACATTTAGGATTTTGTTAACTCGATTGTATAGAAGGGGGCTAACAAAATGATATTGGCGTTTGAGGACTGCAAGTCTAACCAATTCCATTCGACAGACTCTGTCTGACCTCCGTGTTTTTGTGGTGAATTCAGCATCAAACGATAGTTCACTGTGCTTGCGCAGTATGGTATTCAATAGAAATGAGTGTCTCACGGTAGGAACCTTACACAAAGCATATAATCCAACAGCGGGGAAACGAATAGGCTTGCGTGTCATGACCTTCAGAACGGCCCGCTGTGCCCGCTCCAAGGATAGTGTTTGATAGGTTGGATCTTCAGAATATGAAGTAGATATCAGTCTATCAAAGAGGAGTTAATTAGGGAGTAAAAATAAAAAAAATGCGATATAGGTATGTTTGATCACATATTGTCTTCACCTAACTCTGAAGATGCTTAATACCTACTAATTTATTTTTTAGGTAATTATTTGCACGCCACCCCACGCAGTAACACAATAAGTTATTATAGAATGGGCGAGAGCGAAGTAAACCATTTTTAAAGTAGGTAGGTCGGCTGCTGCCCTTATTTTTTTGAACACGAATATTAATTTTCGAACTCTTGGCACCAAGGATTCAACCTGATAATTCTTTTAGTATTTATTTTTATTATTATTATTTTATTATTATTTTTTAGTATTTATTGTTATAGTGGCAGCAGAAATACATCATCTGTGAAGATTTCCAATGCTAGCTATCACGGTTCATGAGATATAGCCTGGTTATTACCGTTATCAATATCGAGCAAAAAAACGGCAAACGGCAAACTTCGTGCGCGCGAAGCCGCAGGCATCTGCTATTTTTAAATAAAACTAAGCAAGACTTATAAACGCCCAAATAAACAGTTCAAATGTTTCTTCAACAATATACTACACAAGCTGTTGCCCGCGGCTTCGCTCGCGTAGAGTTCTGATCCCGAGGGAATAGCGGGATAAAAGTAGCTTATGATACTCAGGATAATGTAGCATTCTAATGGTGGAAAATTTTTTGAAATCGGTTCTGTAGTTTTAGAGTGTATCGGTTACAAACAAATAAATCTTCCTCTTTATAATATTATAACTGGCCCTACCCGACTTCGCCTGTGGCGTATTTCGAACCCCTGTTGCACCCCTTTTACCCATATATCCCTTAATTTATTATTTTTCATATAATGTATGAGAATCTGCCGGATTTGTTGACATTTATGATTACTGCTCCGCTCCCTTAGGTAGTAGCATGATGATATATACCCTATGGCACTTACAAATAATGTGGCTTTCTATTAGTAAAAGAATTTCGAAATCGGTTCAATAGATCCAGAGATTACCCCCTACAACCTCACAAACTCAACTCAACTTTACCTCTTTATATTATAATAGGTAGAGTACAGAAATACCAACATCAATGGTTCACAACCTCATCGTAAGTGGAGCCACAGTGGTTTAGAATGAAATCCACAAAGCGGGGTTTGGGTAAAATCTAAACTTCATGGAACTATTGCGGTGAGCAAGCTCTCAGTAAAAGCTTCTAATGTTAACCGCAAAATTTAATATATATATTTGGTATATATATTTAACTGAAGGATTTTAGCGTTTCTTCTATGTTCATCAATTGAAATTCACGGTACTATTTGATTATAACTTGTTTCCAAAGAGAATAATACCCTGAGTAAAGGTACAGACAGTACCACTATTCGATTCACAAAAATCTTTCCGCATACTAGAATTTAAATTAGTTTTAATTAGTTTTTTTTTTGGTCTATTTACAAACATATTTACTTAACCTAAGTACAATATTTCATTTGAGTAGCATAGAGAGAGAGAGCAAACAGTTCATATCCAAGCTTGTTTGTCGTCTAAATAGTCTTGAATTTTATAATAGCCTTTTTGGCAGTTTACTTTTAATTTGGCTTTTAAATTTATGAAGAGGTAGATTCCTTTCACTAGGAAGCTTGTTGTAGAAGCGTATATAGTTACCCTGAAAGGAATTACTAATCTTGTGGAGTCGACTATTACAAACCACAAGATTGTTTTTATGTCTAGTATTTACGTTATGTATATCACAAAGCCTTAAAAAATGGAAATGTTTCTTCTTACATACAAAAGATTTTCAAAAATATATATATGTACATGTCACACACGAGTTGAATCAGAACCTTTTCATTCAATCTTGGTTAAAAGAAATAATTAATATCAGTGAGATAACAATTTTGCATTGAGGTCAGATATAAATATAGTTTGTATCTTTCGACAACTTAAATAAAGAATATTTATGATAATATGAAGTGTTTATTTTATTATAACAGATTTTAATTCGTTGACCAAACCAATATATTGATCGCAAGAAGTATTGATGTAGTAAATTGTTGACGATCTGTTGATGTAATGAACTATTGAACTCGTAACTTATTGACATAGTAAACTGTTGGTCTTTTAAACTGTTGACCTAATAGTGTTGATATACTGATTGTTGAGCTAGTGAACTGCTTATCTCACGTATTTATCCCCTTTTTTAAAGGCTGTGTACTTTTTACTAGTATTTTTGCTAGTCATGGCTTGGGCAATTCAGATGACAACGAGTCATCATCATAAAGAAAGAAAGAAAATATTTTACTTGCAGTACGCACAACATATTACCTCTTTATATTATAATAGGTAGAGTACAGAAATACCAACATCAATGGTTCACAACCTCATCGTAAGTGGAGTCACAATGGTTTAGAATGAAATCCACAAAGCGGGGTTTAGGTAAAATCTAAACTTCATGGAACTATTGCGGTGAGCAAGCTCTCAGTAAAAGCTTCTTATGTGAACCGCAAAATTTAATATATATATTTGGTATATTTATTTAACTGAAGGATTTTAGCGTTTCTTCTATGTTCATCAATTGAAATTCACGGTACTATTTGATTATAACTTGTTTCCAAAGAGAATAATACCCTGAGTAAAGGCACAGACAGTACCACTATTCGATTCACAAAAATCTTTCCGCATACTAGAATTTAAATTACATTTCCGAGAGTTCCACTTTATTTGAATAACCCGAAACTGTAGGTGGACAAACACATGATCATACTATGAAGCTTTAAAAACTGTCTTCCGGGCGCTCCATCGAAATCGTTTCTTCGATTGATAATTCTTTTAGACTTAAAATTAATTATACTATTGTATGGAGGAACGGGGTGTGATGTTCCACCAACATAAAGGGTCCTCCAGGCAAGTGATAGCGGAAATCGTTGGGATGTTGTATATACGTATGACCAGAGCGCGTACTTCAATTTCACGATTCAAGATCGGTAGTGATGTAATAGTACCGAAGTAGTTCAATTTGTCTTCACTAGATGGCACTGGGTATATGTGGTATCGCCACAACTATTCTCCTAAGAAGATGATCTGAATAAGGATATAATGGGACAAAATAACATTACGTACCTTGCTCACGATGGTTACTACCATAAATATTTCAGTTCTGCAAAATATTTATGGCATTTTCAACTTATTATATATTCTTTGTGCTTAAAAAATATGTCGGTCGTGTTACTCATGCGTTGCCGATTAAGCGAATATTATTTTAGTAGTAGCAATATGCACAGGTATTATTCCAATAGGCGGTGAAAGCTCCCGGCTCCCAGTTCTCATTCCAAGCACTTAATAATAATTAACCTAATTCCCAGTGCTCCGTAGTTTTCTTTTCATTTATTTATCTTGACGTACATTTAGGTCGTCGTCAATAGATAGTTTGCGTTTGTATATTTATTTGCGTTATATAATACTTAACAAGTAATTAGAATATTGGAAAATGACAGTCAATATTAGACATTTTGGATTATAGTCGTATAATCTAGTTTCAGTTATCTTATTTTCTACTTATTTCGTTATTTATCCACATTCCTACACAGATTGACAAATCTTTGGAATATATGGTGCTTTGAAAAGCTTACTATAGTGAAAGCTATTTCGTTGGTTCCCCTCCGATTCTCCATTGAACATCATATCTGATAGAAAAACGCAATATTATCTATCAAATGCTACGAAATTGCATTTGCTTGTAAATTGATCAACATTTAGGTTTGTTAACTAGTTTGTTTAAAGTCAGTCTTCTTTTGATTGATAAATAAGTTTCATTAATAAGGAGTAGTAAATAACTATTAGAACATTATTCTACACTAGTGCAATAGTAAAAAGTGCTGAAATGGAAATAATAGAAGCTAAGTACTGTAGGTATTCACAGCACAGTTATAATCAGCGGTTGCAGCGTTGCAGTTGCAAGTAAAGCCACAGCTAAGTTTCTCAGACAGACTTGGAAAACTAGCTGTGACAGCTAAATAAATGATTTGAATTTTTAGTACATAAATAATTAATGGACTACTTATCTTTAAAAAAACTCAAAACAAACTTTTATGGAACTCTGTTGGCTCGTCCATCTGTAACTTCCTATTTTTTAACTGATTTATACACAAATACATTTTTGGGGGAAAACGCCACTCATTCATTGTTTTTTAAAGTACTATTATTATTCGGGGAAAATCGCCACTGGGAAATAACGCCACTAACCCATTGAAAATATCCATATCTTGACTCCATCATAAGATCAGTTTGATAATGTCAAATTAATGTATACAAGTTTCAAATTGTTACGATCATTTTGAAGAACTTGACTTCCAAGAATTAAATAATTTTAACAAATCAAGTTAAATCAAATTTGCACAATGCACCGAATAATATCACGACATTTAAACAACACACTTAGCAAGCTTTCTACTCTTATCTTTCGTTTGGCTATTAGCCAAGTCAAATACCTATAACTAAGTATCGTTGTCCTCGCAACAGGTTGTTATCGGGCATTTATGCTCCGAGACTATCTTCCCCATTCCTGTTTCCTTATTCCACTCAGATAAAGCGTTTTTTACATTAAAACCTATTTGGAAATACGTTGACTTTAATCTAAGTACAGCTGCGACACCATTGCGAAAATTCGCTTATAACGTTTATAAAAAATATATAACGAGTGTGCTGGCAGGTTGGTTATATTTATCGTATTTTGATAATGACTTCTGTCTTGTGTGTTTGTGTGTGTATGTGTGATAATGTCGTGTGTGTCCTAAACACGCCTGCCAACTCACCTACGCCGGATATAACTCGACCCCACCAGGCGAGGCCGCGGTGGCGGCCAAAGTCCGCCGGTAACCCTGGGGTTATCCTTTTCAGGGCTTACCCGGGATGCCCGGCAATGGAAACTTGGGGAGGACACCATGTGGTTTTAGTCAGTCCGATTCCGACACGCCCACTCCATCGTCGCCACCGATGGGTTGAAGCCCGTGGGGGTTTGCACACGCTAAAAAAAAATAGCTTACCATTACGTAGGCTGTATTGGTTTGTATGTCGTATTGTTTTTTTAAGGGCGTAACCTTTGGAGCTCAAGCCAACCCTACCTGCTAGTCGGTACACCTGCTGATTGCCAGATGAGCCTCTGGTGTAAGTATTCCTCCCTGTTCAGAAGGTCAGACAGCAGTCGCTTCCACAAACGCTAAGATAAGCCAAATTGAAAGAAGTAAAAGTAAGCAGACCCCAGGCTCTGATGTGTCCTCGGATGCATCAGGGAACACGCTAAGATAATGATGATGATGATAGTATCAGTCAGTCGTCAGACTATTGAACGGCGTTCATGCACTTCATGGATACACAAACATATATATATGTACATGTCACACACGAGTTGAATCAGAACCTTTTCATTCAATCTTGGTTAAAAAAAAAAATTAATATCAGTGAGATAACAATTTTGCATTGAGATCAGATATAAATATAGTTTGTATCTTTGGACAACTTAAATAAAGAATATTTATAATAATATGAAGTGTTTATTTTATTATAACAGATTTTAAGTCGTTGACCAAACCAATATATTGATCGGAAGAAGTATTGATGTAGTAAATTGTTGACGATCTGTTGATGTAATGAACTATTGAACTCGTAACTTATTGACATAGTAAACTGTTGGTCTTTTAAACTGTTGACCTAATAGTGTTGATATACTGATTGTTGAGCTAGTGAACTGCTTATCTCACGTATTTATCCCCTTTTCTAAAGGCTGCCATGTGTACTTTTTACTAGTATTTTTGCTAGTCGTGGCTTGGGCAATTCAGATGACAACGAGTCATCATCATAAAGAAAGAAAGAAAATATTTTACTTGCAGTACGCACAACATATTAACTTATTAATTAAACTTATACCTACTAATTCTAACCTTACGTCTATTGTGCGATTATTCCGAATCTGACCCGAAAACCTGACCCGGTCGCGGGTTAGGTTAGAAACTTCAAAAATCTTAATATTTGTTCCGAACGTAACCCTCTTCCTAACCTGACCCGACGTCTCGTTCCTATCATAACCCGAATTGCGCAGATACGTTTAATTACTTGCCTAGCTATTTAATCAAACAGCTTAGAAAGGTCAGGTTCTCGGGTCAGGTTCGGAATAATCACTATTATGCGAGCCCAAATAAGGTCGTCATCTCAGCATAATGCTGCACATACTATTTAGCATGCGCAACGCTGGTTTTCAGATGGCGCCTCCACGCATGACGTCACGTACGCACGTGTTATGAAAATAGAATTATCCATAACCAAAGTGATTTTTTTTTAATATAAATTCAAAAAGAACCAAGAAGAGAAAAACAAAGATCAAATAACGAAAGAAAAAAAGCCACTTAATACTACTCAGTATCACAGACACAAAATCATTTTGTCTGTGGACATTATATATTATAGACACTGCCTTTCCCCTCCCTGCCCCTCCCTTGCTGGCGTCAGTGAGGCAGTCTATGGTTCTGTCCGTTTATTCTGTGCTACCACGCAGACTATATGACATGACACCAATTCGCTATCAAAACACAAACAAAAAAGTGAAACAAAACAACAGATCATCATCATCATCTTAGCGTTGTTCGTAGTTGCATCCGAGGCTTTCACCTCGAAGCGCGGGGTCTGCATACTTGCTTTTGATTTTGCTTTTACAGTTTTTTTCCGAGTGACTGCCGTGGAATCTCCAAAACCCGAGAGAAAAACCTACGCCTGAGCCTCATCCATCAATCAATAAGTTTGCAGGTGAGGTTGGCATTGCCCCGCAACTTTTGGTGGGACTCCATATACCTGAATGACAACGATTCTCTCCTTTTTTGTTGCTGCACTTGCTGCTTCTGGTTAATATTCAGCCTAGGTGTGTGTAGCTCATGTTTCGTGATGTTTGTCTTCTCTTCTTGTTTGTCATCCTTGTTAGTAAAGATTACTGCAGAAATACAGTGTAAGAAAGGGTGAGCTCGCCATCTATGGAGAACTGGACATATAAGGCTCAGCTCAACCTGTAACCATTTCTGATAAAGGACTTCCTCTTCTACAAGATTGTGTTCGTCGAATTAAAATTAACCAAGCTCAACTTAGTCCTTACCTAGAAGGTTAAGAATAAATGAAATTATAGATGTAGGTACCTTAAGAGGTTATAAATACAAAGTAAGGAAGGAGAAGGAAAATCATGAAACTCACGTATAAAACACTTGGGACGGAATAAATTGCATATTTACTCCATTTGATTGCGACGCGCACGATTCTATTGGGTTCATGTCCAATGTTCCAAGTGGTGGGACATTTGTTAATTATTTTGATAGCATAGTAGATAAATTCAAGAAACAGTGTCTTTAGGACTCAGCACAATAATTATAAGCTTTCTACAGTATCTCATCACATGTAGAGGGTCTTACAAACATCCTTGAGGCCCAAGCCAATCTCACCTGCAAGACGGTGCACCTGCTAGACAATGAACAAGGCTCTAGCGCAGGCTTTTCTCTTGAGGTTATCATAGATAGATGACATACCAATCAAACATAATAAGCAGAACCCAGGCTCCAAAGTGCAAACTTTAGACTCAACTAGAAGATCGCTATGAGGATGATGATTGGTAGGTAAATTCAAGAAACATTTGAAAGTTTATTTTATTTTATTACAGTGTCTTCAGTGTTCAACAAAATATTAGCTGTATTATCAACAACATCTCATCATCCTGACCAATATTTGCAAGAAGCGAACCGAGAAAGTTTAATTATGTTTTGACTTCCTGCAAATTTACTTACGGAACAAATAAGTATAGGTACTGCGGGAATCAGGTAACTCGATAAATTAAAAAAATCCATTTTGTTTTTTTATGTCCCGAATCGCCTTTATTTTGTACCATTTGGAATTCTGTTCACCTACATTTACGTTGTCCAATTCGATTTCACCATCTAATCTAATTCTGATTGAAAATACTTGAGCACAAGATTTGGAGTACCTCCTAATAACTTAGTTATTCATAACATTTTTATGTTTTGACAGAACCGAATAGAATAATAGGTATACTAGTAGGTCTACAAGAATCCCATGGTATTAATAAAATACATAGAATAATGATTTTAATATGGCAATGTCAAATATCTAGGTGAAATCAAAGTATAAAGTTAGGTTGTAAGAAATGGAGCCCAGGCGACCACACTTCGCTGAAAGACACCAGAGAGATAGAAAGAGAAGCCAATAGACTGGACGAAATTCTAAGGGAAGCATACCACAAGGCATGCCCACTCAAAGCGATCAGACCAGGCAAAGGACAACCCTGGTCGACAAGAGCACTAAAGAGCACTAAAGGAAAATGACCAGACGACCTCTCAGGAAGGCCCAGAAAAAAGGGCAATGATGAAACCTGGCTCATATATAAGAGATAAAGGAACATATTCAAGAAATAAAGCCAAAGGAGGAACAGAAACAGCTGGAAAGCATTCTACGAAGGAGTTGAGAAATATCCTCTAAAAGTAACACCTGCAAATTATGAAGCATCAATAACGGAAAAGAACTAAAAACCGACCCGGAAAAGATACTCGTAGTTATGTTGGAAACACACAATTGACACGAATCCTACAGTGGAAGCGATGGAGAAGGGACTCATCACAAAAGAGCTTATACTGTGGAGTATCCGTTCGTTCCAGCACTACAAGATGGCAGGAACGGACGAAATCTTCCCCAAAATGCTACAAAGAGCAATCAAGTATATAAGTATAAAATATAATGCTTCCGGGCTGTTTGGCCATGGTCCATATGAAACTTGTGTTCCAAACGTTTCGTCGATCACTGCGGTCGATGTAGAGCCTGGAGTCACTGGCGTATTTATAGGCGCGCTTGGCGGGGGAAACGACGTGATGAATCCTGATTGGTCAAAAGCTGGGGAGCCGACGCGCTCGATCTTGATTGGTTGAGGCTAACCAGGAGGGGGCGTGGCCTCCCGATACTGAAAATGGTGTTGGCTACGTCATGTTTGAACTGCGATGACGAGCAGCTCTCAGTGCTGGGTACCAATATCTTTGGAGATGAAATCCTTAGTTTTTTCTGTTGTAGTTGTTGGGATGCTTGAATATTTCGATGGCTTCTCGAAGTAGACATGGGTAGAATTGTGATGTGGTGGCTAGAACCTTCATGTTCTGAAATTTGATGGTATGATTACCATCCTCCTGAATGTGTTCTAAAACTGCTGACTTGTCAAAGTGGCTGAGGGGGCAATTTCGTTCATGTTCCGAAAAGCGGGTCTTGATGCTTCTTTGAGTAGTGCCCACGTATACAGAACCACATGAGTTGGGGATTCGGTAAACTCCAGCTGAAGATAGCGGGTCACGAGGGTCCTTGACCGGACGGTGGAGATTACATAGCTTCGTCGTGGGCTTGAAAATAGGCTTGATGTTATGAGCTTCTAGCAGTCTTCCGATACGACCCGTAATGCAACGAATGTATGGCAAAAAGTCTTCCCTAAAGGGGCAGGTTTTTCCTCATCCTAGTTCGATAGAGAAGATTTCCTCGGATGAACAGCCCGGAAGCAGTATATTCTACATGCAACGCTGGCCCTGAAAGCCTAAAGAATTAGAAGTATATAAAAGTGATAATCTTCTGGCTCTATTCAATAGCAGCATCAGAATTAAGTAGATCCCAAAGAAATGGAGAGAAGTAAGAGCAGTCCTTGTACCCAAACCTGGTAAGGCAACGTACCAAAAGGCTAAAGCCTTTAGATGTATTAGTCTTCCTCATTCTTACTCAAGAGATTAGAGAAAACATAAGATAGAATAATAAGAGAACAAATAGTCAAAAGCGGATTTCCACTCCACCACAACTAACATGCGTACATGGACGGCAAGCCGACTGGGACGGCACTCCATAACTTGGTCAACAGAGTGCAGAGATCGATAAGCAACAAAGAATACGCAGGTTTCTTTGACATTGAGGGCGCTTTTGACGAAGCAATTCTGGCCTCAGTAGAGGAAACCCTAAACCACGAAGGTATAGATAAAGAGATATCGGGATGGGTGAAAAACATGCCAAAACACCGGCTGATACAGGTAGAGAGCAGGAATAAAACACACGGTACTAGCAAGAAGAGGCTTCCCTCAAGATGAAGACGAGCTAGGTATCAAGATAAACAGGATCCACATATACGCACTCGTACGAGGTATACTCCAACGACGGAGTGCTCCTGATCACATGTAAAGTCCTTATGTTATACATGACACATGTGTAATATCATGAACAGGGATTTGAAGAAGCACTACGATGGTGCAGGAGTAAAGGCATCTACCTCAACCCTAACAAAACCAACCAACCTAGTTCTTTTCACCAACAGGAAAATAGGACGAGCTGAATCGGTACGAATAGATGACCATGACTTGGAAGTAGTGAAAGAAATCAAGTATCTCGAAATCACACTAGACAGCAAGTCTGACTGACCTTCAAGTAACACATGCTCAATGGCGAAAATGGCCATGAGCAATGTAAAAGTGCAATAGGAAGAAGCTAGGGAGTAAAGCCACTCACAGTACTCTGGATCTACAAGGCAATTATCATGCCGAGAATTCTACATGGTGCCATAGTATGGTAGCATAGAGCCTACGTAGGGAGGAACAAACAAGAATTAGACAAAGTTCAAAGACTCGCAGCCCTGATTACCACCGGAGCGACGAGGACTACACCCACGGCTGCGCTCGAGATCAGACTAGGCCTTTAGATTTAGAACCCCTTAGATTTAGAAACAAAAAAAAACAACTCAACAATGAACCAAAACTGAAAAGTACTGGTCTATGGACTGGCAACACACTTGCTGAGGATAATGCCATGATCAGTCAAGGCTACGAAGACAGACTGTCAATGATCCTTCCAAACAATGATCTGATAAGAAAGGTAAGGACCTTTGACAAGAAATATAGAATACACATCAGACCGAGAGACGACTTGCCAGTCGTCTCTCGGTCTGATGTGTATTCTTTCCATCTGTCCATCTGCCGATGGACACCAATAACACCATCTGCTACACAGACGGCTCCAGAAAGGAGACAACAAAGCTCTCTGAGTTCGGAGTACACATCGAGTGCGAAGACGAGATAGAGATAAACAGATCAATACCCTTGAGAAAGTTTGCAAGTGTCTTCCAAGAAGAAATATTCGCCGCATCTACCGCTGCAGATGGTGACCGTTACTGTATTAGACAGCCAGATAACGCTGAAGATGCTCGGCAAAGTAGAGATAACATCAGCAGTTGTCAAAGAATGCAAAAGGTCATTGGAAAGGCTGTCCAGAACATTTGACGTGATGATTGCCTTGGTTATTGCCGGACACGAGGGCAACACACGTAACGAACTAGCGGGTGAATAACCAGTAAAGGAGCTGATGAAACCAGGTGAGGCTATGAATTACCCATAAAATAACCAAGACAGTAATCAGCCGAAGCATAATAGTAAGAGACCAACCAGAGATGGAAATCATCGACAGGCATGAGACAGTCGAAGATCTTTATTAAAGGTATAGACAAAAAAGGACAAGCCAGCTGATGAAACTCTCTAGAGTCTCTCACTGATTGGCGGGAAAACCGACCCCAGATGCCCGGAGTACATAGATGGTGACGAGACCAGCTTCCACCTGCTTACCGAATGCCCCATGTACTCACTGATAAGATGGGAGACAATGGGGTGAGATACATTGGGCACAAAAGACCTGGAGGATCTGAAGGTGGACCAGATCGTAAGATTCTGCAAGGACACAGGTAGGTTGGACGGAACATCGTGATTGCCGGAAACCACATCTTTCTTAAGGAAGGATCAGGGGAAGTGGGTGGAATGGCTCACTAAGGTAGGGCTGATCACCCGCCAGGTCACCGGCGTCCCCGATTGAAACAATAATAATAAAATAGGCTGTCCCGTTTTCATACGCCTTCGTCTGTTGAAGAGCAAGAAATGCATGTGGAGTTTTTAGAATCATGTCCTAGTTCTAATTGACGATTTAAACATTATTACACAAACAGATTGAGAATATAATTAGATCCACAATCTTTTTAAGTAATAATTTTGCAAATAGTTTAAATCTTCAATTATGTATGTTAATCTGTAATCACTACAGCTATATCATCATCGTAACTATTTGTTTTATAATATTGAACTATTCTTTGTTCTATAGATGTTTGTGTACATTTATTTCAACTTATGTAAAATAGGAAGGCCTCCCGCAAGGTGAACGGATGACCTGGTAAAAAGCGCAGAGACTCGGTGGATGCAGGCCGCTATAGACCAGTCAAAATGGAAGTCAATAGGGGAGGCCTATGTTCAGCAGTGGACTTCCTACGGCTATATGATAATGATGATGATGATGATGTAAGATAAAGTTATAGATGAACCGGTGAACTTTGTTCCACCTTAGAATCAACTTATGTTGGTTACCTTATCAGCTGAATTTATTTCGTGAATGTTTTATATTTTTAATCATCCTAATTGCTAGTATAGGCACAGTATCCCGAAGAGTCCATCTCAAAGCCGTGGATAGCCCTGGCCGGCCAGTCAGGTAATCTTATACCCCGGCGTTAGAGATCCGAGAAACCGTACGCTATTGGTCGGTTCGAGTCCGACATAAGTACCTTTTTTTTTCGTGCGGAAACCGGTTATGTTGGGCTTAAACCGACTAAAACCGCACGCCGTCTCGGGTCTACAGACGCCGGGGTGTAAGGTTACCCATCGGAAGGATATCCCTCGCACCCCGACTGACCGTGGGCCATCTCCGGTTTCGAGATGGCCCCTCGGGTTTGGGAACCACGGTGTCCCCGTCTTGCCCCGGTTTGGGGGAGGGGCGCTAGTCGCCCCACCGACATAAGTACCTCCACTGTACGGTGTAGTAGTAGTAGTAACGGTGGGGACAATTCTAAAAAATCAAACATCAGGTAAATCGGTCCATCCGATTTCGACTTATAAACGGTATCACTAACATGACTTTGTTTTATATGTACTTATATAATATTTAAACCTCTTATATAAATTTATACCAATTTTCAGAAAAAAAACAACATAATATCCTTTTTTTCTCGTGTGGGAATTCCCGAGGATAACCCAGGGCCAACGCAGGAGGTTATGTCGGACTTGAACCGACTAAAACCGGCACCGTCTCGGGTCTTCAAATGCCGGGGTTCAATAATATATCCTAATATAATATTTGGTGCATTTTGAATATCGAACCATGTATGTTTAACCTAAAATATTTTGCAGCTAAGGTAAATCTTACTGTATACTTGGCCATAAAGCCCAAAGGACAGCCCAAATATATCAATAAAATACACTTACTCCAGACGAGACTTAATTAATTAATAAAACAACCTTCAGGAGTGGGTCATTCCGCCGCAGAGAATTTTAATAGCGCGATTAAAAATTACATCTATCAGGACTTAATGAAATTCAATGGCTATAATTACAAACTTAACACTTATGCTGCCACAGCAGATCTTGGTCATCATTGCTAGTGACTCGGCCTCTTAAAAAGCGCATGCGAAATATGTTTCTCATCATTCTGCCACTTAGCCTAACCCGGTAGGGTTCACCCTTCGTGTCGAAGGGACATAAAACCCTATTGCGTCAATAAATGAGAATTAGAAGAATAAAATATCGACATAATAAAGCATTCAGTGCACGATTCCTCTGAAATATATTTTAATAATATTATTAGCCTGTAAGTTTCCAATAACACAGAAATGTAATGCCTAAAACGAGTGCTTAGCCAGCCATCGAGTACTGACGTGATTTTATGTAATATTTCTAAATATTTTAATTGTGTTTGAGCATGTACGGACTATGTGTAGACCTAAATTATGGAAAATATTTTATTCCTAAAATATATGAAAATAATTAACCTTAGACCTAAATAGAACTTCATATTTTTTTCAGTTCCTAGCTATGGTAGATACAGAACGTATGGCAACTCAAACGGTAAATTGAAAAGTAACAGGCGTTCAATAGTGCTTTGATATAGCACTATTGCTATATCTATTGAATCAGAAAGATATTTTCAATGTATCTACTAGCGTGCCACAGGAACCTATTATCAGTTCTTTTCTTTGGTTAATCTATAATATAACTTACAAAACAAACAGGAATTAGTGGTAGAGTCAAGCAACAGTAATTTTGGCCGTTGCATGAATGGGCCGACTCGACCGGGGAAGCACCATCCTCTCACAGAATATCGACGCCAAGTAACAGTATTTGAACTGTTGCGTTCCGTTTGGTGAGTGAGAGTGTCGGAGCCCAAACTCCTTTCCCATCCCCTTCCAAACTCCTTTCCCATCCCCTCCCAAACTTCTTTTAATAAATTTTAATTATCACTCGCTTAATAATGTGCACGGTAGATGGTAATAGGCTCGCCCCCTATTGGGACCCTAACACAACTGGCGAATCGTGGGTATGTAATACACCTCTGCCTACCGGGGATACAGGCGTGAAGTTATGTTATGTTAAATGTATGACACAGGTAATTGGGTCTTAGCAATCAAGGCATATTCATAAATCTCATTTAGATAGTAAAACAAAACAGAGCCAGAATAGATAGCGTGACATGTCTCGCTGCGTTGAGTAACCTTTACATTATCCCTGACACGCTCATGCCGATAAAAATGCAAAATAACCGTATTAAAATTATATCAGTAGCAGTTGTGGTCTGAATAAAACTATTTCAATTGAGATGAAAAGATGGGTGCTCATTTGAATGAGCAAAATTGTTTTATTAACAGGTGTTGAATCGTTTTATTTTTGTAACACTTGTTAGAAATTAAGCACACAATCTAACTAATGGTAACGGTTACTGAGATTTATAAAAGCCATCAACACCATAAGCGTGTTTCGTACTTCGTCACCTGCAGAGGTGAAGGTGGAAAGGAAAATAAGGGTGCAAAAAATAGAGGGCCCTTTCATAAATCATGGCACTGCCAGTGTACCTACTAATTCCTAATGTTATCAGCATTGTTTGTGAGAGGAGTATTTTTGGGAGGGTATTGTGATGTTGTCATGTATACCTAGTCATAAAATCCAGTATCCCTTAACAGCAGTAACTTGTGTACATTTAGATATTTGTATTGTGTGAAAACGTATCCTAGCTTTTCGTAGAATCCTCGTAGGAATGTGTCTCAAAATGTTCCAGTAACTCACTGGAATATTTTGAGACATTCCTACGAGGATTCTATTCAAAGGATACTTTTCAAAGTAATTTTATAGAATAGGAGGTAATAGCAGGCGTATTTACAAATGCCTCTTTAGCCAAGCACTTGCATAGTCTTGAGCTAAAGAGGGTTTCGGGCGGACAAATTGTGAAAACGATCCACGTATCCTTCTTTCGCCAATACACACAAAACATACTGAGCGATCAAAGTAAGCTCGTGGACATTGCACACCTTGACATAGATAGATATAGGTTAAAAAGGGTAAGGGCTATACTTAACAACATACGTTAAAATTTCAACATAAAAACCATTTTAATTACGGTAAATAGTCAAAATTATCAGTTGCGGAGCGACGCATGATGCAATAAGCGACAGGGACATGCTTGTCCACATGGTCCACAGGTCCACATGGTGTCCGTGTTGGGCTAAAAAAGGATACGTGGCTCGTTTTCACAATTTGTTCGCCCAAAACCCAACACTATGCAATTTTTGGGTTAAAGATACATCTGTAAACACACTAATTACCGTAAGCTAAACTCTATCAGTTGCTTGGCACTTATAGAACTGTGTGTTACAATGAAAATATACGCAAATGATAAAAATCGCATGAAAAGCTTACTAAATTATTATTTTGGTTTCGGACACGATAACGGGTATATCAATAGATAGCCTCATAGTCAATATAGAGTGAACAAAAATACGTAGTTGTTTTATTTAAAGCCAAAATAAAAGAATGTTACAACGACGAAACAAATGATGTCAAGTAGTCAATCAATAAACAGTGACTAAATGTGAAAACAATTTGCATTTTTCACAGCTGTTCGCGTTGGAAATAACCATTCTCCATACTGTTTACCCACTCCGTATTCGACACTTGATGATTACTCTTAATATGTAATAGTTAAAAAAAATTACAATTATTTAACCAACGGACAAAGTAGAAATCGAAACACCATTATTTTAAACTTAGTTTAGTTTACTAAAAATCATAGGGGATATCAGATCTTTTCTACATTAATTACTCTCTAGATTACCTTACGGATGAACATCTGCATTGGTTTTGCATTGGTTTTTTGCACTTTACTGTGACGTCTTGAGGCTTGATCGTCTGTTTTTCGAGAACACTGCATACCTGTAAAGGAGAATAAAACAGCTGTTTAATTCCGTTAAGAGAACAATCTGGTTAATGTCTATACTTAAATCTTACATTATAAGTCTGTCATCATTCTGTGGACGCGATAGTTTGTTAACTATAGCTCGCTATATCACCTCAGTTGACTGCTTCAGCTTAATTCATACTGTTTGTCTGATGAAAGAGTTTTAAGAATGTATGAGTGTATAATTGACAATTTAAGAGTAAAGTTCAGTAAGTTTGGAATTATATAAATACGAGTACCTATAATATTACTCGTATATTTGAGACCTAAGCTGTTCTTTTTTTTAATGGTTTTAGATAACTTGCCATGTTTGTTTATTTTTCTATAGTTATAATAATGTAGTATTCGCAGAGTAAAGAAGCTAGTTACTTTATAAGAGGAATTCATTGCCATCGAATTTTTAAACTTTAGTTTCATAAAAGAGGAAGTTTTTTAATTCGACTGCATCTTCTTTTTTATATATAATCATGATGATAAGCAGTTCCCTTAGCCTACGGACTACGAACTACCAATACTTGCAATACCAGTGTTGCTACTTTCGAACTACTACTTATAGAGGGCGGCTAATTATAAATTTCAAAACGAACAGATATCAGATTAATTATAATACTACTAATAAACTCATTTTGAGTCAGTCTACAAGCGGGAGCCATGTACGGAATTAGCATCAAATGAATAACTTTGTTTCAAAGTCACATGATAAATTATACATAAGACTCGATATGATATATTATATACGTATAGCTGATACATATTTGTTAATGACTTACAAATTGTGTTAATGGTTCCGATCGAAGCTCTATTCTCTATTAATTAGTCAGTATTCTCTATTAATATATCAGTACTTATTTGTTCATACTCAAATCCTCCTAATAAAAACCGGCCAAGTGCGAGTCGGACTCGCCCATGAAGGGTTCCGTAGCAGCAAGTAAATTTTTTATATTTGAGTTGTTTAAATGAAAGGTAAATTGCATTTTACGAATTAAGACGTATTAAAAAAAAACTACTCACTAGATCTGGTTCAAACCAATTATCGGTGGAAGTGTACATGGTAATGTATAACATATATTTTTTTTTAGTTTTATCACTCTCTTATCTTAGAAGTTACAGGGGGGGGGGGGGGGGGACATATTTTACCACTTTGGAAGTGTCTTTCGCGCAAACTATTCAGTTTAGAAAAAAATGATATTAGAAACCTCAATATCATTTTTGAAGACCTATCCATTGAATATAGGTTTGACGAAAAAAATTTTTTTGTGTTTCAGTTCTAAGTACCCCCAAAATTTACTGTTTTTGTTTCTATTTTTTGTGTGAAAATCTTAATGCGGTTCACATAATACATCTACTTACCAAGTTTCAACAGCATAGTTCTTATAGTTTCGGAAAAAAAGTGGCTGTGACATACGGACGGACAGACAGGCAGACATGACGAATCTATAAGGGTTCCGTTTTTTGCCATTTGGCAACGGAACCCTAAAAAGGACCTAAGTTTCACCATATATAGCAACTTTCTACTCGTCGAACATTGGGTTTATTTGATACTTTGACATTTCTTTATTTTTATATCGTGCGGTTTTAGTCGGTTCAAGCCCGACATAACCGGGGTATCCGAAAAAAAAAGTTACGGCGTATGAAGACCCGAGACGGCGTGCGGTTTTAGTCGGTTCAAGCCCGACATAACCGCTCCCGCTGGGCGGCGGGGGGGTATCCGAAGGGATTTCCGCACGAAAAAGAAAAAAAAAGGTATTCAATTTCTTTGATAATTTATATGGCAGAAAAACGTTTTCCGGGACAGCTAGTAATTTATAAACTTGTCAAAGTGTTACGGTATCCATCAAGCACTTTCTCGTCTTGATAGGTCTTGATATTGTTTATTTCTCTCAACTTAAGTAAATTTTTAGTTCTCAAATTATACGGCATCATACTGAATACAAAGTTATGTTTTTGAAATCAAATCAAATCAAATATCTTTATTCATTATGTCACAAAGTTACACCATGACGATCAAGATCAATACATATTTCAACCTATGCATTGAATGAAGTTATGTGTGATAGTTAACTGTGTCACTGTCTCATTTTTAGGGTTCCATACCCAAAGGGTAAAACGGGTTATGAATGAAAAGTAATTACAATGGATTTTCCATTTTCAATTTAAAATCTGAATCAATAAAAGCTTTGGCGTTTATTTAATTAAACTAAAAGTAGCAATATATAGCCTTTAGTTTTAAGTAAACGAAAAAGTTTAATTAAATCGCACATTAATTGGATTTCAGCTCAGGAGATAAAATATTATATTTTAATTACTTACTGTATTTTAGCAAAGATAGTTTTCTTAGCTTAGCTCGTAGAGGAATATAGGTCAAAGATACTTACTATTACTTATACTAAGAAAAGTCTTCGTTATTTGTAGAAGTCGGTAGATTTCTTTTATAAAAATGCCAACAACTTCGATAACAATACCCAATTATATTTTAAATGAACAGCCACAACTAATGTATAGTAAATAACAATGTATAATAGTAAATATAGATATTCCGGTCTACAATGATATGAAGCTGTGAAAAAATAAAACTTCTAAGTCAATACAATCAAAAATAAAACTTCTAAGTCGATACATAAGCATGTAGCAAATTTAACCTAATGCATCTGCATCAAAACCTATGAGGCACTTCCCGTTGAGCAAGAATCATGAAAGGTAAGAAGCAAGGTCTAGGGAAAGTAAAGGGAAAAGTCCGAAAACCGTAAATGACGATGTTACCATCATAAAAAATATTTCCATTTGTCTGTCTATCAAGACCTTTAACTCAAGAACACATGGAGGTATTAAGTTAAGTAAATACCAAATACGCTAGACTGCAACCCCTTGAAGCTGTGAAAGTATCAACCTTCTATATCAACACCATCAAAATATATCGATATTTATGCAGCATATTTAGACACAACATTAAGGACGTCTCGCAATCCAGTTTTGTACGGAACCCTAAGTGCGCGAGTTCGACTCGCACTTGACCGGTTTGTAAAATTAATCAAAGGTTACAACTGTTTTTTATTCATTTTCTTATCCTTTTTAAATAATTTGTTACAAAACTAAATATACTATTCAGTAGAACTATTTCCTTGCTATGAACTTCGCTATATTTTGTAGTTGATCGCTTAGCTGTCACATACATAATCAGTGTGTAGCAAAATTTAAAAAAAACAACGGATAAACATATAACTTAGCAATTTATTATGACATTACTGTTGCTGTCCTGAAACCATAAATCTTGCAAAGTGTGTGTAGATTTACAAAATAAGTGACTGCTGCCTTCGGCTCCATCCACTCACTTTATGTTGGAAAATTGATATTTTTCGAGATGGAAAGTATTCCATGTTCTTTTAGGCTATTTTATTAGCTTTATACCAAAACTTAACAAGATCGATTTAGTGATCTAGGCATTAGACAACCGACAGACACGGTTACTTTCGTATTCATAATATTAATATGGAAGTACACAAGGACACCGAGTTTAAGCCTTACTTAGAAACATCTTTTCTTTAAAATAAATCTATCTCACAGCGAATAACACAAACCGTTTCGAAGCGTAATAAAACTTTGCAACTATAGCTGTATAAAATATAACAAATCCGATACAAGCTCCCAAATCCCGACCTTCAGGCGAACGGACGCTAGAGTTTTAAATGCTCTCTATGGGTAAGTTTCGCAACCAGTTGGAAACTCTTTTATTTTTTACAATCAAAGTATGGAGTTGGTTCAACTTGGACATGTTTTTCTGTCTAGTTGGAAATTATTATGCAATCGGTAAAGTTTACAAGCAATCCTTTGTTTACTAGCTTAGTGACGGAATCAAATTAAACTATTTCAAACAGTTCTGGATTAGTAGTAATATTTTGGCAATATTTATTCATTTATTCAGTTAACGTCGTCTAGTTTACCTAAATAGACAGACAATAAAGAAGCCCTCTGTTAAAAATAAACCAGAAGGACTAGGCAGATCAAATTGGTACCTGAGGTACAGGTTGAAGACTAAGATCAAGAAATATGAACTAGAAGGCGATGGCGGCTTAACTTTCCTGCCAATAAAATGGATTAAGAAATAGTAAGTCTTATCTTACCTGAAGATCAGTGGGTAATCTAAACTGGATTTTAATTATAAGTTCGAAGTTGGAGAAACTATCTGGTTTGACTTCGAGATAACCATTTCAGCGTGCTCAAAGCGAAACTCGGTAAAGCACACAAATGAAATAAAAAGTCTGGACAAATTACACAAAGAAATTCACTATCCATGCAATCATAATAGCAAAAACATCATTAAAAGCGTTATCTATTTCACAATCTCATAAACGGCAGTAGTAAATCGAATATTTAAAATTACCTTCATCGAAAGATTATAGTAGACAAAACATTGAACATGCTATTGTAAAAACCTGTTAATCAATTGCAGTCATAATATTCAGATCAATGAAATTCATTCAACTCACAAAACATATCCACAAAGACAAAACAGCAACAATAGTTGGCATGCGGTCACATAATACGATAGCTTATCGTTTGACCTGTTGCTAATGGCGACTTGAACACAGAACTTACATTTATATCACAATGATACAGTAATGTAATGACATGTTCTTTGGTGAAAAATTGAGAAAAATACGAAATGTGAAAGTTTATTTCTTTGACCTCTTATGTTAAGTTCCTCTTCTGCACCTAAACGCCAATCCTGACTGCATACAAAGCATAAGGAAGCAACTGCCGTCTGACCACCCAACCTCGAAAGGGAAGCCTGTACCAGACCATCGTCCGTCAATCAGCAGGTATGCCGGCTTGCAGGTGAGGTTGACTTAGGCTCCAAATGTCTTGGTGAAGCCTAAACACCCAGTTAGCAAAACGTGAAGACATAGGGCATTCGCTGGCTAAAAATCAACAAATGCTTACTCATAAACTTGTAAAGACTAAGAGACGCTAATATTTGTTTATTATTATATATGTATATTAATTTTTAAAATTTCGTATTCCATGATATACAATCCACCTGGTGGATGGTATGTATATACCTATACATGATCGCGTTAATTCCCGTTAAAATATTGTATATTACATATATTGGTGCTTCTTTCTAAATTCCAAACTTGATACAGCGTCATCCTCGTATTTAATACCAACACTATTATGGATCGATGCCCAGAATCCCACAAATAGCTTGCACTTGAACTAGAACCACTAGAACTACAGATATCAGGTATACAAACCCTACCGACAAATAATGTACCGCAATGCCGTCTTCTATTATTTCTAGAATATTCGTAGGACAATGTGGTATGTTGAGCCATAAATCGCGTGGATTAACATTTTGTTTTGTTTTTATTTATGGTGTGTATAAACGTACAATAGCGTCTTATTAACATAACTTAAAAAAATAATAGATTGTATTTGGTATTTTTAATTTAATGGTAACTTTAGATCGGGTTTTTATTTCTTGCTAACTATATTTCACTGTTTTACTTGAGTAAATGTTCAACTTCTAAAGGTTTATTGTATACCTATATACTGGAAACAATTTGTCTGTATAGTTCCTTTAGTTTCTTCAGAGGAACTCTTGATATAACACAGTACGACTTTTGCTTGTGACGCCTTGCATAGAGAAGTATCAAACTCTAATAATATAGGTATAATTATTCACCAGCTATATTTTTATGTCATTACCATCTACCGCTAATGTTGCCATAAGCCTGTCACTTTTTCGTAGGTTGTATGTCTATTATCATTATAGAGAACAGCTCTATCCCTTAGTTTCTTTGTACAATACTTATTAGAAGACACGGTTGAACCATTATAACATATAAATTAACTTCACAGAAATGTAATACTGACTAAAACCAACAATCCCAAATTACAATGTAAACGTTTACTTGTAAATACTACCACGGCACGCAATTCAGAATTCAAATAAGGTCAAGTTTATTACGAAATAGTGATTCATAATCGAAATTTGGTATAAGAATATCGTCAACTGTACATAGTGTTTCAATATTAGCGCAAGCGTTAGAAAGTAAAATGTTTTAATTCATACTGTAGCTTCATAATTCTCAAAAAATTGTAGTGCTATTTGCTGGTTCGATTATTATTTCACAGGGCAATATAACATTTTTATCGCATAAAGTCGCAGTAAAACCATAGGTGGTGTTTTGTCATATAGCTAATGATCCGTGATATCTTGGGCCTCAGGTTCTCATTCTATCACTTCCATTTGCTTCAAGAAACTGCCCGCATCGATGTCGGGCTCCATTGCCTCACGACAGCCATCGGTGTAAGGAATGATTCACTTCATGCCCACGCTGAATAGGTAAATATACTATTATAAATGTTGACAATATTGATAACAGCCTAAAACTTAATTGAAATGGCTTATACTTAAACAAATCCGTACAATATATTAAATTAAAACATGATTTCTTGAAAAAATCTGTAAAAATGAACTAACGATAGCTGTTTAAAAGTTAGTTCATTACTTTGAACATACTATATAATTCTGAATTTGTTTACTTAAATTTCGCAACTGAAAAGACAGTTTTGATCAAGACCTTACAAACTATCGTATGTACGCCAACCCTACTACCTATCTCATTAGTTTCAAAACAGCTCATGATGTGTAAGAACATTACAGCATTAGCATTTGCTCGGGCCAGATGAAGCGAGGCCTTGTCAGAATGAGTGTTGACTTAACAAATACGAAATACTGCTCAACCGATCTAATTAGCGCTTAACTATGTGCTCAGTGAAGCATTCAACTAACGCTGGGGGCGTATTGTATATGTCTGATTTGACTAAAAGATATGGCATAAATATTAATTTAATTTTAATCAGTTAAAGTAAGGAAAAAGAAACAAAAATGTATTTATTCTAGGAAATACACCCATTTACAATATACGTATAACCGCGGTAGCCTAGTGGTATGGGTAATGGACTGCTGAGACGATGTCTCAGGTCGATCCCAGGTTTTACCATGGCACACACCAATGAGTTTTCGATGCTTTTCGAAGTTATGTTTGTATTTATCGCAGGTTTATTATTAAGTGCCCGCTTAATGGCAATAGGCTCGCCACCTATTACATTGGGACCTAAACATAAACTGGCGAAATGAGGGTGCTAGCACCTCTGCCTACCCCTTCGGGGATATAGGCGTGAGTTTATGTTATATTATGTTATGTTTTTAATACGTATATTATAAATAAGTCATTGACAATGACTTATTTATATCCACTATTGAAATACCATATCATGTTTATCTTTATTTCAATATTTAAACTGTTTAGATATACTATACTGATATAAATTTGCGTGTGCTCATAAATTCCTGGATTCAATTCTCCGATGAATGTACTATGGAGTCCCTTCTACTATTCTTCCATTATTGGTTACTCTTAGCTTTTACCGGAGCAACTGCCGCCTGACCCTCCGAATACCAGACTCTGGAAACCCATGTGGTAGGTGGCAATAGACTCAATCCTATCACGAGGGACGAAATAAATAAACACAACAAATGTCTAAAACAATTTTTTTACACTGCCTACAATATGCAGTTCTTCTAAAAGGGCAAAGGGTTTTATGGAGTGCAATGTCGACGTGACGAGTGAATGACGACCTCTGTGTCGTAGCGGTAGTGCATTCGACTGCTAAGCCAAAGGTTGCGGGTTCGATTCTTGCTCAGTGCAAATATGTATATTTGCATTTGTCTGGGTGTTTCTATGTATAATATGTATTTATTTACAAAAAAAAAGTATTTAAGTATGTTTATCCGCATTCAAGAACCCATATGACAAGCTCTGCTTAGTTTGGGTCTAGATGGCGTTGTGTACTTTGTCCTACAATATTTATTTATTTAATATAATATGTGCGTTAAACCCTAAAATTAAAATCGTCTATAGCTAACCTTGACTGCTTTCTATTAGATCGGTTATAATTATGTTTGTCTGCTATCGTAGTAGTACCTTTTTTGTTTTTATTTTAGTGCGGAAATCCCTTCGGATACCCCCCCGCCGGCCAAAACACAGCATCGAGCAACGAATATTGTTTTCCAATATGGCACTAATTCGTTTTTCAAATTTTGAGTCCTTTAATTGTATGTTTTTAATTTCTACAATACAAAGAAACTCCTTAGATTACCACATAAAGTATATGGCAGGGGGTTATATTAATCATTCGTAACGTGTCGCCTGTGATATAAATTTCATTTTCTATTCAATTTGCTTATACCATCTAATATAGAAAGTAGAATCACAAGATAAAGCTTCATTCGGGTCTCTAACGATTCGAACGTTAACCTCCTTTTCCTCGGCAATATCCTTTCATTATGAATACTGATTAGGCGCTTTTCAATTCTCTCCTATCTTATATAGGAAAATTTGGGCACCTTTTTGATAGATGAAACTGTTATAAAAGTCTTTGATTATATATAATCTTCTTTATATCTTCTTTATATATAAAAATGAATTGCTGTTCGTTAGTCTCGCTAAAACTCGGAAACGGCTGGACCGATTTGGCTAATTTTGGTTTTGAATTATTTGTGGAGGTCCAGAGAAGGATTAAAAGGTGAATAAATATGGAAGTTGTTATCGATTGAGGCAGTACGAAGTCTGCCGGGTCAGCTAGTCAAAGATAAAAGTATACAGATTTTCATTCTTTTAGATGACAATTGAATAAATTGAATAACACATAATTGTGAAATTATGTGTTATCAAAAAATAGATGATTTTTAATGACTAGCAATATCAAAAGATTGAACTTATGCGTTATTCTAAAGTTTCAAATAGCCTTCTTCTTTTAATGAATGGCTTCTGCAATCGAAAGAATCACCGCAATTTCGCTAATCTCAAGTAGTCCCATAAAATATAATCCCGTCCTAGATGTTCTCTTTTTCCGATCTAAAATCTATAGGCAAAGTAAGCATACTAATTGCTTAAAAAATTAATTGAATAAATGTGGCGGAGTCATCAAGAAACAATGTTTAAAAATGATTAAAAAGTCATTCATTGTTTCCGTAGTTCGCAAGAATTACGGTAGATGGCTCCAGCGTCGCATTGAGACGTAGATAATATATTGGAGAATTTCGAATATCTGGGACGTGTCTAGGTGGGTCAGTTGGTCAGAGATTTTATATGTCTAAATGTATAAAATATAATAGATATAAATTTATTAATGGCGGAGATGCCAATTTTATGCTTTTCAAGAATTTCTAACAGGGCCGCTTTAGTCATGCCAGTAAATTGATTTTTAGATTTCGTTAGATTATAGGATTTTTCAAATCTTATTATTGAAGATTTGTGTATTGGAAATAGGCATCACACAGAAAATCTAACTTCATATCACTGTACCAAAACGATTCATTTCATTGGTCAAACAGACTTAAGTGGTACAAATCTGCAGAGCCGTGGTGAGGAGCAGGAGACGGTATGGGTAATTTAAAAAATTACTTTAAACAATTTATTTTGAAGTTGTATCCAACAAAGCTTATCTTATAAACATTAAATTTGAGAATACAAAGTACCTATGTTAACCCATCAGCAACTGTTACTACAACTATCTATCAGTGGTGAAGGGTAATTATTATCAAAAGGTAAAGCACAATGCGATTGTTAAAGTTAGTAGTCTAGATATTTTTACGTAATTAACTAGTTAAATCTATTTTATGAGCGAGATAGAGCTTTCTAGTTCAAATTTGAGCTATATTTTAAGGGGGGATCTACCATTTTTGTACAATATACACACAAACAAATCCTGGCCATTACACTACCGACGTGAACCCACTCCTAACACAAGCAATTTAGCTTAGCTGGAGGGGTTAGGGGGGATATTAGCAATTTCGGTTACTAATATTCTTTTTAAAAAAAAACTGCTAATTATGTTTAAGTTCCTTATGATGTAATATTATTTAGATACGAAAAAGACCACGGATTCATTTCATTATTAAGGTTGTTAAGGTTTTACATTGAATTTAATTAATAATAAGAAGTATTTAATAACCCCAGCATACCGTTTCATACAAGATTGCTGAAGCGTTAGAATGTTCCAAATTCAAAAGTAAAGTAGGTTTATTTCTGTTTCAAAAAGCCTTATCTAAATTGCTAATTTGACTTGAAAATTAAATCTCTTATCTGTCATGTGGTCTCTTTCAATTAGTATATTTTACACTTTCCTATTATTGCTTACTACCATTAGTTTACATAAATATACACATTACAATAAACCATTGCAAACATTTATGTTAACTTAGTCTGCAGTTTGCTTGCATTACGGAAACTGAACCATTCCATGAGTCCGGTATTGAAAGCCAATGTAACCAAACACAGCTCTAAATTTAAGCAGTATGATTCTACCACTGAGAAACTAGATGCTCTTGTTCTTCTTTTTAATGCTGATAGAAGTAGCGGTAGCATGCAAAACTTGGTAGATAAACAACAAGGAATCTGTAAAAATTCGATATATTTAAGCAAATTAACAAATGAGAGAATTAACTAATTAGAGTTTTACCGCAACCTCGTTCGAGACCAAAATTATCAATTAATATTCCATTAGAGCCAATAAACTGCAATTAATCGCATTCTGTATCGTAAAGGTTCATTGCAAAGATGGTTGCTCATGCAAGCGCTAGTTTGCGTCCTGAGTGCCGGCGCACCGCGGAGCGGATGGCGGAGCGGATTGCCGCGGATACCTTTTTTTTTTCGTGCGGAAATCCCTTCGGATACCCCCCCCCCCCCGCCGGCCATCGGTGGTGGTTAAGTCGGGCTTGAACCGACTAAAACCGCACGCCGTCTCCGGTCTTAAGACGCCGGGGTGCAAGGTTGCCCATAGAGCGTTTCCCTCGCACCCCGACTGACCCTGGGCTATCTCCGTTTTCGAGAGGGCCCCCTCGGGTTTGGGAACCACGGAGAGAGGGAGAGGGAGAGGCGCTAGTCGCCCCACCGTCCCGGCCTTCTTTTGCGGGGGTGACAGGCGGCCTCACCTACCACCCCCAGGCCTGCGCTCATGGAGGACAGAGGTCGTTAAGCGACCTCCGGGGGCCGGGAGAGTTCTAAATCTCTCCCGGGCGCGCTCCGCACCATTGCCGCAATCATGCTGCCGAGCAAGAGGATTCTCACCCCGATGGCTGCCACGAGATCACGGCTCGGCGCCTCCCACACTGGGCAGTCCGCCAGCGTGTGCAGCCCTGAGTCCTCGCTCGCGTCGCAGTGATGACAGTTAGGCATTGGCTCCTTCGGGGTGCGAGGGATATGCTCTATGGGCAACCTTTCACCCTGGCGTCTGTAGACCCAAGACGGCGTGCGGTTTTAGTCGGTTCAAGCCCGACATAACCGCGCCCGCTGGCACGCGGGAGGGTATCCGAAGGAATATCCGCACGAAAAAATAAAATAAAAAGGCATTGGCTCCTTCCTGATCCGATGCAGGTGGTCCCCGATGCTCCTTCCCAGAGATCACCTGCGTCAGTCGGTACGAGAGGCTTCCGTGTCGCCTCTCTAGCTAATCCTCCATGATGGGCCTTACCGCCGCTATTGCGGCGTGCCCTGCGCGGTTTAGGAAGGGAACTCTAATTGAAAAAAAAAAAAATTGGTACTCAGTATACATAATCTATTAAATCTCCAATGGTGTAAGAAAAAAAAGAAAGGACGAAATTATATCTTAAGAAAAAATAAACGTGAAATTTGTTATTTGAGGAATTCACAATACCCGGATTTTTTTTACAATATATTTGAATGACCACTACATTCGACTACTTTTTCACAAACTTTTATTTAACTTGCACTGTTCGTATGTATGTTGTCCGTGAATATTTAAAACCATTATTCGACCATTTATTGACATCCGATTGAGTTGAAATTTTGCAGACATTAGTTCGTGTTTGCTTTCAGTATCAATTTATCAAATAGTGGTCTGAACATCGTTTTGGTCCCTCAAATTTTTGTCATTTTCAGCCTTAAGTTTCTTCGTTTCCTTTCTCTCATTTTCTTCTTTTCCCGCCGCGTAATTTTGACCAGTATCAGTGGCACATCACTTTAGAATAGCGACTCGGGTTTCTTTGACCAATCAAAGGAATGATTTTGATAATGGTACACATTTTGCTGCGATGTTATTAGTCAAAGTGGATCGAAAAAACTCGAGGGACACGAGTCTTCTCCTCCTGCAAAGGTTCCTAACGCGAGACACGTCTGATTTTGCATTTATTCATAGACAAAAATTAAGTTTATAACAGGACTCGTTTAAATAATGCGCAAATTTCGACATGCCGAGTTTTTTGAGCGATCATTACCTTTGGGGACAAGTACCTTTTTTTTTTTTTTTTTTGGGAAATACCTTCGGACGCCCCCCCCCCCCCGCCGGCCAGCGGGGGCGGTAATTTCGGGCTTGAACTGACTAAAACCGCACGCCGTCTCGGGTCTTAAGACGCCGGGGTGTAAGGTTACCTCCGGTTTCGAGATGGCCCCCTTACTTGCACTCCACTGTGCCATCTGCTAATCAGAGGGACACGCCTCGGTCGGAGTTGGCCGTAGGCAGCAGCGTCAGCGTCAGGGCACGCCGCAATAGCGGCGGTAAGGCCCATCATGGAGGATCGGCTAGAGAGGCGACACGGAAGCCTCTCGTACCGACTGACGCAGGTGATCTCCGGGAAGGGGTGCTTCGGGGACCACCTGCATCGGATCAGGAAGGAGCCAACGCCTGAGTGTCATCACTGTGACGCGAGCGAGGACTCAGGGCTGCACACGTGGGAGGTGCCGAGGCGTGATCTCGTGGCAGCCATCGGGGTGGGAGTCCTCTCGCTCGGCAGCATGATTGCGGCAATGGTGCGGAGCGAGAGCGCGTGGGCCGCCGCCACCTCCTTCTGCGAGCATGTTTTTGCTCGCGAAGGAGATGGTGGAGCGCGCCCGGGAGAGGTTCAGAACTCTCCCGGCCCGCCGAGCCCGCAACATGCTCGCCGCGCGTCGCAGGCAACTCAGGCGCCGGAGGTCGCTTAACGACCTCCGTTCTCCATGAGCGCAGGCCTGGGGGTGGCAGGTGAGGCCGCCTGTCACCCCAGCAGAAGCAGGCCGGGACGGTGGGGCGACTAGCGCCCCTCCCCCAAACCGGGGCAAGACGGGGACACCGTGGTTCCCAAACCCGAGGGGGCCATCTCGAAACTGGAGATGGCCCAGGGTCAGTCGGGGTGCGAGGGATATGCTCTATGGGCAACCTTACACCCCGGCGTCTGCAGACCCAAGACGGCGTGCGGTTTTAGTCGGTTCAAGCCCGACATAACCGCCCCCGCTGGCCGGCGGGGGGGTATCCGAGGGGATTTCCGCACGAAAAAAAAAAAAAAAAAAAAAGGCAGCAGCGTCTCTCCCGCCCTAGGAGAGAGGCGCTGCTGTCTCCGTTGCCCAGGGTGCACCGCGTAGAGGTCCCCAACCAAGCACCCCTGGCGACAAGTACCTTTTTTTTTTTTATTTATATTTTTTTTTTCGTGCGGAAATCCCCTCGGATACCCCCTCGCCGGCCAGCGGGGGCTGTTATGTCGGGCTTGAACCGACTAAAACCGAACGCTGTCTCGGGTCTGCAGACACCGGGGTGTAAGGTTGCCCATAGAGCATATCCCTCGCACCCCGACTGGCGACAAGTACCTTAGGCGTAAATCATACAGAAAAAAAATAAGGCATAAGGCATGGTCAAAGCAAAATCGTACGTATTGACACAAATTTGCTCGAAGATCGTGTTTTGCATAATTTACGCCTTGTCCTAATTTTTTTAAAGTTATGTACTAAGAGAAAGATATGATGCATTCATATTATGATTTTTATTCGATACTACTGGAGTTAGAGTTTGTCAAACGATTAGGAACTAAAAAAATACCAGTAGCTGACCCTCCGCAAAACTATTGCAGACAATTTTTAGGGATTTTCTTTAGAGAAGCCCTATTGCTATCGAGTTGTCGTCGACGTCGTCGTTGCCGTTTTGGGTATGAAGGAGATGAGCTATCGAGTTGCTGTTTTCGGTAATAGATTCGTGCTGGGGTGAACCATTGCAAGATAAAGAAAAAAAAAGAAATAAAGAAAATAAAAAAAGCCTTGTATTCGGCTGAGCTCGTCTCAAGAATTCAACTTGTTTACCTTAGTTTGTTTGTTTATTTGCATAAAACATGATTCATATTTATAGCACTTTTGTTTGACATTCTACTATAATTACATTTGTAAGATAATTATCACTTGCTTATATCTAATGGGTGAATGGGGTTCCATCAAAATCTTCGGAGCCCAAGCCAACCTCATCTACAAGGCTAATTGACGGACGAGGCTCTGTTGTAGGTTTTCTTCTCGGTGTTAGGGGGTAACACTGCTGTCACTTCCGTAATACACCTCTGCCTACCCCTTCGGGGATACAGGCGTGAAGTTATGTTATGTTAAATGAAATAATGACTGTAGGAGAGTGGACCCCGGGCTTCATAGGGCAAGTTTTGAGATGCTACCGGTATTGGCGCTGAATGAAAAAGAGAAGATTGCTTGCCTATATCCATTTCCCACTTGCAGATTACCATTATTTCATGCAAGTGAGATCACATGCATGTATTGCGACCCAGCCCCTTCAGTGAGCCGAAAAGAATATTAAACACGTTTAAAATTTATTTCATTCGAAAATCAACTCGCGTTTGACCGAACATAATAAACTTGCTATAGTTTACGTTATAGTGTTACTGGTACGGGGTTCGCTTATCTGTTATCAATGAGGCCATTTATATTGCCTAGGTACCCGCATGTTAGTCCAGTGACATTATAGTTATGAAAAACTATGCGTGATCATCAGGGTTTAGGCATTTTAGGAATTACGATATTTCATAATATATTTAAAAAGTATAAAAAGTAAAAGTAGTATATGCCGCGGTAGCCTAGTGGTATGGGTAATGGACTGCTGAGACGAGGTCTCGGGTTCGATCCCAGGTTTTACCATGGCACACACCAATGACTTTTCGATGCTTTTCGAAGTTATGTGTGTATTTATAGCAGGCTTATAAGTGCCCGGTTAATGGCAATAGGCTCGCCACCTATTACATTGGGACCTAAACATAAACTGGCGAAATGTGGGTGCTAGCACCTCTTGCCTACCCCTTCGGGGATATAGGCGTGAGTTTATGTTATGTTATGTTAAAAAGTACCTAAACTTAAATTTTCTGTTATTCACACTACTGAGGTCATTAACATACACACGGCAAGTGATGCTAGCCATGGCTATAAACAGGTCTATTATATTACACGTAAGAGACTCGCAACCAAATTAAAATAAGTTAAAATAAGCTGCGATGCTGTGTACACGGCACCGTGCTGCCATCGACCTGCTACACCATCACGCCATAGATGGTAGCGCAGTGTCGCGACCATGTACAAGTGAACTAATAGAATCACAGCTTTCACTATGAAATAGTGCTAAGTATTTGAAGTAGGTACCTTCAATACGTTCTCATCCTAGATTAGGATATGTCTAGGAAGATAGTGTGGCGACAACACATATACCCAGCGCCATCTAGCGACAGTAAGCCAACCAACTTCGATAACACAACAGAACTATCATCCTGTATCGTCCAAGTGAAGTTCCTGCGCTGCATACCATTATATACAACCTCCCAACGTCAACTGTTGGGCCACGGCCCGCCAAGTGTGATTACTTTGTCTGGACAGAGGATTCTTCCTTTGTGTCGGAAGAACATCACACGTGTTCTTATACGAAAGCATTCCATTTTGACGGCGTAGCGGTAGTGCATTCGAATGCAGGGGGGGGAATGACAGGGGGCGCGGGGTTCGATTCCCGCCCAGTGCAAATATTTGTATGAATGAATATGTCTATTTGCATTGATCTGGGTGTTTTTATGTATTATATGTATTTTATTACAAAAAAAAGTATACAAGTATGTTTATCCGCATTCTGGAACCCATAACACAAGCTAGTTAAATAATGCTTACTTTGGGTCTAGAAAGCGCTGTGTAGAATGTCGTAGAATATTTATTTATTTATTCCGTATATACACATCAGATCTTATCTTATTAGTAAATTTCCTTTTTAGGTTCCGTTACCAAATGGCAAAAACGGAACCTATATAGATTCGTCATGTCTGTCTGTCTGTCCGTCCATATGTCACAGCCACTTTTTTCCGAAACGATAAGAACTATGCTGCCTGCTGAGCTATACTGCCGAAAAATAGAAAAAAAACATTAAATTTTGGGGGCTCATACTTAGAACTGAAACTCAACTTTTTTTTTCATCAAACCCATACGTGTATGGTATGTATGGATAGGTCTTCAAAAATGACATTGAGGATTCTGATATCATATTTCTCTAAACTGAATAGTTTGCGAGAGAGACACTTGAAAAGGTCTGCCATCTCGACTGTGCAGCTGGGTTGCCAGTTTTCTGCATGAGCGCAGCATCCGAGTCCTTTGTGACGGCCGGGCTTCTGAGTTCATGCAGGTGAATGCTGGTGTGCCTCAGGGGTCCGTCTTATCGCCCACTCTCTTTCTTCTGCATATCAATGATATGCTGTGCGTGGGCAGCATACATTGCTATGCAGATGACAGTACTTTGCATGGGCGTTATCTCGGACATTCAGCGGCCAAGCAGACTGACATCGAGGAGAGAAGACGGCAACTTGTCATTGAGCTCGATCAGTACCTTGACCACATTTCCCAATGGGGATCTGAGAACCTGGTCGAGTTCAATGCCAAGAAAACACAGGCATGCGCGATTACAGCAAAGGTATCTCCTTTCCTTCCCCTCCCAACTCTTCGGAACACACCACTACCACTGCAGGACAGTATCAACATGCTCGGTATGGATGTTCGCTGCAAACTTAATAATAAAAATTACATTGAGAGCGTTAATAAAACAGCTTCTCGTAAACTCGGAGTGCTGAACAGGGTGAGGCGGTTATTCACGCCGGGGCAGCGGTGTCTTTTATATAAGACTCAAATTCGTCCCTGCGTGGAATACTGTTCTCACCTGTGGGATGGCTCCGCTCAGTACTTACTAGACGCTCTCGATAGATTGCAGCGACGGGCAGTCCGGATCATTGATTGAATGAGGTCTGAGGTCACCAGTTCTCTAGAATCTCTGCAGCTACGTAGAGATATAGCCTCCTTGGCAGTATTCTATCGCATATACCATGGTGAATGTTCCGATGAGTTATTCCAATTGATTCCTCCTTCTCCCTTCTTGTCCTGAACAACACGTGCAGGACTTAGGTGTCATCCTCATACAGTGCAATCGATACCATCGCGAACCAAGCGGTTTGGTGACTCCTTTTTTTGTCGGACCATAAAGCACTGGAACGCTTTACCCACTCACGTGTTCCCTTCTACCTACAATCCTAGGCTCTTTAAGCGGGGCGTGAAAAAACATCTGTTGAGGCCGTCTAGGTAGGGGCCACCATTCTAGGGGCAATCTCTAGAAATGGTGGCCACCACTTTTTGGACTTTACCTCAGCTTACCATCAGGCGGGGTGCAGTCAATTGGACGGACTAAATATAAAAAATTAATAAAAAAAGTGGTGAAATGTGTCCCCCCCCCCCCCCCCGTAACTTCTTAAATAAGAGAATGATAAAACAAAAAAATATATATGATGTTCATTACCATGTAAACTTCCACCAAAAATTGGTTTGAACGACATCTAGTAAGTAGTTTTTTTTTTCAATATAATCTATAATCGTAATTATAATAATCGGAAATTGTAGATTGTTACACAAGGGTTGAAAGTCATGGGGGCTTCCTTAAGGCGCGGCTGCAACTCCTGCAGCCCCGCGAGACCAGGTGCTTTAGGTGCCTGGCCGTGGGGCATGTGGGGGTGCAGTGCACAGCGGGAGACACCGTGGGGGATCGGTGCTTCCGCTGTACTCAGCCCGGGCACAAGGCCAGTGCTTGTGATGGTCCGCCACGCTGCTACAAATGCGTAGCGGAGGGCAAAGCGGCGGAGCACCGGGCGGACAGCAAAACCTGCGCCGCCTCGAGGCCAAAGCCCCGTTCGTCCGCGACAGGTAGCGGGGGTGCCGCTCAGGAGCGGCCACATACACGGTGGGATGCGGAAATGGTAGTCCAATAATGGACACACCAACCACTGCTCGGGTGCTCAGGATCTTCTGTACCAGAGCACCGTGCAGTGGTCTATCAATGTGGTCGTGGTCGCTGAGCCGTACTGGGTCCACCCCGGAAGCCCGGTGGACCTAGACGGCGTAGCGACCGCTTTCGGAGGTTCCGCCGCGGACACCTCGCACCTTGCACTCATTGCAGAGGCTGTGTCGCGGCGGACTATGAGGGCTTGGCTGTCGTGGCCGTCTACTTCTCGCCAAGCCTTGACCAGTACGACCTCGAGCTAAGGCTCGCTGAACTGGACATCGTTCTCGCGGCGTGCCGTCCTCGCCCTGTCTTGGTCCTGGGAGACTTCAACGCCTGGTCTCTGGCTTGGGGCTCCCGGGAAACCAACGAAAAGGGGCGAGTACTGGAGGACTGGGCCAACACCCGTGGTCTAGAGGTCCTCAACCGGGGGAGTGTCGCCACCTGGGAGCGGCGGGGGCTCAGTTCGGTCGTGGATGTTGCATTCTCGACCCCTGCTCTCGCCCGCCGCGTCCAGGGTTGGCGCGTGGTGGAGGAGGAGGAGACAAATTCCAAACCATTCGGTTCAACGTCTCCCCTCCACCTTACCTGCCACCGACTATCGCGAATCCCCCGGATCCACGTTGGGCGCTCAGACGCCTGGATCGGGAGGCTCTCCTGGTGGCATCAATAGTGCATGCCTGGATTCCGTCGCTAGCCAGACCTGCCGATGTCGACGCAGAGGCGGAATGGTTCAGGAGAGCCATGTCGCATATCTGCAATGCGGCGATGCCTAGGATTAAGCCCGGCCCGGCAAAGAAACAGGTGTACTGGTGGTCAGCGGAGATCGCACAGCTGCGAGCAGCGTGCGTGACCGCTCGCCGCCAGTACACCAGGTTTCGCCGGAGGCGTCGCCGCCCAGACGATGCGGCAGCCCGAGAGGCGGAGCTGTATGAGGCGTACAAGGGGGCCAAGAGGACACTCCAGAAAACCATTAAGCAGGCCAAACGGCGGGCCCGCGAAGAGCTACTGGAGTCTCTGGAGCAGAACCCATGGGGATGCTCTTACCTTGCGGTCAGGGGCAAAATCCGCCCAAGGGCGCCCCTACTGACCCAGAGTCTCCAGCCGGAGCGGCTGGAGGGGATACTGGGCTCCTTGTTCCCAGCGAGAGCGGAGGAGCATGTCCGTCCGCGTATGGCTCCGCCTCAGGCGCCTGACGCTGATAATAGCGAGAGCGATGTGCCCGAAGTCAGGGAGAGTGAACTGGGGGTAGCAGTGCTCCGGCTTAAAGCCCGGAAATGCACTGCCCCCGGACCCGACGGCATTCCAGGCCGAGCATGGGTCCTGGCCCTTGAGGAACTAGGGCCTCGACTGGTGGCGCTCCTTAGCGCATGCCTCGAAAGGGGCCAGTTTCTAAAGGCGTGGAAGACGGGAAAACTGGTCCTTATCCGGAAGGCGGGGCGGCCGGCGGATCAGCCTTCCTGTTACTGGCCGATCGTGTTGCTCGACGAGGTGTGCAAGCTCTTCGAGCGAATTATTGCAGAGCGCCTCGTCGAGCATCTTATGAACGTGGGGCCAGATCTGGCGGACAACCAGTTCGGTTTCCGCCGGGGGCGCTCCACCGTGGAAGCGATCATGCGCGTTAGGCGCCTGGCGGAGGAAGTAGTCCCGCAGGGTGGGGTGGTGGTGGCGGTGTCTCTGGACATCGCCAACGCCTTTAACACCCTACCCTGGAGCTGCGTTAGGGAGGCGCTCGCGTATCACGGTGTGCCTCGTTACCTCCGCCGCATTATCAAGGCATACCTATCCAAGAGGGCCATAGTTTACCCGAGCTGGCTAGGGCCAGGGCGGCGAAAAGTGTCGTGCGGTGTTCCGCAAGGGTCGGTCCTAGGGCCACTCCTGTGGAACATCGGATACGACTGGGTGCTGACCGGTACGTTGCTCCAGGGTGTCAGCATAGTCTGCTATACTGTCGACACCCTCGTTATGGCGCGGGGAGCAACGTACCGAAGCGCGGCACTGAAGGCCACGGCAGGGGTTGCTCAAGTCGTGGGTCGAATACGGCGGCTGGGACTCGAGGTGGCTCTCCACAAATCCGAGGCTATGTGTTTTCACGGGCCTCGGAGGGGGCCACCTGCGGTAACCAGCGTAACCGTAGGGGGCGTGAGCATCGGCATGGAGCCCACGATGAAGTACCTTGGGCTCGTACTCGATAGCCGATGTGACTTCGGACCTCATCTCCGAAGTCTGGTTCCGAAACTGAGGGGGGCTGCGGCCGCGTCATCGCGGCTGATGCCCAACGTTAAGGGACCCGACGCCCCCACTAGAAGACTGTACCTGGGGATCGTGCGAAGCATGGCCCCATACAGGGCCCCCGTATGGGCGGAGACTCTGGCGGCCCGCAACGTGGCTGCATTTAACAGCCCGTTAAAAGCGATGGCCGTCAGAGTCATCAGGGGGTATCGAACGATCTCCGTCGAGGCAGCATGTCTTCTAGCCGGGACCCCTCCATGGGACCTGGAAGCGAGAGCCCTTGCGCTGCTGTACCAGTGGCGCAAGGAGGCGCTGGAGCGGGGCCATAAACCGGAGCCCCGAGAAATCAGGGCTCAGCGGTCCCAGCTCCACCGGGAACTCATGGAGACATGGAGGGTGCGACTTGAGCACACAAGGTGGGGGCAATCCACCATTGCAGCGGTGAGACCGATCATGAAGGAGTGGTTGGAGAGGGACCGTGGGGACCTCTCCTACCGGATGTGCCTGATGGTTACCGGACACGGGTGTTTCGGTAAGTATCTGTGGCGCATCCACCGGGAGACAACGCCGCTGAGTTTGAATTGTTAGTTATTATTGATACGGGGATAGAACGAGAAAGAAAATCGGGAACGACATTATCGGAACCACGACGGTGTTTAATTTCAAAATTAAAACCAGACAACCTCACACCCCAGCGGGCTAGGCGGCCAGTTGGATTATTTAAGTTTAAAAACCATTTCAGGGAAGCATGATCTGTATAAATGACAAATTTTTGACCATTTTCTATGTAGCATCGCCAGTGTTCAACAGCTGATAAAACTGCGAGAGCCTCGCGCTCGGTAGCACTATAGTTACGCTCTTGAGGGTTTAGGGACTTACTCATGTAGGCGATTACTCGTTCTTCACCATTCAAATTCTGTATCAGCACTGCGCCAATACCAGTGTTGCTAGCGTCGGTGTATATTTCGAAAGGTTTTGAGTAATCTGGGCAAGAGAGTACTGTAGTGTTCGGACCTCGTTCGACACACTACGGTTCGTTTACCTGGCCATCATGTGTCAGAGTTTAAATAAAACTATTGTACCTTTTAAAATATTTAATTTAGGAACGTTATAAAACAATCGCGGCCAGGACATTCGGGATCTGAACGGGTCTAGTGGAGCCGTTCCGATTGAAGCTGAGAAAAGTATCCTGGGAAGAACCCCGCTTTAAGCCCTATCCTTGGGCCGAGTCCGCGTTATACGTCCCAGTTCGCTATTTAAAGTTAAAACAACCGCGTAAATCCCTAATAATATAAGTAGGAAGTGCGAGTGGTTAATAAATAAATAATATCTTCTCCTGTTAAAGTGTTATAATTTCGTCACTACATACACGCGTGGTACCCAAACCCCAGGTACCACAGCTTTGGAGGAGGCGCCGGTTTCCATAGAATTTGGTGGAGGAACGCCGGTTTCCACAGGAGGTGGAAACGCCAACATTCTGCAGTTGGCAGTGGATTGATCGACCCCGTACCTTGAGAAGGAAGACGTCGTGCAATATTGGATCGACGCCTTAAACAGATAACAAATTTGAATTTATTATATATATTGTATTACTACCATTAAGATGGCTGAATCAAAGAAATTTGGTGGCACTGACGGTGTCTCATTCCAAAGTTTTTTGAGAGACTTCAATGTCGTATCGCCATAAATAAATTTATGTTGGCTGACAAAGCCACAATATTAGCTGCCTACCTCGAGGGCGCAGCGTTACACTTTTACAAGTCGATTTTTAACGAAGAGTTAACTTTCGAACAAGTGTGCTCACTGTTAGAAGAAGAGTTTCCTTCCCATGGCGATGATTTAGAGTTGTTCTATTCAGCGTATCAAGCCAAAGAGGAGAACTTGGTCACCTATTGGTACAGATTGTGCAACTTGGCTAGTAAAGCTAAGGTAACCGATGATAAAAAGATAATAAGTAGATTTCTGAAGTCAATGTCGCCAAGATTTCGAAACATTTTAGCGGCAAGGGTGTACAGCGATAAAAAAGAACTCCGCGACGCGCTGTTGCAATTATCGGAAGTACAACCCGACTTGCAGGGGGATAGAACACAGAATTTACCTACGAACCCTCCACAAGGATATAACCGTCAAGTCGGATTCCATAACCGCTACGGGAATAGAGGAGACACGACATCTTACGATGCACGTCAAGCTCCGTCATCGTCGAGTCCACGGGATGAAGGGGACAATTTCCGCACTCCGAGATACAACCTAAGACCTCGGAACATTGCTAACACTAATGTTTTCCCCAGTAACCCGAATTCTTCGGGATCTAACAGAAGAGATACTCCAACTTCGAGCCGACAGTTTTTCCGGCCCCGAGAGAGAAATGTAATGAGCATGGAGCATACCGGGTCTGCGACTGCAGATCAGCGTTACAACGAAAGCAGTTTTCCTGATAAATATATTTGTTTTGTTATATTCGTGATGTTATAGCGTAGGAGTTAGGCAATTATTTTTTCGTCTGATGTTGAGAGTTATGATCTAAACTTTGTAAGAGAGTCAAATTGTTCTGGTCATGAGCGCCGACGATGGTTGAAAGTTAGTTTTCAATCAGACTCTTCTTTATGGAGTAAGGTTCTTTCTCTTTAATGTTGATTTAAAAATAATTTAGTAATGTGTAGGCGACATAGTGACTGCTTCACATGCATAATGTGTAAAGATAGATCACTTTATGTCATCTTTTGTTTCTTAGTTAGGTAGGTCTTAAAAGTACTCTGTTACTAAGTCCCTTCAGGGCAAACCTTAAAATGTGTCGTCAAATGACACCAAACTTTTCTTTGATGAGGCTGATTGTGGCCAGGCTTCTTTTAACCTGGGTTTTTGCCTGGCCAAGAATGAAGCAATTTTTCTTTGTTCGTGTTTTTCAGTATTTATTACAGTTTAATTGCTATAATTTGAGATTCTACTATCGTTTACTAATTATTACAAAGATTGCTTCGTTATTCCCATTGTAAGGGACAATTCGCATAACTTTTTTTTGTGTCCCAGATTTAGTTTACCTAGGGTTTCGCTGTAAGTGTCACATGAGGCCTTGGGCGTAGCTGATGTAGTGTTCGGACCTCGTTCGACACACTACGGTTCGTTTACCTGGCCATCATGTGTCAGAGTTTAAATAAAACTATTGTACCTTTTAAAATATTTAATTTAGGAACGTTATAAAATAATCGCGGCCTGGACATTCGGGATCTGAACGGGCCTAGTGGAGCCGTTCCGATTGAAGCTGAGAAAAGTATCCTGGGAAGAACCCCGCTTTAAGCCCTATCCTTGGGCCGAGTCCGCGTTATACGTCCCAGTTCGCTATTTAAAGTTAAAACAACCGCGTAAATCCCTAATAGTATAAGTAGGAAGTGCGAGTGGTTAATAAATAAATAATATCTTCTCTTCTTAAAGTGTTATAATTTCGTCACTACATACACGCGTGGTACCCAAACCCCAGGTACCACAGTACTGAGGCAGAGACCAAACAACCCTTAAGCTTTAGAAAAGCATCCTGAGCTTCCTTATCCCAAAGGAAGGGCGGAGCCTTCTTTCCCTGAGAAGTTAACTTATTCAACGGAGAGGTTAGCCTCTCCGTTGAATAAGTGCCTTAGGGCACTGAAATTAGGAATAAATCTGCGATACCACGAAGCTGCACCTAGGAAACGACGAACTTCTTTCCTATTAGTAGGTGAAGGATAGTTTTTTATAGCTTCCACTTTCTCGGGATCAGCATGTAGACCCTCTGCATCCACAACGTAGCCTAAATATTTAAGTTTTTCTCTAAAAAACTGACACTTTTTTAAATTAATAGTTAAGTTAGCATCTTTTAATTTTTTTAATATTAGCAAAAGAAGAGATATATGGTGGCTAAAGGAAGATGATATATAGACTATGTCGTCGACAAAAACAAAAACTCTGTTCTCAAATTCTGGACCACAAAACAGTTGATCAACCAAACGTTGCTGCGTACTCGGGCTTCCTGTAAGATCGAAGGCCATAGTTTTAAAATAGAAGGTACCTCGTGTGGGGATATAAAAAGCAGTCTTACAACGATCCTCTTTCTTGATAGGTATTTGCCAAAAGCTTTTAGATAAATCTAGACTAGATAAATATCTAGCATCTCTTAAATTGTCCAGAATTTCTGAAATATAAGGTAAGTTATATGCATCCTTCCTAGTGACTGAATTTTATTTACTACTATCAAGACAAAATCTCAGCTCGCCGTTTTTCTTGGGAGTCAGCAGAACAGGGGATGACCAAGGACTTTCAGTTGGTTCAACTACATCTTCTCGCAACATTTCGTCCAGCTGTTTGACAAGAATACGTTGTTTTTCAGGAGACATCCTATAGTAGCGTTGACGAACAGGAGCAGCGTCACCAGTGTCGATAGTGTGCTCTATCAAGGTAGTACGACCTAGACCACGTTCCTCATAAGAGATGTCATGGAACTGGGCAACGATGTTATCTGCTGTAACTCTCTGTTCAGAAGTAAGATGATCATACGACTGTAGGTGTTCCGTATGAACGGCAGTAAGTTCTCCCAACCGGGGATCATATTTGTCCAGCAACAAAATAGAATCTAAATGTTTGGGAAACAGACCAAACGACCTCCAAAAATCTATACCAAGAATTAAAGAATTAGTAATTTGTGGTACAATGTGAACATTCAAAGTTTTTATTTCATCCTGAAAGGAGATAGCTAAGGGAATAAAACCCAATGATTGTATTTTTTCACCACCTGCGGTGACTAAGTTTAAAGTTTGATTGTTAAGTTGAACTGAAGGTTCCAAAATTTTTTTGTGATAATTATTACCTAAAATTGTAATGCAAGAGCCAGTATCTAGCAAACCAGGTACATTAGTGTTTTAGTCGGTGCAAGCCCGACATAACCGCCCCCGCTGGCCAGCGGGGGGGTATCCGAGTATCGGAGTAACCAATATTAGTTTTTCTGCAGACTGTAGAAACTTTGTTAAATTGAGAAAATTTTGTAACAAAAGATAGCCAGTTTCCCAGTCCAGCCTATCAAAATTAGAGCTTCTACAATCTGAGTGACTTAGTTTTTTGAATTGTTACAAACAGGACACTCAGGCACACGGTAACCTTTCTTACCACATCTAAAACATACAATGAAGGTTTTGGTACATTTTCTTAGAAGATGGGAGTTGGTTCTGCAACGTGGGCAACTAAATTTGGGACCACTAGGTATTTGATCGACCGCACTAACCTGTACTTCTGTACTATTATTTGTATCATTGTTAGGTGGATTTTCAATGCTATTAGTGCTATGAACTGGTTGTCTATTGAAATTAGGTTTGCTAGGAAATTTATCCCATTTATAATATCTTTGTTTACTAAAAGAATTACTATTAAAATTTTGTTTAGAGCTAGACTGTTTCTGAAGTTTTTCTAGGAGGTTCATGGAATTGCTGAAGCCTAGACTGAATATTTTCGAAATTTTTACAAATCTTCTGCAGACTGGATATGTCTGTAATGCCAGCAGAAGAAGCAAGAGTACTAGCGTAACAGGGTGGGATATTATGTAATAGGATTTCTAATTTGTCTTCTTCGGTTAATGGTTTGTCTAACCGAGAGAACATACCATGCATGATGGAAATATAAATGGTTATGTTTTCCAATTCTCCCTGTGTACGCAATCTAATTTCTGACATTAATCTATAGTCATAATCACAAATGCTGAAATCCTGTTTCAACAGTTCAGCTATATCAGACCAAGTCTCAACTTTCGAGCTAATACATCTGAACCAATGAAGAGCATCATCAGTAAAAATCTCATAAGCAAAAGTGACCAACTTATCTTGAGGAATAGAGCGACTAAGAATGAATTCGTCAACCTATTGTATAAAAGCACGAACACAAGTCTTTCCAGAATACTTTAATTTGGAAAGCTCAGAGTAAACTTTCCTTTCACTCATGTCATTAACTGGAGTCAATGGCACTTGATCTAAATGAACAGAAGTTACACTGGTATTTTTATTTTCTCTCCCCTTTAATAATAACAATTCCTTGTATTGAAATTGGAAACTAGACATACAAGTTTGAAACAACTTGTCAATGTCTGGCAGTGTGTGGTCAACCCTATTAAGTCTATGATATATTTGGTTGAGTAATGTTTCAGTACGGGCCAATAAGTTCCTGTCGATACCACCTTTTAAAGTTTTAAGACTTACGTCTGCTTTAGATATAGAATCTGAAATACCTCTGAGATCATCGGCTGGTTCGAGGTGAGATGTTAAGATATCCTCCGGAGGATATAGTGGAGCTAATTTGCCTATTTGTTTTCTGAGCTCAACTACTGATTCAGAGCTAGTACTACCTCGAACGGCCACTTCATATTGAAGCTCGGCTTTTTGAAGTGAGAGGAACTTAATGGTATACGCGGACATAATGAGGTTGAGAATTAGAATTTACACACAGTGCACAAGAATATAATAGAATTTTATTGGCTTACCAGTGGTAATAAAAGTAAAATAAAGAAACAGTAACAATTGTCACTCCCTTATGGCTTGAAAGTTAAAGCCTTAAGGATTATAATTCCCAGTAGTACTAATACTGGTCTAATGCTATAAGCACTAGCAAAATAATAAGTGCTAAAAGTAAAGACACTTAAATTCTCAATAACTACAACATTTAAATATTGTTGTACTAAGTTATGCAATGTTTAACCACTGGTAAGTCCATAAAAGCAATTAAAAATTAAAAATTAATACTCACGGGCCGTCCTTCACATTAAAAACTGTAAAAAAACCGATTATTGGGCGCCATTTGTAACAGGGATAGTTAAATTTAAAGTAGATTATAAGTTACAAGTTATTAGAAGTTAATTGTTGGTTTGATATAAGGTTATAGCAAATTAAACATGAGACTAGTTTTACCTTTCATATATTAATTACTACACATTAAAAACTGTAAAAAAACCGATTATTGGGCGCCATTTGTAACAGGGATAGTTAAATTTAAAGTAGATTATAAGTTACAAGTTATTAGAAGTTAATTGTTGGTTTGATATAAGGTTATAGCAAATTAAACATGAGACTAGTTTTACCTTTCATATATTAAATATTATTATGAGTGATCTCAAGGGTGAGTACACATAGATTCAATTAAGATTTGAAGTTAAAGAAGGAATTGAAGGAAAGGAAAGGCGAAGACACGGCGCTCCACACGTTGGTGGAGTGCCCTGCGTGGGCGAGTCAACGCCGGGATCTCGTTGCGGTCCTGGGCGTGGACGTTCTCTCGTTGGAAAATATGGTGAGGGCCGTGGTCTCCGACGGGAGCAAGTGGCACGCCGCCGCCTCTTTCTGCAAGCAGGTAATGCGCGCGAAAGAGACGGCGGAGAGGGAGCGGGAGAGAACCCTGCACCCCGAGTTTCGCAGTCTGCGACGTGAACGCCGCAGACTCATCTACGCCCGGGACTACCGACCTCCATGATCGGGGCCTGAGGACGGCAGTAGGCGTTGGACGGCGCCGTCCTTACAGAAGCATGCCGTGGCCCTGCAACGGACACTTGGGGAGGACACCGTGCGGTTTTAGTCGAGACACGACATAACCACCCCCGCTCGCCAGCGGGGGGTTATCCGAAGGGATTTCCGCACGTAAAAAAAAAGGGTTGAATGTCAGCCATTTCACCCGAGATATTTCTTACGCGCCAATAGTTCGAGGGTGAAATGGTGACATTCACCCGAGGTAAACACTCTACTTTTCATTTCGACTACGTGAGGAAATTAAAATACTACACACACATTTAATGAAACAGGTCTAAATTGATTATCACTTAAAATTAGAAAAATTTGAAAATAGATTATTAACAACAGCTTTTGTCTGTTCTTAAATCTCATCGGGAGTTAAATTAATATCCATGTCACTGGAATCACTTTCCGAAACCATTTTTAACCGCAATTAACACAAGGTATGTATTCATATTGAATCTCGTTTTCCCACTAATTCTTTAGCAACTTAAATAGTTTTTTTCTAATACTGAATAAAAGTTATAATTCACGTACATATGTACTGCGAACATTAAAAAAGTTTTGAAAATCGAATCTATTAGTTACATTGTAATCGAGTTGGTCACGAGATGTACAATTTGGCGGCCAATTAAAAAAAAAGCATCATGATATCAAGGCATTATGACGTAATTAAATTATCATGGACTCCACGGCGAAACCTAAAATTCAAAAAAAAAAATCTTTCCACCCTAGGGATGAAATGCTACTTTCCACCCGGGTTCCAAAATTAAACTTTCCGAACAGGAGAGATGAAAACGCAATTTACCTTTCATTCAATCAACTGAAATATAAAATTTAAAAAAAAAGGATTATTATGTTACTTGCTGCTACGGAACCCTTCATGGACGAGTCCGACTAGCACTTGGCCGCTTCTTTTGTAAATAACAGTTTTCTCGTCTAAGAGAACGTAACGATTCCTTATTCAAATAAAAATAGTAGCGGGTAACCGACGATACAGAAGGAATTGCTTGTTCAAGCATAGTTGAAACGACCCGCTCTCAAAGTTGAAATTCTGTGGAAATTATATACTAAAATGCTTTAAACGATTCGCTTTATATACTTATTTGTAGGGTAAAGTAATAAAAATGAAATCCAGCGTACTCTGAAAGGTGAATTTAATGTGAAACTATTGCATGCATAATAATTTGGGAATAATTGTGAAAAGTTTATTGGAAAACTGGTCTTATACGGATGGTGGAGCGATTTTTCGATTTACTGCGACCTTAAGTGTTATACTGTGGTTTTAATATCCGTACACGAGTTACTCGGCATAATGCAACATGTTTCAGAACTTTACTAACATTCGTGCAGTCTGTACGGGAAAAAAGTAAGCAAAGAGCACTCATACATGATTTTACCCTCTGTCCACTAGGAACTACAGCCACGATGCACCAGTGGAGCAAACAGCACTTTGTGGTTCACTGTGATCCACGGTTGGATTGGAGTAGATCCTGTGGTACTTGCAACTGTTTTAGGATCCATTAGCCGCTACACTAGTGGATTGAACAGCACTGTTTGAGAAGATTCACCACTGACCAAAGTGGAGCCGATGTTACTTTAATGTCTATTCTGATCACTTAGGACAATGCGCTGTAATTTATGTGATTAAATTTATAATAATGCGCTGCGAATGTTAAATTACCAATTTTAGGTTACAGTCAAATTCTCACTAACAAATTGGGCTTCGTTGCCATCGATACATGAATTTGAATTTGAATTACACTGCGTAACATTAGTCAGTACCCAGCTTTACAGGGGAAAGCTACGTATTGACCACTCTTAATGGTTTTAAGATGCACCAATATATAGGGCAAGTCAAAAACAATGTTTAGGAGTTTGTATTGCAGACTACCTGCGCAGCGTTTCCACTTTGAATGATCTTCGAGACCCAAGCAAACCTGACCTGCAAGACGGTACACCTGCTGACTAACGATGGAATGAGACGAGACTCTAGTGCAGGTATTCCTATTGGGGTTGGGAGGTCAGGCGGTAGACGTTTCTGTCAGAACCATGATAATCCAAATCAAGAGAAAGAGCAGTTGACCGACCCCGGGCTCCAAAGTACAAGCTTTAGATGCCGGGGCCAACGCAGTGATGATGATAAGTCACAAACGCTTATACAGAGTGTTGCTGTAATGTACTTATTTGGTGTAATGCACGACGTAGTAGGTACTAACTGACTTAGTAAAAATACAAAAAAAAATAATTGTAAATCGTACCTATATAAAACGTAAGATAATGTAATCAGTATTTATTCCATAGGGGTACCTGCCAACTCACCGAAGCGGGATAAAACCCGACTCCAGCAGGCGAGGCTGCGGTGGCGGCCAAAGTCCGCCGGCAACCCTAGGGTTATCCTTTCGAGGGCTTACCCGGGGTGCCCGGCAATGGACACTTGGGGAGGACACCGTGCGGTTTTAGTCGATACACGACATAACCACCCCTGCTGGCCGGCGGGGGGGTATCCGAAGGGATTTCCGCACGTAAAAAAAAAAAGTGGGTGCAGATTACATCCACATTAATACCTCAGCTAGCAATCTAGATATTAATCATACTGATATATTTATAAGGAAAACTGGAATGTAATTGAAAAGGTGCTAAGGAAGGGATGAGTTCACTTTTCTGATCGTAAATAGATGGATACATAGAATACTCTTTATTGTACTCCACATATTACTTCACAAATCCTTACTAATATTATAAATGTGAAAGTAACTCTGTCTGTCTGTCTGTTACGCTTTCACGCCTAAACCACTGAACCAATTTTGCTACTACACTTTGCCCGAGCCGCGGGCAAAAGCTAGTTATTCTATATATAGTTAGTAGATACAATGGGCGGAAGAATTTTTCAAACCGAAAAGAAAATCAAAGTTAGGTTATTTTATATTTAATACATTTTAAATTATAAAGAACAAGAAAGAAGTTAAAATAAAATTGCAAACGCAGGAATCTAAATTAAATCCGAGGGTGAACAAAAAAATAAAACAGCTTACTGAGCTTAATTCCTTTTTTATTTGAAGCGAGCACTCATATTTCATCACGAGACGAAACCGTGAAGCTCTCAGGTCTCTAGAGGGAAATGAAAGTTGTACGCCTATACACATACCATATCACAGTATATCAGTGATATAGCTACGTCACATGCACCGAACCGGGAATTTTATGAGATGAGAGCCGATGAGATCTAATATATTAGTTATAATGTGCGTGGTACTTCTTAAATTCATCGAATAATAAATAACACAATAATGTCAATGCCCACATGCAGCAAGAATTTCTGGAGAACACATCGAATCTTTCGAATTACAAGTTCAAAATATGAAAGTGTTTTGCAGACTATTCAATACTCAAGTTACATTCCTTGTATTTATAGTAGGTAACTCCAAGTCAGTTTGCGTATAAGTTGTTAGAGGCTTTAGAAAAAGTAACCAATAATCTGTCATACTAGTCAAGATATTTCTTTGCTCGTACCGTAAAATTATAATTCTTAAGGTGCGGGACAAGCAGAACTAACGTCTGGCGCGCCACATACGCGTCGCAATCGTGTCACAGAAAGAGACAGGGCAGCACTAAAACGTTTCCCACATTTAGCTTTGCTGCGCTGGCGCGCGGGTGTCACGTGTTCAAAGTAGCCCTCTCCCCGTGGACCCCGTGGACCAGTTTTTCAGGATAAGGCGCTGTCGTCGAAAGCTCATGTCCGTGTCTCATCCGTGTCCCCGTCCAATCTGTTTGTTATGTGGTGCGAAGCATTTATACGTTTAGTAGGAAACTCACTGAAAGAGCGCTGCGCTCGCTTCTCACGCCCATTCTGTTTGTCCGGTCCCTTAGACAAAATATCCTGCTATCTATATAGCGGTAATTTATATCGAATGCTTCGCAACTTTATTCCGCTAAAATCCAAGTGAACGAGCAGATAATTAAATCGAAGTACCAAAAACAACTTCAACGTATATTTTCGTTACGAAACGAACAGAATTTCCACAGGAAACTAAAATTGGCGTGTCCGCTATCAAGCCCTTACAGGGCAGTCCATAGACAGCAAATAAAGAATTAAAGTACCTTTTTTTTCGTGCGGAAATCCCTTCGGATACCCCCGCCGGCCAGTGGGGGCGGTTACGTCAGGCTTGAACCGACTAAAAATAAATTTTGACTTTTATCAAAAGTTTTTAAATGACATTATAACAGATTAATACAAAGTATTTTGATTGTTATGTTTATATATTAGTAGGTAATTTTAATATCTTTATGGAATCTTTCCATTGTTAAAAAGTTTATTTATTTATATTTTCATTATTCAAACGTCTTGGGCGGGGCTGGTGCTATCCACCGTAATTCTTGTGAACTACGAAAACAAACATGTTACAATCATTTTTAAACATTATTTTTAGAACACTTCACCACATTAATTCATTCAAATTTTAAAGCAATTAGTATGCTAACTTTTCCTATAGAATAAGATCGGAAAAAGAAAACACTAATTGCTTTAAAATTTCATTATAATGTGTTTTAAAGTTACGTTGCCAACCCTTAGTCTATCCAACTTGCTTGTAGGTATTCCTCGAATTCCGTGTCACTGCATAATTTCACTTCGGTCGCAACACTTTTTTTCTACTATTTTCGTGAAGGTAAAAACTATGCTCTTTAGCTTTAAAAGCACATCTGCACCTTTCATACGTTTCAGAGCTGCAATAAAAGCGTGGTAACGAGACTTGTGAGAAGTTCGTATCATTCCGGTCAGCGATCTTTTTGATATACAAACTAAACCTGGGCTTGGTCTGTGTATCAAAAAGTTTGTTGTAACTCCAAACTTAGATAATTTAACTACTGTTCCAAGTTTCCAATTAATTAATTCCATAAGTAATGTCTTAGTTAAAGCATAGTTTTCAACGACCAAAATAATTAGAAGGTGATCAATGTGGCATCTTGAGATTAACAGTAATATATTTTTTCTAAAGATTTAGATCGGAAAAAGAGAACATCTAGAACGGGACTTTAACCCGCGACCAGTCCCTTTATTATTCCTTTCTCCCCCCTCCCTTCCCTTTATTAGTCCCAGAATTAGGGTAGATGGTTCCAGCGTCGCCTTAAGACGTATATAATATATCGGAGAATTTCGAATATCTGGGACGTGTCGAGATAGCTCAGCTGGTCAGAGCATTCCCCTTGTAAGGGACTGGTCGCGGGTTCAAGTCCCGTTCTAGATGTTCTCTTTTTCCGATCTAAATCTTTAGAAAAAGTAATCATACAAAATGCTAAAAAATTTAATTGAAGTAATATATTTTTTAAATTGGATGGTTAAAAATAGGTTGTCACTGTTGATTACCGGTCTCTGATTCCCAACCTTTCAGTCTTCCGACTCTCCCAAAAGAACTCAAGTGACTCTACTTACCAGTAAATCCACAATATACAAATCGTACCCCCAGTCTAGCAACGCGCGTGTACTTATCCACCCGCGAGTGATTCAAGATTCGAAAAGCACATCCGGTTCACACCTAGTATAAGTTTTGCTTGATACCATAATCAAAAGTCATCAGTAGTAAAACATATTAAAAGATATAAAAGGGTTTCCTGAAGTTCCAACGAAAGGAGAAACGATTGTTACTCCGCCAACAATATAGATCCTCTTTGACAACTCGGTATTCCTACTCACAGGCGTACAATGCTCAGATTTGAGCGAGTATTTTTTATGACCTACTTCGCCTAAATTAATTGTGAAAAGGGAAACCTGCGCAGTTGTGAGTATATGTAGCACTGATAGCGTTAGCTGTTAGCACGTATGTGTTTATGTTGTAGTGTGTGTGTTTATAAAGTCTACGTAAGCGCGACACAAATATTTAACCACTTATGACTCTTGTAAGAAATTTGTTAAAAATGAAAATTAAAATTTATTTTCATGGGAAAGTAACATACTTGCGAAATCGAAATCAACTTTTAATATCACATATTTTCTTTGCAGAGCGATCTAAGGTAACATTATCAGAAATATTTCTCCTGTAGTTTTTTAAACAAGAGAGTGAGTTTGGTTAGAAGCGGATAGTTCCTCACAGAATTGGCCCATCAATACCAACAAAATTATCTTTCTTTCTATAGCCAAGAGCAAAAATGTTTTTAAAGAAAATAAAAGCATCAATCAAAACATACAAACTGGTACCCCACTGGACTTACGCACGAAAAAAAAAATTATTTGTTGATCTAAAATTTATGAACAAATCATTAATGGTTTGGCTTAATTAGAAACGGGGATTGAATGTCAATGTCGGGGCACTACATTTACGAAAATGCATATTGCGAAACTGGAATTTGAAAATAGAAATTGTAATAGTTGAGGTCCTTTGTTTTTCCGTACGGAAAGCCCAAGCTAAGATTGATTTTTTTAAAGATAAGATAAAAATAAAATATTCTTTATTTTACACCATAAAAATAGTTTTATAAAAATAATATTCGACTTAAGTTTAATGTACAATGGGTGGCCTTATCGCCAACAGCGATCTCTTCCAGGCAATCTTTGGATGGATAGAAAACAAAAGAAATTTTTATTTTTTTTAATGTAGTAAAACTCCTACGATTTATTAACATACTTGAGAAATATACTTGAGAAATATACGCGGTCATTTATATTATAAATAGGTGAAGACCCATTTCGGGTAGTATATTTTTCTGCTCGTTTTGTGAACTCATTTTCTTCCCTTCACTAGTATTCATAAATGAGTAAGTGCGTTTACGAAAGCACTATTTTGATGTCAAAGATTTTGAGTGTGAAATTATGTAGGGATGTCTTAATTCCCCAGTTTACTGGTTGCAATTATGTGTAGGTAATCCAAATACCAACTTTGTTTGTTACCATCTTGCAACTACGCATCATCTTGGTGCAAATTTAGATCACCCATTTCGTGAGTAACTGCGCAATATTTTGTTCGTTTATTGAATAATTTTAAATATTGTAGTTTTCCTTGAATATATTTGGATTGCATAATTTGTAAGGACATATAATTTCTAAAGAATTTACCATATCAGCAACATCGCCACCAATAATCCACTGTGAAATACATTATATAAATGAGAGACGCAATGTAAATAACTAAATACATACTTCATCATTCTCATATCGATTTCTCAGTTGCGTTCATAGTTTTTAGCCTGGGGTCCGCATATTGTTTTTGATTGGTATGTTTGCTTTTCCCGGGAGGTTCTCCTCCAGAAACTATTAATAAATAAATAAATACTCTACGACATTCTACACAGCGCTTTCTGAACCCAAAGTAAGCATAGTTTAACTAGCTTGTGTTCTGGGTTCCAGAATGCGGATAAACATACATATATAATTTTGTTTTTTTAAATACATACATATTAACCCAGAACACCAAACCAATGCAAATAGACATATTCACACATACAAATATTTGCACGGAGTGGGAAACGAACCCGCGCCCCATGTCGTAGCACAGAGGCATGAGAATGCAATACCGCTACGCCACAGAGGCTAATGGAGGCTATATGAGAAATGTTTCTGACAACGATCGCTAAGAAATAGTATGATATCAAAAGAAAACATCCACATTTAGCAAATATGTTATCATCCCATAAAAATAAATTGAAATGCCAACAATTTTCAGTTAGAACTGAACACAAAACTATTCCAGCAATATCAATTTGTACGTAGACACGACATACAAACCCAATGATATTCATAATACCTTCTTGAGATGAATTTATCAGTAGGTATACGGCCTCCTCTGTTATTGTTTTCATATGACATTCTCATAACATTTTATTTGCATCTTATAGGAATAAAGTACGCTTGAAACGTTTTGTTAAGGATTGGTCACGAACAGATTTTTATTAACTTTTTTATTTTATTTATTTAGGACACGTCAATTTGACTTCAACTCGCCTGATGGTAAGCTGAAGGTAAAGTCTCAGGAAAGAGGGTCACCGTTACATACACGGACCATGTTAATAATGGTGGCACTCAGCTTGACGGCCTCATCAGAAGAGGATTGTCGTTGCAGCACCGCGTGACACCCACCGGTCCCACTAGTGCTGCGACCACAATCCCCCTGCCCGGCTATGCACTTTCTGACCCCTGAACGCAATCAAACCGAAATTGGATTACTATGCAGGGTTTTTCGCAATCGTGCACGGTGGTACCCACCCGGACAAATTTTGTGACAAACAAATTTCTACCACCAGTATATATTATTAAGACTATTATTAACTTCAATATATTATTATCAGAATAATTGTAGACTAGTGTAGATAGCATTGATAATGCGTCTAAGTCTAAGCAAATGTTTTTATTTATTAAAGGTGATCGCAGATTAGAGACAAGACAGTCTTAAAAAAGGCTTGTCACCATGCAGATCTTGTAGGTATTTGACAGCTTTGTTTATGAAACGAAACAAAGTGTGTACACTTTCAAATGTTTCTCTAGAGTCTGAACTAAAGCCTTCTTTACAAGGGTCGATATACACCGCGCGGCTAGTCGCTTCACAAATCGCCTCACCAAGCCGCATCACTAGCCCATTTATACAGATAACTAAAATTAATTGCACCCTGGTCATTTCCCGAGTTCATTTCATGGGCAAAATATACGGGCGATCGCCTGCAACTGATCGTTTACACGGTCGGTTTAAGTCACCAGCCGCATGCGTCCGCTCACCGCGCGACCAAAGGACGCTACTATGTAATCTGTGAATCTACGCAACTTTTGCTTTTGGCGTCATGTTGTACGGCTAGCACAAACTGGTCTTAATTATAGTGGCTAGTTGACTGTCGAAGAATCTGTTGACACTTAACGCAGAAAAAACCAAGGTCATCCCTTTTTCAATCTCGCAAGCATCGCAACCAAAAAGCCCCCTTAAAATTATTGCCCGCTCGTGTGGTCACTCTCTCACATCTTGTTGTTGCCCTCATCTTTGCATAACCAACAATATTCGCTACCTTGGAGTTGACTTGGACAGGTACCTAAACTGGCATCTTCAAATAACAAACTTAGTTGGTATAGATTAAGAAAGCTAATTTACATTTTTTTAAATCTGAGACAATCAGCTGATGATGAAACTCTAAGGCTTGTATACTGTGTACTTTGCCAGTCGATACTGACGTATTGTGTGGCGTGTTGGGGTGGATGTTATAAAACTAAAATGCTTGAGCTAGAGATAGCCCAGAGAACGATCTTGAAGGTCATGTTCTCCAAACCGTTTGGATATCCGACCCAGCAACTATATGTGGATAGTGCGGTGCTATCTGTCCGACGACTCTTTGTGCTTCGTATCGTTTTAAAAAAACATCGCACTCCGTACATAAAAAGTAGCAAGCGCCGATCTGATATCGTATTTCGCACTCAAGTACACAGTACTGCATTTGCGCACAAACAATTTTCTTTCGTCAGCTCTAGAATTTACAGCAAAATAAATAAATCCTGCAGGTATATGAATTAAGCTTAAGGGATTGTAAAGATAAATTGAAAAATTGGCTGCTGAAACTGGATTACATGAACACAGAATCACTGTATTTTCTTTACGCATAAAAACACTCTCACACGCTCACTCACTTAGAGACACCTTCGCAAATACACACACTCCCTCACACACACTTCCACACACGCGCACACGTATCATACAGGCCCGGGTGCGCGCCCACACACATTTGCACACATTTTGTCATTTTATTTTAGAATTTGTATAAATTATTGTTTTTAAATTTTAATGGGCCACTTTCATTTTAATTTCGCTTTTCTCCATTGGCCCTATTTCTCTATACCTCTTCTTGTATTAGATATAAAAATAAAATATCAATATCCAAAGTTGAAAACCTTGTACTTAAATATATTATTTTACTGTCTCCCAAGATACAGGCTTCGGCCTAGTTTGGGAGGCAACAGTACATGTTATCCTGTAATTCATACTTTTTTATACTGTAAATTGTTTATTTGTAAATTTCTAAATCTAATATGGATCTATGTTTATTAATAATAATAAAGTCTAATTTCTATAATACTGAGCAATCTGGAAAGTGTTAATTTCAATATATCATCTCGAATGTATTTTTATGTGTAAATATTTTTCGCTCCGTTAGGGCATGATGTTAGGGCATGATATGTAACGAAATTACAGTATTCAATTTTAAACAAAATACTTCCCTTAAAGGTTTAAAAAATTTTGCTCATATAAAAAAAAGCAAAAAAAAAACTTATTTCGACACTTACGAACATATCAAAAAGAAACAAAATAAGTGGGATTTCCGCACGAAAAAAAAAAAAAAAAGGTTCAATAAGCCATCACTTAGCAACAAAGCTAGCAATTCATTTGTATCCAACTGAGGAGGGTTACGTTTTTCGAGAGTATGCATTAGTTAGTAGTATTAGTATATAATATGTATAATTGTTTGGCACGCTCTGCGGCCTGATGGATTTTACTTTGAGAGGTGTCTTTAGATTCGTATTTACTGTGAGAGTGACACTGGGTATATCATACAAAAAACAAAATGGCGGATTGTTTGCGCTTATATGTGTGATGTTATAAAAATATTTTCAGTCAAACTTACCGAGTAGGATATCAAAATGAAGATCTTTAAAAGGTGTTACAAAAAATATATATATCATAACTAAAAGTATACAATAAAATTATTAATTAATAAATCAAAAAAACCCGACTGCCCCAAAAATACCGAAACAAGTTTGATGCAGGCGGAAACCAAAACACGCAGTAGTAGCAGCGGTAAGACCCATCATGGAGGACTGGCTAGAGAGGCGACACGGGAGCCCCTCATACGGGCTGATGCAGGTGATCTCTGGGAAGGGGTGCTTCGGGGGCCACCTGTGTCAGATCAGGAAGGAGTCAACGTTTGAGTGCCATCACTGTGATGCAAGCAAGGACTCAGGGCTGCACGCGCTGGCGGAGTGACCGGCGCGGGTGGCGCCGAGGCGGGCCCTCATGGCGGCCTACGGAGTGGGCGTCTTGCTCGCAGCGATGGCGCGCTCGGGCATGAGGGCTACCGCCGCCTTCTCTGCCAGCGTGTATTTCTCGAGAAGAGCGCGGCGGAGGATCTCCGATCTGCAAAGCCCACGATGCGCAAAGGCGAATCAGATAATAGAGATCGCTCAACGACCTCCGTTCTCCATGAGTGTAAGCCTGGGGGTGACAGGTGGAGCCGCAGGTAGACTCATAAAACCCGAGAAGGCCATCTCGATACTGGAGATTTGGGATGCGAGAAAAATGCCTTATAGGGCCATCTTACACCCCCGGCATCTGAAGACCCGAGACCCGAGGCGTGCGGTCTTAGTCGGTTCGAGCCCGACGTAACCTCACCTGCTGGCCGGCGGGGGGCATCCGACAGGATATCCGCAAAGAAAAAAAATATCTGTATTCGGCCCCATGTAATAAGGGGTGAGCCTACTGCCGTTCATCGGGCACTTTTCTTTGACTACAGCTGAGTCTGGGCTACATAATTGTACTGTCGAATGTAGAAAAGTCCTTCCCATTAGTCGCCTTCTCCGACACGCACGAGCACAGATGGGTTGGCCCTTGTATTTTATTACACCGTTTTATAAACAAATATGACAACAACTGCTCAGGTAGTTTATGTTAAGTACATCCCAGCGTAAACCAAACATCTGTGCAATATTGTCTGACGTCAATGAATTCTGATTATGTTTTGTCAACAATCGTAAGTACCAAAAATACACGTAAATCGCTAGAACACATCTGTAGCAATGACATATGCGCATATCGATATGGAAACATAACGGCAGCTTCATTCTCCACAAACAAATCCCAGTGTGGACTTACGAGTAGGAATTACGATATAATATTACTAGGTCAAGGAAAATAATATTTTGGAATATTTGTGTCGTAGTGGTTCAGTTTTTATAATAGATTTGTAGTAATTCTATTGTATATATTGAAATAAATGTATAGTGGAGTAGGAGATTCTCTATATTTTGTGACTGTTACGTGTAAATAAATATAAATAAAAACCGGCCAAGTGCGAGTCGGACTCGCCCATGAAGGTTTCCGTAGCAGCAAGTAAATTTTTTATATTTGAGTTGATTGAATAAAAGGTAAATTGCGGTATACGATTTATGACGTATTAAAAAAAAACTAAATCTTGTTTAAACCAATTTTCGGTGCAAGTTTACATGGTAGTATACATCATATATTTTTTTTAGTTTTATCATTCCCTTATTTTAGAAGTTACAGGGGGGAACATTTTACCACTTTGGAAGTTTGGAAGTGTCCCTCGCGCAAACTATTCGGTTTAGAAAAAAATGATATTAGAAACCTCAATATCATTTTTGAAGACCTTAAGTATGGGTTTGATGAAAAAAAAATTTGAGTTTTAGTTCTAAGTATGGGGAACCCCCAAAATTAATAGTTTTTTTTTTCTTTTTTTTTGTGTGAAAATCTTAATGCGGTTCACAGAATACATCTACTTACCAAGTTTCAACAGCAAAGTTCTTATAGTTCCTAAAAAAAAGTGGCTGTGACATACGGACGAACGGACAGACAGACATGACGAATCTATAAGGGTTCCGTTTTTTGCCATTTGGCAATGGAACCCTAAAAACCTTTGAGAATGCCGTGAGGCGAAACTTGTCAGGTGTAATTTAATAAATATAATAGTGGAAAAGTACATATGAGACATTTATTCCAATGTGTGTAGCAAGTTCCTAAAAGTGCCATTAATCAACAGTATAAATTCTATTGTATGTTTCTCGTTCGCCAAGTTAGAAAACAAACGGAAAAGATCTCGTCCCAGTCAGCGAAATATAGACGACAATATTTTTCTATTTACCTCTTTGATGCAGACATGTTTTTTTTTATGGTAACTGAAATTACAAATTTTTCGTTTCGTCAACTCCTAGTTGAAGCTTCCTAGCTAGCTGGGAGCTAAGCTTGCTTATGTTACGCCCAGCTCATCGTCGGCACCGATGGGGTGAAGCCCGTGGGGGTTTCTAAACGGTAAAAAAAAGACTCCTTAACTACTAAGTTAACAATACATTTTTTTTACGTGTGTAATCCCCCACGGGCTTCACCCCACCGGTGCCAGCGATGAGGTGGGTATATCGGAATCCACCCGACTAAAACCACACGGTGTCCTTCCCAAGCGCCGATTTGCCAGGCCGCGTACGCCCTTGAAAAGGTAACCCCAGGGTTAGCTAACGACGCTTAACTGAATTGGTTTAATTTATCTTGGAAGATCTTAAGTACATCGAATAAAGTTCCCCACCCAGGTGTTCTATCAAAAACTTCGTTAGTTTCATAACTCCATTTATATGGGGATAGCAAAAAGCTACTTGACGTCAAGGTGTGGCTGTTTGTTCTGCCAAACTGTTAACTAAATTGGTTTCGGTAGCGTTTTACTACGTTGGGCTAAAATGTTTACCAACTGTTAAACTTATATTTAGGCAACCCAATAATAACTGAGAAAATACAATAACAAGATATTTAATTTTGAAGATCTAAATTACTAGTTTCCTTTCAAAATTATACACATGGGAACCTATCCACAGGGATAAATATTAACCTATGAATGTAACCCTGTACTAAATTTGTACCCTGTACCAGATTCGTTCAGCCGTTCAGCCGTTACAGCGTGATTGAGTAACAAACATCCAAACATCTTCACAAACTTTCACATTTATAATACTAACTGTGGAATTCTGATCTCTTTCCCGCTACCCATAGGACCCTATTTCACCAGCACAACCTATATAATACACACAATTCCACTATAGGTACATCATTTTGTTAGATCTCAAAGGGCAAAGAGCGAAATATCATTATATTTTAGCTAATATATATAAAAACTTGACTAATAATCACTAAATCTTCCTCGAGTACCACTCTGTCCATTGGTGAAAACGGTATGAAAATCAGTGCTGTAGTTTTGAGTTTATGGCGAACAGACAGACGCGGTCGAGGACTTTGTTTTATAATATGTAGTGATAAATATTCCATTCCATTTAAAAGCATCTAAAGTTAAGATTATTTATCAAAGTTACAAGGTAAGCGTTATGAAATTCAAAATCTAAGTTTATATTTACTGTCCCGTTCGCAATGGAATAAATAGATTCTACAAGATCTATAGTAAACCCGTTTCTGTTACGACGGGAACGGCTCAGGGCTCCATATTGGGCCCCTTACACCTTTTGTCGTACGTTAATGATAAGCAAATGTATTACAAACAGCCCGTGTCATCAGTTCATTCATACAGTTCAATACTTGCCTTGCGACTGCCGATAGATCCTCAAATTGCATGCAAGCGCTTGCAATCTGATCTAGATGCACTTGTAACGTGGTGTCATGATGCCAGCTTAGTGCTAAATGCAAGCAAAACTAAATTAATGATTATAAAATCCCCTTACATTAGACAAGCACCCATTCAATCACAATTGCTTACATGCCACCGCTGCAATAGACTGTAAGTGTCCGTCTATGGATGTTGTCAAATATATTATATATTGAATATCTTGGGCTGATTATAGATGACAAGTTCCGCTAGGGTCCCCATATTGTACTTTAAAGTACATTAAGGGAATTCCTAGACAACATCCCGATACTCGAAAACCGCATTTCATTCAAAGTGAAGATTATGCTTTATCAGTTATCTCGCACTCGCAGAATCCCACATACAAAACGGTCTTAGTATTTACGGTTGAACCTATAAAACTTATCTAAATGCTATATTTAAACTTCAACTTAGAATTTTAAAAACATTCGTTTCTAACAACATAAATAATCAATAATATGACAATGAAATCATTTTTCAATACTAAAAGAACAATTTTTTTATAAATCTTTAAGAAATATCGACCACCTGTACGTACTCGGGCAGTTTCCGAGAATCGGCTCTACACACAGCGTGGCCACAACATGTATGGGGAGCGCACTACCGACTATATAGATCAGCTCAATAACGGTCTACCTTTTTTTTTTTTTTTTTTTTTTATCGTGCGGAAATCCCTTCGGATACCCCCCCGCGTGCCAGCGGGGGCGGTTATGTCGGGCTTGAACCGACTAAAACCGCACGCCGTCTCGGGTCTACAGACGCCGGGGTGTAAGGTTGCCCATAGAGCATATCCCTCGCACCCCGACTGACCCTGGGCCATCTCCGGTTTCGAGATGGCCCCCTCGGGTTTGGGAACCACGGTGTCCCCGTCTTGCCCCGGTTTGGGGGAGGGGCGCTAGTCGCCCCACCGTCCCGGCCTGCTTCTGCTGGGGTGACAGGTGGCCTCACCCGCCACCCCCAGGCCTGCGCTCATGGAGGACGGAGGTCGTTAAGCGACCTCCGGCGCCTGAGTTGCCTGCGACGCGCGGCGAGCAAGTTGCGGGCTCGGCGGACCGGGAGAGTTCTAAGTCTCTCCCGGGCGCGCTCCGCCACCTCCTTCGCGAGCATTACATGCTCGCAGAAGGAGGCGGCGGCGGCCCACGCGCTCGCGCTCCGCACCATTGCCGCAATCATGCTGCCGAGCGAGAGGACTCCCACCCCGATGGCTGCCACGAGGTCACGCCTCGGCTCCTCCCACGCCGGGCAGTCCGCCAGCGTGTGCAGCCCTGAGTCCTCGCTCGCGTCGCAGTGATGACACTCAGGCGTTGGCTCCTTCCTGATCCGATGCAGGTGGTCCCCGAAGCACCCCTTCCCTGAGATCACCTGCGTCAGTCGGTAGGAGAGGCTTCCGTGTCGCCTCTCCAGCCAATCCTCCATGATGGGCCTTACCGCCGCTATTGCGGCGTGCCCTGCGCTTGGTTGCCCAAGTCGTTCCTTCCACTCCACCACGATGGCCTGGCGGAGCTGGGACTGCACGGCCTCGATTTCTCGAGGCTCGGGGTTCCATCCCTGCTCCCGCGCCTCCTTTCGCCACTGGTACAGTTGCGAAAGGGCTCTCGCTTCCAGGTCCCATGGCGGAGTTCCGGCAAGGAGACTCGCCGCCTCGAAGGAGATCGTGCGGTACCCTCGGATGACCCTGATGGCCAGAACTCGCTGCGGAGCGCGCAGCATCTGCACAGTTCTGGTCCTCAGGGCCTCCGCCCATATTGGGCACCCATACAGGGCCATGGACCGCACGATCCCCGCGTAGAGTCTCCTGCAGGAGTCATCGGGCCCCCTCATGTTGGGCAACAGCCGAGCCAGAGCAAGAGCTGTGCCCTTCAATTTGGGGGCCAGACTTCGGATGTGCTCTCCGAAGTCCCATCGGCCGTCGAGCACGAGCCCCAAATATTTCATTTGGGGCTTGATGCCGATGCGATTTCCTCCCACGATGAGACTGGATCCCTCGGGTGGCTTGCTCCGAGGCCCATGGAAGAACAGGGCCTCGGTTTTATGCAGGGCCACCTCGAGACCCAGCCGCCGGATCCGCCTAACGACTTGGGCAACCGCGGTCGTGGCCTTACGGGTCGCTTCGCGGTACGTCGCCCCGCACGCCGTCACGAGCGTGTCGTCCGCGTAGCACGTGACGGCGGCACCGCCTACGAGCTCACCGCGAAGCACCCAGTCGTATCCGATGTTCCACAGGAGCGGCCCCAGGACCGATCCCTGTGGAACACCGCACGACATTTCACGCCGACCGAGACCGGTCACTGTTGGGTAGATGACGGCTCTCTCCGTCAAATACGCCCCGACTATGCGGCGGAGGTAGAGAGGCACTTCGTGATACACGAGCGCCTCCCTAATGCAACTCCAGGGCAAGGTGTTGAACGCGTTGGCGATGTCCAGGGACACCGCCAACATCACCTCACCCCGGGCTACTGCATCCTCCGCCAGAGCCCTCACGCGCATGATGGCATCCACGGTGGAGCGCCTCTGGCGGAAGCCATATTGGCCATCCGCCAGGTCCGGCCCCACTCTTGAGAGGTGCTCGACGAGGCGCTTCGCAATTACTCTTTCAAAGAGCTTGCACACCTCGTCGAGCAACACTATGGGCCGGTAGGCGGACGGCGAGTCCGCCGGGCGCCCCTCCTTTCGGATGAGGACCAGTTTCCCCGTCTTCCACAATTTCGGAAACTGGCCCCGCTCCAAACATGCGCTGAGAAGCCCTCTCAGTCGGGGCTCGAGAGCGTCGTCGACTAGAGCTAGGACCCACGCTCGGCCTGGAATGCCGTCGGGTCCCGGGGCGGTGTGTTTGGCTCTTAGCCTTCTCACCGCCAGCTCTAGTTCTACCCAAGTGACCTCGGGCACGTCGTCGTCTTCCACGTCGGGCGCCATGCGCAACCGAGGCGGAGTCATCCGCGGTGGAACATGTTCCACCGCCCGCGCTGGGAACAGGGAGCCAACAATTCCTCCGAGCAGATCCGGCTGGAGACACCGGGTTAACGGCGGGGCCTTGGGGCGCAGCTTGCCCCTCACCATCCGGTAGGGCCGCCCCCAAGGGTCCCGCTCCAGTGTCGCCAGCAGCTCGCGGAAGGCGTCCCGTTTGGAACGCCTTATCTCCGCTCGGAGGGCTCGTCTGGCCTCCCTGTATCCCTCGTACAACTCCGCCTCTCGGGCCTCCGCATCTGCGGGGCGGCGACGCCTCCTACGGAATCGGGCCCACCGGCGGTGCGTGATCACACAGCCCCGTCTGAGCTGCGCGATCTCCGACGACCACCAGTAGACCTGACCCCTCGGATTATAGGGCGGAGCCCTAGGCATCGCCGCGTCACAGACACGGGTCATGGCCTCCCGGAACCACTCCGCCTCATCGTCTATGCTGACAGGCCTGTCCGGCGCAGGGGCCCAGGCCTGTACGATGGCGGCTTCCAGGAGGAGCTCCCGATCAAGTCGCTTAAGCGCCCAACGTGGCTCGGGTGGAGCCGGTGCAGCCGGCGCGTCGCTCGCAGGGGGGGACACGTCAAACCGAATGTATCGGTGATCCGAACTTGTGTCCTCCCCCAAAACGACGCGCCAGCCCTGAACACGTCGCGCCAACGAGGGGCTCGCGAACGATAGGTCCACGATGGAGCTACCCCTCGAGGTCACGAACGTGTCCACGGCTCCCCGATTTAGGAGGACTAGGCCGAGTCGTGCGGCCCAGTCCACCAGTGCCCTGCCTCTATGCCCCGTCGCGCCCCTTTCGTGTCGGGAACCCCAGGCATACGACCAGGCGTTGAAGTCCCCGAGCACAAGGACCGGACGGGGCTGGCAGGCATTTACGACGACGGCCAGCTGACGGAGCCACTGCTCATATGCAGCTTGGTCTCGGTTCGGCGTGATATAAGCGGCCACGACCGCTATGTCGCCAACCGCTGCCGCCACGCAGCCGGGTCCCCTTGCAACGACGGCAAGAGGGGGGCTGCCGGCGGCAGGGTTGTGCACCAGTGCCGCCGACCCATCCAGCGCGGTTTCCCAGGTAGGCCCGAGGAACCGGTGGGTGTATGGGTCGGCGACAGCGGCGACATTTATGGCCCAAATAACGGTCTACCTCCTAATATAAAGTCATGTAGTACTATGTTAAGTATTACGTCATGTAACCTTAAAGAATATTTTTAAGTTCTTTATGATTTTGATTTCTATTTTTGTTGATTTTTGGTTTCAATGTTGTCTTGCTTTATTTATTTATTTATTTATTATATTTTAAGGAAACTTACAGCTAATGGTTAGTTTACAAATAGATAGATACTAGAAGAGGGCCAATTACAAATTTATACTTATATATTAATTTCTGGTAATGTATTTAGAATATAGTAGACAGGCTATTGATATGGACGCGCATGTTATAGCTAAGATTGTATAAAAAGACAACAAAAACAAAACAAATGTATTATAATAAAAATAAGACGGTAAATTTTCGAAAAACCATGTGCTAAGTATGGTTTTCATCTTCGCAACACTGGTTCCAAACAAGTCAAGATCGACCTTACGACACTATGTATTAAATGAGCGAAATGCTCTAATAAGAAATGAGTTTATCTATATGTAGTTGAAACAACCGGTATATCCAGGACATTTGCTCTTCGCAGAAATGCGGAAGGCACGCGGAGGCTAATCTTGCTTACTAATTCCAGGACGTCATTCAGCTAAATAGTTCGGTAAGTATATATAAGAACGATATTGAATGTACCTCAGAAATCTTCTTTGTACACCTTCAAGGCGATTGGTGTACATATTATAATTTGGATTCCAAACTGGTGAAGAATATTCGAGGTGACTACGGATGAAAGCACAGTACAAAATTTCCATTGTTTTAATGCTAGTAAAATCAGAAGATAACCTAATAATAAAACCTAATGCTTTGGGTGCCTTCTTTATAACAGCGTCAACGTGGGTATCAAATAGATGTTTGGAGTCGAATGTGACTCCAAGGTCCTTAAGGGTAGTGACTCTTGCTATTGGTAAGTCGAAAAGCGTGTAATCATATTTTATTGGGTTTAGCTTACGTGTAAATGTACAAACGTAACATTTGGAGACATTTAATTCCAACCCATTTTGAACACAATAATTTTGAAACCTGTTCATGTCATCCTGCAAACAAGAAGCATCCTCTATGGCTGTCACTTGTCGGAGGACCTTCATGTCATCGGCATATAACAGAATTTTAGAATTTTGAAAGCATACAGCGACGTCGTTAATGAAAATGTTAAATAAAAGACGACCGAGTAGAGAGCCTTGAGGAACTCCGGATGGTATAGATACGGCTCGGGAGGTATAGCCATTAAGAGCAACCACTTGGCATCTATTCTGAACGTAAGATGTGAACCATCTGTATAAGTTTTCTGTAATTCCCATTAACAAAAGCTTGCGCAATAGCAAATTATGATCAATACGATCAAAACATTTGCTAATTATATATCTGTGACTGTTATTTAACAATAAATATGCAGCACAAGCTGCATAGCATCATTCATAAAGTAATGTTTTACTTTGAATAGTAAATACATCAAAAAGACAAAAACCACTTACGACCAATCTTTTCCGATTCCTAAGTAGGCACAATGTTTGTGTTTACTCAAACATTAAAGTAATAGTATAAGTCAACATACCGACTGACTGAATTACGGTAGATGGCTCCAACGTCGCCTTAAGACGTATATGATATATCGGAGAATTTCGAATATCTGGGACGTGTCTAGGTGGCTCAGTTGGTCAGAGCATTCCCCCTGTAAGGGACTGGTCGCGGGTTCAAGTCCCGTCCTAGATGTTCTCTTTTTCCGATCTAAATCTTTAGAATAAAGTAAGCATACAAAATGCTTAAAAATTTAATTGAATACTTTAAGTTTGACATTTAATTTCATAAGTTTTCGTAAGTTTTGAATTCATACGTTTTGAAAACGTAATTTTACTCAATCGAACCCAGAGAAAGATTTAGTTCAATCGTGAAATAGATGAATGGTATTAGTACTATTAGATCCAAGTTTTTGAAATTTTTAGAAACAGTTGTGCCAACATCAATTTACTTTGACTCCTTACGCGAGTCTGCAAATAGTGAATAGTTTTATAGTCACAATTGTTTGATTTCGAGTTCTGATAATTCAACGGAAGCACCTATAATACAACATAATGACTTACTACTAAACTATTTCTTTATCAGTAGCTGTTTTACAGTACGACTTTTTTGTACAAATAGCTTTGCCTCATAATGTGTGTATAAGTAATAATCTAGTCGTCACCGGATAAATCCCTAAACATTTAATCAGCGTGATCAGATTGAGCCTCCCAGCGCGATATGAAATGCGTAAACCCATTGTAACTTACTGTCAAGTGTGATATAAATATAGGTATCTGATTTTCTAGCCCCAATTCTAATAAAAAGCCGTCCGGCTCTGTTATGTTACGTAGTTATTCTAAAGAGACCGTACGTTTTTTACGACGAAAAGTATATTTTATCATCCCAGGATAAGCAAATCCGATGGTCAGTGAGGCGCGGCGGTATTGTGTTTATAGTGTTCAACCGCTAAGTCAGAGGACGTGGGTTCTATTGCCGCTCAGTGCAAATTTTTGTTTGTTGATACGAAATAATAGTTTACCTTTTGTCAGCAAGCGGCCAACCCTGCCTAACTGATAACAGTGATAACTGAACAGAAAATCCCTACAACGCTATTTGAGTCGATCCGGAAATCAATTTTGTTTCCTCATATATAACAATTGAACTCACTATTGCTATGCCGCCGCAGTACTTAGTCTAAAGATTAAAGCAAGTACAAAATAAGTGTCATTTATTTCAAATTGAATGCGGGCATGAAAGATTTAATGACAGTAGCTCGTGAAGTATATAAGGACTGAAGCAGGCGGCGGTCTGTTGGCTCTGCCTATACCGGAGGGAAAAAGCATACGTAAGTATGCATGTATGCTATTTCAAATCGAACTAGAAAACGATTATGGAACTATTCGATCTGGCTATAAAAACATATTGTACTGCCGTGCCTAATCTCAATAAACAAATACGTACAATGCCTTTTCAATAAAATAGAGTGTCTTGTAAATCCGAGTGCCAATTCTGGTTGCATTCAAAGCTTGCACTTTCCTACTACTCCTCCTGCCCATCGTCAAAGATTAATAAATAGTTACTACGTACCATCGTTTGGTTTATTTGATATAAAGGCCTCTGTGGCGTAGCGGTAGTGCATTCAACTGCTACGACAGGGGGCGCGGGTTCGATTCCCGCTCTGTGCAAATATTTGTATACATGAATATGTCTATTTGCATTGGTCTGGGTGTTTCTATGTATTATATGTATGATTTTACAAAAAAAAAGTATATGAGTATGTTTATCCGCATTCTGGAACCCATAACACAAGCTAGTTAAACTATGCTTACTTTGGGTCCAGAAAGCGCTGTGTAGAATGTCGTAGAATATTTATTAAATATTTATTTGACTTTTACGGGAGCGACTATCGTGTGAGTCTCCTTCGTTCCAATTATTGTATTTATTCGCATTTATACTTCATTATGAATGGTAGATAATATTGAATAGATCCAAATATAAAACGGATGTGTACGACGTAGTGATATTGTGTATGTATAGTGAACCCGTTATGAGAAATAATCCGAATATTTAGGGTGCACACGTAAAACTTATTATACTTACATATTTGTTGAAGCATAATGGGTACTATTGTATGGTGTTCTATACAATTGTGCCTATTATTTTCAAACGACATCTCTGTTGTTATATTCCTACCCTATTCACGGTCAACAGTCATGGTCAGTTCGACCGGTTTTAATTTGTGCTGTAATATAATTTGGGATGGTACCAAATGCCTTAGCTTATTTTCTACCCTTTTTCTGGTGTGTAATAAAACTATTCGGATTCTATCGCAATTTATTTGGTGTTATTGTATTATTTACTCTGATCCCGACGTTTTTATTTCAAAACATCTGAATAAACATTCGACAGTACCATTCGCAATGTAAGTTAAAAAAAACCGGCCAAGTGCGAGTCAGACTCGCCCACGTAGGGTTCCGTTGCAGCAAGTAACATAATGTGTTTTTAATTGTTATATTTGAGTTGATTGAATGAAAGGTAAATTGCGGTTTACGATTTATGACGTATTAAAAAAAGTGGCCAAGTGCGAGTCGAACTCGCCCATTGAAGGGTAGCAGTAAGTAACATAATATTGCTTTTTTTAAAATTTTACATTTGATTTCATTGAATGAAAGGTACGATTTATGACGTATTAAAAAAAACTACTTACTAGATCTTGTTAAAACCAATTTTCGGTGGAAGTTTACATGGTAATGTACATCATATTTTTTTTTTACTTTTATCATTCTCTTATTCTAGAAGTTACAGGGGGGGGGGGACACATTTTAGCACTTTCTAAAGTGTCTCTCGCGCAAACTATTCAGTTTAGAAAAAAATGATATTAGAAATGTCAATATCATTTTTGAAGATTGATGAAAAAAAAACTTTGACTTTCAGTTCTAAGTATGGGGAGCCCCCCGAAATTATTTGTTCTTTTTTTTTTTGTTAAAATCTTAATGCGGTTCACAGAATACATCTACTTACCAAGTTTCAACACCATATTTCTTATAGTTTCGGAAAAAAGTGTGTCATACCGACGGACAGACAGACAGACATGACGAATCTATAAGGGTTCCGTTTTTGCTATTTGGCAACAGAACCCTAAAAAGGACAGACTTAAACAAAATGGAATAAAATAAGAAACAAAAATAGTAGGCAACGACGTAAGCATAACCAAAGCACTGCGCAGCACGCTGCACACAGCCTGAGGCCCGATTCAGTAAAATTACGTTTATAATACTTGTGAAAATTAAAACGTAACGTGACATATCGATAGGACTAAAACTTTGGTATTCAGTATAGAAAAAAAAACGAATATATGTAGTTTAATTGTTTATGGTGCCATGTCACTGCTGTCACTTGGTTGTCACTGTCACTTCCTAAATAACTAGCAAACCGCCCGCGCTCCGCTTTATACGAGTTGTTTTAACTCAAGACATCGTACTTTACTAATAATAAAGAGCCTATGTCCATCGGGGATAATATACATTTCAAATAGTAAAATTATTTTTCTAATAATATGCATTGGTTCCGGAAATAACCCTTAACATAATATCAAACTTACAGAATTCGGCCTCTGTCTTTATAATATTAGTATAGACACACAATACTTTCAAAAATGGTACATGAATTGTTCCAATACGTGCCGCTATTCCGAAGGTTACCCTCAAAATATAAGCAAACTCACAAAATGAATATACCGTTGATCTACACACTTTTTAGTTTGTAATTAGTTGTATTTAATAGCATAGTTGTAATTTATTGTAATTGACATTTGTTACGCATTGAGGTAAACAGGTTAAATAAGTAAGAATACAACATTTGTGTCATGTTGTTTTTGTGTTATTTTATGACAGATATGTAATAGTTTTAAATACAAAATGTGTTTCAGTAATTATCTAATTCCTCAAATGCCTCATCATGTAACGTTATTCCCGGTTGCATCCGAGGCCTTTACCTCGGCGCCCAGGGTCCGTTTAATCCTTCTCCTCTTGGTTTGGCTTATACGGCTTTTATGGGAGCGACTGCCATCTGTTTTTTAACTCTGAGAAGAAAGACTGCACCAGAGCCTCACCTATTAAACAGCAGGTGCACCGGCTTGCAGTTGAGGTTATCTTAGCACCAGGTGTTGTCCCATACACCCGGTGTGGATCCATACATCCATTTCTCAATTGCTTCATCATCCTCATAACAGGTTCCCCGCTGTGACCAAAGTTGCACTTTAGAGTCGGGGTTACCAAATGTTTTTGATTGAAATGTTTGCTTTTCCGAGAGCGACTGTCTGTCTGACCTCCCAACCCTGAGAGGAAAGCCTGCGCAGGAGATTTATCCGTTGCACATGATGTTGGTTCTCCAAAGGTGTTAGTAGGGCCCCATACACTGTACTCCCCATTCCTCAATTGCCTATAAACTATAAAAAAAACACTGTTTACAAGTTTTTCATTTATTAATTATCTAATTTCAATTGCCTACAAAGTAGGTATCACTTAGAATAATATTATGTAATCTATGGTATCACTAAAACACAGAATTTCAGAACAGATAGTTTCATTTATTAATAAAATACAAGAGTTTAAACAATTACATTTAGCTTATTAGTTTTCATTTTTTAATTATCTAATTTCTTTACAGTTTTTGCAATCTTGAAAAGAAGTAACAAATCTATTAATATTCCACATAAATCTCATGTTTGGTTTTTACATTTAAATCTTACAAGTATCGCCTCAGGGAGAGATGGGCAATGTCACCTTATAATCAATGCAATAATTACAGGTAACAGATGATCAATCTGTAATCTGTAATTATTGCATTGATTATAAGGTGACATTGCCCATCTGTCTAGTCAATACAAAATAGGAAGTTACTATATATACAATTAAGATCTATTCTTTAAGAAATCTCAATTAAGGTAGGCACATACCACTGTTTCACTTATACCTTGAATTCCATAGATGGCTTCCATCTCAAGAACAGCCAACACTTTTTCTTCGAAGCCTGTCAGCGGTGCTACAGGGTTTGGATCTTCACCAGTACCACTAATACCAGTCTTATTTTTTGTAGCTTTCTTTTTTGTGTTATATTTCAGATCCCTTGAAGTCTAAAATAATAATATAAATGTTTATTTATAACATAAACTTTTAATTTAAATTATCAGATTTTCATGTTTTCAAAGTTATGTGGTTTGTACCTTTTCTATGGGATTTAAATTTCGATAGGGCATAATATAATACATATGAGTATAATTTAAAAAACAACAGGTAGATGCTTTGTAAGTGATAATTATTTGATGAGAGTTTTATATGTTAAGGAGCTACCAGTCTACTACAGAAAGTTGAGTGTTATCTGATCACAGATAATTTGTTTAAGAAAATGATTATTGCGTGAAGGTTCAGGTGACTTAAACTTGATAAAATAATTTAACATTTCTACGGACTTAATCGCTCCACCCATCGCGTTTAGGCGTTCTGCTATGTCCTGCCACGGCTTTTCTGCAGTACTCCGTCCTTGAACATTGTCAAGTTATTTACTGTTAGCCCCTTGCTATGTTGGAAATAATACACAAGAGCAGCGAGTTGCGAGTAAGAGGCATATGTCTTGGGCTTCGTTTTTCTAAAATAAAATATATGATTTATATAGCGCTAAAATTGCTCCAATGCATTACAATGATATATTTTAGCAATCACTTACATAATAATGTAAAGAATGACTCACCAAAATGATTTTTCAATTTCAAGCGATTACGTATCGTGCGGCTAACCGTTTGTGAATTGATATCGATGATTTGAGGCGTAAAATCATATGTTTTGATTTGACAATATAATAGTGAATGCCGAAGTTTTACGTTTTTGTTCTTTTATCAAATTGAATTCACGCCTTTTGTAGAACGTGGCGTTACTGAATTCGGCACCAAGCTTTTTGTGATTCTGACGTAGGTTTTAAACGTCAAGTTTTATTTTGACAGATCGTACTGAATACCAGTTTTACGTTTTCGTTCTTAATAGAATTTTAATCACACGTATAGGAAACGTGGCGTTACTGAATCGGGGCCCTGGTAACGTTGTTAAAACTATTTGTTATGGAGTCGATTCTGATGTGCATTTTCACTAAACTAACTCTCTAAATTTTATGTTGATGCTGGTGTTGTGCAAGCCAATTCAGTTGTTGTTTTGTTTTCAAAATTGACAAAAACTTTCAACTACAAGCCGTCAAGAAATGAGATAAAATCGAAATTTAAATTTAGAGATTTTAGTTTAGCGAAAATGTAATATGAATGTAAGATAATGAAAATGTACACAGAATTTAAATTGTGTGTTTGTAGCTGGTGCACGCTTTGTAAGATAAATAATAAAATACGCTAGCTACACATTCTATTCTTGGGCCTTCGGATGTCTAAAACTTTCACTATCAATCATCTTCGACTAGACCTTCGGATCTGCCTCTATGTATCGCTACACATACCTACCAGTCATCCTAAAGCTAAGCTTGTACAGCGAAATTTCACTGCACGATTTTTTATGGCAGATTTATATAATCCGCACACTACGAAACACAGATTTGTTAATGGAATTATTGGGTCCTTCCACATTCAACCGGTAATTATTTTACCAGTGAATATTTTCGACCGGTAGTCTATATCTTTTTCAACCAGTATTAAAATAGCATTCTAGGTATAAGAAAAATAAGGTAAAGTAGATGAACAAGCAGTACAACTCTTTGTACTGCTTGTACAAAGAGTTGTACTGCTATCATGCATATGAAATCAGGTGAAGGATTTCCTTTCGAATCAAGGACTAATGCCACCGATTACCCCTGTAGAAGTGTAATCTGCTCTTTGCTTGAATAATCGCAAAGCTGTCGGACCCGATGGAGGCCTGAAAGGCGATGACGCGAGGTGTGGGCATTCTTAAATCTCTAAGTAACAGAGACTGAGGATCCTTGCATTGAGTAATGATACACAGGCTCCATTATTGTCTTTAAAGGCAAGGGGTGGGTGCAGGAGTGTGAGAGCTACCGCAGAGGCCCTCCGAGAGGATCTACCAGGAGTCATTTCCAATCCTCTACCAATACCAGATCTATAATCGCATGACCGGGCGAAACCTTAATTGACTCTGAGAGTGTGCACTCCTGTCAGATCCAGTAGTCATTTCCAATCCTCTCGTAGAACTTCATGGTATGGACATACCCTTTATACCACAGCAGCACCCAGCCCTGCACCGACCCCTTACCTATAAAGACGATAATAGAGGCTGAGTATCATTACTCCATGCAATGATACTCAGCTTCTGTAATCCAGAGTTTTGTAAGAATGGCCACACCACGGGGAGTCAACACTTTCCAGACCTCGACAGGAGCTCCATCGGGTCCGAGAGCTTTACGATTATTTACGCGAAGAGCCGATTGGACTTCTAAAGGCGTTATCGGTGGTACGGCACTAGTGCTTGATTCGGACGGAAAGCCGATGGCTGCACTTTTTTATGCTGCTTGTTCATGTATGCCATGCCTTATCTTTTTTAGGGTTCCGTACCTCAAACGGAAAAAACGGAACCCTTATAGGATCACTTCGTTGTCCGTCCGTCCGTCTGTCAAGACCGTTTTTCTCAGGTAAGGGTGGAGGTATCAAACTGAAATTGATATCTAATACTCAGGTCTACTGTCCCTTGGAGCTGTGAAGAATCAAACTTCTAAGAAAATGCAATCAAAAGATACAGCCGTTTATGCCGCAAATTTCCGCAAATTTTCGAAACTCGCACGGGAATCAAAACCTACAGGGTACTTCCCGTGAACTTAGAATCTTGAAATTTGGTACGAAGTAACGTCTTATAGTACAGATAAAGGAAAAATTGCAAAACCGTAAATTTTTGGTCAAATCATATAACAAAAAATATTTTTGAAAATTTTAAAGTTACTACTACCATAACTATGACTCGATTGTCGTGATGGGTGAACTTTTACTTATATACCTACAGGTTTGTACGAAACTCTCGGTGTGCGAGTCCGACTCGCACATGGCCGGTTTTTTATACTTAGAATTCCATTTTAATACTTATTGAAAAAGGAATATACTACCGGTAGGAACTGGTATTTAAACTTACCAGTACAATTTGGAATAAAAGTGGTTGAATGTAGAAATAATATTCACCGGTAGAAAAATATTCAAGGATTGAATGTGGAAGGACCCGATCACGGGTATCGCGCGGTATTTTTTGCAAGTGCATGCAGTTCCATAGAATTGCCATATTTCGCAGAAACCGCAAGGAATAATGACGTAATAAAGTTTCGCAGTGCGGGTTTGGCCTAAGCATTCTACTAGATTTATAAAATAACTAAATACTTGGAAAGATGTTACTACTGTAATAGAAATTTAACATCCGTTGCTAGACCATTAATATAAATCTGTTCAGATTAAAATAATTGGTGAGTCAACAATTTCTTGATCAGTTTGAAATTGAATTAGGTGAGAAATTGATAATATCAGATACAAAATTGTATCTGTTTTGTAATTTTATTAAGGATGACTTCGATCTTTGTTTTCATTGTTTCAAAATTTATCAGACTACCTGGTTAATTTATTCTTCCTATAATTATATATTGATAGAACTTTAATGATGAAACAGGAGGGTACAGATAAATATGATCTGCGACTATCGCCCCGTAGCTAGAGATGACGCGCGCCACAGTATACTCCACGTAGGAAAAAGGAAGGCTACAGATACCTCTTTCACAAGAGGCCGCTTGTTAATCTTTCCTATGGATAAATGTTTAACAACATTAAACTTTTTTCCGTCTCTTGTATACAATGCGACGTGGATTCGACGCGAGTAGATGAGCAGTCGCTATCAATTGCGGATAAATTGCGTTCAGTGCATAACCGATCTTTAGTAATATACCTAATTATACAATAATGGGAACTGTACCGATTATGGATTTCCGCCCGCGAGTGGCAGCTCTCTACCACGCGGAGATTTTGCATCGCAGTGAACGCACTATGTAAGCTTATTATTGGTTACCATCTGAAGCTGACGTCCATATAGGTCACCCGTGTCGCACTGTTTGGGGGATTAATGTTGGAAATTAAATGAGAATATAAAGTTTCATGACTATGTGTGTCGAAGTCTATTAGTAGATCTGTGTAAGGTTGTATGAAAGTTTATTGATATGCGAGTGTTTATGAAAGTTTGATGGCGCGAATGGCTTGGCATCTTATCAAGTAAGGGCCGGCGCTCACTGCCGGCATGGCACGGCAGATTGTGCTGCGGAATCCCGCGGCGTTCCGTAGCATGCCGTGGCATCCCGTGGAATCCCGTGGCATGCCGTGGCGTTCTGCTGAAAGTCCAGTCACTCTGGCGTCAATCAGTTTTGCTCCACGCGCATTCGAAGTTGGTTGTGTCGTTATGGTTGACTGGGATTTAGTACTAATAGCACTTCTAGCTGAAGATGAAGAGAGACAAATGAGAACGGCTAATTTTCAGTAACCGAAATGACCGCTGCACAAGTTACAACCTTATTTCAACCTGCTTAGCAATCATAATTCCTCCACAAAAAGTGACCCATACGTCTCGCGAGATGCAATGGCGTGCCGCGGCAACCCGTGGAATGAAACGGCATGACTCGTCATGCCGCAGCATCCCGCGGCATGACGGGGCGCGTCGCGTCATGCCACAGCAACCCGCGGCACGTCGCGGCATTGTGGTATCGAAATAAAGTAACATGAACTCTAATCTAATTGAAATAAGATTCAAAATAACTTGATTAGTAATAAAATCCTTTGTCATGCCATCCCGTGCCGTGCCGGCAGTAAGCGCCGGCCTTTAGTCTAAGACAGGTGATGTGGGTCTGGAATACTAATCATTTACAAATAGCAGCCGGGGTAAAATAAATATATTCCACGTTTGTGTTTGTTTGTATCATCCATGGGCGTAAATCCCGAAGTCATAATACAGACTATGACTTATCAGCACCATAATCTTACTAAAAATATAGGTACAAATATAAATGTATACTCAAACGTTACTCCTTCCGGGTCGGGAGTTTATAGAAACCCTTTCAGAATTCAGAACCCCAGTAGTTGTGAACTGCGAGAGAGTTTAAGCGTTTGAACACGCAGTTTGATGGATTAAATGCTACCCTGCTTCTAGTTATGTAATTTGAGAGGCTTTAGAAACGTAATATTAGCATTATAGATATGAATTCCAACCGCTACTCAAACTATTTGGCTTTTAGGTTTAATAGATACACCTGATTACACAAAAATAATATTATTGTTTTAGTGCTCGGAAGCGTGCTCTTGGACGAGTTACGGACTGAATTTAGACAGTACAATATTTCGACATGTAGCGAACTTCGAAAACACATATATCGACAAGTCATTGCTTCGACAGACAACTATTAGACAATACAAACCTTCGAATTACCACTATTTCGACAAACGATTATTCGACAGACAATACTTAGACAAGACACATCTTCGAATTACCACTAGTTTGACAGATTTTTTTTACATTCTCCCAAAATAATATTGCTCTGAAATGTATTAAAAAATGTGCCCTACCTAATTAAATATGTACCCAATCAATTGAAACATCAATTCCGGCGCTTCGCCGGCCGCTGCAGCCCTGTTGGGGTCACAGTTCTAACCTAACCTAACCCACTTGACTTCAACGAAAGACTACAAAAAAAATCTGTCGAAGTAGTGGTCATTCGAAGATGTATCTTGTCTAAGTATTGTCTGTCGAATAATCGTCTGTCGATGTAGTGGTAATTCGAAGGTGTGTGGTCTAATAATTGTCTGTCGAAGCAATGACTTCTCAATCTATGTGTTTTCGAAGTTCGCTACATGTCGAAGTATTGTACTGTCTAAATTCAGTCCGTAAATGCTCTTGGACACCACGCGCCTCGACACGGAAAGATACAGGATAGTAGGGTTTGGCGGAGGTCTCTCAGCGACCTCCTCCAAAACCATTCGCTTTAGATTACTAGTGATATTTCACGAAGAAATAGGAGCTCTAGGCATCTTTCGTTATTCATAAGATAGAAAACTATCTACACTAGAAATCTGAGTAGAGAGAGAAGCATTTAAGTGACAAAATCTTGAATACTACACCGGAAACTATACCCGAATCCAGATCGTTCGCAACTCTCGACAGTAGAATGGTTTGAAGTCACTTTTTCTTAATGAATGCTGGTAAACCCTCCCGCAGATCAGAAGTGAAACTGGAGTTATGATTACTGGAAGGGTTTCCAAAAACGTCGGGGCGGGCAAAGACAATATTCCTCCATACTGTCTATACGTTCTTAGCGCACAGGCTTCCTCTGCCGTCAATAAAACATTAGACCAGTCAGTCTTGGGTACTTCTGCCCTGAACTCGTGGTAGACCCGTGGCTCCCGGAATTGGTACTCGAATGATGATGATGATGATGTATCAATCGTTCAGTAGGTATTCAGTCGTTCCCTAATATTATAAGCCACACAACGTTTCAACACTCTGGTTGATATATTGTAGTCAATATGAGTTATATTTATCTGATTAACAACTTCTACAAAGTACCTTCGAGCGGTTTATAAAAATATATGTGCTGTAAAACATTCTATACATAGAACGGAATATCGGTGGAACGATAATAATCCTGAAACATGCCAGTTGTGGGAAGCACGGATATGTTGACAACATGATTAAATTCAAAGGAACAACTAGGGGCCGCAAGATTGCAATATTGGATTACTCGAGATTGTTTGGACTTATTGGTAAATGTATCAACATGTTGATACATTTACCAATAAGTCCAAACAAAACTACAAACGATCAACAAATAAAATCTTTTTATCATTTAATTCTGCTATTTTATGTTAAATCAAGCCACTGTCATTCCACTGATACTCTAAAAAAGGCCCTTTCATTTTAGACTTTAACATCATAAAAATAAAGTTTAAGCCCAATAAAACATTTTGTAGAGTAAATGAAAATGTGTGATTAGCTCTCTGCATTCAATTTTAGACTTTAAAGTATGTTAAATCTAAAATTAAAATGCAATTAAAATGGAAATTAAATGGCATTTAACATAAAATAGCAGAATCGAGGCCCTATTGTATTTACAACAACATTCGGCAGTTCCGCGTGACAGGAGGGGGGGATAGGCTCACCTACTGGTGTCAACAAGGCAATTGGGGTTTAAAAGATAGAACAGAACGAATAAGAATTACTTTGAATAGAATCGTTTTTATGCTTTTATGGAATGATTCGAAAATGCAAAAGCAATAGCTTGAGAAGTCTAGGTCTCCATTCTTAAAACTTGTATCAGATATGCCCGAAAAAGACCGAGTTCATTAAATAATTTAATTAAAAACTACAGATGGTTGGATACGTCGTTGACGTGCGCCCAGGGTCCGTTTACTTCTGTCTCTTCCTTTTGATTTGGCCCTATACGGCTTTTATGGGAGCGATTGCTATCTGGGCCAGACCTTCGTCCTTCAATCAGGAGGCGGTAAAGTTGACTTAGCTCCGAAGATCTTAGTGGGTGCCCATACACCATATACAACTTAATATGGTTATCTGCGTTAAAATAAGCTCATTGATGAAATTCTTTTCACAAGAAAGACAAGAAAGGAAAAACGTCCTTGTACTAGTTTTCCTATATGTACAACATCATTAAATGTTTATATACTTACATATGTAATAATAGTGTAGATAATTTAAAAAAAACTTAGGTTACGTTAAATGAATGATTCTGAACAGAAAATATTCTTTTTTAATTCTCGTCTGTTTGTATTTTTATCTGTTTGTCTGTTTGTTCGCGATGGACGCAAAAACTACTGAACGTATTTGAATCTGGTTTTTTTTTCTATTAAAAAGGTCTTATTCAGACTTAAAATCTGCCGTATATTTTATTGCAATTGGTTAGGTAGAACTGGCGATATGACCAAAAAATTAAAACCAACCTCCGCGCGGGCGGAGTCGGCGGCATCAGTTAGTAATTTCATAAAGCTCTCTGACTGTCAAACTCGCTAACACAAAATATGTCTAACTTTTCTCATTAGACTTTTCCTATTTGTGCTACCACGATATAATATTGCCACATTTTATTTTTAAATATGGACATTGTACACAACATCACTTAACGTGACAAAACTGAATCCGTCTACGCGAAGTAACAAAGAAGAAGAGCGGTCTGGGACGCGGGCGGTGTAACATATATACATACATACAATACATATATACGAACGAGTGTATGTTGCTATGAAAACGACGAGAGCTAGCGAGCTTGCTTATGGCAAAGAAATTAGATTGTGCCTGTTCTAAAGATGCTTGCTCGTGGAGGTGTACCTTTTTTTTTTTTTTTTTTATCGTGCGGAAATCCCTTCGGATACCCCCCCGCCGGCCAGCGGGGGCGGTTATGTCGGGCTTGCACCGACTAAAACCGCACGCCGTCTCGGGTCTTCAGACGCCGGGGTGTAAGGTACCCATAGAGCATATCCCTCGCACCCCGGATGACCCTGGGCCATCTCACCACTAACAGCATCGCTCATCCTGTCTCCTCTGAAAGCAGAGGAGTACGGAGAACGATGTGTTCCCGCCACGTTGGGTATTGGCCGACGATCAATGCCAACAAAAAATAAAGGGGTGAAGGGGAAGCCATTGACCGCCGCCCAGGGTGTACCGGCCGCTCCGATTCCGTTCCCCCCGGACTGCAGCGGGATCGGAATCGGAGCGACACTCGAGGAGGTTACCCAACACACACCCCCGTGGAGGTGTACCTTTTTTTTTTTTTTTTTTGTCGTGCGGAAATCCCTTCGGATACCCCCCCGCCGGCCAGCGGGGGCGGTTATGTCGGGCTTGCACCGACTAAAACCGTGGAGGTGTACCTAAGTTTTCATAATTTTGTTTTTGCATATTGCAAATAAAACACTTATGAAACGTTAAAAATGTCTCTCGCAGCGCAACCTCGGGGGTTTTGATAAAGCGTCGGTAGCTTAGTGGTTAAGGAGTCGACCCTACGATCGAGAGGTCCCGGGTTCGAATCCTGGCCATTACACTACCGACGTGAACCCACTCCTAACACAAGCAATTTAGCTTAGCTGGAGGGGTTAGGGGGAATATTAGTAATTTCGGTTACTAATATTCTTTTAAAAAAATAAAAAAAAAATTCATGTAAAATAACGATTTGAACGTGTTTTATTGAGAGCATAGATGGTTGTACGATCAAATTTTGCGTAGGTATGTGCATGCAACCTTCGAGTTGTCAATATAATCTGCACGTCATGGTACAGATGTGGATGGAAAATGGGGCAAAAGTATTGGAATATGAATACATAAAATATCTTACAGTGAGATTTATTTGTACAAATGCTTCAGTACCTACTTTTATAGTTGTTCGCTTGTATATTCTCGAAGGGGACGATAGAAGTGTTTATTATACCCACACCTTGCCAATTATATGCTGTTGCGGAGAATGTCTTCATAGAAAAGGTTAGTAAATATCTTGAAGAAAACACAATACCTGTTAGACCTACCTTAAGTGTTTGCAAAGGGTACAAAGTTGCCGGATATGCAGCGAAATAATGCTCATAACCTGTGTAGTAATTTCTGTGTCAATTGCAAGTAGTGTCTCATACGTTTTAAAACTGTACAAATCGAATGAAAGCCAACCAAAAAGTTCTGCCTTACTGTTTCAAAATTCAACTGCTGGTATAACATATATACAACAAACATCCCGACGGCAACAGTTAGGCCGCGGTCTGCCATGCGTGATCACCTTACCTGTTCGAAGGATCCTCCCTTTGTGTTGGAGGAACATCACACTCCGTTCCTCCACTATGAGAAACAGGCATGGTTGCCGTCATACATGGAAACTAAAACATGAGTCACGTTCTAGCCGCTTTGAATCTAGAGTAAAGTTTGAAATACTTGGTGTTCGTTATATTTTCGTTTTGTTTTGGCTATTCTTTTTCTTTATACTATATCTGAATAAATTTCTTTCTTTCTTTCTTTCTTTCTATATTTTACCATAGTTTGTGATAGTGAAGAACCCGTATTTGATTTTATGATAGAATAAAAATTTATCGTTACTACAGATAGTGTCTCTTTTAACGCCACTTTAGACATTGACCTCGACGGTATACCTACTAATAAGACTACGAATAGTACGAACGGTCATGGCCGGAGAGTAGCTTTCGCGGGCTATTTTGATTTTAGAAACATTATTATATTAGGGTTCCATGTAATAAAATTAAAACCCATATCTAAGTCCACGCGGACTGAGTAGCAGGCACAGCTAGTTAGTAATAACTAGGGGCGCATTGCATTCAACTGTTGCAATGTTGAGCTGGGAGTGCACTACATTATTACCTACAAAACCTGCCCAACAACTACCCTACTACTTGAATTGTTTTTTCGGTGATTGTTCCTCCGTTGCTAGACCGTTTGCAATTTTGTTTTTCTGTCTTAAGCGAATAGTTAACTTGCACATTTTGGTGCCAAAATCGTGGTCTCGACATTGATCGTTTTGGAGAAATAGATTTTGAAATTTTTTGAATGGTGATTATTCCTCCATGGTATGTTCGATTTTTTTTTCTAAATCCGGGTATCAAGTTGTATTTACATGACAAGTTTGGTCAAAATTGGTCGATTAGTTTAGGAGGAGTAGCGTCACAACCGAAATACACCGAGTTGAGTATAGAGAGCTTTTCGCTCGACTTCGTCTCACTCTCAGTAAAAAATATACTTACGCCAACTATGGATGGTTGGCAAGAATACTAATTACGAGTACGTAATCAACAAATAATAGATACAAGTATTTCAAACTAATCGCGGGCTCAAAGTGTTCGCGTCATTGGTTGATTAGTACTTTATTGGTTTTTTGGTTGGCAGCTAGTCCAGATGCGCGAACTTTTTGAGGTTTTTTCAAGATTTTTGCCCTAATTACAAATAATTACTAGGTACCTTCTATGACGGGGCGACTAACGCCCCCCCCCCCCCAACCGGGGCAGACGGGGACACCGTAGTTCCCAAACCTAAGGGGGCCAACTAGTAACCGGAGATCGCCCAGGGTCAGTCAGGGTGCGACGAAAATGCTTTACGGGCAACCTTGCACCCCGGCGTCTGAAAACCCGAGACGGCGTGCAGTCGGTTCAAACCGCCATAACCGCACCCGCTGGCCGACGGAGAGGTATCCGAGGGGAAAAAAAAAAAAAAAAAGATATCCGAGGGTATTTCCAACGAAAAATGTTTCCTGGTCGGTGTTCATTTTATAGCAATGATGTGTGTGTGTCAACCTTGTTATCGTAACGTAACAGATAAATTAAGTTAATATGTACACAGCTCTATGTAATACCTACTTCAGTTGTAGAAATACTTATTTTTCTTGGTTTATTCAAGATAATTGAAGCCCTTGAGTTTCCCAAAACAGCACTTCAAATATTTTTAAATAGAAAACGCGATTAAACCCCTACTGTTGCACTCGTAATTTAACAGCTATTTATTATTAAATAAATTAGTCCATAACAATATTAATATCTAAAAGCCTAGACACAAAATTAGATCTTAATTTTCGTTCATTACGATGACGAGGTATTTTCATTAAAACCGCCGCAGTTTATGCTTCTTTCAACAATTCCAATTCATTAAAATTAATGAGTACCTAACAATTCATTATTAAACTCAACATGGAATTACTTTAAACGATAGAACATCGACGAATCTCACCCGAAAACTAAACATGTGGCTTATACCATCATTATTTATCTATTTTTATGAATTAGAGGCCATTATCAAACGTACAAGCACCTAATCTAAATTAATAATAAAGAATATTGTACGTAATGATGTTTTTTTGTCGACATTTTGAAAAGTATCGACCGAGTTAGGACGCGCAACTCGATCCAAATCGACCTGAAAGAAAAGGATTACTAAGCAATACAATCATCTTATAACCTATAATTATAAACGCGAAAGTTTGTAAGTATGGATGGATGGATGGATCGATGTTTGTTACTCTTTCACGCAAAAACGGTCCCATGTATAATAGGGGCCCGTGGGTTGCGGGAACGGGATCAGAACTCTACGTGGGCGGAGCCGCGGGCAACATCTAGTATATTTATAAATATGTATCAGGAGACATAAGAAAAATCAGGAAGAGTTCTTCCTCACCTTAACATCTTAAAACATAGCACGATTTACAATTCTATTAGATTGTTTATATTAATAAGCTGCCCTTTTAAGGTTGAATGGTCTTATTTATAAAAAGAGTTCCTTAAAGAAAAAAGTTTTTCTATTGAAAGGGTGTTACTATTCGGTTAAAGATCTGTAATTTCAAATTGTTACTCGTTTATTCTTCATTCTGCTTTTCGTTTTTATTTTGACATTTTTGCTGATATTTATTAGAATTTTTTAGTCTTATTAATTTATATCATGACATCATTGCTGACTTACATTAGTTTGACATTACAATTATTTATCTTGTTCATAAAAAATATTAATAAAATCAGCACAATTACTATTATTTTTATTATTATCGTTATGTTCAATTGCAATGTAAAAATCTTTAATGAATAAAACTACTGATTACTGAATACATACTTTATGTAAATAATGTACTATAACTATTTTCATGACGATGCTATAATTTTCATTTATTTTTCATTTCAATATCAAATTTTCGGAATGTATGAATCTTTTATGTATTAATTTGTAAGCAATTTGTTATCCTTAACACATAACTAGTTAGTAGTTATGTGTTAACTTCAAGTATATAACCAACACAAATTAATATTAGTAGGAGTTGGCAAAATGTCATGAGTACTAAATTTACCTGTACCGGTTTTTCGTGCGGAATTCCCCCCGGATCCTGCTGGCCAGCGGGGGTGGTTATGTCGGGCTTGTCGACATAGCCACCCCCGGGGTGGTTATGTCGGTTCGACTAAAACCGCACGCTGTCTCGGGTCTTCAGACGCCAGGGTGTAAGGTTGCCCACAGGGCATTTCCCTCGCACCCCAACTTACCTTGGGCCATCTCCGGTTTCGAGATGGCCCCCTCGGGTTTGGGAACCACGATGTCCCCGTCTTACCCCGGAGGGGGGGGGCTAGTCACCCCGCCGCGCCGTCCTGCTTCTGCTGGGGTGACAGGCGGCCTCACCTGCCACCCCCAGGCCTGCGCTCATGGAGGACGGAGGTCGTTAAGCGACCTGCAGCCCGCTGCAGAACGCACCGCACAGCAAAACTGTATAGATGACGCCGCTGCCGCCGCAGGATTTTGGCATATCATTTTTAGTTATACATTGCTATTGTTTGGATTGTAATTTCTTGCATATTTATTTTGTGTTCTGCGGCTTGGTTGCTGTGCGCTCGGCAGCAGCAGCGGTGAAGTTTGCGGCGCGCTCTGCGACACAGGTTCTGCCATAAAAGTACACGGTTAGATTACGGAATGGGGCAAGCGATTTTCTGAAAACATTTGAATGTAGATTTTTTTCTTTTAAGAAGGAATTTTCTATCTCCAGTATTCAGAGTACTTTTCCTCTGGGTGGTTTAGAAAACATCCACCTTGTATACATTGATTGTCTAAATCGTGCCCATAGACCTATCAACCGAATCTCTCGAGGATATATAACTGAAAACTAACATATTAGAATTGTAATAAATGTTAAATAGATAATAAATGTTAATTATCGCTAATAATGTGCCGGTAGATGGCAATAGGCTCGCCCCATATTACATTAGGACCTTAACACAACTGCAGGATACAGGCTTGAAGTTATGTTATGTTATAAGTATTAGAGTTAACGGGATATTTACCATGTGGTTCTAATAACCGCAAAAATCTGCAATCGCTGAACACCTATTGGAGTCCGGTACCGACCACTGGATCGAGTTACATAACCCTCAGATGCTCTCGACAGAACGCCACTACATACCAAGATTGGTTAGGGAAGCGATAGAAATCAAAAAGCACAGAAATTTCAATCGTGAGGATGGGTTTCAATTGCCGAACGTCTGGCATCCAGTGGTCCGTCTGTGCAAACATAACCGGGAACAAGCCAAAACAAATTCGCGAGTAGATACGGTAAGCGTCGTGTGTCGCGATCGTGATCGAGTTCGAGTGTGCAGTGAGGCCAGTGGTAGTGGTGTTGCGCGTCAGAGACGAGTACGAAAGAGGGTAGATCGATATATTTACTCTTAAACTCGTTCACCGTTAACCGCCTCTTCAGTTCCTCCGTGATCATGGCGCTTGCAACAGTGCCGAAATATCGGACATTCTTAGAACCACATGGTAAATATCCCGTTAACTCTAATACTTATGTTAGTGACCATGATAGTTTAAATACCTATATATGTTATGTTATGTTATGTTGTGTTATATTGTGTTATGTTATGCTATGCTATGCTATGCTATGTCATGCCATGCCATGCCATGCCATGCCATGCCATGCCATGCCATGCCATGCCATGCCATGCCATGCCTTGCAATGCCATGCTATGTTATGTTATGTTCGAATTGTTAGCATCTGGAGTGTTTGGCCTGTATTTTTTTGGCCTCCACTCAAGTGAAGTCAAATAAAAATTCACCCCGTGGAACAAATCATATTCCGCAAAATGTGGATACTATAGAAGCCTATCCTAATATATCCACTAAGTAATGATAAGGTAAGAAAGTGAAGGGTAAAAGTTTAAAAAAAAGACCGGCCCTCGGGCTCCATAGTATAAGATCAGTGGCATCCAATCAACCGGGATTGACGCTGAGATAATGGGGCGAAGATGAATAAAAAGAAACCCTATAGTAAGTGCCCAACAGTTCAAAAAAATGACTTTCTACGGTATGAAAAATGCACTCATCTCCTTTCCTGAAGTCGGTTAGAAACAGAACACTTTACTGGCCTACTATTTTGTTTAAAGTAACTGATATTTTTACAGTATACATATGTTCATGTTTGTCACCCATTGTGAGCAGCGCGTTCACTGATACGAAATCCGTAGAGAGCAGAGAAAATTGAAGTCCCCACTTTAAAAAACTTTTCGTTTTGTATTATTTTCCATACTAATATTCATACTGAAAGGGGTGCTGCATAATTATATGAGCAACCAAGCACGATTGACTGTACATACAGTCAACGACAAAAGTGGATTAACACTGAAATATTTACAAATTCTTTTTACATTGGAATAAATGACCCTAATAATGAATATATAATCAGTGCGTGTTACCAGTGATGACCTACGGTGCCGAGACGTGGTCTCTCACTATGGGCCTCATAAGGAAGCTCAGGGTCACATAGCGAGCTATGGAACGGGCTATGCTTGGGGCTTCTCTACGAGATCGAATCAGAAATGGGGAGATCCGTAGACGAACTAGAGTTACCAACATAGCTGAGCGAGTCAGCAAGCTGAAGTGGCAGTGGGCAGGGCACATAGCTCGGAGAACCGATGGCCGATGGGGCAGAAAGGTTCTTGAGTGGAGACCACGTGACGACATGCGCAGCGTAGGAAGGTCTCCCGCAAGGTGGACAGACGACCTGGTAAAAAGCGCAGGGACTCGGTGGATGCAGGCCGCTACAGACCGGTCAGAATGGAAGTCAATGGAGGAGGCCTATGTTCAGCAGTGGACTTCCTACGGCTGATATGATGATATATATATATATATATGTATATATATATATATATATATATTATGTATATATATATGTATATATATATATATAGTTTTATAATACCTAGAGGAGAAAGTTAATATATTTTTTATTTGTTTATCATTTCATGAAAGGTTTGAGAGCTAAAGTGATTAATCAATTATAATTTGTTAAGCCACTTTTGTCATAGAGGGATGCTCGTCCTCACACTTACGTAAGGTAATTACGTAGGTATATGGCTTAGGCCCGAAGATGTTGGTAACACCCTCCAGACTATAATCGATCTCTGTACCAAAACTCGCAAAAACGACTGAACGGAACTAAATAGAATACATTTAGCCGTTTTTGCGTGAAAGAGTATCAAACATCCATCCATCCATCTGTCCTCACAAACTTACACATTTATAAATTATGTGCAAAATTTTGTATATGCATGTGTCTATGTTATGTAGTATGTTCGTTACTCCTTCCTGCTAAAATGACTGGACGGTTAAGAATATAATAAATCGTGAAGAGAACCACGGAAGGCATCTAGTTATTACCTACATAACATTCGGCTGAATCCGTGTTCACATCATCCAATTCCCAAGAAAGTTGATGGCGGTGCCATTATTATTGGAAGTAGTATATGGTGTTGTTAATTTGGGTCATGGCTTGGCCGGTTAATTTCTCAGAATAACATAACATAACATAACATACATAAACTCACGCCTATATTCCCCGAAGGGGTAGGCAGAGGTGCTAGCACCCACATTTCGCCAGTTTATGTTTAGGTCCCAATGTAATAGGTGGCGAGCTTATTGCCATTAACCGGGCACTTATAAAAGCTTTCAAAAAGCATCGAAAAGTCATTGGTGTGTGCCATGGTAAAACCTGGGATCGAACCTGAGACATCGTCTCAGCAGTCCATTACCCATACCACTAGGCTACCGCGGTTAACATCACATATTTAATTTCTCAGAATAGCTGAATATTATTTATATATTCCGTATACTCACGCCTGTTTATCGTCCGAGGTATTTTTTTTTTTTTTTTTAAAGAATATTAGTAACCGAAATTACTAATATTCCCCCTAACCCCTCCAGCTAAGCTAAATTGCTTGTGTTAGGAGTGGGTTCACGTCGGTAGTGTAATGGCCAGGATTCGAACCCGGGACCTCTCGATCGTAAGGTCGACTCCTTAACCACTAAGCTACCGACGCTTTGGACGCTTTGGAATTCTAAACACTTAAAATCTGTATTAGGCAGATATTTCGCCAGCTGTTTTGGTCTTCATATCTACATGTGTACAACAAAGTCGTGTTAGTGATGACCGCGATGAAATCGAGAACCGGTGGACCGATTTTCATGACCTTTGTTTTGTTTTTTATTTCTCTCCGCCTAAACTGTGCCTTTTTGTGGGGTTTTTTTGCTGTATTCCCCACGGTTACCTCGCAGCCGGCCAGAGAAAAAAACCGCAAGCCGCCTCGGGTCTCTAATACCATGGTGGCCAAATGAGGCAATTCTCTAGTACCCCGGCTCACCCTGGACCATCTACGGCTTTGAGATGGTCCCCTCGGGATACGGTGCAAATATGAGACATTCACGAAATAAATTCAGCTGATAAGGTATCCAACATAACTTGATTCTAAGGCGGAACGAAGTTTGCGGGGTCAGCTATTATATATTTATATATATATAATACTATATATATATATATATATATTTAATACGAGGGTCAAACTGAAAGTTCTTAGAACTGGCCACTTATAAACAATATAATAAAAAAATAATTCTAAAATTTGAAAATAGAACTCTTTGCCAATATTACTGAGTATATATTTCATTCATTTATCATTTGTTTTACGATTTGGCGGCAAATTGAAAATTGTTTGTGTCACGTTAACATGAATTTAACACGAGAAAATTTTCGTGCAATGATTTTTTATGACTTTCGATGTCATTTAAGTCAACAAGAAAGTTATGATAGACTACGATTGGCCTTTCACGGTGAAGCCCCATCTCGTGCGACTGTTTACAACTGGTTTAATGAGTTTAAACGTGGTCGCACTAATCTCACTGATGATTTACGTGAAGGACGGCCTTCTACGGCGACGACTGAAAATAACATCTGTGTTGTGCGGCGTATGATAGAGACTGACAAAAGAGTGACCTATCAGCAGATTCGGACAAGCTTAGGCATCGGTATGAGTCAAGTGCACAAAATCCTCCACGAACATTTAGCGGTCAGGAAGCTTTGCGCCCGGTGGATACCTCATAATTTGACTGAGGCTCAAAAACTCCATCGTGTGGATTGGTGCCGTAAAATGATTGAAAGATTTAACGGAGGTGACTCTAATGCTGTGTTCGACATACTAACAGGTGACGAAAGCTGGATTTACTGTTATGATCCTGAAACCAAAAGACAATCTGCTCAGTGGGTGTTTCCTTTCGAGGAGTTGCCAACTAAAGTGAAGAGAGATCGAAGTGCGGGAAAAAAAATGGTGGCCTCGTTCTTTGGAAGGATAGGTCATTTCGTAACAATTGTGTTAGAGGATCAAAAAACAGTTTCTGTAGAATGGTACACTACCAATTGTTTGCCACTTGTCTTGGAAAAAGTTCGAGAGAAACGACCTCGCAGTTGGATCCTCCTTCACCACGACAACGCCTCGTCGCACACCGCCAAGCGAACGATCGACTATTTGGCGACATCAAACGTTGAATTACTGGGTCACCCGCCGTATAGCCCCGACCTCGCGCCTTGTGATTTTTATTTATTTCCAAAAATTAAAGAAAAACTTAAAGGAAAGCGGTTTATGAATGCTGAAGAAGCGGTGGCTGCGTATCGCGATGCCATTGAAGAGACCCCTAAGGACGAGTGGGCAAAGTGCTTTTCCCAGTGGTTCCATCGCATGCAGCGGTGTATTGACGTGAATGGACAATATTTTGAAAAGATATAATAAAACTAATAACTGGCTAATGTAATCAGTTTTTGATTTTCTAAGAACTTTCAGTTTGACCCTCGTAATATATTTATTTCTATATAATACTATCTATAATATTAGACTAGGCCGGTTGCACAGAACAAAATTTTGCCTGTATAGGTTTGATTCACCATTAGTAACAACAAGACAGGACCCTACACAGGACACCCCTCCTACACATGCCTCCCTCGGTAAGGAGATTAAACGGCATTAGCGCCCATAAAAGCCATATAAGCCAAATAAAAAGAGGGAAAATGAGGGAAAAACCGTGAGTATAAATACGTATGTATGATAAGGAGTAAATGAACCGATGATGATGCCCCGAAAGCCTCGTATGCAACCGGGAACAAAGCAAAAGTAAAACATCATCAGACTGATGATGATTTACTTTAACATCAATGAATTCTAAACACTTAGTAAGAAAAGTACGTAAAATATGTAAACGTGAATATGCACGTTGCACTGCGCTAAATAAATTGTATTGCACTCATTGGTAGCGCTGCATGTTTTTTTTTTCAGAGCTGCAGCTAAATTTAGTTTTAACTCTTACCAATATGAAACACAATTTTTATTCTGAATTGCTACTATAGAATGTAGTTATTATTATAACTGTGGCAAAGACATAATAATATAATGCAAATTAATTGTATGAAGAAGTAAAGCAATATTAGCTTTTGTCATCATTAAAAACCGTACCTAATCTCATTCGTGTGAATTGCTTCCATGAAGAACCATACTATACATTGACAACATAATGTACCTTTTTTTTTTCGTGCGGAAATCCCTTCGGATACCCCCCCCCCCCGCCGGCCCGCGGGGGCGGTTATGTCGGGCGTGAACCGACTAAAACCGCACGCCGTCTCGGGTCTTCAGACGCCGGGGTGTAAGGTTACCCATAAAGCATATCCCTCGCACCCCGACTGACCCTGGGCCATCTCCGGTTTCGAGATGGCCCCCTCGGGACAACAATATGTACCTACTCCATGAAGATCAATCAACGTCATTACTTGAAAACGAGATCGTTGTACTTACCAAAAGAGTAACGAACAGATAGTGAATTACAAAAGTACAACCTGTGGATCAATCATTAAATGATTCCTAAAATGTTACAACTTCTATACCTACCTATATAGTATTTTCTATAACGTGACAGATTATAAACTAAGGTTCTGGTGAAATTTAATATAGGAGGGGAGTAAGCCCCCCTCGTGACCTATCTTATTAATTGTTTAAGTCAGTTATAAGTTTTCAGTATTCTCTTCCACGTAACCCCAGGTGTAAATCTTACGTCCCCAGTACAGTGGCCAGTGATGGGCCATGCTCTGCAATGTGTAACTGTAGGCCATCATCACTTTGGTATATCTGTCATAATTGCCCCCTGTAAACAATGTCGATGGCTTAGCATGGCCCATCAGGGACCAGTGCATACTGGAGATGAACTATGCATTGTATGGGTAAACTTTTACAAACCTGAATCTGGCAGTAGTTTTCCCTTCAACTCAACGTCGCTCTCCGCTGACGTTGCTCCATAATTCTTGTACGTCTTCGCCTTGTTCCCCGAAGGCTCGTCGTGCTTTGTCACCTTGAATCGTTCCGACATTTTCATCTATAAACACTTACACTTAAAATATCACTTACACTTGATATGCTCAAAACACTGAAATGTTTACACAGATATGTATTGTTTTTAACTGTTGGTTTCGTTCACTTCCGAACCATTTTCTGCCTGTACTGTGTAAAAATTTAGTTTGTGCTAATTACTATAAACAACAATTTTTAAAGTAAGGAACCTTAATTTGTTTAGTTATACGATAGTTATAAATAGCGTCAAGCATATATAATTATAATGACTGATAGCAACACTATTTAACTTTGATTTCAACGCAATGTCTTTTTTTATTTTAAACCTACCCTCTATTAAACTTGGCATTAAATACAACATTATTGACGACCTCTGTTCCGTAGCGGTAGTGCGTTCGACTGCTAAGCCAGAGGTCGCGGGTTCGATTCCCGCTCAGTGCAAATATGTACATTTGCATTGGTCTGGGTGTTACTTTGTATAATATGTATTTATTTACAAAAAAAAAAGTATTTAAGTATGTGTATCCGCATTCTAGAACCCATATGACAAGCTCTGCTTAGTTTGGGTCTAGATGGCGTTGTGTACTTTGTCCTACGATATTTATATTTATTTATTTATTAGATATAATGTTTACTTTTTGTATTATTTTTATTTTGTAAGTATTATTGCATAAAGTAGGCTAAATGGGTATCTCCCATTACAAATAAGTATATAAAATTTACTGTTCCAGTCATACAAAAATTCTTTTTGCGATGCGTTGAATTCGAGATTACAACAAACGTCAAAAGAAAACAAAAGTACTCATAAACTTTCTAAGGATTAAAGTAAGGCAGAAGCCTGCTTCAATTTCCAAATTGCGTATATTGCTTCGACTCGAGTAAATTAAGTCCATGGCCCAGGTCAAAGGACTCAATACTTAAATAACATTGTTTTATTATTTTATTCATGGTGTAGTCATTTTTGTCACTATCTTCGCAGTTGATTTGTTTGATTGTCATTTTTATAGTTTTTTAAATAACCCTATATCCGATGTCAACGCGAAATCTCATAGGTCCTTTGTAGATTGTCAGGATGCGACGGAAATGCCTTAGGGCAACCTTACACCCCGGCGTCTGAAGACCCGAGACGGCGTGCGCTTTTAGTCCGTTCAAGCCCGACATAACGTCCTCCGCTGGCCGGTTGGGGGATTTCGCAGGAAAGATATATCTACAAAGAAATGTACTTTGTAGATTAAGAATAAAATATTTTATCGTTTGAAAATCGTTTAGATGACCTGTCATCATCATCTGAGCTTTTTGAAGCACTTCGGAGCTCGGGGTTCGCTATACACCTCATGTCTATAATTGTGTTCATCTTGATTGTATTTCTATCTTGTCAGGCTTGTACATACGAGAGTGATTGACGTCCAACCACGCAACCCGAGAGGAAAACCTGCACCGGGACCTCGATCGTCAATCGGCAGGTATACTGGCTAGTAGATAAAGCCTCAAGCAACCGCTTGAGGCTCTGAAGATGTTGGGCCACATACACGTCAACAACCTTTCTACCTAAAGGTATTTGCACATTTTAAAAAGTTTGTCCAGCACACAGTTTTAAAATTTGAATATAATCAACAAGCCAACTGACAACATAAGTGAAACTTTTGTATTGCGATAAACTAGTATTCATCATCATCATAACAGCGTTGTCTCCCGATTGCATCCGAGGTGTTCAGCTCGGAGCACGAGATTCGCTTAACGGCTTTTCCTTCTCCACTTCACACGCTCTTGAACATCCGTGGTGGTGGGGCTATCCTTCTACGATGGGATTTGCCCCTCCTACTGGGACCCGACGGGGGTGACGTTGCCAGAATTAGTATTCTAATATTGTATATTTCAATTCTATAACCCACGGTAAATGGTGAGAAAAAATATAACCTAACACTGATCGATCGATGTGTTAACATAATGCTAGTCACGGTTAGTTCTTAGAAGTTATGAAATAAGTTATACTTTATGAAGTATAACTTATTTCATAACTTCTAAGAACTATCAAGACGCACAACAGAACAATCAAGACATTAGGTCCACTCTATGGAGTGGACCTAATGTCTTGATTCTGTCGGAAAATAAACAACTTATGAACTACTCCGCATTGCGTTAGAAAGCTATCTTGAGAGGTTTCTAACGCACCTACCTTAGAAAAAATAGGTCGGGTTTTAACTTCGATCTTGTAGAATACCGAAAGCCTGTACAAATATTATAAGATAATACAAGGCCATGATGAATCAAGACATACATATAACCGGTACTGTAAAGAATATCGAGAAGTAATTAAAAAGTAAATATTGTCGTAGTGTTTATAAAGTAGGTACATCATTGTGTGATGACACTATTACGTAAATTATTCGCCATATTTTAATTTATATAATGATGTTAATATTACCACAAAGTTACTTAGAGACAAATATACCTAAACATGTATTTCTGAAAATTTTGCAGTCAAAATACTTGTAGTACCTACGTTAAGAAATACTTTGCGAAATACTTTTCTACTTTTATTATAAATCTTGAAACTGCAAGGATTGTAATTATTGTAATCTAAATCACAACTAGAACTAAATATTTAACTATTTTAATACCTTTTAATTATTTTGCATAACATTTATCATAATATTTACACGTATTGTCGTTCCACTGACTCACCGACCGGTAAACCATCTACGAAATTGTGCCCACATTTTAATGGTAGCATATATGTAAAAAAATAACAATTTATCTTTAGTTGTAACCGACAGAATACGTCAAGGTAGACGTTTCAACTAGGTTGGAGGGGAAAATAGAGCCTTGGTATAGTACAAAAACTTTATCGTAAAAATCGCCTTGTGCCCAACTTGGATCTATTAAAGGATCATCAATCATTACATTAATAGGAACTTTATTGAAAGCTGCACGTCACATTCAGCAATTGTTGTTCAGTGTTAGTATTTACGCTAGCCCTTTGATTCCGTAGTGTGCTTAACATTTTACGACACCTAATTCCATCACCTAATAATAAAATTTTAAACCTACTAAAAATACATAAATGATGTGAAAATTATACAACTTTATATAGGTACATATAGACGAATACTTTTGAAGTTATAACACAAGTAGGTAAATTAAGCTACAGGTTAATGTACGAATGCCGTGGAACTTTCTGCATTAGTTCACACAAAAACGCAATGTAACTGCAGTCAAGTTAACATTAAATAACCACTTTGATTATACATAATACTGAACCACTTTAAACTAAACGTATTCATAGTTTTTAGTTCGAACCAAAGTTGAAACCGTTTATAGTAAGGTGTGGAAACAACTTGTTAAGACAGTCCTTCTTTGAAGACAAACACACTCTTTAAAGTGTTAAAAGGCTCAGCATACTCGAGATACCATATACCTTTTTTTATTTTTTCCTGCTGAAAATAGATCTCTCTTGAAAATCATTAAGTTTCTTCTTACAGAATATAGAAGTTATTAAATATTTATTACTATGTACTTAAATTTTGTACAATTATACGTAAAGAACCGTAAACGACCCGTAAAGTCCAAACTAAACTGTTTGACTTTGGTAATTTTAAACCAAAATTTGGAGTGTTAGTTTGGACTAGTTAAAACCAGTCTTTCTTAATAAGTCCTACAGTTCAATAATATTAAGCTACACAAGATTTATCATGAGTTGGTCATGCTTTTCAGAGCAATACCTGGCTAGTAAACTACCGACGTGAAGCCACTCCTAACAGAAGCAATTTCGCTTAGCTGGAGAGGTTAGCGGGAATATTTAAATAATTAATAATACAATGATTTTTGTTACTAATACTCTATTAAAAGAAAAGAAAAAACCATTTACGATTCGATTACCCACAAGTTTCGGTTCAACTGCAGTTTGTGATAAACATGAAACACTACCTAGATTTAAGTATATATTCACACTGTATCACAATATATTTTATCTACACTCAAATCGAAAAATTCGAAATACGAATTCAAAGACGATTCTATACATACGCACTTTATGAACGCATATACATAAAATTAAAAATAAAACTTATTATAGTACCGCTATCTTTTTTTATTCATAAAACTAGTCTAAGGTTTAAGGCTGAATATGAAAAAAAGGCGCACGCATGCGCAGTTCGAACTGTGAAAAAAATGGCGCACGCTAAATTACTTCCTTGTAACTTACCTACTTTGTTTAATTTCAATTTTTCCTATGAGTGAAGATAAAGTAGTGTATGAAACTGCATATAACTTAGATATTAAAACACTCGAGTCAACCTATTATCGCATTCGGCTTCGCCTCTCGTGTTTTAATACCCCTTCTTATATGACAGTTGCATAAACTACTATTTTTCAACTAACTAAGCGGTATATTTTTTCAATACAAAGCGTTAGAGTATTACACTAACGTAATCTCAGACACTCTCTCTAGTAGAGTATACATGTGACATTTTCAGGCAAATTTGGAATGTTGAACGCAAGGCGTCATTACCGTTCTTATCAGTGAAGTACTAAGTCCTTGAACATTCGGGTCAGGATTAGAGCTTGTATCACGCTGGTCTTAAACTGTTGTTATGGCAAGTAAATTAAGTACATATTGGATTAGGAACTATAAGGTGCTGGTAGACTCATATTTTATACTAGCAGCCTATCTCGACTTCGAACATGAAAATTTGGTAAACAAATATTCTATAACCCAATTGCTACATTCGGAATCCAATTGTGAATTTATACTATTTCTTTCTTAGCATTATTGTATCAGAAGCTTTAACAGGGCAGTGTCTCTTACTCTCATGGATTAAACGTTAAGGGTAAATTTTTGGATAATGCCAGAAGGAGGAATGTGAAAATTTGTGTTTCTTATTCTGAAAGTGTATGTGGCGGAGGCGTGTCGTGTGCGTCCTACACACGCCTGTCTTCACCGACGCGGGATAAAACCCGACCCCACCAGGCGAAGCCGCGCTGGCGGCCAAGGTCCGCCGGTAACTCTGGGGTTATCCTTTCGAGGGCTTACCCGGGGTGTCCGGCAATGGACACTTGGGCAGGACACCGTGCGGTTTTAAAAGATTTCCGCACGAAAAAAAAAAGGTACTTATCATTATTTGATACATCTGAATGTACTATATATATAACCTTGATACTTAGCCATAACATAGATAACGATAGGATAAGACGAAACCAAATATTGGTATAGTATTGGACATGACTAGGATTACCTATTTATTTGATCATCCGATTATACCACACGATAAGATCATCATAATCAAATGATATTTATTAAAATATTAAGTAGCCGCGGTAGCCTAGTGGTATGGGTAATGGACTGCTGAGACGAGGTCTCGGGTTCGATCCCACGTTTCACCATGGCACACACCAATGACTTTTCGATGCTTTTCGAAGTTATGTGTGTATTTATCGCAGGTTTATAAGTGCCCGGTTGATGGTAATAGGCTCGCCACCTATTACATTGGGACCTAAAAAAATAAAACCTAAAATCTAACGACACCTCTCAAGCTAAAATCTATAGAGCCGTTCAGGCTGCATTGCGCGTGCCAACCAATTATACATACATACATACATATTCTCGAAAACCCTCCTTCTGGCGCAGTCAGGTAAAAAACATATAACGATCAAAATAGGTGAACTCTTCTGAAAAGAGGACCGCACGAAAAAAAAAAAAAAAGGTACGAAGCAGCCGAAGCTGGTGGACGTATATTAAAGAAGGAAGTTTGTGAAGTGTGTAAGAATAAAAGTAAATGGAGGTCTCTCGTCTCTGCGTACCCCGGCGAATGAATTTATGTACATATATTATGATTAAAAGAAGTGAATACATTATAAACAAAACAAACACTCTAAAACCATTAAAATGAAGACAGACATGATATTGAATTATAACTTTTGAGAAAGTTGATTCTTCAAAATAGAAACAGTGCAAATTAAGATTTTTTTTCATGTTCTTTCTGTATTTTTTCGCAACGTCCTCTGTAAGCAGTACTGTACCGCAGATCCGTGCTTCAGGTTCTCCAAAATCCCATGTACCCTCAGAAATTTCTGAACAGTAACAAATTTATAAACGATCTTTACATTGAAATAAATCTATAATAAATTGAGGTTTGCTTATTTTGTAATTCTCAGAGAAAAAATTAAAAAGTTTTGAATATTTGTTTAATAAGTACAGTTTTAGAGCGGAGTGGTCGGTAACTTAGAATATGTTAAGTTAATACCGATGGCGACTGTACGTTATACGTAAGAATAGAACTGTACCTGATGAATTCTGGGATATTGTTTGACTGATGAAGTCAACACGCGTATTCATTAATACAGATAGAAGACTAGCCATAGAAGATAATATTAATGCACAGATTAAAATAAATTATAGAATAAGGATGTTTTCCTTACCTGAATTCTCAAGCAGGTTAACTATATTGTTTTTATTTTTAACCTCCGACGCTAGAACTACTGGTGGTTATAAGTTTGCGTGTCTGTGTATATGTCTGCCTGTGGCATCTTAGCTTCTGAACGAATGGACCGATTCTGATGCTGATTTCGCAGTTAGAAAATCGATATGATCGAGATGGTTCTTAGCTGTATATATATTCGGGGTTTTTTAATTTTAAATTATTGCCTACTGAGCGTTCATTCATGCTGCAATCTGAATTAGTATTGAAAACTTATTTACCCACAACTCAGAACATATTAGAAGTGGTATTTCATTATTAAAAATTGGTTATGGAGGTTACAAATTCGTAGAAGCATTACCTGGTGAAATAGATTCTAATTGAAATCATGATACCTTTTTATAATTAATCCTACATACCCATCGTGATAATTTGATAAACTAGTATTAGATTACAGACATAACAGACCGAACATTCCCGAATTATTTTAAAACCAAATTTACCACATAAGTAATGTGGCTGAGACGGGGCCGAACTAAGGCAGACAACCTCTACGAATAACTGCGTAACTGCATACGTTAATAAAATTGATTGAGAAAGGTCAGAATCAAACATTTTATTATCCAAAATCTTAGGCAGGTCACTAAAATTAGAATAGAAATTAATAGAAGATTAGAAGAAAGTTTAGTTATTTATTTATTTAATTTTAAACAATAAAAATAATATTGGCACTAAATATGACCCTGTCTTAAAACTGACAACTAATACGTCAAAATCGTTATATTTCTTACTCGTTACAATGGCGACGAGTGACGACTGGCTTGAAAATTTGCTTCAACGCCATATCTATGCTTGTGTGACAATGTGTATGTACAGGGCAAAGAAAAGGATAGCGCATATTACCAAGTGACTAGGACTGCGTCATAGACTAAATTTAAATTGTTTATTCCGTCTGGTATCATATCATCTTATGTCTGTATATTATATGATATAATAAACGCTCGACGTAGGCGCTAATTCAAAGATTATTAAAACCCTTAGCACAAAAGGATTAGTCACAATAACTCTTTCAGAAGCTACTTTGAAAACTAAAGTAAAGAGACTAAAAACTGAGACAAAAATTCTCATCAGGTCCTTCAAAGGAGGTTGAGATGAAACTAATCTGAGACCGGATACGACGGATACTTGGCGCGCAACTTTGGTAAAACAATCTAAGATAAAACCTGTATCGAAATTTGATATCTAATACCAAAATCTAGCAACTCGATTATATAAAGATCGATTACTAATAATAGTCATTTGCTAAAGCTCTGTAAATTATATTTTATATTAATAAGGTATCTGCAAATTAAGATATCTTCACCACTATTAAAATTTACTTGCTTTTACAATATGTAGTTTTTTAGTTACTAGTAATATAAAACTAACTAATAAACTAGTAAATTCTGATGCTCAGATATCATGTTTTTATATTCGATATCAAAAAACCTTATTCAGTACCTTCTTACGTGTATGCAAGTCAAGTTATTTTATATAGATTATATAGGTAGGTATGTCTGGTATCATATTAGATACTTAAGCGATCCGGTTCAGGATGGACGGACAAATGACACCCAATTGATATATGTATGGTCACCATGAATATATTGAAAAAAATGGGATTCTCGCTTTGATGATATTATGTTTTAACTGATGCAGTATTTGCATGTTATTAACCCAGAGAAAAAATGTAATCCTTCAGTTTTGCTTAATGTAATCTATACTATTATAAAATTGTAAATTAGTTGTGTCTGTACATTAGATAAAATAAAAAAAACTTGAGATATGTTAAATTAACGATTCTGAACACAATTTTTTTTTTTGGAGTTCTTGTGTTTGTTCGCGATTTACGCAAAAACTACTGAACGCATTTTGATATGGCTTTTTATGAAAGGTCTTGATCAGACTTCAAATTTGCCGTATGTTTGAATGAGTAGAACCGGAGATATGACCAAAAATCGCGTTAACCAAAATCTACGCGGGCGAAGCGGGTATCAGCTGGTAATTAAACAAGATGATAAATTTAATTGATTTACTATATGAAAATTCTTATACATGACCATTTTAAGAAAGGAGTCCACAAAGGCTATAACAAATGTATGTTTTAAACTAGGTCTGCAAGGCGGATCGCTGCTTGCAATGTTCAGCTGAGTGAGACATCGTGATTTTCAAAATTTTGAACAGTGATCATTCCTCCGTGGCAAGTCCGATTTTGAAAATTCTTTTTGAAAGTCACAACTCTGGACATGTTTTCTGAGCGTGTAAAGTTTGGTCACAATGTCTCGAGCGGTTATTATGTAATTCCATCTGGACTTTTTTTAACGGTGATCATTCCTCTGTGGTAGCATTATTTTTTTCAAAATATATCCATAAACCTTCCTCTGATTGACCTCTTTGATCATGCCAAATTTGGTTCTGATTGGATTAGTAGTTTAGGAGGAGACCTGTGACAAAGAAAATCCTGAAGTCTAGTATGAGGAGCTTTCGCTCGACTTCGTCTCACTCAGCTCAATAAATGTACTACAACTTTTAATTTTGTATGTTAACTGCGGGCTGAACACGACGTGCGCGTCTAGCTTTAAGATTTGTCCAATACGAACGGAACACATAAAGCAAGGTCAGTCATCTATTCCGTAACTAAAACTATTGCTAGAATTTTTTGAATTACGAGTAGAACGATGTCAAGATGTCCACCAAAATTGCAACGGGTGGTAGTCTCATGAGTATTGGAAGCAAGGAATTGATAAACACGCAACATCTTCGATGCTTAATTTAAGATCTTCATTCGAACACTACGTAATTATTAGACTTGTATCTATAGTAATGTCAGCCTCCGTGGCGTGGCGGTATTGAAAGCGGCCGCTACGCAGGAGGCGCGGGTTCGATCCCCGCTCAGGGCAAATATTTGTATGCATGAATATGAGTATTTGCATTGGTCTGGTCGTGCCTCGGAGAGCACATTAAGATGTCGGTCCCGGTTGCCATACGAATATGTATGACAGTCGTTATAGGGGAAATGGGTAAATGGCCCCACATAGAAGGGCTGATCACCCGTCTGGTCAAACGGCGTCCCCACTGGCAGTATATCTATAGTAAACAATATTATGTTCTAAGCAGAATAGTTACATTTCGATATTCAAATGTTATAGTAAAATATAGTTTTTAAAAAGCATTACATAATAAGTAGTTACATTTATAATTATGTATAACTATTGTTGTAACTATTACATGTTAAGTATGCAAAGGCTTTGAATAACATTAATTCCATTTTTAAACTTCTGTCACTATTTTTAACCCCAGATGCAAAAACGACTAGGTGTTATAAGTATGACGTGTCTGTGTGTGTGTCTGTCTGTGACATCGTAGTCCCTAGCGGAAGAACCGATTTTGTTTTTTTTATGTGAAAGGTGAATTAGTCGGGAGTGATCGGTCGGGGTTTTTTTTAATTTTAAATTTGATTATTTAACAAGTAATTTCGTATAGTCGCTAAATTAGCTTTTTTTATGTAGGTAAATACTATTTTGTTTACTATAATCCACCCTGAATATGTTCTGGGCGATAGCCCAGAGGTGTACGTAACAGACTGCCCAGACGAGGTCTCGAGTTCGATCCCCAGTCGCCCCGGGCACACACCTCTGACTTTTTGAAGTTATGTGTGTATCAAAAATGTTGATTATCGCTCGCTTAGTAATGTGCCCGGTAGATGGCAATAGGCTCGCCCCCTATTACATTGGGACCTTAACATAACTGGCGAATCGTGGGTGTATAATACACCTCTGCCTACCCCTTCGGGGATACAGGCGTGAAGTTATGTTATGTATGTTATGTATGAATATGTTCATATTTAGTATACTCTCTTGATCAGAAAACATTAAACTGTAATACAGCTTACAATAATTGTAACATTTATCTCATTTAGGTGTAAGTACTTTTTCTTTTTTTTTCGTCGCCGCCGGCTAGCGGGGGCGGTTATGTAGAGCTTGAACCGACTAAAACTGCACGCCGTCTCGGGTCTTCAGACGCCGGGGTGTAAGGTTGCCCATAGAGCATATCCCTTGCACCCCGACTGATCCTGGGCCATCTCCGGTTTCGAGATGGCCCCCTCGGGTTTGGGAACCACGGTGTCCCCGTCTTGCCTCGGTTTGGGGGAGAGGCGCTAGTCGCCCCGCCGTCCCGGCCTGCTTCTGCTGGGGTGACAGGCGGCCTCACCTGCCACCCCCAGGCCTGCGCTCATGAAGGACGGAGGTCGTTAAGCGACCTCTGGCGCCTGAGTCGCCTGCGACGCGCAGCGAGCATATTTAGGCTCGGTGGGCCGGGAGAGTTCTAAATCTCTCCCGGGCGCGCTCCGCCATCTCCTTCGCGAGCATTACATGCTCGCAGAAGGAGGTGGCGGCGGCCCACGCATTCATGCTGCCGAGCGGGAGGACTCCTACCCCGATGGCTGCCACGAGGTCACGCCTCGGCGCCTCCCACGCCGGGTAGGTGTAAGTACTGTAGCGTCCGGGGGTTGGACGCCACAATACCTCGTGTTGATAATAAGATAAACACAGAGGAAGAAATTTATATGAGCATTTATTATTTTAACAAAGCTTCCTATATCGAGTTTAGGGAGGTTTTTACGCGTATATATTTATCTTTATGCGAACTAGGGAATCGCGAACTCCGCTCAAGGACTGAGCCTAAATTTAATACACTGATATCTTCTCTTCGGCCGGCGGACCCGGGCGGCGCGTCTAGTCGCCCGCTGTCAGCCGCACAGCCGAATGCAGCTCCACGCAGCAATTGTTTTTTCTTTCCTACGCTCTATTTAAATCAAATAAATAATTATTTTTAAACTCTGACACATGATGGCCAGGTAACCGCATCGTGGTGTGAAATGAGGTTCAGACACCACAGTACCTAATATTGGATATAGCTAAAACACGGATGACGTAAAGACAAAATTAACATCTCTAAAATATATTTTATGTACACAATGACCATGAAAAGAATAACCTACACAATACATGGGTATTGTCTAACTCGAGGATATATAATCTCTTCACGGACTTGTCCATACATCTTTATCTTCTGCTATACAAATAAATAAAATTAAAATATCTGTCTGTAATATTAAAATAGCAGGTTTTAAAGAAATGCATATAAGTGTATACACAGATACCTTCATACAACAAAAATGCAATTTTTAAAATGTTATCTGTCTATCTACCTATCTGAATTAGATAATTTCTGGAATGACTGGGCTGGCTGATTTTGACGAGGTATAGATGGCACAGTGGAGAACAAAAAAGGGGGCCATCTCAAAACCGGAGATGGCCCAGGGTCAGTCGGGGTGCGAGGGATATGCTCTATGGGTAACCTTACACCCCGGCGTCTTAAGACCCGAGACGGCGTGCGGTTTTAGTCGGTTCAAGTCCTACATAACCACCCCCGCTGGCCGGCGGGGGGGCATCCGAAGGGGTTTCCGCACGAAAACAAAAAAAACAGGTATTCACTGGTAGATAGTAATATTATAAGGTGTTACATAGGCTACTTTTATTTCAGAAAAAGAATTAAAACCTTATAAATCTAAATCTACGCGGACGAAGTAGCAGCACAGCTAGTGTTATTATTATAAAATACAAAATAACATTTAAACAAGGAACTAAGATACAAGTATCTCGAAACAGCTTACCATTGACGTAGGTAGTAAATTGGTAGAGGAATAATATATCTGTCTGGACAAAAGAACTAAACAATGGATCAACACAAGATAATAGACTGCTCGTGCTAACTGTAGGTTAATCATTCTTAAGAATACATTGCTGTAAAAACAGATTGCAGCTTATTATGTAGTAGAAAGAGTCGCTATTAATTTAAGTACCTTTAAAGGTTCCAAATTATGTAGCTCATCTGTAACCCTGGGGTTATCCTTTCGAAGGGGTGCCCGGCAATTGAAACTTGAGGAGAACACCCAGTGGTTTCAGACGGATCGATTCCGACACACACATCTGATCGTTGGCACCGAGATGGGGCATATATGGGTTAAAAAAAAGCTGTAGGTGCTATTTATGTATTATGTGCTTGTAATGATATCCAAAATTCTAGTCGATGTTTATGGGTATGATAAAAATCAGATCCAAAAGCATCGACTGGACTCCGTCTCATAATATTCAGAATGCAGAGTGATTACTTATTACTTTTAAACTACATTAAAGTTTTGCTCAGCTATATTATAAAGAGATAAAGTTTGTGAGGTTATAAAGGGAAATCTCTAGAACTACTAAACCGATTTAGAACATTCTTCCATCAATAGCAAGCCACTCTATTTGTAAGTGTCATAGGCTATACATATATCATAACAGGAACGGAGCAGTAATGATAAATATCAACGAATCCGGCAGATTCCCATACTTATATGAAAACTAATAAATTATGGGAAAATACGCCACAGGTGAAGCCGGGGAAGGCCAGTTATATGAAATACTTTTTTTATTTATTTAAAATCAACATCCATTTATTTCACTGATTCCTATGCTATCACGGTGCTTTACTTAAAATGGCATTTCAATTTTCAATGGCAATTAGGATATAAGCTGTTGCAGTACCCCAGCAACGTGTAGCAGCACTAAAAATATTTATTGACAATCTTTTAATATTGAAAAGGCCGAAAATATAAAATTTCACGCTTAATACTTTCCTTGAAAAATAATGCAGCATTCTTCGAGATCGAATAAAAGAAAACAATTTGAACGTTCATTCACGTCTTTGGGTATCGATAGCACAATACTGGAACTAGCCTTGTAAAGCAATGTACTTATATTCCCGATAGCCTATTTCCTTTCACTCTACAGCGTTCAAAGAAATATACTTCATTACGGCTACTCCCAGAGGCACATAACCGTTATCGCAAGCCACAATTGCGTTGAAGTTGAAAATAAAAACCATTCATGTGATATATTGTACTTGTGTTGATATTGAGTCTGTCAATCGTTGAGAGGAATCGGGACCAACTTTAAGATATTAAGTATACGAATATCATTATTTCACCTGTTATTGTTTTCGTTCTTTTTGTTCTTCTGCTAAAATCATAATATGATTTATTTATATGCTCGAAAAATAACATAACCGCCATGAGCATAAATCGTTGTCTTTAAAGTTTTCCTTTAAGGATATGATCGTGGTACGTGAATGAGACGTGACGAATGGTATTTTTGAATACAGAGTGCATTTTGAGTTTGTGTAATATAATTCACTTTTTATCCTTATGTCTTTTCCTAATTATTTGAAAACATTAAAAACCGCGGGTTGACAGTGATCTATTCAGCTGTATATTGCAAATCTATTCCAATCGAATACCATATTTGTACCGCCATTGGCATTTCTTTTTTAGTCATATTTATTGTATATTTTTTATTATAAAGGAAAGCAATTGATGTTTCATTGCACCAATTGAGGGCCGGACGAGATAAATTCAACTCAGTTGTATCAATAATGAAGAAGTGGATGCATTCCAAACCGATTTATTGGTGTTGAGATTATTGATGATATTGAGTGAGAGAATGAAGTTTGAATAAAGGTAATAGGGCATATAAGCCTTTACAAGAAGACTGGTTGTAATAACGCAAGAGATTTCTATTGGCCTATAGATCAAAAAGTAGTAAAATCGAATTAAGAATCGAATTGAAAAGTAATTACAATGATATTAATAATATAAAACTAATAATATAATTTATAATAGAAGGCCACGGTGACCGCTTCCCATCAGGTGGGCCGTGAGCTTGTCTGCCACCTGAGTGGTATAAAAAAAGAAAAATAAAAAAAGAAGATGAAAACATACAAAACTTCTTAGAAATGAAAGCAAGTTAATACAATTTCATATGCTTTAGTGGCATTTTTATCTTATCACTGTTTATGCTATAAAATAATATGGACAAGATATTATTACATAATGATACTTGATACGCGTGTGAAATTATGCCACTATCTGGATCATTACAGATATAAATGTCATAAAATATTATTCATCATAAATCACAGCTAAAATATTTCTGATCTGAAAAACACAGATTTGGTAGTACTTTCCATGATTGAGTCGATGATTAAGGTAACAAATTTCTTCTTGTTTTCATTATTTGTTAGTAAATCTTTGACTACACACCGAATAACATATCTTTCAAGAACATTAGGCTTCTAGACGTATGACGATCAGTGACAAAATTAATTTAGGTGTTAAGATAAAGTCTAACTTATTAAAGTTAGTAATAATGAAACTTTTCTATATATTTATACCCAGAACGAGAGCGCTCTAGTATTATCCCGATCCGATGATACTATGAGGATTTGAAAATGAGTTTTAAACGTATTTATTTTCGTTTTTTGGGCATACTTAGAATGAATGTGCTCAGGAAAGAAAAAATAAGCTATTTTGTGAAAGTGATTGTAACTGTATTTTTGAGATTAAAATGTATGAATATTATCACATACTAACACATAAAATATTGCAAAGTTATGCAAATTCATAACGATTTATAATTCAGTATGCTTCAATAATAGAATTTTAGGCAAATTAGCGACGACCGCAGACTACGGATGCTCGCAAAGCGTTGCAAGTGTCAAGGTCGCCACTGAATATGACACAGATCGAAAGTAGGTACCTACCTAGACTTTTTATTATCATAATATTTGCGGTGTTCCAATGTTCATGAGCAGTAGTAATCACTTATTATGAAGTGGGCTACTGGTTTGTTGCATATTTTATCACAAGGCAAGTAACAGGACCTGACTGACCATGAGTGTTTGCAAGTCTTGCAACAACACGTGGTGGTGCTGTCACTCACAAACATCAAGGAGCTCTGTTCATCAATAGAAACTGCTTAACTGCGGCTTTCTTTTTCTAGGATTAAGATAGTTTCTTAGTTGGGTACTTTGTCTTGAAATTTATTTTATGATTTTTCAATTCATTATCCTTTTAAAGAAATGAAAAAATACCCAAATTCCTAAAAAAATTACTTTTAAATTTCTTCAAGACATCATGGATTTCGAACTCCGTTATCAGGGCCAATACAATGACCAATCAACCGTTTTCCTGGATACAAAGGCAAACCTTTCCAGACCTTTTTTTTTGTCTTATTTATCGATAAATCTATCAAAATTTCATATTCTCTTATCAAAGTCAAAGTTCGTGTTGACCAATATAATATTTATAGAGGTATACAATACATCATGTATCTAAGTGTAGGATTCTGCGCAAGGTGACGCAACGAAAATATATTACTATAGATTTAGGTAGTACATAAATAAGGAACAAATGAACTCTATCAGTTGTAAAGTATTGTAAATTATGTACATAGTTACTGTTGATATTTTATGTTGCAAACTTAAGTCGCGTATGTGTATGTGTTATATCTTAGTTCAGCATAATATCTTAAAATCGGCCATTTTTATTGTAAACAATACTAAAATAAAATTTGATTTTATCCTCCAAGTTTATATACAACACACATATTTATGAGCATGTAATCATTATTTCCTTTATAAACTATAGCATTCATACGAACCAGCGCACTGATCACAACGGGTGTAGTATTGTACAATTTATTGCCACTGCGAATATTGACATCTATAATAATAATGAATTCTTCATCTATACATTGCTCGAAATGAATAATATAATCTTAAGATTGACTTAAAGAATGCCTTTGATTCAGTCAACAGGGAAACTTTGTTGACACGGGCTAAGCTTAGAAGCGCCCAACCCTTTTTTAGTTTCTTATCAGTTATTTAAATTAGCAGGAAACTTGGACTCGCAATTAAGAGGTTACGAGTTCGAAACCCACCCAATATACCATTGCCGTAAACCCATTCCTGAAATGAGTATTTTAGATGTTAGTAACGCTAGTAGACGCGTGAACCACATTAGTATAATAGTAGTCGTTTATATACCATGTAGTAACATGGCATTTGAAAGGTTTAAAATGTTTGATACTAATTATATGGTAGCTTTCTTAATTGATTACTTTAACTTCCCTTATCGTGTTACATATCATACCAACTTTTACTCAATCCATCTAATTCTCATTTCTTTTCTTCGATACCAGTTCTATTTCGTTTAGATACTTTTGAAATTGTATCTCATTTACATGGGCACTTAACTACTTACCGAAATCTAACGAGACAACTAACGATTAAAAACTCTAGTAAAAAGGTCTGCAGCTCTAATATGTGTATATTTAATCATATTATTTTATTGTTAAGTAGTTAACAGTTTGATTAACAAATATTTATGTGAAATCATTGTCAAGTTATTGTAAATTATTATGTTAGAGACGATGTTTTTTTATTGTGATGCATTCAATGGGTACCTACCCATATTTTGCCGAGTGCACTGATACTGATAGCAATACTCGTGAAAAAAATATTATTGAGTGGCTGAAAAAAAGTTTAATTAAATTGGTACTCTTTCTAAGTCTTGTTAGACTGTTAAACTAAAACTTCGTAAATCGTTTAGGTACTTAAAAGGTTTTCTAAAACTTATCAATTATTCTCAAGTTTTCAAACAAAGTTAGAATCTGACAAAATGTCCATTAATTTACTCAATAAGAGTTTAAAAGAATTGAAAATGATTTAGTTTCTTTAATCAATCACTGTCTAGAAGAACCATCAACTCAACTTTACAAACCATTCATAAGTATCCAAATACTCAGAATAATGTCATTTAAAACCATAACAGAAACCCCCACAATATCTGTGAAAGTTTTTTTTTATAAAGAAAAAGTTTACAGTCGAACTTAGAACTGAACTTAGTATGATTATTGTTGGAATTATTGTCATCTTTTTGTAACCACATTGATTGCAAAATAGATAAATGACACAATTTGTGAAAAATATTGCAATAAATTGATCTTAAATTTTTTTTTACGTAGTTTCAGTTTGGCCCTGGTATTCATTTTGTCACTTATTTATGTATATACTTTCGGTAGAACAACAGAAAAAATTAAATGATTCTGATACGTTGTATTATACTGTTTGTATATTCTTATCAATGCGGCAACGGTGAATGCTTACCAGTGTTGGGTCTGGCAAGTGGAATATGGAACTTGTGTTTTAGTTTCTCGGAAATCTGATGAATACGCCGAGCCTAATCATGTTTGCAGTCTGTCCCATTATTGAGAAGTTTGTTGAGGTATACAATACCGTGCAATAATAAAGAAGCGTATTTATTCATTTTTTATTATAAGGAGCCCTGACATCCGAGGCGACGTAAAATAAAATCTTCCAACCTTTTGTAATGGTACTGTAGATTTCTTTAAACTGGAGCATAATAAGAGAGAGAGAGAGAAGCGTAATCTATTCATTTATGATAACTTCTAGGCTTTTAAGCAACCCTACTATTATTTCATTTGCGGTCGGCACCATGAATTTTTTGTCTTCTAATTATTCCGATCGAACATCATCAAGTATCACCGATCTTTTCTTCAGTAATTTTCCTTCCAATTATAAAATAATACAAATGTATCGTCAATAATTTAAATGGAGTTGTAAGGTCTTTTAGTCAACACCACTGTTGAATTTTGTCATAATCGCTCAGAATCAGTTCAGTATTACATTATAAACTAACTGTAAAATAGTGAAAAATGTAAATATCAGATATGGTCTAAGATATTCTTGATGGATATTGAAAATAACACTGATCCCAGACAACATCCTTGTGGCACACTAGAATCAGTAAATTACTTTTACTAAAACTGATTAAAGACTCATTTTAAAGTATAATAGTGTACTTTTGTATACTGATTATCAACTAGATGATTTGATAATAATCTCACAGAAAAAAAACGAAGAAACTTTTAGTTGTCTGGCGTTTACTGTCTTTTTACCCGACTGCGGCGTAGCCTAAAAGGAGGGCTATTTTACAGATAAATCAGTTAAAATGTTTCTTCGTTTGCAGTCTTATTAAATATTTTACGATATCAGCTTCAATAGTATGTTAAGTCGTGTAAAGTAACTTATTTAATGTTGACAACAATGTCAATATATGCAACACACATCACGATTCGAAACCAACTGTTGTAACAACACCGGAAACATTGATAACATGATACGGAGTAATAAGCTGCACCTTGAACGTCTAAAGTGTGAATGAAACTGTATTATGAAACTGTCTGTATTTGCATGGAGCGTCCTTCAAGTCAGGTTCAGCCTTACCTCAGTCCGTTTACAGCGCTGGCTTAACGTACCTAATCTAGTTAGTGTTGCACTATATATGTGACGTCATTACGAAGCCGGCGCGTGCCGCGAAATGTAAGTTCAACAAACTTAACCTTTATTAAATACATAAATATTGCGTATTTTGTAAAGAATGGTTGCTTATAGTAATGCACTGATTGCAGAAGTTGTTAACACGTATTATTTACTGAGAACAGTACGACATACACTTATGGTTTTTGGAGTTCGTTAACAGGAGTATCACGCACGACAGTTGACGTTTGCCGCGGCGGTATATACGCGAGCGTCGCTCGGCGGTTAGGACTCGTCTGAACGGCTGAACAGCTGTAGCCTCACCGCGCCGACACTCTGCGCAATTTCCAAACAGTGTACTCGGCTACCACCGTCCTCTGTACTGAGCACTGGCAGTGCAATTTTATCGTGACTGTTTTAAGCGCCGATCTTTGATATTCGTTTACATGTTGTTTATTTACCGTATTGTGTGTAAGTATAATGTAAATATACTTGTATTACATACTTTGTGGCTGACTTGTGTTTTTTATTTTAGTGAACCCGTATTCAGAATATTAAATTTCGATGATATTTTTCAATTTAATTTAGTTTTAATGATTTTGTTCTTCACATCAATGTTATTTGGAAGTAAAGGCGACTGAAAATGCGACTAGAAAATTGGCAACATTTGCAGAAGGACCAGGTTCCCGAACTATCGAATTGGATCTATAAGTACAATAGTTAGATACGGGTATTTCCTTCTTCTAGGTATATCATTTTATTGTAATTTTCTTAATATTAGGTTCATGGGCTCATTTGCACCGGCTCTAGAAGAAACCGTAAGGATACATTTATTATCTGTGTGGGACATTATGGTGGTAGAAGTAATTTACTGCCTCTTTATTTTACAACATTATCGAATACTAATACTTATCACTAAAACACATTTCTCCCTGTTATCTCGTAGGATATGTTCATCCGCTTGTTTGAATAATGTGATAATGTTTACCCCGCGGTCCATCGACTATAGATTTATGATTAAGGGTACGATTCCTTGACGGCAGTTAGATTCTACGAAGTAAAACTTTAAAAAGCGTTTCATATGAACAATGAACACTATCATATAAACTAAGAGGCATTTCTAGGGTATTCTACAAAGTGCTATCGAGACCCAAAGTAATATAAGGTGTCACAAAATTAGGTCTCTGAATTTGGTGAGATGACTTGGTATCGACAAAATATATATTTGAAACAAAAAAAATATCGGGTAAAAAAAAATGAAAAAAAAAACACCACCAGCGACCAGCGTCACGTGACGCGACGAGCACACGTGACGCTGGTCGCGATTTAGGTATTTCCCACACATCCGCTTGGAGAATACTGCGAGAAGGACTGCACGCCTACCAGGTGCGTCACGGGCTCGTCGCGTCACTTGACACTGGTCGCTGGTGGTGTTTTTTTTTTTCATTCCTATTCATTTTTTTTTCTTTTTTTTTTCATTTTTTTCTATCCGATTTTTTTTTGTTTCAAATACATATTTTGTCGATACCAAGTCATCTCACCAAATTCAGAGACCTAATTTTGTGACACCTTATATATTCTAGAACGCGGAGAAACATACTTTAATTACATTTTTACATATAAAAAAATGGGGTCTTTGAAGGTGTTTCACAGACCGCACCAACACTTTACTAATTAATGTTCGCATCCCTATGAAACTTTTGCGTAATAATAACATCTACATGATGTACATATTGGAATCTCGCCCTAAACATACAGAGCATGCAACGCTTGTAGGCGCGCGTTTCACACCATCTTTTGTAATAGTTTATATAAGTTCTAATGTACAATGTACTTGACGGCCTCTGTGGCGTAGCGGTAGTGCATTCGACTGCTACGACAGGGGGCGCGGGTTCGATTCCCACTCTCAGTGCAAATATTTGTATGCATGAATATGTCTATTTGCATTGGTCTGGGTTTGTCTGTATATATAATACTAGCTGTCCCGGCGAACTTCTTACCGCCTTAGCGTAAATTTGATGCACTACTTTATTTTGTATAGTTGACCTATCTTATGTATGCGTACCTATTCAATTTGAACTGGAATCTATAATAACTTGACATTTGTTAGCGCGGTTATGTCTGTGGTGTCATAGATCACCACAGAGTTTTTTGTTTTAAATTGAATGACGTTGACATTTGTTAGCGCGGTTATGTCTGTGGTGTCATAGATCACCACAGAGTTTTTTGTTTTAAATTGAATGACGTTGACATTTGTTAGCGCGGTTATGTCTGTGGTGTCATAGATCACCACAGAGTTTTTTGTTTTAAATTGAATGACGTTGACATTCGTAACGCGCTTTTTTTAAAATATGCAAAATTAAATGTATATTTTTCAATCTTTCTGAGAGATTTTCTTAATATTTTTTTCCGTAAGAACCTTGTAACCTTGTTAGAAAACTACAAAAAAAATCAGCCAAATCGGTCAAGCCGTTTTCATGCTATGTCGTGACAACGGAAAACGGGTTTCTTTTTTATATATATGCTAGCGGCCCGGTACGTGCTTCGCTACGTCAAAATGATTCGCCATGTATTGAATTCAAGGGCTTAACCGGGGTGCCCGGCAACGGACACTTGGGGAGTTTCAATCCCTTCGGATACCCCCCACCGGCCAGCGGGGATGGTTTTGTCTTGTATCGACTAAAACCGTACGTTGTGCGCACGAAAAAAAAAATCTGAGACATTTTCTTAATATTTTTTTCCGTAAGAACCTTGTACAGAGTATTAGAAAACTACAAAAAAAAATCTGCCAAATCGGTCAAGCCGTTTTCATGCTATGTCGTGACAACGGAAAACGGGTTTCATTTTTATATATATATATATATATATATATAATATATATATATAATATATATATATATATATATATATAAAAATGAATAATATATATATATAGATAGATAGATAGAAGATGTATGCATTTACAAAAAAAGGTATATAAGTATGTTTATCCGCATTCTGAAACCCCTAACACAAGCTAGTTAAACTATGCTTACTTTGGCTCTAGAAAGCGCTGTGTAGAATGTCGTAGAATATTTATTTATTTATGTGTATCATGAAATAAACACACACAAATAGATATATATCAATTTACGAGGACCTATTCTTTAGTTTTAATTAATAGCTTCTCTTAGGTGTATGAGGGCTTCCCCAAGATCTTTAGAGACCAAGCTAATCTTACCTACAAGCCGAGGCGGTTACAGGCAGTCTTTTCGGTATTTGGGGTTAGGACGACTCAATACTTTCAACTTTTTTCAACCTGGATTCTCACTCGTATGAAAAATTGAGACCTTCTGCCATAATTTCGTCTATTTCCTGTAGTATAAATTTCTATAGGTATATTAAAATGTGAAGTATTCGATCTTAGTAAGAATCAATCGTACTTCTTGAACTGATTTCAATAACGTCACCAGTTGTACTTTAATGATATCGGATGAATAAGTGTGCAAATTTGCTCATTACCTGAAGTAGGTCTACTATATACATTTTTGTGGTAATGACATCATGGTTACCACTTTGTCCAAAATATTGAGATTCGAATAAGGAACACGTACGTACGTACGTACCTACTGTCACAGCACTCACACCATTGCAAATAAAATACTGATAACATACTAAAGCTATACCAATATACTATGAAATAGTTTGATACAGGTTGATAGAGGCAGTGTCCCCCCGTCATCTCGCAAAAGGAAGGCGCAGATCGGATCAGGGAGGAAGATCCCCTTACTGATCCGATCCACCGCCGGCGAACTGGGCGGCGGAGACACGAATATTATTTACTGTGGCTGCTGGTGCGAGGGACGGGGTTAGTCCTCCAAGCACCGATCTAGCCTCCGGCGAAGTGGTTACGTCCGTGTGTGCCTGGACGTCGCCTTATTGACAGTTTATTGAGCAGGTGCACATGACACATCGCGGGCACGCGCTAGGGGGGATAGAAGTGCGCCATAGAAGTATTCTTGTACAGTTTGGGAGTAAGGCGCTGAGTAGGGCACACTGCAGGGGTTTTAGTGTGTGAGAGCCATACATAGTCCTGTGGTATACCGCAGTATACCACAGGACATTTCAAACAAAAAAAGGCCGCTGCCTGCCCTCCGAGCCTTTTCTCAACTCAGGGTCAACTTGCAGCCTAAAACTGCTGAAACGGCCGAATTTTGATATTTTCCGCGAACACCTCACAACTCACTGGCGATATCGAAGCTCATACTACTAGCGCAGTCAATGATCTTATAATAAAATAAATATAAGATCACTAGCTGTTGCCCGTGTTGCCCCACCCGCGTGGAATTCTGATGCCGTTCCTGCAACCCACGGGAACCTATCTAGACTATAGTCTATTCCTTCAGCCATATCCATTCAGTCCATAGACTAATTAAGACATATATCCCCGCTGGTTCAGCCGTTTGAGCTTTATTGAGAAACAAACATCCGAACATCTTCAAAAACTCACATTTATAATATTACCTACTAGGAATGAGTGTGTGAATCTAAAGAACTGGCATGTAAATTATAAAGCAATAGCTGTTGCCCGCGGCTCCGCAAGCGTGATATTCTGTTCCCATTTCTCATGGGAACCTATATCAGGGATAAAAAGCCTATGTGTTATTCCAGACTGTAATCTATCCCTGTACCAAATTTCAGCCAGATGCGTTCTGCCGTTTTTACGTGAAAGAGTAACATCCATATATTCATACTCACAAACTTTCGCATTTATAATATTAATAGGATAAGAAGTAACTACCTCACCACGGTTAAATGTCAAAATTACAAAGTAATACAATAGACAATTATTGAAATTAAAACGACTATTCAATAACACTAGTATGGGATATGTAAATGAATTACAATGTCGTTGTTTCTATTAAAAAGTCAAATAAAAAACATGCATTCGAGGATATTACTTGGGTGTATGGGTTCCTATTAATATTTTCGAGGCCCAAGCTACCCTTGCCTGCTAGCTGGCAGACTGTCTGATTAACAGATGAGGCTCTAGTGCAAAACAAGTCAAACATAAAATAGAAAGCTGGCCCTTTTTTTTACATGTGGGTGTGATATTTGGGAGGTAAACAGAAACAACCGAGTAGTTCGCACGGTACACGTTTATTGACTGGCTGAGATGGCGGTCGACATCACCTGATATAGGAACAACTATAAACTAAATGTATAGATACCTAAATTACACCTCCACTCTTATTTACTAGCTTTACTTAACACGCTTACAAGCTTAGGTACTTACTTAATTAAACTAGACTTTAGAATTTAAAAGTAAAGAAGTAGGTATTTACAAACAATAAGTTATTTAATAATATTATTTCATGCACAAGAAATATCAGTGAATGTCTATGTTGTTATTGTCTCTAAGAGTATTATAAATAGATATCCTTGAATCTGACATGCTTGTAAATGTAAAATGTAAATGTATAGATACTTACATTACAGTGGGAACCCCCACGGGCTCCACCCCATCGGTGCCAAAGATGAGTAGGGCGTGTCGGAACCGAAGTAACTAAAATCACACGGTGTCGTCCCCAAGTTTCTATTGCTGGGCACCCCGGGTAAGCTCGGTGGACTTTGGTCGCCATCGCGGCCTCGCCTATGAAGTAGAGTTTGATCCCGTGTCGGTAAGTTGATAGGCGTGTGTAGGACACAGACACCCTCCGTCTTGGCTTGCTTCTGTAAGGAAGGCGAGTCATCCGACTGCCGTCCTCAGGCCCCGATCATGGACGCCGGTAGTCCAGCGTCCTCGCCGCAGATTGCTGAACTCGTGGGACAGGGGTCTCTCGCTCCCTCTCCGCCTTCTCTTTCGCACGCATTACCTGCTCGCAGAAAGAGGCAGTGGCGTGCCACTTGCTCCTGTAAGAGACCACGGCTCTCACCATGGTCTCCAGCGAAAGAATATCCCCTTTCAGGACCGCAATGAGATCCCGTCGTTGACTCACCCACGCTGGGCACTCCACCAATGTGTATCGTATCTTCGCCGGTATCCTCGTAGTGCTGGCACTGCGGCGTTGTCTTCCGGTGGATGCGCCACAGAAACTTACCAAAGCACCTGTGTCCGGTAAATATCTGTGAGATCCGGTAGTAGAGGTCCCCGTAGTGCCTCTCCGACCAATCCTCCAAGACCGGGAACACCGCCGCGATGGTGGCTTCTCCCCACCTCGGTTGCTCAAGTCGCACCTTCTATGACTCCATGAGTTCCTGGTGGAGCTGCGACCGCTTGGCCCCGCTCCAGCGCCTTCTTACGCCATTGGTACAATGACGTAAAGGCCCTCGCTTTTTGGTCCCATGATGGGGTTAGGAGACATGCCACCACGGCCAGCGTTTTCCACGGGCTGTGCATAATAGCCTTCAGACGTCCCGCCCACACATAGCGCCCCGTATAGGGCCATACTTGGCACAATCCCCAGGTACAGTCTCCTAGTAGGAGCGTTGGGTCCCTTCATGTGGGCAGGCCTGACCTTCGCCGGCATTGGTTAGCATTGTTTTACCACACACGCAGCACCCGACTCCAACTTAGCGCTAATCTCTATTGCATCCCAAGCTTTTAACTCAGAGCCCAGGATGCAATCGAGAACAACAGCGTTTCCTACTTTCTCCACTCCACTTCAGCCAGTCTTTGGTATCCCTGGTGGTAAGACCCTTGGCACGAGTGTCATCTTTTACAACGTCAAGGTAGCACTTGTTGGATCTACACCTCTAGTCGAGGCCGAATGGCCCCAGCCTAAACGATTATATATAACTACCCGCGCGGAAGTCGGTTATCATTGTTTGGTCATATCTCCTTTTCTACTTAACCAATTGTAATCAAACATACGGCAGATTTCACATCTGACCAAGACCTTACTAATAGAAGAACCGGATCAAAATCCATTCAGTAGTTTTGCTTGCATCGCGAACAGATAAATAGACAAAAATTCCAGAATTTTTTTTTAAGAATGATGTGTTCATAATCGTTCATATAACATAACATTTTTTTTCCATATCTCCAATATACAGACACAACGAATGTACAATTTTATAATAGTATAGATGCAAAAATATCAAAAGTACAATACACACATACATTAAATACTTAAATGAATAATAAACTACAATATAGGTACGTATACGCTATGGCGTTCATTGGGGGGAGACTTATGTCCAGCAGTGGACTAGAATAGGTTGATGATGATGATGATGATGATGATAGGTACTTATTGTATGTAATCTTCATATACAGACACATTCATACTCACGCCTTTCTCAATCCAGTCTCAAGCCATTTCTCAGTCCAATCCTTACACACTTGCCAATCTCTACTGCCATTACATCTTTCATGCAAGTCGACCGGTTTCGAGAGCTTCTGACCTGCCATATTTTTCTATGTCAATGGCCGAAAAAATATTTATTCTGAATTATATATAAACAATAATATATTATTATATTCGTTTACCTTATCACAGTATTATTGGGAAATATAACGTCCATCACTCTCACAGAAATAATCCGGAAAATATTGCTAATCTTGTTATTCTTCACGAATAAGGAAAACCATCGAAATATGTTACATATTGGTAATGTTACATGTGTAGATAAGGCTTTGTTGCGCTGGAAGCACAGTCTGTTTGTTTTGTAATCCAATATCGGAATCAATAATGTGGTCGTTAGAGACTCAAATAGCTTCAGCTAGAGATTACGGAGAACCACATAACCACAATAACATAAAACTGTAAGTAATCATCAGAATAATAACAGCGAATGCAGTTTGCCTGTGCGTGTGTGTCCTCTGTGTCATTAGTTTTGGAGAAAATTTTCAGTCTCATCATATTTCAGGATTTTGAGCCACCTATTAACTACGCGCTCACAACAGAACTGAGGAAGCGTGGCAATATTCCTAACAAACAAGTCTATGACCTGGAGAAGGATATACGTTCCTTTTAACTGACCTGCATTACAAAACATATTTACAATGCAAATTATTGTCCACACATTTAAGCACGTGGCCTGTGTAGAAATATGTATGTATGAATGTAAATATATTTATTTATCGACGCTTATCTCACGTAACCTGTTTTATTTGACCTCCTTTTTAGTTATCCTCAACCTTTTTTACTCATGTATAGTGTACGAATGAATATTAAGTGGCGCTGGCGGACAAAGTTGTTGGGAAATGTAAGTTTATGAGCATATATTACTGCATAGCCAATGTTATTGATAATTCAAAGAATATTGAGTAAGGGTATCCTATTTTCAGTTCAAATTAAGTTCAATTCAAGGGTGCACAGAGGCGGCGCCGGCGGCAGACAAAGAACGGGCAATGTCGGGCACTTACCCGTGCCATCGAAGACCCATCGCAGTGGAGATCTCAGAACGATGCATTTCTAGGGTGGCGGTATATCGTGTTCCGCGCGCACCCCTTTATAGGAGAAGGAGGATTTTAAGTGGATTGGATCACCAACATTGGCAACCCCGACTTGTGGTTGAGGCTACACGTCGTGGTCGCCAATGTTGGTGGTCAAGGTTGATTGGTGTCAGGAATATTCAGACCCGATACCCCGGCCACACAGGACGTTGTGACGAAATACCGTGCGGTTTTAGAAGTTTCGAGCTTGACTCATCTCACTGTTAGCCCCGGTCGCTTCCGTAAAAGCCAATAAACGCTAAATATCGGAAAGGAGGAGGGCGGACCTCGACCTTCAAAGTACAAGCTTTGGATGCAGCCAGGATTAGCGCTCGGATAGAGCTGAAGCATTAAGCGTTACCATTGCTAAATTGTATAGAGTTATTAGCTGTTGCGTGCGGCTCCACCAGCGTAAAATTCTGATCGTTAGCCTAGGGGTACGAAAAATTGTTTACGTCCTATTCTCAGATCTACTGAATATACACACAAAGCGGAGGAGTTTTCTTACTAACACTGTTATACGAGAATTTTATATATTAGATATAGTGTACTAATACGTAGCAAGTGGTCAGACAAATTCTTCTATTTACCTATACTAGAAAAGCTGTATAAAACAAAAATTGTGTCAAGTTTCGGGCACACTGTGGTTCGAAGGTAATTCGGGAACGAATTTTGAAATTCGAATTTGGAACAGGACGTAAAATTGTTAGAATAAAAAATAAATTAAAAAAAATGGTCGGTTTCTTACAATGGTTATCAAAATTTATATGTAAAGCCGGTTTGCTGGTTTTACTGAAACAAAATATGAATCCAATAATTCTTTTACGTCAAAACATATTATAAAGTGTCGTCTGAAAACGGATATAAAGGCGTATGTTGCTAGATGCTTGAAAACCTCCACGTGGTGTACCTTGACTAACGGAAGCAGCAACTACTTCCCCATCTTTTTGGGTAGGAGTTGCCATTTGATGATATTCTGCCAAGGTCGAAATTGCCTAAGAATAGGAATACTCGAAACAAAACCCTTTGCCAACCCGTCTGGCCAGCGTGGTAACAGTAGGCAAAAATCCTCACAAAGAAGATAAACAATCAAAAGGCCCCTAATTCCGGGCGGTCCCGCTATTCACTGCCATGGTAGAGGTGGTGGTAACGGCGGGGCTGGGGGTGCGAATAATCATCAGGTAACGGTAGGCTACTATTAACGACTCAGCTTACAACTTTTAATTGCAACACCCTACGTCTAGAACAACACCTCACCGAACTCGAAGTAGAGCTAGTTCGTCTTAACTGGCATATATTGTGGTTGTCTGAGATCCGAAGACAGGGGAAAGACATATTTATCCTTAAGTCAGGCGATCTGTTCTACAAACTGCGCTGTGCAAACTTCCGAATTGGGTCGAGAGAGAAAAAAAATGTACAATTAGCCAGAATAAAAAAGAGAGATATAGGTAAACTGTGTGCCAGAGGCGCGACTGGTTGGATCACCTCCAAGTTTGGTGCACCCTGGGCAACGTGGGCGATGACGCATCATTGATTGCTCCTCTGGAGTAGCTGGCGTCAACGTCAACGGCCAAGAGTCTGACCAACCGGCCCTTTTCAGAGCCAGCTGACCCCATTGCACGAGGGGGTCGGGGTATGGCGGGACTGCAAGGACCGCGGGGGGGGGGTCGCTCCAGGTACCCCTCTGCTCTTATCAGAGGGGACACTGCGAATGGCCCAGGGTTAGTCGGAGTGCGAGGGATATGCTCTATGGGTAACCTTACACCCCGGCGTCTGTAGACCCGTGACGGCGTGCGGTTTTAGTCGGTTCAAGCCCGCTAGCAGGCGGAGGGGGGGGGGGGGTTACGAAGGGATTTCCGCACAAAAAAAAAGGTAAACTGTGTGCCAAATTTCATCTAAATCAATTCAGTTATTTTTGCGTGAATCAAACACAAACTTTCACATCCATCTATTCTAATAAATAAATAAATATAAAATAAATAAATAAATTATAAAATTATAACATTCTATTATAAAATTGTAAATTAGTAGTGTATAACTTGGTTATGTTAAAGGAACGATTCTGAATATAAAAATAACACATAACTTCATGCCTGTATCCCCGAAGAGGTAGGCAGAGGTGTATTCATTGTGGTGTACACACCCACGATTATTATTTGGAATTCTTGTCTGTTTACTCGTATCCGTTTATTCGCGATGGACGCAAAAACTACAGAGGGGATTTTGATACAGTTTTTCTATTAGAAAGGTCAGACTTAAAATCTGCAAATCTGCCGATGTTTGGTAGCAATTGGTTAAGTACAACCGGAAATATGACCGAAAAACGAAAAGCGACCTCCGCGCGGGCGTAGCCGCGGGCATCAGCTTGCTTATAATATTAGCAGGAATAGTAGGAAAATTTATGCCAAATGGGTATAAAAATACGTTTTCTTATTACTATGTTACTTACTTACCTACTTGGTAAGATGTGACGTTGTTGTTGGCAGGAAAAAGACAGTAATTAAAAACCATCAACACTGTGTATATTAGAAAATCGAACATCAATAAATGTCAAAATTCTTGTGAACCCGCCCGCCGAGCGGTCGCGTCGCGCTTTTTTAGTTTATTATATTTTCTATTTGTTAACAATAAAAAAATACCATCATGAATATCTCTCGAATGTCTGGTAAGATGGTCGAGATAGATATTGAAGATCTTGAGGACATAGATATCACTTTGATGACACTCAGGAAGCCAACGGATTTGAAGAAAGTAATCGATTCTGTGCCGAAGCCATTACGAGCTGTGCCAAAAAATGGTTTGCCTCTGTGGTACAAGCTTGGACTGGAGAGTAAGCTACCTGTGCCAAAAATGCCAGTTGGAAGAATTATATTTTCACGCGGGAAAATGGGTGAAGATGTAAGTTGTTTTGATTCTACCTAAAATCGCAACTTTTATAGATAAAATAGAAATTGTAGCTTTCCTTGTAGTGAATTCTATAAAAAATTGAAGCTTTTCTTATTTCTATGAACTAAACCTGTTTTTCAATTTATCCATTTTTAGTACTTCGCCCCCGCACCCCCTCCACCCCCGAACAATACAATTTTTGTTGTAAACTGCAGTAGTCCATAGTAATATTATGAATAGAAAAGATTTGTTAAATACAACTGTTTTTGTAATGTAATCAATGACTTTTATGTCTACTCGACAAGCATAACAAAAAGTGTGAGCGGTGTGTGAGGCGGGTATGGGGGAGGGGTACGGACGCCTCACCATAGATTAATAAGTTTTTCACCCTTACACTACTTTACAGATGACAGATGATGATCTCATATTAAATAAATTTATACTCTGTGGCTATGACAGCAACAAAAAGTGGCGCAATGTTCTGTCCAGTAGCGGCCATAAATTGGTCTGAAGCCCCAAGACGGGGTGCACTTTTAGTCGGTTCGAATCCGACATAATCACCCGGGGTATATGGGGGGGGGGAGATTTCCACACTGAAAAAAAGCAGCCATAAATCTATACCATTTTTTTTTACACAGCCAGTCTAGTTTACATAGAAGTCATTGAATATAATACATAATATGTAATATATGGAAATCACGAAAGTTTAAAAATAATCTTTCAACTATACCAATGAGATAAAAACGATTTTGAATTGCTAAGCAATTAGTTCCATCAGAAAACATCTGTACTCAAGCTCCATTCACATTTACCTACTTGTTTCATATTCAAATAGACCTTCATACTTTATGATTATAAACGTGGCATATAAATTGCAAATTCAACAACGAAACTTCATTAATGCGTACGCGGCCTAAGTCGTCATAAACATCTTTAATTCTATCTGTAAGATTTAAAGGCTCATTTACACGTAGATAATTTCTCGCTTCGAACTAAATATCGTATAACTCAACGCTCTGCAACGATTTTTTTTATTATGTAGGTAGGTATATGTTCTGTATCAGCTACGCTATTGTTCTATAGTTGTGTTCGTGATCAGAATTATGTCTCGGAATGCCTAGAATCATATCCTTGATGGATATCGAGCCACTCACTATCTGGTTTTTCATTCATGTTATTTACGATTTGGCTAGTAAATTACCTTCTCGCGTTTCTTCTCTGGTAATTAATAAAGCGACACATTATAATGCGTAGCGATACCACCATGTATCCAGCGTCATCTAGCGCATTTAATCTGAACTTCAACAAACTTATCAATCTTGCATCGTGCATTGAAAGTCAACCACCGAGCTGCGGACTGCCAGGCATGATCACCTTGCCTGTTTGGAGGTGCCTCCCTTTGTGTCGAAGGAACGTCATACCTCGTTCCACCACCAAAAAGAAACAACATAAAATCATTAATTTCTACTAGCTGCTGCCCGCGGGTTCGCCTGCCTGAATTTCTTATCCCGTTCACCTAGGAGTATAAAACCTGCCATTGCCAAACACAAAAAAAAATCATACGAAGCCTTGAAGCCGTTTTGGAAGGAGTTTCATAACAAACACTGAACTTAAAATATTTAAATTTTATATTGACTTTCAAGGCAGTTCAGCTGTTGTTTTGTTTTCAAAGTTGGCTATAAAACTATCAACTACAAGCCGTTATCATATTCAATAGTTTAATAAACGTTCTGAAACAAGCAAAACGAGATGAATTTTAAATTTAGGGATTTTAGTTTATTGATGTATTTGTGGGTCTACTTAAAAGATCATTAATTCGGCAATCAAGAGTCTCCTATGTAAACGAGGCTTAACCATTCTTCGTTTCAAATGTTTGTCATGCAAATACGCTTGGTAGACGCGTGAACTGAGCAATGAATATAGTCTTTAGAACTCATAAATCAGCCTTTGCTTTGCGTTCAAATTATTCCATTTCTTTATGAGTATGCGGTAAACATTGTTTCATTGTTATAAAATGTTTTAAAGTTTTATGATACTTCGACCTTGTTGAGTTGAGGGTTACATTTCATTACAACTAAATTTGTTATAACTATTTTCAAAATAACTACGGTTATATGACATACTATTTAAAATACCTACGGGCGTTTCACAGGTGTTTTTTTATAAATAATGGACGAAATATCTAAAGTTCAACTCACCTACGATCAACTCACATACGGTCAATTCACCTACGGTTTATTTAACTACGGTTGATTGATATAGAGGACGAGCCACTTACTGTAGATTTATCAGTGGTCAATATTTATAAACTACATAAGTAAGTTAGGAAACAAACAAAATACCACATGTAACGTCAAGTTGATGAACCAGCCCACACAACACGGCCATTAACGCACGAAGGTGAGCGATTGGAGCGAGCACTGCCGAGCGCCAGATCCCCTCTATTATTGGTGAATCATGTGTGATTCACCAATTTTTGTATTTCATTTGGGGTGTGTAATATGATTCACTAACAATAGAGGGGATCTGCTCACTGTTCTAACCTTAAAACCTATTATAACCTTAAAACTAATATATTTATGAAATTATTCCAGTTAATATTAGAGGTTCAAAATATAAATGCAAAGGGCTATGGGAGCAGAGGTAGGCCCAAGAAAAGATGGATGGAATGCGTGAAAGAGTATATGGTAAGGCGGGTAGATAATGATGTTGAATATAATAAATTAATACATATCGGAAAATATAATACATCTCAAGCATTTTCACTGATACTTTTTGTTGATAAATGAAGAAAAAAATCAATGGGACGAATCGCTGAATGAACACAGTAATTTTCTCTAATTCTGTTTTTCTTTTTTCTCTAAATTCTTGTCCAAACTTTAACTAAATTTTTACATAAACATAACATAACATAAACTCACGCCTATATCCCCGAAGGGGTAGGCAGAGGTGCTAGCACCCACATTTCGCCAGTTTATGTTTAGGACCCAATGTAATAGGTGGCGAGCCTATTGCCATTAACCGGGCACTTATAAACCTGCGATAAATACACACATAACTTCGAAAAGCATCGAAAAGTCATTGGTGTGTGCCATGGTAAAACCTGGGATCGAACCCGAGGCCTCGTCTCAGCAGTCCATTACCCATACCACTAGGCTACCGCGGCTTAGAAACAATTTTTGTTTAAAACAAAATTTGGATATATCTAGATAAAATAGAACAGCCTGAAAATATGTTAACAAAAAAATATTCCTCCTAAATGTAGGGTAAAGATAAGACCAGATTCTTGGTGGTTGAGCGTGAAACAAAATATTACGCGATTCTCATCTTCAATATCAATGACACAACTGATGTAGGTTGCGATATCTTCTTAATTACAATATTAACCTTACCCTTTAACCTTTCTCTATTAATAGCAATGTGCACCCCTGGCTAATGTTAATCTTAAAACAGTAATGAAGAATAATTTGACACGTTAATTACTACGATAGCTCGGGAAATCGTATCACCTCCGTAATAGTGAAATAAATCTAGTAACTAGTCATACTTTTGTAAGTATTTTATTTAATGATCACGATTAGCGCTAAATTTGAAGGCTTCTTTTTTTATACCACTCAGGTGGCAAACAAGCTCACGGCCCACCTGATGGGTAGCAGTTTCCGTGGCCTATGGACGTGTGCAACACCACGGGCATCACACTCGCGCTGCCGATCCTGGAAAAACCTTCTAATGTCCTTCTTGAAGAACTCCATATTGTAGTCGCTTGGGAAAACCACAGCAGGGAGCTCATTCCACAGCCTGAGGGTGCGGGGAATAAAGTGCCTTTCATACCTAACTGTACACCCCGTTACTGGTCGCAACGTGTGAGGTGGCATTCCCTGTCTGTGGCGAGCGGTGCGATGATAGAATATGGCTGTGGGCATCATATCATACAATTCTTCTGAACACACCCCATTATAAAGGCGGTAGAAAATGCACAGGGAGGCGAAATCTCTCCTAAGGTTAAGAGGTTCTACACTGCCTGTAAGTATGGGATTGTCGACGATCCTCAGCGCCCGTCTTTGCACCGAGTCGAATGGGTCAAGTTGGTATGTAGGTGCTCCGGCAAAAAGGTGATAGCAGTGCTCCATCTGGGGCCGGACTTGCGTCTGATAAAGAAGAAGTCTTTGCTCCGCTCCGAAGTACTGCTTCGCCCTGTTGAGCACTCCAAGTTTCTTAGATGCCAACTTGACCTTGTCTTGCAGGTGACTGCGGTAATGGACCTCGCTGGAGATGTCGACACCGAGGATCCCGATACTTTTGGAGATTTTAAGTGATGTGTCCAGGAATTGTGGCGCTACAATAAATGATGTTTTCCTAGCGGTGTATGCACATACGTGTGTCTTAGTGGGGTTGAATTGGACCAGGTTTAGTCCACTCCAATCGGACGCTCTTGTGGGAGTAGTCTCGATTTTAGTAGTTAGTTGCTTGCGACTTTCTACCACTGTGAACCGAGGGATGTTAGCCCGGCCCGTGTAAAATGCGTCCCCGGTACTGTCGTCCGCATAGCAATGTCATTCATATGCAGGAGGAACAGGGTCGGAGACAGCACGGAGCCTTGTGGGACACCAGCGTTTATGTCCATGCGGTCCGAGCAGCTGCCGTCAACGACGGGTTGGATGCTTCTATTGGACAAAAAGCTGGCGATCCATTCGCAAAGTCCCTCGGGCAGTCCATAAGATGGCAACTTCGCAAGAAGACCTCTGTGCCAGACCCGATCGAAGGCCTTCGCTATAACAAACACCACTCTGTAATTTTAAGAACTATATTAGATCTCCTTGACTGCAATATTTCTGGTAGGTTTTCGTGAACAACCACAGCAAAGTTTAATATATAGGAAGAAGTTTTTCTAACGTCAGTCTGTCAACCTCCGGTGACGGTTTATTCCCATTTATTAACCGACTTCAAGAAGAGAAGGTTCTATGTTCGTCTGTTTCTGTTTTTTCTTATGTATGCCTTCTATATTTTCGTCGTTTATGAGCCAGTTTTACGAAATCTATTAGCATTGGGTTCGGTTTTACTCCAAGTTGGCCCCATATAAACTTTATTAATATTGAGCCTTAGAACTCCGGAAATGCAACAAATTTATATAATTTATTCTGAGATTTCTAAAATCAATTTTAATTTATATCGAAAACGCTCCAAACTATCATGGCATCTTGTGTGACGTAACGGTGTTCTGAACAAGTACTACTGTGTATTATATAATTTTATAGTTTTCATTATTTAAAAATTAAGCTACCATATTACAAGTAAGTACAATACTTGTAATATGATAGATTCATTAACATAGTGCCTTGCCTTGCCTTGGTTAAACTAGCAAAAACGGCTGATACTCATTGTTTGTCAACAAAGACAAGCAGGAGGATGTATTCTGTGTATACCATTTTAATATAAGTATTTAATACAACACAATTTCTATATATTCGCTTCGGTTTACCACATCCATCGTAATTTACATATAATAATATAGCCTATGTCCATCGGGGATAATGTATATTTTAAAATGTGAAAGAAGCTATCCAATAAGTACAGTAGTTCCGAAGATTACCCCAAACATATAAACAAACTTACAGAATTCTGCCTATAATATTAGTATGGAAGTATAGATGAGCACATGTTTATGAGTTGAGGTTCAGTTGTTATGGTTTCAAGATTCTGATGATCTTCTTTTAGTGTTAAATTTATTAATAAATTAACTCTTCATATTTCTAGTACGAAAATGACATAGGTAATATGGTTAAATATATGGAGTACCATGTTATGGGTTGGGATTCATACGGCACTCGCTAAAATAAATCAATTAATGGAGATGAAGGAGAGTGGACGTCAGGATCCAAAGTGCAAGTTTCGAATGCAACCGGGATTGGTGCTCGAATGAAGTAAGACTCAATGACTTTAAGTGGTAGAACCCAGTTTAAATGAATGAATTTTTATTTTACTTCTCAGAAAATTTGATGCAACTAAATTTAGTTTAAACGTTTCACACAATGTATTTTTTTTAACAATATTAGTGACCGAAATTACTAATATTCCTCTTCAGCTAAACTAAATTGCTTATGTGAGTGGGAGTGGGTTGCCATCAGTAGTGTAATAGCCAGGATTCGAACTCGGGACCTCTCGATCGTAATGATCGTCAATTGACTTAAACACGTTTACATTTATGGATGAAATCCAGCGATGCCTTTTGACTACACCAGTACGATTACGTCACCACTGAGAATATTCCTGTGTGAGTTCATAAAATAAACTGTCTTAGCTGTGTTTTCATAGCCGATTTATCCTGTAATGCGTGGGAACAGTGTATTTGATAAATGTTTTGCTACGTGCTTGAGTGTCTGCTCATTTCGGATGTATTTTGTGTTCAACATTAGGTACTTATATTTGTATACCTCATTATTCATAAAGTTAGCGTTAAGTACTGTTAGTATAGATACGTTGGTATACTGGGGTGCGACTGGTTGGATCACCTCCAAGTTTGGTGCACCCTGGGCAACGTGGGCGATGACGCATCATTGATTGCTCCTCTGGAGTAGCTGGCGTCAACGTCAACGGCCAAGAGTCTGACCAACCGGCCCTTTTCAGGGCCAGCTGACCCCATTGCACGAGGGGGTCGGGGTATGGCGGGCCTGCAAGGCCCGCCGGGGGGTGGTCGCTCCAGGTACCCCTCTGCTCTTATCAGAGGGGACACTGCGAATGGCCCAGGGTCAGTCGGAGTGCGAGGGATATGCTCCATGGGTAACCTTACAGCCCGGCGTCTGTAGTCCCGAGACGGCGTGCGGTATTAGTCGGTTCAAGCCCGACATAACCGCCCCCGCTGGCTAGCGGGGGGGTATCCGAAGGGATTTCCGCACAAAAAAAAAAAGGTACGTTGGTATACTTTTATAGTTTGTACTTTGTAAATTTAATATTGTTTATTCACAAATAATTACAATTTAGATCTTTGGTACTTGACATAACCGCCCCTACTGGCCGGCGGGGGGTATCCGATGGGATTTCCGCACGATAAAAAATAAACTGCCCGGCGTGGGAGGTGCAGAGGCGTGACCTCGTGGCAGCCATCGGGGTGGGAGTCCTCTCGCTCGGCAGCAAGATTGCGGCAATGGTGTAGAGTGCGAGTGCATGGGCCGCCGCCGCCTCCTTCTGCGAGCATGTAATGGTCTAAGAAGGAGGCGGGGATGAGATGGCGAAGTGAGCCCGGGAGAAATTTAGAACTCTCCCGGCCCACCGAGCCCGCAAGATGTTCGCCGCGCGTCGCAGACGACTCCGGCGCCGGAGGTCGTTTAACGACCTCCGTTCTCCATGAGCGCAGGCCTAGGGGTGGCAGGTGAGGCCGCCTGTCACCTCAGCAGAAGCAGGCCGGGGCGGCGGGGTGACTAGCGCTTCTCCCCCAGACCGAGGCAAGTCACCCCGCCGTGCCTCGGTCCCAAACCCGAGGGGGCCATCTCGATCATCTCGAAATGGAAATGGAGAGATAAATAAGCTATTACTGTACCTACTTTTGAATGTTTAGGAGTATCGCGCTCATGTTGCTAACACTAAAAAGAGCAACTACTTTAGTAACAATAAAAATGAAAAGATGATAGTTCCTCCGTTGGCAGGATCTCCAGGGAATCCTAATAAAATCACAAATAAGACGCAAATAATGTTTACCGTGTGAATTAAACGTATACGTGCAAAGCTACTAGGTATAGCTCCTAATATGCAGAGAAAATATTTATTTAAATTGAACATTAGAAGGTTTCTACAGGGTTGCGAGTGCGACGCCCCTGGTGTTGCACACTTTCATAGGCCACGATAACCGCTTCCCATCAGGTGGGTCGTGTATTTCTCTGCCACGTAAGTGGTATTAAAAAAACACAGCAATCATCATCTTTGCGTTAGTCCCGGTCAAATCCAAAACCTTCACCGCAGAGTCCGGGGTCCACTTTCCAGTTTTTACTTCTCCACTCTGCAGGTCTTGGGAATTCATGTTAGTGAGACCATTGAAGCATAAATTCACCAGCATTCAGATTGCCTATAACTGCTGGTAAAACAAACTTCTCCTACGCATATATTGTCCATAATATATGAAAAGATACATTACATTCGTGCAACCTTCACCTCAGAGTCCAGGGTTCATTTTCCAGTTTTTACTTCTCCACTCTGCAAGGTCTTGGGCATCCATGTTAGTGAGACCATTGAAGTATAAATTCACCAGTGTATAACTGCTGGTAAAACAAACTTCTCCTATGCATATATTTTTCATGATATATGAAATGAGACATGACAATACATTCATGCAACCTTCACCTCAGAGTCCGGGGTCCACTTTCCAGTTTTTGCTTATCTACTCTGCAAGGTCTTGGGCATCCATGTTAGTGAGACCAATGAACCATAAATTCACCAGCATACAGATTACCTATAACTGCTGGTAAAACAAACTTCTATGCATATATTTTCCATAATATATGAAAAGAGACATGGCATTACATTCATGCAACCTTCACCTCAAAGTCCGGGGTCCGCTTTCCAGTTTTTACTTCTCCACTCTGCAAGGTCTTGGGCATCCATGTTAGTGAGACCATTGAAGCATAAATTCACCAGTGTATAACTGCTGATAAAACAAACTTCTCCTATGCATATATTTTTCATGATATATGATATGAGACACGACAATACATTCATGCAACCTTCACCTCAGAGTCCGGGGTCCGCTTTCCAGTTTTTACTTCTCCACTCTGCAAGGTCTTGGGCATCCATGTTAGTGAGACCATTGGACCATAAAATCACCAGCATTCAGATTACCTATAACTGCTGGTAAAACAAACTTCTCCTATGCATATATTTTCCATAATATTTGAAATGAGACATGACATTACATTAATGCAAAGATAAGACTCCCAACGAATTTTCACACTAAATCGTGTTTTAAGAGTCTCGGCTCTCATTACGCTAATGCTTGCTATTCACTGCTACGCCCTGTGAATGGTGCTATGTGTTGGGCTGCTGAGTTATAAAATTCTTAAGGCTGCCCTATATTTTATGCTCAATGTGTGGTTTATTAAGTATAGGAGTTGGTTGTATAGGTTTATTAAATATAGGAAGTCGGTCGATCTTCTGGTATCCAAAACCACTACACCTAAATGAAGAACGAATACGGGTAAACGTTTCTGCTTTCAACCTGCATTATAATTCAGAATACCTTTTTTTTTTTCGTGCGGAAATCCCTTCGGATACCCCCCCACCGGCCAGCGGGGGCGGTTATGTCGGGCTTGAACCGACTAAAACCGCATGCCGTCTCGGGTCTTAAGGTGTAAGGTTGCCCATAGAGCATATCCCTCGCACCCCGACTGACCCTGGGCCATCTCCGGTTTCGAGATGGCCCCCTCGGGTTTGGGAACCTCGGTGTCCCCGTCTTGCCCCGGTTTGGGGGAAGGGCGCTAGTCGCTCCGCCGTCCCGGCCTGCTTCTGCTGAGGTGACAGGCGGCCTCACCTGCCACCCCCAGGCCTGCGCTCATGGAGGACGGAGGTCGTTAAGCGACCTCCGGCGCCTGAGTCGCCTACGACGCGCGGCGAGCATGTTGCGGGCTCGGCGGGCCGGGAGAGTTCTAAATCTCTCCCGGGCGCGCTCCGCCATCTCCTTCCTTTCTCCCGACATAACCGCCCCCGCTGGCTGGCGGAGGGGTATCCGAAGGGATTTCCGCACGAAAAAAAAAAAAAAAAGAAGGTACATACACTCATGCCTTTTTCCATCCAGGTTTAGAAACAGAGCCGGGGTGCGTGGCAAAAGCCTTATGGGGCCACCTTACACCCCATCCCGAGCCCGCGGCGTGCGTATTTATTGGGTTCGAATCCGACATAACCCAAAAGGGTTTTCCTCACCAAAAAAAAAACGGATTATTCACAGTAGTGTGTGAAAAGACAGAAGCAAATGGGCTTGCCGTTTGCTTCTGTCTTTTCACACTTCACGAGATGAACTTCTCCTACTTAACTGGCATTGAGAGGTCTCATGAGAACCCACGGTTTGCAGATGCTCCTGACCTTTCTTATTTTCTTTCTTTCATAATTAAATGTTCTAAATTATTCATATCTAGCTGATGGCCGCGTCTCCACCAGCGCGGAGGTCGGTTATTGTATTTTAGACATATCTCCGGTTCTACTGAACCAATTTCAATCAAACATACGCCAGATTTTAAGTCTAACCAAACTCTTTCTAATAGAAACCGTATCACAATCCGTTCAGTAGATTTTACGTCCATCGCGAATAAACAGATAAACAGACAAGAATATGTGTTTAGAATCGTTCATTTAACATAACCCAAGTACTTTTTTTAAATATCTCCAATGTACAGACACAACTAATTTACTATTTTATAATAGTATAGATGTTCTTGTAACAAAAAAAAAACATTATTTTTAGGCGAAACTGTTTAACCAGATCCTAGGTTCATGAGAGTTTTTCTTTCTTGTGAGTGGAACAATATGTTCCCACATTATTAAGCGTACATAGTTAGCTAATATAACAACAAACAGTATCCCACAGCCTACAAAGTTGTGGCATGTAGGGACGTGTGGTCATAACGGCCTGTCATCTCCGACCCTTTGCCCTCGCCCTTATAAAAAGTGAATCCTGTCAAGGGAAAGGTATAAGCGATGAGGGCTGGCTTAAATAATGGTACAAGTTGTTTATCAAAACAACACGTTTATTTCTGTTCACACAGTTACGTGCTTGGTTAGTTGCTGGAATACAAGTTGTTAATACCATTGCTTCGATGCGATTATGACCTCTGTGGCGTAGCGGTAGTGCATTCGACTGCTAAGCCAAAGGTCGCGGGTTCGAATCCCGCTCAGTGCAAATATGTATATTTGCATTGGTCTGGGTGTTTCTATGTATTTATTTACAAAAAAAAAAGTATTTAAGTATGTTCCGTCCGTGTTGTATCCGCATTCTAGAACCCATATGACAAGCTCTGCTTAGTTTGGGTCTAGATGGCGTTGTGTACTTTGTCGTACAATATTATATACAATATATATATTTTAATCAATAGTTTATGAAAAAAAAAATTTTTTTTTAAAACCCAGACATAATACAGACAGAGAGACAGAAAAAGTAAAAAAATAATGAAAGAAACTCAATCTTAATGTACCTAAGTATGTACGAGTATTACTCATTCTAAAAAAATACACCGCGTTGGATGACCGCTTACAATAGTTTAGACTATTTGTAATTGATTTGTTAGGTTTGGAGCGGTTCTCCAACGCGAAGTATTTTTTTTAGAATTATTAATACTCGGTACATACTTAGGTACTTTAAGATTGAGTTCGCTTTACTCGTAGAAAAGACCCCTTGACTTAAGTCTTACATTTTATTGAGTTATTTTCATTATTTTTTTACTTTTTAAAGGGAACTCAGGATATTATGTCTGGACGCCGTGGAGTGCGGAGAACCTTCCTCGGCGGCGACTTCTTTGCGACTGATGTAGAAGGCCGAGTCACTGGCGTATTTATAGGCGCAGTTGGGAGGAAACGACGTGATCGATCCTAATTGGTTGAAAGCTGCGGAACCGATGCGCTCGATCCTGATTGGTCGAGGCTAAGCAAGGGGGTGTGGCCTCCCGATACCGGGGAGTAGTCTTTGAGTAGTGTCCACGTATACAGAGCCACATGAGCAGGGGATTCGGTTAACTCCAGCTGAAGATAGTGGGTCACGAGGGTCCTTGACCGAACGATGAAGATTACGTAACTGCGTCGTGGGCTTGAAAATAGGCTTGATGTTGTACGCTTCTGGCAGTCTCCCGATACGATCACAATCGGTTAGATTAAGATCGGTTGTGCGGAGCGTTCTCTCTGTCTTACATTATCAGCGTTCTTGACAATGTACTCCAGATGCGCAGTTACGAGTTTATAGGTCTCTTTGGTGGAGAGCGTGGGGCGCGACGGCAGAGGCGCGCCATTCAACCAATCATAGATATATAAAACTAATCATGGGCTCAAAGGACTCGCGTCATTGGTTGATCAGTCCTTTTATTAGTTTTTGATTGAAATGCGCGAACTTTGTGATGATTGGTCAAGATTTTTGCATCCTGGTATACCTGTCAGTATCACACCGACAGTTTGATATAAAGGTATCAAAGCGTGCGTAGAGAAAACGCTATTAAAATCGAAGCAAGTCGATCTTAGTTAAACTCTCACTCTTCTTGCCGACGTGCTAAACCAAAATCCGGGTACTGTAATTGCTCTTATACGCGGCATAGCCGTTTGTTGATGGCTGAATTCCTCCGTAAACACTCGCGCGATCTTTACCAAATCTACCACGGTGATAGTGTGTACACTGAGGAGTATTTTGACGCGAAATGGTTCATGTCCGGTTGAGGAATAATCACCGAAACACAGTTTCACGAGCGCGCGGCCTTAGCTAAGCGCGCGACCGTAGTAAGATGTCTTATTTTCAAGTAAGAGTCCTGCTCGCCCAGCTCAATTTATTTCAGTCATATCCTGCACTGAATTCTTAGTCTAATAAATAAAAAATCCATCTTCGAAATGTATGTACACGCATATCTTCCGAACGACTTCACTAAATTGAATAATTCTTTTTTTGTGTTCGTTTTAAGAGTGTTCGTTTTTTAAAAGAACGAAGTTCAGTTTGGTTCAGTTCGTCAATTTCGTTTATAATTCCACGCGAGCGAAACCGCGGGAACAGCTAGTATTCCATAAAGATTCACTTGTGTAAGTGTTATGTAATATAGGTTCAGTCAACGACAAAAGTGGCTGAATACTAAAATATTTACAAACCTTTTTTTACACTGGAATACATGAGCCAATAATAATTTTATGAAAGGCTTAAGAGCTAAGGGGATCCTTAAAAGATATTTTATTTATTTTATTTTATTTAAATTAGGATTTGTTAAACTACGTTTGTCGTTGACTGTACTTTTATAAGTATGTTTACCCGCATTCTGGAACTATTACTACTACAAAGTTAAATAAACAAAATACACCAAAACTAAGCATACTTAGTTTAGGTGTAGATAGCACTGTAAACTGTGTACTATTGTCTTATAATATTAGAAAATTAATTGTCTGTTTTGTCACTTATCCTTCGAGCACGATAAAACTCATACTGATTACTTCTCATATTTCCAAATTCTAACATCTATCCGTATCCGTTCCGTACCTTACGGAATTTCATGGTGTTCGAGCTTCAATTAGCTTTGAAATCCGGTCGTCACAATGAAAGCCACCACAATTTCCTAGTCGATAGTATCTCTAGGAAATATACAATATTACAGGCGTACAATCTCGTTGTCGTTAGATAGAATGACTTTATGTATGTAGGTTTAAGATTACCACGAATTAATGAATTGCTTCGAGAGAAGAGAATAGCTCATATTTGACTTATTAGATGGGTTTATTACATTTTACGAATGCCCAACATTAAGCCAGCATTTACAAAACATTCTAAACCACTTTTCGGTTTCATTCACAGGAATTTTATGTGTATGTCGCGTCACATTTGGATCTTCCATACAGAAAATAAGATACTTGCAAATTGCAATCATTGCTTTATATTTGCTTAATTGAAACTACTAACTTAAAATAATGTCTATATCATTTATATTATTATATATTATTTTTCTCACAACTTTTTAATTGAACATAAGGAGATTATATAGACAAAGTCATGCATAGTTCCGTCGTTGTAGCTACTTATAGAGCAGTTCTTCGATTAAACTAGAGAGGTACTACGATAATTATGATTTTATAACTGTTATTAAAACCTATTTTGTACAGATACAATTGAAAAACTTTCTATCAACAAAAAATAATAAACGTAAATACTTAAATTCGCCTCGAAGGCATTACATAACACAATGGTTTTATCCCACATCCAAATTTTCAAAATCTCTCGAAGGATTTGATTTACCGTGTGCTTACTTAAAGCTTTATAAATGACTCAGGCCGATTGCATGACTTTATCAAGAGCTGATGTTACTTTTTGTCGACGTTATTTAAAACATTTAAAGAAATTTTGAACTGTTCAATTTTAATTTGTACAATCTATCAACTGTGGAGTTAATTTAAAATAGCTTTAAAATAGCAATAGCACAGATTACTAAATAGTGGCAATAGGCTTTACTCAAGAAACCAGTGAATCAACGCGTGAATGTGCTTCTTTTCCAATAAAGGCAAACCGTTACCTATATAACGATGCCTTTCCTTTTACTCTCAGGTATAATTAAGAACTTTTTTTTACAGAATATTAGTAACCAAAATTACTACCTCGAGCTAAGCTTAATTGCTTATGTTAGGACAGGTTTCACCTCGATAGTGTAATGACCAGGATTCGAACCCAGGATCTCTCGATCGTACGGTCGACTTCTTAACTACTAAGCTACCGACGCTTACTTGATTTTTAAACTTATTAAATTTTTAAACTTATAGGCTATCAGGTGGTCAGATTCAGTGGCCACTACACTGATACCTATTTTATTGAACACTCACAGTTCACACGGGAATCGAACCCGCTACCAACTAATGTGTCCACGCTTTATATAAGTGTGGAATAACTGAGGGATTACCAGGGTCACGGCACTAGTCCGACAGAAACACTTTGCTTGAATAATAAACTTGTTAACTACACGAAATTCCCAATACAATAATATTTGGCAAGAAATTTATATTTTTAGTGAGACAATAAAATATTCCCTAAATTACTTTTCGCGATCATTTGCAACCTAGCGCTCTGTCGAACCACTGCGCAGCAACTGGTCGACTCGACTCTCATGCGATCTAACTTGCACACACACACACACACATACATACTGCGCACACATCTGTGTCCCTACAAACTACTTGATATTTAGTGGTAATATAATAATATTTGTTACATTTTTTATTTTATTTTTATATTTAGGACACGTCAATTTGACTTCACCTCGCCTGATGGTAAGCTGAAGGTAAAGTCTCAGGAAAGAGGGTCACCATTACATACACGTACCATGTTTAAAATGGTGGCACTCAGCTTGACGATCAGATCAGACGAGGATTGTCGTCGCAGCACAGCGTGACACCCACCGGTCCCACTAGTGCTGCGACCACAATCCCCCTGCCCGGCTATGCATTGCTGACCCCTGAACGCAATCAAACCGAAATTGGATTACTATGGAGGGCTTTTCGCAATCGTACACGGTGGTACCCACCCAGCCGAATTTTGTGACAAATTTGTGTCATCAAATTTCTAATGATAACATGGTAACAAAATATAAAGTGATCTCCTATAAAAATTACAAGAATATATATTAAAGATAATTCGGGCGCCTTGGAGATACACAGTACCTTGGATAGACAACGGAGGATTGTAGACTTCTAATCTTCCGGAGGTGAGCTAAATAAAACCACTATACTGATAGGCTATCACGGGCCTCGGAGGAGGCCACCTGCGGGAACCAGCATCACCGTAGGGGGCGTAAGCATCGGCATCGAGCCCACGATGAAGTACCTTGGGCTCGTACTCGATAGCTGATGGGACTTCGGACCTCATCTCCGAAGTCTGATCCCGAAACTGAGGGGGGCTGCGGCCGCGCTATCGCGGCTGATGCCCAACGTTAAGGGACCCAACGCCCCCACTAGGAGACTGTACCTGGGGATCGTGCGAATGGGCGGGGACTCTGGCGGCCCGTAACGTGGCTGTTCTAAACAGTCCGTTAAAGGCAATGGCCGTCAGAGTCATCAGGGGGTATCGCACGATCTCTGTCGAGGCGGCATGTCTCCTAGCCGGGACCCCTCCATGGGACCTGGAAGCGAGAGCCTTTGCGCTGCTGTACCAGTGGCGCAAGGAGGCGCTGGAGCGGGGCCATAGGCCGGAGTCCCGTGAAATCAGGGCTCAGCGGTCCCTGCTCCGCCAGGAACTCATGGAGACATGGAGGGTGCGACTTGAGCACCCAAGGTGGGGGGAATCCACCATTGCGGCGGTGAGACCGATCATAAAGGAGTGGTTGGAGAGGGACCATGGGGACCTCTCCTACCGGATGTGCCAGATGGTTACCGGACACGGGTGTTTCGGTAAGTATCTGTGGCGCATCCACCGGGAGACAACGCCGCAGTGCCAGCACTGTGAGGATAATAATAATAATAATAATATATCTCTTTATTGTATGTACACAAGAACAGTATTACACAAGAACAGGATCCTGCCGAAGACACGGCACTCCACACGTTGGTGGAATGCCCTGCGTGGGCGAGTCAACGCCGGGATTACGATGCGGTCCTGGGCGTGGACGTTCTCTCGTTGGAGACCATGGTGAGGGCCGTGGTCTCCGACGGGAGCAAGTGGCACGCCGAGAGGGAGCGGGAGAGAATCCTGCCCCTCGAGTTTCGCAGTCTGCGGCGAGGACGCCGCAGACTCATCTACGCCCGGGACTACCGACCTCCATGATCGGGGCCTGAGGACGGCAGTTAGCCGACTCGCCGTCCTTACAGAAGCAGGTCGTGGCGGAGGCGTGTCGTGTGTGCCCTACACACGCCTGCCAACTCACCGAAGCGGGATAGAACCCGACCCCACCAGGCGAAGCCGCGGTGGCGGCCAAAGTCCGCCGGCAACCTTGGGGTTATTGCAACCTTTCGAGGGCTTACCCGGGGTGCCCGGCAACGGACACTTGGGGAGGACACCGTGCGGTTTTAGTCGATACACGACATAACCACCCCCGCTGGCCGGCAGGGGGGTATCCGAAGGGATTTCCGCACGTAAAAAAAAACGGTCACCATTGAAAGTCCCACAATAGAAAAGCATCTCATTTTTATGAGATTTTCAAAGATAAATTTAAGTAATTAAAAAAAATTTACCATTCAGCTTGATCGTAAGGAAGAAACGTAACATCAAACTTCAAACGTCAAAGTCATTCCCTGCACGTTCCGTTCAGAAACTTGAAAAAAACAACCGATGTAACGAGGTTCCGAAACGCAACGTTACAGTAAACCCTTTGTTACAGACATAACTACATACATTTCTTCATAGCAATCCACAGCTTTACATAACTTAGGTATCAACTATCTGATATTATCAGATCCAACAGAATAGGGACCGATCGACATCGCTTTAAACTGTGGTGTCGCCTTTTAACGTTACTTAACTAGCTTCCGACCTACATTTTGATGACCTTTTGATACACACTGCACTTAATTTAAGTGCGTTGACTTTATACAAACTATGTTAAAAATTGGCGTTGAAATGTTATCGATACCGTTAGACTCCGGTTAGAGAATAAGGGCCAGAAAATAAGATAATTTTAGTAACATTTGTTATATTTATTATTAAGAAAATACTGGTTGGGAAAGAAAATATGGCCAACAAGTAATACTGTTACGATGGGAATTGTTTTCCTTGAAAACAGCACTGAAAATTATTAAAAGCCCAAGCTGAAGTAGCACGATGCAGGATGCTGTGACTTCTGTACCTATTTTTTTTTTGTGCGGAAATCCCTTCGGATACCCCGCCGCCTGCTAGCGGGGGCGGTTATGTCGGGCTTGAACCGATTAAAACCGCACGCCGTCTCGGGTCTACAGACGCCGGGGTGTAAGGTTACCCATAGAGCATATCCCTCGCACTCCGACTGACCCTGTGCCCTTCGCAGTGTCCCCTCTGATAACAGCAGAGGGGTACCTGGAGCGACCACGCCCCCCCCCCCTAAATAAACTAAATACCGTAAAATGAGGCTACTTTGCTCCGTGAAGGTAAATATGCACCAAATTAAAAAAAGATTATTTCGATCAAATCTCTAAAACTCCAAGGAAATTGAAATATTTTTGAACGTATCCGATAAATGTTTTTTAAGATTGGCAACACTAAATATGAACTTCCGGTTTCCGCCATTTCTTTTCTTTGATAGCAGCCATTGTTTTGTAGTTAGTGTTTTGTTAAAAAAATAATAGTCTGCCAAAGCCACTTTCATCGACGAATCTACTTGGATATTTGAGGCAAGGTGGGTTTAATGTAATCGGGTATGTAATTAACTAACGTTATCAGGTAATATTTAGTTGATGTGTAGATTTATTTGAGATTCTAACCTCTTTTACTTTCACGTTCCTACTTTGCACCACGATTGGGGGATATTTTGCTCCTGGAGCAAAGTTACAAATTATATTTTTGAATATTTAATATTTTAACTGCTACATAGCGCATAGTGAATTCAAATAGTTTTTTTTATAGGAAATATGCCACGTAAATATGTCAAGAAAGTACCTACAAGAAATTGTAAAAATTATTCAGAAGATACACTTCGAGAGTGTCTAGCAGCAATAGAAAACAAAGAATTCAGTCAAAGAAAGGCCAGTGAAATATATGGGATTCCAAGAAGGACTATAATAAATCAACTAAGACATTTAAGACGCAATGAAACACCAAGGCCACCAGGAGCACCTACTACATTTGCAGTTGAAGAAGAAAAAATATTCGTATCATGCATACAAAAATTAAGCGAGCATGGTTTTCCTCTTACAAGTTTCGATTTGCGCATGGTCATAAAATCTTATCTGGACAGAATTGGGAGGAGAGTTTCCAAGTTCAAAAATAATTGCCCAGGATCGGAATGGGTGTCGAGTTTTTTGAAAAGGAATGCCGAATTGTCGCAGCGGATTGCTGCTAATATAAAGCGCAGTAGAGCTGGCATTGATCGGGACACCCTCACAGATTATATCCAAAATTTGGCAGAGGTGGTAATAGATGTTCCGCCAGAGAACATATGGAATTATGACGAAACGAATTTGTGTGATGACCCTGGGCAAAAAAAGATTCTGACGAGGAGAGGCACCAAATACCCCGAAGTTATAAGAGATACATCCAAAAGTTCTACATCGATCATGTTTGCTGGAAGTGCTGATGGAGAACTACTTCCTCCATACGTTGTGTACAGATCTAAGCAGCTATGGAATACTTGGACAGAAAATGGACCAAAAAAATACTCGCTACAATTGTAGCCCTTCCGGTTTGTTCGACATCAATATTTTCAATGACTGGTTTTTCTCACTTGTCTTGCCAAAGCTTAAAAAACAGGAAGGCCCTAAAGTCCTCATATGCGACAATCTATCGTCACATATTTCGGTGGATGTTCTTAAGGCCTGTAAAGAAAATAACATAAGGTTTGTGTGCCTTCCTCCGAACAGCACCCACTTGACGCAGCCACTTGATGTCGCTTTCTTTCATCCAATGAAAGTTGCATGGCAGAAAATTCTAACGACATGGAAAAATTGCGAATAAGGCATACGGGAAAAAACTGTTCAAAAGAGCAGTTTCCCAATCTTACTAAAAAGACTTGTTGACGATTTAGAAGAAAATAGAAAAGAAAACTTGAAATCCGGTTTCAGGAAATGTGGGATATATCCGATCGATGCAAATGCCTTGTTGGAGAGATTGCCTAAACCTGTTGATAAGACAGCAGCAGAAGATTCTTTTCTGGAAACACTGCAAGCGAAGAGAGTGGAATGGACTGGAGGCATTAACCCGAAAAGACGACGTACAAAAGTCAACATAGTTCCGGGAAGAAGTGTCACTGAACTGATAGATACTCCACAGGGCGACAAGGAAAACGAGGAACCATGTTTCAGGGCCTGGGCTTCAACTTCAGAACCTCGTCATACGAGAATACACAGTGATAGTACATATGCCGAGAGTGAAATATCTCTTCATGAGTCTTCAAATGACGGTACAATGAACGATATGCTGGAGACGATGTTAGAAGAAGAGACAAACTTGGATAATGTCACCGAAAGTTCTAAAACGAAAAATCTAAAACCACTCATTAAGACCGAAGGAGAATATGTAGCTTTCACGTACGAAGGGGAGATTTTCCCAGGGGTTATAACGAAAATGAATGAACAAGGACCTTACATATCTTCTATGAAAAGATCTCTCAAATATTGGAAATGGCCAAAACCAAAGGATGAGATCCAATATAATTGGAAAGAAGTTCTGGGATGTATATCTGCACCAAAAAAAATTGGTCGTCGTGAGTTTTATACTGTTCCTGAACTCGATCAAATTTGGGGGATCTAAGATCTCAATAATAATTTTCTTAGAAATATAACTATTTATTAGTAACATAAAGAAAAATGTATACGATTACTTACCTATTTTAAGTTTTACAAGGTATTTTTAGTATTTTTTTAATGTGATTTGTCATGGCTGTAATTGCTTAGTGGTAACAAGCCAAATATTTTTGTTTTCTAAAAGTTTATATGATTCTTGATAGATGTTGCCTTTGGTGGTTTTAATAGTTTATTAGATTTTCTAAGAGAAAATGATTCTGAGACTGATTTAACTGATAGTATGTACAATTAAACAAGTTCCTTCATTATAAATTTAGAGTTTTATTTTGTTCAAACCATATAAATAAGACGAGAAACACAAAATTTGCTGTCTTATTATTATGTTTGGAGCATATTAACAGCTGAGGCTGTTAACTTTGCTACTTTCTCAAAAATGTGCCTTTTTTAGTACAAGTTAAATGTAGGAGCAATGTTTCCGAAAGGGATTTTACTTCAATCACATTTTTCAAAATTTGGAGCAAAAAACGGAGCAAAGTAGCCTCATTTTACGGTACTTAAATATTTCAGCGCTATATCTGTAATAGGAGTATGAATCCAGAACGCTAAGTTGATATCGTTGAATAGGGCCTCAAAAGTATCGACTGTGTGTATGCCCGAGGATATTCAAGTATTACGGGATAAAGAGAACATCTAGAACGGGACTTGAACCCGCGACCAGTCCCTTACAGGGGGAATGCTCTGACCAGCTGAGCTATCTAGACACGTCCCAGATATTCGAAATTCTCCGATATATTCTATACTGTCTTAAGGCGACGCTGGAGCCATCTACCGTAATTCTTGCGAACTACGGAAACAATGAATAACTTTACAGTCATTTTTAAACATTGTTTCTTTGATGAATCCGCCTAATTAATTCAATTACATTTTTAAGCATTTTGTACGCTTACTTTTTCTAAAGATTTTATATCGGAAAAAGAGAACATCTAGAACGGGACTTGAACCCGCGACCAGTCCCTTACAGGGGGAATGCTCTGACCAGCTGAGCTATCTAGACACGTCCCAGATATTCGAAATTCTCCGATATATTCTATACGTCTTAAGGCGACGCTGGAGCCATCTACCGTAATTCTTGCGAACTACGGAAACAATGAATAACTTTACAGTTATTTTTAAACATTGTTTTTTTGATGAATCCGCCTAATTAATTCAATTACATTTTTAAGCATTTTGTACGCTTACTTTTTCTAAAGATTTTATATCGGAAAAAGAGAACATCTAGAACGGGACTTGAACCCGCGACCAGTCCCTTACAGGGGGAATGCTCTGACCAGCTGAGCTATCTAGACACGTCCCAGATATTCGAAATTCTCCGATATATTCTATACGTCTTAAGGCGACGCTGGAGCCATCTACCGTAATTCTTGCGAACTACGGAAACAATGAATAACTTTACAGTTATTTTTAAACATTGTTTTTTTGATGAATCCGCCTAATTAATTCAATTACATTTTTAAGCATTTTGTACGCTTACTTTTTCTAAAGATTTTATATCGGAAAAAGAGAACATCTAGAACGGGACTTGAACCCGCGACCAGTCCCTTACAGGGGGAATGCTCTGACCAGCTGAGCTATCTAGACACGTCCCAGATATTCGAAATTCTCCGATATATTCTATACGTCTTAAGGCGACGCTGGAGCCATCTACCGTAATTCTTGCGAACTACGGAAGCAATGAATAACTTTACAGTCATTTTTAAACATTGTTTTTTTGATGAATCCGCCTAATTAATTCAATTACATTTTTAAGCATTTTGTACGCTTACTTTTTCTAAAGATTTTATATCGGAAAAAGATAACATCTAGAACGGGACTTGAACCCGAGACCTTAAGGCGACGCTGGAGCCAGCGTCGCCTTAAGACGTATAGAATATATCGGAGAATTTCGAATATCTGGGACGTGTCTAGATAGCTCAGCTGGTCAGAGCATTCCCCCTGTAAGGGACTGGTCGCGGGTTCAAGTCCCGTTCTAGATGTTCTCTTTTTCCGATATAAAATCTTTAGAAAAAGTAAGCGTACAAAATGCTTAAAAATGTAATTGAATTAATTAGGCGGATTCATCAAAAAAACAATGTTTAAAAATGACTGTAAAGTTATTCATTGTTTCCGTAGTTCGCAAGAATTACGGTAGATGGCTCCAGCGTCGCCTTAAGACGTATAGAATATATCGGAGAATTTCGAATATTTGGGACGTGTCTAGATAGCTCAGCTGGTCAGAGCATTCCCCCTGTAAGGGACTGGTCGCGGGTTCAAGTCCCGTTCTAGATGTTCTCTTTTTCCGATATAAAATCTTTAGAAAAAGTAAGCGTACAAAATGCTTAAAAATGTAATTAAATTAATTAGGCGGATTCATCAAAAAACAATGTTTAAAAATGACTGTTAAGTTATTCATTGTTTCCGTAGTTCGCAAGAATTACGGTAGATGGCTCCAGCGTCGCCTTAAGACGTATAGAATATATCGGAGAATTTCGAATATTTGGGACGTGTCTAGATAGCTCAGCTGGTCAGAGCATTCCCCCTGTAAGGGACTGGTCGCGGGTTCAAGTTCCGTTCTAGATGTTCTCTTTTTCCGATATAAAATCTTTAGAAAAAGTAAGCGTACAAAATGCTTAAAAATGTAATTGTATTACGGGATAGATCAAAATTCTGCCAGCTATATTTTTTGTCCCGAAGTAAAGATTGCAAAAATTAGAACGAGGTGAACCAATATGAAATTTCTAAAATAATTATATCGCTGTGTTACTTATACGCATAACTTTATTTATTTATTTTATTTATTTATTATACACTTTATTGTACACCAGGTGAACATAATATACATTATTACAAGTATTATAAAATTAGAGGAGGAAGCAGTACAATGGGCGGCCTTATCGCTTGAAGCGATTTCTACCAGGCAACCTTTGGATGGTAATGTGTCGGTAGGATTGCGCGGTAGTTGTTTGGCGTACTTATAATTGTAGTTAAGTATAATAGGTACATAATATACACATAAATGTAATTACCTAAATTATATCATTTATATATAAATATATATATATATATATACATATATACCTACATATATTATAACATATACTTATATATAAAATATACTACACATAGTTACCAAAAAAATAATAATTAAACGCATTTTAAACTTTAACTTGCAGTAGAACGACATGTTTACAGCGATAAATAGTGTTCCCTCACCATAAAACTTAAAATTGGCTAAATTCTGAGCTTTTCTTAATTCCACTGGCAGCTTATTCCATAGACGAATGGCTGTGACTGTGAAGGAGTTGTCGTAAAAAGCTGTTGAATGCAACGGCATCTTCAGTCTTAAGGTTTCTGATGACCTTAAACATCTCGTATGAGTATCGTGAAGGAACTCGAAGCGTTCTTTGAGATAGGAAGGGGTTGAAGGGTTGAATAATATCTTATATAGAAAACAAAGGATGTGAGCATTCCGGCGAAGTCGGATAGGTAACCACTTAAGCTCTGTTCGAAACTGAGAAATATGATCATATTTGCGTAAACCAAATATAAATCTTATACAGACATTTTGGAGACGCTCAAGCTTATCCAACTGGTTTTCGGTTAAATCAAGATAGCTGACGTCTGCATAATCAAGAATAGGTAGTAGCAATGTGTTTGCAAGCGAAATTTTGGTTGCAATTGGAAGGAAGTTTTGCAATCTTCGTAGTGATCCCATCGACGCAAACATCCTACGGCTCACTTCTTGGAGTTGCGGGCCCCATGACAGTTTAGAATCCAAGTAAATTCCCAAATTCTTAACTGTGTCAGTAATAGGGATCACTGTACCATCAAAAACAACCGGCGGAAGCCGTGAAGTCACAACTTTTGCTATAGTCATGGGACTGCCTACAATGGCTACTTGGGTTTTCACAGGGTTAATTTTAAGGCCATAAGTTTTACTCCAAGTGCCTATACGAGCCAAGTCTTCGTTGACAGTCTCTACAGCCTGCGCCAAATGCCCAAGTGGCGCCTGTGAGTAGATTTGCAGATCGTCTGCATAAAGGTGGTAGGAAGAACGAAGGTGATTTGAGATAGAATTTATAAAAATGGCGAAGAGTAAAGGAGATAAAACGCCACCCTGGGGTACACCAACAGTAGTACTACACCAGCTGGACATTGAATGTTCAGTGCGTATACGCTGTCGGCGACCACACAGGTAACTGCGAAGCCAATCAGTCACCGTTGGAGATATGTTAAGAGACTGCAACAGGCAAAGCAAAATATCAAAATCAACCGTATTGAAGGCATTGCTGAAGTCAAGTAGGGCTATGACTGTCAGCTTTCCGCCTTCCATTCCAGACCTGATGTCATCCGTAATATTGACTAAGGCTGTAACGGTGCTGTGGCCAGATCGGAAACCTGATTGGAAAGGATTAAGGATATCATTTTTAGTGATGAATGCACTAATTTGATTGTGTACGAGACGCTCAAGGACCTTGGAGAGGAATGGGAGTATGGATATGGGACGATAGTCAGTGAAAGACTGCGGCTTATGTTTTTTAGGCAAAGGAACTACTAGGCTATCCTTCCATATGGATGGAAAAGAGCAGCTGGATATGGAGTAATTGAGGATATAACATATTATTGGAAGGACTTCATCAAGGATAGGAAGGATCATCTTACGGCTAATATTGTCATCTCCAATTGCATTGGAAGTGATTGCCATTATGCTCTTCTTAACATCACAAGCAGTGAAAAGATTAAAGACGCAAGGTGAATAGCTGGGCGTTGGAAGAGATGAAAGAAAAGCCAAAGTCTGTGCTTTAATGGTCCCATTAAAGTTGGACGAGGCAGCGAAATGTTGATTTAGTAAATCAATATTCAAATTTCTTGGAATGGTGTCTTCACGTGACTTACCAACGCCCAATGTTTTTAGAAATTTCCAGACCTTTGCTGGATCTCCATTTTGAATGGTACTATGAATGTGCTGGCGTTGTGCGTTCCTACACACCTTGTTGCAATGGTTGCGTATTGAAACATATTTCAAGTAGTTAGCTTCATTGGGCTTGATTTTATATTTAAATTTAGCAGCAGCTTTTTTAGCTATAAGGTGTTTTATATCCGCTGTAAGCCATGGCGATGGTGGATGCTTAATTCTAACTGCTCGAATGGGCGCATGCATGTCGTACAACGAAATGATGTTCGACGTAAATATTTAAAACAATATTCACTCATTTAACTGATACTAAGTCTAAAGTAGGTGTAATTAATGACAATTACAACTTCCCTTCATGATACACGACTAGATGTATCTGCAACATACGTTCAACATTTAGAAAATAGAACGAATTCGATGGAAGGAAGCAATAAAATATCGAGGTGAAGAAAATAGGAATTAATTTTAAATTGCACTGCTGTTCGTTTGTTTCTTTTTACATACTTTCAAGTCCTATAAGGTACTTACACTAAGGCCAAGGAGATAGGTATACACCTATTCATGTGAAGGTGTATGTAACGGCGGCTGAACGCACTCGTCACAAGGCTCTCGACGACATTCTCGGCGAATGGGGCCCTTGATGAGAGCATACATGTACACTCTCGTTCTGTCAGTTGTCGGTTGAAGATTCCCGTCGTAATTGATGTAGAACTCGTTGCTATTTCTCTGTGTGCTGTGGGCTATTACAATTTTCTTCATGTTAACCATAAAAAAAAATTTGAAACCCAAATCGTACTCCAATAACTGTAATTCACGCTCATTTGTCCACATAGGGAAGTTCGTCTTGACACAAATACAATCGTCGGGAACTATATGAACAAGTGTGAACATGCTCGCTCTCGTTGTCCTCGTGAGAACGAACAATAACTATTTGTTTTTTTTTTCGTGCGGAATTCCCTTCGGATACCCCCCCCCCCCGGCCAGCCAGCGGGGGCGGTTATGTCGGGCTTGAACCGACTTAAACCGCACGCCGTCTCGGGTCTAAAGAGGCCGGGTGTAAGGTTTCCCATAGAGCATATCCCTCGCACCCCGACTGACTCTGGGCCATCTCCGGTTTCGAGATGGCCCCCTCGGGTTTGGGAACCACGGTGTCCCCGTCTTGCCCCGGTTTGGGGAGGGGCGCTAGTCGCCCCACCGTCCCGGCCTGCTTCTGCTGCGGTGACAGGCGGCCTCACCTGCCACCCTCAGGCCTGCGCTCATGGAGGACGGAGGTCTTTAAGCGATCTCCGGCGCCTGAGTCGCCTGCGACGCACGCGCGGGCATGTTTGCTGGCTCGGCGGGCCTCGAGAGTGCTAAACCTCTCCCGGGCGCGCTCCGCCATCTCCTTCACGAGCATTACATGCTCGCAGAAGGAGATGGCGGCGGCCCACGCGCTCGCGCTCCGTATCATTGCCGCAATGCTGCCGAGCGAGAGGAGTCCCACCCCGATGGCTGCCAAGAGGTCACGCCTCAGCGGCTCCCACGCCGGGCAGTCCGCCAGGTGTGCAGCCCCGAGTCCTCGCTCGCGTCGCAGTGATGGCACTCAGGCGTTGGCTCCTTCCTGATCCGATGCAGGTGATCCCCGAAGCTCCCCTACCCAGAGATCATCTGCGTCAGTCGGTACGAGAGGCTTCCGTGTCGCCTCTCTAGCTAATCCTCCATCATGGGCCTTACCGCCGCTATGGCGGCGTGCCCTCCAAAAAACCGATAAGCGATTGAGACCAACCGAGGCGAGAACGAGAGAGCGAGACAAGACGAGAGCATCATGTACATACTCGATCTCGGCTTGTATCAAGGTGTCTCGTCGAGTGTCTACAGCTGCTATAAAAGAGTATACCTACTTATTTACTTGGCCGTGTGTACACTTTTTGTTTCTGATATTTTAGATATGGATATGATTACATTCTCGCAAATGTTCCAATATTGTGCCAACATCCAATTTTCTAGAAATTCCAATACATATTGGTTGAATTAAAATAATAAATTACGTTATAAAAGGCACCTACGAGTACGCCTTCGCTCTCAATACCCATCAATTAAAGCGACCGAAGTAAATTGTTAGCTGAGAATACATTTACACCGCAGGTCGTTTATTACATTTTCTACCTGCGGAAATTGTAATTTGTCTTGCTCCCTATAGCGAAGAAAGTGATAAAAATAAATAAAATACATATCTATTCGTAGGTATATCTAATAGACTAACACCCAGTTTCTCGCACATTTATCAAGCTTGTGTCAACTTAACACATCAAATATTTTACACTTATTGGTTGAGATGATGCCATCTGACAGAAATTTATGGAGGAGAATAATATGTTGCGCCGACCCCAAATGAATAATTGGGACGAAGGTAGGTAAATAATGATTGGTGGAAGATACTTGATGATTAACAAAGTGGTTAAGTGGTGCAGAGGTAGCAATAACCACAACTTCATACTAAAAACAACAAAAATAAAATGTTAATACAACTATAACTACCGACCTCCATGATCGGGGCCTGAGGACGGCAGTTGGCCGACTCGCCGTCCTTACAGAAGCAGGCCGTAGCGGAGGGGTGTCGTGTGTGCCCACACACTACTACTACTACACAACTCACCGAAGCGGGATAAAACCCGACCCCACCAGGCGAGGCCGCGGTGGCGGCCAAAGTCCGCCGGCAACCCTGGGGTTATCCTTTCGAGGGCTTACCCGGGGTGGGGGGTATCCGAAGGGATTTCCGCACGTAAATAAAAAAAATACTAACTATACTATAGTTAGTTTCTATCAATATACAGTATAAATAAAGGTCATGTACCATACATTTATATATATATATATATAAATTCACACTTTTTCCCTGTTTAGTGGCCTGTGACAGCCCGCCATCTGCTTCTATTCTTACACACTTCACGAGCTTCCTTTACACTACTGTCATTAAACCTTTTATGTACTGTGTATGTAATATATTCATTCATCGCCTGTCACCGCGCTATGTAATAAAAAAGTTTATCTGTACAAAGTTATAGTATCACAGAAAGAAAAATTAAACGAGTGAACAGAAATCACTCCACGTATTCCTGAATTTTCATGACTCAGTATTACCATCCTTTCGAGAACTAAACAATAGATCATACTGATGGCCTAATTAAATTTGATACAGTGACAGTATTTTAACTTTAACACATGAGTGGATATTTATCATCTTGTTCAGTATATCGTGAATGAAATGACCACATTTATTAAGTTTTGTCAGGTTTATCCCCTTTGATGCCCACGGCTCCTCCCGTGTGAAATAATGATCCCGCGACACAACGGAACTTATTTTCGTGATAAGATAGATAGTCTATGCTATTTCATGCTTACTTACATGCAACTTATGACTGCAATTTGTTCTCAGGTCCGAAGAGTCGGCCTCGGCACTGGTGGTGGAAGCCCCACTTTTGACCTAACAGACCCTTACTGCAATAATGTCTCCTACGACTACGTACCCATGCATGACCCGCATCTTGCTCATCATTTTGCGCAGAAGCCTGCAAGAAAAAGGATGCAAAGTCTTGGCTTTTGTACCAAAGATGGCAGAGCAGTCTGTTCGCTAAAGGAGTTCAATCAGTATCGGAAGTATCTCTACAACCAGTTTATGGACAGAATCCATACGGCCATGTATCAATTGGTATGGTTTTTGTTATATTAAATATTTTCTGTAAAATTTTATCATTGTTGTCGTTTTAGAGTGATTCCTGGTTACATTCGAGGCTTTCACCTTCTCCTCCCTGAATTTGACTTATGCTGCTTTCATGGGAGCGACTGCCATCTGACCTACCAACCCCGAGAGGAAACCCTGCGCCAGAGTCCTTCGACCTTCGCTATTAGCAGGTGTACCAACTTGTAGGTGAGGGTGTCTTGGCCCTGAGAGTCTTGTTGGGCCCATAAACATAACAAATTTTTATCATATCCGTTAATAAATTGGGATCCAGAAATGTAAATAACATTTTTCTTTTAAATGAATAAATTGCAATCGGTAATATTTCTTTCGTAATAATAATAATATTTATATACAGGATGAGCGAGCAAAGGATGACTTGGCACTAAAACGTGTTGACACAGATGTGGCTAGGAGACTGCTAGTTTTCACGAAGGCGGAGAGAGCAAGAGAGCACCTAGAGAGAATTGCAAAAGAGCACGCCGAGGAATGGGAAGAAAAAAAACGAGCGTATGTATTTTACTACATTACTGTAGACCTCCGGTAATCTAGCCCCTTGCTAATCCGGCGCCCCCTATAATCCGACATGCCTATCACTGTTGAAAATAGATATCTGTACAAACATTTTTTTGAAACCTGAAAACATTGAAATTTAATTTTTTTTCTAATGTAGGTAAACAATAAAATAGGTAGCTCAAACCGATAGATTAGATAGATCATCTATTTAATCTATTAGCATGAGCTACCCATTTACTAAATTCGACATACATGTACTTAGTATGATTTGTAGTTCAAAAGAATTATCATTTTGATTTATAAATTATTGGATTACAAGGTACTCTTCTTCAAAATACTCCGGACTTTAAGGACTCGAGATGGCGTGCGGTTTTAGTCGGTTCGAGTCCGTCATAACCAACCCACTGGCCGGCGGGGGAAGCGGGAGTAACGGTGGGGATTTCTGCACGAAAAAAAAACCTCGTCTTAGGCAGTAGGTAAATTCGATAGTCTGACATTGCTCTGCAAAACGTTTTTTGGATTACTGTTGATCCACTATATTTATTATCGTCCTCATCAAGTTAAGATCTCAGACTATCTAGCCAAATGCAATATGTTGTACTGACCCGGTTGCTTACCCATTTACACGGGCTTTACTTTACTTACTTCATGTGTCTATGGCTCAATACGGCCTTGCAGAACATACAATGATCAATGTATGTTGGCAAGGTAAATCATCGTTTCATCTTTTTTATTTACTTATGTTGACAAAGGTCTTGAAAATAACTACTACACCCAAAAATCTAATGAAATGCTACCAAAAAAAAAAATTGTTCTTGTTATAGAAGACTTGAACACCCCTAATTTTATTTATAATATACCTATTATATACTCAGGCCCTGTGCCAAAAAGATACACAGGAGCCCTTTGTCGTCTAACGGGCACGTTCCCGGATTCCAGACTAGACCTTAGATTTTTTTTTATTAAATACTGAATTTTCACCTGGGAATCCAACCCCAAGACAAACGCAAACTTATGTCACAAAACCTATGATGTACTCCTACAAAGTATTATATAATTTAAATATTATTAGTTCTGCCGTATTATCCGGTCTAAATATTCTGCTATTATATCAACTTCATAGCAATTAGTTGAAGGATCCAGACTCATGCATTCATAATCGCTTGCAGATGTAATTATGCAGAGCAGATTAATATAACTACGATTAAACTGTTATGTTCAAGTGTAAGCTGTTATTTACTTCTTGGAGGTTGAGTTTTTTCGATCTAAATCTATTCTTTACTCTTATTTACTATAATTGTTATGTGGTTTTAGAGGTTTGTGTACTAAATTATATCCATCCTACTTAAAAAAATGTTTATATAATAAATGCTACTAGCAATTATACTATATATGTAACGATTGAGATTTACAAACTTAAAAATAAAGAAAAGTTACGATAAATACGATTTTACTTATTTCTTAAAGCGGTGATAGCCCAGTGGTGTACGTAACGGACTGCTGAGATGAGATCTCGAGTTAGATCCCCAGTCGCCCCGGGCACACACCTCTGACTTTTCGTAGTTATGTGTGCATTAATAAATGTTAATTATCGCTCGATTAATAATGTGCCCGATAGATGGCAATAGGCTCGCCCCCTATTACATTGGGACCTTAACATAACTGGCGAAACGTGGGTGTGTAATACATCTCTGCCTATCCCTTCGGGAAACAGGCGTGAAGTTATGTTATGAAGTATGTTATGTTACTTATTTCTGTAAATACTACATGACAAAACACATATACTTTTAAAATTCTCTAAAAGATGTGTGGTTAAATTATTCAAGAAGTATTCTCCCTTTAAAATTGTACGGAAATAGTGTATTTATTTTTTCTGTACGCCTAATGAGAGTTGGTTTCGCCGTGGGGCGCTCAAAGGTTCTAAATGCTACGTGAGCCAAGCCCCGTTGATTAATGGTGACACTTTATTTTCATTTAGTTCTCAGCGTTTACTTAGGTCCGGCAAACATATTTCTTCTGTAATTATTAATATTGACTTTCTGCGAATTCCGTTCATTTACATAAGCGTATAGCTACCGACACTTGTCAAATCCTTGAAGTGGAAGACAGAGGTGTACTTTATAACTATGGCTTGCCAACCATAATTATCCCGCATGATGGGGACGACTAAAACCACACGGTGTCCTCCCCAAGTGTCCATTGCCGGGCACCCCGGGTTAGCCCTCGAAAGGATAACCCTAGGGTTACCGGCGGACTTTGGCCGCCACCACGGCCTCGCCTGGTGGGGTCGGGTTTTATCCCGCGTCGGTGAGTTGGCAGGCGTGTGTAGGACACACACGACACGCCTGCACTAAGGCCTGCTTCTGTAAGGACGGGGAGTCAGCCAACTGCCGTCCTCAGGCCCCGATCATGGAGGTCGGTAGTCCCGGGCGTAAACGAGTCTGCGGGTTAATTGTTATCTCCTAGTTAAGAGTACTTTTACCTCGGTAAAAGGCGTCTGGAAATGTATATACCTAAATACAATACACCTCTCTTTTGCATTAGATTCATGATAATTTAACGCGATCATGGCTTATATGTCTTAAATGCTTAGGCTTATATGTCGCACTAATCAAATTCATGTAGGCAAATATAATTGTACAACTCTATCAACTAAACTATGCCTATATCTCTTGATATAAACAGAAACAAACATGAGAATAATAGAGAGGAGACATAAAGGCAACACGTTTCAGTCGCAGCGGCACAGAACACGACTTGGAATGTAATTACAAGCTGAACAGAACACAATAGCTGATATTTGCATCGACGAGTGATTTAATCACTATAGAGCTGCCATCTGAAGCAAATTACTGTCTAAGGAACGTAAAAAGAAGTCTTATAGGTACACGCATCTCACCCCTGCTTATTCCCGAAGGGGTAGGCAGAGGTGTATTATTAACAACCATATTCCTCCGTTCCCGCGTTTCTACATAATAGGAGGTGAGCTTATTGCACTTTTTCTTATTGTCCTTTAGGAGATATGAAATAATAGCTACTAAGACCACTTGAGAAAATGGGTTGACCCTTGTATTCTACTTCACTGGCAGTCGGAATCCTAATAATATTATAGGTGAGAAAGTTATGAAAATTTTCGGACATTCTAAAATGTTTGCATGTTTGGCTGTATCTAGCTGAAATTTTGTACAGCAACAGCATATAGTCATCAACATAGGCTGTTTATTCTTTTTTAATAGGTTCCCATGATTACGGTAACGGTATCAGAATTCCACGCAAGCAGAAACGCGGGCATCAGCTAGTTTTTAATATTCTTTTATTACTGCTGAACAATGATATGAATTATGAATATTTATTTGGTTTGCAACAATGACGTATAGAAATCTTATCGATATTATTGTCATGTTCATTTTGTAACGAGTGTTCTCAGAGTCGGTACAATAGAATAATGCAAAATAGAAATCACAATAGATGATCATCGTAGCCCCATAATATGGACCTTTTCTGTGGTAACAATTTTATTTTGTAATGTGCTACGAGCAGGAAAATAGCTTTAACACAATGTTATATCACTGTTCCAATAAGAGCAATAATACTAATATTATAAACACGAAAGTTTGTGAGTATGTATGTATGTATCTTTGTTGCTCTTTCACGCAAAAACGACTGAACGGATCTGGCTGAAATTTGGCACAGGGATAGATCAAGGGTTAGCTTCTGCAGTGTCGATCCCAAAACGTATTATGTTATTCCATCGTTATATTTCCAATTATTTGTTATGAAGAATAAAGCCTTTTTCAGGTGACTGCCTCATCAACATAGAGCTAACTCTAAAACTAAATCTACAACTACGAAACTAGGACAGTTATATGTTCTTTCTAACATTTAATTAACGGGCCGGATGAGGTGGAGTGGTGGTCTACTCATGTGACATTGACAATTCGTTCGAAATGGAGGTTTATATGTAACATCGAAATCAATTCTGTCCGATTCCTTAATATAATAGCGTGATGTTATTTTTTTTTAGGACACGTCAATTAGACTTCACCTCACCTGATGGTAAGCTGAAGGTAAAGTCTCAGGAAAGAGGGTCACCATTACATACACGTACCATGTTAACAATGGTGGCACTCAGCTTGACGGCCTCATGAGAAGAGGATTGTCGTCGCAGCACCGCGTGACACCCACCGGTCCCACTAGTGCTGCGACCACAATCCCCCTGCCCGGCTATGCACTTGCTGACCCCTGAACGCAATCAAACCGAAATTGGATTACTATGGAGGGTTTTTCGCAATCGCGCACGGTGGTACCTACCCGGCCGAATTTTGTGACAAATTTGTGTCATCAAATTTCTACCACCAGTCCCCTTCCCTTCCGATGCCCCTCCCCCCCCCCATCAAATTTCTACCACCAGTCCCCTTCCCTTCCGATGCCCCTTCCCCCCCCCCATCAAATTTCTACCACCAGTCCCCTTCCCTTCCGATGCCCCTCCCCCCCCGCCGGTCAGCGGGGGTGGTTATGTCGGGCTTAAACCGACTAAAACCACCCGCCGTCTCGGGTCTTACAAGCCGGGTGTAAAGTTGCCCATAGAGCATATCCCTCGCACCCCGACTGACCCCTCGCAACCCATCTCCGGTTTCGAGATGGGTTTGGGAACCACGGTGTCCCCGTCTTGCCCCGGTTTGGGGAAGGGACGCTAGTCGCCCCGCGGCGCAGTCCCGGCCTGCTTCTGCTGGGGTGACAGGTGGCCTCACCTGCCACCCCCAGGCCTGCGCTCATGGAGGACGGAAGTCGTTAAGCGACCTCCGGCGCCTGTGTCACCTGCGACGAAGATCTAGTTACCTTGTATTAGTGAAGTTGACATTAATAGTAGTCTAGACCGATGTTGCTTTATTGTACCGTACTGGACCTATCATTCCTATAACAGCGTGATGATTTATTTAGCTGAATCTGTTCATCAGTTTTCGTGTGATGCTCAAACATTGATAGTAGTAGAAAGCAGACAAACAAACAAGAATTCTAAAAATAATTTCGACATCGGTATCGCTCCAAGAACGCACACAGATCAATAACTTTTTTGGCAAAATTTTCAATGTACAGTTTTCACCTCGTCATGATTTCATTATAATATGTTCAGATAAATAAATATTCTAGGACATAGTACACAGCGCCATCTAGACCCAAAGTAAGCAGATCTTGTCATATGGTATCTACGATGCGGAAAAACATAGTTTTATACTTTTTTGTATATAAATACATATTATACATAGATAAACCCAAATTTACATATTAGCAACTAACGGAAATCGACCCGCGACCTCTGACTTAGCAGTCGAATGCTCTACCGTTACGCCACAGAGGTCGTCATATAAACCAACTCATAAAATTTAGCCTCTCTCCCTTCTCTCCTCTCTCTTTATAATATTAATAGATTGCCTGGAAGAGATCGCTGTTAGCGATAAGGCTGCATTGTACATTAAGCTGAAGTCGAATATTATTTATTTATTACTACTTTTATGGTGTACAATAAAGAATATGTTATCTTTATCTTTATCGTATCACACTCGAATCTGCACTATTACATAGTGCACATGTGGAGTTATCTCTCCCCTACTGTGGAATTTAGTGATAGATGACTTAATCACAAGGCTGAACAAAAACCGAGACTACACAATAGGCTACGCCGACGACCTAACAATCCTTATCTCAGGAAAGGTAGCGGGAACGGTCTTTAACTTAACCCAACAAGCCTTACGCATCCTAGAAAAATAGTGCGGGGAATTTGAACTATCGGTCAATCCGAACAAAACAGAGTTAGTTATGTTCACGAACAAAAGGGTATTAGGCGAATACCGATTGCCCAAACTCTTTGACACGGAACTCCAACTGTCAAAAGAGGTCAAATACCTTGGCGTTATTCTTGACAGCAAGTTAAAATGGAGTAGCCACCTAGACAATAAATTACAAGAGGCCGGGATTACCTTCTGGCAGTGCAGAAGAATGATTGGTAAAAAATGGGGGCTAACACCGAAAATCATCCTGTGGCTTTACGAAACAGTAATCCGCCCCATGATAGCGTATGGCGCTATCGTCTGGTGGCCAAGGACCGAAAACAGCACAATAGCGGCTAAACTGCAACGGACCCAAAGACTAGCTTGCATGGCAACCACTGGATGCATGAAAACTACCCCCACTGCAGCAATGGAAGTCATGCTCGAACTCCCACCCTTGGATCTGTTCATCCGCCAAGAAGCAACAGCTGCGGCTATACGCCTAAGGGCACTCAACCTATGGAGCGAGAGAAACACACGACACACCTCACTGCTCACAGATCTCACAAAGGAGATACCTATGATAAGAGCAATAAATGATCGTGTACCCAAACAACACGTATTCGATAAAAAATACAAGATCCAACTTCATGAGGACCACCGCTGTGAGGCTTTACGCCCAACGGAACTACGCATCTTCACAGATGGATCAAAAACTGGTACAGGCACCGGGGCTGGCGTCTCCTCGGAGGACCTTAATATATCCATCTCAACACCGCTGGGGACCCATAACACAGTATTTCAAGCTGAATGCATGGGGATTACCCTGGCAGCTTCAGCGGTAATGGCCAGGAGAGTGGAAGGCCACTCAATACGCATGCTCTCCGACAGCATGGCCGTGCTGCAAGCTTTAAACAGCCACACTATAAACTCGGGACTAATACTGGAGTGCCATCTTAAATTTAACCAAATAGGCCACTTCAACAACATAACCCTGCAATGGATCAAGGGCCACAGCGGCTCGCGCGGCAATGATGCGGCAGATGAGCTTGCCAGGAGAGGATCTGACATGGTAATAATGGGACCTGAGCCCATAATACCGATCCCCTTTGCATACCTACGAACCATAGTAAACAAACGAACGAGAGATCAACACAACAGCTATTGGATAAATCTGGAAGTTTGCAGACAGGCGAGGGAAGCACTCCCTGTGCCTGAAAATAGACTGACCAGGCGTCTTCGACAACTGACCAAACGGCAACTGCGCATGGCCACAGCTGCAATCACGGGGCATGGCTCCTTCAATAAACACCTTTTTATTTTAGGAATCACCGACAGCCCTCTCTGCAGAGCCTGCATGAGTGAGGAAGAAATAGCGGCACACGTGCTCCTACACTGCCCTGCAACCGCCACATACAGGGTTAAGTACTTCGGAAACACAGGTACGCTCCGGGAGATCGCCGGCAGCGTGAATAGCTTGCTAGTGTTCTTCAATGAGCTGGGGTGGATCGAATAGGATGCCCACCCTCACGCAAAAACCGCGCCTTGTCGTGGAGTTGCGGATACCAGCCCGTGATACCATATCATACCATACCATACCAGTGCACATGTGTTAAGTCGTCAGTTTTCTTCAGGAAGCGGCTTAGAACCGTAAAGTGTGAATGACTCTTCATGTTCTGAAAATGTTTATAGGGATCAGTAACTACTAACCGCCATGTGCTTGTTTGCTATTTGAATAAGTACTCTTAAAAAACAAAAACTCTCCACTTACAATTCCAATTACATTATACGAAATAAATTACTTACGCAAATTGTAAAGATGTGTATGTTTTCCAAAAGCGTAGAAAATTGTATCTGTTTGAAATTTTAATGTATGAAATTGCAGTCACCGATTAAATAGAATATTTAAATTTCTGCCGTTATATCTACATCTACTATCACAAAATTATTTATATTAAATGAATTTATATTATAATGACATAACATAACTTCACGCCTGTATCCCCGAAGGGATAGGCAGAGGTGTATTACACACCCACGATTCGCCAGTTATGTTAAGGTCCGATAACATAATTACGATCTAATATCTAAATTATATTTAACATGTTTATTAGAATATGTATTAGGTGTAAAATAAGTGCTATTTTGTTGCATTCTTTGCATTATTGCATTGCAGGTATTAAGTACTATTCCTATATTCATCTATTTCTTTAAATATCTGCATTTTGTTAACTAATCTACTAACGTTATCACCTCGCAGCAGTATTGAGCTCTAATAAGAACCTTGCGGTTAACTTAAGTGCTTCTATATTAAATATTCATATGTTATCTGGCTTCATACTCAATAAAGCACTTTGCAAACAATATTGCTGATATTGCAATCGAGATCTAACGATCAAAATACTACAGTTAGTAGCAATCTAAACTTCGTAGAACCACTAATTATACCGGGTGTTAGGTAACCTGGTTAGAACGAAGACAGGCTATAATACTAAGGATTAAAAAATTGAGTGAGTTTTCGATCGGTGTCATATATGTATAGGTAGAATCTATGTAAAAGAGCACAAGAATGCGTATCTGTCAAGAGTTTCAATGTTGCAATGTGGGCCAAAAAAATTGAGAGGAAATATTTTATTTTGAATTTCATGTGTATCACGAGAATTTAGTCATTGTTTTGGTGACGAACTTGACCGTTGAAAGTAGTTGTCCGAAAAGGACGCGCTAGTCCTTCGGGGCACAATACAATACGATCGTGCCATAGACTATTTTAAAAAACTAGAATTATTATTCAATGACATTTTCTAAGTTAACAATTATTTTTCGTCTCGTATACAGGTTTTATTTCCTTAGTATCTTCTGTATTTAAAAAATATGCAAAATATTGAGAAGAAAGAGATGACAATGATAAACAATTATAATTTAATCCAATAGAATTGGGATAAAGCTATCAGTGTTCAATTAAGTTTATCTCCACAGGTGCGTTTAATAGTTACAAATTGTCTAATATTGAAAACTTTCGAGGTGCTTCCTAGGTGATACGAACAACTAAAATAATTTTCATTAAGATACTGTGTGATCTTAATGAAATGTTATCAATTCTTTATCGTCTACTAAGTAAGTAGACGATAAAGAATTGATAAGTTAGAAAAAAAAAGTTGTTTTTTTTAGGAAATATTAGTAACCGAAATTACTAGTATTCCTACTTACCCCTCCAGCTAAGCTTAATTGCTTGTGTTCACATCTGGGTTCACATCTGTAATTTATGGTCAGGATTCGAACTATCGATCGTAATGCCGACTCCTTAACCACTAAGCTAACGACGTTTTGAATTCAATAAATTTGTTCTTCTTTCTTGTCTTAAGATTATGCGATAGTACTGTGATACCCGGGGAATGGGCGTCACGAGTGTTTAGGGCGATGAAATCACAAGACTTGTTTCGTAGAGAAAAATATTATTTATTTTCACCACACGCACTTTTATTTATATTAATAAGGGACTTTTACGCGGGGTTGTTTCAGTTTATTTATCGGACTGGGAAGTGAAACGCGGACTCTGCCCAAGGATAGGGCTTAAAAAGCGGAATTCTCCTCAGGATACTTTTCGCAGCTTCAGTCAAAAACGGTTCCTCCAGGGCCCGTTCTGACTCAAACTGTCCAGGCTCCAATTGTTTTATTTTAGTTCTCCTAATTTAAAATTTAAATTGTTACAATAGTTTTATTTAATCTCTGACGCATGATGGCCAGATAACTTACTGTAGTGCTCGAACGAGGTCGGACGCTACAGTACCATTGTATTGTATTTTACACCGCAGGACCCAGCGCGTCGTTCTCAAACGACTACAAGTGAGTACCTAGCAGCCTGTACATTTTTCTATAAAAAACTGAGAACATTAAAATTTAGGCGCAGCTAATAATAATTATTACAAACTCTTAAGACAACCCTTTTTTTTTTTTTTTTACGTGCGGAAATCCCTTCGGATACCCCCCCGCTGGCTAGCGGGGGTGGTTATGTCGTGTCTCGACTAAAACCGCACGGTGTCCTCCCCAAGTGTCCGTTGCCAGGCACCCCGGGTAAGCCCTCGAAAGGATAACCCCAGGGTTGCCGGCGGACTTTGGCCGTCGCCGCGGCCTCGGCTGGTGGGGTCGGGTTTTATCCCGCTTCGGTGAGTTGGCAGGCGTGTGTAGGGCACACACGACACGCCTCCGCCACGGCCTGCTTCTGTAAGGACGGCGAGTCGGCCAACTGCCGTCCTCAGGCCCCGATCATGGAGGTCGGTAGTCCCGGGCGTAGATGAGTCTGCGGCGTCCTCGCCGCAGACTGCGAAACTCGGGGTGCAGGGTTCTTTCCCGCTCCCTCTCCGCCGTCTCTTTCGCGCGCATTACCTGCTCGCAGAAAGAGGCGGCGGCGTGCCACTTGCTCCCGTCGGAGACCACGGCCCTCACCATGGTCTCCAACGAGAGAACGTCCACCACGCCCAGAACCGCAACGAGATCCCAGCGTTGACTCGCCCACGCAGGGCACTCCACCAACGTGTGGAGCGCCGTGTCTTCGCCAGGATCCTCGCAGTGCTGGCACTGCGGCGTTGTCTCCCGGTGGATGCGCCACAGATACTTACCGAAACACCCGTGTCCGGTAACCATCTGGCACATCCGGTAGGAGAGGTCCCCATGGTCCCTCTCCAACCACTCCTTCATGATCGGTCTCACCGCCGCAATGGTGGATTCCCCCCACCTTGGGTGCTCAAGTCGCACCCTCCATGTCTCCATGAGTTCCTGGCGGAGCAGGGACCGCTGAGCCCTGATTTCTCGGGGCTCCGGCCTATGGCCCCGCTCCAGCGCCTCCTTGCGCCACTGGTACAGCAGCGCAAGGGCTCTCGCTTCCAGGTCCCATGGAGGGGTCCCAGCTAGGAGACATGCCGCCTCGACAGAGATCGTGCGATACCCCCTGATGACTCTGACGGCCATCGCCTTTAACGGGCTGTTAAGAACAGCCACGTTGCGGGCCGCCAGAGTCTCCGCCCATACGGGGACCCCGTATAGGGCCATGCTTCGCACGATCCCCAGGTACAGTCTCCTAGTGGGGGCATTGGGTCCCTTAACGTTGGGCATCAGCCGCGATAGCGCGGCCGCAGCCCCCCTCAGTTTCGGGACCAGACTTCGGAGATGAGGTCCGAAGTCCCATCGGCTATCGAGTACGAGCCCAAGGTACTTCATCGTGGGCTCGATGCCGATGCTTACGCCCCCTACGGTTATGCTGGTTCCCGCAGGTGGCCCCCTCCGAGGCTCGTGAAAACACATAGCCTCGGATTTATGGAGAGCCACCTCAAGTCCCAGCCGCCGTATTCGACCCACGACTTGAGCAACCCCTGCCGTGGCCTTCAGTGCCGCGCTTCGGTACGTTGCTCCCCGCACCATAACGAGGGTGTCGTCAGCATAGCACACTATGCTGACACCCTCGAGCAACGTACCGCGCAGCACCCAGTCGTATCCGATGTTCCACAGGAGTGGCCCTAGGACCGACCCCTGCGGAACACCGCACGACACTTCTCGCCGCCCTGGCCCTAGCCAGCTCGGGTAAACTATGGCCCTCTCGGATAGGTATGCCTCGACAATGCGGCGGAGGTAAGGAGGCACTCCGTGATACGCGAGCGCCTCCCTAACGCAGCTCCAGGGTAGGGTGTTGAAGTCGTTGGCGATGTCAAGAGACACCGCCACCACCACCCCACCCCGCGAGACTACTTCCTCCGCCAGGCGCCTAACGCGCATGATCGCTTCCACGGTGGAGCGCCCCCGGCGGATACCGAACTGGTTGTCCGCCAGATCTTACCCCACGTTCGTGAGATGCTCGACGAGGCGCTCTGCAATAATCCGCTCAAAGAGCTTGCACACCTCGTCGAGCATCACGATCGGCCGGTAACCGGATGGCTGGTCCGCCGGCCGCCCCGCCTTCCGGATCTTAAGACAACCCTAACCAAAAGAATGTAAATGGTAGTAAAATCTCTCAAATGATTAACGAGTCAGAGAAAGCGCTACGCTCGTGCTTCGTGTGCATTTTTTGAAAAGGCATTATTGCCCTACTTCAAATGGACGGGGTCATATGAAATAGTAACTGGAACCTTTTGAAGGATACTTCAGTAATTGTGGTGCGGATAGTCTGCCTGGCAATATTATAACTGTCTTATGAAAACTTTGTTGGACAACATTATACTCGTAGAATCATAACAGAAGCCTGTAGAATTGCAATTCTGTATTCCTGTGAAATATAAATTTTAATCGGAAAAAGTCAATATCCAGGACGGGACGGGAACCCGCGACCAGTCCCTTTCTAGAGGGAATAATCTGACCAACTGGGCTGCCTGGACGCGCCCCGGATATTCGATTTGAATTCATAGAAAACATTAGTACTACTTCAAAATTTCATCCTATGATATAGTCTATAAAAACAATAAGTCAAAGAATAGATAAATATATATTAAATAAACTAAAGATCTGTGAGTGTGCTCACAGATCTCGCACACAAAATAAATAATAATAATAATAATAATCTATATATATATATATATGAAATAAAGTCGTGTCAGTGATAACCGCAATGATCTCGAGTGGACAGATTTTTATGATGTTTGATTTTTTAGATTTATATCCGCCTATACTGTGTCTTTTTGTTTTTTTTTTATCTAATCCTTAGGGTCCTTAGGGCAGTTATGTACGACTCGAACCGACCAAAACCACACACCGTCTCGGGTCTTTAATGTTGGGGTGCAAGGAGACATTCACGAAATAAATTCAGCTGTAATAAAACATAACATAACATAACATAACTTCACGCCTGTATCACCGAAGGGGTAGGCAGAGGTGTATTGCAACCCACGATTCGCCAGTTATGTTTAGGTCGCGGCGATAGCCCAGTGGTGTACGTAACGGACTGCCGAGACGAGGTCTCGAGTTCGATCCCCAGTCGCCCCGGGCAACACACCTCTGACTTTTCGTAGTTATGTGTGTATTAAAAATGTTGATTATCGCTTTGGAATATATCAAATAAAAATAAATATATCAACATAATTTGATTCTAAGGCGGAACGAAGTTTGCCGGGTCAGCTAGTTATAAAAGAAACAAACATAAGTCAGTCCTACATACTTAATAATTTAGTAGCCCTACGTAAACTCGTATTCCATACATTTTCTTACTTATTTTTATGCTCAATCTATATCTGAGGTAGTATCAGAATAATAGTTAATAGGTAGGTTATATATTTGCATATACCCGCAAATAATGAACCAACTCGGTTCAATTCCGAACTTTAAAATCATATACATAATAGTATTTCGTTTGGAAATCAGTTCATACTCTGTTACCAAACTTGTACGTAATGCATATTGGATCTCACCCCTGCAGTCGCTACCGAAACTTGGCTCTTCATTTACATAACCTATTTAATCGCTTATTCGGTCAACTCGTGAAATGCTCTTCTCTTGCACGGTCTTCCAATTAAAACCTCATGTACATTCGGCCAAGGAAATAAGTATACATTTTACATATGAAGATGTATGTAAAGGTCTAAACTTATTTCCATGGCCGTGTGTACTTATGCAATATAATCCTTCATTCACCATTTAAAAGAAAACAAGAATGTTTATAGGGGTCAATTTTATTATACAACCAATCTCGTGGCAGAAATTAACTCTTACAGGCTTAAAGGCTTACAAGGCGTAAAAAGAGGAGTTAGATCTTATTAAGATTTTCCAGGTAAATTTTGAGGCCGTCTAAATGTAAGTTTAACTCTAGGTACTTTTAAGAAGATCGCAGTTGAGGTACAATTCTTTTTATAGACACTATAATATATAGACTCGGCTTGTTTGTAAATTCTTGCAGGTCCTCATGTCCGTTCGGGTCCGAAGTTTTTATTGTATGTTTTATTCCAGTTCACGACTGTGTGACTGACAAGTGAAATAGCTGTTGCCCGCAGCTCTGCCAGCGTGGAATACCGAAACAGTTTTTTAAGTTTTCTTTCCGTAAGAACCTTCTACATAATATTAGAAAACTTAAAAAAAAGTTGAATGAAATCGGTAAAGCCGTTTTCAAGTTATAACGTGACCAAGACAAACAGGAATGAATTTTTAAATTGTAGATAAAAAATTGAAAAACTCAATATGCAGGACCGGGGTGACGTAGGAGCCATCTACATTGAGATTCTCGCATGGCTTGTAAATCGCCCTATGACGTATGCAGACAACATTTTTAGCTGTACTAACTGGACTTGAGTCCAGGTTGGCAGAGTATTTCCTCTATAAACGGATTCTTACTGATCCAAATCACGACCTGAAGGCTGACTTTCTCCAATTTAAATTTATAAGAAAAAATTTGCATGATACATGCTTAAAATATTATAATATCATTTATTTCTGGATACTAATGGAACTTCAAACAATTGTCTTATTGGATAATCGGACTTCAAATCACGCCTGCCTTCTATACGTTTATCGCATTGAACAAACTTCAGGTAACAAGCAATAGTCTATGACGCAACTGTGTTCATTTCCAGTACAGATTAAAAGCTATTGTTAGCAAAACAATGGTTTGTGGAAAGCTCAATCTATAAAGCAACATTAATCGCAAACTAGATAATCTTTCCTGCTTTGATCTGTATTAACTGTTGAAGTTTATTAATTTACGCATTCTTGACAGGTTTATCCTAACTCAGTTTTGATTCCCTCAAATGAATCCCCGCAAACATAAAGCTCTCTCATCATCTTTTATTTCCGATTGCATTCGAGGATTTCACATTTGATTACTTTTCAAGTCAGAATGTCAGACTACGTCCCGTATGTAGTCTGACATTCTCAGTAAGCATGTCGCTATGCAGTGTACCAATAATCCATGTAGAGTCGCCCTAAGTTGCTGAACAGATAAATTCAGCAAATGGTAAATGGAATATTTTCCCTTAACTCGCTCGAAAAAAAATCCGTTGGTTAGGTTTATAGTTTAAATGATCGAGAACAGGGATCATTATTATTGTATCTTATGGTATCTTTGCATTTACAGAAGAATTCTATTAAGATTCTTCTATACGTGTTTATGCCACATAACTACTATATCGATTTAAAGGATTTAGATGAACTTTAGTGTGTATTTGAATGGGCTTTCGGATGATTTACGCTCAATAATTGCAACTTAGCAATCGATATACGGAATATTTCTAAATTGAACTTCACGTATGGATTAAAAATGTAGTCGTAGCCAACATTTACATTTAATAATCTTTAAATCATAAATGGTAAGGATTGATTTTGCACCCCCAATAATTTTTGTCTATATTTTTCATAACTTGCCTGTAGGCGTGAAGTTATGTTATGTTAAATTAAAAACCAATCGCTCACATAACACCCGATATATGATGAGTAAGCTCTTTCTTAATTTTTCCAGAGCAAAAGAACAAGAAAGAAAAATTGCAGCTAGAATGAATTACCTCGCTGAATACAACGAGATACAGCGAAAGGAGAGAGCAGCGAAAGGAGCAGAGAAAGAAAATAGAATAAAACAGAGGGTACAAGCAGCGGCAGAGATGGAGCTCCGAAGAAAAATAACCATGGTGCGACAGTGGAGAACGAACGAAAAGAAACGATTGAACAGAGTCAAGTTGGATAAAGAAACGAAAAAGAAACGATTGGAAGACCAGGTTAGACTACTGTTTCTGCAAACCTTGAAAAGCAAAAAGCGATTAAAGGGTCAGAAAATGGCTACTAAAATAATTTCATTATTCTTCGTATGTGTTACTCATAAACGAAAACTCACAAAAGGTTTGGACAAAATATCAGAATATTAAATTTCAAACGTTATGCAGTACGATCATTAAAAATAAAATAATACCTGATACATGTTCTTAAACCATTCTTTGAATGATAGAAAGTTGGCTTAAAATTGTTACCACTTTCGAAAAGAATTGTGAAATACGTTGAGATACTTTATTATCTTCGACCAAAGATTTCTACCTTACATGCGATGATTGATGACATTTAACGTGTTGAATTGGAACTCTTAGAAGGTGAAAGATATTTTAGATTCTTTAAGTGTGGAAGTAACCACTCTTTTCTCTGCCTCGTACCTTTATAAGAGTTACGGAGAAAAAAAAGTGTGCAGAATTTGTTTATGTTGTTGTACATAACAAAAAAAAACTGCTGTTAAACAGCAGAATTTTTGGCTCTATTAAGTAAGACTGGTAGTTCTGGTGACTCTATTACTTGCAGACAGCTCTTACGAGGACATGTAATTGATCGTCTGTTTCTGTTAGTAAGATATAGCTCCCTCGCGTCTTGAACTAATGATTTAATATCACACAACTTTGTACCGTACTTTTTTATGCCAAAAAATCGATTCATCAGTCTTGAAAACAGGAAGTATTTATTCTTTATGATAGACCAACCCATCATTCTTTTAAATAAAGAAAAAGGCTACAAAATTTTATAATCACTACAAGGAATTCTATTATTGTGACTGGATTTAATTTCCAGGCAAATAAAAAATGGGCGGCTCGCGTCACCGCTCAGAACACGAAGATACAAGAAGAAGCTCTTCTTCTTAAACTATACACTGAAGACATGTCTGCTGGTGCTATGAGAAGGGCCAAGTAAGATAGTCGTTACAGCTATTTTAAAATCACGTAATCTTAGTGACATAGGTAAAAGTAACTTTCACGCCGATTACGTCTTGTTATGTTATACTGTCCTGGTATATCTGTTACATTTCGTCAAAACATCTCGTTTTTGAAAATATCTGCTTTTTAGAATGTCCGCTTCCCAGTGCGTATTATATAAGTAATCAAATATTCTAAAATTTGGACTCCAGTTCCACAAACGCATATGCTTTTTCATGCACTATTTAAAGGATCCAGGGTTGTAGAAAGATGGAAACAAGGCTATTGGTATAGAATTCCAGGTCTTTACGCCATGAAAACAGCTGCTGAACTGATTGGTTGTAGTAGTATAGTAGTGTTTGCTCTTACTTAAAAGCTTCTACTATGAATCTTACATGGACGAGAGCAGTGGTTCGAAAATCCACCTCTACATCTGCCACTGCATCTTGTTTACTGGGTTCGAGACTCAAAAGATCAATTTCGGTCGATAATGTTATGTATGTTGTGAACTTCACGTTCACAAGGTTCATTCATTAGTGTGTGAGTTGTCTTAAATAAAAGAAATATTATTGATATCCCTATTGACCAACTATTACTCGTACTTATTACTTACCCAATAAACCCATTTCATTTCCGTTATGTGCTCTGAATCCACCACACAATATACTTAAACAACTGGAAGTAATCCTAATTTATGTCGATTCAATCTTCCTCTTTATGGGATAAATTACGCTGCAATAAAACCTTGATTGTATCCCGAATGACACGTAAATTGCTTTTGTAGCTGACACGTGAAGCTAATAAACTTTACAAACGCTGGAGTCGCAAGGAAATCAAAAAAAGTAAACTCAATATCGACTCCTTCCATTATGAGTCATGTTGAGTCACGTTATATCGTGTCTGCCTTTTCGTTTTAGTTTGTTTTGGCCTCAATATACAGTATTACTGCTCATGTGGGACCAATATCTAATATTATGTTATAAAAACGTAAATTAGGTAGAGGAAGTTAGTGAGGTGTATTCAATTAGCCTATTGTACAATTAGTTTAAAATAATTATACAGCTGGTTTTAGATACTTGTGAAGTCAAACGGATTCTTTTTTTTTAAATTTGACAAAAAAAAGCCCTTGACACCGACGAATAAAGTTTACGTTATTCCGTTCCCATTCTACAAAAATTACTAAATATAGGGTTAAAAGGTAATTTACAAGGAATCCTTTAGTATTCTATATATACAATATTAATGTTGCAGATCCCTTTCAATGCGAGTTGACTCTCACTTGACAATATCTCATATTGTGTGTAATAATTTAGTAGGAAGGTACTTATATAAGATTATAAATGTCTTCGTTCTTTCCTTTTAAGCAATTTGTTTTTTATACAGGAAAGCAGAAGTATACGCCTACAATACTGATTTAGAGCTACAGCGCCTCAGACTAGCTAACTGGAAAGCTTTACACGGTGGAACGGCTAAAGCAGCACAGTTGGTCAGGAAGATGGGCACAGAGTTCGAGAAGGTATTAATATAATTATGCTGTGGAATCCCTTTTCCTAGTTCCTTTCAATTCACCTAGTTGGTGGATGAAAACTGAATATCAGATTTGTCGAAAGCTAAACTAAATTTCTTCTTTGTAGACTTTGATAGTGGATGGGCAAGAAAGTGGTCGATTTTGAGATTGGATTGTATCGTCCAGATCCATTCACGGTCAACGTGTCAAATATTTTATTTGTAGCTTACACAAATGGTGAAGTTTTAAGATATTGTAGGGTGCTTCCAACTCCGAGAGGGCCATAGTTTAGTTTAGCCTAGGCCCGAGCTGACTAGGGCCAGGGCGGCGAGAAGTGTCGTGCGGTGTTCAGGGGTCGGTCCTAGGGCCACTCCTGTCGAACATCGAATACGACTGGGTGCTGCGCGGTACGTTGCTCGAGGGTGTCACTATAGTTTGTTATGCTGACGACACCCTCGTTATGGTGCGGGGAGCAACGTACCGAAGCGCGGCACTAAAGGCCACGGCAGGGGTTGCTCAAGTCGTGGGCCGAATACGGCGGCTGGGACTCGAGGTGTGGCTCTCCACAAATCCGAGGCTATGTGTTTTCACGGGCCTCGGAGGGGGGCACCTGCGGGAACCAGCATAACCGTAGGGGGCGTAAGCATCGGCATTGAGCCCACGATGAAGTACATTGGGCTCGTACTCGATAGCCGATGGGACTTCGGACCACATATCCGAAGTCTGGTCCCGAAACTGAGGGGGGCTGAGGCCGCGCTATCGTGGCTGATGCCCAATGTTAAGGGACCCAACGGCCCCACTAGGAGACTGTACCTGGGGATCGTTTGAAGCATGGCCCTGTACGGGGCCCCCGTATGGGCGGAGACTCTGGCGGCCCGCAACGTGGCTGTTCCAAACAGCCCTTTAAAAGCGATGGCCGTTAGAGTCATCAGGGGGTATCGCACGATCTCCGTCGAGGCGGCATGTCTCCTAGCCGGGAACCCTCCATAGGACCTGGAAGCGAGAGCCCTTGCGCTGCTGTACCAGTGGCGCAAGGAGGCGCTGGAGCGGGGCCATAGGCCGGTGCCCCGAGAAATCAGGGCTCAGTGGTCCCTGCTCCGCCAGGAACTCATGGAGACATGGAGGGTGCGACTTGAGCATCCAAGGTGGTGAGACCGATTATGAAGGAGTGGTTGGGAGGGACCATGAGGACCTCTCCTACCGGATGTGCCAGATATTTACCGGACACGGGTGTTTCGGTAAGTATCTATGGCGCATCCACCGGGAGACAACGCCGCAGTGCCAGCACTGCGAGGATCCTGGCGAAGACACGGCGCTCCACACGTTGGTGGAGTGCCCTGCGTGGGCGAGTCAACGCCGAGATCTCGTTGCGGTCCTGGGCGTGGACGTTCTGTCGTTGGAGACCATGGTGAGGGTCCTGGTCTCCGACGGGAGCAAGTGACACGCCGCCGCCTCTTTCTGCGAGCAGGTAGTGCGCGTGAAAGAGACGGCGGAAAGGGAACGGGAGAGAACCCTGCCCCTCGAGTTTCACAGTCTGCGGCGAGGACGCCGCATACTCATCTACGCCCGGGACTACCGACCTCCATGATCGGGGCCTGAGGACGGCAGTTGACCGACTCGCCGTCCTTACAGAAGCAGGCCGTGGCGGAGGCGTGTCGTGTGCGCCCTACACGAGCCTGCCAGCTCACCGAAGCGGGATAAAACCCGACCCCACCAGGCGAGGCCGCGGTGGCGGCCAAAGTCCGCCGGCAACCCTGGGGTTATCCTTTCGAGGGCTTACCCGGGGTGCCCGGCAACGGACATTTGGGGAGGACACCGTGCGGTTTTAGTCGATACACGACATAACCACCCCTGCGGGGGGGTATCCGAAGGGGATTTCAGCACGTAAAAAAAAGGGTGCATCATCATCGAGCAACCCACGTTTTAGTTTGATCTTTTAACACAGCGTGTTTTTTCAACTTTTATTTATTAAATTGATTGTTTTTAGTATATTTGTACATTCTTATATACATTCTTGCCTTACAGTCCAAACGTGGCGCAAAGGGTATGTCTCCTGAACTGGCTCAGGAATTGGCAACAGAAGCGATGGCGTCGGCTTATTCCACGCGTGGCGATGCTCTCATGACGCTCGGCCAGGCTCGCGCTAGGATGGACGTGATTACTGTCTTACCTTCTGCACCCATTAGAATACTGGACGAGGTATGTGATGTGCGAGTAATTTAAGCGATTCATTCTTCACAGTTAACCAGTACCGTACAATTTTTTTGCGAAATCTTGTCCTCTAATTACTGACATTTGCATATTCTTGTGCTGAAAGATTTCTTACTCTATTTTAGGTTTAAGTAGCTATTTTTCGACTTCATCTAATTTCTCAGTGCATTTTTCGTTGATAGTACAGTTTTCAATGAAATTTTGAAGCAATTAGTATGCTAACTTTTCCTATCAATTTATATCGGAATGTACTGGATGTTCTCTTTTTCAGATTATAATTCAATGTTGTTTAGTTCTAAGCTATATACAAAATTTCATGCTCATTGACAACTCCACCTGGACAGACAAAACACCGAGTCAGTAAGCTACTTACGATAAAAGAATATGTTTAATTGTTTATGAAAAACATAACATGAGAAGTTAGGATTGAAAGTGTGCATTACTTATCATTATTCAGCATCGTTATCATGTCAACTGTTGGATTTCTATTGCTGAACTAAGTTCAGCCTATAGCCCAAAGAAAGACCGGTTACATTAGCGGTTCTGGATCATCATTGTACATATTCCATAAACATTTTTCTTTATATCCTGACAGACAATACGAAAAGTTATCAAAAATGAGCTTAGTAACTTGGCTTCTAAATATATTGTAATTTATGTAGGTTCAGTAACTGCCGACATATGGGTTTAATTTTTTGACCCCTGTCAGAAATAAACTGTTGGGTAAATAGCATAAAGCACTGTTTATTAATACGTTCCAACAAAATTGTTTCTTTTATGTGGAAATGCGCATCAACTATATTTCTTTGATTTTTACCGATTTTACTTTAAGAATCCTTACTAATGTTATATAGGTGTAAGAGAGTTTATTTTTTTTCATCGAGCAAAAATGCTTCGATGCTTTTGGCGTAGATTTTGCTTACAGCTAGAACTTAGCCAAGTATACGATTAAGGAAGTAGGACTTTTTATATATACATTGCAGTAGCCGTAATGTGCGACAAAATTAAATTGCGGTATCGGTACAGTCGCTAAATGTCGCGAATTTAAAGCAGCTACTAAATGCAGAAAGTCACCAAAATTCGATGCTGTACTGTCACAGTATCTGTAGTCACAAAATCACCAGTAAAGTCAAAAGCAGTATATTTTTTGCCCGTAAGGTTTCACCATTTAAACAATAAATGAGGAAGTATGGAGTTCTGAGTATAAGTAAACTGTGCAAGTACAGAAAACCTCAGTACGTTCTTGCTTATTCTTGTATTTATGCTAGTGAGTATGACTGTCTGTGTTTCTTTGAGATAAGGATAAGCTAAGCGATACCTGAGTGACAACTACGCTGATATGATTTTTTATTGACAACATTAACTTTTTACCATCAGATCAGTTGTACCCTAATCTTAAATTTCAAATCTTCTGAATTCTGTAGGAAATAAAATACGACACACTTTAGTGGAATTCAATTTATTCTATCTATCCATATTTTTGGACTGGTTAACGATTGCACTACTACATTTGGGTACATGCATATTTCATAACTACGTCAAGAATAATTTAATTTTATGATTACTTTTACTGTATGATAATTTTCGTCTTCCCTAGATGCTGGAGAATGCAATAATGGAGTTCTCTCGTCGCCGAGTGCATTTGCTTTTGCGCGATGTCGAACGCGTGGTACGCGCTCGCGCCGCTTGCTTGTTCTTCAAATCATACAGACCAGATATAACTAAGAAAGGGTACGTTTGAATAAACGATAGTTCAATAAAAATATTTATGAGAAATATGAAAGAAGATAAACTTAAAAATATAAATTTTAACAATACGTGAACTTAAAGAATACATGAACCTTTAAGAAGAAAAATAAGATAAAATAGATAAAGTGATAATCAAATGCTTACACTTGCTTTCTTCTTTGTTTTGTTCAGTATTGTATGGCACTAGGGAGTTGAAGGGAAATGAAGGACTACCTACTAGACAGATAATTTAAGGGTAATTAAGGGTATCCGACGAATTTAGGTATTTTTGGCATAGTAAAGTTACCACTTTACGCCGCAGCGAGGTGCTTGCGTTTCGCGTCCAGTATTTTGCGTCAATATACAGAAAAATAATGAAGGATAACTAAAGGTGGTGTTGTAGTATCAAAACTGCTATTTATATAGAAGATCTTCTAGTTGCACTTTAAATAAAGGGAATAAAGCTTATTATAATTTAAAGTAGCTATCAGAAAGTCGCTCCCGTAAAAGCTTAAATGAACCAAACGAAGAATAAAGCAATAGAAGAGTGGAGCGCCAAGCTTCAAAAAAAAGATATTTAAAGTGGTAGTATTTGGTAGTGTTGAAGGTTTATGTCAGTTTAAATTATGTAGGTACTGTTCCTAATATTTAGTACCACCATTCAATATACGTCTATTGGTACCAATGTCAATCAATACAAATTCTTGTATTGAATCGACTATTGTCAGAAGACATTTAATGTTATTATATTGCCGATAAATTACTTAGTTTTAATATTTGTGCAGTGAGTAACTACTTACTTATTTACACAACTTATACTTTGAAGAAAACAGTGTACTAATACTAGTAGTATTCGCAAAAGTTCGAGTCTTAACTTTTTATCGTTGAATTTGTACAGTACAGCGGGGGCGGTTATGTCGGGCTTGTACCGACTAAAACCGCACGCCGTCTCGGGTCTACAGACGCCGGGGTGTAAGGTTACTCATAGAGCATATCCCTCGCACTCCGACTGACCCTGGGCCATTCGCAGTGTCCCCTCTGATAAGAGCAGAGGGGTACCTGGAGCGACCACCCCCCCCCCCCCCGCGGTCCTTGCAGGCCCGCCATACTGCGACCCCCTCGTGCAATGGGGTCAGCTGGCCCTGAAAAGGGCCGGTTGGTCAGACTCTTGGCCGTTAACGTTGACGCCAGCTACTCCAGAGGAGCAATCAATGATACGTCATCGCCCACGTTGCCCAGGGTGCACCAAACTTGGAGGTGATCCAACCAGTCGCACCCCTTACGCTAAGTACCTTCAATAAAAAAATCATACGATTTCGACTATTGTCAGAAGAAATTTAATGCTATTATATTGCCGATAAATTACTTAGTTATAATATTTGTGTAGTAACTACTTACTTATTTACACAACTTATACTTTGAAGAAACCAGTGTAGTAATACTAGTAGTATTCGCAAAAGTTCGAGTCTTAACTTGTTATCGTTGAATTTGTATATCTGGCACATTCTCTACGATGTGGCATTTACGCTAAGTACCTTTTTTTTTTGTGCGGAAATCCCTTCGGCTACCCCCCCGCCAGCCAGCGGGGGTGGTTATGTCGGGCTTGAACCGACTAAAACCGCACGCCGTCTCGGGTCTACAGACGCCGGGGTGTAAGGTTACTCATAGAGCATATCCCTCGCACTCCGACTGACCCTGGGCCATTCGCAGTGTCCCCTCTGATAAGAGCAAAGGGGTACCTGGAGTGACCCCCCCCCCCCCGCGGGCTTTGCAGGCCCGCCATACCCCGACCCCCTCGTGCAATGGGGTCAGCTGGCCCTGAAAAGGGCCGGTTGGTCAGACTATTGGCCGTTGACGTTGACGCCAGCTACTCCAGAGGAGCAATCAATGATACGTCATCGCCCACGTTGCCCAGGGTGCACCAAACTTGGAGGTGATCCAACCAGTCGTACCCCTTACGCTAAGTACCTTCAATAAAAAAATCATACGATGTCGCTGTGCATCTGCCGCAAACTGACACACGTCCTGCCTCTAACACGTTCCGCTCGGGACTGATTGACTCGCCGAACGCGTCGAAATAGATAGAAAACGTAGGTAATTTTCAGGATATAATTCAGAAGTTATGTAAATTTTGATAACCGTTTTTCATTCTCCTATCAATGACCTTTATTTTGATATCATTTTTATTTTTCTACCCTGAACACAAATCAAATAAAACTTAAATTTCGTTTTGGGTTTCAGACCAATCTTTGAGAGCAAATTCTATCGCGGAAAGTAAAAGTCATCGTATATCGTATAACCGAAAATACTAGTTTGAATAGCCTAGAATAACATATATGATTTTCAGAATACAGGGACTTCTCATTTTCGAAAGGAAGGAGTTGGTGGGGCCGAGCGACCTCATCTGAAAGATGTTAGTGGGGCCATGCCAACTTCACCTAGAAGGTGTTGGTAAGGTCAAGCCAACCTAACCTCGAAGTTGTGGGTAGGATCAAGCCAATTTCACCTGGAAGGTGTGGGTGGAATCAAGCCAATTTCACCCGAATGGTGTCGGTACACCTACTCCCATGTATATAATATTGATATCAAATACGTTAATTCTGTTTAAGGGGTCATCAGCCTCGCTGGTCGGCTCAGCTGGCTGCGGACCTAGCTCAGAAGTTTGCTGAGGTTGGTGGTGATTCTGGCAGCTCCATCGCATTTGGAGCAGTCACTGATATCCCAACCATCACGACAGCAGCCCAAGCCGTTTTGCCAGAAGGCTTCGAATGGAAGAGTGCTAAGGACAGACCACCTACGCCTGTGGTATGTTTAGTTCATTATTATTTTACTACAAGCTAAGCGATCGTAGGGAACATGAGATTTTTAACTAAAAACTAATGAAGGTCTGCACCACCCTCATACTATACAGCATATATTTAGACCCAAACCAAATTAAATGTAATTTGTAATATGGGTTCTAGAATGCGGATAAAAGTACTTTAATGCATTTTTTTTTTCAATTGAGTACCGTAAAACAGGACGAATAGAAATTAAGGGGTGAAAAGAAATAAAACAGATCTGCTACTAAGGTTTGTAGATTCTAAAGATTCATTCATTGTTGCGTTGGGCAAAGTACTAGAAAAAGAGGGCATTTTATTTTAGCAGTTGAGTTAGGATGAAATAAAGGCTTAACGTTCTTAAAAACATCGTTCATGTCGTTGACTCACGTACATTGTAAACATGACCAAACTACTTATACCTTGAGACAAAAATCTTGGAGTTTAGAAAGATTTAGGAGTTAAAGTGATTAATAAATTCGAATTTGTTAAGCTACTTTTGTCGGTGACTGTACAATGTCAAGATTTTTGCCCCTAAGTACTTATAAAAGTCTATAATTACAGCCATCGCTGACAAAATTAGCTGAAGTGACATTCTGTGATCGCGTAGAAGATCTGCCCGACCCTGTTACCCACGGCCTGTATTTGCCTGAAAGAAGAAAATTACTAGAGGTAACTGCAACAATCCTACTGCCAATTGAATCTTAGCACTAATACCTATTTTAACATTTTTACTACTTAATATTACGGTTTGTACATTGCAAGGTCAAGCAATACTAGCCTGGTTAGTCTTAGGATGGGTGACCATTCTTAACGCAGTGAGGCCCGTCCTTGCCTCAGAGCACGTTAATCTGTCGATCCCGGTTGCCATAAGAACATCTGTGGCAATTGTTACGGGTTGTTTGAGCTCTAAAAAATTCGGCAAGAGATGGCTTCACGGAAAATATCGAAGTTGAGCCGTTTCGTTGTAAGATTAAAAGCCGTCCTTAACTGAATTGGGAAAAGGCTCAAAGGATAATGATTAATTTGTTAGTGAGATTATTGATAAGTTGTAATATTTCAATAGATGGTAAATGCTTCTGCCAAACTGCTATCGAGAAGCGTCAGTCTACGGGTCCAGAATGGTATGGATGTCACCACAGGCAAAGTGACTTTGCCGAAATGTCGACATGCCAGTAAGTTATACTCTTAATATCTGATATACGAAGTGTTGAACCTAATCTTGATAGATATTAAGTATAAACTAAATTACGACTACTTGCACTAACAAAATATTTGAGTTTCGATCAGCAACACTGGTCAGAACACTAAAAACCCATAATCCGTATTAACAATAAATAAATACCTGTAAATTCCTGAAACTGCCAGAAACATAACATTTTTGACCAACAGTCCAATTTTTTTTCAGTCCAATGTTATACGGACGAGCCTAATGACATAAATCGTTATAACTCTTACATATTTACATTACAATTTTTTTTTATTTTTTCGTCGCATATTGTCCATTTCACATTTGGTCCACTTTGTCCATATCGCGTCCATAGGAACGTCATATTCGTTAATAGTCCAGCATGTGAATCGTCCACTTTGTAATTGGCCCAATTCTCGAATCGGTAATTTCGCATTTAGTCCACTTTTTTTTGTAGTTGTTGAACGATTGCGTAGTGGATCAAATGCGAATTGGACTTAACGCGAAATAGACATGTTTTCGTCGAGTGGACCAAATGGACGACGTGCGGATGTAATAAAAGATGGTAATCGAAATCCGGTTCAATTGCTTTAAAGTAATGTCAGAAAAGGGACTTACGTGTCTAAATAGCTCATCTGGGCATTTTGCTCTCTCAAATTGTCTTACTTTGAGTCTCAAGAAGCAAAATATTTAATCAAAACAGGTGTGGTTTTTCTATTTGGACTATTTTCCCTGAATAATTTCACTAAATAGCCTTTTTTTTTTTTTTTTTTTTTTTCGTGCGGAAATCCCTTCGGATACCCCCCCGCGTGCCAGCGGGGGCGGTTATGTCGGGCTTGAACCGACTAAAACCGCACGCCGTCTCGGGTCTACAGACGCCGGGGTGTAAGGTTGCCCATAGAGCATATCCCTCGCACCCCGACTGACCCTGGGCCATCTCCGGTTTCGAGATGGCCCCCTCGGGTTTGGGAACCACGGTGTCCCCGTCTTGCCCCGGTTTGGGGGAGGGGCGCTAGTCGCCCCACTGTCCCGGCCTGCTTCTGCTGGGGTGACAGGTGGCCTCACCCGCCACCCCCAGGCCTGCGCTCATGGAGGACGGAGGTCGTTAAGCGACCTCCGGCGCCTGAGTTGCCTGCGACGCGCGGCGAGCAAGTTGCGGGTTCGGCGGACCGGGAGAGTTCTAAGTCTCTCCCGGGCGTGCTCCGCCACCTCCTTCGCGAGCATTACATGCTCGCAGAAGGAGGCGGCGGCGGCCCACGCGCTCGCGCTCCGCACCATTGCCGCAATCATGCTGCCGAGCGAGAGGACTCCCACCCCGATGGCTGCCACGAGGTCACGCCTCGGCGCCTCCCACGCCGGGCAGTCCGCCAGCGTGTGCAGCCCTGAGTCCTCGCTCGCGTCGCAGTGATGACACTCAGGCGTTGGCTCCTTCCTGATCCGATGCAGGTAGTCCCCGAAGCACCCCTTCCCTGAGATCACCTGCGTCAGTCGGTAGGAGAGGCTTCCGTGTCGCCTCTCCAGCCAACCCTCCATGATGGGCCTTACCGCCGCTATTGCGGCGTGCCCTGCGCTTGGTTGCCCAAGTCGTTCCTTCCACTCCACCACGATGGCCTGGCGGAGCTGGGACTGCACGGCCTTGATTTCTCGAGGCTCGGGGTTCCATCCCTGCTCCCGCGCCTCCTTTCGCCACTGGTACAGTTGCGAAAGGGCTCTCGCTTCCAGGTCCCATGGTGGAGTTCCGGCAAGGAGACTCGCCGCCTCGAAGGAGATCGTGCGGTACCCTCGGATGACCCTGATGGCCAGAACTCGCTGCGGAGCGCGCAGCATCCGCACAGTTCTGGTCCTCAGGGCCTCCGCCCATATTGGGCACCCATACAGGGCCATGGACCGCACGATCCCCGCGTAGAGTCTCCTGCAGGAGTCATCGGGCCCCCTCATGTTGGGCAACAGCCGAGCCAGAGCAAGAGCTGTGCCCTTCAATTTGGGGGCCAGACTTCGGATGTGCTCTCCGAAGTCCCATCGGCCGTCGAGCACGAGCCCCAAATATTTCATTTGGGGCTTGATGCCGATGCGATTTCCTCCCACGATGAGACTGGATCCCTCGGGTGGCTTGCTCCGAGGCCCATGGAAGAACAGGGCCTCGGTTTTGTGCAGGGCCACCTCGAGACCCAGCCGCCGGATCCGCCTAACGACTTGGGCAACCGCGGTCGTGGCCTTTCGGGTCGCTTCGCGGTACGTCGCCCCGCACGCCGTCACGAGCGTGTCGTCCGCGTAGCACGTGACGGCGGCACCGCCTACGAGCTCACCGCGAAGCACCCAGTCGTATCCGATGTTCCACAGGAGCGGCCCCAGGATCACTAAATAGCCTAGAATATAAATTCACATTTAACCTCTGCGTGGAACCAGATAATCGATTTAGGCGAAGGGTACCTTACAAGACCGCAATAAGAATATATTTATCTAGGTAATCCAAGACAATTATAATCAGTAGGTAAAGGCAATATAATCATGGAGGATTGGCTGGAGAGGCGACACGGAAGCCTCTCCTACCGACTGACGCAGGTGATCTCAGGGAAGGGGTGCTTCGGGGACCACCTGCATCGGATCAGGAAGGAGCCAACGCCTGAGTGTCATCACTGCGACGCGAGCGAGGACTCAGGGCTGCACACGCTGGCGAACTGCCCGGCGTGGGAGGCGCCGAGGCGTGACCTCGTGGCAGCCATCGGGGTGGGAGTCCTCTCGCTCGGCAGCATGATTGCGGCAATGGTGCGGAGCGCGAGCGCGTGGGCCGCCGCCGCCTCCTTCTGCGAGCATGTAATGCTCGCGAAGGAGGGGGCGGAGCGCGCCCGGGAGAGACTTAGAACTCTCCCGGTCCGCCGAGCCCGCAACTTGCTCGCCGCGCGTCGCAGGCAACTCAGGCGCCGGAGGTCGCTTAACGACCTCCGTCCTCCATGAGCGCAGGCCTGGGGGTGGCGGGGGAGGCCACCTGTCACCCCAGCAGAAGCAGGCCGGGACGGTGGGGCGACTAGCGCCCCTCCCCCAAACCGGGGCAAGACGGGGACACCGTGGTTCCCAAACCCGAGGGGGCCATCTCGAAACCGGAGATGGCCCAGGGTCAGTCGGGGTGCGAGGGATATGCTCTATGGGCAACCTTACACCCCGGCGTCTGTAGACCCGAGACGGCGTGCGGTTTTAGTCGGTTCAAGCCCGACATAACCGCCCCCGCTGGCACGCGGGGGGGTATCCGAAGGGATTTCCGCACGAAAAAAAAAAAAAAAAAAAAAAAAAAAGGTAAAGGCAATATACAATGTGTGTTTACTTGCAGTGGAATGGGGTGAAACGGTTGAAAGCATGGCGACCGCGGTAGTGAACAACCGCATCCAGCCTGATTCTGCCGACATTCGGCGCACTGGCGAGTTCCTAGCTTACCGTATACTCAAATCCCTATCAGCTGAGATGAAACATGAAAAAGCGGTACGTTAACACTCTTAATAATTCTTCGATTACTTGGCATTTATATATGTTATATTTTTGCTATAAAAGTTTATGATGCATTGTAAATTAAGAGAAAATCTCAAAAATCATTTAGGTTGAATGCACTGGATTCAACTTTAATTCTGGCCACGATGGCAAGATCAGCCTCACCAAAATTTAACAAAAATTATTTGTCCCACAGCCATTTGACAATGGTTTGCTATAGAAGCAAACTAGCCTAACATCAATTTTTACGCCATCAAGAGATCACAATACAAAATTCGACGTTAGGCCATTTTCAAATGACTATAGGTGGTCTGCCTCATTTTTGATCAAATTTTGTTGAGGCCGTTCTTGCGCTCACGGCCTCAATTATACAAACGTCAAAGCTGCTCAAGCTTTAACTCGATGTTTACCAATATACTTTATAATCATTAATACAACATACTTAATAATCATGAATAGATTAATAGTCCCGCATCCCTGTTTTACCGGTGATTTAGATCTACTAGTGTTTATAGTATTTTAAATATTAGGTACAATAAAAAAAAAAAAAAAAAAAAGGTACAATACTTGAGATCCTCCTCTAATAACACTTCATAAGGCTTTCTCATCCATTCCTTCCCTATTTATTATTTCATTTAAGTCACAAATTTAACTGTATTGTTTATCTTCGTCTTTCTCCTAATTCTCACAGTACTTGATAGGTTAGTTTGTCTTAGTTTGACAACATCCTTGTTCTTTATGTAAAAATAAATTATATCTGTTCATTTGGTTGCTTTGATAGTCTCATTTTTTCTTTCATTTTCATTGCAAAGGGAAATGATTTCATCGATGCAGAAAAATTATGTTGTTAGTGTCAGCAATTTTATTATAAGCACTAATATTATTAAGTATGGTTGCATGCAGCAATGCTGATTTCTACCCAAAGACTTAATAGTTGCGAATTCTTAGTACATAAACAAAGATAAAATTTTCCACTGCAAGTAATGTAGACGAAAGTTGCCTCTTTTAATGGATGCAGTTGCGTCTGCACTCAAATAAACAGATGATTTTTCAATATCCCCTTACTCCTATAGATGCTGGAAGTCAAATGGTTCCTCCGCGAGAACTAATCGTGGCCGACTTCAGTAATTACCTTCGCTTAGCAGATCGAAGAATCGACATTTCTTAATCGTTGATATACATAATTTTGTGTTATATATGAGAATATATTTACGCACTGTGTACAAGCAATCAAATTTTAAATAATTGATAAGCTTGTCAAGTTATTCTGTTCAAAGTCAAATTTGAACCAGAATATCTACTCTAAATCAATGTACTCGATCATTTTTGGTTAGCTGTAGTTGTTTTACCAATGAGGATCTATAATAATTATATTTTTATTAATTATATTGCATATAATGCAGATCTCATAACTGATCCTCGTTGTAAATTGACTTTATTTACGATAAGTTTTTTTTTATCATCGTTGCATTATTTTTGAATCAAATAAAAATATTTATTTTCATATTATTTTATTAATTAATGTTATTATTCTTCCTATGATTGTACACAATATCGATTGGGTGTATTATTGATCTTAGTGTTACGAAGCTTGCTCTAAAGTGTTTGATGTTTTATGCTTTTTTATTAATTTTGTAATTAGTTTCTACCGATCAAAAATCAAATTAAATGTAGAATAGTATATTATGCAACTAGTGAATAAAGGACGGATTTAAAGCGAGGGCCGTAGATGAATCACGAGCAAGAGAAGGATTCTAATGATTGAATCACGAGCGCAGCGAGTGATTCAACTGTTAGAATCCTGAACGACGCGAGTGATTCATGGCTCTCGATATAAATTCGTACTTTATTCAGGAGTTGCATACTATACTTTATACCATGACTACGAGAAAAGACATAATTTTAGCGAAAATAGAAATTTAATCAAGAAATAAGAACTGTTACATTAATTGAAATGGACATTAAAATTAGAGCAATGACTGAAATTAAGCATAATTTTCTTATTATTATCATTAGAGTGGTCAACTTGTGAAACAATATTTATTTCTTATAAAGGCAGCAAAGAACACAAAACAGTTTAATGCCAAACTCCTTGTCGCAAATATCGACCAATCAAATCTCGAGAATTTATTTGCACCAAAGAGTTTTGAATTTCGAATCTTAGCGCAAGGAGTTTGTGTAAGCATTGAAATAGAGACCGGATATATTTTTGTGTTCCAAATTCAAACACCAAAATAGTGAATAAAAACAAAACCGTGAATAAAAGGCCTTTTTATTCACTGTTTTGCGTGAATAAAATAAGCTTTTTAGAGTAGGTATGGTATAAACACACATTTTCTTAAATTTTGTTTATTGATTGAAAATAAATTCTACTTTATTCATATGTTTTTTTTTTATATCGATATAAAGTAATGAATGCAGGTAATTATACAAAGTGAATTTTTTAAGTTTTTCTTGACGGCCAAATCTCACACAAATGGTATAGTGAGAAATACTCGAGTCTCGGGCCCGATTGTAATGAAAACTAAAACTGTAGCCATTGTATTTCTGAAAAATCAATATGCTTATACTTTAAAAATTCACACTGTATAATGGATGAATTAAAATTCAAACTTGTCATCGTTAACTAGTCCATTGAAAAGTTACATTTGGGGTTGCGTTTTTTAGAGGACGTAATTTTATTTTTTTGATGTGTAGGGGTCAGTGTAAAGCTAAAACCAAGTTTGTGGGGTCGCCACCCTTGTCCCATGGCCGCCATCTTGAAAATAGGGGTTGAAATGGTTTTTACGATATATCTCAAACGATTTATCTGATAAAAAAATTTGTTAACATTTTTTGTTACAAATTAAATTCTCTACAAGTTTGGTCCAGTAACTTTTTGTCGTAGAACTATAAATAACAAAGTAATAAGCGAAAATGTTCAGAAACGTTTTTTTATCTCTTTTTACCGTGGTAATAAAGATGATAATTCTCTTGACAGCCTTTTATTTTTCGTGCGGAAATCCCCTCGGATACCCCCCCGATGGCCAGCGGGGGCGGTTATGTCGGGCTTGAACCGACTAAAACCGCACGCCGTCTCGTGTCTACAGACGCCGGGGTGTAAGGTTGCCCATAGAGCATATCCCTCGCACCCCGACTGACTTTGGTCAGTCGGTTTCGAGATGGCCCCATCGGGTTTGGGAACCACGGTGTCCCCGTCTTGCCCCGGTTTGGGGTAGGGGCGCTAGTCGCGCCACCGTCCCGGTCTCTTGACAGCCTAAGATACAAACAATTCGCCAAGACAGTGACAAAAAGTACATTTAACTTATCTTCACTTCCTCCAACACAAGACACAGCTCGCTTTCATTCTTTTCGAGTCTACCATCAGGTCCAGTCGTGGCTTGGTAATAATAATGATCCTGAAGACTGGGGCTGGAAAAAAATGTGGAAAATTATTGATGCCAGTGCAGAGCTTCTAAAGTTGATCTTTTGCAAATGCAAAGGAATCTGTGGAGCGATGTGTGGATGTCGAAAAGCAGGGCTGAAATGTTCTGCAGTCTGCTTCCATTGTTCTGGAGAGACTTGCAGCAACGTAATGGGGCTCTCAGAATTAATAAATAAAAATGACTTCGATGATGAACCGCTGACATTAACACCCCTTCCTTCTTCAGTTCTCCCACTGATACTTAATTCAGAAAGCCGATCAGATGCTGAGCCGCAGCCTGGTCCATCGAAAAGACTTAGGACGGAGTAGTTCAAATTTAGAAAATCACCGTGGATTATGCCTATTGGGGATACCACGTAAAAAAGAGTCAATAATTAATTATTAATAATATTGCAAAATTAATAATTAAAAAAATTATAATAACAAAATAAAAAAAAAACAAAAGTTACTGGACAAAGTTGTAGAGAATTTAATTTGCAACAAAAATGTTAAAAAAAATTTTTATCAGATAAATAGTTTAAGAGATATGTCGTTAAAACCATTTCAACCCCTATTTTCAAGATGGCGGCCTTGGGACAAGGGTGGCGACCCCACAAACTTGGTTTTAGCTTTACACTGACCCCCCCTACACATCAAAAAAATAAAATTGCGACCTTTCTAAAAAACGCAAGGTAAGGCCTAAAAAATGTAACATTTCAATGGACTAAACGGTAAGTTCGAATTACGTAGTTATTTGTGACCATGTGCATCTATGGAAACTTCTAGAATAGTAGATAATATTTGAGCTGGAAAAAGTGTAGACTTTCAAGTAATAGAAAATAAAGTTAAAAGTTATTTGTTTTCCTTTATAAAATCAATATCTCGACCCTTAGTCCTGGTTACACTCGGAGCTCTCGCGTGGTAATCCGGGCTCTTGCCGGCTTTTCGTCCTCCACTTCGTACGGTTTTGAGCATGCATGGTAGTGAGACTATTAGCACGCACGTCATCTACGAAGTCAAGCCAGCACGTCTTGGGTCTACCCTTCTACCGGCTGCGCACACCCACCGGCTATGCCTAATGGGTGTAGGAGAAATTTCAGTGTCTCTATGCACCTACTGTGCTAATGAAAAAAAAGAACTGTCAATAAAATCGATACTTTATTGGAGCCGGTGTGGGAACAACCTGTTCCCATACCGGCTTAACCGGCATGCACAACCAAATGTTACAGTTCAACGCATTGAGATATACTTTAGTAATATAGACATCAGTGGTTCAACGTAAAACCTGTTCTACTTGTTTGTTGTTATTTAGTTGCAGAAGAACGCTTCAGATCAAGAAAAAGACTTCTACGTACCAGGTGATGTGAAAACCTTTGGAGCAGTAGACAAAAAAGGAAAATAAGAACTAATAAATAATTTGTTCTAGACATTACAATTTATCAATAAAGTACAAATGAACTAAAGGTCCGCACGATAAAAAAAAAAAAAAAAAAAAAAAAAAAAAAGGTACTATGATTGAAAACATTCCTGACTACATGGGTTTTAATTGCATTAACTGTATTGTTAGGCAATAGTTTTGCAATTCGTACGAATTGCCATTGTTGGACGCATCTCAAGTTAAATCTAGTGGTGAAAATTTAATAGTATGGTTGTGTATGTTAAATTTCGTTAGTTTTTTATTCATTCTGAAAACTGAATAATCTTTTAATCAACGGATACTTTTCTTTAATAAAAATAAAAAAAAGAAATGAAGTTTTCTGGTAGCCATACTACTTATATAGACAAATCCATGTTTTACATTTTAGATCAAAAATATTATATACACATATTAACTTTTTTTTAAACATATTTTATTCTTATTGTCTTTTATATTTTTTTACTACAATCATTTTATTCGATACTGATTGTTTTTTTTTTCTGCTTATTTATTCTTTTCTAGTTTGATGTTTGTTATATGTACATGTCCTAGTTAGGAAATAAATGAATTTAAATTTAATGACGCTCTTATTTCAACTCTACTGATTAGAGTAACATCAGAGGCATCCCAAGAACTCACATTTTTACAAGGTTAAATGTTTGGGAAAATGTAGTGTAGGTATATACTTTGAGCTCGGGGTGCGAGGGATATGCTCTATGGGCAACCTTACACCCCGGCGTCTGTAGACCCGAGACGGCGTGCGGTTTTAGTCGGTTCAAGCCCGACATAACCGCCCCCGCTGGCACGCGGGGGGGTATCCGAAGGGATTTCCGCACGATAAAAAAAAAAAAAAAAAAAAAAAGGTATATACTTTGAGTGTATGCATACCTGCCAGTCGTCCCGGCGGCCATTTGTCAGTAATCAGGAGCTGAAGGAAGGTGTTCACTTTGGGGCGGGCCCCCGTAAGTGAGCTGTGAGTACGTCCTTGTCGTCCGGCCCTGGACCCCGACCTGACCACCGTAACGGAGTGGCAGGCGGGTGACCGAATCTCTGGCTCGATACTTGAGGGGCATTTAGAGCGATCAGTTACTTCTGAGCTTGCGGTACTTTTCAGTACCAACAAAACGGTGCTTCTCAGCGCCAATACGGTTAGAGGTCGTCTGACATCGGAAACGATGTCTGACGAGTGTTCTGGCCCTCAGGGGGCGGGGAGTGGGACTGAGAGGTCCCGCTCTCCTCTCCGAGGTGCGCGTGACCCTAAGGGGACGGGGAAAGGGGCCGAAAAGCCTCGATCTCCCCTCCTGGGGGCTTTTAACCCTGAGGGGTCGGGGAGAGGGACCGAAAGGTCTCAATCCTCCCTCCCAGGGGTTTGCAAGGAGGCGCGCGTCCTACTGCCTCGTCTAGGCGCTAGGACGCAAACTCTGTCGGAGTCTTCCACCGACACCAGCGTCGGCACGGTGGTGTCTGTCGACTCGCGGCCGTCCTCCCCGGGCAGACTTTGGCGGAAACGCTTAAACTCTGCGTCGGACGGGGACTGCTCCGAGTCGGGAGACCGAGTGGATGCCGCTGAGGTCGGTGGCAAGAAACTGCGTGGTCGACCCCCGACCACAGGCCAGTATGTTGGCCTGGCGAAAGCCAAGGCTGAGCTCAACCTGGCCAAGGAGCGTGAGCTCCAACTTCGGGCAGAGGAGGAACTGGCGGAGGAGCTGCGGCAGCAGAAGGAGTCATTCCTTCTAAAACCGCACAAACCGCAAATCGAGGCGACCGTGTCAGCTGCTCACCTTCGGGCTGAGGAGTTGACGCAAGCCATAGAGGCTGCAGTAGAGACCGTTCAGACGGTGGCGAAGAAATCGTCCCGTTTGAAGGGTCAATATGTGCGGGACCTCAATCTCGCGGCAAGCTCCATCTTGGAGTACGCCCGCGAGTTGAGGTCTCGCACTGAGACGGACGAGGTGGCCAGGCTTCAGGCCGAGCTGGTCACCCTCCGAGCACAAATAGGTGTTTTGAGGGAGCGGGCGGACTCGGCTCCCCTCACTATGAGTCGCGACGAGATCGCGTTCATGGTCGACGCGCGGCTCGAGGGGATACAGGACCGCCTGTTGCCCGAAAAACGGCTCCGTCCTCCGCTTCAGGCGGACATTCGGAATGCCGCCGCTGCTGCCTCCGCGTCCTCTTCGGCCATAGGCGTCGAAGAGCCAGCGCTCCCCGCGTCGGCGCCCACCGCACCCCCCGCGTCTAAGGCCAAGGCTAAGGCCAAGGCCAAGGCCGCCCGCGGGGCGACACCTGTGGTGACTACACCTGCGGCGTCTACGCCTAAGCAGGCGCCACCTAAGGTGGCCAAACCCGCGACGTCCGTGCCTGAGCAGGCACAACCTTCGAGGTTGCCTTCAACCTCGGAGACTGCCCCAGGCAACAAAAAAAAAAAGAAGAAAACGAGGAAGAGTGCTGCTGCCAAACAGGCAGCTGCCACTCAACAGCCTCGTCCGCTGCCACCTCCCCCCTCGTCGATGGACGAGGGATGGACTCTGGTGGCCAAGCGGGGCCCCACTAAGCCGGCAGCGAAACCCGCTCCGGCTGTGGCCTCAAAAAAGGCGAGCCCTAAACTCCGCCCCCCGCGAACGGCTGCAGTGGTCATCACCCTGCAGCCTGGCGCGGTGGAGCAGGGCGCAACATATGCGGCCGTCCTTGCGGAGGCGGAAAAATCCATCGATCTCAAAGGCCTAGGGATCGATGGTGTCCGCTTCCGCAAGGCGGCGACGGGGGCACGGATCCTCGAGGTGGCTGGCGCCGGTAACGCCGAAAAGGCGAACGGGCTAGCCACCGAGCTCAAAAAAGTTTTGGGCGACGTGGTCCGCGTATCCCGACCGGAGAAATGTGCAGAACTGCGCATCTCCGGCCTGGATGATGCGGCCACTAAGGAGAAAATTGCATCGGCCATCGCAGCCGAGGGTGGGTGTGCCGTAGAGGCCGTGAAGGTTGGCGAGATTAATCGCCCAACTGGTAGGCTGGGATCGGTCTGGCTTAAGTGCCCTACCGCCGCAGCCCAAAGGGTGACCGATGGTCGCCGAATCTTGGTCGGGTGGTCGGTCGTCCGACCTACACTCTTAGAGCCCAGACAGCAGCGGTGTTTCCGCTGTCTGGAACCGGGCCACATCGGAGTGAAGTGCACTGTGGGCATTGACCGCAGCGGGCTTTGCTTCAACTGCGGCAAGCCCGGCCATGCGGCCGCAGCGTGCACTGCCGAACCCCACTGTCCGATATGCGCGGCAGGGGGCAAGGCGTCTGGTCACCGGCTGGGCAGCAAAGACTGCGCAGCGGGTGACCAGAAGCGGGGCAAGCGACCCCAGGGACGGCAGGCGGCGAAGGGTGGCCCCGTGGCGCCCTCGCAGTCTGTCGATCTCTCGCAGACCGAGGAGGCGATGGATACGGCCCACTCATAAATGGCGACTATCTCCTTCCTGCAGGCGAACATCAACCACTGCGTCGGAGCTCAGGACAATTTGTTCCAGTGCATGGCGCAGTGGCAGGCGTCGGTTACGGTGATCTCCGATCCGTACTACGTTCGCCCCCGCGACGACTGGGCGAGTGACCTCGACGGCTCAGTTGCGATCGTTACGCAACTGCACGTCCCCGGCTCCGCTCCCTTCGAGAAGGTCTTGAGGGGCCGGGGATGTGTGACGGTCACTTTAGGCGGCATCGCAGTGATCGGGGTGTACTGCCCTCCCAGCAAAACCCTCGCCGACTTCGAGCAACTGCTCTTAGAAATCGGGGGTATGGTGGAAGGGGTGCACCCCGCTCATGTCGTGATTGCCGGAGATTTCAACGCACACTCGCGTGCTTGGGGATCACCGGACACCGACGATAGAGGAGAAGCGTTGGAAGAGTGGGCGGTGTCTACTGGCGTGGTGCTCCTCAACAGGGGGACGGTGAACACGTTCTTAGGGCCCCAAGGAGGCACATCGATTATAGACCTGACGTTCGCCAGCCCCGCGCTGGCACGCAGGGCGCGTAACTGGAGAGTCTTCGAGGGAGAGGAGAACTTGTCCGATCACCGATATATTCGGTTCGACATTTCCTCCTCGCCCGCGACGGCTGCATGGTCAAGTAATCGTCCCCTTAGCGGAGAGAATCCGCGCTGGCGAGTAGCCACGCTGGATCGGGAGCTGGCTATCGAGGCGGCCATCGTGGAACGGTGGGCTGGTGCCGGCACTACCCATCTGGACGTGGACGCAAAATCGGAGCAGCTCCAGGATTCGCTGACTCGCGTCTGTGACGCGGCTATGAGTAGGGCAAGGCCGGTTCCTCCTCGGAGACAGGTGTACTGGTGGCGCCCGCACCTCGCTGAGCTTCGGCAAGCGAGCTGGGCATCGCAACGCCGGTACACTCGTGCCCGGGGAAGACGGGTTAGGGACCTGGTCTTGGAAGCGGAGCTTCGCGCTGCGTGGCAGGCCGCCCGTGCGGTCTACAGCGCAGCGATCAAGTCGGCTAAGGAGGAGGCCTGGAGGGAGTGGCTTGAGACACTCGACAGAGATCCATGGGGGCGGCCATACAAGGTCATGAGCCACAAGCTCCGACCGTGGGCGCCCCCACTCACCAGGTCTCTGGAGACCTCGTTCTTAGGACAAGTGGTCAGCACCCTATTTCCGGCGGCAGACGAATTGGTCCCTCCGACCATGTCGTCACGTAACCAGGAGCCAACAGCGGCGGAGGTCATTCCTCCCGTGTCCGAGGAGGAACTGGAGGTGGCCGTTCTGCGACTCAAGGCGAAGAACGGCGCCCCAGGCCCGGACGGAGTACCTGGACGGCTGATCACCTCGGTGATGCCGATTATCGGGGAGGATACGCGATCCCTCATGACGGAATGTCTGACGGGGGGGAGATTCCCGCGTACTTGGAAGATCGGGAAGCTCGTTCTTCTCGGTAAGAACGGCCGCCCAAAAGAGTCACCGTCGGCCTACCGCCCGATAGTACTGCTTGACGAGATGAGCAAGCTATTCGAGCGGGTGATCAGTGCTCGTCTCGTCAAGCACCTGGAGGGGGTAGGACCAGACTTGCACGACGGTCAATTTGGTTTTCGCCGCGGGAGATCAACCCTAGATGCCATTTCGAACTTGCGGGAACGCGTGGGGGAGGCAGTCGACCAGGGAGAAGTGGTCCTTGCGGTCTCGCTGGATATCGCGAATGCGTATAACACGCTTCCTTGGGCGACTGTCGCGGAGGCACTTAGGTACCACAAGGTTCCCGAGTACCTTAGGCAAGTGCTCGGGGACTACTTCGTCGGGCGCGCGATCGCGTATCCGTCGCGCGATCGGCTCGTCCGGCGAGAGATGTCATGCGGTGTTCCACAGGGGTCGGTCCTCGGGCCTCTCCTGTGGAACATCGGATTCGACTGGGTCCTGCGCGGTGCAAATCTCCGGGGAGTTGGTATACTTTGTTATGCCGACGATACCCTGGTCACCGCGCGGGCCCCCAATTTTCGCGATGCGGCGGTGCTGGCCACGGCTGGTGTGGCGCAAGTAGTGCGCCGCATCAAGGCGTTAGGGCTCCGGGTGGCTCTCGAAAAATCTGAGGCTCTGTTTTTCCACGGGCCTCGGAGACCTCCACCTGTAGGCGCAAAAATCGTGGTAGGGGGCACCTCCATCGCTGTCGGGTCGAGGATGAAGTATTTAGGACTCGTTCTCGACAGTCGGTGGGGGTTTGTGGAGCACTTTCGGCAACTGGCTCCGAAACTTTTAGCCTACGCCGGAATGCTCGCAAGGCTCCTCCCCAACAAAGGGGGACCGGGTAGTGCGTGCCGTCGCCTGTACGACGGAGTGTTGCGTTCGAAAGCACTGTACGGTGCGCCGATATGGGCAGATGCTCTGAGCGCTCAGAATATGGTCTTGCTGCGGCGCCCGCAGCGAGCCATAGCGCAAAGAGCGGCTCGGGCGTACTGTACGGTGTCGTACGAGGCGGCTTGCGCAATCGCAGCCAGTCTACCGTGGGATCTCGAGGCGGGGGTACTGTCGCAGGTTTACCGGCGAAGTACTCTGGTACGCAGGGGCGGGGGTTGGCCAACCATGGAGGAGATCGGAACTTGGAGAGCGCAAGCTCGCGACGTTCTCTTCGAAAGGTGGTCGACCCGACTAGAGGGGTCCGCGGTGGGGAAGGAACTGGTTTCGGCCATCCAACCCATTCTGCGGCCCTACGTCGAAAGGCGGCACGGGACTCTAACGTTCCACCTTACACAACTCTTAACGGGGCACGGCTGCTTCGGGAAGTACTTGTGGGAGGTGGTCGGCATCGAGCCGGAGCCTACGTGTCGCCACTGTAGCGGTGGGGCTGTGGACACGGCGGAGCATACGCGCGTCGTGTGCACGGCTTGGAGCGGGGAGCGTTCGGCTCTAGTAGGTAGGATAGGACAAGACCTCTCGCTGCCGGCCGTGGTTCGCGCCATGGTCGACAGCGAAGAGGGCTGGGCCGCCGTCGTCTCATTCGCTGAGACAGTCATGACGGCAAAACGAGAGACGCTCAGAGAGAGGGAGCGTAGCGGTTTGACGCTTCCTCCTCGTCGGCCCACAGCGTCGGGGCGGCGGCGTATGCAGTACGCCAGCCGCCTGGCCTTGGAAGGAGGATCGGGGGATCCACCGACCTAATAATGGCCCCGCGATGTGGCGCCCCTAGTGTTCAGGGGGCGCTAACATGTGACGTTACAGGGGAAGGGCACTGGCCCAACCCCTGGGAGTCGAGCCCGCTCGCTGGGCAACGCCGGCCGGATCGCAGTGAGCAAACGCCTGCCTATCCTGTGATCTGACCTGAAGGCGATGAAGTGGACATCGTGAGGTTTAGTGGGTATGCCCCGAAGAGGTGAGTCCCACATACGGCCTCCAGATACCCCCCATATCGGAGGTAGCATGCCTAATAGCATTCCTCACGTAAAAAAAAAAAAAAAAAAAAAAAAAAAAAAAAAAAAAAAAAGGTGTTCACTTTCATTTGTAGTGCTGATTTTTACGTCAATCACTCAATCAATTAGCCTCTTGCAGTCCACTGCTGGACATAGGTCTCTCCCATTGTACGCCATAGCACCCAATCCTCCGCCTTGTGCATCCAGTCTATCCCAGCTACCTGTTTCAGGTCTTCCGTCAATCTTGCTGGGGGACGTCCTACCTTCCGTTTACGTATGTGTTAGAAAATATTGTTAAAATTATGAACATTGCCAACATCGTTCCTTCGCGGGCAACTGTTACCAGAACCCTGGAAGCTCCCAAAAAAATTATTTTGTTGAGATGAAAGTTTGCCGCTTGTTATTACTTCCCAGTATTCGTTCCTTATCAGCGGCAATATCGAATGTGTATTTTTTCCCCAAAATTAACAAGTTCGATTCCTGGCTAGGAATATTGATTTTCAAAAATCCAAATGATGCAGTTTTACTTTACATCAAAATCGGGATGAGCGTGTGGATTGAAGGCCCAATTGTTAAAACTTTTTGAACATGTACTTAGGATTTAGTGAACATTCCCAAAGAATTGTGAAAGTTGGAATGAGAACTTGTGAAAGCCAAATAAACGAGTTATGGACTGTAAAGGTGGGTGTTCTCACATAGCGGATTGAGGGCCCACCTTTACAGCGTAAACTATGGACACTACAATAGTGTTGACGCCAAAGTCTAAGTTACTACCAAACAAAATTTGTGAATGCAAGATAATATCACAAAATCAGCGTGGTTCTTTGTATATCTTCATTCGAAATGGGGCTCTCAATTATCATACATGGAAAAGTTTATTACGCAAATTAAATGAAACCAATCAACTTACAGTCACTGTTTGAAATCTTTTATGCTGCGAGATACATTGAGAAAATTTGTGAAAGCCACAACAGGTCACCAATTTTAGTGGTTTGAACGTTATGAACTTATAAAAATTCGGGCCCTCAGTCCTCCACTTTTTTTTTGTTTTCCTTTTATTACACGTGACGTATGAAAGATAAGACAAACACAAAACTGACCCTTCTTGTGAAAAAAAATGTGCATCAAATTCAATATTGGACTACGAGAAAGCCTTCGACTTCATCCAGACCTCGGCAACGGTGTCGTTTCGACTGGCGATATATCGAAGTGCTGAGATGCCTGTATGAGGTTGCCTGTCACTTATTGCTTTGAGCGATAAGGCCGCCATTTGTACATTTATGTTGATTGAGTTTTGTAAATATACATATTCTGATTGGTGTAAAATAAAGTTTATATCAATCTATCTATCTATGAGACCGCTACTTTGTCCACCAGCTCTAAGACCAGAAGACGAACCCCGTAAACCTATAGCGTGGAGTGAGACAGTGGGATTTAATATCCCCCAAACTATTTACATCTTCAAGACTCTAAATTGGACTGGGTGGGGTAAACAAATGGTGAGTACATTTCGCATCTTCGGTTATCGTCAACGTTATCGTCGTAGTTGCGGAGCCGCTGAAGCAGTTGGGCGCAATGCTGCACAGCCTGAATGGCGCTTCTCGACGCGGAACAACTTCGAGAAAGAAGTCACCAAAAGGATCTAATTAGATTGGGCAGCATTTGTTAAACTACTAAAATCAACCAACGAGTTAGGGTTTTTAAACAGCCAGATTTATCGAGTAAATCAGTTCAAAAAACCTTTCTGCAAAGTTGTATCACAAAACGTTGTTATATTTGCACCAAAAAGCACAGAATGCGCTAACCTTATTATGTGAATTTTCTGTAGGAAAAAAAAAAGGACTGGTCCATTTCATTCATATATTCTCGAGCCTCGCTTTTTACTTGGAGGGTGTAATTTTGGCCAAGAATTGCTACGTGATCAGTGTGCGATACACAGTGCTCATCTCGAGTAGAACGCCTTAGATGTGATCGTAAGTAGATTGAAGGAAGCAGTGGAATGTAAAATAATATTCGAGGCTGATTTACCGCATTGGAAGTTAATTTAGTATAAATTGATAGGCACTCACCGTAAGCCAAGAATCGAGTTGGGGCGAAGTACTAATATATTATTTTCTCCCGGTTATTTGCCAACATATAGGTAATAGGTGACTATATTACAACAAATAAACGAAATATAATTATAGAATATAGTACAGCACATACTTTTGCTATACATATACACGCATAGAATAAGGTCTGCTAATTATTGCTAAATTTCAAGTTAGCAGACCCTAAATAGCTAAGAAATATTCAAATAATGTCCTATCTATCAGTGGAGTGTGGTTCAACCTGCTATAATTTGGAAGGTTGCTGGTACATTGGTTAGGCAGTCAATTCATAGTTAGATGTAGTTTTTTGAAGTGAAAACTTCTTCAGCGGCGTTTTGCACTTTTTTGTAATGGGTAAATAAGGTTAAACTCGCGTCAGTAAACACGTGACCTTATCGTAAGACAACAAAATAATATAGCGCTAATTTCACAATGTATTCAACAACCTTGGTGGCGCGTTCGTCTAATGAGTGGTCGTTGACTTCGTCAAGACTGAGATCGATTCCGACCGAGGCCCAAGGAACACTTTTTGTCATCATATAACTTTTTGTAATATTTATTCTATTTTGTGCCATAAATCGCTTGATATAAAATGGAAATTAAACAAAATGCATCTATTAATGAAAAAAGTGACGAAGAAATAGCGAAATAAAATGAGTGAGTACTTTATAAATATATTAGCGATGATGGCTCTGGTAATAATGATGGTTAAAAAGTCGTTGAAATTATGGATGGAAGTTGATTTTTCTGAGAGATAAACTTTTTAATGTAAAATAATTGTATGTAGTTCTGAAGTGTTAAATTTTTAATGTATTATAAATTGTCATGTGTGTATACGATAGCGCAATAAATGAATATTGTATGTTACTACATAAATTATAGTACTTTTATACTGATAATCAAAGCAATTCGTGCAAAATTATTCCCTAACCATTCCAAAATATAAAAAATGCACAACGTTAATATTCAAGTTTTCACTTCTGCCGGCACTCCCGGAGTGCAACCCGTCGGTTTTTTTTCTATTCGACAGGTCAGATTTAAAATCTACCGTATGTTTGCTTGCAATGGGTTGAGTAGAACAGGACCAAAAACGGATAACCGACCTCCATGCGGGTGGGGCCGTGGATTTCAGCTATTTCCTTTTATAACGCCTGCATGGTAGTTTAGGACATTACACCCGCCATCCGGATGCACACCATAATAATAGGTCTTTAACCTATGAAATTGCCGAAATTTTCTGACAAATTCATGAGTTCGTTATTCCTGTAATTTAATAGGTATTTCCATTATTTATATTTTGTTTGAAAGTTGATTTCAAGATTTTACAACTCTGTATTAAATTTTGTTTTAATTGGCCGCTTGATAAATTATTTCGATCTTCAAAAACAGTACTTCCTAAATGCTATCCATTTTGATGATAAATTTCGTATTACTTAAGAGCTGTCACTTTTCAAAAATGTAATAAAAGATGCTGTTTGTTAGCTTAATGTTGTCTCATTCATACACAAAAAAAAAATTAAATTTGGATTTGTCATTCCTAAAAAAAATGCAAAAATGTTAGTACTGAAAATTGGGTCTCCTCCAATTTCTTCAAGAAAAACGTCAATTTCATATGTAACGACCCAATATACTATCTACGTTACTTAGGCCCGAGACCGGGTTTACCTTCTTTTTTAAATACAAGTGCCTAACCGACCCTTTAATAATAACTGTAATTATTCCAACTAAGCTTAATTGTTTGTGTTAGGACTGACTGAGTGTGTTCATGTCGACAGTGTAACCTGAGTTCGAACCCGCGACTTCTCAATTGCATGTCCAACGCCCTTGCCACTAGGATTCAGTGTATCTCTAAGTATTTATACTCGGGTTCCTATTGCATTGCTAATGCGGTGGTGAGTATAAATATAATGTTTAATAATATTTTTTTATACTACTTATGTGGCAGGCAAACACACAACCCATCTGTTGGGAAGCGGTTAGCTCAGCCTATGGACGTGTGCAACACCAGGGGCGTCACATTCGCGCTGCTGATTCAGGGAGATCATTCCGCAGCCTGAAAGTGCGCGGAATGAAGTGCCTTTTATACCATACTGTACGTAACGTGTGAGGATGAATTCCCGGTATAGATGGATAGAATGTGACCGTGGGCATCATATTCATCATATCAAACAATTCTTCTGGACACACACCATTGTATGGGCGGTAGAACACGTACAGAGAAAAATTTTCATAAATGTTAATTTGTAGTATGAAGAAACAATTGTTTTTCATTTTGCTCCTATCTTATATTGTGTCAATGATTTGTGCAATTCTTCAATATAAAATTTATATAAGTAACGTGATGAAAATAGTTTGCGAAATAAACGGCCTTGTGTTGAACTTCGTCTGCAGCGATGCGATGACCTCGCCGTTAGACATATCGATTTAACTTTGAAATAAACACATTCATGGTCATTGCTTTCACTGAATAAATCTGAAAAAAGTTGATGTGCAGCAAAATTTGAAAAAGATATATTAAAGTGTCATTTTGTTTTATCTCTAATTTGTCAGAAAATAAATTGTCTATGTTAAAAACTTAGTCGACTTCTTGGCATAAAACACTCAGATACCATTAAATAATACAAATTTAAAAGTCGAAACAACACACGACGTCAAAATTCCAATAAACATGTGAGCACAAAAATAATTTACACTAACCAGACCAAAAAAATAGCAGTGATGCAGTTACTACACGAAAAGAAAGCGCTCCTAATGACGGTGAGGGATATCAACATGAGCACGAACTTGAACGTGGACCATTCTGACAATATGGAGGTGAAGGAGAAGAGGTCATCCGATGCTTCATTACTGGTGATGAACCCGGTGGCGAGCGGCGACAATGTGACTACGGGACTGAACTCAACTCATAAGCTCAAGGAGGAACTGCCAGCGCTTGTGCCATGTTGCGAAGGGAGAGAATTACAAGTAGGTATTTGAAAGATGACATTACATGACTCCCGTAAAACGGGGTTATTAGGTTCCTATTTACCCCATTTTAGCCGATACGCAACAGATACGCCTGAAGCACTGATTCTATAAAATACTTTATTTTAGGTATCGTTTAAACGAGGTTAGTAGAAATTAAGGTGTGATGGTCATTAAAAATAAGCCAATTTCTTCAAAACAATTGCAAGTTGGTTACATGTCTAAACTAAAATAATCATAGTTTTCTGTAAGTAAATTTATGCGACCATTTTCTTTCTATTCACCCTTAATAAAAACAATGGTTTATAGTAGTACGCGCGATGTACCTACCTACGAAGGTACCTCCTGATATTTAAAACAAGTAACAACCCGAACACTTAATAATATCCTAACACCTACCTTTCTATATAATTAGATCAATATCAGATCATACCGGCTTTTAAACTTGTAATTGAAAAAGATATCAAAACTGTCAGGTAGGTAAAGCTATTTCCTGTGGTGGTAGCCTTAAGGCTGATTGATTATTCAGCGCATCAAGAGTTTGTATTGTTTCTGACAAGTGTGAAATCACAGATTATAGGCTCATAAGAAATTTTCCTCGTAACACTTAGGTAAAGCTTATAATACTATATTTAAGTTATTTTCTAATAAAAATGTTTGTTATTTATAGTTTGTTATTTGTATGGTCTGTATTGTATGCCCTGTCGTTCGAATTTTTCGATTGCGATGAAACTTGGCTATGCTATAGCTTGCATTTGCGTAAAGGTTATTGACATATAAATCTTAAAGCTTTCACGGCCTGCGTTGCATGTACAATATACTGCTTCCGGGCTATTTGGCCGTGGTCCATAGGAAACTTGTGTTCCAAACGTTTCGTCGATCACTGCGGTCGACATCTTCAGTGGTACAGGTCCGGACGCCGGACGATTGGAACACAAGTTTCCTATTGACCACGGCCAAACAACCCTGAAGCAGTATATTCTACACGGTTATAGACATAGTTTAGATTCGTGGGTAGCACTGCAACTAGATCAACTTATAGGTCTTTACGAAATGTTCACATGCGAAGCCAATACGGGTCAAATAGGGGTTAATCAATTAAGGCGTGTGCGGCCAGGTGTATCGCTTTGATATGATCACGGTTTTCGTATCAAATTCCATCCCTTGGAATTGACACTGCCACCCCCGAAAGATCGGTCTAATGAAAGTAATCTCGTTTTTTGAACTGCAATAAAAGCCATCATACTAATGAGGTCCACAAACTCTGAATAATCAGGACCAATATGTCGCCACTACGCCAAATTAAAAAATAGGCCTTGTGGAATTGCTTTTATTATTAAAGCCGAAAATATAGGACAGCGATCAATTACGAAACCTCACACTACACAATTATGAGAACAAATTAAATTATACCAGAGAGCAAAATTTCCATTCAAAAATACGAATGCCATTTATACAATTCGCGAATATACTAAGAGTTTGATGAGTACTAAGTAATAACTATAGGTAATTTATCTATTAATTTGAGTGAATGGTTTGGTCCACCAGGTTGAGACTGACACCTTGTCTTGATTACTCTATGAATAACATGGTACAGTTATGGCCTAATTAATTTGGCACGTCGCACGGTGTTGCCGAGGGCGGACAAAAACCAAATTTTAAAGTTGAAGGTTCATAAACAACAATTACTAGACTTACAAATAAAATAACTAAAAATAAAACAATAAAAGTATGTTATAGGAATCCAAAATTATGTAATAAAAATGACAAGATATCACTTGTCAAAGTACGTTCTCGATAAATACGTTTTCAAGAAGTGAAAACTCAATATAATTCAAGCCAATACAGTATTAATATTTATAGCTGTTTGCATAATTATTAAGTTGTATTTTGAAGTTCAAGGTATATTGCCTTTTAGATAGACTATTTTTTTAAATATAGAGAATTTATATACGGACAGTTTCAATTAAAAACTAAAAATACGACTGAAATGGATATTCACAAAGCTTTAAGTGAGTGTTTCGCACAGAATTATAAATATTATATTAAATTATATATTTAATATTAAAAAATTTATTAACACGAATCTTCTCTAAACCATATCTTTAAATATAAAAATTACGTGTCACGTTGTTTCTCCGCGATGGACTCCTAAACTACTGAACAGATTTTAATTTTGATTTGCACACCGTGTGCAATTTAATAAAATCAGTATCATTATAAATCCAACAAAGTGCTGAATTACATATTTTTTCAAAACTCCTTTAATATGGGTATAAAATGATGAGGCTTGACTAGCAGAATACTGTACACTACGACAAATTTAAAATCGACCGACCGAATTCGAAACCGACGAAAAGGAAAACTAGAAAATAGAATTATGTATTTTTTATAGTTAAACAGTATCCACATAATTATCTTGTTTTCAATAAAATGATTGAAAAGAAGATAATTTTCTTTACTAATTTTCTTAAATTTTTTTCTCAACTAATTTATTAAACCTGCTAATATTATACACCTATCTAAAAGATTGTGTGTATATATATTATGTAACTATGTTTTGTTACGAGGGTCAAACTGAAAGTTCTTAGAAAATCAAAAACTGATTACATTAGCCAGTTATTAGTTTTATTATATCTTTTCAAAATATTGTCCATTCACGTCAATACATCGCTGCATGCGATGGAACCACTGGGAAAAGCACTTTGCCCACTCGTCCTTAGGGGTCTCTTCAATGGCATCGCGATACGCAGCCACCGCTTCTTCAGCATTCATAAACCGCTTTCCTTTAAGTTTTTCTTTAATTTTTGGAAATAAATAAAAATCACAAGGCGCGAGGTCGGGGCTATACGGCGGGTGACCCAGTAATTCAACGTTTGATGTCGCCAAATAGTCGATCGTTCGCTTGGCGGTGTGCGACGAGGCGTTGTCGTGGTGAAGGAGGATCCTACTGCGAGGTCGTTTCTCTCGAACTTTTTCCAAGACAAGTGGCAAACAATTGGTAGTGTACCATTCTGCAGAAACTGTTTTTTGATCCTCTAACACAATTGTTACGAAATGACCTATCCTTCCAAAGAACGAGGCCACCATTTTTTTTCCCGCACTTCGATCTCTCTTCACTTTAGTTGGCAACTCCTCGAAAGGAAACACCCACTGAGCAGATTGTCTTTTGGTTTCAGGATCATAACAGTAAATCCAGCTTTCGTCACCTGTTAGTATGTCGAACACAGCATTAGAGTCACCTCCGTTAAATCTTTCAATCATTTTACGGCACCAATCCACACGATGGAGTTTTTGAGCCTCAGTCAAATTTTGAGGTATCCACCGGGCGCAAAGCTTCCTGACCGCTAAATGTTCGTGGAGGATTTTGTGCACTTGACTCATACCGATGCCTAAGCTTGTCCGAATCTGCTGATAGGTCACTCTTTTGTCAGTCTCTATCATACGCCGCACAACACAGATGTTATTTTCAGTCGTCGCCGTAGAAGGCCGTCCCTCACGTAAATCATCAGTGAGATTAGTGCGACCACGTTTAAACTCATTAAACCAGTTGTAAACAGTCGCACGAGATGGGGCTTCATCGTGAAAGGCCAATCGTAGTCTATCATAACTTTCTTGTTGACTTAAATGACATCGAAAGTCATAAAAAATCATAGCACGAAAATTTTCTCGTGTTAAATTCATGTTAACGTGACACAGACAATTTTCAATTTGCCGCCAAATCGTAAAACAAATGATAATCGAATGAAATAAATACTCAGTAATATTGGCAAAGAGTTCTATTTTCAAATTTTAGAATTATTTTTTTATTATATTGTTTATAAGTGGCCAGTTCTAAGAACTTTCAGTTTGACCCTCGTATTCTATTATAGAATTAAGATGAAACTTAATACATAGATAGTTTAGAAACTGGAATTGGCTACTTTTTAATTTTTTATCCTGTTTAACGCCTTAATTATTAGTTTTCATACAATGTATGGGAATCTGCCAGATTTATTGACATTTATGATTTTAGCTTTGCTTCCTTGAGGAGTGGCGTGATGATATATAACCTATGCACTCACAAAGAATGTGGCTTTCTATTGGTAACAGAATTTTCAAAATTGGTTCAGTAGATCTAACGATTAGGTACAAAGTTAACAAACTCACAACATCACAAACTTTACCCCTTTCCAATATTATCTAGTACCTATAGATATATATTAAGCATAATAGCATAACAAACAGTTTAGTTTTAAAAATACTTCATGACCCAAAACCATTAGCAAATATTAGTGATAAATGCGAATTTGTCTCAGATAAATGAAGACCTGGTTCGCAGCGGACTCTCTGCAATATCCGTGAAACACGACAGCGTGATACAGTGTTTGAGCATGTCACGCGCTTGTGAGAGGATGCAAGTACCACCCGGTCTAGTTAAGGTAAGAAGCGGCTCTTCCACCGTAATCATGACATTTACAAGGAATAGGTACCCACTTATTAACTGCTAAGTGCTAACCGAGTAGGTTAGCATTGCATTGCATAACATTGCAAAGTTAAGCAATACCTAGTAGCCAGGTCAGTCTTACACAGGATGGGTGACCATTCCTAATACAGTGTGAGTACAGAGACTACCGGCTTTGCTCTCCGAGGCACGGAGGGGCCTAGCCTCGGATAGTAAAGCCGGTAGTCTCGATTGCCATCGGAACATTTGGGGCACATGTTTATGTAGCTAGTTGGAGCCCTATAAAGTCCGACAACCCGTTATAAGTACAGAACTTGTATATCGCCGTTGTGGAGGTCAGATAGCAGTCACTTCAAGGAAAAAGAAGCGTCGGTAGCTTAGTGGTTAAGGAGTCAACCTTACGATCGAGAGGTCCCGGGTTCTTATCCTGGCCATTACACTACCGACGTGAACCCACTCCTAACACAAGCAATTTAGCTTAGATGGAGGGGTTAGGGGGGATATTAGTAATTTCGGTTACTAATATTCTTTAAAAAAAAAAAAAACATAAAAAAATCGAAGTTGTCTCATTTTCCTGTTCTCCATACTTCTCTTTGCTTAGTCTATACGCAGGGTGTGTGCATATGCCACGGTAATCACGCACCATGAGGTGGATAGAAAGTATAGTAGCAGTATAAAATAACAATTGGTTATATTTTAGCATAGAAACTCTTTCCGGAGCCTACACAGGCCTGACCTGAAGCGTGTTCCGTATCTGCGTCGTATGACACCCGATGAACTTGAGACTTTGTTCCGTGGTTATGCTGACTTACCGGGAAGAGGTATCTTGAAGTCTGGTAAAGTATATTCATTGCAATATATACCTAGGTACTCAATTACTCCGAGGGGGCCATCTCGAAATCGGAGATGGGCCAGGGGCAGTCTGGGTGCGAGCGAAATGCTTTATGGGCAAGAAGTCTGAAGACCCGAGATGGCGGGCGGTTTTAGTCGGTTCAAGCCCGACATAAGCACCCGAATTTCCGCATGAAAAAAAAGAAACTCAATACGTATTAAAGTGTCAACCATTCGTTACGGAGACAAAAGAGGAAGTTTCCTTTAATCTCATTAATATCACCAAACTTTCATATATTATGACCAATCATGTCACACGAAACAGACGTAGTTGGTTAAAATTTTAAATAGCCAATCGCGTAGCTAACAAGCCTAACCAATTGCGTTGCGAAATATACTGAACATCTCTACAGCATTGTGACAAACGAGAGCTGAAGGGCCCTCCGTGAGTTTTAACAGACTTCAAAAAGGAGGAGGTTTTATGTTCGTGTATATCTATTTAATTTATTCCGGAGCTTAAACAGAACGCATCAGTTGTTAAACGAGTGTTTTGACAAGCCCTATAAAATCCAATAGGTACGTAGGTACCTATAGTGTTGAACCAGTAAACTTTAGAGTCTATGATTGTTTACGTGCCAACATCACCCCGTCGGTGCCAACGATGGGATGGGCGTGTCGGAATCGGACCGACTAAAACTACACGGTGTCCTCCCCAAGTGTCCATTGCCGGGCACCCCCGGTAAGCCCTCGAAAGTACTTAGCTTTAACACTTCAACTCAAAAGACAATAAGAAGAACTAAGTCTTTAATACGCCAGTTTTACAATGCTATCACTTTGGCAGTATTGTTTATTTTTTGCAGACAAACGAGACGAAATAATGAAAGTTTTACTGCCACCCGACGAAAATGGTCGCGGAAAAGAACTACTAGTTCAAAATGAAACCTGCAACCAAGAGGGTTTGTATATCTAATGTTAACGATATTTTTGCGGTGATATCGTCAGCGCCACCTAGTTAAATCAAGCGGAACCACTGATCCTGCATCGCGTAAAAAAAGTTCTCACGAGTCCCTAAAAATGTTACTGAGAACCTTTTCAAATCCCAATATCCACCGACAGAATACGGCTCGTCTGGCATGATCACTCTTAGGCTACTGCAGAATCTTTCTCACAGAACGTTCCTCTGCAGTGTTTTGTGTATTTTATGTATATAATGTCCCATTCGAACACAAAGGAGATTGCTCTTCAAAGTTTTATAGTCCCAAGCGACTACAATATGGGGTTCTTCAAGTTAGGCATTAGGTTTTTACAGGGTTACAGGTGTTGCACTCGTCCATAGGCAGCGGAAACCGCTTTTCATCAGGTAGACGTGTACTCCTCTACCGCCTAAGTGGTATAAAAAAATGAATCGCTCAACATAGCTTGCTTTTGTCGAAAGCTCTCCCGCCATAATACTTTTTACTTACTTTTTCGTTTTGCCATTCTGTGCTATTGGATTTTGGGTTTACCTTTGACTTTTGCTATCGTAGGGACGGACTAACATAGGGTGATTACCCCCACCTCTATTATTTTTATAGAATGATCAACAAATCTTGAAGACTATAAACATAACTTCACGCCTGTATCCCCGAAGGGGTAGGCAGAGGTGTATTACACACACACACCCACGATTCGCCAGTTATGTTTAGGTCCCAATGTAATAGGGGTGAGCCTATTGCCATCTACCGAGCATATTACTAAAGCGAGCGATAATTAAGATTTTTTTAATACACGTTATATGTGTATTAAAAAAATGATACGAATGTAACGAAATCGATTTATGAGCTTAATATTTACGTAAATTAAGCATGCACATTTTTACTTTATTACTTAGGATATTGATAGAAACTAATTAGTATGAAAGTAGGTACGGACAAACATATATAGGGTGCCTCCTCAATTCTTTTTATAGAATGATTAACGAATCTTTAAAACTACACAGATATTAGTAATTTATTTATCTGTAGGTAATGGCCCAATCTCCCTTCACCCAATTCTGGAGACTCGTTCGGGGGCAGAAGATGTACCGGCGGGCATGCGGCTACATGGCACCCGTGCGAGGCTCTACACGTCTGTGCTGGCGGGCGCTAAAGCCGGGGACCAATTAGAGTGAGTCATTTCTATACTATACAGTATATCGTTATAAAAAAAATACCGAAAGAGGATCGTTTTCCGTAGGTCTGGTCAGCGTCAAAAGTAGATAGTCAATTTCAGATTATCAAGATTCGTTTTAGAGCAATGTAATTTGAAATTTCTTAGTAAAATGCTGTTTAACTAATCAGTCAGCTATGGTTAAATTTTTCAAAATTTTAATTGAGACAATGTATAATTTCCATTTGTATTTTTTGACGCTGACTCTGCATCACTTTTCTTTTTGTTGTTCTTTATAGGCAAACATAAAGGCTGGCTACTGAGACATATAATAATAAACTATGTAGAGACAAATTATGCTTTACAACAGCGAGCGGAATCTATCCTTTTCTTTCACGTGCAATAATGTAAGACTTGTCTCTATTCATTTAATTTATTCGGGTTCGATTCCCGCTCAGTGCAAATATTTGTGTGCATGCATATGAATATTTGGATTGATCTGGGTGTTTCTAGGTATATGTAAGTATTTACAAAAAAAAACTAGGCATGTTTATCTGCATTCGAGAACCCATAACACAAGTTAAGCTATGCTTACTTTTCGTCTAGATAGCGCTTTGTACAATGTGTCAGAATATTTATTATTATTCCCATGGATCTAGGTCCCTCCGAGTTTGGAAGAAGCGGCACGATAGCCCTGGCGAGGTGGGCTACAGCCACCCGGGACTATAGGGCCAATATTGGCAGAGGAACCGCCAGACTATTATTATACCCATTCAGCTAGGTCACGTCTCCCACCAAAGTTTGGGAGAGGTTGCAAGATAACCCTGGCAATAGTCGGCCGGGACGTTAGGGTAATTGGCAGAGGAACCACCGGACTATTCGGCGCATTTTCGAGCAAGACAGCTTCCTGCATCTTTCGGCCGCCACCGACTTTCCGCTGATCCCGAGTCTCTCAAGATGGAATAAGAGCCTCTTTGGGATCAAACCATTGGCTGATATGACATTATTATTCTTTATCCAGCATTTAAAAAAGATGATTTTTTCAGTGGCACTTCAGCGAATGAAGATTTCGACACTCACGTACTGGACGTTTCAGTGCCGGATGAAGAAGTTCAACTGAACGAAGAATTACAAATTATCCTACCCCCCAGATACGACGACGTCACCGCAGACTCTTCCAATACTACTACGACAGCTGAATACAGCACAAGTTAACACTTATTTTGTAGAAGATAGTGTATAAAAATGATATTAATGAAGTTTCACATTAATAACGATATAGGCTACAATGCACGTCGCAAAATGGCGAAGCTAATACGTAAAAAGCTTTGCAAGATAGCCATGTACATGGATTGGATATTCAGCGACATTGTCAAAAAAAACTAACTGTAACTAATATTTTGGAATTAAAGTTTATACAATACTTTTAAAGTGTATTTTCTTCGTGTCACCCGTTGTCCGATCGAGAAAAGGATTTTTTTTTCCTGTAGGTCGACAATGAGTACCGTGAAACGAATTGGGTGAACAGAGATCGAGGTGTGAATACTTTGGTATTTGATTTTTTTTGATAATTTCGTTTACAAAATTTCAAATAACTAGCCAAATATTTGTTGAATCTTCTGTTCATTATTAAGTACCTAAACTGTCCATTCGTTTATTTTCTTTTTGACAGATCCTGTGGAAACTTGTACGAGCGTCTTTTTTACAATATGTATGGATTATTTTATAAAAATATGACGCTCACGTACAAGGTTATAGTGTACCGAAAACTTAGTGAAGTGCCCTGTGTATAACAAACAGACACAGACTATAAAACAGATCTTGACATAAATGATAAATCGATTAATTGTCTTCAAATCGGTTATATGTAAATTGATTTATTTTCTTTTCGACAGCTGCCTTAGATTGTAAGTATGCACGTGTTAGTGAAATTTAATTTTAAAACGCATAGTTAATAACGTCTACGTCAAGTTTAAATCAAGAGTTATGAACAAATATACTTGGAACATCACATATATTTATTTAACAAACTAGCTAGGTTATTCGGTATACAAATTAAACAAGTAAATTTATTAATATTATTTATTACATGATTCATCAGACTCTTCTTCATAAGTTACACTAGACTCGTCAGTTGAGTCCTCTGTTACACGAATAATCAATTCTTGTTCTATTATATTGTCAATTGCAACATCTCGATCCCAATCAGATATTATTATTTTTCTTGTTCTCTCCACGACACTGGCCCAGTTTTCAGGAGTCACATCACCACACGCACTATTTAATAATTGCATCATTTTATTCGCTGTAAACGGCGGCGTTGTGTTGTTTCTTGCTGCCTTCCCTTTGATTTGTGCCCATATTAATTCGATGGCATTGTACTGACAGTGATACGGTGGGATTCTAATAACAGTATGTCCATATTCAGCTGCCATTTCATCGACGACGTATCTTTTAGGTTGACGTTTCGAATTTAAAATTCTTATTAGTTCTGCTTTCAATAATGAATTAGTCACATCCTCGCCATTATCACGAAGCCAGTTAATAATCTCGTCTTTGGTATTAGATTGTGTTGGATTTTTATTTATTTGCCGTGAATGATAGGGCGCGTTATCCATAAATATAATTGAAGGTTCTTCTAGTAATGTCAACATTTCCCTGAACCAATTTTCATATACTTCTAAATTTATCTCTTCATGATAGTCGCCAGATTTTTTGGATTTGAAAGTGAGTAGAGCATCTGATACAAATCCTTTTGCACTGCCTGCGTGGCAAATTATCAGGCGTTCGCCCTTGCCTATAGGTACAGCCGAAGTAGATGCTGCAGTGTCGTCCGTCCACGATTTCGATATAGTATGATTAGCATTGAGCCAAGTCTCGTCGGTGAAAACCACATTCGACCAGTCTTCGATTTGTTTAGCTTTTCTTAGGAAGTCACATCGAGACAGCGCTATGTCGTGGCGTTCCAATAAGATTTTTCTCTTATCAGACTTTTTGAAATAAAATCCAATTTGTCTCAGCACTTTAGCTAGCGACGATTTTTGGCCACGAAAAAAACCACTATGGTTAACAACAATATGGCGTCGCCGGGTCAGTGACGCAATGTGTTATGATATTGCTAGTGATAACCTGTTTATAATGCGCTTATAGCTTATATTTTTTATATGTATAAATAGTATAATTTTATTGATTTATTATTTATTTATTTCTTATATAATTTTTAAAAACCTGATAAATGCTAGTTAAGATGAAGTGGGAACACGCGCATCGCGTTTGTGAGGGGGTGAGGTATGAAGTGCGGCGGGAGCATGCGCGGGGCAACCATCTTCCCCCCGCGTTTTATGTTCGCGGACCATAAGGCTCACCGTACACTTGACCGGCTATCGGTATTGTCTTTTACGAATACCAATTTTTTTTTTCATCAGTATGAGTTGACGTGAAATTGAGGGTCAACGTACATTTGATCGGGTATCGGTAATATCGGTATTGTTATGTAAAGATACCAATTTATTTTTCACCAGTATGAGTAGAAGTGAAATGATCACCGTATATTTGTACGTACGTAACAGCCTCTGTAGCGTGGTCGGGCGAGCGCCAGCTTACGATGCAGGAGGTTACGGGTACGATTCCCGCTGGGACCAAATATTTGTGTGGACTACAAATATTTGTTTCTGGTCTTTAATACGCGTTTCTATATGTATGATAAGTATGTAATTTACACAAGAAAAGTAATTCTGACTTTTTTTTTTATATAAATTAATTAGACCATCTTCACACTATAAGAAAATTTGTTGTGTCCGATTAGAAATGTCTGATCAGATATTTCTTATAATGTGAATGCATCCAGGAAAATTCTTGTCTTCCGCAAGTCGTCGAAAGTCAGTTGATTGCCACAAGTTTTGGGTTCAATTTCATACAAACCAATGTAGGTATAGCGGACTAAAAAATCTAAGTTATCTATATATTTTAATGCTTTTATTTCAATTTTTTCTAGAACGTAAAAAGGGAGTTAAAAAAAACAAGTGACACTTAGATCTATTGAAAAAGTTTAATATATATAAAATAATCCCGTAGTAAATTTAAATGACTGTAGTTGCATTTAAATACAAATTCATGCTACATTTCTTTTAATTGTTTCAAAAAATAGCCGATGTCCACTATTCTCCTGCCAGTCATTTCCTCAAAGTTCGATGTATCTTCAGGAAGATGACAAGTTCACAGTCAATATTATCTATGGACCTGAAAGGTAAAAATGCATATTACAAATCTCTCAATGATTATTTAATTACTATGTTGTATGTACTAATAACTATGTATGTACTAATAACTATACTAGGAATTCAGTACAGGATGTGACTGAAATAAATTGAGCTGAGCGAGCAGGACTCTTACTTGAAAATAAGACGTCTTACTACGGTCGCGCGCTTAGCTAAGGCCGCGCGCTCGTGAAACTGTTTTTCGTTGATTATTCCTCAATGGTACATCGGCCATGAACCATCTTCAAAACACTTCTCAATGTCCACACCAGCACCACAGTAAATTTGATCAAGATCGCGAGAGTGGTTACGGAGGAGTTCAGCTACCAACGAATGAATATAAATAATGAATATAAGTTGTAAAATAAATAGCTTTGACACTCACTGTAATGGAGTTTCTGAACGTAAGGCATTAGAAGTGGCTGATAATAGGTCAGCATACACAGGAGTCAGTTCCGTTGGTGCACTTTGGTCTAGTAATGATTGAGTTCTGCAATGTAAGGGGGTACTTATTATCATTTCTTAAAAAAATAATTACTTCATAATGTTTATTCCCACTCGACAACTGCAATTTATAATTTGATAAATGGTTATGCCTTACGCTGTTAAATGTACAATAGACGTAGATGACACCTGAACAGGAGTCTCTGAACTCAATTTTTTCGAATTTGTTTGCTCAGCCAATGCTCGTAATCTGCAAAACAGTAAGTCTTCAATTTTTTTTTTCAGTTTATCAAACATAAGTAATTTCCAAATACCTATTCTAATCACCATAACAAAAGCTTCACGTATATACCCTTAAACCATTTTCACACTATAAGAATTTTTTCTTGTCAGACACAAGAAATCCAGTTAAATTGGTGGTTGTATGAGACCGTGCACATTACAAGAAATTCTTTTTGATGTCCGATAAGACACAAGAATTCTAATCTAGAAACGTCATCTTCTCAACTATCCTTCGTGAAGGATTGGTCTTGACTCCCACTGTTCCTGGTTCCCACCGTTCCTGGCGGGTCCAGGAGTCAGGAATATTTGGTGCAATAATTTACTATCACTAACTATTATTTTATATATCGTCGTTCGGCATTCATTACCGCGAATGTAAATTTCGGCTACTTTTGAGGAGAGGCAAAAAATCGATTTAAATAAAACATATGGATAATTATGCATTATATAGTTAATATTGTGCATTATGAATGCCTCAATTTGTTGCTAATTCTAGAAAATAAGATGATAGGATGTTATATTTACATTTATGGCACATTTGCGGTATTAACCTTATAGATTTAGTCAAGAGTGTTACAATCGCGGTTTCTGATTTGTAAAATTGGTCATTTTATTGTGATATTCGCTGTTTTGACTGAACTTATATGAAATAAAAAACTCCTTAAATTGGAATTGTCCTTCCATTTATTTAGCTATTAAAGTAATCAGTCTCAAAAAATTATGAGTAAAATATTACGCATAGCTTATAAATTGCCAGTCTTAGATACTTATATTATAATCACAATTCATAACTCAACGTTACATAACTCTTTTAGTTAAAACCAAAATAAATTTGTATCTATCCAATAACGTACTGTCCACTCTTTGATTCCTAATGTATTTAAAAACATAATCCGACAAACACGAATTCTACTTTGCTTAGCAGATAAATTATAGCTTTTAGTTGCTGCTTTTCTTGAATTATGATCATCATTTTCTTTCTGCGACCAGGTAACTTAACGTCTATCATAGATTTAACATAAGCCTTCTTTTTTACCCAATCCATGTCCCAAAATTGTTTAAAAATTTCTTTTCTATCATCTTCTGTAATTTCTTTGCATTTTAAACCTCCTTTCAAACATATATTCGAATTACATCGTATCTTCAAAACTCTTTTCTCTCTCTCGACGTCTTGAAACCATTTATTTCCTTCTTTTCTGTGGCTTTCCTTCCATTCGTTTCTTCTTTTCAATAGAACGTTTCGGCATTGATTTATCTTTTATCAAGTTAGTGTTATCATTAGAAGAGTTAATAGCATTATTGTTTGTATTTATTATGTTTGAGAGATTTTGTAATGGGATATCTATCGCAACATCAGCATCAACGTCAGTAGTATTGGGTGGTGAATTGGGTAAATCTGCGGTTCTGCCATCATCATAGTGTGGCGGTGTGCTGTCAAGGCCTGATGTTAGCAGAATTAAATTTTTATCTGGATCTTGTTCTGGGTTTAGGCAATCTCCTAAAACCGGTGGTATGGGTTCTGGGATATTGTCGGTATTAGTACTCAAATCATTGTGAGGTAAGGCAAAGGGTGGTTCTGCTGTGACATTGTTACAACCGGGCAAGGTTTCTAGGCAAGATTGAGAAAAACTTGGATTACAGGAGACGTAGTTTTCAAGATTTTGTAACTCTGGTAAGTGTTCTTGATTAGAATATGACGCTAAATAATAATCCGTAACGTCATTATTAAAATCGTCATCCACGCGTACGTTTTGTTTTGAGGGTCTGGAAACAGTGACGGATGAAACAGGTAGGTCCAACATAGACAGTAATTTGTGGGTTCGTGGATTTTTCAGACGGGCCCTATCTAACAAGGGCCTACTAAATCCCATTTCCCTTATAAATTCCTCATCTGAAGAAGATTCTGCCAGATTTTCCATGTTTCTACAAAAATAATTAAATATAATTAAATATCACTTAAAGTTTCGAAATGAATGTAAAAGCCGCGAACGTAAAAATATAGAAACAGAAAATGGTCAAATCAAAACCGCGATTGTTACATCGAGTATTTAAGTCGATATTACGGAATTGTTATTGTAATGTAGTAAAAAACAATACTACCTCATCAATCTACATACTTAAAAGTATCTAAAACTCATAATTTAATTGAAAAAGTAACGAAATACCGTATAAAAAACTTACATTCGAACTTGGCCCGCACCTTACTCCTTCGACGACTATGGCGGCACTGGCACGATCGCGGTAATGCACGAGCGAGACGGACATTGTCACGTTCGCGGTAATACTTAAAGCGCATTTAATTGATATTGTTGACCTTTTTGGCCATATTTTATATACACGATTGCGTTTTTGATTGTATATTATTGAATAGACAAATAAAAAAAAAAAGTATTTTTTTCACATTCGCGGTACTGAATGCCGATCGACGATATATTAAACTTTTTCAATAGATCACTTTAAATTTCTTATAATGTGAAGATGGTCTTGTCATTCCCACTCATACTGAAAAAATTAAATGGTATCGACACAAAACAATGCCGATATCCGGTCAAGTGTACGGTGACCTTTATTAGCATTCCCACTCGCACTAAGAAAATAACAAATATAATTATGTGGTACGTTGATACTCACTGAGATAGATTGTTTTGGGCGATCCTGCTTTTCCGCTAACGGGATATTTTCCTTCCTCTGAGGCTTTTATTGCCCATTTTACATCAAAATGCAATCACTAGCGAGCGAGCGAGCGCGACGAAGCAGTACGTGTCTACACGCGGCGAGGCCCCGCGGCCGACTGAGCTCGCACGCGAGCGCTATGTTTTATATAGTTAAAATAATTAACTTCTATTTAAGAGAAAACCATCTGTACTACCATATGGGATTTGATGTAAGGTTTATGAAAATATAAATTTTGCACTTGTTTTATCTTTACAATCGCCATAAAATTGTAAAATTCTAACAAAATTACGATTTTTTCCGATATTCACTATTTTTTTCTATCGAGGCAAATCACTCTAATCGTGTTTCGAATTGTATAACAATACAAAGCATTTCTTTACCTTTACGACGGTAGGAATATCATTTCATGCATTTTAGCGTTTGATACCCAAAAACTGTTTCTAAGACACCTCCTTTACGCTTCTGGACTTACCACTTCGTCTTAATAATTATATTAAATTATGTCGATGTATTAAATCGATTGAAAGTTGTTCTTAAATAAAATCGATAATTATTTTGAATGGAATCGGTAACGTACGAGGACGTCACTAATTTCGAACTGTCTCAAACTGTCAAAAAGAAAATAAACGAATGGACAGATTATACATTGTAATCGTGCATAGTTTCACTTACAAGAAAGAAATCTGACCATTTTTTCCCGGTAGGTAACTTTCCTATAATGACCACTTCCCTGAATGATCAATACCTGTCATTTCAAGAAAGTAGTCGCCACCAGCAACAAGTGCCCTTTCCCTACCGACTCGTAGTCACACCTTGTTTGCAATAGTACCCTTATGTAGGTACAGTTTAGGTTTAACCTTTCATAGGCGCGAAGTAGCTGTGAAACGATATTAATCCGTGCGGCAACATGGCGGCGATTTCAGAACATTTGACGGCGACCAGAGCACTGATCAGTGCTAACGCAGTTAAATTGCTCTATTCCACTTTAATCCAGTAAACAAATCCATTCATGGATTTTTTTCCACTTTTTGTTCCACTCTAATCCATTGCCGCGATGGATTATATTCCACTGCCTTTTATATTCCGTTCTAACCCATCGCCGCGATGGATTACATTCCACTGCCTTTTATATTCCGTTCTAACCCTGATGGGAAATTAGAAAAATAATCCATTGCGGTGATCCGCAATGGATTATTTTTCACAGCCTTAATTATATTCCTTATATTCCGCTCGAATTATTTGTACGAAAGAAATTCTTTATTACATAAATGAAATAAGTAACTAGACGTGCACTGATCAGTGCTTCTGCATATGAAAAGTTAAGTACCTACCAATGGTACGACAATGAACATTTTTTTACGTAAAATTGTCATTTACATAGTGCTAAGTGGGATGAAAACTGTAGAACAACTGAATATAAAAACAAGTGGAAGTGCCCCGTAGCTGTCGCTTGTGTTCGGCGATCGGCTTCTAAATAATTTACAGTACCCAGCTTTTGGTTAAGCACGTCGCCGCGTTGTCGTCGCGACGAAGAGTCCTACTAATATCGCCTTGCTTCGGTTTTGTAGAGCGTTCTATTCTTCTAGTAGCAACCGTAACATCGACAGCCTCTCTATTGTACATCAGTCTAAGAGTTCTTTATAGAGCAGTGAACACAGTTTCGTATTTTTGAGATACTTAAATTATAGCTTTGGTTTCAATTACTCGAAATAGATATTAAGCTGTGTATCGTAATATTTGCGAAATTTTGGCAACTTTAGTTTCAATACTACCGAGGTCTTAAGACACTCCCACTTGTAAAAACACTTTTAAAATATTCCGTACCTATATGGAACTCGTGCATACCTATCCCATATTATTGTGATTTACATGGCAATGGAGTAATAAATACTTAACCCTGAAGCCGATCCATCTGCGCATTAACTATTAAGGCCACGTTTAATCTTAATAACTATTTATCTGCCGCCGACTGACCAGGCGTGCTGCAAACCTCCAATGGGGACGTGGCATAAGGTTGAATGTTTCGTTCACACTAAGCTCACAATATGCTACAGCGTACAATACGCCACCGTTGCTTAACCACATGTATAAGATATTTATACTATTACATGCAACTACCTACGTAATGAACCTCCGTAGCTATTAGTACCTTTTTTTTTTTTTTTTTTTTTTTTTATCGTGCGGAAATCCCTTCGGATACCCCCCCGCCGGGCAGCGGGGGCGGTTATGTCGGGCTTGCACCGACTAAAACCGCACGCCGTCTCGGGTCTTCAGACGCCGGGGTGTAAGGTTACCCATAGAGCATATCCCTCGCACCCCGGCTGACCTTGGGCCATCTCACCACTAACAGCATCGCTCATCCTGTCTCCTCTGAAAGCAGAGGAGTACGGAGAGCGATGTGTTCCCGCCACGTTGGGTATTGGCCGACGATCAATGCCAACCCTATGAAGGGGTGAAGGGGAAGCCATTGACCGCCGCCCAGGGTGTACCGGCCGCTCCGATTCCGTTCCCCCCGGACTGCAGCGGGATCGGAATCGGAGCGACACTCGAGGAGGTTACCCAACACACACCCCTAGCTATTAGTACCTAACACAGTAAAATAAATCTATCGCCGAGTCAACAAACACGACGTAAAGCGTATACTAGGTAATTATGTCTGCATGTATTGAGGAACCACTTTTTGTATCTTAATGAATTTATATACTCACTAGCTGTTGCCCGCGACTCCGCCCACGTGGAATTCTGATTCCGTTCTTGCAACCCATGGAAATCTATTCCTGGGATAAAAAGTAGCCTGTGTTATATGTGCTATACCAAATATCAGCCAGATCCGTTCAGCCGTTTTTGAGTGAAAGAGTAACAAACACCCAAACATCATCACAAACTTTCGCTTTTATAATATTTGTAGGATTTAGTAATAAGTTAATAATAAGTAGTTCGCGTAAACTTCCAACAATATCAAGTTTAAAATTTTTATAGGATTGATCCTTGATTTCGTAGAACAATACTCCAAAAGATACTAGAACATTAAAGTGGCAAATGTTTGGATTGAGGAGCCACGTTAGAACTAGGAACATCATAGATGAATACTTATCATGATTTTGTAGCATTTGAAAATTTATTTTGCTGATAAATTTCATTTTTTTCATAAATCAAATTGTAGGTTTACAAGCAAATGTTGCACACTTAAAAACAACGGTTGTTGTTCTACAATACTATATTGGGTGAGTTACTGCTCTCCTAGATAGGTTATAAGTAGCCTGTGTTAAGGAGAAAAAGGACCATCTCCCTGATATGATAGGAATTTTATATAAGATTTTAAGATTTTAAATTTACAGCAGCATTTGATAAACAGGTATTCTGTACAGGGGTGCTTGGTTGGGGACCTCCACGCGGTGCACCCTGGGCAACGGAGTCAGCAGCGCCTCTCTCCTAGGGCGGGGGAGACGCTGCCGCCTACGGCCAACTCCGACCGAGGCGAGGACGGCCCTATTGAGGGCTATTCGGAAGCTTTCCACGTGTCCCTCTGATTAGCAGATGGCACAGTGGAGCGCAAGTAAGGGGCCATCTATGATAGTCCGAAGATTGGACATTTTGAATTAATTTTGTTATAGAGAAATGGTGCAAGATATATTTTAAAATGTTTGATGAAAGAGGTACGTGGGGGTGGGATGGAGCAGATTTTGTCTTCCCGGCGTTTGGTAATATGACGGTATGATGTTCTAGAGTGTTGAAGTAGAAGAGTGTGTGGTATTTATAGTTGTCGAATATTCAGAATGTTGCAGGTTTTATAGAGTTTAGTGGTTGGGATGAAGATTGTACGAAATGTTGCAACTTTAAGTATAGCTCGGTGGGCGATCTCCACAGGCTTCATCACTGATTTAGAAGCACCACCCCAACAAGTAATACAGTAGGAAATCAGGGACTGACATAGCGCCGAGTATACATTACGAATGATTAAGGCGTTTGCGACATGTCGTAAAGTTTTAAATATGTAGTTTAGTTTCCGTATACGACCCGAGAGAGTAATGGTGTGCAATTTGAAATTCAGATGTTTGTCAATGATTACTCCTAGATATTTAATTTTATTATTAAACTTTGTTTTTGTGATGTTAAAGGTAAGAGTGTGTGATAACAGCCAATTTAGTGCAGTATTAAAGCCGTTCTGTGAAGTTAGTTCTAACTCGGGCCACGAATCAGTACAGCAGGTGATCGCGGTATCATCAGCATAAGAGACAATCTGGGCGTTAGATATATTCAGATTGCAGAGGTCATTAATGAACACGAGAAACAGTGTAGGGGCCAGTATACTCCCCTGTGGTACGCCGTACTGAATTGGAAGCACGTCACTGGTATGGTTATCAATGTTAGCAATTTGGGAACGATTAGAGAGATAGCTGTTGAATAACTAATGTGGTGGACCCCTGACACCCACATTTTCTAATTTAGATAAAAGGGTCGGCGAAAGAAGTGTCGAAGGCTCGAAAGGCTTTCGTGAGGTCTAAAAATATGGTTAGAACCTTCCTTTTCCTGTCTAGATTTTCTGCATCTGCATTCTATTAACTCATGTACTGCATCGCTGGTCGATCTATTTTTACGAAAGCCAAATTGTTGCGTTGTATAGTATTTAGTAGACAAAATCTGAGCTTGATAGTGTTAAAATTAAAGTTATCATACATTATATGTGGCTCCTAACGGGCTCCTGTGACCATACGCATACACATACTTGTCATTTTACAAAGAAAATTCAAAAATATGACTAGTGACATTAAAAGTATTGTATATTCTAGAATATGGATAGTTTTGGACTTAGATAGATAGACTTTAGAAGGCACTATATGGAAATTAGAACTAAATTACACAAAATATTTAAAAATAAAATATTCATCAATCACACGGGTGGTTCCTAATATAATTTATCCTGATATAATTTACTACTATTTCAAAAATTTGGCCTACGGAATTATTTGCTTTCCTACCAAATAAGGGGGTCAGTTTCCTTTCAAAATATGAAGTGATTCGTCAATCCATTCAGATATCGTAGATTTGGTATGATCGAAAAATTAATAAGGCATAAGGCTCGCTCAGTCATTCAGCGGCTAAAATACGTTTAGTTGGCACGCGTCCTATGTTGTCCACTTGTTAGTAACATATGACAGGAATAAAACTATGGATTCAAGGGTGAATTTATATTGAATTTATATTTCTACAATATTATACATTAGGTTTATTTCTTACCAACGCTTTTCCGCGTGATGAACCCAGAGGTATCATTAATACATAAGTTATAAGTATTTTTACATCTCCGTGCAATATAGTAGATAAAAATTTAATTGCACTTTAGTTAAATGAAAATTGATTATCCAAATGTATGTATATATCAGTTCTAAATTTGACAATATATTTGTCATGCTTCATAGTATTAGCAACGAATTAACTCGTTTATTCTAGAAAATAATCAAACATTAGGTTCTATGAAACATTTGTATCACAAAAGTATAGGTGAGTTCCAACAGAAAAAAATAGAACATCTTGCTTCGTTATATTGCTCGTATGAAAACACTTATTCAGATAACAATCTAAATATAGGCAAGAAACAGTATGAACGAATGTAAAATCTGAAATTGATGGCTGTGGACCTAGAAATAAGAGCTAAATTTCAATAAACCCACAGTAGTTAGTGCTATGCGGTAAAATGAATTGAATGGTGACATTGCAAAGGTAATTACTGTCTAACCCCCCATACCGAGCCTTTCAATCCTTAAGCACACACTATGTATAGTACAATAATCTGGCTCCAATAGTTTTACAGGAAAAAAACTTGGTTCGAGAGGATACCTAGCTGATATGGTACTTTAGATTGATTAACATGCAGCTGTCCTTGTTTAATTAATCTTTTCTTCCTTTTCAACTTAGTTTAAATGACGAATTATAAGCATACACTAATTCGTTGGACTGAATATGATTCCAAATTATTCATTCAATAAATTTTCTATAGATTTATCTATTACCAATTGATTAAATAACTGCTAGGCATCTAATCAGCCTTGTTAAGCAAATCACCCTTTTGGCAAAAGCCGTCACGCAACTTGAAACTATAAAATTATAAATTGGCCAAGGAATCTCATTTCAAGGTCCATGTTAGAGCCGTATTTACAAAATCAGATGGTCCCAGAACTGACAACTGACTACAATGAACGTGACTTTACCCTGATTTTGTTGTCAAGCGAATTAAAATTGTAACTGTACCACATAAAGTTTTACTATCTACGTTAAGGTAGTAAGTACTAGCAGTAAGTACGGGAAGACCACGAGTATTATCAAACACGCGAAGTTCACGCCGTAGGTTGTATTATGTTCTATTATCAAAATTCGTAAGTGTATATAACCTGACTTCGAATATCTTTACCAGTGATTCGTGGGCAAAGTGTATTTGAGATGTATAACATCATAAATGCATACTTTAATCATTTGAAGTTTAACCAGGCTGAGGAAAATAAATGTCAATAAATTTATCAGTTATTCTTTGTTGAAAGACAAACTGACAAGTAATTCCATTGTCGTGAGAAGTACCGGATATATAGTGAATTTTATTACTAGTTATTAAAATAATCCAAATATTAAACTAACAATGTACAAATTTTTGTTCCTTTCCTTCATATGATGATGACACAGAAAATTTCATGTTCCGAAATTCTCAACTTTATTCCTATGTTATAGATGTGTTGACTAATGGCATAAACAAAAATAAGGTGATCGCAAATTGGTGCATATTTTCTACACCACCAATATTGAATTAAGCCTAGCAACAAGAAATCGGTAAACTTAAATATTACCATTTTATATCTGCCTTGGTCCCTATTATGAAGATGAGTAGGGACCGACTCCGTATTTAAAAGTATCACAGAAATCAAAAGAAACGTTTGTGCTTTCCCAAGACTCAACATTGAGGGTGTGTTTCCATCATAGATGTGCGAGGATGCGTAACGAGGTATGTAATTGTTGGGAACCGGGTTATACTTTTGGCCAGTATTTAAAACCTTATTTCATACATTTCGCAGAACATTTTTATCAGTATGAGTCAGTCCTCCTCTCCCTATAGCCATATACCCTTTTATAGAGTATGATACAAATTGTTGCAACAAATTAAAGTAAAGCCATCGTTCACCGCAACGGCCACTGAATAACATCGAAAGCGGGAAGCAATAATACAACATTCGCATACACATTTAGTGAACTTTTGTCTTATTTTGTTTTGGCATACAAAAATCAACATACAAACAGGCGACAGTAATAAAAATACTCTTCAATATGTACATATATTGCTTTTAATATGTACATTGTTGTGTGACGTAGCTCCACTGTTGCTGGAATGGAAAAAGTTTCATCAACTATGAAATTACATGTCCTTATGAATTTTAATGTCAGAAAATATATGCGTAACTTAATTAGAACGTACATAAAAAAAACTAGTCGAAATCATCAAAATATGCTAGCATCAAGCAAAGATTTAGGTCATTCATAAAATACGTGCTCAAAAAGATGTTACGAAATATAAGCTTTGCGCGACAATGAATGATTTAATACATAATTTTGTATGACAAAAAGTTTTTTATACACTACAAATGTCTAGTTCTTGTGGCGTTATAAAACGTGAGCTAGCAGAGTTCTCATAAGGCGTATTTTGGCGGGATGTATTTTATGGTTAGCCCATAACACAGATGTTTTTACGAAAATCATTTAAAAAATAAGTCAAAACAGTACAAAATATATGATTACAACGGTCTAGCTACTCCACACAAAGACCTACGCAGCGTGCATAGCTATCACTTAAATAACCATAAACAATACTGCGACCATCGATACACAGCCCCAACCACTATAATGCATTAGAAACTTTATTCTAACTTACTATACAAAGGAGGTAAACATTAAACTAAATAAAAAAAAATCATTTTACTTTATGTAATAATCTTTAAATAACATAAAAAAATAATCGAATATCGTTACAACAAAACTTCCTAATTTTTTTAAATTTTAAATATGGAATAATTGATTGTGACAAGCGTTTGCTTGCTTGCTAACTAACATAGTGGTCACTGTACAGTCTTGCACCCACTGAGACGTTTATGGCTATTACCATACAGAATCAACACTGGTATTCACAATGACGTTGCTTGTTCCGGCACACGGGCGCTTACTTAAATTAAATGGCATCGACATCCTCACCTGGAATGTGAAATAAGAAATATTAATAAACGATTTGTTAATTTTTAAGAAGGTAGATGGTTAAAAAGACACAGTTTCCTAAGCTTTCATTGAAGTGTTTCTCCTTTTAGTTTTAGTCATTTGAAACATTGGGTTAAACTGGCAGGTGTATTTAGGGCGAGGATACGACGTAAAATATAAAGCCAGCTCCATTATATAAGGTGTCACAAAATTAGGTCTCTGAATTTGGTGAGATGACTTGGTATCGACAAAATATGTATTTGAAACAAAAAAAAAATCGGGTAAAATAAAAAAAATATATTAAAAATATAAAAATGAAAAAAAAAACCCCACCAGCGGCCAGCGTCACGTGACGCGACGAGCCCATGACGCACTTGGTAGGCGTGCAGTCCTCCTCGCAGTATTCTCCAAGCAGCTAAATCGCGACCAGCGTGACGTGTGCTCGTCGCGTCACGTGACGCTAGTCGCTGGTGGTGTTTTTTTTTAATTTTTATATATATATATATATATATATATTTATTAATTTTTATTTTACCCGATTTTTTTTTTGTTTCAAATACATATTTTGTCGATACCAAGCCATCTCACCAAATTCAGAGACCTAATTTTGTGACAACTTATATAGTAACTTACTGAGTCCAATAAAATTATTAGTACGTGTTAATGACAAACATAACTTATATTGAGTAGTTATTACGTAAAAATACACGAATGACAGTTCGGGGTAGGCAGTGACAACAACCAGTCTTACCCCGATCAAAAAAGCAAACTTTTTTTTTTCGTGCGGAAATCCCCTCGGATACCCCCCCGCTGGCCAGCGGGGGCGGTTATGTCGGACTTGAACCGACTAAAACCGCACGCCATCTCTGGTCTACAGACGGCGGGGTGAAAGGTTGCCCATATAGCATATCCCTCGCACCCCGACTGACCTTGGGCCATCTTTGGTTTCGAGATGGCCCCCTCGGATTTGGGAACCACGGTGTCCCCGGCTTGCCCCGGTTTGGGGGAGGGGCGCTAGTCGCCCCACCGTCCCGGCCTGCTTCTGCTGGGGTGACAGGCGGCTTCACCTGTCACCCCTAAGCTACTAAGAAGCTGTAAAATCTACTTTGTCCAAGCAAACTTTATGAAAAATGGAACGCGATCTATGTTTAACTTGAATTAACGCGGTTCAAATGGTCAGTGTTGCCACAACAAAATTGCTTTCTACTAATCATTAAATCTATTTGTATATTAGTAACCGAAATTACCAGTATTCCCCCTAACACCTGCAGCTAAGCTAAATTGGTTAGGAGTGAGTTCTCCTTAACTGCTAAGATACGCTTTGCAGATTTTGATCGTGTGAACGGCTTCAGTGAATGAGGAACATGAGCTATCGTACTAGTGTCATAATAATACACTATACGATATATTATATCGTACCGTGGCGCGGTGCGGCGGCTAGGCGCCGCCTACTCTGCAGCTCATAACTTGTGGTTGCTGGTGAGCCACGTGAGCCCCTCGTACAGTCCGTCACCCGACGTCGCACACGACGGCTGGACGTACCAGTTACGGTCGCGAATGCGCGTCAAACCTAACTTTTCTTGTATCTCGTGTGGTTTCATCGCTGGAAACAAATAAATAACTTATTTATATTATAGAAAAAATATGTTGATAATAAAAAAAAATGAAAATACCTATTATTTTAGATAGACACCTGAGAGGCGGCACATTTTTTTGTGATGTTAAGTTGTTCTGTTATCTCTATTGTTTTGACTCATCACTAGATGGCGCTGCTGTTGGGTGTACCAAGTCCTTCGTTTAGGATCACTTAAAATCTGAACTCAAACTTGAGCGCGCTGGAATTTGTGATCTGGCACACAGATAGACCATGACTTGAACAAATACTGGTAATAGATTGACATGGGAAAAAATATCCAATTATAAACTGGGAGCCCACGCAAACGAGGTGGTGGGTAATAAACAGCTCATACAATATAATTGTTACCTACCCAAATATAAATAATTCATCATTTGTGTTGATTAGCTCATCGCCAGCAATAGCGTAATATTTATCTTTACATGTATGAAATTTACCTAGTATTATTTTATAACGTTATGTAGTACATAACGAAATACTAATAATAATATCATTATTATCAAAATAATCCTTCTTAACCTAGGTAGGTTAAGCAGGATTTTATATTTATATCTCATGGATAAGCGTCATAGCTTTATAATACGTACCGTCGGGCAAATCCTGTTTGTTGGCGAAGATGAGAATGATAGCGTCACGCATCTCCCTGTCGTTGATGATTCTGTGTAACTCCTGGCGCGCCTCGTCGATACGGTCACGGTCCGCGCAGTCCACCACGAATATTAAACCTTGGGTGCCTGGAACATTTTATAGAGATCGTAAATATTTTATTGTACGTATTTCAAAGCGTCGAAATGGAAGTCGATAGGGGAGGCCTATGTTCAGCAGTGGACTTCCTACGGATGATGATGATGATATCGAAGCCTCGTTTTTATCGAGCTACCCGAGGAAAGCCTGCGCCGGACCCTTGTCCCCCAGTCAGAAGATCTTGGAGTGGCCCTGTATACCCAATAACTTACTATTCTTTATCAGTTGATAGCCACGCGGTTCTGTGCATTAGAATCCACCCTCATCTCTTCATGTGGGTCGACACCCATATGAAGTGATGGGGTAGAAAACCGACTTAGGCCGCATTTCCACGAGACGGTATAGTACCCAACAAGATCCCCACGACTCAAATGCGCGTTGCCTCCCTCCCGGGTTTGAGGGTTGGAGAGCAGTTGGACCCATACACGTCAAGAAAACCAAATTATGGAAATGAGGAGTAGGTGAGCGAACCTCGGGCTCCAAAACGTAAGCTTTAAATTCAAGCGGGATTGGCGCTCGGATGTTGGTTATGATAGTGTCTGGTTAATGTTCTCTGTTAATAACAATAACTAATGACGTCACTGTTTCTTATAACGTGATTGGTAAGTGTGATAGTTTGGCGGCACCAGTTTCCATACCAACATACTTTAAACTTTAAAGCAATATAACGAAACAATTATGTAAACTATAATATTATGTTCATTGCATTCTTCAGTATTACTGTTATTCACCTTGATGTTTTCTATTACACAACTTCGATTACATCGGCGATAAGGAATAAGTTATCAATTACCTACTTTGAAAAATTACATAATCGGTTAGGTATTGTTTTGTAATTTCTTAATAAAATTATATAAATTCAATATTAGTTATAAAATAATAATTAAATGTGGGGAAATTAGGACAGTGATACAAGTACCTTAAAGTTCCATATAGATTTAGATTATTCATATCTGCATATTTCTGAAGGGATATATTAGGCTGAGCGTTCATTAGAGACAAGACAGTCTTAAGACAGACTATTGCTTTACATAAACAAAACAGTCAAATACCTACAAGATCTGCACGGTACGACTGCCTTGTCCCTAATCTGCGCTCACCCTTATTGTAAAGTCATAACGCACCATTTGCGTCACTGATAATAATATGATTATGTAAGAATAAGCACCTGTATAGTAATGCCTCCAGAGTGGTCGAATTTTGTCCTGCCCCCCAACGTCCCAAACGTTGAATTTGACGTTCTTATACGTAACAGTTTCCACATTGAAACCGACCGTAGGTATCGTTGTGACTGACTGGCCTAATTTTAATTTATATAAAATAGCTGAACGGTTAATCTTAAGGAAATTATTTATGTGCCTGTCTGGAATTTGTTGAATTTTCGGTTACACACGTCTCATGAGATGTAATAGTCATGAAATGTTTTGTTACATTTATACGAGCAAGCATTATAAGGCAGATTGTTTCCAAAAAAAAAAGGTAACAAAAAACTGCGTAATGTATTCTAATCTCCTTTTACGCCAAAAACTCACACTTAACAGTGTATTAATAAAATTGACTATGTAAATTCATCCGAGGGGACCATATCGAAACCGGAGATGGCCCAGGGTCTGTCAGGGCGCGAGGGATATGCTCTATGGGCAACCTTACAGCCCGGCGTTTTAAGACGGCGTGCGGTTTTAGGCGGTTCAAGCCCGACATAACCGCCCCCGCTGGATGGCAGGGGGGTTTCCGAACGAAAAAAAAAAACGTTGTGTAGGATGTTATTTTTTCACAAAGGACGTGTAGGATGTTATTTTTTCACAAAGGACGTGTAGGATGATATTTTTTCACAAAGGATACTAGTCTTTCCGGCAGCATCGAGGCCTAACATCAATATCCTCATCTCCTTATTGCCGAAGATTTTTGACAGCAGCTTCCCCATGGCGCTGAACTCTCCTCAACCGCACAGCTGGAAAAAGAGAGAAACGATAATTATATATAGTGAACAGACAGGACTTTCGTAGTTCCTAAAATTATACACACATCCAAGATTTCTGAACATCTGTGTTTTACCAACGAAGTTGTCTATTTGCTTTGTCTTTTGATATGAAAACAGTCGTGCTAAAGCATGACTTCGAACGTTTGCAATGTTTCTTTTTCCATTTTAAGCTTTATAATCAACTTCAAAAAGAGGAAGGGGTGTTCATCACCGTACTTTAACAATACTTTTCTGCTACAAAAGGTCCCAAGACTCAAAATCTGATGACAGGATCCATGAGAAAACTGTCAGTCTTGTGTTAATATTATAATTTCTATATCAGAAACAGTAATCAGAGAAAAAATATACTCAATGTTATTTCATAAGGAGACAATTCAACCTATACAACTTGATATGAGCAATTGAACGTGTTGATTGAGCGCAACCTACATTTTGACTAGATGAGATCAATCGATGTGCACGTATGTGCTAATGAGGTACCCATAGATCAGAAATAGAGATTTGTTTAGTCGAGCGCGTAATACAACAAATAACAAAAATCAAATACCATGTTCCTATAAAACCCTTCTATTTAATTTGTAAAACGTTAGTTTACAATACTTTAACTTTGAAACATTCAAAATAATTATATTGATTTCAAATTAATTTACATATTATTTTGAGAGTCCTTTTTAAGACTCATTTAAACCAAGAATATAAAGGTAATAAATAACTTTCATTGAATATTATTTACTTCAATGAAATAAAAAGGACAATGCCCATGTCAGTATGGAAATCGGTTGCACACTTTTTTTGCTATGTCACATAAGTATAAACTGCATTCAATAGCCTGCATTAAGTATTATCTGAAATATAAACGCATATTGTAACAGAACTTGGGGTAATTGAGAAATTAAATTATTACAACGAGAAAAACAACAAACAAGAAAATATTGTGACACAGACTGTTGAACTGACGTTTTAGTAAGACAGGGATACCATGTATAAATTAAGAGAAAACTACCACTGAACACAACATAACATAACTTCACGCCTGTATCCCGAAGGGGTAGGCAGAGGTGTATTAGACACCCACGATTCGCCAGTTATGTTAAGGTCCCAATGTAATAGGGGGCGAGCCTATTGCCATCTACCGGGCACATTATTAAGCGAGCGATAATTATCACACAATATTTTACTACTTTAACTGATTATCACTAATAATTTACGAATACATACACGAAATATTAAGATTTCATAACTGTAATATATTTGAATGTCACATTGCGAATTATTATCACGTATTATTATTTAACCATTTTATTTTAAAAAGATTGGTATATTTGCATTCTACCGCCAATGGTTTATTTTATATAATGGTAACAATTAAATTAAAATGGAAACGATTATTCATTCAATTTTCATATCTTTATAAGTTAAATTCAAACCCCAAGTTCTTTAGAAGCGATTTAGTGTTGAAAAGTCATACTATAATCAATATAATTTTTTAAAATTTGAAATATTGACGCGTACGTCTAAAAGCGCAACCAAGAATGGGCATTCTCCTTTGTTATTTTAAATTAAATAAAAGTTGTATATTGCAGAAAAATAATGAAAGTAGAGTATGTGTGAGGTAAGGCTGGCTGATAGCAAGCTGAAAACAGATACCTATATGTACAAGAGAATATTGTAACGAGAATTGAAGATCATTTATAGAAATATGAGAGTAAAAATGAGTACTGAGCGAATGACTGTGACTGAGCGAAAGCCAAACAAAGAGAAAGAAAGAGCCCAATCAATATCACGACCAAGGCGGTGACTCCCGCTCGGGCTCGTTCCTGGGGCAAAGGATGGCCATTGCGATATTTGCGATTCAACGAGGCAACGCGGCCAGCATCGTCGACACCTTTACGCCGGGAACGATACGGGGTGGGTTATTCGACACGACATGAATATGTTTTGTCTAGTTGTATTATATTAATATATATATAATAATTATTATAATTGTTATTACACAATAATAAATTGAATGAACCAAACAACGACATATCACTGAAGTCCCTTCCGAGAAGATTTTAGTTTGAATTTGTTGGACCGCAGTTTGGTTAACTTCAGAATTGTTTGTGTTTGTTGGATTAGTGGCAAAGTAACGAAACGTACTTATCGAGTACCAAACAAATTAAATTAAGCGTGTTATTTCGTATACCTACAGATTTGGCTAAAATTTGGAAACCTCGTTGGTTGCTTAATTAATTTATCCTGCTTTTGATGAACAGATGAATTTAGCCACGAATATGTTTACACATTTTGAAAGGGCTGGTTTAAATATATGTGACATGACACAAACAAACAATGACAAACATTCATATGAAGACTGGAATAGTAACAAAAAATTGACATTAAAATGCTAACAGCTGGTGTAGTAACCGTGCGGTAGAAAGAAAAACTCACTGCCGGCAGCGGTAAAGTGACCAATGCTGGATTCAACAATGAAGATAAACGCGTTTAATTCAATTTTACTCAATTAATTGCCTTGTGTAAAACGTGAAAACTCAGTTTAGTCGAATGTATTAGCACTGGAGAAATACTACACTGAATTTGCCTACCTTAGTACTCTCACAAATGGTATTTTTACAGGTAAAAGCACTTCAACCGTGGGCTTGTTCAGAATTTAAAAGTTGTTACGTAAGTTTGCTTAAGGATAATACGCTTATAACTTCTCTGGGAAAAGCAGATGGATGCGTTGTTACCTCATTATCTTTGCTATCAGACTATATCAGTATACTAATCTGTGGGGTACACATACACTACAAAATTACGAAAAAAGTAAATACAAATGTCACAATCACGAATTTCAAAATTCCGAAAGTCACAATCACGAATTTCTAAATTCCGAATTTCATAATTCCGAATGATTCGAAATTCCGAAAATCAGAAATCTGAATTTGATGAAATTCGGAAAAAAATGGTATTTTTGAGTTTCGGATGAATAAATATCGTGTTTTTGAATAGCCGACTATTCAAAAACACGATATTTATTCATACGAAAATTCAAATCTATTGAACTTTGTTTCTTAGGAATTATAATATTCGAAATTTTGAAATTCGGAATTAAATATTTCGGTATTTTTGGGTGTTCCCCAATCTAAAAGCTGATTTGACATTTTCAAATTACTCTATAATATCGAAATCAAAATATTTGAAAAAAAAATGAAATTGAAAGTCAGTAAGGATGAATGGATTTGGTTGAAATTTGGCAAAGAAATATATGTAGGCTACTTTTAGTTCACGGGAACAGGATTATTATTTCAGGCAGGCGAGGCCCCGCGCTTCAGTTAGATAACTCATAATCAGCTAACGTGATTAGGCAAAGAAATTCAAATGAACGCGTTTATTTATGAGTTAATTAGCGGTCCCGTTAATATACGAAGAAAGGAAATTTCGTTGAAAGACTTTGGTACCAACAGATTGCTTTATCTGTCTTTCAAGAAAATTAATTAGTAATTATCCTACTTATCATACTAATAGCTACTACTATCATAAATGCGAGATTTTATGTCTTAGTAATTGCTTTTTAAACGGAGATAACTTTAACTCGGGGTGACATAGGAGACTTTTATTACGAACAGGTAAACCACGGGGCGTGGCCAGCACACATCATATATGTTAAAATAATGCTAATGTTGTCATCGTTTATTTTATACCATTCATCCTCATTCATCATTCTTCTTCTTCATAACTTCACGCCTGTATCCCCGAAGGGGTAGGCAGAGGTATATTGCACACCCACGATTCGCCAGTTATGTTTAGGTCCCAATGTAATAGGGGGCGAGCCTATTGCCATCTACCGGACACATTGCTAAGCGAGCGATAATCAACATTTTATTTATCAACATTTTAGTTTATTTTATTACCTACCAATTTGCAGTCATGTTCAATATTTCGACTGAGATAATTGTTCATAACTAGATAACATTGCGGTACAGCCCATAGCAGCAAAGCAGTAACCTTAATGCGAATGATATCCATATAGTGAATTACAATTACCTATATTATTAAAAAAATCTATAAAATCTATTACGTTCTATCTAACGAATTAAGCAAAACTTAATTCGTTAAAAAGGAAAAAACAAAAAAAATACACGAGAACAAGTCCCCAGCAGAGTTAATATAAATGTGATTCATCGTCTGTCAAAGTTTAATGAAATAAGTTCAAGTCAGTTGTGAAGTCCAAATATATCGGCAGCATCCATTACCTACTAAACTTTGATTGGCTCTGGATGCTAATTTTATTTGTTACAAATTCGGGTAGTAATGTTACTGATTTAGTGTCTCTTAGTATGCTATTAGATCACCCCATATTTCTGGAACACTAAATATCTATGACTAATTTTCGTAAAACTCATGACATAGCATGACATAACTTCACGCCTGTATCCCCGAAGGGGTAGGCAGAGGTGTATTACACACCCACGATTCGCCAGTTATGTTTAGGTCCCAATGTAATAGGGGGCGAGCCTATTGCCATCTACCGGGCACATTTCTAAGCGAGCGATAATTAACATTTTAACAATACACACATAACTACGAAAAGTCAGAGGTGTGTGCCCGGGGCGACTGGGGATCGAACTCGAGACCTCGTCTCGGCAGTCCGTTACGTACGCCACTGGGCTATCGCATGACAACGCATTAAGCTCCTATTATGTGGTTCGAACATAGTAGGCTTAATGCGGGTGTATATAATATCGGCTTACTCCTTTAGAGATTGACATGCGTGAATATGTACCTACTTAAAATATCTGCCACTTTGGGAACTAAGTGTTATGTTGACTCCAATTATTTAAACCACGATATATCCAATTTACTTTTGTAATAAAAGTTTAATAAAAAAACCGACTTTAAAAGTATACATTCACGTGTTTTCTCATTTGGGTTGTGTTGCTGGAAACATGGAGACTTCACCCACGCTTATAACATCATCGCTTGCGCGGGGATTACCTAGAGAGTGAACCTACCCAACATACCTTTTTTTTTTTCGTGCGGAAATCCCTTCGCCGGACAGCGGCTTGAACCGATTAAAACCGCACGCCGCCTAATACTTATTTGGTTTGGCATCGACTTCAACTTCAACACATTCTTGCATGTATTTTGAATTAAATCTGTAATTTGGTTTTTCTTTTTTCAGTGACTGTTTCTACTCCCTATTGAGTTCAGATTTTTTTTAATTGATATTTTACTTATTACTTCCTTTTTGGTGAACGTAACTTATTTGTCGAAAGTGAATTTTGGCGATCCTTCTAAACACACTAGTATGAGACCGAACATGTGCACTGAACTGCGAACCCATTAAGAGGGCATAGACTTGTGTTTATGTTATTTAATAACATAAATAATACATAGATATGCGATAGCAGCAATTCAATTGTCTGTCTCCAGAAGTTACCATCGGATCTTCACGAAATTTGAATGAGACCACGTGAAACCCTTTCAATCAAAAAAACACTTTTCCAAATCGCTACAGGCGTCTTCAAGTAATCGGTTAACATACATAAAAAAGATTCCAACGAATTGAGATCCTTCCTCCTTTTGGAAGTCGGATAATAAACCGAAAATGTTTAGTTTGTGCACCTTGAAACAAATTTTATTTCGGTAAAGCTCTTCTAATTATACCTAAATATGTACAAGCTTCTCAACTTCATTAAAATAAACTCATTTCGTAATGATGTCGATACCAATTTTCCGAGATTTAATACGTTCAAACAAGGCGATTGTATAAGTAGATTTGTAGTCTGGAAATTCCCCAAATTGGAACTCCTTCAATTAAAGCGTTCTAATTGAGGGTGTTTGGTCGTTTCATACCACGAATTTTGCCCCAAGACACTTTTTGCGTTTGGTGTTTCATACCATGCTATGAATCGCTCAATAAACATCTTGGACCGGAGCTATTCACACCGTGGTAAGAAACGCCCAATGACTATTTTTGACGTAGTCGATTTGAACCACGATTAAACATTAATTTAGTGGGAATCTTGTACCATCAAATAGAAAATGGTTATTTACGAAGGTATCACTTACGTTCTTGAGAACGTAGAATATTCTGTGCTCGCTAAGAAAACGTTAACTCAATAAATAATATCTTCGTTTTTGAAATACTGAGATGTGTACGTCACACTTTGTTTACAGAAAAATGCAAGAACACATTATGTTTAAGGGTCCCAAAAGATCAATGTCGCTAATTAATGAAAAAAAATATTATTAATAACTGTTTCTATTTGTTTTTAAATGCATATCATCGGCGACAAGATAAGGGGGAAAAGGGTGTGGCGTTATTACTCGTAAAAAATAAGCGCACCCTTGTTCCCAATGGTACTACAAGAGGGGAAACCACTTTAGACAAAATCACCAGTCTTCTATACTTACATGATTTTGTTTATAGTAATAATTTTTAAATTTTTTAAATATATCATGTGTCTTGTAGATAATGGTTTAAACCCAGTAAAAATACGAAAATAAGTATCTACCTGAATAATATTAGATAAGAGAGTGATTCCTGAACGTTTGAAAGCGATGTCCAAAACCAGAGTGCAACGAACGGACGTACAAAAAATCAAATAAAAAAGAAAAAAATATTTAGTTAAATAAGTACTTTTTGATAAAAAAAACAATTAAACCGACTTCAAAAAGGCAGAAAAAGCGAAAAATAATTGAATTACTGATTTAATTCAAAAGACAAAAATGCGCGTACGACAATTCAGTTGAAGTCGGTGCCAAGCTAAAAAGTTAATATCAATCAAGGTGCATGACAATAACTTCAATTCAGACGTGTCTGCCCGTTTGGATAGTGTCACTCAGCACGAGAAGAACTATGAAGCAAAGAAAATATTCAAATGAAGCTTTTTTATGCCAGACAGATCCGAGATAAGCATCGACCGCCGTCCTCCATGAGCGCAGGCCTGGGGGTGGCACGATAAAAAAAAAAAAAAAAAAAGGTACCTACTTACGTAATTATATTACGTGACACAAATACCATTGAACTAAGAATTTGATTTTGCCAAATTGACTCCTTTTTTTTAACGTGCGGAAATCCCTTCGGATATACCTCCCCCCCCCCCCCCGCCGGCCAGCGGGGGTGGTTATGTCGTGAATCGACTAAAATCGCACGGTATCCTTCCCAAGTGTCCAAATTGAATCCTTATAAATGTTTAATTCAGTATTTCTTTAATATACCGTTTTTATATTTCCTTATGTATTCCATCTTTCCTTTCAATATCTCACTTCCTTGAATGAAAATCATTTCCCTGTCGAGTGTTTCCATAATATCGAAGACAAATAACATATCTTCATGATCAATGTAATCACATCATAATTAAAGATACAAACAATAAGCACTAAATTCCAATTTTAATAACCACATCCACTAAACTTCACTAATGACACTAAACCAGTTTACAGTAAGACCCTATACTAATGTTAGTATTATTTTATTATCCTTGAATATCCTCACATCGGTTTAATGTCCTGTTTGAATGGTCAATCGTGCATGTTGTTTAATGCATTCGTTGTTATCATCAATCAACGTAATGCATCGGGAACACTATTCAAAAACCTCTAACATATTGGACACCCTCCGCAGGTGACGTCATAGCAGTTTAGGTAGAATGATTTTCGTTATTAACGCAGACGTGAATCGAACTGTGTTTTTTGAGTTTACTACATTTTTTTTCACTTTTTGTTTGAGATGCGTATGTTCAGATGGTTTGGGCAGTTATAACGAATAAGTACTGAGTATGTAAGACACATGTAGGTGGGCAGGTAAGCCGGGGTCGACCTCGCAGAAAATACACTGATCAAATTAATGAGGTATTGAAAAAAGGGCAGATCAAAAGCGAAAAAAGGTTTAATGACAGTAGAGAAAGCTCGTAAAGTATGTAAGGACGGAAGCAGATGGGGTCTGTTGTCTCTGCCTACCCCGTAGGGAAAAAGGTGTGGGGAAAAAGTGAGTATTTGTACCCACATATCCATAAAAAAACTTGTAGTGTGCTGTACTTACGATAAGCTGGCCATTTGAACCGCTTTGTTATGATATTAATGTCTTCTTAGACTTTTTTTTTTTTTATTTTTTTTTTATCGTGCGGAAATCCCTTCGGATACCCCCCCGCCGGCCAGCGGGGGCGGTTATGTCGGGCTTGCACCGACTAAAACAGCACGCCGTCTCGGGTCTTCAGACGCCGGGGTGTAAGGTTACCCATAAGAGCATATCCCTCGCACCCCGGCTGACCCTGGGCCATCTCACCACTGACAGCATCGCTCATCCTGTCTCCTCTGAAAGCAGAGGAGTACGGAGAGCGATGTGTTCTCGCCACGTTGGGTATTGGCCGACGATCAATGCCAATCCTATGAAGGGGTGAAGGGGAAGCCATTGACCGCCGCCCAGGGTGTATCGGCCGCTCCGATTCCGTTCCCCCCGGACTGCAGCGGGATCGGAATCGGAGCGACACTCGAGGAGGTTACCCAACACACACCCCAATGTCTTCTTAGACTAGGCTTAATCCATGCAAGAATCCATTACCTACCGCAAGATAGTAGGTACATCTCAATAAATTGATATGGAAATTTTCATTCTGCATCTTAATGAACGGACCTAATCCGACAAAAATACTGTTTGATGTAAATTAACAATACGTTCTAATCAGTCATGTCATCTATATAAATTAAAAAGAATCGCCGAAATGTATGGACGCGCATAACTTCCGAACGAATGCACGAAATTGGATATTTTTATTTTGTGTTCCTTATTGTCAGGACAAGCTTTGTATGAAAAGAATATGAAAGTCTACGCGTAAAGTGTTATTATTGCAGCGGGGCGAAGCCAGGGCGCGCAGCCAGTTAGAGATATAAATTTGTAACAGATTTACATAAAATTTACTTAAATTTGTTATTTTTATGTACATACCACTTTTTGTCATAAAAAATCATCTGGGAAAGTCATATAATACACAGTATATTGATTTCGGTCTAACATAATAGGGGTGAGCATAATGCTGTCAACTGGATCTTTTACTATCGAATATACTACCCACAACTTGTACGAAACGAAGCTAAGGGATGTACCTGCTAATGAGAGCTTTTCATAGTCTGTACGTTTACTGTCGACTAGAGAACACCCACGTTCAAAGCCCACGGGAAGGGCGTGGCTGGCTCACATATTCTACTTCGCCGGGAATCACACGTAAACATTACTCATTATTACTATGCTTTTAAAATCAATATTAGTAACCGAAATACTAATATTTCCCTAACCTCTCTAGCTGAGCTAAATTGCTTCTGATAGGAGTGAGTTAACGTCGGTCTTGATCGTAAGGACGACTTAACCACTTGTCATACAAATACTACAATATTTATAGTAACACTTTAAGCTTGCATAAAATCACATTAGCGTCCATATGTTCATGATATTTCTAGCAAAAGCTACTATTATAAATAATGGCAACACTGTAGAACTTCAAAATCATTTTGTTCCCGCCTAACTCTCTCACTCTCTTCTCTTGAACGTGCGTTGCTAACTTATTTGTATGAGTAATAGTTATGAGTAATCCTATAGATTATTTAATTAATCCTGTAACTCTGTGTATATGGGAATCACATCGTATTACAACGCATCATCACAAAACCGTGTTTTACTTGTACCAAATCTAGATATTGAATGGGAATCGGCTGCGACCAACGCCCCAACCGAACATACCATATATTGACATATTCACATAACATAACACACAAACGAATATAGTTAACATGCAAGGAAATCAGCTATTACTTCTGCATCCCACATGCAACCCACCTTCGAAGTATTCAGTAATTGCCCTAGATACGAAGTGTTAAGCTGAGCTAAATATAGACAAGGGCCCTTTGCTATTGAATGTCTGTCTAGCAGTTTCTTCGTCTCTTAAAACCGTTTTACAGAAAATATAAGACATGACAAGATTTGTTGTATGATTCCGAATCGCTTTGCTGAGAGTATGTAGTTAAAAAAAAGTAAAAGTTGTAAAAGTAGTTACTAACTAATTGTTGTTTTTTATTGTTGAGTAGGGTTTAACTGCAACTACCTGTAACTGAAACTGGAGGTACGGGAAGTTTTCACTCCAATACTGATACAACTAAGATATCGTTTTGATGTTTATAAAAACGTATACTTACCAAGAAAAAAAAAAACAAATAGGTACTTTACAATAATAAAATATTCCTTTGTAGTTACATTATCCAGATATGTACTTAGGTACATTGTCCAGGTTCCGCGAAGCGACCCGAAAGGCCACGACCGCGGTTGCCCAAGTCGTTAGGCGGATCCGGCGGCTGGGTCTCGAGGTAGCCCTGCATAAAACCGAGGCCCTGTTCTTCCATGGGCCTCGGAGCAAGCCACCCGAGGGATCCAGTCTCATCGTGGGAGGAAATCGCATCGGCATCAAGCCCCAAATGAAATATTTGGGGCTCGTGCTCGACGGCCGATGGGACTTCGGAGAGCACATCCGAAGTCTGGCCCCCAAATTGAAGGGCACAGCTCTTGCTCTGGCTCGGCTGTTGCCCAACATGAGGGGGCCCGATGACTCCTGCAGGAGACTCTACGCGGGGATCGTGTGGTCCATGGCCCTGTATGGGTGCCCAATATGGGCGGAGGCCCTGAGGACCAGAACTGTGCAGATGCTGCGCGCTCCGCAGCGAGTTCTGGCCATCAGGGTCATCCGAGGGTACCGCACGATCTCCTTCGAGGCGGCGAGTCTCCTTGCCGGAACTCCGCCATGGGACCTGGAAGCGAGAGCCCTTTCGCAACTGTACCAGTGGCGAAAGGAGGCACGGGAGCAGGGATGGAACCCCGAGCCTCGAGAAATCGAGGCCGTGCAGTCCCAGCTCCGCCAGGCCATCGTGGTGGAGTGGAAGGAACGACTTGGGCGACCAAGCGCAGGGCACGCCGCAATAGCGGCGGTAAGGCCCATCATGGAGGATTGGCTGGAGAGGCGACACGGAAGCCTCTCCTACCGACTGACGCAGGTGATCTCCGGGAAGGGGTGCTTCGGGGACCACCTGCATTGGATCAGGAAGGAGCCAACGCCTGAGTGTCATCACTGCGACGCGAGCGAGGACTCAGGGCTGCACACGCTGGCGGACTGCCCGGCGTGGGAGGCGCCGAGGCGTGACCTCGTGGCAGCCATCGGGGTGGGAGTCCTCTAGCTCGGCAGCATGATTGCGGCAATGGTGCGGAGCGCGAGCGCGTGGGCCGCCGCCGCCTCCTTCTGCGAGCATGTAATGCTCGCGAAGGAGGTGGCGGAGCGCGCCCGGGAGAGACGTAGAACTCTCCCGTTCCGCAGAGCCCGCAACTTGCTCGCCGCGCGTCGCAGGCAACTCAGGCGCCGGAGGTCGCTTAACGACCTCCGTCCTCCATGAGCGCAGGCCTGGGGGTGGCGGGTGAGGCCACCTATCACCCCAGCAGAAGCAGGCCGGGACGGTGGGGCGACTAGCGCCCCTCCCCCAAACCGGGGCAAGACGGGGACACCGTGGTTCCCAAACCCGAGGGGGCCATCTCGAAACCGGAGATGGCCCAGGGTCAGTCGGGGTGCGAGGGATATGCTCTATGGGCAACCTTACACCCCGGCGTCTGTAGACCCGAGACGGCGTGCGGTTTTAGTCGGTTCAAGCCCGACATAACCGCCCCCGCTGGCACGCGAGGGGTATCCGAAGGGATTTCCGCACGATAAAAAAAAAAAGGTATATTTTGATAGGTACGCATTATGTAACTTCCTGTATCGGAAATACCGAGAAAGAACCCGGAATATCCGGTGCTTAGATATCGATATGAAAAACAAGACCAAAATTCGTTAAAATAATTATGTTCTCATGTATGGTACTGTTAATACTGATAGCGGTACTTTATGAACTATTATTAGAATTGCTATCACCAAGCTGATATGCCACGGACATTATAATAGAGTAGGTAGAATATAGAAATATAAGATTTGAAATCTAACCCAGACGTACAACTTTTAGTATGTGAAGGGGTTATAGGTTGCGGTAACCGCTTACCTATCCCATCAGGTGCATTATTCTGTTTGGAGCGATTATAAAAAGTTTGTACTTCCATACATTTACTATGGCAGAAGTACAAATTGTGAACACATGAATTTAAACTTTTTTCATTTTTATTATGTTACTGGTAACACCCGCGGCTCACCCGCGCGGAGGTCGGTTATTGTTTTTTAATCATACTCCGGATCTACTTACCCCATTGCAATAAAACATACGGCAGATTTTAAGTCTGACTAAGACCTTTCTTATAGAAAACACCGCATCAAAATCCGTACAGTAGTTTTGCGTCCATCGCAAACCACAGCCAAACCAGCAAAAAAATATTTTTGTGTTTAGAATCGTCCATTTAACATAAACCAAGTATTTATTTTTAATATCTCCAATGTACAGACACAACTAATTTACAAATTTATAATAGTATACATTTATAGATTAAGCGATGCAGATTTCATATCAGTTTAAAGTTTTGCAATATCTTTTAAAATGACGAAGATAATCGTCTGGACACACTTAACGTTTCCATCCGGTATACCATTTTTTTTTCGTGTGGAAATCCCTTCGGATACCCCCCGCCGGCCAGCGGGGGCGGTTATGTCGGACTTGAACCGACTAAAACCGCACGCCGTCTCGGGTCTTCAGACGCCAGGGTGTAAGGTTGCCCATAGAACATATCTCTCGCACCCCGACTGACTCTGGGCAATCTCCGGTTTCGAGATGGCCCCCTTCATCCGGTATACCTATATACATTATTCACTCACGACTGTATTACCCTGTATGTGTTTCCATTAACTACTGTAATAAAAATTATATATTATTATGTTCGTTTATGAAAATCCATAAACGAACATTGAATGACATAAAATTACGGTGCGTGCTGCGTGTGCAATCACGCTTTCATTTATATAAAGCTACCCATAAGAGTCACAAAACGTTACTTGAAATATAACACAATATTCTTATAATCAAGCATTTATATTTTTTTCACGAGAAAAAAAAAAAAAAAAAAAAAAAAAAAAAAGGTATCATTCTAGACCAAACTCAAAACAACTACGTCGATTTTCATGCTGTTTTCACCAATGGATAGAGTGGTTCTCGAGGAAAGGGGTTAGTATATCATTTGTCAGGTTGTGTATACATTGGCTAAAATAATGTTGTTGAAGGTGTCGGTAAAAAATTAGCCGTCTGGGCGCTTTCAATGAAAACCCTTTGAGATGTAACAAACTTATGTATGGTGCAATTGTGTCTCTTATATAGGTTGTGGGGGTGGAATAGGGTCCCGTGGGTAGCGGGAACAAGATCAGAATTCCACAGGGGTGCAGCCATGGCTGGAGCCGCGGTCGTGCAACAGCTAGTGAATAAATAAAATACTTTAATCTTTTAATGCCCATTAAAAATAAATTATATAAAAAAAAACATGTTGATTTTTGAAATCTAACTTGTAGTTTTAGAATCTATTCTATTAGTCCAGTCAAAATAGGTTTCACCCTTACATTAAGTCCAACTATATTCATTATAATAGTAAATAGATATATACTATATATAATGAAATGGTGAAAACTCCAATGATAATGATCAATTTAATGATTTCATGATAGTTATCAAGTAAAATCTGTTATAATGAATACAAACCTATTTACTTGATACTTGAAAATATATAAAAATATAGATTGGGTTTGTATAGTTTGGCGACTTCATTTTGGCGCCAGATTCACTATTTTGCGGACAAACCCTATTATTTAGAAAATTCAAAACCAATTTAATTGACGATAGCTTAAATTATATCCTTTTTTAAAGTAGTTTCATGTGGTATCGTGGTTTTTGGCGTTTTGTATATCAAAAGGAAAATATAGAACCCATATATATAATTGTAATCTTTATATATCTTCTTTATATATAAAAATTAATTGCCGCTAAAACTCGGGAACGGCTGGACCGATTTGGCTAATTTTGGTCTTGAATTATTTGTGGAGGTCCAGAGAAGGTTTAAAAGGTGAATAAATATGGAAGTTGTTAGCGATTGAGGCAGTACGAAGTCTGCCGGGTCAGCTAGTAATAATAATGAATCATTTATTTCAAATAACCATGACTCATTTAGAATAAATTAAATTGCAGTCACATAATTATTATAATTCATTTCCTTGTCTGTCTGTTCGTTTACCCGTATATCCTTTTGTCTGTAAATACACTTTTCTCAGGAACACGGGGAAGTATGAAGTTGAAATTTATATCAAACACTCAAGTCTGATGCTAATGATCAAAGAGATTTCTTAAGACTGTAAAAAATCAAACTTCCAAGTCAACGCAGTCAAAACGTATAGCCGTTTATGCAATATTTTTAAACAATTGTTAGAGAATCTACGCCCAAACTTTCTGTCGACCTAGAACTATGAAATTTGGCAAGACGCAAGGTCAGAGACACAAGTAAAGAGAAACAAAAAAAAATCGTTAAATCAATTAAGTCTAGTTATTGCATTTTCATGAACGGTGAATCGCGATAAAACTCAACGTTCGTGAGAAAAATGCAAAAAAATCGGAATTTTTTGAACTTGAATAAAAAAAATGCACCTAAATGGGGATTTATCACAATTTCATTATAATTGTATCGATAACATTCATGCACATTTTCAGCTTCTTTGGAATTAATGCAAATGTACTAATATTATTCGCGCTAAAATGACTGGACTATATTAGGAACATGTTTTGCGTTGATACTCTTATGATGTATGTCAAGCTGTTCATAGCCGAGGTGAAGCTATCAAATTGCTATCATGAAAATGGAACATTTCTAGAAACGGGAACAAAACGCATAAGATAACCGAACTACTTATTCATTGTCAAGATGTGACGTCAGGTGCTTCCTTGAGAGTCAGAGTTGTGAAATCAAATAATATTTATTATACATACAAAGCGGAAGATATTCGGCATTCGGCAGAGATTCGGCATTTTGGCAATGAGTGGCAATTATATTTCAGTCGTAATATGAAAAGGGAAATCGATCAAAATACAGATGGGATCATATTTTTTTATTGTCAGTTCAACGAATTACTGAGAATGTGTAGTATCAAGAAAAACATAAAAGATTCATTACACACATGTGTACGTCCCTTGCAGACCGTTTACCTACTTAGAAGCGTTAGGCTATAAATACACGCTGGTTTACACGAGCGTTCTCGTAAATTTTCTTAGAAAATGTTACATGTCTCATGTTTGTGAACAAATATCCCGATATTCGCTTTTATGAGTCTATGAATCGATGCCCAAGCCCAAGGGATGGATGAAGGTTACAGGACAACGTGAAATCAAGTGATGATTTTTAAGTTGATTAGTACATGATGAAAAATCTATATTATATAGATGATACGCAGAAATGAGTGAAAAGCTAGGCACATTGCCTCCAAGAAAGCAAGAGAAAGGCAAAACCTACCTATCCGAAGGGTCAAGCATACTCGTAGGTTAAGCTACATCGCGATATGAAAGTTCTCACGCAGATGAACATAATATGCATACAGCATCCCACCAGTTATCAACTTAACTTGGACGATAGATTTTACCTATGTGTCGGAAGGGAAATTTAACCTAAAAACACCACAATTTTGAATTTCATTGTAACGTTATCGCTCTGATGTAAAATCGCTAAATAGAGCTAGAGCTCTTTTAGGAAATAAATCACAAACGGATAAGTAGCTTGCATGTAGGTACTGCCGTTAGCCTACGGTAACCACTTACCATCAGAAGATCTGTATACTTGTCTGACATAAAAAAAAAAACAAATAGAAAGTTCTGTGCCCTGTTGTATTCATTAGTTTTAAAATATTCCGATGTACGATTTCTTTTTTATATAGCAACTACTCATAAATGAAATATTTCAATCTTGTCGGGCATACAAAATTCATGAGACGTGGATGATAAATATATGAACAACAAGAAAATTAATGTTTGCGCCAAAGTGTTTTGTAATGTAGGCACGTAAACGTCGTAGGTATATATGCATAAACATGGAGTAAGGAAATATAATATATATCTACACACATACATACAGTCACGCATATTTGATTGGGGTAGGCCACAACACCTACAATTCGCCAGTTATTTTCGATCCCCACAGACTTTCTTCCTCCGATCTGTTACGGATAAATCCTTAGAGGAAAACCTAAACTTATGTCTGACCTAGTACTCGAACCAGGACCTAAGGCACAGCAGTCGCTTCCGCTACCGCTGCACCACTAAGTTATAAAATCACATAAACATTTTTCTGGTTATATCAACTTTTAAAATGACAACGTACTTCATAATCTGAGTTTAGACTGCCTCTAGACGTAATAAGGTGCAGCTCATCGAAGATAAGCTTGATCGATGTCCAATATCTTATTTCTAAAAAACTATCGAGTAACCGAGACGAAAAGTATTCAAAAAAAAAGTTAGGTAGACCTCGATAAACGACAATGCGCAATTTGGCCTTATCAAACCGATGAAAAAAGATTAGTCACTCAAACAAATGGAGCACTGGATTCGATTGACACGAGACCCACCATTGGTATTAAATCGATAAACAGCATTGGTAAAGGTTTAACGGCGTGCTATGCCATCATAAACGTAAAATCGAGGGTCTGCACGCGTTCTGAATACGGAACCCTGAATTGGGTCGCCTCATTGTCTAAAAATAATCGATGCTCGCGTTTAAATAATTTGTTGTGGCTTAGTTCTAGAAGTCAGCTAATACAGGTTCAAACCTCATTGTTTATTTACCTCCCCTAAGGATAAGTTCTAATTGCAGTTGATAACATGTTCTAGAACAGTGTAGAAATGTTAAGCCTTTGGAAGGCTAGAGGCACATACAAATGAACAGCAGTTTTATCTTTTACTTGGTGCGAGTTCTACTGCAGTGCATGAGGCTCCGGATTCGATTACCGGGTCGAGCATTTATTGTTTTGTTTATGTTAAGGATGTTTGTTTAGCTAACGGAATCAGGTAAGAAAAAAATAGAACCAACTTCGAAAACCAACAGAAAATTCTAAAGTGCATTTTTGTTTTTTAAACTAAATCAATAATCTTTCATGTTATTTTTCACTTTTTGTCCCTTGGTTTTCGAAGGCAGCTAAATATTTTTATAAAAAAATATTACTGTTATTTCTCCCTTTTTAGTGAACGTAGCTGATTTCTTGAACACTAAAAATAAGAAGACCATACGATGATGGATTATTAATAAACTGCATCAGTTACAAAAAATCAGTCAAGTGAACGAATATATCGCTTAATTTTATTCATGCATTTCATGCGAATGACGTCACAGGGTATCCATTTGTTGTGTACTAAAACCTTCTCCAGAATGTAACAAATACTTTTCTGAAAACTGCATCAAAATCGGTTCAACCAATCGCGGACAACTATACATACAAACCTGCTTTTGAAGTCAGTTAAAAATGCCCAGTTGACCGCTATAATGTGGGTGTTGTTAATACATCTCTTCTCTGCTTAACCCTTCGGGGGGACACAGGCCTGAAATGTCCATGTAAACTGCTACGTTACCAGTGTCACAGTATTAAAGTTTTAGAAAGTATTTGATTTTGAAAATCAGGTTAAAAATTCTACCAAATGAGCAAACAACCAACAAACCCTTTTTATAATAAACTGGGACTCCTACTTGCCAATAGTTTGCGTAACAGTTATTTGATTACGGGTTTTATATTCAAATTGATAAAATCTCGTTATATCTATTAAAATATTTAGATAAACTATTCATTACACAAGACCACATTTTTTTACTGTTTGTTGCAATTACAATAAATACATTTACAAGTTGTTTGGGAAAAATATAGCATGTTAAGTCATCAATCAAACTATTCGCAGAATACCTAGATACTATTGTCACATGTATACGACCGAAAGAGTGCTCGGGCATAGTCGAAATACGCTTTGATGACTCTGGTGTCACGACTAAATTAGCGCTCAAATGACACCAAACCTTAAAAAGTATGATTACTAAATAAGTGTCTCTTTAAACCTAGAATAGAGTTAAACGTGCAAATTACTAAAAGACGATAAAACATATATCTCCACGGACAGAACTGATTAGTGGGTAATCCATCTCACTTCATTTTATAGTAGTCCATGTTAGCTTTATTTGTATTTATGCTAGGATTCCGATCATCCCAATTTAGCTATTGCTAATTATAATATAAACAAAATCCGAAAACGGCTCGTAACTAAATCTTGCAATAAACATACATTAAAACCAAAAGTTTCTAATATTGCTAAGTTTAATATAAGCAAACTCCGAAAAGAGCTCGTCTAAATCGCTAAATCTCGAGAGCTCGGCTAAATCTTGCAATAAACATACATTGAAACCAAAAGTAACTAATATTGCTAAGTTTAATATAAGCAAAGTCCGAAAACGGCTCGTAACTAAATCTTGCAATAAACATACATTGCAACCAAAAGTTTAGCTATTGCTAAGTTTAATATAAGTAAAGTCCGAAAACGGTTCGTAACTACATCTTGCAATAAACATATATTAAAACCAAAATGTACTTAGTAAATCACAGGCAGAAACAATAATATTTAAATTTAAAATATTTTCCTTACAAACTGGTCGTTCAGTAGATACTGCAGGTACATGCCGAATGATAACGAACATTAGTCAAGTCAATGTTGATGACGTACTAAAGTGAGAAATGAGGAAGACAACAGCAATTAGAAACATTAACAGCTGTTGAAGTATTTTGATTCTGATATTAAGTTCGCCCTTTTCACTCAGGTTGTGTTGCATGCATGTATCAAGATGTGGTAGGCATAACTAAAGCTCTGTAGAGCTTTTGTTACGCCTGCCACATGTTGAGAAGTTTCATTGTTCACAACTATGCGAATAATTAGGCCAGTTCATTCAATAAGCGGTTGCCCTTTTTTGTAGTACAGGACTACCACATAATAGGGTAATAGCGTATATTGACCCTCGTATGTGACCTTATATTAGTTTCAAAATTTCCATGGGCTCGGTCTCATGTTCTACTAATGTATGTTATTCAATTAATAGCAAGATATATAAATTTATGAATTTTTGATCAGTTTAGTTTGATAAAGAATTTAATTTGAATGACGCCATCGTATATTTTTAATTAATGATTTTAATACAAAGATATGACTTTTCAGATTTAACCCACAATGTAATCAACTAACATAGCAGTCTTTTAATAAACGACGAAAAATGATTTTACGCTTTAAAATCATTTTTCGTCGTTTATTAAAAGACTAGCTGACCCGGCAAACTTCGTTCCGCCTTAGAACCATACCATTATCAGCTGAATTTATTTCGTGAATATCTCCTTGCCGGCATTAAAGACCCGAGACGGCGAGAGATTTTGGTCAGTTCGAATCCCACATAACCATCCTCACTGGCTTGCGGAGGGGGATCTCGTGGCGATATCCGCAAAAAATAACCACAAAATGGCGGAGATAAATCTAAAACATCAAAGAAAATGAAAATCGGTCCACCCGATCTTGAGTTTATCCCGGTCATCACTAATAAGAGTCTGTTTTATATAATAGGTCTTTACCTATGAAATTGCCGAAATTTTCTAACAAATTCATGAGTCCGTTATTCCTGTAATTTAATAGCTATCTCCATTATTTATATTTTGTTTGAAAGTTGATTTCAAGATTTTACAACTCTGTATTAAATTTTGTTTTTATTGGCCGCTTGATAAATTAATTCGATCTTCAAAAACAGTACTTCCTAAATGCTATTCATTTTGATGATAAATTTCGTAAAACTTAACAGCTGTCACTTTTCAAAAATGTAATAAAAGTTGCTGTTTGTTAGCTTAATGTTGTCTCATTCATACATTAAAAAAATCATAAAATTTGGATTTGTCATTCCTAAAAAAATGCAAAAATGTTAGTACTGAAAATTGGGTTTCCTCAAATTTCTTCAAGAAAAACGGCAATTTCATATGTAACGACCTAATATTTAGATATATTGAACGTTAGGCGGTACCCTTTAACATCGCTTAGATAAAACGGTGAAGCCATGGACCCCTCTTACTCACTTCCTGCACTACCACATCGTTCCGAGGTCACCCTTCTATTTCCGTCCGATCAACGCCAGTGCCTTGGGCGTTACCCATTTCCACGTCATTTCCCTCGGAAAGCCAATTGGCTGGGATGATGATCTGTACGTTGACTCTTGTTTGAAAACCTAATTAGGCAATTTGGCAATGTCGTTATGTTTAGGTCTAGTACGATAACCGAACGGTATATGGCGATACAGTGAAGTGGTTTCAGCCCCACTGTTGATGTAGAGGTGAATAAATAATCAGCGTGGGTACTTTCATAGTGCGATGCGATGAAGGTTTATTCGAACGTTTTTGGACACAGAAAATACGGTAAATAGTTATAATATATGGTGGTTATAATGATAATAAATAATGGAAATTAGGATGGGTAGGAGAATATGAAGCGAACTCCGGGCTCCGACGTCAAAGCCTCGGATGTCCATCACTACCAGATCAGATGATGATGATGATGATGATGAAAATAATAAGGATAATGTAACCTGTAATTTGGCGCTGGTCTAAGCACGCTGTCATTATATGGGAATTAAGGTCTAAAGATGCTACAGCATACAATGTCATTTCACTAACGTTACTGTCTGTTAGTAACATAATACTGTGAAAACGCATGAAAATAAATAAGCAGGTACAGGATGTTGTGAAGGAAGTCGTCATGGAGTAAAGATACTGTGCCTACCATCAGTTCCACTACCGCTACGCCACAGTGGTCGTCAGTCGTAGGTTTTGAATAAGGCGTGAATAAGGCTTGGATATTTGTTTTTTGTTTAAAGTTTTCAACGTATATTCTAAATAGGTCGTTTTATTTCAAAAACTAAAAAAATTAATAACATCGCTAGTAATAAGGACTGAGAATAATGTCTTAGTACTTTTTTTTTTCGTGCAGAAATCTACCCCCGCCCCCCCCCCCCGCCGCTTGGCCAGCGGGGCGGTTATGCGGGCTTGAACCGACTAAAACCGCACGCCGACTCGGGGCTACCTACACTGCGGTGATTATTTCTTTATAATAAGCCTGGGAAAGGGATGGAATTTCTTCGTAATAACATAATGCTTACCAATTTGTCTTCATTAAGTTTTGTATGAAGTACGTAATTTATAACTTTAAATTCTGTACTTATTTGATGACATTCGAAATTGAACTTGGGATATTAACACATATATGTTAAATCTAATCATAGGTTTATTAATTTCGGTTGTATCTAAATATGTTAAAATTATTCAACACCTAGTAAATTTGGAGTTCTATGAATTCCAAGCTTGGCAATAAGTAACGTCATTTAACCAACGAGTTTTCTAATATTCCATTTATATTCTGTTCACCGTTATGTTTGTATTCAAGCTACCTAGTATTTCAATAAATTTTAAATCCTTTCAATTCACATCGTATATCAAAACAAATTTCATTTTGGCGAGGATCTAATTGCTCAACCCCGGCGTGGGTCGATGTAGCTACCAATCAACCGCCTACAGGTTTTGGATACACGCCAATAACTACCAAATCCTACCATTCATATTTTCATATTATAACTTATAGTACATCTTATTTTAGGGTTACCTAAGAATATATTTGAATATTAGGTCGTTACTTATGATTCGAGGCGGCGAGTCTCCTTGCCGGAACTCCGCCATGGGACCTGGAAGCGAGAGCCCTTTCGCAACTGTACCAGTGGCGAAAGGAGGCGCGGGAGCAGGGATGGAACCCCGAGCCTCGAGAAATCGAGGCCGTGCAGTCCCAGCTCCGCCAGGCCATCGTGGTGGAGTGGAAGGAACGACTTGGGCAACCAAGCGCAGGGCACGCCGCAATAGCGGCGGCAAGGCCCATCATGGAGGATTGGCTGGAGAGGCGACACGGAAGCCTCTCCTACCGACTGACGCAGGTGATCTCCGGGAAGGGGTGCTTCGGGGACCACCTGCATCGGATCAGGAAGGAGCCAACGCCTGAGTGTCATCACTGCGACGCGAGCGAGGACTCAGGGCTGCACACGCTGGCGGACTGCACGGCGTGGGAGGCGCCGAGGCGTGACCTCGTGGCAGCCATCGGGGTGGGAGTCCTCTCGCTCGGCAGCATGATTGCGGCAATGGTGCGGAGCGCGAGCGCGTGGGCCGCCGCCGCCTCCTTCTGCGAGCATGTAATGCTCGCGAAGGAGGTGGCGGAGCGCGCCCGGGAGAGACTTAGAACTCTCCCGGTCCGCCGAGCCCGCAACATGCTCGCCGCGCGTCGCAGGCAACTCAGGCGCCGGAGGTAGCTTAACGACCTCCGTCCTCCATGAGCGCAGGCCTGGGGGTGGCGGGTGAGGCCACCTGTCACCCCAGCAGAAGCAGGCCGGGACGGTGGGGCGACTAGCGCCCCTCCCCCAAACCGGGGCAAGACGGGGACACCGTGGTTCCCAAACCCGAGGGGGCCATCTCGAAACCGGAGATGGCCCAGGGTCAGTCGGGGTGCGAGGGATATGCTCTATGGGCAACCTTACACCCCGGCGTCTGTAGACCCGAGACGGCGTGCGGTTTTAGTCGGTTCAAGCCCGACATAACCACCCCCGCTGGCACGCGGGGGGGTATCCGAAGGGATTTCCGCACGATTAAAAAAAAAAAAAAGGTCGTTACTTATGAAATTGCAGTTTTTCTTGAAGAAATTGGAGGAAACCCAATTTTCAGTAGTAAATTTTTAATTTTTTTTAGGAATATAATATATAATATATAATAAATCCAAATTTTATGTTTTTTTTTGTGTATGAATGAGACAACATTAAGCTAACAAACAGCAACTTTTATTACATTTTTGAAAAGTGACAGCTGTTAAGTAATACGAAATTTATCATCAAAATGGATAGCATTTAGGAAGTACTGTTTTTGAAGATCGAATTAATTTATCAAGCAGCCAATAAAAACAAAATTTAATACAAAGTTGTAAAATCTTGAAATCAACATTCAAACAAATATAAATAATGGAAATACCTATTAAATTACAGGAATAACGAACTCATGAATTTGTAAGAACATTTCGACCTATTATTTTAAAAAACCTTGATTTACAATTTGCTTTCCGGACTTTTCAACAACTGATATAATATCCTCTGTCAATCAATCAATTAGCCTATTGCAGTCCACTGCTGGACATAGGCGTCTCCCATTGTACGCTATAGCACCCGATCCTCCGCCTTGCGCATCCAGTCTATCCAATCCATCCTCTGTGATTTAGAATATTACTCTACTGTCATTATGTCAATGTTGAAGCTAAAGGATATAATGTGCCTTCAATCGATAGTATTTCTTTATATTTATAATTAACAACAGACAAAGAGCTGAGAATTTGATTACAATGAAGGGATATTATCAAGAAAACCTCGACAATCTGTAGATACAGTCTACAGATTGTTTGCCGTTAAAGGAGAATTCTTGCATCTGCAAGAATTTCCTTTTACAGCAAACCACTAAATCATCTACATATTAATGAAGAACACTTGATGCTAATTGATTCAGAACAGTGTAATATAGCAACGATGATATCAGCATAAATTTAATACTGTATTGAATGATTCATGAATCAATGCACAATACAAATATACATATAACTAATACACCTTGTAAGGTCGATCAGGTATAACGACAATATGAATCATTTTTTGTCCCAAAACTTGTCTGCAGCTGGAAAATAACACGAACGCTTTCCTTAATCATCAATTTCAAGGAACTGGGTCATTTTTGCTCGTAGTCTTGTAGCCACTTAGTTCAAAATGAAGATAATGTTCCTGATACTAATTTAAGAATTTTTTGAGCATGGATGAGTGTAAGATTTGGCATAGTTATTTACGTTCCAATTTCTGATGTCAAATGACTGAATTCTAATAGGAACAAAACTAATATGAAAGACAATATCGAACTGATACAAAATATAATAACATCGAATTTATATTACAGCATAGCTTACCAAACGGCCTCAACCAATGCGTGTTAGAGCCCAGTATTTATATTCATTGAACTAACAGAGCTGTATAACACCATGCCTAAGTCAATTCGCTAGTGTTTTAACCGCTAAGGGACCATAAAGTAAGCGTGAATTGGGCGCCGCCGGCCAGACGGTAGCTACGTGAAACAATAACGTCAACTTAGCTGAATTTAACGTAACAATATTTTAGAATTCACGCCAATCCGTTAAAAGAAAACTGAACAAATTTGACAAGACTAAAATGTATTATTTCTAAGACTAGCCTTAGTTAGAAAAAAGTTAGTATACACAATATTAATCATTTCAAACTTCTTTAAATCGGTTTTACAACAAAAGAGTCGGCACCATTATATATAGCTGTATATATCGTTATGTGTTCTTTCGAGCCGACTTTTGAATGTGATCTTCTACCGAATGTGATTCCCAAATTAGATCGGAAGACTAGGAGAAATGTAACGATTCCTCGTTTGCCCTATTTGTGGTTATGAGTAGTGATAGCGTTACCCAAATTTTAGTCGTAAATAAAGTCGAGCCCCTACTCTATACTCTAAACTCATGTAAACAAAAATAGTGCGAAGGGCACTTTTTTTCTTTACCATACCACATTACCATTACCATTAAATAAATGAAATACAATTAAAAAAAACATTATCATTTTTCTTTCTGAAGTTAACTACAGAGGATACTTTTAAATTAATGGACCGTAAGCTGGGTTACTTAACCGTAAAAACTATCGCAGATGTTTGCTGCGACCGGATGAAACAGAGATTCAATATTCGGATATTGTAAAGTTTATGTTCAATTACACCAAACAAGGCGATAGAACCATTTAGTACCAGTATAGTATAAGCGCACGGTTGGTAAATTTGGCAGAAGCTTGCCATTCTTTATCCTCTATATTCGTCTCTTCCCTGAAGGAACACGCGAGTGATATCTCTGATGCTGTAAGTTGGTTACGTCCTTAGGCTACGTACGGTAAGCAGAACTAACAACAAGAGCAATCAATGAAATAAACTCTCTATGTGCTCCATAGAGTGAAGAGAAAGCGCTCATTAGCGTTCGGGCGGATTGGGAATTATTTTTTGAATTTTTTAGCCAACTGCATAATTTAAAGCGTGAATTATACAGAAAAGGCAAGCACAATGAAAGCAAATTCGTACTTCAGGGTAGGAAACGAGAATCAAAAAGTAAAGGGAGTAAATCAGGAGAGTTTATTTATTTTGTTTCAACGTTAACACTATTATTACATGATAATGCACCTAAAGCGATAGGGTATAATGTCTTTATTTGTTAGACCTCCCACACTAAATAAACTATACGAAAAGCGACAAACTGCTACATAATATTATGAAGTATGTAGGTGTAGCTGTGTCAACCAGGTTGCGAGTTGTTGTTGGCTGTATAATTATGGTTTAATGGTTTTCTTCAGATAGACATATGCACCGTTTTTAAAGCATGGTTAATGGTCAAAATACTGCAATGGCCTGGCGTGTAAACGACTTCAGACAATGGGACGCATAATTCATAGTTTAAGTTACTTAAACAACATTAGATACCCTAAGTAGGTATGATGCCAAAAATGTTTACCTGATTTTGCCGCAGAGCCAAAATAATTAACCTAAGCGATACGTGACAAACTAGAACCTTTGTTTAAATTCAGCCTGACCCACAGAAATTAAATAAAAGGACACATTTACATACATACATCTACAACTTTATTGTAAAATACAGTTGACAGGGAAAGATGCGTGAGTATACGTATTATGCCGAAAGGGATAGGTAGAAACCCCACATTTTACCAGATATATATTTTTCAGTTCCATATATCTCTACCTACCTTTTTTTTTTTTTTTTTTTCGTGCGGAAATCCCTTCGGATACCCCCCCGCGTGCCAGCGGGGGCGGTTATGTCGGGCTTGAACCGACTAAAACCGCACGCCGTCTCGGGTCTACAGACGCCGGGGTGTAAGGTTGCCCATAGAGCATATCCCTCGCACCCCGACTGACCCTGGGCCATCTCCGGTTTCGAGATGGCCCCCTCGGGTTTGGGAACCACGGTGTCCCCGTCTTGCCCAATAAATTTGTATTTATCGTCGGATAGATAATATTAAACCCTGTCTCTTGTCGCCTTATTATTTTTTTCGTGCGGAGATCCCTTCGGATACCCCCCGCCAGCCAGCAAGGGAGGTTATGTCGGACTTGAACCGACAAAAACCGCACGCCGCCTCGGGTCTTCAGACGCCGGGGTGTAAGGTGGCCTTTAAGGCATTTCCCTCGCACCCCAGCTGACCCAGGGCCATCTCCGGTTTTGAGAAGGCCCCCTCGGGTTTGGGAACCACGGTGTTCCCGTTTTGCCCCGGTTCGGGGGAAGGGCGCTCTTCGCCCCGCCGCCCTAGCCTGCTTCTGCTAGGGTGACAGGCTGTCGCCTTGTACCTCACTTACGGGCAGACATGAAGCGGCCCTTGTATTTTACTTCAACGGAAACCACGCGGCAAACTTCGTCGGGAGCCACAGGAAAATATAATAATTTATAGAAATAGTTACGTGACTACCTGAATAATTACCAACGTTGCCTGATTCCATATTTAAATAAAGAAAACTTCCAACGTAACTCGGCCTCTTTATGAACTAGAAGAACCTGTCTACTAACACGATTCCTTAGTAGGTTAGTGAAAAAAAAGTACGCAGAGGCCATGACCGTCGTCGCTGCGGCCTGTTCGATAACGGTATACCATCCGTCTAGTTGGATGAACGGGGTAATCGCAATTCTTAATAATGTAATTAAATAGAAAGAATGAATATTAAAATTCTTGGAACCTAAATACGTAATTATGGGCTGAAAAACATGCAAGACATTGCATCCGTAACTGTTACCACAAAAACGCAAACAATCCGGTACTCATCAGAGGGTTCAATGGGCAGAACACCCTGACTTGCCTTATTTGGAATGACAGAGGGTAAATCCTTTCCAAAGAAAATGTATTACGTACACACTCGACTTTCAGAGCTATCACTAATCACAACTATTACCTACTTTCATCTTTATTTGTTCTGAATACCGTGAGAGTTACCTAGTATTTCGCGTTCCAAGAAATATAATTGCTTGAAGAAATGAACGCGACCAAGGTTATAAAAATATGTTCGCGCCTTTATAATAATTATGGATCGAGTTTTGGTTTGGGCAGAAATGGGCCGGTTCGATTGGGGTATTCCCACACTCTCACTTGATGTCGAGTTATACACGTAGCAAATGCTGCAATTAGTCATTTACTACAATTTGAGAGTAGCGGAAGTCTTACGATCCATCCTTTCCTACTTACTCGTTTCCCCATTCTTCCTCTCTGCAGATAGCAATACGTTCTAGTAGCAATAGTATAATTGAACATCTTTACTCTATGCAAAAAAGAAAATTCGTTAGTACCAAATTGATAAAGCTAACTGGATCTTCTGTTATTGCAAAAGCCAACTCACATCCAAAATAGGATAGCAAAAACGCGATTGCAGACAAAAATAGACCAAAGTGGGAAACACCGACAGATGTTTCGTTCCGCTTTGAAAATTTTCAATGAGTTTTGTTAAAAAACCAGACTGTTCCAACAGTGTTATCGGATTTATTGAATCATGACCAAGAACAATAGCACATATAGGACGATAAATCGCCCATTCGACAATCTTTAAGGGCGTATCATTGACTAAAAGAATCTGCAGTCAATCATTAGGTAATTAATTATCTAACTCTTTAGTGCTGGCTATCCATAGAAATTTATTTTGTTTAGCCATATGCTAAATTCAATTATGCCGATTACGACAACAGTAAAGTCAATTAAAGATATCTACGATTGAACGCGATAATCACGGGATCTACCATTTCGTTCGATTTTATTTGCAGTAAACCATAAAGAAAAACCTATTGTTAATGAATGCTTATTTCACGCTATAATAACTATCAAATAGGCTATATTATCACGCTATGACCCTTCATAGTGAATCAAATAAAGCTGTAATGTAATGAAAACTGTAATGTAATGTAAACATATGAGTTTTAAACTTTATTAATAAACATTGACATATTTCAAAAAAAAAATCCAATTCGTACCTAGATCACGCCAAATATTTATAAAAGAGACATATCTGAATATTTCTCGTAAGCAATAACTACCCTTCCAAGATGAAAATTCCATTGTATAACCAAAAAATTACAATAACCATTCCGAAGGACGGAAACGGAACATGTTGTTACAATGTGCATTCATGTGCATCTTGAGCTCGATCGTTTTCGTATTATTAACTGCATATGGCACCTTCTTATGAAAATAATCGTAAAATTGTGCATTTGTCGCCTTGTTTGTTGCGTTTGCGTTTGGCGACTGAAGGATGTAAAAAAAAATAACAGTTCAGTAAAAACACGTCAGAACATTATTACCAATACAATGATACAAATAGGAGTTGTGATGAACATTTGGCTAAACTTAACAAAGCAAAAGTGTACTTAATGGATTCTGAAATCATCAATGTATCAGTAGCGAGAGGAAACGCCGACATAAAATATTTTACTGCTATCGTATTGTACAACTCCTCAAGCGGAAAGCGATGCAATAAGTTGTAACGCCTAGTTTGCTGCACGAGCACGACACCATCTATACAAATAAATAAAATTGAAGTGTCTGTTTGTAATATTAAAATAACTGATTTTAAATGATTGCACATGAATGTATAACGATACTTACAACAAAAATACAATTATTAAAACTTTTGTCTGTCTGTCTGTCTGTCTTCCTGTTTGTTTGAAAGAGGTAATCTCTGGAACGGCTGGGTCGATGTTGACGGGACTTTCACTGGCAAATAGGTAATGTTATAAGGCGTAACATAAGCTACTTTAATTTTAGAAAAATAATTAGGGTTCCATGTAAAATAACTAGAACCCTTAAAATCGAAATCTAAGCGGACGTCGCGGGCACAGCTAGTCTTTCATAACAGTAAGTACTTTCGACACCTCCAGACTAGTTTTGTATAGGTAGCATATTTATGAAGAGACGCAATCTATTTTGAGATGACGCACTTTCTGCCGCTCTCAAGTTTAAAGGTGGCTAAGTGAAAACGCAAATTTTGAGCCGGCGCTGAAAAATGAGGGCGTAATATAACCTATGCTAGTATTTTCTATACGCAATTACGTTGTCATATATCAGATATATTTTTTTTAGCATTTACTAGAATAAAGTTGCTATTAATATAGGTATATAAATAATTGTTTAAAAAGCAAGATGTGAAAATTTGCCAGATGTCACTTTACCCCCTTTAGCTTGAACCTTTTTGTTCATAGCAAATCAGACAAGTGTATGTTACTACTCCATTATTTATTCTGTGCTCCTACTTCAAAAATTTGGTAAGTCATTTTAATTAGGTCGCGAAGGAGATGACGGAGCACGCCCGGGAGAGATTTAGAACTCTCCCAGCCCGCCGAGCCCGCAACATGCTCGCCGCGCGTCGCAGGCGACTCAGGCGTCCTCCATGAGTGCAGGCCTGGAAGTGCAGGTGAGGCCGCCTGTCACCCCGCGATAGTGCCCCTCCCCCAAACCGGGGCAAGACGGGGACACCGTGGTTCCCAAACCCGAGGGGGCCATCTCGAAACCAGCGATGGCCCAGGGTCAGTCGGGGTGCGAGGGATATGCTCTATGGGCAACCTTACACCCCGGCATCTTAAGACCCGAGACGGCGTGCGGTTTTAGTCGTTGCAAGTCCGACATAACCGCCCCCGCTGGCCGGCGGGGACTACCCGAGGGGATTTCCGCACGAGAAAAAAAATGGTACTGGCGTTTAAAAAAGTGGCTTGGGTTTTCAATCATAGATTCTTTTCTTACAGTAAATCGAATCATTGCAAAGAATCTACAATGCATTGAACTTAACGTACATAAGTGTTACGCTATGACCTAAATGTAGTAAATGAACTGAATTGCCAGACATAAGATGCTTAGACAGGTGATTAATCAACCGAATTAAAAAAAAGAAGCCTATGAAATGTCAAACAATTTTAGGTCATGAAATCATGGCTCCGAAAGAAGAATCCACTTCTTATTAATCTTATTTTCTGCCACATAACAACACAGCCTTGTTAGTAAGTTAACCGGGATGAAACTTATCCTATTTTACGTCGGCGTGTCTACGTATTTTACGTAAAGGCGCGTTTGATTCTAATTCGCATCCTCAGCGGCTTTATCACGGTTTCCAAGTTTCTAGACTATGTTATATAAATGTGATAGTAAATCTATAGTTGCGTTACTTTCAACTGTTTGAAACGTTTTTTTTTGTATTCAATAATAGATGCATTCATTGTTTACTATGTTTAGTTGGTGGATCGCACATTACTAGGGATATCGTTGACCCGTAAAACTGAACACTTATATTAGAAGTGTATTAATGTACGTCGATATAGTACCGTGTGGGGTAACCGTAACACTACAATCGCCCCTTTAAAGTACGACGCCTGAGTCAATACTTAAATATTCAAAACATTATAAAGCTTCTGCTGTCATATTTTAGCATTAATCCTCAGAATGTCTTTTGCATTTAAATTGTACTTAAAATTCTTATAAGACGATTCTTAGTGATGCTAATTCTGTTAAAAGCGTACATAAAGTTAACAAGGGTAACGACGACAACGATGTCTAGATAAAAGAGAGGGAATATCAGCAGAAAATGTTTTACGACCAACATCGTTACGGCTACGATTGTGGCTGGGGAATGCTGGGGAAACTTCTCGGTAACTTGTAAGGACGTTATGGGCAATGACGGGTGACTTTCGTAAGTAAATGTTGAGGGTTGAAATTGGTAACAATACTACATTTTATAAACTTCATATTCATAAAGTACAATATAACTAAAGTATTAAAACGCCAGGGGATAACTGTTTTGAGGATAATAATGCAAATTATGTGTGTTGCCCGGAGATAGGACATATTTTATCATCAGCTTTACTCTATCAGTGATTTTAGGGTTTCGCGCCTCAAAAGGTAAAAAAGGAACCCTTATTTATAAGATCAATCTCTTGTCCTTCTGTCTGTCTGTCATCTGTCCGTGTGTAACCACCGATTTTCTCAAGAATGAGTGGAACTAATAAACTGAAATTTATACCAGATACTGGGGTCTATAATAGTCCCTTATTAGGTGTATAAAAATCAAGGTCCTGAGTCAACACGATAAAAACATATGGGCAAATTTAGATTTTCGCGAAAACCTTAAGTACCAACATTTTTCTTTTCTTTTATTTTTCGGAATTAGCAAGGGCTACTTGTGCTGAAATTGAAAATTCTAGGTCAACCGGAAGTATTCCATAGGTTTTGGGTCGAAAACTATATGTTAGCTCCCGTAGACCTAGTATCACGAAATTTGGCAAAAGCAAGGTTTCAAAAAAAAAAAAGATTTTATAGATAATGGTACGGCACCCTTCATGCGCAAGTCCGACTCCCACTTGGCCGGTTTTTTTTCTCTAATGTTATCATTAATTTTGGCACCAAGTTTGAATTTTAAATACAAGCGCGTTTTACAACCGAATAATATATTCAATACGAGTAGAAGCTTATTTCTTTTATTTTTAAATTGCATAAATAGTAGATAAAAGTGCTTGGAATTAAATTAAATATTAAATATCAATTACACAAAATAAGTTATATAAACTAAAGTGACCCTTGGTGATCTTTTATCATGCTAAACACGTTTAAGCTGTGTCACGTAGTTGATATATTGTCTGAAGCAGGTTGAGAAGTTATCGCCTGTGCCAGACGACAGTTAATATGAAAAAGAATGACGAACATTAAACAGCCAGACTAGAACGGCGCGATAGAATTGATATAAAACGAAGTTTGGATTGATAAGTTTATAGGATTTTCGCCAGTTTTTATGAAATTCTAGTTATAGAGAAAATTTCGAACGTTATTTTTGATGAATTTATAGATTAAATATATAATGTTCTATTTGGGAGGCTCGGTTTATGTTTAGTTAGTCAATTTTTAACAATCTGAAATAACTGAAATTTTACACCAAATCTCAATCATATTGTAAAGATCCGTTATAGCCGGGTTAAAAAGGACACGCTCGAACTGTCCATAGCAATGCAAACTGAAATATATACACACGTAAGTAAACACTTACTTAAATATATTATTAATAACTTTACAGAAAGACAATTGGATGCAGGCAATAGCATGCAAGATCGTAATTCCAAACCCTACAGTTATAGTTGACGCCGAAAAAGCAGTTATGTTTTCATCAGACAACTGCTTTTTATTGCACTTGCCGTTATGCCCCTTGAACAAGCACCCCGTTGGTTCTATCGATCCACACAATTTATGTTGAACGAAGGGAGGACCTATTGGAGTTGTACATACAGCACACAGATCAGTAAATCAAAAAGTAATAGTAAACCATTTTCGATGTTATATTCAGACAGATATAAAAGTTCGGATGACGCATATTCTGTTACTTTTAAGGTCTTTTGGCTTACATGTCAGTAATAAGGTTACAATATATTGATGACAGTCAAAACTGTTAAGCAAATATATAACTTTGTTTGTTAAATTTATAAGACATTAAGAAAATTTAATCTGGATATGGGCACGGTTCACGTAGCCGAAGTTAACGAAACTCAACCTACGTATAAAAACAAGTTGAATTCCTGAGACAAACTCAGCCGAATACAAGGGATTTCGATTTTGCGATTTTTAGGGATTTTCTTTAGAAAAGCCCTATTGCTATCGAGTTGTCGTCGACGTCGTCGTCGTTGCCAATTTTCTGTCACGGTTTTGGGTATGAAGGAGATGAACTATAACTATAACCCCGAGGGGTTCCAAACTCGAAACCGGAGATGACCCAGGGTCAGTCGGGGTGCGAGGGATATGCTCTATGGGCAACCTTACACCCCGGCGTCTTAAGATCCGAGACGGTGTGCTGTTTTAGTCGGTTCGAGCCCGACATAACCACCCCCGCTGGCCGGTATCCGAAGGGATTTCCGCACGAAAAAAAAAAGGTATATAATAATAATGCTAATATTCTTACGTTGCGGTTATCGAAAGTAATAATCTTTCTTTCTTCCTCTTTCTTTCAACATTTTCGACACTATAAACATTTTATATGTTTGTAGCAACATAAACAACAAAGATAACATGCAACGTTCTACTTCAAGTGCTTCCAAAGTTCTAGACGGAAGATTTAAATCCATTTACTTGCTACTGCACTTCATGATAACGTTCACGAAAGCTCCTTTACTGTACTTCATTTGGTTCTGCCTATATGTATATAAACGAACATTAATAATACTAGCAACCCGACCTTTTTCCGTCAGTTACTTTTTAACTCAAGCCATCGTGCTTTACATATAATATAGCCTATGTACATCGGGGATAATGTGCCTTTAAAATGGGAAAAGATTTTTTCCAAACAGTGCATTGGTGCCGAAGATTACCCCCCCAGACATAATTATATTAAAAAAAAACCGTTCCCGCAGGGGGAACGCACAGGTAGATTTCGTGAAGCAATTAATATTATTTTATTAACATGTTTAATATTTTTTTCTCGAAAACGGTAACTTTTAGCGAAAATCTTTTCAGACATTTATTTTAGACTTAAAAATGGCCTATCGATTAAAAATGTTTCCGACGACAAGAATGTTCACCGGTTAGAAGTTATGATTTTTTTCCCGAAAGAATTTGGTTTTCCCCCCTCCACTTTTAGTTAAAGTTTTAATCTTATAGGTTTATAAGTAAAAGTTGTTGGTATTCATGTATACTATGGGATAAAATTAGAACGGTTCGAATATCTTTCATGGAACGTGAAATTTTGAGGAAAAACTGATTTCACAAAAAGTGAGGCTCTACCGTCCCCTTAGGCCGGATTCCACCCGTTCACGAACTTAAACTAAGTTTACACCCAAGCAATTTTTGACCGCAGTTTGAAAGCGATCGGGGCAAAAATGCGACTGTGAGAGTGCCGCAAATTTTGGGAAGTGGAACCATACATACATATATATATATTATAAACTTTTTGACCAGTGGTCATTTCGGACTCAGGGGGTCATAACTAGACCTTCTATGAAGATTTTTTTTTAATTCGACAGTAGTCAAGAAACCAATAGGTAGATCGATTTCATCGAAATCTACCTAAAAACTCAAAATATTCTCTTTATAATAATTGTATAGATAAGAAAGGCGTGAGACATATTGGTTAAAATGTATCATTGGCGAAGGCTGAACATTTTTAAAAGGGATACCACGTATATATAATTTAACCACCTGTAACACAGCACTTATTATCACATTATTCAGATCACGTACCTATTCAAAAGGGGACGCTAATGGCAATCATGTTACATGGACCCTTCGGCATATGTATTCGTTGTAGGTGCATCATCTGAAGAAACTAACTTATAACCGCTACCGCACCCGCATATCACGGAACTATCACGTACGAATTCGTGAAACTAGAGTTACTTGGAACACAAATGACGAGTATTCATATCGATAATTTACTGTGTGTGAATTCGAACCAGCAACCTTGTGATCATAAGTCCGAAGGTTAGGCCATTACACTACCGCTGATATGATTAATATGAATATTACCAACTTTACAGATCTAGTAAGGAAACTCATCTTAGGTAACTTTGATTGTAAACCTTCACTAAGAACACGGAGTAGCATTCTCAGGGATAAAAATGAGAATCAATAGTTAGTATATCAATATCAATAAGTAGTAGTAGGTAGTTATTTAAGATTCTTATAAAAAACTAGCAGTAAGTATTAATAAACATTTTAAACTGTATTACTTCGGGCCACCAACCAGGTGGACACCGAAGTCTTAAAATCACGCAAAAGAAATCAAAATCTTACACCCACTTTTTATCACTTTTCACGACATTTTACATGATTCTAAGTCTAATTAAGCAAAAAAATTTTTTGTGTCGGTCTGTCTGTTGGTCTGGATGTCTGTTTACGCAATAACTCAAGAACCACTTATCCGATTTAAAAAATTCTTTCGCCAATCATCTTGTTTGGTTAATGGGAAGAACTGATTAGATTTTGGGGTTTGTACGTTCAAGGTTTCGGGTACCTACCATACAAATTGTCCCTAAAAAACTTTTACAAGTGAGTTTCTTTCGAGTTATCAGAGTAACGCGTATTTGACTTTGACATTTGAGTGACAATGACAATACGTATATTGTATATTTACATAAAACAATCAGACTCTGAAAGAAACTGAAATATAAAATCATTTTTTTTGTGTTTTTGACGTCGAAGACGTTTGATTTGATTTGATTTTCTTCATATTTATTGCTCAATATATAAAGACGCGTCGAATAATATGCATAAACCTAAGGTCTGTAATTTTGAATAAAAATACTGCAACAAAAATATCTAAGTTTGGCCCGAAGTTTGACAATCACTGTGTGATTTCCGCCCCACTAGATTTTAACGTAACGAAAACGTTTTCATTGCGCTACACGTAACTGCATCGATTTAAGATTCTTATGAAAAACTAGCAGTAAGTATTAATAAACATTTTAAACTGTATTTTAACGTAACGAAAACGTTTTCATTGCGCTAAACGTAACTGCATCGAATATACCAAGTGACTATCGCCCAAACTTGTTCTGAATCAAATAGAAAAAGAAAATAAAGTAACAAGATATTTTAAGGCGACGACGGCCAATAACAATGAGGTAAACAAGAACATAAATGTCCCCTTATGTCCACGGTAAACATTTGGGACCTCGTCCGGAACTCGACGTACCGCAAAGTAATTTATGGAGGGTTTTGCTTTTCAGAGCTTTGCATTTGGTAGTTGGTACCTTTATACTACCACCGCTTTATATATTGGTAGGATTCCTACTATATCAAGGAATTTGATCGATGAAGAATGTACTTATTTCTGATAGAAATGTTTAAAATTATCTGATGTCTGTGGCTCCGCCTGCTTGTTTTACTTTTTGTAGGTAAATGATAGGCTACTGAAAGAACTTCACAACATCTGTATACATACATAATATAACCAATATAGGTACCGCGCGTTTATGGGAACCCTATCAGTATTCAGAACTCCAGTAGTTCTGAACTGCGGGAGGGTTTAAGTGCTTGAAAATGCAGTTTGATAGATTAAATGCCATCCTGCTTTTAGTTCTGTAATGCAGGAGACTTTACAAACGTAATATTAGCGTTATGGATATGAATTCCTACCGGTACTCAGATTAAAATTTGGCTTTTAGGTTTAACAGATCTTGATAAAATAGAACTGATATGAGTATTTCTGTTTCAAGGACTTCAATGTAATCGAGTGTAGACTAGAGTAAGGTTAAAATTATAATATCTACTATTAGGAAATCGCCGCGGGAGCGTGCGAAGCGAGCTCGTGGAAACCGCGTGCCTCGACACGGATAGGAGGAGATATAGGTTAGAAGGGTCTCTGCGAGACCTCCGCCAAAGCCTTTCGCGTTAGGTTACTTGTGATAATGCATGGGTTCCCTCATTAATTATTATTCATAAGATAGAAATCTAACTATACTAGAGATTTGAGTAGAGGTAGCATTTAAGTTATGAAATCTTGAATACTACAGCGGAAACCATACCCGAATCCAGATCGTTCGCAACTCTGAATAGTGGAATGGTTTAAAGTTACTTTTTGTCAATTATTGCTTGTTCCCGCAGATCTGAGGTACTGGAGTTCTGAATAATGGTAGGTACGCCGCTTTCCCATTGGGGTTTGTAGAGACAACATCTTTAGGTAAGTACTTTTGCTACGATCGCAGTACCTTTTTTTTTTTCGTGCGGAAACGCCTTCGGATACCCCCCCCCCCCGCCGTCCAGCGGGAGCGGTTCTGTCGGGCTTGAACCGACTAAAACCGCACGCCGTCTCGGGTCTGCAGACGCCGGGGTGTAAGGTTGCCCATAGAGCATATCCCTCGCATCCCGACTGACCCTGGGCCATCTCCGGTTTCGAGATGCCCCCCTCGGGTTTGGGAACCACGGTGTCCCCGTCTTGCCACGGTTTGGGGGAGGGGCGCTAGTCGCCCCACTGTCCCGGCCTGCTTCTGCTGGGGTGATAGGCGACCTCACCTGCCACCCCCAGGCCTGCGCTCATGGAGGACGGAGGTCGTTCAGCGACCTCCGGCGCCTGAGTCGCCTGCGACGCTCGGCGAGCATGTTGCGGGCTCGGCGGGCCGGGAGAGTTCTGAATCTCTCCCGGGCGCATCTTAAATCTCCTTCGCGAGCAACACATACTCGCAGAAGGAGGTGGCGGCTGCCCACGCGCTCGCGCTCCGCACCATTGCCGCAATCATGCTGCCGAGCGAGAGGACTCCCACCCCGATGGCTGCCACGAGGTCACGCCTCGGCGCCTCCCACGCCGGGCAGCCCGCCAGCGTGTGCAGCCCTGAGTCCTCGCTCGCGTCACAGTGATGACACTCAGGCGTTGGCTCCCGGATTTCTCGATGCTCGGGGTTCCGTCCCTGTCCCGCGCCTCCTTTCGCCACTGGTACAGTTGCGAAAGGGCTCTCGCCTCCAGGTCCCATGGCGGAGTTCCGGCAAGGGGACTCGCCGCCTCGAAGACGATCGCGGTACCTACGAAAAAAAGGTACCTACGTCTTTCGCTACTTCTACTTTCATAATTGTTTTCATTCACAACAGTATTTGCATTTTAATCGATGTTCCCGCAAACAATTCGACACTGTACTCTAGGTCTCTTCGGTGATTCTGAGGGGCGCGACGGCCGAGGCGCGCAATTTACCCAATCATAGACTATATTAAACCAATCACGGGCTCATCAATCATTAGTTGATCAGTCTTTTTATTCGTTGTTTAGTTGGTCCGTAATGTGCACAATTACATGCGCGAACTTGCTGACTTTTGTTGAAGATGTTCGCCGGCAGGTATCTGTATGTCTTGTAAGTCCGGTAATTAAATTCTGATAACAGAATTATAACTGTTAAATCATTCATTCATTCACACTCACCAGATAATCTTGGGGTCACATCCCAGTTTAACCTATGTTATGTTGTCATGGAAAAGTACCATTGACCTACACGACACAGCTCTTCACACGGTTTATAAGATTCAACTACTTGTTATCAAATGTAAGCAATAAACTATGTATTTATTATATTCATTGTAGTATCATTATATTACACTAGCTTCAATGACGTCTAATAAAGTTTACGGAAGAAACCAACAATGACTGATTAAAACGGAATATTTTTATTGTAATAGGTACGGGAATAACGCGGCCAGGGGGTGGCAGGGGCTTGGGGGTGGCAGGGGCCTGGGAGTGACAGGTGAGGCCGCCTGTCACCCCAGCAGAAGCAGGCCGGGACGGTGGGGCGACTAGCGCCCCTCCCCCAAACCGGGGCAAGACGGGGACACCGTGGTTCCCAAACCCGAGGGGGCCATCTCGAAACCGGAGATGGCCCAGGGTCAGTCGGGGTGCGAGGGATATGTTCTATGGGCAACCTTACACCAAGGCGTTTTAAGACCCGAGACGGCGTGCGATTTTAGTCCGTTCAAACCCGACATAACCGCCCCCGCTGGCCGGCGGGGGGTATCCGAAGGGATTTCCGCACGAAAAAAAAAGGTACGGGAATAACGCAATAATTCATTGTACCTATGTATAGTAAGCTAGTTAACGTATGGTTACATTGGGTCTAGGTAGCACTATGTAGAATATCATAGAGGCTAGCCGACGTTAAACACATTTCTTGCCTTATGGGGGCCACCTTAAGACCCGAGATGGCTTACGGTTTAGTCGGTTCGAATCCGACAGGTTCCGCACGTCATTTGTCCGATTTGACACATTTCGATTTCCGATTTGTCCGACAATTCGGGCACCATCAGACTATTGACCCTAGAAATTCGTCCCTAATAACGGCTAGCCGTTGTAGAATATTTACTATTATTATTTATTTGTAGTATTAATAGATCGAAAGAGAAAAATACAAGGTTTCAAATTCACTATTTAAATAGTGTCAGGATAATGACAACCAAATTGTTGGAGTACTACATAGTAATATATAGCTGTTTTCGTATATTATAATTTATAATATATACTGAAAAGAAATAGTTCCACATAACTTCACAAAGGTTTAAATTTACATCTAGATTTGCCTTTTCGATGAATATTAACAACGAGAGTTCGCAAAGCCGGCTATGTAGTCACGGAATGTAGATTTAGAAAAGTACCCCGTTTTCATTTTTAATACAGTTTTTATTTGTATTTTTATGCGTGCCGCAAAGCGACTAATGGAATCGGGACTGACTATAAATAACCAATGTCACCTTTTTAAATTGCTGCTGAAATAATATAGCCAACTCTTTATTGTATATTGAGTACCTAACCCAGCTCAAAGGAGTCCTCCCTTTGAGTTGGGGAGTTTTGTATAGTAGGCTTTTAGCTGGAAGCTACAGGGCGATTAGAGTGAGCAAAAAGTGTGTATGAACGACGCAATTTCTGAGAGGGCAGAAGTTAACCTAGCTTGAGGTTGGCTCAGTGAGCACTTGAAATGCTTATCGTTAATGAAAAAGAAAAAACAATGATTAATTGCATTTGAGGAGGGCCAATATTCTAGAAGGGACAGCATCAAAATAGCACCTACATATCATAAATAGCCTCGCGTGAATAAGGCAATAAAATACAAGAAATATGTATTTATACTATAAGGATTAATATAACCCGCTGAAGTGTATTTGTGTTTTCAATTAACATTGCCACTAATCCTAACGATAAAAAGAAAAAAAAAAGTGACTTAAATACATAAATACATATTCTAGGACATATTACACAGCGCCATCTAGACCCAAACTAAGCAGAGCTAGTCATATGGGTTCTAGAATACGGATAAACATACCTAGATACTTTTTTTGTAAATTAATAAATATAATACATAGAAACACCCATACCAATGCAAATATACGTATTTGCAATGAGCGGGAATCGAACCCGCGAACTATGACTTAGCAGTCGACAGCTCTACCACTACGTCACAGAGGTCGTCAAAACTACTTAAAGTAGTCACAATGGATGCCATATAGATATTGAACAGACCTTATCTACTTATCCAATGAATCTTATCTACTTGTACTTTTTAAATGTCTAACTAGGTAATCACCCAATCGCTAGGTACCTTTTTTTTTTTTTTATCGTGCGAAAATCCCTTCGGATACCCCCCCGCGTGCCAGCGGGGGCGGTTATGTCGGGCTTGAACCGACTAAAACCGCACGCCGTCTCGGGTCTACAGACGCCGGGGTGTAAGGTTGCCCATAGAGCATATCCCTCGCACCCCGACTGACCCTGGGCCATCTCCGGTTTCGAGATGGCCCCCTCGGGTTTGGGAACCACGGTGTCCCCGTCTTGCCCCGGTTTGGGGGAGGGGCGCTAGTCGCCCCATCGTCCCGGCCTGCTTCTGCTGGGGTGACAGGTGGCCTCACCCTCCACCCCCAGGCCTGCGCTCATGGAGGACGGAGGTCGTTAAGCGACCTCCGGCGCCTGAGTTGCCTGCGACGCGCGGCGAGCAAGTTGCGGGCTCGGCGGACCGGGAGAGTTCTAAGTCTCTCCCGGGCGCGCTCCGCCACCTCCTTCGCGAGCATTACATGCTCGCAGAAGGAGGCGGCGGCGGCCCACGGTAATCGCTAGGTACCTACCGTAAAAAATATTGTATGAAAATCTGCTGATTCTGTCAGATTTTCCATCCCAAAGCGAGTTTATACAACGCCCACTTGCAACATGAGTAATGGGAAGCCCAGATGCAGCTGATGACAGCACTTACGTAATCTGATTAAAGGAATTTGTGTCACGACTCACCATGTGTGGAGGTTGTCATAATCATAAACAATATGAATCTCAAGACTTAACCGAAATTAATACCGTTCGAAGTTAGATGTTCAACATCCTGAATGATATTATCTACCAGCTGTGCCCGCGACTTCATTTGTGTGGACTTAGAACTGGGTGTTTCTTTTTTGCGCGGATCGATAATACTTTTTCAAAAATAAAGGTAACCTAAGTTACGGTTTATAATATCAGCTATCTGCTAGTGAAAATTCCATCAAAATCGGATCAGCTAATGCCAACACAGGTTTATTCAAAACTAGCTGTGCCCGCGACATCGTCCGCGTGGATTTCGATTTTCAGGGTTTTAGTTCTTTTACACATTCTTTTTCTTTAACCCTAATAATTTTTCAAATGTTACGCCTTGTAACATTACCTATCTGCCAGTGAGTCCCGTGAAAATCGGCCCAACCGTTCCAGAGATTACCTCTTTCAAACAGACAGAAAGACAGACAAAAATTTAAAAAATATTGTTATAGGTATCGTGTATCCATTATGTGCAATCATTAAAAATCGGTTATTTTAATATTACAAACAGACACTTCAATTTTATTTATTTGTATAGATGTATGGAACTTTGATGCCCGCGCCGAAGTCGGTTATGGTTTTTTTGGTGTATTTCCGGTTCTAGTTGGCCAATTGCAACCAAACATAGGGCAGATTTTAAGTCTGACCAAGAACTTTCTAATAGAAAAACCCGAATCAAAATCCGTTCAGTAATTTTCGCGCCCATCACCATAGACAAATATTAAAAAAAAAATTTGTGTTCACAATCGTTCAATTAACGTAACCATAGTTTTTTTTTAAATATCTCCAATGTTCAGACACAACTAATTTACAGTTTTATAATAGCATAGATATATACATGAGGGGGTGTGTGTTGGGTAACCTCCTCGAGTGTCGCTCCGATTCCGATCCCGCTGCAGTCCGGGGGGAACGGAATCGGAGCGGCCGGTACACCCTGGGCGGCGGTCAATGGCTTCCCCTTCACCCCTTCATAGGGTTGGCATTGATCGTCGGCCAATACCCAACGTGGCGGGAACACATCGCTCTCCGTACTCCTCTGCTTTCAGAGGAGACAGGATGAGCGATGCTGTTAGTGGTGAGATGGCCCAGGGTCAGCCGGGGTGCGAGGGATATGCTCTATGGGTAACCTTACACCCCGGCGTCTGAAGACCCGAGACGGCGTGCGGTTTTAGTCGGTGCAAGCCCGACATAACCGCCCCCGCTGGCCGGCGGGGGGGTATCCGAAGGGATTTCCGCACGATAAAAAAAAAAAAAAAAAAAAAAAAGATATATACATGAGCATGTGAGCATGTGAAGCCGAAAATAACATAACTTATAAAAATTATAGGCTCAACAGAGAATAATGCGTTGCCATACGTGAATCTGACGATCTGCGAAAGACAGATGCTGGATGCGGCAAGCTGAGGACAGGGCGCTATGGCGCTCATTAGGGGAGACCTATGTCCAGCAGTGGACTAGCATAGGTTGATGATGATAATACGTGAATGTTGATGTAATATTTACAAATAATTAATTAAAAATAATAATTCAAACTTGTTTCATTCGTATCAGTTCACAAATTTGTGGTCACGAAATGTGAGATTCTTGCGTCACGCGCGTGTACTTGCAGCTGGGTATTGATACCGACTTGATCAAAAAATATTTTGGTTTAAGACTTCTTTATTAGGCTTTTTCTATAAATGTCTATGTCAGTCACACTTAGTATGTATAATATAATATGTACTTCCTAATTGGCTACCGATGGCGACCATTACTGGACCACGCTTTAATAATTAGCTGTGCCGTAAGATTCCGTTACATCATAAACCGGAGTACTGTCGAACTGTACATGAATTAACCGAACCTACAAACTCGTTTAGAAAAAGCTTCGTAGAAAATTGGAGTTCTGAAAAACTGACCGACGGTCGATGCTAATAGCATAAGATAAACTCACGCCTATATCCCCGAAGGGGTAGGCAGAGGTGCTAGCACCCACATTTCGCCAGTTTATGTTTTTAGGTCCCAATGTGGTGGCGAGCCTATTGCCATTAACCGGGCACTTATAAACCTGCGATAAATACACACATAACTTCGAAAAGTCATTGGTGTGTGCCATGGTAATACCTGGGATCGAACCCGAGACCTCGTCTCAGCAATCCTTTACCCATACCACTAGGCTACCGTGGGATGCTAATTATCATAATATTTATTTTCAAAAATATTACATAGCTTATTTATATACAACATTTCATGCATTTTATAAAACGTTTAGGACATTGCATCATACTATGCTCGATACATTAGAAACTCTGCCTCCTAAACTAGGGAAAGCCCTGTACCTTAAGAGACAGTTTTCAGGAAGAATTCAGTCTTTCACAATGTCATGAAAGTTATTACTGTTGTGGAAGCTGTGAGTACTTATACAAGTGGAATAAAGCATAAAATGCTTGCTTACACAGGAAGTGGACTGAGTGCTTGTTTGCTAACTTAGTAGCATATAAAAGATTAATGTATATGTTACTGTAAAAGCCCGAACTACGGTAAATCCTAACATTTTCCGGTAAATCTTAGATTTACCAACACGAGTTCATAAATGTTATATTGTTATTATACAAATCAACTCCGGCACTTCACCGGCCGCTGCCAAGGCACACTCGCTTCGCTCGCTCGGCTCGGCTTTTTTTACAGAATGAAGCATTTGCTAAATGTAAAAATAAGTAGTAGTAGTAGTTCAGGCTTTTACAGTAACATATATATATATATATATATATATATATATAACATATACAAAACAAAGTAACACTTTATTCACATTTCGTTAGGTTTGCCATGTAATTCGATTTGATAGAGACGGCTATAAAAGAAGCAATAAATCATAGGGACTGTTTTTCAATCTATCAATCTACATTACTTACAATGCTTTCGTTCACAAATTAAATTATCATACATCAATACATTCAACACCCACACTATCTAGAAAGAACAATGTAAGGAAAACTACAAAACAAAATATTGTCCCAATAGAAAAGGCCAGTGGATTACTGCAAAAACCCAACAATCATTATTACAATGATAGCAAAATATTAAACCAGTTGCAAAAACCGGCGGTTGGTAACAGTCTTATCACAATAACATTATCCGAGATAATGAGCCATCCTGTGCGTTGATAACCCTGAGGCTACCGACATCCGACAACGCCCAACTATAACAGGCTTACGTAGGATTGTAATGTAGGTTAGACTTACAAATGTACTTTTTGTTTTAATTCTTACTCTTTTAGTGACGGGTTATCTTATCGTAAAGGCGTGAAAGTACATAAGCTCTAGTTTTATAAAGGTCGTAATATGCTACTGATGCTACTGGTTTTGTTGTCTGTGAAGACAAATAAACACGAAGTCCAGCTTAGTAGACCTTGATTTTCGTTACCTACGCTTCTAGACTGTAACAAATATCTACAACTAGCTGACGCGGTAAACTTAGTTCCACCCTGAAATCAAGTTACGTTGGTTATCAACTGAATTTATTTCGTGAATATTTTCTTGCACCCCGGCTTTAAAGACCCGAGACGGCTTGAGGTTTTGGTCGGTTCAAGTAAGACATAACCACCCCCCCTGGCCGGTGGGGGGCTATCCGTAGCGATTTCCGAAAAAAGCCACAAAGGCACAATATATGCGGAGAAAAATCTAAAAAATCAAACATGAAAATCAGTCCACCCATTCTTGAGTTTATGCCGGTCATCGATAATGCGACTTCCTTTAATATATATATATATAGAGATATCCCATGAATTTTAAGTAATTACAATAATCATATTTATCAAAGTGCATTTAAAAAATGAAATAAAAGAAAAAATAAGTCAAAGCTGTCATTTGTGTCATAGTTCGTAAATTTGGGGTCACGAAATACGGGACTCTTGAGTCACGCGCGTGTACTTGCAGCTGGGCATTGATACCGACTTGATCAAAAAATATTTTTGTTCTAAGACTTCTTTATTAGGCTTTGTCTATAAATGTCTATGTCAGTCACACTTAGCATGCCCCACCAACTAAGTGGCGACCGATGGCGACCATTACACGACCACAAGACTTAAATGTTTTCAATTGCTATTTTCTTTGTTGAGTTGTCAATTGAGTGCGCGGGCTGAGTTAGCTATAGGCTCAGTTGACCCGAAGTGCACTAAATAGACACAAAAATCATTCATATCTATGCCAAGTGATTATCAATTTCCTAGGTCCAACTTTCCAAAAGACTAAAAACTGAACTATCATTACACAAAATTCAGTTACAAAAATCAACAACGAAACTTTATAAATAACGGATGACAATTTGAACCAACGATAAAAATAGTGTCAAGCACTAACATCAAAAACAGATCGTTCAAGAATTAATAGAGTTAGCAGCTTCACACAACTTTCGAACACGTTATTTTATGTACAAGCGTTCGTACTTTCACCAAATAAAAACTAAAAAGCAGTATTTTAGTGTTCATGAGGTTAAGTTGAGTGTTACATATTAGCATAAACGTGACTTGGTCTTGACATTGACTTCTCAACAAAGTACAATCTTTATATGAGCTGCTGTTATAATGATAGCGCATCTATTTCGAAACCATTGATATTATCTATTATATATATTTAGTTTAAGCTATCCATTTTTCGCCATTTAATAATTTAATAAAGACGGATTCTGATGCGAAGAGGAAAATCTCAACAAAACTTCACATGCGATGGTCCGAGGGCGAACGAGACATACCTAGAAATGTTACTTTATATGCCTACATATCTCTCGCTTTGTACGATAGTTTGATAAACCGAATTTTCTCCTACGTACAATATATGGCAATAGAACTTTGCGATTCTTCTGAACGGGTATTATTTTGCGGTTTCCTGTTCTGATTGTCAAAAGATCTTTAGAAAAGCCTCAGAATTATATGCGGATCGAATTTGGAATGAAATCAATTACCAAAATACTTTCCGGTTTATAATATTGACTAGAGGAACCGGCAGACATTGACCTGTCGATTAAAAAAGAAGTCGTAATCTGCCGGGTTCAATTGTGAATCTAAACCACCCAGGAACATATTCATTATTCAAACACACACACACACACAAAACATCAAAATCGGTTAGCCGTTTCGAAGTTCAGTAACATAGGTCACAGTAACAGAGGGGGCCATCTCGAAACCGGAGATGGCCCAGGGTCAGTCGGGGTGCGAGGGATATGCTCTATGGGCAACCTTACACCCCGGCGTCTGTAGACCCAAGACGGCGTGCGGTTTCAGTCGGTTCAAGCCCGACATAACCGCCCCCGCTGGCCGGCGGGGGGGTATCCGAGGGGATTTCCGCAAGAAAAAAAAAAAAAAAGGTACACGTACAGGTTTTTTATATACTTACCTAAAGATTTGAAGTAGCGTTAGTAGGTTAACTTTCGAGACATTGAAAATATGAAACACAGCTAATACCTTAATACCAACTATGCGGTATTTGTTAGCTTTGTTTAATAGTATCCAACTAATTAGATTCCGTTTTTAGCGTGGGAAATAAAGTACAATGTACTTTCCATTTTTAAACATACACCACAAACTATTATGACTTATGGTATCTCTATCTATACAATAGTATATTATGTATACTCTAAATAAATAAAATTGAAGTGTCTGTTTGTAACGTTAAACTAACTGTTTTTATTGAATGCGTATGAATATATAATTATATATACGGTACTAACAATGAAAAATCAATTATCAAATCTTTTGTCTGTCTGTCTGTTTGAAATAGGTAATCTCTGGAACGGCTGGGCCGATTTGACGAGACTTTCACTGGCAAATAGATAATATTATAATGCGTTACATAGGCTACTTTCATTTTAGTAAAAGAATTAGGGTTCCGCGCAAAATAAAAAGCATAAAAATCTGAATCCAAGCGAACGAAGTCACGGGTACGGCTAGTTTCATATATAATCAGTTTAAATTTTATTGGGAACGGATACAAAAATCTAATTATATCAATAGATTTGCGATCTCACTCGATTCAAACAATAAGGCCCACGCAAGCACCGCGTACTAAATGTCAACTACTAGTAGATATAACTTTTGACCTTATAGCCGATTCATGCTCACAGTAGTATGTGGACACGAACTTATAGGCACTGCCCGCCGAGCCCGCAACATGCTCGCCGCGCGCCGCAGGCGACTCAGGCGCCGGAGGTCGCTCAACGACCTCCGTCCTCCATGAGCGCAGGCCTGGGGGTGGCAGGTGAGGCCGCCTGTCACCCCAGTAGAAGCAGGCCGGGACGGTGGGGCGACTAGCGCCCCTCCCCCAAACCGGGGCAAGACGGGGACACCGTGATTCCCAAACCCGAGGGGGCCATCTCGAAACCGGAGATGGCCCAGGGTCAGTCGGGGTGCGAGGGATATGCTCTATGGGCAACCTTACACCCCGGCGTCTGTAGACCCGAGACGGCGTGCGGTTTTAGTCGGTTCAAGCCCGACATAACGCTGGCCGGCGGGGGGGTATCCGAAGGGATTTCCGCACGAAAAAAAAAAAGGCACTAGTATTCGACCGCACTGGTTCTAATACCATTTGATGCTAGGGCGTAATCGATATTGATGGGCAACAAAAATGTTTAGTCTACATGGAAGCCGATCAATGAATCAATACGATCTGATTTAAATCCAGAAGGTAGGTATGTATCTGCCTAAATAACATACCTCCTGGATTTAAATAGGATCGTGGTGTAACCACACAAACCGACAATTACCTTAATTTCGCTTTAGAAAGTTTAGAAGAGAATTTCGCTTTAGAAGCGTAATTACGATTGCGTTTTACAGAATGTAATAATTCCTAATGGGTAATCGTGGGATTGCCGGTCAGATACAACTTCGACAAAGTGTTACATGAAATAATATAACATACCGAAGAACCCCTTATGAACGCATAGTAGCACCCATATTTTGTCAACTAAGTTTTCGGTTCCACGAAATGGGGGCGTGTTTATTGTCGTCGATTCGGCAAAATTTTCCTGACTCCATAGCTACTGAGAAAAATCCAATACAGTTTTACTCAGGAATCGAGCTCAGGCACTCATTCACAGCAGTCACACTCAAATAACACTGCACCATTGCGGCAGTGTGAGTCGGATATGGTAGCGTCACAGTCGTTCACGAGGACTTCTTACCGTTTTTGCTTACATTTTTTATACAGAAAATCCTGTAAACAAGCACACGGCACTGGCACTACCCGCCTGATGTTAAGCGTTTACCGGTGCCTAGAAGCGCTTGCAACACTAGATATGTCACTCGCGTTATCGTTACAACGAACAGAGATTCCCGGTGACCCTTGTCAACACAGAAACTAAACTAAGCATTTATTGTATTGTTTAACTGGGTGGATTTACTTCCCATTCGCGGCTACAAAATGCGGCTCACCCCATTAAGTATACCCAAACTTCATTAAATCTAACCTTCTTAACGAAAAAGGTACAGGTTTAATAACATTAGTGTTTATTGCTGATAAACTAATCACTTTCTGACCACCAGAAGATTAATTTTACTGTTCAAGACATACTATTACTAACTGAGAGCTTCTGTTTTACAATTTTTTCATATCGGTATCTTTTACTGTTGATATAGCTACGATTGACAAAGTGAACTAACCATTAGTGGCGGGTTTTCCTCCATAATTATATTATTATCCTCCATGTTATCTTTCAAAACTGTCCATTATAATGGTATTCATTATAATGGGTATTGTATGAGATAAAAACCGTTAAGAGGGATAAACCCGGTTTTGTAAGCCATCTTCTAACAAAACCAGACTTGTCCCGTTTGTTATGGAATTTACGGAAAAGATGAGAAACTAAAACGTGATTATTGAGATTAGTTAACACAAGCCCGTTGGGGTACGGAACATTGTGGCCCAGGGTCAGTCGGGGTGCGAGGGATATGCTCTATGGGCAACCTTACACCCCGGCGTCTGTAGACCCGAGACGGCGTGCGGTTTTAGTCAGGGTACGAAACATTGATTTTCTGAAGCAACGTTTCTTATTGCAGTCGTTCTAATATTTCATCGTTGATAAACTGCACGAAATTACTGTTTTTCGTAACGTTCAATAATTGGCAAGTTCGCTTGCGTTCGCTAGCTCCTCCTATATTAACCTCACTTCCTGCTTATTTAGACGGACAAGACAATATAATGTAAGTATTCGTAACACGTATAACGTACCCGTACTTTGACCGAACCCTACTAATTCGCCTGATCCCTCATTGTTCAACGACTTATAGAATGGGACAGGTCCCTTCACAGCAATGGATACAATAACCTTTTTCTAGCTGATTGATTTTACGGACAGTGAATGTACATACGCATCTTTACAGGGATCTGAAATTGAGTGCAATGGCAACACGGGTTACAAGACACGTATGTCCAGTATAGTATGTGAAAATGTTTTCTTCAATCAATAAAAATATACACTTATCCTCATAAAATATGCTATAAAACTCAACTTCTCTCATCATAAGTATTAATATATACTTAATACGTACTTCTTATTTAATTTATTTTTATTTTGTTATAAACAACATTTTTAAGTACCTATCTACATGTTACTGCATAAAACCTAAGCTAGCAGTCAAATATAATTTCTTGCATTTTGGTATACTTACTGAGTAAATTACAATAGTTTCTAGTTACCCATGAAAAATATTTTCTTCTGTAACTAGTGTAGATAAAACACAAATGTTCAATCAAGTGAACTATTTAAATGTATCATTTAGTTCAATTAACCTTGTCCTGGTTACTATGATCTCGCAACGTTGATTATTTTTGGTTATTTAGATAGCCAGAAGAACACGCGTGTCGAGATAAAATCGTTGAACTGATGTGATTTCGTAGTATTTCTTAAAATAAACATTTTGTAAATTAAATGCTAGAAAAACTTGACTTGACAAAAAGAATTAACCCGTAGGTTTATTATTGATTTATACGCTGTAATTAAGGCGTCACGGATCAAGTTTTCGTACTCCTATAACATTCCTAAATATCAAAAAACGAAGGAAAACGCTGTCTGTACGCGCATAACTTCCGAACGACACCAAATTGGATAACACTTTTTTTGTATTCATTGTGAAAATAAAGGAAAAGGACAAGGTTTGTATGAAAGAAAATAATTGGAAAATCCGTGAAAATCCGAAAAAGGTGCTATAATTGCACTGGGGCGACCAGCTAGTTGGTTATAAAATAATGTCAAACATTTCAGCGAAAAAAAATCAGTTCAACAGTTTTTATTACTTCTTAATCATTTCTCTACATCTACATGTCCACATAATTGCGAGCTACTAAACCAATTTTAGAAACACTTTTTACTAAACTCGGGAGATTTTATCAAAAAAAAAGAAATCAGCCTAACCGTGGACTAGTTTCAATTTTATTCATGTAACAATTAACATAACGTTAAACGACTTTAACATTAACATAGTGCTAACTAAAAGTTTCACCTACGTGAACTCATACATCAACTAAACTTTAAGTTCAAAGTTTTATACGACCTCAACTTTAAACATTTGAAACAATTAAATTCGCTAACCCTAAACTGCTAAATTATTCCAACTGTCGAATTTTAATAACCGCATATTGCCATAAACAATTACGTAGATGGCATGTTCTAACTTCAGCTCATGTTGTTGGGGTGAATAAACTTTACTGTAACCGTTGCCTGAAGCTCACTCACTGATGTAAACATCACTTGTTTGAAAGTCACTAGCCAGGGTTCTCTTTCCTTTGTCAACTAAAGTCGATATTCAAACTAATTGGGGACAAATTAATGGGGGACGACATTGGAAATTGGGAAATAGTTATTTGTTCAACAAATGAGCAAAGTAATTTTTTTGTTGCGAGTGCCGAGTGCTTTAAATCACGAACTAGCCAAGTAGTCTAGAATTGAATCACGAGCGTAGCAAGTGATTCTTACATAGACAGCTGAGCACGGTGAGCACGATAATGTATAATAAGTTCGCATACAACGTGTCCGCCGCGTACCCCCCGCGTACCCCCACTTTCGTTTTTACACAGCAAAGGTACCCTTTTCGTTAACCGCCCCCGCTGGTCGGCGGGGGGGTATCCGAAGGGATTTCCGCACGAAAACAAAAAAAAAACTTAGCAAATTTTAATCTATTGATAAACCATGATTAATTGAATTTTTTTCATCTGGGAATTATATAACTACTTAAACATTCACTATTGGTTCATGTATTACTATATAAAAAAAGTGGCCAAGTGCGAGTCGCACTCGCCCATGAAGGGTTCCGTAGCAGCAAGTAACATAATAATGTTTTTTTATTATTTTTATATTTTAGTTGATTGAATGAAAGGTAAATTGCGGTTTACGATTTATGACGTATTAAAAAAAAACTACTTACTAGATCTCGTTCAAACTAATTTTCGGTGGAAGTTTACATGGTAATGTAAATCATATATTTTTTTTAGTTTTATCATTCTCTTATTTTAGAAGTTACCACTTTGGAAGTGTCTCTCGCACAAACTATTCAGTTTAGAATTTTTTTTTATTAGAAACCTCAATATCATTTTTGAAGAACTATCAATAGACACGTATGGGTTTGATGAAATAAATATTCTAACTAAGTATGGGGACCCCCAAAATCTATTGTTTTTTTTTTCTATTTTTGTGTGAAAATCTTAATGCGGTTCACAAAATACATCTACTTAACAAGTTTCAACAGAATGGTTCTTATAGTTTCGGAAAAAAGTGGCTGTGACATACGGAGGAGAGACAGACAGACATGACGAATCTCTATAAGGGTTCCGTTTTTTGCCATTTGGCTACGGAACCCTAAAAAGGTTTGTAAATATTTTAGTGTTAACCAACTTTTGTCGTGGACTGTACATAATTTACATAATTTTGATTACAAGAGGTATGGGTAGAATATCAATGTGTGAAAATAGTTTAATATGTAGAAAAAAAAAATTAGATGGTAACTGATATCTTGTTGTCGTTCCGGTTTGTAGGGTCGTATCTGCATGTAATGTATTGTAATTATCATTCTGCACTTGCCCCACTTTCCTCTCTATGTAGGTGGAAACGCACGAGTGACACCTCTGAAGTTGCAAACGTTCATAGGCCAAGTTCATAAACGTTCGGAGTTCTACAAGTACATACAAAAAAAGGAAATATGACGCTAAAATATTTCTTTCTTATCACTACTTCGCTACTTTGTAATGACAATGATTGTAAAAAGACATTTCAATTAAATGCAATTTCCTTAACTTTGATTCATCATTTACAGTAATGTTTTGATCTCTCTCTCCTACATAACATAACATACATAAACATACCATAACTTCACGCCTGTATCCCTGAAGGGGTAGGCAGAGGTGTATTACACACCCACGATTCGCCAGTTATGTTAAGGTCGCAATGTAATTGGGGGCGAGCCTATTGCCATCTACCGGGCACATTATTAAGCGAGCGATGATTAACATTTATTAATGCACACATAACTACGAAAAGTCAGAGGTGAGTGCCCGAGGCGACTGGGGATCGAAGTTGAGACTTCGTCTCAGCAGTCCGTTACGTACGCCACTGGGCTATCGCCGCTTTTACTCACGGGACCCTATTCCACCACCACAACCTATATAAGATACACAATTCCACCATACATAATTTTGTTATATCTCAAAGGCAGCGGTTTAGTTGAACGCTCTCAGACGGCTTATTTTTTTCCAACATGGAGGTGTTTTATCCAAAGTATACAAAAACTTGACAAATTATATACTTAGGTAAACCTTCCTCGAGATCCACTCTATCCTTTGGTGAAAACAGCATGAATATCAGTGCAGTAGTTATTGTGTTTATCGCGAACAGACAGACAGACAGCCGCGGTAGAGGACTTACTTTTATAACACGTAGTGATTAGCTATTGCGTGATGATTTATAATGCTGGAGAATATTCATACAAATTTTCAGCTGAATTTGTTCAGTGGTTTTTCCGTGATGCTCGAACATTGATCCCCAGGAACTCTGTTTAGCCAAATAGAGTAACAGCCAAAAAACACATTTTTGGCATCGCTTTTGCTCCTAGAACACATAACAGTTATTTTTTTGAAAAGTATTCCATGTAATTTTTTTTCCTTGTTACGATTTTCTTGATTGCTACCCATTCCAGTTTTTTTTTAGTTCATTCACCGTAATTGAAATCCGAGGTTTTCGTGTTTTCGCGTCTCTGGGGACACCACTACGAATATAATTTTAGTTTCTTTACCCTAAGCAACTGCTAGCTTTCAAAATAAGTAAGAAAAATACATTGAAATAAATGTAGTGAAATGAATGCCGTGAGGCGAAACCGGTCAGGTGTAATTTATTAAATATAATAGTCGAAAAGTACAAGTACATATTTATTTCAATATGTGTAGCAAGTTCCACCAAGTGCCATCAATCAACAGTATAAACAGTAAGAAAATAGTATATTATGCAACTAGTGAATAAAGGACGGATTTAAAGCGAGGGCCGTAGATGAGTCACGAGCAAGTGAAGGATTCTAATGATTGAATCACGAGCGCAGCGAGTGATTCAACTGTTAAAATCCTGAACGACGCGAGGGATTCATGGCCCTCGATATAAATTCGTACTTTATTCAAGAGTTGCATACTATACTTTATACCATGACTACGAGAAAAGACATAATTTAAGCGAAAATAGAAATTTAATCAAGAAATAAGAATTGTTACATTAATTGAAATGGACATTAAAATTAGAGCAATGACTGAAATTAAGCGTAATTTTCTTATTATTATCATTAGAGTGGTCAACTTGTGAAACAATATTTATTAATCTTGCCAAACTCCTTGTCGCAAATATCGACCCAACAAAACTCGAGAATTTATTTGCACCAAAGAGTTTTGAATTTCGAATCTTAGCGCAAGGACTTTGTGTAAGCATTGAAATAGAGACCGGATATATTTTTGTGCTCCAAATTCAAACACCAAAATAGTGAATAAAAACAAAACAGTGAATAAAAGGCCTTTTTATTCACTGTTTTGCGTGAATAAAATAAGCTTTTTAGAGTAGGTATGGTATAAATATAGTTACGCTTTAAAAAGTACGATGTCAGTTTTCTAAACACGTGTTTTCAAGTAGTAACTACAATTTCGAACTTACAACTCGGCAAGAATCGACAATCGTAATCAATCATAGGTAATCGCTTTTATAATCGATTACAATATGACATAATAATCTATTTTCAGACAAGAATATCAGATAAGCAACAGTGAGTGTTGACTCAATTGTATCGTAGATCGTAGAATCTTGACTATCTTCAAAAAGAAAGTTAAGTGTCGGTGTATATCACTAATAACACGTAATATTTAACACATGTAAAAAAACAAAGCCCTCCCAAAGAGGTAGATGGAGCCTAAGAATAAAACTCGTGGCATATATTTCCAATTCTGATTTGCATGTGCATTTTCACGATATCACTGCGTGGTACATTGAAACCAGTGATACAACACTTTTTTTTTTCGTGTGGAAATCCCTTCGGATACCCCGCCCCCCCGCCGGCTAGCGGGGGCGGTTATGTCGGGCTTGAACCGACTAAAACCGCACGCCGTCTCAGGTCTACAGACGCTGGGGTGTAAGGTTGCCCATAGAACATATCCCTCGCACCCCGACTGACCCTGGTCCATCTCCGGTTACGAGATGGCCCCCTCGGGTTTGGGAACCACGGTGTCCCAGTCTTGGCCCGGTTTGGAGGGCACTAGTCACCCCACCGTCCCGGCCTGCTTCTGCTGGGGTGACAGGTGGCCTCACCTCTCACCCCCAGGCCTGCGCTCATGGAGGACGGAGGTCGTTAAGCGACATCCGGCGCCTGAGTCGCCTGCGACGCGCGGCGAGTATGTTGCGGGCTCGGCCGGCCGGGAAAGTTCTAAATCTCTCCCGGGCGCGCTCCGCCATCTCCTTCGCATTACATGCTCGCAGAAGGAGGTGACAGCGGCCCATGCGCTCGCGCTCCGCACCATTGCCGCAATCATGCTGCCGAGCGAGAGGACTCCCACTCCGATGGCAGCCACTAGGTCACGCCTCGGCGCCTTCCACGCTGGGCAAACCGCCAGCGTGTGCAGTCCCGAGTCCTCGCTCGCGTCGCAGTGCTAGCACTCAGGCGTTGGCTCCTTCCTGATCCGATGTAGGTGGTCCCCGAAGTTCCCATTCCCTGAGATAACCTGCGTCAGTCGGTATGAGAGGCTTCCGTGTCGCCTCTCTAGCCAATCCTCCATGATGGGCCTTACCGCCGCAATTGCGGTGTGCCCTGCGCTTGGTTGCCCAAGTCGTTCCTTCCACTCCACCACGATGGACTGGCGGAGCTGGGACTGCACGGCCTCGATTTCTCGAGGCTCGGGGTTCCGTCCCTGCTCCGGCGCCTCCTTGTTATCCATACCTTTGTATTATTTCGTATCCAAATAAATTATTTTGTATTCAAGACGTGTTGATTACTTTTTGAATTATTGAAATCGGACATTCCATTCAAAATATTATCTCGAAATTAAAAATACGAAATAGTTCGTTGATCGCGATAACCGACATCTACGCGGACGAAGCCGCGGGCAACAGCTAGTCATTATAATACTGATAACAACAGTCAATTTAAAAATCTTGCTAAAATATATGGAAATAATTTCCGTTATTACTGTAATGTGCATATTTACTATAGATTTACGAGTGTGTACTCATTTGTAAGTTAGTTAAATATCTGTTCAGCTGTCACCTTATTTTGGTATCGCTTTTCCGCAGCAATAAAATGTGATAATTTGCCAATAGTTACCGGCAGAGAAGCTTACAGCTGCATACGCACTGCGCAGTCATACCCGTGTTGCTGCCAACCGCAAACTGAACCGTGGAGTGCATATAGTAACCGTCCGACTACCCGCAATCATCACCGGAGCAATTTGCATTTTTAACCCTAGACGCAAAAACGATAGGGTGTTATAAGTCTGACGTGTTTGTGTGTAACTCCCGAACGGATGTATCGATTTTGATTTTATTTTTTATTTATAATGGTGATGGTTGGTTGTAGTCAGGTTCGGTTCTTAGCTATGTCGGGGTGGTTTTAATTTAATTCTTTTCTTTTACGTATATTTCTGGTTGCCATCATCCACACGGGTACCCGCATTTGCATAGTAAGTATGAGGCCTATGACTCAAGTAAAATAAAACCATCAAAAGATGTACAAACCATATAACCGAGCAGTAACGCAGTAACGGCTGTCAGGAGGCGTGAAGGTACACATCACGGCTCACTTCATTAACTGCAGATGGCCTGACCATGTAGCTGATTGTATGAACAGAGCTAGCAAACGACCTTAATGGAGTTATTGTAGCAAAGATTGATGTTTCCTCTTTACTCATGCCAAACAAATTAGGGTTACGCATTTGGCTTCTGATCTAAGCAAATGTGTCTTCCCATGGTCAATAATAGCTACCTACGGAAATGACATCGCATGATAATTTTCAATGACTATGGTAATCAGATGAAATGAAAACTTTGAAATCTAATTTGTTTAGATGCATAAGCTATTGAAAACTGTGTCCTTAATATTATAAATCTGTATTGTCTGCCTTGAGTCATATATCTGGTATAATTGGTTCATCACAGGATACCAATAATAACCCTGTGCGTTCAACTCTCATAAATAGGTATTATGTACAAACATATTGTTATCTTTCTAATGGAGCTTTCACATGTATTCACATTCGAGTAGCTTCTAGTAGGTAAAACAAAGGAAATATGATATTCCACACTTAGATCTGTCGAAAGTGTGACGTCAAGACCGATGACGTTAACATACCCCCTGGCAATGTAGGACACAGGACAAACAGACGGTATGGTAAATATATATGATACAGAAGCTATATCGCATAGTAAAAATTATGTACTAGTTTTTTATGTATGTATATTGTATATAACATGTACCTAGAAATAGGTACTGTTTTTAGTATAAATTATATATATAATGATAAGTTTATGTATTTGTTAGTTCATATTTAAATGTCAGAGCTTATATGGAAATAACATAATTATGTACACCAGAAACTGCCCTATATCTTTTATTACTGTTTTTTCTCCATCCAATGGTTGCCTGTAAGAGATTGCCCTGTGCGATAAGGCCGCCATATACCTCAAAACTGTTCCAGCTTATGTTCTGCATGCTTATTCTTGTGTATATACAATAAATAGATTTATTATTATTATTATTAGTTAAAAATGTAATTTTCCGTATTTTAGCGTTCTTATAACACTTCGCATCGCTGGCTGTTGGTAATTAGAAAATAATGAACAGACTCGTAAATTGTAAATCTGTTAGATGCTTTGTGTTGTAAATCAGATTCTAATAGCACGTCCAATAGACTGCAGTAGTGCGAAATTGTTCGTGTTTTTCATTGAAATGCGGTCGTTCTATTTATTGAGAGAAGATCTAACTTCCGTTGGCAATGGATGAGAAACATGATGGACTAATTGGAATAACAGTAATTTGCCACATTCATTATGAGATGAAAATGATAAGAAATAGGTAGGACTATGAGGGTTAAAACAAAGTCGTGTCATCGATACCGTTTATAACTCTTTTTCCTACTACAACTTTTTCCATTTTAGTATTTTTATATCTGATTGTGTGTGTACATAAATAAATAAATAAATAAAAACGGGTGGACCGATTTTCATGATGTTTGATTTTTTTAGATTTCTTTTCAGTGCACTGGCAGAATCATCCAACGCAATTAGACCTATATTACAGACTTGGTAAATTTTAGGGAACCTACATCTAATGTTCGCCAAAGATGTTTTCAAGACAAGGTATAAGTCCAAGACTACATTGTACAAGAAGAATGTTCGTGAGTAGAAAGAAACAAGATAAGCGGTCACAGAACAACTATTCTGTTACCGGCTCGAATACTAATTGGTTTAACGTGCTGAATAATTAAGTTCCATAAGCAGCCTGACGGTTAAGCTTTTAATCGCCTTTTACAGAATGTTGTTTGAGTTTCTAAGAGCTTAGTGTATTATCTTTATTTAAGTTGATAGCTTGCCACTGACAAGAAAAGGAAAATAAGTAATAAACAAATTTAAATAATAAAGCACCATTGTTATACCAACTGTTCAACATTGGTGATCGTGGTCGAAACTGAGATCTTTAACTACTCTTTAAGATATGAAGTGAGAATTGTAGTAAGACATGTTATAAATATTAAGAAGAAGTAGATAACCTTAAACAGCTCAACCCTGTTGATTAACGATTAACGTAAAATGTTCTTCTAAGGAAATGGTTATTTTTTAACCAGCACTTTGCTAAGCTCTTGATTATGTAACAAGTTTCTTAGATAAAAGGTATGTGTATCCATGTTTTTGCATCATATTAGATTACTAAAAGAATCTCGGAAAATCTCCAACAAAAAGAAGCAAAAAAAATTAGAAGCATAAGAAGCAGAAGAATAATAAGAAGCAAAAAAATACCATTTACAAATTCGTTAGACAAAGATATAAGGAATAAAATCTATACTATTATAAAAATGTGAATTCGTTGTCTGTACATTGAAGATATTTAAAAAAACTTGGTTATGTTTTAAATGAACTATTCTGAACATTTTTTTTCCTATAGACTTAGATCGAAGGTAGTAATTAATGAGAGAATTTTTCCTTTTCTGTTTCTTCCCGATGCGATGGCCGCAAAAACTACTGAACGGATTTTAATGCGGTTTTTTCTATTAGAAAGGTCTTGGTCAGACTTAAAATCTGCAATTGGTTAAGTAGAACCGGAGATATGAAAAAAAAATTATAACCGACCTCCGCCCGGGCGGAGCCGTGTGCATTAGCTAGTATTAACTATGCATGTAACACGTCAGGGGGAGTTGAAAGTGGGGCTATTTTCCTCGTTGATTGTGACCCTGGTTTCTTGTATTAAATTGTTCTTAGTGTTTTAAGAATTTGAAACTTGAAATATCCAGTTGAATGTTGGAAATTTCGGTAGCGAAATCGTAGAACATATAAAAAATTAAGGGCGTAACTTATACATAGCAACAAGCTTAACATACTATCTAGAGTGTGCCGTAACCTTTGGAATCAGCCATGTATGACTCAGAGCGGGTTTTACATGTTTTCAGTAAAATGTTACTAATTACATACTACTAATTATGACTTACTTAGAAATCAACCTAGTCTGCTAATCAATTAATACCAGGCCACTCAGAAAGTATTGCGAAAAAAAGTTTTTATATATGAGAGACTGGTCAGTTATAATCTATTTCTAAAATATGATTATTTATGAGTAAAAATAAGTACGTTCCAATTTGTGTCTCATTGAAAAATGGATCTGCGTCGGGAACATTTTCGCGCTATGATTTTCTACGATTTCAAGTGTCGCCTGAAACCAGACAAATCGTACGATAGACTTCAAATGGCATTCATGGATGAAGGCCCTTCCAAGGCGACCGTGTATCGTTGGTATAACGAATTCAAGCGCGGTCGACTGACTTTGGAGGATGAAGAAAGAAGTGGTCGCCCTTTGACGGCTGTTACGGAAGAAAACGTGCTAGCAGTGAAATATTTAATCCAAGATAATAGACGAGTCACATATCAAGAGATTCAGCACATTCTTCAGATTGGATCGGGAAGCCTTCACGAGATTCTACACGTGCATCTTCGTGTGAGAAGGATAGTTTCACGCTGGGTGCCGCACAATCTCACCGATGCTCAGAAGCAGGCCCGGGTGGAATGGTGTCGTGATATGATAAACAAGTTTGGAGCAGGCGCGTCTCGGCGTGTTTATGACATCATTACAGGTGATGAGTCGTGGATTTATCAGTATGATCCAGAAACAAAACGCCAGTCGACGGTTTGGGTGTTTCAAAACGAATCAACACCTACCAAAGTGAAGCGATCTAGAAGCGGAGGGAAGATTTTGATCGCGAGTTTTTTCAATTTTTCTGCCTACTTGTTATCAATCCCTTTAAGAAATCAAAGAAGCATCAACGCTGAATGGTACACTGCCAAATGCTTGGCAGAAGTTTTCTCTGTAGTGAGCTACAAGCGACCAAACACAGGGCTCCGCGGGATACTACTCCACCTGACAACGCGCCCGCACACACCGCGCTTAAAACGAGGGACTTCCTGGACAGTACTCCGGTTAAACTCCTAGGTCACCCTCCTTACAGCCCTGACCTTGCACCGTGCGACTTCTTTTTATTCCCGAAAATAAAAAATCAGCTCAAAGGGATACAATTTTCGTCGCCGGAAGATGCGCTCTCGGGTCTTCAGACGCCGGGGTGTAAGGTTGCCCATAGAGCATATCCCTCGCACCCCAACTGACCCTGGGCCATCTCCGGTTTCGAGATGGCCCCCTCGGGTTTGGAAACAACGACGGTGTCCCCGTTTTGCCCCGGTTTGGGAGAGGGGCGCTAGTCGCCCCACCGTCCCGGCCAGCTTCTCCTTATAATTACATGCATTCAAGATATTATAATAGTTAACTAAATATAGGGAAGTAACTGTCAATTAAAATGCTGGCATACAATAGGGAAGTTAAACGTCAAACTGTATAAATTGTATTCGTTAAAATAAGAATGTGAAGCGTTCGCAATCACTGATACGTAAAATGTGATGCGAAACATTTTCTAAGATAATGTAGATCTTGCTAATTGAAGCAGTAGGATCTTATTTTACGTCAGATACAAATTATAGTAAATCTAGAGTATATTCTTGTTATTTTATCAATCCTTAGGCGAGGCCGCGGTGGCGGCCAAAGTTCGCCGGTAACCCTGGGGTTATCCTTTCGAGGGCTTACCCGGGGTGTCCGGCAATGGACACTTGGAGAGGACACTGTGTGGTTTTAGTCGGTCCGATTCCGACACGCCCACCAAATGAAGCCCGTGGGGGTTGTTTCCAAACGTTTTATATATTTTTGAAAATCTTTTGTATGTTAGAAGAAACATTTCCAATTTTTTAAGGCTTTGTGATATACATAACGTAAATACTAGACATAAAAACAATCTTGTGGTTTGTAATAGTCGACTCCACAGGATTAGTAATTCCTTTCAGGGTAACTGTATACGCTTCTACAACAAGCTTCCTAGTGAAATGAAGAATCTACCTCTTCATAAATTTAAAAGCCAAATTAAGCCAAGTAAACTCTGCCAAAAAGGCTACTATAAAATTCAAGACTATTTAGACGACAAACAAGCTTGGATATGAACTGTTTGCTCTCTCTCTATGCTACTCAAATGAAATATTGTACTTAGGTTAAGTAAATATGTTTGTAAATAGACCAAAAAAAAAAACAGCCCGCTGAGTTTCTTGCCGGAGTCTTCTCAGGACAGGGCCGCGTTTCGAACCGGTGGTCCATTTGCCAAACATTAGATTTTTTTTATGACGTTTTGTAAGTTCCGTATTAATGGTCTATACAGAATAAATGGTTTTTGACTTTTGACTTTGTTAAAAAAAGGAAAAAAGGGCATTGTTAATATGCTTTATTTAGTAAAAAATCAAAATAAAATGGTTCTGCTGCCGTTTGAAGCTGTTTGTAAATTAACCAAATTTACAAACGACACACGCACGTACGTAGCTTAATGGCCCCCCTCAAACGTAGGACATTGAGGTACCCTCAATTTTGTATCATGTTCTGTCAAGCAAAAACCATCCAACCATTCAAACCATCTGCCAGTTTTAGGTTATTTTCTCCAATTTGGGGTCGCATTTCAACGCTCAGTTACAAGAGTCGACAAATTGCGAATTGGGTGTTGGAAACTAAGAGAATATTTTATAGCTGCTTTTTCTTATTTTAATAATTTAAGTTCACCTAAAAGTCTATTCTTGAGCACGATCCGTGCAGGACCGGTACGTCCGGAAATTGAAAGGTAGGTATAATGAAATAAAAAGCCGATTAAAATCCGCGGCCTATATTTGTAATTTATCAATATTGGATACCTGCTGTTCACAAATTAGATCAACCTGCCAAATTTACGTACTCAATAAAAACATTAAATTTCGAGCGTTATTTTGTGCTGAAATGATTTGCCGATTAATGCATATTAATATACAATATTTATTAGTATTCATGGCAAATAAGCGATTACTAACTTATATTATTTGAATAAAACATACAATTAGGGTATGAACAGATTCAATCACAAAGTTACTTACTGTTGATACTGATCGAAAATGCGTGCATTCTATGAAATTTCTTAGATATTTTGCGTCTGCTAATAACGTTTTTAAGCGAGCGTGCGTGGTATTTACACTCGGGTTTCACCTCACCGGAGCTAAAAATGAGGTGGGTACGTACGTGGGCCTGTGTGGCCGAGGAATCTAGTATGTCCTAGGAAAGATATCCCTGAGACCCCGAACGGCCTAGGCCATCAACATTTCTAGTAACTTATCTATTGTTTATTGTTGTATAATTAATTTCCACAAGAAATATATCTACCGTATAATAGAGTCGATATAAACTTACATCAACAAGACACCGCCAACACACAGGAACCATTCCACACTGTTGGGTAGCTCAACAATCTTACACTAGCGTTGATTTTATCTACCGGCACGCACACATAACCTGAAACAATGGAAAAAGTGTTAAACAATTCAGGCGTTCACATTCCTTAGACAGTTAATCTTGTAAAACATGGCATTCTTTTTCATTTATAAAACAAAATCTGATCACTGATTTATACATAGGATAAAATCACGCCTCTTTCCTATTGGGGTAGGCAAAAAACGACTGCTTTCCACTTACTATACGATCGTGGCAAATGCCTTTCACATCTTCTACTTTCATAAAATGTTGCGGGTACTCTTGTCCTGGCTTTTCATTGAACCGTCCTCGACCTGATTGATATAAATAAGGCTAGGTGTCAACCCATAATTCAGAGTAACAACTCGGTAAGGGTCACCTTACCGAGTTGTTAGTCTGAATTATGGGTTTGTCAATTGGGGATATAGGAATTGTTCATACAATTCTGTTAATAACTTATTTGAGGAAAACTACCAGATATATACCTACATGTGACATCAATAACTAATACATTACATGACATTAAAATAAACTTAATGTTATAAAAACAATACATGACTGAAATATTTGCCATAACTATAGACAGACTATCAATATCAAACCTCTACATTTTCAACGTGAAGACAGTTCGTAAACGGCAAATTCTAAGCGTCATCAATCTGGTAAAAAAAAATATGGTTAGAAGCAATCCATACTTCAAGGGTTGCGACCCCACAAACTTAAACTTTACACGAAAACCCCCTCTCGACGTCTAAAAAATAAAATTGCGTTCTATGAATTTTGCACGCAGTCTTGAAAAAATGAAACATTTCCATGGACTAATATGTTGACCGATTGTTATGAAATATTTCTATTAAACAAAAAGCTGACGATTAAGCGAGAGATACAGGCTGATGTCATTACTTTGTCATTAAGTTGGATGTCTCTTTGTATGATCTCTTAAATCTCAATATTTTAGATTATCCTAAACATAACATCACATACATATTTAGGTATAACCACCCCCGCTGGCCGGCGGGGGGGTATCCGAAGGGATTCCGCACGAAAAAAAAAAACAAAAGGTACTGATAAGTACATAACATATTTAAAATGCAATCACGTATTGAAAGCGGAACCTTCCTGGCACCCAGCCAACTTGAATTGCATTAAAATTTAGGCTGGAGGTGTTTTTACATTCCTTTAATCCAATTTCGTTCTTCTTGTGCCTTATTTCAATTGAATACATGTCATTATCAATTTAATGCAGAATAATGACTATATAAATATAACACATACAACGGAAATCATATGATGAGGAAAGATTGAGGTTCAGATGTTTATGTTTACAAGATAAAGCTATTTCAAAATCGATTATAATTCTTTTAGATATAAATCCGTAAAAAAAAAAAAAAAGATATAAATCCGTAAATTCGGCACACAATTAGTAAAGCAGGCGCTACGAATCTATGAATTTGCAAAAATCCGAGGACCGGCAACTGTGACCGGATTCATATTCCCCAAAGAGAGACCCCAAAGAACAATTACATCACACATCACAAAACACATCTTGCCACCAGTTGTGATGGTCCATTTCCGCCTTTTTTTTTCAACTTTTTCAATACTTTTACAATACAACAATAATATACCATGTTGTAGATAAGCTCTTCACAAATATTTAACCGTTTGAAAAATCATCGTAAGTTATTCAGAAACTTTATTTTGGTTATTTTACAAAAATAATTTTCTATATTTCTGCGTTACGCGAAAACTTATGATTAAATTTTATTAAAACTTACAGGAAACTGGAATACTTTTCCCTCAGAAATATGTATATAATAAAAATATTCAGGAATAAGGTCTGGTAAATTTGGATGAACTATTTCAAAACCAGCATCTCCTATTGCGACTATTATATGCGGCGGATGTGACTCGGGGCGTTATCTTGATGAAACACACAGTCTGAGTTTGCTTCGTCGGTTTCAGCGAATTTCATAGCTACAATATTAGATTTGTACTGCATTTAATGTAACTATACCAGAATGGAGTGTTCATTAGTATTTGAAGATAATAGTGGAAGCGGAATTATATCGGAATTGTTAAACAAGTCTTGGACTGTAATTTCGTTTTGCGGTCGTAATGGTCCAATCACGTTTCGTCCGTTGTTATAAATTGAGCCAAAATACATTCATGATCTTGTTGCAACAGTTCCAAAGCGCGTCAAGATATATTCAGTTTGATTACCGCATCGTGCATCGGTAATCATTCTAAGTATCCAACACGTGTATATTTTTTCATCCTCAATTAACCATCTTCATCATCATCATCTCAGCGTTGTGTCCCGATTGCATCCGAGGCCTACACCTCGAGAGTTGTACGTGAAGCCATTGAAATAAAGAAACATAAAAATTTCAATCTGGAAGATGGGTTTAAATTATCTGCAAACATGGCATCCAGTGATAAAAAACTTGCTGCCTCGCTTTTCTGCGCAGTCGGATAGACACCGGTCCGTTTGTTTACAGAATAGGGACACTGTAAGTGTAGTATGTGACGGTACAAGGCAAAATGTAAATATAAAAAATATCGAGAATATGCGGGTGGAAGAACTTTGTACCTCACGGACTCGACGGCGGAGGACGTGCACCACTGCACCAGTCAGCCTGTGACCACGGCCAGTGTAACCTGGTCGAAACGTCAGGCAATCCAAAGGTATGTCTATGCCTATAAATGATCGCGTTAATTCCCGTTAAATTAAATTATTGTATACACCTTCCAAGGTGTATACAATAATTTAATTTAACGGGAATTAAACGGGAATTAAACGGGAATTAAATTAAATTATTGTATACACCTTCCAAGGTGTATACAATAATTTAATTTAACGGGAATTAACGCGATCATTTATAGGCATAGACATACCTTTGGATTGCCTGACGTTTCGACCAGGTAGGAGGTAGGAAACAGGACCCTGAGCTCCTGCTCAGGGTCCTGTTTCCTACTCTTCCTTCTTCACTTCGCACGATCCTGGGCATCCATGACAGTGAGACCATTGGCACGTATGTCATCCCATACCTCTTCTCGGGTTTCCGCACCTGCCAGGGCCCTTTAATGGGACTAATCCCATCCTCATTTCCACTACTGTTACTTCTATACACCAGGATCAAAAGTAGTGACCCACGAACACACCAAATCATGACACCCGGGAAGTCCCAGGGAAAGTTACTGTGTTGGAACCCATATCGAAGCTAATCAGAAGTACATTCGAGGAGTCAAAAATATAATAAATCCACTTCCCTCCTTAGCAAACGGGAGAAAGGAGACTCAAATAGGCAAACTACCTATAAAAGAGATAAGCACCATGGTTACAAATATGATCTATACATACTACATACATATAAATAAAATTGGAGTGTCTGTTTGTAATATTGAAATAACCGTTTTTTACTACATGTATATGAATATTATATACGGTACATACACCAAAATATCATTTTTACAATTTTTGTCTGTCTGTCCGTCTGTCTGTTTGTAACGGCTAATCTCTGAAACGGCTGGACCGATTTTGACGGGACTTTCACTGGCAGAAAGGTAATATAACAAGGAGTAACATAGGCTACTTTAATTTTAGGAAAAATAATTAGGGTTCCGCGCAAAAAACTAAAAGCCTAAAAATCTTAATCCACGCGGACGAAGTCGCGGGCACAGCTAGTGGGTCCTAAATGTCCTATATTTTGGCTGCACCGGCGAATGCGGTACTCCTGCATTTTATCTGCAATGTCACCGACATGGAGGCTGTCGCAAATGCGGGGGTTCCTCACGCGATCTTTACGCGTGATTCCGCACATCCATCGCAGCATATTCATCTATCTCCGTGACACACACGCTACTGCGTATGTCGCTCTACTTAACTTGGTCCGTGCGTTCGATCGAGTCATTGACAATGTGAACGCGTGTGGAATTTGTTGAGTTCAACGCCAAGTACTCTGTCTTCGCCACATTAAGCTACAGACCGCCGTTCTCAAGCGCCTCCTTCCACGTCTTCACACATCGCACTCATCTGCCCCTGTTCGGCAACGTGATATCATCAGCGTCTATGAGCAACCACGGAGGATGCTCATGTGAAAATGCTGTCCGACAGAACGTCTAGTATCACGCTAAACCGAAATGGACAAGGACGGATCCCTGGTGTATCCCGACTGAGATGGGGAAGGGTTTCGTGTCGCCAACAGCTGTCCGAACCACGGAATCATAATCGTGGCACATGTCTCGGATGATGTGGATATTTTGGAACCCCTTTGGACCGCAATGCCCACCAGATCATCGCGCCAGGAACACAGAGCCTTCTGCGTGTCCAAAAATAGGCAATGCAGAGGCATATGTGCATCCTCAAGTGTTTACGGAACATTTATGAAGACTATCGTTCTTTCAACCCATGGTGGTGGTGATTCAGATAATGATGTGGGATTTAGGTAATCGTGTAGGTCATAGTCTGAATTTTAGGTCAGAATTAACATTTACATTCAATACCTTATTCGTATTGCAACAGGCAGAGCTGCATAAAGCCAGAGAAGAAAACTTTCGATTTTATAACCATTTTCTTTTTGTCCCAAGCGGGGTACATCTTAGATTGAAACCTTAGGATTTTGTATTCGATTTAAGCTGAGATTACAGCTAATAAGTTACTATCTGAAGCGTAAGCTCTACTGACATAAAAGTGAGAACTCATTCATAGGATCAGGGACAAAACTAAATCGTCCCTTTCATCCCTTACACGTGGAATAGCTAGTGGCCTTGAGGATGTTTGTCACTGTTGATCGGGTGAGATATGAAAGAGACGCGACGAATCAGCCGGTTACGCAGGTAAAAACAAATTTTATATGAATACAAGTCAAAATAAATAACGACATGTTATGCGTTTTGTATTGTGTAAGTAAGCTAGCAAGGATTGAGATGTAATAATAATTTTACAAGCTCTTATTTAACTTGTTATTATCTTTAATTGCATAGTATGTAAAAAATACTTGTTTATGTGTACAAGTGTATGAGATGTAAAGTTGTTATGTTGCGGACCTTCGGTATTATAGCTCGGTAAAATATACCTTTGTACCTAATCTACTAGTTTTAAGACTCTTAACAACATCGGAACACGAAAAGATATAACAAAATCCATCTGTATACTATTTACTGGAAAACTTCGAATGGTGAGAAACCCTCCCCTCTAAGTCGCCATCGTAAGACACCCACGGTCTTTTTTTCATACGGAAATCCCCCCAGATACACCCCCGCCTTACAGCGAAGGTGGTTGTGTCGGATTCAAACCGACTAAAACCGCACGCCGTATCGGGTCTTCCGACGCCGAGTTGTAAGGGGCCGTAAGGCATTTCCCACGCACCCCGGCTGAGACTGGACCTAACCACTCTACCTCTCATCTATACAAATAAATGAAACTGGAGTGTCAGTTTGCAATATCAAAATAATACCTACGTTTTAAATAAATGCATATATTATAAGTGTAGGTATGTGTGATACATATAACAAAAAAGCAATTTTTAAATTATTTGTCTATCTGTCGCCTGTCTGTTTGAATTAGCCAATCTCTGGAACGGCTGGGCCTATTTTGACGAGACTTTCACTTGCAGATAGGTAACATCATAAGGCGTAACATTATTTTAGAAAAAGAAAAAACCGCGTAAAATAATTAAAACCTTAAAAATACAAATCCACGCGGACGAAGTCGCGGGCACAGCTAGTTTAATATAGAATTTAAGTAACACGATGCTCCATTGTGTACGGTTTGTCAGTGTGCCTGGGGCTTTCCATTTGCTAACTTGACTAACGGTTAAAAATATCGGTAATCTACAACGACTTCTATATATACTAGGCAAGCAGTTCATAACCACCCCCGCTGGCCGGCGGTGGGTATCCGAAGGGATTCCCGCACGTAAAAAAAAAAAGGCAAGCAGTTCAGAACAAAAGGTGTTTTTTTTTTCACGGCCCACCTGATGGGAAGCGGTTACCGCGGCCTATGGACGTGTGCAACACCAGTGGCGTCACACTCGCGCTGTCGACCCTGTAAAGGAAAGGGGATGGGAAAGGAGTTTGGGAGGGGATGGGAAAGGATTTTGGGCTCCGGCACTCTCACTCACCAAACGGAACGCAACAGTTCAAATACTGTTGCTTGGCGTCGATATTCTGTGAGAGGGTGGTGCTTCCCCGGTCGAGTCGGGCCATTCATGCAACGGCAACAGTCATTTTGACTGTTGCTTGACTCTACCACTCACAAAACACACTTCGGGGGGTGAGGCGGGAACGAGGGAGTAGTACGGGACGTCTCACCATAGATTCATATTTTTGGCGCCCTTACACTACTTTACAGATGTCAAATGATGTACACATATAAAATCGTATAAATAAATTAATTATACTCTGTGGCTATTACAGCAACAAAAAGCGGCGCCAAAGTTGCGTAGGTACAGTAGCGTCCAAAAATCTATACCAATTTTTTTATTTAGGACACGTCAATTTGACTTCACCTCGCCTGATGGTAAGCTGAAGGTAAAGTCTCAGGAAAGAGGGTCACCATTACATACACGTACCATGTTAACAATGGTGGCACTCAGCTTGACGGCCTCATCAGAAGAGGATTGTCGTCGCAGCACCGGCCGAATTTTGTGATAAATTTGTGTCATCAAATTTCTACCACCAGTAAATTTTTGATAATTATAATCTATCCTTACATTTCGTTAGCAATGTCATAAACCTTATCCAAACATTCCAAACTTTTTTTTAAAAGTGATTGAATCAACACAAAGATAACCCATGTTTATCCAACGTTTACTTTCACTTCCAGTCAGTCGACTTACTAACACCGTTTATCATAATATACCTTTCAAGATTTCTTACTTTACACATTTCGAATGCTGTTTAGTACTGTATTTATTTATTTATTTAAACTTAATGTACTGTGAAGGTATTAGAATGTTAGTTTATACAATTCAAGAGGGTTTAACGGCTACTTGCGATGAAGAGGGTTCAGGTTCGAAACATTCTGTGCACTACTGACTGATATGTGACTAGCATAATTAACTTAAAAAAGACAAAATATTTAAAAATGCTTCGACAAAAGCGTCGGTAGCTTAGTGGTTAAGGAGTCGGTTTTACAATCGAGAGGTCACGAGTTCGACTCCTGGCCACTACCCACTCCTAATACAAGCAATTTGGCTTAGCTGGAATACTAGTAATTTCGGTTACTAATATTCTTTATAAAAAAAAGTATTTAGTCTCGATCATATCAGCTTTCAAGCAAATAATCCGCATAAAAATCGGTTCATTGGTTCGGGAACTACGATGGCCAGTAACGTTCAAAAAGGTATACATAATATTACACACTAAGACTACATTATACATATTTTTTTATGTTTTAGCTTGTGGAAACCCCCACGGGCTGCACCCCATCAGTGCTGACGATGGGGTGGGCATGTCAGAATCGGACCGACTAAAACCACACGGTGTCCTCCCCAAGTGCCCATTGCCGGGCACCCCGGGTAAGCCCTCGAAAGGATAACCCCAAAGTTACTACGTTAATGATACTACAAAGTGACCGTAAATTAGCCTTTTACAGGCCACGACTTAAAAGACACCATATTTTAACAAGGGCCTTTGTTAACAACTAGCTGTTGCCCGCGACTTCGTACGCGTAAGTTCGGAATAGATCAAGGTACGTTTATTTTTACCCGTGCGGTTTTAGTCGGTATATAACCACCCCCGCTGGCCGGCGGGGGGGTATCCGAAGGGATTTCCGCACGTAAAAAAAAAAGGTACGTTTATTTCTAGTCTGGATACTAACACGTAAGTATTAAGTTATTTTATTTAACGGGCCGGATGAGATGATGTACTACACTCGTATTACTTTATTCGTTCAAAATAGGTAGAGAAATATGAAACATCGAAATTAATTCCGCCCGATTCCTTAATACAATAGCCTGATGATATTAATTGTGTTTATGCGTCTATAATTAACTATCGTTAATACCCTTTTACTACGCTTTTATTACGCTTTATAAGCGTCGGTAGCTTAGTGGTTAAGGAGTCGACCTTACGATCGTGAGGTCCCGGGTTCGAATCCTGGCCATTACACTACCGACGTGAAACCACTCCTAACACAAGCAATTTAACTTAGCTGGAGGGGTTGCAGGGAATATTAGTAATTTCGGTTACTAATATTCTTTAAAAAACAAATCTTTTATACGTGTGTAACTTTTCAGCCATATCTGTTCACCGGTTTTTAAATGATGCTCTTAAAAGCAGACAAACAGACACACCGCCAAACGGACAAAAATTCTCGCTCCTAGAACACACATCAATTATTTTTTTGGAAAAATATTCTATTTACAGTTTTCACCTACCATTTTATTATATTTATAGATATAGACTACTAGCTGCTATCGTCAAGGTCGGGGTCGACACTTGTTATCTATAACCACACGTGTTACTATGTAAACTAAATAACTGAAACCATACGCAGATTTATTTTTCTACATAGGGAGGTTTGTTCAGGTGGCTTATGAGTTGTGTTACAAGTCAACACCTTGACAATGACTAAAGCGATTTACCGAAACCTTGACAATTATCCGCATTCTTACTTAGTAGTACTGTGAACGGGAAACTATTAATCTACTCTCAATAAAGCAGATGAAGCTGACACTGTAACGAGAATGACATTGAGGACACAAAAAGTGGACCAAAAAAAACAGCCCGTTGAGTTTCTTGCGGAGTCTTCTCAGGACAGGGCCGCGTTTCGAACCGGTGGTCCATTTGCCAAACATACGTTTAATTTTTTTTTTGACGTTTTGTAAGTGCCGTATTAATGGTCTATACAGAATAAATGATTTTTGACTTTGACTTTGAATACCTTTTTTTTTCGTGCGGAAATCCCCCGGATAGTCCCCACCAGCCAGCGGGGCCGGTTTGTCGGGCTGGAACCGACTAAAACCGCCCGCCGTCTCGGACGCCGGGGTGTAAGGTTGCCTATAGAGCATATCCCTCACACCCCGATTGACCCTGGGCCATCTCCGATTTCGAGATGGCCCCCTCGGAACAAGTGAGTACCTGTATCATGTTTTGGTATTACAAGAATTATATATGAATTTATATAGTGATTGCAGGGTATTAACTGTCGGACAATTTTTTGTACTTCAGGCTGTTCTAAGAAAACACACTATTACACCTACACCAGATCTCGACAAGAGCAGAATTGTTCTCGCACATATGTGCGAAATTAGCAAATTCTAAAAGAAATAAATATATTACACATAAATAAACACATGGTTAAAAACAAAGTAACAGAATGGGTATTACAACAAGATTATTATAATACGGAGCAACTCCTTACGTACATCGCCTAACAAAATGATACGCAAACAAATACACATACTTGTACATACACACTTTCATACATCAGCCACACAGACGAATACACGCTCACATGCATACAAAACACACACGCACTAACAAATACTAACCATAGTATGTATACAAATTCTTATCACTGTTAGCGCAAGTTATAACAAATCACAAGTCTATTATCATTGTGACCGAATATTGACTATGAATAGTGACTTGAGATACAGGCTCGCCTAGTTCAGTGGACCCACTAGTGGGCCTTTGGAGACATTTCAGTATTCTGAGACCCACCGGTGGGTCTGCTTAGTGGGTCCTTGAAGCCGAAGGGAAAATATTTATGCACAGATTTTTAACTAGGTCATATCTTTAGAATAAGTTTTTGTATTTTATATGAGATCTGTAGTGTAAAAAGTTAAGAGTGAATAAATAAATAATTATATATAATAAATACAAAGAACTGTATAGCTCCTGAAGTCCTGATGCGTGACTTGCATGTGTAGGGTAACAACCATACACGTGTAATAGATAATAATACAAAGTGGGTTCCTTATTCTATTGTATAGGGGACCCTAACACTAACTCATAAATTCTAGAACGCAGTTAGTATGCCTATCAGAGATATGTATGAAACAGGTAATTTGCCATATTCCTTGAGGTGATAAAAATAAAGTTTATCATGGAAAATGACGTCTAACGATCATGGCAAAAAGTCGAGACGACCATAAGAGACCTGTTAAGGTACAAAGCCCTCGTATACATTTTTATTCATATATTATAACATCCAACGCTTATTATGCAGCTTAAACATAAGACTATTTATTCTGCTAATTGGCCCAGCAACGTTCAAAGTTCCATATTAAATCAGCGAGTAAAGCCGTTAGGGGCTACTGTTCTATGAATTTGTACTACGTGTAATAAAATAAATAAGAATAATACCACGTTTAAAATAATGAGCTTAGAGAGTACCTTCTAATAAATCAATAATTTTGTACGGAGTATTCGTGGCGTGTCCATAATCATTTTATAGCGAGCTTAAATATAGAACTTTCCCACGATACGTTGTTCCATGTCAACGACATTTACAAAACATGCCCTTTAAGTTTCTTTTTTAAAGCGATCCTTCTCCATTATTTATGACTTATGTGATATGAATAAATAGTCTGATTTCTGCAAGGGATTTAATTAGCGAAAATGCGCAACCTTTTTACAGAATATCGAATATGCCTAATCAAAGAATACCAGACTATACGTCTGTTAAATTGGAAGTAAGTTATTTACGTTCAAATTAGAAATCAAGGTATGTATTTTACATTTATCTAGTTTATTGTGTTCCGACTTGTTAAAAATTAATCTCAGTTACATTATTCGGCATCATTACTTTTTATAGTAATGCGACAAGCATTTTGCAGACAAATGACGCCCGTAAACGCATGCTGTTTGGCAGCTACTATTTACTCTTGAATAATGACGTAATTATACGTGACACGGTTACTGTCACCAATTGATTTGAGCTGTAAGTCAAGCCTACGGTTTTAGTCGAGACACGACATAACCACCCCCGCTGGCTGGAGGGTATCCGAAGGGATTTCCGCACGTAAAAAAAAAAAAAAAAAAAAAGCCTACATTCACTCATGACTACCATTATAACTCAACATTCAGTATAAATAATTTACTTTTTTATAAATGACTTGCTGATAATGCTAATACGTTTCACGAGCTGAAATATATAGGCCAAGTAGGTACATCAGTAATTTTGCGTGACAATAAATATAGTTACTGAAGTTTTATGAAAATAAAACTATAGTGAACATTATTAAATCACTTGGCTTTATATACGAGTCATTGAACTGGAAAGCAGAAACCTTTTGAGAAACCAATCATGGCGAGATTTCTTATATGATTTTCGAGAAATATTCAGTGAATACGAAATATTGCGGTTGAACATGAAGGTCTGAGAATTTACCAGAATCGGGTTAGAAATGGGAACAGTCCGATTGCGGGTTGACATATAAGAATGTTTTACAAGGAATTTACCACAGGAAATAACAAAAGTACTAGCGAACATCATCTTTTTGTAAAGCTTTTCCGTTATATCTATAACTAGCTTTTGCCCGCGGCTCCGCCCGCGTAGATGTCGGTTATCGCGACAAAACATAGCCTATGTCCTTCCCCAAGGTCTAATCTACCCCTGTACCAAATTTCAGCAAAATCGGTTCAGTGGTTTAGGCGTGAAAGCGTAACAGACAGACAGACAGACAGAGTTACTTTCACATTTATATATTAGTAAGGATTTATGTCTGAATACCTTTTTTTTTCGTGCGGAAATCCCCGATATGGAAATTTGCCCGATTTGTTGACATTTTTGATTACTGCTCTGCTCTCCTGAGTAGTAAGTAGCGTGATGATATATAGCCTATAACCTTCCTTATAAATGGGCTATCTAACACAAAAAGACTTTCGATTCGAATCAGTAGTTCCTGAGATTAGCGCGTTCAACCAAACAAACTCTTCAGCTTTATAATATTAAAGTATAGATTATCAGGTTTATCCTTACCTAAACCGAGGCTAAAGGCTAAAAGTTCGAGATACTGTTGTGGACTAAACACCTGTGTTCGTTTTTCTTTATAATTTACTTATTATTAGATATATATTGGAGATTTATGAGGAGAAATAGGCAAAATATAAATTATGTATGACAGATCAAAAGACAGTAGCACGGGAGGTTCAGTAGAAGGTGAAAAGATGCAACACCAGCTCAGGGGTTGTCGAATAGATCTTTCCCGAGTAGCGGGCCGAGGCTAAATCAAATTTTACAATGATATCGTTATCTAGCTACGTATTGGTGCTGCTGTTTTATTTGAACTTTGGACATTTTGAAGAGTACCTTCATTAAACCCTGGTTGAACAGTAGGAACTACTTCAATCAAATTTTTAAGCATTTTGTATGCTTACTTTTTCGAAAGATCTAAAGATCGCGGGTTCAAGTCCCATTCTAGATGTTCTCTTTTTCCGATCTAACTATTTAGAAAAGGTAAGCATACAAAATGCTTAAAAATTTAATTGAATTAATTAGGCGGAGTCATCAAAAAACAATGTTTAAAAATGACTGTAAAGTTATTCATTGTTTCCGTAGTTCGCAAGAATTACGGTAGATAGCTACAGCGTCGCCATAAGACGTATATAATATATCGGAGAATTTCGAATATCTGGGACGTGTCTAGATAGCTCAGCTGGTTAGAACATTCCCCCTGTAAGGGACTGGTCGCGGGTTCAAGTCCCGTTCTAGATGTTCTCTTATTCCGATCAATATCTTTAGCAAAAGTAGGGACTACTTATTTAGCAGTAACCGCTTATATCCGTGAAAATGAACCTTAATTTATACTTAGGTCTAACAGGTGATTAGTTAAAGCCGATGCCTACACTAATTGACATGCTGGTACGTAAATACTCGAGTTCATTATCCTGAAATATTAATTAAACACTCGCGTTGAGATAAGAAAAAAAATATGTTGCGCAAACATTTTCAAATCAGAATTATCTATATTTATTGAAATTAATGAATAATATAATAATGGACAGTTGAAAGAAACAAAAAACCAATACCTTTAAATTAAAACCAATATTCAATGCAAGATAGATCCACAACATTCCACAATATTCACTGCACATTCACATGAAACATCACAAAACACCAATGTTTGCAGCAATATCCCTCCTCTGAATCTCACTGGTCTGTGAACACGCGGTTAATCTGTGCGCAAGAGCACGCTAAGCTTCCGTCCGTAACGAACACCCACCACAGCAAGACTGAACAAAACACGAGCGAGGGAGATAGCGTTCGCGAAGATAGCGTGTGTAGATTGATATTTTGCAGCATTGTATGTTGGTGACCTTGTTTAGAATTAAAGAATTGTAGTTTAATTGTAACGTATGGATGGTTCAATAAAATATTGTCGAAAGTTTACACGATATTACACATTGAAATAAAACTTTTAATGGATTCTGCTAAAAAGCACTAGAAATATCGGGAACAGTGTACATAAGTTGATCAGTAGTAGAATTAGAAATAACGTGGCGAAGTTTTGTTTTAAGTTTTCACTTTATATCATACTCTAAATGGATGAAGATAAATAAATAAATATTCTATACTATAGGGTATTCTTAATTTTTTGCTTTTAAGCAAAACGCTTATTACTTGTAACAAATCCCATAATATCGGTTGCCATCCGCTGTTGTCATACCGTCGCGTCGCGCATGACAAATGAAACCCTGCGCGTACGCGTGATAGAAACGCCATACCAATGAAATAATTGTCGCATAGAAATTGAAATAGTTTTGTATTAAAAACGGACTAAATTTAGGAAGAAATTAAACACAAATTACAAGGAATGTGGTTCGTTTCATTTACTATACGAGTCTGAACATAAAATTCACATCTGTGTAAGTACTACATGTTAAGGGCAAAAGTTACTTGAAACATCAAAGCTGAGTCGTTTTACGATTTTTTAAGCTATTTCTCGAGCCACAATCATCGGAGGAGGCGCCTCTGTAGTCCTTACACATGCTCTGCTGTGAAATCTTGATGAATATTGAATAATAATAGTCGTTCCGTGTGTTTTTTTTTTGAGTACAGAGAAACATAACATAACATAAACTCACGCCTATATCCCCGAAGGGGTAGGCAGAGGTGCTAGCTAGGTTAATTAACCAATGCGGGTATATGTTCTAAAAGAAATAAAATAATTGGCGTTCAGGGAATCAGCTCAGCGTGAAAGCGGTAATTCCCACCCCAAAAAAATGCTCATCAACGTTTTATACACGTTTTATTAATAACACGTTTTACTCTGACCATCGTAGACTCTGAACACATACCTAGTATGTAATGGGTAATTATGGTTTAACTAATACGAGCTCGGTGTATACGTTAGTAGTCAGTGTATGAGCATCAATTTAAATGCGGAACTCGTAAATTAGGATTTAGGTTTTATTGTTCTGATTACAATGTTTAAAATGTATTAATTTATCGCTGTACTTATTCGGTGTGGTGGCAGATCACCATAATCCAATTTAATTGGCCTAGATCTCACTCGGGCCCGTAAAATTATCAAAATTTGCATAAACTGGACAGACGAATGTGAAAAAAAAAATCACCGGTAGAAAAATTTTCTGTTAATGTGGAAGGACCAAAGGACCCATACGACGTTGTTACAGACGTTGTACTTATAGGAATAAAATTACTTGTCTTGACTGATTGATTCATCAATGCCGAGTCAACCATTGGCGCTTCAAACTTGAAATTTTAGCAGTTGATGTCTTTGATGTTGTAAGCATCCATTAAGGACGGATTTTTGTATCTTAGGAGGAAGTAAAATACGATATTTTTCAGTGAGATGGAGCTGGATAGGTATCTAGTCACTTAATATAAACAACTAACTGTTGCCCGCGGCATCTCCCGCGTGGAATTCTCATCACGTTCCCGCTACCCATGGGAACCTATTCCACCATCACAACCTATAATAACCTATTTATGGTATCCCACCATACTTCATTTTGTTATGTTGAAAGCTCCCTGACGGCTTATTCTTGTCCGATACCTTAACCTTCCTCGAAAACCACTCTATCCATCCATTGGTACGACACCTGTTTTCAGCTTGAGAATCGGTGCAGTAGTTTTTGAGTTTATCGCGAACAGACAGAGAGACGTGGCGGAGGACTTTGTTTTTATATAATACTAGCTGTACCCGCAACTTCATCCGCGTGGATATCGATTTTCAGATTTTTAATATTTTTGTGCGGAACCCTAATTATTTTTCTAAAATTAAAGTAAAATATGTTATGCCTTGTAGCATTCCCTGCCTGTGAAAGTCCCGTCAAAATCGGTCCAGCCGTTCCAGAGATTACCTCTTTCAAAGAAGCAGAAAGCCAGACAAACAAAAAAATTAAAATTTGTATTTTCGTTATCAGTATCGTGTAGGTATACATTCATATGCAATAATTAAAAATCTGTTACTTTAAGATTACAAACAGACGCTTCAATTTTCTTTATTTTATAGATGTAGTGATGAACACACACTTGTTAGAAAATAGACCATGCCTATGCAACTAAAATACCGCTAACGAAACCGGAACTTCTAGATCTTAGCGACTTCTCTTTTGATAAATATTCGTATAAAATACAAAGTTTGATTCAGATATTATTAGATTGCCTACTTAATTGTCCTCTACAGGCATTGTTTGTTTAAAAGAGTATTTTCTGGTTTTATTTTTACTTCTTTCCAGAAGAACATGTTACAATCAATATTGGCGTGGGATACGGCCGATGCAGGATGGCCGAATGTTACAAACGTACAGAGACGAGGGGAAGTAGTGACCTACTTATGCATTCCTGTTAATTATTATTTAATTTTGTTTTAAAAGTTTGAGATTATTCTTTTTATTGTTGATTTCTGATTCCGCACGAAAAAAGAAATTAAACAAAAAAAGGTAACATTACGTCAATAAATTATTAAGTATACCTGTATATTTTGCTTACGTTCTAAATATCTAAATCGAATAACGAAGTATCGAGGCATGTTTTTGAGTTGGTATTATTATACACGGTTACAAAACACGTTGTAACGATCATTTTAGCTCTGTTTTCGCTGTGAGAAGCCGAATAAACAACTAGTGTATTAACGCCTCCATTATTTCAACTCTAAACCTCCGCCCAGTCTCAGCCAAATCCTCTTCGCTAAAATCGCCTCGCCACTACCCCACACTATATACACACTACACACATATACGTATAAATATACAATTAATTATACAGTCATGTTAATGCATAGTTTACACATATAGGTTATAATTTAATCAATCGTGAACTTAACTTCCATATTTGTTCTAAATTACGTCAGTAAGCACATGCTGATGTCATTTAGCGAGAATATAGGTATGGTAAATGCAAGCTATGGTGAGGTTAACGCAAAAAAAATCTGTTGAATAATAGAGTACACAGAGTACTTACTTACCATTTAAAATCTCACGAGTTTCGCAGTATTACTGATACAGTTATTTAGAGTAGGTATCTACAACGGAAAATATGTATCGCAATCAGCGAATTGCCTCTGTTACATTACAAGCATGTGACTCTAATTGAAACAATACAGACTTCATCAAACATCACATGAAACTGATTCCGTATTCTAAAGTTATTGATTAGCCACATTGCGTGTGTGAAAAGGTATAACCTGTAGCGCGGGGTCAAGTCCTTGAATAGGGAACACTAAGATTGTCTTCCGGCGGTTTTTAAGGTTGTATATTGTTGATAATCTGGTATTGGTTCCTGCGAAGTAACTATAATAACTTCTTTATCAATTCAAGTTCAATATACGATAGCCTCAAAAAGGAAGGTCAAACAAGAACATATGATATCCTCGTAAGAGTTTATTTAAAGGTCTCAAATGGAAGTCGTGTCCCTCCACATAGGCCCCTAAAAGTTCGTTGTCAAGGCCGTTTTTCGATTACAGGACGATACGAACAAATGTCCCAAATTAACTAAACAGGGGTTAATGTTAATCCGCCCTCTCAGGGACATTAATCCTAACAAATGTATAGTTATTTATAAGCCTACAGAGAAAACAAGGTGAAACATGCTTAGGAAGCCACATATGGTGCAGTTACGAGTTCAAAGTTTACAATGCAGTGTATGAGTGTAATAATACAAATAACACTCCCGATCCAGATTTAGCATGTAGGATTTCCTTAAAAAATCTTCAAAAATTCGAAATATATGCAATTTGTAGCTTTGCCCACTGCTTTGCCCGCGCTGAAATACTGTTTGCATTACCGCTTCCCATGGGAACCTATTCCAGGGATAAAAAGTAGCATTTAATCTATCCCTGTACCAAATTTCAGCCAGATCCGTTCAGCTGGTTTTACGTGAAAGAGTAACAATCATCCACCATCCATACTAACTTTCGCGTTTATAATATTAGTAGAATGCATTGAAAAACAACTTAGCAAAGTTGGCTGAACTCCAAAATCATTGTATACTTACATTTTATACTTAAATTACGAAAATATGATCTCATTTCAGATACACTTCAGAGGACTTCAGAGTACCGGAGTAAAAGTGTCACCCGCAGGTTACTACCCGCAATGATAAAGGAAAAGGCCTCCAGCAGTCTCACCAACTGTACAAACTTCATGCAGGGAAAGCATTACTCTATCTGTTAACACTGCATAGGTACTAATTTATGAGGGCACGCCGCAATAGCGGCGGTAAGGCCCATCATGGAGGATTGGCTAGAGAGGCGACACGGAAGTCTCTTGTACCGACTGACGCAGGTGATCTCCGTTAAATGGAGCCTCGGAGACCACCTGCATCGGATCAGGAAGGAGCCAACACCTGAGTGTCATCACTGCGACGCGAACGAGGACTCAGGGCTGCACACGCTGGCGGACTGCCCGGCGTGGGAGGCGCCGAGGCGTGATCTCGTGGCAGCCATCGGGGTGGGAGTCCTCTCGCTCGGCAGCATGATTGCGACAATGGTGCGGAGCGCGAGCGCGTGGACCGCCGCCACCTCCTTCTGCGCGCGCACGGGAGAGATTTAGAACTCTCCCGACCCGCCGAGCCCGCAACATGCTTGCCCCGCGTCGCAGGCGACACAGGCGCCGGAGGTCGCTTAACGACCGCCGTCCTCCATGAGCGCAAGGCTGGGGGTGGCAGGTGAGGCCGCCTGTCACCCCAGCAGAAGTAGGCCGGGACGGTGGGGCGACTAGCGCCCCTCTCCCAAACCGGGGCAAGACGGGGACACCGTGGTTCCCAAATCCGAGGGGGCCATCTCGTAACCGAAGATGGCCCAGGGTCAGTCGGGGTGCGAGGGATATGCTCTATGGGCAACCTTACACCCCGGCGTCTTAAGACCCGAGACGGCGTGCGGTTTTAGTCGGTTGAAGCCCGACATAACCGCCCCCCGCTGGCCAGCGGGGGGGTATCCGAGGGGATTTCCGCACGCAATTTATGCGAATGCCCGTGAAGGTTCCCAACATAAAAAAGAGAAACATTCAAAGGCACGGCAACAGATGCCTGGCATTAGCTAGAAATAAGTAAATTACGATTCTTGGATGCCTATAAGAAATAATCAGTGTGGTAAACAACCATTAATTATATGAACCACTCAAAATTATAACAAATCCTATACTTTTATCACTACTGGTTAACAATAAACAGACATGTATTTATATTCTGGCTGAAGAGTACTGTTTCAACAAAAGTACTCCCTATTTATAACACAACAATGATCTACACTTTGCTGACGACATTTAATTACAATTTTTGCGCAGATATCTACAACTGCCAATTTATCCTAATGCCAATTCTTCCTTGTATTGAAATACACAAAGTAACACTATTATAAAATAACTAAATATTCTTTTAGTAGATCTGCTGTAAATGAAATGAAAAGAAAAACATCTTGTCGAGTTCCTACAGTTAAAAATGTAACAAAGTATCATACAATCCAGCACAGTCACGTAAAGTAATAATTCCGAATGCGTCATCAGCACTTAGGACATTTTGCAACTGGTCTTAGCAATAACCCCTTGTGTAAACTACTCGGTTCAATCTTTGTTGAACTCTGAGCAGCGACTTTCTACAAGTTTACACAGACACTGAAAGTTGGCAAGTATTCATACATACATATAACGTTGGCCAAGAACAAAACTATGCAATACATTACAAAGAAATTTTTGTTAATTTACTTAGGAGCTAGAAAATCTAAAACAATTTGTAGGATTTTTGCTGTCGATTGATTAATCGTTAAATAGAGTGTAATTTTTCAGGGTTCAGGTATGTGAGCTTAACCCGGTGTCTCCAGCCGGATCTGAACCCGGTGTCTCCAGCCGGATCTGCTCGGAGGAGTTGTTGGCTCCCTGTTCCCAGCGCGGGCGGTGGAACATGTTCCACCGCAGATGACTCCGCCTCGGTTGCGCATGGCGCCCGACGTGGAAGACGACGACGTGCCCGAGGTCACTTGGGTAGAACTAGAGCTGGCGGTGAGAAGGCTAAGAGCCAAACACACCGCCCCGGGACCCGACGGCATTCCAGGCCGAGCGTGGGTCCTAGCTCTAGTCGACGACGCTCTCGAGCCCTGACTGAGACGGCTTCTCAGCGCATGTTTGGAGCGGGGCCAGTTTCCGAAATTGTGGAAGACGGGGAAACTGGTCCTCATCCGAAAGGAGGGGCGCCCGGCGGACTCGCCGTCCGCCTACCGGCCCATAGTGTTGCTCGACGAGGTGTGCAAGCTCTTTGAAAGAGTAATTGCGAAGCGCCTCGTCGAGCACCTCTCAAGAGTGGGGCCGGACCTGGCGGATGGCCAATATGGCTTCCGCCAGAGGCGCTCCACCGTGGATGCCATCATGCGCGTGAGGGCTCTGGCGGAGGATGCAGTAGCCCGGGGTGAGGTGATGTTGGCGGTGTCCCTGGACATCGCCAACGCGTTCAACACCTTGCCCTGGAGTTGCATTAGGGAGGCGCTCGTGTATCACGAAGTGCCTCTCTACCTCCGCCGCATAGTCGGGGCGTATTTGACGGAGAGAGCCGTCATCTACCCAACCGTGACCGGTCTCGGTCGGCGTGAAATGTCGTGCGGTGTTCCACAGGGATCGGTCCTGGGGCCGCTCATGTGGAACATCGGATACGACTGGGTGCTTCGCGGTGAGCTCGTAGGCGGTGCCGCCGTCACGTGCTACGCGGACGACACGCTCGTGACGGCGTGCGGGGCGACGTACCGCGAAGCGACCCGAAAGGCCACGACCGCGGTTGCCCAAGTCGTTAGGCGGATCCGGCGGCTGGGTCTCGAGGTGGCCCTGCATAAAACCGAGGCCCTGTTCTTCCATGGGCCTCGGAGCAAGCCACCCGAGGGATCCAGTCTCATCGTGGGAGGAAATCGCATCGGCATCAAGCCCCAAATGAAATATTTGGGGCTCGTGCTCGACGGCCGATGGGACTTCGGAGAGCACATCCGAAGTCTGGCCCCCAAATTGAAGGGCACAGCTCTTGCTCTGGCTCGGCTGTTGCCCAACATGAGGGGGCCCGATTACTCCTGCAGGAGACTCTACGCGGGGATCGTGCGTTCCATGGCCCTGTATGGGTGCCCAATATGGGCGGAGGCCCTGAGGACCAGAACTGTGCAGATGCTGCGCGCTCCGCAGCGAGTTCTGGCCATCAGGGTCATCCGAGGGTACCGCACGATCTCCTTCGAGGCAGCGAGTCTCCTTGCCGGAACTCCGCCATGGGACCTGGAAGCGAGAGCCCTTTCGCAACTGTACCAGTGGCGAAAGGAGGCGCGGGAGCAGGGATGGAACCCCGAGCCTCGAGAAATCGAGGCCGTGCAGTCCCAGCTCCGCCAGGCCATCGTGGTGGAGTGGAAGGAACGACTTGGGCAACCAAGCGCAGGGCACGCCGCAATAGCGGCGGTAAGGCCCATCATGGAGGATTGGCTGGAGAGGCGACACGGAAGCCTCTCGTACCGACTGACGCAGGTGATCTCAGGGAAGGGGTGCTTCGGGGACCACCTGCATCGGATCAGGAAGGAGCCAACGCCTGAGTGTCATCACTGCGACGCGAGCGAGGACTCAGGGCTGCACACGCTGGCGGACTGCCCGGCGTGGGAGGCGCCGAGGCGTGACCTCGTGGCAGCCATCGGGGTGGGAGTCCTCTCGCTCGGCAGCATGATTGCGGCAATGGTGCGGAGCGCGAGCGCGTGGGCCGCCACCGCCTCTTTCTGCGAGCATGTAATGCTCGCGAAGGAGGTGGCGGAGCGCGCCCGGGAGAGACTTAGAACTCTCCCGGTCCGCCGAGCCCGCAACTTGCTCGCCGCGCGTCGCAGGCAACTCAGGCGCCGGAGGTCGCTTAACGACCTCCGTCCTCCATGAGCGCAGGCCTGGGGGTGGCGGGTGAGGCCACCTGTCACCCCAGCAGAAGCAGGCCGGGACGGTGGGGCGACTAGCGCCCCTCCCCCAAACCGGGGCAAGACGGGGACACCGTGGTTCCCAAACCCGAGGGGGCCATCTCGAAACCGGAGATGGCCCAGGGTCAGTCGGGGTGCGAGGGATATGCTCTATGGGCAACCTTACACCCCGGCGTCTGTAGACCCGAGACGGCGTGCGGTTTTAGTCGGTTCAAGCCCGACATAACCGCCCCCGCTGGCACGCGGGGGGGTATCCGAAGGGATTTCCGCACGATAAAAAAAAAAAAAAAAGGTATGTGAGCTTTATCATTCCACCATAACTTTTAAATGCCTAACCGAATTCAGAGAGACGTGGTAAAATCAATGTGGCGGCAATGTGGCTCCATTTTCAAATGTGAAAGTGTTTATTAAAACACTACTTTTCACTTCATTTTCTTGGCGGGGCAGTCGAGTTTTAAATTTTTTAACCTACCTATATGTATTTTATTGAACATATACCAAACTTCTAAGATTACTTTAAACAAAAGACGACACGTCACACAATTTACCATCAAGATTCAAAAAATGTTATCAAAACGCTATCAAGCACTGATATGATAAAACATAAAAAGTGGTTACAAACGGTCGTGTGTAGTAATTTGATGATGTAATACTATTTATCTGTAATGGCTAGTGTTACTCGTTTTAATTCACGTATTTTATGTTTTAACTAACACTGTGCCCGCAACTTCGTCCGCGTGGATCTGAATTTTAATGTTTTTACGTGGAAGTTTATTTCTTCTACTAAAATAAAAGAAGCCAAGTTACACCTTATAACATCAGGTATCTGCCAGTGAAAGTCCCGTCAAAATTGGCTCAGACGTTTCAGAGATTAGCCAAGTCAAACCAAGAAAGATAGACAAAACAATTACTGATTGGGTTCCATTTATCATTCAATAGTCTTCAAGGATTACCTAATGAGGAATATGTTGATACAAAACACATCACGTGTGCTAATCTTAACGACTTCGACGCTCCCGAAAACAAAGACAGGCGATAATACCGAAGATATCGACGCCAAATAACAATATTTGAACTGTTGCGTTCCGTTTGGTGAGTGAGAGTGCCGGAGCCCAAACTCCTTTCCCATCTCCTCCCAAACTCCTTTCCAATCCCCTGTCCTTTACAGGGTCGGCAGCGCGAGTGTGACGCCACTGGTGTTGCACACGTTCATAGGGCGCGGTAACCGCTTCCCATCAGGTGGGCCGTGTGCTTGTATGCCACCTTAGTGGTATAAAAAAAATATATAAATAAAATTTTGCCCAATTTCTTTTTTCGATCGGTAAACTTTATTTAAGCATTTTTTAGCTTTATTAGCATTATTCACGCTATCGTGTCAGTACAGCTAAATGAAAGGATAAATTCATAAAAATGCATTACCAGTCCTAAAAATAAAAAAATAAAAATAAATAAAACCTGAAAAAAGGAATGACGCCATGAGTATCGGTATGACGTCGCCCGGTTCGACCAGTTAATTTAACATTTTCATTCAAAATAAATGTCCTTAAATTTTTTATTATCTTCAGTAGTACTATCGCCAGTCCTCGTTTTCGGGAGCGTCTCCTTAACACCTGGTATATTTACACAAATTTGATCACGGGAAACGTCGTATATCAAAGAGAATTGAGTCCCACTCAAATCTTATTCGAGCTTTTGTAAACTATTGCGGAAAGCTTTGTTAACTTACAGAATTACAGATTAGCCTCGTATTTTGCCAGTTATCTATTTAGGGTAAATAGCCTAGATAAATTGAATGAAGCTCAATCACGAAGATCGCTGTCAGAATAGATAACAAATATTATTACTGACATGATACGTAATTCAGTTGAAGTACATACTTCATTTTCGATAATCTATCTTAGTACCTTGAAAAAAAAATGGCAATTGCAGGTTAACGACCTTTTAGACCCAGTCATCATCATCTTAACGATGATTATCGGAGGGATTCACCTCGGACCCCGAGATCCACTTTCCATTTTATGTTGGCTATTGTATTTTCAACCCAGTAGGCATACGAAAGTCACTGAATATTATTATTACGCGAAATACGAAGTATGTAGGTACATGACATGAGAAGTAGGATAAGAAGTAAAAGTAGGTACACCTTACATCCCGGCGTCTAAAGACCCGAGACGGCGGCGTGCGGATTTAGTCGGTTCAAGCCCGACATGTCCACCCCCGTTAGCCGGTCGGGGGCTATCCGAGGGGATTTCCGCACGAAAAAAATCTCAGTCGTAGAATTATATTGATCGACGGTGTCGCCAAAACACTTCTCTTACACTTGGTACCGACTTAACACAAATCATTGAGGCGCTAATTTTTGGAGTGCCTTTTATGTATGAGAAAAAAGAATTCTTGGTATAGTATAAGACGCTAACTGTGACACAATACAGAAATGCTTGAGCATTGCCGTATTTTTGCTTAGAGTGAGTACACCTACTTGGTACGAAAATTAAATACTCTGTCATAAATAACAAAACGGCTGTAGCGAGTTCTACCAACCTAGTATTCTTAGAATGCTGAAGTCAGGTATTGCATACAATGTGTATCTGCATTATTTCATGGAACCGATCACCTTTATAGCATAACATTCACGTTCGTATTGGTCCTGCCGTTTTGACGTGATGAGGCAATTGTTTTATACCTTTAACTTGAGTAAGTGTTATCGGTATTTTAATAACTAATAATAATTGTAATAAATACTTAATACAAACATTACCAAAATAATTTAAAAAAATAGAGCATTGACGGCCAAAGCGAAGGTTTATAAAACATTAGACAAGTACCTATTATTAGGAAAAATTAAGATGTAAATAGTATTTACTGAATATATAGAAAAAAAAAAAAAAAAAAAAAAAATACTATATTTAACTCTTGAATTTCGCAAAAGTATTAGTTATCTACTTAACTTTATACTGTAATAATTAAGTACTACTTTTTTTTTTCAAGAAAATGAGGGGCTAATGACTTACTTCAGAGTTTCGCACACGTATTATAAAATTCTATACCTCAACATTCTGTGGTAATTTAAGCAATTGCGCCTTGCGCAAGAATAGTCACAAGATCAGGCAAATTACATTTAATCGGTTTGTGTAAACAAAATCATTAATAATCATTATCAATACATTCTCAAACAGTACACAAACAATTTATTTGTAAAACAAAACTAGACGACATTCTCCAAAGTGATATGGAATTACAATTTTGGTATTCTCGAAACATGGTGTGTACGCTATGAAATATTACACCCGTTTCGTGTATAAACTTTCTTAAAAGTGCCCGGCAACGGACACTTGGGGAGGACACCGTGCGGTTTTAGTCGAGACACGACATAACCACCCCCGCTGGCCGGCGGGGGGGTATCCGAAGGGATTTCCGCACGTTAAAAAAAAAAAAAAAAAAAAAAAAAGGAGTTAATGCATGCTGAGATTCCCCGTACACAAATTTGGAGTCGCCTGAAACAAGAACTTCACCAGCAGAAAACCCAAGAGCAGACATAAAAAGCCACATGCTAGTAATATCTGATGTTTCAAGAATTTACAGGTAGTGTCTATCCGATAGGCCATGTCCTGGTTTCCCAGGTTGGTATAAAAATAACATAATACGCGTTTCTCAGGCAAATTCAGGAGATCGGCAGTTACATTTAAACGTGCCTGGTTAATTGGCGTCAATTCTCACTTTATTGACCCTGGGTTAGGGACGTATAATATCGAATATCGAACACCGCTGTCGATTCGGAAGAATGACGTGGATGAATATGGAGACAGAGGCCATACATACTTACATGTCATAAAACCAAACGCCTATTCCTGTCCGTGATAGTTACGACTTTATTTTTTTATTTTTTAGACAAAAGGACTTTTGACTCTCGACTGTATAGACGGACTTGACATTGGCGTCTTCGCCATTAATAATTAGGTAGATTTCGATGAAATCGATCTACCTATTGGTTTCTTGACTACTGTCGAATTTAAAAAAACAAATTTCATAGGAGGTCTAGTTAAGACCCCCTGAGTCCGAAATGACCACTGGTTAAAAAGTTTATATATATATATATATATATGTATGTATGGTTCCACTTCCCAAAATTTGCGGCACTCTCACGGTCGCATTTTTGCCCCGATCGCTTTCAAACTGCGGTCAAAAATTGCTTGGGTGTAAACTTAGTTTAAGTTCGTGAACGGGTGGAATCCGGCCTAAGAGGACGGCAGGGCCTCACTTTTTGTGAAATCAGGTTTTCCTCAAAATTTCACGTTCCATGAAAGATATTCGAACCGTTCTAATTTTATCCCGTAGTATACATGAATACCAACAACTTTTAAGTATAAACCTATAAGATTAAAAATTTAACTAAAAGTGGAGAGGGGAAAAACCAAAATTTTTCGGGAAAAAAATCATAACTTCTAACCGGTGAACATTCTTGATGTCGGAAACATTTTTAATCGATAGCTCATTTTTAAGTCTAAAATAAATGTCTGAAAAGTTTTTCGCTAAAAGTTACCGTTTTCGAGAAAAAAAAATTAAACATGATAAAAAATAATATTAATTGCTTCACGAAATCTACCTGAGCGTTCCCCCTGCGGGAACGGATTTTTTTATAAACATTTATTATATTACATTAATTTGAAATGCTTAGATTAATATAATTCTATAAACATTTACTATATTTTACTTGATATTGGCGAAATTGCGGTGATTCTGCAGAAGCCATTAACTAAAAGAAGAAGAAGACTTTTTTTTATTGACAGTATTAATCGGATATTTGGAGAGATTTGAAGCCACACTGAATGTAAAATTTCAGTATTATTACTGTTGATAGACCAGATTAATAAGAAGGAATCAAGAAAGCGAGGACGTTTAATAAGACTTTTAATAATACCCCTGATTGAATATATTCTTATAATTAATATTATAAAGCTGAATAGTTTGTTTAGTTGTATGCGATAAACTCAGGTAACGGTTCGAATTGAAAAATTATTTTTGTGTTGCATTGGCCCATTTATCGAAGGCTATAATATCATCACGCTACTACCCAGGAAAGCGAAGCAGTGACCATAAATGTCAACAAATCGGGTAAATATTCAGTATTATAGCATATTGTAGCACGAATAAATTGCGGGTATGTATTGAATAATGGGGGCCACGGGGGTGAAGTATTTCACGGGCAAAGTCGCGGGGCAAAGCTAGTATATATATAAAAGTAAGTTAGGATAGGTTTTCAAATGGTTCTCGCTTAGAGCCTTTGCACATCACGTTTTTTTTCAATGCACTGACGATGACGATGCGAGTGTTTGATAAGCGCGTTCTCTGCGCATTTACAACCGTAGGCCTCCGTTTGCTAAGCGTACTGATTGCGTTCAACGCGCTTCATCAGCGCCTGTTTAGCGGGATATAGTGTAGCAGGCGAGACAAGTGATCCAATTAGAAATAAATATTATAGGATGAAACTGTGAAAGTAACAATGTAGTTGAAAAAAGGACCTTTTCATAATTTAGTAGCAAACAAGAAATATACCACTTGGTCTATAAACGCTTGCAGTGGTTATGGATATAGGAAAAGAACCGAACTGAATATAGGAAAAATGTAAGACCTCCCATACTCTCATAACTTACTTACGAAACGATGATCGAAATGAAGTCAGAGGTTATAACTTTCCCAGTTAACCCGACAAAGTCGCGCTGGGAAAAGTATTAGAAGGATTTTACTTTTTTCATATTGATTTTTATGTAATAAATTGTTATATTGTAATAAGTACTGTCGACCTTCCCACTTAAGTCGAGCATCGTACTTGACGTTTTAAGATATTGCTAGTACCTACCGTGTGAAGTTGTTTTAAGAGTTGTTTTCTTTTCAACAGATATTGTGTACTTGAGATGCTTGATTTGTAATAAGGAAGAAAGAAGCTAAAATTCTATAACCTTGCCATTTTATTGCCAAATTACAATAGTAATAATAATTAATACTAGCTGGATAAAAAATAGCCTACAACCAAAGATGCACAAAATTTTTCATATTTCATAAGAATCGGTCAAGCAGTCTCTGTTTTTTAAAAACAAACACTGTGACACAAGACTTTATATATATTAGATATTGCTGTTTACAGTCATAGAAAAAAAAATAGATGAGAATAATATATAGTCCAAAGAAATACGAAAAATACAATCAGTTCTAATTTCAAATCTATATTCAGTTGTCTTTTGCAGACACTAAATTTGTAAAATAATGCATGTTTTAGTGTATGCAATACATGGGCCACTCGCTATACCCACTAGTGAACTGACTTGTAAATAGAAATTCTTGAATAATATTAGGCAACCAAAACAAGAAAATTGACGGCCTCTGTGGCGTAGCGGTAGTGCATTCGACTGCTACGACAGGGGGCGCGGGTTCGATTCCCGCTCAGTGCAAATATTTGTATGCAAGAATATGTCTATTTGCATTGGTCTGGGTGTTTCTATGTATAATATGTATGTATTTACAAAAAAAAAAAACAAAGTATATAAGTATGTTTATCCGCAATCTGGAACCCATCACACAAGCTAGTTAAACTATGCTTACTTTGGGTCTAGAAAGCGCCGTGTAGAATGTCGTAGAATATTTATTATTTATTTATTATAATTGTGGCTCCATATTGAATCTAGAAAAAAATATCTAAGTATGTTGTGTGTTAACAATGGCCACCAATTAAGATTAATTAAGTAGAATAATATCATAACTAGTTATTATTTTGAACTTACTGATAGATGAAATCATTTGAAGCTCCAAAGGTTATTGTCCTCAATATTACTTAAATAAATAGTTTTTGTTTAATACATACATACACTATGAGGATGATGACTCACGCCTGTATATCCCAGAAGGAGTAGGCAGAGATGTATTTAACAACTACATTTTTTAACAACGATTTTATTCCATATAGTGGTGGGTGAGCCTATAACTATCAAGTAGATACTTTTTCATAGACCTAAGTTCATGGATGACCGAGAGCAACCTCTAGGGAGACCCACAACTTTGGTTGAGCACCTATTTGATAATAAAAAAAACTCATAAGTATTCTATAATCTATTACACACATACTACACACATCTATTACACACTACATACTGAAACATACATTAGCCGGTGCAATAGAAATCTTACTTGAATGATACAAGCTAGGAGCAAGCTAGCTGACTGTTGGATTGAAATTTCTGATTGGATTTATCTTGCAAAAAATCCAATCTGAAGTATATGGCAAGAAGTTAGAACTATAATAAATTGACTTCCTTGAAATTTGCAATAAATCAGAGAAGAGTCTGATAGAACCACTACTGAACTACTGAAAAAGACTTTACTAGCTATAATGATGTTTTCCCTATCCATGATTATGAATAGGTACATTACCCTATTCCATCCTCACATACCTATAAAACAAATAGAATATCACCAGGACACTCATGTACGAATCACTCAGTTAATATATTGTGACCAACCAGGAAAGATTCCAGACATTTTATAACAATTCATAATTTTAATCTTCTATGTAGGATATAGTTATGATATCACATATAGATCTAGTCCACAAATTTACTGAACTGGAATAATTTTTACTAGTTAAAAGTTAACAAGGCAGTAATATAACATTATATTGTTTCTGTTAAAAGTTCTAAATAGTAAAGCTTAGTTTTGTTGATGAGTGACGGAGACAAAACTAAAAATAATTTGTAAAATAATTCTTTTGAAGTAGTTACAGACAACAGTAATTTAAAAAAGATAGGTATTACAGAATAAATTGTTCTTAAACTTCAAATGAGCAAGCCTAACTATTTTTTACAACTGAAAGTGTTAATCGTATCATAACAACAGATATACTGTGATTCATCGGGCGGGAAGTCTGCCTTACTAACATCGTTAAGTACTGGAAAACAGGTTACGGATTTGAAAAATCAAATATTTAAAAAAAGTCAGGTTACACGAGTAACTTAAATTTTAGGGCATATTGCTAAAACCTTTGGCGAAGACATAGACTTCTCTCACAATTAGAAATGTATTATCATAAATGTCACGTTTTACTGCAAAGGCGGAGCCGAGCCGACCGTCAGCAAGCTTGGGCGATGGCGGTCAAGTAACGGCGGCTTCCATCTCCAATCATCAAATCAGACACAATAAGCGTAACAATTTCTGAAATAGTCTTAAACGTAAAATAAAGAAATTAATAGAACTTACCACATGACAATGATAAATTCCACCAATTTATAACGTTCACTCACAACACAAAACACTTCGCATCCACGAATCACGAATTATGTAGTTTGACAATGACAGGCGGTCACTCACTTGGTTCGACACTAGCGCCACGTATTGGAACTCGGTTAAAGTGAAGTGAGGAACAAAACAGAAGGTTACCAACTCTAAACTCTAACTGCCAGAATTCGGCAATTATGAAAGTTGCCAAATTGTATAACACAGAGCGTCTCACGGCCACGGCGGGAATTTACGTAACGTTATAATTTCCTGGATTCCCTTTTATTTAATTTACCATGTTTGTTATTAAGATTTCATCCTTATGGCTGACCCCATCGATTGATGTGATAAAAGTACAGGTGAAATTTCTTTGGATTTTAGCCAGTTCGATTACCGAGTGTGCCAGTCGAGTTTTCGAGAACCTTTGAATGCGGTTTATTTTTTTTTTAACATCATAATGAAGTCTCCTTGAAGTAAAATTGTCTATCTACATTATTTAAAATACTTTCCCTCCATGTGGCGTCGCCGTGGGATGCCCTGTATAATAAATATGCATAGTAATATCTGACAATATCGTTAGTTTATAATTTCTATTACAAGTACAGAGTATTTACTATAATACTAGTCAAAACTTTTACTCACAAAGCAATGCTTTTTATTTGTACAGTCAACATCAATAGTAGCGTAGTATCTGAATTGTCCAAAAGAAATGCAATGCAAGATATATCACAATAGTCTGACAAAATCGCGTCGCAAAAGTGTTTGGTACATTAATATTTTCATAATGCAAAAAAAACTATCCATCAAAAGTAAAGCAGTATCAGAAATTTTCAAAAGTTTTTCACACAATGGTTCTATAAAAAGTTTCAAAAGTACCTGAATTAAGAATGAAACTTTCGTCGAACATAAACCTTTTTAGAATGCTGATGTATATTTTGATTTAAATATTGTGTTCTGCCTTTTGTTTTATGGCATTGTCAAGAATTGTCACTTGAAGTGGCTATATAAACCAAGAACTGAACTGAATATAATCTATTACTGATTATTCCTAAGTAGGTTAGGCACCTATATATTTCTAGGAAGTCATAATTTGATTAAATAGCACTACAAATTAGTAAATTTCCTTAATTCCTTTATCATCGATATGTCGCATTATCTATCAGATCATGAAAGACATCGTATAGTAACGCTTCATGAAGATGGCTTACCAATTGGTGACATCGCAAGACGTGTTGGTGTTGCTCGAAATACCGTTACTCTTTGGATCAATAGATGGGACAGCGAAGGACATGTTAATCAAATTCGAAAAACAGGACGACCGACTGTTACATCTGCTTCTTCACGTAACGAAATTGTTAGAAGGACAAGATACAATGGGTTCACTCCAGTCGTAAACTTGGCTACTGAGTTTAATATATCACGGTCAACAGTCCGACGTGTATTGCATCAAGCAGGAGTACATCACCGCAAACCGGCCAGATGGCTTGCTCTGACTGCAATACACAAGGAAGAACGATTGAGATTTGCACGAGACTATCTAGACTTCAATTTCGAGAATGTCATATTCAGTGATGAAAAAACTTTTACATCAGATGAAAGTGGAAGGGTCACCTTGTGGCGAATTAATAACACAAGGTATTTTGAAAGAAATATTGTCAATGTTCATGCAAGCGGCAGAATAAACCTTGGATTTTGGGGCTGGATGTCGTCTGCTGAGCCTGGAGAATTAATAGAAATTGGTGGACGATGGAATGCTCAAGGTTACGTTGATATTATGGAAGACGTTTTGATACCAACTGTTAGAAATTGTTATCCAGGCATCGATCCGTTTAATTTTGTTCACGACAATTCACCCGTACTCAAGCAAGATTGACCAGAGCATGGTTTACAGAGCACAACGACGAAATTATTGCTTTGCCATTTCCACCTAAATCTCCGGACATAAATCCAATTGAAAACATGTGGGGATTGATGGTGCAAAACTGGGATCCGTCAACTCCTCGCACTGCCACCGCTATTTTGTAATCATGTATTCGAGTTATGGGAACACTATAGAGGAATGTATACATGTCAGAACATGGTCATATCCATGCGGGAACGTCTTCAGTGTATTATAGATAATGCAGGAGGCCATACTCTTTTTTTTTTTTTTCGTGCGGAAATCCCTTCGGATACCCCCCGCCGGCCCGCGGGGGCGGTTATGTCGGGCTTGCACCGACTAAAACCGCACGCCGTCTCGGGTCTTCAGACGCCGGGGTGTAAGGTTACCCATAGAGCATATCCCTCGCACCCCGACTGACCCTGGGCCATCTCACCACTAACAGCATCGCTCATCCTGTCTCCTCTGAAAGCAGAGGAGTACGGAGAGCGATGTGTTCCCGCCACGTTGGGTATTGGCCGACGATCAATGCCAACCCTATGAAGGGGTAGCCATTGATCGCCGCCCAGGGTGTACCGGCCGCTACGATTCCGTTCCCCCGGACTCCAGCTTGATCGGAATCGCAGCGACACTCGAGGAGGTTACCCAACACACACCCCAGGAGGCCATACCCGATTCTAAAAACGCCATTGAAAACCTTAACTTTAATTATGCAAGTATGCAAGTGTAAATTTTTTTTAGCTACAATGTAAACGTTTTTTAGTAGATAAGTGGTATGTTAATTTTAAAGTTTATGTTTTTTTTTCCATTAAGGGCCCGTGGTCCCACTACATCGAACAGCAGTGCTATTCTCTAACTTTCACTCGTCGACGGACACAGTACTGCTGGCTCGTCGTAGAGCAATCGACCAATCCCATCATAGAATCGTCGGCGAGCACAACCTTGTTCTATGATGTGATTGGTTGATTGCTGCGGGCTCGTCGACTAGTAAAAAGTTAGAGAATAGCACTTTTTTATACCACTTAGATGGCAGTCAAGCGCACGGCCTACCTGATGGAAAGTGGTTACCGTGGCTTATAGACATGTACAACACCAGCACACTCGAGCTGCCGACACTGCTGCTAATAATTGAATAATACCACTTCCCCTTTTGTCTGACTATTTTGATTCAATTAAATATCAGTCACTTTAAAAACACAATATAGTTATGAGTATTAAAAAAAAATTAATCAGCTTATTTTGAAAATAGTTTTTTTGATTATTTTGAAACCTTAACGCGAGTGATTAATATTAAAAAGAAGTAAGTCAGGTTATTAAAAAAAATATAGAGTCAATACTTTTGGAACTCAGTTTTTGATCAGCTACTATTGACGCTGACTGTACATAGTAAAGAAACCCTCTTATAATATGGCGTGTTTACAAATCTATATTTGGCTTAAGACGCCCGTAAGCTTCTGCTTACAAGGCAGCAAGAAGCTTACGGACGGACAAATTGTGAAAACGATCCAGATTCTTTAGCCCAGCAAACACATCACCAAGCGAAGTGAGCTCATGGACACAGCGCACCCTGAAATAGATAGATATTGCACGAAGAAATAGGAGTCTCCATTGATATCGCTCACTAATTCGTAAGATAGAAAAATACTGACTTCCACTCACACATAGTTGAAATCAAGTACTATTCCACTGTACTTAGCAAAATACGTATCAATTTTCAACATATTTTTTTTTTACGGCGAATTGTCAAAGGTGTCAAACGATCAATTGCGGGGCGACGCGTGATGCGGCAAGCGACAAAAACAAGCATAGGGAGGTACTGTGGGGAGTACGTGTAACGTTGTCCCTAAGAAGCAAGAATACAATTTGCCTTCACAAAAGCTTCTTCAGCCCAACATGGTGTCTGTGTTGGGCTACTAAAGAAAAGGGGTGTAGTGGATTAGTGGCGTCTATTTCTGTCAGCCGGCTTCCAAAATAGTGACAGAAATGTACTTGTTATGTTGTTAGCCATACACTCTCTCCAGTGGCTCCCAGCAGCTGTACTGCGCACAGCGGCCACACCCTGGCAAACCGTGTCGGCTCACGGGCTAAATCTGGACGAGGGGCTTGATACTTCGGTATACAAGCGCAAAAAGTCTGTTTCGCGAGGCGAGGAAGGCAACCCAATGCACATATGCAACAGGAGTTGGCGGACTCGGCGATTCAGCAAGGCAAGGTGGATGGCCTAGGGCGGCGGTAGAGGGCGTATAGTTACTGTCGGCCAGACACGTCATCTGACCTCTCCTCCAGTCGTAGCGGTTCTCCGTTCCACTGGATGAAGAAGGGCGACGACGAGGGTGTGCGCCAGCGCCTGCGCGAGCGTTTGCGCACCTTCAAATATCCTGCGCACCTGACCGCTTCCGCATAATGGACTCCGACTACGGGTAAATTCTGTGGCGATAGGATAAAGTAGAGAGGTCTGGCATGATGAAGCTGGGCTTTGTCTGAATCCTGCACATAGGTGGTCTTGGGGGTGTAAGTACACGCCGTGGTCGCTTTCACATTGCAAACTGGGGGTGACAGTGCGGATTTGGCAGCACCCAGGATTACAAAGCAGCCCTATTTAGGGAAGCACAGCTTTCCTCGCTCAGCCGAGGAGGGGGCTAGAAAAGGTGCCCCAAAAAAATGCTCGTCCCTGCTTGGTTGGTGGTAGTAACCGCGGCTACCATCGCATCACTTAATTCGTGGTCGACGTAAACAGAAGAAAAACCCTTTTGAAACATCTACCATGACATTTGGCGTGTGGAACCTGAGAACGCTTATTGATCGTGATGGCAACGCCTGCCCTGAGCGTAAAACTGCCATAGTAGCTCGAGAATTTCGTCGCTACAACGTGGATGTGGCTGCTCTCAGCGAAACACATCTCGCCGATGAAGGAGAACTGGTAGAAGATGGTGGCGGTTACACTTTCTTCTGGAAAGGTACCGCTGCCTCCGAGCCTCGGCGTTCAGGCGTAGGATTTGCCATCAAAAATCACCTATTAAAGCGATTGGAGGAGTACCCTGTACATATCTTCGATCACGTGACCACGTTGCGCCTGGACCAAAACAATTACCTTAATATCATCAGTGTCTACGCTCCTACCCTAGATAAGTCTGATAACATTAAGGATAAGTTTTATAATGAACTGACTCGAAGCCTAGATGGCATAAACACCAGAGAGCAGACCTTATTGCTGGGGGATTTCAATGCCAGAGTCGGACGAGACTATAAGGCTTGGCCTGGAGACCTGGGTAGACACGGTGTTGGCAACATGAACAGCAATGGTGTGCTGCTACTCAGTCTATGTGCTCAATACGAGTTAGCGATATCCAACTCCATGTTTAGGCTTGCCGCTAAGCACAAGACAACGTGGATGCACCCTAGATCCAAACACTGGCATTAGATCGACTATGCCATCGTGCGGCAAAGAGACGTCAGTCAAGTGCAAGTTACCCGCGTCATTCGCGGGGCGCACTGTTGGTTTGGTCTGAAGATCAGTGTGAAAAAAGCGCAGGTTATGTGCTTAGACTCACATGGTCACGAGTCACTGGCCGTTAAGCTTGGTGAGGACGTGCTGCAACAGGTCGAAAAGTTCTGCTACCTAGGGAGCACCAGAACATCCAAGTGTGACCTTGATGCCAAGATTAATAGTAGGATCAGTGCTGCTGCTGCAGCATTTGGGAAACTGTGCATCAAGGTTTTCTGCTCGCACGACTTAAAGCTGGCCCCCAAAATATTGGTCTACATGGCGATTGTACTGCCGAACCTCCTATATTCCTCTGAGACGTGGTGTGTGTATAGTCATCACATTCGCACGTTTGGTCGATTCCACCTTAATTGCCTTCGGAAAATCCTAAACATCAAGTAGTCTGACTGTGTGCGAAACACCGAAGTTCTGCGGCGACCTAACGTAGGTGGCATCGAGGCCTACTTAATGCGTCGTCAGCTTCGATGGTGTGGGCACATATCACGGATGACGGAGGACAGAGTGGCAAAGTGCATTTTTTACTCTGAGCTAGAGGAGGGTAGACGTACAACTCCTCCGGTTTAAAGATGTACAGAAGAGATACATGAAAAAATGCAAAATTGAACCCTCACAATGGGAAGGATTGGCAGTACAACGTTCCCAATGGCGCAGGCTCGTCAATGTGCGAGTGGGTGAGTTCGAGGAGCAGCGAAAACTGGACTTCGACACCAAGCGTAACGAGCTAAAAGCTCGGCAGCCTGCTGCCATTCCTTATAACTACGTGGACGGTGTGCTCACCTGCGCGCAATGTTCACGTAGGTTCACCGCTAAGATTGGCTATATTAGCCATCTTCGGGCGCACGAGCGCCGTACTTAATTAGGAGGACATAAAAGTGCCCGCCATGACCGAAATCGGTCGGAGGTCATCATCATCATCACTAAAGAAAGACACTTGGATAGTTTTCACAATTTGTCCGCCCGAAAACTTCTTTAGCCCTACACTATGCAAGCGCTGAGCTAAAGAAGCATTTGTAAATACGCTACACGCTATAATATGTCTGTGAAGGAGCGGACTTTCAAAAAAGGAAGAGAGAAATCCAGAGTATTGAAGAAATTAGCGGTGTCGTTGTACAAAGTGCTTTTGCACTAGACAGAGACAGCTATAGACAACTACATACCTTCCATCGCATTCACACAAGAAAGAGAACAATTTATACAAATGTCGTGTATATATATAGTGAAATGTTTAAGTTAATAGTTAATAAGTCAAGTAATTTCTTTGATGTTTGCTGTCAAAACGCTAATTCTGTTTTTAACTTGAATGCACCAAGAAGCTTCTTATCTTGGAATACATACATAACAGAGGAAGCTCCGAAGTATAATACAATATAATTAATACACTCCGAGTAACCTACAAAAATGATAGTGGAAGCATTTAGATTTGGTGTCAAATTGCCAACATGGCTTAAAGATATATTAATCAAGGCAAAAAAAAAAACAACTATGTGACGTCAAGTCAAGTTAAGCAGTCAATAACAGTTTTGGTGGCGCCAAAACTGTTATTAAACACGGGAAAGACGAATGAATTGTGATTTTCCATGTTGTTTCTAACAGTCCAAAGAAGCCTTTAGTAAAGCCTCCACTACTTTACTCGGGCAGGACTAACTTGATGTGACTATGAAGGACTTTACTTGACTTTGACTCAACTCGACTAAATGACGAAAACGCTGCATTATATTGAATTCATATGCAAATTACTTGATTTATTAAATTACTTAATACTGCCAGTGCTAAATAATTTAATAAATAAAGTAATTTCAATTCATTACAAACTCTTTCTATGTTTAGGATTAGGCGGATAGCTTTGCTCCAAAGCCCTATAAAAAAAAACAATCAGTAAATCAATCAGTCAATTGTCAAAAAAAAAAAACAGTCAATTGTCAAAGTTAAATTGTTTTCGAGTTTCGTGGCCATCATATATAGTGTTTATTATTAAAGAAAAGAAAAAATGATAACAAGACACTATGTCAAAATCGCAAGTTATTCAAGAGCGCTTATGCGTAATAATATAGTAACCAAAGAAAGATATCACAATGCACTATGTATAAGTAATTTCAGTAGTTACATCCAGATGAGGTTCTCTAGGTTAGGTTCATTTCATGCCATTTTTGTGGAATCCACATTATTAATTTGTAATATAATGTGATTTTCCATACGTTTCAGGCAGTTAAAATCTACTGTAAATAATAATTGGTCTTCAGAAAGTACAACTAATCTAAATTCATTGAAAACACCTGAAATGAATTCATCTCTGAAATCACCTACTGTATCTTCTGAGGAAGTTCTTGAGAAATTCATGGGTAGTCTTAATACAGATATATACAAAAAAAACAGAGTTTATAGAAATGATTTTATACGAGTGTTGGCTAAAGTGAAAGAGTTGAATTTTTCTACCAAGAAACAAGGCTTACTTTTGATTCGATGTTGCGGAGAATTGATGCCGGATGAGACTCCGCCTCATAGAATGACTTTGGTGGAACAGGTGTGGACAACCATTAAGTAAGGATCTTGTCTATATTATGAAAACCTTTAAAATTATCATATGACTATACATAAAGCAGAATGCGAGCTGTTGCCTCTCCCTACCCCAGAGAGAGGCAGGCGTGAGTATATGTATGGCTGTACACCTGTCTGCACGTACAAGATTTATTTAATTTAATTTCATTACATGTTTTGGAATATCTCTAAATTCTTTATTCCCCACAAAATCAATTTGGCACCTTCACATCTCACATTTGTTGCAAAGAACAGCTCCAATATTAAATTTAATATTGCCATTTCTTATACATTACAGGCCCCACACAAAATTTGATGTAGATCACTATAATGAACTGCTAAAAGTGTACATTGCCAATAACAGAACTTTGACTGCGAGTTCATTTTTAGCCAAGATGTCACCAATTTTACCAACTATCACCACTTATGAGCTCATATTGAGAACTCTTGGAGAGGTAATTATCATGAATTTGGATTGTATTGAAAATTGACGTAAAACAGGTTCATTATAGAGGCCCTATTTATGATATCAGTCGAACAGAGTGGGGTTGGGAGTACGAGAGCGAGAAAGGGACCGGGATATACTTAGGTCCTTTCTAAAACAAGACGAAAATTTTAAATATAGAGTGCATGCGATGAATTTGGAAATCCAAAATGAATGGTTGACAATAGGAGAGTTCTGCATACCGATGGCCTTCAAGTGGCGCATCTTGATTTATGAGTGGTCGCCGGCCCTGTTAAAATTCTATCTTAACGCCTTTCAGATGACCCTACCAGACCAGAGTAATCTGGTAAGGTGGGGGAAGGCCACAGAAAAACAATGTTATACTTGTGGCGAGGCAATAGGGACGGCTAGACACATATGAGTAGGATGTAGGGTGCTTCTCGATAGAGGCCAATACTCACGCCGCTACGATAAGATGCTTATCATCATACGTGAAGCAATGAGTCTGGCAGTAGCTAGAGCCAAAAAGGGATTGACTACTAACAGACGTCCTATCAACTTTGTGGCTGAAGGTTCATCCATAAAATCCAGGAACACTGCCCAAGATTGGACTCTCCTAATCGACATGTATGAAAAGCATTACAACATTCTGGAGGATGTTGAGGTTTCATCATCTAGACCTGACATATTCCTTTATTCAAAAACATTAAAACATGTGGTCCTTGTGGAACTTACCGTACCATGGGAAACAAATATACCGAAGGACCACACAATAAAGAAAAATAAATACTATGATCTCACAAACGAATTAATCAAAAACGGTTACGTGGTTAATTTGTATGCAGTGGAAGTGGGAGCGAGAGGTATACCAGCAAAATCTCTCTATAACCTACTTAAAGATCTAGGCCTATCGAGAGCTACAATAAGCTCATTACTAGGACGAATGTCTAAAGCGGCACTAGTAGGTTCGGATCAAATTTGGTTAGGCAGGGAGGGGAACTTGGGTAGTGAAGGTGAGTGTTGATGTACATCAACAAAAGGGGCCCCTTCTAAACCTACACTTGGGTCGCAAGTCCCAGGCACTGTCCCGAGTTCCCAACTCAGCAACGCAATGGACCCGGCACCCGCACGGAGAATCCATGGATTGCTAAGAATATTGGTCTAAATATTGACACACACTTTGTATAGTAATAATAATACAGCTTCTCTATAATGGGATTTAGGTAGCTTGACAGTTAATAGAGTAAGTCTCTCATCATGGTGTGCCTTTTACATAGGCCTCCCTTAACTACACGACTGCGCTCTATCTCTGGCTACATGAGCTAAGAATGAGCCCACTGGATTTCATCTTCCCATCTCCTTGATGGTCAACCTTGATTTCTCCGCCCTTCTCTTGGTACCAGAGAGTGACTTTTTGGCTTTGCTTATTAATTCATTAAGTTTTGGTTTTATGCACAAACAATTCAAAGAATCTTTCATCCATTTTTCCAGTCCCACTTTTAAAATACTGGAAAAGAAATTGATAAACTTATTATTTCGAACATTTCAAGAGGATTGGGCTGTATTGTATAACGTTATTACAGGCAGGCGATATCAACCAAGCAACAGAAGTCATATCAAATATGAAATCTATCGACTTGCCAGCAAATGAAAATATATTTAATTCTCTCATAATTTGTCAAGGGAAAATTGGGTGAGTATATGACTAGGTCCGCAAGGCAGTAGCTCTTGCAATGGGGGTCCTGCTGTTTGACCAAAAGTCTTTTGGCAAAATTACACTTGACAAACAACGTTTGGTAAAACAATGATTTCGCCGACTGATCATTTTACAAATGACTCACTTTTCCGGATGATCAACGCATAAATATACATTTAATAAAAAATTATTTTACACAATCAGTGATTTGGAAAGGAGCATAGAATATCGTAGTTTTTGAGAAATCAGCTTTAGATTTTTTGTTCGGTGATTATTCCTCCGTGTCTTGTCCGATTTTCATTTTTCGTTTTTTAACCGGTAGTTATGAATATAGGCTACGTTTTGGCGCTAAAACTCTGATTTTACTAATTGTGGTTTTCGCGAAATCAGCTTTTGAATTTTTTGTTCGGTGATTATTCCTCTGTGGTAATGTTTGACCAGACTGGTGATCAGCCCTTCTATGTGGGGCCATTTCACCCATTTCCCCTATAACGACTGTCATACATATTCGTATGGCAACCGGGACCGACATCTTAACGTGCTCTCCGAGGACCGACCAGACCAATGCAAATACTCATATTCATGCATACAAATATTTGCACTGAGCGGGGATCGAACCCGCGCCTCCTGCGTAGCGGCCGCTTTCAATACCGCCACGCCACGGAGGCTATGTACGTCCGTCACATCACTATCATCTATAATTATGCTAAAAATCATTAAAATCGGTCAAAGGGTCTAGGCGCTAAAGGGACACAAACGAAATACATCGAGTAGAGTGAAAGGAGCTTTGGCTCGACTTCGTCTCACTCTCAGCTCAATTATAATTTATCACAAGTTCTTATAAGGAAGTCAGGAAGGATATACTCTTATGTCTCGGTATATCATGACTTCTTATCCCAGGCATAGGTTCACATGGGTTATGGGACAGGGAACTGATTTCCATTCTTATTTCACTCGCAGTATCAAATTGGTAATGTATATATATAGATTAGCAATTTGCTAGTGCTGCATAAATATATTCTTGCAGAAACCTTCAAAATATTCAAGAAGTGCTGTCAATGATGAGATCTCTCAAAATAAATCCCACCATAGATACACATATAGCAATAACAAGAGCTTTAGCTTGGAACAAGAAGACTGATGCGATGTTCGATGCTATGAACAAGGCTGTCAGGCTTGGTTTTTTGTTCACCGAGTTTCATATCATGGATATTGTTACAACTTTGTCTGCAGTTGCCTTATATGAGCCTATACCTCAGGTGTGTTAAAGATTTTTATTCTTGGAGTAAAATTATGAAATAAAACAACATGCAATTCATTATGCTAAACATGAGAGTACACATTTGTTGACTTGAATACATTCATTTCCATTGGTGAAATCCAGCCTTAGTATAGCATAATGACTGGCAACCAACTTGACAATGTACTCTGGCTGCATAGAGAGTGCTTTTAATCTCGTTGGTGGTTTTGCAGGGCGCCATGGCCGAGGCGCGCCAATTAATCAATTAATTTTTTGGTAGGTCAAGATATTTGTAGGTCATTATATACTGAATAGAGTTGAACCCAAGGCCAAGGGTTTGGGCTGTGGGCATTGAGCTTTTATTAAGGAGTTTTCTTATCTTTCAGGTTCTCAACTATCTCCCAGTAGAAACTTTAAGAACACCATCAATATCAGCTTACATGCAGAGTGTGACAACACAGCTGGTATTCCAGAACCATCCATTAGCTGCCTTGGAGATTTACAAGTGTTTACCCTTACCTTCCTTCGGTCCCAAAGATGATAGAGGATTGCATGGAAGGAGCCTTGTCAGGGATTGTGTGAAGGCTGCAATAGTAAGTACTCTAGTTATCATTTTAATACTATTCTCTAATAGAATTTTATTGACTTGGCATGCTTGGCATTTAGAAGACCTCTGTGGCGTAGCAGTAGTGCGTTCAACTGCTAAGTCAGAGGTCCCAGGTTCGATTTCCGCTCAGTGCAAATATATATATTTGCATTGGTCTGGGTGTTTCTATGTATAATATGTATTTATTTACAGAAGTATTCAAGTATGTTTATCCGCATTCTAGAACTCATATGACAAGCTCTGCTTAGTATGGGTCTAGAAGATGGCGTTGTGTAATTTGTTCTAGAATATTTATTTATTTTATTTATTTGTCCTGCTGTCCATTTTTCAAAAAGTTGCAACAACCAGTGGTGATGTATGAATTCAAAAGGAAGTGCCCTTAAGCCTCATTAGTGTTTAAATTAGGGTCGCCAAACCACAGAGCAAATACAGGGAGGAGGCGGCCTATGAAATTGTACACTGTGATTCTCAACTAGGTCCTGACATAATGACAGTAGATATGGCCTTAGGGTACTGTCCGTGTCCTGTACACAGTTCTCTTAGCCTCAGTGGCTCCAAATATAATTTCACTATATGCTAGAAGGTGACACATTGTGTCTGAATACGTCGCTGTTACATTTAGTTACATCTAGTGTGAGATAGCAATACTACGTTACGTAGTAACATTAACATTAGAATGAAGCACGTAGTTTTGTTTCCGTCCACTTCTCTACCGGTCCTCTACCTTTCCATCTACCGATCAATAAACATATATAGAATTACCATCTGGTAATTCTATCCATTCTAATTTATTTTTCGTATGCCTCTAGGTAGAGCATAGAAGATCATATTTTATTTTAATATCTTTGTACACTACCTTTTTTATACGAAATAAGCTGATTACTACAAAAGTGGGCGTGACCTACGCGTTCTTGCATAGGGAAATCTAATGATAAGACCTCTTTGTATTTGCTCTGTGCGCCCGACTCACACATGATATTATGTAAATACAATCACTTTATACCAGAAAACAGAATGAAAGTAAATGTCAGTTAGTAGCCAATCATATTGCAAATTATGGACCTTGACAGCATTGTGGGCACACAAGCGATACCTACGGGGCTCTCCCTCTTGATTTTATATTTTACTACCTGTGCCTGCGACTTGGCCCGCGTGGATGTAGATCTGGACTTAATTTTTTTGGCGCGGACCCCGATTTCTTATTCTAAAATTAAAGTAGCCTATGTTACGCCTTGTAAAAGTCCCGTCAAAATCGGCCCAGCCGTTCCATAGTTTACCTAATGCAAACAGACGAACAGACAGATAGACAGACAAAAGTTTAAAAAAATAGTTTTTTATTGTAAGTACCTTGAATACATTAATTGAAAATTATTATTGTAACATTACGAACACATACTTCAATTTCATTTATTTGTATAGATATAGATGTATAGATAGATGCACCCACCCCAAATAATTGGGATAGGGGGCAGGTAGATAATCATAGATAGATAGATGCATAGATAGATAGATACATAGATAGATAGATGCATAGATAGATAGATGATTATAAACTGTATATATGGGAATATGGTTGCATAAGCTCAAAACAAAATTATTTCTAATTCCAGCCGCCTAGCGTTATAGGACTTATAACGCAGGATTTGATGTCAACAGGACGAAATCCTATTGCTTTACAAAATGCGGCCGAAGCTGCTTTGCAACAGGCAAAGGCGCCTTTGGCACTAGATATGTTAACTAGAATGAAACAGCTGGGAATACCTGTCAGGCCGCACTACTTTTGGCCAATACTGTTGCATAACTCTAAGACTTATGGAGAAAAAGGTACTTTTTTAATCAACTTTGAATAAGAGGAGGTTCTCAATACTAGTTCTTCTATTTTTTTTAGATCGCGTAACTAGAACTCTTATAAATTGATTCCGATTCCGATCTAAATCTTTAGAAAAAGTAAGCATACAACATGCTTACAAATTTAATTGAATTAATTAGGCGGAATCATCAGAAAACAATGTTTAAAAATGTCTGTAAAGTTATTCATTGTTTCCGTAGTTCGCAAGAATTACGGTAGATGGCTCCTGCGTCGCCTTAAGACGTATATAATATATCGGAGAGTTACGAATATCTGGGACGTGTCTAGATAGCTCAGCTGGTCAGAGCATTCCCCCTGTAAGGGACTGGCCGCGGGTTCAAGTCCCGTTCTAGATGTTCTCTTTTTCCTTATCTTATAAATAGATTTTAACGATTCTTTCATTTCATTTTACTTTAATTATATGATATGGATTGAGATTATCATTAGCGAGAGAGTTAGCGGACCTCGGGCTTCGAGGTAAAAGGGTGCGACGGGGAATAACGCTATGATGTTCGTGTGAATTGAATGAACTATTCGAACTCCTTAAAAATTAATGGGAAATGAAAATGATATTAATAATAATTAAGATATAGGATTATAACTAAATATGGTAAATGACCGATTACCATTGACGACAAACAGCATGAGTGACAGATTGAGCTATTTGGATATTATTTCAATCCTTCAAATACTTTACTACTACAAAAATAAGTAGAAATACACAGGCTTTTCAATTCAACATATACATTATGCTATGTTTAATTCTAGGTATAATGAATACCCTCATTACTATGATACAAATGGATGTGACGCCTGATTACGAGACAATCATGGAGTACACACTGCCTTTCGTAAGCTTCACATCTCCTCAAAACTTGATGAAGAAGTTTCTCGAAGGCGGTCTGACTGTGACGACTGTGCTAACACCTATGATGGAGACGCTGTTAAGTACTGGGCAAGTCCGGGCAGCGTCTGAGATATGTGAGTAATTTATACTATTCTTAACTTACCCTATTAGGAACAGTTTTGTGGATCAGATTACCTTTGTAACATACATCTTATAACCTTTTTTCCTCACTGGGGTCACACACCGGCTAGTCCAGGTGAGCAAACAGAGTTTCCTAATCCCAGGGCGCCTTTCTCAGAGGTTCTAGGTGGTGCACAGGTCAGCTGATCTCCAACGAAACGCACTACACAGTTGTACACACATATATTTAGATACAGAGAAAACACAAAGTCACAGATGGTTATACAGAATTAATACTATTAATGAAATAGGAATACATAGATAAATAGAAGTGAGTTTAGGAGCTCATATTATATAGACATATACAGAAAACAATCTTCTCAGCAAGGCAGCAGCACACAGATATTGGCACAATTATATATTGCTAATGTTGTGGGTATATATTTCTACCTGATGCCAGCCAGTAGTGGCATACTTAGATGTACAATACACCAGCCTCACGCCGGTCAGCAGTAATAAAGTGATCCGGTACTGTTTAAGAGAAACTGATACTTGACCTTGTATAACTCAGGTATTCTTGGGACCGTCAGTGGTTGGGGACCGGTAGAGCAGATTCCGGAGCTTCCCTAGTGATCTGCGTTCTCAAGGTCTCGGCCTCCAAGTCACCACGATTGACACCTCAGAGTCTCTGCCCTCTAAATTGTATATGGGGTTTTCTCCCAGAACTAACGACCCTGTTATGAAGATACACAACTTTTATCAATAACACATCTCCATTATGCGAATAGACTAACAGCAATTAAAAGAACAACTTACCAGATCAAATCTGGGAACACACACGAACTATAACCTCCAAACTGAAGATAATTAATGTTTCACTCTAATAACTTCAGACGATATATTTTCAGAGTAGAGGACTAATGACCTCTCAAACAACAAATAAAAAATCGTGTCACTGCGATCATCCTTATATACTAAAATAATTCTAGATCCTGCGAGAAAAATACCGGTGAGGATATCCCGCTGGAAACTTCGATAAGAATGACCTGACAACAACAATCGATATGACCGCATAACACACGCCCGCTGACGGGGAGCTGCTACAGACAGCCACATCGATTGCAACCACCGTAGTTGCGACCGTGTCCTACAGATGGCGCTCACCACAATGAATTCTGTATATTCAGTATTGTAATTGTTACAATCTTTGCAACCTAACACAGACGACCGCTTATTGATTTTGATTGGTATGTCGGTTTTATTGGGAACGGCTGCCGTTTGACCCCCCAAGTTCGAGAGGAAAGCTGACCCAAATCCTCGTTCATTAATCAGAAGGTGTACCGACTAGCAGGTGGGGTTAGCTTGGGCCCCAAAGATCTCGGTCTGGTTTCCAAATTCCCAAATAGTGTTATATTATCATAATTAATTAGTTATTATCTTCAAAAAATCTTTAAAAACAGGTGAATTATTCTACGGCAAAGTTGATGCGAACCGGCTGCTGCAACCTCTTCTAAAGGGCTACTTAATTAGTGGCGATGTGAAGTCAACTATACACACGCTAGAAGATATGATCGCTAAAGCTTCAGACAAGAACAAAGATTGGGTTGGCCGGTTCCTTTGCAAGTTTATGGATCATAAGAAAGTTAAAGAGGATATTAGTGATATTATCAATCTTCTGAAGGTGATTTATAAATTTTTATTCACATAATTAGTGTAACTGGATGATCAATATTTTCTGTACTGAACCTTTTTAGCAATGATTAGCATCTAAAATGATAGCCTTCACTTTTTAGACTTCAATTACAGCTTCTTACCATCAGAGAGCAGGCGGCCGAAGTAATTTTGGACTGTCCCTTATTTCTACTCTGACGTCATTACAGTAGGCGTGGCCTTGGTCAATGTACTGTCGGCGTTCATCCTGTGTTCAGCTCTCTTACCCTTAGTGTCTGAGGCCCCAAAGATCTCGGTCTGGTCCCCAAATTCCCAAATAGTGTTATATTATCATAATTAATTAATTAATTAGTTATTATCTTCAAAAAATCTTTACAAACAGGTGAATTATTCTATTCTATTCTATTCTATGCTAGATGGCGATATTTTTTATCTGAGTACATCGGAAACTAACCCATTTCACCACCGCAGTGTCATGCGCTCTTTCATAGGCAAATCTATTACAACACCTCCCTGTATATGCTCTGTGTATCAACGTATCATATATAAAGAAAAATATTTAGCGAAACCTGACTAATCAATTATTGTTTCTTCACTTTAAGGGTCTTAATGAATCGACACTAAAAATATCCACTGCTGCAGTTGATTATTGTCTGTTTCGCTTACCGGAAAAATATGACGGAGAAACTGTATCCACGTTCCGAAACTTAATCATGAACCTCACTGATGAACGCCTGGTCGAAGATTTCGATATGTTTGATCAACAAGTAATGGTGCATCCCGTAAGTGATTAATCAAAAATACTTGTAACAATAGCTTTAGGTTTCGTTATAATGATTATATTCGTTATAAGATATAAAAAAAAAAAGATATAGTAGGCTACTGCTGCCAGATATTACTAGTATAAAAACATACAGCGGGCTACACTTTCGCGTTTATAAAATCGCAATGAAAGAAGTCCACCGTCTTAGATCAAAAAGCAGCCAAGTGCGAGTCGGACTCGCCCATTAAGGGTTCCGTAGCAGCAAGTAGCATAATTATGTTTTTCTTTTATTTTTATATTTAAGTTGATTGAATGAAAGGTAAATTGCGGTTTACGAATTATGACGTATTAAAAAAAAACTACTTACTAGATCTCGTTCAAACCAATTTTCGGGGGAAGTTTACATGGTCATATTTTTTTTGAGTTTTATCATTCTCTTATACACACACACACACACACACACACACACACACACACACACACGAATTTTACCACTTTGGAAGTGTCTCTCGGGCAAACTATTTAGAAAAACAACAAAAACTATTTAGAAAAAAATGAAATTAGGAACCTCAATATAATTTTTGAAGACCTATGAAAAAAAATATTTTTGTGTGGGGTAAGTATGGGGAACCCCCAAAATTTATTGCTTCATTTCTATTTTTGGGCGAAAATCATAAAAAGATTAGATTAGAAAACCAAGTTTCAACAGCATAGTTCTTATAGTTTCGAAAAAAAGTGGCTGTGACATACGGACGGACAGACAGACAGACATGACGAATCTATAAGGGTTCCGTTTTTCCCTAAAAAGGGAATCTCATTAATTATACCTATGTGCATTATCAAAAATCTATTCATATCTATATATATATAAAACAAAGTCGTGTTAGTGATGACCGGGATAAACTCAAGAACGGGTGGACCGAGTTTCATAATCTTTGATTTTTTTAAATTTGTCTCCGCCTATGCTATGCCTTTTTGTTGTTTTGCGGTTTTTGCGGAAATCGCCATGGTTACCCCTCTGCCGGCCAACGGGGATGGTTACGTCGGACTTGAACCGACAAAAACCTCCTCGGGTCTTTAATGTCGGGGTACCAGTAGAAATTCACGAAATAAATTCAGTAACCAACATAAGTTGATTCTAAGGCCGAACGAAGTTTGCCGGGGCAGCTAGGTTTCATAATTATACAATAATTTTATTTTATTAAGTGATATATTCAGGGGGCCGTCAAAAGCCTCTGATGCGGCTGTTAAGCTGAGGGTCACCATTGTAACATTATCGGTGTCTGCACTGGTGACCCTCATTTCTGACTCTTTACCTTTTGCTTACCATTATGCGAGGTGAAGTCATATTGACGTAACCATTATAAAAAAAGGTCCTTAAGAAACTTCGAAATGCACTTCTGCTTTTGTATAATGTAAGTTCAACAAGGTGGACAGACGACCTAGTAAAGAGCGCAGATGCAGGCCGCTATAGACCGGTCAAAATGGAAGTCGATGGGGGAAGCCTATGTTCAACAGTGGACTTCCTACGGCTGATATGATGATGATGATGATGATGATTTAACATGGCTTACAATAAGATTCATACAATTTTTATATTGCAGAAACAAATGAATGAAGAAGCCCTCCAGGCTCACCTAGTCGAGCTGGAAGCTAAGGGTATGAACACACGAGGAGTGTTAAGAAAATTACTACAACAGTACTGTAGGGAAGGCAACCTTCCAGCAGCTAGGGAAATTGCAACCAAGTGTGAGAACGAAGGGGTAAGTCTTACGGTACTAACTTGTCCTAGTAAACTTATATATTTTTTCACCTCTCCAGCACCTACCTACCGCATTGACAGTTGTACTGCGCTTCATGAAACGGTTAAAAAGGTTCTTTTCGTTCAAATAATTTAGATTTAGATTAATTTAGAAACAGACAGTTGCGTAAAAGTCACCGTCATCATCCCAGCGGGTATTTTTTAAGTGAAGGAGGGAGGGGAAGCGGGAGGGAAGGAGGCAAGTTGAGTGGGAGGGAAGGAGGTAGGTAGGGAGGGAGGCATGGAGAGAGTGTGGGAGGGAGGGAATAGGGGAGTGAGGAAGGAAGAAAGGAGTGAGGGAGGGAGGGATGGAAAATGCCGATTCAAAAAATACACACGTAATTGTTCAAGTTTTCACTTCTGTCGGCACTCTCGGAGTGCACTGCCTTTTTTTCTAGCACCTCTTGGGTAAATGTCAGAGCATATTTTAAACAATGTCGTTTATACTTCAGTCTTTTAACTATTTAGGAAAGCCATTCGGGTTAAATTTTTTAATTAACTATAATAGTTGTTAATTTAAATGTATTCACGCTATCATTCTTGTCATATATTACCATACCAGTTCTCGCTTTTTTTCCTCTCGCCGTTTTTTTTGCATTCCTTTCATACTTAGGGGTAAGAGTGGTAGGGGTTGTCTTTTATTATTTCATCCCAGCGGTTATCCCGATTGCTTGAAAGTGCTTTTTTTTATAGTACCTATATGGTGAATCTGTCACTCCTGTGAGTGTCCTATCTACCACGCGATAGCCAGCTAATAGAGTGTACTTCTCTTCTTACACATAAAGCGTTTGTAGTAGCCGTTAGCCCAATATGGTGATAATCTGAGATGTTGCCTACAACGATTCTTCGTTCTTCAACACCTTAAAATTTACAGATGTTCCTCTCAGCCGGTATGAAAGCCTCTATCTTTGACCTTCACGTCAAACTCGGCGAGCTGGACATGGCAGAGGTGGTACTCGCCGAACTCAATAAGACATCGCCTAACTTCAACTTGGATGAGTTCAAAGTTATTGACTTTGCGACGTTGATGGTGTACAGGAAACAGATTAAGAAAGCGTTTAATTTAATTCGTGAGCAATCTAAGCGGTAAGTCTTTTACAAATATATACATTATTAGGGTGCACAGCGTCCTACCGACATCTTCTTTCGGGGCCCAAGCCAACTTTGTCTGCTAGTCGGTGCATCTTCTAAAGAACGGACGAGGCTTTTGTGCCGGCTTTCCTCTCGAGGTTGGCAGGTGCTCCTGGAAAGACTGACACACCAGTCAAAAGCAGAAAGGGGTCCCCGACCTTAGATTGCATGAGGTAACCTCACTGTCCTGTTTTGTTTCTCAAATGAGCTTGCAACGAGCAGAGCTGTCGAATACTATAGTCGACTCGTATTTTGATCGAAAGAAAACAAAGCTTAGTGGTTAAGGAGTCGACCTTACGATCTAGAGGCCCCGGGTTCGAATCCTGGCCATTACACTACCGACGTGAACCCACTCCTAACACAAGCAATTTAGCTTAGCCGGAGGGGTTAGGGGGAATATTAGTAATTTCGGTTACTAATATTATTAAAAAAACAAAAAAAAGGCAGAGAAGGTTAAAAGAATACTACCAAAATATTGATTACTGAATTGTACATTTATGTTTATCGATATAATACAGTACAGTACTACAAGTAGGTTAGTCTGAATAGTGAGACAAACAATGATGAATTTTGATGATTTTGACAATTTTGCATTCAGGTCAACGAACGGCAGTAAGCAGACGGACCTGATGCTCACTTGCCCATAAAAAAACATTATATTGAGGGCTATCTCTAATTTTCAGGAACGTACAAGGTGGCAGGAGTATAGCAATGAATTGCTGGCGATTACTGGACGCAACTGCAGCGCAAGGCACAGAAAAAGACGTCCGTGCCATGTTCGATCTCCTCACAAAGCTCAATTATTGCAAGCCTACCAATATTTTACTGGGACCTCTTGTCAGAGTGCATTTGAAGAGGTAAACTGCTTTGGACAATACTTCTATAATACTACTTTTTCGTAGTCACTTCGCCAGGGTATTAGAGTTCAAACACAGATTAAAAATATAACATATTTCCTTCACGTGAAGATTCCAACCGAAAGTGATTGGGCTCGCCAGTGGGAACCCGCATAAAGAGTAAGCTACAATGTCTATGGTTGATAACACCTTTGGAGAGTGTAGAACTGTTTAGCCTTTCTAATGATTTTTTTTGTGATATTTTATTTTATGCGCCGCTAAATTTACGAGTGTGTGTGGTTATCTAATTAAAGCCACTAGCTGTAATCTATACTATTATAAAATTGTAAATTAGTAAATTAAATAGTCGTACACACGTCTGTACATTGGAGAATTATTTAAGACAACTTGATTTGTGTTAAAATGAACAATTCTGAACACATTTTTATCTTTTATTTTTATTTTCTGTTTGTTCGCGGTGGACACATAAACTACTGAACGGATTTCGATGCGTTTTTTTTTCTATTGGAATGGTCTTGGCCAGACTTAAAATCTGCCTTATGTTTGATTGGTTAAGTAGAATCGGAGATATGACCTAAAAACAATATCCGACCTCCGCGCGGGCGGACCCGCGGGCCTCAGCTTGTTAAATATATAATAAGATTCCCTATAACTGAGACAGAAACAGAAGTTATTAAATTAAATCATTGAATTACAGTGGGAATCTCGACGAGGCAGTACGCCAATTCGTGCGATTGTCTACGAAGTACAGTAAGACACCTCTGAAACACGAACTTCTATGTAAGCTCTTACACAATATGGGCGACGGGAACTCTGAGGAAAACTTTGTGAATATTGAGAAGAGCAATGGAAGATTCAACAAGCTGGTGCATACGGTGTTGGAAATAGATAGGAAGGTGCATGGTCCGGGAGATGTACAGGTGAAGTGTATTTTACTGATAGGTAGCGATTGTGGAGAAGGAGATGGCGGAGCGCGCCCGGGAGAGGTTTAGAACGGCGTGCGGTTTTAGTCGGTTCAAGTCTGACATAACCGCCCCCGCTAGCCGCCGGGGGGTATCCGAGGGGAGTTCCGCACGAAAAAATAAAAATAAAGGTAGCGATTGTGGTAGCCTTTAAACATTTGAAGTACCTTGAAGACTACTTGGCGTTTTATTACATATCATATAAAATCATATTTTTTTCGAAATCATGTATTTTGCTAGAAATACATGATTATAGATAAATTATATTGTCGAAAGTTTATACCAACATCACACATTGAAATACAACTATGTTTACCTGGTTTTATCGCGGTTTATTTGGTGTTAGTTTATTATTTACACTGAACCCGACGTTTCGGTGACTTTCCAGCAGCCAAGGCCATGGGGAGACTGAAGATGGTGGTTGTCTTATAGTTTGAAGTGTAAGTTATCTCAAAGTACCCGAACTATGTTCAATTTTTGGCGTTACTATTTACGCAGAAAAGCGACTGAAACGTCGGATTCACTGTAAATAATAAATTAACACCAAATAAACCGCGATAGAATCCGTTAAATATAGTTTTATTTCAATTTATAGATAAAGTCTAAAAACAGAGTAAATCGATATACCTACAAGAAATAAAGTTAAAAATTAAATGCTGTGCACAGATTTAGATTTGTGATATCTTTTTAATGCTCCGCTAAATTTACGAGTGTGTGTGATTATCTAATTAAAGACACTAGCTGTAATCTATACTATTATAAAATTGTAAATGAAATAAAAATGACTGAACATTAGAGATATTTAAAAAAAATCTTGGGTTATGTTAAGTCAAATTCTAGGAGTATATCCGAAAATGTTATATTCTATATTATATAATCAGCTGTATCTATAAAATAAAAATCAAATATGTACCAGAATTTATAATTGAATAATATTTCGAGACACATAAGTGTAAGGAAAAGAGATATGATTGACTGTATGATACATACATAAATGTACTCACGTATATATGTTACAGGTGGGGTAGGCAAATGTATATCAACACCCACATGCCGCCAATTATGTTTTTAGTTCCAAGTATGTGATAGAGAACATGACAGGTCTATTGCTGTCAACCAAGTACTTTTTCCCGACTTCGCGCTAGTACTGAAACTTTCTTAAAAGGAAATGTCTCAATACACATTCCCTGACCCAGAAATCGAAACAGCGACCTAATTTTGCTACGTACTTTTAGGATTTTTCGTATCTGGGCAGGCAAGAGAATATGATAAATAAACAAAAATTACTTTTCAGTTAACCCTAATAGCAGCGTTAGCCGACGTCAACTACAAAAAGACTCTTCGCAAGATGTTTCTAGACCCCACAATGAAGTTCCATCCAGACGCGTTGAGACGTCGCTGCGAGCGGTTCGCGGATGAGAAGAAAGTTCAAGCGTTAGAAAACATCGCCGAGTGCGCCCGGGGTCTGAGGCATATCAACGTGGATGAGATATATGAACTGATACTGGATGTACACAGTAAGATCTTATTACTACTGATACATGCGAAAGGCTGGATGGATGAATGTTTGTTACTCAATTAAGCCAGAACGACTGAACAGATCTGGATGAAATCTGGTACAGATGGTCCGGCATAGCAGATAGGTTACTTTTTATGCCGGGCATAGAAAAATAGCGTGATAAGAGAGCGATGTGGAGTGATAAAAGATGTAGTGACGAGAATTGAGAGAGTTCGGTCATGTTGAGAGAATGAATGAAAGAAGACTAACGAAACAGGTGTATGAGGCGAGTGTGGATGGTACCGTCGGAAGGGGAAGACCTGGGCGGACTTACCTGGACCAAATCGGGGAAGTTTTAGAAAAGGGTCAGGTCACGAGTACCCTAAACCGACGAGCATGCATGGAGAATGTAACGAGAGAGAACGAAGCGAGAGTAGTATGTCAGGATCGTAGCAAATGGAGATCTGGGATCTCTGCCTACCCCTATGGGAAACAGGCGTGATTTTATGTATGTATGTATGTATATATAGATTCCTGTATCAACTACATTCTCCGAGCCTTTTCCCAACACAGTTGGGGTTGGCTTTCAGTCTAACTTCGAAACGGCCGAACTTCGATATTTTCCGTGAAGCGACTTGCGCTATCGAATTTCTATAGTTAGATTAGGTTATGAGATTTTCTGGGGCCATTTTATTTTTTATTTTTTATTACTGTTATTCGCCCTGCAGCTAAGCTAAATTGCTTGTGAGGAGTGGGTTCACGTCGCTAGTGTAATGGCCAGGATTCGAACTCGATCATAGGGTCGACTCCTTAACCACTAAGCTACCGACGCTTACCCTTAAAGAAGCCACAGCTGTTCGTACGGCAACCGGGTCCGAGAGATTAACGTACTCTCCGTGGCACAGAGGGGTCTCATTGTGTTAAGAATGGTCAGCCATCTTGAGACTGACGTGGCTGCTTAACGTTCTAATGTACTAACATCTAGCGCAGGCTTTACTCTGGGGATTAAAGAGTCAGATGGCAGTCGCTCCCATAAAGCCAAGATAAACCAAATTATGGAAGGGAGGATTAGGAAAGCAGCCATCCGTATTCTAAAATGCAAACTTTGGGTGCATTCAGATGATGATGGTGCAGTAGCCCATTGAAGATACTGGAAAACATTTTGACAAAAGTAAAGCGTAGTGGAGGAAAATTCGCGCATGTACACTATATGATACGGACCAAATAAAAAATCAATAATAGCACTGATCAAATAATTTTTTTAACGTTTTGTAAGTCCGTTATAAGGGTCTATACGGAATAAATGAATTTTGACTTTGACTTTAATCACGTGAGCCGTTTGTGCCGGTGATCGGTTTAATATAATCGGTTCCTGATCAGAAGGTCAAGTAGCTGAATGTCCAACATCGCGAAACGTCTAAGGAGCATTAAGTCTAACTAGCAAAAGGTCCGTGTAGCAAAACGTCCAACTATCAGATGGACTATATAGCAGAACGTCTAATTAGCGAATAGTCAGTTATTAAATGTGTACACTCATGCTAAAAAGTAAAAGTAATTTGTAAATTACATTAAATTTATTAGCAGATAATAAATCATTTGATTAGTACATATTAATTCCACAAAGCGAAATCCACATTCATACTGCCGGTCAGGATCGAACTCGCTCCTTATCGTTCAAAGTGTCGGCTACGTTTCGACTCGGCTACCACCGAAGTAGAGCTTAGTAGCCTCTTCAATATTATTAACATATTAGGCACAAATTCGTCTGCATTTATTGACCTAATATCCTTTTGATATGGCCAAGGTTTGTGAAAAATTCAAAAGTACTAACTTTTTGGCTCTCAAGTTTTTGCAGCTCTCCTCGTTTGTATTTGATATTAAACATTATGTCTATCTTTCTTCTTTTATTCCCTTCAAAGAGCCTATTTTTGTATTTGCGGTCCTGCCAAAGCGCTTCTTTTCTAAGACCCTTGAGGAATAGCAGCAGGGTTGGCTTTGATTTAATATTTGCGTTTAGCCGCCTGTGCCAACCTTCGAGGGCATTATTTGTGCGAAAATTATATTTGCTTGGGCAGGTTATTATGTCAGCCAGAGACTGTAGCCATAGTGTTTGAAAGTAATTTAAGAAATCCACCATTTCTTCGATTTTCGAGGCCTTTTGGACAATGCTAGCCCAACATGCGGTAATGTATGGAGAAGGTAGTAGAGGTAAATTGGAACATACTCTAACAATATTTCTGCACTCTCTGTTTTCAGGGAGACCCAATGCTGACGCTTTTATCCAAACGGCTTTATTTAGATGATAATAGCAGCCCGTTATGTGTGTTCGGAAAAACTTCTTTAATTCCATTGATAAGCGCCATTTCATAATCGCATTTAATGGCCATCATATCTATTTCAAAATGCAGCTTGATGAGCTGAAATAAGCGTTCGTAGGTTTCTTGTCTCTTGTCAGGCATTAGGGCGTATATAACGCCCATAACACAAGTTAAATCATCACTGCTATTCAAATCAACATGAACTGATAACAGCTGGTAGAATGGCTTGGGTGTAGCTTTGAATGTTCCGTCAGTAAAATACATTTTATTTTTCAACGTCCTAATGCATTGCCTGCTTACAGGTGTTGAAAATATTAAGATTTTATTATTGTCACACCCATCGGACACAGACAAGGAAATTGTCGGCTATTATTTCTGGAATTGTGACATCGTTCAAGTTTTTGAATTCAGTTTTACAAACATTTAAATATTTACGACGAGCCCTGAACAGTGTGTCTTTTTTAGAGTTAAAGTCTGGTACCTGTTGGATCTCATCCACTGTCCCAAATTCCGATTCAAAAATTTTCTGGACAGGTTTTACTTTTTGGCGAACTAATTTCTTGCATTTGTCCATCACTATGTCTGTCCTGTTTTTATCGAAATTTGCTTTACAAGTATGCTCATTTAACTGCCGAATTATCTTAGTTTCGTCTTTATTTATTGTGATAGATGCACTACACTCATTGCGCTGGGAGCATCTCCATAGAGTTGACCCTCCCTTATTTGTGATATTTAAATTGTACCTGTGACCATTCAGCAGCAGCACACGCTTTTTCTTTTGACTTTCGATGAAAGTAAACGTTTGTACTTCATCCATTTTTAGAATTTAAAAGCCTATAGAACTATTTATTGTTGTAATGGAATAGCGATCAATACAGGAAAAAAAAACTAATGACTACCCATTGGTAGCATTCATGATATTAAGTGTCAATAACTATTTAAAAGATTATGATACAAATACATAGACCAAGGAGTCTTTATATAGGTACATATTATAGCGATGATACAATGTGAGTGTTGAATTTAGTGCCTAACTGTCCAGTCATTTTGAGAAACTGACGATTTGCTAAATAGCCATTCTGCTATATAGACCAGCTGATAGTTGGACGTTTTGCTACATGGACTTTGTGCTAGTTAGACTTAATGATCCTTAGACGTTTTGCGATGTTGGTCATTCAGCTACTTAGACCTTCTGATCAGGACGGATATAATCTGTCATTGGTTAATTTAAAAAAATAAACTTAAAAAGCGCTTTCTGCGCGGCACGAGTACATTGTCAAGATGTTTGTAAGTTATCTCACATATAATTTTTTCGTTTTCTCGACTAGTGACTTTCAACTGTTTCCTTCCTCAGTACGCGATGACAACTATGCAGCTGCGAAGGCCCTTTGGATACGTATGGAGGAGGCTGACGTCACTCTTTCCAAGAAATTTGTTGAGAATCTACATGGGTTATATAAGTCTAGTAATAGGGAAGTTCCTCCCGAACTGGCAGTTCTACTTGAAAAACAGGTAAAGAAAGCTACAAAAGCTTAAATAGTTCATCTGTTGAGACAAACCTGTTCTTTATTACTAAACGTGGATTAACAAAACACTAGTTTAAACCATCCCAAAACAAAGCCACTATTATCAAAACGTGAACTAACAAGCTAAGTTTAAACTATCCTCTTCATTGTTTCGGGGTGGTTTAAACCTGGTTTTTCGTTTTTTAATAAGGGTCTTTAAGATTTTGTGAAATAGCTTCTAAAACATATTAGCAAATGAACAAATAATAATATGTTTTAGTAGAACCGCTGTCGGTACAACTTTTGGGAAAAGACTTCTCAAGAGAGATTTTGGATTTCCGTGTTGCAAACGGTAATCAAATTGTATTGTAAGTTGTAAATGTTAGTAAGTACGTTGAATGTCTAAAATGTCTGTGATATTAAAATATTGACATAATAAAATATTTAGATGACAATTGGTTTTGAATTTGATATCATTCCTTACATGACACTATAGTGCGGCCATTGGCGTGAGTCGACCGGCCTTAAGCGTCACAATGCTCGTCATTATACGCTCCCTAAGAACAATGGGAGCGAGCGGGACAGATAAAAAGAACTTGGCCATATGACTTAAATGATAACGGCGGGTGCCGGCGCTTAGGTCGGCACTTCGGGAAGAAGAGAGAGAGAGAGTCCGGCTAAGATCGACTTACTTCGTTATTGTAGAGCGTTCTCTCTCTCGTACATCGGACGGACAGTGATTGTAGACCAATTATGAACTATAGATTAGGTAATAATTCAGAATTTTTCGTACTGTTTTCTCTGATCCTCTAAAGTCGATAGCTTCGTGTAATTTGATTTGAGATTGTAATTTTGATTTGAGAGATTTGATTTTGGGCAATAAAAACTGTGTCGAAATAAAACAAAGCGAATGACATTAGTGTGCTCTGTGTTGCTATATGTTGCCAAAAATAACTACAGTAGTCGGTATCGATTCGGATACCGCCGACCAACGGGGGCGGTTATGTCGGGCTTGAACCGACTAAAACCGCATGCCGTCTCGGGTCTACAGACGCCGGGGTGTAAGGTTGCCCATAGAGCATATCTCTCGCCAACCGACTGACCCTGGGCCATCTCCGGTTTCGAGATGGCCCCCTCGGGTTTGGGAACCACAAGGAGTAGGTACCTATCGCATTATAGAAATCGAAATTTTCAAGTTTTCCATAATAATATTCACACTGAATCTGACCATGCCTCATTTATAAGTAAATGTACATTCAAGTATTTTATTAAATTGTTAAATTTAATATAAAAGTTAATATAAAAGCTGTATATTTTTAAAAGGATATGTGGGAACTTTGGCTTTTACATGGCCGAACTGGGAAATCTAGCTTTATGATTATGAGAATAATTTAAGACGACCCATCAAAGACGGCCGTCACCTACTGAACTAGTCTTTTCTATTCTAGTCGATTATTATGTGCCAGATTTTTATTTTAGCGTCGTGTCCATATTTATTCTCTGTCAACAACTGTCAGAATAATGTGCGACAAAGACAACGCTATACAAAGTCGAAGCACATCGCTTTTAGCCGGACACTCTCTGCTTCCCGTTGTGCCAACAAAAACGCCGTATACTGTACTAAAGTTGCAAGGTGCAACTTATCAAGTCAGAATAACATTTCGTTTGTATAGGTATTAATCGGCCTACCATGACACGTACAGTATCCAGCTTCTGAATTGGTACGCCACCGCGCCGGGAAGAAAAGTGAATGTCCAGCTAAGATCGGTTTGCTTCATGCAAATAATATGTAGCGAATTCGTGCATATAATTTGCGCGAAACTCGAACAAAAAATGCATGCGACTTGCACAAAACACTTTGTGCTTGAAAAATGTTGAAAGTACACTACTTCTTCTATGAATAATATGTCTAACGAAGGTGACAATAATGTGGAGATAGGACAGATAAATGATACACATTAAAAGTTAAAAAAATATAATTAAAATAACATTAACAAATAAAACTATTAATAAGACTTAATGTTATTCAAGTCCTCAATGATCCTCTTATTCAATGAAGCCAGTTCCTCCATAGCTTGTTTCTTCAAAGGTTCGTAGTCAGCTTTTAACGTGATAGAGGCTATATCTTCCTCCAATACTGTCCTTCGAGTTTCCAATTGTGCCAGCTGGTCTTCCAGAGCATTCAGCTTGGCGTACATTTCATTGCCGTCAAGACTTGTCTGAAAAGAACGAGTGAAAAGAATGCAAACTAACCAATGTGTATCGGGCTCGACTAAGATCTACGGGGCCCAAGCTCATCTGCCAAGTATGCCTGCTGATTGGCGGACGAGGCTCTCGTGTAGCCTTTCCTCTTGGGTTGGAGGTCAGATGGAGTCGACCAAAGTTCGGATGAAGAAGAGACAATATGAGTTATGATAAAAGGTGATCCTTTGAAAAAGGATCATGATTTAGATATTGATCTTAACAATAAATTAAGTAATTTGAGAAGCAGTGTCTAAGTCACGAAATATGAGGATATCATTTTTAAAATAATCACACACCAGTACATTTATGTTTTCTAAACATCGTTAACAAATTATTCTGAAAAGGGAAGCTAGTAATTATTTGAAATTCGTAATCTAGAACAGCAGCTTTGCAAGACCTCGAGTAAGGAAACCTTTTTAAAAAATCATCTTAACCTGGATCCTATTCCACTAAATGAGGGGCTCGTCAGTAAAGATGGCCAAGAGTTAGCGTTTGCTGGTGGGCAATTTACTTCATGGTAGCTCCCGACAATAGGAATGATGAACACGATATGGTTTCAGCCGGTTCGTTTGCGACATAGCTTCGCTCAACGAGGTGGTACCCAAAGGTACACACACACAGCTAAAACATGCAATAAGACTAAACTTACTAGAACAATTTCGTACATATGTACGATAAATAACTGGAATGCAACCCACACACATAAATATTCCCTTCTACCTACAATCCCGGGTTCTTTAGTGGGACGTAAAAAGCATCTGTCAAGGCTGTCTAAGTAGGGACCGATTTTAGGGACAGCATCTGGGTCGCAGGCAACTCAGGCGCCGGAGGTCGCTTAACGACCTCCGTCCTCCATGAGCGCAGGCCTGGGGGTGGCGGGTGAGGCCACCTGTCACCCCAGCAGAAGCAGGCCGGGACGGTGGGGCGACTAGCGCCCCTCCCCCAAACCGGGGCAAGACGGGGACACCGTGGTTCCCAAACCCGAGGGGGCCATCTCGAAACCGGAGATGGCCCAGGGTCAGTCGGGGTGCGAGGGATATGCTCTATGGGCAACCTTACACCCCGGCGTCTGTAGACCCGAGACGGCGTGCGGTTTTAGTCGGTTCAAGCCCGACATAACCGCCCCCGCTGGCACGCGGGGGGTATCCGAAGGGATTTCCGCACGATAAAAAAAAAAAAAAAAAAAAGGGACAGCATCTGGAATGGTGACTACTACTCTTTGGACTCCCTCTCAGCTTACCATCAGGCAGGGTGCAGTCAATTGATGCACCAAATATAAAATAAAGTAATAATCACAAACCTGTAGGTTTTTAAGTTTGTTAGTAGCCTCTAAAACAGCGCTCTCAGTTGGCGCCAATTTCTCTCTTAGCTGTCGTAGTTCAGTCTCCAAAACTTTTTTCTGTTCCTCTCCTGATACAAACACACAAAAGGAAGTCAGCACTTTCATAGTTAGTCATGCTCATGACACTACGTGGTTGTTTACTTTGATTAAAAGCTATGACGATGTCTATGCTATGACGTATGAAATGGTAACAAACCGCTTTCTCGAAGCTTCTCTAAGTCAGAAAGTGTGACGAGTTCTTCTTCCATGATTTTAGTTTTCTCAGGCAATGTTTGCAGTTCAGTTGTTAATCTTTCTCTTGTAGCTTCTGCCTGCAATCAGAATAAAACAAAATTGTATAACCAAACTCATCTAATCTATGTAAATAAAAATAATTCCCTAAATTTGTTGCTAAGATCAAATGTTGAGAATGGCTTGACCGATTTGGATGATTTCTTTTTTGTTGTGTTCGTAACTGTCTGAAAAAGGTTTGTATGAACGATTTGTATGACGGAAATAGTTGGCAGCCGGGTGTCACCGAGGTAAACAGCTAGTTTATTAATAAATTAATTTCAGTTTTCACATACAACGCGTAATTCGTGTACTTGTGTCTTCGTGTACTGTAATTCAGTAGTTTTCGGAGATTGTACAAATATGAACTGACAAAATAGAAGACAATATTGTCATTTCTGTTGTTACACAACGTTAATTCTACTAATTTGATTAGATAAAATGTAACCCTATTTTTTGATCTACTGTAACGATTAAAAAGTTTTTATCGAAGTTTGTAAATGGAGTTGCAATAAAGTTAAGGTGACTTAAACATTGTAATATTTAATAAAATAATTAATGTATTGATGCTAACTACCGGCTAGGGCGAGCAGAGAGAAATAAAAGGTTGATTACAATGTATAGTATGAGATTATAATCGTGAATAGAATGTTACATAAATTTATATCTGGTATTTGAGTAAATGAACCTCAGGGGATGGATTCATAATAAATATTCTGCCGTGGTGTTGTTCGGTCCGTTGTGCAAGATGTTAGTATGCACTTAACTAGTGGACACGTGGCTGGTGGTGATGCCGGCGTGCCAGGGTCTCCGCTGGTGTGCCTCGCTACCGCTAAGATGGTGCGAAGACCGGTGCGAAGACCCTGGAAATAGGAAAGGTGCGGGTCAGTTTGTCACTAGGCAATTACGTCCAAGTGACCCGCTAAAATAGCAGGTGAAGAGAATCTCCCAGCGGCAATGCAGCGTAGCTAGAAGCTATAATAAAAAGAAAATAGATAGGCAGCACAAGCTGGTGCCGCGACCTCTGACCGTAGGGGTCATCGGCCTCGTGGCACTAAATAGGTAGGCTGAAATAGCACACAGAATAAAATAAAAATATATTAAGCCATGCTTTTTAGCAGGCAATAAGCTGCACCGCTGGAAAGTCTTCACCTGTAGAAAGAAGTAGGAAATGTTGATCTCAAAACTTACCCGGAGCCGACAGCAGTTGGCCACGGGGTCAAAGCGACTTTCCCCGGCGAAGGTTACCAAGGAAAGGAACGATATAAGAGCCGTCAGTTTATAACTGGGCTAGTGCTGTCCAATCTCGCTCGCACAACCATAGATAATTAGTAATATATTATAGAAACATACTAAAATATCGATTAATTTACGGATATTGTTTTAATTAGATTTATAAAGAATCCACAACGTTACAATACCCCCTCAATTAGTTCAGGGTTTTTGTTACCCAAAAACCCGATACTGTTCTGCTCAATACAATGCTTGACTCACGCTTACACATACATACTTTCTTACATACCTCCCCTATCATGTTCATCCATACTTTGCGGTTACCACTTAAATAATGTAGCACACGCTTCCTTCCGAAGAGAGTTTCCAGGATAATAGGCGCTGGAGACTCAGACGTAAATCTAGCAAGATGGTAAACATTGAAATGTCACAGACAACAATTTCAATGGGAAGAAAAAGAGCAATAATTACCACTATATATTTTCAACTATAAAAGATAAAGTGTTATGTTTTTAGTATAGGGCTTCTTTTAGATGTATACATTACCGCATCTGCAATGAGGCTTATTTCACGAGTTTGCAAACCGCTCGGAAGAAGACATAACAAAGATATGCAATAAGGCTTCTTTTTGGAACTGAGTTTGCACGACCGCTCAGCATAATAATGGTATAAAACCATAAGAAACAATACCCAGATACTGGTTATCCCAGCTCCAAGAAAAGGTATCCGTTGGTTTAAAACGCCAACGGACCCACAAATGGTATAAAACCATAAAAATAAGGTATCCGTTGGTTTAAAACGCCAACGGACCCAAAAACAACATCAGTTGGTTTAAAACGCCAACCGACCCACAACAACCTTTACTAGGCAAAGCCTAATAATAAAAGAAAACGAACATGAAGTTCAAAGTTCCATCTCAAAGAGAGGAGAAAAGAAGAAAATATATAGTAGTGGTAGGGTAATATGATTTCAAACAATAAAGACAATTAATTTGTCAAAAAAATATAATTAACAACTTTTAAAGTTATGACCAAGTCAATTTATTATTAAAGTGCTATTATTTAAAGTAAAATAGTTTATTATTTGACCCACATCAGTGAGTATGTATGCAAACATCAGTTGCAATTTGAACAACTAGTGTTCAAAAAAAATTTCAAAATTTCAAAAATATTAAGAACCCACGGTTCAACAAGGTAGGTAGTTTCTCTAATGTTTTGTAGTCGTATATGTTTGTATTTATATTTTGTGGCAAAAAGTAAAAAAAAATTTTTCAAGTTAAAAATGACCATGAAGGCATTTTAGGGTTGATCCAACGGATCATACAAAAAATTGCAACAGGCAAAATAATTACGAAGTTGAAAACTAATAAGTTGAAATATATATATAATAAATTATTTTGGGGCAATTCCAAAATAAATATTATTCTTTATTCACCAGTGAATTTAATGTTTTGTTCAAAAAAACAGAAACATAAAAGGGAACAGTCATCCTAAGAGAAGTATTACAACAAGATAGAGAATTAACCAATAGGTTAAAAGATTTTAATATTTAATATTCAGTAAAAAAGTCCAAAAGTTGGTATTCATCAAAGAATAATTTTATTTTGTTTTTTAAAAAACAAGACTATTTTTCAAACAATTTGTAGTAATTTTACATTATACTATACTGGCAACCTTTTTGATTGTCATTGGCTTAAAGGTCTTGTAACCAAGCCAAAAATCTTCAAAAAAAAAAAAAAAAAAAAACCATAAGACGTTTGACAACTAAGTTGAAATCAATTTCAAAACAAACTTTGATAGAAATAAAATGTTCAAATATACGAACCAAAGAGTAATAACAATTGAAAAGTATTACATTATTTAGTAAGAAGACATAATTGACCTGTAGACCGTGTCTACCAACAGGATATATGAGTTATTCAAGTTATAAAAAGTTTTCGTAATATGTGAACCAGTTAGGTAGGTACATGAAATTAAAAATTTTACTGGTGACCTTTTATAGGTACAAATATCATTACGACCATTGTAGTATCGAGATAAAGGTAGTGTATTACCACAGTGCAATACAATAAGGAATGTTATTATAAAATACAAGTTTTAGTTACAAGTATGTGTAGGTATATACTTGTTTGCCACAATAGTGTATAATATTGTTTAAGTGCAAAGCAAAGTTTATTGAATATTTACATATATTTTCAACAATAGTGATTATTAGAACAAAACAAGTGTTGTTCATAGTTAAGAAATTAGGTTGCTATTTAATTAATAAATTTATTAGTTTAGGTTAGGTTAGATCCTTCTATTGTTTTATGTTTGATTAAAAATGTTTTATATGAATTATATTGATTATTTTACCTATATTAAGTTATGAAAAGCTCCATTATTACACAAGTCATTTTAAAAGGACTCGGGGGAAATGGCTAATGCATTGGTGACTTTGAACGGTCAAATTTATATAAGCGGTAATGATTTTATTGCCTTTAAACTATACCAGACAACAATCCAACAATATGCAGAACAAGACGAAGTCTACAAATTTAAGTATTTATTATCTTTGTTGTTCTTTTCAAAGATTTTATTAGTTGTATGGAGATCTTTTATTCTTTGTATTTCTTTTCAAAGAATTAAGTTTTAATTTTTTTTTTTCAAAAACAAAAGCTAATTTGGATACAGAAATCCGACAAGCAACACTGACTACAAAACAGTTGAGTAAGTATTAAATTTAAATGGTAAATTAACCCAAAAAAATAAAATCTATGGTGCGATGAGCGAGATTGACATATAAATTTAGTAAGTAATTTACTTCAATATAAGTGAAATCAAGTAGTATATATGTAACCTGTCAGTGAGTAATAACTATTTGTGTATAATACAACAAAATAGTATTAATATATCAAAATAAAGATAAATTTCAACCAGCAATAGGTTGATATAATAACTTAATATATGTTATTATAATGCAATTAAAAGGTAAGCAAGTATAAAAATATAATAAATTCACTGACTGTGTACTAGGTATACAAAAATAGAATAAAAAGTAAGTAGATAACGGTTGAGATCAACAAGTCCAAGAAACAAAAGTGAATAGATCCTTATTTTACCAGTGGTATAACAGTATACAGTTAAAATGACCATAAAAGGTATTAAACCAGTCTAGATGTTAAATGCAAAATAATTGAATAAGTAATGTTAATTAGCCCTGTTGTTATATTTAACACAGGTAATTAGTTAAATAGATGAGTAATTTCACTAATATAATGGAAAAAGTATGCATTATTCAGTTAATTATAAAAAAATTGAAATTAATAATTATTTTCAACTACCTTCATTTAGTTAAAAATGAAAAATAACAATAAAATTGGTGAAATAAAATCACCACTGGCAAAGTAAAGAGGAAAATAAGAAATAAAGTACTTACGGACCAAACACACAATACCTACGGCAGAATAATACCTTGAAGGCGCCAATGTAACGATTAAAAAGTTTTTATCGAAGTTTGTAAATGGAGTTGCAATAAAGTTAAGGTGACTTAAACATTGTAATATTTAATAAAATAATTAATGTATTGATGCTAACTACCGGCTAGGGCGAGCAGAGAGAAATAAAAGGTTGATTACAATGTATAGTATGAGATTATAATCGTGAATAGAATGTTACATAAATTTATATCTGGTATTTGAGTAAATGAACCTCAGGGGATGGATTCATAATAAATATTCTGCCGTGGTGTTGTTCGGTCCGTTGTGCAAGATGTTAGTATGCACTTAACTAGTGGACACGTGGCTGGTGGTGATGCCGGCGTGCCAGGGTCTCCGCTGGTGTGCCTCGCTACCGCTAAGATGGTGCGAAGACCGGTGCGAAGACCCTGGAAATAGGAAAGGTGCGGGTCAGTTTGTCACTAGGCAATTACGTCCAAGTGACCCGCTAAAATAGCAGGTGAAGAGAATCTCCCAGCGGCAATGCAGCGTAGCTAGAAGCTATAATAAAAAGAAAATAGATAGGCAGCACAAGCTGGTGCCGCGACCTCTGACCGTAGGGGTCATCGGCCTCGTGGCACTAAATAGGTAGGCTGAAATAGCACACAGAATAAAATAAAAATATATTAAGCCATGCTTTTTAGCAGGCAATAAGCTGCACCGCTGGAAAGTCTTCACCTGTAGAAAGAAGTAGGAAATGTTGATCTCAAAACTTACCCGGAGCCGACAGCAGTTGGCCACGGGGTCAAAGCGACTTTCCCCGGCGAAGGTTACCAAGGAAAGGAACGATATAAGAGCCGTCAGTTTATAACTGGGCTAGTGCTGTCCAATCTCGCTCGCACAACCATAGATAATTAGTAATATATTATAGAAACATACTAAAATATCGATTAATTTACGGATATTGTTTTAATTAGATTTATAAAGAATCCACAACGTTACACTACCGAAGGAAAGATAAAGACAGATTTTTATACGCTTTTCTTCGAATGAAAGCGGACTCCGTACTCCGATGTGCCTCAGATGCGACCGGGACTAGTGCAAAGATGTTGAGATGTTCATACGCTCGATAGCTATCACAACGTGTTCAAGAAAGAAACTTACCTTTTTCAAATTACTTTGGAACCTTTCGTAGTCCTTAGTCAGCGTCTCAATGGACTTTTTACTATCATCATACTGTGAGATGTACCCTTCCTTCTGTTTCAAGGAGTCAATTTCACTCAAGTCTAAGTCTATATTAGAACTACTATGTTCCAAAGAGAAAACAACGTCCTTTTCCAACTGCTCAATTTTCTCTTTCTCCTTTTTAAGATTTTCTTCGTATGTTGACATGAAAGCATCCATTGTATCTTCCCTTTTCTTCAGTTCACGGTATTTTTGATGGCGTTCAGAATTACCTTCTTCGAGATCCTGTAATGATTTCGATAAAATGAAAGCTTATTGAAAGACTAACTTAATTTGATCACCGCTGGCTTTTAAGCTGGTATTATATTTGAGCAGAAAAGATAATATTAATATAAACAATTGTTACAAAGAGAACTTGTGACGCAACAGTTCAGGGAAGACTTATAGGGATTATTTTAAATAGTAAAATTGCTAGCCGACGTCAGGGATATACATTTCTAGGGCCACTGGTGCGATTTGACAGTTTTTAATATTTTTTACTGACCATTCGGACATCATAAAAATATTAAAGCTATTTTGTACTAAGAGAAACTGAGCTGCCTAGCAGGGAATTTCACTAGTTGAGTTTGAAGCACAACACTTTCACACTGGGATTCTGCGTAGGTATTTATAATCTGCTGGTTGTATGGTCCTGGGTCCGATCAACGCCTTAAGCGTATTCATTTGTTTAAATGTGGTTTACATTGGTGGTACATACTATCGCTTTTTTGTTTTGTTCACTTACTTGCTCAGCCTGCTCGATTAACTCCTGGACTTTCTTAATTTGGTCTTTTAAGTTAGCGGCATTACTATCCAAAGATGCAATAGCTGCATTATCTTCGCGAACCTAAAAATGAGGAAATATATATCTAAAGGTCTGTATTTGAAAGATTTTTACCACAATTGTAATAGATATCTGAATAAATAAATAAAATATTGTGGTACATACCTGAAGTAATAGTTTCTCTCTTTCTTCTTGAGGATCCAAACGATTGTTCATTTCATTTTTAATATTATCACGTTTTTCTTCAGCTATTGCCAATCGACGATGTAGCTCCAAAAGATGAACTTTAATCTGTAATAAATTGATTAGCACAATGATGACTTTTAGTGGTAGGTGCAACATTTTGTCTTACTTGTTATCCTTTTTAAAATTAAAATAATAAAATAAATATTCTACAACATTCTACCCAATTCTATCTAGACCCAAAGTTATAATAGCTTAACTACCTGCTGTTATGGGTTCCAGAACGCAGATAAACATTCGTAGATACATATTCTTCTGTAAATACATACATATTATACGCGAGAGCGGGAATTGTAACCGCGATCTCCGACTTCTTTGGATCGATCGATTCGAACGCACTACTGCCACGTCACAGAGGTTGTCATTGTTGTTTTTGTTCTGTCTTTAGAGAGTTGTTTGACAGAATTAATATTATCTAGGCTATATTGCCACACAGCCTTGACTGTGGATATTATGTGAAATTCCTAAAAAATCCAGGTAACATGATATCAACCGTTTTTTTTTTTATCGTGCGGAAATCCCTTCGGATACCCCCCCGCCGGCCAGCGGGGGCGGTTATGTCGGGCTTGCACCGACTAAAACCGCTAGCCGTCTCGGGTCTTCAGACGCCGGGGTGTAAGGTTACCCATAGAGCATATCCCTCGCACCCCGGCTGACCCTGGGCCATCTCACCACTAACAGCATCGCTCATCCTGTCTCCTCTGAAAGCAGAGGAGTACGGAGAGCGATGCGTGTTCCCGCCACGTTGGGTATTGGCCGACGATCAATGCCAACCCTATGAAGGGGTGAAGGGGAAGCCATTGACCGCCGCCCAGGGTGTACCGGCCGCTCCGATTCCGTTCCCCCCGGACTGCAGCGGGATCGGAATCGGAGCGACACTCGAGGAGGTTACCCAACACACACCCCAACATGATATCAACCCTTTGTTGTAGTAGACACTACTACTACGTGTACTATTAAAATATCGACAAAATTTTGGTTTTCTTGCGATCTGCTGCAATGGTTATCTGAAGAACTGGTATCCAGCAATAGTAGATTGAATGAAATGACGTTCCTAATACTTCATTATAAGATTCAGAACATAAGTTATCTGAACACGACATACCTACATCAAGTATTTTTGGTAATGATTTTTCATTTCGTTCAGTTAGTGAGTCTGTTCTTAGGTACCTTCTTCCCCTGGCCCGCCGAGCCCGCAACTTGCTCGCCGCGCGTCGCAGGCGACTCAGGCGCCGGAGGTCGCTTAACGACCTCCGTCCTCTAAAAGCGCAGGCCTGGGGGTGGCAGGTAGCCGCCTGTCACCCCAGCAGAAGCAGGCCGGGACGGTGGGGCGACTATCGCCCCTCCCCCAAACCGGGGCAAGACGGTGACACCGTGGTTCCCAAACCCGAGGGGGCCATCTCGAAACCGGAGATGGCCCAGGGTCAGTCGGGGTGCGAGGGATATGCTCTATGGGCAAAACCTTACACCCCGGCGTCTGAAGACCCGAGACGGCGTGCGGTTTTAATCGGTTCAAGCCCGACATAACCGCCCCCGCTGGCCGGCGGGGGGGGGGGGGGGTATTATTTTTCTGTTTTCTTCTCCTTTCCCTCTACAAGTGGTAATATGCATTAATGCTGTCAGCATTGATACCCCACGTTAACTGCTTACCATTAGTTCGGCCATTATTTTCTTTGTTAACTTATATACTCCCAGTGGGGACGCCGTTTGACCAGACGGGTGATCAGCCCTTCTATGTGGGGCCATTTCACCCATTTCCCCTATAACGACTGTCATACATATTCGTATGGCAACCGGGACCGACATCTTAACGTGCTCTCCGAGGCACGACCAGACCAATGCAAATACTCATATTCATGTATACAAATATTTGCACTGAGCGGGGATCGAACCCGCGCCTCCTGCGTAGCGGCTGCTTTCAATACCGCCACGCCACGGAGGCTGACCTTCTTTGTTAACATAGTAATGAGTACAAAAAACGGGGTATGATACCTGAGATCCAGATATTTCTTTGTTGAATTCGTCTTTTTCTCTATTCAAGTGGTCTATTTGGTTTCTGGACTGTTCAACATCTTCTCTCAAAGCAGTAGCAGCCGCTTCTAATTCGTTGTATTCATCTTTTTGCTCTTGCGTCATTTCAGACAGAAGTTTAGTTATGGTCGATTGCTCCTGGAATTATATGTTCAAAGTAATTTCTGTTAGGTAAATACTCAGGACTCACACCCTGGATAAGCCCATGGTTGGGACTGCCACGGTCATCTCTGGTATATTCTGCCAATTCAGTTATTCTATCCTAGTTCAACATAATTATTTATCATAAATTCGTTATTACCTTTTTTTATTTTAAAACCCTATACAATGTGTCTAACAACATTTGTTTGTATTTTTTTATTGCATTTGAGTTCTTTTCTTCTAGCCGACACTGCCATTAACAGTTTACTTATTTCAAATTATCTTATGTTGATATCAGAACATATCAAAACTGTAGTCAGATGATATAGGTAAAAGTTACCTTATCCATTTGTTCTCTTAGTTGTCTTAACTGGTTCTCCTTCCTCTGTTTCTCCATGAATACCTGCTCCACGTCTTCTTGCATCTTCAAGTTACTCGCTTCTATGTCTTTGGTTTGTTCCTCCACTGATTGTTTCGTAGCCTCGCCATTGGCTATACGAATAGCAGTATTATAGTCTGCTAGACGTCCTTGTAAATCTATGGACAAAAATATTAAAAATTCATACCTTTCACTTCTGGATATACTTTGATTAAATAGTTATAGGAAAATAGACATTTTAAGTAACTTCAATTTGTTAAGGTATATTGTGTTTTAAACTCATTAGGTGATACTCTTCTGAGCGCCAAGCCCAGTTGCATTCACAGCTTGCATTTTGGAGCCCGAGGTCCGCTCGCCCACTCTTCCCTTCTGCAATCTAGTTTATTTTGGCTTTTACGGGAGTGACTGCTTTCGGACCCCCTGACTTTTTTTTCGTCAGAGGAAATGTCCTACGATAACAGCGCGACGCGGGGAGGCCGCGCGATTATGTGTTGCTCTCACACACTAAAACCTCTGTGGTTTGCCATACTCAGTGCCTTGTCAGGGGAGCCTGAAACTATACAAGAATACTTCTATAGCGACCCTGACGCAGTGTGTCACCATAAAACTCCCATTTAGTTGACGTCCAGTCACACACGGAAATCGCCTCTTCGCGGGTGGCTAGATCAGTGGGTGGAGGGCTGATCCCGTCTCTCACACCCGCAGCCACACTCAAGGGCCCTGAGACGCCCTCAGAAGTCCTCGCAGAAGGTTGCGACCGTGGTGAAATTTCTGTCGTTAGCGGCCATAGCTCGGACGATGTCCGCCAGCGAGAGGTCACTCCCTATGACGGCTACTGAAGCAGCCGTGCCCGGAAAGCACCTGCATCAGTCGGAAAGAAAGGGTCCCGTGCTGTCGCCCTGCCCACTCGATATTGACCGGCTGGAGCGCCTCCACGGTGGCAAAGCCAGCTTGTAGAGCCTCCAGCCGGGACGACACTCGAAACCTAACCCTGTGCCAAGCCTCGTCCGTCAATTAGCAGGTGTTCTAGCTTGCAGGTGAGGTTGGCTTGGGCCGAAGATCTTGGTGGGGCCCATAAATTGTGTCAAATTATACGTGGTTTTAATTTTTAAATCCAGTTAATTAAAAACAATATTTTTGGACGACTAACCTGTCAGTTCTTGAGCTAGCTCTCTAACTCTCTTCTCATAATGTTTTTTTGCGGACTTTTCTCTCTCACCAGCATCTGCTTGCTCAGTCAACCTGGCTATCTCTGCCTTCATTTCGCGCACTTTCACCTGCATAAGCTCTTCCCAATAGCGTTTGTCCTGCAGTTGGCGGGTCCGGAACCCTCGAGCTGTACCAGTACGGAGTCCTGATAAGCCTTGTTGGGTTATAGGCCTGTCGATCTGCGGTCAACACATTACTTGAATTGGGTTTGAGGTCAGAATAAGAAAAATGATAAGTACCATCAACCACGTCAAGGGAAGAGGGAACTTTGGCCGAGGGTTTACCAAAGGAATAAAGTTACTACGTATACGTAAGGTCTCCCGTAATCGAGAACCATGTAATGTCTGTCATCACGGATAAACTACAGTAGTCTTTGCTAGTGCGGGCACGTTTTGTGGCCACTGCCTGGTTATGTGGGTAACCCGGAAGGAGAGTGAGACTCAAGAAAGGTTAGCTTGCAGAAAGGTTGGCTTGTAGAAAGGATGAGATGCATACCAATGGTCCCACGAATGATACCACCGGGACACACGCTAGGATGATGATACTAGGTCAACACAAATAATATATTTATTTGCGTTAAATGTCTGAATTTTTGTTCAAAGTATTGCACTTATTATTGAAATTTTATTAATATGATCAGTATAATTCCAAATACTTTTTATTTTAGATGTGCATAGAATAGATATGGTCATGGTGTGATGTATATTTACCATCGAGAACCCAGTCATAGCCGTGGGTTGTCTACTGGCAGTCGGTGGAGCTGGTCCAAAGCCAGCTGTCGATAGCCGCGATGCAGTGTTGACTCGATACGCTGAAGTAGGCCTCATTGTACTGCTTTTGAGAAAAAATAATTTTAGTAACTACTAGATGTTGAAATTATCTGATATAATAACTAAACACGTAAGTTAGTATGCGATTAGGACCGCAGACATAACGTTAAAATAAACGTTTGAAAAGAAATGAGTGCTTCATATCACTAGTAGGTACATCGGGTAGAGGATTCTTTGGAAGGAAGATCTCTATTGCTGCGCATTGGGAGTAAGACTAGTATGTGAAGGTAAATGGGAAGACACTCTCTTGAGAAACTATTCAACATTTTTTTTTATTAATAGTCATTAGTTTTTTAAAGATAGTGAACTTTAAATGATAGTCTGAAAGTGGGCAATACTTGAAAGATTAGGTACACATAAACTGGGGTGTGTGTTGGGTAACCTCCTCGAGTGTCGCTCCGATTCCGATCCCGCTGCAGTCCGGGGGGAACGGAATCGGAGCGGCCGGTACACCCTGGGCGGCGGTCAATGGCTTCCCCTTCACCCCTTCATAGGGTTGGCATTGATCGTCGGCCAATATCCAACGTGGCGGGAACACATCGCTCTCCGTACTCCTCTGCTTTCAGAGGAGACAGGATGAGCGATGCTGTTAGTGGTGAGATGGCCCAGGGTCAGCCGGGGTGCGAGGGATATGCTCTATGGGTAACCTTACACCCCGGCGTCTGAAGACCCGAGACGGCGTGCGGTTTTAGTCGGTGCAAGCCCGACATAACCACCCCCGCTGCCCGGCGGGGGGGTATCCGAAGGGATTTCCGCACGATAAAAAAAAAAAAAAAAAAAAAAAAGGTACACATAAACTATAGGTACCTTTAAACACCTTCACATAATCTTCTTAGGTCAGTAGGTACCTAGTCACCCCAGCAGAAGCAGGCCGGGACGGTGGGGCGACTAGCGCCCCTCCCCCAAACCGGGGCAAGACGGGGACACCGTGGTTCCCAAACCCGAGGGGGCCATCTCGAAACCGGAGATGGCCCAGGGTCAGTCGGGGTGCGAGGGATATGCTCTATGGGCAACCTTACACCCCGGCGTCTGCAGACCCGAGACGGCGTGCGGTTTTAGTCGGTTCAAGCCCGACATAACCACCCCCGCTGGCCGGCGGGGGGGTATCCGAGGGGATATTCGCACGAAAAAAAAAAAAAAAAGGTACCTATTTTTAAATCAATACATGATAGGTCTATTGTGCCAAGCTACGCCGCAATAGCGGCGGTAAGGCCCATCATGGAGGATTGGCTAGAGAGGCGACACGGAAGCCTCTCGTACCGACTGACGCAGGTGATCTCCGGGAATGGGTGCTTCGGGGACCACCTGCATCGGATCAGGAAGGAGCCAACGCCTGAGTGTCATCACTGCGACGCGAACGAGGACTAAGGGCTGCACACGCTGGCGGACTGCCCGGCGTGGGAGGCGCCGAGGCGTGACCTCGTGGCAGCCATCGGGGTGGGAGTCCTCTCGCTCGGCAGCATGATGCGGCAATGGTGCGGAGCGCGAGCGCGTGGGCCGCCGCCACCTCCTTCTGCGAGCATGTTATGCTCGCGAAGGAGAGGGCGGAGCACGCCCGGGAGAGATTTAGAACTCTCCCGGTCCGCCGAGCCCGCAACTTGCTCGCCGCGCGTCGCAGGCGACTCAGGCGCCGGAGGTCGCTTAACGACCTCCGTCCTCCATGAGCGCGGGCCTGGGGGTGGCGGGTGGGACCGCCTGTCACCCCAGCAGAAGCAGGCCGGGACGGTGGGGCGACTAGCGCCCCTCCCCCAAACCGGGGCAAGACGGGGACACCGTGGTTCCCAAACCCGAGGGGGCCATCTCGAAACCGGAGATGGCCCAGGGTCAGTCGGGGTGCGAGGGATATGCTTTTTTGGCAACCTTACACCCCGGCGTCTGTGGACCCGAGACGGCGTGCGGTTTTAGTCGGTTCAAACCCGACATAACCGCCCCCGCTGGCCGGCGGGGGGTATCCGAAGGGATTACCGCACGAAAAAAAAAGGTCTATTGTGCTAAATATATCTAGAAAATAGTAGACAGCACACGAAATTTTTGCTACTATCGATAAAGGCGACAATAATGCGACGCAACAATGAATGATTATTGTCAGCTTTAGTACATTAATTAAGACAATAGTATATATGAAACAGTTTTAATAATGCTATATCAGCAATCTACAACCTACCTTGAAACCACAGACCCAGTATTTGAATAGTCTCTGTGCCCCCGTCTTGATACAGGTCGTGATGTGTCGGCTCGCCTTACTCCGGCACTACCGTCCGAACAATCCATAAATTTATGCAAGCAAATTAGTTTTTTACTTAAAAATTGGGTCAAATGTAGTGAACCGTCGACAGGCGCATTAGCTTTGTTGTTAATGCTAGTTGCCATGGAAACGACGACGGCACTTATGGGGACTTTTGCTTTTTAGCCGACTGTTCACTATAGGATGTACTATAGGAATATAGTCTAGGATATATATCCCGAGATATAGCAATAGCTTCAAATGTTATTTAAATTATAACTTAGTTTAAGTATTATTCCTATGTCTAAGTAGGTATTGGAAGATTCTCATAATATCTTCCCTCTACTACACCAAGACATCCGGTAAATAAAATTCCCCATACTCTATTCAGAGTAAATATGAACCTGACAGAGGAGCATTTCTTTTCCTACTGCCGTGATATTTTGAATATAATAGCTTTTGTAGTAACCTACAGCGCCTTTTGCTTAAGCTGCTTTAAACATTGTACACGAATAACATGACGATTGTTGTGATAACTCACTTATTTTATAATGTTAAACGATAAATTGAGTCTGTACACAGCTCGGTTGTTAATACAAATTGTTTAATATTATAACTGATGCTAGTAACCAATTCACTTCAGAATGATGTGATTTCAAAAGGTTTATTGTAGGATATAATACACTCTCTGATCACATAATCGAACTGGTACAACTGTCCCATGGTAATAGACGTTTTGTAACCTTTTTTCCTTTTATGGTTACTCACCGGCTAGTCCAGGTGAGCTGATGAGGTCTTAATCCCAGGGCGCCTTGTCTCAGAGGTTCTAGGTGGTGCATGGGTCAGCTGATCTCCAATGAAAAAAAACACTCTCAGGTTGGCATACATATATTTAGAAGCCACGATACAGGGACAATACAGATATGTACATTCAGAGGAAACTGAGATACATAGAGAATAGAAATAAAGGATATATACAAGTTTAGGTACAAAGAGATAGGCTTGAGAGTAGTAACAGGTTACAGCACACAGACAGATATATAGTAATAAGTTACACAGAAGGATATAACATAGAATACACAGGTACAGGTACAGGTACACTCATATGTAGATAGTTAATCAATTCAGTACACAGGAGCTAGTCACGGAGTGGTTCTCACCCGGTGGCCGTCAGTATTGGTCCAGCTCAGTAATAACAAATCAGCTTTGCGCCGGTCAGCAGTAATACAATGCTATAACAATAAAAGATTGCTTGACCTTATTGATCCAGAGACTCCGCGGGGCCCCAGTGGTTGTGCTCCGGCAAAACAGATCCCGGAGTGTCCCTTGTGATCTGCGTCCCAATAGATATACGCCCAGACCTCAGATATTGATAGCCTCAGAGTCACTGCCGTCTGAATCGAATTCCAATGATCGTATCTAGACCAAACGACCCAGTTCAAAGCTGGGTACAAAAACACAAGTTAACCTCACTTCTAAGGTAGTAACTTTTTCACAATAAATAGCACAATAAATATGGAGTATGGACACTACTAGTGACCTCTCAAACAAAAAATAGGGCCACTGCGAACATCCTTATATATGAAATTAATTCTGGATATTGCTAGAATAGTCCCCATACTAACAACGACTGGAAAGGTCGACAAATGAGCATAACACATAACTTACGCCACCTGACGTGGATTAGCCGAATCAACGAATACAGTCAGCCACATCGAGGCATTCGCAGTAGTTGCTACTGTGTCCACAGATGGCGCTAACTACAATTACACTCGTTTTAGAATCTAATGTTACGTTTTGTTCTAATGTTATGTTTTGTAGTTTGTATACAGGAATTACAATCAACAAAGGGGTTAGTTCGAGCAGTATCCACTTGGATAAGGTTCTCAACTACCGTGAGATAGCCCTTTGAAACCCGATTCGAATACATGCAATGAGAGATAACACTGAATTTAATTATGAATATTATCACTCTTGGTCAACCGGTTATTAGCAGATTTCGTAGGTGCTATTACTTAGGACTTTTGTTTAATCATTATTTTAGTCTTAGGTGTGGTTATTTTTAATTGTTTAAAACCAGGCTTTGTACACAATCAACACTTTTTAAAAGAATCACCAGAATTTCACTTTAAGGATTCACTTTGACAATTTTACACACAGTATTGCCATTCTTACGTGACCTACAGCAATAGTTGCTTAGCTACATACCATCGCATAGTTTATATGGCCTATAAATTGATATAAAATATGATATTAATAATATTATTACGCAGTTTTTGAAATAATCTAGATTCCCTAAGTTGTGACGCCTAAGATTTCCGCGAATCAGTGTGTGTACCTTCCTATCTACCTATAGAATATGAGTAAATACAGGGATTAGCCCTTTATTTATTCATCAAAAACCCATTGTATTTTACTTTAAACGTGTGGTGTGTGAATGTTCGTGTCTAGCTGAGATTGGGAGCAAGTTCGTGAAGCTTGACTTTGTCGTACTTTCCTACCACGGTGTGCTTGTGCTGGGTCCACGAGCCGAGGCTCAGGGATGTGAACTGAAACCCTAATGATATATTAGTTAGTGTATATATAAATAAATATATAAGACTGAACTGCGAGCTCCGTAAGTTCTGATCCAAGCCCAAAAGGACGGTTCCACTTCGACGGTACCTACCCATCACAGAACGAACAGTCACCCACATTCAGGAAGCTTATCCGACCCTGTTTCCAGGAAAAGTCAGAATGCCGCTCGCTTCACAAGTTATCGGCTCCTAACGAATTATCAGAGGGATATGGAGTCGTTGCCACCGTTAGGTATCCCTCCATAACCAAAGCACATCGCCTTGGGTTTCCTACGGGAAAACTAGCTAACATGCCGCAGCCCTACCCCCTACTTCTAACATAATAAAGATGAGAAAACGACAGCATTGGCTTTACGAATGCACTGCCAGACTCAACAGCACAAGACAGTAGCAATACACATGTATTTGCGTATATTACTCTTGCCTAATGTAAGGTGTCTTCATTTTCGTAAAGTTCCTATCCTATTCCGATCGCGTCCCAAAAATGTAATTTACTTTTTACTAATTATTATTCAAAACTATTACACCCAATAAACACATTATACGGCCAAAATGAACCAAATTCAATCTTACAAAATGGCGATCCCTCCTAATTCAAGCAATTATACGTTAAACACTATTTTCGCGAATCATTGATACTTAATCAAAGAACAACCCCACAAATAAGAGTCGCACGAACCCCAATTTATCATAACTAAATCCCAAAGACTCACTAAATGCTCTAAAATACAATCTCATCAGCAAATTCCTCAGTCTCCACTTCCCCTGACGAGCCCCAAAAAAGAATTCCCTTTTTTCGCGCGTCGGTCGTTTATATCCCTCCGCTCTCCGCGCTACTTTCTTATGTCCTCAGCCAATCAGAAGACAGTTACATTGTGCCAACTGCACTGACACATACTACGACCCCACATAACTCAAAGTATTAAAATCACTTCTTTAATCTTTTCAACAACGTTTTTTATTAATTTCGAACAATATACCCAAGTAATTTTGTATATCTCTTATTAATCTTTTTATCGCGCCAATGCATAATTAATTACTGCTACTACCACATGGGGGAGCTTTCGTCCTTATTTTAAACCCACCTTCATCAAGTGACCATCCAATTATAACTATTACTAGTCTCTATGAAAATTTTTAACTTACTAAGATATTGTCTTCATCCCTTAAAATATTCCTAATAGTATTTTCACCCAATTTCATATATGTATAAACTAAATATTAAATATCCTATCCATGGCCACGCCATTCTCGTGTTTCAATTACTATTATCACATCATTGGAATGTATTCTTTGCATAAAAGCAAATAATTATTTGTGATACTATTTAAATGTTTCCTTTTGCATGGATATTATTGATTAAACTTCGTATTAAACTTCTTTAAATAAATAACATTTAAATGACTAACCTAAGCCAAATAGTTGCCATAAACAATTTATAATGATAATTAAATTTCACTATATTCGATATAATTCTTAATATTATTCTCCCACAACGATAAATATATATATATATATATATATTATATGTATATATATACTAATCAATATCTATTAATCTTCTCATCCATAATTCATCATCTTAAACACTATTTTTAATTACTTCTCCGCTAAATATATTTATTAACTGAAATCTGAACATTTTTTTTTATTTCATTTAACGTCACGTATGTCTGATTTATTCAACTAATTCACTTTTCTCTCCCCGTTCAATCGAATTATGAAGGTTTGCTTCTCTCCCTACTAGATGACTCTCTAATACAAAATCATAATTTGCCTCAGTTAAATATTTTTGCTTTATTAGCCCGTTACAATAGTATAGCTACTTATATGCCACGGTAAAAAGTCAGCTTTAGGACTATATTCAAGGAAGTCAAGGAACGAGGTATTGATCTTGTAATCTTGTGCTTAATATCACTTTAAATTTTGTACATAAATAAATAAAAAAAACTTAGAAGTTGTATTTTTTTTTATATTTAGGACACGTCAATTTGACTTCACCTCGCCTGATGGTAAGCTGAAGGTAAAGTCTCAGGAAAGAGGGTCACCATTACATACACGTACCATGTTAACAATGGTGGCACTCAGCTTGACGGCCTCATCAGAAGAGGATTGTCGTCGCAGCACCGCGTGACACCCACCGGTCCCACTAGTGCTGCGACCACAATCCCTCTGCCCGACTATGCACTTGCTGACCCTTGATCGCAATTAAACCGAAATTGGATTACTATGGAGGGTTTTTCGCAATCGTGCACGGTGGTAACTTTTTTTTTTTTTGTTCGTACGGAAATCCCTTCGGATACGACCGGCCAGCGGGGGCGGTTTTGTCGGGCTTGAACCGACCGGGCTTGAATTGACCGGCTTGTGACAAATTTGTGTCATCAAATTTCTACCACCCCAGTATAACCAACTTCTAGTAATTGTATCGATTTGAACTTTATAAGTAGGTGTATAACATTTGGATTATTTCAGAATACCTGTTGATCGCGACTTCGTCCACGTTAAATATATCAAGGAGGTTACCTGTTGAAGAAATAGAGGTTTACCTATATGTAACATTGAAATTAATTATACCCGGTTCCCTAATATAATAGCGTAATGATATTTATTATCAAAGGTGGAGTCTCTAATTAACTATATTTTACACGTAGGTAACTCTGTAGTTTCGAGATTTCATATTTTAATTTTACTGACCACCTTTTAGCTATAGTGTGATGAATTATAGTCCGAACGTTGACCATGTCCGAGTTCTATCGAACTTCGGAATTTTGTGATGATCTGCTTTGTAGTAATAAAGAAATGATCAATAATAGATTTAGTTGATTTTACCCTCCTGCTGCTATCACAGCGTTTTGATATATAGCGTAGTATATGATTATACCCTAGAAAAAATTTCAGCTGAATCTGTTCAGCGGTTTTCAAGTGATACTCGGACATCGGTAATAAAAGCAGACAAACAAACAGACAAAAATTCTAAAACTCACATTTTTGATGGATTTTTGATTATTGACAATACAAAACTGTGGATCGTTAAAAACATAGGTGTCGAAATTCATTAACACAGTCGTCTAGTGTATGCGTCCAGTTCCAAATTCGAACAGAACTCCGCAGAAGTAGGTATTTGGTCTATTGGTCTCTTACGTTATACTATCAATTTATCTACGTGTTTGCTGTTTGTCAAGGATCCCAAATACGTCAATACACATCATATTTATGATAATTACTACCTACATGACAGAACACCTTTAGTAAAAATGTGCATTGATAATATAGGTAGAAAGTACCCGTATGTCATTTTGTAAAAATGTACAAGATATGTAAGGGAGATAATGAACAAGTGGACCACTGTTACGATTATAAGAGTACATGAGAATAGATATTGGGCTAACTGGTTATATCATAATGAAATCCTTATATTTATCGTACATATTCGAAACTGAGAGTTCCATGACAGTAAGGGAATCTCGTGAAGTGTGTAAGTACAGAAGCAGATGGCAGAAAGGTGTGAGTATATGTTATGTTGTATGTCGTATGTATGTACATATCTCAATCTCACAGTCCCTGCATGTACCCTTTTTTTTTTTTTTTTTTTCGTGCGGAAATCCCTTCGGATACCCCCCCGCGTGCCAGCGGGGGCGGTTATGTCGGGCTTGAACCGACTAAAACCGCACGCCGTCTCGGGTCTACAGACGCCGGGGTGTAAGGTTGCCCATAGAGCATATCCCTCGCACCCCGACTGACCCTGGGCCATCTCCGGTTTCGAGATGGCCCCCTCGGGTTTGGGAACCACGGTGTCCCCGTCTTGCCCCGGTTTGGGGGAGGGGCGCTAGTCGCCCCACCGTCCCGGCCTGCTTCTGCTGGGGTGACAGGTGGCCTCACCCGCCACCCCCAGGCCTGCGCTCATGGAGGACGGAGGTCGTTAAGCGACCTCCGGCGCCTGAGTTGCCTGCGACGCGCGGCGAGCAAGTTGCGGGCTCGGCGGACCGGGAGAGTTCTAAGTCTCTCCCGGGCGCGCTCCGCCACCTCCTTCGCGAGCATTACATGCTCGCAGAAGGAGGCGGCGGCGGCCCACGCGCTCGCGCTCCGCACCATTGCCGCAATCATGCTGCCGAGCGAGAGGACTCCCACCCCGATGGCTGCCACGAGGTCACGCCTCGGCGCCTCCCACGCCGGGCAGTCCGCCAGCGTGTGCAGCCCTGAGTCCTCGCTCGCGTCGCAGTGATGACACTCAGGCGTTGGCTCCTTCCTGATCCGATGCAGGTGGTCCCCGAAGCACCCCTTCCCTGAGATCACCTGCGTCAGTCGGTAGGAGAGGCTTCCGTGTCGCCTCTCCAGCCAATCCTCCATGATGGGCCTTACCGCCGCTATTGCGGCGTGCCCTGCGCTTGGTTGCCCAAGTCGTTCCTTCCACTCCACCACGATGGCCTGGCGGAGCTGGGACTGCACGGCCTCGATTTCTCGAGGCTCGGGGTTCCATCCCTGCTCCCGCGCCTCCTTTCGCCACTGGTACAGTTGCGAAAGGGCTCTCGCTTCCAGGTCCCATGGCGGAGTTCCGGCAAGGAGACTCGCCGCCTCGAAGGAGATCGTGCGGTACCCTCGGATGACCCTGATGGCCAGAACTCGCTGCGGAGCGCGCAGCATCTGCACAGTTCTGGTCCTCAGGGCCTCCGCCCATATTGGGCACCCATACAGGGCCATGGACCGCACGATCCCCGCGTAGAGTCTCCTGCAGGAGTCATCGGGCCCCCTCATGTTGGGCAACAGCCGAGCCAGAGCAAGAGCTGTGCCCTTCAATTTGGGGGCCAGACTTCGGATGTGCTCTCCGAAGTCCCATCGGCCGTCGAGCACGAGCCCCAAATATTTCATTTGGGGCTTGATGCCGATGCGATTTCCTCCCACGATGAGACTGGATCCCTCGGGTGGCTTGCTCCGAGGCCCATGGAAGAACAGGGCCTCGGTTTTGTGCAGGGCCACCTCGAGACCCAGCCGCCGGATCCGCCTAACGACTTGGGCAACCGCGGTCGTGGCCTTTCGGGTCGCTTCGCGGTACGTCGCCCCGCACGCCGTCACGAGCGTGTCGTCCGCGTAGCACGTGACGGCGGCACCGCCTACGAGCTCACCGCGAAGCACCCAGTCGTATCCGATGTTCCACAGGAGCGGCCCCAGGACCGATCCCTGTGGAACACCGCACGACATTTCACGCCGACCGAGACCGGTCACGGTTGGGTAGATGACGGCTCTCTCCGTCAAATACGCCCCGACTATGCGGCGGAGGTAGAGAGGCACTTCGTGATACACGAGCGCCTCCCTAATGCAACTCCAGGGCAAGGTGTTGAACGCGTTGGCGATGTCCAGGGACACCGCCAACATCACCTAACCCCGGGCTACTGCATCCTCCGCCAGAGCCCTCACGCGCATGATGGCATCCACGGTGGAGCGCCTCTGGCGGAAGCCATATTGGCCATCCGCCAGGTCCGGCCCCACTCTTGAGAGGTGCTCGACGAGGCGCTTCGCAATTACTCTTTCAAAGAGCTTGCACACCTCGTCGAGCAACACTATGGGCCGGTAGGCGGACGGCGAATCCGCCGGGCGCCCCTCCTTTCGGATGAGGACCAGTTTCCCCGTCTTCCACAATTTCGGAAACTGGCCCCGCTCCAAACATGCGCTGAGAAGCCCTCTCAGTCGGGGCTCGAGAGCGTCGTCGACTAGAGCTAGGACCCACGCTCGGCCTGGAATGCCGTCGGGTCCCGGGGCGGTGTGTTTGGCTCTTAGCCTTCTCACCGCCAGCTCTAGTTCTACCCAAGTGACCTCGGGCACGTCGTCGTCTTCCACGTCGGGCGCCATGCGCAACCGAGGCGGAGTCATCCGCGGTGGTCTGTACATCATCAAAGAATAGAATTTTCGTTATATATCTATATCATATTTTTAAGCTTATTATACTGTTACGTGCGCGGGGTACAAATTAAATGCCGTTTACACAACAAAGAGGTTTATTCGCTCACCACAAACTAGACAAGCACTAGCACACACAGTACTCTTCAATAGTTCAAGTCGCTCAGTAATTCACAGTAGTCCACAGTCGTTGGCTTTAGTCGCATTATGTCCAATTCGCAAAATGTCCAGCGGGCTCAAATTGTCCAATTCTCACAACGTCCAATTCGCAAATTGTCCAATTCTCACAACGTCCAATTCTCACAATGTCCAATTCTCACAACGTCCAATTCTCAATTGGTCCAGTTCATAAAATAGGAGTCGTCTTTGATTACGGCAGGCCCTTTTGACAACCTTTTGCGAGGCGTGATTCAGCTCGAAGTAAAAATGCATTTATAATTTATGATCAACACTTTTAATTAACAAATAATATGTAAAATATGTATCCTACCTATCATAATTTGGTAATAATTATGATCAAAACATAATTATAAGTATTTTTATAAACTGGAATCAACATAGGTACTTTAATCCTGGTGGGGTGCTTGGTTGGGGACCTCCACGCGGTGCACCCTGGGCAACGGAGACGGCAGCGCCTCTCTCCTAGGGCGGGAGAGACGCTGCCGCCTACGGCCAACTCCGACCGAGGCGAGGACGGCCCTGTTGAGGGCTGTTCGGAAGCTTTCCACGTGTCCCTCCGATTAGCAGATGGCACAGTGGAGAGCAAATAAGGGGGCCATCTCGAAACCGGAGATGGCCCAGAGTCAGTCGGGGTGCGAGGGATATGCTCTATGGGTAACCTTACACCCCGGCGTCTTAAGACCCGAGACGGCGTGCGGTTTTAGTCGGTTCAAGCCCGACATAACCGCCCCCGCTGGAGACCCCCGCTCTCCAGCGGGGGCGGTATCCGAAGGGATTTCCGCACGAAAAAAAAAAAAAAAAAAGTACTTTAATCCTAGTAGGTTATTTATATTTATATTTTCATGAAATCGAATAATCACGTTAAGTCATTAGTATTTTTATAATATGGAATCAACATAGGTATTTTAATCCTAGTAGGTTGAAGCCGCGGGAGCGAGCGAAGCGAGCTCGTGGACACCGCGCGCCCCGACACGGATAGATATAGGTTAGAAGGGTAATATAACCCTTCGTGTTAGGTCACTTTATTCATGAAGTACCTCCCTAATTGATATTAGCACCTATTTGTCAATGATTTTTATAAATACCCTCAAATAAGACAAATACATGTCCGCGTTTTGTTATTGCCAGCTATTGCAAATTATTTCAATCAAAGCAAATCTTTGATTAAAATTAATTACTTGTCTAGTTTTTTTTTTTAAATAAAAGTTTTGATCATAAATTACATGCATTATTACTTCGACCTGAATCTAGCCTCTCAGAAGGTTGTCAAAAAAGCTTCTCGTAATCAAGGAGGATCCCTAATTACAAACTGGACCATTTGCGAACTGGACCATTTGCGAACTGGACCAATCGCGAACTGGACCAATTGCGAACTGGACCTACTGCGAACTGGACAGTTGGACATTTTGCGAATTGGACATAATGCGACTAAAGGAGTCGTTGCTTAAGTCGCAGGTATAACTCTCTTGGTTCACTTCGGTAAGATGTGTTCGCTTTCGCTTTCGAAAATAAAACTGACTCGTGTCGATCGCTGGGCGCCCTTTTATAGCTCTTAATAAAGAGGGTAGAATGTTACGGAATCATCTAGAGATAAGGCACTAGAGCGTTCGAGAAGAGTAGGTATTTACTGGGACGTTCGAGAAAACAAGTACCCTACACAGTCGTGCCGACGATAGAGGTGAATGCCCAATGGTGAATTGTTATCGCGATTTGTAGGTAAAGCAGGTATAGGTATTTAAAGGGCTTGTGATTTTGTATTGACTTTTCTGGATTTTTCTAAACGGATCGATAGAGTACCTACTTCGACATTAACAATGCGTTTTAATTTCTAGAAGATTCCATTAGTAGTTTCCGAGATATCGACGATCGTTGTAACAATACGTTTGCCTGGAGATTATCTGTTTGGTTTCTTTATTTTTCTTACTTTTTAACATATTTGTATCGCATCAGTAGTAATATGGACTTATCTATTACAATTACCTTGCTGCGATCCTGGTGAAACAAATAATGTATATGAAATATAAGTATTTTATATTCCCATCCATTTTACCCAAACCTCCCTTTAACACGCCTCAAAAATAACCCATATGATATAACTTGATTGTAAGATAGTGAATATTGTCCATAGAGCTTATTATATTCATTGGCAAGAAGGCGTCATGAATTTCGTCCGAATAAGTATTTTTCTGAGTTTATTAATTTGTTTAACTAATGCGTTGGCCTTCTATGGATTAGGAAATATTCATAAGGTAATTTTCAAGGAACTTAATAGCACTCATGGATTATTTGACACAATAGCGACTGCAACGGCGTGGATTGAACAACCTTTGGATCATTTTGATGAAAAAGAGAATCGTACTTGGAAAATGAGATATTTTCGAAGCCTTCATTTTTGGAAATTTGGTGGTCCAGTGTATTTATATATTAATGGCGAATGGCAGGCCAGCGAGTCCGTCTTTCGTACTGGAATATTACAAGATTTAGCAAAGGAAACTAATGGTGCTTTGTATTCCTCGGAGCATAGGTATTATGGAAAAAGCAAACCATTTAAAGAGTTGAGCACGAAAAATTTGATGTATCTCAGTTCGAGGCAAGCCCTTGCCGATATAGCAAAGCTGATAAAAGAAATTAAAATGTTACCTCAATATCGTAGTTCAAAAGTTGTTTTGATTGGTGGTTCATATGCAGGAAACTTGGCAGTATGGATGAAGTTATTGTATCCTGAGTTGGTTGATGCGGTTATTGCCAGCAGTGCACCAGTATTGGCGAAAAAAGATTTTTTTGAATATTTAGAAAGCGTTAGTGACGACTTTGAACAATATGGCACTGCTGGATGTCATAATGCAATCAGAGACATGTTCAACAGATATGATCAGTTATTTAATACCAATGATGGTATAGATGAACTGAAAGAAGAAGAAGAAATATGTAATAGTACAGACATGCTGAAACCAGAAAATAAACAACTATTCTTCCTAGATAAAGCGAATCAGTTTATGTATGAAGCGCAATATGGAAATCCAGACAGTATTAAATATTTCTGCGAAGAAGTGAAAAAGAGATCGTTTATTTTTTCGACAAAAAATGACGAAAGTGACTTTTGGAATACAAGAAGCAACTGTTTTAACTACGATTTCGATGACATGATAGAGAGTATGAAGCAGATTGATTGGGCAACTGCGTGGACTTATCAAACTTGCACGGAATTCGGTTATTTTATGAGTTCTGATTCGAAAAAACATCCCTTTACAAACAACATTCCTGTCGACCTTTACTATCTTCTATGCTCGAAAATGTATGGATCGGAATTTGATGAAAAAAGAGTTGACAAAGGTATTCAAACTACTAATGAGATGTATGGCGGTTTAATGCCTAACATAACCCATGTGGTATTCGTGAATGGGGAGCTAGACCCTTGGGCTAAATTAGGTATTTTAGAAGACGTTTCGTATGATGCACCTGCAAAAATAATACCTCGGTCATCACATTGTACTGATCTATATCCAAATAATTCAAACGAGCCTGCAGAATTGACTGAAACTAAAACTTACATTAAATATTTGATAAAAAAATGGATAGGTGCTGATTTATATAAACCCGTTAATAGTAATGTTAAGCTTTAATTGATATCGATTCATAATCAAAGAATAGAATTCTAGGTATATACCTATATCAAATTGTTATGTTATTATACGTTTGCCTAGAGATTATCTATTTCTTTTCTTTATTTTTCTTCCTTTTTAACATATTTGTATCATATCAGTAATATGGACTTATCTATTACAATACATTTGCAATTAATGAACACTTGAGTGACGCATATGCTAAATATACAAGTATTATTGTAAGTATTATAAGAACAAAACCAGACTGCAATAAAACTACAACAGGCAGGCACAAATATATTTAAAGTTTTTTTATAGTTCAGATAGATAGTATATATGCTAATTAAATTACTATAAATTACGTTTTTCGTACAAATGATAATCAATGAAGACAGTTACATGGAGCTAGCTAGCCATGAGCTTGTTAAAAGTATATGGCGTTTTGTTAACATGCATTTATTACACACACGTAATTGGTTTTTACAATCTTCAACGTGGATTATTGTTAGAACTAAGTATGTCAGCATCAAAAACAAAAGTTGCGGAACGTTACATCATCCAACCGTTGGATCATTTTAATAACAGTGATAATCGTACCTGGCTTATGAGATATTTTGAACAGCTTGAATTCTGGAAACAAGGAGGGCCTGTGTATTTATATATAAATGGTGAGGGGGAAGCACGTGAAATTTCTATACAAAGTGGAATAATACACGAACTAGCAGAAGAAACAAATGGCGCTTTGTATTCGTCAGAACACAGGTATTATGGGAAAAGTAAACCGTTTTCTGAATTGAACTCCAAAAATTTGACATATCTTAGTTCACGACAAGCACTTGCAGATCTTGCTAACTTATTGAAAAAACTTAAATCATTGCCCCAGTATAATGAATCAAAAGTTGTAGTGGTCGGTGGTTCATATTCAGGGAATTTAGCAGCATGGATGAGATTACTGTACCCTGATTTGGTTAACGCTGCCCTCGCTAGCAGTGCTCCAGTGTTAGCAAAAGCAGATTTTTATGAATACCTAGAAACAGTGGGTACGGATTATAAGCAGTACGGAACACAAAAGTGCTATGACAAAATAGCAACAAAATTTAACCGCTATGATCGGCTTTTTGAAACAAGTGTTGGTAGAGACCAATTAAAAAAAGGAGAACAAATTTGTAACTCTACGGACTTGACTAGAATAGAAACTAAATATGTATTTTTTTTATATAAAGTATCGCATTATATGGGAATTGCACAATATGGTAATGGTACGACGATAAAACAGGATTGCGGTCACATTAATGACATTCTAAATAATAGCATGCCTTCATCTAATGATTCTTCAACCCATGATGAACTCGGCTATTGGAATAAGGAAAATTCTTGTTACGAATGTACTTTTGATAGCTACATTAAATCTATAAGAAGTAATAATGATGCTATGTCGTGGACTTTTCAAACTTGTACAGAGTTTGGTTATTTTCAGACTACAACTTCCTTAAATCAACCTTTTACTAATAATATACCTTTAGAAATATTTTATAGTATGTGTTCAAAACTTTATGGAGCAGAATTTAACAAAACTAGAGTTGAAGAAGGCGTAAGAAATACCAATGACATGTATGGTGGTTTGAAACCTAACGTTACTAAAGTGGTATTTGTGAATGGAGACATAGACCCATGGCACAGGTTAGGAGTCTTACAAAATCTTTCGAAGGATGCCCCTGCCAAACTAATACATGGAACGTCACATGGCAGAGACCTGGCTTCTGATAACCCTGAGGATCCCAAGGACTTGAAAAAGACCAGAAAATTTGTCAAATTCTTTATAAAGAAATGGATAGGTGCAAAACAATAATCGAATAAAACTTTATTCGACCGGTTAAAAGTTGTTCTAATTAAGAGTATTATCAGTCAAAATTAACTACTGGCGAAAGCGAATTTTGACTTTCGTGAGAGTGAGTAAAACATGCTCGGAAGTTTCCCCGAGCCCCAACACGTTTAGATTAGATTAGAAGGGTATGATGGAGGTCTTCACTATGCCTTCTCTGATACTTACAAAATTACAATAGATGATGGATAAGCTCCTTGTCAAGCAAGAGAGATACTTGTCTGTATATATGCTGAATAATAGGGTACAGAAAACATGGATACGTACAAATATAAAAAATAAAAGTTAAATAACATATAGGTAGGCGAAAGGGGTCCGTAACTTTTAATAATATTTTTAAATATATTTGTTTTTTTTTAATATAGAATGTATTTAGAAATATAATTTATATGTATTTTAAGAGCAATAAAGAGAATAATAATTATTATTATTATTAGTGAATAAATTAAAAGCACCTACTAAATTAGTGTTAGAATGTGTAGTTAACTGTCTATAATTTGCTTTGACTTTTTGGTCAGGGAGATGCAAGATTTTTTACATTACCTAATATTATATAGGTACCCTGTTTGTCTTTTTTTACATTATTTACATAGTTTATATAAAAATAGGGCAGTTCAATATATTGTTTAACTTTAAATAATTAATTTCCTTCAAAATAAATTGTTATAGGTAGGACTATTTTAATAGTATGTCGTAAATAATAGAATTAACTAATAATAAAAACCTAATAAAAGTAATAGCTTAGATTAGATAATGGTTATTACGCACATACCTTACGTGGTAACTATTACTTTACTCATAACAATTAACATTTCTTTGGTTGTCCCCATTTTGTCCCTTATACGTGACCATGGATTGTTTTGGATGAAACTTTAATACAGTACCTACCCGGCGTTTGATTGTCGGGAAGAAGAGTGTAGTAACGCTTGTTACTTTACATGGTTGTTTTGTTGACATTGTTAGGTTAGGTTGCCAATTAAAAACCCAAACTAATTTTGTGCAACATACATATGTTAAAATCAAAATAATTGCGCATTACTCGAATCTAACTGTAGATTTGTGTTATAAAGATGTAAAAAAATCATATATTAATTAATTTAGTTTCCGTTCACGAGTACGTTTTAGTAACTTAATATTACAGTTAATCAGCTCTAAACCTGTCTTTGCAAAACTCCCCTAACTATCTATGACTCTAGTCTATGCATTGTGCGTTAGCCAATGGGAAGGATTATTTTTGAGATGTCAAAAATGTTTTGATGTGGGGATAATGTTAAAAAAAAAACAATATTCTTCAATCAGCTATGTGATACAATAGATCTACAGATTGGACTTGACATTGACGTCTTCGCCATTAATAATTTTATAAACATTTATTACATTTTACTAGAGATTGGCGAAATTGCGGTGATTCTACTGCAGAAGCCATTAACTGAAAGAAGAAGAAAAATAATCAGCTGTGTGTTGCGGTTAGCAATCTTTTTGAGATAGCCATGTTTTACATGGTATAAGTTTGCATCTGGACGCATCTCGTCCTGCGTCATGTATTGGTAAATGTTAAGCATAGTGTAATCATCTTCGTGGGAAGCTGAATCAGAAGCTTGGCGGATTTGTGCTCTATGGCGCGCCACACGCAATGTGAATGCGTGTGAGAACCTGCTCGACGTAACACGTCGTGACACCGTAGGCCAACGCGGAATACGCCCGCGTTGTGTTCCTCCCCAACGATGGGGCGATGAACGACGCCAAGGTGACCTCGTCTGCGTCACTCTCGTCCAACACCACCTCGAGCCACGGGAGCCGGATGCCAGCCGGCTACATCTGAGCGTTGCCGAATTCTACGGGCGATGCACACTTCTCTTCACCACTGCGGTCACCGGTAATTACGTGACGTCCGGGGTACCCTACGTGAGTTGTGCTTCCTAATATCCTGGCCAGGTTCCCCGCCACGTAACAAATTACAATAAACTTGTAAGGTAGAACCACTTACTGTCTTTTCTTTTGTATTGCCCAAGTAGAACCTACAGGGACATGAACCCTAGAGTGTTCAGGCGCTAACTAGCGCGTATAAAAAGAAATGGGTGGTATTTTAAGGTTGGGTTGGTTGTAAGTTATAATTTTTGATTTAAAGTTTACACGACAATGTGTTCAGTAGGTCGGATATGCTCTGGGCATCAGCAAAGGCCTATTGGTTCAAGGACATCGTGTTTACGCTGTGGGAATGTGTGGAAGGTTCTACTTGGGAAATACAAAAGAAAAGAAAGTAAATGGTTCTACCTTACAAGTTTATTGTAATTTGTTACAAAAGAAACAATGGACATTCGTCCAACATCACCACGCTCAATTGTCCGAATCTCGGGGTCCGCGCCGTAACATGATCGCGCACAATGTTAATACCTGGTCAGGATATTAAGAAAAATAATTCATGGCTGGGGGGAAGAGAAGTGTGCATCGCCCGTAGAATTCGGCAACGCTCAGGCGTAGCCGGCTGGCATCCGGCTCCCGTGGCTCGAGGTGGTGTTGGACAAGAGTGACGCAGACGAGGCCACCTTGGCGTCGTTCATCTCCCCATCGTTGGTAAGGAACACACCGCGGGCGTCTACCGCGTTGGCCTACGGTGTCACGACGTGTTACGTCGAGCAGGCGCTCACACGCATCCACATGGCGTGTAGTGTGGCGCGCCATACAGCATAGATCCGCCAAGCTTCTGTTTCAGCTTCCCACGAAGATGGTTACACTATGCTTAATATCTACCAATACATGACGCTGGACGAGATGCGTCCAGATGCAAACTTATACCATGTAAAACATGGCTATCTCAAAAAGATTGTTACGGGGTACCCGGAAACGGACACTTGGGGAGGACACCGTGCGGTTTTAGTCGATACACGACATAACCACCCCCGCTGGCCGGCTATATATTATATATATTAAGTTACTAAAACGTGCTCGTGAACGGAAAATAAATTAATTAATATATGATTTTTTTACATCTTAATAACACAAATCTAAATTTAGGTCGAGTATTTTACGAGGATTCGAGTAATGCGCAATTATTTTGATTTTAACATATGTTCGTTGCACAAAATTAGTTTGTGTTTTCAATTGGCAACCTTTATTTTTGGATTTTAACGATGGCTGCCTCCGCCAGTTGGTCCCTGTCGAGACTTCCCAAAGCCCACCTCTTAAAAGGTGAGATGCTGCCAACCCTGTGACCCCTACTGGCGTCCCGCGATCGAGACAACTCAAATCGGATGTATTGGTGATCCGAATCGGTCGTCTCGTCGTTCAGGACAGGCCAGTTCCTCACACGTGCAGCAAGCGCGGGGGTAGCGAACGAAAGGTCCACTATCGACCACCCCCACGGCTTGATACACGTTGCGGTGGTGCCTCTGTTTAGGAGACAGACGCCCACCGCATCTGCCCACTCTAGCACGACGTCGCCGCGGCCACTGGTACTGGAGGACCCCCACGCCTCAGACCAGGCGTTGAAGTCCCCCATGACCAGCACGTGACCTGAGGCCACTTGCCGCATCGAGGTCTCCAGTCGAAAGATGAAGTCCTCGAAATCGGTCAACCTCCGGTTCGGGGAGAAGTATACACCGTAAACGGTGATATCTCCCCAGCCGGCAGCGACATATCCCGGACCCTTGTCTCTTGGCGACAAGGGGGGGAAATGAAGCGCCGTGGAGGCGACGATTGCCACGTTTCCATGTATCGAATACGAACCGACCCAATTCGGGCGGTTCGGAACGATATACGGATCCGCGGCTACGGCAAGGCCTATGGACCACTGCGCCATGTTTTGCATGAGGAGGTTCTGCGCACCGGCGCAGTGGTTCAGGTTCACCTGGAGGATGTTGCACCCGCGATCCATTATTGGAGCGCGGTTTCTACATCCTCCTCCATTTGCGACGGCGACGTCGGCGATACGGCGCTGGGAGCGGTCTCGGTCGATCGACCAGCCCCCAGGCGTGGCGTAGAAGCCGTGGTTTGGGGTTGTCTGCAACCCTCACGGCCCAGCAAGTGGTTAGCGGGCAGCTTGCCCGCGGCACATGCCGGGCAGTGAGGGGGGGCGGAGCACTCCGCCGCCTTGTGCCCGGGTTGACCGCAGCGGAAACATAATCCGCTGCAGTCAAAGCAACTGGTGCACTTTACGCGAGCGTGCCTGGCTGCCATGCACTTAAAGCACCTCATGGGCCGGCTCCCCAGGATAGTAATCCTGGCTGAGATCCAGCCCACGAGGAGCCTGCCCGCATCGGCCAAAACTTTGACCGAGGCGACCGGACAGCTCGCCCACACTGCACCAACGCCTCCGGGACCGGGGCGGATAGTGCCGACCTTGACGTGGTCCGGGCTGCACTTCGTAGTCGAAGCTATGGCCTCCCGGACGTCGTCGGCAGTCGTGAAGTCCGCCAGACCCGAAATGCGCACCTGGTGGGCCTGGCGATCATCACGCCGTCCACACCCTCGAACAACCCCCGCAGCTTTTCGGCCACGACGTCGGCCCTCCTGGCACCCTCCGCCCCCGGGAACTCGAGGATTCGAGCTCCCGTGCGGGCGAGGCGCGTTCGGGCACCAACGCCTCCGAGATCGGAGACGTCGATGACTTGTTTGGCCCGCAGGAGGACCTCGCCGTAGCCAAGGCCTCGCTCCACCGCCTCTGGCGCCACCGTGATCACCATGGCGGCGGACTTGGGCGGTGTCAACCTCGGCTTCTTGCCACTGGTTTGTGGGGCAGCGGTGGAAGTGGCGGCAGCGGCTGCCTTTGCCGTAGCCTTATTCCGCTTCTTCCTCCCGCCCCTCTTTTTCCTCCGGCTCACCGTTTGCCAGCCCTCGCTGTCCGGCTGAGCGGAGGTCGAGGGGATGGGAGCTAAGGAGACAGGCGTAAGTGCCACGGGAGGGGGGGCACGTCGAGCCCTGGCTGGGGCCCGCGAGGGCGCCTGCACCGATCGTAAGGGTGGAAAGTCCACACTTGGGCCGGCTGCTGCGGGACCCGCTGGTCGCACTGCCGACGCACTGCCCTGAGACGGGCGCGCAGCGGCCGCGTAGGAGGGCGCTGGCACCGCCTGCGTCCGCCTCATTGCCGCTGTTGTAAGGCGGCGGGGCTCAGGAGGCAGCCTCGCCTCCAGCGACTGGAGCTTTGCGTCCAGCATAAAGCCCACGCTCAGCATCACCTCCCTCATAAGCTCCTGCGAGAGCAGGCCCAAGGGAGGTACCACGGAGGGTGGGGGCGTTGGAGCCACCTCTTCCAGCACTGGCGCTGCTGGTGGAGCAGGCGAAGCTAGCTGCACCGCAGCCGATGCAGGCGGAGGAACCGGCGCTCCCACTGCCTTAGTCAGGCGGCGCATCTCCACCTGCTTCTGCCGCATCTCCTCCTGGAGAGCCAGAATCTCGGCGGCCTGCCGCTTATTGGCTATTAAAAGCCGCCTCGTCTCGTCTGAGACGGTGCGGCCTGACAGGGCCTCCACCGCCTCCTTCAACCCCGAGGCCGCTAGCTTAAGGGCCTTTTGGTACGTCCCTTTGAGGTGCGTCGACTTGGTGGCCACATCCAAGATTATGGCCACACTCTTCGACGACCTCTCCAGGAGCTCCGCTGCCGAGTGCGGGTTACCATCTGCACTCGAGTCGAGCTCAGCAGACAGCTGTTCCACCCGCTCGAGCGCAGCCTGCTCCTCATCGGCACGCCGACGGGCCAGATCCGCCTTGCGGGTGGAGCCGAGACCACCTGGCCCCGATCGGCCCCTTCCAGCGCTGGAAAGCTTAGCAGGAGGCTGAGCAGCCCCGCCGGACTCGACGGAGCCGTCCAGAGCTTCCACTGAGCCCTCCAGTGGGCGCTTTTGCGCCTTCAAGAATTTGGACACGAGGTTCAACGAAGTCGTTGAACCCCTATCCGACGACGCGGAATCCATGTCCGCCTCCGACTCGCCGACCGAGGCAGCACGGAGGCGGGATGAACGCCGCAACTCTACTGTTGGCTGCCTAAAGGCTGCCGTCCTCACCTGGTCGCTCCCTGAAGCCGGAGTGGCCTCAAGAAGCTCTTCGTCGCACTGGGCGACGGTGCTCGCTGTGGAGCTCTTCTTTTTTGTGTTTGGGGTTTTGGGTTTTAATTTTAAATTATCCATGAAATTCCCACGAGCATGAGACAAAATGACTACACTTCCCGGGTGACGCTCATTCCGGGAAGCGGGGTACATACTGTGGAGGTCCCCAGGTGTCCACAGGTTTTTACGACTTCGCTGTCGGGTGTTACAGACTTTTCCTTGTCGCGGGCCGGCCAATGAAGGCAAGCCCCGCGTCCTCCGAGATCACATCTTCCCGCATGTGGCTAGCATGCAGGTCTTTGACGATCACCCGGATATTACGCGATGCGGGAGGGCAGCCACTCCCCCCATCACCGACGGCGGCACGAATGCCTGTCAGCCCCTGCGCGAGCAGTGGGCCGACCCGTCCCTCGATCCTTTCGGATCTGGGATCCTCGCGGATCCCTCGCGGGCCTAGCAGGCCCGCCATACCACGACCCCCTCGTGCAATGGGGTCATGTTAACGCCTACGCTTTACTTGGGAGCAACGTCTCGTTTCTGTGCTCGATCCGGATGGATAGGCGCTATTATTTCTGCACACCTTCATACCTTTTTTCACTTCAAATTTTTACGCACTACGGATAACATTGTTCCTCAACCTAATTTCCTATAATTCATGTAAAACCAGTAATACAATTGTAAAATCAGTTCTGGAAGTTTCATTGATGACCCCTGAGCATCAACATCTGGCGACCGTATCAAGAACTGCAAAATCTTCGAAGAAAATAGCAAAATTAGATAGAACTAAAAGACGATAGAACAACTGGATAAAACCTGGAAGTCAATCCATTGCAGCCACAGCAGGTTATCGATCAGCAATCAGCGTCGAGCCGCAGCACAGGCCAATGCAGATAAGTTTCATTCCTACATTCGTCATACAATCCAGTCATACCCAATCCTACCTAGACTTCCCGAACAGTTTTTACCAATTTCCCTGTGTTTATTCGTTTACTACCAGTGTTAATTCCAATTATACAGTGCTATTACATACAATTCAAACATCCAATTCCATTAAATTAACGTAAAATACGTAATAAAAGTTAAACATTCTTGTAATATTTTTCCACCCACATATTTTTATTCGAACAAAGGTTTCTTCTAACTTACAAAGATATTTTTTATCTACGTATTTGTGCGTAAGATAATTAACTACATAGTAAGAAAAGTGAAAGTATAAGTAAAAATTGATTTTAGTATAATTTTTACAAGTAGTAATAGGTAAAAAATATCCATTTATTTTGCGTGTCGAATCATTTTATACTTAGGTCATTGTGTCAATTCTATTTTACAATAAACTCACGCAGCTTCGCTATCGATTCCAGGCATATCTACCTACCTATTGTGTGCCTTCGTACAACAACCTACAGAGATAAAGAAGGACGCTCAGGCCTGCAGCCTACAAAACAGCTGTGTCGGAGTGCAGCGTCAGCCGGATTCTCGTAAGGTGTCGCCTAGTCAAGGAGCGTGAGCTAACTTTATTATTTTATATAACATTTTGCAAAACTTAATTTATTTTTTATGAGTGTTAATTCGGTTTCCCTTTGCATATAGGTAAAGACTAATTTTATTAACTCAAATCTAATCTACTCAAGTTCTATTTTTGTTTACGATGGGGGGTGAAACCAGTGGTAAGGAATCGCAAGAATTACTTGATCTTTTTGTCAAACGCAGTTCTATCAAGGGTCAAATTACAAAGTTTAAAAATTATCTTGGTTCCGCCACTTCAAAGGAAACTCTAAGTTCAGTTGAACTAGCTGAATTGACACTCAAACTAGCAAAATTTGAGGCATTATCCAGCCGTTTTGATAGCTTGCAAAGTGAGATAGAAGTTTTAAATGCTACAAATTTATCAAACGAAATTGATGAGCGAGACGACATTGAGCAGTTATTTATTTCACACATTGCTTCCGCTCAAAACATTATTCAAAAATATAACTCAAGCAAACATGATGAGAACAATTACAAGGATCTAAATTCGAGTCATTCATCTTCTATTCATTGCAATGTTGATCACCGCGAACAATTTGGTTTTAGACTGCCACAAATACAAATTGCAAAGTTCGACGGATCGTACTTCCGTTGGCTTGAGTTCCGTGACACATTCTTATCGCTTATACACAATAATGAACGAATTACTCCTATACATAAATATCATTATTTAATCTCTTATCTAACGGGTGATGCGGCCCGCATTATTTCTAATTTAGAGGTTTCCAGCGCGAACTATAAAACGGCTTGGAAGTTGGTATGCGATCGCTATGATAATAAACGCCAATTGATAAATCATCATTTGAATTCTTTAATGGGTATTCAACAAGCTTCTCGCGAATCCGACAGATCTTTGAGGTTCATGGTGGATCATGTAACTAAAAACCTGCGCGCACTGTCCAGCCTCGGACAACCGACTAGTCATTGGGATGTTCTAATAATCCACATTATGAGTGCCAAGCTGGATAGTCATACTCTTTTGAAGTGGGAAGAGTGTCGTGGCGCGTTGGATGATGTTCCCAAACTTGATCAATTTTATAAGTTTTTAACTAATCGCGCTGACGTTCTCGAATCTATACATAAGAACTCTAATAAATCAACTCAAGCGATACAAAGAAATTCTACGAGTAATACCAATACAAACCGATCTAATATTAAATCTTTTGCTTGCGCCAGTGATGAAGCTACTTCTACGCCATCTAGCATATCTTGCGTCATCTGCGGTGAAGGTCACCGTATCTACGATTGTCCCACCTTCATGGCGAAAAGCGTAGACGAGCGCATGGCTGAAGTGCATCGATTAAAGCTGTGTACCAATTGTTTAAGGCTCGGACATAGAGTACAAACTTGCCGTCTGGGTCCATGCCTTAAATGTAAAGGGAGACACAACACTCTTATACATAAGCCTTCCAGCTCAACCCAAGCCCATACATCCAGTAAAATTGATAACTCTGATTCCAGTGTTGGCACCGCAGCTTCGGACAACGCTAAAGATACTATTGTCAACTTCTCAAAGCAAACTTCAAACCAAGTCTTGCTGTCTACCGCCTTTATTGAGGTGGCTAATCCTCGGACGAACCAGACTGAGAAGGTTCGTGCCCTATTAGATTGCGGTAGCCAGTCGTCATTTATAACTCAGTCTCTCAAGGAGAGAATGTCGTTACCATCCAATTCTATCGGCAATGTCAATGTCATTGGCATAGGCTATAAGCAAACTGGCACAGTCACAGAAACATGCGTAGCACAATTGAGGTCCCTGGTTACCAAGTTTCAGGTCACATCAGGTTTCCTAGTGCTACCTAAATTAACAGGTCATATTCCAAGATATCCGATAGATCCAAACCAATTACAATTGACAAACGTTCAGCTAGCAGACCCAATGTTTCACCAACCAGCGCCGATTGATGTCCTCATCGGCGCCGATCTTTTCTGGGACATTCTTGGCCGTGATCAATCCTCTCTCGGTCCCAATAAACCAAAATTAAGAAGCTCCCAGTTTGGTTGGATTATTTCAGGTCCTATGACTACAGGTACTACATACAACAATACTATCCAATGCAATCATTCCATAATCTCAAACAAATTGAGTGATGACGATATTCAGATTCACCAAGAACTTACTAAGTTCTGGGAGCTGGAAGAAGTTCCCCTAAGATCTCAACTTAGTGAAAGCGAGAAGGCATGCGAGTCTCATTTTTTATCCAGCACCTTCCGCCTAGATTCAGGTAGATTCTCAGTAGGTCTACCCCTCAAAGATTCACCCGACTGCCTAGGAGAATCGTACAATTTAGCCAAGAAGCGATTACTTAATCTAGAAAGACGTTTCAAACGCCAACCCGAGGTCAAATCGCAATACGTAGAATTTTTGCGCGAGTACTCCGACCTTGGTCATCTCTCTGAGTCTCCTATAGCTAAACCGAATAATTCGTATTTTCTATGTCATCATGCAGTCTTCAAAGACAGCAGCGAATCCACAAAAATTAGAGTTGTATTCGATGGATCAGCTCCAACGTCGTCTGGGCATTCCATTAACGATATCCTCTTGGTAGGGCCAAATATGCAAGACTCTCTTTTCTCTATCCTTATCAGAGCTCGGCAACACAAGTACCTTCTCACCGGCGACGTTGAGAAGATGTACCGGCAATGTCTCGTAAATGAAAATGACAGAAACCTTCAACTCATACTTTGGAGAGAAGACGAGTCCATGCCTATCAAGACCTTGCAGTTAAATACTATAACTTACGGAATGGCAAGTTCTAGCTATTTAAGTACGCGATGCCTTTGGCAATTAGGCGAAGAATGCTCAGACCCAACTATCAAAGAAATAATACAACACGATTTTTATGTAGACGATCTCAGTTCAGGTGCTAATGATGAAAACGCTTTACGTCACATTCGTGAGGCTGTATCTGAAGCTTTACAAAAGGGCTGTTTTAATCTTAGAAAATTTAAAACTAATTTGCCTTCTATATTAGACATGACCTCTTCTAACTCAGACAATACCCTGGTAGTCAGTGAATCTGCTTCTACGTTAGGCATAGGTTGGAATCCAGCTTCAGATCAATTGAATTTTCCATTTAAGATTCCGCCTCCATCTGCTAACAATGTCCTAACAAAACGCTTTATTCTCTCATCATTGTTTAAAATTTTTGACCCGTTGGGATTACTAAGTCCCTGTGTAATCAAAGCCAAAATTCTGTTGCAGCAGCTGTGGTTACACAAGCTAGCATGGGACGATCCTATCCCCAGTGATATTCAACGTGAATGGAACCATTTCTCTAAAGCTATACCGGCTCTTCTTAGTCTTGAAATACCCAGATGGGTACTATGCGATTCACCTGTATCCATAGAACTTCACTCTTTCAGTGATGCCTCTCAAAATGCATATGGAGCCTGCATTTATTTGCGCTCTGTAAATTCCTACGGTAATGTATCTGTAAGGCTACTTTGTTCTAAATCTAAGGTAGCTCCTATCAAAACAACCACGATACCCCGCCTCGAGCTATGCGCAGCTCTATTGGCAGCCAAGCTATGCAAGGCTACTAGGGAATCATTGAGATACAATTTACAAGCAGAAATTCATTGGTGTGACTCCACAATCGTTTTAGCTTGGCTTCGCAGCAGCTTTCAGAATTTGAAGACATTTGTTTCAAACAGGATATCTGAAATATCTGAGCTCACAAATTCTGCTTCATGGCGCTACGTGCCAACAGCCTCCAATCCTGCTGATCTTATATCTAGAGGAGTAAGTCCAGATCAAGTAGGTGCCACATCGATGTGGTGGTCAGGACCCCATTTCTTATCTCAACCCGAGAATACTTGGCCTATTCTTAATAAAAATGTTGATTTAAAAAATTTACCAGAAACTAAAATTAACTCGACTATAGTTAATGTGTCAACCCAAAAGGAACCCATTATTGATTTTAAGAAATACTCTAGTTTGTCCAAATTAAAACGAATAGTTGCTTACCTGTTGCGATTTACTTACAACTTGAAAAATCCAAAGGCTCGACTCACTGGTCCTTTGTCGGTCGAAGAAATGAATAAGGCATTCATTCATTTGTGTCGCCTATCGCAACAAGAATCATTTTTAATTGAATATGACTTACTTGCTGACAAAAAATCTTTAAGTTTAAAATCTCCTATTTTATCATTGACTCCATTTTATAGCGATGACCACATCATTCGAGTTGGTGGTCGATTAGATGCCTCCGATTTCAGCTTTGACAAGAAACATCCCGTGCTTTTGCATGCCAATCATCATTTAACCAAAATGTTGTTTGAAGATGAACACAAACGCAATCTTCATGCAGGGCCTCAACTTCTTTTAGCTACTATTCGTGAATTTGTGTGGCCCATTAATGGTAGACATCTTGCAAGACGTACGTTTCATAATTGTTTTAAATGTAGACGATTACAAGGAAAAACTATGAAGCCTATGATGGGCAACTTGCCATCACAACGCGTTACGCCAAGCTTCCCATTTCAAACCGTTGGATTAGACTTTGCCGGACCATTTTTTATTTTGAACAGAAAGGGACGGGGTGCTCATGTAATTAAATGCTATCTATGCCTTTTCGTTTGCTTACGGTACAAATGCATACACCTCGAAGCCGTTAGCGATCTTTCTAAGGACGCTTTTATCATGACGTTCCGTCGTTTCGTATCACGACGTGGCAAGCCAACGGAAGTATTCTGTGACAACGGACGCAATTTTGTAGCTAGTGCGAAAGAAATTAATTGTTTTCTCAAAACTAACGCTAATTCTTTGTCTGATTTTGCAAGTGAAGACGGAATTAAATTTGTATTTTCTCCTACTTACGCTCCTCACTTTGGCGGAATCTTCGAGGCTGGTGTGAAATCTGCTAAATTTCATATTAAACGCGTTATGGGTAATTCTCACCTAACGTTCGAAGAGCTATCCACTCTTTTCGCACAGGTAGAAGCGATTTTAAACAGCCGTCCGTTATGTCCCCTATCCACATCTCCCGACGATTTCCTTTGCCTAACTCCCGGGAACTTTCTCATTGGTCGTGCTCTCACGGCTTTGCCTTCACCTGCGCTGGAAGACTGCAACGCAACCAACCTACAACGCTACGCTCGGCTGCAGCAAATGCATCAACATTTTTGGAGACGCTGGCAGCGAGAATATATTGCTGAGCTACAGCAACGCCGCAAGTGGAAGACCAACTCCTCAAATCCCAACGTAGGAGACTTGGTCCTATTGCAAGAAGACGACACTCCGCCACTCTGCTGGAGACTTGGCCGAATCACCAGATTATTCTACGGTCCTGATGACAAGATACCCAGAGTTGCTGATGTTAAAACAACTAGAGGATGTGTGCGCCGTCCATTGGTACGCCTGGTAGCCCTGCCTACTCCAGAAGAATTAGAGGGTTGAAAACCAAAGCTTTTCAACGGGGCCAGGATGTTAACGCCTACGCTTTACTTGGGAGCAACGTCTCGTTTCTGTGCTCGATCCGGATGGATAGGCGCTATTATTTCTGCACACCTTCATACCTTTTTTCACTTCAAATTTTTACGCACTACGGATAACATTGTTCCTCAACCTAATTTCCTATAATTCATGTAAAACCAGTAATACAAGTGTAAAATCAGTTCTGGAAGTTTCATTGATGACCCCTGAGCATCAACAGGTCAGCTAGCCCTGAAAAGGGCTGGAACGTTAGGCGTCGACGTTGACGCCAGCCACTCCAGAGGTGCTCCTCTGGAGTGGCTGGCGTCAACGATTGCGATTGCTATCAATGATGCGTCATCGCCCACGTTGCCCAGGGTGCACCGCGAGGAGGTGTTCCGTCGCACCCCTTCAATTGGCAACCTAACCTAACAATGTCAACAAAACAACCATGTAAAGTAAAGTAAAAGTAAAGTAAGTAAGATCGGCTTGCCCTCTATCACACAGCTCACGTCTACAGCTCGGCTGCACGCACCAATTCCACGTATCAACATGGAATTGGTGTTGATGAATATTGATACATTAAATTGGTGCAAGTTCAAGACTATATGGGTGAATGGGCCATCTGCTTCTATCCTTACATACTTTACGAGCTTCCTCTACTGTCATTAAACCTTCCATGCAAGCCAGTCGGTTTCACGTACTTTTGACCTACCCTTTTACAATACCTAATTAATTTGATCATTAATTTACCAGCCAACTTATTTGCCTTACATACTTGGTGGGTCATTTGCTCAGTATTTATTCGTTCTAAGTGCCCAAACCATCTTAGAATACCCTTTTCAATTCTTATTACAACATTCTCTTGCAGTCCACACCATTCTCGTATATCTATCTGTATTCCTCTTCCTATCAGCCAACCTTACTCTACACATACTACGCAATGACAATGACTGCACTCTACTTTTATGATTTTTCTGATATACTCAACTTTCACTTCCATACATCAATGTTGGCACTAGCACGCCGTTATGAACCGGCAGTCGTAACTTTTTGGCACTAACTGAACACTAAGCGAGCAAGCAACTGAGTGTAGCACACCATTCACGCGATTTCCCGCAGTCACTCTCCTATCATTATTTCCATCGTATTCCTTCCTTTCCTTTTGAAGAAACTACCCAAGTATACAAAATCTAAGACATGTTTTACGAAACGAGTCACAATAAAGAATTAGATACTCTAGTCGAATCATATACGGGGGCGATGGAGGGAGCGTGCCGGGAGAGCATCCCAGTCAAAAAGCCGGCGGGGTTGGTCTCTATGCCGTGGTAGTCGAAAACACTCGATGAGCTCAGAAAGTCCTTCATCACCAAAAGGCGTCGCATCAGGAACGCAGCGCCGGACCGAAGAGAGATGGTGATAGCTTTGTAACTGGAACAAAATGAGATGTATGAATCGAAAGTTGGAAGAACTTCTGCGGAAAGCGGGACCGGGGGGGCCTCTGGGAAGGCATATATAGGGTCATTAGTAGGGCCACAGTGAGGGAGGAGGATACTCCGCTTGCCATCGATGGATCTTACCTGGACGCAAAGGGTTCGGTGGCACTACTTGCCCGAACCTTCTACCCGACCGACAGGGTAGAGGAGGACAACGAGGGGCACCGAAAGCTACGTGAAAAAGTAAAAGAAGTAGAAAACGAAAGGGGTCATTGTTAGGATGATCCGCCCTTTACGCTGAGCGAACTTTTCGATGCCCTTCAGAAGTTCAATCCCAAAAAAGCTCCGGGGGTGGATGGACTTACAGCCGATATCTGCACCCACGCCATTAGGGCCGACCCCTTACTCTTCCTGAAGCTGCTGAATCGGTGCCTTCACCGCGGCTATTTTCGTAAGATATGAAAGGAAGCCGTGGTGGTTGCACTGAGGAAGCCAGGAAAGGACTCGTACACCGTCCCCAAATCGTACAGACCTATTGGTCTATTGCCCGTCTTGGGGAAGGTGTACGAGAGAATGCTGGTTGCTCGTCTTAAGTTTTACCTTTTGCCGAGGATTAGTCCTCGCCAGTACGACTTTATGCACCAGAAAAGCACCGAGAATGCCCTCTATGATCTCATGGGGCACATTAGGGCTTGTCTCGATGAGAAGAGAATAGTCCTTATGGTGTCCCTGGATATAGAGGGTGCCTTCGATAGCGCCTGGTGGCCCGCAATTAAAGTACGGCTGGCGGAGAAGAGGTGTCCTGCAAAGTTGAGACGAGTAATCAGAAGTTACCTTAGCGACAGGGAGGTGAGGGTAAGGGTATGTGGGCGAGGAGTGCAGACGCTTCACGGAGAAGGGATGCGTACAGGGTTCAATCGGCGGACCCTTGCTGTGGAACCTGCTATTGGACCCACTGCTTCACGAATTAGAGATTAGGGTGGTTCACGTTCAGGCTTTTGCGGATGATGTGGTGTTGGTGTTTGATGGGGATAGTGCTCTGGAAATTGAGAAACAGGCCAATGCCTCTCTCTAGCATGCGCGGGAATGGGGCATTAGAATGAAGCTGAAATTCGCACCGCACATAACTTGTGCGATGGATATCACGCGGAGGCTTAAGTACGATGTCCCACGCTTCAGCATGGGCGGGGTAGACATTGGACTATCCGACAACATCAAAATCCTAGGGCTCACTAACGCCCACAAACTCACATTTAACACTCATGTCACAAATGTACGCACAAAGGCGATCGGCATCTACCACAAGCTGGCGCGGATGGTCCGGATCAGTTGGGGATTACATCCCGAGGTGATCCGGACCATCTATAACGCGGCTGTGGAGCCGACGATTCTGTATGCAGCTAGCAGCTGGTGCGCGGCGCTGGACAAGCTTGGTGTCAGAAAGCAGCTGAACGTGGTGCAGCGCGGATTCGCCCAAAAGCTATCCAAGAGCTACCGGACAGTCTCCCTGCACTCAGGACTGATCCTGGCTGGCATGCTCCCTCTGGACCTCAGAGTTCACGAGGTGGCCTCATTGTACGAGGCCAAGAGGGGAGTGTTCCAGTCATGGTTGAGAGACAGGGAGATTGAACGGATGGCCCCAGCTATTGAGGCAACTCACCCCGCGGAGCATATGAACATGGAGTTGAAACTGGGACCCTCAAACTTGCTATCTCACCGCATTGTACCGTATACCAGGCCATATGCAAAGAGACCATTGAGGTCCTCAGGCGAGGCGCGGCCATGTTCGGCATCCTCAGCGACAGCAGAGCCGCTCTCTTGACGGTCATAAACCGTCACGCCCGCCACCCTTTGGCTGTTCAAGCCAGATCAAACATCAAACGGGGCTTGGCCCTGGGCAAGGAAATCTCCTTGTACTGGGTTAAGGCCCATGCAGGGTTGGAGGGTAACGAACGAGCCGACCAGCTGGCTAAAGAGGCGGCTCTGCGGTGGTAGAGGGCTCCGCACTACGGCCTGTGCCCAGTTTCATTCGTCAAGCGAGGCCTGCGGCAGACCACGCTCGATGAATGGAATGAAAAGTACAGGACGGGTGACACTGCCTCTGGCACCAAGCTCTTCTTCCCATGCGCGGTGGTTGATTCAATGACCGGTTGGAGCGCCTCCACGGTGGCAAAGCCAGCTCGTGGAGCCTCCAGCCGGGACGACCACCTCAGCAAAATCTCAAGGACGACTGCCGCCGTCCACACGGTATTCCGTCGTCCGCCGATATACTTCTGGGACCCTTTCCGTCTCCAAGTCCCACGGGGGAGATCCGGCCAACGCGCATGCCACCTGCGTTGATACGGTGCGATATCCGCGTATGGCCTTCCCCGCCATAACCCTCTGAGGGCGCAAAAGCCTATTCTCGGCGGTCAAAACCGTCACCCACATCGGTGCACCGTACAGCGCTATTGACCCGGACACTCGAAACCTAACCCTGCGCCAAGCCTCGTCCGTCAATTAGCAGGTGTTCTAGATTGCAGGTGAGGTTGGCTTGGGCCGAAGATCTTGGTGGGGCCCCATAAATTGTGTCAAACTCCACGTGGTATAAATTTTTAAATCTAGTTATATAAAACAATATTTTTGAACGACTAACCTGTCTTGTCAGTCCTTGAGCTAGCTCTCTACCTCTCTTCTCATAATATTTTTTAGCGGACTTTTCTCTCTAACCAGCATCTACTTGCTCAGTCAACCTGGCTATCTCTGCCTTCATTTCGCGCACTTTCACCTGCATAAGCTCTTCCCAATAGCGTTTGTCCTGCAGTTGGCGGGTCCGGAACCCTCGAGCTGTACCAGTACGGAGTCCTGATAAGCCTTGTTGGGTTATAGGCCTATCGATCTGCGGTCAACACATTACTTGAATTGGGTTTGAGGTCAGAATAAGAAAAATGATAAGTACCATCAACCACGTCAAGGGAAGAGGGAACTTTGGCCGAGGGTTTACCAAAGGATTAAAGTTACTACGTATACGTAAGTTCTCCCGTAATCGGGAACCATGTAATGTCTGACATCACGGATAAATTACAGGGAGAGTTGTCTTCGCTAGTGTGGGCACGTTTTATGGCCACTGCCTGGTTATGTGGGTAACTGGTTATGTGGGAGTCTCAAGAAAGGTTAGCTTGCAGAAAGGTTGGCTTGCAGAAAGGATGAGATGCATACCAATGGTCCCACGAATGATACCGCCGGGACACACGCTAGGATGATGATACTAGGTTAACTCAAAAAATATATTTACTTGAGTTAAATGTCTAAATTATTGTTTAAAGTATTGTAATGACTAAACACGTGAGTAACGGTCATGGGTCGTGGTCCACCTGCTTAGTCAAGTATGCGATTAGGACCGCAGACATAACAAGTAGAAATAATAAACGTTTGAAAAGAAATGAGTGCTTCATATCACCAGTACCTACCATCGGGTAGATGATTCATTGGAAGAAAGATCTCTATTGCTGCGCATTGGGAGTAAGACTAGAATGTGACGGTAAATGGGAAGACACTCTCTTGAGAAATTATTCAACATTTTTTTTATTAACAAACATTAGTTTTTTTAAGATAGTGAACTTTAAATGATAGTTTGAAAGTGGGCAATATTTGAAAGATTAGGTACACATAACAACAAACTATACTTTTGGCTTTTTTTTTTTTAACATTTACACGCCGCAATAGCGGCGGTAAGGCCCCATCATGGATGATTGGCTAGAGAGGCGTCACGGAAGCCTCTCGTACCGACTGACGCAGGTGATCTCCGGTAAGGGGAGCTTCGGGGACTACCTGCATCGGATCAGGAAGGAGCCAACGCCTGAGTGTCATCACTGCGATGCATATGCGCTGGCGGAATGCCCGGCGTGGGAGGCGCCGAGGCGTGACCTCATGGCAGCCATCGGGGTGGGAGTCCTCTCGCTCGGCAGCATGATTGCGGTAATGGTGCGGAGCGCGAGCGCGTGGGCCGGGAGATATTTAGAACTTTCCCGGCCGGCCGAGCCCGCAACAGGCGCCGGAGGTCTCTTAACGACCTCCGTCCTCCATGAGCGCAGGCCTGGGGGTGGCAGAAGAGGCCGCTGTCACCCCAGCAGAAGCAGGCCGGGACGGCGGGGCGACTAGCGCCCCTCCCCCAAACCAGGGCAAGACGGAGATACCGTGGTTCACAAACCCGAGGGCGCCATCTCGAAACCGGAGATGGCCCAGGGTCAGTCAGGGTGCGAGGGATATGCTGTATGGGCAACCTTACACCCCGGCGTCTTTAGACCCGAGTCGGCGTGCGGTTTTAGTCGGTTCAAGCCCGACATAACCGCCTCCGCTGGCCGGGGGGGGGGGGAGGGGTATATCCGAAGGAATTTCCGCAAGAAAAAAAAAAGATACCTAATATGATTCCCCGATATTGTATTTTGTTAAAGTACCCGTATGTCATTTTGTAAAAATGTACAAGAAATGTAAGGGAGAATTAGAAATTGGGCTAACTGGTGTGTAATGGCTAAGTGTGTAAGAACAGAAGCAGATGGCAGAAAGGTGTGAGTATATGTTATGTTGTATCAGTTGTATGTCGTATGTATGTACATATCTCAATCCCATAGTTCCTGCATGTACCCAATGCTCAAACTCTCAATACAGTACAACCTCACTTAACTCGACTGTATTATGATCTAGTATTACCTAGTTCATGTTCAAAAGCTTCGACTAATGTATTCTAATCATTTAACACACGAACTGTCTATACCAATTTTCTCATTGGTGTAAGCAGAGGTTATGTTAAGCTATAATTGATATCTGTACATCATCAAAGAATAGAATTTTCCTTATATAGTTATATCATATTTTTATGCTTATTATACGTTTGCCTGGAGATTATCTGTTTGGTTTCTTTATTTTTCTTACTTTTTAACTAATTTGTATCGCATCAGTAGTAATATGGACTTATCTATTACAATAACCTTTCTGGGATCCTGTTGAAACAAATAATGTATATGAAATATAAGTATTTTTTTATATTCCCATCCATTTTACCAAAATCTCCCTTTAACACGACCTTAAAAATAACCTGTTCGTTAATTCGGTGCTCTTCAATAAAAGGTACCTATTCCACTGTTCTATGAAGGTTTATTTTACTGCAGTTTACATAAGTTTTGTACGAATATCTTAATAAAGGTAGGTTATTAATTTTTATTGCAACGCTTGTGTTTGCCGCTGCGGTCGAAGTCCGTCCATATTGAAAAAGTTCTCCCTGCGCCGGGCCCTTCCCCTCAGTCGTCCTAGAGGAGCGTATACATCTTCCCCCCCTCGAAGACTCCGGGATTTGAGTAGTCTCTCTCGAAGTTAAGTTTGCCCGTCAGATAGTGGGCAAATGTTTGTGATTGCACGCCGGATGACACCCTTTGAAGTGTTGACGTCCGCCACGCGTGCAACGCAATCTGGTCCTTGGTACAGCCGTTGAATGCGTCCCAAGAGCCATTTGAGTGGTGGTAGATTGGCTTCTTTGAGCACCACCATATCGCCCTCAGCTAGTTGTCCATGACTAGTTCGCCACTTTGAGTTGTTGCAGCTCATTTAAATATTCTGTGCGCCATCTCTTCCAGAACTGCTGGCGAATCTGCTCGATTTTCTCATATGGACAGACGGTTTGGATTTAAATCAATCAGTGCCGGAGACGGTAAGGATGTGAGTGGCTTGCCGATCAGAAAGTGCACTGGACACAAAGGATAGAGGTCTGTGGGATCGGATGATAGGGGAGTCAGAGGTCGGGAATGCAAAATTGCCTCAATTTTGATTCTTCAAAAGTAAGGTTAGTATTCCCTATCATACGAGTGAAATGATTTTTAGCGGCCTTAACTCCAGCTTCAGTCAGCCCATTAAAGTGTGGAGAATAAGCTGGCGAAAATTTAAATGTGATGAATTCACTAGCAGCATATGACAAGATCGATTCACTGCAAGATTGAAGAAATTTCTTAAATTCGTTATTTGCACCCACAAAATTTCGGCCGTTATCGCAATGAATTTCACTTTGCTTACCTCTGCGAGAGATAAAACGATTTAAACACATAATAAAAGCCTCAGAACTTAAGTCTGATGCGACTTCTAAATGAACTGCTTTAGTTGCAAAGCAAACAAATATACATAAATAGCTTTTAATAATCTTACAACCACGTTCCTTGCGGTCACGTGTTGGGAATGGTCCGGCAAAATCAACCCCTGCAATCTCAAAGGCGAAACTAGGAGTGATTCGAGCTGATGGTAAGTTTCTCATTATGGGTACGATTGTTTTTGCTCTTAATATTCTAAATGTTCTACAGTTGTTAACTGTAGACCTAGCTAATCTCCTTCCTGCAATGGGCCAATACGTTAGCCAGCAGAAGTTGAGTACCACCGTGGCATAATTTTTGATGTTCGCAGAAGAATAACAATTTAGTAAAGTTATTTTTTGATTCTAATATAAAGGGTGTTTTTTAATAAAAATTTCAGGTGAATTTTGAATGCGGCCACCCACTCTTAGGATGCCCCTTTCATCAACGAATGGCCTGAGCGCAAGAAGTCGTGATTTCGAAGGTAAGCATTTTTTATTATTTAATAGACTAAGTTCGCTTTCGAAACACTCCTCCTGATGTTGTTTGATCAAATGATGTAAGGATAATTGAAGTTCTTCTGCAGTTAAATGTCCTGTAATTTTAGTATCTGAGTGTTTTAGATTGTAGATAAATCGCAATGCATAAGTTAGACTTCGTAATAAAATTGTAAATTTTGAGAATTTCTCAAAGTTTATCAACTGGTCACAGGTTGTGTTTGGAGTCGAAGTGCTTGTTATAGTTGTAGTGCATGTTATAGGTTTAGTGCATGTTGTAGACTTAGTTTTAGTTTTAGAATTGTTAGTGTAAGGTTTTATTTCAGGTAGATCGACGGTAGGCCTAATGATATCTGGCCAGGTTGATGAACTGTCTCTCAAGAAGGACGGTCCATGCCACCATAACTCAGCATCGTGTATTTGACTTGGATTTACGCTACGTGAAGCTAAATCCGCTGTATTTTGAACTCCCGGTACGTGTCTCCAGGTTAAAGTAGAGGTTAATTCCTGAATTTCCGCGACTCGATTTTTACACAAAGGTCTTGAGATGTTGTGATGGGGAATTAATCCATCCGAGTACGACGGAGGAGTCTGTCCAATAATAAATATTCGTAATAGTAAGTCGTAGCGCCTTAATTACTTTTGAGCTCAAACGGGCTGCCAATAATGAACCACATAACTCGAGTCGGGGGATGGTTTGAGCTCGCACCGGAGCTACCTTTGTACATATAACAGGTTAACAACTACGGTTCCTGAACTGTTAATGGAACGCAGGTACACACATGTAGCATATGCGTCTTGTGACGCATTACAAAATGTATGCATTTCAACGATAGCGTTAGGATCGTTGTCTAACACGAATCTAGGTATTTGGAAACTAACCAAACCTTTAAGCCCTGACACAAAATTGAACCATATTTTCTCTAGATCTGTAGGAATAGGATCGTCCCAATCTAGTTTGGACATCCACAATTTTTGAAGTATTATTTTAGGAACGATCGTACATAGGCTTAATAACCCAAGTGGGTCAAATAGTCCAGCCGAATTTGATAAAACCGACCGTTTAGTCGCTACAGACGAGCATTTAATGTCGACAGGAAAGTTAAAGGTCTCTGTGCTTGGATCCCATTTAAGACCCAACGCACTAGACTGTGAGCTGAAGTCTAGATTCTTTGGAATAAATGAATTTACATTATCCTGGAGGACTGAACTGACATTAGTACGAAATTTACGTAGTGGCAAGTGTGCCGAATGAAGAGTTTCAGTGACAGCGTTAATGATATAACATAAGTCCTCCTTGAAATTACTCCCAGTAATGACGTCATCAACATAAAAATCGTGCCTTATTACATTGGCAATCTTACTATCTTGGCAATCATCAGTTAGCTGAACTAAGCATCTAGTACAGAGGAAAGGCGCTGAGGACGTACCGTACGTAATTGTATTAAGTAAGTATGTTTTAGTAGGCTGGTCCTCATGTTGACGCCATAAAATCATCTGGAGATGACGCTGTTCACGCTGCACTAAAATTTGGCGGTATGCCTTTTCAATGTCCGCCGTTATAACGTATTTATGCTGCCTAAATCTTAGCAGGATGGAGAAGAGGTCATCCTGGACAACTGGTCCTACATGTTGGATATCGTTATACGAAACACCTGTTGTCGTTTTGGCAGATGCATCAAAGACAACCCGTAAGCATGTGGTTTCGCTGCTTTCCTTAATAACAGCGTGGTGGGGTAAAAAACATCCCCGAACTGGTTCAGTAACTTCACTCATATGTCCTAGGTTCTCGTACTCTTGCATAAATTTAATATATTCCTGCTTAAATTCAGGTCTACTTTTCATTTTTCTTTCCATTTGAAGTAAACGATTTTTTGCTATATTATAGGAGTCGCCTAGAACATCTGGTGAGTCAGAAAGAGGTACCTGAACACAGTATCTACCAGTTTCGTCACGATATGTTGTATCCTGATAAAGTTTCTCTCAATAATCTTCACTACTTGAGTAAGGTTTACTAGTGGGAACCTCTTCGATTTCCCAGAACTTGACCATTTGTTGTTGTATGTCTTTACTAAAGTTGCAATGTATTTTAGTTGACGGTTTACAGTATTTCCCCCCAATGGGGCCTGCCACGATCCACCCAAGTTGTGTTTCTTGAAGGATTGGCTTATTAGGACCTAGCTGCACTCGAGACGAACCCATAATATCCCAAAAGATATCAGATCCTAATAATAAATCAATGTCTGATGGACGAAAGAAGGCTGGGTCTGCTAACTCGATGTGGCCGTGGTATACCTAGCTCATGAAGACGCACTTCTGTCTGAGGAAGGTTGTCGGTAATAACTGGAACGACATTACATTTGATAGAAGTGGTGAACTCGTTATACGTTGATTTAATTTGCAAGTTGCAGTGCTCGGCAATGCTTATTGTTGCATTATTAAGACCGGACACATATTTATACTGATTCCTATATTTAATACATGCCAACATAGCTTGTGCTGCCTCCGTAATGAAAGATGATTGAGAACCGCTGTCTAAAAGCGCTCGTAACTTTATTATTTTGCCATTGTTTGACACCTCAACCAAGGCCGTTGAAAGAAGAGCTAAGTTTGAGGCGCCAGCAGACATTGTAACTACCGGTGGAGGGCACGGTTTAATAGCGTCAGCAGCATTCGACGAGACTTCACTATCTGAAGGTAAGTGAGTAGTTGTAGGTAATGATGTAGATGTAGACGTAGATGTATCCACGTTGTTTTGACTACCTTGTTGTGTTTGAGGTTGTTGAGTTTGACGTGAGCTATTGTTATTTTGGAATGAATCGGGTTTGTGTAATAGCGTGTTATGCCGTCTTTTACAGATGCGGCAACCAGCCAGTTTACATTGGTAGGATTGGTGATCATTACAAAGATAATTACTACAGATTCACCATTGATAAACCTTAGCATTGCGTTCTTCAATCGTCATGGATTTCAATTTATTGCAGTCATACAATTTATGATCCTGTTTACACACCAAACAACTACCACGGTGTGGTGAATCAAGCGAAGATGAAATGAATGATTTCGACCTAGCAAAGTTGTGACGACCTTCATTTTTATTATTATTATTTACTGTTTTTGCGGCGTAGACTGTTTCTAATACAGTTGCCCTTTGCCTAAGAAAAGTAAAGAAATCGTCCAAACTTTGTGTCTCTAATTTACTACGAAACTCCTCCCAATTCCTCGCGGTCATGGAGTCCAACTTTGATGAGCCAATATAAATAATAAGTGTGCTCCAACTATCTGTTGGTTCGCCTAATATTTTCAAAGCACTCAAATTTTTAGAAATTGTATCAACTAAGTTGCGTAAGCCCCGGTCAGACTCCTTTGTAAGCGCCTCAATCGAAAATAGACATTTAATGTGTTCGTTAATTAAAAAATGCTTATTATTATACCTATCGCAGAGCAACGACCAAGCGATTTCATAATTATCTGCTGAAACATTGACGGAACCAATGACTGATAAAGCGGAACCCTCTAAATACGATTTTAAATAGTGGAATTTACTAATGTTGTCTATACTTTCATTGTTGTGTATAAGAGACAAGTACATATCTCGAAACTGCACCCACTTATTTGTATCGCCATCGAAAGGAGGGAGGTACAGCGGCGGCAGTTTAATATGATGTGGAACTGCCACGACACGAAACTTGGTCCTCTAGCTTAATTTTATTAAATGTCCAAGTACTCCTGAGCGGTCCCAATCAGCTGAAAGAACAGATTTTCCGTTTGCTCGCGTTCTGCCATCTGTTTTGAGATATCCGGGTCTAATTGTTCGATTTTACATTGAATTTCATCGAAACTATAGGTTAATTCTTGTAGTTTTGTTAATCGCAAACTTAATTCATTGTTTATCAATTTATTACGCTCAGTGACACTTTCAATTTGCATAAGCGGCGATAAATAATTCTCAAATAACGTTATACGGCCCCTAATATTTCCACTCAACCTTATAAGTTCCTTTAAATCAGTCATATTGTGGGCGAAAATAACTAGAAAATAATTAAATAAAGTGAATCCAACCTCGTAAACAATGCGCGCTGATAACGCAGGAAGCCAGGAAGTAGGTACCGGGCAGCTGTCGCAGGCGCAGCGACACGATGTAACACTGTGCTATCGCGGCACGGCAGCTGGAAACCACATCGCGGTGTTGATGTTCGACTTACTAATAATCGCCGGCCTATTCCCCGACGAACTGCTAATTATAGCTTATATACACAGATTTACGAAAATATTAGTGAATTTTTAAGTACGTAGGTACCTACGTATGTCGAAAATTGTAGGTAACTTGTGACTACGGCTAATTACACTCGAATTATCGAACTATATTAATACAAATTGAGCACAATTATGTGTAAGAAGGGAATTATGGATTAATAAGGAACGGGCGTACTTCCCTCGGGATCCAATGATGCACTTATTCCGAGATTTCTTCGCCTTCCAGTTGAGTAATCCAAATCGCGTCGGGGTCACCAAAAAATGTTCGTTAATTCGGTGCTCTTCAATAAAAGGTATTCCACTGTTCTATGAAGGTTTATTTTACTGCAGTTTACATAAGTTTTGTACGAATATCTTAATAAAGGTAAGTTATTAATTTTTATTGCAACGCTTGTTTGCCGCTGCGGTCGAAGTCCGTCCATATTGAAAAAGTTCTCCCCGCGCCGGGCCCTTCCCCTCAGTCGTCCTAGAGGAGCGTATACAAACCCATACGATATAACTTGATTGTAAGATAGTGAATATTGTCCATAGAGCTTATTATACTCATTGGCAAGAAGGCGTCATGAATTTCGTTCGAATAAGTATTTTTCTGAGTTTATTAATTTGTTTAACTAAAGCGTTGGCCTTTTATGGATTGGAAATATTCATAAGGTATTTTTTAAGGAACTCAATAGCACTCATGGATTATTTGACACAATAGCGACTGCAACGGCGTGAATTGAACAACCTTTGGATCATTTTGATGAAAAAGAGAATCGTACTTGGAAAATGAGATATTTTCGAAGCCTTCATTTTTGGAAATTTGGTGGTCCAGTGTATTTATATATTAATGGCGAATGGCAGGCCAGCGAGTCCGTCTTTCGTACTGGAATATTACAAGATTTAGCAAAGGAAACTAATGGTGCTTTGTATTCCTCGGAGCATAGGTATAACGGAAAAAGCAAACCATTTAAAGAGTTGAGCACGAAAAATTTGATGTATCTCAGTTCGAGGCAAGCCCTTGGCGATATAGCAAAGCTGATAAAAGGAATTAAAATGTTACCTCAATATCGTAGTTCAAAAGTTGTTCTGATTGGTGGTTCATATGCAGGAAACTTGGCAGCATGGATGAAGTTATTGTATCCTGAGTTGGTTGATGCGGCTATTGCCAGCAGGTACCAGTATTGGCGAAAAAAGATTTTTTTGAATATTTAGAAAGCGTTAGTAACGACTTTGAACAATATGGCACTGCTGGATGTCCTAATGCAATCAGGGACATGTTCAACAGATATGATCAGTTATTTAAGACTAATGATGGTATTGATGAACTGACAGAAGAAGAAAACATTTGTAATAGTACAGACATGCTGAAACCAGAAAATAAACAACTATTCTTCCTAGATAAAGCGAATCAGTTTATGTATGAAGCGCAATATGGAAATCCAGACAGTATTCAATATTTCTGCGAAGAAGTGAAAAAGAGATCGTTTATTTTTTCGACAAAAGATGACGAAAGTGACTTTTGAAATACAAGAAGCAATTGTTTTAACTACGATTTTGATGACATGATAGAGAGTATGAAGCAGATTGATTGGGCAACTGCGTGGACTTATCAAACTTGTACGGAATTCGGTTATTTTATGAGTTCTGATTCGACAAAATATCCCTTTACAAACAACATTCCTGTCGATCTTTACTATCTTCTATGCTCGAAAATGTATGGATCGGAATTTGATGACAAAAGAGTTGACAAAGGTATTCAAACTACTAATGAGATTTATGCCTAACATAACCCGTGGTATTCTTGAATGGGGAGCTAGAACCTTGGGCTAAAATAGGTATTTTAGAAGACTTTTCGTATGATACACCTGCTAAAATAATACCGCAGTCAACACATTGTACTGATCTATATCCAAATAAATCGAACGAACCTGCTGAATTAACTGAAACTAAAACTAACAATAAATATTTAATAAAAAATGGATAGGTGCTGATTTATATAAACCCGTTAAAAGTAATGTTAAGCTTAAATTGATATCGATTCATAATCAAAGAACAGAATTTTAGGTATATACCTATATCAAATTGTTATGCTTATTATACGTTTGCCTAGCGATTATCCATTTCATTTCTTTATTTTTCTTCCTCTTTAACATGTTTGTTCATATCAGTAATATGGACTTATCTATTACAATACATTTTACATACATTATACATATACATTAAGTGACGCATATGCTAAATATACAAGTATTATTGTAAGTATTATAAGAACAAAACCAGACTGCAATAAAACTACAACAGGCAGGCACAAATATATTTAAAGGTTTTTATAGTTCAGATAGATAGTATTTATGCTAATTAAATAACTATAAATAACGTTTTTCGTACAACTGGTAATCAATTAAGTCAGTTACATAGAGCTAGCTAGCCATGAACTTGTTAAAAGTATATGGCGTTTTGTTAACAAGCATTTATTACACACACGTAATTGGTTTTTACAATCTTCAACGTGGATTATTGTTAGAACTTAGTATCTCAGCATCAAAAACAAAAGTTGCGGAACGTTCCATCATCCAACCGTTGGATCATTTTAATAACAGTGATAATCGTACCTGGCTAATGAGATATTTTGAACAGCTTGAATTCTGGAAACAAGGAGGGCCTCTGTATTTATTCATAGGTGGTGAATCAGAAGCTAATGCAATATTTATTCAAGTTGGCTTAACATACGAACTAGCAGTAGAAACAAATGGTGCTTTATATATGTCAGAACACAGGTATTATGGGAAAAGTAAGCCATTTCCTGAATTGAACACCAAAAACCTGGCATATCTTAGTTCACGACAAGCTCTTGCAGATCTTGCTAACTTATTGAGGCAAATAAAATCATTGCCCCAGTATAATGAATCAAAAGTTGTAGTGGTCGGTGGTTCATATCCAGGGAATTTAGCAGCATGGATGAGATTACTGTACCCTGATTTGGTTGATGCTGCCATCGCCAGTAGTGCTCCAGTATTAGCAAAGGCAGATTTTTATGAATATCTAGAAACAGTGGGTACGGATTATAAGCAGTACGGAACACAAAAGTGCTATGACAAAATAGCAACAAAATTTAACCACTATGATCGGCTTTTTAAAACAAGTGTTGGTAGAGATAAATTAAAAAAAGTAGAACAAATTTGTGACTTTACGGACTTTACTAGAATAGAAAATAAATATGTATTTTTTTTATACAAAGTACCGCATTATATGGGATTTGCCCAATTTGGTAATGGTACGACGATAAAACAGGATTGCGATCACATTAATGACATTCTAAATATTAGCATGCCTGATTGCTCATCTAATGATTCTTCAACAATCGGCTGTTGGAATAAGGAAAATACTTGTTACGAATGTACTTTTGATAGCTACGTTAAATCTATAAGGAGTAATTATGATGCTATGTCGTGGACTTTTCAAACTTGTACAGAGTTTGGTTATTTTCAGACTACAACTTCCTTAAATCAACCTTTTACTAATAATATACCTTTAGAAATATTTTATAGTATGTGTACAAAACTTTATGGAGCAGAATTTAATAAAACTAGAGTTGAAGAAGGCATTAGAAATACCAATGACATGTATGGTGGTTTGAAACCTAACGTTACTAAAGTGGTATTTGTGAATGGAGACATAGACCCATGGCATAGATTAGGAGTCTTACAAAATCTTTCGAAGGATGCCCCTGCCAAACTAATACATGGAACGTCACATGGCAGAGTCCTGGCTTCTGAAAACCCTGAAGATCCCAAGGACTTGAAAAAGACCAGAAAATTTGTCAAATTCTTTATAAAGAAATGGATAGGTGCAAAACAATAATCGAATAAAACTTTTTCGACCGGTTAAAAGTTGTTCTAACTAAGAGTATTATCAGTCAAAATTAACTACTGGCGAAAGCGAATTTTGACTTTTGTGAGAGTGAGTAAAACATGCTCGGAAGTTTCCCCGAGTCCCAACAGGTTTAGATTACATTAGAAGGGTATGATGGTCTTCACTATGCCTTCTCTGGTATTGAGACTTACAAAATTACAATAGATGATGGATAAGCTCCTTGTCAAGCAAGAGAGGTACTTGTCTGTATGCTGAATAATAGGGTACAGAAAAAATGGTTACGTACAAATATAAAAAATGTTTAATAACAAATAGGTAGGCGAAAGTGAATTAAATAAAAGCGCCTACTCAATTAGTTTTAGAATGTGAAGTTAACTGTCTATAATTTGCTTTGACTTTTTGGTCAGGGATACTGCAAGATTTTTTATATTACCTAATATATAGGTACCGAGGGGGCCATTTCGAAACCGGAGATGGCCCAGGGTCAGTCGGGGTGCGAGGGATATGCTCTATTGGCAACCTTACACCCCGGCGTCTGCAGACCCAAGACGGCGTGCGGTTTTAGTCGGTTCAAGCCCGACATCGCTGGCCGGCGGGGGGGGGTATCCGAAGGGATTCGCGAACGAATAAAAAAAAAAAAGGTAGCGTGCTTGTCTTTTTTTTTACATTATTTACATAGTTTTAAAAAAAAACGCAGTTAATATTGTTTAACTTTAAATAATTAATTACCTTCAAAATAAATTGTTATAGTTAGGACTATTTTAATAGTATGTCGTAAATAATACAATTAACTAATAATAAAAACCTAATAAAAGTATTAGCTTAGATTAGATAATATTTATTACGCACATACCTTACGTGGTAACTATTACTTTACTCATAACAATTAACATTTCTTTGGTTGTCCCCATTTTGTCCCTTATTTGTGACCAAGGATTGTTTTGGATGAAACTTTGATACAGTACCCGGCGTTTGATTGTCGGGAAGAAGAGTGAGTCTGGCTAAGATCGGCTTGCCCTCTATCACACAGCGCACGTCTACAGCTCGGCTGCACGCAACAATTCCACGTATCAACATGGAATTGGTGTTGATGAATATTGATACATGAAATTGGTGCAAGTTCAGGACTATATGGGGTGAATGGGCCATCTGCTTCTGTCCTTACATACTTTACGAGCTTCCTCTACTGTCATTAAACCTTTCATGCAAGCCAGCCGGTTTCACGTACTTTTGATCTACCCTTTTTTCAATACCTAATTAATTTGATCAGTGTAGGTTCTGCGAGCACGACCCCGGCTTATCAGCCAGCTTATTTGCCTTACATACTTGGTGGGTCATTTGCTCATTATTTATTCGTTCTAAGTGCCCAAACCGTCTAGAAATACCCTTTTCAATTCTTATTACAACATTCTCTTGCAGGCCACACCATATTCCGTATATCTGTATTCCTCTTCCTATCAGCCAACCTTACTCTACACATACTGCGCAATGACAATCACTCTACTTTTATGATTTTTCTGATATACTCAATTTTCACTTCCATACATCAATGTTGGCACTAGCACCCCGTTATGAACCGGCAGTCGTGTCGTTTTGGCACTAACTGAAGACTAAGCGAGCATGCAACTAAGTGTAGCACACCATTCACGCGATTTCCCGCAGTCACTCTCCTTTCATTATTTCCATCGTATTCCTTCCTTCCCTTTTGAAGAAACTACCCAAGTACACAAAATCTAACACATGTTTTAGAAAGTCACCTTCAATCATAACATTACATTCAGTCATTTCTTGGTTCGTCTCAAAAACTACAACTTTCGTCTTTCTTGCATTCACTTTCACACCTTTAGCTTAGAAGGTCTCATTCATGCTGTTCACCATTTTTTTGCAACTCTTCCGATTATTGAAAAGTAAAACACTGTTAGTTATATAGGATTAATTTTAGAATGTCATTTTTCGTTTATTGAGCATATTAAAGTAGTGGATAAAAAGTCCACGAAAGCTTCACGTTTTCAAGAATGTAAAGTGTGACATGGAATCTTTCTTTTCCTTCATTTATGTTATACGAAGATCCTTTCAATTTATGGAACCTTCCGTGTTCATCAAGATGTATAAAACATATGTTAGACCCCTACTAGAATATGGATATCAAATCTGGAACCCCTACTTTGTAAGGGACATCGACATACTGGAGAGTACCCAAAGAAGAGCTACAAAAATGCCATACAGCTTCCGACGTAAGCCATATGAAGAACGCCTGAAACTTTTAAAATTGACAACTCTTCAGGAACGAAGAAGAAGAGGTGATCTCATCGAGACCTATAAAATATTAACACAGAGGTATAACTTGCCCAATATACAGGATATGTTAGTGTTTCGGGAAAAAGCGTACTCGTCACGGGGACACAGCCTCACTCTCAGCCGGACCCACTCACACTCCCTTACTGCCTATCACTCTCTTAACAACCGCGTAGTGCATATGTGGAACAAACTACCTGAAAGTGTTGTGACTACCCCATCTGTGAACAGTTTTAAATCTCGCCTAGACAAATGGCTAAAAACTAACAATGAAACCTTACGAACACTGTGATATGGACATACCAGCAAGTTGCTGCTCGTCTATTATATAATAATAATAATAATACATTTAAAAATATATATATTTACTAGGGTTACTTATTTCGTTAGTAAAACAATGTTAAAAACTAATGTAGTAGAGAATGCCATCGATGCATACATTATATGGAAAAGTTTCAAGGTTATTATATCTCAAATAGATAGCATTCCGAATAAATAACTATAAATAGTATTTGTCATGCAATAAACTATAATTGTAATAATCTACATGCCGCTGCGTAGCCATGAGCCTGCTAAAGGTAAATACTGTCTTGCTAATAAGTAGTTATTTCACAAATGTATTTGGATTTTATAGTCTCCAAAATGGATATAGATTTTTGTTGGAAGATCTTAATACTACAGCACTGAGAATGCAAGTTGCAAGTCGTTCTATTATCCAACCGTTGGATCATTTTAATAATAATGATAAACGTACCTGGTCAATGAGATATTTTGAAGGGCTTGAATTATGGAAACAAGGAGGGCCTGTGTATTTATTCATAGGTGGTGAATCGGAAGCTAATGCAAGATTTATTCAAGTAGGCTTAACATACGAACTAGCAGTAGAAACAAATGGTGCTTTATATATGTCAGAACACAGGTATTATGGGAAAAGTAAGCCATTTACTGAATTGAACACCAAAAACCTGGCATATCTTAGTTCACGACAAGCTCTTGCAGATCTTGCTAACTTATTGAGGCAAATAAAATCTTTACCCCAGTATAATGGATCAAAAGTTGTAGTGGTCGGTGGTTCATATCCAGGGAATTTAGCAGCATGGATGAGATTACTGTACCCTGATTTGGTTGACGCAGCCATCGCTAGCAGTGCTCCAGTGTTAGCAAAAGCAGATTTTTATGAATACCTAGAAACAGTGGGTAAGGTCTATAGGGAGTATGGGACATCTGAATGTTCTGATAAAATAGCAACAAAATTTAGCCGCTATGATCAGCTTTTTGAAACAAGTGCGGGTATAAACCAATTAAAAAAAGAAGAACAAATTTGTGACTCCACAGATTTCAGTAAGCCAGGAAATAAAGAAGTATTTTTCCTTAGCAAAATGATAAATTATATGACAAATACACAGTATGGTAACCTTGAAAAGATAAAACAAGACTGTAATGGTATACATGAAAATTCTAAGCATTTAGTGCCGTTTGAACTTGGCTTTTGGAATAAAGAATATTATTGTTACGAGTATACTTTTGACAGATACATTGAATCTATAAGAAATGAAGATTGGGCAATGGCGTGGGTCTATCAAACTTGTACAGAATTTGGTTACTTTCAGACTACAAATTCTAGAAATCAGCCTTTTACAAAGAATATACCCATAGAACTGTTTTATAGTATGTGTTCAAACCTTTACGGACCAGAATTTGACAAAACAAGAGTTGATGAAGGTGTTAAAAAAACCAATGATATGTATGGTGGTTTGAAGCCCAAAGTTAATCAAGTAGTATTTGTTAATGGAGACATGGATCCATGGCATAGATTAGGAGTGTTACAAGATCTTTCGAAAGACGCTCCTGCTAGACTGGTGCATGGGACGTCTCACTGCGTAGACCTTCTTCCCAAATCTGAAGATCCCGAAGAGATGAAAGAGGCTAGAAAACACATTAAGTTATTAATAAAAAAATGGATAGGTTCATGATAGTACGAAAACTAATTACAAGATGCCAGACATTATTATGTATTTATTTATATGCAATGCATTTCTCTTAATATCTATCCTATTACGCAATTATGTGTAATTGTATGACATAGTAATCCAATTTCGGTTTGATTGCATTCAGGGGTCAGCAAGTGCATAGCCGGGTAGGAGGATTGTGGTCGCAGCACTAGTGGGACAGGTGGGTGTCACGCGGTGCTGCGACGACAATCCTCTTTTGATGAGGCCGTCAAGCTGAGTGCCACCATTGTTAACATGGTACGTGTATGTAATGGTGACCCTCTTTCCTGAGACTTTACCTTCAGCTTACTATCAGGCGAGGTGAAGTCAAATTGACGTGACCTAAATACAAAAAAAAACATATCGACTGAATAACTGGTATCGTTGCATAAGTCGGAACTGAGTTCAAACTATGCCTATAACATAGTTTTATCGCAATCAGTAGCTTACGAAAAATCAGTGCATGTTTGTACGTAGTTTTAGTTTGCACTTGCGCCAAGGGTAAAGGTATGTGGACCCGGTAGGTGGCACTGCAGACGGGTTATAGACTCTTCTCATGTGAAATCAGGACGGGTTGGCTAGTTATAATCTATGTATAAATAAAAACCTCTTTCCGCCGTGCATTTTATGTAATGTTATTATGTTTTTTTTTGCGGAAATCTCCACGGTTTCTCCCTTCCCGACCGCCGGTCAGCGGGGGTGGTGATGTCAGACTCGAACCTACCAAAACCTCACGTCATATCGGGTCTTTCCAAGGAGACGTTCACGAAATAAATTCAGCTGATAAGGTAGCCAACGTGACTTGATTCTAAGGCAGAACAAAGTTTGCCGGGTCAGCTAGTTTTAAATAAATAATTAAAAATGAATCATTGAAATAAAACTATTTTTAACGGATTCTATGGCGATTATTATTTAGACTGAACCCGACGTTTCGGTTGAATAACATCAAATAAATCGCGATAGAACCTGTAAAAATAGTTTTATTTCAATGTGTGACATTCGCATAAACTTCCGACAATATCTCATAAAAATGAATCGCTAAATTTATTTTGTAAACGGAGACATATATCCATGGCATTGATCAGGAGTGTTACAAGATCTTTCCAAAAATGCTCCTGCTAGACTAGTGTGTAGGACATCTCCCTGAGCTGACCTTGATTCCGATCAGCTTAAAGATCCTGAAGAGATTCAGGGCGAGATATCTCGGTCGGTCTGTTTGGCAACACACAAGTGTATTTTTGACGAGTAATAATAGTTGGATATGATCTAGGTAATCTATATTGGAAAAAAGAGAAAAATAGATGTATGTCTAAATTGAAACCCAAATATATTACAGGTAATTGTATATTTTATTCATAAACGGTCTTCCTTATGATAGGTTACTTGATAGCCAACACCCTATTTTATACAACATAAGTGGATGTTGATTCAACTTGAATTAAATTCGTAATAATTGCAGTACTATAACGGGAGTAGCCGAACAGGACAAAAAGTATAATCATTGACTTAAATAGATGTCCTAGTTCTATCATTGGATGGATTATTTTTATGAGCTCTACATTAAGTTCATAATACGCGTAGAACTAAATTACATGTTTTATATATCTTCGTATAATATTAAATATTTCCTGTCATCTGTTTCAATGTGTTGTTACACTAACCATGATGATGACGAAACACACCTTCTTCAAAACAAATGCTTTTGACGTAGTTTTTTATGAACTACAAGCATTATATTTATCTACAATAATGAATAAGATACTATATATGGTAACCTGTGTAGCACCTCCTAATAGTAGAAGCTACATATCAGTTTCAATAAAAGTTTATAAAATAAGATCAAATAAGAAAACTTACTATGTTGCATACATTAACACAGTTCTCTCAAAGATATTATTCTGAAGTTTACAAGACTAACAAATACAAAATATAAATCTAAAATATGCTACGTATAAAATAATCATCTCTGTTTAGAGACATACAGTATTTGTGACAATAAATTTCATTATAATTGGTTATACAAAACTATAACATATAGTATTGAGTATTGGAGCGATATAGGAATATTACATGCATACAAATACTTATGTAACATTTTCAATATTAGGGAAATATTTACAAAAGATACATAGTTCTAACATTTAGTTCTTATTTCTAGTAATAACTATCTTTTCATCAAATAATGTGATTATTATTCACGTCGTATATGTACTTAATAGAAAATACTATTACCGTATTACAAAAAGGTAGTAATAATACAATTAAATGAATCTTTTTCTAGCAAAGTGTATTTATTTTATTTAAATAAATACTGTTGCCTGGGACACTCCAGGCAACAGTATTTATTTGAGAATTAGCAATCATAATTTTGGAAAAGATAAGGGCAGGACATTGCTATGATTAAAAAAAAACAACGTGGTAATACGAAAATCCCCAATCAATTGAAAATTTTCCCAACCCTGTTTTGACTAGGATTGACACTTAAAGATAAAAAATATAATATTTAACAACAAGAAATTGTGATGTTATCGAACACGCAAATCGTTAAATACGTTGGCAGTGATAGTTAACTTATTGGTTCAATTAATTTAATTTTTTTACAATATTTAGTTAAATACTTTAGAGCTAAAATATTGGTAAAGTTGAGTTAGTTATAATAACGCTGTAACTTAAACGATTACAAAAGTTATACAATTGATGACATACTAGACAATTTAGAATTTCGCAATTAGATGATACATCGATGTAAAACATTTGTAATTTAATTCAATATTATAAATTGACACTTGCAATGAAAATGATTTTCCTGACTTTCGACCGAACTTGAAATTGATCAAAAATTGTGTCATAATGTTTTCCTTTGCAGGTGTCGAAATCATTAGATATTTACAATGTGGTATAAAAATTATGATTAACAAGATACTGTCACATCGAGATCAAACTGAATTATGTCTTTAAAATTTTGTTTTCTACTTTTGTTAAATTTCTTTATTCAACACGTTTTTTACCCAATTCGGAAATCAATGTAACGGTATCTGTTCTATAATCTAAGTAGCCAGGTGAGAAGTGATTCGCACTCTAATCCCATTCTCCAATGAACATATGACGCGCGTGAGGTGCTGGTGGAGGGGGGAAGCCGCGTCCAGGCATGGGCAGGCGACCGTACAGCGCGTAGGGGTCATAGTGGTCTCCGTCTGCAATATTATCATCTACGTTTTAGGCTACGGCGTAGTCGAATCGTTTAAAGTAAAATAAGACTAAGATTTAGTCTGCTTGCCGCTTAAAGATTTTATTTGTATTTATTCGTATGCCCTAATCTAAGTAGAAAAAATATATCAAATATATTTATCTCAGCAGGGTTAGTAGAGACGTTATACAATTATAGGAATAAGCGAAAGGTTAAATTAGTTGTCAAAGTCGGTAAATTAATCACAAAAAAGTAGTAAAGAAAGGTAAGCATGTAGATTCTAATTTTAACCTAGTGACGAATTTGAATATTTAAAAAATTGTCCTAGTTTCAAAACTAATTTACAAAATGTATATCTAAAGTGAAAGCAAAGCTTGCGATATGGAAATATTTTATTTGGGAAACAAAAACAAAAACTGACATGATTGCCAACAAAGAAAAATAGAAACGAAATCCAAATGGAAATAAGACTTGTAATTTAAATGATGATATGGATCGTGAACTCATAGATATGTGAATAGTGTAGAAGTCGAAGCATACAATCAAGGTAAATGGCGAGTGGTGCTACCAAGCGAAGCTGTCTAATATAACGGAAAGTTTAAATACCAAGATTGGAGCGAAGAGTCCGCAGTGGCGGTGGAATTAAAGTGCGGGGTTAGTCTGTATAATACACTAGCGTGGCTGCTGAATCACGAGTGGTCGCAGCCGTTTCTCCCTGTTCGGATAGAATTGAAACATGAGCTTCTCTTTTCTGGGGAGACGTTCGTACGCACCGATTCCGCTCTCGTATGAGCGTGCGTGCCACAATGCCTGTGGTGGCATTGGAGCATGAGCAAACGGTGGCATATGTGGCGGGAACGGACCAGGGTGAGGAGCATGAGCAACGCTGTAACGCTTGCTGGGCACAGGCACTTCCTTCAGAGTAAGTCGTTCCGTCATCGCTGGTAGGACTTTGGCCCCATTAGCCTTTACAAAGTTGGGAACGCGTGCACGAAGTCCGCAGTAGTAGGGATCATCTGAAAATAAATAACACATTAGACGCTGAAAATCCATTACATACCAAACAAACACTTAGGTCATGCTCTTGGTCCACCTATTTCTACGTTAGAAATAGCGAACATGTTCGCTAATATAACGGAACGCTTGTACGCTCCATCCCATGTTCCGCATCCTACGCCTGACTCGTTCTAAATACCATCGATTCAAATATCAAGGATACGCCAAAATGCCAGCCAATGATTGCGACACACTGGGGTATTGTTTGCTTATAACCTCTGCACCGAACTCTTCGTATGAATGGAAAACAAGTGTAGTGAAATTAAATAATTGAAGTTGATCTAAAATATCAGATTCAAGCATTTGCGTTAAATTGACGTTGAGTCTTCATAAATATAACTGTCATGAGACATATAAATTCATTTATCATAATGTAATGCATTCTTTTAACATCACAATTAATATATCTGTGTTCCCTTATATTTTGATTTTCCCTTACAAAGCCAATCATAAACTGTGTTCATATTTTAAAGAGATCCATTTCTTTGTCGGGCTTATATTACTCTTTATTTAAAATAGTATCTATTCCTTTTAAGGGTACATTCAAACATTACGTGCATGGAACACCATACTCGTAGTGTTTGACTAAGTGTCCGCTTGTAATCTGTGATATATGGCCACGCTCTTGATATACCATAAAAGCAGTCGCTAGTCTTTTTGTAGTCAAAAGCCTCATTAAAAACGTAAACCATTTTGAAAGTGCATTTTTTAAACAAATAGTTTAAATTATAATGGTGATTACTTTGTATTATTATTACGAATATCAAACTTAAGAATAAATTTGATTTATAGATACATATTAAACTTGATATTGTAAAGTGAATACTGGACTTAATAACTTTGTCATTTCAAAACTCTAAAAGTGGTCGATGGCTTGGCTTGAAATTTTGACAGTTTTCTTTTTCTTTATAAGTACTTAGTATTCCGAAGATCCCACGGGAAGGTGAAATGAAAGGAAAGGTGAAAATTTTTATTAATATGGTGATCTAAACTATAGTATATTATGAGTCGAAAACCCATATGGCATAGTACAAATATTGAATGGATCGGATTAAATAATTTTTTTACGAAATTTTTGCGTGCATAGCAAAATTTAATAGTAGTTTAGTTGTTACATTTTCGTTTTAGAAAAATGAACAAGCTCATGCAGTTACATTAACATTTTTTGAAGTAGATATGACCAGTCCTGAAGCTTATTTTGACACGGAGTTGACTGTGCCAATAGCCTTAAGTCTTTATACCATATTTTATAAATATTGCTTTAAATCACGAGACGCGTGGACATGGTTTTATAAATGATGATCTGCCTAGAGATGTTGATATAAAGGTTCACACTTGAAATGTCGTTGTATAAATTGCAACTCAGATTCATAAATCCATTGCATTGTCAACTGCATCGTGTACCAAATGGCCAGTCGTGGATGTAACGAAAGGTCTGTGATTACTGAACTAATATTGTAGTGCTAAATAATTCTATAGTGATTTGACATTTCGAATCCAGTAATGAATTGACAATGTTCAATAAATTTATGTGAATGATAATAAATGTATACAAGTATGTAAGTTCGTTTATGGTATAAAATGCTTCTACTTCAAACGTCGTTGAAGCATTCTTTAAGACCATAACATTAAATAAATTTTAAAATCATTATAAATTTTACACGTATATTCATAGTATAGACAATGAGATAATAAATGTTTCACCAGTATCAATTTATTTTGTCATACCCGTGGCTGATTATATAGAGACTTTAATTGAAAAAGAAATCACCCAGCTTTAAACAATTATGGAACGTTGTCGGCTAGCAAATCACTATGTAGTCACACTATCAGCTGGAACCTATTTGTCCATTACCAAGAAATTATGCCCAGAATAATGACCAAATACGGTGAGCAATCCGCCGACCATTCTCAATGTAGGCGCCGCGAAGAACTTTGGCTTTTAAATACTGTTATTACCCATTCAGCAAGACAGAACATCGTGATACTAACAAAAGAATTTATACTGTCCAGGTAATTAATGCGGGATTTTTTGTTTACTTTTTGATCGCCTTTGTTGCTCACAAATGGAAAAGTTAATTGAAGTGAGGCTAAGTTATGAGAGAGGGGGCGGAACCTAATTAGGAGCTTGTAATGTGGATGGAGAAATTTAGCAACTGAATAGTTCACCACTAAGTAAACTTTAAAGTACTTTAGAAAATAATAGAACAGCTTTAATTTTGTTTGAAAGAAGTGCAAGCTCATTTATTACGTTTTTTCTTAGGATTATGATTATTAAAATGTTTCTTAATGTTTATATAAATACTTACCATATTTTTTATTGTCTTTGCCTTTGTCTGATTTTCCCCTTGGGAACTGGGTCGGCACACGTCCATCACCTTCGATGTCATCATAATCGGGCTGTGAAATAAGTAATAAAATACTTTAGGACTGTGTAATAAAAAAGTTATAATTGTCTTGTAGTTGGAGTGAATTATATTTATAAGAAAAATAGTTTCAATTGCTTCAAGTAATTAATTAGGTAAGGAGAAAATGGTTATGGCGATGTATTATAATTTACTAAAGAGATTCACATATTTATACAACTTGAACATGTTTATAAAACTTGAGGCCATTGCGATTAAATAGCAGTATTAAATACCAAATAAGTAACCAAAAATAGCAATATACTCAGAATATAGTGCAAACTGCCGCCAGAGGATCACCCAGATCGCAATTACAATATATGTAATGTATCTAGTAAACAACACATTTGTGCCTAAGAACATGTAAAAGCAAGCCGTCCGTGAATAAAACACGAGGCAAAAATCAGATGCAATAGTATGAACGTGTGGGCGCCTTACAATCTTTTACCTTGTAACGAACCCAAGACGACATCAAAAAACAAAGAAAATGTGATATATAAAAGTCATAGGAACAGGATCTTATCAAATAAAGGTTATGGAAACGACCCCGGCAAAATAAAATATCGATTTAAGTTTTATATTTTCGTATTAAACACCTAGTGGGGACAAAAGTGAAGCTTAACAGCCACACAAAGGACATTGTTCATTTGTATGGTGTCAGATGCTAAACTGGGACTAGGTAAACCAATACAAGACTAAAAGCCGACTCGGGTGGACTCGATATCATTTATCTTTGGAAGCGATGAGATGTGAGATACGTCAGCGTTATCTACCCCGCTGCGACGTACCATTGTCCTCTGCCATACAGTTGCGATAGTGCATGTCTACAATTATCTGACAAGAAGTCGGAACCGACAGGCGTTAATCGGATTGAACTTTCACCCGTGTTTAATGTTTATAAGTTATGCTTCACAATGCGTATGATGCGAGACACTATTTACGCAATACTAGATGAATAAGTATCATAGATGGAAAATAAGTTATTAATGATTGACGTTTTAGTTGAGCCTTTAAATGTTTGATAGACAACAAAAATTGGTCTCGGCTTTTATTGATCGATAGATGTATTATCTATAGATGATAGATGTATAATCCTAAAGTTTAACGTGAAATATTTCATAATCGGAGTTTTTAAGACAACTGACTGTAGCTGAACTTAAATAGCGGTAATGAATGACTGCAGAATAAATTCGAATATTGAAAAAAATCTCTACTTGTAACAGTAACCAATGTCTCAGGGTGTTCTCATTTCCAAACATGGAAGGTTTAAGGCTTATGCACCCATTAGTTATACATCTGAATTCATCAAATATAAATGGAGCTTAATGAAAGACGAGACTAAAACCGGAAACGTTAATTGGAATTTTAAAAGATTTCTTATCGTTTTTGGCATAAGCCTTAAGTCGTTTTTCTTTTCATGTTCATTATATTTGAATATTTTTAAAATAATCTTAAGCTGACATAAGACGGATGCAATCTTTATTACATATTTCACAGATGGCTTACTGGTCTTCAGACCCGAATTATTATCATGTACGAAATAACAAATGTATTAGTGGTTGGGACAAATGAATCGCGACATTACATTACATACATTATACATTTCGGTATTACATTTTATACATTTTATATTTTTATTGTACCACTAGCATAGCTCCGCGGTTTTACCACCGTAAGTCCTGATCCCGTGGGAATATCGTGATAAAAAGCCTATGTAACTCAGGGATAAAGTAACATGCCAATGGTGAAAGAATTATTGAAATCGGTTCAGTAGTTTCGGAGCCTATTTAATACCAACAATCAAATCTTTACACTTTATAATATTAGTATAGAAGTATAGATATAGATTTTATTTACAGTTGACGTTTTAATTCTAAAGGAAACATTGTTTAATGATTGTTCAATACTTAATATTAAATTAAACGTGAAATTGTGTTTGGTGGTAAACTTTTCATGTAGGAAGTAATAGACTGATGACAAGAATTGTCTTTTACATAGAGATATTTTATGAGTGTGACATAGAGTGGTTGCCCTGAAAAATTGTATGATACTTGTGGGATGCGAAAACATTGGTCTACGCTGGCGTAGCCGCAGACAAAGGACAAACAATTTATGTCATTACTACCAATAAATACTACACTAAAAATAATGACTACCAAAATAAGAAACCTTATAAAACAGTAAAAATGTATTCAGTGAAATATTCAAAAATCGTAGTGCCGTACGAAGTAAGTAAGGGGCGGAATGTTCAATAAAGGACGAGATACAAACAAAAAATAACTCGTGACTGATTGTAATAAAAAAGCTATGCCATCTCAAATAGTAGGCCTTGTTGCACTTCTTTAGCAATGAAAAAATATTCGTAATGTAATTTTAACTTCGAAGATTGCTTTGTCGATTCGCAACCGCACTTTACCTTTTATATCAAAAGAGCTAAGAGGATACAAGATTATATTATTCAATAATAAATCTATGGAGCAATGCAGTGAATCGTACCTTATTAAATTAATTCTACACGAAAGGCAAATTTTTGTGGCAGCCGATGAAAATTGATTTATAATACTAACGGTGATATATTTTTTGTTTCTTTACTCACGACGCTCACAGCGCTTAGCCGAAATATAGTACACCCATTCTTCTCGAGTTACAGATTTTTTTGTACTGGTTATAACAGTCGAACCTATTGCTGAACATTGAACCACTTTTCTAAACTCTGTGTAGCTATTGCAAATGTTCTAAAGAACTGCCTCTGTGCCTCTGTGGCGTAGCGGTAGTGCATTCGATTGCTACGACAGGGGCGCGGGTTCGATTCCCGCTCAGTGCAAATATTTGTATGCATGAATATGTCTATTTGCATTGGTCTGGGTGTTTCTATGTATAATATGTATATATTTACAAAAAAAAGGTATATAAGTATGTTTATCCGCATTCTGGAACCCATAACACAAGCTAGGTAAACTATACTTACCTTGGGTCTAGAAAGCGCTGTGTAGAATGTCGTAGAATATTTATGTCGTAGAATATTTATTTATTTATACATAACTAGAATCTAGAATATAAAACTTTACAGTTCATGATAACCGCGTACAATTTGGTGGACTTTGTGCTTATTTTGAATATCTTGTAGCTATTAAATAGGCAGTTGCCTAAATCTTGCCGAAGTAATAGATAATAAGAATGACAAACCTTAGGGATATCAGCGGGTCCGTATCCATTTTCTCTAGGTGGAAGTTTAGGAGGTTTGTCACCTCTCCTTTGTCCCATTTGCATCATAAGCTGTTCCCTGGTAGCAGCAACTACTCCATGTCCATTGTTATGCCCGTAACCTCCAGAGCTACCACTAGATCCAGATCCATTGTTGTTCGAACTGGCGATGCTGTATGGATCCTCATCAGGAATCGGAATGCGAGGCCGGTTCTTGATATCCATCGGTCGTTGCACTGGGGACAAAACTATAAAGGATTATATAAATGTGGCGGATTTTTTTTGAACGGCAATGGATTAGTGACGTATTATTATTACTAATAACTTTTTCATTATTCTTTCTCTTAACTGATGTTTTAATAAACTGACGGACATTGTTTTAAGTAGACTGGACTATCTGAATCTCGGCAACGGCTCCTACGATTTTCATGAAATTTAGTAAGCAGGGGGGTGGCTATAAATCGATCTAGCTAAGTTTCGTTTTCAAAAAACGTCACCAGGTACTTTTGCTAAATTCGACTTAAAAAGTGTGTCACCTTGCTATCCTATTTCATAGCAGTAATGTTTTTTGATTAAGTCCGCTAAAAAAATTAGTTACCTTTTTATAGCAGCAATGTGCAAGATCACCGATCATTGCGCAAATTTTGGTAATAATTCTTTGAATTTAGATCGTATGTAGTATGTATTGGAAAAGTTTAATTGCGCTAGTTTCAATGGCCATTGAAGTGTTTAAAATATCTATGCAATAAGTTTCTTGCGGATTATTCAACATTCTGTACATATAACAATTGGAAACATTTAGCGACGCTTGCGTAACTTGAAATACGAATGTAGCATCGTGATACTCAGATCGGATGGTAATCACTCCTATTCACGACTTCGACCAACCTACGCTTATTAATGCGACGCTAAAGGTGTTGGTGTCTTCATTGCACCTCAGTTCACTCATTACCAGTATCAACATCAAAATAAAGGACATGTCCATGATTAAACAACTTTACTGTTAAAACACAAGGTTGTATGAATAATAATAATCTTTAAACAATACATTATGAATTCCAGCGAATATTAGGCCTTTTAGTTGCGAAATAAATATAATGCATTAGCAATGAAGTGAGAGGTATAACGACAAAATGCCGAATTGCTGCTTTTAGTGTTCGTTTATACGTCGTGAACATTTCATACTAATGCCTGATCGAGCGGAAATGGCTTGGAACTAAGTGATCACATTAAGCAATTATTTTAATATTATTCCTGATTGGTATTCCTTTTCATTATTTTGATTGCAGTATTAAACTATTATTACAATAAAATTTTCAAGAATTTTGATTATACATATATATTTTGATTATACATATGTAGATTTGATATATGAATTTTGATTTGATACTAAATGAAATTCAAAAACTTTTAGCCTAATTTAAATAGAGTAGTCGCAATTTTTTTGTGGGTACTTAAAGTTTTCTAACGTAGACATAAAGATATTGTGGACACGATAAGGTTTTATTTCGCACATAATCTAAGTTTAAAAGATACATGTGTCTGGAAATACCGTAGACGCCATGTCGCAAGAATTATAGAATTCAGATTAGGTTCAGTCAATGATATGAATACTAAATGCTGAGGAACAGCCTGTTTCAAATGCTAAGTAAATGACATGGACCAATTTGTATAAAAAAAGGGAATATTATATTCGCTTTGCTATTTGTGCTACCTATGTGATCAACTAATAAAGGTGAGCTACTGAGGTAAAGAGATATTGAGTTCATACACTAATTGATAAAGTAATTAAATATGATTTGGTAACAAATCAAGAATAGTTACCTACTTTAGCTTTAAATAAATAATCGTAATATTCAAATTGCTCATTGCATCTTGCAATACCGTAATTATTTTGACCCAGTGCTTTTTAAATTTGTGTTTGATATCTACAGCCAGATCACTTTCGAGCAGTATACTTCCAGTTGTCGTCAAATCAGTTTTGCATAACATTAGTCACGATTTACGTCTGCTCAAGCCTATAATGATTCAATTGGCGTTCATTATAAATTCAAAGTGAATTTAATGGGTTATGGGCAATCATTGCATAATTGTGATCCAATTTCGTGGTATGACGACCTTCGTTATGAAATCGGAATGTGTAATATGAACAATCATGTCGTCCTATCGTGCACAAATGATATTCAGGTAGGTCAAAGTTGGTACTCATAGAACGACACTGAATTGTGAATGGGTCTTCGATTTATTGTGAAGTAGGTATCAATGAGAATTATAAAATAAGAATGTTTCTAGTTTATGATACAACGTTTAAACATTTTATTCGATATCGGCAAAAATGGCTAGTCCCCACGTTTAAGTGTCACGACTTCCACATAGAAAACATTAGTTACGTTACTCAATAGATTTATTTGAGTTCCTTAACAGATAAACAGTGGCTAGACCGCGAAACCACTGCAGAAAATCTATGAAACGCATCTTATCCGTGTTGGAAAATCACGGGAATCTCGCGGTGTGATTTCTTTCCCATAGATCCAGCATGATTTGCGCAAAACCAATATTAGATGTTGAATTGTTGTTAAGTTGCCAATAGAGATGGGGTAAGTTAGAAATTTGCAGTATGATTTGAGTGAAATAAGGTGCAACACATCATAAAATCAATGTAAGATTGCATTGTTGCACAACAATAAGCGGCTACTGAGAAGTGAAGCTCTGCATAGTCGATGCGGTTGCGTGCTATGGGAACTAAATCAGATTTGAAAATTATGTATAATACTTCGCTTCGCACTTGGCTCTTGCTGGTAATTTTCAAGGACGTGCAAAACATTATATAGAATTCATATTTTCTAGCTATATAAAGAAATTGCTTACTACACTTTTGCAATGTGCAAAGGAATAATATAATGTTCCGGAAATTAAATAGTCAAATGGACATCATTATTCATCGATCACCTTGTTACAAGAAAATCAGAACACTTCGGGGCTTGTTCAGTACTAACAATACTAGGATTATTAATATTGTTATTGATAATTCTGTCTACAAGACGATCACATCTGAGGTATGTGAGCAATTAATTCTTATTTGAACTTTCCGCACTATTTTTTTTCTCTTCTACTTAAAACTTTAAACTCAAGGTTAAGACAAGTTTGGTTAAACGCTCGCGGTTGCGCGTGAGAATATTATAGTGCATAATAAAAAAAAAATTGTATATTCGTCTGTTAATGATAAGTGTAGAGGTCGTCCCATTGTTCCATAATACCCTAGCCGCAGTACCGGAGGTCTAAGACAAGGTAACTGTAACATTGTCCGATCTTTTGGTGTCTCTAGTCATCGTCTAAGAAAAGACAAATCTTTACAATAGTAATCAGCATGCGTTATATATATTCTAATATATAACGTGTTGGAATTAATGATATAAGTAGAAAGACAGCAAATATCGCAAAACGTTTCAATCCAACGAATGATCCTTGATGAATGTACTGGAATAATGACGGTATCGAAGATGTGACCGTCGATGACATTTAAATACATGACACTGTCGCACACCTAGCAACCACGCAACTAGGATTTGATAAATATTGTACACAATGGACTATTGTAATGGGGTGTTTTTATGTTGCAAGATAAAGAGTTCAAGTTAACTCTTCACTGAACTCATGCGTCTCTGTCTGATATCGGTGTTGTGCAATTTATTCGCTATGACATGTATTGTGCGTTGTGTCCTTTTAATGTAGCTTTGATGTTTTTTGTTGATTTTGCCTGTTTTCTCCGCTATTGTTGCGGGCGGCATGAAATCATTTACGCCTTCTGTCAACTTTAACGATGCGTCACGAAACATCGCCTGTTATAGATTTAGATTATTTAGGACCTTATTCAGTGTATTCATAACTTGACGTTTTACAATGATAAAATTCAAAGGTAAATGACCATGGGTAAGCAATAACCAAACTAAGGTTGCGTAGGTTTAATTTTGATATTAGTGGGCGATAAATTTCTCTCTAAGGTAATATTAAAATTGTTCATCGAGCTATTAGGCTAATTGTGTGGATCGTGTAATTATATAACTATGCGGAACATTAGCACTCGTGTTTGTTAGACACTTAATTGGATTTGTGACCAATTTATTACTGGTATAGAAGTGCTTTGAACTAATGTGACCGTAATATACTGAATCATTTCCTGATTAGATTAGTTTAAAAAAGCCTCTATCGTATTACTTTTTCTTGGGGCTTTGCTTTTTGACTTCTGTAATTACCTACTACTTAGAATTGAACGATTAAAAGCAAGTACGTTTAAATCAATTTATAAAGTAGTGCATTAACCCACAGAATAATCTATCTTTAGAGTAAAATCGATACAATTTATATCTAAAGCTACGCACGGAGCAATTCATCAATCTTTCAATTCATCATCATCCGGGCACCAGTCTGTTTGCATCCAAAACTTGCACTTTGCAAGTCTTCGTTAAAATAAATTCAAATTATCAAAAGGAAGAGTAAGGAAGAGTAAGGAAGTGTAAGGAAGAGTAAGGAAGAGTAAGGAAGAGTAAGGAAGAGTAAGGAAGAGTAAGGAAGAGAAAGGAAGAGTAAGGAAGAGTAAGGAAGTGTAAGGAAGAGTAAGGAAGAGTAAGGAAGAGTAAGGAAGAGTAAGGAAGAGTAAGGAAGAGCAAGGAAGAGTAAGGAAGAGCAAGGAAGAGTAAGGAAGAATAAGGAAGAGTAAGGAAGAGTAAGGAAGAGTAAGGAAGAGTAAGGAAGATTAAGGAAGAGTAAGGAAGAGTAAGGAAGAGTAAGGAAGAGTAAGGAAGAGTAAGGAAGAGTGAGGAAGAGTAAGGGAGAATAAGGAAGAGTAAGCAAGAGTAAGGAAGAGTAAGGAAATGTAAGGAAAAGTAAGTAAGAGTGAGGAAAAGTAAGGAAGAGTATGGATGAGTAAAGAAGACTAGGAGAGCCAACCCCCGGGCTCCGAAGTGCAAGTTTTGGATGAAACCGGGATTGGCACTCATATGATGAAAGTAGCGAATACCGTCTGATTCATGATGAAAAAAAATTGGGTTATTCTGAAATAATAAATATTTTTCTTGGAATTTTTGTGTTTGTTCACGATAGACGCAAAAGCTATAGAGCGGATTTTGATGTTTTTTTTTCTATTGGAAAGGTCTTGATCTGAACTCAAATATGCCGTATATTTGATTATAAATGGTTAAGTAGAACCGAAAATGTGACCGAAAAACGATAATCACGCGCGCGGGCGGAACCGCGGCCATCAGTCAGTAATGTATAAAAACCATGTTCATATACGCCTATCCATTTCGTCAGTTCGTATATACCTTTGAAACCACGCAATCAACTAGAATGAAATTTCGATTTGAAATTATTTTGGATTCGATTCATGGTATCGTTCACGATTTCTGTAACTATTTTTAGGGTTCCGTATCTCAAAAGAAACAAAACGGAACCCTTATAGGATCACTTCATTGTCTGTCTGTCTGTGTGTCAAGACCTTTACCAAATACTCAGATCTGTAACGGCTTGAAACTGTGAAAAGCAATAAAACTTCTAGGTCAATGCCATCAAAAGTTACAGCTTATTATATATATTTATATAGCAAATTTAATCAAATGCAAGGGCATCAAAACCTTTAAGGTACTTTCCTGTTGAGCTAAAGTCATGAAATTTGGCAAGAAGCAAGGTACAAGTAATAGGAAAAATCCGAAAGCCGTAAATAATAGTTACTCACATTTAAAAAATTATGTCTGTATTATCTGTCTGTCAAGACCTTTTTCTCAGGAACGTGTAGAGGTATCAAGTTGAAATTAATATGAAATACTCAACATTGTAACGTCTTTAAACTGTGAAAAAATCTAACTTTCTACGACAATGCAATTCAAAGATATTGCCGTTTACGCAATATATTTATGCAATAGCCGGCGGAGAAAAAAAAAAGGTACTGCTCGTTGAAAACTAGAATCATGATATTTTGCAGAAAGTAGTCTTATAGCACAAGTAAAGGGAAAAGTCCGAAAACCATAAATATTTAGTTACTTACCCACATTACAACAAAAATATCTGTATTTCTGTCTGTCAAGACTCGAAACTCTACAGCAACGTTAAGTACGGAACCCTCAGTGCGCGAGTCCAGGTTCCAGGTTTTTTAATATAGAAAGTAATGGTCTGTTGTATGACGACGTATGCTTGTGCTTACTAGTATTTTGTATACTAAGAACACTAGAAAAGGCTACAGTACAGATGATACCGCGAGGGCATGGGCCGCCGCCGCCTCCTTCTGCGACCTTGGAATCTCTCTTGTGCTCGACAAGGAGGTGGCGGAGCGTGCCCGGGAGAGATTTAGAACTCTCCCGGCCCGTCGAGCCCGCAACATGCTCGCCGTGCGTTGCAGGCGACTCAGACTCCTGAGGTCGCACGGCGACCTCCGTCCTCCATGAGGGCCCGGGCGGTGGGGCTACTGCCCCCCCCCCCGGGCAAGACGGGGACACCGTGGTTTCCAAGCCCTAGGGGGTTAACTCGAAACCGGAGATGGCCCAGGGTCAGTCAGAGTGCGAGGGAAATGCCTTATGGGACCTTGCACTCCGGCGTCTGATAACCCGAGACGGCATGCGGTTCAAACCCGACATAATCACCCCCGCTGGCAAAGGGAACCCCCCTTTCCGAGGGAATTTTCGGACGAACAAAAACGGTATAGATGATACCACTTACTACAACTGTGCATATGCGCAGTACAGTAGTATGAAAAGATCTACATCTGTAATCCGCCTACCTTGACCATGCTTTACTTAATGAAGCCTGTATTAAAAAAAATCGAACAAAAACGATAAGTCTATCGTTAATTTTTTTGATTGGTGGCTAGCCTCAATCTGACTCAAGTGATGATATCGCGATGTTTTTAGTAAGGAAGTATTTTTATTATGACGTAACTTAAAAATATTATGTTTCATATAAATACTTCGAGTGTATTGTTTCTATTATTATTGTATTGCACGACGTGTAGGACGGTTCCGAATGCACTGTTTTGTACAAAAACATTAATTATCTTGAGTAATTTACTTGACTTTATAAAGTAGTAATTTTCAATTGTGTGTATTCTCAGATTGAAACTTAATTACACCTAATATAGTAGGAGAGACATAAGTATTAATTCGTACAAGATTGTGCAAAGAAATGGAATTATGAAGCTACTGCAAATATATGCAGTATATAATCTGGTATCATCGGAATTGTGCGTTTTTATGATTAAAATAATATCTTACAATACCGTGCTCATACAAAGCTCCATACAATTGAAATATAATCATGAAACTGAAATGCTAGATTAGGTTAGGATCTAAATATTAAATTTAGATCTCTATGATATCCTGTACAATGATCAATGGGTAACGAATTAATCGCAAATGTCTCTTTAACTATCAATATGAATTTTTTTTGTGCGGAAATCCCTTCGGATACCACCACCCCCCTGCCGGCCAGCAGGGGCGGTTATGTCGTGCATGAACCGAGTAAAACCGCACGGTGTCCTGCCCAAGTGTCCATAGCCGGGCACTACTATCAATATGCATAATATTCTAATGAGTATAATAGCTTGAAATTAAATTATACAAACGAAACTTATAGGTTTCGATTGTTTATTATAATAAAATTTCATCATATTATGAAAATATGTAAATTTTTAAATAATAAATATCGAAATGTCTAAGGTTATAGGTTAAAATCGCGCAGCTCCCAATAGTTACGTAAAGTCAGAGAATAATTCTCACGCTTATGTCATCGTTTAAAGGTTTGTCGTCCTATTCCTAAGTGATTCAAGAAAACATTCAAATTTAGATGATAATTAGTAGTAATAAACGAAGTCTTTTCTAAGAAGTATTCACATTTTATTATCCTATCAAACCGCATTTTATTGTGTGATTCATGTTGATGTAGACTACCAAATCAATCATCTAAACATCTACGTATTAACTGTACAAAAGAAAATCATTATTCTATTGAAGTAATTAAGCATATGGACGGATAGATCGATATTGTAATTATGAATAGATTGAACTACAAAGCGCATGCAACAGAAAGTGACAGTGAACAATATTCGACCAAGGCTATAGCGATACCCGGATCCAAGCTATTTTCAATGTAGATGGAGAAGGCAAAGATAGTGTATCTCAAGAGCCAAATGAAGAGAGAGAATTGCAATAATTTGATAATTGTGAAATAAACAGACAAATTTTACTGTGCATGTTTATTGTAAATTTACAAAAAATCCTTTATATTCCATTTTTTTTTTTTTTATATTTGTTCCGTCAATTGACTGCACCCCGCTGGATGGTGAGAAGCTAGGGTGAAGTCCAGAAGATATGGGCCACCATCCCAGATGCTGACGATCCCAAAATGGTAGCCCCTACCTTGACGGCCTCAAAAGATGCTTTTTCACGCCCCGCTTGAAGAACCCGGGATTGTAAGAAGAAGGAAACACAATATGAATCTAATGTAATGGTTTATTTATATGATAATTGTTTTTAATATAGCGAATTCAGGAGATACTTGACGTCCAAAGGTAAGATATTTGACTATTAACCAACAGATATTTAAATTGCAGTGGTAACTCGTTTCGTTATGCGAAAATTTACGGTAAGCAAATTAGTTTATTTTTGCTGTCTTGATGTGATTCACCAAAGTGCATATTTATTATTAATCCTAAAACTGCCGCAGTTTTTGTGTGTTTGGCCTGCGTTATAAAATATTTTATTGTTGTTCAGATATTATGTATGGTTTTCTGTAAAGTGTCAACTTAACCACCAGATAAATAATGACTCTCTAAATTTTTTGTCATTGGTCTCTTTGGTCATTGGATCTTTTTTGGTCATTGGATCTCTTTTGATTGAATTGTTAATCAACTGTTAAGTTTCTAACTCCTCCAATTTACTTCTGATTAATTTCGATGCGGGTGCCAAGACAGTTGAAGTTTCCCTGGGACTTCCCGAGTGTCATTACTCGGACTGCTCGTGGGCTCTGTTGTTGTTAAGTGGTGTTCTCGTAACAACATTTTCAATATTTTCAACAAAATTTTGTTACTTACACACCTTTTTGACATTTAGAAGATCGAGATTAGATTGAGACTTAACACATCTTTTTATTACCAGAATTGGCCTTCTGGTGGACAGGAGTTACAGTAGTGGGAATTAGCCTCGAGAAAAAAATCAACTGTTAAGCTAGTCAATGAAATCTATTTGATTTAATTAAAATAAAATACAATATTGCTTATAAAAATATTTAGCAAGGACAAGTTTTCTGCGCGCACTAAACTATAAATGTGCATTGATATTTTATTTGTTTTGTACATACTCACTGATAGTTTTTTTAATGCACTAACGCTTTTACATTCCCGAAGTGGCAAGCAGAGGTATATTTACAGAAAACTTAAAAGACTTTGCTCGGGAGTCTGGAGGAGAGAATGACTGCCGTTGGACCTGCCAACCCCGAGAGCCTGTCGCAGAATCTCATCTGTCAACCAGCACGTGTAGCTAGGGCCGAACTATCCATAAGGCGTATTGGGCAACTGTACTAACACGATGGAGCGTGAATAATGCTAATAAAAAATATTAAAAAAAATGATTAAAAAAAATGATTAAAAAAATATTCTTTTCGTTTTCGATAGCATTTTCACGATAACCGGTATACTATAAAAAGTAAAAGTTGCATTGCCTTGGGGCACCGATAGGGTTAATCCGGCCCTGCGTGTACTGTGGCGGGCTTGGCACCAAAGGTCCCAAAGCTTGGCACCAAAGGTCCCAAAGCTTGGCACCAAAGGTCCCGAAGCTTGGTCCCAGAATATTATTGTTTAAATAAAATGAAATAGGTAACTTACCGGGTGGAAGCTTAGACTTGAGCATGTCCATGGCCACGACGTTTATGATGAGCACCCAAATGGGGCAATCGAGGAGGTCAGAGTCCGATTTGACAAATGCGATGGCGCTTAGGCACTGTGTCTCTAACCGTCTGCGGTCGGGGTACGAGCGTCGCAGTTCGCGGTTCACATTAGATTGGAATTTCTTCATGTCAAATAACTGAAACAAATTTAACTGTTAAAAACTGTTGTATGCAACACCGAGAAGTATAATTTCAAATATATCAAATTAGATAGATTAATAGGTCCAATAACAATGCCGTTAGTAAGTATATTTAATATTCTCATAGTTACAGTTTCGCTTCTACCTAACCGTGTTATGAAATCTTTCATTCCTTTTTTGTTTTTTATAACAATAATTTCATTTATTTTTCTATTCTTCGTTCATCATTGCAGACTATTTTAAGTCTATAAAAATAAATCGTAATTTTTGTTTATTAACAACAAACTGAGTTAACTATATAACTACTCATACATCATCTTGGACAAACGATAATAAATTAAAGACAGTACAGCTATCTTAATATAAGATGAGCGCTGCTCTAAAACAAATCGCCGAAGATGGTTCAATCAATAGTTCTTTGTTAGATCTTATCAATTTAATATTACATAACAAGCCTTCAGCCACTAATGAAAGGACAATCGTTCGATCAAATAAAAGCTGTCTCGACGAAGTTGCTAGGCGCTTCTTCAAAATGACGTTGTTAAGTGTAAACCTTATTAGTCAACTAAATGGTCAGTCTTCATAGATACATGTACAGTTTTGTGGTTTACTAAAACTATTATATTCGTAGGGGTTAGTGTCGGTTAGACCATGGAAAAAATGCCAATCGGTTATTTTACAATTTTTCTTACTTCCGTTGTGTTTTGACCCACGTGACAACGTGTGACTGATATCGTTGGTGTTTCAAGCGTCCATAGGTCAAGGTCTAAATATACTATTATATTCCTTTCAACGTTTCAAAAATTTACTAATGATAGCATTAATATCAATATATGAAAATCTGACTGTTAAGAATGTTTTCGTGATATTTTTTATACTATTATATATTATAGTCACGAAACTCTAAATTCAAGTACAACGTGATCCAAATTTATGAAGACCATCCCAAATTTTCTCATAGGTACTCAAATCGTGCGGGTAACTCCAAATGCAACGAAATTGCCGAGTCAGCTGCATCGATGAAATTGAATGAGGCTATGAAGTTGTTACATAATAATCAATGCAACTTGTCGAGACAGCCGTTCGAATCATTGTACTATTTAGATAGTATCTATAAAAACCTTAGCCGCTGTTATCCGTAAAATTTCGGACAGCAACTCATACAAGCGTAATACAAGTCGTTATATTGATGATGTTTTTGAGATTTCTAATTATGACTGGAACATTCCATTGTTACGACACAAGCTCGTCTAGTTAATTGGGACTATCTTGTAAGTGATGAATTGTTTTGCGCAACTTAGTTATTGAATGGGGAGTTTGACTAAAATGTTTGAGAAGACAAATGATTACGTTTTTTTCATTTTCATTCAAATCTTACTAATATTATAAACGCGAAAGTTTGTAAGTATGGATTGATGGATGGATGGATGGATGGATGTTTGTTACACTTTCACGCAAAAATGGCTGAACGGATCTGACTGAAATTTGGCACAGGGATAGATTATAGTCCGGAATAACACATAGGCTACTTTTAACCCGGGAATTGGTTCCCATGGGTTGTGGGAACGGGATCAGAATTCTACGCGGACGGAGCCCCTGTTGCCCACAGCGAGTACTATTATAAAATTGTAAATAAGTTGTATCTGTGGAGAAATTTAAAAAACAAACATGGGTTTAAAAAAATGAAAGATTCTGAACACAAGTCTTGTCTGTTTGTTAGCGATGGACACTAAACTACTGATGGACTAAAAGTATTGAACGGCTTTTGATGCGGTTTTTTTTCTATAAGAAAGGTCTTGGTCAGATTTAAAATCTGCAGTATGTTATGCAATTGGTTAAGTAGAACTGGAGGTATGGCCGCTCAGACGGAGCCGTAGGCATCAGCTAGTATATACATATGTACCAGTTCTGATAGTTAGTAGTATCGAAACCATAAGAAATAAATGTGATACTTGAGTAGATTATAGTTTGACAGATACCGCTGTATCGCTTAACGACCTCCCTCCTGTTACCCCAGCAGAAGCAGGCCGGTACGGTGGGGCGACTAGCGCCCTTCCCCCAAACCGGTGCAAGACGAGGACACCGTGGTTCCCAAACCCGAGGGGGCCATCTCGAAACAGGGGAAGGACCAGGGTCAGTCGGGGTGCGAGGGATATGGTCTGTGGGCAACCTTACACCCCGGCGTCTTAAGACCCGAGACGGCGTGCGGTTTTAGTCGGTTCATGCCCGACATAACCGCCCCCGTTAGCCGGCGGGAGGGTATCCGATGGGATTTCCGCACGAAAAAAAAAGGTACCGCTGTATCACTCTCTAGAAATGTGCGGCGTACGAACGAGCCGTACAGCAGTGCCGGTCGAAGAATAGTGTCACAATTTTTTAAAGTTTAAGATACCTGGAGTCATTTGTAGCTATGTATTTAAAAACTGTAGTTGACACTACTGATAGTATTGTTTCTAATTAATTCAGTCACAAGGGAATTGTTTGTGGGAAACGAGTCAGATCACACAGAAAAAATCCCAGAGATCAACCAGTTTCAACACCTGACGGTATTGTTTCGAGGAAATAAGAGATTTTTAATGAAGACGTGTATATTTTAGAGCAATAGACTATTTAGTGTGACCCAGTAACATATTTAAAAAATATGAAATCTATATTATAATATTATTAATAGTATGATTATTGGGATCTGTCTCACATAGAGTTATAAAATATTAAGACATGTGTGTAAAAGATGTAAATTTGTTTAATAACAATCTTAAAAGGTGAAATAATTCTCACAACAACTATTAATTGAAACATCACATTGTTGTCGTAGCATGATGGCCACGGACAATGGTTTTTCTTTCTGCAAAATCGCTTTAGTTACTCCCAAGGAAATAGAATAACATCCAAACAAATATATGAGGCAATGACCATTCTTTCCCTTACTTAATGGTACATTCTCTCATTGTTTACTTCATACTTACGTAAAACGATGTAGGTAATGGTGTATGAATTGGTAATGAATCTTTCGGATACTAGGAAGTGAGTTTTTCATTGTATTGTTAGGTACAAAGGCAGTTTACTAAAACGACTCCTATGTCGGTTAACCGATAAATTTGTGATCGGGGCTCAGCTCGCGTTATTATATTCACATTTGTGTTCGCTTTGTCATTAGTACAGTATTCATAAATGTCATGGTCTACACGCATTGAACAGTATTCTGGTTACAAATACAAGTCACAACCATAGTTTCGTGTTCAAATCAGTAGGGTTATAAGCTTTAACAATAAATCATTAAGTGACCGTGTTTGGGTAATGCCAAATTTTATGCCAAATGAAATTCACATTACTTTGAACTATATTAAAAATTGCCCGCCTTGAAACAGTTTCAATGTTTCGTAACAATAAAACGATGTTAGGAAAATGTAGTTATGTGGCAATGTCATGGTCAAAGTGAGTCGTGCTCGGACACAATTTGTGCAGTCGTGATGCGCCACAAATGACTGATGCACTAACGCAACGGGCATTAGAGTAAAAGTAATGTCCCGCCTTTTTTTCTCTACATAGATTATCGTTTCTAGTCATGATGAACATAAGAAAATTACGGAAGACATTATGTTAAAAAATGGAGCAAAAACTGAAGAACGAAATCTAGTGGGTGATGTTTCTATAAATTTCTTTGTCTATAGGTTGAATTCGAACATTGACAAAACTTCAAGTATCCCTTGTTAGTTGTTGGATTACCAAACAGGTCATTTCTACCCAACATTAAGCGATGATCATCGACAAAGCAATTTAGATCATTATGTGGTGGGCAACCATGAAATTAATAGGCAAAATGTTACGATATCTTATTTCATAAACGCATCCATCTTGACGGAAATATTTACTGACGCCCGTTCGGTGTGTTTACATCGAACCAGTTTACCTTGCTTAACCATAATTTCGAATTTAAAATTCCTATTCCTATAGGTATAGAGACTATAATTCAGTTTTAATTTTGCTAGATGATAATTTTATAAATAACATACTTGATGCAAGAGGAAGTATAGGTTTGTAACATGTAATTAGATGCACCTATTGAATTGAGGTAAATTACAGTTATACGGATGAACTTATCAAAAGCAAAACCCGTTTTTATTATTATTACGTTAATTTGAAATTCTGTTACATATTCAATAAACTAATTAAGTTTCTTTAGAAGGGAATAATATAATTGTTAATACATATATGTTCTTTAATATGATATCAATCAATTAGCCTATTGCAGTCGCATTGTACGCCATAGCACCCGATCCTCCGCCTTGCATATCCATATCTTCAAATCGAAATACTTTCATCATCATAACAGCGTATGTCTATAATTTCATATTCAATAGGGGGAAGCAATTTCTACAGTTTTGTATTTTTATGTCGATTTGTGTTTGCATAAATAAATAAAATAAATAAAGTATTTGGAAAACAACTCGTTCGGAAATTATCTCGTGCGTCTAAATATTAACTAGGTTGTTTTGAGCCACTCCTCTACACATGGTTGTATTTTTCATCACTTTTATAACAAAGATTTATTACATTATAATGCCGCTAATCGGCCATTCAACTATACTTATAATAGTTTTACTGTTTCCTTAGCTGTACATAGTATATAGATACCATGTAAAATTCTTAATGGAATTACGAAAATATAACTCTATAAATTCTCAAAATGGAATGTACTAACATGTCTGTAACTAACATATTTTTAAAATTTTAATATCAAGTCTATAAGTTTCTCACTCGACATTAAAGCTTTTTTTTTGTATAAATAGCTGTAACGCGTTATTTGTAGCAGTTTAACTAATTACGGCCATAAAGTTTTTACACATTCTTGCATAACGGCTTTATTTAAATACTATAAGTGTGGTAATTTATAGATTTCTTTGTATTTGATATTAATTCAGTCATAGTAACTATGAGGGGTCTTTATGATTAGCAATTATTTTATTTGTACAGTTCAACAAAGGCCTCCTAGTTTTCAACAAACTAATAATTAAACAGGTAGGTATATCAGGTGAAAAATTATAGTTTTTTAATTAAATTTCCTCAGATGCTGTTATTACCTTAAATATTTTTTCTTGTTCCAGTGAGTATCCAGGTAACTTGACTATGTCTTGTCCGATAGCCGTCTCTTCGTTACTCGTCGCCGCTGTACTCTTGACAAACACGCTACTTTTAGAGTAGCGCCTGATGAGTATGTTACCGGCATCGTCCATTTTTATTTTGACACCCTGTTGACAAAATCAGAAGTCCAATTAAAATATTTGACATTTTATAATATAAGGTGTAGGATCAACTCAGATGTATTGAGGGTATAAATTTGCATCCATTCTTTTGCCTCAGTGTGGCAACGGTATTGAGTGCCACTGCAATCGGGATAAGTATCGTTCAATTTTTCTTTCAGGATATTCTACGTAGCAGTATGTAGTTTGAGATAAGGCCATTTAAAATAAATTTGGTGAAACATAAATGTTCATAACACCTCTATCTACTCCTCCGGGTTTATACAAACGTAAGTATATTTTTTTCTAAAAAAAAATTATAAAACTTTTACTTAAAATTTAATGATATCAGTTATTTAATCAATCCGGCCGCGGGAGTGGAAATGAACCATCAGAGTAATCTTGTCATCTAAATTATATGCATAATCAACTATAAAATATGTAAATGCGTAAATTATGAAATAACTTTATTAACATAACCGAAGACCTTTAGCACAAGGATGTAACTCCGCAAGTGACATACAAAGATAAAATCGACCGGATGCTTAGGAAGAACACATTAAGAGATGCAGAGCATGAATGAATATAAATGAGTGATAATTAAGTGATAATTAAGTGATTGAGTGATATCTAAAGTTTCGATAGGTAATGATGGAAGAGTCATAGTAGATATACAATAGTAAGTTATTTTATACAAAGGCAGAAGCTTGTATCTGTATCACATACATACAAACTGCGCATCTTGTGCGCGTATTCATGCATTCTTTAATTTTATTTTATTATCAAATACATACAAGTAAAAACTTAACATAAATGTACCCTATAGATTTTTTACCCTTCAGTAGAAGGTTGCGTGCGGTACAAGGTGATTCCAACTTCAGTACATCAAGAGTTTTAAGACAAATCATAATATCTATTCGCGAGATGATGTTATTGAATACATACTTGGAAAGAGAATACATGGTCCTGACTCTAACGAGAATATATTTGGAGAAAAGGGGAAAACAACATACAACCAAACATAGTGACAATTTCTATTCTGGGTAGATTGTATCTACTTCACAGAATAAAAAAAATGCATATATGACTTATTTTTTCATATAAAAGAATAAGAAAACCGGCACTTGTTTGGCATTTCTTACACGTAACCCGTAACTCTTTACACCTATGGTATTCTAGTCGTCTTATATTGTAGAAGGATTGCGTTTTTGATTTAAATGTTTTTTATTGTTATTAACCTTTAGACATTAAGTAACATAACTAATTATTATGATTAAAAAAATGCTTAGTATACTTTGAGCATTCTTTATAATTCAGCAATTAAGATTCAATCTCAAACATAATCTAATCTTCGATTTCTTTTGAAATTTGCAAACTTAAGTTCAAGTGTCAGGCAGTTCACTTGAATCTTCTGTTTCACACATATACCAAAGACTACATAATAGTAATACTACTACATATCTATACCATAATATGCAAAAGATTAAAACTCAAATATTTAAATTTCAATAATAAACTTTAGAAATTATAAACCAAAAACGTAATCACTCATTCCATGGTAATCCCTGTTTTTACTCGACAGATATCACAATTTACACCCTTATCTACATCAACAAGGTCAATAACATCAGACTTTATAGTTTTTACATCAACATACAAACCATGGTGATGGATGACGAGACAGAGGTGCTCAACAATACAATTGGAATCAATTTGACCTATGACATCATGACCTTAACCCTAACGCATGTCATACTATTGTTATAAATACTCGTATTAATCAAATACGCGGAAGAACTGACTTTGAGTATATTAAATATTACTAATAATTATTATGAATATTTGGGGATGGATTATTTTTTTGAATAGTTTATAAGCCGTCAATTAGTATAGTGGTGTGCAAGATCGAGGATTGGTAAAAGAAGTATTGGCTGCAGTAAGTAAAGTACTGATCGCCAATCTACCAATTTGTAGTAGTTGCGAGGTATAAGACTATGATAATGATGAATATTATACAGTGACAAGTGCAGAATTTAACAATTGACTGTGTTGTTAGTATCTACGGGTATGAAATATTAATACTTATTTTGTGGTACAAGTTCGGTTTGGACAGTACTATAAATAAAATGTCGTGTGTGATACAATTAATAGGTAACTCTCTTGAGGTTCCACCGCCTAGATTATATTAATTTGTCAACATAAAATTCAATGCAAGTTAAGTGCTCTTCTAATACAATGCAAGTCTTGAATCTTTAATTATGTGTCTAACCATGAGTACTGAATTTGATTGACATAATTTGAAAACTAAATAAATGAGTGTCTTTAATGTCTTCATATATAATGATTTTTTGTGACCGTTAACCTTTTATGCAACCTTGTCATTTGAAGAGATACTGAAATAGCTTTCGTTAGCACGTTACACACGAACAAAAGTTACATTGGAACGATACAATCTAGTGGAATATGTAATGAGTTTGATGCTTCCTTGTCTTGTAAACTTACTTATTTCAAAATATTTGATGTTATTTACATACTGTTATACTAGATGGACTTTATAAAAATTATCATAATCATTAAAGCGCAAGTCTTTTCAAAGCTTGCACTTTGAAATCTAGGGTCCAATTTTCTTCTCCTTCTGAGTGGTTTATATTGGCTGCTTTATATTGCCGTTTGACTTTCCAATCCCGTAAGGAAAGCCTGCGTCAGAGTCTCGTCCGTCTATCAGCAGCCGTATCTTGCAGCATCATGTGCAAGCAGCAGCAAGTGAGATTGACTTGGGCACCGAAGATCTCGGGCCCTATACACTACATATGTGTTTTATGAAAATATACACCTTCATAGATGACAAGCATATTTATACAATTGATACGCTTGGTTGGTGAGAGTCCATTAACTACGGTAACCACTTACCACCTAACAAACCGTAAACTTTTAAACATCTAAGTGAAATAAAAAATATAATGTGACTTGACTCTAACTGATCAATCAATCAATCAATGACTGATGTTAATTGTATTAAAATTGAAGATGTGTTTATGGTATTATATGAGGTTGCCGATATTTGGACTTTTACAACAAAAAGTTATAACCATGTTTACGGACATCTGCTTAATAACTGACTTTGATTTATTCGTGAATGACGTTTACAACAACGCAACTAAAATTATTTATTTGCTTGTGACGGAGTTTTTATATAATAGGTGTATTGATTAATTAAGGAACATTGATATAAAACTATTTTATATCGTGATTTATTTTGTAGTATTAATTATTATTTACATTGATTAATAAACATATTATGACAATGTGTATCCAGACCTACTTTAAGTAACCGACGCCTCTTAGTTTGGATGTTAGTCTGAAAGTTTCAGACAGATAAGGAGAATATTACAGATTTACCCAGAAATCAGAATTAGACCCAAGAAGCGTTAGCTTTACTTCGTAGAAGATAATCTTATTATCACATCCAAGATCGTGCGAACTGAAGGAGTAAAAGCCGGAAGATGGATGCTGGACTCCGAGGTGAGAGCTTCGGATGCAGCCGGACTAACACGAATTGATAACGACTAAGTATAGATTTAACAGAGATTTCTGCGTAAGTTCATTTTATTACAAACAAGTTTCCTTTCCTATAATTTTGAACATTTCACTATTTATATCTAATTTAGCATTCATCTAATATATGAAGCAATGCAATCTCATTTCCTTATTGTTTAACAAGTTTCCTTCATCCACTTATTCAATGAAGGCATACATTAACTACCTCATTACTAATTTAACCGGTAGTGGAAGTTGCATGTTGTTGGACGAAACGCATATGAATGTCGCGGTAGAACTGAATTCCTTCGGGCCAGTAGCCCGTAGAAATAATTCATTCAGTTACCAGTAGTTCAAAACATCAATGTTCTGTTTTCCTTGTGTGAGTAGATAGATAGATAAACAAATTAAACGTTTTAGAACAGGTGGATATTCTAGAAGAAAGCCATGTACTCGCAGAACACTTTTAAAAGAAAGAAGGACTCTTTGTTGGCTGTGCAGGGCGCGACGGCCGAGACGCACAAATTAATTAGTCATATATTATATTTGCTCAGCCTTTGCGTAGCGGTAGTGCATTCGACTGCTACGACAGGAGGCGGGGGTCCGATTCCTGCTCAGTGCAAAATATCTGTATGAATGAATATGTCTATTTGCATTGGTCTGGGTGTTTCTATGTATAATATGTATATATTTCCAAAAACAAGTATATGAGTATGTTTATCCGAATTCTGAAACCCATAACACAAGCTAGTTATACTATGCCTACTTTGGGTCTAGAAAGCGCTGTGTAGAATGTCGTAGAATATTTATTTATTTAGTTAGTCCCTATTTTTGCTCGGCAATTCCCATGCGCGAGCTTTCCCCCACTACATCGACTTTTTTCAAGATCTATACCTAGGTGAGTTAAGTGGTGCGTATATATTTATCTATTATCTTATTACCCACGAGGTCCAAGGGTGTGTCGAAATCAAGATAAACCATAGTAAATTGGTCCCCTACTTAATTTGAAGCTCAATTAGGCTGAATACAGATAGATCACAGCCTGACCTCACAGGAACGAATGATGTATTTCAAGAACATGTTAGATACGGGTAATAAAGCTAAGTAAAGCTACTGATCATTTTTCTCATTAGCTTCTGGCCTTACTCATGTTTATTACAAAATTGTTCGCTATGTGTATAATCAATCGTACTACAGACAATCATGGTTATTATATTGAGTGCGATTTTGTTTTGAAGGTAATTTATGGGCTGTAGCTATGCAAACAAATAAAATTAGATTTATTATTGGGTCAAATTGGATATACAATTTTAGGATTGGCATTTGATTGCGTATTCATAATTCAAGTGATTTACTTCTACATTTTTTCAGTTGTCGGGAATTGTGTGAAAATTTGCGATAGAAAAAAACAGTGTTATCCAAACCTTGGCCTTGTGTATAATACCTTGATGCTGCATCTTGTTTGTACATCAGAATTTTCGAGTCTATTAAAATAAAATAAATAAATATTCTACGACATCCTACACAGCGCTTTCTAGACCCAAAGTAAGCATAGTTTAACTAGCTTGTGTTATGGTTTCCAGAATGCGGATAAACATAATTATATTCTTTTTTTTTTTGGTAAATACATACATATTATACATAGAAACACCCAGACCAATGCAAATAGACATATTCATGCATACAAATATTTGCACTGAGCGGGAATCGAACCCGCGCCCCCTGTCGTAGCAGTCGAATGCACTACCGCTACGCCACAGAGGCCGTTTTGTTTAGTTATTGATTTTTTTTCTATCATGGTTATACCTATTTCATTTTCCGTATATTCAGTTGTATGCAGGAATTCTTGGTTGCTATACATATATTGTATCCTGATGTGATAGCTGAGTTTTTTTTAAAGTAATATCACATCAATCGGTTGTGCAGCGACACTAAGTGTGACTGCTTTGCATGTGATCCCGGACTATATTCCTGGATCAGGCTATTTTTTATTGGGTTTTTCTAGTAGAAAATTCTTAGTAGCAGTTCGAAAAATGACCAGTGAATCATAATAAGCTCATCGCCTTTGATGTGGTACCAAAAATAAATCTCAAAATATGGGTGTTAAAAACCTCTACCTGCCCCTTTGTGGATAAGCTTACCGACTCGAATACGGTCAAGTAGTTCAAAAGTTAAACGATTAGACGTCATAATAAACAATGAGTACCGTCTTTTCCCCTCCGATACCCCTCCGCCGGCCAGCGAGGGAGTTTATGTCGGGCTTGAACCGACTAAAACCGCACGCCGTCTCGGGTGTTAAGACACCGGGGTGTAAGGTGGCCGATAAGGTATTTCCCTCACTTCCCGACTGACCCAGGGCCATCTCCGGTTTCGAGATGGCCCCTCGGGGTTGAGAACCACGGTGTCCCCATCTTGTTGCTTGGGACGCTTGCTTTTATAGGCTTACTGTGAAGTTTTTTGTTATAGTTAAAACATTGTCATTTTAATCGTGAAAGTAACAATAATATAAAAAACATCTGGGTGAAATTTCCTGTTTTTTTTTTTCGCCGTTTTGTAAAAACAAACCTAGCTAGATCGATTTAACGCTACACAAACTCCCAGTATTCCAAATTTCATCAAAATCGTTGGAGTCGTTTCTGAGATTCTGATTATAAATATATATATATATATAAGAATTGCTCGTTTAAAGGTATTAGATATACGTAGTATTTATATGTCTAAATGTTAGGTGGTATATTAAACTTGAGTAGTCGCGGCTTTGAAATTAGCACTAGGCTTGGATTTCGCGCTAAGCTTTTATATTTTAACGCATGCTTTGTCCCATTAACGTATTATGACGATAATTTTATTATCAGGCATATATATGTGATCATTAATTATGACTATATTCTAATTATTTAAAAATTACTTTAGTCTCGCTTACTCAATTCTATCAATTACGTCATTCAGTTTATTTACATTCGTTCACCATAAATTGCGAAGTCGTTTCTGTATTTGCTCACTCGGTCGTGAACTCATCAAAGTTTTTAGTATGTGTGTCAGTATTCATTAAAGAAGGGTATATCAGTGTAATCTGGGTCTGTATTATTAGTATTGGTTCACGGTTACCAATTTGTCTATTTTTGGTAAAGGTTCATATATTTAGCATTTATGGATGTAACAGATTTATTATTTACATAACCTTGGTAGTCTTGTAATGCAGTGGCAGTTTACATTTATCCATGCGATCTCGAGATTCCGGACAAAATGTTATTGGGTTTTCTTATGCTAAGGCAATCCAATAAGTTATTAAAGGTAGTCGGGTAACGGGTTCGAACACAATTCAAGTTGTGGTTTTTATCTACTTTTTCTTAAATATTTGCATGTTTATACTTACTTGCCCTATGTGCCTTCTAACTTCTTCTGTTTTCTGATCCCTATGTGGGTTATCAAATCCGCAAAGACCAATCCTGTAAAAAAGAAAATTAACAATGTTAAATAAGTCATTGTGAACTATGATTACTTTATAATCGTAATTTTTTCCCATTTAAGGTCCATCCCTTCAAAGAGTCGGATTTATCACAAAAGATAATTATAATATATACATAACAATACAATAGCAAAATAGTTTCCAACAATCAACATGGATGCACAATTTAAAACGCAGCAGTTTAACGTGCTGGTACAAAACAACATAATTTGTATTCACAAGATGTAGACTACATTTTTTGCTGCGATGATTTTTGCATAGTTGGAATTTTGCCAACCTTATTTAGAATAACTTAGAATGTGAAAAACACAATTTTATTAACAACATTGTATTGTTTATCAGTCCTGGCAACCACAAGCAATTTATTTGCTTCAATATCGCTATTCATAATATTGATTTCTACGGTAGATAGCTTTGAAGATATTGCAATTTATTTATAAAACTAACTCATTTTTTATTGCATCTGGAACTAACCAAGCTAAATAATGTTCAATAATACATGTTTTCTTTCAAACGTTAAATTGTGAGTTCTGTGGGAACTTGTTTTAGATAACGACGTATGACGTCATGCTCCGTTATTGTAAACTAATTTACTTATAACCTTCCTCAAGAACTGTGCTCTCAGGTGAATATTTTTTTAAATCCTACTGGCAGTTCCAAAGCTTAGCGCCTTAAAACAGAAAAGAAAGATTACACTTGTTCAATAAATTATCACATTAGATAAATAATGTAGTCTAATTCAATGTTTGGTTCTCATGTGTCGAATTAAATAATGACAACATAGGAATTTGTTCTTCATTTGTATTTTGTTACCGTACAATCGGAATATCGTTTTCTCAAAACCGTTCCTTGGCATTGCCCTGAGAATACCCACATTGCTTGCTTATTGGTATTCAAGTTTGTCTTCAAGGTCTGGCTTTGTTTACTGATCGGGGATTTCTATTTGATCCATGGTTCTTTGTATATATAGTTTCTATTCAATGGGAGAAATTATTAAGCTTCATGGTTGTTTGAACGAGGGTGACCACAGTGTGTTAAACGTGAATTTATATTCAGTTACTTGACGTAGAAAGTGAAAGATAGCAATGTCTTTGATCGCTTATGCAAAATTCTCGCTTAAGAATGAATCGGAATGTGTTGAGGTATTTTTGTTGAGATCTTTCTTGTTTTAAAATGGTTTAGAGTTTTGATTTACTAGCTACGTTAATAAATTTTAATTTTTATAGCGTGCATGAAGTCACGATTTATTTCAGTTTCTGATAAATTTATTGTCGTCGTTTTTATGTGTATTTTATATATTTTTTTGTAGATTCCTGCCTTTTGTATTCATATTGTACATTGACGATGACTGTAGGTGATAATTTAATGGAACACAAAGACATGGTGCGTGCCGTAATACCTTATTATTTTTCAATCACCGTATATTTTTATTTGACCTTTGCGGCAAGGCATGCTTTGTGGAAAGCAATGTGGGTCAAGTGTCTTTGTTAAGTGATATATTACTAAGTGGTGCCTGGCGCGTTAGAAATATGATTATGCTCTTTTTTGTTATTATGTACCTAGTTAAAATTAATAACGAACGAATGAAGTGGCTTGTTTATTTAATTCACTTAAGTATGAATAGATCACGAATGTATTATTTGAGCAATCAGTAATACATACATAAGTGTTTCATTCTATTAAGCATAACCCCTCGTTTGTCCCATTTATTTCTTAAAGTGAAATTGTGAAGTTTGAAACTTTTGAAGATTTGAAGAATTGTGAAAACAGTGAAGTTGATCGTAACTTAGAAACGTGGAAAAGATTAATCAATCAATAAGCCTATTGTAGTCCACTGCTGGACATAGGCCTCTACCAATGTTCGTTTGATCCTATAATATACCATCCCATATCTTTTTAGTTGGCCGGTAACCCTGGGGTTATCCTTTCGAGGGCTTACCTGGGGTGCCCGGCAATGGACACGTTTGGAGGACACCGTGTGGTTTTAGTCGGTCCGATTCCGACAAGCCCACCAAATCGTCGCCACCGATGGGGTAAAGCCCGTGGGGTTTCCACACTCTAAAAAAAGACCAAACCACGAATCTGCCAATGGAACGTTGAACTCTTACGTTCGACGTGGTTTCCTATTTTGTATTAACCTGATTGACCAGCAGTTTTATATGTAATTATTTTTACAGTGAAATTAAATTTCTAGGGTTGCCTCATAATTTGGAAGTAAAACTCCAATGCCTTTCCGTATTATCAGAAACGACATAAAATTTCAATTTATTTCCACAGTTTAAAAAAAGAAAATGTCTGGTGTAACTGCAGGGCAATTTACAGAAAATAAATATTTATAAGACTGACATAATGCACTTGTATAAATTTGCAGTCTACTCCATATTAACACAGAAGGTAAACCTAGCTAATATTCGGTGTGAATCTCGTACAAGGTAATACATTACTTTCAATTCTAACCTATCGCGATTGAATTACGAGTATTTAAAACCTTCAACCTATGTCAAATGTTTCAATGAACCGTAGCTACTTCTAAACACAATCTGTGAGTTTTTCTCTGGTCCACACCGATACCCATGTTCCATAATATGATTTTCAATTAACAGCTAATAACAAATCGGTCGTCGAACCAGTCGAGCAGACGGTTGTCGAGCAGTGAGCGGTAACCTTGCGCGAGCGCGTGCCCAGTCACCGAGCACTGTCATTTCTCGCGCTTACATGTCACTCTGACATTTGATTAGTCTTTTGCACCTGCGTTATGAATTTGTACGGCATATTCCACGTTATTCGCCTGGGTGATATCACCTAGGTGAACAAAGTGGAATTGATTAGTCTACTTTGATCACCTCGGAAATAAATCACTTGGGTGATATCACCCAGATTAACAAAGTGGAATTGATTAGTCTACTTTGATCACCTCGGAAATAAATCACCTGAATATAATTTTTCAACCGACCATCTAATCGATTTATAGTACAAAGATTGTTTAACGTCGGTAATTTATTGACACACCTAAAATTTAACAACGGAACCCTTATTTATAGATTCGTCATGTCTGTCTGTCTGTCCGTCCGTATTTCACAGCCACTTTTTTCCGAAACTATAAGAACTATGCTGTTGAAACTTGGTAAGTAAATGTATTCTGTGGACCGCATTAAGATTTTCACACAAAAATAGAAAAAAACAATTAATTTTGGAGGCTATACTTAGAACTGAAACTCAAAAATTTTATTTTCCTCAAACCCATACATGTAGGGTATCTATGGATAGGTCTTCAAAAATTATATTGAGGTTTCTAATATCATTTTTCTCTAAACTGTATAGTTTGCGCGAGAGACACTTCCAAAGTGGTAAAATGTGCCCCCCCCCCCCTGTAACATCTAAAATAAGAGAATGATAAAACTAAAGAAAATATATGATGTACATTAACCATGTAAACTGAAAACCACTGAAAACCACCACTGAAAATTGGTTTGAACGAGATCTAGTAAGTAGTTTTTTTTAATACGTCATAAATCGTAAACCGCAATTCATTCAATCAACTCATATTTAAATTTAAAAAAAGCATTATTATGATACTTGCTGCTACGGAACCCTTCATGGGCGAGTCCGACTCGCACTTGGCCGCTTTTTATACAAAATTGGTAGATGTGAAATATGTATTACAGAACTTCATCTTATTATTTATCCACTTGAATCTTCATATTACGTAGATAATACTTAACTCATCTCATCATTAAATCTCTTCACAGCTATACTTACACACCACATATTAGATTCAGTATTAAGGACATTCGTGACTGAAGTCAAGGGTATGTCAATTGTTTTAATGAAATGGTATCTACCGCTGATACTGTTCCTTCATCTAATTCAATTATATATTATTTCAACAGTCACGAATTATTTGAAGTAGAATTTGGTATGTCGAGTGATTATAATGAGGAATAAATATAATTTACAAAACAAAGTTGTGTACTTGTAGACAAACAGAATGAAGATAGCGAACAATCATTAGGAGGGTAGAGGGAGGTGTACCAATTTTTTTTTTAACCTTTTTTTAACTTATATATTATAGGTAGCATAGGGTTCTTTACTATGTATAGCCATGAAACTTGTAAAAAAATACTGCTGTCTATGGAGAGAGCAAGACGCCAAATAATGACGCGAGATCGAATAACACTTGCTCGAAAACGTTTACTCGATAGTAGTTGAAGTCGATAAATTAGTCAGTAATAACTCCTCTATCAGTTTTTTTTAAATTATATAATATGAGTTTTTATTGAAATTATAAGTGAAAAGTTTCAAGTATTGTAGAAAATTACAGTTGCAAAACAAATCAACAATTTTTTTTCTCATGGTAATCCTTTGCGTACAATCAAATACGATAATGATGATGGATAAAGTCGTGCAGATGGTATAATTTTATGTAGCTGTGACATATTCGGAAAAATTGCAAAGTTTAATATGTTTTTTGCAATCTTTTAACTCAATAAAGTCAAATAAATAAATTACTACGTAGATACATTACAGAAGGAACAAAAAATCTAAATATGGATATGGTTACAACAATAAAATTTGAACACTAAAATCACAAACTAGAATCTGTGTCATTTCCAGTAGGGCGAGTTCATGACTGATTCGTATTCATAATTGTTTAGGTAAGGGTAAGGGTAATTATGGCGATGGATGGATTTGAGATGACAGAATAGGGCAGAGGCCCTGAGAGACGAGGTGACTTTATATTAGCGATAACGCTAAGTGGAAACTGTCAGTAATGTATGAGATTTATATAATCATTAATGTGACTACAAAAATTTAATGAAATTTAACCGAGATTCTATCGCGATATCTATCAATGTAAAATATAAAATAACATCAAATAAATCGCGATAGAATCCGTTGAAAATAGTTTTATTTCAATGAGTCTGTGTAACTCGAAATAGATGATTTATTACATTATTAATGGAATTTATTTGATAACGAAGAAAAACAGAGCCTGTAGACTAAGTGATATTTTACTAATGTGATATAGTGTGACATGTCAACAAATAATGTCACTCCAATAAACCCTGGGGTTATCCTTTCGAGGGCTTACCCGGCAATGGACACTTGGGGAGGACACCGTGTGGTTTTAGTCGGTCCGATTCCGACACGTCCACCCCATCGTTGGCACCGATGGGATGAAGCCCGTGGGGGTTTCCAGAAGTTAAAAGAAAAAAAACTCCCATAAATTTCGGACCTGACCTGACGGTTCGCTTCGAAGCGATTCCGCTAATAGAATAGAATAAATAATAAGAAATAGAATACGTTTTGTCTACAGGCCTAGATATCGTTTAGATCTTCTTCTTGAACGTTGTTTCCAAAGCTTGCAGTTAAGAGCCCGGGGTCATCTCGGCCTCTGTGGCGTAGCGGTAGTGCATTCGACTGCTACGACAGTGGGCGCAGGTTCGATTCTCGCTCAGTGCAAATATTTGTATGCATGAATATGTCTATTATCATTGGTCTGAGTGTTTCTATGTATAATATGTATGTATGTAGAAAAAAAAAGTATATAAGTATGTTTATCCGCCTTCTGGAACCCATAACACAAGCTAGTTAAACTATGCTTACTTTGGGTCTAGAAAGCGCTATGTAGAATGTCGTAGAATATTTATTATTATTTATCCTTCCACAATTTGATTTATATTGGCAGTGGGTGCAATTACCGTAGGACCTCTGAAACTCGAGAGGAAAGCCAGCGCCTGAACCTTGTCAGTCAATCACCAAGTATACCGGTATACAGGGTAGGTTAACTTGAACCCCATATACTCAAATATTGTTTAGATACAAGTAGATAAATTTTTTAAATTGCTTACATATTAAAAAAAACTAAGCAAGAAAACTTTTGTCGCCAAGATCCTAATACAGGTTATACTACTTAGATAATAATATTACTCATTTGTTTTCCATTTTATATGTTTTATTGGTTTAATGGTTTCTGGTATTCTATGACCTCGATAGAAATCCTTAAGAAGAACAGTAAAAGTTGACTAGAACCAGTACTATTAATTATACGACAAACGAGTAAGCGATTTCCTGATTTTTCTTCAATACAATTGGTATTGAGAAAGTTAACCATGGCCATCAAGTTCATAGTGTAAGGTCAGAAGCGACGGAATTACGCTTCAATACTCCATGAAAGTTGAAGAACAGCTATTGTTAACTCACAATACGTTTTGGTACAGTTAAGTGAGGCGAAATAGAAATATTACCAGTATAAATGATTCATGTAGCACTTTGGAGCCCGAGGTCCTCTCTTGTACCCCACGTTTTCCATTAATGGGTATAAATTATTACCAAACCGAAAACTAATAAAAAATACGGAAAGGTGAGTTTTTGATCACAGAAAGCAAAAAAATTGCTCCATTCGAGCACCAATCTCGGTTGCAACTAAAGCTTGCACTTTGTAGTTCGGGGTTCACCTTGTTGACGATAGTCACCCCCCAATCCCGAAAGGAAAGCCTGCGCGAGAGCATCATTCGTACACTAGCATGCAGTTGAGGCTGACCAGAGCCCCGCAGTTTTTGGGAGGGCCCCATACACTCAAGTTTCCCCGCCCGCGATGAATTCTGATCCCGTTCCCGCTTCCTATGGGAACCTATTCCAGGGATAAAAAGAATGTGCCTACGTGTTATTCCAGACTATAATCTATCGCTGTACCAAATTTCAGCCAGGTCCCTTCAGCCGTTTTTGCGTGAAAGAGTAATAAACAGCCATACATTCATACATGTAGGGTAGTAGGACAAAACTTAATTGCTAGAAATGCATATCAAATTATTAAATAACTTATTTGTTTCGTTTAAAACCTGTTCTTTGAACAACAAAGTCATATGATAAGTGAAACTCTGCAGTCACACTAGAAAGCAAGGTTACTTTATTAATTGAAATTTAATATGTTAAGTAGAATATTGTCAAGTAACTTCAAAAGAAATGTATACCGTCGTTGATCAGAATATATGATATAAGCCCTCTAGTGTCGTCAACTATCTTGCATAAGAATAATATATATCGATAAATTATATAGGCAGCTGAAAAAAAAATCTCAATGCATTTAGGGATGAAAATTGAAAGAAAATAAAAACAATTGTTGATAAAAATCGATAAATAAATAAAGAAAATAAATGATCATAAATTGGGAGCGTTCATGCCAAGTTTTTCTATAAATATTCGTAGCAACCAAGTTTTTACGGTGTAAACGCGGAACTGTATTGGATATCAAGCAAAAAATATCGTGATCAATTATTTATAGAAAAGTTTTTAGATTATATAGATGGAATTGGTTTTTGTATTTAAGAACTATGGTTATCTTATCTGGCAGACAATAAAATATTAGTTTTAAACTAATGTGTTATGGAGCCTGATTATTGTGTTTTTGTGGTAGTTATAATCTGATGCGTTATCTATATCACAAAAACATACTTTTTACGAAGTTGACTTTTTATAACTTCAATAAGATTCTTGGGGCACCGAGCACTTACTGATTTATACTTAGACGAGGCTCTAGTTCACGCTATCCTCAAGAATTTGGGAGGTCAAGACAGATGTCTGTTCCGTAAAAGCCAAAATAAACCAAATAATGGAGTTGTAGGAGAGCGGATCCCGGGGTCCAAGGTGCAAACTTTGGATGCAACCGGAATTGGCGCTCAGATGAAGGAGAAGAGTGTATATACAGACATACTTGCTAGAGGGCCCTTCTAATTTAATATCTCAACTTATTTATTTTCAGCACATGAATAAAAATCTTTGTTATTTTGTTAACTAGCTGGTACCCGCGGTTACACCCACGTGGATATCGGTTATAAATTCAACCTTGATGATTTTATTTTTGGTGATATCTCCGGTTCAACTCAACTAATTAATTAAACATAGGCAGTGACCAAGACCTTTTTGATAAAAAAAAACCGCGTGTAGTTTTAACAAGTTTTAGCTAAAAGAAAAAAATGGGTTCAGCATCGATATTTAACATAACCCAAGTTCTTCAATATACAGAAAAGAATAATTCACAATTTTATAATAGTATACATGTTATGTAAATAAAGCACAATCAGATAAAGAAACATCACCTTGTAAATGCCACGAATCCGTCGATATCGATAAAGAAATTTAGCTAGTGTCGTAGCACTTTCGTTCACGGAAACAGCACGAGCGCAGTTTTATTGAAAGTAAAAGCAGATTGGTAAATACCGGATTTACCTACTTATACATAGTTTATATACGATTTGAAAACGATACGTTACTGGCAACTTTTATTTTTACCACAGAGATGTAACACGATCATTACTTTACTTTCATAAGCTTGGTTTGATATGTTTTAATTATACTAATATTAACTTTTAGAGCTGACACGTCCACGTCCTGTGTTTCTGTCCATAGGCTATGTTTATAATTTATGATTAACCGAACGCTAATCCTGGTATAATATTCTAATACAGAAAATGTTAACAACTATGTCTATTTGGGAAAGCAACTATCATTTAACAATTCCACTAACGCAGAAAGAAAATAACAAGAAGAATCAACTTAGCTTGGAAGAAATTTTGGTCAATGAAATGAATTTACATATGAGAAGGTTATATTTGATACATGTCTCCTACCATGTCTACTATACGGTTGCCAAACCTGGGTATTTAATAATGAAATCAAACATAAAATCGAAGGCACTCAAAGAATAATGGAAAGGAGTATATTAAAGATTAGGAAAATACACAAAGCGAAGAGTGAAACCAGAACCACAAAAAACATAGTTTATAGATGCACTTACACAAACACTCACGCTGAAATGGGCTACACATATTTCACGTTATTCGGATAGAAACTACACGGTGCAAAGGAGCAAATGGTAAAAGGAAGGTTGGTAGACTTATAAAACGGTGGCTGATGATATAGTACAGACAGCTGAAAGCAACTGGATTAAGGTGGCCAAGGACAGGGAGTCATGGTAAAGGCTGGAGGATACCTATACCCAAAAAGGGATCCATATTTCACACAATAAAATAATAAACCTAACCTAACCTTTTTTTTTTTTTTTTTTTTATCGTGCGGAAATCCCTTCGGATACCCCCCCGCCGGCCAGCGGGGGCGGTTATGTCGGGCTTGCACCGACTAAAACCGCACGCCGTCTCGGGTCTTCAGACGCCGGGGTGTAAGGTTACCCATAGAGCATATCCCTCGCACCCCGGCTGACCGTTGGAGGATGAGCGATGCTGTTAGTGGTGGGATGGCCCAGCATCCCACCACTAACAGCATCGCTCATCCTGTCCCCTCTGAAAGCAGAGGAGTACGGAGAGCGATGTGTTCCCGCCACGTTGGGTATTGGCCGACGATCAATGCCAACCCTATGAAGGGGTGAAGGGGAAGCCATTGACCGCCGCCCAGGGTGTACCGGCCGCTCCGATTCCGTTCCCCCCGGACTGCAGCGGGATCGGAATCGGAGCGACACTCGAGGAGGTTACCCAACACACACCCCAACCTAACCTAACCTAAACATAAGTTTTATTTTTACGTGCAGAAATCCCATCGGACTCCCGTCGGCCAGCGGGGGTGGTTATGTCGTGAATCGACTAAAACCGCACGGTGTCCTCCCCAAGTGTAAGCTACTATATTTTAACTGTCATTTTTACTAACATCTGAAATGTATCTTGGAAATATGGAATAAAGAGGCTTTAATATTATTATTTATTATAATCCTGGTTGCATCAAACGGTTGCCCTTTTGAGAGGAGCTCGGGATCTGCATTCCTATGTCTCCCTCCCATAATAAGGGTTAATTCTGAGAGGACAACCTGCGCCAGAGCCTCGCACTTTTTATTATAGCAGAGCAAAATTATTAATCACTTTTGGATGCGACAAACACACTACGGTGCTAACCTACTAACTTTGCTGAGAATGACCGTGAATTACATTTTTTTTAAATATTTTTATTTCTTATACGCGGCATAGCCGTGGTGGTGTGTCGTGGCGTTATTGGTGGCTGAACTCCTCCGTATCCACTCGCGCGATCTTGACCAAATTTACCACGGTGATAGTTTGGACACTGAGGAGTGTTTTGAAGCGAGATGGTTCATGTCCGATGTATACCATTGAGGTAATAATCACCGAAAAACAGTTTCACGAACGCGCGGCCTTAGCTAAGCGCGCGACCTAAGATGTTTTATTTTCAAGTAAGAGTCCTGCTCAGTCAGCTCAATTTATTTCAGTTGCACCCTGCACTGAATTTCTAGTTATAGAATCTACTGCATATAGACACAGGCCTAGTAGGGTATATTATATTAAATGGCCTATTTATACTAAATGACAGATCTTGTAGGCAATAGGTTGCCTACAAGATCTGTCATTTAGTATACGGTTACAATATATTTAATTATTTTTTTACTCTAATTACACGCCATGTCTATTGATCGGTATTCATTTCCGCGACTGTCGATCGAGGTTGATAGGCAAATACCGGTCATGTGTAATTACTACTAGGCAATTAATAACATCTAACGTCTATATAGATATGGCATTGCCAAGTGTAACTGATAGTAAAAGTAATTAAATTATGAAATTTTGTAATTTTGAAACCTGAACAATAATATTTAAGACGGAGGCGTGCCGTGTGTCTTCTACACACACCTGCCAACTCACCGAAGCGGTATCCAACCCGACCCCTTAGGCGATGCCGCGATGGCGGCTAAAGTCCGTCGGTAACCCTGGGGTTGTCCTTTCGACCGCGCACCCGGTAATGGACACGTGAGGAGGACACCGTGTGGTTTTAGTCGGTTGGATTTCGACACATCCATCTCATCGTTGATACCGATATGGAGGAGCCCGTGGGGTATTCCATACGCAAAAAAACCGGCCAAGTGCGAGTCGGACTCGCACACCGAGGGTTCCGTAAAATATTTTTTATTATATGGTGTAACTAAAAATTTACGGTTTTCGCAATTTTTCCTTTATCTGTACTATAAGACGTTACTTCGTACCAAATTTCAAGATTCTAAGTTCACGGAAAGTGCCCTGTAGGTTTTGATTCCCGTGCGAGTTTCGAAAATTTGCGGAAATTTGTGGCATAAACTGTTGTATCTTTTGATTGCTTTGGCTTAGAAGTTTGATTTTATCACAGTTCAAAGGGACAGTAGACCTGAGTATTAGATATAAATTTCAGTTTGATACCTTCACGCGTTCCTGAGAAAAACGGCCTTGACAGACGGTAGGACGGACAACGAAGTGATTCTATACGGGTTCCGTTTTTCCTTTTGAGGTACGGAACCCTAAAAAAGGATCTGGTTAGTCAGTTAGCTATCAACATTCGCGGAAACGAATACGGACCGTAATCTTCTCATATTATGCCACAAAAAATTAAGGACACTACGGTGCCTTCAAGCGTTACGGCTAATTAGCACTTACAATATCGGTTACACAATGCTATATTTGTTAATATCTTTGTACACATACAAAAGGTCAGACCCATTCACTTATACAAAAAATATGGGATGATATTCATTTGCGAATTATCTATCTGTCTATACTTCTATAAGATTGTGAATTTGTTGTGAACGAATCTGAAACAATGTTTTTTTTCGAATTTTATTTTGTCTGTTTATAGGTTTGTTTCTTCGCGATGGACACAAAAACTGCTTAACGGATTTTGATGCGGTTCTTGCTATTAAAAAAGTCTTGGTTAGACTTAAAATCAGCCGTATGTTTGATTGCCAATGATAGAGTAGAACCGGAGATATGACCAAAAAGCGATAACCAACCTGTTTGCGGGCGGAGACGCGGGCATCACCTAGTAATAGACATAACATTACATACATAACATAAACTATATCCCTGAAGGGGTAGGCAGAGATGCTAGCACCCACATTTCACCAGTTTATGTTTAGATCCCAATATAATAGGTGGCGAGCCTATTGTCATTAACCGGGCACTTATAAACCTGCGATAAATACACACATAACTTCGAAAAGCATCGAAAAGGCATTGGTGTGTGCCATGGTAAAACCTGGGATCGAACCCGAGACCTCGTCTCAGCAGTCCATTACCCATACCACTAGGCTACCGCGGTTTTTTTTTTAGTAATAGACTAACTGATAAAACCTTACCTTGTGTAGTGGAATGTGAGAAGTGTATCTAAGGTTATTGAGTATTTAAGAGTATGTATATTATTAAATTATTTTATGAAAATAGGTGGTCTAATTGCAAATTAATTGTACATGAGTGGGTAAATTTAAGTGCTAAAAATACTTTCCTTTTTGTAGTTGCTTATTTGATGTGTGAAAGAATAATAATATTGGTTACTAGTGTTTGGTCGACATTGAATCAGAAGTGTTGAAATTTTCGATAAATTTAATTAAAACACGAGCTGAGAAAACAAACACTACTTATCTGTTTACACGTTACAGTTATTAAACTAAAAAAAGAAAATAGTCAGTTGAATGAAAAAGTTAAACAAGTAACTGCACTGTTTTGTCACAAATTTTGTTGCCTAGCTTAAGAAAGGCTCGATTGATTTCAATGAATATTTTTTTTTGTCTGTAATCTGCCGAGCATCAAATAAGTTTAGGAAATCCACGAGTCACTGGGTGACGCCGAGCCGAGAGAGATTTTACAAAGAAAAATAAAATATCTGAACCTGAACATACAATCAATGTGATTTAACCTCATTAGATTTTAATCCATAAATACGATTTGAATGATTGTTGTAATTATTTTGCTATTCTATTAGATAATACTGAAGTACGTTTTTCTAGTATTTCGTAAGTGCATATGTGTAAAAAAACTTGCAGAAAAAGAAATAATTCTGAATGGAAAATAAGTGATTCACCATGAATGGTAATATCAATAGCTTCTCTATATTCTTAAGTAAACTACTTGTTTGTAGCTTGTCTCATTCACTTGCCGCCGTTTCTATGGCGGTTTGTAGCAATACCCTTTCATGGTGTCTGGTGTAAAATATGTTCGTTGAGTTAGATTTAATATCTTTGAAACATGCCGCGATTATGTTAAATGTTGTATACATATTTTAATGTCAGAAACTTAGTTAAGTTATAACTGCGAGTACTTCAATAGCTACTGTACGCTTGTTTCGGATACGATTGCCGGGTCATGTTAAGATTTGAGTTTTCTAGTTCAAAATGGTCAGTATCAGTGTGGAGTGTGTAAAATGCCTGCTTGACTACAATAGGCAGACCAACATATAACTGGTTAACCGGGAGAGGTTTAGAAATAACCCGGCCCGCCGAGCCCGCAACTTGCTCGCCGCGCGTCGCAGGCGACTCAGGCGCCGGAGGTCGCTTAACGACCTCCGTCCTCCATGAGCGCAGGCCTGGGGGTGGCAGGTGAGGCTGCCTGTCACCCCAGCAGAAGCAGGCCGGGACGGTGGGGCACTCGACATTGTATGCCCTTTTTTTTTTACGTGTGGAAATCCCTTCGGATACCACCCCGCCGGCTAGCGGGGGCAGTTATGTCGTGCATGAACCGACTAAAACCGCACGGTATCCTGCCCAAGTGTCCATTGCCGGGCACCCCGGGTAAGCCCTCGAAAGGATAACCCCAGGGTTACCGACGGACCTTGGCCGCCAGCGCGGCCTCGCCTGGTGGGGTCGGGTCTTATCCCGCGTTGGTGAGTAGGCAGGCGTGTCGTGTGTGTTTTACACACACGACACGTCTCCGACGCGGCCTGCTTCTGTAAGGACGGCGAGTCGGCCAACTGCCGTCCTCAGGCCCCGATCATGGAGGTCGGTAGTCCTGGGCATAGACGAGTCGCTGCGGAACTCGGGGAGCAGGGTTCTCTCCCGCTCTCTCTCCGCCGTCTCTTTCGCGCGCATAACCTGCTCGCAGAAAGAGGCGGCGGCGTGCCACTTGCTTCTGTCGGAGACCACGGCCCTCACCACCATGGTCTCTCCACTCCACCAACTTGTGGAGTGCCGTGTCTTCGCCAGGATCCTCGCAGTGCTGGCACTGCGGCGTTGTCTCCTGGTGGACATTGTCTGCCCTACTGTACTTTTACGATATAATAAAAACTGACGATCGGTCAATGCATTTCTCATTCTAAACCCACAGCTAAGCCATTAATATTCATGTGAGTGATAGAGGCACGTTTTCCCAATATGATTAGAGCTGGGAAGTAGGTTCTACCTTCTCACTAAATATCTATATAATATACTCTCCATCAGGTGAACCGTGTGCTTGCAGGCTTGCTCAGCAGTTTTCAAATAAAATCAACATTAAATTAATTCTTAAAAAAAAAATTCAAAACTATTGTTCTAGAAATTTTGGCTTTCATATTGTTTTTCTGAATTTTGAAATCGCCCAGTCGCCCCGGGCACACACCTCTGACTTTTCGTGGTAATGTGTGCATTAATAAATGTTAATTATCGCTCGCTTAATAATGTGCCCGGTAGATGGCAATAGGCTCGCCCCCTATTACATTGGGACCTTAACATAACTGGCGAATCGTGGGTGTGTAATACACCTCTGCCTACCCCTTCGGGGATACAGGCGTGAAGTTATGTTATGTTATGAATTTTGAAATGTGCCACTACGATCTAAGCGAGGCTTTTGTCTACAAAACATTGAACTCATCTTTAAACTACATAGTGTTTAAATGTTGCTTGAAACTATTGCGATGCTAGTTAGAACTTATTGTAAGTATAAATTAGTGCGAAACCTGATCAACAGCTTTCAAAGCCACATTATTGAATTCAAGTAATAAAAGAGAAATGTTAGAGTACAATTAAAATTACATTAAATTTCTCTTTTAGCATTGCAATTAAAGGTACAGTATTTGTAGAGAAAGAAATATTGTGTATTTGTGAAATAAAATGTGAGACCAATCTTTTGTGTCAATAACATTACTTGCCGAGGCAAATGAAGCGTCCAGCGATCGCTTCTCAAACTTCCTGTAGGTTAGAGTTGAATTCATACATTACCCGTTCAAGAAAATTCTAATATTTGACAGTGCTAGTCCATTATCACTTCCTTAGTCCATTATCACTTCGTTAGTCCAACATCACTCTCACCCAAAGCGTTACTTATCGACACGTCTCTTTACAAATTAAAATATTGCAATTTACTTTAATTAGCTTCAACATAATTCCTAGTCTTATCGCTATACTTACGAAAAGTTATTATTTCAATCTTTATTATACGTATGAATGTTAAATTTATAGTCTGCAGCATTATTTTTTTTAAATTATTAACGTAGTGTAAGTGTTACCTCAACTTTCGAGAATAATACACCAATATACGTTTCTAGCACTGGACGTATTACAAAGTACAGTTTATTGGCATTCTGTACTATTCTTTGCCCTCCACTAATCCACTCTTACGCATCATAAAGATGTTCGTTGTAGGTCAACATTGTCTATTAAACAACAATAGGGCTTGTGATGTGATCCATGGAGTGTATTCGTTCTGTGCCAAGGACTGAGACAATCGGATGCGCAAACGCCGCTCTGTCACCTTGTTCGAAAGTGGTTCTTTCTAATATAATATATATCTTAAGAAAACAGTTTAAGATTCAAAATCGTAAATATCGGTAAACAAAGTACGACACAGAATAAATGCTTCCGTTGTAAAGCTTTCTGTATTAACAGTGAAATATCGACAATTGATTACATGCTATGCGTAAAATCAATTGATTACGCCATGAATCACTTTCTTTTTAACATTATTCGTCGCATTAAGAATGCTCTATTTATTATCTGTCACAATTTAATTGGGAGCAATGTCAATATTTCTACTTTCTTTTTCTTTTAATTCATTAGTTTGATTGTTATTGTCTGTTTCATTTTATCGTTTTATTCTTATTACCATGTAAATAAGGTGGTTGTTATTGGTTTTTTTTTCAGTGAGATCCGTTTTACGTAAAAAGTAGGTACTTATACATCTTAGTCCTTTTAAAAATTTGGGACGCTTTATCCATTGTGCGATAGTCTTTATCTAAACTTTAAATATCATGAAACACACTTCCGTACTAACTAAATAACACCATTAATACGATTAGAGTGGCTGTTTTGTAACAAAACTGATCTAGTGCAAATAGCTAAGTGGTTGCGAGCGTGCCATAGGCTATTGCTCAATCACCTTGGGTTGCAGTCTTTATACCTTCCTGTTTAAGGTTTGCCAGAGAAATACTTTTACTTATAACCAACTACCAAGTTTATTATAATTATGCGTAGGCGTAATAAAGTGACTTTAAGTTTTGTACCGTGCAATTAATGAAACAGAAGCGATAAGGTATACCAATTTGTCTTTACTTTTCTTATCACTCAAAAAAAAACTCATTACGTATTTTATAATTAATATATCGGTTTTATTTACTACCATATGTGTGTAATTATTTTAATATGTTACAGATGAGTAATATAAAAAGAGGCGTTGTCAGAATAAAAAGCAAAATAGTTGGTAGTGTGATTGAGTAGACATAGGACAGGACATCAATTTCGGATTATTTGTGGATTTCCCGTGTGTGTGGGTATGTAAAGACATCGATGAGCTATAAAGAATACATGGGAATTCCATGAATATATTACCTTAACACATTGTTTTATTTCTGCATTTTCTTGATAATCTTATTAGCGTTCTTCTTTCTCAATCACTAGAAATAGCTTTATTATAAGGGTAATTCTGACAGAAATTCTGTCACAGAATACCAAAACCAAATGCCTCAATTACGTTGTGAAATATCTATGCAAGTATTCACTTTTAGAACTTAATCTTATTCATCAATCCTGTAGTTGACATTAGCCGAGATTATTCCGTGAGTAATGCTACAATAATTCATTGTTTCTTACCAAACAGTCAGCGATCTAGCATTTGGCACGGCTTGGTACTAAAGTTCAGGACAGGCATAAATTATGCGTATTGCACCCAGTTATTTCATGATTTACCGTATCTGGGCGTTTTGATGAAATAAATAGCATTTGTAGGCTTCCTACTGTGGTAAAGGTTGAAGATTCGAATTCTGATAAATCTTTATGGGTTCCGGCTTTCTGGGGTTTCTTTAAGAGATATATCCGTGATATTTACTGTATTGACGGCTTAAGATATATGAAGAAGTGTCGCACTGTCTTTTACTATAAGATATATTAAGTCATGACAAGTTCTGTGCTGTCGTACTTGAGGTTATTCGTAGTTTTATCTGTCTGACGCAGTCTTACTGAGATCTTTTTGGTGAGATGATTAGATAGATATATCTATCTATCATGTGAGTGTATCAGTTACAGGTTTGGAGAAGAGTTGACATATAAAAAGTTTCCTCGTAATTTTTTTCCGCACTGAGATTCAATGGCCATTTCGCAACTAATTTAATTGGTAACTGTTACACCTCATCGTGTGACGTAACGTTGTAGGTTATGACCAGCAATAATTGATAGGCATTAAATGATAATTTATTATTAAATCAACTGATTTATTATATTTTTTGCAGATGTCATAATGATAAAAGCAGTCATCATCTGAATTCGAAAGCTTTCCAATTTCTACTATAAAAGCATCATAATATATACAACTTTTTTTACTGGTTTTATTAGGTATGTCAAGCGTGTTCTTAGGGGGCAATTGCTAAGTGATCACCAGAGAAGGTTCACAGTGAAAATCTCCAGCCAATGTCGTCTGTCATCAATGATAATAAAACAAGGTATAGAATTGTCTGACAAGTTGATTGGAAGTAAGTGACTGAGGAGAGTACAGAGAGAGAATCGATCCAGACGAATAGTTCAAAGAAAGAAGACTTTGTTCTAACATAGGATGGAAAACCACCATAGCGATTGGTCACAATAATGTGACGTAATTAATCAAATATGTCAAGCCAACTCTGTAATTATACATTAAAATTAAAAACTAAATATTCTCAAGGTACACACGTAAGCCAGAAATAACTATGGGGCAGTACACGATAATGATAGGCCTAAAATCAAAACTCGATAGGCTTTTCCGTAAACATAAACGTACGTACATTAGAAGCCAATTTGTCCAAAATTAAATGCAAATTACTGCGCCCAATTTCCGTACAGCTGCTCTTTATATTATTTCAAGAATGTTTTACATTTAAGATATTGTGACTTAAAATACACAATAATCTAAATAATCTAAATCTTTAGAAAAAGTATATAGGCATATAAAATGCTTAAAAATTTAATTGAAGTTTTATAGTACTTTAGTAGCATTTGTAAGTTTAGTTAATACCTCTCATAAGTATATAACTAAATCGGCAAATGAGCGCTGGGCATACTTGAAGCGCACCAGAGACTTCACTCATTCTACTCTATATAGAGTATATATATTTTTTTTTAATAATTAACCAACATACCTTCTCAATTAGCTCTGTCTAGAGCTGACTACTAACCTACCTTCACAATTAGCTCTAGAGGTAGTTGTGAACTTAGGTTAGTGAGTGAAGCCTCTGATGCTGACTACTAGATACTATGCCAGTAGTATTTGTATCCCTAATATCGGCTACTGTTAAATCAGTGGTTTGTCACAAGGTCAGGTCTAAAGGCAAATTCTTCTTCGGAAAAGGAATTCCAGGTGACAGTTTGTCCAAATAATTATACGCAGTACTGACACTTTACCTATACTGAACTGTAGCAGTTTTTTACTGGTTGGCCTTGTTGAACCATAGCGAGCAGGATGTCGCCGCACGACATTTTTCATTACTATTTGCATTAATTTATTTAAAATATAGTCGTCAACGCTATGGTTGGTTAGAGTAATGAAGCTTTTAAATTTAAATAGGTGCGTATAGCTACGGGTTAAACTTTACTTGGCTTCACTAATCTGGTTTAGATTGTCGGTCTGTGGAAACCTTGAAAAACTTTTAGGTCTGTACAATGTATTTAGTTTGTATCTGTGAAGGTATAATTAAGTAGGTTCAAATAATATTATATAGGTTTTTAATTGCAATATTGTTTGCTAACTCCTTATGTTATACCAACTATTACCACCCTGTTTGTGAAAATATTCCAGTCCATCCTAAGGTTGCCTGGAAGAAATCGTGTTTAGCGATAAGGCCGCCCTTTGTACATTGCAATAACCTTATTAATAATAATTTATGTGCTACTTGTGTATGTATTGTAAATGGTGTAGAAATAAAGTATTATCTATCTATCTACAATGATTCCTATGTTTACTACTGGACTGGATATACGGATTAAAACATTTAATATTGTGAAAGACCATTACTTGACCAACAAAATTCGCGACTTTTTTAAACTTATGACTTCAGGACATCACAAAAAGGCGCGCTACGGCTATATAGATAGGTGTCAAAATTAATTAAGTCATTTATCTAGTTTCTCTATCTATCTATCTAGTTTGTCTTTCCAAATTCAAAACCTATCCCTGCCTCACGTGTTTAGAACATTGTGACACGGTTCCTGTCACAATTTTCTAAACAGTTTTTCTAGTAGCGGTAGTGCATTCGACTGCTTAGACAGGGGCGGGGGGGTCTAAGTGTTTCAATATATAATATGTATGTATTTAAAAAAAAAACGAAAGTATATAAGTATGTTTATCCGCATTCTGGAACCCATAATACAAGCTAGTTAAACTATACTCACTTTGAGTCTAGAAAGCGCTGTGTAGAATGTCGTAGAATATTTATTTATTTATAAGACATTCCGTCTGCATAATGTTATTGTAACGGTTTTCTGGTTTTTGTTAGAAATCTGTAATCCTCTAGTTTTTTAAAGGGAATCCGCCATTAATTATTATGCATTGAACAATTCGAAGTATTATCGACATATTATACCGCTGTACCAACCATTCGTACAGTAGTCGTGATCAATCAAATAAATTATTAATTAGAGTTGTACATACGTGACTCGTGTCTTTCTTACTAGTACCTATGACATCCGCTACTGATTGCTTACCTGCAAAAAGAGATAATAATTGATTTAAAACTTCTTACCAAGTATCAAAAAAGGACTTAAAACTAACAATTGATAACGCATGATAATTTAACTGGGTTTATAGCTATTTACTATAGTTCTACACACTTAAGTCATCACAGTTGCTATTTAACTATATTATAGAATGTAATTTTTTTGTTTTATATACGTAGATATTTACAAAAATAATAACTAGAAAGAATAAAGAGTATTTTGACATGGGTATCACTTTTTTTTTTTTCGAGGGTGACGGGTGTCTAGGGTATAAATTACCAGTTGGTTAAAATACTGATAGACATAATGTCTTGTACATATATTGAAATAGTCTTGTACATAATTTATACATATTGTTATACATTTATATCTCATTCATTACAGAACACCATGAGGTCATTTGGGGAGGACACCGTGTGGTTTTAGTCGGTCCGATTCCGACACGCCCACCCCATCGTCGTCACCGATGGGGTGAAGCTTGTGGGGGTTACAAAAAAAGCTGTATAAACGGACGATGAGATTTTAAGTTTACGATCTTTGCAGATATCAGGCATAAAGCCTACCGTCCCCTTTAGATACAACTAGAGGCGAAGTAGGAAGAACGCGAACGAGGCAAAGATTAAATCTTTAGCGTCGGTAGCTTAATGGTTAAGGAGTCGTCTTCACAATCGAGAGGTCCCACGTCCGAATCCTGGCCATTACACTAACAACGTGAACCCACAACGAACTAAAGCAATTTACTAGTAAAAAAAAACTAGTAATTTCGGTTACTTAGTAATCTTTATAAAACTAGGAATATTTAATTTTGGAATTGCATGTATCCTCCTTACATAGATATCTAATTTGAAGGCACGTTAATCAAGCTGTAAGTCTACTACTACAGACTATGTTTAATTGGGCCCTGTCAAATCAAGTCAGTTTCTATTTTATTAAACGTCGAAACGGTTAGTTCTATCACATACATAGATTATAGTACTGACGTCACATACAGAAGGTAGTAGAATTTACTATAATTGGTTGTGTGGATGATCAAAAATAAATAAAATGGTTAATAAAGAATGGCCATGATTTTTACCGCTCCTTTGGATTTTCTATATTTAAATAAGCTAATAAAAATGATTTATTTCAATAATAGAAAAATACCTAATTAGTAATTCAATCCATAGATTAATTGACCTAGTCAATTTCTATATTTACAATTGCAAGCTTACAGGTTTTCTATAGGGTTTCTAAATTCTGACGTCATCTTCTGTATCTACTGCTAGGTAATAATTAGTGGCCTGTCTACCTGTGTCTATTTATATACATATGCGAAACTTCATTTGTAAGGCAATAATAAAGTTTGAATAATATTTTGCAAGCGAACTTTAGCGTATTGCTAAAAGTTAAAGTTATAATTAGGTGAATGGCCTAATTCCTAAAAGAACTAAATAAACATTAACTACGTCTATACTTATAGTAATTGAGTAGTTAAATTCCAATTAGCTCTTCATTTAAAATCTAGCATCTTGTAATAGGCCAAGCCAACGAACTCGACGCATTCGGCTAAAAGGTTGCAAGAGTCATTTAGAGGATACGGGACGATTACGTTACGGCATCGGTGGATGTCGTTATAAAGTGAATGTACGTGGCAAAAGAATTGTGAGAATGAAATAATAATGTTAACGCTGGAACCATTTTGAACATTTAGGTATGGTTCCGTGAACATTTTAAAATGATTATTAGGAAATTATATTACTGGTCTTAATTTTACTATTCAGTTATAAACTTATCTGTAGTTTAATGAAATAGTCTCTAACCGTATGTTAAAGTAAGAAACGCGGAAAAATTATGACCAATTGTAATTCATCGCGTTCAAATTGAATAGGTAAAGCTTACATTGAGATGATGATGAAATTTTATAATCGAGGTAGATAGATTTCAAATTCTTTCTTTACACGCCTGGCGACTAGGATATTTATTTGAATATTGTTGAAACATTCGATCTCATACAATTATCAAATTGAATGTCGTGAAATATCTGCTATAACTTGATTTATTATTGTCAAACCCATAACTCAAATTAGGTTAAAAGAATACACACATTCAAAATTTAATTATGGAGGTGAATTTAAGTGAAATAATTTGGAAGAAAATAATTATGTTTAGAATTTAAAAATCCCTTCATTGTCGTATACCTTTTTTTTGTTTTTTTTTTTCGTGCGGAAATTCCTTCGGATACCCCCCCGCCGGCCAGCGGGGGCGGTTATGTCGGGCTTGAACCGACTAAAACCGCACGCCGTCTCGGCTCTTAAGTCTAATACGCCGGGGTGTAAGGTTGCCCATAGAGCATATCCCTCGCACCCCGACTGATCCTGGGTCATCTCCGGTTTCGTGATGGCCCCCTCGGGTTTGGGAACCACGGTGTCCCCGTCTTGCCCCGGTTTGCGGGAGGGGCGCTAGTCGCCCCACCGTCCCGGCCTGCTTCTGCTGGGGTGACAGGCGGCCTTACCTGCCACCCCCAGGCCTGCGCTCAAGGAGGACGGAGGTCGTTAAGCGACCTCCGGCGCCTGAGTCGCCTGCGAGGCGCGGCGAGCAAGTTGCGGGCTCGGCGGGCCGGAAGAGTTCTAAATCTCTCCCGGGAGCGCTCCGCCATCTCCTTCGCGAGCATTACATGCTCGCAGAAGGAGGTGGCGGCGGCCCACGCGCTCGCACTCCGCACCATTACCGCAATCATGCTGCCGAGCGAGAGGACTCCCACCCCGATGGCTGCCACGAGGTCACGCCTCGGCGCCTCCCACGCCGGGCAGTCCTCCAGCGTGTGCAGCCCTGAGTCCTCGCTCGTGTCGCAGTGATGACACTCAGGCGTTGGCTCCTTCCTGATCCGATGCAGGTGGTCCCCGAAGCACCCCTTCCCGGAGATCACCTGCGTCAGTCGGTACGAGAGGCTTCCGTGTCGCCTCTTTAGCCAATCCATGATGGGTGAGGCCCATCATGGAGGCATTGGAATTGGCATAATAGTTGGCATAATAATTGGCATAATAAGTTTTATTTCCTGAGACAGGATTTTTTAGCTACGAGATTAATCAATTTAAACTTGATATGATGAATGATTAAAATTTGTAAAATCATGTTGTTCTACTGCTTTTAAGGTTTCAAATTCTAGTTTCATATTTAAATCAATATTAACCCATCTAGGAGTGCGTTAAAACCTATCTTAGCCTTCCTACCTCCTAATAATGTTCCGGCCTCTGTGGCGTAGCGGTAGTGCATTTGACTGCTACGACAGGGGGCGCGGGTTCGATTCCCGCTTAGTGCAAATATTTGTATGCATGAATATGTCTATTTGCATTGGTCTTTCCATGTAATACAAACATAGGTATTTCTATGTAACATAACATAACATATCATAACTTCACGCCTGTATTCCCGAAGGGGTAGGCAGAGGTGTATTACACACCCATGATTCGCCAGTTATGTTAAGGTATGTATGTCTGTATTTATAAAAATAAAAAAATAAGTATGATTATCCGCATGCTGGAACCCATAACACAAGCTAATTTGCCCCCAGAGGCCCTTATCTAATATCATTTTAGTAGTTTGCGATCGTATATTTAAGAACAGTTCTGACTTCAATCGCTAATCGCTTATCTTGTCGAGTGTATACATAACCCTTACCGAAGGTCGGACAAGGCCTTCATTTATTAAGAAAAGTTTGCTGTTCGCCCGCGGCCTTATCCAGCGTGATAATGTAACATTTTAATACAAGTTTCATTACAAAATAAATTACAACGTCATTATTTTTATGCTTCACTAATTGTTCTGCACATTTCATTATGTTGTGTTGTTTAGTTTTGGAGTCTTAAAACTTGTACTTATGGTATTTTTGTATTCGTTTCAATTGTTTAAATACTATGCTATTATTAGCTCAATTTATGTAGTGTTAATGTCAGTGGATAACTAATTCAAGAGTTAACAAATGTATATTTCATTGCCAAAAATAACAATCTGTTTAACAAAACTGACGTTTAAGTCAATTAAGCGTGATCACATGGTTTTAATTTATTTGATCTGGTTTCTGTTGGTAAAATCCGCTCTTAATTTTAATGTTTATTCACAGCTTATACTATGGTAATAGTTTAATTGCGAATAAACTAGTGAAAATGATAATAATTAACGATGACGATCGAAAAAGAAAATTAAATCCTATCCTAGTATTTTCTATTAATATTATAAATATGAAAACTTGTTATATTTTTGTTAAACTGTATAGATTTGGTTGAAATGACACAGACCATGGCCATCACCTACATGACATCATAGGATACATTTAATTCAGTAATAGATTCCGGGGGTGACGGTTCGGGCTGAGATAACGGTTCGAGCTAAACGTCGCCCTAGCAGAAGCAAGCCTTTCTATAGGGAAAGTCGGATTTGATCCTCAACAACACGTCGGAGTCGCCAAGTCCCACGGGATTTTCGTAAGTATAAAAAAAGTGATAAGTTTCTGGTAGATTCTTGATGGTTCCTTGATGACCCACACGAAACAAGTAACATGTAACTACTTCTTTGTTAAATTTCAGATATGATCATAACTACGCTAATGAATAATTCTATGGTGTTTTATTGTAGTAAATTACATTTCAATTAGGTAAACATACTTTTTAAAATAAAGTTCATGAGCAATATCTACACATTCATTTAATGTGAATATAATCTGTGGTTTCATTATCGTATTTTGAATAACAGTTAAGTTAGACTTCAAACAATATGATGAATAGTTGGTCGAAATAATCAACGTCAGAAACAAGGCCGCAGCCTATGTTCGAATCGATACTAACTACTGAACATATCGATTTAATCGATTCGGAAACAATAGTTCGACTGATGATTTTAATTGATGTGGGTCCGATCGAATGCTTTTAAACGTGATCATTTATAATGTACCGATGTGTAAATGTCTTATTGATAGGTCTGTGTGCATGATGGTCAGTGTTGCCAATTACAAAATGAAATTAAAATAATATAAAGATGGTCTAAAAAATGCAAAATATATATGTAACACTGTATATCTTTGATTATAATTTACTTCATTTAAAATGTCATGGAATAGTTATATTATAAGTTAAACTGTTTTGTGTGCTGCAGTAAGCCAAAATAAACGCATTTTTCTTTTCTTTTCTTCTTTCAGATATATACAATTTTAAAATATGACTTGTGATATAACCTTAAATTTTTAAATACAAGTTTTGTGTAAAGGCTGCTTTGGTGGTGCAGCGGCCGTAAGTGCATTTAGTGTACCTACGTGAGGTCCTGTCTTCGATTTCCGTGTTAGGTAAAGTGCTAATAGGTTCCTCTGTTAGAAAATTCTGAGAAACAGCAAGATATGAGACCTGTAAGCTATGAAGAGCCAAACCGATTATTGGCGAATCCATATTCGCCCGAAGTCGGTGACAAAGATGTGATGTTTTAATACACATTTCTGTCACCGATATCAGGTGTAACATATAAGTACATAAATATTTGTAGGTATATTACTAATATGACTAGTTTCGACTAAATCAAAGAGAATATTAAATATTCGGAAAACTTATTGAATCATTTATTGTAAATGTGTACAAAGTTGTTTACAGACAAATATAATGGATTTACTTAAAATGTTGAATAACTGGTATAAATTTCATAACATTCCCAGGGAAATAAATTTGATGGGTTCATGTACCTTTACAAAGCTCCAATTAAGTACATAAGTCTCTCAACATCTATAAAAATCTTAAAAAACGGTCACTTCCTCTTCAAAATACTCATGCAAATATCATAATACCTACATGTGTATTTACTATGTGTGTAGGTATTATAATTTATATGATATATTTATTTTATAATAATAGAAGGCACAATTTTGAGGATTGCGCGCTGGGAACGCCATAATCATAACAGCAAGACAGGATCTTTCATGGAGAATTGGCTGAATGGGGTGACATGGCAGCTCCTACCTTTTTCCAGCCAGCGGGGGCCAGCGGGGGCCAGCAAGGGCGGTTATGTCGGGCTTGAACCAACTAAAACCGCACGCCGTCTCGGGTCTTAAGACGCCGGGGTGTAAGGTTACCCATAGAGCATATCCCTCGCACCCCGACTGATCCTGGGCCATCTCCGGTTTCGAGATGGCCCCCTTACTTGCTCTCCACTGTGCCATCTGCTAATCAGAGGGACACGTGGAAAGCTTCCGAACAGCCCTCAACAGGGCCGTCCTCGCCTCGGTCGGAGTTGGCCGTAGGCAGCAGCGTCTCTCCCGCCCTAGGAGAGAGGCGCTGCTGTCTTCGTTGCCCCTACCTGCCGTATTTTTTTCAAACACGGCTTTTAAATGGGTCGTGGGGACAAGGCACTCCACACTCAACGTTTTTATAGCGTCTGTAGCTTTGTGGTTAAGAAATCAACGATCGAGAAGTCCCGGGTTCGAATCCTGGCCATTACATTACCGACGAGAACCCACTCCTAATACAAGCAATTTAGCTTAGCTGGAGGGATTAAAAAAACATTGTTAGAGTGTGTAACCACGCTGATCACGATCGGAACAGGAAGCCTCTCACTGAACATCGTGATTCTTAGCTTAGCTTCTTCGCCAGTGCGCGTGGGGTTCCATGAACTTGTGTTGCTAAGTGGTGATATCCGCGAAGCAGGCTATAGAACGAGACAGAACAAGTACTATCCTGATCTGCAGACGACGCACCAGACTCGTCAGTAAGTGGCAGAAAAAGATGTAATAAATAGGGGATAATTGGATGAGTCTGTTAATACCTGTGTGTTTCTGACAAGCTAAATATGGTTCAGCTTCAATCTACCTCATCAATTATAGATAGTTAACAACGTCTAATATCATTCACGTGTTATAATTAACTTGACTAACTTTGTTTAGTATCCACTGAAGCGAAGATGAGTGGACAGGTCAGGAGATGTGTGGAAATTAATTGATTAAAGATACGTCATCACAAAATTTATAACAGATATTTTTTTTTGACTGTTTTTTAAAAATAACTGTAAAGTTATTCATTGTTTCCATACTTCGCAAGAATTACGGTAGATGGCTCCAACGTCGCCTTAAGACGTATTAATGTATCGGAGAATTTCGAATATCTGGGACGTGTCTAGGTTGCTCAGTTGGTCAGAGCATTCCCCCTGTAAGGGACTGGTCGCGGGTTCAAGTCCCGTCCTAGATGTTCTCTTTTTCCGATCTAAATCTTTAGAAAAAAGTAAGCATACAAAATGCTTAAAAATTTAATTGAATTAATTAGGCGGAGTCATCCAAAAAAACATTGTTAAAAATGACTGTAAAGTTATTCATTGTTTCCGTAGTTCGCAAGAATTACGGTAGATGGCTCCAACGTCGCCTTAAGACGTATTAATGTATCGGAGAATTTCGAATATCTGGGACGTGTCTAGGTGGCTCAGTTGGTCAGAGCATTCCCCCTGTAAGGGACTGGTCGCGGGTTCAAGTCCCGCCCTAGATGTTCTCTTTTTCCGATCTAAATCTTTAGGATACATTTTATGTCAGAAAAACCATTTATCAATATATTGCTAGATGAATACAATTCGTTAGATAGTCAGATCAATAGATTTTTTTGACACTACAGGTATTATACAATGGGCCGGCCGCGTGTCGTCGCGTGCGCACTTATCGCTTAAAGATGTAAGATCGCCAGATTACATTGTCGCTGTAGGGCCCACTTTCACTTCGTCATTTTCACACTGATGTTTTGACGCGTCCGATGATCCTATCTTTATTGCTTGTGTAACACGGATTAACTAGTTCTAAATATTTTTACTTATCCCCGTTCCTGTTTTGCTAGTCACTTTCTTTCATGTTTTTAGAGCTTTAGAGCTTCGAACTTCAGAGCTCTTGTTGACTTAACTGAACTGAAAGTACATAACAAGTACCTTTTTTCTTTTTTTGTGCGGAAATCCCTTCGGATACCCCCCCGCCGGCTAGCGAGGGTGGTTATGTCGGGCTTGAACCGACTAAAACCGCACGCCTTCTGGTCAACAGACGCTGGAGTGTAAGGTTGCCCATAGAGCATATCCCTCGCACCCCGATGGCCATGGGCCGGTTTCCAGATGGCCCCCTCTGGTTCGATAAGTACCTTCATCACATTAACCACGTAATTCTGCGATGTACAAGATTTGGTACAAAATGTTAAAAACATAACATGAATCATTATCAAATTCTATAGTGTAGCGTGAATTAACAGGCATGTCAAATCATCATTATGACGTGTATATACCAATGTCGCAGATGTGGAGATACTACATCATATTTAGCGCCATCTAACGGAAACAAACCGGACTATGACAGAACTACTAACCCTGCATTGCGCTAATGAAATTCACAAATACAAAATTAATTAAGAACACTTTATTGATTAAGTCTGTGATAATTATTTCTAATATATAAATCAATTACGAAGTACCAGACATGAGTGATCAGGGATCGAATTTTAATTACTGTCGTGAAACGCCTTGTAAACCAGGAATATTACACTTATTGCAAATTATTACGTAATTATTTTCGATATGATCTATCTTTAAGCTCATACTTTTTATTCTCTATGATTACTTTGGTCTCGTAAATATAATAAAGAGAATAGAAAAATAATAAAGTTATGTTTCTATTTCATTTTCTCCAAAAGTTGTTGACGTTTAATATTATACAACAATATAAATGTCACAACTTGTAGCTCATTTAAAATTCATTGATGTCGGCGAGCGTGAAATTCACCTCAAATAGAATAGAATTTCACAAAGCATGTAATGTTTATCTCTAAACAAGAAGTGGACAACTAGAAATACGAGTTCATGTTGAGACGATTGCACATTATGTAGGTATTTGGAATTTTACTTTCATTGGATGACAGGCATCAAATTATTATTGTTAACGTTGTTTGAATATTTTGCAGCGTTCACATTATTAGTGATGTATTGTTTTGCAGGTATTATTATATTAGGGGATACTAATGGGTTTGTGTATAAGTCACACACACACTCTTTCAGTAAGTAGGTACCTACTTATCTAGGGCACGCCGCCGCCGCAATAGCGGCGGTAAGGCCCATCATGTAGGATTGGCTAGAGAGGCGACACGGAAGCCTCTCGTACCGACTGACGCAGGTGATCTCCGGTAAGTGGAGTTTCGGGGACCACCTGCATCGGATCAGGAAGGAGTCAACGCCTGAGTGCCATCACTGTGATGCGAGCGAGGACTCAGGGCTGCACACGCTGGCGGACTGCGCGGCGTGGGAGGCGCCGAGGCGTGACCTCGTACCAGGCATCCAGGTGGGAGTCCTCTCGCTCGGCAGCATGATTGCGGCAATGGTGCGGAGCGCGAGCTCGAGCGCGTGGGCCTCCCCCACCTCCTTCTACGAGCATGTAATGCTCGCTAAGGAGCTGGCGGAGCGCGCCCGGGAGAGATTTAGAACTCTCCCGGCCCGCCGGGCCCGCAACATGCTCGCCGCGCGTCGCGGGCGACTCAGGCGCCGGAGGTCGCTTAACGACCTCCGTCCTCCATGAGCGCAGGCCTGGGGGTGGCTGGTGCGGCCGCCTGTCACCCAAGCAGAAGCAGGCCGGGACGGTGGGGTGAATAGCGCCCCTCCCCAAACCGGGGACACCGTGGTTCCCAAACCCGAGGGGCCATCTCGAAACCGGAGATGGCCCAGGGTCTGTCGGGGTGCGAGGGATATGCTCTATGGGCAACCTTACGCCCCGGTGTCTTTAGACCCGAGACGGATTTTTTTTTGGATACCCATCCGAAGGGATTTCCGCACGAAAAAGAAAAAAAAAGGTACCTATACAAACCAGTATACAAAATATTATATTAAATTACTTAATTAAATATTGAAGGTACTTACATAAAATGTATATTGTGACAAAAAAATATATAAAAACATTATGTTTAATAATTTTAATTAGTGGTCCACCTAGGTCCTGGACCCAGCACAGGGGGGGGTCATGACCCCCATGACCCTCCCCCTGGATCCGCCCTTGCATACATATTCATAACCATAATAAATATATGGAATATAAAGGAATGAAGTTCATAAATGAAACAGTATCTATACTTCTAATACGACACTAGCTTGCTCAGGCTAAGTATAGTTGTGTAACTACCTTTATTCAGGAACAGAAACACGGAACGCGGTGCCGTGGGCCGAATCACTACCAGTAATCTTTTATTAAACGACAGAAGCAACTTAAACTAACCCACGTGCGCCTGAGCATCAGATAGCCACTATATTTGCATATATTGACAGTTTAGATCAGTTCACAAATGTCAGTGTACCTACTACGTGTACATACATCAAACTGATTTGTTATTCGGATTTATTCTTGGTAAAGGTGCTAAACAGATTTTGTATTACTTAAGTGTTGCTTACTGAGTTAGGGTGTAGTGCAACAATACAAAATTATTAACATCTTTGTTGCTTTAAAAGTAAGGATAAGATAATAAGATATTTTGGAACACATAACATACCATAACTTCACTCCTGTACCTCCGAAGGGCACGATTGGCCAGTTATGTTAAGGTCCCAATGTAATAGGGGGCGAGCCTATTGCCATCTACCAGGCACATTATTAAGCGTTTAATTATTATTAATTTTCTAAGAACACAGTTCCATAAATCAATAAGTATGAGTTAATTAACATTACCTCTTGGTCACGTGTCTTCTTTTGAAATATTTATGTTCTATTTTTTGTCAGATTTAATTGTACAGTACACTTAATTCATACAGTGAAAATAGTTCGTCAAATATAGCTATGCGAACTCCATTCTGGTTTTTGAATTTTAACTACTTACTTACGTTTTTAAATGATGAATCCATATGTCCAAATTCTCAAGCCAAAAATGACTATATAGAATAATTATTTGTTACTGCTAACAGTGTAAGGTAGACTGCTCTGAAATGTATACAATCTCAAGCAATCAGATACGAAGAACAATTACACTATCTTAACTTTTTAACTAAAAGCAGAACGTCCAGTATATATTTAGTTAATCGGCGTTAGGCGTCACGAAAGCGTTTCACGCGCACGTTTAAAATCTTAATTGAGTTCTTACGAGTTGTAAGAATTGGAATTGCTTGTGGCCATTTTTGTAAATTAGATCTAGCACGCGACTGCGATTTAAGTAAGTGTAGTAGATTTAAATTGTTAAAGGTCGATTAATGAAAGCGAGTGTTTGTGTTTTAGTTTGTATTTAAGTGAGTGTAAGTTTCTGATATATAACACTTTTTTTTACATACATAACTTCACGCCTGTATCCCCGAAGGGGTAGGTAGAGGTGTATTACACACCCACGATTCGCCAGTTATGTCAAGGTCCCAATGTAATAGGGGGCGAGCCTATTGCCATCTACCGGGTACATTGTTAAGCGAGCGATAATTAACATTTATTAATGCACACATAACTACGAAAAGTCAGAGGTGTGTGCCTGGGGCGACTGGGGATCGAACTCGAGACCTCGTCTCAGCAGTCCGTTACGTACGCCACTAGGCTATCGCCGCTTTTTTTTAGTATTTATACAATGGGAGGTGATACGAGGGCACGAGGGACTTTAAATTATTAAATAGTTCTGGAGTACCGCAAGGGAGTATCCTTAGCCCCTTGTTGTTTATTTTGTACATAAACGACTTACCTGATGTGACTGAACATAACTGCGTATTATACGCTGATGACATTACTTTAATTATAGAAGACAACAATAAAAATGACTTAGAGCATAAGGTGAACAAAGCGTTGGATAATATAGTTAATTGGTTGGATTATAATTACTTAAAAGTTAATTTTAAAAAGACACATATGGTACAATTTCAGACTTATAATAGCAAACCTATTAAGCTTAATGTACAATATAAAGAGAAAATAGTCGAAGAAGTAGAAGCAGCTTCATTTTTGGGCATAACAATTGACAAACACTGTAACTGGAAACAGCATGTAGAAAATATTTGCCTAAGTTTGGAGAGGTTTGTTTATGCACTATATCGCTTGAGCCAAATATCAAGTATAGAAACTGCTCTCAGTGCATATCACGGGTATGTTTCGTCAAAATTAAGATATGCACTCATAATATGGGGCAATTCTGTAGAGGCCAACAGAGCATTCATTGTTCAGAAAAAATGTATACGAGCAATATTTGGTTTACAGCAAACAGACAGTTGTAAGGAATATTTTAAAAAGTACAATATACTACCACTGCCTAGTCTATATATTTTCGAGATTTGTGTCTTCGTACGCAGTCATTTGCATCTTTTTTGTAAGCACAATGATGCCGTAGTTCGAGCGAGTAGACACATTCATAAGCTTTTAATTCCTAAGCAAAGAGTGAATGTTTTTAGTAAAAATGTATATTGTATGGCAATACATATTTATAATAAGTTACCAAATAGCCTCAAAGAAATTAATAAGATTTTAAAAGAAAACTGTTTACACTACTAATGGATAAATGTTCTTATACTATTGACGAATTTTTAAATAATGGTAAATTGTGATCATTGTCTTTTTTTTGCATGATAATGTATATGATAATTTTAACGTTCGAATAATTTAATTTTAATTGTAAGACATATTTTTGTACGCCACACAGTGGTAGAGTATGGCTTGCACCTAAAATGCGAACATCTATTTCTGTACCCACTCACCCATATTCTGACAAATAAACTTTCATTTCATTTCATTTCATTTCATTTCATTTCATTGCCCTCCGCAGGGCAAGAGATATGGAGTGGACGAGGATGACAAAGAAGACAATGAATTTGGGTACTCTCATAAACTGTATGATACAGACAAAACTCTTAATTGGTAAAATTTACCTCGGACTGAAAAAATCAGTGATAACTACTTTTTTATCGCAGGCTCTAATCAATAGTATTTTTGATTGAAATTACGAGTACAGCCAAAAGTGTAGTTTGACTAATGGAACTAGTAAACTGGATACATCAAGTCAGATGGTAAAAATCTTCAAAAAGAGTTCCTTAGCGTTCTTCAAGTTTGTAGATCTTCAGTCAATTCATAAACGGAGAGCGTGTTGACAAATCAATACGTCCAGCTCGCGAAAGGTGCCATTTCCAGACCGACCGCAATTGCAACTGCCTGTGGTAACGACACTTTGAATTCCGAGCACGATGGTATTGCCGCTGTAGTCACCTCTCTTGTGGCAAAATAACTCAGTACATGTGTCGCATCTTTTTTTTTTCGTGTGGTAATCCCCTCGGATAAACTTAATTCAGAAATTATATCAAAATTATTTCCTTAACTAGATTATTCCGATAGCTAAGATATATGTCATAAATTACTGGATATCCATCAACCAAAAAGATTAACTAATCTTTTTCTCAAAAACTCATTTTTGATCACCTCAATGCAACGTGATGTGAAGTGTTGATGCTTTGCGGTCAGCGTCAGCGACACTACTGGTACTGCAGTCTGTAATCGGCAGTGTCACTGCTCTTACAATACACAGAAGTAGTGTCACTGCGGTCGACCGCAGGGCCCGACGGCAATGCCACCTGCGGTTGCAGTCTGCGGTCGGTTGCAGAATATATCTTAAAGTTAGCGGTCAAGGCTAATCAGGGATTAAGGGACCTAGGACTACTTGGTAGACGTGATGCAACACGGTACGGATTTAGTCGATTCAAGTCCGACATACCCAGCTCACCGTTAGTTTCGGTTAAGCGAAGCTTGAGGGGGTTTCGCACATAGACAAAAAACAAAAGGGCACTTGAAACCATAATTCTCTGTCTCTTGAAATTTATTTTAAAAACACATAGGTTCATAGGATATTATTACACGACCGATACACCACTATGCTATTTAACTGGCGTTTACCACAGCCTTTATGTGCATCTTAACGTCGTAATATTTCCATAGTTTTGCAACATCATACAATTAAAAAGTGATAATTCAATTTGTAAAATCATAACCGCGCAGCCGTTTGCGTAATGTCTGAAACAAATTCATTGACACTGACCAACGCGATCTCTTACAAAAGCCTACCTCAATGCCGTCCTACTTTCCAAACGTATCTACAGATACAATTATGTGGACAATATAGCAAACAATAATTATATCACATAGTATGCCATATTACGTCCGCTTTCTGTTAATCTAAAAGCCTCTTTAAGACTACTTATTAAAGTTGCAAATAGACTACATTATGCTTAGTAGGTAGCGAAACAGTTGTTGCTATCGACGAAGACAATAGAATCGAGGACATTAAGTGTACGCAAAATGTTTCTGGAATGGCTCATGCTCCCGGTCAAGAAACATTTTAATTTGGATCTTATAACTATTTTGACAAGGTCTAAGGTTTCTCGCAGAATTCAAGAATCAGGATATAGGAGCAGTCGGTGCCACAATGTAGTTTGTGTTATGAGGACAATTACGAAACTTAATATTGTGGGTGTTGGATCTGAGATCTAGATCTCCAGGTATAACAATTCAGTTAAATGTTAGTGGACTGTGGTAAATTTGTCTGGCTTTATAAAATTACTGGTCTGGTGTTAGCAAACTGTACTTAATTTGGTTTTGTAACAAACATTTTGTAGAGCATATTCATTAGAATGACTTACAACGCCTTACTATTAGATTACGGTCTTTTGGGTTGTGAAATATATGAGCATGTCAACTGTTCCAGGTGTCAGATTTGATATACGATAATAATGTACCTGCTAAAAAGAAAAATTGTCTATTTAATGGTAACTTATTACTGTCTGTAATCTTGGCTACCGTGTGAACACGTATAAGAATAGACTCGAATATTATATAAGGGAGATGGGTAATAATAGCTTCTGCGTACTACTCACAGATATTGCATTACCGTAATGTCTAAGCCCGCTGTTCATCTCAATAGTTATATCATTATCACTTTATACTTTTGATGTTAAAAGACATTCCTAATTTAAGTTATGTGCCGTATAACATGTTAAAGATTTATTCGATTTTCTTCATAACGATACTAGTGATGTACAATTTTGGGTCAGTCTATACTTTTGCACTTGTTTGTAGAAGAAGTGAAGGTTTCAGATTACAAATTAAAACTATACGTAATATCAAATGTCACAGTTGGAATATTTAAATCGCCAGTAAATTCTGGAGGTCATACGCCAGTGACTTCAAAGATGATACCGAAGTTCAGCCGTTTTGTAGTCGAAGGATGATCAAAGTTGAAATATTGTGGTAAACTGTGTTTACACTTTAGCTTAAAATTTGACAAAAGAACTATGAAACAGTATAGGTACTAGCACTATTATTCACATATACATTATTGTCATAAACCTGTTTCTTTATGAATATTGTTGAAGTTTGTAAAGAATATATAATTTTGTGTGTCCATACCGTTTTTACAAATGTTTTCTGACGAATTGGCCTATTGTGTACTTTGGTATGTAAGCTATAACTGTTCCTTTGACAGTATACATATATATATATTCGTATATACATATATATTCAAAACTGTATATAAAGCGATATATAGAAAACGTTAATCAATACCGTAATAGTAATAAAGTATTATTTATAACTACGCCTACTATGTTCTTTGGTTCTATGTAATTGAGTTCGATTGCGTTTATCTAGGACTGGCTGTATGTTTATTGTTGGATGTATAATAAGTCCTATCCCTTAGACGAGTGTTCCACACTCACGAAGAAAGATAGCATGACACTTCGCTGGGATCTGTATTCATACAGGTGACACTGCCTATATTATTATATAAAACCATTATGTAATTGTTATGAAGACTGTTAAAATATATATTTGGCCGCAACACTGACAATAGTGATATAATGCTACAATACACACAAAACATAGATTCGACTGTCAAAAGACCTGAAATGTTCATCTTATCTCAAGAACGAAGTCAAGCAAGTAGTTACCTATTATAGTACAAAGATCCTAAGGTTAAACATGACCTACTCGAAACTGTAATTTTACAAAAAGCAAGGTTCTCCAACGATCTATTGTGCACTGACACACTGGTTCCGTGCAAAGAACATATCGATAAGAACACAATAAACAATAACGTTCGGGTATTACGCCACCACGGTTATGCGACTGACGATTGTAGGATTGTGTGGACTTGCGACTTAAGTCCATGTTTGCGACTTTTTTTGGTCTCGAACATTCCTTTATGGGAATATAACGGATTGTAACATATTGTTATAGTAGATAAAAACATTGCAATGAATATTAACATCAACATGTGAAGGTCATCCCACAAAGTTAAGATATTATAGAGATGAAAGTGACAACCGGTAATTAATGCGAGTTACATGGAAACCGAGGGTATAAGAAAGGATTTCCACACGAAAAAAAAGGTACATCCTTGTGCTGACCTTATTTTTATCACAATGACGTCAAAGTAAGCCTATAAACAAATATGTAAGTATCAATTTTTTATATAACCATCGTTAGATCAAAAATCATAAAAAAATGAACATTTTTCGTTAGATGACCCCAGTCGGGGTGCGAGGGATATGCTCTATGGGCAACCTTACACCCCGGCGTCTGCAGACCCGAGACGGCGTGCGGTTTTATTCGGTTCAAGCCCGACATAACCGCCCCCGCTGGCCGGCGGGGGGGTATTCGAGGGGATTTCCGCACGAAAAAAAAAAAAAAAAAAAAGGTACAGACAAACAAATGAATTATTCTGCATGTTTACATTCATGCAAATCTGTGTTATACGATTTGTTTTAAATTGAGTGCGTGGCACTGGTTTTCGATTATGTTGGTGCTAATATATTGACTGTTCCTGAAATATTGTGATTTCTACGTATCAGTTTCTCCATGAAAATAATTATTTTTTACACGAATAGTCTACACATACTATTCAGATAAGATTACGATAATAATGATAGTTATAACATGTGAATGATACCTTGGTGTTGCGAGCTGTTATTGTTACCACTACATAAGGTGCAACTAAATATTACATTTTTAAAACACTACTATGTGCATACATCCAAAGTCAATTGTACCAGTGTACAGACACAAATGAAATATGTAGTACCGAACATTAAAAAAAAAGTTCTTTTTTAAAATCTCTACTTGCATTACAAAAATAAAAATACCGCATTCGTTTTTTTTTACTCAGGTGCATTTACATCTGATGCGAAGTGGTTACCGCGGCCTATGGACGTGTGCAACACTAGGGGCGTATTTAGATACAGAACTGTACTAAATGGTGGTGTTGTCAAATAATTATTTCAAATTGTATATTTCGCATAAACAACGATTAAACTTTTATCCGTTTTATCGAAACGATGAAAGTTATGCAATCTTAAACCCTATGACACGGATTGTTGACCGCGCCTTAATATGAAGCTAGTTTATTTACTGCACTAGTAAATTAAAAAAATAACATAAGCAGGTCAAATGAATATCTACATATATAATAGTGAACGGTATTTAGGCATCGGGTCTACTCAAGCAATCCTTTTAAAAAAATAAGTTCAATACCTCACATTTTTTCATTACATTCGGTTCAATGAAGAAACATACATGGCAACACATAATGGCGCGACGTCATGGGGTAGTATTGCGGTAATTTTTCATTCCATTTACTTTTATCACATTTCATTAATTTCATATCTGGTGTCTGGAAATCTATAGGTCCCTTTCTAATTTGAGGGGTTGATATTACTTAACTTCAACCCATTAAATAATTTAATTTGTCACGACAAATCGTAATGTATGAAATATGGTGTAGTGCAAATTATGATAGCAATCGTCGTGTGGGCAGATCTATGTGACTGCTTTATCGACGAGGCGGAGGTAACTAGGGCAAAGTGCCAGTTGAGGTCGGGTTTGATGCAATTTGAATTTAAACATAAAACATCATAACATAAACTCACGCCTATATCCCCGAAGGGGTAGGCAGAGGTGCTAGCACCCACATTTCGCCAGTTTATGTTTAGGTCCCAATGTAATAGGTGGCGAGCCTATTGCCATTAACCGGGCACTTATAAACCTGCGATAAATACACACATAACTTCGAAAAGTCATTGGTGTGTGCCATGGTAATACCTGGGATCGAACCCGAGACCTCGTCCCAGCAGTCCTTTACCCATACCACTAGGCTACCGCGGTTAACTGAAAAACTGGTTAACTGGTTAACCGGTTAACCGGAATTTAAAAATAGTGTTTTTTAATTCAGTTTCGTTGCTGAATTTTAAAATTTCACTGATATTTTATTTCTGAATATCACTTTCTATTTCATTCGAAGACGTATAAGTCAACTTTTGAAATCTTCTATACTATTATAAAATTATAAATTACTTGTGTCTGTACATGATTTTGACCACAAAAAAAAATATTTAGAATTTTTGTCTGTTTGACACAAAAACTACTGAACTGATTTTTGTGCGGTTTTTTTCTATTAGAAAGGTCTTGGTTAGATTTAAAATGTATGTACCGTATGTTTGATCGCAAATGGTTAAGTAGAACCGGAGAAATGATGACCAAAAAGCGATAACCGACCTCCGCGGGGGTGGAGCCGCGGGTATCAGCTAGTTACATTATATTATTAGAAATCAGTAGATAATTTTTTCTAGTTTATTTTTTAGAATAGTATTTCATTGTAAAATGATCCCGAAAGGAGACTCAATAATCTGATAGCGGCAAAGATACAAGGTGCCAACGTTGAGGAACTAGGAACGAGGTACTATATACTATAAGTTAGTCGTGGTACTTAACCGAGAAAAATACATTATACTTTAGGGTAGTTTAGTACGTTAGTAACGATGTTTACTGTTCAGAGACTCCGTACGTCTCTGAACAGTAAACATCGGTTCTAGTAGCAGAGATGATATGAGGAAGTAAAAAATAAACTGAGAATTCTTTTCCCCGAGATAACGTTTTTTCTAAATAACCACACAAATGAAATGCATTGCATGCCGAGTAATTGTCACTGTGTATTGAATAAATACATATTAAGACAATAAGAGAAGGGCGCGTGCAGATGTGATCGGCGTGCGCGCAGCCTGCGCCATAATGATACGGAAGTCTTTCGCACCGTAGATCATCGCATTTGTGTTAGTGCAGCACGTGTACTATTGAAAACTGAGGAATTTATTGTAATTGTATATTTGAGAGCTTTAGATAATAGTGTGTAAATAAATTATAAATTTACTACTGTCTATGTTCTGAAACCTTATTATGCATGAAGGTGAAGTAGAAGTTTTGAGCGAATGTATTCCAAAAAAAATATATTGACCTCAAATTCAATTTTATTAATCTTCTGTATTTCTGTAATCTTCTGTAATTTTATTAATTTCTGGTTCCAATTAGTCCCAAAGTACTTATGAAAGTCACTAAATTTACATTTATTATTAGGTGTACAAGGGTAACCTTAGGTACAGTACAATGGGGGGGTGTGTGTTGGGTAACCTCCTCGAGTGTCGCTCCGATTCCGATCCCGCTGCAGTCCAGGGGGAACGGAATCGGAGCGGCCGGTACACCCTGGGCGGCGGTCAATGGCTTCCCCTTCACCCCTTCATAGGGTTGGCATTGATCGTCGGCCAATACCCAACGTGGCGGGAACACATCGCTCTCCGTACTCCTCTGCTTTCAGAGGAGACAGGATGAGCGATGCTGTTAGTGGTGAGATGGCCCAGGGTCAGCCGGGGTGCGAGGGATATGCTCTATGGGTAACCTTACACCCCGGCGTCTGAAGACCCGAGACGGCGTGCGGTTTTAGTCGGTGCAAGCCCGACATAACCGCCCCCGCTGGCCGGCGGGGGGGTATCCGAAGGGATTTCCGCACGATAAAAAAAAAAAAAAAAAAAAGGTACAGTACAATGGGCCTTATAAACCATCTAACGCCCCGGCGTCTGAAGACCAGAGACGGCGTGCGGTTTTAGTCGGTTCAAGCCCAGCCGGCTTGGGTGATGCCGAGGAGATTCCGAAAAAAAAAGATACAGTACAATAACAGTAATAAATGTAATGTAATACCGTAGTGGTAATGTAGGTACTGTACTAGTCGTAGTAAAAATAATAAGCAGAGTAAGTCATTACCAAGTTCTTTCAAAACTACACCAAATAATTGTACAATTTTTTTTTATGACGGAAAACCGAAATAAAAGCCAACAAATACAATCATAAAATACAGAAAGTAGGTGAACCTACCACTAAGCTTACCACTTAAGTTATTAACTTCTTTCTAACACAAATAAGTGTTCTCCCTATTAAATACATAAACATTAAACTCAAACCGTACATTTCTCTAGGATTTATTTAAACCAAGATTTGCACCTCGTTTTTACAACAAGGCTTACAAGGAGGAAGTGTCGCCGGCGAGGCTACTATCAGATCCACACACACGAAAATCACCGTTTTAATGAAACCGAGCCGAGCTAACATTTAATTAGTTCAGATCGAATGTACCTCGGAGCTACAGCGAACAATAAAGATCGAACATTCCCTCTAATAATTAGAACTCGGAAACCAGATAGTGAAGCTGCTTCTAATTTTATGTGAATTAATTGGAGTTATCTTGTAGGAAATGGATTGTAGCTACTGGGACCTAAGAATGTGAATGGTATCTTGTTTATTACAGTATTGAAAAAAGGGCAGGTCAGAAAGCTCTCGAAACGGCGGGTTTGCTTGAACGTTAATGACAGTAGAGGAAGTTCGTGAAGTGAGTAACGAAAGGACAAAAGCAGATGACAGGTTATTATGTCTGCCTATATATCGTATAACTGGCCTTCCCCGACTTTGCCCGTGGCGTGTTTCGAACCCTCCGTTGCACCCCTTTGACCCATATATTATAACCGTAATTTATTAGTTTTCATATACATAATGTATGGAAATCTGCTAGATTTGTTGACATTTATGATTACTCAAGGGAGCGGTTACTAGCCTATACTAGACTCATAAATAATGTAGCTTTCCATTGGTAAAAGAATTTTCAAAATGGCGCAGTAGATCCTGAGATGACCTACAACATCACGAACTCACAAACTTCACCGCTTTATAAAATTATATGTTATATTAATAAAAGTAAATTTACTTTTACGTGACTCTCTGTTTATCTGCTTACTTCTACCAAACCACACAATGGATTTTTTTGAGTTTTTTCAGTGTCATTTGGATACTTTTACGGTTTTTAATATTCTAAGTCTTAAATAAGTTTTTGAAGAACGGGAAATCAAATTGCATCTGAAGCTGGGGTGCGTAATAATTTCACTTACTAATATTATAAATGTGAAATTTTGAACAGATGATAGTTTATTACTCAATTACACCAGAATGGCTGAAAGAATGTGGATTAACTTAGTTAGAGAGCACAGATATAGATTATGGTCGCCTGTTCTCACTAGCCGACGAGGTTTCAATTTCTACAAACCTCTCCTCAAATTTTGACTGCATTGATCTAAAACAAGGACTTTAAGACTAGCCGTCACCCTAGCAGAAGCAGGTCCAGGGTGGCAGGATGTGTCGTCCTTTCTTTGGGATTAGGTGATCAAAAGCATTCAAGTCACAATCCCATCTCACCGTTAGCTCCGTAGAGGTTTCCGCACGTAAAAGAAAGGAGTTTAAGACTTATTTCTAATGGTAGTTATAGAAAATATTATATTATATTGAGCATCAAAACCCAATAACATTTTACAACACAACATAAATGTTGCGAATTGAAAGTTTAACACATTAGCATCATCGATTTAGCAAAAACCATATCCGAAAAAGGCAATCGCTTAATTCCAAACGGGTGTTTCTGTCATAGACTTCAAGGTAACTGTGAACATCTTGTACGAAGTTGTATATTTTTATTGACTGGGTCTTAGATCTTGAATTTACGACTGACCAGTTGATCACGTTATTGCAAAAAGTGTTAATTGGTGATGTTGATAAACAAGTAGTAATTACAAAACTAAAAAATTTGACTGCTGTACTTTTTAAAAATTATATTTGGCATCAAAAGATTCAATAAACATTAGATTTTTTTCTAATTTTCATAAATATTTGCACTATGAAAATGAATCTAATAACATATTATTCATCAAAGCCATTTAGTAGTTATGACGGAACATAGGGATGGATTTACATACAGGTCAACACAACACATAATATGATATTTCGAGTTAAAAGCTTCTGAATATTAACAAATGAATTCGAAGTCCTACTGATCTTTAAATTTAATAAGCTATTGTTAAAACATGCCTACTGGCGTTCTTGTAACCTTAATATGTGTTGGTCATACGATTGAGCAATAGATTGCCATAATCGAACCGTTATCGACGTTTACACACACGAGGTTGCCAAATGTTTTAAATAACTGTAAGGGATAGACCACGATAATCTAATCGATTACGATACAGTTTTCTCAACTTAATTAGTTCAGGTTTCATTATAACTCTTTACAGGTATGCTGTCAAGTCTAAATAGATGGATGCTCGTTAACATTTCTAATGTAACAGATTACTAGCCTCTAAGAAGTAGGTACCTAAGTAGGTAGGTTTAATAGTGTTAATTTTTCAAACAAGATATTTACGACTTCATTAAAGCAACACTGCTATTAATCACACCTGCTATTATCACCACCAAAGTCATACATACGTAAGATGACGGTAATTACATATCAACATAAGGTTATATAGATTAATAAGGTTAACAAATATTATTGTAACCTACTTATTCAACACTTCATCTTAAAAGAATGCCAAACTTTCACTATCACACGTGTTGGCACAAATCATGATCTTGATTAAAAAAATATTCTCTATTAAAACAGGTGAAACTACCGTTACGATCGTTGCCGTAACCTTGCCTGGTCCACGCTTCGTTGGCTCAGTGTCTTTTGTTAACGTTTACTTTGGTGTCTATATTATAATTCACACCATTCATTGGCATCAAAAAATCCGCGTTATTGGCCTTTTAATTATTCTTGGTGCATACCGCTGCCACTAAGGTGCAAAATGAGAATATGTAATAATGTTCTTTTTTTAAAATACTACTACTACTATGTATGTAAGCAATGCTGCTTTCATAGATTGTACTATTTTATAGGGTTAAAGCCACCGATATCTACCTAATTATACTAATACCGGTAACATGGAATGTTTTTTTTTCAACTTATGAGTATCTAGTTATGAACACAAGAAGCAAATACAAAGGTAGTTGCCAAATATTATCCTAGAATAGTAATAAAAAAAAGTTATCTGAGTAATTGAGTAACTGAATTAACCGATAGGAGTTTTATTGAATTTGTAGTTTTATTTCATTCAGTCGTTTTCATTTATTTACATTTTTAATATCTACTTATTATTGTTTTTAATCCTGTGAAAACAAAAAGTACTTATATCAGTTACACGATTGGTACTAAGTAAAGCTAAAAAGTTGCAATAGTTGACTTTTAGGTTCATATCTTATCCTGCAAGAGTACCACTGCTTAGTGTTTTCGTTTTATGAACTATTGTTTTCAATTTTATATGAGAAATCAAGATTTCAAACAAACACGGTAGCCCAATCAATACAATAGCAAGCAATTAATTATAGTGTTTCATATTATAAATATAAGGTCATTCATAGACAAGCAATGAAAATGAATGACAGAAACTGAGCTGTAAGTATACTCGTTCTTATCCATACGCAAAACTTATCACGAAAACGTGACAGCAACAGGTTTTAATGTAACTGAACCAGAAATAGCTGAACAATGGTATTGAGAAACTATTTTTACTAATGACAATGGGTAACAATTAAACATAATAATGAGCTTATCCTATGGATACAAAGATAAATAAAAGTGAATAAGTATTTACGGAACTATATGAGGCTGTCATTGTCTAATAAACCACTGAAGGTTAATAATAAAGTTCATTCTACGCAGTTCTAAATTACATTTTAACATACAACATTTTAAGTATGAAATTATATAATCAATTAGCGGCCCGGGCCCCGGCTTCGCACGGGAATAAAGTGTCATCTACTGTCTCTACTGACACAAAAACTGCATAAAAACCATCTTTGAAGCGGGTTGTATATCGTGTCAAAATTTGAGCACAATCGATGCAGAACTTTTTGAGTTTTTGGAAGGTAAACAACGGAATTTAACATTTTTATATTAAACTAGCTGTCGCCCGCGGCTCCGCCCGTGTATACTTCTGATCCCGTTCCCTCTACCCATGGGAACCTATTCCCGGGATGAAAAGTAGCCTATGTGTTATTCTGGACTATAGTCTTCAATGTACCAAATTTCAGCCAGATCCGTTCAGCCGTTTTTGCGTGAAAGAGCAACAAACATACATACATGCATACATACTCATAAACTTTCGCGTTTATCATATTGAGGATAAATTTTTAACCACAATCTATATAATACAAAAATTTAATTATTATTATTTAGGTTGTATCTTGTAGTATTGGTAATTATCTTTTGTCTAGTTCAGGACACCTACATAAAAGTGCCAATCAATGCTACTAACAATCCTTGATAATAAATTTATATAATGTTTTTCAAATATAGATACAATTTGTTGCATAATTAAGTATGTATAATTCAATGAGACCTTGTTCATTTATGACAACAGTTTAGCATAAACGTCATTCATAACAATATTGAATTTAATAGTTGATTAAGAACTGAAGCATCGGTAATATGAAAGGAAGACCACAGAGAGCACGCGCAGGCAGGATTTCCAGAGAATAGTTCTTCCTCACCTTAATATCGTCAAACACAACACTATTTATAATTGAGCTGAGCGAAGCGAAGCTCTTATACGTGGCTAAGCCGTTTGGTCGAGACTGTACTCCTCCGGAACCACAATACCGATCTTGACCAAATTTGCCATGGTGATAGTGTAGACACCGCTAAGTGTTTAGAGGGGTCAACTGTTCAAATACAATATACCATTGAGGAATAATCATCGAAAAACAGTCTCACGAGCGCGCGGCCTTAGCTATGCGCGCGACCGTAGTAAGATGCCTTATTTTTCAAGTAAAAGTCCTGCTCGCTCAGCTCAATTTATTTCAGTCGCACCCTGCACTGAATTTCTAGTTCTATTATATTGTTCAATAAGTTACTCCTAGAGTTGAAAGGTCTTATTTATAAGCAAGAGTTCCATAACGAATTAAGAGCGTTTCTATATTGAAAGGTGTGCTACTATTCGGTTGTCGATTTGTAGGTACAACTAACATACATTAAAAATTGTTATTCTATATATTCTACTTCAATAGAAAAGTCGTACGTGTGTTTTTGTCTTTTGAAATAAATCAGTTATTCAGTTTATTTTTCTTTTTTCAGTACCTGTTTTAGTGGTAGGTCCGTCCGCCTGGCATATGCTGAACTGGACATCCCTTTGATGCAAACGCGATGCAGATAATAAATTAATAAACCATGTACTAGGTTAAGTGGAATATTTAATGTGTGACCATTCAAATAAACGTTTCTTTCTTTCTTTCTTTCTGGTATTTGAAGTCGGTTTTATTTTTTTAAATTAATATTTTACTTAATCTAAAAAAGCCGACTAAAAAAGCCTAAGCGGTAGCCTAGTGGTATGGGTAATGGACTGCTGAGACGAGGTCTCGGGTTCGATCCCAGGTTTTACCATGGCAAACACCAATGACTTTTCGATGCTTTTCGAAGTTATGTGTGTATTTATCGCAGGTTTATAAGTGCCCGGTTAATGGCAATAGGCTCGCCACCTATTACATTGGGACCGAAACATAAATTGGCGAAATGTGGGTGCTAGCACCTCTGCCTACCCCTTCGGGGATATAGGCGTGAGTTTATGTTATGTATATTTTACTTATTTCTACCTTTTTAGAGAACGAAACCTAATTCACGGGGCGCATATGCTGAACTGGACACTCCTTTGATGCAAACGCAAGGCACATAGTAAATTAATAAACCATGTACTAGGTTAAGTGGAATGTTTAATGTGTGACCATTCAAATAAACGTTTCTTTCTTTCTTTCTTTCTGGTATTTGAAGTCGGTTTTATTTTTTTTAATTAATATTTTAATTATTTCTACCTTTTTATTGAACGAAACTTAATTCATAGGGCGCCACCCGCACCCGAGACTAAACCAAACCCGGTTTTGTCAGAATTTTGAAATTGGTTTACAAACGATGGATATTTATACCGAACATGTATACTGAACTGCGAACCCATTTGGGAAATATAGGCGTGATGTTATGTTATGTAGCATAAACAATGCCTAGATATGCGATAGCAGCAACCATGGTTGATTTACTGGCATTTATTGAAGAGTTGCGTTGTCTGACTCCGAAACTTATCATCAGATCTTAGAACACCTGGGAAGTATATACCCTTTAAAACGAAAAAAATGTATTTTCCAAATCGGTTCAGCGTCTTTGAGTAATCGTATAACATACATTAAAAAAAAACCTCGAATTCAGAACCTTCCTCCTTTTTGGAAGTCGGTTAAAAATATACTGAATACTCCGAAACTTTACTAGTTGTTGAAATTATTAAACTATCTATAAGATACTATATATAAATAAATCATAAATATTCTACGACATTCTACACAGCGCTTTCTAGACCCAAAGTGAGCATAGTTTAACTAGCTTGTGTTATGGGTTCCAGAACGCGGATAAACATACTTATATACTTTTTTTTTGTAAATACATACATGTTATAGATAGAAACACCCAGACCAATGTAAATAGACATATTCATGCATACAGATATAAATTTGGTTTCAGTATATTATATTGATGCTTTGTTTAGAAATTAGAGCAGCCACGTGCCAGAACAGGCTTTTTAGACTTATTTTTCATTAATGCAGATATTTCGAAATTTAAGTCTTGGATTAGCTGTAAGTTGATTCATAATTAAAGCTGGGTGTGTTAACATTTTAGATTGAGAAATAGATATTGCCTTACTTTAGATATGAATTACGGAATCATTAAAGGAAACTATCAAAACAGATACCATTCGATTATATTAAAATGTTACATTAGAAGCAATTTTAGAGTACTTATAGAGGAAATAATTTATCTACATTCAAATAATGAATCAGAAACACGAGAAAATAATGTTGGTGCTCAATTGCACAACATCCCAAGGTTTGGGCAATTTTAGGTTATTCACCAAATTTGTAGATTAAATACTTGTTCACATGCAATGTCAATTTGGAAACTGCCTTATGTTCTAAAACTAATAAATGAATATTTTTATTATTATATTACCTCATGCCATCAAATCCATCATCTGATCCGTTGATAGTGAGTACAGGCGCTCGTGCATAGGCTTTGGCGACTCGCCGATTTCTCTCGAATACTATCACCTTCGCCCAGATTTCATCATCGATTTGTGTCCATTTGTCCAACACTTCCTGTATGTGTTCCTGTTGAACATAAAAAAAGAGATTCAGTTAAAGAAAGTACCAAGTACGTGTTTTTAATAGAAGTTTGTCATGACCACGTTATTTTATAAGGTTTCAGTGATGATATGCCACGGTTTATAAACCCTAAAAGATTAGCGAATATTTTAAATGAACAGTTTATCTTTTATATTTTTGATTTATAACATGTTTAACCACAAATAAAACGGAGATTAAAACATATCTGTCCATGCCACATCCCACAATCCATTATCGCCAAGACAACATAGCTTAAACCACTAAATTTATCTTTAAACTAAAAGTGAATATATGTAAGTTTTCATTTTCAAAACCTTCAATTAAATATACTACGACTGGGTATGGTTTCATTATATGATTTTACAAACGCGGTGTCATTATTATTACACACTTAAGTCAACAGTTTCATTAAAACATTTGGCAAAAGCGTTTTCATTCAGTATTCTTTCAAAACATGGGTGTTTAGGAACGACCTTGCTTACGTTACTTTTGTAAGTTGTTATTACTGAAGTTTAGATATTAATCCTAATGTTGCAACGTTGTCGCAACTAGATGACATCGGCGCCCGCGCAACAGTTCCGCTCTACTAACTGACTCGGTTTTCCTTCCAGTGTGGTTTACATGTGTTCGTATAAGCTAACTAGTGTGTCGCGCATTTTTATCAATGTCACATTTAAGTACATGAACGGCATGCTTAGGAGAACTGAAAATTGTGTTAGTTTCAATCAAGTGTTCAGTATTACAAGCATATTACCAGTTATAAAATATCGAAGCAAAAAAGCGAAACCAATAAATATAATTAATGACGGATATGTGTAAATATTTGCAATTATATGCCCCATAAAAAAACTAATACAAAAGCACCGGTGACGCAATAAAATAATCAATTATATTTAACCTATGATTTATTATAAAGTTGATGTATCATTGTAAGTGTTGAAACAAGGAAATAGCAACAACAGTAAAATAAACATCTCCTAAAAATATTTTTAATTTTCCACTTTGTGTCTATTAACATTAAGGTTCATATCTGTGAGAAATATTTTGCACATAGAAAAGTATTAGCAATATAGAAATATAGCGAATTATAAACTTCAAGATAGTTCTAATAGACGATTTTTAAACTCTTTAGGAAATAATATGCTGCTATTGTATTAAACTAATTATCTGTTCAATAAAATGTGGGAATGAAGACAATTTATTCTCAAGTTGCGTTACATAAATAAATGCATGCGGTAATGTAGTGAATTTTACTAAAAAAAACAACCGAGGGCCTCTTAAAGTCAACCACTACTAATTTAATATATATTTTTATGGTACAATTAATAAGCAATCAAATCTCAATTTATGGAGCCCTGTAATTTACGAAAGTAGATATTAAGTACTTCAAAGGTATAGTTTTGAAATTTCGTAGTTTTTTTGCTTTTACTTTCAAACTATAATAACAGCGAGAGCGCTATAGATTTGTAATTACTGGCAAACTGAAGAGAAAAGAATGTTACTTACATTACATTTATGAAATACAAAATATTTGCTATTTATTTTATAAACAAATAAAAACCTGTCATAGCGATTCTGTAACATTTAATATTTATATTTTTGTGTATTACGCAAAAATGAATGTTTATTTGTCTATACATTCCATTTATCTGATTGGAGAGAAATTTTGGTAAGTTCTGCACATGTACGTGAAGGTTCCTAATGATTAATTAGTATTAGTATAATGTATAGTTCCATTAACTGTATCCGCTGATGGAATAATGGGCTATTTTTGATAACTGGCAAAGTCAGTGTATATTACTCAATGTAAGTAATAAACATATACCTTTTTTTTTTTTTTTTTATCGTGCGGAAATCCCTTCGGATACCCCCCCGCCGGCCAGCGGGGGCGGTTATGTCGGGCTTGCACCGACTAAAACCGCACGCCGTCTCGGGTCTTCAGACGCCGGGGTGTAAGGTTACCCATAGAGCATATCCCTCGCACCCCGGCTGACCCTGGGCCATCTCAACACTAACAGCATCGCTCATCCTGTCTCCTCTGAAAGCAGAGGAGTACGGAGAGCGATGTGTTCCCGCCACGTTGGGTATTGGCCGACGATCAATGCCAACCCTATGAAGGGGTGAAGGGGAAGCCATTGACCGCCGCCCAGGGTGTACCGGCCGCTCCGATTCCGTTCCCCCCGGACTGCAGCGGGATCGGAATCGGAGCGACACTCGAGGAGGTTACCCAACACACACCCCAATAAACATACCTAGTTATCATAGTAAATGTGGCGGGAAACATTTTACCACTTTGGAAGTATCTCTCGCGCAAACTATTCAGTTTAGAGAAAAATTATATTAGAAACCTCAATATCATTTTTGAAGAACTATCCATAGATACCTCACACGTATGGGATATATGAAAAAAAAATTTTGAGTTGGGGAGCCCCCAAAATTTATTGTTTTTTTTTCTATTTTTGGTGAAAATCTTAATGCGATTCAGAGAATACATCTACTTACCAAGTTTCAACAGCATAGTTTTTATAGTTTCGGAAAAAAGTGGCTGTGACATACCGACGGACAGACAGACAGACATGACGAATCTATAAGGGTTCCGTTTTTGCCATTTGGCAACGGAACCCTAAAAAAGGCGATCAATTGATAGAAATCAAATTCAATCGAAATCATTCAAACTTCTCGTGCAAGCGTCAGAAATCAAACAAGTGAAGAGGTCAAAGCACAATTTGTTACCTCACATTGCAAGCGTTGCAACAAGTGCAGCATGCAATATTTTTAACATTCAGACTATTTTACTCAATCATTATTCAAAGCGCTATTCAAAACCATAAACATGGGCATGGTCTTCTCATTAGAGCAAATGGATCTAATTATAGTTGAACGTCTTTATTCTTAACAGAAACGACGTAACGACTTATTCATTGCACTAAATCATGTAACCTTTCTCTTCATTATTGTATCTTTTCATCTTATCTTAATCAAAATCAATCACTGGACAATATCGATAGTGGACATCATCATGAATACCTGAAGAATGTGTACCACAATATGTAGGAGTCACATCGTCATCTTTCTCATAATCTAGCCTCATATTGTCGAATCCAGTTTGTTATTTGCACTGAATAGCATTCGTTAGTGCAGTTTTGTATTTATTCGCGATTGGACAGTCAGTCATGCTTAATGATTCGTCGGATTTATAGTTGCAACTAAAGATAGCATATTTTTGCAAGTTGAGATAAGGATGTCGTGATGTTTTAAAGGTTTAAAGATGCCGAGACGGGGGTTACCTGTAGTATAAAGGAAAGTGAAAGATCGAAGGCGGTATGTTATAATATAATAGCAATAGTAATGATGACAATCTTTGGTAATTCTTTGTTTTTCTTGTATATATTAATATCAGTGTTTGCAATAAATTCGAATATATTTAAAATTATGAAATAAACACAATTAAAATACGATCGTCTTTATTATAGAACAGTAGATTAAGCAAACTGATGCAATCGGTATGAATGTCAAAGTATAATAAATAATTTACTCTTATTTGTATTAAAAACGATTTACTAGTTTATTATGATTACTAGATAAAAGTAGAAAATATCACAGAAATGCAAAAGTCAAACTAAATAATAAATAAAAATTGTAATACAATATAAAGTTAAACGCTACCTCTAAGTTTTACTTATTTAAGTGGAAGAAGTGCTTTTTGATGTACACTGTTACATAGTTAGGTATATCTATCTGCTTTAAAGAGATTACGTATGTGGTTTCTGCGTAATCGTAATTTAAAACCCTTCCGTTTTCGCATCAATTCAAATCAGATGAATTAAGACTCACTTTTTTTTCGCCGCCCGATTTAACATTTCCATAGCGCCTAAGGTGCGAACCGGTGTCTGCTATGCAAGGTTGGCCACACCTCGATCACCTCAAGCTATTTTATTTATGAACGGCGAACTACATTAGCTACACTTGCATCGTTTATTTTGTCTGTTCAGAAGTTTTAATTATATGATGAATTAAAGGTATTTTTAACGATTTTAAGAATTTGAACATTAGTACTTTGATCTCTTTAAGTTTCGTTTTACAAGTTTTTATTTAATTTGTGAGTTGGTTGGTATGGGACAAATCTTGGAAGTCCAATTAGAACCACTTCCTGACCTTAGATTGGACTCAAGGTACACTTGCATGTCTTCGGTAACTATGCGATAATATGGTACCATGAAGCTGCTTTAATGATGAAGTCGTTAGACGAAGGTGTCCATAGAAACTTCTGAGTTATACAAGATAAATCCGTCATGTTTGGGCTCATTTGATTTGTCTTGTTATGCACTTACTAGAAAGCTTGTTCCTAAAAAGTGTTTTTAAATTCATAATTTTGTTCTGTTTTAAATTTAATTCTCCTCCATTTACTCTCCTACAGTTCATGTTTTAGTATTATTAATATTATAATGTAGTGCAGATTACATATTCCCATTGTCTGTATAACATTTTAGTTAATAAGCTGTAAAATAAAGAGTACATGTCGCTAATTTTTTATAACTAAACATTTAAGAAAATCAATAAAAATTAAATGTTATCGCCTTTATAAGAAAGATGCATCGCAACAATTTGATTATGAATTCAAAAGTCCACCATTATTTTATTAATACTAGCTTTTTTTTTTTTTTTTTTTTTTACGTGCGGAAATCCCTTCGGATACCCCCCCGCTGGCCAGCGGGGGTGGTTATGTCGTAACTAAAACCGCACGGTGTCCTCCCCAAGTGTCCGTTGCCGGGCAGCCCGGGTAAGCCCTCGAAAGGATAACCCCAGGGCGAAAGGATAACCCCAGGGAAAGGATAACCCCAGGGGATACTAGCTTGAACAAAAGGTTACAAATACTAAACTACTTAAGGAGGCGTTGTAATAGGGATGTGGACAAATTTTTATTTATTGTATAAAAATGTACATTTTATAATAATATAATGAACTGCTAAAGTGAAATATTATTATGACAAATAATTTTAAATTATTTGATTTGAAAATTCAACTTCTCGAGCCTTTCAATAACGCTCTATACAAAATCGTGCGCAGAAGTGACAACTACATAGCGCGTAGTGCAAATGTATGGAGTGCAAGATATCACATTTATTTCAGTCTACGTTGTGTGTACATGTGTATTACCGTTAGTTACTCAATTTGATTGTCTATATTTTGAACTATTCTGTGAACTAAAAATAATGAAAAATCAGTTTCAGTTAAGTTATCTTATTTAACAAAAAAAAAAACGAATATATTAAGCAGTCTTGGAAGGAATCTGATGACCGTGTCATCATCCATGTTGGTTTTGTGCAATTACTACAATAAAAGTTCATAATTTCTAATGAAGATAACCATCATTCGAGCGCCAATCCAATCGAGACTTCGAGACTTCCGTCTGACACCCCTCAAGAAAAAAGCGGCCAAGTGCGACTCGGACTCGCCCATTAAGGGTTCTGTAGCAGCAAGTAACATAATAATGTTTTTTTTTTAATTTTTATATTTGAGTTGATTGAATGAAAGGTAAATTGCGATTTACGATTTATGACGTATTAAAAAAAAACTACTTACTAGATCTCGTTCAAACCAATTTTCGTTGGAAGTTTACATGGTAATGTACATCATATATTTTTTTTAGTTTTATCATTCTTTTATTTTTGAAGTTACAGGGGGACACACATTTTACCACTGTGGAAGTGTCTCTCGCGCAAACTATTCAGTTTAGAAAAAAATTACATTAGAAACCTCAATATCATTTTTGAAGACCTATCCATAGACACCACACACGTATGGGTTTGATGAAAAAAAATTTTTTGAATTTCAGTTCTAAGTATGGGGACCCCCAAAATTTTTTGTTTTTTTTTTCTATTTTTGTATGAAAATTTTAATGCGGTTTACAGAATACATCTACTTACCAAGTTTCAACAGCATAGATGTTATAGTTTAGGAAAAAAGTGGCTGGGACATACGGACGGATAGACAGACAGACATGACGAATCTATAAGGGTTCTGTTTTTTGCCATTTGGCAACGGAACCCTAAAAAGCCTGCTCCAGAACCTCGTCCGTCAAATAGCAGGTGAATAGACTTACAAGTGAGGTTGACTTCGGGCCCGAAGATCATTATTTGCAACAAATAATCTGTTATGTATAGTACATTGTAGGTTAGTGTAGTTGTCAAACGCCTGTCATATGCGGATACCTTTTTTCATAGATTAATAGAATTATTTATATACTAATGTAATTGTTACTAATTTTTGTAATTTAGTTGTAATTGTATCTATATCGTTTATTCCTTCTTCTGCTAAGTTTCGTGTTCTCACATAATTATTACATAACATAACTTCACGCCTGTATCCCCGAAGGGGTAGGCAGAGGTGTATTACATACCCACGATTCGCCAGTTATGTTAAGGTCCCAATGTAATAGGGGCCGTGCCTATTGCCATCTACCGGGCATAATATTAAGCGAGCGATAATTACCATTCATTAATGCACACACAACTACGAAAAGTCAGAGGTGTGTGCCCGGGGCGACTGGCGATCGAACTCGAACATAATTATTAGTTCTATTTATATTTTTAGGCATAATAACACAGCAAATATCATATCTATGCAGCGGGCTAATCACAACGCGCTTATAGCAATGCAGTTTTGAGCAGAGAAGCAGAGGGAGACAGAAAGAGCTATACACGGTGTATAGCTCCATCTCTCTTCCTTAGAGCCCGAATTGAATTGCTATAAGCGCGTCTTGGATAACCCGCAGATATGCAAAATGCATGCTTATTCATGAATGCTTATTCATTTCATAATGATATCAGCAAGATAATATAGTTGCGAGATCGCCTACTAAAATTTAGCGTGTTGCGTTAGCTTTATTGAGTAAATAACTATTTAATTAATTAATTGGGGTTATTTACTAAACTAAGCTATTGAAGTCGAATTTTTCGTACATTGAAATAATTATCATTGTATCTGTATTGATTTTTGTTCAAAGATGCCCGTTGTTTGGCAACCGTTAATAAAATTGTACAATGTAGCAGTAACGAATATTCTTTGTTTATAAAAAAGAAAAATATTTGCCCTTTTGTCGAATTCTGTATGCCAATCTGTAAATCGTAGCATAAGATCCGTTATCGCATCCAATATTTAAATTCAAGAACTAGGAAACAGACAATCTAATTTTATGTATTTGGTCGTAAATACAGGACTGTAGCGAAGGCAAATAAATAATAGTTAAAAAAAACTAAAAAACACGCTTTTTAGAAAACCGAACTAAAAAAATATAAAATAAATTTTAATAAATTGAAATTAAGAATAGTGTTAAAATTTTCAATAAATATAAATTAATAATAGTGTAAATAAAAAAAATTTATTTCATTTAAAAAAATGCGTGGGGTGCATGGGTCAATAAAATATAAAATTATAAATTAAATATATAAATATTTTATTGACAGACATGAGTAGAGGGATTATCATTTTGATAAAATCTTAAAAAGCACCCCACGCTTTTTTAAAATAATACATTTTTTATGTACACTATTATTAATTTATATATATTGAAAATTTTAACACTATGCTTAATTTAAATTGTTATCAAATATTTACAGAGCTGTCAGTAAATATTTTGCGAATTCATTAGTTTAAATTATTTTGCAAATTGAAAAATGGAATAAATTTATCAAATTAGTGTTTTGTCATCGGTCCTCGATAAATCTACAAAGTTTGAACGAAATCTGGCCGTTTAAAGTGAGTCAAAATCGCGCCCAAAGGAGTCGGTTACAAACAAACATACAAACATACAAACCTACAAACAAACATACAGGTGAAGCTAATAAAAAGCGTATAAAAAGAGGGCTATGTGTTTTACCTGTTTTTATGATGTATGTCGGTCCCTCTATTCTTTCGTAAATACTAAACGGCTTAGCCTATTTGAATCAGTGGAGTGTCGTAAGAATATGTGGATATCAGGTGAGCTGCTTGCTGGTTTCCTACACCTTAGAAGAGTCCAAAAAATCTGATTTAGCGAAGTTCTAAAATAAAATACGACGTTTCATGTATCAATCAATAAAGGGACCAAAGATTAGCTGGCTTGTGTTACTTTTTCCTCAAAAATTGTAGGACATTGATCCCTAAATGTTTTTATTTTTCGCCAGGACACTTTCAGTGGTAATAAATTCAAGGGACCGAAATTAAGTGCTTTATTTATTTTTAATAAGATTACACACTTTCAAATTGACTTTGATAACGAGGTTATTTTATTACTTAGGTGTATTTTTTTTACGTTTTTACAAAAATTCTAAGTAATACTTATATAAAAGGTGATTATAGTTTTAGTTGTTATTTTTTATTTCTATATGTATTCAATAGTCGAAAACGAAACCGTTCACTGCCTTTTTCTTAGCAGCTGGTTTTATTTTTGTAATTAATGATGAACTTTGTGCTATCAATAAAAAATTAGGAAAGTTCATTTCTTTTTACCTCCAATTTTCAATAATGATTGTCGTTGAATTGCGACTACTAGTCGAGGGGATTTCCACACGAAAAAAAAGGTACCTTCTAGTAAAAATATAAAGATTACGTTATAGGCTAGCGTTAAACAAGGCACTGCAACATGTTATGAAATCGAGTATTCATGCAGTCAATAAGCGAGCAATAAGCTCTGGTACAAAAATTTTTGGTAGGTACATGGCATAACGGCGGGGTGGTTATCCCGCTGGCCGGCGGGGGGGTATCCGAAGGGATTTCCGCACGAAAAAAAAAAAAAAAACGGTACATGGCATAACGTTCACTGCGATTATTACATTTAACCGTTTTTAACTCCGGTAACCATAAGCGGTCTTTCGAAAAATACTCTAAAACGTCCAGACAAATTATACGTAATAAACAACGAAATTATCTGCTATGATTTCATGCCAAGATAAAAGAAAAGGTAAAAAAAAAAATTGCCGGGTCCCTAAATGGTCTAAATTTGGCAAGCGTTAGGTCAGCAGCTAAATTAAAAACGACAACCTGCTGGGAATGCTGATATCGGTGTTAAGATATCAAAAAAGTACACTAAAAAGTGGTTTAAAATTAGAATGCTAAAGTGATAAAGAATAAAATGCACCTTAAAAATTATAGCAACTAAGTATTCAAAGGTTGATTTTAAAAGGAATGTTCGAGTAAAAAACAATCCTTATAATACTTGGAATAATATTTAAATGAAGAACAAAACGAAGTTACAACATTGAATATAAGCTGTTTGTAATCATGTATATACGAAAGTGGCTCTATATTAGTGACAATATGACTTAGATATACATATACATACATATACTCATGCCTTTTTCCCTCCGGGGTAGGCAGAGTCAACAGCCCGCCATCTGCTTCTGTCCTTACATACTTCACGAGCTTCCTTCACTGTCATTAAACCTTTCATGCAAGCCCGCCGGTTGCGAGTGCTTTTGACCAGCCTTTTTTTAATACCTCATTAATTTGATCAGTGTATGTTCTGCGAGGTCGAGCCCCTCTTACATCTGCCTTATATACTTGGTGTGTCATTCGCTCAGTACTCATTCGTTCCAAGTGCCCAAACCACCTTAACATACCCTAATTCATTCTTGTAACAACATTCTCTTTCAGGCCACACCATTCTCGTATATCTGTATTCCTCTTCCTAACAGCCAACCTCACTCCACACATACTATTCTACTTATAAACGAAATAAGTTTTTAAAATTGGAACGAGTACATTCAGTGTAACAATCATTATTTTTAAACAATTATTATCTAAATTTAATTGTATTTTTTTCTAAATATACCGCACTAAAACATACTACTAATTCTATTTGTGTGTGTTTATATACCTTTTTTTTTTTTTATCGTGCGGAAATCCCTTCGGATACCCCCCCGCCGGCCAGCGGGGGCGGTTATGTCGGGCTTGCACCGACTAAAACCGCACGCCGTCTCGGGTCTTCAGACGCCGGGGTGTAAGGTTACCCATAGAGCATATCCCTCGCACCCCAGCTGACCCTGGGCCATCTCACCACTAACAGCATCGCTCATCCTGTCTCCTCTGAAAGGAGAGGAGTACGGAGAGCGACGTGTTCCCGCCACGTTGGGTATTGGCCGACGATCAATGCCAACCCTATGAAGGGGTGAAGGGGAAGCCATTGACCGCCGCCCAGGGTGTACCGGCCGCTCCGATTCCGTTCCCCCCGGACTGCAGCGAGATCGGAATCGGAGCGACACTCGAGGAGGTTACCCAACACACACCCCTGTGTTTATATACCTAAAGGTTACTTTAATGTAACCTCAAAAGGTATGGTTAGGTTAAACTAATTTTATCGAGACGTTTACCACGATTCATTGAGTAACTGTAATACTAAGTTGCATAAACAGTGCTCGTCGAGCCTTAAACGAGTTACAATTGCACTTGTGGTATCAGCGACATGTGAAGGTCATCACTACACTGATAGCGATACGGTCCACTCTTGCTTATAAGTAGATCAATAGCTACTAAATTGAGCTTACTTTTTACTTGCAAGCTTGGTAAAATTCAGTATTTCTAAACGCGTGATTTCAATTCGATTAGAAAGAGAAATGTAAAAAAGACTTTGCTGTTCCGTATGATCTGTCAAAACCAAATAAAACTACATTTTCTTGAGGTGATAACACCTACAGAATCACTCATACTTTGATTTTAAAATTGAGATTTTCAAATTTTCATACATTTTTATATCACACGTTTAAAAACATAATTTTTATTAATCATGAGCCCGATTCAGTAAAATTACGTTTTTAAACGTGTGATTTGCATAAATAATGTTCGTGATCCTTGTGTGATATGTTTTGTAAACACAAACGGTTTTAACTTTTCTTTAAAGATATCAAACTGTCAGTCCAATGTATGATACCTAAATAGCTTTTTGGAAATGAATCCAGATGCAGACATATTTTATGACAAGCCTAGTGCCATTAGTGTAAGTGTTAGAAAGCATCTATGTCATTTATAATTTAATGTAATTTTATAATTTGATGAACTGTAAAATGAATTCTAATTTATTTGACTTTATAATTTTAATGCATCCATTGACATTCTAATGTATAATTTTATTGACTTTATAATTTTAATGTATCTATTGACATTCTAATGTATAAATATAAATAATACTTTACTATAATATAATATAATCATCTAATCTGTAACATATAGCATATAAGCGTTTTGGTGTATACTGTAAGCTTATATTGCTAACATCATGAAAATAAATAAATAAATGATAGAGAGAATGCTCTACAAAATTGCATCTCTCATTTTTCTTCCCGATGCGACGTGCCAAATAAAAAACCGGGTACTATATCTACTGTAAATTCTAGATCTACACAAGTATCAACAGCTTCATTTATATACTCATTTTGTATATGAACAGTTTTATTGTCTACTCTTTCCATTTATAGCATACTGACCTAGAAAGTGTAGTCAAAGAAAAAGAACAAATAATAAAACAATCTACTATCAGCATTCATATCATATCTGAAATACATTCCGCATACTGTAGCTTTTAAAATATTTTATAACTACATTCAAATGTAGACCTACATGTCTTAATAATTCAGTTCATATTGATTTAAGTTGTACATTAATTTAAATACAAAAGTAACAGTTCCATGGCCTTGCAGGGTCAAGTTTTTTGCATTCTTGGATAGACTGGTCATAGTGACAAACACACTTCCAATGTTATAGATTTATTTATTGGAATCAATTGGCGTTAGCAAATGAATGTAAGATTCTTTACGGTAGTCAAATTAATTGATTATATTGACAGTAGTCAAAATAATCGATATTATTGACAATAATCAAAATATAATAATTGATTATTTTGATTTTACTTTACTTTACTTACTTTGATTCGATTCTTGAATACAATTTTATCTTTTTTAGAATAATAGTTTGTATTAACAAAGATAAATCTAAAAGTAGGACATATTATCTAGGAGTAATTAGCTGTTGCCGCGTCTCCGCCCTCTTTCACACAAATAGACTGAACGGATCCAGATGAAACTGGGTACAGAGTTACTTTTTATTTCAGAAATAGGTGTTGCGGAAACGAGACCAGTTGTTGGAAACAAAAGATCTGTGCTATGCAATATTAAAAAAGTTCATGTTGTCCTTCTCCAACATACTTGCTCTCTCTCTCTCTCCCACATGCCTCCCCTCCGAGTGGATGTGCTCTTATAAATAAATATAATTTTAATAGTTCATTTTAGGTTCGTTGCAAATAAATAATTGTGCTAAATTACAAAATAAAAAGTGCAGTTTCAGTAAACGTGCAAGACTTTAATTCTCTCCAACCTGTGGAATATAAAAACAGTCTTCTCACTTAGTGGCACGCGCAGGACGGCCGTTGTGTGCGCGCCACCAGTACGTCACGTGGGTGGACCCACGGGAACAGCTTGTTGTAAAATACTAATCACAGTTGTCTCGACGCTTTTAAATTTATCATCACGTTGGGTGCAAATATGCATATGAATAAGTAATATGTCTATATTTTTTGGTATAACTTTCGAACTGAATGTGAAATAACAACCTGAAGCCAAATTGCATTTACTTAATTGACATTTATTAAATTAGGCATATTATATCTCTGCACATTTTTACTGATTCATTGGTTTAAATTATTTACGTAATATATTGTTGTTAATGTTTCAAAGGTGGGGAAGTCTTATAATTTACTAACATGTACAGTCAACAACAAAGGTTGAATAACACTAAAATATTTACAAACCTTTTTTTACATATAGTCACTATTTTACATTTTACTGATATATTACTAAAGAATGACTTATAGAATAAATGTATCGACGCTTGATGTGTAAGTAGTTTTATTATTCCCAGAGGACAAAGGTACTATATTTCATGTTTTATTAAAGGTGTAATAGAGATCATAAAATGGAAATTTGTAAAGCTACTTTTGTCATTGACTGTACCATTCAGACTGAAATGTTTATAAAGTTTCTTGTACGAGAAAGTTGAATAATTTTATTTCATTAATCTTTTTCTTCATCTGAGCGCCAATCCCCGTCGCAACCATAGATTACAACGGCAGCTGGCCGACTCGCCGTTCTTACAGAAGCAGGCCGTGGCGGAGGCGTGTCGTGTGTGCCCACACACGCCTGCCAACTCACCGAAGCGGGATAAAACCAGACCCCAGCAGGCGAGGCCGCGGTGGCGGCCAAAGTCCGCCGGCATCCCTGGGGTTATCCTTTCGAGGGCTTACCCGGGGTGCCCGGCAACGGACACTTGGGGAGGACACCGTGCGGTTTTAGCAGATACACGACATAACCACCCCCGCTGGCCGGCAGGGGGGTATCTGAAGGGATTTCCGCACGTAAAAAAAAACCATAGATTACACACTTTTGGATTCCGTGGTCCACTCTCCCATGCCTCTCTTCTACAATTTAGTTTATATTGCTGTTTTAGGGAGGGACTATCTTCTGACCCCGAATGCAAAGTCTGTGTCAGATCCTCGTACGTCGATTTAGCATTTGAGGTTGTTTTGGTCCCGAAGATATTGGTTGAGCCCTATACACACACACATTTTATGTCATTAATAATGGGAATATATCAGGCGTGACTTCGGCTTAATGTTCTTTTGTGTGAAAATTCAAGTTTTTATTTTTTATATGGCATAAAGTTTGGAGAACCATTAATATATTTAGGGAGTGGCTGTTCGGTACGTTAATTAATATAACTCTTTTGAAGTTAAATGGCCGGTCTGGTTTTATCTCTTTCGTTTTGGGTTCCAAGCAGGATTTCTTTATAAAAGCATTTATATGTTTACGAGGTTTATTTTCGGTGATTTTAGGAATTGCATTCTAAATTTAACGGCAGATCGATTTTAAATATGATTGTTTTGGGTGTGTGTGATAATAACGCCTTTACGGGCGTAATAACCAATGAAATAGCTTTCTCATCTTAAGCTTAAGATAAGCGTTTTTTTTAATAATGTTAAAAATAAATTCATGTTAAAATTTAGAAGAATTTTAAAAGCGTCAACGAAACGAATCAATTAACATCACAAAGATTTTACTTACAGTTAATCAAATAACAGATAGACTAAGGTCAAATTTCAATAGTGAAAACAGTTGTGACCAAGAAACTGGGTAGATTTGAGTAAAACGCAATAAAACAGTTTGAGTTCAACTTCATCGCAGTTATTTTCACTGGTGAATTCTTAGCTTAAATAAATTTGATATATACAAAAAATCCTACTAAACAAGTACTAAAGCTTAGAAAATAAGTTCATTTATTATTAATATTTTTTTATGTAATATTCTTATAAAAATATTTATATAAAATTCAATCTCTTAAATCGAACAAAGACCTATCGTCTTTTTAATCTCTGGAACGGCTGGGCTGATTTTGACGGGACTTTCACTGGCAGATAGGTAATGTTACAAGGCGTAACATAGGCTACTTTAATTTTTGAAAAATTATTAGGGATCCGCGCAAAAAAATTTAAACTCACAAAATTGTGAATAAAACCTGATTTACTCTAGAACGGTTGGACCGATTTTGACGGGACTTTCACTGGCAGATAGGTAATATTATAAGACGTAGCACAGGCTACTTTTATTTTAGAAAAAAAATTGGGTTCAACGCAAAATAACTTAGACCTAAATAAACTAAAACGAGAACTAAAAGCTAGTAACTAATAATAATCTTTTTCTCCTTGCTAGATTTTGTCGACCGAGTACTTGGCCATTACTGACTTATTGCGATAAATATATTGCAATCTTGCATGGATATAAGATTAGATACAAAAATGGTGTAATCTTATTCTAATCTGGTTATAATTTTATAGACCATACGCAGACCGATTTAATGGCAAGTTTTGACCTCTAACGAAGCCGAGTCACGAATTGGCAAATGCAATGTACAGTTTGATTGAGTCTTTATTTTATTGAAAGTGAACGTGGTACGGGTTTCAGTTATGAACGGAGTATATTACCGTTTGGATATTGAGTAAGTTTGTATTAGATATAGAGCTTATCAGTCACGCTTTACCAATTTATTTCGTATTAATAGTTTTCGGGTTAATATTTAGTTATAAGAACATCTTTGGCAGTCGTTCTGGGTAGTTGGAGCTCTAAAAAGTCCGACAACTGGTAGAACTACAGAATTTCGATATCGCCATTGGGTTGTGGCGGTCAGATGGCAGTATACTCAGTTAGAAAAAGATATTAGAGGATGATGAATGTTGTATTTAAGTCATATTTGTTACTTTTTAGGGTTCCGTTGCCAAATGGCAAAAAACGGAACCCTTATAGATTCGTCATGTCTGTTTGTCTGTCCGTCCGTATGTCACAGCCACTTTTTTCCGAAACTATAAGAACTATGCTGTTGAAACACTGAGACACTTGGATCTATTCTGGATAACCAAAACTTAATACTCCTGTTAAAGTAATGCGAGGCTTCAATACACTTGTTATTTGTTCAGCTTCTCACAGCGAAAAGAGAACGCAAATAATCGTTACATCTTGTTTTGTATAAATACAACGGGTGTGGACCGATTTTCATGATGATGGATCTTTAGTTTCTTTTTTTTTTGAAGGAATATTAGTAACCGAAATCATTAATATTCCCCCTAACCCCTCCAGATAAGCTAAATTGCTTGTGTTAGGAGTGGGTTTGCGTCGGTAGTGTAATGGCCAAGATTCGAACCCGGGATCTCTCGATCGTAGGATCGATTCCTTAACCACTAAACTACCGACGACGCTTTGTCTCCGCCTATACTGTGCAATAAAGTGTTTTTTTTTCCGGATATCGCCACGGTTACCTCCCCCTTCGGCCAGCGGGGGTGGTTATGTCGAACTCGGGTCTTTAATACAAAGAGACATTCACGAAATAAATTCAGCTGATAAGGTAACTAATATAACCTGATTCTAAGGCGGCACGAAGTTTACCGGGTCAGCTAGTTAATTATTATTACCTAATCAGAAATAAACAATTTAAATTTAAGTGTCGCTAGCTTAGTGGTTAAGGAGTCGGCCTTACGATCGAGAGGTCCCAGGTTCGAATCCTAGCCATTATACTACTGACGTGAACCCACTCCTAACACAAGCAATTAAGCTTAGCTGGCGGGGTTAGGGGGGATACTAGTAATTTCGGTTACTAGTATCCTTAACAAAAAAAACTCGAATCTGTATAACTTAATTAAATACTAATTAACAGGAATACAGAATTAGATTGACGGTGATGTCACTACTACCCCTGGTCCCTTCACGTTTGTAACAATTCCCACTAGAATGGGACTGGTTACGGGTTCTAATCCCGTTCTCGAAGCTGAATTCTTCGGGTTAATTGAAAAACAATCATATCAATTCTATGGCAAGAAATGCCCATTTTATTTGTCTACAATACTAGGCTAAGAATTTATCTTCAGTGAAGCGGGACCCACGGATTAAGCGCTATAATCGTTTAATAGCCTCAGGAATAAAAACATTGCCCCCAATGACAGCACATAGCGTCTATAAAAAGCTCTGTTTAGTCACTTATCTGAAATAACGTTATTAGTTCACGGCTATTTGTAACAATATAATAAGATTTAAAATGTGTCGAATGGATAAAAGTGTTAAATTAATTTAAATCGAAATGGTGAAAAAAACTTCGTTCAACGGCCTGTAGTCGGCTATACTAATCCAAGAATTAATAAATTGCTATACATAACTCTTTTGGTATCGGCTTTCAGTCTACCTACGAAACGGCTGAACTTCGATAAAAGCGACCGATCCATCTGAACTCCAACACCCACTTGCGATATCGAAGTTCTGTAGTTAATTTATATAGATATAAAATCGCAATACTTTTTAGATCTCCAACTCCAACTACCCTTAACGAATACCACAAATATTCATATGGCAACCGAGACCGAAGGCTTAACGTGCTCTCTGAGGCACAGAGGGGTCTCACTGTATCCTGTTAAGAATTGTCACCCATCCTAAGAATGACCTGACTAGTTACGCTTAACCTTGCTAAACTACTCGGTTACTTTGCCAAGAGCCTCTCCAAGTTGCTATTATATGAAGAGCAATTTGGAGGTATATTGGCTAATTGGGTGTAGGGGTTTCTTCTCCAAGTTGAGAGGACAGATGGCAGAAAGCTTCGGATGCAACAGAGAACTCTAAGATGATAATGATGATTCATTCAATTGTTTGAAACTAAATTGCTATACACATTGGCTAATAACAAATGGTACAATTTCATACTTATGTAAGCAATTGGACGTAAGATGAGCAGTCATTGCCGTTGAGTAAGACGGATTCACGAGAACAAATGTTTGTAATGCTATTAAGTATTTAGATTGTTTGGCTGATAAAATTGATGCTTTTAAAACTTTTCAGAAGATATTACCAGATTGATTATTATTATTGAGACGAGCGTAATCCACAATTTAACTACATATTTATTCGCAGGTATAAGCAACCCCCTAATTCGGATTGACTAACCAAAACGTAAACTCGTGTGTCGTATTAACCGACTCATTTAAGTTGCTTTAATTTTACGCCTTTTTCCCATTGGTTTAGATGGAGACAACATCTTTCCACTGGTTATGATTCTGGTATAGCCTATATGCACTCCAGTTGCGGGTATTCTTGACATAGAAACATAACCTTGAAATATATAGGTACTGAAGAGTCGCAGTCGGGGTGCGAGGGATATGCTCTATGGGTAACCTTACACCCCGGCGTCTGAAGACCCGAGACGGCGTCAAGCCCGACATAACCACCCCCGCTGGCCGGCGGGGGGGTATCCGAAGGGATATCCGCACGAAAAAAAAGAAAAAAAAGGTACTGAAGAGTCGGTAATTATGCGTACTAAGTTAGAAATCAATGCTAATATTATAAAGAGAGACGCCACATTTTATGAGTTTGTTTCTAATATTCGGAACCACTGCACTTATTGGAAACATTCTCTCACCATTTGAAAGGTCTATATGTGCTATGGCGCTCATTAGGGGAGATCTATGTCCAGCAGTGGACTAGAATAGGTTGATGATGATGATGATATGTGCATAGGTACATAGGTTTTATTACTTGTGTGTAAATTATAACTTACGTATAAGTATATTACAAAAACTCATATTAACCGAAGCGAAGCGAGGACGGGTTGTTAGCATGTCATTTAAACGTCTAAAGAAGAAAATTCGTCCCAGTTTCTATGTTATCCCACTGCTATTGAGAATTAGTTAAATGATCAACAACTCTTCGCCCGACTCTGGAATCGACCCCGCGATTTCATGCGCAGCTTTCGCACGTACTACCGCTGTAACACCAAGGTAGTACTAAAATGATTGCATAAAATAATTGTTTGAGAGAATTACTTGTATTTTCATACAGCCTTTAATCAAGTTGACCACCTTGACATCGGCAACTAATTATGTTGACTTCCGACAATGACCTTGACTATTGCTTTCACTATCATTTCAAATAGTTGTGAAAGATATGCAGCGAATTTCTTCTATCATTTATTTTTTATAGTCGAATTACTCTCACTTGCATCTGTGCAAAATTTGTATGTATCTATTTGTATTGGTCTGGGTGTTTCAATGACTAATGTACCTATTAACAAAAAAAATTTTATAGGTTTCTAAAACACTCTACAAAACCCTACATGTCTAGACCCAAATAAAGCATTGCTTAACCAGTTTATAATATGGGAACTAGAATGCATTTTTTTGGAAATCTTAAATAAATGAATATTCTGAGACAAACTCCACAGCGTTATCTATACCCAAACTAAGCATAGCTTGTCATATGTGTTCTAGAATGCGGATAACCATATTTACTTGAATAAAACACACATCTGATGCTCATCCGATGAGACCGTCAATCTGAGGGCCACCATTGAAGCATTATTAGTGTCTGTAATGGTGACCCTCAATCTTGAGGGTCCTGCTTCACCTTTAGCTTACCATTAGGCGAGGTTAAGTCATATTGAAGTGACCATTATAAAAAAATACATATTACATATAGGAACACTCCAATCAATGTAAAGAGAGTTATTATTCATGTATACAATACGATTCATGATATGCATTTGTTTTAATTGACATTTATACGGAACTCGCAATGGATACGCAAGTTTTAAAATTTTCAGTGACAGTGATTGGTTTGCGTGTCTGCTGGTGGGTACCACTGACCTTGCATTTCTAATAGATTACCGATCCAAGGACCCGCCCATAGGAAAGTTTTATAATCGAATCGATCGCGTGATCGTAAGTACTCACGAAATCAATGTTAAATGAGAATATATCTAGGTAGGTACTCTGTAGACCCGAGACGGCGTGCGGTTTTAGTCGGTTCAAGCCCGACATAACCACCCCCGCTGGCACGCGGGGGGGTATACGAAGGGATTTCCGCACGAAAAAAAAAAGGTACTCTGTAGACCCGAGACGGCGTGCGGTTTTAGTCGGTTCAAGCCCGACATAACCGCCCCCGCTGGCTGGCGGGGGGGTATCCGAAGGGATTCCCGCACGAACAAATAAATAAGTTACTGACCAAACAAACGTCATGTTCAGCGCTTATATTATATTCACATGTAGGGCGAATAATGGCGTATTTGCTGTGTGATTTTTAGGGTTCCGTAACCAAATGGCAAAAAACGGAACCCTTATAGATTCGTCATATCTGTCTGTCTGTCCGTCCGTATGTCACAGTCACTTTTTTCCGAAACTATACGACCTATGCTGTTGAAACTTGGTAAGTAGATGTTTTCTGTGAACCGCATTAAGATTTTCACACAAAAATAGTAAACAAACAATAATTTTTGGGGGTTCCCCATACTTAGATTATTTATACATATTTAAAAAAAAAATTCATTAAACCCGTGTCTTGTACGTGTCTATGGATAGGTCTTCAAAAATGATATTGAGGTTTCTAATTTCATTTTTTTCCTAAACTGAATAGTTTGCGCGAGAGACATTTCCAAAGTGGTAAAATGTAACCCCTGTAACTTCTAAAATAAGAGAATGATAAAACTAAAAAAAATATATGATGTAATTACCATGTAAACTTCCACTATAAATTGGTTTGAACGAAATCTTCGTTAGATAAGTAGTTTTTTTTAATACGTCATAAATCGTAAACCGCTTTCAATCAACTCGAAATTTAAAAATTAAAAAAAAAACCTTATTATGTTACTTGCTGCTACGAAACCCTTCATGGGCGAGTCCGACTCGCATTTGGCCGGATTTTTATGATTTTCGGGATTTTATATATAATATTTTAATATGCACATAGTTTAGCTATAAATTATACTATTTATATATTGCTTTTATCACATATTTGTTTGATTAAAACTGCGCGCTAAAACTAAAATAATAAAAAAACGCTCGCGAAATTGCGAGTTTATATTGGCTCCATTTCTCTATTGGCTCTGTCTCGTATAGAAAACGAATGCTCATAGAACGTCATAGTAGACACACTGTTCAACCTTCTTAATTTTTTATTGTACAGGAAAAAAAACATATATATTTACATATAACGTAACATCCGATATTATTATATACGGTGAGCATTCCTTCTATTAGAATTATCATCCAACAAACGTTTGAGAGGACATAAACTGTTTTTCTAGACATTAAACAAAATATATTCATCATTTTTTCAGTGTAAAAATAAAGATTCATATCAATAAAAACAAGAAATACTAAAATAAAATCGTACGTTACTGATGTAAATTGTGCTACTAAACTTACACTCTGTAATGCTTTTGTGGGGTAGCTAGGTCGCTAGATGCGTAGATACTTAATGCCAATAACATCTTTAATTTATGATAAATACATACTATACACACTATAATACATACGAACTAACAGAGTAAATATTTACTTTTTATTGCCTGCAACTATTTCATGTTTAAAATTTAAATAACAATAAAAATATTTAAAGTTTCACACTGTAACAGTTTAACGTATATCGACTGTTGAATAGCAAAAATTGCTCACAACATCGACTTTTCAAGGAGAAATGTTCCCAAACGATATCATAAACTCTTAAAAGCATAGTAATTTTCGTGTCAACTGTAGTTATCGTTCACATCCTTTTGCCTGTCAACTACCAATATGCAAATTACACTGTCCGACAGTACAGTATACATCCCGTAAGTTTTAATGCACTTAGAATAGTCAGAATCAAGCACCTACATAGTTGGGTGTATGGGGCCCTCAAGACTTTTGTAGTCACCCAACCTCCTTTTTTCTTTCCCCCTGGCTTTCCTCTCCAATGTGGGGGGTCAGATATATTAACATTTTTTTTATACCACTTAGGTGGCAGACAAGCTCACGGCCCACCTGATGGGAAGCGGTTACCGCGGCCGATGGAAGTGTGCAACACCAGGGGCGTCACACGCGAGCTGCCGACCCTTAAATACGACATTCTACACAGCGCTTTCTAGACCCAAAGTAAGCATAGTTTAACTAGCTTGTGTTATGGGTTTTAAAATACGGATAAACATACTTATATACTTTTTTTTTGTAAATATATGCATATTATACATAGAAACACCCATGATGATAGTAGATGGTAGGAGAGCTGGTGTACCAGTTTGTTTTCAGTTTCAGTTTTAATTGCTAGTATTTTAAAGTTTTAAGAAATGAGCATCGAACGAATATGATAATGATCATGCAAGTGAATAAATAATCAGGACTTTTTCTCTAGAATAGAGTATTTGGACGTCATAATTAGTATTTAATGCTTATGATGAATCTCAAGTTATTCAATAAGATATTTTTATAGTGATATCTCTACTACCGGATATTTTGGGACGCTTTAACTACCTGATGCCCGCGGCTCCGCCCGCACGTTGGAAGACGTGGTCGATAATCGTTTGTTGGTCGTATCTCCATTTGTACTTAACCAATTGCAATCAAACATACGGCAGATTCTAAGTCTGACCAAGAAGTCCGTCGTATCCGTTCAGTAGTTTTCGCGTCCATCGCCAACAAACAGACAAGAGTACCAAAATATAATAATTTACGATCGGTCATTTAACATAACCCAAGTATTTTTTAAACATCTCCAATGTACAGACACAACTAATTAACAATTTTATAATAATATAGATTTGTGTACAACCCATAATTATAAATTTTCGTAACTGGAAATTAATAATCATATTTAAATCGACAAGGCCATCATATGCAGAAAGACTAAACAGATTAAACTGTAGTGAAGAAGAGGATGGTCAAATGATGTCTACATATATTTTTAACACGTCAGACGAAGGATTACAAATAAGTCCAAACTGACGTGAGATCGTGATTGATGGTGTTGTGATAGTTTATTAGACAGGGTTAAAGTTTCGTGCTGACGGGAGCAAAGTTTTAAATTCGTTATAACTCAGGCCAAGTCTTCATTTTGTTTTAAACATGTTAGTTATTTTTCTTTTTTAACACAACTTTCTTAGGGTAAGGAGAATACCTGGTTCTACGGGCGGCTTACTTGATGACCAGAGATCGACATAGGTAGAGTATATTTACCTAAAGTTCGCGGAAAGAAGTAACATAGAATTGATAATACCTCCTCTAAAATCCCAGAATCGTAAATAAGAAGATTAAATCCCGGGATTAAAGAAACTACTAGAATACATTTGAAGTAAATTATTATATTGAAGAATATCATTATATTTTTAGAGTTCCGTACTAAAAGTATTAAATTAAAAATCTTTGTTTTTTCTCCTGTTATTTACCTGAAACCCTATGTTACTTCCTTCCGCGAACTTTAGGTAAATATACTCTACCTATTCCGATCTCTGTTGATGACATAAGAATTATCCATTTGAATTTAGAATTACCCAAGTGGGGAAATTACACAGATAAATTATATTTTTACTAATGAGTAGGGGCACTGAACATGTTTGAAGGTTAGGTTGAGAGCGTTCACTGTACTTCAACTTCCAGTAATCTATGTCCTTAATTGCCATCTCAGTGGTAAAAAATATCAGTACAAGGGCGTTGAGGGAGGCAGATAGAGCTATACTCTGTGAATAGCTCCATCTCTCTCCCTCAGCTCCGCTGCTCAAAACTGAATTGTTTTAAGCGCGTCGTGGTTAGCCCGCAGAGCGAAAAACACCGCCAATTATTTATTTTTTATTTTCTTTTTAATTTTCATTACATACGTCGTAATATATTTTGAATTCCATTTTACAGAGCCATGGTAGCATCAACTTGACTAAACTGAGTCTACCGCAGAAGTATCATTTTCTTATTTACATGTTGAGTACCGGTGTAGTACCGCTGTACATTTACTTTTCATTTAATTCATGTGAAGTAGATATTTTCTTCTTTCTTCTATTTTCTTTTTTTTCTTATGTTATGACAAAATTGCTGTCCGTCATAATTATTTGTGTGTGGTCCAAGAACTGTTTCACAAATTTCAACAAACTTAACAACAAGTGTTTCTGTCAAGTGTACAACAATAACTGATTAATTGTTTTAACAGACTTGGTCTAACTTGACAAATGTGTGACAGATGATAATGACAGTCGCGTGTTTAGAAGTGAATGTTACGGAATGTACAAAAAGGCCACTTGGTTCGTTTATTGCCCGTGGTTCACCTGAATGTCCACATGTTGACCACGTGAAGGTACAAAAATATGATATGGATTTAGAAAAGAGATAACATTTTTAGCGGTGACGGAGCCTGTGTACTATTTTGCTTAAGTCAGAGATAAGACTAAGTGAAAGAAGTATGATACTGTGATGTGAATTAAAAATACTTTACGCGAACTTAATTCTCTGATTGCTAAAATTACTTAATAGAAGAACACAGCATTAATAGACATGTAAAGTAATTAAAAAATCCACCTACGAAATTGGATTAATTGCTAAAAAACTAATTGCAAGTGCAGTGCCTCCAATTAACTTGGCTGTTATGTATGTTTAGCAGGTTAAAGTAGCAACTCTTTAGTGTTTTCGCCACCATCGCGTTAGCTATAGAACATCTAAAAGTCTCTTATGATGATTAGGATATATTGGATGAACAAAGACAATACACAATATATACTTATTGTTATTATATAAAAGGCGAGGCCGCGCTGGCGGCCAAGGTCCGCCGGGAACCCTGGGGTTATCCTTTAGAGGGATTACCCGGGGTGCCCGGCAATGGACACTTGGGCAGGACACCGTGCGGTTTTAGTCGGTTCATGCACGACATAACCGCCCACGCTGGCCGGCAGGAGGTTATCCGAAGGGATTTCCGCACGTAAAAAAGCATTCTCTTAACGTGCTAATATCAATCAATCAATCAATTAGCTAATTGCAGTCCACTGCTGGACATAGGCCTCTCCCGTTGTACGCCATAGCACCCGATCCTCCGCCTTGCGCATCCAGTCTATCCCAGCTACCGTTTTTAGGTCGTCCGTCCATCTACCTTTTTTTTTTTTTTTTTTTTTTTTTTTTTATCGTGCGGAAATCCCTTCGGATACCCCCCCGCGTGCCAGCGGGGGCGGTTATGTCGGGCTTGAACCGACTAAAACCGCACGCCGTCTCGGGTCTACAGACGCCGGGGTGTAAGGTTGCCCATAGAGCATATCCCTCGCACCCCGACTGACCCTGGGCCATCTCCGGTTTCGAGATGGCCCCCTCGGGTTTGGGAACCACGGTGTCCCCGTCTTGCCCCGGTTTGGGGGAGGGGCGCTAGTCGCCCCATCGTCCCGGCCTGCTTCTGCTGGGGTGACAGGTGGCCTCACCCGCCACCCCCAGGCCTGCGCTCATGGTTTACCGGTCTCCACTCTAGGACTCGTTTGCTCCATCGGCCATCGGTCCTTCGGCAGATGTGGCCAGCTCATTGCCACTTCAGCTTGCTTATTCTGCGAGCTATGTCGCTAATATGATACATCGTAATTATTTTTACTTGATTAATAACATTTTAAAAATGTTTTGTCATGGATATAGTACGGAAAAAGAGAACATCTAGGACGGGATTTGAACCCGCGATTAGTCCCTTACAGGGGGAATGCTCTGACCAACTGAGCTACCTATACACGTCCCAGGTATTCGAAATTCTCCGATATAGTATATACGTCTTCTGGGCGACGCTGGAGCTATCTGCCGTAATTCTGGTGCACTACGGAAACAATTAATGATGTTACAATCATTTTTAAACATTGTTAAATCAATAGGAAAATTAGCATACTTAATAGCTTCAAAAATTTCATTGAATTGTCATACATTTCATGACCAAATATGAACCAACATTTTAATCTTCTTCATCCAAACCAAATCCGACGGCATCCAGAGCTTTGTTAAAACGGGAGCGACTGCCACCTGACCCACCTACCATGAGAGGAAAATCTGCGCCAGAGCGTCGTAATTCAATCACCAGAAGTACCAATTTGCAAGTGAGGTTGACTTAGGCCCTGAAGATCTTGTTAGGGCCCACATAATTTTAATACAATACCGATGACTTCTATGCATAGTAGACAAGCAGTTCAAAGCAAAAAGTATGTCATACTTCGGGGGTGAGGCGGAAACGGGGGAAGGGTACGGGACGCCTCACCATATTATTTTGACGCTCTTACACTACTTAACAAATGTCAGGTGATGATCGCACATAAAATCGTAAACAATAAATTTTATGTAATCTGTGGCTATGACAGCAACAAAAGTGGCGCCAAAGTTGTGTACAGCGTCCAAAAATATTTAACAATTTTTTTGTTTCAAACACCCAGTCTTACATATATGGCAGTTATTGTACAATTGTTACAATTGTACAGAACGTCTTGAATAACCTAATTTAACAGTTGAACAGCTGAACATGTACAGACAGTTACTGCTCTAACTACAATAATATTATCTAAAATGTTTGACGACATAACAGTCTCGTGTGAAAATCTCTGCACACATTACAGGCACGCACAGTCGTGAGCGAAAGTCACTGGATGGGGGCTTACGTAAATTTGTAGGTGTCATTTAAATATATTTTACATTATCAATAAAAAATATCAGAGACAAAACTAAGTACATCTATATGTTTGCTTGCTAAAGCTATGTAAAGCCAAATAAAAATGAGTGTTCTTTAAACAATTAGTGAATGCTCTTAGGCTTATTTTTTATGACTATGAATCATTTTAGTAAATAACAAGTTAATAATATCCAACCCATTAAAAGTCATAAAACTATGATAAAAACAGATATGGAAAAAATAAACATCACCCGAGATCATTGGCCATCATCCGATTATTACATTTGATGGCTACAAAAGCAACTTTATCTTAATAAGGCAAGAGTTGATTATAGTTTGAAATAAGAACTGTTTATAAAAGCGGCAGGACAAGACAGGTGCGTGAAAATGAAAGTTGTTCTCTTCCTGCTCACCCGTTTGCCTCGACTTGAAGCCAAGTACGACTATTTAGTTTTTGATATACAAGAATATACGACATAAAATCATTATTAAAGATGGGTGGTATAACAATTTCAAAACATACATTGTTAATATTGATAATAATTATTGTGATGCTGTAAAGAAAATAAACTTAGTACGAAAATTACTAACACTGGTCTATAAAGTAGTAAAGTAATATTTGCACAGGTAGATCAAAATTCCACTAGAGTTTATGGAAAAGTAAGCGAAACTAATAGTAGATCGTGAAAGATCGTGAACAAATAGTCATTCAATATCAATAAACCTAAACAATAAATGGCATATTAATATTATGATTTTATTATACAGCAGCACGAGCCATACGAAAGGAAGAGTTGGGAGCTTAAATCAACTGCACTTTCACTGCGCAGACGCTAAAAAGTGAAACTGGAATCAACGTAGGCAACGGAATGCCGGCTAACCGTGATAATGATGACGTAAAGATTTATAAAGAATAGTTAATATGTGTGATGGAAAGTTTTGTAGGAACTAAGTGTGCATAGTAGAAACGAGCGTAAATGATGTGATTCCATATAAAGACAATAGCAGAGCCGAGAAAAATCACTATTTCCCGTAGAAATGTAAATATATGAGTCTATTGCCAGTTGTTAATTAGCAAAACTAATTAATTGTTATAATTGACGGCTATTTCCGATATTTAACGTGTGTATATTGTGTTTATTAGTTTGTTTATGAGTTTATTATTATTATTGTGTGCGTTGTGTATATTACGTACGGTACTGATTATTTTGTTCGTATTAAGTAATTAAATGTATTATATCAAAAGAAATATTTTGAATTAAACATATTTTATGGTAAAAATGTCAATATATTCGACGATGTTACAAAATTACCTAAATATCTGCTGACAATAAGACAGGTCATCAGAATAGGTCATCCAGTTAACGTAATGAGGGAAAGGTAAATATATAATTGTAGAGCATCATGCAATTGGTGAATCTCGATTTGAAAATCAACAAACTGGTAATAAATGCCATAAATACACGATTTAGGTATTGAAGAAATCAAAATTTAACGAGTAACTCCACGATTACGATATTGAAATGAACATAATTACTGATATTTCGATACTTATATTTCGAACATGACTTTGAACACTGAACTTTACAGACAGGGTGAACCTAACAAATTGCCGATTCATTGCAATATGAGTTGTTTGCACTAGTTATGCAAGGTTTTCGTGAGATTGATGTTTATCAAATAGTACCTAATTATGTTGAATATCCCTAACATCATAATTTGTCAATTGTACCACAGAACAGAAATCCGAGTCACGATTGTTGACAATTGTTGTGCAAATGAAAGTAGGTGTGGTTGTGGGGCAAATATTTCCGCTGTTAAACGGTTTTAAATGTTCTTTCTGTTACTTCTTTGCTTCGTTACTTAATTTTATATTACTTTAGAAGCGAAAACAGTTGCCGTTCTTTAAAAAAGATACCTATTCAGATACTCCATCTGACCATGTGGCATTACTCAGCTTTTTGACACAATGCATTTTGAAATTAATCTCATCTTTATTGCAAACAAGCCAACAGTCCAAAGAATAAAAGGACTTTGACGAGTGAAGGAGTTGATCGTAAAAGTGCACATCATTCGAGTTCAATGATTTAATTCAAAATTGATTTAAAAGCAAATTTCAAAACCTCTTGATAATAAGCATACAATAGTATATTATGCAACTAGTGAATAAAGGAAGGATTTAAAGCGAGGGCCGTAGATGAGTCACGAGCAAGTGAAGGATTCTAATGATTGAATCACGAGCGCAGCGAGTGATTCAACTGTTAGAATCCTGAACGACGCGAGTGATTCATGGCCCTCGATATAAATTCGTACTTTATTCAGGAGTTGCATACTATACTTTATACCATGACTACGAGAAAAGACATAATTTAAGCGAAAATAGAAATTTAATCAAGAAATAAGAATTGTCCATTTCAATTAATGTTTAATTGAAATGGACATTAAAATTAGAGCAATGACTAAAATTAAGCGTAATTTTCTTATTATTATCATTAGAGTGGTCAACTTGTGAAACAATATTTATTAATCTAATGCCAAACTCCTTGTCGCAAATATCGACCAATCAAATCTCGAGAATTTATTTGCACCAAAGAGTTTTGAATTTCGAATCTTAGCGCAAGGAGTTTGTGTAAGCATTGAAATAGAGACCGGATATATTTTTGTGTTCCAAATTCAAACACCAAAATAGTGAATAAAAACAAAACAGTGAATAAAAGGCCTTTTTATTCACTGTTTTGCGTGAATAAAATAAGCTTTTTAGAGTAGGTATGGTATAAAGAACTTTTTAAAATTGATATCGACAAAAAAGTTAATTTTATGTAGGTAGGTTAAGTATGTATCCACCTACAGAAAACTAGTTATATTTTATATTTATTAGTGCATTACTTTAATTTCGATAGTATACAATTCAAAAAGCAGCAATACTGTTGGTTCACCGGATGTGGGGTGCGTTCAAGTGCTTGACGTCATTATTTTCAAGGGCAACCCGAATACCAACTGTTCCCACGTTTGAAGGACACCAGTGTCCTCAGTATTTTGTTTGTGTTTTATATTTATGATTCTAGCATGTTGATGCGTTATCTTAAGAATTTTAAAAGGGCAAGATTTTTGCAAAACTTTTATTATGATTCTAATTCTTATTAATAATGCAATCATTTTTTTTTTTTTTTTTTTTAAGAATATTAGTAACCGAAATTACTAATATTCCCCCTAACCCCTCCAGCTAAGCATAATTGCTTGTATTAGGAGTGGGTTCACGTCGGTAGTGTAATGGCCAGGATTCGAACCCGGGACCTCTCGATCGTAGGGTCGACTCCTTAACCACTAAGCTACACACTAAGTTACTCAGCGAGTGTATCTCATTTTATTTAGAAATACACAATGTGTAACTGTATTTTAAAAGTAAGTAGTGTAATTTTGTTTATTCATAACTTTGTTATTTAATAAAATAACGTAAATAAATTCATCTGTCAAAAGCAAATTAAAAACTTTGCTGTCTAGTATATTCTTAAATTTCATCTTGTTTAAGCAATTTTATCGAGCTATATTGATTACTTGAGTACATTTAACAGAAATAAAGTCTACAGTAAGAGTCTACAGATAATCTAACCTAACATGATAATCTAATCTTTCATTACTTCCAGTAACCCTCAATACAGCAAGCAACCTTTACTCTAGCCGTTATATCACAAGCATCTAAACATCTACTGCGCACGAGTGACAACTGTAAACTTTCGTAAGACGTAGCAGACCATTACATCATTATGACCCGTCTTCTTTAAATGCCATATATTGACCCATGACATGATCACTGCTACTTGTATAATTTGACAGATTTTCGGAGGTGGCGTTTGATTATATTCGTTAAGATATTCGAATGTTTAAGAAATGAATACTGAATGCCGGAAATAATTTTTTGTTTGTTGTATTGACTGTTGTTTGAAATTAACGACCTAGATTCATGAGGAAGTTATACGTAAACAAATGTATTTTTATATACAAAATTGACTTAATATTTGTTTGCATAACATTTAAACTCCTAGTCATTAACTTTGCTTATCAAACATACTTGAATACCAAAAGCTGCAGAGTTTGTTAGTTTGAACGTGCTATTCTCTGGAACTAACAGATTATTTTTTAACCATTTCACAGTCCAGTTCTTGGGCAAGGGTTATTGAACATCACGACCAGTAAGCGATTTAAACCGCAGGGTATAGTTAGTAAATTAATAAAATAAGAAAGGCTACGTTTAAACTAACATCTCTTGTGTTTAATTCTCGCATTTATATCTTATATTTCGAATGATGGTAGTTCACGAACCATCAGCATGTAAGGACTGATAACATTCATTATTAGATGTCAAAACATCTTTACCTTTAATTACTTAAACATAATATCACGTTTTCACTTTCAACATATACTTCATGTTCTACGGGGTCAGCATAAAATTATACGAACCGACAATCTTAGTACAATTAAACTGTCTAAACTAATAACTATTTAGATTAAAACGACGGTTATGTTAGGCAAGATATGAAGAAGAAGACATTGTATAAAAACAATAACTTATACTAAGAAATTAATTTATTCCAAATAAATATCTGTGTGAAGTGATAACAAAAAATAACATCAATAAAAAAGGACAATGGCATGATACAGTGTATTTGAAATATGAGCCGACGAACTCTAAATCAATGTCGAAGACCCATCAGATACGCTAAAAATAAAACTGAATGTTAAAACATCCATCTCAAATGCTACAACTTCATTGCAAATCGTATATATCGTTATCGTGAGATTGTGTAAATTTTTATACCAACAGTGCAAGGTAAGGTCCGCTTGATACGCTGGAAACAGCGTACACATTTTGTTAAAATATATTAAGCAATTTGCTAACTATAAAAATGTGTTTGGACGTTTAGTATCGGTTACTTACCAGTAGAATTAAACACTATGATGAGAATTCAATACTACTCGAATAAAAAACTGTTTTATTAAATAATAATATGTGATAAGTTGAAAACATATTTTCTTTCAGAATTGCCAGTCAGACAGGTGAATGTTGACTAATAACTGGTGTCAGGTACCTATTCTTGCGACACTGACACGACCGCCACAGCCCGCAATAAGGACATAGTTGTAAAATTTTACGCACAATTGTTAACTGATTAACACTTAGTACTTTGCAATGACAAGATGTTTTTAGATTGTTGGTTAATTTACCTAATTTATTATCTAAAATGTACAAAATTTAGTAGACGTAGTGACAAGTAAAAAAATATACAAAACTAATACGTAACATTAATTAAAGTTACTTAAAGCAGTAATAAGCATCTGGCATATCTTATGGCATCAGCAGAGATGACAGGATAAAAGAGGACTGGAAAAAAAATGGACGAATGTTCTTCGGCATTCTAACATGCCAAAAACATAATAGTTCTACTATGAGCTTGCCTATATATAGTATCTAAAACCAATAGAGATTTGAACTTTAAGCAACATCATTAAGCGTGTCATGGAAAGATTATACCCTAATGTGTTTGCAACATGAATGAAACGCCTTCCATCAGGCATATACAAATTATAAAAACTATTTTAAATATCTGTGAAAGAAACGCTCAAAGCAGAATAACAATGACCTTGGTCTACTTTGGATTGCATTCATTTCTTAATTTCGGTACGAATTTTGGAAGCCTTGATATTAAAAGCGAAGTTGCGAATCTGCGGAATTCATGATTTTATTGTAATGCCCTCCTCAAATGTTATTAATGCAAGTCATACGTCATGGTGGCCAGAGATGACTAAAATATAACTGAGTTCGGTAACTGTACTGCACATAAATGGACCAAATGTGACTTAACGATGACCGTGCAATATTAATTTAAACAGTTATTTTAAAAGTAAATTCAAAATAAAACCTTGCACTGAAATTCATTATTACTAAAAATGCAAATCGCCATACAGACTGTTTGACATTTTGCACCATCATGACAACTTTAAAATTTCAACAATGTTACTGAAATACCGAAATATCCTACAAAGTGATGTGCCGAAGTGAACCTCTGAAGGTCAAGCCCTCCCACTGTCATGTCAATGCCCTTAGAGATTTATATCCCGTAATACTGAAATTCATACAATGATTTGGCTATATATTATTGTAAAGTGTTAAGAAAGCAGCACATTTTTTTTATAATGAAATAAAGTTAAATAAACGAGATTATGTTAAATGAACTGTAGGTAGGTTAGGTAGATTAAGTAGTACTATTGTAGTAATGACGAGATAAGTATTATATGTGCAAGAGATTACGTATAATCAAAGATTTTTTCTGTCTTGAAAGTTCATCAGATGGGTCAGCCCATTGAACTAAATCATTGTAAAATATGAACTAAGTAATAAAAATAACCAATTTTAAGTTCTTTACTTGAAATCATGTCTATATCATAGTTGACACCAATAAATCTCTATCAATTTGACATTGTAGAATTATAAGGTTAAAAATGTCCGTAACCAGATGTTTTGCGGACAATTTGCGATGCCGTAAAACACTTATTCGCAGTCATTGATCACGATCTCGTCTACAGGGCAGAGTTGACCCATACTTCAATTGCAAGTAAATATTACGAAAAGAGACTTATGATTATCAGCACTTGAAAAATAATTTAAAGCAGTAAATTTGCTATAATACCAGTTGTTATGAAATTTGGCCAGAAATTTTTGTGTGAACCCAATTTGTATTCATATTCATATATTTCGTTTATATTACACAGAACCTGAATAGTATAAAATGTAGTTTAATCAGCAAAATACTAGTAGGAATAAACTTCTTAAACTTAGAGTACTAACCATCGCCACGCGCGGTTGGTTTTTTGGGAATATTTTTTTACCAAGCCCATGCATCGCGGTGTTCATTCACGCCAATACAACGCACCCTGCGATAAGGTGGACTGCGATCTTACTTTCAGCAGGGAATACCTGAGACTAAGAGATCGTTAGTATTAAGGGTTAAGGGGTTTTTGATCTAACATTTTGAGTATTTTGCAGTTATCTCTACATTTACTTGACACAATAAGTTAAAATTTTATCATTTTGATTCGTAGATGAATCTCATCGAAAACCAGATAAGTAATAATTTGAAAAACGAAGATTCAGTCAGTAAAACTGAAGATGTATGAGAAGTTGAGAATTACCGTTCCTACTTTTTTACCCTCGTTGGTACGAGGGTAAAAAAGTAGGAGACAATCATTAAAATATTGCTCCAGACAGCGTTAATTTACATGATCGAACATCTCCAATGCCTACAACAGCTCTACAATCTCAAAAAAAATTTTTTTTTTTTTATATATGTATTGAGTATTACTATATATTTATTGTCATAAAAAAACATCTGACTTTGATTTACTCTAAAACCAAATACTTCATACTTAGAATAGTTTTATTTTAATTTAGGATTTAATTTAGAAAAGACATTAAAAACAACAATTACGATTTTTGTTTTTTTTTGTGTTATTTTATTCTATATTCATCCCTAAATCGATTATTACTCAATCGATTAGTAATAATCGATTTAGGGATGATTTTGATACTGAATTAAATTTTTAAGGAGAACTGTGGTGTTAAATTTAAAGGAAAGAGAGTTTTACTTATTACTTAGTTAAATTAGATTTAATTTAAAAAAAACTTTGTGTAATTGCATCATTTATGAAGTAGTCTTCCAGGCGATCGTTAGTATTAAGCAGTAAAAAATAAGGTTAGCATTCTAGGGTTTAATGTAAGCCGCCTGCGGTTTGTTTTAATTAAAGATTTCATAATTTGTTTCCCGTGTGGTTACACAACAAGCAACGGAGCAACGTTGTGTTTACTCTGTAGATTCCATCTCAGTATGAAAATCATAGGTTGGAACTGATTCAATGTACAAATAGTTATGTGTGGTTAGAAATAAGCAAAATATCACTTACTGAAAAAAAATGGCAATAGTTTTCCAACCACAACCACAAGCATTAATGAAAAAGTCAACCATTAAGTATTTTGATATAATGTAGCATTTATATTGTATGCTTTCACTAACCACCGCAGATATTATATTCGTGAAAGCATTTTGTAAAAACGCTAAACGGAGTCATCTAGTAAATGCTGTATGAGAGAGTCAATCGACACACTATGTGATTATGTTACTTAATAATATTCAACGGCATTTCAATACAATGCTACTTTGCTAGTATACCTATGAAGTGTGATATACACGGAGTTGTAAATGTAAATCAAAATAGCGATGTCATCAATAGTACTGTTAAAGCCAAATGGAGCCATAGTAAGCGCTAGTCTAGCTGTACTGTGCGGCGTATTCTCACGTCCCTAATAACTGTAAGCGGTCGGAAACGGTTACAAAAACGTAACCAAAGACAAAGGAAAGGAAAACGTAATATGCAGTCGGAACAACTATGGGAGACAGTGGTGTTTAGATTGCAAATTAGCTTAATTAATTTCAATTTGTACTGATTGTGTAAGACAAAGTTATCTTAAAGCTCTGAACAAATTAAATACGAACAGTGACCATAATGATACGTGAGATTACAATGACTAATTTTACCAGACTTTTAGCCCTGCAAGAATTTTTAGCAACATTTAAAATTCTTACTTCACAGGTTTTAGTTTTATTTAAATTTTTGTGCGTAACAGAACACTTTCAGAATACATTAAAAATTAAATGGAATTATAGACCAGAAAAGGAAATATGTATACAGTCCCAATATCTAGAAAGTTTCTACTACGGTCTGTCATTTACTTCTGATATTATAGCAGTGACTGTGTGAACTGAGCCGTGAACATTACTTACATCGACTCGACGACCTCGTGATTGATGTATAGAAAGTTTAAATACCAATTTGAGTATCGTCCACTATTACGATGTGATTGCCCACTCATTAGTCTTTGATGCAATGGCAGATACTGATTCAGTTATCAAAATATTATATAGACCACGTTATATTAAACTTAATTAATTCAAATTAAAGTTTACAACCTAATTATAATACCTTAATCTTTAAGAGTTATTTAAAATATATTCAACATTTAAAATGATATTCATCTTGCCCTACATCAGTTATAATTAAACTTTATTCGATCTATGATGGTCTATAGGTTTTCGTAATCATCATAACTTTATCTATTTAGCATTAAAATTTCACACAGCGATTGTGTAGAAATGGGCAAAATATTTCAACAGTATACAAAGTTACGATGAAATCGAGTTAGTCTAGCTGAATTAAAAATGTATGAATTTATAAATCGATGCAATTTTAACTTTTTACATAAGCATATATTATTGCCATGCCTAAGGTGTAGACCAGCAAACACCATAAAATACTATTTTTATTTGTTAAAAATGATCCATAGAATCAATACTAATACTTAAAAAAAAATAAGTTTAGAAAAAAAAACTATGAACAGAAATGTTTTAGATATAATATATCTTTAACCAGGTCTTTGATGAAGTCACAAATTTTCTTATAATACTTAATAATGCATTTACCAAGTACGAGGCTTACCTTGTAAAGTTTATCTTTTTGGTACCATACATCTTCTTCTTCCTCTACAGAAGCTGCAAACGCCTGTGTCAGATCATCGCGAGAACGCGAGAGTATTCGACGTCGTGACACCATTTCACTGCTCGCTGCCGCTTCGAACGGGCCTAGGCTGTAAAAATGAAAAAAGACTTGATTAGATTCAATTTCATGTACAAGGAATAAAAAAGATTATGGTGAAGTCCAGCCCATTAGTGAATAGCACACTTAAATTAAATGTCTAACAACAAAATGATTTATTAGTTTCATATAAATTTGTATTATGTTTATTTCCATAAACAAGTTAGTATAAACCTACAAAATGGTGTCACATTGTAATCACATTTGTGTGATTCTATCAGCTAGTGGATTAGATGGATAAATTTTCATTTTTGTTTGCGTTAGGCGCAATCAAGTGAGGGAGCTTTTTAATTTCCTTTAATTTGTAATATTATGAAATACCTGTGGTATAATCCAAACAGGTGCTAATTTCTGCTTAATAAAATGTTAATAGTTTCTTTCTAAAGTACGAAGTACGTTACTTTGTACTATGGAATTTGTGACGCATCAATTACCTATTTTTAAGGTACTTAATATTTATAAGCAAATAATAAAAATCACAAAACAGGTTTTTACTTTGATGAAGTAATTTTTATAATTTATAAATTAAATGAATTTAAAATAAACCTCGGTTGCAAGTCTCTATTCATTTACTTTGATATTTGTATGACCAAAATAGATGGTGTGATATAACGTTGGAACTTAATTTACGATTATATCAATAACTAATGATACAATTGTCAAACTTTCAACTGTAGATTAAAGTTATACATAACAGTGTTATGAAACAATAGGTGTGGCAAATGGTACAGCTGTTACTGCTTTTGTATCGTTCTCGTTTATATGTGTTTTGATCTTCGTAGGTTTGTATTCATCGTTGATGACTTCCTATTAATAGATTGATGCTTGTTTTAATGTCTGCTTAAAGACATACGGATGTATTCAGCTTGGTGCTTATGTAACTAAGTGTATTGTTGATGTAGCAATGAAATGGAATGCAATGTCAATTCTTTGCTTGTTTGAAATAATTAGGTCTTTTATATTAGTTTTCGTGACTGAAGTACAGTTCTTGGCATTTGATTTCGCTCGTTGGGGATAAGAGTGAGAGTCCGGCTAAGGTCGGCTTGTTCTGGTTTAGTAAAGCGTTATCTCAATCGCACTTCATATCTTTTTATAGTAGGTAATATTGAATCTATAGTTTCAATATTTTATAAACACGAACGATTTTAACTACTCTATGAAAGTATCAAACTGTTGGTCCGTTGTACAATACAGAGAATGCTTTATAAAACCGAAGCAAGCCAATGTTGGCAAAACTCTCAGGTTTTTCTCGACGTGCCAAATCAAAACCGTAGGCACTTAAGATTTTCACTATAGCTTGATTTTGAAGTTCTTCTTTGTTTTCACTGCCTGAGTATACAGATTTTCTTAAAACATATGTAAATAAGCCTCATTTCTTCACTCCTACACCATGTATACTTGTAGCAGCACCAACAAAGTACGGTTCGTTTCGCTTCCTTCCGACATCTAACAATGTGTGGCATTGGATTCGACATTGGGGCTCGCGTTGCGTGTCTAACGATCGCCTCCGTCTGTTCCTCCCATTCATTTGATACCCACCACTGTTTACTTTGCGTTTTTAATTTTGAAACGTCTTTCTAAGAAGAAGCTACCCAAAAGAGGCAGTAGAGTTTCTTGCAATGAATTATTCGGATTAAAAAGAGTTATATAGCCACTTCCGTCAATCTTTATTTTTTTACTTTATAAACTCACGTTGTTTTACAGTTTCTTTGGGTTAGGCGAAGAACAGTAATTTTCACCTAATGCTTCTACTTTATAAGAGTAAATTGTAGTTTTATTTCATGCGTTTATTTTTTTAGTCAAATATATAAATTTGTAGTGCATGAAATTGTTGAATAGTGATTAAAAGGTAGGAATAACATTAAATACTCTCCATCACATTCATAATTTATGAATGATGACTTTCATAAGAATTACAAGTAAATTAACGTCAATTTAAGCTTATTAGCGATGTTCTACTAACCTGTACTAATACAGTACCTGAACTAACTAAAAATACTAATTTGTACTTTGCTCATTGTTTTGGGATGATCTAAACGTAGTCTTTTGTTAGTCCACATTTATACGAAGAGAGAACTAGTTCAATGTACTATGATGTAAGTACAAAAATATAGCAATCTATTTACGGTTCAAAGCATAAACCGAACATGCCGCAGCGTATCCAAAGCTCATTAATATCAAGTGCTAGAAAGTTATAAGTGATTTTCTCGCGCAATTTTCTCGAAAGCAAATCAAGCCGTTTTCTTGGTTAAAGAACGATTATCTTTTCATATTCATTATATCTTATGCTTGTTCATGTTTTCATATGATACATGTGGGTGTATATTACAGCTTATTGTTTGTTGAACGAGATATAAACTGAAAACTAGTAAGTTAATTTAAAAGAAAGACTACTACTTAAAATGGATCTATCTACTGTATTTATTATTCGCTTGTTCTATAATTAAAAGGGATTTGTTTATCAATGGACGAATTTTTAATATACCTATTTTGTATTTTACGTTTTTAAATAAGTGTTTTTTAATGTACTTATTTTACTAGAAAAAATATGGAATTCTATGCTTTCTTATTTACCTGTTTATTTTTAATATCATCTCATTTTGCTGAGACTTTTAGAGTGGATAGGATATGAGTAATTCAGTTTTGTTATTTATTGATTAGATTATCTGCACAATAATTCTTCGATTTTCGATTTTTTTAGTATCAAGTTTCTTAGTAAGCTTAAAAAGATTACTCTAGTTGTCCATCAGAAGGGTTATAAATATGCTTGTTAACAATATAATTGGAATAAAAAATTTAACTTTTATAATTATAAAATGAAATACAGATTAGTTGCTGTACTGAGAAAAAGGCTTTGGTGCATCAGTTGCACATTGCTTTGAAGTACGTGTAAAGCTTTTAAATAAGAGGTTCATCGCCATTTGGTTTCTCGGTGCAATTCTCAACTAATTCCTCCACGCAATTGTTGGTTGTTTGGTGCAATAATTAACTTAGCTTTAGAATCATTGTCTAAAATTAAATTATGACACCCTTTTAAATGTTAGCAAAGCAACAAAGCCCTGCGGGACAGTAAAAGCAAAATGTAAGTTCGTGCTCAGTAGGTCAGTACTTTCACAGCTGATTTACTTTGCTCTAAATACTGCCTGTTACGGCATAAGATCGAGATAGTTTTGTTTTACGCCGATGTGTATGTACATAGTACTTTTAATGTCGTTGGTTAATAGTCATTAGTACTGGATTTTTATACATAGTATTTCCTTGGGTGATAAATAGAAAATGGTGTTTGAAAAAAGAAAACTGTGTCGTCAACAATATCTATTTAAATAGATATTGTTGACGAGATTTATAATAAAGTAGAGTTCCATTCATATAATACATTACGAATAGAAATTACAATTAAATTACGATTTATATTGAAATACAATTAATAAATACAGTAAAAGTACAACCACGTTAGGTAGGTATTTTGAAGTTTTTTCTAACATATAGGTACCTAAAGAAGGGGTGCGACTGGTTGGATCACCTCCAAGTTTGGTGCACCCTGGGCAACGTGGGCGATGACGCATCATTGATTGCTCCTCTAGAGTAGCTGGCGTCAACGTCAACGGCCAAGAGTCTGACCAACCGGCCTTTTTCAGGGCTAGCTGACCCCATTGCACGAGGGGGTCGAGATATGGCGGGCCTGCAAGGCCCGTGGGGGTGGTCGCTCCAGGTACCCCTCTGCTGTTATCAGAAAGGGACACTGCGAATGGCTCAGGGTCATTTGGAGTGCGAGGGATATGCTCTATGGGTAACCTTACACCCCGGTGTCTGTAGACCCGAGACGGCGTTATTTAAAACAAATAAAAAAGGTACCTAAAGAAAAGCTTATTTTTTGTTTATGTATTTCCCTGTCTAAAGAATCTTTTCCTAAATACCATTATTGTACTTAACAAGAGTACTTAAATCCAATGCAATAGTTTAAAAAATATATATAAGTAGAAACGTCTATAAAGATAATTTTAAATATCCCAATACTAGTACCGAGAAAAGGTACATAATATTTACATTCACACATAATTTACAACAAGATGCCCACATGACGTAAGAAAAGTATGAACCTGCAAAGTAGGATCATAAAACCCAGTTACGATCGACGTCACAGGACCCGTTTATACACGTTGACCCATATAGAGAGGTGAACGATTCAAAGACAATGAGCGCTAGAGGACGAGCAATCAGAAGTCGATGTTTGAAAAAAGCATTTCGTTTAATTAATACTTTTTCTTAAAACTTTTGAAAGTTAATCTCAAATTTTAAAAAAACGAGTTTTCGTATTTTCATGTTGTATATTGGAAAACGTTAATAACGCAACCACTTTTTATGTAGATTCAATTAATTGAGCGGTATTTATTACTTCCATACTAATATAAATCTGTAAATTAATTGTGTCTGTACATTGGAGATATTTAAAAAAAATACTTGGGTTATGATAAACGAACGGTTCTGAAGACAAAAAATATTTTATTTTGTAATTCGTCTCTGTTTGTATGTTTATCTGTTTCTTCGCGATGGACGCAAAAAATAATAAACAGATTTTGATGCGGCTTTTTCTCTTAGTAAGGTCTTGGACAGACTTATAATCTGCCGTATATTTGATTGTAATTGGTCAGTTAGAACCAGATATACGACCAAAAAACGATTGGAAAAGAATATTAAGTATTTGGTCAAGAAATGTCATTATACCCAAACCTAACAAAATCATGTACTACGGGGAACCCGGTGTACCGTAGATGAGAAATTCGAGAGATCCCGACTGACCCTGGTCGCACGGCGTTGGCAACCCTGACGAGTTATTGGGGATCTGACTCCCCTCCCCTAAAGAGAGGAGCGCGCGAGTTTCATTTTATTTAAATAATCTAATAAGATAAAGTTCGCTGTCGACTATCGATATAGTCATACACTTCCTCTAGTACTAGTCATTACGGGAGTCTTAGCGGAACAGGTTTACACTTTTATTTTCTTTTTACATACGTGAAGGCATCCCCGAGCGGCGCAATTACTACGGTACTTATAGGGCTGTGCTTTGCCAGGATGTTCCAGAAGTAAATTTATTTGAAGCATTCTATATTCAAAATCTAACATTATGTTATGGATGCTTGTGTATGTAGGTACCTCATCAACAAAAGTTGTTGCACATCAACAAATCCCCAAACGACATTTAGATAGTACTTATAAGTATATTTGTAACCATCAGAAGACAAGTTTAATATATTTCATGTTTTATTTATTACTTAATATAAGATTTGGAGCTACAGAGCTCAGTACATCGGAGTATGTTTAGCTACTTTAAAAGTACGTTGTTGCTGACTTCACGTACCTTATGTACTACTTTCTCCACTAATGAATTTATATGTTTGATTATGTGTCTATACACAGCCAAGGAAATGAGTATAAACCTTTACATGTGAAAGATATGTACTTTTTTCCTTGGCCCTGTGTACATAAACTCAAATAAGAAAATACGTGATGTTTTGCATCGTCTTTATCAGCAACAGGAAAATGATTAACAACTTAAAGTTTTGTCTTGTGGTTGCTTATCTATGATGAGTTCAACTTTACATTCTGTGGCAGTTTCGTCTGATGTGGTCGCACATAGTAGTAAGATAGACGAATCTACATGATGTTGAGTCATTACTCCTACCTACCAATATTAATTTTTTTTTCAACTCAGACTATTTATTAACGGATGTTGTTTAACAAATTCCATGAATTCTTAGCACTAAGACTCTAAGAATCCTTGATATTGGATGTATAAATGATGTGACTTTATTTTAAAATACTTCAAAATGTGTTTGAAACTACATTAATAAAAAACCTGAATAAAGAAAAGACTCGATTCCTATACAAATATGAACTATAAGTTCCGTATTTGATTAACAAATACAGAACTGAAAATTAGGCAATAACAATTGAAGAAAGTTTTCTAAAGCCCCATTTCCACAACTATCGACAATGGTTAAATCACTTTTATCCTGCATCACTTGTGGTAAGTATAATCAATGTCAAAAGTAGATGATCATTTTCATATTTAAAAATCAGTCTTTGTGAAAAGTAATTTTTATTTCTCAATACTAAAAAAAAATAAAAAAATATACTAAATATTTATTAATTTTCAGTCAGACTTTTAAGTTGTATATGCAATCATCATCTACTTTTTACGCAGACTGTACAGGTTAAGTTTAACATTACTTGTATTATTTGAAATATATATTATAATATCTTTCAAATAATTCATAATAATGCATTTCTTGAAAGACTTGGCCATTGCTTACCAGACTGAATATATTACGACTTCATCATCATCTTCATCATTTATACTATACAAGCAGTTCAGAACAAAAATGTGTCACGGTTCCTATTGACACGGGATGGAATTTTGAATTTAGAACGGCACGCAAAAACTTTTTTTTTGTTGCGTACAGACTGTCTAGACTCTAGAGTATACATAGTAGTCATACGGGTAACTATTAACACAGGATTTTGAATGTATCCCTAACCCAACTCTGTGGTCTAGCGGTTGTGCGTTCGACTACTAAGTCAGAGGTCGCGGGTTCGATTCCCGCTCAGTGCAAATATATATATTTGCATTGGTCTGAGTGTTTCTATGTATACTAGGACGGTCACCAGCTTCGCAATCAACCCAAACTTAAGCGTAGCGAGATTTGCCTATCCAACAATAGGTCAACGTGAACGGTCGACTTTTTCCATTGATTTTGTTTTTCGGTGATTATTCCTCGATGGTAAGACCGATCTGGACATTCGACCCCTTACGACACTCAGTAATGTCTTCTTGATCACCGTGGCAAATTTTGGTCGAGATCAGTCAAACGGTCTCGGAGGAGTATCATTTGTTTGAAATGCAACTTTGAAACCAAAGACGCTTCGCTCGCCTTCGGCTCGCTACGCTTAATTATGTATTTATTTACAAAAAAAAGTATTTAAGTATGTTTATCCGCATTCCAGAACCCATATGACAAGCTCTGCTTAGTTTGGGTCTAGATGGCGTCGTGTACTTTGTCCTACAATATTTATTAATTAATTAATTTAATTGGTAGAATAAGTCCGAATTTTCAGATTTGTCAAGCCAAACTATATGTCTCTTTTAAAACTTACTGTAAAGTTTTGATCAGGGTAACTCAAGATAAGTAATTCTACCCGCACTGTTTTGCGTTACAAACATTCTTGCGTCATCGATAGTTATAAAATTGTACTCTAAAGTATTCTGATTCAACAATAGATAATGTGATTAAAAGATCTTGCACAATTCACCCTTTATAAGTATGCTAACTGCCAACCCTGGCAACATGCACCTGGACAGCACGCGCCGTGATGTAATAGTCTGATAGTTTGTTGACTCGCAACTGTTCAGTAATTGTTGTTTATGAGACAAATGCTTCGGATTTGTATGTATTTGTGTGTGTTTCGTAATAAATACATGGGCATGATCTTAAGTTTGATCTTTGATGTCGAATAAAATAGTATTTTATGAATGAATTCTGTTAAATAAAAGCAATATTTTCCTTCGAGGTATTCTAAAGAAGTTATACCCACTAACTCATATTGTTTATTAACCCCTATCCTACTTTCTACTAGTATTATAAATGTAAAAGTTTGCGAAGATGTTTGGATATTTGTTAGTCAATCACGCTCAACATCTGAACGAATTTGACTGAAATATGTTACACATATAGCACATTGGCTTTTTATCCCTAGAATAGGTTCGTTCAGTGAACGGGATCAGCTGGTTGGCTATAAAATATACATTATGTATACACACGTCGCAATACATTCATGCGTAAGTATGGATCTCATACAATACAAAACTGAATTTGAAATTTTGTAAAGTTTTAGTGTCACGAGGTACGATGATATCATTAAAATTATTAAAAGAAAAACTAGTTATTATAGCTACACCTTTTTAACAATAATGGTAGAATTGAAATGATGGCGCCTTGACAGTGCCAATGACAGGGCGCGTATATACAGTCAATACATATCGCGATCCTGTCAATAATATTTATGACATTGATGTGCAAACGCGATATTATTGATGTGCAAACAAATTACAACACAACATTGGGTTGCAATCTATATATATTTTTTAACTGTCTCCATGGCCGCATGGAGAGATCTCAAGTCATATTGTTTGTTATTGTGGTTTTTTTTAGTATAAATAGTAATTTTAAATTAAATATCTTTTACATAATTTATATTTTCAAATTAATCCTATCCTAATTTCACCATTAGCACGATTTTGTAATAAAATACCCGTGTGAGTGTATTAGGTCGTTACATATGAAATTGCCGTTTTTCTTGAAGAAATTGAAGGAAACCTAATTTTCAGTACTAACATTTTTGCATTTTTTTAGGAATGACAAATCCAAATTTTATGTTTTTTTTAAAGTAGGTATGAATGAGACAACATTAAGCTAAAAAACAGCAACTTTTATTACATTTTTGAAAAGTGACAGCTGTTAAGTAATACGAAATTTATCGTCAAAATTGATAGCATTTAGGAAGTACTGTTTTATAAAATCGAATTAATTTATCAAGCGGCCAATAAAAACAAAATTTAATACAGAGTTGTAAAATATTGAAATCAACTTTCAAACAGAATATAAATAATGGAAATAGCTATTCAATTACAGGAATAACGAACTCATGAATTTGTAAGAAAATTTCGGCAATTCCATAGGTAAAGACCTATTATATGTTTAGGAAGTTAAGTTTCGAACTAGTTTAAAGGCCTAAAATTAGGACACTTTAATTCAGGTTGTGTGTGTTATATCTAAGCTTTGGTTGGTGCATATAATATTAACACATTTATTACAGTTACTAAGAAGCCATTACGAAATAAACTGTTAAAAATTCAGTTGAAATTGTATGTGAGCATTCTTCTAGCCTTCTTTCCAAGTCAAATGACAACGTGGTTGCGATTCTAATTGCATGTGACTATTATACATTCGTGTCGAGACAAAAACGAACATCTCAGTGAGAAAATCATTTTTTCGAAATAACATCTTATTTCTAAGACACTTGAGTCGAATACTAGTAGGTTTTTCTACTTTTTACTTTCGTCACCGTGACTCCTATTGACGATTTGATGCGTTCCATTTTTCATACCACGTTTTTGTTTGACAAACCAATATTTTCGCAATCATAGCTTTGAGAATGTGCTCTTGAAAAGTGTGATGTATGTAACCTTATCTTTTACGGAATACGTTTTTCACGCCATTTTGACAGTAGTAAACTATATAATATACTTTATTATCTGACAGAGATGCGTTTATACAGTTTTAAATAGCGACAAAATCGCGTTCGGATTTCGCTTCAAGCACACTGGTGTCTTTCTTGGTACGTAATCCTTCGCTTCTTTCTTTCTTTCTCATTGAAAATACGCTTAATGTGCTATGGCAGTCGCCCTGTTAACGCTCAGTAAATAACAGTAAAGCAGATCTATGTCTACTAGTGGACATATAACACGCCTCTGTCTGCCCCTTCGGCTATATATCATTCATTTAAGTTCGCATTAAAATTATGCGAATTGAGTATTGGTTTTTGAAGGCCTAGTCTAAGCCTCTACAAATCGTCACAAATTTGAAATTTTGACAATTGATGCCTTTTCATAATATAATAAATATTAACTAAGGACAGATTTTTGAAAATATGATGACGGTGAACGGTTGTTTGGAAGTTCGTCATCTTCAAAGTAAGTTTGTACATGGCACTGCGGGTTGGTTTTAGGGATTTTTGTACAACTTCGGTCACAGAGTTGGGACGGGCCGCTGATTATCTAGTATAGAGAGTTTTATGATGCAGTTGTTGCCACTTTAAATAAGATTAAGTCCAGTTAATATAATTAGTTGAAATTATTGTCGAGAAAGTCTTATAAAGTTTATTATAACTGTGTATTGCTAGTTTAAAATAATAATATACATAAGAAAGTGTAGTTGATTATACAAATTACATGTAGAAATGTAATGTGTGTTTAATTTTATATTGTTTGTAGAATCAACAATTTGTATGTACGAAGCAGAAGCAAAGTAATAGATAGTTTTTTGATTGGCCAGTTAGTGCCACATGTGTGAACTTTTTGACGCCTGTGCAAGATTTTTTTCTCGGTAACTATGTAAGTAATATATCTCTAAATTGTACACTAAGAATAAAACAAATATAGGTAATTTACATTAATACATTATGTAGGTTCAATTTAGTATTTGATCCAAAATCCTTATGCATTCGACGGGGAAACGCGGTCATCCTGGCACTTTTTTTGGAGGGGACGCAAATGTGATATGATCTTCGTGATTTAAAAAAATATACCTACTTAAAAATAAACAATATATATACACAAGCTGTGGGCGGCTATTGGCGGCCTTATCGCACTGTGGTAATCTCTTACAGGCAACCATTGAACGGTGAAAAAAAAAAGCCTCAGAATGCATATTTAGGCAGCATGAATTATTTAAGTATCTAAATGTATGTACACTTCACATATTGTGTATTATATAAATAAGAAATTTAGGTGCAACATACCTCTGCCTACCCCCTAGATTAGTATAAGCTAACTAGTTTGAAATGATCACCTTATCCATTGTATCTGACTATCGAATCCACAGTTAAGAAACAAACGAAACCTTCACTTGTTTTCAATGTCACTATTTATCTATGGAACAGTCATTTGTATCGATGCGTAGGAGCACCTTCCTACCTGCTATAAGCACAATGAATTCTACACCCACAACATTAGACGAATGGGTATTATTAACATAGTTAATAGTTGTTCACGATAATTCCTGTTCGCGGATATTCTGTTACTTTCTATGATACGTCATCAAACTCGTAGAAGTTTGAGAAATATGTTTATAATTATGTTTTCTGATTAATAAGTACCTACACAATGTGTTAATCCATATCTGTGTAAAAATGTGTAGGTATATAAGTGTAAAACAGTATGTGAGTGAACGTATTAATTTACTGATGCAATACTTTCTTGAAAAGTTGGGTAAGTATTACTTCTTCTCAAGGAAGTATTGAAATAAACATTTTAAAATGAATGTAAAAGTAAAGAGTTCAGTATAAAAAGTAACTTTTAAATGTCAATAATCCTACTATAAGTGAAACATAGTTTATAAAACTTGAGGTAAAATGGTGATCAATTTAGATAACTGTTTTATCGTTATGTATTGTGTAACAAAAACTGCCCGGCCACGATGATAGAGGCTCAACTCAACCTCATCTGCTAACCAGTCACCTGGACGAAGCATTGGCGCTTATTTCTTCTCATGGTTGGAAGATCAGCCAGGAATCGCTACCGTAAAAACCGTATAAATCAAATGAAAAGGAGGGATGAGGAGGAGGAGAAAAGGAGGAAGTAATAGAGGTGAAAATTGATAAGGATCTTGTCTAAAAAATGCTGGCAATATTGAACTCACATACACTGTACCTACTCCAAAATCCATCCAGCCACCGCCTCGTCCTCGAGTAGATGTACAATTAGTTAGACCTGGGTGAATGGACCTCAATCCGTATATCCAGGATTAACAGTAGTATCGGTAACTAAGTATACAGTTTTTATGCATATAAACCAGTTAATATTAACAGCACTCTGAAATCGTTACGTCTCGTATTATCGAATCACTGACACACGTCTACATCGATCGTAACAGTGAAAAGTTGATAAAGAACTTGTTTTAACATGCGTTAATCAAATTTCACTGCGCGGGCACAATAAGGGCTGATTTCATTTATGAAAGTTATTGCGATCATATCAAACTAAACTTGGACAGAACATTAGTGTGGGTTATGCGTTTAACATACACATTAGCTATAAATTTGCACGAACAATGTATTTAACGCAGAAATGTTAAATGTCCTAATCAATAAATAGATTGTACGATTTGATCGCAATTACTTTTGTTAGTTATATCCGCCCTAATTAATTTATTTAACTTACTCTGAAACGGAGGACCGCGGTGGAATTCCGTTCTTTAACTTAAAAAACAAATTCTTATCAAAATTTTGTAAACCTTTAACTTGAATAATAATATAAAGTAAAAATATGAATCATCGACTTGGTAAAAAAAGGATCGCAAACATGGGTATATATCTCAATATCTCAAACATCTATACGTAGATAATTAAGTCATGTGAAAATATTAGTATATTTATTAGCATCATGTGAGATTAAATGTTTAGATTTAATTTCAGTATACTTACATTTGGTTTTAGAAGAAATAAGGAAAAAAAAGATTTGATAATCTTGCATCAAAGCATATCAGTGTCGCTTTAATTCGAGTTATTTTGTAATTTTTCCTTCTTTTTACCTAGAAGTTTATTGGACCGGTGCCTTAATGAAGTTGGAGTGAATGAGATAAAAATCTGTTCTTCACTAATTCTATTTACAGGTATAATAAATGTTAAAGTTTGTGTTTGTTTGTGGTTCGTGTGTGTGTAATACACATCTCTGCCTACCCGTTCGGGGATACAGGCGTGAAGTTATGTTATGTTATGTAAAGTTTGTGAGGATGAGTGTATGAATAGATCTTTGTTTTGTTACCCTTTCACACCAAAACGGCTGAATGGATATGAATGAAATTTGGCACAGAGATATATTATAGTTTGGAATAGCAGATAGGTTATCTTTTATCCCGGGAATAGATTCCTGTCGGCCGCAAGAACGGGATCAGTATTTCAATAGTTAGTTATAAATAAAAACGAATATTTATACAAAAACAATCAATAAAATATATCCGCATTTATAATTGTTGTATAACCAATCGGTATATTAGATAACTGCCTTTACAGGGAGCCCACATGTTACGTAAGTAAAGGTCACATACATAAGTACTCTCACAACATAATAGTGAAGTTGATAATAGGTATAATACCTGTTCATTACTTATTGCATATTCCTGCTGATAATAATATGTGACGTTATCTTCACGCTCTCTATCCGTCGTGGTATTTGCGGAAACAGATGTGTTGATTTTGTTTCCACACAATACAGTTGATTGACGTGGACACCATGATATATATCGGCGTCTGTAGACCCGAGCCGGCGTGCGGTTTTAGTCGGTTCAAGCACGACATAACCGTCCCCGCTGGCACGCGGGGGGGGGGGGGTATCCGAAGGGATTTCCGCACGATAAAAAAAAAAGGCTATTAGTGTACTAAGTAACGTTCTCAGCGTTACTTAGTGCACTATCTTTAAAGAGGTTATGAGTATTCTGTATCGTGGTTCATTCCTTAACACTTTTTTTAACCCCCGAGGTAAAAACTGTATGTGTATGTCTGTGGAATCGTAGCTACCGGACGTGTGCACCGATTATAATAGGATTTTTTTCGATCGAAAGCCAATGTGATTAAGTTTTGAGCTATAAGTAAATTCATGTTGCATAACCACCCGGGGTATCCGAAGGGATTTCCGCACGTTATAAAAAAAAGGCTTTTTAATTTTTTAATTAAGGTTATTAAAAGAATTTTATTTGTTCCAATTATATCTCAAACGTTTAGTAAGTTTCGATTTAGACTAGTTTTGTCTCCGTCACGAGAAGCATGGCTCAACGGAGAAAATAATTGCTTAACTGGAGCATTTCAGCAATTATATTATTATAATAATACATTTTTATTTTAAGTGAATACATAAGGTCTGTGAGAGTGCCGAAGGGCATAATTCTCATTCTTTACCCTTTCTTAAGATACATCCCCGTTTAAATCTCGTTTTCCCTTTTCTGGTGGCAACGTGTAAGTGAAACCTCGTATTTCAAGGACCTTGAAGGCCAATCTGAGGGCAGCATACCTCAGAATGGCGTTCTTATATTTAAAAAGATTCTTATAGATTAAAAAGTACGAACAGATGCGTTACAAAAACCTAGATTTAAACGTTATATTACTCGCAAGACTCGTACAAAGCTCTCGTATACGTTCCGACCTGGACAACTTTATACTGCACCATGCAACCATCTTCAGAAGCAACCTGGAGTTCATCACAATCTTAATAAACAGCTGTGTCAGTATCATCAGTCACACACGGCTAATCGTCAGTGTTCCATCGGATGAGCTGTGTGCTTATATAGAAACATCAGTTGATGCCCACGGCTCCGCGCGGATGTCGGCTTTGGTTTTGTTTTTTGTCACATCTCCGGTTTTATTTAACCAATTGCAATCAAACATACGGCAGATTATAAGTCCGACCAAGATCTTTCTAATAGAAAAAGGGCACCAAAATCCGGTCAGTAGATTTTGCGTCCATCGCGGATAAACAGACAGACAAGAATACAAAAAAAAAGTGTTCTGAATCGTTTGTTTAACATAAACCAAGTTTTTTTTTAATACCTATCTCAAATGTACAGATACAACTAATTTACAATTTTATAGTAGTATAGAAGGCTAAAGAAATTAAAACGTTTTTTTTTTTGAATATGATGAATACACAAAATTTTGACTATTATGAATGATAGATCCTAGCCATTTTACAAGCATATGAATGGCGGAAACACGACAGCTACGTCAACTGATATGGAAATCTTCTGTAAGAAAAAAGCTGTGAATACCCCAAATATAATAACGTTTTTAACGACGTTGCTATAAAAACTAACTTTCTTATATGGGTCATGCCATTTTGAGCTCTGTTAAAGAATTGTAAAACACACAATAGGTTGTTAAAGATCAGGAGATGTTATCTTAAAAGCGTCGCCGAAATGTAATTTGGACACTGTTCTATCTAGATATTTGAAAATTACATAAATTCAGGGCCATTTTGCTGTACATAAAGGAGATCTCGGCCCCCTACTTTATGGTAGTGAATGTTGGTTGTGGCAGAAGGAACATGATTGTAAACTGAATGCTGTGAAAATGAAAAGTTTGAGAAGTATAGCTGGGGTGACCCTGATGGACCGAGTGAGGAACAGCGTGATAAGAGAACGTGGTGGTCTAGTAGAAGTTGTAGTGACTAAGATAGAGAAAGGGATGCTTAGATGGTTCGGACACGTAGAGAGAATGAACGAAAGGAGAATAACGAAATAGATTTATGATGTGAGGGCTACTGGGCAACCCGGTAAAGGTCGACCTAGGCGTACGTTTGCCAATCAGATCGAGGACATTTTGAAAAATGGCCAGGTCAGAAGTACCCGTAACCGGCGTGCATGTATGAATACAATTATGAAAATGGAAGAAGCGAAAGGCGTTTGTCATGATCGTAGCAATTGGAAAGATTTTGTCTCTGCCTACCCCAATGGGAAAGAGGCGGGATTATATGTATGTATGTATTACAGTTGGTCAGCTTTGAATCTACATCATAAATACGACTAGAAAATGCTTATAAAATTCATCATCTTGGCGTTAATACCGGTTGCATCCGAGGCTTTCATTTCGGAGCCCGGGGCCGCAATTTTTGAGCTGAGCGAGCGAAACTCTTATACGCGGCATAGCCGTTTGTTGGTGGCTAAACTCCTCCGTAACCACTCGCGTGATCTTGACCAACTTTACCATGGTTATAGTGTGGACACTGTGGAGTGTTTTGAAGAGATGGTTCATGTCCGATGTACCATTGAGGAATAATCACCGAAAAACAGTTTCACGAGCGCGCGGCCTTAGCTAAGCGCGCGACCGTAGTAAGATGTCTTATTTTCAAGTGACAGTCCTGCTCGCTCAGCTCAATTTATTTCAGTCGCACCCTGCACAGAATTCCTAGTTAAGATGACTAGACTTCTTTGGTCAATGATAACATACTTCATTGTGAGAGCAACGACCATCTGCATTCATCTCCGAACAGGGGCACCTCCATCAGAGCCTCATCCATTAGTCAACAGATGCATCTGCTAGCAGGTAAGGTTTACTTGGGCCACATAGATCTTAGTAGAGCCTTTTTTATAATGCTAATCAAACTATTATAATATATTGTTTGTCATGTAATTTCCAGCTATAGCCCGGTGGATGTAAACACAATTAATCCCCCTCGGGCTTCACCCCATCGGTGCCGACGATGGGGTGGGCGTGGCGGAATCGGACCGACTAAAACCACACGGTAGCTCATCAGAAAGTGTATGTTCTCCTTTCGCCTTTAAAATATTACGCACAGTAAAGATGTCGCAGATTTACGATTTAGAGCTACAAGCGCTAATCATATAACAGACTAGCTGATTCCTTTGACACCGCCCGCGCGGAGGCCAGTTATCGTTTTTTGGTCTTATCTCTGGTTCTACTTAACCAATTGCAATTAAATATACGGCAGATTTTAAGTCTGACCATAAAGTTTCTTATAGAAAAAACTAAATCAAAATCCGTTAAGTAGTTTTCGCGTCCATCGCCAACAAACAAACAAGAATACCAAAAAGAAATAATTTAGGATCGTTCATTTAACATAACCCAAGTATTTTTTTAAATATCCCCAAAGTACAGAGACAACTAATTCAAAATTTTAAAATAGTATAGTCGAAGAACTTTCAAAAATATTTCATAACATTATCACTGCACTTTTGTCAAAAAATTGTCAGAAGACTTAATAAATATATTTCGATCCCTATCATACTCATCACTTATTAAATCGTAATAACAGAGTCGTAAATAAAGACCGCGGACACGTCTTATAACGGTAAATGGAAACCATATCACCTTACTTACGCATGAGTAATGCATTCGGTACAGAATGCTAAGAAGACTTGTCTATGGAGGTCACAAACTTTGAACGGTAACGTTTAAAGACATGTTATTACGTTCCACCTCGGTAACGCAGTGGTGATGAGTGTGACTACAGCATATAAAGTAGCAGATTCGATTCCCGGGTTGACAATATTTTTTAGGGTACATTGCTTAGCTAATTTTTGCGTTTGTTTATATCTGATAGTGTGCTGTGTGCTTGGTAACTATAAAATGAATAAAAATATAATTTCTGCTAGGCATTCCTTGACATTATTAAACTTTTGTTAGATTTTGACAGAAGAAAAAGTCGTATCGGAGCCTGTCCTAGAAAATTATGCAAACTTTGTAGACACATTGCAAGTTAGCTTTCTACTCTTAGGGCATGGAAAACGAAACGGATCAATAATTAAAAAAATACACGAAACATTTATGATAAAGGTTAAATTTGATGATGACGGAATTTTTGATAAAAACTTGTTTCTTGAATTATTTGTCTTTTTTTTTCTTATTCAGTTTCCCTTCATGCTCAACTTAAGTTTACACTCCTCCCCTCCCCTTAACCTCTGTGATACATAAAAGTGTCTAAATATACTTTAATCAGTAGTGTATGCTAAACCACATTTTATTAAATGATTTATTCTGTATATATATTATTTTGGGGCCAATTAGATGTTGGATTTCTGTAACTACAATCGCTATAATGAAATGTCAAGGGTGGTTAAGTAATACAGTTATGATTGATCTAATGTGTTACTACATTTCGTATTATTTACCTTTATTATTTACAAGAGTAATAATATATTGTTATATTTGAACTCTTAATGCCTTTTGTGCAATACATTTGAAAGCTTGTTAGTGTTTTGATTTCAATATTGTTCAACTTATTATACGATGTACGTACGTACGTATGTATGCATGTTTGTTGCTCTTTCACGCCAAACCGTTCCCATGGGTAGCGGGAACGGGATCAGAATTCTACGCGGGCGGAACAACAGGCAACAGCCAGTAAGCTAATAATTACATCTCAGTATCTTGGTTTGATGAAAACAAGACATCTATGGCGTGAATCAGACAGAAAAGGCATAAGACGTTAGGTATAATCAATCAGCAAGATCGCGTCCGAGTACGCATAAGGTGATGAACGGGCGTGGATATTGCTTTGATTATGCCTTACCCCTTATGCCTCTTTTGCATAATTCACGCCTTATATGGTGGTAATCATCAATCAATTAGCGTGGTTGTCTTTTAATTCTACAAGCACGCTATATTAAACATCCGAATAGTGTACCCCCCCTTTATTATCTGGTTAACCAAAACAGCATGCCGTTTTGCTACACGGCATGCTGTTTTGGTTTGCGTCCAAATTCAGTGTACCGCCGGAACTGCCGCGGACGTTAACAGCAGTCCACCAGCGCTATCCGTCGGCTAAGCTAGGCGAAATTCAGACATGGATTACCCCTTTGTGAAAGGTGAAATTACCCTCAGAATGAAATTAAGTCTCTCGTCCAGATTGTCATTTCATACATCCTCAACCAATTTTCTTATATTAAAATTAGGTAGATATTCTATCTCATTATTATCACGATATCAAAAGTGTAGCGAGTTATATATCAAGTGACTATAAATGACATTTTAATGCATGGTTAGTGCATCTATTATTGCACTCGCCTCATTTCGAGTGCCCGTTTTAAGCCCCAGTGCCATATCACCATACATAATAAAAATGTTCAAAAAGTCTTAGTCAGACTTAAAATTTGCCGTACGTTTGATTGCAATTGGTAAGTAGACCCTGAGTTATGACCAAAATACGATAACCGACCTACGGTGCAGCCGCGAGTATCAGCTCTAAGATCATTGTGAGGACAATGACACATTGCATAAAGCCTCACAGTTTAACTGTATAACTCGCCATTTGTAATTCATTTGCAAAGGTATTTTCCTACTTTCACTATAAACACTACAGTACCAACATAAACTGTGTCATTTCTATCTTATCTCCACTGAGTTGCTAGACGAGTGGACCAAATAGACTACCGCGATCCGCTTAGGCGATAGCCCGGTCACCCAGCACTACAGTTTCTAAACATTAAGATTCAGATTTCTCGCGGGTTAAATAATAAACGTTAAACTTTCGCTGTCCAATTATGTTTACAGGAATATATATGTATTTTATTAACTTATTAATGTGTATTAACAACTCTAATTTGGCAATTGATATTATGTAATTAGGGGTGCAGCCAATACTCCATCTCGAAACCGGAGATGGCCCAGGGTCAGTCGAGGTGTGAGGGATATGCTCTATGGGCAACCTTACACCCTGGCGTCTGTAGACCCGAGACGGCGTGCGGTTTTAGTCGGTTCAAGCACGACATAACCACCCCCGCTGAACGGCGGGGGGGGGGGTATTCGAAGGGATTGGGGTGCAGCCAATACCATCAACCGGAAACTGTTTGAAGGGGTTATATAGCGCCGCATAGATTTTCATCTTTCTTCACTTTCCAAATATTTTTAGAGGGATTTGACTCCTTTTTGGTTTGAGTCATCCCATCTCTTGCCATAAGTTTTGTACAAGGCGACTATAAAATAAATAATAAATAAATCCCACAATATTCCAGTTTGTATACCCCGAAATGATTGTCCCGATTTGTAATTGTAGATTAAATTATCACTCTGATCACACTTTTGATAATAAAAAATAATAAACCACAAGTACACGTCCTGCATGATGGTGAATGATTACCAATGCCTATAGCCGCTTGCTGCACCATTGAATGTGGCACTCACCTACCAGCCCTAACACTGGGTTATCGTATTCGGCTTCTGAGTCAGTAACTGTCATCAATCTTACTTACACATCATATTACTGTTAAAGTTGAACCACAGTCGTATGCGGCTTAAGACCATCAGTAATGTCGTTTGAAGTGGCCGAATACGTTTTCAAAGTGTTTGATATTGCCGCGTAAGCCGCGATACATCTGTCACAACCACGGAATGTAAAATAAAGAGGAAGTGCCCTTAAATCTCACAACGGAAAAATGTAAAATGGGAACGTAGAAAATGGAATGCGGGGTGTATATAGGACCCCAATAAGATCTTTGGGGTCGATGCAAACCTCACTTGTAATCCAAGCGACTGTTGTGTGACTTCCAACTCCGAAAGCAACGCCTGTCTGGTCAGACAATCAGGTGTATCGGTTTGAAGGTGAGGTTAACTGGCGACCTAAAAGTCTCCCCAGCAAGACTATTACCTATAGAATAGGCAGTACTACACCTATATAATATCTACATATTCGACCATAGTTGCCATTAGCGCAATAAATTGAAGTTCAAAAATCACTAAATTGTAAGTGAAATATCTTAAAGCTGGCTGAATAACCTCTCGTTTCTTTCAATGACCGTCGTAATTCCTTAACAAGATCAAGAAACAAGTTGAATTCCTGAGACGAGCTCAGCCGAATACAAGGGATTTTCGATTTTGCGATTTTTTTTTGCGATTTTTTCTTTATCTTGCAATGGTTCACCCCAGCACGAATCTATTACCGAAAACAGCAACTCGATAGCTCATCTCCTTCATACCCAAAACCGTGACAGAAAATTGGCAACAACGACGTCGACGACAACTCGATAGCAATAGGGCTTTTCTAAAGAAAATCCCTAAAAAATATTGGAGGAAAGGAACAATGACTTGTATACTACTAGGCAAGCTGTTTAGAACGAGAATGATGTTGCCATAAATACAAGGCGTGAATGGGGGAGGGGTACGGGACGCAGAGATAAGATAATTAATTAATATAATTTGGTAGTATCGCAGTATCTGTATGGGCATAGCGAAGCTTTGTATATAGTTTCATCTGTATGACAGCCAAAATAGTTGCGTGTTAGTTGATGGTAATGGTACAGCCAGTCTAGTCTTAGTCTAGTAGTAGTACTAGTCATTGGGTAGGAATGGCAATAATTTTGTCTCAAACAAAACGTATGTTACGTTTTTACCACAAAAGGCTTTAGCTGTAAGGTGCAACTGAACGCAGTATGCGGTTGCCAATCGACAGTTAAACGTTTCTTTAGCCTAAAAAGGGCATTCAATGGTTCCTATTTTTTTAACGCAACGGTAGCTACTACACGTCGTGAGAACCATTTGATAAGATTTATTTTAGCTTTTAATCAATGCGTTAGTCATTAGCGGATACGCTCAGCACCTAACATTTTTAATCTGTGTATTTATAGGATGGCTTTAAAATTGTGTAATTGTTAGCTTGTAATTTTGTTAATTACAATAAGGACTGCTTGGCATGATGAAATTTGTTTACTGATGAAACAATCGAATCTATTTCTAATCAAAAATAGGTAAAGAATAAATAGTTCCACTAGTTCCACTAGTTCCACTGACATATAACTTGTAATCTAGAAAATTGCCAACGTGAGAGGAAGACACTGTCTCCTGCAACACAGTTTTAACTAGCGCAGGAGTCAGGGAATTCTAATTAACATGTACACCTGTTTAAATGTCAATAAAGATTATTATTATTCTCTTTATTACACTTAAATACATATTACATTATATTTTTAAATACATTCTATACAAAAAAAAGACAAATATATTTAAAAATATAAAAAATAGTGGCCCACCGGCATCGGGTACAGGGACCAAGCTACCGGTGGTTAGGGCTCCAGAGAGAGGAATCTCCTCACGATACGTGCCGTGTCGAGGAGCACTGCCTTCTGCATCAAGCCCTTGACCCAACTGCCTAACGCGAGCCTCTTGAGATGTTGATCGAGGCTCTTGGCAATCAGTCCGTGAACCGAAACAACTATCGGGACAATAATTGCCGAATCAACACTCCACATGCCGACAACCTCGTGAGCCAAATCCAAATATTTCATTTGTTTTTCTTTTTCGGCTTTTACAAGATTGTCGTCATGTGGAATGGTGATATCGATAATTATTGCGCGGCGCTCTGATCGATCTATCAACACTATATCAGGTTTATTAGCTACAATAGTCCTGTCAGTGATGATAGATCGATCCCAGTACAACGTGATGTGCCCATTTTCGAGAACTGCGTCGGGCACATACCTATAGTACGGTACCTCTGATTCTAATAGGTTATACTTTATAGCAAGCTGTTGATGGACAATCCTGGCTACTTGGTTATGTCTATGCAAATACTCGCCGTTGGCAAGACGAGAACAACCAGAAATTATATGTCTAAGGGATTCTCCGGGACGGTGGCACGCCCGACATATGTCAACCGTACCATCCTTTAGAATATACTTCCGATAGTTATTCGTCATCACTACTTCGTTCATAATTGCAAAGACAAAACCTTCGGTTTCCCCAAATAGGTCACCGAAGTGTAGCCAAGACACAGATGCTGGTAAATCTATATCAGGCCCATGGAGAGCCCGATAGAAACGTCCATGCAACTCTTTGCTCTTCCATACATCCATACGATCATTAATACTTAGTACGACAGGTTTGCGCCAGTTCTCTCTAGCCAACGCAAGAGGGGTTAAGCCATAATCCGATGCGATCACATCACGGTGCATATCTGTATTTGTTTGAAGGAAATATTCTCTAAGGTTGTATATCTCGCGGTTATGAAGGGTCTTAGCATTTAGAAAGCCACGACCCCCCAGTTTCCGTGGGATATACAACCTCATTACAGATGATCGTGGGTGGTGCATCCGAAATGTGGTCATCAGCGAACGAACTCTTCTATCTAGGGCATCCAGTTCGGTCTGAGTCCATCTAAGTATGCCAAAGGAGTACATTAGGACTGGCATGACCCAACCATTGCAGGCACGCACCTTGTTGCCACCCGATAGAAAGCTTTTCAGAACTTTTTTCAGGCGGCCAAAGAAGCGCTCCTGCAATGCCTGCTTCATGCCAGACTCGGGGATTCCTAATGCCTGTGACATACCTAGATATTTGTAGGTTTCGGTTGTAGATAGAGATTTAAGTTTAATGGAATCCGAAAGTATCACGCCTTCGGATTGTACTATACCACCTCTTTCCACATGCATGACCGCACACTTGTCTAAACCAAATTCCATCTTGATAGAGCTACTAAAGTTTTCAGTCATCTTTAATAGCTCCATCAATTGTAGATTATTGGTAGCAAAAAGTTTGAGGTCATCCATGTATAGGAGGTGGGATATAGCTCGACCCTCTCTCCGCAACCGATAGCCTAGCCCTGAATTCTCCAATATTGTACTAAGAGGATTCAGTGCTAGACAGAACCACAGGGGACTCAGACTATCGCCCTGAAATATACCCCTCTCGATTCTTATCGGTGCATCGTTTGTCTGGCAACATCCTGGATAGCGAAGAACCGTGGTCCATTGCCCAATACATGACCTCAAGAAGGTAGATAGAGTTGTATCAACTTTATACAACTCTAGCACCCTCAGAAGCCATGTATGTGGAACAGAATCATAAGCCTTTTTATAATCTATCCAACATGTCGCCAGATTTTTACGGTTACGACGCACCTGTTGGCTAATGGCCATATCAACTAGAAGGAGCTCTTTAGTGCCACGGGCCCCGCTCCTACATCCATTCTGAGAGATAGAGATGATCGAATTTTTTTCTAAATGTGCAGTAATTTTGACTCTCAGAATGGAAGTTAGGAGTTTATAGACCGTCGGTAGGCAGGTAATAGGCCTATAGTTTCTGGGGTCCGTAGCACTACCAGACTTATAGAGTAGGTGGGTTACTCCAGTTGTTAGGAAATTAGGGAGGGAACCCGAGTTTAGGCATGATTGGAATTGAGTTGCTAAACGAGCATGTGAGTTACGGAGCCACTTCAACCAAAAGTTGTGCAGTCCGTCCGGTCCTGCTGACTTCCAGTTCGATAACGAACGGACTGCAATTGCAACATCTTCAGGTAAAATGATAATTGGCTCCATAATCTGTAAATTCTCACATGCTCGTTCAACCTCTCTCATTCAATCACCTTCTGAATGTATGACTGGCGTCGACCAGATGCTACCCCAGAAAGTATTCGTAGCATCAGCATCCGGCCGAGTACCGTCATTTACACCTGACTTGGGTTGTTCCCATTTCCGATAAACCCACCGCTCATCCTTTTGGAAAATGCGATTCTGATTATACCTATCTACGCGCTTTTTGTAGCGTCGTATCCGATTTGCCCATGCATAAACTTTCTGCTTCAGAAAGTCAATGCGCTCTGTGACACATGAAGCGTATTGTTGAGGACTAACGTTAGTCCCCAAGAATGCCTGTGTCACAAAGCGCATCACCCTCGGGCGGGTATTGCCTGATCTGAAGCAGGTTAGCTTACCGATGAGTGTCCTAGCCTCAGCAATACGACGTTCAATCCTGTACTGCCAGGCAGGCACAGCAGGTTTGGGTCGAGTAGCAGTTTTATTATTATTATTATTAGTTTTTCTGTTTTCTCAGCACTCGAAACCGGCTTGCATAAAAGATTTAATGACAGTAGAGTCAGCTCATGAAGTGTGTCAGAACTGAAGTAGATAGACAGTTGGTGTCTTTGCTTACTCTGGCGGGCAAATATTGTGAGTATATAATGTGTTTAGAACTAGTAACAAACCAAAAAAAATCCGATCGAAAATACCGTCATGACGGTCCATCCTCCTATAAATCGGACATCTTTTTTTAGATCTAATGTTATTTGACGCAAAAAACGTATAGTAAGTATTGATATAAATTATACTTATATAAAAACATAAGACGTAAGTATAGAAAACCCATTATGCCAAGGGTTTAGCATTTAACTAAACAAATGACTACTAATCATTAATCACAACTGCAAGTACGTAATTGCAACGTCAATTACACAATTATCCACTGTGTAAGCATTGAGATATCCAAGCACAATTTATTTAATAATGCGCTTACGTATAACTGAATAATGGTGCCAATACACTGACCTTTTTTATTGCAAAAAAATCTAAAAAGTACTAGACTCCACAAAATTGATATTTTCATAAGATAAGATATGATTTATTTATTTGATTGATAAAAAAAATAATTAGCCACACTTGTAACTATGAATGTGAACTTTTCATAGTTGAATTTAATCAACTAATTGGGTAGATTCCTATAGTCAAAATAAGTTCTTTAACGGAGTACATTGAATAAAGGACATTGAAAGTAAAACTAAAAATATTACATTTATTGTTATTTTCTCACTTTGTTTATTTTTTTATTATTAAACTAAACATTAGATTAAATGATTTAATACGAAAAGCTATGACGTAATAGTTGAGCATTTATTTCAAGTTTCTAAAGAATGGTGTGATATTTGTAACTTTTTTTTTTTTTTTTCGTGCGGAAATCCCTTCCGATACCCCCCCGCCGGTCAGCGGGGGGATATTAGATTGTAGTAGTAGGAGTGAGTAAGAGCGGAGAATGGAGTCAGGATAATGGACTTATTCAACGGCAATCAATAAAGCTTGGATTTTAGGTAGTGTATTAGCTAGGATTCGAACCAGAGACCTCTCGATAGTAAGGTCTACTCCTTAACCATTAAGCTAGCGACGCTATTTGATTAGTTTTAGTGTGTCCCATACATTACTACTTACATGAGGTACATCAATTACTAAGGTCTTTGAACCAGTACCGTTCATTACCTTCTAAGGCACAACTTTGTTTAGTCACATGTCTCTATGATTTGATCGTTTGCTTATTATAGCCAGTTCGATTCCGACACAATTAGGTCACAAAGCCCTTAAATAATATTCGTAGACCGCTTCTCCTGCATAAAACTGGCTTTATATAACCTATCATAAAACCTAATACGTCTGTTTATGAATAACCGATTGAGGAACCGATCAAATGACTATAAATCCTGTCTTGTGAGTGCCAAAATATAAAGACATATGAGGGCTTTCTGCAAAATGACACCCACACCCAATATAATTAGTCATTACAATAGAACATAGAGGCTTTTAGAAGCCATTGAATTCCGACAGTCCAATTATTTTATAATCTCGACACCCAGACCCAGGTGTGCCGTTTAAACTTTCGACAAGTAAACGGAATAAGGTTAATCTGTGTAAATTATTTGCAAACCTCCTTTGTGCTAAACTGGTTTTTATAATTTTTAGCAAATTAAATGTAATTATCGTCTGTTATCAATTTTTAGGAAAGCTATTGTTAAATTTTAAAATAATTGAGATTGCAAAATAGTACGCATATTTAATGACTTTCAACAAGCAATTCTTGTATATACATAACAATCTGAATCGGCTCCAACGACTTTCATGAAATTTAGTGTATAGAAGCTTTTGGGGGCGATAAATCGATCTAGCTAGGTTTAATTTTTAGAAAACGTCGAAAAAAAACTGAGCAAAGCTCGGTCACTCGGATATAACTTATTATACGTCAAACATATATCCACACGTTATTTTCCTAAAGGGCGAGGGTCCCTGAGGAAGCACCAGATTAAGATTTTTCGAAAATGAGAAGTCCCTGTATTCTGAAAATCATATATGTTATTCTAGGCTATTCAAACTAATATTTTAGTTGAAGAAGAATTTGCTCTCGAATATTGGTCTAACTCAAAACGTATTCAACGTAAACTTTTGGTCTCACTTTATAAGGGGCGAGCCTATTACCATAAACCAGGTGCTAAGTTCCGCGGTAGCCTAGTGGTATGGGTAATGGACTGCTGAGACGAGGTCTCGGGGTCGATCCCAGGTTTTACCATGGCACACACCAATGACTTTTCGATGCTTTTCGAAGTTATGTGTATTTATCGCAGGTTTATAAGTGCCCGGTTAATGGCAATAGGCTCGCCACCTATTACATTGAGACCTAAACATAAACTGGCGAAATGTGGGTGCTAGCACCTCTGCCTACCCCTTCGGGGATATAGGCGTGAGTTTATGTTTATGTTAAGTTCTGTGCAGGAAAAGGCAAGAAGGTAATATCGCCAGAAACGGGAAGATTTAGGAGTGTAAGCTAGTATATCAGAGTTCACCTGTTGCAGTGCAGTCCGATTCTCCTAACTACCAAGTATGCATGTACCTTTAGGAAAAATGAGATGGTAATAGTTACAACACTCATGTTATTTTTATAGAAAAAAAAGATCTTTATTTGAAGTACGTTTTCGTATTGAGTTGTTTACACACTTTTGTAAACTACATTAAAACGGTGCTTAGGTGTTTCGAACCATGATATGAATCGCCAAATATCAATTTGTTTTTGATATTTGACGTACCTTTTTTTTTTCATGCTGAAATCCCTTTGGATACCCCCCCGCTGGCCAGCGGCCGCCGTCTTGGGTCTACAGACGCCGGGATGTAAGGTTGCCCATAGAGCATATCCCTCGCACCCCGACTGACCCTGGGCCATCTCCGGTTTCGAGATGGCCTCCCTCGGGTTTGGGAACCACGGTGTCCCCGTCCTGACCCGGTTTGGGGGAGGCCCCCCCGCCGTCCCGGCCTGCTTCTGCTGGGGTGACAGGCGGCCTCCCCTGCCAACCCCGGGCCTGCGCTCATGGAGGACGGAGGTTGCTAAGCGACCTCCGGCTCCTGAGTCGCCTGCGACGCGCGGCGAGCTTGAACATCCGAACACTTATACAAACTTTCACACTAAAGTGTTTGGTGAAATGATATACGGTAATAAATTAACCAATCACCAAGATCTTTGGGGACCAAACCAACCTCACGTGTAAGAACACGTTTGAACGAGTTTGATTGAATTGATGAGGCCCTGGCACAAGTTTCTTCGTTCACGGTCAAAATGTCCAACGGTGTCAAAATGTCCAATTCCCAGAATGTCCAATTCTCAAAATGTCCAATTCCCAGAATGTCCAATCTTTGAGAATGTGGTAAATTTGTTTAATAACACATCACAACGCTTTATTAATACTTATAGTCTTGCCCCGGTTATATTATTTTACTAGTGGTTCCGCACGGGAAAAGTTCATATTTCACCCCATTCAGGGCCGAAAATTCTAAAGATTCTGTCTTTGTGCATGAACAGAAACATAACATAATATAACCTCACACTTGTATCCCCGAAGGGGTAGGCAGAGGTGTAATACACACCCACACTTCGCCAGTTATGTACAGGTCCCAATGTAATGTATTGCCATCTACTGGCCACATTACTAAGCGAGCGATAATTATTATTTTTAATACACACATAACTACGAAAAGTCAGAGGTGTGTACCCGGGGCGACTGGGGATCGAACTCGAGACCTCGTCTCAGCAGTCCGTTACGTACACAACTAGGCTATATGAACATGAAAGACGTTAATTTCCAAACAGTTTAAATTAGTAGCCCCAAGTAGTTTAGCCTCTGCGTTGATAAATACGTCAGGATAAGTAATTTTATATAAATGTACAAAGAAAATTTGTCGTGCTGACTCCTTGATACAAATAACGGAACTAGATGTTATAGGCCTGTATATTGAGCACCACATTCGGCACGAATGCCCAAAAATAAAATACGTGGGAGACTTGCTGGTACCATTAAAAGACGGATGTCTACTGAGACAACATATCGGGCTATGACCTTATATTTTTTATTAATTTTACACCATATACCAAGACGCACAATCAAACTAGTTAAGACGTAAAGACGACACCACTTCCTCTATTGATTAATTAATGTGTTTATAACCTAAAAAATCTAAATGTTTCTATTTTATGCAAATCATATTATGTTTTGACATTTAAAACTCATCGTTTATCATTCTAGTATCTGTGATTAACCTTCAACTATGGTGACCTAATCTCTTAATTTGGTCTTGGAGAGCAGACTAGTCGAGGCTTTTCATAGCCCGAGGTTCTCTTATTGTTTTGGATTGGTATGACGGCTATTCCGGGGACGACTGCCGTCTGACCAGCCAACCCTGAGAGGAAAACCTACACCAGGGCCACGCTCGTTGTTCAGGAGGTGCACCAATTTGCAGATGAGGTTGTCTTAGGCCTTAAGGATGCTGATAGAGCCCTGTACACCCTAAGAATGGTAGTCGGTTCAAGCCCGACATAACCGCCCCCGCTGGCCGGGGGGGGAATCCGAGGGGATTTCCGCATGAAAAAAAAAAGTTATGTCAAAATGTAAAGGATGTATTTGGCCCTCTAACTGCCAGATAGTACACCTGTACATTGATGAACGAGGCTCTGGCTCTGGCTTTTGGGGTGTCAGATGGTAGTAGCTCCCGTATAGATCAAGATAAACCAAATATGGCAAGGAGGAGCAGGAGAGAAGACCTCGAGCTCCAAAGTGCAAGCTTGGCGCTTAAATGATGCTGGTGATATCAAGAATAATACCTTCTATATTGGTAATAATCCCACTGACACTTCCATTACTAACGTTTTCTGACTCATCAAAACGCAAAATCATACCATATCGCCCCGTTCTTCTTGAAACCGTAAGGTAACCTGAACTTCACAGTCCGTCTGTCCCTGACCATAGTCAATGTAGATCAGTGCAAAATCGTGCACTAAAAGGTCTTTACCCTCAGAATAGTCACGCCAGCGCCATTCAGATCATTCAGACTATTATTACGATGATCATAAAAAAGTCATCCAATTGTAGTTGGCGAAATTTCAATTAGTTACGTAAACTGTTTTCCTTATAGCAATAAAGTGAGAAGAGAACGATGTCTGTAACTGTCTGTTGGTGTAGAAATATATTAATTAAACGTATATATTTAATCTTTTATGCAATAAATTAATTTAAATAAATATCCTTTTTTTAATAACTCTTATTATTATTTGAAAGCGAAATTTATGGTTCTCACATGAAACCCTCCAGTTAAGCTAAATTGCTTGAGTTAGTTGTGGGTTCACGTCGGTAGTGTAATGGTCAGAATTCGAACCCAGTACCTCTCGATCGTTAGGCCGACTCCTTAACCAGTAAGCTACCGACGCTATTAAACCTTTGCCTCGTTCGCAAGTTCTGCCTCTCCCTAGTTGTAACCTTACAGTTAATTATTTCGAGATTACCGATTCTGTTGCGCATAAGGCGTGTATTATACAGAAAAGGTATAAGGCGTAAGGCGACGAGAAGGCAAAATCACGTCAATACGTATTTTACCTTACGCCTTGCCTTTTCTATATAATTCACACCTAAGGCGATTGGAAATGTTTGGCGTACCTCTTTATTGCCTTACTTTTCTCACAGCTCCACCTTGTATTGCGAACTAGACAATACATTTAAATGTAAACCTATTCATCTTAAGTACGATTACATTGAATAAGTATTTAATTTTACCACTTGGGCGTCAGGTAGTCCTAACACAGAAATAATTAATTACATAGTGACTATTTAAGAGTTATTGTGTGTTATTTACTTACGAATAAAACACCAAATATTGGATTTCAATAACAAAGTGGTTCTGTAAGACACAAGAATGTTGGAAAAAACCAAGTGGTTATGTTTTTATAATGAAACTAACTCTATTATTAATCGTTGCCACTAATAAACTTTGTTATGCTTCCGCAAAGTAAAGACAAAAAAATGCTTTGCGTTTTAGTAATTTAATTTAAATACCTGCCTAAATTGTAAATCAGTCACTTTCTAATTCGTAAGTTTATTTTTGTTACAATATTCTTTATTTAAATAATCACACCTGTAATATTCTTGAAAGGATACACTACTATTAGACATCCAGATATGACAAGTAATGTTTTTCGTTGTGCCGTTGACCGGGCATATTTTTCTATGCTGCTATTGAAAATTTCGTAACAGAAGCACTTTGGCTAACCCGGAATTTGAACCCAAGATCTAATGCACAGCAATCGCTCTTACTTCCACTGGGACAGTTTGTATAATACAAAGTTACAAAATTGTTCTTATCTGAAAGATTTATCTTTTTAATTTAATAAAATAATTCCTATAAATATACACATCATATGTAGAGATATGGACATGCCATTTGCTCGTGCGTTATATTTTATATATAGTTAATATTAATAGTATATATATTAATATAGTACATATTAATACAATATGCTACGACTGCTACGACAGGGGGCGCGGGTTCGATTCCCGCTCAGTGCAAATATTTGTATGCATGAATATGTCTATTTGCATTGGTCTGGGTGTTTCTATGTATAATATGTGTGTATTAACAAAAAAAAAGTATATAAGTATGTTTATCCGCATTCTGGAACCCATAACACAAGCTAGTTAAACTATGCTTACTTTGGGTCTCGAATATTTTATATTTATTTTTATTTATTTATTATATATTAACAGTTATATTATAATATTCTTTGCTAACCCCACCCTCTAAGCTCTATCTTGTCTTAGGAGACGAGATACTTGATGAGATTTGAACACGTAAACTCTTAGTATTTGTGACATTTTCCACTGTAGCCCGCAGATTTTCTTTATCAAAGGATGTTTTTCTCACTGGCAATATAAAAAATGATAGTAATTATAGATGTGTATATTTGTCTCTGATTTTAAAATACCAATTAATTTTATTTCACCGAATCACGTAGTGTTATCGTGACACGGAAGGTTAACAGGTCGAAATACAACAAGTTCAATCGACCAGTAATGTTGTCTCGTAATATATGAGAACTCATCGAGTTTCTGGTTATTTTAAATACCGTGATAAATTACTTTCAATAGGAACATCTGAAGAAGTACTCGAGTAGGAGCGATAGTTGATTACTAATCAAGGACAGAATATCTTGTTTTTGACCTTAATATAAACATAGCGAATAACTTGTATCAATATGTATACGACGCACTAGATGATACAACTGATAAAAAATCTTTTGGTGTAGCGAACGTGGCTAAAATGTCGCTAGTGAAGTTATTGGACACAATTATAGATTTATATTGAGATGTATGGTGTACGTGACGGACTGCCGAGACGAGGCACATACCTCTGAGTTTTTGTAGTTATGTGTGTATTAAAAATGTCAAATATCGCTCGTTTAGTAATGTGCCCGGTAGACAGCAATAGGCTCGAACCTATTGGAAACATTGGAACCTAACCATAACTGGCGACACCTCTGCCTACATCTTCGGGGATATAGGTGTGAAGTTATGTTATGTATGGGACCGATCCATTGGTCGGTCCCATACATAACATAACTTCCCCGTAGGTCATTCTACGGGGTCCTGTATACCTTCTTGCTGATTGACGGACGAGGCTTTAGCGCAAGCTTGGGAGGTCAGCTACACAGAAGCAGCCGATGCTCACATGATGATATCTTTTTGACAATAATGTTAAACTTAGCACGTCTATATATTATATAAAAGAAAGTCGTTTTTCGGGTAAGGGATGACCGCGGACAACTCGAGAACAGGTAGATCGATTTTCATGATTTTTTTGTTTTATTTCCGTCTATAATGTGCCTTTTTGTGTTTTTTTTTTGCGTAAATCCCCACGGTTACGCCAGTGTTACACCACAGTTACTTATGTCGGACTCGAACCAAAAAACCGCACCAACTCGGGTCTCGGGTTTGAAGCAATTCCCTCGAACTCCGGCTGACCTTGGGCCATCTAAGACTTTGAGTTGCCCCCTTCGGGATAATGTGCATAAATGAGACATTTATGAAATAAATTCAGCTGATTAGGTAACCAAAATAACTTATTCTAAGGCGGAACGAAGTTTGCCGGGTTAGCTAGTAATATATGTTTTACCAGATATCATTGTAACAGCTGATACGCTAAAACGTGATACTACAACCAAGTGGAAGTGAAACCAAGTACATGTGTCCTCTAATGCAGAACGGCCTGTAAAAATACTTCAAGGAGTTGGAATGCGCCTTGTGATGAAGGCGACTAATAGTTTGAATGTATAATGTAATGAAAAATTACGATTAAAGTACATTTACTTTGTTAATTTCATCAAGTTATGTTCTTTTCAATACTGATACTGTCAAGGGATAAATTATACTGTCGATTGAAATATCTGAGGCTCAAATGTGTGTACTGAAAGTTTCTAAATTTATCAAATAATTATATTGTAAATTAAAAGTAACTCTGTCTGATTGTTATTTGATTAAATTCCTGAACTAATTGTTACGAAATTTTCCTACGTGCTAGAATAAGACACGGAAGAGTACATTTATACTCGGTTTCATCCACAATTTCTTGTGTATTATTAAAAAATATCTAAGTAGTAAGAGTGTGTGTATATGTATACTGGTATCTAATAAAACTGACCTATCGCTTTCGCTTTTTTGTTCACTCTATATCTCATTATTGTAATACTTTGTTCTTAGTTACTGTTTGATTGCATAGAGATTAACTACGAGTATTTCAAAACATGATTTTTGAGTATGCGCGTTCTATTTTTGATTAATCCTTGGATTCTAACTTTCACAGCTGTGATCAAACAAACTGAGGATATCTATAGTTGCCAAAAACGCTTAAAATTATGCAAGTCACGTGATAAACAATTTTACCGTTTGAGTAAGCGTTTAGGGTAGTAGATAGATGAAACAACAACAGAAAATACAAAAGGTTGCATTGCTATGCTAGATAGGCACTTTACAAACCTTGGTGTGGACATAGACGAAGCCTTCGACAGTATTGACTTTTTTGGCTTAAACAGCCTATGGTTCTTTAAATCCATTTTGGTTCACAAAATATATACAGATATATAACAACTCAATTACCACCACATCAAGCACGACCACTCACGAAACTCTGACACTGGCTACTAGCATATTAATTAGAACATACTATTGCAATCTAATTATCATAAAATTTCAGGTTTTAGCCTCTACGAAGTCGTTAGAAACGAATTGCATTGTAACGTTGGCAAATCTAACTTGCGACTATTCATACGAGTGAGCGAAATGGGCATACCATCACAGCAGGATCGAAAGAGACCGATATATTGTCGTAATTCTAGTGGCGTAAGCGCATGCTTCTGTTAATTAAAATATGGGTTTTAGTTGTAACTAATTTTGGCAGATTTGTAATTGACATGGATTAAATTAATTTGGTGTGAGTTACGTTGCTTTCGCGGAAGATGATTTGTTTCATTTAGGACAGTGAATGTATTAATATTTGTTTTTGTTTTGTTCAAGACCGTATTTGTGGAAAACTAAAAGGCAAATAATACTTGGTGACTTAACTATATTTGCATATTGATACTCTTAAATTTCATAGGATATATTTTATTATATGATTTTGTACACACTGTTATATTTGTTCAGGACTCTGTTCTCATGTTAATCAAGGGTGTATGGGGCCTGTACCAAGATTTTTGGAGTCCAAGACAACTTCACCTGTAAGCCGTTACGGTAGGTACACACCTACTGATTGACTGACGAGTAATGAAGTGGAGTGTGAACTCCGAGACGTGCAAGTTTTGAATGCAAAGACGAGGACTATAACTCATTTCTAATTTCATTGTAATCATCAGTTTAATAACATATGTCAAACACATTAGAATGAAAAGCAAATTCAACTACAATAAAACAAAACATGTTCATGATATGCAATACAACATTGCAGATCACAATACTAATAAACACTTCTTTAAGAATTTATTACTCGCTGTGTTTTTTTTTTGTAAAGTGACACCGACTTTGTGGATTCAAATTTCAAAGAGGCTGCGTTAAATCTGCATCAGTATGTTTGTCGTGCGTAGCTACATAAGACGACAATGAGATAAGTTAGTACTATTTAATAGCTAGTCTTATAAATTGGGATCTGTAATATGTCATCCAATTCTTGAAATCGACTAAAAGGCATTGCTAGAAGGTGAAAACTGCAATATGGTAGCCCTTGGAGGTGATGTAAAGAAAGCTGACGTATTTTATAAAGGTATGCAGGAATCCGACAAGTCCCTATCAATAAATTAAAGAAGAAAGAACAGTAGGAAGAGATAAAGAAGATAGAAGATAGAAAAAAAGAAGAAATAAGAAATGAAATACATACATATACTCACGCCTTTTTCCCTCCGGGGGAGGCAGAGACAACAGCCCGAAATAAACTAATAACAATGAAATAATTTATTATATAAACAAAGAAACAGATATAATTTTACAATTTACGATAAAACTAATAGCTGTTCAAGTCTGAAACCAGACACATGAAAAATTGTTTAGATAAATAATATACAAACTAAAATATTAACAACAACTGGTAGGTAGTGTTAGGTTTCTGATGGTACCTCTAAAATGACGTATTTACACTTGCGTCTTTTCTGATTAGCATTGATAGTACAAGCAAAGAGGAGTTAGTTTTGCGATCCACATCACAGATACCCCGGTCGGCTCTTCTGACGCGAGCGCGACTATGTTAAGTGATATTAAGCAATTTGAATGCTCTATGAGTCGGCACTGTACAGTTATAGTTTATGCACAGTTGCAAATTATAATGTCCTTACGTGGACACTTACGTTTTGATACAAGACAGATTTTGCTCTTAGTAACTTTTTAAGTTTATTTTGAAGCCTGCTATCGTAATAGGAGACAATAACCATGTTTTATTTATTGTTAAAATTGCAATTAAGTACCTTTTTTACAAGTTTTTTTTTAACTTGGCACGTTTGTATGTTAGTTTGTTTAGGTCAATCTTGGAAGTGAAATCAATTCAGATTTTGATACTCTCAAGCTAATCTGATGCTGGAATCAGGATGTGTGTGGTAAGTGGAACTTTTCAATGGTTACTGGTACACGCTTCGAGCTCATCTTTCTCAGCTTCTCATCATTCTATCTCCAGCACGAATAAACTTCCTGTCTACCATCCTCTCACTTAATATTATATTGGCATTAAGTAGTGTAAATACAACGGCCAGGAAGTATTTTCTCTTTTCAGTTCCTTTTTCCATTCTCTCACTCCTATTTTCCCATTATGTTGTCACCTTGCAAGCCTTACAGACAACAGTTTATTAGTAATAGGTTTATAATAGGTGGCCGTATGCTTCTATGCTACCTTAGATATATAAAAAAGCATATACTCAGTTTTATTTGTTTATAACCAACCATAGTAAGAAGTCTAAGCAACTATCTGCGCACACGCCGCAAGACTACTACGCACAGGAATTCTACGATTCTTGCATTTAAATTTATTCAGACCAAGTTATTTCTGTTTTTCCATGCCTACACAGTGGTTTATGAACGTTTGACCAATGAGTACTATTTATTATACAAGACTGGCTTTTAGGGAACTAAAACTTTGGTAGCGTGAAAGACCTACCTATTACTGGACTAGCTACAATGCACAGCTTTTTATAGCATTTATACAATTGAAATTATAAAAAGTCGAATTTCTGGCTGAAATTTGGTACAGGGAACGATTACGTCTGGAATAACACATAGGCTACTTTTTATCTCTGGAATAGGTTCCCATCTGTAGCGGGAATACGATCCACTTTCACGCGAATTCGACAACACTTCGACAACACGCTAACATTAGTTTAATTTCAGCTTAACTGTGAATTGTTGATTTATTGGCCCACTGGCAATAGTAGGCTTTAATAAACTACCATTCTCAGTATTGCAAGTTCAATAAATTTTTGCAATTATCAATTGCACAATTTTAATAGTTCAGCCTGAGTTATCTCCAGGTAAAATAAAACTCCAATACAGTTCTACTACGCAAGTATTTTTTTATTTTATTTGGCAGATTAAATTGAGTAATTCTTGATGTAACTGGAAATTGAACGGCATTAGTGCCATGATATAATACCTTTTTTACTTCACAGACTGACTGAAAGCGCTGATCTGCCTGACCGATCCCAACTGAGTGGGGAAAAGGCTCGGGGGATAGGAAAAAAAAAAGACTTTGCAATAGCAATTACGTCCACTGCAATGAGCGGGCGCCCGTAGCGGTGATATTTCGTGAAAATACATAGAGCAATGCTGCGTTAGGCGGGTAGCCCGCCACGGGCGCCCGCAACGGACGCCTGCACCGGGTCCCGCTCAACGCAGTGGATGGCCTTAGTTGGGATGACCTTGACGATCGATGAATCTATTTAGCATCCATTTGATATTTCAAAATATACAACCTGTTTAGTTATTAGACTAATAAAAACTTAATATTTTATGAGCTAGATATTAGATTTTATGAGCAAGCATTTTTATACTTGTAAGCATCTTGTATTAGGTACTTAAGTGATTAACAATAAACTGGTTCAGCATAAGTGTTACTCGTGCGTTGTTTTTGCAATTGCAAATATATGGTAGTGATTGTTGGGTTTAGCAGAAGAAGCATGAAAGTAAATTTAACACTGTGGAAATAAGAGGTTGGATTAGCTAGAGTTAAGTCGATATTAAGAGTCTGGTATTTCCCAAGTCGAACCGATCGATTCATGCGGAAAGCAAGTCTCTACTAAAAGAAAGTTAAAGTATTGGTTGTGAAATACAATTAGTAACAAGTCAACATTTAATTAAACTGCAAAGTGTTTATAGGCAAATAAACGCGAGAGCTAGAATCTGATGTGTAGACTAAGTAACAGTGAACTAACGTGATCATGGACTATCGATGGTCGAAAAACAAAACAGCAGCGCTTAAAACAATTCAGGAATGTCACTGAATTTAACTGAATTATTTTAACCGCGTCGTGGTTAGGCCCTTTTTTTTTAGCGTGTGGAAACCCCCACGGGTTCATCCCATCGGTGCCGACGATGGGGTGGACGTGTCGGAATCGGACCGACTAAAACCACACGGTGTCCTTAGTGTCCATTGCCAGGCACCCCGGGTAAGCCCTCAGGGTTCAAGATGTAAAGTGATTTGTGGTTTTAAAGTTCTCTTTAAAAACTCCCAGTCACTTACACCCTTTTGTTTCCAACTTATAATATAAATGTTTATCGGTATTAGGTTTGACGGCCTCTGTGGCGTAACGGTAGTGCATTCGACTGCTACGACATGGGGCGCGGGTTCGATTCCCGCTGAGTGCAAATATTTGTATGCATGAATATGTCTATTTGCATTGATCTGGGTGTTTCTACGTATAATATGTATGTATTTACAAAAAAAAAGAATTTTAGGAAGTTTGTCCGTATTCTGGCAAGTGCTGTGTAGAATGTCGTAGTTATTATTATTATCGGTCCCAACGTGCTGGAGAAAGCATGTCTACCACCTACACGCCATTTACAGATCCTCACTGTTAAGAAACAATATAATAAATATACATATCATGACAACCTGCCAGTATGAAGCAATAAATTCATCTGTTTCTGACCGCACAGTTTTGGGACACGGCGGCGCACACGCACAACTCAACGTGACAGTTCAGTACCACACCGTTATTGGGTGCGTGTCCTGCATACTGATGTAGATATTGATAGTGTAACTGTACCTTTATGCATAGTTTTAATGGTAGGAGTGACAACGTGATAGAAGTTGAACGGCGATAGAATCTATGTATAAGTAGGTAAGGACAAAACATTTCAATCTTTACTACTGTTTGTTCATAGATTTTCTTTTTTTATAGCTATTGACAAGCTGTAGAATTTTTTTTTTTCGAAATCACTTTTTTTTCTTAAGCTTCGAAAGCCCAACGGTGGTAAATGTATGGCTAATCCTAGAAATATTATGAATGTGCCAGTTCGTTAAGATGCTTGGATGTTTGTATGTTTGCTATAAACGGCTCGAACGGCTGGACGGATCTGGCTGAAATTTGGTACGGGAATAGATTATAGTCTGGTAGCAAGTAATCCATTTAATCAATTGTGATTTAGTAATGGTGGTACCACAATACCAGATTCTAGTATGAACCCTGAAATAGGTCCCCATGGGTTGCGGGAACGGGTTCAGAATTCTATGCGGTAGGAGCCGCGGTCAACAGCTAGTATCTTATACATTTTGCAAGTAAAGTCACAGTAATGAGCTAGTGTTTTATAATCACTCACCATATAAAGCATGAATGAGTACACAACAGGTGTATTAAATAGTAACTACGAGTCGACGATGACATTGCGTTGAACTATTTACAATGGGAACTGTATCACGGAATGTTGCCGATGCTGGTGAGCTCATGACAGAAATTATAAAGCAGTGATGTTGGGAATTACGAAGTAGAGCTTTATAGATAGCATAAGTGTAACATCATCCCGGAACCTGTTAGTTAGGTTGGCAGAACTGATTTTTAGCACATTTATTAAAATAATAGACTTGTATTAAATACCCCTATCTAGTCAACTTGAATATTTATTTATATATAATATTCCATGGTATGCCAATGTGAGAATGGGTAGGAAATATATAATAATAGCACATAGAATAAGATCAGGACACATGCCACTTAACAAGTTTGGCTTTTTAATGAAAAGAGTGAGTAGTCCTAACTGTGAACACTGTGAAGGTAGAAGATGTGTACCACTTGTTAGTGGAATGTGTCCGAAATAGGAGAGAGAGGGACGCTCTCCTTGCTGAAATGAATACCAATAGCATGGATTTGGGGGCTTTCCAAAGCGTCCTATCCAGTCCGGGCAGCGAAGAAGCCAGAAAGATATACAAATTCATATGCGATTGCTTCAACTAGGGGAGTGTCTCTTTTTATATTAGATTACGATTGTATTGTTTTCACAAGTTTGTATATTAGAAGCTACGATGGGCCTGACATGGTTAATAATAACCAAAAGCCACTAAATAATAAAGATTAAAAAATATATATTTAATATATATATATGTTTATCTAGAGTTAATTCCGAATCCAACGAAAAGCTCGTATCTTTAAGAGCTGTATGTATATTTTTGCATTTTTCAATTTATTGACCAGAATATATATCTCACGTAAAGATAAGTTGAAACTTGCGTCACAGGACTAACAAGGCAATCTTAAATACTGTGGTCGTTTATTTTTAATTAACGAGCCATGAATTACGTCCTACTAGTATTGCCTCCAGATTTTTAAATCTACATTTAGAATCGCGTGGCTGAGTTAAAAGATAAAAATATACATTGTACTTTGTGGAGACGAAACGTCTTGTATCTGTCTCCAGATAAATTATAGTATCAATTGTTTAACACGCAAGTAATTCGTCTTGTAGGACTTTCAAGGTACAAGATAATTTAAGTACAACCTTTGCAGCAGAGCGCGTAAATAAGTCTTAAAGAGAATATTAGTTAATTGAAAGTTGCTGATTATTTTTACCTTGCCTGGTGACAAGCTAAAGGTAAAGTTTTAGGAATGAGGGTCATCATTACAGATACCTATAATGCTACTATGTTTGCCATCAGCGTGACGGTCCCCTCAGATGCTTTTTCAGGTCACCCTTAAAGGAACTGAGATTCTAGGAAGAAGGAAACACTTGTGCTAGTAATGAATTTCAGTTAATAAAAAATAAGTAAATACTCTACGACATTCTACACAGCGTTATCTAGACCCAGAGTAAGCACAGCTTAACTATCTTGTGTTATGGGTCCTAGAATGCGGATATACATACTTAAATACATTTTTATTTTTTAAGTACATACATATTATGCATAAAAACACCCAGACCAATGCAAATGTTCATATTCATGTACACAAATTTTGCACTGAGCGGGAATCAAACCCGCGACCTCTGACTTAGTAGTCTAACGCTCTACCGCTACTGAAGTCGTCAAAACAGTGAATAATGTCCTAACATAGGTTCCTAAAAAAATAGCATGAAATGAATAAAGCTCCCGTGTCGGCCGAGTTGGATATGACTAATTAGTAGATGCGGATTAGTGGATGGGGGGCGGAGAGAGTTAGCCGTCTCTAAATTCGTCTTTTAGTCTTACTTCCACCCAGCCAAGCCGTAATCTAGATCACCATGGAACCTTCTAGATACCTATATCCTGTCCGCTATCACCTCATTGTTATATACATAGAAAATTTCACTCTATCTGTATGCAGGAGTCACCGTGACGCTTTATAATTGTATGGGTGACACGTAATCTAGCATCGAGCATACGTCACCAGTCCACACCGACGCGCGATGAGAATTAGATAACAGTTTGGAGTACAAATTAATATTTGTAATTTTATGGGTATGAGTATATTAATACATACTCATCCTATCAAATAGAATATCACATACCTACTCTTTAGTTAATATTCTACGCTAATATTAATAAAAAAAGAAAACAAATTATAAAATGTGGATACATACTTGAATGCATTTTCTATTGTAAATACGTAGGAACACCCAGCCCAATGCAAACTAATGCATGCATACAAATATTTGTAAATAGCATCGCCACTCGGCTTCAGCCGCGAAAGTCCTGATTCCGTGGTAATATCGGAATAAAAGTCAATATATTTCCCTGTATGTAGCCTTCTAATGGTGAAAGAATTTTTGCCCTCGGTGCAGTAGTGTCCCAGTTTATCGATTACAAACAAACAAGCAAATTATAGATGATCGGGAATCGAACCTGCGACCTACAACTTAGCAGTCAAATACTCTACCACCACGTCCTTAGGCCTTTAAATTATATTATCGACAACAGCCATTACACGAGTCTATTACCATTAAAAAAATTATAAAAACAGCTAGATTGTTTTCTTTCCCATCTATCCCGAAACGAAACATTCCCACCTATTACATACTCTACACACGCACACAGACAAACAAGCCGTTCTTAGAAAGAAACATTTAAGTGTGTTAATATGCACGGTGCATGCATGCATCGATAGTAAGGGGCTGCATTTGTCGGTCATTGATTTTAGTGCGCACACTTCCTTAGTTACCCATATTCCAAGAATTGGTTTTGATATGTACCTGTAACAAATAAAAATAATAATCATTAGATTTCAGTATTCATTGTTATAGAGTAAAAATCGGACTATCCATCGAATAAAGATACTTCTGCAAAATTTCTACATTACAGAACAGTGATTAGAATTTTTGCTGTAAGGTTTTTCTTTTTCTTTTTGAGGAATGATTCTTTTCATGAACATCTAAAGCATTGTATGGGTACCTAATATTAGCGACAATACAAAAAAAGTGCTTCAATTCATAATCACATGTAACTTTATTCTATGCTTAGTTTGAAATGTATCCAGTTGAGGAAATAGACTGGCACCCAAATATGTGGGAATATCATTCAATATCTGGGACGTGTCTAGGTGGCTCAGTTGGTCAGGGCGTTCCCCCTGTAAGGGACTGGTCGCGGATTCAAGTCCTGTCATAGATGTTCTCTTTTTCCGATATAAATCTAGAGGAAAAATCCTATAACCCAATTGCAGTGCTATCTCCAGTATGTTTTCAACTCGAAAAGTTCTGCATCGATGAAGCTCAAATTTTGAGACGATATCATGACAAAATTTAAACTTAATCGATGCAGAACTTTTTCAGTTTTTGAAGCGTACATACTATATACTATATTGGTACTATTTACTTGTAAGAATAGAAACACTTTGTAATAATGGAATAGATCTGTCTGTTCGTAAATGGTTCATAAATCATTACAAATTATGCAACGAGGCATCAGAACCGAATTTGAATGCTCATATATCGATCAGTAGATACTTTCACCACAGCACAGGGATGTATTCGGTATCTTATTGGATCAATTTAGATTTCAATTTGATATCACAGCTGGATATCATTTACAAATTTTGTAACAATATTTCACAATTAGTACACGTAAACATAGTTATAACATAAAATGACTTTTTTTTACCCAACGTAATTTACAGTCAACAATTGGAGACGCTGGCTTTCCATACGTTTATAAATTATATTGCACACATCTTTTTGTAGTCCTTGGATATATTTCATATTTTGTTTATTATTACTACTAATTTATTACTACTACTAATTGTTTTGGTACTTGAGCTAAGGTGATCTGTATATTGAAATATGTTAAGCTCTTCGAATGACTTCATTAATTTACTACTGTTTGTTTGCTTGATATTTTGTTTTTATTTGTTGCTATTTATTTGATAATGAGTAGAGTCATACTTGCCACTTCTGTGACTGTTGCTTTGTTGTTGTGACAGTGTACACAAAAAACATATTTGAGACAGTGGAAAGGGTTATCATTAAAGGTTACAGTTACAGTAGCAATACGGGAAACATACAGTTGCCATCGGTATTAGTATGACACATTCCAAGTTACCGACAACCTAAGCTAAAAAATATACAAAAATAAAACAGAAATGTATTTTTTCTCCGAAGAATACAAAAATAATTATACATCAAATATTTATTGATTTATTTCAATATAAAAATTGTTTTAAAATTCGTTAGTGTCCTGCAACTTCTGAGGGTGAATGTAGGTACTCTAGTTTTTATGTTTTTTTTTTAAATCAATAGTATTAAAATATTGCATTGTTCTAGATCCATCTCTGTAACTGCATCAAAATTGACGCTTCAGCTATAAACCGGCCAATTTGAGATAAATACCTTATCGAACCCGAAAACAGTAATCATCTCGAACTATCCGCTTGTTAATTTTTTTTATAATGATGTCCATCAAAGACGTCACGGCTGGATATCGAATGATTTATTTAAAATTATCAATCTATAATGCACTTTGTTCCGGCGATAACAGGGTCAGATTTAAATTGCAGTTTTATGATTAGATGTTTTAGTGAAGTAGGTTGATAAGTTCGATGTATGAGATCAATAGCGCCGTGACCATTGATTCGATTTCATTTATGGTTTGAGTTTGGGCATCGGAATTGATGAAAATATAGTAAAAGGTCGTATAGTGAAATATTCTTCTACGGTTTACTATTGCACTTCCACATATCATTAGGTAAATACACTAAGTACAGGAGTTTGTACCAAGTACTGTCTTTTTTTAGGCGATAGTAATTCACCGAATAAAAAGAACCTTCTAAAAAAATTATAATAAAGTTAGTTTCATATGATATTCCATAAGAATACACTGCTCCTGTTCTACATAAAGCCATCATTGGGCCCAACATTTGTATAGAAGTCACACCGAGTCTGGACTCGGGTTCACCTAAGGTTGTTCCGGTGTCACTTCCTTTATAGGATTGATTGACATTGTTTAATAGATGATTGATTTATTGAGTAATCAAATAGTTGAAACGCACCAGGTGTGATTATTTCAAACATGGTTTTACCTATGGGGGAAACCACGTAGAGTAAATTATGAGGTAAACTTATGTACTCGTGGGTATACATTATGAAAATCTTTCTATATTAATATTATATAGAGAAAAGATTTGAATGTTTGTTTGTATTGAATAGGCTCCGAAACTACAGGACCGATTTCAAAAAATCTTTCACCATTAGAATACTACAATATTCCTGAGTAATATAAGTTACTTTTTATCCCGATATTCTAACGGAATCAGGACTTACGCGGGTGAAACCGCGCGGTGATGCTAGTCTCTTATAAATGATAGAACACCACTTAGGAAACCAAACGGCCCTCTGGCTAGTTAGTGGTATCTGTGGTCTATGAAAGTTTATAAACATAACATAACATAACTTCACGCCTGTATCCCCGAACTGGTAGGCAGAGGTGTATTACACACCCACGATTCGACAGTTAGAAAGTTTATAAATTCAGGGAAATCATTTGTACGTTGTCTGCAGGAGGAAATAGGTACAAGGTTGATTCCCGTTGGCCATAAATCAACCAGAAGTAATTATTTTCGAAAAATATGACAAAGCTACACTTATCATTATCGCCCCGGAGGCTGGGGCCCACTTACTCCTGCTCCTCCATTTGATTTGGCTTGTCTTGGCTTTCACGGAAGCGCCTAGCGTCTGACCTCCAAGCCCCAGAGAAAAGCCTGCGCTAGAGCCTCGTTAATCAATCAGTAGCTGTACCAGCTGTTAAGTGACGTTGGCTTGGGCCCGAAGACAAAACCTAAATGTGGCACAAAAATGTTTCGCATCGTTACTAAATGCAAGCAATACAAGATAGTGAACTGCAGGAGGTTAGTCTCTGGTTACTGAAGGTTATAATAACATTAAAAACTAATATAACTCCATAAAAACAAAGATATGTTATGTTATATTTCACGGTCAAGTCACTTATATTTGGTTTTGATGATATTAATAAAACATTATTGGATGTCACTGACGCAAGAGCCGACAGACGGACAGACAGCACTAATCCCTCACTGACAAATCAACCGCCGAGTCCAAAGCCGATTAATAAATCATTTCGGATGTTTTGAGTATGTACTAGAAATAAAAAAGTACTCTATTTTGTTTTGGTGCAAGGAGAAATAAAATAAGACGATGTTTTGTTTTAGAGGGTTTATTTTTTCATCAATAAATGATGTTAACACTTACAAGAAGGTAAGAATTAAAATAGAGTTCCGTGTAGGTACAATGCTAGTAGGTAGGTACAGAGCTGATACAATCTTCAATTCGTTTCAATGCCCACACTCTGCAAATATTTGGATACACGGATATGTCTATTTGCATTGATCTGAGTGATAGTATGTTTATCCGTATTCTAGAATCTGTATCACAAGCTATTCTTAGTTGCGGTCCAGATGGCACTGTGTTATCTGTATCCTGGCATGTTTATTAATTTGTGTGTTATTAATATTATTCGCTTTTAAGGAATAGTTTAGTCAACAGGAGCCGTAGTAGGAGTAGTTTCAACAGATGATATTCGTTCAATGTACTGCAACACAAGTTTTTCGTACATTTCGTACGAGGTATGTAATCTAAGTAGAGCTATATAGGGTCTATATCTCCATCTCTCTTTCTCACTCTGAAAATGAACCCATATATAACGTCATGGTAGGCCCACTGTACAGCTGAGCTAGTATACATAGTCGTCTTCGACCAAAAACTTATAATTATGGAACATAATGTCACAAGTCAGTTATGTCACAAGTGAATCTCAGAAACAATTAGATACACTCTCTGTTGCGTAATATCTACCTTTCACCTTTCTTGTACTGCTGTCAGTACATGTTTTTAGTGCCATTAATGGTTTAAGATGAATGATGTGTGTTTCGTGAAGTAGTGATGCACTTTGTACCAATACCTATCTATACAAAAATTATACAGTGGAAAGAATTGTATATTTGTAATCAATAAACTCTGAAAATACTGAACAGATTTCAAAAATTCTTTCACCAATAAAAAGCCACATTATTTGTGAGTACCATAGACTATATTGCATCAGGCTACTACCTAAGGGAGCGGAGCAGTAATCATAAATGTCAATGAATCCTGCAGATTCCCATAAATTATAATGTAAACTAATAAATTACGGGTAAATATGGATTAAGGGGTGCACTGGGGGTTCAAAATACGCCACAGGCGAAGCCGGGGAGGGCCGGCTAGTATAATGTAATATCAAAGTATATACTGTACGATATGGACGTTTTGCTTTCTTAGTACTGTCATATTGAAAGAAAGAATACAAAGGAATTTTCGAAAATCGCACAAATCCACTGAACGTAGTATATTTCGTATGAAATTCACCTATAAGGAAAACGGGAACTAATTGTTTCAGCAGTTACCCTGTGATATAGTTGCAAAATTCAAAGTTATTCACCACAGACTACAAGCCTTACCTACTCTTCAGGGTGGACATGTCCGACCGCTAAAGTACCTTATGAACAGGTAGGGAAATCGTAGTGCCAATTTTGCCCACACGTACCTACATACCTCCTAGGTACTGTAGATTTTAAAATGTCGTGGGTAAGTTACAAAATATAACAATACGATACCTTTAACAATAAAATTAGACACGATCGTGACACAGTGGGCACGTTTAAGAACATCTTGGAAAAAAAGAAAATTGCGTCGTGACCTTTCGCTTTGTGATATTTGACATTATTTATTTAAACTTGTTTCAATTACCCTGCTACAATTTTGTTTTTTTATTAATAATCCCGCACTAAACGTACATACAAGCCAGTATCTGCTGGCCAGTGGAGGTAGTTAACCGACCAAAACCGTACATCATCTCGGGTCTCTAATGTATGAGTATACGGGGCGTATGATGGCCTACTGTGCCTTTACTAGTAACTAGGAATTCAGTGCAGGGTGCGACTGAAATAAATTGAGCTAAGCGAGCATGACTCTTACTTGAAAATAAGACATCTTACTACGGTCGCGCGCTTAGCTAAGGCGACGCGCTCGTGAAACAGTTTTACGGTGATTATTCCTCAATGGTACATCGGACATGAACCATCTCGTGTCGTGTTCAAAACACTCCTCAGTGTTCACACTATCACCGTGGTAAATTTGGACAAGATCGCGCTAGTGGTTAGCGTAGGTAGCGGAGGAGTTCAGCCACCAACAAATGGCTATGCCGGGTATAAGAGATAATAGGTACTTGAAAATATGGGACATTCACGAAACAAATTCAGCTGATAAGGTAGCCAACATAACTTGATTCTAAGGCGGAACAAAGTTTTCCGGGTCAGCAAGTTGAAAATAAAAAGAAGTATGTACTACTTTGCTTGTAGCCAGTGCGTGACCCATCTGATAGCAAGTAAGTACCGTAGCCTAAGGACGTTTATAATAGTTTATGAATCCGCCCACCCAACAGATTACCAAAATATCTACGCACACGTAAATTGACAAAAAAGTAATTATCTCTCAGATGTTTTAGACTTTTTTGTATTGTGGACTTTATAATCACTCAGATAAGGCTTATATTTAAGAAACTCGTGCCGTCACGGTTTCTGCGTCCATACTACACGACTATAGTATTTTAGAACGAATTTCTACTCTTTTCTCCCACTTTCCAAGTTGAATAACCGAATGTTAGCGCATCTTATAATTATGTAGATATGAATATGTATCAAGATATTTATAGGTGCATGTAATGGCAGAATTATGTCAGATTTCACTGACATACAAGCTTAGGCATGTTGATATATGTTTTAATAGATTATGATAGCCGGTAATATCAGTCATGTCATCATCATCATCATCACGGCGTTGGCCCCGGTTGCATCTAAAGCTTGCACTTTGCAGTACGAGGTTCGCTCTCCTAATCTTTCTTCTCTGCGACTGTAATCTGACAGAAGTCATCAGAGCCTCGTCCGTAAAGCAGCAGGTGGGGTTGGCTTTGCCCCTGAAAAAATTGGTACGATGTTCAGTAAACTAGGGAAGGACGCCCTTAAATAAAAATCCCGCATATATGTTATCTGTGACCAAACTAAAGTAGGAAAAAAAATACTTTATAAAATTCTGATTTTGAACTAAAGACATCCTACATCGACTAGGCCAAGGTATCTAGTTTCCATCATATATTCAACCACAATATAACCTTAAGATCTAGAGCGGCTAAACATAACCTCACACAAGCTTATTACAATCACTTCGTGCAGATAGAAATGAAATATGTGTTATACAAAGCGTTCCATAACCAAAATATATTTTTTTACGTTCGAAACTTTTAGATTGAAAAAAATTCAAAAAGAGAACGTTTTTGTTACTTAGTTATGAGCATGCGTGATAGAGAAGTGTTTTTTTTTTGTTTTGTTCTTTTATACTGATTTGATCGTAAGTGATACTTCGAGTTATAAATTAAAGTAATATCCATAATGTGTGTAACTTCATAATTTCTTTCTCAGAAGTTATTTGACATTTTGTTATTTATCTCCGATTCTAATAAGAAACAACAATATTTAATTTAAAATCTTTCCTATATTCGAACAAGCCGGTTTAGCTTTATCTGAGAATAACCGAAGCTCAGTCCTGCTATGTATCTTAGAAATTAGGTTACATTAGTTACTTCGAGACAATGGCGGTTTCCGATAAAATAGAAGTTTCAATTTAAATTAGCATCTAGAGTTCATTATTTTATTTAAATGACAATAGATGGCGTTATTCAATCTGAATTATAATTTAAAGTTACACGAGCTGATTTTGCATTTTTATATTCCAGTTCAAGTACGACCACTTCATTTTGGTGTAAGTTCAAATATAAATTTAAAAACATTCATTATCTCACAACTTTTTTTAAACGGAAGCATTTAAACTTTTAAATGACACCGGATGTAAACTCACGACAACCTGATACACACATTTAAAAAGTGGTAATATTTTTTTCAGTATAATAGAGTAAAAAATTCTATTAATAGGGCAGTCACCCTCAAAAGCAGCTTAACACATTTCAATTTGGCCTTCACTCTAAGCCTTTTATAAATAATAAACAAAACCTGAAATACCCAAAGGAATAATTTTGTCAGAAGACTACAATACTGCTGATAAATCAATTGTAACATTTATTTATTTCAATGTAAATATTGTTTGTAAATTTGTTTGTATTCAGCGACTTTTGAGGGCGACTGTACGTATTTCGAGTACCTCCGATACTGCACATTTCGGTTCATACGACTTGCACCCTTCTGTATACGGGTGAAGGACATTTCTTGTATGAGCTGAATTGTCTCAGTGTGTCTCATACGTGTAGTATCCAAGTATACAACGTATTAGGTTTGCTCTACCATTTCATATATATATTAAAGAGATTTTACACTGAAAACTTTTTCATGAAGAATATTATTATCAAGCATGTTGTTATTATACTCTTCTAGTCAAGATTATTGTCTGAATATAAATTATTTTTTTAGTGGTTCTGGCTATCAGTCCGTCAAATTCACATTAACGCATGTCATCCATCTGTGCATAGGGAAATATTAGAGTAATCTTAATATTAATATAATTAATTAATATTGAGGAAGTATGTTTTTTGTAACACATGACATCTATGTATAGTCGAAAGGGTAAAGTGAATAAAAATAATTATATCGGAAGCAAGTCAACCTACAGGCTACCAACATTCGAGTGTATAATTAAAATATCGAATACGGCAAAGGTCGCCAGGTGTAGCCAAAATAAGAATAAACGAGTCTGTGAAATGTCACAAAAGTGGAACCATACGATAAAATAATAATAAATACGAGGTCTATTATTTGAACTGGCTGGCATCACCTAGTAACGAAATTTTAATTTGAGAACGCTCATGTCATAATGATGTTGCCGTTAGTTTTCTTTTTTTACATTTTTAGGTTACTTAATCGAACTCGTCTATTGCTACTCTTTTTTTTGTTATTGTTTTTTACTCTCATTTCGGCTATTAGTGACGTTTTTATTCTTTTTTTAATAATTTTTACATACATCGAATATTAGTAGCAATGATCTAATATTCAAATGAGGTGAATATTTTTAATATTCGCGGTTGTCTCAATACTATCTCAATAATATGTCGTGATTTTATATTGTATGACAGAAATCCTACCTTTTTCTCTATCGCACTCACTGAATAGTCTATATCTACCTATTCTTTTGCACTCCACGTGTACGAGACTGCATTGAGCTAAGTTAATTAGCCTAGCTTTGAGTTAATGTTACCTTTTTTAATAAAAGATCATTAATTAGTAGGTAGATAGACCAGTTGTAAGGATATGCGACCTTTAATAAATTTCCATATTTAAATATCTACCTCGCCCTGTTAACGCGTACGTTAAGTATTTATGACACTTACGTTCAATGTCACCGTACGTCAGAGAGCTGGATAGCTTAGCAAAAAGTGGCATACCTAATTTTTTATGTTTCTAATCTCGGAATGCATAAATATATGTGTATATGTATGGCAAAGTTGATATGAAAAGTGTTTGTTGGTGTTTACCACCTTCATATTTCATCGTCATTATGATAACAGCATTTTGTTCCGATTGTATCCGAGGCCTTCATCTCGGAGCCCGGGGTCCGACATCCGACTATTTCTCCTCCACTTCGCACGGTCTTGGGCATGCCTGGCAATGAGACCATTTGACAAATAATAATAATATTCGCTTAACATACTCGTATTAGGTAAGTATGCAACTATACACTCAACCGCAATGTAATTATGGATGATTATAGAATCATGAATTAGGTTCCAATGAAGGTATGTGGCCTTAACATTATTTCTGTTATAATGCAATAAATTAAATTTTAGACTACTGGATTACATTTTATCACACACCTATCTATTTAGCTCACAAATCAAAAACAGAAACTACACTAATATTATAAAGAGATACAATTTACATGTTTGTTTGTAACGATTAGATTCAAATACTACTGGATCGATTTTAAAAATTCTGTCACCTATAGAAAGCTGCGTTATCAGTGAGTACCATAGGGTTTTAGCCATAAAACCTCCTGGAAACTCTGAGTAATGAAGGCGGCAACACCTCTGGTCCTCCCCTTTGGGGGAGGCGTTGTTGCCTCTTGCACAAAACCCTATAGCAACCCGTCTGGCCAGCGGCGTGGTAAGTAGGTTAAAAACCTCGCAATTGACGCGAACTTTGGGAGAGGCCTATCTCCAGCCTGCAGTGGACTACGACGAGCTAATTGATATGAACATAGGTTACTCTTAATCCCGAAATTCCCACGGGATCAGGACTTACGTGTATGAAACCGCGGGACAATGCTTGTATTTTATATCGCCCGAAGGCATTCAGTTTTAAACAAAATACTCAAACTCCCGAACCCAATCGCTTTCCTCGTAATAAGGTTACAACCGGTTTTAATGTAAGCTTTAATTACACATTTGAATAATTACAATCTGATAATATTATATATCGACATTTCGGTGTCCATTTCTAATTAAATTTGATTGAGAATGTGACTAATATTGTTTTTTCGGTTAGGAATGCGTGGGTAATCATCGTAGCATGAAACAGTTTGCTAGAGTGGGAGCTTGTGCATCCAAGCATTTAATATCGTGCATTTTATATACTTATCTACGAGTATTTATACTAGCAAGACGGAATTTCACCACTGATATTGCTTTTAACTAAAATGAGCTTTCACGTTATAAGATGAATAAAAACACATAAACTGCGCGAAGAGTAAGGACTTACTTCTCTTAGACGAATGGCCTAAGAGAAGTACGAAATTTCAGAGGTATAAGGCACTCCGCAGATGAAAGACAGAGGCGGGTAGTACTACAATAAAGTTGCACTTTGTACGTGAATTAGCTCATACGCAGGTCAAACGCAACTTCATGAGAGTACTAATAAGGACACTCCGTAGTAATATTAAGTTGCCCAAGACCGTGCGAAGTGGAAGTGAAGAAGTGAAGGTGACGAGGGACAGAGACTAAGAGAAGAACGAAATTTTTGTGATTATGTATAAAGAAATAAAACAATGGAATAAAAAACTTAGATTATCGTTTCGTAATATTATTTGGCGACACAAAGAACAAGATCTTATTAACCGGTGTAGATTTATGTTAATTTTCCTATCATAAAAATGTTCAACAAGAATTTGTTTCATTTAGTGTTCGCGTGATCGAATAATGTAACACTATGTATGTAAATTATTCCACGAACGAATAATAATACTAGATGTTTATCTGACATTCTTATTCCATTGGTGATTACCTTCAGTAATTCGAATAAGATTGATCTGTAATCTGACGTTAAGTACTACCAATTTTTGGACGACCTCTGTGGTGTGGCGGTACTGCATTCGACTGCTACACCAATAAGCGCGGGCTCGATAGCCGCTCAGTGTAAATATTTTTGTGAATGAATATGTCTATTTGCATCGATCTGGGTGTTTCTACCCCATTTCGAAACAACCCACGATCTCTGATATAGCAGTGAACTTTATAGCAGTTAACCTATTAACTTTTTTTATTATTATTATTAATACTTATAAATCTATTAGTTTATTAACTGATAAAACATGCTACCTCTCTATTGAACAGAATTTAGCTGCTAGAATATTAAGAAAATAAGTTGTTAACCTTAGGTATGAAAAGAGGCTGGTCAAGTATGTTTAAGTGTTGTAGAAAATCATAATATTACAAGTTAGGCTCTGCTTTTTAAATATTCAAAAATGTCGCAATCGAAGGCTGTGCGGTCAACCAAACAAGGACTGGTTTCTAAGATCCGGTTGCTAATTTATAAATAAAATCATCTTTTAGAATCCACTGATTTATAGTCTTGTCACTTGTAAAGGTACCTACCTGCTTATTATTATATTAAAAACTTCAAAGTATTTATAAATTTGTAGATTTGTTTTATAATTTTTATTTTATTTAGTCATTATCTCTTTTTTTCTAAATGTTGCGATTTTTAGTAGTGTCTACGCAATAATAATATGAACTCATTTATATTGTTTTCTACTTTCTTTTTATATGAATCGTAAAAATAAAGACTGGTTACAATTATAATATTTTTTAGGCTGAATGATTAATTATTTACTTTTAAATAAAAAAACTGATATTAGCAAAAGTAATACAGGATTAGTATTCTCGTAAATCTATCTAACTAAAGTTGCTATTTTTATTTGGCATGGGCTGATTTCAAGAGTGTATTGGATTGGTTTGTTACCTTTGAACTTCTCGTTTAAAACTCGAACGTAGGCACATACACAGCTCTATATCGGTTTAGTGCACGAGCCTATCGATTTCAACATTTTGAAAGCTTTGAATTTAAGATTATATTGAAAGTAAAAGATAAGAGCCCTATTTCGCCTTTTACTTTCAGTAGAATATTTTTTGACGAAAAGATTTATGAGTGAAGAGCAACTTTATTACCTACATATATTTTTAAAATTTATGTTTAACAATTATTATTATGAGACTAATCAAGCCAAACCTCTTAAGCGAAATTCATAGTATAAATATTGTGCGATTAATTACCACTTCCACTAATCTATTTCCATTTGGACTTCATCAAAAATAAATACCTGCAGGTCATCAATCAATGGGATAGCGTAGATGAAGGTCCTGTCTCGATTTGAATTTGAAACACATATACCATTTGAAGCACATTAACATAAATTAAAAAAAATTCTACGAGTTATAATTCCATAGTTGCCAAAAATAACAGAAACTGGAGTCATTAAAAATGTTTGGCTTCTAGAGAATTAGCAGTTTGTGATATTATTTTTATGATATAGGTCAAATATTGTCATTATTTTAGCTGAAACTATTTAAAGAGGACAACCGTTTTTTATTTCTTCAAATAATTAAGAGAATCGTGAACATAACCTATAAAGGTTATGTTCACGATTATTTCCGAAGCAACATTTATTTCTCCGGTTCATAATCATATTAAAACTAGGTCCGCAAGGCGAATCGCTGCTTGCAATGTTGAGCTGAGTGAGATATCGTGATTTGAACAGTGATCATTCCTCCGTGGCAAGTCCGATTTTGAAAATTCTTTTTGAAAGTCACAACTCTGGACATGCTTCCTGAGCGTGTAAAGTTTGGTCACAGTGTCTCGAGCGGTTATTATGTAATTCTATCTGGAATTTTTTTAACGGTGATCATGTGGTAGCATTAACTTTTTCAAAATATATCCATAAACCTTCCTCTGATTGACCTCTTTAATCATGCCAAATTTGGTTCTGATTGGATTAGTAGTTTAGGAGGAGACCTGTGACAAAGAAAATCCTGAAGTCTGGTATGAGGAGCTTTCGCTCGACATCGTCTCACTCAGCTCAAAAAGTTATTTACTTGAGTTAAATCGAATTTCAATTTTTATTGAGATCGTGAGTCACACTGAATTGGACATAATTATTTCATTTTCATAACTCTGTGTCCACGGACACTGAAAATTATAAATAATAAATAAATAAATATTCTTCGACATTCTAGACCCAAAGTAAGCATAGTTTAACTAGCTTGTGTTATGGGTTCCAGAATGCGGATAAACATACTTATATACTTTTTTTTTTGTAAATACATACATATTATACATAGACCACCCCCATAATTAGAGGTTTCAATCTCAAATAATGGTTCTACGTCCAATATATTATACATACTGTACTTTAAAGTATGTAACGTTTAGGTCCGTATTCGAGACCGATACTCAGTCATGAATCTCGATACTACATATATATATAGATATTCAGACTTCCATATAATTTGTTAAGCCGGGTTTTACATACAGTAATTTACAGCACGTAAACCCAGACACCAAACAATTGATACTAGACGTTTCCCAAATAATGAATACCCTACTTTATCATGTTATATGTACACCCTGATTCTCAAATTATTGCAATTTAATATGCTTTAACTATCCACCTTGACTTCTTAATTTAGTTAAAGTTAGTAAGTTAGTAAGCATAGTTCATTCAAAAATATATGAAGGTCAATATGATATTGACATATCAATACATTTTGGTTATAAGAATTACAAGCACATTCAGAGACATTGAAATCATAATCAACAGTGTATACACCTCGTATCTGTATTACAATACATCTCTTATATATAATAAAATAGATGCATGCCTGCAGCTATAATGAAGAGAAAACAATTTTAATTAATTTTTAACCTTCGGAATTTTAACAGGGCCTATCCCTGTTAAAATTCCGAGTTTGAATCTCCGGCGTCTGAAGACCCGAGACGGCGTGCGGTTTTAGTCGTTTCAAGCCCGATATAACCGCCCTCGCTGGCCGGCGGGGGGGTGGTGGGGGGGTATCCGAAGGGATTTCCGCACGAAAAAAAAAAGGTATGAATCTATTAACTTTTATCGATTGTTGCTGCAAGAGATTGTTTTAAGTAGTTTAGGTATACTGACTTATATTCCGTTTTAAAAAAAGGCCAGATCAAGAGTAGTAATCGGCGTGCATATACGAAAACAATGATGAAAGTAGAAGAAGCGAAAGACGTATGTTAAGTCGGTATATGTCGTTTCTACCTAACCCCTAATGCGAAAGAGGTGTGACTTTCGCATCTCATGTGCCGAATTAGTTATTGCGTTTCCAAAAAGATTTATGTTTATTAATATTTTTTTCATAAATAATTATTTATCATTTAATATTGCTTAACTTAGCATATAAGTACAGCACTATTAAGTGAAAGTGGCATAATTTATTTTTGTCACCCTTTTTTTTATATACGTGATACGGTACTGTGTATTTTTAGGGTTCCGTACCCAAAGGGTAAAACGGGACCCTATTACTAACACTCCGCCGCGCTGTCCGTCCGTCTGCCCGTCTGTTATCAGGCTGTATCTCATGAACCCTAATAGTTAGATAGTTGAAATTTTTATAGATGATGTATCTCTGTTGCCGCTATAATAACGAATACTAAAAAAACTGAATAGAATAAATAACAATAAAATATTTAAGGGCGCTCGCTACAACAAACGTAATTTTTTTTGCTCGTTTTTGCTCGATATTGATAACGGCACCGGGTTGACGCTTGAAATATTCACAGAATATTCAGAAACATAATCACTTTAAAAAAATAAAATAAAAATAAAATTAATATTTTAGGGGGGCTCTAAGTAACGTGACTTTTTCGCCGTTTTTATAGTACGGAACCCTTCGAGCACGAGTCCGACTCGCACTTGGCCAGCTTTTTAACAACTGTTGGTAAAATCCTATCAGTAAAAAGAGCCCCTAAAGATTTACCGGTTAAAAATCCAATTTCCCCAAAGTTGGCAACACTAAACCAAAACCGTTTTAATACCATTACCCTCCTTTTGGCATTCGAACGTAACATCTGACATTTACTAGATATTCTATTACACTTAGACGCCGTCAATATTTACACAACACATGTCATGATGAATATTTTAATATAACGTTGATTGCGCTTTCGACGCTCGGCCATCGTCGGCAAGTGTCATCAGTACTTGGTGTCGCAATCGGCGCGTGCGCAGCTAATAGTAATGGCGAAAGCAAACAGGTGCTTTGTGTGTTTTATTCATTTATCTTGAGACGCTAGCTCTTTTGACGGCAGAAGGCTTCATTGAGAAGGCTTCTGTTTGTCTTGGTGTTAGCACGTACTGTCAAATGACAAGGTTCTTGTAGAAACTAAGAACGTATACTGTGTTTTACGGTCGCAACGGCAATTGTGTTTTTAGAGCCGATTGCTATAGAACGTTTGCCTCCCCGAAGATAATAAAAGGTAGCGTTCAAGGACTATGTGTAATAAAATAGTATTTTTGTTAAGTAACATAATTATTATGTAAGAATTTGTTAATGAAAATAATTTTGTTCTAAACTAGCTGTTGCTTGCGGCTCCGACCGTGTCAAATACTGATTCCATACCCGCCTTTAGGTATCTATTGCCGAGATAGAAAGTTTGTGTGCTATTCAAGATGATAAAGTCTATATGTATCTGTCCCAATTTTATCCAGATCCGTTCAGCCATTTAGGTATGGTAGAGTAACAAACACCCATTTACCAGAAATTTCAAATTTATACTAGTAGATATAAATTAGAACATTGATGCCTCAAATTCAATTCTAGAGGTTGATCTCTAGAATTGAATTTGAGGTAGTCTCTTCCTACGAGAAAATTAAATCAACTGCAACTACTAGTCCTTAGCAGGTTTTCGAGAGTTACTAAACCTAGACTGGTCCTAGATAATCGAAATTCTATTCAACATACAATGGCAATGGACAAGTTCAAATCACGTCTTGATTTTTCTTATTTTAATTTATTTGAAAAAACAGCATAATAAATGCTCTTATGTCTAACTATAGTGCCTCTGCCGGTCCACATTAGAAGAGAAGAAAAGAAGAAAAATAAGAAATCGGATCTAGGCCTCCGCGGTGAAAGGGAACCGGGACACAATTACTTCAAAAAATCATTCAATATTTTATTTTACAAAACGATGGTATGTGGTTACAGTGACCTTTGAACGTTTGCAACATTAGAGGTGTCACTCGAGTTGCCATTTGCAGAGGTGAACTGCACATTCATTCACTCACGAACTTTGCATTTAGAATATTAATAGAATCTTCGCGCAGAGGCTAATCTTTGCAAGCTGTTTAGGCCACGTATAATTATAGATAAGTAATGCATCAGAATAGCTCTAACTATTCATTCATTGACAGGCGCTACATTGTAACTGTGGTTGCACAAAACCTTTTATAATTTTATTTTATATTACGTACAGTCAGCAACAAAATTAACTGAACATATTCCAATTTACAGAGCACTTCACCTCAAAAACCTTCATAAAATAATAAATTTGAAATATATTAATCTTTTCCTGTGAGGATTACGAAAATACTTATACCAACATTATTTATTGGTGTATTTCATTAACCAACTCTGACTAACATAAATCAGTTGGTCAGAGTATTCACCCCGTAAGGGACTAGTCGCTGGTTCAAGTTCCGTTCTAGATGTTCTATTTGCCGATCTAAATCTACGTAAAGAGAAAGTGAGTATACTAACTATGTTAAACTAACTATTATGTTAAATTAATAACGTTAATAAACTTGTTAGTGGTCAGCAACTTTTGTTGCTACTTGTACAAAACATTCTCAATTTACCTACAACCACTGTAAGAAGTCTGCACGAATAAATTTTATAATTGAATTTTTACGTTGTTATTCCCTAATTCTCTATTTTTTGGCGACTATGACAGGACGGGATAGGAGATGTGATAGCTAACAAGGTGGTGAATATAAATATCTGTTTTTATTTAAGTTTCGAAGATTGTAGCTATAAAAAACTAAAGGTTGTTTCCACGCCACTCTTCCAAATTGTTAGTTTAGAAAATATAATCTACTACTAAACATAACATAACATAACTTCACGCCTATATCCCCGAAGGGGTAGGCAGAGGTGTATTATACACCCACGATTAGCCAGTTATGTTAAGGTCCCAATGTAATAGGGGGTGAGCTTATTGCCATCTACCGGGCATATTATTAAGCGAGCGATAATTAACATTTATTAATACACACATAACTACGAAAAGTCAGAAGTGTGCGCCCGGGGCGACTGGGGATCGAACTCGAGACCTCGTCTCAGCAGTCCGTTACGTACGCCACTTGGCTATCGCCGCTTATTACTATTTTTAACAATTTATACATAATGTTTACTTAATAGTTATCTTAGTGTTTATTAATCAAGGAGTCAGTGCACATAATAAATACTGGCAACTCAATATTATAATATTCGTAGAGACCTCACTATCTTAAAGGGCCATGGCCTCGAATAGGTTAGAAACGACCCTGTTTTTCTCTCCAAAGCTCTTTGGTAGTAACTGTTATACATCAGACATATATACTATACGTGGTATAAGAATAATATATAACATAGATGATTATAGATATTATTTAAATGATCACACTCTACGACGTTTTCTACCCTATAGGTGGTAAGATGGAAGTGATATTTCTGGCATTGTAAGCATTCGTAGGTCAGAATAAACACTTTACATCTGATTTGTGTACTTATTAACTATGTAGAACGCGCGAGTAAGATTACTCAATGATAAATATGTATCTACTGAAGCTAGACTAAGGTCAACTGATGATAAGCCAATAAACACTACATAATAACGTTGTAGTAAGAAAATCGTAACATGCAACTCTATCAATCATTAGAAAACAAATGCATTGTATTCAAAATTCCACCTTAAAGCCTTTTTGACCAATAAATAGCAGAGAAGTCTGTAACATGACCAAAATGACTTATTTTTGGTAAGAGTGACTTGGGAGACATAAGTTCACACAGCCATACTGAAGGGTCTGTAGAGAGGAAAGGGTAATTAAAAGAGAATAATGGTGAAAAGTCAGAGAAGTAAGGCATCACTACACAAGGTGAGAAGGTCAAACCAACCCTATTGTATTGAAATAAAGTTGTCCTAACCATCAATAAAAATATAATTGAATCTATAAAAGCCCGATCCTGATTTTTATAATCGGTTATTGAGCATTCAAATTAGGAACGTATACGTGAATAATTATTTTCTAGTACATGATGAAAATGCAATAAGGTTGAGATTTGCTTGGCATATTTATTGATGATATCCTACCGGAATGAGCGTTTCCAGCGAATCGGAAAAGATATAAAAAAATTACGTTCTTCCGTCGGCCTTAATATTCGGAAATGTGTGAGCGAAACAATGCGTGTTTGTGTACATACTTAATGCTGTTATTTTGTTTTATAAATACTTCGAATTTTTTTTAGCAAGTGGCGTTTATCACGCATTATTTTATACACAGATACATTTATTTGCGCACACCTGTACAGTTTAGGTCTATATTTGAATACACTATTAATATACCCCTTCCTAGTCGTTTGGTGATAAATACAGGCGTGAATATATTATGTCGTGAATCGAATATCGTAGAACAGAATTAGTCCCTAGTGCGTGAGTGTTCTTCAGAGTAACCATCTCAATTATACGTTCATTTTCCATTACACTAAAGCTACTTTAAAATAGTTCACTATTTATTTTGTAAATGAATATGAAATTAAATAAATATACCTGTCCTTTATTTATATGAGTTTTATTTTTTATATTGTTATGAATGCTATATAATAAATCTTATATAACTTCGTCGACAAGAAAAATGTATAATTATTATTAATAAAAATAACTGCACCCGAGAATGAAAAGTCAACACGCTTCCAAGTAACAATTAAATAAGCACTTAATTAGATAAGGATGTACATGACATTTACAGCTACGTAACACACAGCTAGTGACCTCAAAAAATTCTAACAAAACAATCACACACATACGCATAACAAAAATCAATAGGACATTAACAAGCACACACACATAATCAATAACATAATACTTTGACACAAAATAAAACTAGTGATCTATGACCGGTGGTCCACATAGCTACTGTACACAAAGAGAGACAATGCACACACACATACGCTCATAGACTCACACAGGTTGATGACGTGTCATTGTACAGTCGACAATATCATACTAGTAAGCAGGGCTGGGAATTGTCGTGACTTTTAATTATTGAAATGTATAGTTTTCTTTTATACTGTGTACACCTTAAAGGGAAATATGTTAGGTACATAAGAGGCCTTTGGGAGCAGAGAAATCACAGGTTCGATTTCCGCTCAGTGCAATTATTTGTATGCACGAAAACGGCTATTGGTATTTGCTTTGCATTGCTTTGAGTGGTCCTATATTTATATACAAATAAATTTATAAAAAATGGTATTATTATTTATGAGCACTCCAGAGCCCATTATCACAAGATTTGCTATATTTATTTGGAGTGACACTAACGATAAAGTCTATAAAATATAACTAAATGTAATATACTTTTAATAATCACTATAATCATCATCATCATCATCAACCTATGCTAGTCCACTGCTGGATATAGGTCTCCCCTAATAAAATAACCTATTTATAAACTACGATTCGTTCTTACAAAGTAATAACATAGCTGTAACTATGTTATTACTGTAGTAACTAATTTTAGTACAGTCGCAAAAGTGTGAAAATAACTTTCCTGCGATCGACAGCCCTAGGTAATAACGTTATTTGTTAATCCATAACAAAGCGGTTAACCGGCCCATTAGTTCTTTTGTAAGCTATAAAATTGAAGCTTGAACTTTATGTGCCTTTATTGTGTTAATATTTTTAACATAAAAAACCGTATGTCGAAACAGTTGGGCGGTTCGTGGGATCATGCACAACTTGACAAGCTTTCTCTGTTATTTATTTGATGAAATAAATTTTGCATCAACGGTGTTGAAGTGTGTGATTATATGTGTGTATTCAGTGTAAGTGTTTTCTTAATACTATTGTGATATAATTTTATAGTACATATTTATTTAAATTGTTAAAATGAATTTGTAACCATAATACAATTTAGTTAAGTTTTGCATGGTTCATGTTTAGATAGCGTTGTATGGAATGTACTAGAATATTTATTTATTAAATTCTCAGATTAAATAAAAATATGCATTTAACGTAACCAAAAGAAAAAATTAAAAATGGTGAAATATGAATTGAAGATCTGTGCCTTCGGGCTATACAAGCGTAGATATATAAATATGAATATAAATGTCAAATATGAAAAACTGTGACTACATTGAAAGAAAATCAGTTATGTCATCTTGACGAAGATTCAGTTATCTAATTCTCCTCATGCGTGAGTATATAATTTCATACTATAATATACTATAAAAGAAATTATCTTCTCAATCTGCTATCTTTCTTAACAAATTTTAAAAATTAAATTAAAAAATCTTACGCTTTCTTCATTTGTTTTTATATTTTTAAAGAATGTCATGTATATTTTATGAATGAAACTCTAGTAAGTACTTTATTAAAGTGACATATTAATCAAATAACAGATTGATTAAAATGGGTGTTACAATACCGTTGATCAGCCCTTAGAGAACATACAGGGGTACATGTAATATTTTATAATATCGATACATTAGAAAAAAAAACGATACCTCGTAGCGAATTTATTTTTATTCTGGGAACGCTATCTAGACCCAAAGTAAGCATAGGTTATTCTAACACTTTTAGACCACGTATATTTATATTATACCTACTGATATATCGACTCTGTTATGGACTGCCTCAGTGGTACAGCCGTAGTAAGTGGGAATACTGTATATGAGAAACCGGGTTTGAGTCTCGAGTTGGGCAAAAGTGTTTTTAGGTTTGTCTGTTAGGATTTTTTCAGTAACAGCTCATTCGGATAATTTTTATTACGTGGGGACGAACAACATCTAACGAAATGTGAGTTTTTAATATACTTTTGACTACCTATTTTTATTACTTATTATTTATTAAGTATAAACATACCATGCATACAAATGCAATTATACATATTAAATGCAAACAAATATTTGCACTGAGTATGAATCGAACCCGCGACCGCTGCAGAACAAACTCTCGATCAGCACATCAAACACAAAGTTTAATTCTTAGATTATAACTAATATTAGAACTTAAATATATACGCTATTTCAGATAATTTTATTTTTAAGTTTATATTTAGCTGTTATGTAGCTCGACGGAGTGCAAGAGACCTTAAGACACACATTCACATGTAAATGACTATCGATGACATAATCACAGCACTATTAAGTCAACATGTAGTGACTCTACCAACTCTACATTTTGGCAACCTTGAGCCTATGCGTGTAAACGCATATATCATTGATAAATTAATTTACATACATGAATTATGAGAGTTATATTTTGAAAATAATGATTTCCTATTAATTACTTTATTGTATTAAAAATTTAATAGCTAAATAAAAAAATTAATGCAAATTTAATATTTTTAATTTTGTGACTGTACGTAAATTACTTATTATATAGTCATGGTCTCAAACAACGCAATTTCCTCTAAGTTTTAAATGCATTCGTGTTTCCACGACTAGCGACTTACTGGCAAAAATTTACGACTAGCGACTAACTGGCATTTTTTTTAAATTGCCAGCTATAAAACACCAGATATAGTTCATAACATCAACCTTTAAAAATCTGGTTACACTAGAAAAAAAATTAGTAAGTAAAACATACATTTTGCTGTAGTTTCTTTACTTTTAAGATATATACTAAACAATTTTTGTTTCAACCTTGATAATGGAAGACTTATAATTCAAGAAAATTAATATCCACTTAACTATGATACGGTTGCGTGTGTATTTGAGAAAACGCAACATCGTCGCTTCAACGATCGTAGCGTTTTTCACTACCACTACTTTAATAAATGTTCTCTACAGTAGCTATGCATACAAAAGACATCAACGAGCTCAGCCTAAAATACATACAATTTTTTTATTATCACCCATAAATATCCACTTCCTACTTCCGCTTTTATGCTCTACATAACCACTTTTCAAACATTTTTTTCTAGAAGACCAACAATTTCGAAATAGTTTCCGCGCATAAGCGAAACGAGACGACATTGTGTAACACTTAACAGTAGACAATTACGCGATGTCTGATTAAAATAAGCGAAAAAAAAACACACTCACCGCTTGCAAAAACTGTTTGGTTGTAAGTGAAAGTCGATCCCCGGAACGGGATGAGCGGTCGGTTTTGATCACTTTAGTAGCACACAACACTTATACACACATTAGAAGGCATATGAAACACGTGATGTAGTTTTCTGGATTATATTATTTGGGTTCTATTTTTGAAAATTTGAATTTGGCGCGTCGGTGCGCAGCGGCGACTGGCGCACGTGACGGCTAGCGGCAAGAGACTGCGCGCGCGCCGCTCCCACCATCCGCCCGAAATACTAATCACCTTGCTATCGAGATTGCGATTTTGGTCTGTTTTGTGAGATGTAGCGGATGTGTTGAGATGATGGATATGAAAAATGTGTGATTAGTGTAAAAGTGATATTAGTGGAATTAGTGATACGGTTATATTTGTAAGTGATAGAGATATATATATGCCCTAGGTGATAGTCATTCTTGTAAGAGGTAGAGATATATGCTATGAGTGATAATCATTCTTGCAAGTGGTAAAGATATGTTGTAGATGGTAGATTGAGTAGAAGTATGCTGCATTTTATACAGATTGTTAATTCTTACAATCTGTACTGTACCTCATCGAAGAAGGCCTTAATTTATTTTTGTATCATACTTTATAGAGATACGCTCATAATAGGACCTGGTAGTGGTATATACATTGTTGATATCACTAATATAACTGTACGAGGCCCCGTTTAATTTTGAAACACTAAAAATGCTTGCAGAGTTCATACTACACATGCTGAGTCCACCCATACCTCACATGCTGAATTTATACCCGACGTTAAGTTATCATAACTTTTCGCTTTCATATTTCATGAGTTGGATATCAATAAGCATTACTCGACTCACCGACCAATTTGTTATCTAGATATCAAGTCAATTAACTCTAATTAGCCCTAATAGACCTGCCCGTGATAATAGACCTGCTCGTATACAGTGCAACATGGTCATTATCGAAATTATTTGTTGCATTACTAACTTGTAAACATTTGCACTTCTTGCAACAATTATGTATGTTTAGGTAAGAGAATTAACGCGTTGACCTAGGTAAATGGCGTTGTGGAAGCATTTGGCTATAAGGTTAAAAGTCGTGGGTTCGATTTTCGGTCAGTACAAATTTAAATTTGTACTTATGAATATGTAAAATGGCATTGTTCTGGTTGAGTCTATATATAATGTATCTAAATATCTTTATCCACATTCTAGAATACATAACATAAGATATATATATGCCATGCTCACTTTGGGTCTAGATAGCGCTGTGTAGATTATATTATCCTAGAATATTTATTTATTTTATTTACACAGTGGTATTTAGACTCAAAGCAGGCATCGCCTAACTAGCTTGTAATATGGGTTCTAGAATGCGGATTAACATACTAAAATATATTGTCTCTTGTAAATAGATTCTCAAATATAGATAGAAACACCCAAACATATGGCCTTGCACTATAGTTTTAATGACAATTTAGGAAGCGAGTATGTAAGGACATAAGCGGCGGGTTATTATCTGAATCTTACCCTGAAGGGGAAAAGGTGTGAGTATATAAATATAACCATACTTTCTTTTTTGGCTTAGCTGCAGTTGGTTAAATAGTGTATCTTAAGGCGTCTGCTTCACGTATCACGCAGCTGGCCACCGATTACGTGGGAGTTTGGACCCCGAACTGCGCGATCCACTTTGCTGCCAAATACGTCACACGGTACAATTGGATATTTTTCTACAGCAATATGCTGTAACATAACATAACATCACCCAAATCTTGATTGATCTACCGTTCTAAATATATGGTGTAGATTATAACTATGTGGTATGCACTTTGCCTACATTTCATAACTTGTACCAAACCACATACAAGGTGAGACGGATCTAGATGCGACGTGTCATTTCATCCACAACATTAATTCTTAAGGCCACAAATGACCCATCTGAGGTCGGGGATAGGTAAGAATTTGTAACGTCACAAAACAAAATCCAATGCCGAATTCGTCATCAATTACTCTACGATTTGAAGTGGAAATCATTTGGTATTCAGGTCTTAAGTGACCTTGCTACTGCAGAGGCTTGGACAAGAATAAACTCCATTTATGATGATCTGGCTAAGAAAATATTTCATCCTTAAAACGCGTTTCAAATTCCGATGAAATTTAGAACACATCATCATTGTCTCAGCTACGTATCCCGATTGCATCCGAGGCCTTCACCTCGAAGCACGAGGTCCACCTTACAGCATTTCTTCTTCAACTTTACACAATCTTGGATGTCTACGACAGTGAGACCATTGAAAGAATTCAGAACCACTGTAGGTATTCATATTTTCCACCACCCTGGTACTATCTCTGATTTCAAGTATATTCTTCGTCGGATTGTACGAATGTCAGATGCCTAACCTCCCCCTTAATTTAATTTTCCCTTCTCCTCTTGGACCCTATTGACTCTTCTAGAGTTAAAAGCGTAGGATATAGACCCCAATGACAGTTATTCATCGCCGACCCACATATTGTTTACCAGATTAATAATATTAAAAACAAACAGAATTCTCTCAGCTCTAAGAGATATGATATATGAGATTACTCTTTTATAACAAAATCTACCGGGAAAGTTCCTCTGCTGTACAGAGAAATGTAGTTAAACACATCGGTTTTCTTGGTGGTAGAAATTTGATGACACAAATTTGTCACAAAATTCGGCCGGGTGGGTACCACCGTGCACGATTGCGAAAAACCCTCCATAGTAATCCAACTTCGGTTTGATTGCGTTCAGGGGTCAGCAAGTGCATAGCCGGGCAGGGGGATTGTGGTCGCAGCACTAGTGGGAAACCCACCTTTCCCACTAGTGCTGCGATCACAATCCCCCTGCCCGGCTTTCACGCGGTGCTGCGACGACAATCTTCTTCTGATGAGACCGTCAAGCTGAGTGCCACCATTGTTAACATGGTACGTGAATTTAATGGTGACCTTCTTTCCTGAGACTTTAGCTTTTAGCTTACCATCAGGCGAGGTGAAGTCAAAAAATTTACGTGACCTAAATATTAAAAAAAAGAAAAAAATCTTGTACAATAGTGTTCCTGTTACACCGAACCTGTCAGTTCACGCATGCCTCGTACAGGAAATCCTAATCGAATTCCGTGTCTATGTTGTGCAGAACTTGAGACATATCAAACTAGTACTAGGAAGTCTTAAAGACAATGGTTTTCGTTTGTCATGTCATAAACTTTGAACTTTATTTTTTTTACTGTATAATGAACCGTTGTCCATTCTCACCGATATAAGCACATATGTTAGAGGTTATGATAGCTTAGGCAACTCCAGAGTTGTTATTACGGTGCGTTCTCGCCTCCAGGAGGCGAAAGGGAAAGGAATAGAGGAGAATGGTAAAATGGGAAGGAAGAAGATTGTAAGGGCCCGGGGGGTGACGGGTCGGGCTAAACGTCACCCTTGCAGAAGCAAGCTCAGGGTGGTGGCGCCCATCTCTCATCCTCCGAGCCTATCCCCCCAACCCAGTTGTGGTCGGCTTCTCAGTCTAACTACGTAATAGTCGAACTTTAATATTTCACTTGAAGTGACTGGCATCTGACCTCCACAAAAGCGATTTCGAAGTTCTTTACCAGTTGTCGGATTTTTTTAGGGGCTTCGTAACGACTACCATAGATGTTCGTATGGCAACTGGGACCGATGGCTTAAGGTGCTCTCCGAGGCACAGAGAACTCTCAATGTGTGAAGAATGGTCACACGTCCTAAGTCTGACCTGGCTAGCATCGCTTAACTGATGGCGGCGCGTCTCTCTATATTTATTAAAACTCAATAACACGTTTCTCATACCTGGGCATCGAACCCAGGAAGTGAAGCAGATAAACATAATCGCAAACATAGCCACGAGACCAAAAAAATTACCAGAGGACAGCAAAATATTTTTTTTTTGCTGTCCTCTGATATATGCGTGTAAGCTGTGTTCGCTTCTTGACTAACTAGCTTTTGCTACCAACCAGTTTTTGTACGGAGCATAGAAGCGTCGGTAGCTTAGTGGTTAAGGAGTTGACCTTACTATCGAGAGGTCCCGGGTTCGAATCCTGGCCATTACACTATCGAAGTGAACCCACTCCTAATTTCAGTTAGGTACTAATATTCTGGGGTGCGACTGGTTGGATCACCTCCAAGTTTGGTGCACCCTGGGCAACGTGGGCGATGACGCATCATTGATTGCTCCTCTGGAGTAGCTGGCGTCAACGTCAACGGCCAAGAGTCTGACCAACCGGCCCTTTCCACTGCCAGCTGACCCCATTGCACGAGGGGGTCGGGGTATGGCGGGCCTGCAAGGCCTGCGGGGGGGAGGGTAGCTCCAGGTACTCCTCTGCTCCTATCAGAGGGGACACTGCTAATGGCCCAGGGTCAGTCGGAGTGCGAGGGATATGCTCTATGGGTAACCTTACACCCCGGCGTCTGTAGACCCGAGACGGCGTGCGGTTTTAGTTGGTTCAAGCCCGATATAACCGCCCCCGCTGGCAGGCGGGGGGGTATCCGAAGGGATTTCCGCACAAAAAAAAAGTACTAATATTCTTTAAAAAAATACTATTGGATTTTATGGCTACTAGTTCCTGGGTCATTGTTTTTAATATTAGAAAAAGTGAGACTTTCAAAAAGTTTGTGAAAAAGACCTTTTTGGAGACCCATCCCCGAGAATGCAGGTTTGGGCCATGAAACTCACAACACTTGATAAATAGTTGGAAAGGTCATAAGTTTATCAGAGATGCTGCTCTAAATAACGGCAAACATTTTATTTTTAACAACAACACCAAAAAATTAATTTGTTGCTAATTCTCCTTCATTAGGTTTAGCTTTTAGGGTTTTTATGGCTGCAACTGCCGTCCTCCAGCCCTGAGAGGAAGCCTGCGTCAAAGCCGTCTCCAGTCGTCCGTTATAATCAGCAGGTATATCAGCTTGCAGGTGACATGGTGAGCAATAAGAATTAATCTGATGTCATCATTTTTACACTTGATCTTGCAAAGGCGCAAAACTACTCAAAAATGCATTCACTCTGATTCTTATACCTAGAATATGATTCAATAGTTAACAAAACTGCGAAAAAGTTCAAATCTTTCAATGAGAATGTATCACAGTGACCTAGATTTTAAGGACCTTGACACACTAACCCAGTCATTTCTTTCATCTTTATGATGTCTTTCTCTTCCTCCTAAAGAATTTCAGTTTGTTATGAAATTGTTTAATGGCCACTGAATCACTTCTTGCTGCGTCATTTCATTATTTCTCAAAAATATTATATAATATGGATTTCATTTCGCACGTAGGCAAAATTGTATTGGATTAGGGGTCAAGTTTCAAGAATAGGGGTCTGTCATCGTTACAGAAGCAGGCCGGGCGGGGATACCGGGGACAACGTGGTTCCCAAACCCGAGGGGGCCATCTCGAAGCCGGGTTGGCCCTGGGTCAGTCGGGGTGCGAGGGAAATGTCTTTTGGGCCACCTTACACCCCGACGTCTGAAGACCTGAGACGGCGTGCGGTTTTAGTCTGTTCGAGCCCGACATAACCTCCCCCGCTGGTCGGCGGGGTATCCGAGGGGATTACCGCAGGTGAAAAAAGGGATCAAGTTTATTGTCAATCGGGTATTTTTTTATGATTTCATACTAGCCTTTTAAAATCCGCACACATACAAAATTCGCAGTGTGTTGGGTATGCAAGGCCATAGCAACAACTTCGAGGCCCAGGCCTACCTCACCTGATCGTCAGTTCACCTGCTTTATAACAGACGAGGCTCTACCGTAGGTTTTCCTCTCGGGGTTGAGAAATCAGACGGCAGTCGCTCCAAGAAAAGACGACTTACCAATCAAAGATATAATATAATATATAATATTGGTATTAGATTTATATTAAATTGTCTTCTGTTAAGGAAAATTGTGAGCAAAGTAGTACGCAACACTTACTGTGATAAATAGGTAGACAGTTATGAAAAGGTAATGCTTGAATGGTCATGTCAGAAGACACGTAATGACCTAACCTACATTTGTAGGAAAACCTGTCTAATCTTAGCTATCTGAATATAATAAGAGGAATTTGAAACTGTCTTCCAAAATAAATTTAGCTAGTTTGTGATTGGCGTTTTTTAAAACTTTGAACCGTTTTTCAGTTTGAAATTCTGCTTATCTGCAGATTTTTCACGAGTTTCAGAATTTTTTAAGGAATTTCTTTTTCTAAAAAAAATACCATAATAACATAAATAAATATAATTGCAGAACATTCTAAACAGAACTATCTAGACCCAAAGAAAGGTTAACGTAACTACCTTGTAATATCGGATCTAGAATGCGGATCAACATACTTAAAAAGATTTGTTGTACATAGATACATAGTTATTTTACATAGAACCTAGATCAATGCAAATATAGATATTCATAATATAACATAACTTCACGCCTGTATCCCCGAAGGGGTAGGCAGAGATGTATTACACAACCACGATTCTCCAGTTATGTTTAGGTCCCAATGTAATAAAGGGCGAGCCTATTGCCATCTACCGGGCACATTACTAAACGAGCGATAATTAACATTTTTAATACACACATAACTACGAAAAGTCTAAGGTGTGTGCCCGGGGCGACTGGGGATCGAACTCGAGACCTCGTCTCGGCAGTCCGTTACGTACGCCACTAGGCTATCGCCGCTAGTCTTAGATATTCATTAATACAAATATTTACACTGAACGGGAATCGAGCCGAGTGTCTTAGCAGTCAACCCTCTACCGCTACGACACCCTGGTCGTCAAATGGTAACCAAGTGCTATTATATCGCCACTTTCATGACACACGGTACTTTAGTTTACGAAAAAGTAATAAACAAATGACCGAGTTTTATCATTAATAAGTGGTTTATTATGTAAAATATCACTGTTGATACATAAATGGGCTATTTATGAATTAAGAGTAAGCTAATAGGTGCTTAATTAATACATCATTAAATAGTTATTCACTTTTTAATAAATATGCACTTTACCAAGTTGCTGATTAAAAAAGTAATGTTCATCTACAAATTCACAGAATAGTAGTTCGTACACAAGTCTCAGTTCATGCAGTCACTACAGTAAAAGCTAACTAAAGCCAATTTTTAGGAGGAGTAGAAGAGAAGATTTTGGGCTCCAAAGTGCAAGCTTTGGATGCACCTGGGGTTGGTTCCCGGATGAAGAAGAGAGGAGAGATCTATTTGCTATACAAAATAATGAACAAACTTAAGCAATTAAGCATGAAACATAAAACAATTTTTGAAGTGAACTTCTTTAGCGGCGTTGTGCACTTTTTTAGTAATGGGTAAAAAAGGTTAAACTCGCGTCAGTAAACACGTGACCTTTTGGAAAAAAAACGTAGGACAACAGTTATGTTATGTTATGTTAATTTCACACTGTACTTAACAACCTTGGTGGCGCGTTCGTCTAATGAGTGGTCGTTGACTTCGTCAAGACTGAGATCGATTCCAACCGAGGCCCAAGAAACACTTTTTGTCATCATGTAACTTTTTGTAATATTTATTCTATTTTGTGCCATAAATGTATTGATTTAAAATGGAAATTAAATAAAGTGCATCTATAAATGAAAAAAGTGACGAAGAAATAGCGAAAGAAAATGAGTGAGTAATTTATAAATATATTGGCGATGATGATTCTGGTAATAATGATGGTGAAAAAGTCGTTGAAATTATGAATGGAAGTTGATTTTTCTGAGAGATAAACTGTTTAATGTAAAATAATTGTAATAGTTCTGAAGAGTTAAATTTTTTATGTATTATAAATTGTCATGTTTGTGTACGATAGCGCAATAAATGAATATTGTATGTTACCACATAAATGATAGTACTTATACTGATAATTAAAGCAATTCGTGCAAAATTATTCCCTAACCGTTCCAAAATATCAAAAATGCACGAAGTTAATATTCAAGTTTTCACTTCTGCCGGCACTCCCGGAGTGCAACCCGTAGTTTTTTTTTCAGAATACCTCGTCTACATCATTTTGGGGTCGTTCCTAGTTGCATTAGAGGTTCTTACCCCAAAATTCACTTACTCCTTTTTGGTTTTCATTTTACCCCTTTTTATGGGAGCTACTGACGTCTGACCTCCCAGCTCCGAAAGGAAAGCCTGCGTCAGAGCCTCTTTCGTTAATCAGCTGATGTACTGACTTACAGGTGACGTTGGCTAGACCCCAAAGGTCTTAGGGTCACCCTATACATGTTGAATATAACTAGTTATTAAACTAAATTAAAAGTTTTCACCTCTAAAACAAACAAAAAGTATGATAAGCCTGACACTGAGTATCTGACTCGAGACTCCTGCTTAATCCCACGCGAGTCAGTGCGGCTATTAGATACTACACTGACACTATACTATATGTCAAACTGTAGGTTGAATTAGGGTGTTTCATATTCAATTGCGACTTTCCTGTGTCACGTGGTATGCGAATGAGGCAGCCCTGTTAGAATTACAAAAAGTAAATATAATAAATATTCTACAACATTCCACGCAGCGCTGTCTACCCAAAGCATCGTTTAACTAACTTGTGTTATGGGTTCCAGAATGCGGATAAACATAATTCTATATATTTTATTTTATCAATACATACATATTACGAGTATACATAGAAACACCCAGACCAATGCAAATACATCATACATACAAATATTTGCACTGAGCAGGAATCGAACCCGCGCCTCTTTTCGTTGCAGTCGAATGCACTACGGCTACGCCACAGAGGCCGTCAAAAAAGTAAAAGGGTCTTGCGTATTAGAGAAAAGTATCATAAAAACATCTGAATTTCACAACTATTCTAGTTTTCCTTCTATTTCTATTTAATAATACTCGATATGACATGTATATCGCATGTATTGTTAGGAGTGCTTTCACTCGGTAGTTAATGGCCAAAGTTCAAAAATGTGACCTCTCGATCGTACGTCCAACGCCTGAGCTACTGGACTATTGCTGCTTTTATATTATCTCATAATAGCAAAAAAAACAACCTAAAGTCTAATTCATATTTCTATAAGGAATAAATGACTACCGTGAACACTGAGTGCATGGCTGCTGCTAAGTTACGTGACGCTATGGATACACACATAATCCAAATCGTCACGTAACTGACTCCTTATATTAAGATCATATTAAGGATAACCCATGAGAGGTTAACTGCACTTTTACCCATTTCCTCACAAGACCCTTTCTATAGGATCAGAAATAGCTGACAGTTTATCTTCTGATTTATTCCACATGCCAAAATAAACGTTATATTAAAATTCATAAAGTCTATAATCTTAAAACGGACTTCATAGTTTCCTACGTGACGTTTCGAACGTAACATGTATTTAACGTGCGATTCTACGCGGTTCGTATGAAGGGTACTTACGTCTCGTGCTCGGCATTGGCCTACATGTAGTAGTATCGATATTCGGTTACAACACTAGGTGACGAATACATCTCTGTAATTAATGTGTCGATGGTAAATTTGATTCTTTATGTCATAGCTGTGCGGTCATCGATGAAGGTACTGTGTATGTGGAAATTTACTAAAATACTTGCAATAAGCTTGAAATAGTTTTGTAATTAGGGATCTATATAAATTGTTGCCAAAAAATGCCAACAGTCCTTACAAAAAATATATTTTTGTTATCAGAGGCTCACGAAAATATGCTGCATAAACATCTGTATCTCTTGGTTGCATTGACTTCGAAGTTTGATTTTTTAACAGTTGCAAGAGATTGCAGACGTGATTATTTTATATTAATTTTAATATAATAGCCCCAAGTGCTTCTGGGGAAAATGTCTTGCCAAACAGACAGAAAGAAAGACAGACAGACAGATAGATAGATAGACATACAGACAGACAGAGAAACGGACGGACAACGAAGTGATCCTTCACGGGTTCCGTTTTAATCTTTTTGAGGCAAATAACCTGGAAAAATGATGATCACGCCATTTGCCGTTACGGCTCAGGAAGAGTTAGTTTTTACTGCCAAGGTGCGTCAATAGATATTTCACATTAAAAACATGTTTTAATGGCCTCAAGTTAAAGTTAATTTCTAATAAAATCCATTCAGCTGAAGGTTCTCCAGTGTGACTCATGTCTTATATCCGCATCCCAAAGGCATGCAATATTTATGACCGAGCTTCAGGGGACAAGTTTAGGTCAGTTAATGTTTTGTCCCTATTACATATAGAGCTCAAGTATCTTGCATATTTGTGCTATTTGTACTATTCAGGTAGCAAGTAGATATCAAGAAAGTAAAAAAAAATTTACGGGGAATCCCCTTATTCTTTACTTCTGCGTGTACTAACCCCACCAAGATTTTCGAGGCCAAGTCAACCGTACCTGCAAGCCGGTACACCTGCTGATGGACAGACAAGGCTCTATGGGGATTGGGGGGTCTGATCCCAAGAGGAAAGCGCAACAATTTTTCCTTGACAATCAAATTCATACATACATAAAGTCACGCCTCTTTCCCATGGGAGAGGCAGAGACAACATCTTCCCACTTGTTACAATCCTGGCATACGCCTTTCGCTTCATCCACTTTCATTTTTTTTTCGCACGTGCACACCAGCTACGGGTACTTCTGACCTGGCCTTTCTTCAAAATGCCCTCGATCTGATTGGCAAACGTACGCCTAGGTCGACCTTTACCGGGTTGCCAGTAGCCCTCGCCTCATAAATCTGTTTCATTAATCAAATTCAGAAAAGACAATATCCATGTAGCTTGAACTTGCGTCTTCATTTAATACAAGTGTAGTGTTCTGCAAATACCCCGATTCCATACGATTGTATAAAAGACGCCTTTTTCCTGAAAAATCGGATCTCAGTAAAGGAGAGGTAGGTCAATAATCACCACTCAAATTATCTGTAGAAATAAATTCACTCTATAAAAGCATACTACCAAAAAAACCTCGGGTTATTAATTAATTTCCAGATCTATGAATACGCGTTTATGACGTATATTATGTAAAAAACTGGCCAAGTGCGAGTCGGACTCGCCCATGAAGGGTTCCGTAGCAGCAAGTAATTTTTTTATCTTTGAGTTGATTGAACGAAAGGTAAATTGTGGTTTAGGATTTATGACTTAAAAAAAAACTACTTTCTAGATCTCGTTCAAACCAAGTTTACATGGTAATGTACATCATATATTTTTTTTAGTTTTATCATTCTCTTATTATAGAACTCACAGGGGAGGGACACATATTTTACCACCTTGGGAGTGTCTCCCGCGCAAACTATTCAATTTAGAAAAAAATTATACTAGAAACCTCAATATCATTTTTGAAGAGCTATCCATAGATATGCCACACGTATGGGTTTATAAAAAAAAAAATTGTTTATGTTCTATGTACCCCCAAAATTTACTGTTTTTTTTTCTATTTTTGTGTGTATCTACTTACCAAGTTTCAACAGTATAGTTCTTATAGTTTCAGAAAAAAGTGACTGTGACATACGGACGGACAGACAGACAGACATGACGAATCTATAAGGGTTCCGTTTTTTGCCATTTGACAACGGAACCCTAAAAAGCATATGATTGTGATCCAAGAATTATGACCTCATTCAACTAAATTGACACTTGTTCAACAAGCGGAAAACACAATTATTTGATACGTCATCGTTATGACCCAAAGGTGCAAGTCACACAACAAAAATGGATCAGTAGTGTAAATGTGAATTTATTTTTTTGTTGTTTTGATATACACTTTATCATTTAAATATCTGATTGTTGTTGTTGTTGGTTGGATGTTGGTTTTTTCGACGTTTTGAACCGCAATGAATCCTAATTAGATCGATATATAGCCTCCGAAACCTCCTGTATACTAAATTTTATGAAAATCGTTGGAGCCGTTTCCGAGATATATATGTGTACATATATACACATATACACATACATATATATATTCTGGATATATACTAGAATTGCTCGTTTAATGGTATTGGATTCATTGGAATCACTGAGCACATACCGGAATGTTTGAAAGTGTGTTGATCTTCTAAGCAGTGAATGTATTGTTATTGATTATTTAAGTATAAATTTATAAACGAATGCAAATTAATTTATAATACTTTAATTTCTTTTAAACTCATATCTGTCAACTCTATGTCCTCCAAAGTATATGCTGAAATCACATTTCCCAAAGCATAATGGTCTCACCCATAGGTGAGTAAACTACTGCATTACATTTATTGTCCTTCTACTTATTTCTTGCAAAATGGCGCCATAATTTTGAACTCGGAAATACCCATTCGGAGCAAAAGGTGACGTGAATGAGGAGAGTGGACATCCTTATAATTATTGAAATGTTGGCCTTAACTCTACCGGATAAGACTGAAAATTCATTGTCTATGCAGAAAATTGGCACGACCTTGAATAATCCTTCGTAAAACGATGCCTACAGTCATAGTATATTTATGTTAATTGAAAAATTACCTGTGATTGGCTTAAAGACATACATGGTCTAAAAGTGATTTACATTTTTCTCTGTAGGCATGGATGTCTTAAAATTATATTTATAAGAAACTTTGTTTGTTACGTTGTAAATCCTAAGAATGTGGTATTCACAAGTCTTGTTTTTGATGGAGGCAGGATGGGATTTTCTATACATATTTGGAAGCGCTGTAATATAACGCTCTGGCGATACGTTCATCATGCGTCAGCAGAGGAGTGGAACTCTAAGCCTGAAAGTGTTTCCCGAAAGTGCAGATGAAGAACGAACGTAGAGTTGATAAAACCACTTGACCTGCCTGTGGTGCTATTTTTATGGACGAATTCTTTCTAAAGCTAATTTGAAGACTTAGTACTCTTCTGGGTGGACAAAGCTACATTCGACACTATACCCTCCCCGTTTTAGTCGACTCAATTATGTCTTTTTTTAAAGTGTAGTAGTAGCCGAAATTACTAGTATACCCGCTAACCCCTCCAGCGTAGCTAAATTGCTAGTATTAGGAGTGGGTTCACGTTGGTAGTGTAATAGCCAGAATTCGAACCCGGGACCTCTCGAACTTAAACACTAAGTTAACTACTTGGTTACTAAGTTTTTATATAGTGAGAACATTACATTGGGACCTAAACATAACTGTCGAATCGTGGGTGTGCAATACACCTCTGCCTACCCCTTTGGGGATACAGGTGTGAAGTTATGTGTGTGTGAGTGTGTGTGTGTGTGTGTGTGTGTGTGTGTGTGTGTGTGTGTGTGTGAACAAAAAAGGGCTATCCCATTTTTTATTGAATTATTTGTAATTCTCAGTAGTGGTATTGTGTGGGGAAGTACTTTATTGTAATGTACGTAGGTATTTTTGTAAGTAATGTATTGTTCTGACTGTGTACACAGAAAGATGACTAAGCATGAACCAGAATAGTAAGGAAATTACAAAAAAATGACTCTTTTTTGCCTGATTGCAAATCATATTGTTAACTGGCTGAAGCCCGCGTCTCCACCCACGCGGAGGTCGGTAATCGGTTTTTGGTCATATCTCTGGTTCTAGTAAACCAATTGCAATCAAACGGTATTTTTTAAATATCTCCAACGTACAGACACAACTAATTTTCTATTTTATAATAGTATAAATTTATTATGACGTATTCGGAAGTTATGACCAATGAATATAAACGCGTTAAAGGTAGGTAGTAGGTAAAGCGTGAAACCTCAGTTAAGTTGAATGGATTTTCACTGGTGAAGTCCAAACATCTAGCGCATAAGATGATCATTGTGGAAATTTGGGCACACTTTGGTAAGTCCTTATAGTCCTTATAGTAGTCGTTCTATTAAATAGAAATGATTCCGAGATCGACCTTGATCCTGTGGGGTCGACCCCGGCTTGGATGCCCATTTAGACAAACCTTAAAACTATGGTTCTTTAATGATTTTTACTTCAATTAAACACATTAAAATCATCATCTCAGACGGCCTCTGTGGCGTAGCGGCAGTGCATTCGACTGCTACGACAGGGGGCGCGGGTTCGATTTCCGCTCAGTGCAAATATTTGTATGCATGAATATGTCTATTTGCATTGGTCTGGGTGTTTCTATGTATAATATGTTTATATCAAAAAAAAAGTATATAAGTATGTTTATCCGCATTCTGGAACCCATAACACAAGCTAGTTAAACTATGCTTACTTTGGATCTAGAAAGCGCTGTGCAGAATCACGTAAAATATTTATTATTATTATTCCCATAAAAGTACGTCACGCCTCCCCCCTCGTTTGGTAGAGGCGGCTTTCTTTGTAGTGACTGCCATTTGGCCTCACCACCCGAGAGGAAAGCCTCCGCAAGAGCCTCGTCCGTCAGTCAGCAGATACACCGGCTTGCATGTGACGTTGACTATTCATCATCAACCTATGTTGTCCACTGCTGGACATAGGTCTCTCCTAATGAGCGCCATAGCGCCCTATCTTCAACTTGCCGCATCCAGCATCTTGACTATTGAGCCCTGAATATTTTGGTGGGGACTCAAAGACAGCCATTCATCCATTCATCAAATTACATTCTCCATAAAATACTACATCTAATTAACGAACACATCAACCGTGATTAATTAAAACTCAAGATATCGTTATGCATCGAACGGCAATTAAAATCGAATTAATTAAATCGATTCGTCTGTTATGGTTCGATTGCTTATTAGTGACGTTATCGATAAGAGCGTGCCATGAATTCGAAATAGTTCTGGATTAGAACAAATGGTTTATATAAGTAAATACTTTATGCCTGAAAAAAATCTGTCAAACTAGTGGTCATTCGAAGATGTGTCTTGTCTGAGTATTGTCTGTCGAATAATCGTCTATCGAAGTAGTGGTAATTCGAAGGTGTGTATTGTCTAATAGTTATCTGTCGAAGCAATGACTTTTCGATATATGTGTTTTCGAAGTTCGCTACATGTCGAAATTTTGTACTGTCTAAATTTAGTCCGTAACTCATATTATACTTCTATTTGTCTATTTGTTCGAGATACACGCAAAATTTACTGAATGGATTTTGATGCGGATTTTCTATTAAAATAATCACGAACTTAAAATCTGCCATATGTTTCATTGCAATTGGTTAAGTAGAACCGGGGATGTGACTGAAAAATGATAACCGAACTCCGCGCGGGCAGAGCCGCGGGCATCGGCTAGTTTCATAATTATACATACCATTTTTTTTTTTTTCTTTTTTTTTTTCGTGCTATCTAAACTAAGTCAAAGGCTATTCGTAGTCATAAGACTTATAGTTATTTTTAATTACCCAGTATTTTTAAGTACCCAGGATAAAAAATCTTTATTTACATATATATTATAATATATGTATAAAATTAATCGAATAAAAATCGCAATTCCGTCATACATACGTCAATTTACCCCACCCTTTCAAGAGAGGTTCAAATCTTTACAGTGCGTGATAATAAAATAAGATACGTATTATTAAATTTATTGATTATTAACTGATATTTCTCTCTTTAATTTGTTTCTGGTCCATCCAAGGTTTTCGGGAAGAGATCTCTGATAGCGATAACTACGCGAATTTATATCAGTACGTTTTGCATTTCGTTAAATTTGATGTACAAAGGATTTTTTTTCATTTCGCAAATCAATAAAGAATAAATATTTTTGAAGTTATGAGTATTGAAAAATACTGTTCCATAACATTGGCTTGGCAATATCAAGTAATATATACTTACATACTTTCGAGGCGTATTTACCAAAACTGCAATTATTGTAAGTAAGCTAATTGCTAATTAAATATAGATTAACAAATGGATTAAACTATAACCATAATGTACCGTGTTACGATGAGGTCGTTAATAATAAATATTTAAATAAAAGGTTGTACTTGTTTAATTTGAACTATAATAGCAATATTTTCCAACTGAAGGGCATCCATTACCGTGATAGATACTTAAGTAATTTCGCTTAACGACCTTCGTCCTCCATGAGCGCAGGCCTGGGGGTGGCAGGTGAGATCGCCAGTCACCCCAGCAGAAGCAGGCCGGGACGGTGGGGCGACTAGCGCCCCTCCCCCATAATTTAATAATAATTATATTAATTTAATCTACAATAACAAATCGGGACAAACATTTCGGGGTATACAAACTGGAATATTGTGGGATTTTTTTTGTGTGATATAACCTAATAGGACGTAAGGGGAACAAACCATAAAAAATATCAAGACGGGGACACCGTGGTTCCCAAACCCGAGGGGGCCATCTCGGAACCGGAGATGGCCCAGGGTCAGTCGGGATGCGAGGGATATGCTCTATGGGCAACCTTACACCCCGGCGTTTTAAGACCCGAGACGGCGTGCGGTTTTAGTCGGTTCAAGCCCGACATAACTGCCCCCGCTGGCCGGCAGGGGGTATCCGAAGAGATTTCCGCACGGAAAAAAAAAGAAAGGTACTTAAGTCACTAAATTATTTTGAACAAGAAAGAAAGAAAGAAAAATAATTTTAATGCAACGGTATCAAAACTAGTTCGTAGTAAGTAGTTTAATATAGTAAGTATACACACTTTAGAATTTTTCTAATATATATCTTATGGCTGCCGATAGCATTGCAGCTGCGACACCAGTTGTGTGAATATTGCACGACCCTCCTAAGATATCTTGGTCTAAATCGACTAATTGCCAACTTGGATGTTCCTGATCGTATAAACCTTCGTTCGGTTCCTTGTCTTTACTTTCAATACTACTTGCAAGACATCCAAGGTCCTTTTGAAATTCAAGGAGCTCGTCGATCCATGACCGTCGGAGAAACTGAACGTGTCCCTCAAGAGAACACAAAGTAATCTGTTCCATAGTTAAATCTGGCAATTCAAAATTGTTATACGAATGATATTCTGCCTCATTATAAATCTTTGCACAGAAATTATCAATTGTCTCTTTGTCTTTTTCTGCAGACAAGATTGTACATCCGCGTGAAAACCGAGCCATCAAAAGATATAACAACCTATGTGTTATTGCATATCCATAATCGGAGCCGTTGTGCAATAACCCAATACAAGAATTAGAAACTTGACAACGCCGCCATCTTATGGTAGGGTTCATGGGACTTTCCGATAAAGAACTTATACACTCATCTGATAGCTTCGGAGTAGGCGAATAGTGATCAAAGTCAAAAACATTGTCCACGTATTTAGACCACTTAGAGAACTTTACAACCGACTCTTTCTTCGTAAAGTATTTGGTTTTTTTTAGCAAATTAGTGTTAAATGTTTGCAAATGTGGTGACCAATATTTCTCTCCATCAAAAAACAGTTCCGATATGTAACGTGCTGACCCTTCGGTTTCCGATTTTCCTCTATGCTTCTCTATCATTTGTTGAAAATACTTCATCATCATTTCGTTGGTATTCAGCACCTGGTCCAATCGCGTTTGTATATTTTTATCTATTCTTGGTCTCCGTATTTTTAAAATAGTTTTTAAGTTAACACTGACTAAAAATAATCCGAAGGCAAGATTCATATTCACATAACGTTCATGTGTTTCTACAAAGCGCATTATTTTTTCCAACTTTGCCAAATATTCCTCCATATTAGTTCTTACCGGTAAATCGTCTTGGATCTCCATTTCTTTAATCTTTGTAGATATTGCAAGAACATGTTTGGTAGAAATATTAAGGGTGTACGTAATTATGATTATTACACATATACAATAACGTGATGAAATAATTAATTTTGATATCATGATTATAAATAATGTGATATTTTCTGCAAAATTTTACTGCATATACGCTTCAACATCGGAATTCAAACTCACAACTGAATTAGCAACACTAACGGTTCATCACATTTTCATTAGCAATGATAAGCAAGAACATAGTGCTTGTGGCATTTGGAAATTCTCACGATAAAACAAATGGTCTGCAGTAAGTATATAACAAATAAGTAAATGACATTAAGTCTAAAAACTGAATCATTCTGATCATGATTGACATGGTATGACCATTACAGCATGTTTCACTCAGTCCCATTTGCAAACATTTGATTGCTTTGATTGATTGCAAGGGGGCAAGAAGCCCCCAGCAAGATGATAGGTGGAGAAACGGCATATGGAAGAGGTCTATACCGGCATTCGACTGCAATATAGTACCTTTTTAGGGTTCCGTACCTCAAAAGGAAAAAACGGAACCCTTATAGGATCACTTCGTTGTCCGGACGGACGGACGTCCGTCCGTCCGTCTGGCAAAACCGTTTTTCTCAGGAACGCGTTGAGGTATCAAACTGAAATTTATATCTAATACTCAGGTCTACTGTCCCTTGGAGCTGTGAAAAAATCAAACTTCTAAGCCAAAGCAATCAAAAGATACAGCCGTTTATGCCGCAGATTTTCGAAACTCGTACGGGAATCTAAACCTACAGGGTACTTCCCGTGAACTTAGAATCTTGAAATATGGTACGAAGTAACGTCTTGTAGTACAGATAAAGGAAAAATTGCGAAAACAGTAAATTTTTAGTTACATCATATAATAAAAAATATTTTTGAAAATTTTAAAGTTACGTACTACTTCTTTTCTCATGAACGCGTAGAGGTATTAAATTGAAATTCATATCAAATACTCTTATTTACCTACAGGTTTGTACGGAACCCTCGGTGTACGAGTCCTACTCGCACTTGGCCGGTTTTTTTTTCTGTGGAAATCCCCCTGAACACCCCCTCCGCCGGCTAACGGGGGTGGTTATGTCGGATTCAAACCGACTAATACCACACACCGTCTGGGGTCTTCTGACGTCGGGGTGTAAGGTGTCCATAAGGCATTTCCCTCGCACCCCGGCTGACCCTGCAATATAGTAACTAGTAGTGATTGATTTACAAAAATATAAGCTCAACTACTATTTTTTCTTCATAACCTTATAACTTCATAAATTCTTTACAAATTTTAAGCGAATTTTAAAAAATCCACCAGCTATACCAACCATTTAAGTAGCATTATTAAAATTTTGTTAACTTAACCAAATCCTTCACCTCATAAATTCTCCCTTTGAAAACATTCAGCACATACTTAACAAGGGGGTGTCCATGTCGCAAGATGCTTTGTGCACGCGCCGATCTATAATGAAATCATAAGTCACGTTTTCACTCTCAAATTGTTACCTGTAACAAGCAAAAATAAACCTTAAATTTATTGACACCAAGTTTAGAATAGTTTAAAAAGACGTATACGGTTAAAATGCTCTACAGCATTGTGTAGATAATTGCGAATTACGAAACATTCAATGGCTGCTGTTTAGGTTTATTATTTCTTTCTATACGATAATGCATTTCTAGGCTTTGCTGAATTTCACAATTTGTATGAAATATTGACTGAATTTTGGTCTGATGAACTTTTAAAGGTTAGATATAAAACTGAACCTGGCACCCGAAATGCATTGAACTGCCAATTTTTGGTGCCATGAGCTTACTGCTGTATATAAGACCCACCTAACTTGCCGAAGGCCAAAGAGAACTAACAAGCAAACATACAACTTTGTATATACCTATAGATAGAAGCGTCGGTAGCTTAGTGGTTAAGGAGTCAACCTTACGATCGAGAGGTCCCGGGTTCGAATCCTGGCCATTACACTACCGACGTGAACCCACTCCTAACACAAGCAATTTAGCTTAGCTGGAGGGGTTAGGGGGATATTAGTAATTTCGGTTACTAATATTCTTTAAAAAAAAAAAAAGATAGAGTATTTAATGTAAATAGTGTGTCAATCCACTTAAAGTCACTCAATTTATTCATACAGGTGATTATACAGAAGATAATATAATTTGAGCGCTGATGGAGGGAAATTCCTTTGGAATTATTTTTTGCTTCTCAACCATTCGGATCATAAATCTCCTGAAGATTCTCAACATTTTTAACCCCCGACGCAAAAACGACGGTGTGTAATAAGTTTGACGTGTGTGTCTGTCTATGTGGCATCGTAGCACCCGAACGGATGAACCAATTTTAATTTTGTTTTTTTTTTGATTGAAATGAATTACTCGGGAGTGTTCCAAGCTATGTAGTGTGTTTAAAAAATGTATAATTTATTACTTATACCGTGGTAATAGTTTATACCCGTGGCTCCACCTGCGCGGAGGTCGGTTATCGTTTTTTGGTTATATCCCCAGTTCTCCTTAACCAATTGCAATCAAATATACTGACAAAAAAAAACTATATAGTCTGACAAAGACCTTTCTAATGGAACAACCGCATCAAAATCCGTTCAGTACTTTTTGCGTACATCGCAAACAAACACAACATAACCCAAGTTTTCTTTTAATATCTCGTATGTACAGCCACAACTAATTTACAATTTTCTAATAGTGAATACTAAATATAGTGAAGAAGTATTCGCACTGTACCTACTTACATGAGATTTACGGGTCAAGCTAACCTCACTGGCTAGCCGGTATACACCTGCTAATTGCTGGACGCCTCTAGCACAGGCTGAGGGTTCGCTTCCGTAAAAGCTTAACATTACATAACTTCACACCTGTATCCCCGAAGGGGTAGGCAGAGGTGTATTACACACCCACGATTTGCTAGTTTTGTTTAGGTTCCAATGTAATAGGGGGCGAGCCTATTGCTATCTACCGGGCACTAAGCGAGCAATAATAAACATTTTTAATACACACATAACTATGAAAAGTCAGAGGTGTAAGCCCAGGGCTACTGGGGTTCAAACTCGGGACCTCGTCTCGGCAGTCCGTTACGTACGCCACTAGCTATCGCCGCCGTTAAAGCTAACAAAACGAAATTATGGAAAAGAGGAGTTGGAGAGCGTACCCGGGCTCAAAGCATAATCTTTGGATGCAACTGGTACTACCGCTCGGTCTAAGAGAATATATTGGAATGCAACAGGCAATACAGGAAATCGGAAATGTAATTAAAAACGTAATCAGCTATTAATAACGAATATCCGTTCGATCATGATCCATATTAATCATAGCATAACCGCAAATTATATATTGCGTAAACTACTAAAATTTAATTTTATAATTGTAAATTATACGTAATACTAAAAAAAATCTTGGATTGTATAATGCTGGTGATTTATTTTTGGGCGGATTATGCAATTTACTACAAAATAATGCTACACTTATAAATCAGCGTTGTATTTGGGTTTTAAAACTAAACTTTCATTGACACTTACTAGGAAGTAAGGAAATCCATAGACCACCTTGTAGCGATACCACATGTACCCAGCGCCATCTAGCGACAATAAGCTGAACTACATCGATACAACTACACAACTACCGATCCTGCATCACAAAAGTGAAGTTCTCGCGCTGGAATAACATAATTTACAACATCCCAACGACAACCTTCACTCAAAAAATGCTCATACGGAAAGTGCTCAACATGCTAAAAGCAGTTTTCACTTCAAAAATGAATATCGGCTGATTTTGTTTTGTGTGTATTAAAGTAAAATAAAGAGTATCTATCTATATATAATAAAGAAATATGATAGACACTTACAGTGTGATGATGATGATGAAATCTGTTCCAAGACAATAGTCGATATCTATACTAGAACTAATAACTGTCATATATCTATATCAAATAGTTAAGCGGCTTCGGCTCACAACTGGGCAACTCACGCGGATAAAATTATCTAAGGCCGTTCGCTGCCTTATGTGTGTGCAAATAATTTCGTACAAAAATACATACAATTTGAACGACACAGTACGTAGTGCGGTTACCCGCATGCGCGACAGTCCGCGAGCAGCGTACTCTATTAGTGAATTTTGTCTGTTAGTGTTAAAAATAGTGAGAAAAGAAACCTACAGATATAACTTCATTCAACAACAACAACAAGCGGCGATAGTCCAGTGGTGTACGTAACGGACTGCCGAGACGAGGTTCCGAGTTCGATCCGCAGTCGCCCCGGGTTGATTATCGCTCCCTTAGTATCCCAATAGGGTCGCCCCCTATTTCATTGGGCCTAAGCATAACTGGCGAATCGTGGGTGTGTAATACATCTCTGCCTACCCTTTCGGGGATACAGGCGTGAAGTTATGTTTATGTTATGAAGTTATGATAACTTCATTCACATAATTACTTCAATACCGATCAACCGAAACAGGAAGTCTGATTGAGTTTAAATACTTGGTCTTAAAAAAACTCACGATGGTGTAATCACTATATATTATAAAATAAAGTCCTCCGCCGCGTCTATCTGTCTATTCGCAATGAACCCAAAAACTGCTGAACGGTCTTTCATCCAGTTTTCACTAATAGAGTGGTTCATGAAGAAGGTTTAGGTATATAATTTGTCAAGGTTTTGTGTAAATTGATTGAAATAAAACGATTTTTTTTTGGAAATATCGGAAAAATTGGAGGCGTCTGAGATCTTTAATTGAAAACGATGCCTAGTCTCTTGATTAATTAATTCCGGGAATACGTTCCTGTACGCCCCGGGAATGGGTTCAGTATACCATGCGGACAGAGCCGCGGGTTACAGCTAACGTATATCAAAACAATATTGCGACATTTTATTAATTTTCATCTCTCCTTTTCGGAAAGTTTAATTTTCATGGCCGGGTGGAAAGTAGCTTATTTCATCCCTAGGGCGGAAAGTTTTTTTTTTTTAATTTTAGGGTTGGCCATGGTCCATGATAATTAAGTTACGTCATAATGCCTTGATATCATGGCGTTTTTTTTTTACATGGCCGCCTAGATACTCGATTACAATGTAACCAATAGATTCGATTTTCAAAACTTTTCTCTTGTTGGCAGTATGTACGTGAATGATTACTTTTTTTTTCAGAATTAAAAAAATCAATTTAAGTTCGCTAAATAATTAGCGGGAAAATGAGATTTAATATAAATAAATACCTTGTGTTAATTGTGGTTAAAAATGGTTTCGGAAAGTTATTCCAGTGACATGGATATTAATTTAACTCCCGATGAAATTAAAGAACAGGTAAAAGCTGTTGTTAATAATCTATTTCCAATTTTACTTTAAATGTCACCTGATTATCAATATACCTGTTTCATTAAATGTGTGTGTAGTATTTTAATTTCCTCACATAGTCGAAATGAAAAATAGAGTGTTTACCTCGGGTGAATGCACCATTTCACCCTCGAACTATTGGCGCTCTCACTTCGCTCGAGCGCCAGAAATATCTCGGGTGAAATGGCTGATTTTCAACACTTGTGTAACAATCTACTATTACATATCTCTTGCTCTGTAAGTAGTCACTTACTAAATGCCGGTGTGTATGGATATCATTACAGCATAGGTTTCAAAACCTACCATGTAATGTTAACATTACAGCATAGGTTTTGGAATTTGAAAAATGAACTGTCATACTCATACTGCAAGAAGAATATTTTTTTAAAGTTTTTTATTTTCTCGGTATCTATTTGTTTCGCAGTCACATATCGTATGTATGTATCGTTAGTTGAAATCGATTTAAAAATCATACTGGCCAGCACGATTCGACGCGCTTGCGTACCATAAAATCGTGAAGAGTAAAAAAGGTATTTCGTGTTTTGGAGTTCTTTCTCAAAGTTTTGAAAAATGTCAAGTGACGAAGACATGGATCTAACCCCCGATTTTATAAAAGAAGAAGCAAAAACAGTTACAGAAAATGTATTACCGCCGAACTCGAAAGAAAGATATGTAAAGGCATACGATGAATTTATGAAGTGGCGGTCAGAAAAAATAATTTAATCTCTTTCTGAAAGTGTTTTTATATCATATTTTAATGAATTATCTAAGAAGCTACAACCTTCCAGTTTATGGTGCTTTTATTCCATGCTAAAAGCTACAATGATGACAAAACATGACGTGGATTTGAAAGATTTTTCTAAACTTACTACTTTCTTGAAAAGGCAGTCTGACGGCTTTAAAAACAAGAAATCGAAGCTATTTACTGCAGAAGTACAAAAATTCTTAAATGAAGCTTCGGATGAAATTTATTTAGCAATAAAGGTACGTATTTACTGTTGTGCGACTGGTTGGATCACCTCCAAGTTCTGTGCACCCTGGGCAACGTGGGCGATGACGCATCATTGATTGCTCCTCTGGAGTAGCTGGTGTCAACGTCAACGGCCAAGAGTCTGACCAACCGGCCCTTTTCAGGGCCAACTGACCCCATTGCACGACGGGGTCGGAGTATGGCGGGCCTGCAAGGCCCGCGGGAGTGGTCGCTCCAGGTACCCCTCTGCTGTTATCAGAGGGGACACTGCAAATGGCCCAGGGTCAGTCGGAGTGCAAGGGATATGCTCTATGGGTAATACCCCGGCGTTTGTAGACCCGAGACGGATACCCCCCCGCCGGTCAGCGGGGGCAGTTATGTCGGGCTTGAACCGACTAAAACCGCACTCCGTCTTGGGGCTTAAGACGCCGGGGTGTAAGGTTGCCCATAGAGCATATCCCTCGCACCCCGACTGACCCTGGGCCATCTCCGGTTTCGAGATGGCCCCCTCGGGTAGAGTAGAGAATTACTTTTAGCAGTTTTTCATTTTGCAGAATTGTATTTAAAATGTATTTTGTTGATTTGCTCTATGAAAAATACTGTCATGCATCCATCATGAAGAATTGTTCCTTGCAGGATTTTTTGATTCTGAATTTATTTAGGCTTTTATTCCTGACGGAATATGTCAACCTTAGAGATGTCAACCCTTACCCTTAATCATCCTTTTCTCAAAAAGGGAATGAGAGTCACTACGTAGGTTACTTAGGTCTCTTGCTATTTCTGATGTTGGTTATACAAGGATGCTTTGTATGATACCTACGTCATTTTCGTTGATATTAAAAAAAAACCATAAGTGTTGCTGTTTTCCTTTGGCTGTGGGTATATTTCAATATAACATGTCGTACATCTACGACTACTTCACAAATTCTTGCAAAGTTGTAAGTTGCAAATCTGCAGAGCTCTGCTTTTGATACGATCACATATATTCCTCACAGATTTATATAAGTAAGTCGGCAAAAATGTAATACCCAAAATAAATCATATAGTTCTGACCAGGAAATGCTTTTGGATTTCTTATAATTGATAACTCCCTATAGTCGTCGGAGAGGCTAAAATATTATCAATTAAGGTTTATGAGGTAGAATCACTGATAGAGGATTTAATTTTAGGTTTTGAATGGTGTACACTGATCAAATCACAAAGAAGGCGGTTTATATTCGGCTCTCGTACGCACTGGACGCGCATAAAGCATGACTTCAATTAGAAATTTATTTATTTAGATTGTAATCAGTATTTTTGGTCAACTCACTCTTTAACCGTTTTATACCAGCGAGGCACATAAAAATGTGTACAATAATGAAAACATTTAATTTTGGGTAAAACCAGGACAACAAAAATAAATTAAGGCACAATATATATATTAATAATAAAACTGAAGTTTTGTTTGAACGCGCTAATCAATGACACTACATGTGCGATTTGACTTTTTTTGTGTTTGCTAGCCCAGTTCTTTGGGAAGATTATTGGTTATATGTATAAGATATATAAGATATATATATATATATATATATATATACGGTGGAATAGTTATTGATATTTGGGATACATGACTCTATCAGCAAAACGAAAGAAACTTATTGTAAACAAAAAAGTTGTATATGGGTGAACCTCTGCCCACGTCTTCGGAGATATAACGGCCTAAGTATATATATGTAGATAGCGTTGGTATTCCGTATAGGCAGCCGTCACTAAATCATAAGGAGTCTTTGTGACTTTTAGTGAAAAGATCTAAACACTGTTAACGTGGAGACCGCGAATCGGCAAACGGGAGGACTGACGACCTGAAAACGGTAGCTGAGGCACACTGTATGCAGAGGCGAAATATGGGATGCTATGATGCACATTTGGAGAGGCAGAGTGTAGCAGCGGACTGCAATAGGCTAATTGATTGTTTGATCCCTACTAGAATTTTTTTATGGAAAGTAACAAATTTTATAGTGTAGAGTAAGTAACATTTGTACTGTACAAAAAAAAAATCATATACCCTAGAGGTGCTCGAGAATTAATCAATAAGATGCTCCTAATATGCAAATTTGCCGATATTTGCCTGATATATTGCCGCGACAGGAGCGCTCTTAAAGAGCTATTACTCTCAACACGGGCCCGAAATGAATCCTCAATTTGTAATAAAAAACATTAAACTCGATTCAATTATTTGAATTTGTGATACATTTAGCTTACGCTACTGTAACCAGCTGACACAAAAATGTTATGTAGGTGGCTTTATTGAACTTTAGTAATAAGTGTGTTTAGTAATAAGTGTGTGTGAATTAAGCTTTGGAAGATAGTACTTAGATATAACTTTTCGTATTGCCGTATTTTCCATTATGCAAAAGGAGATATCCTTCTGCATACTGGTCCGTCTCTGTTACCTTTAACAGGACGTCAGTCCATCTCGTTGTTGGCGTCCCAACTCCCACTTGCCAATTTGCGGTCTTAACTTTACAGTGCACTGTCTCCACACTGCTCTATCTGCACACGTGTCTCCTTCCTTTTACAATCCTGGGTTCTTTAAGTGGCGTGTGAAAGTGCATCATCTTCTGCACTTCACTATAGCTTTTTACCATCCAGTGGGGTGCAGTCAATTGACGGACTAAATGTATAAAAACTGTGTGTGTGCACCGCTAGGCGATCTTATATCGTTGTCGGTCGGTTAAATATATTGGTTATAAGACTCCATGCACTCAGTGCGTTTGAGTAATTGGGTATCAGAGTGATTAAAAGTCTCAGTTAAATGCCATTTAATGTGTGTGTGTGTGATGTAATAATTATAAAACCAATATAGAAAACCGGTAAATACAAACATAAAAATACTGAAACTTAAATTATTCAAGGTTTATAAATATAACATCTGCAATGACATTTAGTCAGCTAAGTCAATTGACTTGCTATCTCAAACCTAAAGCCGCTGAAGTCGAACCATATGCAAGAGTGAATTTGATGTAACGTAACGTAAATATATTGCGGAAGCATGTGATCGCAAATAAAAATCTCACTGCACCGTCTGCGATTAAGCGATATTTTGTTATTAAGATTTTGTTCTTATTTTTATTGATGATGTAACAAATTGCAGCGCTTAATATTGTTACGATTGGCTTCTCTCATTTTGATGATTTTTTTTTTTTAATTTGTGAGTTCATGAACTGTGAAAATATATTATGGGCAATCGAACATACGACTACAATACCACTTTTCGAAGGTTAGGGGGCAAGTCGTCCCCCTTCGAAACTGGGATCAGGGACGATTGCACTACTGAATATTCTCGAGGCATTTATTGGTCCCAATAAAGTGATACTGGCTGTAAGCAAAGGGAAATAAAACATAACTGAAGGTTAGTTTATATCATTTGTTTTACATAGGAAGCACTGTACACAGAGATCTCTCTTTATAGATAGCACTTCTTGCCGGTAAAAAATTATATTCCAAAAATAAGTAAAGTGGGTTAGGTTAGGTTAGAATTGTGACCCCAACAGAGCGCGAGCCGAGCGAGCGGAGCGAACGTGCCGCGGCAGCGGCCGGCGAAGCGCCGGAACCACTAGTCCGGAAAGTTTACAGCAAGAAGTGCTATCTGTGAAGAGAGATCTCTGTGTACAGTGCTTCCTATGAACCGAGATGTCTACAAACAATGTTTTCTATCAACATAATTTTCGGCGAAAAGTGCCGTCTAGGAATAGAGATTTCTATTAGCTATGCTTTCTGTATGTAGTCGTATCGTACAAGCGTGTTTCTATCTTAGGTTCCACACTCCTAACCTTCAGTTATGTTTTATTTCCCTTTGCTACAGCCAGTATCACTTTATTGGGACCAATAAACCCCTAGAGAATATTCAGTAGTGAAATCGTCCCTGATCCCAGTTTCGAAGGGGGACGACTTACCCCTGACCCCTTTTCGACGGAAACTGCAGTAATAACATATATTACCAAATAGTAATATTAATTCATGATATATAAGTGTTTGTTCGTAATCTCCAAATAACAGTTTATTAATAAATGTATATGAGTGTATGTACGATGCTTACCATATATATATATACCCATATGCATACAATAAACACACTCAAGATGTGTGACAAGAACAAGATGATGATCACACAGAGATATTAAAAATTTTTGTCTGTCTTTCTGTTTGTTTATTTCGATTAATCTCCAGAGGCAGAGGCTTTCCAATCATGGCAAATAACTAATATTGTAAGCGTAACTTAGTCTACTATTTAATTTACAAAAAGAAAAGGTTGCACGCAGACATAATGAAATACAACCCATGGAATTGTGAACAAAATAAGCTCCATGCGAACGAAGTCGCTAGTTGCAGCTAGTCTAAATATTAATCCAGAAATTGTGTTCTGATTACTATCGTTATATTAAAGCGCCAACATTTTTAACTTTATGTTTAAAAGAAGTCAAGTTGGCTGTGTACTCAGAATTGCAGTATTGTTAAAGGAGCACGTCGCTTGGAGCAACGGACTGACATCTGAAGATTTAAATCAGTTCGCGAACAAATATTCCGTAAGGGCTTGTCGATGCTTCCGCAAACCATTTGTCTTATATCTGATAATCATTGAATAGGGTTGTAAAAAACCTCTTTTATATTCAACTAGCAGTTCCGTCCCAGATAGACACGAGAAAATTTCGTATCTACAAAAAGAAATCGATACCCCGATTACAGCACCACCTATCGAGTCCGATAATATAATTATAGCATAGCGTCGTTAGCTTTATGGTTAAGAAGTCGATCGAGAGATCACGGGTTCGATTCCTGGTCATTATATTGCCAAGGTGATGCCACTTCCACAGGTTTAGCTTAACTAGAGGGGTCGAGGCCGCGCTGGTGGTCAAGGTCCGCCGGTAACCCTGGGGTTATCCTTTCGAGGGCTTACCTGGGGTGCCCGGCAATGGACACTTGGGCAGGACACCGTGCGGTTTTAGTCGGTTCATGCACGACATAACCGCCCCCGCTGATCGGCGGCGGGGGTATCCGAAGGGATTTCCGCACGGGAAAAAACAAAAAAAAAGGTAGACGGGTTAACGGGAATAGTAGTAATTTTAATTACTACTATTCTTTTAACTAAAAAAAAACTATACTGTACCCATAACCTTCGCGCCAGTGCAAGCAATAACTTGACAAAGTTTTATGCAACGTAATGCATACGGGAGCACATAAAACCCAAAAACCTAATAAAAAAAATATTGTTTTTTATACTTAGGTTTCAATTTAAAAAGAAAACTGTCATGCCATATGTATCGTATCGTGAAAAAATGATGAAAATTCAAGCTACAGCAAAAAAAAAACGAGGTAGAGCAGTCACTACAAGATTATCCTACGGAGTGTTCTATTTAGTATAGCTGAGGCTTCCAAATAATGAATGAATAAAAAAATAACCACCAGTTAATAGAGATTACCAATATTTTATTTCACGACTTTCGAGTTTCCATTTTAAACACAAGCGTCGGTAGCTTAGTGGTTAAGGAGTCAACGTAACGATCAAGAGGTCCCTGGTTCGAATCCTGGCCATTACACTACCAGCGTGAACCCACTCCTAACACAAATAATTTGCCTTAGCTGGAGGGGTTACGAGGAATATCAGTAATTTCGGTTACTAAAATTTTAAAGTTATTCTAAAGTTAAATAATATACTAAAACCTTCCTCGAGAATCACTCTATCCCTTGATGAAAACAGCATGAAAATCGGTGTATTAGTTTTTGAGTTTATCGCGAACAGACAGAAAGACAGACAGACGCAGCGGAAGACTTTGTTTTATAATAATATCTAGTGATAGTGATTATCTAGCCATTGACTCGAAGATTGGGTATTTTTCAAAAAAACTCGAAAAGGCTTCGCGGAGCTCCTATTTCTATATCGTTTTGGAAAAAAAAACCCTTAGATCAAAAAATGGACGAGGTTAAAAATATTTTTAACCTAGTCTATAGAAGTCGGGTTGCTTATAATATTTGGTGATCATTTAAATTGTATGCATTATAATACTATAGATATTGAAGGTTAAGTTATTAAAATCATTTCTCAACCCTACATACCGTTTCACCGTCGAACAAATTGGATACAAGTTCTAAGAACCGCGAACTCTGCCAAAATTAAAGTACCACAGTAATTAATTATAATCATATTTATCGTAAATGAATATTTATTGGTGACGTGTACCGAATTTATTGGCTCTTAATAAAGTAATACCTAGTGTTTTGTATAATGAAGATATTTATAATGGTTTATAAATCAAATATTTTCGAACTGTGTCCTGTTATTGAGCACAGCCTCCCGCATTGCCTGGCATTATAATAGCATTAATCATTTTGTTTCAATTTAATGAAGATATTTGGTGCTAACTTCTCTCTGAAGTGACGAATGGTTAGAAGGTGTGTTACTGAAATTATTGTAAAATTCTACACAACAATTCATCATGTTGACATCCTATACCACATTCTGCATTCCATTTTGAAATTTGAAACTTATAATAAAACTTATATTGAAAAGGGCTCATTTATTCCCGCTAAACCCTACAGCTAAGCTTAGTTGCTTGTGTAAGGACTAAGTTCACATCGGTATTGTATTGGCCAAAATTCAACCCAGGGACCTCTCGATCGCAAGACCGACTCCTTAAGCACTACACTAGAAACGCGTATTTTATTTCTGCGTAACACTTAACTCTTTTTTTTCTTATTTCATAATAACATTTAATTAATAATCTTGCTTTTTCTTCCAGAGTAGATAATATTATGTGGAGGCTAAATATACTGGAAACATAGCGATTGCTGACTAATGCCGTTGACACCAGTCAAGGCGTCAGATCAAGATTATGGCCTTGCTACCGAAATCCTGGTGAGTTGGTTAAGTTTCACTACAAATATTAGGGTTGCCACCCCAAGGCAACACTGATTTCTACAAACTCGGTCCGGAAGACAGACAGCTCATCCTTGCTGGTAGGCTACTAATTAACTCAGGGTGTAATGGGGGGGGGCGTTATACCTCTCCATCGAGCCTGTACATCTGCCGATTGACGAAGGACGCTCTGATGGGCCCGAACTTTCAATTCGGGGTTGGAGATTTAGGCAGTCGATAAACTAAAACGAACCAATGATTAGAGAAGGAAATGTAAATTTTGAATACAACCGGAATTGTCTCTCGAATGAAGAAAGACGGCTAGGCAATTGACTTCATAGTTGCATGTGGTGGACGACTATTAACTCACACTCGTATATGGTAACGAGGTGCTCGTTTGCATATCCAAGCAATCTTTTAATAGTCTTAGACCACTACAGTCGCCATCGGTATTAGTATAACACATTCCAAGTTACCGATCACCTTAGCTTAGTTCAGCAACTTCTGAGGCCGACGCACGGTACGGTTTGGCAATAAGGGACTTAAAAATGGGTTAAATTGAGTCAGGTGTACTAAGCCAATAGGCTGAAGTATTATTCTTTGTTTAAATCCAGAAACTTCCATTCTAGATTCACAAAGAGCTTTGTGTTTGATGAATACGAACGGGCAGTAAGGTTTTTCATGCATTTCCATCCAACTTCGGCCATTATTCTACTTGAAGATGGTTTTAATCACATTCGTAAAGGGAATTCCACCAAACCAATCAAAATTCGTGAATTTTGATTGGTTAACAAAGAAAGAACTGGTGTAAAAATAAACCAACTGAAATATCTTGTCTAATATGAATGCGTGTGTCCATGTTAACGGTTGGTCAGCTAGTGGAACTAGATAATTCTATATTTCAATCCCGTTCACCTAGAGGTATAAAACATAGGCTACGATCTATTGGCAGACCTACCAAATATACACAAAAAAATCACAAGAATCGGTCTAGGCGTTTCGGAGAGGTTTAATAACAACACTGACACGAGATTTTTATATATTAGATGAATGATGATTGATTATGAAAAACTGAGAAATGCGGTTTCTACATTATATTATTTGTACATAATTTTTTCTTTTGTAAATATAATTTTTCTTTTTACTTAACTTCATTTATAATTTTATTAATTAGAGATTGAAGAACAGATATTTATAATTTTGTAAATTGTTGAGTTTTTTCAGGTACTAACATTAAGTAGCTATTATTAAAAAGAATAAAGTTTATATTTAATTGTTTAATATACCAAATAAAAGCAATACAAAAAAACAAAAACAAATTAAAAGTAATATTGTTTCCTTTAATTATGTTATGTGTTATTTAGACCTTTAATTCTATGTCCAACACGTACATTTGAAAAAAATGATTTTTAGTTTTGAAAATTTCAATTTTTTTGTCTTATTTCAACAGCCCTGAACATTAAAAAAAAGAGGCAAGAAAAATTCTCATAAACCATTAGTTTAAAGGGACCATCTTACAAATCTCATTACTTTAGTGTTATTATTTTAAATGATATAACAAATTTCTCTGAAAATGCCGTCTTAGTGAGCATTAAGTAATGTTTAAAAAAGACGCGAGGATATTTACCGTCTCACACATATTTAGGCTAGCAAATAAAAAAGAATTTCATCGTATGCTTAACGGTTTTCTGTTGGAAAAGTTAATGTACAAGACAAATACAAAGTTCTTCTCGCAAAACGTAAGATGACGCTGGACTTTTGGATGAATCTTTGCAATGAAAGCTGTACCAATTCGTGCTTTATCGTATTCAAAACAAGGTTCACTTTTTATATGAATAGATCCGGAGATGAGATTGTAAGTTTATTTGTTTATTTATAAGGAAACGTAGTATTCGGTTACAGGGCCGGTATTTCGTGAGTCCTTGCGTTGTGTTATTATTTCGCATGGTTACCGTTATTGGAGCTTCGGTTACGGAACTCCTTGGTTATTTATAGAAATTATATAATCTGGTGAAATAAGTGGCTACTTACATTTGAGGATGCTTATACTGAAATGACTAATTGTTTTAAACATTGTGAAGAAGAGTTGTGAGTTGAATAATGTGGGAAGTAGCGATATTTTTCTTTTTAAGACTCACAAGCATTAGGAACCAAGGTGCGTGTAAGTATCAGCCTCCAACAGCGCTGGCCTATGGGTAACTTGTAGGGCTGCTTGTCTTCCTAGCTGGGGCCTGCTTCAGTTGCTACTACACAGAATTCCACATTCGGCTCTCTGAACTAGAGGGGGGGGGCAAGAACAGCTTTATTTTGTTTTTTTTACTTGCAGAAACCCCCTCGGGCTGCACCTCACCAAAGCCAAAGATAGGTGGGTATATCCGACTTGAACCGACTAAAACCACATGGTGTTTCGGCACATCGGCCGTGGTCACCGAGTAATCTGGTTTGCCCTAGAGAATCCTCTCTAGATCTCCCAGAGATCCCGACTGGCCTTGGTCACAAACATAGGCGACTCTGACGTGTTCTTAGGGTTCAAAATCCGGTCGTAGGAAGGAGAAAGTCTTCATCTTTCGATGCAGACAGGGTGGTACTTCTTAATTCTCTTTAGTAATTTTACGTGGTCGGTCTTTTGATATATCCGCGTTCATACAAGCGTATAGAGCTACATAATACAATAGATTTAGTTCGGAAAAAGTGAACATCCAGGACGGGACTTGAACGCGTGATCAGTCCCTTACAGGGGATTCCCCCTGACCAACTGATCTATCTGGACACGTTCTAGATATTCGAAATTTTCCAATTTATTTAAGTTAACATTTTTTTTCCTGTTAGAGAAAAAAACTTTGATCATTTCAAGGTCATTGGTTCGATTGAACATTTCATAACTTTACAACTTTAAAGTTTGATCATTTCAATTAATGAAAATTTCATCCTAGAACCAAAATTAACGAAATTCCAAGTATACAAATCAAAATCGGTATATACACTGAAGCTCTCTTCATATTTGTAATCGAATAAAATAGTCATTCACAAGTAAAAGATAATTCTACACCTGTTTAGACGAGTTAGGTTTACAACCTTCTTTATTTTTGTGATCGGTTAAAACTCCATTCACAACTCCCAATCGATCCTTGATTTATATGTATTTTTGTCTCGAGTACCGTAACACCGATCTCGGTCAAAGTGTAACTGTGCCATACCACCCGGGTCGCGTACGATGTACGATCCCCATCCGTCCTTATCGTAAATATCCAGACATTCCTGGGAAGGTAACAGTATCCGAATGGAGCCAAAATACAGCGGCTATTTTCGGTACGCTGACTTTTTGAGAGTCAAGACAACGTCACACATAATTATATCGAATGGCTTAAAAATATTCTTGGCACTTTTTCTGATGAAGGGCAAATCGTTGCAAGGATTTTCAAGGACATTTTTGTTTGAAGGATTACACTCATTTAGTATTGACTTGCCGCACTTCAGTTAGCTTAGGGCGCGTGTTATGTTGGTAACTTAAGTTATTGTCCTGAATGTCCAGAATTAAATGTTTTTCTTTCTTATTTATAGGATAACCTAATTACGAGTTTTATCCTTGAAATAAACTAGAAGCATAGCTCGATACTTCTGCCTAGTAGACTGGCTCACCATCTTCAGTGTCACCGTCTAAACACCGTTAGTCATAATGGACATTCTGCACTGGTTTAAGACCTTCATTTAGAGGAATTACGGTAAGTATATGATAAGAAAACCCAACGTAATTTGCCAAAATGCCCTTCAATCGGATTGGATCCTTCTAGAATCACCTACCTAAAGCAGACTGAATTGTGTCAACTTGAGCATGAAGAGTTGTCAACCTATATTGACTAACTTGACATCAACTATAGCAATGCAAACCCCTTACTAATAAAGCTTCAAATAAGTTAATAAAATCAAAACCAATTACTCGTGAAGTCGAATAATGAGCTGGTGTATCGCAATTTAAACATCGCGAATACCACCTCACAACCAGGACTCACTCCATTGACGCAGTAACAAGATTACGGTACCTTAAGTATTTATCACCGACTTAATTTTCTGTAATAATAAATAAAGCAGTCTTTAGTTCACGGCCCCTGGTCCCAGCTCACTGTACAAAATATTGATTAATTTGACAGGTGCATATTTTAAATGAAATATTTAGGTTACGTTATTTGAAACCGTTCTTTTAGATCTTTATGTATCCTATACACGTGACGTTTATTGAATGAACTGCCATTGCATTGGATATTGTAAGTTTGATCTGCACCTTCTTCAGATAAAAAGTTTGCACATTATCACGCATTAATACTGAAACCAGTGGTAATCAAGATTGACAGGATAAATAAAGTTATGTAAATATTCAACCCACAATAGTTAAACCATATACAGACAGCTCTCTATCGTGGGGCGTACGTAAGTAAGTAGGTGTCAAGACCGCGAGTCCACATATCGCGTTATTTATTACATTATAAACGATATCGGGAATCGTGCGCGTTTTGGATCCGCCCCGACTGTGTGATGACGTATCTCGAATTTATGGGGCATACAAGTAGTGTCGTCGCGTGTAGGACGAGATGTATGGCCGACGGACCGACGTATATAGCATAAAAAGTGTAGAAAAGAGGGTATGATCTGTGAGCACGAGAATGATCTATTAGTAATCGATATGTTTAGATGTAGTATATTACTTGCCAATAATTTCTTGCCGATATTCTTAGCAATCCATGGATTCTTCGTGCGGGTGCCGGGTCCATGGTGTTGCTGAGTTGGGGACTCGGGACAGTGCTTGGGACTTGCGACCCAAGGGTAGGTTTAGAAGGGGCCCCTTTTGTTGATGTACATCAACACTCACCTGCACTACCCAAGTTCCCCTCCCTGCCTAACGAAATTTGATGCGAGCCTACTAGTGCCGCTTTAGACATTCGTCCTAGTAATGAGCTTATTGTAGCTCTCGATAGGCCTAGATCTTTAAGTAGGTTATAGAGAGATTTTGCTGGTATGCCTCTCGCTCCCACTTCCACTGCATACAAATTAACCACGTAACGAGTCCAATCTGGGGCAGTATCTAAAATTGAATAAGGTTTGTTCCTGGATTTTATGGATGAACCTTCAGACACAAAGTTGATATGACGTCTTAATTTAATATTTATTTTTCATAATTTTAATTAATTAATAATTTAATTTTAAAAAAGTACCGATTCTGACAAAAATCATGGTTCCCAGAAAAATCATAGCTGGTGTCACTCGGCATAATATAAGATTCTGAAGGTAGATCGAAACTGATCAGGCACTTAAAAGTTATGGTGGAATAAAATAACTTACATATTTTATATATTAACCCTGAATACATTACACTCCTTTTCGAGCAGTTATGTAAAATGAGAAGCGTGACTTTTTGTTTTCAGATTTCGAGACCAACGTGAAGATGATAATGAATCTGGACGTAGTTCTAAATATGGAAACATTAATCTTGACGTTCATAAAGCTACTAACACATGTACCGATATGACAGGAACAGACCTACTACCTACGTCAGTGGTTACAGCCAATAGGCTTTATATCGGTCAGACGCCCTAGGCCCTTTGTCGGTGCGTGTTTTACTAGATTAAGTGTTACTTTGTGGTCTAAATGAAAAAAGATTTGATTTAATTTGATAATCTTAAAAAAATTTAGATGTAAGATTATTAAAATGTAGGTCACACAATACGTGTGCGCATAAAATAATGACGGTTACATAACATTTTACAGTTACACTAAAAGGTACTATTCAGGAACACATACGTCACTTTGATAATTACGGTTATAGCATAATTCTACTATAGAAGAACAATGTCTAACGTGTATCCATTGCAAATGTATTTTAATTACGTACAATTAATTACCATAAATAAGTTTAACATTCTAGGCATTTTATTTTATTAAATACGGTTTCACGCTCATAAATTAATGCGCCTACTTAAATTTTGTTTCGTAATTTGAAATAGTTTTAAACCGCCTGTCACTCTTTCTTTGTATTCGATAGCAGCGAAGCCAAAAGGGGGGTATGTGTCTGAAGTATATGTATATCTGTCCCTATTTTCCCCCGTAACTATCAGTAGATGTTAAATAGGTTTTGATGAATATACGGCGTTAGGTACATTTTTATTGGGGTGCTTGGTTGGGGACCTGGGGTGCTTGGTTGGGGACCTCCACGCGGTGCACCCTGGGCAACGGAGACAGCAGCGCCTCTCTCCTAGGGCGGGAGAGACGCTGCCGCCTACGGCCAACTCCAACCGAGGCGAGGACGACCCTGTTGAGGGCTGTTCGGAAGCTTTCTACGTGTCCCTCTGATTAGCAGAGGGCACAGTGGAGACCAAGTAAGGGGGCCATCTTGAAACCGGAGATGGCGAAGTTATGGCGCAACAACGTATATTTTTTAAATTCAACGTTAAAACGTGGGTATGAAAGGTATTGAAGACAAAAATAGAAATTCATACAAGTAATAACTATGACAATAATTACACAAACCGGTTATAAGATTATTATGAGACCGTAATCTTAGCAATCCATGGATTCTCCGTGCGGGTGCCGGGTCCATCGCGTTGCTGAGTTGGGAACTCGGGACAGTGCCTGGGACTTGCGACCCAAGTGTAGGTTTAGAAGGGGCCCCTTTTGTTGATGTACATCAACACTCACCTTCACTACCCAAGTTCCCCTCCCTGCCTAACCAAATTTGATACGAACCTACTAGTGCCGCTTTAGACATTCGTCCTAGTAATGAGCTTATTGTAGCTCTCGATAGGCCTAGATCTTTAAGTAGGTTATAGAGAGATTTTGCTGGTATACCTCTCGCTCCCACTTCCACTGCATACAAATTAACCACGTAACCGTTTTTGATTAATTCGTTTGTGAGATCATAGTATTTATTTTTCTTTATTGTGTGGTCCTTCGGTATATTTGTTTCCCACGGTACAGTAAGTTCCACAAGAACCACATGTTTTAATCTCTTAGAATATAGGAATATGTCAGGTCTAGATGACGAAACCCCAACATCCTCCGGAATTTTGTAGTGCTTTTCATACGTGTCGATTAGGAGAGTCCAATCTGGGGCAGTATCTAAGATTGAATAAGGTTTGTTCCTGGGTGTTATGGATGAACCTTCAGACACAAAGTTGATATGACGTCTGTTAGTAGTCAATCCTTTTTGGGCTCTAGCTACTGCCAGACTCATTGCTTCACGTATGATGATAAGCACCTTATCGTGGCGGCGTGAGTAATGGCCTCTATCGAGAAGCACCCTACATCCTACTAATATGTGTCTAGCCGTCCCTATTGCCTCACCACAAGTATAACATTGTTTTTCTGTGGCCTTCCCCCACCTTACCAGATTACTCTGGTCTGGGAGGGTCATCTGAAAGGCGTTAAGATAAAATTTTAACAGGGCCGGCGACCAGTCATAGATCAAGGTGCGCCACTTTAAGGCCATCGGTATGCAGAACTCTCCCATTGTCAACCATTCATTTTGGATTTCCAAATTCATCGCGTGCACTCGATATTTATCATTTTCGTCTTGTTTTAGAAAGGACTTAAGTATATCCTGGTCCCTTTCTGGCTCTCGTACTCCCAACCCCACTCTGTTTGACTGGGCCCCTATCATAAATCGTTTATGGAATAGAAGTCTAGATTCAAGCTCGGACGCGTTATTATCTTTCGGGAGTGCCCTGATTGTGACATCTTGGGATTTTCCTAAGATGTGGGCTTTGGTAACTCTAAGATGTTTATAGAGCTCCGATGGTTTCTTAAGTTTCATCCCAAAATTATTTTGATCCCTAAATGGAGCAGAGGAATCAGCAGAGTGCGCTAGTCCAAGCCACGATTTTAGCGATTTTATGACAGTTGCATCTATTTTCGCCAGTAAGGTTTTACCGAATTCATACACCAGAAAAGGCCAAGTCAGACGTGATGTTAAGTAGTTGTCATATATCCAAGCTTTTTTGATATTGTTTAGTGGTATCTGATCTATCTTATTTAGGTCATTTATAAACGTATCGACAACTTCATCTAAGGATGGTGTGCGTCCTTTATAGTCTATCTTTCTCCCAAGAAATTTAAATGGCACCGATTCAGCGACTATGGAAACTGGTTTACCCCCAATGAAGAGTCCCGGGTCGTAAGAGGTAAATTTGGTGTCCCGTCTACCCAGACATAGACAGTGACACTTACTGGGCTTCGTCCTCAGTCCATTTGTCCACGAACAGAACTCATCGACTTCCTTTAATAGTTCCTGACATTGTTTTGGATTGCGCGTCAGTATTGCGAGATCGTCAGCAAAAGCTAAGATGGACTCTGAGTATATGTTATTTACTTTAAACCGATAGCCCCATTTCTTTTCGTGACGTATTAACTTGGTAATTAAGATATTAATTACTATGTTAAATGCTATTGGTGACAAGCAGCATCCCTGAAACAGTCCCACATTATACCGTAATGGTCCTGTGTGTACTTCTTGGAAGCTTATAGCAAATTTTAGCTGGGAGTAATACGACTCGATTATCTCTATGACCACGGGCGGAAAGTTATACCATTGCAACGCGTATACCATAAGGTAATGTGGAATTGAGCCAAATGCATTTTCTAGGTCTATCCAACATACCGTTATCTGTCTTTCGTATTTTCTGGCATCTTTTAAGCTTTCCGCTAACAGACTATTGTGTTCCAGACAACCAGAAATGCCGGGTAAAAACCCTTTCTGGTGGTTAGGTCCGAAATACCTATTGTTAATCATAAAATGACACATTTTTGTTTGTAGAATTGAGAAAAATATTTTTGAAATTGTGTTAGTTAGTGCTATCGGTCTAGTATCTTTAGGATGGGTCACTTCATGTTTTTTTGGAATGAGAACGAAAACCGCTTCGCCAAATGCGACTGGTATATTCTTTTCTGACACTTTTTTACTGAATATATTTGTGAGATGTTTACGAACTGTTGGACATTTTTTATACACTATATATGGAACCCCATCAGGGCCCGGAGCCGATTTAGATGATTTCTTTTTTATTTGTATCTCTATTTCCTCTATGGTAGGTGCATTCCCTTGGAATTGTACTAGAGGGTCGTGAGGTCTTTGGGTTTCCGGTTGATTGTAATAATATGTATATATCTTGTATATAATGTTGTAATAATGTGTATATAATATTGTAATAATATATATATATAATAGGTTGTATGTAATAATATAATTTAATAAACGAATAAAATAATTAAAAGGTGGAACCAAATAGCTCGACTGCGGTACTTTTTAAAAATAGACGTTGGACTTCAATCACCGCCTTAAACACTTCACACTTAATAATTAAGATAAATGTAACGAAATAATCATTAAATTGGTTCAACCATTTAGTAGTTACTAGGGAACATATAGACGAACATAGACATATACAAGTAATACAAAACCATTTTTTGGTATCGCTGCCAGGAATAAAATATGTTTTTACTGTTGTAATTAACCCTTACAATTATTGTCTATCTTTCTGTCTGTTTGTTCTCTAATTTGGGTAATCTCTGAAGTGGCTGGACCGTATTTGCTGGCATTTTTACTGCATGTAGCTGATACTAGAAGGCGTAACTTTGGATAGGTACTTTTATTTTTTGGGCACGCCGCAATAGCAGCGGTAAGGCCCATCATGGAGGATTGGCTAGAGAGGCGACACGGAAGGCTCTCGTACCGACTGACGCAGGTGATCTCCGGGAAGGGGTGCTTCGGGGACCACCTGCATCGGATCAGGAAGGAGCCAACGCCTGATTGTCATCACTGCGACGCGAGCGAGGACTCAGGGCTGCACACGCTGGCAGACTGCCCGGCGTGGGAGGCGCCGAGGCGTCACCTCGTGGCAGCCATCGGGGTGGGAGTCCTCTCGCTCGGCAGCATGATTGCGGCAATGGTGCGGAGTGCGAGCGCGTGGGCCGCCGCCACCTCCTTCTGCGAGCATATAATGCTCGCGAAGAACCCGAGGGGGCCATCTCGAAACCGGAGATGGCCCAGGGTCAGTCGGGGTGCGAGGGATATGCTCTATGGGCAACTTTACACCCCGGCGTCTATAGACCCGAGACGGCGTGCGGTTTTAGTCGATTCAAGCCAGACATAAACGCCCCCGCTGGTCGGCGGGGGGGTATCCGAAGGGATTTCCGCACGAAAAAAAAAAATGGTACTTTTTATTCTAGAAAAAGTATAAAAGTGCCACGCCAATATATTAAGAGTCAGATCGAAGTCTCCGCGACCGAATCAGTTTCTCCAATAAGTTTATAACGTATCGATACACTGTTCACGATTTGCACAAGAGTAAATGTTATGGTTGCTACATACCATGTAGCATCCAGCAGTGGAAGTGAATATAACTGGTAGGTACCGTACCAAGGATGGGAATACACAGTAGGAATTCCGTAACCTTTAAAGATATTCAGGAGTGTGCGGAAATATTGTTGAATTATTGAAGCACATAAAATTGAATTGTTTCGCCATTTGTTTCTGGTGAGTGAGATAATGTATTCGTACTTGTTTCTTGCTATATCTATATAAACAAAACAAAATAGTGTTAGTGATGACCTGGATAAACTCAAGAACGGGTGGACCAATTTTCATGATTTTTGATTTTTTAGGTTCGTTTCCGCTTATGTTGGTTTTTTTTTATGGTAATCGCCATGGTTACGCCAGCCAGCGAGGTTGGTTATGTCGGACTCGAACAGACAAAATCTCACGCCATCTCGGGACTTTAATACCGGGTGCAAGGAGACATACACGAAATAATTCAGCTGATAAGGTAACTGTAACTTGATTCTAAGGCAGATTGAAGTTTGCGGGTCAGCTAGTAGTAGAATAGAATAACAAAAGTCAAAAGTCAAAAACCATTTATTCTGTATAGACCATAAGTACGGCCCTTACAAAACGTCAAAAAATAAAAATTAATCTAATGTTTGGCAAATAGACCACCGGTTTGAAACGCGGCCCTGTCCTGAGAAGACTCCGGCAAGAAACTCAGCGGGCTGTTTTTTTTTGGTCTATTTACAAACATATTTACTTAACCTAAGTACAATATTTCGTTTGAGTAGCATAGAGAGAGAGCAAACAGTTCGTATCCAAGCTTGTTTGTCGTCTAAATAGTCTTGAATTTTATAATAGCCTTTTTGGCAGAGTTAACTTTTAATTTGGCTTTTAAATTTATGAAGAGGTAGATTCTTCATTTCAATAACTTTATTGTATACTACCTTTAAAGCCTACCACCAAAGCCACGTGGCTTTTGACGTTAATATGGTAATTCCACTAAAATTTTCGGGGTCCAAGTCAATCTCACCAGCAAGCCACTAGCTAATTGGGTCAGACATAGGTTATCTTCTCGGGGTTAGGGTGTCAGACGGCAGTCGCATCCATTAAATCCATAAGGTAAGGAAAAGTAGGAGCGAGGACCTTGGGCCCTAAAATGCAGGCTTTGGATGGAAACGGTGTTAGTGTTGCGGGATAATGAAACATGAACATGGATATTTTTTTAAACAAGTATGTACTGTACTGGAGTCGGGGTGCGAGGGATATGCTCTATGGGCAACCTTACACCCCGGCGTCTGTAGACCCGAGACGGCGTGCGGTTTTAGTTGGTTCAAGCACGACATAACCGCCCCCGCTGGCCGGCGGGGGGGTATCCGAAGGGATTTCCGCAAAGACACCGGGGTGTAAGGTTGCCCATAGAGCATATCCCTCGCACCCCGACTGACCCTGGCCCATCTCCGGTTTCGAGATGGCCCCCTCGAGTTTGGGAACTCTACAGTACCTATATGTAAGATATGTCTTCGTCACCAGCCGAGCACCAATTCCTGTTGCATTCATATCCAGCACTTTAATTATGGGAGCGACACCGTCTAAGCTCTCAACCCGAGAGGTAAGCCTGCGCCAGAGTCTCATCCGTCAATCAGCAGGTGTACCAGCTTGCATATAAGATTGACTTGGGCCCCGAAGATCTTGGTGGAGCCAAGTGTTTCCATTTTTTAGTTAAAACTAAAGTTTATTGCAGCGCTGAAAGAAATAAGTCGTTTATCGCAAATGTTCAAACATGCAGCGCTACATCAATTCTCTAGTAAGTATCTCATGAACGAAACGTTGAAAGCACCGAGCATTTCATGGCACTTACACGATTCGTTCAACGTACGACATTTGTTACGAGTTATGGTTCTATAATCGACAATTTCGATTTGAATTTTGATTGATTTTGAGTCTTTATATTCATCCCATACTAGCAGTGCCCCGCTGTTTCACTTGCCCCAATTCCCACGGCATAACATCGCAACCCTTACCCGTCTGCTTGCCGACTTTTGTTCAAAATGTTTGCATATATATTTAGGTTTTTAATGACAGCAGAAAATTAAATACGCACATTAATTCTTTTAACTGCATCCTAAACGTTTTAATAAGTAATAACATAGATTAAGTAATAATTTTAATAATAATTCTACGGAGTCAGTTGTAATTAAACCTGAGCAAATATTAAACTCATGGGGTAAATGGACTCTGGTCCTTATTTTTTTTTACGTGCGGAAATGCCTCCCCCCCCCCCTCGCCGGCCAGCGGGGGTGGTTATGTCGTGTATCGACTAAAACCGCACGGTGTCCTCCCCAAGTGTCCATTGCCGGGCACCCCAGATAAGCCCTCGAAAGGATAACCCCAGGGTTGCCGGCGGACTTTGGCCGCCACCGCGGCCTCGCCTGGTGGGCTCGGGTTTTATCCCGCTTCGGTGAGTTGGCAGGCGTGTGTAGGGCACACACGACACGCCTCCGCCACGGCCTGCTTCTGGAGTTGGCAGGCGTGTGTAGGGCACACACGACACGCCTCCGCCACGGGCTGCTTCTGGAGTTGGCACGACACGCCTCCGCCACGGCCTGCTTGACTCTGGTCCTCTATTAAAAAACTCTTACATTTATTAATAACTCCTAATTGATAACACCTTATTACGTGGGACAGAAATACATTTCAATTAAATTTTTAAGCATTTTGTATGCTTACTTAATTCTAAAGATTTAGATCGGAAAAAGAGAACATCTAGGACGGGACTTGAACCCGCGACCAGTCCCTTACAGGGGGAATGCTCTGACCAACTGAGCCACCTAGACACGTCATCTAAAAACAATGTTTAAAAATGACTGTAAAGTTATTCATTGTTTCCGTAGTTCGCAAGAATTACGGTAGATGGCTCCAACGTCGCCTTAAGACGTAGTAATGTATCGGAGAATTTCGAATATCTGGGACGTGTCTAGGTGGCTCAGTTGGTCAGAGCATTCCCCCTGTAAGGGACTGGTCGCGGGTTCAAGTCCCGTCCTAGATGTTCTCTTTTTCCGATCTAAATCTTCAGAAATACATTTGCTAAAATCCTGGCATACACAGAAATAAAGCTGGCAAAATATGGGTGTTGATATATTTGCCTAAAAACTAGGTTTTAATATATTATTACATATCTAAGATTTCTAACTATGGCCCACATTCACTAATCAAGTCACTTTTCAATAGCTCTTATAGTTGACCACGTCTCGTCACTCTATATGTCTTACTAGCTGATGCCCGCGGCTCCGCCCGCACGGAGGTCGGTGATCGTTTACACACCATGATAATAATATATTATTAAATTACCACTTATAAGTGTGCATTGTACGAATATCAAGTACGAATTTGCAAATAAGGCAGTAAACGTAAATGTAGAAGTATTATTTTTGACGTTCATAAGTATTACTTTATGATTATGATTTTACAAGCAAAAAAGATTCTTGATCTATTTGAACTTCAAACTACGTCTATATCGTTCGAAATTCAAAAGAGCACAAATAAGTCAGAGCTGCGCCGGCGCACACGCGCGGTGTTAACACGAGACTTCAAAGGGCCAGGCAGTTCAATACGATTGCATACAATGAACCGCACCGCGTTGTCACATCAACACTTTACATATAGGTTTTGATAATGATTTGTATTTCTCTGGTAAGAAATATTGCGCCGTTTGGGGCTTTAAAACAGAAGAATCTGTAGGTAAACCTATTTCTATCTTATTTTTTTTTTTTTTTTTTGGGGTGTGTGTTGGGTAACCTCCTCGAGTGTCGCTCCGATTCCGATCCCGCTGCAGTCCAGGGGGAACGGAATCGAAGCGGCCGGTACACCCTGGGCGGCGGTCAATGGCTTCCCCTTCACCCCTTCATAGGGTTGGCATTGATCGTCGGCCAATACCCAACGTGGCGGGAACACATCGCTCTCCGTACTCCTCTGCTTTCAGAGGAGACAGGATGAGCGATGCTGTTAGTGGTGAGATGGCCCAGGGTCAGCCGGGGTGCGAGGGATATGCTCTATGGGTAACCTTACACCCCGGCGTCTGAAGACCCGAGACGGCGTGCGGTTTTAGTCGGTGCAAGCCCGACATAACCGCCCCCGCTGGCCGGCGGGGGGGTATCCGAAGGGATTTCCGCACGATAAAAAAAAAAAAAAAAGGTAAACCTATTTTTGATATTATACTAAAATTTTAAGTCTATTCGATCTAATAAATAACGTCGACCTCTGTGGCGTAGCGGTAGAGCATTCGATAATAAAGTACGTCCGAGGTCGCGGGTTAGATTCCTGCTCAGTGCAAATATTTGTATGCATGAAAATATTTATTTGCATTAGTCTAGGGATAATATGTATGCATTTACAAAAGAAAATGTATTTAATAAGGTTTATCCGCATTCTAGAAGTCATAGTACAAGCTAGCTAAGCCAACTATTATTTATTCTGTGGTTAAGCCTACACAGCGTAGAATCATAGAATAAAAGTAAAATTATTATCTTGAAAATTCTAAACTCGGATGAGAAATATATATACCACCAAGAATAGGGCAATAGTCTCTGATAGTAAAATAAGCTAAACAAAAAGAAACCTTTAACTATGATAAAATAGTTCAAATTCCAAATATATTTACTAGAATCTATACATACACAAATCAGAAAAATATGCGATCACTTTGAAAAATTGAAATCTTTTTTGTGATGGTAGATTAAATTATGATTTCTTCTTCTTTTTAGATTCTTTATTTAAGAATATAGAATTAGAATGTCAAACAATAAAACAGTTTAAATTGTTTTTCCGTATAAAAAGGTGAAGCTTACGCTTATTTAGAAATCTGATTTAGTCAATTTTAACGAAATTAAAATACTTTTTCGCGGAAAGTTGTGATTGAAACAATGTCAAGAGGATTATCAGAAGTTAACTAAACTTAGTAACTTTGAGGGAAGAAGGATACACCACGGGCCGCCTCTGGGCTTGAAGTTAGCACTTAGACCATTCGGAATTGATTGCACCAATGCTGCTTACGGCTGGATTACTGCAACGTCACCTTCGGAGATTGCAGTGGGCTAGGCTTCGGCAAAATAATGAAGATGGAAACATTTAGCAAAACTGTATCTTCGTTTACGAATCGCGAATCAGAACTCATCCAGATAACCGACATGTCTGCAGAAGACCAGGAGACCAGGAGACGGCAAAAGGTAAAGAACTGCCACTGCAACAGTTCAGTAAGGCGGGGAATCGTTCCTTTTGGGGTGGTATTATGATTGAAGCTAGAACGCCTTTGATTTCGTATCGAGGCTTCATGACAGCAAAGATGTATAAAGCAGTTGCTATTAATGGAATTGTCAGACCATTCCGAGTAAACCATGGGCACCAATTTGTACTGGTCGATGATAATACCCATCGAGCTCAACAAGTCAATGCTGCTCTTCGAGAATACGACATCACCAGGTTAGACTGGCCTGCCGGTTCGAAACCCAATGGTTTAAGTGAGTCGAACCGGCAGGCCAGTACTCTATGGAGAGCACGTGTGAGATGCTCTTAAGCTAGCTATTTGGAACCATCAGCCAGATCCCCGACAGTGCCAGAGGCTCAAGGAACCCGCTATTCAAGAATGGGACAGGTTACCCCAAGAAATGCTGGAAAACTTGATTCTCAGTATGCCCAGGAGGATCTCCGCATGTGTTCGAGCTAGGGAAGAAGTTATATTATATTCAATATAAACCTTTTATTAATAAATTGATGTTAAGTTTGGTTAAACAGTTGTTTTCTTTCTATCAATCTGTTGTCTGTTACAATTACATTATGATTAATTATTAAATTAAAAAAAAAAAAATCAAGCAGGGTATTTCTATTTTTCTTCATAAAGTTCAATTTAAAAATTATATCAGCTTATGCTGTGAAAACTGTACATTGAATATTAATCAAAAAAATAATTGCTATTTTTTCTAGTGTCTAGTGATTTTTAGGGTTCCGTACCTCAAAAGGAAAAAACGGAACCCTTATAGGATCACTTCGTGGTCCGTCCGTCCGTCCATCCGTCCGTCTGTCATGACCGTTTTTGTCAGAAACCCGTGGAGGTATCTAACTGAAATTTATATCTAATACTCAGGTCTACTGTCCCTTACAACTGTGAAGAAATCAAACTTCTAAGCCAAAGCAATCAAAAGATACAGCCGTTTATGCCGCAAATTTCCGCAAACTTTCGAATATATACACCAAGGTACTCGATGTGAGTAGATCTAACTACATCAGGACAGTGACATGATGTGGATGAATCCCTAAAAGCACCCTAAAAGCATTATTAGCAGGTCTACCGGCTCGCAGGTGAGTTTGACTTGACCCCATGGCTCTTGATGAAGCCTCATACACCTGGACTACTCAATGAAATGCGAATCCAATTTTCAAAAGGTTAAATTGCTGGTGGGGTGTGTGTTGGGTAACCTCCTCGAGTGTCGCTCCGATTCCGATCCCGCTGCAGTCCGGGGGGAACGGAATCGGAGCGGCCGGTACACCCTGGGCGGCGGTCAATGGCTTCCCCTTCACCCCTTCATAGGGTTGGCATTGATCGTCGGCCAATACCCAACGTGGCGGGAACACATCGCTCTCCGTACTCCTCTGCTTTCAGAGGAGACAGGATGAGCGATGCTGTTAGTGGTGAGATGGCCCAGGGTCAGCCGGGGTGCGAGGGATATGCTCTATGGGTAACCTTACACCCCGGCGTCTGAAGACCCGGTAGTTAAGGAGTTGGAATCTCAACATGGAAAAATTTTGGTTGCTACTTAGTGGAAAGTGATACAGATATACATATTTTACTATAGGTAAAAGCACTTCTTGCCATAAACTTTCCGGACTAGTAGTTCCGGATTCCCTCCCGGGTTCCATCTGTTGATGTCACAGTTCTAACCTAACCTAACCCACTTTACTTATTTTTGGAACATAAGCCGAGCGAGGCAAGAAGTGCTATCTATGAAGCTATGCCGTATGTAGTGCTATCAAGAGAGATTGAGATTTTAAATTTTGATCTTGTGAACTATTGACCTACTAAGCTGCTGACATTCTGAAGTGTTGAGATTTTTAATTGTTGGTCTTATGGTGTTGATGTTTTAATTGTCGATATTTATGACTGTTGATATACAGTATTCTTCCCTTGACGGGAATACTAATAGTTTACCTACTATTACTCCTTAAAAAAAAACTCAATGTAACGCGAAATGGTAGAAAGCTACTCGATGCAGAAGTATCTAAACAAAAAAAAACATATCTGAGTATTTTACATTGGTCGATTGAACATTAAATTGTGATTCAAAATTCTTCACCCATTTAACAACTTTTAATACATTTAAGTAAATCACGGACATTCAAAAAGATTCAAATAAATTATCGAACAAAGAAGGCTTTCTAAATAATAAAAATAACATTACTATTAAATCCAATACGTTTGGATCAACAGAACTCTAAGCCATAAATGGTGAGGTAAAAAGTGAAAAAACCAAATATATGCCACATTACCTTCTTAATATCTTTTTATCTTTAACTTCTGAAATAAATTGAAGTGCTCGTCCCACCCAAGATACGAAAACAAACTCAATGTACTGTCCACGTCTCCGGATATTCTTTACGCCACAAATATTAACTGTCGCTGCGAAAATGCCCCCAGAAACTATATAAATAAATGAATAAAATACATATTCAAGTTACACTGTGTAACACATATCACGTGAAAACTATTTAAAACACTAAATAAAAAGTACACTCCCTAAACATAACATCTCTATTCTCTCGTATGAACTAACATATTTGAATGTGGAATTTATTACAAATAATTATTAAAAAAAATATTACTCTTTTCTTTAGTGACGTAGTGTCCTCGCTAGACGTAAGCTAAAAGTGCTTTAAAAATACAAGTTGACTTCGCTTTCAGGCCGTATTCATAGTCCGCTCTATTATATTGTCAATTCAGGACCTCCATGCATAGTATACAATTACAAGATGTGTTCATCGTTCTGCAATCTGTCAGTTGGGCCCCGTGCTGTCGCGCTATAAATAAAGGGAATTTATTCACGTGCAGCCCACTTAATTTATAGCTATTTTGGACACAATGTACTGGCAGGGTATCCTACTGTAGGAGTTAAAGGCCGTTGTATAGTTTTGTATGTATGAACCGTCGCATATTTTAGAAAAGCTGGCAAAATATTATATGATTATAGGTTGTAGGTTACAATTTTGATTTAAAGTTTACACGAAAATGTGTTCAGTACTAGATAGGTTGGATATGCTCTCGGCATCAGCAAAGGCCTATTGGTTCAAGGACCTCTTGTATAAGCTGTAGGGAATCTGTGAAAGGTTTTACTTGGGCAAGAAGAAAAAGAAAGTAGGTGGTTCTACCTTACAAACAAGTTTATTGTCGGTTTAGTGTACCAAAGAAACAATGGACATTCGTCCAACATCACCAAACTATAAGTGTCCGAACCTCGGGGTCCGCGCTGTAACGCGATCGCGCACTACCTTAATACCTGGCCAGTATACTAAAAAAGGAAACTCACGTAGGGTATCCCGGACATCACGTAATTACCGGTGACCGCAGTTGTGAAGAGATGTGTGCGTCAGCCGTGGAGTTCGGCGAACGCTCAGGTGTACCCGGCTGGTATCCGGCTTCCGTGGCTCGAGGTGGTGTTGGACGAGAGTGACGCAGACGAGGCTACCTGGGCTTCGTTCATCTCCCCATAGTTGGTGAGGAACACAACGCGGGCGTCTTCCGCGTTGGCTTACGGTAGCCCGTCATGCAGATGCTCACACGTACCAACATGGCGTGCGGCGCGCCGTCCGGAACAAATCAGCTAATCTTCTGATTCGGCTTCCCACGAAGATGGTTATACTATGCTTTATTTCTGCTAATACATAACTCTGGGCGAGATGCGTCCAGATGCTAACTTATACCATGAAAAAAACTAACTGCTACACATAACTGATTGAAGAAGTTTTTCTCCTTGACATTATCCCCACATCAAACATCTTTGACATTCCAAAAATAATGCTTTCCATTAGCTAGCACAAAATGCATAGACTAGAGTCATACATAGGAATAGGGGAGTTTCACTAAGAGAGGTTTAGAGTTGATTACCTGTAATATTAAGTTGCTGAAACGTACTCGTGAACGGAAACTAAATTAATTAATACATGATTTTTTACAGCTTAACAAGACAAAGCTAAATTTAGGTCGAGTATTTTCGAAGGATTCGAGTAATGCGCAAATCTTTTGATTCTAAAATATGTTCGTTGCACAAAATTAGTTTGTGTTTTTAATTGGCAACTAACCTAACAATGTCAACGACACAACAATGTAAAGTAACAAGCATTACTACAGAACTTGTACGTTATGATACATATTGTGAAATTACTACATTTAGTTTAGATTTCCCTAGTTTAGAGTCCCACCTATAACTCACATTTGCAATCTTGCAAAATACAGTGATTTTTACCAGGTGCTTTAAAAAAAGCACAAGTTCACTCAATCCACAAATACCCTGGAGAAAATTCTAAACTATACACTCAAGAAGTTAACAAATTTAATATCTTAGCTGAAAACCAGTTTAGTTTTAGATCAGATAGTTCTACTGAAGATGCCGTGATTGACCTTACTAACACTGTGGTCAAGAATTTAGACAGCAGTAGCAGTTGTTTTTGCATATTTCTAGATCTATCCAAGGCGTTTGACACAGTCTCTGTGCGAGTACTACTGGATAAAATTGAAAGACTGGAAATAAGAGGCTGCACCCACGACCTGTTTAACAGTTACCTTACCAATAGACATCAGAGAGTGAAATTTGAAGTAAAATTATTTAAATCCGTACAATCATTTTGATTATGATTTTACAACCCAACTTGTATCAGATTTATTATTATTATTATTTTATACGGGTAAGTGAACCACACCGTAAAGGCTATTTAGTAATTTTTAGGTTTTGATAAAAAAAATACTGTCCATGCTTCATATCCCCAGTTTATGAGGTTACAAATTCAAATCAAACAAATCCTATCTAGACATAACTTTTATTTGTAACTTTAACTTGCCAAAATATTTAATAGAATGTCTCTAGAATGTATCTTATGGCTGTCGCTAACATCACTGCTGCAGAACCTGTGGAATGACTATTACACGACCCTCCAAAAATTTCTCCATTAGTGTGCATTATTTCCCAATTCAGATATTCTGATGAAGAGTTCATTGTGCGCAGCAATTTTAATAGTGTAACTAACCTCATACATCCAAATTCAATTTGTGGTTTTAAAAGTTCTTCTATCCATGTTCGGCGGAGAAATTGAACGTGGCCTTCTAGTGAACAAATATTAATCTGTAACATGGATAAACGCGGTATTTCAAATTTCTTATATGCAAGGAACTCGGCTTCGTTGTATATTTTCACGCATAAGTCGTCCATTATTTTTTTGTCCAATTTCGTATCGATGACGTTGCATCCGCGTCCATGCCGAGCCATTATAAGATATAATAATCTTTGTATAATTTCGTATCCAGAGTTAGAACCCTCAAGCACTGATAATTGGCAAGATGTATCTATCTCACATTGGATAAATGTATTTTCATCATTAGCAGAAACATTTGCCAGTTGATTGATACAGTGGTCTAAAATCATTGGGTTAAGAAAATAGTGTTTGTAGTTCAATGATTTTACGTAATTCTTAAAGGCAGGAAACATGCTGCGCAACTCTTCCGGTGAGTAAAACTTGGTATCTGCTAATAGTCGATTTTTAAACCTTTTTAAATGTTTTGTAAAAGTTATCTCATTAGAAAACAGTTCAGGAATATGGGTAACTGATGCACCTGGGTCAAGTTTTTCTACATAGTTTTGATATATATTATGAAAATTTTGAATACAGTCATCATTCTTCTGTAGAATTTGTTGTAATGTTAATACTGATTCATAATCAAGTTTATTTTCTTTTACATTTAATATTGCTTTTAAATTTATGTTAATTAAAAATAAATTGAAAGCAAATGTTGTGTCTACGTAAATTCTATTTGAATCAACAAAATCTATTATTTTCCCTAACTTATTCACGTATTTACCTAAATCAAGTTTCAATGGTAAATCGTTGAGTATATCACGAACTTTTTCTTTACGAGCCTCTTGAGAATTTTGTGCTATAGTAGTTTTCACTAAATTGCTAATTACAAAATAACTAAGAAATGTAACTATTATACACAAACGAGGCAGTTTATTTGGTTTTATCCTCATAATTTAATATTTTCCCGGAACTTTAACTTAAGAACATCTTAGTGAGGAGGTTTAAATGAAAACTAACTGAATTTCCGTCACTGCTGTTGCTTTTATATGCACTGATAACATCTTGTATGAATATTCGATACAGTCTATGTCGTAGATTATGAACAAACTTAGAACCTTAGAAACGTAAATCCTCCATCGCTTGGTCGGTGATTCGACCTACTACTACTCATTAGACTAATTTTCACATTATGTTCTTAATTGTATCTTTTTGTGAACGAGTGTTTCAATAAAAATCACTTAAGCAATATTAGTTGGTATAGGTGGGTATGTTATATGTAAATATTGATTGTTCTTATAGAAGAATAGGGTGCCCTACCAAGATCTTCAGGACCTAGCCTAAGTCACCTGCCAGCCAGTATAGGTGCGGAAAAACGGTGAAGGCTCTGGCTCTTTCGGGATTTTGGGGTCAGGAGCTATTTTAAGTATACTCAATAATAATAAATAAATATTGTAGGACAAAGTACACAACGCCATCTAGACCCAAACTAAGCAGAGATTGTCATATGGTTTCTAGAATGCGGATAAACATACTTATATACTTAATTTTTGTAAATGAATACATATTATACATAGAAACACCCAGACCAGCGCAAATATACATTTTTGCACTGAACGGGAATCGAACCCGCGACCTCTGGCCTCAGTTGAACGGGATATCTTTTTACAGGAGGGCCACTTGAAGCTGTCTTCTGTGATGGACAGACAACTGAGATCAAGCCTTTTAGACCCAAGGGCGATTACTTTGTTTATCGATCAAATATGCAGACCGACTAAATATGTCTTAACCGTAAACCCGCTATTATATGGGTCATAACGGGTCCTGTCAGACTACTCGTACATTTAAAACAACATGATGACAATCTAAGTTTGATGATTTATAAAATATTTTAATTAAAAAAAAACTCTTGTTCTATGGTATTGTATCGAGATTACTTTGAAAGACATAAAGTACAGTACAGGGCTAACTCTGCCATTAGGATTAATCCTGAGAATAGAAGTGAAACCAAATATTTAAAGAAAAAAAAAAAACTAATACGCATTAACGTATAAAAGACAAAGCAATTTATAATTATATAGTTCCACTAACATATTGCACAACTTTGTATTTTAGTGCGAGCACTTATTATATCACAAATAAAGTAAAGGTTTTTTTTTAACGTGTGGAAACCCCCCCGGGCTTCACTCCATCGGTGCCGATGATGGGGTGGGCGTGTCGAAATCGGACCGACTAAAACCACACGGTGTCCTCCCCAAGTGTACATTGCCGGGTAGAGGTTCAGGTTTCTTTTTTATACTACTTAGGTGGCAGACAAGCACACTTGTGCAACACTAGGGGCGGCACACTCGCGCTACCGACCCTAATTATCAACTATAAGTATAATAAACATTTATCACACTTCAATAATTTCTCCTATCTAGCAAAGATAGCACAGCACATTTTAGTATTTACAGGCTGAAAAGAATGCGAATCAATTTAATAACACTTTAACCCACTTAAAATAAATATTACACCTATCGTGTTTCATTGTAAATACCATTACTACCAGCAAAAAGGTTATAAAAAATCAATGTAAGAAGGTATTATTCGTAATAAGGATTCTTACCTGGTACCACAATAAAAACCAACCCATCATAATGTTTAATATCTGGGTGACCGACGTTTTCTAAAAATGAAACCTAGCTAGATCGATTTATTGCCCCCGAAACCCCCTTTTTTCTGTGTGGTTATCGCCTCGGTTACCGCTCAGCCGGTCAGCAGAGGCAGTTATGTCAGGTTTGAACCGACTAAAACCGCACGCCGTCTCGGGTCTTTAGATGGTGTGTAAGGTGGCCTTAAGGCATTTTCCTTGCAACCCGACTGACCCAGAGCCATCTCCGGTTTCGAGAGGGTCCCCTCGGGTTTGGGAAACACGGTGTCCCCGCCATGGCCCCGGAAAAATTTCTAAAATATAAATATATATATATATTACGACGATTATATTTAAATCTATACAAGAATTACACGTTTGAAGATATTAGATTTTACGTATCGCTTTCGGGGCCATTTTGAAGTAGAAGTCATCTGAAATTACTTTTGAACGCTACCTAGTGTTTATGGATTTAATTTTACTTTACATGTATTTATAACATCACTGTATTTATGACATAACTGCCTCTGCTGACCGGCGGAGTGGTAACCGAGGGTTTACCACACAGAAAAAAGGGGGTTTCGGGGGCAATAAATCGATCTAGCTAGGTTTCATTTTTAGAAAACGTCGGTCACCCAGATATTAAACATTATGATGGGTTGATTTTTATTATGGTACCAGGTAAGAATCCTTATTACGAATAATACCTTCTTACATTGACTTTTTATAACCTTTTTTGCTGGTAGTAATGGTATTTACAATGAAACACGATAGGTGTAATATTTATTTTAAGTGGGTTAAAGTGTTAATAAATTGATTCGCATTCTTTTCAGCCTGTAAATACTAAAATGTGCTGTGCTATCTTTGCTAGATAGGAGAAATGACCTGAAGTGTGATAAATGTTTATTATGCTTTTACTTGATAATTTAACATATTTATCGTGTTAAATGTTCAATTGGTGTGGTGTTGTGGCTTCAATTGTCAAACAATCTAGATGATAAGAAAAATTCAAGTTCACATGCATAATAGTTGGTATGCATATCTATAAATATGTATTTATAATTAATTTATATTTTGGACACAATGCCCCGATAGAGTATCCCCCTGTAGGAGTTAGTAGCCGTTGTATAGTCTAATGTATAAACTTAAACATTCTGATATATATTTTCCAAGCACAGACATAGGTAACTTTTATCCGTTCAAAAATCCCGTATTCCTGCAAAAAGTATTTCAAACAAACGCATCAGCATAGCAACATTTCGGTATCTAAGTTATTAATAAATATTTAAATTCTTACAATCGTTTACATTACAATTTTACAACCCAACTTGTATCGGATTATTACTATTTCATACGGGCAAGGGAACCACAACGTAAAGCGTATTGTATACAAAATTTTGATACAACAATACTGTCAATGTTGAATGTCCCCAGCTTAAGAGATTTACAAAATAAAAAACATTCCCTATCCAGACATTGTTTTTATTTGTAACTTTAACTTTCCAAAATATTCAATAGAATTTCTCTAGAATGTATCTTATGGCTGCCGCTAACATCACTGCTGCAGAACCAGTAGCGGAGCTACTGCACAACCCTGCGTACAATACTCCGGTGTTGTGTATTAATTGCCAATTCTGATTTTCTGATGGAGAGTCCATTGTATGCAACATTAAACTTTTTTTCTTTTGCTTCATGCATCCAAATTCAGTGAGTAGTTTTAAAAGATCGTCTATCCATGTTCGGCGGAGAAACTGAACGTGGCCTTCTAGTGAACAAAGATTAATCTGTGCCATGGATAAATGAGGTAATTCAAATTTGTTATATGCAAGGAACTCGGCTTCATTGTATATTTTTGCGCATAATGCGTCCATTACCTGTTTGTCCAAAGCCGCAGTGACGACTATGCATCCGCGCGCATGCCGAGCCATCATAAAAAATAATAATCTGTATAAAATTTCGTATCCAGAGTTAGAAAACTTAAGTGCTTCTGCTTGGCAAGATATATCTATCTCACATTTGATCAATTTATTGGCCTCATTAACAGAAATATTTGCAAGTTGATTTATACACTTATCTAAAAGCTTTGGATCAATAAAATAGTGTTTGAAATGTAATACTGTTTTCACGTAATCATCAAAGGCAGGAAAAAAGCTGTTCAAATCTTCAGGCGGGTACAATTGAGTTTTTACTAATAGGCGATTTTTAAACCTTTGCAAATGTTTTGTCCATATTGCCTCATTAGAAAATAGTTCAGGAATACGGGTAACTGGTGCACCTGGATCAAGTTTTTCTACATAGTTTCGATACATGTTCCAAAAATATTCAATACAGTTATCATTCTTCTGTAGAATTTGTCGCAAATTTGATATTGATTCATCACCAAGTTCATTTTCTTTTACTTCCAATATTGCTTCTAAATTTATTTTAACTAAAAATAAATTGAAAGCAAATGTTGTGTCTACGTAATATCGATTTGAATCAACAAAATCTATTATTTTCCCTAACTTATACACGTATTTATCTAAATCAAGTTTCAATGGTAAATCGTTGAGTATATCACGGACTTTTTCGTTACGAGACTGTTGAGAATGTGCTATAACAGTTTTCACCAGATTGCTAATTACAAAATAACCAAGAAATGTAACTATTATACACAGACGAGGCAGTTTAATTGATTTTGTCTTCATAATTTAATATTTTCACGGAACTTCAATTCAAGAACATCTTAGTGGCGAGGTTTAAATGAAAACTAACAGAATTTCCGTCACTGCTGTTGCTTTTATATGCACCGATAACGTCTTGTATGACGATTAGATACAGTTTATATCGTAAATTATGAACAAACTTAGAAGATTATGAAGAACCTTAGATATGTAAATTCTTCAGCCCTTGGTCTGTGATACTTCTCAGTTGACTAATTTTCATATTATGTTCATAATTATATCATTCTTTGTACTACTCATTGTATCTCAATAAAAATCACTTAAGTAGTTTTGGAAACTATCATTATTTTTTGAATTCATAGAAAAGCAGGATATCATACCAAAATCTTAGGGGCGAGGCAGTACAGGTTTTGGGGTCAAACTGTTGTGTGAATGTTTTAAGTATACCCAATACTTCGGCTGTCGTCAGTTGATGTTATTTTAGGGCCACTGTAAGCTGTATTCAGTCATGACAGACAACCGAGATCAAGCTTAAGACACCTAAGAGCGCTTCACTTTTGTAATCGGTCACTTAAGCAGACGGACCAATTTTTCTTAACCGTAAACCTGAGTCAAGCCGGGTCCAGTTAGGCTACATTTAGAACAACATGACAATAATCTAAGTTTAATGATTCATAGTATTTAATAATTAAAACTACTCTTGTCAATGGTATTGCATCGAAATTACTTTGAGAGCCATAAAGTACAATCAGATTTATTTTTGGCTCCACAATACTCGATGCGCAGGCAATTGGCGTAGTAAGCTATTACACTAGGGCCAACTTTGCAATTAAGTTTGATTCCGAGAATAGAAGTGAAACCAAATCTAATTCGCATTTACGTATAAAAGACGAAGCAGTTTCAAATTATATAGTACCACAAACATGTCGCGCGATGTAATAAAGGATCAGGGAAAATGATCAAGTATAATGAACATTTAGACTACGTCAAAATAATCTCAAACACTTCAAATTATTTCACACAAATAGCACATTTTTACAGGCTGAAAAGAATGCGAATCAAATTTTAACACTTTACTCACTTAATATGTATATTACAACTATTTTCTTTCATTGTAAATACCATTTCTATCAGTTAAAAAGGGTTGCAGGATGGCCCAAAATCAATAGAGAATGAACTGTATCTTCCAGGCATGAAGGCTTATTTCATAATAAGGATTCTTACCTGGTATCACAATAAAAACCAACCCATCATAATGTTAATTTTGCGCATAGCTTTTGAGGTTTATTACTTTTATGGCCCATAAAGTGTATTAATGCCATTTTAAAGTAGAAGTCATCTGAAATTACCTTTGCTTGTGATATTGTGATATTGTAAGTGAGAACGCCGCCTAATATTTATTGATGTCATTTTATTTTACATGTATTTATCGTTTTAAATGTTCGATTAATGTGGTGTTGTGGCTTCAATTGTCAAACTATCCGATGGTAAATTTTCTTAGGTTCTTAGGTAACTCCAAACAAAAACAGCTGACACTATCAAAACACGTCATTTTTATTGTGCGAACCTCATAAATGATAAAAAAAAACATAACATAACTTCACGGCTGTATCCCCGAAGGGGTAGGCAGAGGTGTATTACACACCCACGATTCGCCAGTTATGTTTAGGTCCCAATGTAATAGGGGGCGAGCTTATTGCCATCTACCGGGCACATTATTAACTGATTCTTTATTAATTGATTAACTACAACTTATTGACCAACAAAGTAATACAAGATTCTACTGCAGAAGCCATTAACTAAAAGAAGAAGAAGAAAGTAATGAAAACGTCATAGGCATTCCAAATTTGAAATTGCTTAAGAAATTGTATTGAGATAGAACTGTTATGCAAAAATTATAGGCGGTAGAATCTGTATCACTATTTGAGACCGAACTTAGTGAAGTACCTTTTTTTTTTCGTGTGGAAATCCCTTCGGATACCCCCCCGCCGGCCAGTGGGGGTGGTTATGTCGGGCTTGAACCGACTTAAACCGCACGCCGTCTCGGGTCTTAAGATGGCGGGGTGTAAGGTTGGCCATAGAGCATATCCCTCGCACCCTGACTGACCCTGGGCCATCTCGAGGGCCGTTTCGAGATGGCCCCGTCGGGTTTAGTAACCACGGTGTCCCCGTCTTGCCCCGGTTGGGGGGGGGGGGGGGCTAGTCACCTCACCGTCCCAGCCTGCTTCTGCTGGGGTGACAGGCGGCCTTACCTGCCACCCCCAGGCCTGCGCTCATGGAGGACGGAGGTCGTTAAGCGACCTCCGGCGCCTGAGTCGCCTGCGACGCGCAGCGAGCATGTTTGCGGGCTCGGCGGGCCGGGTGAGTTCTAAATCTCTCCCAGGCGCGCTCCGCCATCTCCTTCGCGAGCATTACATGCTCGCAGAAGGAGGTGGCGGCGGCCCACGCGCTCGCACTCCACGCCATTGCCGCAATCATGCTGCCGAGCGAGAGGACTCAAACCCCGATGGCTGCCACGAGGTCACGCCTCGGCGCCTCCCACGCCGGGCAGTCCGCCAGCGTGTGCAGCCCTGAGTCTTCGCTCGCGTCGCAGTGATGACACTCAGGCGTTGGCTCCTTCCTGATCCGTTGCAGGTGGTCCCCGAAGCAACTTAGTGAAGTACCTACTTCTCAATATCGATTTTAAGTATGATACATTTCGTACGACTCATGAGAGCACCAGCGACTTTTCTCCCTATATTCTCACTCTTCTCTACTCTGTCTTCCCTTCTCCTGTTACACGGGAAACTGCGAGCGGCATTTTTGGTGTTGCAAGCCATCATAGGCCACTGTTACTACATGCTATCAGGCGGGCCGTGGGAAGGTAGTTGCTCATAGTTGCCAATGCAAAAGAGAAGCATAAGTATCATGTTCAAGAACATTTAGTCAGTGCTATCAAAAATATGTATTATGGGTGGTCCACAATCAACAGACTCATCAGTGAATTCAAGTAACTACTGTACGACAGATTAGTGGCGCCAGTTATTGTCAAGTGAAGCATATCTCATTGTTTAAATATTTTTTGTTACATTTTAATTTTTGCAGACCTTATCTCAGGGCGTTGTACATTAGCGCATACGCAACATGACACTATAAACCGTATAAGACTCTACCATCCATTAAACAAAGTCTAATTTGAGTTCAAAAAGTTCTGAAAACTGCAAACGTCGGTTGGTATTTTTTTTGAAGGTACATCTAAACATTGTCAGCTGTAACGTGATAATCTTGTTCATTTATCTTGGAAGACAGAGTGGACACTGGTTTAAACTTTTGGGTATTTTAAACTTTGTTTGAAGTACGATAACTTGAACCGTTAAATGTGGTGGGTGACTGATGCGTCTGTACTGGGATTAAACTTTAGGACATGTACTGTTCTTAAGGTCTGTCTCAATTCCCGCTGAGTATCATCCTTGAGATACATACTTACTGTGTACAAACTTGGGTGAGATTCTCGGAATGTGTAAAATTATACCTCATAAGTTATATCTCAGGCTAACATAGCTACGGCGTCGCTCGTATCAATCAATATAAGTACTATTTTTAAAGAAATTTGCAAGTCAATATAAACACCATACATTTATATGTATACTAGCTAACCTGGCAAACTTCATTCCGCCTTAAAATCAAGTCATGTTGGTTACCTTATCAACTGAATTTATTTAGTGAATGTCTCATATTTTTAATAATCCTAATTGCTCGTATAGGCACAGTATTCCTAGGGAGGCATCTTTAAGGCCTAGATGGCCCAGGGTCAGCCAGGGTGCAAAGGAATTACCTTAGTGGGACCCGAGATGGCGTGCACTTTTGGTCGGTTCGAGTCAGACAAAACTACCCAAGCTAACCGACGGGTGCCCCCCCCCCCCCCAGAGAGTAACCGTGGGTATGTCCGCAAAACAATGACAAGATGTTGCCCGCGGCTCTGCAGCGTAATATCCCACAACTAACTGGTAACTATTCACAGAAAAGCTAAAAATGAAGCCAATCGTATACTCGATCTGTGTATACATCCTTCATCACCATCCTTGCGTTGTTCCTAGTTGCATCGGAGTCCGGGTTCACTTACTTCTTCTCCTCCTTTTGGTTTGGCTTATACGGCTTTTATGGGAGCGACTGCCGTTTGAGCTTTTCAAGCCCGAGAGGAAAGTCTGCGCCAGAGCCTCGTCCGTCAATTAGCAGATTTACCGGCTGCAGTGCAGGGGAGATTGACTAGACCCCATATACCTTAAAAGATGAGCCGAATTCATTCTGTCATTTATTCAGGCATTTGTTCGAATAATGGCTATCCCACTACCGACGTGAACCCACTCCTAATGCAGGCAATTTAGCTTAACTGGAGGGGTTAGCTACAAGTAGTTTACAAGTACTTACACTTAAAAAAAAATTCACGATAAATGTTACCGTTGCAAATTCAATCAAATAAATTTAAATTGGCTTATCAATTTACTTAAGTGCATCAGAAATAACTCATACAGATAAACAGAAATGTATTCGTAACCACAATCATTTGTTTGGAGACGAAAATATAACAAAATGTGCAGATATAAAACTTTTCCTTAAGATGACACATTTTTGAAGAATGTCCAAGTACCTAACGGGGATTGTGGATGCCGTGATATACCTACCCTAGATTACATTATAATAAATTACGTAAAAAAGTCATCGTCGTGGGATATTCAGCAGTTATAAAAATAAATAAAACTAAATAATAATACCATTGTTCTATTCTTTCCACCATCCAATTATATGTACGTAGTATTTTTATTGTGTGCACAATTTTGAATAAATAAATAAAAATATAATAGTACATTGTTCATCGAGGGAAGAAAGGGACCGATTACTAACTAGGGTGTAGGTTGTGGCCCGACGCGCAGCGGAGGGTGTCAATACACATGAGTTGGAAATCGCACTTTCTGCCGAGTGATACAGTGCTTTGTACTCAACCTATAAAGAAAAAACCGCGTTGACAATGGATTTTTACACAGTTTTGTCTCCCACATATCTATACGGAAGTTTTGTCTCCCGTTTAGCACGTTAACAATGTATTTTCATACACTTTTGTCTGTCGCATATTTCTACGGAAATCATAACGAACATTCTGCCTTATTTTTGAAAAAGTACGGTGGTACTTTCTGAGTAAGTGAATAAAAGTAATTATGTAATAAAAATATAACATAAAAACGTGACACATTTATTATTATGAACATGACGTTATGAGTGTCATGTCTTTTGTCTTCACGCATATGATTTGGTTTTACTGGCAACGAGTGCCAATATACTAACATGGTATTTCTTTAAAAGGATACAAACATTATATTACCACACAAATTTTCCAACCTAAAGATTTTTACACTTGATTAAACTTGCTTCTCCACCTCGTCCGCTTAGAATAGGATTAATATTATTCTGATCCCGTTCCCGCAACTCACGGGGGAAAAAAGGGTAACCTATTTAGTATGCCAGAGTAAGGACACCAAATAAAGCCTATCTCAATTTAACCGTCACCTAATGAATGGATTTGTTTGAAAAACACACCCATTCTTTAAGAATCCTTTTATATATATGTAATCAACATCATGAAAAAGTAAAAAAATTGGTTTTAAGAACAAATAACACACTTCTGTAAACAAAAGTAACAAAATTATCTTTCAGGCCTAATTGAGAACCCTGTGCCCCAGTAAAGCCCGATGTAAATAAGGAAAATAACGATCGTTTTACTTATTCGATTACTACAAAATGAACTTAAAATATATATTTTTTATTTAGAGAGATCCCTTTACATTTATTTTTAGCCATAGTGTAGGTACTTCAATCAAAAAAAAATGTTAAAAATTAAAAAAACAAATCTTAATAGGTTTTTTAATTTTCTTTACATGCTGGACAGTACCATCGTAGGTCGGTATTACTCTGTTTTACTTCAGGAGTTTTTAGATTTGGCATGAATATCGACGAAATAGAATGAAATCGTTTACATGACCAATTTAAATGAGGAGTTTGGTAAATGTTTAATTAAACAATACTTAAATAAACAATTAGTCATGCATGCAAAGGAATGTGAATATGTAGCGTCTTTTCGGTCAAAATTAAAAAAAAAACGAGCGTTTTGTGTTTTAAACGATTTCGACTGCTACTGAATGTGTGTGTGAGGGACATCCTACCTACACTATAACGAACATTGGCAGCAATACTAAATCACGAGGCGGTAAATTTTGAACTTGGGCCTTATTAGGAACTAGTCCTTATTTAGGTTTACCTTACAATTTATCCCTGTACCCAATTTCAGCCAGATTCTTTAAGCCGTTTGAGGGTAATTAAGTAAAAAATTATCCAATCAACTTAATAAACTTTCACATTTAATTATAATACTAGCTATTTTTCATGGCTACTCCCGTGTGGAATTCTAATCCCGTTCCCGCTTTCCATGGGAACCTATTAGATTCTCTCTATATAAGAAGAGATAAAAGTAGGCTATATTTTATTCCAGATTATAATCTATCCCTATGCCAAGATCCGTTAAGCGAGTTACTTACACGAGTTCATGGCCCCCTTGGGTGTTATTACAATAAAAGGTTGAAAATGCCAATACTATCATAAGCATCCTATTGTAATATCTTGTTGAGACTGATGAGTCAGTAAGAATAATATATTCAAAACCTGTTCTAAGACATTTTTAGCATTGTTAACGTAACCGCAATCATATTCTCTAGATATTTGGGTATATCTAGAGAATATGATTGCGGAAAATAACTTACCCGACTATATTTACAATATTATTCCTCTAAGAGAACTCTGGTGACCTTAGATCATCCCCAGTTCTGAATTCAGATATTTATGGAGAATTACTTGCAGTTCTGTATTATAGATAAGAGACTTGATGTTCTTTACACATACACATGTTTCTCCTCCTTAAGTGCTGGCTGTTTTGAGCAGGGTGTGAAATGACATTCCATTTATCTATACTGACGGTCTGTTGGTCTGATGGTTGCGAGCTAAATTGCTACTTAAGTAGTATTATAAAAAGCAGTTGCTTGCATACATTGAACACGTATTAGGTAATTCAATCGCACGCACAGACCAATCTGCACAGAAGCCATTTAGTCACGATCTCCTCAATATACGTTACGTACGCCCACACAATGTTAAATACGAAATTTATCACAGAATCTTGATACATAACTGTCCAAAAACCTCTGTTTTGTCTCAACAAAACAGCGACTAAAAATTCAATGTTAGGGAGGACGCTGCACAACAATAGTGGTGTAACGTGATCATTATGACAATTATATATTTTCTAAAACAGTTTTAGGAAAATATCGTTTGAAAAGCATTATAGATTTAGAAGAATTCAAGAGCCACTACATTTACTTCCGCGGGTACCGTACGAGGGAATTATGGTATAGGATTGTTCCCCATCTGAAAGTAAACCACCAATGAAATACGTGACCGAAAAACGGCAATAGAGTCACCCTCTACTGCTTAAAGAATAGGAGAGCGAAGAGTTCCAAAGTGGATTTTGTAATACTAGCTCTTGCTCCGGGCCAATACTGTTCCTATTACCCCCACCCACAGGATTCTATTCCCAGGTTAAAAATCCTATGTGCTCTTCTAGACTATAATTTATCTCTGTGCCAAATTCATCCTGATCTGTTTGACCATTTTTGCGTGAAAGAGTATCAATTCATTCATCCTCACAAACTGTCACATATTAATAGATAATTTGTTGTCCCTTCATTCAGACTTTTTTTCGTAAACACCGTTTCCATACGCACAGGTAGACGTCCTTATTAAGGCCGAGTTATAAGGTGTGTTATTTTAGACCGTTGGTCAAAGACACGTCAGGTTCCTTGACCTGCACTCTAAAGTACTTACTTTAATCCGATATCAAAAGTTTTGTATCATTCGCTAAATTGACTTTAGTTATTGTTTTGTTGGTGAAATTTAAAATTAGTCACGGGATACGTCTTTTTACTGTAATTGTATAATTTAAAAGAATATTTTCGTTGTGCAAAACCTTGTTGTGACTTTTCTGATTTTTTTCTGTTGATTGTCATTAGTCTCAGATTGCTTTCTGTAGAATGAGGCCATATTATACTAGTGATACACCTTTGCTTCGCTTCAGAGAAGACTAGTTTTTTGACCGAAAGATCAATCATTATTGTCTGTATCAAACAAACTTTCAACTTTTGTTTAGCGGATAAATAAATAAATATTCTACGACATTCTACCCTATTTTTATCTTTGAAAGGCTCACGTTTGACCTCTATCTCATCTGGTGGTAAGTGACGTTTACCTGGGAGGAACCTATTCACTCGACACTTGAGGATACCCAGATTATAGCTTTCTAGAAACACAGACTCAGGTAGGGAATTATATGATATGACAGAATTATATGACAGCCTCAGAGATTAAATTTCCCGAATTTCCTTCTTATTGCTTGCAAGCTCTTCTGGTAACGTTCCCAGAAGACTAACAGCATTGCCGTGTCGTATGGTAATGCTGGTTTTCTATGCTAAAAAAGGCAGCCTTCTGATCACGGAAAGCGTCGATCATTCTCTTTACGATCTCCCGGAAAAATTTACTAGCACTCGGAACCGGAACCCATGACCCTTTTTTTTTTTTCATGCGGAAATCCCTTTGGATACCCCCCCGCCGACGAGCGGGGGTGGTTATGTCGGGCTTGAACCGACTAAAACCGCACGCCGTCTCGGGTCTTAAAACGCCGGGGTGTAAGGTTGCCCATAGAGCATATCCATCGCACCCCGACTGCCCCTGGGCCATCTCCGGTTTCGAGATGGCACCCCAACGTCTCGATTCCAAAAGTTCAAGGATTTGCGCAGTAAGTTTTCATTCTTAAATAGAACAAACCTCAGTATTGTAACTATTAAAACATAAATTTTCACTTAACTCTCTTATCTCCAACCATTGTTGAATTCACAGATAAATCCAATTAAAAATTGATAGCATATATCGGTTGCGCTAAAAGGCCCGTGTTCTTTCATTAGGCACCTTTATACGTACGTTTTTATTGTACTGGCTACCTTAACTTTGGTATTTATATGGAATCACGGTATGGCTTTGCCAGCCCCGATTCTTTATAGATAAAAAGAATCGAATAGTTCTACAAATGGGCTTTAGGTGTTAGTAGTTTTATTTTATAGACAGATTAAGGTGACATTTAGCTTAGATAAATGTGCTTAAAAGAGAAATATTTACAGACCTTTTCCACATAATATTAGGTCGTTACATATGAAATTGCCGTTTTTCTTGAAGAAATTGGAGGAAACCCAGTTTTCAGTACTAACATTTTTGCATTTTTTTTAGTAATGACAAATCTAAATTTTGTGTTTGTTTTTGTGTATGAATGAGACAACATTATGCTAAAAAACAGCAACTTTTATTACATTTCGAAAAGTAACAGCTGTTAAGTAATACGAAATTTATTATCAAAATGGATAGCACTTAGGAAGTACTGTTTTTGAAGATCGAATTAATTTATCGAGCGGCCAATAAAAACAAAACAGAGTTGTAATATCTTGAAATCAACTTTCAAACTAAATATGAATAATGTTAAATTACAGGAACTAAACTACAGAATAGATTTAGATACGATTTTCACTTAACAGCAATGTAGCACACACGCCGTAGCTTGGGACTGACTCTTAAATTTATATTCCGAATACAAATACTACGATTCATAATCAATCTCTAAAATTACAAGTCGAAGCTTGGATTTCTACATAAAACACATTACACGCCTAAGTGATGTCATTAGCTTATAATTCGTGTATCAAATTTGGTGTGCATGTAGGCACCCTCCCACGGACGCGTTTTCTGTTTGTGCAAGCGCAGCCAATTGCAGATCTCTTACTGTGATCTTGGAATAGATGAACATGTCATCATTACAATCGTACTTTCTTGTATGTACTGAATACAAGGTCTTCCTATCCATGTATCTGTATAATCACACTTTTCTCTCTTTGAGGTAAGCAGAGATAAACAGCTCGCCAGTTTTAGGCCTGTATTTTAGAACGATACTCTTTTTGAGACTAGTTCTAGGTACAGATTACATTCTAGAACTAAACTTGAGTGGAGGTCTTATGAACGCTTAGGTGATTTACATTCATAAAAGCTCCAGTCAAGTTTAGTTTTAGAATACAATATCAACTTAAAAGTAATTTGAAGTCGAGACTCATGACTTAGAATATAGTTCTAGTATACGGGCCTATGACTTTTCGCTTGGTTGTTGAACCGAGCGGACGTGTCTGATGTGCTCCGTGTCTCCTAAAAATCCAAATTCGCGGACTGAATTTGGAAGGATCGGTGCCTCCTTGTCTCGCTTGGGTACGATCCCATAAGCGATCGCGGCCATCTTTAAATTTGCTCTGCGTAGAGCGAGACAGTGTCTGCAAGTTAAGTGTGCAAAGTGAGTTGGTTATCGGCCCCTCCTGCTCTCTCCAAGCCGTGTTGCCCTCTGAGGCCGCGGCCATATTGGAATTCGAGCAGGACGGAGCTTGTTCAAGCGATAGTGACGTTTATATGACAGTGACAGTGACACTTCTGACGGCAACTAAAGTGACTAAAATAGTGTAACTTTTGAAAATTTTTGTTTTACGTGTAATCCTTTTATTTTGTGTCTCTGAGTCCCCTGTGTACTCCCCGGACTATTTCCCCCCCCCCCCACCCGCGCCATGAGCCAACAGGAGGAACTGTATCGGCGACTTCTGGAGGAACAAATGGCTGAAAAGGAGACGGAACTGCTCGCCATGGAGAGTGCCGCGCACGAATCTGGCTTCCGCCCAAGGCAGTCCCTCCAACGGACCCCCCCAGGTCTCTTTAGTACCCCCATCGAGTCACCTCAGCCCCCCCCGGAACAGCTCCCACCGTCGGCAGCGGGAAAGCGCCCGCTAACGTCTCCGCAAGAGGAGCAGGAGGCCATCAGGAGAAGGATCCAAACGGCCCGGAAGGCATCGGCACCCCCCATTGGTGGAATCCTGACTGGGGCCCCACCAACAGCGATCTCTCATGAGGGACACCCTGGTCTCCCTCGGTAGGGTCTATATCGGGTGGGATGAGGCCGAAGTTTGCGACTTCATCAGAGTGACCTGCTGCAACAAATGCCAATCATACGGCCACCCGGAAAAGCACTGCAGGGCCGACTCTATGATCTGTGGAAAGTGCGCGGGAGCCGGCCACAAAGCGGAAGAGTGCCAGTCCGAAGTTATGTGCTGCGCCACATGTAAGAAATTTAAGCGGCCGGAGGCCAACAGCCACCGCACGGCAGCGCTGGACTGCCCCGCCCGAGTGTTTGCCGAAAAGCAGGAACGTAACCGTACGCAATGGCTGTGAATAACACCATCCGTGTGGGCCAGCTGAACCTCCAGGGGGCTGTAGATGCCACGAAGGAACTCCCATCGCTCATCCAGGAACACAAGCTGGACCTTCTGCTCGTCCAGGAACAATATAATGACGGGAAAATCATTCAGCACAGTGGCAACCCGAAGGCCGGAATTTTAGTGACGAACAGCAGCCTCACTGTGACATACCTCGACCATCTGAGCAACGAGTATTGTGTAGTGGCTCACGTGTTGTCCCGGATGCCCAGAGTAGATCTCTCGTCATCGTCTCTGCGTACTGCCAATACAGCCACGACATTGCCAGGCACCTAGAACACCTGTCGGCGGTACTGGACAGGCTGACAGGAAGCACTATCTTGATTGGGATTGATTCCAACGCCCATTCTCCACTCTGGCACTGCTCTCCCGCACAATACCAGGGAAGAGGACGCGACGCGGACTATCGCAGAGAACAAATGGAAGACTTCATTCTGGGACGTTCTCTCATCATCCACAACACCGAAGGGCAGCCACCAACATTCAGCGGACCAGTGGGGCAATCGAACATTGACCTCATAATAAGCACCAGAGGGATTACGGTCACAGATTGGAGAGTGAACGAGGGCGCGAGCGTGAGTGACCACCAGCTGATCACTTACAAGATTGGAGACCCGGGCAGACAGCCCCTGCCACTACCGCACCGAACATCGCCTGAACTAGTGGAACAGCCGTCGTTCAGGGAAGTCGGGGTAAATTGGGGACTATTCCGTTCCACCCTCCACTATCGAGTGGGGAAAATTAAATTTAGTGGCCCAGCCGAAAAAATATGCTCGGAGTATTCCGACGTCCTTGCACGCACAGCAGGGGACTGCTTGGGCGTAAGGAAGGAGAAGCGTAACGTAGGTTACGAATGGTGGTCGCCGGAGCTTGATGCACTTAGGCGCACGGTCTAACATGCCCGCAGGGCCTGGCAACGGGCCAGGAAAAAAGGGGACATAAGCGTGCCATTCCTGAGAGATGCCCTTAGCGGCGCACGCAGCAACTATAAGAGAGCGATGAGAAGCACCGAAATCACATTCAACCGAAACATCGCGGAAACGGGGAACGTGGACCCATGGGGAATGGCCTACCGAGCAGCTACAGGCCGAATCCGTCCTCCTCGGAACATCATCTGCGGGCTTGTAGGTGGAGCGGACGGGGAACCGCTGTCAGCCAATAACACCATGTCCGCGTTAATACACTCCCTGTGCCCGGACGATAGCCCAAACGAGGACACAATCTACCACAGGAAGATCAGATTGGCGGCGGCCTGCATTCCTCCCGGGATGGACTGTGATCCGCCGGACGGGGAGACGCTCCATAGGATAGTCGGAGACCTACCAAACACGGCCCCCGGTTTGGATGGCATCTCGGCCAAAATAATCAAATCTGCATGGCGAGCATCCAGATCAGAGCTGGTAGCCATTTTCCAGGCTTGCATCAGGGAGGGAGTTTTTCCCTCGGTGTGGAAGAGGGGCCGGCTGCTGGTGCTGCCAAAGGGAAACGACAGACCTCCATCCGATCCCAAGGCATATCGCCCTATCACCCTGCTGCCAATTCTGGGCAAGATCCTGGAACGGGCAATCATCGCCTGCGCCCCCTGCCTACACCGGTCCATTTCCCCGGACCAGCATGGGTTTGTGCGGGGGAGGTAGACAGTATCGGCTATAAACGCTATTCTCGATCGGGCGGCTTCCTCGGCTCACACCTATGTTGAAATTGTCCTATTAGACATATCAGGGGCCTTCGACAACGCCTGGTGGCCCATGACCCTCCTCAAAGTGAAGAACTCGGGCTGCCCGCCAAACATTTACCGTGCTATCTGCAGCTACTTCACGGAGCGCCAAGTTGGGCTAATCGTGGGCCAGCAGGACATCCACAATGGGATGCCCACAGGGATCGGTGCTGGGGCCCGCCCTCTGGAACCTCCTCCTCGACGACCTCCTGCGGCTGCCGATGCCGGAGGGCGTCAGTATGGTAGCATACGCTGACGACGTGACGGTCGTGGTGGAGGCATCGTCCAGGGCTGCGATTGAGTCGAGCGCCTTAGCAGCGCTACGGGTGATTTCCGACTGGGGACTGAGAAATCGACTCAGTTTCTCAGCCGGTAAATCAAAAGCCCTAACAATCAAAGGCAAATTGAAGCGGTCGCCAATCATACGCATGGACGGTGCGTCCATCGCGCACGTGACGTCGGCTCGAATTCTGGGAGTCATCATTGACGAAAATAAATCATACCTGGAGCACGCTAACGCTATAGGCGTGAGGGCCTCGAACTGTTTCGGAAAAGTGTCAAGGATTTCCTCCTCCTCATGGGGGGTGAAATACAAGGCACTTAGAGTCCTATACTTTGGGACGTACACGGCAACAGTCACCTATGCCGCCGCGGTATGGTGGAGGCGTGCCTCAGCGTTCACAGTAAGGAGGGCCCTACTGCGCACCCAGAGATCAGCACTAACACTCCTTACGAAGGCTTACAGGTCGGTCAGCACTTCAGCTCTCCCTGTGCTAGCAGGTGTGCTGCCGGCCGACCTGGAGGTCATACGGGCGGGACGAATCGCGCAGGAGCGCCCGGTGGGTGCCCTGGGTGGGGAGCGCAGAGCTGTTGAGTCGCGCATCATGGGGGAGGTCGTTGCTCGTTGGCAGAGCGAGTGGTCGGCTGTGGATAAGGGTAGGGACCTATATAAGTTTTTTCCGGAGGTCGGTCTCCGGCTGTCATTTGGATGGGTCGAACCGGACTATGCGGTGTCCCAGATCCTGACCGGGCATGGATGCTTTAACGGCCGCCTGCACCGCATGAAGCTTGTGGAGTCAGGGTTTTGCAGCTGCGAAAGTGGTGACGAGGAGACGAGGGACCACGTGCTGTGGGAGTGCCCAATGTACGAGGACATAAGAGACGAAATGCTGCGGGACTGGGAGCGAAAATCCGAAGGACCAGTTCACTACAGTGAACTGGTGAACAGCGAAGAGGGTTTTAGGCGGCTCAAGGTCTTTGCACATCGCTGGCAGCACCGAAGAGCTACCCAGTAAGATTAATCGAAGGAAGAGCCCAGGCGAAAGGTCGCCGTATTTGTGACCGTGACGCCCCAAAAAAGGGGAGAGGTCTCAGGTGGAACAGGGACGAGTTAAGAAATTTGTAGGGAGCCTCAAGAAGCGCAGCCGGGAAAGAGCAAACGCAAGTACGGGCTGTGTCTCCCGTGATTCGGTCCGTTATGCCGCAAGGCGGGAAGGACCATGGGAAGGTTGGAGGGTCCCGGTTACCATACAAACATCTATCGTAGTCGTAACGGGGACTTGAGCCCTAAAAAAGTTCGAAAAATAGTCTAATTACAGAATTTCGATATCGCTAATGGGTTGTGGAGGTCAAATGGTTACTGCACGGAAAATATCAAAGTTCAGCCTCTTCGTAGTTACACCGAAAAGCCGAGCCGGCTTTTCGGTGTACTGAGTTGGAAGAAGGCTCGGAGAATGACCTCTAGTCAGTTGCGAATCACTATTAAACGTCACCTTATGATCGTGTATTTCTTCTCGTCAGTTGTGTTGTGACACTTTCTATATTGATTTACACAGGTAACAGCTTCCCGAATGATAGCGAGGTCGATAGTGTGGTAGCTATCTCATATAGTTGTACATTTCGTACAAGATTCCTTCTAGTTCCTAGTTTGGTTACGCAGAACTATAACCGACCAATTGAGCCTACGTAACGTGGACCTGTCCACGTTGCGTAGGCTCAATTGGTCAGTCTTACAGCTGTCATACAGCAAAACTTAGGTGTGACCACGGAATTGATAAAGGTTGGAAGGGTAATATAGACTTACCTACCTGGCCATCCAAAACTTGCACGCCGGGGACCGCTCTTTCCATAATTTGGTTTGTTTTGACTTTAACTGTAGCGACTGCTATCTGACGCTGGCAAGAAAGCCTGCGTCCGTAAGCACATGCACTGGCTTGTTGTTAAGGTTGGCTTGGTCCCTAAAAATCTTGGTGGGGTCCAGCTTCTACAGCGCCTAGTCGAACCATATTTACAAAATCGTAGCATCTGTTCCACCTTCAGATCTCTCAAATCTTCAATATCCAGTTTGTCCAACCCCAAAAAATCTACGATCTAAGGGTCTACTACCACCCATTGACATATGAGTGAGTTGCCTACATGAATTAGTACAGTGTCATAGATGTGTAATATATATAATTGTATACGAATCAGTTGTAAACATAGGTCTTGCGTATGTTTTTATATAAAAAGATGGAGTCAAGCAGCGACATTAGTCCTGAACGAGATTGAAGCGAGTACCTTTCCAACCTTTCTTATCTACTGCGTGGGAGTAACTGTTTGAATGACGACACATCCATGTTCAGGTCATAAGAAGAGCCATTGTCGTACCGTAGGCGTCGCGAACCTGCCACTTAATATCGCAATATAAATTGGCTATTTAGTACAATAGTGTCGAATTCTACATGGCTTTGTATTGAAAACCAGCCTACGTGAAGCTAAATATAGCTGTAAGACCAGAATTAGTCCTACCGTCATATGTTTGTGCGGAGAAATGTTGTTGTATTCTCGTACGTTTTACTAAAACTCATTCTTCCAATTAACGGGTCTTATTTTTTCACTTTTATAGATTTGACCGAATGAACGGTTGGCTAGCCGATTTTAGAAACACAAATTGCAGCGGTTTTCAAACTCCATCAAAACTCAAATAAATTGATGGTGTCCGAATTGTCGGTAAAGAAAATATTAAAATTAAAAAGTGTAAATTCGGATAAGTGAGACTTTTTTTTGTACGGAAATCTCTCCGACGACCCCTCGCACCCCAGCCAGTAGGGATGATTATGTCGGATTCGAACCAACTAAAACCGCAGGCCGTCTCGGTTCTTTAAACGCCGGGGTGTAATGGCCCTTGGCCTTGGGAACCATGGTTTCCCCGTGTCGCCCCCGGAAAGGTGGGGGGGGGGGTGCACCACGCACCGCCGCCCGCCCCGGCCTGCCTTCGCTTAGGTGGCAGGTGGCTCCACCTGTGCCCTCCAGGCCTGCGCTCATGGAGGACGGAGGTCGTCTAGTGACCGCCGACGCCTGAGTCGCCTTGGATAAGACCCTAGAAATTTGTGTCCCTAACGCCGGCTAGCCAACCGGTGGCGGTGGACCAAAGAACGTTTGATCAACAGAACGTTTACTTTTCCTACAGTAGCCAAATGAATGCGAACCCGTTATATTGCCATTATGTGCAATTCCCTATTCCACTTTTGATCACAAACTTTACAGTAAATAGGTAAAAAGCCAAGTTCGAGACTTCTTTTTTTACTGTTGTTATAATAATTTTCGAACAATTTCATAACTTTTACTCGCAAGTTATTTTAAAGAAGAAAAGTAACAAAAGTGTTCTTTATTATTAAATTTGATACTTTATATGTAGGTGTAAGTAGTCGTAGTAGTTAAGTGCTAGTCGCGGGCAACAGCCAAATTTTATCTAGAGGCAAGATGTGCTGAACCATTCACCTACTTAGTACAAGATGAAATTGTTGGAATTGTTGTTGTTGTTGAATTGTTGACGGCCTCTGTGGCGTAGCGGTAGTGTATTCGACTGCTACGACAGGGGGCGCGGGTTCGATCCCGCTCAGTGCAAATATTTGTATGCATGAATATGTCTATTTGCATTGGTCTGGGTGTTTCTATGTATAATATGTATGTATTTACAAAAAAAAAGTATATAAGTATGTTTATCCGCATTCTGGAACCCATAACACAAGCTAGTTAAACTATGCTTACTTTGGGTCTAGAGAGCGCTGTGTAGAATGTCGTAGAATATTTATTATTTGTTTTATTTAATTTATCCCTCAGCTTAGGTCAGCTGAATAGAAAAGGAGAGAGTGGGTTTTCTGTAGCCTTACCACCGGCACCTTCGTGTCCTTCGCCTATTTTTCGATTTTACCGCCTCCTTATCTCTATAGGTTCAAGCGTAGTACTCGTACTTAAGCAAGCAATATGTTTGTATTGCTTGCTTAAGTACGAGTCCGACATGGGGCGCGGGTTCGATTCCCGCTCAGTGCAAATGTTTGTACCTCCATGATCGGGGCCTGAGGACGGCAGTTGGCCGACTCGTCGTCCTTACAGAAGCAGGCCGTGGCGGAGGCGTGTCGTGGGTGCCCTACACACGCCTACCAACTCACCGAAGCGGGATAAAACCCGACCCCACCAGGCGAGGCCGCGGTGGCGGCCAAAGTCCGCCGGCAACCCTGGGGTTATCCTTTCGAGGGCTTACCGGGGTGCCCGGCAACGGACACTTGGGGAGGACACCGTGCGGTTTTAGTCGAGACACGACATAACCACCCCCGCTGGCCAGCGGGGGGGTAACCGAAGGGATTTCAGCACGTTAAAAAAAAAGCAATATGTTTGTTAGCCATGTGTATAAAAAATCAAAATAGGTACATGGTTTTCATGTCTGTTCCTATCACGTGTATTAACAGTTTTGGCATTCTATCAGCCAATTATGATGTCACTTGATATTCCCACATAATAATGAGATAATATATTATGTAGCATGCAGTGCCATGTTTTTAAATGGTACATTATAATCATTGAGATGTCTGATTTGATGCTTGGATAAGAATTCATTTTCTGTTAATGTTTTTACAAATTAATTCATCACTTCAAGAACATGGTTAATGGTTTTGGATCGTCGTAATTAATATGGGCCCACCCTTGATAAATGAGGAATCATTAAAATAGGACAACATATTCTAGCGATTAGGAGTTTCTCAAATCGTTCCACAAAATAAAAGGAATTTATATTCATCTAAAATTCTTCACCAGACCGGAAATTACATCCGATCTTCAAGTTGTACATATAGTTTTAGTTCATTTAAAGGGGTTGTAGTTCACTAGACCTGCCTTTTTTAAGGTTTAAAAGGACCCATTAACACCAAGAGCCAGTGCCATTGCATGGTCCGTCAATCAGCAAGTGAATCGACTTGTAGGTGAGGTTAGATCTTGGTCGATACAATATACAAAATTACAATAAAATTCATCAATAATAATTTATTTTTAACTCTTATTGTCATTTGTGTGTGGTACTTCAAATCAATAAAGTCATCAATTAAAGTGGGTACATTTTGTAAACGTATCCACTTAGAATCGTGATCAGCGCATCATTACCAGACCATGTCCATCAGTCGCACCCACAAACGATACCTCTCGAACAGCCACTAACAAAAACTACATCAGATAAACGGTTTTTTGTGTTAATTTCATTATAAAACTAACAAGGAAACTATTAAACCATACCGATATTAACCGCTTGTTTCGCTTTGGGGTTCCATCATCTACGTACCAATTTGTTCAACATTATGAGATGAACTGAACCAATTATAATTATTGGCAAAAAAAGTAATTGAGTAATATCTTCTGTGTGTTCTATAATTAAGGTTCTGACTGCCTGTCTGTCAAAAATATTGATGCAATTTGTTTTAGTTTGTGTGTTTTTGACCTTTAATTCGTATAAATAATGTGAAAGAATTTTAAAGCAATTCGATGCAACGACGATTGTTATAACATGGAGGCATAAAGGCGGCCTCTGTGGCGTAGCGGTAGTGCATTCGACTGCTATGACATGGGGCGCGGGTTCGATTACCGCTCAGCGCAAATGTTTGTATGCATTAATATGTCTATTTGCATTGGTCTGGGTGTTTCTATGTATAATATGTATGTATTTACAAAAAAGAAGGTATAAAAGTTTGTTTATCCGCATTCTAGAACCTATAACACAAGCTAGTTAAACTATGCTTACTTTGGGTCTAGAAAGCGCTGCGTGTAGAATATTTTTTTCTACATTATACCCGTAATTTCTTAGTTTTTGAAATTTGACCGATTTGTTGACATACATGATTACTGCTCCGCTCCCTTGAATAGTACCGTGATGATATTTAGCCTATAACCTTCCCCGATAAATGGATTATCAAACACATTTTTTTTTAATTCGAACAAGTAGTTCCTGAGAGAAGCGCGTTCAACCAAACAAATAAAAAACTCTTTAGCTTTATGATATTAAGTATAAGATGTGTAAGAATCTTTAAATATTCGATGCAACGACGATTGTTATAACATGGAGGCATAAATAATGAAGATTCCGTTCTAGACAAATCTATAAATAAAAATTTACCGCCGAAATATATGTAAGCGTATAACTTCCGAACGACTTACACCAAATTGGATAATTCTTATTTTTGTGTTCGTTATTGTCAGTACAAGGTTTGTATGGAAGAAAAATTTAGGAAGGTCCACGGGTAAGGTGTTATCATTGGAGCGAAGTCAGGGCGCGCAGCTAGTTCCGTCTAATAAATTAGCTTTTATTCCTTCAAGTCATCATCTGCAGCATCATACTTTTTATTTATTTATTTTTTTCGTGCGGTAATCCCTTCGGATACCCCTTCAATGAAAAAAGAGAACACGAGTCCCGTCCTAGATCTTCCCTTTTTCCGATCAAAATCCATAGGAAAGTTTAGTATACTAATAACTTAAACATTTTATTGAATTAATGTCGCACGGTAATAAAAAAACAATGTGTAAAAATGATTGTAACATCATTCATTGTTTCCGTAGTTCGCAAGAATTACGCTAGATGGCTCCAGAGCCGTATTATCGGAGAATTTCGAATGTCCTGAACGTGTCTAGGTAGCTCAGTTAGTCAGAGCATCCCCCCTGTGAGAGAATGTTCACGGGTTGAAGTCCCGTCCTATATGTTCTCTTTTTCCGATCAAAATCGATTATACCTTGCAGCCCAGGGTCCGCTTACTACTCCTTCTCTTGGCTTAGCTTATTAGGCTGACGGTCCTGACAGAATTTTCATCGAGTATAGCGTTAGCCTTAACCGCCCACTCTGGTCGGCGTGGGGGTATCAGAGGGGATTTCCGCACGAAAAGAAAAAGGGTAGATTTGGAAAGCTGGCTATTAGTTTTTTTGAGTGTGATTGGTCTACAGCGCTCTGGTTCCTTTAGGCTCCACACGTCTCCGGTTGAATGGAAACGCTCCCTAACAGTTCTAATAGGTGAAGTTTATACTGTTATAATATGCGAGTGTGGGGGGTCCACCAAGACCTTTGGGGCCAATTTAACCTCGCCTGCAAGCCAGTATACCTGCTGATTGAAGGTCGAGGCTCTGGTGCAGGCTTTTCTCTTCAGGTTGGGAGTTAAGACTGAGTTCACTCCCATAAAAACCGTATAAACCAAACCAAAGGATGACAAAAAGTAAGTGGACTCTGGCCTCCGAGGTGGAAGCCTCTTATGCAGCCGAGAACAACACTAAGATGATGATGATAGCTTAGTAGCTTAGTGGTTAAAGAGTCGGCCTTACGTTCGAGAGGTCCCGGGTTCGAATGCTGAATATTACACTACCAACGGGAACGCACTCCTTACACAAGCAATTTAGCTCAGCTGGAAGGGTTAGGAAGAATACCAGTAATTTCGGTTACTAATATTCTTTTAAAAAAAAAGTATGGCTGCCATCTGCAGCGAGAAAATAACAATTTGTAACGATAACCAGCTCCTATCCAAAACGTCCTAGTGGAATATTGCAGCTTTGTATTTAAAAAGCAGCAATATTTCACAAAGACGTTTTGATAATATAATCTTTTTTTACTATTTTTACTTTAACTACTATTCATTTCCCGCTTATTTCTTAAATTTTCGTAAACAAAAGAAATATAATAATAAATATAAAATGTATCAAGACCTACCCCAACAATTTAATAGTTGAACATAGCGGCAGTGTCGCCATCTAGCGGCACACGACCGAACTATCAATCAACAAACCAAAGTAAAAGTGAAATGTTACACTGAGTGCTTCCATGCGGTACCGTTAAGTATGTGGCGGCGTGGTTGTGCAGCATTGGTTGTGACTACCGTTACTATATTCTATGAATTACTTTATGAATTAGAGAAGGAACTATTGTCCTTAAAGCAGAGATTAGACATGCCAGAAATATCGCGTTCCGGTATCAATATAGACATAAATCGCGTTTCGACATTAATAATATTAATATATATTAACAGGATAGTTAAGATCACGATGTATAATGAGAAGATCGCGATAATCAGTGACTTATATGTACCTTTACTAGACTGGCTGTTCAGAATAAAAACCTGGTATAAATATTTGGACGCTACTGTACACAATTTGGCGCCACGTTTTGTTGCTGTCATAGCAACAGACTATATTAAGTTTATTTTATACGATTTTATATGAGATCATCACCTCTGTAAGGGCACCAAAATTATGAATCTATGGTGAGGCGTCCATTACCCCTTTCCCGTTCCTGCTTCCCCCCCCCGGAGTGTGACACACTTTGTGTTCTGAACTGCATTTCTAGTATTCATTCATTCATTCATTGGTGCTTATATTGATACTGTCTAATCCCTACCTTATAGACCAAGAACCTGAATTTGAGGACATATTGCAACGGAAATGGACTCTTAGATGCTACGGACCCTTTCTGACCCGTGGTACACCTATGTGGTTCACCTAGGTGTTCCACGGTTAACTTTTTGTACCCTTGGTTCACCTAATCAGTTAACCATGGGTATTTATTTCGGGACACGTAGAGAGGATGGACGGAAGAATATTGACGGAGCAAATAGGTATGAGGTGAGGGTAATGAGCAACTCAGCAAGGGAGTATATCAATGAGATAGCCTATTACGTAAACGGGCATTTTTTCAAACTCTGGACAGCTATTGAATATTTTTCAAGAGATTAATTCAAAAAACCAACCCTGCTTCCCCAATGGACCGGTATGGACTTTCATGTATAGTAGTAACAATTATTATAACTGCGCTACCAAGTCTGTACAAAACGAATAATAAATTACATACACCTACATAATAAACGCCTGACGCCTATTTATCAATCAATGATGTTTTTTCTTTTATTGTAGTAGCTATTGACAAGTTAGTATCGATAAAAAAGTTGTACTTAATTATTTTTTCATCACCTTCATGGCTCGTTTTTAATGTCTTTTTCCTCAAATTTTCAATAAAATCATTAGGTTCTAATAACCCCATATATACCTACTCTTTGCCTCCTTCCCAAATATACCTAACACGTATATTCTAGCTCTGCTGGAAAATATCTCTTAAAGAAATAAACCTACAGATACTCTTTGTAGGAATTTATTTACTATTATTGTTTGTTTGTGTTTAGTTGTGTGTGTACAGTCACTCTTAAAAGTGGCTCAATACATTTCAATAACCGATTCATACCGTTCATAAAATAATAAACAAAATATATAATAATATGAAACCTGTCCTCTTAAGATTACAAAAATATTTACACATTATTTCGATAATTTACATTCATTGCGCGCAAATTTTATTCTCTTCATCGAGCTCAGTGCAAATATGTATATTTATATTGGGTGTTACTGTGAATAATACCTATGTATTTATTTACAAAACAAAACTATCTAAGAATGTTTATCAGCATTCTAGAACCTATCAGACTTCAAACCTTCAGGATCGGGCCTGATGACGGCAGTCGGCCGACTTATCCTTTCGTGGGCGCACTCTGGGTGGCCCGGTAATGGTTACTTTGGGAAGACACTGTGTGGTTTTAGTCGGTTCGATTCCGACAGACCCATACCATCGTTGGCACTGAAGAGGTGGAGACCGTGAAGATTCACGCACGCAAAAATAAATCCCATGAGACAAGCTCTGCTTAGTTTGGGTTTAGATCGCGTTGTGTAATTTGTCCTAGGATATTTACTTAATAATTTACCCTTTATTATTATTTTTGAGAAACTTTTAACTTAAATGATAGAAAAAAGTTAGAATTTACCTTCTTTCGCGTTTCTTCCTCTTGGATGTACTGGTGCCCTTAATCGTCCGATACAAAGTCATCATCTTGGCCGCCATTTTCACTGACAAACACTGATCACTGAATTAATATTTAAATCTCGAATAATAAATATTAAAAACTTATTCACTAATGATTAATACTGCTATCATTATAATTATTACTAATATTCACTGCACAGCATATATCTGAAAAAAAAAAGAAAATACTTTGTTAGTTTTTGACACCTTTTTATTGATTCAATTAAATTTTTAAGCATTTTGTATGCTTACTTTTTTCTAAAGATTTAGATCGGAAAAACCTTTTTATTGGTTCCATTAGTACCTAATTCATATTGTAAGTATGGAAATCCATCGCTCACTTGTCCTGGTTTGGACACGTAATGCGTACGGACGAAAGTTACGTCTCAAGGAAGGCATTAAGAAATTGAGCTGCATGGTTACAAGGGGAGAGGGAGACCTAAGAGGAGGGTAGAGTGTGTGAAAGATGATATAAACGGGAAGGTGGGTGAACGTTAGATTACTGGAAGCAGAGATGAATGGAAAGCACACATGTTGAGCCGACGCCAAATTCATATGGGATAGGGGCAGGAAGATAGTAATGATGATGATAGTGGCGAAATCAATCTAAAAAATTGTCCAATACAAAGGCCAAACACTCCTCGTCTCAATAGCAGTTGAACACAGTTTTAAACATTTAAGTATTGTGTCAATCGTTATATAAAAGGCGGTCATGGTGGAAAACAACTATTTCGTAAAAAATAATTAAATCATTAAATATAATAAAATAAAATATAATAAATAATAAATTAAATTAAATTATTATTTTTTCCAATTTAATTTATTAGGGAACTATTCTCATCGTACAAATAATAGAAAAAGAGATAGTGTGACGGCCTGTCGACCTGTCAACACGCAAGATTCATAAATTTATTATTTACAAAAACTGTATTTATTACATACATACATATACTCACGCCATTTTCCCTCCGGGGTAGGCAGAGACAACGGCCCGCCATCTGCTACTGTCCTTACATACTTCACGAGCTTTCTTCACTGTCATTAAACCCTTAATGCAATCCCGCAGGTTTCGAGTGCTTTTGTGTTTATTGTGAATGAAAATCATATAAAAGTGAATATTCAAGGTGAGCACGACAAAATCTATAAAAGTAAAAATTCTCTAAATAATCCCCCTCTTTGGTCACCAAATAACTGTGTAGGTACTAAATTTAGGATCGCTCTCGGCACATCCGCAATTTAGGACATGTTAAGAACTATAGCATTGTTTCTTATTCCCTTCGTCAACGATAGTTCTTCGGAACTTATACTCTCCTGGTATATCGAACGTAGAAGGATTTTTTTTTTACGTGCGGAAATCCCTTCGGATACCCACCCGCCGGCCAGCGGAGGTGGTTAAGTCGTGTCTCGACTAAAACCGCACGGTGTCCTCCCCAAGTGTCCGTTGCCGGGCACCCCGGGTAAGCCCGCGAAAGGCTTACCTTCTACGTTCCAGGGGAACGTAGAAGGCTCGTGAAATTTTAATGTAAAGTAATTTCGATTAAAAAATATTAGCGCTGTTTTTTTCTTGCAGACCTGATCATCGAACTGAAAATAACACCACAAGCAATACTGAAGTGATCAATTAAATTAGTATTCACACCTTTATCCTCCACCATCAAGCCACTCAGCGTAGTAATCAAAACATATAAACTTTAGAGTATTACTAGGTTAATTGGGTTTCGGGTCATAAATATTGCTTAACGAAGTTATAGCCCGTGCTACGAGTGTTTCATAACGTCGGTAACTATTTACTTCAAGTTTTTGTAAGAATGTAGTACTATAATATGGTGGATAAAGTTTCCCATACCTGCTGGCCTTCGACGTTGCAGACCTAATATTATAAAATCCATTTATTTCGCAATCGGACCCGAAGATGGCACGAGACTCTTTGTTTACCCTGAACCCTACGGAAGAAATTCTAAGTTTGAAACACGCTACTCACGAAACACGAACGAAAGAGGTGGCATTTAGGTACCAAACTTGTTTCGTGCGAGCCCGCAGTTTCAGATATACGTTACATGGTCCCTGTAACCTTCTGTAGAATGAGTTCAGTTCTTACCAGTATATCACCAGGGGGCTAACGATGACCGCTTATTAGCAATTCAGACCTAAACTGAATAGTTTCGTACTCATGCCATGACGTGCCCATGACATGACGTGACATGCCCGGTAATGGACACTTGGAGAGGACACCGTGTAGTTTTAGTCGGTCCGATTCCGACACGCCCATCCCATCGTTGGCACCGATGGGGTGAAGCCCGTGGGGGTTACCACATGACAAAAAAACTACGTAGTAAGTCGTTCAGTTTGACGTTTCTAATGTCAACAAACGAACCAAACATGAACGCGTTTCAGTTTAAGCATAGCACGGATCATAGCAATTCAGTTTACAAACTGGTATTGAATTGCTCCGAAACTAAACTGCTTATACGTCATCACGGTAAGGCCTATGTACTGAAATTTGTTCCCAATACCTTATAATAAGAGTAAGTATATGTAAACTTCAAGCTATGATGATATCCTATGTTAGCGACCTATATTCATCATCGGCATCATGTTAGCAATGATTCTGGTTGCATCCGATGCTTTCGTCTCTAAGAATTTTCATTTTTTGTTTGGCTATTGCTATCATTATATTTGAACATAGTTATGCGCAAGATCAGATTGTTTACCCTCCACCACCGTAGAGCCTTTTACGAAAGTGTGTGAAGTGTTGTCTTTGCGTATATAGACATAGTCCAGTTAGAAGCGATTCTGAGTGGGCAGTGTCGCAGCCGGTTTAGGTGCACAGAATGGCAGACAGCAGCTTATTCAGTGACGTAAAGTATACCGTATGATATGTCGATGGGGTAAGATTTAACTGTCCCAACTTTTAACCGACCAAAGAAATACTATGAGCAATATGGGGCAAAAATATGTTTATGTTCAATACTTGCTACTGGTCAAGTGCCTGAAGGATTAAGAAATTAGAAGGCGTTACTTCTTAGTTTAGATACACTAGATGTAGAAGGCAAAGGATTTAGTGCTATGGCGTTCATTGGGAGAGGCCTATGTCCATCAGCGGATAGCAATAGGCTAATTACCTCCTTAGTAACACTGAAATATATTGAGCAAAACCTTGGCCCATATATATGATGTTTATTTTATGAAGCGAGACAAATGATGTGCAAAGTTTGTAATGTAACACAGCACGCTGTATAATTAGACTTTTATTTGTTTATACGAACAGTATGACCATGTTTCTACACCTATTAGTACTACAATTAAAGAAAAATAATTGAGCCCTAGTACGTAGCGAAATCGGTTTATTTCGTGAGAGGATACCATTAATGAGCACGATCTACGCTAATCAATTTGATAAGTAAAGTTCACCTTTAAGATACACGCCTCATACTCCGTCTTCACGTGTTTCTATCCTACCCTTTCTCAGAATTTCATCAATTTAGTGTGTGTAATTTTTTCGAAATCAACCGTGACTCAGCGTCATCCTAGCTTTAATTCCACTAGTATTGACAGAGACCGAATGCTTCCACTTGCTAAGATTCTTGCCTACACTTATGCTTTTCTACTTTTATAATCATTTTCATACATGCTTGCCGGTGCGAGTACTCTTGACCTGGTCTTTTTTGGGGCAATCAGACGACATATCGCTTTTACGAAAGAATGTGAAGGAATTCGTGGAATGAACCGGCGTAGTTCGGCCCGCCGGCGCCGTTCTTATACTACCCTATACTGGCACTATTTACGCTGCGACGCCGTGCAGCGCCGCGCGATTCAACGACGAACTAATTAGTCAGTAATTTTACATAATAGATGTATATAATATATATAAAGCTGATTGTATATAAAGCTGATTGGTGGAAAAGAGATTAATTGGTGGAAAGAGTAACTACTTGTAACTGCATATTGTATATATTAGACAGCCAATTTTGATCAATAAACACAGTTCACCCTTGCTCTATCTTTTACTTGGCTACGGTTCCCCATTCCGGTCCAATAATTCAGAGCAGATCCCTGGCGACGGTACGAAGGTTTGAGAGCAGAGGTCGGTCCAAGGAACTCAGCCAGCTGGCATAGAAATTAGGAAGTACATAAAATACGGGTCAGTGACCCCACAGCTGACCACAATATCAGCTGGCTCTCCACACACGTTCGGTTAGGCGAACCAATGCTTACACCGACAAGACTATATATTATATATATATATATATATATATATATATATATATATATATATTGCTATAGGAATATCTGAAAGTGCGCACACTTAGAATAAAACAAAGCTGTCTAATTTACAAGTCACTTGGAGACACAACTGTCTGTAGACAGTCTTGTCTCTAATGTGCGGTAGAGCTAAGGTGTGAAGTTATGACACGCAGTAAATTAACTGCAAAGATATCAAGGAAATGATTATGAACGCACCACTAGACCGCCGCCTGCCGACCGGTTACTTGACCTACTAACCGAACGGCTATCATCTGCATACATTCCATTAATTTGTTTACAAGATTTTCACTTTCAGTAATATTAATTAGTTTTGATCAGATGCAAATACGTGAGATAGTTAACCTAAAGATTTCATTTTCTATATCTTTAAGTATAGAACGGTACTGCTTTCCGCGTCTGCCATAAAAACATCTATGCCATTGATTATGGGTAGATGGAGCCCTAAAAATTCTGAGAAGCTTGTCAAACTAGGTTATAGAGATATTATAGTTTTTTTTTTTTTTTTTAGTTGCGTTATCATCTTAATGTGGTTACCGGTTGCATCCGAGGATTTTACATCGGAGCCCGAGGTCTAACTCCATCTCCTTTTGGTTTGGCTTGTACACTTTTATGGGAGCTACTGCCACCTGTCCCTCCAAAACGCTTCAGGGTGAAAATGTCCAACGGTGTCAAAATGTCCAAAGCCCAAAATGTCCTATTCTCAAAATGTCCAATTCCCAGAATGTCCAATTCTCAAAATGTCCAATTCCCAGAATTTTCCAATCCTTGAGCCAGAATTGATTTGTATAATAACAATATAATTATTATAGTAGTTATTTTGATTCTAACAGTATTTTGTATTTATTGTTTTTCATAAGTATTAATAAAGCGCTGTGATGTGTTATTAAACAAATTTACCACTTTCTCAAAGATTGGACATTCTGGGAATTGGACATTTTGAGAATTGGACATTCTGGGAATTGGACATTTTGAGAATTGGACATTTTGGGATTTGGACATTTTGACACCGTTGGACATTTTGAGAATTGGACATTTTGACCCTGAACGAAGAAACTTGTGCCAGGGCCTCATCCTTCAATCAAACTCGTTCAAACGTGTTCTTACACGTGAGGTTGGTTTGGTCCCCAAAGATCTTGGTGATTGGTTAATCTATTACCGTATATCATTTTACCAAACACTTTAGTGCGAAAGTTTGTATAGGTGTTCGGATGTTCATGCTCGCCGCGCGTCGCAGGCGACTCAGGAGCCGGAGGTCGCTAAGCGACCTCCGTCCTCCATGAGCGCAGGCCTGGGGTTGGCAGGGGAGGCCACCTGTCACCCCAGCAGAAGCAGGCCGGGACGGCGGGGCGACTAGCGCCCCTCCCCCAAACCGGGGCAAGACGGGCACACCGTGGTTCCCAAACCCGAGGGGGGCCATCTCGAAACCGGAGATGGCCCAGGGTCAGTCGGGGTGCGAGGGATATGCTCTATGGGCACCTTACACGTCTTAAGAGGGGGATCGCGTGCGGCTTTAGTCGGTTCAAGCCCGACATAACCGCCCGCGCTAGCCGGCGGAGGGGTATCCGAAGGGATCTACGCACGAAAATAAAAAGGTGTTCGGATGTTTGGATGTTTGTTACTCGATCACGCTTAAACGGCTGGACGGCTCTGGTTGAAATTTAATACAGCGATAAATTATGATGTAGTATTCGAAATCATATACTTTCCCTACACCAAATGTTAGCCTTTGTGTAACACAAAGGGTAAAATTAGGCATACTTTTATCCCTGGAAAAGGTTTCTATGAGTAGCGGGAATAAGCTGTAAATTTCACGCGGGCGAAACCGTAGGTAACAGCTAGTATATATTATTAAAACTAGCAAGGGCTGATCGCTATAGTAACAGTGCACATATATTATAATCTGATTGATAATGTACAGGAACCATAATTACTGATTTTCGATTACATAAGCTTCATTTCGCGTTCGTTTGCAAAATTCATATTTCCGCATCTACGCATCATTGTCCGCATGTAAGTGAATAACGCACATCCGTTCGCATTTCACCTATTAAATATTCATTTATTGCTACCTCATAGAACTAATTTTATTAGCTTACGGTATGCCCGTGTTAATAAAAAGATGTTGAGGTGTGGTGGGTAGTGGCGTCCCTACATACTTGAGGCCCAACTCAACTTATTTTGGTAGTCTGGATTGGAAGATCAGACGACAGTCGCTCTCATAAAAGCTGTAGAAGCCTAATCTAACAGAGGAGTTAGTGGACTGTGGGCTACTAAGTGTAAACTTCGGATACAACTGGGAAATTGTTAAGATGATGATGTAATCTATCTATCTGTCTATCTTCTATCTACTCGTATACAATAATAAAATTGTAAATTAGTCGTGTCTGTACATTGGAGATTAAAAAAAACTTGAGTTATGTTAAATAAACGACTCTGTTTTTGTCTCTTTGTTCGCGATTGACGTAAAAACTACTGAACGGATTCTTGATATTCTATTTTACTTAGAAAGGTCTTGTTCAGACTTAAAATCTGCCGTATGTTTGATTGCAATTGGTTAAGTACAACCGGAGATATGACCAAAAAACCATAAGAGACCTCCGCGCGGGCGGCGCTGCGGGCTTCAGCTAATAGTCAGTTAATCAAAATATTGTACCAAAACAGCAATGTCCTGTTAACTTTTAGAATAGATATAGGCTTTTACAAGTACTAAAAGTACTACAAGTATTACAAGTGTTACAAGTAAGGTTATGCAATATTGTACACTACACACCATAGCCTAAAAATGCTTGCAACACGCACAACTTGTATAAACCATTCATTTCCTTTTTTAAAAATATCATTGTAGTAGTTGCCTAGTCATATTACATCCATATTCGGTTCACCAACGTTAAAGGTAGACAGCAGAAATGTTAAAAGTATTAATTAATATTGACATATAACAAAACAAAGTTACATATTGCATACCGCCTCACTTGTTTCTTTAACAAAAGTTTTTACTATCTTATACGATAGTACGGAACCCTTCGTGTAGGAGTCGGACTCGCGCTATGTTTAAAGCGAAAATAATCGAAAAGCTTAAAGTTTTTACTTGATACTTTGATTTTTTTCGTTTCCAGTACTTACAAATTATATTTTTTTACTAATATATCTACCAAGACGAGTCAAAATAACGCAACTCGATTCGAGGTGGATCGTTCTATTACGAAGCTTCTGATGTCATCTTCCAGCTTCATAATCCGCTCACGTCATCATAATATTGCATTGTCATCTAACTTACACATGTACGCAAAATTTCAGCTCGATCAAACACGAAAGCGGGTCAATTTTGACTTGTAAAGTTTTGATGTTGTTGTTCATACCGAAATGAAACGAATATCAACGGATTGCATTGCGAATATTTACGAATAAAAGGTGCGGTGTGATAGGTGCAATAAGAAATCAACCATTATATGATATTTATTAAACCACAGACGATGAGCCGTGAGATTGTTGAAATGAAAAAGCACTCTATTTTCAATACCTATATAAAATGGTAGAAATGCAGTTATCATCAGCTTGATATTCGCTTGACTCGCCTTAAGAACTGATAACTTATTTACGGTGCAAGCCTATATTTATACTTGCTAGTATTTGGCATTATTTTACATGATAATGTTTTTGATGGTATTATAATGTTTTGGAACATACTACACAGGGTCTAGATTTAACCGAAGTGCATATAAATATATTTAGAAGATACATTTACTTACAATACCCAAACCAATCCGAATATTTACACAGAGCGGGAATCCAACCCGTGACCTACGACGAAACAGCCAAACGCTCTACCGACATGTCACAGAGAGACATAATTTTATTTTCCATTTTATTTCTATTAATTTAGGTAAATAAACAGTAACACAATGCAATATTTGCTCAAAGAAGAATTGTTGTTACATGGGTTATAATTGTGTTACTAACAACATTTACCACATCTTGATAGATTCTGAAACATACCTCCGACAGACGTTTCTCTGCCGAATGAGCCGCTGACATAACTTTACGATTATGAGTTGTTCACCGACAGAACCTTTCAACTACGAACGTTTCGCCGACAGAACGAATAATTCATGAGTGAATCGACGACAGAATCGTTCACCAAATAAGAATTCGTCGACAAACATTATTAAGGCATGGTTTGTCACAAGTAATAACTAAATCTTTAAGGAGGAGAATACAGAATACTAGCTTGCTATCGAAATCCAACTTTTCGGTCTAGTGGTTCCGGCGCTTCACCGGCCGCTGCCGAGGCACGCTCGCTGCGCTCGCTCGGCTCGCGCTCTTTTGGGGTCACAGTTCGAACCTAACCTAACCCAGAAGCGCCGGAACCACTAGTCCGGAAAGTTGGATTTCGATAGCAACCTAGTAGCTTTTTGGTGGCTTTGTAGTCAAATAGTGAAAAGCCATGTCGAACCATCGTAGACAAAACGACCTGACGGCGAATATTCCATAATTGAAAAGTCCTGTCGTCGAAACAAACAAATGCGAACCATTCTGTCGGCGAAACATTCATAGGTGAAACATTCTATCAACGAATCTCTCAAAAACGTAAAGTCCTGTCGGTGATCAGTCCAACGGAGAAACGACTGACGGAGAACTGGGCTAAGACCATCTTGGTAAGGTGGTAATAAAAAAGGGAAGAATAGAAAGAATGGCGTGTATACCGGTGAGCTCTTCCAATTAATTCCATCCTCCCATTTCCTATCTAGAACAACACGCACAGGCTTGAGGTATCTCTTTCATACAGTGCAAGCAATGTTTTATTCCAATTTCTAAGTTGTTATTGCAGGCAAGTGAAGCTAAATAAAAACAGTAATTATTTACCAGTGCGAGTAATAGTCTAAATCAATTGCAACACCACAAGTCATACAGTTACAAAACCTAAAAACAAACATTCCACAAATTTCTTCCATAATTGTTAGAACGTTAGACTTGTGTCGAAACCGACGAGAAGCCGGTCTAACAGATGAACCGGTATTTTTTGACGATGTCATTCGTGGATAAAGCAAATATATCGATTAGTTAGGGTAGTCATTTTGCTACTAGAGTATACAGTATTATCGTTATACGATTGGGTATATTTGGACTTTAGCCTGTCTACGTCACTTACGGGAAAAATTCGTAAAAACATTCTGTAACCCAATTGCAACGATACTAGATTGGTCTAATTATGATTATCAACCATCCAGGGATTTACTCCAATACACGCAATTTATTGAGCCTCAATGTTAAAGTTCATGCATATTCCTACAAAAGTAACCAAGATCCCAAATAAACTTTCATCTCTTTAGGGGTAAAACTTTGCAATACACCCGTAGGTGTGTACATTCTTTCTAACCAAAAGTACCTACTTTTGGTTAGATACACTATATTTCGCTTTTCTAACTTTTAAAATTTTCATCCCTCATTTTAACCCCTTAGTACTGAAATTTCACTACTAAGGGGGTCTAGTGGATGCTTACAGCATAAAAGTCATCAACTACAAAAATTTCAAGTTTACGGTTTCATCTGTTTAGGCGCTGTGTTAATGAATCATTTAGTCAGAACAATTATCTATACAGATCTATATAGATCAACAAACAATAATATTGAAACCAGTACTGGATGACGTCAATCTATCATCGTTCGATTGTACCTAAAGTTACCGTAACATCAATGTTTCACATTAGTTTCAGGCAAACAGCATACACATGTACCACAATGATCATTTTTCTACGGTCTTATTGTTCTAACATAGCCGTGGTGGTGGTTTATGTCCCCTCCCACCATTCAGAATACTTCCATTTTTAATTCAGGAATAGTAAGAGTTCGGGCATGCAATAATTTGTAAGGAGTAGGTCTACCCGTCGTCACCCCAGGAGAACCAGGTCCGAAATGATGGTGCGACGTGTTCCGTACGTGCCTCTGTTAACAGAGGGTGGTTGCCCTTAAATTTTACGGCGAGACCACCTGGTGGTCTAAGTCTGCCAGAATTCCTGGGAAATTCCTTCTTAGGATAAAAAGATCCCTGCTTAAAGACACATGTGGACCGAACACCGTTTGTTGGCTTTAGTCGGTTCGACCCCGATATAACTACCCTTTTTTTTTTTTTTTTTTTTTTTATCGTGCGGAAATCCCTTGTTGGTGAGGTGATGCCCGTTGAGCGCTTCCAAGCATACAAAAAAAGGCTGACAAGTATTATACTAGTTAAATATTTTATGCGCGGTAATCCAATTAATTAGAGATTAGTAAGGATAATTTGGCAAATTAAATGGTATTTATCTGCTTAGTAATGTCTCACACTTCACACTTCACAGGCTCAGTTTAAACACAGTTTCCACAATACTAATTATTATTACAGCGTTAGTCCCGGTTGCATTCAAAGCTGATACTTTTAAGCCCGGGGTCCACTCTCCTCCAAACGCAAGGCACGCCGTTATTCGGCGGTAAAGCGCATCATGGAGGACTGGCTAGAGAGGCGACATGGGAGCCTCTCGTTCCGACTCACACAGATGATCTCGGGGAAGGGGTCCGAAGCGGTTCGAATCCAACATAACCATCCAAACATCGTATACTGGTGGGATTGCCGCATGAGAAATAAAATAAAAAAGGGTTCCACTCTCCTACTTCTGTTTTCCATAATTTGGTTTATCTTGGCTTTTACGAAAACAACCATCATATGACTCCCAACTCCGAGAGGAAAGTCTGCGTAGGAGCCTCTTCCCAGGTACACGGCTTGCAGGTGTGGTTGAATTTTGCCTCGAAGATCTCGCTAGGGCTCCATGCCCCCCTCTTTAACCATTGAATCATTTTATAATAATCTAGATAGTCAGCCAAGAGGACGTGAAGGCCAAGCAGTCTAGAGCCCTGCTGGCGAATTCACTCCGACTTTTTTATTATGACCAGTCCGATACTGGTTCAGCCAATAAAACTTCAAATAAAATTTGCAGTAGAGTGAAGTGAATCGAGTAGAAGTGATCATATTTCTATGATCACTTCTAAATATTACTTAAATCCTATAGAAACGTCATTATCATCTCCACCATGTCTTAATATAACGAATTTACACCACAATTATCAAAATTACAAATTTACTTATTAACCCATATTAACCCTTTCGCAACCGCCTGAATACCCACAGTTTTGCAAGAAAGTGGTACCATGACTCACGAACTTAACCGAACGTAGCCGATCGTTGCCGACACCAGTGACAAAATATTGTTATTACTCAGTTATGCGCAAAGTTTTAGTGGTCCCGCCGATTTTGCGAAATTTATTATGACTTTATTTATCGACTTGAATCGCAGGACATTGTACGAATCTATATTAATATTGAAGCTGACGAGTTTGTTTTTCTGCGCTACTCTCTGGAACTATATGTGCTTTACAAAAAAGCATTTTCGTATTTCATAGCCCAGTTCTTTGATAAGGTTAAAGGTTATGTATCATCACGCTACTACCGTTAAGAGTCGAGCTGCGAGACAAAAATGCCATAAAGATGCGGGCGAATGCCCGACGCGCCGTATTGATATATGGCTTTGTATTTTATACGGAAGATTAAGTTGATAATTTGTAATGCATGGTCATCATCGTTAACGTCTGTATCGACACCTAGGAAGCATATAAGTTTATATTATATGATTTACACATGACTATTAATATAATGAAACTGGCTTTAACATCTGGTGTAATTCACATTTCCATAGATACCGATTTAATGCTCCGAACTACCCTACAGGGATATCATGCGTTAAGTTTTTTATTGCTATGACGTGTTTTACAATAGTATTTGTATGTAGTAAACACTCTAGATTCTTTAAGAAAAAAAACTGTGATGTGCTTCTGAAAAATCACAAGTATCAAGTTATTGCGAGTTCATATTATGAACTCGCAATGTAATGTATGTGCAGTGTAATGTAATGGTAGAGCTTATGAACTTCATAAGCTCTACCATTACAAAAAAAATTAAAAGTCGGTAGTTTAGTGGTCAAGGAATCGGCCTTCCGATTGAGAAAGCCTGGATCCGAATCCTGGCAATTACATTATCGACGTAAACACTGCCTACCCTACTTACCTACACTGAGCGGAAATCAAACCCTCGACCTCTGACTCAGCAGTCGAATGCTCTACCGCCACGTCACAATACCCAAATACCTACATATAGCAGGCCATGAACTTTGTGTTTCTCTACTTCACTTTGCTGAATAGTTACGTTACGTTTACCTGATACCAAAGTCTGTTTCATGTACACTGAGATATCATCGCCATCATCATCTTTCACTTTTAAGTCTGAGGTGCAATTTTCGTTTTTGATTTGTATTCAGCTTTTCTGGGAGCGACTTCCGTCTGACCTCCCAACCCCAAGAGGGAAGACTGCGCCAGAGCCTCGTCCGTTGTTTTGCAGGTGCACCAACTCTGTTCCAAACCCGAGGGGACCATCTCGAAACCGGAGATGGCTCAGGGTCAGTCGGTGTGCGAGGGATATGCTCTATAGGCAACCTTACACCCCGGCGTGTTAAGACCCGAGACGGCGTGCGGTTTTAGTCTGTTCAAGCCCGACATAACCGCCCCCGCTGGCCGGCGGGGGGTGTCCGAAGGGATGTCCGCACGAAAAAAAAAGTGCACCAACTTGCAGGTGAGGTTGGCTTGGGCCTCAAAGAAGTTGATAAGGCAGGCCAACTTATGTACACTGAAGTGTAATTTTCTTTTTCTTTTTTAATAATGGCCTTTGAACTTCAAATAAAACTTATCAAAATTTCGCACTAGAAGTTATTGAACGATTAAAATATCTAAATTTTGGAATCTATATAAAATGAATAAAACGAATAAAAATAAATCGCTAATTTGTTGGCAAGTTCAAAACTTGAGATGTGTTTCACCGTTTTCGATATTTTTTATTTTTATTTTTTTCGTAACGAGGTTTATTTATGAAAGCAAATTTTAGAAAATTCCACACGAATAGGACACCGGGCACGAACATTGCAATGTTTTTTTTTTATGTAGGACGCGTGAATATGAAAATAATCTCGTCTAAATGTAATGTAATTGAAATGAATTGAGGAATGAAGGTCACCATTGCCGATACAAATAATGTTACTTTGGTGGCCCACAGTTTGGCGGCCTAATCAATCTTCAGACTTCTGACTGTAGTTAATTTTTTTTATGAAATATTTTTTACGCATCTTTAAAATCTTAAAATTTGAGAAAAATAATACAAGAGCTATTTTAGAAAAGACTAGCGACCCGCCCCGGCTTCGCACGGGTGCAATGGATGTTATTATACATATGAACCTTCCTCTTCAATCACTCTATCTATTAAAAAAAACCGCATCGAATCCGTTGCGTAGTTTTAAAGAATTAAGCATACATAGGGATATAGGGATAGAGAAAGCGACTTTATTTTATACTACGTAGTGATGTACTATTGTGGTGTTTACACAAGCACAAATAAAATGTAATAACATTTTAAATCACCTATTTTTGATGGAATCCCCTCCTGTTTTTTTCGCCTTTTTTCCATTAAAAGAATATAACTGAAATTACTAGTATTCCCAATGACGCGTTTGCTTATAGAATTTTCTTGTTAAAAGTGAGAGCACAGGTGAGAGTTCGTTAAAGGTGTGGTATTAAAGCATGTATTTATCAATTCAAGACTTTTAGTTATTAATTGTACAGTTTCATCGTAGGTTAAAGGTCAATGCATATGTTAATTATTTCCTAGTATAGACAAAATACTTCCTAATACGTGATACTATGTTAAATACTTGGTAACACAAATAAAAATCACCTAATATTTACATATATTATGTTCCTGTAGTGCGAATTGTTCTCCAGTCTTTAGAACTTTTTGACAAGACATGATTAACTGTAGCAGATGAACTACGAGTATGTTGTTATTTAAATGAAGCTTTGAAGCAATTAGATGTAAACTTTTTCTATAGATTTTGATGATTGAAACCCGTCACCGTCTCTTTTCAGTTTCGCCTCAAAACGCCAGATAGAGCGAGATAAAAGGTTCCGAATATCCAGGATGTATCCAGGTAGCTCAATTGACCCAATAGAAAGGGACTGGTCGCTGGTTCAAGTCCCATCCTGGATGTTGACTTTATCCAATTTTTTTTGTTTTGTTTTTTTTTTTGTTTTTAAAGAATATTAGTAACCGAAATTACTAATATTCCCCCTAACCCCTCCAGCTAAGCTAAATCGCTTGTGTTAGGAGTGGGTTCACTTCGCTAGTGTAATGGCCAGGATTCGAACCCGGGACCTCTCGATCGTAGGATCGACTCCTTAACCACTAAGCTACCGACGCTTCATTAAATTAATTAATTAAATACCTTGTTCTTTTTCTTCTGAGTTTTATAAATATAGTATAGTGTATTGGATTTTCTAAACTGGTATGTCCGTCCCTAATTTCCCTCGTAACTGCTAAACGGCGGGACAGATTTTAATGAATGCTATGACGTTAGATTCATCGTCGATATACATAGGTATTAGTATAAACATTAGATATATATAATATACATATTAGGAGTCTCCCCGTGACTATTGCTGCTGAAAAGTAACCGAAACGTCAGGATCAATGTTAAATATGAAATAACATCAAATAAATTGCGTTTGAATCCGTTAAAAATAGTTTTATTTCAAAATTAATAAGTTTTCAAAAAGTCTGCAGTCAGGTTTTTTCTTCATTTTTGTAATTATTACTTGTTTTACCTGCATAGTGTTTGGCATTGAGCATTATTTGGCATGAATTTAAAATGTAAATATTTTGTCGTACCTAAGTGTTACAATGTGACCAGAATTCTAACATCTGGCCTTTACTATTCTTCCTAGAAATTTCTTCACGGCTTCACTTAAATAAAATAACAAATTTAAATAGAAGCTGTCAATCGAAAAGTATTTAAATTTTATTTTACAAAAAAAGTTGTTAATTTTTTATTTACTTGTAAACGTTATCATAAATACATTATACTTAAAGGTATAGTTGTTGTGATAGCTCTTTAATTATAAATCTTAAGGCTTTCACGGCCGGCGTTGCATGTAGAATATACTGCTTCCGGGCTGTTTGGCCGTAGTCCATCGGAAACTTGTATTCCAGACGTTTCGTCGATCACTGCGGTCGACATCTTCAGTGGTACACGTCGAGACGCCGTCGAGTGCGGAGAACCTTCCTCGGCGGTGAACTCGGTGCGACTGATCCTCGTGACTGATCAAGGACCCTCATGACCCACTATCTTCGGCTGGAGTTTACCGAATCCCCTGCTCATGTGGCTCGGTATACGTGGGCACTACTCAAAGAAGCGTCAAAACCCGCTTTTCGGAACATGAACGAAATTGCCGCCTCGGCCACTTCGACAAGTCAGCGGTTGCGGAAAACACCCAGAAGGATGATAATCATACCATCAAATATCAGTATACGAAGTTTCTAGCCACCACTTCACAATTCTTCCCACGGCTATGTCGAGAAGCCATCGAAATATTCAAGCACCCTCAATAATTTTAATAGAAGAAACGAAGGTTTTCATCTCCAAAAAGATTGGTATCCAGCACTGAGAACCGCGCGTCATCACAATTCAAACATGACGAGGCCGCCACCATCCCCGGTATCCCCCTTTTTTTTTTTTTTTTTTAACGTGCGGAAATCCCTTCGGATACCCCCCCGCCGGCCAGCGGGGGTGGTTATGTCGTGTCTCGACTAAAACCGCACGGTGTCCTCCCCAAGTGTCGTGTCCGTTGCCGGGCACCCCGGGTAAGCCCTCGAAAGGATAACCCCAGGGTTGCCGGCGGACTTTGGCCGCCACCGCGGCCTCACCTGGTGGGGTCGGGTTTTATCCCGCTTCGGTGAGTTGGCAGGCGTGTGTAGGGCACACACGACACGCCTCCACCACGGCCTGCTTCTGTAAGGACGGCGAGACGGCCAACTGCCGTCCTCAGGCCCCGATCATGGAGGTCGGTAGTCCCGGGCGTAGATGAGTCTGCGGCGTCCTCGCCGCAGACTGCGAAAATCGGGGGGCAGGGTTCTCTCCCGCTCCCTCTCCGCCGTCTCTTTCGCGCGCATTACCTGCTCGCAGAAAGAGGCGGCGGCGTGCCACTTGCTCCCGTCGGAGACCACGGCCCTCACCACGGTCTCCAACGAGAGAACGTCCACTCCCAGAACCGCAACGAGATCCCGGCGTTGACTCACCCACGCAGGGCACTCCACCAACGTGTGGAGCGCCGTGTCTTCGCCAGGATCCTCGCAGTGCTGGCACTGTGGCGTTGTCTCCCGGTGGATGCGCCACAGATACTTACCGAAGCACCCGTGTCCGGTAACCATCTGGCACATCCGGTAGGAGAGGTCCCCATGGTCCCTCTCCAACCACTCCTTCATGATCGGTCTCACCGCCGCAATGGTGGATTCCCCCCACCTTGGGTGCTCAAGTCGCACCCTCCATGTCTCCATGAGTTCCTGGCGGAGCAGGGACCGCTGAGCCCTGATTTCTCGGGGCTCCGGCCTATGGCCCCGCTCCAGCGCCTCCTTGCGCCACTGGTACAGCAGCGCAAGGGCTCTCGCTTCCAGGTCCCATGGAGGGGCCCGCGAAGAGCTGCTGGAGTCTCTGGAGTAGAACCCATGGGGGCGCCCTTACCTTGCGGTCAGGGGCAAAATCCGCCCAAGGGCGCCCCTACTGACCCAGAGCCTCCAGCCGGAGCGGCTGGAGGGGATACTGGGCTCCTTGTTCCGGTATCCCCCTTGCTTAGCTTCGACCAATCAGGACCGAGCGCATCGGTTGCGCAGCTCTCAACCAGCGCAGTGATCGACGAAACGTCTGGAATACAAGTTTCCGATGGACCACGGCCAAACAGCCCGGAAGCAGTATATACTACAAGCTCTTTAATTGCTATTTTTTTTTCAAATAATTTTAAGCAATTGATAAATACTTCACAAAATTAAACTAAATTTCAAATCACAAACCAGAAAGAAAATAAAAGATCAGGCTGAATCAGAAATAAAAAAATATTAGTGTGAAGTCACTAATATTTTGTGTCACTAATAATTAACTTTGTTTTCCAAAACGGAACACAATGTTACAAACTCACTAAATCCGATTTTGTGTGACTAAGCCCTTATGTTGTTGACTAAATGGTCCAAACACCTCACATACCTAATGGCAATGACCTCAAATATGGAGATGTTTGTCTCTCCTACCTACCTACCTACCTCTCATACCTATCGAAGTTTAACATAGGACCACGATCGAATGATAAAATGTATTTTCGATCGGGCAATGTTTTATTTAGTTAAGTAAGTTAAATTAAGTTTTATTTAGTTAAGTAAGTTTAATTAAGTTTTAATTTTATTAAATTTAAGTGGGTTAAAACATTAGAGTATATGGGGCTCCACCGAGATCTTCGAGGTACAAGCCAACTTCACTTACTGATTAACAGACGAGGCTCCAGCGTAGGCTTTCTTTTCAGGTTTAGGGGCAGATGGCTGTAGCGCCCGTGAAAGCCAAAATAAGCCTTATTTAGTAATGTAAAGAAGTAAGAGAGTGAACCTAGGACTCCTAGGATGCAACAAGAATTGACGATAATGATGATCAGATGATTGCGTTAAACAGTTAGTATGGTAGCAGTTCAACAAAGTTTTGAATTGGCTATCTTTTTATGATTATTGCGATTATACTCCACTTCAATAATTGATTATAAAGGGCTACGAATCGTTACGCAAACATCCTTTTACAAATCAACCTTCAGAGCGATGCTATAGACTACCCATTTTACGAAGAACTACTCAAAAGGGCGCCACGTCTGCCGAGATGGGTCTTGACTTTTTGGACTCTTAATTACATTCCCGTCATGGATTAAGGATATGACAGCGTTCGTTGAATGCTAAAAGCGACACACATAGTCGGCCTTTAGGGCATTCTTACGTGTAAATATTTCCTAGGAATAAGTTGCCCGACTGGAGGAGCCTCGTATAATACTGTTAGGTAAGCTAACCTTAGTAAGAAAATATAAAATAGCAACATTTTACAGTCAACGACAAAACTAGCTTAACAAATTCTAATTTATTGATCACGTTTTAAACAAACATATAAAGGGGGATGTCAAATTATAATATAGCAAAAAAACCGTCGTTATTTTTAATGACAAATCAAGCTATATTCGTATACTAGCATAACTCAGGAGATTTTTTAGAACATTCTAAAATATTAAAGTACCGTCACGATTTCATATATTTTTTTGCAAACTGCGTAATGGCGAGCATAATGTTACCCGATTCTAAAATGGGCAACAAATTACATATCGGTTATTATTTTGATAGTGTATTTGTATTTGGATTTTGCATTAGCGATTAAAAATCGATACAATACTAATTATTTTATCTCGTAAGATGCAAAATCCCGAAAGGTAGAAAAAAATCGAAAATTAATCATCGGGTATTAACTATCAATTATTTTTACATAATGATTTGGAATTTGAATTATCGATTGAGTAACTAAGAAATAAAATAGAAAATAAAAATAAATGGTTTTTATAGTTATATATGCCTATTTCAATTAAATTTTTAAGCATTTTGTATGCTTACTTTAGATGTTCTCTTTTTCCGATCTAAATCTTTATATTATGCCTATTTTAAAGAATTTCTAATGAGTCGATTAATTGAGAAATGCAAATAATTTATTTTATTAATTGCAACACCGTCATGTAAAAAGTAATTATAAAACAAACTGTCAGAAGATTTTCAAACAACGAATACGGTGCGCTTGCGTTTCACTTTTGTTAATCTTTTAGTAACGAATAAGCATTAAAAATGGACCACGACGAGAACTAAAATATCATATTTGGTACCATCAGTAACATTATGGAGTTCAGTATGTAGTCTGAGTTTTAAAATCATGTTCAGCAGCAGTTAAAATTGATTGTACATGTGTATTTATGTGAAAATTAAAAACGGTATTATTTTCTATACCCGAAGTTTTATTTACAATATTACGTTAGTTATTCAATGGTGGTAGAGTATACTACCATTTTCATACACTTTTTACTGTGAACACCTCATGGCCAAAGTACCTATGGGCAGTGGTCGTCCCCCTTTAACAATCTGGGGGAATATAAAATACGTCACTTATTGGTACGTGTATTCCCATGGAGAAAAAGGTTTGTAAATATTTTAGTGTATACCAACTTTTGTCGTTAACCGTACAATATTTTCACTGGTGAAATCCAGTTTAGTCGAAGCTGATTACTCTTGATGATAGCTTTTTTAGGTTAGACAGACAGGGGACAATAGGCAAATTATGTGTCAAGCACCTTTACGAGCTAAAGCAAATTTACGCTTTCATCACTTCGCCTTCAGAGTAATAAGGTAATATGTGTATATGGCAAATAAATCGCAGTGATCTACGTACGATTTCGTTACTAACGTCTTGTTCAGATTGCATATTCATTGCGTGTGTCCTCTATACTTTTAGCACACATATAATATGTATACTACGGCAGTAGTTAAAATAATAGGAACTAAACACGCGAAATATGAAGCAACACTTTTTAGAAACTTGTCATTTAGGCTGACAATATTTTTGTTTCATTTTAAGGTATAAAATTGGAAATTAGTTGTGTCTGTACAATAAAAATTACTTGTATTATGTTAAATGAATGATTCTGAACGCAAAAATATTGTTTTGGAATTATTGTCTGTTTGTTCGCGATGGATGCAAAAACTACTGAACCGATTGTGATTCAGTTTTTTTATTAGAAAGGTCTTGGTCGTCGATATGACATGAAAAACGATAACCGACCTCCGCGCATGCGGAGCCGCGCGCATCATTTAGTATAGGATATATATTTGTCTGATTTTCGGGAAAGATCTTTTGTGGCTTTTCTCTTTCTTGGTTATCCAATCTAGTCATCCCACTTAAGGGAAAAGTTGAATTATTTTTCCATTATTCTATACCAGGGTGAATAAATGGAATGCAATAATATACTTGTCGAATTTTCCCTCTTATAATAAAAAATAATTTAGAATAAACTACAAATTAGGGTATGTAAAATTTATTTTTTATCACAATTATTGAATTAGTATGTTTTGTCAGTGCAAGTCATCTTTCATCCTTCAAAAAAACCTCGTAAAAACTCTTTTATACCATTTTTGATTACTTTGAAACAGTTCATATTACGGAAATAATTTACCATTACAATTTGAGTAGGTATCCGTACGTAATCACTCTAATTTAAAATTATGAAGAGGAATCCCTTACTTGTAGTAAGCAGTGGGATGACAAAATGTCTATACTTTAACTAAAACACACCATCCTTTGCCAAATATTTGCAAATTGTCAAAGTAAACGTTAACCTTCTAATCAAACACAAAAAAATGTCTAGAAAATTGAATAAACACATTAAAATACTCGGTTGAAATGTCGTATATTACACGGATGGACATATCTTAGTTGCCAACTTTCCAAACAGCTATTACACACTAGTTCATTTAACAAGATTCAGCCATTTGAAAATATTTAAACTAGCTGCCAACATACCGAAGCGGGATAAAACCCGACCCCACCAGTCGAGGCCGCGGTGGCGGCCAAGGTCCGCCGGCAACCCTGGGGTTATCCTTTCGAGCGCTTACCCGGGGTGCCCGGCAAGGGACACTTGGGGAGGACACCGTGCGGTATTAGTCGAGACACGACATAACCACCCCCGCTGGCCAGCGGGCATCCGAAGGGATTTCCGCACGTAAAAAAAAAAAAAAGCTGCATGAAAATAATCAAGTGTCATCAATATTGTGTGAATATTAATAATAATAATAAATAAATATTCTAGGACATATTACACAGCACCATCTAGACCCAAACTAAGCAGACCTTGTCATATGGATTCTAGAATGCGGATAAACATACTTAGATATTTTTTTTTGTAAACAAATAAATATTATACATACAAACACCCAGACTAATGCAAATATACTTATTTGCAATGAGCAGGAAGCGAACCCGCGACCTATGATTTAGCAGTCGAATGCTATACCGCTATGCCATAGAGGTATTATCAATATCCTCAACATATATTGACAGGAGCGCGATATAATACTGACTGCTTAAATGCGCCCTCATACTGTTAAGGAAGGTATCTCCTGTACTGCCCTGGCTTTAATTTTGCTCGCATAGGAATGTTGCGGGCTAGCGTTGAGTCGGCAGCTGACAGTATATAGGTGGAACGATACTTCTACCTACCTCATCAAGGATCTGAAGTGCGGTTAGTAGACTGCTACTAACCCCGAACGGTACTGACCGTTCCTACTCACATCTTCATTATGGTAGAAAGGGCATTTTTAAACTAAGTGCTGCTACTTAGAATTTCCGAACAGAAAACACAATAACTTAACCGATCTGAGACGTGAACATTCGACCTCATGCACAGCAGTCATAATTACTACCGCTACGCCACCGATACAGTCACTCGTAGTAAACTGACTCTGTTAGCAATAGAAATTGAAGGATAAATAAGGCCGGATATTCATGGGTCGAACAACGTAAGCCCAAGTACTGAGCCTTGGGGCACACCAAAATTAATCTTTAACTTACTACTACCAAGATTTCCTATTTTAACTAAGGCGGTAAATGGTTTCCACTTATTCACCACCGGTGGAATAAGTGGAAAAAAAAACCACGGTGCCCTCCTTTTTCTTTTTTCGTACGGAAATCCCCACGCGTTTCCCTATGCACTAAGCGGGATAAGTGGCAAAGGCGGAAAATAGGCGATAATCTAATCAAGCTCTGTATTTCGTTAGAAAACTACTGAACAAATTATTGCAACAATCTACAATCGAAAAATATAGGTAAACTTAATGAGGCTATTAAGAATTTCATGCAATTATGTCATTATGCCGCGGCATCAACGGTATGATTACTAGTAGGTACCGATTTCACCAAGATCCCTGAACCGATTTGCGTAATTTTTATGCGAAATGCCCTTTAAAAGGTTTCGTACGTTGCGTTCAGAAGAATATTCTTACTAGGTTGAATTTGAATTATATTCTACTGATAGTAGAAAATAAAACATCTGTACCTTCGATTAAAAAATCTTTTGTCAAAGACTACATTAATTTGTAGCAACACCGATACTCTGTATGGCGTGGTGATAGAGGTTTGACGGTGAAGTCACAGATCGCGAGTTCGAATCCGGGTTCAGTGTAAATATTTGTTGTATTGATATAAAATATATCGTATTTTCAAAAAAAAAAAAGTATCTAAATATCCGCATTCTACAACTACAACTCAGGACTTACTATACTTAGTTTAGGTATGTGTGTTAATGTCTTAAAATATTTTTATTATTTTTAAATAACTAACATTGCATACGAACCTAATCGATTGAATTTCAGACACACGAGAAAATTCATGTTATTTTACAATTATTGAAAAAAAAAGAAAAATTCATTTATATAAAGAACTGCGTGCTATCGGTACAGTGCAAACCACTCATAGCGGTCACTTTCGATTGTTTGCGCAACGACGCATCTGATTCTGCATCGCGCATCCACAACATTCCAAGGTTCGCTTCATGTCATGTTCTCATTCATCACGAGTAAGTTTTTTACAACTACTATTTTTTGTCTAGTTTACAATGAATTTTTAAGTAATGCGATAATCTCTTATCATCTAATTAGATCGGTACCAAAACTAACCATTCATAAAAATATACCGAAGAATTTCAAACGCCTTCCTTTTGGGAACCAGTTATAAATTACCCCTTGAGATATTACTGTGAATACCAGCGTTTACACAATTTTTAAACAAATTTGAACAAAATTTCTATTGATTTCAAACGTTTGTATTCCGTGATTTACAATTTATTTTACGGATTCACATGCCCGCTACTACAACCAGTGGGTACACCCTATATAGCTCCTTCCCTCTACCTCGCCAAGAAAACGAAGGCGTAATGAGCCCCTTAATGAGCTAAGTATTAAGGTAGGTCCATAAGTTACAAGTATTAACCGTGGTCACAGGCTAACAACGATGCGTTATTTCACCTAAACCTCACAGAAATTATGTAATCCAATCCATCAACGATGTTATAACATTTAAAATAGAACCAATTTCATCACATAACATCACTCGTTTATTTTTTAATGTAAATCATTCACAAACACTTTCTAGAGCAGTATAATGGTACGTGTACTCTATAAAACTACATAATGTAACGCAATATCGATGAAAATGAAACTCTTTTAACATTACACGTAATGAATGCGATCATATTAATGACAGCTTTACTACCTTCTAAAACCACACTTGTAATATTTATTAACTAGCTGTTCCTCACCACCTTTCGCATAGATTCTATACCCAAATGAGCTAAAATAACGTATAGGTACTTATAGGACTAGCCCAGGGTCAGTCGGGGTGCGAGGGATATGCTCTATGGGCAACCTTACACCCCGGCGTCTGAAGACCCGAGACGGCTTGCGGTTTTAGTCGGTTCAAGCCCAACATAACCGCCCCCGCTGGCCGGCCGGGGGGTATCCGAAGGGATTTCCGCACGAAAAAAAAAAAAAGGTACTTATCGGACTTCTAGGACTCGGGGCTGCACACACTGGCGGAGTGCCCGGCGTGGGAGGTTGCCGAGACGGGCCCTCGTAGCAGCCCTCGGAGTGGGAGTCCTCTCGCTCGGCATCCTGCTCAGAGCGATGGTATGGAGCGCGAGTGCGTCGGGCAGCCCGAGTTTGCCTGCGAGCAAGTAATGCTCGAGAAGGAGGCGGCCGAGCGGGTGCAGGAGAGACTCCGGTATCTCCCGATCCAAAGAGCCCGCGAGGCGCGCAGGCGACTCAGACGTCAGAGGTCGCTCAACGAACTCCGTCCTCCATGAGCGCCGGCCTGGGGTGACAGGTGGAGCCGCCTGTCACCCTAGCAGAAGCAGGCCTTGCGCGCCCCCCTCTATTCCGGCGGCAAGACGGGGACACCGTGGTTCCCAAACCCGAGGAGGATCTCGAAGCCAGAGATGGCTTGGGGCAGACGGGATGCGATGGAAATGCCTTTTGGGCCACCTAAAACCCCGGCGTCTGAAGACCTGGCGTGCGGTGTTAGTCGGTTCGAGCCCGATATAACCTCTCCCGCTGGCCGGCGGGAGGGGGGGGAGGTATCCGAGGGGATTTCCGAACGAAAACATAAAAAGGTACTTTTATGTCCTTATACAAGCTAAGATCTATTTATGAGCCGTATTTTAGCCAAATTTATTCAGCGGTTTTTTAGTTACAAGTGTCACATTCATGTGTATGGGGGCCCAAGCCATCATATTTGCTTGAAACAACATTCAACATACAAACATTCTCACTTACGTACACACACGCCCGCACACAAGCACGCATACAAACATGCGCACACATACTCATGCATACATACACACACACATACACATTCACATATAAGCTCACATACTTATCAGTATTGCATGTCTTTATGTTTTTTTTTAATAATATGTTAGGTACTATGTTTAATAATATGTTTACGAGGCCTGGGAGGATAAGCAGGATGCATTAGGTGTTTTCTGCGATCTATCCAGAGCCTTCGATTGCGTCCACCATGATACATTGGTCAGGAAATTAGATTATTACGGAATAAGGAACAAGGCTCTCGACCTTTTGACTTCTTATTTAAACAATAGAATTCAGAGGGTCGATGTGAACGGTACACGTTCGGTGGGATCTTTGATTTCGATGGGCGTTCCACAGGGTTCGATACTTGGACCATTTTTATTTTTAATTTATACAAATGACCTCCCTTACTACGTAAGGGATAAAAATAGTATTGTTTTGTTTGCTGATGATACTTCCTTAATATTTAAAATTAAAAGACAATTAGATAATTATGACGAAGTGAAATAATCTTTGCCTTAATGAAAAAAAAACCAAATGTATTAAATTCACCTTACCTTTTTTTTTTTTTTTATCGTGCGGAAATCCCTTCGGATACCCCCCCGCGTGCCAGCGGGGGCGGTTATGTCGGGCTTGAACCGACTAAAACCGCACGCCGTCTCGGGTCTACAGACGCCGGAGTGTAAGGTTGCCCATAGAGCATATCCCTCGCACCCCGACTGACCCTGGGCCATCTCCGGTTTCGAGATGGCCCCCTCGGGTTTGGGAACCACGGTGTCCCCGTCTTGCCCCGGTTTGGGGGAGGGGCGCTAGTCGGCCTCACCCGCCACCCCCAGGCCTGCGCTCATGGAGGACGGAGGTCGTTAAGCGACCTCCGGCGCCTGAGTTGCCTGCGACGCGCGGCGAGCAAGTTGCGGGCTCGGCGGACCGGGAGAGTTCTAAGTCTCTCCCGGGCGCGCTCCGCCACCTCTTTCGCGAGCATTACATGCTCGCAGAAGGAGGCGGCGGCGGCCCACGCGCTCGCGCTCCGCACCATTGCCGCAATCATGCTGCCGAGCGAGAGGACTCCCACCCCGATGGCTGCCACGAGGTCACGCCTCGGCGCCTCCCACGCCGGGCAGTCCGCCAGCGTGTGCAGCCCTGAGTCCTCGCTCGCGTCGCAGTGATGACACTCAGGCGTTGGCTCCTTCCTGATCCGATGCAGGTGGTCCCCGAAGCACCCCTTCCCTGAGATCACCTGCGTCAGTCGGTAGGAGAGGCTTCCGTGTCGCCTCTCCAGCCAATCCTCCATGATGGGCCTTACCGCCGCTATTGCGGCGTGCCCTGTTTACAGTGGGGATCACATATTGAAAAAATTGCTAGTAGGTTAAGTTCTGCTTCCTACGCTGTGAAAAAGATTAGGACTTTAACAGACATAGATACCGCTAGAATAGTTTATTTCAGTTATTTCCATAGTATTATGAGCTACGGCATTCTCCTTTGGGGTAATGCCGCAGATTTAAATACAATCTTTTTACTGCAAAAGCGGGCGGTGCGGGCAATAAACATTCTAACTGTAGTTTCCCAATATATTTTTGAAAATCTTTTGTATGTTAGAAGAAACATTTCCAATTTTTTAAGGCTTTGTGATATACATAACGTAAATACTAGACATAAAAACAATCTTGTGGTTTGTAATAGTCGACTCCACAAGATTAGTAATTCCTTTCAGGGTAACTGTATACGCTTCTACAACAAGCTTCCTAGTGAAATGAAGAATCTACCTCTTCATAAATTTAAAAGCCAAATTAAAAGTAAACTCTGCCAAAAAGGCTACTATAAAATTCAAGACTATTTAGACGACAAACAAACTTGGATATGAAATGTTTGCTCTCTCTCTATGCTACTCAAATGAAATATTGTACTTAGGTTAAGTAAATATGTTTGTAAATAGACCAAAAAAAAACAGCCCTCTGAGTTTCTTGCCGGAGTCTTCTCAGGACAGGGCCGCGTTTCGAACCGGTGGCCCATTTGCCAAACATTAGTTTTTTTTTATGACGTTTTGTAAGTGCCGTATTAATGGTCTATACAGAATAAATGGTTTTTGACTTTTGACTTTGACTTTGTACCTATATATTGACCATTTTTCATATTATTTTACCATTGTATTTTTAATTCAATAGTTGTACACAGTTGCGATCTATTATTTTATATTTCTTTAATTAATTAACTAAATGGGAGGCAGTCGTTGTCTGTCACACAGTTAACACTAGTACAGACAACGTCGTTTACTCTATCTTAAATTTTTATTTTATAAACTAAGTGTTGCCCGCGATTTCGTACGCGTTAAGTTCGAAATAGATCCAAAGTATGTTTATTTCTGCAGTCTCGATACTAGCACGTAGTATTAAGTTATTTTTGAGGTGATGTGCACTCGTTTTACATTCACAATTCGTTCGAAAGAGATAGAGAAATATGTGACATCAAAATCAATTCTGACCGATTCCTTAATATAATAGCGTGTTGATATTCATTATGATATGTGTATGCGTCTCTAATCAACTATCTTTTATACGTGGGTAACTCTGTAGAATTTAGAGATTTTACATTTTACTGCTCACTACCTTTTAGGTATATCGTGATGAGTCATAATCTGGATTTTGATCAAGTCTTAGTTCTGCTGAACTACAAAATTTCGTAAAGATCTACCTAGTAATAATAAAGTTGTTATCAATAATATTTTAGACCGATTTTGCTCTACTGCTCCTATCATACATATAATAGCGTGTTAATATATAGCGCAGTTTATGACCATACCCTTGCCTTGAAGAATACGTATGCAAAATTTCAGCCAAATCTGTTCAGCGGTTTTCAAGTGATGCTCGGACATCGATAATAAAATGAGACAAATAGACAAACCGACAAACAGACTAAAATACTCAAATTTACATTTTCGGCATCGGTAACGTTCTAAAACACTCATTAATTATTTTTTTGGAAAAATATTCAATGCACAGTTTTAACCTCGTTTCGATTTTATTATATGTATAGAGGTATATATACAGTATATATATATAGGTATATATATATATATATATATATATATATAGTATTTATTAAATTTCTCTTCAGATAGAAAACAAAAGAATAGTAAATAAATAAAAGCTTACCTCGCCTGCTTGTCGGTATACCTACTAATAACGGGAACGGGACCAGGATTTTGCGCAGGCTTTCGTCTCGGAGTTGGGGAGTTTTGACTTTTCGGAGCCATTAGTATCTAACCCCCAGACTCGAAAAGCAAGCCCGCGCCAGAGCCTCGTTCGTTAATTAGCAGGCATTGTATGTTAGAAGAAACATTTCCAATAGTAGTGGCCCATTTGCCAAACATTAGTTTTTTTTTATGACGTTTTGTAAGTGCCGTATTAATGGTCTATACAGAATAAATGGTTTTTGACTTTTGACTTTGACTTTGTACCTTATATATTGACCATTTTTCATATTATTTTACCATTGTATTTTTAATTCAATAGTTGTACACAGTTGCGATCTATTATTTTATATTTCTTTAATTAATTAACTAAATGGGAGGCAGTCGTTGTCTGTCACACAGTTAACACTAGTACAGACAACGTCGTTTACTCTATCTTAAATTTTTATTTTATAAACTAAGTGTTGCCCGCGATTTCGTACGCGTTAAGTTCGAAATAGATCCAAAGTATGTTTATTTCTGCAGTCTCGATACTAGCACGTAGTATTAAGTTATTTTTGAGGTGATGTGCACTCGTTTTACATTCACAATTCGTTCGAAAGAGATAGAGAAATATGTGACATCAAAATCAATTCTGACCGATTCCTTAATATAATAGCGTGTTGATATTCATTATGATATGTGTATGCGTCTCTAATCAACTATCTTTTATACGTGGGTAACTCTGTAGAATTTAGAGATTTTACATTTTACTGCTCACTACCTTTTAGGTATATCGTGATGAGTCATAATCTGGATTTTGATCAAGTCTTAGTTCTGCTGAACTACAAAATTTCGTAAAGATCTACCTAGTAATAATAAAGTTGTTATCAATAATATTTTAGACCGATTTTGCTCTACTGCTCCTATCATACATATAATAGCGTGTTAATATATAGCGCAGTTTATGACCATACCCTTGCCTTGAAGAATACGTATGCAAAATTTCAGCCAAATCTGTTCAGCGGTTTTCAAGTGATGCTCGGACATCGATAATAAAATGAGACAAATAGACAAACCGACAAACAGACTAAAATACTCAAATTTACATTTTCGGCATCGGTAACGTTCTAAAACACTCATTAATTATTTTTTTGGAAAAATATTCAATGCACAGTTTTAACCTCGTTTCGATTTTATTATATGTATAGAGGTATATATACAGTATATATATATAGGTATATATATATATATATATATATATAGTATTTATTAAATTTCTCTTCAGATAGAAAACAAAAGAATAGTAAATAAATAAAAGCTTACCTCGCCTGCTTGTCGGTATACCTACTAATAACGGGAACGGGACCAGGATTTTGCGCAGGCTTTCGTCTCGGAGTTGGGGAGTTTTGACTTTTCGGAGCCATTAGTATCTAACCCCCAGACTCGAAAAGCAAGCCCGCGCCAGAGCCTCGTTCGTTAATTAGCAGGTGCACCGTGTTGCAGGTGAGGTTGGTGCCACTCCTGCATCCGATCCATTCCGACAACCAGACTGCATATTTTCCATTCGAGATTAAATATACAGGCCGGCTATTAGTGAATAGCCTCATACCCATAATACACCGGTATGAGTATATTTATGTGTATGTAATATATAAAATTTCATTTGAAATCTTGGATAGGTATTTATTACTTCCCACGCATGAGTCTTGTTGCATGTCCCTTGCAAAGAGAAATCTTCATCAAAAGCTGATGATGTAAAATGATTGCATCCACACACATATTCATATTATGATCGCGAAATAGTATAGTTACGTCTTCAATAGTAAATAGGAAACAACATATCATACTAGTACAAAATGTACTAAAAAAGGTTGATTTAAAACTAATTTACGCATGAGATATTTTCTTATGAAAAGTGTTATTGAAATAATCATACCAAACACTGTCTGCTTCTTCATGAAATAATTAATTATTATGATAGATCTAGCTATGTCACGCCTCACCCTAGAATAAGGGAGAGGTGGCGAAATAACCCCGGCGTGGCAAGCAGCAGTCGGCCAGGGCATTACGACGATTGGCAGAGGAGCAGCCGTACTATTCGGGCATTGTCAAGCAAGACCGCTCTCTGCATCGTGACCGCCACTGACTTCCCACTAATCCCAAGCCTCCCTAGATGAACTGAGAGGCTTCTTGGGCTCAAACCATTGGCTGAAATAACAACCGGGACTATTTCTGTGGACTGCACCCTCCACATATCGGTAACCTCGTGCGCCAGGTCCAGATATTTGGTTATTATTATTATTATTATTTTCCTTTCTGGTAATTAGTCAACTTAAAATCCACATTTCATTTTGTCTGTTAAGTCCATCTTCATACAAACCGGTCGTCATGAATAATTGGTTAATAGAAATGATACATGCTGGTAAAGAATTTCAAGTCAAGGTAGAGAAAAGAGATGCCGAACCGCTTGTTCCTGAAAGGCTGCACGTGTTGTTCTATATAGAAAAGGAGAGGTTGGGACTAATTGGTAAAGCTCTTCGGAACACTCGCTATTTCGCCGCCTCTACCAGAGGCGGTGAAATACTGCCAAAGAAGCTATATCTCTACGCAACTGCAAAGGCTTTGGGGTGTTGGCAACCTTAGGGCTCCCAATAATGCGGATGACAGAAGATACTACTGCTCCTAGGTGAGAAACCGTCTCACCTTGTTCAGGACTACTGTTTTCGCATTTGTAGAAATACTCCTATTAACATTGCATTGGTTAACAACATCCAATAATTTAAATAGGTTTATTACGTTAATTATCATGAAAGTGTAATCAACGCGGTTGAGATTAAATCATTACGAAGCATGCATGGAGTAAGATTAGTTGATAGAAAGAATAATGCAGATATATGAAAATCGTGTGGCTTGAAATAAGATGTAGTGTCGATAATTCATAAAGGTTTTTTGTTATAAGTTTGGGCACGTCGACTGAAGGAATGCTGAGCGAATAACTAACTAAGTGATGTACTTAAGTCCAATTAAGTAAAATTCAGCCAAGTTTGATCACGGTAACAACTTGGACATAACCTGGACCAACTTTCAGATTCTTTGGATAAGAGTAGGTATATAACGAAAAAGTTGGTTTTCATTTCTTAAACTTTTTAAATGTCCATAACAGAAATATTATATTGTGTTTATATTCACAACAGTTAGTTCATGAACGTCACACATTACGTTCAAAATTAGATAATCGTATGATAATTACTCATGATAATTAGTTATCTAATATTTGATTTAATGATTGAATATCCATTACCTAATAGTGAATGGATGCTTAGCATATGTAGTATAATTAGGACCAAAATATAATAAAAACTACTTTACATCTACGCCCGCGTGAAATACTGATCATTCACATAGGACCCATAGGAATGTTATGCCATATTCCAGACTATGATCTTGCTCTGTCTAAAGATTTAGATCGGAAAAAGAGAACATCTAGAACGGGACTTGAACCCGCGACCAGTCCCTTACAGGGGGAATGCTCTGACCAGCTGAGCTATCTAGACACGTCCCAGATATTCGAAATTCTCCGATACATTAGGTATATACGTCTTAATCTTTAGTCTAAATCTTTAGAAAAAGTAAGCAAATAAAATGCTTAAAAATTTAATTGAATCTTTCTCTGTGCTAAATTTCATCCGATCCGTTCAGCAGTTTTGGCGGATTTGAGTTACAAATATCCATCCATCTAAACTTTCGCATTTATAATATACGAGGATAAACCGACAAAGGTTCGGCTTACTTCGTTTTGTAGAGCATTCTCACTATCAGACAGTGCATGTGTTTATCTACTCCTTAAAAGCTGTAGGCTCTTTTGAGAGTAGTTAAACCGAAATTATACTTCAACTAGGTCTGCAAGGCGAATCGCTGCTTGCAATGTTGAGCTGAGTGAAACAGAGTAGAGAGAGAGAGTGAACAGTGATCATTCCTCCGTGGCAAGTCCGATTTTGAAAATTCTTTTTGAAAGTCACAATTCTGGACGTGCTTTCTGAGCGTGTAAAGTTTGGTCACAGTGTCTCGAGCGGTTATTATGTAATTCCATATGAAATTTTTTAACGGTGATCATTCCTCTGTGGTAGCATTAATTTCAAAATATATCCATAAACCTTCCTTTGATTGACCTCTTTAATCATGCCAAATTTGGTTCTGATTGGATTAGTAGTTTAGGAGGAGACCTGTGACAAAGAAAATCCTGAAGTCTGGTATGAGGATCTTTCGCTCGACTTCGTCTCACTCAGCTCAATTATACTTTAAACACAAACGGTTTCAACACTCAGGTTAACAATCAGTCTGTTGTACGACAGAGAGAAAGTTTCTATATAACCAAAGCACGCCGATCATAAGCGGTTTCTCACTCTGCTTCTCGTTGCCAACCCAAGCACCAGGTACTGTCATCTTCTTGATCGGTACACTCTTGTCAGAGTGGTCGTGGTCGCCACGCAGTTGTAGTAGTGGAGGGGGCAGATTGACCGCGCCTCACGATGCTCCGCCATTTTGCGCTGCGCTCGTTCAAGGACTCGCCCACAAAGGACTTGATTTGATCGGTCCAACGTGTAGGAGACCTCCCGCGCGGTCTAGTGCCTTCCACCTTCCCCTGGATAACTAGACGCTCTATGGACAGGTTATCACGCCTTGTAACGTGGCCAAAGAAAGCTAATATGCGAGACTGTACTGTCGAAAATAAACGCTGCTTTATGCCGAGTTCCTGAAGAATGGAGACATTTGTGCGGAACTCTGTCCATGAAATTCCTAGCATTCTTCTCCAGCACTACATCTCCAGAGCGTTTATTTTTTGTCTCTCCACTTCTCGCAACGTCCACGTTTCAGCAGCGTAAAGAAATATGGGGAAAATGAGTGTTCGCACGAGCCTCGTTTTCGTGGTTTTAGTGATGTTCCTGTTCCGCCATATTTTCTTCATCCTATCCATAGATGTCCTCGTGATAACCATTCGTCGCTTTATCTCATCTATGCATCCACCGTTATGGGTTATCAACGATCCCAAGTATACATAGGATGGAACCACGTCACAGTTCGCGATCTGTGTAACTTCGGGCGAGTTACTGTTGGCGCGATCTACGATCATCATTTTAGTTTTGCTACGATTGATCTTTAATCCAAAATGTAAGCTTGTGCGTTCCATTTTCAGTGACAGTTCCTCCATACGCTGCGCACTGGATGTAAACAGAGTCGTATCATCAGCATAACGTAAATTAGCAATTTTATATCCACCGATAGTCACACCGTCTGCCCAATCCTCTAGAGTTATGCGCATAATCAACTCAGTGTATACATTGAACAGAAGCGGCGATATAATACATCCTTGGCGGACTCCAGCGCTTGGATGAAAATTGCCAGATAGAACGTCTTCCGTACGAACTGATGCTGTGCCATCCTCATAAAGACGTCTCAATAGATGGACAAGATGTTTTGGGGTTCCCATTTCTAGTAAAGTTTTCCACAGAACCGGCCATTTCACCGAGTCAAACGCCTTAGAAAAATCAACAAAACAAATGTAAGTCGGTTTATTGAACTCCCTTGCCTTCTCGATGACCTGGCGTACAAATAGAATCTGTTCCCGAGTGCCTTTCCCTTTCACAAATCCAGCTTGTTCTGGAGCGATCTCACTGGACAAGTACGTCTTTAATCGCTCATTATGTATATGTAAAAATATCTTGCTTGAGTGTGATATAAGTGCAATAAGACGGTAATTGTTACATTTCTTCGTAGAACCTTTTTTGTGAAGGGCGTGAAAACTGTATGCATCCAATCTGAAGGCCATACTCCTGTCTGCCACACTTTGTTACATATTGTGTGGAAAATGTGATATCCGCGTTCACCAAGGACTTTAATTGTTTCGATTGGAATAGCGTCTCTCCCGGTCGCCTTCCTATTTTTGAGGTGTTGAATAGCAGCCTTAACTTCAGACAGGAGTATATCCGGTTCCAACTCTTCATTGTTTGGATCTGTACATGGATGTTGACGTGATTCTGGATCTTGGAATAGAGATCGACAATAATTCTTCCAAGTCTCTGAGATTTGATCTAGCTCAGTTACTACTTGGTTGTTCTCGTCTTCAATGGCCCAGGACTTAGAGGGTAAAGACTTTGTAATAACACGAATTTTGTGGTATAGGTCTCTAGATTCGTGTTTTCCAGCGTGCTTCTCAATCTCTTCACAAATGTTTTGAAGAAAGGTGTTGTGGTCACGCCTACAACATGCTTGAATTTCAGCAAATAGCTTGTTTATTTCTCTTAGGTCAGCTCCTTGTCCTTTTTTCTCGCGCCTCTTTTCAACTAGAGTAAGGGTACCATCTGATATCCAGGTTTGTCGCTTGCGTGTTTCGAATTTCGGCTTGGACTTTGCTACTGCGTCTTGAATTAGATGTTTAGCTTTGTGCCATAACATGTCAGGTGTAGCGTCGTCGTGATTTACTGTCGTCCAGTCTACCCAGTTTTGCTCAATAGCTGCACTCAATTTTAACTTGTCTGTGACTTCAATTCTCTTTTGTTTATTTGGAGTTCTGGCTGCCTTCAGTCTAAGTCTCATCTAGTGACGAGAAGTTCATGGTCTGAACCACAGTCTGCGCTACGCAATGTGTGTGCATTAAGGATAGAGGTACGCCAACGAGATCTAACCAGGATATAATCAACTTGATTACGGGTGGTACCTCCTGGCGATGTCCATGTAAACAGCCTTCGTCGATGATGCTGAAAAAGGCTGTTAGCTATTACAAGACCGTTTTCATCCGCGAACTGCATTAGTCGATCTCCGCGTTCGTTACGTATTCCAAGTCCAAAATTCCCAGGTGACTTACTAATGGCGTGAGAATTGGCTCCAATCTTTGAGTTAAAGTCGCCGATGACCATTAGAAACTCTCTGTTTGATATTTATCCATGGCTTTTTGTAAATTGGCGTAAAAACACTCAACAACTTGTGGCAACGCGGTACTTGTAGGAGCATACACTTGTATTATGTTGAGATTGACAGGCGATGCTTTTAGCTTAATCGTGATAATGCGTTCATCTATAGGCTCGTATCCTAACACACAGTTGTTTAAATGTTTAGGCACAAGAACTGCGACTCCTTGTTCACTAGCGTTATCGTTTCCAGAGAAGTAAACGGCATGGGTGTCGGTAAGAAAATGACCATGATTCCTCCAGTGAGTTTCGCTAAGAACACAGATGTGCACACCACACCTGGTCACCTCCTTTTCCACGATATCAAATTTACCAGGTTTTAACAAACCGCGTACATTCCAAGTACCTATCATCTGGATCTGACGCAACTTTATAGAATTTCCAGTAACATTGTCTCCATGTGAAGCCTGGTCTCCTACTCCAACATAGCCGGTAGTCCATTTCCCACCGCACGCCCCGGACGCGGCGCGGCGCCGGTTGCTAGACGGTTCGCATGGCAATCGTGACTCCTTTGTATTAACTTGCATGACGATAATCCAGGTACTGTACAAAGGTTTTAATCGATATGACAATTAGTTGTTCTTTAGATTCAACTTCCATTTTTTTTAATACTTATAGTACAGAGAATGGCGGTAGAAATTTGATGACACAAATTTGTCACAAAATTCGGCCGGGTGGGTACCACCGTGCACGATTGCGAAAAACCCTCCATAGTAATACAATTTCGGTTTGATTGCATTCAGGGGTCAGCAAGTACATAGCCAGGCAGGGGGATTGTGGTCGCAGCACTAGTGGGACCAGTGGGCGTCACGCAGTGCTGCGACGACAATCCTCTTTTGATAAGGCCGTCAAGCTGAGTGCCACCATTGTTAACATGGTACGTGTATGTAATGGAGACCCTCTTTCCTGAGACTTTACCTTCAGCTTACCATCAGGCGAGGTGAAGTCAAATTGACGAGTCCTAAATATTAAAAAAAAATACCTAAAAAATTGCGTTAATAACCCGGTTTTATGAAGTCAGTGCACAAAAAGTATCGATTCGTGCTTAGAGTTTATAAAACTATGCCTTTACATAAGCCGATTAGCTCAATGGAACTGTAATGTCTTCCTATATGCGATGTGTTACGAGACATGAAGTGTCATAAATCCATAATGAATGAAGTTTATGACTTATGATACCGACAGACTGGATTATTTTAGTTTTATTTATACATCTTTAAAGGATTAGATATGTTCTAACATTCACACTTTGCCAGCTATTTTCAGTCCCAAATAAAGCCAACATGAAATTGGTCCTTGATAAGAGAATATGAAATTTTGATAGATTATACGATAATTTAGACAAAAAAAATATGGCTAAAAAAAATAAGTTGTTTTTTTTGTCCAAGAGAACGGACCCCCATCACAATTCGTTGTACGGGCGAACGATGTTCAGAATCCATATAATTTAAAAGCAAGTTTTTTAAGGAATACGGGTTATTTTTTCTTTGGTTTAAATTAAAGCATAATGATTATAACAATCATAAAATTAATTTTAGTATAAAGACAACTTTTTTCAAAAGCTGTGTGAATAGTTGTGAAAAGCTATCAGAATATATAATTTAATAGTTGCTACGTTATTAATCTGTATATATAAACATGTTAAGTTGGTTTGTGTACGCTTCAAAAACTCAAAAAGTTCTGCATCGATTGAGCTCAAATTTTGACACAATATAGGTACAACCCGCATCAAAGATGATTTTTACCTTTTTTTTTTTTTTTTTTTTTTTTTTTTTTTTTCGTGCGGAAATCCCTTCGGATACCCCCCCGCGTGCCAGCGGGGGCGGTTATGTCGGGCTTGAACCGACTAAAACCGCACGCCGTCTCGGGTCTACAGACGCCGGGGTTTAAGGTTGCCCATAGAGCATATCCCTCGCACCCCGACTGACCCTGGGCCATCTCCGGTTTCGAGATGGCCCCCTCGGGTTTGGGAACCACGGTGTCCCCGTCTTGCCCCGGTTTGGGGGAGGGGCGCTAGTCGCCCCACCGTCCCGGCCTGCTTCTGCTGGGGTGACAGGTGGCCTCACCCGCCACCCCCAGGCCTGCGCTCATGGAGGACGGAGGTCGTATTTTTCACTTTTTTTAGATGGCGCTGGAATCGGGTCATCGGATTTTTTTACAAATGTATGCCATGGCGAAAAGGGACCCGGACCGCTAGTAGGTAACTAGCTGACCCAACAGACGTCTTGCCTATATTATAAATATTGAATTATTTTATGAATATATTTCCGACCGATGCATCTGTTTATGTGTCAGTCAATATTTCAATCGCGCCAATTACAAACGATTGACAGGTATATCAAACGCCATAAGGTTACATTATAAAAGTTATTAGAGTCGTTAAACTTTACAAATTTTCAAAATTTCAATGCAATTTTCGTAACTTTTTCTTAAATAAGAACTTTCTCCTGGCAACAATACACACAATAAAAAAAAGAATTAGCGAAATCGATCCAGTAGTTCACGCGTAATGCTGTGACCAAGGAAAATAGGGATTCATATTTATATATAAAATACGATTAGTAATATTGGAATTAATCTATTTTTCTCATTCTTGTATTAACTTCACTTGTTAAATCGATATCGGATATCGGTATCGATTTAAAACTTTGTAAGTTAGTATAATGCTGAGTATATTATAACGTGTGTTATTATAATTAAGAACCAAAAATAAATCCCTATTGAATCCGTTTAAAAAAGTTTTTTTTATACATTTTGTTGATTGTTTTATTTCTGCTATATAACATGAAATTTTAATATATAATAAGTATTACAAATTGAGACATGTACCACGAATCCGATTCCGTGGTTTGGACCACTGTTGGTGACACGAAACCCATGGAGAAGGGTTTACATTCTACAGTCGGGATACACCAGGGACAGTTCTTAGTCCGTTTCTGTTTAGCGTGATATTACACGTTCTGTCAGCATCAGAAGTTCATATGAATAACCTCCGTGTTTGTTCATGTATGCTGATGATATCGCGCTGGCGGAAGCGAACACGGAACACGGGGGCAGATTGGTGCGACGTGTGGAAATGCACAAGGAGGCGCTTGAGAACGGCGATATAAAGCTCAATGTGGCGAAGACTGAGTGATTGGTCCCATGCCTGTACACATAGGCGAGGACTTGGTCGAGCGCACGGACCAAGTTAAGTACTTGGGATCTGCACTTCATGCCACTGGTGACATCGATTGCGACGTCAAGCCCCGCATCGTCGCTGCATGGGCCAAGTGGCGTGAGATGCTTGGTGTCATCTGTGACCCCGAAATACCGGTTAAGTTGAAGGGGCAGGTCTATAAAACCATAATTAGGTCTGTCCGTTTACACGGCTGTGAAAGTGTGGCCATTGCTAGAGCGACATTAGCAGGAGCTGTGTATCACGGTGTTGTATATGCTGCAATGGATGTGCAAAGTTACGCGTAAAGATCGCTTCAGGAAAATTGTATTCCGTGACATTGCAGATAAAATGCAGGAGTATCAAGTTCGCTGGTGCGACCAAGTTTAACGGCAACCGCCTGACTACGTGGGTAACACATGTCCTGCCATGGCACTACCACCAGGCCCCGGTAGAAGAGGGAGACCCAAGAAGTGCTGGTTTGACGTCGTAAGTGATGACATGCGTGCCAATGGTCTCACTACCATGGATTCCCAAGATCGTGGGAAGCGGAGAAGGTAAAGCGGGAAAGTGAACCCTGGGCTCCAATGTCTAGGATGCAATCGGGACACAACGCTGATGATGATGATGAAGTATATCAAATTTACATAATCGATTCGTGTGGACAAGTCGGATTTTTATTCGAGGTCAAAGTTTATTTAATGTGTTATCGCGAGGATTTGGTAATTGTGGATAGCCGTGAGACATAGGTACTCGTCTGAACACTCAAACACGAAATTTAATATTTGTTTACAACAATAAAATGTAGTGGTGTTGTTATAATATTATAATGCTATTAGGTTAAGGACAACACACTTAGATTATTTTCTTACTTAACGCTTCATATCATAATATGTTACCCCAAAGACGTTACCCCCAAAACTGTTACCCCCCAAGGACATACATATAATGTTGTCTCTTCTTTTCCTTTTGGTTTGACTTATACGGTTTTATGAGAGCGATTGCCGTCTGACCCCAAACTCCAAGCGGAAAGCTGCAGGGTCTACCTCATTCATCAATCAGCAGCGATTTGCAGGTGATGTTCGCCGGGGTCCTGCAGATTTTGGTGGGGCACCAAAAACACCATTAGGTATGAAATTAAGTATCATAATTTTGCAAAACATATACACCCAACCACAAAATTGAAAAAGAAGTTGAATTTAACGATGTAATGAGTATTCGTGGCGTAGCGGTAGTGCGTTCGACTGCTAAGTTGGAGGTCGCGGGTTCGATTCCCGCTCAGTGCAAATACTTCTATGCATGAATATGTCCATTTGCATTTCATTTATTTATTTCGTGAACACAGGTTAATATAGATGTTTACAGGGTGCTTTGGTACATACTATGTTCCGCCGATTGGCATACAAAATAACATGCATATATTAAGTTTATTACAATTTACATTTATTACACATTAAATTTATTATTATTTATATTATTTTATTATTTATATTTACATTTATATATATAGTCAGACAGTTCTTATTTTATGACCAACCACTATCTAAATTTTGGGAATTCAATCAATTCGTATCATAATTTAGAGAATTTAATTTAACGTGAATTTCAAATGTAAAATTTCTTCAAAATAGGGCAGATATAGATAATTTATTAATGTCAATTTTAGGATAGTTATTGATAAGATTCTTAGATGTCAATTAATTAGTAATAATGTCAAGTATGCATTACAATAATATATAAATTATATCAATATGCACAAAGTTACGAATGATAGTTTTAAGTACAATGTCAATTCTATTCAAATTTAAAATGGATGTAACCTATTTACTTATTTTATAGACTGTTGTCTGGGTGTTTCTATGTATAATATGTATATTATGTTAACAGGAAGATGTATCTAAGTATATTTATTCGCATTCCAAAACCCATAACACAAGCTAGTTAAGCTATGCTTACATTGGTTCTAAATAGCACTGAAGAATGTTGTAAAATATTTATTATTATTATTTACTTGTCGTTTGCATACTTTGATAGGCTACTGCCATATTTAACAAGTGTACTTAATTTTCCTGTTTAAAATCTACGAGTAAGATCGGCAACATGAATTTTAACGTTATTACCCCAAAATAAAGTATACTGCAACAAAATTAACATAGCTCTACATTATGTCGACACGATTATTTTATTAAATAAATAAATATTCTACTACATTCTACACAGCGCTTTCTAGACCCAAAGTAGGCATAGTTTAACTAGCTTGTGTTATGGGTTCCAGAATGCGGATAAACATACTTATATACCTTTTTTTTGTAAATACATACATATTATACATAGAAACACCCAGACTAATGCAAATAGACATTCATGCATACACATATTTGCTCTGAGCGGGAATAGAACCCGCGCCCCCTGTCGTAGCAGTCGAATGCACGAGGAGAGGCTGTCGTTATATATAATATATTATAATAATAGTAAGTATCGTGGGGTATTTAGTTATCATAATTGCCTTCCTATGCCCGCGTCAAATAGTGTTACACTTTAAACGACCAGCGCACGGTGTGTGGAACAGAAAGGCTTTTTAAGTGCATTATTTAAACAAATATCTTTCTAAAATTCAGTTTATATTTCAAAGAAACGTGTATGGAAAGTATTTATTTTCATTATCATCTAAACAGTTTTTCAATAAAACCTTTAAAAATTACAAATTATTAGGAGCTACAAAAATATTACCAAAAAATAATTCTTATTATATTAAACTGAAAAAAAAAACTTAGAAATTTCAAAAAACAAGATATTAAACTGAAAAATTAAACAGTCTAAATCACCTAGCATGCTGAACATGGCAATCAGAGTATATTATCAAAATTGCATATTCCATGTAAAAATATTTGAAGCAATAAATGCAATTGTACCGATTCTGCGATTGTTCATCATACGAATGAAGTACATTATCCATATATACATAATTATACTCCCACCGATAGAATACCTAATAATGATAGAATTCTAGGAGCTTTAGAACAAGGGTCCGCTTTCCTTCTTCGATTGTCATTCATGTCCTTCTTAGCAGTATTTTTTTTAAGTCGAAACTGTATCAACCTCCGAGAGTACAAATAAAACTATTTCCATTGCCAGCATCATTATGACAGCGTTAGTCCCGGTTGCATACAAAGCTTGCATTTCGAGCCATGTCCGCTCTTCTACTCTTCCTCTAGATATGGATTATCTTGGATTTTACGGGCGCGACTGCCGTCTGATCCTCCAACTCCGAGAGAAAAACCTGCCCCAGAGCCTCGTCCGTCAATTAGTACGTGTACCAGCTTACAGGTGAGGTTGTCTTTGGCCCGGAATATTTAAGTGAAACCTCATTGCCCTGTACCCCTATATCATGTTGATTTGACGAAAAATAACGGAATAATGATAACTATATCGATTATATCATGCATAAAATATGTATAAGTATATACGTACAAGGGTCATATTTCTTCTTCGCGTTTTTGTTTAATATACGTCTATAGCTAATTAGTCTTAATTCCTGAACCGTGTTGTCATAACAATTCACGAATTAAACGTTTTAGTTAATATTACACAAGTTACCAGTCATACTAAGTAGTAATTATGTTAAAATATGTATAAATTATGTGTTAAATACAGACAATTAAAAGTGGTACAATTACTCAAATAAATAAAGAAATACTTACACATATATATCCAATATGCTAATTTCTTTTTATAATTATATTGGTGTCCGCAAAAAAACTATAAATACAACACTAAATCACCACACTCGTTCACATAACACTCGGAAAATCGATACGAAAATCTCGGAAAAATCACTTCGCTATAATTCAACTGGCACCAATAGTTGCACTTAATACTTTGACCCGTAAGTTGGAATACAGAAGTTAGTATGTTCACACTTTTGGCATGTGAAGCGATGATCGCGATTGATGCGTGTGAGCGGTGTCGTGTGTGCCGCTAGTTTGCGCTTGGGCACCTGCCGCCCACGGGCTTGTAAGTGGGTGACATAGAATTCAGGCAAGCCAACAGGTTAAATTTTCGACGGGTTTAGAAAATTGACGAGTTTAGTTATGGATTAACCGAACCGATTTACATATTTAGGGATTGGGTTAATTAGTGAATATTTTTGCCACTGCGACCTTCCATTTTATTATGACAATATTAAAAATAACATACTGACGGTTAATATTTTAATGACGGTTTTTGAAGTTTTATTTGTCTTTTAATTGACATGCATGCATTTAGACGACCTCTATGGCGTAGCGGTAGAGTGTTCAACTGCTAAGTCGGAGATCGCGAGTTCGATTCTTGCTAAGTGCAAATATTTGTATGCATGAATATATTTATTTACATTGGTCTGGGTGTTTCTATATAAAATATATTGTATTTACAAAAAACAAGAATTACAAGAACCCTTAATATTATGTGCTATGCTTAGTTTAGGTTATGGTCTATATAGCGCTATGTAGTTTGTTGTTGAATATTTTAAATAATCGTAAACACATTAAATTTTTTGTATTTTTTTATTTTTATGCAAGGTACTTTATTTCGCGCTCCCTCAGGCTGTGCAATGATCTTCCTGCTGTGGTTTTACCAAGCGACTACAATAATGGGTTGTTCAAGAAGAAGGTTTTTACAGGGTCGGCAGCGCGAGTGTGACGCCCCTGGTGTTGCACACGTCCATAGGCCGCGGTAACCGCTTCCCATCAGGTGGGCCGTGAGCTTGTCTGCCATTGAGTGGTATAAAAAAAAAAAAGTTTGTAAAATGTTTGAATTCGGCTTGACAATACAGCTCGATTTGAGGTGTTTAGTAGTTAGCGAACGTTGAAAATACACATACTGATTCCAGCCTTAGGTCAGCTGGATGGTATCAAATGAATATATTGACATGCTTTTTTTTTTTTTTTTTTTTTCCGTGCGGAAATCCCTTCGGATACCCCCCGCCGGCCAGCGGCTGGTTATGTCGTGTATCGACTAAAACCGCACGGTGTCCTCCCCAAGTGTCCGTTGCCGGGCACCCCGGGTAAGCCCTCGAAAGGATAATCCCAGGGTTACCGGCGGAACATGCTTACAAAGGTTTAAATCGATACAATTTTGTTCTGGGTGTATTGGGGCCAAACCAACCGCACCTGCTTTCCGGTACACCTGCTGACTGACGGATGATGGTCTGGCACCGGGTTCCTCTCGGAGTTGGGAAGTCAGACGGTAGTCGCTGCCATAAAAGCCACCATTCCAATAAAAAATAATAAGCGGACCCTGGAGTCCAAAGAAGAAACTTTGGACGCTACCATGAAATCGCTTTGAGGATGATTAAAATTGACGATATTAGAAATTCGTTTTCACTTCAAGATGTGACCTTATGTGTTGTGACAAAGCTTATTCAAATATAGCTTATATATAAAAAAAAAAATAAGACTACTTATTTATTGATTTTTATTAATAACTAGCCGACCCGGCAAACTTAATTTTGCCCTAGAACAAGTTATGTTGGTTACCTTATCAGTTGAAGAATTTATTTCGCGAATGTCTCCTTGCATCTCGGCATTAAAGACCCGAGACGGGTTGAGGTCCATTCGAGGTCGATTCGAGTCCGACATAACTACCCCTGGTAGCCGATTGAAGGGGAAGGTAACATAAAAAGACACAGTATTGGCGAAGACAATATCAAAGATCATGAAAATCGGTCCATCTGTTCTTGACTTTATCCCGGCCATCACTAACACGACTTTGTATTATATATTACCTATACACCACAATAAATACGTATTATCTTGACATATCTCTTAAAAACATGCGTTGTACTCTCAGTGACTACCATTGTGACGGGTAAGTGCACATCGTAAACAACAATAATTACACGAAGTGTTCAACTTTCGCTTCTATTCGATTAATTAATTCACTATCACTGGCCACTTAGAAAAAATAAAATACGAGATGCGCTATGATTGCATGTAATTAGATTTCTCTATAACGGACTTTAATACAAGTTATAATTCGATTGCTTTTCATGTGTATATTGATATAGCTTCACAGGGTATGCGCTATGTTGTACGTAATTTGATTACTCTATAACGGACGTTAATACAGGTTATAATTCGATTGCTTTTCGTGTGTTTATTACGTGATAGCTTCACAGGGTGTCTCGAGTTAACCTCACCTGCAAACGGTACACTTGCTGATTGACGAACGAGGGTCTGGTGCAGTCTTTTCTCTCGGGGTTGGGGGGGGTCAGACGGCAGGAGCCCCTGAAAAGCAAGCTTTGGAAGATGATGAGTGTCATGAATGAGATTACACTTCAAAACCGATGTAATTCCACTTCTAACACAAACAGTATAGCTTAGCTAGAGGGACGAAGAAAGTATTAATAATAAAATATGAACCGTGTGAACTTTTATAGGCCTATCCAATTTAAATATATTATATTAAATCGATTTGATTATTCAAATCGATTTAATATAATATATGTACACTTAGTTAATTGGGAAAAAAACAAAATTAATTTGAATAAATATAACTAATTTAAATAAATTTAACTATCATAAACATATGAATAAAAACTCCTAGTCTTTCTTTTTTGGGTATAAAATACAGTGTGATAGATGAGATACGTCGGTGGCCCACAGCGGTAGTGATCACGACAGCTGTGTTTGAGGTATTAGGTTTTAAATTCGGAACAAGCTTTGTTACATAAATTTAAAAAAATATCTAATTTAATTTATTTTTATTCATCAATAGAGTTTCAAGTTTCCTGCAACTTTCGGGTGCTTTAGTATATCTTACTATTATATATATGAAAAAAAATCGAATTAAAGTAGACAAATATCGATTAGATCAAGATTTCTTTTTTGATCATTAAAATTTCAAATTTAGGAAAATACATTAAAACTCAGAAATAACACTGTGATATATAAATTGAAAATATTTTAGATTAGCAACGTGCAATCTTCCCGATTGATTTTTTTATGTTTCTTAATTTCAATCGCTTGACGTACACACAGCAACGGAAATAAGTATACACCTTTATATGTGAAGATGTACGCTAAGGTGTATACTTAAATCCTTGGCCGTGAGTACATAGTAGTGATTACGTCATATGACGTCAGGTAATTCAAAGGTATGTATACCATGATCTCATTAACATTATTGATAATTTTTAAGTAATTTATATTATATATATTTAACTTTATGTGGAAGCATTAACAACAGGGAATCGCTTCTGTAAAAGTCCAGTAAACCATAGTATGGAGGAGTAGGAAAGCGGACTTCGGCTCCACAGTGTAAGCTTCGGAAGCAACCAGGATCAGCGCAGCGTTCGGATAATGGTGAACAACCTTGACAATGAATTTCTACATTGCGTCATCGTTGAATTGCAACTTTCTGCTTATTGAAATTTATATGAAAGCTTCTTGAATACTGATAAGGTAAAACCGGTAATATTTCAACCACCGGGCCGTTGATATTTAACTTTAAAAAAGTATTCTATATATCCGATCCTATCTAGTGCAAAATAGATATATGCAAATCGTATATTTTTTATTCCTTTTTGTAATCTTTACATCTCGTAACAGCGTCACTTATCAAGTCTCTTGACATGCCTCTTCAGTCCTAATATTTCGCTGCTGGCTTTCTATATTGCTCTCTGTCATTAACCTATATGTTTCAATCGGTTAGGTGATTTAGGAGATTAGCGTTTATGCATACAATACGTAGCTTATGTGTTAAGACTATGTTAAGTGCACCTCGTGGTTTTACCCACATTTTCTGAGGGATAAAAGTAACCCTTGTGTTAATTTTGCATATTTATAAGTACCTAAATTATTTATATTCTGAAATTAATTCAAATGCATTGAGTCATTACTTACAATCTAAAGAGACCATACTGCCAACGCACCGCTATTTTTTCCGTGGTTTATTACATCGGAATAAAATGTAACCTGTGTTGATCCTGGACATAACCTATTTCCATTTTGAACCTCTCAAAAACCCCAGTTAATTTATGACTAACAGAAGAAAATAATGCTCTATTATTAGCCATTGAGCAATCCAATAAAAACATATTCGAACATTACAACCACATGTTTAATTAAACAAGTTTAGAAATTTTAATGGCCATAGTAATTTTTATAGTTACTTTTCGCAGTAAAATAAGAAATTGAGCATCTAGTAATGGCATATGTCCCTTTCACCAATCATGTCTAGTTAACATTACATTTGTTTTAGTTGTATAATTTGTCTCGTGGCCTTAGAAGTACGACCTCCCGCCTACAACTGTCTTCTTACCTACAAAGTCAATGTTACAAGTTGTAAGGCGACTGCAATATCTTACACAGTTTTAATTGTTCATTAGAAACCGAGGTACAAAAGTTAATGAATTGGTTTGTTCACATTTGAGTGTAGGTTTTCTATCAATGATAAATTTGTATAAGTAAGCAATTTCTTAATTAGATAGCTTAAACATAATTAATGTTTTGGAAAGTATCACATCAACTAAATATTAAAACACGAATGCCTATATAGTCATAAAACGAACAAAGTAGAAGTAATAATAATAAAAATCTCGGTATGATATAAGATTCTAGCACTTAAGGCATTTCTTTTAAGTAGATTTACTGTCGAATTTTAAAAAATATTCTTCATAGGAGGTCTAGTTATGACCCCCTGAGTCCGAAATGACCACTGGTCAAAAAGTTTATATATTTATATATGTATGTAAATATGTATGTATATATGTATGCATGGTTCCACTTCCCAAAATTTGCGGCACTCTAACGGTCGCATTTTTGCCCCGATCGCTTTCAGACTGCGGTCAAAAATTGCTTGGGTGTAAACCTAGTTTAAGTTCGTGAACGGGTGGATTCCGGCCTAAGGGGACGGTAGGGCCTCACTTTTTGTGAAATCAGTTTTTCCTCAAAATTTCACGTTCCATTGAAAGATATTCGAACCGTTCTAATTTTATCCCATAGTATACATAAATACCAACAACTTTTAATTATAAACCTATAAGATTAAAACTTTAACTAAAAGTGGAGGGGGGAAAAACCAAAATTTTTCGGGAAAAAATCATAACTTCTAACCGGTGAACATTCTTGCTGTCGGAAACATTTTTAACTCGCCTGATGATAAGCTGAAGGTAAAGTCTCAGGAAAGAGGGTCACCATTACATACACGTAACAATTAACTTAAGCTAACAAACGTGACACTCAGCTTGACGGCCTCATCAGAAGAGGACTGTCGTCGCAGCACCGCGTGACACCCACCGGTCCCACTAGTGCTGCGACCACTAGCCCCCTGCCCGGCTATGCACTTGCTGACCCCTGAACGCAATCAAACCGAAATTGGATTACTATGGAGGGTTTTTCGCAATCGTGCACGGTGGTACCTACCCGGCCGAATTGTGTGACAAATTTGTGTCATCAAATTTCTACCACCAGCGTAACATAACATAAACATATGTTATATATGCTGGTGGTAATTTCTACCACCAGCGTATATGTAGTGATAAGCCATTTTTAAGTCTAAAATAAATTTCTGAAAAGTTTTTCGCTAAAAGTTACCGTTTTCGAGAACAAAAAATTAAACATGTTAATAAAATAATATTAATTGCTTCACGAAATTTACCTGTGCGTTCCCCCTGCGGGAACGGATTTTTTTTTTTCATTTCAAATATATAGTTAAAATAAAGTTTCTTTATTTCAATATACCCAGATTCAATTACATGTATGTGAAAAACATACTAATTTTTTTTTAGATATTCTTGCAAAAGTCATGAAAATCGGAAATAAATTTGTGCACATCTATTACCCCACTAAAGAGGCTACCTGGGCAGAGCAAATTACATACAAATAAACATGTAAACCTTTACAGCTTTTTCTTTGGCCGTGTATACATACTTGTGCGAAATAGGCGCCAATTGTCGTTTTTCAGAGGTCAATTTTAGTCGGCAGAGTGTCGAATTACGTTCTTAGCTATATCCAAGAGGAATCGAACGCAATCGAAAGCTCTATTGCTACGTAACAAAGGACGTCAACAAAGGTATCTGGTATTATAACCCTACCTCACCCATCTTACAGTCTCGATTTTATTCCTTGTGAATTCTTTTAATCTCCACTTGAATTTCGTCAGAGACGTTTTCTTCTAATCTAGGATATCACATTCACCCGCAGACATGAGTATGCACACTTATGGCATCAGACCAAAGAAGCCGTCAAGTACCTACTAATTAAAAGGAAAGCTCATTGGGACTCGAACTGGCACTTTCAGCGCCCAGTGACCGTAGCTGCGATTAGCGGAGTATACTTTCGATATAATTGCTTTATAGCCACTTAGACACTGTATAAACGTAATAGACTTTGCTTATTAGAGATCCGTAAACATAACTTCATTAAACTTCATTCCACGCACACTCAAACTGTGGAATGATTTCCCTGCTGTGGCTTTCCCAAGCGACTACAATATGAGGATCTTCAAGAAAGGCATTAGAAGGTTTCTACAGGGGCACCAGCGCGATTGTAACGCCCCTGGTGTTGCACACGTCCATAGGCCACGGTAATTGTGTGGTAAAAAAAAAACTATCTATCAAGAGTGTTTCACATATTATATGAAGACCCGAAGAAATGCGGTTAAAATGATTTTCAGTAGGAATGTGGTTCATATCTCCTTTCTTTGTCGCACGATAAAGAGCTGGTATGCTTCTTCGCCCTCACGTGTTCCCAATATTATCATCAGGCGGGGTGTAGTCTGATTGGCGGACCAAACATTAAACTGTCACATCTGATGAATTCTCATGCAGGTGGGCCAAGGGTGGCCGAGTGTAGCGCTCAGTATTTTCGTTTATTTGATCACCTAGTATGCAGAAACTTTCGGTCACCTAGTATGTTGAAACTTTCGGTCACCTAGTATGCTGAAACTTTCGGTCACCTAGTATGCTGAAACTTTCGGTCACCTGCTGAAAGTGAATGCTGAAAGCAAAGGCTCGGGTAGTGTGGCTCACATTGGGAGATAGATGTCTAGCAGTGAATTGCACTAGACTTAATTATTGATTGGTAGTTATATCACAGTGGGACGACATAGTTCATTTGACTGTGGTTATAGTAGTACTAGCTTTTGCCCGCGGCTTCGCCCACGTGGAATTCTGTTCCCGTTCCCGCTTGTCATGAGAGCATATTCCAGGCTTAAAAATTGGCCTGTGTTATTCCAGACTATAATCTGTCCCTGTACAAAATTTCAGTCAGATACGTTCAGTTATTTTTGCGTGAAAGACTAACTGACATCCATATATCCATACTCACAAACTTTCGTGTTTATAATTGAGAATAGAAATATATATATAATTCTGATCCCATTCCCGCAACCCATGGAAACCTATTCCTGTAATAAAAAGTGGCCTATGTTTTAATCTAGGCTATAATCTATCCCTGTATCAAATTTTAGCCAGATACGTTCAGCCGTTTTTGCATGAAAGAGTAACAAACATTCATATATTCATAAATCCTTATAAACTATCGCGTTTATAATATTAGTAGGATATAGTAAGATTTGGAATGTTACGTATCACTTCTTTAAACCAAACTATTATTGTAAATACAATTTGTAAAATCGTTAAATAATATTTTTTTATATAAATTTCTCTTCTTCCATATAAATCTTTGTCAATAAAGAACTAATTAAGTAAATCGTAAAAAGGTAATTCTGTTACAATCGTCAGAAATCTAGAAGAAGACTTTCTAGAAAGTTCTTGCAACAAAATAAATTTATGGAACAGCTCCTTCCTGTCGTAAAATTATATTTATTGACGGATAGTTTGTAGACAATTCTTTAAAAAAATTCTTCCTTATCTATAATCGTTTTCTATTATGTTCTCTATCTTCAGTTTTATCTATCTCGCAATCTAAACCATTACAAAATTGTAAATTAGCTGTATCTGTACATTGGAGGTATTAAAAAAATAATACTTTAGTTATGTTAAAGCAGCGATTCTGAACACAAAATATTGGTATGGAATTATTCTCTGTCTTTTTCTCTGATCGTTCTCGTAGGATGCAAAAACTGCGGAACGGCTTTTGATCATGTTCTTTCTGTTAGAAAGGTCTTGGTCAGACTTAAAATCTTTCGTATGTTTGATTGCCGGAGATATGGCCAAAAAACGATAACCGACCAATGCGTGGGTGGAGCCGCGTGCATCAGCTAGCGTTATCTATAAATATAGACAACGCATAAAAAAAAATTAAAAAAAGTACAAAATGATTACAAATATTGAAAAATAAATTCATTGCAAATTAAATGCGTACCAGCAGATTGAAGGTGAGACTGGCTTCAGTCCCGTAGATCTTAATGGGCCTTTCAAAGCTACCTCGAGATATCTCGAAAACGGATAAACCGCGGGTAGGTGTAACTAATCGTATACAGACATAAATACCACTACTACATTGCAAAACCATTCCAAGTCGTTATTAAACCTACGTCCAGTTTTTTTGAAGCATTTAAGTAAAAACTTGTGTAGGTCCTTTGATAGTCGGTTAATAGAAAGGCAAGGTTACCGGAATCAAACACAAAGTATATAACCGAGAAGATATACCTAGATATTATGTGTGAAGCGTCGGTGGCTTGGTGGTTAAGAAGTCGACCCTCCGATCGAGAGGCCAGTATTCGAATCCTGGCCATTACACTACCGACGTGAACCCGCGCCTAACACAAGCAATTAAGTTTAGCTAGAGGGGTTAGGAATATTAGTAATTTCGGTTACTAATATTCTTAAAAAAAAGTATTTATGTATGTCTTGCTGCTGCCTACGATTCTGCACGCGTGGAATCCCTTTATCACGAAAAAATGCTATTTACAAAAGTAAAAAGTATTTTATGCTTAATTAAATTAATAGCAATTAGTATGCTTTTTTTTACGTGCGGAAATCCCCTCGGGCTTCACCTCATCAGAGCTAACGTTAAGGTGGGCGTGTCGGAGTCGAAACGACTAAAACCGCACGGTGTTTCGTCACATTGGCCTGTGCGGCCGGGGAACCTGGTGTGCCCTAGAAAGGATATCCCAGAGAGCCCGACTGGCCCCGGCCGCTAGTACTGGTGACCCCGACGTGATGTTAGGGATTGAAATCCCCTCTCCCCTTTTTTTTCGTGCGGGAATCCCTTCGGATACCCCCCCCCCCCGCCGGCCAGCGGGGGCGGTTATGTCGGGCTTGAACCGACTAAAACCGCACGTCGTCTCGGGTCTTAAGACGCCGGGTGTAAGGCCATAGAGCATATCCCTCGCACCCCGACTGACCCTGGGCCATCTCCGGTTTCGAGATGGCCCCCTCGGGTTTGGGAACCACGGTGTCCCCGTCTTGCCCCAGTTTGGGGGAGGGGCGCTAGTCGCCCCACCGTCTATGGAGAAGCGCGCGCGGAAACACAACGCGCCGCCACCCTGGGCCTGCTTCAGGTAAGGTGACGTCTAGCCCCAACCGTCAACCCCAGGCCCGCGCTCATTGAGGACGGAGTTCGTTCTGCGATCTCCGCCGCCCGGTGCTTCTACGGCACGGGAGAGTGCTAGACCTCTCCCGTACCTTTTCAGCCGCCTCTTTTGCGCACATCATTGCCTCGCAGAAGGCGTCAACGTTCCACACACTCTCGCTGCCGACCATGGCCAGCACTAGGGTCTGCAGCGTATGAGGCTTCTTGCTCCGACTGCTGCACTCTGGGCACTCTGCCAGTGTGTGGAGCGGTGTGTCCACGGAGCAGCCCCGACAATGGTGGCATTCGGGCGTTGGCTCCCGGCCTATAGGATGCAGGAACTCACCGAAACAGTCATGTCCGTTGAGTACCTGCATCAGCCGGTAGGAGAGGCTTCCGTGGCGCCTCGCAAGCCACAATCGTGGCGTGCCCTGCGCTTGGTTGCCCAAGTTGTTCTTTCCATCCCTCCATGAGCACCTGGCGGAGCTGGGATCGCCGCCCCTCGATTTTTGTGGGGCAGGCCTCAAATCTCGCTCCAGTGCCTCCTTGCGCCACTGGTACAATGCCGCAAGGGCCCTCGCTTCCAGGTCCCATGGAGGCGTCCCGGCTAGGAGACTCGCCGCCTCAAAAGAGACCGTGCGATATCTTCTTATGATTCTGACAGCTAGCACTCGCAGGGGGGATCGCAGGATTGCGACATTGTTAGCCGTTGCTTACTTTTCCAATAGATTTAGAATAGATTAGATTAGATTTCGGAAAAAAGGGAACTAGATGTTCTCTGTTTCTGATCTGAATCTATTTATAAAGTAGTATAAGTATTTCATGTTCTTCTTTAGATCTATCTTTATACCAAAATTTAACATAATCGGACTAGCGGTCTATGCATGAAAAAGTAACAAATAGACAGGCAACCAGATAGAATTACTTTCGCATTTATAATATAAAACAGCAGCCCGGGTCACGGCTTCGGCTGGAATTAAATTTGGAAAAAACAAGAAATTGGAGCGGCACCTACCCGTTCCAATTAGTTTTGATATGGCGCCATACTTGGGAAGGTCTTAGGCTAAAAAACTAAAATTAAAAGGTATTACAAAAAACAGTTTTAATAATAACACAATATCACAAAAGTAATAATATTAAGACAATCATACTACTACTTCAATGTAAAAGTTAACTCTTTGAACATAAAATAAGGTCTATTTCAAAGTGCACCTAGCTCTGACCGTTAATAGATTCAATCGATACTATACCAGGCGGTGAATGGCAGTTTGTCGTATTAGTAACGGGTTCGATGCCTTATTAGGATTGCGACCGCTTGACACCGGTGTATACGTAGGTACCTAGTATATGATATACACATGATATATTATTATTATATTACTTACCGATATTCTATACAAAAAACTATTAATTAATATCAAAAACCCTTACTACCCTAAAAAGACCCGAAACAAGTTTGATAGCAGGTGGGACCCATTAATTTTCTTAACTACTCTAAACTTGTTTCGATCTTATTAGAACAGTCGGATTTTTTGATTTTTTTAATTAATAATTTTATTGTGTACTTTTTAGTTAAAATTGTTATCTTCAGATGACAAATTAAAAGAAATTTTATTTTTTATTTTTTTATGTAAACTTTTAGAGCTAAAGGTTGTACAATACAAGGGCCACAGGGCCATTCCGTCCTTTTCCGTGCATCTAAAAACCCCTGGAGGCCGCTCTCCCACTCCTCCCTTTACGAGAGCGACTGTCGCCTTATCCCTAACCCCGACAGGAAAACCTGCGCTAGAGCAATGTGAGTCAATCAGCTGATGTCATCTATTAATAGGATATAAATGCAGATAATTTGCACAGAAATGAAATCTTTCCAAGACACAAACATGTACGAATGATCACTTTCACTGACTAACCATTATCCATATCTTCGACACGCAAACGTCTTGTAAGGAATATCCATCGTCATGGTATTTCAAACTTTAAACTTCTGTACTAAAGTTGAATATGAATTCGCAAGTTCATTAGAGAAGAACGAAGTATCTCGGAAGTCGGTAATTAGTTCAGATCTAAAATGTGTTACTGTAACACGTTTGTTTGGTATTTCCATAAATCTGGCACGAGATTCGCTTTTTAAGTTGTTACTAGCTATTGCCCGCGGCTTCAATCGCGTGGAATACTCATCCCGTGCCTGCTACCCATGGACCCTATTCCACCACCACAACCTATATAAGATAGACAATTTCACCATACATCATTTTATTTTATCATTATCTCATTTCATTAAATCTCAAAGGGTTTAGGCAGCGTTTTTATTGAGAGCTCCCAGACGGCTTTTTTTCCAACACCTCCAATAAATATAAATATAATTTAGCCAATGTATACAAAATCTTGACAAATTATATACTAACACCTTCCTCGAAAACCACTCTATCCATTGGTGAAAACAGAATCTTATCTTTTATCGCGGAAAGACAGACGCAGCGGAAGACTTTGTTTTATAATATTTAGTGACTCGTTAGATGCCATGGGTCGCTCAAGCCAACTAAACCGGCCAAGCGCCAGTCGGACTCGCGCGCGAAGGGTACCATTATCTATGCCTATTATCTATGTATTAATTATTTATGTTTGAAGTGAATATATAACTAAATATTCTGCGAATATTCTAAGCGTCTGCCGTTATTAATACTGAGCAAAAAACGGCAAATAATCACGTTGGTTGTATGGGGTCCCCCTTCGAATATGTATTTTATACTGTTTTTAGTATTTGTTGTTATAGCGGCAACAGAAATAAATCATCACGAAGCGTCGGTACCTCAGTGCAGCTTCGGTAGCTTAGTGGTTAAGGAGAAGCCCCTACGATCGAGAGGTCTCGGGTTCGAATCCTGGCCATTACACTAGTGACGTGAACCCACTCCTAATACGACCCAAATACCTGATTTAGCTATGCTTAGATTGGATCTAGATAGTGCTGTGTAGAATGGTCTAGAATATTCTAGAATATTTGTTATTACTATTTTTTATGACTTAATGGTGGCCAAGCCTTCGGGAATATAATTATATGTATATATTCTTTTTTTATTGTGCGGATATCCCTTCGGATACCCCCCCACCGGCCAGCGGGGGCGGTTATGTCGGGCTTGAACCGACTAAAACCGCACGCCGTCTCATGTTTACAGACGCCGGGGTGTAAGGTTACCCATAGAGCATATCCCTCGCACTCCGACTGACCCTGGGCCATTCGCAGTGTCCCCTCTGATAACAGCAGAGGGGTACCTGGAGCGACCATCCCCCCGTGGGCCTTGCAGGCCCGCCATACCCCGACCCCCTCGTGCAATGGGGTCAGCTGGCCCTGAAAAGGGCCGGTTGGTCAGACTCTTGGCCGTTGACGTTGATGCCAGCTACTCCAGAGGAGCAATCAATGATGCGTCATCGCCCACGTTGCCCAGGGTTCACTAAACTTGGAGGTGATCCAACCAGTCGCACCCCAATATAATTATACCTAACAATTAACAAACATAAAGTACTCCATGATTGAAGTAAAACAATTTATTTGTTAACCACACAAATAATAATTTATACCATGGTGCAGATCCGCCGAAACAGTGGCATTTGACGACGACGGACGATTATACGATCAAGATATTTTCAAGTACAGTCAGCTTCAAAACTAGATGATGATTTCATAGATTTTAATATAAAAAAGCGGCCAAGTGCGAGTCGGACTCGCCCGTTAAAGGTTCCGTAGTAGCAAGTAACATAAAAATTTAATTTTTTAATTTTTATTTTTGAGTTTATTGAATGAAAGGTAAATTACGGTTTACGATTTAAGACGTATTAAAAAAAACTACTTACTAGATCTCGTTCAATCCAAATTTCGTTGGAAGTTTACAAGGTAATGTACATCATGAATTTTTTTTTTAGCTTTATCATTCTCTTATTTTAGAAGATACCACTTTGGGAGTGTCTCTCGCGCAAACTATTCAGTTTAAAAAAAATGATATTAGAAACCTCAATATCATTTTTGCGTAAAAATCTTAATGCGATTCACAAAATACACCTACTTACCAAGTTTCAACAGCATAGTTCTTATAGTTTCGGAAAAAGTGGCTGTAACATACGGACGGACAGACAGACAGACATGACGAATCTATAAGGGTTCCGTTTTTTGCCATTTGGCAACGGAACCCTAAAAATGGAAAGTAATTATTAATTCCATTTTAATCAGAATTTAAAAAAACAATTTAATAGAGCCCACTAAGTCGTTAAACAGCATTTTAACTAAGAAATATACATTACTATGCTCAAAAACTATGTTTTTTAAATCTTAAGGTGATCAACTACTTTTAACGCTGACTATACAACTATAGATAATACGAACATCTTAATTAACTAATAATTTACATTCAGGACTTAATAATGATTTTTATAAATGTACAACCTTCCTAACATCTTCATTAAGAATAAGATCTCCACCCATTCAGACTTCACCGAGTGAACTGATCGGTAAATAACTAATTATAATTAATTAACCAAAATCTGTCAAACCAGATATGGTAACCAAATAAATATTAATCAATCAAAAATTCCTTCACGTTGTGTCAATCAAAATTTAATTTATTTAGATAAACAACATGGCACCATTTTTATGTATGGTCGCCAAACGAGTACGCTAATACTGACAACTGGTAATTACATAGGTACATACAGATTGCAAGGACATCTCATTATATATACATATTATTTGAGCATAAGGCTAGTGAAAAGCGAAAGCGAAGCTATAAAATTTTCTAAAATCGTAAGTTTTTGATTCACCAAAATTGCTACACGTTAACTCCATACTAAAATATATTTTTCATTTTAAAATAATTATTATTTTGCTCATTTTAATAAACTTTTATTTACCTAGTTAATTCAAATTTTAATTTAATTTAATTTAAGTTTACTGAGAAGAAAATTATGTTTATTAAAAAAAAAATCTTATATTTTTGTCACAATTTAGAACATAAGATAACTTCACGCCTGTATCCCCGAAGGGGAAGGCAGACGTGTATTACACACCCAACTATATAATTTTAAACATTATAAAGCTGAAGAGTTTGTTTGTTTGAATGCGCTAATCTCAGGAACTACTGGTTCGAATTGAAAAAATATTTTTGTGTTGTATAGCCTATTTATCGAGTAAGACTATAGTCTATATATATCTTCATGCTACTATCCAGGGGAGCAGAGCAGTCATTATAATATATCAACATTATTAACATATCGGGCAAATTTCCATACATTATAATTGTAAAACTAATAAATTACAGGCATGTAGGTATGGGTTAAATAGGTGCCACGAGGCATCATTGTATGTCACGGGCGGAGCCGCAGGGCACAACTAGTTCTGAAGTATAATAATAATCTCACAATAGTATGTATAGCATCGCGCTGGAATATCATCCTTTTGATTAGAATCCAAATGCTTTTTAGGAAACTTGAATGACCTGATGTACGCTCTAAATGAGCAAATGGGCTTGACTTAGAATTTATCATTGAATGTTTTTACTAAGACTCGTTTAAACATCTTTAAAAGGCCGGCCATATCTGGTATAAAGAGATCCCGTTTATATAAAGAAACATTATTTACATACTAAAACAAGCCTAAAACATTATAAAGTTGAGAAGCTAATAATTTATGTTCGTACAATACTCAGATGTGACAGCTATTTATTGAGTTTATAGGTTGCTTGTGAGGCCTACAAATGTAATACGTATAAAACCACACAGATTACAAAAATAATGACTCATGGGCATCCGAATGTGCTTATCTATTTGCCTGTTTGTTCGCGATGGACACAAATACTACTGACCGGATTTTGATGAGGCTTTTTCTCTTAGGTCTTGGTTAGGTTAGGTTACCTAGGCAGTCCACACGTTGGTGGAGTGCCCTGCGTGGGCGAGTCAACGCCGGGATCTCGTTGCGGTCCTGGGCGTGGACGTTCTCTCGTTGGAGACCATGGTGAGGGCCGTGGTCTCCGACGGGAGCAAGTGGCACGCCGCCGCCTCTTTCTACGAGCAGATTAGACGACGGAGAGGGAGCGGGAGATAACCCTGCCCCCCGAGTTCCGCAGTCTGCGGCGAGGACGCCGCAGACTCGTCTACGCCCGGGACCATACCAACCTCCATGATCGGGGCCTGAGGACGGCAGTTGGCCGACTCGCCGTCCTTACAGAAGCAGGCGTTGGCGGAGGTGTGTCGTGTTTGTCCTACACACGCCTGCCTACTCACCGACGCGGGATAAAACCCGACCCCACCAGGCGAGGCCGCGCTGGCGGCCAAGATCCTCCGGTAACCCTGGGGTTATCCTTTCGAGGGGTATCCGAAAGGATTTCCACACGTTATAAAAAAGGTCTTGGTAAGGCTTTAAATCTGCCGAATATTTGATTTCAGTTGGTTAAGTAGACCTTTAGATAAGAACAAAAACGATAACCGACTTCCGAGCGGGTGGAGCCGCGGGTATCAGCTAGTACTATTATAAAATTGTGAATTAGTTCTGCCTGTAACATAACGTAACGTAACGTAACGTAACGTAACGTAACGTAACGTAACGTAACGTAACGTAACGTAACGTAACGTAACGTAACGTACCATAACGTACCATAACGTAACATAACGTAACATAACGTAACATAACGTAACATAACGTAACGTAACATAACGTAACATAACGTAACATAACGTAACATAACATAACGTAACGTAACGTAACGTAACGTAACGTAACGTAACATAACGTAACATAACGTAACATAACGTAACATAACGTAACATAACGTAACATAACGTAACATAACGTAACATAACGTAACATAACGTAACATAACATAACATAACATAACATAACATAACATAACATAACATAACATAACATAACATAACATAACATAACATAACATAACATAACATAACATAACATAACATAACATAACATAACATAACATAACATAACATAACATAACATAACATAACATAACATAACATAACATAACATAACATAACATAACATAACATAACATAACATAACATAACATAACATAACATAACATAACATAACATAACATAACATAACATAACATAACATAACATAACATAACATAACATAACATAACATAACATAACATAACATAACATAACATAACATAACATAACATAACATAACATAACATAACATAACATAACATAACATAACATAACATAACATAACATAACATAACATAACATAACATAACATAACATAACATAACATAACATAACATAACAAAACATTCCCAAGTTATGTTAAGGTCCCAATGAGCCTATTGCCATCTACCGGGCACATTATTAAGCGAGCGATAATTAACATTTATTAATGCACACATAATTACGAAAAGTCAGAGGTGTGTGCCCGGGGCGACTGGAGATCCAACTCGAGACCTCGTCTCAGCAGTCCGTTACGTACGCCACTGGGCTATCGCCGCCGAAATAAAAAGAAAATTCGGTAATGCTAAATGAACGATTCTGAACAGAATAATTTACATAATCATCATATCAAATGTAGAAAGTCCGCTGCTGAACATAGGCCTCCCCCATAGACTTCCATTTTGACGACCGGTCAAGCGGTAGCGGCCTGCATCCACCGTGACCCAAAATGACGATGGACAGAGGAGTACGGCCCCTAGACATTGCCCAGGGGCTCCAGCTGCAAGACTGACGTGGTCGGGTGACGGTCGAGCACTGAAGTCAGGGGTGCTAAGAATCTCCGGGCGAGATGCTACCGTCTAACGACCTCAGGCAATTTACATAATAATTAACATAAATTAAAATCCCCCGGCAAAAAATATTTTTAGCTAAAAACTATCTCGATCATATCGGTTTTCGAACAAAAGAATCCGCATTAAAATCGGTTCATCCAATCGGGCGCTACAATGCCACAGACAGATACACACAGACACGTCAAACTTTTAGTTACATTAAGTTGTTTTTACGTCGGAGCTTAAAAATATACATTTTGGAATTCTTGTCTGTTTGTTCGCGATGGATGGAAAAACTACTGAACGAATTTTAATGTGTTTCTTTTTTCAGTTAGAAAAGACCGAAACAGACTTAACAGGTAAATAAAAAAAATGTATTTTATATTTTTAAAAAGCGTGGGGTGCATGGGTCAATATATATAAATATTTTATTGAGAGACATGAGTAGAGTGATTATCATTTTGATAATTTCTTAAAAAGCACCGCACGCTTTTTTTTTTAAATAAAATACATTTTTTTTATTTACACTATTAATAATTTATATTTATTGAAATTTTTAACACTATTCTTAATTTAAATTAACTAAAACTAATTTTCTATCTTTTTAGTTCGGTTTTCTATAAAAAGCGTGTTTTTTAGTTCTTTTAAACTACATATTATTTATTTCCTACTTTTTAGTTTTGTTTATTCATTATTAAATTAACACGCTGCTGTTGCCACCTATTTCAGAGTTTATAATGTGACATTATTCGCTACTACGTGATACAAAGTTGACGGTATAGATGGCGCTGTTATCAAATATTTACAGAGCTGTCAGTAAATATTTCGCGAATTCATTAGTATAAATTATTTTGAAAATTGAAAAATGGAATAATTTTATCAAATTAGTGTATTGTCATCGGTCCTCGATAAATCTACAAAGTTTGAACAAAATCTGGCCTTTTGAAGTGGGTCAAAATCGCGGCCAAAGGAGTCGGTTACAAACAAACATACAAACATACAAACAAACATACAGGTGAAGCTAATAAAAAGCGTTATACGTTATATAAATATATTATTTATGGTACAGGTACCTTTGAATGAACAGCCTGGTTACATCAGGTTGTATGCTGACCGTGGTCACAAGTATAATTTTACACGCAGTACCTTTTTTGAAGTGAAAACTGCTTTAGACGCGTTTGCACATTTTGGGTCAACAAATATTATGGAACTCGCGTTATAGTCACGTCACGTCACACTTTCCTTTCAAGAATGAATGTATGGAGGAATGGAGGTAAGGAGGGGGGAAGGGAGGGAAGAATGATGACGATTTAAAAAAATACACACGTTTTTCACTTCTGTTGACACTCCCGGAGTGCCACTGTTTTTTTACGTGCTTATATCCTCATAGCAGGAGTGGTCATGTCCGACTTGAACCAACTAAAACCTGGTGTAAGGTGGCCCAATAAGGCAATTCCTTCGCACCCTGGCTGACACTGGGCCACCTACGGCTTTAAGATCGCCCCCTCGGTCGTGGGAACCACGGTGTCGCCATCTTGTCCCGGTTGTGTACGCAGTAACCGACTCATATAAAAAAACTTACTTACTAAATTAATTGTCTGGACGATACACAAGTACATGGTAGGTACCTACACAAGTATAGCACGAATCAAGAGTTTTTGAGAATTATAACAAAACCTTGAGTTTTCCACTCCCAGAAGCAATAAATTATAATTAATTTAGCGACATATAAAGAGGTGCGTCAAAATTTGCATGTTACTATGTAAATCTTCTGCCATTACAACTGTCTATAGTTGTATTGTTTACATTATGAGTCATTATCACATTTATGATACACGCTTCTCTATCGCAATGTCTGGAACTTTTTAATTTTAGTTTCAGGATGCACTGTTGACAAAAGATTCGAATGGATTCGAGTCCATTCTAAAAAAGTTAACATGGTTGTAGTGAATAAGGCCCAACCCCATCACTTCCTGAGTCTGTCTAGTCTTCTTAAGGGATTAGTCGGTTCTCTATCCGATATTGAACATATAGCCGACGAATAGGCCCAGTCTAATTTTTTGTAACAGACCTTTTTTAGCTCACTGAGTTTCTTGCCGGAGTCTCGTTTCGCCGCGTTTCGAACGGGTCAGAACCCACTGGTCGCCTGAAATTCGTACCCTGTGCCCACTCATCCCCTCAAATATTTAAGCTTCCACTCGTCCCCTGGTCTGTTCTTTGTTGTTAAATCATTCATTTCTGGAGGTATGGGTAGTGCCCCCGCGAAGACAAGACAGCGGAGGCCTAAGGCGGCTACCGGCAACCACTGTGAATGTGCCGGTGGTGAGCCCAGGGGGTCGAGTGGTAATCTCAAACTTTTGAGGGGACGAGTGAGCAACGGGTGCGAATTTTAGGAGACCAGAGGGATCTGACACGGTCCATTTGGTAAACATGTTTCGTTTTTTTTTGACGTTTTGTAAGTGCAAGTTTGTATTGAAATAAAACTATTTTTAATGGATTCTATCGCGATTTATTTGATGTTATTTTATATTTTACATTGATCCCGACGTTTCGGTTGCTTTACACGTTTGTAATTAAAATGTTAATAGGCTATACAGTTTTTTTTTTTTTTTTTTTTTTGTTTTTTTTTTTACGTGCGGAAATCCTTCGGATACCCCCCCGCCGGCCAGCGGGGGTGGTTATGTCGTGTCTCGACTAAAACCGCACGGTGTCCTCCCCAAGTGTCCGTTGCCGGGCACCCCGGGTAAGCCCTCGAAAGGATAAATTATTTTTTATTTTGACTGTATATTATTCCACCATCATCTGAGCGCCAATCATGGTTGCAACCAAAGCTTGCACTTTGAAGCCTGGGGTCCGCTCTAATACTCCTCCTTTCCGTACGCTGTTTACACACCAAACCGCCGTCCCTTAACCCGGGCAAGGCCTACAGCTATCTACACACCAAAGCCGCCGCAGGCCCGGAGGCGAAACCCGCCGGCGGCGGCGTGTGCCGTTGGGCTTGTATGGAGTTTTGTTCCGGTACGATTAAACGCAAAACAAGCTCTGTGGCACAAGCCGCAAAATTTTTCTGGTGGTAGAAATTTGATGACACAAATTTGTCACAAAATTCGGCCGGGTGGGTACCACCGTGCACGATTGCGAAAAACCCTCCATACTAATCAAATTTCGGTTTGATTGCGTTCAGGGGTCAGCAAGTGCATAGCCGGGCAGGGGGATTGTGGTCGCAGCACTAGTGGGACCGGTGGATGTCACGCGATGCTGCGACAACAATCCTCTTTTGATGAGGCCGTCAAGCTGAGTGCCACCATTGTTAACATGGTACGCGTATGTAGTGACCCTCTTTCCTGAAACCTTACCATCAGCTTACCATCAGACGTGGTTAAGTAAAATTGACGTGTCCTATATATAAAAAAAAATGCCGCCTGCTTGTGCCACCGGCTTCTGTTTGTAGACAGCCTTATGGTTTATCTTGGCTTTCTCGGGAGCGATTACCAACCAACCCACAAGAGGAAAGCCAGCACCGTAGCCTCGTTCCGTCAATCAGTAGAAATGCTGGTTTGCGGAATAGGTTGACTAGGGCCCCGAAGATCTTAGTGGACACATGCTAGCATTAAAATCCTAGCATCCTAGAATTAGTAAATGAACATTTAAAATGACACACATTACATTACATTGCCTGACACGGTTTAGCGGAGCAGGTTCCCTACCTGCCAACAGGATGTTAAAAAAATAAACAAAGGAATTTACACCTAATTTAGATCTAGACTGACCTGACCTTCACAATGTCGTGACCTAGACTCAAAGTTAGGCAAAAAGATCAAACTTTTTAATGCAGATGCGATCGGAGTTCGTTGATATAAAAAGTTTAAATTTGATAAAATATCAAAGGTTACGAAACTATTAATTATTAAATTCTTTAAAAAATGCAAATTGTTAGGAAAATGTTAATAATATTTGTAATTGTTCTTAAAAAAATATTAATGCTAAAACAAAAAACAACCTAATTAAAGAACTCATAATAAAAAATATAATTTATGCACACAATTATATTATTATCCAAAAATCACTATCACTAGATACATATAAAACAAAGTCCTCCGCCACGTCTTCTATCTGTCTGTTTGTTTGCGATAAATTCAAAAACTACTACCCACTCTTCGCCAGTTATGTTTTAGGTCCTAATTTAATAGGGGGCGAGCCTATCGCCATCTACCGGGCACATTACTAAGCGAGCGATAATTAACATTTTTAATATACACATAACTACGAAAAATCAGAGGTGTGTGCCCGGGGCGACTGGGATCGAATTCGAGACCTCGTCTCGGCAGTCTGTTACATACGATACTGGGCTATCGCCGCTACTAATAATCTATGCAATGCATGTCTTATTTCTAGTCTATGTTTTTTTTTGTTAGATACGTTTAATGTGAAGCCGCATGATTTCCAGTGAAATGGAATGCAGTCTAAGGGACATATTATATACACCCTTGGGATCAACATAAAGTTGGCTAAATAAGGATACACCCCAATAAATAATAATAATAGTAAGTAGCTCGTATTATTATTTAATATTACGACCTTTATGTGGTGTGGCGGTAAAACGTTCGGCTGCTATATCTGCGATTGTCAGTTTGATTCCTACTCGGTGCGAATATTTCAATCCATGAATAAGTCTTTGTATGTAATTCCAAAAGAAAGCTGTTTGTGTATGTAACTATTTATATAATTATGTATGCCATTCCAAAAGAAAGCTGTTTGTGTATGTAACTATTTATATAATTATGTATGCCATTCCAAAAGAAAGCTGTTTGTGTATGTAACTATTTATATAATTATGTATGCCATTCCAAAAGATAGCTGTCTGTGTATGTTTATCCACATTTATTCTTAGGTACTTTGGGTCTGGGGTGCTTGGTTGGGGACCTCCACGCGGTGCACCCTGGGCAATGGAGACAGCAGCGCCTCTCTCCTAGGGCGGGAGAGACGCTGCCGCCTACGGCCAACTCGGACCGCACCGAGGACGGCCCTGTTGAAGGCTGTTCGGAAGCTTTCCACGTGTCCCTCTGATTAGCAGATGGCACAGTGGAGAGCAAGTAAGGGGGCCATCTCAAAACCGGAGATGGCCCGGGGTCAGTCGGGGTGCGAGGGATATGCTCTATGAGTAACCTTACACCCCGGCGTCTTAAGACCCGAGACGGCGTGCGGTTTTAGTCGGTTCAAGCCGCCCCCGCTGGCCGACGGGGGGGTATCCGAAGGGATTTCCGCACGAAAAAAAAAAGGTACTTTGGGTCTGGAAGGGCGCTGTGTTATATTATTTCCCAGGATATTTATTTTATTATTATAATTATATTATTCTAGTTGTTGTCGATATATTATTTGTTTATTTATTATTCTACATATCATCATAAACATTTTCGATGAATAAAAACTTTGAAGTTAATGGAATTATTTGATTAATTACCAAAATTTAGTAAACCGTTTTTTGTTTAGAATATGTAGGTACAAAAAGTTAACAATTTTTGCTATTTCACGGGATTTTTCATTAAATTATTCAGATACATGTAAAAAAGAACGTTAAGAAACTGAATTTAATCTGTTCGCTTCATTCAACCAATTAATAATATTATTGAACAACAACTTTGCTTCTCTGCAACTTCAAAAAAGTTCAGTCTAAGGCCGTCCACTGCTGGAATCCGCGATGGGTACGTCGCGAACAAATCGTATGACGTGCGACCCGCCTTACGCAACGTAGCTCTATATTTGCACGAAATAGCGCCGCCCCTCGCAATTTAGTTAAATATTTTTATTGGTGTACTTTATTGTGTGTTTTAACTACTAAGAGAGGAACTTTTGGTAGTTAAAAAGACATGAACAAAGTATTGCCACTGCATGAGATGCTTAACCAGCTCGTAAGTAAGGTCGTAGCATGAAGTCTAGCAACGTTTTGTACGGTGTGTAAAGGGCGGTGGCGTAATGGCTAGGATGTTGGAATTGCTGTTAAGACTTGCAGATTCAATGTGAACCCACTCTTAGCACAAGCAAATACTTACAATGCACTTAGGTGAAGGGGTTGTCAAGACCCTGGGGTTATCCTTTCGAGGGCTTACCCGGGGTGCCCGGCAATGGACACTTGTGAAGGACACCGTGTGGTTTTGGTCGGTCCGATTCCGAAACGCCCACCCCATCGTCGCCCGTGGAGGTTTCCACACGCTAAAAAAATGGTTTGACAAAAACACTAGTAAAATGTGTTTCAAGTATGTACTAGTTTTATTTTTATATTTTTAGTCTCTTTTTTTTTGTGCGGAAATCCCTTCGATCACCCCCCCGCCCCGATAATCGAGCGGTGGTTATGTCGGGCTTGAACCGACTAAAACCGCACGACGTCGCTGGTCTACAGACGCCGGGGTGTAAGGATATTTTTTTTACCTACCTATGGATTTTCACAAAATGTATATCTATACACACAAACAATGAATATCTATAGCTTACCTACAACCGGGCATTGCAATAGTGATTAGGAAGTCTTGCATGCGTATATAGTTGCTCAAATTAATTAGTGTATTTCAGTTAAATTTTTAAGCATTTTGTATGCTTACTTTTTTCTAAATATTTAGATCGGAAAAAGACAAACATCTAGGACGGGACTTGAACCCGCGACCAGTCCCTTACAGGAGGAATTTTTATGAGTATAATTCATGTTTATCATACAATACACTGTCAATTAGCCGCTTTTTAATACTCTTTTCAATCATTTTGCTATCTAGTTTTCCGTACCCAAAGGGGACTAAGACTCCGCTGTCTGTCCATAGACAGTTGAAATTTTCACTGATGATGTATTTCTGTTGCCGCTATAACAACAAATACTAAAAACAGAATAAAAAAAATATTTAAGGGTGAATCCCATACAATAAACATGATATTTTTCCCGCTTTTTGCTCGATATTAATAACGGCAACAGGTACATGATTGAAATATTCACAAAATATTTAAATATTGAAATATTCACTTCAAAAATGAATAATTTAATTTAAAATAAAATAAATTAAGAGGAGCTCCCATTGTATAGATACTGGTATGGAATCCTCCGTGTGCGAGTCCGACTCACACTTGGCCGTCTTTTTTATATCTACGGGTGTAAAATTCTTGTAGTTGTAAAGATGTACATTTGTAATAAGTGACAATCTTTATGGATTTCATGGAATTGCAACTACCACGTTGGACCACAAAATATAACAGCCGAAATATGGGTCCCAACAAGATCTTCGGAGCCCAAACCATCCTCACCTGTAAGCCAGTACATCTCTGCCTGAGTGGTTCTGTAACCAGCTCTGTCATCAGTAAGAGTGCGATATCTGGCATAGTTATAGCTTATACGGAGAAAAAGTACAGAATGCTAATATTTTATTTTAAATTATGCATTAAAAAATACATTAAATCAATAAAAAAACTTTACACACACTACCTTGCATTTGGAACACACACACCCATGTTATATAGTTTATACCGCCAATGTCAAAGAAATGCAATGAAGTTTAACTTTCTGACAACTTCATAAAAAGTTCGAATTTCGACCATCCCACGTCACTAGTATTGGTTAATACGGGAGCGAGTGCCATCTGACCTCCTGACCCCGAGAAGAAAGCCTACGCCTTAGTCTCGCCCGTTGATCGACAAACGTACCAGTGAGCAGGTGAGCTTAACTTGGGCCCCAAGATTTGAGTATACGCAAAAACAAACCACGTTAATAATATAATACCTAATAAAAAAAAATTTCATATAAAATGTATTTAAAAATATAATTTATATGTATGTTAATTGTATTAAAGGGAATAATAATAATTTATTTCAGATTTCTCCATATTTCTTGTTAGTTACACATGTTAGTATAAGACAAAAAAAAAATAGATTAAAACAAAAACATTACAACAAAACTTCACTGGGCAGTCCGATATCTGGGGTGGTACCGGACTGCCGTGTGAAGTTTTGTTGTAATGTTTTCGTTTTAATCAAATTTTTTTTTTTTACTACTAGCTAGTCACAAGGACGCATATTATTTGATTGCGTGCAATCGCACCCAACGCTCCAGTATTGGGGAGTCCCACCGGTCCGCCAATGTACATAGTATGCTGTTGGTACTGGACCGCAATCGCTCCAGCATAGAGGTACACCTCTTTCGCATGATGGTGACAAAACTGTCAACATTAGCTTTGGCCAACATTCCGGACGTACTGCAGAATCGTGGCAAGTGGCCCATCAACACCCTGAACAAGTGGCGAGCTAAGTAATTAGTATTAAATTACCAATGACCTCCTGCCAAATAAATAATCTGTTTAAATTACAATCATCTTTAACATTTAATTATCTGCTGATATTAATCCAAAATCTATGGCCTTTACCAAGATTTAAGATAAATCCTTAAGGAAGTATTAGTTGCCTGATCCATAGGTTTGTAATCATCTCTTGTAATTATAGAATTTATTTACATCAATGTTGTAGGTATTATATTAATCCTGATAAAGGTTATATCTATTGAAGATACAATAATACTTGGATAATACAATGTTAACTACATAAACCCTTCTTTATATTTTTTTTATAATCGTATATCTTTGTTAAACATGCACAATGAGCTACCTAATACCACAGAATAAACTAACATAACATAACTTCACGCCTGTATCCCCGAAGGGGTAGGCAGATGTGTATTACACACCCACGATTCGCCAGTTATATTAAGGTCCCAATGTAATAGGGGGCGAGTCTATTGCCATCTACCGGGCATGTTATTAAGCGAGCGATAATTAACATTTATTAATGCACACATAACTACGAAAAGTCAGAGGTGTCCGCCCGGGGCGACTGGGGATCGAACTCGAGACCTCGTCTCAGCAGTCCATTACGTATGCCACTGGGCTATCGCCGCTTACCACAGAATAGATAATAGTATCTACTGGTAATATTTATTATTTTTGCTCCGTGTGCTCGTTTGATTTAAATATTACTAAGGTCGCAAATAACCACATGAAGCGCCCTATATATATATAATATCGTCATATTTGTAAACATGCAATGCCATAATTGTGACTCGCGGCTTATCACCAGCTGAGAGGCAGGGAGTAGGATGTCGGAAAAGATGAGAGTGAAATGGGATGCTTTGCCTTTTGAATTCATGAGTTATGTCAGATACAAGCTTTAGATGTTACCAGGGCTACCGATGTGAATGAAAACCTATTATGCGAATGAAAACCGCTTATCATAATGCGTGTCATATGCTTACTCAACATCCCAGTTGGATAACAATATAGAAGAAAGATTTCTGAATAAACCCTCGCTAAATTTTTGTACCCGTAGTCGCGAGGGAAAGCTGGTAATACAAATAATTCATTTGTGATGAGCATTCATCATATTATGATGCCCACACGAGCCGCACAACGGTTTTGAAATAAGAAGCTCGTGTCAAGGCGAAATGAGTCGTCACGCCTATTTACACTGCCAGCCGATATTGAGGCAACTACTTATGTAACTTCGATCGTAAAGGAATTAAACAATTAGACATTACTCTGTACCTTATCCCGCGGTTCATCATCATCAGGAGGCTTTCACCTCGGAGCCCTAGGTGAAGTCCCATAATGAATGTTGATATTTTGTAATTTAAGCCTATAAGAAAAAGTTAGCATAGGCCCTAATAGAATCTCCGAGGGGAGCAAGCGGCACGCCTCCGCCTCTTTCTGAGCAGGTAATGCGCGCGAGTTCTGCAGTCTGCGACGAAGACTCCGTAAGCTTGTGTACGCCCAGGACTACCAACCTCCATGATCGGCCGACTCGCCGTCCTTACAGTAGCAGGCGTGTCGTGTGTGTCCTACCCTACACACGCCTGCCAACTCACCGACGCGGGATCAAACCCGACCGACCGATTTGGCCATTAATGGGTAGTTATTGGTGTAGGTAAAAGAAGAGAAAGAAACAAAAATTGTTCATTATCAAAAATTCATTTCAATTTCAACATATATCTACATAATAGTGAATACCTTTACATTCGTAAACATCTACCTATATATATATATATATATATATATATATATATATATATATATAATATATATAATATTACACATAAACCTCTTTTACAAACGATGAATTAAATCTGATTTACTCTGGAATGGCTGAACGATTTTGACGGGATTTTCACTGGCAGATAGATAACATTAATATGTAACATTGGCTACTTTTATTTCCAAAAAAAATTGGGTTCCGCACAAAAGACGAAGTCGCGGATAAGTTATTCACTATATATATAATCACAATATTAAACCAGGGGCCTTTCCACGATGACTTATAAACAGTTCAGTTCAATACAAGTTTGTAAACTGAATTGCTATGATCCGTAGGTACTATGACATGCTCAAGCGACTCAGGCACCGGAGGTCGCTTAACGACCTCCGTCCTCCATGAGCGCAGGCCTGGGGGTGGCGGGTGAGGCCACCTGTCACCCCAGCAGAAGCAGGCCGGGACGGTGGGGCGACTAGCGCCCCTCCCCCAAACCGGGGCAAGACGGGGACACCGTGGTTCCCAAACCCGAGGGGGCCATCTCGAAACCGGAGATGGCCCAGGGTCAGTCGGGGTGCGAGGGATATGCTCTATGGGCAACCTTACACCCCGGCGTCTGTAGACCCGAGACGGCGTGCGGTTTTAGTCGGTTCAAGCCAGACATAACCGTCCCCGCTGGCACGCGGGGGGGTATCCGAAGGGATTACCGCACGATAAAAAAAAAAAAAAAAAAAAAGGTACTATGACATGCTTAAACTGAAACGCGCTCGACGAAGCTGGGCGACTTAATACGACGTTGGTATGAGTACGAAAGTATCCAGTTTAGGTCTGCAATTGAATTACTATTAAGTCGTCATGGTCCCAGGATTTAATAATCTCACCGTCATACGTGTTACGTGTAGGTGAGAACTGGTAATATCACTGTTTATGCCCTCACTAACAAGGTCGAGGTATACGTAAGGTTAAAGAGATGGTAACCTGCACAAGGTAGCTGTTTACCAAACAAGAAATAAATAACACGATTCGTGTATAGAAACCAATAATTAGTTATTTAAAATAAGAATATCAATCACACTTTTGTCATATATCATTATAATTAACATAAATCATGCAAAAAAATTTAAACACGATTCAATTTGATTATCGGGAAGACATGATTTATTTTATAAAACAACTAGCTAACCCGTCGGTTGCGCACGGGCAATCTTCTTATTCTCGTAAAACTTCAATATATGAAGTATGTATAAACACTACTGGATAAAAAAGCACCGCCCTTCCAACATTTCTCGTCATCAAATTTTGGTAGTAACCTAATAAGACGCATTGGCTAAGGAACGATTTTTTAAAATTTCGACCCTAATTTTAACGAAGGAAACTGGGACGGGCCGCCATTTCTTTATAAAACCGTCCTAAAACACAACGCATTGTTGCAGAATACTGCAGTACTATTTTGCAAAAAAATCGTAAAAAAAGTATCGCTCAACATAACAGCCATACATGAATCAGTTTTCCCGAATAATAGATAACCTCCTTTTAAAAAAAATTAGTACCGGTAACCGAAATTACTAGTATTCCCGGTAACCCCTCCAGCTAAGCTAAACTGCTTTGTTAGGAGTAGGTAACAAATATAATGGTCAGGATTCGAACCCGTACCTCTCGATCGTAACTCCTTCATTTCAAGTTGAACAACTTCACTAAGTAGATTTACCTACAATATTAACTCACCTAAATTTTATCAACAAATCCGTCTAGAATTTAAATACTTAAATAATTCATTTCATTATCTTTCGATTTCTCTATTTTAGCGGAGGACAACGTCTCAATGCAGGGCTGCACCTCCTACGTGTGCGTCTAACGAGGCTCCCTAACGATGTACTAAGAGGCTGTGTCGAATGCTAATGCCGACGCCTACGATCAACAAATGCAAGACTAATTGAATGTAGAAAGGGAAATTACAGATTAAATGGTGAGCTCTTTGAATTTTAACAAAATAATGGTAACATGCAACATTCAATGGAGGACCTGCTAGGGATTAGAATAAGAAATCTATTCTATTACCTATAAAAGTGTAAATTAATTGTGTATGTAGTTGAAGATATTTAAAAAAAAAAAACGATTCTGAACACAATTTTTGTTTTTTGGAATTCTCGTCTGTTTATCCGTTTGGCTGTTTGTGTTTTCGCGATGGATGCAAAAACTACGGATTTTGATGCGGTTTTTCCTTATATAAAGGTCTTGATTAGATTTAAAATCTGCCATATCTGCTGTTAAGTAGAACGGGAGGTTTGACCAAAAAAAGATAACCGACTTCCGCGCGGGCGGAGCCGTATCAGCTAGTAAATGTGGTCTCGTAGCATATGTTTGAGATTCTGGGTTCGATTTCCAAGCTAGTAAATCAAAAAGAGTTGAGTATTCTGATGTTGAAAAATGTCTGGTAAATGGCAATAGGTATAATCTGATTATTCTATTATATTTCAAAAAGCCCGGACCGGTTAGCTAGAAATTATTGAAAAAGAACATCCATTAAAAACACCTATTAATAATTCTTAACGAAGTTTCAACGACACGTCTAGTCACTACATTTGTAACCAGCAAAGTAAACCGGATTTTAACAAAACGATAGACTTGATTTTCTCCAATAGAAATACCTACCACATTTAAATAACTTATTATACACTTATTAGCAGAAGCTGATACCAATTTGACAGCGCCTGTGGAAATAAATTAAGGCGAGGGTATTCGACGACTTCAGGTATTTTTGGCATAGTAAAGTTGCCATTTTACGACACAGCGAGGCTCTGGATGTCCGCGTCCAGTGCTTCTCGTCAATATACAGAAAAATGTAGAAAGGTTAACTTAAGGTGGTGTTGTAGTATCAACACAAATAATGACGCAATTGTAATTTACACAGATATTCCAGTTGCACCTTACATAAATGGAATAAAGCATATAATTATTATAATATTGTAATATAGCTATCAGACAATCGCTCCCGTAAAAGCTTATATGAACCAAACTATGCAAACGAGCAATAGAAGAGTGGACCCCAGGCACCAAGCTGCAAGATCTTGATGGAACCCTATATACCCATAGGGCCCCCTAAACCCATGGGGGGCATACACTAATGGGTCTCCACACATGTATGGGGTCCATACAACCATGGGGCCCCATACATATATGTAACCCATGGGGCCCCATACATATATGTAACCCGTGGGGCGCCATTCACCTATGGGGCATCACTCATGGAGCCCATACACCCATGGGGTGAAATAGACCCATATGGCACGTAACCTATATGGCACACACCACACCCCATATGGCACATATACGTATGTATGGGGCCCATATACCCATGGGGTCCCATATACCCATGGGTTCCATATACCCGTGGGCACCATTAAGATCCGTAGAGCATGTGGGCCCATGCAAGATGTGAAACACCAGTCGCTCCCGTAAAAGTCACAATGAACCAGGTTATGGAAAGGAGAATAAGAGAGAAGAGAAGAGGAATTCTTGTATTGAATCGGCTAATGTCATAAGACTGTGCCGATACACGACTTAGTTTTAATATTCATGAAATAAGTAACTGCTTACTTATTTATACTACTTATACTTTACAGAAAACAGTGTACTTATACTAGCAATGTATTCGTAAAAGTTCGAGTCTCAACTTTTTACCATTGGATTTGTACATCTGACACATTCACTACGATGTGGCATTTACGCTAAGTACCTACATTTAAAAATCGTACGATTTCACTGTGCAACTGCCGCAAACTGACACACATCCTGCCTCTAAGACGTTCAGCTCAAGACTGATTGACTCGCCGAACGCGTCATATAAGTAGAAAGCGTAGGTATTTTGTATTTTCATGGCATAATTCAGAATTTATGTAAATTTTGATAACCGTTTTTCATTCTCCTACCAATGACCTTAATTTTGGTATCATTTTTATTTTTCTAATCCGAACACAACTCAAATAAAGCTGGAATGCGTTTTTGGTTAGACCAATCTTTGCATGAGAGCAAATTCTATCGACGGAAGTAAAAGTCATCGTGTATCGAATAACCGAAAGTACTAATTTGAATAGCCTAGTATAACATATATGATTTTTAGAATACAGGGACTTCTCATTTTCGAAAAATCTTAATCTAAAAACACCCTTCCTCAGGGACCCTCGCCTTAAGATAGTGAAATTTTTTATAGTATCATATTAATCTCTTTATATAGATACTAGCATCACCACGCGGTTTCACCCGCGTAAGTCTTGTTCCCGTGGGAAAATCGGGATAAAAAGTAGCCTATGTTACTCAGGGATAATGTAGCATTGCAATAGTGAAAGAATTTTTGAAATCGCTCCAGTACTTTTTGAACCAATTCGTTACAAACATACTTACATACAAATCTTTCCTCTTTATAATATTAGTATAAATATAGATTATAAAGCTAAAGAGTTTGTTTGTTTGTTTTGTTGAATGCGCTAATCTCAGGAACTACTGGTTCGAATTTAAAAGATCTTTTTGTCTTGATTAGCCTATTTATCGCGGAAGGCTATAGGCTATATATCATCACGGTATATATCATATATGTCAAGGGGAGCAGTAATCTTATATGTCAACAAATCGTGCAAATTTCACTAATCAATTACAGGTTGTAGGTATGGGTTAAATAGGTACCACGGGAGATCGAAGTATGTGACGGTTGTAGCCGCGGGGGACAGCTAGTCTCTGTATATAGACTTATAATCGATATTAGTCACCATACTAACAATGTATTGATCTTCCTGTAGGTACATGTATGGGGGGGGGCATCAAGCTCATTGGGGCCAAGCCAATCACATCTGCTAGGAGGTACACCCACTGATTAACGGACGAGGCTCTGGCTCAGGCTATCCTCTCGGGGTTGCGGAACTCCCGCATGAACCGAGATAAGCTAAATCAAGAGATTGATTTCCCCAGGCTCAAAAGTAAAAGTAAGTCAAAGGCAATCGCGACTAATTATGTGATGATGAATGTAAATGACTATATATACGAGTAGATTTTATTATAGATTCTATTATAGATATCAGTCACCACACCAACAATGTATTCTACTCTTTAGCTGATCACATAAGCATACTTATCGTGTACAACTTACAAACCTTTGACTTCAAAAATATTTGAAGCTTACGACATTAAACATTGCTGGAGGCTGGATACGTTATTTATAATTTGCAATAGTGATGAGGCGATAATTAGTCATGCCTCTCAAAGTATGTCGTGTAAGTGTTGTGAGAACTTGTCTGATGAATATTGTAAACACTCGAATTGCTCTTCAATCAAAACAATTGTAATCCAACGCAACATGTCTTTGTATGAATTTTTCTTCATCGGACGTCTTAGATACATGTGTGTACGAACTAAAATAGAATAGAATGTGTTTGCTCATAAATATGGTAACAAAATAGGATCTTATGGTCAGGTATATAATCAAAGTACGTACCCCATATTATAGGCTTGTTCTCGCTAGTTCGATCGTCGAACTATTGAGAATTTCTTTTCTCATTAGTTCGACCGTCGTTAGGTCACTTGTGATAAGGCACGTAGAAATAGGAGCCCGCTTAGCGGGGCTCTTATGAAATCATAAACTAATAATCGAACAAATGAGAAAAAAGGTCTCAGTAATTCGACGGTCTAACTAATGAGAAAAAAAATTCTCACTAGTTCGACGATCGAACTAATGAATCGAACTAGTGAGAACAAACGATATTATAGTGCTTTGTACATACTAACCACTAGATGTTTAGCCACCGACACAACTATGACTTTAATATAATAAAGTTAATTCAAACTCAGTCTGTAATCTATTATTCAATTCTAATTTTATATTCATCTAGATCACAAAGTACGAGACCCACAAGATTCACAAGAAAATGACTGGCAATCGAATCTCAAAGACACTCTTTTTTGATCGCTATTACTTAATTAGGTACATAGGCATCCACTTCCTTTTATGTAAACGAACAAGAGAGTAATTAACTACATAATAACAAAGTCTGGGACTAAAACCGCACATACATTTTTGAATATTATGACTTTGACATCTTTAACAAAGGATAATCACACCAATAGCATCATAATGATGGAATCACATAAACTAAGAATAATTACAAAAATAACTTCTTAAATCGATCCATGATTTTGATGACATTTAAAGTCAGACTTATGATCAATGTTTTGACATCTATGATGGTATGACAGACTGAATGTTGCGTGATGACCTCATATATGAGGTAACGAACAAGATTTATCTGAAACCCGTATTAGTAGAACCAACTGTGAAAGGGAGGCGTGCCTGTACCTGAATTAACTCTTTGCAGCTGATTACGACAATATCATAAGACATTATCGTTATTACATTTCATTTTATATCTACGAGGAACTGCTGCCCGTGGTTTCACCTTTATCGGGGAAAATTTCAATTTTCCGAAATTCAAATTCCTGTTCTTTTTAGATTATAAGCTATATCTACGTAAACTATTAACAAAATTCAAATGTCCAGACCACTGAATAGTGGTTTGGACGTGAAAAGATAATATACAAACAGAGCTAGGTAGACTTAGGTATACGAATGAAGCCAATAAATTATGAAATTTAATGGTAATTTTTTGCATCTAGAATTTAAATGAAATAATAATGAAAATCAATAAGTTTGTTATGGAGATTTGCATTTAAGTCAAAGTAACTCATATACGATAAGTACTATGTGATTGCAAAACCCTACATAGGCAATGGCAATGCCCTCATCTATTTCCATGGGGAAGCGTTGCTATTTTAAGCTAACGTTCTTTCGAGACAAGAGTAGATTTTATTTCTACTCTATTGTTTCCTAACGTCTATCAAATTGGCGTATTTACATTGGAGAAAGCGTAACCTAACGGATTTATCGTACTCTAATTTTCTTCAGAGTACTAGACCAGACCTATCAGTCGAAACCCTTCTACTACTGTTACCGATAAGAACTAAGGTGGACTGTATCGAAAGAAAGAAAAGATGATTTTTCAACTTTTTTTTCCACTTGCTCTTACAAGTTTTGATTTCCAAATGAACCAAATAAGAAAGTGCCATCATTTTATAGCGACTTAGCTTAACTCTAATTGGATATAATTCAATTTTTCTTATTGGCTGTCTGCATCGACTTTGCATTCCATGCTACGCCTATTGGCTAGCTATGTTGTGTTTCTGGCTACACCACGTTTGTCGACATTAGGTTCCACGCTAAACCATGTTCATTTCTTGTTGCTCGGTGTACTTTACAGGAACGATCTCACGAGGAACATGTACCATTCAGCTTCATGTATGTACATTATAACTCGATCTATATACTCCTGCTATTTGTCGTGGAGGAGTTCTATTGTTAGCCTTCGTAATCCAAAATCAGTTTAGACAATCTTCATTCTTCTTCAATCCTCCACAATAGTTAGTGTTAATATTTACTGATTTTAACGCATTCCTGTATCGTCAAGACTCAAACTAAACTAATCAAATTGAGTTCAAATCCTGGCCATTGTACTACTGACGTGAACTCACTCCTAACACAAGCAATTTAGCTTAGCTGAAATTCTGTTGCTAGTTCTATTTTAAAAAACTGAATCCGACACTAAAAAGGTCATAAACTCGGTTTATAGACATAAAGTTAGACATGAACAAATATACAAATTGAGAACCTCCAATTATTTTGATGTTGGTAGAACACATTCTTGGGATCGATAACGTGAAAGTATGAGAAAAATTTTCAAGACTCTACCAGAAATCTACTCAACCAGTGAAAGTGCCGTATCTACTTACTAAAATATTGGTCAGCGGCACCATACTGTGTTCTAAGTTCACAAGGTTGGGTTTAATTACAATTTCTAGTTTAGACCACTTCGCTCACCTCGGGCGATTTGAATATTTGCACTTTAACGACGCCGGCGCGTTGTATCTACATCGGGATGTGAGTATATTTATTTTAATTCGTGCACCATTTGTGAACTATGATTTGTTTAAAAAAAACTTAGCTAGGTAGTTATTTTCAATTCAATGATTAGATTGATCAATGAGTGATACATTGCTCACTTCCGGATTCTTAATGTAATCAATATAAAGATAAAGTCCACCTATGTGTCATGTTTAAATAAAATAAGAAACAATCTAATATAATATCGAAGAATTTACAATAATGTTTACAAATCTTTGCTAAAATTGACAGGGTGTCGCCGTCGTGAAATAAGTCTAGACCTGTTGGTAAGTAATAAAGTGGTCGATGATGAAACATGTTTGCCTAGAAAAAACCTTTTCACTTTAGACTTTGAATGCAATAGCTTTCTGAAAACACAGACTCAGAAAAGTCGTTTCAATCCTTAGCAACACTCACAATGAATGTATTGCCAAAATGTTTTGTGCTCATTACCGGCAAATCCGCCATGTAACGGTGACAATACATGTCGCCGTAAGGCTGTTCGTTCGATCTTGGAAGGAGGCTTGGAGGAATTAGACGAGATAGCAGTTCAAGGGTACACGTTAAGCCAGTCAAGAATTAAATTGACCACACCAGCTCTTTAAAAGACACGCCGGCAGGCGCCGGAGGTCGCTTAACGACCTCCGTCCTCCATGAGCGCAGGCCTGGGGGTGGCAGGTGAGGCCGCCTGTCACCCCAGCAGAAGCAGGCCTTGACGGTGGGGTGACTAGCGCCCCTCCCCCAAATCGGGGCAAGATGGGGATACCGTGGTTCCCAAACTCGTGGGGGCCATCTCGAAACCGGAGATGGTCCAGGGTTAGTCGGGGTGCGAGGGATATGCTCTATGGGCAACCTTACACCCCGGCGTCTTAAGACTCGAGACGGCGTGCTATTTTAGTCGGTTCAAGCCCGACATAACCACCCCCTCTGGCCGACGGGGGGGGGGGGGGGGGTATCCAAAGGGATTTCCGAACGAAAAAAAAAAGAAAGGATACTTGAACTCCTTACCGTTCTCCGTACCTATTCTAATGTTCACCCTCCACTTTCCCTGTTTAAGTGACAACTATAGGAAAAAGAAGTTGTGGTGAAGTTTCATGACCTGCCTGCCCTTGGTCAGCGCAACATATTCTTCTCCATACATTTCTACCAGATGTCATCTCCTCAGTCACTCTCTTCACTAGCATAATATACGTATACTCTTTCACGTAATTCATACATCTACCCTGGCCCTGGCTAATCCTAATCCTCCTAAGTTAAATCGTTTTAATGAAAAAAAAAACGTTTATTCCTCATAAACATATATTTTAAAGTGTTAACATAAATATCTATGTCTGTAACAACAAAGCGACTCCAGCCAGGGTCCACTTCGCGGGCTTATCCTTGGTCTTCAGGTTAAAGGTCCACACATAAGTGGGTCCTCGAGTTCGCGTCTTGTAAATTGGACATTCATACATGTTGCGGAGATCTTGCTTGTCTTGGGTTATGGCCTGTTGGTAAAAACAATCTTTTAAATTTTTAACCAAATACAGCAAAGACGCTCAGTGCTATCTAACTGATTCTAAAAAGGAACCTAGACTTTGCTAGGTAAAATAGAAAGAAAATCTTTAATTTTATTTATTTGTCATTTTATTAAACCATTTACTATTATTATTTATAGTGCACTTGAAAACCTTGTTTGTAAAAATGCAACAGATCCTACATCTAGCGAAGTAGATAAAATCAAGTTCTATACAAAACATAATTATATGGTACAAGATACATTCATCTTCACACACGCACAATAAAACAGAAGATTACCAAGGTATATCGTATTTTTTAAATTTTTTTATAGTTTTTTTTTTTAATATTAATTACTTACTAGATTTTTTTAAATTGTAGAAAAAGGTTTTTCACGAATAAAATGGTAACTTGAAGTCGTACAAAAAGAGATTCATATAAAAAAGTATATTTGTGAAATTGCCGAAAAAAGTTTCTAAATAACCTACGATGATTTTTCAAACGGTTTTATATTTGTGAACAGATTATCTACAACTTAGTATATTGTGGTTGTCGAAGACCAATCGCAAGTGTTCAAAATGTTGAAAAAAACATGGGCGTAAATGGAGCATCACCGGCAAAATGTATTTTGTAGTTATTTGTAGTCTCAGGAATAGTTGCCAGTACTTGGATATTGCATACTCAAAAAACCTGTAGTGCCCCGTCTGCTAGATGCTGCCCGAGACTCCGTCCGTGTAGATATTTTCAGAAAATCGTATGGTAATATAATGTTTTAAATAAAAAGTATAATTATGTTTTTTTTCAGGTGACAAGCCACTCTATACCAAATTTTAACAAAATCTATGCCGCGGTCTGGGTGTGAAAAGATAACAGACAGACAAAGATACTGTTACATTCACAACAATACTATGCTTAATTGTTTTCAAATCAACTTATAAAATAGTAAAAACAGCTGAAAGGACCAATTGCCATCGTACAGAAATGGTTAAAACTGATTAATAATTACGCGACATATTATTATACGCGCTGTTTCATTGACTATAAAATGTTTATTTTAAATCAGAACCATTACTCACCCTAATGTTAATGACAGGCATAGGTGGAAACAGGTCTTTGAGCCTGGAATCCATAATGATACCAGCTTGTTGGTCCCACCTAGCACCTTCCATCAACAAACCATGGACGTAGGCACCGTCTCTTGGACCCGCCCTAGTGTCAGCAACCCTAATAGAAATAGGTAATGTAAGACAGAATATTTTTTAGTTAGAGCACGTAGATAGACCCGGTCTTTAGTTTAAAACTGAAAATTTAACTGTAAATTTCATTATAGAAAATGTAGAATGTCAGTAAAGTTGTTATGTCATCCATTGTACTGTATGAATTTTAAATAAATTAAGTATGTTAAAATTTAACCAACTAACGTAGATTTACAAGTTTAATATGAATTTGACCTTGTGAAAAGTTTGAAGTCATCAAAAATATTTTAGACGTGAATCATTTATAAAATAATATGCTTTGTTTATTCAATAGGTCAAAGTATTACAATCAACTATGTGACTTCATCAAGATTAGTCAGCAAACATTTAAAACTAAAGACCGGACTAGATGAAAATGAAATGAATATTTACAAATTGAAACCAAGGGATGATCCTGTACAGCTCTTTAGAAGCTTATCTTACAATGCATTATGCTATTCGAACTATTAACAAGTACGTAACGTCCTCAAAATACAAGAGAGGGCAAAATGCCAAAATTATTGTCATTCATTCTATACTATGTGTTAAAGGAGAACCGTAAAGCTATTATAATGCAAAATGTAAAAAGTTCCTCAGTCCCTTAATAGTATTGCTGAAAATATATTACAAAATAATAAACATAAAAGATGCTGTATAAAACACACCTTCAGATCAGTCTATTAAATTCATCCAGCCTTATCTCACAATATTTACAATTATATTTCTAATTCAAGCATCAACGAGTTAATCAAAGGCAATAAAATAAAATATATTAAAGAAAAGGGAGCGTTTCCAGAGTGTCTTAATAAACTTGTTATTTGTACTCTTCAAGTGCTTTGGGCATAATTTGATACGTGTTTTATTATTTTAGCCAATCATTTTTATGCTACGGAGGTTTTTTATCCGTTTTATACCTAAGAATATACTTGATAATCCATTTGGTAGCGTTGTTACTCACCAGTACCTATGAAAAGTACAACATATTCAGAAAATATACTTACTTAATAAATAGGTACATAACATCTAAAAATAAGATTAATTATGTTACTCCTTAATTCCTATTGGTGAAATTAGATAAAAACAAATCATCCCAAGTGTACATAATTATTTATATTATCACTCACAGTGAGTCATCAACTGGTCACTGCTTTAAGTCTATTAATATGCCAAAGAAGTGGATCTTTTTGATCGATGTTTTTAACGAGAGACGTGGTTTCAATTTTAGCATCTAAATCTGTACACATACATTTTAACTTAAATATCTATGTTTATCCGGGCTTAGATTTATCAAACCGCCAAGTTGAATTTAGTCCCATTTCAGGTATCAATTTTATTTTATACTAAAAATAATATCTCTTTACATCAAATCGGAATCCTAATAACTTTAGGGCGTACCCGATAGTTATCCTAATTAGAACTGATATAATTTTTAAGAGTTGACAATAGCAAAATAATAATAATTCTGATGGACAAATATAACCTTTTATGCCTTTTTTTCACTTACAAAATATATATGGGAGCTGCTGCACATGATTGCAGGGTTAAAATTTGGACTTTTTTCGTTTAACTATTTACCATTTGTTTTACACTTACGTAAATTCTTCTTTCATCTTCTTAGTGACATCACACTGAAGACACATCTTGTCAAGTGGTAGTTCATACCTGCGAGCCGTACTTTGCATGATAGCTGTCAACAAGCTTTGAGGGTTGAAGAAACCCCCAAGCCACACCGATGCGGGTAACTGTTATAATAAAGATTGTGATGATTATCAACAATATTGAATATTTAACACAGGGTATTTAGATACTTACAACAAAATCTGTAGCCCATGTCTCCAGCTCTCTTAATCTTAGTGTAAGGTCTACAAACCATGCAGACAACCCAAGCAACGATGGGTATGCACGACTCGTCCAAATCATGGGTACCTGAATTAATAAAGTAAAATCAGAAGAAGATAGTGTAGCTACGCTAAAATCCAATACATAAATATTAAAACGAACTATTACTAATTCTTTGAATATAAAGTCGATTTTCACTATAATATTTCATCCCAAGATGTATAATTGACCCCTACCGACTCGTAGTCATACCACATAATCACACCAGTATGACAAATGGCATGTAATATATTTCAGGGTACAGTTATATATGCAAACAGTATACAGTCATTATATTACATCCCGAGATGAAATATAATGGCTACATTATATCCGAAAATTAAAATTTAGCTTAAAGGAGATACGTTACTGGAAAAACAAAATTAAGATATTTTAGACAAATTCCCTTTCAATAAGGTATATAAGGCTATATTTTTAGAGGAATTATTTTGACATGACATTGTGCTCACCTGGTCCAGGAACAATGAATTCTCTAAGTCTTCCATATCAGATGTAATAGTTAATTCACCCTGTAACATAAAAGTATAACCATAAATATTATAAATATTATTCGTTCTCCTTCGTTCCTCTTCGTTCACACAGACAGTGATTTGTACATCATCATCATCATCTCAGCGTTGTGTCCCGATTGCATCCGATGCCCACACCTCGGAGTCCGGAGTCCGCTTTTCTGCTTATGCTTCTCTACTTCGCACAATCTCGGGCATCCATGGTTGTGAGACCATTGGCACGATCTGTGATTCGTACTTGTTTAGGGTTATTACATCTCATCTAAGCAATATAATACCTCACCTTATTTACGTTGTTCGACTTCGTTCAAAATTAATATTTATTATATAGAAGAGTCAAGAAAGATGATAAATTACGCTCACAAAAGTATTTTTGTATAACTTTTTTTTTAAAAGAATATTAGTAACCGAAATTACTAATATTCCCCCAAACCCCCCCAGCTAAGCTTAATTGCTTGTGTTAAGAGTGGGTTCACGTCGGTGGTATAATGGCCGGGATTCGAACCAGCGATCTCTCGATCGTAGAGTCGACTACTTAACCACTAAGCTACCGACGTTTTTTATTTTTTTATATTACATTACGAAGACTTTTAAAATTAAATATTACCTTCAGACCTAAGTCCAACTCTCTGAGTGACCTCTTCATCTCTCCTGTAAGATAATTCATCCTCTCGCACTCTTGGAAGGCTACAATTACATATGGCGTCCTTTCTTCTACTTTTCCCATTATCTCTGCCATATTGAACTCTTCTGGAAGTTTTTCTATTATCTCATCCAGCATTTGCTTAACCTGTTAATATAGGTTTAATTAAATAGTAAGGTTTATGCAAAGAAGTTTTATGTCGGACAGTGTTGAAATGATAACAACGTTATATTTAAGACAAAGTAATAATAATTACTTTATACTGCACTAAGTGCCCATTTTGTCATTTTACAAATAACAATTTTTTTTACAATAAGTACTATGAAGGTATCACTAAATCTAAAATAAAACTAACCTTGTCTTCTCTAGTTACTGTGGTAGCTCCAGACGCCTGCGCATCTCTGGGTTGCATTTCAAATATGGTCCTAAATAAATTCTCTGACGTTGTCGTAAGAAAACCGATCTCCGCGTTAGGATGTAAACCGTACAAGTAAGGAGTTTCTGCTGGCATAGCATCTTCAATGTATTGATGGTAGCCAACGTAGTCGGTGTTCGGAGGTGCAGGAAAACCAGGAGCTAATTGAAGTTCACCATCGACCTGAACGGAAGTTTTGAATATTATATTATTTAAAAGTGAATGCCTTTTTCAGTCTACTATCATCTATACTATTATAACATTTAATATTGCAATTGGTTAAGTAGAACCGGAGATATGGCTGAAAACGATAACCGACTTCCGCACGGGCAGAGCCGCGGGCATCAGCTAGTGTTACATAAATTTATAAGTCTGAAGTGATAAATAATGATTGTAAAACAAAGAAGCAAAAAATGAGGATTTTACAAGTTCCGCACGAAAAAAAAAAAAAAAAAAAAAAAGGTACAGGCGAAACGTCTTAATAAAAAATATGAAAGATCACGTTACTCAACAAATAGCAAATTTAGCAGTTAATATATGGCACTCGTAATAAACAACTTCCTTATAACTACATTCATTAGAATAAAATAAGTGAAATTCAAAATTCTTTTGAGAATTAAATTTCTTTAAATACGTAAACATCTCTTACAGGTATGCAAGGGATGCTAGAAACGCTTGTACAATGCTTTTACTGCAAAAACTGAATATATGTCAAACAAAGAAAAGACTTCGATTATAGTCAGCGGTGCTACAATAGAATATGTGAATGAATAACGTTTGTTGGGCCAGTAATATCTCCTAGGTCTATAGGAGATATTACTTTCAAAAAAATCAAAACAATAAAAGAAATCAACAACGGAATAAATGTGGCATGGAAAAGATATTGGTCTCTTACAGAAATTATGAAGAACCCCCATGTGCCACTGAAATCTCAGAAAACGTATTTCATCCGTGTATTCTGCCCATAAAGTAATTAATATACTGCGTATATTCTGTCCATCTTGATGTACGGATGTCAAACAAAGCGCGTAACACAACAAAATATACGCATGCTCGAGACCTATCAGCGAAACATTCTCAAAATAAAACTAAAAGATCAAATAAAACTAGAAATAATAAGCTAGCTATCAAAAATTACAGATGTGACGCACTGTATAAAAAAGTTAAAATTGCGATGGTCAGGTCATATGATGCGGAGTCAAAATGATAAATAGGCCAAGGACATAAGGCAGCATGATTGCGGCAATGGTGCGGAGCGCGAGCACGTGGGCCGCCGCCACCCCCTTCTGCGAGCATGTAATGCTCGCGAAGGAGATGGCGGAGCGCGCCCGGAAGAGGTTTAGAACTCTACCGGCCGCGCGTCGCAGGCGACTCAGGCGCCGGAGGTCGCTTAACGACCTCCGTCCTCCATGAACGCAGGCTTGGGGGTGAGAGGTGAGGCCTCCTGTCACCCCAGCAGAAGCAGGCCGGGATGGTGGGGCGTCTAGCGCCCCTCCCCCAAACCGGGGCAAGACGGGGACACCGTGGTTCCAAACCCGAGGGGGCCATCTCGTAACCGGAGATGGCCCAGGGTCAGTCGGGGTGCGAGGGATATGCTCTATGGGCAACCTTATACCCCGGCGTCTGTAGACCCGAGACGGCGTGGGGTTTTAGTCGGTTCGAGCCCGACATAACCGCCCCCGCTGGCCGACGGGGGGTATCCGAAGGGATTTACGAACAAAAAAAAAAAAGGCCAAGGACATAAAAGAGTGTTGCCCAAAACAACACAAAAGAAGGAAAGGAAGAAAACGTAATAGATGGTGTTTAGTTCTAAGTCGCTCACTAGATGGCGTTGTTCAATTTATCGCCTTTGTAGATTGCGGTGTTAAGAGTCTCCGGAAGTATTTTATAAGGTTCGACTTAATAAATTTAATTTGTCCTCGCTGGGAATGTGTGTGTTTTATAAATACCTATTCCAACTGCGATTTTTGGGACTGCGGTCCATTTGGTCCTTAGCGAAACGGGTATTTCGGCAACTTAGTACTGTCTGAATGCGGTACTGTAGAAGTGGGTGTATTAGTGGATCCTAATCACCACTGAAGTGTGTAGGTGTTGGCCTTGGTGTGGAGGCACAATATATGACAGCTAGCAGCGCGTACCGGCAGAGGGCGCATCGGTGCTTCAATTTCGAGAGTTGGTTCCAACCGCTAACAATTGCGGTTAAAGGAATTGCAAGAAGGAGCCATATGAAGATCGAAAGCCATATTGCCGCAGAGTGTTTCCCTGAGATACAAGAGGGCGCCACTAGTAGCTTACGTCAAGAAAAGAAGCGACGACATTGTGACGTGATATAAAGTGAGGTTTGGCAGCAATAAACTGTAAGTACAACTTGACTGTTTGAAGATTGTAGTGAGAAGATAGTTTGAACTTTAGTACATTTATTAAGTGTTTAGAACTTAGAATATTTAGTGAAATAATTAGTTAACATTGAATAATTCTGTAGTTTAGTTAAAGTAGACTTAGAATAGTTGAGAAAAAAGTGATACTACGGGGAACCTATGCCCGATTTTACCTAGGTTTACATTTGTCTCAAACACTTGTAAAATATTTTGTTTTGATTTGTAACTTAGTAAAATTCAGTAGAACAAAGTTACAGTCTTATTCATAAAAAATGCTTATCGAAGGTTTATAGCGTACTTTAGTTAAAACGTCTCATAACGCTATCATACGTATTTTAAAATATTGTATTCATAACTGTTCTATAAGCCTTCGATAACTATAGTGTCGCTATAAGAGATTAATAGACGAAAATGTGTTGGGGCTTGGGGCCCCACGCACCCTTGCCCAATTAAAACGGGTGGTGGTCCACCACCTCCTACCAAAATAGACAGTGAAGACATAAGTTCATGGCTCCCTAATAAATTTATAGTCGATAAACTTTTGGTCGCGGATTCCTAATATTTTCAATAGCTTCAAGTACATCTAGGCACTAGACACTGATAAACACTCTGCCGCAATAAATTTACCACAAACTCCACAAAGTAACTAACCTAGATAAGTAATAATAATAATAATAATGGCTTGTGATTGTCTGGAAACAAATCAGAGATATTAGAGATATATTCAATAATTCACCAAACTAATGCGAACAAAGTATCTAACGATGCTAATCAGAGCTGTCAAACACATCAGCTGTTGCGCAGGTCGGCCATCTTTTCTCCTAATATTGCTTTATGGCACGGCTATAGTAGGTTCCTGCCTTCTATAAGTTATATGAAGTTTATTAAGAGTTTATAGAGCATATTAGTGCTAAAATGCTGTTATGAATACAAATTTTCGACGATCACCTTATAGCAGTCTTATAAACCTCCCATAACTTTTTATGAATAAGACTGTTAGAATATTTAAGTAAAAATATTATTTCAACACTTGTAATTTATTTCAATTCGGTCTTTGACTTAGAATAATTTTGTGTAAAAGCTTGTAGCCTTACTTCTGACCTTCCTCTGTATCCCACAGCTTTATTACTAGTAGTGTATTGTAGTGTAGTTTTTTGTAGTACAAATATGGAGACTTTATCGAAATTGCAATTAGATAAAAAGAGTATTATTGAGAGAGGTAGAAGTAATTTTAAGAAGTCACCTAAAGAAAGATTAACTCAGTCATATATTGACACAAGATTGGAAACATTGGAAAGTCACTGGAAGGAATTTCTGCAGACACATCGTAGTATTATTGAAATTGCAACACAGGAGAACATAAAAGATACATATTTTACAGGAGAAATTTATGAGAAAACAGAAGATATTTATACTATTTACAAATCAGAATTAAAAGAACTTAAAACTAAACTTAGCACTAATAAACAGGTAGAAATTAAGAATTACAATGTTAAGTTGCCTAAAATTGGCCTTCCTAAGTTCTCGGGACAATATAATGAGTGGAGCACTTTTCGTGATTTATTTTTATCCCTAATCGATCAAAACGACCACATCGATGATGTCCAAAAGCTGCACTATTTGAAAGCTCATCTTTCTGGTGAAGCAGAACTACTGTTGAGACACACTCCTGTTACTGCTTCTAATTATAAGGAATGCTGGTCTGTCTTGAGAGGGCGTTATGATAACAAGAAATATTTATCAAACTGTATACTAAAACGTCTTGTCAATCAGTTATTTATAAAAGAGTCATCAGCTTCTATAAAGGATATTTTGGACACCACAGTTGACTGCTTACATGCATTACGTACGCTGGGTATTGATGTACGCTCTTGGGATGTAATTGTTATATTCATAGTAAGCTCAAAACTCGATGGTGAATCACGTAAATTATGGGAAAGGGAAATTAGTTCATCAGATAATTTACCCACCTTTGAAGAATTTAAGAAGTTCTTAGAATCTAGATTTCGTTCTTTGGAGAATATAGACAATCCGTCAAATAAACAAAATGTACCAAGTAGTAACCGTAACAACTCTGCCAAATCATTTCATGTAGCTTCACAACCTTGTATTTTATGTTCAGAATATCACAAATTGTGCCATTGTAAAGAATTTGCCAAAAAAGATCATGATGGCCGTCGTGAATTTGTCCGAACCAACCAGTTGTGTTTCAATTGTTTATGTAAGAATCACACCGTCTATTTTTGCCGCCAATCCACCAAATGCCAAATTTGTAAGAAAAAACATCACACACTACTTCATCCCAAATCAATCGCGAAGTCTACTGAGTCTAATGATGGCTCAGCAGATCAGAATGTTGTGGTTGCAGCTGCAGCTACGTCTACTCAAGGCGAGTGTACCAAACAGATTTGCTTATTCACAGATGTTACCAGCCAAGGCCTGTTAGCCACTGCCTTGGTCAATGTGAGGTCAAGAACGGGTACTGCTATTGTGTTACGAGTTCTGATGGATCAGGGCTCACAGGTCTCTTTTATTTCAGAGTCCGCAGTACAGATGCTTGGCCTAAAGAAAACACCTACACGCACCGACATATTCCGGCTAGGCGATGATGAGGGCTCTGCCATGCCCTCTAGATGGATAGTTAAATTCCAGTTGCAATCACGCCTAGATCCCACCTTTGTTTTGGATGTCGATGCGTATGTTCTAAGTAAACTTACTTCATATCTGCCTGAACGAAAGGTTGTTCAGGTATTATCAACGTTTTCATCCTTCGAGTTAGCCGATCCAACTTTTGACACTCCAGGTAAGATTGACTTGCTTTTGAGTACTCGTGTGGTCGGCGAAGTCTTGTTGGAGGGTTTGGTTAAGGGTCCGCCGGGTACGCCCGTCGCACAAAAGACCAAACTTGGTTGGATTCTATCGGGTGAAATCCAGAGTAATCCATTGAAATTTAGTCCAGTATGCTGCCATGCTGTTGCAGGTACAGATACAAATGAGCTATTGCGCAGATTTTGGGAGCTCGAATCTGATCAGTCTTTAACTCCTAAGGTCATGTTGACCACCGAGGAACAAAGCTGTGAAGATTTCTACTCCGCAACAACTCAAAGAGACGCAAATGGTCGATACATTGTCAAGTTGCCCTTTAAGTCTACTGATCCCAGGTGTCTGTATGGTGAATCAGAAGTAATAGCTCTCAAACGTTTTCACATGCTGGAAAGAAGACTTCTGAAAAACCCTGAACTCCAAACGCAGTATAGTGCTGCCATTAAGGAGTATCTTGAGTTGGGTCATGCAGAAGTGGTTCCCCAAGCTGAGAAGGGAGCTCGTGCGGTCTATTTGCCGCACCATGCGGTAGTACGCAATGATAAGAGTACTACCAAGGTTAGGGTCGTTTTCGATGCTTCTTGTCCGGGATACAACGGAGTTTCGTTAAATGATGATTTGATGGTTGGCCCTACCTTGCAACGTGAATTGCGACAAATAATTATGCGATGGCGCTGCCACCGCATAAGTTTGGTCGCTGACATTGTTAAAATGTACCGCCAAGTAAAGGTTTCAGAGGGTGATGTGGATTACCAACGCATTTTGTGGCGCGACAATCCAGATTCTGAATTGCAGCATTTGCGCTTGTCGCGGGTCACTTTTGGTACATCCTCAGCGCCTTACCTAGCTGTACGTACCTTGCAACAAGTAGCCCACGATGATGGAAAGGATTTTCCTTTGGCAGCTAATCGTATTCTCAACGACTTCTTCGTTGACGATTTGCTGTCTTGTTGTGAATCGGTTGATGAGAGTGAGAAAATCTATGTTGAAATGAACGAGTTACTTGGTCGCGGAGGCTTTCAGCTTCAGAAATGGTCCAGTAATAACGTAGAATTTTTCCAGAAGGTAACGAGAGAATCAGTAGAGGCAAAGGAAAATTTAGAATTTAAGGTAGATGAAATTGTGAAAATTTTAGGCCTTTCTTGGGATAGAAGATCAGATGAATTTAAATATACCGTGCATCTTCCTCAGCTAGACTTCCCCGTAACCAAGCGCAGGCTAATTTCAGACATCGCTCGTTTATTTGATCCTCTCGGTTGGATCGCTCCTGTTGTCACTACGGCCAAGGGCTTCATTCAACGCGTATGGTTGTCAGGTATTGGGTGGGACAATGAACTCCCAGATAGTTTACTTAAGGATTGGCTAAGTTACAGAAGTACTCTTCACGATCTTTGCGCCTTTCACATTCCTCGATGGTTTCATACTAGTCCAGGTGATACCATCGAACTACAAGGCTTTTCTGACGCATCCAACGCGGCCTATGCAGCTGTGGTATATGTGCGGTCAGTGGATTGTAATGGTACGGTACACGTCAGTTTGTTGGCATCCAAAACTAAGGTGGCTCCAGTTAAGGTGGTATCTATACCACGCTTAGAGTTGTGCGGCGCAGTGCTGCTATCAAAACTTCTTTCAGAAGTTTCGGGCACCTTGGGTATTGACAGAGAGAAAATACATGCATGGACTGACTCCTCTGTCGTTCTAGCTTGGTTAAGTAGCCATCCTAGTCGGTGGAATACGTTCGTCAGCAATAGAGTTTCTGAAATTCTTTGTCCAATCTAAGGATAACCCTGCAGATTGTGCGTCTCGGGGTATGAATCCTTCGGAGTTTGTCACGTTTGAACTTTGGATGAACGGTCCTAATTGGCTCAAAGATAAAGATATTGATTATAACAGGGGTATTATAGAGAAAACTGATTTAGAAGAACTTTGAGAGCTCAAACATCAGTACGTTGAAAAGATGGCATTTGACACAGCGTATGCTTCAGGACTTTTGGCGTCGGTGGTCTAATGAATATCTTGTTCAATTTCATCACCGTCATAAATGGTCACACCAAACACCAGAACCTAAGGTAGGGGATGTCGTATTAGTGATGGAGGACGATTTACCTCCGGCAAGGTGGCTTTATGGTCTCATTATCGAAAAACACACTGGCTCGGATAAGGTCACTAGAGTAGTTTCTTTGCGCTGTAAGGGCTCTATAATAAAGAGACCCGTTTCCAAACTTATTGTACTTCCGGTAAGTAATACGTAGTGTTAAGTGTTTACATCATGTTTTTGATTAATTGTTATATTTTGTCAAGCTAAATTTATATTTAAAATTTTTATACAGTCCACGAGCTTTGATAACGCCTTCCAGGCTATGTTGTAATTCGCTCATGGTGGGAGGTTATCTAATTGTAAGACTATCGATTAAATTATCATTATTAGCCTTAATTGTGGTTATGGCCATTCTGTCCATGGTGTGCGGAATGTTTAGTTCTAAGTCGCTCACTAGATGGCGTTGTTCAATTTATCACCTTTGTAGATTGCGGTGTTAAGAGTCTCCGGAAGTATTTTATAAGGTTCGACTTAATAAATTTAATTTGTCCTCGCTGGGAATGTGTGTGTTTTATTAATACCTATTCCAACTGTGATTTTTGGGACTGCGGTCCAGATGGGCATTATGACATTAAAAGAATAGCAGGTGTCACGTAGATAAGAAAAGCACATAATCGCATAATGTTATGTTATGTTATAGTTAAGTAAGATTGTTAAATAAAGGCTATTATTATTCTTAATTACATAAGAACTTGCAAAATAATTACCAGATCTGGCTGCATCAACTCCTCCAAGTAAGCATTACAAAGTCTTCTATCCCAATCATCCGTAATATGTCCTCCGTACATGATTTCGCCAAATAAATACCTCAGATCTTCCCACGGAACTCTGGAGTTAGCTTCCAAGTAATTATACAAAACGAATACACTTATTGTTAGATCACCTAAAAAAGAAGAGATTAATAAAAAATCCGTTCCCGCAGGGGGAACGCACAGGTAGATTTCGTGAAGCAATTAATATTATTTTATATAGAGAACTACGGACTTTAAACAGTTTAATTTTTTTTTCTCGAAAATGGTAACTTTTGGCGAAAAACTTTTCAGACATGTATTTTAAACTTAAAAATGGCCTATCAATTAAAAATGTATCCGACTGCAAGAATGTTCACCGGTTAGAAGTTATGATTTTTTTCCCGAAAAATTTTGGTTTTTCCCCCCTCCACTTTTAGTTAAAGTTTTAATCTTATAGGTTTATTATTAAAAGTTGTTGGTATTCATGTATACTATGGGATAAAATTAAAACGGTTCGAATATCTTTCATGGAACGTGAAATTTTGAGGAAAAACTGATTTCACAAAAAGTGAGGCCCTACCGTCCCCTTAGGCCGGATTCCACCCGTTCACGAACTTAAACTAAGTTTACACCCAAGCAATTTTTGACCGCAGTTTGAAAGCGATCGGGGCAAAAATGCGACCGTGAGAGTGCCGCAAATATTGGGAAGTGGAACCATACATATATATATATATATATATAAACTTTTTGACCAGTAGTCATTTCGGACTCAGGGGGTCATAACTAGACCTCCTATGAAGATTTTTTTTAAAATTCGACAGTAGTCAAGAAACCAATAGGTAGATCGATTTCTCGAAACCGGAGATGGCCCAGGGTCAGTCGGGGTGCGAGGGATATGCTCTATGGGCAACCTTACACCCCGGCGTCTGCAGACCCGAGACGGCGTGGGGTTTTAGTCGGTTCAAGCCCGACATAACCGCCCCCGCTGGCCGGCGGGGGGGTATCCGAAGGGATTTCGGCACGAAAAAAAAAAAAAAAAAGGTAGATCGATTTCATCGAAATCTACCTAAAATACCAAGTAGTTAATCTGTGGTAGGTATACAGTTTTTTAAATTACATATTCATTTAGAATACGACCCTTGTTTTCTTAGATTAAGAGATGCTGCTATTATTATATAAAAAATATTATTATAAAAATTGAAAATTTTACGATTTACTCGTAGACAACGATTAGTTACATAAATTCAAAGCAATCCTTAGGTGGCGAGTGGCGCTAATGGTACATTATATATATCGAGTTTGGATCTATGTTTCACTTTTCATCAAGTCATTCTTCACATATAAGAATTTGAAAAGTAATTGAAACATCATAAGTAAAATATTTTGACTACAAGCTAGGTTATATATAAATATTTATCTACACTCAAATCGAAAAATTCGAATTACGAATTCAAAGACGATTCTATACATACGCACTTTATAAACGCATATACATAAAATTAAAAATAAAACTTATTATAATATCGCTATCTTTTTTTATTCATTAAACTAGTCTAAGGTTTTAGGCTGAATATGAAAAAAAAGGCGCACGCATGCGCAGTTCGAACTGTGAAAAAAAAGGCGCCCTTGTAACCTACCTACTTTGTTTAATTTCAATTTTTCCTATGAGTGAAGATAAAGTAGTGTATGAAACTGCATATAACTTAGGTATTAAAACACTTGGCTTCGCCTCATGCGATAAACAGACTCTCGTGTTTTAATACCCCTTCTTATATGACAGTTGCATAAACTACTATTATTCAAACAACCTAATGAGATAAGAATAATTATTAATAATCTCAGTCAAAGATTAGGTATATAGATGAAAATCTATACCAAGTCTAAAGTAAATAACTACGAATTCAGTGCAGGGTGCGACTGAAATAAATTGAGCTGAGCGAGCAGGACTTTTACTTGAAAATAAGACATCTTACTACGGGCGCGCTTAGCTAAGGCCCCGCGCTCGTGAAACTATTTTTCGGTGATTATCCCCCAATGGTACATCGGACATGAACCTTCTCGCTTCAAAACACTCCTCAGTGTCCACACTATCACGGTTACGGAGGAGTTCAGCCACTAACAAACGGCTATGCCGCGTATAAGAGTTTCGCTCGCTCAGCTCAATAAACTTTACTGATATTGCACTTACCAACATTGAACGGATATATCTTGTTCCAGCCCTGTGGCCCGAACTTTCTTCTCTCTGCTACAACCGCATGGAAGTAGCAAAGAGCAAAAAGTATCGCTTTAAACTCCGCTTCTTTGCCACACATTTCAAGAGTTTCTTGGTTGAAATTGTCTAGAGCTTTATGGATATTTGCCTAAAAATGACAATTTTCAATACTACTGTTGTAGGTGAAATAAATTTTTTGAAATAATATCTATTGCGTTATCAAGTTCGATATTTTTGTAATTTCAATTGTGTTAAACTTTTTGCTACCTACTTGCATTCCTGTCGGTGGTTCGTTAGTGATTTTGATACTGGACTCTAATATTCCTTGAGGTATGATATGAGCATCTGCAGTAGCTGCTGGTTCAGCTGACATAAACAGGCGAAACTGTTCGTGACAACCGTTTGCAAAGCTCTCCATCTTCTTTTCAAGGCTCGGTAACCACTTCTTTACTAAATGGATGTTCTGAAAAGTTTTAACAGTTTGAGTGTGGCGTGTCCTTGCTTAATTTTGCTCTTCAGCTTTGAAGCGGGTTATAAAATATGAATTTGAAGTCATAGCTATACCTAAGATGATTTGGTTGTTCGATGTTATGGTTCTATTTTTTGGTTACCTGTAACACAACCCAGTGTCCCTTCGCTAAAGACTCATCCATAGCCTGTTCAGCCACGATCTCCTGACCTTGCCCCAACGAAACGTTATGGAAGTTTCCGTTATCTGCTGTAAAACCCATGATCTTGCCCAAAGTTTCCACGTCCTTCAAAGGATTGACTCCTGGAGAGAGTATAAAGAATATTGGAGTCGTAGAACTGGTCTCTTCAAAAGACTTGCTGAATTCCACCGTACGGTTTTCCACATATTTACTACCCATTTTCTCTTCAATGTAGGCTCTAAAACGTATTTAATAATAATAATTGCAATATTTAAGTTCTATCATGGAATATCATATTCGCCAGAGATCTACAAACTTAAACAAACTTACGCCACGGCATACGTCATCCTGTCCGGTCGTAAAGCCCTCATCATACATAATCTCTGAAGAGGGGTTTTATTCTTCCATTCCTGTAATTTTCACGAAACAAAGTAAGTTTCTCTTACTTCTCTACTTTTCGAATCTTATTTAGTACAAAATGATGTGTCACCTGTGGAAACTTTTCTCTCTCCGGACATTCAACCTCAACAATCTTCTTCCATCTTTTAGGGGAAGTCTCTATATCGCGATCTAAGTTCCTGAACTCGTCCTTACTTGCTAAAGAACATATACCACCCCAGCTTTGGTGTGAGAGGAAGTCTACTGGACTAGTTACGTGAGGTTTTATTGGAAAACGAAGGAAGAAATCTAATTCTACGGGTGATATTTCTTCGCTCATTAGGAGTACCTGAAGAAATATTATTTTATATATATGTTTTTTAAGAAGTATTTGATATATATTGAACACAAGTCTTGATCAACATTTGTTTTTACCTGGAAAGTCATCTGCGATGCAAATATGAGTTTATCACACTCGAAGAGTCCTCGCGAAGTATATTGGAACACAGAATAACTGATGCAGTCAATAAGATTTTTGATGCGTTGATTTACTTCGTCAGCGGGTTCCGCACGCGATATTGCTTTTTGAAACACTACGCTAAATGCCTGAAAGTTTTAATACATACAAACACAGTTCTTCAAAATAGTAAAGATCATAATGCAATTCAATCCTCATACTCCATTCAGTAAGGATTCATATAAAGCCTACCTTCAGAGAGAATTGATAGATAGGATTTATTGTATTCAAATCGTTTAAGATAAAATACAATAAAGAAGCTCTAGCTGACGCTGGTCGGTAGAATTCTCGGGCCTCATCGATTTCATGTGATGTAATTTTTGCTTCCGCTACCTAAAATATAGGTAATATTTTTTTTTATCAGACTATAAATCGAAAATCATGGTTGTTAAGATGTTAATGCCACACAACGCGTATTCAAACGATTAACATAGAAGGATCGCAGAGATAAGCTAATGTACTGCTGTGATTGCTTGTGTTATATTTTTGTACGTAAATATGAACTTCCGCAACGACCCTTTAGCGAAAGGTTTTTTCTCGGTACCACACTATAAACATAATAACGCAGATATTGTAGAAGTGTACTAAATATCCGCTTATTCAAATTCGTATCATATTTCTTATACAATTCGAAATATGGGTATGGCGTATATTTACCTAAGTAATATTATTATTTTATTTGGTAGAATATATCCAAAAATAATCTTACTTTCCTCTCAATATCCGCGGCTGTCTTTTTAGTAGTTTCTAAATTTTCTACCAGAGCGGTATCACCAAGAATATCATCGCCAGCTGATGACAATCTTGACAATAGATCGTCTTCTAAGCCTTTTAATTGTATTTTGAACTGATTTTGTTGTTTAGTCAAGTCCGCTTTTAATTCTTCCAAATCTGGTCTCTCTGCTTTTACCACTTCAGCTAGAAGTTGATCTTCGAGTCCATCCCTGGTAACTGTAAAGTTGACTAGTGTAGTTTGGGCTTGCATTTCTGGCTTATAATGTGGATTGGCCAGTTTTGTATGCAGGATTAGTCGGAAGTTAGGGCTGTATTCCACTTCTTTGTCACCTATCTTTATTGCTCTGCAAGAAAATATTGACATAAATTGTGTTTCATAATTATGAATGTTATTGAATTTATTAATTTATTGAATTTGAATTATAATCTATGTATGTGACATATTATGGAACTATAAGTATATTTAAATTTAACTGAAATATAAAGTGTCAGTCGTTCATTTTTTTGTATACAAATAAGGAAATTTAAGAAAATAGCTAAGTTTATTATACTTACCTTCCTTTCTTTATAAGATTTCGTCCTAGTAACGGATCTAGCACTGGATCCACTGTCTCTCCTATATTTTCGAATAGCACTGTTTCTCCTTTAATAATAGCCTTTTCTATGGTATCCAAATAACCCTTTTGACCTAAGCGTATAACTTTCAATATGTCTCCATACTTCTGTCTTATCCATTTAACACCTTGCAGCTGTAAACATGTATTTTAAGTTTTGGTTTGTTATTCATGTAAAAGTCATTGTAACTAAGGTTTATGGCCATATTAATGGAGATTTTGACCGTCGCATACATCGCAAATCATGTTCATTGTTCATGAATAAGAGCTTTTCACATACATCATGGTATTTGCTGTGCCACGGGCAAGATAAACCTCTTGGCCACCAGTAATTCGGCGTAACACATATTCTGCAACTATTCAACGGTTAAATCTTTTTTTAATTACCTGTGGATCTATCATAAGCGGCCATCTTTCCGAATTAGATAGAATAGTAGCATTTTCTGTACTCATCCTATCTGAAGGTAGGCCTTCGTTCTGCCACATCGCTATAGTCGTATCATCTGTCAGCATCGTTAGTGGATCTAATCCCTCTGTAATAGGTATTGGTGGCTAAAACAACAGAATTTCAAATTATTTTCAGTTATAAATGGGTAACCAACTTAATAAATAAGAACATTCTTTTAAGACACAGTATATTACATTGACGGCCCAATCCATGAGCACAATCTGTTCAAAAATGAAAAGCTAGAGTGTTAATTTTTACTTACTAAGCTATCTGATAAGCTGGTTCTTACCTCCAATGTTTTTAGGAAAACAAGCCAGTTCTTATGAAGCAAGTCTAATCTGTATTGTTTTGTAAAACACCCAACGTAGGATATAAAAGCGCAAACTAGGAGAATATCACCTGGTAGAGTTGTACTTTGTTGCATTAAACTAGAACAAAACAATGGATGGTAATTATACTAACTTCGGGAGGTATGGCGTGGGTGAATTTCCCAAATGGCTTCTTTTTTTGTCTTCGGTGAAATTAGTATTTGAAAAAAGGAATATTGTGCTGAATTATTTTTTTTCGTATTGAATAGGTAGTTATTGGGTTGTGGCTAAAATATATTTTGGCTAGGACTATATATAAAGGTAGAAATAAATACATAAACCTCTATTTTTTTCAAATCGGTGCTGTCCCTCTACTTTTCTTTCAAACAAAAAAGCGTATACACTAATAAAAATAAGTAAGTGAAGTGTATAAATTATTCTATTTCATAGAATATTAGTTTTATTATTAATATATGGCATATTTTTTTACATAATTAACGATTATTATCACTGAGAGGCACTAACGTACTTGTCCTGCAAAATGTTCTCATATCGCTGGACAAAAGTAATTTACACCTAACTTTACATCGACGAGTCCGACAGTGTCCCCACCCCAATTTTATTTCCGGTGTGAAATACAAAAGGAGAATGGGCACTTCTGAGCTGTCGGTGGCCATTAATGAAAGTTTTTTTACTAAAAGTAGTGAAAACTGGGAACAACTTTTATTAAGAATGTTTCACTGTAAAGCATTTAGAGAAAAAAATATTTACATGTGGGCGTAAAGAAAATCATGACGATTATTTCAAGCATGTAATACGTTTTTCTAAACCTCCACAACATCATTTGATAACGATTACAAAATTATCGACACAAAACAGGTTCGCAAGGTTAGTTTACCTACGTTCGAGAAGGATCTATCAGCAACGACTACAAAACATACAAGCGACAAACCCGTGGCGCTTGCTTCCTGAGTTGCATCTGCGCAGTTCTTAGGCTACTCTCGTGTCGTTGTGTACTGTGCTATTTGTATTGATTCCTATAACGATTTGTATTGAGTAACAGATAAATGGTGTCCGAATACACTCCAGGCAAGTAATGTCCAGGATTTATTATTAATAATGTAGTTAACCGACAAAGAGAAGGAAGTGAAGCTATTGCTCATTATTATTAGTTCATGCGTGAGTGCGAAGCGCATGATAGCAAGTTGAGCACATGTAAAATGCGAAGTATGGTACCTAGGATGAACAGGAAATCAGGAAATGAGTACATTAGATTACCAGCGGCGGAATTAAGTGAGCACTAAAAATAACGATTGTACAGTCAAGTGCATTAATATGTTTCTTGAAAACCATTACAATAACATATATTTATGTAAAGGTTCACGAAATATGTGCCACTTTTCACATCGTTATTATGCCTTCGTTTTTGTTGCAAAAATATCTTAATAACTTAGTGAGCAATAATATAATCTAACATCGAGTGCATAAATATGTTTCTTGAAAATCATTACAATAACATATATTTATGTAAAGGTTCACGAAATATGTGCCACTTTTCTCATCGTTATTATGCCTTCGTTTTTGTTGCAAAAATATCTTAATAACTTAGTGAGCAATAATATGTCCCTAAAAAGGTTTGTATTGTTAGATAATATGTCAATTAAAAAGAAAACTTAATATTTCCTTGCTTTTTTGACACCATTGACAATCATTCAAATTTTGATTTTCTTTTCTATGGGACGTCGTCAATTATTTGTTGAAACAAAGTGAACTTCATGTAAATACTTCAAAAGTACTTAATACTTCGCATCGATGAGCATACTAAACATCGTATAGTCGCGTTAAAATAGGAGGGTGCTTCAATACAAGACACTTACAAGACATATCTGATGAATTGGGTGTAACTCGAAAGACAGTAAAATTATGGATACGACGTAGGGAAGAAGAAGGAAGGTTAAATACTCATGTGTCCAATGGAAGACCAAGAAAGACTTCTACTGAACAGGATTCTACTGAACGCCGTCGATTGCATAATGCTGGCATTCATTGTCGCATACCAGCTAAAAAACCGAAACTTACAGATAGGCACAAAAGATTACGATTGAATTTTGCACGAAGGTATTTGAATTTTAATTTTGATAATGTATGTTTTGTCGATGAAAAAATATTTACAACAGCAAGTGATGGTCGATTATATTTGTGGCGATTAAATAATACTCGCTATGATGAGAGAAACGTCATCCCTAATCGCAGAAGTGGGCGAATATCATTGGGGTACTGGGGCTGGATGTCGGCTAGTGGCCCTGGCGAATTGGTAGAAATAAGTGGTCGAATGAATGCCAGGAATTATAAAGAGATCCTTGAAGACGTTTTAGTTCCGACGGCTACAGCTGCTTTCGGTAATGAGCCAATATTCCTAATGCAAGATAATAGCTCTGTCCACAACTCGCATGTCGTACAATTATGGATAGAGGAACAAGAAGGCTTGCACTTAATAAAGTTACCGCCGAAAACTCCTGACCTAAACCCTATAGAGAATCTATGGGGTTTAATGGTGCAGGCATGGGATCCAACAGCTGTAAGAAGTGTTGACAGCTTAAAAGACCATGTTAATTTCATATGGAATAGTTTTATAGGCAGAGATGTTTGTTTCAACATGGTAAGATCTATGAGAGAACGTTTGCAATCGGTGATTGATAATGAGGGAGGTTACACACGCTACTGATAAGTGAACCTTTTTTATTTTTACTTAGAAATGAATTTTGTTTTGTTATTCTTATTTAAAAGCTGTGTAATTATTTATTTGGCAATAAAAGAGTATTTCACTGTTATTTGTCTTTTTCTTTTTACATCAAAAGAAGCATTTTTAGTAATAGACCGTCAGCTCATGACAGATTTCGGGGCCCATTTTCTCATGCTAGCCTCGAAGAGGGTTGGAAGGTACGTCCATACAGAGTTGAATAAAGATAAACTCAAGTTCCGCTTCTGGGGTAAAAAAAATTGAGCGTACACCTTTGATTTATGTTAAGAAAAAAAATTTTTTTCATGATATCTCCAGGAGCGGAACTTGAGGTAATTAACCATTTTAACTGAAAATGTTCCCGTGAATGTGAATTCCCGTTCCCATTTTCTGGGCCAAAAGAAGTAGTTCTAAAATCTACATCACTCCTACATGGTTAGGTACTTATAAACTTTTGGCTGTCTAACATTAAGACCTTTTTTTTAGAAACAATTCTTGTCTATATATTTTTAACCTTTTTTGCAATACATAATTAAAATACATTTCATGTATCTATATTAGTTAACATTTTATAGTAAATATATTAATGGAAATCGTCAATAATACCTTTATAATGATTTCTTTGCTCATTATAAAACAAATTCCTTTATAGTATACATATTATTGATCAGTTTCCGCAGACATATTTATATCAGTTAGATTGGATGCTACAATAATAAACATTCAATGATACATACTTTTGAAACGATAGTTTAGATACATATTTATGCACTTGACTGTACAATAATTTTCGATTTTAACCGACTTCAAAAACAGGGAGGTTCTCAATTCGATGGGTAGTTTTTTTTTTCAAAAAACTAATGTGATATAATGCTTTATAATTAAGAAATGGTATCATCCTAATTTATTGTTACTTTTTTTTCGTTTTTACTCGGAAGATAAAATAGAATATTCAGTATAAACTATTAAAAGTACAAAATCTATGACATGTTTTATTTCTATACCGCGGCAATGAAACGTACACACAGAAATTGTAAGAATAAACTACATAAAAAAACAACAAGTTTAGGTTTAGCCGCCCATAGTCTAGGCTCCATACATATTTGCCCATTCGTCACAACCATCACCGGCGCCACCACCGGCGACCATCGCAGATATTGTAATTAGATTAAGTAATCATGTTTATAAATAGACCAAAAAAAAACAGGCCGCTGAGTTTCTTGCCGAAGTCTTCTCATGGCAAGGCCGCGTTTTGAACCGGTGGTCCATTTGCTAAACATTAGTATAATTTTTTTGAAGTTTTGTAAGTGCCGTATATACAGAATAAATGGTTTTTGACTTTGACTTTGATTCTCCATTTCATTGATAAAGTTACATTGGTAACTTCAGTCGCTAACATAGCAGGATTCATAACGTTACTGCTAATATAGTGAAGATTGTATGCCGTTGGTACTATACAAATAACCATGGTAAAATAGATATTCATTTAGTGTTTACCTCGAAACAGCTTCAGCCCATCTCACGTTTTCACTGGCAAGCCCATTAACAAGTCTGTTGGCAAGTTGAATGACAGCATTTGTTGCATCTGCTTCTCGCTGACATTTCATTTTTTCTGAAGTGGCTTTTTCAAAATCTGCTGTAAGTGATGCTAGTAGTTCTTCTAGAGCCTATAATCATAAACGTTAGTTCTGTCAGTTGAAGATCCCATAATGATGTGTGGGTCCTACTCCAATAGAAACTATTGTAATGTGTATTTTAAAGTCATACTACGTAATTCATGGCTATAACATCCTGATTGGGTAGTCGGGCAGTTAAGCGACGTTGATTACGTTCGACATATTTACGTAATTATTTTTTGCGGACAAATATTTTTTTATATTTCTTACTCCTTGAGATTGTGGCAGTTTTTGTCGACTAGCGAAAACTGCACCGCAGATGCACCATTGACATTCCGTAAAGGAAATGATGTAGTTGCACTTCACCTCACGTACCACAAGCAAAGAGAAATAGTATTCGTTACCTTTTCTACCTGTTCTGATTTTATCTTGCACCAAGTTGCGATTGAATGCTTAAGCTTAGTTAAATGGCTCATTCACAAATTCGTAAACAAATATTTTAAATGCAGCTTACCACAACTTTAGCTTTGATACACCTTAGTTTCTCAGAAGCGGCTGCTAACTCAGCGTTTGCAGCTTGCAAAGCTTTCCTTTTAGGCTCTACATCGCAAAATACTTCATAAAATTTTATGATGTTAATAACCCAAGCACAAAGACCGGCTGCTGCAGCTGATTTTGATCTTATAAATTCTAAAAATAAATCAGATAATAGAAGTCTCAAGCAAGACCAACTGCGTTTGTATTTACGTAATAGGACAGTAAGATTACCTGGTTCAAACTCAGAATCTTTTAAATATGGTTGAATAGCCTTAATAACATCAGGATGAATATTTTCTTTGTCGTAATTTATAAGAGCTTCCAGAAATAAATCTACTTTTGCCATCACCATCTACAACATATAAAAAATGTTATACACAATAATAAGAAATAAACAAAAATAGTTAAAAGTCTCAAAAATATCGTGATGGTTACATAATAAAAACATACTATTATTATACCAGAAAAAATGTTTACAAGACGAAATACGAAACATAACAATATCGTCCATGTATTGACCACTTAATTAATAGAAGTTCTTCTCTTAAGACTCAGTTAAGACTCAAATAAACATTGCATACCTTGGCAGATTTCCAGCTCCTATCTTTTGGAATCTTTCCATTTGGTGCCATTAAAACCATCACGGCGGCAGTGACATTGGTCACAGCGCCAGGCGGTGAACCAAAAGATTTCAATTCTGTAAGGTTAGCTTTATTTAAAGTATTCAATGCTTCTTGAGCTGCTATTAGGGCAGGCTCTGCTTTTATTAAATCTTCTTCGCAGTCCTTTTGTTTTTTTGATACTTCTTCTGCAATTACACCTACTTTCTCCTCCTCCTCGTCAGCTAAAATGGCATAAGTTTCTTAGTTCTATCGAATTCTGCTCTTGGAGAATGGTAGATTTTATTTTTAGACAACATCAACTATTTAAAGTCCTAAAAGTTATCTAAAACACGTAATCTTACCAAGTGCTTTCTCGCTTTGTACCTTTGCAGTTTCAACACCAACCATTTCAATTAGTTTGTCAGCGGCTTCATTTTTTTGTTGTAATTCTATTTCTTGTACTGCCAGCTTTGCTTTCAAAGCTTCCACTTGGCATGCTGTACAGCGTAATTTTTCTAAGCCGTTTTCAAGTCTACAAAACATCACTAATATAGTGTTAATGATTTGATGTATACGTAACAAAACTAGTGTCCGATCCGTGAAATTTTATATAGGTATCAATATTAGGCTATGTTTATATAGTCCGTTTTGGAAAATAAGTAAAAAAAAATTACCCTACAAAAACTGCAATAAAATTTAGATCGATGGGGAAACAGTAACAACACAAGAAGGTCACTTTGTGAACAAACTCTCTACTAAAAAAAAACACAAGAGGGCGCGGCAGTGCAGCCACCGGGGCCGGTGTTGTATTTATTTTCATTATTATATTACTTTTAATTTGATATATGGTTCATGTATTTAGGACACCTATGTGCCCCTTATTGATCGGACACTAGTTTTGTTACATACTGTAGATGTAAAAGTTGAATAATTCCTACCTTACTATTTTGCCACGAAGTTCATCAGTTTTATTGTTAATCAGCTTGGCATACAGACTAATTTGCTCTAAGTAACTTTTAGGCGTAGTATAGTTGTACCTTCTTTCATTCGATAAGTAAGCTTTAGACATCGTATTGACCGAGGTGTGAACGTAAGCCATGAATCGTGATATTGAATCTTTTAACGTAACCTGAAAATCGTATTCAGAATATAAGTATTATCATGTATGTAATTTACTTCGAAAATACTGTACTGTAGTACAGTACAGTATTTTCGAAGTAAAGCAAATAAGAGAGACTACTAAGAATACTACTAATTTAAGCTAAATATAAGCTCTCACTAAATGTTTGATTGATTGAACTCTTGGGTTTCTTGACCGCAAGAACAAAGTAATTAAACGAGCGTATTGATTTGTGAGTTTTTGCATGAAGCCATAAAATTGCCGCTAAAACTTACCGGCAATACTTCTAGCTCTCCCAAAAACCGCATAGCCACAGAAACCAAAGCTTCCTGAGGCCATTCATGAAACCAATTGATAGATGTACAATTTATAAGCGCAGGAAACTTTCGGGATCTCACTCTTAACGTAGATCCTACTGGTGAAAAACAGAGCACAACTTTTAGCTGCCTTCGTACTCGGTCTATGAAGAACTTCCAACAAACTTCCCGAGTGTCTGGCAAGCCAGCACCTTTCACCTGAAAAAGTAATAACATGGATTATAAATTGAAAAAGTCAAAACCCGACTGCTGATCGGGTTTTTGATATTTTAATTAATAATTATATTGTATAGTTTTTGTATAATATATATATATATAAATATATATATACATATATATATATATATATACATACATATATATATATATATATATATATATATATATATATATATATATATATATATATGTATATATATATATATATATATATATATATATATATATCATTTCATTTTGATACACTACTCAATAAGTTTGAGTCAAAAATCGAACCGTTCAGGCCGCAGAGCGTACCAAACAATCATACATACATACGTACTCTCGAAAAACAACACCCTCCAGCTAATGGGGTAAGATTTCATTTGATTGTTCTGTTAGGAAATAGGAAATTGTCAGTTGTAGCACGTGTTGTGTAGAGAGTACCCAGTTGACAATAAAAAACACACTCGCCTCTAATTACGAAGAATTGAAAAATATAACTGATGAAATATAATGGGTGTATAAATACATAATACAGCAAGGCACAAAAATCAAATTTACCTCGTTCCTCACACCGGCCAAGATATTCTCGATCTCATCGTCAGGGAATAGATCAGCAACTTCACCAGATGCTAACAAATCATTAATAAGTACCAAAAACTGTTCATTAGCTACTTGAGCGTCTGTCATTAAGAACATAATCCCAACGTTCTTTAAACCGGTTTTGATGTACAATTGAGATAATTCATTCTAAAAATAAAATATAGTCATATTATTCAACATGAACATGTAAAAATATAAAACTTTGATATTTTTTTTTTCTCTTCAAGAAAAAAAGTTTCTGTGAAGAAAATACTTACTACTGGGAAATTAAAAAAATTCAAATGATTGTCATGGAAGTGGGTTTACATTATTAGAGTACCAGGTTTCAGTTGCAAACTCTTTACAAATCCAACACTTCTGTCTCTATTGAATTACATACTTAATTATTTAGATTTTGATATCAGTTATCATATTAAAAAGTACCTTTAAATCAGATATACCATATCCTTTTTTCAATTGTATTTGAATTACTTCTAAACTCGCAATGAAGGAAGCCAATCTAGATAACGATTGTTTGCCAGAACCTCCCACACCTACCAATAATGCACTTCCTCTTGGGCTCTCCAGGATTCGAGATATCCTGAAAAGAGAAAACGTATATTATCTATTTGATTTACGTTTTAAATGAAGTGAAAGAACTTAACTTTTCATTTTTTATTGATTCTCTACCTGCATATATGCATCATAGCATCTTCAAACAATACTAAGTTCATAGCAGCGATGAGGTCGTTATAACTTGACATTGCTTCAGACAGTAACTTGCTCAGCTGCTCCCAAGACATGATAGGCATATATTTAGGCTCACCAATGCCACCAGCAAAATGACAGTATATATTCGGTCGCTCGAATACTATACCTTCGTCTATATCCTAAAATATATTGGGTGGTATGTATTATCACGTTGTAAAAATAAGCATTATGTTAAAATCTAATAAATAATAGTTAAAAAAAACTAAAAAACATGCTTTTTAAAGAAAACCGAACTAAAAAAATAGAAATAAGTTTTAATAAATTTAAATAAAGAAAAGTGTTACAAATTTCAATAAATATAAATTAATAGTTTTATATATTTATATTTATTAATATTAATAACTTAATAGTGTAAATAAAAAAAAGTATTTCATTTAAAAAAAAGCGTGGGGTGCATGGGTCAATAGATATAAATATTTTATTGACAGACATGAGTAGAGTGATTATCATTTTGATAATATCTTAAAAAGCACCCCACACTTTTTTTTATTTACACTATTATTAATTTATGTTTATTGAAATTTTTAACACTATTGTTAATTTAAATATATTAAAACTTATTTTTTATTTTTTTAGTTCGTTTTCTATAAAAAGCGTGTTTTTTAGTTTTTTTAAACTATTATTTATTTTCTACTTTTTAGTTTGGTTAATTTATAATAACTTGTTTGAAAATTTGTTAATATTAATATAAATCGGCTAAAGATAATGGTTGGAAATTAAAATTTCTGCCTTTTCGACTATAGATGAAAATTATATAAATTAACAAAAATCTTATTTTGCGAATTGAAAAATTAGTGTATTGTCATCGGTCCTCGATAAATCTACTAAGTTTGAACGAAATCTGGCCGTTTAAAGTGGGTCAAAATCGCGCCCAAAGGAGTCGATAACAAACAAACATACAGGTGAAGCTAATAAAAGCGTATAAAAACGAAATGATTCTTCCAAATAGTTGTACTATGTGATAATTCAAAGATTTTGGTGAGAACATGAATACTAAGCCTTCGTCTTATAATGCCAGAAAATAATCTGTCTATTACTTGTAAATAAACTTCAGTCAATAAAGTAAGTCAGAAATGAAAAGCAAATAATCACAAGTACCTCAAATGTTTTCTTGCAGATATCAATTTGAACTTTAAGAAATGCGTCAATATCTTTATCCTCAGTCAATTTATCTCCGTAAACACGACTAGTCTCGTGCAGCCATAAGCGGAGTAAATCTGATGGGTTCACTAAACATTCATTGGTACTGAATAAGAAACCCTGAAACAAAGTCAGATATATTTTATTGTTATGCCACCGAGACTATAGATATACTTCCGAATAAAATCTATCTTGAACCAGAAATACCTGAAATATATTTGACAAGTCTCGCAAATTGAATATGTAGTGGAATTTGATTGCTGTTGGTAAAAATACTTGAGAGACTTTGTTATGCAGTGTTATGGTGGCAGCTACTACACTGGCTGTAACAAACATATTATATATGTGAAGAATAATAAATTAAGAAATCTAAATAATAATTTAATAAATACATCTTCCAATGTTTCAGAGCGTGCGCGCTTGTTGGCTGTGGGGGAATGGGAGTCAGGACTCTGGATCCAGGCACTTCCATCGCCCAACATAGGTACCATGTTGGACGATACTACTTTCCGCCTTGCAACTTGCCTCCGTCTGGGAGCGCCGTGTGTTTCGCCGCATCATTGTCACTGTGGTGAAGCTGTCGACAGCCTTGGGCACCATGGCCTTTCATGCAGCAGAAGCGGAGGCCGTATTTCGCGACACGCTAGCATCAACGACATAATCCGCCGTGCTCTTGTCACGGCTGTCGTGCCAGCCGTTCGTGAACCTAATGGGCTGGTACGCGACGATGGCAAGAGACCGGATGGTATGTCGTTATTGCCTTGGAAGATGGTTTGGCCTTTGGTATGGGACGCAACGTGCGTCGACACCCTAGCGCCTTCGCACCTTCCAAGCACAGCGGGTTGTGCCAGCGCTGCTGCTGCATCTGCCGAAAGCCTCAAACGGCGTAAATACTCCAATCTGCAATTTCCATCTTCTGATGAGGCCGTCAAGCTGAATGCCACCATTGTTAACATGGTACGTGTATGTAATGGTGACCCTCTTTCCTGAGACTTTACCTTCAGCTTACCATCAGGCGAGGTGAAGTCAAATTGAAGTGGCCTATATATATATAAAAAAAAAACTAGTAGGGGATTATGTTTTTGAGCCGTTTGGGGTTGAGACGTTGGGGTCATGGGGTCCAAGGCCCCGTTTTGTCTACAAAAATTTGGCAAAGCGGCTAATCGACGCTACACGTGACCAGAAAGCTGGACTTCATCTTGCACAAAGAATTAGCATTGTCATTCAACGTGGCAATGCTGCCAGTCTTCTGGGAACATTACCAGTCGGTGATGATGCGGAGGAATTCTATGACGCATGTATGTAAATATTTTTCTATCTTTTAGGTTTAGTTCTTTTTACATTTATTTATAATTAGCTTTAAATTGTATTTTTATTATAAGTACATCTTTCAGTTTGTTAATTAATAAACATTTAAACCAGAAATCTCGGTTTAAAAGTAAAATTAGTAAAACCCTCTCACCATTATTGAGAACTGGGATAAAAAGTTTATCATCTCTGTCATAATAGATACATCTGTTGCGTTAAATTTTTATGTAAGAGTGGTCTCTAGCAGCATCTATGCAATATCTACATAAATATTATATAAAAACGCTTTCAATTACCTGATAACTTCGTAACTTGGGGATTAATCCTTAACTCGGGGTTTGTCAAATGCTGACTTAAAATCGAATGATAAATATTATTCAAAGCTTCAGTATTTGGAAAACTGATGGCAAATACACAGAAATGCCTTTGTAATCTGGGATTTATAGTAAAGCTGCCCGAAGTCGGATTCATACAAGAAACATATTGAGTATTGTGAATATCTTTCAAAGTCAACTTGGTTCGATCATACCAATGGTTATAGTCCATATGCTGACGAATTATGGTATGAGGTTGAACTGTTCCATACGCATCTACTTCAGGCATATTCATATCGTCAATAAAGTAAATCAAAGTTTTGTTGCCAGGAGGACCATAATTTCTTCCAGCTTTCTTCTCTAAAGGTTTTTCAAGAATTTTTTGCAGCATCTCGGATGATGTATAGAAGTTGAATGGCACTGATTGAATTGCATATGTGTCAGGTAAACTAATGTAGAAAATAATATAAATTAAAATACATTCATTTGTTTTCACCTAAACTCGATTTTCAAAACAAGATAAATACTTACACTTGTAATTTTTCGTTTACTAAAACAGTTTTTCCACAACCAGCACTGCCCACTAACATAACTGGATGCTTTTTCTTCATTAATAGATCCAAAAAGTACCTAATTCTTATAGTTTCAGCTGTTGGAACTAATACGGCCTGAAATAAAAGAAGATTGAGTAAATCAACGCTTCCTTGTACTAAAAATATGCTGGTAGACTTCACATTATGATTTTTACCTGTAATGGTATATCTGAATCTAGTTCAAACTTTGGCATTTTCTCAGTCCATGGAGTAAACTGTTTAGTTTCTGAATCAATATAATAATCAAACACAGTTCCACCTGATGGAAATTTTATAGTCTTGAACTCATTTAACCACCATTTTGTAAATTCTAAAAGATTACCCACAATTATTCAAAGCCGATTCAATTCAAATTCAATTTAGATGTTAGATCTATTTAATAAATAGATCTAACATCTAACAAGATTTTGAATATAAAACGTACCAACTCTATAATCAAGAGTACCCTCCTGGTACATAGCGGAACCGAAAGCCCAAACACACGCGAATACAAAAAAAATATCATGCCATTCCTTTGGACATTCTGCAGGTGTATTCTCAGGTACCAGTAGACAGTCTAACAAATGGCAGAGCATCTGAACGTGTGCCATATCTACAATAGGAGTGATCTTCTTGAAACGATTTCGTACTGTTTCCAAGCAAGGTGGAATATACTTATCGAAGAGAACAACTAGATTGGATTTTTCAGCAGGTATTTTTCGTGTTTCTACCCAACTTGTGACGTATCTACAAAATGTATAAAAGATTAAGAATCAAATTGAAACTATGAAGGTGTAGTTTATTAGTGTAAAGCCGAAACTATATATAGAAGTACCATTTACACACAACTATAAAGTCAATGCATTATACTTACGGATTCCATCCCAAATCCTGAGCATTAATGTATAAAATACCCGCTCTGGATACAGTAGCCGGAGTAGCAGTTCTTAAATTAGAAATCTCAAACATCAGTCTCATTGTTGGAGTTAGGGCTATTCTTTCGTTGCTAGCCAGTGTCAAGATTTTATTGTCATCCATCACCGTATTTAAAGACTCGATCCACATTGGATCAATGTCTCCATCCAAAACAATCCATTTTGGATTTTCGCCAGGAAGGTTGGCCTGATCTCTCATTAACACTGATAATAGACCATCTTTCCATTCTCTGGTAGCCGGATTAATAATACCAAATAAGTCATCATTGCTCACAGCTTTTGGATTCAAATCGTTAAAGACAGGTTTTTTCTTTAAATTCTGATAAGTTTTGAATAATGACTTCCATACCTGCGTCTTTCCTGTTCCAGCATTACCTACTATAAATACCGAATGGCGAACTTCAAGTAGTTCTTCTAACTGTACAACTTTCAGAATAAAGTTATCTTCTGGTTGTAATGACAGATCCATGGCTGCCTGTTTAACAGTTCTTTCAAATTCTAAATCACGTTTTCTTGGCACTTCAAGAGCGGGGAATAAATCTCCAATGAGTCCCATAAATACCGGCATATCATCTGTTACAATTTTTGGTATATTGAAATCACGAAGAGTTCGCATCAGAACTTCCTCTTCAGGCCTGCCAGGATCACCTCTCTAAAGGTAGATAGTGCAATATTTATAAACAATAGTACAGGGTAATTATTTTTGTGAATAATGATAGTCATATTTTATTTAAGGGTTTGAATTCAGATCATGTAGACAAAATGTATAAAGGGTAACTTACCTTTAGAGAACCAGCCACAACTAATACAGATTTAATAGCCCTCAAACCCCAGTCATAGTGATCTTGCTTAGACAACAATTCTTTACATAAAGTATACAATGTAATAAACTTCCTAGCCAGAATCTTTGCTTCCTGGAAGCCCTCGGCGACCAACATAATTTCGCAAATCAATTCAAAGTCAGGTACAACCATAGCACATGGCCTGAATAAAGCTTTCAGATTCTCTGGTAGCTCCGTACGACCAGCGTATCCTGGGTTCATAGTAATGAAAATACCAACTGATGGGACGAGGACTATGATTTCACCCATAAAATTGAATTTCTCTTTCTTGTCTCTGTAAACAAAATAAGATGTTAAGATTTTTGCGAGAAATCTAAATGAAAAAGTTGTTACTTTCTCATTTAGATGAGAAAAAAAGTATAAAAGTTACATGGCATGTTTGCCATGTAACTTTTTTACAACTTAATTTAATAGCGAGCTATAATAGGCGAGCCTAATTTAATATTTTCTTTTGGCAAACCTTAGAGTGATAGAGGAGAATATAAAATAAAATAGGAGAGTATCATAATAATTATAAAAAAAAAATTATTTAAACGGTTCATTTATATAAATTTAAATTGGTAAAAAGTTAGCAGCCAAGGACTTTAAGCCGCGACCAGTCCCTTTCTAGCGGGAATACTCGAACCAACTGAGCCACCTGGACACGTGTTGGATAGTCAAATATTGGATTTTGACATACGAGTAAGTATTAAGGCGACGCGACGTTAGTATAGTTAGCATACTAATTGCTTCAAAATTTAATTTGGTTAATTTATAGCTTACCTAATGGCATCTTGCACAGACTTTACTTGTACTGCGACGACAGATAACACTTCAACAGAAATCCTGTTGAACTCATCAAAACATCCCCAAGCTCCCGTCTGAGCCAACCCTTTGTAAATGTTACCGCAAGACTATAAACAACGTGTAAAATAGGTTATTCAACACTGTTTTATTTATATTTATAAGAGAACTTGTACTTTTACGTACGTAATAGTAATTAAGTTGTTCAAATGCATTTTGAAATATACAGAAATAATTTCCAAGAAATTTGTGTTCCAATAAAAGATATCGAATTATCAGTACACTACTCTACTGAATTCAACAAAGAACTTACCTGATAGTCCATCTGTTCAGAGCAATTGAAAACATAGACCATGATACCAAGAGCTCTACCCAAATCTTTAGTAGTTTCAGTCTTTCCTGTACCTGCTGGGCCCGCTGGACCTCCTCCCATGATCAGATGTAGAGACTGTAAATATCAACAGATAAGAATGCTTTGAAATGAAAGAGACGGCGGAGAGGGAGTGGAAGAGAACCCTGCCCCCCGAGTTCCGCAGTCTGCGGCGAGGTCGCCGCAGACTCGTCTACGCCCGGGACTACCGACCTCCATGATCCTCCGGCCAACTGCCGTCCTCAGGCCCTCCTGAGGACGGCAGTTGGCCAACTCGCCGTTCTTACAGAAGCAGGCCGTGGCGGAGGCGTGTTGTATGTGTTCTACACACTCCTGCCAACTCACCGACGCGGGATAAAACCCGACCCACCGGGCGAGGCCGCGGTGGCGGCCACAGTCCGCCGGTAACCCTGGGGTTATCCTTTCGAAGGCTTACCCGGGGTGCCCGGCAATGGACACTTTAGGAGGACACCGTGTGGTTTTAGACGATCCGATTCCGACACGCCCACCGATGGGGTGAAGCACGTGGGGGTCCTCCCACACGTAAAAAAAAAAGATGACGTTGCCAATGAGCTTTTACATGTAGTAGCCTTTATTTTTCTCGGATTGACGAGGGCTATATCTCTATACCTATCCATTATATTTTATATATTTCTCTATTTATAACAATCTTTTTGTTTAGCTGGTTACATTGAAATGGATATGTTGAATTGGACCGACACGTTAACCCCATAGTGTTGCAACTTTGAGCCCGTTTAGGAAGTAAGCGCAAAATAATGAACATATATAAAGTAAAGACTGATTCCGGGAATAGTTTCAAAGGACTAACCTGTGTTAACGTGATGTAGCATCGATCAGTCAGCGGTGTGATAACTAATCTTGGTGTATTCCCCAAATATTCATAGCTGTATATGAACTGAGCGTCGCAAATGTTTGCAAAACAATGACCCTCTGCTTCACCCCATCTAAATATATAAAATTATTACGTATATTATTTCAAAGGTCCATTTTTAGTGAATTGAAATATAAACGGTTAAATAATATTATAATAAACATGGTAAAGCCTGTAAGCGAAATTAAATTTAATAATTACTTAAATACGCAAGATTATATTAATAAAGCTTAATTACTACAGTTAATTTACTTTTTATACATTTACTACAAATCATAGACAGCGTAGCGCATTCATTCAAATTTAATTCACACTCCTACAATCTGAACGCCGTCGGTTTCATACAAACATTTTTGCATTTCCAATTGCCAGTATTGTACTTCTGAAGGTATAATCACTTAGAAATCTAATTATATAACTTTAACTGCTTGGCAACCGAAATTATTTTTATGTTGTTACTTCATTTTAATACTGACAGTGTAAAGACGGTGGAGAGCCAGTCAGCATGAATAAATATTTTTGAAGCCTACAAATATTTGCTCTAAGTATGGGTATGTTTTGTCTGCATATTTTCAAAATATATAGTTGACAACGAATGAAAGACAGAAAAATCGTTGTACTGATACATACCGCACATAAAAAGAGAATATGAACCAACTAAGTATTATAAATTGATTATCACATGTGTGTTGTAATATTCACCGAAGCGTATGATCTTATAAGCGACGTAACGATCGAATACCTCATGTTCATTGAGTTCATTGTCTTGATTAAAAATTAACGTTAGTTCAATGAAATATTCGTGAAGCAAACCTTCTATGTATAGTCAGATATTAAACTGTAGATACTAGTACGATTTAGAGACGGATTCCACTTGGATCTTTTAATTAGCATTCCCAGGGGTTGGAATAGCTATTCCGCTACGATCGCTGCAGGTTCCACTAAGATCTCCAGGGGTTGCAAAAGTACAATTTTCATTCTATACAAATTTAGATAGTAGGTGCTTTACAATCGAGAGGTGACGGTTTCGTCCTGGTCATTCACTACCGATAGAACGCACTACTGACACAAGCAATATAGCTTAGCTAGAGTAGACTGATCGACCATGCAACCAAGGCAAGGTAACCCATGTTATAAAAAAAAAATTGTTAGTAGTGATTTCTTTTTTTGTATTCTTTAGGTTTTGGCATAACAAATAAGTGGTCAACTTAGGAGGAAAAGCTATAGTCGTGCTGTGCGGACCATAGATTTTTCTCCAAAAATGCCCAAGAAGTACCAAAAACTGTTTTAATCGATTAAAATTAAAAGTCAAACAAAAATATGCTCCAAATGAAAAATGTGTTTCTGAAAAACAAATCTAATAAGCTCTAGTAGATGACAATGGGTTTGGTGGGTTTTCGACAAATTGCAAATAACGACGTATTTCATGCAAAATTTTAAGTCTATGATTTCCGATTTAATTAATATGTAATATATGTACTCGTAAGTTATTATATGTAAGTTGAAACTGGGACGTGTTCTAAAAGTTTTAATCAAATCGTTTCATAACTTTTCGAGTATATAAAAAATGGTACCTTGGTCAAACGGTAAAAAAAAGTTTCTAGATAACCTAGAATGATTTTTCGAATGGTTTCATATTTGTGGAGAGTTTATCAACAATTCGGTATATTATCGTTATCGTTGACTAATTTGCGATTAGTAGTATTAACGGGAATACTAGTAATTTCAATTACTAGTACTTTAAAAAAAAGTAGCTTTGGTTGTAAAATAAGTGTAAATATATAATGGCAAACACGACATCTTAAAGATAGGAGATATATAGTATATATACTATGTACATATATATACTATGCCACAAAATATAAAATTAAATAATATATAATGATGAACGTGTAAAAGAAAAGAACCTGATACAAAGTGCAGATGATTCAACTATAGCGCCCGACACCTGTGTCTTAGTTGCGACTGCCATTGGAATGCAGATCCAGCTTCTACCTTTCCTTGAATCATTTTACCCACTACATCTCTGGAATGTACATCTATGGTACAAATTGTCATAATCTTTTGTCGGTCCTGCTTACTCAGTTCGCCAATTAACAGAGAGATCAGTGTACTCAGTTGACTGAGCTGTTTCTTGTAGTAGTCTTTTAAAGCGTTATCATAGCCTTCTTCAAGTCTCGCAAATGCCATGTTTACTTCCGTAGTCCACCAGATTTGCGTACCACATAATGATATTTGGGCCATGAAATCAAAGAGCCACTGTTCTCTAGGTTTTTCTTCGTAAGATACAAACGCTTCTCCGAAATAATAGCGAATTGTTGATCTCATTATATCTTGTAGTCGGTTCAACCAGATTTCCACCTGAAATTCAAAAAGCATGTTTGCTGCTGTCGTCTTAGGCAATTCAAATCGTGAAGCAGCAAATAGTGTGATAATTAAGATTTCAGAGATCTGACGTAATGTGTATCTTGCAGCGTGTTAAACGCTCCTGCATGTTTGGATCAGTTTTTAATGAATAACGAATTAGTGGTAGTCGTGACATCTGGTTCTCCTTGCACTAACCATTTGTATGAAAATCATACCAAAGTTACCAATAATATAGAATATATATTATAATATTAATATAACGACTTACGGGCCCAGTACAATCACACGTTCCGTGAAATGGTACTAGTTCCCCATCCTTAGCTATCATGCTTGATGCCACCTTTTCGTTAGGATTCTCAGATTCGATAAATTTCAATTTTGCCATAGAATCGAACAATTTTGTTAAATGCCTGAAAATAAAACGCAGCTTTAAATATAATTACGAAAATATTACAGAAATACATATATAGTACCTAATAATGAAAACATGACAGTTCAAAATAGGTTGGTTGAGTTTGAAGTTTTCTCGTCCACCAATCAAAGATACTAAATACGGCCTCTGTGGCGTAGTCGTAGTGCATTCGACTCCTATGCGGGTTCGAATCCTTAATACAAATATGTCTATTTGCATTGGTCCGGGTGTTTCTATCTATGTATGTATTTACAAAAAAAGTATATAAGTATATTTATCGGCATTCTGGAACCCATAACAGAAGCTAGTTAAACCATGCTTACTTTGGGTCTAGAAAGCGCTGTGTAGAATGTCATAGAATATTTATTTATTTACTTATTTAAATATTTTTATTTAAATATTTTTTATTTAGATCGCAAATAGGCCATTGAAATTTTTAAGATAGCCAACTTACCTTATAACCAGATCCGCCTGATTGCCATTAGACAAAATATCCAACAGGTCTGCGGAGGACACAAAGTAGAACCTTGGGAACGCCAATCTTTTAGTTTCCAAGTACTCTGCTAAAGCCTTCTCACAGATGATCAAATCCTTTTGAAGGCCATCAAGGTTTTCAACTAAACCTTCTTTGTTAGTACCTTTCACTACATTTGGTGTTTTAGACATCGCTGTCGATAGTATCTAAAAGAGAATTTTGGTACTTTACTAATAAATAAACATTATTGGCATCAATATTAAGAGAAACTTCTTTCCTTTATTTCCCATTGCTCTGTATAATTAATGAGAGTAAAATATCATTATGAAAACAAACAATTTTATCCCTTACTTTAAATTCCGTATCAATTCTATCGAAACGCGCTGAATCTTCAGGAAGTTGTTTCCTAATATCTTCAGAACTCATAAATATGCTCTCCAAGTGCGTCCAAGTCCTTTGTACCTCAAACCACACTGTAATCACCTGATCAGCTATTGATAATTTCTGCTGCCAACCTGATACTTCCTCTAAGAAGTATGCTATGAATTTCGATGTTATCAAATTCTGCAGTTGCACCTGAAAATACAATAACATATTAACAAATGCTTAATGTGATGTAAGCCTAGATTTAGTTATACTAAACGACCCTCGTTTGGTGGGTGACATTAGATCCAAAAATAGCATCGTACGGGAAATATCTTAGTGAGAACTATCTGTCTCATACCATTTGGTAAAAAATTTGATCATCGTGCGGTTTTAGTCGATACACGACATAACCACACGGGGGGTATCTGAAGGGATTTCCGAACGTGAAAAAAAAAAAGCTACCTGGTTTTCTTCTAAAGTCTCAATGAGCTCTTCACTAGCTCTCAACAAGACACAACCAGTTCTTGTATGAACTTCTTGTTCAAATTCCATTTGACTCCACGTGGTATTCAAATCTTTTAGAGTTTTCTCCATGGACATTTCTTTTACGGCCTTGTCTACAATATTTTTAACTTCTTCCTCACATTCATGCAAATTGAGGGCTAGCAAGTCTGCTAAAGTTGTATCTTCGTCCATTACTATTCTTACCTGTTTCATTGCAAGAAAAATTATTAAACCAAGTTATACCATATAATTATTTCCAACTGTTTTATTAAAAATATTTTTAATCCATTAATTTTAAATTTCTCTTTATGCCAATATTGGCTTTATGTAGCGTTAGTGATCTTAAATATAATTGACGTGATATGAATTTTAATTAAAAATTATTATTATATTTACAATATGCATTAGATGAAGCAGTGAACCAATCCATATTGTGACTGAACAAAAAATATAAAATAAATACAAGTACACAGTACATATACACTCCACAATATTGTCATACTTACAGTGAGTTCTCGTGGTAATGCTGCTAAGCTCTGTGAATCACAAACATATTTACATTCGCATAACATTGTCATTAATTGCAAACATTCAGACCATCAAGGTTGTATGATACAAAACACAGGCAATCATGAAAATGTACAATTAAGTGAAATTTCATTCAAAGCAAATATATATATAATATATATAGCAAACCATCAAATATATTAAGAGTTGGTTACAACATTATAACTTGATTATTTTTATGAAAGATCTAGCTGTTTATACTGGGGTATGACCCCGTAAGATAATTTTAACTTTCAAAAATCCTTTCCGAGTGTATTACTCTGTAGTCTGTAGTAACTACGAGTATATTATACAACTACGAGTATATTATACAAAGAACTGCGGCACAAAATCTTCAGATTTCTGTTTATATCAGAAGACTATGTTCTCAATCTGTTTTAGTTTTCAGTTTTTAGGATAAGTAGGAACTTTACAAAGAATGTTTAGAAATCCTAACAATATCAGTCAAATGCCAATGCCAACTCTTAATGACCATGCAATATGCATAAATTGACTTCAAAACCCTCACCCTTCCTGATCTCGAAGGTGCTAACACAACATTCATGTTATATTTACATTTTAGTTAGTTTAATTATTTACATTTCATTTATTTAGTTTCCCTAATTATTAACAGTTCACCTTAGTTGTGCTCATAAGTTGGTCCCAGTGACGCTCTCTGATCGCTGGGTTTTGAAGTTCACCGACTGCTCGCAAAGATGTCAACATATTCTTAACTGTAGCTTCCAAATTAATGTATGTATCCCAACTACAAAATGCCAAAATGTATAATATCAACGGGAAACGGGAAACGGGAAAAATATGAGTAAAATTAAAAACAATTGTGAAACACTTTGCGCAATTTACCATATTGTTGAGTATAAAACCTCGAAAAAAATCCAACATAGTTGAATTCTACAGCGACACCGCATCAAAGGAATTCAGAGATAACGACCCGCTCGTCCCTTAACTATTTGTCGGTCGGTCAGTCCTCAGTAATTACCGTCGGTAGCTTAGTAGTTAAGGAATCGGTCTAACGATCGAGAGGTCCCGGGTTCGAATACTGGCCATTACAATACCGACGTGAACTCACTGCTAATATAAGCAGTTTAACTTAGCTAAAAGGGTTAAGGGGAATACTAGTAGTTTCGGTTATTAATCTTTTAAAAAAAAACAAATGAAAAAAAATCCGTTCCCGCAGGGGGAACGCACAGGTAGATTTCGTGAAGCAATTAATATTATTTTATTAACATGTTTAATTATTTTTTTCTCGAAAACGGTAACTTTTAGCGAAAAACTTTTCAGACATTTATTTTAGACTTAAAAATGGCCTATCGATTAAAAATGTTTCCGACGGCAAGAATGTTAGGGCCGCCAGGCGTGATTACCTTGCCTGGTCGGAGGATCCTCCCTTTGTGTTGGAGGAATATCACACCCCGTTCCTCCACACATGTTATGTCATTGATGACAATATTAACTATCTGTACAATAAAAACAAAATTATATAAACTAAAATATTTACATCCTAAAAAAGAGTTTGTACAAAGTAAAAAGTTTAGGTGTCAAAGAATTCCTCCCCATTAATGCATAGTCAATAATGCGTAATTAATTATATATTTGAATTAAAACTAGTGATGTACCGAATATCCGTATCCGCGGATATCCCTGGGATACGAAAGATCCTGATCTATATCTGTTAGTAAGGCAGATCTTTAAAAAAAAAAAAAAAAAAAAAATGTTCACCGGTTAGAAGTTATGATTTTTTTCCCGAAAAATTTTGGTTTTTCCCCCCTCCACTTTTAGTTAAAGTTTTAATCTTATAGGTTTATTAAAAAGTTGTTGGTATCCATATATAATATGAGATAAAATTAAAACGGTTCGAATATCTTTCATGGAACGTGAAATTTTGAGGAAAAACTAATTTCACAAAAAGTGAGGCCCTACCGTCCCCTTAGGCCGGATTCCACCCGTTCACGAACTTAAACTAAGTTTACACCCAAGCAATTTTTGACCGCAGCTTGAAAGCGATCGGGGCAAAAATGCGACCGTGAGAGTGCCGCAAATTTTGGGAAGTGGAACCATACATACATATTATATATATATAAACTTTTTGACCAGTGATCATTTCGGACTCAGGGGGTCATAACTAGACCTCCTATGAAGATTTTTTTTAAAATTCGACAGTAGTCAAGAAACCAAAAGGTAGATCGATTTCATCGAAATCTACCTAATTAGATACTCAGACAGTAGAGAAAAATAAAAACAACTCTGAATAGGGATTCAGAGTTGTTTTTATTTTTCATTTCCACATCGCATTACCTTCTCATTTCCTTGTCTAATAATCTGATCTCCTTGGCAAACTTTTTACATTCAATATCCATGTTCTCAACATCAATCTTTCGCCATGGCGTGGTTTTCCAGTCTTCAATGCTAGTTCTCACAATGTATACGTAATCCCAAAGTTGCTGCAATAGTGTGAAAATATAGTAGTTTGATAAAATGTTTTTTTTTTTTTTCACTCTAAGTCATCATTAATCTACAACTTTTTTAATTTTACCTTCAACATCCTCAGTTCTTTCCTACATTGTTTCAGAAGTTTGAACTCTGGCACGTTCACTTCAAACAAAGAGCCTGATTCCTGTATACCTTTCATATCTTCTTCTAAGTGCAATAGTTCAAAGTCTACTCTTGACATCATATCGTATGGATCCTCACAATCATATCTAAAAAACTAAAAACAAATGCATTTAAAAATTAATAAGTTAAATGTAAAATTGACTTGAGATGATCTTATCAGTATACAAATCAATTCCTACAACATCTAGAATAAACTGCTTCCGGGCTGTTTGGCCCTGGTCCATAGGAAACTTGTGTTCCAGACGTTTCGTCGATTACTGCGGTCGACATGCAACGCCGGCCGTGATAGCCTTAAGATTTTTATTCCTACAACATCATTTGGAATTCTTATTTGTCTATATATTTTACAAAAAAAAATCGTGCTATTTAAATGTAGTATTTTTTAGCTACACCTAATTACAGATTTCAACTCAAAAATGTCTTCGAATTTCTTTTTTTAACAAAATTTTGGATGAATTATATCAAACGTCGTCACAGGCAGATTAACGAGGTTTCGTTGACTTGCCCTGCCGTCACATTTTTAATTTCACAAACCGCACTGCTACAATATCTCCACACTATGCCTCTATTTTCTGATGGTATCCCCAAACAATTCATTATTGGCTCTCTTCAAAGTGGCATAAAATGTGTGTGAACCTCGCCCAAACCAGCATACTTTCAAAAGCAACTTACCCCATAACGTTTGAAAACTTCTCTGTAGTATACAACATGCCCATCAAAAGTGGAAATTTTCTTTCTGATCCCAGACACTTCAGCTGCTTGTAATGGCGCTACTTGTTGTTTGACTGTTAAAGCTAGCTTTTTTGTAGCTTGCCACTGTTCTGGAAGTTCCTATAAGGCAAATGATACATTTTATTTAATATAAGATCAAAAGATCAATAATAACTAATTCTAAATAATTAATTTGGATAGCCACATTGTAAAATTGAAATACGTAATATCTTAGAACCTTAAATTAATTAATCGTTTCGAGTAAACATTTGAGAGATACCTCAATTAAGTAGGTAAATTTTATAAAGGTCGGATCAGCAAGAAGTCGTAAAAATAACTCTACCTTTTTTTAAGCGTAGCGAGCCGAAGGCGAGCGAAGCGTCTTTCTCCACAAATCGGGTTTTCGCGTGAAACCATACTCCTCCTAGACGGCTCGACCGATCTTGACCAAACTTGGCACGGTTATCAAGCACAGTGTGCTGAGTGTCTCTATGGGTCGAAAGTTGATGTCCGACGTACCATCGAGGAATAATCACGGAAAAACCAAATCAATGGAAAAGTCGTCTATTGTTGAATAGGCAAATCTCGCTACGCTTAAGTTTGGGTTGATTGCGAAGCTGGTAACCGTCCTAGTTATTGTGTGATTCATGTGACCCACACAACAACAAAAAAACTCAAGAGTTTTTTTATTTGGTTTTTTTATTAGATGTGGTAGGTGAAGCTTACGTAAGTGCCGTTCACTTACATAAGCTTTACCCTCCACGGGTTACAAGGGGTCGTATGCCTATATATGTCAATTTAGCAAAATAAGCAATCGTATTTACCCTTAATATTACTGTTTTAAAGAAGTAAATAGGTTTTGTTCGATGTTTTTCCTAATATTTTATTTAATATATATTTATTATTTCATTATTATCATTATGTACTCGTACTTTCATTTACTTTCGTCATTTTATGTGTCTTGAATAATATAATGTAATTTACTGGATAACAATCCAATAAATTCAATTACAATCCGATCTGGATTTACTAAAAAGTAGGTAACTTTAGATAACAATGAAAATGACATTTTTACACCCTTAGTTTCCACTCAATTTAGTCAACTTCCAAAGTTATGCCAAATCACCGTATGGAGGCAGAAGTTTATGAATTAGGTGCAATGAATCATCACATTATGGATAACTTTTAGGGTAACAATCTTGCTGGATTTCTGTTTCTCCGGGACCTCTACTATAAAAATATCGAATTGATACAACCCTCACCTGCAACAACACATTAACTTCTTCAGGTATATCCATATCATAAAACTTCAATAGTTCAATAGTTTCAGTTAGAGGCTGGAACATGTCATCAGTGGTGACAGTACGATCTTTCACGTGCATGAGATATCCCATCACCGCAACTAAAGCTACATAGTCACCTTCTGGCACTGGTTGGAGTAAGCCTAGAATACAAGTTGTTTTTAGATTATTGAATATGATCTTGGTTACAACTAAAATTCTAAATACAATAGTTGAATATGATTTTGGGTACAATTAAAGTTCTCAATACAGGGGTTGACCACTTCAGTGGCGTGTCCATAGAGTGATCGACTGTTACGTCTGATGTCACTATTCGATTCCTGCTCAGTGCAAATATTTGTGTGCATGAAAATCTATTTGCGTGGATCTGACTGTTTCTATTTATTTAACAAAGCAAATGTATCTAAGTATATTTATTCGCATTCTAGAACCCGTATTATAAGCTAGTTAAGCTATATTTACTTTGAGTCTACTCTGTGAATTTCCACCAGCAATTTGTGAACCTGTACATAACAAATACGATTTTATACCTACGAATATACTAAGCAAGTGTATGAGATCTTAAATGAAGCGTGTATGAGGGAAGTGAGTAGCTCAGTGCAAATTGGTCTTTACAAAATTAATTTTTGTTTCTGTACCTTCATCAGCTTGACGTATAAAGTTGCCTAGGTCACTAAGCCTCGAAATAACATTATTGACCAAATGCTCTTTGTACATGTTACCCCACTTTCTAACCGTATTCAGGAGTGCTTGACGAAATGGTCTCATGTCAACCTGAAATCAGGTATCGAGAAAGTGAACTACTTTGTTTAGTATTTTACACTGCAACGCTCCTCCCAAATTCTTTGGACTTTTCGTACATTTGTAATGTGCACAACTATAACCCTTTACATATGCATACTCGAGTGAAATATTCATATTCTCAACCCGTATAAAGCGAAGAAAGTGTAAATAATTGCTTTGCGTGACGGAGAAACCGCTTAACACTTTTTATTAAATTACAACCTGCTTTAGTCTTTTTGGATAATTTTCATTGAACTATAAAAGTATTATTCCTTTTTTACACTAAAACAAAATTTATCTCCATAATGTGTGGACATTAAAGTATAACAAAAAAGTAGCAAATACTTTTTTAAACTTTACAAGTTCAAATTTAAAAAAATAAGTAACTTATACAAACCTGAAACCAGTTATTGAATACTTTGTAAGATTCCATATCTTCTATCTCCATGAATAAATTCTCGTAATGGTCAATTTGCTCTCGAAAAGCCTCCATCTTAGGAGCACAAGGCGTTGGTGCTGTACCATCTTTTTCTTCAACAACAAGCTTGTCTACTTCATCAGGGGTCAAAATTCTACCGTAAGTGAGAAATATTTCCATAACGGCATCCCTTTCTTCTAACCACAAGTAAGAATAATTCTCAAAAGTCTTGCAAAATTCGTTGGCATCTTCAATCACCTGAATTATAAATTATCCTTATCAGACCAGTTAAAATCATGTGTTAAAATAATATAAATAATAATAATAAACAAAAACAAAAAAAGACATAACTAAAACAGACCTTTTCGATGCCAGCCAAAATTTCTTCCTTCATATCGATTACGTCTTCATTGTGGACTATTTGTTGTTCGTACGATTCCTCTTTTTTCGTATCAATGCGCTCAACCAAAGCCGTTATTTTTAGAATGTCGTTTATAATGCTATTTAATAATGCTGTAAACCCTTTCTCATCGCTTGGTTCTAAGCTTGGAGCAAAAACCATATCTGGATCCAATAATTCTAATTGAGCTTCAAACAATGGAGCCAATTTATTTTTTGGATTCATATGTTCTGTTATATATCCCAAGCTGAAATAAATACCTTAATAATTGCAAAATAATAATGGCATTTCCCCACTATTTTAATAATATAATATAAACGTGTACTATTTGAGATTGTACGATTTAATAATCACAATTCTGAAACCTGAAATAATCCTATTTACAACCTTGCATTTCGTCTTTAAACATACATCAATTATTTTTCTGACGTATCAATAAAGAATATTGTTATAGAAAATATGCTTATTTTGAACAAAGAATATAATAATAATACAATATAATCCTTTAGAACACAACAACTGCTTTCGAAACATTTTATTTAAAAAAACATCATTTCAACCATATCTAAACCCACATAAAGAACTACAAAGCTTCGAAGGATATAAAAGATAAAGTACCAGGCATTTTGAAAAACATCACATATCAAAATATTTTACCTCCCTGGGCCCAAATCGGGCTTCTCTTTCCTCGCTTACCCCAATTGTCTCGCCATCGGATCACCTCATTGATCATTGTCTGTGTTGCAATGTAAAATATTTGTTCTTTATTTAGGCTGATAGGAGGTCTTACCTGCAAGCGACGCACTTAAACAGAGCCTCTTCCATCAATTCATCGATGAAAGTAACGTAATTCCCCCATATTTCACTGTTTTGAGTGTCTTGCATGTTAAACAATTGCATATTTTCTGATAACAATTCGTTAATTCGCGTAGCTGTGTCTTGTACTTCGCGATACCGCTTCTCCTTTTTGTCCTGTCGCTCTTCTAAATTCAGCAATGTGTCCTAATAAAGTAAATAAAGCATATTTCAATGTCAAATTATGTTTATATTTTTATGAACAAAATTTACAACTATTTAATTAATTACAAATATTTAAGAAAGAAAATTGCTTCAAAATAAATACCTTTTTTTCTTCTTTTCTTTCAAATAAGGGCTGAACGGACCAATCTTTCATAACAAGTTTTATCTCCACTAAGTTATCTTGAATTTTTGACATTCTTTGGAACAAATTACCCACAAGTTTATGCAAATCTTGTAAATAATTCCACAGATCTGTAACCGCAAAAGTGTAAGTCAAGCTTGCACATTTGATTTTATGTAAAACATAAAATAATAACAATAAACACTATTATCATTATATTTATTATATATAAGTACCATTAGAATTCCAATTCAATTCATTCTGCGCCATTTCAATTCGTTGATCGATTGCTTTTATTTCATCTTCTACTAAATCAAATTCAACTTTTTGACTGTTCTTCCTGATCTGATTGTACCAGTCAATTGTGATTCCTAAATTGATCCTGTACTGCCTGTAGGTTTCTTGTTTATCAAACAAAGCCACGCTTTCAGGTGGTAAATCATTTGAAAAATCATTATTTGTTCTTAAGTGGTGAACCTCTTTCAAAACATCTAAAAGCTGTCATATAAAGTATAACAAAGAAAGCCAATTATTTCGATTAAATATTTAAATACTACAAAATGATAACTAACCATTGGATGGAAATTCAGCACTAAGTCTGAGCCTTGTCTTGCAAGGATCATATTGTTAGACTTGTCATCAATTATTTTGGCGACAGTTGATGCCCAATCTTTAAAATATTTCTTCTTGAATTCAGTTATTTTTTCAATTAGTTCGGCGTGTCTTATGAAAATTTTCTTAGCTTCATCCGTACCCTTTATCCTAATTGATGAAAAATAATTTTATTTTATATTTGAATTAACAGAAGGTATTTTAAAAGCAATTTATCTAACTACATGCATTTTAAAATTGCACAAAAATATCATGTGTCATATCATATCATGTGTCAAGAATATTTCCAGATAATTGAAAAATATAAAACCTTAATTAAAAAGAGTTGACAATTTTAGAAGAATACAAGCCAAATAATCAGCTTTCGCAATTTGCCCCACCCAGCTTAACTTACGGGTGCGGCAAATTGCGAAAGCTAGCTACAGGCTTGGAGATCCTCGTAGCTAGCATAGTCATGTAAAGTAGTCCTCCGGCAATCGGGGGCATATAAGCGTCGACTTCCATCACTCCATACTTCTCCGCGCGGGTACTTTGTTCATGGAATAGTTCCTGAAAGGTAATTATTTATTGGACCCGATGCGAAGTCCAGGTACAAATGTGCTGTCTTACATTGTAATTAAAAATAGATAATATTTTTGTATAGAATTTTGGCTAATACTTTGGTTTGCGATGCAAGGCCTTTTAATATTTTTTTGTAGTCACAAACAAACCTTCTCTCAAGTATGCACATCAAAACTTTACAAAGTTTTATTGCAATCAAGTGAATGATATAAGAATACGTAGTAGACAAAAAACCAAGAAATATTCATTTAGAAATAGATGAATAGAAATATGATCAAATTAAATTTTAAGTTGGTATCTTGTACCAACTTAAAATTTAATTTGATCATATTTCTATTGTATTGATGCGAAGTCCAGGTACAAATGTGCTGTCTTACATTGTAATTAAAAATAGATAATATTTTTGTATAGAATTTTGGCTAATACTTTGGTTTGCGATGCAAGGCCTTTTAATATTTTTTTGTAGTCACAAACAAACCTTCTCTCAAGTATGCACATCAAAACTTTACAAAGTTTTATTGCAATCAAGTGAATGATATAAGAATACGTAGTAGACAAAAAACCAAGAAATATTCATTTAGAAATAGATGAATAGAAATATGATCAAATTAAATTTTAAGTTGGTACAAGATACTCACTTCACAAACAAGTATTTCTTTTTCAAGCATAACAATTATCTCGACGTATTTTGCTGTGAATTCATTTCTGATTAAAGGTCGATCCAAAACAGAACCCACCACTTCAATAAGCTGTAATTAGTTTTACATTTGTAAGTCGATAGTAAAATAAAATTTGTAATAGTAATATATTTTGCAGCAAGTATGTAACGTAATAAGATTTATGCAAATATATTACCTTGAAGATTGATTCTAACGTTGAGGCATTATCGAAAGATTCGACTAAAACCGTGGACAACTTAAGATCCAAATCAATTATGTTCTCCTGAAAATCTTTGAAGTCTTGGTTAAATGTATCATCATCTGGATCTAGTACATCGTAAGATTTGGATGCAAAGCCATGGAAATAAGCGTCAAATTCAGCTGATATCTCTCTTATTTGACCTCCCAGTAATCTGCCCTTCATTCCTCCTATTTCAATCTTCTCCAGTTTTTGAAACTCCAGTACAGTTTTGAAGAACCACTGAATTGTGTTGAGTCTATCTAAGAATTGATTTAATCTTTCAAATACAACGTTAGGATGAAATGTCCAAGGTATAAATAGTCTTCCGTCAAAGTATTTTGGTAAATGTTCTTTGAAATATTCGAATGTACTCTTATACTTCTTTAATATATTTATAGTAACTTGAATCCGCAGTGTCGCTTCGTCTATGTCGCTATGAAACAAAGTTGTGGGGTCGAGACATTTCTTCGCCTGGAATTAAATTATTTTTATATAGTTTTCCATACACTATACAAGGAATACTACGGAATTAGGTCAATCGCTTTTTCGTCTATCGCGAGCAAACAGAAAAACAGACAAGAATTCAAACAAAAATAGTTTTTTGTTTTCAGAAGAGTTCGTTCAACATAACCCAAATATTCTTTTTAAATATCTCCAATATACAGACACAACTAATTTACAATTTTATAGTATATAGATCTATCTATATACTAGGTATGCAGTATTTAACTGTTCATGAACGAAGAAGTGTATGAACGTATGAGTGTATGAGTGTATGGACGTATGAACTTTTATTAGGCTAGGACTCATTTCACAACGTTCAAATTATAGTTCAAACTAGTTATCCGTATATATAACTTATAACGAAAATATATAATTATTTTACTTAAATGATATATCCATAATTATATCATTAAGTTTAACTTGACTGAGTTGACTAACTTGACTAACTAAATTCAATAATTACAAAACTAATTTCTTAGAAACAATTTCAGCACGCAAAACAACAATAGTATTTAGCACCGTGTTATTCATGACCTAAATGATTAATAACATCATCAAATTCCCGACTACCAAGATATTTTAACCTTTCTTGTCTTAAAGACAAGAAATTTTATCTCATCAAGGAAAGTGGTTGTCAAATATTTTTTTTATTATGACACAACGTAATATTCTGATACTTGCCTGATAAATAAGTAGGTTACCGATTTGTTTGAGCAACACGATAAGTTTAGACGAGCTGCAGTAATATTTGGAGTCTCTCCATATCATGCAAATGACATGGAACAGAGGTCGGAATAGTGGCAAGCATTCAGTGAAATCTGTATCTTCTAAAACTTGAAAATGTTTGTCTAAAGTACGGAGATACAGATCTATTTCACGAGCTTCAGCGAGAGCTGGAATTAAAAATATTAATACATTCATTCATAGAGTTACTTCCATTACTAATATACAGAGATCGGAATACTTACCTAAAGTTTAAAGAAGTAAGTAACATAGAGCTGATAATACCTCCTCAAAAATCCCGAAATCATAAATATGACAATTAAATTCCTGAGATTATAAAAACATGAACTAGACTTTATGTATAGTTACAAATTATTAATTTGAAGAATCACATTCTAATTTTTAGGCAAAATTCTGTCAAATTCAACTTTTTTTAAATAGTTTAATCAAAACTAAGTTGAAATTGTTGACGTGGATATTAAATATATTTTAACTTATGCCTTAAATACATTTTGTTGTACAATTTGGTTAATATTATTCATATCTAAATATCTTTCTACCTTTCACAGATGAGAGCAAGAGTCCTTATTCCTGAACATTATTCTGTCCATTGCGAATGTGTGAAACAGTTTTATGGAACCTCAGTTTTGACCTCAGCTTGAATTGAATCGAATTTTACTTTATCTGACATTTGCATGTTTGCCCAATAGACAGCACGGCGGTTTAAACAGAGTTATTTTGTTGCAAATTTTTGAAAAAATGTATAACCACTTTATTATGGTTCTGTTTTTAGGGTTCCGTTGCCAAATGGCAAAAAACGGAACCCTTATGGATTCGTCATGTCTGTCCGTCCGTATGTGACAGCCACTTTTTTCCGAAACTATAAGAACTACGCTGTTGAAACTTGGTAAGTAAATGTATTCTGTGAACCGCATTAAGATTTTCACACAAAAATAGATAAAAACAATACATTTTGGGGGCTCCCCATACTTAGAACTGAAACTCATTTTTTTTTTTCATCTAACCCATACGTGTGAGGTATCTATGGATAGATCTTCAAAAATGATATTGAGGTTTCTAATATAATTTTTCTCATAACTGAATAGTTTGCGCGAGAGATACTTCCAAACTAGTAAAATGTGTCATCCCCCCCCCCCCCTGTAACTTCTAAAATAAGAGAATGATAAAACTAAAAAAAATATATGATATAACATATATATAACCATGTAAACTTCCACCGAAAATTGGTTTGAACAAGATCTAGTAGTTTTTTAAAATACGTCATATATCGTAAAACGCAAAGTAACCTTTCAGTCAATCAACTCAAATATAAAATTTAAAAAAATGCATTATTATGTTACTAACTGCGACGGAACCGTCCATGGGCGAGTCCGACTCGCACTTGGCCGCTTTTTTAAGTTTAAGAAAAAAAGTTTTAAGTTTTCCTTTTTATTAGTATCGTCATCTTCTAAACCTTGTCCCAATTACATTAGAGTCACTTAAATATCCATATTTTACGTAAAGCGACTGCCATCAGACCTTCATAACCCAGTTAGAAACTAGTATGATTCTTAGTTAGACCAGCTGTGGTGAGACTTTTCTTAGCGACTATCCTGTTATTCCGTGGATGGTAACCATTTTATTTAACCTTTGATTAATCTTTGAGACCCTTTTTATTACAATATAATCAAGTAAATAGCAGGAGAAGAAATAACACTTTATTTAAAACTTTTAGTACGGAAGTCTAAAAACATAATGAGATTCTTATATAACATAGAATATAACAATTTAGTTTAAATGTATTCAAAGCGCAATAAGTAATTTGCAGTATCTTCAATTCTATGTTACTTCCTTTTTCGAATTTTAGGTAAATATACTCTACCTTTTTTTTGTGCGGTAATTCCTTCGGATACCGCCGGGCAGCGGGGGCGGTTATGTCGGGCTTGAACTGACTAAAACCGCACGCCGTCTCGGGTCTACAGACGCCGTGCAAGGTTACCCATAGAGCATATCCCTCGCACTCCGACTGACCCTGGGCCATTCGCAATGTCCCCTCTGATAACAGCAGAGGGGTACCTGGAGCGACCACGCCCCCCCGCGGGCCTTGCAGGCCCGCCATACCCCGACCCCCTCGTGCAATGGGGTCAGCTGGCCCTGAAAAGGGCCGGTTGGTCAGACTCTTGGCCGTTGACGTTGACGCCAGCTACTCCAGAGGAGCAGTCAATGATGCGTCATCGCCCACGTTGCCCAGGGTGCACCAAACTTGGAGGTGATCCAACCAGTCGCACCCCACATATACTCTACCTATTCCGATCTCTGCTAATATAGCGAGTCTCGTAAATTTGCCTCAAAATTAACCCTAATTGATGTACAGTAGCCATTTTCACTAACGCTTACTTAATTACAACATTCAATCTATGGCCGTAATTTTTAACGATCATCAGCTACTGATCGTATAGTATTCCTATGTTAATCATCTTCATCGTGTATAAAAAGGCATTAATACCTCCGTGTGCTACATATCCCCGTGTATGAACATGAGCACTATATGGGCGTTGATCTACAAACCTGAGACAATATTCTTGAAAAGTCTGCTAAAGCAAGGGTAGTAGGCTGAAGTTGTCTTTTCCAATATAACGGCCATACACCGCACTCGATCACTGCGCAGCTGGTCGTATATGTATGTCAAGTTGCTCAATCTTGATTTCCAGAAAGCCAGTTCTAAAAGTTACACATTATAAATAAAAGATTAAGTTACCGAAATGAAATAGTTATAGCTAAGCTTAATGTTTTATTCCGCAGGCAAGTTCTTTTTTTTTTATATATATATTTAGGACACGTCAATTTGACTTCACCTAGCCTGATGGTAAGCTGAAGGTAAAGTCTCAGGAAAGAGGGTCACCATTACATACACGTACCATGTTAACAATGGTAGCACTCAGCTTGACGGCCTCATCAGAAGAGGATTGTCGACGCAGCACCGCGTGACACCCACCGGTCCCACTAGTGCTGCAACCACAATTCCCCTGCCCGTCACTTGCTGACCCCTGAACGCAATCAAACCGAAATTGGATTACTATGGAGGGTTTTTCGCAATCGTACGGTGAGGTTAACATTGCTTATGATTAGTCATTTATGAAGGCACGTTCCCGATGGTACCAAATTCTCTTCCCGTGGGTGTCCTAAAAAGCGGTTAAGAGATAAAACTGTTCTATCCGACAATACTGTTACAATACCTTATTATATAATGCCCAGATTTAACTTCAACGACATGAGCATAGAAAAACCGGCCAAGTTCGAATCGGACTCACCCATGAGGGGTTCCGTAGCAGCAAGTAATATTTTTATATTTGAGCTGATTGAATGAAAGGTTGCGGTTTACGATTTATGACGTATTAAAAAAACACTACTTACTACATCTCGTTCAATCTAATTTTCGGTGGAAGTTTACATGCTAATGTACATCATTTAGTTTATTCATTCTCTTATTTTAGCAGTTACAGGGGGGGGGGGGGGCTCACATTTTACCACTTTGGAAGTGTCTCTCACGCAAACTATTCAGTTTAGAAAAAAAATTATATTAGAAACCTCAATATCCACGTATGGGTTTGATGAATAAAAAATTTTGAGTTTCGGTTCTAAGTAGGTATGGGGACCCCCAAAATTTATTGTTTCTTTTTTTCTATTTTTGTGTTAATTCGGTTCACAGAATACATCTACTTAGCAAGTTTCAACAGCATAGTTCTTATAGTTTCGGAAAAAAGTGGCTGTGACATACGGATGGACAGACAGACAGACATGACGAATCTATAAGGGGTCCATTTTTTGCCATTTGGCTACGGAACCCTATAAAGTGGCTGGTATACGGCAATGTGCTCAACTCCCTATAGCCTGGGATCGAAAACAAAGATGGGTGAACCGCAGGTGTTTTTTCACCTCTGCTTTTCTGGGATAGAAGGTGTAACTATTATGTATCTACCAATTTTCAAAAAAAAGGAGCTAATTCTGATATCAGTTCAGGCCTTCACAATTAGAGTTCCATGTCTTTAATCCTAATAACTTCAAAGGTAAAGAAATCAAGGACACTGTGTCTAAAAATCAGCCAATATTACACTAAAACGTAGCATTTTCAACTGACCAACACTCGGCAATGGGTTCTGTCCATTTTCAAACGCCAGAGCAGAATCCTCCATCATAACATCATTGATCTGCTGGGCCCACTTTATCACAACTCCTTCTATAGCACTTTTGAGATAAAGGTCTACTTCTTTACCCCTCATCAGGTCCTTTTCGGCTCCATGAACGAGCTCTACTCCTACTGGCATTGGAAGCACAGTCTGGCCATTCACTTTACCTTTTACCTGCCAAAACCAGTCAGTTTTCATTCGTTCATTCACAATGATTAAGTATCATAGGCATGGTAGTTAGACAGATGAAATCTTTACAAACATAAATCTAATAAAAGGCACAAAAATCCAGTACTATTATAGAAATGCCTATATATTAAAATGCCTATATAACATAAGGTTAAATATTTCATCAAACAGTAGACTCTTCATAAATAGAACAGATAAATTGTAGTTACTCATTCTCTTTTGCCATAAAAATTAAAACTATCTCTTATCCATCTAAGTCATTTACATATTTATCTAATTCTATTTTAAGCTTTATGTGTTAATTATATTTGAATCTAACTGTATCATTTAATCTTGACGTGCTTACCTCATACACAGTGCTCTTGAGATTGTGTATCTGTTTGAGTATATCTTGAGAGACAACCAGTGGCCAGCCTTCATGATTTAAAGGGTTTGATAGCAGAGGAACGAACACCTCATCTACCAATGCCGCTAATTCGTCTATTAATCGGGGGGCCAGATCGCCTACAAGACCAATAAAATTTGATCACCACACATAACTACTTACCACTTACGATACTATAATATTAGACTTATGCTTTCAATAGCCGTTCGAAAATCAACGGTTACGATTCAAAAAAATTTAAGTGACATTAAATATTTAAAGGAAAACGTTTATTAGTCAGAACAGAATGGCATGCCAATCAATAGCCGCTGAAATTGAAAGCCACCAGTACTTCAACCAATGACGTCTATATTACTAAGGTAACAATCTTATCATGGAAACAGTCTTTTGTATGTGGAGATAAAGAAGTATATCGCACCTCGGCAAAAAGTGTCAAAACATGATGTTTGTATATTGTGACACTTTTTGCCGAAGTGCGAATTATGATGAACAAAGATTACAGCACGAGCTGATCCTTAGTAACACTTTTTTGTGAAAATATGGTAATAAAATGAATCACATTACTAGTATCCTTATTAAAACGGATCTAACCTAACCTAACTACGGGTTAGGTCAGGTTAAGGGTTGTGTTTGGATCAAATCGATAATTTCTGGGTGGGTTTCCAACCCATAACATGACGATCACAAGTCAAACGATCCGGTCGCTGCCACTTTAATATAATTTATTTTAAACATTTTGTATCTATTTTTGTATATCTTATTGTAATAATTTGTGACTTTATTAGGCATATACTGGCCCAGAACTTCGGTTTACACACATCATTATTTTTCTATATTAATCAAGCAGCTATTATAGTTTTATTCATAATGAACATTGACCAAGTCGTCGTGGTCTATGATCACAGTCACGTTGAATGACCGAAATCGTCATGAAAAGGATTAATAACATCATTTACCAGCTATCTTGGTAGATGTTAACAGGCCCCAGAGTATCCTAACATACACTGCATTTCAGACATCCACAGTAACATATACATGAGTATACTATTTTGTTGATACTTAAATATAGTATGGTTAACTTACCAAATATGACCATCTGCGCACAATTTTCTTTAGGAATGACATCTGGTTTTTTCTTTACAAAGTATACAGCTTTGTTCTTCAGATAGCATGGAAATGATATGACTGGTACCAACTGTAGCGTGTTAGTCAGTACCACGACCAGGAGGAGAGGTAACGGCTTGTCTACGAAGTCTCTTAACGTAGACCTGTGCTCTTCGATTCCCAGGACCCTCATCCATTTTTCTGGTTTTAGTTTCAACGATTTTACTGTATAAGAACCTATAAATTCGTAGCGAGGGTCCTGATTGGACGATGATGGACCAGCCTGGTCCATTCTAAAGACTTGATTTTTGATCAAGTCATTGTTCTAGAGCGTTGCTTCTACTTCGGCGGCCAGAGCGTCTTTGGTGAAGGGTGGGCTGCTAAACGCGAAGCCAGGCAAATGGCAAGTCACGCGAGTCCCAATGGCATGCCATTATGGGACGATGTCTCCTTTGTAACGAGCTATCGGCATCGCTAAACTAAAATAGATTAACGTACGGCGTGCAAAAAAAAAATATTAGAAGAAGGTGGATATAATTTTTAAACCAGCTGTTTAAAAAGTACCAAATTAATTTCAGGCATTTTGCAGGCATTTCGATCCTTAGGCGTTTGATACCATGAGTCACTCGTAACTCGGTTCGATTCACCCAAAGTCACTTTTTGCATTGAGTGTACCACCATACACCATGGTATGAATCGCCCTAATCTAAGCATTTTGGACTGAGACGATTGGGAATTTGACATTTTCAGAATTGTTGTTTGGAACGTTTGATGAAATGGGCATCCATGTTGCCAACGAGTACATTCAAGTGATAGTATAGTAATGAGATTTTACTTCATTGTTTCTCAATGTACCTTTTTTTTCGTGCGGATATCCCTACGGGTACCCCCCACCCCCCGCTGGCCGGTCTTGAACCGACTAAAGCCGACCTACAGATCAACTCAGTGAGTTTCGAGCGAATAAACTTATATGAGATACCCGCATTCGATTTATAATTGATATTCTTACATGGCTGTATATAAAAGGTTAAAAACAGAATTCATGTCACCTAGTTACTCCGAATCATGAACTTAGGTGCCTACACAATTATTTTGAAATTATCTGAACATGTGAGCGCCTTTGTAACGGCAACTAACAATCTAAGTACTTAGGATGGTCTCAGTTTCAATTCAATGTGTGATATTATCATCATTATCTTAGCTTTGTGTCCCGAAAGTATCCGATGCCTTCACCTCGGAGCTCGTGGTCGTTTTCTAGCTTTACCTCCTCCACTTTGCAAGATCATCCAATCGCATCCATAATAGTGAGACCATTGGCACGCTTTTCATCCTTTACAACGTCAAACCAGCATTTCTTGCGGCTTCCCATCTTACCGGGACCCGGCGGTTGTTATTTAATTAGATGGTTTTTGATATTACCATTCCTCTACTATAATATTAGTTGCAGAATCATACTTACTAAAATGCAGGCAATTGTAACAATTTTCTCACAGGCCGGTAATCTGGCTGTAAACGAAGAAGCAGCAGAAGTTGACATTCATATATCTAACTCCGTAACCGAAACGAATAAATACCAACCTTTATCTAGTTAATTTTGTCGGTTCAAGGGAACGCGGCATATGCTATCGGTACACTAGCAATAAGTGAGCATGAGCGCGTACCAGGCTCCACACGCGCCGCCCTGCGCCTGCCGGCAAGATGACACTAGCGCGACGTCGCCCAGGAATAAGGTCAACTGTCGCTTCCACATGCCTGCCATTTAAGTTATAAGAGACAGCGGGCGTAATTATATAAGTTTAGGATCATAGGTGGTAAATTCATGTTTTTCCTAGTTATAATGAGTCGGCGTCATGTAATTTTCAGAGACCGAAGATAAGATCTTTTATTTTAACGCTCTTCGGTACTCGCTGCTTCCTCTTCGGGACGGAAGAGTACCTACCGGTCCTTACCCGTAACGTTTTCCTCCGCTTTCCCTCCTCGCACTCTAGCTCCGAAGTATATACAAAACCATGGGCCATGGTCTAAATGTTCAGAGCACGGTATCCTTGTGGTAGAGAAGCCTGTCGTACACGTAGGTAGTAACGAAATACAGAAGCAAGTGGACCGGCGAATCAAAAGCCGGATACTGTACCTACTTTTAGTTACTCCATTTTTAAACCTACAGTGGCGAAGGGTAGATTTTCAAAAGGGAATCCGGTGAACAGAAAATCTTATGTGGATCTATATAATTTGTTACGCTCCTGCAATTTATTGGTTTGTACAACGGATCCGATCCATTGGTGTTATACCGATGTTTTGACTTTTACCACCTTCACTATACATGTAATATAAACCATCTGTTCCACCTAGTAGATGCAGTATAGGACAATGTCTTACATATAGAATAAAGGTGGCTTTGAAAAAAGGCTTTTGGTGAAACGCACACTAAAAAAAATATTTTTAAGGCTAAAACTTAAGGTGAATAACATATTTAATTTGATAAAGATTAATTATGTATTCGTCTAAATAGCTTGCCAATGACTACATAAAATTGACCATATTTTAGAAGTGAAAATGGCGTTAGATAACTATCCTTAAGAGATATTTATATGTCAGTGCCGACTTTTTTGTAAACGTTTATTAATCCCACCATACATTGTACTTAAAGCGTCGGTAGCTTAGCGGTTAAGGAGTCAACCCTACGATCGAGAGGTCCCGGGTTCGAATCCTGGCCATTACACTACCGACGTGAACCCACTCCTAACACACGTAATTTAGCTTAGCTGGAGGGGTTAGGGGGAATTTCGGTAAAAAAAAATTGTTTTGTTATGTCTTAAAGGCATTAGGCAGCCTATTCGATTGAAGCTCTCAGTCGACCTTGATTTATTTCATCATCTTGAACATCATACGTCATATTTCAACAAATTAATACAACACAGTAACAAACTATTGAAATTAACTTTCCTTTTGCATCACTCTATTTATTGATTAAATTCGTTGGATAGTTTGGAAGATCACAGACAGTAGTTTTATATTACATTATGATCTAGCCTCTTGGCCGGCACAAGGTCGGCTTACCAGCGGGTTATTTTAAGGGTGAACTGAATTTTATCGACAGAGATAAGAGGAAAAAAGACAGATATTCTCATCTCACTGCGTTAATTAAATCACTTCTTCGCACTGGGTAACTACATACGCAGTGCGAAGGAGTGAGAAAAAGCATTCGGAGAGAAATGAGAGAAACCGGCATCTGAGTGCACCTGTTGCAAGAATGTTATAATTTTAGCGAAGACGTTTGTTATAATTTATTGTTTTGTTGATTGATTTTCAAATAATTATATTTGCAAATCAATCAATCAATTATATGTAGGTATATTATTTCATTAAAGTGATACAATACATCTCTGCCATCTCCGCAAAGGGAAGTAAATCAAAAGGAATCGGCTTATAGTGATCTCTCACCACTGACACCTAAGTTATTTTATTTATAATATCACTGATGTTCAACTATGAACACAAAATAGGTATACTTAGTCTACTCAATAACGCAATCTTTAATAAGAAAAAAATTACAATGTCGCCCGCTATCGCCTATTCTATGACACGCAGCGTTTTATGTCGTCGCTGAAATCCCAGGTTAACAGTTACATAAACAATACTGTATAGGCTTTATGAGTTGACATGCCGATAGCCATTTAATTTGTTGATTTTATCGTAACATAAATCTGCTACTTCTTACCCAATAAAATATTAGAATAATATTATGTAATCTGTGCAGTAAATTAAAATCACAATTTTACTTAAATATTACTAGTAATGCCTATACCTATTTAATAACCTAATTAATACTTATAGTTATGTAATCACACCAATATTAATGCTTGTTCAATCTTTAAAAACTACTCAAAATACGGAAATGTTCGCGAAAACATGAAAAGCTACAAATTATATTCTTGTGCTGAGACTGGAATACTATTCCAGTGCTGGCCGGGTAATAAGAGTTATACATATATAGAATCTGCTTCTCTGCCCGGCAAGTCGTAAAAGTCGACTTAGGTATTTTCAGGGTGGGGTGCGACTGGTTGGATCACCTCCAAGTTTGGTGCACCCTGGGCAACGTGGGCGATGACGCATCATTGATTGCTCCTCTGGAGTAGCTGGCGTCAACGTCAAAATCGTTTGTAAAATAACAATTAAAAAAACATAGCAAGTCAAATGAGGAGAGGAGGACGAGGAGGGAGAGGAGAGGAGAGACTCATAATTTGTGAGTTGTGAATCAATGCAAATTGCGTAGGGTACCTTGCTCCCTGCACTGATACGCTCGCACCTGCAAGCGATCATCAGGTGAGCCGTGTGTTCGTTTTAATTTGAATATTTAATGATTTTGTGAAATACCTTTCAAAGGTAAAAGGTAATATCTGGAAATATCAAATTGTCATAATAAATAAATGGTTTAGAGACACTACCAGTGGCGAAGGGTCTATGCGACGCGACGAACAGGAAAAAAATGCTGTTATTCACACTACAAGTGACACCCTGATCTGACCACGAATCCGTACTCGATTCTTGTAGGTATACATCTATATAAAACGAAGTACTGTTAGTGATGACCGGGATAAACTAAAGAACAGGTGGACCAATTTTCTTTGATTTTTTTTATTTTTCTTCGCCTATACTCTGGTTTTCTTTTTCAGCACCCCCCGCCCCCCACCCTCTTAGGCCAGCGGGAGTGGTTATGTTGGACTCGAACCGACCAAAACCACACGCCGTCTCAGGTCTTTAATGCTGAGGTGCAAAGAGACATTCACGAAACAAATTCAGCTGATAAAGCAACCAACGTAACCTGATTCTAAAGAGGAATGTCGTTTGCCGGGTCAGCTAGTTTTTTCATAATATTATAAATCATATTGTATCTTCTTGAAGGAAATCTACATTTCCTTAAAATTGAGAAACTAAAGTATCCATTTCCTTCAATTTCTCAAAAATATGCCTTTTTTGTGCGGAAATCCCTTAGGCGGGGGTCCTCGCCGGCCAGCGGGGGCAGTTATGTCGGGCTTGAACCGACTAAAACCGCACGCCGTCTCGGGTCTTCAGACGCGTGTGGGTGTAAGGTTGCCCATAGAGCATATCCCTCGCACCCCGACTGACCCTGGGCCATCTCCGGTTTAGAGATGGCACCCTCGGGTTTGGGAACCACGGTGTCCCCGCCTTGTCCCGGTTTGGGGGACGGGCGCTAGTCGCCCTGCCGTCCCATCCTGCTTCTGCTGGGCTGACAGGCGGCCTCACCTGCCACCCCCAGGCCTGCGCTCATAGAGGACGGAGGTCGTTAAGCGACCTCGGGCTCGGCAGGCCGGGAGAACTCTAAATCTCTCCCGGGCGCGCTCTGCCATCTCCTTTGCGAGCATTATATGCTCGCAGACGGTGGCGGCCCAGGCACTCACGCTCCGCACCATTACCGCAATCATGCTGCCGAGCGAGAGGACTCGCACCCCGATGGCTACCACGAGGTCATGCCTCGGTGCCTCCTACGCCGGGCAGTCCGCCAGCGTGTGCAGCCCCGAGTCCTCGCTCGCGTCGCAGTGATGGCATTCAGGCGTTGGCTCCTTCCTGATCCGATGCAGGTGGTACCCGAAGCTCCCCTTACCGGAGATCACCTGCGTCAGTCGGTACGAGAGGTTTCCGTGTCGCTTCTCTAGCTAATCCTCCAGGATGGGCCTTACCGCCGCTATTGCGGCGTGCCCTTCTATATACCTTCCATTGACGTTCATCATCATCATTATCTCAGCGTTGGCTCCATTGACAATGTTTAAAGCTAAGTATTCCATGTGAGATTACCTTCGAGATAGATTTAAATCGGAAAAAGTGAACATCCAGGACGGGCGACCACTCCCTTACAGGGGGAACGCTAAAGCCATCTACTGTAATTCTTACGAACTACGCAAACAATGAATAATGCTACAATCATTTCTATAAACATTGTTTTGTTGATTACTCCCAGCCAGTCTCACCTGCAAGCTGGTAGTACACCTGCTGATTGATTGACGAGGTTTTGGCGCAGGGGTTTGGAGGGTTAGATGGCAATCGCTCCTGGCAATTAAAAGTTAAAATAACCAATAATGGAGGAATACGAGAGCGGTCCCCGGACTCCGAAATGCGAACTTGGGATGCAACTGGGACATGCCTCTTCATACAAACATTTGCGCAGTTTGAAACTAACTTGCTTGCGCCGATGCTCAAAACCTTCAGTCATGGTTTTCCCATAACGTCTTGATACCTAGTTTTCGGTCAATATAAGAGTAATTTTAGGTAGATTTCGATGAAATCGATCTACTTATTGGTTTCTTGACTACTGTCGAATTTGAAAAAAAATTCTTCATAGGAGGTCTAGTTATGACCCCCTGAGTCCGAAATTACCACTGGTCAAAAAGTTTATATATATATATATATATATATATATATATATATATATATATATACACACACACCGGCAGAATTAACGGAACACAAAAAAAAGGAAGAATTAATATATTTTTTTCGTAGCACTGGCCGGTTACATTACTTTTTTATCATTATTTTACATAATTTTTTTAGAAACGTCTAATTTGAAAATGGAACATATGTCAACAGTCATTTTTTTCATTCGTTTTCTTTAATTTTTCATTCATACATCTCTACCGACTGCTTCGAAGTAGATTTTCCATTTTCGTAAAGTTCGTAAATTCCACTTGAAAAACATTGTATTGCAGTTTTATGAGACTTTTGTGTTTTCTCGCTTATTGATAAGTTACGAACATCTAAGTATGCCTGATTTAACGCTACCAGAAATCATCAGGGCAGATGAAATGAGAAGAAATGGTCAATCCTACAGATCGATTGCAACAAGACTTCGTCGACCGTTATCAACGATTCATTGTAGCATCAAACGGTACAGATTGACGAATTCTCTAGTGAGGAGAAGAGGGCAAGGCAGGAAAAGGTGTACTTCAAGGAGAGATGACCGTTTTCTACAACTTCAAGTTCGTCGGAACACGAGACTTACGGCGGTGCAGGCCCGAAATGCATTGGAGGAGGTTCGAGGAGTAAGAGTGAGTGAGCGGACAGTTCGCAGAAGATTCGAGGAAGTTGGTATAGGCTCATTTATACCCGCCAAAGCACCAAAACTTGAGAGACACCACCGCACAAACCGACTATACTTTGCTCGTGAACATCGTCATTGGGACTTTGACGAGTGGAGACAGGTTCTCTTTACTGATGAATGCAGAATTCTGTTAAATCAGATTGATGGAAGGCAGCGAATATGGAGACGCAAAGGAGAGCGTTATTTACAGTCTAATTTTGAAAATACAGTGCCATATGGCGGCGGCTCAATTATGGTCTGGGGAGGGATATGTTTAGGAGCTCGCACGGAGTTAGTGGTAGTCGACGGCGGAAATCTGACTGCTGATCGGTATATCAGGGAGATTTTAGAGGAACATGTTGTGCCATTTGCCCCATTTATTGGTAACGACTTCATTTTAATGCAGGATAATGCTCGGGCTCACAGTGCTCGCTCAGTACAGGCATACCTAAACCATGTTGGTGTTACGGTGATGGAGTGGCCAGCACGGTCCCCGGATATGAATCCGATTGAACACGTTTGGGACTTGCTAAAGGGGAGTGTCAAATCAAGAATGCCACCTCCTAACAATCTGGGCGAGCTGCGAAACACATTAGTTGAAGAATGGCAGAGGTTGCCCCAAGAAATCATTGACAACATCATTCGCAGCATACCACGACGGATGGAAACCTTAATCAGGGCACGAGGGGGAAACACTCGTTATTAAACATTCATTTAATTAATTTTAAACCATCATTAAATCTAAAAATTTCAACTGTTTCTCTGTTACTACGAAATCTAAGAAAAATGCATTTTTTTCAAGTTTAGTTTAGTTTTTTTTTTATTAAACTTTAAGTATGGTGTTGCAAATTAATGTCAAAACATGTTAATTTAACTGTTGTTTCATGTTTAATTATTATTTGTTTTAAAATAAAGCTAACTATACTGTCCTTTTTTGTGTTCCGCTAATTCTGCCGGTGTGTATATATATGTATGTATGGTTCCACTTCCCAAAATTTGCGGCACTCTCACGGTCGCATTTTTGCCCCGATCGCGTTCAAACTGCGGTCAAAAATTGCTTGGGTGTAAACTTAGTTTAAGTTCGTGAACGGGTAGAATCCGGCCTAAGGGGACGGTAGGACCTCACTTTTTGTTTTTCCTCAAAATTTCACGTTCCATGAAAGAATTCGAACCGTTCTAATTTTATCCCATAACCAAAATTTTTCGGGAAAAAAATCATAACTTCTAACCGGTGAACATTCTTGCTGCCGGAAACATTTTTAATCGATAGGCCATTTTTAAGTCTAAAATAAATGTCTGAAAAGTTTTTCGCTAAAAGTTACCTTTTTCGAGAAAAAAGAATTAAACATGTTAAAAATGCGCTTGGCAGGGGGAACTTCACGAAATATTGTTTAAAGTCCGTAGTTCTCTATATAAAATAATATTAATTGCTTCACGAAATCTACCTGTGCGTTCCCCCTGCGGGAACGGATTTTTTTTACTTTACCATTTATTCTGTCTATGTTCAACTGATTATTGACTCGTATTTATTTCTGCATTGTCATATGTCTACATTCTACAAAACTTTACCATAATGACTCTAAAATATTCTATATTCAAAAACTAATGTACGTTCAATTAATAAAGGAAACTATTAAAATCTACAAAGAAATACGAACATAATATTTTATAATACATTTATTGATAATGACAGCGATGGTTGACTCGAACTTGCTACTTGGTAAAAATATTTCCACTAGAAGTGAACTATTTTTTGTATTTAAATATTAAAATCTCTTTATTATGCTTTATGTGTAAATTAATGTAGATGCAACCATCTATGCTACAAGGTAGCTACCTATTTATCACAAACAAAATTAAAAGTACATACATTGCTTTGTCATTTATTTATTTTACACTTTCCAATTCTGGCAAACTAATTTACTTAAATATCACCTCTACGCTAAAATGAAAACATGCACGTCACAATTTCATAAAATAATACATTCACATTCGTAAAAGCGTGTGATATCTTGAATTGACTGCAAATGATACACACAATTTTCTAAAATGAAATAATAATAAACAACAAATTATTTCAATTACCTAAAACCTATTTGTTTAAAACAAAAGCACAGCACATGGTCAGCTTAATTTCTAAAAATTAAATAAGGACCTACGAGACGCTGCTTTTAAGGTCACTATTCGCCTAAACCTAGGAGCCCTAGTGATTCCGATTTACTAACTCGACCCCACGTATCTTCAACGGTCCTTCCTCCGTCGCTTCACTCAAACAGGTAGTCCTTTGCCCGTGTTCTACCAAACTACTGGACATAAGCACATCGAGAGTTTCAAAGACACATCCTACTATATTTGAAAATACGTATATTTCATTTAGATTTTTAGAACGTCGACTACACATTGAGCTGTCCTAGTTAGGGCCAGATTTATTTATTACAATGGTAAATATTCTTTAACATTCAAAGTTAAAAATCGTAAAATGCAAAATAAACGCCATTAAGTCGCATCCTGTACTCAAAATCTAACTAATCGTCGATAATACTACTGAAAGTCTGCTAGAACGATAAATGTATAGAAAAAATGGAATGTTTAAGTACGACAGTCTAATAAGCATTCGATAAATGTAAATCGTGATATCTCTATGTATGTGTGACAATTATGATGTCAGTCAACGCTTACAAATTATTTGGGCCGCTGTCCCATTGCGAGACGTGCGCAATGACGTCACTGATATTTTAACCCATCGCAGCGACGAACTCCATGTCTCGCTATGGAATCGCGGCCTCACTAAAATTGGCATTAAATTGTCGAGTGCGTATTTTTGAAACAGTTGTTTTAATATTTTTGAATAACATTTTATAATAGAACTTACATTTAAATGTAAATATACATATGTTTACTTAGGTATTTTCAACGTCTCGTGTTGGAATACAACGCAGCCGCATGAACCTTACAAGACTTTCGATGATACGTTAGAATATGGAACTTGTATTTCTATTCTATAATGTAACGTCATACAATGGCCCTCGAAGAATAATGGCAAGTGGTGGGGGGCTATGATGACCGCTGAAAGTGGGACTTACAAACACTAGTAAATAACCAGGCGTGTTACTCTATTTTGTGTACTCATTAAGTGTACTTACGAACGATTACTTTACTAAGAGGATGGAATATACATTAGGTGATCTAAGACTATTAGCTCCGTATCACTACGGAGCGAACAATGTGGACTTTACCTAATACGATTACACGCGCACTATGCCGCTACAATATATCTTGATAATTTATCCATATTAGGCATTATTCAAAATTAAACTATAACTTTTCATATTACAATCATGGAGAGAACATCGATTTGTATCTTTAATTCAGTAATTACAGATAGATATACATCATCGATTTATTGTTCGAATGTGGATGGAGATTATAAATTGAGGACATTTTTGTTACAGTGACATTTTTACACTTACAGATTGCCGATTCATGACTACATTTACATAATTTTCGAATATACACAACCTAATCGATATAATGTTTCTAGGCGCAAGTGAGAGGTGAGTATCGACTAAATGTCACATCACTACTATCAAAAGACGCGCCAAAAATGACGATATATTGCTAATTTAAAATTTCATAGAATAAAAACAATTATTTTCAAATACTTAAATCGAAGCAGTTTCAAGTGGCAGTATTCACTAAATTTAGTTAATCCCTCATCACCTGCGCCTCACAATGGTACCGTTACGTCACTGTTAGGGTATCAATTATATTCGTCAATGGCTCCTGTTTTAGTGTACTAAGTACAAAAGTCTTTTTCTAGGACGAAGATGTAATATTGGACGATTTCATTAACTACTTGAGATACACCTTTAAAAAAGGGTAGAAGCAGGTGTCGGATTAAAAAAAAAGTATTTCTACAGTTAGGTGGCAAGATACTATCACAATAGAAACTGGCAATCGTGTGTTCGACACAAAATGCACCTGAGCAGTTTAAATATATATTTAGGAATAATATTTAATGATTTGGTGAGGCATGATATTTAATTGTAGATAGATACCTAGTCACTACCAGTGGTCCAATTCTCGAGATTATTAAACTAGATTCTGTCTTCTAGATTTAAAAATCTTGAGTAAAATCTCCCATCTACAATTAAATACATGGGTCCCTTTACATTTTAAAAACGTTATATAAAATGCAACAGTGAAGAGAAATAGTATTACGTTAAAACCACAGAAGATATATTCTCGGTGCGGAATATAAAACTGTGCGAGTCACACGAGGTGTAGTGTAGAAACTGGTCGATGAGCGAAATACATAAATAAGTATACATTATCGTAACAACTATCACCACAAACTATACAAAATTTATACAAATAACTTAATAAACGATGGTCAATGACGAATTCAAAATAATATTACACACAAATCCACATATTTACATGAATTCCAAAACTGATAAAATTATAACATCACATATTAATAATTTCATTTTTATATTTACAAATATTGAAAATAATTAAATTTAACTTACAATACTCGAATACGGGTATACAGCCGACAGCAAAAGTATTAAGCGTGCAAATGTAAATGCACATTGGATATCGTAAATATTTCATGCGATTTTACATTTGCAGTGCTTCACTTCGCGTGAGTTGATGTACCCCAATGCGGGCGGTCATACTATGGATACTAACGACGCATAGTCTCACACCGGAGACGTCCTTATTTGTCTCATAATTTTATTGACAAGGTCAATAAAATCGAGACTGCCGTTTCCCCAGCATCGTACCCAATAAATAAGAAACAAAGATGAACGATATTGCTTGTAAATAAACATCTACAATACATATAAGCACCATACACGTTACATGACTGCAACAAAAATGCGGATATTATGATACAAGTAGTGTGGGACGTTAATTTAAATTCGGTCCGATTCATTGGCGGCCTTGTCCGCGTTCCGGGGAAGTGGAGGGGCTGACGGAGCGGAGCGAGCGGTGTATGTCGTGTCGATGGACTCGCTCGGTGGTTTATTTGCTAATTCTAGTTTTAGTGCCGACGGTGTTTATGCTATCGCCGCGACTCCTTGATCTGTGTAGGTTGTGTAGGCCTTCTCCTATAAAAAGTATAAAAAATAGATTAATATGTCGTATTCGACTGCACAGGCCTGTAAAACCGTCTCACCTTGTTCAGTGACTTGCATGTATGCTACTAGACACAAAAAATTGGTATAGCGTAAAACTGCTACCTGACGAGCAACAATGCGCGACTTTTTGTAGCTGTTATACAGATGACATTACAAAAAGGCGCGCTATGCCTATACAGTTAGGTGTCAACATTGATTAACTCAATTATCTAATCTTTGGGTTCCGTACCCCTGCCCCCATTTCCGCCTCATCACAAAAACTATTTCATAATTTTTATTCTAAACAGCTTGTCTAGTATACATAGAAGTCATTGATCGTAAGGGCTTGTACTGACGAACGCAATATGTGTACACGCAGTCTCGGCACGCGTCACGTGTACTCTAAAAGGTTATTGCAATTTTGAGTCCTCTGCTAGTAGTATAAAGCTTATTTTGCATCTCTTCTACGAATACCAAGTAGCCTACGCGCAAAACGTCATCAAAACGCGCCCTACAGAATGTTCAAGAGAGACGTCGGTCGTGAGGTGTGACCACAGACTTATGATGTTTATATGATACCAGACGGAATATGTACTTAATTTAATTTAACCAAATTTGGTTTATCTATGACGTACGATCTCTTTCTTTCAAGTCATTTGATAATATGCACTATCGTTTTCTTTTACCTGTACATACACATATTCCCTAAATCATAAATACGGAGTTGAAGCAAATTCGAATTAAATCCTAATTCCAGTGACCTGCCTAATATTATGGGTAAGTATGAATAAGAAAATAATAAAAAATTTAATAATGTGTTAATAGCTGTAAGAAAAACTATGTGTATTAGAAAATTAAGAAATAATATAAGAGCACTATGTAAAGTTTTGTTATTAACAATAAAGAAAAATAATAAATAGAATAGTGTACACAAAGTCCCTGCAGAGCATGAAAGGATGAATATAATATAATGTGATATAATAGAATGTGTGTTAATATAATGCGAGAACAATACAAGCGAGAACTAGTATGCCTAAGAGACTCGGAATAAAAGTAAAAAAATATAAAAAAAAAAAAAAAATTATGGGTAATTAAATGTTTAATTCTGGCCTTAATCAATCAATTTTATGAACGTATGCAGTTACGCAGTTATTCGTAGAGAAGGTTGTCAGCCTTAGTTCGGCCCTGTCTGAGCTATATTGCTTATGTCGTAAATTTGACTTCAAAATAAATCGAAAATGTTCAGTCTTTGTCTCTTAAGTCTGTGGTTGTGACGCACCCTTGCTGGAGGCGCGCTTGAGCTCGGAGTCACGGAAGGCGCGCGCGCTGCGGCCGCGCCGGTCCTGCACGATCTTGTCGGGCCGCACGAAGATGCCGTGCCGCGCGCGGCACGTGAAGTAGCGCGTGCCGCCCACGGACCCGTCGTTCTTGCCTGCGACATTCATTATGCTGTTTAGCCAGAAATCATTGAAAAAAATATCATTTTTCATCTGTCCTGTTCGGAAAGTTTAATTTTCATGGGTAGATAGCCGGGTGGAAAGTGGCCTATTCCATCCCTAGGGTGGAAAGTAATTTTTTTTTAATTTTCGGGTTTGCCATGGAGTCCATGGTATTTAACTTACGTCATAATGCCTTGATATCATGACGCTTTTTTTTACATGGCCGCCTAAATACTCGATTTCTCGACAATGTAACCAATAGATTCGATTTTCAAAATTTTTCTAATGTTGGCAGTATGTACGTGAATTATAACTTTTCTTTTCAGAATAAAAAAAACAATTTAAGTTTGCTAAATAATTAGCGGGACAATGAGATTCAATATAAATAAATACCTTGTGTTAATTGTGGTTAAAAATGGTTTCGGAAAGTTGTTCCAGTGATAGATGGATAGATATTAATTTAACTCCCGATGAAATTAAAGAACAGGTAAAAGGTGTTGTTAATAATCTTTTTCCAATTTTACTTTAAATTTCAACTGATTATCAATATACCTGTTTCATTAAATGTGTGTGTAGTATTTTAATTTCCTAACATAGTTAGTCGAAATGAAAAGTAGAGTGTTTACCTCGGGTGAATGTCACCATTTCACGCTCGAACTATTGGCGCTCTCACTGCGTTCGAGCGCCAGAAATATCTCGGGTGAAATGGCTGACTTTCAACCCTTGTGTAACAATCTACTATTAAAGGTGTACCTATGAAGCCAAGCCTTTCATAATATGCAGCCACTGTTGCTTATTATCAATGATAAATAAATAGAAGTATGCTGTATTCATAGGTGTGGTTCCATTTTACCACTGTCCTGTGAATAGTAAGGCGTAACTGACATTTCTGGAGGCCTTTGGTCACGGTAACAAATGACTATCAGGTGGACAGTTTGCTGCTTTGGGAAGATAAAAAGAGATCCGATTATGATCTCTTTTTATCTTGCCAAGGCAGCATACTGTCCACATAAATCATTATCAGCACAAAATGCGAAGTTAAGCAGTAATAGCCAGTCAGTCTTAGGATGTTTGACCACTCTTAACACAGTGAAACCCCTCTGTGCCTTAGAGAGCATGTTAAGCATGTTCAGTCCCGATTGTCATAAAAACATCTGTGGAGCCCTAAAATGTTCGATAGCCTGGTGTTAGTACAGAATTTCGAAATTGCCAAGGTTTGTAGAGATCTGATGGTACTCACTTCGCGTAAAAGTTTGAACTTTCCCAAAAGCCCAACCCTAATCTAGTTAAAAGACGATATGTGGTATAGTTACCGATAGGCGCGTCCAGCTCGATGCCGATCCAGGTGCCTGTGGCGAAGTGCGTGGGCCCGGCGTAGGCGATGACGCCCGTGGTGCTGCTCAGGCGCAACTGCACGCTCTCGCCCAGCGCCATCCAGCTCTGCAGCCCGGGGCACTCGCCGCACGACTCATCTGACACACACAACATGTGAAAGTTTGTAAAGATGTTTAGATCTTAGTTACTCAATCAAGCTGAAAACGTGGAAGAGATTTAGATGAAAATTGGCACATTGATAGGCCATTTACACATAACACTTCATCTCGGGAACAGGTATAATAAATAAAATGTTATAATCACCGTCTCCGATCCGCTCAGTGGAGCTCGCGGGCGTGTCGTGTAGCGTGTGCTGCGCGTCGTTCGCGGAACGCGCGCGGCCGCTGGGGAACGACGCGCGTGCCGCTGAACGTGCGCTTGCGCCGCCTGCCCGCCGCCGCACCACCTGCCGAACACACGAAATTCACATCTATAGACATAGTAAACTAGCTAGTTGCTGCGGTTCCTGATGTGTGCTGAGGGATGCGTACAAAACTAGATTGCGAGACTTATTTAACGTTACTGTTCGATAACTAGAGTTACCAATATAGCTGGCAGAATAAGTGTTGACGGACGAGGCTCTGGTGCAGGCTAAAGCTGAATACTCACCTACTGTTTTACTCGATAGTTTTACTCCAAAGCGAGTAAAAATTACGGTCAGCCGCAAAACCCACAACTCGAGGGTCCACATGGAGCCGGCTCGATGGAATCAAATAAATGTAATTAATAAATAGTAAATTTCATTTATTTGATTTTATTATATATACTAGCGACCCGCCCCGGCTTCGCACGGGTGCAATGGATGTTATTATACATATAAACCTTCCTCTTCAATCACTCTATCTATTAAAAAAAACCGCATCAAAATCCGTTGCGTAGTTTTAAAGATTTAAGCATACATAGGGACAGAGAAAGCGACTTTGTGTTTATACTATGTAGTGATTAATATGCTGAATGTGTGGACGAAAGATGATGTCGTGATTTTTACTCGATCTAGTAAAACCATATGTAGTAGTATGCGTATAACCGTATGAGTACCCAGCTATACTTTGCGGGGTTGGGAGGTCAGACTATGGCCGTCTAACCTCCCATCCCATATACACGCTCCCATAAAAGCTGTATAAGTCAAACCAAAAGAAAGTCGCTAACTTTCTTTTGGTTTGACTTATACAGCTTTTAACTTTTAGCCTTCATTTCCCAACTAAACGAAGATATCCGAGGGGATAGAAGAAACTGTTAGAAAACCAAGGTTACCTTGCCAGCAGGCAACTGGGTCTTCACAACAAGCTGCTCCGGGCCGGTGGACGCAGAGTCGCTCTCGCCGACCGAAGAAGCTTCACGACTTCTATCCGCCGACTGACTCGACTGCTCTGAGCTCACTGATTCCCCATCTACTTCACCTGTAATTAGGTATCACTGTCACATAACTTTGAATGTCGAATGATACAGAATTATACAATAATTGAAATATAAATAAAAATAATTTTAATGGATTCTATCGTGATTTATTTCGCGTTATTACAATTATTTATTTACTTTTAAGCACACATGATAATAACCTTGCGATAATTTATATATTTGAAATAAGTCGGGTTAGTGATACCGTTTATAACTCGAGAGCGGGTGAACTGATTTTCATGATATTTGATATTTTAATTTTTCTTCGCCTATACTGTGCCATTCTGTGGTATTTTTTGCAGTAATCACCACGGTTACCCCACCGACGGCCAGTGAGGGCAGCCAACTAAAACTACACGCCGTCTCGGGTCTCTAATACCTGGGTGTATGGTGTCATTTAAGGGAATTCATTCGCATCCAGGCTAATCCTGTACCATCTACGGCTTTGAGATGAATCCCTCGGGATATTGTGCCTATACTAGCAATTAGGATAATTTGAAAATATGAGACATTCACGAAGTAAATTCAACTGATAAGGTAACTAACATAACTCCATTCTAAGGCGGAACGAAGATTACTGGGTCAGCTATTTACTCATAAACGCATTACAATATTCTAGTGCTAAGTCAATAAATGTATGAAGAACAAAAAAGCAAATATGTGAAATATATTCATGAGGTTTTTAAATGTTTTTTTTTTTTTCATTACAAAAATGTACTATGGATTAAAATTGGGAAAGTGAACATCCAGGACGAGACTTGAACCCTCGACCAGTCCCTTACAGGGGAAATACTCTGATCTACCTGGATACGTCCTCGATATCTGAAATTTGACGATACATTACGTCTTGTGGCGATGCTGGAGTCACCTACCACAAATCTTAGCAACTACGAACAAACGAAAGAAAAGTACGTACGTAAGTATACCTAGAAATTATCAACAGCAACACGATATCTACAAATGCGTTGGACGACAATGAGCTTGGCCTCTATAACGCGGGACTTACATTAAAATATAAAATACCTACGCCTACTCTTTCGAGGAAGTAACGGTGTGAAGGTATAAAACAGAAATTGCTTACCAAAAGATGTCTCGTGCTGCGATACGTCATGTGAACCGTCATTTATTGAATCATTCGTCTGTTCGTGAGTCGCGTCACCGTTAAACTGCGCCGTCTCACAGCTTTTACTCTGATTAGCCAACACGGCACTTTCAACCGGCAAAGCCCCCAAAGGATCCACCATTTGCACCTTCTGTTCCTCCTCTTTGGCGTCTTCACAATCTCTCATAAACGGATTTATACGGTTTCGAGATCCTGGTGTGAGTACTGGTGTTTTCGCCTTGTCGTACAATGAATCGTCTAACTCATTTTTAGACTCGACAATATCATTCTTCAAATCGTTTATATCGTTTCGAAGTTCTGTGATTTCGTTTCTAAGACCGGCCATCGAGTTTTTAGTTCGATTGATGTGTGTGTAATCGACGGTTCTATCGAAATCGGGAGTTTCGTCGACGGACATGCTGCGGATCGATAATGTGTCATCGTTCGTTAGATTTGTTGATGATACCGCTTGTGATCCTGGAACGGAATAAAGAAAAATAAGACTACAGTGCAAATTCATGGTGGTATCTTGTAATCGTCTATAACTAGGAATTCAGTGCAGGGTGCGACTGAAATAAATTGAGCTGAGCGAGCAGGACTCTTACTTGAAAAATAAGGCATCTTACTACGGTCGCACGCATAGCTAAGGCCGCGCGCTCGTGAAACTGTTTTTGATTGTTTTTGATGATTATTCCTCAATGGTACATTGTATTTGAACAGTTAACCCCTCTAAACACTCAGCGGTGTCTACACTATCACCATGGCAAATTTGATCAAGATCGGTATTGTGGTTCCGGAGGAGTATAGTCTCGACCAAACGGCTTAGCCACGTATAAGTAATCAACAATACTTATATAATCTAAGATCTGAGAATTTTGGATTTCGGGCGTTATTCATGTCCTGTAAAAACTGTAAGAGCAAATTGTGATCCGATTCTCGGATTATTAAAACTTAAAGAAAATCCCAAAAAAAATTATGCAATCCTGTGTACGATGTCTACTCTAACTAAATCATCAATCAAAATAAATTTTGTAAAACTAATAAGTTACAGAACTCAGTCTACTGTCAACTATTCCGGGAATAACAAATAAAACCGTTACCGAACCTGACTTTTTTAAAATATCATAAATATTTATAACACTTATCCTTGCGTAAAGGCGATATTCCCGACCTTTTATTATCAACCCCGGTTGAAGACAAAGTACTAACTGTCAAAATATAGATATATAACTTCCATACGAGATGATTACTGTGTATGTTATTATGAATAGACTTGTACGAATGGCATTCATTTATTATAAATGGCTTACCGTATCCACTAGATGATATTGATGGCGAATTCTTGTTGGGGACTCGTTCACAGGCGAGCTCGTGCAACGAGTCCAATGTTTTCGATGTAGGGAGGAAACCTCGGGACGTGCCGCGACTGCGGGTACGCTGCAATGAAACTTTTATTTTTCAAACGTAGTTTGAAAATATCCTTCCTCTTACACATTAAATTACATTGTGTAGTGTGGCGGTAGAGCGTTCGGTTGCTAAGTCAGGGGTCGCAGGTTCATTTTGTCGCTCAGTGTAATTTTTTTTAAAAGAATATAAGTAACCGAAATTACTAGTATTCCCCTAAACCCTCCAGCTAAGCTAGATTACTTGTGTTAGTAGTGGGTTCACGTCGGTAGTGTAATGGTCAGATTCGAACCCAGGACCTCTCGACCGTAAGGCCGACTCATTAACCACTAAGCTACCGAAGCTTAAACTTGCTTATTTGTTCCCATAGTGCGTCGGTCGCCCGCCCGATGGTCCTAGTACGCATTACATAGTACCGTATAAATACAAGCGAGAGTGACCGATGCGATGGTATTAGAAAACTATCAAACAAATAAAAAAAATAACCAGTTACCTGTGATCGTGGCGTCGTGAGTTCATCGATAGGGGCTGACTCCGGTTCTGAGTGTGAGTCCTCATCGTTGCGCCTGCCCGGCTCTTCGTGAAGAGTAGTCATGCGCAGGCCTAACTTGCCACTCGCTGGAGACGCTGCAAGCATAACACACTAGTAAACATAAAAGTACTTATTGCAAATAACCTGATAGAAAATGTCTAAAGTAAAAAAACAATGTATAATGGAAAGACAAATAAATTATTGTTACCACTCAAAAGTATTGGACTAATTTCAAAAATGTGAATAGATTTTGAACTTACTTTTTATAAAAACTTAGTAAGTAAAAAAAAATTCAGTCCCAACTTAGGTGTTAAAAAATAAAATTAACACTTTAAAATTTATAACAATCATCACATGTTGTTTAATTATAACCTTATTGTTGACAGAAATAAGATCAAAGAACAAACAGCAGTGCGCTTCTTCTAATGCCTGGTGCACACAAAGCGAATAAAGGCGAACGATAGCCAATGATCGAACGCTAGCAAACTAATGTGGAAAGCAATCGCTTGGTTTTCGTCATTATTACTGTACACTCTAAAACGTACATAACAGAATTACAAACTATCTTTGCATTGAAATTGATCAATTAATAATTGATACGTGAATCTTTGAGAGGGATGTTTTGCTTATTTTTTCATAAAAGGTTTTAGGTGATCTTTAAATTGGCATGTGTTAAGGTACTTTAGTAGCAGATATATTAATGACCAACGAATGCCACTGATTTATGTTCATCCACCTTTATTCGGTTGGTGTGCACTTAGCATACAACCTTAAACCAGTGCTGTGCCTACCTTAGTATAGAAATAACTAAATGCTTAACAAAAATCATCATGAAATTAACTTTAACAAAAATTACTTAATTTAAATGAACACCGTTACATGCTTGAGTTTGTACACTGATCATCATGCCAATGTTCTCACTATCATTTAACTAGCACACTATGAATATAGCAAATAAAAATTAAAACTAATGTTTACATTTAACAATGCTTAATCTCTTCCGTATTAATTAATATGTGTGAAATTAAAAGGCTAGTCATTGTAATACAAATATTAATGATCAATAAACCACAAAAAAAAATCATCATTCGAATCAGTTGTAAAAAAAAGGGTTTTAAGTTCTCACATACTAATATATAATCAAGAAAAGATACATAATACAATGAGCATTAGAAATAATATACAAACATGTAAAGAAAACCGTCAATAAAAATGAAGCAAAACTACGAAAAAAGTGACTCTATGATTGAATAACTGGACATACACTTGTTCGGCGTCTGTAGTCGCAGTGAGTTCAGGTTCAAATTCAAGTTTAGGAACGTAGGCCGAGCTGCAATGAAATCAACATCTTCGTCAGTACACACAGCTTCAACATATACATTAGTTGTCACCTTCACTAGAATCTAGAAAAACTACAGCATCATAAATTCCTCCTATCTTACTTAACACGATATTTTGATTTTAAAACAATTACACATTGTCCACAAAGTTGAAATAACTATCAGAGTAAGAAATATTTACAGATAGCTTTCAGAATTAAGCTTTTAATAATAATATTTAACCAAATTCATGTAAATAAATACCATCATATAAATATAATTGAAGTTGTTCCCAAGATAAATCTTTTACTAGCCATTAAAACTACTTCAAGATAGTTGCAAAATTCCGTTAATTACAAAACTTTTCTATTAGTCTACCTAATTCCTCAAAAGTTTACAAAGATACATTACTTATGTTCACTAAATATAGGAAGGACATCAAATATTCATATACAAAACAATTATCTATACATTCCTAATCAAGAATTATTTCAAATACATTAGTGTCTAATACATGCTTAGTAATACCATCTATCCACTTGATATCTCCTTTCAATATCTGTCTACATTACATGCAATTTGTCACCTACCACACACAAACCTACTTTCAATCTCATTAAACTACTTTACATTCTACTGATATATAGATAGGACTGCTTTTCAAGTTTTTATGCATCTCACAATTGATTTAATCCATAATAATCGTTTAAACCTAACATTTATAAGCAAACTTATGTTACTTCTAAACTGAAAGCGTTGTTCGTCTTTCGTATCCACAGCAAATAGATCAACGTAGAGGAAGTGGGAAGGAGAGGAAAGAATCATAGGTCATGCTCGGTCCATGCAAATGAAAGAGACACGCAAACAAACAGATAGTAAACACAACGACAGAAGCTTGATGCTCGAAGCTCGCTTCTTCTAGAAGCCAATACAGGGTCTAATTTTATCAAAATGATCTCAGCGCCGTATTTCGTATTCACTCGACTTCGATATGCCAATAGTATCAGATGATTCTTTACAGCCAATCAATGTGTAACATACAAAAAAACAAAAATTTCTTATGAGTAACAATGATCACAACACATCTAGATTTAGTTTTTAATCGTTCGTTGCATTCGTCTAATAATTTCACAATACAGTTGCCATTCCGATTTAATACCATATTGTTTTCACTGTTTACCTGATAGGAACGAGCCTGAAGGTAGCAAAGGATTGAGATACAGAAAATATAACGTTAGTTCCAAAATTGGGAGTCGTTTTTGTGGGTTGATACTACCTTTTTCTTTAAGATTTATTGTAATGGAGTCCAATGGAACAGTAAACTTAGAGCTACTATTAATTGTATATCAAATTCTTGTTCAAAGCAATTAAGCCTCCATTTGCATAAAAAATCTCAAAATAAAAGGATGGTTGACAGAAGTAAGTTTGTGATATCAAAGTGTTTCACATGAAATAACAAGATAGAGAAAGAAGTATAGAGTTCAAAAGAGAAGGGGGATTATATCTGAGCCATAGCGTCGCCACAAAGCAATTGGAAAACAAAATAATGTAACAGTGATGAAGAGTGGATGTATCAAGTACTGTCGTGACAATTGAGTGAGGATGAATTGCCTGATTTTTTTTACATTTTACCTATGTAATTTACGTTATTTATAAGTATTCTATTCTAAATCGTCTATCGTGCATCGATATCTGTACATACTAAATCAAAGTTATATTACCTATTCTACTGAAATGCACTAAATATCGTTTGTCTAACAATACGATTCACAATTTTAAGCTCTTATGAGTTAGCTATCGTATGCTTATGTGCAATTATTGTAAGTAATTCGTTTTATCAGTAAATTAGTTTCAATATAGGCATGACAATGTATGAGTGGTAGAGAATGAATGTATCGGAAAGAGGAGTGTGTTGTACTGTAAAAAATATATATTTTAGTTCACAATATGGGTAAATCAGAACAATTTTAGGGCTGTTTTTGTCATAACTTACCGAGTCCGAACGGTTTTGTGGGTGTGACGACGTCGGGATCGTTATGAGCGGGTGCGGCGTATGAGTGCCGGTGCACTGCCCTCGAGCGCGGCGTCTCGTCGGCCAAGTCCGCCACGCTGCCAGATCTCCCCGAACCCAGCCCCGCCAGTGACTCGAACGACGAGTCCAAGCGCATAATCTGCATCATTTTGTACATTTGAAGAGTATTGAAAATTTGCCTTATGTTCGAAAGTAGGAAGAGTTAATTGTAAAGAATTAGTTAAGTTTCATATAATGATACGATTAACAATAAATTACACTTAAAGCAAATATTCTTTTATTAATAATTCTCAAAATATGAAATTAAATATAAAGTTTTGGTTCCTTCACCTATAGGAATGATAATAAAAGCTTCATATTTCTAATGCCGAGTACACAATCAGTGAACAGAGGCGACTAATGACCATCTTATCCATATCAACTCGATTTCGACGATCGAAGAATCTCAATCGTATGCGTTCATTCGCCTTCATTCAGCTGTTGTGTACCCAGATTAGAGAATTCACAACATAGCTCCTACTACACTACAACATAGTGATAATGCATGGGAGTGCTGCTACATTTGAATGAAAATCTGTCTGTGAAAAAAATAAGAATAATAATAACAGATGCCAAATAATTACTTTATAAAGCAAAAATCTATTTTAGCTGCTGAATAAAATTAACCACGAGAAATATTTATTCCTCTTCACGCAAAACCCATTTTATTGTACGAATATACACCGTATCTTTGCAACATGGAAGGATATTTGCTTGCGAACAGAAATAAATGCAACCAAAGTACAGTCACCCTCAGAAGTTGCTGAACACTAATTTACAAACGATCTTTACATTGAAATAAAGCAATGAATAATTCAATTATAATTATTTTTGTAATTTTCAGAGAACCAATTTAAAATTATTCCATTTTTGTTTATATTTTTATGTTAAGTTTTAGGGCTAAAGTGGTGGTAACTTGGAATGTATTAAGCTATTGCCGACGGTGACTTTACAATGGAACATTGGATGGAGAGCGTAACGTTGCAGCCATGCTTGACTCACGTTGTTCCCGTTCTTGGCGGCGTTCTCGATCGCCTGCGACAGCTGGAGTGCAGGGCGACAATACACATGTTAGCAAGCGAACACAGCTAGATGCACATATACCTACCTATGCAGGGTATTCTCTGTAATCATTCTCGGTACGATTCACCCGGTTATCGACTGAAAATAAGTCACATCTCTTTCTAATTTAGAAGACAATATTCAGAATAAGTTTATTATGGTGACGTTCACGTGCACTTACGTGAGATAATATAATTCTATAAAAAAACTAATTTTTGGTTAAGAGCGTGAGATACGAGACGGACTAGATCAATATATATGTGCGTTAATCATATTAACGGATCGAGATGTAATCTTGTACTAGTGGGAACTGAATTTTTAACAATAACAAAGCCTATTTATTATAATATTTTAAGTTACATTAGTCTCAAAAACACCATATATACAAGAAAACATAAAACACTAAAGGAACAACATCTCAGGAACTAAATTGTGAAGGCAAGAACATTACTAAGACTATTCAGAAAATAGTGTGTCAAAATATAGTTGATTAACCTCTCAGATGCCGGACCTACTGGATGATAAATGTTCCTACCGTGCCGCGACAATCGCGTGATTGGAGCGTGGCGGTAGAGAGTTCGGATTTCATCAATATTTGAAAAATAATGTTAGATCGGTCATGTACCTAGCGACTTTATTTGATAGACAGATAACTAATGTACATTGTTATGTTATGTTATGTTGCTAAAACGCATGTTATCTTTTAAATTTTTACAGACAATCGAACCAAATGCCATTTTACGTACCTATTGTAGAAAAAAAACAATTTCAATATATTCTTCCAATTATTTTTGCTTTTTATTCTTATTTTCCGAAATGTCAATAAAAGGGCTATCTGATGGTAAAAAACACCATCTTTTTCATATAAAATTCACTCAAAAATACTATTGTGAAAATCACGTAACACTACAAAATATTTGCCATTTTGTACACTTTCCAACTAAACTTTTTATTCACTCTGGAGACGTCTTTAGACAGTAGGTATTTGTATTTGTTGTTTTCTTAGTTCAGTAATATTATATTCTATTCATTTATTGTAAAATACATAGAAATTATTATGAAATTAACCTATTTTAACAATCTTGAAACAATAGTACGTTACAACGGTAACTTTTTACTCTTGACTTTTTGATCAATGATTATTCAAATTTAGATAGAATTTTTATGTATATACATATTTATACATGTTAGTAGCACATTCAAAAGTAATAAAAAATAACAGTAACATACCTTTTCTCAGTACTTTCCAAAAATATTGTCAGTTTTTGTAACACTAAAAACTTCGGTGAACAATTTATGGTAGCCAACTTTGAAATGCTCGTTATACGGAAGTTAGACTAACTTCACTCAGTAACCGATACAGTGAATTTCGTTCATTTACTATGGTACAATAAAATAGCAATTTAAACTTTATTACAATGACCTATGTTATCAAAATCGCACAAAACTGATGCAAGTGACCTGACGAGCGGATCTGCTCTTAGGCACGTTAGCGTACGTAAGTTCGGCGAACGGATCAGCTCTTAGGCACCTGAGAGGTTAAATGCTGAAATCACTTGACCGCTAAACGATGAAGAAGATTCTAAATATAATATAGTTCTAATTTTAAAGTTCAATAAAATATAATGAAAAAGATTTAAAATCAGTTACAACCCTGCATAGGCGAATATAAATATCTTTATTACTATTTTCCTATAAATGTGTTAGTGTAATTACAATTATTTACAATGTGTCATACGGCTATACTTTTTCGTGAGTTATCGGCAACATTGACTTTTAGCATTATTTGTTTTTTTTGGTAATAGCATTTATTCAGATAAAAGCGTTACAACATCGATAAACTTTTAAACTTACAGATAGAAGAAATCGCGCCTGTAAATTCATTTATGATAAAACATGTTTTCATAATTTTAAACAGTAAGCATCTTATGCACTAAGCGAATTTTATTAGCTACAGCTTGATATCTATATAGAGTAGTTGAAACCGTTTTTACCATTATATAAACTTGTAGTTTTAATATTTTCATAAACACTAACGGTTTTAACTAATGAGCGAGACTCCTTCCCCTTATGCCAAATGAAAACCTAAGAATTATAAGTATATTACCTCGATAAGTAAACTAACCACTAGTGTGTATGATGCTTTCGAAACCCGAAAACCAATTTGACCATTTACGCCGTCTGCTGCCTCGTACGTGTGCACGCATGTAGGCGCCTGTGTCGTGCAAATAATATGGAGCGAATCTCGTGCAGATGGTTTGCACAAAATTCGTGCAAAAATACATACGATTTGCACGACGCGGGCACGTGTAATACGAGCATGTATGATGATGAGGTAGCAGACGGCCTTAGTAATTATTAGCGTTTTGTATTTTGCTTCAATGTGTTCATCAAATCTGCATACCGTGAATCCAGGTGCGTCTAGCATTAGATAAACGTGTGTATCTATATAAAACAGTGTAGAAGTGGTGTGTATAAGAAGAAGTATAGAAGCGAAGTGCCCAGTTACCTGTGAGAAGTTTGGTACCGAGGCGGTCTTGCGCATGGTGATGGGTTGTCCGCGCGCCTGCTCCAGCTCCTTGACGGCGACGCTCTGCCGCAGTCGGTCCAGTGCCAGGATACTTTCTACCGCGCTTACACCGCGTGTGTATTTTTCTGTTGATCATTGAATTGGCTTTAATAAAATGTTTGTTACTCTTTCGAATTACTTTGATAGGTGGTTCTATAAGATATAACTACGACGAGAAAGAATAATATATATGATTATATTAGGTCGTTACATATGAAATTGCCGTTTTTCTTGAAGAAATTGGAGGAAACCCAATTTTCAGTAATAACATTTTTGCATTTTTTTGTCAATGGACAAAATCAAATTTTATGATTTTTTGTGTATGAATGAGACAACATTAAGCTAAAAAACAGCCACTTTTATTACATTTTTGAAAAGTGACAGCTGTTATGTAATACGAAATTTATCATCAAAATGGATAGCATTTAGGAAGTACTGTTTTTGAATATCGAATTAATTTATCAAGCGGCCAATAAAAACAAAATTTAATACAGAGTTGTAAAATTTTGAAATCAACTTTCAAACAAAATATAAATAATGGAAATAGCTATACAATTACAGGAATAACGAACGCTTATGATTTCGTTGTTCGTCTTCTTTTTGACTTCTTTATACTGCTAACAAAACTTTTTTTTTTTCTGGTTGCAATTATTTTTAACTACCTCAAACCTGTAATTTCTCAAAAGGGTAGGCAGAAGTGTAATCCCCACTCTTCAACGCTTTCTCTTGATTTAGCTTATCTTGGTGTTTGCATAAATAATTGTGTCAACCTCCCAACCCTGAAAGGAAAACCTGCGGCGGAGACTCTTCCGTCGATCAGCATCTATTAGATCCTTGGTCCCCATACACCAAAATTATCTGCTTACTTCTTGTAAAAAAAAAACAACAAAAGCTCTATTTTCCAACTCACCGATATAAGTCTCTCCATCAGCGGCACTGGTTTCTTCGCCAGTAGCAGCGATCTGCGCGAGACTCTCTCGTTCCTCCAGTTCCTCGCTCGCCTTGGGTATGTTTGACACCACCTCGTACGTCACACCCGTCTGCGTCAGCTGGTCAGTCCTGTCCACGTAATAACTGACCATTTGTATATTAAATATGTTGAGGTATGTGGTGAGCAGTCATATACCAAAATTTAGGGCCCCGCTACTATGATATATTAATTGCCTAGGGATCGTTTCTATCGCGTGCATGCATTCATGCCATATATTTATTGTATGTTGTATATTATGCTAACTTTATTACGAACACTGTTTCAGAAAAAATGGTATTTATTCTAAATTAATCACGAGAGTTTAATCTAAACGCAACAGAACTCTAGGTACTGGGCTTTTGTACTATAATTAAATTTAATTTAATTCATTTAAATCACAAAGTAACACTTATGAACATCAACATTAATGCTTCTACATTAAGATTTACAGCCAAATTTGCAAGGTAAGGCCTCCGAGGAAAGAATCTGGCAAATCTAAAATCGCGACGCCTCTTTTTAATTCACCAATAATACAATGACTATTTACCACTAAATTTGAAAAAGTTTAAAGGTAAAAAAATATATTGAAAAAGTACAAGTAGTTATTTTCATTTACACCAAAACGACGCGAGAATAATGAGTTCCAACACCAAACAGCCATAAGATATTGTCGACGATAACCCATCACCCTAATAAGCTAGCGATTACTACGTACTCAAGCAGAGCTCTCCGAAACTTTGCAATAAGATCCATACACCTCTATTATAGTCTTCATGGGACGATCACATAGCGGGTATTTACATAATACATTGACCAACCTGACAATTTTCTTCCGTATCCTGTCAGTGAGGCTCTGCCGCTTGTAAATATTTAACCCTAATCGTTTCCTAAGTATGAGATCCATGGGTGCGGGGTGCGACAATCTCACTGTAGTCTTCAGTATCAGGTACACACGTTCATTTGCTGGGAACAACACAAGAAATGTTACTAATACATACATACTCATATATATATATACATATATTCATGTCTTACTCTCTCCGGGTTGAGTAAAGATACTAGAAGAAGAAAGTTTTACTGTTCAAAACAACGGGTTGTTTCATCGTCTGGTTTCATAATCTCATGAATTTAAAAAAAAAATACGCCAATAATGATTTATGTGAGACGCAGTTGCTGTTTCAAATGACACTAAGGTCACCCGCTACCTCATGCGTGTCACGCCCGCATGTCGTACAAATGTTATGCATTTTTTGCACGATTACTGTGCAAATTATTTGCACGAAACAGACACACAGACGAGACAGCGAACGGGCTAAATGCTCAAGTGTTTGCATTATAGTATTTTGCTAGTATAGGCATAATAAAACGACTCATTAATTTCCTCTGTGTCATAGACTGAAACTGTTTGAAGTTGAACTCATGAGATGGATGAATCAACAGTGGATAATACAACATTTACCTTCAGTGATGCGATTGAGATATTGCGAGTCGTGTATGGAGGAATCCCAAGAAGCGACCGCAGACACATCCCTGTCGTGATGGTGCAATATTTGTAGTTCGTAGAACTTGTTGCCGTGTTCCTTTGGTAAGATAGAGTGCAAGCCCGCCACTGTCACTTCTTCACCGCTCGGATGCGTTGTTAGGTCATCCGCTGCGAACGAAATTATTTATTTAAGGGTCAATTCATGCTAGCGCAGAGTCGAAGTTAATCGAACCGATAATCAAAAAGTTTATATGGCAAGTTCACCCTTCGTTCAAGCGTCGGTAGCTTAGTGGTTAAAGAGTCGATCCTACGATCGAGAGGTCCCTGGTTCGAATCCTGGCCATTACTCTACAGACTTGCACCCACTCCTAACACAAGCAATTAAGCTTAGCTGGAGGGGTTAGGGGGAATATTAGTAATTTCGGTTACTAATATTCTTTAAAAAAAAATACTATAATTTGATGCTTATTTTATCTTAAGAGGATAAAAAATTAGTTGATTCCCGCGGCTCAGCCGGGTGGACGTGCGTCGGTTATCGTGATCCAACATAGCCTAGATCCTTTCATGAGCTCTAGTCTATCTCTATACCAAGTTTCATAAAAATCAGTTCGGTGGTTTCGCCGTGAAAGCATAACAGACGGACAGACAGACAGAGTTACTTTCGCATTTATAATATTAGTATGGAAGAATGGAATACGTGCAAATTCGAGTGCATTCTGCGAAATATCCGCATTAGGCGAGCGAGCAACGCTGATTGGTTGACTTTAATTGTGAAGAATTTTACGCTTCGATGCGCTTCGACTCTGCGCTAGCATGAATTGACACTAAGTAAAATTATAATCATGTTAGTTGAACTTGACACTAAGATTATACTAGCTGTTGCCCACGGCTTCACCCGCGTGGAATTCTGATACCGTCCCACTGCCCATGGATACAAAAATAGTCGGCTGTTTCATTCCAGACTATAATTTATCCCCGTACTAAATTTCAGCCCGATCCGTTCAGCCATTAGAGCGTGATTGAGTAACAACCAGTCAAACATACAAAACGTCTTGTAAAATTAGTATACCTTAAAGATATAAAATGCCTTAGTCTTATAATATAATTAGATAAATGGTAATTTTGGAAATATTAGTCAATTGAATTTAGGTGGTTACCATTGAGATCAAGGAATAACACAGGTATGTGATGTTCCATTCCGAGAGGAGGTACCCATGCTGCTGGTGCCCCAGGGATTGGACTGCCAGGACTCGGAACCAGCACCTAAAAAAGATTTACACATTACAAACTATACTAAAAGTCAGTTTTAGGCATCAATGAGCCAGAGAGTGTTAAGAAATGAGACAGTTTCAAAAGTTTTGAGTCTCATCGATATTATTCTGTAAATACCCACAGCGTTCCGTTCTTCGGTGAGCGACACCCACTGTTCGACGAGTGACTGCTCGCGTTCTATGTCACGTTCGCTTTTCATAGACGGAGACATGTTCACCAGTTTCTGTAAACAGAAGTATTTTAAGTCAAGAGATAACCCATCCTTCAAGAAGATAAGAACAATATATAGGCTTGTAGCTTCTCGGTTATGGATATGATTTGTAAACAAAATCATTGTAATTAATTGCGACTGAAAAAAAACAGTTACTATGGGATTTTATTCAACGATTTTAGTTACTTTGAGAATTTAGCACTAAGGCCGTCTGCTGCCTCATGAGTGGTGCCACACATGCGTGCGATCGCACGTCGTGTAAATCATAGTGTTTTTGCACAACTCCTGTGCAAATTATTTGACTGATCCATATTATTTCCGCGAAACAGGCGCACGCATGCGTGCACGAATGAAGCAGCGACCGGCCTAAAGGTACCAAATATTTGAGTATTGATTATACCTGTAGTTGTGCATGTAAGTGTTGTCGCCGGCGGAAAAGTGCATCGCTCCACCTTTCTCGTAAGACTGCCAAATCTTCGTCTTGATACGAGTCCAATGGCATTTGAAGTCGCGACCTGTGTAGCAATTACAACTGATCTAAACGAGATCGACGCGATAACGAGGATATCACCTTTCATCTATTTCTTTAAAAAAAATAATCGTCTACTATATTATATGCTAAGGTGTATGATTTTTATTTTTCTTGTTTTTAAATTAATCAAAATGACTAGTGTTCTCACTATAATAACATTACACCTCCGGTTAAGGTAAATTGTAAAAACCGGGTTTCGATGCCGTGAGCTCTTAATTGCAAGGCCGACGTATACTACAAAGGCTACCGACGCTTATGTTCCACCTTTACACATACTTTTTTCTAACAGCTTGTCTAGTAGTACGGTCGCCATCGAAAGTGGCTTAGCACATTTCAAGGCTTTCACCTTGGCCCTAAAACTGTTCATGAACTAATAAACAAAATATGAAATATATCTATTCTGTTTGTGGTGTGTAGAGTTCGGCTTTTTTATAAAGATTACTAGTAACCGAAATTACTAGTATTCCCGTTTACCCCTCCAGCTCAGCTAAATTGCACGTGTTAGTAGTGGGTTCATCTCGTTAGCGTAATGGCCAGGATTCGAACCCGGGACTTATCAATCGTAAGGCCGACGCCTAAACCACTTCTACTGACGCTATGTTAGCGTTCAGCGACTTCTGAAGGTGACTGTGCGTAGAAGTAATTGGTTTTAGGTTTAAATAACGCAACGTCAATTGTGTCGCGTGTATCGCATGCGTGCGTGAGAGTGTGTTACCTGACGGAGACGGAGCCCACTTCCACGCTGAGGATCTGCTGGCACACGAGCGGCAGAGTGCCCGAGTTGAGCGCGGGCCGCACGCGCACCGCCAGGCGGCGCTGCTGGCCCTGCCGCACCTGGTACACGCCGCCCGTCCACACGTCCGTGCGCTGCGCCACCTGCCGCACACCAGCTACTGACTTAGGGTACTAGAGAGGTGGCACTTCAAGTACGGCCACCGAGTCGACATAAAGAATGTCAACATACTCGACAGAGACTATCCAATGATTTTTCATGTAAGAAACTCGGAGAGCACATTAAGCAGTCGGCGGTCGAGAGGGCCTAGACAAAGCAACTTACTACTAGTGAAATTGCTTCGAAGCGAACCTTTTGTATGAGAATGACATTATATGTCGACATGTCACGTGTAACAAATAATGTCAATCCCATACATTTCTGACTTTTGAAGGCTCGCTTCGCATCGATTTCACTAGTAGAATATCACTTTATCTACAGGCCCTGGTTGCTATAAGAACATCTGTGGTATTCGTAATTGGAGCCTCTAAAAATCCGATAACCTTCTCTATTATCAAGGTCTGATAGCAGTTAGTCTGTTGAGTTAGACTGAAAGCCGACCTCAACTCTTCATTAGAATTATCGTAGCGTTTCTAAATCTTATAGCTTTCACGGCCGGCGTTGCATGTAGAATATAATGCTTCCGGGCTGTTTGGTCGCGGTTGACCACGGCCAAACAGCCCGGAAGCAGTATATTCTACATATCGTAGCGTTAGTTCCAGTTACATCCGAGGCCTTCCCCTCGGAGCCTGGGGTCCGCTTACTCCTTCTCCTCCGTTTGATTTAGCTTATATAGCTTTGCCGATTCCAACTGAGTTGAGAAACTGAGCTAAGCTCGGCAGAATGATGATAATTAGCTATAGTAAAGTTGCCGACGCCAATCAGGGCGGGGAAACTGAGCTAAGCTCCGGAGGATGATGATCACTCGACTTTACGATAGAAAGGATGACGTAATTTGTCTCTTTAGTAGGATTGTAAATGCGTGTAAATTTGCACATGAATGGAAGTCACAGCCGAAATAACAATTCTGCAGTGCCCATGACTACAGTAAATATTTGGTTTCGTTTTTCTACTTTTCTAGTCAAACTTGAATAGAAAGACTTTTGAAAGTTAAAGTCATACACCGCTTGTAGAATATACTGCTTCCGGGCTGTTTGGCCGTGCCTAAAAGCCTAAAGAATTATATTCATACACCACTGGTTACATACAAATAAATTCTACCTGGATTAACTTGATAATACTACATAATACTCACAAATACTTATAGGGTACAAATTGAAGCGGCGATAGCCCAGTGGTATACGTTATACGTAACGGACAGCCGAGACGAGGTCTCGTTTTCGATCCCCAGTCACCCCGGGCACACACCTCTGACTTTTCGTAGTTATGAGTGTATTAAATATAACTGGCGAATCGTGGGTGTGTAATACACCTCTGCCTACCCCTTCGGGGATACAGGCGTGAAGTTATGTATGTATGTATGTGAATATTCACAAATCATTTTTAGCATCGATGTAACCTTTGTCTTTTTTGGTGAGATTAGAAAATGAAGATTTATAGTTTACCTCAACCGGCGCGTATTCGCCCTGGTCATTGAGCTCATGTATCTCAACCCAGAGTTCAATCTTGCGAGTGAGCTCGGTCCATCGGTCGGCAAGCGAGCGCGCCTTAGCTAGCTGTTGTTGTTCCACCTCCCAGTTGCCGCGAGCACGACTGAATCCTGCTGAACGGTGGCCCCAGACTTCGATCGATAGAGCACCCTCTGAAAAATAACAATGATCTGAGTAAAACTTATAGAAAGACAAGAAAGAAAGTTCCTATTCAAATTCCAAATATATAGAAATGCAAGAACCTTGCTTAAACTCAGGGCAACGACAAGTGAAGAAAATTAACAAGTTAAAACTTAAAGCTACCTATGTTTTACCGTTACCGTTTTGCTAAACACCATCATTTTAATTTGAAAAAAAACAGTTAGATACATAGTCATCCGAAAATGGTTACGAGTAGTCTAACATCGATCTCTTATACTGCCATCTATTGGTAAGTAGCTCTTGTGCTTGTCATTTCAGTTTTCTAATCACTATATACTGGAAATTTTACTTCAAATGAATTTTTATGTTTCTTACAGGAGGTAAGTATTTATTATTTTTATATAATCATGCGAGTAAACCACCTAAAGTTATGACCCATGAAGTTCTCAATTTTCATTGACAGGTACCGCCCACTCGGCTAAGTGCTCTGCATAACGATTTTTTCACTATGTCCACAGACTATTAATAATCAGTTAAGGAAAAAAATATTCAAATTCAAATTCAAATTCAAATTATTTATTTTGCGAACATGGGTACATACAGTAGATGTTAACATATTATAATTGAACAGCCATATTCCGCCTCAAGGCGTGCAAATTTATTTAGGTAATTAATTATATAGATTTAATTATGTCGACAGATTCACAATTATTTCAGTTATATATCAATAAAGTCGTTAAACAAAGTCACAAATATTTTAATGAACAAAATTAAAATCATCTATTTTATGTCAACAAAAAAATCAATAATATAATGTCACAGTGAATAGAATCAGCATTTAGGTAGGTACTTATATTATTATAATATTTGATTAGGAGGGATTACATATACACACATTTATCATCTAGGTATTCTTGAATACTATAGTATGCTTTTTTAATTAATATTTTCTTTAATTTGTGTTTAAACTCGTTGAGATTAACAGTGCAGCATAGTTCAGTAGGTAGTTTGTTGAAAATCCTTGATGTCATACACAGAATACTTTTGTTCATTAGAGCAGTCTTATTTCTTATTGTTTTTATTTTATGTTGATGTCGAGTGCCACAAAGATGTTCAAATAACTCCATGTTTCGTTTGACAAAAAGAGCTACCTCCATAATATATATGCTTGGAAACGTTAATAAATTTAAACTGATAAAGTGCGGTTTGCAGCTTTCGGTTTTTGAAATTTTACAAATAGACCGGATGCATCGTTTTTGAGCTTTAAATACTATATCCCAATCGGTCGAGTTGCCCCAGAATATTATGCCGTAGCGTATCACCGATTCTGCATAGGCATGGTATGCGGTCACTACAGTGGATGTGTCTACGGTTTTTGTTAACATATATAGAGCATATGAAATTTGGTATAGTTTGGTGGAAACGAGTTCTGTATGTGACTCCAACTTAGATTGGAGTCAACCATTAGACCTAAAAACTTTGTTGTGTCAACTTCTTTTATTGTTGTACCTACCTAGTACCTAGTGGTATGGGTAAAGGACTGTCGAGACGAGGTCTCGGGTTCGATCCCAGGTATTACCATGGCACACACCAATGACTTATCGATGCTTTTCGAAGTTATGTGTGTATTTATCGCAGGCTTATAAGTGCCCGGTTAATGGCAATAGGCTCGCCACCTATTACATTGGGACCTAAAACATAAACTGGCGAAACGAAGGTGCTAGCACCTCTGCCTACCTCTTCGGGGATATAGGCGTGAGTTTATGTTTATGTTATGTTATGTTATGTACCTGCATAGTCAATTACTACGTCAATTGGTGGTCTAACCCTATTTCTAAATACCATTATATTAGTCTTAGTAAAGTTAACGGCAAGATTATTCGATTGTAACCATTCAACCACGTCAGAAAGAGTATTATTTAATGTGTCTTTTAGTATAGTATGATTTTTATTTGAAAATACTAAAGTACTGTCGTCTGCAAACAAAATCATTGGTACAGTGACAGCCTTAGGAAAGTCGTTTATATACACCAAAAACAGCAAAGGACCCAGTACACTGCCTTGAGGAATTCCATATTCTACCTGTCTATAGGTTATATAAGTTATTTCTTTTTTATTTATTTCACATATTTTGTTGATGGATGTTGCTTGTTTTCTATTACTTAAGAAGGACATAACAATGTTTAATATATTACCCCTAATTCCACATTTGTATAACTTATTTTGAAGTATTTTGTAGTCTACACAGTCAAAAGCTTTACTTAGGTCCATAAAAAGTGCACAAACTGGGGTGTTATGGTCTATATTGACCATAACGTCACTGATAAGTTTATATATGGCTTTATTTATTGTCATATCTCTCCTAAAACCCTTTTGTGCATCTGTAACTATCTTATATTTTTCTAAATAGCTGTATAGTGCCTCGTATAAAATCTTTTCCAGTATTTTGGATATCACCGGTATTAAAGCTATTGGTCTGGAACACAACATATCCTCACGATCTCGTTTTTTAAAAAGTGGTTTAACAATAGTTGTTTTTAGTTTTGAAGGGAATACACCGTGCAGTATGCATAAATTGAAAATGTGAGATAATACCGGTGATATAATTTTACTGACATGCTTTAGTACTTTAGTTGTAATGCCGTCATAACCAGTACTCGTTGTGTTCTTAAGTGTACCGATTATCCTGTCGATGTCGTTTGCTGTTGTAGGGTTTATGAATATAGAATTATGGTTGTTACAAAATTTCAAAGTCTTGTTATATGTCAAAGTGTTCTTAACTATCTGGTTTTTATTTGCAAGCTGATTGTTTGTCAATGTCAAATTACTGTTTAATGTCAAATTATTGTTACATGTTAAATTACTGTTTAATGTCAAGATATTGTTTGATGTCAAATTATTATCTAATGTCGCGTTATTTATAAATGTCAACGATTTTATTTGATTAATAAAATACGTATTAAAATTTTGGGCTATATCTAATGGGTCAGTTATTATTTTACCATCTATTTTTAGGCGTGTGATAGGGTCTTTGGGAATTTCAGCCTTTATATTGTTAATCACATTCCAAATAGCTTTGGGTTTATTTTTACTATTGTTGATGTAGTAATTATTTTGCGATTTTTTGGTTAGTGTAATTATTTTATTCAGTCTGCCTGAATATGTTTTAAATTTTAGTTTATCACATTTATTTCTACTTTTCCTATATTGCCATAATAGTTGACATTTTCTTTTTGAACACATCTTTATACCTTTACTAAGCCAATTTTGCTTCTTTTTTATGGTTTTTTTAATTAATATAACTGGAAAGCACAATTCATATAACAGACAAAACATTTCGTAGAATTCATTAAAAGACGTTTCGGGATCATCACTATTATACACGTCATGAAATGATAGGGAACGGAGGTAATTTTGAAATTTATCCAAATTATATAAACTATAGTCTCTTTTTGTTACATTCCAAGACTCTATATTACAGATCTTTTTAATTGGGTACTGTAGTAGTTGTGCCGTGTGATCTGATAGAGCAAAGTCGTAAATATTGGTTTTATACCCTTTAATATTGTTGATAATAATATGGTCAATGCAAGTGCCAGAGACTAACCGTGTTGGGGATTCTATGATGGATTTGAGATTGAATTGTGCTAGCAAATTTATGTATGTTATTGAGTTCTTATTTCTTTTTAAAGTGTCAATATTGATGTCCCCACATATTATAATTTTCCGTCGTCCAAAACACAAGTGATGTAAGAGATTACCAAAACTCGAGAAGAAGAGGTCATAGTCCTCTGAAATGTTACTAGGTGATCTGTATATGCATATTAGATAAATATTATGATCGACAAGTTCAATACCACTACACTCTAATATCGAGCAAGATATGTTTTTTCAAGCCCAACGCGCATTTTTATTTATTTATTTAAATACTAGTGTTTAGACCAAAATTAATTACTGAATTTCACCAGCTGTGTAGTGATCTTTACTGAAGATTATGAGCTTGGAGCTCAGAGCAGTAAATAATGGCAGCATTGATTTTTATAGAATGACTTGTCTCTGACCAAGAGGCATACGCGTGTGTTCGCCATCTTGTGAAGTTGACTATGCGCCCGTTCCGTTTGTTGATAATATTTCCCGAATCGGCTTTGTTTTTGGATTATTTCTGTTTGCTATCACGTTGACCTCGGCTTTTCTATTTGGGACATTGATTTAAAAATTGAGATTTGGACTCGATTTTGGTGTTTTTTGTTATATTGTACGAAAACTATTGTCGTTTTGACAGTTCGCGCCCATGATATAGTAGTTTTGACAGTATAATAGAAAATGAAATAATTATAAATACGGGTATATATATATATATAAAGCTCAACGACGACTTTGGCTCATCATCTGAAGTAAATGATTCTGAAGACTGATTTAATCATTCTTCACTGTATTTAACTGAATCCTGATCTTTTCCAAATTCATTTTTAAATCTAAAAAATCAAATAAAAGCACAACTAACCAGCACAATGTTCAATAAACTCTTCAGTGAGCGGTATCGTAAAATCCTTCCTGTGTTCGAACTTGAAAGTAACTTGTGGCTGATGTCGGGGCGAGGTGGGGGGTGCGGGCGCGGCGGGGAGCGGCGTGGGGGCGGTTGCGGGAGGAGGGGTGTCAGCGCTAACGACGGGTGGTACTACCACCGGCTCGGCAGAGACGCCCCCGCTCCCGCCCCCCCACACAGAGTACTGGCAGAACACGAAGTGCGACAGAGACGGAGGCAGGCCTGTCGCTTGCTTTATTACTACGCGGATTGTTACCTGTGCGGGGACAAAATAAAGTTCTTTTTAGAAAAATACCAAAAAAACGTGTGTGAATAATGACCGGCAAACTCCCTGACAATGTACTCTAGCAGCTCAGTACGTGTTTTCAGGTCCCTTCGGTGGTAAGCGTAGAACGCGACGGCAGAGGCGTGCCAATTAACCTATCATAGATTATATTTAACCAATTAGTTCAACTCAAAAGGCTCACTTCATTTGTTAATTAGTCCTTTTGTTTTTTGGTTCGTCCGTACAGAGCACATGAGCGAACTTTCTTCTACTACACCGACTTTGATTCAATATGTTTGTTGGCTATTATACTTGCAACCTCCCTCCGCTAGGATCCACAGTCTAGATCCACATGTGGATCATTGGATACTTTTATATCCGCACCGATCCACATATGGATCTTTGGATACTTTTCACTATTTAACTACAAAAACTACAAAGCCACTAAAAAGCTACTAGCTTGCTATCGAGTTCCAGCGCTTCTGGGTTAGGTTAGGTTAGAACTGTGACCTCAACAGAGCCAGCCGGAACCAGCTAGTAGCTTTTTAGTGGCTTTGTAGTTAAATTGTGAAAAGTATCCAAAGATCCATATGTGGATCGGAGCGGATATAAAAGTATACGATGATCCACATGTGGATCTAAACTGTGGATCCTAGTGGAGGGGGGCATAATACACACGCTTCTATACGCACGTAGGAAAATATACTGATTGAAATACATTTCTAAATAAACCACATACTATAAACCACAAACACAACTGTTTACCATACGCAACGTGATTGTATGAAGCACATATCGATTGTACAGACACAGGTGCCACGTTTTATTAAATTTAAAAATGTTAGAGATACGCACTTGCTGTGGTGACGAGTCAGCAAGATCGTCATCGTCCCGCATATCGCCGGAACTGTCTGAGGCCGCTTCACAGATTCTGTCTTGAGGGAACTGACCCCCCACTCGACTGATCTCCACCTGCACAAGAAATGGGTAATAGGGTATTTGACTACTGCTAAAAATAGTTCTGTATTATGTATTACAACATAAAAATGCAGATTGCATCAATATTTTTTTGAGAACTGTTTTATTTACGATAAAAATCGATATTAAAGTTTGATTTAAAAAAGTACGCGCCATAACGGATCCCGTGACTTGTGACGTCACACCAAAGTAAACAGTAAGCAACTTAAAGCACGTTTATATAATTATTGAAATTAGTTGCAAAAATAATGGTTTATTTTGAGATATATAAGATAAAAGTGAAATATTATTAGTAATTAATAATTGAACCAGTCGATTAACACTAGGAAATGCAGACAGCAGCCTGTATTAAAAAACTCTGTTTACTTATGTGTGACGTCACAGAGCGTTAAAAAAAAAGTGAGATTTTAATCTTGATTTTTTAACAAAAAAGAAACTTATTTTATGTTGAAAAATAGTAAAATATGTTTTTTACGGTACATTTTATTAGGATGACAACAATTCGTACAATATTTTACATATAGTCAAAATGCCTATTGGCTTAAATACAGGAGCAACATTTATCTATCGAAAAATAATATGAAAGAGACCGATATTCTTAGCAATCCATGGATTCTCCGTGCGGGTGCCGGGTCCATCGCGTTGCTGAGTTGGGAACTCGGGACAGTGCCTGGGACTTGCGACCCAAGTGTAGGTTTAGAAGGGGCCCCTTTTGTTGATGTACATCAACACTCACCTTCACTACCCAAGTTCCCCTCCCTGCCTAACCAAATTTGATACGAACCTACTAGTGCCGCTTTAGACATTCGTCCTAGTAATGAGCTCATTGTAGCTCTCGATAGGCCTAGATCTTTAAGTAGGTTATAGAGAGATTTTGCTGGTATACCTCTCGCTCCCACTTCCACTGCATACAAATTAACCACGTAACCGTTTTTGATTAATTCGTTTGTGAGATCATAGTATTTATTTTTCTTTATTGTGTGGTCCTTCGGTATATTTGTTTCCCACGGTACAGTAAGTTCCACAAGAACCCCATGTTTTAACCTCTTAGAATATAGGAATATGTCAGGTCTAGATGACGAAACCCCAACATCCTCCGGAATTTTATACGTGCTTTTCATACGTGTCGATTTGGCTTTAAATTTATGAATTTATATGGGAAATGTCAACATCCAGAAAGGGACTTGAACCCGCGATCAGTCCCTTACAGGTGGAATAATCTGAGCAACTGAGCTACTTGGACCCGTCCTGGCTATTCGAAATTCTCCTATACATACGTCTTGGGGCGACCCTGGAGCCATCAACTACCGATTTTTTTACAAACTAACGGAAACAAAGAATTACGTTCACAACAATTTTTGAACATTGCTTTTATACAGGTATATGTAGTATACATTGAAAGTGCGCCCATTTTTTACTTACCTGTAATCTGCCAGCAACTTCACCCTGCTGGCTGATGATAGGTGTGTGATAGTCCAGTGTGACATCGTGGAATAACGCCTCTAGGAACACATTAGCAACGCCGATCAAATTGTGATTTTCTTGCGACTCGTAGAACGGATCCAATGCGGTCTCTTTCGTTTCCTCCTGCTGAAGATGTCATCACATTAATATTAGGAGAAAATACTTATAGGGTACCTTTCCTCTGGTGCATAAGTGAAGAAAAAACGGTATAAAAATAATAGTGCACTGTGAATTGTACATAGGTGAATTGTTCATGTTGCACCTGGACATAAGATTTTCCTCACTCACGGAAATTATATTATTACTAAATGTTCGATACAAACGATGTACAAATATGTTCAAGCTTGTAAATTTCCAATAAGGTAGGCAGATGTGTATCTAATATCGTCAACTATACTTTTCAGTTTTTCATAATTGGGGCTGAACCAATTAACATCAAACGGGCACTGTATGTTTTCTGTCCGCCTGAGAACAGCACTATACCTTACATGCATTGTAGGACACCCACAAGAAAATGTGTGGCCCCTTTTATTCTATTTCACTGGTAACCCTGTGGGGTTACCTGTGAAGTTTACTTTAGAAGATTCACTTATGCCTGCAACTGTGGCAGGTATAAATAAATAAGCATACGACACAGATGGCAAGCTTACTGCTTAAGGACCTTACGATCGAGATGTCCTGGTTTCGAATCCTGGCCATTACACTACCCACATAAACCGACTCCTAACACAAGCAATTTAGCTTAGCTGGATGGGTTAGGTGTATATTAGTAATTTCGGTTATTAATATTCTATTAAAACAAAATAAAAACAAAAAAGGTGGTGGTTATAAAGACTCGCACCACAAGACTTGTCATTTGTGTGTTGCCATGTCAGTTTCCCTCTAAACAATATTCAATATTCGCTACTTTATTGGTATGACAATAATATAAGGACTTTTATTCTACAGAGTTAAGCGAACTTCAAATTCATCAATACTCACAGTAACTTCATCGATACCGTCCTCAGCCTGTCGCTGCTGACGTCGTCGCCACTCATCGTACATATCGCGCATGTCGACCAGCTTGTTATCCAACTTCTCCATAGACCAGACTTGACCGCTGCGGCCTGGACGCCGCACCATTATAGCGGGCTCTGATACGAATGCGCCACGCTAGAATAAATGGACTTATAAGTATATATAATCTGGCCGGCGGGGGGCGGGGGGGGGGGGGTATCCGAAAGGACTTCCACACGAAAGAAAAAAAAAGGTATGTGATTTTATGATCAAACGAATCCTAGTGATTCGCTCTTTTTACGCTTCGATGTAGACCATAGTTTTCGTACATAAGGATGGATTATATTCTTTTCACCAGCAAAATTTTGTAACATTTATTTTATCCGATGAATTTAAAAAAAATGCTGATTTATGTATTCCGTTACTTTCAATAGTGTAAGTAAAAAGTTTTTTTCCCCCCTTTTTGTGCATCTTGGTCCTGCTACACTACTATAGAGTCGTTTAGCCATAAATGTAAGAAAGCACCTCACTATGGTGCTCCCTAATAACAATGAGAGCGAGGAGCGAGATAGATACTTAATAAAAAAGAGTTTGAGTCAGCCGATTCAGGTGATAACGGCCGTACTATAGTATTCAGAGGCGCTCACCTTTCTGTTGGGGCTGAGGTTCTGCGGCGGTATCTGCAGTGTGACGCTGAAGCGCGTGTTGCGGCGCATCTCCTCGGCCAGGAAGTTGGCCTCCTGCACTAGTGCGTTGGCGCGCAGGATGTCGGCCTTGAGGCGGCCCAGCGAGCGCCGGAACGTGTCGTCACGCTCCGCCGCCCAGCGCTCCACGCGCGCCGCTGTCGTGGGCGTACACGCTGACAGCTTGCCTGCCATTACGGTATACGCTCATAGAGAGGTTGCAAGGTTAAGCATATACTAGTCAGGCCCGTCTTAGGATGGGTTACCATTCTTAACTAAGTAAGACCCCTCCGTGTCCCAGAGAGCACGTTAACCGAGGTTATCACACGAACATATGTGGTATTCAGTATAGTTATAGTTCTAAAAGTCAGAAAATCTGGTCTAACTACAGAACTTTGATGTAGTCAGTAAGTTGTAGAGGTCAGATGGCGCAGTCTCTTCACGGAAAATATTGAATTTCGGCCGTTTTGAAATTACACTGAAAGTCAGGTAAATAAGTAAGGTAAGTAGAGGTGTATTAATATGTTGGTGAGGTGTGTAACTATGTTTCCCGATCCCAAATACTAGGGGGCAAGCCTTTTTCTTCTCAACCGAGGACTTTTACTTGCATTGTATGTCTTCTGTCGAATGTAAAAAGCCCTATTCCTAAGCCACTTCTACCTGCTTTCTCCTGAACTACATAAAATATTATTGTTGAAAGGAATATGTACCTAATTTTAGTGGATCATACGAATATGGTGGATACGGTGTTGATGGTGATAGAATATTTCTCAGCTGTTGGAACTGCCTTTCGTACTCTTGCCTCTGCTTCTCTAATGCCACTGAAATAATAATATATCTTATTTTAACATACTATCACAAAGGTAGATGAACAGAATTAAACCCGCGGCAGGCCTTTTCTCAAGGCCGCCTAGTTCTCACACAACCTTCTACTTTGGATCATATAATTCTTTTTCACTCTATACGTTCCATGTGACAAACCATTAAAGCATATCTTTTTCAATCTTTGTCACTAAACACTCTTTTGTGCCACATATATCAATATTCCATCATTCGTCATCAGTCAAGTCCATATAATATTTTTGACAGACACATATTAATAGTAAAGGTCCTAAAGAGACAAACATCTCCTTTATATTTTTAAGAAAAATGTTCTCATTTAAAATAATGATACGAAATGTATCACGAAATGATCTCATTTAAAAGAATGGAAGTTATATCACACGCCTGGGTGCCAATCATATTGAAATTCACCTTGCTTATCCTCTTCGTGTTGCTTTTCCAACCTTGATATAGCGGTCTGTATAGGATCATTGCTTAGTTCATTGAGCATAATCTCGTCTCTGGCGAAGTTGTAGTCGATCGGTTGCGCAGGAGTCTGTGGCTCTGATGCCGCCGCTGTAGAGTGCACAGAACCTTGTTCTAGAACATACAAAATTAGTGGATCTGTTAGAAAATAAAATCAAAATTAAAATACACAGCAAAATAAATTAGTAGACATCAACAATTAATTAATTATTATTAAATAAATTAGTTTTATTTTTTTATGACACAAAAAAAGTTCAAGGCTATTATATTGAAACATAATTAGAAACTATTTAACATTTAAATAATTATGAAGCAACCCAGTTTTACGAAATTATATACATGTAAAATAATAATTTTAAATCTATTGAAATTTTGCGTATGAGCAATCCCGTTGTAACATTATTAGCATTCTATTGTCAATAGATGTCACTAACAATTCAAGTTGGAGCAGTATATAACCATAATAACATCGCAAAAAAATCATACATAATCATACACAACGCAAGAACTTATATTTTTATTTCATTTCTAAAAAAGTACAACTCACGCAATCTTTTCTTTTTATTAACACCACCTACTCTCCCAATATCGTGACTCCTGTACCCCCAGGATAACGCACGAAATAAACAGGTAAGACTCTCGGCGAGTTCCAAGTAGACCCTCTTTTTCGTGGAGTTAGTGTGGGATGGAGCTAGCTGAATAGCTATCATATTAAAAGCAATTGTATACGAATTTCACTGTTCACAAATATCTAACATTGTTATAACGCATTATTGGGCGAATTTAAGGGGTCGAATAGCGCCTGTTTGCGAAACAAAAGGCAGACCACTCGTTCTCCTTAGTAAGATACCACGCACGAAAAATCACTGTAGGTTATACTAAACTCGCATAGATGAATGGAGTGGATGTATGGAGGGTGTATGGAGCCCACTGAGATCTTCGGGGTCCAAGCCAACCACACCTGCAATCCGGCGCACCTGCTGATTAACGGTCGGTTAGGGGGTCGGACAGCAGTCCCAACCTCATAAGTCAAGATAAGCCAAGAAAACGAGTAGAAGGGACTCCAGGCTAGGGGTGCTTGGTTGGGGACCTCCACGAGGTGCACCCTGGGCAACGGAGACGGCAGCGCCTCTCTCCTAGGGTGGCAGAGACGCTGCCGCCTACGGCCAACTCTGACCGAGGCGGGGACGGCCCTGTTGAGGGCTGTTCGGAAGCTTTCCACGTGTCCCTCTGATTAGCAGATGGCACAGTGGAGAGCAAGTAAGGGGACCATCTCGAAACCGGAGATGGCCCAGGGTCAGTCGGGGTGCGAGGGATATGCTCTATGGGTAACCTTACACCCCGGCGTCTTAAGACCCGAGACGGCGTGCGGTTTTAGTCGGTGCAAGCCCGACATAACCGCCCCCGTTGGGCAGCGGGGGGGTATCCGTAGGGATTTCCGCACGCGAAAAAAAAAAAAAAAACAAAGGGACTCCAGGCTGCAAGCTTTGGATGTAACTGGGACTAACACTGAGATGATGATGATACTAGATCCGCATATTATATTACAACAAATGCAAACTGCCTAAAGTTTCGTAACTCACCCGCAGCCTTCGGACAATTGGCTCTGAAGAAGTGATGGTTTCCCCACAGTATTCTGTCGGCGTGTCCAAGTCTCACTCTTGACACAACTGGCGTGCCGTTAACGAAGCATCGCGCAGCACCCAAGGGCTCCATATAAAGACCACCACCTTCCACTAACAGTAGGCAGTGCTGCGGTTGAATGCCAAGGCCTGACAGTTGGATGTCTGCTGAGTTAGCTGCGCCGACTAAAGTGCGGTCCTAAAATTGAATAGTAGAATGGTGAGGTAAATTAATAAGCTCTGTAAAATATATTTATAACATTTTTTATATTTTATTCATATGTTCACGCCTATTAAAGGGTTACGGCAGAGGTGTATTATAAACTTACATTTTATAAGCCATCTTTTTTTGGTTAATAATCAGGGGGACCGGAAGGTGACACTTTCAAAAACTCGTCCTTAGTAGATGCTTACAATATATTATCAAGGTATCAACTGCCAAAAATTCAAGACTACCCTGCATTTTAGGCTCTGCATTCATGAACCAATAAGTCAGGTCAAGTAAGTATTCATTTTTTTATATTATAAAGCATACTGATTACTTGACAATTAGTATAAAAAGAAGTCTAATACGCACCTTTAGATAGTACACCAGCAGTTCGTTGAGCGAAGGATCAGCATTTAAGTTGACCAGATAGTATTTGTTCTTCTCTACTTTGATTCCGCTGGCCTGTACGCTGATGCCCATCTTCTCTAGGGCCTGCTGACGTTCACTTTGTACTCGGCCTAAAATACGAAACATAGATTAAGTAACGCGACCTTTCAAAAGTCAAACATTATATGTAGAATATACTGGTCCATAGGAAACTTGAGTTCCAGATGGTTCCGGACCTGTACCTTTGAAGATGTCGACCGCAGTGATCGACGAAACGTCTGGAACTCAAGTTTCCTATGGATCCCGGCCAAACAGACCGGAAGCTGTATATTCTATATACAACGCCGGCCGTGAAAGCCTCAAGATTTATATAAAACAATATAGTTCAATATGGTTCAAATAGCATAGTTTAATTTGTAATAGGAATTTCATCATAATTCTCGTAGCGATTTTCTAGTTGCGTCCATAGTTTTAACTTTTAGAGTCCGAGGCCGCGTATTGTTTTTGGTATTTTGAATTTACTGGGAGCGACTGCAGTTCAACTTCATAAGTTTGAGAGGAACGCCTGCCCCAGAGCCTCGTCCAACATTTTGCATTTGTCTTGGGCCTCGAGGATGTTTGGTAGGGCCCTGTACATCTGATTCTTTAATATGAATACGGGTATCTGATCTAAATGTATTAACTCATTATTATCACAGACTTATGAAAAGCTCTAGAATATAATTTTATCGTTATCAATATGAAACATCTTACAACCACAACACTGTGAAATGACAACAAAATCCCTATATCGTGCCAATAAAATAAATGAAGCCCGTGAACATAATATATACCTTTTTTTTTTAAACATAATTTGTAATACACATCTCTGCCTACCCCTTCGGGAATACAGGCGTGAAGTTATGTTATGTTATAATTTGATATTCAATTTAGGCCAATTAAAGAGGCCTATTTTAAGCCTTTCTCAGTCTTATGCTAACATTTGAACAAAGTACAAAATGGCTGATTATGCAGTGCCCAAATATAAGTAGGTAAGTACTTTCTAGCCCAGACAGAAATTTTCAGGTGAATTACAAGTAAAGAAATGAAACATTACCGAAATTGGACTCCAGGAATACTTCTTTCGCTGATGATTTCGAGCGATAACGATGCGATTGCGTGCCTTAATAATACGACGCGAGACGTTCTAAATATTGCACTTTTGTTGAACCGAACCCATTAAACTAGGTGGTAACAATAAATGTGTACACTTCCAAAGTAATTTTTTATGTTAACTGCAAATTTAGAATTCATAGACATTAGAGGCAAACGGAGGGTGGGACGCAGCTGGAGGGTGGGATGCAGCCGGATGGACGGACGACCCGAAAAAGAAAACTGGGATAGACTGGTTGCGCAAGGCGGAGGTTCGGGTGCTATGGACATTAGGAGAGGCCTATGTCCAGCAGTGGATTGCAATTGGCTAATTGATGATTGATTTTATTTAATAATTCATTGCATGCCCAACTTTATGGCAGCATTTGTTCTATGCTATATTTATTTTTTAACACATAACACGTGAATAAATAAATAAATATGCAACAAAAGCGAACGCGCCAAATAAAGAATCTCATAAAAAATATTTGGTGAATATTAAATATAGTACTTTAGAGGTAATAAGATATCATGTTTATTTGGTACGTACCAGTTTCTACGAGTTTCTCCTCCCAGGTCCTGGACATCTCCTTCATTAGGTGTTCACTCTGTGCTAACTTTTCATGCACGTCCTCGCCCATCGGAGACCCCTGGAAATCAATCTGTTAAACACTTTATTAGTTGAAATTAAAGGAAATAAACATTACTGAATACGAAAAAACTTAGTTATTTTTTCTATAAAATTTAGGTTGTCTGCACACCAAAGCTGCCGGCCCATCGGCTTAACCCGCCGGGCAAGGCGTACAGCTAGGCACACCAAAGCCGCCGGCTCGGAGGTGGAACCCACCGGCTTGTGCCGCCGGGCTTGTATTGCGTTTTGTTTCGGTACGTTTAAATGCAAAATATGCTTGTTTGCATTTATTCTTAGCAGTGTTTGGAATTCCGTAAAAAAACTTTTTTACGAATTTACTTTTATCCATGATATCACCCATAGAAAGTTGTAAGACTTCTTAGCTACAATTTACTGTGATTTCGAGCACCATTGACCCTCTCGGTTCTGATAGTAGCTAGGCCAGGAGAGGAACAGCTTAATGTTAATTCCGTAATAAATAAAAAACCAACATAACTTTATGGATTCAAACCCAGGACCTCATTCACAGCAGTTAGACTCGACGGCTGCGACTATAAATGAGAATATCGATCGTATGTGTCAGTTCGCGTGGCATACGGACATATGCGACCACTTCTTATCATGTTCTGACCTCGAAATTCAGCTTTTAACGAATTCATCACTCGAGTAAGTATATCACAATGATAATACTACGTATAGTATGTGTACGTTACATGCGTAGGTAGTATCTGTTGTAACTACTGGTACACGTGCCCCTAGGAAAGTTTGTATTAGTTGTAAGCAGGGGCCGTGTAACCTGCGTGCGGGACGTGGTAACCTAACAGCCGTCCCGCGTGCACGTTTCACTCCCCTTTCCCTGCCTCACGCCCCTCATCGCGCGCGAACCTTAGGAGTGTCACGCTTGAATTTGCCAAGCTATAGTAGTCCAATAGTGAGTATACTGTATAGCAGTAGTGCCCTGGTAGTGATAATTATTTGATTCCTGGTGGCTTCCCATTACTAGTTAACTATAGGCAGGGATTAGACAGTCAATATATATCGCGATCTTGTCAATATATATTGATATTATTGATGTGCATACGCAATTCGTCTGCGGATCGGACACCGAATCACAATTGGATCGCGATATTTATTGACTGTCTCATTCCTGTATAGACATGTGTTGATATATTTTGTGTTTACACTTGCCCTTCCCCTCTATCTTGCCAGTTGTATAACCTCGAGCATTGCAAGCGTTCATAGTCTACGGTAAACGCTTACAAAACAGCTGTATCTAAATCTTAGAACAGTTTAGTCTTCATCGTCTTCTTAACATTGTTGTTCCCGGATGTATCCAAGGCATTCACCTCGGAGTCCGGAGTTCCTTCTTTCGATTTGGCTTATAAGGCAATTTATGAGAGCGTCTGGCATGTGACCTACCCCCCTATAACCCCGAGAGGCAAGCCTGCAAAAGAACCTCGTCCGTCAATCAACAGGTGTATCAGCTTTAAGGTGAGATTGGCTTGAGCTCCAAGGTCTTGGTGGGCCCAATACACTTTATAGAATACTAGCTGACCCGGCAGACTTCGTACTGCCTCAATCGATGACAAACCTTTTAAACCTTCGCTGGACCTCCACAAATAATTCAAGACCAAAATTAGCTAAATCGGTCCAGCCGTTCTCGAGTTTTAGCGAGACTAACGAACAGCAATTCATTTTTATATATAAGAGAAGATAGTATATTAGTATAGTATCAAATAGAATCTCACCGTAGCATGTTTGAGCATCTCCTTGAGCGTCTCGACTTCTTGCCGCAGCTCTCTGATGATGCGTGCATTAGGATCTTCATTGACGACCGCGTGGTTAACGATACGTTTCGCTCGGTCCGCGTATCTTAGCGTCGACAGTGTTTCTTCGTAGTTATCCGCAGCTGGAGATATTGTCGCCACCTGGAAAAAAAATAAGGAATAAAACGGATTTTCTTTCGTAACAATTAGAGGATTCCATATTAAGTTAGGCGTTATATGGTATTATTTCATTGTACCATTGGTAAGCGGTACTAAGGATGCCCCATGTAGAGACGAAATACTTGTTGAAGTTTTACTTCATATCATCAGAATACTGCATCTTAATGGTTTGGAGACCTGCCTCTGGCCTACCTACCTCTAAGAAGCAAACGTTGTAATCATCATTTTTATTCAAATTCGTTAAGGTTTATCTTTGGCTGTTGTTTGAGGGGACTGACAGCCGAGTGTGCGTGGCGGATTTCACTTCTCAATTATATTGTTTATTAGAGGATTCCTATCTTCGTTCCACATAACTTTAAAAGTGAATGTGTGAAAGTAAACTAACACAATATTGGTAGCTAATGTACGGGTTGCTTAGTAGGTAACGTTAAACTTTCGATAAAACATAATGTCGCATTAACTCTCGGTTCATACATACCTACAGTTACGCCATTTTACCAACGGGGTAAACATAGACGATAGACGATGTTTTCACTGTCGCTTCTTCTACTTTCATAATGACCAGGTCAACCGGCTACCTGGCTTTCCTTTAAAATGTCGTCGATATTTGTTCAAATTGTAAATATAACCGAATGAAACTTTCATACCCTAAATTTAGTTCAAAATTAATATGGGTAATCCATTATCCTTATGTAGACAGGTGTAGGTACATTTCTACCTAGATTAGGTCAGACATAAATCAACCCCTTGTCTAACCGCACTGTAGACAACGAGAATGTCTCTTGCTATTACGTTATTTACCTAATATTGTTCAAATAGTTATCGTTATTAGTATTAGTTTGTGTTACTTGTGTGTCTAGATAAGTTAGTAACTTGTCATTGTCTCGCATTACAACTAGGACGGTTGCCAGCTTGGCAATCAACCCAAACTTAAGCGTAGCGAGATTTGCCTATCCAACAATAGTTCAACGTGACCAGTCGACTTTTGCCATTGATTTGGTTTTTCGGTGATTATTCCTCGATGGTAAGACCGATCTGGACATTCGAGTCCAGTTCCCCTTACGACACTCAGTAATGTCTACTTGATCACCTTGGCAAATTTGGTCGAGATCGGTCAAACGGTCTCGGAGGAGTATCATTTGTTTGAAATGCAACTTTGAAACCAAAGACGCTTCGCTCGCCTTCGGCTCGCTACGCTTAATTAAGTTAATACCATTTTTTTTTTTTTTTTTTTAACGTGCGGAAATCCCTTCGGATACCCCCCCGCCGGCTAGCGGGGGTGGTTATGTCGTGTCTCGACTAAAACCGCACGGTGTCCTCCCCAAGTGGCCGTTGCCGGGCACCCCGGGTAAGCCCTCGAAAGGATAACCCCAGGGTTGCCGGCGGGCTTTGGCCGCCACCGCGGCCTCGCCTGGTGGGGTCGGGTTTTATCCCGCTTCGGTGAGTTGGCAGGCGTGTGTAGGGCACACACGACACGCCTCCGCCACGGCCTGCTTCTGTAAGGACGGCGAGTCGGCCAACTGCCGTCCTCAGGCCCCGATCATGGAGGTCGGTAGTCCCGGGCGTAGATGAGTCTGCGGCGTCCTCGCCGCAGACTGCGAAACTCGGGGGGCAGGGTTCTCTCCCGCTCCCTCTCCGCCGTCTCTTTCGCGCGCATTACCTGCTCGCAGAAAGAGGCGGCGGCGTGCCACTTGCTCCCGTCGGAGACCACGGCCCTCACCATGGTCTCCAACGAGAGAACGTCCACGCCCAGGACCGCAACGAGATCCCGGCGTTGACTCGCCCACGCAGGGCACTCCACCAACGTGTGGAGCGCCGTGTCTTCGCCAGGATCCTCGCAGTGCTGGCACTGCGGCGTTGTCTCCCGGCGGATGCGCCACAGATACTTACCGAAGCACCCGTGTCCGGTAACCATCTGGCACATCCGGTAGGAGAGGTCCCCATGGTCCCTCTCCAACCACTCCTTCATGATCGGTCTCACCGCCGCAATGGTGGATTCCCCCCACCTTGGGTGCTCAAGTCGCACCCTCCATGTCTCCATATTCATACCCACATTCATTCATATATCCAAGTTAATACCATAAATAGTCTTTTTTAATAAAGCACTAGACACTAATGACTTGAGTAACAACAGTGACTGTAAAACCTTACGTATCAATCCTATAGTAATTACTAAATATCAAATAAATTAATGTCACGTATTATCTAAATAAAGTAAAGAAGAGAACAGTTAGTCTACGTTGCTAGCGGTCGAATAAAAATCTAGTCTAAAATAATCAAGATGTCTAAAATTCCAACATGGCATACTAAATTGTTTACAAGGCAATACAAAAGAAATACGACCAGTTACAAAGGAGTCATCATCATTTTAATGAAGAAGGCTTTGTAGAACATTTTTATTCAAGACGATGAAGCACTAGTGTTTCGAGTTAGGTGCTGGCAGTGACTCAAAGGATGCGGTGGCCCGTGGATGGAATCTGAATTTATTCCGGCTGTAACAGACCTTATTTGCATTATGTTTCTGGTTTAAGAGCTTTTTAAGTGTCTAGTGATTACCAGAGTTCCGTACACTGTCACTTATTTCGATTAGCATTTGAGAAAGTATTCGTTAAGCTGTTTACCAGAAAATAATTGATATTTTGAGTAACATTGAATAAACTTCTTGTTATGTCTAACATAACATGAAACGAGGGAACAAAATATTTTTCAGTTTATCATACATATGTAACAGTTTAGCGAGATTCAAGATTTTAAATGGATAAAATTAAGACGATTCTTCGAAAAAAACTATAATTATAAATAATTAAAAAAACCGGCCAAGTGCGAGTCGGACTCGCCCTTCATGGGCCCGTCAACCCATGAAGGGGCGCCCTTCATGCGCCCCGTCATGGGTTCCGTAGCAGCAAGTAACATTTTATATTTGAGTTGATTGAATGAAAGGTAAATTGCGGTTTACGATTTAAGACTTTAAAAAAAAACTAGTTTACAGGGGGACGGACACATTTTAGCACTTTGGAAGTGTCTCACGCGCAAACTATTCAGTTAAGAAAAAATGATATTAGAAATCTCAATATCATTTTTGAAGACCTATCCACGTAAAGTTTGATGAAAAAAAATTTTTGAGTTTCAGTTCTTAGTATTTTAGTACCCTTAGGTCTTAGTACCTACCCTAAAATTTATTGTTTTTTTTTTCTATTTTTGTGTGAAAATCTTAATGCGGTTCACAGAATATATCTACTTACAAAGTTTCAACAGCATAGTTCTTATAGTTTCGGAAAAAAATGTCTGTGACATACGGACGGATAGACAGACAGACATGACGAATCTATAAGGGTTCCGTTTTTTGCCATTTTCCAACGGAACCCAAAAAATGTTTTTTGGAGTATGATACATGACTATGACATGAATTGCCCTCCAAAAAATATTTTTTGCAACGGTAATCACGTCTAGACCGAGACGATTTCAGATGCAAATGTAATGTTAATTCTTAGAAAGAAGCATTGTTTAGGGATTTTTATTTCTCGTTTTCTCTCTTTCAATTTGCTCGAGTTTGATTTACGACAGATTATTTTAATGTGGTGAGAGCATCCATATCAGAATCCCCCGTGCCGTGCGGTGTGCGGAAATTAAATTATTTCCTGTGAGATAGAAAAATAAAGTAGATACCTATTTATATATAAGTCCCGTACAGTCACGCTTAAATGCAAACCTATGTCTGCTATGGTAGACTGGCATAGGTACTTCTTAGTTTATAATTTGAACTTTGCAATAATCAACTTTCAGCCGAGTTGTATTCCATGAAAGACTCCGAATAGTAACCTTTGCATGTTACGGCGAAGTCCAGTGAAAATAGTTCAGTCCAAATATGGCTTTTAGTTATTCAATATTCTCTTAAATCTTATTATTATCAACAATGTTAGCATCGTGTTTTAGCCTATACAAATTTGACCGCTCGGTATTTTAATAAGCTCCATTTCTTATGCCTAGGGTTGAACACGGAATTATTATAGAGCGTATGTAGGTAATTTAAAGTACACTTATTTAATATCCCTCATAATTTCCTAGCGGTTGCGTTTAAAGCTTGCACTTTGGAGTCCGCTCTCCCACTCCTACTTTAAATAAGATGGTTTAGTTTGATTTATACAAAAGCGACTGCCAAGCCCCGAGAGAATATTTTATGCCAGAGTTCCGTCCATCAACCAACAGGTGTACCTGCTTGCAGGTGAGGCTGGCTTGAACCTCAAGGACCTTGATGGGGCCCCACACATTTACTTCACTGTCCTAGTAAATAGTAGAAAAAACCGGCTGTTAGAAATGTTAGCTCGTAAAATTGCTTATATAATAGTCAGAGTCGAAAAAAGAATACGTGTTGGGTAAGACAATCCCAACTCCCATTATACACATGCGAATCCCCAATAACACTCAACAACTTACCATGACAGTTTTGCTGTTACCGCCAAGATTGTCTTTTAGTAGCCACGTTAGCACAGAGTCTCTGTATGGCACGAACTTGTCCTTATTCTTGCTGCCCGAAGATTGGTCGGCTAGCTTCGATATTACTAGACCAAGGGTCGTTAAGGATCTGGAAAAGTGAAACATGTTTTAATAAACGTCTTAATAATGAACTTCAATAGTTGAACTACGCGGACCCCGCATTAGGTTAGAAGGGTATGGCGGCGGTCACTACTGCCATACCATTCGTGTTGAGTTGCTTGTTAGGTTGTTGCTTTAGGTATTCAACGTCCATATACGTGGTGGAGGGCTCTATAAACGTAACTATTTTGCCGTGGTATGTTTCTATGAATAAGTAGTATGAATTACTTATTTCCCTTGAAATACAATAATCTGTGCCTTGGATTTAGATAACAATGATAAGTATGTCCAAAAAAGAACTTGAACTTGAAGAAGGTTCTCAATTCATAGGACTCTATTTTTGATAATAGAACGATGAAACACGATGGAACACGCATACCTACAATCAACCTATTTACTAGAGACTTGAAGATTCCAAGCTTTGCGGGCATGAGACTCTGGCAAGAAGTTCTAGTCCCTAAACTTACTTGTTGATATTAGATCCTTCCTTTAATCTATCCCCGACTGCACCAGTCTTCACTGCTCTCTCCGACCCAGCCAAGTCAACCAGCGACAGCCTCGCGACTTTTTCACCGGTCACTGAAGCGTCGCATAGTGTCTGCGTTAAAACAACGCTGAAGACTGCGTGCGATCGTGAGGATTCGCTGTTCATATTAGTCGCAGCAACTGTACGTGATTTATTGCCTTCCGTCATTAGGTTGTCGATGTCCTGCAAACAAAAAAGAGAAAATAAATATTTTTGTTTAAAAAAAAGAAAAAAAAACACCAAGTGTATCGGGCTCGTAAAACCTAACCTAATTGGTTTACTAAGGACAGAGGAAACAGGGATAAACAGCTAGGTTAGACCTAAAAAATCTTTTTAACAAAAAATTAAACCGCCGAAAAAACAGAAAAGCAAAAAATAATAAACCTTTTTAATTTAACCTTAATAAATAACTTCTTGAAGTAATGAAACTATATCTAAGTATATATTATTGTAAATAGTTGAGTTTTTAATTAACCTTAATAACTAAGTTCCTAAACTAATGTAAGTATAGGTAAGTAATTTAGGGTTGGATTTTTATTTTAAAATTTATATGAGACCAACTTCAGGGTATACTCTTTCCAATAAAAAAAGATTTATTAAAATCGGACTACTCTGTAAAAAATTATGCGTGGTCATACATAAAAAAAATATACGCGCCGACATGAGAACCTCTTCCGTTTCTTCCTCGGTTAGAAAGGGAAGCCATTTCGGCCCGGGTATCCGAAGGGATTTCCGCACGATAAAACAAAAAAAAAAAAAAAGGTACATAAGTATTATCAGATATTAGTCAAGTGGTTAAGTCGGTTTTACGATCGAGGTGTCCCGGGTTCGAATCCTGGCGATAACAATACCAACGTCAACCTACTCCTAATACAAGCAATTTAGCTTAGCTGGACGGGTTACTTTAGGTTATTAGTAATTTTTGCAACTAATATTCTTTAAAAACACTAGGTACTCCTAGTTAGGCCAGTTTCCGAAATTGTGGAAGACGGGGAAACTGGTCCTCATCCGAAAGGAGGGGCGCCCGGCGGACTCGCCGTCCGCCTACCGGCCCATAGTGTTGCTCGACGAGGTGTGCAAGCTCTTTGAAAGAGTAATTGCGAAGCGCCTCGTCGAGCACCTCTCAAGAGTGGGGCCGGACCTGGCGGATGGCCAATATGGCTTCCGCCAGAGGCGCTCCACCGTGGATGCCATCATGCGCGTGAGGGCTCTGGCGGAGGATGCAGTAGCCCGGGGTGAGGTGATGTTGGCGGTGTCCCTGGACATCGCCAACACGTTCAACACCTTGCCCTGGAGTTGCATTAGGGAGGCGCTCGTGTATCACGAAGTGCCTCTCTACCTCCGCCGCATAGTCGGGGCGTATTTGACGGAGAGAGCCGTCATCTACCCAACCGTGACCGGTCTCGGTCGGCGTGAAATGTCGTGCGGTGTTCCACAGGGATCGGTCCTGGGGCCGCTCCTGTGGAACATCGGATACGACTGGGTGCTTCGCGGTGAGCTCGTAGGCGGTGCCGCCGTCACGTGCTACGCGGACGACACGCTCGTGACGGCGTGCGGGGCGACGTACCGCGAAGCGACCCGTAAGGCCACGACCGCGGTTGCCCAAGTCGTTAGGCGGATCCGGCGGCTGGGTCTCGAGGTGGCCCTGCATAAAACCGAGGCCCTGTTCTTCCATGGGCCTCGGAGCAAGCCACCCGAGGGATCCAGTATCATCGTGGGAGGAAATCGCATCGGCATCAAGCCCCAAATGAAATATTTGGGGCTCGTGCTCGACGGCCGATGGGACTTCGGAGAGAACATCCGAAGTCTGGCCCCCAAATTGAAGGGCACAGCTCTTGCTCTGGCTCGGCTGTTGCCCAACATGAGGGGACCCGATGACTCCTGCAGGAGACTTTACGCGGGGATCGTGCGGTCCATGGCCCTGTATGGGTGCCCAATATGGGCGGAGGCCCTGAGGACCGGAACTGTGCGGATGCTGCGCGCTCCGCAGCGAGTTCTGGCCAACAGGGTCATCCGAGGGTACCGCACGATCTCCTTCGAGGCGGCGAGTCTCCTTGCCGGAACTCCGCCATGGGACCTGGAAGCGGGAGCAGGGATGGAACCCCGAGCCTCGAGAAATCGAGGCCGTGCAGTCCCAGCTCCGCCAGGCCATCGTGGTGGAGTGGAAGGAACGACTTGGGCAACCAAGCGCAGGGCACGCCGCAATAGCGGCGGTAAGGCCCATCATGGAGGATTGGCTGGAGAGGCGACACGGAAGCCTCTCCTACCGACTGACGCAGGTGATCTCAGGGAAGGGGTGCTTCGGGGACCACCTGCATCGGATCAGGAAGGAGCCAACGCCTGAGTGTCATCACTGCGACGCGAGCGAGGACTCAGGGCTGCACACGCTGGCGGACTGCCCGGCGTGGGAGGCGCCGAGGCGTGACCTCGTGGCAGCCATCGGGGTGGGAGTCCTCTCGCTCGGCAGCATGATTGCGGCAATGGTGCGGAGCGCGAGCGCGTGGGCCGCCGCCGCCTCCTTCTGCGAGCATGTAATGCTCGCGAAGGAGGTGGCGGAGCGCGCCCGGGAGAGACTTAGAACTCTCCCGGTCCGCCGAGCCCGCAACTTGCTCGCCGCGCGTCGCAGGCAACTCAGGCGCCGGAGGTCGCTTAACGACCTCCGTCCTCCATGAGCGCAGGCCTGGGGGTGGCGGGTGAGGCCACCTGTCACCCCAGCAGAAGCAGGCCGGGACGGTGGGGCGACTAGCGCCCCTCCCCCAAACCGGGGCAAGACGGGGACACCGTGGTTCCCAAACCCGAGGGGGCCATCTCGAAACCGGAGATGGCCCAGGGTCAGTCGGGGTGCGAGGGATATGCTCTATGGGCAACCTTACACCCCGGCGTCTGTAGACCCGAGACGGCGTGCGGTTTTAGTCGGTTCAAGCCCGACATAACCGCCCCCGCTGGCACGCGGGGGGGTATCCGAAGGGATTTCCGCACGATAAAAAAAAAAAAAAAAAAAGGTACTCCTAGTTATATGAATATTACATATTGATCTGGGAATTCGGTGATAACGTATATTATATGGACTTTTCACCACTGCTAAAGGGGCTAATATAAAAACAGATCAAAGATTACCATCAGGTGGGCAGCTATCTTATTTATCATCTTATTTAACACGCACAAAACTAATACATACTAACTGTACCCAGGTCGGACAACGATCATTAATCTTTGTCTGTGCGTTGGCCCATTACTCTTGTTGTCAACCGATAATTAACAAATAGAGCTTTTGGTACCTATATTTCACCGGAGAAAGTAACATTATCCTTGATTAAGTTTTTAACTATTTCCAGTTTGCATGGTGTATTATTTCTATTAAAATACTCCGACCCGACAACTAAACTGATCGATGTCTGCACTCAGCCTTTGCGGCGAAAACGCAAACGTGCTATGGTAAAAAAACATTTCATACAGTCATATATTCACACCTATTAATTCAAAAAAACATTTCATACAGTCATATATTCACACGTATTAATTCAAAAAAACTTTTAATACAGTCATATATTCACACCTATTAATTCAAAAAAACTTTTCATACAGTCATATATTCACACCTATTAATTCAAAAAAAACATTTCATACAGTCAAATATTCACACGTATTAATTCAAAAAAACTTTTAATACAGTCATATATTCACACCTATTAATTCAAAAAAACTTTTCATACAGTCATATATTCACACCTATTAATTCAAAAAAACATTTCATACAGTCATATATTCACACCTGTTAATTCAAAAAGCTTTTCATACAGTCATATCAGGTGTGAATACACCTATTAATTCCGGAAGGGAAATAGCCCTTCAAGAATTATTAGAAGTGAATATATGGGGTACATATATTCACACACATGGGGTACATTTTACATATTATAATTTTCTGTTCCATGTGATAGAGGGCAAGGTCACTGCCGTGAACAGGACAATTTTAATGGCATGTATACCCAATGGGATAAGACAGGGTGACCTTTGTATTTATATATCTTTCCGTGGATGTCGTACAAGGTGACTAAAGGGTTGGGCTATTCACCCAAGAGCATGTTCTAATGGCGGCGGCAAGACCCGTCATGGAGGACGCTAGAGAGAAGCGACACCGACACGGGAGCCACTCGAACTGGCTGACGAAACTGCGCAATAAAAATACCACCCATGAAGAAGTTGATATTGGCGAAATTTAGTTATTAATACACATCTGCCTAATCATTCGGGTACCTTTATAGACTTGAATTGTGAATAAGTCTATTCTATAGATGGATAGTTATTTCTTCCGATGTAAAACAGTTACTGCTATATAAGTTATTTGTAACATTGTTTCTTCCTATGTCTATTAGAGACTTTCCCAAACCGGTTTCATTAGAAAGGCAATAATGCGAAGATAGTTTTAGACCACTAAAATAGGTTCCTGTTGGTCGCGGGCACGGGATCAGTATTCCACGTGGGCGGAGCAGCAGACAACAGCTAGTACACAATATTCCCAAGGTGTTCATAGTAATGAATAACAGTGAAACAAAGCGAGAAAAGGGTAGTTATGTCATATGTTCTGTTATGACCGCTCTAAGTTAGGTTATTATTATAAACTGTTGTGGTATTCAAAGCATACGATGTAGGGACCACTTTTTACCCGTGGATTACTCTATAAGCTTCTGTAGAATAACGAGATTATCTTTCTAACACACGTGTAGAAGGATCAGGTACTATGTCATAATAACCACATAAAGGCACTATTGTCTGTATACCACAAAGGTCTATAGGATATACTGTGGATATGCTGGCGACGTTGGTTTACACTGTCATCGACTATGTTTATCGGTCCTACGTAATAAAATAAAACAAAAACATGCCTACTTAATGCTCATGACTGAGCAGTTTTTTAAGAGCTACATGCGTACGATGGCCACAGTCAAAGACAACAAGAGGGCGGAGGAAAATTCTGTACTGTACTTTTTCCTTACTTTTCTCTCTTCAGTCGGTTATATGAAGTTTCTCATGACCGATTGAAGAAGACCAAAAGGGACGTAAGGATTCAGATGACTAATAAACCGTAGGAATAAGTGAGAGGTTGATAATTTCCCAGATCGAACCGGCCCATTCATGCTGGTAAGAGCATGGCTTTACGTACCGTCTACATAAACATTTCGTATATCATTATAACAAGTGAAACTGTAATTAAGAAGAACATTCCAGAGAAACTAGTTCAAATTAATATTAAGGACTTCAGTGTTCTTCTCTATAGGCAAATCTACAATTATTTATGTAAACCCAGGAAAATAAATTGAAGGTTCTTGAATGGCTCAAAATTGTTCATTTAAAACAATTTCCAACCCAAATGTATTTTAATCCCGCTCACGTTGATATCGTCCGTTTAGTGGAACGCCTTCAGTTAGAAAGTCAAGTTTAAATGGAAATTAAATTTCATTTACTAGACGAACAAAGTTACCTTTCACCTTGGTGTGGAGTACTCTTGCACTTAACTCGGCAGGGAAGCTAGGATAATCCGCTGTGTCACGTAATTAAACACTTTGTCAACGTGTTAACGTAACGCGTAGCTATTAGGGAAAGTTGATAATTTTTTCTCTAAGGAACGGAGGAAGGTAATTAAAGAGGGCTAATTACGAAATGTAAAGGTAGGTTGCAAATATTTCACTAGGATAACGTATTAGTACTTTTTTTTCGCGCGGAAAGCCCTTCGGACACCCCCCCGCCGGCCAGCGGGGGCGGTTATGTCGGGCTTGAACCGACTAAAACCGCACGCCGTCTCGGGTCTTAAAACGCCGGGGTATAAGGTTTCCCATAGAGCATATCCCTCGCACCCCGACTGACCCTGGGTCATCTCCGGTTTCGAGATGGCCCCCTCGGGTTTGGGAACCTCGGTGTCCCCGTCTTGCCCCGGTTTGGGGGAGGGGCGCTAGTCCCGGCCTGCTTCTGCTGGGGTGACAGGCGGCCTTACCTGCCACCCCCAGGCCTGCGCTCATGGAGGACGGAGGTCTTTAAGCGACCTCCGGCGCCTGAGTCGCCTGCGACGCGCGACGTGCATGTTGCGGGTTCGGCAGGCCGGGAGAGTTCTAAATCTCTCCCGGGCGCGCTCCGCCATCTCCTTCGCGAGCATTAGATGCTCGAAGAAGGTGGGCCGGCGGCCCAAGCGCTCGCGCTCCGCTCCATTGTCGCAATCATGCTGCCGAGCGAGTGGACTCCCACCCCGATGGCTGCCACGAGGTCACGCCTCGGCGCCTCCCACGCCGGGCAGTCCGCCAGCGTGTGCAGCCCTGAGTCCTCGCTCGCGTCGCAGTGATGACACTCAGGCGTTGGCTCCTTCCTGATCCGATGCACGTGGTCCCCGAAGCTCCTCTTACCGGAGATCACCTGCGTCAGTCGGTACGAAAGGCTTCCGTGTCACCTCTCTAGCCAATACCTCCAGCCTCCAGGTCCCTCTCGCCTCCAGGTCCCATGGTGGAGTTCCGGCAAGGAGACTCGCCGCCTCGAAGGAGATCGTGCGGCACCCGTGGATGACCCTGATGGCCAGCTGCGGAGCGCGCAGCATCCGCACATTTCTGGCCTTCAGGGCCTCCGCCCATATTGGGCACCCCAGGGCCATGGACCGCACGATCCCCGCGTAGAGTCTCCTGCAGGAGTCATCGGGCCTCCTCATGTTGGGCAGCAGCCGCGCCTGAGCAAGAGCTATGCCCTTCAGTTTGGGGGCCGGACTTCGGATGTGCTCTCCGAAGTCCCATCGGCCGTCGAGCACGAGCCCCAAATATTTCATTTAGGGTTTGATACCGATACGATTTACTCCCAAATATAGGAATAGGCCGTCTTAAATATATTCAATATCGCATACAAAAGTTTATTTTGTTGTTTTGATGAAAACATGAAAATTAAATGAGGAGGAGGTGAGTAACACAAATTTCTAATTTATGACAATTTTGAGAAAACAAACTCATATATAAAGTTGTAATATAAACAACCGCCGTTTGAAGGGTTGCTTCAAATTTAAGAAAATTGGAAACTATGCCAGATTTAAAGCTGTGAGTATAGACCAAAAATAAAGCTGTAATTAATTGCGATGTCTAGTCCAGATATGCCATTTGACCAGCTTATCGAACCGAACGAAATTACAGTAATTAAACCTCAATCTGGTTCCAATTTAAGTTTGGAAATTGAATGATATTACGAGTTCTGGACACAGCGCCTTCAGTTTAAAATATTAATATTATTGCTGCCTCGTGGTAACCCTACGAAGTATGGAAATTCAATTTAGCGAGAAATGTTTATTCCATCTTTGTTCTCATTTTCCTTTGTTATGAAAGACTAGGATAAGGATAAAATTGGACTTTGTTTTTCACAAACATATACTGTATTTTTCCTACGTTTCATTCAATCAATATTAAATTTGTTTTTCAGATTGATAGTAGTAGGTCCTACTCTAGTAATATTTCTGAATTAAGACTTGATTCATTATAAGATAATCAAACAATTTTATTCAGGCATTAATGTGCACTGTTATTAGCACTGACTTACTAGAAAGAATACAGACCCTCTTACAGTAGAAATTTATACTTAGATCTAATCTGACATCTAAATATGTATGTTTATCTCATCAATTAATGACCTAAGCAATATAATTAATTTAAAACAAAAATATGTAAAGATCAAAGCTTACAATGGACAGGATATCCCATACTATTATGGATTAGATATAAACTAGCTGATGCCCGCGGCTCTGCGCGCGCGAATGTCGGTACATTTTTTATGGTCATATCTCCCTTTCTACTTAACCAATTGCAATCAAACATACGGCAGATAGCTGTGAAGTAAAAACAAAATTTAGCATAATTGCCTCGATAATGACTTACTGATATTTCAAACGTCAACAGCTAAGTAAGTGATCATATCATTTTAATCTTGTGAAAATTATGTTATCTAATAATATGTGTACATATTAATTTCATAATTTAAATATTTTCATATAACCAATTGGTTTATGCCAATAAAAACATATATATAATTTACATAATTATATAATGGAAGGCTGTAGAAACGCAGTGTTAATGCTATCAAGGTTATAAGATCAAGTTCAAATAAATACATTAAAGTTTAAGGTTGAAACAAGTTTGGAAAATTTGCTACAAAGTTTCAACTGACAGGCTGTAAGTAATATTTGAGCCCGGCTTTAATATTCAAATGAAACACTCGGCAGGGTAGCCAAGCCGGATCGTAGACAGACTATTCCAATACAAAAGCGTACGTTTCAATTTTGCAATAAGTTTGACTTTATTTAGAATTTCCGTTATCTGAATGTACCAATTTATAGAAGCGCAAAGGGGTAACTCGTTGTACATACACAGTTTGGTTTATTGCGGTTTCTTAGTATCTTTAGAAGTAAATATATATAAGAAGTAAAACTTGGCAAGTAAAAGAATAACAATTGCCACGACTGAACCCGTCTTTGCTTTTTTTATATGCAGAAATTTAATAAGAGAGTGATATTCACCGTAATCCTCTTTCTACAACACATTTTCGTTATTTGCACTACATATATTCACATTTAAAATTGTTGTTTTACGGGCCAAGCAAAGAGAGACGCCTTTTCGGTAAGTCGCGCCCGCTTAGTAAGAGATGGGATTACTTTTACCGAACCGACGGATTCACCAGTAATGGACACCAGGCACTATCGAGGGCTGGTGGGCCACTGCTCCATGGGCTAACCGCCTTTTCCGGTAAGAGGTCATTGAAGTTAAAACCGAACCAAGTGGTAGCTTATTGCCTCTGAACTTAGAAAAGAATATACCAACAAATTGGAACCTCCTTTTTATAATGTGTCGGTTAAAAAAGATTACTAGAACAAAAATTACCTATAAGTAAAGAGGATCAGCTAAAGGCCCAGTATATAAAACTAAGCAATCACATTATAGAACCGAGTTTCTATTAAGACTGATCTAACAGCATGAGTGACGGGTTCAAGGTCAGCATTGACATGTACTAAACCTAACAACAGTTTCTTGCTTCAAGCGACCGATGGGATTATTTCTCAAGGCCTTCGAGAATATTAACCTATCATAGTTCTACATCGAGATTAAGTTAGCGAACGCAAATGGCGAATTAATTTTGTTTCGGCTCAAAGGAATAAGTGACATTTTTTGCGTAATATTTGACATTATTTACTGAGAATAAAAAAAACGATATAATAATGTTGTAAAAATAAATAACGTAGAAATACAATTGTAAATATTAACAACACCAGTAGAAAGGTTCGTATTATTTTCGCGATAATAATTATATTTGTTATTTTTTTCCTAGTTATAAATCTTAGGTGTAACTATTTTGACTTTTAATCCTTGGAAAATAAATAAATAAATATTCTACGACATTCTACACAGCGCGCTCTAGATCCAAAGTAAGCATAGTTTAACTAGCTTGGGTTATGGGTTCTAGAATGCGGATATACATACTTATATATTTTTTTGTAAACAAATACATATTATACATAGACACACCGAGACCAATGCAAATAGACATATTCATGCATACAAATATTTGCACTGAGCGGGAATCGAACCCGCGCCCGTGAACGCCACAGAGGCCGTCAAAATGACAATGGAAGATATCATCTAACCATAAAGTTATTGACAATACCAGACGTGTCTAAAAAAACGACACTATATTGCCTAATATATCATAGAAGATAAAAAAGCAAATAAATTTGAGTAGAGCTAATTGCCCACTCGAGCAATTTCATCATCTTTAGCGAACGAACTTTTCCTATTTTACGCATATTCAAATGAACAGACAATAAATTTTCCTCAGCCTTAATATATTATAAAATTCATCACAGCGCTGACTGGATAATTGGAACCGACGAGTTCACGGTCCAATCAGGTATATCGATTATCCGTAACTGAATATGTATCCGACCAAAACATGAGCGCTTAATAAGGCTTATGAAAATTAATTTAACAAGCGGGTGTTATTTCACGAGAATGATTTATATTCTGTTAGTTATGAGTGAAAAACCGGCCAAGTGCGAGTCGGACTCGCACACCGAGGGTTCCGTACATGTTATAGACCTGAGTATTTGATATCAATTTTAATTTAATACCTCTACGCGTTCATGAGAAAAGTAGTAACTTTAAAATTTTCAAAAATATTTTTTATTATATGATGTAACGAAAAATTTACGGTTTTCGCAATATTTCCTTTATCTGTACTATAAGACGTTACTTCGTACCAAATTTCAAGATTCTAAGTTCACGGGAAGTACCCTGTAGGTTTTGATTCCCGTGCGAGTTTCGAAAATTTGCGGAAATTTGCTGCATAAACGGCTGTATCTTTTGATTGATTTGGCTTAGAAGTTTTAGGATACGTCAATTTGACTTCACCTCGCCTGATGGTAAGCTGAAGGTAATGTCTCAGGAAAGAGGGTCACCATTATTGTCGTCGCAGCACCGCTTGACACCCACCGGTATCACTAGTGCTGCGACCACAATCCCCCTGCCCGGCTATGCACTTGCTGACACCTGAACGCAATCAAACCGAAATTGGATTACTATGGAGGGTTTTTCGCAATCGTGCACAGTGGTACCTACCCGGCCGAATTTTGTGACAAATTTGTGTCATCAAATTTCTACCACCAGTTTGATTTCTTCACAGCTCCAAGGGACAGTAGACCTGAGTATTGGATATAAATTTCAGTTTGATACCTCCACGCGTTCCTGAGAAAAACGGACGGACGGACAACGAAGTGATCCTATAAGGGTTCCGTTTTTTCCTTTTGAGGTACGGAACCCTAAAAATTACACAAATATATTTTGAATTGTAATGAAATTTAATATTTGAGTACGGATTGATGGATACCTTCCAATTATACTTCTAACAAATCAATATAATTTATTGCGCTGAGCGAGCGAAGCTCTTATACGCAGCATAGCCGTTTGTTGGTGGCTGAACTCCTCCGTTACCACTCGTCCGATCTTGACCAAATTTACCACGGTGATAGTATGGACACTGAGGAGTGTTTTAAAGCGAGATGGTTCATGTCCGATTTGCCATTGAGGAATACAGTTTCACGAGCGCGCGGCCTTAGCTAAGCGCGCGACCGTAGTAAGATGTCTTACTTTCAAGTAAGAGTCCTGCTCGCTCAGCTCAATTTATTTCAGTCGCACCCTGCACTGAATTCCTAGTTTTAAATTGGAATGAATAAACGAATTACCTAGTGTTAAATGCAGTTATTTCATCTTACCTAAGCATTATTTTGGTTTAGGAACGCCTGCAACTTAGCACATGTCACTTGCGCGTTTACCCAAGTAAAAATGGAACAATTATTGACTTCAAATTACGGAAACCAGCCCTTACAACTAGAACTAAGAACCAACCATTTGCAGAGAAGAATGGAGAGAGAGGGGGAAGAGGGAGAAGGGGAATAGGAAAAAGGAAAGGAGTAAGGATGATAACGTTTGTGGAGTGGTGGCAAAGCGTTCGACTGATACGTCAACTGTCGCGAGTTTTCTGTTCTGTATCTATTACCTGGTTGTTTCTATGTATAATAAAAAAAAAGTATATTCGTTTTCTAGAATTCATACTAAGAGCTATGCTTAGTTTGGGTCTAGATAACCTTGTGTCATAATCATATCCTAGACTATTAGAAAAGGCCTCTGAGACTCTTGCAAACCATTTGAAATACAACAATGTTACTTAGCGGCGACATGGGAAAGAACAATGACGTCAATTTATACAAAATTCCTACTAGCATTTGAGTTTCCATGCAGTACAAAAAGAAAGAAGAAAAAGAAATTATAACAGAGACAGTCAAGATCAAGTCAGACAATCAAGTCAAAACAATCTGATGTCTTTGTTATGGCAGTTCAAGCGTAACACTGTTATTGGACTTTTAACTTTACCGATGAAAAAACGATTTATTCCGAATTGGTATATTCAATTTGGTTTTGTAGAGATATTAAACACATTGTTATGCGGGGTTACTTACAGTGGTACAAGCTCTAGTATGTTGATACCACGGGAATGTTTAATTTGAACACTCATTTTATTTTATACGAAACACTAATGGCGTTTGAGTCTATTACGCCTCAACAACAAACCATCTTTTTATTACTTGGCAAATCTCTGGTCTGTAGACATATTGCCGCAAGAACGTTTACTTTGAAGTTTGAATACCTTTACATTACATTTGCAGATTTTACAGTTCGATAACAAATTTTCAGAATGTCATTAATAGCCATCGATGTACCAAATAATGATACAATATAAGAGATGACTGTAAGCAGAGATGAATGGAAAAAGCCCACAACATAATGCGCCGACCCCAATTAAATATGGCATAGGAACAGGAACATGATATGATAAACTACGAGAAAACTATGAAGGTCATAATATCATAGACGTTCTTGTCATTAGTAATTGTTTCTAAAAGAAGCAAAATGAATCTATGTCAATTTAAGTAGAATTTAATCAATACTTGTTCATTTTGTGTAACGTAATGTGTCTCTCTCTTTGCACACAGTAATGCCGACGGAAATAGAGCAATGCCATGTTAACATACATCAGGAAGAAAAAGAAATAGAAAAGGTTAGGAATTTTAAATTAATAATCAGTACAGTACCCTTCAGGCGACAATTGATAGTGCTGTTACAGATTTCTTTTAAATTTATAACTTGCAAATAGAGTTATTTATTAAGGAAATGTAGGTTTTGGTTTGGTTAATAACCTTAAAACGTAACCACACCTTTCTGTAGCACATACATTATGTGAAAGCACTGTGATATAATGAGCCTCAGCCATCAATCACATGCTTGACCTGGCTTGTATCACCGTACAACGTGACCTATAAGTGTATACATAATCAATGACGCAGCAAACAGGGGTGATGGGTGAAATGATTGAATGCTAACTGCAGAATGAATATTGCCAAATGAGATCCCTCAAATGCTGACTGATATTTTGTAAAATCATTATTGAAATTGTTAACATAGTGATGTAGCCGAAGCCAGTCACTTTAGAAGCTAGATGTGTGGTTTCATCTGAAAGTACGAAATATTTTTCCGTTCGCATACAACTTAACCGCTGGTGGGCTCACCGATTAATTTAAGTAAAGCTCTAAGTTTCACGAAAGCCTGTGAGGCTCTTAAGTTGCGAAACTTTTTAAAGATTGACGGGATATTCATATACGGTTTAAATCGCGTGGTAGATAAAAAAATCTATTGCGCCACAGACCATAAATCTTTTTTATTAGACAATAACAAAAACAGTTTTAGAGAAAGTCAGACCGAGAAATATTGCGAGGAACATTTGAACCTAATCTCGGATGCTCTTGTTATTATTCACAAGAGAACGTAGGCGTTCAGCTGTGAACAGTTAATTGAAAATGAAACAAGATCAACAACAGTAACACGTAGCTAATAAATATACAAAAATAATAACAGCGGCAAAGTCTAAAATTTCCAAATGAATAAACTAAACGCAACACTCAATTTTGAAAACTGCCGTTTATACAACGGCAGTTTATTGTAGATGTGTACACTTATGTACGTAAGTACCTACAATGTATTTACAAAAATGAACTCGAGGTAACGCCGCATACGTCGGTAACGCCGCATACGTCATGTGGTAACGCCGCATACATCATATTTTTTCGTGCGTGCAGCCGGCTCCATCGATTTATAAGACGTTGTCACGTCAAGAAATGTATAAAGTATGTTTATCTGCATTCTGGGACACATATTACGAGTTACCTTTGTGGATGATGTGAGTCTAGATAGCCTTGTGTATTATGTCCTAGATTTATATACATGTACGGTGTGTTTGGCGCGTTATGATTCATATTAGACTCAATAATAAGTGCATTGAGTAATGCCGCCTTTTTTGTGCGCTAAATTTACTGGTGGTAGAAATTTGATGACACAAATTTGTCATAAAATTCGGTTGGGTGGGTACCACCATGCACGACTGCGAAAAACCCTCCATAGTAATCCAATTCCGGTTTGATTGCGTTCAGGGGTCAGCAAGTGCATAGCCGGGCAGGGGGATTGTGGTCGCAGCACTAGTGGGACCGGTGGGTGTCACGCGGTGCTGTGCGACTACAATCCTCTTGTGATGAGACCGTCAAGCTGAGTGCCACCATTGTTAACATGGTACGTGTATGTAGGTAATGGTGACCCTCTTTCCTGAGACTTTACCTTCAGCTTGCCATCAGGCGAGGTGAAGTCAAATTGACGTGTCCTATATAAAAAAAAAAAAGATAAGTTGAAAATGGTGCAACCATTTGGGTTATAATGAATGAATCGAAGATCAGCAACGTTGTCGACACAGAAAATGCATGAAAGTGTACAAAAGGATTAATAAGAGCGTTCTAAACATACAATAAATCGACTTCCTTATCCAGTACAGTAGATAATAAAAACAATAACTAGCCGTACAATCTATAAACACGAACAAAGGACATATCTTAGCATAAATATGGCTTTAGATTGTGGGCCAATTTGTTGTATTTAGAATATTCGAGTTCGCCCGCAGTGTCCACAAGCAACATAAACCCGACCATAGTAGTTTGATAAGAAATTCATGACCGTCGTAGAGTTTATTTGCCATTTTACACATAAAAAGTTTCTTAAAATATGGAATACATGTTTTACTTGAAAGCAAGTGAGTAACGTTAGAAAAGGTCCAAGAAAAGAGGATCTAACTTCACAAAATACTAGAATTCGCTAAATCTCAATGTATATCTATTCTGTGACAGTGTAATTTTAAGCCCGTGAGCATAAATCTTTGATTGAATACTATGACTAGGTCGTCGATCTTGTGCTGTATAACTCATGATAAACTCAACGGAGTAAAAGAGTATCAAGTAAACTCTTTTTCGTTAAAGTAGTAGATACCAGGCTTTTGAATATTAATAACGTATATTATCTTCCCTTTCAAGATATTCTCATTATTTCTCGGTACTTGTAAAATATAAATATGTATTATGTTCTTCTAATGTTAGTTAGCTAAGTAGTGATAATTTATTATAGGTAATCCACTATAACTACCCAATGTCTAGCAATTTAGTCCATCCAAAGGTTGTCTGGAAGAGATCACAAATTGCGATAAGACCGCCCATTGTGCAAGTAATTTTTATGTAGCGATTTGTATCCTTCGGTTAGTGTACAATAAAGAGTATCTATCTATATATCATATATATATATCTATCATAAACCATGTACTAAAATATCTCAGCTTAATATTTTCTTAAGAAAAGATTTATGCGAAGAAAGTCAAGCCTTGTTTCGGTTTCAGTTTATAAAAGAAAATATTTTATTGCCGATATCAAGTCATTACAAAATACACATTTTAGAATAAATGGCAGACAGTAATAATGACATAGTTTATTTTTTACGAGCTAGACTTCCGAATTATACAATGACATACTTTGAACAATAAAATATTCCAGAGACAATAGAATATCATTCAAATATACAATTATTCACATGAGTAGGAAAAAAGGCACCCAAATATGTTTGAGAAATTAATTAAAACAGTGAACAGCAAAAACTCAGACCTCCATTGAAAACTGTCTAGTTTAATTTGGAATATTGATCGCATCAAAATTGAGAGGGTTTTAGATCTGAAACGAGGCAGAAATGATTGAAGACCTAACTTTATTCGATGTTAAATCATCGATATAACGATAAAAACGATAAAAATAAAGGTGAATGAGAAATTAAATTGAAGTTAGAATATGCTGTATTGTATAATGGAATAATTTTTTCCTAAGTATTGGACTGCAACAGGTCAATAACTTTTAACACTGTCGCGGCAGCTAGTAAAGAATAATAATAATACTCATTTATTTCAGAGCAATGTTTCAGTCCATTGTGATAGTGTATTAGTAACAATTTGGTTAAAATTATGTTAGTATTGTTAGTACATCAATTACATTAGAATTATATGTTACCATTGACTACCCTTACTCAATGTTTTTGGATAGGGCAGTCAAACTTATGGGCAACGACTTTTAGAATGCTGTTGTTGGTGTTGCGCAGGCGCTGCAGCAAGGCAGCAGCTTCTTTGCAGATTTTCGCCTGGAATCCGTTAGTTCGCATTTCAGCAAATATTCTGGAGGCACTTAAGCACCACGGCAGCCCCAACAGCATTCTGAAAGCATTGTTATACTAGCTTCGCAGGGTGTCGATGCGTATTATTCACCCATAGGCGACTCGAGTAGAAAGATTAACAGAATGCCTTAAAAAGTGTTATCCTAACTGGTTCTGTACATCGAGTAAACCTGCCAGCCAGCATATTGCTTCTCACCGCCAACGCCCTACGCTCTCTCTCTCTCTCTCTATGTCCTCATCATCTTGGAGGTTATCAGTTAGTATATGACCCAGGTATTTAAATTTGTCAACCAACTTTATCGCAACGCCATTAAGGTATACAGGAGGCACCGACCGATGTTGGTCTGGCTTAAATATAAGTAATTCACTCTTCTTCGAGTTGTACTCAAGCCTATGCCTCACATATACCTAACAGCTTTCTTAACGCGTTGATCGAGGGAGCCAACAGCACCAAGTCATCGGTACCGTAAATATAGCAGCCGACATAAATGCGGCTAAGTTGTTCGATAAGCTGGTTGACATACAAATTAAATAAAAGTGGCGACGTCAACCCCGAGCCTAACTGGTTTTTCTGGTTTGAGTACCAGTACTTGAGACAGTATCCGCCGGTACACCTGCAACACACAGTTTCTCCCTCAGAAGGTCATAAACCACGTGGTCTAAAGTTTATGAAAGGTCAAGGAAACATGCGTATACCGGCGTCCTCCTTTCAGTATAATACTTGTGGCGATATGACATATACCCAGCGCCATCTAGCGACAACAAGTTGAACTACTATCGATACTACTACGTCACTATCAATCCTGAATCGCGAAAGTGAAGTTCGCGCGCTGGTATAACATATATACAACATCCCAACGACAACCGTTGGGCTGCGGCCCGCCAGGCGTGATCACCTTGCCTGGTCGGAGGAACATCACACCTCCGTTCCTCCACACAGTTAACGGTATGCTTTAGGCTCAGTATAGCACTATCAGTGGATAATCCGATTTGAAGCCGAACTGGGCGTCATGTAAGTCCACATGGTGTTCGAGAGTGTCATTTAGTAAACCGTGTACCCAAACCAAATTAAACTAAATGAGATATACATATTCCTTATCAAAATTTCCTTTTGATTAACATTTCACACCTTTTACGACTTTTATAAAATTATTATACAATCCCAAATAATTTGGAAAGTTTATCAGCCAAGGCTCTGTAAAACAGCCGTGGGTAATTCGAGTCTGGAGTTCGATAGAGCCATAAAATGTTTAAAGTTTCTTTTATTTAGATTAATTTATGTCATTCTATGTCCTTCGTCTCCGATAAAGTTCAGTAATTTCTAACTCTGAAGCGGTTTTTCCACGGTATCCCCTGTTATAAATCAATGTGATCAATCAAAGCTCTATAATCAGGACACGTGGCGAAACGTGCTCTCCAGTTTCATCAGAATATTACATTGTGCACATTAATTATGCCTGTCAATTAAGGGTAGACAGATGAATATGGAACGGACACATTTCAAAAGCTATTTTCGACTCCACGTAATACAAATAACGTTATATTGCCTTAACCGGCCACTGACTACTGCAAAATACCTAACAACTTCTGTTCAACTCAGGAATCGAATAATAAACCTTATGCACAGCAGTCGTATTCGCTAGTACTACACCACCGAAGCAGAATCTAACCAGAGTATGGGCAGAGAACATGCCACCTCTGAAGAATCATCTGATACCATTTAATGAATTACGAACTCTTCTATTTAACAAATGACACGTCAAACGCTTTCAAGAATAGTGATAGCTTTCGATTGACGAACCATCAATAAACTTCACTGGCCTATAAAATTGAATTTAACTTCCACGAGAGCCGTTTAGGTTTACGAAGCTTCAAATTACATAGCCGCGCCCCGTATTGTGGGGGTAGCCATGAACAGTAGCACAAAATGAGGTATGAAAGAAGCTGAATACCTTTATCGATAATAGGTATTTAGATTATTCATAATTATGTAGCTCAGCAAGATTTATAGAAATAATATTTTTTGGTAAAAGAAACCCCGACGTCAACCAAGATATTAGTTTGAGTGGTTAATAAATAATTATGCACTAAAATGTTGTAAGTTTTGCGACAGAGTTTAATCCAGATTCATCAAAACAACGCAACCGCAGGGTCCGCGGGTAAAATACAACTAAGATACAAATAAGAAAACCCCATTTGTGTTTATGTCTAACATAAACTAAAAAAGCTTCTCCTCTAAAACAATTCACTGTCAATGAGATTCATCTTTCAAATCAATGTTTAACTTATCATCGTTAATAAAAAAATTGATCTCAAATAAATTCAATTTACAAGTATACCATTTTATATAAGTAATCAACTTAGGAAGGATTTTCAATACAAAATTGCCGATGTAAAGAATCGAGCGAGTATCGGTAGGAATAAAAGTGCCCAGTAAAGCCCCTTTGGCGGCTCTAAGCCTTCTTAATGAACCTGTCGAAGGGGCCAGTACGTTCGGGAAAAGCAATTTTTTCTGCCAATAGCCAATTTTTGTTGCCCGACCTTTTCAAGCTTTTTGATATGAAAGTCGTATTTATGTTCGTTTACTTCCTTCAGTTTCAAAATATAGGTAAAAGGAAATAAATAGCTTTAGCAGAAAATTTAGGCAATGTTGTGAATTTCAAAATCGAGCGATGATGGAAATTTTAACTACATGTAGGGCCGTTGGTATAATTAGCGACACTGGATCGCAATTAAAGGCAGAAATGAGGCCTGACGTATACAATTTAACGATAAAAATATCCCCTGCAGCAATCACAGGGGATAGATTCAACTTTATATCATTTTCTGAACAAAGTAGTGCCACCATTAGTGGCTATTCTTCAGCTAATGGGCGCAACTAAGCTTTGTGATCCATTGTCACCCTTGAGGCACCTTTAATGGGTTAGGGGCGTAGTGAGGTTACGTACACATAAATCGCTATAGTATTACTTGGATTCGAAACACTATAAAATGGGGCAGTCGATTCGAGAGAGCCACTGAAGTCATTATTGCTGATATATTGCGTGATGAAATGTCCGAGTTGACAGAGAAACTATCCTTAGGCTTACATAAGTAGCTCTTAGTTGTATAAATAATGGAATGGTAAGAATATTAGTAAAATGTTAAATGTCAGTGGGTTACAATTTTCTTTCACCGCATTTCTATGTTCGATGTAGTAAAGTGATTAGCTTATAAAGTATTTTTTCTTCTTTAAAAGAATCTTCTTTTTCTAACATCGTTAAATTATCTAGCGCCATTAAACTTAACTATGGTATCACACAAAGCTGTTAGAAACAATGACTTCAAATGTTTCGGTTATAAGTGAAAATATGTACATTTTGTTATCGCCATATCGTTGTCGTCATATTTGGAGAACAGAAAGTTTCCAAATCATTAACCGTTCCCAAGACTTGATCGAAGTTGAAAAAGTTCTATGAACGAAAGTCGAGTAGGATTTGACTACCTATAACATTACTTTGACAGTTTTATCCAAGAGAATACTATTATTCTACTAGTATTTGGTTTACTTTTTTCGTGTTTTCTTTATTCATTAGATTATATAAGTTACGCGTGTGAACGTGAAGATTTACAAATTACCAGTAGTATCCAGTATAACAGGCATAACTATACAAACTCTGTACCATGACATATTTATATCGTCCACTTAAACATCGAAGAAACGTTTATTTGTTGTTCACGCAATTAGGTCACTAATATAAGTTTCTAACAACCTGATAAAGGATAAAGATTTAGCAAATACTCTTTGATCCTATCCCGAGCGTCGTATCTAAAATCAGTCTTTATGAGACTGGGTCCACATACGACGAGCGATAAATACGCAGCTTATGCAGATGACAGGCGAAGGTGTACAATGCAAGGCTTGATATGTATCACGTTGTTGTACGGCGTTATCGAAGTCTATCACGTGTGTCATTGTCGTTTAGTTCATGACGTTGATTCATTTTTAAGTGAGGTAGGGAAAAACGAAATCTATCATCAAACTTGGAGTAAATTGTCGGTTCACATTGCTTCGGATAGCATAGCAAATATTTATCGTATTTACAAGAATATTTTTATAAAAGAAAAATAAAATAAAGAAAAGAAAGAAAAAGATTTATTTACGTAAACTGCAACGCAGGAACATATAATTATAAAATTCGATAAATTTATACACTGTGCAATTACAAACTACAGACTAAAACTATTTTAGAACCGTAGACAGAGAAACTTAGGACAATTTTTAAACACGTGGCAACACTGTTTACTTTTATCCTGTATATTTAAATTGGTTTAAAGTCTAATGTCTACGGATTCGTCTAAATTTAAAATTTTAAAAACTTATTTATAACAATTACATTACGTTGTGCATTGCAGTTTCCAAAACTGGTCGCTTCTCTGCTTAATGCTGTGATGCAGTATTCCGTGAGGAACATCCCACACCAAGCGCTGATTATAATTTATAACAAGATCGATTTATAACAAGATTTAATTTATCACAAAGACGTTTGATGCGATTAAAGTATTCGTGGTCATCATGATTTTTTATGTAGGTATAGTTACGCCTGTATATCTCCGATGGGATAGCAGAGGTATATTACCATTAGCATTTCACCATTTATAATAATCACACAACGGGGAGCACCGGATCGAGTTGGTTTTTTCTTTCTTAGCTTAGATATTTATGGGCCCACGAACGACAGAGACCCTGTGACAGCCACGGATGTGCAGACAAAAGTTGTAGACTGCTGGAGTCCCCCCAGAGTGAGTATAGAATTGAGGATTTAGGACTCTCTTAGGCTGTGTTTTGTAGTCCTGGCAACAGTTGATAACTGTTAGTAAAGATTCTTCGGGTTATATGATGTTGTAAGCGTTCACATACTTATATTTAACCTTATCACCTTTTTTACGCAACCAATACCAGTCAGAATTTGGAGCTTTGAATGTACAAAGTACCCTACCAGTTAAATCCTTCAGAATGAAAAGTGACGTCGTAAGATGGTATTGCGAAAGGAGAATGCCCATTCTTGATTGCGCTTTTAGTCGTACGCGTCAATATTTCAAATGTTAAAAAATAATATTGATTATAGTATGACTTTTCAACACTAAATCGCTTCTAAAGAACTTGGGGTTTGAATTTAACTTATAAAGATATGAAAATTGAATGAATAATCGTTTCCACTTTAATTTAATTGTTACCATTATATAAAATAAACCATTGGCGGTAGAATGCAAATATACCAATCTTTTTAAAATAAAATGGTTAAATAATAATACGTGATAATAATTCGCAATGTGGCATTCAAATATATTGCAGTTAATGAAATCTTAATATTTCGTGTATGTATTCGTAAATTATTAGTGATAATCAGTTAAAGTTGTATAATAATATTGTAAAATATTGTGTGCTTCAGTGGTAGTTTTCTCTTAATTTATACATGGTATCCCTGTCTTACTAAAACGTCAGTTCAACAGTCTGTGTCACAATATTTTCTTGCGTTTGTTGTTTTTCTCGTTGTAATAATTTAATTTCTCAATAACCCCAAGTTCTGTTACAATATGCGTTTATATTTCAGATAATACTTAATGCAGGCTATTTAATGCAGTTTATACTTATGTGACACAGCAAAAAAAAGTGTGCAACCGATTTCCATACTGACATGGGCATTGTCCTTTGATAAATAAAGCTAAAGTTCTTCAGATTTATATTTATAGAGGTTTTGTAAAATGTTTTAAGGTTATTGTAGAGTTGAATAGTGATTCATTGCTTAGAAGAAAGCGTTTGTCTAGATTACCAAAGGAATAAAATGGTCGATACGAAAGGAAAAGGCTAGAAAATTTTCTGGAATTTTGACTAGGTTATCTGTTATAAATTTTGCGAGTCCTTGACTCAATTTCAATTAATGACAAGAGTCAGATCAGATCGCCTCTAAAATATGAGAAGTAAGAAAAAGTAATGTTATAAGGGCTATTATGCCGATCCATATGTATATTATCCCAGAAATTGTGAACCAAAATGAAATGGAAATATAAGGCATGAAGACTACAAAATTATTTTTCATCGTATGTAAAAACATCGGCTTGTTTTGATTAGGTACGTGTTCGGCGTATATCGTATTACCATTTGACAAGCAGATGAAAGAAATACGTCCTAAACCGATGAATTTTAACATTGGATAGTATGATACTGAAATACACACAATTCACCTTTAAAATTTTACTGGGCCTGGTTCTAGGACATAAACCTGAAATTTGGCATGGTTGTTTATGCTGAAGGGTATCAATTTAACCTTTCCGAATATTTTATAAACCTGAACAATAGAGGATAGATTGCTTCATAAACTATGTCTTCTAAGTACACAAGTCCTTGACGCAGAAAGTAATAAGATACGGTACCTGGAAAGACGTCACAGCTAGCTGTGAGAGTCCGTCGACATAAGGTCCGAGGACCGCATGCTCGCGCACTCTCAACGACCGGCGCGTCGTCTCTGGATCCAGTAAGTCGTGCACGCGTTCGTTGTATATCTCCATGTATGATACCTCCACCTGAATCAAGAAAGTACGTGTGAATTAATGGGCATTACTGTAAAGTTCGTCTCAACACGTTTTTTATTTTTTTGTTTTGATCGGCAAACTTCGTTCTGTTACTACGGTTACTTTATCAGCTGAAATTTATTTCTTTCTTTTTTTTTCTTTTTTTTTATATTCGATCCGTCAATTGACTGCACCCCGCTGGATGGTAGAAGCTAGGGTGAAGTCCAGAAGATATAGGCCACCATCCCAGATTCTGACGATCCTAAAATGGTAGCCCCTACTTTGACGGCCTCAAAAGATGCTTTTTCACTCCCCGCTTGAAGAACCCGGGATTGTAAGAAGACGGAAACACGTGCGCGGGCAGAGCATTCCAGCTCTTTATCGTGCGACAAAGAAAGGAAGAACCGAACCGCTGAGTTCGGGACTGTATGGTTTGCACCGTGTGCGGATGGCATCGCAGCCCAGCACGTGTTGTTCTGGATCGAAATGGAGAAGCTGGGATTAGTTGAAACAGCTCCTCAGAACACTCGCCATGCTAGAGGCGGTAAAATACAGCCAGAGAGGCAATGTCTAATCTCAGGACTCCCAATGATACGGATGGCACGCCGCTGCAATCTGTCGAGAGCATCTAATAAGTACTGTGCGGAGCCATCCCAGAGATGAGAGCAGTATTTTACGCAGGGGCGAATGTGTGTCTTGTACAAAAGACACCGCTCTGCTCCGGCGTGAAAAACCGTCTCACCGTGTTGAGAACTCCGAGTTTTCGAGAAGCTGTTTTGATAACGCTCTCGATGTAGTTTTTATTGTTCAGTTTGCAGCGGACGTCCAGTCTGAGCATGTTAGTATGTAGTGGTAGCGGTGTGTTCTGAAGGCTTTGGAGAGGAAGGAAGGATACACGTCCCAGATATTCGAAATTCTCCGATACGTCGCCTTAAGACGTAATAATGTATCGGAGAATTTCGAATATCTGGGACGTGTCTAGGTGGCTCAGTTGGTCAGAGCATTCCCCCTGTAAGGGACTGGTCGCGGGTTCGAGGCCCGTCCTAGATGTTCTCTTTTTCCGATCTAAATCTTTAGAAAAAATTACGTTCTTGAGTTTATCCCAGTCATCACTAACAGGACTTTGTTTTATATAACTGTTAACTATACAAATAGGGAAGGCAAAATTATACATCATCCACATCGGGGAAGCAGAGAAGGTAATGTGAGGCTCGTGTCACGCTCTGCGTCTAAAAATGAGTAATTGCCGGATCCGCGGTCTACTCAGAGCTAACCCACAAATTATCGTGTGGGTTTCACCAATAGGGACATGTCCAAGACACAGACGTCACACCTTGGTGCAAGGCTCTACTGGCTTTGCCCTTCCTCTGTCCGATTGCCGCTTACAAATCTTATCAGCTAGGCGAAAATAATGTGGGTAAACTATAGCCCACATTTGAGTCAAATTTGATGTAGAATGTTGAAATCTTACAAATTCGAATGAAATATATAATGTTAAAGGATTTTTACTTCCGTTAATTATAATATATGAAAGTTATAAGCATGTAAGTTAGTAGAACTTGATAAATGAACTATTAAGAATAAACATCTCTGATAACGGCTAGGCTATTTCATGTGAGCTCGAGCATGTATGGCAAATGAAAAATACTAATTATTAGCTCAATTTGGTCACACAGCAGTTACGTTAATGATTGTCATAAATAAAAAGACAGATGGGCCCATAACCTGAAACGGTCACTATAACACGTTTCTATTAAGTAGCCATTACACAATATGTTATGTTGTATTTGGAATTAATGGAGAGGCCGGTAATGTTCTTAATAATCATTACGGATGTTAGTAATATATAGGACTAGCTGACCGGGCAAACTTTGTTCTGCCATATAAGTTATCGTGTATTTGACTTTGTATGGCTTTTAAGAGGCGAGAAACCTTCATTCCAATCCTATTCTTTTTTCAGACACTTCTTACTATATTTTGTGCAACGGAGGTATGTTTGTGCAACTGTCTATTTAGATATGAATACGAAAAGAAATATTCATGTTTTTCATAAGTACTTACCTTATAAGTGAGTGCTGGCGGTGATTGTTGTATCGCAATCCTTTCGAATAAGGAATCACAGAGCCGAGGTATGATGCCGCCTTCATCAGCGCCGGGCGCTCCCATCATCGTGTAAGACTTCCCTGAACCTGGACAAGAAGAAATGGGAATATTAATATATTACAGCCGGACACTTGGGCAGGACACCGTGTGGGTTTTAGTCGTTCCGATTCCGACACACCCATCTTATCGTTGGGACCGATGGGGTAGATGCCGTGGGGGTTTCCACACATAACAAAAAAGAACACATAACTTAAGATTGATTTTAACTTAGAGTTTATTACTTGTGAAATGATATTGTCATTTAATTTTTAAGGCATCTATTCAGCCTTGCGAGATTGAATTACATTTTTAGTTATCACCGATCAACATAAACCCGTTTAATTCAATTTTAACTGCGTTGGCACAGTTTATTCCACGAATTTCATTGAGTTAAACGTTTGGAAGCGTCTCTCGCGCAAACTATTCAGATTAGAAAAAAATTATATTAGAAAAAAAAAGGTTTGATGATTTTTTTTTTAAGTTTCTGTTCTAAGTTTTGGGAACCCCTAAAATTTACTGTTTTTTTTCTATTGTTGTGTGAAAATCTTAATGCGGTTCATAGAATACATCTACTTACCAAGTTTCAACTGCATAGTTCTTATAGTTTCAGAAAAAGTGGCTGTGACATACGGACGGACAGACAGCAGACAGACAGACATGACGAATCCATAAGGGTTCCGTTTTTTGCCATTTGGCTACGGAACCCTAAAAATCAGTTCCGATCCGACGCTATGTTATAATATGTATTTATTTACAAAAAAAAGTATCTGAGTATATGATTATCCGCATTTTAGAACTCATATGACAGGCTTTGCTTAGTTTTTGTATAGATGGCGTTGTGTAATATATCCTAGAATATTATTTTATTTTTTTAATTAAACGGATTTTCACTGGTATCATCCAGCCTAAGGCTGAGAATACAGTGCTACTTGCGACAACTACTTATGTAAAATATATTCACGTTTATGGCTACACAGTATACAACGATTGACACTGCTGATGTTTATTTATGTGACAGGAACAACATTAAGTAGTATAACCGCGGCAACGGCTACATCAACATATCTGAGAAAGTTCGGATTCTAGTTTCGGAGTACAAGTAAATGTGTGGGGGTAGAAAATATTTTTTCTAGGTTATTTTATACAGCGCCATCTGGACCCAAAGCCGAAGTTGGTAATGATTTCCTACGCATTCACAAAATTTTACACTCTACCATTGATGCGCCAGGTATGTTTGTCTGCGGTCTGTATCAACATCAGGCACATTTCGCACTATCCCAATATATTTTTGGTTCAAATTCACAAAAATAACACCTCTTTATATAACCCTATCATGAGGCAGTGTAGCACAATGGTGGATTTTCCTAGTACAAGAGGATCATAACACATACTAGGTCTGCAAGGCGAAGCGCTGCTTGCAATGTTGAGCTGAGTGAGACATCGTGAATCAGATTTTGAAAATTTTGAACAGTGATCATTCCTCCGTGGCAAGTCCGATTGATGAAAGATGACGAAAGATGAAAACTCTTTTTGAAAGTCACAACTCTGGACATGCTTTCTGAGCGTGTAAAGTTTGGTCACAGTGTCTCGAGCGGTTATTATGTAATTCCATCTGGATTTTTTTTAACGGTGATCATTCCTCTGTGGTAGCATTAATTTTTTCAAAATATATCCATAAACCTTCCTCTGATTGACCTCTTTAATCATGCCAAATTTGGTTCTGATTGGATTAGTAGTTCAGGATGAGACCTGTGACAAAGAAAATCCTGAAGTCTGGTATGAGGAGCTTTCGCTCGACTTCGTCTCACTCAGCTCAATAATAAATATTTGTAGTGTTTGTTTTTTCTCATTCCTTTACAAAAACTACAAATGTAGTTTTATGTTACATATTTATCAATAGCGTTTTAGTTATTCAAGCGTGGCAAATAGTTGTTTTTTTTTTCATGTGCCATTTATTTTACCTTTATCACGTTGTGTACGCTATATTTGGTTTACTGTCTAGAGATTTAATACGTGACTGTTTCCGAATGTTTTTTAATATGCAATGGCAGAAATCAGTAAGCGTACTTTCCAGAAATAAACAAATAGACCCAAACTAAGCATAGCTTGTAACATGGGTTGTAGAATACGAATAAACATATTTTATTACATTACTTTTTTTTTCAAACGGCCTCTGTGGCATAGCTGTAGTGCATTCGATTGCTACGACAGGAGGCGCGGGTTCGATTCCCGCTCATTGCAAATATTTGTATGCATGAATATGTCTATTTGTATTGGTCTGGGTGTTTCTATGTATAATATGTATGTATTTACAAAAAAAAAGGATTTAAGTATGTTTATCCGCATTCTGGAACCCTTAACACAAGCTAGTTAACCTATGCTTATTTTGGGTCTAGAAAGCGCTGTGTAGAATGTCGTAGAATTTATTATTATTATTTATCATAACATAGTACCCAGATCGATGCGAATATACATTGATGCATTCAAATGTTAGTAATGAGCGCGAATTGAACTCGCAACCTCCTGACGTGGCAGTCGAACAGTCTACCACGACACCACACAGGTCGTCATCGTCACTTTTAGGACATCTTGACTGGATTTTCTTACTCGATTCGCCAGCAATATAGTCACATCATCACTGATCATTTACTTACAGAGAGCAAAATAGACATGTTATTGTTATTGCTGCATTAAGCAATAACATGTCTATTTCGCTCCCTCTCTGTCGCGTTGTAAATAGTTTTCTAGTGTAGTCTCAGCCTAAGTGACCATCATGATTGCGATTCCTTTGCTAATCTCCATTTCAAAAGTAAAATATGCAGCACTGTCCGTAAGCACTAAATAACTAGATACAAGAAGGCCGGCTTCAGTGCGAAGCTTGATCAGTTCCCGGAACTCGAGTGAAGCATTGTTAGTAGTATTATTGAAGTCAATTTAAATTTTCTCTGAAGCTTAGGGCTCGCATCTATAAATATTCAGTGAAGATGTAAATTATCGACTTTGTGACTTTTGTATTTGAATTATGATTATTTAATAATTAGATATTGGCTCATTCGTTAATAAATAATGAATATTCTACGATCTACACAGCGCTTTCGAGACCCAATGTAAGCATAGTTTAATGCTGATTGACATTTGACTAGTGGTTTTTGGCGTTGATCAGGCTAACAGAAATCTGGCGCTAGTATAGTCACAGTAATTTGAAAAAATAATTTCATACGATATGTCGCCGTTAATGTAATTGCAAAATCTAACCAAACGGATATAATATACGTATAGACAGGTTCAATTTTATAATAACTTCAATCTTTTTGAAGGAAACTTTCCGATGTTTGATGAAACTATTCGAAAATATAAATTTGCTTTTTCCAATCAATCCGAAACATTCTGTTCGGCATATGTGAAAGCGACTCATTATAAACTAGCCGCCAACTACATCAGAAACCAATGTGTTTCATAAAATAAAGCATACAAGGGTTACATTTGAATGTAGAACTGTGTCATAAAAACCAGCTATAAAAAGAAATAAACATTAGTTTATGCGCTGTAAACAAGTAATCAAAGTTCTAATGCTTCTGAAGAGCGTAAGGTGAGTTTAATTGCTCGCGACAAGCGTTAAGCTGAGCATTGAGTTCTTTTGTGTGCAAAGATTTCTCTATTATGCATTGTGAATAAAGCCATAGCTGATCGGTTAGCATGGTCTGTCATTGTACATTGTATATCCGGAGAAAATATTGTACTGGTTAACCATTTCTTCCTACAAGAGACAAGAATAGTAAATCAGACAGTTATGGTAACCTAGTGTATAAACTCAGTCAGATCCGTGACATTCAGAGCAATAAAATATTGAAAATGCCATTAATTAATTTTATGAATTTCAATTACCACATAATGCTGAAAGTGAACGTCTATAATGGTATGTAACTGTTATACCATTCGAAAATAGCTGAAGGGGTTAATTTTCAAACTAAGTAAATCGCCTGTCAATTTTTGAAGCTTTCACAATAAAAGTAATTAGTAATTCACGACATATTTACTGTATTTTAATCCTGGTAGCAATTGCACAAAATAGGTCTGATACTAATTGAAAAGGATATCTAACAAACTAATAAATCATTTGTGCGGCTTGCTCAAATAGAAACATTTTGAATACGGTTTGAATTTGTTCGTTGTCAGAAGTCGAGAATAACTCTGAATAATCTAAAGGTTTGTGTATAGCTACTAGAACAATATAAAGCCTCAACAAGGTTACAACTTGTTGTTTGAACAGATATTGAACATCAACAGCAGCAAGGTACAAAATATAGATGTAGTTTGAAAAGGCAAAGTGTTGCCAACACAACATAAAAATTCAATGTCATTGGAGACACCGACTTCAACAGCAAAAGTCTAACGCGTATTTTTATCTTTTGAATTCAATCTGTAATTCAGTTATTTTTCTTTTTTCAGTGCCTATTAGTAGTGTTTTTATTTTTGAAGTCGTTTATTTTTTCAATAAAAATTTAGTAATGTGAATTATGGGACCGGGCACCCGCTAGCAAACCCAAAAACAATGTTAAAAGAATTTTTACAAGGTAGCTACTGTAAAACGTTGAGGAGATCCCTTGACCGTCCTTCCTCTTCATCATCATAATGACAGTCACAACCCATCTATTGTGGTGTGTAGTTCTCATCAATACAAATTGTTCAAGCCCAAACACAACTTAATTGTTGTAAATCGTTGAGGATCTCCCTCGCCTGTCTTTCGGCTCCATCATCAGATCGACTGCAGACCTTCATTAAATAAAATAAATTCTTACCAAATGTCGGGAACACTGAACATTGTCCTGGATCCTGGACTTTTTAAGATTTTAAAATTATATAGGTATATTTGCATACGTATTTATGTAGGTAGGTATATACAACCCCCGCTGACTAGCGGGGCGGTATCCGAAGGGATTTCCGCACGATAAAAAAAAAAAAAAAAAAAAAGAAGGTATATACAAATCCACAATAAAAATTGTTACATTTTTGACGTCGAAAGAAGAAACAGAATAGTCATCAAGTTGTGATTGCTTGGATTATCAGTTATTTGGAAACAGTTTTTGATCATCAACTTTGGGCGACAATACAATTAGCCAATAAAATTTATTGTCAGTTATTCAATCACTTACTTTAGGAACATTGTAGCACTAGCTACATATGCCACAAATACCATTCAGTAGTTTTGACATTCCGTTTTCAGTCATCAACTTTTGCTGATAACTGTACTGTACCTGCTCCCGCATCGGAGCACATATTGAAACGATTTAGTTGGAACAGTGCAAATGATTTATTTAATGTGAGCGTTACCAACCGCCGACACATTATAAAAGTTCCAACATCTGAGAGTGCAGACACCCAAAGCTCTTACTTAAGCTACCCTGACAGTTTCCTATCTACACTAGATAAATCTCGCTTCAATTTTTCCTACTCGTAATAAATATCCAATCTCTGACTAGAAAAATCTAGACCGCTTCTTGCAAAGGGTTGACAACTTCATGTGGAAAAATGAAAGAAATGTGAAATTGCTAGACTAAAGTACTTACTATAGCAGTTTATGAAGTCACTTCTTGTCGCACAAGTGTTCTTAGAAGCCGCTAAATCTTGGGCTCCATACTAACACTCGGTGCAGCAAGAAGTCAGTTTCAGCTCGGTGCAATAAATCGACTATATTACATTCGAGGTTTATAAATTCAGTATAATATAGTTTTTGTTATTATTATTCCCTTTATTAAACTTAAATACATATTAAATTATATTTTTAAATACAATCTATACAAAAAAAAAAACAAAAATATTTAAAAATATAAAAAATAGTGGCCCACCGGCATCGGGTACAGGGACCAAGCTACCGGTGGTTAGGGCTATTATTATTATTAAAAAGAAACAAATGTTGAATTCAGTCTAAATTTAAGTCATACGGTATTCTACTACTAATGGTTAAGAATAACGTAAGATGTAGCTAACTTCAGTTTTTACTTACACTTTTACTCCAGTTCCTGCTAAATACCAAAGATAACTGGTATTCATGAAAAAGAACGAAAGAATTCGTATCGACATCACTCGCGATGGATATCATAATGATCAGACTTTTCAAACCTTTTAGATATAAAGTAATCTCACCAGAGAATTGCAAGGAGTTTTCCCTACTCTCAGATAAAAAGCCTACTTACTGAACGTTGTTGCTACTTACTGCTTGATCGAATCGCTATAATAAAAACAAACAGCTTCAAAGGAAGATTAAAACTTTACGTGTAGATTTAACAATTTCTTACAAATAAATAATGAACATCGTCATATCGCAAGAACACTTTTAGTTATGATAACATTTGTAGGTAAACTGATAGAAAGCATAACACATATATCTTGGTTGACATTAAATAAATGTGTGGATACTAGCTATAAGTAATATGTATCGACTTTAGGTAAAGTTTTATCTGTGTTCAGAAATATTTCAAATCCTTGGGGAAACTAAGATACCGAAAGTTGAATGAGTTACAAATGTCACCGCATCATCGTACGATAAAGTCACCTTTGACGAAGTTTGTCTGCAGTATTATAGTGGAACGAATTAACGTTGGTAGCAGCGTCATACTACTACAGACACACACATCCTCCACATAATTATATTCCGTTATATATTTACTGCTCCATTTTAATCGATACCAGGACTACCTAACTCACTTCACCATATCTGCAGCGGTCAGACTGACCTCTGTCTTTTTGCCCCAATATTATTTCCATCCTCCTTTACCTATCCATGTTCGATTATGATTCAATAAATACCTATTATATTATAGAGTATGTGTTGCATTTCTTTTATCAGGACCTTTATTTTTCGTGCGGTAGTCCCCGCAGGCCAGCGGGGGCGGTTATTTCGGGCTTGAACCGACTAAATCCAACAATTTCAGCGGGAACTTCAGGAGTTCCCCTGCCATAATAAGCACCCAAGGACCTTTTATCAGATGTTTATTTTACATAATTCATTGATTTGGGTGGGTACTTTGGCTGCCAAGCGACTACTAATTTGTTTATTTTATTTACCATGTTTGTTCGAGAGATTTGATCCTTATGATTGACCCTATAAATTGATGCCATAAAAGTACAGAGTGTTATTTTGTCGGATTCTAGCCGGTTCGATTACTGAGTGTGTTTTCGAAAATCTATGAATGCAATTTAAATTGTTTTTGAAATCAAAATGAAGTCTTCTTTAAGTAAAATTGTCTATCTACATTATTTAAGATACTTTCCCTCCATGTGGCATCGCCGTGGGACGTCCTGTATATAAGAAATCTTCAGTGAAGTATATTGGCCATATTGCAAAATGGCCAGTCGAAAAGCCTATTTTTGCTACCTAATCGTTCAGCTATCGTTCAGCTGTCCTGCAACTTAGAAGTTAATCTACATAGTCATTCTGCAACTTGGAGTTTTACTATCTGTTTATTTTGTAAGCAAAATGTTTTGACACAAGCAGGTAGCCAGGTTGACATTATGAGTTCCTAAATGTTATTAAAAATATCAATAGAGATACGAAGAATTTTCTCATGTCATATGACAAGATATTATTTTAGCACGTAACATACAATATTTCACGCGACTCGAATACACTGTAATATGAAACTTCTACACTGAAGAAAGTATGTAAGTTTCACTTTGTTATTTTCCGCACTCGTAGCTCTATACGTCGCGTTTTTCACTGACAGTCATAATATGACACAAGAAAAACTTGGCAAACTCTCTTTGCGTCTTCTCCGTTGATTAAACGGGCCTGTACCTCAAGCTTCAGGTAAAATGTCTTTGTATTATGTTCGTCAGAAACGAGAACATATGGAATATCAACATTTCCGCAGTGACTTTAGAAGAAAATTATTTACAAACATGTATGGCAATTCCTATGGAAATGAAACAAATGATAAAAAGGCGCCAGTTCATTGCTACGCAAATTCACAAGGTTACATTGTAGTCAAATTTAAGTGGGATTATGCCACGAATAATAGCATTACGAGTTTTGTTGGATTTTTAAGCTAGTTTGCTATAAACAGTGTGTGATGTATGTAATAGGAGTATATACCTATATACCTAGTTTTGGCCTAATTATTTTTACAAAGAAATCAACTTTCTTTTATAATACACCACTCAACGGTTCAGTGCTCCCTTTCTTTGTTGCACGATAAAGAGCTGGAATGCTCTACCCGCACATGTTTCCTTTTCCTTATAATCCCGGGTTCTTCAAGCGGAGCTTGAAAAAGCATCTGTTGAGGCCGTCAAAGCAGCGATCACCATTTTAGGATCGTCAGCATCTGGGACGGTGGCCCGTATCTTCTTCATCCCGGGTTCTCACCATCCTGTGGCGTGCAGTCAATGGACGGACTGAATATTAAAAAATCCGTTACCGCAGGGGGAACGCACAGGTAGATTTCGTGAAGCAATTAATATTATTTTATATAGAGAACTACGGACTTTAAACAGTTTAATTTTTTTTTCTCGAAAACGGTAACTTTTAGCGAAAAACTTTTCATACATTTATTTTAGACTTAAAAATGGTCTATCGATTAAAAATGCTTCCGACACCAAGAATGTTCACCGGTTAGAAGTTATGATTTTTTTTCCCGAAAATTTTTGGTTTTTCCCCCCTCCACTTTTAGTTAAAGTTTTAATCTTATAGGTTTTTACTTAAAAGTTGTTGGTATTCATGTATACTATGGGATTAAATTAGAACGGTTCGAATATCTTTCATGGAACGTGAAATTTTGAGGAAAAACTGATTTCACAAAAAGTGAGGCCCTACCGTCCCCTTAGGCCGGATTCCACCCGTTCACGAACTTAAACTAAGTTTACACCCAAGCAATTTTTGACCGCAGTTTGAAAGCGATCGGGGCAAAAATGCGACCGTGAGAGTGCCGCAAATTTTGGGAAGTGGAACCATACATACATATATATATATATAAAAACTTTTTGACCAGTGGTCATTTCGGACTCAGGGGGTCATAACTAGACCTCCTATGAAGAATTTTTTTTTAAATTTGACAGTAGTCAAGAAACCAATAGGTAGATCGATTTCGGGGTGTATGTTGGGTAACCTCCTCGCGTGTCGTTCCGATTCCGATCCCGCTGCATTCCGGGGGGAACGGAATCGGAGCGGCCGGTACACCCTGGGCGGCGGTCAATGGCTTCCCCTTCATGGGGTTGGCATTGATCGTCGGCTAATATCCAACGTGGCGGGAACACATCGCTCTCCGTACTCCTCTGCTTTCAGAGGAGACAGGATGAGCGATGGTGTTTGTGGCTGAGGCCACCATAGGGCCCTGGGGGATCCAGGGGCGGGTTGGCCCACTGCTAACGCAGGGGCCGACGGGCACTTGTGCCGCCGCCGGATAGAGAGAGGACTAGCCATCCTCTCGCGTTCCGTAATCGGCAGGGGATCAGCAACGACCTGACTGGTGGCTCCAGAAGGGTACGCCGTGAACTTGCTGACCGGAGGGCTTGCCTTTATTGGCCGGCCCACGACAAGGAAAAGTCTATAACACCCGACAGCGAAGTCGTAAAAACCTATGGATACCAGCCGACCTCCATAGTATATAGGCTTATCCAGGTGCAGGGGGCTCCGCCTGGATGGACCACCTTTCCCCCATACTCGTGGGATATGATATGGATATAAACCCTAACATAAATGGAAAAAACCGGACCGATCAAAAACAAAACGACTTAGGCACGAAAAAGGACAGACAAAATGACGGAGTCTGCGCGGAGGTCGCGCAGCAGGCGGGCGTAGAGGTGACGCCAAACACCTCAGCGGTGTCGGAGAGATTCGACACCGCGAGTGAAAGGAGTAGGGCGAGCAGCCCGTTAGGACTGGGCGTCAAGGCGCAGAAGCGCAAACGGCGCCCAAGGAAGCAGCGACCAGGGGAGGGCGTGTCGGATGAGGATTACACCCTCACCGGGACGGCCTCCTCCAGCGACGAGACGACCATGTGGGCGCCTAAGGTGGCTGCAGTCCGCCGGGCGCGAGGAGGGCTGAGGGGTGGGCAACCAAGCCGGGCCCCCTCGGCCACTGGGAGGGCCGCGGAAAAATCGCCACCGAGGCCTTCCACCTCGGCGGTGACGGAACCGAGCGGGAGGACGCGGTCTCTTTTGGAGAGACTCCAGAAGGTGACCGCGTCATTCCAGGGGTCCCCAAACCCTGAACAGGAGGCGATGTTGAGCATTGTGCTCGACATCGCCTCCGAGAATGAGGGCCTGGCGGCGCAGCTGGCCGAGTCCCGTCGAGAGACGGCTCGACTAGCTGCAGCCGTCGAGGAGCTCAAGAAGGGGATGGCGAGCTCGGCCCAAACGGCGCAAAGGGCGCAGCCGGCGGAGCAGATACGCGTGACTCGCTCGTCCGCGAGTCGGTCAGCGCAGCCAGCGCTGTCGGCGCGGCCGGTGCAACCGGTCCAGCAGCCGGCACCATCGGTGCGGCCGGTGCAGCCGCGGGCACCGCCGGCGGAGTCCTGGCTCCCCTATATGGAGGCGCTGGAGGAGAGGATGATGTGTCGGATGGAGGCCCTAATGGACTCCATCCGCCGTCCGCCTCTGGCGCCACCAGCGGCCGGCTACGCGGCTGTAGCCCAAAGGGGCCCTACCCGCCCGGCCGCGGGTGCGGGTGCGACTCTGCCGGTCCCGGCTCCTCAGCCCCCTCCCGCTCAGGGTAAGAGGAAGGGCAAAGGCAAGGGGAAGGGCAAGGGGAAGACGTCCCCAGCCCTGGCCCCAGCCCCAGCCCCAGCCGTGGTTCCGGCCACCTCCACCCCATTGGAAGGGGGCTGGGAGGTGGCTGGAGCCAACAAGAAGAGGCGGAAGGCCGCCAAGAAGGCCGCCAAGAAGGCCAGGAAGGCCGCGGCCGCCGCGAAGACAGCGCCGGGGAAGCTCCGTGCCCCTCGTACCGCGGCCGTCGTCGTCACCCTGACGGCGGAGGCAGCGGGTAGGGGCATGGGGTATGCCGAGGTGTTGGCCAAAGTTAAGGCCAACGTAGACCTCAAGGCCCTCGAGATCCCGGGTGTCCGGTGCAAGAGCACACGGACGGGAGCCCGGCTTCTTGAGGTCCCTGGCGCCGCCAGTGGCCCCAAGGCCGACGCCCTAGCGGCTCGGCTGAGGGAGTCGCTGGACGCAGCCGACGTCCGGGTGTCCAGGCCCATTAAATGCGCAGAAGTGCGCATTACGGGCCTGGACGACTCCGTCACTGCAGAAGAGCTCAGGCTCGCCGTGGCGGAGGCCGGGGACTGCTCCCCGGACACAGTAAAGGCCGGAGCTATACGCTTCGGCCGCGGTGGACAGGGGGCAGCAGTTGTCGGCTGCCCTATCGCGGCGGCCCAAAAGGTCGCAGACGGGCGGAGCCTCCTGGTGGGAGGCTTCCTGAGGGCGCAGGCACGGCTCCTGCAGGCCCGACCGGCCAGGTGCTTCAGGTGCCTGTCGGTGGGCCATGTGGGGGTGCACTGCACGGCGGAAGTGACGGCGGGTGACCGTTGCTTCCGCTGTGGCCAACCCGGTCACAAGGCCTTGCGATGCCCCGCTGCACTGCTTTAGGTGTGCAGCGGGAGGCAAGCCGGCCGACCACAGGGTTGGCAGCAAGGCCTGCGCCGGAGGGGAGCCGAAGCCGGGAGGCCGGCTTTCCCCCTCCAGTTCACAGCGGGATGCGGAGATGGGGGTTCCATAATGGATCCTCAACTCCGCATCCTGCAGGTGAACGTTGGCCACGGTGCCCATGCTCAGGATCTTCTGCGCCAGAGCATGGCACAGTGGGCCATAAATGTCGCCGCTGTCGCCGACCCATACACCCACCGGTTCCTCGGGCCTACCTGGGAAACCGCGCTGGATGGGTCGGCGGCACTGGTGCACAACCCTGCCGCCGGCAGCCCCCCTCTTGCCGTCGTTGCAAGGGGACCCGGCTGCGTGGCGGCGGCGGTTGGGGATATAGCGGTCGTGGCCGCTTATATCACGCCGAACCGAGACCAAGCTGCATATGAGCAGTGGCTCCGTCAGCTGGCCGTCGTCGTCAATGCCTGCCAGCCCCGTCCGGTCCTTGTGCTCGGGGACTTCAACGCCTGGTCGTATGCCTGGGGTTCCCGACACGAAAGGGGCGCGACGGGGCATAGAGGCAGGGCACTGGTGGACTGGGCCGCACGACTCGGCCTAGTCCTCCTAAATCGGGGAGCCGTGGACACGTTCGTGACCTCGAGGGGTAGCTCCATCGTGGACCTATCGTTCGCGAGCCCCTCGTTGGCGCGACGTGTTCAGGGCTGGCGGGCCGTTTTGGGGGAGGACACAAGTTCGGATCACCGATACATTCGGTTTGACGTGTCCCCCCCTGCGAGCGACGCGCCGGCTGCACCGGCTCCACCCGAGCCACGTTGGGCGCTTAAGCGACTTGATCGGGAGCTCCTCCTGGAAGCCGCCATCGTACAGGCCTGGGCCCCTGCGCCGGACAGGCCTGTCAGCATAGACGATGAGGCGGAGTGGTTCCGGGAGGCCATGACCCGTGTCTGTGACGCGGCGATGCCTAGGGCTCCGCCCTATAATCCGAGGGGTCAGGTCTACTGGTAGTCGTCGGAGATCGCGCAGCTCAGACGGGGCTGCGTGATCACGCACCGCCGGTGGGCCCGATTCCGTAGGAGGCGTCGCCGCCCCGCAGATGCGGAGGCCCGAGAGGCGGAGTTGTACGAGGGATACAGGGAGGCCAGACGAGCCCTCCGAGCGGAGATAAGGCGTTCCAAACGGGACGCCTTCCGCGAGCTGCTGGAGACGCTGGAGCGGGACCCTTGGGGGCGGCCCTACCGGATGGTGAGGGGCAAGCTGCGCCCCAAGGCCCCGCCGTTAACCCGGTGTCTCCAGCCGGATCTGCTCGGAGGAGTTGTTGGCTCCCTGTTCCCAGCGCGGGCGGTGGAACATGTTCCACCGCGGATGACTCCGCCTCGGTTGCGCATGGCGCCCGACGTGGAAGACGACGACGTGCCCGAGGTCACTTGGGTAGAACTAGAGCTGGCGGTGAGAAGGCTAAGAGCCAAACACACCGCCCCGGGACCCGACGGCATTCCAGGCCGAGCGTGGGTCCTAGCTCTAGTCGACGACGCTCTCGAGCCCCGACTGAGAGGGCTTCTCAGCGCATGTTTGGAGCGGGGCCAGTTTCCGAAATTGTGGAAGACGGGGAAACTGGTTCTCATCCGAAAGGAGGGGCGCCCGGCGGACTCGCCGTCCGCCTACCGGCCCATAGTGTTGCTCGACGAGGTGTGCAAGCTCTTTGAAAGAGTAATTGCGAAGCGCCTCGTCGAGCACCTCTCAAGAGTGGGGCCGGACCTGGCGGATGGCCAATATGGCTTCCGCCAGAGGCGCTCCACCGTGGATGCCATCATGCGCGTGAGGGCTCTGGCGGAGGATGCAGTAGCCCGGGGTGAGGTGATGTTGGCGGTGTCCCTGGACATCGCCAACGCGTTCAACACCTTGCCCTGGAGTTGCATTAGGGAGGCGCTCGTGTATCACGAAGTGCCTCTCTACCTCCGCCGCATAGTCGGGGCGTATTTGACGGAGAGAGCCGTCATCTACCCAACCGTGACCGGTCTCGGTCGGCGTGAAATGTCGTGCGGTGTTCCACAGGGATCGGTCCTGGGGCCGCTCCTGTGGAACATCGGATACGACTGGGTGCTTCGCGGTGAGCTCGTAGGCGGTGCCGCCGTCACGTGCTACGCGGACGACACGCTCGTGACGGCGTGCGGGGCGACGTACCGCGAAGCGACCCGAAAGGCCACGACCGCGGTTGCCCAAGTCGTTAGGCGGATCCGGCGGCTGGGTCTCGAGGTGGCCCTGCACAAAACCGAGGCCCTGTTCTTCCATGGGCCTCGGAGCAAGCCACCCGAGGGATCCAGTCTCATCGTGGGAGGAAATCGCATCGGCATCAAGCCCCAAATGAAATATTTGGGGCTCGTGCTCGACGGCCGATGGGACTTCGGAGAGCACATCCGAAGTCTGGCCCCCAAATTGAAGGGCACAGCTCTTGCTCTGGCTCGGCTGTTGCCCAACATGAGGGGGCCCGATGACTCCTGCAGGAGACTCTACGCGGGGATTGTGCGGTCCATGGCCCTGTATGGGTGCCCAATATGGGCGGAGGCCCTGAGGACCGGAACTGTGCGGATGCTGCGCGCTCCGCAGCGAGTTCTGGCCATCAGGGTCATCCGAGGGTACCGCACGATCTCCTTCGAAGCGGCGAGTCTCCTTGTCGGAACTCCGCCATGGGACCTGGAAGCGAGAGCCCTTTCGCAACTGTACCAGTGGCGAAAGGAGGCGCGGGAGCAGGGATGGAACCCCGAGCCTCGAGAAATCGAGGCCGTGCAGTCCCAGCTCCGCCAGGCCATCGTGGTGGAGTGGAAGGAACGACTTGGGCAACCAAGCGCAGGGCACGCCGCAATAGCGGCGGTAAGGCCCATCATGGAGGATTGGCTGGAGAGGCGACACGGAAGCCTCTCCTACCGACTGACGCAGGTGATCTCAGGGAAGGGGTGCTTCGGGGACCACCTGCATCGGATCAGGAAGGAGCCAACGCCTGAGTGTCATCACTGCGACGCGAGCGAGGACTCAGGGCTGCACACGCTGGCGGACTGCCCGGCGTGGGAGGCGCCGAGGCGTGACCTCGTGGCAGCCATCGGGGTGGGAGTCCTCTCGCTCGGCAGCATGATTGCGGCAATGGTGCGGAGCGCGAGCGCGTGGGCCGCCGCCGCCTCCTACTGCGAGCATGTAATGCTCGCGAAGGAGGTGGCGGAGCGCGCCCGGGAGAGACTTAGAACTCTCCCGGTCCGCCGAGCCCGCAACTTGCTCGCCGCGCGTCGCAGGCAACTCAGGCGCCGGAGGTCGCTTAACGACCTCCGTCCTCCATGAGCGCAGGCCTGGGGGTGGCGGGTGAGGCCACCTGTCACCCCAGCAGAAGCAGGCCGGGACGGTGGGGCGACTAGCGCCCCTCCCCCAAACCGGGGCAAGACGGGGACACCGTGGTTCCCAAACCCGAGGGGGCCATCTCGAAACCGGAGATGGCCCAGGGTCAGTCGGGGTGCGAGGGATATGCTCTATGGGCAACCTTACACCCCGGCGTCTGTGGACCCGAGACGGCGTGCGGTTTTAGTCGGTTCAAGCCCGACATAACCGCCCCCGCTGGCACGCGGGGGGGTATCCGAAGGGATTTCCGCACGAAAAAAAAAAAAAGGTAGATTTCGATGAAATCGATCTACCTTTTTTTTTTTTTTTTTTTTTTCGTGCGGAAATCCCTTCGGATACCCCCCCGCGTGCCAGCGGGGGCGGTTATGTCGGGCTTGAACCGACTAAAACCGCACGCCGTCTCGGGTCCACAGACGCCGGGGTGTAAGGTTGCCCATAGAGCATATCCCTCGCACCCCGACTGACCCTGGGCCATCTCCGGTTTCGAGATGGCCCCCTCGGGTTTGGGAACCACGGTGTCCCCGTCTTGCCCCGGTTTGGGGGAGGGGCGCTAGTCGCCCCACCGTCCCGGCCTGCTTCTGCTGGGGTGACAGGTGGCCTCACCCGCCACCCCCAGGCCTGCGCTCATGGAGGACGGAGGTCGTTAAGCGACCTCCGGCGCCTGAGTTGCCTGCGACGCGCGGCGAGCAAGTTGCGGGCTCGGCGGACCGGGAGAGTTCTAAGTCTCTCCCGGGCGCGCTCCGCCACCTCCTTCGCGAGCATTACATGCTCGCAGTAGGAGGCGGCGGCGGCCCACGCGCTCGCGCTCCGCACCATTGCCGCAATCATGCTGCCGAGCGAGAGGACTCCCACCCCGATGGCTGCCACGAGGTCACGCCTCGGCGCCTCCCACGCCGGGCAGTCCGCCAGCGTGTGCAGCCCTGAGTCCTCGTTCGCGTCGCAGTGATGACACTCAGGCGTTGGCTCCTTCCTGATCCGATGCAGGTGGTCCCCGAAGCACCCCTTCCCTGAGATCACCTGCGTCAGTCGGTAGGAGAGGCTTCCGTGTCGCCTCTCCAGCCAATCCTCCATGATGGGCCTTACCGCCGCTATTGCGGCGTGCCCTGCGCTTGGTTGCCCAAGTCGTTCCATCCACTCCACCACGATGGCCTGGCGGAGCTGGGACTACACGGCCTCGATTTCTCGAGGCTCGGGGTTCCATCCCTGCTCCCGCGCCTCCTTTCGCCACTGGTACAGTTGCGAAAGAGCTCTCGCTTCCAGGTCCCATGGCGGAGTTCCGGCAAGGAGACTCGCCGCCTCGAAGGAGATCGTGCGGTACCCTCGGATGACCCTGATGGCCAGAACTCGCTGCGGAGCGCGCAGCATCTGCACAGTTCTGGTCCTCAGGGCCTCCGCCCATATTGGGCACCCATACAGGGCCATGGACCGCACGATCCCCGCGTAGACTCTCCTGCAGGAGTCATCGGGCCCCCTCATGTTGGGCAACAGCCGAGCCAGAGCAAGAGCTGTGCCCTTCAATTTGGGGGCCAGACTTCGGATGTGCTCTCCGAAGTCCCATCGGCCGTCGAGCACGAGCCCCAAATATTTCATTTGGGGCTTGATGCCGATGCGATTTCCTCCCACGATGAGACTGGATCCCTCGGGTGGCTTGCTCCGAGGCCCATGGAAGAACAGGGCCTCGGTTTTATGCAGGGCCACCTGAGACCCAGCCGCCGGATCCGCCTAACGACTTGGGCAACCGCGGTCGTGGCCTTTCGGGTCGCTTCGCGGTACGTCGCCCCGCACGCCGTCACGAGCGTGTCGTCCGCGTAGCACGTGACGGCGGCACCGCCTCATCGAAATCTACCTAAAAAGGCAGAGACAACAGCCCGCTATCTACTTGTCTTTACACTCTTTACACATTTCAAAAGCTTTCATGCACGCCCGCCGGTTTCGAATAATTTTTCTAGTATGAAACATTTCTATAAGCTAGTTGTTATGCAGAAAAACACATAGGTGTTCTGTATAACAACTTGACTTATATTATATCTAGGTGATACACATGTTTCATTATGGGGTATGATATTGAGAGGAACGTTATACGGAGACTGATTGTTAAGCAATAGATCTGAGTATGTGCACACTGGTCTTATACAAAGGGAATACTGAATGGTTCATCACAGAGGGACTGGAGAGCGCATTCACGGCGCACTTTATAGAATGTGTGTGACTCCGGGACGTCAGCGGTTCTTTGGTTGCAACTGAAGACGGTTGCACTATTCTATTACAGAGTGCAATTCTGAGACAAGCATTTACAGTCTAATTTATCTAATTTCTTTGTGCAGTCGACTAGTGGCTGTTTATTTTGTAGTAGCTTCAACATTAGTACGAAAGATTTTCTGCATTTATTGTACACATTATTTCATAGACCAGAGTTTAAACACGGACAGAAAGATAACAAATAACAATGCGACAAATGAATTACAGTGTTGAAATCTCAGAAACACGAGAAATCTCTTCTAAAAATGAAACCTACCTAGATTGATTTATTGCCCCCAAAACCCCCTGTATACTAAATTTCATGAACGTCGTTCGAGCCGTTTCGAGATTCAGATTATAAATAGATACGGGTCACGTTAATGTAGTTATTTTATTAAGTTAGCCTTTATATCGCAAGTTGTTTATCGAACTACTCTATTGAAGATAACTAAAAAAATATTACAGCAATTATAGTAAACATCATAATAACCGATTAAACTGTGGAATATTGACAAGCCTCTCAATGGGTAGTCGTATAACGCAGATCAGGGTTTCTCAGTTGGCCACGCCTACCACACAGGCGAACACCTTTGATCGTAGGCGGAAGATAATATAACACACAAATAAATCCATTTGACACATGGTTTTCCCAAGACACACTGTTTTAAGTGATGCAACAAAAGGCATAATCCTCAAATAAAAGCGTATATTTTCGATAATTTATTGAAGTTAAACCAAAAAATTTATTATAAGTACCTTTTTCTCGTGCGGAAATACCCCCCCCCCCCCCGCACGCCGTCTGTTATTATAAATATTAGAAATAAAAAGTAATGTTCTGTGTTCTTCGAATCACATTATTATACGAACGTTTGGTTTGTGTGTGTGTATTGAATCATCGTTTGTTTGGAATCCTATACCTTATGATGCTTGTTTTAAATACTTAGTCTGGCCATAAATACTGTTACAATTAAAAATAAACAAAATATTACATTTGAATTTGGAATCTGTCATTTTTATATGATTGTTCATTGTGTTTTCTCATTTTGGCGCAAATACATTTTAATATATTTTGCGATATTAAAATGGAGTGGGGTGATAAAGAGAACCGAATCGCTGTGATTGTATTACGCAAAGTAGATGTGGAGCCAAATGCAATTTTTTAAACTCTCCATACGCTTGGTATTAGTAAAATGTTTGTGTACCGGGCTATTAATAGTTACAACGAGACCTCCTCTGTTTGTGACATAAAAATATCTGGCCGTAAACGTAGTGTTCGTACGAAAAAGGTGGTCAAAGCAGTAAGGGACAGAATTCGAAGAAATCCTGTCCGAAAGCAAAAGATTTTATCTCGGGAGATGACGATAGCACCTAGAACCATGTCGCGTATTTTAAAAGATGACTTAGGACTTGCGGCCTATAAGAGACGCACCGGTCATTTCTAAACTGATCATTTAAAAAAGAATAGGGTAGTAAAATCAAAACAACTTCTGAAGCGGTACACAAAGGGAGGTCACAAAAATAAATTGTTTACGGATGAGATTTTTTTTACAATTGAGCAACATTTTAACAAACAAAATGATCGTATTTATGCTCACAGCTCTAAGGAAGCTTCCCAATTAGTCGACAGAGTGCAACGTGGGCATTATCTGACTTCAGTGATGGTTTGGTGGGGTATTAGCTATGAAGGAGTGACTGAGGCATACTTTTGTGAAAAAGGTATCAAAACATCCGCAGAAGTGTATCAAGATACCATTCTTGAGAAAGTAGTTAAAGCCCTTAACAACAACATGTTCAATAAACAAGAATGGTCCTTCCAGCAAGACTCGGCGCCGGGTCATAAAGATCGGTCTACGCAGTCTTGATTGGAAACGAACGTATCAGACTTCATCAGAGCTGAAGACTGGCCGTCATCTATTAATCCGCTGGATTATGATTTATGGTCAGTTTTAGAGAGTACGCCTTGCTCTAATCGCCAAGATAATTTGGAGTCCCTAAAACAAGCCATACGATTGGCAGTGAAGAATTTTCCCATGGAAAGAGTGCGTGCTTCTATTGATAACTGGCCTCAACGTTTAAAGGACTGTATTGCAGCCAATGGAGACCACTTCGAATAAGCATTTTATATTTTAAATTGTTTTATATTTATGTATTAAACTAACACACTGTAAAAGTAATGAATGTTATTTGCAATAGAATTTGCAATACAGTATTTATGGCAAGATTAGGTATATCTATCAAGTCTTCTCAGAATCAATTTAAATTACTTATTTAACATTCTATATTAGCCTGCCATCTGACTATGTAAATCAACAGTCATTTTGGCCGTTGCATGAATGGGCCGACTCGACCGGGGCAGCACCACCCTCTCACAGAATATCGACGCCAAGTAACAGTATTTGAACTGTTGCGTTCCGTTTGGTGAGTGAGAGTGCCGGAGTGCCATCCCCTCCCAAACTCCTTTCCCATCCCCTTTCCTTTACAAGGTCGGCAACGCGAGTGTGACGCCACTGGTGTTCCACACGTCCATAGGCCGCGGTAAGCGCTTCCTATCAGGTGGGCCGTGTGCTTGTCTGCCACCTTAGTGATATAAAAAAAAATCTAGCAAAGAGCCTAGTAGCGTATGTCATAAAAAATGAATTTTCTAATTATTAAAGCCGCGATATCTCATGAATGGTGAGTCGTAAGAGAAAAGGTGACTGGACTATTTTTGTAGAAAATTGTATGATCAACAACTTTGTCTCACCTATTTTCACGATAAAACTTACCCTTTTCGAGAAAAATGGAAATACCTTAATTCTGACATTTTTTTTGCAGAAGTAGGATCGAAGGGAATTTCTGATATTTTATTTATAATGATGTTATCTATTTTATATTAAGTTATGACTCTTAGGAATAACTCGCATAGAGCTGAAAATTGGTAAAGACGTTAAATACACATGACTTATTTATGTCTATTTTGACAGGACTATATACAGACTTACTATTTCTTCATCCTAATAGCAATATAATCTCATAATTATATCAATTGTTTGTTGCCTTATGGTAAACGATCTCAGCTGCGCTATGGAGATTTCAATGTTTGAAGGTGCGAAAAAAAAAACGATTAATGATATATTTTTAGGGTTCCGCACCTTAACAAGGAAAAAACGGAGCCCTTATTGGGTTACTTCGTTGTCCGTCTGTCTATCTATCAAGACCTTTTCCTCGTGAACGCGTAGAGGCATCAAGTTGAAATTTATACCAAATACTCAGGTCTGTAACACCTTGAAACTGTGCAAAAATCCAACTTCTAGGTTACCACAATCAAAATGTATAGCCATGTAGCAAATTTCACTAAATGCAAGGGCATTAAACCCTCTATTTTGAAAAAAGTAGTCTTATAGCACAAGTAAAGAAAAAAGTCCGAAACCCGTAAATATGTAGTTACCCACATTACAAACAAAATATCTGTATGTCTGTCTGTCAAGCTTAGAAGCTCTACAGCAACGTTAAGTTCTCCACTCAATCCAGTTTTATACGGAACCCTCAGTGCGCGAATCTGACACGCACTTGACCGGTTTTAATGTTCATATGTACACTGTAGTACCTTTTTTTTCGTGCGGAAATCCCCTCGGATACCTCCCCGCCGGCCAGCGGGGGCCGATATCATCGCGCCCGTGGGCCGGCGCGGCGGGGGGGCTTAAACCGACTAAAACCGCTAGTGCGAACTTAGTTATAGTATATACATATTATTAACTGTTCACTATGATATGCCTATGGGTTTGGCGTTCACGGGCTCTTATGCTTAGTTCGACTAGTCCGTTCTCACCAGAATAGTAGCAGTCATCTGTTTTATAATGAACACCAAAAGACGTCACACATCTCACATTACTCATGAATCCACAGAACCATTTCAAATGTGAAAGTAATATATTAAGTAACAGACGAGTGATCGCGCCCTTTCCCACATCAATCATCATACAGATGTTACCACAATAGCCTTGTTAAATACGATGTCAACAAACCAATCACTTTATATTAATATGGGAATGTGTCCCTCACGATCGGTAGTGTAATTTTGGGATCTGTATACGACTTGCGCATTCAGCAGTGGTTGAAATAAAGTACGTAGTAAGTAGTATTTGCATTCGTTCTCTGTTATAAATAATAATATTCTGAGATATACAGCACAGTAGACCAAACTAAGCATAACTTGTAGGTACTATAAGCTCAAGAACACGGATTTACATACTTAGATACATCCATACTAATTTAAACTTAATATTATAGAGATAAAGTTTGTGAGGTTGTAAGGGGTATCTCAGAATTTCTGGAAATAAATTCTTTTACCAATAGTAAACCACTTTATTTGTGAGTGTCATAGCCTATAAATCATCACACTAATACCAAAAGGGGCAAAGCAGTAATCATAAATGTCAACAAATCCGATAGATTCCCAAACATTATTATGAACACTAATAAATTACGGGTATATAAGTTTAAAGAGTGCAATAACGAATTCTAAGATTATAAAAATGTATAATCTTAGAACGTTTAAAGATTCAGTCTTATATGATGCTGGTTCAAATTTATGTAACGTTTCCTCTACAAGGAAATTAAACTTCACGCGCAAACTCCTTGAGACATCCGCCTCGATATTCGTGCTCTTAACCCTGCTTCAGACGGTCTAATAATCTCGCACGAGCATAATGTTACGTGCTTATCGATCGCAGTTGGGCCGCACCTCGACAATTAACGAGCGCAAACATTGAATAGTTAAAACTTTACCTACGTTTCGTCATTAAGGCATAAACTGTAGGCGAATAATTTAACTACCAAATGAAACTTTGGCTCAGATTAAAGGCAAGTAGGAAAACTAAACCCGATGTGTACTTAGTGATGATATTGTTGAAAGTTTATGAGAACTTTACAGACTGGAACAAATTGATTTTTGAACGAATTTAAACACGATTAATTCATTTTGAGTTTTTTCGTTATTGGTTAAAATAGTTTTATTTAAATAAATAATAATAAATAAATATTCTACGACATTCTAGACAGCGCTTTCTAGTCCCAAAGTAAGCATAGTTTACTAGCTTGTGTTATGGGATCCAGAATGCGGATAAACATACTTATCTACTTATTTTTTTTGTAAATACATACATATTATACATAGAAACACCCAGACCAATGCAAATAGACATATTCATGCATACAAATATTTGCACTGAGCGGGAATCGAACCCGCGCCTCCTGTCGTAGCAGTCGAATGCACTACCGCTACGCCACAGAGGCCGTCGTAAATTTGTGTCATTCGCGTAAACTTCCGAAAATATTATTTCATTATTTACACTGTTCCTGAAATTTCTGCAGCTTTTTATGTAGAGACACAAAATAAATTGCCAAATCGTTAGAAATAGTTTTATTTCAATATGTCCTTATTTTTATTTTATTTTATTTAGGACACGTCAACTTGACTTCACCTCGCCTGATGGTAAGCTGAAGGTAAAGTCTCTGGAAAGAGGGTCACCATTACATACACGTACCATGTTAGCAATGGTTGCACTCAGCTTGACGGCCTCATCAGAAAAGGATTGTCGTCGCAGCACCGCATGACACCCACCGGTCCCACTAGTGCTGCAACCACAACCCCCCTGTCCGGCTATGCACTTGCTGACCCCTGAACGCAATCAAACCGAAATTTGATTACTATGGAGGGTTTTTCGCAATCGTGCACGGTGGTACCCACCCGGCCGAATTTTGTGACAAATTTGTGTCATCAAATTTCTACCACCAGTACCTTACTGACGTTATTCTGTAAACGAACTTTGATATTCAGTATTTATTAATGAAAAACTAGCATACAAATAAAAGCTTTTACAACATTTTGAACAATATTTAATTGGAAAACATTTAACACATTTACAATAAATTATTGTCCGAGAAAAAAATAATATACTTAATATAAAATTAGATGTCAATATAAATTCGATAAAAAAATGTCAAAATAGTTTTTTGATAATATTACTAAATTGCTTAAAGTCAACCTTAATGCGGTAATGAACTTTGATATATTATTTATATTATATTATATTATATTATTTAGCATCATATAATATGATCAGTAGTTGTTGAGACTGAAAAGCATACCCCAACTGAGTTGGGAAAAAGCTTGGAGGATTATGATAACGTAATTATGTTCACACTGTCTTATTATCTTTTCTTATTATTTGGCATCCGAGCGAAATAACAGTTCTTTTTGCGACTGTTGAGAATAGGTTGCAGGTGTCGATTTTTGGGCTGCTCGGTATAATCGAGTAATAAATCGGAAATACATTTTTGCCTTTCCCTTGGGGATATACAGGCATATATATATATATATATATATATATATACTTAACTGTAATATTACCAGGGCAATTTTACAAATACCTGTAAGATGTCGTTTATGAGAAGCTTCGCCATGTGTGAAGTAGAATCTTTCCATTTGGTCGAACTCCTAAAGGAAGGAAATGAGCCGCCGGTTCAATCTTTTATATCGCAAATACTGAACGCCGGGAAATTGTTCAATCATCACATTGAAAATTTAATAAGTATTATGTGTTATACTACTTACTTTCACGTGTATGTGGATTTATAAGGTGGCTTAAAAAGGCGCAGTAACAGTAGACGTAAGTATAATAATCTATATATTAATACGTGAAGACAAAACTTTCCCCTTCCTTTTTACGAATATTGCGCGGTCGGAGGAGTGTGAAGAAGTACAAAATGCTATTTTTTTTTCATTAAAATACATTAAATCAATAAAACCTTACCCACATTACCATGCATTAGTAACACACACAGTCATGATATTACGTACATACTACTCTGTGTAAAAAGTATCGGGAATATTTCAATAAAAAGACCCGCCTAAAAAAAGTCGTTCTAATTTTTTTACTGCATGTTGGTAGCACTGTACTGATTTAGCGCGCAAAATTTGAGCGGGATCTGTCATTCAATTTGTTTTAAACTACACTATTTGTTGGTCATAGTTTCGAATGATATTTCATGTGGTGAATCACTAAAAATGTTGCGAAATACCAACGGCGAATCGTGTATATCGAAAACCAGGGCTTATGAATGGTATAAGGCTTTTAAAGAAGGTCGAGAAGTAGTAGTAGACTTGCCTCGATCTGATAGACCTTCAACCGCTACGACCAAAGGAAACATCGACAGAATCAAGAAGCTAGTGCTCGAAAATTGACGTATGAGTCTGAGAGAGTTGGCTAGTGAGGTGAACATATCTTTTAAGTCCGTCCACAATATTCTCATTGACATTTTAGGCATGAAACGCGTCGCCGCTCGACTAGTTCCAAAAGAGCTCAATTTTGTTCAAAAAGCGCAGCGAAAGCATGTCGCTGAAGACATGGTTTCCCGAGCTTCTACGGATCCGACCTTTATGAAACGTATAATTACTGGCGACGAGACATGGGTTTATGAGTATGACATGCAAACAAGCCAACAGTCTTCAGAATGGCGTCTCGAAAACGAGCCGAAACCCAAAAAACCGCGGCAAGGTCGCTCCAAAATCAAGGTGATGCTGACAGTTTTTTTTTACTACCGTGGTGTGGTTCACTCCGAATTCCTTCCAGAGGGAGAAACAGTGAATAAATAATATTATATAGGCGTCATGAAGCGTTTGCGTGAGAGTATCCGCCGAAAACGTCCAGATTTGTGGCGACACAACTCATGGATGCTGCACCATGATAATGCACCATCACACACAGCCATTATAGTGAAAGAGTTTTTAGCGAAAAATTCAACAAAATTTCTCGACCAAGCACCGTATTCACCTGATATGGCTCCGTCTGACTTTTTTTATTTCCCAAGTTAAAATTACCACTTCGAGGAAAACGTTTTGAGTCGATAGAAGCCTTAAAAGAAAATTCGCTGAATGAGCTAAAGGCCATACCGCAAATAGCCTATGAAAAATGTATGGATGACTGGGTGAAGCGGTGGAGATGTTGTATTGCAAGCGATAGGGCCTACTTTGAAGGCGATAAAATAAATTTAGATGAATAATTTGTATTTTTTTGTTTTATTGACAAATTCCCGATACTTAGTATACAGTATGTATTTGTATAATGTTCACGTTTTCTTTTAAATTTTGTTAACGTTTATAACAAAATTTAAAAGAAATGCAATGAAGTTTTACTTTCTGACAAACTCAAAAAGAGGTCGAATTTCGAACATCTCACGGGGTCACTAGTCTCAAATAAACTTGTACAACAATAACATACAGTCATCATCAAGTATTGTCTGTCGAATAATCGTCTGTCGAAGTAGTGGTAATTCGAAGATGTGTGTAGTCTAATAATTGTCTGTCGAAGCAATGACTTGTCGATCTATGTGTTTTCGAAGTTCGCTACATGTCGAAGTATTGTACTGTCTAAATTCAGTCCGTAAGTGGCATCCGAGGCATTCAGCTCGGAGCCTGGGGTCCACTTACTCTTACTTTCAATTTTGCTTCTCTTGGCATTTATGGGAGCGACTGCCGTCTAAACTCCCATGCCCGAGAGGAAAGCCTGCACCAGTGCCTCGTTCGTTAATCAGCAGGTATATCGGCTAGCAGGTAAGATTCGCTTGGGCCCACAAGAGTCTTGTCAAAAGTCTCGGTACTATTAACATACAGTGTTAGGCTCATACAGAAACAATGACTTAAGCACAGAATGTTTATTTTTTTAATTGGTTCTATAACACTCATACAAGGTATCTCGTATCGTAGGGCTTAGTCTCTTCCCAGATAGAGTATTTAGGTAACCTAACTTAAACCATTTACTGAAAGAAGTGTAATGTTCATCAACCTTTGCATGTATTGTCTTTTATTCCTTTAATTGCCGACTTTCCAACCGTTCCTCTAAATACTACATTTCTTCAGTAAGTCTCGATATCCGTACGTTCTTCATCGAGAAACCTTGTTAGCATACCTTTTGTCAGTTACTATACCTATTAGTGTACTTCCATTTAAATGAGATTAAAGTAAAATAACGTCACTTTAACACCTCATATTCAGTGTCGACCTTAAGAATACCTTCCATGCGTTAGTCAAATGTATCCAATAAAAAATCTATAACCATAAATTCAGTTTAAAGAACGCCTTAGTATATGAAATATCACAGACATACATCTTAAAGTTTCTTATAGATACTGAAAATATTTTTAAAAGTTTTACACCCAATATTTTAAAGAACAGAAGCAGAAAAAAGCTTATAATATGACTTTAAATGGATTTTTAACATAAATGCAACCATAAATAGCTCAACTGTTTAACTTGAAAGAAAAAAGGTTGAAAAGATTGCTTTTGAAGTATAAAATACTTATAAGCAACTAATTAACATCAAACATCACCATGGGTATCAAAATTTAACATTAAAAGTACTTATGGCAAGACGTGGATAATGGAGAACATGAATCATCAATTTTCACATAACTGCACTACAATGAGCCAGAGGAATATTCTATCATATTACATTTACACTGAGCGGCAATCGAACCCGCGACCTCCGATGTAGCAGTTGAGAAATAAATGGAAATTTATACATAAATAGTTCGAAGACCAAAATCGCTGCCAGTTTATATTTTATCGTACATAAAGCGAGACGAAGCTGGCACCTGCAGTTTTAGGTCACTCGGACATGCGGCACCTGCGTCAGCCTCTTTGTTTTTGCTCCTGTCCCATTTATTACGTACGTAGGTGCAGCTACACGGTGGGATAAGTGCTTCGGAGTCAACCATAATTCCGCGGTAAAAGGTTTACGCTTAACAAGAATAAAATGTACTTTTGTGTTAAGTTAATGTGAAAATACGTGATACTAAAGAGAAATATATTTCTTTGGTTAAAGAGCTAGATTGTTTGAACATTAAAAAGATGTCACCAGGCTAATCGATAGGCTTAACTCGGTACACAATGCTCGATCGACTGGATTGAAATAATATTCCTTCACGATTGAATCGAAATGGAAAAGTCGACCTAGTTTATTTTTTTTCTCAGAACCTTATAAGCCGTAGCTATAATCGCTGCAATCGGTTCATAGGATTATTTTACATGCGAAACCGGGACATGTCAGCTAGTTCAAAATAAAAATGTGTACAATTAAGAAGACTCGATCAATGCCCAACAATTTCACCGTCATATGAATTACATTTGTTGCTAGTTTCAAGACAATTTACCTTTCCCCGGTGTAATATCGCAGTATGTTAAAGGGTCACTGTAGTAGGATGTTAGATAAAATAAGAACCATTAAAGAATGAGGAAAGCTAAAGTCTTCTAAAATAATCAAGCTTTTAATAACATTTACATACACACATACATACATACTCTTGATTACAGCGAATAACAATAGAAATTCCAAACGAAAATGTATGTGTCGAGTCGAGCAATAAGCCTGAGTTGAAAGCTCTCCCGCCCTAGTTTCGACGTCAAGTCAATACCAACTAGGACCCTTGCAAAGCTACAGTATAACTTCTTGTGTTTGCATTGTTAAATTCTTCTAGGTGTATATAACATAACACATAACTGACAAATATTGTCGCTGAAATGGTTTTTTACGTTGTGTACGAATGTTTAGAGGAATTTTAGGCCCGGTATTTACTAATGCGTAGATGAGGTTACAGGTAAGTTTTCCCAAAAGCCTGGTAAAGATGGGGTTAGTCGTATATGGCAACAAATATGGTAGATAAGAGAATAATGTATATAACTTCGATTTAGACTGGTGACATATCTTCTCTGCTCAAGACATCTGAAGTGGAAATCTTTTTTCATACCAGGACTCCAAGCCAATGACCCTACTGATGGTACGCATATATACAGAAATAGGCATTTCGAAGAGGATATGATGATAAAAATTCAGTAAAATATCATACAGATTCAATAAAAGGATGGTATTTTCCCACTCGAGATGACAGGACTAAAAAAATAGAGCTAGTCATATCAAAACTAGATAATTTAGATTACAAAAAAAAAAAAATCTTAACGAAGCTAAAGCACACTAAAGCGTAAATTCTTCTGAATTTTTTTGAACGCTTTAAGATTTTAAATCGAATTATGGCAAAACGCACGGAAGAGTAAACACACCATCGTAAAACGGTGTTCATAGCTGCTAACTTGACGGGCTATATACACTATACCGACCAAGGACACGTTTATTTTAGGTAAATCATTAAATTTATGAGTGATTCTTTATCAGCTCCACTTCAGCAGTGATCATAGATTGTGATGCTATATGAAAACCTTTGTCAACAATCCTTTGTGCTCGTAGGGTAATTGGGTTATTTATCTGTGTGTATTTTATTTTTATATAAAATATAAAAAGGAGCAACATTTAAAAAAATATTGGTGGTATCTGTTATGAAATTCTCTGTATGGGACATAACCACCCCCGCTGGCCGGCGGGGGGGTATCCGAAGGGATTTCCGCACGTTTAAAAAAGAAAAAGGCTTATAATTATATGCATGCATAAAAAGAAAAAAGTAAGTACTTACAAAAAAAACTATGATCCACATTGAAACAACTTGAATAACTTGAAATTCAACTTTCCAGAACCCGACGACATAACCGCCCCCGCTTACCGGCGGGGGGGGGGGGGTAACCGAAGGGATTTCCGCACGTAAAAAAAATTTTAAGAGTAAAAAGTATTTAGGACATAATGTGATCAATATTTCAGCCAGTTATTGTTCAACTCACTTCGACAGTAAAATTAAAGCGATAAAAAAAGACAGTCAGGATATCACCACTGAGAAGAGAAACAATATTTAAATTTAAGAAGTTCTCCCGGTAATTGAAAGTAAAGTAAATTATGATTTGAATATTTGATTTGTACCGCTTGGGCCAATTTGTGATCATCACACGATGTAATGAACCGTGCTCAATGTCACGACAAGATCGTTTATTGTGATGTATAAGATACTCGTCTATATAAGTTTGATGAGTTTACGTTACTACTGAGAACACGTAAAGGTAACAGTGAAGGTGAAGGAAGATAATAATAATATACAAAAGTATACGAAAGGACATTCAAGTTCATTTATAAACAAATATCGTAATCACCTTAAAAGCGTTCAGTCCCGATACCTCACCTAAGAGCCTCACGAGCCGCGCGCCAGCTGTTCCTTCCATGTGAAGTGGAGGAGAAAATATAAAAATAAAAATGATACCATCAAAAAATACCAACCTGCTGAAAGCTGATTCAGCTGTGCTCAAAACCACACAGTGTCCTCCCCGTGTGGTTTTAGTCGGTCCGATTCCGACACGATCCTTACAACCTTCGCATTTATAATATTCGTAGGAATTATCACATTAATTGTACACAATGACAACACATATATACGTAACTTATACAGTACTCGACGTGTCAGTCTCAAACTACTTGAAAAGCAATGGCAGTAATAAAATGAACATAAAGTGTTCTTAGAATGTCATGTTACTGTTACCATCTACTTCCCGTACCGTCCTCCATGGCAGACAGTAAGCTCATTTCGTCTAGAATTTTACGGCATTTTTAGCACGGCGTTAAACAACACCACGGTGTTCAAAGACAATTTTACTTCGTTTGTGCTCAGCGATTTCATGGATCACTACTCTTGGTGGCGATGTAAAAGGAGTTTAAATAATAAATGTGGATAAGACAAATCGATTAAAAAAAGAATTGTGCAACAAAAATTTATAAGTCATGTGATACGAAAAAAAAATTACAGAAAAGTGAATCAAATTATTTTTGTAATCGGTAGGTATAATGTATTGCGGTAAAATAGAACATAAGGGTCACCTCATGTCTTCCCATGGGTGTCGTACAAAGTGGCTAAGGGATAAGGGTGTTCTCCATCTGATAGTAAACATACACCCCAGGTAAAAGTGCCTGATAGACGGAAATAAGCTCACTTAGCTCACCCCCTATTAGCAGGATGTAAATAATACTGACGAAACGAGTAAACACGATTCTGCATATGTAATCAGAATATACATAATATTCAAAACAACCTTGCGCTAAAATAAGAACCATATTTTTCAAATTTTCAAAAAGTATCAAGTACCTTTTTTTTCGTGCGGAAATCCCTTCGGATGCCCCACGCCGGCCAGCGGGGGCGGTTATGTCGGGCTTGAACCGACTAAAACCGCACGCCGTCTCGGGTCTTCAGAGAGTAAGGTTGCCCATAGAGCATAACCCTCACACCATGTCAGTACAGGAATCATTATTATAATGAAATATTTTCCGATAAAAGCTTCTACATGATTAGTTCCCACTGGAGATAAAAGTTCCATAACACCTCGTACGGAACGGAGAACAAAAAGTGCACATATCAGTATGATTACATCGAGGTAATCCCGCAGGCGTCTTCCGTTAGGTTATACCTCAATATCGCGCAAGTACCGAGCTGTAAGTTCGCCCTGGAGACTCGTTTACACCACGATGACATCGTGTAGGAGACGAGAACGAGGTAAAAAATATATTTATAAGTAAGATGGCAAACAAGCGTGCGACCAACCAGATAGTAAGCGGTTACCATAGTCTATGAACGCTTCGAGGTGTTGAAAGAGTGGCGGTAATGTCATTTTGAATAAAAAAAAATAACGATTTTTAAACTTAATTATAAATAATAAGTATTGATACAGGCGCTACAGGTCTTTGAGTTTGATAAATCCGAGGACCTATGACCGGATTCTTATTCCTGAGACGGCTTTCCGGTGACCAAAAATAATTACAAAATACATTGTGCCGCCAGGTGTGATGGCCCTTTTCCGCCAAAGTTCTTTTTTTGCTCTTTTTGAATATTTGCGATTGGTCTACGACAACGACAATATACTATGTTGTAGATAAGCTCTTCACAAATATGAAATCATTTGAAAAATAATTGTTGGTTATTTAGAAACTTTTTTTGGCCTTTTTAAAACAATAGTTTTCTTTGTTTTTGCCTGCGTTACGCGAAAACTTATGAATCGATTTTATTAAAACTAAAATCGTCTTTTCCATTTTTATTTAATTTCAGACATTCCAGTTATCCTGTCTAAGTACTTAAATTTTGAAGAAATAATTTTTTTAAATTGAAATGACCATTTTTTTTTTTTTGGCGATTCCGATGTTTCCGCCAATTACTCAGACTATTTTGTTTCTATTTACCTTGTTGAACTGATTAGTAATATAAATCTACATGTAAACAATAATAAAATAGATGAATCGCTTCTATTGTAATTCTGTTCCTCACAAACACGTGGATGTTGGTAATAATAATTGTTTGAAGGTAAAAATTGGAATATCTCCAATTTGAGTCAATTTGAAGTGACGACGCTTCCAATAAACCGGCGTAGAGTATAACTGAGGTCCCAGGAAGTAATATTCGGGCGTTTCGAATAGTATGCATGGCACCCTGCCAACTGGTATGCGTAGGCATTACTTACGAACACACCAACAGTTGTTATAGCCAGTGGTGAAGCCAGTTTGCTTGTAGACACAGTAGTGCAGTGGCTCAAATACAAAAATTCTCGACACCGAAATTTATTATACTACCCTCTATTTACTCGCGGAACTTTATAGCTTCTTTATTTTATGCATTTATTTGGAATAGATATTGTTGTTTGTCTTGTCATAATGTAGGTAAATATGACAATTCTATAGGCATTCCGCGATGAAACCAGACATTTTCCAATTTGGATAACCAGAATAGGCGATGTAGAATAAACCAACTGTTTAGAGATTATAATTGAGAAGGGAAACCTACTACGCATCCTTGGTTTGTCGACCATCATAATCGCATCCCTTTTTTATCATTTTTACGCTTATGAAAAGTATAATTTGAACACATATTATTTGCTTCTGCGGTTTGTATTCAATTTGTTCAGAAAGTAAATCAATGTTGTATTTATGAGTTTCACTAAACTGATAAAAAATGGAAATCAGCATTGGTTTGAACTAGTTAGTTGTTTACCTGCCAAGGCTTTAACGACTACATAAACTAATTTAATTCTTTAGTTATAGTGTATTTTATAAACTGTTAAAATAAAGAAATGGGTTAGATCTGCTTATTAAGTCTATGCTAATATTATAAAGCTGGAAGGGTTTGTTTGTTTGGTTGAACGCGCTAATCTCAGGAACTTGTTCGAATAGAAAATATTGTTGTGTTAGATAAGTCCATTTATCGAGGAAGGTTAAAGACTACATATCATCAAGCTACTACCCAGGAGAGCGGAGCAGTAACCATAAAAATCAACAAATCGGGCAAATTTCCATACATTATCATTTGAACTAATAAATTACCGGCATGGCATGTTTGAGATAAATGGGTGCCACGAAAGCGAAATACGTCACGTTAAATAATATATAAACAATTATCATTTTTCCGCTAGCTAAATAATGATAAATACAAGTATTTGAAGTTGTACGACTTCTATTGTAATAAAACCATTCTTTGCCACAATACTGGTGATTATCAGAATCATTGCACACAGAGAGATTTCGAAGGTTCGAGGTAAATATTTCAAGTTCTTTTAATGGGTACGGATACTAGTCAGTTTCTCGTTAAACAGAGAAGCAGAAAAATTATGATAGAAGCGTTCAGCCATTTAGAACAGCTGGGCTATGTGGAGCGCATTGTAATGATAAGGTTAGAGAGCGAGCAGGCTCATAGTCTTTGAATTTTATCGGAGCGTAGGCATGAGCGCAAATTTCCGCTTGGTCCAACTCAAAATCCTGTATTTGTATATATTAAGATTACGATTGATTTGCTAATGTTTTTGATATGCCGACTCTGAAACAGCCGACCTGTTTTAGTTTAAGTCAAAATGGACACCATTTATATCCTCGATTAACAAGAATACAAAGGCCACTCTATTTTATTCTGTGGGTGTCATACAACTACAGGATAAGGCTGTTTTGCATCTGATAGTAACACACAGCCTATGATAAAATGTCCGGTTGACGGCAATAACCCCATTATTATCTGGGATCGACCCTTCAAGGGCAAACAGGCATGAGTTTATTTAATATAATGTCCTACTTTATAACGTAAAAAACATAAATAAAAGCTAGTAGGCTTTTTTTACGTGTGGAAACCCCCACGGTCTTCATCACCCCACCGGTGCCAGTGATAAGGTAGGTATTAACGACCTACGTCCTCCATGAGCGCAGGCCTGGGGGTGACAGGTGAGGCCGTCTGTCACCCCAGCAGAAGCAGGCCGGGACGGTGGGGCGACTAGCGCCCCTCCACCAAACCGGGGCAAGAAGGGGACACCGTTGTTCTCAATCCCGAGGGGGCCATCTCGAAACCGGAGATGGCCCAGGGTCAGTCGGGGTGCGAGGGATATGCTCTATGGGCAACCTTACACCCCGGCGTCTGTAGACCCGAGACGGCGTGCGGTTTTAGTCGGTTCAAGCCCGACATAACCGCCCCCGCTGGCACGCGGGGGGGTATCCGAAGGGATTTCCGCACGAAAAAAAAAAGGTATTTCGGAATCGAACCGACTAAAACCACACGGTGTCCTTCCCAAGCGCCCATTACCAGGCACCCCGGGTACGCCCTCGAAAGCATAACCCCAGGGAAAGCTAGTAGGTAATATAACATATAAGAACCAAAATAAAATTATAACGATATCAGTACACTAATCGAACAAATATTTCGATCAAACATGTGTGCAATGTGAAAGATTACCTTATTGGAAATTTGATACAAAATTTGATACCGATAGTACACAATAAGAGACACAGTACACACAACAGCACACAAACAGTACAGTTCAGTAAACAATACAAATGCACCAAACAACTAAAGTATTGCACAGTCCTCAAATGGTTATTGGAAATGCGGCTAGACAATGCTAACATATTGGTTTCCTAGTACGACATTACTTACAAGTATAATATGATTCCGAATCGATTTCACGAGTACGAGTACGAGTTAGAAACGATAAATTAGCAGTACAAGAGCTGAGAGGACAGATACTGTTTCAGGCAGTTCGGTGTTATTAGTAATTATGACTGCAAAGAAGCACATGACCCACAAATATAATATTTAATAACTTTTATATAAGAAAAGTTACACAATCACAAGCTTAGTTGTCTGACAACTTAGTTGTAGTAAATGTGAAATCATTTGTGTCATTTTAATAATATATAGCTTACACGAATATTATCTACCTATTTTTATCTCTTTTCTCTATATTATTTACCACGATTTATCGTGTTATTATATTATTTACACAAATTCCGATGTTTCGCTTGCTTATATCAAAATAACACATAATAAATCGCGATACAATCGATTAAAGTTCCTTCTAGGTATTTCAATTTTGGGGTGTGTGTTGGGTAACCTCCTCGAGTGTCGCTCCGATTCCGATCCCGCTGCAGTCCGGGGGGAACGGAATCTGAGCGGCCGGTACACCCTGGGCGGCGGTCAATGGCTTCCCCTTCACCCCTTCATAGGGTTGGCATTGATCGTCGGCCAATACCCAACGTGGCGGGAACACATCGCTCTCCGTACTCCTCTGCTTTCAGAGGAGACAGGATGAGCGATGCTGTTAGTGGTGAGATGGCCCAGGGTCAGCCGGGGTGCGAGGGGTATGCTCTATGGGTAACCTTACACCCCGGCGTCTGAAGACCCGAGACAGCGTGCGGTTTTAGTCGGTGCAAGCCCGACATAACCGCCCCCGCTGCCGGCGGGGGGGTATCCGAAGGGATTTCCGTATTTCAATTTTGAAAAGAGTAACTTAAAATTTAACTGCGTTACTTTACACCTAATTTAATTCAGCATAAATCCATTGAGCAGTGCAAGTTCTTCAAACAAACCGCTCATATAATAAGGTGTGTACCGTATTGCGACCACCTCACCGCATTGATTGGTACACAATGTGACGCTTGAGCCAATGGAGCGCAACACAAAGGGTGAAGTGACTTATCTGGGTTAGTGGTCTATGCCGTTTTATTGCCCACTTTTGCGCAAAACGAACGCAGGGACATTCAAGGTGAAAATTTATAGAATTTTGGTTTTTTTTGTGAAAGATGATTAATTTTAATATTTTTACGGGCTTTCCAAATCTATAAATGTATCAGTATAGGGTTAAGTTGTAGAGCAGTTAACAGGAGTAGGGGAATATAAGATTACGATATTATTACCATTTGAAATGTGTTCAACTTTGAACAAAATTGAACTTCCCGATTTTTTTTTGAAATTGATCAGAAATGTCCTCTTTGAGATTAGGATAGGCAGTTTCTGCATAGTGAAGAGTGCTAAGTGAAGCCGAGGCAATCTTGTTGATAACCAGAAGAAATTTAGCAACCTCAAGGAACCCGAAGAGAATTTACGAAGGAGGATTTACTCAGACTGAGCTATTGCAATTAGGAACAGTTTGATATATTTTCTTCGACTTACAAAACTTAATTAGGCTAAGTGAACGTTAATACATTTTGAGAAGACGAATCGGTCCTAATTCATAAACCAAACAATGGAAAATAAATAAATAGTATGTAACTATGTAACTGTCACTTCTCTTACTATAGTCAAAACTATTTTCAAACTATTATTTTTCGAATGCTGCATCATTGCACGTTGTGGCCCATGTTATGTAAATTGATCGAATAGAGATGTTTCCATGGTCGTCAGATTCTTACCAATAGTGCTTCATGTCATATGCATTGTATAATATAAACATTCAATTGAGACTTTAATTTTTTTTTATTCCCATAATAGGCCACAATATAAACATTTAAATTAACTCAAAAATTTTAACTTTTAGATTCCTTTTTAAATTTAAATTTAATTAATTAACTATTATGCATTATATATTATGAGTAAACGATATATGGAAATAAATGCGACATGCTCTTGCACTCCTTACATTAACACTACGCGTCAACACATGGTGACGTCACTTCTAGGCACGATTTTGTATGGGGCGTTTTTCGCCAGATCCCGTAATTGAATTTTCAAAATCAAATGTCTTTAAAAGTATTTTTCATAAGTATATTTCACTATTATCCCTATTCTTTTATATATTCAACACAATATATTAGCAAAATATACAGTTCAGTTTTTACCAACACAAGGTAAAGCCGCCTACAGTTTACGCCCCACAACCACACTACAAAAATACGAGTTTTACAGGAGAACTCGAATATTCTAACGGTGTACATAGGGCTGCCAGCCTTTTGAAATACGACGCTTATACATTACCTCCCCAGCTATACATAAATCAAAATGGCAACACTTCTAAACCCTACGACTAAAATTGTAAGGTTGAGCTTTTGCCCAGTAAATCATGGCTTAACCTGGGAGCCTTAGGACGAGAGGTTTGGGCGCCATAGAACGCGATTTATTATACGTACACACCGCAAAGGTTTAAGCGTTATAGAGCGCAACTTGAACAACACAAAAAGGGCATGCTGTTCCGACGGTGAATTTAGTTCTTGGACTTAATGTTGGATTTGCGGAGTAAGGATATATGGGCACGTGTACGTCTATAATTGAGCTGAGCTAAGCGAAGCTCTTTTACGTGGCTAAGCCGTTTGGTCGAGACTGTACTCCTCCGGAACCACAATACCGATCTTGACCAAATTTGCCATGGTGATAGTGTAGACACCGCTGAGTGTTTAGAGGGGTCAACTGTTCAAATACAATGTACCATTGAGGAATAATCATCGAAAAACAGTTTTTTTTTTTAATTTAGGAAACGTCAATTTGACTTCACCTCGCCTAATGGTAAGCTGAAAGTAAAGTCTCAGGAAAGAGGGTCACCATTACATACACGTACCATGTTAACAATGGTGTCACTCAGCTTGACGGCCTCATCAGAAGAGGATTGTCGTCGCAGCACCGCGTGACACCCACCGGTCCCACTAGTGCTGCGACCACAATCCCCCTGCCCGGCTATGCACTTGCTGACCCTTGAACGCAATCAAAATAGAAATTGGATTACTATGGAGGGTTTTTCGCAATCGTGCACGGTGGTACCTACCCGGCCGATTTTTGTGACAAATTTGTGTCATCAAATTTCTACCACCAGTCTCAGTCTTAGAACTTCTTAACAAAATAGAAGAATTAAACAAGGCCATCAAATTTTCTCGTGTGTCATTTTAGTTTGTTCTTTTGGCGGTTAAAAATGTTTGCATAATACTGAATTTAATAGATTTTCCATCTATGATTTCCTATACCTTAGCATCTTAGTAAGTTTCAAGAGCGCGCGGCCTTAGCTAAGCGCGCGACCGTACTAAGATGTCTTATTTTCAAGTAAGAGTCCTGCTCGCTCAGCTCCATTTATTTCAGTCGTACCCTGCACTGAATCTAGGCATTCAGTGAGAACTGATTTTAGATAGGACACGTCGATATGACTTCACTCCGCTAGTTGTTAAGAAGCTGTTAGCGAAATCTTAAGAATGAGGACCAACATTATAGATACCAACTATACTCCTCAGTTTGACAGTTTCGATAGATGCTATTTCATGCCTCAGCTACTTGCCGTAACCACTGATAGTGTAATCGAACAGTTGCTTGAATGGCAGCCCTAACAACCTCGGCTCTATTATGGAGTGTAAATGTTTAAAATTATTCAGCAAATGTTCGGTGCGTGTTCTCTCTCACTTAAGGGTCCAAAACCATGGATTTCTTCCAACAGAATGTTGTGATGGAATAATGTCTGCAGGGGCATTAGAAAACATTTATAGTAAGGTCAGGGATTAATTAACAATATTATAATAATTTGCAGATACGGTTGGCCGAAAAATTCCTTTAGCTCTATGGAATAAGAAAGATAAAGTACTATCATCAGCTTATCTATTGTGTATAAAGCAATATCTTTAGTAATTGATAATTTGAACTAGTAATCTCTTTAACCCCTCAAAGTATGTTCAATTCTTTGTATTGTACTGACTAGTATAGCATCATCATTTCTCAAGATTGTTGATTACAAAAATGCAGTACTTATGTCAACACTACTCATTTATATTACATACAATTCTTACTTAACTTCGGCACATATTAAATGCATTTTACCTATACTCTTCAAACTTTAACGTAACACTACTAGTTGAGTACAAATTGCTTCCAATTCATTATGTCAGAAATTGCACATACATGAAATTGCATTTGCGCAACCTGTCCACTGCGTCACGTTGACTTTGTGACAATTCTAATTTAGTTGGTTACGAATAATGTTATGAAATTAATCATTACCGACTCTAAAAATGCAAAATGTCTAAAATATTATAAGGGAAACTGCATCTTCTTAGAACTTCTTAACAAAATAGAAGAATTAAACAAGGCCATCAAATTTTCTCGTGTGTCATTTTAGTTTGTTCTTTTGGCGGTTAAAAATGTTTGCATAATACTGAATTTAATAGATTTTCCATCTATGATTTCTTATACCTTAGCATCTTAGTAATTGAAAAGAAAGAAGATGAACACACGGCCTAAGAAATACCTAGCTGTGCAGATTTACACGTACTGTGCCCCGCCCAGGTAACACTTTGTGCTTCTTTTTACTTTAATTGGTTCACGCCATCCTTTCTAAATGGGTCCTTACCTACGAACATGTAACTGTATAGTAATGATTGATATCTCACGAGACAGTTGTTGTGAGTGACAGAGACAGACAGCTGTCAAATTTATTAATTACGGGATCAAAAGACGTTGTTTAAGCCCGCCCCCAGGGTATTTGATATGTCCGTAACTGGCCGGTTCGGTTCTGAACGAAAACGTTTAAATGCGCTCTTCACAAGGCCAATGGCGTCTTTACAAGAATAAACCCGCATCCTAATTTTGTTTTATCAACACTACAAGGAATGTACAATGTCTGTTAAAACTCTATGGTACGAGGTATTTGTTTTCAAAAAAGTCGTTCTTAATTGTTATCTTAATATGGGAAATCTGAGAAGTAGGCAGCTGGCTATATGGGTCCACAAATATTCAACTACAGTGAAAATGTATACGTTTTTGTATCATAAAGAAAAGATTTAATAAATTATGAGTTACTGTAGAAAAGAGGCAAGGGGAAATACAGCATAACTCAAGAATAAACCTAATTAAGGTAAGGCGCAAATGAATTTCGAGTTGTTGTATGCAACTGAGTATGAAGTACATTCAGAACGCCTTACGTTACCAGAGATTTCGTAACGAAATGCAATTTAAAAGGAAAACGATGTCATTAACTTTTGGATGTTATGTTAGATCGTTTTGATAACGGTGTCATTTTGATAATGCCTTTTTTTTAAATTTCATACTGTAACTCCTACCGTCATTTACGCCAAAAATTAACGGGCCAAATGGCGTCTTCAATAAGGGCTATGTCCAGCAAAGGGCCGCAATAGGTTAACATAACATAACATAACTTCACGTATGTATCCCCGAAGGGGTAGGCAGAGGTGTATTACACACCCACGATTCGCCAGTTATGTTAAGGTCCCAATGTAATAGGGGGCGAGCCTATTGCCATCTACCGGGCACATTATTAGGTTAATTGATTACTAAAATCTAAAAACTCTCACGGCAATTTGGTTTTGACTATTACATTCATAATATATATTCTATTTTTTAAAAGCTTATACATTAAACTATTTTTAATTCTTTTCTGTTGATATCTTCTGAATGAGGAGTGAATTGTAAATAATTTTACAGCTCGTGAATCAAAATTGTATCATACATTTGCCATTATTGTCAAATAACGAGGTGACCGGGAGATATTAAGGATTATAATTATTCTACTCATAATAGAATCTTTAATGCTCTATAATTCCTTTATTGAAACTAGCAGTTCGAAACCCGAAGTAAGTAATCTTTTAACCGCAACCGTGACTAGGTATTTTATGACCAAGGCACATCCTAAACTTTCTACTTTAAAATGTTTCCAATAGTACTAATTACTGTACATCGTAGGTTAATTACTGTTAGAAACGCTTATTCCACTTAATTGCACGATAAATTAGAAGCGAAAAGCGGTTCGTTAGACAAAAACACGCGTTTGGGAGTTAATGAGGGGGCGCGAAAACGGATGCACTGTCGTTTACCTAAACAACGTGTATAATAAGAGCTTCTTGTTGTAAATATTCTATATGAACGTAGTTAAGGAGAAGTTATAGTGGTGGTAGGTAAATAAACGATACAATAACGTACTCGTATATGAAGAATATTTGCGGTGAAGTCTCGCGCACTAAACCGTAATTCCATTTCTGATATAAAGAAAATCTTCCCATCTATTTCCTACGGGAGTCTCGAGTTATTAGATATACGGTGTGTTTCTAGAAAAAGGAACGAACAATGCCTTGGGGCTTAGAACCAACCTAAATATCATGAATTATTGATATACGCGCTAAGATACACGTAAATCAGAGGTTGACCTTTTTAAGAGATGAAACTGGAAAAAGAAATTATAGCGTTTAGAAAATGTATAATATGTTGAAATTTTCAGTTTTTATGAATATACCTCGTATAAGACAAGACAATCCTATACACAAATCCTGCTATCTCCCTATAATGCATTGACCGGCAAATTCTGGAAAACTACTAGAGCAACAGCCGATTTCTAAGGAAGATTTAAGTTTGTGAAAACTGATCAGTGTAAAGGGTGTATTTCTTTTAAAAATACGGGGCATCCAACGAAAGAATAACAAATAGGGCTCGGCGGCTCCAAATTACCCGGGGAATCTACCGCACATCCTGATTCGGATCGTAAGCAATGGCCCCTGAAGCAGCACCACCAACTAACATTTGTGCGATACCAATCGTAACCGAATCGTGTGAATAAGATTAATTGGAATAGTCCAAAGAGGCCGACCGTGAAATTTCTCGCTGACTCTTGGGTTAAACGTGTAGATAACGTTGCCAAATTGTTGGAGCTCTGTACCGATATTGTGAAGCTATTTACGGGACGATATAATGTATCTAAGCGGCCATTTGCACTTGGACTATGCTACCTAAGGCAAATGTGTATTCCTAATAAAGCTAAAGTAAAGCGATTGCAAAATTAGAAACAAGAAATGCGTGACTAGGTACGTCTGTTTATCACATCTTATTGTATTCATTCAAATTATGAATGGTTACTACTTCTTGCCCGCGTCCTGGAATCTTCCCGATGTGTAATAACTGAAAATAAACTCGGAGTTCTGAACAGGGTGAGACGGTTTTTCACGCCGGAGCAGCGGTGTCTTTTGTACAAGACACAAATTCGCCCCTGCGTGGAATACTGCTCTCATCTCTGGGATGGCTCCGCAAAGTACTTATTAGACGCAATCGACAGATTGCAGCGGCGTGCCATCCGTATCATTGGGAGTCCTGAGATTACCAATAGCCTAGAACCTCTGCAGCTGCGTAGAGACATTGCCTCTCTGGCTGTATTTTACCGCCTCTACCACGGCGAGTGTTCTGAGGAGCTCTTTCAACTGATCCCACCTTCTCCATTTCGATCCGGAACAACACGTGCTGGACTGCGATGCCATCCGCACACGGTGGAAACCATACAGTCCCGAACTCAGCGGTTCGGTGCTTCCTTTCTTTGTCGCACGATAAAGAGCTGGAATGCTCTGCCAGCACACGTGTTTCCTTCTTCTTACAATCCCGGGTTCTTCAAGCGGGGCGTGAAAAAGCATCTTTTGAGGCCGTCAAGGTAGGGGCTACCATTTTTGGATCATCAGCATCTGGGATGGTGGCCCATATCTTCTGGACTTCACCCTAGCTTCTCACCATCCAGCGGGGTGCAGTCAATTGACGGAACAAATATGAAAAAAAAAAAATTTTAGGTAGTATCTACAAGTGATGTAAATAGTAAAACGTGATCGACATCGAATAACCATGACGCTACAGCCATCAGCATGAGGGAGGGGTTCTATATAGGGTGGGAACGTTAAGTGTGTTTATTGAAACTTTAAAATGATGTGTAATCTTCGCTTTGCATAACTTACCTACCTAAAAAGCTTAAAGTTCTGCAATATCTTTAAAAATGTCGAAATAAGCGACTGGACACACTTAACATTTGCACCCCTGTATAAGACCAAAATCCGCACTGAAAACTTGAAGTTGTTGCAATCTACAGGCAGTTTGAAAAACAAACCTAGCTTAACTAATTAAGATTGGAAACCGAAAACATATTAATCTGAACAGAGCGCTCAAACAGAAGTCAAATTTGAAACAACTGTGTGACGCCAAGACAATAAATCTGTTTGATGGTAACAAAGGGTACACTTAAGTAATGTTACTTAGTGTATGAGTTATATTAAAATTATTTCAAGCAGTGTCGAAAAGCGGTTTAGCTAATTCGCATGAGTTATAAAAGTTCACCTTAGAAAGCATTCTCATTGTTTATGCAAAACAAACTTTGTAACAGACAAAACCAGCGCTGCATAATCCGACGAGCATAAAATAAACAGAAAGCAACAATAACTTTTCGTTCCTATCAGATGAAAATTTCGCCTCCATGCTTTTATTTACGTAGCATGAAACTATACATAATTACTAAGTGTAGTGAATAATTACGTCTTTATTAATTTAGCAGCCATAATACAGTCAGGTACAGTTATACGTTCACTTGAGTACCGTTTGCCCGGAGGTCTGGAAACAACGAAGCTTAATAAAAACAAATGAGAAGTCAAACGTGACCTAGATAAAACATTATTGTTATCTAGCTTTAAGTTAGATTTCAAAATTGAGTGCATTGTTTATGACTATGTCCGGTGTAGTATAGACTTTGTATATTAGGACGAATTTCTATTTCTGTTCGTTGACGATTGACTATCCTATTCTATTTTTAAAGGTAAAGTGCACTAGAGAATGCTTTTCACTTTTGATTTAATTATGTCAAATAAGAGAGAATAACTAAGCACACTCTAGAGGGATCACAGTTTAAATGTTTTGTTAAGGGTTCTCAGCAAATTGGAACTAACAAGCATTTTAAATTGTAACTAAAAATTTAACTAGGACGGTTACCAGCTTCGCAATCAACCCAAACTTAAGCGTAGCGAGATTTGCCTATTCAACAATAGACGACTTTTCCATTGATTTGGTTTTTCCGTGATTATTCCTCGATGGTACGTCGGACATCAACTTTCGACCCATAGAGACACTCAGCACACTGTGCTTGATAACTGTGCCAAGTTTGGTCAAGATCGGTCGAGCCGTCTAGGAGGAGTATGGTTTCACGCGAAAACCCGATTTGTGGAGAAAGACGCTTCGCTCGCCTTCGGCTCGCTACGCTTAATTATATTTTTAGTTGAGCAAAAAATGGTTTTAGTTCGTTTTTGATTTTGTATTTTTATCCTGATTGTCATGATTTAAGGTGAATTTTTTATTCTGAAATTCCGTTACAGCCAGACACATAACTAAATAGTTAAAATGAAGGCAACGTTTAAAACGTGTTAAGCGGATATCAAATTAAAATATTAAACTTACTTAGGTACGAAAGAAACAAAATCGGCTTAGATACATTCCTTACCATTTATTTTTACGAGTAAAATCTGTCCGTGACCACAAGCTGTAAAATATTGAGGAAGTAAAAATAAAACCGGGTTAATATGCACTATTTTATTTTATTCAAATGCATACAATTTTTATTTTATTTCACAAATGAACTGATGACCTGAAGAAGCTAGATGTGATGAGAGTTGGACATCGGCAATACGTTACACAAGTCTTCTTTTTCAAATTGGTACTCACCCTAACTCCTCAACATCCAGCGAGGTGACCGAACATAAAAAAAATACTGTACCCATGTCCATTAGTGGACTGCGATGCTTAGATTACTTGATTTAGCAATAACATCCACATTAGCATGACACAGGCGATTATCTCTCACTGGGTAGTCTCTCCAGAACAGAAATAAAATCCCTTTCAACTAGGAAAAATTGCCGTAGAAGCAAAGACGCTACTTAAATTGCTGTAATTTATACTAATTTCAAACGAATGCGACCGTCAACGCGGTTGTAATTTATCCAGTAAATAGTAAACAGTTCCAGTAGACCATTTGGCATCTTACTGTTACAATCCAACAGGTTTAATGACTCTTATTTGCTGCTAATATTTGGTACAGTTACACAAGATCCGAAGGGATTTCCGCACGAAAAAAGGTAGTCATTCCATTTCTTATCAAATACTTGAGGTATATATATATACATACAAGTAGGTAAACAAACCTACATAGTTAAAAAAAATATGAATTGAACTGATTCCCCTGAAATTCGTTTAAAAATAGTTATATTCTTATCGCTTCAAATGACGTTCGTTTCTTGGGCGCTTTGCGCGCTACGAAACTTATCAGTCTAGTGAATCACAATATTTTTATAATATACTTTTTTAATTTCATAACTCATTATGAATAACTTTATTATGAGAATTTAAATCTCATTAATTAATACTTGTCCTCTTTGGGATTGACCCTACAATACTTAAGACAGTGATGGATTAATTCCACGTGCATTCCTACTAATGTAACTCCCCCACAAAACACCGAAAGACAAAAAACACTCAGGAATTTAAGATACAACTGGGCGAACTAACTATAAAAGAGATAAAGCGTGGTGCTGGAAAAAGATATTAAAAGTCCTATTCTAAATCCTAAGTGAGGTTTATTTGATTCCAATAATATGTGTGGCAGAAACGCCTGAACGCACGATAAGATAGTGGTAGAGACACTGAGCTATGCCATAGCTGTCACTTATATACGTATTCCTTGGAAATAAAAGGGATAAATCCTTGGACATTTGAAGAACCACGGCATTTTAAATGTTTTGAATGTACCAGCCACATCTGACGAGCAAACTTTTCACTTAGTAAGAGTGCTACAATATGAGTGTTGACATGGTCGTCGGATTGTTATCAAAAAATTAATTTTATTATGCACTATACACATATAAACGCAACATAGACTGAGATAAATGTGATATTCTCTTGTACTTCATACACTCGCGCTACGCGCTATTAAGCTATGACGTCACAAGATTTTGTATGGAACATTTTTGGGCGGCTCGAGAAATTGAATTTTGAAAATTAAATGTTTTTAAGACTATTGAAATAAGAATGTTATTCACTTTGACAGTTCATTATATTATAATAAAACATAAATTTTTGACAAAAATTTTGTTGTCAGCATCCCTATAGGGCATTACTTTTTATGGCAATACCTTAAGGTTTAACTTTGGCAGTTTCTCTCATCGGGGTACGGGGATTGTTAAAGCGAGGGTGTGTTGTGGGATTCCGTCTTCGATTAACTTTTTTTTACTAGATTATTTCCGCCATGTGACACGTAATTTATTAAGTTATCGTACTTAATACAAATTAGTTTCAATTTCCTTTGGAAAGTAAGGTATTTCTAGGTCTCGACAATGCGGCTATTATTATCTATGGTGGCTGATTTATTCGCAGTAATGCAGTCGTTCGGCTAGCTAGCTCTATTTTATTCGTATGTTATTACGCTAAGCGAAATTGTTCTCTTGTTTGTCAATATTTCCTCGTTTTTTTTTTTGTGGCTATTAGGGAGTTTTTAGTTGTATCTATACTACTAGAAATATTATAAAGAGGTAAAGTATGCGAGGTTTGCAGGGGGTTATCTCTGAATCTACTAAAACCGAATTTGAAAATTCTTTTACCAATAGAAAGCCACATTATTTGTGAGTGTCATAGGCTATATCATCACGCTACTACATAAACATAGTTGTATGCATGAATAATTCTATTTGCATTGGTCTGGGTGTTTCTATGACAAAAGATAATGTATCCAAGTATGTTTACCCGCATTATATAACCCATAACACAAGCTAGTTAAGCTATGCTTACATTCTATGTCTAGATAGCGCTGTGTAGTTTTTTTTTTATTTATAAGTTAATTGGCGTGCCTCCGTCGTCGTGCCCCGCGACGTAAAAATTACCACCAAAGGGACGTAAAAACTCATACCGCGTACCTTTTTTTTCGTGCGGAAATCCACTCGGATACCCCCCCCCCCCGCCGGCCAGCGGGGCAGTTATGTCGGGCTTGAACCGACTAAAACCGCACGCCGTCTCGGGTCTACAGGCGCCGGCGTGTAAGGTTGCCCATAGAGCATATCCCTCGCACCCCGAATGACCCTGGGCTGTCTCCGGTTTCGAGATGTCCCCCTGGGGTCATATTGCGTACCTAGAGTACATTGCCTCTGATTATACGTAGACATAAGTGAGTTGTATCAGTTACAAACATAAACAACTAGTGTCATAATTAAAGCTATTAGGCAGTTATGAACGTACGATACATGGAAGTATTACTAGTCTTCAATTAAAGATAATTTACTTGGTATCAGGTAGTTTCCATATTATATCTGTTTTTTACTTCTGTTATCGCGGACTTAAAATAAATAGATAATTCGAATGTAAATTATAGAATGACAAATGAATTACGAATGTACTAAATTAGCCATCTAAACTATACTTCCTTAGTTTGCCAAGTCTGTTCCACAATACCTTCGAATACTAAGTCAAGGTTCGCGGTTGCGATTACCGCACAGTGAAAATATTTATGTGCGTAAAGATGTATATTTTAATTATCTGGTTGTGTATGTATTTGAAAAAAAATAGGTAGGTATACATATTTATCAGCATTCTAGAACCGATATTACAAAATATGCTTAGGTTGGACCTGGATGGTGCTGTGTGATATTTATTAGAATATTTATTTAATATTATGTTAACCAATACTAGTTTTAGTCACGCCCACTTCCATAATCTCACGACACGAGCTCAAAAATTTTAATATTACAATTTGTTTACCTTTTTTGCGCGTTTTCTTGATACATTAGACGTAAATTGCACATTTTGTTAAACGAAAATTACCTCTCCTCGGTACGGGCGTCCATATATCTCATACGCAAATGTCTATGGAAAAGGGCGCTCAAGTGTATACGCAAACGTGTTAATGCATATTATTTCGTACGTGTACCAATATTTACATATATTGCTAACGACTTTCATGCAGTCAGCAACTTACTTTGTGTGTACTTATGTTGAAATTTAAAAAGTTCAAGCACTAAAAAGTAAAAAGTTTACCTCTCAACTTTCGCTACCGAATGTATACCACGCGATAGTTGCGAATCGGAATAAATATATATGTGTAATGTATGAAGGGTTGTATGGAATTCCGTCATTATCAAAGTGAAAAGCACGAAATTTCATATGGCTATCATATGAAATTTCGCTTCCGATACGAAATAAATCTACACCTATGTCAGCTTTTTCCAAAATCTTACCCTTAAAAGAGTTAATTAGCTGGTCAAAGTTTATTAGGAAGTCGTCACTTTTGAAGGAAGAAGCATGAAATTCAATATTGAAGCTGTTGAAATTTCGTGTTTGAATAGGTCCCTAAAAGGTTTGGACTCGGTAGTTGGCGCTGCAATCGGGTTATAGAACTTTTGATGAAATTTTTCAGTGCGAAACCACAACATCATGTTAGTACTTATTAGGTAAGGTTATCAAAGCTCCAAGTATGAGACCAGTGTTCCGAATACCTGTAGGCGGCAGTAACCGTTTACCATCATATGCTCATTGCTTACAGGCTTAGAAGTATAAAAATACATGCAGGAGAAGCTAATATCGACTCTCAAGGTACTTCTTCATGAACTAAGATAACTTTTGTATGTAGTTTAGTTTCAAAGCCTTTAGAGAAGTGAGCTCGTTCGCACTACAGGGAAAGCTAATACGTGGTCAAGTCGTTATTCTATACGAGCGAGCGCCTCAATGAAAGAATGAATGGCTGTTGTAGACCCGTTATAAAACCAGTGTCGATTTTATGATCTGTAAAGAGTTCAAGTGGGATTCACTTACTTAACGCGCTGTATAGCTTGTTGAATGATGTTTTGTAGCGATTGCTTTCATTGTATTAGTGTGCGTGCAATTAAGTCTAAGTTTGTGTAATTGCCTTGCTAACAAGAACTAAATAAGAGACACCAGTATGGTTTCTAATCCCACACTAAAAACTATATGAGAAATTTAGATACCTATGAAATCATATAAACCATACTCTAATAGTTATTTCTAGAAAACCTCGATACACAAATAGCTGTCTACAAAAAATTAAGACAAAATTACCCTAATATCGTTAGTGTTAGTTGTTTACGGTATCTATTTGTTTACATACATGCGATAACAGTCTGCCTGCCATACCAAAATAGCTGTTGTAAATATTTACGTTTACCTACCTTTGCTTCAGTCTCTCGATCAGAGGAATGTAGGACGTGCAACGATAAACAATAGCAGTGAGGAAATAACTAAAAATAGATACGATTTTGTTATTACAAACAAGGTGCTCAGTTCCTACGACAGACTACTGAGAGTTTACGGGAGTCCTGTATGGTATATCGGAGTAGCCTTGAAACCTTGAATTGAACGCTACAATATTGTCTACAGGAAGCATGGTTCGAAGAAAATACCATTATTTTGAAGCACCTATCATAGAAACATCATTATCAACTCGTGCTTTACTATCTGGGAATGAAATCCCAACAGAATACTTATAGAAAAGAACTAGTTCGCCGAAGCGTTTCAGGGTATATACGATCCGTACTGGGTAGTGCGTGTTTTTTTTTTATCAGCCCTCAGAGAATGATGACGATGTTTAAAATATCAATCAATTAGCGTATTGCAGTCCACTGCTGGACATAGGCCTCTCCCAATGTCCGCCATGCGCATCCAGTCTATCCCAGCTACCTTTTTCAGGTTGTCCGTCTATCTTGCTGGGGGACGTCCTACCTTCCGTTTGCCACTTCAGCTTGCTTATTCTGCGACCTCATGTCGAATTTTATCCTTCAAGAAACCCTAAGCATAGCTCGCACCATAGTCAGCTGCACGACTTTTAAGTCGTGGACTAGCCACACTGTCAATGTCCACGTTTCGGTACCGTAAGTCATGGTTGAACACCTTTGTTTTAGGACGGGGAGGCGACAACCCGACGTAGTTAGCCAAATGCTGTTCAACCTTATTGGTTCCTGTTGGTGACTTCTTTCTTTTAAAATATACCTTATTCAAAAATAAATAACAAATTAAAACTACAAACAAAATGACATATCTACCTAAGCCGGATACATCTAACGCCTACACAAGGATGATAAGGTTAATACTGAGCATCCTGAGTCATTCCGCATCATTATTATATTACTAAGCTTAACATTATAAATATTACTATGCATTTTATACTTTTTATGCATTATTTAACTACTGAGGTTAACGTGATCTATGAACATTTACAACACCAGAGGAAAATACGAAATTGACTAAACGAAAGGAAGTGAGGCTTTAGGAAAGCCATACACTAACAGATCTTCTTGGGGAGGGAGGTACAACTGGTGACTGACATCTCTGGGCTCTGATTATATTATGCAAGCGTTTTTATAGTCAAGGCAAGGGCATGTGGTTGTTTACCTACTTTTTAGCAATAAAAGTTAGATAAATATTTACCTATCTATCACACAGCACATACATAACACATAAAGGGTGAGGCATAATCAAAGTAAAATCCACACCCATTCGTCGCCTTATGCCTCATGCGGACACGATTTTGCTTTGCTATGGCATTTTTTTTTTCGTGCGGTAATCCCTTCGGATACCCTCCCCCCCCTCCGGCCAGCGGGGGCGGTTATGTCGGGCTTGAACCGACTAAAACCGCACGCCGTCTCGGGTCTTCAGACGCCGGGGTGTAAGGTTGCCCATAGAGCATGTCCCTCGCACCCCGACTGACCCTGGGCCATCTCCGGTTTCGAGATGGCCCCCTCGGGTTTGGAAACCATGGTGTTCCCGTCTTGTCCCGGTTTGGGGGAGGGGCGCTAGTCGCCCCACCGTCCCAGCCTGCTTCTGCTGGGGTGACAGGCGGCCTCACCTGCCATCCCGGGCCTGCGCTCATGGAGGACGGAGGTCGTTAAGCGACCTCCGGCGCCTGAGTCGCCTGCGACGCACGGCGAGCATGTTGCGGGCTCGGCGGGCCGGGAGATTTCTGAACCTCTCCCGGGCGCGCTCCGCCATCTCCTTCGCGAGCATTACATGCTCGCAGGAGGTGGCGGCGGCCCTCTTAGTATAATTCACGCCTAAGTTATCACAGATAGAATATGTTTAAGCAGTGCTTTATATTTATGTGTGTGTCTGTGTGTGTAGGTAGAGTGTAGCCGAGCGCGGAACGATGCTGTAAAAGCTTCAATTCAAAATAATTCCAAGATCCTGCACTTTATACTTTGCAAATCTTCACAAAAATTTAAGCTCTATTTCATCAACATACATATAAAATGACATCACAGTACAGTACATTGAAATACACATGTAAAATTTCAAAGGACTCGCTGCATTATAATTTAATGTGAAGCATAATTTAAAACCACCACTAGGCATGTTAGAGACGTGTCGCTCCAGTTATTCGTTCCACCTTCGCAATGATGCTTTAAACGAGTCTACATCGTACATGTGCATAAAAAAAGGAACAACCTACTTTTACCTGCCATTTCTCTCACACACCTCGTGCTGTACTGTGATCTGTTATTACTGTACACCAGGATCAACAGTAGTGACACATGAAATCACCGAGCATGATAATATTAAAAACAGGTGAAAATAAAATAATATTATAATCCACTGCCCTCCTACCCAGTATAAGATACTAGAGAAAAATAGACCTCCCTTTCAGAAGATGGAAGACATCATGGCATATGTAACTGCGACAAAAACGCCTAAAGGCAAGCTTGTCCAAGCTCATGACTTGGCAGAAAGTACAAGTCAGTGGCAAACTGTGTATCTATATAATATATGACCTATGTTCGTCAATAAATAATAATAAATAAATATTCTAGGGCATTCTACACAACGCTATCTAGACCCTTTTTTTAGACTAAAACCGGACACCGTCTCAGGTCTCAGACACCGGGGTGTAAGGTGGCCCAAAAGGCATTTCCCTCGCACCACGGCAACGCTATCTAGACCCAAAGTAAACTAGCTTGTGTTATGGGTTCTAAATGCGGATATACATACTTCCTTAGATTTTTTTTTTGTAAACACATAAATATTATACATAGAAGTACCCAGACCAATGCAAATAGATATATTCTACAAATATTTGCATTGAGCGGGAATAGAACCCGCGACCTCCGACGTAGCAGTCGAAAGTTCGACCGCCATGCTGCGGAGGTCGTGAAATATAATTACACGAAATATAAACGAATAAAATAGTCGATAACGAGCACTAAAATAATTCGTAGTATTGTTGTAAAATGGTAATTAACTTTAAACAAAACGAAAACAACTAACAATTTAAATTGGAGAATCAACACACGCTTTTATATTTTTCCAATGTAAAAATATTAACTGACATTCGGACGAGTGTTAAATTTCTACTGTTGGAACAATTTCGTCGTCGATGTAAAACATTTTTCGTCACCACTTTTGGGTCGCCAGGTTGGATTGTTAATGCAAAATTTTACACTATTAAAACTTTAGTTTAAACAGTAAATACAGTCAACATTTTGAAACTGAAATTGGCTTTATATAACAACTTCGTTTCTGTGAAGTACACTCTTGTGAACAGAGCGAATAATTTAGTGAGAGTTTGTAATTAAAGCCTTTACAAGACAAGCTTTGAGTGTATGTTTGTATTATTTCGTACTCATTTGACGTGGGTAGGTATCTAAATTTCATATACGATGTAAATGTTATTTCCTAATGGGCTAAAATAAACACCCCGAATTCTGAAGACCCGAGATCGGGTTGTAGTCGTTTCGAGTCCGACATAACTTTCGCTGCTGGCCGGCGTGGGGGTATCCGAGGGGATTTCTGCATGGAAAAAAGGATGCGACACATACTATAATTCTGTTTTTAAGAAAAAAAAAAAGAGAAAGATATTTATTCTATCTAACTATTAATATATCTATTAATATATAATAATTTATCTATTCTACTAAGACCATCTTTTCTCCAAAATTCAAACACTTGGTTTCTCACACATGTTTGGATATTAAAATAAAGACAATAGACATACAAGTAATATGCGGGCAGATGATGGATGCGGCAAGCTGAAGATAGGGCGCTATGGCGCTCATTAGGGGAGACCTATGTCCAGCAGTGGACTAATAGAGGTTGGTGATGATGATCATCATTATCACTGAAGGTACATAGGTGTAAAAATTATACACATGAGGGAAATAGATATGTTTAGGTTATGTAAGTACGAACAATTTGGGGTGCGACTGGTTGGATCACCTCCAAGTTTGGTGCACCCTGGGCAACGTGGGCGATGCATCATTGATTGCTCCTCTGGAGTAGCTGGCGTCAACGTCAACGGCCAAGAGTCTAACCAACCGGCCCTTTTCAGGGCCAGCTGACCCCATTGCACGAGGGGGTCGGGGTATGGCGGGCCTGCAAGGCCCGCGGGGGGGGGGGTCGCTCCAGGTACCCCTCTGCTCTTATCAGAGGGGACACTGCGAATGGCCCAGGGTCAGTCGGAGTGCGAGGAATATGCTCTATGGGTAACCTTACACCCCGGCGTCTGTAGACCCGATACGGCGTGCGGTTTTAGTCGGTTCAAGCCCGACATAACCGCCCCCGCTGTCCGGCGGGGGAGTATCCGCAGGGTTTTCCGCCCAAAAAATTAAAAGGTACGAACAATTTAGTTTATTCAATTTGATGAGATTTACTCTTGAACCATGTCCACGGGGAATCCGCCTTTTTAAATTTAATTTTCGCCAAGCAGCTGTTGTCTAGATCAGGTGGCAAACTATTGTATTTGGACACACTATGAATTTTCAACACCTTCGACCATAATAGTTGTTGCAGGTAGCGATTAAGTTTTCTATGTTGTGGACTACCGTATGGTATGTTGGACTTAAACTCATTTTTTGCGTACTGTTCTGATGTAATAGACAACACTCATGGACCGGCAGCATGTTACATTCTAGGAACACATTGTCGTAGTTACTGTTTTTGCAGCGTTCCTTAGTATTTTTATCTACTAAAAGTTTCATAAACCTAATTTGTATAGACTTCAATTTGTCCAAGTGGCTTTTAAAGGTGTTACCATAGCACGCTAGTCCATAAGAAAGTAGTGAGTCTACCAGCGCGTTGTACACCGTGTACAGAGTGGCTCTGTTGAGCAGATTACTTAGTCAATGAAAGTTAACTAAAACAGATCTGAGCTTATCACCTAAACAAGCTATATGCGATTTCCATGAGACAACATATTAGTAACCGAAATTACTAATATTCCCCCTAACACTTCCAGCTAAGCTAATTTTAAAATGAAGGTAGTTTTAAAAACCTTGGTAATACATATTATCGTATTAGAGACAAGTTTTGAGTGTATGTTTGTATTTCGTACTCATTTGACATGGGTAGGTATCTAAATTTCATATACGATGTTAATTAACATTAACATCGTTCTTTTTCATTTTCCTTCCTAATGGGCTAAAATAAACACCCCGACTTCTGAAGACCCGAGATCGGGTTGTAGTCGGTTTGAGTCCGACATAACTTTCCCCGCTGGCCGTCGTGGGGGTATCCGAGGGGATTTCCGCACGGAAAAAAAGGATGCGACCCATACTATAATTTTTTATACAGTGACTTCTACTAATAGGTAATCAGTTATCTTAGAAACATCTGCAAAGTTATTGTTTTGCCGCATTTTACATTTGCATCATTTTGTATTGAGTTCTTTGATATTTTAATAAATCTTTGTCTTACTATTGAAGTTATTTAAATTCTAAAACATGTTGGCTGATGACCAAGGGTAGTACTTTCTAAATGATATAAGTTTTACACTATATTTCATTTATAATTAATATATAATATAAATATATACATATTCTTTTAAATGTTAATCAAATCAGGTTTTCTCCAATTTCTGCACGAGGCTTTTACGAGACTTTAACAAGGAAGCTTGAGCATATTAAAAAACATATACTTACAAAAGCCTCTCGCGGAAACTTAAATGTGCAACGACGCTTGTACTATGAAAAAGTGGTAACGTTGAGGGAAAAATAACGATATCCTATAGGCGAAGTAGTCCTAGGTACTAATATTACGTAGAAAACAAATTATTCTGAAGGGAAATAATACCATGATTGCATACTGCTTGATAGAGAGTAAACCGTGCACATCACATTAAAAACCTGCTATATACCTATGTATAGTTAGATATAAAAAATACTAGTTACTCACTACATAATACTAGAAACTTCTAAAAGAAACTATTAAAAACCTTCGCAGTAATCTTTAAAAATAATAATCTTCGTTACTGGGACAAGGCTATTTTATAATGTGTTCCTTTAAGGTCAGTTTCTCCGGATTTTGCTTCAATAATAAACATATAATTTTGATCGTTTAAAGTAAAAAATATATATCTATTTATATATATATATATATATATATATATATATATATATATATATATATATATATATATATATCTATAGATACATATTTTTATATTATATTATAGATAGATATATATATATCGGAGCTCGGACAAGGCTCCGATGCAGGTTTTCCTCTCGGGGTTGAGAGGTCAGACGGCACTCGGCAGCCGATCTCATAATAGTTAAATCAAAAGGAGGAGAAAGGCTAAGCGGACCCCCGGGCTGCTCGTTTTCTACTCGGCCAACGTAAAGTTGAAAGAAAATAAAATGAGCGCTACATTTAATATGACACCATTTTAAGAGTTTTCTGTTTAACTTGTACGTGACGTCACAGAATGGTGCTTGTACAAATCCTTTCACGGCCGGGTAGGCGCCGGCGCACGAGCCGCCGCGACCGCCCTTCGTGAGCCATTTATGTCCACGCGTCGGAATTTTTAATATGACCGGAACAGGGAGTCGCGTCCGCCGTATGTGAATCACCCTAGTATTATACAGGACTGCACGTACGTTACCGATGTAAGTTACTTTTTAATGTCTGTTTGTGTTTGTTGATTTTAACATGATGGTGAGAATACGTGACTTTTAAAGTAAAAAAGCTAGTCAATATTTTTCTATTGAATACGATGGAGTTCTTCAAAAGAAATAAAGTTGCAATTCGTCTTGCAAGTTTCTATACGCTACCGATATCGGCATTCCTTAAAAATTACACTTCTAATTTGGGGAGTTGTGAAATAAACAGCGTTTGTGATACAGCCTACGCCCATTAGACATAAAAATAAATAATTAAAAAGTTTTAGTCGAAAAGCAATGTTTAATTTTATTTAATAATGTCCTCATCGAAGTGACTTTGTATGTTTTTTTGAGAATAAATTCTTTAAACTTACAAATACATTCTAAAAAAGTACTCAAGGGTTTTATTTCTCAGAATTTAAACGCATAAAATATACCTACATATTTTTCGTGGGCCGAGAACGATAAACAAGATTAAAATTACACAAGCGAAATGGGCAAGGCTCGGGCATAAATCTCTAAGGAAAGCTGGGGAGTTGAACGGCTAGTTTACAGCACAAATAAGGAATTACAACCACGAATTACAAACACTAGAAACAACAAAACACCAATACAGGTTTTCATTGTGAACACATAATGAAAAGGAGAATGATCACTACAGGATATTTATAAAACTCCGGCACAAAGGACACTGCGGAAATCAAGGCCGCATACCCAGGCTGGATTGTACAAGTGTTGTTGTGACAAGTGAAATATAGCCAATCATAAAGATTGCTTTCGTATTCGCTCGTAAAGGAAATGCTTTTAGACTATCGTAAACATGGATGTGATGGAGAACCTATCATTCACTTCTAAAGACTTACAACTCTTCACGCCTATATCTTAATTATGAAATTGGGTATAGGATTTTCCTCGCAAGATTGACTGAGGAACGCTATCATCTAAGAAGTACACGTTAATTGCAGGATTTTGTAGGGCTTCTGAAAGTGCCTAAGGCTTGAATTCCTTTTTATTCCATGGTCTCATTGTCCCCTTTTTCCATTCACCTTCACAGATGGCAGCGCGCGAGTGACAACTTTTACTGTTGCAAGCATTCATAAGTTCACGGTAACCGCTTAACATCAGGTAGGTCTAAAACATGTCTACTTTAGGTCCACTAATTATGTCTTCCTAAGTTTACACACTTATGTTATTTCCATGTAATCCACAGAAGTTATAATTTTAAAGATAATGTTTAAACAATGGCATTTTGAGTAAAAAATAATTATGAAAGTATGGTCTGGCAAGAAAGTATGGTCCATGTAATATGTAGACTTGTTGAAAAGTTTTAAATTAGACGAATAGATTCCTTGCTCACGTACATTCCCTAAAAGGTTTTTATGTGTAAATAGCATTTCTCCACGTCTGAACGTTGAAAATAAATGTTCATTAAACGGAAAATTCTATAGGGTACGAAGGAATTGCAGACGAAGGTTAGAAATTCTTACGTGAAATTACAATTTACATATGTAATAAATTAAAAATACCTCCGACATAGCTATGTTGCTTAGTCGGGAGTGTGTTAGCTAACACACTCCTCACTAATTCAATTATCAAACAAAAAAAAATACAAAATCGTTTCAATCGTTCAGGGGTTACGATGCAACATACAGACATATACACAGACACATCAAACTTAAAACACCCCATCGTTTTTGCGTCGGAGATTAAACAAATAGTTAAATTGTTAAGTCATCTACACTAATCTTCTTCTTCTTCTTCTTCTTCTTCTTATATATAAAAATGAATTGCTGTTCGTTAGTCTCGCTAAAACTCGAGAACGGCTGGACCGATTTAGCTAATTTTGGTCTTGAATTATTTGTGGAGGTCCAGAGAAGGTTTAAAAGGTTTGTCATCCATTGAGGCAGTACGAAGTCTGCCGGGTCAGCTAGTATTATAAAGAGAAAACATTTGTTTTTTTGGTTGTTTGTTTGTAACGAATAGACTCCAAACTATTATTTCAATAATTCTTTCACATATAGAAAGCTACAATATCTAGGAGTAACATAGGCTCCAATTCATTTAAAAAAAAATTAGAGATCCGTAAGAAAATCGCAATATTGTAAAAAAATATAGAGAAATGAAAATCTTTTGAGGCGTAAAAGACGTACAAAATATCTGTTATAAGGTGAGGGTGGGATGGGAGTGGGAGTGGGAGGGAGCGGGAGTGGAAGTGGACGTAATAAGCGACTTCCACGCGGGCGAAGCCGCGGGCAACAGCTAGTATTATATATATTTAATATTACTAAGGCAAGGGAACCATTATACGTCCGATATAACCTGGCTGCAGTGCATCGGGCATTTTTGTTACGACTCGAGTATACTGCTTCTACACTATAACGCCTAAACAAGCCGCATCGAAAATACGGCAGATTTTAAGTCTTACCAAGACCTTTCTAATAGAAAAAACCGCATCAAAATCCGTTCAGTAGTTTTTGCGTCCATCTCGAACAAACAAGCAAGAAATCCAAAAAGCTTTTTGTTTCAGAAATGTGCATTTAACATAACTCACGTATTTTTTTAAATATCTCCAATGTACAGAGACAACTAATTTGCAATTTTATAATACACAGTATAGATGTGTCGGAACTTCACTATACGGACGTCGCGCGAAATGGTCGGCAAATAGAGACGCAGCGAACCTCACTGGCATTCTAAGTAATTGTGATTTATTCTAAGTTTAGATTAATCCCAAAATATTGTGAACATACTTAATGATTTTGTAGCACAAAGTTAACGTGATAACAAAGTGTAGTGTACTGGACAATAACCTATAGTGATTTTCGAAATACCCCCATATATGATCGTCATCCTGATTGACTGCTAGTATATTACTATTACTTCTACTACTTCTATATTACTTCGACAAATATAATTACATCTATTACGGTTATTTTTTTGTCTTGCCCTACCAAATTGTCAGTATTTTTCCATAATACGTAGAACGCTTTACAAGAAGCTTGACTTGCCTTTTGGCTGGTAATATTTAAGTTATGCGCGGAATATCCGAGAATATTGGATATGGTTTCCTGAATTGCACTGTATGGCGAAATACTTGCTAGATAGTAATATGTTTACGACAAAATAATATCAGACGACATCGTAAATATGAAATTACTTCCGAAAGTATTTGCGGAGTAATTAACTATTTGAAGTTTAAATATGTCATAATTAAATAAGTTACTTATATATGTTGCTAATGTGAATAGTAATTTTTCAATTAACTGTCAAATTGTGTCCTTTGAGGTCGATAAGGGTATGTGATTTCTATTGAGGTGTATGTAATATTTCAATTCTTGTTATGTGACCTTAAAATAGTTTATTTACAAACGGCAATAGGTTATGCCACCACAAATAATAGTTAAACAAAATGTATGTGTAAGATATATTGCTGCTGATTCTGTTGTGCAAAAAGTTGACTAAACAAGTTTGACTAAAACCTGCCATATCAATCTTTTTTGTTAGAAAAGAGGTGGAGATATCAACATTTTAGTCTTGTTAAACTAGTTCAGTTAAGTTTTTGTTACAACAGAATCTGTACAAAATGTGTACACACTATTTTTTACTTCGAAGCCACATCTAGAATTAGGGATGATAATTTGAAATAGCATTACCAGAAGTTTCACTTCGAGTTGTTTTTATTATTCTTTAAGCACCTTAACAGGCCTTTTAGAACTAAGACAGGTATTTTAGAATTGTATTTTCTTAATGGTCAGTTCATATGAAAGATTAAAAGTTAAAACGAGTTTTCATGAATGAACAACTTAAAAAACAACAACCTAAATAAGCCAATACAAATGAAACAGTCAATATAATATATTCCATACCTGTTTGTCCATATGCGAAGATACATGCGTTGTATCCGTCGAATGCATTGTCGAGTATATCCCTGCCGAGACATTCGAAAACTGTCTTCTGCGTTGCAAAATTCGGCAGGGATGAATCCAGGGAGTAGAAGCAATGGTCGAACGCGAAAGTCTTTGGTTGTTTTCTGCAAATAAATTGACATGTTAGTAATTTGATTATGAAATACATATCTTACTTAGTTAATATCTGACTTTAAGTATGCTATGGCATTTTAAATAAATACGCAGAGGGGGAGAGTGCATAACCATCAACACATTAGGCACTATTATTTTCACATGTTGTTGTTCATTTATGGTAGAAGAAGAAAGGTGTAAGTACAAATTGATAAAAAAATCGCAGCAATTTAATAAAATTACTTTTGTGTCCTAGTTTTGGTTGTAGGTAACATAACACATAACATAACTTCACGCCTGTATCCCCGAAGGGGTAGGCAGAGGTGTATTACACACCCACGATTCGCCAGTTATGTTAAGGTCCCAGGCACATTATTAAGCGAGCGATAATTAACATTTATTAATGCAAACATAACTACGAAAAGTCAGAGGTGTGTGCCCGTGGCGACTGGGGATCGAACTCGAGACCTCGTCTCAGCAGTCCGTTACATATATATGCCACTGGGCTATCGCCGCTTTTTATGATTGTAGGTAACGGGTGATTTTTTAAGCGTTTGGTTTTTAATTCACAAAAAAAATACAGGAAGATTGTAAAATATTAAAAAGAAAAATAGGGCGCACAAGAACAATCCTTGCCTTTTTCTTTTAAAGATTATTTCATGTAAATTTTAGTCACGACTACGTTTTAGGTGATCCATACTTGACGTCCAATTTTGGAATCTCTCGTTTTGGACCAGTGAACTGGTCCCCTAGATCGTGCGATTTGATTCCGTTAGACTATTTTTATGGAGGTACGTCAAATCTCTTGTTTATGCCGATTACCCAGCATCGATTTAAGCACTAGAAACAACATTACACGTTCTATCGATGATATACAAGCCGATATGCTCGCAAACGAGTTAGGTACCTTTTTTGTAATGGATTGGAGAATTGGACTTTACGTATGGATCACCAAAAACGTAGACGTGGCCAACATTTAAATGAAATAATCTTTAAGACATAAATGGCAAGGATTGATTTTAAACCTCCAATAACTTTCCTGTTCTTTTTTTTTGGAAATTCAAAACATATCGTGTAAAAAATCAGACGTTAAATATGTAATTTAATTAACTGTGAATCTAACCTAATACGGCCTATACTTTACATTGAACAATCATTATTTTATGATCCATTGTATACATAAAATCATTTTACGAGCAGCTATACGCCACTATAAGCGAAGTGTACACGTGTTTATGGAATAAAATAAACCCATGTCATTTCAATCCATTAATTATTATGGAAGCCAGTGAACAGTAGTTGGATATTTATAGGAGGGGATGAACTCAACGAGATTAAGGACATCAAAGAAAATGTAAACAGAATCAAGGTCGCAGCAAAAACTTATTTCTGTCCGTAAGTGTTCGACATGAAAGAACTAATACATAATTATCTGCATGCAATACTTTAACTTACGTTGTGTAAGTGCGGGTAAACACGCTGTAAACACGGGGATACAATAAATCAAATAAATAAAATTATCCTACCATATGAAAACAATTATCGACAAAACTCCAATGGCGTCATGGAATTACTTCACATCTCTGTCATAAATTTCAATATCAAAGTATCGGTTTTTTATTGGCGTTTTCTAAAATTGAAATCAAGCTAGATCGATTTATCGAACCCGATACCCCCTGTATACTTAATTTCATGAAAATCGTTGCAGTCGTTTCCGAGATTCAGATTATATATATACAAGAATTGCTCGTTTAAAGGTATTAGATACATATGGTAACACAACAAGGGAAAAAACCCTGCCCCACAGTCTCGAAGAGCCTCGTCATATCGCTACGCTCATTATCATTGCTAGTGCACGGTTTTAGTCGGTTCGAGCAAAGTCAAAGTCAAAGTCAAAGTCAAAGTCAAAAACCATTTATTCTGCATAGACCATTAATACGGCACTTACAAAACGTCATAAAAAAAAAATAATCTAATGTTTGGCAAATGGACCACCGGTTCGAAACGCGGCCCTGTCCTGAGAAGACTCCGGCAAGAAACTCAGCGGGCTGTTTTTTTTTGGTCTATTTACAAACATATTTACTTAACCTAAGTACAATATTCCATTTGAGTAGCATAGAGAGAGAGCAAACAGTTCATATCCAAGCTTGTTTATCGTCTAAATAGTCTTGAATTTTATAGTAGCCTTTTTGGCAGAGTTTACTTTTAATTTGGCTTTTAAATTTATGAAGAGGTAGATTCTTCATTTCACTAGGAAGCTTGTTGTAGAAGCGTAGTCGACTATTACAAACCACAAGATTGTTTTTATGTCTAGTATTTACGTTATGTATATCACAAAGCCTTAAAAAATTGGAAATGTTTCTTCTAACATACAAAAGATTTTCAAAAATATATTGGGAAACTACAGTTAGAATGTTTATTTCTTTGAACTTTTCTCGGAGGGAGACTCTTGGGCCCAACTTATAAATTGCCCGCACCGCCCGCTTTTGCAGTACGAAGATTGTATTTAAATCTGCGGCATTACCCCAAAGGAGAATGCCATAGCTCATAATACTATGGAAATAACTGAAATAAACTATTCTAGCGGTATCTATGTCTGTAAAAGTCCTAATCTTTTTCACAGCGTAGGCAGCAGAACTTAACCTACTAGCTATTTTTTCGATATGTGATCCCCACTGTAATTTAGCATCGATACTTAAACCTAAGAACACGGTTGATTCCACAAGGCTCAACAACTGTCCATTAAGTTGTACATTGGTTTCCACCTGTGTAACATTAGGTAAGGTGAATTTAATACATTTGGTTTTTTTTTCATTAAGGCAAAGATTATTTATATTAAACCAATGAACCACTCGTGAGATTGCGTTGTTCACTTCGTCATAATTATCTAATTGTCTTTTAATTTTAAATATCAAGGAAGTATCATCAGCAAACAAAACAATACTATTTTTATCCCTTACGTAGTAAGGGAGGTCATTTATATAAATTAAAAATAAAAATGGTCCAAGTATCGAACCCTGTGGAACGCCCATCGAAACCAAAGATCCTACCGAACGTGTACCGTTCACATCGACCTTCTGAATTCTATTGTTTAAATAAGAAGTCAAAAGGTCGAGAGCCTTGTTCCTTATTCCGTAATAATCTAATTTCCTGACCAATGTATCATGGTGGACGCAATCGAAGGCTCTGGATAGATCGCAGAAAACACCTAATGCATCCTGCTTATCCTCCCAGGCCTCGTAAATACATTTCAATAACTCTATACCAGCATCCGTCGTTGCTCGTCCTTTAGTAAACCCAAACTGTTTATCATGAAATAACATCCCCCGACAACAACAAGCCCGACATAACATCCCCCGCTGGCCGGCGAGGGGTATCCGAGGGGATTTCCGCACGAAAAACAAAAAATAAAAGTGCACAGATCCAATTCAATGATATATAGATGAATAATAGAAAATGCTAGTAATTCTACTACTTATAGAGGCAACAAGTAGGCGTATAAGTAACTTATTTAACGTAACTCGTTCGTGACTTTCGTGATCCAGAATATGTAAAAGAAGTATGTTTTAATGTGTTGGAGTGCTACACAGCGCTTTTCTGTAGCCGGATCCACCCTTAAGCCTTTTATAAGATGCGTCATTACTGCCACGAATAAAATGAGGCACTTTCGTTAACGTGACAATAATCCCTAAGGAATTAGTGCTTTGTCATGGTTGTAGAAGAGATGGAGTAGCAATCAAAACAATGATCTATAATATAAAAATGAATAGCTGAATGTGTTGCTAAGCGCAAATCTGGAGAGCAGCTGAACCGATTTCGCTAATTCTTTTTTTATAATATTCCTTAAAGTACGAGGAGGGTTCTTACGGAGAGAATTATTTTTAAAAATTACCAGGAAAAAAAGAAGTTACAGGCATGTTTGGGATAAATAGGCCACGTGGCGAAGTATGACACGGGCGAAGCCGCGGGGGACAGCTAGTATAATATAAACGCCTCATTGGCATTATCCACGACATAAATAATGTCAACTGGCAAGTAGACACTTATGTTGACCCAAGTATGTTGTAAGTTAAATCACTTTATACATATCCCTATCGACAGGCTTGAGGCTGCATCAATTTTAACTTCTAAAGCTCACAGCCGAACTTATTTCGCTCTTCTATAAAAAACCTAAATCTCGTTCTCGTTTTCGATAGAAGGGGACAAAAAACAATAAATCCTTCAATACTTAAATCCCCTCAATACGGGTAGCGTGCCAAAAGATAATGTTATTACTTCGGTTTATTGACCTAATTGTTGTTTCTTGACCATTTTGTGGGGCGTGACTGTTAGTTCTTTTGAATTCTGTATTTTTAGCTCCTTATAATAGCTATCATGTAAAAAATTTAAATAAATTGGTTTGATGTACTTTATAAAGTACAACGACCATGGTGAGATTTCGCGTTTATTCTCACAATTTGCTGCAGAGAATTTTTGAACAGAAAATCTCTGTAAAACTTAGTCGAAGCAATCGAACCTGATCTCATGCACAGTACTCGCTACCACTATGCCATCGAGGTATTTAATTCAGCTAAGGATACTGAAGACAAACTGTTTGTGTTACGATCTAATGGCACCATTATTAATGAAACGAAATTTAAACTAATTTGATTCGTTGTTCAAATAATGTAAGTATAAAAATTTGCATTTATATTTTACTATCTGTTGCCCGCGGCTTCACTTACGTGGAATTCTGGTCCCGTTCCCGCTACCCATGGGACCCTATTTCACCACCACAGCCTATATATATACCTATAAGATATACAATTCCACCATACATCATTTTGTTATACCTCAAAGGATTTAGGCAACGTTTTCGTTGAAAGCTCCCAGACGGTTTTTTTTCCAGACATCTCCAACAAATATATATTTAAATATTATATTTTAGCCAATGTATACAAAAACTTGACAAATTATATACTAAAACCTTCCTCGAGAACCACTCTATCCATTGGTTAAAAGAACAGCATGAAAATCGGTGCAGAAGTTTTGAGTTTATCGCGAACAGACTGACAAACAGAGTGACGCGGCGGAGGACCTTGCTTTTATAATATACAGTGACTAAGAATGTACTCCTACAATAGTGAAAAAAAAACAAGGGCAACTACCTCTTGGGTTGCTGTTACTTAGAAATTCTCACCCGTAAGAACGGTAGTAAAATATTTAACATGGTTATATTGAGTTGAGAATTTGTTAAAAGATAATAAAAAATACTCGAGCTACCGTTTACATCAGAAAGAGGTACTCATAAGTTAGTTTCGAACTGAACAAAGGAGAATGACCTCATCCATGACGTCATAATCTCAAGTTTACTGCGAGGGCGAAAAGTAAAAGTTTTGGCAAGATTCATTCGTAACCGCTTATTATTACTTTTTACTATCGTGGCAAGTTACTACTTACAGAATAACAATGCAGTTCACTGACATCTTCATCCTCTTGCAAAAACTTATATTTTGGAGTGCTTTTGAGATCAAAAGCACTCCAAAATATAAGTTAGTGTATAGTAAGATTACTATGCACGTTTCTGCTTAGAAACGACGAAGATGAATATGAATAAGTAAGGTAAGACAAAGATACTACATTTTAGAGGACTAATGATAGGAATCAATATTGCCTGTTTAGTCTGGTTTCGGAACGCCCTCTGATGCAGGCTTTTCTCTTGGGGTTGGGAGTTAAGATAGCAGTCGCTCCCGGAAAAGCCGACAAACAAGCGGACTCCGGGCTCGAGGATGATCAGTTAGGTTTCGGAACAACAAAATCTGTGAGATTGGCAATAGATAACGAGCTAAAAAAAATATATTAGGTATTTATACAGTACCATAGTACAGTTTATTCATCCCCTAATAACGTCACGTCCACCTTTTACTTATGAAACCTTTTACTTATGAAGTAGTGTAAGGTTTCTCTCACACGTACATCTTTATTAGCATAAAATAAACAGTAGCACTCACTGGTCGCTGCTGTCTACATAATAATAGAAAACAGTATTAGAGTGGAACTGTCACGTGGGAGACAATATTTAATACCTGAACTAAATTGAACAAAATTCACGGTCAATGGGTATGCGGTAGGTAGGTACATCGTTCCAAAAAAAACTTCTGATATCTATTTATATTTGAAAATGTTATGAAAATAAAACTTTCCTTCAAAATTTTACTACTGGTCAATGAAATAGTGTCTTTTTAGACAGGACACGTCAATATAACTTCACCCTATTATAGGGTAAGCTTTAATTGTAAGTTGAAGTCTAAAGAATGAAATTACCATTATAGACGCCAAAAATTACCAATGCTAAAAAATAGTGTTCTTTAGTTCGACATCCTTGATAGATACTTTTTAACGCCCCGTTTACACCGAGGTTGCAGGAAGAAGAAAACACGTGTGTTGGCAAAGAATTCCAAGTAATTATGTTGCAGTAAACCAAAGAGGTGCCGAACAGCTTGGTACTGAAATCTAAATGGAATTGTATACATATGAGTATAATTCATTCATGTAGTTCTAAAATGTAATAAACATACATTGTTTTGAGAAGGATTGTTGTACGTGTGAGTGAGGTTTACATATGCATGTACATAGCTATGGCAGAATTCAATTAGCCACAGCGGCAACCCTATTACACCTACAAATTATACACGACTAAGTAATAAACATGAGGGTGCAGCGGCCAATTGGTGTTCTGCCTATGCGAGTTCTTGTTTGGCATGATATTAATTATGTGATACAGAACAGAGACATCTAGAACGTACATACAGGAAACTATAACAGGAAAAGATATATATTCCATACTTATATTATAAATACGAAAGTTGTCTGTTACTCTTTCACGCCTAAACCACTGAACCGATTTTGATGAAATTTGGTACAGAGATGGATTAGAGCTTACGAAAGGACATAGGTTTACGCCATGAAACTTTGTTTTATTATAGGATATAAGACATATTTAATTATTACCATAAATAAGTCTTATAGCGTTTAGCTAATTTCGACCCGGATGGGGATGAAATAGGGAATGAAAGGTTATAATGTACCTATTATCTCACACAATACCATTTATTAAATCGTCTCCGCCTATTTCAGTTTTACGTTTCATAGGATGGAATAGCTATCCACTAGTTTTAAATAACAGAAGCGTGTGAACTCGCAACTTCTCAACAATATTAAATTCCTTCAGTATTGATTTTAAAGTCATTATCGTTAGCGTTGTTCTCGGCATCTGAGGCTTTCACCTCGGAGCCTCAGCTTTAGCATCAGCTTCAGAGCGGAGGTCAGCTTACTCCTCTTTTGATGTGGCTTATACGGTTATTATGGAAGCGACTACCGTTCGATCTCTCAACCTCGGAAAGAAAGCCTGCGCCAGAGCCTCGTCCGTCAATCAGCAGGTGTTCCGATTTGCAGGTGAAGTTGACTTGGTCCAGTATTGTTTTATAAGAATAAAAAAGAATAAATAACGAGTTTACCTACAAAAAGAGTTCGGCACAACAGCACGTTAGTGTTTTATGAGTTTATATTAATTTAATTTGACAACCTGTATGGCGTTAGCAGTCGAGCGTCCGAACGTAATTGAATTTCTGATATTAAACGAAATATCCACTCAAATCTTCACAAAAAAGGGATATCGTTAAAGCAAGCAAAAAATAATAAGATTAAATTAATTAGATGTCTTGGGAGGAAATCCTTAAGTAACGGCAAATACCCTCTTGATCCTACCCGTACTTCATAAATTTGACTTGTTAACAAAACAATGTGAAATTGATATTGGAAATTCTTGTCTTGATCAAGAAAAAGTATTCGTATCTGAACAGCCAAACTTAATCAATTAAGACTAGACTAGTCGTCAATCAAAGAAAACTAATTAAAACAGTATAAACATGAAAGAAATAAAAATAATATTGAAATATAAATATTCTGCTTAGTTTTTAGGGTTCCGTTGCCAAATGGCAAAAAACGGAACCCTTATAGATTCGTCATTGCCAAATGGCAAAAAACGGAACCCTTATAGATTCGTCATGTCTGACTGTCTATCCGTCCGTATGCCACAGCCACTTTTCTCCGAAACTATAAGAACTATGCTGTTGAAACTTGGTAAGTAGATGTGTTCTGTGAACCGCATTAAGATTTTCACAAAAATAGAATTAAAAAAAAAATTGGGGGTTCCCCATACTTAGAACTGAAACTCAAAAAATATTTTTTCGTCAAACCTATACGTGTGGGGTATCGATGGATAGGTCTTCAAAAATGATATTGAGGGTTCTAATATCATTTTTTTCTAAACTGTATAGTTTGCACGAGAGACACTTCCAAAGTGGTGAAATGTGTCCCCCCCCCCCTGTAATTTCTAAAATAAGAGAGTGATAAAACTAAAAATAATATATGATGTACATTACCATGTAAACTTCCATCGATAATTGGTTTGAACCAGATCTAGTGAGTAGTTTTTTTTTAAAACGTCTTAAATCGTAAACTGCAATTTACCTTTTACTTAAACAACACAAATATAAAAATTTTACTTGTTACTTGCTGCTACGGAACCCTTCATGGGCAAGTCCGACTCGCACTTGGCCAGTTTTTTTTATTTTATCTTTTGTTATGTGGAACAATTATTTGGTATTTAGTTACTTTTTCACACAGTTTCGCGTGTATGAATCCTTTCATTATCCATTGGCTATCTTAATTATTTTTAAGTAAATGAATTGTGACATTGGTGTTTATTAATTTATCAGGTAAGTATTATTAAGTATTATTGATCGTCGGCCAATACCCAACGTGGCGGGAACACATCGCTCTCCGTACTCCTCTGCTTTCAGAGGAGACAGGATGAGCGATGCTGTTAGTGGTGAGATGGCCCAGGGTCAGTCGAGGTGCGAGGGATATGCTCTATGGGTAACCTTACACCCCGGCGTCTGAAGACCCGAGACGGCGTGCGGTTTTAGTAGGTGCAAGCCCGACATAACCGCCCCCGCTGCCCGGCGGGGGGGTATCCGAAGGGATTTCCGCACGATAAAAAAAAAAAAAAAAAAAAAAAAGGTAAGTATTATTATTTTTAATCACTGATCAAACTAATATAAATACTTTAAAATATGATTTATAAAGAGCCATTAAGGAACTTAAGAGCTGGAAGTATTAGTAGACAGTGAATGTAAATTTGGCTACCAATAAATCAAACTGAATACGGAAAATGAGAAAAGTTCAGCTCAATGCAGATTTCATTCAAATGAATCAAAACTAATAATAATACCTAGCATATTTTTTATCTATATGACTCTTAATATACTTCCATAACTTTAATGAAATAAAGAAACATCCATCAAGACATTTTTCGTAATTATTACAAAATCATTTGCGCTATTAGTAAAATAAACTCAAAATAAACTCACGCCTATATCCCCGAAGCGGTAGGCAGAGGTGCTAGCACCCACATTTCGCCAGTTTATGTTTAGGTCCCAATGTACTAGGTGGCGAACCTATTGCCATTAACCGGGCACTTATAAACCTGCGATAAATACACACATATAACTTCGAAAAGTATCGACAAGTCATTGGTGTGTGCCATGATAAAACCTGGGATCGAACCCGAGACCTCGTCTCAGCAGTCCATTACCCATACCACTAGGCTACCGCGGTTTTTTCCTTAAAACAAAGGATCAGTAAAAAATCAAATATAATCCTCATTGAATATTTGAAGAATACATGGGGTTTTATATTGATAACTCTGTGTAGCTCCTCAATAGCTACTAAACAAAAACAGAGGAGAAAAAAGTACCACGATTTTTCGGTTAATTATCTATACATATGTGCTTTTATACTATTAAAAGCGGCGCTTTAGGAGGGCTCGCGAAGTTTTCTATCTAGGAATAATTTTCAAGGCAGATTTTTAAAGAGAAAATTATTAGATTTTATGCATGGATTATTTTATGATTTATACTTATAACGCATCTAGACATGAATAGAAATTACTATGTCAAAGCCCAAACCCGAAAGTGGGATAGTTTCTTAGTAAAGTGTACCAACAAATCGTATAGATTGTAGAATAGTGATAAGGCTCGCTGCGCTCGCCCTGATAAAGAGGAAATATTTGTATTTTTGTATGTTTGTAACGAATAAACTCAAAAACAACTGAAGTGATTTCAAAAAATTTCTCACCATTGGAATGCTTAATAATCGTTGAGTGGAGTGATATAGGCTATTCTATAACCCGCTATTCCTACGGGCTCAGGACTTAAGCGGGTCAAACTGCTTATAGATAGCCATAAGTCTCTCTTTGGTAAAGAATGCAACTGCCGCGCATGACGCTCGAAATTTATATTATGGGTACGGTATTACTGTATTTCTGATAGGATATTCTTAATAATATAGATTCTTAAAAAAAAGGGCTTGGTTGACGCCAACAGCCGCGACCCCAATTACTTGACACTCACAACAGTAGGCCTTATTTCAAGAATACCGGGTGTTTGAGAAAGGCCCGGAAAACTAAGACAGGCGATAGTGCTGAAGATAAAGGTATACAGACGTGAGTCCACCTGCAAAGGCATTTCTAAACCTCAAAAATTTGCATTGAACTTTTGGGTCTATCCCACTAGTCCCATGGTGGCACAGGAATATGCACGTTTGCCAAAGTATTATCAAAAAAGTCAACTATGTACCATAGATGCAACAAAGCAGCAGGTGGAACGAAAATTAGTGGAAAACCTCCAACTGAAGTTGAAGTGCTAAAACAATATCTTGATTTCTTCTTTGCTGATTAAACGAGCGATGGAGTTAGAATTTTGATATATTGCCGCGAAGATTTAATCAGATTTAAGAAATTATCAGTATCAGTTAACACATGGGACTAGTGGAACTTAATTTAAAAAATATATCAGTATCATTTGTCCATGGGAGTAGTGGGACATAACTATCCACCTGTCCCATCATGGGACTGTGTCAATGGGACTAGTGTGGTAGAGCTGAACATTTTATGGACACTATCACATCATTTTTATTACCTGTATGAAATTGATTGATACATCTTCCAGACTTCTTTGAAAAGTTACTTATTACGACTCTCATTATAGTCTCCATATTAACAAATGTACTCGTTTATAAATATTTCATACGATATAAATTCTATTTGTTATATGTCTGTCTTTAGTAAGACGGCGCGGCGGCGTGCAGTGTAGCACAGCTGAAAGTCCAACTCGTTCGCATACGATGCCGCAATTTGGCAACAATGCCTCATTCCCAAGTTAGACAGCACTGGCTGACTAGCTGAATGTCAACTCGTGTTTTCATGATTACAGTCTCGAACAAGAACTACAACCCTACTACTAAACAACAACTACTACATTATAAAATGACAACCGAGGACTAACAAAAGAACTGGAAAACAGGTGTACCAAATAGGGAATAAATGATAATAAAGTCAATAAGAATATACATGAAACTTTTTATTACAACCTTATGAGACATGTAGAGCAGAGGTAGGCCTAAGAAAAGATGGATAGAATGATGCATTGCATAAAAGAAGATACGGAAAGGAGAGATAAGGAGATGAAGCCCGGGGGGGAAGGTATTGAAGAGAGATAGAAAAGAATGACTTGTAAGCCAACCCCTAATAATTCAACAATGGGTCGGTTATATTGATCATAAACCTTACAATCTTCATAGTGTATAATAATTTTCGGCATGATAAAAATAAAATTGTCATGTAGTTTTTGAATAATCACTCACGAGCTTTAGTGACCTTGCCTTTGGATTGATTATTTTAGAATTTAAGTGATATTCTTACTGGTAATGATATAACGTACTTTGTACCAGGTATATAGTTAAAATGTAATAATCCAATTACATTTATTAATCCACTTAAACGTCGACACAGCCCTACAACGCGTCACTAAGTACCAATTCCCCAAAGTGCCGTTCTACAAGATACACACGAAATGGTAATACGATTCCATTAAATTAATAGTAATTTTGTGTATAACAACCTTGCTTAAGAAATATGCTAAAGGTATAACTATCGAGACTCCGACTAACTTTTCTCTCTTTGTTCATACAAAAGTTACTCTGAACCATCATTCTTTGTATAATACACCAAACCCAGCCGCGCCCTTGCAAGACTTCCAATGCTTAACAGATTAGAGCTAGCTCATAAAATATTCCCGGATGGGTCTGTGTTATCAAGTTTTTTGTCAGGAAATTCTTGGTCGCAACACATAGCCTAAAACATGCCCGGTATACAGCAATAGGCTCGCTAACTAAACGTGACACTACAAAATATAATTGCCGAACTTTGGATGTTAAATAAACTTCAGCTTATCGTTTCAGGGATATATAACAAAATCTATTATTTGATATTGTCGGAAGTTTACGCGAATGTTACACATTGAATTAAAACTATTTTTAACGGATTCTATCGCGGTTTATTTGATGTTATTTTATATTTTACTTTATATGTTATTTTATATTTAAGCTATTGAAATTAAAAAACATCCTAATTTTAATAGAGTAGATGGTTGGAATGTACCACCAGCTTGGGACCTAGTCATTCACTTAATTAATTCCAAGAAAAATCGAAATACAATAAGACTTCATGACACTGTGTGCTCATTCTGCGTAAATAGTAACACCAACAATTCAACATAGTTCGGGTACTTTGAGATAACTTTCACTTCAAACTACAAGACAACAGCAAGCAACCGAAACGGGATCAATGTAAAATATAAAATAACATCAAATAAACCGCGATAGAATCCGTTAAAAATAGTTTTATTTCAAAATCTATTATTGCCAGGAATTTGAGACTCATTTCCAGAACCACTTCCAATTAGTTTATTCTAAAGTTCCTTACGGGCATGAATTGGCTCCATATCAAATACATGTCGAACGATTCAACGAAGGCCATACTTGTAGTGTATGACGAAGAAGGAAGTCCGTAGGTCGTGGACAGTACGAGTCGGAAGCCCTACAACGGTTGCTATATAACATTCCTTGGCAACAATCCACATGCTTACTCATAACATAGAATACGGCAGGATCGCAAATCTACCAACCTCTACCAGGTTACAAACTCAGATGAATTTTACTTTATAACACAGATCTCAGGCAGGTTTTATGATGCCCGTTTGACTTGAGTCAGCTAAGCTTGGGATTCGGAGACAATTTACGTTCAAGACGTAAATAGTGTTCTGCCGTAATGAAATGTGCACGAGCTTAGGGCGAGGGGACCGCTTTTTTACACTACATATTGTTAAAATAAGCAGATAGCAAACTATATTGAAACATTGTCAGCAGTTTACACGGATGCCGGTAACCAACCGAAACGTCGGAAACAGTATTAATAATAAAATAACATTTAATAAATCGCACAGAATTGGTTCGAATTTGTGTTATTTAAAAAGAAAAATAGATTCTATGTTAAGATTATTATTTTATAATCATCGAAGAGCTTGAAAGCTAGGAAAATACCCACCTGCCGTTTCCGCCGTTATACAGACCCATTTTTTTCGTGCAAAAATTATCATGGAATCACCCCCCCCCCCCTCCGTGGGGTTATGTCGGGCTCGAACCGACCCAAACCGGATGCCATTTCGAGCCCAAACTAGATTGATTTATCTTGTTGGACTCATCATTACGACTTCATCATCAGACCAGCTTCATAGTAGCATATTATCGTATTGTGATCGAAGATACGCAAGTGTACCAAATTTGAATCCAATCTAACGTCAGGAAGAGGTTCTAATTGGGCTTTCAAGATTTCACCCATACTAACTAAACAAAACAAAGCAAGTTAAATAAAAGCTTGTAAAATACATGAACCACTTTATCTCTTCCCCTGAGTGTCGTAGAAGATGTTCTACATGACACTCATGGGAATCTTAATCATCACTAAGAGTAGATTTATCGGATACCGCGATCAAGTGGAACTAAACTGTGTTATCACAATTTTAGAACCCACTTTAGTTGAATTCAATGGCAATTATTTTCACTGATCAAATCCGAAGTAAGTGATAAAACTGTTTTGGATCCGACAGTAAACAAAGAACCCATGAAAAGTGCACGACTGACAGCAATAGCACAAGGCTCACCCTATTGCGTGGGACCGAAAACTATAATTGGAGATTGTGACTGTTAAACTGGCGTCAGTATGAATGCGCTGTAGTTCTCGATTACCGCAGCAAAAATATAACTTCATTACGAGCACCTAACGACCTCACAGAACAGCTAAATGGTCGTACAAAGTGCGGGTTTATTAAGTTATTTATGATAGGGTTAGTGTTCTTTGCTGAAACGGCTAGTAAGACTTAGTCGATAGAAAAGTAATAAAACGGATTTTTAACGTGGTAACTTTTTACTGCTGTGGATTAAACGACTCTATCTATCCTATTTACGACTATGTACGGTCTCGGAAAACTTTCGTTTGTGTCCTTCAGGTCTACAGTGACTACTTTACTCAAATGATCACCCACTGCAATGATGAAATACTTTGCCACCTAAGCGGACCAGTCCTTGGTAGCTGAAGTTATAGTCCATATTCGTCTTAGGGCGACGTATACAAAGTTCTTAAAAAAATAATTCATTTAATCCCAATACAAAATTCAATCCACATCACGAATCCAAAACACAATCCATTCATTATGCTTATATGCTAAGACAATACCTGTTAAGACTTCATTAAGTTTAGATGGATTGTGATCTATTATTCCGATATACAGTAGGACAGTAATATACTCATAGGTGGTTGTATACATATGAGTTATATAGTATAGCTTTTATCCGCTGCTTCACCCGCAAAGAATTCTGGTACCGTTCCCGCTTCCGATAGGAGGTTCCCATGGGATAAAAAGTAGCCTCTGTGTTATTCCAGACTATATAAACTATCCCTGTACCAAATTTCAGCCAGATCCGTTCAGCCATTATTGCATGGAAGAGTAACAAACATCCATACATCCATACTCATAAACTTTCGCGTTTATAATATTAGTAGGATTTTATACACAGATATGTCACATACCTATTTGTATTCACATTTCAAAAATTTAGATTTAGAATTCAGTACCTATTTATAACTTCATACTATCTATATTTCAAATAGGTATAAGATGTAAAACTACAAATCTTATTAAATTATAACCAAAACGCACGAAGTGGAAGTCAAAACACATCGTATGACTTCATTTATTGACCTTGTTCCACACTTAGTTTCTACTAAAGTAACTATAAGTTTGCACAGTCGCAACATTCCCCATATGCACACCAAACGCCTAATTTTTAAACACTAGGTGCAACTTTTGCAGTTGATCGCGGCAAAGCTCCGTAATACAAAACTAAGGCAGTATAAATGTTGAAATCAGTTCCAAAATGCATGGAGATAAATGCTTACAGCAGGTACGTTATCCACAAATATATTTTGAACAATCCAGTATTTTCATTAGCTTTATAGAGTATTATGATATCTATAAATTCAACATACAGCTTCCAACCAAAACTTCAACAAAATCAAAGCTAGATAATCTCAGTATTCCCATTAGTTGCGATTAAGACTATCTGCAGGGTTGCGATAATAAATATGAATGGTTCACGTTCAAAGGCCAACTGCCATACGAATGCCGAGGAGCCCGAACTACCAAAGCAATTGAAACCGTTACAAGTACAATCTGATAAAATGAGAGGTTATTTGAAGAGTACGCACGCTAAACGAGTTTCAAGGATTACATCAGATAATTTGCCTTATTCGCTAACATCACCTTTAGAAAGGGAATGGGAACTAATTCTTCAGGAGGATGAAAAGCTCCCTATTTTAATTGTCACACTTATATTCAAAAATATCCAAATTCAAAGCCCAATTAAAGCCTAAGGCTGTAAAAAATAAAATGATGGAGACAGTTTTATACGAAGTGATACGAGTGAACACGTGTTCGTAGTGATCATTTAGGTCCATTCCATTTTATGGTCTCTAGTTAACTCCAAACCACTATCACATTCAAGGAAAACGCCCTAAATAGTTCAGTCATGTTGGCGCGAAATGTATGGGTACACTTGCATTAATTTTAAGGAAGCTGAAAATTTGCATGAATGCTACGGATACCATTACAATGAAATTGAGAAAAATCGCTATCGCTACCAGGGGTGCAATTTTTTTTATTCGAGGTCAAAGGACACAAATATACGTTTTTTGCATTTTTCTCATAAACGGTAAGTTTTATCGAGAAAATTTGTAGGACAAAGTTAAAGATCATTCATTTATAGGTAATATATAAAAATTGTTTTTATTTTTTCCAACGATTCATCTTTCGTGAGACTGCAATATACTTAAATGGATTAATCGTTTTTTTTTTGTTTTCGCAGCTTTCTCTTTACTTATGCTATAAGACCTTGCTCCTTGCCAAATTTCATGATTCTAGCACAACAGAAAGTACTCCATAGGCTGAGATTCTCTAACAAGTGTTTAAAAAATTGCAGCAATGGCTGTAAGTTTTAATGGCGTTAACTTAAAGTTTAATTTTATTCACAGCCTTAAGAGATTGTAGACTTGAGTGGAATTTGAACTTGAAACTTCCACGTGTTCCTGAGAAAAGTGTATTTACAAATAAACGGACATACGGGTAAAAAAAACAGTCAGACAACGAAGTGATCCTATATGGTTTTCATATTTTCCTTTTTACAAAACGCCAAAAACCAGGATACCATGATTCCCTACGTTCACGTAAATTTTCAGCTTCTTGGGAATTAATGCAAGGCTTAAGTATTTTTTGAGTATACTATAAATTCTTTAAGCAAACGTATTAATTAAGGTTTATTATAGATAGGTACGTTAAGACGATTAAGACCCGAGACGGCCTGCGGTTTTAGTCGGTTCAAGCCCGACATAACCGCCCCCGCTGGCCGGCGGGGGGGTATCCGAAGGGATTTCCGCAAAAAAAAAGAAAAAAAAAGGTACGTTGGTATAATAAACATCAGAATCAATTCTTTCATTTATCTATGTCACTGTAATAATTACTCATCTCTTGGACACAATTCAGGCTAAATTAGGTGCTGCGCAATTTTAATTCTTATAATTTAGAAATTCTAGTTGAGTGTTCCTTGTGTCCGGGTACGGTTGGGATCCCTAACCTTGAATCTTAGTGAGAGTCGATCTAATTATATTATGTTTTGTATTTGGGTACCTTCATAAGACGTTTACTTTTCTATTGCAAATATCCTTTCCGTGTTCGTAAAGGAAAAAACATATAATTAGACTACCGAATAGACTCATCCATTCCGATATTTAATACGATATATCTGATTACTTTCTTCTGATAGTTAAGTACGATCATTCTCGGAATTATTAGCAATTGAAAAACTGAGCGACAAGTAATAGGTTTATAATGAATGAGAACAGGAGAACACTCGCAAGAACACGCGCAGTAAATTGAAATACCCTCGGAAATTGTGTTTTACCCTTTTCTCGAAACCGGAGATGGCCAAGGGTCAGTCGGGGTGCGAGGAATATGCTCTATGGGCAACCTTACACCCCGGCGTCTGAAGACCCGAGACGGCGTGCGGTTTTAGTCCGTTCAAGCCCGACATAACCACCCCCGCTGGCCGGCAGGGGGGTATCCGAAGGTATCCAAACTTTTTTTTTTCGTGCGGAAACGAAAAAAAAAAGTTACGGAACCATAAGAAACAGAAAAATCGTTATGATTGTATCAACTGTATCACTGTATTAACTCAAATATATAAATTACACGCAAATGAATAACAAGAACAGTCATAAAACCTCAGATACATTAATATGCATATACGATATACAACTTTGTCATGGAGATCTGGACAAAAAAGGACGAGCAATGAAACTTATCATACCTGTAAAATCTAATCTATATTTTTACGGTAACGCCTACACGCGTGAACAATGCTTATCATTTTTGTTCACAGAAATTATAGATATTTTAGCACAACAACCAACATGGTTGTTGTGCGTACCAAGAGTAAGATTAACTATTTTTAATAGCCAAATATAATATAACAATGTAGTTTCTCTATATCCAGGATTAGATTTGGAGACTTATAGAAATATACGGCAATAGTCTAAGAGGCTGTCTCAATCTCACAACAATTGGAGACTTATAGAAAAATACCGGTTATTATACATGACTTTAATTTGGATATTTTATCGGTAAGTATACATTACTTTTTGGATAGTCAGACGAGTAAAAAAGTGAATTCAGCAAAAAATATCTATCATATCTATTTCTGGTGAATTCCAATATTTTATTGTTGAACTAGTTCAACTGTCTGGGCAGTAAGAAGTTTATTCAGCCATGTAGTTACAACAGTTATAGCAACTTAGCGCCTCAAATAGATCGAGTCTTTTAGTAGATTTGACAGTAAGTGCATGGAAGTTAACTGATTTATTAAGTCAATGAATACTGTCGGAAGTTTACGCGAATGTCACACATTGATAAACTATTTTTAACGGATTCTATCGCGATTTATTTGATGTTATTTTATATTTTACATTGATTTATTTACGTCGGGATCAATGTAAAATATAAAATAACATCAAATAAATAGCGATAGAATCCGTTAAAAATAGTTTTATTTCAATGAATGAATACTGTTCATAAAGCAAATAGTTTTGTTTTCTCTTTAGGCGGTTGGCTTTGAGGGAGCGACCGGCTACAGGTAACCACCAATACTAGTTTTAAAGATTTTCTGAAATTCTTGCACGCTAAATTGCCAAAGTGAAAGATGAAGCTAACGGTATACCCAGATTTTTGGACAACTTTCCTCTATTTCCTTATGCGGCTGGCTGTACTAGGTCTTGTCATTGAAATGAAACAGAACAACAAAAAAAAAACAATATTATCGTGTCGTGCATAACATACAGTAACATAGAAGCAGACATATAAAGCTTTGAAATTAGATTTATTGTTCTAAGACGACAAAATCGTGAAGACATGTTTTCACAAAAGGAAAACAAGAAATACCAAACAGGAACACCATACACAAAGGCAACAAATTGAATTTGAGCGGACGTACATTCGCGCTGTTTTTACGACCGATGTAAGAATACTAGCTGATGCCCGCGGGTCCGCCCGCGAAGTTCGGTTATAGTTATTTGTTCATGTCTCCGGTTCTACATTACAATCAAACATGGGGTAGATTTTAAGTCTGACCAACAAGACCTTTTTTATAGAAAAAAACCGCATCAAAATCCGGTCAGTGGTTTTTGCGTTCTTCGCGAACAAACAGACAAGAATTCCAAAAAAAAAAATGTTTTCAGAATCGTTCATTTAACATAAGCCAAGTATTTTCTTATTAATTATCTCAAATGTACAGACATAACTAATTTACAATTTTATAACAGTATCTCTTACCTTCAAACGAGCAATTCTTGTATATATAAGGTGAATCTCTGAATTTGGTGAGATGACTTGGTATCGACAAAATATGTATTTGAAACAAAAAAAATATCGGGTAAAGTAAAAAAAAAACAAATTAAAAGAATTTAAAGATAAAAAAGTAAAATTTAAAAAAAAACACCACCACCGCTCTAAAGAATTAATTTATTGATTTATTTTAATGTAAAGATGTACGGCGGTGTAAGGCAACTGTACAAATTGTAATTATAATACAACGACCTGACTTTGTTTCTCCAAAATGACAAGTTGTCGACAAACCTAAATTAGGGGATACGTCGAAAATGAATCGTAGTTTTGGAGGGCCTCTCTCGTTTCCGGTAAAACGACAATGATGCAATTAATAAATTATGTATACGAGTAAATTGTGAGCGACGTAAGTGCCACATCAGACTTATTGATATTGATGGATAAAAAACTGCAGACATTTGGAAAATTATCAATTCTGACGTTACTTACCTATCTTGGCCGCTTGATGAAAGGAAAAATGAGAATAATTACAACCAAATTCATATTTGTTTTCTATCGAGATAATTTGATGTAGTCTACGTCCATTGCATAAAAGTATCTTGTAAATATTCGGATTGGAAAAAATACTAAATTGCCGAGGTATAATATTCTATCTTACCTAATGGACACAAAATACACTCAAAACTTAGAAAAAGAATAGTCACGAACCACACAATGTATCTCACGTGAGGATTAGTACTCTTCCATTCTACGGAAGAAGTAACGGCAAGATTCATCAACCCGGCCCCTGAAACTGCCGTAGTGTCCCAAAATTTGAGTTCAGGTCCTAATGGTTTTCGGCCGGGTAGATTTGGTCTCCAACTAAACTTTTTCTAATACGTTACTGGGCTCAACAGACTGCTTACATATTACAAACCCTAGATCCGGAAATCTAGGTACAAATAAAAAGGATTTTATAGACCTCGCGATTCTGAAAATAGAACTTGTCCTACTACTCACGTTATAAAAATATTACTTCTACCTTTATTTTACTATTCTATCATAGTTTTAGTTCTATTACACACACAACAGACACGAAATTCAGTGTAGGTACCTTTTTTTATTTTTTCGTGCGGAAATCCCTTCGGATACCCCCCCGCCGACCAGCGGGGGCGGTTATGTCGGGCTTGAACCGACTAAAACCGCACGCCGTCTCGGGTCTACAGACGCCGGGGTGTAAGCTTGCCCATGGATCATATCCCTCGCACCCCGATCAGTGTAAGGTACCTTTTTTTTTTTTTTTTTCGTGCGGAAATCCCTTCGGATACCGCCCCCGCTGGAGAGCGGGGGGTCTCCAGCGGGGGCGGTTATGTCGGGCTTGAACCGACTAAAACCGCACGCCGTCTCGGATCTTAAGACGCCGGGGTGTAAGGTTACCCATAGAGCATATCCCTCGCACCCCGACTAACCCTGGGCCATCTCCGGTTTCGAGATGGCCCCCTTACTTGCTCTCCACTGTGCCATCTGCTAATCAGAGGGACACGTGGAAAGCTTCCGAACAGCCCTCAACAGGGCCGTCCTCGCCTCGGTCGGAGTTGGCCGTAGGCGGCAGCGTCTCTCCAACCCTAGGAGACAGGCGCTGCCGTCTCCGTTGCCCAGGGTGCACCGCGTGGAGGTCCCCAACCAAGTACCAGTGTAAGGTACCTACAAATTTTAAAAGCTTGTTTTGAAAACTATTGTTTACTATTAATTCATTTGTGAATTGTTCAGCTGACAAATCGACAAGTTAATGTGGGAGAGATTACGTAACATGGTAAAAGATCAAGTGCGTCGACATTTGATCCTTGAAAAGGGGAGAACCAAATTTACAGGTTAGTGCCGCCGCTGACTGAGACCGGGAAGAAGTAATATAGGCACCCCTTCGAGTAAGCTGTCGTTTGGTAAAGTTACACAGTGATAATACGTGCCGATATTGCTACCCTTAAAGATTATCGAGTCTGCTACGCCAAACATTCAAATAGAGTATGTATAACCTGAACGATCTAAGTTTTTAGATAACGCTTTTTATAAACCCGTTCTAATGTTTTATTATATGGGTTGTTGTTATTTTTTATTCATAAAACCGAGTCAGTATACCCAAGTTGGTTTTATTCACCAGTTAACAGTGTTAGTATGAAAAAAATAGTTTACTGTAGTTTTTGTCACACGCTTGACGTTTTCCTTTTTTACGAATTACTGCTTTCGTCAGCAGGTACGATCTCGTCGTTTGTATAGTAAATAAATAAATAAATTCAAACTTCGTTAAACAAGTACTATATACAGTAGTTGGTCTACTTTTAATACTACTATTAAATAAAATATCGATCAATTACGCAAATGAAGTACTGAAACGTAACTATTAAGTAGATACTGTGACTGCCATGGATACTTACAGCGAACGTAATATTGAAATGGGACAACTTCAACATACCCACTAGATTCCGTGACAGTCCCCGTCACAAAATATATAATTAATACCTAGATATAAACGTTACTGTTATTAAGTAGGTACCGGACAGTCTCAGTTACAGAATATATAATTAATACCTAGATATAAACGTTACTGTTATTAAGTAGGTACCGGACAGTCCCAGTCACAGAATATATAATTAATACCTAGATATAAACGTTACTGTTATTAAGTAGGTACCGGACAGTCTCAGTTACAGAATATATAATTAATACCTAGATATAAACGTTACTGTTATTAAGTAGGTACCGGACAGTCCCAGTCACAGAATATATAATTAATACCTAGATATAAACGTTACTGTTATTAAGTAGGTACCGGACAGTCCCAGTCACAGAATATATAATTAATACCTAGATAGAAATGTTACTGTTATTAAGTAGGTACCGGACAGTCCCAGTCACAGAATATATAATTAATACTTAGATATAAACGTTACTGTTATTAAGTAGGTACCGGACAGTCCCAGTCACAGAATATATAATTATTACCTAGATATAAACGTTACTGTTATTAAGTAGGGTCAGTCGGAGTGCGAGGGATATGCTCTATGGGCAGGGCAACCTTACACCCCGGCGTTTTAAGACCCGAGACGGTGTACGGTTTTAGTCGGTTCAAGCCCGACATAACCGCGCCCGCTGGCCGGCAGGGAATCCGAAGGGATTTCCGCACGAAAAAGAAAAAATTGAAATGGGACAACTTCAACATACTAGATTCCGTCACAGTTCCAGTCACAGAATATATCATTGATACCTAGATATAAACGTTACTGTTGTGTAGGTACCGTGACTGCCATGGATACTTACAGAGAACTTTATATTGATATGGGACAACTTCAACATTCTAGGTTCCGTGACAGTCCCCATCACAGTATATATCATTGAGACATAGATATACATGTAGCCTTTAGCACTCATTATCAAGTACCAGGTACCCATATCAACCTAGAATATTATATATATATCAATTAAATGTTGAGAAACATCTCTACAGATCTATCTCTGTAGATATGTTTCTCCACATTTCATTGATAAATCTGTAGAGATGCTTTTCCACATTTCATTGACAAATATAAATCCTAGTGTCCTAGTTTTATTGCAGAGTATACTTTATTATGTACCTATCTTTGATACATAGTAAAATACACTATTCAACAAGAAGTAGATACTCAGTGTAGTTGCGTACAGTAAGAAAAAAAAACAATACACAACAAAAACTATAAAAGGTAGTCAACTTTCTAATGCTCATGACCCGTGGATGGCGTAAGCGTCAACCATGACGTCAAAGTATCGTTAAAACCCCACATCCTCTTTGAGACTACCCTATGTATTCTCTATAGAAGATAATTCCAGAGATATGCCATTTAGCGTGAATATATTCGAGTACTAGTGTTATACACTCCATCCACCCACCACCTGCGGTTGATTTACTGAGAATAGAAAAAGGTTTTTCTGTAACTGAATTTGGAATTTCACTAGAATTATAAATATAGTAACACACACCAGGCATGCATTTTTAAAGTTTCAAATATTAATCTGAATGAAATCTCCTATTTTGAGATGTTAACAAACTTTTTGCATGATATTGATTGCTACAATTGCGTGACAAGGAATGGACAGAAATTTTGGCATTTATAATATTGTATGGATATACAGTATGTAACAAAATTAGTGTCCGATCAATATGGGGCATAGGCATTCCTAAATAGGGGTGCTTGGTTGAGAACCTCCACGCGGTGCACCCTGGGCAACGGAGACAGCAGCGCCTCTCTCCTAGGGCGGGAGAGACGCTGCCGCCTATGGCCAACTCCGACCGAGGCGAGGACGACCCTGTTGAGGGCTGTACGGAAGCTTTCCACGTGTCCCTCTGATTAGCAGATGGCACAGTGGAGAGCACGGTAAGGGGGCCATCTCAAAACCGGAGATGGCCCGAGGTCAGCCGGGCTGCGAGGGATATGCTCTATGAGTAACCTTACACCCCGGCGTCTTAAGATCCGAGACGGCGTGCGGTTTTAGTCGGTTCAAGCCCGACATAACCACCCCCGCTGGCCGGCGGGGGGGTATCCGAAGGGATTTCCGCACGAAAAAAAAAAGGCATTCCTAAATACAAACCCATATGTGAAATTAAAAATAATATATTAATGAAAATAAATGTACTATTGGAATTTTAAAAGTCATTTCCTAGATCATAATTGTCCAATATCTAAGAATGTGACAACACCACATAGTAGCTATCCAATAATAATTAGCGTCAACTCTCAAAACCGCACGGTCTAGTCTTTCTTTTTTATTTTTATTTTTTGGAGAGTTTTAATTCACAAAAAGAGTGCTGTCATGTAAATTGCCGCATCGACTTAAATTGTATTGCAGTGTTTATTAGTTATTTTCCAAAAAGGATTTCATAACCAGAACTTACTATTGATACCTATTTACACTTTCACTGATCGGACACTAGTTTTTTACATATTGTATTACAAACACTAAACAAATAAATGAAATTTAAGCGTCCTTTTTGGAAGTCGATTAAAAATAACAGTTTTTCAAATGAATGCATATGAATTTATACACGTTACTTACAATGACAAATCATTAGTTTTAACTTTTGTCTGTCTGTCTTTTTGTCTGCTTGAATCAGATAATATCTGGAACTGCTGGGACGGTTTTGACGGGGCATTTACTGGTAATTAGCTAATATTACAAGGCGTAACACAGGCTACTTTAATTTTTATAAAAGAATTAAGGTTTCGCTCAAAAAAAAAACCCCAGATCTAAGTCAACGTGGGCGAACTCGCTGGCACAGCTAGTTATATCTAAAAGTGATAGCTATACGCTATACGTATTCGTCTTTTGGGTCTACTGATTTACAGTTTTATTAACTGTTGTAAACTAAATAATACGAGTAACAATATTAAAAAGAAAAATCTTTCAAAATGTTCATTTACTTGTAGGGACGAATGTAAACCACTAATTTACCGTCGACAGATTATTCATACATATTGAGTGAACGCAACGACAGGCCTATGTCCAGCATCTGATGTTATGTTTATTGAGTGAAAGTATTATAATTCCAGATGACGCCTACACAGGCATACGAATCTGTTTAAGTACCATTTTTGGTGTTTATAGCATAATTTATAAAATAAAAATGTATACACTAATAAATAAAGATGTCAGAAAAATACAGTGAAGCTAATTACTCAAATGAGCTGGCTTACGAAATTATTTTTTCAGAACTATTTATTCAAATGCTGATTGCATTACTGGTACAAAGAAAAATAATTTTCTGCTCAACAAAATATGTCAGAGACAGAATTAAGTAGTTCATTGTGGGTTCGGATCTCATTTAAATATTTTTTAATCTTCATTTTATTGTAGAAATTTATACATAACTCTACTACTACTACAAACATAATATTTTTACAATCTGATCAAAAAAATTGTCAAGGAGCGGATGGACGACTCAAAAAATACACACGTAATTGTTCCAGGAGTACCACTGTTTTTCTTTTTGCGGAAATCCCTATTGTTACCCCAGCGCCGGCCAGTGGTTATGTCGGACTCGAGCCAACCAGAACCGCACGCCGTCTCGGGTCTATAACGCCGGGGTGTAAGGTTGCCAAATAAGGCAGTTCCCTCGCACCCCGGCTGACTCTGGGCCTTTTACGGTTTTGAGATGAACCCTCGAGATACAGTGCTATGAGACATTCACGAAATACATTCAGGTGATAAGGTATAATACATACCTTGATTCTCAAGCGGAACGAAGTTTGCCGGGTCGGCTAGTAAATGAATAAATAGAGATATCGACCCTAAAAACTTATAATATCTTTAAACAATGCATTTTTGCCTGTAAATTACTAATATTTATATGGGTATAATAACGTACCCATTCTCTACGAACTCTATTATACATTGTTTTTTTTTTTCATTAAATTAAGGCTTGTGAAAAAAAAAAATGGTGCGGAAATACCATATTCCGAAAATGGCCACTGAGTCCGGAAAGGACTTATTCCTGAAAGGACCTATTCTTAAAACATTTTTTCTGAAAATGACCTACTCAGAATTGGAATCATTCCTATAATGATACCTATTCCTAAAAGGACTCATTCTGGAAATGGCTTAAATATCGAAAACTGCATAAGGAAGAAAAGAAAAAGATTTATTCCGAAAAGTAAGTAAATCTGAGTAAATAGATTTAGAGTTGATCCTCACTGTCCACTGAGGCAAAATAAAAGATGAGAAAAATTTAACATGAAGTTGAAGCTCGCTTTATACCTATCTACTCACAGAATAATTAAATAATAATACACCATACTATCACTGTTCAAATTATAACGCACTGTTACATGTAACTAAGATTACTATACTTACGGTAAAATGTTATTTATTCACGGTTTTTCCTTTTGAGTTTAAAAGCAAAGAATTGATACTCCTAAGAAATTGAAAGAAAAGATTTTAAAATCTTCTATTCCAGTAAACCATCCATGATCACGTAATCAGTGACTTGTCAATTAAATCAAACTAGATGATAAAGCTTATTAAACTTCAAAGAAAATTCTTCTAACTCATCGGCGTAAGGGTATCAATAGCGCGGCTTCTAATAATGATTGAAACTTGAACAACTTGTAATAGGATAAGTTTTCAGTAAAAATAACCTCTTGCACATTTTTACGACGACAAAAAAAACGGAATCATACTTCGGTACGAGTCTTTTACTCACGAAGTCTGTAATCTTTTATTTTGTACACGTTGTGCAAACTACTTATTAAAAGTTTCCGGTCAAGTTCGCTACCGTAAATACCCGAGGGGACTACTAATCACGAAGTTTGGAATCTGAAACGAACATTTCAGTTCAGTTTTAGGTCTTTTCTAAAATTGTTACTTGCCTAGTTGAGTCTAAATGTCCAAATTAATTGTTTGAATTTATCTTTCTTATTTAGGAGTGGACTTAAATCGTATTAGGAAATGTGTAGGCGAGGCATCGCAAAGGCTAGCTGACTTATAGTTAGTCTTCCTCGGCATCGTCTGTCCAAATGAGAACTTTATGTACGTCATTCCACCACATGATACGTGACATCATGGCCCCGCTTAAATCAAGGATATTGTTCTGCAACATGTCCAGTTAACTGCTACATGATATACGCGACCAAAAAAGATTAGTAGAGGCAATTAAATCCACGGTAGGAGTCAAATATTAGTGTGGCGAGGAGGTAGCAAGGTAAACATGACACGAGGGTCGTATTTACGCTTTATGAAGAGTTCGGGCGAGGCGATGACGTCACAGGGCGGCGCCCCGGTGGCTCGGCGCGCTTCAACTAAGTTCGCGTTGAAACGTCGCCGACATGACGGTGACAAGTGAATAGTGAATATGCTATGAATTTGAATTTGCCAAAAAATGAATAATTGTAAATGTACTCGTAACTCCTTGAGCTTAATTGGTAATTTACAAATTTAAAAAGGATCTCCGGAGCGGCGCTCCAGTAGGTAGCGCGTTCGACTGCTGCATTTGGGATCGCAGGTGCAATTCCCGCACGGTGCAAATATTTCTATGAAAGAATATGTACAATACAAATGCATTTCTGGGTGTTAAGGTTTTAGTCGGTTCAAGCCCGACATAACCGCCCCCGCTGGCCGGCGGAGGGGTTTCCTAAGGGATATCCGCACGAAAAAGAAAAAAAAAAGGTTCCAATATATTATATAAATATATGTTCGGGGTGCGAGGGATAAGCTTTATGGGCAACCTTACACCCCGGCGTCTGAAGACCCAAGATGGTGTGCGGTATTAGTCGGTTCAAGCCCGACATAACCGCCTCCGCTGGCCGGCGGGGGGGGGGGGGGGGTGCGAGGGGATTTCCGCACGAAAAACAATTTACCAATATAAATGTAAGGGATGCTTCACCAACTCGACCAGCGAGAGACTGGACACACCCGTGACCAGTTGGTGAAACCCAAAATTAACAGGTAATTGTTCGGATTCCGCCATTTCAGTACGTTTGTTAGATGTTAGTCTGTTGTACTTTCTATAATCCATTAAAAAAAAACCACGGTGAGTCATCTTAGGGCGATAACATTGGACTACACAAACGCTGACATCATTGATAACAATGTATCACATGACAAGTTGTGCGCGTGTAAATCAATTCGCTGGGGTCAAACTCATTTAACAATAACTTTGCTGCTAAACAAAATTGTTTATATTTATGCGACCCTCAATCATCACTTAACAATATTAAAAAATCCGTTCACGCAGGGGGAACGCACATGTAGATTTCGTGAAGCAATTAATATTATTTTATATAGAGAAGAACGGACTAACACACACAAGTAAACACAGTAAAAATTTTAACATGTTTAATTTTTTTTTCTCGAAAACGGTAACTTTTAGCGAAAATCTTATCAGACATTTAATTTAGACTTAAAAATGGCCTATCGATTAAAAATGTTTCCGACGGCAAGAATGTTCACCGGTTAGAAGTTATGACTTTTTGCGAAAATTTTTGGTTTTTCCCCCCTCCACTTTTAGGTAAAGTTTTAATCTTATAGGTTTATAATTAAAAGTTGTTGGTATTCATGTATACTATGGGATTAAATTAGAACGGTTCGAATATCTTTCATGGAACGTGAAATTTTGAGGAAAAACTGATTTCACAAAAAGTGAGGCCCTACCGTCCCTTTAGGCCGGATTCCACCCGTTCACGAACTTAAACTAAGTTTACACCCAAGCAATTTTTGACCGCAGTTTGAAAGCGATCGGGGCAAAAATGCGACCGTGAGAGTGCCGCAAATTTTGGGAAGTGGAACCACACATAGATATATACATACATATATACATACATATATACATACATATATACATACATATATATATATATATATATATATAAACTTTTTGACCAGTGGTCATTTCGGACTCAGGGGGTCATAACTAGACCTCCTATGAAGATTTTTTTTTTAAATTCGACAGTAGTCAAGAAACCAATAGGTAGATCGATTTCATCGAAATCTACCTAAAAGGATGAAAATACTGTTAGAAAATTAAGTAGTTATGGCAATCAATATTCTAGAAAAGACGTGAATGAAAGGTTTTGAAACGGCAGAGGTAGTAAAGGGTGTAGGACAAACATTAGTATACTCGGCAGAGGTAAAAGCGTAGTAAGTGTATGTATTCTTGAATAAAAAGGATACATCTAATGATGTTTTTTTTACGTGCGGATACCTTCGGATACCTCCCGCCGGCCAGCGGTTATGTCGTGCATCGACTAAAACCGCACAACATAAAGATCAATATGTTACAAAAGTACCGAACGTGGCATTTCATGTACATCGATTCCACTCGCTGCCACTGCGCCACCGAGCTAGTAGACCACTTAATTAGAATTTCACCCTTTTAAATACCTTTCATACACTTAACTGCGTAAAGTTTCTTTCTTTCTTTCTTTCCTTCCCTTCCTTTCTTTTTCCTTCATTTTCTCTCATTTCCGTGCTCCTACTCTTTTGACGAATTGTTTTCTTCCTCCTCTCTCATTTTGTTTCCATTCTTCACATAACATACATACCTTCACGCCTGTATCCCCGAAGGGGTAGGCAGAGGTGTATTACACAGCCACGATTCCATTCTTCGTTTCCTTCAAATTACTTTCAGCCCATTTCATCTCCACAACAACGCGCAGTGACACCGTCTGGTATTACAAGCGCTGATAGGCCACAGTAATTACTGATCATTAAGTAGTCCTCGCTTGTTTTCACTGTCGCAGTTTCAAACAAATCTGATAGTCATACTTAGTCTCTTTGTTCTTACTGAATAGTTTCAACATAATTAACATATGACCCTTAGCTGGTTTTAAATAGAATGACCTAAAACATAAACTCACGCCTATATCCCCGAAGGGGTAGGCAGAGGTGCTAGCACCCACATTTCGCCAGTTTATGTTTAGGTCCCAATGTAATAGGTGGCGAGCCTATTGCCATTAACCGGGCACTTATAAACCTGCGATAAATACACACATAACTTCGAAAAGCATCGAAAAGTCATTGGTGTGTGCCATGATAAAACCTGGGATCGAACCTGAGACATCGTCTCAGCAGTCCATTACCTATACCACTAGGCTACCGCAATGACCTCGTTACGATAATACTCGCTTTTATAGAAAAATGTAACGCTTCATAACGGGTAATACAAGCTTTGTTAATGTCGGGGCCGTATGTGTGTGACGCCATCATGGAAATATACTTACTTTGTATTTAAAGGTGTGTACTAAGGGCATGTGGCACGATAGTCTAGTGGCAACTTTTTTTGAAATTTCTGGGTCACACATTTCTCCTGGTAGGGTTCTATTTACCCAAATGCATCATCATCACCCGTGCACTAATCCCGATTTCATCCAAAGCTTGTGGAAGCCCGTTATGATGAGCGATTGCCCCTCAACTCCTAGAAGAAAACCTGCGCCAGAGCGTCGTCCATCAGTCGGCAGATGTACCAGCTTGCAGCTAGGTAAGGGTGTCGTAGTTTTATTATAAATCTGTATCTGTCATTTTTATTCTATCCACATATTTAAGTGTATCTAAAAGTAAATTAGTTCGAATCAGTGTAATCTGTGTTTCATTTCAACGATAAAGAGTAGATTCTATAATCACAAGTTATTTTGTCGATATTCACAATAAAAGTAAACAGATAACTTTAACAGATTAAATACTTAGTTTTAATGTTTCAGTACATTTTCCAAGATAACTGGTAACGGACACGCTTATAAAGGTGAGACTAATATATAATAATAATAGTTAATAATAGTTCTTTATTTTCTCCCATATAACATTTCAAACAAAAACACGATTACAGTTGAGAAGGTATTGGGAGACTGGGGTGTGTGTTGGGTAACCTCCTCGAGTGTCGCTCCGATTCCGATCCCGCTGCAGTCCGGGGGGAACGGAATCGGAGCGGCCGGTACACCCTGGGCGGCGGTCAATGGCTTCCCCTTCACCCCTTCATAGGGTTGGCATTGATCGTCGGCCAATACCCAACGTGGCGGGAATACATCGCTCTCCGTACTCCTCTGCTTTCAGAGGAGACAGGATGAGCGATGCTGTTAGTGGTGAGATGGCCCAGGGTCAGCCGGGGTGCGAGGGATATGCTCTATGGGTAACCTTACACCCCGGCGTCTGAAGACCCGAGACGGCGTGCGGTTTTAGTCGGTGCAAGCCCGACATAACCGCCCCCGCTGGCCGGCGGGGGGGTATCCGAAGGGATTTCCGCACGATAAAAAAAAAAAAAAGGTATTGGGAGACTGGTTTCCAAGCTAGGTAAGAACCTGTGAAATGGATAACCAGGCATCCATTCCACAGAAAGTCATACTGAGTCGTAGCAAAAAAGTACATATTAAAAGTATAAAAAAAAACCAGTTAACTAAAGAATAGTCAACTGAAAAAAAAAGAATATAATAGAAATACGTGGAAATCAAAAATAGGTAAGTAAAGTTAATATTCATATTCTTCGGATGTTTGTGCATTTACGTGTGTGAGTTTGTGTGTGTGTGTGTGTGTGTATATATGTGTGTGTGTATATGTGTGTGTGTGTGTATATGTGTGTGTGTATATGTGTGTGTGTGTGTGTATATATGTATGTGTGTGTATGTGTGTGAATTGTTTTATTACATTTAGCAGATTTTCCGTTTGATCATAGTTCAAGGTAAGTAAAAAAAAATGTATGATGTTCATCAACTATGTATGATGCAGGCTTATGCATACCAGCCAGCTGCTGCCCGCAGCTCTACCCGTGTGTGGAAACTCTTTATGCGGCAATTTTCCTGTTTGTTTTACGAAATCGAAAGTATTCTGAGCTATATGCTTACTCCATGCGAAATTTTAACAAAACTAGGCGTGAAAAGGTAACAACATTCAGACAGTAACTTCCGCATATAACTAGCTGTTGTCCCTGGCTCCGCCCACGTGTAATACTGATCCCGTTCCCGCGACCCACGGGAACCTACACCGATAAAAAGTAGTACTAATCCATGCAGACAATAATCTATTTCTATGCCAATTTCATCTTAATCACATCCACCATTTTTTTGCGAGAAATAGTGACAAACATCTATCCATACATCCTCAGAAACTTTTACATTTATAATATTAATAATAGGATCGGACAATACCATCAACAAAGAAACATTGTAAAATTAAATTTCTGAATGATTACAACGTGTGTGTAGAATATGCTGTTGAACAAAGACCGTAACACTGTAATTAATGAAAACGGAAACTAGAGAGGTTGCGGTAGGGGAACGTTCAATCATATTCGATTTAGTACTCACATATTGGCCGGCTGGAATAATTTGCGAAATTTTGTTAATAATCGGCCTTTTACGTGAATGTAATTTGATAAAACATTCGGTTGTATGCCAGCTTATCTTTACTGCTAGTGTGTCACATATTACGCCTGATATATCGCAAAAAGTAAATGCTAGTATTATAATACCTTTTTTTTGTGCGGAAATCCCTTCGGATACCCCCCCGCCGGCCAGCGGGGGCGGTTATGTCGGGCTTGAACAGACTAAAACCGCACGCCGTCTCGTGTCTTCAGACGAAGGGGTGTAAGGTTGCCCATTAGGCATTTCCCTCGCACCCCGCCTTACCCTGGGCCATCTTCGGTTTCGAGATGGCCCCCTACGGTTTGGGAACCACGATGTCCCCGTCTTGCCGGAAAGGGGAGGGGGGGGAGAGGCTAGTCACCTCGCCGTGTCGGCCTGCTTCTGCTGGGGTGACAGGCGGCCTCACCAGCCACCACTATAATACCTACAAATATTTTGTCCTTTATCCTCGATCTGTATGTTTTCTTTTCCCGGAAGGACTGCTAGTTTATGACTAGCACAAGAATGATAAAAAAATAATTTTGTGTTCAGCCACCCAAGTTTTTTTATTTTATTGAGAACACATTTTAAAACCTATGCTAGTATTTTCTATCAATCTGCAATTACGGTGTCATTTAACAGTGGATGGATATATTTCTGAGCATTTACGAGATTAAAGTTACTATTGAAATATTTATATCAATATTTGTTCAAAGTTAAGACGTGAAAATTGACCAGAAGTTGCAATAGCGGCGGTAAGGCCCATCATGGAGGATTGGCTAGAGAGGCGACACGGAAGCCTCTCGTACCGACTGACGCAGGTGGTCTCCGGGAAGGGGTGCTTCGGGGACCACCTGCATCGGATCAGGAAGGAGCCAACGCCTGAGTGTCATCACTGCGACGCGAGCGAGGACTCAGGGCTGCACACGCTGGCGGAATGCCCGGCGTGGGAGGCACCGAGGCGTGACCTCGTGGCAGCCATCGGGGTGGGAGTCCTCTCGCTCGGCAGCATGATTGCGGCAATCGTGCAGAGCGCGAGTGCGTGGGCCGCCGCCACCTCCTTCAGCGAGCATGTAATGCTCGCGAAGGAGGTGGCGGAGCGCGCCCGAGAGAGATTTAGAACTCTCCCGGCCCGCCGAGCCCGCAACTTGCTCGCCGCGCGTCGCAGGCGACTCAGGCGCCGGAGGTCGCTTAACGACCTCCGTCCTCCATGAACGCAGGCCTGGGGGTGGCAGGTGAGGCCGCCTGTCACCCCAGCAGAAGCCGGCCGTGACGGTGGGGCGACTAGCGCCCCTCCCCCAAACCGGGGCAAGACGGGGACACCATGGTTCCCAAACCCGAGGGGGCCATCTCGAAACCGGAGATGGCCCAGGGTCAGTCGGGGTGCGAGGGATATGCTCTATGGGCAACCTTACACCCCGGCGTCTGTAGACCCGAGACGGCGTGCGGTTTTAGTCGGTTCAAGCCCCACATAACCGCCCCCGCTGGCACGCGGGGGGGTATCCGAAGGGATTTCCGTACGAAAAAAAAAAGTTACTTAGCCGCCTTTTAGCTTGAAGATGGCAGGTATAATAAACAGAAATTTAAATTAGAGTGATAACTTTGTTAAATTAGGACAAATTTCGGGCCGTACGGAGTGTGGAGTACCTTCATAAAAGATGAAGGGCCGTAGGGCACGAGAAAGTCGGGTTATCCCTAAGCACACGTAAGTACAAACGTATATTTTTAGTAATTACAGTCATTTAAATGCAGATTAAAAGCATTTTATGACTATAATAATAATACGTAAAACATCTATTATCGTTCATATACTGAGATGTTTTGTTTATAACCTAATTATGCGGGATGAAAACTAGTAACGCATCGATATAGCAGGATCCAACCATCTACGTCCGTCCAAATGGCCGCATACAGGGTGCCGGTCCGACGCTATTGGTCGAAACGTTTATAAGGCCCTTTGGATACCTACCATATCGGTGTGCCTGTTACTAATTTAAACACTACGACCATTACTACTATACTAAATCAGTGTGTATAATAGGACTTATAAGTATAGGTTTAAGCAGGTAATAAAGGAAAACTTCGTTGGCATAGCAGGTTGCGGATGTTGTGACTGCTGCGTGTGTACGAGGGTCAAACTGAAAGTTCTTAGAAAATCAAAAACTGATTACATTAGCCAGTTATTAGTTTTATTATATCTTTTCAAAATATTGTCCATTCACGTCAATACACCGCTGCATGCGATGGAACCACTGGGAAAAGCACTTTGCCCACTCGTCTTTAGGGGTCTCTTCAATGGCATCGCGATACGCAGCCACCGCTTCTTCAGCATTCATAAACCGCTTTCCTTTAAGTTTTTCTTTAATTTTTGTTTTTGTTGTTTTTACTGTTTTTTGATCCTCTAACACAATTGTTACGAAATGACCTATCCTTCCAAAGAACGAGGCCACCATTTTTTTTCCCGCACTTCGATCTCTCTTCACTTTAGTTGGCAACTCCTCGAAAGGAAACACCCACTGAGCAGATTGTCTTTTGGTTTCAGGATCATAACAGTAAATCCAGCTTTCGTCACCTGTTAGTATGTCGAACACAGCATTAGAGTCACCTCCGTTAAATCTTTCAATCATTTTACGGCACCAATCCACACGATGGAGTTTTTGAGCCTCAGTCAAATTATGAGGTATCCACCGGGCGCAAAGCTTCCTGACCGCTAAATGTTCGTGGAGGATTTTGTGCACTTGACTCATACCGATGCCTAAGCTTGTCCGAATCTGCTGATAGGTCACTCTTTTGTCAGTCTCTATCATACGCCGCACAACACAGATGTTATTTTCAGTCGTCGCCGTAGAAGGCCGTCCCTCACGTAAATCATCAGTGAGATTAGTGCGACCACGTTTAAACTCATTAAACCAGTTGTAAACAGTCGCACGAGATGGGGCTTCATCGTGAAAGGCCAATCGTAGTCTATCATAACTTTCTTGTTGACTTAAATGACATCGAAAGTCATAAAAAATCATTGCACGAAAATTTTCTCGTGTTAAATTCATGTTAACGTGACACAGACAATTTTCAATTTGCCGCCAAATCGTAAAACAAATGATAAATGAATGAAATATATACTCAGTAATATTGGCAAAGAGTTCTATTTTCAAATTTTAGAATTATTTTTTTATTATATTGTTTATAAGTGGCCAGTTCTAAGAACTTTCAGTTTGACCCTCGTATGAGCTTCTGGGCCTTATTACCGCGTCGAGCAAAGTCGACTGTAATGGGATACTTCTGCTCGGATTATTTAAGAAGAAGCGCAGACCTCTGAGGCATAAAGGTAAAGCATTCGACTGCTAAGTCAGAGGTCGCGGATTCGATTCCCGCTCATTGCAAATATATATTTGTATTTGTCTGGGTGCTTCTATGTATGATATGTAGTTATTTACAAAAAAAAGTATCTAAGTATATTTATCCGCATTCTAGAACCCATATGACAAGTTCTTCTTAGTTTGGGTCTAGAAGATGATGTGTAATATGTCCTAGAATATTTATTTTATTATTAGTAAAAATGCAAGATTTATGGCAATACGTGTGCTCACTCTTTGTTTGTCCTTCAAATCTAATCCAATGTATAGTTAAACACAATTGCATCTGTTCATAGAATAAAATATTGACCCAAGTTAAATAAACCTAGTCAATCAGATTGAGATTTTTTTAAGGAAAAGTTAAATCAAGAGAACCGGCGAGCATGTAAGAAAACAATTATGAAAAAGTAGAAGAAGCGAAAGGCGTATTTCGTGATCATAACAAGTGAAAAGACGTTGTTTGTGCCTACACCAATGGAAAAGATGGATGACTAAAAGAATACGAAACTAGAAACGAAACAGTTAAGTTGTTAGCATTACACAAACTGATTATGCAAAAAGAAACGATAGCTAAATGATAGACGACTTAAGTCAAAAGACGAAGTCATGACGAAACCCAATTACTGCTGTATAATAGGCCCAATCATAAACAGGGGCGGACTACGATCGGCACGATACACCATTAAAATTAAGGGATAAATAGCTCGTGACTGAATTTACATTCATTTTCCAATTCGTCGCTCACGTTTCCGGGCGTTTCATTTCTGAAATCACATGAAAAATGTTAAATAACGGGACGTGTGCAAGTCGTGAGTTGCAAAGAGCTCCGTAGTTACGTTCCATCGTACAAGATATAACACTATACAGTTTTTTTAAGGGAAACAAAAGAGGCGCTATAAAAATGTTAATTTTTTTAAATTACCATATAAACAGAACTAGAGGCACAGTCCGTCAAAATGTTGGCTGTCTAACCATCGCGATTTACGAGACTAGGTCAATGACAGAAGAAGGTTATACAGCGGAGTCTTAGTAATAGGTTTCCGTTGGTTACCCTTCGGGTATGAAACCCTAAAAATGTATGCCGAGAAGAGATGTTGTAATTGCAAATTTATGCAGATTTATCTTAATCACCTAACCCGTTGGTTTAAATGTAAGAACCTAATTGTTTCACTTTTATTTCGTATAACACAATCTTTTGTATTGCACCTGCATTTTTAATAACGCTGTCTTCGTAGGTGATATTCGAAATTTAAAGTTTAATTAAAATATTTGAAATGTGTTACATGCATGCGCCGGTTTGTAATTGAGTCATAATATAAAACTCGGACTGATCCCATTGAATATAAGAGCAAGAGGAAATGCTCCACAGCTTGTGTGCCACAATACTTCATAGTATTGTGGCTTTCAACATAATAAGCATGATGGGCCACTAACTGACATTAATTTTTAGACCAGGAGTCTAGGAGGAGACGTTCCTGTCTTGCGTGACGTCATTGGTCATAATGTTAATTTCACGACACTGTTTTCTGACACGTCCTCTTGAATTTATATTCCAATGCTAAAGCCCATCTCGGGTCTAAAACAAAAAACGTGCAATATCATCAATTTATCATGTTGTTCCGTTTAATTGTCATCAGTGACATAAAAAGCGCCCTCCCATCGTCGAAATAGAATCATCCCAAATGTCAAAATGATGTTGAATAAAAAATATATTCTTCCAGAGCACAATACATTGTCGTTCGATCATTCTCTGCCCGCCCTTATCAGTTTTATAAGCTGGTTATCTCCCCATCCCCGAGCAAACCCCAACAATAAAGACGCAGTAAATCTTAACAGAAAACGTAATAATCTTCAACTTCTGTTTATTCAAAGGATTCAAACTCAAGATATTACTTTTGCAGGTTATTTTAAAATTTAGAACAGTAGTATAACTTAAAATAACACTGCATTCTCTTCGTAGACAGTTAACCGGCTCCTTCAAAGTTTGGCAAATAAAATTTGAGAGGTTTGCCTGAGAGGATTCAAAGCAATTTTATTAAGAATACCACTTATGCAGCTAAAACTCTGGACTAACTGAGCAATAGTTGAAGTTGCCTTGTGTTACATATATTCATTTCTCATTGAACTAATTTTCATATATTGAAATCCAATATCTCTGTGTTTCTACCCGCTAACCTCTGATACTGCCCACCTTGTACGTTTAAAAACGATGGCCCTGAAAACTGTAAATTCCATAATAGCTTGTGCACAAACGGCGTCATTAGTGTAAATTATGTGATATTTATTTTCCTTATCAGAAATGACGAATACGGACTGTCGCGCGACACGGAAAGCGATAAAAGTCACGTGGCCAATGCAAAATGCATGGCGGCTTTTGGTAAATAAATGTATAAATTAATATCTCTTATACATCAATCATACTAGGTCTGCAAGGCGAATCGCTGCTTGCAATGTTGAGCTGAGTGAGACATCGTGAATCGAGCGGTTATTATGTAATTCCATCTGGATTTTTTTTAACGGTGATAATTCCTCTGTGGTAGCATTAATTTTTTCAAAATATATCCATAAACCTTCCTCTGATTGACCTCTTTAATCATGCCAAATTTGGTTCTGATTGGATTAGTAGTTTAGGAGGAGACCTGTGACAAAGAAAATCCTGAAGTCTGGTATGAGGAGCTTTCGCTCGACTTCGTCTCACTCAGCTCAATAAAGAAAATTATAAAAGGAATGATTTTAGCGAAAATTTTAACGTGTGTTCTTGAGGAAATAAGAGAAATAGCACCGTCGCAAGTTCCAGTTCCAAACTATTAGCAATTTAAATTTATAAGAAGTTACCACAGCAAATGTTTAAACAATAATCCTTTAAGGTAAACCATTGTTCTACTTAGTGAAACTCTCCAAAAATGTTAACGCTATGGACTAACTTTAACAAAATATAGCTTGCAGCCTCCATTCGATAATATAACGAGACAAGCATACACAGTTTTAGTGTCCAATTATTTATAATACCCTGTGCAACACTTTATTACTTTAATATGATACTTATATCATAAAACTACTTAGATAATAACAGGAGATTCCGCTAGCATTAGTGTAATGTTTCCTTAATAGGCGTGTTTCGTTGCGTTGATCTCGTTTATATTTGGGGACTTCCAGATTGAACCGGTAATTTTTCAATTTTATGAAAAATTTATACTATTTTAATATATTTTCTGGTTCCGTTACATGTGTTGTACGTGTGAAAATGTTAATCTCTTGAGGTTTTTTATTTCGCAATTGATAATAGTTGAGACAGTCATCTATGACATTTTGATGAATTCGGACTCCATCTTGACCCTGAGATGAGAATGCAGGTATTGTGTGACGTTATTAGTGACCTTTTAGGCCTTCAACTTTATTTACAAAACTCTACTGATCTTATCTCCATGTACAACTCCAAACTTGAAGAGAACATCTTCAAAGAAGGATCGACAATGACGACAATTACTACCTACATAGTGAACAAAATAACCGAATAAAACTTTCTCCGAAGGAATAATACCCAGCAAAAAGCAATGTTCCGCAAAAGACAATGGCCCGGAAAATTCACCAACGTCGTCCTTAAACAGACGAAATCTCGAAAATTTCATTACACAAAAGGGGCCCCGATGTAGCATACTATCTATTCAGAATAAATACGCCTAGAACTGTTCTCCAATACGTATCCACCTTCCATTAACAAACGAGATTATAGTAGAATCTTTATTCGTTTAGGGCACATAGTAACACTTATGAACGGAAAATTTAATACTTGTATATTTATAGCCAGATTTACTAGAGCAACAAAGCGTTGCTAGGCGTTGCAGGGAAGCCAAAAACCATGCAAAGTGTAACAGAAGAAAGAGAAAGTGATCCTCGGGCCCCAAAGTGGACACTTTGGAGGCAAGCGAGATTAACGCTGGGATAATGAAGTTGAGCAACGAACAAACTCAGTTGTGAGATTTTTTTTAATGAGTCCAACTTTTGAAAAAATATCGGATTCTATCGCGATATATTTTATTTTATTTTATACTAGCTGACCCGGCGAACTTCGTACCGCCTTAGCGTAAATTTGATGCACTACTTTATTTTGTATAGCTGACCTATCTTATGTATGCGTACCTATTCAATTTGCACTGGAATCTATAATATCCTCCATATAAAAATGAATACCTATTTCCCTGGTCTCGTCATACAAGAGAAGGACTTTACTAACACACACACATACCACATAGCTCCATTACCACATATTTTTTTGTTTTAAATTGAATGACGTTGACATTTGTTAGCGCGGTTATGTCTGTGGTGTCATAGATCACCACAGAGTTTTTTGTTTTAAATTGAATGACGTTGACATTCGTAACGCGCTTTTTTTTAAATATGCAAAATCTCTCAGAAAGATTGAAAAATATACATTTAATATTTTTCAATCTTTCTGAGAGATTTTCTTAATATTGTTTTCCGTAAGAACCTTGTACAGAGTATTAGAAAACTACAAAAAAAATCAGCCAAATCGGTCAAGCCGTTTTCATGCTATGTCGTGACAACGGAAAACGGTTTCATTTTATATATAGGTATAGATATATTTGAAATAAATTTGTTTTATTTCAATGTGTGACATTCGCGTAAACTTCCGACAAATATCAGGTCTATAAATTAATCTTTTGCAGTCCACTGCTGGACATAAGAGCCTCATAATGTGCGCCTTAGCACTTGGCCGCCTACCGCATCCATCTATTTTCAATCAGTCCATCTGGCTACGGCGCGAACCTTTCATTGGATATATAGTGTAGAATGTCGTAGAATATTACTTATTTATCGATACTACATAAAATATATTCCCAATTGATGTAATTATCACATGAATACTATTAGCCAAATATACGAGTAGAATTTTGTAATTCTCCCTTCCACAAAAAAAAGTTCTACAAATGTGTAGTTCTTAATCCCTTGCAAACGTCTCTGGGGGAACTTTTTTATCCAAAATTGGCACCTCGCCCCTCGTTGAGTACGTTGAATGAATACTAATACATACCCGGTCCCTAATGTTATAAATCATTATCAATATGGATGATACTATCTACATTTCTCTTCGAATCTTTGTAAAATTCGAGACAATATTCAATTATTATAGTTTAAAAAACTAATTAGAACATGCTACCGGCTGCAGGTAAATAGTTTTATTAGGGGTTTTTATTTTTGAGAATTTGGCCTCTACCGAGCACAGTCCTGACATCACTCGTACGCCGTCGCCGCCGTCAACGCAACGTATCATACTTTTCAAAGAATTATAAGGATAGGTACTAAATTCAGCCCGGGAGAGATTTAGAACTCTCCCGGCCCGCCGAAGCCCGCAACATGCTCGCCGCGCGTCGCAGGCGACTGAGGCGCGCAAGGTCGCTTAACGACCTCCGTCCTCCATGAGCGCAGGCCTGGGGGTGACAGGTGAGGCCGCCTGTCACCCCAGCAGAAGCAGGCCGGGACGGTGGGGCGACTCCCCCAAACCGGGGCAAGACGGGGACACCGTGGTTCCCAAACCCGAGGGGGCCATCTCGAAACCGGAGATGGCCCAGGGTCAGTCGAGGTGCGAGGGATATGCTCTATGGGCAACCTTACACCCCGGCGTCTGTAGACCTGAGACGGCGTGCGGTTTTAGTCGGTTCAAGCCCGACATAACCGCCCCGGCTGGCCGGCGGGGGGTATCAGAAAGGATTTCCGCACGAAAAAAAAAAAGGACTAAATGCAGCATATACATACTAGATCAGACATGACTTTTGCCTCATGTAAAGAGATAAATTAAAAATAAATTAAAGAACTATTTATTGCTACAACATTATCACAATATATAAAAAGAAAATAAATTTACTCCTTAACTTAAAATTATTTGATAATGATTTCCGTCCATCCCTTTTCATCGCTATTACTGTTCTTTTATTTTATTTGCGGATTAAGAAACAAAAATTATGTAGAACTCATTATTCATGTATAACTTAACAATACACTAACATAATAAAGTCTAATAAAGAATGCAAATTATTATTATTATTTGTTTGCATTATTGGTTTAGGTGTTTCTATATACAATACGGATGTCTTTACAAAAAAAAACGTAGCATGTTTATCCGTCATACAAGTCATTAAAAATTGAAGCAATTTTCAGAGCTTTTCTATTCGGTTCGTTCAGTAATAAGCCTCGTCGGGCACTAAATCTTCGGACGAGCGAAGAGTACTCGGAACTTATAATCGATAAAAAAATATCTTGATAGGTAAGATGGATTTTATTTCTAGCTAAATAAACCATTATGTGTTATTACATTTATTAAATGTACATGTAAATATTTAGCTAATTTGCATACATATTGTAGAAAACATTTGATTTAATCATAAAAATTCAAGTTATTTTCAGAGTGTGTTTTCTAATATTTCCTCTTCTTTTTATAAATTCCGAATAAACCATTACACTGTGTATATCCTAAAGAACTCAGCATGTTTTTCAGATTTATATTAAACAAGAGAAACTGTTTCATTACTCGATCGTCGGCCATTGTCACGTAAAGTGTAACGCCTTAATACAACGTTGCCTATCGTTTCATCGATTTAATGGCTAAAAGGTAAAAGGATAATAAAAATGCATACGAAAATAAAGAAAAAGGTAGATTATTCCTTTAAGAACTTTAATATGGGAGCTAATTGAATCTTAGTATTTTCCAATATTTTATTTTGTTTCATTGACTTATGTTTAGAACAATATTATTACATAAAGTAGTATTTTTAACTTTATACTGTTACTCAATAGCGTCAAGAGGCTTCAAGCGTAACCGATGCGTAGTTACCTGGAACAAAAAAGAAAATATGATTAAACTACACGTATTGAAACATGACTCAAATTGAGGTGAGATATTAATATTTTATGAGGTATTGTCTCACAGTACACGCTACTGTAGAGATATTGTCCCAGATCGACCCTTACAACCAGTACACCTGCTTATTGACGTATCAGAGTCTACTGCAGGATTTGCTCTCGAGGTTGGGGGGGCAGACTACAGTCGCTACCGTAATTACATAAGCCAAATCAAGAGAAAGAGTACAAGGGCAATCCCCGCGCTCCAAAGTGATTGGATGCAACCGGGTTTGGAGTTCGGATGAAGACGAAGACTTCTAGAGATTGTCGAATTCAAACAAACAAACTCTTCAGCTTTTTTATTATTACTAGCTGATGCCCGCGGCCCGAGGTCGGTTATCGTTTTTTGGTCAATCTCAGGTTCTACTCAACCAATTGCAATCAAACATACGGCAGATTCTAAATCTGACCAAGAGCTTTTTAATAGAAAAAACCGCATCAAAATTCATTCATTAATTTTTGCGTCCATCGGACAAGAGTCCCAAAAAAAATATTTTAGTGTTCAGAATGGTTCATTTAACATAACCCAAGTATTTTTTTTAAATAACTCCAATGTACAGGCACAACTAATTTTCAATTTTATAATAGTGTAGATGTAAATACAGAATTTCTCAAATCATATACGAGTACAATGCTGTACTCGACCACATCGAGTTTCCTATGCGCTCTGCATATATAGGCAAATACTTGTCTAGCGCAAAAGCTCGCTCGCATTATTAACGAATCGAAACGGTCGCCTTAGAGACGGTACGTAAACACTAGTGACGTGCCGACAGAGTTCACTAGTATCGATTCGAGCGCACCGACCTCGCCGGAGACGTCACTGTGTTGATACTGTTACATTGCCGTTAACTATTTATTACGTGACCTTTACGTTACACAAGTCATATGATAAGATACTAATATTTTGGTACGGTAGTAAGAAGTAAGTTTTTTTTTATAGAAGTCGTTGGTTAATATTAGTCCGAATAAATAATAAAGTAGTGTCATATCACAACACAAGGATATGATGACGAACTTTAATAGACAGCGTGTTTTTTAGTTTTTTTTCTTTGAAGTATTATTTATTTAAAACTAATCCCAATAAGTTTAGTAAATTAAATCTACTGTTCCGAGAATTTTTTTCCTCTAATTGTTTTAATATTTTTAATTCCTGTTATTTTCTACATCAGAATACCGACGGCGTTTCAGAGCCTCAGGATCAAAGAGTATTCAAATATTCAACGCTTGGCTTTGAAAGAGATTCATGTAGAGGCATATAAATCTACATATGTACAGTTGTATAATGTAGGTAGGCACTAACATGTACTCTTGACTTTGTCTTTGTAGATGTCAGTTATAGCAGCTACCGCAGGATAAGGCTAGATTTTCTACGGGTAACCTTACACCCCGGCGTCTGAAGACCCGAGACGGCGTGCGGTTTTAGTCGGTGCAAGCCCGACATAACCGCCCCCGCTGGCCGGCGGGGGGGTATCCGAAGGGATTTCCGCACGATAAAAAAAAAAAAAAAGGATAATGCTAGATTTCGCAAGTGAAGATCCATTCAGCTTAACTGGGTTCACACATTTGAATCAATTAAATTCATTGAATAAAACATGATACGGCACTTTTGTTTACTTTGAACTCAAATTGGACGCAATTACTTATTTTCACTGATGGATTCCGACCATGTCGTTATATAAGGTGTCACAAAATTAGGTCTCTAAATTTGGTGAGATGACTTGGTATCGACAAAATATGTATTTGAAACAAAAAAAATATCGGGTTAAATAAAAAAAAATATATAAAAAATATCAAAATGAAAAAAAAACACCACCCGCGACCAGCGTCACGTGACGCGACGAGCACACGTGACGCTGGTCGTGATTTAGGTATTTCCCACACATCCGCTTGGAGAATACTGCGAGGAGGACTGCACGCCTACCACGTGCGTCACGGGCTCGTCGCGTCACGTGACGCTGGTCGCTGGTGGTGTTTTTTTTTCACCAAATTCAGAGACCTAATTTTGTGACACCTTATATATCTAACAGTAGCCATGTCCTTCAGGCCACGCTCTAATCAACGTCGTTGTATTGATTATGAGGCTGACTGACTGCCACGGTGGTAAAGCAGTTAGTAGCGAGTGGGACTGCTATGCATTCTCATGTCAAACCTGGAAATCCAACCAGACCTGGAAATTCTACCGAGGTGGGCCCACCTCGGTAGAATTTCCAGGTCTGACAAAAAGTGTTATTGGGTTTTCTCTGTTAGGAAAAGGTTCAGTAGAAGATCAAACTCCAAAAAAGGCTCATATCCTATAACGTGACACTGAAAAAAGACGGCAAAATTGTGGTTAATACACCTCTTCCAACCCAAACTAGGCTTTAAAGGAATGTAAAAAAGTGTTCCTCGTTATTTTGGTAATATGATAAGGAACAAAAATTACAACGCATTTTATTATTTGACTAACTACTAAATTATGAAACAGACCTGTCTTTCATAAGAGATTCGGCAACAAAAAATCAAATAATTATGCTAAATTGCCTAAATTGGAGCGAAGGTTGGGTTTACAGCATGAATGAACGATTCTATTGAAAGGCCATGCCGAGTGCCGAGGTCATCGCGAATGCGTAGAAGAATATTAGTCATTCCATGGCTTAATGTTCGTTTAATAAAGATAGATTCTAATCATGACCATTGACCTGAACGAGCGGATAACATAACATAACATCACGCCTGTATCTTCGAAGGGGTAGGCAGAGGTATATTACGCACGCACGATTCGCCAGTTATGTTCCTAGTGTTATGGGGGGGGCGAGCCTATTGCCATCTACTTGGTAACTTACTAAGCGAGCTATAATTAATATTTTTAATACACACAACTACGGAAAGTCAGAGGTGTGTGCCCGGGGTGATTGAAGATCGAACTCGAGACCTCGTCTCGGCAATCCGTTACGTACGCCACTGGGCTATCGCCGCGGATAAAAGAAAATAAAAACTATTTAGCATACCGCCAAAGTATCATTGTGCCAGGAATAAAATACGCATAAACCATAGAGAAAAATGATTAAGTGGTTGACTAGTTCTTCTATCGTATAAATTTTGTTTTGAGATTGATGTTTACAGAAATATACTTCTGAGATTCAGCTTCTAAGATTTCTACAACAGAAAAATAATCACACATACCATACATATACCTACGTAATATACATAAATATAAAAAAGACAAACTTTATGTTAACTGTGGAAATACATTGCGTATCTTTTCCCTACGGTGTACAGGAGAACAGGCAGACCCTAACGCAATTTGCAATTTAATATCCTTGCACCAATCCACACGTTGGCGTGCTAGAATTAACGCAGTTTCATTAAATTTCCGGACAACTATTTCTTGTCGACGTCAATTAGATTTTACACTGTGGCGACATATTTCGTCTGGTACCTTTAATAGATTTCGCTGAATACATATCAATTACGTTGGAAAATGGGCAGGGCAGGCCTGAAACCGACTTGCATAGGTTGTATGACGGTAGATGAAGCTCGTGAACTATGCAAGGACCGATGCAAATAGCAATTTGTTCTCTCTGCCTAATTCGGAGAGAGAAAAGCGTAATAAAAAAGTATGAAACCTATACATTTTCCTGAGAATCAAATATTTCGATGAACTTTTTGCTTTTCATCACATGCATCAATTGCACATTTTCTACAATATAACAATAAAAAAATCAATCAAACGTAATAAAATTTTCAGCTTGATATAAAAGTAAAATGTTATTAGCTTTTACTAATGATAGGTTTATTTTATTTAAGACTATTATTATTAGGGTGAATCGAATAATAATTACAGAGGTATGAATAATATGAATATATCCACTAAAATATATTCCACATAGACGGCTAGCGTTTATATAAAACTATAATTTGATCATGTTTCCTTAAGGTGCTTGGTAGTTAGGGGGCGAGGGCGTGGCGACAAAACCCTGACTCAAGTCACGACAGTTACCATCAGTGCAATAAAAGCAAATTGTAATTTATGAGACATTGTTGCTGTGAAATTTTTATTAGAAATGGGCAGGGCAGGCCTGAAACCGACTTGCATAGGTTGTATGACGGTAGATGAAGCTCGTGAACTATGCAAAGACCGATGCAAATCGTAATTTGTTCTCTCTGTCTAATTCGGAGAGAGAAAAGCGTAATATAAAAGTATGAATACCTACATTTTCCTGAGAATCAAATATTTCGATGAACTTTTTTGCTTTTCATCACATGCATCAATTGCACATTTTCTACAAATAAAAAATAAAAAATCAATCAAACGTAATAAAATTTTCAGCTTGATATAAAAGTAAAATGTTATTAGCTTTTACTAATGATAGGTTTATTTTATTTAAGACTATTATTATTAGGGTGAATCGAATAATAATTACAGAGGTATGAATAATATGAATATATCCACTAAAATATATTCCACATAGACGGCTAGCGTTTATATAAAACTATAATTTGATCATGTTTCCTTAAGGTGCTTGGTAGTTAGGGGGCGAGGGCGTGGCGACAAAACCCTGACTCAAGTCACGACAGTTACCATCAGTGCAATAAAAGCAAATTGTAATTTATGAGACATTGTTGCTGTGAAATTTTTATTAGAAAAGGGAATATTAGTTATGAAATATTACTTTTAAGGTTCTTGAAAATAAATATTTGAACATAAAAAATTAAGGCTCTACACATTTCAGCAGGCCGGAGTGTGTTGATGGTAGAGTTCTTTAGGTGCAGGCCGCTATACAGAGGAAGAGCACTACATATTTCACCAGGCCGGAGTGTATTGATGGCAGAATTCTTTAGGCATAGACTGCTACACAGAAGAAGAGCACTACACATTTTAGGAGGCCGGAGTGTGCTAATGGCAAGAGTTCTTAAGGCGTAGACCGCTACGTAGTGGAAGAGTACCACACATTTCACCAGGCCGGAGTGTGTCAATGGTAGAGTATTTAGGCGCATGCCGCTATGCAGAGGAAGAGCACTACATATTTCACCCGGCCAGAGTGTGTTGATGCCAGAGTCCCTTAGTCGTAGACCGCTACACAGGAAAAGCACTACACGTTTCAGCAGGCCAGAGTGTGTTGATAGCAGAGTTCTTTAGGCGTACTTTCCCCTTTCGTGACTAGTATAAATAGATAAGTGGAGTTAATTCCCTAGGGCTTAGGTTAAAAGACGTGTTAAGGGTGGATAAAGTGACATTTTCCGAAAATAAATCAATAGTTGAGTGAATGTTGGTATGAGAACTGTGCCACACAATGACAGCTGTGAAGATATTTTGTTAACAGGTAAGCAGAGTACAAACGAAAGTACAAGCCTCGAGGTGAGTACTACATGTGGTAATTATTGAATAGCTTGATTGGACCTAAATATGTACCTTTTTTTTTTTCGTGCGGAAATCCCTTCGGATACCCCCCACGTATCGCCCATTGTGAGTATGATTTGAGTTCGTCTCGTAAACTTCTGAAAATAATATTAGTAGGCAATAGTAGCTTCTAATTTATGTATATAACTTCAAAACATCTTATAAAATGCGGTTACCGTTATGGTTATCTTTTCTAAGCTAGAGTATAATCCAATAAGAAAAGCCTAAGCTTGACTATATTTCGTAAATCAGCTTAGTTTCATGTTCGAAACAGCGTCATTTGCCTATTACACAAAAATAAATACAAAGGGAGTCTTTCTACATGTACAGACAACTCCATAACGTATAGGTGGCATTAAATATACATAAATCGGAAGCTTAAGAGCACAAGGCAATTAATAAGTACATAATTAACAAGGAGTTTTGTCTAATGTTTTTCTTCCGGTACATACTAAGAAGTATAAATGAGTAGCAAAGCCATACTCAAATTGTGAACAAAGTAACTTGTGCGGGTTAACTGCTTAGCCTAGATGATGCTCTCCTCATTGATAGGGGCCTCCTAGCCTTTGGCCTTTATGTTATAATCACACACAATCAGCAAATGAAAACGTAAACTTTTGATTGCAGGCCATGGCCTTCGATACTGAATGTAATCCTTCCGAAAATAATAAAATTCAGCAGCGATCTAACATTTACAACGTTCGAATACTACTCATATACCAATGTCACTAAACCTCCGGACAGGAACTCACTACTTAACATTCTTTTCGAAGGGGTATCGGTGTGTAAATATGTACTATTTACTTATTAACATGCACGAAGCATAAACTTGTCCTTGGTTTTGTAAAACATGAAATAAGAAGGCTGTCGTCTCGAAAGATGATGTATTAGGTATGGCGCTAAATGTAGAGTCAACATAAGCTTAGGTAAGTGACGTCACAACATGAATTACAAAAAAAAAGAACATAACCAGAAACCACGATCACCATCCGAATTCCCCGATATAATAGATATTAAATAAACCGACCGATATGACAGGACTATATTTACTGGGTGCGGACTTCGGACTCTAGTCTAATGAAAGTCAAACACGCAACGCCCCACCCTGGCTACACTACACGCATCCGAATATTGTTAATTACAATAACATAGCTTACTACAATCGTAACTCGCTTTGTGATATTATGTAACGAGAATGTTTGTTTTTCTTCTGTGAGTTACTGTTACTGGTCTACTAATGGACTTTGGACATCATATTGTCGCGGAATATTGGTATGATTGACGTGTTTACAAAGATATTCTTATTGTTTTTCATAATATAACTAGAGTTCAGTCAATTATTAACATAACAATCGTTTTAGTCTTTTATTGTTTGACTTTAGGGTGCCAATAAGCAGTTTACTCGTTAATGAAGTAGTCACCATGGATTTATCGACATAATATTTAAGACATCACTTGCGAAACTTCGAAACATATTTTTTTTAACATTATTGGATTCGAAAAGTTGTAAGTCATAAAATTTTAAGTGCAATAGATAATGATATGTTTGTTATAAAGCAAATGCAACAGGGTAAAGGATTGTATACAATAAAACTGATAAGATAACAAATGTAATGAAACATGATACTCTCCTTACTTGGGCTACCTACTCTAGAACGATGTATTCTCTAAATGGTATTCGCAGTACACAAACCATCCAAATACATTCTACGCATCAAGAAACAGGTGGATGTTGGAAAGGAAGAAGAATAAAGATTTACGGGAGCGGTGTGGCCTGATAGAGAATGTTGTAACTAAAATTGAGGAGAGTATACGTGCCGTTGGTTTGGGCACGTAGAACCAATTAGTACTGAGAAATGACACCAAATATGTAAGGCACGTGAAAGTGGACAGGCAAGCCAGGGTCCTCCCTGCAGAACATACACTGATCAAGTGATGTGAATCTTAAAAGATATATATTGAATAATGGCGAGTCAGTGGCACTAGATCGTTGTGCCATGTTTTCTTTACGACTTCAAAAAGGAGGAGGTTATGTTCGACTGTACCTTTTTATAAATATATATTCATCGACATTTCCGTCGCTTATGCACCGATTTGAAAAAAACGTATTGCATTGGGTTTAATTTAACTCTAAGTTTGTCCCACATAAATTTTTTATCACTACTAATAAAATTTATGTGGACATCTCCGGAGCTCTCGGTTCAAACCAAGAACTCCGGAGATGTAGCAGGAAACTCCTCAAAATCAAAGAGAAAATGTCTTTTGTTGTGAATTTTGGAATACATATTTCAAATGGCCGTGATTTTGCTGTAATAAAACTCTCTATACTAGACTACCTTTTTAACAAAGTCTACATTTAATCCAACGGCACATATAATAAAATTTCGTAATTCAAATGAAAGTTTTAGAGATCGTTTAGTTTAGTGATATGAACAACAGAACTACCGCTATTTTGTGAATTCAATAGCAAATCAAAGATTTGTTTTGAGGTGCTCTTGCATCGCGAGTATTCGCCTGTGATGTAACGTTACAGATTCGAACATTGGATATATAAGTGAGGGAGTGGTGCTTGGAGAATGGATTGAAGTGGAGTGGAATGGAGTGGAGTGGAGTGGACCTAACTGGAGTGGAGTGGATTGGAGTGGAGTGGAGATTTGAGTCTAGAGTGTAGAGAAAAGTGAAGTGGAGAGAAGAGTGAAGTGTAGAGTGGAATGGAGTTACCAAAACAGCGCATTCCGACATGGATAGATTAGGTTTCAAGTGTATAACCCATAGTGTTAGGTTACTTGTGACCAAGCACGAAGAAATAGGAGCCCTGCACTACATCATTCACAAAGCTAGAAAGTCAACCTCACCTGTAAGTTGGTACTATTCCTACTGATTGGACGGACTGGGCTCTGGTGCAGATTTTCCTATCAGGGTTGGAAGGTTAGACGCCGAGGTGATAGCCTGGGATGTAAACGGGAACAAATTTAAGATGTTGAGTTATATTCACTAAAAAGGGAAAAATAAACTATTGTAATAAAAAAAATTACACCTACTTTAATAACTAAAAAGGCACTTAAAAGTGTAAAATAACTAATTAAAGATTTAATTCTAAAGATAAACAAAACACGTAAGACTTATTATATAACTTATTATTTAAACTTGTGTAATTAGCTGTAAGTCTTCCATGCTTCAAAATTAAATAAAATACATAAGTAAATAAATAAAGACTTTTCTGTTAAAGTAGGTGCCAAGCCCGAAACACAACGTTTTAATGCATCACAAGTTCAATAAGGTCGTTTATCCGTATTGAACGCACAATATACCCGCACGTGATCGGTTGTGCTTCACTGGAGACCTCACTCAAGGTACACATTTTTCTCGCTTGCAAGGGGAGATTCATGATGTGGCCGAATTGGACCTACCCTTTTTACCTAACTAATTCCTATTTGGCTTGGCACCGGCGTCAACAGAAATCTCTTACGTGTTTTTTTATCTTTAGAATTAAATCTGTAAATCAGTTATACTTTTCAGTGCCTTTTTGGTTATAGAAGTCAGTTTAATTTTTATTTAAATAAAATAGTAGCGGGGCGCAACTATCGTCTATTCCTCTGGGCTTGAGACAAAATGTAAATAATTAAGTAAACGATTCTTATTTTTTTTGTTATCAAGAGTAATAATGTAATTATTATTTTATAACTATCCACCAAGAGTCGTCTTGACCTATAATCAACGCCTTTGTGATTGTTTACCTTTTCTTATCTCAAGTCCAGTTGAATGAACTTTTAGTATTATTGATTGAAAACTTAGTTTTCTACATTTATGCCCGATTTTAACGAAAATAAAGCATGTTAACAGTTTTGCACTCCTAGCCACCCATTAACGAACATTAAATTAAATTCTATTTTCTCTAAATATATTTGGCGCATAATAGCCTATAGCAGTTATTGTTTATCGATGACCTGTTGGCTTATTCCGCGTTCGCCAGGCTTGCAGGCGAGATTTACTCGGCCCCATACACACCATTTCCTTTTCTATGCCCTCTCCTATTCTAGAGAGAAAAATACGTGAGTTATCACCCCCACATCACTTACGGACTGAATTTAGACAGTACAATACTTCGACATGTAGCGAACTTCGAAAACACATAGATCGACAAGTCATTGCTTCGACTGACAATTATTAGACAACACACACCTTCGAATTACCATTACTTCGACAGACAATACTTAGACAAGACACATCTTCGAATGGCCACTAGTTTGACAGATTTTTTATATTCAATATAGCTTCTGGGTTAGGTCAGGTTAGAACTGTGACCCCAACAGAGCCACTAGTCCGGAAAGTTGGATTTCGATAGCAAGCTAGTAGCTTTTTGGTGGTTGTTAAAATATTCTTTATCGGTCACACGTCAAATGATCAGAGCATTATTTTGGGAGAGTGTTAAAAAAATCTGCCCAACTAGTGGTCATTCCAAGATGTGTCTTGTCTAAGTATAGTCTGTCGAATAATCGTCTGTCGAAATAGTTGTAATTCGAAGCAATGACTTGTCGATCTATGTGTGTTTCAAGTTCGCTAAATGTCGAAGTATTGTACTGTCTAAATTCAGTCCGTAAGTCCCCCCACATAGTGTAAAGAATTCCATCAAGAGCAACGCGGTTCGGCACCTCTTGTCTTTACCGCACCATCAATACTTGGAATTCTTTACCAACACACGTTTCCTTCTTCCTACAGTCCCAGGTCCTTTAAGCGAGGTGTTAAAAGCATCTGATGAGGCCGTCCAGCTGAGGACCACCATTGTAGCATTATCGACGTCTGTAGCTATCAACAGGCATGGTGAAGTTATATTGACGGCGACAATACTTTTTAATACATGGGTTTTTTAATAATAGTCTATTTAAAAAAAAGCCGTGTAATAAAAAGTATTAAGTATGTTTATTCGTGTTCCAGAACCCACCCAAATTTCCCGACAGCAAAAAGTATACCTTACCTAGATTAACAACTGCTGTTAGAATTTAAAACAAACTTTCTATTGAAGCTGACAGTGGACCATTAAATTGGGACAGGTGAGTAGGGTGGTAAAAACTGAAACGACACCTTGAACAAGTTGTTTCTATGCTTTTGAAAACGTAAGTCTCGTCATTCTGTACACAATTCAGAACCTTAACATTGTGATTTATTTGTATACTTACAATGGAAGCAAAGATTTGTACTTCTATAAGAAGCCGACATACCTAACTAAGCAAAAAGAGCCATAAAGATAGGATTTAAACAAAACATAACTTACAAGTTAAATCAAAAAGAACATATTTTAAATACACGCTGTTATTAAATAATATTGCATGTACTCGTCAAGACGAATCAAACGAGCCGAAACTCAATGTGGTTGCGTTGTTTCATTACAGAGTTCCTATGTACACCTTCAGCTCCATCATCAGACTCTGGTTACCATTGAAAAACAAACTACTCGTCAAGACGATTCAAACCAGTAGTTTCATTGCCAATTTCCTATGGCTCTCATCCAACTCCATCATCAGATCAACATCATATTGTCACACGATTTACACTTGTATGCAAAATTTCAGCTCAACGGTACCCGGGAAGTGGAACAAATTTAATTTGCAAGATTTGATGACAAAGTATGCAAAATTTCAGCTCAATCGGTACCCGGGAAGTGGAACAAATTTAATTTGCAACATTTGATGACAAACATCGTGACAGGTGAAGCTAAACGAAAGCTTATAAATAAAAAATAAATCCAAGATTTTGATTCATAAACTGTTTTATTCATATGTTATGCAAAACTTATGCGTGTGCCTCACGTAGAGCATAATTTGCCTGATCATAACCATCATATCATGTGAGATATTTTTATTTTATGCGTCTGTATTTACATAAAATAACACCAACCTGCTTTCGACGAAATATTTATAACGAAAATACAAATATTTTCGGGGAATGTTCCATTCCAGCTCAATACACATGTGTCGGAACAATGAATTGGGAGCACTTTAACGCGAACCGGAAAAATATACTAAAAATGTCATCGTACCCCACCCTAGTAACAGCAGTTATGCCTTCTTATTTTTCTTATTGTAGTAGGGAGAGACAACCAGGGGCAATGTGTAGGCGACGTTAAATAAATAAGTAGAATACTGTACAGGAACAACCTTCGCCATCTGTGGCCGCTCTAAAAATAAGCCCCAACACCGACCCAGGCGTATTTCACCTCAGGCCCCAGACGTCCCTCAAAATTCTGAATAAGTAGAGATCCCGGGATGAATCATACAATTACTTTTTATAGCCTGAAATGAACTTGAATAATTCCGATAAGACGATTAAACACCTATCGTGTTTTATGAAAAAGGCTAGTACGGATGAATTCAATAACATTTTGAAGCAATTAGTATGCTAACTTCTCCTATAGATTTAGATGTACCAAGTAGCTCACTGTGTAACAGATCGGTCGCAGGTGTAAGTCCCGTCCTGGATGTTCTCTTTTTCCGATCTAAATCTATAAGTACCTATCAAGTTAACGAAATTACAAGAAATCATCATCTACACTTAAACCAATAGAAATATCGACATTAGCAGGGCAATTTTGTTTTCATTCGCTAGATTTAAACAATTTTTTTCCGTAAAAGGTTCCTTTATGATAATATTATTATGATAAAGGAATTTATTACTTACAATATAAACATCTCAATTTCACACAAGGTACGCACACAGAATGTTTAAGTGGAAATATATCATCGAGCGGAACAAAGAAAGGGAAACCATTTCTAATTCTAATTTATACAGCTCGTCCGGTTAAGAAGCCTTTGTGGGAATGAATTCTATAAAATGTGCAAGTAAATAGCAGTAACCATTCACAGCCAACTGAGCGCTCTTGAAGGACCTCGCGTCAATCGACGTTACTCTCTTTGAAAATTTCATTTGCCAGCAGTACGTGATGCCGCGTTGAAATGTGCCCCTTTCTAGAGGGTCTGCGATTTAGATAAAACTCTTTGCAACTTATTCAGACTGCCGCTCCCTACAATACCCCCAGCTCGTTGCTACGGAATTGAAATTAGGTAGGTTACCATCACGCTACACTGGGTAAATAGAAAAGTTCCAATATAGGATTCAATCTCACAAACAGCATCAACTCGACATACAGTCGGGTATCCGTGGCCTCGACCTTGGTGAGAATAATGTATATATTCGAATAACTCAATCGTGAAGTTGCTCATGAAATGAGGTTGTTCTCGTTTATGATCCGACCTCGTTGCGCATGAAACAATAGACGGGATGTTGCCAGGTAAGCTCACATCGGGGAGAGATGATACAATAGTATAAACTTTGGTGAGAGAAAATGTCAGTTGCACATATCGGCGCTCTACTGCGGAATTGCAAGAACAATAACTTGGAAGTCATTGTTGCCGCACGTACACCTTGGAAATTGTCGCGCACGTGTGTCACTCTGTAGTACAATTACATAGAAGTAAACACACGAGGTCGAAGACAACAAAAACAGATTACATTATGCTAACGTTCTAAGCATCCCACAATAATATCTTATGAAAGTCGGCTCTACTCACCCATTTTACTTCCATAAATGTAATTATGTTATGGTGATTTACGCGTCGGCAGTTTTCCGTTTCATACCTGCCTAATTTTCTTGATCCTCCAGCAAATTCGACATATCGTTTAATCATTTGGATGACGGTATTCCGCGCGATCATTGGAAAGAAAAGAAAAACTAATAATTACATGTACATGATATGCTACTTGATGGTACTGAGATAACGGTAAATAATCGTAATACTTAAATCAAGACTTGGCAAATAATAATTATATGTATGATGAACGTAGTGTCGCAGTAGGAGTGTGGGTGATAGGTATCTAAGTAGGGGATCGTTGACTCAGGCGCTGTTGCGTAGGCAGACTTGTTGGGTGCACGGTGCTATAAATGTGCGATTACGTATAAATACCTACTACAGAAAGCATTCTTATACCTACGCTATGATAATACAGTTGCTGTAGTTTTCAACGGTTAGCAACTAACTTCAGAGAAAGAAACTTAACGTGCAAAATACGTCTGCCATCTAACGTGTAATCTACGAATCAGAAAATTTACGAACTTGACGATAAGAAAAGTGGGACGAATTAGGGTAATGTAATAAACCTTTTCAGAGAATATTTCATGTAGATAGTAGAATAAATTAGTTTCATCTGTTTACATCGCGTTCATACGTCTTTGTAATGAACAATAATATTTTATACTAGCTGTCTTCGCGACTTCGCCTGCGTTGAGTTCTGATCCCGTGGAAATATCGGGATAAACAATAAATAAATAAATATTCTACGACATTCTACACAGCGCATTCTAGACCCAAAGTAAGCATAGGTTAACTAGCTTGTGTTATGGGTTCCAGAATACGGATAAACATACTTATATCCTAAAGATTTAGATCGGAAAAAGAGAACATCTAGGACGGGACTTGAACCCGCGACCAGTCCCTTATTAGGTGTCTAGGTGGCTCAGTTGGTCAGAGCATTCCCTCTGTAAGGGACTGGTCGCGGGTTCAAGTCCCGTCCTAGATGTTCTCTTTTTCCGATCTAAATCTTTAGAAAAAAGTAAGCATACAAAATGCTTAAAAATATAATTGAAATACTTATATCCTTTTTTTTTGTATATACATACATATCATACATAGAAACACCCAGACCAATGCAAATAGACATATTCATGCATACAAATATTTGCACTGAGCGGGAATCGAACCTGCGCCCCCTGTCGAAGCAGTCGAATGCACTACCGCTACGCCACAGAGGCCGTCAAATACAAATACTCAGGAATAATGTAGCATTCTAATGGTAAAATAGTAATAATAGTTTCGGAGTTTATCGATTACAAACAAACAAATCTTTCCTTTTTATAATATTAGTTTAGCCAGTCTCAGAATAAACGAAATCACATAAGAATCCTTAAGAAATGTGGTTATCGAACACTATAAAATAAAGAAACCAGTATGTGAGACTAAGTAGAATACGTTTAGTGTCACATAAAAAGCTAACTTAAACGTTATCCTTATCACGTGTGGTCGTGTAAACTGCAAACTCAATATAAAGGGAATTAGTGTCCAGCTCAGTCAACATCGTTAAGATGTCAAGAATGATATGGAATGAGGTTTTGCGGAGGCGAAATCAAGCCTTTGATATGTTTCGCGTGTCTACGTGGGTGAAGTGAGAACAGGATAAAATCGATTTTGGTACGGTATATGTTGTTAGTTTTAAAATTTCCCGAACATTGCAAAGAAAAAAATTCGCAGTTATTCAATCCGCATTATGCAGGTACATCAAAATTACGCTAATTACATGTCGCAAGAATACCTACTGGAGTAGCTCTGATATATTTACATATTCAAATAAAGTATAGCTCCTAAACAATAAAACTTTGCGTCAAAATGAAGAAAATTAAATATTAATATAGTTAAGATGTAAGTTACTCTCTACTTGCACTAAATAGAATGTAGAGCGTTTTCTCTATCGTACTCAGACTGATAGTTTATAGAGCACGATTAGTGAAAACCGTTTCAATTTATAAAATATTAAAACTATAGCTTTGGTTTTAACTACTTTAACCAGATTAAGCTGTACAGCTCTACATGGAGATGCCCTGTGAGATAGAGGGAACGCTCTATAAAACCGAAACAAAGTCGGTCTTAGCCAGACTCTCACGCATCATATTATGCCAACATTCGAATGCCAGGTACTGTATTGAGATTAATATACAGCGTGTAAAAACAACCCCACCCAACAAAAAGAAAAATTGCCTTGCGATTTTAAATCTTTGTATTTGTAAACAATTCTTATTATAAAAACAATAGCAGACACGTGCGTCAGGAAGTGTTTTCACCGTTGTGTGTAAGTAACACGGGGCCTCCCACGTGGCCGGAGACAGGCTAGCTGAGGCCCGTGATTCATGTATCTCGCCTTTATTCCTCGCGAGAAATACTGTTTGCGTTCACACTTAAGTTAAATAGATGTGCTGCGTAAACTGTAGTTGTTTTATTAGATTTAGGTACTTTTGTACAAAAGGCATTACGAAGGCTGGCCGTATGAAAGCCGGAAAATGAATCTTGAAGTATTTTCATTCCATAATTTTGTCTTTACTCGACTGCGGCAAAATCAAACAAGTAGTTTTAGATAGGTATGTGTTTGGCTTATATTTATGTGTGTACACGTGTATCTCTGTCTGTCTCTATGTTCTCTACTGACTCCCAAACGCCTGAACCGATTCTGATTAACGATATGTCGTTAGATTCGTCTGTACAACTCTGTATAACCGCGATGAAACGGCAAAATCTGTTAATGAAATGTGAAGGAATTTAGGACAAATGCGAATATTGTAATTACTACAACCAGGTGGACACCGAAGTCTTTAAAATCACGCAAAAAAAATCAAAATCTTACACCCACTTTTTATCACTTTTCTCGACGTTTCACATGATTCTAAGTCTAATTAAGCAAAAAAAATTTTTGTGTCGGTCTGTCTGTCTGGATGTCTGTTTACGCAATAACTCAAGAACCACTTGTCCGATTTAAAAAACTCTTTCGCCAATCATCTTGTTTGGTTAATGGGAAGAACTGATTAGATTTTGGGGTTTGTACGTTCAAGGTTTCGGGTACCTACTTTACAAATTGTCCCTAAAAATATCTAAGTTTGGCCCGAAGTTTGACAATCACTGTGTGATTTCCGCCCCACTAGTTTTGTTGGTTAAATTTAGTGAATACATCTGTTTATCAAAACTTATTACATATATACATAAAAATATTAAAAAATACATACATATATAAAAAATTATTACAATAGTAGTTACATTTGTTTAGGTGCTAGTATACTGCTAGTGTAAACATATTTAAAATTTAAAAAAGAGGTGTATTTATGTCTAAAAGCGTTATTTTTAGGGTTCCAAAACTCCAAAGGTAAAAAAGGAACCCTTATGATAGATCACTCTCTTGTCCGTCTGTCCGTGTGTCACCACCGATTTTCTCAGGAACGGGTGGAACTAGCAAGTTGAAATTTGTACCAGATACTGAGATCCTTTCCTTGATATCATTCATGTCCTTTTCTTGGCGTGTTAATTTTGGAGTGTCCGTCAGGCTGGCCCGGCCGTGGCGATGTGTACCAATTTATCGTTCTACTTGACACAAGCATAAGTACTGATTTCGTTTTTAATGTACCTTTTTTTTTTTTTTTTTTTATCGTGCGGAAATCCCTTCGGATACCCCCCCGCCGGCCAGCGGGGGCGGTTATGTCGGGCTTGCACCGACTAAAACCGCACGCCGTCTCGGGTCTTCAGACGCCGGGGTGTAAGGTTACCCATAGAGCATATCCCTCGCACCCCGGCTGACCCTGGGCCATCTCACCACTAACAGCATCGCTCATCCTGTCTCCTCTGAAAGCAGAGGAGTACGGAGAGCGATGTGTTCCCGCCACGTTGGGTATTGGCCGACGATCATTGTCCACCCTATGAAGGGGTGAAGGGGAAGCCATTGACCGCCGCCCAGGGTGTACCGGCCGCTCCGATTCCGTTCCCCCCGGACTGCAGCGGGATCGGGGTGTGTGTGTTGGGTAACCTCCTCGAGTGTCGCTCCGTTTTTAATGTACCTCTTTTGTAAAAAAGTTGAGGCATTTCTTAGGGGCCGAGCCAGCCTGACGTTTTCAGCCCGACCCCTTTGTATTGTGACAACTACAAAACATACTGATATTATGTTCATCATCAACCTATACTAGTCCACTGCTGGACATAGGTCTCCCCTAATGAGCGCCATAGCGACCTGTCTTCAGCTTGCCGCATCCAGCATCTGCCTGCCGTCTTTCGTCATCCCACCTGGCCGGAGGGCGTCCTACACTACGTTTACCGAGTCGCGGTCTCCACTCAAGAACACGTTCACCCCAGCGGTTGTCGGTTATTCGCGAGATATGGCCGGCCCACTGCCACTTCAGCTTGCTAATTCTTTGAGCTAAGTCGATAAACTTGGTTCTGTCGGATGTATTCATTACGAATCCTATCCTTCAGAGAAACTCCGAGCATAGCTCTTTCCATAGCTCGCTGAGTGACTTTGAACTCTCTCCGTCTCAGCTCCGTATAGGTCATTACGGACTTGTACTATTATTTATTCTGTGATTAAGACGCACTGATTGAAAACTTTCGTTTTCAAATACTGCGGTATGGATGACGAGAAGACTCGACGTAGTTTCCCAAACGCTGCCCAGCCTAGCTGGATCCTCCTCTTGGACTCTCAAAATAGTTTCTACCTAACTGCACAATCTGCCCGAGGTAAGTGAACTCAGAAACAATTTCAAAGAAAGTGGCCATCCCCGACGACCGGTCCTGGATCAATGTGGCCATTGATCATGACTTTGGTTTTGTCCAAATTCATGGCAAGACCGATGCGTCGCGAGGTTGAAGCTAGGCCGTCCAGCATCCGGCTTAGCTCCTTTAGCGACACCGCCATTAAGACTATGTCATCAGCGAATCGCCGGTGTGAGATGTAGTCGGCGTTTATGTTTATGCCCTTACCTTTCCAGTCCAGCGTCTTAAAGATATCTTCCAATGCGCTCGTTAACAGTTTCGGGGATATGACATCCCATCCCACTGTCTCACTCCTCTGCGCAATTGGATGGGTTTAGACTGCTGACCCTGTACTTGGACACTCATAGTGGCGGCTTCGTAAAGGCATGTTAGCACCTCGACATAACGACAGACTACTTGGTTTCCCTGTAAGGATTCCAGAACAACCCAAGTTTCGACGGAGTCAAGGGCCTTTTCATAGTCCACAAAAGCGAGACAAGAGTTAACGTCTCTTTTAATATTAGTTTATATTGGACGGGACATAATGCATAAAAAAGTGTAAAGAGTACAATATTACAGTTTTTATTGTGGACTGGTAGGTGTTCTGGTTTACAATATATTTATAACTTAAGGAAAGTACTAGTGGAGTGACCTTCAGCTTCGAACTAATTTCAGGACAGAACTATGGTGTGGTGAATTTGATCGGATGTGATGGAAGTATGATCATACACGGCTCCCTCCATTCATACATCCATCCAGCTACAAAAAAGATGACGTTGTTTTAAAAAAATATATGCAAAGCGTCTCATTGACGTAGGAGTTTCATGATTTTTCTTCACCCAAAAATTGTTTATATGGAAAGTGGTCAACGCGCCTAAAGAAGTTTTCATTTCAAAAATACTTGACACGCTATTCAAATGGAAGCCATTAATTAAGGTATCAAATGAATCTTCGATACTCTTAAATATCCAATGTGAAATGATATGTTTATCCAGTAGTTTGTTGGTCAGCTTAAGCCGGAATAACAGTAAACTTTAGCAGTTTACTGCCTGTTTTATTACGTAACTATTTGCAGTTAAGCCGGTATGGTACACGGTAGAGGCAAAACATCTTAAGAAGGGAAGCCGACACTACCTATGTACAGCTTCATTTACTTATCTATAAAATCATCTTGGATAGCTCTTTAATAGACTACAAACCCGCGAACAAAATTGTCCTGTGAAATGATCCACCGTGAATTACGTTAAGAAGGCAGCTACTTTATCAGAAAATGACTCTCAGCCCTATGGGCACGATTAGACAGTAAATATATATTGCGATCCGCGCGATCCTGACGATATATCCTATCCTATACTATTATAAATGCGAATGTAAGTTTGTTTGTTACGCTTTCACGCAAAAACCACTGAACCGATTTTGCTGAAATTTGGTACAGGGGTAGATTAGACCTTGGGAAAGGACATAGGCTATGTTTTGTCGCGATAACCGACATCTACGCGGGCGGAGCCGCGGGCAAAAGCTAGTAATATGTATTATTAATGTGACGTGCAAACAAACGCGTTTTTCCCTACACCGGATCACGATATTGGATTGCGATATTTATTACTATCTTATCGCGCCCCATGGCGTCACTTTTAAGCGGCAAATGTGAGTACATGGGAGAATTGAATTTAAAAATGCAGATCGGGCTTATATGCATTACTAGATTTGCCCGCAACTTCGCCCGCGTGGAATTCTGCTCCCGTTCACATTACCCATAGGAACCTATTCCAGGGATAAAAGGTAGTCTATGTGTTATACCAGACTATAATCTATCTCTGTACCACATGTCAGCCAGATTTGTTCAGCCGTTTTTGCGTCACAAACAAACATCCATACTCAAAAACTTTTGCGTTTGTCATATTAGTAGGATTGTTTCGTTGTCTGTTTACCGGACTTCCGTATTACGTCTCTAAATAACTAGCTAAGTAAAACATGGATTTATAAGGTAGTATTAAAGAAAATACTCTTGCATATTTAATCTGGTGACGATGAATACGTGGGTTAATTTCATCTTCATTACTGATGTAATTTCTCAGATAACCGACACCACGGTAACCATATACCATAAGTGTGTCGTAAGAATTAAAAATTGCCCTAAAGGATATATAATAAATAAATAAATAAATATTCTACGACATTCTACACAGCGCTTTCTAGACCCAAAGTAAGCATAGTTTAACTAGCTTGTGTTATGGGTTCCAGAATGCGGATAAAAATACTTGTATACTTTTTTTTTTGTAAATACATACATATTATACATAGAAACACCCAGACCAATGCAAATAGACATATTCATGCATACAAATATTTGCACTGAGCGGGAATCTATACTATATATGTGAGGTTTAATAATACGAAAAAGGAATCCCTAAAAAGTGGCCTCCCCATCTAAAGCGAGAGCACATTGAAATATTTTCTTACACACACACATATGCAGGTCTGCCATGCCTAGTATCCACTGTCGGGAGACGAAATGAAAATCAACGGATCCATATTGAAAATGTCAATCACGACTGTCTACGGTCGGACTGGACATTTTAGACTCGAGGCCCGACTGTCCGATATTCATATTATTGCTACTGTTTATTCGAACATTATTAATATTGTATTTTGCGCAATCAAAGGCGCAACTTGCCAAACATTCGACTTTGATTCGCTTTAAATCTAAATCGTTTAAATAGCAATCGTTTAACATTCATTTTATAGTTCAAGGCGCAAACAAAAACAAGCATATCGATTGAAACAAATATAACTATATTAAAATAACAACAGATCTATTAAGCAAATTTTGCAGTTTTTAATATGTTTGACTTATGGATTTTGTGTGAAATGGTCATAATATAGGGGGCACTAAGTTGTTTTTACTAAGAAATTTGCAAAATAGTAGAATTTGAGTTTATTCGTTACAAAGAATCATAAATTTACCTCATTAAATAATATTAATATAGAAGTATTTTATTAGTAGTATTATATTTTGGTGAAACGTAGAACCAAAGTGCAATTTCAGCGAGTAACCTACTATACAAAAAACTGTACATACTTACATATTTAATTAGCGTCTACCTTGATTTAACTGATATCAACAAACGCGATAAGATTCGAGCTCATGTTATGGAATAACTATATATCTTATGATCTGACGTGAAACACGTAATCAACAACACATTCAATGTGCACGTAATATGTACATGTTATGAAAACATGAAGAGGAACTAAGCGATGTGCTCTCTGCGTCTGACAAGGCTCAAATTCAAAGACTAACAGCTCGGATCCAGAGTAATATTATTTGTATAGGAAAGTGACAATATCAAGTGGCATGTATGGTATGACACTACACATGTATTGTCACAATAACAATCGTATTATTCCTAACAATACTGGTTTATTGTCTATAGAGTATACCTACGTATTCTAGAAATAGTTTGACGTGTTTGCATTGTACACGGGTACACGTCAACCGAATGAACGCGAACGGGTGGGATTCGTCGAACGTTACCAAATGCTGTCGAACGTATTGTAATGATGATGAATACTTGCTTTAACCGTGACATCCACACTGGTTCTATTTTTCAACTCAGTTTCATAACAAGGAAGGTTGAGTATATTAAAAAAAATATCTACTTTCAAAAACCTCTTGCGGAAATTGGAGTAAACCTGATTTGATAAAAATTTAAAAAAATAATATTAAAACAAAATCTAAATACGAAATACAGTTAAAAAGTTATATAATTTAGATAGTACTACCCTTGGTCTCCACCCAACATTGCCCAACATGTTTAAGAATTGAAACAACTTCAATAGGACGAATATCAGATGTTTCTTAGATAACTGATAACCTTTTAGTAGAGGTTATCGTCAACAATACTGACTAATAGCCGGGCTGCGAGCAAAATGCCTTATGGGCCACCTTACACCCCGGCGTTTGAAGACCCGAGACGGCGTGCTGTTTTAGTTGATTCGAATCCGACATAACCACCCCCGCTAGCCGGCGTGAGGGTATCGGGGAGGGTTCCGCACAAAAAAAGGGTCTCTAATACAATAATACTAGGAATTCAGTGCAGGGTGCGACTGAAATAAATTGAGCTGAGCGAGCAGGACTCTTACTTGAAAATAAGACATCTTACTACGGTCGCGCGCTTAGCTAAGCCCCGCGCGCTTTTGAAACTGTTTTTCGGTGATGATTCCTCAATGGTACATCGGACATGAACTATCTCGCTTCAAAAAACTCCTCAGTGTTCACACTATCACCGTGGTAAATTTGGTCAAGATCGCGCAAGTGGTTACGGAGGAATTCAGCCACCAACAAACGGCTATGCCGTGTATAAGAGCATCGCTCGCTTCGCTCGCTCAGCTCAATTGTCGAGGCTTTTAAAACTACCTTCATTTAAAAAAAATGAGTTTTGTAGCATAGACACTTATAACGTCATGTACCTAGCTGTCATAATCAGCAGTAAAACACTATATCAACAAATGAAAGCGTCCTTCATGAACCCTATTGAAAGGAAAAACGTACGAAATATGTTTCTTTTCATTGCTTCTGAAAATGGATACGGAAAAGATGAAAATAATTAAGATTTACAACCTTCTTACATACAAAAGTTTGAAAAATATTCCTCACCAAACACTGGCTGCTCGTGGCACTGGCGCAAATTTCGTAAACCAGACTAAACAATGATATCGAAGAATGAAGTCCTTCACAAAGGCATTATGTATTGTACTAAGCCATTGCGTGGCTTAGTTGTTCGTCCTTACTCTTCCTTTGTTATTCTTACAACAAATTTGGAAAGGCAAGTTATTTCGAATAGGTACGCCCCGTTTCGCGGACGACACGCTCGTGACGGCGTGCGGAGCGACGTACCGCGAAGCGACCCTGAAGGCCACGACCGCGGTTGCCCAAGTCGTGGAGCGGATCCGGCGGCTGGGTCTAGAGGTGGCTTTGCATAAAACCGAGGCCCTGTTCTTTCATGGGCCTAGGAGCAAGCCACCTGAGGGATCCAGTCTCATCGTGGGAGGTAATCGCATCGGCATCAAGCCCCAAATGAAATATTTGGGGCTCGTGCTCGACGGCCGATGGGACTTCGGAGAGCACATCCGAAGTCTGGCCCCCAAACTGAAGGGCACAGCTCTCGCTCTGGCGCGGCTGCTGCCCAACATGAAGGGGCCCGATGACTCCTGCAGGAGACTCTACGCGGGGATCGTGCGGTCCATGGCCTTGTATGGGTGCCCAATATGGGCGGAGGCCCTGAAGGCCGGAAGTGTGCGGATGCTGCGCGCTCCGCAGCGAGTGATGGCCATCAGGGTCATCCGCGGGTACCGCACGATCTCCTTCGAGGCGGCGAGTCTCCTTGCCGGAACTCCGCCATGGGACCTGGAGGCGAGAGCCCTTTCGCAACTGTACCAGTGGCGAAAGGAGGCGCGGGAGCAGGGACTGAACCCCGAGCATCGAGAAATCGAGGCCGTACAGTCCCAGCTCCGCCAGGCCATCGTGGTGGAGTGGAAGGAACGACTTGGGCGACCAAGCGCAGGGCACGCCGCAATAGCGGCGGTAAGGCCCATCATGGAGGATTGGCTAGATAGGCGACACGGAAGCCTCTCGTACCGACTGACGCAGGTGATCTCCGGGAAGGGGTGCTTCGGGGACCACCTGCATCGGATCAGGAAGGAGCCAACGCCTGAGTGTCATCACTGTGACGCGAGCGAGGACTCAGGGCTGCACACGCTGGCGGACTGCCCGGCGTGGGAGGTGCCGAGGCGTGACCTCGTGGCAGCCATCGGGGTGGGAGTCCTCTCGCTCGGCAGCATGATTGCGGCAATGGTGCGGAGCGCGAGCGCGTGGGCCGCCGCCACCTCCTTCTGCGAGCATGTGATGCTCGCGAAGGAGATGGCGGAGCGCGCCCGGGAGAGATTCAGAACCCTCCCGGCCCGCCGAGCCCGCAACACGCTCGCCTCGCGTCGCAGGCGACTCAGGCGCCGGAGGTCGCTTAACGACCTCCGTCCTCCATGAGCGCAGGCCTGGGGGTGGCAGGTGAGGCCGCCTGTCACCCCAGCAGAAGCAGGCCGGGACGGTGGGGCGACTAGCGCCCCTCCCCCAAACCGGGGCAAGACGGGGACACCGTGGTTCCCAAACCCGAGGGGGCCATCTCGAAACCGGAGATGGCCCAGGGTCAGTCGGGGTGCGAGGGATATGCTCTATGGGCAACCTTACACCCCGGCGTCTGCAGACCCAAGACGGCGTGCGGTTTTAGTCGGTTCGAGCCCGACATAACCGCCCCCGCTGGCCGGCGGGGGGGTATCCGAGGGGATTTCCGCACGAAAAAAAAAAAAAAAAAAAAAAAAGGTACGCCCCGTTTGAGGAAGCGCCTCACGAAATTACAAGTTCTGAAACAAACCAAATTGCGGCTGAATACAGCTTTTTTCTCGCGGGAAGTAGTTTAACCCGCTCCAACAACTTTAGTCGGGTATTGTGCAGAAATTAGTTTTCTGTCCCAAGAAGGCTGAGTTTGTGGTTGAAGAATCGTTGACCGGCCGTAAACCTTGTAATTACATACCCAGTTCTCTAACAAAGGATGGCTCTATAAAGACACTTAAAGGAATGACGTCTTTCGTAACTAAATAGAGTAGAAAGTGAAACGAGTTGAGCTCGATGATCGACCTAAGAAATTCGTAGAGGGATCCTCTTTGCATGTCCGAAGACAGAACCCATGTGTCTTATGAGCGTTAACATTAGGCCTCTTATGTACAATGAACAGCAAAGTTATATTTTTGTAGTGGAATCATGCCTTTAAAATTATATTAACATGTATCATCCGTGATCTCAGAGGCATTATTAGAGCGGAACCACCTACAGCCTAGATCGTTACAAATAAAGGTAAAAACTTGAGTTTTTACCGTGATGATTTTGTAAAAGTGAAACATTAGCTCAATCTTCATTTCCAGAATCCTTCAAAAAACCGCAGCTAAAATAGTTAACGAGCGGTTATTAGCACCTACGTCGTCTAGTCCTACTCCTACTCGCTCTCTCGTCAGCGTTGTGACATTTGTGCATCACAACGCAGACGAGACAGCGAGACAGATATTAAAAAGTGTTTAACCTGAATTTAACGGCAGTAATATAGTAGTGTAGGTAAAGTAAATCTTTAATGACAAGGGACTTTAAACTGAATAGTTTCGTACTCATAGCATGACGTCGTATTAAATCGTTCAGTTCCACACGTTCCAAATGTCAACAAACGAACCAAAGGCGAACGCGTTTAAGTTTCAGCATGTCATAGCACGGATCATGGCAATTCAGTTTACAAACTGGAATTGAATTTCTCCGAAACTGAACTCTTTATATAGGTCATCATAGTAAGGCCCAAGTATGAGTTATTCCACAGAAAACAAACTCACCTTCGAGGACATTTGCTAACTTCTTTGTCATAGAAAATACCTCTATAATAATGAACCGGAATTGTACATAATGACGTCAAAGGGATGTGTTCTACATCGTTCTTACCAAAAGACAAAAAAAATATGTCTTCACCGAAAAGAAAATTCAGTTTTAAACTCACAGAGAACGAGAACAAGCTTGCTCGTACACCGGGCTGTAAATATTCACCGCATTACGCTAAGCTAAAAAATAAACATGCTCGGGTACTTACATAGTTCATGTCGAATGGAAATTAATGTCACCGTAAATGTGATATAATATAACCTTCCCGTGTTCACGTATGACTCATGTATTCGTATGGTTATTTTACCTTCGCCGTTAGGGTTACCAAGCGCCACGATATGACCTGACATGACTAGAGTTGCGAGCATTTGTGAGGATACCGGCTGATATTTCTTGTCAATATTAAGATTTTTTCACTTCAGTCGAGATTGTCAATAATTAAAAGATGCGCTAATAGCGTAATATAGTTTCAAATACCCGAAAACATCCTTCCTAAGTACCCGAGCTACCGGTAATAGTCATCATATTTTGTCACTTATAATTTAACTAGGTACTACAACGTTAAAATAACTTGTAACTAGTAACCCTATTAACTATACAACAATACAATGTTATTTATAATGCAATGTAGGTATTAATCCAAATATAATAAAAATAGTAAACGGTCGTCAGGCGTAAACTGTGTTTAAAAACCGGCCAAGTGTGAGTGTCGAACTCGCGCACGTAAACGCAAAACGGGAATAAAATCGCGTTTGTTGTATGGGAGCCTCCCCTTAAATATTTGTCTTATTTTAATTTAATTATTTACTTTTAATGTCAATATACAACTAAATATTCTGTGAATATTTCAAGCGTCTGCCTGTTGACGTTATTAAAATCGAGCAAAACACAGCAAAAAAAAAAAAAAGGTCACGTTTGTTGTATGGGAGCCTTTTTTAAATATTTAGCTTATTCTGTTTTTAATATTTGTTGTTAAAGCGGTCACAGAAATACATCATTTGTAAAAATTTCAACTGTCTAGCTATCACGGTTCATGAGATACAGCCTGGTGACAGACGGATGGACAGCCGAGTCTTAGTAATAGGTTCCCGTTTTACCCTAAAAAATACGTTTGAATAAATAATAGCCGTCTGACCACATAGGAAGGTGGCAAGATAACTGTGCAGAACAACTAGTATATAAGCTTATTTTGTTAGTACATAAGTAATAGTGTATATAATTAAACTGATTTAACAAAACACTGTAGGAATAATCGTGTATAATAGTTATAAGTTTGCGACGAAGAAATCGTCATTGTTTACCGATCTATAAGTGTAAATTGTATCTTATTTCGTGTCACCTTATTTCTACTACCTATTAGAATACATAATACGGTATATAAATCATTGTAAATAGAAAATAAACACATAATTGTAAGATTGACCGATCGACCATTAGGGTATATCCGCGAAAAGTCGTTAAGCCGCGGTGTCACTAACGAGCCGCGAGAGTTCGATCGGCCAATTAGAAAATTCGAATTAATTGGATTAAGAGTATAAAAAACCGCTGTAAATTGACTCGACACCTCAGTCGGCAAGTAGAAAGTCAAGCGAGAAGTGCTCTCTCCTCTTCACAAGGAATAAATGAAGATACATGTAAAAATCTCTCTTTAATTCTGGAAAATTCAAGTACTCTTCGAGGCTGCCCATAATAAGTGTTCTGCTTAAGTACAGCACCGCACCGACATCCACAATCCAGCAAACCCCCCAAAGTACACACCCATTGCGTCGAAGTCGTGTTTCTGAGCAGATAAAGTCTCATCGACGGAATTGGCTTTGGGTTGTGTACAATAACATCGAACTAGGCAAAGCATAATTTTAAATTCAAGAAGGTAGTTTAATATGTGGGTGATACTTACTGTTACTTCTATAACCTAGTAAGTAACACTAATGTAAGAAAGAGACAATTTTTTTTTATTTTTTTTTATTTTTTATTTATTATTATTGTTAACAATGATTCAGTACATATTTTCTAACCTATACAGTTATGATGTACAATTTTTTACAGGATTATAGGAACAAAATCTAATTGATAAAATAACAATATAAGATAGAGTAAACGACATTGTCTGTGCTAGTTTAAACTGTGTGACAGACAACGACGCCCTCCCATTTTAGCTCATTAATTGGAAATTTATTACTTAGAGAAAAATAAAATAATATGTCGCAGCTGTGTACAATTATTGAATTACAGACACAATGATAGAACAATACGAAAAATCAATGAAATATGGCCACATTTACAGGTGACCAATTTATCATTAAAAAATAAATAAAAAATATTTAAAAAAAAAGAACATTATAACATACAGCATGTGAGCTTGTATGTGAGTGTGTGTGGACGTGTATGTGAATGCATGAGAGTGTGTGCGTGTGCGTGTATGCGCGCTTGTGTGCGAGCATGTGCGTATGTGAATGATAATGTTTGAATGTTGATTCCAGCAAATATGATTCTGGGCACGGTTTGAGCTACGAGATACTGACAAGTAAATCCTCCGTCTCTTCGTATGTTAGATGCAATAGGTTGGTTTTTACCAAAGACTTACATTTTTGTCTAGGGAGAGAATAAATATGGCAAATTTTGCTCATTTTGTTGTAGAGGCGATTGCTGAGGTACTGGTAATGGCGGCCTGCCAGTGCAGTTCTTGTCAGCTCTGTAGGACATACAAGGTCTTTACGACGTTTTTGTTTTAATAATTGGGGATTGTAGCTTAAAGTACTGTGTTTGTGTAAAATGATTTGAAGGACGTATATCTGCCTAACAGTTAGAATAGACGTTTCCACCTACAATTGGTGTGAAGGATAGCGAAAAGGTTTGTTTAGGGCAACCTTCAAAACTGCCCTTTGAGCTCTCTCTCGAGTTTTAGCATTTCAGTCTTAAAGGTACCACCCCACACTGTAATGCAATAGGCCAAAATTGATTGCACTAGCGAGAAGTAAATTGTTTTCAGTAAGGGCACGTCAGCCACATACCTTATCTGCTTAAAAGGGAACATTAACTTTCGAACACGTGATACGGTCAACTCCACATGCTTCTGCCAACTCAACCTAGAGTCAATCACTACACCCAAATATTTTATTTCTGAAGCCCTGTCGATAACTGGACAAAGACAAGAGTTAGGAGCAGGTGACAGTCGTGCACAGTTATGAGCTTGAATGTTAGTCAGTTTAGGCTCGGAAATTGAACTAGCCGAGAAGGTTATATAGCGTGTTTTTGAGACATTAAGAGTAAGTAGACTAGAGGTGAGCCAGTCCATCACAGTCTCAAGAGCACGCTCGGCATACCGGCATGTCACATCCCAAGTGTTTCCACTTATTATGAGAGCCGTATCATCTGCATAAGTAAATATTTTGCAGTTTGGTATGGAAAGTTGGCAAAGGCTATTCACATATATGAGGAACAACGTGGGACCCAGGACGCTACCCTGCGGGACACCAAAACTGACGCCCATATCATCACTGGTGTAACTATCAACCCTAACAGACTGACTACGATCGGACAGGTAGTCTCGATAAATATCCAAAGCAATATCTCTAACTCCACAGGCTTCCATTCTGTGTAAAAGGATTGGAATAGAGACCGTGTCGAAAGCCTTAGCGAGATCAAGGAAAATCCCAATTGTTTTAATACCAGTGTCCAGGTTTTTTACAATAGAATTTGTCAAATCGAGAACGGCATCCTCTGTAGATTTATTTTTCCTAAAGCCGTATTGGTTGGGAGCGAGAGTCTTATTATGCTCCAAGAAGCTGAGTAATCTTATATTTAAAACTTTTTCTAGGATTTTTGAGAGAGTTGTTAGTACTGATATCGGTCTATAGTTCTCGACACGGTCCCTGTCTCCACCCTTAAAGACTGGATGAACGAGAGCCTTATTAAAAACTCTGGGGAACATACCTTTTGAGAGGCAGAGATTGCAAACATAAGCGATTACTGGGGCAAGGACATGCCGTGCTCCCTTAATGACAGACACAGGTATCCCATCAAAGCCAACTGCACAGTCACGTTTCAAACCAATAATTATAGTATTAATCTCTGCAATGTCAGTTTCTATTAGACCTAGGGAGTTACCGTGGGGATTAGTTAAGGAGTTTAAATTAAATTCTCTACCACTCATCTGTTTATGACATTGTATATCTTGGGCAAGGCGCGCTCCTACATCTGCAAAGTAACTGTTTATATAATTTACAGAAGCTGTTGGGCTGTCGCATAAATTAAGAAGATCCCCCTCGGCACCCGAAGATTTCCTGTTCAAGTGACTTATTGACTTTATGATGTCCCAGGTAGCTTTGAGATTGCCACTAACCCTCCGGAGCTCACCCCGCTCAAACTCGCGTTTAATCTTTTTGAGCAGATTATTACAGTAATTCCGGTACCTAGTATATGTAACTCTTGCTATAATGCTATTAGGATCATTTTTTGATTTCTTATGTAGCTTGTCTCTATTTCGGATGCATCTCAAAAGGCCAGCAGTAATCCATGGCTTTATGATCTTTTTTCTGTGAGGAATTTTCATGATCGTACTTTGCTCATTTATTATGTTAGAAATGGCACCAACAAGAGCCTCCGCACATAGATTAGGATCGGTGTTTGATAGGACCAGCGTAAAGTCATACTTTTCTAGTGAGCTGATAACATTCGCTAAATTTATGCGACGTATCAAATTTTTAGGTTTTTTAACAGGAGCAGCCGTTTCGATACAGAAAAGAACTGGAGCGTGGTCAGTAATGTGAGAATCCAGAACAAAGGTTTTAGCTATTTTATTTGTCCATAACAATACATGGTCATAACATTTCTTCATACGAGTCGGAAAGAGGTGGGCGGGAAGTAGGCCATGATATGAAGTTAGAGTCAAATACGCCTCGCAATTTGAGTCGATGCCACTCGGAAGGATATCAATATTCAAATCACCCACGACAGCCAAGGTGTGAGACGAAGAAAGGGATGACAGAATTACATTAAGTGATTCCAGGAATTTATCTACACTTGAAACTGAAGGGGACCTATAGACTGCAACAATAGTAATATCCGGGAGGAGCTTCAGCACCAGCCCACTTGCATCCTGAAGTAACGGTTCAGCTATACTATATCTTAATTGGGTACTTACGTAAATGATAACCCCATCATTTTGATTGTTGTAAGCCGACTTTACAGATGCATACCCACTTAATGTTGGGATTTCAGAAACCTTACTTAACCAGCACTCCGTGAGAACAATAACATAACACTTCACGTCCAGAGAATGCATAAGCAGATTTAAACCATCGAAATTGCAGTTTATGCTTCTTATATTGACTTGCAATACACTTAGGGCAGTGCTAGGCGTAGCCAGTTGCCGAAGACATTGATTCGGTGAGCATAAATATGACCTAGATACATCAATGTGTTCTAAAGATTCAGCAAATTCATTAACATTAGCCATTTATAAACGAAAACCATAAGAAAGAGGTGTCAATAAAAGGATTATGGTGCTGATTCATATCTATGTTGTAAATAGTATCACTTCCGTCAAGCTCGTAAGGCATATTTAAAATAGAAGTGCCGAAACTAAGTTCATGGCAAATCAAGTGAGCACATTTCACAGTTCGAGGAGACGAATATCGAAAATTAGTCATATGTGTTAAATACAATGTATAGTGTGTGAGTGAGTGTGTGTGTGTGTAAATGTGAGTTATATATTCAGTTTGAATAAATTTGACTTTTAAATAAAATCGATAACTGTGTTATGTCTATGTATGTCCAAACCATGAGAAGCTGATGGTAGATCTGGTTCAGAATCATATTGCATCGATTTTTTTTTTGACTGCGGAGGTGTACGTTTCATGGACATGATTGTAGAAGATGAATAACAAATTCACAAAAAAAAAAAAAAGACAAAAAGTAGGAGTCGCTGCCGGGGTTTGAACTTGCGATCTCGTATCCAGAGGCCGTGAGTATTACCGCTAGACCAAACTAACTTGCAAGATTTATGCGAATTTGATAGACTGGATTTGAGGCAACTGTTTAGGATTTATCTAAGCATAAAAGATTAAAATCTCGACGCAGGTCAAAACAATGACCTGAATGTTAACGAATAACTTCAACTTGTTGTTTGATGTAATCTGTTTATATCCCTTAGCACGGATCTAGTTATTGCACTGGCTTATTGGTTCTTACACAATTCACTTAATTATTTACTTATACGATGGATCACTGTGATTTAATCACTTTTTTCGAATGAAACTACGGAGCACTTTGAAAACACGTCCGTATGCGATAACGCACGCGGGGGGAGGAAATAGAAATTCCAATGCTCCTTCCACGTCAGTAAAAAAAATGTTATTTGTTATGTTGGCGTTTTTTCCTATTTTTTCACTAGCGTTAATTTCCTAAATTATAACCTTTTAAATATTTCAGTCTATTTAGATGTTAGATATTGTTAATTATTGTCATGACGTACTTTATCACTATGAGGAAGTTTTCTTAGTGTGCGTACCTAATTCATTTGTATAGGTACTTTACATACGTTTCAACATACCCCAATTATGAGGAAGAAAAAAGTGGAAGTAATTTATAGGTAATTCAAATTAGACTAGATCTTATCTGAGTCCTTCGATGTGTTTGTTCGAATGGCAATATAATATGAGGTCATGGAGTCAATTGAGACACTATTCAAGTTACTAATGAATTAAAGCGATAATAGCACACTCGGCGTGTATTTCTTTTATTAAAAACTAGCTTTTGTGTTAAGGACTCCGATCGCGTGACTATTCCAATGATAATAATATAATTTCGGTCGGAAGTATAACTTAAATATGTACCCCTATTGCCGTATCAGTAGAATGGTGATGCAATCTTACTTTAGCAACACGGATGAGCCGGCTTAAACGAGATAGTCTTTTACTAATATCGACTTTACGATAGCAGAATGTATCACTGTTTGTGAGAGTACTGGCACTCTACCTAGTCTGTATTTTTCCTATTTTCTTACCTTCCCCTCTACAGATGCGTGATATTCTCAGGAATATCATGCAGGCATTTATAAGTCACGGTATTAGCTTTGCGCTATCTCGCTTCCATCAACTTTGTTCTGGGCTTGTTTTGTTATCTTAGTACCTTTTTTTTTATTTTTTTTTTTCTTTTTCGTGCGGAAATCCCTTCGGATATCCCCCCGCCGGCCAGCGGGGGCGGTTATGTCGGCTTGAACCGACTAAAACCTTCTGAATATCTTAGTACCTACTGAATAAACAGAAAAGATTTGTGTATCCGCACTTCAACTTTATTTAATTATCAATGTCACTTTTCAGAGATAAAAAGGAACTTTCTTGCCAATTTCATAATGGAATAACTTCGGAATTACAAAATTAACGTTCATTTTTACAATGAAATCAATTAATCTACCCTGGTTCATATATTTTACCAGCCACAGCTATTCACATCACATAAATAGAAATATAAATAAATAAACAGCATCCACTCTCAATGATAACGCATGCTCTGTTGATTTATTTCCCCTCACTAGAATTACGTAGCCACAACACATCAATTTCGTGCACATCACTACTAAATAGATCACGTACACATGTCGCATAATCCCATGGGAACAGACACAGCCAGCCTTGGTGATTCATCCTGAATCTCGCACTAACTGACTTATTGATGCTGGCTGCCTTCAATGACTGTATGCGACAGGGATAGATTACAAGGGCGGACGTCTGCCTTTGTTTGATCACGCACGCTATTCCAGGGGATGTGTACGTATTCTTTCACAATACCTAATACCGATACAGTAATTCAATATTAGAAGATATTTCGTTTAAACATAGATAATATATGATACTGACTGACTGTGGAGGCCAGATGGCAGTAGTTTCACAGAAATAATCGAAGTGCGGACGTTTCGTTGTTAGACTGAAAGCAGACCGCAACTAAGTTGGTAAAAAGCCCGTTGGATTAAAAAAATGTACTGAAGATGATGAGTGGTAGTTGAGGGTTAGTATGTTTTAAAAAACATGGAAAACACTATGAAACTAAATTATTCAAAAGTATTCAATTATTTAGTTGAAATATATTTTGTTTGGCTTTTCCTCAGAATATACTTTAGAAACTAATGATATTGAAACTAGACCACTACTGGATTGCAACTGTAAAATGCCCTTGAAATAATTTTAAAAACATAGTAAATTGCTTGACGTGTTGAACGTAATCGGATTAATCAGACTTGAGTAAGCGGTGTCCATAGAAACGGTTAAGGAAATATATTTATAGATACCGGTAGCTAAGGAAAAAGTGTTATTTTTATGATTTACTTGAATCATAAGAAAAGGCACTTCTTAGACTCCAAAATCTGAACAGCTATAACTTGCACAAACTGGACCTCACCAATGAAATCAATAAGTATGTACGTGTGGTTTGAATTATTATATTTGTGGGTTTGAACTTGTGTACCAGACCTCTAATCATTTTGTTTGCAGCTTATTATGTTTTTCGTTATTAAATATATTTAATCTTTTAAATAAGATATATATAACTTCTTCAAAAAAATCTCATTTATAATATTCGTTTAGTAGGATAATAGACGAAGGTTCTAAGCACGACTAACATCAGTTGTATGGATTTATTTATGTTTGATGGACAAACACAGTATCGGACCACTTTCCGCCGTAGTCGTATAATTTTGGATAGTCTTCAACTATTTTCATATCAGACTAATAGATTACGTAGGTGTGACTAACGTAAACATTCCAGATAACGTATAGTTGGAAGGAACTGACCGGCTATATTCAAGTGTTAATCAAATTCAGAGAACTGTTACTTACAACTTTATCAGTATCGATAAATTTATGCGTTCTAATGAACTGATGAAATGGGGATTGTGAAATGAACGTCAAAAGCAGTAAAATTCGGTTTATAGTCACAAATTATACGATTATGCATGTGCATTTATAAATGAATAGCCTCATCAGCTTACCCTACATTGATTGAATTATTTTAAGCATTATGATTGGACGCTTGACACTTTATGCTACTATTGGTGTATTTTAAGCTTATTTCATTAATTAAATGTTATGAGATCTTATTACTGGCGAATCGTGGGTGTGTAATACACCTCTGCCTACCCCTTCGGGGATACTGGCGTGAAGTTATGTTCTGTTATCTTATTTAATGTCTCAAATTTCGAAGAGTTCTTATTCAGTAGAGACGATAGACAAAGGCATAAAGCATACCTACGCCAAAAAGTCTGACAAAGCTTAATTACAAAATATAATAAACAAGAGAAACAAAATAAAAACATTATCGGAGGAGAAAAATATAACAAGTTCCAATAATTTTAATTATGTTTCTGTGCGCGTAACTTTTAATTGTCAGCAATTCGGAGTGGTGTAGCTTCGTAGTGCTTGGCCAAGTTTATCAATTAATAATTTATTGTTTGTCGTGTACTTTAAGGTTGTATAGGACAACAACAGAAAACTTTCAGAGTAACTGTTTATTTCAAATATTGTCTATAGAGTAATTAACCTACCTTCTGTTATTAGCCTACCTGTAATTATACTAGTAATAGTAATTAGACTACCTGTAATTAGACTAGAAATAGTACTAGTATATAATAGTAATAAGACTGTACGGAATATTTAGTATTCATCACATATGCATTGCATTGCATTGCTTGCTGCTATTATAATTTTCAGTTGTCGCTTCAATCGTGTTGTGCCTCATGGTTTGCCCGATTTGAATAATATCGAAAATATTTATGCAATTTAGTTTGGATAATTAGCGCTTAGTAATGTGCCCGGTAGATGGCAATAGGCTCGCCCCCTATTACATTGGCACCTAAACATAACTGGCGAATCGTGAGTGTGTAATACACCTCTGCCTACCCTTTCGGGGATACAGGGTTGAAGTTATGTTATGTTATGTTTAGTTTGGACTGGTGCAACGTCCAATTTTTCTCTTCCAACGGTCTTCCGTCCAACTAAAGTGGAAATTATTTGCAAAGGAAAGACTTAACGGTATATATTTTGTAAAGGGAACATAGAAGTACGGAAGGTAGGACGTCCCCCAGCAAGATGGAGGGACAACCTGAAAAAGGTAGCTGGGATAGACTGGATGCGCAAGGCGGAGGATCGGGTGCTATGGCGTACAATGGGAGAGGCCTATGTCCAGCAGTGGAGTGCAATAGGCTAATTGACTGATTGATTGAACATAGAGTATGGTCACGTGCAAAGACGCCCAGAAGATCATATGGTGAAGCTTGCCCTTGAACTTCCTACGACGAAGCGCAAGCGTGGAAGACCACCCTCCACTTGGCAGACGACGGTCCAAAGAGACCTTAAAGAAACTCATCTCAACCTAGACATGGCACAAAATCGTGCTCAATGGAAATCAAGGACAAGGAGGGCCGACCCCAAATAAATGGGATAAGGTCTAGCCAGAAGAAGATTGAACATAGAGGTGGATTGCAATATCGTAATTGTTTTTCTGTTAGACATCTAGCGAGTATGAACCAGAATATCGTCGTAATCGGATAAATGGTATAGATTCTACAGAAGCACTAAAGGAACAAATAACCGTTATATATAGTATGGATATCAGATCATTAAGACAATATATATTACACGGGTTATAATAACACACACGATATAATCCTTTTCCAATATCGGGGATAATCTAAAATCGATACACAAACTCATTAACATCAGCATGCAGTCATTGCAACAAAGGCCTGCCGGTAACAAAACGTATGCCGGTTTATGAGCTTACTGGGAGACGGTTGTTCACGAATTAAATGAAAACTTAAGGTAAGGGACTAAAGGGACCATCACACCTGGTGACAAGATGTGTTTTGTAGTTATTTAGAGTCTCCGAAATAGGAATCCGGTGACAGTTTCCGGTCCTCGGATTTTACAAACTCATAAACCTGTAGCGACTGTTTTATATCCGAAATGTAAAACCACACAAACGCCTTTATCGCTAGAAACGATCTATTGCAAAAACTTATCTGTACTGAAATTACACTTACTTGAGTTGCTCTTTACACAGACTAAAGTAAAACCTGCTGCGATTGACGAAAGATGTTCAAAATTCTGTATTGCTTGCAAAATTTGCATCACTGTAGACCAAATTGAATATTCACCCGCTGAAGTCGTTTGAGCTCAACACGTATTACACCTAATGCACGAACGCAGTGGCGAATAGACAGACAACAGAAAATTATAGTACTGCATTCATCTAGGCTATAATTTGAGGTGCGTCACTGCAAATGCACTCAGGTGTTTCAGTCTGATTACCTAACTGAACGAATGCATGTATGGCCATACGACTCTTTTATTTTTTTACTACTTACCTGCTAAGACTTGTAAAATGTTATGTGCTACAAAAATATGGAGTAACGAAAAAAGCGTAACTACTTTATGAAATTCAAAAAAGTTTAAGATTCATAATTCCACCTTTCAAAAGAAACAAAGCTTTTATAAACTAGCAAAAGATTCTGCACACATGAACGGAAACAGCGCAAGACCGCAGGTTATTAACTGGGTCGTCTCCAAATACTTAAGGAGTGGGTAGTTTTTGAATATTTCTGTTTTTGCTGAACTTATCGAATTAAATTTGCCAGCACTGCAGTACACGTAACCACAGTAGAAATAACTTTATATAGTCTATATTCTTTTATATATGTAATCATACATGGTATATTATGAACATGTTTATCGAACAAAAAATAAAACCATTTAGGCTCATAAACGTGTATAGTCTATTAATAGCTGGGCAATGGCAACCGGTCTTCAGTAGCGCTGTGAATGATCGACCATTATATGGTTGCAGTACTTAGTGTGAAGAGTACCTTGGACACACTGACAGCTAACAAGATATGCGAAAGCGAGATCAAAAAGAAGAGTCTTAGTGAGGTAAGAAGAAATGTACATATACCTTTTTGGCAATAGTATATTGTGTGAGATTGACGATCCGTGTTTTTTTATAGTTTTATGTCTTAGACGATAAGGTGGCTTGCGTTAGTATCGGTTGCATTCAAAGGTTGTATTTTGAAGCCCGAGTTATGCTTATTCTTTCTTCTCCTTTTGGTTTTGCTTATACGGCTTTTATGGGAACAACTGTCATCTGACCCTCAACCCCGAGAGGAAAGTCTGCGCCAGAGCCTCGTCCATCAATCAGCAGCTGTACCGGTTTATAGTTGAGGTTAGCTTGGGCCTCGAAGATCATGGTGGAGCCAAAAAACACCCTAATTACAATGGAATCACCCTAACCGGATGAATCAGACGCGTGTCAGTATATCATACAGAATATTAAAGCTACATTCCCTGTCTTAGTGCAATATAACACATAAATAGACGCAATAAAACATTATATAAAAAACGCCCGACAAATAAAAAACAAAATCAAAATCGGTGCATCCGTTCGGGAGCTACGATGCCACAGACAGACACACACACAAACAGACACGTCAAACTTATAACACCGCGTCGTTTTTGCGTCGAGGGTTAAAAAAAAGTGTATGTCGATCGCTTCAACCCAATGCACTAAGCGTAATTAATCACTTCAGCAAATTAACGCTAACGGGTCGCTACATCCCATTCAATATTGTTTAGTCTGACACTGCAATTCCAGCGTTTAATCGTAATAAGGTCTCGTATCAATTGGCCTCCAGCGGTATCGAAGCATCTTTATGTCATGGGTCATACCAATAAGGAAGAATCGTGACGGTACTTATAGTGATTGACTTGCAATGCATGTTATATACTCGTATACAAAGTTTAGTTTCATGTAGAATAATCATAACCGAGTATAATGTATTTGGGTTTATAGTGAAGAGGTCAGACCAGGTTCATTCAAATAAAAATAGATTGTCTAATTATTTATAGATTTAATCTGCACTATACAACGGTCCAACAAGAAGTGCTCGCTAAAACATCGTATCGGGTAATGTCAACAGTCAACTCAGTATTGACGTTGACACCATCCGTCGATAGCGAATGAGTGAATATAAAAATAATAGTTGTATCCTATTTCAAGCATCATAGACATCAAGTGTTGCCATTCGATTAAATGTAGTGTAAGCTAACAATAGTATTAGAGGCTCAGATTATTAACTGAATTGGTAGCGTAAAACTCGCACAGTTTCTATTGCCATCTATACTAATATTGCAAAGAGAGAGGCAGAATTTTATGAGTTTGTTTACAATGTTTGGGGTAATCTTCAGAACCACAGTTATTGGAAAAATTCTTTCATCATTTATTATATAATGCTATATATATATATATATTATGTGTAAACTAGCTGACCCGGCAAACTTCCGTCTGCCTTAAAATCAAGTTACGTTGATTACCTTATACGCTAAATTTATTTGGTGAATGTCTCCTTGCACACCGGTATTAAAGACCAAAGACGACCTCATACACAAAGGCACAGTATGGGCGGTGACATCAAAAAATAAAAGATCAAGAAAATCGGTCCACCCGTTCTTGAGTTTATCCCGATCATCACTAACACGACTTTCTTTTATATACATATAAATATATAGATGACGATGGCTTGAGTTAAAAAACCTCATAAACCGAAGTGAGGCGATGGCGGATTGCTAGTTGTCTATAATTTCTCAATTAGCCTAGGTCTTTTTGCTTTTAACCCCGAATTAGAATTCAAATCGTAGCTTTTTGGAGTAAATAATAATAAATAAATATTCTACGACATTCTACACAGCGCTTTCTAAACCCCAAGGTATAGGTTTAACTAGCTTGTGTTATGGGTTCCAGAATGCGGATAAACATACTTATATACTTTTTTTTGTAAATACATACATAGTATACGTAGAAACACCCAGACCAATGCAAATAGACATATTCATGCATACAAATATTTGCACTGAGCGGGAATCGAACCTGCGCCCCCTGTCGTAGCAGTCGAATGCACTACCGCTACGCCACAGAGGCCGTCAGAAATAGCCTACAACCTTCCTCTATAAATGGGCTATCTAAGACAAAAATTCTCTACAAAAAATCTACTGGTGGTAGAAATTTGATGACACAAATTTGTCACAAAATTCGGCCGGGTTGGTACCACCGTGCACGATTGTGAAAAACCCTCCATAGTAATCAAATTTCGGTTTAATTACGTTCAGGGGTCAGCAAGTGCATAGCCGGACAAGGGGATTGTGGTCGCAGCACTAGTGGGACCGGTGGGTGTCACGCGGTGCTGCGACGACAATCCTCTTCTGATGAGGCCGTCAAGCTGAGTGCCACCATTGTTAACATGGTATGTGTATGTAATGGTGACCCTCTTTCTTGGACTTTACCTTCAGCTTACCATCAGGCGAGGTGAAGTCAAATTGACGTGTCCTAAATATAAAAAATTGACGAAGATTTCCTGAGATTAGCGTGTGTAACCAAACAAAAGAACAAATTCTTCAGCTCTATAATTACCTAAGAAAAGAATATAATCTGAATCTCGGAAACGGCTCCAACGTTTTCGGGGGCGCAAAATCGATCTAGGTAAGTTTCAGTTTTAGAAAACGTCGAAAATAAAAAAACCTGAGCACCCAGATATTTTCCATATAAACCACGTGCATGATCTATTGGACCTCCAACTAATCAAACAGCTGTTAAATGCTATTTACAGCTCACAGTGGTGCGATACCCCAATGTTAGTCTGCAGCCCGTCTGAGTTGAACTAACGGACGAGTCACGCAACAAACGCTATGAAACCTGCTATTGTTTCTGCTAGGCCTAGCTGTTTGTGTAATATGGAAGAGCCTTAAATAATGCTTTGTTTGCGAGACCTGTTACTTGACATGCATAAGTGAGTAGTGCAAGGAATATTGTAGCCTTTGGTTCTCTATCCGATTAACTGTAATAAAAGAATACGAGCATCGTCATTTCAGGTTAATACCTATTAAAAATAGATAAAGGTTGTGTGTGGCAGTCAAACAATCTACTGGATGGGTCGTAAAATGTCCGAATAAAAACATCGTCCACCTGCTCGGCACTCGCCTCCAAGGTTGGACCATTTCTACTTCTGCCGCTGCCCACCTAAAGCTATCTGCCAAAACATTTGATCAGTAACTCAACACATTGAAAAACGGCAGCATTGAGTCTGTATAACGTAGTAATTACTTTATTGAGTTCTTCATAGATCAAATATAGATACCGCCACTTCATATCTACTTTATTTAAATCACTAGTTACCTTATAAATTTCATAACCCTCACCCAAACTCAAAATACGTTCCAAGGATTCACTCAATGGTCATTAATATAGATCCAAACGATAACTAGAATATTATTCATGTATCGATTAATTATTTTTAGGTAGATTTCGACGAAATCGATCTACCTATTGGTTTCTTGACTACTGTCGAATTTAAAAAAAAAATTCTTCATAGGAGGTCTAGTTATGACCCCCTGAGTCCGAAATGACCACTGGTCAAAAAGTTTATATACATATAATATGTATGTATGGTTCCACTTCCCAAAATTTGCGGCACTCTCACGGTCGCATTTTTGCCCCGATCGCTTTCAAACTGCGGTCAAAAATTGCTTGGGTGTAAACTTAGTTTAAGTTAGAGAACGGGTGGAATCCGGCCTAAGGGGACGGTAGGGCCTCACTTTTTGTGAAATCAGTTTTTCCTCAAAATTTCACGTTCCATGAAAGATATTCGAACCGTTCTAATTTTATCCCATAGTATACATGAATACCAACAACTTTAAATTATAAACCTATAAGATTAAAACTTTAACTAAAAGTGGAGGGGGGGAAAAACCAAAATTTTTCGGAAAAAAAATCATAACTTGTAACCGGTGAACATTCTTGCTGTCGGAAACATTTTTAATCGATAGGCCATTTTTAAGTCTAAAATAAATGTCTGAAAAGTTTTTCGCTAAATGTTACCGTTTTCGAGAAAAAAAAAACTGTTTAAAGTCCGTAGTTCTCTATATAAAATAATATTAATTGTTTCACGAAATCTACCTGTGCGTTCCCCCTGCGGGAATGGATTTTTGCAATACTGTCTTGTTTTTCATATTTCAAAAGCGCACGCGTAAGCATCGTTGAAACAAAAATGATGATATTGCTATATAAAGTAAAATATACGAAAGGTGATCATAAATTTTTTACATTAATAAATGAACTGCTTTTGTATGAATTGATTAGGTTGGTAGTCAAATCAATTCAATTAGTCAAAAACACTTATAGTGAAAACTAATCTGTCTCTTTCTCTGTCTCTCTATCTCTTTATTGACATTACAGTACATCCAGTATACCTTCTTTTAGTTGCCTATGCCTATTTCAGTACATAAGCAATACAAGGAATATTCATTGAGAAAATTTTATTCATACATAAATCTCTGTGAAGAATTGTAACCCTTTGGCCCAGTTTAACCCAAAACTATAAAGTTTGACAAAATAATTATATTAACCACATTAACATTACTTTCATTTTCCGTTGCGTAAAACCAAAATTACCACATATAATGAGTGTAAAAATTATACGATATCTGGTTACCACAATTCTGTTCTCTGGGCAATGATGACGAATGATGATGATGAGGTACGACGTTTCAACCCGAGGGGGCCATCTCGAAACCGGAGATGGCCCAGGGTCAGTCGGGGTGCGAGGGATATGCTCTATGGGCAACCTTACACCCCGGCGTCTGCAGACCCGAGACGGCGTGCGGTTTTAGTCGGTTCAAGCCCGACATAACCGCCCCCGCTGGCCGGCGGGGGGGTATCCGAGGGGATTTCCGCACGAAAAAAAAATAAAAAAATAAATGAACTGCTTTTGTATGAATTGATTAGGTTGGTAGTCAAATCAATTCAATTAGTCAAAAACACTTATAGTGAAAACTAATCTGTCTCTTTCTCTGTCTCTCTATCTCTTTATTGACATTACAGTACATCCAGTATACCTTCTTTTAGTTGCCTATGCCTATTTCAGTACATAAGCAATACAAGGAATATTCATTGAGAACATTTTATTCATACATAAATCTCTGTGAAGAATTGTAACCCTTTGGCCCAGTTTAACCCAAAACTATAAAGTTTGACAAAATAATTACATTAACCACATTAACATTACTTTCATTTTCCGTTGCGTAAAACCAAAATTACCACATATAATGAGTGTAAAAATTATACGATATCTGGTTACCACAATTCTGTTCTCTGGGCAATGATGACGAATGATGATGATGAGGTACGACGTTTCAACCCGAGGGGGCCATCTCGAAACCGGAGATGGCCCAGGGTCAGTCGGGGTGCGAGGGATATGCTCTATGGGCAACCTTACACCCCGGCGTCTGCAGACCCGAGACGGCGTGCGGTTTTAGTCGGTTCAAGCCCGACATAACCGCCCCCGCTGGCCGGCGGGGGGGTATCCGAGGGGAAAGCACGAAAAAAAAAAAAAAGGTACGACGTTTCACTTGGTTTGTGAATTTTCAGTCGTCATAAAGGGTAATGGAGGTGCCACATAACGCAAGCCTAAAACTGAAGCACTCCAATCGATGAGAATAAAATTCCAACGCCAAGGTTATCAAAAACGTAGATCTCAGTGGGATTTACACATATTGATGTTTATTGTTAGCCGTGGGTCGCGATAAATGATATACCTACGGTTTCGGTATAAAACTTACTCTTACGATTAATATACGGTACTAGCTATTACCCGCGGCTTCACCCGCATGGAATACTGATCCCGTTCCCGATACTCAAGGAACCCTATTCCACAACCGCAACCTATATAAAATACACAATTTCATCATACATCATATCATTATATTTTAGCGAATGTATACAACAAAATCAAAAATTAAATTGACAAACTAAAACCTTCCTCGAGAACCACTCTATCCATTGGTGAAAACAGCATTAAAATCGGTACAGTAGTTTTTGAATTTATCGCGCATAGACAGACGCGGCGGAGGAATTTGTGTTGTAATAAGTAGACGTCCTCGATATTTCTTAAAAATATTTCTAGATCGAAGGGATTTCCGCACGAAAAAAAAAAATAAAAAAAAAAGGTAGTTGGTTGCTTTTTGTTGTTTCTATTGTTATAATTTGATAACAATAATAGAAAACCCTGATTGTAAATCCTAGTTCCCAGGCAACGGAGGTGTATACACCTCTCTATTTTTCTTCGGAGGGCAGGTGTTGCTTCTTCTAGTGGATGTTGGATCTAGTTACTTTGTCTCTCGACGTATTCCTTACACAGTGGGAAACTGGTGAATGCACAGTGTGGCTCCGATCCTTTCGTACCGGTGGATATAGTGTGACACACACCTCCACTCATAATCATGTTCGATAACGGATACAAACGCGGGCTCTAGAAATGGGGGTATTTTGAAACTGCGAAAAAGATAACCTCTATTAAACCAGAGACTGAAGAATCATCGAGAGGTAGAGAATACTGTATAGTAGATCCAGACAGACCCTTAAACTTGGGCAGCAACAGCTAGAAATGGTAGTTCGGTATGACATGAATATACGTAAATTTCCATTATTATTTCGTACATTTATAATATCTAAATATCCACATTGTACACCGTAACCGTATTGTAGGTAAATAGAGATTGGATGTACTCATATTAAATAATAATAAATATAATCAATATTCTACGACATTCTACACAGTGTTTTCTAGACCCAAAGTAAGCATAGTTTAATTAGCTTGTGTTATAGGTTCCAGAATGCGGATAAACATTCTTTACTTACTTTTTTTTTGTAAATATATACATATTATACATAGAAACACCAAGACCAATGCAAATAGCCATATTCATGCATACAAATATATTTGCACTGAGCATGAATCGAACCCGCGCCCCCTGTCGTAGCAGTCGAATGCACTACCGCTACGCCACAGAGGCCGTCAATATTATATATTATATAAGGTAACATGAATTTAATTGTAATCTCTGTTTAAGAGGATCTCTGTTTGGAGTAGCGGCTTTATCACAATAGAAATAGTTGTATAATATAGCTATTGTGTTCCACTTTAATCAATAACAACGATAGGAATATTACGCTGGCAAATTCCAACATTGTTTAACTAAATAAACATACCGGGTGAAATGGGGTGAATAGAAATAAAATGGTAAGATAAATTGTGAAGTTATTTTCTGCTCAGTAAAACTATGTACTATTTCAATCTGATAATAAACAATCAGATATTTGGTTCAGTACTTAAAATTTTGCAGAAGAAATTATTCAAAAATGTCTAATGACCATTTTATTTCTATTCACCCATCGATCTCTATTCACCCCGTTTTACGATATTCAAATTACTCCAAATAATCTATAAATTTTATCAGTACACGAAATCAATAATAAAGAAATAAAGCAATAAAACCCAACTCCTCTGGTCTTTTTATTAAACGATGCTAATTTATTCAGTATACTAAAAGGTATCTTGCATCTTTTAAACCAGACTTTTATTACAGACTTACAGAAGCAGGCCGTGGCGGAGGCGTGTCGTGTGTGCCACACGCACCTGCCAACTCACCGAAGCGGGATAAAACCCGACCCCACCAGGCGAGGCCGCGGTGGCGGCAAAAGTCCGCCGACATCCCTGGGAGTATCCGAAGGGATTTACGCAAGTAAAAAAAAAAAGACTATTGTATGTACACAGAATCAGTCATTTCTAATGGCTGTCGAATGGAAGAGTGTGGTGTTTGTCTACAAATTAAGTGCACGTGTATGAGATGCGGTTGTTGTCTCTGCCTACCCCGGAGGGAAAAGAGCGTATAAGTATGTATGTTAATTATGTCAATTAATTCGTTTATTGTTTACTAATAAATTGTCTTATTAACATTTCTGTAGAGAAACACTAGAAAATTGTAGATACCCTATCCGTGGTCTTCCGAATAATTCTGTGTTAAATAATTCTGTAACGGAGACGTATATAATATATCGGAGAGTTTCGAATACCTGGGACGTGTTCAGTTGGTCAGAGCATTCCCCCTGTAAGGGACTGGTCGCGAGTTCAAGTCCCGTCCTAGATGTTCTCTTTTTCCCCATCTAAATCTATATGATAAATCTATAAACTCAGCTTTATTTGAATTACCTACATTCACTCTCAAATCTAGTGGGGCGGAAATCACACAGTGATTGTCAAACTTCGGGCCAAACTTAGATATTTTTGTTGCAGTATTTTTATTCAAAATTACAGACCTTAGGCTTTATGCATATTATTCGACGCGTCTTTATATATTGAGCAATAAATATGAAGAAAATGAAATCAAATCAAACGTCTTCGACGTCAAAAACACAAAAAAATGATTTTATATTTCAGTTTCTTTCAGAGTCTGGTTGTGTTATGTAAATATACAATATACGTATTGTCATTGTCACTCAAATGTTAAAGTCAAATACGCGTTACTCTGATAACTCGAAAGAAACTCACTTGTAAAAGTTTTTTAGGGACAATTTGTATGGTAGGTACCCGAAACCTTGAACGTACAAACCCCAAAATCTAATCAGTTCTTCCCATTAACCAAACAAGATGATTGGCGAAAGAATTTTTTAAATCGGATAAGTGGTTCTTGAGTTATTGCGTAAACAGACATCAAGACATCCAGACCAACAGACAGACCGACACAAAAATTTTTTTTGCTTAATTAGACTTAGCTTCATGTGAAACGTCGAGAAAAGTGATAAAAAAAGGTGTAAGACTTTGATTTTTTTTGCGTGATTTTAAGACTTCGGTGTCCACCTGGTTGGTGGCCCGAAGTAATTATAGTTTTCTATTGTTTAAGTTACTTTTTGCCGAAACTACTTTTTGATTATAGACATGGTTGAAGTGGCGGGAGTGCAACTACTATGTATTTTCTGTCTGTATATTCATTTATAGCTTCGTCGACATTTGATGAAAACAAAGTCAAAAGCCCAAAGTTCCTTACAAAATAGCTTTGTCAAAAAAAGGTTTGTGCAATCAAATACGCAATATAAAACACACAATGGATTTAGGACCTTTTTTAATTCAGTTAAAGATCAAGGATTCTGTACTATGAGAGGACACCTTTTTACAGCTCACTAATCTAAAGGCAAAGCCAGACCACAAATATTATTAATTCCTCCAAAAATTTAGATATTGGGTATATACTGTCTTAATACCTACTATAAAGGTATAAAACCCTATCAAATATGAACACCTTTTTTCATCCCCTATAGAATATAATCGATTCGATAATGCATTGACAGCTTTCCGATCACCTTGGACAAAAGCCTATTGGGTTAATTATTACTTAAAAGTCAATCTTGGGCTAGCAACATAACTATCTATATTTAAGATGAGTTACACGCCTTTTGTTTTTTAGGTTACTGGGCAAGGAAAAAGCTAACGATTGCATACGATGCAACCAAAAATTGAGAAGTGAATTCTACATCACCTTTATATATAAGCTTAACACAATAACTTAAAATAATTATGTACAGTCAACGACAAAAGTTGATTTACACTAAAATATATACAAACCTTATTTTCCATCGGGATCATGTGCCAAACTACTTCTAAATAACTTTACAAAACTAAACCTAAAAGACTGATAATTCCTCCGCATCATCACCCGACTAGTAAAATTCCCAGAAGTCTGGTAGCATTGTCACGTTGAATGGAAATGCTAATTCTTTGTGCAAGATAAAGTTCAGCCGGGTCACGTGTAGCGTCGACCAGAAGCTTTGCCAAATCTTCATAGACAAAACGGGCACTTGGACCCCTAACCTGATTGATGATTCACATTTCAATCCCAAACGGCTTAAAAACATAATCACCTGCTACGTCTTCATTGTGCGAGTGCGTCATTGTATATATTAAAAATAAATTTAAAAAAACAACAAATTGCTGTGTCAAGCGAGAAATACAATTTAATAGTAGGTACTGTTTGAAAAATTATTTTTAAAACTCATAATAAATCAAGGCGAGAACACTACTATTTCACAATACAGCTTTTTCCAATGTTTGCGGCTAGTTGCTAAAAATAGCTTATCGCGAAGAAAACATTCCTCAAAATAAATCGTAAAAGATATCTTGTTACATTTTCAGAGACATCGAAACGAAAAATAATGTGCCACTAAAATCTAACCTCGCAGTAGTTGTATGAAGCATTCGCCTGGTATTCGTGTAAGCTGTAATATCAGTTAGGTACTCGTGCTTTACGATTCACGTACTACACATAAAATCGGAAGTCACTCTCACATGAAACCTCAATAAGTTACTCCCCAATCCATCAGGAAACAAGACCGATACATTTTATTTTATTTTCCGAAGACTGCCTACACGACATCAGTACATTCAGAACTCTCCAATATTCTCATTCCGTACACAACTAGCTCGGACCCCTACTAATTTAAAATAAATATTCTACGACATTCTACACAGCGCTTTCTAGACCCAAAGTAAGCATAGTTTAACTAGCTTGTGTTATGGGTTCCAGAATGCGGATAAACATACTTACATACTTTTTTTTTTGTAAATACATACATATTATACATAGAAACACCCAGACCAATGCAAATAGACACATTCATCCCACTGACGTAGCAGTCGAATGCACTACCGCTACGCCACAGAGGCCGTCCTTTCCCTTTCAGATAATCCCTTTCCGAGAAGACCTAATGCAATTAGGTCTTCTCTGAAAGGGATTTGGTATACAAGGTAAGGCATTTCTTAGAATAACTAATCCTATTAATAATGTGCAAATTAATAATAATTATTCTTAATAAAACAATGAAAAATTTTTGCTCACAAAAAATAATAAAATTATAAATTATGTAGCAACTAACAATCTACTTTCAAAATTATTAGAGTGAGTATTAAGAGTATGATATCAATTTGGTATGGACATAAATATAATAATTATTAAAGAGACTTATTTTGCGAAAAAAGAGTTTAGTCCATAGAGAAGAGTTTTACAATAAAATGGAGTAAAACATCTTAAGAAAATCGTTCAACAACGTAGGTCCCTTCAGGTCAGGTCCACATTGTCCCTTCAGTAGGGTATTGGTTTTTTAAACGGGTAAAACGGGACCCTATTATTATCCGCTATAACAACAAATACTAAAAACAAAATAAAATAAATATTTAAGAGGCCCCCCTTAAATAAAGGGCGGCACGGAACCGCTTGACTCCTCTTCAGCACAACGACAGAAGTAAAGATTCAGTGTCGCTAAAGATTGCAGCTTGTCGAGCTTGAACTGTTATTGTGCCAAGTCTTACACTCAGTCATTTGAGAAAACCTTCATACGCTCTATGCCCGATAACGACCGCGGTCTCACCCTTCTAATACGAGGATCTCTAGCATTTTATAAAAGAAAGGCCTCGATTGAATAAAGGAGAAGATTACACAAAACATATACAATGTATTGTGTAACCTTCAGAATTATAGGAAGCCTCTACATAAAATAGACCCAAAAAGCAAACCTAATTCGCAAATGTTTGGGAACGCATATATCTTTATAAAGACCCTAATTGACATCAGATAAAACCAAGTTATATTTGTTCCCACAAAACTTAGCAGAATTTGTGCGTTCGATTTGGAATCTTCTTAAATCTAACGCGTTACTGCGGAAATGAACAGGAACAATATTAACGAGATTACAATGTCGATTTATTGTTCTATAATCAAGATTTGCAGTCAAAATGTCTACGAAAATAGTTTCAGCGTTTTGTTAGCCTAATCATTGGAAATGGAATATGTTTAATGAATTCGATAAGTTGAATTTATTAACTACAATGTACAGAACTAAAACAGATTAGTTCTGTACATTGTAGTCAATAAAGTCAACTATGGCTATCGAATCCATTTAGCCTTTGGCTTTAGTCGTTATTACAAAAGTATTTTAGATAAATCAATAATCTGTACAACCTACCAATAAAAATTTGAAGATTACTAAGACTTTAGAAATAAGGTTAGCAGAAAACTTAATTAAAATACATTAAGTATCTGATCAAAATCGAAATAGTTCAAACAAATCATTCATCATCAATCTTAATTCCTCAACTCTGTTTGTTTCGTTACTATTTCAAGACTCACTTTGTAATAGTGGAATGGAAACAGTAAAGGTAATAAACTCTAAATTGACAAGAAATTTAACCACACTATGAGTTTCTCGTCTATATCATATAAATGTCTCTTTACCTGCGAAACAGCTTACGGCCACAAATCGCGGCATGTCTTTCACTACGAGTGATAGCGATACTCTAGATTATTGGCGCCTGACAGCACTGCAAATTACCTGTCACAAAAAGAGAAAACATTTTGTAGATTCGGAAGGTTTAAGTAGGTACAGTGGGCATCAACAATACAACATTTGCCATCGATATAAAGACGGCCTTTGCTAAGTATATATATAGTAGTATCAGGTATCAGTGCTCCCTGATATTATGACTATTACCATAAATATCTAAATAACAATTTTCGGACAAAATTGCGAGTTAAGGCTAGTTGGATATAAAACGTTGCAAAATCGAGTTAGTTTAAATACTCTGTCTGTGGTTGAAGATATTTCATATTGAAAAAGTTTAATTGATTCCAGACTCTCGTATCACCGGAAATTATAATAACTACAATTAGAAATTACTTTTAGTACTATTCTCAATCAAGTAGTTGAAAGAAAAAGTATCCAACAGCACATTAACGCACAACTAAACACTAAGGTACGGATAGCAGATGTTCCTGAAATTATTTAGGACTCCAAATAGTTACACACGCAAAGGGTGCACATTTATCTACAGTCCATCAAAGAGTTCATTTGGGCGTTATCGTGACAAAAGCGTTAGAGGCGCGGCTTAATTGCGCTCACGTACTCTTTACTATCTTGAAAGTAATTAATTCCAAGTAAAACCTTTCCACGAAGCACTCCAAAGCCTTAAGCGTCTTGTAATATGAAGTTAACTTATTTTGTTGACCTATTTAGCAGTCAGTTAGGGTAAAATAACATTTATTATGTATACAAAGATACGTGCATAGTAATCAATTCTGTAATTAGCATCGATGAATCACTGAAATGCATCTAAGAGTTCAGTCGATGATATATTTATTGGATTGACGTCAGCATAGATTTGGCACCGACTTCAACAGAAAAATCTTATGAGAATTTTTGTCTTTATATTAAAGGTTAAACATCTATACCAGTTTTATGATAGATTTATTCTTTATAAGTAGCAAGTCCGGCCCCAGATGGAGTACTGTTGTCACCTTTTCGCCGGAGCACCTAGATACCAACTTGACCCGTTCGACTCGGTGCAAAGACGGGCGCTGAGGATCGTCGACAATCCCATACTTACAGGCAGTGTAGAGCCTCTTAACCTTAGGAGAGATTTCGCCTCCCTGTGCGTTTTCTACCGCCTTTATATAATGGGGTGTATTCAGAGGAATTATATGATATGATGCCCACGGCCAAATTCTATCATCGCACCGCTCGCCACAGACAGGGATTTCATCCTCACACCGGCGACCGGAAACGGTGCGTACAGTTAGGTATGAAAGGCACTTTATTCCGCGCACCCTCAGGCTGTGGAATGATCTCCCTGCTGTGGTTTTCCCAAGCGACTACAATATGGGGTTCTTCAAGAAGGGCATTAGAAGGTTTTTGCAGGGTCGGCAGCGCGAGTGTGACGCCCCTGGTATTGCGCACGTCCATAGACCACGGAAACCGCTTCCCATCAGGCGGGCCGTGAGCTGGTCTGCCAACTGAGTGGTATAAAAAAAATGTATTTCTCCTTTTTTACTGAATGTAACTGATTTATTGAACACTGAAAACTAGAAGACGACAGACTGTTAAAAAACCGCGGACACACCTCCTTCTTTTAAGTCGGTAAGTATACCAAAACCTTGTCCAGAATGTAACAAATATGTTTTTAATTAAATTTTTAAATTATTTTAAATTCCTGGCGGTAGAAATTTGATGACACAAATTTGGCACAAAATTCGGCCGGGTGGGTACCACCGTGCACGATTGCGAAAAACCCTTCATAGTAATCCAATTTCGGTTTGATTGCATTCAGGGATCAGCAAGTGCATAGCCGGGCAGGGGGATTGTGGTGCCAACCTAAGCGCCGGAATCTGTATAACATTAAATCTTTGTAACCGCTTTGACGATACAAACACTCCTGGAAAACATCTGCAGATGTGAGTATTGAACACAAATGAGGTCGTGCACCACGAGATTGTTAGGGGTCCTCGGGAAATCACGAAGAGCAAGGCGTAAAAGCTGCACTGAGTTAGGAACAACGTTAAATTGCTATGTGGGAGACAAAGGAAATAACTGTTGCTTCTATAACATAACACGTTAAAGGAATCTGAAATACTAAAACTATTTAGTGAAAATTCTAGGGGCGTTGTAAACTTTCGACATAAAATCGATTTAGAAAACCGTTATTTTAATAGCATATAATATTTTCCTTTATTTTTAAAGTCAAGCTTTAAAGTCGGTTTCCTCATTAACCTCATCAAACAGTTGGGTTTGTTTAAAAAATGTTCAGAACTGCATTCTTCTCAAAATTACTGTCACACTGTTTTGTGCCCGCTCTAATGGGTCTAAAGTGACTAGAATAATGTAAAAAATTCCACCATTCCAGTCCAGACAGTAGAGATTGAATCGCTGGTAACTGACAATGTAAATCTACGGGGTAGCGTAACTAACATCACACATCTTTTACTATCTACTGTTTTTTATGACATGTCTTAGGATAAAAGTCCTGTAAATAAAGGTAAAAAGAAAATATCGACTGTTTTAAAAAATAAGCTGACTTCGACATCGTACAGTCAACAACATAAGTAGTTTTACAAATACCAATTTCTTGATCACCCTAGCTCTTAAACCTTTAATAAAATAATAAACAAGACTTGAAATATATTAACTTTGTCCTCTGGGTATAATAAAACTGCTTATATATCAATCGTCGGTACATGTATTCCAATGTAAAAAAGGTTTGTAAATATTTTAGTGTTAATCAACTTTTGTCGTTGACTATTCTTACAGAAACAAACGCGATGCAGGTCTTACTAGCGAAGGAATTTATGCCGTAAATTATCCAGTAACACTTGAAGGCATAATTTGTATTCCATACTATTCATATCTATCCCAGTCATTGGCTAACCCTTAATCAAAACCCTATCATCAGTATCTGAATGAGTATTTATTGCTAGTCATTCAATTACACAAATTGCAATAAGACACACTCTCATTTCTATGGTACCTATTAATAACACAGAAGTAAACAAACTCAAGGCTTTATTTTTGAAAGATATTCATTAAGGATATTATATTCGGGGCGTAAGCATCGGCATCGAGCCCACGATGAAGTACCTTGGGCTCGTATTCGATAGCCGACGGGACTTCGGAACTCATCTCCGAAGTCTGGTACCGAAACTGAGGGGGGCTGCGGCCGCGCTATCGCGGCTAATGTCCAACGTTAAGGGACCCAACGCCCCCACTAGGAGACTGTACCTGGGGATCGTGCGAAGCATGGCCCTATACGGGGCCCCCGTATGGGCGGAGACTCTGTCGGCCCGCAACGTGGCTGTTCTAAACAGCCCGTTAAAGGCGATGGCCGTCAGAGTCATCAGGGGGTATCGCACGATCTCCGTCGAGGCGGTTAATGTCTCCTAGCCGGGACCCCTCCATGGGACTTGGAAGCGAGAGCCCTTACGCTGTTGTACCAGTGGCGCAAGGAGGCGCTGGAGCGGGGCCATAGGCCGGAGCGCCGAGAAATCAGGGCTCAGCGGTCCCTGCTCCGCCAGGAACTCATGGAGACATGGAGATTGCGACTTGAGCACCCAAGGTGGGGGGAATCCACCATTGCTGCGGTGAGACCGATCATGAAGGAGTGGTTGGAGAGGGACCATGGGGACCTCTCCTACCGGATGTGCCAGATGGTTACCGGACACGGGTGTTTCGGTAAGTATCTGTAGCGCATCCACCGGGAGACAACGCCGCAGTGCCAGCACTGCGAGGATCCTGGTGAAGACACGGCCCTCCACACGTTGGTGGAGTGCCCTGCGTGGGTGAGTCAACGCCGGGATCTCGTTGCGGTCAGGGCGTGGACGTTCTCTCGTTGGAGACCATGGTGAGGGCCGTGGTCTCCGACGGGAGCAAGTGGCACGCCGCCGCCTCTTAATGCGAGCAGGTAATGCGCGCGAAAGAGACGGCGGAGAGGGAGCGGGAGAGAACCCTGCCCCTCGAGTTTCCCAGTCTGCAGCGAGGACGCCGCAGACTCATCTACGCCCGGGACTACCGACCTCCATGATCGGGGCCTGAGGACGGCAGTTGGCCGACTAGCCGTCCTAACAGAAGCAGGGCGTGGCGGAGGCGTGTCATGTGTGCCCTACACACCAGGCGAGGCCGCGGTGGCGGCCAAAGTCCGCCGGTAACCCTGGGGTTATGCTTTCGAGGGCTTACCCAGGGTGCCCGGCAACGGACAGTTGGGGAGGACACCGTGCGGTTTTAGTCGATACACGACATAACCACCCCCGCTGGCCGGCGGGGGGGTATCCGAAGGGATTTCAGCACGTAAAAAAAAAGGATATATTACTAGCTGTAGCCAGCAGCTCCGCCTGTGTGAAATGCTGATCTTGCACCTGAGGTCCACGGAGACCTATTCCCAGTTAAAAAAGGTTAAAGGTTCCCGATTAAAGGTATTAATCCAGGCTATAATCCTTATCCGTTAAATAGATCCGTCCAGTTGGTCTTGCGTGAAACAAACATTCTAACACACATTCATCCTCACAAACTTTTATATTTTTATATGTAACTAGCATCGCCACGTAAGTCTTGATTCCGTAGGAATATCGGGATGAAAAGTAACCTATGTTACTCAGGGATAATGCAGCATTCTAATGGTGAAAGAATTTTTGAAATCGCTCCAGTACTTTTTGAGCCAATTTGTTACAAACATACTCACATACAAATCTTTCCTCTTTATAATATTAGTATAGATATTAGTAGGATTACACCGGCGATCGCTATAGCAGATAGTTGGTATTGACAAGTTAGTTATGTACCATCACTGACCATAGCCTGCGGTAGGGCTGTAAGCTTCAACGCAGCACTTTCTTATCGCTGGAAGGTGGCGTGATGCACTGGCGACGGTCTGTCGCGACCGCGATAAGCTTAAGAAATAACCATGTACTTAATTTAAGTTTTAGTCTTAGATCGACTCTTGTAAAGTTAAGTTTAAAGGACAATTATAAAATCTAATTTGTCTCCAAAAATGATTTCATTTAAACATCGTTCCCGAATTAAAAGTGGCGCAGCTGGTAGGATTGCCGCTGTTGCCTACGCGAAAAGTTTAATGCAAAACTGTATAAGTGCACGGAAAGTGATTTCATGGATTTTTGAAACATTTCAAAGTGACCTTGCAGAAGTAGAACTTTTTCGCGAGTGGTGACGAACTATACGAAGAACCATTTTCGTTACTTACAATCAGTGACAGGCTCTCACGTATTATTCGGCAATCTTCGAACCAAATAATTATCCTAAGATCACGCGTAAAACGGTGCGGGGTAAGCAGCGATGTTAACAAAGGCGGTTGAACTGTGAGTAACCTTCTACATCCTAGGATTTCCTTCCCGTTAAATCCATTTAACGCGTTATTTAGTTTGTTAATATAATTAACACATTTTATTAAGTAATAAAATTAATATTCTCTTAATTTTATTTGAGAATTCCTCATTATAGAGATCATATAATTTGATTATTTGAGAATTCCTTATTATAGAGATCATACAATTTGATTATTTGAGAATTCCTCATTATAAAGATCATACAATTTGATTATTTGAGAATTCCTTATTATAGAGATCATATAATTTGATTACTCGTATTATTTTTTTATTATTATTATGAATTAATTAAAAAAAAAATTAATATTATCTTAATTTTATTTGAAAATGATTTTTAATACAGAAACCATAGCATTTGGTAACTTATTTTTTTATTTAAAGTTTTAGTTGTTTAATTGCGAAGTGAATATAATCTTCACGCTAAGTGTTTTAATAAATAAATTTAAATATAAGTAATAATAAATAAATTAAATTAAAAGTGATACTAATACTATTGTTTTTACTATATATAATTAATTGATTGGTTATCTTTTGAGCTTCCCTTGGATCCCCCAATTCAATCACCAGAATTGATTCATAGGGATGGTTTAGGATTAATTCCGGAATTTTCTGGGGAAACTAACATACTAAGTTACTATTATTATATTGCAAAATACCAAGGAACCCCAAGTCGAAATGAATTCTTAATGCAGAATATCACTAGTAAATTCATAGGTAAGGCAGCAGCCTTAATAAGCGAGAGAGGCGATTTTGAAACTTACAGAATTGAAAAGTTTATTAATTCAATATTTCGGTGATCCCAGTAGCGAAGAATGCGTTGCAATTGAGCGTTAAAAACTTAAATTGGAAACGTAAAAAAAAAAATAAAAAAAAATAAGGGAATCGTATTTAGAGTTTTGTACTCTCGCATACAAGATATTCGTGCTATACTTATATCCATGTCAATCAAAATACTTCTACGGTAACGTTAAGAGCAGCTAAGAAGATTATTTATGACAATACTTCGCTTAATGTATAATTTGCATGAGTACATGGTGCGGATGGTTCGTATTAAAAATCCAACCAAATTAGAAGAGGCTTTAAAATACGTCCTTGAGGAAGTTAATTTCCAACAACAATATAATTTGAGAAATAGGATGTTACAACACCGACCTCAACGTCATACATTATTACCACGCGATAAGGGTCCTATTTTCAACTCAAATTATCAGACACCTATAATGGTACCTCATTTACAACACAACAATGTATAAATTAAGAGAAAACTACCACTGAAGCATACATTCTTTTAAAACTTTAACTGATTATCACTATTAAACTACGAATATATACACAAAATATTAAGATTACATAACTGCAATATATTTGAATATCACATTGCGAATTATTATCACGTATTATTATTTAACCATTTTAATTTTAATTTTAATTTTAAAAAGATTGGTATATTTGCATTCTTTTCTTCTTTCTTCTGGTATATTTACACCAATGGTTTATTATAAATATAATGGTAACAATTAAATTAAAATGGAAACGATTATTCATTCAAGTTTTATACCTTTATAATTTCAATTCAAACCCCAAGTTCTATAGAAGCCATTTAGGGTTGAAAAGTCATACTATAATCAATATTATTTTTTAACATTTGAAATATTGACACGAACGTCTAAAAGCGCAACCAAGAATGGGCATTCTCCTTTAACAAATCCAGTGCAATTTAATACCTAATCAAAATTTAATACGCCCAAATATCCAAAGTCAGCAAATTGGTTTTCGGCCGCAATTGGCTCAATTCGGTACTAAACAGCAGACACAATTTGGCTATAGACCTCAAGCCACCCAATTTGGCAATAGATCTCCAGCCACCCAATTTGGCTATAGGCCTCAAGCAACACAATTTGGATACAGACCTCCACAGCCTATAGGTTATCGCACATCAAGACCCTTTTATGAACCAGACGTGACAATGAGAATTGCTCCAGCACCCCTGGTTAAACAACCAAACCTTCCTGCAAATGAAATTTATACCGGTGATGAACATTATGATCCTAATTACGACGATTACACTAATAATTTAGCAACCAACGGTGAAAATTTAAATATGTATACTGACTATGACCACGATGACCAGAACGTTGACACGACTTATGCTGCAGGGACTGACAATTTGAATTCTACCGAACATAGCGGTGAGTCTGAATACTGTCAAAATTTTCAAGTAAGTCCAACCCAAGCGGAGCCGAAATGTTAGAGTTGAAATTCGACGCTGGTCGAAGACACCCATATGTATACATTCCTGAAATTAATGGTAAATTTATGTTAGATACGGGAAGTACTCGCTCTTTCATAAGTCTATATATTTTATGAACCGTTTACGGTCACAAGTACACACGCTATGAGTGAACATTATACTGTGGCAAATATTCCCTTTTTTTTCTATTTTTAATACATACGGTTTTCATAAATTGTATGTGTATGAAGTAGACAGCAAATATGATGGTTTGATTGGTATGGATCTGATATCAGCAATAGGTGCCAACATAACGTTTCAACGATAACACCCTAAAAGCAAATGATGTCAGTACTCCAATAATAGGTATATAATGCTAACATTGAAATTATATTAGAACCGCGCACCGAACATCGAGTGAAGTTACCTGTAAATCAGAAAGATGGTTATACTATATTAAATTACCAACAGTTCTGTGAAGGAGTTCGAATGTCATAAGTGATAGTGCAATGTGAAAATTATTCAGTATTCACCGTGATACAAAATGCAAGTGATTGTAAATTGATGCTGACTATAAATGACCCTTTTAAGGTAAATTATTTATGTAATGAAGGATTGCTTAATGCTACAACCACAACGGATCTTACAAATGTTGAGATCGATTCATTATTGACAGAAAACTTAAAAAAAAGCCTACGTCTTGATCATCTCAGTCAAGAAGAAAATAACCTCATTAGTCAACTATGTTACGAATATCGCGATATATTTTACTGTGAACAGTTGCCTCTAACTTTCACTAATGAAGTGAAGCATCACATACGAACAACATCACATAGGCAACTACAGACACAGACTGAAACCAAACGATTAACGATATCAAAGATTTTTCAAAAGTTACTCAGTCACTCACAGCATGTTTAAAGAAGAATAAAAAGGTTATAATAGACCAAAAATATACTGAAGCTTTTGAGAAATGCAAGGAACTTCTTGCAATATGCAGATATTTGTAAACCATATGTATTAACTACTGACGCTTCAGAAGTAGCGATTGGTGCAGTATTATAAATATAGTAACCATATGTAATAATTTGTACCGGTGTATATGCATATGCATATGTCATAAGTTATAATTAATAGCATATGCCAGCCGAACCTTAACAGATACCAAAAAGAAATATAGTACGATTGAACGTGAGTTGGCTATTGTATGGGCCACCAAATATTTCAGGTCTTATTTATATGGACATAAATTCGATATCTATGTTGACCATAGGCCACTAGTCTGGTTATACCAATTGAGGCTATTGATACAAAACCCAACCAAATACTCGTATTTAGCTGGTCCCGTAATGAACTCCAAGTCAAGGACTTATCTCGGCCCAAACAAAAGGTATTAGAAATATTTTTGCCCCTTCAGGGTCAAGACCATATCAGAACCATTTTAAAAATCACATAAAACCAAAACTTAAATATTTTATTTATTTTGAGAACAAAGAACACAGGAAGGATTTTAGCAATATAATAACGTCATTATTTAAAAAGGATATGGTTAGATTCTACGAATGTACTAAGCATGCTATCTATGTTGAGGATGAGCAGGAGCAAAGAGCTATTGTAGTTAAATTACATGAGGGTAAAACATGTCACCGAGGTATCACAGAAACTGTTAAACGGATACACCGTAATTATTTCTAGCCAAATTTGTCAGAGACAATTTCCGCTATTATTAATTCCGGCCAAGGTTGCAAAGTGTCTAAATACGATAGGAAAAACATTAAACCAGCATTACATCTTACGCAGACTCAGACCGCACCCTTTCAGGAAATCTTCATAGATTTATTTTCTATCGAATCACAATATTATCTTACCTTAATCGATGCTTTTAGCTGATGAAATATTTTTCATATTATGGTATTCCACGAATAATAAATTCTGACCCTGGATCTGAGTTTAATAACGAATTAATAAAGGAATTGGCAGACTTCTATAAGATTAAATTGCACATAGGCACCCCAAATAACCCAAACTCTATGGCTCTTATAGAACGTTTCCACTCTACAATTATAGAAATATATAGATTGGCCAAATACCAACAGAAATATACAGACGCATCTTCCGTAATGACTTACGCTATTATGACTTATAATAATACCATTCATAGTAGTACTGAGTTAACCCCGTTTGAAACTGTATTTAGTCATACTGAGTTAAACTCTGCATTTGACGCGGAATTCGATAAAATGTACAAACAACAACTTATTAGAGATCATAAGAAAAGAACCCAGGTTCTTTATAGAGATATTTCAGAAAAAAAATTAAGGACCATAAAGGAAGAATTATAAAGGCGCGAGTGGGTGAACCAACACCCATACTGAAAACAGGTGGCGTTTGATCCTGGTGATATGGACAACAACCCGTCGCGCATCCCCAAGTCAGGCCCGTAAAGCAGTAAAGATTAGTCAAATCCCGGGTATTCTCCCAGTGAAGTTGGGTCGAGCGTTTGTAGAGTATGATAAGTGGTTGGTTGTTAAGGTTATAAGTCTTCGGGGTATAATTGTTGATCTTTCTTTTAACATTGAGAAATATTCGGAATTGAATCAAATGCTAAATTCGAATAAATCTTATGGTGAGGAGTTCAGAAGTCTTAAAACACAGGTTAATTATATTCGAAACGAGACTATAGAAAAATTACAGAAGCTAGTTCCAAAAAAAAAGACTCAAACGAGGCATTTTGATCCCCCTGGGATCTATAATCAAAATAATAACTGGTAATCTTAACCATGAAGATGCCATTAGGTATGAGGACTTAATCATTAACATTCAGACACAGGAACAAGCAATAAATAATAAATTAACTAAACGAAAACACACACAGAATAAATGCACGCATTAAATTACTTGAAGGATTTATAGCGAAACTGATCACAAAAGATAACCATTCAATTTATATGACCTTCGTACATATTTGGATTACTTAATCAGTTTATCGTAAATTTTAGAACAATATATATCAAACTTAGCGAAATGGAAACGGCCTTAGCATTCAGTGAAGTATCCGTTTTACACAAAACCATAATTGACCCTGATGAATTAGTAAACATCTTTAAGCACATTAGCAAGTATGATAATTTAATGTACTCTATAAAGGAACATAATATCATTAATATTGAAGAATCACTATCAGTGAAGACTTATCTTCAGGATGAAGAAATAAAGTTCATTATTGAAGTTCCTTTAGTTCATAACGTTACTTATAGTTATTACAAATTGTACTCCCTTCCTATGTTTGATCAGTCCTTAAACCAAACCTTCGTCGTTATCCCACAGTTTCCTTACCTCTTAGTAGAAGGATCTATTTTTCGTTCAATTGATCAGCTTTGCCAAGAGATAACCGCTGAAGAATACCTCTGCTCTGAAAGTAAACTAGTTTTATACGTGAAGGAAACCTGTATTGAACGACTGATGATGTACTATCAGAATCGGTCTAGCTGTTCTCCTCGATATAGAAACACTGAGCCCCTTAAACTCCAAAGAATCAGCCCAATTAGTTGGATAGTGTACTCAAAAAAAAAGAAACCCTGAAATCCTATCGCAAACTTGTGAAAGGGATGACTCCAAGGAAATTATACGAGGAACATAATATTGTAACTATCAAGGATCAATGTGATGTGTTTATAGGTGATTTACAAATTCATGGCCGACGCTCCTATTTACAAAAAGCGGATTAAATGCCTATTCCTATAATTACATTACCTGACATGCAGAAGCTGGTTTCTGACGCTGTCGAAATGGTTCCTGTGAACCTTAAAGGAGTTAACTTGGATGATATACGCCAATTGAATTATATCTTGAAGAAAAGTGACAGTGTAAAAGGTGAAAACAAAAGTGATAGTGCAGCCAATTTCCTTTATTTGTTAAACACGATTATCATTTTATTAACAGTAGTTATAATTATGCATAAGTATTCACATATTATATTGAGAATGTGTAAAAGGCAGAATAGTCGTCCGAGAGAAAATGAGAACCACTCTGTCCAGCTGGAATTAGATAGGGTCGGCCAGAGACCAGTGTTACTGATGTAATAACTCTATTCTCTGCTTACATTTAGTCTTAATCATTTCAATATGACTCTCTATGATCATTTTAATTAAATCATTTTGCACAATCATTTTAATATCACTTGATATAATGATTTTAATTTTGTATAATCATTTAAATTATCAATTCGTATAACCATTATAACGTCATTTTGTCTAATATTAATATTAATTTTTCATAATCACATAAATGAAGACTGTGTAGTATTTTATTGTTTTGGCGAAGTTCTCGACAATTGTCTAAATTTCGATAACTTCGGTCCAAGGGGGGAGGAGTTATGTACCATCACTGACCATAGCCTGCGGTAGGGCTGTAAGCTTCAACGCAGCACTTTCTTATCGCTGGAAGGTGGCGTGATGCACTGGCGACGGTCTGTCGCGACCGCGATAAGCTTAAGAAATAACCATGTACTTAATTTAAGTTTTAGTCTTAGATCGACTCTTGTAAAGTTAAGTTTAAAGGACAATTATAAAATCTAATTTGTCTCCAAAAATGATTTCATTTAAACATCGTTCCCGAATTAAAAGTAGTTACACAACAGAAGTCAATGCTTTGGGTAAGAAATTCTTATAAAAACATCTAAAAGTCCAAGTTCGTAAAAAAAATCGAAACTTCGCGATTAACATAAGCTCAAAAAGAATAACAAGGCTGTTTTTGTTTAAAGTAGTACTTGAATAACAATTGTGCTTAAGGATATTATCAAACACTAATATTAATTATTGAGAGGTCAGGTAGACGAGTTATTACAACGCGTCAACGATGTCAGTGTTGCAAGACAGTTTAACTTTCCCTAGAAGTTCTCGAGTGTCATAACTCGGTGTGTTCCTGGGTCACTACTGCTGATCCTGTTGTAAAGGTGTTACAGTAGTGGGAATGAGGGTGGAATTAGTCCAAATGAGATTAAAAAGAGTCTGTGTAATGTAAATGTTCTGAGACTTCCATGCACACAAAGTTGCGCGTAAAAGCTAGTAAATATAAACTTGTATCAAACACAAAGCTTAAAGAGCGGCGTTATTCAACTCCCAACAGTAGCAACAGCATTTACGACAGGAACTTGCATATCTTGATTTACGATGCGTACTTCACCCTCAAAGAAAGACAGGAGGAGCTTCGTATATCGTCTTTGCTGTCAGCTCGGTTCTTATGGTCCTGTAAGATGATTTAAGTGTGGAAGTTTCGTTTTATAAACGTTCATAGGGTAGATTTAGATAACTTTTTAATAATGGTACAGCCATGCTTTTTCCAGCCACGAGGAAAAATTACCCTCTCTAAGCGAGAGGGTGATTTTTCCTCGTGGGATATCGATTTTAATTGACAGTCTACTGCATTTAGTTCGGTTTATACGACAACGTGGGCTTACTTCTGTAGCGACAGTGTTGACACAGTAAAATGTAATTTAGTTGGAAGCGCACAGAGCACGTCGAATCAGCCGCGACAGGGCATTAGGCTTCTTTTTCGCTTATTCTTTCATTACGAAGGTTCGTAAAGGACTGGTGGTAGAAATTTGATGACACAAATTTGTCACAAAATTCGGCCGGGTTGGTACCACCGCACCGTGCACGATTGTGAAAAACCCTCCATAGTAATCAAATTTCGGTTTGATTGCGTTCAGGGGTCAGCAAGTGCATAGCCGGGTAGGGGGATTGTGGTCGCAGCACTAGTGGGACCGGCGGGTGTCACGCGGTGCTGCGACGACAATCCTCTTCTGATGAGGCCGTCAAGCTGAGTGCCACCATTGTTAACATGGTATGTGTATGTAATGGTGACCCTCTTTCTTGGACTTTACCTTCAGCTTACCATCAGGCGAGGTGAAGTCTAATTGACGTGTCCTAAATATAAAAAAAAAAAAAAAAAAAAAAAAAAAAAAAAGCGTGTTTGTCAGATAAAGAGAGTGAAAGAACCTACGTCGCACGTAGAATCGTAGATAGGGTGGAAGACCTGAAAACCAGCCTCTTAGTAGATTTTTCCTCTTTAAAAAATCGTACCTGATGATACTAAGCAGCATAGCAAAGATTTATTTATAATTAATTTATTCAAGAACTTTATGAAATACCGACTTGTAATCAATAACTCGGATAATATATATTTTTTAAAATATCCGAAATATACCCTATAATATGTGCAGGATACAGGGTGGCTAAAAATATTTTAGCCACCCTGTATCTAATGCCCTCCTTTTGTGATCTAATAATGCCAGCCTAGCTTAGTAGGGTCATGTCATTAGAGTTAAAGATAAACACTTTTTCATTGCATTTCGAATATATAATGTATAAATACAGTCAGAAATGTCAGAAAAAGTGTTTATTTTATGTATTTATTGACATGTTTATAATATAAATTTCTCTTTTTTATACGTTTTTTATTAGTCTCACCTGTATGTTTGTTTGTAACCGACTCCTTTGGGAGCGATTTTGACCTACTTTAAACGGCCAGATTTCGTTCAAACTTTGTAGATTTGTCGAGGACCGATGACAATACACTAATTTAATAAAATTATTCCATTTTAAATTTGCAAAATAAGATTTATGTTAATTTATATAATTTTCCTCTATAGTCAATAAGGCAGAAATTTTAATTTCCAACCATTATCTTTAGCCGATTTATCTAATATTAACAAATTTTCGAACAAGCTATTATAAATAAACCAAACTAAAAAGTAGGAAATAAATAATAGTTTAAAAAACTAAAAACCACGCTTTTTATAGAAAACCGAAGTAAAAAAAATAGAAAATAAGTTTTAATAAATTTTAATTAAGAATATGTAGTGTTAAAAATTTCAATAAATATAAATTAATAATAGTGTAAATAAAAAAAAAATATTTTAAGAAAAGCGTGGCGTGCTTTTTAAGATATTATCAAAATGATAATCACTCTACTCATGTCTGTCAATAAAATATTTATATCTATTGACCCATGCACCCCACGCTGTTTTATTATTATTTATTTAGTTCTCAATTATATTTTAGTTGTAAATGTAATGGTTCTATTCGTAGATTGTGATAATATATTCTTTTTTTTCTTATTTCAGTTATATATTCTTTCAAATTCGTGCAAACCCTTTTTTTTTTTTTTTTTTTTTTTAACGTGCGGAAATCCCTTCGGATACCCCCCCGCCGGCCAGCGGGGGTGGTTATGTCGTGTCTCGACTAAAACCGCACGGTGTCCTCCCCAAGTGGCCGTTGCCGGGCACCCCGGGTAAGCCCTCGAAAGGATAACCCCAGGGTTGCCGGCGGGCTTTGGCCGCCACCGCGGCCTCGCCTGGTGGGGTCGGGTTTTATCCCGCTTCGGTGAGCCCTGATTCTTATGAAACGGCTTTAACTAGAAACATTACCAAATCAAATATCAGCCTACCTGGCTGACATTAGATTTTCCATACATTTTATGTTTCTTATTACAGCCCCATAAATTCCCACTAATATGAAAGTAGAAAATTGGTAATAACATAACATAACATAACATAAACTCACGCCTATATCCCCGAAGGGGTAGGCAGAGGTGCTAGCACCCACATTTCGCCAGTTTATGTTTAGGTCCCAATGTAATAGGTGGCGAGCCTATTGCCATTAACCGGGCACTTATAAACCTGCGATAAATACACACATAACTTCGAAAAGCATCGAAAAGTCATTGGTGTGTGCCATGGTAAAACCTGGGATCGAACCCGAGACCTCGTCTCAGCAGTCCATTACCCATACCACTAGGCTACCGCGGCTTTTTTTTTATATTGGTAATGGTAATTAAAATTGGTAATGGATTCAAAAAATCATAATATACATTGTCCAAAGTAATATATACTCGACTCACTGAGTGTGGAAAGGAAATAATGAAAATAAAGCTTATTTCCTGTAAGTCCCAAAGTTAGCCGAAATTTAGAAAATGGCCGACTGTCTCTATATCTCTTACTTTGAATCATAATGCTAGTGTAGTTAAATTTGACACACTATATCTACAAAAAATATGGTATTTTAGGGTGCTGACACGAGTAAATTCGTGAGATTCCGTATTATCAAACAAAATTGCTGAAAAGGCTGGTATTAGGGTCTGGACTGTTATTCAGGTCTTCCACCCTATGGTTAGAGTTAGTTTCCCTAAGTCATTCCTTCAACATATCCTACCATTTTTACACAAAGTGATATAGCCGATTCAATGGATTACGACTTATCATCACTAAGTATATTTGGATGAAATAACCCAAAAATGAGTTGGCAAAAGTCGAACCATGTCTGTTTATACAACACGCAAGTCCGCTTAACTATTCATTATACAATCGATTACTGTCTACTAACGCAAGGCTAAATGCGTAGCACGCAGTGTTAAAATAAAACTTCACGAGTATCCGCGACAAGTAGTGTTGTTGATTTGGTTCCTGGGCAGAATAACATTTTTGTCTACTTTGTGTTTATTTGTGAAGGTCTAGCTACAGTTATCGCAGAAAGCATCAATTGATGTATAAAAAAATATATTTCGGTATGTATTAGCTATAAAATCTGACGTGACTATCTGAGAAATGAGGTAGCTCCAAAAAAAAAAAAAAGGTAGCTCCGACTCGAAAATTAACCAAAACCAATATATATAAAATTGGTATCTCGAAGGATATCAACCAAAAATCCCCAAGAAATACGTCCAAGATTTCAGGTCTGTACAGACATATCAAATGACTGAAAACCATTATTTAAAAAAAAAAACAATCTCCCCCAAACCGGGGCAAGACGGGGACACCGTGGTTCCCAAACCCGAGGGGGCCATCTCGAAACCGGAGATGGCCCAGGGTCAGTCGGGGTGCGAGGGATATGCTCTGTGGGCAACCTTACACCCCGGCGTCTGCAGACCCAAGACGGTGTGCGGTTTTAGTCGGTTCAAGCCCGACATAACCGCCCCCGCTGGCCGGCGGGGGGTATCCGAGGGGATTTCCGCACGAAAAAAGAAAAAAGGTACTTGGGTCACACATTACTAGTATTCTAGAGAACACCTCTAATTAAGGTAGTCACTTAGGTTCGGAGTAGATCCGCGTTGGTAGTGGACTAGATATGACATAGACGTACCTACTAAATACTTGCGAGGTACTAAATACTAAATTGTGCAAAATATTATAAATACACATCAGGGCCATTTATTATCGCAAGGCCAGACCTAATGTATAATTATCATGTTCCTTTAATGTAATAACAATTACTGCAGTATAGAAGTTAGAGGACTACGCTCCCACGACCGTGATAGATAAGGCATTGCAAAACTTTCAAATAAACTAGATTTGAGTTGCGGTTCGGGGCTGCGCTTGTGCACGATATACTGAAATCAAAAAAATATACGATCCGTTAGCACGAATACGATTAATTAAGCGTAGCGAGCCGAAGGCGAGCGAAGCGTCTTCGGTTTCAAAGTTGCATTTCAAACAAATAATACTCCTCCGAGACCGTTGGACCGATCTCGACCAAATTTGCCACGGTGATCAAGTAGACATTACTGAGTGTCGTTAGGGGTCGAATGTCCAGATCGGTTTTACCATCGAGGAATAATCACCGAAAAACCAAATCAATGGGAAAAGTCGACCGGTCACGTTGACCTATTGTTGGATAGGCAAATCTCGCTACGCTTAAGTTTGGGTTGATTGCGAAGCTGGTAACCGTCCTAGTACACACTAATTCGGAGAACGTCCTTCAATCAAGTTAAAGAAGATTATAATTGCTATCAACAACTTGTAAATGTTTATTTATTACTACTAGCTGACCCGACATATTGAATATGGCATAATTAAGCATTAAATCGCGGTTAGTAGAGAGAATATCATAAGCGGTATTTCAAATCAAATCAATTTATTTGCGTATTATGAGTTTTACAGACAGTTGGAACAGATACAGGGGATTTCACTATATTCAGCTGATTCAGCACCCAAATATTACCAAAATCAAACATAATAAATGATATGATGATCTTGATAAAATTACATGTCAAGATAAAATTAAATAACACAATAAGCGCCCGTCAGAGCTCTCCCGACTAATTCACCTTTCAAACGAATAAAACTAAATCAAAATAGGTTCATCCGTTCGGGAGCTACAGGACACGTTAAACTTATTAAATCCCGTCGTTTTTGCGTCGGAAGTTAAAAATATCAATTAACGAATATGGCTGTTCTCTATACAAGTATTTGACAAGTAAAATTGGAAGATTACCGGTAGTGCACTGTAAATATCTTACCAAAAACATAGTACCTACGTTGGTGTTTCAATGATAATAATTACACCTGTTAAAATGAATGTTTCTACTGTATATTAAAATGAACATCCTTCGTGTTTTATATGGATATAAATCAACCGTTTTATTATTGACTTTAAAAGGGAACTCCACTGATTTATTAAGCGTAGCGAGCCGAAGGCGAGCGAAGCGTCTTTGGTTTCAAAGTTGCATTTCAAACAAAAGATACTCCTCCGAGACCGTTTGACCGATCTCGACCAAATTTGCCACGGTGATCAAGTAGACATTATTGAGTGTCGTAAGGGGTCGAATGTCCAGATCGGTCTTACCATCGAGGAATAATCACCGAAAAACAAAATCAATGGAAAAAGTCGACCGGTCACGTTGACCTATTGTTGGATAGGCAAATCTCGCTACGCTTAAGTTTGGGTTGATTGCGAAGCTGGTAACCGTCCTAGTTTTATTATGTTTGTTTCTTTTATGTTCAGAAAAGTTGTGAGGTAAACATTAAACATAAATAGGACCGAGAAAATTGCTCTAGTTGAAATGTTTACATAACATAACATAACTTCACACCGAATCGTGGGTGCGTAAATGTTTTAATACTACTTTATTGAAAAATTTCAGTTTATATAGGTACAGTCAAAAGTAAAATTGGCACAAGTTTTTATACCTCTAAACGCCTTTTAATGTAAGGTTATTTCTGCCGCAAACGCGTTTGCACCATTTGCATAATGCAGAGTTGTTGAACTGTGGCAGTTTATAGTTCGCATTTGTATACTTTTACTAGCTGGTGCCCGCGGCTCGCCCGCACGGAGGTCAGTTATGGTTTTTAGGGTTCCGTTGCCAAATGGCAAAAAACGGAACCCTTATAGATTCGTCATGTCTGTCTGTCTGTCCGTCCGTATGTCACAACCACTTTTTTCCGAAACTATAAGAAATATGCTGTTGAAACTTGGTAAGTAGATGTATTCTGTGAATCGCATTAAGATTTTTACTCAAAAGTAGAAAAAAAACAACAAATTTTGGGGGTCCCCATACTTAGATCTGAAACACAAAATTTTTTTGTTTTTCATTAATTTCATAAATTTTTTTTTTTTTTTTTTTTCATCAAACCCATACGTGTAGGGTATCTATGGATAGGTCTTCAAAAATGATATTGAGGTTTCTAATATCATTTTTCTCTAAACTGAATAGTTTGCGCGAGAGACACTTCCAAAGTGGTAAAATGCCCCCCCCCCCCCCCTGTAATTTCTAAACTAAGAGAAGTATAAAACTAAAAAAAAAATATGATGTACATTACCATGTAAACTTCCACCGAAAATTGGTTTGAACGAGATCTAGTTAGTAGTATTTTTTTAATACGTCACGCGTCATAAATCGTAAACCGCCATTTACCTTTCATTCAATCAACTCAAATAAGTTTAAAAAAAACATTATTATGTTACTTGCTGCTACGGAACCCTTCATGGGCGAGTCCGACTCGCACTTGGACGCTTTTTTAGACATATCCCTGGTTCCACTTGCACAGCCAAATGCAAACAAAAATACGGCAAATTTAAAGTCTGACCATACGCTTATAATTAAAAAACCGCATCAAAATCCGTTCACTTGTTTTTGCGTCCATCGCGAACAAAAACGAGTCAGAAAATATTTTTTTTAATCCTGTCTGTTTGTGCGCGATGGTAGCAAAAACTACTTAGCGGATAACGATGCGGTTTTTCTATTAGAAAGATCTTAAAATCTTAAAATCTGCCTTATGTTTAATTGCAATTGGTTAAGTAGAATAGGAGATATGACTAAAAACTATAACTGACCTCCGTGCGGGCGGAGCCGCGGGCATCAGTACTATTATAAAATAGTAAATTATTCAAAAACCCTGGGTTATGTTAAATGAGCGATTTTGAAATCAAAAATCTTTTTTTTTATTCTTATCTGTTCGCGATGGATGCAAAACTTGGTACTACACGAATTTTGATGCGGTTAAAAGGTTTTGATCAGGCTGAAAATCTGCCGTTAAAATGTATGATTGCAATTGCTTAAATAGAACCGGAGATATAACCATAAAAATATAACCGACCTCCGCGCAGGCGGAGCCGCGGTAATCAGCTAGTATCGAAATACAAACGTAGATACGTAACGTTGAATAACATAATATGTAAATACGGCGCTGTTTAATTTAAATTCTAACATCATGTAAAACAGTTTCGGAGAACGAAATTGAAAACGCCCTAGCCGAATAAATAATCGTAGAAAGTACATACACCAAAAGGAAGTAAGGTTTTCTAAAGCCTCCAGCACAATACTATCTAGGCTAGGCTAAAACTTGGGCGTGCCGAGTTTGAAAATAGAACACAGTGTATTGTGAAACTCACAGGGGATCCCAGTTTTCCGGACTGGCGCGTAACTATTACACGGGACGTGGGTCAGCTGGGAAATGGAAGATATAGGTGCGTACATATATTTAGAGTTAGGCTGCTCTGAACTAGAATAGGGCACTCATAGGAAATTCATAAAGTACAAATATTTAATAGTAATCTGAGCAATCGAGGCAACTTTGCACTCTTGCATAATGTTTATTAGTCTGTAATACTGAGGTATTATCAGTTGTTATTTATTGACTATAACTAGCATTCTACCTACAGACCTTTTTTTTTCGGGTAAAATAGCGTAGGTATACGTTGAATTTTTTAGATTGTCAAATTCTCTTCAAAAAGGTATCAATGCGTGTTACCTACAAAGCACTGTTTTCGAGTTAGCGCGAAGTCAGACGGTAGGAAAGTCGTAGTCAACAGAATATGCGCACGCCTGCGCACTACCTTTTTTTTTTTCGTGCGGAAATCCCTTCCGATACCCCCCGCCGGCCAGCGGGGGCGTTTATGTCGGGCTTGAACCGACTAAAACCGCATGCCGTTTCGGGTCTTCAGACGGGGTGTACGGTTACCCATAGAGCATATCCCTCGCACCCCGACCTGCGCACTACCTATTTGACGCATTTCAATAGTTTCTGTTTCGAGAGTTCTGCACCTCAAAAGGAAAACGAAACCCTTATAGGATCACTTCGTTGTTCATGCATTCATCTGTCTATCAAGACTTTTTTCTCATGAACGCGTGGAGGTATTAAGTCGAAATTTGCATCAAACACTGAAGTCTACAATCCCTTAAAGATGTAAAACGGATACCCGTAGCCGTTCATGATCACTTTGAATTTTATCCTTCAAAGAATCTTCAAACCTGGAACTTTTAGAAAATCTGTATCTCACGAATGGTGATTCGTAGGAAAAAAGTATAAGTACAATTTTTGAAAATAATTACACGATCTTTAACTTTGTCTCACATATTTTTACCATATAACGGGATCTGCTATAAAATTACTCTTAAAGTGGAACTCCATTACGACACAGTCTGGCAAATTAAAATGTTAGTCTTTAATACATACCAGAGCCTTTTGAACCAAAAATGCTCTGATTTATACGTGATTTTCATAAAATAGTTAAACGTCCTGCGCAATAGATTCGTGCTCAACCGTTTGCCGTAATGAAATGCAAATCTGACCTTTCAGTACTGATATACCCCTATGCGGTTACTGTGGGTGGATTTGAAACAAGGCTATCTGAAAGTTTTAATTTTAAAATGCTGATTTATTTCTGTGAGGTTTTAAAGTAAGAATAACGTTTTTAACTAGAAAAACTCTAGGTAGAGAAAGATTTTTATTTAAATACTAGCTGTTGCCTGCGACTTCGTCCGCGTTAAATTCGGAATAGATCAAGGTATGTTTACTTCTGCAGTTTCGAACCCAACATGTATTAGGTTATCGTTATATTTTTGATCATTTATCATGAACAAATAGATGTTTCTATGTAACATCGCAATTAATTCTACCCGGTTCCCTAATATAATAGCGTGATGATATATATTATCAAAGGTTGAATTATTTTTCACACATAAGTAACTCTGTAGTTTAGATATTTCATATTTTACTGCTCATCACCTTTTGGCTATAGCGTGACGATTTATAGTCCGAACGTTGAACTTGCCCGAGTGATTATCTGCTTTGTAATAATAAAGAAATGATCAATAATTGATTTGGTCGACTTTACCCTGCTGCTCCTATCACACTTAAAATAGCGTGATGATACCCTAGAAGAATGTTCATGCAAAATCTCAGCTGAATCTGTTCAGCGGTTTTTAAGTGATGGACATGGATGGTTGGACAACAGATAAACAACAAAAATAAGACAAACAGACAAAAATTCTAAAATCACATTTTTGGCACCGGTATCTTTCCTAGAACATAACATAACATAACTTCACGCCTGTATCCCCGAAGGGGTAGGGAGAGGTGTATTACATACCCACGATTCGCCTGTTATGTTGAGCTCCCAATGTAATAGGGGGCGAGCCTATTGCCATCTATCGGGCACATTATTAAGCCAGCGATAATTGTCATTTATTAATGCACACATAACTACGAAGTCAGAGGTGTGTACCCGGGCAACTGGGGATCGAACTCGAGACCTCGTCTCAGCAGTCCGTTACGTATGCCACTGGGCTATCGCCCTAGAACACAGCAATTATTTTTTCGAAAAAATATTCAATGTACAGTTTTCACCTCGTTACGATTTTATTATATGTATGGAGTATTGGCAAAGCGAACGGTCAACTGTTGAACACTATCAAATTTACAAATGATTTTTACGTTCTTCATCATCCGAGTGCCAGTCCCCGTTGCATCCAAATATTACAGACTAGCTGTTGCCCGCGGCTCCGCCCGTGTATAATTCTGATCCCGTTCCCGCAACCCGGGATAAATCTAGCCTATGTGTTATTCCGGACTATAATCTATCCCTGTGCCAAATTTCAGTCAGATCCGTTCAGCCGTTTTTGCGTGAAAGAGTAGCAAACATCCATCCATCCATCCATACTTACAAACTTTCGCGTTTATAATATTAGTCGGATTTCTTACTCCTCCTGATTCGTTAATTCACGGTAGGAAGTCCTGCGGCAGAGCTTCGTCCATCAATCAGCAGGTGCACCTGGCTTGCAGGTGAGGTTGACTTGGGCCCCACAGATCTTGATACTCATACTTTTCATCTTTATATTGATATACTGTTATAAAATTGTAAACTGAACGGATTTTGATGCGGTTTTTTTTCGCTTTAGTCGCATTATGTCCAATTCGCAAAATGTCCAGCGGGCTCAAATTGTCCAATTCTCACAACGTCCAATTCGCAAATTGTCCAATTCTCACAACGTCCAATTCTCACAATGTCCAATTCTCAATTGGTCCAGTTCATAAAATAGGAGTCGTCTTTGATTACGGCAGGCCCTTTTGACAACCTTTTGCGAGGCGTGATTCAGCTCGAAGTAAAAATGCATTTATTTTTGTAATATGGAATCAACATAGGTATTTTAATCCTAGTAGGTTGAAGCCGCGGGAGCGAGCGAAGCGAGCTCGTGGACACCGCGCGCCCCGACACGGATAGATATATATAGGTTAGAAGGGTTATTGCGGAGGTCTCTGCGAGACCTTCGTGTTAGGTCACTTTATTCATCAAGTACCTCCCTAATTGATATTAGCACCTATTTGTCAATGGTTTTTATAAATACCCTCAAATAAGACAAATACATGTCCGCCCAGAAGGTTGTCAAAAAAGCTTCTCGTAATCCAGGAGGATCTAGGGATCCTCCTGGATTACGAGAATTACACACACACAATAGAACGTAATTAGGATTACGAACTGGACCATTTGCGAACTGGACCATTTGCGAACTGGACCAATTGCGAACTGGACCTACTGCGAACTGGACAGTTGGACATTTTGCGAATTGGACATAATGCGACTAGAGGTTTTTTTCATTAGATAGGTCTTGGTCAGACTTTTTTATTTTATTACAATTGGGGACACCGGAAGCCGGACGGACGATCCACCCACGATGCTTGTGGGCCACTTCATTCCTGCCCTCCTGTTGGGGAGAGCGTGGTTATTCCAGCATTCACGGCGCCCCTACAAACCTTTTTGTGTCCTTGCAGAATCTTAAGATCTGTTCCACCCTCAGATCATTCAACTCCTCCATGTCCAGTGTGTCCGATCCCAGAAGTTCCCATCAAATTAGTGAGTACATGGGACATTAGGCCAGCAGGTGGAAACTGGTTTCTTCTGTCTCCATGCACACCGGACACTTGGGGTCATCCTTCACTCCGATCACTGTCAGGTGTCTGTTCAGTCTGCAGTGTCCTGTTATTACTTCGATGACGAGCCTCATGTTCCCTCTTGAGAGTTTGGTCAGTTGGCTTGTCTTTTTCTTATCAATGCCCTTGATAAAGATCTTCGACTGTCTCATGCCTGTCGATGATCTCCATCGTCGGTTAGTGTCTCCTATAATACTGCAGCTAATTACTCCCTTGGTGATTTTGTGCGATATTGGGACCCAGGGCTCCGGCCCCACCAAGGTTTTATCGGCGCCGTCTCTGGCAAGTTGGTCAGCTGTCTCGTTGCCCATGTTGCCCCCATGTCCGGGCACCCAGGCAACTGTAGAGTCGACTTTTCTGGCGAGTTTATCTAGTGACTCTTTACATTCCTACAAGGAACTAACAAAAAGGAACTCAGACTTGAAATCTGCCTTATGTTTGAAGAAATGGAGATATGACCAAAGAATTATAACCGAACTCCGCGCGGGCATCGGCTTGTTGAAATATATTAATAAAACATTGAATTCCTAGCAGTATCATTGTAATTCTCAGACGACAAGATTTGTTTTCATGTTTACTATCCTATCACATACATATCAAATTTTAAGCTACCGTACTTAGTTGTTGACTGTACGTATGACGTCTTTTCACGTGGATTCCGTAATTACTCGTATACTCGTATCTATTTACTGATAGGTTGGTCTAGATAATTTGTAATATCAGATATTGATAACACAAAGTTCACTTAATGACAGAATCGGTGAACACTGATGTTTTTCAAACTTATAGTATATTTAAAGGGGCTCCTTTGCAACAGCTAATACTATTTAGTATTCAATAGTTGTTTAGCCTACGTCACTAATGTATCAACTATTAGGTATTATTTTAAAAATTACTAAGGTAGCAAACAAACACGGCCATTAGCCCGGTCTATGAACTTTTGCAACAGTGCCCCTTGCGCGTTTTCACCTGCAAGGAAAGGGAAGATAGTAGAATGATAGAAAGGAATATAAGGTAGACAATTTCTCTGAGCGAACACGAGTACTAACATCAAGAATTATTAATTTAAATAGGCCACGTCAATATTACTTCTCGCCGCCGGAGGTAAGCTGAAGGTGAAGCCTTAAGAATGAAGACCAAGATTATAGATGTCAAAGATATTTACAAAAGTTGACCTTATAGTTCAACACGAGTTTTTCCAGGTGCCTACAGGATGTTGTGGAAGAATTTTGACCAACAGGGTGGCAATAGTTGTTGTATTACGAAGAGCTAAGCAAAAAATATAGTTATATACGACTATTACCGTAAAGCGGAGTGAATAGAGACCGAGGGATAAATAGAAATAAAATGCTTATTAGAATTTTTTAAATAATTTCTTTATATAATTTCAAATACCTGGCGAGATATTTGAAGAATCTGTTTGTTATTACATTGAAATAGTCCATAGTTTCACTAAAAGAAAATAATTGCAAAATTTATTTGAGTATTTTATTTAATTCACCCCTCGATCTCTATTGACCCCTTTTTTGTCGGCAACTTCGTAACAGCCAAGATAAACCAAATTACGAGAAAGAGGGTTAGGACCCCGGGCTCCAAAATGAACTCCAAGCTGGATTAGCGCACGCGTGATGGCGAATATACCTAACTTTATACACACTGAACACCAAACGACAAGAATTTATGATAAACTGTTCATAAATAAAAAAGTGATACATGCGAAGAATCACGCTATTATAATATTGTACAATTGTCTGTACATTAAAGAGGGTTATATTAAAAAAAAAATGGGTTATGTTAAATGAACGATTCAGAACAAAACCATATTTTTTTTAATTCTTTGCTATTTGTTCGCAATGGACGCAAACACTACCGAACAGATTTTGATGCGGTTTTTTTTATTAGATAGGTTTTGGTCAGACTTCAAATCGACCATATGGTTGGTGCAATTGGTTAAGTAGAACCGAAGATATGACCAAAAAACGAAAACCGACCTTCGCGCGGGAGCCGCGGGCGACAGCTAGTAAGAAAATACAACAGTTCACTCCATTGTTCTGTTGAACTTTAATATTATATCGAGATATATACTCAAGTAATATCCACGAAGATGATATCGTATACATCGATATAAGATTACACACTTTTTCTGACTCATTGCCTCGCCGCAATCTAGTTACTTATTCATTAGCTATCAAAATTCATAATTCATAACTTCAATTTAAGTGGTTACATTAGACCATGATCCCGCGACAAAATATCTACGTTCATTCGCTTTTATATAGCACGCACGGTAACCGAAACTGTATGATTTTCCGTTTTTAACGGTATAAATATGGCCGTAACCACATCTTACCATAATCTTATTATAATCTCTCAAATAACTTATTTTCCGACGAAAAAATTACCGGTTTAGGCTTTGTAGAAATTAGTTAGGGAATATAGCTATTTTATCAACGTAAATACGATTAATAAAAGTATGAACTAACTATATATTTGCGTATATTAATAGTTATTTATGCAACTGTGGTATAATGAGGGGTATTAAAACATGAATGTGGGTTTATCACACGAAGCGAAGCTGAGTGTGATAATAGTATCACATGAGTGTTTTAATACCTAATTATACAGTTGCATTCAAGACTTTATCTACACCCATGATGTCTCCTCTATAAAATAGTAAGTAAACAAAACAATTTGCAAAAATAATAGCGAAGAAAAATAGCGGGAATTCGAATTCGAACGAATAAGCTTTAATTTTATTTACGGCGCGCCGCCGCCGCTGTGGTGGTGCAATGCAACGCGCGTGAATGACAGTTCTTTTTTTGAAACTCATACAGATTCCACGCATCGGGCGGTAAGAATTTGGCTGTCTGATGAGTAACCCTTTGCGCGGAAGAGATTGAAAAAGCGAAAGGAGTGTTATTATGAAATTTCATACAACATTATAACACCCGTTCGGATGATATTATGGTTATTATGACATTGGATGTATTAATGTTGGCAATAAGCTAACTGTTTCAGAATCTTTTATAGAGGATTTATAGCATGGGTGTAGATAAATATATTAAAATCAATGTTTGTTCATATTTTTTGCGCTAATCTATGGCTATAGATCATTCAATTTTTATTAAACTTTTATTAAGCTCTGGTAAAGCACTACTCCGAGGTATTTAGCGGAGGTTACATTTCATTAGCATTTAGCTGTAGCCGCGGCTGATCCAGTTCCCGCGACCTATAGAAACCTATTCCCGGGATAATGCTATGCCAAACCAAAATCTATCTCTATGCCTAAAAGATCTGTGCAGCCGTTTTAGCCTGAATCCGACGTAAGTTCATAGGCTACGGTGACCGCACTGACCGCCGAATGAGCGATGTATAAAAATTCATAGGTTTCCTCATTTCACTCGTGCGTATTTCCATTACAACATTTGTTTGTATAACATGCAAAATATGAAATAGGAAGTAAAGATTATTTTGATGTAATTTTAGATGGTTTCAAGTTCCAAGGTTTGACGAACGCTAGTAATTAACATTGGGGGAACAAAACCGCGACAAGCCCGAGCCGCAAACGCTTTGTTTACTTCGTTAATTTTATGTTTGCCTCAAAAAATTTACGTAATTAATTATACAGTTTAACTGTACTGTGTACTTAACGCCCACCAGAATTAAATTTAATTTTTTATTCTTGGTCAGCCGCGTTTCAAGTAGCCTACTCATTTAAATATCATGATAATTATGATATACTAGCGGACCTGACCAACTTTGTTCTGTCCAATTAAAAAATATGTATATTTGCATTGGCCTGGGTGTTTTTATGTATAATATGTATTTATTTACAAGAAAAAAAGTATTTACGATGTTAATCCGCATTCTAGAACCTATATGACAAGCTCTGCTCAGTTTGAGTCCAGATGGCTTTGTGTAATATGTCCTAGAAAATTTATTTATTAAATAAAAAAACCACTTAGCGCAAACTCTCGGGGTCAATAGTGAATCTAAACCATCCAGTGACCTATTCACACTGACGAAATTTATTCACAATCGGTTCAGCCGTTTAGGTATAGTTCAGTGACACACGTACAAATTTTAGTTTTATAGAATTTATGACTACCAAGATACCCAACGTTCAAAAAATAACTTTATAACCATATCTGTAAATGTAATCAAAATAACATTGAAGAACATACAAATGTTGTATTCTTGAATTTACACATCTGCTCGTTTTTATGCGCAAACGCCAGTTACGCAACCGCATGCAGCGGTAACGCGCCAATCAGAGCATCTCAACCCAACGTCGGTATGTGTTTAATGTTACCCGCAAATTTGGCAATGCAATTTACGTTCTTAGTATTACATTACCAGTGAAATTACTAAAAAGTAGAAATGGAAAAAATTGGTCAAGAACCAATCTGTGTTATTACTAAATACTGTTTGATTATCAACATAATAGTTTATAATATTATAATGTTAATAGTTTATAAAGATGGATGGATGGATCTTTACTCTTTCAGGCAAAAATGACTAATCGAATCTGGATGACATTTGTCACAGAGATAATATAAACATATTCTGAAATAGGACATAAGCTACTTCGAAATTAGTAATAACGTTGCTGTAGACGAAGTTATTTCCGCCTTAGATGGAATTAATGTAGGAAAAAAAATTATAAATATTTGTGGGACTTTTTGAAGAAAAGACACCTCAAAATTAAAATAGAACAAGGAGGAAGTTCTACTTATTTAACAAGGTGGGCAAGTAAAGGTATAGCCCAAGGTGATCCACTCTCCCCGTTGATTTTTAATATTGTTACACACAAGATTTGTCAGAATATTACTAATGCTATGATTGGACAATACGCAGATGACTTTGTAATCTATACAAGTTGTAGGTATCTTAATGATAGTGTAACGGAGATACAAAGTGCATTAGATATTTTTATTGTAATGCTAAATAACCTAGGCTTAAAACTTTCCAGTAGTAAATCGAAATTCTGTATATTTAGTAGGGGTCGCAGGAGACAACATAAAATATCTCGGTCTATGGTGAGACTCCGTTTACGATGAGGAAAACATATCAATGAGACATGGGACAAATATTTATATTTGTAAGCTTACTAAAAGTGCTAGCCGGGGCATCTTGGGGTGTTCATCCGAAACATCTCCGTAGACTGTATATAGCATTAGTAAGAATAAGAATTGATTATTCAAGCTTTCTGTATGTGCATGTAACAGTGCGAATACTCAGCTGGCTAAATTGGATAAGGTACAAAAAAAGGACACTAAGGATTGTAAGTGGCTTTATACGTACTACTCCCATACATAGCATGGAATGTGAGCTGTGTATCCCTAATCTGAGTCTAAGACGGAAGTATTTGGCTACTAAGTACTGTTTGAAAGCTCAGTCCTATAAAAATGGTAATACGATAGAATTATTGAACAGTTTAGCCAGCTACTGCACAGGAAGATACTGGCAAAATAAAAAGCTTCCATTACTTGTTATTGTGTACAATAGTACTGAAAATGAAATGATATCTTCTAGCTTTCCTTTAGAGATGTTTAGCTTGGAAAAGTGGGTTTCCAATATAGATACTGAAAATGTAATAGGAGATCATTTGGAGGATATAAATTGAAGTAAGAGTTCCTATGAATTAAATTACCTAAAATATAATGTACTAAAAGAAATTGGTACTAAATACAGTGGTTGGCTTAAAGTCTATACCGATGGGTCTAAAAAAGATGGTAAATATAAAGCTAGACATAAACTAGAATGGAAAGAGTACTACAACGAACGATCGTTTAACAAAGGTATCTGGTACAAAACGGTGCAAAGTGAACCTCCTCGTATCCCTTGGTTCACTAATACCATCCTTAATAGAAAATACGTGGTTATAGCTCATAGACTTCGTTCCGGACATGCCCCACTCAATAGATTTTTGTATCTTATGGGGAAAAGTGCCAGCCCAAATTGTGCAGAGTGCGGCACTTCTGAGGATGTACATCATCTGTTGGTGGAGTGTGTCCGAACACGGGTATTAAGAGTGGCTTTATTGGAAGTTACTGATATACAATCGATGTATATTGGGAGGTTCAATAGCATTCTGGCCAAACCTCTCTCTGAAGCTGCTATTCTATTTTATAAAATGACATATGAGATTTTGAAAGCGTAGTGTACATGTAGATTAGATAATTTTAAGTCATATATAAGCTCAGGGTCCGATGGAGCTTAATTATTAAAAAAAATTAGTAATAGTCATCCTAACCCTCCAATTCAGCTAAGCTAAATTGCTTGTGTTAGGAGTGGGTGGAGTGGACATCGGTAGCCAGGATAAGAACCCGGGACCTCCCGATCGTAAGGCCGACTTTTTAACCAATAAGCTACCAACGCATTTTTTTCCCGTTAATAAGTTCCTATGAGTCGCAGAAACGGGATCAGAATTTCACACGAGCTAGCTAGTACTACTTGCAGTTAAAAATAAAGCAATGTCTTATATCAAATAGACAGGAATACATTCCCGACTCTCGTAGATATAAATTAGCTCAAGAACACTATCGTTCGATCTCCCTCTTCGTTAAGCTGCTAGTGTTTGCTTATTTAGGGCAAGAATGGCTTTATAAGGTCAACACCAATATTTTTTTAATGCGAACGCATAATTTATGGTATGTACAAGTGTAACCAATTGATTCAATAAATTATCACGCCTTGCCCACAGTTCGGAAGCGGTGGCAAGATAGCCCCGGCGAGGTGGGGAATAGTCGACCGAAGTGTAAGGGCGATTGGCAGAGCATTGCTATTCGGGCATTGTCGAGCAAGACCGCTTTCTGCATCTTGGCCGCCACCAACTTCCCACTTATCCCGAGCCTCTCAAGATGGACAGAGAGGCTCCTTGGGATCAAGCCATTGGCTGAGATCACAACTGGGACTATTTCTGTGGACCCCACCCTCCACATGTCGGTAATCTCGTGCGCCAGGTCCAGATATTTGGTCTTTTTGTCTGCTTCAGCGCGAATGAGATTCTCATCATAGGGGATAGTGATGTCCACAAAAAATACCCGAGACTGTGCCCGGTCCATCAGCACGATAGCAGGCTTATACGCTAGAATAGTCCTATCCGTGATAATGGACCGGTCCCAGTAGAGCTTAGCGCGGTCGTTTTCAAGTACGGCTTCCGGTATATAATAGTATTAGGGCAGCCTCTGCTCGATGAGGCCGTATTTAAGAGCAAGCTCTTGATGCAGTATCCTGGCTGCTTGGTTGTGTCTGTGCTGATACTCAGAGTTAGCAAGCATTGAACAACCGGAGGTCACATATCTGAGAGACTCACCGGGACGGTGGCACAAGCGACAAACGTCCACCGTTCCATCGTTCAGTATGTACCGTCTGTAGTTGTTCATCTTAATAACCTAATCCTGTATCGCACAGACAAAACCCTCAGTTTCCCCAAAGAGGTCACCGAAACGCAGCCAGTTTACGGAAGCCTCTCGGTCACGTGAGGCTAATGTAAAGCCTGAAAGAAGTGTCCGTGCAGCTCTTTGCCCTTCCACACGGCCTCATGTTCAGAGGCACCAGGTACCGCCGGCACACGCCAATCTGTGTTAGCTAGGGCTAACGGGGTCAGTCCTTTATCGTATTCTGTGACCTCTCTATGCATCACACTGTCCGCCTTCGATAGGAAATATTCCCTGAGACTGCATACCTCGCGGTTATGCATTGTCTTGGCACTGAGAAGTCCTCGACCATCACACTTTCGTGGGATGTACAGTCTCATAACCGAAGACTTCGGGTGGAGCATTCTGTGGAGAGTCATAGTTGCGCGAACTCTTCTATCCAGGGCGTCTAGTTTGGTCTGAGACCACTTGAGCACCCTGAAGGTGTATAACAAGACAGGCATCACCCAGCCGTTGGACGCCCGTGCCTTATTCACATACCTACTATTATTATTATTTTTATAAAACAAATCGAAAGCAACAAACAAAGCTTTGCGAGTAAAAAAGGCAGTGTTAGTTCCACTGTTTGACCTAATTATATCACGGTAATAGGCGAAAGGCAATCGGTTTTGCTTTGCGTCTAACCTATTTTCTTTCCTGTTATTTGCAATATTTATGTACACCCATTAAATTAGCTATCTTGGGACGAACATTAATTACGGTCATTTTGGGTAACTTTGAATGTCAATATGACTTTGAATAAAGTTGGGAAGAAGATTTATTAATTTATTTGACGGAATCTATTTATTGTTTCAAAATTGTAACAACGGAAAACACCTTGCCAAAATGTTCAATAGCAAATAAAAAGAAAATACAATCTGTTAAATGTTGTATTTTGAAAATTACGCGCCTTTCATGGTTAAGTTTTATACTGTTTCTAATCGTAACGAAATATAGAAAACTTACTGAAAACAGGTTTGTTTTGGTGGTTATCTCTAAAGTTGTAGTATATATATTATTATTTTCAAATTGTTTATCCGTACTTGATGTTAAATATTGTGTAAAAGTGATAGAGTGTAGACGATGATCAAAATCGTAGTAATTTGGGTAACATTGAATGGTTCAAAGTTATCGATATCATAAAAATATTGCTTTGGATAACTTCGAATGCATACATACATAATGTTACTCAGTTATGATTAAAATTTCCCTTTTACATCTATCAGTAATTATAAGTAAATATTCCCCATATTACTCAAAAAGTGTAGTTTGTTCCCGGGAACCCCTAGTCTCTGTGCTCTAAAAAGAACTTTTTAGAAGGTTGGTCTTGGTCCTCCAAAGTTAAAATTAGTATGACAAATCGATCAGGTCAATATAATAAGTATTTTACAAGAGCAACAGTTATCCGAAGAAGGTGGCCAAATTTATATGACGATGACGTACTGTTCATGGAAAGGGGGAGGAAGACTCTGTTTAAAAGAAAATTATTTAAGAACACTTTACTATTTGTTACGATTTAGATCTCATTCGATAGTAAAATAAACTTTTTTTTTTATATGTATGTAACTCACTACTTTCCTATTTCATCGTGATGTAATAAAAATTTATAAAATATAGCGATCTTTTTTTCACCAAAATGGTCCAACTTGATTAATTATGGCAAGACTATGCTATATATCGCATTTATACATCAGTATAGATGTCATTCTTATAGATAAGGATTTTTTAAATATAATTACAACATTTAATTTCACCCAAACCTTAAAATATTTGAATAACAAAATATTTTACATTCTAAAAAAAATTATATTCAAAGTTACCCAAAACTCATGATAACTTTAAACCCTTTTTTGATGGTCATTTTATATTGTTTTTGAACGATTTGAGCTTATTAACACAAATAAAACCAGCAAGCGCAGTAGCAGCAAGTAACATAATATTTATTTTAATTTTTACGAATTATGACGTATTAAAAAAAACTATTTGCTAGATCTCATTCAAACCAATTTTCGGTGGAAGGTGACATGGTAATGTACTAACTAACTAAAAAAATATATATGATGTACATCATATATATTTTTAGTTTTATCATTCTCTTATTTTAGAAGTTACACATTTTACGACTTTAGAAGTGTCTATAGCGCAAACTATTCAGTTTAGAAAAAACATGATATTAGAAACCACAATATCATTTTTAAAGACCTATCTATACATACGTACGTATGGGTTTGATGAAAAAAAATTTTGGAGTTTCAGTTGTAAGTATGGGGAACCCCCAATTTTTTTTTCTATTCTTGTGTGAAAATCTTAATGCGGTTCACAGAATACATCTACTTACCAAGTTTCAACAGCATAGTTCTTAAAGTTTCGGAAATAGTATAGTATGGTAATAGTCTTATAGTCCGTATGTCACTGGCTGTGACATACGGACGGACAGACAGACAGACATGACGAATCTATAAGGTTCCCGTTTTTTGCCATTTGGCTACGGAACCCTAAAAAGACACCTATAGAATACAGATAACACAATAAAATCAGCTTGTGCACTTCATATTTTATTTTTATAAACAACGTAAAAATAACATAAAAACATTCAATGTTACCCAAAATGACTGTACCATATAAGATTTTATATTTAAATTTTCTATTGCGCCTCATAATATCAAGCATCATTATAGTTGTAAAAGAATATCCTTTCACCTTTTTTATAAATATTTCTAATTTTTAAATTTCCTTTTTTTTTTAATACAGAAATGAGACAAAATTTGCGAAACGTCGAAAAACGAAAATCATCTTACATAAATGAAAATTGAACCATACCTTTCTTTGTCGTGTCCTGTCTGCGGATACTGCAGAACAGTCTGGTGGGGCTCCATTTCCACCACGCATTGTGTACCCAGCTCGATTTCTGTAAAAAAAATCTTCTATATAATATATGCTATGCAACTCACTAAAAAATAACCTGTTTGTATGAAAGGTTGTTGAACCATGCGTGCAATGTGGTGGCGCACTGGAATTTAAGTCTATAAACAAACATTTTCACTACCTACAAGAAAACTTGTATAAGCAGATAATTTAATTCAGGTATTTAACTACCTGAATGCTTTTATTCGGATGATACTTGCAAAAACTATATTGTAAATATTTAGTCCGATCGAAAAATTCTAATCAAAACTAGGTATAAAAGAAATATGCTTGAGAAAAACCGCAGTTATGTTTAAAAAACCGTAGATTAATTACCAGTCCCGTCAAGTCACTTAGTTTCAAAGATAGATAACGTAATCGATTGCGTAAACTTAGTGTGTACGAAACGGGAATAATATCCTGACTGGAATTCTAATAGCTCATAATTATTTCATGTATAGTGTAATAGTATTTAGTTATTTCATACAACTGTAATGGTAGCAGACCTGAAAACTAATAATGTAATTTGGAATTCCACCTAGCTAGTGTGTAATCAATGTTTAGATCTAGTATTAGCGATATACACGCATTTCGAGATAAGATAATTTTATTTCTTGCTCTGAACTCAATTTTTACTTAGTATGAAGATTCATTTATACCGTAAATAAGGGTGAAGAGTTGAATATAAATAAATAAGTCATTAGATATGTCTAAATAATTTATTTTACAAAATTTCAAGCGTCTCATCGCATAATGTCCTTTTCTCGAAATGTCCTTTCTCATAATGTACATTCAAGTACTTTTTTTTTTCTGCGGGAATCCCTTCAGATACCCACCCCCCCGCCGCCGGCTAGCGGGGGAGGTTATGTCGGACTTGAACCGACTAAAACCGCACGCCGCCTCGGGTCTTCAGACGCCGGGGTGTAAGGCGGCCCATAAGGCATTTCCCTCGCACCCCGCTGACCCAGGGCCATCGCCGGTTTCGAGAGGGCCCCCTTGGGTTTGGGAACCACGGTGTTCCCGTCTTGCTCCGGTTTGGGGGAGGGGCGCTCTTCACGCCGCCGCCCCGGCCTGCTTCTGCTAGGGTGATAGGCGGCTCCACCTGTCACCCCCAGGCCTGCGCTCATGGTGGACGGAGGCCGTTGAGCGACCTCCGGCGTCTGAGTCACCTGCACCGCGGGGCTCGCATATTGCGGGCTCGGCGAGAAGGAAGGGTTCTAAATCTCTACCGAGCCTCCTCCGCCGCCTCTTTCTCGAGCATCACTTGCTCAGAGAAGGAGGCGGCGGCCCACGCGCTCGCACTCCGCACCATGGCCGCAATCATGGTGCCGAGCGAGAGAACTCCCACCCCGATGGCTGCCACGAGGTCACGCCTCGGCACCTCCCACGCCGGGCATTGTACCAGCGTATGCAGCCCCGAGTCCTTGTTCGCGTCGCAGTGGTGGCACTCAGACGTTGGCTCCGTCCTGATCCGATGCAGGTGATCCCCGAAGCTCCCCTTGCCAGAGATCACCTGCGTCAGTCGGTACGAGAGGCTTCCGAGCCGCCTCTCGAGCCAATCCTCCATGACGGGTCTTACCGCCTCTACAACGGCGTACCCTGCGCTTGGTTGCCCAAGTCGTTCCTTCCACTCCACCAGGATGGCCTGGCGGAGCTGGGATTTCTGGGCCTCGATTTCTCGAGACTCAGGATTCCGTCCCAGCTGCCACGCCTCCTTGCGCCAGTTGTAAAGGGCTGCAAGGGCTCTCGCCTCCAGATCTCATGGTGGAGTTACGGTAAGAAGGCTCGCCGCATCGAAGGAGATCGTGCGGTACCCCCTTATGACTCTGTTGGCCATTACCCGCTGCGGTTCCCGCAGTAGGCGGGCATTGTTGGCCTTTAGGGCCTCGGCCCACACTGGGCACCCATATAGGGCCATGGACCGCACAATCCCCCCGTAGAGTCTCCTGCAATGGTCATCGGGTCCCATCATGTTGGGCAGCAGCCGTGCCAGAGCGTTAGCTGTGCCCTTCTACTTCCGGACCAAACTTCGGAGATGTTTTCCGAAGTCCCACCGGCCGTCGAGTACAAGCCCCAAATACTTCATTTGGGGTTCGATGCCGATGCGAATGCCTCCTACCATAAGGCTGGATCCAAATTTCAAGTACCTAGCCAAATAATAGGTCTTTACCTATGAAATTGCCGAAATTACTTCGGGCCACCAATCAGGTGGACACCGATGTCTTAAAATCACGCAAAAAAAAACAAAATCTTACACCCACTTTTTATCACTTTTCTCGACGTTTCACATGATTCTAAGTCTAATTAAGCAAAAAAAAAAATTTGTGTCGATCTGTCTGTTGGTCTGGATGTCTGGATGTCTGTTTACGCAATAACTCAAGAACCACTTATCCGATTTAAAAAATTCTTTCGCCAATCATCTTGTTTGGTTAATGGGAAGAACTGATTAGATTTTGAGGTTTGTACGTTCAAGGTTTCGGGTACCTTTTTTTTTTTTTTCGTGCGGAAATCCCTTCGGATACCCCCCCCGCCGGCCAGCGGGGGCGGTTATGTCGGGCTTGCACCGACTAAAACCGCACGCCGTCTCGGGTCTTCAGACGCCGGGGTGTAAGGTTACCCATAGAGCATATCCCTCGCACCCCGACTGACCCTGGGCCATCTCACCACTAACAGCATCGCTCATCCTGTCTCCTCTGAAAGCAGAGGAGTACGGAGAGCGATGTGTTCCCGCCACGTTGGGTATTGGCCGATGATCAATGCCAACCCTATGAAGGGGAAGCCATTGACCGCCTCCCAGGGTGTACCGGCCGCTCCGATTCCGTTCCCCCCGGACTGCAGCGGGATCGGAATCGGAGCGACACTCGAGGAGGTTACCCAACCGGGTACCTACCATACAAATTGTCCCTAAAAAACTTTTACAAGTGAGTTTCTTTCGAGTTATCAGAGTAACGCGTATTTGACTTTGACATTTGAGTGACAATGACAATACGTATATTGTATATTTACATAAAACAACCAGACTCTGAAAGAAACTGAAATATAAAATAATTTTTTTGTGTTTTTGACGTCGAAGACGTTTGATTTGATTTCATTTTCTTCATATTTATTGCTCAATATATAAAGACGCGTCGAATAATATGCATAAAGCCTAAGGTCTGTAATTTTGAATAAAAATACTGCAACAAAAATATCTAAGTTTGGCCCGAAGTTTGACAATCACTGTGTGATTTCCGCCCCACAAATTCATGAGTTCGTTATTCCTATAATTTAATAGCTGTTTCCATTTTTTATATTTTGTTTGAAAGTTGATTTCAAGATTTTACAACTCTGTATTAAATTTAGATTTTATTGGCCGCTTGATAAATTAATTCGATCTTCAAAAACAGTACTTCCTAAATGCTATCCATTTTGATGATAAATTTCGTATTACTTAACAGCTTTTTAAAAATGTAATAAAAGTTGCTGTTTGTTATCTGAATGTTGTCTCATTCATACACAAAAAAAAATCATAAAATTTGGATTTGTCTTTTAAAAAAAAATGCAAAAATGTTAGTACTGAAAATTGGGTTTCCTCCAATTTCTTCAAGAAAAACGGCAATTTCATATGTAACGACCTAATATTTGAAACATACTCAACAAGTAAATAAGTGCAAAATTAAATAAGCCAAGGGGTGAATAAAATATTTCTATGATCCCCTTGACTTTTATTCACCCCGTTTTACTGATATAATAAGAGTTTTAAAACTTCTGAGGACGTTAAAAACACAATCCTGATGCTGAGCGGTTATTGGTGACCATAAACTATACGTCATTAAGAGGGCTGCGGCGACTCTCCTTGCCCGTAAAAACACAAAAGGTACATTTTCATTTCATGGCTACGATTTTCATAAAGGTATTATTATTAGGTATTTTTCCACACAGTCAACCTTTTATTGTTGTGCGGAAATCCCCCCAGGTCCTCGCCGGCATGCGGAAGTGGTTATGTCGACTTCGATCCGACTAAAACTGCACGCCGTCTCAGGTCTTCAGGCGCCGGGGTGTAATGTAATATAATGCCCATAAGGCATTTCCCTCGCACCCCAGGGCCAGCTCTAGTTGCTCGCAGAAGGCAGCGGCAACCCACGCGCACGCACTCCGCACTATCTCCGTGAGCAAGACACCGAGCGAGAGGAATCCCACTCCTCGCTTGCATCACAGTGATGGCACTCCGGCGTTGGGTCCTTCCTGATCAAACACAGCCGGTCCCCGAAGCACCCCTTCCCAGAGATCCGCTGCGTCACTCGGAACGAGAGGCTCCCGTGTCGCCTCTCTTGCCGGTCCTCCATGATGGGCCTTACTGCCGCTACTACGGCGTGTCCTGCGCTTTGTGCCCAAGTCGTTCCTTCCACTCCACCATGATGTCCTAAGGAAGCTGGAACTGTACGGCCTTCATTTCTCGAGACTCAGGGTCCCGTCCCTGCTCCCGCGCCTCCTTTCGTCACTGGTATAGTTGCGAAAGGGCTCTCGCCTCTATGTCCCATGGAGTTCCGGCAAGGACACTCACCGCCTCGAAGGAGATCGTGCAGTACCCCTTGATGGCCCTGTTGGCCATCACCCGCTGCAGACCGCACAGCACGCACACTTCTGGCCTTCAGGACCTCCGCCCAGATTGGGCGTCCATATAGGGCCATGGACCGTATGATTCCCCCATATCACAAATGAAGCAAAATCATTGGTTTATTTTTACGCTTGGTCGAAATTCGACTACAATATCTATACGCCTACTACATTCTAATAAGAAAACAACGATATGTTTCAAAGTTATACGCGAAGGGAACACTCTAGACGACGGCTCACTACGTATTTATATATAATAGAATTAATAATAATATATAGAATTCAAACGTGTAGACATTTTCTAGACTTTTGTTTTCAAGTGTTTGAAACACACACAACAACAAAATTAAGAAATATCTGAATACATAGATATAACAAGATTATAGATAATACATAGATAACTTTGAATTTACATTTTATTATAAATCATAAAAACTTTAACGATGCATTATTCACCGACCTTGTGCATTGTACAATGCTGGCACGGCCTTAGATTTATTCACGACTAACAGAATACACACATAATACTTTCTTCCTCCAGTTTAAGTCCTTCTTCCTCCCTAAAACCTCACACATTTTACGAGTTTTCTTTACTGTCCTGAAACCTTTCATGCAAGTCTGGCCAAGTCTTCCTGTCCTAACACCAAAAAAAACCTTTCTTCAAGATATCATCAACTACTAGCCTAGACTTACATTTGCCTAAAAGTATATACATACTTGATTTCTCTACGCTCAGTACTCATTCGACCTACCAACTCAAACCATCTAAGTATACCTTTTCCAGTTCTCATTACCACATCCTCGTTGAAGCCTCGCCGATTTCATACATCCTTATTCTTGTTTTTAACTACCAGCTACTCCACACAACCTTCAATTACATCAACTTCACAAACAATCTCATCAACTTGTTTTATATTTTTTATTAACAGAATGTGTTTCATATTCCCTTCAGTGGTTTTACCTGCAGAAACATTTAAAATACTGTGAAATACTTATAATACTTCCTACTAATATCATAAATGTGAAAGCTTTTGGGGATAGATGGATGTATGTATGGATGTCTGTAACTCTTTCACACAAAAACGGCTTAACGGATCTAGATAAAATTTGGCACAGAAGTGGATTATAGTCGGGAATAATACATTTTTATCCCAGGAATAAGTTACTGTGGACCGCGGGAACAAGATCAGCATTTCACGCGGCCACAGGCAACAGCTTGTTTGTTTGTCGTATTTTATAAAATCATTGAAGTAACTAAACATTCATAAATATAAGGTTAATTTAAATATTAAGTATGTAGATAAAATACAGGTGAGTCACCGAGGTCAGGTAGGGTAGTGTGCGCCCGTGGCAATGGTTTTTCAAATCCGGTTTTACACCTTTTTTTTTTTTTTTTTCGTGCGGAAATCCCTTCGCATACCGCCCCCGAGAGCGGGGTGTCTCCAGCGGGGGCGGTTATGTCGGGCTTGAACCGACTAAAACCGCACGCCGTCTCGGGTCTTAAGACGCCGGGGTGTAAGGTTACCCATAGAGCATATCCCTCGCACCCCGACTGACCCTGGGCCATCTCCGGTTTCGAGATGGCCCCCTTACTTGCTCTCCACTGTGCCATCTGCTAATCAGACGGACACGAGGAAAGCTTCCGAACAGCCCTCAACAGGGCCGTCCTCGCCTCGGTCGGAGTTGGCCGTAGGCGGCAGCGTCTCTCCCGCCCTAGGAGAGAGGCGCTGCCGCCTCCGTTGCCCAGGGTGCACCGCGTGGAGGTCCCCAACCAAGCACCCCAATCCGGTTACGGTACACCTATTGTGCGTTTTGTTTATGTAAGTCAGACTTTGAACTCATAGATACTTCACATTTCCTGCAATACTTCGGCTAGTTCCAATAAAATACACTAGTAAGCAGTTATGAGGAAAAATATAGTTTGCTAATTATAGTACTTATAGATATTTGCGCGAAACGGTGATAGCACTTTAAAGCACATATGACACAAACACAAACCACTATTGCGAATTAATCATCATTGCGTTTATGTATTCATGGAAGGCCATAACCAATTTATTAATATTCTCTTATTGAATTCCGTACTATTCATTTTGATCGGAAGTATGACACGCATCTTTATGTTCATATCGTGACTTCCGATTGTTGGCAACATAAACGCATTTCTGCAGTAAACCTTGGACAGCACTAAATATTGCGAAAGCAAAAATTAATAAAAAGAAAACACTGCTCATCCAGCCGGTTCGTCTGTTGCAACCGCAACTTACGAACAGTGTCTTGAATCGCTTTGACAAATTACGTAAAGACGTTTCGCCGAAAGTAGAGCATGTAATCGCATCGAGGATTTCGCGCGTTTATTTACCATGTCAATTGCAAGTGAGCGTGCATTTTTGTGCTAATATGATCTCAACTTACCCAACACACCAAAGTCATTCACACATCTCTGTAAAGGTTAAAATTAATAAATATTAATTAGACTCTGAATGTATTCATGATGATTGTATTTATAGGTGCAAAGCGTTGACCACATAGGTACGTACGTATGTTACATAGGTTACGTATCTGTTTTATTACAAATTTATAGCTTAAAATTAACGCTGCTGTATTCCAAAAAGAGTAGGCAGATACAATAGAGCAATGCTTTATACGATTCTTACTTCTTCTTTACCGTTTCGTGCGACGCCTTTTCTTACTATTACTGTTGACCCTAGATTTGCCGAATACCTGACCCATTAGTCTATAAAATGCTTTTTCCAGATTATTAGTCCACACACATCTTTCTATATTCTTGAATTATAGTAGGTATGATGTATCACTAAATTTAGATGTGCAATTATGGATATATTCGGGGAGCTAGCTTGCGCTATTGCCGACTCATGAATGGTAGTAGTCAGATTGGTCCGACCAGCCTTTCAAGATTAAGTGTGTAACCGTGCTCCACAAACCTATTCTATATTGTTTGTACACACTTGTATGCATAGTATGCATACTGTTTGGAAAAGATAATAGGTATAGCTTACAAATTAACCAACTAATAAAACAACCAATTTAAGTCTCATGCTCTACCAACTGAGCTAGCCAGGAAATGGCTTTATTATGATCAGATGGATTTATTATATTTCTTACTCCTCCAATTTACTTCTGATTAGTTTCAATGCTGGTTCCAAGAAACTTTCCCTGGGACTTTTCCAAGTGTTATTATTGGTGTTTTTCTGGGTCACTACTATTGTTCCTGGTGTATAGGAGTTACAGTAGTGGGAATGAGAGTGTGATTAGTCAAAAATTTTATAAATTTAATTAATTAATTAATTTAATTTGTTTTCATACAAAAGTAGAGAATCCTACTTGTAAGTTTATCTTTATACACTTCATCACACAATGACCATATATCATTTGGACAAGTAGAGACATAAGTGCTTTTGCATATTATTATTTCAAATGGGGACAGGAAGCCAAACGGACAATCCACCCATGAGGTTTGTGGGCCACTTCATCCATTTCCCCAAGACATTGCTTTTGCATAACCTACAACCACTGTCATTGTAAAAAATGATTAATATGATTATTGCCTAATTCAGGTCTACATTTACTGTCTAACAGCAGCTTTTTTTTTCATGCTTCCACACCGTCCGTCCTCTCTGATACCCCCTCCCCCGCCGGTCTGAAGGGGCCGTTATATCGGACTTGAACCAACTAAAACCGTAAGCCGTCTCGGGTCTTCAAACAGTACCTAATGATATAAAAATATATATATTTTTGTTTTCTATGTGCCGCTGTAGTGTGATCTGTATGAGGCTAAGACGAGCTGCTAGTAGGTATTCTCCAAAACTTTTTGGTCTGTCCTATTACTATTGCCTCTCTTTTACTGAACAGATTCTTAAACTTCCTATGAAATCTTCATAATGTTATTGTATTCAAATTTCAAAATGCTTTAAATAGGCATGTTTTTAAAAAAAAAGAAGCCTTAAGAAAAATGTCAAGTCAAAGTTTGCAAATGTATGACTGTGCTGATTTTTCACACATTTTTTCCAGTTTTAAATTAGCAATTTTAATTTCAAGTAGGTAGGACATATTTATATGGAATATACATACTTTATATAGAGTTCTAAAGCTTTAGTCAATCTTAATTATTAATTTAATATAAGTGGGGTTTTGCTGAAGCAGCTATCAAGAATCACAGCAGCAGCAGTTTCTGTAAAACTACTTTCAACGTTACTTATATTACAATAGTTACAGATAATATTAACTTCTAGACATATCCTACTCCAAATTTAAGTAATGTACTTATAATCTCTTCAGAAGTGATTTCTTGTTATGCAAAAATTATACACTTGCAAGTTAAATAAGTATGTACTATTTATGTATTATTTTACTTTAGTGTGAATGTTGAATTATTTTATTTACATACTTTTGTCCTAGTTTATTGTGTAGACATCGCCATACATTTGATTTATTATTGTACACTACTTTTTGCACCGGTCTTTTTTCTCTTAAAAACTTGCTGAATGAAAACTCAATGTTGAGTCAAACTAAACATGAATCTAAACATTGTATTTCTTATATAGATATTGTTATTCTTAAAATGAAATGAACACTAATTTTCATTAATGTTACTAAAAGAGACTTGTTTTCATTATTCTTGATATATAAATAAAATTTTACTGATGTCAATAATGACAATGACTACTCTAAATTAAATTAAGATTAAATTAAGCATGGATTGTAAATAAACAATAAGTAGGTGTTTGTGTAAAAAAATACTTATTTACTATAATTACCTGTGTATATGTATTTAACTCTAAAAAATAGATAAATATCGCAATAAGTACGTTTGAAGGTAACTAAACTAGTTCATGCTTTATCTTTGTCAGAATTCAAAATAAAAAGTACTGAATACTCGACGGAAAGTAATTTACAGCAGTGCACTGAAATAACAATTCATTACTTCAACATGCATATTTAATACAGAGTACACAGATAAACCGAGGCAACAGAGTCACCTGAGTGATAGCGATTTCTTTATTTATTGGCAAAACGAAACTAGCTTACCTCGCCTGTTAAAAGGACGAACTCGAACGGCTACTTTAATCTTATCCGAGGCCATTTTCACACTCAAATTACACAAATACAATTAAAACACAACACTTTTCACACTATAGTGTAATAAATTATTGCACATATTCACCCATATTCTAAAACAACAAAATTCATTATTTCACGTTACGATGACGACGTTCCCGGATTGACACTGGCCGCCATGTTGTTTTTAGATACATAGTGCTGTTAGGCTCTTGACATTTGTTAGTTTCGAATATCGATAAGTTATAAGTTGAAATTCAATAGAACACTGCAAAATGAATACATAGTAATTTGCAAAAGTCTGATGTTTATTTGACTGAGATACAAATAAAAGTCATCTGTAAACATGGTTATATTTATGAAATCTAGAGAAGACGTATCTATTGAGGCTGTCAAGGTAGGTTTAAAGACATTATACCTCTTATATACTCTTTGCATTAGATGCTTATAAAAGCACACAGCCCACAATGCACTTCCACTTACACACGTCTATTTTTGTAAAATGCGGCGCGTAGGGCGGTTTCATATAAAAATTGTCATGCGACCAGCCAGATGCAGTTGACCACAAGTGCGTTGTGTGTGTGTGTGTGTGTGTGATTTCGCTTTAGCTTACCATCAAGCGGGGTGCACTCAAATTGACATATCAAACAAAAAAAAAGAGTTAATAAAAGTATTAATAATAAATAAATATTCTAAGAAATTTTACACAGCGCTTTCTATACCCAAGGTAAGCATAGTTTAACTAGCTTGTGTTATGGATTCCAGAATGCGGAGAAACATACTTATATATTTTTGTTTATGTAAATACATACATATTATACATAGAAACACCCAGACCAATGCAAATATACATATTCATGCATACAATTATTTGCAATGAGTGGGAATCGAACCCGCGCCCCCTGACGTAGCAGTCGAATGCACTACCGCTACATCACAGAGGCCGTCAACAACAACAACGTACATCACGTACATGTGATAATGTTGGGGTGGCCTTATAATATATTATGAACGACAACAGCATGATTAACCGCCACGATACACAAGGGAGACAAAATGTATGGAATCGTTCGGAGGTGCTTTTATATTTTCGAAGACGCTAACGATATCGTGCTGTTGCTATCGCATAGACACTCACTTTAAAATCAAGGTGGTAATTTTGAGCATGTGTGTTTATATAAGGTGTCACAAAATTAGGTCTCTGAATTTGGTGAGATGACTTGATATCGACAAAATATGTATTTGAAATAAAAATAAATAAAAAAAGAAAATAAAGAAAATAAAAATGAAGAAAAAACACCACGGGCTCCCTCAAAAGCACAAGGAGCTCTTGCACCCGCAGAAAGTGGTAGGCGTGCAGTCGTTCTCATCGCAGTATTCTCCAAGCGGATGTGTGGGAAATACCCAAATTTTTTTTTTTAATTATCTTTTTTAATTCACCTGATTTTTTTTTGTTTCAAGTACATATTTTGTCGATACCAAGTCATCTCACCAAATTCAGAGACCTAATTTTGTGACACCTTGTATACAAAGCTGTATGCTGTATCATGCGTGTGCACGTATGTGGGCGCCTGTTTAATGTGTGTTTAATATGTTTAATACGTTACGATAGCGATCACGTTTCGTATAACTAGTTCACTCATTCAGTGCAGGGTGCGACTGAAATAAATTGAGCTGAGCGAGCAGGACTCTTACTTGAAAAATAAGGCATCTTACTACGGTCGCGCGCATAGCTAAGGTCGCGCGCTCGTGAAACTGTTTTTCGATGATTATTCCTCAATGGTACATTGTATTTGAACAGTGGACTCCTCTAAACACTCAGCGGTGTCTACACTATTACCATGGCAAATTTGGTCAAGATCGCTATTGTGGTTCCGAAGGAGTACAGTCTCGACCAAACGGCTTAGCCACGTATAAGAGCTTCGCTTCGCTCAGCTCAAAAATAAAAGTATGAATGTTACGATACGCGAATGCGTCGACTGCGAGGAAGATCGTCAAACTAATTGTTATAAACTGACACAACACACGACCAAATTGTCATGTACCTAGGCGAGAGGGGATGGTGCGCGCTAGGCGTCTCCCGTATTAAATACACAAAGCGTGCCATAAACCGTTTGCCATTCACCATAAATATAAAAGCGCTCAATGCCTCGGTAATACTTACAGTCTTGCTCATAACGTCATAAAATAACATATAAATATGGAAATGAGAAAACTCAAGTAAAATAAAATTATATTCATTGCTTCTTCTTCTTCTTTTAGTTTATATTCATTGCTATTTGTCACTAATATAACTAAGGATCCATGTCATGACACTGCATGACACTCTGCATGAGGATGTTCATATAATGATGGTAACATTCTATGAACAAGAAATAAGGTATTGTCTATAGTTTGTGAATTATTGTCATAGATCTATTCTTCTTATATCTATGGTTATTATTAGTTATTTGGCATTGACATTTTGTTTGACACTTTGACTGACAGCCGAAGCAAAACATGACGAGTCTTTTTCATAACGAATGTGAGAAAAATACATGAGCTTATTAATAAACATTAAAGTAAAAAGTAACTTTTAATACATCTAACACTTTAAAAAAAGTTTGTTTTTGAAAGAATCACTAAAATGGCGTCAGATCCACTATTTGGTTGGGATTTAACTTACAAAATTGTAGAGAAGGATATAAAACGAAAAGCGGATGTTATTGTTGCATTTATCCATTGGAACTTAACTAAAAGGGGTTTTAGAAGTATTGGCATAGGGGATGAGGTACGTTGTAGTATTTTCTATTATAGATAAGTGAATTGTTCTGAGTAAAATAATAACTTCTGTTTTAAAACTTACTATTCCAGAGAACTTTGTCTGGAGATGAAGAAAAAAGTGAGCTTTTACCTACTGGGTGGAACGATAAGGATAACTATGCACTGAGATATCTTCTAGAAACTAAATTGTTTATACTACATGCACTGAGTACTGATGGAAACCTTATTATCAATCTTATGGTAATTATAACATTATTGGTAAATTACATTAGCAAAGGAATATTTTGAATGAAGGATGATTATAAAGACACACTCATATTTTTCTCGCTTCCACATAGACAGAGACAACAGCCTGCAATTTGCATCTGTTCTTACACACTTCATGAGCTTCCTCTACTGTCATTGAACCTTTTATGCAAGCCTTGTGGCTTAGAGTGCTTCTGACTAGCCTTTTTCAATATATCATCAATTATTTTGCATATAGAGTATCCATAAAAATCAAATTGACAGTTTTAATCAATGCTTTTTGACTTAAATTGAAAAGATTTTTAACTTGGAATACTACCAATAAAAATAAACTTCTACAAAATTAAACAATGATAAAACCAACTAAAGCTCCACTTGAAAGGTGTTCAAAATTTTATTGTAATGTGAACTTTGAAATATTATTCAGTGAATCCTTCATTTTGATTGTTTTTATCTAAAAACATGAGTAATATTAAATTTATCCCCTTTGCCTAATGCTGGAACTGATTGATTATAATAACGAATAGTAATGTGTAGTGGCAAAGACAGTTTATTTGCAAAATAAACAGCTTTTGCCACTACTCATTCACTTCAGGAGGTCTATGTACAGCTTTTCAGTTTTAAGCTGCAATCAGTGATCATATATGTGTCTAATCACATTTGTGTTGTATATACTCATTACCAGTAATATTCTTTATGGTATTTCCACAGAGGTCAGAAGATTTAGCAGTATCTAATATAGCTCTTAAAATAGATGATACAGTGAAGGAAGTTACAGGCAGTATAGATAAGATGATTCCAAACCACATGGAGCTAATCTACAATGTGAAGAGAGACCTTATAGATACAGTCACAGAAAGAAGCACAGCCACAGCAGAGACTCAAACTTCAAGACGTAAGTATCAAATAAATATTTTTCATATGTCACTTATATGGAGACATGGGTGTATGCAGCTCCACCAAGATCGAAAGATCTTCAGGGCCCAATCCCACCTCACCTGCAAGATATTACAGCTGTTGATTAACGAATGATACTGGCACAGTCCCATAGTCGGGAAGTCAAACAGCAGTCGCTCCTTTAATACTCCAGATAAATCAATCATGTATAGGAGAAGTAGGAGAGCAGACTCCGCACTCCTAAGTGCAAGCTTTGGATCCACCCTATAGGCCTGCAATTTAGAAGGACACCATTGTGTGCTTGTTAGTTAATAAATAATAATTATGTTCCGCATTGTTCCTGTGCGATGCTTACAGATTGTACTTAAAATATTCCATCTCAAAGCCTCAAACCATGATCTCAAAACATAACTTTATTGTTGCAAGTATCACTTCAATCCATCAATTCAATGAGCAGTTGCACTATAAATAAAAGTTGCATCAGAGATTCTATAGATAAAAACAAAAATATGCAACAAATTGTTTCATCATGACCTTAACATGTTTAAATGTTCATTCTATTCAAGGCTACATAACATGTATTTAGAAACAGAAAAGTTAAAATGTATTAATAATTAGCATTTTTTTATTATTCCAATGAGTGAGTCACTTAAGGAAATTGTTAATGTTTCAACAAAGAACCTCCAATTGGTTAGTATTTGTTCTGTGTTAATAGGCAGTGGCTTTATATTTGCACAATGTCTTTAACAAATCCTTTGTTGTTAAGTTTAATTGGTATAATTATCAATTTTAGTGCAAGGATAAGTAAGTGTTAATACCATTCTTACATAGCAGCTAACATAACTTTTGTATACTAATAATTAGTTAGCTTAGACAATGTCGTAGAAGATTGGAGAGGTTTGGACACATAGAGAGAATGGACGGAAGAAGACTGGCAAAACAGATTAATGAGGCGAGAGTAAATAAGCAACCGGATAAAAGTTGACCTAGGTGTATGTAAGTCTAATGGATCGAGGACTCTTTATGGAACGACCAGGTCAAGAGCAACCACACCTGGCGAGCATGTATGAAAACAATTATGAAAGTGGAAGAAGCAAGATGTCTAATCCTGATTTTTATTTCGTTTCAGCACCGAGCAGTACAATACGACCTGACGATCCGCTGAGGGTGGCAACCAGGCCTGGAATTATTTCAGACCCCCCAGGCTTATGGTATCTTTAAGTAAAGCCCATTACGATTGGCAATATTTATCCTTAATTGTTCTTAAATTTTACCTAGACCAGTGGTCGCCATTAGACATGTGTAAGTAATGATGCATTACGCGTGATATTACTCCACCGAGCACTATGACAGAACACAGTACGCGACGAAATATAACATGACAGTGTGATGTTATATCACACATGCTCTTAAACAGAACGCGACGTACGAGTCATACTGACCAAACGTGTCATATTCTTATCTCTCGTATTGTATGCATTGCAAGTGATGGTATATCAATGCAATAGATCGATACTGAACGTGTATGAGCGAGAGAGCGTCATACGTTTAGTACTAGGTGTGAGCAGGGTACTTGCTATGTTGAAGCGATAGGCGACACGCTTATTTTAACTTTAATTTAAAACTAGCTGATGTCCGCGACTCCATCCGCGCCGAAGTTGATTATCGTCTTTTAGTCATATCTCCGGTTCTACTTAACTAATTGCAATCAAACATACGGCAGATTTTAGGTCTAACCAAGACCTTTCTAATATATGAAACCGTTAAAAAATCCGTTACGTCGTTTTCGCGTCCAACGCGAACAAACGGATAAATAGACAAACAGACAAGAATTCCGAAGAAAATCTTTTTGTGTTCAGATTCGTTCATTAAACATAACCCAACTATTTTTCTTAAATATCTCCAAACTAATTTACAATTTTATAGTAGTATAGATAGACTGTACATAGGTATTTTCATTGTGACGACACGCCCATGACGGCGTGCGGGGCGACGTACCGCGAAACGACCCTGAAGGCCACGACCGCGGTTGCCCAAGTCGTGGAGCAGAACCGGCGGCTGGGTCTCGAGGCGGCTCTGCATAAAACCGAGGCCCTGTTCTTTCATGGGCCTCGGAGCAAGCCACCTGAAGGATCCAGTCTCATCGTGGGAGGCAATTGCATCGGCATCAAACCCCAAATGAAATATTTGGGGCTCGTGCTCGACTGCCGATGGGACTTCGGAGAGCATATCCGAAGTCTGGCCCTCAAATTGAAGGGCACAGCTCTCGTTCTGGCGCGGCTGCTACCCAACATGAGGGGGCATGAGACTACGCGGGGATCGTGTGGTCCATGGCCCTGTATGGGTGCCCAATATGGGCGGAAGGCTGGAAGTGTGCGAATGCTTCGCGCTCCGCAGCAGGTGATGGCCAACAGGGTCATCCGCGGGTACCGCACGATCTCCTTCGAGGCGGCGAGTTTCCTTGCCCGAACTCCGCCATGGGACCTGGGGGCGAGAGCCCTTTCGCAACTGTACCAGTGGCAAAAGGAGGCGCGGTAGCAGAGACGGGACCCCGAGCCTCGACAAAAAGATGCCGTGCAGTCCCAGCTCCGCCAGGCCTTCGTGGCGGAGTGGAAGGAACGACTTGGGCGACCAAGCGCCAGGCACACCGCAATAGCGACGGTAAGGCCCATCATGGAGGATTAGCTAGAGAAGCGACACGGAAGCCTCTCGTACCGACTGACGCAAGTGATCTCCGGTAAGGGGAGCTTCGGGGACCACCTGCGTCGGATCAGGAAGGAGCCAACGCCTGAATGCCATCACTGCGACGCAAGTGAGGACTTGGGGCTGCACACGCTACTTTAGGTAAATAGACGCCCGCCCTTCCGGGGCAAGACGGGGACACAGTGGTTCTCAACCCCGAGGGGGGCATTTCGAGACCAGAGATGGCCCAGGGTCAGTCGGAGTGCGAGGAAAATTATAGGCAACCTTACACCCCGGCGTCTGAAGACCCGAGACGGCGTTCAGTTTTAGTCTGTTCAAGCCCGACATAACTGCCTCCGCTAGCCGGCAGGGGGGATTGGGTATCAGAGGGGATTTCCGCACGAAAAAAAAAGGTACTTTCATTGTTGACGGCATGTGTTTGTTTGCGTAAAAAAAGGACAGAGTTAGTTTTTATTTTTATTTTTTATTCAGTAGAACAGTTGGTGTGAAATTTGGTGAACACGGGTAGGAAAAAAACTCAGGACTCACCTGAAGTCTTCTCGCCTTCGATAGCTCCCACTAGTTCCTTGGTCACACCATATAACAAATTAACAGTTTGTAGTAAAGATTATGCGCGTGAGTGACCCGGGTCTTACGAATGTAAATTAGCGGTATAATGTAGTTTGCGAACAAACGAACACGAAAAACTGCGTGTTTGCACGGCGGGGAAAGCGGGCACACTGAGGGTATTTGAAAGTCCCAAAGACGTTGCTCGGCCCAGCTCGGTTCGGCTCGGTGCGCCATCTTCTTTTGTCCTGAGTTATAGGACAGGGACAGGAGAGGAATCGTGGAAATATATTAGTGTGCTAGATTAAAAAATGTGTATGTGTGAATGGCGTGAACATCATCCCCCGGGCTGAAGGGATATACCTTCGGAAAAGCAACAAAGTTTTTATAAACAAATAAGGAAATAAACGAAAGTATAATTAAGTTAATAAATAGAATTAAAAACTAGAATTATAGCGGCGTTAATATAGCAAATTTATTGGAGCGGTAGAGGGCAAAGCCGAACTACAGGTCTGACGTAGGAACCTGTGCGCGTTTTAATTTTAGCGGTGCGGATGATTCCGTCTTTACCGGGGTAAACTTCTTGGACTATACCCAGCGGCCAGTTAAGAGGTGGAGAGTTATCCTCGCGAATTACCACAATACAACCAGTTGTAATTGGGTTAGATGGAGTGTTCCATTTCTGTCTACTTTGGAGCGAAGATAAGTACTCGCGACTCCATCTTTGCCAGTAGGATTGTACCAGCTTCGATAATAACTCGTACCGGTTGAGTCTATTTTGCGGCACATCGGTAAAGTCTTCGGCCGGTAAGTATTTGAGCGGCGTAACATTTAAAAAATGAGAAGGTGTCAGCGCTGTAGGTTCGGACGGGTCGGAACTTAACACGCATAGGGGACGGCTATTCATGATTCCCTCTATTTGCACCAGCACAGTGTTAAACTCTTCATAAGTAAGCGTTTGCGTTCCTACTATCTTCGAGAGATGCGTTTTTACGGATTTTATGTTGCTTTCCCATATGCCACCAAAATGTGGCGCGTATGGCGGGTTTCTTCGAAACTGTATACGTAGATCTGCCAAGTTTTGGTCTAAATATTTGTCCTGCGACAATTGGTCATGAATTTCTTTTAGCATTCTATCAGCTCCGCGGAACCCTAACCCTCCATCGCTTACTATGGTACTAACGGGGCCACGGCGACTGATAAAGCGGCGGTACGCGTCTAGGAATTTTTGAGAGCTTAGTTCTGAGACTAACTCTAGATGAAGCGCTTTAGTCGTAAGACAAATAAACAAACAAAGATAAGCCTTCGTAGGCTTAACTCCGCGGCGGCGATAAGGTGTCACATAAAATGGGCCTGCGTAGTCGACACCTGTGAATACGAAGCTTTTAACTTCGCTGACGCGATAGTACGGCAGATCGCCCATGATAGGAAAAGTGTTTTTCGGTTTTAATTTAAAACATCGGTTGCAACCTTGAACGCGTTGGCGTACCATATTGCGAGCGGCAATAATCCAATAGTTTTGGCGTAGCAAGGCGAGTAGCAAGAAAGGACCGGTGTGTGCGTTTTTTATATGAAAATAGTCCACCAAAAGATGAACTATGCGGTCTTTCGCGGGAAGCACGACTGGATGTATTTGCGAATAGCTTAACTGCGACTGCGACAATCGCCCTCCGACGCGTATGACATTATTTGCGTCCGTAAACGCATTTAACTTTCGCAGGGCAGGACTGCGCGTGTCGAAAGAATGTTTCTTTTGTATGATTCGCAAGATAAACATTTCAGTGGCTTCCAAATCAGCGACGGTTATCGCACCGTGTGATTTTAAAACCTTACCAAAGCGTAAGGCGTACACCCACGAGTGTAAAAACTTGTTCCAATTTGACATGCGATTTGCGGAATAGTATAATTCGTCATAATTATTTTCGCAACAGAGTTTAGCTGCTAAAGTGACAAGCCTTTTGCGTTCAGGCAGCTCGTCTATAGCGTGCGGTAGTGATGCGCTTAAGGGCCAATCACAGAAAGGCTGCGTGACCCACGAGGGCCCTTGAAACCAAAGCACATTATTTAAAAGTTCAGAGGGCATAACTGGTCTCGATATGATGTCCGCGGGATTCTCTTTTCCCGAAACATGAAACCAGTTTTCAGCGGGAAGGTTATCGTTTATAGCGGCAATTCTATTTGCAACAAAAGTCTGAAACCTGTGAGGCGGCGCGCGGATCCACGACAGTGCAACCGTGGAATCAGAGAAAGCGATTATTTTATTTATTTTTACGCGTTCGCTAATTGAGTCTTTAACAGCAACCATTAAGTTCGATAACAAAAGGTTGGCACAAAGTTCAAGTCGCGGCAAGGATACGTTGCATTTAGGCGAGGCTACTCTTGACCTTGAACACAACAATGTAACTTGAGCTTCGTCAGTGTCAGAGGTGCTGACGCGTAGGTAAATGACAGCACCATAACACTTTTCGCTGGCATCAGCGAACCCTATTAGCGAAATATTATTTGAGGTTTCTAAAATACCTATATGACGCGGAATTTCTAATTGTTCTAACAGATGAAGTTCGCGTTGTAACTGAAACCATTGACTTTCTATACTAGGTGGAGCGTCTTCGTCCCAATCTAGGTTAAGCTTCCAACATTCCTGTACTAGCAACTTTAACAAGGCAGTTACAGGGCCTAGAAGCGCGAGGGGATCGAATAGCCTAGCGGTGACCGAAAGAATAATGCGTTTCGAACATTTATGTTCGTTGGGTGCATTTACCTTAAAAGTAAACACATCTTCACTCGGCTTCCATTGCAGACCAACTATTTTTGTATTCGCGATAATAGAGTTTTCATCAAACTGTACGATACTCGGCGAGCGTAAGTCGAGAGGTATCTCTTGTAATAAGTGCGCACTGTTAGAAATCCATTTTGTTAGTTTAAAGCCGCCAGCTTTGAAAAGCCGAACGAGCTCTTTATACAAATTTTTAGCGTCTTGTAACGAGGGTACAGAGGAGACATAGTCATCCATATAAAAATGGCGTTCAGCTGCCCAAGCTGCGGCGGGAAAGCGTGCGCGTTCGTCCTCAGCGAGCTGTTTGACCACGCGCATAGCTAGGTATGGCGAACTAGAAACGCCGAACGAGACGCAGTTAAATTCGTAAGTATCGACGAGATCGTTGGAGTCGAACCTGAATAAAATGCGCTGATAACGGTGATCGCTGGGTGAAAGTTTTATTTGAAAATACATTTTCTCAATGTCGGCAGAAAGTGCGATTGAAAATAATCTTAAGTTTATCAACAAATCAAAAATGTTAGTCTGCAAGTTCGGTCCGGTATACAATATATCATTTAGCGAGCGGCTAGTATTATTATTACCCAAAGTCTTGCAACTCGCGTCCAGAACAATTCTAGTTCGCGATGAAGACTTTTCCGGGCGATATACCGCATGGTGGGGAATGTAGTAGCACGGACCTGGCTCAGGGTGTTTGATTAAGTTTAAATAACCGTTAGTTATGTATTCCAAAATGGTTTCATTATAATCTTTGCGTAGTTCTGGAATAGCGTTTAATTTTTTCTCTAGGTTTATTAAGCGGCGTTTAGCGATTTCATATGAGCGACCGAGAACGTCTGGATCATTTTTGAAAGGAAGCGATACAGTATAGCGTCCATTTTCATTGCGGGAGAACGTGTCTAAAAAGATACGTTCACAAGCGGAGTCATCGGAACTAATATGTTTTTTATTGGGAACGGATTCTAATTCCCAAAAGCGTTGCGTAATATCCTCTAAATTCGATTCAGTAGTTTTAGAGTAGTAAGCGTGAAAAGATTTTTCTTTTAAATGCGCAGGCGCGAGGCAATCTGCCTTTCCCATGAGTACGTAGCCGAGGGTCGTTTGTACACCGACTACGGACGAATCAGGAGATGTGATTTTGCGATTCCCCAAAAGAAACGGGAATAATTCGTTGCCAATCAAGCAATCAATATCTGTAGGTACATAATATTCTTCATCAGCGAGAGGTAAATTCTTTAAGTGATTTAAATTATTTACGTTTATAAAATCGTTTGGAATTTTGTCCGAAATCGTATCAATTATGCGTGCATCAATAGTGTATTTGCAGCGCTCGTCAAAGCGCGACTGAAGTGTGATGCGTGCCTGACCTTGAACTTGATGTTCTGAAAGGCCGATGCCTTGTAAGGATGACGTCACAGCATTAATTTTTAAGTTTAAGCGATCGCAAAATGATTTAGTTACGATGTGACACATAGAACCGCTGTCTAGGAGTACTCTCATCGTAAAACGTTCGCCTAGGTTATTATAGACATAGACTACTGCGCTAGGTAACAAAATAGTTGTTGCATTATTTAAATGCAATTGCGTGCGGGATTGCAGTGCGATATCGTTCGTCAAACATAGCGCCGACGGAGGAGGCGGGGCGTGCTCGGGCGCAACCGGTTTATGCGATAAGACGCGAGCGTCACTAGCGGCGGAGTGGTTAGAAGTGGACGCCGGGCGTTGGGTCGCGGGTTCGATTCCCGCGTAGATATGTAATTTTGAATGGTGAGATTTTCCACAGAAACATCTAATTTTCGACCTACAATTTTTTGTAAAATGAAAGCCCATACAGTTTACGCAGAGACTATTATTTCGGACAAATTGATTCCTAAAGGTAGGATCGCGTTCTAAAAATTTTTCACATCTGAACAGTGGATGAATATCTTTACAATACGGACATTTCGGAGGATTTTTATCTAATGATGAAGCGGAGTTTACGGACGACATAATATTCGACTTGGTGTCGTTATTATCATTAATGTGAAATGAGCGTGTGGGTACATTACGTTTAGTTTGCGGCGAGTTATATTTATTGTTTTGTTTTGTAGGGATTGAAGATGTGGTATTGCGTAACATATAGATTTTACTTTGTTCTTTTACGAACTGAACAATCGAATCGAAAGAAGGCATTTTCTCGCTGCGGTGCGCTTGTTCGAATAACGTTACAGTTTCTTTATCCAGCTTAGTTAAAGCCAGATGAGTGAAAATAAAATCAGCTAAGTCATCAATTTCGAGACGTTTCAAAGCGGCTTGTGCGGAACAAAATTGTTCAATAAACAAATCTAGAGAACCTTGCGTGGACGTTTGACTGCCCTTAAAAGATAGAATTTGGTCGAGATACATTGAAGCCAAAGTTCTTTTATCTTCATATTTTTCAATTAATGCGTTCCAAATTAAGTCATAATTAGCGGCAACAGGCTGTATACCCGAACAAACCAACAACGCTTTACCCGATAGCTTGCCTAAAAGGTATTGCACCTTCTCGGCGTTAGATAATTTAGAATTGTTGTGTATTAGCGAGCTAAAATTTTCGTAAAACGCTGTCCATGTATTTGGAGTGCCGTCGAAAGTTCTTAGCTCCAAAGCAGGCAGTTTTTTAAGTAAATCTAAATTTTGCGTAGTGCTTTTTGATAATTTGGCTAAGGCATCTGATTCTACTGATTTTATATGAGAATATAATTCATCAAACGATGCCAACGTATCAAAATTAATTAGGGCCTTTGGGTTAGCTTTCAAATTCGTTAAATTTAACTGTTCCGTAGTGGAAATAAATTCTTTTCGCCACGTATCTAACATCTTAACTCTAATGAGAAATTGTTTAAGAACTGAATCGTTAGATAGATTGCTAGTTTGATCGTATAAGTTTTGTACATGCTTATAGTAACTTTGTTGTTTAGCTTCTAGGAGGCGGATTTCAATTTGAAATTCGTTTTTGTCAGTCATTTTTATTGAAGTGAATGTGAGGGTGTAACTCGATACAATATAGCGGCGAAATATGTAGGTAGTATTATGTAGATGTATGTAATAAATTGTGTGTGAAATATAGCGGAATGTATGCGGATTTATGCGGAATGGATAATATACTTTAAGCGGGATATCCAGGAGAGGATTAAGAGATATCCAGGTGAGAAGGACCAAAAATATGGTGTGAAATTTGGTGAACACGGGTAGGAAAAAAACTCAGGACTCACCTGAAGTCTTCTCGCCTTCGATAGCTCCCACTAGTTCCTTGGTCACACCATATAACAAATTAACAGTTTGTAGTAAAGATTATGCGCGTGAGTGACCCGGGTCTTACGAATGTAAATTAGCGGTATAATGTAGTTTGCGAACAAACGAACACGAAAAACTGCGTGTTTGCACGGCGGGGAAAGCGGGCACACTGAGGGTATTTGAAAGTCCCAAAGACGTTGCTCGGCCCAGCTCGGTTCGGCTCGGTGCGCCATCTTCTTTTGTCCTGAGTTATAGGACAGGGACAGGAGAGGAATCGTGGAAATATATTAGTGTGCTAGATTAAAAAATGTGTATGTGTGAATGGCGTGAACAACAGTTATCTTGTAAATACGTTTATTAGGTACATAAGAAGTGGGTACCATTTCAAACAATTTCTAATACCCTATCTCAATTAATGTAATAAGGCCTATATAGAATTATTAAATACACATAGCATCATAATATTCCCTAACATTACACCATAACGTGTATACTGGTATACTGTGTACTGAGAGTGCGCGTTTTGCGTGGCATTACTCAAACATCATAATCGTAATGGTGTATTACAAGTGATATTTGAAGTAAAGGCGTGATGTGACATCACGCGGTACGAAATGTGATGTCATAGATGTCATATTACATTACTTTCCAGAGAAATGTTTTGCGCATGTCTATTCGCCACAAAAGTACTGTCAGCGATAGTTGTTTAGCACTTATATATATATTTACAATCATTTTTACACTATAACACATGTATCAATAATATAATTGACGTATAAGTAGTTTTATATTATTCAGAGGACAAATACAATTTCATGTCTTGTTTATTATTTTATGAAAGTTTAAAGAATATAATATAAATTAGAATGTGTTAACCAACTTCTGTCGTTGAAAATCTTCTCGACGTTCTTTATTTTAAGCCTCATTTCTTATTGTACGCGGTGTCACGACCTTCCACACCCGTACTCGAGGGGCCAAAGTGCCATATGTGGGTCACTTAACAGCTACAGTTTGCCGACCACTGATCTAGGACAATGATTTCATTAATTAGAGGCCACGTATTCCCCTGCTAATAGCTTTTGTTCACATTTGTAGATATAAAGTCTTCATTGCGAGAGTGATAGGTCTGTCGAACATTTAGAATAGCAACTTATTTAAAATTTTATTAATTGTGTTTTCATTATTTCCATTAATGATTTCTTAAATAAGTATCATCATCCTCCGAGGCTTTTCCCGACCCAGTTGGGGTCGCCTTTTCAGTCTAACTACGAAGCGGCTGAACTTCGATAGCTTTCGTGAATCCACTACCATCTGACCTCCACAACCCACTGGCGATATCGAAATTCTGTATTTAGAATAGTTATCGCACTCAGCTAACAACTACCCGTAACGGTTGCCACAGATCGCCACCGCGACCGACGGCTCAACGTGCTCTCCCAGGCGCACTAAGTCAGCACATAAATATCAAAACAGAAACACTAAATTAAACAAGCTATAGAAAATTGTTTCTCTTGATTTAGCTTCCGATAAATGTAATAATTGCAAACTAATTTACAGCGCATCATTGTTATCTACGCTTTATCTCGTAAAAACGGTGTACCTACTATCTAAATACGGGCTTTCTAAAGTAAATTATATACTATGGCGAATACACTGTATGATCGCTTAACCCGTGAAGTCAATTTACTTATTACGTGAAATGTCTAACTAAATAACTAGGATAAATAATGATGTAAAAATTATAAGATGACATAATATAATTTTATTACTCCCCAAAGAAATAACAAAATTTTTAATTTTTAATTTTGTTAATAAATACATCTTTTTTATTTCCAATAAACATAGACAATTGATAAGTTAATTCAGATTACAATGACACTAATATCAAGCTGTCAGTGTATAGGTGTAAATAATGTTCTTAGTTTTGTATTAAATAACTTTTTAGGAAGCCTATTATTGAGCGCCTAGGCGCAATTAAAACATGATTTATTCAAAACCACTACGATTCTTCCCAATTTTTGAGACAGGCATTTAAAATTCCCCTTTGTTATCAGAATTCACTACATCTTATTCGGGTATGGTAGTCACTTAATGTATGACATGTATTATGTTTATTTTAGGGGAATATCACCTCCACGCATACCCAGCATCGGTAGGTCAGACTTGGACCCTTTCGCGCCCGGCGGCAGTGGCGGCATGCTGTACAATCCATTCGAGCCTCGCAGGGATCTAGAGAATCCTGGTCTCGGTATACCAGGCGGATTACCAAGGTAGGTTATAAAGAATGAAGATAAATAGAAACACGGAATATAAAAAATAGAGGAATCTACCCCTTTAGTATGGCAACCAGTGTAATCAAACTCTAATATATTTTTATAACTGTGACATCAATATGACTTCACCTTGCTTATTGGTATTACAGATACCAAAAATGCCCACAGTCGTGGCTCTCAGCTTGAATTCCTCATTAGATGCTTTTCACGCCTCGTTTAAGGGACTTAGGATTGTGCGAAGAAGGGGTCGCTCACGTAAAAGCCAACTAATGTTAGGAAAACGGCACCCTGGGTCCGTGGTGCCCCTGCGTGGTTCTCGGTGGAGTAAAATGCGAGGGCCAATGTCTTTGACTTTGACCATTTTCCGTCCATCAGTAAACATATAGCCCTTAAAAATATCCTGGTTGACGGCAATAGGATCGCTCCGAACCCCCTATTTTCTGTTTTTAAAGGTTAAAAATTGAGTACTATTTTTCTAAGATATATTAATTGACTTCAACAGAGGAGCAGTACCGCCTGGAGCTCGCTTCGACCCGTTCGGTCCACCAGGTGGCCCAATGCCAGGTGCTCGACGACCCGCGCCGCCTGACGCTGACCATCTTCCCCCTCCGGGCTTCAATGACAATATGTTTATGTAGCATCAATCACTGTGTATCTTACTACTGTTCGCATAAACTTAGTTGGAAAATAAATGACTTACATAATATATTTATTTCATTGTAGAATGAGTGAGATCATAAATATTTTAGGTAGAGGAATTGCTATGGTAGTTATTTGAACACAGATACGATACGATTCCTTCCGTAATTGTGCCCATTCAACTTATTATATACCGGGACACCGAGACCGATATTCTTAGCAATCCATGGATTCTCCGTGCGGGTACCGGGTCCATCGCGTTGCTGAGTTGGGAACTCGGGACAGTGCCTGGGACTTCCGACCCAAGTGTAGGTTTAGAAGGGGCCCCTTTTGTTGATGTACATCAACACTCACCTTCACTACCCAAGTTCCCCTCCCTGCCTAACCAAATTTGATACGAACCTAGTAGTGCCGCTTTAGACATTCGTCCTAGTAATGAGCTCATTGTAGCTCTCGATAGGCCTAGATCTTTAAGTAGGTTAAAGAGAGATTTTGCTGGTATACCTCTCGCTCCCACTTCCACTGCATACAAATTAACCACGTAACCGTTTTTGATTAATTCGTTTGTGAGATCATAGTGTTTATTTTTCTTTATTGTGTGGTCCTTCGGTATATTTGTTTCCCACGGTACAGTAAGTTCCACAAGAACCACATGTTTTAACCTCTTAGAATAAAGGAATATGTCAGGTCTAGATGACGAAACACCAACATCCTCCGGAATTTTATAGTGCTTTTCATACGTGTCGATTAGGAGAGTCCAATCTGGGGCAGTATCTAAGATTGAATAAGGTTTGTTCCTGGATGTTATGGATGAACCTGCATGACACAAAGTTGATGCTGACGTCTGTTAGTAGTCAATCCTTTTTGGGCTCTAGCTACTGCCAGACTCATTGCTTCACGTATGATGATAAGCACCTTGTCGTGGCGGCGTGAGTATTGGCCTCTATCGAGAAGCACCCTATATCCTACTAATATGTGTCTAGCCGTCCCTATTGCCTCACCACAAGTATAACATTGTTTTTCTGTGGTCTTCCCCCACCTTACCAGATTACTCTGGTCTGGGAGGGTCATCTGAAAGGCGTTAAGATAGAATTTTAACAGGGCCGGTGTCCAGTCATAGATCAAAGTGCGCCACTGGTCCCTTTCTGGCTCTTGTACTCCCAACCCCACTCTGTTCGACTTGGCCCCTATCATAAATCGTTTATGGAATAGGAGTCTAGATTCAAGCTCGGACGCTTTATTATCTTTCGGGAGTGCCCTGACTGTGTCATCTTGGGATTTACCTATAAGATGTGGGCTTTGGTAACTTTAAAAGGTTTATAGAGCTCCGATGGTTTATTAAGTTTCATCCTAAAATTATTTTGATCCCTAAATAGAGCAGAGGAATCAGCAGAGTGCGCTAGTCCAAGCCACGATTTTAGCGATTTTATGACAGTTGCATCTATTTTCGCCAGTAAGGTTTTACCGAATTCATACTTACACCAGAAAAGGCCAAGTCAGCCGTGATCTTAAGTAGTTGTCATATATCCAAGCTTTTTTGATATTGTTCAGTGGTAGCTGATCTATCTTTGTTTAGGTCATTTATAAACGTATCGACAACTTCATCTAAGGATGGTGTGCGTCCTTTATAGTCTATCTTTCTCCCAAGAAATTTAAATGGCACCGATTCAGCGACTATGGAAACTGGTTTAGACCCAATGAAGAGTCCCGGGTCGTAGGAGGTAAATTTGGTGTCCCGTCTACCGAGACACAGACAGTGACACTTACTGGGCTTCGTCCTCAGTCCATTTGTCCACGCACAGAACTCATCGACTTCCTTTAATAGTTCCTGACATTGTTTTGGATTACGCGTCAGTATTGCGAGATCGTCAGCAAAAGCTAAGATGAACTCTGAGTATTTGTTATTTACTTTAAACCGATAACCCCATTTCTTTTCGTGACGTATTAACTTGGTAATTAAGATATTAATTAAGTCCTATGTTAAATGCTATTGGCGACAAGCAGCATCCCAGAAACAGTCCCACATTATACCGTAATGGTTCTGTGTGTACTTTTTGGAAGCTTATAGCAAATTTTAGCTGCAAGTAATACGACTCGATTATCTTTATGACCACGGGTGGAAAGTTATACCATTGCAACGCGTATACCATAAGGTAATGTGGAATTGAGCCAAATGCATTTTCTAGGTCTATCCAACATACCGTTTTCTGTCTTTGGTATTTTCTGGCATCTTTTAAGCTTTCCGCTTACAGACTATTGTGTTCCGGACACCAGAAATGCCGGGTAAAAACCCTTTCTGGTGGTTAGGTCCAAAATACCTATTGTTATGACACATTTTTGTTAGTAGAATTGAGAAAAATATTTTTCAAATTCTGTTAGTTAGTGCTATCGATCTAGTATCTTTGGGATGGGTCATTTTATGTTTTTACAGACACAAATTTTACAGCCTTGCACCGTAATAGAATTCTACAATGCTAAAAGGAAGTACAATCGGTTAAAATAGAATTATTGACTACAGGTACCTCTTTTCAATGTACCTTACAATAACACTATTTCGGGTAGGTATATGTAGTACCACAAATTCCATAAATTATGGACCATAATATTATTCTAATAGTAGTACTTAGTACCCTTTTAAAAGGCATAACCAGGCTATACATCTGACTTCGATTACAATAACTTGGCTGAATTCCTGCTGCGTGGGGCTTGGATTAGACTATTTCCTTTGCAGCTGTCTTTGATTTTTGATTTCAATAACAATATCCTGCATTGAATTACCTGTCTTTTACTTTATAGGCTAGTTACTCTATTTATTTCATTAAAATCCTATTTTATCCATATAAATACCTGTTTTTTATGCCTATTCAGGACTTCCCTGTACGCAACCCTGATTTGCTCAAAATATTGCTTAGGTAGGTACAATTCCAAAGCCGTCCATATAGCCGATCTCACTCCTTTCCAATAATTCCAATTTTAATATCTATCGCTTTTAGAAACGTAGGTGAGACATTGTATGTTCCTTCGGGCATTTGCAGGTGTAACTATAAAAAATGTGTATTTTGAAAGTACCTTTACATTTGTCAGGCACCAATTATTATTCAGTTCTGATGAATTCAAATATTAACGGTGCCTGTGTGGCGACAGCAGGTATTTGTAGACTTCGAGGGACTCAATTTAGAGTTTAGTCTCTAAATTTAGCGCCTTGCATATTCGGCGGTTATTCTCATACACATAGACTGTAATCAACACATTCAAGCTTATTTATTTGTAACAATGAATGATTAAATTGAATCATTGACCAATATACCGTAAAATGGGGGGAATCGGGTCTGGGAGGTGAATTGGGACAAAACAGATGTTTCTTGTAACTCTTCTATCCCACATTTTTTAGTTTAAATTATTTGGTAGGTTTTAAAAATTAAAAGCTGGTAACATTTTCTTATATAATCTGGCAACGTATAGTGGTCTTGCCATCTTAAATTAAGAAAAAAATGACTACAAAGTATTGTATCAAAATCGTGAGTATTTTGCTCTGCAAAACATTTCAATTTTCTTTGTTGTTTACAATATTTATGTCAAAGTAAAGATTGTCTCTTTAGTGTCTGTATTTCAGGCCTCGAATAAGCTATACGCTCAGTGATTCTACACATTAGTTTTCTAATAGTTAAACAAAATCTTCCTGAGGTAGATTTAAGGAGGGGTGCTTGGTTGGGGACCTCCACGCGGTGCACCCTGGGCAACGGAGACAGCAGCGCCTCTCTCCTAGGGCGGGAGAGACGCTGCCGCCTACGGCCAACTCCGACCGAGGCGAGGACGGCCCTGTTGAGGGCTGTTCGGAAGCTTTCCACGTGTCCCTCTGATTAGCAGATGGCACAGTGGAGAGCAAGTAAGGGGGCCATCTCGAAACCGGAGATGGCCCAGGGTCAGTCGGGGTGCGAGGGATATGCTCTATGGGTAACCTTACACCCTGGCGTCTTAAGACCCGAGACGGCGTGCGGTTTTAGTCGGTTCAAGCCCGACATAACCGCCCCCGCTGGAGACCCCCCGCTCTCCAGCGGGGGCGGTATCCGAAGGGATTTCCACACGAAAAAAAAAAAAAAAAAAAAAAAGGTAGATTTAAGGAAAGAAATGGGGTGATTAGGGTTGAGCTACGGGGTGTAAAGGGTCAAATGCGAGGAGAATCGGGCAAGGATTGGGTTTAGTAGGGACCAAAGTTAAGTGAATCGGTACGACTGTCAGTGAATTGGATTTTTTCAAATAGGGTTGTCGCGATTCTTAAATTGTATGATTGATCGCAATTTATTGAATGTATTGGTTGTAGGGAGAGAGGTAGGGAGGTCTAGGTACCTAGGTAGATAAGAACAACAAAAAGATTTTTTCAAATAGTACTTAAATACGAAGTAGTGCCAGCCCTGTCGAAAATCTCAATTAACCCCTTATGCGACCCTATTCTACTCAGAGTGTAGGTGAATCGGGTCAAGTGATTATTTTTAACTTTTTGTAGATAGTATTTAATAATGTTATATCCTATTGCTTTTAAATAAAAATATAGACTACCGGAACCATTTTGATATTAATTGTATTAGTTAAAGTACAGAAAAACACGATGAAAACTAATGTCGAACATAAAAAGTGTCCCGATTCCCCCCATTTTACGGTAATAATTATATTGAATTACATGATTTGGCATTGGTAGAATATCCAATTTGTGCATGGCAACATAAACCCTATTTTTCTCAACTGGCATTACGGAACTTCAGTTTAAGCAAGTTATTTGTGCTGTGCACACGTTTCTCGCGTGTGTAGTGAATTTCCTTGGCTACTCACGGCTGCAACCGTTCAATTTCTATTCAATGTGTATGGCTGTGAAGGTAAGTAATACTTCCTTTACATTTTTCACGTTCACATTTACAAAATTGCTATAAAAAGTTAAAAGGTCGTGCCCCGCAGCCCGACAGACGTCATCAGGCGTCACGAAACTATTTAAAACTATAATTATAATTTGTGTGGTCCTGTTGTGGAAAGCTTCTGGAAATGAGTCTACATAATTTTAGTGCCATATGTTTTTATCTGTAATGATTTGACATACGATGTTCCCACCCTGTTGCAATATCGAAATGGAACTATTCGTACCCACTTCTGTCTTCTTCGTGATATTTCATTGTGCCTATCTATAATCTACCTTCTTTAAAGCCGGTCGATACAATGTGGTATTGTCGAGTGAGTCATTTGGTAATTACAAAAAGTCCTTTTATAGCATCTCCAATTTGTAACACCCACCTCAAAAGTAATGTAGGTATATAACTATGTTTGAGAATCGAAAGTTTATTATCTACTAATCAGTTTTCAATGAACAAATGGTTGTGAATCTAAATTTAGATTCCACAATATAACCTATGTTTCAGAAGTTGGGGTTGAACTTTTTTAGATTTCATAAGTGCAATAATTACATACATTATATACATACAATATACATTATAGCTACTATTATTACTCTGAACTATATTAATTTACTTCTATTCTAGCTGTCAATATTATGAATACTTAACTTTCCGTCTGTTGTAGGCACACTAAGAATATTCTAGAATTTACATTTCCTGCATACCTACATTGTTATTATAATAAATTATTTCTTGAATCATAAATGTTTATTGTTGGAGTAACAGTAAGTGATTGATTGTTGCAGCATTTACTTATAAACTAGGTGGTGCTGTATGATTGTTTCCACGTATAATGACCATTGTCTTTCTTGTTAAGCTCTTATGCTGTGTTTGATACAGCCATAAATGATTCAAATGTACTTTTTGTTTACTGTTATTTTGTAATTCAAGTATCCATTATTGCAATATAATATTATTAGTCTTGTTTTCTTCATATTAGCAAGTAGAAAAATTTACATTAACCCTTAATGTATTCTCGGATAGTGCTGTTTTTGTATTCTATTCAGACCTGTTTTTATAGTATTCCGAGATTTATTTTCATCAATCACCAAGCTGATGATCCAATAACTGTATGTAAAAAATAATATAAAATAATGTTTTGTTTGTAAACACAAAGAAAAATCCAACCTTCTGCAGCTAAGGATGCTTACCTGAACACAGATACCCTTTTTTTGTTGAGAAATGTGATAGTTTAACAATTTCTACCTGATCTTTTTTGTTACAATTTTAAATATAAAATTGTTAAGTTAACCCCGGAATAGGCTTACCAAGAGAATGCTTTTACAACTGAGTTATTTAGATTGAATTGTTTTGTTGATGACTAAGACCAACATATTATAGAAACAATTTAATTTAACAAAGGATTTTTTTTTGTTTCACAATCAATTTTGTTTGCTCACTTGCCAGATTATTAAAATTGTATTGCAAGCGTTTATACTAAAACTTGTAACCATCAAAAGTCCAACATATCTAAAGATTTTGCATTAGTCTGATATATTATCTTGCACTAATAGAATGCATATCATAATTTCATATTTATTACTTACATTGCAGTGTTATTACCTATTAGGTACCGATTTTATGCAGATATGATTCATAAATAGCAATTTTTGCAAAACAGTTCAAGGCAACAACTAGGTTGGTAGTTATTTGGCGATAGGTACTGATTCTAGATATTTTATCGCAACTTTTCACGCAATAATGGAGTGTAGTTGACGTCCCACTTACGTAGGTACTACACTTACGTATTTTGCTTTGTCCACTGTATTCCAAGTTCTAAACAGCAAAACAATTACGTCAGGATTGCATAATATACCTTATCGACAGGTTGTAAAACATTAACTGCAGTACACGCTATTTTATGCACGTGTAAATTTATGGATTTAACATGGTAACTAAATGATCCGACTTTTGAAAGCGACTTGCTGTAAAATTTATGTGACTGTATCGTTAGGTACCTACCTATGGCTATGGCATAAGTTGCTCATGATACTACGTATATACTCAACCTTTTCCCTCCGGGGTATGCAGAGACAACAGCCTGCTATCAGCTGCTTCTGTCCTTACACACTATGATAATAGTGTTTCTTACGCTATTATCAGTGTTTTATTACTGAATTCTGGTAATACTTGATAATGACTCATCCTATTACAAGCCCTAAGTTGCTCATGATACTACGTATATACTCAACCTTTTCCCTCCGGGGTATGCAGAGACAACAGCCTGCTATCAGCTGCTTCTGTCCTTACACACTATGATAATAGTGTTTCTTACGCTATTATCAGTGTTTTATTACTGAATTCTGGTAATACTTGATAATGACTCATCCTATTACAAGCCCCGCTAGTAAAAATCTGGACTCAGGAACGTTGACTCGACCGTGACCAGCGAGTGTTGACCCGGCGCAAACGATGGTCCGTTACCCCGACCCGACTACGCAGCATTCCGCCCAGCTACTATTTTCCGACGATTTAACTTACTAAGCTGAGAGGTTGAACTAGCAATGAAGAAGCTGTAAAAGAAAACCCACTCCTAACGCGAGGAATTAATTTAATTGGAGAGATTAACGGACATTTAAATTCGTAACTAGCCTATTATACTAGCATAAAAAAAGGGACAAGAAATTCCATATTTCGTTTTTTTTTTCGTGCGGAAATCCCTTCGTATACCCCAGCTGGCATATTTTTTAAACAAAAACATTCGAACGCTTGCCATCTATAGGCGAAGGTGACTGTCAGAAGAGTTTATAGTAATTTGCTAGCTGCGTAGCAAGGTATATAAATTGATAATGGATTTTTTCATGCAAACGTATTACGTGGGTAACTATTATAGTGATGAGCGTATTATTGAATAGCTGTCTACGTCGTAGATAAGCATAAACATTATTAGATTGTGCATAAATTTGCAATCTTACCGCTTGGACACTTCGCAGAAACCCTGGAGTTGATTAATCATAGATTTTCTTCCATGTTTTCCTTATTATATTCGCCTTCACTAATGCCGGGCCCGATAGGAGGGGTAGACTTGGCATCGTAGAAAATGACATGCGTGCCAATTGCCTCACTACCATGGATGCCAAAGGGCGTGTGAAATCGAGGAGTAAAAGCCGGAAGCCGGACCTCGGATTTACTATTCGGATGCGACTGGGATTAACGCAACGATGATGAGCAAATCTATGAAAAGCTAAATAGTACCTTTTTTTTTCGTGCGGAAATCTCCTCGAATACGGGGAGTATACGCCGGCCAGCGGGGGCAGTTATGTCGGGCTTGAACCGCACGCCGTCTTGGGTCTACAGACGCCGGGGTGTAAAGTTGCCCATAGAGCATATTCTGGGCTCCACGGGCGTATTTTGAAAGCAACCGGGTCTGACGCTGATATGATGAGTTATTGATAATAAGTAATGTAGGACGTCTCATTGGTTCATGCCATTTCAATACCCTGGTAGGGCAAAAGTGCTATTGAGCTTTTCTGTTTTTTTTAATGTATGATGGGCTCACGTTTGACCTTAGGAAAATCTTAGTAGCAGCTTGAAATTTAGCATTGTGCCCAGTAGACGGCAATAGGCTCGCCTCTGTTAGTGTGGGAACGAAATACAGCTAGCTAAAATCACTCTACCTGCCCCTTTTGGAACTTACAAGCGTGAGTACAACAAAACACTCCCGATGTTACATGGGCGTTATCCGTGGGGTTGTGTGAGCATTCAATTACCATGTATATACCTACCATAAGTGCATAGTGCCTACACTGCCTACATCTCAGGACGCACGTGGGTTGCAATAAAATTCATGAACCAAATTTTTTTGGATGTAATGTACCCTACGTAGAATCCACCCGCCAGAGATCCTCCACCCATTTATCAACAAAAGTAGGACAAATAAAAAAAAGGTAGCCATCACGGGATGCACGGCAGATGTAAAATATACGTAGGATAAAAATATTAATAACATGAAACACGAAGAAGCCACGATACAATATATACGCCACGCACACAAGGGAGAGCGATGGCAAAGAGCATTATGCTTAATGCATAACTACATAAGAGAGCCTTATGATGTTTTGTCCTATTAATATCCCCAAGGCACACGAATAGTAGTTTCGCATTAAAATAAATTAGAAGAATAAATTACAAATTTGCAAACTTAAAATCTCATCATCATCCGAGCGTCAACCCCGGTTGCATCCAAAGCTTGCCTTAAGGATTGGTTAATCTTGGCTTTGACGGGAGCGGCTGCCAACGTACTTCTCAACCAGAGCCTCGTCCATCAATCAGCAGATATACCGGCTGGCGGTGAGGTTGGACCCCGAAGGTCTTGGTGGGCCATACACACCCTAAATGAAATCTACTTATCCATAAATCGTACGACCATTCACCGCTCTAATAAACAATGAACTAAACACATGGCATTTTCGGTGTGCGACGTTGCCGTCCCGCTACCGTCGTCGTGCGTGTGCGGCTGGGTCTCATTGCATTGTAGTCTTTACGTGTCGTGTAACCAATAGGGAAAAACAACCGTCCCGCTCCAGCATAAATTTCTATTGATTGATTTTGTTATTCATTTAATGATTATTGAAAATAGAGCCTATTTTAAAAGTCAGTTGGAAAAAAAATATATAAAGGAAATTTCAAAATGCTTTTGGACTATCTTGGTTAGAATTTACCAAATTATGTAAGTACTAAATCCATTTCCAGTGATGTGAAACAAGTAATTTATGGCTATTTTAATAGTATAAATAAGGACTAAAAAAAATTGGTAACTTCATTTAGATCTCAAAGTCACACTAATGAATGTCAACATCAACGTTTCTACATTTACAGCCAGATTTACAAAAGCAGACTTCAACTATTTCTAAAAATTCGTATCACTATAATGTATACGTTAAGAACTCGTTATATTTCCGGTGAGCGCCACTCAGACTCTGCTCAAAGTTGTTAAACGACGTGCCCATTAAACACCGTCCATCTTGGTGGCTCGGGGGTGAAAGACGGCTTGTGACAAGCGATACCTAGCTATAGAAAAACATGCCCTGCTATTCAGCAAGGGCTAAGGTCGTTGTTCCGAGTATACAAAGGTCGATATCCCCGGTTTCGTCCTTTTGACACGCATGTTTTCATTAATAAGAAGCTATTAATGTAATCTAGTTTTAATGTGATTTGAATAGGATTATATGTATAGTGGTGTACCACGTTTTTCTAGGCCAGCACAAAACTAATGCGTACGTTCTAAAAATTCGAGGTAGATAACAAAAATTCATATATTATCATTTTCCAAATACGACACGAACAAAATCCATACGGAAACTCTCATCAGTACATCCCCGTGGGAGTAGACAGGTCTATTAACACCTTCATTTTGCCCACTATGTTATTTGATACCAGAAAAAAGAAAAGCCTTCAATTTTAAATACCATTATCATCACCCTTGTTCAGGTAAGCACCGTTAACTTGTCTGATAAGAAAAACCAGTACGAATATCTCTTCTGGCTTGTATCGCGGTGACGAACGATGAGTTTCCTCTTAGTGTAACTAATGAGTATAGAAGCCTTGCGTTTTAAGGCTAAACTACGTTCAGATGACATGCCATAAACGCGCATGTTACATTTAAATTATATACGTGGGACACTCAGAAAGTTTTGCGAAAATAAAAAAAAGTGTTCTATAGGTAAATATTTTTTTTTTTAATCTTTTCAAAGTACTCTCCACCAGCCTCTATACAAAGTTTCATGCATTTGAACCAGTTTTCAAAACACTTTTTCCAATCCGCCGCAGATACCTCGTTTACAGCCTGCTCAAACGTTGACAGCGCATCTTCCGGCGACGAAAATTGTATCCCTTTGAGCTGATTTTTTATTTTCGGGAATAAAAAGAAGTCGCACGGTGCAAGGTCAGGGCTGTAAGGAGGGTGAACTAGGAGTTTAACCGGAGTGCTGTCCAGGAAGTCCCTCGTTTTAAGCGCGGTGTGTGCAGGCGCGTTGTCATGGTTGAGTAGTATCCCGCGGAGCCCTGTGTTTGGTCGCTTGTAGCTCACTACAGAGAAAACTTCTGCCAAGCATTTGGTAGTGTACCATTCAGCGTTGATGTTTCTTTGATTTCGTAAAGGGATTGATAACAAGTAGCCAGACAAATTGAAAAAACTCGCGATCAAAATCTTCCCTCCGCTTCTAGATTGCTTCACTTTGGTAGGTGTTGATTCGTTTTGAAACACCCAAACCGTCGACTGGCGTTTTGTTTCTGGATCATACTGATAAATCCACGACTCATCACCTGTAATGATGTCATAAACACGCCGAGACGCGCCTGCTTCAAATTTGTTTATCATATCACGACACCATTCCACCCGGGCCTGCTTCTGAGCATCGGTGAGATTGTGTGCACCCAGCGTGAAACTATCCTTCTCACACGAAGATGCACGTGTAGAATCTCGTGAAGGCTTCCCGATCCAATCTGAAGAATGTGCTGAATCTCTTGATATGTGACTCGTCTATTATCTTGGATTAAAATTTTCACTGCTAGCACGTTTTCTTCCGTAACAGCCGTCAAAGGGCGACCACTTCTTTCTTCATCCTCCAAAGTCAGTCGACCGCGCTTGAATTCGTTATACCAACGATACACGGTCGCCTTGGAAGGGCCTTCATCCATGAATGCCATTTGAAGTCTATCGTACGATTCGTCTGGTTTCAGGCGACACTTGAAATCGTAGAAAATCATAGCGCGAAAATATTCCCGACGCAGATCCATTTTTCAATGAGACACAATAATTGAAATTATCTTGCAAAAAATGCAGAGAGAAATTTTGAAATTGGAACGTACTTATTTTTACTCATAAATAATCATATTTTAGAAATAGATTATAACTGACCAGTCTCTCATATATAAAAACTTTTTTCGCAATACTTTCTGAGTGGCCTGGTATGTATTGTATAATAAGACACTACGCAAAAGCAAGGTTCCATCCAAGTAATCATAAGTAATCGACGATCTTCCATAGCAACCGCCAACTGCAGTAGCTCAGAATCACTATGATCCTGTTATATACCCTGGAAGCCAGCAGCACCTAACTACTGATCTGAATTATAATTTATAATGTTATAGTTTAGTCGTTGAAAAAAAAAACAACAACTAGAACCCTATTTACATTTTAATGTTTTTTCAAAATACTCCGCACGCTATTTTGTGCACATTTCCAGATTTTCGAACCAGGTATTCTCGCCTATTTGAAGGTGTCGACTGCTTCACTAGACTGGACTTGATTCGCGATATTTATATCAAAGTTTGATATGAACACGCCGCTATTCTAATGCCAGCGTTTGACTGAATCTCTCACCTGGAAATCTTATGAAAACATTGAATTCAGTAAGATTCGAAGGCAAATTCAATAAGTTCTTACGCGCGTTGTAATATTTGAATCTGGCGGCAAATATACGACAATACTTAAAAGGTAAGTCAATCGACATTGACCTTTTTATAATCTTCAATCTTAATTTCGTCCTCGATTATAAGTTGTTACTTGAGGTTATTAAAGGTGCAGGATCTTTCGCGATAACAGAATTCTCACGCGAAATTCTACTTGAAGGAATGTTAATGTTAAAAGGAATGACAAAAGATAATTTCGTTTGACGACAGTTCGTATAAATGATTTTCCTTCGCGGATTCTGTAATATCGCCTTGTAAAAAACTAGCTTGTTCATCTATGGTCTTTGGATATTGAACCTCCTTTTTTATCAAAATGCATAATATTCCTGCTATCTGCTCTTTCTGCGCGCAGTCTTTCTTTCCGGGGTTGGTAGATCAAACGGCAGGAGTAAGGAGTAAGCGGACCTTGGGCTCCGAGGTGAAAGCCTCAGATACAATTGAGCACAACGCAAAGATGATGTTCCGTGCTGTCTACAAATTATTTTCATAACGCTAAAATAGATTTTTCGCACCGGTTCCACTGTATTTAGTTAGCCTACTAGTCATAACGCCAATGAGGTAATCAAAAGTTTAAACGAATTTAATCAACGCTAATTTTACATTCCCGAGTTCATTAGGGTATGTGTCAGACCCATAGATCTAGAGAAGGCTAGATACCGCGTAGATACCATGGGAACCTATTTCCGGAATAAATACTCTGTTAACAGACTATATTCTATCTCTGTGCCAATTTTCATCCAGATCCGTTCACCGTTCTGGCGTCATTGAATAAGAACCATCCATCTATCTAAACTTTCGCATTTTTAGTCATACGTTGTCGTTTCAACAAGGTTTCTGACTGCATACAAAATGCAACGCATACCGGCCATTACTTAAATGTTTTAATCAACTATAACCAATGATTTCTATGTTTATTAGTAGACTGGCTGTCACATAGGCATAACCTCTTTATCCCGGGCATAGCTTCTCCGTGTGGATGTTGAGAACAGGATCAATATTTCACGTTGGCAATAGCTAGTATATATGTTGTATACCATGTATAAGTAGCTGAAAGCGCGGTGAAGGTTCGTTACGAAACTTGTTCAACAACGGGTTTCGCAATCGCGCTATTTCTGCTACTCCAACTACTAATACTAATTCATGGATACTGGGATGTATAGAGCTGCGGCGGTATTAATCAAGCGTTATGGTTTAAAAGGGAAGCTCACAAGGTCCAAGTACAGTTTATGATCTGTTACCTACAGTCACTCGTCATATAGATGTAATTCTGAGAACTTGTTGGGTAGTGACGGTTGACGGTGTTACATGAACGACTTGCCAGTGTTTCGTAGTCTCATAAAATTAATTAACGCGAGTTCTTAACTGTGCTGCTCCACAACATTATGTTGATAATATAATCCAAAAATAATGCGTAACCTAAGCTGAATACAAGGGACAGCAAAGCTAAAGTTGCATGTGAAATTCTTGTTTGTATGATGTACCTTACCTACCTCATTTCTGAAACTATGGCACCTATTTGTAAAATTCTGTCACCATTTGAAAGGCAAGGTTGAAGTGGCAATGGGCAGGCCGCATCTGCCAAAGGACTGGCCGACCTAGCAAATGAGTCCAAGAGTCGGCTGACCGAAGGTACGACGCCCTCCCAGCAAGATTGAAGGGCGACCTGAAAAAGGTAGCTGGGATAGACTGGATTAGGCTAACTGATATTGATTAATTTGAAAGGTACATTATTCCGGATTTATATTCTGAGGTGGGGCAGTGGGGTAGTTCGTTTTTATTATGGAGTCTAAAATATGTCCAATAGACGGCTATAGGCTCGCTCTCTATTGCGTTAGGCCTGAAATAGCAAATATGCGTGTTAAATATACATCTGTCTACTACTTTGGAGCTATCCAGGAGTGAATAGATAGAAATAACCCTTCATAAATAATTTATAACACTCAAACATCTTTAAAAACTTTAGAATTTAAGCTATTATTGTAAATTTTATAGCGGCAATAATAAAAATATAGCATCGATTGCAAAATGTGGGTATGAAATGAGTCTTGATTAATAACAGCATTTCTTGTCGCCGTCGTAGGCCTTTATACACTTAACTGCAGGCAAAGTGGGTCAAAGCGGTACACGAGCGAATCCAGGTCACTAAGGCAGGTCGCGATGCCATCACGGTCAGAACGGTCGCTCCTGTTGCCTGGTTAAAAATAGAAATCTGTGCTAGTATGCAATTTAGTACGATACTTATATCTTTTTTATGATGGCTTACAAACAAAACTCCTGATTATTATAATATCTTATCTGTTTATCTCTATCTTGATAATATATCTTATCGATATATTCATGAATAAAATAGTAAGTAGCTAAATCTGTTTCGACAGAAGCGATCTGTAACATGGTAACATCAAAAATAATACGAGGTGAGGTCAAAAAGATCGCGGAATGGCGGGGTTGGCGGGGACGTGGTTGCTCATCAATGTAGGTACTAATTGAGTGACTCATTGTATTGAATTCCGGCTCTAAATAAGGCTCTTTAGTTTTCAAGTTATCAACAAGTAAACAAGTCAATCGGGACGAAATTAATTGCAATGTAGAAAATTGAACATCGCGCCGTCATAAAGTGTTTTATGAAACACGGAAAAACAGCCCAAATTATTTTTCAAGAACTGTCGACTGTTTAAGGGGACACAAAAAGGTACACCACCACCTCTTAAAAAAATAAAGTATCTAAATCAGCCCACAAGACCATGGCGACCATCTTTTGGGATAATGACGGTATCTTTTTGATTGATTATAAGGAGCGTGGTGTTTCTGTAACACGAGAGTACTAACCTTGCTTAATGGCACAATTAAAAGAAGCTATAAAAGAGAAAAAATCACAAATGGTGTCCTCCTTTGGCACATCAGTCATGTGGCGACGATTGCCATCCACCACAAACTGCGTAGATTTTGGCCTATTTCGACACCGATGACAATTCTTTTTTTCGTGATATAGACAAGATTTAAAAAATGAATTAGTTTTAAGGGGGAATATATTGGCAAGGAAAAATATTTTAAAGTTTTATTTCGTCTTTCATTCATTGACATTGTCATTCCGCGAACTTTTAGACCTCCCTTCGTAGGTTAACAAGGAATTCAATTTTTTCAAAGCATGAAATCAGGAAACTCCGCTTCGCGACGTGGAATATTAGCACGTTGACCGGTGGAAGGGCAGTAGATCCTGTTTTATTGGGGATGGCAACACAGGTGCACGTAGTGGGGAGAATGGAGTAGCCGTGGTGCTCTCTTGGGAGCTTCAGAACCACATTTTGGAGGTGAAACGCTAAAGCGACCTGTTTATTGTCGTGCGGCGGTGCTTATCGATGGGATTGTTACCCATCTGATAAGTACCTACGCGCCACAGTCCGGACGTGGCGAAGCTAAAAAGATCTCATTCTGGAACCCAACTCGGGGAAGTGCTCCGTGATATTCTGTTGTCGCAGGGAATTGTTCTGGGTGGTAATCTGAACGATCATTTGGGTGATGGGTGTGAAGTAGTAGCTAACGTGAACACGTACTTCAAAATGAAACCCGGACGCCTTATCACCTACAGACACGTGAGGTGCGCTACTCAGATCGATTTGCTACTCACTAGGAGACACGTCATCAGCAAAGTAGCCAACTGCAAGGTTATCTGTGGAGAGAGTCTCACTGTACAACATTGTCTCCTTGTCATGGGTCTCTGCGGTAAGACCAAAGACCAAACGCTTCGAGCGCTGCATGCACCGAATCAAGCGACGTCCTAGAGGTTGAACTCAGCTATCCTACAGCCTCAACGCACTTGGTGGATGCTGTAGGAGAACATGTTCGGAACTCCTGGGGCAAGACTCGGGTAGCTATCCTTAAATCGGCGAGGGCAGTGCTCGGCATGTCTAAGGGTGGGCGCAAGTGTGACACTTGGTGGTGGAACGACTCGGCCAAAACTGAAGGAGACTAGGGTGAAGAAAGCCCTCTTTAAAAAGTGGCAAGTGTCCAAATCTACTGAAGACGCGACGCGAACGACGCCTACAGAGATGCTAAGCGCATCGCTAAGAGAGTTGTAGCCAATGCCAGACATGACCACTTGCAATCGCTGTATAACAAGTTGGAATCGTCTGAGGGGCAAAAACTCGTCTAAGTTGGCGCGTTCCAGGGTCAAACCGGCACAGAATATATCCAAGTGAAGAATCTTGGGGCAATCTTTTATACCAGGAAGTTGCAGTGAATGAGATGGCGCTCTGAGTACTTGGCTTTGAACTCAACAGAGGGTCAATTCTTGTAATACAAATATGTTCAAAATTCAGTCTCAGTCTATTCTCGATCTTATATCGAACTTAAGGCATTCTCGTAACAAAGTTGCCAAGATCAAACATTGACCGTAATGTAATTATATCGAAATGTGATTGAAAGTTGAAAAAAAGTATTCGGTATTCTTCTCAACTTTGTCATTGATATTGTAATGAGCACGAAACTAAATTTATTTTCTCTTTGCTCTATAAACGCCAAAATGCCGGAGATGTTGAAGGGGCAGGTCTATACAACCATCAAAAGGTCTGTTCTTTGAAACGGCTGTGAAGCGTGGCCATTGTTGGAGTGACATAAGCAGGAGCTGCGTGTCACGAAGATGAATATGCTACGATGGATTTACAGATTCACGCGTAGAGATTAAGTGAGGAACTCCCGCATCCGAGGCAGCCTCCATGTCCGTGACAATGCCAACCACAACTGCTAACCTGTACACTTGCCGATAAACAGACGAGGCTTTGACGCACTTTCCACTCGGGGTCAGGGGGTCAGATACTCCCACCAAGATAAGTCCGCTCTCCAAAGTATAAAGTTTTGTATGCAACCGGGTAAACGCTTTGATGATAACGGTGATGGTAGAGCCCACCTCAAAACAGACCACTATATCCACACGCAGTAATTTCATTTCTATTTTTAAATGAGGTAACGCTGACATTTAAATTATTTGATGGCCTGTACCGCTACTTTCAAGATCTAAATTTGTAATCCGTATCAAAACTATCCTATCTTTTAAGCTGGAACCAACTATATATATTCCCATAATTTCATTGAAATCGCTTAGGCGGTTTCTGTGATTACATAGAATTTATTTTTCAAGTTTAAAGTACAGTCGCACATCCGCATGAACAAAATACTTAAAACTAAGTAGGTAGTTTAATAGATTACCGTGACACGTGGTTTTTATAATAAATATAATTAATCCTGCGAACTGCATACTGTGCTGCGTAGCCATTTGAAGCTGTCAATAATATGCTGATTCGGTTTTGTACAGAATTCCCTAAACAGCTGCTCTAATGATGAAACTCGCATAAAATCGTTATTGAAACAGGACGCTACCGTGGGGACGGACGTGCCCTTATGCAGTTATGCACACGAAAACAGATTTCTTGTTTGAAAATAGAATCAACATCTGCTATGACGTGCAGTCTAGGATCACGCAATGATATATCAGTCGATCTCGCAGTACATTTATCGATCAAATTGCTTATATGGACTAGAATGTTGTCGAAGCTAATCGAGTGGCGTAGTCTCGACGGACTAAAAATTCTTAAATAAAGAAAAAGAAAACAAAATGGTGATGTCTTGAAAAAAGTGAACTTCAGAAGCACCGGAAAGCGACAGGATTGTAGGAAAGGATTTATGGAAGTAGAGGCATCTCATGAGATGCTGTAAAGGACAGGAGCATATGGAAGACTGTTGTCTTTACCTATCTCTGAGAGAGAAAAGGTGTGAAGGTATATTATATGTATGTACGTTATATTATTTGAAACTTGCCGCTTATCGCTAAACCTTGATTGATTTTTAGTGATTGGGTACATTGGCGTTTCGGGTGCGAGGGATGTGCTCTATGGGCAACCTTACACCCCGGCGTCTGTAGACCCGAGACGGCGTTCGGTTTTAGTCTGTTCAAGCCCGACATAACCGCCCCTGCTGGCCGGCGTGGGGGTATGCGAGGGGATTGTCGTTGTATCAACCAACTCGACATTTAAAATGCAGCAGGACGTGCTTGGGGTAACTATTTTCTACACTAGATGTCCGTTGGTGTGAATTATTGATCCAGTTCCCGCTACCCACACGAACTCGTTTCCGGGATAATAAATGTACTATTCTAGACTATAATGTATCACTGTACCAAATTTCATTCAGATCCTTTCTGCCAATTTGGCGTTATAGTAACAACTATCCATCCATCCCACCAACTAACACATTTATATTTTTTAATATACAGGGCGTCCCACAGCGATGCCACATGAAGGTGAAGTATCCTAAATAATGTAGATAGACAATTTTACTAAAAAGAGACTTCATTTTGATTTTAAAAACAATTTAAACTGCATTCAATGATTTTCGAAAACTCTGTTGCCACACTTGCCGGCTAAAATCTGAAAAAATAACATCCTGTGCTTTTATGGCATCAATCGATAGGGTTAGTCATAAGAACCCAATCACTATAACAGACATGATAAATAATATATAGCAAAACTTCCTTGCCCAAACGAGATCCGAAGGTGACTTCCAATAGTTAAGTTTTCTACATGAATAAGAAATGTGACCTAGTAATACCTTCTTATACAGTTCAATATAAGTATATTATGGGTTCTAGGAATACTGTTCCAAATATAGATTTACAGCTTTTGCGCGCGACGTCATGCGTCACTGTAGTGACGTCACTACCCGTTTGCTGCGTCTAGTTTCATCCTCATGATCAAGTTGAATGTCATGGACACCTACCGATAGGGTGAATTAATTCTGTTATATAAGCATTGTTTATAATATGCTTTAAACTTTTTGAACTCGTTTTGGTTCTCTCATTGCCTCTTATTGTGTTACTAGTTTCAAAAATAATCCCAATTATGAAATGTGGATTTAATACTAGAACTATTTCACTTTCAACTTTCATAACTACATATTATAAAACAGTCCTCCACCACGTCTGTCTGTCTTTTCGCGATAAACTCAAAAACTACTGCACCGATTTTCATGCTGTTTTCACCAATGGATAGAGTGGTTTTCGTGGAAGGTTTTAGTATATAATTTGTCAAGTTTTTGTATGCATTGGCTAAAATATAATTATATTTGTTGAAGGTGTCGAAAAAAAGTAAGCCATCTGGGAACTTTTTTTTCAACGGAAACGCTGCTTAACCCTTAGACATATATAAGAAAATGATGTATGGTGGAATTTTTATCTCTAGGTTATGGTTATGGAATAGGGTCCCATGGGTAGCGGCAACGGGAGCAGAACTCGACGCGGGTGAATCCGCGGGCAACAACTTAATATTGAAAATTAGTTGTGTCTGTAAATTGGAGATGTTAAAAAAAATACTGTGGTTATGCTGAATAAATGATACCAAACACAATTTTTTTTTGGAATTCTTATCTGTTTGTTTGTCCGCGATGGACGCAAAAACTACTGAACGGATTTGGATATGGTTTTTAGGGTTCCGTTTCCAAATGGCAAAAAACGGATCCCTTATAGATTCGTCATGTCTGTCTGTCTGTCCGTCCGTATTTCACAGCCACTTTTTTCCGAAACTATAAGAACTATGCTGTTGAAACTTGATAAGTAGATGTATTCTGTGAACCGCATTAAGATTTTGACACAAAATTAGAAAAAAAAACAATATTTTTTTTAAATCCTTAGAACTGAATCTCAAAATTTATTTATTATGTGTGGTATCTATGGATAGGTCTTCAAAAATTAAATTGAGACTTAAAACAAGAGAATGATAAAACTAAAAAAAAATACGATGTACATTACCATGTAAACTTCTACCGAAAATTGGTTTGAACGTGAAAGTAGTTCTTTTTTAATACGTCATAAATCGTAAACCGCAATTTACCTTTCATTCAATCAACCCAAATTTAAAAAAGGAAACCTTATTATGTTACTTGTTGCTACGGAACCCTTAATGGGCGAGTCCGACTCGCACTTGGCCGCTTTTTTCTGTAACAAAACTCTTGGTCAGGCTTAGAATCTGCCGTATGTTTGATTGCAATTGGTTAAGTACAACTGAAGATATGACCAAAAAAACGACAACCGACCTCGCGGGCATCAGCTCGTTAGATATAAACATTTATATTTAGTCCAATCTCTTTTCTCCTATTGTATTCCTGTTTGGGGTGGAACCTTTATAACTTCAATGCTGAAGGCTGAGAGAGCACAGAGAGCAGTGTTAAAGGTCATGCTTAAAAGGCCACGAAGATACCCTACTGTAGCTTTATACAACGACATTGGGGTTCTTTCGGTCAGGCAAATATTTATCTCTCAGGTAATTTTACGACAAGACGCATCCACGGGATATTTTCCTGACACAATTAGAGACAAACGCAGAAAACAGAATGTGTGCTATGCTTTGCGTCACAGAACCTCGTTAGCTAGTAGACACTTTTTCGTTCTCGGCCCTCGTTTATATAAATTAGCATGTAAACACAAAAATATATACTCTGCCCCTATCTTCCAATGCAAAAACTTAGTTAAAAACCGGCTCTTAACACTATCCTACAAGGACACAGAGAACCTACTTGTCCAGTCTATTTAGCTTTCGTGACAACACTCAACATGCGATTATAATTCGTCAACCACAAAACCTAAACGTCTATATAATCTCACCTCACACACTCACTCATAACACACACTCACAACACGCTCGCTCATAACACACTCACTCACACATACTTAAAATACTCACACTTATTTTTATTTTTATTTTGTTTTTATATCAGTTTATCAGATGGAATCAGAAGGCCTGATATGTCAGGCCTTCTGATTGTATTGGACTACTTATATTTTACTTTTCATATTATTAGTCTACTATTATTTTATTTGTTTTTATTTTATGTCTGGTTACTAATACAGCAACCCGTGCACTGGACGAGAGACCCTGTAGCCTGTGATACAGTTTTTTAACTAGTACAGGAGACAGGAGATCTTTTCTACTGTAAAATTGTGGAAAATCAAATTGTAACACATTTAATCAGATTAATAAATTATACTAATACTAAAAAAAAATTATATACTGGCGACTTATGCATAAATAATAGGTCTTTACCTATGAAATTGCCGAAATTTTCTTTCAAATTCATGAGTTCGTTATTCCTGTAATTTAATAGCTATTTCCATTATTTATATTTTGTTTGAAAGTTCATTTCAAGATTTTACAACTCTGTATTAAATTTTGTTTTTATTGGCCGCTTGATAAATTAATTCGATCTTCAAAAACTACTTCCTAAATACTATCCATTTTGATGATAAATTTCGTATTACTTAACAGCTGTCACTTTTCAAAAATGTAATAAAAGTTGCTGTTTGTTAGCTTAATGTTGTCTCATTCATATACAACAAAAATCATAAAATTTGGATTTGTCATTCCTAAAAAAAATGCAAACATGTTGGTACTGAAAATTGGGATTCCTCCAATTTCTTCAAGAAAAACGGCAATTTCATATGTAACGACCTAATATAAACATTTATATACTGGCGACTAATGCATAAATATATAGAAAGTCACAGGTGTAACATGAGAGCCGGTACACTTGCAGATAACAGACGAAGCTCTGGCACAGGCTTTCCGCTCGACATTTGGGTAACAATGATGTAAATCTAATGAATAAAAATCAATGTTTGTTTGTTTGTTCATTCATATTTCATGCGCTACCCTATTTCCGAGTACGACGAAATTTTCTCAACTTATAGCTTGCACTTGTATGTTCATATCTACATTCCATTTTTTTAACGAATTTTTATCGAAATTCTATTCGGTTTTCCAGAGTTCCGTACCCAAAGGGTAAAACGGGATCCTATTACTAAGACTCCGCTGTCCGTATGTTACCAGGCTGTATCCCATGAACCGTGATAGTAAGACAGTTGAAATTTTCATAGATCATGTATTTCTGTTGCCGCTGTAATACTAAAAAACAGAATAAAATAAATAGAGGGCTTCCTTTGTACAGATAATGATACGAAACCCTTCATCTGCGAGTCCGACCTGCACTTGGCCGGTTTTTTCCTTCACTTCGCACCGGTTTTGGGCATCCTTGGCAGTGAGACCATTGTTGTCAGTATATTGTAATCATAGAACAATTTATGGTATTTTATTATCGAGCATCGAGCGTTAAACCATGTATAATAATATAAAAGCTAAAATAAATGAACAAATTCTAATCAAAGAACAACTACTATTGACGCCTTAAAATGGTATCTATTTAAAACCACTGTCATACCGAATTTCGACGTTCAAAAGAGCGATGAACGGTAGCCCAAAAGTATCGAAACGCGACTCACGTTAGTGCGAAAGTGCGCCACATCGACTCACACTTTATCGAATGTTTTCCAGTGCGATGCACGTTAGTGCGAAATACACCCATCGTTATGATCATGTGTGTGTGTACACACCTTCGAATTACCACTACCTCGGCAGACGATTATTCGACAGACAATACTTAGACAAGATATATCTTCGAATGACCACTACTTCGACAGATTTTTTTTTGTAGTCTGTCGTAGAAGTAAAGTGGGTCTGTCGAATAATCGTCTGTCGAAGTAGTGGTAATTCGAAGGTGTGTACACACACACATGATCATAACGTTGGGTGTCTTTCGTTTTCTAAAAGATCCAAGCCATCTGTACTAAATAAAATTATCTGTTCTATATTAAACATAATCCCAAGTTGTCCTTTCAATGCCAATAGACCCTGTAAGATATAAGCAGGTAATGTCACAAATATGTATAATGTCACAAAAGCGACATTGAAGGCAATTTGTCTTTTTCAAAACATTAACTAAAGTTTTACAGAACTAAAATTTATCTTCATCTTTGTCTTGAGAATAGTTATTTTTTTTACAATACAATAGAATCGACCATTGTCTAATATTATGAGGCGATAAAAGATCTATCTTTTCTTGGAGACTGAGGACCCCCAGTTGATTAGTTAACCAGTATGTATATCAATACAAATGATACTTTTGTTTAATGTTCGGCGGAGTTAAACTGATGCTTTTTCGGTTAGGAAAGTCCACTAATGTAAACTAATAAATAGAGTCATGATTATAATACCAACTCCATGCAGTGGCGCAGTGATTTTTGCCCAAAAAGTAACCGAGTATTTGCAATGCGTAATAATCTGACCTTTAAAAGGATAGGTATACGGTTATAGTTTAAAAAATAACTAATGTTCAGCTGGCGTTGCAATGCTTCGTTATTTTCTTACTTTTTTTACTGAAAGACCTTCGAGGATTAAAAAGAACGCACCAAAGCTTCATCGAAATCTGGTGAATGTTATCCAAACGCATTAATTAATAAGCATTTATATATTTAAAGACAATGGTTACTACTGACTCTTCCCGATATAAGCAGTTTTATATCATCATTAGCTGATTATCCACGCGGAGGTCATTATCGTTTTTGGTCATATCTCCGGTTCTACTGAACCAATTGCTATCAAACATACGGCACATTTTAAATCTGACCAAGACCTTTCTAATAGAAAAAACCGTCTATCGCGGACAGATGGACAAGAATTCCAGAAAAATATTTGTGTTCAGAATCGTTTATTTAACATAACCCTAGTTTTTTTAATATCTCCAATGTACAGACAACTAATTAACAATTTTATAAACCAACTTTAATAAACTTTTTTTTATGTATGTTCGGGCATAGCTCCTTCATTTAGCAATATTTTTTTCAGAAAGACATTTATTACGAAATGGTCCTATTTAAATTTCGTTAAAATCTGATGATACATTTCGGAGACAGATTACGGAACTCTTCAATAAACGGCAGTAAATCAACCGCGACTGCTGCTATAATTGTATGCATTGTTTACATAATCTCTTAATATAACAACCCGCCTGTAGGATACAAGGGTATGCAGATGTGTTCAGTTATATATTCGATGATATGCCGTCGTTTATGAACTCATTTTATTACTTATTTTTATATTGGGTTTGGTTTAACTTCGAGGATATTAATTTCATTAGTATTGGACTTCAGAAATACACCCGGGGGACATATTTAGAATCATATAGAAAATGTGAAATGATTTGGTTAGGTTCATGACCATCCTGTGACATGGTACTGTAGTCAAGGTTGTGCTGGAATTGTCTAGATTTGGATTACGAAGGCTAACTACAGAATTCCTTAACGATATACAGCATAGATGTCTAGTATATTTATAAAAAAATCTGATTTGAAATCGACGTTTCTTCCTTTCTTCGCTTGTCTTATTCTGTTGCTGTCCCATAAAATAGGTTCACAAATTTCGTTTCCAATGAATTAATTACAAATGTGAACACTAAAAAGGTAGAAATAAGTAAAATTTAAATCAAAAAATAAATAAACTGACTTCAAAAGACTCAAAGGCCAAAAATTAGTGTAATACTTTTCTGTTGAAGTCGGTGCCAAGCCTAATAGATCAAAACAATGAAATCACCGACGGGACCCCAAACAGGCAGACCAATATGGGTTGACATCATAAACGTCTCGATGGATATTGAATTGAGAGTATCAGTCTTAGCGAAGATGGCCGACCGCGCAGCTACTTTTTTTTTCTATTGTATCCCCAATTGGGTATAGCAAGAGAATTAAAAAAAAAAATGCTTTTTACGAATGAAGTCAAAGCAGACGTGTGTTCCGATGAGCTCTTTCAATTAATGCCACTTTCTACTTTCCTAACCAGTTTGCAGGTACAGGGCTGAGTATTGCTCCTGTACTGTGCAACCAATTCATTCTCCAACGAAATGGTTCAGTACCTCTTTTATTTGCCACACCATAAAAACTTCTATGGTTTCTCTCCTATGACGTGGTTTTTCAAGAAGGTCATGAAACGGCATCTCTCTTGGTTGCAAACTGCAGACACGTTCTTACCATTGTTAGCATCTAAAATGGTAACTTCTACTCTTTGAACTATATTAACAGATTATGCGAAGTCATATAAATAAAATAAATATAGTACAACATTCTACACAACGCTATACACCCAAAGTATGCATGGCTTAACTTGCTTATGTAATGGGTTCTAGAATGCAAACATCGATAATTTTTTTTTGTGAATACATATTTGCAGTACATACATACAAATATTTAAGCGGGAATATAACCCGTGACGTCTGACTAAGCAGTCGAATGATCTGCCGCTACGCCACTAGGTAGTCACACATCATAAATTTAATATACATTACACATATTTACCTACACCTGTATATCCCCAAGTGAAGGCAGAGGTGTATTTTGTACACTCACATGTTGGGGAGGCGCGCCTATTGCAATGTACAGTGCATCCACACTGCTACTATGAAAAAAATCCGAGCTGAAAATTTCAATAACTTGGTAATCGAACTCACGTAAGGTTATGCCACAGGATCGAGGTAGTCGTAACGGTATATCAATGACAAAATATATTAATAGCTAAGAGTACCCACAACATAATTTTTACGACCATTTGTAAATAATTAAAAGTGATTGGAACCACGCCCTGTAGACGGTTTCTGGCCTAGGGACTCCTTAATGGCGAAGCGAAAACAAATAGACTTATATGTGTTATTATTATACTTTAAACCTTTTTTTTTTACATTTATGAAAGTGATCCTGACTGCCCACCAGGTTTTACTATTCAAAGTAAAGAACTATTCGCCCCAATGTAGCTCAGATGTCTTTGCGAATTTAAGAGTTTTTTTTTCTAATGGATTCTGTGATCCCTGATGTCGGACAAAAGCTGCCATTGTAAAGATTAATCACAGAACATTCCTACGTAAACGATATTCCAACGAATTGACTGGAAATTTGTGAGTTATTTGTAAGTTGGTTAGAAATAACTAGATGTATTATGATTTTTTTTCCGACAGAATTTTTTTCTTCTGTTAATAATCTGACAAAAATACATTCCATTTACAAACAGATATTCCGTAGAAACATATCGTGGAATCTTGGATTTTTACAACTGTATGGGTCATGCTCTTCAAATTAATTTTCATTCATAACAATAACCTTGCCACAAGGTTACAACGAATACCATTTCGTCCTTAATGGATGTTATTAGCTTTGAAGGCATATCTTTGGCCCGCTTTTTCTTTTCTTAGAAAGCACATTCTATTCTAATCGATGGCCAAGGGCTTGCCCGATTTATAGGGCATATCGCAAACCCTAATCCGTGTTTGTCCGTAACAGACAGGAGGGGCTGGAAACGCGGGCGGAGTCGATGACCGAGTATTGATCTCGACGAAGTAGGTCGTGTCGTGACCCGTTTTACGTTGCATTACTCTGTGGGGGAACGTTGCACTGGTCGTCTCAACACTCTCTACAAAACATTACATTCCCTTCGAATAGTAATAGCATCGCCTATACTATTCATTGAAAGTGATACGCCACCATGTGTAGTTTTACAACCTGTTTTAGAGTCCTGGAACTCTTGGAGGTTTCTTTCAGGAATGTTGGTTAGAATTGTATACAATATTGAATATGGACAATATTTCTTAAAGGCTTGACCATTGGTCTATTAATAAAATGGACCAATATTCTTTATCTGCCATTGGGAGTGACTCTATTTCATACGCAACTTATTATTTATATATAACTTTAGGGTCTTTGTAACAATAAAATTATTTATAGGTATAGCGCACGCATAAATATTTGTATTGCACGTTCTTCATGTAAAAATTCAGCATTGCACAGGACTGTCGATGTCGTGCGTGGCCTTCGGTTCAGTACTCTATTTGCTAAATATAAGTCACGTCAATTCCGTGTTATACCGTAACCGGTACCAAGTTATTACCCAGCTATCCTGCTAAATTCTGCGTTAATTCTATACCAAACGTCAAGCTGTGCGCCTTACTTGAAAGGCGGAGAAATTCCATTTTCTAATCTTGACGTACCCGCCTCCAGACTTTTCAATGTAATCTTGGCAATATAGAGAAAGTGTGAATAATTCATTCAAAGATAATGAGGTCGGGTATCGATGAATCGCTTACCACGACCGGGTTTGTATGTGTGAAGGCATCAACGTCGGCTCTGTAGACGAAAGCGATTGGTTTGTTGGTGGATAGGTAAGTATCCGTGCTGTGAAAGTTGATTCTCACTGCATGTTCCCCTCCATGCTGCGTAAAGGAGTTTGTTGCACTTTTCACTATATTAATAATGATATGTATTTGATGTAATCGCCTGTCCAGAAAAGTATTCTTTATTGAGACGGTCGCAGCGATTCTAAAATACCTTTAGAAAAGGTGCCGATATCATTTCTTTAGAAAAAATCCCTTTCTGATCTTTCCACCATAGATTTAATTTCTGGACGTTGATCGTTTTTGTGGTTCAGATGTTAACATCATGGAATGTGTTGTATTAAGAAATTCTTGACAAAAAGTGTTGATTTTGAATATTTTTTCGCTGGTATACCACTGGCAAAACATGCATGTTCTGTACAATCTGTTATAAGTTTTATGCCATGTTTTAGGCAAATTAATGCGATTTGTTCGGAATAGAGAAGTTGTGCTCTTCGCAATACCTATAAACTTGAAGGAATTTTAGACAATGTATTCGTTGCAATCTTTTTCTTTACATAAATTCGTTATCAGATGATTGTCATTTTCATACGTGCTGCCCCAATTTATAATCAAAATAAGTTGAAACCAAAAAAAAAAATGGACGATAAGACTCTCGTGATGATATCCATTATCTAAAGCATGTTATGCTATCGAAACCTTTAGTGATCAACGTGAAAAGAATTTAACTCAGGGAATTTACCTACACCACTCAACTAGTTGTTACTAGTGAATTTTTAAATAAGTAAATCTTCGAAAATGGTATCTTGTTGTCCTGAAATCATTTTAAACCCAAATTAACCCATAAACACCAGTCCTGTGTAGTTGTCCGCTTTTTTGCGTGTACCATACCAGGTAAGAGCGATTTGACTATTATGAATCTTGAACCCCGCTAGCTTTGAAATGTACCTGATATTCCTACAAAAAAATATTTATGTGGATGATATAATACTACATCATAAGTACGATTGCCATTTTTTGAAACTGTAGAAAGTACCTGGCATATGAAATGTTTGTGATGAAGTGATTTCTAATAATATCCTGAAGAAAACTTCGCACCAAATACCATACAAAAACATTTTGCAACTTGTTATCTGTCAAAATGAGTGTGACTTGAGGTTCATAATAGCTAAATTTCCTAAATCCTACCTTCGCAGGTTTTTTTCTATTTTGGAATGTTGCTGAACGAATTTCTTTCGACTATTATGTTATCACAATTTGAATCTTCTGATGGTTAGTTTTACTATCCTTGTCACCTTTTCCTACAAAAAAGTTGAATGTTCAGATTTTTCACCCTTACAATCTATTGTCGAGATAACATCTCATACGAAATAAGAGTTTAGTACTTATTAAAAGTTTCACTGTGCCGCATAGGCTGTAAAAACCTTGTATCTACTTGCATTATCTGCAATGTCGTTAAAACGTCATAGACAAGGATTTGTTACAGATAAAAAATTGTTAAGATTCTTTATAACCCGTTTATTTTCATATCTTTGTAACTAAAGTCGATTTGATAAACGGTTATCAGATAAATTTATTCGTACTAATCGTAATTATATGTAATGGAATTTACTACAAAAGTAAAATTAATTATAGGCAATTAATCAATTCAATATATATATATATTGATATTCACCGCTGTTCACAGATGTTCACCGCGGTAGCCTAGTGGTATGGGTAATGGACTGCTGAGACGAGGTCTCGGGTTCGATCGCAGGTTTTACCATGGCACACACCGATGACTTTTCGATGCTTTTCGAAGTTATGTGTGTATTTATCGCAGGTTTATAAGTGCTCGGTTAATGGCAATAGGCTCGCCACCTATTACATTGGGACCTAAACATAAACTGGTGAAATGTGGGTGCTAGCACCTCTGCCTACCCCTTCGGGGAGGCGTGAGTTTATGTTATGTTATGTATGTTTTATATATATATATCAATTAATTTATCAAACCAATACCTGAGGGGGAAGTCCTGGGTACAACTGTTGCCCAGGAGTGCTCTCCTGGGCAACAGTTGTACCCAGGGACAAATAAACTGGTACTAAAATATAGCCATGTATTAATTTCTGCTAACTGTTGATTAAGAAATCTAAGATTCTAGTGTAGGATCTTACAAAGTACAGATAGAAATAGTTCAAGCATGATCATATTTTTTTCAGACGTTACTTAGATATAGAACGAATCGAACATTTAAAAAAAACTTGTTTTGAGAAAGATCCTTTGGCTACTTCGAGCTACAAAACCATGGTTGATTTAAAGTGCAAAAGCTTATATTATTGGTTTCAATCACGTTCAAGCCCGACTACATAATGGAACTTAAATTACTAAAATTATATTTCAAAGGAAGACTTTTGATCAAAAAGGCACGTTGCTCTCCTTCCCAGTATACCACGTGTTTTAGTCACGCCGACCTACTGTACATGGGCACGTTGGGTTAACCCTACTTTGGTTATGAAATGTAAGGGTTTGGTTATGAAATCAGGCACAACTTTAATTACTTTTGAGAGTTTTTAAATTGCTTTTATAACAAGATTTTCGAAATGCTTGTTAGATGGTGATCAAAAATCAAAGATAAATGAGAATTTTCATATAGATTTTTCCTACCCAACTGTAGTTTGTCGACGAAAGATAAATAGAACCTATTTTCGATGACCTATTGATTTTACTGACTGGCGCAAATTAATATTCCTTCACCTCTGAATGCCCTCTAAAAACAATTCATGAAAGTTAGCACTATTGTAACCGCTTTGGAATTCAGAACATACGAACTTACATAAGTTGTACCAACACGAAACAGTTATAAACATATACATATAACATAATCCAAATAATACATACGTATATGAAAAATAAATTTAAGTAGGTACATATATATATATACCTTCATAATCATATATGTTCAAAAAGCTGTTATTTTTGCAAGAAATTAAATTTAATGTCCAGTCATTAGCACCAGATTTCGTTAACAACAGCTATATTGATCAGGAAAACGTTATCGCAATTTTATTCCGTAGCACATACTCCGCAGGTGATTGAACCTTATATTACATTTAGCAGGCCACCTGTCAATAACTTAACATAATCGTCCGTCAGGTTTTATATTATCTACTTAAAGGTTCAAGGGCACCTCCACCTTTTTGGCTATAAACAAGCCTTATAAAATGTACATCTACTTTTCTGTATGTATCTCAATGCACTAGAATTTTTTCTCTTAGCGTGGGTGTCTCTCAATTTGACCTAGGCTGTCTTTAGGTTAAGTTTAACTATTAAGGCAGCTGTATGTCAGAACGTTTTTTCCAGTAAACCGTGGGAGAAGATTGCCACGGTTACCGTGGCGTGTAATGGAAGTTCTGAATAGAACATTTATTAGATGTTTATAATTTGAAAGATAATGAGTGCGTCAGCGAACATTTGTTATCTACTTCGCAATAAACCAATACAACTTTTCCACAATATGGATTTTAATTTTCATAATGAAATACGTACACAAATTGCACTCTCCATGACTCCAGATAACAGTATTTTAGTTCATGTGTACCACAAACCATGATATTTAGAGGTAATAGGCTTGAATGGTCTGAGTTTTAATCTGAATTCTTTCTCGATTTATCTCTATTATTAGAATGTGACCGACGAACGTTGTCAACACATTCAATCGAATATTCTCGGTCACTGATGCGTTGTTTTAAATGCAATTGCTTCAGTCACACATTATTAAAATACTTGCAATTCAGTGAATTACTTGAATTAGTGAATTCTTACTTTGTTTGAATTTTGAAAACAACTCCACGACATTGTTTAGTCTCAATTCTTAAGTTATTATTCAAAACATTTCGCATATTGTGAACGAAAACGACATTTATCGAGAGGTCATTGTTTCATTCATATTGAAGACATAACTTGTGAAAAAGTTTGAAAACTTGTGTGAATCGTTTATGAGCTCACGTTTTAATTGTGCGTGTGGGCATTGGGTGTCGTACGGCTTGCGGAGTGGCGTTCGTCTGGCTAGTGACGCCAACACCCCCGCCAGCGGTACGGGGTACCGTCGGGCGTGACGTCGACTCGTGGCCCACGTTGGGGCCGGCGCACCGGGCGCACCACTCGCACTCGCTGACTCGCCAGTCTCTGCACGACCGCGGCACGGACAGTGTCGACCCGTTGCGATGTAAACGCTTAACCTTCTACTCTGTCTACAACGACAGCTTCTGTTCCGTGCGTGCACTATAGTTTTAGTTATCTTACAGATTTCATTTGAGGACTTTAATTTGTGTTCCGATAACTTATTTTCACTGCCGGATTCATGTAAGTAGTTCATCATCATTGATGTTGGTGTTTTTCATTCTATTCTGTATGTCGTATAGTATTTTCAGTATTCCGGGGAACTTCTGTATTAGATTAGGATTTGTTAGGTTGTTCATATAATGTTAAAAAAGCGACCAGGAACGAATATTTAAGTAGCCATAATTTTTTCCTTAACCCTCATCTCGTGTTTCTCTCTGTATTCAACAGGTGACTTTACTCAACTCATTAGCACACAATATACCCAGAAAGTTGAAAACTATCTATTCGGTTCTCGTTTATAAATTTCAATTCAAAATGTATCCTGTTCATTATCAGTTTATCACATAGAATCTGCATTTTGCTTTTGTGGCATATTTTGCGGGCTAACTTTATTAACTGAATTAATTATTTACGCTTGGTTTTTCTTTAGAATTTGCATTTTCTTCCACTTTCTTTCCTGCGTGCGTCATACGAATACATCATAATAAAAAGTATTACTCTTTTTACGAAATGCATTCCAAGATTGAGTTTTATTGATTAGGTTTAGATCGGCACACATGTTAAAATGAATCAATTGTGATACTATCTGTCCTTCATTTAGCTTAATTAATTTGATATGATAGTACTTGTGTTGCAGGGGTGCGGCTTTATAACTTCAATATGAATTACCTGTATCCTGACAGTGGGCCACAGGTTTATATACTAGCTGTTACGCGTACGCGCCCCTGGGGTTATCCTTTCGAGGGCTTACCCGGGGTACCCGGCAAAGGACACCGTGCGGTTTTAGTCGATACACGACATAACCACCCACGCTGGCCGGCGGGAGGTATCCGAAGGGATTTCCGCACGTAAAAAAAAAACACGTACGCGTTAAGTTCGGTTGTTTATTTCTGCATTCTAAGTACTAACACGTTAGCACTAAGTTATTTTATTTAACGGGCTGGATGAGGCGATATAGTAAACTCGTATTACCTACATTGACAATTCATTCGAAATAGATGGAGAACTATGTAACATCGAAATCAATTCTGCCCGATTCCTTAATATAATAGCGTGATGATATTCATTATGAAATGTTAATGCGTCTCTAATCAAATATCTTTTAAATGTGTGTAACTCTGTGGAATTTCGCGATTTTACTGCTCATAACATTTAAGGTACCTATAGTGTGATGAGTTAGTCTTTTTGACCATGTCTGAGTTCTGCTCAACTACAAAATTTCGTAGAGGTCTACCCTGTAATAATCAAGCTGTCATCAATAATAGTTAAGACAGATTTTGCTCTACTTCTATCATACCTATAATAACGTCATGATATATAGCGCATAAATATATAGAATAATGTTCATGAAAAATTTCAGCCAAATCTGTTCAGCCGTTTTCTAGTGATGGTCGGATATCGATAATTAAAAGCAGACAAACCGACAAACAGACAAAAAGACAAAATTCCAAAAAAACACATTTTCGGCATCGGTATCCGCTCCTAGAACACACGTCAATTATTTTTTTTGGAAAAGTCTTCAATGTGTACTGTTTTCACCTCGTTACTTACGAATTTATTATATGTATATTTCTACTCTATATCATAGACCGATATATGTATAAACAAACAATCCCTGGGAAAAAATAGAACTTCGATAATTAATAAGTTAACGTTAACTAGATGTCGCTAAGTGTATCAAATCGTGAATTTCAACGATATTAAACTCAAATATGTACCTACTTACGTCACTTCTTAGTATTTTCATTTTTTGCTCTTAATGTTTTTGATTTATAACATGGACCAATAATAAGCTATGTTTATAACTACTTATAATTGTTTCAAATGAGGATACCGGAACCCGGACCGGGGACGATCCACCCACGAAGCTTGCGGGCCACATCATCCATTTCCCTAAATAACTACCAATAATACCACTACACTTTAGCTTATTTCAACACCAGCTTTGGTCCGCGTGGTATCTATAATACCTATCAATAATGTAGCCTATGTATTCCTTCTCCACGGGTTCTATCAAATTTCACCAAAATTGGCTCAGCTGTGAAAACGTAACAGAAAACAGTAAAATTCGCATTTTACCTACTACTACTAAAAATACACCAAGTATGCATAGTTAATGGTTTAAGTTAATTTCTTGACTTAGGTGTGCAAAATGTATGTATGTATGTGTATAAGGAGGACAGGTATATAATATTGAAATGTCAAAAGTACAGTCAGCGTCAAAGTTGATGATCAATGAACAGATTTCAAACTTGAAAACCCAAATGAAAATAATTATTATTTCAGTAAAATTCAAAAATATTTTAATATAAGAGATTAACCTTGAAAAATTTAAAATCAAATACCTATACTTATTTCTAGGTTCTTTCATGAATAATTTTGATTCAAAAAGTGCTCAAAGAAATGAATTATGAAATCTTAAAGATTTTGTTTTGATATGATAATGTTTTGAAATCTAAACACAGCCTACTATTTTATGTATGGGGATTGACCTAGTTCTTCACAAACTTAATTTTCAAAGATTCATGCCTACCTGGGCTCATGCCACATTGTAAAATAGACTTTAAGCATCAAGCAATAAGTTGAGTTTCGCTTTCGTGTGTTGTTTGTAGTTTGTAGTTTGTAGTTAAGTTTTCCAGATAATTGATTGTCTGATATTCTAGAGAAGGATATGGAATATTCTAGTCAATGGATTTTTAAGTACGATATTAAATAGGACGAAATATTTTATTACGATTTATTTAATTATTTAAGTTTTTCTTGTTCGCGATTTTTCGACTTTGAATACATCTCGGAACCAGGTAGGTATTTTATACTTGTCGCGTTTTACTGGAACCCTCGATTTATCTATAGCACATGTTCTAATTCCATGAAAAAGTGTTTGTTTCAGTTTCACATTTTTACTGCAGTCATAAGATTTGTTTAATATTAGTATTTGGTTATGTCTTCCAATTCAATGTTCTTTATTAAATGTTAAGAATTATGCCAGATAGCAAGCAAAATACAACAACAATATAAAAGCAAATAGATATAGGTTAGAAGTGTTTTGGCAAAACCCTTCATGTTAGGTTACTTGTGATAATGCACGAAGAAATAGGAGCCCGACGCAGTGGGAATCCATCGACATCTCTCATTAATTTATTATTCATAAGATAGAAAACTATCTATACCAGAGATCTGAGTAGGGCAAACTTGACTTAAAACAATACCCGAACCCAGATCGTTCGCAACAGTGCAATGGATTTAAGTTATTTTTCGTTAATTAATGCTTTTAAACCCTGCCGTAGATCAGAAGTCCTGGATCCAGGTTTATGGGTTACTACGAATTATTTAATTGGCTTCATTTGCTTTTTTTGGTAAAAAGTCCAGAAAAATATGAAACCAGTAAACGGAAACTAAGAGATCATTATTTTATCCGAAATACAAGGGATTTATTGAATATTGGTATATTTTTTTGTTAAGATTACGATTATTGTTAACTCCACTCGTCATACAAATTGTTTAGTTTGGATTTACAACATTATACCAAAAATATTTTATTTTTATTTTTCTTTATTTGGTTCCCTTTAATCAGTACGTTGTAGTTCTAAGGTAAATATCCCAAATGACAACTTAAGAGACAGTGTCTCTTATGTTACCGTGTTGTCCCTTTACTGTGATTCATATATTTTAATTTAAATTGCAACCTAAGTTGAGTCTAGTAGATATATGCAATATAAGTGACGTAATGTCACCGGATTATTTATTTCAAAAAATAACTTGCATAAGACATAAGATACAAAATCCTAGTTCATTGCGCAGCATTTTCTTTTTAAGGCTTTGGTATACAGGTACAAACCATAAGTTTTTAATTTTAGAGTAATTAATAAATCATAATAATAAATAATCTAAACCTCAAAAAATATTTCTCTAAGGTAACATAAGGGATAATTTTTAAGGTGTTAAGTAACTTAAAGATTATAATAAGCCAGAAAAATAAAAACTACAATGCCACAGCCTAAGTAATATAGATTAGTATATTTTTATGCGAAGAGATAGGAAAATTAAAAATCATTTTCATTTTTTTTTGTCTCAAAATCGCTGGCACCGGTGGGGTGAAGCCCGAGGGGCTTCCACGCGTAAAATAAGTGGTTAGTGGTTACTAGTAGTAGTAGTAAATTTGTACTACTCGGATATATTTTTATTCATATCAATTTTGAATGTCAAGGTGACCTTGTAATCAATTTGAAAATTTGTTACAATACTTTTGACACTCTTTAGTATCACTCGCTTTTGACACTCTGAATATGATTACAACTTTAACGCTGACTGTACCTACCTACATCATAGAAATCAATCGGACTTAGCAATGTTTATAAGATCCTTTTGTCAACTAGGAAATGAGCTGATTATTTTCAAACGTCATACCATTCGGGTATGTCCTTTCTTAATAGCAACAAAGTACAAACTAGACCATAGCTAACATGTAGAAAAAAAAACAAAAATTAATAACAGGTACAGCCGCCATCGGGGTGCTTGGTTGGGGACCTCCACGCGGTGCACCCTGGGCAACGGAGACGGCAGCGCCTCTCTTCTAGGGTGGGAGAGACGCTGCCGCCTATACGGCCAACTCCGACCGAGGCGAGGACGGCCCTGTTGAGGGCTGTTCGGAAGCTTTCCACGTGTCCCTCTGATTAGCAGATGGCACAGTGGAGAGCAAGTAATGGGGCCATCTCGAAACCGGAGATGGCCCAGGGTCAGTCGGGGTGCGAGGGATATGCTCTATGGGTAACCTTACACCCCGGCGTCTTAAGACCCGAGACGGCGTGCGGTTTTAGTCGGTGCAAGCCCGACATAACCGCCCCCGCTGGCCGGCGGGGGGGGGGGGTATCCGAAGGGATTTCCGCACGAAAAAAAAAAAGGTACAGCCGCCATCGGTATTAGCTTAACACATTCCAAGTTACCGACTACCTACCGAAAATGGATAAGTATTAAATTAATCGTCTGAAGATTACAAAAATAATTATATACATCAATAATTATTTATTGATTTATTTCAATGTAAAGATCGTTTGTAAATTTGTTAATGTTCAGCAACTTCTGGTGACTGCATACACTCCCAAAAAATTATTTTCGATAGGTCAGAGATCTTTGCTTGTTATGATTTCAAAGTTTCTTTCTGAAAATCATTTACAGTTAAACTTTTATTCCATCAAGTAAATTTTTTTTGTCCATCTATCGCATGCCGCTTATGAGGTGGATGCCAGCCGGCACTCGGCAGAGCAGCCAAGGCCAATTTCATATCATATAACCACACCACATTTTTTTACCATCTTCGAAAAGGAGGAGGTTTAAATTTCGTCTGTTTTTTTTTCTGTTTGATCTATGTTTTTATTTAGATGACATCTAGTGAATTAAAAGGAGCATGATTTCTAGTTTGGATTTTGAATCAATATTAACGCCAGGTGACAATTGTACATTACCCAGTTCAAAAAAAATTAATAAAGCAAACATGAGAAAGTAATATTTACTTAAGAAAATAATGATATCATTATTAGAGTAAAATGTATCAAGGAAACAAAATCAAACCATTATAAACTGTAAAACAATAACCTTCTATTGGGCAGCGCCATCTAGAAATAGTCAGGAATAGAGATTTCTCCGGCGTATGGCCTTGTCCAAGGCGTTGTCAGTCTATGTTTATTATTAGTCTATATCCATATGCATACAATTTATCTAAAGCCTTCATAGGTCGCCTCCCCTTTTATTAGATAAGTCACATATTTTCCATTCAAGTATTGTGTCCACAGCAGGTTGGTCTACCACTCTTCAGTATTACTTAATTTATTTTCATACTTCCCTTAACTCACTTATTTCTAGTTTTGTTCATTTTTGTTAGCCAACACATTCAGTTCAACGTTCGTATTTCACATGCACCCTTACATCCTCTCAGTAGCGTCGGAGCACCCAAATACAAACATTATTACTTGTAGTATATACTGCTTCCGGGCCATAGGAAACCACCACACACCGCCGACTAGTACCACTGAAGATGTCGACCGCAGTGATCGAGGAAACGTTTGGAACACAAGTTTCCTATGGAGCACGGCCAAACAGCCCGGAAGCAGTATATTCTACATGCAACGCCGGCCGTGAAAGCCTAAAGATTACCACATGTTTATGAACTGATTTAATAGTGCTACAACTTACTCGTATTACCTATATTCATATGATAGGTGTACATAATATCGGATTTCTTGACCACATCTCGTATCAATGTCAGTTTCACGGTCAATATTATAATATCAATATGTACTATATAACATACGTGGTTTATAACGAAGTTAACAATGACTTCGTATCATACTTTTTTATCATCCGCTGTGCTTAGCGGTCACGTTGGTACACATTTTATAATGTATCTCCTATCTGTTTACCTTGACAGCAGTGACAGCACATTTATTTAATCTGTAATTGGTCAGAGCGGTGTACGTTTACAAAGTTTTTCTATACATGCACGAATCATCTCAACATGAGCTAATTCTTGAGTACATCAAATCTAAGATACGCTAAATATAACAGTTACCTACGTACTGCGTTCGTTACAGTAGAAATACCTTGTTTTGAGGACTTGTTTGTATATTGTTGTTCGCACTTATGTGATTTTGCTATAGAATTATATACACACATGTGATTATAATCAGGATAACTGATACAGATATGCTCAAATTATATGTAGTTCCCATAATTTTTATCGCACATTAATTTGTAGTAGCAGATAGTTCACCATATTACTTTCTTGAAGAGACGTAATATCTCGCATGTTTCATTTTACGTTACGTTAATTTATTTTGTTCCATTTACATCTTGCCTGTATTCTCTAACTAAAGTCATTATGTAGTCTTATAGACACAAACATAACCGTGTATAAAGTTTTGTGTAAAAACCTTTAACCGACACATTAATTAAAATTCAAACATCCATCTTTGATATCACGGTATTGCAGTATTTGTGTCGTTGGCTGCAATAAAGTAATAATGTTGAACGACATCCTATTGGTATCATGATCACTGGAACAAATATTAAGTCACGTCCGTATTATATTGAATTGTCTTTCAATTGAGTTTTCATTCATAATGTTTACTAGCTGATGCCCGCGGCTCTGCCCGCGTGCAGGTTGGTTATCGTTTTTTGGTCATATTTTCGGTTCTACTTAACCAATTGCAATCAAACATACGGTAGATTTAAACTCTGCCCAAGATATTTCTAATAAAAAAAAAACCGCATGAAAATCATTTCAGTAGTTTTTGCCGTTCGTTCGCCTTAGTTCCATTGCTCAGTTCCATGATGGTATTACTGCGAATTTTCTTTCGCATTAGTACCAGTTATACGTCATAATGAAATGACGGAACTACTGCGAATACTCAAATTAGAATTCTCAATTGTACCATTATGTAAATTATCGATGGAATGGTAAAAAGAAGCATTCAACTTCAAAAATACCTCCACACATTTGATTACTAACTACTAATTGTTATTATACAAATCAATTCCGGCGCTTCGCCGGCCGCTGCCGCGGCATGCTTGCTACGCTCGCTCGGCTCGCGCTCTGTTGGGGTCACAGTTCTAACCTAACCTAACCCACTTTTCCATCGATAATTTACATAATGGTACAATTGAAAATTCTAATTGAGTATTCGCAGTAGTTACATCATTTCATTATGACGTATAAATGGTACTAATGCAAAAGAAAATTCGCAGTAGTACCATCATGGAACTGAGCAATGGAACTAAGGCGAATGAACAGTTTTTGCGTCCATCACGAACAAATAGACAAGAATACCATAAAAAAAAATTGTGTTGAGAATCGTTCATTTAAGTTTTTTTTTAAATATCTCCGTACAAACGTCTTATTAAAACACCAGCTGATGCCCGCGGTTACGCCCGTGCGGAGGTCGGTTATCGTTCTCTGGTCATATCTACGGTTATACTTAACCAATTGCAATCAATCATACGGTAGATTTTAAGTCTGACCAAGACCTCTATAGTAGAAAAAACCGTATCAAAATCCATTTAGTGCTTTTGCGTCCATCGCGAACAAACAGACAAGAATTCCGAAAAAAATATTTGATTTCAGAATCGTTCATTTAACGACTTATTCCCGCTCCGCGGTTTTGCTACCAAGGGCTCCAAAACTAAACCTAACTTTTCTAAGGGCTCTAAAAGCTTTTCAATTTTTTTCCCCTTGTAGCTGCTGGGAATAAAATCCCAAAGTACCTAAGGAATCTTTTGGGGCTGTAGGGAATTAAATTGTTAAATGTTGCTTTATTATTTATTTTAATCTATAAATCCTTGGAGCGCCTGGTAATGGATGTATGGAAAAATGAATTTTGGATTACAATAGCTTTGGAGCGCATGGGAATAAGCCTATTTAAAATAACCAAGTTTTTTTTAATACCTCCAATATACAGATACAATTAATCAACAATTTTTATAATAGTATAGATATATAAAGATGCCAGCTAAAGTAATTAAACACAATCATGTTGATTCGTAACAAATCTTGAATAAATGAAGATGATAACGCTACGGTGATGATACATTTTTGTAAATATTTACGCCTTTTCATTGTGATTCATGAGTATTATTCAAAAGTTCTCCGAGGTAAATATTTCAGCTAGTTGATGAATTTACAGTCGTGCTTGGTTTTTATTTCGATGATATTTTTGCATTTCCTACGTCTTAATTTTTCGGCGTAGAATGAATCATACGAACATTTTGTGTACAATGGAGGAGTACTTTAATATGTATCCAATTTTAAGTTACTACTTTTAATTATATGAATTTGTTTCTAATCAATTACCGCAATAATTCTATGTGAACATTCAATTGTCATATTTATTTACAAAGCTACAAGGACTTTTTTTTTTACGTGCGGAAATCCCTTCGGATACCCCCCCGCTGGCCAGCGGGGGTGGTTATGTCGTGTCTCGACTAAAACAGCACGGTGTCCTCCCCAAGTGTCCGTTGCCGGGCACCCCGGGTAAGCCCTCGAAAGGATAACCCCAGGGTTGCCGGCGGACTTTGGCCGCCACCGCGGCCTCGCCTCTACTATATATACTGTTTTTGATAAATTTATATGTTAACATACACTGTTTATGGCCTTTGTTTTATGACCTTGTAATTGTAAATTATAATTTTCTAGAGACATGAACATATGAGTAATCTCTGAGATATGATTAACATACCGTTTTGATGTATCGAGCTTTTTCGTCATTCATCTGATTATCACTGAGAGGCATAAAACTAAATTGCCGGTTGCTGAAAATGTTTCTTTAAGATGAAGTGGGAACACGCGCATCGCGTTTGTGAGGGGGTGAGGTATGTATCTACCCCCCACGTTTTATGTTCGCGGACCATAAGGGTCACCGTACACTTGACCGGCTATCGGTATTGTCTTTTACGAATACCAATTTTTTTTTCATCAGTATGATGAGTTGACGTGAAATTGAGGGTCAACGTACATTTGACTGGGTATCGGTAATATCGGTATTGTTATGTAAAGATACCAATTTATTTTTCACCAGTATGAGTAGAAGTGAAATGATCACCGTATATTTGACGTACGTAACAACCTCTGTAGCGTGGTCGGGCAGACGCCAGCTTACGGGTACGATTCCCGCTGGGACCAAATATTTGTGTGGACCACAGATATTGGTGTCTGGTCTTTAATACACGTTTCTATATGTATTATAAGTATGTAATTTACACAAGAAAAGTCGTTCTGACTTTTTTTTGAAATGAAATCAATTAGACCATCTTCACACTATAAGAAAATATGTTGTGTCCGATTAGAAATGTCTGATCAGATATTTTTTATAATGTGAATGCAACCAGGAAAATTCTTATCTTCCGCAAGTCATCGAAAGTCAGTTGATTGCCACAAGTTTTGGGTTCAATTTCATACAAACCAATGTAGGTATAGCGGACTAAAAAATCTAAGTTATCTATTTATTTTAATGCTTTTATTTCAATTTTTTCTAAAACGTATAAAGGGAGTTCCAAAATAAAGTGACACTTATTAGATCTATTGAAAAAGTTTAATATATATAAAATAATCCCGTAGTAAATTGAAATGACTGTAGTTGCATTTAAATACAAATTAATGCTCCATTTCTTTTAATTGTTTCAAAAAATAGCCGATTTCCACTATTCTCCTGCCAGTAATTTCCTCAAAGTTCGATGTATCTTCAGGAAGATGACAAATTCACAGTCAATATTATCTATGGACCTGAAAGGTAAAAATGCATATTACAAATCTCTCAATGATTATTTGATTACTATGTTGTATGTACTAATAACTATGTATGTACTGATAACTATACTAGGAATTCAGTACAGGGTGCGACTGAAATAAATTGAGCTGAGCGAGCAGGACTCTTAGTTGAAAATAAGACGTCTTACTACGGTCGCGCGCTTAGCTAAGGCCGCGCGCTCGTGAAACTGTTTTTTGGTGATTATTTCTCAATGGTACATCGGCCATGAACCATCTTCAAAACACTCCTCAGTGTCCACACTAGCACCGCAGTAAATTTGGTCAAGATACGGAGGAGTTCAGCCACCAACGAATGAATATAAATAATGAATATAAGTTGTAAAATAAATAGCTTTGACACTCACTGTAATGGAGTTTCTGAACGTAAGGCATTAGAAGTGGCTGATAATAGGTCAGCATACACAGGAGTCAGTTACGTTGGTGCACTTTGGTCTAGTAATGTTTGAGTTCTGCAATGTAAGTATGATTTGATAAATGGTTATGCCTTACGCTGTTAAATGTACAATAGACGTAGATGACACCTGCACAGGTGTCTCTGAACTCAATTTTTTCGAATTTGTTTGCTCAGCCAATGCTCGTAATCTGCAGAACAGTAAGTCTTCTAATTTTTTTTTCAGTTTATCAAACATAAGTAATTTCCAAATACCTATTCTAATCACCATAACAACCATTTTCACACTATAAGATTTTTTTCTTGTCAGACACAAGAAATCAGTTAAATTGGTGGTTGTATGAGACCGTGCACATTACAAGAAATTCTTTCTGATGTCCGATAAGACACAAGAATTCTAATCTAGAAACGTCATCTTCTCAACTATCCTTCGTGAAGGATTGGTCTTGACTCCCACTGTTCCTGGTTCCCACCGTTCCTGGCGGGTCCAGGAGCTAGGAATATTTGGTGCAATAGTTTACTAGAGTCTGGCTAACGAAAGCTGGCCCCAGAATATTGGCGGCAAATTTAAAAAATACATGCATGACAACACTAAAATCATACTATGAGAATTGGAATAACCTACTTTGATACCTGGCAATTCATTATTAAAAATATCATATATATAGACTGTATAAGAAAATTATGTTAGGGAATATATAGGTGTTGGTATTTGTAGTTGCTTTATATGGGCCAAAACAATCAACAATATATCCATCACATGCGACAATCATAAATGGCTTTAATAAATTCCTGTATTTGTGTAGAGAATAACTCTGTTTCTGGAACATATAATTTGAGCTCTTATGTATATAAATGTACGTGCCATCACATATTACAATGGCATTGCTGCCATTACCATATAGTCCGTTTGGGATCAACATGTTATGTTGTAATAATTCCTCTCGTGTCATTTGATTAATTCCCAGGTGTTCAGGAACAAAATCTTGCACTAAAACCTCCCTCACTTTATCCATTAGACATTCTAATGTGCGACGTGGTACTTCCACCAATTTTGAAATCCTCTTATCAGAATCACCAGTTCTCATCTTCAATAGCAGCGCTGCCAGACCTAGACTGCCTCTTTTTATTTGTGTTATTCTAGGTACTTCTTCAAGTAAGAGATTGAACTGTTCTTTAGTGTACCCTACCCAATATTCAAATACTCTGTTGTCCATTTCTTCTAGATTTTCAAAGTCAATAGCTGGACTAAATGTATTAACAAATGAAAACACATGTTGTATTTGGTCTGCGGTAAACGAGTCAATACTATTTTCTGACTCAAATAGTGTCTGCCATGTATTACTCCTTAAATGTTCAGCACAAACACGAGCTAAGTTTGGTACATAATAATGGTGATTGTGAAGAATAATTGCACGCAATTTATCTGATATACCATGCAATGTGGTGCTATTGCAGTTAGGGAAAACACAATGATTATTTGAGTTGGCCGCTCTTCTGTACTCAGGTAATACTATTGTATGAGTTGCCACAGGTTGAGGATTCTCTTGTGGTACTGCTGTTGATTCCTCTATAGAAGTATTACTGCTACTAGGCAATGGTCTGGTATCATCAATATGGGTCATACGGCGTACCTCTCTTTGAGTGCGTAACCAGCATGGGTGGCACACACGATCAGATGCTGTGCTATCTGAAAATAAAGAAAACTATTTTCAACACTCAGAATTAAAACTATATATGCATTTTCCTATCATATCTATTAACATTTAAATGCATAACACAGACTGCTTTTTCCAAGCATAACATTTTTTAAAGGTATTTGAGGGGACCTTACATATGAAGCTAAGATGACGATGACGATGTAATACCATTTTATTGTAAATAAAAATATAATAAAACCAACCTGTCTTGGTGCTATTCTGCTTTCTATAATATTAATCATGGACTGCTGCAGTTCAGATGGATTGTCCCTCAATACTTTATCACTTTGACGTCGTAAAATGGAACAACCACATAAAATACACACATTAGTATGGCCATGGTGGCTAGGTCCAGCTTGTGTTTCACCACTTTGATTTGCTTCTTGCTGCAAATTAACATTCACGCTGAACATAGCCAGGTCTCTACATGCTTCACATACATAGTCTTCATCAGTAATCTGAAAAACAAAATGGTATAACTCAAATTATGAATGTTTTTGGGATCACTCAATTGGTTTGAAAATGTAAATGGTATCCTTAATAAATCTTCAATACTTACGATTCGGGGATACACCCAGCTACAAATTAAAGTGGTAACTCGGGTATCAAGTTCCAAGGCTTTATATCGGCGCAGTGTATTGACGCATATATTGCAATTGATGCATAGAATACGAGTTGGCCTACCACGTCCTCCCATCTTGGCGGCAGCAAACAAGGCTTAAAGCAACGAGATCCACAGAATAGGCAAAATCGGCATCCAATATACAAACAGCACAGTCACTCAGGTAAGTATCAGTATCAGAGTCCGTAGGTATGCAGGGGTCATAAAGAGGAAAGATCAGAGTCCTTAAAGCAGTCCGGGTCACAATAAACTTTAAAAAAAAAAACGGTAAAGATGATCGAAAACACTCCACGACAAAACAGCGCAAGCGCAAATATGTACCATAAAGAGAATATAAGCGCAAACGTCTAATGTTGTCATAGACAACATTTCTTTTTTGCAATGGATATGGGGCTTTTCGAACCTTTGAACAGTGTACACATAGATATGTTTTTTATTTATATTACTTATATACATTCATTTCAGAAAGCCTGTGAGGTTGAAAAACATGCATTTAAAAATATATCAATAACTAACATTCTTCATTGATTCAGTTCTTACAATAATTTATAAAACTAAAAATAATTAGACTTTACTGCACAGTAGTTTACGACCTGTTGTTAGAATAGCTGCAAAATGGTAACATTGAATTGATACATAAGGAAACTAATTAATCAATTAAACTCATAATAATTTGTCTTTCTTTTCCTCGGCTCTTATTAGCTTAGACGATAATTTCATAAAACGTAGATATTTACTAGAATGAATTTGCTCTTAATGACATTTTAAGACGCTCAAATTTTTGTCTAATATAATTTCGCCATTGTTCTTTTCAGCATTCATGTCATGGTGATAATCAGCATTTTTTGATTTAGTACTAAACACTAAGAAAGAGTTTGGTACGGGGCCTTTCTCTGATCCTGCATGAACTATAATGTACCTTTTCCCGGTCGAAACATTTTCAATTGCACCACTAGTTGAAGGACCTTGCCATGACTTCTTAGGCTTGTAGTTTCTATGGACATAAGTCTCATCTACATAAATGATCGGCTTGCCTTCTGCACGTTTTCCTGCTATAGTTCTTAAAAATCTATGTCTCCAAGCAGATATGTCATAGCGTTCTATTAATACAGAACGCTCATTTTTATTCTTTTTAAATTGATAGCCATTGGCTAATAACAAGCGGCGCAGAGTTTCTCTGCATCCGTTAAAATCAATACTTTCTTTTAACTCCACCAACAGTGTCCTCAGTGTAGGAACTTGTTTTTTAACTATATAAAATTCGTTTATCTTGTTACGCATAGCATCTATGTCAAATTCATTATGAGTATACGTAAAACATAGGTGATGTTATTAAAATGAATTATTGGTTGACTGATGCGATATACGAATGAATATAATTAGTTTTATTCAATACATAGAGAAGCGTGGGTAACTTATTTGGAAGGATACGTAAATTATAAATCAAAATTTTATTAGGACGACTGGATAGGTAGGTGTTTAAAGTATCAAAATAATATTGTCTACTAACCTATGAAATTCAACACCACACGTAGACAATCTTGTTTTTGTTTAAACGCGGCATCACGCTGTTATTGTATTTCGTTGAACTTGCCAATCATGCAAAACAACATCTTTCGTACACCACTTTTGATAGATTTGTTCATTTTAAGCCGTAATTAGAATCACAATTTACACAAACGCATACAATTTGTAAACAGAGATACCGAACGACAACCTTGTCAAATTGACGTTGACGTTCATACAGAGTTGCTAAATAAAAAGTTCGCAAATAATTCCAGGGCCTACTTTCATTAGCCAGACTCTATCAATATTATTTTATATATATTAAACTTTTTCAATAGATCTAATACGTGTCACTTTAAATTTCTTATAATGTGAATATGGTCTTGTCATTCCCACTCATACTGAGAAAATAAAATGGTATCGACACAAAACAATGCCGATATCCGGTCAAGTGTACGGTGACCTTTATTAGCATTCCCACTCGCACTAAGAAAATAACAAATATAATTATGTGGTACGTTGATACTCACTGAGATAGATTGTTTTGGGCGATCCTGCTTTTCCGCAAACGGGATATTTTCCTTCCTTTAAGGCTTTTATTGCCCATTTTACATCAAAATGCAATAGCGAGCGAGCGCGACGAAGCAGTACGTGTCTACTCGCGGCGAGGCCCCGCGGCTGACTGAGCTCGCACGCGAGCGCTGTTTTATATAGTTAAAATAATTAACTTCTATTTAAGAGAAAACCATCTGTACTACCATATGGGATTTGATGTAAGGTTTATGAAAATATAAATTTTGCACTTGTTTTTTCTTCACAATCGCCATAAAATTGTAAAATTCTAACAAAATTACGGTTTTTTACGATATTCACGATTTTTTTCTATCGAGGCAAATCACTCTAATCGTGTTTCGAATTGTATAACAATACAAAGCATTTCTTTACCTTTACGACGGTAGGAATATCATTTCATGCATTTTAGCGTTTGATACCCAAAAACTGTTTCTAAGACACCTCCTTTACGCTTCTGGACTTACCACTTCGTCTTAACACATTTTTGAGTCTCCATTTATACTTTAACGAAATACCAACATCTGCACGTTTGGCTAACCTATTTATTTATTGTTTATAAATTTTCTAAATTGTATTTGTTTACTTATTAGACAATAAGTAAACAAATCCAATTCAGAAAATTTGTTTTGTATATATTTTATTACTAAAACAAATTTTCTTATAAGTTATTTCATTATTAAATAAGTTATTTCATTATTTCTTGTATGTCGCGGTCGCGCAAAGTTTAATAGCAAAGTTGTGAACGTAGCCTTGTCATGAAAGAAAATGAAAATTCCTAAAACTCGCAAAGAGCGAAGTACTAATTTCAACTGAAGCAATACAAAATTAGAGTTTATACAACCGCTTCCTAATTCTAGCGAAATATAACAAACAGTTAATTCAAATATATATGTAACTTACAGCTTATATGCTCTATAGTACTTCTATTATGTTCATGTTCAGCTACCTAAAAATTCCATTCGAACTTTCTGCGCTGTCTTAAATCTTATCCCCAATATATTATTATTAATTTATCTCAATGTATTAGGTTACAAAATGGTTTCACTATACCTTTTAAGTCAACATTATTAAGATTATAAATAAACCAGCTAAATATTATATTACAAATGCAGTAACTAAGCTGAACAATTGTTAATACTTGTGCGTGACTTTGAGCAACACAATGAAGTTCAACAATGTTTCTACTTTATGTTTATGGTTGCCTAAGTACTATGTTATAAGTTGCTCACGCCTCAGGCGTATATTTGCCACGTGTCAGCTATATACCTAATTGGCACTATGTTTTGCTAGTGTTCATCTATCGAATTCCTTCGCTATGCTAGTGCTATTGATAGAATAATAACATCCGTGCTTGCACCCTGATGCCCTTGTCTTCTGAATAGCTATTATGTTAAAAATTATGTTCACACACATATCGGTAGTGCAATGAAGTAGATTATTAGTGGCTTTGATGACTAAATTTATAGTCTGAACCCAAATTATAAGTGCAAATTTTAATGAAAACGAAGTTTGTTTGGCTTTTGAACTTGCCTTCTTGACATAAAAGTCCCTATTAACGTACTTGTATGCTAAGTACTATTAAGAAAGCAACAAACTGATCTTATTGTCTCTAAATTAATATACCAGAGCATTCATTTTAATAGTTCACGATTGTAATAGTTATCCCGACTAGACGTTTTCTCGGATCTAGACATTGCAAAAGCTATATTGAAATGTCTGCATTGTTGCACATATGTATATTAAAAAGTCTGGCCCCAGCTTATCGATCGTCGCGTCTAGCTTAGGACCCTCCTGCTGCACATGCAGACGTATCTCCAGTCGTATCATTTCAGTAATTTAGTGTTCAGATTTTTTTCTATATACGCACAGTTTTATTTCTTCTTCTTTCTGTTCAATTCCACTGACATGTATTTCGAAAACAACTTTTATGAGCACATATTCTGAATTTGCTTTCAACAACATTTCCACACTGTTACAGTACTGACATGAGATCATTAACTTTTCTGCTGATTTTAGATGTCAATTCTCAATTGAGTATCGTAAATTGTGACAAATAATTAAATACTGGAAACGCAAGACATTCATAAATCTTGTGTAAGTCAGCAAATAACATCATATATCGGGGACGTCGTCACTTGTATTTTTAACTACGGCTGGCCGCCTGTTTGGAATAGATACTTACTTTGTTGCTTTTAATAGGATAGTATTTATTATAAATAATTAACGGTCATTGTGTGACAACTTGATTCTATTTGCGCTCAAGTAAAATAGATTACTGAAGTGAAATACCTATCTTCGGTTCATTCGTACTGTATACTGTTCCTTTTGGCCTGTTCCCAAGTTCATGTACCGGTGCGACGTCTCCTTGATACATTTCGAAGGAAACTTTGCTATACTTCTAAAATATTTGTGAAAATCTGCGAGCTGCTAGGCACCGAGTTGAGTGGCGAGTAGATCAAATCGCTGCTAATGTTTTGCTTTCAGAGTATACCTACATTAAACACGATTGTAAATTTAAATGTAAACATAATGACGTTGTATACCTATGTGAATCCCACGCCGGCATAATGGCTGCCAACATATCGTACGCAGCGATTTTTATTCTAACCGAAGTCGTTCCCGCGACGCCACTGTATTTTGTCGTCTTTACTGTGTTGAGCTTATTGTGACAAAAGGGTTCTAGTGAAATTCTGCTGTCTCGCTTGTAACATGCCAAATATTTCGAGGGTAAACGATTTAATTTTTGATGTGATGACTGCATTCTTCTCCGTCGTGCCGAATTTCATAAACATATTTCGTGATTTGCAGTTGTTTAGGAATGTGTTAATAAGTGTGTAAATTTGTCGTGATGTTCGCATCGTCTTTAATGGAAGTCGATCACGATCGTATCAAAAGGTATCATGTTTGTCTAACAAAAATATTTATATGATTATACTATTTGTGTTGAACGCTCATTTCTCAATTATAAAATCGTTAAAGGTGATAGTTATCCCACACCCACATTAGGAGCTTTGCTATTAATATACATTTCCAAGAAATGTTATTGTGTGTATATGTAAATTGTAAACAACCCCATTGAGTCATTGCGGAAATCGATGATTTGTTTCTAATTAATGTCTTTTGTTTGTCGCAGCTGGAGATCCCTTCTGTGGTGACATTGATGGAGTTCCGCTTAGACAGCGCGGAGTACTGCCAGGCCCAACACAAATAAACCAGCGGGCGTTTCGTGCGACCAAGGGAGCAGAGCCTGCTACCGCTGAACCCATGCTGTCGGGAGCGCGTGCTGACACAACGCACCCCGCGCACTTTTCGACACACACATACCCACAGGTAACTACATTCATACGGCCACGCTCACCTTACTCTCTCCTATCCAGACGCCATATTGTGAACTAGGTGGGGTGAACCGTAGCCGGCGGTCCAACACATTGAGCTATCAGTTGTTATCTGCTCCTGACCAAGTCAAGAACGCAATACTGATAATGCTATAAAACAGTTTACCTAACGCGTTACATCACTATATGCATACGTGAGCTCGTTTAGCAGGTATTTGTCGAAATACTCAACAATAGAAGTGTTGTTCAGATGGATGGCGTAGTGTTTACAAATTGTGTTATCACCGCTGCTTATAGTATAAGAGTGCAATCTGCGGTAGTACATCACAATTGACGCACTCTGTTGGCTCTGGATCAGCGCGCAAATTCCGCTGTAGATCCAAAGAGAAGGCGTTCAGAATTTCAGACGTCCACATGACCGAAACTTCGCTTTACGCCGAACACTATTTTTAGAATCCATTTTTTATTCCACTTCAGTCGCTGGCTTTGACGTAAATACATTTAAAAAAATATATTCGTCGTAAAGCGTGCTGCCGTCTGGACTGCTGACATTAACAAATCTATTATTTTTGTTTCAGTTACCTTAAATTTGGAATCCAACGTAAAAAGGGAGCATATCATTCAGTTACCGAATTTCGCGGTAGTTAAAACTTATGATTTACGTATAATTTCTTTTAGTTCAACTCCATATTCTGAATTTTAGTTCGTGCGGCTCCGAATGCGATCAAGTGGTTGAAAACGACATCCATGCGGGTGGTTCTCATTATATAATTGGACCCTTTCTAAAAAAAAGTAAGGAAACTGTCGTGTGTTGTGTGGAAATAGAGTGACAGTTTGTCTGTTAGACTGTGACGGACCGTGACATCTTTCTCTGACGCGTGTGGTGTGAGTTGACCACCTCGGCGCGGTATTGTCGAGCGAGACAAGTGAGTGCTGACGGCGAGTGTGACAAAGAGAAAAGCGAACTCGATCACCATGAAGCAGAAGGACATCAGGCCGGCGCCCTCGCTAATCGAGTACAAGACCATGCGGTTCCTCATCACGGACCGCCCGTCCGACATCACCATCCAAGCTTATTTACAGGTAAAACATTGTTTTATTGGACATATGGATCACTAATTTAAAGCTTTGTAGAAAGATGTTAAACATGACAGTTATAGTCGCCTCCAGGTTTCGTTTTAGTATGTTCTAAAGCCGAACCAATTCTAGTTTATGAATTGTTTTTTTTTAAATATTTCTTATATTATCAAGATAGAAAAATGAGTCGTGTTACCGTGGCCTATGATTACTGGCCACAACCAGATGCATCATAGGCGTGTTGCCATCTTAGAGGGGTAGGGTAGGGAAAGGAGAGGTAAGAAAAGTAGGGAGGTAAGGCGTCTGGCACGATGCACAGAGGCTGGTCCTGTAAAGCATTACTTCACTCCTATTTGCATTGCTTAGGTAATTTACTTCAACACACTTTCTTACTAGAACTCTGGTATCATGTTTGCTACTGGAATTCCTTTTGTAACCTTTTATAATTACGGCTTAGCGATAATACTAATTGCTTTTCAGTTTTAAAGTTCAAGTAGGTACGTGAGCACTTGACCGATTATATTTACCGTTAGAGTAATAGATATCGTGAGCATATTATAATAACGAATGTTATTCAGAGTTAATAGATGTGTTTAAAGTTAATACTAGGCGCAGTTCCCTGTTATCCGTAACACAACAATATAACAACCTAGAAATTAACTTGGTTGTTTGATGTCACTTACTCATGACGTAAGTTGGTAAAAGTTGGCCATTTGGCGAATTAGTCTTTACGAAGTAGTCCTTTTACAAATGAGGCATTACTATTAAGTCCTTTTCAGAAGTAGCTTTTTCGCGAATAAATACTTTCGAGACCTAGCCCATTCGGGATTTGGCCCTTTTGAGATTCGGGGTGCCATTTTGCGAACTACGCATTATACGACTAAATTGCATTGTCGCGATCTAGTTGGCCCATTCGTCCTGGGCAAATGATGGCTTTGGTAGAGCCACTGTTAGTTATACTTTATGGTGTTGAGTGAGTGGAGGATCCACTCACTCAACATACATAACATAACATAACATAAACTCACGCCTATATCCCCGAAGGGGTAGGCAGAGGTGCTAGCACCCACGTTTCGCCAGTTTATGTTTTAGGTCCCAATGTAATAGGTGGCGAGCCTATTGCCATTAACCGGGCACTTGTAAACCTGCGATAAATACACACATAACTTCGAAAAGCATCGAAAAGTCATTGGTGTGTGCCATGGTAATACCTGGGATCGAACCCGAGACCTTCGTCTCAGCAGTCCTTTACCCATACCACTAGGCTACCGCGGACAGACGCTCTATTCCACTTTAATCCACTAAACAAATCCATCGATGGATCACTCAACACCTTGTTTTAATTTCCGTAGGGGAGCAGTTCTTCTTCACCAGAGACAAGCTCTGGTGAAGAAAAACTGCTCCCCTGCCGAACCAAACGATAGCACCCCCTAACCATCAGTTAAGAAAATACTAATAATACAGACGGTTGTTTATTTTTTCTCGTGGTTGTCATTCCGTCCGGAAATTTATTTTGTTTCTGTATCTAAGGCAACCTGTTCTAGCTGTAATATTTGGTACAAAAACATCGTGGTTTAATTTTCTCAAGCCTTCATCGTGTCCGGGGTAAGAAGGTGGTATACCTTAGTCTGCGCAAACGAGGACTTATTGCCGTGAATAATAAGTCTGAATCGTGGCAAAATATCTATACACCGACTTACCATCGATTCAATTTAACCGGTCGCGTCTGCGATAAGACTATTGATCTTTTTTTCTATTTCTAGGGACAGTTAGTCTCTTGACTACGCAAGCCTTCAATCTGCTGAATCCTAGTAACTTGCCTGTTTTATTAAGCATTTGTTTGATATTTGAACAGGAGCTTCGGAAGCACAATGTGTGCACGGTGGTGCGCGTATGCGAACCGAGCTACGATACGGCGCCGCTGAAGGCGGAGGACATCGAGGTGCACGATCTCGCTTACGACGACGGCACTTTCCCGCCGACCAACGTCGTCGATGAGTGGTTCGAGATCCTGCGCGACAAGTAAGTATTCCTTAATACAATTTATGTTTACTTCGCAATTACGGTATTAGCTAGGGTAACCAACTATTATTTGCCTTCAAGGGACATTCATCATGACACGTAAAAATAAGGGATTTCTCATTTTTACCAGAAACAAAAAGTGTGAAAACAAGTATTTTGTTTCGTATGCCTAAGGTCTTCTTATGTTTTCTATGGTATCGTTTTTTTGATTTAAAATCAACGTGATGTCCTACAAATTAACGCATTTTTTAAATAAATTAAACCATTGACAAATTGAACCCGTGACCGTGACGTGTACTAGTGGAAATATTCTATCACAAGTACCAGTCTTGTCTTTTGAATTGCTATAAGAGAGACGTGGTAAGTCTCTTGGATGTTGAGTTTTTAGATTTAATTTTATAGAAGTTCACTCAAGTTCACTCATGAAATTATTAATGTTGCTGTTTATTAAAAAAAAATGTGTCTGCTATTGAACATAATTTTATTTACCTAAAGTACATTTTTTTTCTTAGATAATTGACACTATATGCGAGCCTCGCTTTAGCTTGCACTTCTGTTCCTGCACACACTTGACTAAATTATTGAATGAAACGACGCGACGTCGCCAAATAACTGTTACGTAACATATCAATTACTTTGAGTCATACATCTTCATCGGTTTGTAAATGATATCTTCGAAACGGGTTTTCCTGTTGCCATCAAGTCTAAAAATACACAACGTGACGAATAGATGCGGAATTGAAATATATACTCACGCCTGCATATTCCTGGGATGGGTAGGCAGAAATATATTCGCAACTACGTTATTCCCTCCCCAGTAATAGGTTTGCCTATGACCGTAAACGAGGTATTTGGCGCGAGTACATAAATAAGAGCTCTGTATCCGAATCCAGCGAATTAAGATCGGGACTAGATGACGGCCAGTCTTCAACTCTGATGGAGTCCGAAACGTTCGTTTCCAACCAAGACTCCGTAGACCGAGCTTTTATGACCCGGCGCCGAGTTTTGCTGGAAGGACCATTCTTGGTTATTGAACATGGTGTTGTTAAGGGGCTTACTACCTTCTCAAGAATCTCTATACACTACACTATATACACTTGTGCCGATGTTTTGATACCTTTTTCACAAAAGTATGGTCACTCTTTCATAGCTAACACCCCACCAAACCATCACTGAAGTCGGATAATGCCCACGTTGCACTCTGTCGACTAATTGGGAAGCTTCCTTAGAGCTGTCAGCATAAGTACGAATGCTAAATTGTAAAAAAATCCTCATCCTTAAACAAACTTTTTCTGCGTCGATAATACCACCCTATTCTTTTTTAAATTATCAGTTAAAAATTACCATTACGTATCTTATAGGCTGCAAGTCCTAAGTCATCTCTTAAAATACGCGACATGGTACTAGGTGCTATCTTCATCTCCCAAGATAAAATCTTTTGCTTTCGGACAGGATTTATTCGAATTATTTCCCTTGCTTTGACCACCTTTTTCGTACGAAAACTACGTGGACGGCCAGATCTTTTTCCGTCACAAACAGAGGAGGTCTCATTGTACCTATTAATAGCCTGGTACACAAACATTTTTAAAAATTGCATTTGGCTCCATACCTACTTTGTGTAATGCAATCACAGCGATTCAGTTGTCTTTATCTCCCCACTCCATTTTAATATTGCAAAAACTGTATAATGTATTGGCGCCAAAATGAGAAAACAATGAACAATCATTTAAAAATGACAGATTCCAAATTCAAATGTAATATTTTGTTTATTTTTAATTGTAACAGTATTTATGGCCGGACTAAGTAGACTATGTTTCATAATTAACGAATTAGTGACCCGGCTTGTAAAATTGATATATTGTAAATCTTTGCGACTCTGTTATCCTTTGATTAATCTGTTGTTGCCTGTCACTCCGCTTGCATGAAATACTCATTCCCGCGACCCACAAGCCCTATTCCAGGTATATTGCCTATTTGCTAGTCCAGACAAATTTATCTATGCCAAATTTCTTCCGATCCATCCTGCTTTTTTTGCCTGCAAGAGTGAAGTATCCATCCTGACAATCCTTCATATTTATAATATTAATAGGATTATTCCCCTATTACTGTTTGCTACCTAATCCCTATACAATACGCATTATAATACCAATACATAAATTCAGCTTGTATAGATCGCATTATATCAAATATCTAAACAAACGTTGATATGTTACGTAAGCTGTTATCAGATTGGAATATCATGTTACAGTTATTATACAATTATAATAATTAAAATGTAACTGATCGATGTCAAATAACTATTTAGAAGTCAATGAACCCACATCTGTAGTCAGCGACAAAACTTGCTGAACTATAATAAATATATCTATCTTTACATTGAAATCCTTCAAAATATAAATGGATGCTCAAAGATAATGTTTTGTAGGTATTTTACTATTTTTATAAATGCGAAAGTTTGGATCAAGGGATTGATGTTTGTTACTCAACCACGCCTGAACGGTTACACGGATCTGGATAAAATTTAACACAGAAGTTGTTATAGAGTGGCATATTACATTGGCCATAGCAGTTTTCGAGAAAAGATTACCACGCGGGTGGAACCTCAGGGAGCAGCTAGTTATTTTATAAGAGGTTAATTGCAACGTGTCAAGCTGCTTCTGTCTCTGACTGTACCATTGTTGATTCTTATTATTTACTGAATCTGAGAATGATATTAAAACTTCAGGGTGTGCGTCATCTCTTAATCCATTACCTTTATTTTTTAGGGCGCAGAACAAGCCTGAATCGGCAGTGGCGGTCCATTGCGTGGCCGGTCTCGGTCGGGCGCCCGTCATGGTCGCCATAGCGCTTATCGAGCTCGGCATGAAGTATGAGGAAGCCGTCGAAACTATTCGAGAGTGAGTAACTAATACTCATAGTTTAATTTATATTAGGGAACATCAGTTGTTTTTAATATCTTTTTTATTTTCAATTTCCGCACGGCAAACATAATTATCATACCAAAAATATAAGGTGTTTTTTAATAGTCCATCAATTGACTATTGCATGGTAAGAAGCTAGGGTGAAGTCCAAAAGATACGTGGCACCATTCCAGATGCTATCGATTCTAAAATGGTGATCCCTGCCTTGAAGGCCTAAACAGATGCTTTTTCAAGTCACTGACAGCACTGTTCTTGAATGGCAGAGAGAGAATTTGCAGAGAAATTAAATTATAACGAAGTTTACATGTCAAAATGCAATGTTATCACTTAGAATTATCCCTGCACACATTCTATGTAAATGCCCACTTCTGTAAATTGTTTCATGCTAGTTTTGAAAACGTGTAGCAAATTAGTGATAAAAATATCAGTATCAAAACTAGTACCTATGTGCGTGCATCAACAAGTAAACTTACAAACTGCCTTATGATTAAATACCTTGGATAGGACGAGTTGATAGCACGGATATTGCGCATCTGCATAATTAACATTTAATTAAGCTAACCGTAAAGGTAAACAAACAATAGCTGGGAACACATTAGTCGCCAGCACTATGTGCTTGGATAATTAATGAATGTATGGATACAGGATGCTTTCAAATTACGTGAGAAGTGTGCAAATGATTCGTCAGTCGCATGATACGTTTTAGTTTGTTAATAATATTTTGTGAGATGAAAAATAAAATAAAAAAGTTGGGTTTCACCAGTGAAAATTCGTTAAATTAAACGAAGTTTTCACGTTTCATTCAAAGAAATTCATTGCATAAAATTTGGTAAAGCAAGTTCCCCTTAATCACAGTTCCTATCGTTGGTGAATTCTAGCGTGACTTTGGGTTGGTTCTTGTGATAATATAATTAACAATATAGTATGTTGTCTCGCAAAAGATATTGTATATGTATATATAATAATATGCTACGAATATATAACCAATGTGAGAAAAGCCCTTAAATGTGTTGATACTCCCTTCGTTAGTTTTAATTTTAGGAAGCTGTGTTTTCAAAAATACATGTTATTACCTATATCTCCTTTCTATTTCAAAGTTTTCCGGCAGATATTAATTTAAAGAATCAACTTTCATGTGTTTAAAATAAGAATAATACAAATGTTTTTATAACTTGCAGTCAACGTCGCGGTGCGATAAACGCTAAGCAACTCGTTTATTTGGAGAAGTACCGACCGAAGTCGCGGCTGAAGAAGAACGGGCATAAGAGCAACAACTGCTGCGTGCAGTAGCGGCCGCGCGTCGAGGAGCCGTCCTGCGCTCAAACAGCGAATGTAGCTCTGCTTTCACACACACACTGACACACGGGAGCATAGAAATCAACCAATTATCTCTTTTAATTATTTTAGTGCCCATGTCGACTCTTTTTAACGACAGTTTCCTTTCATTTCTCTCGTTTAGTTCGTCGTAACCGAATTCTGCCTTAAGCTTCGATAGCTGGAATTAGCACATTCCTTTTGTGTTCACCGTGACATGACTGAGAATTTGGTTATGAGATCCGACCCTTTATTCTACGACGTGTTTATCTCGGGTTTACTAAGAAATTTAATTGAGAACTTTATTATAAGCCACTGTTGGAATGTTGAAACGTAAAGGTGTAACAAACAACCCTCGTGCTGTATTGTGTATTATTAGTATTATGTATTTTGTTAATAGAAGCGAGCCACGATTTGTGTTCATAATTGAAACCGTTACTTATACATATATACCTTTATTGAATCATAATAAATTTCTATATCCATAATAAATATGCAAACAAGTCAATGTCTCTGTTAGATTATTCTTCCGTTTATATTGTCGTTGTGTGGTGAAATCATGTTTTCCTATTATTTTTTCTTTGTAGACTTATATTATCTATCTAATAATAATAATTTGAGACATAATAGAGAAATCTTTATGGTTTTGTGTTTCTTAAGACAATTTGACATGAAATTATTGTAAATGTTGCTATAATTAGCAATTGTGAGGAAAGAAAAGTTAAATGCTGTCCACTAGACCTGTGTTACCTCTAGCATTCAGCCTTGACTAATTATCACGAAAATTAAGAAATCCTGATTAATGCAATAATAACATGACTCACTGAAAAAGTTACAATGAAGAAAATAGCTCTTTGATATTATTTTTCTATTTCTAATTTTATGAAGATTATTATCGAATTATATGAAACAAGTGTAACTACAAGAACTCACATTCTTAAATAAAAGTATTTATAAGCAAATTGATATTTTATTTCAGAGTATATCCGTTTACAAAATTAGCTTAAACATATCTATAATCTAGCTGAGGTAGAAATGTGGCTTATTCGAGTTGACAATATTATTAACCATATTGTTACTTTAGATTCAATCGACTTAGAAATATAATTTATTGGAGTTGACAATATAATCTACAACATTATAAGATGCAAAATCACTAGATTACTACTACTTCAAGGCAAACGTGATTCACCGTAGACCACATCATCATTTACCACCAGGTGAGACAGAGGTCAAACGTGACCCTATCAATAATTAAAAAATGAAGTTACTAATCAAATTGTACTCCAAAAATGGTAGTAAGTGGGAAGTAGAATTACTAGGAGGGCCAAATATTATATATTATAATCACTTACAATTATCAAAAAAGGCGATAGCACGGTGGCGTACGTAACGGACTGCTGAGACGAGGTCCCGAGTTCGATCCCCAGTCACCCTGGGTACACACCTCTGACTTTTCGTAGTTGTGTTCATTCACAAATGTTAATTATCGCTCACTTAATAATGTGCCCGGTAGATGGCAATAGGCTCGCCCCCTATTACATTGGAACCTTAAGATAACTGGCGAATCTTGGGTGTGTAATACACCTCTGCCTACCCCTTCGGGGATACAGGCGTGAAGTTATGTGTTATGTTACAATTATCATCAATTAACTATATATTATATGACGTTTGAAAGTTTTTTCGATATCGTTTTTTTGTATTTTGCGACAAGTTTTTGTTTTTTGCAAATAAAACCGTATACGGCAGCCATTTAAATAAAAACGGCATACGGCAGCTATTTAAATAAAAACGGCATACGGCAGCCATTTAAATAAAAACGGCATACGGCAGCTGTCTGATCTGGTTTTCATGATTTCAGCGTTAACAATACTTCTATGCTATAAAAATGAATGTATGCATTAATTTTTACAGCATACTAGGCTTCTCGTATGTAAAAATCTTTGATACGAAATCTTGAAATTATGTACATATTAAAATATGTAAATATATATCGCTAATATCGGCTTGCGTATGTATATTTGGTTTAATTTGTATATAATATTTTACGTAATTAACACAATTGGACCCATAACGTAAAAATAAATAATCTTATATTGATTATGAAACATGTCAGTTGTTGTTATATATCTAGCGGTTATGTATATGCAATCACAAACATACTTCTAGCAATCAATGTGCAACATTAAAAACGAAAATATTACGTGCACACATTAACAACATTTTAAGACAGATTAAAGTATAACTTACATTAGATTTGTATTGTACTATAATCAGTTTGTATTGTTACTGGCTCAACAAGATCTTATGTTATAGATGTGATGATTCCGTCTCCAGAAGATTGTGAATTCTTACTTCTTAGAAGGTACATATTTGTGTACTTTCCCACCATATCTGGCAATGAACGCTTTGATATCGAACTTCCGTTTGCACCCGTCGTAGTTCATGTATCGAATTTTACCGAATACTGATCGTTCTGCCCAGCCTTGGTCATGAATACCACAAACTGACCACATACAACCTGTAAGATAAGAGACATATTAACAAAATAGCATCGCCACACGATTCGACCCGCGTAATTCATAATCCCCTGAGAATATTGGAACAAAAAGTAGCCTGCTACTCCCTGGTAATAGTGTAGCTTCTATGTTATTATTTTTTTAAATATGTCCTGCAGTATTTGAAATATGAAATGCTATGAAACTCTCGTCACATTTCAAACAACAAAAAAAAGCAATCAAAATCGGTTTATCCATCCATTAGGGAGCTACGATGCCATAGGCAGATACACGCACAAAGACTTCAAACTTATAACAACCCGTCGTTTTTGCGTCAGGGCTTAACAAGCATACAAAATTACATTATTTTACTTAACATTGGTATTTTTACATGCAGTGATAACGTAAAGGATCCTTCGAATAAGTCATACAGTCGCTATCGGGCTAGTGATACTTGCCTATTTTTTGTTTTGTAATGAAGCGAATACATTTTTGAGACAGCTATTTCGTCGTGCTCTCGGCAATATAGTAATATTGCCGAGAGCACGACGAAATAGCTGTCTCAAAAATGTAACGCTACTTTTAACCGAATAACGGCACCATATGGTGTCTCCAACATCAGACCTATGAGCGTTAGAGGCAGCATATACACCCACCTGCCCCCGACTGGTCGTTATTATTGACTTTGTTGGGTCACGCCTTGGTCGGTTGTAGGAATACGCCAGAAAATGTCTATCACTGAAGCATTGAATCCGCCTATAGGGTGAATGCCAAAAGACCTTCGTGATCAAGCCAAGCTCATCTGTGTGCCGGTACATCCGCTGATTGACGGACGAGGCTCTGACAACGGTTTTTACTCTCGGGGTTAGGCAGACAGACGGCAGTCGAGCCCATAAAAGCCGTATAAGTCAAACCAAAAGCAGAAAGAATAAGCGGAATCCGGACGCTAAGATAATGATGATGATTGAAACCATACCATCGTATTTTTCCCACTATGCCACCTGCTCTAATTAGGAGACAAGCGGTAAATCCGAGTTAACCAACATGTAGATCAATCGCATAAATCACGTAATATATATTACGACCTCTGTTGCGTAGCGGTAGAACGCTCGACTGCTATGTTCGCGGGTTCGATTCCCGCTCAGGGCAAATATTTGTGTGCATGAATATGAATATTTGCATTGGCCTGGATGTTTCTATGTATAATATGTATTTACAAAAAAAACTAAGTGTATATATTCGCATTCTAGAATCCATAACACGGCTAGTTAAGCTAAGCTTACTTAGGGTCTAGATAGCGCGGTGTAGAATATTATTATTTCCTTTATTACATTTTAAATACATATGAATTATATTTTTGAATATATTCTATTTAAAAAAAAAACAAATATATTTAAAAATATAAAAAATAGTGGCCCACCGGCATCGGGTACAGGGATCAAGCTACCGGTGGTTACGGCTCCAGAGAGAGGAATCTCCTCACAATACGTGCCGTGTCGAGGAGCACTGCCTTTTCTGCATCAAGCCCTTCACCCAACTGCCTAACGCGAGCCTCTGGAGATGTTGTTCGAGGCTCTTGGCAATCGGTCCGTGAACCGATACAACTATCGGAACAATAATCGCCGAATCCACACTCCACATGTCGACAACCTCGTGAGCCAAATCCAAATATTTTATTTGTTTTTCTTTTTCGGCTTTCACAAGATTCTCGTCATGTGGAATGGTGATATCGATAATTATGGCGCGGCGCTCTGACCGATCTATCAACACAATATCAGGTTTATTAGCTACAATAGTCCTATCAGTGATGATAGATCGATCCCAGTACAACGTGATGTGCCCATTTTCGAGAACTGCGTCGGGCACATTCTAACAGTACGGTACCTCTGATTCCACAAGGTTGTACTTTAGAGAAAGCTGTTGATGAACAATCCTGGTTATTTGATTGTCTAAGCAAATACTCGCCGTTGGCAAGACGAGAACAACCAGAAATTATATGCCTAAGGGATTCTCCGGGACGGTGGTACGCCCGACATATGTCAACCGTACCATCCTTTAGAATATACTTCCGATAGTTATTCGTCATCATAACTTCGTCCATAATTGCAAAAACAAAACCTTCGGTTTCCCCAAATAGGTCACCGAAGCGTAGCCAATACACAGATGCTGGTAAGTCTATATCAGGCCCATGAAGAGCCCGATAGAAACAACCATGCAACTCCTTGCTCTTCCATACATCCATACGGTCATTAGTACTTAATACCTACTACAGGTTTGCGTCAGTTCTCTTTAGCCAAAGCTAGCGGGGTAAGTCCGTTATCCACCCCTACCACATCACGATGCATATCAGCTTCATTGTGTAGGAAGTATTCCCTGAGATGCACACCTTACGGTTATGGAGGGATTTGGCATTTAAAAAGCCACGGTCGTATTTCCACGGTATGTACGACCTCATCACAGATGATCGCGGATGATGCATTCGGTATGCAGTAAGAAGCGTACGTAGTCTCCTATCCAGGGTGTCTAATTCGGACTGAGTCCACCTGCGTATGCCGAAGGAGTACATTAAAACCGGCATGACCCAACCGTTATAGGCGTGCACCTTATTACCGCCTGACAAAAGACTTTTGAGAACTTTCAAGCGGCCAAAGAAACGCTCCCGTAACGATTGCTTCATGCTAGCTTCTGTAATGCGTAACGCCTGCGACGTACCCAGGTATGTATAGGTATTATTATTATTGTAGTTAACTTACCCACATAACCATTGGGATCCCGCCCATCAATACTGAAGTGATCATTAAGATAAATAGCATACTTCAGCGCATCTTCTGGCGAAGGTGTCCACTCCAAGATTTTCTTAGCCCAATACATTCGTAAGAAGCCGTGCATTTTTCCTTCCTTTATGAGTTGTATTTGAGCCGAGTTCCAGAGGTCGTCATGAGTTTCGGCTTTAGCGAGCTGCTCACGTGTGTATATGTGGGTCCTTTTGTCGTTTCTAGTTAAAAAATAATATTGTTACTATCGTATGTGCAGTTCTCGTAACTACTAAATATTTAGTAATATCTCATAAATATATTTAATCTTGCAACTGGAATCTGCGTATAAAGTAGAACGGGGCGGCTCCATGTATTTATTAGTTCAATGGCTCATCAAGAACAACGCGTGATTGGTGTAAAAGGACACGCTATCGATAAATCGATCGATAGGCTTTCAACATACATTTACTCGTCACTCGTTGACCTTAAACTGCACCTAGGCAATAGAATATACAAAAGTATATAAGTAAGTATATATATATGTAAAGTAAGTAATATATAAAAGTAAAAAGATATACGAATTTACCACTGATTCTTACCGAACTCGATAGTTAAATCCCTTGTGGGCCGTGGTCCCGGATAAAATCACTAACTAGGACGGTTGCCAGCTTGGCAATCAACCCAAACTTATGCGTAGCGAGATTTGCCTATCCAGCAATAGGTCAACGTGACCGGTCGACTTTTTCCATTGATTTGGTTATTCGGTGATTATTCCTCGATGGTAAGACCGATCTGGACTATCATTTGTTTGAAATGCAACTTTGAAACCAAAGACGCTTCGCTCGCCTTCGGCTCGCTACGCTTAAAAATATTTTCAGTCTGAAGGCATCGGAAGTATGTTTACCTAATTTCGATCATTAGTTTTCGCGCTCGTAATACTTAATAATTGTTTACCGTGTGTGTTGATTGATTATCTACAATAGTTAAGACTTTCGGAACAGTCAGATACAATAAATAAATAAAAAAATAAATAAAGTGGCGCTGAACGTGTTAAGTCGCGCTAAATTGTGTTTTGGTCAATATGGGGTATATAATTATCATCGTTAGATACTAGCCTATAAAATATGATGTGCCTGTGTGCTATACGTGTACAAGTTCGTGATATAGTTTTTTTTTAGTTTTGTTTGAATATTTTATGGAATTAATAAAAGGAAAATTTTGTTTAATTCGACTACCTGTATATGTTACGTTGGGACCTAAACATAACTGGCGAATCGTGGGTGTGTAATACACCTCTGCCTACCCCTTCGTGGATACAGGCGTGAAGTTATGTTATGTATATGTTACATTAAGATTTTAGTCTGTTAACAATATTACTTCAGTTTGCAATCTGATTAGTCTTTTTATAATATTCAGACGTCAGCTCTAAAAAATGTCATCAGCCTCGATATGATATTGAGAGCCACTAGGTGTCGCATTCCCGCATCCGCAAAATAGCGAACGAGTTCAGTCTTTTAACTGGGTGACATTCAGCACAGATTTCATATCTTTGCTCGAAGTTTAGCTGCGGGAGACATCCAAGGCGTGTTGCCGCCTCCTCGAAACTTCTACCAACGAGGGTATAACTACGAAGTATAAATATTAAATATATCACGCACATTATCAACTTACCTATGATCATCTAATGTTTTCTGTGCCCATGCACTAGCTCCCTTTATGCTGTCATAATTTTCGCAGTAGAAGCAGAAGTTGTCGGCCAGTTCACGACGCACGATTGCCTCTTCAAGGAACGCGTTCACACTCTCGGTGTACTTTTTCTTGTATTCTTGAACGCATAATGCTACCCTCTGGACTGAGATTTGCCCTGAAATTATAAAACTTGACTTAACTATCCATCAAAATTTTGGTTCTGAAATGTGGATAAATATACTAAAACATGTTTTTTTAATAGACTAGATATTTATGTAATCCAAAAACAATTACTCTGAGGTGAACCTTGCATCTATTGTGTTTTTGAAAGAGAAGAACAAAATATATTACCAAAATGGAACCATGGTGATAAATTGCTGAGTGCATCTTTTGTAGGATCATTTCGTTTAGTCGCAAACACTTTTAGTCTGACATCAATGAAGCTCTTTAGCATTTTGAGGGCTTCATCGTAACCAGGACGGGCCCAGGACACCGGGCCAACATTCTTATCTGCTTCCCTGGATTCTATTGCATCATCCCAATCTATAGGCTGCAATTGTAAACATTTATTTTTTTGAGCATAAAACCAATAAATATAGTTATATAAATTATTTATTTATTGGTCTATGGTTTGAGTTTGGGCCATCAAGTCAGGCCTTCTAAGAGGATGGCTGTGCAACACAACTTTTATTCTTAAAGTGAAAACTTCTTTACGCGCGTTGTGTACTTTTTGGGTGAGTAAAAATCATGAAACTCGCGTCATCGTCACTGAACGCTTTCCATATTCAAAAATATGATGTGAAAACTTATTTATGTATAACAACGAACGTCATCTTTGTTACAACAAAGCTACAGCTGATGAACTTGTTTGGAACCTTCACATAATTATTTTGTTCTGACCTTGATGAAGTTTCGAACAAATTCATAATGAACAACAGATGGCTTTCCTGAGGATTCATAAAATACACACGTAATTGTTCAAGTTTTCACTTCTGTTGGCACTCCTGGAGTGCCACTATTTTAATATAAAATTCACATTTTTGTAAACAATTGCTTGTTACTATAAGTTGAATAAAGGTTCAAAATTAGTTTGAGTTAGTAAAACATAATTCAATGAAGAACACTCATAATTATGGAGTTCTTGTTAACCTGTCCAGTTTTATATTTATGAAATATCTGATGGTTTATTGTCCTGTACCTCGACAACATACTGGGTGGCATGAATCAGGATTAGTCTAAATAATGGTGCTTCTGGACAACTCGGATTTATTGATTGAGTACTTGAATGTATTGTCATATCAAGGGTAACCTAGAGCTGTCCAGATTGGGCATTTCCTAGAATTCCTTGCTTTAACCTACTTAATGGTTACTTTAATTCGTTTTTAAAATATTTTAAGTAATATGGACATATTACTGCAACTGGAAGTTGACAGCGTATTTTATTTTGCTACTGTATTATAAGGCTATTTGTGGCTCAAGATTAATCCTCTGAGCTTAATCTTGTAAGTTCGTAAGTTCTGTTACAAGTACACATTAACCATAAGAACACCGTAAATATATAACAATCAGCTTACTTATTTTTGGTGGCAACTATCACTACTGAGATGTTTTTTCTCGAGTCTCGATTATTCAGCTCTCAGTTATACGGATTCGCGATTATCCGGACTACCAACTGTGATTTATTATATTAAATACAAGTACTTACAAGTCGAATTTAGTCCATTTGCTGAACGATAGTATTGTTAAGTTTTGCTTTAATAGTCTATACTCTACTACTAATATTATAAACGCGAAAGTTTGTGAGGATGTATGAATGTTTGTCACTCTTTCAAGGAAAAAACCGCTAAGCGGATCTGGCTGAACTTTGGTCCAAACAATAATAACACATAGGCTACATTTTCTCCCGGGAATAGGTTCCCATGGGTTGCGGGAACGGGGTCAGAATTCCACGCGGGCGGAGCCACGGGGAGCAGCTAGTACAGAATAAATGGTTTTGACTTTATCTCCTGATTTGGCTTATGTTGACGCGACTGCCGTCTGATCACCCAAACCTGGGAGGTGAGCCTGCCCTCACCGATTATCCGGTAGGTGTTCCAGGCAGCAGGTGAGGTGGGCTTGGGCCCTCAAGATGTTGGTGGTGACCCAGTTGTGTTTATGTATGTATGTAATTTTATAGGATTTACTATGCTAACCAAGCCATTTTCTCACATTGGTACAAAATTGAAAGTTAAAAATCCAAAGTTATTACTTCTCTTAGGTCTATACAGGAACAGTGTCGAATTTGGACCACATTTGCAATATCACACTTTTGAATAAGGTTAAGTGGTGTAATTTGCGACATTTAAAATGTGGTATTTCAAATGACGACAATTGAAGACGGACGGATGATCCACCCAAGAAGATTGCAAGCCACTTCATGCAAAAATGAAAAAATGTGGTAACACTATTATAATATAAATAATTTGGTTAAATAAATTCGACTTGTAAGTATTTATTATAATTACTGTTCTTGCACATACATAATATGAACAAAACTCGCTTTTCTTCAGACATTCCATTTTCTGAATTTTCAATTATCCAACAACAACAATAAGTCCGGTTAATCGAGTTTCCATTGTATATACATGTCATTGTACTAACATCTGGTTCAAATTTGCTTGTGTATGGATGCTTGATGACAGGAGGAAATTCTGTCAAGTATTCCTCCAGTTTTGAGTTGATTTTGTTTCTGATTGTTCTTGCTGAATATTCCTGTTTCTCAGAGGCCACCCAGCACGGGACTATGTTGTGGGCATCCACCTGTAAGTTATATTAGAAGGTAAATGAGACATGTACAACTTATTTACTATATATGTATGCAGAAAATCAATGAAATACAGTGACTCTATAGCTATAATATACTTTTCTCCAACTACAAGTAACATATATGTCAAAGATGTCTTCGAGGCACAGATGAGTTTCAATGTGTGAATAATGGTCACCAATCCTGACACTGACCAGGCTTTGACATGTGAACGACGACATGTGTTTGACGAAAATACTCAGTTGCCACTTGGCCATGAACCCCTCAATATACAGTAATACCCTGACTTACGCTACTCCGTGTTACGCAAATTCGGAGATATGTGGGTTTTTATCACGCGATTTATTTTACCCAGTTAAATTGGAAAATCAAATAACAATTTTGAATGTAACAAGCCTTTTATCCAGAAATATATAAATTGTTATCTTATATTTTATTAAATGTTTTAGTCCCAATTAAATATAGATTATATGAGATCCGATTCTCAGCACTCCATGGATTCACCGTGCGGTCGCCGGGTCCATAGCGTGGTACAGAGAGGAACACCATGACGGCGACTGGGACTTGCGACCCAGATGTAGGTTTAGGGTGGCCACCTTGTGATGCATCAGCGCTCACCTCCACCGTCAGTAGTGTTCCCCCCCCTACCTATCCAAATTTGGTAAGATCCTAACAATGCCGCTTTTGATATACGTTTTAATAAAGAGCTTACTGAAGCTCTTGGCAATCCGAGGTCTTTAAGTAAGTTGTTCAGGGATTTAGCTGGAATTCCCCTTGCTCCTACTTCTACGGCATAGAGTTTAACCACGTAGCCGTTTTTGGTTAACTCGTTAGTCAAATCAAAGTATTTGTTTGTCTTTATAGCGTGGTCTTTAGGTATATTAGTTTCCCACGGTACTGTGAGTTCTACAAGCACTGCACGCTTATGCGATCGTGAAAAAAGGAATATGTCGGGTCTGGATGATGAGGCACAGACATCCTCCGGTATCCTATAGTGCTTCTCATACGTGTCTACGAGTATTGTCCAGTCAACGGCAGCTATCAAAATTGAATAAGGCTTTTGAAGTGATTTCTTTGAGCAGCCTTCCTTTACAAACGCAATGTCATTTCTTTGGTTTGTGGTTAATCCTTTTTTCGCTCTAGCTACCGCCAAACTTACAGCCTCACGTATGATTTCTAATACCTTATCATGACGGCGCGAGTAATGACCCCGGTCTAATAGCGTTTTACAACCCACTAGTAGGTGCCTAGCCGTACCAGTTGCTTCACCACATGAGTTACATGTTTTATCTGTGGCTTTTCCCCATCTGACCAGATTGCTTTGGTCGGGGAGGGTCAACTGGAATGCATTCAGGTAAAATTTAAGTAAGGCCGGTGACCAGTTGTATATTATGGTACGCCATTTTAAGGCTATGGGAATACAAAATTCACCTAGAGTCAACCATTCGTTTTGCATTTCTAGGTTCATTGCGTGCACCTTACACGGTAATTGCTCAGTCCCACATACCGCGTAGTCCAGGGTATCGCTGTAATTAAATGTTTGGAATTTGAGATGGATCTACAATCTACTTCCACAGCTCATTAAGAGGTAGGCATGGGTATATTTGTCACCAAGATCTATGTTATATTATCTAAAATCTAAAAATCTCAACAACCATTTGAAAGTGATATATTTTATCAGTTGAAAAATGACACATTCAGTTTCTCATGAAGAAAGATTTTATATAAACTGTTAGTATAATAGTGGGGTAGTACTAGGAAAAAAGATCCTAACATAGAAACAGAAGGTGTTTCAGCAGTTAGGTTAGAAACTTGAAAAAAAAATGTAATATTTCTTCTGAACGTAACCCTCTTTCTAACCTGATCCGATGTCTTGTTAATATAATAATAATTTTCAATTTTTTTCAAGGTTCTAACCTAACCCGTGACCGGGTCAGGTTCGGAATAATGTGTTTCAGCAGGTGTATCAGCTTGAGTGCAGGCTTGGATTCCAAAGATCTTGGTGGGGCTCCAAAAATCCACTTAACATAGTTCTTATCATATAACTAAGTCCTTCATTCTTATTTAAATATGTTTGAGCTTTGTAGATATTAAAATTAAATTCCATTATAATCTTATTAAAATATTATTTACCTGAATAAGAGGAACATCTTTTTTTAATTTCTTCTTGCACCCTTCAAGCCAGCCAAGAGGAACTTTTAAGGGGTTGAAGTCACAGACAACTGCTCCTATGTTGTGTTTCTCCACCCACTGAGGAAGAACCTCTGCTCCACTGCCTTCTAGCAGATGGAATGATATATTCAATTTTTTACAGTCTGCTGACACTTTTTCCAAACCTGAAAAATATAAATTAAAATAATAAAATTAATTCAACAATATAATTGGTATTTGTATAACTTGTAAAAAGAACACTTACCTTTGATAAGGAAATCAAATTGCCTAACAGAAGCATCTAAATATTTGGCGATCAAACAAAAACAGACGTGCAAAGGTACTTCATTCTTGAGTGCAAGTTTTTGTGCGAATAAAAACGCCCAATTGTCTTGTACACGACTGTCCCGCGACATCCAGTAGACTACTCCTTCGCAATTATTAGGCACTATTTGCTCTTGAGACACGATCCTGAGACGCTTTTTATTGAATTTATAGTCCAAAATAGACTTCGCAGTCTCTTCACGTTTATCTTGCAATTTCTTCATTAAGTCTCCAATATCTATATTGCTCGCTTTGCTCTCTGATGAGGCAAGTGATAACTTAGCTTTTTTAGGTGCTGATGCCATTTTCAAAGCAGCAGTCAGTACCTTTATAATCTTAAATTTCATAAAATTACGAGAAATATTGCTTATAAAGAATCACGAATTCATAAGCAGGGAGGTAATCAACCTCTCCAGACGAACACAAGCTGGTTTTGATTTGACATTTTGCACAATTGCCGATCGCGGTTTTTTGTGCTTGTGCGTGCGTGAAGCGCCTGTCATATTATGGTGGTGCGTTTACAAAAAAATAATTCAAATACACATCGTGGCTTGTGAACGTGACTATTATAAAACAAACTATTTAAAAATAAATCTTTATCTGATATAGCCTAGTTCTCCTATTTCCTTGTGCATTATCACAATTCTAACCAAATCTACCCGTGTTGGGAATTCGGGACACGCTGTTTTATGACTTAACTGAACCATTTACACCTATCCAATGACTTTATCATAATTATATAATTAATAGAGACACTATAGGTAGGTACCTACTAAAGAGAATGTCAGAAGGCAGAGCCTCATTAAATAAAAAATATAACACCAAATATCAAACTCAACATATTATAATATACAAAATCTTTATACAACATTAAGATTATTGTCACTTAAATCTGGAGTTGGGAAAAATTTCTTCTTTAGGTAGTTGCTACACGGATGACAACTGTATCTCTCGATGTTATCCCTCATGCATTCGAAAGAACAAAATTCAACCAGCTTACACATGTTGCAGGCTATTTTTCCTTCTATTAGTGGTATTGCACATTCAAAGCAGACGTTGAACTTGTTGATCTGAAAGTAGAGCTACTGCTGGTACTAGGTAGGTACCTACATATCTTCATGCTTAGACTGGACTTCACCTATGTATATAAACACGTTAAATTCAATGAACACATTAGTGTATATTTAGCACATTTAACTCAATTAATTTCATTGAAGAAGACCTGAAAACTCTATTAAATAAAAAGGATGGTGAAATTCACGGCGTGCGGTTTTAGTCGGTTCGAGCTCGACATAACCTCCCCCACTGGCTGGTGGCGGGGGGTTACCTAGGGGATTTACGTACGGAAAAAATCCTAATTAAGTAGGTATGAATGAACAACGACCTCCGTCCTGGGGCGCAGGCCTGGGGGTGGCAGGTGAGGCCACCTGTCACCTTAGCTGAAGCAGGCCGGGACGTTGGGGCGACTAGCACCCCTCCCCCAAACCGGGGCAAGACGGGGACACCGTGGTTCCCAAACCCGAGCGGGCCATCGAAACTGGAGATGGCCCAGGGTCAGTCGGGGTGCGAGGGATATGCCCTATGGGTAACCTTACACCCCGGCGGTTTGCAGTTTGCAGACAGGCGAGGGAAGCACTCCCCGTGCTTGAAAATAGACTGACCAGGCGTCTTCGACAACTTATCAAACGGCAACTGAGCACGGCCACAGCTGCCATCACGGGGCACGGCTCCTTCAATAAACACCTTTTTATTTTAGGAATCACCGACAGCCCTCTCTGCAGAGCCTGCATGAGAGAGGAAGAAACAGCGGCACACGTGCTCCTACACTGCCCTGCAACCGCCACATACAGGGTTAAGTACTTCGGAAACACAGGTACGCTCCGGGAGATCGCCAGCAGCGTGAATAGCTTGCTGGCGTTCTTCAATGAGTTGGGGTGGATCGAATGAAATGCCCACCCTCACGCAAAAACCGCGCCTTATCGTGGAGTTGCGGATACCAGCTCGCGAAACCATACCATACCATACCACCCAGGCGTCTGTACACCCAAGTTGGCGGTGCGGGCGGTTGGGGCGTGCGGCTTTAGTCGGTTCAAGCCCGACATAACCGCCCCCGCTGGCCGGCGGGGGGTATCCGAAGGGATTTCTGCACGAAAAAAAAGGTATGAACGAACAGTTTGGTCGACGAATATAAGTAGGCGAGTAATTTAAATTACTTAAACATTTTCAGCCAAGAAACTCAGAGACGGCAACACAATTTCATTTCTGTGTCTGAAAATTGTGTTGGGTCACACTTAGGGAGTAGAGGAATACCCTCTATATTAGCTGTTCTCCGCCAGTTATGCGCGTACGCTGAGATCACAGATGTGACAGAAACACCTTTGTTCATTTTAATGATAACCTGGAAAAGGATATAAGCCTACTTCTTAATCCAGTAACCGATTCCTGTGGGTCGCTGGACCAGGACTAGTATTCCACGCAGGTGGAACCAATTGTGTGCAGTGGAATTAATAAATTTTAAACTGTGGCCATTTATAAAACCCATTTTACATGCACTTTGGTGAAATGGAAAATTTCGATAGAAAACACATAGGTATAATAAAAAAAGGTATACTCGTAGGTACCTACATAACTCAGTCCTGCTTGGCGCCCGCGCCCCCTCAATTCCCACAGATAGGACATTTTCAGTCCAGCGGTCTCTTAACGGACAGTACATATATACATATAAAAAAAATACGAAGACCTCTTCAGTCGTAACAGGGTGGTTAATTTTGAAGATAATGTATAATCTATCTATTATATTATATTATTGTTATTATACCTACTTATAATAAAATTGTAGAGAGGTCAATTCAGTACATTGAATAGATTTACAAAATAACTATCGGGGGATGATTGGTGATCGATATTAATGCAGGTAGTAATATTGATTCATGCGTGCACATACAGACAGACAGATATTCAGAATCACAATCTGAATATCTGTCTGTCTGTATGTGCATATCAATGACATGCTGTCTGATGACTCAATTCATTGCTATGCGGATGACAGTAGGTACCGGGGACACATGTTACACGGGTTCTGCTAACATCCCTTGGTCCGCAGTGGAGGAAAGTCGCGAACAACTTGTATCTGAAATCGAGACTACTCTCACAAGAGTATCCGATTGGTGAAGACTAAACCTAGTCCAATTCAACCCAACTAAGACAAATACAGGTGTACCACGTTTATAAATAGCATCGACAAAATTCGTCTACGCAGAAGAGAGCAAGTGAAAGCCGATTGATCACGATTGCGAACGCTGTTGAAATACAGACTTTATTGGACTTTTACAGGACGCGTACGGCCAGGTGGGATGACGATCTGCGAAAGACTGCGGGCAGATGCTGGATGCGACAAGCTGAAGACAGGGCGCTATGGCGCTCATTAGGGGAGACCTATGTCCAGCAGTGGACTAGCATAGGTTGATGATGATGATGACATTGAACATTTTGCTAAAAAAATAATTGACATGTATTGTGTTCTAGGAGCGAAACCGTTGTCGAAAATGTAGTTTTTAGAATTTATGTCTGTTTGTTTGTTTGCATGTTATTATAATAATAATAATTTTATTTAATTTTCAATTAAGTAGATGTCAGAGCATCACTTGAAAACCACTGAACGGATTCAGCTGAAACCTTGCACGAACATTCTCCTAGGGTATGGTCATAACCTGATGGTGGATGATCGCCATTATAGTTCTGATACGAGTAGGAACAGCAGAGCAAATTTGAAGTTTAGATCAAATTTTCAAATTTTCAAACTTTATTATTGTAAAGTAGATCTTCACAAAAGTTTACAGTTCGGTAGAACATGGACATGATTAACATCTGGCCTATAAACATTACGCATTAGCTAAAGGTGAGGAGCAGTGACATATAAAAGCTCGAAACTCGACAGAGTTACTTTGCGTATAAAAGATAGTTGGATAGAGACTCATAATTAATATCATCACGCTATTATATTAACAAACCGGGCAGAATTTATTTCAATGTTAGGTACATCCAAACCTATCAACAGTCTCAATTATCAAAAATAAATAATTGAAATAAGTATAACGATATCAGGCGGTTTGTGTGTAAGAAAATGAAGACGTATTATTATCATCATCTTATCCTATATAAATATGAACATAATAATCCCTATAAAAATTAAACATTGAAAATACCGCTGTAATCGAATTTAAGCGATTTTGAAGTGGTGGACCAGCCCTACCGTGAGTGTCCACGTCTCAGCTCCGTAGGTCATTACGGGTAGGACGCACTGATTGAAAACTTTTGTTTTCAAACACCCGTTGCCATTAAAGTCCCCCATAACAACGTAGAAGTGAGCCTTAGTGGTGTTGTGCAAGGCCTTGGATATGTCTTCATATATATCCTCCACTTCATCATCTGAGTGTGCCGAGGTCGGTGCGTATGCCTGAAATACCTTCATGCTATACCGCTTGGATAGCCGAAGGATCAGGTATGCTACCCTGTTCGACACGCTGGAGATTTCTTAAACTTTACTAGAGAGGGCCCTATTGACGAGGAAACCTACGCCACCCTGGGATGTTTTATCACCTCGCGAAAGTAAAGAATATGGCTCGAGTCAAGGGTTACGGTGTCCTCTCCCTCTCTACGGACTTCGCATAACCCGAGAACATGCCATTTAATGTTCTCTAACTCCACTTCCAACTGCGCTAGATGATGGTCAAGCCTCAGAGTGCGTCCGTTAAACGTAGCCAGGGTCAGTTTGTGAAGCGTGTGGTAGCCTAATGTAGCCCGGGGATTGTTAGCACCTCCTGCCCCGCCATTACCATGGCCGCTACCATGACCAGGGACCGAGGCGGCTGGGAACTGGGGCCATCTATTGGCTGTTTTCTTCATGGGGTAATGCCCATAATCCCCACGCTGGGCAGGCTTGGGCAGCAGGTTGGGGATTGCAGTTTGGTGGAGGGGTTGTTCTGCGGGGCGCCCGCCCCCGGATATGTCCCTTAGTCGCCTCTTACGACACCCACGGGAAGAGTTGGGGTGGTGCTATTCTAGGCCGGCACGTGTGGTGCCGGCCAGGAATAGCACCACCACCAACACACATAGCCATGTCTATGCCTATACTGTGCTATTTTGTGCTTTTGTTACGGATATCCCCACGGTTACCTCCCTGCTGGCCAGCGGAAGTGGTAATGTCGGATATGAAACGACCAAAAGCGCACGCTGGCTCAGGCATCTGTATAATGTAATGCATAGATTGATTCAAGGAGGAACGAAGTTTGCCGGGTCAGCTAGTTTATAATAAAACAGTAAGTTTACCTCATTTCGGGGAGTGAGTTCGGGTGTTACGTATGGCCGCTTCAAAACTTGCCCAACTTTGGTAACTAGCTTATTTTCGCGAACGAAATAAGTTACTTCTGATTCAATCAAAGCCTTATCTTCGGAGGATATCGTCGCGGTACGTAAGATCTTCTTCATCCTCTTAAAGTAGTAAATAACTATACAGAGTACATGTTTCAAGACCTTATTGTCGTTGTATATTCGTTTCTTAGTAGTCTTGAGGATGTCCCAAATTTCAAGGCATCGAGCTGGATTGAGCCAGAGACCCAAACGTTTCGCATTTTGGTATTCTTTCAGAATCATATTCCAGTGTCGATGTTTGAATCTATGAGTAATGAATTTATATTAATACCACAAAAAACTGTTAGATGTATATGTATAACAATTCGCTACCTCAGGGAATACTTCCTACACAATGGAGCTCATATGCATCGTGATGTAGTAATGGTGGACAACGGACTTACCCCGCTAGCTTTGGCTAAAGAGAACTGGCGCAAACCTGTGGTATTAAGTATTAATGACCGTATGGATGTATGAAAGAGCAAGGAGTTGCATGGACGTTTCTATCGGGCTCTCCATGTGCCTGATATATATTTACCAGCTATCTTATCTACGCTTCGGTGACCTATTTGGGGAAACCGAAGGTTTTGTTTTTGCAATTATGGACGAAGTTGTGATGACGAATAACTATCGGAGGCATATTCTAAAGGATGGTACGGTTGACATATGTCGGGCGTGGCGGCGTGCCACCGTCCCGGAGAATCCCTTAGACATATAATTTCTGGTTGTTCTCGTCTTGCCAACGGCGAGTATTTGCATAGACATAACCAAGTAGCCAGGATTGTTCATCAACAGCTCGCTCTAAAGTACAACCTTGTGGAATCAGAGGTACCGTATTATAGGTATGTGCCCGACGCAGTTCTCGAAAATGGGCACATCACGTTGTACTGGGATCGATCTATCATCACTGACAGGGCTATTGTAGCTATAATAAACCTGATATAGTGTTGATAGATCGATCAGAGCGCCGCGCAATAATTATCGATATCACCATTCCACATGACGAGAATCTTGAGAAACCCGAAAAAGAAATAAAATATTTGGATTTGGCTCACGAGGTTGTCGACATGTGGAGTGTGGATTCGGCAATTATTGTTCCGATAGTTGTATCGGTTCACGGACTGATTGCCAAGAGCCTCGATCAACATCTCAAGAGGCTCGCGTTAGGCAGTTGGGTCAGGGGCTTGATGCAGAAGGCAGTGCTCCTCGACACGGCACGTATTGTGAGGAGATTCCTGTCTCTGGAGCCCTAACCACCGGTGGCTTGGTCCCCGTACCCGATGCCGGTGGGCTACTAAAAAAAAAAGTGAGTTCGCCTGTCACCCCAGCAGAAGCAGGCTCTATGGGTAACCTTACAACCCGGCGTTTTAAGACCCGAGACGGCGTGCGGTTTTAGTTGATGCAAGCCCGACATAACCACCCCCGCTGGCCGGCGGGGGGGGGGGGGTATTCGAAGGGATGTCCGCACGACAAAAAAAAGGTAGAGTACCCGGCGTTTGGGTTGCCACGTCACTGTCGGGAAGAAGAGTGAAATTCCGGCTAAGATCGGCTTGCTTCGGTTTTGCATAGCGTTAGCCTGATAGGTTGATTATAAAGGTATCAGACTGTCAGTCCGATGTACAATAGAGAAAACGGTATTTTTTTTGTTTTTTAAAAGTGGTGTATCCCATTCACACCACATCTTTCTTACTAAATTAAGTATGAGTGAGAGGCTCAAGAAAATAAATTTTAATAGATATCTTAGCAACCAAGCATCAACACGTAGATTTAAAATTTATTATAAGTGTAGGTAGCTCGAGACTCAAGCTCTACCTGATATCACATAACATAACAAAACGTGACGCCTGTATCCCCGAAGGGGTAGGCAGATATGTATTACACACCCACGATTCCCCAGTTATGTTTTGTTCCCGATGTAATAGGGGGCGAGCCTATTGCTATCTATCGGGCACATTACTAAGCGAGCAATAATTTACATTTTTAATACACATATAACTACGAAAAGTCACGAGGTATGTGCCCGGGGCGACTGGGGTTCGAACTCGAGACCTCGTCTCGGTAGTCCGTTACGTACGCCACTGGGCCATCGCCGCTTTTTTTGGGTAGGTACGAGATAGTGAGGGGGTGGCAGGTGAGGCCGCCTGTCACCCCAGCAGAAGCAGGCCGGGACGGTGGGGCGACTAGCGCCCCTCCCCCAAACCGGGGCAAGACGGGGACACCGTGGTTCCCAAACCCGAGGGGGCCATCTCGAAACCGGAGATGGCCCAGGGTCAGTCGGGGTGCGAGGGATATGCTCTATGGGCAACCTTACACCCCGGCGTCTGCAGACCCGAGACGGCGTGTGGTTTTAGTCGGTTCGAGCCCGACATAACCGCCCCCGCTGGCCGGCGGGGGGGTATCCGAGGGGATTTCCGCACGAAAAAAAAAAAAAAAAAAAGGTACGAGATAGTGCAAAGGGGCGATTGTGCATGTGGGATTTGTTAGAACTGGCAGATGATAAAAAAAATGTTTTGAATACTAATAGCGAAAAGTTGGATTTTGGACTACTCTGACTTGTTTTCCACAGAGTTGGATATACAGAGCGTCCCACGGCGATTCTACACGGCGGCGAAGTATCTTTATTTAAGCTAGACAATTTTACTGAAACGAGACTTCATTTTGATTTGTGAAAAAAAAAAAATCATAGATTTTCAAAAACTCGATTTCCACAATCGGTAATCGAAACGGCTAGAATCCGAACAAATAATACCCTGTAGATTTTATAGCATCAATCGATAGGTTCAATAATGAGGATCAAATCTCTCTAACAAACATGGTAAATAAAATAAAAGGAAATCCCTGAAATTAAAACCATGAAATTGTGGGGTCGCAATTCTTGCTCCTGCGGTCGCCAGCTTGAAAAACGGGTGCGAATGGCTTTTACGCTTATTGCCCGATACACGCAAAAAATACAAAAACACAGAAAATTTGTAAAAGCAGTTTTGTGGTAAATTGAATTTTCTACTACTTTGGTTCTGTACCTTAGTAGTCATAGGACCAAAGATAACAGAGTTATTCATGAAAATAGAAAAAAAATTGGGAACAAATTTTTATATGGCTAGATTTCATGGATTTCCTTTTATTTAATTTACTATGTTAGTTATAAAGATTTGGTCCTTATGACTGATCCTATCGATTGATGTCATAAAAGAACAGGATGTAATTTTTTTGAATCTTACCGGTTCGATTACAGAGTGTGGCAATCGACTTTTTGACAAATCTTTGAATGCAGTTTAAATTGTTTTTAAAATCAAAATGATGTCTCCTTTTAGTGAAATTGTCTATCTACATTATAAAAAAAGACACTTTCCCTCCACGTGGCATCGCCGTGTGACGCCCTGTTAGTAGGCGGCGTTTCATAAAATATATTTAGTAACTTTCTAAGATAATGTTGAAGAACATACCTGTCGACTATTAGAATTAGCTCCTTCATCAGTTCAGCTTGTATCCATCGAATAATCAAAAGTCTCGCGCAATTCGTCACCAGACTCAAAGCTTGCTTGTAATCACCAGCTTCATCTGTGCTTCCCATTTTAGCACCCATGACCGATTTGTTCGCAGTTGGGGTCCCGTTCTTTGATTTTTCTTTTCCTTTCATATCCGTTTTGGACTTCTTTGCTTCTTGTTTTCCCGCTGTTCAAATGTTTGTTGACTTAGATATTAGTAACTGTAGATATTGTCTGATAATCCAAATTTTAATCTATACTTCCTACTATGCTAATATTATAAAGAGGTAAAGTTTGTGTGTTTTTGATGTTGTGAGTTTGAGAGGGTGTAGGGTAATTTCTGAATCTACAGAACCGATTATGAAAATTCTTTTACCAATAGAAAGCCACATTGTTTGTAAGTTTCATAGGCTATATATCAGCACGTTACTACCTCAGGAAGCTAGTGTTTAGAATAAGATGATAGCGTCACGTAATCCTAAATTTAAGGTGGCATACAAACTTGCGATGAGGCGGGCCGAGTAAGTGGCTATCGTAACACAAATGAATATCATTTTACTGTATAGGGTGGAAGTCGATGCATAATACAAGTCTCAGGCATCGATGGGCATTGCTGTGTTATTATCACTGACAATCACACCCTATGCGAGTGCGAGAAACCCAAATAATAATCACCATCAATGTGCTCACTGTACAAATACAACTTTTGATACGGTAAATTGGGGTGAATAGAAATAAACGGTTAATAGAAATAAAACGGATATTAGTATAAATTGTGCAGTTATTTTCTTCTAAGTAAAACTATGGGGTATTTCAATGTAATAATGAACAGAACAATCAGATATTTGGTTCAGTGTTTGAAATTTTGCAGAAGAAAATATACAATTTTTTTTAATGACCATTTTATTTAATACACCGATTATTAGGCCCTTTTATAATTTAGAAAAGCCGTAGCCTAGTGGTATGGGTAAAGGACTGCTGAGACGAGGTCTCGGGTTCGATCCCAGGTATTACCATGGCACACACCAATGACTTTTCGATGCTTTTCGAAGTTATGTGTGTAATTATGGCAGGTTTATAAGTGCCCGGTTAATGGCAATAGGCTCGCCACCTATTACATTGGGACCTAAAACATAAACTGGCGAAACGTGGGTGCTAGCACCTCTGCCTACCCTTCGGGGATATAGGCGTGAGTTTATGTTATGTTATGTTATAATTTAGGCGACTTTTAAAATAAATACTGAGTCAGTCTCATCCAAGATTCGGCTGTCGATACTTGGAAGTAAGTAAAATAGATATGGGTTTAACTATATATGAGGTTCATGACGTTGTGGTATCCGATAGGATCTTGTGCGCTCTTGGGCCAACTTGAATTTGAATGGAATAAAAGGAAAAGCATTGAGCTATTTACGTGGAACTAGGGCTTTACACTTTTCCAATTCTGTCAATATAGATTTCGCGTACACAAATAAGTTATCATACACATTTTCTTCGTTTTGACATTCAAGTAAAGGATCTGCACCAAATAGTAGTAGATTTGTTAACTGAAAAAGTAAAATATATAGGTAAATAAGATATTGTCGGAAGTTTACGCGAATATTACTTACACATTGAAATAAAACTATTTTGAAAGGATTCTGTCGCGACTTAGGTAAGTATATGGTGTTATTTTATCATTTACTCTGATACCGGCTTTTCTTTTGCTTTTCAGCAGCCATGGTGACGGTTAGTCTGCCCGTATTATGGTTAGTCCCCATTGATTCGAAGGGTTTATCATCTTCGCGTTAGCCCCGGTCGTATCCGAGGCTCTCACCTCGGGGCCCTGCCTTCCGGCTTTTATTTGTCCACTTGTTCTTTTTTTGATAAGTTCGAGATTGTCCACTATCTCACCTGTTAGTAAGTGATGATGTGGTCTAAGGTGGAGCACGCTGCCTTCATCTAACTTTTAACAACTAACTTTTCACGGTCTTGGACATTCATAATAATGAGACCACCAGATTCGTATATTAGTGAATCGTAATCATAAAAAATAAGCGCATATAAATTTCAAACAATACCATTTGCATACGTTCATTGACACCAATCGATTTACAAAACGGCAAGTAGAACATTTTTAAAAGGATGCACTGTTTTGATTGGTTAAGCATCGCGTTTAGATTGGTGTGTGGACTTTCAATAAAAATGTCAAAAATGTCTATACTTTTCGACATAGCTATATCTAGAGACGAGCGTCCTTTATATTGAGCTATCGGGTCGCATCTATATTCAAGAAGCAACTCCAACAATTGGTGACGAACCTGAAACAAAATTTGCATTGCGTTAAGGAAAATTATACCGAAAATTATGCCTATGTATTTCAAATAACCACATAGATACCTACGAGTGTTTGGAACACTTATACTAGTGTCGAATTCAATAATAATTCAAATAAGTGGATACATAATGTAGATAATTACATAGAAAACTCAAACCGTTAGTAGGCTATCGTTGATATTATTGCAAAGTTTTGAAAAGCCTTCAAAACCTAGTCTAAGTAATGTCTCCAATATTGAACGATAGATATACACAATTCATATAATCTTTCTTGATCCCTTGCAAGAAGCACAGTTAAATAAAACTGGTAACATTATTATATTATATCTTTGTTTTTCGCCATCTGAGCGCCAGTCCCGGTTGTACCTTCATTCTTTGGCTGTCTTGAACCTCATCGAACATTAATTTTAGGGAGCCTATACTGTAGATCTCATTGGTACTGCTATGTACCACTTGCCGAACACGTTTGATTAATTAAAATTTAATGCTTACTTCTTCGTTAGCCTCATCATCACATTGTTTGGCTAGCACCGCATGGAGCAATGTCGGTCCTAACTCATTAGAATTTGAGTCAATATCAGGATCATTAATAACCAGCCTATGATCTGGTTTGGCTCCAATCTCAAGCAATGTACGAATTACTTCCAAATTCTTGAACGTCATTGGTTGGCTTACTGCTATGTCTAAAGGTGTGTAGTCCATAATCTGTCGAAATATTAAAAATTTGGTAAATGGAATGATTTGACATCACTCAAACTCCTGGTTGGTCATCATCATGTGTGAGCTTTCTCCAATTAGAAAGAGATCTAACTACAAAGTCAATAACAGTCACAATTTACTAAGAAATACATCAGAAAAGGACCATAATTATGGTTCATGATGACCTTGTGACGAAAGTAGTGTTAATGTTTAATATTAACACTACTTTCGTCACGAGTTCATCATAAAAGACTCAAACAAGAGTCTACCATGCAAACGACTTAAATAATTTTAGTATGACTCCAAATTACTCACGTGTGGACTGAAAGGGTGATTGACATTGACTAGGAGCGCACGCGCATACAACTAAATGCCGTAGATCATATCACAGTGGTTGCGATGTGACGTGGGGTATTAAGCTACTACTCTATGACTTTTGTAAAAAATCACAATATAAAATTTACGCGCCTGTGGATATATTTCATTCACGTTAGCTCCGTACTTTACCAAAGAACGGATGAGATCCGGAGATTGCGCTACTAAAGCGATGAAAAGCGCAGGTTGTGGACAACACACCAGACTTGGATCCGCACCGTCTAACAGTAGCTGTGTGATAGTTGCCGTCAGGTGTTCCAATCTGTTGTTATACAAAACCATTATAATATATATCTGTCATTGACTATATCCATTTAAATGCATTCATTGTGCCACTTCTTACTAAGAAAGTAAGCGCACGACACCAGAAGTTTTACTAGCAAGCTAGTAAAGAATTAATTAGTCTATTACATTCAACTGGATATAGGTCTCTCCTTATGAACGCTTTGGCACCCGGTCCTCCAGCTCCCGCATCCAGCCTAAAGAAAAACCATCGAAGAAAGTCCGACTCTATCATACCAGAGTAGTAAGAACATCTTTCCCAGTCGAGCCGGTCAAGCAGAAAGAAAATTTTAGTGAATTGATACTAACTGATCACATTTCATTTTGGCTTTGGAGTCAAAAAAATCTTGCTGTTCTAGACCCAGAGCTGTCATATCTGCACTCGCCTTCTTTATTACATCTTTTACAGTCTTGGCGACGTCTTTCTTTGCATCTTTTTTATCTGTTATTTTTTTTTGTTCTTCTGCCTCAACTAGATCAATTTCCGTTACCATATCATTTACTTCAAAAATATAATTTACTGGCGTTATTTTACCATTCGTCATGAACATTTCATTAACTTTAATGTTGAATTCATTGACCAAAATGATGTATAGTCGGTTTTCTTCGGTAAATACACCACTAGCTTGAACTTTCGTATCAGCTTTGCTATCTCCGGCTGCGACGCCTTCAATTTTTTTTAGTATTTTCGAACCGAAGGACTGTAATGACCTATTTTTTTTGTTTACAGTTGCTTTAGCGCTAGGTGTTTCAAGATCTTTTTTTGTTGTAGTAGAAGTTACAGCAACTGATAAATTTCGATTAATTTTCCATTCTGAAATCGTTTTTTCAATCTGATCTGAAATGGAAGAATTTGTATTAACATAGGCAAAGAAATTTATAGGATATTAAGCTCACGCGAATTACACACACTGCTAGGAAACTATTTTTAATAGATTCTGTCGCGATTTATTGGATTTTATTTTATTATTTACACTGAACCTGACGTTTCAGTTGCTCAGTAGCCATAGTCACGGGGAGACATTATATAGACAATAAGAGACAAATAATAAAATAACATAAAATTAATCGCGATAGAATCCATTAAAAATAGTTTTACTTCAAATATATTAATAGATTATAATATAAGGCTAAAGCTAATCTCACCACTTATTGTACCAGTCGGAGTAGGTAATATGGCTTTGATAATATCACTGGGTAGTATATCAAGTTCAGCACAAGCATAATTAATCAATACAGCTCCTAGTGGAGTGCAACAGGCATCATTGTAATCATTTATTTCAGCTCCAGCTTCGACTAAGAAGTGTATTACATTGGGTTGATTTCCACACTATAATATTTTTGATTTATCTATTTAAATGTATTAATAATGTATTCGAGATTAACAATAAGGACAAGGTAATAGTAAAAGGTTAGCTAGCATGGAAATGTGAATTACCCCGCCGCACAGAGGATAGAAAATAGGATTTCGTTGACAAAGGACTTTAACTTTGTATCTACTATGAGTAAAAACTTTAAGTAGGTACTAGTGTATTACAGTTAAATATTTATAACATTTTAAAAGTGTGTTAAGTACTATGTGTTACTTAAAAAGCGAAATGTCAGTAGCAGCATGGAGTCTCGGAATGAGTTTGTCGGCAATGATAACAGGCCCAGAGTTAACGTGGAATATAAAAGATATAGTTGGCAATATTTGGGTCTAATACGAAGTTTATAAAACTCATGCGCCAGCTATATTTCGTTCTATTCTCAGAGACAAATAAAAATGATTTGGGCATAAAAATATTTGTTAGTGTTACAAGTAGTTTGTACTCACTGCAGCATACATGAGAGCTGAGTTTCCTTGAATATCTGTGACGTTAGGATTGACGTGATATTCATTTATGAGTTGGGCAACATTTTTGAGGTGACCCAAATAACATGCCAGTAAGAAAGCTCTGGAAATTATACAAGTATTTCAGTTAAAGAGAAAATCTTTCTCTAATCGAATGAATCTATTCTTAGCCGAATGCTTGGATAGTTTAAAATCAAGTAGATGTATCATATTTAAAATAAATAAGTTGTACATAATTGTAAATATTGCACTCGAATAATGTATTAAAAATATCTCCGTTCAAATCACAGCCATTCGACTCAGGAATATGTTGGTCCGAGATGGAATTTGTGCCCCGTTACCGGGTCCATCAGGGTAACACAAATGGAGCAGTGAAGGCTAGTACGTTTAATATTCGCCAGTAACCAGTCAGTAAGTCAAACCACGTCGATGGCCCAAGTATCGCCTCAGATTTATTCAAGCATATTCATATTCTGAGGTGGTACCATACCGATGGGGGAGCGCGAGTGTGACGCCCCTGGTGTTACACACGTCCATAGGCCGCGGTAACCGCTTCCCATCAGGTGGGCCGTGAGCTTGTCTGCCACCTGAGTGGTATAAAAAAAAAGCTTTTAATGCAATTGAAATCATTATACTGAAACTTAGTAACTATTATTGGAGTGTTCAAAGTCAGTGACCGTTTAAAATCATGTGGAACGGTATTTACTTGTATATGGCATTAGTGGTGTAGAAATACGCCACAAACGCCAATATTGTTTAGGTCAATAAAATTGTTGCATCAGCATATCTTCACTTCTAAAATTATAATTTTCTGCCAGCGTTTCTATATTTCACCAAGATTCGTTCAAGGAATGATGTGTTTAAACGACGAGGACGACGAAAAATCGACACAAACCTGCAATCTAATTCGTGCTCAGCTCCAGGTTTAAACAATGTTCTTGGACCATTAAGAATTGCCGCTAAATCAATATTAGTACTTTGCAGTTGTTTCTCATGTTGATAACAATGCTTCATCATATGTACGATCATAACATTGTTGTTCCAAGAGTAATATGTCTCCTCATCGCTACCTAGAATACTGTTACTTTTTTGACTTCCTACCTGAAATAGATTAAACACACTATAGTTTGGCCGCTAAGAGAATGCGTTTCTGACAAGTCGTGATTGACCCGAGGACGTAACTTTGAATGATGTTTACGTTAAAAATATTTTTGTGAAGTGAAAACTTCTTTAGCAGCGTTGTGCACTTTTCTTGTAATGGGTAAAAAAGGTAAAACTCGCGTCAGTAAACACGTGACCTAATCATAAGACAACAAATATAGAAGCGCTAATTTCACACTGTTTTTTTTATTGATCAATTCGTTTACATTATTTATGTTGTTACAATTAAACCATCCGCTTAAACCACGATGGTTTTTATGCGAGAGGGAGTTCGCTTATTGGCTATAAACTAAACTAATTATGTACATAAGTGAAAAATTATAATCTAAAATAAACTAAGTACATACAGAATCTTCTATATCGTTTAGGAAATGGCTTTGTAAACTTTTTATAAACGGTTGCTGTGTTACATATTTTTGAACTATTTGTTTTGGCAAGCTATTTAAAATATAGGGTAGCATATATTGACAAGTTCTGGTTCCATATACATTTGTTGATTTTGGTATAAGATATCTTTTTGAATATGTCAATTGCCGCAAATTGCCGTTTCGTTTTTTTGCACGTAACTGAATTTTATTTGAGCTTTCTTCTTTCATAATGGCTATTTTAGCATGTTTTGCATTGAATTGGTAGTACCTCACAATATTTCAATAATTCGCTGTAATTATCTTTATATTTATTTTTTACTTTCAATGGAACTATCGTTTTCAACAATCTTAACTGCAACTTGTATATTTTTTCAATATATGTTTTGTAAGTGCGTCCATAGCTACATAACCCATAATTATAACCCATAAATATAATTATACAGAGTCTGCCAAAGCGAGATACAGTAAGCGCAAGGATTTAAATGTCATTTTGTATTTCAATATATATAGTCTTATAAGTACAGCTCTTAATCTATATATAATCTAAGCTCTGATACCGTCTAAACCGGGGCTTTTATTAGTGTTTAAACTTTGTATGATTTTAGAAGTCTCCTCATTATTAATTTTTGGCATTCTCATGGTCACCTCCACCCCAGCCTTGGTGCCAGTCGTTAGTCCAGTCAATAGTTTCCTCTCACACGAATTTAAATTTATTTGCGTCCTTTGATTAAATTCCCTTGCAAACATATCGGCGGCATCACTATCAGATAAGGAAAAATATTTTTGAATCATTTCATCAACTGAGCCAACGACCTTGCCACATAGTTCATTTATTATTTGCCACAATTTTTTAGAATTGTTGAAATTGTTTACAATTTATCTTCTGTAGAATTTGTTTCTTAGTCAAATAAATATATTAATTATTAATATATTTATTTGTCTTATTCCTATATCTATTAAAAGTTATTTTATTTTCAATTGTAGGTACCCCTTTATATATTTTAAAAAGCTCATTTCGCTGTTTACACATGTGCACGACTCTTTTATTTACCCAGTTACAGGTCTTTGATTCATGTTTATTTAATTTCGTTTTAGTCTGTTTACATAAATTATATGAGTCAGAAAATATATTATACATCGTTTCATAAACGCCATTAGGTAAGTTACAGCTAGAGCGAGGACTCAGGGCTGCACACGCTGGCGGACTGCCCGGCGTGGGAGGCGCCGAGGCGTGACCTCGTGGCAGCCATCGGGGTGGGAGTCCTCTCGCTCGGCAGCATGATTGCGGCAATGGTGCGGAGCGCGAGCGCGTGGGCCGCCGCCGCCTCCTTCTGCGAGCATGTAATGCTCGCGAAGGAGGTGGCGGAGCGCGCCCGGGAGAGACTTAGAACTCTCCCGGTCCGCCGAGCCCGCAACTTGCTCGCCGCGCGTCGCAGGCAACTCAGGCGCCGGAGGTCGCTTAACGACCTCCGTCCTCCATGAGCGCAGGCCTGGGGGTGGCGGGTGAGGCCACCTGTCACCCCAGCAGAAGCAGGCCGGGACGGTGGGGCGACTAGCGCCCCTCCCCCAAACCGGGGCAAGACGGGGACACCGTGGTTCCCAAACCCGAGGGGGCCATCTCGAAACCGGAGATGGCCCAGGGTCAGTCGGGGTGCGAGGGATATGCTCTATGGGCAACCTTACACCCCGGCGTCTGTAGACCCGAGACGGCGTGCGGTTTTAGTCGGTTCAAGCCCGACATAACCGCCCCCGCTGGCAAGCGGGGGGGTAACCGAAGGGATTTCCGCACGAAAAAAAAAAAAAAAAAAAGGTAAGTTACAGCTAAGTGGCGCATTCCAATCCGCGCGGCGCAGCTCGATCATCAGCTGATCATGTTTGTAGGTATATTTAACGCGCTTGTTTGAATTATCTTTAACCGGCGGCCGTTCATAGACTAATGTGCACGTCGTGTAGTGATCCGCTGCCGACTCATTCACTACCGCGGTATAGATCGTAGCAGTTGTTGCCGAGCTGTTCCGCACGTAGTCTGCGTTACTTTGTGAGCAAGCTGCCTCTTTTTTCCACACGTGTATACTGTTTTATACAAGATATTAAGCCTAACTCGAACAAGCTTTTTATATACTCGGATTTAATTTTACTATTTTTCATAATATTGAGATTCATGTCACCAATAAGCAGAAGGTTGCACTTTTCGGCCTTGTTTTTAACTAAATTGGTAATTTCTTTTATAAAACTAATAGGTCTATATAAATACTAAAACTGATAGGTCTGGTGGCCTATACAGACTGAATATATATATATTTTTTACTGTCTATTTCTATTTGGCCCATAACCTCGCCAAAAAAGGAATACACAGGTGTTCTAACAATTTTTTTTTGTGTACACGCCACCACCTTATTAGCTCTTTATGCATATTGTATGTTACCACATAAATGACAGTACTTTTATACTGATAATTAAAGCAATTCGTGCAAAATTATTTCCTAACCATTCCAAAATATAAAAAATGAACAACGTTAATATTCAAGTTTTCACTTCTATCGGCACTCCAGGAGTGCAACCCGTCGTTTTTATCTCATTTATTCAACATACTAACAGTAGTAAGTGCTTAGTAGTACAGTAATTAGGAAAAGGGATTGATGAGAATACGGAATATAAACAATTCTTTGAGAGAAAGTGTCGCTAAAACTACTGTAAGTAGTGTGGAAACTAATATCAAAGTAGTACCAACATTTTGCATATAATGATTGGTCATGTGTATCATATCGTAAAAAACAAACGTGTGATTGCTTATAATTTTCAACAGGGAACAAGCCTAAAATAAATGGAAATTAGTTTAACAGCCGATCGTGTGCGAGTCATGTTGGACATAATATATGTAGGACAATATTCACAGCATTGTGGCACACAAACAATAAGTAGATGTGATAACGTAAACAGAAATATTCTTAATACGTGACTCTTTTAAAAATATCATAAATAAATACTGTGTGCGGCACCTGTGCTTTAGTCTTCAAGTCGTCAACAAAGGGCTCCAACGTGACTATTTCGTTCTTATAGTAAGCACGATCGAATACATCCGAATGATACAGCTGACTCCTGGGGTCAGTGCAATTCTTGGGATATAATTTTGTCCAATTTTCTGCAGCTGCCAATGGCTGAGCGCCATATTGTTTTAAAAGTTCTAGGGCTGGGTTAGTCTCACCAATCTATGATTCCAAATGGTTAGGTTATAACTAAATAAATTATATTAAAGTACATCTATGTCTGGACATCTCATTATACTGCAGTACCTTTTTCTTTGTCTTTATCTGAGCGTCAATCCTAGTTGCATACAAAGCTTGCACTTTGGAGCTCGGGGTCCGCTTTTATTTTATATTCGGTTTATTTTGGCTTTAATGGGAGCGAATACCGTCTGACTCCCTAACCCCTAGAGGAAAACCTTTGCCAGAACTTAGTCCGTCCATCAGCAGGTGTACCGGCTTGAAGGTGAGTTTGGCTTCAGACAAAGATCTTGATGGACCCAGAGTACCAAGTTTTATAACAGTAATAAGAATCAGGACAAAGGCCCTACATACATCTACAGGCAGTTTTAATACAAACAACAATCCATTGTAACAAAATTGTAAAATAAAGGTTCCTTTACTAACAGTTTTTTTGCTAGCAACCAGCACAGTCCTATTTTTTGCCACGATGTCAATACCGTTAGGCGTAGACATGAGATCTGGAGCCACGCTGGGTGTGTCTGGCTTCCACGTCAGCCGCATCAGTTGATCGCCTCTCCATAGACCAACGTTTTCACGTAGACGCGCTTCTGTCTCCACACCGGGACCCCACCGTAAATTGCTATAATACAAACCCTGGAAACGATGCAATCATTGGAAGTTAGTTTTTTTTTAAAGTAGGTATTCCAGACTGGGAGTCCAGATTATTAATTGCTGTTTTGCCTTTCGCAGGGCCTAATATTTCAAGCAGATACTAAAAAGTGATGCTGGCGCATCTAGATCATAGTCTAATCACTGCATTTGGTCCGATCTAACTTTTTTTCTAACAAAACAATTGGATATTCTTTTTCTATTCTATTCTAACATGATACTTATAGAGATTCCCTGTCACTTAATATTGCCTTTATGAAGGGAGTATGCTTCATTACGTGAGGATAACAATAATTCGTGTGCTTAACCCATTCAGACATATTAATTATTCTGTAGGTAAACCTTACGAAATGTACTTTTCCAGAAATCTTCAACTTCAAAATGGCTCTACCAGGAAAAGCGAGGCATTGGACGCCCTAAGTTTTTTTCGGTTGCACGATCCAGGTTTGGTAAAGTCCGACAAGTGACGCTTGTTATTAGTATTTTAATTTGATTGCAATTCCTCTTTCGAAATAAATAAAAAAAAACCTGAGGACTGTTTGATCCCAATTAATCGATAGAAATACTGAATTTATAGGATCGCAGCTGGTTTTATTTTAGGAATTTTCTTTATTATGTCAATTCATCTAATATCTTCTTCCATCGTGTCGAGGGCACATCATGAGTTCCTCCAGTGTACATTTATCTAAATAACTACTCTGAGAACTGCTTCTTCGATCAATATTCGGATGTATTAGAAAGTAATTCATACTAACACTGAACACTTTTCCATCAGGATAAGAAGTAAATCCATATCCATGCATACAGTTATTGTAGAAATTTCCTTCGTATGTAATGGCGAGGTGATTGCCACCGCGGTACCGACAGCGGTACTCGCCGATACCGTGCATTGTGTCACGTAGTAGACGACCGGTGTACCATTCTAGCGACTGAAAATTTTAATACAAGTGCGTCGTTTCTTGTATACCATTTTGTAGGTATATATTTAGGAAATATTACTCTCATGATTGGATAGTGGATAAAAATTGTACTCATGCACCTGTAAAACGGCATTGTAGACTCCCTCGAATTTTTTCTTGATAACAAATTCAATGTGTTAATGTTGATCATATGGCAGAGCTTTCTGCAATTTAATGGTCGAATGTCGAAATGACTGGTCTTCAGAGCCGTGCTATGGGTGTAGGATCCAACTGGGATGAAATTACGTGAATCTTTTGTATGAGAATATAACTAGGAATTCAGTGCAGGGTGCCATTGAAATAAATTGAGCTGAGCGAGCAACTCTTATTTACAAATAAGACATCTTACTACGGTCGCGCGCTTAGCTAAGGCCGCGCGCTCGTGAAACTGTGTTTCAGTGATTATTCCTCGTATCGGTCAAGCAGGAGAAAAGAAGTACAACGACAATGAAGTGGCTATCCCGCGTATAAGAGCTTCGCTTCGCTCAGCTCAAAAAAGTGTTTTAGCGCTTAGCAACACATTCAGCGATTCATTTTCATATTATAGATAATAATATAGATATAATAGAGAATAATATAATAGATAATTGTGTTTGATTGCTAGCTTAAAGGTGAGGTCTCCTACAATTTCCGAACTTTAGAACGTCGATTGCTGAAAAATTTGGCATACGTGCAGAGACTGCGCGTTCCAGGGTCAAAGCGGCACAGGATATATCCAAGTGCTGCTGCGCTGGGGGCAATCTGTTATATGGGGAAGTCGCAGTGAAGGAGAGATGGCGCTCTTATTTCCACGAGCTGCTGAACAAGCAGCATAAAGAGGTGCAGCCACCGAACCTCCTTCATTCTCCTTCCTTCGTCCAAATCCAGGACTAGTGCTACCAGTGAAGCCTGAAGAAGTCCAGACTGCTCTTTACCGCATGAAGAATTGGAAAGCTGTCGGAGCCGATGGAGTCCTCATTGAGGCCTGGAAGGGTGGGAGCACGTCATCATCATCTCAGCGTTGTGTCCCGATTGCATCCGAGGCCTACACCTCAGAGTCCGGGGTCCGCTTTCCCACAGGCGCACGATGATGCCGGGGTTGTCGGGCGCGTCGTTTCGGTGTGGCGCGTGTAACCGCGCTCCATGTCGTAGTTGTCCGTGTCGCCGAGCGCATGTCGCCGGTGATGACGCGGGCGCCGCGCTTTGGTGTTGCTACGTTTTCTTTCTCCTTCTCCACTGCGCACGATCTTGGGCAGATAGTGAGATCAGGCCACTCATGTCATCCCTTACGACGTCAAACCAGCACTACTTGGGTCTCCCCCTACTACCTGGGCCCAGCGGAAGTGCCATGGCCAGACATTTATTACTCACGTAGTCAGGCGGCTGCCGCAAAACGTGGCCGCACCAGCAAATGCGACACACCTTTATTTTATCTGCAATGTCACAGACAAGGAGGCTGCCGCGGATGCGGGAGTTTCTTATGCGACATCCACGTGTGACTCCGCAAATAAATCGCAACATTTTCATCTCCGTGATACGCAGCTTATGTTGCTCTAGAAAAGGCCATAGCCGTGAAAAAGGACAGGCATAATGATGGTCTTATAGACCTGTCCCCTCAACTGTTTTTTCATGAGTCAATCCCCTATATTATCGCGTAGCCTGCCGGCGGGGGCGGTTATGTCAGACACGACCAAGACCCGACAAAAACCGTACGCCTTCTCGGGTCTTCACATGGTGTAAGGTGGCGGCCCATAAGGCATTTCCTTCGCACCCCGACTGACGCAGGGCCATCTTCGGTTTCGAGATGGCCCCCTTGGGTTTGGTTACCACGGTGTCCCCGCCTTTCCCCCGGAGAAAGGTGAGGAATGGTAAGTAACTTAGAGAAACCTCTGCTCCAGACCAATGGTTTCTTCCATTTCCGTTCTTTCGTTGTTCTTCATCTCGCTCCCCTGCATAATACTCGAGGTAGGGCCATTCTTTATATGCCTTTGTCTGCGGCGCTTGACATTGTGAAATAGTAGACGCCATGATTACATCCAAGGTTACTTCTAATTGTAAAATTTGTATAAAATATTCAAAACATTGAAATAATAACAGTACAATTGTCAGTTTTGGCAAAACTACTAAACGTCAAGTTATTATCAATTTACCTAAATCGAAGGAGAATGAAGTAGATTTGCTGTCAATTTGCGTGACAGATAATGTTATCTGTCTAGAGCACGTGTAAACCGTAGGTGTAAACTAAGGGACTACACAAACTTAAATAGTAAGGATTTATTAGAAGCAGTAGGTACGACACGGGGTGCGAGGGATCCATATTGTTCCCGTTGAGTAACACCAGTTTGTGTCATGTTACTTAATTGGACAAAAAATCCCGAAAAGTAACACTGTAAATCATTGCAACAGGTTTTTTGTTAATAATTAACACTATAATCTTTGTATGTAACAGGGTTACATATCTGGACGAAATATCCCAAAAAGTTTCATAACTTTATAGTTTACCTAGGTGAAAATTAACTAACATCTGGCGCTTCGCCGGCCGCTGCAGCGGTCACAGTTCTAACCTAACCTAACCCACTTTACTTATTCTATCTACTTATAATATCTATGTATTTACGAACAAATAAATATAAATATGTTTATCAGTTGTTTAGTACCAACAGTACAAGCTTTGCTTAGTTTGGGACTAGACAGCGTTGTGTGAATGTGTAAGGAATATTATATATTATTAATATTATATCAGTTAATCGTTACATTTTGTTGAAGGCGTATTTCAACAATGATTTTTTTACAAAGTGGTGTTACTTAACGAGAATACAAGATTATGTTATATTACAGTGTTACCTATAGGGAAAAAAAGGTTTTTTTCCAATTGAGTAACATCGAATATGACGCAAACTGGTGTTACTCAACGGGAACAAGGCCGAGGGATATGCTCTATGGGCTCCGAGACGGCGTGCGGTTTTAGTCGGTTCAAGCCTGACATAACCACCCCCGCTGGCCGACGGGGGGTATCCCAAGGGATCTCCGCACGAAAAAAAAAAGGAATGATCATCTATTATGTGGTAGAAGACTACTATTAGGTATGTATACTGTGAAAATTGTGTAAATTGATTGTGTAATAGATACTGTAGTACACGGAAAAATCTTCCCAACAAGGTTTCATTTAGTTTGGTGTGAAGAGTTTGGGTCTAATAAATACTCCATTAATAAAACTACAATATTTATTAAGTAAAGCCATCCGATATCATGTCAATTAGTCAATCGCATTATAGGTTTAGTAACATCTATAATAATATTAGATTATGACAAAAGTGCGGTAATTTGAAAATTACAGCCGAGGCGAAAGAAGAGGCTGTAATTATCAAAGCGCACGTATGTCATACGATGTTTTATCTACGCCCATGCTTTAAATCCTCTATAAAAGATTCTGAAACAGTTAGCTTATTGCCAACATTAATACATCCAATGTCCTAATAACCATAATAACATTCGAACGGGTGTTATAATGTTGTATGAAATTTCATAATAACACTCCTTTCGCTTTTTCAATGTCTTCCGCGCAAAGGGTTACTCATCAGACAGCCAAATTCTTACCACTCGATGCGTGGAATCTGCATATGAGTTTCAAAAAAAGAACTGTCATTCACGCGGGTTGCATTCCACTACCACAACGGCGCGGCGGCGCGCCGTAAAAAAAAAATTAAAGCTTATTCGTTCGAATTCGAATTCCCGCTATTTTTCTTCGCTATTATTTTTGCAAATTGTTTTGTTTACTTACGAAAATGAGCGATTTAAGTTTTGATAATACACCTCCAGACATTTCGAATGCAGCAAAGGACATTTCTAACAAATTACTACCGGAAAAATCTAGAAAACAGTATGAAAAGGCGTACCAAGGTTTCATGAATTGAAAAATATCAAAGGGCAGTACATCATTCTCTGAAGATGTATTATTAGTTTATCATGGGTGTAGATAAAGTCTTGTATGCAACTGTATAATTAGGTATTAAAACACTCATGTGATACTATTATCACACTCAGCTTCGCTTCGTGTGATAAACCCACATTCGTGTTTTAATACCCCTCATTATACCACAGTTGCATAAATAACTATTATAACATATTTGCGAGGAAATAAATAAAAGTCAGACTTTCTTAAACGAATAAATCCTAAATCACATGTTTAAGCAGTTATAAAAATTTGAACCATTTGTAAAATTGATTATTATATCGCTAGTTGGCATTTTTAATGTTGTCAAGTTATTATTATTAGTTACAATTTCACCAGTGTCTCTCTCGCTCCTTGAGTGAAAATAGGAGAAACGAGACCACAGAGTTCTGCAGTCGGAGGTGGCGGCGACGATGGTGGAATGTACGCGTGTGTGCTCGTAGATGGTCGAGAGTCAACACTTGGCTCCAAATTTAAATTGCTTGTAATGCAGGAGCTAATTTCTTCTTTATTTCTCATCGAGTCATCTATGTAGCCCTCGGCTACATTGCTCGACCACCACTCTCCGTGGCGTTTTAGTGTCAATAAGTCCGCACCAGAATCGGCGAGCAATGTAGCCTTATGAAACAGTGCCCTGTGTATTCATGTGGATCATCCAAATTCAAAAAAGTGGCAATTTGTTTGCAAAATTATTTATGCCAATGGGTTAGTGCATTTTCCATTTTGGTAATTTTCAAAAAAATTGTTAGATATCGCTTTTGTTAAACGAAGCGCTTCGTATTTCTTCACTATGTCGTAAAAAGGCTCCTGTATTGTGAATAATCTTGGAATTTTATTTTTTCTTTTGATTGTTGACCTGGACAAGAAGAACCCGCCCATGGTTCTCGACATCATTAGTTGAGATGTTTGTTAATTCTTGACGTCTATTAATATTAATACAACCTGAAAAGAGGTATAAACAGCGTACAAAACACCTATATTGTAAAGAAATACGAAAGTGAAAGAAGTTAATAACAATAATTTAGCTTCAACTGACCTTTGCTGTCAAATATGGGCAATCTAGAGCTCCTTTTAGGAACTTCTTGACATTGTCAGCCGAAAATACTTTCGACTTTTTACTCACAAGGCCATCTGAGCGTCTTTTTAGAAATTCCAGCAAGTTGTAGTATGACTTTACATCAATGCCATGTTTTGTTTTCACAGTGCTTTTTAGCATTGAATAGTCACAATGAGCTTGACTTATATTTTTGAGAAAGTTCCTTGAAATAGGCTAAAAACACACTTTCTGAAAGTGAATTTGCATCTTTGCTTGTTTTCCATATGATGAAATTTTGATACGCTTGTAAGTATCTATCGGTACTATACGCGCCACACAACTTTGCGCCTACGAAGTTAGCTACTTACTCAAGGTTGCGCAGGTACCGTCGAGAACAAAAGTACTAAGTATAAAAATACATCTTAAATGCTGTTTGCGTGAAATATTGGTTAAAGATTAAGTAGGTACTATAATTGTTTAGTCTAGAAACCTCATTACCGTAGTCATTCTCATCTAATTGAATTATGTTTAATATTTAATCTATTCATGTAGCAAATAACTTAAATAATTTACCTGGAGAAATTAACCTTTTTTATACTATATAGATAAATATAATGAGTTCACTAATGAGGCAACTTGAAATACATAACACTAAAAAATACTTTCTTTCGTTAATAACAATATCAACGAAAACTTTTAACAATTGTGTTCACGACAGTACGTTAGAGTGAAAGCGGCGAAATTACCGAACGTCAGAGCGGGATGCACGATTAAACACCGCCTCGGCCGGCCACGTGCCGCCCCGCCCCCTTCCGCTGCGCAGCAGTTACCCCTGTGACACCTATAATTGCACCATTGCTGCGCCTTTCGCGTGAAGTTCATAGACGCAAAGTTGTGTGGCGCGTATTGTAAGTATCTAGCTTAGAGTCTTTTTCAGTGCCTTTGAGACTTCTGGCGGTGTCGAATTAATAAATTCGTCACAACTTGGCGACCTTTTCAAATAAAAACTATACAGCGAATAGAAAAAACGCGCGGATAAATTACTTGTTCACAAATTAGCGATGCGCGCGCATCAGTGCTTTTTTTAAGGCAAAGGCACAAAAAACAGCCAGTATTAGGTACATACTAATAAAGTAAATTAATATTTTTTCCCGACTGCGCCAGAAGGAGGGTTATGTTTTTCGAGAGTAAGTATGTATGTATGTATGTATAATTGTTTGGCACGCTCAGCAGCCTGAGAGGTGCTTTAGCTTGAGAGGTGTCGTTAGATTCGTATTTACTGTGAGAGTGACACTGGGTATATCGAAATAATAAAAAAACGAAATGGTGGATTTTTGGCGCTAAAATGTATGTTATTCAAAAAATATTTTCACTCAAACTTATCGAGTAGGGTATCAAAATGAAGAACTTTAAAAGGGGGTTTCAAAAATATATATATCTTAACTAAAAAGTATACAATAAAATTATTAATTATCAAATCAAATAACCCGACAGCCCTAAAAAGACCAAATGAAGTTTGATAGCAGGCGGGACCCAGATGCAAATCATAAACCGAAAGAAAATTAATGGGTCCCGCCTGGTATCAAACTTGTTTCAGTCTTTTTTGGGCAGTCGGGTTATTTGATTTTTTAATTAATAATTTTTTGTGTTTTTGTTACAGATAAATGGTTGTAATTTATTGTCTTGTACTGTCTAGTTTTGATATATACATTTTAGTAATCTCCTTTCAATTTCCTTCAATTTGATACTGATACCTACTAAAGGTTTGGTTACAAAAAATATATTGGTGACTTACAATTTAGTGTCATAAATCCGCCATCTTGATTTAAATCACCTATCTTAGGACGCGAAAAATATAATGATTCCTCGGCAGGTCCGGTAAAAAATTTAGACTACCATAAAATAGTAATACGCATTAGATAGGTTTATAGGGTACAACACTGACCTTTTATAAGGAAATCCAATCGCCTAACAGAGCCATCTAAATTTCTGGCCAAGCAAAAACAGATATGCAAAGATACTTTCTTTACAAGTGCGAGTTTATGAACGAATAAAAACGCCCAATTATCTTGTACTCGACTGTCGATATGAATGTACAGCGGTTGGTATTAAATTCAAATTCCAATATAGATCTCTTCACGTTGGGTTTGCAATTACTTCATGAAGTCTGCAATTTCTCGATCGCGATTTCTCGGTGCACTCGTTGACGAGGCATTTGATAACCTCGCTTGTTTCGCTACTGATGCCATTTTAAAAGCAGCAGTTGATTTTTAAAATACATTATTATTAATTTATGTAAACTTTCATGATAAACAATGCTTTTGCAAAATCAAAACACTACAGAAGGTGCTATGTCAGGCAAACAAGATGCTATATAGGTATAATGCCAAATATTGATGCGCCTTACACATACCGATTTTTTATCATTATCAATTAACACAGATTAGATATCAGTAGTTTTTTTTCTGTTTTTACTGATAACGTGATCCGATACAGAATTGTACTGATAACCGATATCGGTCAGAGAGATATACATTCACGATGTGATGCGATCAGATCTGCTAACCAATCAAATCACTGAATTCCGATCAATTTGTGATATCGTAGTGGGCGTAGGTGTATTAGGTACTGTAAGAGCTGTCGAGGCTTAACTATAAGGGTTCATACAGGCTTCAACGCAGATTTTTAAATTCAGTCCGTCAATTACTGCACCCACTGGATGGTGCTAAGGAAGGAAGAAAGCTAGGGTGAAGTCCAATAGATACAGGCCACCTTTTCAGATGCTTTCAATCCTCAAATGGTGGAACCTTCCTCTCTCTCTTTTTTTCTGCTTTCTCTATATTTTCTGTAGGCCCACCAGAGGGAGCGGGAGAGCACCCTGCCCCTCGAGTTTCGCAGTCTGCGGCGAGGACGCCGCAGACTCATCTACGCCCGGGACTACCGACCTCCATGATCGGGGCCTGAGGCCGCAGTTGGCCGACTCGCCGTCCTTACACAAGCAGGTCGTGGCGGAGGCGTGTCGTGTGTGCCTTACACACGCCTGCCAACTCACCAAAGCAGGACAAAACCCGACCCCACCAGGCGAGGCCGCCGTGGCGGCCAAAGTCCGCCGGCAACCCTGGGGTTATCCTTTCGAGGGCTTACCCGGGGTGCCCGGCAACGGACACTTGGGGAGGACACCGTGCGGTTTTAGTCGAGACACGACATAACCACCCCCGCTGGCCGGCGGGGGGGTATCCGAAGGGATTTTCGCAGGTAAAAAAAAATTAATCCGTTCCCGCAGGAACGCACAGGTAGATTTCGTGAAGCAATAAAATATTATTTTAGATAAACAGTTTAATTATTTTTTCTCGAAAACGGTAACTGTTAGCGAAAAACTTTTCAGACATTTATTTTAGACTTAAAAATGGCCTATCGATTAAAAATGTTTCCTACACCAAGAATGTTCACCGGTTAGAAGTTATGATTTTTTTCCCGAAAAATTTTGGTTTTTTCCCCCTCCACTTTTAGTTAAAGTTTTAATCTTATAGGTTTATATTAAAAGTTGTTGGTATTCATGTATACTATGGGATATAATTAGAACGGTTCGAATATCTTTCATGGAACGTGAAATTTTGAGGAAAAACTGATTTCACAAAAAGTGAGGCCCTACGGTCCCCTTAGGCCGGATTCCACCCGTTCACGAACTTAAACTAAGCTTACACCCAAGCAATTTTTGACCGCAGTTTGAAAGCGATCGGGGCAAAAATGCGACCGTGAGAGTGCCGCAAATTTTGGGAAGTGGAACCATATGTATATATATATATATATATATATATATACATATATATATATATATAAACTTTTTGATTAGTAGCCATTTCGGACTCAGGGGGTCATAACTAGACCTCCTATGAAGATTTTTTTTTAAATTCGACAGTAGTCAAGAAACCAATAGGTAGATCGATTTCATCGAAATCTACCTAAAAGGGCCCACCATGAAACGTACATTTGCAATTGCAGACCAAAATTTCGGGCATTCGGTACCATGAAACGCACTTATCCCACAATCGGACCCGAAGACGGAATCTCACAGTTCATTCAGCTTAAATACTACCATGAAAAGACCCAAAACCGCAAAATTCGGAGTTTAGACAGCCCGCCAAAAAATAATTAAAATTAAAACCATACTATACGACTTATTTCAAAAGGTTGAAAGGTTATCATAAACCAAAACAAAGGAATGTAGTTTTTAATGTTGGTTTATAATAGGTTTTTTTTTAAAGAAACGAAACCCTTGATATGTTTGAACATACTTTATGGTCCCGACCAAAAGAACAAAATCCGAAATAACTTCATGGTGTCTAGATAACATTTCTTTTTTCTTTGGCCACGTTACAAGGCGTGATCACCTGTCCATAGAGCGTCTAGTTATTCAGGGGAAGGTGGAAGGCACTAGACCGCGCGGGAGGTCTCCTACACGTTGGACCGATCAAATCAAGTCCTTTGTGGGCGAGTCCTTGAACGAGTGCAGTAGGATGACTTCCAGCAGGGAAAAATGGCGGAGCATCGTGAGGCGCGGTCAATCTGCCCCCTCCACTACTACAACTGCGTGGCGACCACGACCACTCTGACAAGAGTGTACCGATCAAGAAGAAGAAGAGATAACACTTTCGTTCGTGTTTCGTGCGGGCCCGCAATTGCGGATGTACATTTCATGGTAGGGATACTTATTCTTGTCAGACACTCCCGTATTTCCTCTAAGGAAGTGAAACACTTGAATGTTGATCCCTTTTTTTTTTTTAAAACGCCGTCTCGGGTCTTAAGACGCCGGGGTGTAAGGTTACCCATAGAGCATATCCCTCGCACCCCGACTGACCCTGGGCCATCTCCGGTTTCGAGATGGCCCCCACTTGCTCTCCACTGTGCCATCTGCTAATCAGAGGGACACGTGGAAAGCTTCCGAACAGCCCTCAACAGGGCCGTCCTCGCCTCGGTCGGGGTTGGCCGTAGGCGGCAGCGTCTCTCCCACCCTAGGAGAGAGGCGCTGCTGTCTCCGTTGCCCAGGGTGCACCGCGTGGAGGTCCCCAACCAAGCACCCCCCCAACCAAGCACCCCTGAATGTTTATCCCTAAAGTCCGATTGAACACGGAGATACTAGACATCAAGTTTGGTTCAGTTCTTACATTGATGGTTTCTGCAGAAAAGTCAATTGATTATATAGGTACAAGATTGGGACTTGTTCTGCAATGTAGAGTAGGTACCTACTTACATTGTCTTTTTCTACCCATAACTAGACCTACAAAATCGTTACTTTGTTTAATGAGAATTTTATGTTGAATTGAAGTGACGGCTCGCTGCCGCGCCGATGGCTGCTATCTCCATGTAGGTTGAACTCAACCTTAACTTCATTAGTCTATTAATTTTGAAGCGATTACTTGCCTAACATTATATGCGCCGTCCAATCACAGAAATCAAATGAATCCTCATAAAATGATGGTAGGTAATCGTTTGATTAAAATAGAACCAATTACTAAATTTATTTTATTATAAAGTATAAAATAAGAAATAATATTGAATTGTAAACAATTCGCTTTCAGTTATATTTAAATACAAAAATATTATTGTTAGGAAAATATATGTACAAGAGTAGATCAACAAATTTTAATTTATTGCTCGCTTTAGTGATTAGTGTTAATAAACAAGAAATTAAATATATTGGCTTCGTCCTCTGAAGAATTGTAAAACTACTTAAAAATCAATTTATTGACCGATACATGTATTCCATACATACCAGGCCACTCAGAAAGTATTGCGAAAAAAAGTTTTTATATATGAGAGACTGGTCAGTCTCTCATATATATATTATATATTATATCTATTTCTAAAATATGATTATTTATGAGTAAAAATAAGTACGTTCCAATTTCAAAATTTCTCTCTGCATTTTTGCAAGATAATTTCAATTATTGTGTCTCATTGAAAAATGGATCTGCGTCGGGAACATTTTTGCGCTATGATTTTCTACAATTTCAAGTGTCGTCTGAAACCAGACGAATCGTACGATAGACTTCAAATGGCATTCATGGATGAAGGCCCTTCCAAGGCGACCGTGTATCGTTGGTATAACGAATTCAAGCGCGGTCGACTAACTTTGGAGGATGAAGAAAGAAGTGGTCGCCCTTTGACGGCTGTTACGGAAGAAAACCTGCTAGCAGTGAAAAATTTAATCCAAGATAATAGACGAGTCACATATCAAGAGATTCAGCACATTCTTCAGATTGGATCGGGAAGCCTTCACGAGATTCTACACGTGCATCTTCGTGTGACAAGGATAGTTTCACGCTGTGTGCCGCACAATCTCACCGATGCTCAGCTGCTCCCGGGTGGAATGGTGTCGTGATATGATAAACAAGTTTGAAGCAGGCGCGTCTCGGCGTGTTTATGACATCATTACAGGTGATGAGTCGTGGATTTATCAGTATGATCCAGAAACAAAACGCCAGTCGACGGTTTGGGTGTTTCAAAACGAATCAACACCTACCAAAGTGAAGCGATCTAGAAGCGGAGGGAAGATTTTGATTGCGAGTTTTTTCAATTTGTCTGGCTACTTGTTATCAATCCCTTTACGAAATCAAAGAAGCATCAACGCTGAATGGTACACTACCAAATGCTTGGCAGAAGTTTTCTCTGTAGTGAGCTACAAGCGACCAAACACAGGGCTCCGCGGGATACTACTCCACCATGACAACGCGCCCGCACACACCGCGCTTAAAACGAGGGACTTCCTGGACAGCACTCCGGTTAAACTCCTAGGTCACCCTCCTTACAGCCCTGACCTTGCACCGTGCGACTTCTTTTTATTCCCGAACATAAAAAAACTGCTCAAAGGGATACAATTTTCGTCGCCGGAAGATGCGCTGTCAACGTTTGAGCAGGCTGTAAACGAGGTATCTGCGGCGGATTGGAAAAAGTGTTTTGAAAACTGGTTCAAACGCATGAAACTTTGTATAGAGGCTGGTGGAGAGTACTTTGAAAAGATTTAATAAAAAAATATTTACCTATAGAACACTTTTTTTTATTTTCGCAAAACTTTCTGAGTGTCCCACGTACATATAAATATATATGTATGTATGGAATGCATACAGACACATGTATACATAAATATGTACATGTATTCCAATGTAAAAAATATTTTTTGTTGATCGTACGAGTCCTTTATTCCTTTAATGTTTCAACAACAAGAACACATTCTGCAAGAGGACTTGGATTTTTCAAAATACGTGTATTCCTGAAACAAAACTGTTTTTTTAATAAATCTCTTTTTTAAAGATTTAGATTGGAAAAGCGAACATCTAGGACGGGACTTGAACCCGCGACCAGTCCCTTACAGGGGGAATGCTCTGACCAACTGAGCCACCTAGACACGTCCCAGATATTCGAAATTCTCCGATACATTAATACGTCTTAAGGCGACGTTGGAGCCATCTACCGTAATTCTTGCGAACTACGGAAACAATGAATAACTTTACAGTCATTTTTAAACATTGTTTTTTGATGACTCCGCCTAATTAATTCAATTAAATTTTTAAGCATTTTGTATGCTTACTTTTTTCTAAAGATTTAGATCGGAAAAAGAGAACATCTAGGACGGGACTTGAACCCGCGACCAGTCCCTTACAGGGGGAATGCTCTGACCAACTGAGCCACCTAGACCCGTCCAAGTCCCGTCCTAGATGTTCTCTTTTTCTGATCTAAATCTTTAGAAAAAAGTAAGCATACAAAATGCTTAAAAATTTAATTGAAATAAATCTCTTTTTTATTATACTTACAGCATGATATGATATGATTCGTGTGGCCCTCACCCAGATTCAAGCATAGTTTCATTCATACTCAAGCGTCGGTAGCTTTGTGGTTAAGAATTCGGCCATCACACGGCACATTACATCACATCTTGCTTCTATAAGTTTCTCATACATACATAACAGTACATTTATACTCACGTTTTCTCTCCTCGTAAGAAGTAGAGTCAAAAATCAAAAATTATTTTCAGAAATAATAATAATTACCAGAAGAAAGCTGGCAGCTAAGAGTAGGGCCTTGTGTTTCGGTTGTACGGCGACGTTAGGAAGCTGCAGTGTGGTTGTGAAGCTGACCAGCTCGCGGTCCCACCCGTGGACTATCTTGCCAACCTCGCGTAAGGAATCACCTGTCATTATCTGTAATCAAAAATAAAATATACAAGTGTAATTTCAATAAAAAAAACTTTTTTAAATAAGTTTTTATTATGCTCTTGATAATAAAAAGAACTAAAAAAATAAAATCAAACGGGCTGAACCTCGATGGGGTTGCGTCGTTTCATTACATTCATTCATTTTCGTTCCTATGAACTCCTTCCTGCTCCATCATCAGACCCTGGTTACCATTGGAAGACAAATTACTCATTAAGACGATTCAAACGAGCCCAAACTTGATAAGGTTATGTCATTGCGAAGTTCCTATGGCCATCTTCCAGCTCCAACAGATTAGCAACAAATCATCATAATATTGCATTGTCACGCGTTTTACACATGTATATAAAGTTTCAGCTCAATCGGTAACCGGGAAGTGGATCAAATTTAATTTGCAAGATTTGATGACAAACATAATGTACACCTGTATAGTTAATTAAAAGCTTATAATAAAGTAGAAGGTATATTTAACGAAAGTCCTTTCGAAGGACTTAAATTGAAGCATACCAGTCTTAAAGAGGAGGCTGCGACTGAGTAAACGTAAGGGAGTACATATCCCAGCCAGATAAACAAAATGGAATAAGATAGTTTAAGTGACTGGTTATGGAAAACATTGAGTCAATGATGGAAAGTGAGAATTAGTGGAAATGGTGTTTGTTTGACTTTGATTCGAGGGCCCCACTGGGATTTTCAGGGCTCAAGGCTTGATTGCCTGATGGGGCGTTATGGTGCAGGTTTTCCTCTCGGCGTTTGGGGGCAGACTGCAGCTGCCGTAAAAGCCAAAGTAAATCGAATAATGGTAAGGAGGAGTGGGAGAGTGGAACCCGGGTCACAGAGGGTGGGATTTGGATGTAGCCGGAATTTGTGCTCGGATGAAGATTGAATACGATTCTATTGATTTTACATGTTATTCTTGGTACCATTGTATGTTTTGGAATTCACACAAAGCTAAACTCAACAGCTAAGCAGATTGCTCATAAATGTATGAAGTATTACTTACTCTAAATTCCGATAAAATCAGCGACCTCCGCCATAAAACAGCTGGCCCTTCTAAAACGAACAACACCACATCGTTAGCGTCCCGCACTAGGAAGAAAGGCACCATACACGTCCACTGTTGTTGGATGCGACCCACGTAGTCGCCTGGAGGCGTTGTGACTATCATCTCCTGGAATATAGGGAGACGCTGTGTGTAGTGATGGTGTCAATGTGTTGTCTTATTTATTGACTAATTTACTCTGGATTGTCAGTCTACTTTGTTAGATGACTTCGGTGCGGACACAAGATTCCTTTCGTAGAGGAGGGGGGGCAAATTAAGTATTTTGAGGAGGGGAAGAGGCAGGGCTTATGTAGTTAGGAGAGGGGGCAATATAAATGTACAATATATAAGATTGTGTTCAGAGGCGAGGGAGGGAAGACAAAAGTATTTATTTTTTTCAAATTATTTAAGGTTAACCTCAGTTTTTAATTGTACCTATCGGTCAATGTATATAATTCCATTAAAACTAGTTATTATTAATTAATACGACTGTTTTGTACTTTAATGAAATGCTGTAAGAATCTAAGTAGTAATAAGGTAAAATGAAATAATTGTATTATTTGTATTCATGTATATGATAATAAAAGCCTTTTCTTAAACTTTATCTAATTTAACTTTATTTAACCAATTTCTGTAAAGTTGCATATAGTAGATCATTTTTCGAAAAATAAGGTCATAAAAAAGTTTCACTTCTTACCTGTGACTAGTACACGCACACATTTTTTTCGTGCGTAAATCCCTTCGGATACCCCCCGCCGGCCAGCGGTGGCGGTTATGTCGGGCTTGAACCGACTAAAACCGAAAGGCGGCCTCGAGTCTAAGACGCCGGGGTGTAAGGTTGCCCATAGAGCATATTCCTCGCACCCCGACTTAAGTGAATCGTACCTTTTTTTTTTCGTGCGGAAATCCCTTCGGATACCCCCCCGCCGGCCAGCGGGGGCGGTTATGTCGGGTTTGCACCGACTAAAACCGCACGCCGTCTCGGGTCTTCAGACACCGGGGTGTAAGGTTACCCATAGAGCATATCCCTCGCACCCCGACTGACCCTGGGCCATCTCACGACTAACAGCATCGCTCATCCTGTCTCCTCTGAAAGCAGAGGAGTACGGAGAGCGATGTGTTCCCGCCATGTTGGGTATTGGCCGACGATCAATGCCAACCCTATGAAGGGGAAGCCATTGACCGCCGCCCAGGGTGTACCGGCCGCTCCGATTCCGTTCCCCCCGGACTGCAGCGGGATCGGAATCGGAGCGACACTCGAGGAGGTTACCCAACACACACCCCAAGTGAATCGTACCTACACTATATATGTTAAACAAGTGCTATTGCATCAACGCTCTCACGCATCATTTGAATTTAATGCATGACGTGACGCATTTATAACACCTGATTCTATTCAATATTATATTGAATGTGTCCTTACTTGTAATCGGCAAGGGAAACAGCAGGAAGCTGAAGCTAATCGTCTTTCTAACACCAGAGCCTCTTGCCTCGTGTTGTCATGAAGACGCATCACGAAGGCTCGCCCTGATCCACAGAGACACCGCTGTGTGGAGCTTGACGTCTCGCTGGCTATGAATAGAGCTTCGCCATTGGGAACACGTACGATGTAGCGATTCTCTGAGTCGATTCTAGCAGTTACTGTGAAAGATAAATGTATTTTTTGTAATGTTTAGTTTAATGTATTTGTTGGAGTTATATAAGAGAGAGAAAAAAAAAATTGTGGATATTGTACACAGCGCTCAAAGTAGGCATTGCTTAACTAGCTTAGCTAGCTTCTAGAATGCGGATAAACGTACTCAGACACATTTTTTTCTTCGAATAATTTGTCTTTCTCTTTCCACACATTCTTCAAATAAACATATTCATGTATACTAATATTTGCACAGAGCGGGAACGGGAATCGAGGCCGCAAATTGGTGTAGCGGTAGTGCGTTCGACTGCTAAGTCAGAGGTCGCGAGTTCGATTCCCGCTCAGTGCAAATATGTAAATTGGCATTGAGCTGGCTGTTTCTATGTATTATATGTATTATTTACAAAAAAAGTATCTAAGTATGTTTATCCGCATTCTCGAACTCATATGACAAGCACTGTTTAGTTTGGGCCTAGATGGCGTTGTGTAATTTGTCCTAGAGTTTTTATTTATTTATAAATCCCGACATCGCAGTCCTACGCTCTACTGCCACGCCACAGACCAAACATATAGTAATGTTTTATAAGGTTTAGAGGTTATATATACGTAACGAGCAAATATTAAGTGCCTCGGTAGGGCGGGAACGCAAAGTGCCTTAAGGCCCTGTCTGGAGGTAAGCTACCATGATTATGCTTATTTTTTGTTTCTAAGATTATTTCTCTCTCTCTCTAAGATTACTCATGCTAGACAGTTGATTTTTTTTATATATACAGCTAATTATCTACTGTTCACGCACACTCAAAAACATTTTGGATAAATAGAGCAGTTTCTTGTTAAAAAAATTGCAAAGTAACACTCTATGAAATAAAATTTTCGCTTCAATTATCTCAATATTTTTAGCGATAACATATATGTTTTTTGTTACAAATATAAAGAAAACTTAATCAGCTAGTGGAATATCTACAAATTAACATCCTCAAATCCGTCATATTTTTTAAATGATTTATTTATGTGTTTGATTTGGTTGATTTGTTTGGCGGCCCGTTTTAGTGCCCGGTAGATGGCAATAGGCTCGCCCCCTATTACATTGGGACCTTAACAGAACTGGCGAATCGTGGGTGTGTAATACACCTCTGCCTACCCCTTCGGGGATACAGGCGTGAAGTTATGTTATTATTATTATATATTTATATTATATTACCTGCATAAAAAATAAAGCAGGGAATGTCATCGTACTCACAATACGCACTTTTATTTGATCTGTGGTGATAGCTGTATCGAAGATAAATTAAGCTAGGTACTTTTACTTGGTATTTACTGATATTAGATGATAAAAGAAATTGACATCAGAAAATATGCGTTTCTATGATTCATTTGTTTTTAATGTAATAAAGATAAAACTAACCTACGTAATTGTTTACAGATAATACTTTGTACAGTCGCCATCGGCATTAGCTTAACACATTCTAAGTTTCCGAACACCGTACCTCTAAAACTTTACATAAAACAATAAATAAAATTAAAATGAATTAAATTTGTCCTCTGAAGATTAAAAAAATACACAACAATAAAATATACATTAATGTATTTATTGACTTATTTCAATGCAACATGTAACATTGTTAGTGTTTGTCTGAAGGCGACTGTACATTGTGTTGCTATGTTTTTTTTAAAACTATTAATGGTAGCAAACAATTGTTTAGCGTGGTATTAGATGTCTGGACGGACAACATCAGATACTCACAGATGGTTCACAACTCACAACCTCCATGGTTGCTCATGTATGCTGATGACATTGAGTTGAGTAGTAGTAGTAGTAGATGTGGACATGTCATATTGGTGTGCCGTGTGAAATCGTGAAGTTTAATAAGGCAAAGACCGAATACTTCGCGTTGAACCGTACATATTCTACATGACAAAAATCCATTGTAAAGAAAAGATTGAATAGAACCCACCAAGTACCGTTGGTTCATCACTCTCATGATAGCAGCAGCCAAAGATAAAACTAGGTATGCAAGGCGAATCGCTGCTTGCAATGTTGAGCTGAGTGAGACATCGTGATTCTTGTCCAATAGATTTGACCGCTATTGCGGAATCAGATTTTGAAAATTTTGAACAGTGATCATTCCTCCGTGGCAAGTCCGATTTTGAAAATTCTTTTTGAAAGTCACAACTCTGGACATGCTTTCTGAGCGTGTAAAGTTTGGTCACAGTGTCTCGAGCGGTTATTATGTAATTCCATCTGGATTTTTTTTAACGGTGATCATTCCTCTGTGGTAGCATTAATTTTTTCAAATATATCCATAAACCTTCCTCTGATTGACCTCTTTAATCATGCCAAATTTAGTTCTGATTGGATTAGTAGTTTAGGAGGAGACCTGTGACAAAGAAAATCCTGAAGTCTGGTATGAGGAGCTTTCGCTCGACTTCGTCTCACTCAGCTCAATAAAAGACGGGAATAGAAAAGATAAGGGATTGGGAATTCTTCCTTCAATCCCCGGTTCTTGAGACGGGGCGTGAAAAAGCATCTATTTCTGGCTGCCAAGGCAGGGATCACCATTGTAGGGACAGTATCTGGACTGGTGGCCACTAATTTTTGGATTTCACCTCAGCTTACCATCGGGCGGAGTGCAGTTAAATTGGCGGACGACACATAAAAAAGAACCTCTCAAAGTAAGTAAAATGTTTCTTTGATTAAATTTATTAATCCAAAAAATCGGTTTTCTGCTAGCCTGTTTTACCTCAACACGGGGCATTCGTAAGAACTTGACAGAGTATCAATTTCTTTCAAACAGTCATTTATTTCTGAAGATGTAGCCTTGGGTTTGGAGGAAGATGACTATAGTTACTCACAGTCATGTAATTCCACAGTCTGTTGGATGAGCAGTCTGGAGACTCCTATGAGGAAGTCCAGTCCTTGGACTAGTATGAACTGGCCGCGAGGGTTCGACTGCCAATCGATTGTCGAAACTGGCAGTTGGATCTCACCTGTAAAGTTTTAAAATACTCTTTTTACTTTTATTTCATGCTGACATTTTCTAGGACGTCTTGGCGAAGGTTACAGGTACGTACCTGACCAGTTCAAGCTTGCTTACACTCTTAAGTCCTAAAGTAACTTTTTCTTTTAATATACTCCAGTAGGAGTAGGTTCCGTGGTGAGTAAAATGTGGAAGTATCATATACCTCTACTGAAGGGATACTCCTTAGTAACAAAGACGTGAGTTTATTATGTACTTAGTACTTATGTTATTATTACATAACATACATAACTTCACGCCTGTATCCCAGAAGGGGTAGGCAGAGGTGTATTACTCACCCACGATTCGCCAGTTATGTTAAGGTCCCAATGTAATAGGGGGTGTGCCTATTGCCATCTACCGGGCACATTATTAAGCGAGCGATAATTAACATTTATTAATGCACACATAACTACGAAAAGTCAGACGTGTGGGACCGGGGCGACTGGGGATCGAACTCGAGACCTCGTCTCAGCAGTCCGTTACCTACGCCACTGGACTATCGCGATTATATGTTATTATTAATATGATACTAACATGGAGCAATTTGTCATTGGATACTAATCATCTAGGGCACGCCGCAATAGCGGCGGTAAGGCCCATCATGGAGGATTGGCTGGAGAGGCGACACAGAAGCCTCTCGTACCGACTGACGCAGGTGATCTCCGGGAAGGGGTGCTTCGGGGACCACCTGCATCGGATCAGGAAGGAGCCAACGCCTGAGTGTCATCACTGCGACGCGAGCGAGGACTCAGGGCTGCACACGCTGGCGGACTGCCCGGCGTGGGAGGCGCCGAGGCGTGACCCCGTGGCAGCCATCGGGGTGGGAGTCCTCTCGTTCGGCAGCATGATTGCGGCAATGGTGCGGAGCGCGAGCGCGTGGGCCGCCGCCACCTCATTCTGCGAGCATGTAATGCTCGCGAAGGAGATGGCGGAGCGCGCCCGGGAGAGATTTAGAACTCTCCCGGATCGCCGAGCCCGCAACTTGCTCGCCGCGCGTCGCAGGCGACTCAGGCGCCGGAGGTCGCTTAACGACCTCCGTCCTCCATGAGCGCAGGCCTGGGGGCGGCGGGTGAGGCCACCTGTCACCCCAGCAGAAGCAGGCCGGGACGGTGGGGCGACTAGCGCCCCTCCCCCAAACCGGGACAAGACGGGGACACCGTGGTTCCCAAACCCGAGGGAGCCATCTCGAAACCAGAGATGGCCCAGGGTCAGTCGGGGTGCGAGGGATATGCTCTATGGGCAACCTTACACCCCGGCGTCTGTAGACCCGAGACGGCGTGGGGTTTTAGTCGGTTCAAGCCCGACATTACCACCCCCGCTAGCATTCGGGGGGGTATCCGAAAGGATTTCCGCACGAAAAAAAAAAAAAAGGGACGCCAATATATATTATTGTATATAAATGACTAATAGCGAATACACTACGCGGAGACCCGTCCCTCACAAAGTGTACCCGATATTAGTAATTTCAATGCGGAAAATACGCAGCGGCATTTTCAACAAGTGTGGCGTAGGCCTAGGCCATAATTTTATAATGACACAAATGTGCCCAGATAGTATATTGATTTCTGACTCACCTTGTGAAGGCTGCACTCGTATTACTAGATCTTCACTCAGATCTCTTCCATTATCTGTAAAAATATCACAATCGTATGAAGTACTATATTTTTGTATTTAATGTAATAGATTTAACCCATGGAAACCCTTTTCTATATTCATTCTGGAAATTTGCTATATATTTAATTTAAAAAGTATTCTATAGTGCTCTTCAGCTTATAAGCTGTCAGTGTGCCGCTTTTTTTCCAAATTGGTTCGACGGTCTAGGCAGGAAAAGGTAACAGACAGAGAGATACAGTAAATTAGAATGTGAATGCGAGTTTGTTTTTTGTTACTCAATGACGCGAAACCAGCTATTCAGTTTTAGCTAAAATTATGCACATAGGTAGAGTATGCCAGGCTGTAGGTTAACTATAACTATAACTGTTAACTGCAAGGTTAACTATAAAAATAGGTTACTTTATAAATTGTTAAGTTCCAGAGACTCAAGGGACTAATTATAATCCCTTTAGCCTCTGGATCGGGATCAGGATTCCATGTGGATCAAGCCCCTGGCGCAGACTCATTATCATCCTAGCATTAACCCTGGTTACATTCAATTTGTCCAGTGTCTGTTAGTTTCTAATAAATAACATTCAAGGTTCTTGTAGGTATATAATTTGATATTGGTTTATCCTAAATCAGAAGGAAGTAAGTATTATAATAATCTATATCGTTGTTTGAGTATTTATCATGACGAAATGAAAATGAGTAATTGTGCAATTTTCTTTATTATCATTTTACTTTTGTAAATATGGTAAAATCACAATTATATCAATTTTTAAGACATAATTCTGGTTAGTGTTTAGTTTAATCCCAACAAAACAAATAATAAGAAATTACTTATGTACATCGCAAGGGTGTAAAGGCCACATAAAGATCTTCGGGACCCAAGACAACCTCTCCCGCTATAGCCGGTATACCAGCTGTTTATCGGATGAGGTTCTGGCGCAGGCTTTTCTCTCGGAGTTGGTTAGACAGACAGGCAGTCGTTAAAAGGATCAGCTAAATCAAAAGAAAGAGAAGAAGAGAAGAGCCTTTTTTTTCCGTGCGAAGAATCACTCGGATACCCCCCGTCGGCCAGCGGGGGAGGTTATGTCGGGCTCGAACCGACTAAAACTGCAATCCGTCTCAGATCTTCCGACGCCGGGGTGTAAGGTGGCCCAAAAGACATTTCCCTCGTACCCCGACTGACCCAGGCCATCTCCGGCTTCGAAATGGCCTCCTCGGGTTTGGGAACCACTGTGTCCCCGTCTTGCCCCCGGAAAAGAGGGAAGCGCGCAACGCGCCGAAGCCCCGGCCTACTTCTGCTAGGGTGACAGGCAGCTCCACCTGTCGCCCCGGGCCTGCGCTCATGTAGGACGGAGGTCGTTGAGCGTCAGAAGAGTAGACCCTAGGCTTTGGTTGTACAAGTGCAAGCTTTGGATGTAACTGAGACTAACGTTGCGATGTATTATTATATGCCATATAGCTTACCATGGCTGATCAAGTTTTTCTTTGTGTCAAATACCACCTATGCTTTATATTTGAATTCGATGATGATGATGAACTATGTATATAGTATATTTACGTAGAACTAGCTGATGCCCGCGGCTCCGCTCGCGCAGAGGTCGGTTGTCATAATTTGGTCATTTCTCCGGTTCTTCTCAACGAATTGCAATGAAAAATATTGCAGATTTTTATTACAAAGTAGTTTTTGCGTCCATCGCGAAAAAGAAGACAAGAATTCCATAAAAAAATTGAGAGAGTTCAGTTTTTTTTTTCAAATATCTCCTATGTACAGGCACAATTAATTTACAACTTTATAATAGTATAGATAGAAGGTGGTCCTTTGAGACAGCTCTATAGATATATACCTATTCGTGTATTGTATACCTACATATAATATGAATATACATATACATAATTACTTGTCCTGACTGATTCATCAACGTAGAGCCTACCTCGCTGGAGCTCCAGACCTGAAATTTTGACAGTTGATGCATTTTATGTTGTAAGCATCCTAAGGATGGATGGAGGATTTTTGGGCATTTCACCCGTCATCATCATCATCTTAGCATAGTTTCTAGTTGCATCCGAGACTTTTACCTAGGAGTCCGAGGTCCGCTTACTGCTTTTCCTTCTTTCGGTTAAGCTTATACGGTTTTTATGGGAGCGAATGATGATATGACCTCCCAACCCGCAGAGGAAAATCTGCATCACCATCTGCACACGTGAGTTTGACTTGGACTCCGAAGATCTTGATGGGGTCCCTTACATCCTTTGAATGATCCTCTTAATGGATACCTGGTAAAAATCAGAGCGATAGCCCAGTGGCGTACGTAACGGAGTGCTGAGACGAGGTCTCGAGTACGATCTCCAGTCGCCCCTGGCACACAACTCTGACTTTTCGTAGTTATGTGTGCATTAATAAATGTTAATTATCGATCGCTTAATAATGTGCCCGGTAGCCCTTATTACATTGGGACTCGAACATAACAGGCGAATCGTGGGTGTGTAATATACCTCTGCCTACCCTTTCACAGGCGTGAAGTTATGTTTAAATTTTTATGTAAAAATCACTTTCAGCGAAAAGGCCGCTTCATACTGCTTTGTAGCTTCTAAGTTTTTTGTACTAATTCTTTGAATAGGTGTACAATCAAGAAAACAAGTTAAAAAAGCAGAGGCACTCCGCGAGTGCCGACAAAAGTGAAAACTTGAACAATTACGTGTGTATTTTTGAATCGTCATCAACCATCCTTCCCTCCCTCCCTCCACCCATGCATCCAGCTACAACAAAGATGGCGTTGTTATTAAGAAAAATATATGGAAATCCATTGCCTTCAATTTTAGTCATTCAGACAATAAAAACACTTGATGTCTGTATTAGTAAAATTAGTAGGTACTAATTTTACTGCAAGGTAGGTATTGTCGAAGTTTACGCGAATGTGACACATTGAAATAAAACCTATTTTTAACGGATTCTATCGCGATTTATTTGATGTTATTTTATTATTTCCATTGAACCCATGAACTTGAAACCCGAAACCGCCCCCGCTGGCCGGCGGGGGGGTATGTCTCCTAGCCGGGACCCCTCCATGGGACCTGGAAGCGAGAGCCCTTGCGCTGCTGTACCAGTGGCGCAAGGAGGCGCTGGAGCGGGGCCATAGGCCGGAGCCCCGAGAAATCAGGGCTCAACGGTCCCAGCTCCACCGGGAACTCATGGAGACATGGAGGGTGCGACTTGAGCACCCAAGGTGGGGGGAATCCACTGTAGGGATTCCCCCCACTTTTATTACGTACATTACACAAGTACACTAAACATTACAGTAGAAATTACAATTTAATATTTATTTACAATATTTACACTTATTCTACTCTAAAAACTATATCTATAATTATATCTATATATATAATATGTATTTAATATGTTTCACTTATTTATAACATAAATATAAACACTTAAAATTACACAGCGATACATATTGGTTTGTCGATATCTTTATCGATAAGTTTTATCGACTCACGTCAATCACTATGCTATCTAGATGCATAACTAGATAACATCTACAACGGGTCGCCGGCCGTGTGCGCCGGCGCATTCCAGAACAGTCGCAATTCGCTTGCCACGCCAAACGCATGTTGCACGTCTCGCTATTTTATGTACTCGCGCCGTGGTATCATTACGCTTTGTGTTTTCTTCCACTCATTTCATTTCCTGCCTGAAACTTTCTATTCTGTGCTTGACTTTGTATCATTGTGTGCTTGTGAACTCTTCTCTTATGTGCTCCTTCCGTTCTGTTATGTAACCTTTGTGTGTGCAAATTATATTGGACTATCTACCAACGTAAGTCGGACTTATTATTTGAAACAACCCCTACACTGGTGACCCCGTATATAGAACATGGAGAAGGGATTCGAAGATGCGCGCGATGCACTGCCACGAGGGCCACACCCAAGCGCTAGTGATGGGCAAGTGTCGACAAGAGATGTCGATATTTTTCGAGTCGGAGTGAGAGTGCCACCATTTTGGCCTGAGGAGCCCGATATCTGGTTTGCTCAAGTCGAGGGCCAGTTTGCGATTTCCGGCATAAGGGATGATACCACGAAATTTAATTACGTCATCGGACACCTCGACATGCAATATTCCAGAGAGGTGAAGGATATTATCGTCAGCCCTCCACCGACGGATAAGTACGGAAAATTGAAAAACGAGCTAATCAAGCGGCTGAGTGCGTCGAAGGAAAACAGACTCAAGCAGCTTCTGATGCATGAGGAGCTTGGTGATAGGAAGCCCTCTCAATTCCTGCGTCACCTGCTGAGCCTGGCTTCCATCAGCATTCCGGACGAGTTTCTGCGGACCATTTGGATCAGCCGACTTCCGCACGGCATCCAAACCGTGCTGGCAGGACAACCAGCTTCTGCTTCGCTGGAGGACCTGGCGGATTTAGCCGATCGGGTGAATGAACTCGCCTCTTCCGTGCCCAAGGTAGCTGCAGTGGACAATCCGGTACCTGGTTCCGTCGTGAATGACTTGGTAAAGGAGGTAGCAGAATTACGGAAGCAGCTGCAGCATCTCAAGGTGGAGAAATCGGACAGGCGTCGCAATCGATCAAGATCTCGTGGTAACCGCGACAAGTCTAGACAGCGATCGCAGTCCAACTATCGCAAGTTTCCGCTGTGTTGGTACCACAGCAACTTCGGCGAAAAAGCGGCCAAGTGTATCCGGCCTTGCGACTACAAGCCGGGAAACGCCGAAGGCGGTCGGTAATGGCGACTGACGATTGCCCTACTTACACTCCTGGTCGCCTGTTCGTCACGGACCGTACTTCGAAGATCCAGTTCCTGATCGACACTGGGAGCGACCTCTGTGTCTTCCCGAGGTCTGCGCTACGCGATCGTCGTTCCCGCACGGACTATACATTATGTGCCGCGAACGGTTCTAGCATTAGTACTTACGGTTTTATAAATTTAACTTTAAATTTCGGTTTGCGTAGGACATTTGTGTGGCGGTTCGTCGTTGCCGACGTAACCAAGCCTATAATAGGTGTAGACTTTTTAAATTATTATAACCTTGCCATAGATATTCGCAATAGGCGATTAATAGATAATTTAACTTCTGTTACAGCTGTTGCGACTGTAGCTCGAGCCAGCATTTCCTCTGTCAAAGTGGTAACTGGTGAGACTCAGTATCACAAAATTCTGGACGAGTATCCTGAGCTAACTCGACCAGCCGGTATGCATCGCACTACACCTTTACCTCACAATACTGTACACCACATTATCACTACTCCAGGACCCCCTGTAGCTTTACCTCCACGTCGTCTAGCCCCGGACAAGCTTAAAATAGCTAAGCAGGAGTTCGAGGCAATGCTTGCATGTGGCACAGCTAGGGAATCTAAAAGCCCCTGGTCTTCTCCGCTGCATTTGGCTCCGAAAAAGGACAACGGGTGGCGTCCCTGCGGCGATTACCGCAAGTTGAACGCCCGTACCGTGCCTGACAGGTACCCGATTAAGCACATTCATGACTTTAGTCATAGCTTGTCTGGTTGTTCTATTTTCTCTAAGATTGACCTTGAAAAAGCTTACAATCAGATACCTGTCAGCCCCGAGGATATTCCGAAAACGGCTATCACGACGCCATTCGGAATGTTTGAATTTCCTTACATGACCTTTGGTCTTAGAAATGCGGGTCAAACTTTCCAGCGTTTTGTGGATGAAATGACCAGGGGACTCGATAATGTATATTGTTTCTTGGATGATTATCTGATTTTCTCGCGATCCCCTCAGGAACATGAGCAGCATCTCCGCGAGGTGTTCAGCAGGCTGAAGCAGTACGGTATGTTGGCGAACACTGCCAAGTGCATTTTCGGTGTTAGTGAGATCGATTTCCTAGGGTATCACATTTCCAAGGACGGTTGTAAGCCTTTAGATTCAAAGGTGCAGGCTGTGCAGGATTTCCCGCCTCCGAAGAACGTGCGTCAGCTGAGAGCCTTCTTAGGCATGTTGAATTTTTACAGGCGATTTCTTCCGCGGGCAGCTGCAATTCAAGCTCCTTTGCATGCTTTGTTGACAGGTCCTGTTAAAGGAACGCATCCCATCAATCTTACCGGTGACACCTTGGCAGCGTTTGAAAATTGTAAAGCCAGTCTTTCCGAGGCGGCCTTGTTAGCACATCCTGACTGCAGTGCTAAACTCGCTGTGGTCACGGATGCTTCCGATAAGGCACTCGGTGCAGTCTTGCAACAATTCAAAGACGGTGCCTGGCAACCGTTGGCTTTCTTCTCCAGAAAGCTGAGTTCGTCGCAAACTAAGTATTCACCCTATGACAGGGAGCTTCTTGCCATATATGAGGCGATCAAATATTTTAGACATATGCTCGAAGCAAGACACTTTACTGTCTATACTGACCATAAACCGATCACTTTTGCTTTCCATGAAAGGAAACATAACTGCTCGCCCAGGCAGTATAGACACTTAGATTTCATATCTCAGTTTACGACGGACATTCGGCATATTTCTGGCAAGTCCAACGTTGTTGCCGACACCCTGTCGCGAATTGAGTCACTAGAAGCACCCGTTGACCATGAGACTTTGGCTCAAGGTCAGGCCGCGGACTCCGAACTGCAGACCCTGCTATCGGAAGGGTCATCCTTGCGTTTGGAGAAGTTCCAAGTCCCTGGAAGTTTAATACCACTTTACTGCGACGTCAGTAACTCAACTTCCAGGCCATACGTTCCGATGCCCTTCCGGAAGCAGGTATTTGATAGCCTGCATTCCCTTAGCCATCCTGGTGCTAAGGCATCGGCCAAATTAGTGGCCGAGCGATTTGTTTGGCCTGGGATGAGGAAGGATTGTAGGAACTGGGCACGTTCATGCTTACAATGCCAACGGGCTAAAGTCCATCGCCACGTTTCTGCACCTGTTGGAACATACAATTTACCAAGGGCGCGTTTTAAACAGGTACATATTGACCTTATAGGTCCATTACCTATATCGCATGGTTTCAAGTACTGCTTGACAGCTGTAGACCGATTTTCTCGCTGGCCTGAAGTGTGCCCAATCGAGGACATCACGGCGGAAACTGTGGCAAAGGCTTTATTATCCACCTGGATTAGTCGATTCGGTTGTCCAACGGACATAATAACTGACCGTGGACGGCAGTTCGAATCGGCATTATTCCAAAATCTGTCCAAGTTGGCTGGTTTTGAACGCAAGCGCACGACCGCTTATAATCCCGCTTGTAACGGCCTGGTTGAGCGCTTTCACCGTCAGCTCAAGGCCGCAATCGTATGCCACGCTAATACAGACAGGTGGACTGAGTCGTTGTCATGGGTTTTGTTGGGGATACGTACTGCGTTCAGGGAAGATTTGCAATCATCCCCGGCTGAGCTTGTTTATGGAGAGCCTTTGAGACTCCCTGGCGAGTTCTTTGAACCCAGTACTGACGGTAGTACCGACTTATCGGATTTTTCTGCTCGTCTCAGAAATTTCGCGGATAAGTTGCGTCCCGTTCCGACTTCACGCCATGGTCAGCCCAGAGTGTTTGTTTTTAAAGAGCTTGAAACCTGTGAACACGTCTTTCTCCGTGAAGACGCGTCTCGAGGTTCGCTCCAACCTGCTTACTCTGGGCCGCATAAAGTTCTCGCTAGGGGGGACAAAGTTTTTAAGATCCTTTTAAACAATAAAGAGGCTACAGTGTCGATAAACCGACTTAAACCGGTTTACACACTGTCCGTAAAAGATGATCCCCCAGAACCACAGTTGCAACCAAGTTACGTTACCCGCGCCGGTCGTCATGTAAGATTCCCGGACTATTATCGCCCTTGACGGTCTCTGGAGGGGGGTGGTGTAGGGATTCCCCCCACTTTTATTACGTACATTACACAAGTACACTAAACATTACAGTAGAAATTACAATTTAATATTTATTTACAATATTTACACTTATTCTACTCTAAAAACTATATCTATAATTATATCTATATATATAATATGTATTTAATATGTTTCACTTATTTATAACATAAATATAAACACTTAAAATTACACAGCGATACATATTGGTTTGTCGATATCTTTATCGATAAGTTTTATCGACTCACGTCAATCACTATGCTATCTAGATGCATAACTAGATAACATCTACAACGGGTCGCCGGCCGTGTGCGCCGGCGCATTCCAGAACAGTCGCAATTCGCTTGCCACGCCAAACGCATGTTGCACGTCTCGCTATTTTATGTACTCGCGCCGTGGTATCATTACGCTTTGTGTTTTCTTCCACTCATTTCATTTCCTGCCTGAAACTTTCTATTCTGTGCTTGACTTTGTATCATTGTGTGCTTGTGAACTCTTCTCTTATGTGCTCCTTCCGTTCTGTTATGTAACCTTTGTGTGTGCAAATTATATTGGACTATCTACCAACGTAAGTCGGACTTATTATTTGAAACAACCCCTACACCACCATTGCGGCGGTGAGACCGATCATGAAGGAGTGGTTGGAGAGGGACCATGGGGACCTCTCCTACCGGATGTGCCAGATGGTTACCGGACACGGGTGTTTCGGTAAGTATCTGTGGCGCATCCACGGGAAGACAACGCCGCAGTGCCAGCACTGCGAGGATCCTGGCGAAGACACGGCGCTTCACACGTTGGTGGAGTGCCCTGCGTGGGCGAGTCAACGCCGGGATCTCGTTGCGGTCCTGGGCGTGGACGTTCTCTCGTTGGAGACCATGGTGAGGGCCGTGGTCTCCGACGGGAGCAAGTGGCACGCCGCCGCCTCTTTCTGCGAGCAGGTAATGCGCGCGAAAGAGACGGCGGAGAGGGAGCGGGAGAGAACCCTGCCCCCCGAGTTTCGCAGTCTGCGGCGAGGACGCCGCAGACTCATCTACGCCCGGGACTACCGACCTCCATGATCGGGGCCTGAGGACGGCAGTTGGCCGACTCGCCGTCCTTACAGAAGCAGGCCGTGGCGGAGGCGTGTCGTGTGTGCCCTACACACGCCTGCCAACTCACCGAAGCGGGATAAAACCCGACCTCACCTGGCGAGGCCGCGGTGGCGGCCAAAGTCCGCCGGCAACCCTGGGGTTATCCTTTCGAGGGCTTACCCGGGGTGCCCGGCAACGGACACTTGGGGAGGACACCGTGCGGTTTTAGTCGAGACACGACATAACCACCCCCGCTGGCCGGCGGGGGGGTATCCGAAGGGATTTCCGCACGTAAAAAAAATAAAAAAAAAAAAAAAAAAAAGGTAGGCATTGTCGAAGTTTACGCGAATGTGACACATTGAAATAAAACCTATTTTTAACGGATTCTATCGCGATTTATTTGATGTTATTTTATTATTTCCATTGAACCCATGAACTTGAAACCCGAAACCGCCCCCGCTGGCCGGCGGGGGGGTATCCGAAGGAATTTCTGCACGAAAAAAATAAAATAAAAAAAAGGTACTATGTTAGTATATCTAGTGTGTTTCTGGGGCCCTACCAAGATCTTGCAGGCCCAAGCCTACCTCACTTGCAAGCTGGTGCACCTGCTGATTAACGGACGAGGCTCTGGCGCAGGCTTTCGTCTCGGGGTTGGGGGGTTAGACGGTAGTCGCTCCCATAAAAGCCGTATAAGCCAAACCAAGAGAAGTAGAAGTTATAAACGGACCCCGGGCTCCGAAGTGTAAGCCTCGGGTGCAACAAGATGAACAAGATGATGATGTTGATGTTAGTATATTGAAGGAGGGTAACAATTACTTAATTACTAAACTGTGCAATCTGTTTCCTTTCAATAAATCTATCGGGATAATACATAACATAACATAACTTCACGCCTGTATCCCCGAAGAGGTAGACAGAGGTGTATTACACACCCACGATTCACCAGTTATGTTAAGGTCCCAATGTAATAGGGGGCGAGCCTATTGCCATCTACCGGGCACATTATTAAGCGTGCGATAATTAACATTTATTAATGCACACATAACTATGAAAAGTCAGAGGTGTGTGTCCAGGGCGACTAAGGATCGAACTCGAGACCTCGTCTCAGCAGTCCGTTACGTATGCCACTGGACTATCGCGCTCGGGATAATAGCTAACTACAATATCACTTTTGTGAATGAGTATTAATCTTTCGTAGTATGTAGTATGCACTAGTTATACATCAAGTTCAGTGTCTATAAAATAATTATTACTAGGAATACCTTCAGTTGCAGCTAGATTATCGATTCCTCTCGCTTCATTGAGACGAGCTCCTTCACCCATTTCGCAATCAATTTGATTGAATATTTTTAATAATTTCCTGTTTCTTTTACTGATATGTGTTATTTGTTGTCAGTGTGTTAGCAAACTACGTTATCAGTGTATTTTATTCGTTCCCTTATCTTTTATCTAAAGTGATAGGTTCGCTATATTATCGACTTGTCACACGTCGATACTAGTGTTATGTCCTTTAATCGCTGTAGTAATTATTAGGTGTGATATATTAATTATATCATGATATAATTTTTCTTGTCTGGTTAGTACCTTTTTTTTTTTTTTTTTATCGTGCGGAAATCCCTTCGGATACCCCCCCGCCGGCCAGCGGGGGCGGTTATGTCGGGCTTGCACCGACTAAAACCGCACGCCGTCTCGGGTCTTCAGACGCCAGGGTGTAAGGTTACCCATAGAGCATATCCCTCGCACCCCGGCTGACCCTGGGCCATCTCACCACTAACAGCATCGCTCATCCTGTCTCCTCTGAAAACAGAGGAGTACGGAGAGCGATGTGTTCCCGCCACGTTGGGTATTGGCCGACGATCAATGCCAACCCTATGAAGGGGTGAAGGGGAAGCCATTGACCGCCGCCCAGGGTGTACCGGCCGCTCCGATTCCGTTTCCCGTTGATGTCCTGTTCCTTTACTTTATTATAATAATTCTAACAACATGATCAGTATTATGGGTATTATTTTGTTAAATCTTTCAACTTTGTTATTAAGTCAGTCAATGTATTTATTTTTTAATATTGGTATATTGTTCCTATTTAAACCCAGAAACATTGGTAATAAGCTCACCCCTATTAAATGTGACACAAATAAAACACGATTAATGAAACATGGCTGTAATACAATGTACATACGTAATAACGTATTATGTATTTTATTTAGTGTCTTTTGGGACCCGGGGCTTTTTATATATCTAACGATTAAAATCCGATTGTCAGATAAAGCGTTTGATATTTATTATATTTGCATGCGTCCATTCTCTTTCCATATGAGTACTTTCTATTATCTGTTGCAATTAGTAGGTATTTATAATAATTTTGACGTGTTTAATATAATCTATTTAGAAATCAATCAGACGATTATAAATGAATAGTACTGAGGTGTTGTTCTTATATAAGTAACAGTAAAATGAAGATACAATTGAAACAAATTTTATTGAAAACCATTTATATTTGGGTGTTATTAATTACTTGAATAAAGTGATAAAATTCAAGTTGTTAAAACCGGCATATTACCGTACAGTATTTCTCGTAATAAATTACATTCATATATTCTATCTAATTTTCTTCATTCCAACTAACATTTATTGTAAATGTCGAGATAAAATATTGTAAATTTCGCAAAGGGAGTTGTAAACAACGCGGTCAGTTTGTGGTACAAAGGACACATTTTGAAGCCAAATTTTGATCGGAAGACTTAGAGAATCGAGTGCAATATCCACTCATCTAAAGACACTAGTGACATGGCACGTTGTGCTGACGTCACTAGTGCAAACGAAACATTTTATTGTCCTAGTATAGTCTAAAGTGCCGTTAGACCTAATTCAATTTGCGTCTCACAATTTCTCTGGTCTGATGTTATTGGGGCGTCTGACAAAGCAATGCTGTTCATATATATCTTCGTTCCCATTTCTTTATAACCCTAATTATATATTGTAATTTAACCCATAGATATATAGATTTAAATAAATAGGTACTCATCTATTTTAAATGTACCCATAAGATATTTATGCAGTACAATGGAATATACTCCCTTTATAATAGTTTCATATCTTGAAATTACATTTATTATATATTTAGCATTCCGATTAGTTCCAATACTTATGTGGACACACTTAAATATAAAGTAAACACTTAACAACAATAAATTTAGCATCTTATACATCCAAAAACACTTCGATTACCGAAAATCTCACGTCTACTCCTGCCCCAAATTCCACAATATATCATAGATCTACACTTGAAATACAATCGCAAAAACATATCTAGCAAAGTTCATACAACGTTCAGTATAATATAATAATATTAAATTACATTTAACAATGAAAGCGTAGAAATATCGCATAAATAACACTCTAGCTGACGTAACTATTGAGATCAACTTGTGTGAATCTTAATTCTATACTCCTACGGGTCTATGGCTGGTTAGACTCGTACGAATACAATAACAAACTTTTACCTAGGTAATACTAATGGTGAACTGATACATCTTAACGTGACAAGACCAAATATAAGTACATTATTCATCAGATGATAAGTACAAGCCTCCGTCTATTATATGTGGCATACGCTTCAGATTCTTGTGTTTAGCTATAGTCGCATTTGGTTGGGTTTCCTATCGCAGAAAGGCGCGCTGCCAGCCGATATTGAGCTTCAGCGTGGCGGGCAGGCATGGACTTGCCTCGCATTCACCATCCAACTCATCGGCTAGACTATCGTGAAGTTCCCGCAGTGCCATAAGAGCAGAACGTGCCGCTCGCTGACAACTCGTATCACCATCGCATGTAGTATCGGCTTCCGACAGGAATACTAGATCACATGTCGTTGGTGGTGCCTCACCCTTGAAACAAATTAGATATATTGATTTCTCGTAAACGCGGTTTACGATGAAATGGACAATGTATAAAAATACTTACACAAAGATAACAGATTTGATGTAGACTGCAATGAGGAAGAAACAATTGTCCGCGGTCACCAGCTAGTAAATCCACTCCACGACAACGCTGCACAATCTTTGCTAGCACAGGACAGGCTCCAGATGCACCAACTACAAAATAAATATGGAATTATAGTCATTTTTGTAGCTGCTTGTTCAGTTTGTTAGTTTTCTTACTGATAATTAAAATCACCTGTTGCCATTACGGGTATGCGGTGCCTGCCACTTCCCCCCATATAGCCTTCGGGAAACTGATTTTCTATTTTCCCGTTTAAGTAATGACCAGCCCCTTGTTCCTCTTCAAAATCATTGTTGCTCTCATCTCCTTTCTCAAATTCGGGAATTTCATTGCTCATCAATTGAACTTTTTCCTTCTTTATAGCTACTCGCTTTGCTTTCGTTTCATCAGTTGGCATTGTTGAGGGTGCATTAACTTTAGACTTTTGAATTTGTAGACTTTGTTTGAATTCTTTTAAAGCCTTCCTCATTTTTTCTAAACTGTACGCTGCTGCTAAACGCGATAGTAATTTTTCTTTCATTTCTTGTTCTTCTTTGGAATCAAGATCTGCTCCTACATTCGAGTAATGTAGAGCCTCATCTACGATCAGACCTTCCATATTCCTTAGTTTTTTATCAATATTGTCCAATTTTGAATCATTGTCAGCAGAACTTCTCTTGTCATCTTTTTGGACTGCTATGTGAGCTCTATCTATTTGAATTTCGGTTTCTTCATTCGGTTTGGGTTCAATATAGTTCCTTTTTACGCCACTGTGTCTCCGAAATGAGTTTACCGGATAAATGACTTCCTTGTTAAAAGTATCAAAGTATTGTTTTCTTAGTTTGTCCTGGGTAAAGTCATTAATAAAACTTACGGGTTTGTTATTACGCTTATCTATACCAAAATAATCAGACCAGTCAATAGATTTCTTTTTAATATTAATTGGTTTATCTTGCTCGCTATGGTCATACGTATGATCATGATTATGTACATTCTCATGTTCTATTTCTTTTCCAGAAACACCAGGATGATGGATGTTATGGCCTTGATGCTCGTGACTGTCTTCATCTATTATAGCTGAATTGTTGTGTTCATGAGTTTTATTATGGCCTGTAGTTACCATAGGAGGTTTGACTTCATGTTCAGAATCATGTTCATGCTGATCACTACTTCGTTTTACCGGTGACTTGATGATATCGATTTCGTTATCTCCAAATATTTTGGAGAGGTCTCTCATAATTCTTGGATCCGTTCCTGCACTGCTTCGGAATGTTTTTGATGCTTCTCGTTTATTTTGACTTTGCACAAATCTTTTCTTCTGAATACTTAAATTGTAAGGGTTACTACTTCGTTTAGTGACGGGAAAACGTTTCTCTACAGTATCGTAGGTATATTGATCTTCATCACTTATATCGGAATCGCTATCATCCATTGGTTGAAATGCAATAGCATATTCTTCCCGAAGGTCATCTTTGTCGTCATCTGCAAGAGTGTATGAATTATAATTTGGGTCTATAGGTCCTCCATCATTCTTTCGCGCATCATAATCAAACAAAGCTGGATGATCTGTATCAGGTTCTGAACTTCGTTTTCTTTTAAAAGCGATAGGTCCCCAATTGTCCGAGTAACGTTTCTTAATTATCCTCTCTTTATAAAGTTTAACCACACCTTGAGGGGCATTTTCAATTTTGTTAGCATGTTCTTTGTTATATTTATATTTTGACCAAAGTTGACCTAGGAGTAAGGCATATTCAGCATCGTTATCAGCGTTATCTTCAAGTATGTTTTGCTCTTCAGATTCACTTTTATCCATAAACAGGTCACGTAATCTTTCATTGTCTGAATGGCTTCTCTCACGGAACGCTGATTCTTTTTTAGTCACTGAATTAGAGGGATTCTTTTTTTTTATCAGTTTATATTCGTATCTCGGATCTTCATCTTCTAATTTCACAAAATATTTCGGGACTGCCTCATTGTCAAGATCTTCGATATCTACAGGATAATCCGGTTCTGTAAGAACAAATTCAATTTATTTGTAGTTATGCAATCAGAATATATTATTTTGAAACAAAGATCGATACAATGTATGCTTTCGGACCTGTGATGCTTACTTATAATTTACACTATAATATCTGCATTCTGTAAAAGTACTATAACTACCTGAATATGCTGGCGGTGGTACGAATTCATAGAGAGCTTCATAATCAGGTTGCGGTACAATAGGTATATGCATGCGTCCTCGTTGTCGGCGCTGTAGAGCTTCGAGCGCTCCGCGCAGTGATGAACCTCCACGATCAGCGCCTGCACACGCTACTGCACATGTGGCTACCGCCAACAGCCACCTCAGGGCCATAGTACTGCTTGTTGTTTCTGCAAAACAAAGTACATTGATTTACAAAATTCAGTTAGATCCAGCACATCACTTGGGCACAAATCTTGGGCTGCTTAATTATTTGCGCGGTTGACTAGATAGTAGTTCCCAGTTTCCATAACTATATAGTAATCAATTTTAATTACTATACATAGAACCACCTCTAAGGCAATCCAAATATTTCAGCGATATCCTTCTTAAGTAGACGCTTGGTACGCTATTTCCGATAAATAGTTTAAAGCTAAGTAATTCGAAGCACGCTGCCGAAAGGCGCCCAGTTTTTAAATCACCTTTTTTAAAATATCTAATCTATAAACGCAATTGCTGCGAATATGTATATATATTAATGAAAAATCATAATATAGTTTTGACCTGAAAAAACATAATTAGTTAATTACCGTTAAAATTTTATGGTTATTGTGTTATTATTAGAAACTAGGCTATGCTACTATTTAGAAAATTTCAGAATATAAAGAACTATATTCAAACTAATTAACCCAAGGGTCGTAAACTTTAATATACCGTTTATGTTTTGTGATGTTTGGTGGTAGGTGGGTGGTGGGGGTGGAATTTGGTCCACCTATCCAAAATTAAGGCATAATTATGCCTTGATTTTGGATTTTAGTATTACTGGGAAATGGTTTTATTTTTCCTATGGATTTCTAGTGATCCTGTAGGTAGACTAAATGGTTTTATTTATTAATTATTGACAATGAAGAAAACAATGACGATTGGCTTAAAACATCAAGCATTGAATAGTACATAGATTGTTACACAAGGGTTGAAAGTCAGCCATTTCACCCGGGATATTTCTGGTTTTCTGGTGGTAATAGTTCGAGGGTGAAATGGTGACATTCACCCGAGGTAAACACTCTACTTTTCATTTCGACTCTGTGAGGAAATTAAAATACTACACACATTTAATGAAACAAGTATATTGATTATCAGTTAAAATTTAAAGTAATATTAGAACAATTTGAAAATAGATTATTAACAACAGCTTTTGCCTGTTCTTAAATCTCATCGGGAGTTAAATTAATATTCATGTCACTGGAATCACTTTCCGAAACCATTTTTAACCACAATTAACACTAGCTATTTATTTATATTGAATCTCATTTTCCCGCTAATTCTTTAACAAACTTATTTTTTTTTAATACTGAAAAAGTTATAATTCACGTACATACTGCCAACATAGAAAAATTTTGAAAATCGAATCTATTGGTTACATTGTCATCGAGTTGGTCACGAGATGTGCTCTAGGCGGTCATGTTAAAAAAAAAACGTCATGATATCAAGGCATTATGACGTAACTTAATTATCATGGACTCCATAGCAAAACTTAATACTTTCCACCCTAGGGATGAAATAAGCTACTTTCCATACGGCTATCTACCCATGAAAATTAAACTTTCTGAACAGGAGGGATGAAAATTATTTAAGTGTACAATATATCGGATCACCATAGATATTTGAATGATTCAATATATCTTCATGGTATACGTCAATCGTGATAAACCCTATATCATATCGTCATCACGTCGTCACATCGTTCCTCCACATACCTACATGTGGAGGAATAGTTATAGTGCTATAACGAGACGCGCTATTCAATAGAATTGATAAACTAATTGATTTTCATTAAAGTTCCGATTCAGTAGAAGTTGTTGATTATTCTGTATCAATTAGCATGGTAAAATAACACTGTTAAAAGTTATTGATCACTTAGTTGGATTATATTTGGTAATTGTGGTAGTATTGCACAGTCCCCCACATGCATCTAGGGACATATCAAGAACCATGGGGCTCACTGGCAAGCAACAACAACTGCTTGTTAATGAACAAGTTTGTAGCGCGGGTTTTCGTCATGGAGTTGGGGGGTGGCGTAATAAACCAAATCAAGAGAACGGGTCAGAGAGCGGACCCCGGGCTCCAAAGTGCAAGCTTTGAATGCAATCGGGACTAAAGAAAGAAAGAAAGAAAGAGAAAGAAAAATCTCTTTATTCTGGTGCAATACAATTTACATATTTAAAGTATAAAAACATATACTCCACATTGCACCAAACAAGTACCTGGCGCTGGTTTTCAACTGACTACTACGACGATGATGATTGTAATGATACTTGGTATTGTTAGTATGATTGCAAGTTCAGCCCTATAACCGAGCTCTAAATTATCTACCATCAAACAACTTAACAAACAATGTGGTTTACTGTATTAGGTAATTTCCAGACCAATTACTTGAATGGAGCTAGTAGTTGGTTAACTTGTTCAAATTACTTTGTGTTTGGTGTTGGTAGATGCATACTTGTTCCAGTGTAGAGGGCTGTCTGAGCTGGGCGAGTAGGTAAGGTAGCATCACCCTGTGTAAGGTTGCCGGAGGCCAAACGTCCCTTCCTATCTTTTTACAAGCTTTTATTTTAATGTTTAACTAATTAATTAACCATTTAAATTGTCATCTACCATACTTACATGAACACCATTGATGTTATTTACTTTTTTTATGCGGTCAATTTAAATAAGAGAAGGTCCACATCTAATATAGTTATTAGAACCGAGGCAGATCCATGCTAGGAGATTAATTATAACTGAGCTGGATCCATACTGGATTCGTTGAAATTCATGCTTCAGACAAAACAGAAATCAATCAAAACTTGACTCACTTTTTTTTTCGACCCCTTCGAGTACTATCTCAACAGGGCTAGCGATTAAGTGACAATGTCGGCACTGAACAGACTAAAACCACACCGTGTTTCGTCACGGGTACCAGGGTGACTCAGGGTATATACCCTATATACCCTGAGTCACCCTGAGCCACCCTATATATATACCCTAGGAAGGAATTCTCCAGGAATCCCGCCGGTTATTGGCATTTAGTACAACAGGTAGAATCACCGTGGATCGCACCTTGTCTTTAGATGGCTCCTATGACACTTTTGGTGTTAAAAGTGTTCAAGGTAACCGCTTTCTTACAGAAATTACATTATTAGGTACATTTTTGTAGTATACATCTGCAACTCTTCCAAGACCTGTGAAAGGGTATGTGTTCCGGGTGAGAAAGCGGGGTGGAGCTATATAGGGTGTACAGGGGCCTGCCAACATCTTTGAGGCTCAAGTCAACCTGCCTGCAATTCTTTACGCCTGCTAAACAATGGACGATTCTCTAGCGCAGGCGTATCTTTCAGGGTTGGGATGTCAGACGGCAGTCACTCCCGGAAAAGCCAACATACCGGCCAAAAACAATAAGCGGACCTCGGACTCCAAAGTCCAAACTTTGGATGCAACTGGGCAATTGCTATGAGGATGGTGCTGTGAGTGTATAGGTCCATCCATGTTTATCACCTGGAACACGAACGCTTTAACACGTCATGGATAGCCCTCTGAACTAAGAAAACAAGCTACAAACCGCTTTGTATTTAACTTACTTAACATAACATAACATAACTTCACGCCTGTATCCCCGAAGGGGTAGACAGAGGTGTATTACACACCCACGATTCGCCAGTTATGTTAAGGTCCCAATGTAATAGGGGGCGAGCCTATTGCCATCTACCGTGCACATTATTAAGCGAGCGATAATTAACATTTATTAATGCACACATAACTACGAAAAGTCAGAGGTGTTTGCCCGGGGCAGTTCAGGCTGAATCCAGTTCTACTTTTAAATTGTACTTTCCTAAGTCTTTCGAATTATGTAATTCCATTTCGTATTTTAATGTAAACTTTCCTCGCAAAATAAGTTTTGGAATATTATATTCTGTTCTTGTAACGATGTCAGAAATTATGGATACATATTTCTTAAGTCTGAATAGCGAATGATTTATTATAAGTGAATGAATAACAATAGATCTTAAGAAGAACAGCGACTGCGGTTTTATAATTCTTTAAAAGTATATTATAGTCGTAGCAGCGTTCCTTGCTCATTGGTTTTGATATGCAATAAAATCGAGAAGTTAGCAAATAATATTATGAGTAGAAATTCATTTTTCAAAAGCACGTAGCGTAATATTCTACGGAGCTACACGTTTGGCTGAAGGTTAGCATTTAGTTTAGACTGGAAACCATACTTCCACATTTGACGAAAAGCCAATCGAAAATAGAGACGTAATCCGTTCGCTCGGTAGATTATATTGGGTAGCCCGGTATAAAAAAGTCCGTTAACACTAATATGTAGTGTAATTGACAGACATTTGAAAGTGACTACTGTAGTTCCAATTGACACCATTTCACAGAAAAACTGGTACACCTATACGTTATCATATATTTATTATTTCAGTTAATTCTCTTAATACACGCACTGTCTTAGACCCGGATTTTCCTATAGAACCGGCAAGAGCCGAGTTTTAAAAAAAGAATACCAGAAAAATAATAATAATGTTTAAAACTTTGAAATCTATCTGACCATTTCATTTCTATTCACTCCGTTTACCGGACCACTCCATAGGCTGTGACGATAGAAAATCAAATAAAGGAATAATGATAAAACGCTTTCTAGTCCGTTAACACTAACTAACTAACTAACTCTCAACCCTTCAATATTAAACATTTCGTTCAAGTTTGAAGTGGGTCGGGACCGAAATTAATCTTAAATAACAAACCCTCTTTGCAATTCGCTCCGGAAATAACACAATCGCGAACAATATTCAGACGTATGCTTTCATACGCCTTATACAGGATGGAATTTTTGAACCTTTTTTTTGCTGTACGATAAAGAACTGGAACGTTTTACCCACACACGTGTTCCCTTCTTCCTACAATTCTGGCTTTTTTTAAGCAGGGCGTGAAAAACATCTTCTAGGGATAATCTCTGGAATTGTTGGCCACTACTTTTTGAACTTCACCTCAGCTTACTATCAGGCGGGGTGCAGTCAATTTTACGGACTAAATATTAAAAAAAACTCTAAATACTAGTGATACTACTAAATTTTCGAAACGTTGCTGGCCACGATAGTTTTTATTAAGAAATCTGATACAACTTTGCGTGAAAGTACTTTTGATCCTTATGATTGATCCTATCGATCGATGTCAGGATATATTTTACAATATATACTCGTACTATATATCTCTATATACTAGAGTACTTTCCCTCTGAGTGTGATTCATAAATTCCACACTGTACACTCAATGTAGAAAAGGTTTGCGATGTAGCACTTTGTAGGTCTACAGAAGCTACGGTAGGGCTACGAAAATGAAACCGTTTTCTTTGAAATGAGCGATGATATTATTGGCATTTGAGAGGATATAAGAAGACCTATTCCTATTCATCAATTCATATATCTTTATTGATTATATTGAACCTTTATTACATACTACACTATCATACACCGATATGTAGTGTTCAAAACAGCTATATGACGATAGTTTTATAGTGTTGTTTTAAACGTTATTAATTATTCAAACTCCTCCTTCGCAACTATATAAATGTTTTTATAATTACTAAACTAGACCGTCTTAAAAAACTATCACAATATTTATTTTTATTTATTTATTTATTTAGGTCCACCAACAACTGTTTACATTCACACCAGTATACATGACAATATAAATAGAGGACAAGTCTTAATGTAACAGTTACTTAAAGGTAGACACAACATGCAAAAAAGTGACATTGAAAGAGAAGCTTACCTACATTGCAAAGTCAGTAACAAAGGTTTTCAGAACAAAAATAGCTATGACAGGATTCTTTTTTGTACATATTCAGTGGTATCAGAAATAAATTAAGCCAGTTCTGGCAAGGAGCCGTAAACTGACTTTTCCAAGCGATATGAGTGGAAGTGGATATCAACAAGATGGCTGCAACTATTTATCACCCTGCACAACCTAGCATAAGGAGAATTAGCACCAAGAACAGTTCTTCTCAATGGTGGACACAGTGGTGTGACTGGCTTGCGTGGAATCCTCGAAGGTACGCGAAATTTGAAGAGGCCTAGTAGTGGGGAGCAGTCAAATTTGTGATTGAGAACTTTAGAAGCAAACACTGCATCGTTGAATTTGAACCTATTAGAAAGAGGTTTGATATTGAAGTGTTTTAGTTTGCTATCGTAGGAGCGGATACTCTTCGCCACGCCATTTGAAAACGCAAGGTGATAGAGAAAACGCTTTTGTACACGTTCTAATCTTAATGAGTGGGTGGCATAGTGTGGCCGCCAAACCACACTGCAGTATTCCAGGATGCTCCTAATAATAGTGTTGTACAGTAACAATTTGGTTGAATTGTTGTGAAAGCTCTTGCAAGTTATGAAATATCGCGCGGTGCATCTGCAAATTTTAACGACAGTGGATGACGGTGCGTACGCGATGACTAATAAAATTGATATTTAGAATATATTCCTTACAGCGTTAACGTTCCTCGTCACAGACTACATACCGCTGAACGCCTTAGCACCGCAGCTTGAAAAGCTTCGGTTTTTTGCCTATGCCATTTTTACCTACAAGTGGAAACTAAATAATATTACAGTTAGAGAAGTAATTGCAGAGACTAAAAGGTTCTAGAATTACTGGAGTACCACAAATATCTTTTAAGTACCTAACCGTTTCTGACCATTATATTTAATCCAAGTCGTTAACAAAGTTATGTAAGTAATAATAAACAGCTAAGCCTGAATGAAATTGATATGCTGAAGGCGTTGACTGATATTTAGGGTCTATTATGGGTGGACAGGAATGTATATTAAGAAGGCAGTGTGCCAGCAAGTTCTTAGCGGATCAAAGCCGACGTGAGCCGTATCGTAATGGTTCAATCGAGTACGTACTTGACACTGACCTTAATAAAAACCGGCCAAGTGCGAGTCAGACTCGCCCATGAAGGGTTCCGTAGCAGCAAGTAAATTTTTTATATGTGAGTTGATTGAACGAAAGGTAAATTGCGGTTTACGATTTATGACATATTAAAAAAAACGGCTTAATAGATCTCGTTCAAACCAAATTTTGGTGGAAGTTTACATGGTAATGTACATCATATATTTTTTTTAGTTTTATCATTCTCTTATTTAAGAAGTTACCATTTTGGGAGTGTCTCTCGCGCAAACTATTCAGTTTATAAAAAAATGATTTTAGGAACCTCAATGTCATTTTTGAAGGCCGTAGAAGAAGTATGAGTTTGATGAAAAAAATATTTAAGAGTTTCAGTTCCAAGTATGGGGACCCCCAACATTTATTGTTTTTTCTTCTATTTATGGGTGAAATCTTAATGCGGTTCACAGAATACATCTACTTACCTACCAATTTTCAACAGCATGGTTCTTATAGTTTCGGAAAAAATTGGCTGTGACATACGGACGGACAGACAGACATGACGAATCTATAAGGGTTCCGTTTTTTGCCATTTGGCAACGGAACCCTAAAAAGCTATCTAGGTAAAAAGGGGTTTCAGTTTTTGATCGCAAGATAGTTTAATCTGGGACTCCCTGAGGCATGATTGGTATTGTATCGAGTTTTACAAAAGGCTTATCGATGTTACCATCTAGTTACAAGATTAAGAAAAAATAGCGGAATAATAATTAATCAAATGAATCGTAAACGATACATTTGATTGGTTATTTTTCTTTACTAGAAGTTAAAAAGCTATTTCGTTAAAATTGCTAGTGTCCCAAGTAGGGAAATTAGGAAATTTAAAATGAAAGTCGCTGTTGCCTCTCCGTGGGGACAATTGGGACATTTTTTCAAATGAATTCCCAGTTTCTCCCAGTGGGGCAAAATCGTTAAGGGAATAATCCACCTTTTGAGCTCGATGGAAATTACATTATTACCACAAAAATTACTAGGTCACTTATAGCCACATAGTAAAAATCTGTCAAATATATGTTTTTTACCGTTTAAATGGAGCTCGTTCATTTTTAAAAGGCATCATAGAGTCAGTATTAGGTATTCAGCAGAGGTTACCCAACACACACCGTGTTGGGTAACCTCCTCGAGTGTCGCTCCGATTCCGATCCCGCTGCAGTCCGGGGGGAACGGAATCGGAGCGGCCTGTACACCCTGGGCGGCGGTCAATGGCTTCCCCTTCACCCCTTCATAGGGTTGGCATTGATCGTCGGCCAATACCCAACGTGGCGGGAACACACTTACCACCTTACTCCTCTGCTTTCAGAGGAGACAGGATGAGCGATGCTGTTAGTGGTGAGATGGCCCAGGGTCAGCCGGGGTGCGAGGGATATGCTCTATGGGTAACCTTACACCCCGGCGTCTGAAGACCCGAGACGGCGTGCGGTTTTAGTCGGTGCAAGCCCGACATAACCGGCGGGGGGGGGGGGGTATCCGAAGGGATTTCCGCACGATAAAAAAAAAAAAAAAGGTATTCAGCCGATAATCGGTTTAATGTATTCTCGGCAGCACCTTTCATTAAGCGTTTAATCGCTTGAATCGAACAACATTATGTTAACCCTTTAACCATCAACCCGTATGAACAGTGAGGCTTAAATATACTCCATACTTAAGTCTGCTAAAATGTAAATGGCGCATTAAATAGGAATGCTCATTAAGAAATCAGAAGAGAATGCTTATTATATGCTAATCTAGTATTTTCAGGTTTAATCATCATCCTCTTAACGTAGTTTCCGTTTGTATCTGAGCCCTTTACGTCGGAACTTGGGGTTCGCTGACTCCTCCTCTTTAAATATGGTGTATGCGGCTTTTATGGGAGCGACTGCCGTTTCACCCCCCAACCTCGAAAGGAAAGCCAGCATCAGATAATAGTTCTTCAATCAGCAGGTGTACCGGATTTTTTTATGACGTTTTGTAAGGTCGAGTCCGACAAACCCACCTCACCGTTGGTTCTAGTGAGGTAATACCCGAGGGAGTACGTAAAATACTTACACTTCAGAAACCGCATCAGTATATTTCGTTACAAAAAAGAGGCAAACCTTTTATTATCACGCAACTGGAGTACTAAAAACATCAAAATAACCAACAGAAAAAACTGAGGGAAGAAACAAAACGAGACGTTTTTATTTTCGCTGTTTTCCTAATTACGTTTCGCTTTGTGAGGTTGTTTTTAAATAGAAGGACAGTTTTTGATAACCCCGAAATGTTAACGTTTTTAACCTTATCTTTACATAAAAATGCCTTGAGAAAGTTATTTTATATTACGTTATACGGATCTCGTTTACGTGACATTTGTGCAACAAAATTCTTTTTTCGAGCGGAAATCCCCCCGTGTACCCTGGTTTTAGTCGGTTTTAGTCGTCTCAAACCCGACATAACCGCCCCCGCTGCAAGGCGGGGTATCCGAGGGGATTTCCAACAAAAAAAGTTCAAAGATCTATGCAAGTTTCTCAGCACTTAAATTTTTTACAAGTTTACACATAACATACATAAAGCTGTTTATATAAAAATTCAAAGAGGATGTCACAGAACGCGGTCACCTCTGCTATTGCGAGGTGCGGGAAGGAATTTAATTAAAGCCATGACAATTAAACTGTAGGGTGCAATTCAAATTCCAAGCAACAGAGATAAATTAGCGCTACTCAAGATAGTACTAGAAGCTTTACACATTCGCAATAAAAAAAATTGAAAGTTTGTGAGGATGATGATGAGAACTCAATGATAGTACAAACATAGCTTGTCTGTCCTAAGACTGTCTTATCTCTAATCGTAGTTATAGTTGAAACCTTTTAGAAGGCACTGGAGTTTATGTGAGTCGTTTAGTATGGAGTTTTGTTAGTCCCGAACAAAAGTTTTTATTTCTTATTTAATGCGTTTTTATATGCCTATTTTCAACTTTTAGGACTCAGTCTGCTTTTACCTTTTACGAGAACTGTTCTCGTAAAAGGTAGAAACAGTGCTGAATATAGAGATGAACGGATCTGGCTGATATTTAGTATAGGGTTAGTTTTTATCCCTAGAATAGATCCCCATAGGTTGCAGGAACGGAATCAGAATAGAAAAGCTAGCCGTAAGTAAATAATGTTAAGTTGGTCGGTACTGTAACAGTAGAACAATCTATGATGCCGTGCGTCATGATTTTATACACATCATACACCCTATAATATCTAATAAACAACACCGCAGACCTAAGGGCATCCTACCATAACATAACATGTCCACAATAAATACAAACGGGCATAAACAAAGGATTATTATGTGACGTCACAAAATCTTGCGTTTATCTTTTCCTGGACAGATACAGAAGGATTAAACAAATACGGGTCTGAATTATATTTCATTCGTGTTGAGCCTGCCGCACGTACGCGTAAATAAATAATATAGATATTATAACATTTCTATTTTTGCTGAATGTGGGACGTGGTATTTAAATTTGGTCATCAGTGTTACTAATATAATTATACGAATTATCAAATCAAAATTCTTTACACACACCGCCACAAATAAACATTTATGAACGCCAATATTATTGCTTCTACATTTTAGGCTTTAGCCAGATTTGCAAGGAACCTGGCAATAAAAACATACGACCACTCTTTTCTGAACATTTTCATTTTGTAAACAAAACAATTGTAATTACTGGCAAATTACAATTGTTTTGTTTACAAAATGATACATTTATAATGAGATGTGCTCATGAGATTGACGACATATAGAATGTATGATTTGACGATTATTGTTCCGACAGTCGTATCGGTGCATGGACTCTTGGCCAAGAGTCTCGATAAATAACTTAAGTGGCTTTCGCTGGGCAGCGGGTCAAACGCTTGATACAGAAGGGAACTCATTTCAATATCGTATCTATAATGAGGAGATTCATCTCTCTGGAGCCAACCACCTGTATCTGTACCAGATGCAGCAATCACAATTGTTTTGTTTCAAAATGTATTCTGAGATTTGGGGAATATTGTTCCAATAGTCGTATCGATGCATGGACTCAATACCAAGAGTCTCGATTAAGCGATTCTCACTAGGCAGCTGGGTCAAGGGCTTGATGCAGAAGGCATTTTTTTCGACCACGCATCTATTAAGAGTAGATTTATCTCTCTGGAGGTAACCACCTGTATCTGCACCAGATAGAAGCACTATTTTGTATATGTTAAAATTTATTTGCATTTATAGATGTATTTAAAAATAATATGTCTATTTTAAGGAATAATAAATAATAATAATAAATAAATATTCTACGACATTCTACACAGCGCTTTCTAGACCCAAAGTAAGCATAGTTTAACTAGCTTGTGTTATGGGTTCTAGAACGCGGATAAACATACTTATATACTTTTTTTTTGTAAATACATACATATGATACAAAGAAACACCCAGACCAATGCAAATAGACATATTCATGCATACAAATATTTGCACTGAGCGGGAATCGAACCCACGCCCCCTGTCAGTCGAATGCACTACCGCTACGCCACAGAGGCCGTCAATAATAATAAAGCGTAAAAGAAAAAAAAAAGAATAAAGCGTCTCTTCATTCTGCTACTTCTCTATCCCATCATTTGGTTTATTTTAACTTTTAGGAGAGCTACTATCATATTCCCTTCTTTATGTAAGTTTGGGTATAACGGAGTAGACGTTGATGGTTTGTAGCACTCTTTTGGTTTGAAAGAAGTCTATCTATCTCTACTATTACAAATTGTAAATTGGTTGTATCTGTACATTGGAGATATTTAAAAAAAACTTAGGTGATTCGATTAAATTTTTAAGCATTTTGTATGCTTACTTTTTTCTAAAGATTTAGTCGGTTTTAGTCGGCTCAAACCCGACATAACCGCTGGAAGGCGGGGGGTATCCGAGGGGATTTCCAACAAAAAAAGTTCAAAGATCTATGCAAGTTTCTCAGCCCTTAAATTTTTTCAAGTTTACACATACATACATAAAACTGTTATGTTAGTAGGTATAACAATTCAAGGAGGATGTCACAGAATCTCTGCTATTGCGAGGTGTGGGAAGGAATTTAATTAAAGCGATGACAATTGCGTAGTTCGCAAGAATTACGGTAGATGGCTCCAACGTCGCCTTAAGACGTATATGATATATCGGAGAATTTCGAATATCTGGGACGTGTCTAGGTGGCTCAGCTGGTCAGAGCATTCCCCCTGTAAGGGACTGGTCGCGGGTTCAAGTCCCGTCCTAGATGTTCTCTTTTTCCGATCTAAATCTTTAAACTTAGGTGATGTTAAATGAATGACCATAAACACAATTTTTTTTTGTTGTTTTTCTGTTTGGTCATGATGGACGCAAAAATTACAAAATGGAATTTGATGCGGTTGTCTGTATTAGAAAGGTCTTAGTCAGACTTAAAATCTGCCGTATGTTTGATTGCAATTGGTTAAGTAGAACCAAAGATATAACCAAAAATAAATAACTGTATTCGCGCGGTCAGAGCCTCGGGCATCAGCTGGTTTATAATATGCTGATTCTGCATAATTACTTTGAGAAACTAACCATAGTTATGTCTAATAGCTTAATGATATTGTGGTATTAAATACAAGCCAAGGATTTTGGGGTTAAAGGTTCTATGTGCTCAAATACAGGTGACCTAGCTCAGCAGCAGATGTATAACTATGTATGTACAAAAACTGAAATATCTTTGTATTTTTGAATAATTGTATGAACAGATATGTATTTTGGGCTAGTAAATCATTTTTATTATTTCCTTTATGCATTGTATGTAATTCCGAAAGGAAAGCCTTCTTCAGAGCCTCGTAACGGTAAATTATTTATAACCAGGTCATAATAACACTAGGCCGAGTTTCCAAGGTCATCCATATTTGTTAGTTGGATAGCCATCCAAATTTCTTAACCTGCGCTTAACCCTTAGTAGTTGCCTACCATGAATATTCAATAAAACTGTAGGACCATACAGACTTCATAAAAGAAAACTGAAAACATCTCTCTACGAACGAACAATACACATTAGTTCTCTTTGTACAATGCGTTATCTAAAAAACTGTTACAGTTGTTTGTAAGCCTTCGCAAACAGTTCAGTATTCTGTGCTTTCAATAATCAACCATGATTATTCAATAAAATTGTAGGAATATTCAGACTTCATAAAAGAAAAGTGTTTTTCTCTCTACGACCGAACAATACATATAAGTTCTCTTTGTACAATGCCTCATACAAGAAACTGTTACAGTTGTTTGTAAGCAGCTTCGCAAACAGGTCAGTATTCTGTGCTTTCACATACAGGAAACCCGGTAGTTATACTACTCAGATAAAGGCACGTAGGTATACAACCGTGATGCCCAACATGAGGGGACCCGATGATGCCCAACATGAGGGGACCCGATGTCTCCTGCAGGAGACTCTACGCGGGGATCGTGCGGTCCATGGCCCTGTATGGGTGCCCAATATGGGCGGAGGCCCTGAGGACCAGAACTGTGCAGATGCTGCGCGCTCCGCAGCGAGTTCTGGCCATCAGGGTCATCCGAGGGTACCGCACGATCTCCTTCGAGGCGGCGAGTCTCCTTGCCGGAACTCCGCCATGGGACCTGGAAGCGAGAGCCCTTTCGCAACTGTACCAGTGGCGAAAGGAGGCGCGGGAGCAGGGATGGAACCCCGAGCCTCGAGAAATCGAGGCCGTGCAGTCCCAGCTCCGCCAGGCCATCGTGGTGGAGTGGAAGGAACGACTTGGGCGACCAAGCGCAGGGCACGCCGCAATAGCGGCGGTAAGGCCCATCATGGAGGATTGGCTGGAGAGGCGACACGGAAGCCTCTCGTACCGACTGACGCAGGTGATCTCCGGGAAGGGGTGCTTCGGGGACCACCTGCATCGGATCAGGAAGGAGCCAACGCCTGAGTGTCATCACTGCGACGCGAGCGAGGACTCAGGGCTGCACACGCTGGCGGACTGCCCGGCGTGGGAGGCGCCGAGGCGTGACCTCGTGGCAGCCATCGGGGTGGGAGTCCTCTCGCTCGGCAGCATGATTGCGGCAATGGTGCGGAGCGCGAGCGCGTGAGCCGCCGCCGCCTCCTTCTGCGAGCATGTAATGCTCGCGAAGGAGGTGGCGGAGCGCGCCCGGGAGAGACTTAGAACTCTCCCGGTCCGCCGAGCCCGCAACTTGCTCGCCGCGCGTCGCAGGCAACTCAGGCGCCGGAGGTCGCTTAACGACCTCCGTCCTCCATGAGCGCAGGCCTGGGGGTGGCGGGTGAGGCCACCTGTCACCCCAGCAGAAGCAGGCCGGGACGGTGGGGCGACTAGCGCCCCTCCCCCAAACCGGGGCAAGACGGGGACACCGTGGTTCCCAAACCCGAGGGGGCCATCTCGAAACCGGAGATGGCCCAGGGTCAGTCGGGGTGCGAGGGATATGCTCTATGGGCAACGGATATATATGCTCGGAGAAAGTTCAGACCACAGAGCAACAGAGTATGTGTTTTTCTAAGCAAGATTGTGTTGTAAAAAATAAAGATACGATGAGCGAGGGAGTAGTCCACCTTTTCACTGAATGTCGACTTTAAGTATTGGTTTCATGCATTTCAAGTGCTGAATTATGTTTCAGTTCCTTAAAAAAGCAGCGGAAGACATCACTTTTGTCTTATTTAAAAAAAAAAAAAATTGAGAGAAAAGAGAAGCCTATTTTAGCCATCTCGTAATTCCATTGTGTTTTAGTTTTTTATGTTCACATGGATCCCATTATCAGATGTTGTTGGGGATCTGATCCCCCTCCCCTTAAGAGAGGCGCGTGCAAAAACAAGACGCGCCGCTTCCCTGGGCCTGCTTCTACTGGGGTGACAGCGGCTCCACCTTTCACCCCCAAGCCCACGCTCATGGAGGGCGGAGAACCTCTAACGTAGGTAGTTACTTTCTAACAATAAGGACAAATAATTGAAATCGAACAATGTGGAAAGGAAATTTTAGGTTATAAAATAATAATATAAAATAATATAAAAAAATATTCTAACACTATATTCTAACGACATTCTACATAGACCTAAAGTACCTAAGAATACTTTAACTAGCTTGTGTTATGGGTTCTAGAATGAGGATAAACATACTTATATACTATTTAATACATATTATACATAGAAACACACAGATCAATGCAAATATATATATTCATGCATACAAATATTTGCACTGAGCGGAAATCGAACCCGCGCCCCCTGTCGTAGCAGTTGAATGCACAAAATTTACGCCACAGAAGCCATAAAAAAATCAAATGAATCAACAATCTATTCCGCTCCTTTCCTTCTTTGGTCATTTAAAAAAAAGATATATCATTTAAAGAAAAGATATAGTCATTTAAAAAAAAGATAACAGATATAAATGATTAATTTGTTCTTCTTGAATATGCTAAACTATGATTAGCGTCGGCTAAAATGCTACGAGATACACTTGACCACTTAAGTAACAAGCCAACTTTTTAAAATGCTAAAAGTGTTGAAATTGGTTGTTAAATAAGTGAATTTATGAGTGAAATCGTGTATTCCTAGGTATATAATGAAATCCAAGGCTTATTGTTAGGAAATTAGAATATATTTTTTCTTTAGATCATTTTTGAATAGGAAAATAAGGAACAACTTTTATCTTCTTTCAGTGTTCAGCCATGTGCGAAGGTAAAATACAGCTGATTTACTTCTGTATTAATTTATTTTTACATTTTACTGAACAGAGGCATAAAGTTCGGTAACCAAATCATTACATTTCAGTAATAAAAATGAATATATCAACAATGGAATCCCCTACTGGTACTATCTCACTCTATCATCGAAGTCATAGTCACTTCACCGGCTATTGGTAAAGTGACTATGTAGGTATCAAAACAAGAGATCAAACAGATCAAATTTAAAAATGAAGGAACACACAATAAAAATAGGAAAACACTTACATAGTATTTTATTCAATACTAGCAATCTAGTAGATAGGGTCGCCAGAGGTCTTACGACCAGTCTCAATAATCTACCTACAGTTTAAGGTAGAAGCTATCCCAGATAAACAGTCAACATTAATCTATCTGTAACAGCGGTTTCAATATTATCAAAGTCATTTTCTGCTTATCTTTGTTTATTGAAACAGAAAAAATCCCCGATAAATACTAATGGTAGCTATTTTAATTGCGGGTAAAGGATAGATGGATTATTGAAACCGGCTGTTAGTGAGTGTACACAGACGTGTAACTGACAGTTCTGAAAGCCCGAGTGTTTATAGGCACCGAGACCGCTTGCTGTCAGACGCGCTATATACATGTTTGTCAACATAGTGATGTTAAAAACTTAAGAACTAAATGGATAAAGAAGTGTTTAGTACACCTGAAAATAATTCAAAATAATCCTAATATTCTCGAGGAAAAATATATATCTTAGAAGGCAGCTGAAATGTACGTAATGACGGTTCATAGTTATTAAAAAAAACTCTATTGCAAATAAATTACAGCAATAATTGTACCAAAGAACGTAAAGTCATTCAATAGCTGATTTAATAAACAATTACCACCGTCCACTCTCTGACCTGACCTGATTAATTACCTTTTTAACGGCCCATAATCTTCAAACGAACAAAGGTCCTCCATCACGCACAAATTTTTATTACAACACATAGAACAGTTGGAACACATAAAACATTATTGCATATAAGCTATAGTACTTACCTTAGAACATTTATCGCGGTTGTACACAACAAAACACAGAGTCTCAGAAATGTTCGTTCACTTAAGGGACTGAAAAAGAACTGAGACTGTGTTGGACAACTTGCGCGGAGCTTGATGCGCAGTGAGGAGTTTTATGTTCGGAAAGGACCAGCACGGACCGCCGGCTGCGGAATCTGACTTATGAATGATATAGCCTGCGAAAGGTATCTTTTGTTGGCGGGTGTTGGAGGTACGGGATGCGCGGGGAGAGGTTATATAACGTGGCAGATCGATACTGGGGGCGGGCGGGCTGTAGGACGCGAGCACATATTTTTCATTTTGTTGGAAAACTATATGTTTATTGTTAGTCGTGTTTCTTTTACTGCAGAATTTACAGCCACTAGTTTCAAAATACACAGCCTGTTACTTGCTCTTGCAATGATTGGGAGGTTTTATTTTATAGAGGATTTAAATTTCATTTTAGTTTTCCGGAATGAATTGTCGGCTATTATCCGACGTAGTTCAACCTACTAATGGTAAATAAAACCTTGTCACGCTTCTAAATATTTTCCTTAAATAATACAATTAGTAGAATGAGTCTTGGATTATGAATTTTAAAAGAATACCTAATACACGAAATTGCTTTTGTAATTAAGTACTTCATAATATGAAATCCCGATTATGTTACGTTTTAATATTAAATGGTCTTATGAACGTATTCTATTAAGGAGGATAAGGTTTCTAGGCTTTTGAATAATATGAATGTAATATTGTTTGATTTAAGTTTTTGAATACCTTAGGGTTGGCTGTGGGTGTTTATTACCAATCAGGATCTGTTTATGTACCGGAAGACCGGGTTTCCTAAATACACACAAATAGGCAGTAGGTAGGTACTTAAAACTTTTAGGGAATAAATTTTTATTTTTCTTTCTTATGATACTTCTTAAACTATTATAAATGTGAAAGTTTGGATGGATGGATAGATGTTTTGTCACTGAATCGTGCCAGAACTACTGAACAGATATGAATGAAATTTAGAACAGAGATAGGTAGATTATAGTCTGAAATATTCCGGGAACAGGTTCCTGTGGACTATGGGAACTGGATCAGAATTTCCCGCGGGTGGAATCACGAGCAACAGCTAATCTGTAGTAAAATAATAACTGTAGGCCTACTGTGAAAACTGCCCCCGGACCCGACGGCATTCCAGGCCGAGCATGGGTCCTGGCCTTGGAGGAACTAGGGCCTCGACTGGTGGCGCTCTTTAGCGCATGCCTCGAAAGGGGCCAGTTTCCAAAGGCTTGGAAGACGGGGAAACTGGTCCTTATCCGGAAGGCGGGGCGGCCGGCGGATCAGCCATCCGGTTACCGGCCGATCGTGTTGCTCGACGAGGTGTGCAAGCTCTTTGAGCGGATTATTGCAGAGCGCCTCGTCGAGCATCTCACGAACGTGGGGCCAGATCTGGCGGACAACCAGTTCGGTTTCCGCCAGGGGCGCTCCACCGTGGAAGCGATCATGTGCGTTAGGCGCCTGGCGGAGGAAGTAGTCTCGCGGGGTGGGGTGGTGGTGGCGGTGTCTCTCGACATCGCCAACGCCTTCAACACCCTACCCTGGAGCTGCGTTAGGGAGGCGCTCGCGTATCACGGAGTGCCTCCTTACTTCCGCCGCATTGTCGAGGCATACCTATCCGAGAGGGCCATAGTTTACCCGAGCTGGCTAGGGCCAGGGCGGCGAGAAGTGTCGTGCGGTGTTCCGCAGGGGTCGGTCCTAGGGCCACTCCTGTGGAACATCGGATACGGCTGGGTGCTGCGCGGTTCGTTGCTCGAGGGTGTCAGCATAACATGTTATGCTGACGACACCCTCGTTATGGCGCGGGGTGCAACGCACCGAAGCGCGGCACTAAAGGCCACGGCAGGGGTTGCTCAAGTCGTGGGTCGAATACGGCGGTTGGGACTCGAGGTGGCTCTCCACAAATCCGAGGCTACGTGTTTCCAGGGGCCTCGGAGGGGGGCACCTACGGGAACCAGAATAACCGTAGGGGTCGTAAGCATCGGCATCGAGCCCACGATGAAGTACCTTGGGCTCGTACTCGATAGCCCCCATCGGCTATATATTCGGACTTCATCTCCAAAGTCTGGTCCCGAAACTGAGGGGGGCTGCGGCCGCGCTATTGCGGCTGATGCCCAACGTTAAGGGACCCAACGCCCCCACTAGGAGACTGTACCTGGGGATCGTTCGAAGCATGGCCCTGTACGGGGCCCCAGTATGGGTGGAGACTCTGGCGGCCCGCAACGTGGCTGTATTAAACAGCCCGTTAAAAGCGATGGCCGACAGAGTCATCAGGGGGTATCGCACGATCTCCGTCGAGGCGGCATGTCTCCTAGCCGGGACCCCTCCATGGGACCTGGAAGCGAGAGCCCTTGCGCTGCTGTACCAGTGGCGCAAGGAGGCGCTGGAGCGGGGCCATAGGCCGGAGCCCCGAGAAATCAGGGCTCAGCGGTCCCAGCTCCACCGGGAACTCATGGAGACATGGAGGGTGCGACTTGAGCACCCAAGGTGGGGGGAATCCACCATTGCGGCGGTGAGACCGATCATGAAGGAGTGGTTGGAGAGGGACCATGGGGACCTCTCCTACCGGATGTGCCAGATGGTTACCGGACACGGGTGCTTCGGTAAGTATCTGTGGCGCATCCACTGGGAGACAACGCCGCAGTGCTAGCACTGCGAGGATCCTGGCGAAGACACGGCGCTCCACACGTTGGTCGAGTGCCCTGCGTGGGCGAGTCAACGCCGGGATCTCGTTGTGGTTCTGGGCGTGGACGTTCTCTCGTTGGAGACCATGGTGAGGGCCGTGGTCTCCGACGGGAGCAAGTGGCATGCCGCCGCCTCTTTCTGCAAGCAGGTAATGTGCGCGAAAGAGACGGCGGAGAGGGAGCGGGAGAGAACTCTGCCTCCCGAGTCTGCGGCGAGGACGCCGCAGACTCATCTACGCCCGGGACTACCGACCTCCATGATCGGGGCCTGAGGACGGCAGTTGGCCGACTTGCAGTCCTTACAGAAGCAGGCCGTGGCGGAGGCGTGTCGTGTGTGCCCTACACGCGCCTGCCAACTCACCGAAGCGGGATAAAACCCGACCCCACCAGGCGAGGCCGCGGTGGTGGCCAAAGTCCGCCGGCAACCCTGGGGTTATCCTTTCGAGGGCTTACCCGAGGTGCCCGGCAACGGACACTTGGGGAGGACACCGTGCGGTTTTAGTCGAGACACGACATAACCACCCCCACTGGCCGGCGGGGGGGGGGGGTAACCGAAGGGATTACCGCACGTAAAAAAAAAAAGGCCTACTGTGAAACGTACATCCGCTATGACGGTTTCCTACGTGTTTCGTGTGGGGGCCCACACGAAACACTAACGAATTAAGTGTAATTTAGGTACCTAGAAGTTAGTACGGATTTCGTTCTTTCGGTCGGGACCATAAAGCGGGTATGTTCGGGAGTGAATCAAGAATATTAAGGAGGTTTTCGTTTACAATATATATCTATTAAAAAAATAAGTATTATAAGCCAACATATTAAAAAATACATTCCTTTTTTTTATACCACCAAGGTGGCAGACAAGCACACGGCCCACCTGATGGTAAGCGGTACCGCGGCCTATGGACGTGTGCAACACCAGTGGCGTCACACTCGCGCTGCCGACCCTGTAATGGAAAGGGGATGGGAAAGGAGTTTGGGAGGGGATAGGAAAGGAGTTTGGGAGGGGATGGGAAAGGAGTTTGGGCTACGGCACTCTCACTCACCAAACGGAACGCAACAGTTCAAATACTGTTACTTGGCGTCGATATTCTGTGAGAGGGTGGTGCTTCCCCGGTCGATTCGGCCCATTCATGAAACGGCCAAAATGACTGTTGCTTGACTCTACCACTTCTTATTACTCACATATTACACTTTATATTGGATTATGATAACATTTCGACCTTTTAAAATAAGTCGTATCGTGCTTTAATTTTAACTTTTTTTGGTGGGCTGTCTAAATGCCGAATTTTCGGTTTCGGGTCGTTTCATAGTAGGGTTTAGGCCGAATGAATTGTCACGTGCCGTATTGGGGCCCGATTGCGTGATAAGTGCATTTCATGGTACCGATTGCCCGAAATTTCGGTCTGCAATTGCGGATGTACAATTTTATGGCAGGCCTACAGAATATGATATACATAAACATTGTCTTCTGAGAATGAAAAAAATAAAACCAAATCTATCAATTTTTTTTAAATTTCGATTTGAACAGACTTATAAATTTGTTTGAGTCCAACCATATTTGTTGCCTGACTATACCTACCTACCTGATACCTTTAAACGAGTTATTCTTGTAGGTATATCTTATATAATCTGAATCTTGGTAACGGCTCCAAGGATTTTCATGAAATTTAGTACACAAGGCGTAGAGGCGACTCAGACGTCGGAGGTCACTCAATCACCTCCGTCCTGCATGAGCGCAGGCCTGGGGGTGAGAATTCGGAGATGGCCCTGGGTCAGTCAGGGTGAGAGGGATATGCCTTTGGGACACCCTACGCCCTATATCCTGAGTCTAGGCCATGAGCGGCTTTGCGATGGCCCCCTCGGGGATATGTGCCTAGCATAGGTACGTGGGGGGCGATACATCCATCTAGCTAGGTTTTATTTTTAGAAAAAGTCGAATAAAAACTATAATATTTTTTATACACCCAGATATTATTTTGTAACTAGTAACACCACCAAAAGATTCACAAACACGTCTTCAAGCTATATTTCATGATCTTACCGCAAAAGCAATATCATTTTCAATTTGCAAAGCGACGGCCATCAACATTGAGTGAGTGGTCCCTTTTATACCTCCGTAATGATATTTGTTATTCACCTAATGGCTATACCATTTCGAATAATTGAGCTGAGTGAGACGAAGTCGAGCGAAAGCTCCTCATACCAGACTTCAGGATTTTCTTTGTCACAGGTCTCCTCCTAAACTACTAATCCAATCAGTTACCAAATTTGGCATGATTAAAGAGGTCAATGAGAGGAAGGTTTATGGATATATTTTGAAAAAATTAATGCTACCACAGAGGAATGATCACCGTTAAAAAAATTCCAGATGGAATTACATAATAACCGCTCGAGACACTGTGACCAAACTTTACACGCTCAGAAAGCATGTCCAGAGTTGTCACTTTCAAAAAGAATTTTCAAAATCGGACTTGCCACGGAGGAATGATCACTGTTCAAAATTTTCAAAATCTGATTCACGATGTCTCACTCAGCTCAACATTGCAAGCAGCGATTCGCCTTGCAGACCTAGTAAAAATTTGCTTTATTCGTTTATGTTGAAGTGTTAGGTGTATTTTCTCTTTCTTATACTATTAAACGAGCAATTCTTGTATCTATCTACACTTTTATAAAAAAAATTATGAGACGTGTCAGTACATTATACATATTGACAGTTTCTGTGGCGTAGCGGTAGTGCATTCGACTGCTACGACCGGGGGCGCGGGTTCGATTCCCACTCAGTGCAAATATTTTTATGCATAAATATGTCTATTTGCATTGGTCTGGGTGTTTCTATGTATAATATGTATGTATTTCCAAAAAAAGTTACACAAGCTAGTTAAACTATGCTTAATTTGGGTCTAGATAGCGCTGTGTAAAATGTCGTAGAATATTTAAAAAAAAAATGGATTATGTTAAGTAAATGAACGATTCTGAACACAAAAGTATATTTTTTGGAATTCTGTTTTTTGGAAATCTGTTTGTCTGTTTGTTCGCGATCTACGCAATAACTACTGAAAGCATATTTATTTCATTTGAAAGGTCTTGGTCAGATTTAAAATCTGCCATATGGTTAATTGCAATTGGTTGAGTAGAACCGGAGATATGACCAAAAAACGATGACCGACCTCCGCGCGGGCGAACCGCGGGCATCAGCTGGTACGTTATATATGTAACTATAATGTAATATCTTCATTATTATCATCTTAACGTTCTTCCTGCTTTGATCCGAGAGTTTCACCTCGGAGTCCGGGGTCCGCTTACAGCTTCATGGAAGTGACTGCCATCTAACCTCTCAACCCTGAGAGGAAAGCCTGCACCAGAGCCTCATCCGCCAATCAGAAGGTGTACTAGCTTATAGGTGAGGTTCTTGGTCTTGACGAAACTGGAGCCCCGCCATCATCAAAATTTACATTACATTTACACAAAAATAATGGTATATTTGCTTGGGAGCCCTTTTTTTTTTACGTGCGGAAATCCCTTCGGATACACCCCCCCCCCCTCCCCCCGCCGGCCACCGGAGGCGGTCGTGCATGAACCGACATCATAATGTCAATATAGTGCGGTGCCAATAAAATTATATACACACCTACGCACGTGTCGAATTGATAATCTCCTTTGTTGTTGATAAAAAACAAGCTGTAAGTAATTACATCATATTCACTTAATTATTCCAAACACAATCTAACTGAAGTTTTTATTAACAAAAAAATTAAATAGGGTCACTTAAAAAAAGTATGTTTGATTCTCTTTTGTCTTATTTGACAAGGGGCGACCTCATGGGCCACCTTACACCCCGATGTGCGGTTTTAGTCGGTTCGAATCTGACATAACCATCCTCACTAGCCGGTGGGGAGGTATCCGGGGTGAATTTCCGCACGAAAAAAAGAAGGGGTTCAGGTTTCTTCCACATTGCCTGAAAAATAGTGTAATATTTTCGTAACATAACGTGACCAAGGCGACCCTCCGGCATTTTATCTGTGATGTCATGTTACGGATATGAAGGTTGCCGCGGAAGCGGAAGTTCGTCACTCGATCTTTAGACGTGACTCCACACGTCCACCGTTCATCACTATGACTCTCAGCTCTTGTTTGCATGTAAGTTTCTTTATTCTATCATAATTATTATATTTATTTATTTCTCACACAATGCCAAAGTCCGCCGGCAACCCTGGGGTTATCCTTTCGAGGGCTTACCCGGGGGGGTATCCGAAGGGATTTCCGCACGTAAAAAAAAAAATGGATATACAAGTATGACAGCGATACATAGGTCTGATCATAACTGATATTATAAGATAAAACACATTGTAAGACATATTGTAAGAGGTAGTGCCTGTTATGTAATATAATAATTATTTAATAATAATAATTTATTGAAACAGTAATCCTTTAACATATCTTAATAGGTACATGAGATACAGTCCAGAAACGAAAGGTGGTACACAAATTGTATAAACCCTGACTCCCAAACTAGGTATTCCTGTAATTGGGGTGTGTGTTGGGTAACCTCCTTGAGTGTCGCTCCGATTCCGATCCCGCTGCAGTCCGGGGGGGAAGGGAATCGGAGCGGCCGGTACACCCTGGGCGGCGGTCAATGGCTTCCCCTTCACCCCTTCATAGGGTTGGCATTGATCGTCGGCCAATACCCAACGTGGCGGGAACACATCGCTCTCCGTACTCCTCTGCTTTCAGAGGAGACAGGATGAGCGATGCTGTTAGTGGTGAGATGGCCCAGGGTCAGCCGGGGTGCGAGGGATATGCTCTATGGGTAGCCTTACACCCCGGCGTCTGAAGACCCGAGACGGCGTGCGGTTTTAGTCGGTGCAAGCCTGACATAACCGCCCCCCCTGGCCGGCGGGGGGGTATCCGAAGGGATTCCCGCACGACAAAAAAAAAAAAAGGTATTCCTGTAACTTAGGAGTCAGTGTTCTGCTGTTACGGTTATACAAAACAATTTTCTATTTCGTGCGTCTTACAGTATCTGATTATAATAAAGTGTTTTATTTTTATTTTTATGTATGTACTCGTATATGGTTTTTAGTAATTCTGTTTTTATATAAGTTTTATAAGGTTTGGTATATGTACAGAGTGTGTGTGTATGTGTGTGTAAGAGGGTGTATGACTTTGTGTGTGTTATTGAGGGTGTGTGTGTATGTGAGAGGGTGGGTATGAATTTGTGTGTGAGTGTGTGTATGTGCGTGTTTATGTGTGCGATACGTACATCATGTGTGGTGTATGACTGCTTGAATGGGAATGCCATATCAGAGTGCATTGAATAATCCTATTGTGAGTTGTAGAGTTGATCTTCGGGTTGTGCATAGTTAAGGTCTTGCAGCCAATTCTGAACCTTGACTTTCAATTCATGGTGGTTTACATAGTTCTGCTAGCGGGATGAACTTTGAAATTGAGCCCAAGATGTAGTACTGACGTCTAGCAAATGTGGTTCTGTGTCTGATTGCTGTGCATGTGGTTCGGGTTTTACGTTTTGAGTGATCTGGTGGGGGAATTGCCCTGTGTGTCCTGAGAGTGGCTCGGTGAATACACTTATTAATGCAATTGTAACAATCATAACAATAACCAAGAGAGATTAACATTTAAAATAAAATACGTTTAGAAAAGGTAAAATAATAAAAATGGTAAAAATAAAATAGAATATAAACTTTTTAATGCCTCAGTAATTTTGGATGTACGGGGTTAGCCTTAGACTCCCTAATCCTTTCATGAGTCAGTAAATGACCTAAACGTTGAATTTAAAGTACCTACTTATTAATAAAATTGTAAATAATAGGTCTTTACCTATGAAATTGCCGAAATTTTCTAATTCATGAGTTCGTTATTCCTGTAATTTAATAGCTATTTCCATTATTTATATTTTGTTTGAAAGTTGATTTCAAGATTTTACAACTCTGTATTAAATTTAATTTTTATTGGCCGCTTGATAAATTAATTCGATCGTCAAAAACAGTACTTCCTACATGCTAATAATAAATTTCGATAGTAATGATAAATTTCGTATTACTTAAAAGCTGTCAATTTTCAAAAATGTAATAAAAGTTGCTGTTTGTTAGCTTAATGTTGTCTCATTCATACACAAAAAAAACATCATTCAAAAATCATTTGGATTTGTGATTCCTAAAAAAATGCAAAAATGTTAGTACCTACTGAAAATTGGGTTTCCTCCAATTTCTTCAAGAAAAACGGCAATTTCATATGTAACGACCTAATATAAAGTTACTATATAGTTACTTTATAGTTTGATTGTACTCGTTTTGTTCCTGTAAACTGTTACATGGAAGTAGAATAAATTAGTTACTATTATTTAAAAAAAAAAATATTCAAGGACCAAAGGTTTTTGAAACACGACAAAAAGTTTTTTGAAGCTTTGAGAAAAGTTAGGAATGACTCAACTTTCTATTTCTAAAATCTTATTGGCGGGGGCATCATTGCCTTTCCCTAAGATATATACAAGCTTCAAAAATAAACAATAAATCCACAATAAGTAGTGTTTTACTTATCTTGTTTGGATATGGAACACGAACATATAAATGGCTTACTAGTACATATTTCATACAAGACCGACACCAGACATAGTTTGTCTAGCTCTGGCGAGACACCGGCCTGTAGTAAAGCGGACTTAGGCAGCACTGGGCCACGAAATAACGGACCTGGGGACAAGTGGAAACTTTAAACATTTGAGGGGACGAGTGGGCACAGTGTGCTATTTTCAGGGGACCAGTGGGTTCTGTCCCATTAAAAGAGGTAGCTGCGTTGTCTCTTGATTACAATCAATCAAACTCGTTCACTGTCCAGAGACATTGAAGTGTGTTTTCAGGGTTCCGTACAACCGTAAAACGGGACACTATTACTAAGGCCACGTTGTCCGTCCGTCGGCTGTATCTCATGAACCGTGATAGCTAGACAGTCGAAATTTTCACAGATGATGTATTTCTATTGTCGCTATAACAAAAACACGAAAAAATAATAAAATACATATTTAAGGGGGCTCCTCTACAAGAAACGTGTTTGTTTTGCCATTTTGTGCTCGATATTAATAACGGCAACAGGTAGACGCTTGAAATATTCACAGAATATATAGTTGTATATTCACTTCAAAAATAAATCATTAAAGGGCTCCCATTATATAAATAACTAGTATTTAGCGCGGTGCGCGAGCTGCAAGCAGCTCGCGAGTGTTATGTGTAGCGCTCTATTTTGTTTATTTATTTCAAATAAAAAAATCGATCTGCCATCTTGGATTTTTCAACTTTTTATTTCAAAAATTCAAAATCAGAAGCCTCGATTTACTCAAAAATGACACACATGTTGCCATGTCATCAAAGATGGCGGAGAAACGACCACCATGTTGGCCGCCATCTTGAATTTTTTGACATTTTGGATTTTTCCCATAGTCACCTCAGCTGTCTCTACATTTTTCCGATACATCATCCATATCCCCCATTACTCCTTCTAGGAGAACAATTGTGTCAGTGAGTGATCTTGAATCCGCCATTTTGGATTTATTTTCATCTCCCTGCCAATTGGATGCGGTTCCGAGTATTTTTTGTTTGAGCAGCCCTCACCTATCTTTAATACCCTGGCCATGCTCCTCACCCATCTTCCAAACCCTCGATCATCATCTATCTCCATATTTCTGACTGAGAGTTCTTCCATAAAAACATTCTGAAAAGGAACCATATCAAAGTCTTGCATAGTTCCCAACTTGCAGTCTCTTCAATATTCTCCATATATTTTGTATGGAAAAATAAATTCCGCCATCTTGAATTTTGTTTCTGTTCATTGAGAAACCTTCAGGTCCTGATCATCTTTTGCTAAGAAACCACTCTTCTATCTTTCATACTCTCCGAGATAGACACCGACGAAATTTGTATGGCGGCCATCTTTTTTTCTCCATTTTGATTTTTTTTAGCTCACTGCCGATTGGATGAGGTTCCAAGTATTTTTTGATTGAGCAGCCCTCACCTATGGTTAATACCCTGGCCGTGCTCCTCACCCATCTTCCAAACCCTCGATCATCATCTATCTAAATATTTCTGACTAAGAGTTCTTCCACAAAAACATTTTAAAAAGAAACCATAAATCAAAGTCTTGCATAGTTCAAAACTTGTAGTCTATTCAATATTCGCCATACATTTTCTATAGAAAAATAAATTCCGCCATCTTGGGTTTTTTTTTGCTATTCATCGAGTAGACCTTTGGATCCTGATCATCTTTTGCGAAGAAAACAACTCTTCCATCTTTTATACTCTCCGAGATGGACACCGACGAAATTAGTATGGCGGCCATCTTTTTTCGCCATTTTGAATTTTTTTTCAGGTCACTGGCAATTGAATGACGTTTCGAGTGACATTTGCTCAAGCACCCCTGACCTATCTTCAATACCTTAAGCGTGCTCTTCACCCGTTTCCGAAATCCTAAATCATCAGCTCTCTCCATATTTTTCCTCCGAATGAATTTTTATCCTCTATACGAAACCATCAGTGAAAAAAAAATTTTCATACAAAATTGTTCAGGAGAGGTGTTCAATGAGTGAGTGAGTCAGTGAATCAGCACGAGCAGCTATATATATATTAACTAGTATTTTGCGCGGTGCGCGAGCTGCGAGCAGCTCGCGAGTGTTATGTGTAGCGGTCTATTTTGTTTATTTATTTCAAATAAAAAAATCGATCCGCCATCTTGGATTTTTCAATGTTTTTTTTCAAAAATTCAAAATAAGAAGCCTCGATTTACTCAAAAATGACACCCATGTTGCCATGTCATCAAAGATGGCGGAGAAACGACCACCATGTTGGCCGCCATCTAGAATTTTTTGACATTTCGGATTTTTCCCATAGTCACCTCAGCTCTCTCTACATTTTTCCCATACATCATCCATATCCCCCATTACTCCTTCTAGGAGAACAATTGTGTCAGTGAGTGATCTTGAATCCGCCATTTTGGATTTATTTTCATCTCCCTGCCAATTGGATGCGGTTCCGAGTATTTTTTGTTTGAGCAGCCCTCACCTATCTTTAATACCCTGGCCATGCTCCTCACCCATCTTCCAAACCCTCGATCATCATCTATCTCCATATTTCTGATTGAGAGTTCTTCCATAAAAACATTCTGGAAAGGAACCATATCAAAGTCTTGCATAGTTCCCAACTTGCAATCTCTTCAATATTCTCCATATATTTTGTATGGAAAAATAATTTCCGCCATCTTGAATTTTGTTTCTGTTCATTGAGTAGACCTTCAGGTCCTGATCATCTTTTGCTAAGAAACCACTCTTCTATCTTTTATACTCTCCGAGATAGACACCGACGAAATTTGTATGGCGGCCATCTTTTTTTCTCCAGTTTGAATTTTTTTTCAGCTCACTGCCAATTGAATGAGGTTCCAAGTATTTTTTGTTTGAGCAGCCCTCGCCTATGTTTAATACCCTGGCCGTGTTCCTCACCCAATGAAATGAAAGGGATTTTCGAGATAATTGGAGTTTTGTAAAAATAGATTTTTTTTAATTTACATATTGACTTTCTTGCTTATTAAGTAGAATTTATATATTATATTGGATCTATTTGTTACCACAATAGTTAAAATATCAAAATTGTATCTGGATATACATTTTCATGAGATACTGCTATACCGCTTAGTAATTATAAAATTAAAATTTGAGTTACCGCTTTTTCGTTAGCTCTTCTCCTACATGAAATATCCTCATACAAAAAAATATGAATTTTCTATCGAATAAAATCAAAAAAAAAGAATCAAAGTATATTTATAGTCTTTTATTATTCAAATTTATAATGTCAGAAAAAAAATTCTGAAGAAAAAACGGATTCTATGAATTAATCTAGTCAAAAGTAGGCAGTTCTCTCCAAAAGGACATTCTGTTTTGAGGTATAAATATTTTGAAAAGATTTCAAAACAATTTCTTTTTTGATTTTATAAATACCTTCCGTTGCAATTTTCTTATTCGGTGGTGGCAAAACTTAAGGTTTCAAAATTTTATTTCCGATTATGCTCGCAGTGATATGGTCTTTATTGAATCCAGTTTTGTATGTCAAATCAAAACTGCCTCTATTGACTTCTACTTCGACCATTTCATTAATATATGGACGCGGTTTAATTCGAGACAGTTCATACTGTGTCGTGTAATCTTCCCAATCATAAAAATCTTGTTGAGTCATCTCTTTAGGTTTTACGTTTTTTCCTGCTAACTGGCTGAGAATAATCTGAAAAATCGTAAATTTTGTTTTCCATGCGTTTCATTGACAACTCCACCCTATGATGGAAACTGTCGACCGTATCAAACAAACCATAAGAGATAATTTGATTTGCTGCTGCAACCGTATCTCATATAGTCAAAATGATTTGCGGATCAATTAAGCATTCAAATACTACATATTGGCCGCTTATCGGCTTAGAAAAGTTGCTGTTCTTTTTTAAGAGATTTGGCGGTATTCAAATATGCAGCTGTAATATTGATATACCTCTAATATCCTTAGTGATTTAAGGCAAAACTGAGATAGGGAAATCTTTCTTAAGGTTTTTTTATATGTTTTGAACAAGATAGCGCTAAAAGGCTTAGTTCATTAGATGCGTATTATTTAGAGCTATCCGAAGGCATAAAAATCAACGTTACGATTTTTTTTTGAGATACCGCTTTTGCGCTTAGTAGGGCAGCATAATTGACTACTTGTAACAGAAACCTTCTATATTATTCACTGTAGAAGTTAATTTGCTAATGTAAGTAGGTAATTCGCACGCTTAGTTAACTTAATAAGGTAAGATAGATAAGCTTTGTAAGATGATATTTCACACTTTGGGGAACATTATCTCGTGTCGGTAATATTAGACCGCATTCTCGACATAGTGCTGGCGGGCGTCGCGACAACGACCGAGGACGTGAGCAAGTTATAAAAATGAATCTTTGTTAAAGGAAACAGCCCTTTGCATTGGTAGCCCAGTTCTTGGGGAAGGTATCTTGGGGCTATGTAACATCATGCTAAAGTATATAAATATGTGTTTAATTATTATAAACAAATATATAAAACAATCCGTTATTTATTGATCATTCAAAGAAACATCAAAATTGCCACTTTCGGTAGCTATTTAAACAATTTTTAAAACTGTTTATGTTGTGTTTTAATTAGTATCGTTTACTCAGAATATGCATTTATTCAAAAGCCGTTATTATTACGTTATAAACATACACTTCAGTTTAATTTATTTGTATAATATAATCAAGTCTCAAAAAGTCTCAATAAAAGTCATTGTCATGACTTTTCTTTTATCAAAGAGATTAACCCTGAAGCTCAGCTCGTATTAAATGCTGATGTAATCACTCTAGAAAGGGTCTTATTTCCATTAGAACGGTGCGTGGGCCAGTGTGGGATGTTCACTTGTGACAAGTGTGCGAAAAAACGAACCCTTGTTACGTTGGCGAAAGCTTTTTGGGGGTCACTATTACGTAAATTAATAATAATAATAATAAATATGTGAAATTTGTAATTTATATGTGTTTAAAATTTAATAAAGGATATAATAATAATAATAATTTAAACTTCTTACATCCATTCTGACAGCTAAATTGTCAGCTCACATAGAGAATAACTCTATAATGTCTATCTCTCAGAATGGATGTAGAAGTGGGGCACGTGGTACGAAGGAGCTCCTTATTTTTGACATGGCCATTAGCCAACAGGTCCGCCGTAACCGAAAGAATCTGACGACATGCTGGGTTGACTACAAGAAAGCCTACGATTCCGTGCCACATACATGGCTGTTGAGGGTGCTGGAGTTGTATAAAATTGATACAACTCTATGCACCTTCTTAAAGGAATGTATGGGGCAATGGAGGACGGTTCTTCTTTCTCCAGGGTGTGGTCAGGTCCTTGGGGATGGTGTACCGATAAAGATCGAGAGGGGTATATTCCAGGGTGATAGCCTGAGTCCGTTATGGTTTTGCCTAGCACTGAATCCTCTCAGTACAATACTGGAGAATTCAGGACTAGGCTATCAGTTGCGGAGAGGAGGTCAAGTTATATCCCATCTTCTTTACATGGATGACTTGAAATTATTTGCCCCCACCGACTCCCAGCTGGTAGAATTACTTAAGGTAACTGAAACCTTTAGTAATTCTATCAGAATGGAGTTTGGTGTAGACAAATGTGCAGTCATGCATGTTAAGAAGGGTGGGGTTGTGGAATCTGAAAGAATTGAACTTTCAGATTCTACACAACTGAAATCTCTCTCGGCAACTGAAACCTATAAATACCTTGGTATGTCACAAGCGCTAGGTATTACTGAGGCTGCCATGAAACAGACGTTGCGGGATCGTTTCTTTGGGCGCCTGAAAAAAGTACTTCAGAGTCTTTTATCGGGCGGTAACAAGGTGCGAGCCTACAACGGCTGGGTCATGCCAGTCTTAGTATACTCCTTTGGCATACTAAGATGGACTCAGACCGAATTAGATGCCCTGGATAGGAAAGTCCGTACGTTGCTAACTGCAAATCGTATGCACCACCCACGCTCTTCAGTAATGAGGTTGTATATCCCACGGAAGTGTGGGGGTCGTGGTTTTTTAAACGCCAAGACTCTCCACAACCGTGAGATATGCAACCTTAGGGAATATTTCCTAAACGTCCACGTGGGTGTGCACCGAGATGTAGTGGCAATAGACAACGGACTGACCCCTCTAGCTCTGGCTAAAGAGAACTGGCACAAACCGGTAATACTTAGCATCGCTGATCGCAAGGAAATATGGAAGAGCAAAGAGCTGCATGGACGTTTTTATCAGGCCTTAAATGGGCCCGACGTAGATATAAAAGCATCAGTGTTCTGGCTACGCTTCGGTGATCTCTTTGGAGAAACCGAAGGTTTTGTCTGTGCAATTACAGATGAAGTTGTCATGACGAATAATTATCGGAGGTATATCCTTAAGGACGGCACGATTGACATATGTCGGGCGTGTCACCGTCCCGGAGAATCCCTAAGACATATTATCTCTGGTTGTTCTCGTCTTGCTAACGGAGAGTATTTACATAGACACAACCAAGTGGCCAGAATCGTCCATCAACAACTTGCTCTGAAATACGATCTTGTAGATTCGGAGGTACCGTATTACAGGTATGTGCCCGACCCAGTTCTTGATAATGGTCGTGTCACGTTGTACTGGGATCGATCAATCGTCACTGACAGGACTATTGTAGCCAATAAGCCTGATATAGTGGTGATTGATCGATCAGAGCGTCTCGCAATAATTGTTGACATCACCATCCCCCATGATGACAATCTCGTGAAAGCCGAAAAAGACAAACAAATATAATATTTGGACTTGGCTCACGAGATTGTCGACATGTGGGATGTGGATTCAGCAATTATTGTTCCGATAGTCGTATCGGTTCACGGACTGATTGCCAAGAGCCTCGATCAACATCTCCAGAGGCTCGCGTTAGGCAGTTGGGTCAAGGGCTTGATGCAGAAGACAGTGCTCCTCGACACGGCACGTATTGTGAGGAGGTTCCTCTCCCTGGAGCCCTAACCACCGGTAGCTTGGTCCCTGTACCCGATGCCGGTGGGCCACTATTTTTTATATTTTTAAATATATTTGTTTTTTTTTTTATATAGAATGTATTTAAAAATATAATTTATATGTATTTTAAGAGTAATAAAGAGAATAATAATTTATTGAATCAATTGGTTACACTGGTACATACATAAATTGTAATTTATAAACCATGTAGCAGTGGGTTATGCAAAAGAAGACATTATCACTGTAGTGATATGGAAATACGGTTATGTATTTAAATCTTGACAATCATTAGTGTTACTTTGTGACCTAGATAAATAAAAATATTTGATTTGATTTGAAAAATAAAAATAATAAATCCAAAGAAAGTCATCATTATTCAGAAAAAAAAATACAGTATTTTAATTCTTTTTTAATGTTTTAGTTTCATTTAACTACATTTTTGCTAAGGTTAACATTTCTATAGTAGATTTCTAATAAGAGAATTAAATTTACTGAAGACACAGATTCTTGCATAGATCCGGTAAAAAAATTGTAATGTAAATAATCAAATAACACTCGCGAGATTTGACCAAATTTACCAGGGTGATAGTGTGGACACTGAGGAGTGTTTTGAAGCGAGATGGTTCATGTCCGATGTACCATTGAGGAATAATCACCGAAAACAGTTTCACGAGCGCGCGGCCTTAGCTAAGCGCGCGACCGTAGTAAGATGTCTTATTTTCAAGTAAGAGTCCTCCTCGCTCAGCTCAATTTATTTCCGTCGCACCCTGCACTGAATTCCTAGTTATATAATTCGTCTATTGGATGGGCCATTCGTGTTCCAGATTCGTGACAGCTACTCCAAACTTGAGAACGTTACATGATAAATCAAACTTTTATGTCTTCAAATCCAACGGAGTGCAGAAGCCAAATAATAGTCTACACCTTAATTGTGCAACATTAATTACTGAACACAGAACACATATTGAGTATGTGGCGATACCACATGCCTATACTCAGCGCCATCGACGAACAAGAGCTCACAAACACGATCACAAACTTCTGCTCATCGAAAAACATGATGACGAAATATGGTGGCTGTCAATGCACCTGTCTCTAGCCATTCAGGATTATATAGGCGTTAGTATGTAATGCTTCTTAAATTCCTATTCGAAATGCGTGAAATTAAGAACAATATTTTATTTGATTAACACAATAACCATTGTTTTATGATGCCGGTAAATTCAGGCAATCGCCGGCCTGGATATTTCTCTCACATTTTACATCATCTTTCATTGTGTCTCAATTTAATCTGTCATGAACAGGATTACAGGAACCCAGTAGCTTAGATAACAGAAGGAAGTACGATCACGTTTCGGAGTTCCGAAAGCAACTGAAATGGTTACCAATTCGGCGGCGTCGGGATGTTCACATTCTTTCCCTACTCTTTTCCATTCTTCATAATCCTCACTCTCCTATATATTGTTACAACGATCGTCGATATCTCGGAAACTACTGATCGAATCTTCTAGAAATTAAAACGCATTGTTAATGTCGAAGTACTCTATCGATCCGTTTAGAAAAATCCAGAAAAGTCTATACAAAATCACACGCCCTTTTGTCTACCTATACCAACTTTACCTACAAATCGCGATAAAAAGGGCATTCACCTCTATCGTCGGCACGACTGTGTAGGTACTTATTTTCTCGAACGCCCCAGTAAATACCTACTATTCTCGAACGCTCTAGTATATTCTACCCCGCTTATTAAGAGCTATAAAAGGACGCCCGGCTATCGACACGAATCAGTTAATTTTCGAAAGCGAAAGTGAACACATCTTACCGAAGTGAACCAAGAGAGTTATACCTGCGACTTAAGCAACGATTGTGGACTACTGTGAACTGCTGAGCGACTGGAACTGTTGAAGAGTACTGTGTGTGCTAGTTATTTAGTTGTCTAGTTTGTGGTGAGCGAATAAACCTCTTTGTTGTGTAAACGGCATTTAATTTGTACCCCGCGCACGTAACAACTGGTGTCAGAAGTGCGATGCCGTTATTACCACGTGAAGACGAAGGGCGTACTCCACGGACCAGACGTCAAGTGGAAATGGATGCTGCACGTCAACGGAGCCTTGAAGAGGAAGGGCGTCAGGCCGATCCTGCTATCTCAGCGGTAACTACGGCAGAACCAGATGGAACCTCGTCCGATATCAACATGATGACGCTATTGGCTTCTATACAGCAGATGATGCAGGCCAACCAAGAGGCTAGTCGACAGACGATGCAAGCCTCCTTGCAAGAAATGCAGGCCAACCAAGATGCTAGTCGACAGACGATGCAAGCCTCCTTGCAAGAAATGCAGGCCAACCAAGATGCTAGTCGACAGACGATGCAGGCCTCCATGCAAGAGATGATACAGGCCAACCAGGAAGCTGTCATGGGTAAAATCGATGCAGGCATCCATGCACTGGGAGATAAAGTGAAGAACCTCGAAGACGGCTTGCAAATGCTGAGTAAGGAAGTGGCTTCGAAGACTGGGACCATTGACGACTGCTTGCAAATGCTCAGTAAGGAAGTGGCTTTGAAGACTGGGACCATGGACGGCCGCTTACAAGAGCTCGAAAGAGAGATTGTCAGGCTAAAAACCTGCGGACCTGTTGTCGCGACCTCACCATCATCAGCGAAGTTCGACCTACCACACTTCGATGGAACCTCCTCGTGGACAGCCTTCAAGTATCAATTTGAGATATTGGTAAAAACTAAAGGCTGGAGCAACGAGGAGTCTTTTATGGCCTTGACACTTGCATTGCGAGGAGATGCCTTAGTAATACTGGAAAACCTGCCACCTGAAGGAAGGACACTGGAGTCCCTGATGGAAGCATTAGACACACGCTACGGCGACAAGCACCTGGAGAATGTCTACCGAGCGCAGCTACGCGAGAGGAAACAAAAAGCTGGTGAAAGCCTCCAGGAATGGGCTGTAGAGGTTGAAAGGCTCGTTCGTCGGGCCTACTCATCGACACCCGTGATGATCGAGACCACTCTACTGGAGGCCTTCCTAAACGGTATACGGGACGCAGAAGTGAAAACTAGTGTACAATTGCGTCACCACCAGACCTTAAAAGAAGCACTGGCTTATGCCCTTGAGGTGGAAACCGTACGGCAGAATGCCGGGATAAGTAAGGTCAGGGAGATCAAGGAGGTAGTTGAGGAGGAGAGGAAGCCACGGTATGTCCCAACGTGTTATTCCTGTAGAGGAAGGGGCCATATCCAGTCAGAGTGTCCTTCGAGGAAACGGAGGAGGGTCACGGACTCCGGGACCCAAGTCGATCAAGATGTTCCGTTAAACTAAATGTCGCCAGGGCCGCGGGGCGGGCGCTGGCTGGTCGACATGAGGCCCCAACCATCACAATAACTCAAGTTGTCAATGGAAATAATCTGATCATCGAGGCCATCTTAGACAATCAACCTTGCAGTTTAACAGTGGATACTGGAGCTTCACGTACAGTTGTAAGGCCGGAATTGCTGAAACGCACCATAAGGTGGGAAAAACGATCTCCGAGGTGCCAGCTTCAGACAGCTACTGGCCAGCCAGTGACCGTCCTCGGTGAAACAGATGTGGAGGTAAGAATTGGCGACCAAATATACCACCAGTCAGTATTAATTGCTAATATTACTGATGATTGCATTTTGGGACTGGATTTCTTGAGGAATCACCGATGTGTCTTGGATATACCTAGAGGAGTGCTGAGATTTCCTGATCAGGAAGTTTGTTTACAAGGATCGCACCCGTGCACTCTTTACTGTTTAACGGATACGACGTTAGCTCCTAAATCGGAAACATTAGTCAGAGTGAGGTTTCCTGCGAAGACTGAACAAAGAAGATGTCTTATTGTGGAAGATACCGGCAGTCATGAAAACTTAATAACAGCGAGAACCTTACTGATGCCGAACGGAATCGCTAGGGTGAGAATCCTCAACCTCAGTGACGAAATAGTTCTCCTGAAGAAGAATAGTGTGGTTGGAAAATGTGAAGAAGTAAAGTACCTGAGGCGGCTGAACAACACTACGACTAAACAAGGCGGTACACAAATCTCCGAAGATCACATCCAGCAACTTCTCGAGAATTCAAAGGAAAACTTATCGGCATCAGAATTGCGTCAAGCCGGAGACCTCTTGCTACAATTCAGAGACATCTTTGCAACCGGAAATGACTGTGGAAGGACTGGGCTCGTGAAACATCGGATTGACACAGGTGACTCCAGGCCTATAAAACAAAGACCTCGACGTTTACCATGGGCAAGAGAAGAGGAGGTAGCAGTTATGATTAAAGACATGGCCGATAACAAGGTGATTGAACCTTCTACGAGTCCGTGGTCATCACCTGTGGTACTAGTAAAAAAGAAGGATGGCAGTACAAGGTTTTGTGTGGATTACCGAATGTTGAATAATATCACAAAGAAAGACAGTTATCCTTTGCCTAGAATCGATGATACCCTGGACATGCTAAGTGGTATGAAATGGTTTTCAACCATCGATTTAAAAAGCGGCTACTGGCAGGTGGAGATCAGTCCGGACGATAAAGAGAAGACAGCCTTTAGTACTGGAATTGGAAACGGTTTATGGCATTTTAATGTCATGCCATTTGGTTTATGTAATGCACCGGCCACGTTTGAACGCCTCATGGAAAGAGTAATGGTGGGTCTACTTGGAGACGTCTGTCTGGTTTACCTGGACGATGTTATAGTTATGGGACGTAGCTTCAAAGAAAACCTGAAGAACCTGGAAAAAGTTTTTACTCGGATTCGTGAGGCTAACCTTAAACTGAGTCCAAAGAAGTGTGCTCTATTTAAAAAGGAGGTCAGCTATCTTGGACATGTGATCTCAACGGAAGGTGTCAAAACCGACCCCGAGAAGATAAAAGCCGTTCAAGAATGGCCTGTTCCAGAGAACAAAACGGAGGTTCGCGCGTTTCTGGGACTATGCGCGTATTACAGACGCTTCATTAAGCATTTCTCGGATATTGCTAAACCACTACACCGACTGACGGAAGATAAACGAGACTTCGTTTGGGACCTGGATTGCGAGCAAGCTTTTAGTAGGCTTAAACAACGATTGTGCGAATCCCCTATATTGGGTTATCCTACTAGGGAAGGTAGATTCATTGTGGACACGGACGCCAGTAACACCGGAATAGGTGGAGTGTTGTCACAAGTGCAGGGAGATCGCCATGTTGTAATAGCGTACTTCAGTAAATCGCTATCTAAACCGGAAAGGAATTACTGTGTAACTCGTCGTGAACTTCTCGCTGTGGTGAAGTCTTTACAGCATTTTAATAAGTACCTTATAGGACGAGAGTTTACACTAAGGACAGATCATGCTGCGCTACAGTGGTTGCTGCAATTCAAGAATCCGGAAGGCCAAGTAGCAAGATGGATCGAGCAACTACAGGAATTTCCCTTTGTGATAGAACACCGAAGTGGAAAAGGGCACGGCAATGCTGATGCTTTGTCACGAAGGCCGTGTGTCGAAGATTGCAAGCATTGTCAGAGGAACGAAGCCCGAGAAGAGATTAAAGTCATAAAGGTGAATGGACTTGACGACGAATGGAGTGGAAGCAGTATGAAGAAGGCGCAAGAAGATGATGATGATCTACAACCTATACTGCACTGGAAACAACTTGGAAGCAAACCCCGATGGAGTGATGTATCTGCTTACAGTTCAACTACCAAAAGCTATTGGGCCCAGTGGGACAGCTTAGTTCTGGTAGAAGATGTCCTGTATAGGAAATGGGAGTCTAACGATGGTAAGGAAGTAACCATGCAAGTAGTGGTACCACGAAGCAAGGTGGCCCCACTCTTACGGCACATCCACGATGGTGTTTCTGGCGGGCATCTCGGAGTCAAGAAAACCCTGGTTAAAGTGCGACAGCGGTTTTACTGGCTTCGTTGTCGGGAAGATGTCGAGGATTGGTGCCGTAAATGCACTGCATGTGCTTCGGTTAAAGGACCGCCGACAAGAAGCAAAGGAAAATTGAAGCTGTACAACGTTGGAGCACCGTGGGAACGTATCGCCATTGATGTTGCTGGACCTTTTCCAACGACTGATGAGGGTAACAAATACATCATAGTAGTGCAAGACTACTTCACTAAGTGGCCGGAAGTATTTGCGACACCCAACCAGGAAGCAGTCACTGTAGCCAAGAAACTAGTTCAGGAAGTGGTCAGTCGATATGGCGCACCTATGGAGATCCACTCCGACCAAGGACGGAACTTCGAGTCTGCTCTGTTTCAAGAAATGTGCAAACTCCTCGGTATAAACAAGACCCGTACGACTCCAGCGCACCCACAGTCAGACGGAATGGTCGAGAGGTTTAACCAGACGTTGGAAAATCACTTGGCTAAAGTTGTCGACGAACACCAAAAAGATTGGGACCAGTACATCCCACTGTTCCTGATGTCCTATCGATCTGCGGTGCATGACAGTACGGGACACACTCCAGCTAAAGTAAATTTTGGTCGAGAGATAAGGCTACCAGTGGATGCAATAACCGGCACGCCACCCGAAAGTCCTAAGCCCGTAACGGACTACGTGAGTGAACTTCAAAACCGGCTGGACGAGGTGCACAGAATGGTACGGGAAAACAATTTGAAGACAGGTATAAGGATGAAAACCCGGTACGATAGAAATGCAAACACCAACGGTTTTGAAGAAGGAACACTGGTATGGTTTCACAACCCGCTACGCAGAAAAGGGAAATCTCCAAAACTTCAAGCTCGCTGGGAAGGACCCTATACGGTTGTCACAAGAATCAATGACATCACCTACCGCATTAAGAAGGGCCTTAGGGGAAAACCAAAGGTAGTCCATGTGGATAGGTTGACGCGATATCATGGAACAAATGATGCTCGGGACGAGCATGATTAAGAGGGGGGTAATGTTACAACGATCGTCGATATCTCGGAAACTACTGATCGAATCTTCTAGAAATTAAAACGCATTGTTAATGTCGAAGTACTCTATCGATCCGCTTAGAAAAATCCAGAAAAGTCTATACAAAATCACACGCCCTTTTGTCTACCTATACCAACTTTACCTACAAATCGCGATAAAAAGGGCATTCACCTCTATCGTCGGCACGACTGTGTAGGTACTTATTTTCTCGAACGCCCCAGTAAATACCTACTATTCTCGAACGCTCTAGTATATTCTACCCCGCTTATTAAGAGCTATAAAAGGACGCCCGGCTATCGACACGAATCAGTTAATTTTCGAAAGCGAAAGTGAACACATCTTACCGAAGTGAACCAAGAGAGTTATACCTGCGACTTAAGCAACGATTGTGGACTACTGTGAACTGCTGAGCGACTGGAACTGTTGAAGAGTACTGTGTGTGCTAGTTATTTAGTTGTCTAGTTTGTGGTGAGCGAATAAACCTCTTTGTTGTGTAAACGGCATTTAATTTGTACCCCGCGCACGTAACAATATCTTCGTGAGCGTTTTGAATTTCTTGTCCCCAGGGGAAAACCCTGTCGCACTTTATCTTCTCTACTGCTTCGAACTCCCCCTCACAGTTCTTCTTACTATCACAATTCCTTTACAGTTTCTGCTGTGAGGCTATGGAATTCTCTTCCTCATTCCATACGCGCCAGCCCTTCTCTAAATATTTTTAAAAAACAAACGAGAGACTACTTTCTCTCTGAACAATAACAGACATAATATGTAGCTATATGTATCTATGTATTTGTATGTATGCTTATGTGTTTATATATACGTTTATATATTCTTATGTGTATTTTATGTATGTGTATGTAGGTTTATGATGGTAATATATTAGTAATGCCTTTTGTCAGGAGTATACATTTGGTATATCTCCTCATATTAATGAATGTACACAAGACTTAACCTCTCATTGGACTGCAATTCCTCTGTGCACTCCCGGGTTTGCTGGAAGAGAACTCAACCTTGAGTTAAGCTCGCCTTTGTACATATTGTCTCTCTGATTTGTTTAAATGCCATGTAAGTGTACAATAAAGAATAAAAAAAAAAAAAAAAAAAAGGTTGCCTTGTTGCCTATTATAATCTATACTAAAGGAAAGATTTGTTTGTTTGTAATCGGTAAACTCTGAAACTATGGAACAAATCTGAAAAATTCTTTCACACAGGAAAAAACTTCCACGGCGTCCGATAAATCGGACGAAGCAGTTGGACCACGTGGTCTGGGTGCTCACAGCATAGGGTACTTTTTATCTCGACATTCCCACGGGATCATACTTTATAAAGCGACGGAAAACTATCAAATGATGAGTAATAGATTAGCACTTCTATTTGGTACTTCCTAAAAAGAACCTTATTGGATTCAATACCTGTTTTAAAGCAATCTATGAGTTTTTTTCTAGTTGCCAATAAACTTTCTAAAAGTAAGACGGATTTTACTTTTTCATTGACACAGTATTACAATTACAAATTCCTCCAAAATCTTAATAACCAACCTTATACAATTCACCTTATAGCAAGCACATGGAACCTGGGACCTTAATCAAAACAGTTCCACTTGATACCGTTACCTCGTCAAGGTATTGTATTTACAGTTTACGCAATGTAATCTGAGTATTACATAATATAGACAGAAAGGTATATAAAGTTAGTATTCCTTTAACGGAATATCTTTACCGTCACGGTGAAACGGTGTGCCACAATAAAATGAGTGACGTCAGTCGAGAGGCGGTTATAAAATTTTGTATTGACAGGGTACTGACAAATCCCCACTGTCAATGTCACCGCTGCAATTGACTTCTGTTTATAAGCATTCTGTTTCCACTAAATGTGATATTCGTAATTTATAAGATAGTGCCAAATATCTAAAATGGTGACCATACTATACATTGCCGTTTTGCCATTAATAAATCTTCCTATAGATGTAGATCAGGAAAAGAGAACATCTAGGACGGGATTTGAACCGCGACCAGTCCCTTACAGAGATAATACTTTGGCCAACTGACCTACGTAGACACGTCCCGGATATTCGAAATTCTCCGATATATATAGGTCTCGGGGCGACGCTGAAGGTATCTACGATAATTCTTGCGAACTACGGAAACAATAAATTGATTAATAGATTATTAATAAACTGATGAATAAATTTTACAAAAATTAAGACCGCAAGGCAAAAATGTATGTCACTTGACGTTGGCAAAATTTCAGTTATTTTGCTGCAGAAATCATTTATAATAAGAGAAGAAGAGAAAGAAGCTCTGTTCCGATTTATGTTAGAAATCTGTCGTATACTTAACATATATGTAGGTGGTAATGATGGACATTTATTTTTATTTAGGTTGTTTAAATTAGAAGAGAGTAAGAAAAGAGGAACCTTATTTATTTGGTGAGATGACTTGACATGGACAAAATATGTATTCGAAACAAAAAAGAATATCGGGTTAAATAAAAAAAAAAATATAAAAATAAAAAAAAACACCACCAGCGACGCGACGAGCCCGTGACGCAGTATTCTCCAAGCGGATGTTTGTGTGGAAAATACCTAAATCGCGACCAGCGTCACGTGTGCTCGTCGCGTCACGTGACGCTGGTCGCTGGTGGTTTTTTTTTAAATTTTTTTTTTGTATTAGCAACAATGCCCAAATCAGTTCAATCGTGCATTTGTTGTTAGTACTTAGGTTAGGTTACATTCAGTTTAGATTAATATATTCTTTCCGGATGGGTATGTGGGTAGGCGCCGGAGGCCGCAGCTGCTGCAGTTGCCAAGCGCGCGCACTAACCTCCTGAAGGAAGCGCTGCTGACACGGGCTCTCCGGATGCTCAACGCCGTTTGGCAAAATGTTGACCTGTTTGGCTCTTGAGTAAGTTTACACACACAGTATTGTCTATTATATGTTACAGATAGGGATAGTACCTTATTTTTTCTATTATATATATATAAACCGCCGCCAGCCGGGGCGGTTATGTCTGGCTTGAACCGACTAGAACCGCACGCCGTCTCGGGTCTACAGGCGCCGGGGTATAAGGTCGCCCATAGAGCATATTCCTCGCACCCCGACTGACCCTGGGCCATCTCCGGTTTCGAGATGGCCCCCTCGGGTTTGGGAACCACGGTGTCCCCGTCTTGCCCCGGTTTGGGGGAGGGGCGGCCTCACCTGCCACCCCCAGGGCTGGCAGGCCACAGGCTCATGGAGGACGGAGTACGTTAAGCTACCTCCGGCGCCTGAGTCGCTTGCGACGCGCGGTGAGCATGTTGCGGGCTCGGCGGGCCGGGAGAGTTCTAAATCTCTACCGGGCGCGTTCTGCCATCTCCTTCGCGAGCATTACATGCTCGCAGAAGGAGGTGGCGGTGGCCCACGCGCTCGTGCTCCGCACTATTGCCGCAATCATGCTGCCGAGCGAGAGGACTCCCACCCCGATGGCTGCCACGAGGTCACGCCTCAGCGCCTCCCACGCCGGGCAGTCCGCCGGCGTGTGCAGCCCTGAGTCCTCGCTTGCGTCGCAGTGATGGCACTCAGGCGTTGGCTCCTTCCTGATCCGATGCAGGTGGTCCCCGAAGCTCCCCTTCTCGGAGATCACCTGCGTCAGTCGGTACGAGAGGCTTCCGTGTCGCCTCTCTAGCCAATCCTCCATGATGGGCCTTACCGCAATAGGGATAGTATCTAATAGATAGATAGTATTTACATAATACATAATTAGATAACCTACTCTGTTGTATTAGGGTGTACCAGTAAAGATTGATGTAGAAGAGATAATAATAAAAAAAAAAATAATAAAAAAAAGTTTTAAGACGAAATGCATTTCAGTTTTGAAAGGCTTGGCCTACGGGACGGAGATTTAAATAAGGTAAGCAGGTAAAATAAAGGATTTGTTATACACGTGTATCTTATTTATTCCTTGTCTGGAAAGCTTCCTGCTTCTCCTTCAATTGCTTGTTTGTATTCTATGGCCTTACGATCAACCATTTGAATGGCCTATATCTTCCAGCTAATAATATTTTCATTAAATAATAATACATTTACAAACACGTGCTGTACTGGTCATAATAATATTATGAGAAGAGTTTTCCCTATTGTTACATACGTGTTATTATTTCCATAAGAAATTATACAAATAACGTGTACATAAACATGAAAAGAAAAATCATGATATGTTAAATTATATTATATTTTGAGATGATTTTTCTTTCCATGTTTATTTACACGGATATTTATTCTGAATACAATAGTGAAACAGCTAACATTATAGAAATGCAAGTCGTGATACAGTTTGTATCATATTTACAATTGGTTTTATTTAGTTTACATTACATTACACAGTTAGCGTCAAAGGCAGACTATGATTCTATAATAATAATATTTTTGTACTTTATTGTATGTACACAAGAACAAGATTACAGAAACATGAAGTTGGTACAGTTTTGCGGCAAATACAATTGGCGGCCTTATCGCACAGGGCAACCTCTTACAGGCAACCATTGGATGGAGAGAATCAGTGAACAGATCTAGGGCAGTTTGCGGTGTACATATTAAATTAATTTATATTTTACATTTATACGCTGATATAGTATCCATAAAAAATTATGAAGACATATTAGGTTTAGGTTTAAAGAATTTATTTTCTCATAAGAACTAATACAGTTCGCTTAAAATGAGATACAGAGTTTAGTTAATAGTATAAATATATCACACCTCGGTGCACCAGAGGTCACTGTGTACAAACATATATCTTAAGTTTTTTTTTGAATATATTCATATCGTTACATTTCTTAACATCATTTGGTAATCGATTGAACAGCTGAACTCCCTCAAACTATATAGTTTTTTTCCCGTAGTTAGTGCGTACCCTCGTTAGTTCAACTGTTTCTTAAATTATACGACATTGTTTTTTTTTGTATTTGTAAGTTAGTTTACCAAATTACTTGTGATACATTCACCCTAGAGTTGTAAAACTCCCCTCCACCCAACCTTTACTGTACACACATGAATTTTCATGCTTCCATAATAAATTATTAAACTGTAACTGTAAACCTATTAAAATAATTAGGTAACTCTGTAAATTACCTTGGCATGAAAATCGACAGTAAATTTTCATGGCTTCATCATATAGAAAATATTTGTGATAAGCTTAGAATACTATTAAGTAAATAAAATTTGTAAAATCTTACCAGTTACATTAAAACACAAGTACCTACTTTTAGTCAATAATCATGGCAATCGAGAGACTAACCTAACGAAAGTAACTAATGAATACAACACTCGCTCGATGACCACCGGCAGATATATTGTTCCAAGAATACACAATTATTACGGTGATAGAACATTGAAAAAACGAATACCTTATTATCTGAATAGTCTGCCGTTGGACATTAGAGAAGAACCAGACAAATTAGTGTTTAAGAAAAAACTTAAAAGATATTTTTTAGATTTATTAGAATGATTGGGTACATTCCGTTATCATAACGATAGCGGTTTGTTGTCATTATAATTATGTAAGTGTATTTAAACAATCGCGATTTGTATTATATTATATTAGAGAATTGTACGGAGACTAGATCCCCCAGTCAAACCATCAACTCGGTTTTGGGGGACAAAGAATGTAGCATATGTACAAATATAATTTATTAAATAAATAAAAAAAAAAAAAGTAGTTCTGTTTGTGTGTATAACTGTTTGGTAGGAGTAAGGTAGTGGTAGTGGTATAATGTTTAATTACTTTATTTTGAACTCTTTGTAGTGAGCTTAGATTGCTTATAGCAGCCGATCCCCATATTTCAACCAGGTAACCCAGATGTGTTTTAATTAAAGAATTATAAATAATGTTTCTTATTTTGTATGGTATACAGTTTGATGTCTGTTTTAATGCCCCTAAAACTGCCATTAATTTTGTTTTAACATGCTCAATGTGCTGTTTCCAGGTTAATTTATCGTCCAGCCACAGACCAAGATATTTTTCATGACTCGATCGACTTAAGATGTCATTGTTTATTGTAAGAGGCGTATAATCGGGAATTCGTTTATATTTTGCCGCAAAAATCATAAACGATGTCTTGGATGTGTTAATTGTGAGCAAGTTATATTTTAACCACTCATTGAATAGGTTTAGGTCTTTTCGAGCGTCTGTAAAAATATTATGTATGGATTTGTCGAAGTAAAAAAGGCAGGTATCATCGGCATATAAGGTTACACCTGATAATCCTATGTTACTAATGATGTTGATATAAATTAAAAATAGTAAGGGGCTAAGCACAGAACCTTGTGGGCAACCGTATAGTATGTTTTGTGTTGTGCTGGTGTAGGTATCGATCTTGACAACTTGTCTTCTGTTTTCTAAATATGATTTGAAAATTTTGTAAGCCGTGCCTTCTACACCTATGTTATGCATCTTCTGTAAAAGCTTCTGGTGACTTACTGTATCAAATGCTTTATTTAAGTCAATGAATATACCTAAGGCAAGGCTACCCTTATCTACATAGGTTTTAATTTTTGTGACAAGGTCTATATTACACTTTTTTTTATTTAGTGGTAGAGATATCATATAATTATTACACTATACTCGTACGTATAATTTACATACATATTTCGAAATTAAAATCTTAATGAAAATTACGAATTAATTTTAATAAATTTTTTAACACACTTTAACGGAGTTCATGAAGTAATTAAACAGCATTTTCACTAAGATAAATTACTTTGCTAAAAAATGTACTTCTTCTAATTTTGACGCTGATTGTACTCTAATTGTCGACAGCCTAAAAGCCTGACTGACCAGATCTCACTCACTCAATCGCTGTAGGTATACCAGCACGGAACTTAGACTGTTATAATTCTTTACAATTACTGTAACTAGTAAAAGTGGGCTGTAGTTTATAAAATTAGTTATGTCACCAATGTTATTTTTGACTATAGGTTTCACAATAGTTTCACTCACGCAATTATCAGAGTATCATGTAAAGGTTAAAAAGCCGTTAAACTTCAGGTAGGTAAATAAGGGAAAGTGTGTTACGTTTGACAGTAAAATCATAAATTTAAAAAATAATATTATTTATGATAGTCGAAGTATCTTTTGTCAACTCTAACGTGAAGTTAGCTTTAAAGTTATTTATTTTTAAAAAGACATTGCCCCTTACATGAAAACATAAATTACAATTAATATAGGCTATTTGTTGTCGAACCTTTCCTGCAGACTAAGTACAACAATTAGAGCTAAGATTACAAGTTAATAGTTTTCAGATATGTATAGTGATAATCGTGATTTAAAGACATTAAGCGAGATTATTTTTTTGTTGTTTAGCGGTAGCTTTTTATAAAGCTGTGCTCCTTCGAAAGTAATGCTTTTTTTCTCGTAGTCGGTTCGTACTTTTGATAGTACTAGTAAGCTGGGTCGGCGGAGGCTGAGTTTGCAAATCTGTGTTTTTTTATAAAAATTAGGCTAGTAGGAATAGTTTTATTTAGCATTTTCTTCATTATTATACAAGTATTATAAATATATATCGTTGCTTGATGTTCATTACATTAGTTTCTTTGTATATTTTGTCGGTTGGCGTTAGGCGTGGGTATCTAAAAAGAATTTTTATTATGAAATATAGAAAGAATTAAATATAGTAAGTGTGATTTGACTAATGGGTTATAGATGGTGTTTCGCATTTTTTTGGATACACAGTGTGAAATGTTTCGAAGTGATCCTGAAAGTGCTGAGAATTGGTTTTGTTTGAACTTTATTTCAAATACAAATAAATTATTTGTATGGTCCACTTTAAACAGTTGTCCATTCTTAAGCCAAGCCAAAAAAAATTGCGGAGATTTTTGTTCCAGGGGGATGTTGTCAATTGTCAGTGAGTCATGTGATGGTTAGTTAAAATTTGCCGAGGCGAGTGTAGATAAAAGTACGTTTTTTAGCCTCTACTTATTCCGTAGTTATTTAACGAGATTTATATTTATAATACATATTTTATTCTTAATCTATTTTGCTGTTCTAAACTTGCCTCAACTTTAAGTGTGTTTATAAAAGCTGTTTAAAGAAATGGTTCCTATGTTGTACCTTGACCCCCAATTAACTACACACATTGAACCTTGGCCCTAGTACATCACATTGGGCTAATTGATTTGAAAAAGGTTTCGTAGACATTAGTACAATTAAAAAATAAACTTTCTACAGCCTGCTGGTGTCTTTCTTCATTTAACCCCAGTATGTCCAATAAAACAGGTACGGTCCAAGGTCCATCAGGCCTGTTGTACCCTGGACAGTTTTCCCTTTTTTTCTAGGGGCTTCTGTGGCTAGGTTAAGTATTTCTGTGGCCAATAAAATTCACAGATTTTATTCATGAATAACGTAGTTGAATAACTGATCTTTCTAACTATGCCTATTTGACAGGTTTTTTTCTCACCACTTATTTAAAAAACAATGCAATTGTAAAAAACTGGCCTAAGTTAAACAGGTTCGACTACTTGATGCTCCAGAAACTGACCCCTAGACGGGCAGGCCTAAATGCGTAAGAAAGCACCATCAGTTTATTTCAAATGCATAAAACTTTTATGTCAGTGACGCTGTGCTCGTATCATGCGCATGTAGCGAATCTACACATATATGTAACTATGCTCAACGCAGTGCCAGGCCCGATTTTGATGAAAACTAAAATTGCATAATTCGATTTTTTTTTAATTAATACTTCTAGCCATACTTCGACCCCAATGAATGATTTTTATTATTCAACGATTGACTAAAAAAAATACACCCTGTATTATTACACTTTTCGATAGTGCCGCTAATAAGGAACGCATTCTGGGAAGTAATAACATACAGGAAAGTTAAGGAAAGATCTCATTTTTAACAAAATACTTTTATCTCAGATTTTACTGGGATAAGTATAATACTCTACAAGGTACTTCAACAATTTTTTTTGGCCTAAGGTCGATATGTTATAAAATGAAGAAAATAATTTTCAGTAGACGTCAGCAAGTTCAGACGTACACACACACGGTTCTTTAGAACGATTTTACGTGAATGTACTTTCAGCATTGCGACCGCAAATGCCAACTCGTTTTAATGAAATTGCTCCAGCGCGCTTGATTGACATTATGAGGGTTCGGCGCGCGGCGGTTTCACAGACTGCATTTCAACTATATCATGCATGCAAATACGAATGAACATTAATATAGCGTGGTATAAGGGAGCGTGGTGTGGTGACAAGCACAGATAGGAGAGTTGCATGCCAATTTTTAAAACGGAAAGCGAAGTGTAAGCCTCTGATCGCAGGCAATGCTGTCGCTCGCAACTTTGAGCAGCAACCTTAAACACAGAATTGACTGCGATGGCACTGGCGTTGCCGATGATACAGTAGTGTTCCTAGAAAAATTGTGAGAACATAAAACATAAACTCACGCCTATATCCCCGAAGGGATAGGCAGAGGTGCTAGCACCCACATTTCGCCAGTTTATAATTAGTTCCCAATGTAATAAGTGGCGAGCCTATTGCCATTAACCGGGCACTTATAAGCCTGCGATAAATACACACATAACTTCGAAAAGCATCGAAAAGTCATTGGTGTGTGCCATGGTAAAACCTGGGATCGAACCCGAGACCTCGTCTCAGCAGTCCATTACCCATACCACTAGTGGTTTATGCTTAGCTCTCTCTCGCAGTACTTCCTGCCTTGTCTTTTCTCCTTTTTTGACGGTCTCCTTGGCGTAGCGGTAGTGCGTTCAACTGCTACGTTCTCTGCTTTCAGAGGAGACAGGATGAGCGATGCTGTTAGTGGTGAGATGGCCCAGGGTCAGCCGGGGTGCGAGGATATGCTCTATGGGTAACCTTACACCCCGGCGTCTGAAGACCCGAGACGGCGTGCGGTTTTAGTCGGTGCAAGCCCGACATAACCGCCCCCGCTGCCCGGCGGGGGGGTATCCGAAGGGATTTCCGCACGATAATAAAAAAAAAAAAAAAAAAAAAGAAAAAAAGGAGGCGCGGGTTCGATACCCGCAAAGTGCAATATTTGTATGCATGAATATTTCTATGTGCATTGGTCTGGGTGTTTCTATGTATAATATGTAAGTATTTACAAAAAAGAAAATCCAAGTATGTTTATCCGCATTCTAGAGCCCATAACACAAGCTAGTTAAGCTAAGCTTACTTTGGGTCTAGATAATGATTTGTAGAATGTTGTAGAATATTTAACTATTGAAATTTATTATTACTAAATAATGATCCCGTGGGATGGTCGAAATTCGACCTTTCTTTGAGATTTTCAGAAAGTTAAACTTTATGTTTTAATTATTCTCTTTAGCCTATTAAACTTTTGCGTTCCCTGATTTACAATTATCTTATCTTAGCGTGATTTCTGGTTGCCTGAGGTTTTCACCTTTTAGCCCCAAGTCCGTTTTCCCCTTTTTATTTGACTTAAGTTGCTTTTGTGGGCTATACTACTGTCTGTCCTTCCAACACCCAGACTCCCCCAACGCACTATAATTATTGTAAGAAGCCGGTGGGGGTTTCCACAAGTAAAAAAAAAAAAGCTAGCATGAATTTTTCAAATTGTCATATATATCTTAAACGTTGATGAATACATTTTTCTTACTTTATATATCTTATCGCCTATTTTTTGGACCCCCATTAACATCTGTTTATTTTATGGTTACAGCTTCATAAAAAAACCTCTAAAATTGGATTTTTCAGGCAATTAGATTACCTACGTACTTAATAAGAATTTTACCGGCACTCTAAGTACGATTGCGGTGTGAGGATAAATCCTTTTATAGTTTAATAAACGTTGTTCCTTTAATAAAGCCTGCACTTGTCTGCCTTGTTGCCAAGGTAAATACAGGGTGTACTGTTGTAAAAATCCAAGCAAATGTTTTGTACTCACCCCATATAATACAATATTTATTGATAAAAATTAGTCGCCGCCATCTAATACAAAACGTGGACCACAAAAAGAGGGGTATGGGGCCCTTCCAAGATATTCGTGGCCCAAGCCTACCTAACTTACAAGAAGTTTTAAACTAGTCGGTACACCTGCTGATTAACGGATGAGGCTCTGGTGCAGGTTTTCTTCTTGAGGCTGGGGGGTCAGAAGCTCCCATAAAAGTCAAGATAAGCCACTTCAAAAGATGAAAGCCTAGAAGAGTGGAGCACAGGCTCCATAGTGCAAGCTTTGAATGCAACCGGGATAGCCGCTAGGACTTTGATGTGAGAAGGTTTTTAATAATCGGTTGAACAATCAGCTGGTGTACCAGCTTTCAGGTGAGGCTGCTGCCCCATATACCCTTATGCTACTAATATTATAAATGTGAAAGTTTGGATGTATGGATGCTTGTTACTCTTTCAAGCAAAAACGGCTGAACGGATCAGTATGAAATTTGGCACTGGGATAGATTATAGTCTGTAATAATACATAGGCTACTTTTACCTCGGGAATAGGTTGTCATGGGAAGCGGGAATAGGAACAGAATTCCACAAAGGCGGAGCCGCGGGCAACAGCTAGTGGTTCCTAGATTAATATGAGTTCAATACAGATGGTCTATTTGTATCAAATATTCTTTAGGTAAGTACTATTCAATCTTTCTTCTGGGTATTTTATTTCGCTATGAACAATTTATCAGACTTATACCTCTGTCATGACACTTGCCCTCAGGCGCTTACGAAGGACGAGTATTGGCCTTTTATTCGGCTTTATTCTCAACATTTTCAAAAATATATTATTAAAGCCGTTTCATTCGCCTCTGTTACATTAAAACCTTTTAAAAACAAAGTAAATTGATTCTTGATACATTGTTAGAAATGTTTTAAGCTTGTAAGAAGGCAGGTTAATAAATATTCGATTATTCCATGCATAAAACAGCTGAATATAACTTACATTTCTTTTGAGAAAGTAAAGCCTTTGTTAAAATAATAACAAAAGATATAAAAGGTACCTAATACATTAAATAATGGCAGATGCCCGCATTTATTGTTCCGTGCGGTAATCCCCTCGGATTTCTCCCCGCCGGGCAGCGGGGTAGGTTATTTCGGCCTCGAACTGACTAAAACCGCCGTCTCGGGTATTCAGATGCAGGGGTGTAAGGTGACCCATAAGGCATTTCCTCGCACCCCGTCTGAGCCAGAGCCATCTCCGGTTTCAAGATGGCCCCCTAGGGTTTGGGAACCACGGTGCCTCGTCTTGCCCCCGGAAAAGGGCAGCGCACCGGCAACACGCCGCCACCCCGGCATGCTTCTGCTACGGTGACAGGCAGCTCCACCGGTCACCCCCAGGCCTGCGCTCAGGCCAAGGACGGAGGTCGTTTAGCGACCTTCGTGGAATGAGTCGCCTCCGTGCCTCGCTCATTGTCAGATATTAAGGTTTTTTGATATATTGAATGAAATTTTGCATCGGGTGTCTCGTGCCCAGCAAGATCTTCGGAGCCGTAGGCAACTTCACCTACTGATTGATGAACGAGTCTCTGACGCAGGCTGAACTTCTGAGGGCCAATAACATAACATAACATAACTTCACGCCTGTATCCCCGAAGGGGTAGGCAGAGCTGTATTGCACACCCATGATTCGCCAGTTATGTTTAGGGTTTAGGTCCCAATGTAATAGGGGGCGAGCCTATTGCCATCTACCGGGGACATTACTAAGCGAGCGATAATCAACATTTTTAATACACACAATAACTACGAAAAGTTAGAGGTGTGTGCCCGGGGCGACTGGGGATCGAACTCGAGACCTCGTCTCGGCAGTCCGTTACGTACACCACTGGGCTATCGCCGCTGTGGGCCAATCCTCGTTATAAAAAGATTTTCAAGATTCAATTTTAATCTAGTCTCGATCTTAACAAAATTTTCAATATTTTCAACAAAACTTTGTTACAAGAACACCTTTTCCTTTTAAAAAAGGTGTTCTCTTCACAAAATTTCCAATATATTCAACAAAATTTTGTTACAAGTACACCTTTTCCTTTAAAAAAGGTAAAATGTATGATGTCAAAAAAAGATTTCCACTACACTTTCCACTAAACAAAAAGTAGTCGGGTCGGGGTATCAAAATGAAGAGCTTTAAAAGGTAAGAAAACGTCTTTCTTATATGTTTTAATGTAATTTGGAATGAGGAATTAAAGCGTTTATTAGGGCTATTCCTTTGTGTTGTGATTGCAAGATTCATTTCTCTTGCACACTTAAAACTAAGAAGCTGCAAATAAAATGATTTGCAAATGGATACCGCCTGCTATCAAACTTGTTTCGGTCTTTTTAGCAGTAGTCGGACTATTTACTTTTAAATTTTTATTACTTGATACTAGTAATGTTCAAGCACCGAGACAGAGCATGAACTGATAGACTTCTGTGACCTCCATAAAAAATTACGAATGAATTCGCCATTAGGTTGATCATAAATTGTGAGTGCAATAATAAAATGTTGGTCAAATTTGCCACCAGATGGCGCTTATCTAACATCATAAAAACCACTGACGAATTCATAAAGATCGATTATATTCTCACTCCTTCCTAAGCTCTGAAGGTTCTCTACCACAAAAAGTGCGGAGTCCCACAAGCTCTAGGTACACAATTGTTACCCGAGGGGGCCATCTCGAAACCGGAAATGGCCCAGGGTCAGTCGGGGTGTGAGGAAAATGCCTTATTAAGCTTTAGGGCCACCCCACACTCCGGCGTCTGAAGACCCGATGCGGCGTGCGGTTTTAGTCGGTTCAAGCCCGACATAACCTCCCGCGGGAGGTATCCGAGGGGGGGGTGTGTGTTGGGTAACCTCCTCGAGTGTCGCTCCGATTCCGATCCCGCTGCAGTCCGGGGGGAACGGAATCGGAGCGGCCGGTACACCCTGGGCGGCGGTCAATGGCTTCCCCTTCACCCCTTCATAGGGTTGGCATTGATCGTCGGCCAATACCCAACGTGGCGGGAACACATCGCTCTCCGTACTCCTCTGCTTGCAGAGGAGACAGGATGAGCGATGCTGTTAGTGGTGAGATGGCCCAGGGTCAGCCGGGGTGCGAGGGATATGCTCTATGGGTAACCTTACACCCCGGCGTCTGAAGACCCGAGACGGCGTGCGGTTTTAGTCGGTGCAAGCCCGACATAACCGCCCCCGCTGGCCGGCGGGGGGGTATCCGAAGGGATTTCCGCACGATAAAAAAAAAAAAAAAAAAAGGTATCCGAGGGGATTTCCGAACGAAAAAAAAGGTACACAATTGTTTGACGTCAGGGTCAAATGAGCCCACAGCTAACTCAGTCCACGGGCTCAGTTGACCACTGCCAGTTATTTTAGTGGCTGACTCGACCTACTTTTCAGTAACTCAGCCCACGGGCTCAGTCCCAGTCAGTTGACCCCTGTCAACTCCTTAAGGTCAACTTACCTCTACCAGTTCCCTCAGCCCCACCAGTAGCTATTCCACGAATCTAGCTAATACTAATACTAAGCGCAATAAAACTCAACTGTTTATTTCAGATTTATTTACGCACCTTACCAAACATGAATATTGAAAATGCGTCATTGCATTTTGCTTGTATATTAAACGAGTATACCTATTTACGTACAAATAAATTATTTTAGGTTTTTACGTTAGTAGGTACTTACAATATCAATGGTATTACAGATCTTGCGATTGATATTATTACTAAGGTATATGTAAAAAATACACAATTGTTTAAAAACAACAAAACACTATTAAAATATCTAAAAAGGGTTTACGATATTCCTTAAAACATAAGGTTATCAAAATAGTAAAAATTACCATAAACATATTTCTACAACAGATATGGCAACACAGGTACTTAATGTTGCTCGTTTTCATTTCAATGAATGATAAGACAGCTCTAAAATACTAACTTTAATTCGTTCCTATAATTACCACTTCTTAAAACCCATTACGATGGCACTTTTTTGACTATAATATTATCACGTTTCTATATGTTCGAAAATCATTTGAACTCAGTATCATAATTTATAGAATTTATAGTTCCATTTTACAAAATAGGTCATAGAGCTATTCATATACGTAGCTTGTAGTAGCTTATGAAAGCTTAACTTTGTATGCTTAACTACACTGCCAAGCGGGAACTAAATTACTAACATACTACAAATTGAATAAGTTGCTAGAAGGTAGTACCTACATGTTCATGGACTAAGCTGCATGACACATTAATAATAATTTAAGAATTAAAACATATTCAGTACTATTCAAATAAGGATATTCCCACGTACCTAACCCAGCCAGAAAATCGAAGTTTGATAGTAGTTTGTACTCAACATGTAATAAAGTTATCAATACTACTTCATATTCTTAGATGTTCTTTTATAATTCTTGACACAACCTTGTCATGGTTAAATGAGACCAGAATTTACTATTGCACAACTGGTCTACTCGACCAAAACTGTCACCTACACCTTAATAATAGGGATACTTCTATATCTTAATTGGTCTGTTTACAGCTCCTGGTTCGGATCTTCACCATCAGCGAGTTTGATAAGACCGATGAAGCTCTTCTCTGGCTGCATTAACGAGTGCCTGTCTCCTCCTGTATTTCTAACAGCTAGCTTATCGCCTGCCTTGAGGAATAGAGCAGCAGCAGAGAAGCAAGAGTTTGCCTTTTCGGAGCCATTTGAATGTGTAGATTGAGCACATTGCAATATTTTCTCTCGGCCTTCGATTTCAGGGTTTGTGCGGTAAAGGATCCAGGAGATCACGTCGTGGTCGTCCAGGTAGTAGATCTGGAGGAAAGAAATAATTGCTTTATATTAAATCGTTAAAGTTAAAGGATATATGAGAACGGAAGAAAGATAATGATATCGACAGTTGGAAAGCAAATGGGTGCAATCGACATCGAAAGTTTGCAGAGAAAAGATCCCAAACGAAGTCATAAAAACTTTACTGGAAAGCGATTTTCGTGTCAACTATTCACTCACCCCCCTTTCAACCGTCACTGCACTTATTGGAAAAATTCTTTAACTATTTGAAAGGTACATTAACCCCGATGGACATAGGCGATATATTATGTGTAAATTACGATGGCTTGATTTAAAAAAAACGCAAATAAACCGAAGCGAAGCAAGGGCGGGTTGCTAGTCTGTAATAATTATGTTCATCGAAAACAGTAACATGAAATTTCGAATTCTATGAGTATATTACAAGATCAATATACTTCACTCTCAATATGCTCAAAGCTCGTAAAACGTTTTACGAGTTTTGATCATATGTCGAGTGAAAAGAGTGATAAAACATTTTTCAATATTTGACAGTATTTCATGTTAACCGTACTGGAAACCATCTGCTCGTAACCATTTGAGCAAAAACAAAATGACAGGGACATTAACCGGTAGCAACATCTAGCGATTATCACGGATCTCCTAGGTAAGGGAGCCACATGCTGTATAAACCATGAGTTGATCACAACTCGCCGCGTCACATGGCTCATCATTATCAGATGATGAACCAATTTTTGGCCGACGCGGCGCGGCGTCTGTTTGGGCGATGGATAGGCCGAACTGTCGCACCCAGGTACACGCTCATGGGGGGCCATCTCGAAACCAGAGATGGCCCAGGGTCAGTCGGGGTGCGAGGGATATGCTCTATGGGCAACCTTACACCCCGGCGTCTGTAGACACGAGACGGCATGCGGTTTTAGTCGGTTCAAGCCCGACATAACCGCCCCCGCTGACTGGCGGGGGGGTATCCGAAGGGATTTCCGCACGAAAAAAAAAAAAAAAAAGAGATACACGCTCATGGAGGCGAGAGACCGTTTTGAGATCATTTCTGCGGCACAGGAGAGTTCTAGCTTACTTTCTTCATCACCATCCTCATAGTTATACGCGGATGACCTGGCGCTGGCTGCTCTAACACCTAGTTCTGATGAGGCTGAGACTAAACTAGGGACAGCATTGGAAAGTTTCGACCGAATACTATGAACGCAGCGGATTCTGACCCAACCCTTTGAAGACCCACCCTTGTACTTTCCACTAGCACAACCGGGATGCAAAACGCCCCCTTACATCATACGGCGAGGTGTCGAGATTGAGCACTGCCCGGGATCATGCTACCTTGGTGTTACCCTCGACCGTGGTCTCACATATAAATCCCACTGCCTACACCAAGCAAAAAGCCCAGTTCCCAGTTGCATTAACAGTTTTCACATTCGAGCGCGGGGTCCACTTACAGTTTTTGATTGGTATGTCCTAATCAATGTAAGTATGATGTGGCTTTTCCGGGAGCGACTACTGTCTAATTACCTAACCCCGAGAGAAAAGCCTGCATCAGAGTCTCGTCTGTCATTTAGCAGGTGCCCCGACTAGCAGGTGAGGTTGGTTTCGGCCCCAAAGGTGTTGGCAGGGCCGTGTGCACCCTGCTAGAAATCTCCCTTCAGTCTCGCAAAACAAGGTGGCAGCATATGCCTCTTACGAACTTTAACTGCTGACCATGGCCAGCACCAGAGTCTGCTGCGTGAAGTTTCCCGCGCCGACGGCTGTTCCGGCCGTTCCATTACCACTGGGCGCTCTGTCAGTGTATGTATCCAAAGAACAGTCTTACTTTAACTCAATCCTATGCTTTGTCAAATATATTTCTATGAACCTTACCTGCACGTAGACAAGATAAACGCCTGTATGGTGAACATGGACATGGCCGTTGTGCGTGAGTGTGGGGCGGCCGCGAGGAGCCGCTGATGTCCACGGAGCTGGGTACCACACATCGTGGGGAGCCCCATGATTTACGCGGACCAGTCCGTTGCCTGTAAAACAGACATATATTTTGGAATGCATTTTTCGATGACACAATTCTGTTGCATTAATTGATTTTATTTATTTATTTATTTATGTACACACACAATCAGATATAAAAATACTAAAATGGAAAAAGTAGTACAGAGGCTCTGCTTATTTCTCAAAGAAATCTCTTCCAGCAGACCTGCGAGAGGAGAGTTTGAATAGAAGAAAATAAGTTAACAGTGTGTGGGGAAGACGAGAGACAGTATAGGTATATATAAGTATATGTAGATATATATATATAATATATATATATATATATATATATATATATAATGTATATGAATATATATAATATAAAATAAATACATGCATTGCTTTATGTTGGTATACAAGATCATTAAAGATTATGGGAAGGAGTCAATCATAGATAGAGGACAGATAGTGTTGACGAAGTTTGAGTTTAAAACTATTAATTGAGTTACAGTCTCTGATATCAGCTGGAAGCGAGTTCCACAGTCTCACTGCATGGACAGAAAAGGAAAATGAGTAGAAGTTGGTTTTATGGGAAGGGAATTTGAGTGTTGAACGTAGGTGGGATCTGCATGGTGCATCGGGAGAACGGGCAAAGGAAAATCGTTCCCTTAGGTAGGAGGGGGCTGAAGGATTGTGAAGAATATTAAATAGAAGGCACAGTATCCGAGTGTTCCTGCGGAGACGGATTGGGAGCCACTTGAGTTCTTTGCGATAGGAGGAGACATGGTCATATTTCTTTAAATTGAATATGAAGCGAATGCATAGGTTTTGCAGCCGCTCAAGCTTATCCAGCAGTTCCTCATTGGCATCCGAGCATCTTCTTCATCCGAGCGCAAACCAAGGTGCAACCCAAGGTTGCACTTGTAGTACAGGTAGAGACAAGTGCTATTCATATCTTGAAATCTACTGAACCGATTTCAATGAAACTTGCTGTATTCCCTAAGTTGAAGTACTTACTGAGTACTTAACTATATTTACATTTTGTGGTTGACCGTTTTTTCTTACGAATAAATAGTTTTATATTTCGTTCTTTCTTACAAGAATACTTCTCTTTTTAGGTAGCAAATATTAAACGCTAATCAAACAGTGACGTTCCTTGAATAAAATATTTATAAAATATCTACTCCAATTCATTAATATTTAAACAGATCTTTTCATATAAACGGAAAAGTTCAAAGTCAAGGCATTTAAATAATTATAATTTGGTTTAGCCTTACTAATTTATCAAGAGCTAATTTGTTTCCTATCTTTATATTTATGCGGTTCAAATTTTCTTAGGATGTATAATTAATATAATAGATTATAAGCGAGTGTTCAAGTTAAAATGGATTGGTTTAATAAGTTTAATAATTTATTTAACATGGCGTGTACTGTGTATAGGGCCCACCTAGATCCTTGGGGTACACCTGCTGATTGATGGTCGTGGTTCTGACGAAGGTCAGAGAGGTCAGGGGGCAGTTCACCGTGGAAAAGGAGTAAGCAGACCCCGGGCTCCGAGGTGGAAGCCTCGGCTGCAACTGGGACAACGCTAAGATGACGATGATGAGCCGGTTGCCAAGCGCGCTGTTGAAGTTGAACACCTTCACAATATTGTGGCACACAACCGATAGCTGGAGGGGCACTCCCTCTTGATTTTATATTCTGTGGTGATGAATATAATGCTAAACAGGTATTAACCACGGCTAGACGCAGAAGAAGCAGCTATCTTTTGTGATGTATGTAGTCATGAATCCGTTTATGATTCTTCCCCACATCCCTATAAAGAATGCGTAGTCCTGTGATCACGTGTGCTCGTAAACATTACACGTATTAAACAACACGTATTAACTCTACCTTTGTAGTTCTCGTGTGTTTGTTGATTCAAATGTGACGTATTCCCGTGGAAATGTGCTGCGATGAACGGCCTCCGTACTTCCTGGAAACCAAAATAGTCCATTTATTAAAACTGTTCTTAGCAGTGAAGGAAGGTACAGGGCCCTGAATAATAAATCTATATCACTACATAGTATAAAACCAAGTCGGTCCCGAGGTCTGTCTGTCCCTATAGTTAGATCTAAAAACAATGCAACGGATTTGAAATTGATTTTTTAATTAATAATTTTATTGTATTCTCTTTAGTTATGATATATATATTTTTAAAATCCCCTTTTAAAGTTCTTCATTTTGATACCCAATTCGATAAGTTTGAGTGAACATATTTTTTGAATACTTAACATACATTTTAGCGCCAAAAATCTACCATTTCGTTTTTTTATTATTTTGATATACCCAGTGTCACTCTCACAGTACATACATACATACTCTCGAAAAACATAACCCTCCTTCTGGCGCAGTCGGGTAAAAATAGAAGTTCATTTTCAGATTTCAAAAATTCGATTACTCACTTTTTGATTAAAAAAAAGATATAGGATTAGTATAACAGAAATGAGGATTTCTTACATCATTATTGCTATTCCTGATAGTTCTGGTGACGGTGTGAAGGGCCATTTTAGCTGGAGACAGCTCCGCGGTCGCAGAGAACTTTTTAGTTTTGCGCCTGAAACAATATCAAAATTAGTTAGTTGCTATATCTTTGAATGACAGAATTCACACAAGACCTACATGCTATAATGACCTGCAAACTTCTTGCCAATGTACTCTAGGAAGCGTCTTTGGGTCACTTTGGTGGTAGTGCGAGGCGTGACAGCTGAGGCGCAACAATTAACCAATCATAGATCAGATTACACCAATCACGAGCTCAAATGACTTGCAACATTGGTTGATCGGTCCTTTTATATTAATTTTTGGTTCGTATAGTTCACATGCGTTAACTTTCCGACTTTGTTCAAGACGTTTGTCGGGAAAATACCAGGAAAATACAGCGACACACACACAAAACCACCTTTTGTGAAGTGGTTGACCTATATTATGTAAAGAACTTCATGTGTTATGTAACATACGTTAGTGAAAGTTGTAGATCTTCAACTATTCCTCATATTTCGTAACTTAATCCTTCAATAAGTTCAAACTCGCTTTATATACTATAACTTTCTTCAACTTACCCGTGAACGTCAGAACTTAGGTGCATATAGTTCACTAATAATTAAAGATAAGCCGATGCTTTGCGTAAGGTTGGTTGAAAGCAATTTTTATTTTATAAAATAGACATTAATTGAATGCAATTATGGAGTTTTCATTTATAGCATTATAACGTATCGTGTAGGGTCGGACTTAAACCTGAGTTCATTTGTAGGTAGACTTGTCCTGGACGATTAAATTGTCGTCCAAATAAGTTGAAGTTCTAACCAGGATGATGAATTTCTCTAGTCTAATCAACTCTAATCGCTGAAAACTAGACGAGCCACGCGTTTGCTCGTCGCTCTAAAATGCGGCGAATAAATACCGCATCAGTCCAATCGCTCGGTAGTGGTATTACAGCTAAAACTACTTTAGAAGATTGAGTTTCAATTGGTCAAAACTAAATTATTTCGCTCCATGTACTACAATTAGTTTAAAGACACTCAAGTATTTTTGCGAATCGATTCCAAACGATGCCCATTTGACTTCTTAAACGCTCAATAGTTAACACACTCGAAGGCCATGCTGAATTTCTTTTTAATGTTATACTGTTTTACTCATTCACTTTATTCAGCGATTTTCGTTATTACAGTAAGCTTATTGCGTCCTCTTAATATAATAATGATAGGTACTATAGCAGTCTACGTCAGAGGTCGCGGGTTCGATTCGCATTCAGTGCAAATTTAATGTTTGTATGCATAAAAATTAAAAGTATATTTGCTTTAGTCTGGAAGTTAATAACAGTAATATGTTTGTATTTCCTAAAAAGAAGTATGCCCGCATTCTAGAACAAATATTTATTTTTCTAAAATAAAAGTATGTTACGCCTTGTAATATTACCTATCTGCCAGTGAAAGTCCCGTCAAAATTGGCCTAGCCGTTCCAGAGATTAGCTCTTGCCAACAAACAGAAAGACAGACAGACAGACAGACAAAAATTAAAAAAAATATATTTTTGTTATAAGTATGTATACATTCATTTGCAATCACTAAAAATCTGTTATTTTAATATTACAAAGAGACACTTCAATTTTATTTATTTGTATAGTTAATAAAACGATTTAATAATTTCTCATCGGGGGATGCACGCCCTTATATCGCTTTCGTTAAGCTGCCAAGACAGAAAATGTCTCATTACTGACTTTAATTAAAAACTTCAGAAAGGAGCTGCTTCTTTTATGAAATTCTCCGTTTTATTGAAACCCACCATATTAAACGAAATGGGGCTCGTTTTGGAGCACATTGCAAGGTTAAGTAATACTAGCTAGGTCGGTCTTAGGATGGCTGACCGTTCTTAACAACTCCGTGCATCGGAGAGCATGTTAAGCCATTCGGTTCCGGTTGCCATACGAACATCTGTCGCCTTCGTTACGTGTATTTGGAGCGCTAAAAAGTTCGACAATCAGTCTAACTACAGAACTCCGATATCGCCAGTGGGTTGTAGAGGTTTGGGTGCGTAAAAAACGAATTATTATATATTCTGTTGTTGTTCAGATATTTCTACGATACGATTTACAATTGAAATAATTGCATCACGCCCCAAATTATTGCATTGAAAATTCCATCCATAGAAAAAAAATCCATGATAATTTCTGTTCATAGTACAGGTACAGATATGCTCAAAAGTGATTTGTCAAGTTTTTTAAGATACAGAACTGAAAGTGAACGACCATGAGAGCTGCCATAACACGTGCAAGCGCGAGGGAGAAAGTTATAGTCTATTTCACATTAGCATTTGAAAATATTCCATTCCACGCAAACCAACTTTTAACAGTCAAGCACATAAATAGGTAATCATTTTAATTTTATTTATGTCAAAACACATCATGCTAACGTATATTAGAAAATAACGCTATATCTCTGTTTATAATTTCATTAATAATTTATTTTGTTCGCGACTGTACGTCAATATATTTGTTCCTAGAACTTAACATAGATTTTTTAATTATTCCACTGCGAATTCGCATAAAGCATTTACACTAATGGAGGCAGAATTTCACGCACTATTTATACATATAGCATTTATTAAAAGAAAAGCTTCCTTTCTATAAGAACTATTATGTGTACGCTGCCATAACGCCAGCTCCGAATGTCATTGAAAAGTCTTGTTCAATATCTCCGTTCCTACAAGAGCAATCGTTATGAAATTTTTACATAGTGGGAGAAGTATTAGAGCACTATTTTTGTGTGTAAACTCTGTTGCTTTACAATTTGCAGTTTTCGAGTACGGCCATGTGTACGCTAGCTTGATCGTGACGCCAGCGTACATAGTGAAATTGGTGTTTATTTCCTAGACTAAAGAGGAAGAGTTTTATTTTATTTTTACACTAATTAGGCAGTATTTACACAGAGTTTAATGGCATAGTAACCAACTCGATATAGCTCTTGTGTACGCTAACATAACGGACAGTTACAGACGAAGTTCTTGTGATTTATGTGGAGAGTCTCACAGTGTAATAAATGTAAGTGAGAAGCACTAGTTTAGATGATAAAGTGTGGCTTAAGGTTGATATGCACTAAAAGGGTGGTTTATACTAAGGTTTAAAAGTATATAAATAAATAAATACTCTACGACATTCTACACAGCGCTTTCAAGACCCAAAGTTAGCATAGTTTAACCAGCTTGTGTTATGGGTTTCAGAATGCGGATAAACATACTTATAAACTTTTTTTTGTAAATACATACATATTATACATAGAAACACACAGACCAATGCAAATAATATTTACACTAAGTGGGAATCGAACCTGCGCCCCCTGTCGTAGCAGTCGAATGCACTACCGCTACGCCACAGAGGTCGTCAGATACTTCCATACGTAACTGTATGGATTGAAATGATTTCAATTCTATTCTTCTATTATATTTATTTCTCTCTAAATCTTTAAGGTTGCCAAACATGCTATTCTTGTTTGGTGTCATAATACAAGTATCTTTATTAGGAAGCTCAGTTATTTCGAATTCTTAGTATTTATTTGATTCTTTACTTACTTGGTAGTACGTGAGGTTATAGATGTGTCAGATCTTTATTAGGAAATGACTAATGTTACTATACGCCATATGGTCAAATACAACTTGCTTAGCACTAAAATATCTACAAAAGTTTTTTTTAAATGGAATACATATTGTATCAATTGATGTATTATACCCGAAAATTTGGAACCCTATTTCATGTTTTGTATATCAATTTTTGAAAAGTTTAAGAACTAAGGTAATTAAAAAATAGTATTTGTTAAACTACTTTAGTCGTTGACTACGAAACGAGCCTTCAAACATACCGTAGGTACAATGTTACAGTGTGTTGGGTAACCTCCTCGAGTGTCGCTCCGATTCCGATCCCGCTGCAGTCCGGGGGGAACGGAATCGGAGCGGCCGGTAGGTACACCCTTGGCGGCGGTCAATGGCTTCCCCTTCACCCCTTCATAGGGTTGGCATTGATCGTCGGCCAATACCCAACGTGGCGGGAACACATCGCTCTCCGTACTCCTCTGCTTTCAGAGGAGACAGGATGAGCGATGCTGTTAGTGGTGAGATGGCCCAGGGTCAGCCGGGGTGCGAGGGATATGCTCTATGGGTAACCTTACACCCCGGCGTCTGAAGACCCGAGACGACGTGCGGTTTTAGTCGGTGCAAGCCCGACATAACCGCCCCCGCTAGCCGGCGGGGGGGTATCCGAAGGGATTTCCGCACGATAAAAAAAAAAAGTACAATGTTACAAAATTGAGATACATTTTTATTTTCCACGTGGACCCTTTTGGAGGAAACAAATTGTCGTGGCACTTTCCTTCCATCTGCTCATACATTTATATAAGAAGGATATTTCTCAATGCTGTAGGAAATCTAATCAAACAAGTATCGATTTGGCTTCTATCTTTGTTGTATCATGTTTTTCTTACACAATTTTTTTTAAGAAGTTAAGTCAATATGACTTCACCTTGCCTGATGGAGGTTTATGGTAAGTTAAAGGTAAAGTTGAGACTTTACTGGGGGTCACTATTACAGACACCGATCACGCCTCGCTTAAAGGACCCGTGACTGTAGGAAGAAGGAAACACGTGTGCTGGTAACGAATTCCAAGTCCAAGCTTGAATTTACTTTTGATTGATTGAATTTGAATTTGATGTATTGATTGATGAATTGAGTGAATAGATGCAATTGAATGAATAGATTTATTTTATGTAACAGTCAGAAGAAAAAATTACGCGAACGTAACTTTCTTTTGCTATTTTTCATTTGATTACATACGTGTATGTGGTTCTTTATTATCGAATATTAAAATAAATAATTTTGAAGCTTAAAATATGTATCATTATAAATTATACACAAAACTTAGTGTATGTGGTTAGATAATAATAAAAGTCGTTCAAAACAAATACCTATATTATTCTGGGTTTAATTACAGTTCTATCTAGATTTGAACTCATCGTCATCCAATCGGTCATATTCCCTATCCAAAGTTTGTACTCAGTAGCCCGAGGTGCATTTTTCTACTCCTATATTTCATATTGGATTATTATTGACGGCCTCTTTAGCGTAGCGGTAGTGCATTCGACTGTTACGACAGGGGGCGCGGGTTCATTCCCACTCAGTGAAAATATTTATATGCATGAATATGTCTATTTGCATTGGTCTGGGTGTTTCTATGTATAATATGTGTGTATTTATAAGAAAATGAGTATATAAGTATGTTTATCAGCATTCTGGAACCCATAACACAAGCTAGTTAAGGTATTCTTACTTTGGGTCCAGATAGTGCTGTATAGAATGTCGTAGAGTCGTAGAATATGTTAGCTTTTAAGAGAGCAACTGGCATCTGTTCGCCAAACTCCGTCACATCCGCAGATGTACTGACTTGCTGGTGAGTTGGCTTATACCTCTCTCAAAGATTTGGGTGGGACAAACAGACGTATACTTACTTTGTTATTGGGGTTTTCAGTAAATTTGAATTTGTTATTAAGGTATAGAGGTATGCAGATATACCTGTGTATTCGTATTGCCTATAATATAACTTAAAAACCACAGGTTTATTTATTTCAGTAGCCATAAAATACAAAGAAAAGATTGTTTCTACATTTGTATTCCCACGCGGGTCGTAGCAAGTGGCTGTTAAGTCGGTGGGTGGATCAGAACGTGACTCCACCACGTCGCGTTCGGTTCGTCCAAGTTATATCGTTTATTATATAGTGGTTCATCATATACATACATCATCAGGTATACCTGCGAGTTTTAGTACTTTTTTTTTGTCGTTTGGTAATCTCCCCGGATACTCTCCCGCCGGCCAATGGGGATGGTTATGTCGAACTGGAACCGACTAAAACCGCACACCGTCTTCGATCTCTAATGCCGGGATGTAATTCCTTCGCACTCCGGCTGACCTTGGACCATTCATTCGAGATGGCCCCCTCGGGTGTGGGAACCACGGTATGCCATCTTGGCCTGGAAAGGGGTGGCGCTTGTCACCCCACCGCCCCGGCCTTCTTCGGCTGGGGTGACAAGCGGCCCCAACTGGCACCCCCAGGCCTGCGCTCATGGAGGCCAGATGTCGTTAAGCGAGTTTTAATACCTAATCTAACGTTCAGAAATATATATATATATACAATATTTAATTACTTGTCACGACTGACTGACTGATTCATCGGTTTACGCTGGGACTAAAAACTGCTGCGCCAGAATCTCGTCCATTTATCAGCAGGTTTAGTGGCTAGAAGATGAGGTTGCTTGGATACCGAAGCAATCCATTTGTAGGTACAAATAGGGTTTACTTGATTAACGCGTTATAAATCTCGTTAATGTAGTTATAACCTGCCTCACGTTGGGTTTATGGGACACCACCAAGATCTACGGGGTAACACTACCTCACCTGCAAGCTGGTACGACAAGCAAGACGGCAGTTGCTCCCATAACAGTCGTATAATCAAAAGGAAAAGAAGAAGTAAACAGATAACGGATCCCGAGGTGAAAACGTCGGATGCAACCGGTAACACCATTATGATGATGATTGATGAGTTACGGTCGACATCGATGGGGAGGAATTCTTTGACACCTATACTTTTTACTTTGTACGTATTCTTTTTCAGGATATAAATATTTATTTCAGTTATAATTTTGTTTTTATTGTACAGATAGTTCATATTTTCATGATGAGTTATTAGATATCTGCCTCGAATTTTTCACAACAGTTTCCAACGCTACTCGAAAGAAAATTTTTCATTCCTTTTCCTACCAATACGTATAAATATTTCACTTAACCTTTCGTCTAGAAAAATGCATTTAGTATCTCATTCCCGTGGCGTGAAAATTGAGTAATAAAAATAGCAATAAACATTATGAGCCCTTGAATATTTGTCATGATGCCGTGATGAAACCGGAGATGTCTGTGGTCGCATTCCTTATTGCTTCACGCCTTCTTATGTACCACTATCTGTGCCCGCGACTTCGTCCGCGTGGATTTAGATTTTTTTGGCATGGAACCCTAATTCTTTTTCTAAAATTAAAGCAGCCTACGTTACGCCATATAGTATGCCAGTGAAAGTCCCGTCAAATTCGGCTCAGCCGTTCAATAGATTACCGCTTTCAAACAGACAGACGGACAGACAAGTTGTAAAAATTGTTGTTTTTTTGTTGTAAGTACCGTGTATACATACGCATATATTCATACGCATTCATTAAAAAACTGTTAGTTTAAGGCAAAGGTATTCGACGACTTTAGATATTTTTGGCATAGTAAAGTTGCCACTTTACGCCACCGTGAGGCGGTCCGCGTCCAGTGTTATATAGGTAGAGAACGTTGGTATTTTGAATTTTCATGGTATTATTCAGGATTTATGTAAATTTCGATAACCGTTTTTGAGTCTCCTATCAATGACCTTCATTTTAGTATCATTTTTATTTTGCAAACCTGAACACAACTCAAATAAAACTGGAATCCCTTTTGGGTTACACCAATCTTTGAGAGCAAATCTATTAAAAATTCTATCGGATAACCGAAAATACTATTTTAAATAGTCTAGAAAAACATATATGATTTTCAGAATACAGGGACTTCTAATCTTCGAAAAAAATCCTTAAAATTCATTAACATTAAATCACCCTTCCTCAGGGACCCTTGTCTTAACGTTACAAACAGAGACTTCAATTTTATTTATTTGTATAGGGTATAGATTATATTTATATCTTCAAAGGAATTTGCAAAGGCGACCCTTTGCACTATAACCAGTTCATAAAGATTGACATGGCTAAAAAAGATGTTAAATGAAATAAAACTACTACTACACTAAAAATAATCTACTCGTAAGCATAGAAGAAGAACCCTACCCAATGTTTTATTCACCGTTTTTTTTTATTAGTAAAATACGGCGTTACTTAAATAGGCACGTGCAGATAGTTATAAAAACGACAAAAATTGGGAAAAAATAATAACAGCATGAGACCTATTGGAACTCAAAGGAAATATAGCAAAAATGACGGAAAAAAATAATTAAACTCGATTTGAAATATGGGAGTGAAATGGAGTGCATCTTAAGGGTGAAAGTTTTATTTTCGTTTGGTATTTTATGATACTTGCATGCAGTTTCGTCGTTAATATACGGCGTTGTTATGACTTCCTGTTTTTCAGTCTATTGTACAAAAATAACAGCAGTGAAGTAATGGGTCACCAACTATTTGATACCTATCCCAAGCATATTCATCATTCCTATACCAACCGTGAGGAAACGGCTCTTACGCTAGGAGAACAAAACATGTTGTATCTACTCATATTTAAAGAATAGTAGATTGTTACACAAGGGTTGAAAGTCAGCCAGAGCGCCAATAGTTCGAGGGTGAAATGGTGACATTCACCCGAGGTAAACACTCTACTTTTCATTTCGACTATATGAGGAAATTAAAATACTATATACTATACTACACATTTAATGAAACAGGTATATTGATTATCAGTTAAAATGTAAAGTAAAATTAGAACAATTTGAAAATAGATTATTAACAACAGCTTTGCCTGTTCTTAAAAATCTCATCGGGAGTTAAATTAATATTCATGTCACTGGAATCACTTTCCGTAACCATTTTTAACAACAATTAACAAATAGTAGATTGTTACACAAGGGTTAAAGTCAGCCATTTCACCCGAGATATTTCTGGCGCTCGAACAAAGTGAGAGCGCCAATAGTTTGAGGGCGAAATGGGTGACATTCACCCGAGTTAAACACTGTACTTTTCATTTCGACTATGTGAGGAAAATTAGAACAATTTGAAAATAGATTATTAACAACAGCTTTTGCCTGTTCTTAAATCTCATCGGGAGTTAAATTAATATCCATGTCACTTTCCGAAACCATTTTTAACCACAATTAACACAAGGTATGTTATATATTTAATCTTGTTTTCCCGCTAATTATTTAGCAAACTTAAATTGTTTTTTTTTATTCTGAAAAAAAACAACTTATAATTCACGGAGATATGTACAGCCAACATTAGAAAAGTTTTGAAAATTGAATCTTTTTTATTTATTTATTTGGGAAAATAAACAGTCACACAAATGATTACAAACCATAACTTAAGATAAAGAAATACCTTTGTGAGACCAACAACATTTTCCACATAATATTTTAACACAAAATATTTTAAAACTATCATGCGTTGTTCCTACTCAGCTTGAAGTTTATACAATTTAACAAATTAACTTATAAATCTAAATACTTAAATTATCCAAACTTTGCGCTACACATTTTTTAAATTTGCCCGAAGATATTGCAAACAAATCTATATCTTGAAAATATTTATTGTAATTCTTAGTTAGCCGACGCAGTGGCGCTCTCAAACCTGCGTTAGTACGAGAAGTAGAAACAGCAAATGTGAGTTGCGTGCGCACCTCTCGTCGTGTTGATGTTCTAGGTACTACGTAGCATAGCTTATTGCGAATATCAATGCAGTCATATACATTGCCACATAGATCGAACAGAAACACCGTCTCCAACAAGATACGTCTTCTTTTCAGTTTTTGTAAATTATACCTTTTCAGTAAGATGTCAGTCGCTGCAAAACTACGAAAACAACGATAATGCATGGCTCTTAAAAATTTGCTTTGAACCCTCTCAATATATTCAGAATATTTGTTATAAAAAGGATTCCACACAGGTACTGCATATTCTAGCTGTGACCTAACTAAACTTTTGTACAGATACAAGTAAGTAGAAGGGCGCACAAATTCTTTAGCTGTTCTCATTATGAAACCATACATCCGATAGGCGTTATTTACGATTTTACTAATATGTTCATCAAGATGTAGTTTATCATCGAGAAGAATCCCCAGATCACGAACTAATGATACTCTAGATAGGGTTGTGCCATTTAACGTGTATGGGTGTTTCATTACGTTTTTGTTTTTTGTAAAGCTTATACAACAGCATTTGGATATACTAAGTTGCAGTTTGTTAGCTTTGCAGTATACATCGAAGCGATCCAAATCTGCTTGAAGCAAAAAACAATCCAATTTGCTTTTTATTGGTCTGTAAATTTTGAGATCATCAGCAAAGAGTAGTAATTTACAGTTATGGAAACATGTATGAATGTCGTTTATAAATATGATGAACAATAGGGGGCCCAGGATCGATCCCTGGGGCACGCCAGAAGTCACACAAACAGCAGATGACTGGAATCCATTAATTACTACTCTCTGGGTTCTGTTGGTAACATATGAAGAAAACCATCGCAGGAGATCGCCACGTATGCCATTGTAGGCTATCTTGTTCAGTAACAGCTGGTGGTCAACCTTGTCGAATGCCTTTCGAAAGTCCGTATATACAGTATCAACTTGGACTCGAGAGTCCATGTTGTTGAATAAATAATCCACAAAGGCAACCAGATTTGTAGTGGTTGATCTTCTCTTCACAAATCCATGTTGCTGTTGAATTATGTTGTTTTGAAGCACAGGATATACTTTATTGTGGACTAGTCTTTCCAAAAGCTTCGACAAAACTGACAATATTGATATTGGGCGATAGTTTTCAACGTCCTGCTTAGGACCCGATTTGTAGACGGGTGTTATATTAGCGCGCTTCCATTCGTCAGGAAAGACCCCTTGTGATAGTGATAGATTGCACAACATTCTTATAGGAATACACAGATTTTCCGCCGTATTTTTAAAAAATATTACCGGGAGACCATCAGGCCCTGGCCCTTTAGAGGCATCTAGAGATTTCAGTGCTTCTAACACATCACCATCACTAAACCGAATCTTATTAAATATTGAACAACGTTCGGAACAATCCTGGTTCGAAATTGGATCATTATTAATAGTAGAAGGTTCGTAGACTGATTTAAAAAATTCTGAAAAATAGTTACAGATCTCAGTAGGGTCATTGGTATGTCGGTCAATATATTTCATATCGGAGGGGATACCGGCAGAAGACTTTTGTTTAGAGACATACGACCAAAAATATTTAAGATTGCTGCGTATACCCTCCTCAACAGAGTTCATATAGTTAGTATAACAATTTTTACACTCGGCATGAAATCTGGACCTAAACAACGAAAATTGTTCATAGTCAGATATATTTTGATACTTTTTCCATCTGATCCATGCTGAGGATTTATCTCTGTATATACGTATTAGGGCGGGCGAGAACCAATGAGGGAATTTTGAAGACCTGCCATTAACCAGGGGTACGTGCGTTTTTATTATACTAAAAACAATGTTATAGAAAGTGTTCAAGGACTCATTAACGCATTGATCTATCCTAATCTCGTTACTCCAGTCTATAGTGCTCAGTTCACCATTAATGCAACTGTAGTCAGCCTTAAAGTAGTTATACTTTTTAATAAATTTCCGCTCCATGGGAGTGTGACACAAGTCAATAGTAAGTAGTACACAAAATATCGGATGTTTTTTATCAGATGGTAGCAAATCATTATTCGGCACGAACACCGAACAGTCTCTGTCACTGATAACTAGATCCAACAAATTCCCATAAGCATTCTTTAGCGTGTTGTACTGACAAGCACTAAAATAAGACAAAAACATATTGAGGCATTGACAAATAGAAGAGTTACCACTGCATAACAGTCCCAATAGTGATGTATCATTATTACAGGGTGACCAACAAATATCAGGTAGATTATAATCACCCACCACATAGAAATTTTCAACGTGAGTGTCCTCTAGGAGAGATTGCAATCTATTGGTTATATTGTAGTTCCCAAACCCGAGTCAGTCGAGGTGCGAGGGATATGCTCTATGGACAACTTTACACCCCGGCGCCTGTAGACCCGAGACGGCGTGCGGTTTTAGTCGGTCCAAGCCCGACATAACCGCCCCCGCTGGCAGGCGGGGGGGGGGGGGGTATCCGAAGGGATTTCCGAACGAAAAAAAAAAAAAGTTACCTAATCGAGTTGGTCACGAGATGTGCATCTAGGCGGCCATGTTACAAAAAAAGCGTCATGACATCAAGGCATTATGACGTAACTTAACTACCATGGCAAAACATATAATTAAAAAAAATTACTTTCCACCCTAGGGATGAAATAAGCTACTTTCCACCCGGCTATCTACCCATGAGAAGTAAACTTTCCGAACAGGAGAGATGAAAAATTTTTTTACCTATCATCAGTCTTCGCCATCATCATGCTATCGACAGCATCTGCAGATGAGTCAGGGAATACGCTGCGTTTGTCGCGGAGGCTCTCTACTGGTACGATAACTTGCTTTAAAAGATCAGCGTTCTTCTTATCTGAAAAAATAATATTATTGTTAGTGAAAAAAATAGTTACAAAAATATTTGGCTGTATTACTACAGGTACTAATGCTACGGAAAATAACTTAACATAAATTTTGTAGATTTATCAAAAATTAGACAAAAAGAATATATAAGTACTTTAAGAATGAAAAAAGTTTGCTTTTATACCCACGAGCTTGATGAATATTTACTTAATATATTGGGCCTGATAATTTTTTTCGAGATCAATGATGTCTTGATGAAATTTAAAAGCAAACTTTTTAAAGAATATGGGTATTTTTTCGAAGCAAACTTTTTTTAAAAGAATTTCATAATCAGAAAAATCATAAAATAAACTTTAGAACAAAGATTTTTTTGTGTCGAGTTGTGTAATTTAAACCTGTAATAAAATTATACTGTAGAATATTTCAATAAGAATTAACAAAGAAGCTCTCAAAAGTAACCACAGACTTTAGAAAAAAATTAGTTTAACATCAACTATTGTGGTAGATGTGGAATACATAGCTGTCTCTATGTAATGGAATGACTTTTCAGAGCAACCGATATTCCTCGGGGAAACGATTCGTTAACTTGAGTGGTTTCTGCTAAGTGTTGTATCAAATTGTGTATTCCCTTTGAAATGATGTACCTCTTTTTTATGTTTTATTTATTATAAAAAATAGCTTACGACCTATTTATTCCTTACAGAAGCAGGCCGTGGCGGAGGCGTGTCGTGTGTCCTACACACACCTGCCAACTTACCGATGCGGGATAAATCCCGACCCCACCAGGCGAGGCCGCGGTGGCGGCCAAAGTCCTGCCGATAACCCTGGGGTTGTCCTTTCGAGGGCTTACCCGGGGTGCCCGGCAATGGACACTTAAGGAGGACACCGTGTGGTTCACCCCATCGTTGGGATCGTGGGGGATTCCACACGTAAAAAAAGACGACTTATTTATTCTCAGACCTACCAAATATTCATAAAAAAATTTATAAGAAGCGGTCAAGCCGTTTCGGCAGATTTCGATAACAAACTGTGATAGATTTTTAGTGCAAAAACTACTGAAACGAGATATACTCCAAAGCTAATATACCATTAGACATTTTTACACGCCTCGAGGTGGACTGTGGTTGGTCATATTCATATCATGTTTAACTTTTACTTTGTACAGCCAACTTCAAACATTTATTAACACTAAAATAATTACAAACCTTTTTTACATTGGAATACATGTACCGACGCTTGATGTAAAAGCAGTTTTATAATCCCCTGGGCCAATGCTAATATATTTCATGCTTTGTTTATTATTTTATTACGGTTTAAGAGCTAAGATTATCAAGAAATTGGAATTTGTAAAGATACTTTTGTCGTTGACTTCACATATTCGCTAATAAATAATTAATTGATGGTTTGAATTCATTCGCTTATGTTTCGTCCTCCTCATTTACTAGGCAATATTACGCCATTAAAGAAAGTAACTCACCAGTCCTTATACTTAAAGCAATGTCAGGATCCTCAGGGTTTTCGTTGAGCCTCCGTTTGATTTCCCTAATGTTGGACAGCATGTCTTTATCACCATCAGTGTTGAACCCAAGATCTGTGTCCACAAAGTCCTCCGGCTGAAGGTGGACCATGTCCGAGGTGCCGATCTAGTTGAAAAAAATGATTGATGAGATGATATTTATTAATCGACTTCGAAATAGAAAGAGATTATAGACGTGGGTGCGTAAGGCACGTGCAATTTGTTACACCTAATTGACGAACGAGGTTCTGGCGCAGGCTTTACTATCAGGGTTGGGGGGTCAGACGTCAGTGGCTCTTGTAAAAATCAAATTAACAAATCATAATGGTAAATGAAATGGTTTCATTAACATGGATGCCGAAGACCGGGCGAAGTAGAGGAGTAAACTCAGTAAAACGGACCTGGACTTCGGTGTGAAAGCTTTGGATGCGACCGGGACTAACACTATGATGAGAATCATGATGAAAATCACACGATAGTAAAGTGTGATTTTCATCATCGTCACGAGAAATTATGAATCAACAAGGATTCTTGAAGGTAAGTGCCAGCAATGTAAAACAGCGTTGATAGATAAAACAGACAATGTTTCATTTGAAATTAAATAAATAAACAAGTACTTTAAGCGTTCGTTGAAATGTCTGTGGACCGTGCATCTTTACAAATGAATAATAATCGATATTTATTGTTTCAGTGTCTGAGTATTCAGAGGCAAACTGACGGTGCATCGACCTACCATATCTGTTGAAGAACGTGGAAGTTCGAAATTCTTCTTTCGACTTGAAAGAAGAAGAAGGAAGGCCATTCGCTTCGGTTCTTTTGATCACCTTTGAGTCAGTCAGCCAGTCTATCTATCCAGAATATGGTTACCTACTGGGTATTACTATGGGTTGTGGTTGTTAGAACTCGAAAAGTATTCATCCAAATCCGTTTTAGGTAGGAGGGCATTGTCACTTACTTTGAATATTAAGGTTTTAAATGTTTACAGAAACAATTAATTTAAAAAGAACCCTCTAGAAATACTTTTGACGGACCGCTATCGCATTTATTTTATGTTATTTTCAAATTTACTTATACTATTCTCAGTTTGTTTTCCGCGGCCATGTTATAAGAGAAATGGTTGAAGGTATAAGCCTGTTATGATTGTAAGAATAATTTATTTATGGGTTCTGACAGCTTTGTAATACATCAAACATTGAAAAAAAAATTAGTAACGCTACGAAAGATATAAAAGAAGCCATATAAAAATTAATTATCAGACCTTTTACCCACGCCTGAATAAAGATGGACGAAAGTTATGAGGCAACGACAGAAGGAATGGTCGATAAAGTACCACTTGAGACAGAGCGGTATGCCGTTATTAATATCCACAATATTATTTTGTTTGTTACGATAAAAGTAATGTTGACATAAATCTGAGCAGAATTAGACATTTACCGACTTTTTGCTATTCATTTTGCTGTTTACCAATGTTCTTTTTGACTTTATTTCAATACCAATTAGTGAAACTAAGAATTTCCTTGTTCGTCATATCTTTCAGAATGCGTAAGTTTTACTTACCGATTCATTATAGTATCATTCACAATAGCTTCAAGAAGATTAAGTCTTGGATGCTGACCTATGATGATCAGTTTTCCTATAAGCCACCTATGCATCAATCCAAACAGATATTGCTTTGCTATGATTAATCCAATTTGTCTGTATATTTGAGACGGCTGACCGACATAAACACTAAGAACCATTTGAAACCAAGGACTATACCTACTTATATGCATTTTAATTAGAAAAATATCAAGGCCAGTAGATTCAAATCAAAGTAGATTGGAGAATTTTTATTCATGCATCTTCATTATTAAATATTTGGATTCATGAACCATTGAAAGTAGGTGAACCTCATACAGTATCGCAGATATTACCAATACACTGCCATGAGTCATCGCAATTAATATATAAAGACATTGCCCAGATTTGAATCCGAAAATACCGAAGAATTTATTTAACACTGAAAATATTTACAGTGAAAAAGTAAAGATCAGAATATAGGTAGTTTATTTAAAAAATTTAACGTTTGGCCATAGTCGATATTCAATTCAATACTTTAATAATTAATGCCAACAACATTCCCGATATGAATTTCACCAATATTCTGCTAGGGGTGGCTTTTATTTTATCGTTCATTACTTATATTCTAACTTTGTGATTAAAATCTCGTCGGCGGCGAACTGCAAACAAGAAAATATCTGGACCACTTTTAGTTAATTATTTATCGTTGAAAAGCATTTTCAATAAGTGAGTACTGAAACAAAAGTAAATGAGAACTTCAGTGAAAACATCTTCACCCAAAATCTGAACCAATCAGTAATTTAACCCATAAACTACTTTAAATTCAAAGTAAACATCCAAAACACTATTGCCAGCATTGTGTGCATTGTAAAATTTGATGTCACAGTTAATATATGAGATAGTATGTATGATATACTGCTTAACAAAACCTATATAAAACACATTCATAACACAAGAAGAATAAATAAATTGAATTTGACACTTTTCAAATTTACCTTCCAACAATTAGGTATTCTTTGATGAGGGGTGCGACTGGTTGGATCACCTCCAAGTTTGGTGCACCTTGGGCAACGTGGGCGATGACGCATCATTGATTACTCCTCTGGAGTAGCTGGCGTCAACGTCAACGGCCAAGAGTCTGACCAACCGGCCCTTTTCAGGGCCAGCTGACCCCATTGCACGAGGGGGTCGGGGTATGGCGGGCCTTCAAGGCCTGCGGGGGTTGTCGCTCCAGGTACCCCTCTGCTGTTATCAGAGGGGACACTGCGAATGGCACAGGGTCAGTCGGGGTGCGAGGGATATGAGGGCTATGCGGTAATCTTACACCCCGGCGTCTGTAGACCCAAGACGGCGTGCGGTTTTAGTCGGTTCAAGCCCGACATAACCGCCCCCGCTGGCCGGCGAGGGGGTATCCGAAGGGATTTCCGCACATATAAAAAAAAAAGGTATTCTTTGATGAGATTACGATATTTTTTTTACAGTGGACACGTCAACATGACTTTACCTCGCCTGGTAGTAAAGTTTACCACCTGGGAACCGTGTGTCTCTTGCATTTTAGGGTTCCGTTGCCAAATGGCAAAAAACGGAACCCTTATAGATTCGTCATGTCTGTAGTATAAGAACTATGCTGTTGAAACTTGGTAAGTAGATGTAATCTGTGAACCGCATTAAGATTTTCACAAAAATAGAAAAAAAAACAATACATTTTGGGGGTCTTATTTTAGATAATAAAAAATACTTAGGACTGAAACTCAAAACAATTTTTTTCGTCAAACCTATATGTGTGATATTGAGGTTTCTAATATCATTTTTTTCTAAACTGACTAGTTTGCGCGAGAGACACTTCCAAAGTGGTAAAATGAGTGTCCCCCCCCCCCCTGTAATTTCTAAAATAAGAGAGTGATAAAACTAAAAAAAATATACGATGTAAAAATGTAAACTTCCACCGATAATTGGTTTGAACCAGATCTAGTGAGTAGTTTTTTTTAATACCTCTTAAATCGTAAACTGCAATTTACCTTTCAGTTCCTTTCAGTTAAACAACTCAAATATAAAAATTTTACTTGCTGCTACGGAACCCTTCATGGGCGACTCCGACTCGCACTTGGCCGATTTTTTTATTTTTATTAAATCTTCTAAATCTTCTCTACAACTTCCTGAAAATCACCTATTTTGCTCAGCTAATTTACTTTTGGTCTAATAATTTTTACCACAATAATTGTTGGTTCAATAGTTTAAGATAAATAGAATATATGATGTTTATCTTGAACACTCAGATTGACTACATTTTGAATTTTTGACATTCAGAAAATAAATCAAATATTGTAATTAATAAAGATCTTAATATATTCAATTAGTGTTTTGTTTTGCTGGAAGTTCGTTCATCAACACTCCCCAATAATCGCACTGGATTACGTGTGATCGCTTATGAATTTATTGAACGCAAATTTATATTTGGATTAAGCAAAATTTCTTTGTCTCAAGATCAGAAGAGAAATACAAGCAAAGTTATTCCAAGGTGACTTTCTCATTTAATCAGGACGTATTTAGAGTCCGACCTAGCGATGGTTCAAGTTTACAAATTGTGGATACCTGATCTGACTGAAAGAGTATGAGAAGTTCATTTAACTAATTTATCATACTGAAAGAATTAAAGCGATGCTCTGTAAATTATTACGTATTGTTCTGTAATTTCTGAGAAATGCCGTAGACAACAATTGGTCTTATGGCTGAAATTAATATTAGATACCACTACAAGTACTCTATTACAAGAAATCTTTAGGCTAGTAAGCTAAGATCGAATCAATTATCCTGAATATTTGCCTTAGAATTTAAATGCTTTCAAATTATTCGATAGTTAGCCTAAATCTTCAGTTTTTAATATCATTTTTGGACTTCATAGGGTACGATGATTTTTAAGACAGTAGGTACCGAACTAGTCGAATGATTAATTTGTATCTCCTTTTCAGTTTTACCTCACTCTATATTAGAAAGTATTTAGAAATAACAATAATCATAAGACAACAATATAATATATATTATTTAAGAAATATATAGTTTCATTTCCCACTAAACCAAGAAATAAAATCCAATTCTTCAATATAGAAAATACATATTCCCTATCTATGAAATGGGTCTTCCTTTATGATAATAATAATGCCACAGTAAATACCGAGTAAATGCCAAACCCTAGTCCAATATTACGGTTGATCCGCGTTGACCTTCCATTAGATCCCCCTGTACACGAACTGTATCAATTTGTTTCGTCAATTTAATTTGAAAACATTCAGTATTCACGACGAGATTTAAAACCGCGATAGTCCATTTCTAAGAGTTACTCTGCTAATCCTGGACCCTACCCTAGACCCTTTCAGGATAGTTCAAAATTGTGTCTTCCTATGTCCCGGTCTCAAAGCGACATAGTAGATTATTAGAGGTTGGAGCATATTCTATGCCTACTTTTTCTTGTAAATTTAAATTAGGAAATGTCAAAATTCAAAACGCGATTCGCCCTTTTGCGATTTGGACTTAACTTGGACAATTTACGTTCAGGTCTAGTAATTTCTTAGGGCGACGTAGGACTATTCATGGCAATTCACCACTCAAACGATTACTAGGCGATTTTATTGAAAGAACAAGATTCTTACCAATTTGCTGTTCAATGTTAAATGGAAGAAAGACAGAAGGCCCTTTCAATATCCTTGAGGTCCAAGCCAACCACAACTGTAAGCCGGTGCACCTACAAAACAACGGATGAGGCTACCAATCAAGAACAAAAACCGGACCTCGGGCTCCGAAATGCAAACTTTGGACGCAACAGGGAAATCGCTTTGAGGATGATGATGATGAGGCAAATTTTGGAAAAACAGGAGAAAGTTCAAATAAATATTCTGCGGATGGACGCGGATAAGCCCGCACCGAACACACCGTGAAAAGAGTGTCAGACTTTAAAGTAGAGAAGACAAGTCCGTAGCGGTGCGTCGGATTCGCGGCTACGAAACAGACCGACACACACCGTGGGAAGTAATTGATGTATAGACCGTGGCTGCCCGTGGTCGTCTGCAGAATTACACATCGTGGAGTACCGCCTTAAGAATTCCATGTGTATGATGTTCGATGTTCCATGTAGTGGTTTTGTACAACGAAAGATGGCTGTGTATAATGGCCTTAAAACCACGAATAATAACTATCGATTTTCATATTATACTATCTGTTCCCGACAGTAACGAACGGTGACGTTTGAAGGTTTTAACGACGTTTCGAATATTAGCCCTGGAGACTTTGGATTTAGCTTTGTTTATTGTAGAGTAATAGAGCGAGTGCAGAACTCAGTAATTTTAGGATAGGACACCGTGGTTCCCAAACCCGAGGGGGCCATCTCGAAACCGGAGATGGCCCAGGGTCAGTCGGGGTGCGAGGGATATGCTCTATGGGCAACCTTACACTCCGGCGTCTGCAGACCCGAGACGGCGTGCGGTTTTAGTCGGTTCAAGCCCGACATAACCGCCTCCGCTGGCCGGCGGGGGGGTATCCGAGGGGATTTCCGCACGAAAAAAAAACCAAAGGTGTACCGGCCAAAATCAAATTGTGTAAAACGATTAACATTAACGTAAACGTTTTTTTTTGTAGGTTGAAATCGAGTGTGTGACACACTGGGGCTAGAACACATTGGCACCTATCGTATATTTCTAGATAAAGATATCTGTGGTGTCAAGCCATTACGATAGTTATAGTCGTTAAGTCAATATCAGCTGTTAAGTCATGTCATTTGTGAAATTGTTCTGAAGTCACGTCTACCTCGTAAAGTCTCTACTATTATTTATTATTTGTCATGTTCTGAGCTGACACAATTATGTTAGAGCCGTCGTTAATTGTTCAGCTTTAACAGAATTCTTTGATTAATTTGACATTGAACAATAAAATCTCATATTTTCAATTAAAGCAAATTCTGCTAAAGGAAGTTGTTGCTAGTATCTTTTATTGAATTAAACAAGGATGTAGGGATGTTATTTACAATGTTATATGTATATCTATTATCTAAAAGAGATGGGTTACGTTTTAACCTTTCCTTTGAGTTTTATCTTTAGCGTTCGACCAGTCCAATTAGCTTATCTTAAATCTATTTACTAGAAAGTAGAATTGATTGAACGTTTCGTTAGTAGTAGCAATACGTTCAAACTAACTGTTATGCAATAGGTAAGTATTTTGTATTGAACTGTGATTTTATATAAATAGGGTGGCTCTAGCCATGCTTTGAGTTTCTTTTTGTCTATTTATTTTAGGAATTTTTATTCGTTACGAATATGTCAATCCCATCTTAGCTTAAGACAGTAGACAAATAACCCAAACAAACTTCTAACTGCTTCGCATCGCGGTGTGGCCAGTATATCATGGAGCATACCTAAATGTAGTCTGTTCAGGTTATAGGTCTCAATCAGGGACTCTCGAGCTGTTTCATAGCGTACACAGTCCATTAGTAGGTGGTGCACGTCCTCTACCACGCCGCATACATCGCTTGAGTTTCTTTGAAGGATAAAATTCGTAATGAGGTCATCTGACAAAACTTACTAAAGCTACCGATCGCCATAGCTCGCAAAATAAGCGAGCTGAACTTCTGCCGAAGGACCAATTGTCGATGGAGGAAACGATTCCTAGAGTGACAAACGGAAGGTAGAACTTCTCAGCTAGATGGATTGACGGCGTGAAAAATGTATCTGGATTAGACTGGATACGAAATTCGGAAACACGAGTGCTATGGTGCACATTGGGAGAGGCCTATGTCCAGATATACTTCATCTCACTGGAGCTAACGGCGAGGTACATTACCTTTTTTTTTTTGGATACCCCCCAGCGGCCAGCGGGGGCGGTTATGTCGGGCTTGAACCGACTAAAACCGCACGCCGTCTCGGATCTTCAGACATAGTGAGATAAAGACCGAAGGAGTAAGAATCAAAGACATCCAAAGGTATGTTTAAAGGTTCGCAGGTGTTAAAGGTGTCTCCTCTCACTGTGATCGACGAAACGTTTGGAACACAAGTTTTCTATCGACCACGGCTAAACAACCCGGAAGCAGTATATTCTACAGACTAATGTTTAGCCAATGGACCACCCGCGCCGGTTCGAAACGCCGAAACGGACAGGGCCGTCCTGAGAAGACTACGGCAAGAAACTCAGAGGGCTATTTTTATTTTTTTTGGTTTATTTACAAACATGTTTACTTAATCTAATTACTATATTTTTTTAAGTAGCATAGTGAGAGAGTAAACAGTTCATATCCAAGCTTGTTTATCGTTCAAATATTCTTGAATTTTATAATGGACTTTTTGGCAAAGTTTAGTTTTCATTTGACTTTTAAATTTATGAATAGGTAAATCCTTCATTTCACTAGAGAGCTTATTGTAGAAGCGTATGCAGTTACCCTGATCCTGTGGAGTCGACTATCACTAAAAAAGATTTTAGAATAATATCAGTTAGAAGCTACTTACGTGTTCTGCTCTCTTGTCATAATCAGGGTACCAGTCTCCACTCTCCGCGTCATCAGAACCATCCAAAGCATCTTCGTCATCTCCTTGACTTTCATCTTCCAGTACCGTGAGACCCTGGAGCTTCTCCAGTGAGTCGTATGCCCTGTCCTTTACCACGCTCTTCCCGTCCAATAGATCGTCGTCTGCGTAAATCTGAAATTTAAAGAAAATATTACTCATTAAGTAACCGCAAATATAAGAATTGTGCCTTGCTCAGGCGCATCAGTTACATACAGGGATTGAAAACCGGTACCAATTTCGGTTCTGGTTCTACATTTAGGTTCTTATAAAGGTTCCTCTTTTCGGTACGGTTCCGGTTCCGGTATCGGTTCCGGTTTGGGTTCCGATGTACCGGTTCTAAATACCGGTTCCTAGAACCTTTAAATCGGATGATGTTATACCGGTTCCTTGTCATCCGCATAAAGGTTCCTTACGGAAGAGGGGATGTGTATTCGGAGCAAGGAATGAATAACCGAAATTTATTGATGTTCGTGCTTCGGCCGAGCCAGACAAAGCAAGTTGTTTTGTCATTTTGCCGGCATTCATGTTTCCGCGTCTACCTTGTTTGTTAACATAATCACAAGTGTGTTGGAACTTTACAACTACATAGATTGTCGCCAAGATGGATAATAAAAGTAAGTAAGGTAAAGGCACCCAAAACCAACCCCTTAAAATTGGCACCAAACTCCGACCCATTCATAAAATCGTCATTTTAGGCTGTTGTGTGTAAGACAAATGTTTTCTTTAGATAAAATAAAGATGTATTTGTAATGCACACATTCATTACTTGCTTGTGTGCGTAAACCAGCGACTTTCATTTCATATAGCTTTAATTTGCCTAAAATTCAGTATTAAAAAGTGGCGGTGATATGAGCCATATTCACAATTTTATTCATAATGCAACCCATGGCTCTGTTGGGTTTTTATAAAGTATGTTAATTACCATTTTTTTTGTTATAAGGCGTCTATTAATAAATAGTGGACTATACCAATTTAATATCTTAGTATGTCAAGCTTTATTAGAGCTATTAGCGTCATATGTTTAGTTGTACCGATAGCTGTGAAAATCAAATTTATTCTTGTGCAAATGTTTTGATTTCCCTAGGATGTATAGTTGTCAATTGATGTATTTTACGGTAAAAATATGTTTAATATTAAATATTCATGGTTACTGCAGTTATATAACCATATAAATGTACATAAAAGTAATAAAATTACGTAGTAAATAGAAATTTTAATGGGTCGGTAACAGGTTGAAAAATCCTAAAACCGACCCACATGTAATATTGCAGTTATTAACGTACCTAGATAGGGATAATATAAGAGCTCGTGGCACCAATCCTAGTTCAATCAGATTATCGGATGAAATGTGTATCATTAGACGCGTATTTAATTGGAGAACACGAAATGACTATGCTGCCAGGCTAAAAACCTGATGGGGATACCAAAAATCAATTTGAAAAATCGATGTCTTGTATGAGAAGATTACCATGCTTATTTATGAAAGATCTTCAAATTGTGTGTATGAACTGCCACTGCTGCCATTTCTAAATACTGGCGAAAGTGATGGCAGCAGTAACATAATGTTACATCAATGTGTCTATCTATCGTTGAGAACGATAATGCGTTGGCACCTTTTTGCGAATTATAATTATTGCTGCCATCACTTTCGCCAGTGTTTAGAAATACACTGAATTTTAATTATCTTGCACATCCTGGTTTTTTCTGGTAATCTCATCATATAAAACATCGAATTTTGTAGCTTGTTAAAATTGATTTTCCGTATCACCACCAGGTTTTTAGCCTGGCAGCATAGCCATTTCGTGTTCTCCCACTAAAGACGCGACTAATAATATATATATCATCTAGTAATGTGATCGAACTAGGATTGATATCATGGGCTCTGATACTATGATTCTATAGTAAATTAGTTCGAAGCACGAGTGTTCATTTGTATTGTAATAGTAGATTTTTTCTCTTTTTATTTTTTTCTTGTCATGGTACAGTCGGCAAAGGAGACAAGTAGACACCTTTCCATACAAATTTATATGAAAAGGTGTACTTATCTCTGTTATCGACTGTAGGCACACACATATTCAGTTTATACATACTTTAACTAGGTAACTTTAACTTAAGTTTTTAAGAACTGGTTAATTAAAATAATGTTGTTTTTTTTCTAATAATACCTAATGATAATGTAATTAAACATAAAGAAGCATTTTATTTAACTTGAATTGTTTCATTTATTTAGCAGTCGGTAATAGGTGCAACAAAATCGGTATTAGGGTTTTACACATGCATGGGGTCGGTGATAGGGGCTGAGCCCATTTCATAAATAACTGTTTTTTCTTTCTTTTATGCTTGCTAGTTATTTCTATAATCGAGTAAAAAGATCATTCATTTCAACACCTGAAAAATAATAAAAAAATATTCTAGTTATTGAACATGTGCTTATTTTGTGTATGTCAAGATGAGCATGGCTTAAACTGGCGGTATAAGGTGCCTTTACCTTACGCGTATATGCGTTTACGTAAAGTTTTACTTCATTCGTGTGGTCTAAAGTTAACTCTTTTTATTTTTGTGATAAATACAGTTCAAAATGACTTGTGCAGCTAAACAGTGTTTTAATAATACAATGTTTGTGGTTGCGTTCATTCGGCGACATTTGGCAGCCAACGCGATATCGCTCGCACGACAGCGCCGGCTCCATCTCTGTCCTTGTCTATTAGTATTTATTATTAAACTAGCTTTGCCTGCGACTTCGTTCGCGTGGACTTAGATCTGGGTATTGTTTATTTCGCGCGGAGCCCTAATTATTTAAAAAAAATTAAAGTAGCCTAAGTTGCTCTTTATTAGATCAGCTACCTGCCAATAAAAGTCCCGTCCAAATCGGTCCAGCCATTTCAGAGATTAGTCGGAACAAACAGACAGACAGACAGACAAAAATTGTAAAAAATGTTATATTGGTGTATGTACCGTATACAGTATATGTAGTAAAAATCTTTAATTTCAATATTACAAACAGACACTCCAATTTTATTTATATGTATAGATTACGTGATTTTAAAACAATAATTTTATCAATACTTATACGAGTGACTGGCGTGCGCGTTGGTAACAGAAGATCCACCAAACACCAATACAAATGTGATTTCCTACAAACTCTCCTCTCCTCACACTCCGCCGCGCGCTGCATCGCGCCTGTTACCCGACCGCACCTCAAAAAACAAGTTTACACTCGCTTTGCCAAAGAACCGGTAAAATAAAGGTTCTTAAAGGTTCCAATTTAGGTTCTGGTTCCTGTTCCGGTATAGGTACCGGAACCCCAAAATACCGGTATTTTACCGGTATTTTGGAACCGTTTTCAATCCCTGGTTACATACATTGGAGATTACAATATAAGGTATCCCCACCTTAGGCCCTGTGGTTGTATGAGGCCCCATCAAGGTCTTCGGGACCTTGATGATTACCACCCTCTGAGGGTTGGGATGTCAGACGACAGTTGCTCCTGTAAACGCCAATATAAACCAATCAGGAGGAGTAGGAGAACCGACCAGAAGTACGGGGAGGAGTGCAAGCTTTGAATATCACCAGGATTGCTTGATACTCGTAATTACATTCTATAGCTAGTCAGATTAATCCGTTCCATTGCTGAGTCGGAGGTCGCGGGTTCGATTCCCGCTCAATATATTTTTTTTTTTTTTTAAGAATGGTAGGCTCACGTTTGACCTCTATCTCACCTGATCGTAAGTGACGATGTGGTCTACGATGGAACACGTTTGCCTAGAAGGAACCTATTCACTCGAGACTTGAAGATTCCGAGGTTATAACTTTCCGGAAACATATTTGCATGCATTATCTATTTAAATTGGTCTGGGTGTTTCCATCCAATTCAAATTCCAAATGTATCTATGTATGTTTATCCGCATTCTAGAATCCATAACACAATGTTTTTTAGAAGTGCCCGAAAGCACTGAGCTTGCAGGCAATGTTTAATCATCGGCAATGAAGCTCGTGAAGTTTTAAAGTACACGAACATATGGTGGGCCATTGGCAGTAATAAAAACGAATATTACAGAAACAGACTGTGTGAATTTATGTATTGACCGATTTCTTTCCATTAACCATGCTGCTATCTCAAATGAACCCATATATATCCTGTACGGTCCTAAAAACCTACCAATACTACAATACATATATCGTACTATACATACAGCACTATTAAAGTTAATTATTAAAACAGCCAACAATTACAATGGCAAGCGAACTACTGATTACCTACTACCTAAACTTATAAATGAGCTACCATTAGAAATAAGAGATAAAATAAATTCACTAAACTTAAAACGAATAGTCAAAAACATATACATACCCAGCAATCTAATATGACCCTATCAAAATATATAGTTTATAAACAAACAGAATAATATTGTTTGTACTTATTAAACAACTAAACTGTACAATAAAAATATTTAAAAAAAAAAAATGTTGTACTTAGTAAGTACAACAATTCAAACCATCACCAATTCATACCAATCATTCTGTATACGTCGTCTCATCGAGCGTAGACAACAACAACCGGGCAAACGCTCGAAAGATTTGTACCTACCCTGCACCTTTTTTTTTTTTTTACGTGCGGAAATCCCTTCGGATACCCCCCCGCCGGCCAGCGGGGGTGGTTATGTCGTGTCTCGACTAAAACCGCACGGTGTCCTCCCCAAGTGTCCGTGGCCCCGAAAGGGGGTGGGGCACCCCGGGTAAGCCCTCGAAAGGATCTATTTCTAATAGTGCTACCTACAAGCACAGATTAATTAATAGTTACTAACGTAACTACAAGTGAGATTTCGTAAAATAGTGAGATTTCGTAAAATTTATGTTGTTAGTATTATGATTCTTTGTTCTATGTACCTATATAAAAATGTAACAGAAAGAAATGAGGATGTACACACCCAAGATAAAATAATACAGGTTTTATGGGTGTATCAAGATTTATGTAAAACTGTTTTGTTACTTAAAAAAATAATAAAAAATTGCTAGAGTTTACTAATGGATGCGCCCCTATGACCCGTAGAATTGTAATACTCGTATGTTAGTTTTACATTTACTATTGTTACGAGTAAAAATACTTACGTATGATAGTTTTCAGATTCATCATAACCTTCTTATCAAATAAGTATTGTAAAATCGGTTCATGGTTTTTACAATTTTTTGTTTACTTTCACTTGTCCCTATTCTGTTTTTAAAATCTTGCAAGTTAAATTTGACACATTTACTCGTTTCCGATGGAGATGAAATTTTACACGGATATTATGTAATGGGTCAGAACCCACTGGTCCCCTAAAATACGCACCCTGTGCCCACTCGTCCCCTGGACTGTTTTAAAATCATTTTTATCTGGGTGCATGGCAGTGCCCCAGCCAAAACGTGACAGCGGAAGAGAGCACTACCTACCTTTTAAATTCTAATAGTATATTAGTATTCACGTGACAGTGAAATATTATTTAAAAAAAGTTTATTTTAAACTTTTTTTTTATTAACTTGTTAATTGTAGTTTCTAACAAGTAATAACCCAGTTATTGGCTTATACTAGTTAAGAGTATAATTTAGGTAAAGCGCTAGTGCGAGTTTGCAAAGTATCAATATGATCAGTTTGTCAGACTTCAGCTCATATGATTTTTTTAGAGGAACAGATCTAAACCATTTTTATAATTTAGTAGGAGCATCGATTTAATGTAAAGTAAAAAAGACGTTAAGGATAGAAGAGGCCCAAGTTGTGGTCCTCATGAAAATGAAATATGTGTTATCAATTTCATTTATCACGTAACGTTAACGCAACTTAAAAAGGTAGATTTACTAAATAATAAATATAAATATACTATTAATAAAGTTTACTATTTTTTGTCTACAGCTTCTATCAGATTTCTTCCTATTTTATATATATATATATATATTTTATACTTATCGAAGCCCTGTAAAAAAACAATGTAATCCGTTATGATGTAAGGCACCTTTAGATATAGACTATACCGAAAGAGTCTTCTTTATTTTGCTCGTTTACCAAGAATCACATGATAGCAATTAGATTATATTCGCGTTGACAAAATAGCCGTCCATCTTTGAAGTATCAGTCTGATAAAAATTACACCCTGTACACTATCATCACTACTTTAATCTATTAAGAGGTGTTATTGTATTATAGAGAACAATCTATCAATACCGATTAAAGCAATTTGTAATCTGAAGGGAGCACATGATCTTACAAAGTGTAAGTATAGGATGAGTCCAAATATCATATGACGTAGAACATCAATCATGTTGGATTAACGACCTCTTATGACGGGACGTCCCTTTGAATATTACTTTTACATGTCCTTGAAAGTATTCAAGACGTATTTATTATACTATTATCCGATAAAGATTGTACTGACCCACATTTTGTCAGTTTAATTAAATGGATTATCACTTGTGAATGAAACCTTTAGTCGGAATAATATCGCAGGGTTAACATCTATACAAATAAATAAAATTAAAGTGTCGGTTTGTTGTGTTAATATTAGCTTTTAATGAATTCAAATGAGTTTATGTACGATTCTTTCAACAACAACAAAAAAAAATTACTGTCTATATTTCTATCTGTTTATTCCGTGTAATTTCTGTAATTACTGCGTAAATTTGGGATGGGATTTTTACTACACATAACTCACGTTATAAGGTGTAACTTTTATGTTTTAGAAGGATTAGAGTTCCGCAAAAACAAATTAAAAACCAGACCTACGTTCACGCGGACGAAGTTATGGGCACAGCTAGTCCTTACATTAAATAATAACAACATGTGCTCACATACATCATTGATTGAGAAGCCCGGGGAAGATTTAATTAATTGATCCAATGAAATGTGAAACGTGAGCTCGGCTTCATTAGCAAACACCTCTATCTCGGTCATACATCTACTAACCACGTAAGAGTGAAGGAGAAAACGGTAATTAGAGTAGCAAGTTGAAAGCTCGAGTCGCATTAACCGCTTCGTTACAAAAATAAACCTGCAATCACGTTGTTCGATCACATTTGCAACAAGCAGAACCCATTTTGCCTTCTATTTTGTTTTCTACACGTGTAGGTTCTGGAGTTTATTGTAAACTACCTGCGCCTGACAATGTTACTTGTGGATTATTTTTATGGAAATGAGCTGACTCTGTTTCGATTTTTATTCAAGTGGATTCAGCCGTTACACCTCAAAAAAGTAACAATTATGTATACTCACTTATAAACTCCTAGTAACAAACATCCATCCATCCATCCCAACTTTAAAATTTATTAGTAGTAAGATGTACTATTAGAATACTGTTTCTTATGATAACAGAAATGAAACACCACATGGTATTTCTACCCTCTAGGATTGCTTCTAACCCCTCCAGCTAAACTAAGTTGCTTGTTTTAGTAGTGGGTTTACGGTAGTAGTGTAATGGCCACGATTAGAACCTGAGACCTCTTGATCGTAAGGTCGACTCCTTAACCACTAAGCTTATCCACATGACTGACATTTGGTATCATATCATCATTATCACCATAGCGTTGCATCCGGGGTCTGCTTACTCCTCCTCCATTTGGTTTGGCTTATACGGCTTTTATGGGAGCAACTGCCGTCTGAACCAAGAACCCCGAGAGGAAAGCCCGCGACAGAGCCTCATCCGTCAATCAGCAGCAATTGACCCTAAAAAGTAATTATTAAACGTAGTGATGCCATAACAGCAAATACATTCGTTACGTTGTATGTCTGGCTGTGTGTGTGTGTGTGTGTGTGTGTGTGTGTGTGTGTGAGGGTGTGTGTCAGGGTTGTTGTGTGTGTGTCTTCGTTTTGATGTAACTTTGTTGTCTACAACACACCTTCCTATTTATGAGATTAAACTTTTACTTCAATATCTCTTGGGATTCGAACTACGGTTGCAATTTTAGAAGTTTTAATTGGGTGCAAGCAATGCTGGAAATAGTCATAATATGAAAATTCGTTCTCCCGTTATCGAGGGCATAAGCAAAATTGATAAACTATGTCCTGGGGGAGTATCGGACCCTCGAGGCGCAAACCAACCTCATCTGCAAGCCGGTACCCTTGCTGATTAACGGACGAGGCTCTGGCGTGCGTTCGATTCCCACTTAGTGGAAATATTTGTATGCATGAATCTATATTTGCATTGGTTTAAGTGTTTCTATGTGTAATATGTATGTTTTTACAAAAAAAATATCTGCAGTCTAGAACCCTTATTACAAGCTAGTTTACTTTGGGTTGAGATAGCGCTGTCTAGAATCTCCCAATATAAATATCTATAATATATAGGTATTTAAATTATCACGGTCACTATCATTAGTATTAGAGTCATCGGGCTATTTAAATATCCTGATGACTCTGATACTAATAATATCTTTAATATAACCCTACAAGAAACCATCTTGCAGAGTTAAGGCTGGCGAACTTGCAACTTGCGAGCTATTTGATAAAGCAGTTTATGGTAATCCACTTTGTTCAAAGTTATCATTTATTTTATCAAGTTTGAGGGTTTAATGTGCAAAACTTTATTATGAAGCTGTCTAAACTGGCAGGTACGAGATCTTAATAGTCAAAATCTGATTATTATTATGGAAATCGAATAAGATAACTTCAGCTTCATCGAAGTTTAACCGCACACACTCAGTAATGTCTTTCTATTATTTATAAATGAATCGCTGAATGTGTTGCTAAGTGCAAATCTCGAGAGTAGCTGAACTTATTTCGCTGATTCTTTTTTTATAATATTCCTTTAAGTACGAGGGTGGTTCTTACGGAGTTTTTTTTTTAAATTGCTTGAATAAAAAAAAGTTTGCAGACATGTTTGGGATAATAGGTACCACGGGGCGACGTATGCCACGGGTGAAGCCGCGGGGGACAGCTAGTTGACAATAAAATACATAGGTACCGCCAAAAATATTGCGTATAAATCACTCAATAAGCACTCAATAAGTACCGCACACACAAAATATATTGTGTGTAAAATATGTATATTAATGCGAAACGGTTTTTATAATGGTTTTGTGGCGATACAACGTGCCCCCAGCGCGATCTAGCGACAGTAAGCGAAACTGCTTAGAGACTGACGCTGATTATAATAACACGCAGTCCGCTAGGCGTGATCACCTTGCTTTGTCGAAGGATCCTTTCTTTGTGTTGGAGAAACATCACACCCCGTTCCTCCACAGTTTAAAGAGCTCATAACCTTCTTCGTCTTCATCCTTCTTTAAAGAAAGAAACTAACTTAGTTGACCTTGCTCGCAATTATTTTCACTAAATCAGTGAAAATAATCTGGCCTAAGACTACCCCGCACTGAACAGTGACTTTTCTTCAGGTTTTTGAGTATGCAAAATCCGAAGACCGGTAACTATGACCGGATTACTATTTTTGAGACCCCAACTAACTACAAAACCCACAAATATACACAAATTACAAGGACCACTTGTCAGAATTGACACTTTTTAATTTTAATATTTTTTGTAACAATTCGTACACCATTAAAATATGAAAGCCATTTAAAATAGCTTTAATATTTTGATGATGTCTTTTCAGTGCTGTAATTTTCGACACCAGTTGTGATGGTCGCTTTCCGACTATTTTTTTTTCCAACTTTTTTAATAATGAATTGTGAAATGTCTATGACAACTACAATATACCAAATTGTAGATTATCTCTTCATAAAACTGAAACCATTTGAAAAATGATTGTAGGTTAATCATCAATCAAAATACTGTATAAATAATGAAATAATTAGAACCTCGACGTCACGTACAGCCTAGCGGCACAAACCGCAAGTCATTTAACACGCCCCATTTGAACACGGATTTATTAGTGACATTGCCTGCAACGAATATCAGTTGTACCTGCATTGACCTGGGAATTTTGTCCACATCACACATGTCGGTTTTGCTCGGAATATTGTATTGGTTAGCAGGTAAGCAGAAGCTGTATTTTTTAAATAAACGATAATAAAATGAAGACAATTATGATCATAAATTATAGTCCATTAGTTGTAGTAAAATATATCTAAAGGAGAGAAATATGAATAAAATATTTACCTGAATCGGTTTGAAACAAAGTCAGTTCCATTATGCCAGAAATTAATTATAATTGAACAACTTTACATAAAGATGTTTGATGTGATTGATATTTTGCAGATCGAAGCCTGGACGAAGTTTTCCCATTAAGTACGAAGTTATCAAGCGTTACTTTGACATTGATAGCTATAAAACTTAGACGGTGCAAGACAGGACAATGATTTCTTAAATTGTTTTCATTTTACCGACAATCTAAGGAGTGCTTGTATTTACTTACGGTGGTTGTCTTACATGTCTTACATTGTCTTACACTTCTGTTGACATGCAATAGAATTACTCAGTCCATAACATATTTCTCGAGTATAATAAATAGTTGTCTGGAAAACACGGGGTCTAGTTAAAATAATGTCAAAATAATTAAATAAATAAATAAATATTCTAGGACAAATTACACAACGCCATCTAGACCCAAACTAAGCAGAGCTTGTCATATGGGTTCTAGAATGCGGATAAACATACTTAAATACTTTTTTTTTTGTAAATAAATACATATTATACATAGAAACACCCAGACCAATGCAAATATACATATTTGCACTGAGCGGGAATCGAACCCGCAACCTCTGACTTAGCAGTCAAACGCACTACCGCTACGCCACAGAGGTCGTCAAATATCAAAATGCCAATGCCGCAGATAAAATGCTACGATATGTATACTCTGAGGTATACGATACATGAAGAAGCTTAACGAAAATAGAGATATCAAAAGTTAATGCCCGCTAATTGAATTCAAATGACAGAACAATGTAGCACAATCGACAGATTGTCAGCAGAAAGGAGATCAGCAACTTATTACTGATTCAATCCCAAATTTCATTAGGTTTTATTTCACAATAACATTCGATATTTTTCTCATCTATTTTTTGCTTTTCTGCAAAAAAGATATCAGATAAGTATAAAAATATGCTTTTAGATGAGCCTTAAATTTTACATTTCAAATGTCTTCATTCAATTGTCTGCACATTTGTCGAGGTAAGTGAATAAGCTGATTTACGTACAATATTCACGTATTTTACATGAAATCAACCTTCTATATAATTATTGACGGCTGAATATTCCTTCCCTTGCACGGAATATCGTAGGTTACACAATAAATTATCCTCGTTTGATATTCAATACCGCGAACGTGAATTTAGCAAACAAAATATTGCTCTCTTCGGTTTGTCTGTCTTGATATAGAAAATGTAATTAAGTATGTAGAAGTATGTATTTAGTATGTATGTATTAAGTATGTACTTCTACATACTTAAGACTGTCTTTGGTTATATTGTTAATACAGAATTGTATACTCTATAAGGCGGAGGATCGGGTGCTATGGCGTAAAATGGGAGAGGCCTATGTCCAGCAGTGGACTGCAATAGGCTAATTGTTTTTTTTTTTTTTTTTTTTTTTTATTTAAGTAAGAAAACAGTTTTACATAAATCTTGATACACCCATAAAACCTGTATTGGTTTATCTTGGGTGTGTACATCCTCATTTCTTTCTGTTACATTTTTATATTAGGTACATAGAACAAAGAATCATAATAATAACAACATAATTGATTGATTGATACTCTATATAACACTTTGAATTTACAGGGGAGCCTGTAAATTCAAAGTGTTATATAGAGTTTTAGAGTTTTAGACCGTTTGTTATTTTTAGTCCTAGGAATTGCGGTCCATCGGGCACTTTGGACTTGAAAGAAGAAGAACAATTTCCGTAGTCGACGGTAGACTGAGGTCAGCAGTCCACATACAGCATTCTGCAGACGGCAGCAGCAGAGGGTTATGGCAGTATAATATAAAAATAAAAAAAAATAAAAAAAAATACTTAACAGTATTCATTTACATGATATTGTCGGAAGTTTACGCGAATATTACACATTGAAATAAAACTATTTTTAAAGGATTCTATCGCGGTTTATTTGATGTTATTTTATATTTTACATTGAACCCGACGTTTCGGTTGCTTTTCAGCAGTCTCCCCGTGACCATGGCTGCTGAAAAGCAACCGAAACGTCGGGTTCAATGTAAAATATAAAATAACATCAAATAAACCGCGATAGAATCCGTTAAAAATAGTTTTATTTCAAAGTATTCATTTACATATATTATATGAGACTGATTCCGACTGCACCTGTCACACCGATCTCTATCGTCCCATAAAATTAATATCAGAGCGTAATTATAATTCGTTCGAGATATTCCTGAATAGGCACATACCATTAAATACCTTTTTTTTTTTTTTTTTATCGTGCGGAAATCCCTTCGGATACCCCCCGCCGGCCAGCGGGGGCGGTTATGTCGGGCTTGCACCGACTAAAACCGCACGCCGTCTCGGGTCTTCAGACGCCGGGGTGTAAGGTTACCCATAGAGCATATCCCTCGCACCCCGGCTGACCCTGGGCCATCTCACCACTAACAGCATCGCTCATCCTGTCTCCTCTGAAAGCAGAGGAGTACGGAGAGCGATGTGTTCCCGCCACGTTGGGTATTGGCCGACGATCAATGCCAACCCTATGAAGGGGTGAAGGGGAAGCCATTGACCGCTGCCCAGGGTGTACCGGCCGCTCCGATTCCGTTCCCCCCGGACTGCAGCGGGATCGGAATCGGAGCGACACTCGAGGTTACCCAACACACACCCCACCATTAAATACCTTCACTCTTTAATTGTTACAGCTGCCTACATATGTTATTATTAGAATGAATAATTTCACAACGATGTGCTACAAATATGATTGATACTAAAGACTCCTTCGTTTGACAATTCGTAGAACTGATATCTGAAGCGAATAAATTGAATGTGAAAATACCAGGAATATGCAAGTACGTAAATAATGACAGAAGTGATCTAATTTCATTTATTAAGGCGCGGTCGTACTTACCTAGACTAAAATTACATTACATATTTTTTATATTAAAAAGCACGTGTTTGACCACTATCTCACCTGTTAGTAAGTGTGATGTGGTCAAGGATGGAACACGCTTGTGACGCTTGCCTAGACGCAAGCTATTCATTTTGACTTGAAAACTCCCTGGTTAGAGTTTATAAACTAGCACTAAAAATATAGAAAATTCAAAAGTCAAACTTTTATGTTTTAGTTAGTTAGTTTTATGTATGTGATACACTTTTATAGTTGTTTTACGAAAAATTTAACGTATGTATTTATTTTGAGGTTGGATCACGTCTTAAGTTATTTAATTTGAGACCGGACTCTCCGATCAAATTCCTATATAAGTGAATAATGACTTAATGTCTACTACGAAAGACTTTTTACTACTATGAAAGATGTTAAAATCTGCCAAGTGTAATGGTTTTTATAATTACAAATACACTGTAACTCTCTGAAGATGTCGGCAGAGGTTTTAAAATTCATCACGTCATTTCGTTTTACCTATGGGGCCTCGCTAAGGTGTCTGGAGTATCACCAAGACCTTAGGAGCTAAGTCAACCTCGCTTACAAGTTGGTACACCTGCTGATTGACGGACTAAGCTCTTCCCTCAGGTCAGCGCAGGCTTACCTCTCGGGGTTGGGAGGTAAACCTCGAATGCAACCGGTACCAACGCTAGTATAATGATTATATTTGGCTAATACCATCAACCATGCACTTTAACATAGGTATTTGTTGACTCCCTTTCCGGGGCAAGATGGGGACACCGTGGTTCCCAAACCCGAGGGGGTCTTCTCGAAACCAGAGATGGCCCTGGGTCAGTCAGGGTGCGAGGGAAATGCCTTATGGGCCCACTTTACACCCTGGCGTCTGAAGACCCGAGATGGCGTGCGGTTTTAGTCGGTTCAAGCCCGACATAACCAGCTCCGCTGGCCGGGGGTATCCGAGGGGATTTCTGGGAAAAGAAAGGTATTTCTTAACTGACGGATTTTGAACACTTCTAGCCCGTAGTCACGTTGTATAGGTACAAACACGCATGGGATTAGCCATTGTATTTTATTTCCCTGGGCACCAAAATGGATAGGTTAGGTAATTTGTTGTTATGTCAAAATGGTCCAAGATTCCGGTATCGCCAGAACTCCCTGATTTTTACAAGGATAAAATAGTATAAGTAGGTATGTACCTTGAATGTATATACTGCTAGCTTGTCCCGGCGTCCATTTTTTAGTTATTAGGTGCTGATATATATATATATATATATATATATATATATATATATATATATATATATATATATATATATAATAAATAAATAAAATAATTAATAATATTTCCATTATACAGATAATATTATAGCTACCGTATTTTATTCAAAATGAGACATTTCTTTAAGTTTGCGTTACGGTACGGTACTTCCCAGAATCTGTTCCTTATTGGCAGCACTATCGAATGGCGTAATAATTTAGGGTTTCCTCAAAATCAACGGGTTTGCTTCCTGGCTAGGAATATTGATTTTCCAATATCCAAATGATGTAGTTTTAGTTTTCATTAAACCTGTTGATATTGAAAAAAAATACACCGTGTATCACACAAAAACGAATTTTGGGAAGTAATAATATACGGCAATATAGGGTGCTATGGCGTACAATGGGAGAGGCCTATGTCCAGCAGTGGACTGCAATAGGCTAATTGATTTATAGCAACTTAAGGAAAGTCTCATTTTCAACAAAATAGTTTTTTAGGAGCTTCCCCGTTTCCGGAAAGTTACAGTCGACGGAAAGTTGCTGCAAATGCTCTTAATGAATTTTTAACAATATTTTCTAACACATACGTAAAAATCAGCACTACAAATGAAAGTGAACTTCGTACTATTGTTACCAACCTTTACCACCTGATTACTTAGTTGATTGTAGGCATACACACAAGGTACATACCTACACTACTTTATCCCATACATTTTATCCCTGTAAAAATCATTGAGTATTGGTGAACATGGGATTCTAACTGAAAAAAGAGTGATAAAAATCACGTCCGTTTTAAATTATTTGACACACGGTATGACGTCATGCCTTGGTATTTCATACACATAACAGAAAAAAAACAGATACACTTTACCAAATAAACTTACCGTTTTGACGTTTATAAAAAGACCCTAATTTGAGTTGATATTCCCCTACCATATTTAACTTACATAAGAAGTTAACTGAAGCGAAAGGGTATAATTAGAGGGCGTATATTTTTATCACAAGTAGCGACAAAGCGAATAAAAGACACGTGAATTTATGTAGGCGATCAATTCGCGTCTAAATTGGTCCTGACAGAAACAGGGCCGCGTGGTATGGAGACGTATTTATATTCACGATTTTGTAGTATATTTCACAAGTAGTACAGGCACAAATATAGCGCTGGTGATGAATTCATAGGAATCGTGTGGTATGAGTGTGGGAAAGGGAAAATTTAAGTTCCAGGATTGTAAATCGATACGGGGCCATCTCGAAACCGGAGATGGCCCAGGGTCAGTCGGGGTGCGAGGGATATGCTCTATGGGCAACCTTACACCCCGGTGTCTGTAGACCCGAGACGGCGTGCGGTTTTAGTCGGTTTAAGCCCGACATAACCGCCCCCGCTGGCCAGCGGGGGGGTATCCGAAGGGATTTCCGCACGAAAAAAAAAAAAAAGGTACCTTAATTTATCATCTTTATATGTAAACAGTGAAACCTGAATAAGTCATCATTATCATCTCAGCATTGTATCCCTATCGCATCCGAGGCCTACACCTCAGAGCCCGGGGTCCGCTTTTCTAATTTACCTTCTCATCTTCACACAATCTTGGGCAACCATGGTAGTGAGACCATTGGCACGCTTGCCATACCGTACGCCGTCAAACCACCACTTCTTGGTTCTAGTCTAGGAGGGCCCGGCGGAGGTGCCATGGCTAGACATTTGTTATCCACGTAGTCAGGCGGCTGCGCTGCCATAAAACGTGGCCGCACCGCGCACAGACATGGAGGCTGCTGCGGAGGCCGGATTTCTTCAAGCGTTCTTTACGCGTGACTTCGCACATCCGTCGCATCATATTCATCTTTGTGACATGGCCCTAGCAACGGCCACTACACAGCCGTGTAAAAAACAGGCTTTATGATTGTTTTATAGACCTGCCCCTTCAACCTAACCGATCACAGAAACCAATCATCTGAAGCCACCTGTCCCATGTAGCGGTAATGCGTGCCTTGATGACACAATCGATGTCACCAGACGCGTGAAGTAAAAACCCAAGTACTTAACTTGGTCGGTGTGCTCGACCAAGTCATCGCCTATGCTGACGGATGTGGGATCTGTTGTGATCAACGTCAAGTGGTTTTAGTCGGTTCAAGCCCGACATAACCACCCCCGCTGGCCGGCGCGGGGGTATCCGAAGGGATTTCCGCACAAAAAAAAAAAAGGTACTCAGTCTTCGCCACATTAAGCTTCAGACCGCCGTTCTCAAGCACCTCCTTCCACGTTTTCACATGTCGCACCAATCTGAAACCTGAATAAGTGGGCCCTTGATATGTCAAAAATATTATTCATAATAATTATAATGAGGTGCCGACACTTTAGGGCACGCCGCAATAGCGGCGGTAAGGCCCATCATGGAGGATTGGCTGGAGAGGCGACACGGAAGCCTCTCGTACCGACTGACGCAGGTGATCTCAGGGAAGGGGTGCTTCGGGGCCCACCTGCATCGGATCAGGAAGGAGCCAACGCCTGAGTGTCATCACTGCGACGCGAGCGAGGACTCAGGGCTGCACACGCTGGCGGACTGCCCGGCGTGGGAGGCGCCGAGGCGTGACCTCGTGGCAGCCATCGGGGTGGGAGTCCTCTCGCTCGGCAGCATGATTGCGGCAATGGTACGGAGCGCGAGCGCGTGGGCCGCCGCCGCCTCCTTCTGCGAGCATGTAATGCTCGCGAAGGAGGTGGCGGAGCGCGCCCGGGAGAGACTTAGAACTCTCCCGGTCCGCCGAGCACGCAACTTGCTCGCCGCGCGTCGCAGGCAACTCAGGCGCCGGAGGTCGCTTAACGACCTCCGTCCTCCATGAGCGCAGGCCTGGGGGTGGCGGGTGAGGCCACCTGTCACCCCAGCAGAAGCAGGCCGGGACGGTGGGGCGACTAGCGCCCCTCCCCCAAACCGGGGCAAGACGGGGACACTGTGGTTCCCAAACCCGAGGGGGCCATCTCGAAACCGGAGATGGCCCAGGGTCAGTCGGGGTGCGAGGGATATGCTCTATGGGCAACCTTACACCCCGGCGTCTGTAGACCCGAGACGGCGTGCGGTTTTAGTCGGTTCAAGCCCGACATAACCGCCCCCGCTGGCACGCGGGGGGGTATCCGAAGGGATTTCCGCACGATAAAAAAAAAAAAAAGGTGCCGACACTTTCACATTGAAATACCTTTGTTACTAGGAATTTTCAAACCTTGTTAACGGACTTGGTTTCTTAGTTTTTCGATGTTTACTTGCTTCTATAATTCGGACTTCGCAGCTCAAAAGGCCGTTTTAGCGAGACAATTTATCAGGCTTAGACAAGTTATAAAACTTTTTTATACAGACATTTTTTTTTTAAATTAACTAGCTTTTTTTAAAATGAAATACATTATTTTTTATTGATACTATTGTTAATTTATATTTATTGAAATTTTTAACACTATTCTGAATTTAAATTTATTAAAACTTATTTTTTCTATTAGTTCAATTTTTTTAGTTCGGTTTTCTATAAAAAGCGCGTTTCTTATTTTTTTAAACTATTATTTCTTTCCTACTTTTTATTAATCTGCCAATTTGGGAAACTGGTAAATGAAAAAATGTGTAAAATCATTTTTGTTGCTTATTGAGGCAAACTATATCTATCATCAATTTTATGGCTAATATTATTAGTTTTTATGACCGACTAATTTTTTAACCGACTTCAAAAGGAGATTCTACTGTTTGTCTGGTATGTTTGTATGTATGTTTGTCCGCAATTTTCTCCATTTGGCTGAACCGTATTTCATGCGGTTTTCGGAAAAGATTTTAGTATAGTTACACGACTTAAAAAATTAGTTATGTTGGTCCGTTATTAGGTATCATGAATTTGGCTGAACCGATTTTAATGCGGTTTTCAAATTGGCCAAGGGGCCAAGAGTAAATTACAGAAAGTGACTATATTTTGCACAACATTTAGACCAAACCTTTCAAACAAACGGTGAGGAGCTATGATAACATAGTATATGATGTCACTTGCCATGATGACTTAGAAATACTACTAGTTACCCTAAAAGAAGTCAAAAATATGATTAAAAACTTGTTCAAAAAGAAATCGCCTAGATACGACCTTATCACTGGCGAACACCTTCAAAATCTCCCACGCAAAGCTATAATAAAACTTATAACCCTTATCAATGCCACATTCCGGCTAAAACATGTGCCTAGTATCTGGAAAGTTGAGCTCGAGCGGAAGTTATAATGATCATCAAACCAGGAAAATCTCAAGATGTATGATCATACAGACGAATATCACTTCTACCAATCATTTCAAAATTATTTGAAGAACTCTTTCTTAGACGTCTAAAAACAATTACCAATTCGGGTTCAGAAAAACATTTCACGATAGACCAAGTACATAGAATTACAAACGTTATAGAAAAAACCCTAGAAGACAAGAAAGTGTGTTCTACAGTGTTTCTGGATGTAGCACAGGCATTCGATAAAGTGTGGTATAGAAGACTTATAAATAAGTTAAGGGAAATGCTCCCAAAACAATTTGCAGATGTTTTACAATCCTACCTAACAGAGAGAATATTTAGGGTGAGAAATGGAGATGCTTACTCTGGTCTCAAATGAAAAAAAAACTGGAACACCACAGGGAAGTTTCCTTGGCCCTGTCTTGTACCTATTGAACGCTTGTGATATCCCAGAAATGAAACACAACGTTATTGCAACCGACGCAGATGAAACAGCCATCATGGCTAGAGATTTAAAAAGAAGCCGTAGAAAAGTACAAACTGCCGTCAACTTCATTACTGATGGACATAAAAATGACGAATTAAACTAAATGAGTCCAAATCGACTCGTATATACTTCAGAAATCAAATATCTAATTTTACACCGGTATACATTAACGGTCGCATAATACCCTATGAAAATACGGGTATGATGCTTGATTCAAAGCTTCGCTGCGTCAAAAAGAAACGCCAGGAGTTAGAACTACGCTACAAGAATGTGTATTCAGCTTTGGGGCTGTATAAAACGAAAGATTTCAAAACAAAGTACTTAGGAGTATATTAAACGCTCCCTGGTAACAAATGAGGATATCGGTCCACCGGGACTTAGGAGTGGACCTTGCTGCTAAGGTAAAAGGTTATATAAAAATACATCAACAGAGATTTCTTCAACATGTGAATTTTGAGGCTATCCAGCTTCTTGATACCACGGATATAGTAAGGAGACTGAAAAGGACTACGCCTTTGAGTTAGTATATTGAAATGAGTGTTACGTAGTGGAGTGTGAAGAGAAGAATAAAAGAACAAAAAGTCTTTGCATTATAATAGAGACCATATGAATAGTGCCGATGGACATATTCTTTACTCTGTAAGTTTTTAGCATATTAGTTAAATTTAAATTACTTACTTCACCTAGCCGCTACTTAAACTACTTAAATCTAGCCGCTAAGATTGCTATTGTTATGAGGTAACCATTCAGTTACACCATAATGAAAAAATAAAAAATAAACGGTCATAAAAAATTATAAAAAAATAGAACCGACTTCAAAAACCAAGAAAGGACTAAAAAGTGAATGATTTAAAAAACACACTTTTTAGCACAAATGTGTCGGCAAACTTTCCTCTGAATCGGTTGAGGATAACTGCTTCAAAATTCAGTTACAAGATTTGACCCGCACTAACATACTTACATACAGAGCAAGTTAAATAAAAGCTTGTAAAATAACTGAATTTCATATTTAGTTCAAAGGACAAAATCGCTCATAAGACTTTCCTGTTGAAGTCGGTGTCAAATCCATGGAGACGTCAACCCACTTGTATTGTCACTAGGGCAGAATTACGCGAGAGGACTTACCCTACATTTCTACCCAATAGTCGTACTACATATTTGGTTTGGCACCGACTTCAACAGGGAAGTCTTATGGGCGTATTCTTCTAAAGTCTTATGAGCATGTTCGTCTTTTAAAATAAATATGTAATTCAGTAATTTCCCACTTTTTAGTCCCTTCTTAATTTTTGAATTCGGTTCTATTTTTTTATAAAAATAATATTTACTTCGCCAACTAAAATAACAAATGATTCTGCCGATTATTAATATATTCACACATTTTTTATGTATGCCAGTATATTGGCATAAGCAGACAAGGTTCTTTTGATTAGAAGATCAGGATACGGTTTACCAGACGGTAGCCTGATCGCCTAATGAACGCTATTTCGGCCGAACTTTACGAGCTAGCTGCACGCTGGCGAGGCAGGGGACCTAAACAGTTGGTCTAGTATAGATTCAAATGTGTATTTCACATTTCAATCTGTGCGGGCACCACCAGTAAAGCAAATATCAGTATAATAATAATATTCTAGGACTATCTAGACTAGACCCAAAGTAAGCACAGCTTAACTGTCTTGCAAAGTGGATTATAGAATGTGGATAAACATACTTACATATATTTTTCTTGTAAATATATACATATTACACATAGCAACACCCAGTATTTGTTATTTTAGTTAAGTTTATTGTAATAAAAAAATCAAAATGACTCATTTTTATAGAGAACCCACGCTTGACCAATAAATTTGATATGCCAAATTTTTTTTTTAAATGGTTCCTGATACAGTTTGTTATATCTTCTATAGTCTCAAACTAAATCTCCTACTATCTGTATAATAGATATACTATAAAATAATAAAATACTAACAAAGCATGTTTCTTTTTTTAAAAAGGAAAAGTTTGAAATAAAATTATTGGAACGGATTCAATCGCGATTTATTTGGTGTTATTTTATTTATCTCAATGTGTTATATTCGTGTAAACTTCTGAAAATATAAGAGAAAAAGATGTTATTTTTAGAAAATGTATAACTTCATGCATACAAAGGTTTGCAGCAACTGGCCAGACTACCCCCACCAAACCTTATGCGCAGTCGTGATGCGCAGTAGATACATTTAATATTGTGAGACATTATTTTATTCTAGAAAATAATGCCACGAAAATGTCACTGTATCCATGTTGTATTATGACTGCCGCATCATCATCATCATCAAGCAAATGATCCCGAAAGGTGAACGTGGCATTACGAAATCCATATAAAAATTAATCGCGTAATTTGTTGCCTTTATTTATTTATATTTAATTTTTATTGTGTTCATAATAATAATTGTTCTGAAAAGCATTACAAAAGGAACACACAAAATGAAATCCAAAAAAATAATTAATTCCGTTAAGACCGCTACACCCCGGAGTAGATTTCAGTGCAAAATTGCAGATAGTTTAATTATAAGGCCTTGGAAACACATACAAGTGAAGTTATTTTCAGTTAAATCAATGGCACATTACATAGGTAGTTGATTGAATAGAGTACAATTGGTAGTGTATGAAAAATCTTCGAATCATTCATTCTAACGTCATGAAATATCCTTTATTACTCAAGTATAATTTTTATACTATTAAATTAGCAAATAACGACTCGATTCTTTTGATAGTAAACAATTACCGCACACCAAGCACAGACGTAAATCCAATATATATTAGATACAATATAGATTGATGTCTGTGATACCAAGGGTGTCTTTGCAGATAAGAATAGGAAGCCAAAATAAAATAGAATAATGGTAATACCGGGTACACACCAAGCAAACGAACGCAAATGAAACAGTATAAACAAGCAAGGGAGATTCATGATAGTTAGGGCACGCTCTCTCTATAAAATCAGAAAATAGTTTTTGGATTAGCCGTGCCCTTCCCAGTAAAAAAAAAAAATCGACGTACCCAAAACGGAGGAGAACAAACGCTAACGAATGTTCATGATGTGTATCATTACCGCACACTGACGAGGAGCCCCATGATTGCAGTTTGTAAGTTTTTAATCCTAATATACTTTGGCACGACAAGTTTGGCATAACTCTAAAAGCGTAGTCGTATGTAGTTTCGAACGCCGCTGTGGCGACACACGCTGTTGCGAATTATTTTTCCACTGCCTCACAGGTTCGAAAGAGCATGGACTCGAATAAAATAGTCGCGAAAGACGCTGTTTCGAAAAACATTGTTACGATTAGAGTGCCTATTAGAGTGACTAGTGGTTCCGGCGCTTCTGGGTTAGGTTAGGTTAGAACTATGACCCCAACAGAGAGCGAGCCGAGCGAGCGTAGCGAGCGTGCCGCGGCAGCAGCCGGCGAAGCGCCGGAACTACTAGTCCGGAAAGTTGGATTTCGATAACGTGACTATATTTGAGCATATGAGGCAGTGAAAATGTTTTTCGAAACAGCGTCTTTCGCGACTATTTCATTCGAGTCCATGAGCTTTCGAACCTGTGAGGCAGTGGAAAAATAATTCGCAACAGCGTGCGTCGCAAGTACGGCATTCGAAACTACATATGTATCCCCTCTAAAAGACACACCTAATAATAATTTGACATATTGATTTTATATCATACTATTTAAATACGCATTACTAACAGTTGGGTTATATTTTATCGGGTAAAATTATGACTTACATACGTAATGCCTATCAAATTTATCTCGAAGTAATTACTTTACGTAAAGATCATTAGCCAAGGGAAAACTCTATAAATTATGACACGTGCCGTAATGATAATGAATGTATGTCGTTTGTTTTTGTCGTCAAGTCCAAATTAGATTTAATAAATATTGTAGGACAAAGTACACAACGCCATCTAGACCCAAACTAAGCAGAGCTTGTCATATCGGTTCTAGAATGCGGATAAACTTACTTATATACTTTTTTGTAAATAAATACATATAATACATAGAGACATCCAGATCAATGCAATTATACATATTTGCACTGAGCGGAATTCGAACCCGCGACCTCTAGCTTGGCAGTCGAACGCACTACCACTACACCACAGAGGTCGTAAAATTATTTGGTCAGTAGTAAGCCATCGTTCACTCGGTATGTGCTGGCATTATAAGAAATGATATATATTGTATCTCATTACTGTCTACTCATCCAAAATACAATTATTTTTTTATTATTCATATCTGTTTCCAATATTTACTTCGATAACAAAATAATTCATGAGTCTAGACATTACTATCATACAATATTTATGTGCACCAGTAGTTTGACATACTTAAGCTGATATGGTTTTAGTAATACAAACAGAATTCGCGGTGTACTAGATGGTATCCTGAAAGTTCACCGAATAAGTATTCATCCGAACGCCACAAACTAGCTGCGAGCTTGTGAGGCATAGGATCTGAACAGTTGGTATAATTTAGAGCAGAATATTTTACATTTCACTGCGTGTGTGCATCCAGACTTTGCTTTTTTTTTCACCCATCAACATTAACACCAGTTGAGTTAAGCTATGGTATGGTAAATGTCGTTAGTAACACAATTATTATAAGCTTTAAGCACATATTGTATATGTAACTGATTTATACATTTTTAATGTTCAGAATCGTTCATTTAACATAACCCAAGTATTTTTTTATATATATATCCAATGTACAGACATGACTAATTTACAATTTGATAATAGTATAGATTCACCTCTACTAACTTCATGTAAGTATACAAAGGTTTGCCACAACTGGCTAGACTACCCCCAATCAAACCTTATGCGCACTTGTCATGCGCAGAAGACACAGTACTTACGTAGTAACTATTTAGTAATCTGTGACAGTACACAGTACATCTGATTGCAAAATACCGCAAATACAGAAGTGAAGCTCATATTTATAGGTGCTTAGTGCTTCTATAGAAAATTAGGCGCGCGATGAAGGAAGTATCACCTATAGAAAAGGTACTTCATTTGGATAATTTTTTAGTTTATTTGCTACTGCATCTAGTGCGCCAAATGAATTTGCTTATTGAACTTAAATCTTAAACTAGCCTGCGCCAGAGCCTCGGCTGTTAATCAGTAGGTGTACCGGCGAGATAAAATACAATAAATAAATAAATAAATATAGTAGGACAAAGTACACAACGCCATCTAGACCCAAACTAAGCAAAGCTTGTCATATGGGTTCTAGAATGCGGATAAACATACTTAAATACATTTTTTTTTGTAAATAAATACATATTATACATAGAAACACCCAGACCAATGCAAATTTACATATTTTCACTGAGCGGGAATCGAACCTGCGACCTCTGGCTTCGCAGTTCTACGCACTACCGCTACGCCACAGGGGTCGCCATACATACATTAATAAACTTCTGTTATGGCATCTGTACTGTTTTAACTTTTAAACGTTCACGTTCCATTAAAAAAAATTGAATTTATTTTCAGTGGTTGTTTATGTTGAATTCGATAATCCGGAGTTACTAAGACAACATGTTGATGTTTATCTCCCAAACTGTCTTTTTGGCACGAGATCTGGCGAATCTTGTTTTTTTTTACAAAATACTGTTAGGTCATTGAACTTTTGACGTCTCAATTATTAATCATAATCATAATCATAATCATCGTTTATTTGTGGAACATAGGTTATTTACAGATCGTATAATAATGTTAGAATGTCCTCTATATTCTACCACATTGTGTGATGTACAAATATTTTAATTTAATTCTATGTCAATTCATGCAATGTCAACGAAATAGTAGTATCAAAGATGTCAAACAATTAAATAAGTTATGTCAATGACAGCAGTAAAAACAAAATAAAAAGAAAATTAAAAAGAAAATTAAGTCAGAAATTAAAACATTCTAAAAAATTATAATAAATTAATTGTCCTTGTCACTGAGATAATCATCAATTGAGTAGTATGCTTTATCGAGCAAGAATGTTTGTACTTCTTTTTTAAACATTTGCAAGTTTTCGGTAGATTTTATGGCTTTAGGTAGTTTGTTGTAGATCTTAGGTGCCATCACAAATATACTTTTATGTAGTAGGGCCGTTTTGGCTGGCACGAGGCATAACTTGTCGGATCTACGACTGCTGGTTATAACTGAGAATTTCTCCCAGTTCAGCTTGACAAACATAACTGTTTCAAGGATATACAAACATGGCATCGTCAGTATCCTCAGACTAATGAAGTATGGTTTACATGTTTCAGTGGTTTTAATCTTGCATATGGCTCTAATGCATCGTTTTTGTGCTTTGAATACTAGATCATTACATTATATATCGTTGCATTACCCCAAAACATGATTCCATACCTCAAGGTGGAAGCGACTAATCCAAAATATGCTGTTAGCACTGCGTCTTTGTTTACAGTTTTGCCTAACATGTAAAGCGCGTATGCATGCTGATGTACTTTATTGGTCACCATTTCAATCTGTGCGTTCCATTGTAGAGTGCTTTCAATTTGTAGGCCCAAAAATCTTGTTACTTTAATGTCATTCACTTTTATATCGTTATATTTTATATCTAAATTTGTCCTGTTTACTCTTTGACTAAAATCCATTATATTAGTTTTATTCAAGTTAATTTTAAGATTGTTTGTCTCCAACCAATCAATCAGAGAAGCAATATTTTTATTGATTAATGAATTATTGGTATCAGAAATGTCACTATCGAATACGACCGTACTGTCGTCGGCGTACAAAATCATTGGAAATGATGTGGCCAATGGGAAATCATTAATATAAATGATAAACAAAAGTGGTCCAAGTATACTTCCCTGTGGCACTCCGTAGCTTATTGTTCTAGCGTCCGACTTGTAGGAAATCTCAGTCATGGTATTACATATTTTATTTATTACCGTAATTTGTTGACGGTTTATGAGGTACGATTTTAGTAGATTGGACAAATTTCCTCGAATACCGTACGCATTTAATTTCTCAATTAAAATTTTATGGTCCACATAATCGAATGCTTTTGTCATTTCCATATATAATGCTTGAACTGGCTGTCTTTTATCCATTCTAAAGATAATTGTGTTTAAAAAGTCATATATGGCTACATTTATAGATTTATTTTTACGAAATCCTTTTTGTTTGTCTGTAAACAAATTACTCTTTTCAAAGTAGTTGCTGAGACTATTATGAATAACTTTTCGAATATCTTAGAAAATACTGGCACCAGAGATATTGGCCTATAGGAAGTCATATTTTCTTTATTATCTTTTTTGTAAAGAGGTTTAATTATTGAGAGCTTCAATTTATCCGGAAAAATACCGTGTGCAATACAGTTGTTGACAAGATTGCTTAGTACGGGAGCAATGATTCCAGAAACACTTTTCACAATCTTGGTACTAATGCCGTCATATCCTGTACTGGCTGTGTTTTTTAGTTTCATAATTATTTGATGTATCTCTTGTGGTATTGTAGGCTGCATGAACATTGATGATATAGTATTTGGAAGGCAAGATTTACGGCTATTTATGGTGGTAGAAGGAGTTACTATGTCTGCATAAAAATTATTAAAAGCTTGCGCAATCGCGGTTGGATTGGTCAAAATATTTTGGTCAGTTGATTTGATACGTTCAATGCTGTCGTTTGGGAAATTCATTTTGTTTCTATTTATTATTTGCCAGGTGGCTTTACATTTGTTTTGTGCAAGATGTAAGGAGTTAGTATTTCGTGACCGTTGTGTATATTGTATTATCTTTTTAAGTCTGTTAGATAATGCTTTAAAGTTGCTTTTATTTTCTTTAGTCGGATGTTGTCTATATTTCCAAAGTAATTGACGCTTTCTCTTACAACAAGTTCTAATACCACGAGTTATCCATTTGGATTTTACTTTGACTGATTTTTTTACTCTGACATTTGGAAAACACAGATTATAGAATAATGAGAATGTTTCGTGGAATAAGTTAAAAGCAATATTTGGATCTGTCTCCTCACATACATCAGTAAATTTGAGGCATTTCAAGCACTCAATAAATTTTTCCATATTTTCTTTGCAAAAGTCACGTCGATATACAAACCAGTGGTCATATCTACAAGTTTTGGTTACGCGACATTGTAATAGCTGAGCTGTGTGGTCTGAAACAGCCAGCTCCAAAACCGTACTTTTACTTCCACATATGTTATGTAAGATGTTGTCAATACACTTGCCGCTGGATGACCGTGTTGGTGTATTTATAGCACATTTTAAATTAAATCCGTCTAATAACTGTATAAATTGACGTGAAAACGTAGTTTTTTTCAATATGTCAACGTTAAAATCTCCGCAGACGATGACTTTTTTATTTTTATTAAATGAAATCAAATTTAGTATGTTGTCGAAACTATTTAGAAAAATATCAAACTTATTTCTAGCGTCTCTATTTTGATAATATTTACGCCATCGCGTCGTTTAAAAATTCGAATGCCTTTGAAAGAGCAATTCTTGTATATAGGTATTTATCTGTATATATCTGAATCTCGGAAAAGGCTCCAACGATTTTCATTAAATTTTGCATACAGGGGTTTTCGGTCGCGGAAAATTGATCTGGCTAAGTTTCTTTTTAAAGCACACTACTTTTTTGACAAATTGGAAAACTAAAACACTCAATATTTCAGAACATATCCGCCATCTAGACTTAAACTGTGCAAAGCTTGTAATATGGGTTCCACAATGCAGATGAACAAACTTGTATTTTTTTTTTGTAAATACATGTTATACATAGAAACACCTAGCCCATTGTAAATATAAATATTCGCGCATACAAATATTTGCACTGAGCGGGAGTCTAGCCCGCGACCTCTACGCCACATAAGTCGTCAATTTAGATCAGTGAGGCTGGTTTTCTAGTGGTTGCTATTCATTTAAAATGGCTTCAAATAAGATATTACTTTCATAAACAGCATAAGGCGCCGGACAAACAGAACGGGCGTGAGTCGCGAGCTCGGCACCCTTTCAGTGAGTTTCATACAAAATGTACAGAAGCGTCGCGACACAGAACAAACAGATAAGACGGGGCACAGGCGACACGGGCACGACGCTTTCGACGACTGCATCCTATCCTGAACATACAGAAGAGACGAGACGCTGGCAAGATGTAATCGCCTCGTGGGGTGAGCGAAGGGGTTGAGGCACGCGGGGAGAGGGTTACTTTGAACACGTGACACCCGCGCGCCCGCGCAGCAAAGCAAAATGTGAGAAACGTCTTTGCGCCATGTCTGCACCCCGTCTCTTTGTTATACTTTATCAGCGGACACGTCTGCAACGCGTCTGAGGCGTGCCCGCGTCTCACGCCCGTTCTGTGTGTCCAGCGCCTAAATGTCCCAATTAGTAGCAGATAATAACAACATAACCCAGAATCATTTTACTGGCACTCTTCCTGTCATGTAGGTACCCAACGTCCCAAAGCTAATTAACTCTAGGACGTCTTTCTTCCAATTAAATATAGTAAAACAACTAGCGGGTCCGTACGTATGGAAACCTTTTGTCGTGGCAAATCGCTACCTATTTTCTGAAATATAAAGCATTCTCTATTCTTCTTCAGGATAAACTATATACATACTAAACTTTAACAAACTCGGTTCAGAGGTTTACTGTGGAAAGGTAATAGACACACGCAGAGACAAAATGGTACAATTATTGATTCCAGTATTTACCAATAATTTTACCTATAACCCTATATACTTTCCTATAACCTTTGTGCAAGTGCTGCAGTTGACAAAATTTCCTCGGGTAAACGGTACGGTAGAGTATAAAATATGAACAAATAAATATCAATTTTTAATTTTTCGAAGATCGCATTGGTCTTTTAAAATATTACCTACACCGGTTGAAGACCTTTTTATATGTAAATGAAGTTGAATGGAATAAAGAATCAAATCGCGCATTCTAAAATAATAAAGTGTGTAGGCGTTCGAAATGGACAAAGAGGTTAAAAGCCATTGAAAGTATAGAAGCGGAGACCTGAATTTTAACACAAAATATTTTATTAAAATTTAAAAATTCGAAGAGTTGTATGTACTGAAAACACAGTTTCTCATGAATCGATGTACTTAATAACATTAATTATTCAACGTATATATACATTACTGAATTGATTTTCTTCAATCATAAATAGGAAATTACTGAAAAGGAGGAACCTCTATCATAGTCAGCAAATTAATTAGAGTGAGAGAAAAATCATGTTGTGTTTATAATTCATACTTTTGGGACCTCCATACATTTACTGTGGCAAAAGTACAAAATTGTGAACACATGAATTTTTATTTAACTTCTTCTTTCTAAACTTCTTTGTTTCTTATTTCAAATCAGTTTAAAGTATTGCAATATTTAAAAATTACGTATACGTCTGGAACGTCACACTTCACGTTTCCACCCTATATACAGATATCATACAGAAAAAATGAGAACTACCTATTTTAGTACCTACTCTATCTATAAGAGAGAATAATTAATTATATGTGTGTGTATAAACACCAAATAAATATTCGTAGAGTTGAAATAAATTGTGTGTACCCATTCGTCATCCTTTATTGATACCAAAACTGCCGTATCTAGTGCAGTTGTGTTAAAGAAATGGGTTCCATTTCTAATGTTTGCAGGTTGACCTTTTGGGGCCTCCCACGTGGCTGTTGCGGCACATGTAAGCGATGTGAAAGGGAACAACTAAATAAGGATAGGAAACGGGACCTATTCCTTGTTATTAATAATTTGGTAAAAGAATAATCTAAACAATGTTTAAAAATGATTGTAAAGTCATTCATTGTTTCCGTAATTCGCAAGAACCGTAAGGCTCCGGCGGCGGCGTCGCCCCGAGACGTATATAATATATATCGGAGAATTTCGAATATTTGGGACGTTTCTAGGTAGCTCAGTTGGTCTGAGCATTCCCCCTGTAAGGGACAAGTTTCAAGGTTCAAGTCCCATCCTAGATGTTCTCTTTTTCCGATCTAAATCTATAGAATAATCAGCTTATTTCAGGAGATATCTTTGATGTGAACCAGGGGTTGAGACGCGGGCAAGCCTCTCCTCTCGGGGTTGGGAGGTTAAATCAAGAGAGAGAGAAGGAGAGCGGGCTTCTGGCTTCAAAATGCAAGCTTTCTATGCAACCGGGACTACTTTAGTGATGATAAACTTTTTCCACAAGAAACGGCATTTGTCAAAACTGTTCTATAATCTTTACATTCCAACTCTTAGTAGTCTAAGTGAATGACGCATGCACTCGCATCGTTATACAACAAATACATTAGAATTGTAAACTTTGAAACACATTAATAGTTAATATTGCCGCACTGGATTCTAGGAATGGAGAAGCCATCGCATTTTCATTTGCCGCTTTGATCTAGTAGTCAACATGTACCTATGTAATGAGTTTGCATTTAAAAATTTTGTAATATCGATGCAACAATAAGTAAGTAAGCAACAAAAGTCCTAATTGTAGTCTTATTGAAAAAGTTATCCTATTTAAAATACTCGTAGATTAATTTATTTTTCAGTATTTCGTCTTGTAATATTTAGATAGAAAGCCCCTCAGAACTATATGATTTTAAGTTTTGCAGACTGCAGAGACTTTTTTTTTCTTAACTTTCTATAAGAGCATAGGACTTCCCTATTAAGAAAAATAGATCCATTCCATTACAATGTGTAATATTATGTTACAAATCAAATCAAATAAAGCAATGGTTATTTTTTTACTTTGGTAAAAATAAGCAAGTGTTTATTTATAATTATGCATGAATTTGTCTATTTGCATTTGTCTGGGTGATTTTATGTGTTATATAAATGCATATATTTCTTTAAAAAAATGTAATTATACAAGAATGTTTATACGCATTCTAGAACCCACATTAGTTTGGGCCTAGATGGCGTTGTGTATGTGCTAAAATATTATTACTATTTCAACATGTATGTACATGGGATTTTTTTTTATAATAAACAGCTTAGGTCGCCGCCAGCAGTGATCTAATATTATATTGTAGCCGCGTAGCAAACAAAAGTAGGTAGGTATAAAATAATGTTTATAAGCATTCTAGAACCCACATCACAGCCTATGCTTCGTTTGGATCTAGAGCGCTGTGTCATATATCCTAAAATATTATTACTACTACTACTATTTCAACATTTACTTGGGAAAACTTATTATATTAAACAGCCACGGTCTTATTACAAAAAACGGAATAAAGTCTGGCTTTATCCCGAACTATAAAGTCTAGGCTTAATCTCAAGACCATGGTTTAAACTTCTTCTTATTACAAAAACTGAATAAACCGTAGACTACTTAGACCATGATTTAAACCTTGGCTGCAATAACAACCACAGATAACTACAAGTATTGTTCGTTTATTATGACACCATTAGATCGCAACGTTCCATATCCTCCGAAAGCAAAAGTTTTCTGAAGTCATTGATAAATAAGTAATATTTACTAAGATTGGAGAAAAATATATTTACAACATATATTTTCATTAAATTCAACTTCATGAATAATAGTTATTCTTTATTTAGTTATAAAATATCACTATCATGCCTTTATTTAGCAATCATTGTTTTAAAATATTGGGAGATCTATGGATGTTAAACGGAACGAAGTTTTTCCGCGTTGTTCGAAACGAATTACGAAACTTTATACCTACTGTAAGTTGTATGTTTGCATAGTAAAGTTAATTATAAAATAGAACAACAAAGAAAAGGAGATACCGGGTATCCCCGAGGATCCTGAGCAATTCATCTAATTTAATTAAATCAACAACTCTAATAGCAAAACGTTTGGAAAATCTATACTTCTGCCTAAAAGCTGCCTCAGATAGTTCCACAAAGGGGTTCACTCTAATACGATGTCTGTTAGGTAAGCGTGGTATGTCCAATATCTTCGACATCCATTTCATCAACTGCGTTAATATCCATTACGAAAATATGTACGAATAATAACAACCTAAATAATAGAATTCTTAAATGACAACTTTGACGTATGTGATTATTGTGATTACACTTTAAACCAACGTTAAACTAGGGGTCACGCAGGTTTATCTATAGACCAAAGATAATCTATGGTTTACTCCTAAAACGCTTTTTGTAATATGACTTTATTTAGACCAAGGTCTAAAGACGGTTTAAACCTAGTTTTACAATTAGACCGTGTTTTGTAATAAGACCGCCAGAGATTAAGTCGGCGCCACCAGTGGTCTAATATTCTACCGTAGCCGCGTAGGAAATGGAACCGTGCCAGCGATAACTTCGTTAGGTAGGTACTTCTTATGGGTTTAATTTTGGTTTGATCACATACCTACCTTGATGTGCAAGTAATAAAAATAGAATGAATAACGAAAGATACGTGTTCTGAACGATGTATTGACGTGGTGTGCCATAAGCACTTGTAGCGTTTATAAATCATTAGTGTTTATTTCGATACACATATTATGCAGATAAATAACCATTTAAAAGCTCTGAGTGCAGTGAGATTCTTGCACATTAGTGTGTGTTTATATTATTTAATGTTGAGTTTTACTTATTGTCTACTAGTTGTTGATCGCGGATTCACTCGCGTGGAATTCTAATCCCGTTACCGATACCCATGGGACAATTCCACCATACATCATTTTGTTATATTTCAAAGCAAAGGCAGCGTTTTCGTTGAAAGCTCCCGTACGGCTCAGAGACCTAAATTCAGAGACCTAATTTTGTGACACCTTATATACTAAAACCTTCCTAGAGAACCACTCTATCCATTATAGGTCCAGTAATTTTGGGGTGTGTGTTGGGTAACCTCCTCGAGTGTCGCTTCGATTCCGATCCCGCTGCAGTCCGGGGGGAACGGAATCGGAGCGGCCGGTACACCCTGGGCGGCGGTCAATGGCTTCCCCTTCACCCCTTCATAGGGTTGGCATTGATCGTCGGCCAATACCCAACGTGGCGGGAACACATCGCTCTCCGTACTCCTCTGCTTTCAGAGGAGACAGGATGAGCGATGCTGTTAGTGGTGAGATGGCCCAGGGTCAGCCGGGGTGCGAGGGATATGCTCTATGGGTAACCTTACACCCCGGCGTCTGAAGACCCGAGACGGCGTGCGGTTTTAGTCGGTGCAAGCCCGACATAACCGCCCCCGCTGGCAGGCGGGGGGGTATCCGAAGGGATTTCCGCACGATAATAAAAAAAAAAAAAAAAAAAAAAGGTCCAGTAATTTTTGAGTTTATAGTGGACAAAAAGACGCGGCGGAGGAATTTGTTTTATAATATGTAGTGATGTAAGAACACATATCAGTGTGTTCGTACGCCAATCTCCAAAACCGCCCAACCGATTTCAATGAAATTCTGTGAATGCAATGCAATCCTGTGAATGCAATGCAATTGCTAGCTGAAACCAACTCGGTTGGTACGAACTTGCTGGATAAAATAATTTTGAACTCAATAGGTAGTGCTGTTTTTGAGATTTTTCATTGGAAGGTGGTCACACAGTAACACACTATTACAACTACACACTTTTCTCTCTTACACAGGTAAGGTACGGCTGTCGTAAGGCTTGAAAAGCGGTTGAAAAGCTTTAGGGTGAAACAACAACTGCGGTTGATAGGAAAATTCTTGTGCTGCAAATTGTTCATGATATTGTTTACGACCTTTTCTCTATGGAAAATTTATATAAGTTGCACCCAATTTTGTAGTCACCTCTATTTTGCATAATGTACACGTGCTAGAAATTGTTAGGATATTGTTTGAATTTTGTGGAATTGACGTTACAGATTGAGCTTGGATATGCACATTTATTTAGCACTTCATAAAATATGAGTTTGAAATTCAAAACATGTTTGCGCTTCCTGCATTTGAGATATATGCAGATACAAGGATACATTATGTCGTAAACTCGATTTGCTCTGCTCTTGGCTATAGAACATATTTGTATTATATATGTGACAGCTGAGATATATTTTGGTATAAATATGTTTCCTGGTTTACTAATATTGATAAATTGAATCTAAAATTTTTAAAAATTGCGTCGAATCTTTAAGAAGAGATTTAAAGAAGGGAGATATTAATATGTTTATATAAACAACTATAGGTATATACATGAAAAGGATGACATGCTAAGCAGTGCACACAACTTTCGCTTAAATTAGATATGATATTAATGGGCTATGATATAGATATTCATTTTAGACGTTGTCAACACAATGATATATCTAATTATATTTTTAAAAATCAGATTCACTAAAGTTGCCTGTAAATACTGGCCCACCATGCGCCATTATTGTCCACAGAGAGTCTTTAAATGTACCTACTACGATAAGTTTACGTCCCTAGACAGAGACAAGACAAGACAGATCTTACGACAAGCAGTATTTTTGGTGTAGGTACAGATAAACCAAAATATAATTCTACTTTTATGGATAAAATAAACATTCATATTATTTAAATATCATAAATAAAAATACGATGCCTAAAAAGATAAATGGATAAAGTAGGTCATTACGCCGCTATAAATAATTAAAAAAAACAACTCAATTAAAACTGAAACTAAAATAAATAATAAAACTGTTATTGTTATAGCACAGGTTTAAACCTTCGTGGTTTCTGTGTTGCTATTACTATACCTATATTAATTTAATGTTTTGCTTTTGATAATAAATACTTAAGTACATTAAAAAATTAAAAAAGATTTAATTTATAATCTGTCTGATAATGACACGTACAGAAACGTTTCTCTCGTAATCCGGTCAATAATAAAGAGTTCAGGTAGGCATCCGGCATAATGGCGACCCTCCTCTGACGAATATCATTATCGATTTAAGCTAAATTTAGTTTATCAGAACTGCTAAAAGTATAAGAGTACGCAACAAATACATTAACGTAGTAAAATGTTCGTAGATAAAACCACTTTAGGCTCTAGTAGAGTAATACTGAATTTGTTTAAGGCGTAATCAAGTTTAGTTCCTGGATAATATTACGAGAAGGGCTAAAATTTATCGGCTTTCTATTAAGTCACATACAATATTTGCGAGAATTAGCAAAGTTTACTTGTTGAGAAGTTGACCTTAAAATCGAGGAGTCCCGGTTTCGAATTCTGGCCATTACACTACCGAGCTTAGTTAGAAGGGTTAGGAGGAATACTAGTCATTTCAAATCTATTAAAAATATCTATTTTGTGTTATGCACTGATTGGCATGGGTGGGTTACTTTACACATAGCAGTAGCTGTATAGAACTGTATAGAAGCATCCACGCCGCATTCTAACAAAAACACACAACACAGCCTTCATGGCTGTCTAAACTAGTGCCACTACATCTGTTCACATAATCTTCGCCCTACGTACGGGAAATTGTATATTTCACTTTTTACCTGACAACGAACCCACGAACGATGCAACTGGACCGAAGTCTTACCTGTAACAAATAAGAAATATATGAAATAAACAATAATTATGTAAAAATATTATCAATAAATAAATATATAACCAGTTACTTTGTTTACCTACTTGGTACACGAGCCTAACTCGCGGCAGTCCTGGCTGAGTGAAAAGACAAGGAAAATAAAGACAATTTCAAGGCAAACTGGGGCAAAAAAGGTACGTGGAGCGCTTATAGATCATAATAAATTGATGAGAGATTTACAGCCTGCAAGTAGACTTTACTAAAATATTAGAATTCATATGAAATATATGCTTTTTTTAGCAAAGTAAAGTATAAATTAAGTGCAGCGGTGTATGAAGCTCGCTCAAAGTCTAACCATTAATGAAAAAGAAGCCTTTTGTTATAGTATAAAAAATGTTTGTCCGTAATATTGACTCAATATAACTACGTCGCAACAGTACTTATATACTTTTTTAAAATTTACCTATTTCTCCACCTAAGGAATCGATTTTATCTGGCACACTATGTTTTTCAGCTGTTCTGTGAATATAACTTTTAAAAAGCATAGAATGGATATAGTATCGTACTGTTCATTTGTTGAAAAGTCTGAAAATCGATATCCACTCTATAATAACCTGTCTGTTAACTGAATTTTCTCGGTACATTACGCTCGAGTGAATTTATTGTGGGTGGGTTTACCTGATTCCACCTCATCACATCGAGTTACAGATGTTACTCCTGTTTTACGATCGATAATGGTCCTTTGGTTACCGTTTATTATAAGGATTTTATGGAAAAAATAATGTAACAATACGTTATATTAAGAAGCGAAAGAGAAAGAGAAGAGAAGAAGAGAGAAGTAGTTATTAACTTAAATCTAATTACATATAAACTACTGACGGGAACACGTCAGTTTCTTTAACAGGGCTGTTATGTTTTTAACGTTTTAATTATTATTCTCAGCAGGTAATATTTCAGTTGTTTTTTGTTTTTTTGTTTGTTGCTTTTTTAAGTATATTTTGTATCACTTGTGAGGTGAATATAGGTGACTTGACTGACTCAACGCAAGTCGCCCCCTAGTGCATTACATGGCCATATATTATCCGGCACTTTAATGTAATAATCAACTTGAATTTGGTATTCTTTATATGAATGTTATATAAATTACTATAAGTAAAAATAAAGAGATAAAAAATCATTTTACATCAAAGGGCATGCTTGCAGCTTTCAAGTTGATGAATGTACTTAGCGATATTTGATGTGAACACAAAGGAGATTAAGGTCGTAATGATACTTATATTGTAAACAGAAAGTGAATTTATACAGTACTTCTTTCAGAATAGAATTCGATAGCCAAGTTTTTTTAAAGTGAAGCGAATTTTTTTTGTCGCATAGGAATAAAATTTGGTATAAATTATCCTTTTGCAGAGCGAATTTCCGCAACGATATCCGCTCTGAAGTTTTGCAATCTTTGTTCAATTAAAGTTTAGCAGCGTTAGCAAATTTTACTCAACTTACTTCATTGAGTAAAGCGTGAGAACCCAGAACATAACTGAAGTAATAGTTCTTAAAAGTTAGAAACAGTTGAAGCACAAATCAATGGAAGAAAAAGTTCAGAAACTTCCAGCGGAGCTCAGCGACGAAACGTGACATTTTAGAGCTCGGAGCGGCCAAGGATTACGTGCCTCTCACGGCAGAATGAACTATACAATATGTTCGTAGATATATTCGTGATATCGAATTGAATAGTTCGGTAACAATAAGGGATGCCATGCCATCCATACTAATATTATAAATGCGAAAGTAACTTTTCACGTTCACTAAACTGAACTTGTTACAAATAGGCATGGACATAGCTTATACACCTGTTGAATGGCGGACGAAGTTCTAACCCAGGCTTTCCTCTCGGGTTTATGAAGACAAACGGCAGTCACTTCTGTCCAAGGCAAAATAAACCAGATAAGGAAGTGGTATCACTTACTAATATAAATATAAAGCGGACCGCGGGCACCAAAATGCCAGCAGCCAGAAATTGTTTTGAAATCGGTTAAATCAAAGTCAAAAATCATTTACTCTGTATAGACCATTATAACGGCACTTATATAAAATAACACTTATAAACTTACACAACACTTATAAAAATAGACTAATGTTTAGCAATTGGACAACCGGTTCGAAGCGCGGCCCTGTCCTGAGAAGACTCCGGCAAGTCACTCAGTGGGCTGTTTTTTTTTGGTCTAGTTCCATACATTTTTACTTAATCTTATTAAAATATTTTATATGAATAGCATAGTGAAAGAACAAACAATTCATATCCAAGCTTCTTTGTTGTCTAAATATTCTTGAATTTTATAATAGCTTTTTGGCAAAGTTTAGTTTTAATTTGACTTATAAATTTATGAAGAGGTAAATCCTTCATTTCCATAGGGAGCTTGTTGTAGAAGCGTGTAAAGTTTCCCTGGAAGGAATTACTGATCTTGTGGAGTCGATTACTGTCGAATACTTACCATTTTACCTACGAAAACTGGTTTACATAAATATTGTCTAGTTGTCTTCAATTTTATTCGAAGTTTAAAATTACATTCATTTAAGTACCCACCCGAAAATCGCCTGTACCCATTTGTTCTTGCTTTAATTTTGCAACTCATTCCGTAATACAATTTGAAGCCGCAAAAACTACTTATCTCATTCGTATACGACGACACCCGTCTACATTCTTCGCTCCAATTGGAATTTAGATTAGGTAGCTTCCGAAATCCTTTTGAAACATGAAAATAAATGCTGGAAATACAGAACACTGTTTTTTACCGGCTTATTCCGCATTCGCCCTAAGAATTTCACCTCGAATACAAAATTCTTTATACGCCCTTTACTTTATACCTTTAATTCCTTTTTCGCCTCCAAAATTTAAAATTCCAGGGAGTGTAATCCGTCTGATATTTGAAAACTGGAAATGTTGTATCGAATTTTGAAAATTACATTTTAATTTCCGTTATGATTGAGTAGCGGTGACTATGCGTTATTTTTTCTGTGCTATAAGAGCTTAACGTAAACACGTGTATTGGGTTGAATATGATCATAAACAGATTAAACGATTCATGGCTGTCATAAATCTAGTTGGTTTAAAAAAAAAAATATTGTTTAAATAATTTCCTAATCGAATGTTCGTCTATTAACTTCGAAATACCTTTTTGGAAGTAGGATTAGGCAGTTCATGTACAATATGAATTATTCTTGCGATAAATTTTAATTGCCCATGACTATTCCTATGTGTGTAATTTCAGTATCACTCAAATGGTTGACTGTTATGGGGTCATAACAGTCAACCACGAAGCAATAATATTAGGCGTGAGTTGAAAAGCATTTCCATAAATATTTGTGTACCTACCCAATAACCATAAAATAAGGAAGTAAAACGTACACTTGTGTCATTATTATGAAATATAGCCACTTCAGATATATTCAGATATTTAATATTAGCTATCAAGTTATTTGAACACAAGTGTCATCAAAATTTACTAGAATCTGCACCCCGCGGTTTCTCATCACGATTTATTGCTATCCCGAAAACAATAACAATAATCACTATTTATTGTTTTCGGGATAAAAGGTAGTATTTTCTACGTGGAAGCCCACATGGATGCCATCTCTCCGGGGCTAACGTCAGATAGCTACGGCGAAAGTGAACCAACTGTACGGGATGCAGGTAAACGTGGAGTGTTTTCTAGGTTCGTGTGAATAAGAAGACTTTTGGATTCGTAAGCAATGCGTAAAAAATACCTGAGCGTAAACTATGTGGACGTGTTACTTCGGGCTACTAACTTATGCGACTGTCGCGCCATCCACGGTGCATTCAATCTAAAATGTGTGACGTAGTGTGCGAGCAGGTAATTCAGTATCTTTATTATAAAAAATCAGGTATATAGGTACATACAACATTAAGGTGGGTAGGCACATCTTTATAGTAAGTTTGGCCACACAATCAATTAATCTCTACTGTGGTTACAATAAGGTTGAATACTGAATTTTTTTTTATGTACTAATAATATTTTTATTTCGTAGGTTCACGAGGTACGTCGTCTACAAAAAAAAAAGGTACGTCGTCTACACCAACTAAAACCGCATAGTCTATTACTGGGAACCTGGGCCTCGATTCTGCTAATTTATTTCAAAGTAAACCACTGTCATTCTACTGTTACTCTAAAAATGCCATTTAATTCCCAAATCGAAAAGAGCTTTTGACCGCCTGGTAGCGGGTGGCCGTACCGCCCCCTATTTCATAAAGGCGCAGGATAAAAGGACGCCTATTTAATGATAATTTGATTTTGATATCAAAGATGAGGCACAGAACAACTTTATCTTCTTTACTTTATCTATAAACACAAGAAAGTGTGGTGTACTCTGTATATAGAGTCAGACAATTCTATTTTAGCGTCTGACTACTTTATCAACCTACAGAATTACCTATAATAATGACGCAAACCTATGCCACTCGTTGACTTAGACCAATAAACAAGTCGGTCCAATTTATTTTTCTGAACTGATTTCGCAAAAGCGCGGGCGTTGATTTACATTTTGAGCACAAAGGATGAAACATGTTATAACATTGTTTACTCGTTATTTACTGAATGTAAGGAAATGAATCATTACCTATCAAACAATGGTGCCCTATGGTTCACTTCATTGCAAATAATATGTTTTACCGCAAAATGAGTAATTCTGAGATAAGGGTTACGGACTCATTCATTCATAAATATTTAACATACATATTAATTTTACTGTTCAACTATTAAAAAACTCAAGTTCAGAGTTCACACACAACTACCTTTTTTTTTTTTTTTTTTATCGTGCGGAAATCCCTTCGGATACCCCCCCGCCGGCCAGCGGGGGACCCACGTTTTGTTTCTTCAAAGAATACCTATCCAGTAGTTAACGAAATTATTGGTACCGAGAATTGGTATGGAGCTTAGCTAATTTGCTTGTATTCAAGTAGAGATTCGAGTAGTAGATTCAAGCTGGTATCGGTAGTGCTACAGCCGAAATGCAAACCCGCGAACTCTCAGTCCTTTCAGCTACGCAGTCAACGATAAAAGTAGCTTGATAAAATTATTCATTAATCCCCTTAGCTATTAAACCTTTCATAAAATAAGAATCAATCAATCAATTAGCCTATTGCAGTCCACTGCTGGACATAGGCCTCTACCATTGTACGCCATAGCACCCGATCCTGAAGTGGCAATGGGCTGGCCACATCTGCCGAAGGAGCAAACGAGTCCTAGAGTGGAGACCACGAACCGGTCAACGGAAGGTAGGACTTCCCCCAGCAAGATGGACGGACGACCTGAAAAAGGTAGCTGGGATAGACTGGATCCGCAAGGCGGACGATCGGGTGCTAAAATAATAAAGAAAACATAAAATAAATCAACTTTATCTTCTGGGGATAATAAAACTACTTAATAAAAAAAGGTTTGTAAATATTTTAAGGTTAATCAATTTTTGTCTTTGACTGTACTTATACGGGGATACAGAAATTCCCAGCTTTCCCTCTATCGACAAGTGGGTTTGTTGTGAAGCTAATGGGTCGACAGGTCGAGCGTACGTCTCTATTGTATACCCACTTATGTCTGCTCCTTCCTGATAGATAGACACTGAAAATTTAAAACATTACTCAGAACTGGGTTGGATGCAATATTTATGTTAAAGTTATAAGCAGAAAATAAATGTTTGAATTTGAAAATAAACATATTTTTTTCTGAAACGTATCGAAAAACGTGGGAGGCATGTTTTATATAATTTATTGATCCATTAAGAGGATATTAGCGCCAGCGCGCTCCACACAAAGTGAGTTCAGTCACATTTTAATCAATAAATAATGATGAGTTATGAAGTTATAGATGCAATAAAGACTGATACCTAGACTTCTGGTGAATTACGGCAGCGTCTGTCATCTGCTTTCCCAACCCCGAGGGAAAAGCTTCATTCAGTTTAATAATTAGCAGGTGTAACGGCTAGCAGACGAGGTTGACTTGGATTCTGAAGTTCTACCCGTATGTTGTCACAGCATTTTCACAATATTCATGGCAACAATATATGTATGGTATGTTTACAGAATAATAGTTCGATATGATGCCCACGGCCACATTGTATCATCGCACCGCTCGTCACAGACAGGGAATTCATCCTCACACGTTGCAACCGTTAACGGTGCGCACAGTAAGAAATGAAATAAATTTCATTCCGCGCGCTTACCCATCAGGTGGGTCGTGAGCTTTCTTTCTTTCTTTCTTTTCTTTCTTGTCTGCCACCTAAGTGGTTTAAAAAAAACAACCACTCCCATGTTCTTCAAATAATCCACACCACATCTGGATCGACCCATAAATACTTACACCCATTTCCATCGACTCGTAACAAACGGAATGCAGGTGTTGAGGCAGGAATGACGTAATTTGTGCGCGTGGAACGCGCAAAATTATGTTAACCCAGATATGAAACTGAAATAGCCTCGAATGACTCAAATACTTCGATTGCATTTGCTTCGGAACGAACTATGCTGCACGTATAGGAAGAGCGCCATATGTAAATACTAACTGTGCCCGCGTGGGTGTAGATCCAGGTTTTAGGTGGGGTTTAGATGGGGTTTTTTTTGTCCGGAACTCAAATTGTCTTTAACCGACTTCAAAAAGTAGGTTCACTGTTTGTACTGTATGTTTGTCCAAGATTTTCTCGCGTTTGGTTGAACCGATTTTGATGCGGTTTTCTGAAAAGTATTTGTTACATTCTGGAGAAGGTTCATCACCTGACATCTGTAAAGTAGTGTAAGGGCGCCAAAATTATGAATCTATGGTGAGGCGTCCCGTATCCCTAACTCGTTCCCGCCTCACCCCCGAAGTATGACACACTTTTTGTTCTGAACTGCTTGTCTAGTACACATAGAAGTCATTGTCCAAAAGCAATCATTTTAATAGTACGACTTGCGGAGCAGTGAATCTGAAATTCGCATTACGCCTACAGGCTTCAATACTTTTTTCTAATAAGGAGCGAATAAATACACTTGGTTGATCCGACTTGTCTTTATTTGGTATTCAGTTCATAACAGGTTCGTGTCGATCTACCTCGGGGACACAGTTATGAAAGTTTAATTACGTCACGGCTCAATGCCACAAACTTCTATTATTTATAAACTGAAGTACGCTTTCCATGTTCCATTTTCAAACAGAAATTGAAAAATTAATTGTTATATTTTTTTGTACTTCTCTCCTCACTTTGCCTAAAAATATTATGTTCAATAAAATAAATAAATAAATAAAATGGAAGTGTCCGTTTGTAATATTAAAATAATAATTTTTAAATAAATGCATATGAGTGCTTGTATTATAGACATAACAAAAATCTATTTTTTCAAGTTTTTGTCTGTCTATCTGTCTTTTATCTGTTTGAATTAGGTAATCTCTGGAACGGCTGTTCTGATTTTGACGGGACTTTCACTGTCAGATAGTTTATATTGTAAGGTGTACTTACAATACTTTTTATACATAGGCTACTTTTATTTTAGGGAAAGAATTTAAACTCGCAAAAAAAATAAAACCTTAAAAATCTTAATCCAAGCGGACGAAGTCACGTGCACAGCTAGTTGACAATAAACTACAATGTAAATTCTTAATTCATAAGATTAATCGTCTATTATTTGAACTGACTTTTATTAAAATACGAAAAAAAGAACCTTACAAAATTAAAAAGTTACTACAATTGGGAACTCCGAGCAGGTAACATTGAACGAGAGGAACAAAGACTACAAAAGCTGAGTGAAAAGAGACAAAAGAAAAACGAATAAACACACATTTTCTTAGTAAAAGAATCGATTTGCTCATTATTCACTAATAGTTAGCGTTACCTATTATGTTTTAACAAAAGCAGCAAAGGTCATCTTGCTGAAAGAAAATGTAACTCTATATTCTTACGTCATAAGAAAACAATAGCTCTTCGTGATATTACTTGCTATTGCCGGAGCTGTTGATAGTTTAGTGACAAACATCGTGACGATACAAATGCTTAAGTTTTAATCTTGAAAAAAAAATCTCGTCAGAATAAGTATACCTATTTGAAGTAAAAGAAGTATATACGTAATGTCATCAGGTAATCGCGTTTAACTGAATTTTAATAGGAACTTGAATAATACGGTCAATCTCATGACAAATATTAACATCATCATCATCATCATCATCAACCTCTATTAGTCCACTGCTAGACATAGGTCTCCCCTGCATAGCGCCCTGTTTTGAGCTTGCCGCATCCAGCATCTGCCCGCAGTCTTTCACAAATCGTCATCCCACCTGGCCGGAGGGCGTCCTACAATACGTTCGCCGAGTCGCGGTCTCTACTCAAGAACACGTTTTTCAGATTTAAAGATTTACTCTTTTAGCTATAGATGTTTAAAATATTAGCCGCAGTTGATGTTATCAAGTGATTTCAGAGATTTTTTTATTATAATTATATTAGCCGCCGATATGAAGTATTTTCTTTTCAATTCCACGATTCTACGCTTCGCTCGGACGTTCTTAAAATGCAAAGTACGAGAGACTGCACCTTAAATTCGCAAAGGCTATTAAAATTTTAAAGGAGTTTATTCCAGTTACAAGCATTATAACTTATAACTTTAAAAAAATCAAAAGACGTGCTTGTTAATAAGTTTAAAGTTTGAGAATTATGAAAACAATCCAAATGAGGCCAGACTCCCGAGAGGTTGCTAGTAACCACTAAAGAGTTCCACTATTCATTCATTTTGTATGTACTGGTTCCATCATAACTCGAAGATTTCATTAACAGCTATGAAAGAATGCCACCACTCGACTATCTCCTGGCATTATCATAAGATCAGCTCTATGGTATTAAAATATTGAATGGTCATCTAAACAATTTCTTACAAAATTTCACATCGATACAAAATTAGAGTTGGGTTAAAAGCGATTTCCAAGATTTGTTCAAGAGGCCTAAAGAGAGGGAGGAAGAGAGGATTTGGTAACATTGTTCCTTACAAGTTTAGTTCCAAGCGAAGCCAAAGCTAATTAATTATAAGGGTTATTCTCAGAACAAAATATTTCAGCGTTTTCACGAAAGTTTTAGAAGCAATTAAAATAATATAAGATACGTTTAGTTAAAAGAATCACAAATTCTTCTTCATCCAAGCACCAATCCCGATTGCACCCAAATTGCAGCTTGTAATTTGATGCCTGATGGGGTCCGCTCTACTTATCCTGATTGGTTAATATTGTCTTGTCTTGACTACCGGCTGGGCTGCCACCCAACCCGGAAAGGAACCTCGTTCGTCAGTCAACAAGTGTACCGGGTGGCAAGTGAACTTGAGTACCGCAAATCTTAGCAGTGGTAACCCTAAAGATCCAATGAATAAACTGACCGAATTGCCGTTAAATCAAGCTTTTCTTCCTTTACTCTTTTCTTTGCCGCAATATTAAGATTTGGAATTCTTTACCAGGCCACATGTTTCCTTCTTACTACAGTCCCATGTCCTTTGATTTGGGCGTGAAAAAGCATCTGATGAGGCCGTCAAGCTGAGCGCCACCATTGTAACATTATCGATGTCTGTAATGGTAACCCCTCATTCCTGAGACTTTACCTTTAGCTGACCATCAAGACAGGTAAAGTGATATTGCCGTGTCCATTATAAAAAAAATGACGATGTGATTGAACTTCGATTAAAATCACATTGAACACTTAACGTCTTCAGCTCAAGTTGAATGCTAATGAACGTTACGTCTGACTATCTAAGGACCTTTAGTTTATTTAACAAGTGTATACCAGTATTTGCCAAAGACTATAAATGAAGCTAAATGTCAGTGCTAAGGTAGTGTTTGAGAATACAAGAGGGATGCTATTTTCCTTATCCCTTCGAGTATTATGAAAGCTTATAATAAATAGACTTTCAGTTCAAAAATAAACATCTCCAATCTCCGTCTATCGTTATTGTTTTGTATAGTGTTAATTGTTTTAAATGTACACGTAGCTGAGGAATTCTTGTGTAACATTGCTTTATTATAAAAAATAAACGAGAACATGCCTTCCAGCTGTTGTCCCGATTTCGACAACGCCATTATGTATCGATTGGAAATATATTTGTGTTATTTTGAATATAAATAATGAATCTAATCCTTTTCGGGGCAAGTCATCAATTCAAAATGGCAATGAAAAGTAAACTCTAAAGGGACTCTCGCGAGTCGGTCGTACTAACAGTACGATGCACAAAACGGACCGAATCATTTTAAGTTTTTTTTGGTACCGATTTCATTCGAAGGATCATAGGGTATATATATATAGATGAAATGTAGGCATAACTAGGTATCACTTTACAATTGCCAAGATACAAGAGATTTATTATGACGGTCTCTGTGGCGTAGCGGTAGTGCATGCGACTGCTACGACATGGGGCGTGGGTTCGATTCCCGCTAGTGCAAATATGTGTATGAATGAATCTATAATAAAATGTATGTATTTACAAAAAAAAAGTATATTATTATGTTTATATTATCCGCATTCTGGAACCCAAAACACAAGCTAGTTAAACTATGCTTACTTTGGGTCTAGAAAGCGCTGTGTAGAATGTCGTAGAATATTTATTTAATTATTTATTATGAGTCCAGCGGAGAGGTAGAGAAATCCCTATGGACGTCAAAACATTTCAACCCGATTTCGATGAAATTTTCAGGCCCTCTGCAGATTTGGCCAGCAGGTGATCTTGTGAAGTTTGGTAGCCGTCGACGGCTTTTTTTCTTTTGGTAATTTTGTGTCATATTTTCCCCGTCTAAATATAAATGAATGAAGAAATGAAGTATCTGGTAACCATAGTGTTATTTTTTTATAGACCTTTTTTTCGTGTGGATAAACTAAGCATAGCTTGTAATATATAGGTTCTAGAATGCGGATATTTATACCTAAATAAATTTTTTTATATACATACATACAAATAGACACATTTATGCATTCAAATATTTGCACTGAGCGGGAACCAAACCCGCGACGTATATCGTAGCACTGTAGCAGTCGAAGTACTGCCACGCCACTGAGGTCGTCAGAATTAAACCGTAGTTAAGCGTAATCTGTGTTTCGGCACTACAATAACGTTTATATAGTCATAGTTATAGCGATGAGCAAATTGTAAGTATTATTGCTTTTATGAATGGACCCTAAATCTTAAAAGTATAATTTATAATCAGTTGGCACATATCTTAGATCAATAACCGTTAATCAAAAGCCAATATACTTACAAATGCCAACTGATAATAAATTATATATCTAGGTACTTAATATAAATATCAATGTTTATTCATTGAAGATATTTAGGTAATCAATGTGCGATTTTTTTTGCGATCTAACTTTGTTAACTTATAGATTGCACTTGCACGAAGTAATAGAATAACACATAGTACTTACAATTTATAGAACCGGGTGAAGATTTAGGAACCATTCCACGATAATTTTTCACGAAATTTACCCATGAGGAGCTGGAAACTTCTGGAGATACAAACTTGAAGCCATGGCAGTTGAGGCGTTTTATGTTGTAAGCATTTAATAAGAAAGGATTTTTGGAAATTCAGTCCCTAAGGGGGTAAAATCAGAAATGAAAGGTTGCATAGAAGTTCGTCATTTACCTAGTAAGATGCATGAAATTTCATATACTTGCTTCTGATAAAAATAAATGTACAGGGATTTCGGATCTTTTCACAATCTTACCCTTAAGTGGGTAAAATGTGAATATCGTCACTTTTAAAAAGCAGAAACATGAAATTAAATATTAAAGCTAATGAAATGTCATGTGTTTGTGTAGAACCTTAGATGGCTCAGATTGGGGTGCTTGGTTGGGGACCTCCACGCGGTGCACCCTGGGCAACGGAGACGGCAGCGCCTCTCTCCTAGGGTGGGAGAGACGCTGCCGCCTACGGCCAACTCCGACCGAGGCGAGGACGGCCCTGTTGGGGGCTGTTCGGAAGCTTTCCACGTGTCCCTCTGATTAGCAGAGGGCACAGTGGAGAGCAAGTAAGGGGGCCATCTCGAAACCGGATATGGCCCAGGGTCAGTCGGGGTGCGAGGGATATGCTCTATGGGTAACCTTACACCCCGGCGTCTTAAGACCCGAGACGGCGTGCGGTTTTAGTCGGTGCAAGCCCGACATAACCGCCCCCGCTGGAGACCCCCCGCTCTCCAGCGGGGGCGGTATCCGAAGGGATTTCCGCACGAAAAAAAAAAAAAAAAAAAAAAAAAAAAAGATGGCTCAGATTCACAACACCTACTACCGGGTCCACTCAGAAGACAGCGTTGCAATCGGGTTATAAGATATTTTAATAATTTTTCTTGTAGTAATCCGGGACGGGTCGCTAGCGAAAATAATTAAGATATTTTCTTATTGTTTGATACTTTTCGTTAAAATCCTTTTCACGAAACACGGTACTAAATTGAGCGATGGATTGATAAACAGGCTGACATGGGACTGACTTCTACAAAAGACTTCTTCTTTTTTCAACTTTACAAAATACTAAAACACATCAATTCGAAACACTTTGTCCCATTAACAACACCGCCGGCATCGCCACATGTCTGTGCCGCCGCGCCACATGCTCTCACTTCCTACAAACAATTAACAAATGATCTAACTAGTTTAATTTCCAGTGATAAGCGGTGCACCACAACAATTAGTCCATGTTCTCAATTCTCTATTTTTAGTACGAAGTGTAATAGAAACTAATTGAGACTGCGGCTCTAATAGCATCCATGATTGCTATTAAAATACTTAGGTCAGAACTACTGATTTGATGGAATTAATGTTTAGGCTCATATTTCTGTTTATGTGAAATCTCATTCAAGTACCCACAAGCGGCTATGAAAGTAGAAGAAACAAAAGGCGTATGCTAGCAACGTAGAAAGTAGAGAGATGTTGTCTCTGCCTACCCCAATGGGAAAGTGGCGTGAGATTTGACTTATGTAAGTATGTATGTAAAGTCTCAAATGCAGTGTAGATGACCTTAACCTGGGTGAATCCACGCGGACGTACCCGGAAGGAGGTGAAATAAACAGCATAAGGTTATCAGTAACTGTGACATATATTTAAAGTATCTGGTGACAGTGTTGTTCTTTATATAATATACTAGCGAACGCGGGTTGAGAGATTGAAAACATTGTATTAATTTTTATTTGGAAAATATCCAAAAAAATATGTTAAGAAATAAAAAATTCAAAGTATATTTCAATAAAAAATTTAAACAATTTGTATTCTTACTTTTCCTATAGATTTAGATCGGAAAAAGAGAACATCTAGGACAGGACTTGAACCCGCGACCAGTCCCTTACAGGGGGAATGCTCTGACTAACTGAGCCACCTAGACATCTCTAGGTGTAGTAGATAGTGCCTAGGTGGCTCAGACTGGTCACGGGTTCAAATCACATCGTAGATGTATCTTTTTCCAATCTAAACCTATAGGGATCCAATCTATAGCTCGAAAAGTATAAAAATATACCTAAATTGGTGATATTGGCTAAAAAACCTATGACTAATTAAATTTATCTTCAAAAGGACCTAGAGGCAAAAACACATTGTGTCACTACCAATAGTATGGTGTAAAACGGTCTGGAGTTGCTCTGAGAGCAATTACATCAGCTCCACTTGATACTAATGTTCGAATGGAAAAACAAACACTCCTATCGGTTAATGCCTTTTTTTTCGTGCAGAAATCCCTTCTCATTGTCGGGCTTGAACCGACTAAAACCGCACGCCGTCTCAGATCTACAGACGCCGGGGTGTAAGGTTGCCCATAGAGCATATCCCTCGCACCCCGACTGACCCTGGGCCATCTCCGGTTTCAAGATGGCCCCCTCGGGTTTGGGAACCACGGTGTCCCCGTCTTGCCCCGGTTTGGGGGAGGGGCGCTAGTCGCTCCACCGTCCCGGCCTGCTTCTGCTAGGCTGACAGGCGGCCTCACCTGCCACCCCCAGGCCTGCGCTCAAGGAGGACGTAGGTCGTTAAGTGACCTCCGGCGCCTGAGTCGCCTGCAACGCGTGGCGAGCATGTTGCGGGCTCGGCGCGCGGGCCGGGACAGTTCTTAACCTCTCCCGGGCGCGCTCTGCCATCTCCTTCGCGAGCATTACATGCTCGCAGATGGAGATGGTACGGCTGTTTTCCGGCCAGTTATGTTACCAGTGTAATTAGTATTTGTCGAAAGGGCACCGCACTCCACACAAAGTTGGACAATTCAACATCACGTCATCATGGTAATTATCGCAGCTAGTATCCTCTCGCTCGTGAGGTTCTGTTCAACTCCTGGAATAAAGGTAAGTCACACAAATCGACTAAACTATTATATCTATACAATCGTGTAGAGTAGATGATGTACTTTCACACGTTAGTGATTGGTGTAACCAAAATGCTGACGTGACTTTTTCGCAATATCGCTATCAGCTAGACTAAACAATTTTAATCTCCGTTCAAATATTACAGGACAATGATAAAATTACTAACACGAGGACACATTCCACTGAAACTATGGGAAGGAAAATATCCGATACGTTTTGCTCCGGAATTTATATTTAAATGTTATGAAAGCTTATGATCGTAATTCTCATGTATTGTTATTCTTGTATTCTTATTCTTATGTTCTGTGACGCAAATGTAATTAGCAAAATATGACATTAATTTACGAGTAATATACCAACTTCAACGAGACATTTTTCAATTTCAGTTCAAAATTCTAATTTCATTATTTAAAATTTGATTGAATGGTGAAAATTGAATACTGCCTTTATCCATTTGATATCGGACGAGGCATCGTGAGTTAAAAGGAACCTTTGATCAAGTTTCATTACAATCGGATCAGAGATTTGGTAGATTTTGAATTCATAACACTTTTGATTGACTCTGTCAGTTTGTGTCCAACAAACTGACAGAGTTTAAGAGGTCATTGTCTACCAGCGCAAAAATAGAACAGTGGCGCTCCGGGAGTGCCGACAGAAGTGAAAACTTAAACAATTACGTGTGTATTTTTGAAACCGTCAGGAATATTGTTATTACACCTCCGCTTACTTTATCACTTATCAGGGATATAGATACAAGCGTCAGTATATATTATCTGATAAATATATCGTGATTCCTAGAAATCGCCCCTTTCAGCAATATTACTGAAACTTCGAAAATTGCCATGTAGCGGATTTAGTTTTAGAACGCTAAGTTAACATGCTGCTGTTGCCACCCATTTCAGAGTTTATAAGATACAACGTTGACTGGCTAGATGGCGCTGTTATCAAATATTTGCAGAGGTGTCGGGGCGATCGGTGACGATGACGCGAGTTCCATGATTCTTGTTCACCGAAAAAGTGCTCAATGAGCTCAAATAAGTTTTCACTTCAAAAAGAAATTGCACAGCCCTGTGGTGATATCTAGGCCACCGACGAGTGCAATGAACGTGAACATACGTAACTGAGCTGACCTCAACACAACGTCGCGAATATCATATAGTATCATTATCATTTCAGCGTGATTTCCGGTTACATCCGAGGATTTCACCTTCGAAACCGGAGTCCGCTTACTACTCCTTTTTAAGATTAGGCTTATGTGACTGCGTCTGACCTCCCAAACCCGAGAGGAAAACCTGCACCAGTGCCTCAGGCCTTGATCCCGAGGATCCTAGGGGGCCTCATACATGCATCCAATATCGTAGAGCATGTACTCCATAAAATCAACCTTACACCCAGCCGTCTCATGTCGATCTCCCAAATGTCAAAAAAGGCGTTATCATAACTAAGGAACACCTTTTTGTCATTTAGGAGATCGACATGAGATTGAGACTAGATTGAGACTGAATTTTGAACATCTTTTTGTTACGAGATTTTTTTATTTATTTTTAAAGTAGTGTAATGGCCAGGCCTTTTAACCCTTAAGCTACCGACGCTTACCGACGCGATCAAAAAATGCCTTGTAGTATTAGTGCCATAAAAATGTATATCCTATGACCACTTTCTTTTATAACAATATCTATCATCAACTCATAGAATAGAATTTTTTTTTCCGTAACTAATCGTTTTGCCATTTTGAATTTTCGTATTACCTGAGATGACATATTAATAGTTATTTAACTTATTTATAGCAACGTGCATACCATAAATTAAAACAACTTAGTGTTTAATGCAAATATATTCACATTGATCCTAATTAGATGTTAAAATTATGTAAATTGTGATAATTAAAAATGTATCTTTATTTAAGTGCCAAAACACTTTGAAAACTTGTTTCGCTTATCAAATATAATTTGGTTTTGTTTTTTGCAGGCCCGTTCTCAGTATCTTCTATCAATATTTGGTTTGGTCAAGGCACCACACGTGAACTGCTGTACTATTTAGCTTATTCTTTTTTTGTTGTGTTTATTATAGTCAGGAGAAAATTCTAATGGACGAAATCTTAGAAAATCCATGGGAATAGTCGGCGCTAATACACATAATATTTACATGAATTACTGAGTTGTATACGGTTATAGCTATGTCACGTCATATTCTAGTCACGTCATATTTCCTTCAGCCTGGAATTTTTTCAGACACCGCGATGCCCCTGAAATTTTTTCGCGTAGAAACTTCTACCCCAAGTTTTAATTAAATAACGTTAATATTTTATCTTCCTTTATTTCAGACGTTTCGTATCCACAAAAATTATGGCCTACGTGCCAAAGTGCCAAGGACAAAAGTTAATATTTTTTAAATTAACTAATTATAAATTCACTTCCTTTTTTATCCCCATAGTACGATTACAATAAGTGACATGAAAACAAATACTATTGTACGCAAAATTGTACCATTTCCATTAACTGACGATTTGATGAAAACATAAATGAATTCGGTGAATAAAATCAATAAATCTTTCTCCGAGTCTATTCCTAACTAGGGCTTTCAGAAAAAAAAAGGTTTTGATTAATAGAAGTTAAAGGTTGTAAACTGTTATGTTTTTCCTTATTACTGTCTGTAACAGTTTTGTTTGTTTATTAACTATTTTGTCTTTGTATCATGTACGAATTAAAATTGTAAACTATTTTTTTTTAAATCACTAATTTTATAGTCTTCTGCCCGGTTTTATTAGTACTAGAATTAACGGAATATTTACCATGTGTTGTTTGAGAACACAAGGTAAACATCCCGTTGACTCTAGTACTAAGGTTAGTGAACATGATAGTTCACTTATTTTTTGCGGGATCTACTCTACGTATGTGTAGAATTTCTTATTCATTCAGCAGTTTTTACTAGATCGAATAACAAACAAACAATGATCTAACTTAGTGTTTCACAAAAAGTGTTCAACAATGACTTAGGAACAATGACAAAATTACTCCATGCTCAAGAGGGAATAAAGATGACAATTACTCTGGTATCTTGATTGGTATACCGGCAAGCTTAACGTCCAGTAATGTATCTGAATCATAGTCGATGAAGTTAACAGGGACTACAATTAGTGGCCGCTGACCCACGCCCACGAGTACCCAGTATAGTTTTAATGAACTCTTGTATAATGTAATGTGTTAATACTCTAACAGGAAAAACGCTATGAAAATCTTAGAACTGTTAATTTTGGTCTGCTTTCGGTAGTTGGTACTAGCTCTATATATGAGAATAGAAATTATAACAAGAAATAAGTCTGCCATTTCATTAGTTGGCAACACAAGCCTTTATTTGAATAAAAGTACTAATCTAAGTTTAATTCACTTAGATGAGGTGCCAAATCGTCTCAGGAAGAAAACCTTTATGAAAAATCACCAAAGTGCAATTTGGTTGCCCGGCAACGGTAGAGGTCGGTTTTTCTTCGGGACTGCGAGGAAGTAAACCTCCATAATAAATCTCCCCAGGTGGGGCGGACGATTTTTGTAGTTCGAGCACAATGACATTCGAGCCACTTCATCGTACTCGCGGCCTCACAACTATGTGATACCCAAATGCTGCCCAGTACCCCTAATAATGTAGTGGTAAACTGATCCCATTTTTTTGTATGTAAAATAGAACATATTGCTTTCTATTACAGTTATATACTATGAATTTAAATTATATTAAGCGCCAGTTAAGAATTAATTCGTAAGCGCATCAATCTATCGAACGATAGATTGACTCTAAGTATATACGTATAATTTTAATTAGAGTAACAACACTCAATAATAATCATATAAATACTAATTATAAAAGATTATTGATGATCATAAATGATTTGTATGATTATTTAAAAAGAAATTAATAACAAATGGTTAAATGTAATACCTTTTTTTTTTTTTTTTTTTTTTTTTTTCGTGCGGAAATCCCTTCGGATACCCCCGGTTATGTCTACGGTTATGTCGGGCTTGAACCGACTAAAACCGCACGCCGTCTCGGGTCTACAGACGCCGGGGTGTAAGGTTGCCCATAGAGCATATCCCTCGCACCCCGACTGACCCTGGGCCATCTCCGGTTTCGAGATGGCCCCCTCGGGTTTGGGAACCACGGTGTTCCCGTCTTGCCCCGGTTTGGGGGAGGGGCGCTAGTCGCCCCACCGTCCCGGCCTGCTTCTGCTGGGGTGACAGGTGGCCTCACCCGCCACCCCCAGGCCTGCGCTCATGGAGGACGGAGGTCGTTAAGCGACCTCCGGCGCCTGAGTTGCCTGCGACGCGCGGCGAGCAAGTTGCGGGCTCGGCGGACCGGGAGAGTTCTAAGTCTCTCCCGGGCGCGCTCCGCCACTTCCTTCGCGAGCATTACATGCTCGCAGAAGGAGGCGGCGGCGGCCCACACGCTCGCGCTCCGCACCATTGCCGCAATCATGCTGCCGAGCGAGAGGACTCCCACCCCGATGGCTGCCACGAGGTCACGCCTCGGCGCCTTCCACGCCGGGCAGTCCGCCAGCGTGTGCAGCCCTGAGTCCTCGCTCGCGTCGCAGTGATGACACTCAGGCGTTGGCTCCTTCCTGATCCGATGCAGGTGGTCCCCGAAGCACCCCTTCCCTGAGATCACCTGCGTCAGTCGGTAGGAGAGGCTTCCGTGTCGCCTCTCCAGCCAATCCTCCATGATGGGCCTTACCGCCGCTATTGCGGCGTGCCCTGCGCTTGGTTGCCCAAGTCGTTCCTTCCACTCCACCACGATGGCCTGGCGGAGCTGGGACTGCACGGCCTCGATTTCTCGAGGCTCGGGGTTCCATCCCTGCTCCCGCGCCTCCTTTCGCCACTGGTACAGTTGCGAAAGGGCTCTCGCTTCCAGGTCCCATGGCGGAGTTCCGGCAAGGAGACTCGCCGCCTCGAAGGAGATCGTGCGGTACCCTCGGATGACCCTGATGGCCAGAACTCGCTGCGGAGCGCGCAGCATCCGCACAGTTCTGATCCTCAGGGCCTCCGCCCATATTGGGCACCCATACAGGGCCATGGACCGCACGATCCCCGCGTAGAGTCTCCTGCAGGAGTCATCGGGCCCCCTCATGTTGGGCAACAGCCGAGCCAGAGCAAGAGCTGTGCCCTTCAATTTGGGGGCCAGACTTCGGATGTGCTCTCCGAAGTCCCATCGGCTGTCGAGCACGAGCCCCAAATATTTCATTTGGGGCTTGATGCCGATGCGATTTCCTCCCACGATGAGACTGGATCCCTCGGGTGGCTTGCTCCGAGGCCCATGGAAGAACAGGGCCTCGGTTTTATGCAGGGCCACCTCGAGACCCAGCCGCCGGATCCGCCTAACGACTTGGGCAACCGCGGTCGTGGCCTTTCGGGTCGCTTCGCGGTACGTCGCCCCGCACGCCGTCACGAGCGTGTCGTCCGCGTAGCACGTGACGGCGGCACCGCCTACGAGCTCACCGCGAAGCACCCAGTCGTATCCGATGTTCCACAGGAGCGGCCCCAGGACCGATCCCTGTGGAACACCGCACGACATTTCACGCCGACCGAGACCGGTCACGGTTGGGTTCGGAAACATATTATGCAACGAAATCTAGACTTAACTCAGCAAAGCTAGTACTTATTTCTTTTTAAAATACGAAATATTATACAGATAATAAGATAGCCACCCCTACCTAGATTATTGCTAATAGGCAAATTCGTAACTAATTTTTTTCGTAAAAATTACACGGGTGTCAAACTTTAGAATGTAAATGGCTTAAACATTAATTTAAGCTAAAATCCCAAGACTTAAGCCTGTTACTTAAGTCCAGTGTTACTATTTGAATAATTAACATAATTATTCTGTAACCCTACATGCCCAGAAAACAATACCTAACTAAACTGTTGAACAAACTACCTACGTAGGTAGGTAGGCATGTTTACATTGGTAAAGTTTCCAACTCCGGACCCAACTTTATCCAGCCAATAATACCAAGCCAAACAACTCTCATATACGGTTTCACTTAACCTGCTCTCAAGCAGCACACGTTGAACGTTCAATGAATTGCTTGTAGCTAACTTTCGAGCTATTTAGACAAGCTTTGTATTAAAATTTTCAGGAATTCTATTTAGATTAAATTCCATACAAAATTACAATTCAAAATACTTAATAAGTGCGTGAGTTTCTGTATAGTATTTATCAAAATGAGACATTCTAGGAAATGGACATTCTCGTACCATTGTTAGTCTAAACGTACTTTGTGAAAATCAATATTGGTAACTAGGTATTGCGCTTGTGCGTTTTAATTTAATGCCTATATTCATTCGCATTAGGTAAGTATATGGCAATATACGAAACACGCGTATTCATTCTTGGAGTATGAATATGATATTGATAAAAAAGAAGATAAGAAAGAAGAGAAAAAGAAAAATAGGGTCTCGTTTCACCCTTTGGGTATGGAGCCCTAAAAAGATGAAAAAAGATATGTCAGACGATATGAAGTAAGAGAGAGATGAGCAATCGTGGGACGCCTGGTGGGTTTAAAACGAAAAATTTGTATATAAAATTTACACGACACAAAAAAGTTATTCAGATTTTAATAAAGAACAAAAAATACATATCAATTTGAAACCAAAATTTCAATCGCCGAGCCTATCCTACATAAGATCCATATCCTGGCAGACATATTTCGCGCTTCTAACATCTTAGCTGAGGATGGAAAAGCTCTTTAAATTGGTGAAAAAGTACATACTCCTTCCTAAAGGTGACTTCATCTGTCAGAACTCATCTCTTTGCTCTAAACACTTATAATGTAAGGGTTCGCCTGACAGCCCCTATCAACATCTCAAGGCCATTATGCCAATGAGCCGATCTTAAATATTGATCCGTAAATAAACTGTTTAGACATGTGCTAATGATTGAGCATGCACGCGTAATAACAGAGGCCTTATGAAATTCTCAATTCAAAAACCATTTCGATTCTCTTTTGATGTGAAATATCAGAGTTACCCTGTTTGAATTAATAAAGTTACGAGTACATACAAATAAAAAAAGAATTGTGATAATCTTCATCATCAGCATCAATCCCGGTCGCATCCAATATTTGAACCCTGGAGCGTGGAGCCTGTTCTCCTATTCTTTGCCACCATAGATCTGACTTCTTAGGCTTTTACGGGAGCGACTGCCCTCTAGCCGAGGGAAAACGACGAGAGGAAAACACGCACGAGGGCCTCGTTCGTCGATCAGCAAGACCGGATTGCAAGTGAGGTTAACTTGGGCCTGGCAAGGTCGTGGTGGAGCCCCATATACCCTGTACGCTGATGATAATTCATATTATTTATTATTCATTTCAATGCCTTGTACTTGTCGATCCGTATAAATGGCTACTTTATTGATTTTTCCTATAGATTTTAACGGAAAAGAGAACATCCAGGACGGGACCAAAACGTATAATATATCGTAGAATTTCGAATATCCAGGACGTGTCTAGGTAGCTCAGCTGGTCAGACTATTCCCCCTGTAAGGGACTGCTCGCGAGTTCAAGTCCCATCCTAGATGTTCATTTTTTCTGACAGGAAAAGTTAACGTACTCGGCTTCATAATTTCACGGAACTTTATTGATGAGAGTATATTTTGTCTTCAAACTTTTTAGGTAAGTGATTACTTTCCAGAGAGCCTCAATTCAAAAACACTCTAAGACAAGACTTTTATAACTCAAAATTCAATAACTCCAATAGGTGAAAGTGGACGGTTGCAAGAGGTGAAGAAGACATCAGAGAAAATGGATGTGCTATGTGAAAGATTGCGATGACTGAAAGCAGATTAATGGAAAAAGTACACATGTTACGCCGACCCCAAATCTATACAAATAAATAAAATTGAAGTATATGTTTGTAACGTTAAACTAACAGTTTTTCAATGAATGCGTATAAATATATACTCGGTACTGACAACAAAAAAGAACCATTTTTTAAACTTTTGTATGTCTGTCTGTGTGTCTGATTGAAAGAGATAATCTCTGGAACGTCTTGACCAATTTTGACGGGACTTCCACTGGTAGATACGTAATACTATAAGACGTAACATAGGCTTTAATTTTAGAAAAAGAATAAGGGATCCGCGCAGAGAAAAAAAAACTTTAAAAACCTAAATTCACGTGGACGAAATCGCGGGCACAGCTAGTATAAGCAAAAGGCAGAAAAACATAACATAACATAACATAAACTCACGCCTATATCCCCGAAGGGGTAGGCAGAGGTGCTAGCACCCACATTTCGCCAGTTTATGTTTAGGTCCCAATGTAATAGGTGGCGAGCCTATTGCCATTAACCGGGCACTTATAAACCTGCGATAAATACACACATAACTTCGAAAAGCATCGAAAAGTCATTGGTGTATGCCATGGTAAAACCTGGGATCGAACCCGAGACCTCGTCTCAGCAGTCCATTACCCATACCACTAGGCTACCGCGGTTCAGAAAAACAATTATTAATTATTTTATTTAAAGTTTTATATTTATTGGTTATCCCAGAATCCCAGCAGTGTTGTAAGAAGCAGATGTCGAACTACAAATTTTAATTAAATATTAATGACGCGTTACGTTATGCGCTTGTTACCATACTGGCGACACTGTTAATTTATAGTTTTTTGTTAATGAAATATAATATTTAATTTAACGGCCAGGGGAGTACTGGCATAACAAGTTTTTGACTGCGGGTGCAACCCGACCGGAATGAGACCGTAACGGTCGGACCCAGAAAACCAAGCCCGATCTGTTATGTAATTTTTTTATTCTAATACATAAATAAATATTCTAGGACATGTTTCATACATACTCAGTTACACGGGTTTACAAGGAATCACCAAGATGTTCGGGCCCCAAGCCAACAAACGAGGCTCTGGCGCAAGTTCTTCTCTCTGGGTTCGCAAAAGCCAACTTAAGCCACATCAGGAGGAGAAAGCGGAAGAAAGCGGACCCCGGGCTCACACGTGCAAGCTATGGATGTCATTTGAATTGCCGCTAGGGTAATGATGATTATATCCTGCAGCTAAGAAAAGCGTAATTATAAATAAAATATATTTTTATACAATTTTTAATTAATAATTTTATTTTATATTTTTTAGTTATGATATAAATGTATTTTTGAAATTACCTTTAAAAGCTCTTCATTTTGATAGCCTGCTCGATAAGTTTGAGAGATATTTTTTTTAACAACATAGGTACATTTTAGCGCAAAAATCCAATGTTTTGCTTTTTTTTGTTATTTTTGTATACCCAGTGTCACTCCGGGCAGGGGGATTGTGGTCGCAGCACTAGTGGGACCGGTGGGTGTCACGCGGTGCTGCGACGACAATCCTCTTCTGATGAGGCCGTCAAGCTGAGTGCCACTATTGTTAACATGGTACGTGTATGTAATGGTGACCCTCTTTCCTGAGACTTTACCTTCAGCTTACCATCAGGCGAGGTGAAGTCAAATTGACGTGTCCTAAATATTAAAAAAAATACTCTCACAGTAAATACGAATCAAATGATGCCCGCAGAGCGTGCCAAACAATTATTCATACATACATACTCTCGAAAAACATAACACTATTTCTGGTGCAGTCGGGTAAAAACAATACTGTAACGTCATTATGGGGAACATCGAACTTCCCATCTCTATGACGCAAACACTTAATTTGATTCCATCCATTAACGTAGTCTAACTGGGTAAATTGCGTTAATAGGTAATATCCTTTCGATTAGCAACTGGGTTTTTCTGAATCCGTCTAGCTCAACTCAGACAAAGCATAAAACTTACAAAAATGAATGCTAAATTCTCTCATACTGCTGACGCAAGCTTTGCTTTATGTTGAATTAATTAGCAGTTTATGAAACTGTTTATGCAAGTATCTTTAATCTACTCCAAATCCTTATGTACCATTATATGGATATCTTTGTCATTTGTTTTTTGTATTTGATTTTTACCATAAATATGTCAAATCCGGATGCACTTTAAGAAATAAATTACCTCATGGAAACTATATTCTGCTTATACTAGGTTTACGAGGTGCGTATATTGTGCCACGTATCGACCTTGAACAAAACCCATGTTTATTTATATGTGTGTATAGTATGTACCCCGGGACTTACGCCAATAAATTTTCCAATAAACATTAAACATCCTGTATTATTGGTGAGCTGTACTTAAACATTATGCAGTAAAATTTAGTGATATAGTAAATATAAACCTATAATAATCATAAACTAACGCACTATTGTGGTAGACTGTGACTGGGCTCTTATTCATAAGTCAAACCAAGACCGCTTTGTACCAATGATTCGTACCCTTTTTTTTTTCTCGTGCGGAAATCCCTTCGGATACCCCCCCGCGTGCCAGCGGGGGCGGTTATGTCGGGCTTGAACCGACTAAAACCGCACGCCGTCTCGGGTCTACAGACGCCGGGGTGTAAGGTTGCCCATAGAGCATATCCCTCGCACCCCGACTGACCCTGGGCCATCTCCGGTTTCGAGATGGCCCAAAGAACATATAGCTGATATATGTACAAAGACAATACTCTATAAAGTCTCCTATTTGAAACCGTACAACAGGGATACAGGCAATACTTCTATGAGATTTGATTAACCACAGATACTCACTAAAGAGCATCTGTCTCTACAACACATGATACGCGTGCTATGAAAATTTTAAAAAAACATCCGTATTCCAATAAAGAAGATGAATGAAAGGTACCTCTAACTTGGAAGGCAGTTAAGTGTAGAAGAAATAAAACAGTAGACTTTTAAACTCACTAGCTTTAAGTAGTAACGCTAACAACAAACTTTGGATACTTTGAGATGTGGATACCTTCTTAGTCGCCCTAGAAATGTCAGGAATAGCGCAGATATAGAAATAACATATAATGAATCGCTATATCATTATCATCTGCCTGTCCTTATCCCAGTTATTTTGGGTCGACGCAGCATGCCATTCTCCTCCATACATTCTTGACACACGTCAGCTCCATCAGTTTTTCCTTGCCATGTTTTCTATCACTGAACTCATCCATCTTTTCTTGCACCCTACCTTTGGTCTTTAAGCCTTTTACATTTTTGCTTTGGAAACTTTCTAATAATATTACTCTCATCGCTTTTCATAAGCTGAAGCGAAAATCTTAAAATGCTTTTACCGTCGTCACGTCATCTTGTCAGTAATTTGGTCATGACAGATGAATTGTTTGTTATGTATTTAAATGTGAATATTTTGATATGGGTGGGTGTATTTGTGAAAAACATTTACAGTAAGCTGGTTCATATTGTAAATACTTCACATAAGGAGCACTCAAAAATACTCACAGAATATTTATTTGCCGTTTTTGCAATATTAACCAAAGTTTATTTTGCCGAGATTCCTTGCCACTGAAATCAACTTTCATTTCGTCTTGAACATCTGAACAAACATATTTATGGTACAGATTAATCCGATTCAAATTCAGATTTAAGTCACTTTGTTTTATAAAGTTTTAAAAGCATACAAGGCTGAGTGCTATAAAAAGATCCTGTTATCAAGTTCTGGAACGTGTGATAGAGAATTTTTGCCGGTCAATTCTCACTAGTAGTTTGTACTAAGTTATAAATCGTTGTTTAAGACATGAGAAGGCCGCCGTGAAATTAATCTGGATAGTGAAACTCTTCTACTTCTACTCGTCTCTACATTAATCTCTTCTAACCTATTTTTTTTTGTTTGGTTTTTTGGTTATTGAATCTATAATAATATATTATAATAAGAAATCTAGCCTTTTCCACCGATTCCCATTCAGTATTATGTCACTAGTGGACTTCGCTCTATTTCCATTTACCAATTGATTAAATCAGAAACCTAAAAAATTGTTGTCTATTGATCTTTTGTACATCACATGATAAAGGCCATAAAATGTATCAGGCGTTCTCATTTATGGTAATGATATTGATGATCAATAAATTACAGTCTGTAATCATTCTTGATTTTGTATTAACATATTTACCTACCTACTTACTTACGAGCTAAAGCCCAGCACGTGCTGCTTTGAGTTATGTTACAACAATCTACGAAAGTTGGCACAATGGTACAAAAATGCATAGAGGACAAACAAACAAAAAAATATTCACTTTATACATGCAATAAACCTAATCAACCTACGAACTGAAAGTATCAGAAAAATAAATAAATGTGTAGAATGGTCGGAAAAACTGTTTTACAAAGTATTCATCTTGTTTCAGTATAATTCTATATATACAAGAATGTCTCGTTTAATAGTATTAGATAATGTGTAACTTTTGTTCGAAAACGCAGGCAAAAATAGATATATTGTTCAGGTTTACAGACATGAAATATACCGTATCAATCTTAATAACCGATGTAATATTTAATGCGTATAAGATTTAATATATACACATAAATGAATAATCATCTACTGTATGTTGTATCTAATCCAAAAACAATCAATAAACTGTGCAAACTCCGTAGATCTTTATCAACCTACGAATGTCGTCACCGATCGACCTATCTACTCTATGAGATGGTTCGTCAAAAATTGGCCCCGATCCAACCTATGTTTGTAAACTTTCAACTCCGTCTTCTATATTTATTCAGAGAATTTTATGTTGGGCATCTGATGTCAGCTTATCGTTATAAAATACATTAACAAAATACTGTCCGTTATTTTGTTGGAATTTCAGTCATGTTCGAAACAGCTTCGCGGCATGGATTTATATACAATTACTTTAACATTTTGTCACAAGGGACAACGCTTAATGCTTAGATTTGGTGACAGATGTGTGTTTCAGACGTAATCTACGCTAATCTGTCCATTTAATCTATTGCTGTCCTCATAAACATTTGTATTCTCACGACTTATCTTTAGTTTCGGAGAATTCTTGTCCTAAATATTTCTTTTTAGTAATGAAGTTGTGTTTTATAGTTTTTTTATTTGTTTTCTGCTCTGACCAATAAAAAAGTAGTTTTTATTGGTTAGAGGTTTTCGGCTTCCAGTCTTCGTTTAGTTAATATAAATGATAATTAGTTTGTCCATTTTAATGTGCCATTGTAAAACAATGAATTTATTGTAGTGAATTTCGTAGGAGGCAAGGATTTCTTTGGGAGGGATTTTGTAGAGCTGTTTAAAAATGAATAAAAATTCTGAATTTGACTAAAATAAAATACTTGGGTTGGGATTTAGGAGAGAAGGGAACTTAATTGCACCGATTAAACACATCATCATTTATTGTCTGTATCCGCACCTAACTAAAATACAGAGGTGTACTATATGTAAATAAAAATGTAAAAAATATAAATATATATGCTACAGAGGAGTAAAAAACAATCCTGCTGACAAGTAGGTTCGCCAAAGCTCCTTGGGGAAGGAATAGAATTTCCACAACGAGCCATTGCGGTTTAGAATACAATTATTGGCAGCGAGACGCGTCGCATGCCTTGCGGTAACCAAACTGTAGTACGATACTCGAGCACCATTTATATTGCCGCTGCCTCAAAAATGTGTCGGTAGGTATATAAAATATATATTAATATGAGGCTGTCTACACACCAAAGTCAGCCCGCCGGGCAGCTATCTACACTCCAAAGCTGCCGGCCCGGAGGTGGAACCTACCGGTTGGTGCCGCCGGGCTTGTATTGCCTTTTGTTTCGGTTTGTTTGTAGACAGCCTTAAAGTCACATAAACCATCTAATTAGTTTTTTTTTGTTTGATAACAAATGCCAATGACCACATAAGTAGATAATTGTTTTAATTAATTTCACCTTCATACACACACAAATTATTATTCATGTTATGGAAGTGCATAAGAATGTATAAGTACTAGGTCTGCAAGGCGAATCGCTGCTTGCAATGTTGAGCTGAGTGAGACATCGTGATTCTTGTCCAATAGATTTGACCGCTATTGCGGAATCAGATTTTGAAAATTTCGAACAGTGATCATTCCTCCGTGGCAAGTCCGATTTTGAAAATTCTTTTTGAAAGTCACAACTCTGGACATGCTTTCTGATCGTGTGAAGTTCGGTCACAGTGTCTCGAGCGGTTATTATGTAATTTCATCTGGAATTTTTTTAACGGTGATCATTCCTCTGTGGTAGCATTAATTTTTTCAAAATATATTCATAAACCTTCCTCTGATTGACCTCTTTAATCATGCCAAATTTGGTTCTGATTGGATTAGTAGTTTAGGAGGAGACCTGTGACAAAGAAAATCCTGAAGTCTGGTATGAGGAGCTTTCGCTCGACTTCGTCTCACTCAGCTCAATAATACTGCGGTCAAAATGACAGCCATTTTATTGAAACGTTGCTTTCTATATTTATAAAATGGATACTACTACTTAAACATGAGATTGTTAAACTCCCACACTGTTTGGCCTTGAAAATTATGTATTAATGATAGATTAATACATAATTTATTTAATAATTAATGATTAGATAAGATTTTTAAATGGTGAAAAATTTAAGGCGTGTAGAAAAAACTGCGAGGTGCAGCCAATTAAATTAAATAACTTCTAGAGTGGAATAATAAACTACCAAATTGCAAACATGTTTTACATAAGGAAAGCCATTCCTAAAAAAGGCGTCAGTAGTTTTCTAATGATAGAGAAAATGCACCTAAATGCAACAAATGTATCGTATAAAAATGAATTAAATTTAAATGTTGTTAAAGAATCAGGTTGGTCTATTTTTGTAAAGCAGTGGTAAAAACTATAAGGACAACACTTTCAATTCAGAAGCAGCATCTACGCTTTCTAACTTTAAACTAGAATTCAGTACAGGGTGCGACTGAAATAAATTGAGCTGAGCGAGCAGGATTCTTACTTGAAAATAAGACATCTACAGTCGCGCGCTTAGCTAAGGCCGCGCGTTCGAGAAACTGTTTTTCGGTGATTATTCCTCAATGGTACATCGAACATGAACCGCTTCAAAACACTCCTCAGTATCCACACTATCACCGTGATAAATTTGATCAAGATCGCGCGAGTGGTTATGGAGGAGTTCAGCCACCAACAAACGGCTATGCCAGGTATAAGAGAAAAAAACAGCATCTACATTTCAATCTCAAAAAAAAGCATATACGTTTCGATTCAAAAAAAGAACTTCCAAAACTTTCAAACTCTTTTTTTTTAATTCTATTGAACTAACGATTTTTGGTATTTCTTCTATTCTGATTGCTTGTCTGTATAATCCCGGTAATAAGACTGTAAAAACTACGATGTTCAATATATTATCGGTTATATGTTTCCTTTGTGCGGTAAATAAACGTCCTGTTTGATCATAAATATCACGTATCTATTTGTTGGGAAGTCACACCAATTAGTCTAATAATGTTGATCATTGTTGTCGGAAATCTACTTCTGAGAACCTAAGCTCATTCATAATCTTAGAGAGACACGAGGAAAAATATTATGTATAAATATTTTAGTAATAAATATTAATTCTTATCATATTTTGCTTGTTTTTGTGATATCTTTAGGATTTCTGAGAAATGAGGATAACATGAATGAACTTTGAATTAAAACTATTTTAAAGGATTCTATCGCGATTTATTTGATGTGCAGGCTGCTGGTGAAAAGCAGTCGCAACGGTGGGTTCCATGTAAATAATAAAAGAACATCAAATAAATCACGATAGAATCCGCTAAAATAGTTTAATTTCAATGTGTGATATTTGCGTAAACTTCCGACAATATCATGAATGAACTTTATTGGAATTTATCATACTATTAGCATACACGCGGAGGTTTGTATGGATGTTTGTTACTCTTTCACGCATAAACGGCTGAAGGAATCTGGATGAAATTGGGCATAAAGATTTTTATTCCGGGAATAGGTTCCTGTGGGGCGCTGGAACGAGACCAGAATTTCACGCGGGCGGGGCCAGCCAGTATAAAAATAATTTAAAAAAATATAATAAACATTGCCTCTTTAGTTCTGTGCCATAACTCAGTGTACAATCGTGAGATTTTGAATTCGATTTCCTGGTCGGCTAACGTCTTTTAATAGACTCAGAGCGGATTTCACAAAGACGAACTGCGTTATTACATTTTTCTCAGTAACCCAGAGAACGCAGTTTCATGAGATTTTATTTCGGACAAAATGATTTAGTGGACGGATTTTCTCTAGTTACAACAAAAAATATTCGAGATCGTATACAAGTAGGTATCATAACATACTTCCTTTGCCAGCCAATCATTATCACGTATAGTATCAATCAAACACTGCTCTACCCTCTTAAGGCAAGTCAATTGATCATTACAGAATGCCAAGTACGAAGTTCTTTCACCTATTATATCACGATAGAGTAAACTTGATTTCTATAATTTGACTAGCTGTTGCCCGCGACTTCGTACGCGTTAAATTCTGAATAGATCAAGGTATGTTTACTTCTGCAGTTTCGAACCCAGCAAATATTTCAATCATTTATCATGAAGAAATAGAGGTTTATATGTAACATTGAAATTTATTCTATCGTCATTAATCTACCGGGTTCCCTTATATAATAGCGTGATGCAATTTATATCAAAGGTTGAATCTATTCTTTAAGATTCTTTTACAGGTAGGTAAAAGAATCGAACTTCAGAATTTCGTGATGATCTGCTTTGTAATTATAAAGGAATCATCAATAATAGATTTCTTCGATTTCACCCTACTGCTCCTATCACACTTATAATAGCGTGACGATATTTAGCGCAGATTATGCCCATACCCCAGAGTAATGTTCATGCAAAATTTCAGCTGAATCTGTTCAGCTGTTGTGCTTGCGTTGTTGCGTCGTGTTGAGCTCAAGTGTTGCTGGGATATCAAACATAAAAGCAATCAGATAAACAGACAAAAATTCTAAAAATCATATTTCTGGCATCGGTATCCTAGAACACATAGCAATTATGTTTTTGAAAAAATATTCGATGTACAGTTTTCACCTCGTTACGATTTTATTATATATGTATAGATTATGGTATTGGAGCAACGGGAGCTGACGGGAAATTTGTGAAACTTCATTCATATTATATACATCAATTTTTTACAACAATCATCGCATCTGAAGACCCAAGACGGCGTGCGCTTTTAGTCGGTTTGAGTCGGGCATAACCTCCCACTGGCCGGCGGGGGGGGGGGGGTATCCGAGGGGATTTGGCAAGGAAAAAAGTATGGATAATGGAACGCGAAAGTTTAAAAGTTTATTTACACGGATTTATTAATTAATTATTAATACAGATGCACGTCTGTAACTGTGACTTCGCTCTCGGGGGTCTAACGTCAGTCGCTTTCGTAAAAGCCAACCAAATCAAATTATGTAAAGAAAGAAATGAAGAAAAAAGAAATTTCTTTTCTTTAAATTAACCGTTTGTGTGAGTAATATTATTACAATATATCAAAATATCAACAATATTTGCATATCCTAATAATTTTCATAAATACACAACCTTATCTAGCGCATGTACCAAAACTAAATAAGTGCTGTGATTATTAAATCAAAGTACTGATTACTAATGTTCATTACATTGTTTACAAAATCTTACATGTATATTTTATTGCTGTATTTTATCAATGACGACAAGTAACGTGACTCAATTTCTGAGTAATCACGTTGACCCTTCAACTAAACAAAATACGTGTGCTAGGACTGCTAGGAGTAGATTTACCTCGCTAGTGGATTCGGAACTTGTAAAGGGGTGTACTATGCCAAATCGAATGCCAAATAATCGAATATCAATACATCGACCACTATAAATCGAACATCCAAATACTCGAACGTTCATGAAATCGAATGTTTAATATATCGAACATTCAATATATCGTACACTCAATACATCGAGTATTCAAAATATCGAATGTTTGTTTGATCGAACGTTCAACGCATCGCATATTCATTCTATCGAAATATAGTTAGACAAGACAAATCTGCGAATGACCACTAGTTTGACAGATCGAAATCCAACTTTCCGGACTAGAGGTTCCGGCGCTTCGCGGGCGCCCGCTGCCGCGGCACGCTCGCTGCGCTCGCTCGGCTCGCGCTCTGTTGGGGTCTCAGTTCTAACCTAACCTAACCTATATTGATATTTCGATAGAATGCGACGTTATTAAATACCGCGCGACGTTATTAAATACCGCGGTGCTTCTGCGCATAGTTTTTTTTTTATTTTTTACGTGCGGAAATCCCTTCGGATACCCCCCCGCCGGCCAGCGGGGGTGGTTATGTCGTGTATCGACTAAAACCGCACGGTGTCCTCACCAAGTGTCCGTTGCCGGGTACCTTGGGCTCGTACTCGATTACCTTCTGCGCATAGATAAGTAAAGTGGATGCACTGTTTCCCAGTCTTGGTTCTAGTACCAGCCCAGCCTTAACACCAATTTTGTCTGATAACAAGTTATGTATTTGATGCATATACCATTGGGGACGAGTTCAGTATTTCACGCGGCCCAAACCGTGGGTAACTGCTATTATATAACAGGTAATTACGCACATGTTCTCTTTACTTTCTAGTGAAAGCAGGAACAGCCTAATTAAATGATACAAGCTGAACTAAGATTCAGTTAGACTTTATCGATAAGTAATATTGCGCAACGCGTTTTTGTTTACATTCGTACTGGCCACTATACGAAACCAGTTTGAAAGCCCACGCGAACCTCTGAACATACATTTTAACATAATTTTCGCCGCAAAAACTAAAAAGAATATAACGCGAGGCTGCTAATATTGTCTCTTAAGCTGCCAACACGCCAAACGATTGTATCATTCAGTCAATTGACTGTAATAACTCTGTTATATTATAGACCTTGGTTACTAACAGCGGAGTTGTCAAGCTTCAACACTTGATTTATCTACTAACTACATCATAATACAGTGCTAATTACGTAATAAATTCGAGACACGTCGCGTAAAGGACCTTCGCTTTACCTGGAGGACTATATTCAATTTCATCGTATAGTTTACTCAAGCTTCTTTTAGGAACAATGTTCTCTGCCATCGAATCCATCCCTACCCTTCTATTGTATAATTTCTACCTGGCACTGGGCAAGCTTCGTTGGGCATTGAATAAACATCCGCCATAGCCAAAATTAGACACGTATTTATAACAATAAGTTACTGACATTATAAAAATGTACCTACATTTTAATTTCATAAACATCTGTTTAAGTATTTTTGTGTTATGTTTTTATCCTGCCCAACGTTTAGGTTTAGAGACATATTTAAACCCTTGCTATGCATGAGACCGAAATGGCTGATATTGAAGATGGAATGGTAGGACAGGAAGAGAACCAGTGTACCACCATCGTGAACCCGTTCCTAACACAAGCAATGTAGCTTACCTGGGGGGTTAACGAAAATACTAGAAATCTCGGTTACTTGTATTCAGCTCTAAAGTTCGCTATGAACTCTGTTGCTACTAAGGAGCCCATGATGGCATGCCTAATCCCATTAAAAAAGAACAAGGCATATGTATATCGTCGGTCTGACAGACCAATGTGCAGTTAGGCATACGAAGGTTAAAACAATTTTATGTATTCTAACAACAATTCAAGAGTAAATAGAATAAGCTTAAGCATGTATAGCTAACTTACCGTATCTTGGACATCCTTGAAATCAGTCAGCTGTTTGTTCTTTTCCATCGTCGAGGATGATGAGAGCTGGCTGAGGGACTTAACGTTGGCGGAGAGTACGATCACAATAGCGGACAGCTCATCCACCTCATGCCTCAGCTGGCGGACCTGCACCTCCCTCACCACCGTGAACACCAACAGCCATAACACCAGCGCGCCTACCACAACCCCCAGCGTTATCAACCAAGACTGCCACCGCCTACTAGTCTTCTCATCAACCATCCTACCTCTAAACTGCCTCTCAAAGTCCCCACTCATCAAATTCTTAGATATATCCTGAGATTCTTTCATGTCTGTCTGTATGTTTGTAGCAGTTTCTAGTATAAGTGCGTGTTTCTCTGCCATCACAGCTTGACACAATACTCACAAACCGACACTTGATCCAAAGTAATTAACTACAGGCAATTAACGTTTATCTGCCCATTATCGGCGCTCGTGGAGTTCGCGAGGACCGTTCGTCAAAGCAATTGCAGTGTGTACACGTGCCGAGTTGAGTACAGGAGAACGTAATAAGCGTGTTTTATAAGACGATCTATAATGTGGGACGGCACTGAACCGTTGCGCTCGCGGCGGACGACTAAACTGGTCGAGAGCAGTCAGCAGAGCGGCGTACGCGCATCTTTCGGGCGACGTCGCCCGGCTCCCCGCAACCAGGATGATCCCAGAATTCAGATATCGGTAACCTTCAATGACCGCTCAAGAGAGATAAACAAATATCTAACTGTGGAAATTAGGTAACTAGGTCTTTGGTAGTTGTCGTTAAATTACAAGAAAAATGGAATAAAAAAACAGTCAAAAATTAGTTAACTGCGTCGTAAATTGTAGCCCGGTTGTAGAGTAAAGGATCGCTATTTTACGGGGAACTGAAAACTGTGGCGAAATAGACATGTTAACACACCTGATCTGTGTCTATGTCGGGGGTAAACTCGGGAATAAAACACCTGTGTGTAGTAAAAAAAATCCTACTTCCTACTAATATTATAAACGCAAAAGTTTGTAAGTATGGATGTATGGTTGTTTGTTACTCTTTGACTCAGAAACGGCTGAACGGATCTGGCTGAAATTTTGCACAGGGATAGATTAGAGTACTGGAATAAGTTCTTATGGGAAGTAGGAACGGGAACAGAATTCATGTGGGGGAGCCGCGGGCAACAGCTAGTTCCAATTTAGTTTAATACTTTCTATGCATATTTCGCAGTGTTGATAAGTCGTTCATTAGGGAGACAGGCACCTGTTCCTGGTATAAAAGTGTACGCCATGTGGTATTCCCGATACTCTACCTGTGTGCAAATATCATTTTAGCGCATCTGAAGTGCCATCTCCAACAAAATAACCATTATTGAAATCGACCAATGTCGTGAAAAAGCTGTTCAGAAATAATACTCTGAATACACTATCCTCATCATCATCATCATCAACCTATACTAGTCCACTGCCGGACATAGGTCTCCCCTAATGAGCGCCATAGCGCCCTTTCTTCAGCTTGCCGCATCCACCATCGCCTGCACTCTTTCGCAGATCATCATCCCACCTCGCCGGAGGGCGTCCTACACTACGTTTGCCGAGTTGCGGTCTCCACTCAAGAACACGTTTACCCCAGCGGTAGTCGGTTCTTCGCGAGATATGGCCGGCCCACTGCCACTTCAGCTTGCTAATTCTTTGAGCTATGTCGATAACCTTGGTTCTCTGTCGGATGTATTCGTTACGAATCCTATTCTTCAGAGAAACTCCGAGCATAGCTCTTTCCATAGCTATCCTACTTCCTATTAACATTATAAATGTGAAAGTTTGTGAAAAACTTTTGATGTTTGTTACTCTATCACACTCTAACGGCTCAACAGATCTGACGTAAATTGATTCAAGGATAAATCATAGTCAGGAATAATACATAGGCTATTTTTTATTTATATTTTAAATAGGTTCCCATAGGTTGCGAGAACGGGATCAGAATACCACGTGAGTAGAGCCACTGAAAACAGCTAGTAAAAAATCTTTCCACAATGAACTGAGAACTTCCTTCTCAGAAGTTGGTTAAAACCAATCCAGTGGTATTAACTATGACGACATCTGACTTTCCCAGGCCCCGGCACGTCAGCAACTTAATCCGCTAACGTCATCAATTGTCACTAGCGAAGAGTCACTCCCTTTTCTACGCGCACGTTACAAGGTAGAATCCAGATCAAGCCAAATATAAATATTCATGCATATAAATATTTGCACTGAGTGGGAATCGAACCCGCTCAGTGCAAATACTACCTCCAGCTTAGCAATCGAACGCTCTACTTCCACGCCGCCCATGGTTAAAGACCTCTACCTATCCCATAAGTACAGCATTACAATGATCAAATAAAGAGTGGACCGTGAATAAACTTGGCTTTGTTTTACAATAATAGTTTTTGGTGGGATTGTAAACAGATCGTAAGTACGTCACAGTTCTCGTGGTGAAGCTATAGATAACGGGGAATCAACTGTAAACAACACTAATGGAGTATTTCAAAACGTGCGAAGAAACAACACATCGTTTTAAACTTTATATATTTTAATGCGTTTCTCTTCACAAAAGAATCTTTACTTAGACAGACTACTTGCTACTGATGCTTCTCTTAATCTAGCTGATTCTCTGCTAATGGGTTATATTTCTGAATCAGCAAAACTATATCAGGTTTTTTATTTCAAGATAGAAAACAGATAGTGGGTAAATATATCATGTCGTGCATATTACGCGGCCAACGGCAAAGAATACATTAAACGTAAAAAAAATCTTGAAATAGCATTTTTTTTAATTTAATTAACCTAAGATTGTATCAGACACAACTCTTGAGACATCTTGTTTTTATGAATGCAAGAAATTTATAAAATCAACACCAAAATCTAATTACAATATGTGTCCCTTTTCCCAGATTTTAGTCAATTGATATACCTTTCAGTCTTTTTCTATTCAAAATAACACCTATTCATCAAAAGTACTTGAAAATCTAATTGCCATTTTAATAAATAAAAGGAATAAAGAAAAAAAGAAACGGTAATTATAATATTTTTTGAGCGATAATAATTATAATCAACATACCTTGGCACAGGTTCGTTTTTGAACAATAGCAATATTTAAAAATAACAATATTTATTTTCTTGTATACAGCGGTGAAAACCGCGCGGACGTATATGCGGGTGACAGTGAGTGAGTGTGATAGAGATAACGTAAAAGTGAAGAGAGAGTGGAGATTTAAAAAAACGCCGGAATAGGATACTAATTACTCAGTAAAACGCTAATTTGTTTGACTTTTGTTTACTTCCTAATTATCATTTTATTTTGTCTATATCATAGCTTGAAATCCAATTACCGCATTTTTGAAGTATCATTACCGTTCTATGCAAAAAACAAACACCAATATCTCTAGAGACAAAAGAATAATTACTTACTGTACCTTCAATATAATTCAGTTGTAACTATTAAATATCGCCGAAGCGGCGATAGTTCAGTGGTGTACGTAACGGAATGCCGAGACGAGGTCTCCAGTTCGATCTACAGTCGCCCCGGGCACACACCTCTGACTTTTCATAGTTATGTGTGGGTTAAAAATATTGATTATCGCTCGCTTAGTAATGTGCCCGGTAGATGGCAATAGGCTAGCCCCCTATTACATTGGGACCTAAACATAACTGACGAATAGTGGGTGTGTAATAGACCTCTGCCTACCCCTTCGGGGATACAGGCGTGAAGCTATGTTATATGTTATGTGAAATATTTACCCTATTAAATTTTTACGTTAACAAAATGGTAACTTGGAAATGGTCAGCCAACCTGATGTCAGAATGGCTGACCACTTTATCCTACTAATATCATAAACGCGAAATGAAATACTTAACACATGGGAGGAGGAGGTGGAGGCGCGGGTGTAGACCAGGGTTTTACAAAATACGCAGTGACGTTTGTATATTTTATATGGTAAGTCATTGTAGGTACCTACCGCCTACACATTGGTTTGCGTCACAGCTGCTTTCAATAAATAAGGCACACACACACCACATTACTTGCATGAGACGTCTGTACTCACCCAAAAGAAAATTAGGTTTCTACTGCTCTAATATTCTGAGCACAGATTCATTACCAGATATTTTTCTTGCCCGACGGAGCGACCTTATTGCCCTCTATTGAGTACATATTCAAGCTGCGTGCAGTTTTGGGCATTTCTTCCCGAAAAAAAACCCGTGCTCGTCAGTTTTGCTGGACCAAACGAGAAATGAGACCATGTGCACTATTTAGCACCTATTTGCTACTATTTACTACCTATAATGAAGTATTTTCTACCTTTGCAATAGAAATATATCAATGATACTAACTGTTGTCCGAGGCTAATAAATTACGTACATGTATTGGTTAATTGGGTGCAACAGGGGTTCGTAATACGCCACGGGTGGAGCCTGGGAGGGCCAGCTAGTAGGCGATTCGAATTCTGATATGAGATCAGATCCCGCTTCCCATGGGAACATATTCCAGGGATAAAAAGTAGTAGCCTATGTGTTATTCCCGACTATAATCTATCCCTGTACCAAATTTTAGATAGATCCGTCCAGCCGTTAGAGCGTAATTGTGTAACAAACATTAAAAAATCTTCACAAACTTTCAAATCTTCTATAATATAAAAATGAATCGCTTAATGTGTTGCTCAGCGCAAATCTCGAGAGCAGGTGAACCGATTTCGCAAATTCTTTTTTTATAATATTCCTTGAAGTACGAGGATGGTTCTTACAGAGAGAAAATTTTAAAAAATTGCCTCGAAAGAAGTTTACAGGCATGTTTGGAATAAATAGGTGCCACGGCGCACGGTGGATCCTGTGGTATGAACTGGTCATAAATCAAAATTTAAAAAATGCCGGTATATAAAATTGTGTGGTTTAATTCCCAATCCTCATCGCCAAGGTTTTGTCGACCTCCAAGCATTCATTTTAAACAAAAATCTGTAGAGCTTGTTAAAACTCAAGATGTTCGTCGCTAGCGTTGCAAGTGGAAATCATTGGTCTCTGCCTACCCCAGTAAGAAATAAGCGTGATTTTATGTATTTCGGTACGTATGTATGTATTTTACACCTTTAAGACTTAGCTTAAGTCTCGGAACGTAGTTAAATAATATTGACCAACCATCCCATACAACAGGATCCACCGTGCGGCGCGAAGTATGCCACGGGCGAAGCCGCGGGGGACAGCTAGTTTATAATATTAATAGGAGCTAGAATTGAATCATGGATGTATATTATTATATTAACGTAAATTGTACATTAAAACCCATTTAAATCTGAACAAAACAGTCAAAATGAAGCGGTTTTCCTCGAAATGTATCATGCAATGCGTAATTACATTTATCGCGGTAAGACCAAAATAATTTTCATAGCAATACATCGTCAATCAAAGTAGGTACCTATTGGAAAATACTTATATAAAACACAATATGTTTACGGGAATTGAAGCGAATATGATTTAGTGCCTTCATTATATAAATGTAGGGGAATGATTAAGGGGAAACTTTAGGCTATGGGTTGTTTTTGTGAGAAATTATATCACTGTTATGGTAGAAATACCATATAATGGCAATGACTTATATGTGTAGGTACTAGACTGGCTGATCGGAACAAAAAAAATAGTATAGATTCCTGGACGCTACTGTATACACTTTAGCGCCACTTTTGTGTTGCTATCATAGCCACAGAGTATATTATATTTATTTTATATGAGATCAGAATATCATTTGACATTAACAGACATCTGTAAAATAGTGTAAGGGCGCCAGAATTAAAAATCTATGGTGAGGCGTACCGTTCCCGCCTCATCCCTAATACTGTGGCACTTTTTGTTCTAAACTGCTTGTTCAGTGTACATAAAAGTCATTGGATACAACTGGTACTAACGCCGCGCTGTGATGTTGTACTACGTATATTTACCATAATAACAATGATCATGTGGAGTAACGGGGTGTGATGTTCCTCCAACACAAAGGGAGGATCCTCCGACCACGCAAGGTGATCACGGCTGGCGGGCCGCGGCCCCAACAGTTGTCGTTGGGATGTTGTATATTATATATGTTATACCAGCGCTCGAACTTCACATTCGCGATTCACGAGTGACGTAGTAGTATCGAAGTAGTTCCACTTGTTGTTGCTAGATGGCGCTGGGAATATGTGGTATCGTCACAATCACGCAAAATAATTTACACAGAAGTTAATAAAATGCTTAACAATACAGATATTGAACATAATCAATAAATTGTACATTAAAACATGACGCAAGCATTCCAAGCTTATGTCGGTTCATTACATTTCTAGCACAGATGGATCTGTGCAGGAATTGTCTTACGTCAATTGTGTAATAGAGACGCGCCCGCATACGCTATCGTTATAATTGATATTATCTATGAATGAGCTATGGGAATCATTAACTCACGAGATAGGGCTGCCCCAAAGAAATTATTGACAGATACGTACTGCTTATTGATTTTACATATCGAGTGTTCCATTGTCATATACTCATACGTAGAGGACCGTCTAACATCAATCTATACTATTAAAAATTGTAAATTAGTTGTGTCTGTACATTGGAGATATTTAAAAAAAATACATGGGTTATGTTGAATGTCTGTCTGTTAGTCAGTTTGGTCGCAATAAACGCCAAAACGAACGGATTTTCAGGCAGTTTTTCTATTAAAATGTTAGAAAGAAAGAAAGAAAGAAAAAAAAATTATAACAGACCGACGCGCGGGCGGAGCCGCAGGCATGAGTTAGTTTGAAATATCCATAATAAATTTTATCTGATGAGATGAAACAAATTTCTTCTAAGAAACTACGTTATAATACTGATATAATAAAATGTAAAGAAGGAAGGTTCCACTAATATTAATGCACTAGAACCATTTTGACCGTAATAGATGCCAGGGTGCAAAAATCAGCCTGCGCCTCTATTGCCAACAGGTTTAGTTTTGCTTGCAGAAATACCCACGGACTTCATCAAACCGCAGTTACCGGGTGGGTACATCGGACTCGAACCGATAAAACCCGGCCGAGTGGTGTTTCGTCACACGTGGCCTGGGAATACCAGTGAAATAAAATGTAGTTCCACGCACTCTACATTTCAAAGGAGCATCATAATCTTAAATATTACAGAGATACCCAATTAAGAGTATCTAAATTGTCTGTTTGACCTCGTATTGGTATTCCAACTCTGTGCTAAGTATTTAGAAGATCTATTTCAGACTAACAACTACCATTTAGTTGGTTATCTTTACTACAACGTGTTTAGATTAAACTTACAATTTTGGACAGTCAGCTACGCAGACTATTGAAGTCTGTATAGCTGACTGTCCAAAGTCTCATTCAGTTAACTGATTGTCATTTGGCTGTTTGAGTGTTGCGGGTTGCTAAAGAGCAAGACGCTAAGAATCACTAGGTACAAGCCTTCAGCTAAGTGGAAAAACTATGTCGTTTTAGAACAGAATAATAATGAAGACACCAAATTTGTAAAAAACAACCAATATCGAAAGAATCATCAGGGCGTAAAGGACAATTTAATTGCGCCAATTGGTGTTTCGCGACAAAAATGCGACTCTAATGCGTGAATGCGGAAAACTTATTTATAGTTATAAAATAAATAAATAAATATTCAAGGTAAGCATAACTAATAAATTACGGGCAAAAAAAATTGCGTTAAAGGGGTACAACGGAGGTTCGAAATCTATTATGAACATTGTAACACCTATTTTAACAAGAGGCGCAATGCATTCTGCTGTTGCAATGTTGAGCAGAGAGTGCACTACATGATTACCTACCTACATTCACGCGCATTTGTTTTTCAATTTTATACCGTTGAATTGTTTTTTCGGTGATTATTCCCCCGTTGCTAGACCGATTTTCAATTTCTTTTTCTGTCTTAAGCCAATACTTAAGTTGCACATTTTGGCGCCAAAATCGTGGTCTCACTATTGATCATTTTGGAGAAATGGGATTTTGAAATTTTTGAAGGGTGATTATTCCTCCTTGGTATGTTCGATTTTCAATTTTATTTTTTCAACATTTTTGACAAAATTGGTCGATTAGTTTAGGAGGAGTAGCGTCACAACCGAAATACACCGACTGGAGTATAGAGAGCTTTTCACTCGACTTCGTCTTACTCTCAGCTCAATTATTTTGTCTTACATTGTTCTTACACGTTTCACACCGCATGCACCAACAGCATAAAAAGCATAAAAATAATAGTAAGTGGATATTCCAACTAAAAAGTAATCAATTCTAATAATATTAAGACGTAGGTAAGGTTTGTGAATTATGAGTTTGTAGAATCTCTGGACCTACGGAACCGATTTTGAAAATGATTTTACCAATACAAAGCCACATTATTGGTGAGTGTGTGTGAGAGGTTAGGTTACCCAAGGAAGCGGAGCAGTAATCATAAATGTCAACAAATCGGGCAGATTCCCATACATTACATTAACACTAATAAATTATGAACATGTATGGGTTAATTGGGTGCAACAGGGGTTCGTAATACGCCACGGGTGAAGCCTAGGACGGCCAGCTAGTAGGCGATATTTCTGTAACATTATACGATACTTTATTAGTGTAACACATAATAGGTGTAGCCTAGTTCTGTTGAAAACGTCGTAAAATTAGCTTTTAATTTAAACTTTGGCATAATGAGAACCTAATGCGAATCACGTGTGATAAAAAAACAGTCTGACATCATCGGCTATATTTTTAGCATTCTATTTTCTAAAGCGCCAAAAACAAAACGTGATACATGCCGCTATTAAAGAAGATGCCGCAATGACTGTTTGGATGCCAGTTTTCTTTTACCTACTTGTGTTCTTGATAAATGATTTCTTATTTTTATGTGAAGTTTACGCGAATGTCACACATTGAAATAAAACTATTTTTAACGGATTCTATTGCAATTTATTTGATGTTATTTATCGAGATCAGTCTATTAAGGTAGAATTCCGTGCATCGCGATCGATCACGTGCGACTGACGCGCGCGACTGAAGCTACTATAGTCAGGGTATGAGAACATATGGCTTGGTTTCCGAGGTTTGCGACCATCGAGGTAATAATATACTACGTACAGCTAGCTATTACCTCGATGTCTGCGACACACGCGTGCGGCTGACGAACTCTGACTATTGACGCATCAGCCACGCACGTCAGTCACACGCAATCGACCACAGTCAGAGTACGAGAACAGTGAACAATCAGTTAAAAAGATGAGCCTTGAAGTCTGCATAGCTGACTGTCCAAAATCGTTGGTTTAATCCAAACACGTTTTAGTAAACTTAAGCAACAACATGGTAGTTGTTAGTGTGATATAGCACAAAGTTTGAAGGCTAATGCGAGGCCAAATAGACAATTTACTCTTACTTGGGTATCTCTGTAATATTTATGATTGTGATGCTCCTTTGAGATGTAGAGAGCGTAGACATCTTATTTCACTGCTTTCACTTTTATCCCAGCCGCGTAGACCGATCTGACGAATCACCATGCAGTTTTACTCGGTTCGAGTCCGACATACCCACCTGACTATTGCTGCATCAGCCGCGCGCGCGTCAGTCGCACGCGATCTATCGCGCGCGGCTGTGATCGGAATTGTACCTTTAGTCAGGACAATTACCTAACTATATATGTATGGATTAGGAAGAAGCATACGTAGAATGTAATTTTACAGCTGTATTTCTATATTTTTGAATGAACCATGTTTCCTTTTAACTCATAAACTAGATACGCTAGATTCAATTTTTTTTTTTTTTTTTTTTTTTTTTTTTTTATATTTAGTCCGTCCAATTGACCACCATTAGTGGCCACCATTTCTAGAGATTGCCCCTAGAATGGTGGCCCCTACCTAGACGGCCTCAACAGATGTTTTTTCACGCCCCGCTTAAAGAGCCCAGGATTGTAGGTAGAAGGGAACACGTGAGTGGGTAAAGCGTTCCAGTGCTTTAAGGTCCGACAAAAAAAGGAGTCACCAAACCGCTTGGTTCGCGATGGTATCGATTGCACTGTATGAGGATGACACCTAAGTCCTGCACGTGTTGTTCGGGACAAGAAGGGAGAAGGAGGAATCAATTGGAATAACTCATCGGAACATTCACCATGGTAAATACGATAGAATACTGCCAAGGAGGCTATATCTCTACGCAGCTGCAGAGATTCTAGAGAACTGGTGACCTCAGGACTATCAATGATCCGGACTGCCCGTCGCTGCAATCTATCGAGAGCGTCTAGTAAGTACTGAGCGGAGCCATCCCACAGGTGAGAACAGTATTCCACGCAGGGACGGATTTGAGTCTTATATAAAAGACACCGCTGCCCCGGCGTGAAAAACCGCCTCACCCTGTTCAGCACTCCGAGTTTACGAAAAGCTGTTTTAATAACGCTCTCAATGTAATTTTTATTATTAAGTTTGCAGCGAACATCCATACCGAGCATGTTGATACTGTCCTGCAGTGGTAGTGGTGTGTTCCGAAGAGTTGGGAGGGGAAGGAAAGGAGATACCTTTGCTGTAAACGCGCATGCCTGTGTTTTCTTGGCATTGAACTCGACCAGGTTCTCAGATCCCCATTGGGAAATGTGGTCTAGGTCCTGATCGAGCTCAATGACAAGTTGCCGTCTTCTCTCCTCGATGTCAGTCTGCTTGGCCGCTGAATGTCCGAGATAACGCCCATGCAAAGTACTGTCATCTGCATAGCAATGTATGCTGCCCACGGACAGCATATCATTGATATGCAGAAGAAAGAGAGTGGGCGATAAGACGGACCCCTGAGGCACACCAGCATTAACCTGCATGAACTCAGAAGCCCGGCCGTCACAAAGGACTCGGATGCTGCGCTCATGCAGAAAACTGGCAACCCAGCTGCACAGTCGAGATGGCAGACCGTAGGTCGGGAGCTTGGCAAGAAGCGAACTGTGCCAGACCCTATCGAAAGCTTTGGCGATGTCAAGGCTGATAGCCAGTGACTCGCCATGCTTGTCCATAGCCTCACCCCAGAGATGTGTGACGTACGCCAGAAGATCACCCGTTGACCGTTTTGGCCTAAAACCATATTGCCGGTCGTTAATTATGGAGTGATCTTCTAGGTAACGCATGAGCTGTGCGTTAATAATGTGTTCAAACACCTTGCTGAGAACTGAGGTGACAGCTATGGGTCGATAGTTGCCCGGATCGGACCGATCTCCTTTTTTGGGGACCGGTTGTACATTTGCCTCTTTCGCCTGTTATATTGCGTGTACTATTATTTCTTATCGAAAACCACTTATGTACGTATTGCAACTGTGTACCGAGTATTATGTGTTCACGCACATGCCTCAAGACGCTTAAAATAGGCGTAACTGCATTCACTCTAAATTCCAGATGCAAATAGACAGATCTTAAACAAACAAAAAGGTCGCAACTAATCTCTATTTGTGGACTAGGTATTCTAGACCAGTTATTTTGCATACTCATTTGAACTGGATTCAGAGGATGCCTTAAAGAATGTAATACTTGGAGATGGCTCGTGGGAGGTAATCGCAACGGCATCAAGCCCCAAATGAAATATTTGGGGCTCGTGCTCGACGGCCGATCGGACTTTGGAGAGCACATCCGAAGTCTGGGGGAGTGATAGGAACGACTTGGGCGACCAAGCGCAGGGCACGCCACAATAGCGGCGGTAAGGTCCATCATGGAGGTTTGGTTAGAGAGGCGACACGGAAGCCTCTCGTACCGATTGACGCAGGAGATCTCCGGTAAGGGGAGCTTCGGGGACCACCTGCATCGGATCAGGAAGAAGCCAACGCCTGAGTGCCATCTGCGACGCAAGCGAGGACTCGGGGCTGCACACGCTGGCGAACTGCCCGGCGTGGAAGGCGCCGAGGCGTGAACACGTGGCAGCCATCGGGGTGTGAGTCCTCTCGCTCGGCAGCATGATTGCGACAATGGTGCGGAGCGCGAGCGCGTGGGTCGCCGTCATCTCCTTCTGTGAGCATGTAATTCTTTAGAACTCTTCAGATTTAGAACTCCCCCGGCCCGCCGAGCCCGCAACATGCTCGCCGCGCGTCGCAGGCGACTTAGGCGCCGGAGGTCGCTTAACGACCTCTGTTCTCCATGAACGCAGGCCTGGGGGTGGCAGGTGAGGCCGCCTGTCACCCCAGCAGAAGCAGGCCGGGACGGTGGGGCGACTAGCGCCCCTCCTCCAAACCGGGGCAAGACGGGGACACCGCACACTGGAACGTCGCCATACAAACGGTTGGACATGGAGAGAAAGTACTGAGTGTCTACCTGCATCTAATATGTATTTCACAAAGAAGACACTCCAAACTTTTGGGTTATTATAGTTTTAACCCCTAAAACTCTTGTGTATAGTATATACATAGCTCGAAAGATTAAATTTTAAACTCGTCTACTAATAAACTCAGTCTTTGTGAATAATATTTGTAATGTTTGCGTTGATTTGAAGGAATAGTTTTTACAAAAACTGATTCATTAGAGTGTATTTATGTTTACGCGACAATTTTTTTTTTTAATGTATTATATTTTGCCATTACAGCCAAGTTTAAAAAAGTCATGGAAACATTTGATAAAATTAGTCTTATAATTGAAAGCCCAGGAAACTCGGGGCTAATAATACCTACAGTTAATAGTTACAAATATATTAAATATTTTTCTAGAACATTATAGGTCCACCACGTTTTCTAAAACAGAAAATTAAATTAAACGCCTGTTTAATTTCTGAGCGCAAATCGCAATTTGCGGTTGTGTTAATAAATTATCAGGCACTAACTAATTGGGGTGTGTGTTGGGTAACCTCCTCGAGTGTCGCTCCGATTCCGATCCCGCTGCAGTCACAGATAGCAAGATGTAGCGTCATCGCAATTCATGGATATTTGGCGATCTCTTTATCACGTTAATATTGAATGTTTTTCAGTTTAAAATATGAGAATGTTTAGTATTTATTTTATGAAACGAGTATGCGATGTATATATATTAGTTCAGAATAAACGTCTTTAAAATATTGGTATATTTCAGAATTTTTTTTAGGTTGTCACATTTATTTTTAATAAATTTTATATAAGAAATAAGAAGGAGGAATCTTAAATATTATACAGTAAAAATTTGAAGTCTCTATGTTGACTCCATCTTTAAATGATTGAAAGAGGTAACGATGTCCGACTGTTTGTATGGCGACGTTCCACTGTGCACCGTGGTTCCTGACCCGAGACGGCGTGCGGTTTTAGTCGGTTCAAGCCCGACATAACCGCCCCCGCTGGCCGGCGGGGGTATCGGAGGGAATTTCCGCACGAAAAAAAAAGATACAGAATTACCTATACCTATATTTATTACTATTATTGATATCGATGATTGAAATACGGGAAATACGGACGGGACTTAAACCCGCGATCAGTCCCTTACAGGGGGAATACTCTGACTGAGCTACCTGAAGGCCAATTCTTGTAATAAAAATATGTTCAAGATTCAGTCTTAATCTAGTGTCGATCTCCCAAATGTCAAAAAAGGTGTTCTCATGAAAATATTTTCAATATTTTCAACAAAATTTGACTGAATTTTGAAAATCGTTTATTACGAGAATTGACCCTCTGGACACCACCTAGATATTCGAAATTCTCCGATATATTATACGTCTTGGGGCGACGGTGGAGCCATGTACCTTTTTTTTTTTTTTTTTCGTGCGGAAATCCCTTCGGATACCCCCCCGCCGGCCAGCGGGGGCGGTTATGTCGGGCTTGCACCGACTAAAACCGCACGCCGTCTCGGGTCTTAAGACCGGCGTCTTAAGGTGTAAGGTTACCCATAGAGCATATCCCTCGCACCCCGACTGACCCTGGGCCATCTCCGGTTTCGAGATGGCCCCCTTACTTGCTCTCCACTGTGCCATCTGCCAATCAGAGGGACACGTGGAAAGCTTCCGAACAGCCCTCAACAGGGCCGTCCTCGCCTCGGTCGGAGTTGGCCGCAGGCGGCAGCGTCTCTCCCACCCTAGGAGAGAGGCGCTGCCGTCTCCGTTGCCCAGGGTGCACCGCGTGGAGGTCCCTAACCAAGCACCCCTGGAGCCATGTACCTACTGTGATTCTTGCGAACTACGGAAACAGTAAATGATGTTACAATCATCATTAAACATTGTTTTTAGATAACTCCGCCGCAATAATTTAAGCAATTAGTATGCTGAATATCTAGGACGTGTTTAGGTAGCTCAGTTGGTCAGTGTATTTCCTCTAGAATTGATGGATCTTGACCGTTATTCCAGGCCATTTTTTTAGCGCCTATATCATTTTTCACTGCAATCTGTCGCCGCGTACGTAAGTATCACAATTTCCATTTTAGATATTCCTACTTCAGAATCAGTAAATTGAGGTTTACTTTTTAAATGTGTGGCTACCTGTGTATTATTCTCTCTTCCCTACCGAAGATCTTCCTATTAGAAGAATGTACCTCTAGTAGTACCTACCTTTTTTTTTATTTTTTATTTTTCGTGCGGAAATCCCATCGGATACCCCCCCGCCAGCCAGCGGGGGCGGTTATGTCGGGCTTGAACCGACTAAAACCGCACGCCGTCTCGGGTCTACAGACGCCGGTGTGTAAGGTTGCCCAAAGAGGAAATACCCTACGCCTTCCGTACCGGATTTCCGTGGTAATATAAAAGGTTTTACTGTTATTGAATAAGATTATTATAAAATTGAAAATTAGTTGTGTCTGTACAATTGAGATATTTAAAAAAAAACTGAACACATTTTGTTTTAATATTGTAGTATCTCTTTATTGTACACCAAGAATAAGATAAAAAGAAATACAAATATTACATTATGGTATATACAATTGGCGGCCTTATCGCACTGTGGCAATCTCTTACAGGCAACCATTGGATGAAGAAAAAAGTCGGAATTCGTATTTGGGTAGTGTGGTACTTGGTACTTGATCAATTTAGGTACCTAAATATAGGTACACTTCAGATCATTGCCAAACTAAACATTATTTTAAAACTATACAAATACTTACTTATAAATATGTATACACACCTACAATTACACAATATACATATATATTCACAATATACTACATACATACCCATACATATATATCATACGATATAAGAAGTAACCATGTCTAGATATAGCCGATGTCTCGCAGATAGTGATCGCTGACGGATTTTTTAAACACCGATAAAGATTGTGCACGTATAATAACTACAGGCAAAGCATTCCACAAACGAACCGCTTGAACGGAGAACCATTTGTCTGTGAAAGTTGTAGAATGCCCCGGCATTTTTAATCTTAAATTCTCTGCCGATCTCAAGAACTTGAAATGTGTATCGCTCAAAAAGTTAAAACGTTTTTTAAGGTAAGAAGGAGTAGCAGGGTTGAAAAGTATACTATACAATAAGGAGAGTATATGAGCATTCCGGCGAAGGCGGATAGGTAACCACTTGAGCTTTTTTGTTGATTGCAATTTGTTGAGTAGAACCAGAGATATAACCAAAAAACGATTACCGACCTCCGCGCGGGTGGTGCCGCGAACATCAGCTAGTATTGAATAAGATTAATAACCCTGTTCTTAATTCTTTACAATGGAGACGATTTTTAGAGCCCTTCATTTGGGCACATTGTCCTTTGCAATATCCAGATCAATGCCTTTCACACTTTTCATAGCCTACATTTAAATTTTACAGAGTATGTATTAAGATTTCAAGGTTGGACTGAGACGTAAAAGCCTAGACTGTCTTGACAATTTAATTATTTTCCCCTTTTATTGCTCTCTAAGTCTGTATATATTTTAATTATATGTCGTTAGCAGGTGTTAGATGGCCCAGGGTGCTAGGGATATGCTCTATGGGCAACCTTACACCCCGGCGTCTGTAGACCCGATACGGCGTGCGGTTTTAGTCGGTTCAAGCCTGACATAACCGCCCCCGCTGGTCGGCGGGCGGGGGGGGGTATCCGAGGGGATTTCCGCATGAAAAAAAAACGGTCGCGGCTCACATAGCTAGGGTTGGTTAGTAAATGCCATCTAGACTACATGGCCAGTCCAACCCTGTAAGGGTGACCACTGCGAGTGAATCATCCAAGAGTACAGAATGTAGAATTCATTTAACTTGTTTATCTTGAGAATGTGATGCTTGGAACGGAATCAGTATTCCATGCGGGCGGGGCTGCGCACTAAAGGTATTTATAATATAAATATCTCAATCTTTAGCTTGTACTTACGTCGTGAAAACTTTTGTTCTTAGTTTTAGTACAGAATATATATAGTATAGTACTTACGTAGTTGTAGTGCCGCAATATTATATCATTTGTTAAAGACGCCTATGCTAAAAATTATAGCAAAAGTTTTAGTAGTGTGAAATTTCGAATGAATACGGCGCCATCTAGCACAATGTAACCGAACTACGGTTACATTGCGCTAGATGGCGCCGGATACATGTAATATCGTCGCAAAACAGGAGATTTTCAGCTTAGCGCCCCTTTTTTTCGTGTGGAAGTCCCCCTGGATACCCCCGCCGGTCAGCGGGGGTAATTATGTCGGATTCGAGCCGACTAAAATCGTACGCCGTCTCGGGTCTTCAGACGCCGGGGTGTAAGGTAAGGCATTTCCCTCACACCCTGGCTGACCCAGGGCCATCTCCGATTTCGAGATGGCTCCTCAGGTTTTGGAACCACGGTTTCCCCGTCTTGCCCTCGGTAAAAGGGGCCCCACCCCTATTAGCACCCATAAGTTTAAACATACGGCCCACCCGACGGTAAACAGTTACTGAACACTTATGACACTTGAAGTGACAACCACACGTTGCAACCTGTAGAACCAAAAGGGGGAAAATGAAATCAGAAAAAATATTATGCATGGGCCTTACCAATTCTCTGAGGCCCAAGCCAACCTCACCTGCGAGTCGGTGCACCTGCTAATCAACGGATGAGGCGGTGGCGCAGGTTTTCATCTCAGTTTTTTTTTTATTTTAGCATCTTTGGCATGGTCAAAGCCTATACTCGTAAATAAAATATTAACTAGTCTGCTAGTGTTATCCAAAACCCACTCAGGGTTTGCTTCTTATTTATTTATTCTTACTTTCTATGTGTAGTCAACGCTTTCATTCTTGTCCTCTTGTCCATACAAGTTCTCGCTTTTATCCTTCTAGCACTTTCATTCCATTCCTTTCATGCTAGTGGGATACAGGGTAGGGGACTATTTTTTATGCCGTTTTTCTTTATCTTTATTTTTGTTGTTTTGAAACTATGTCTTATCTTTATTATCTAATTCTAATGTAAAGTATTGCGTTTGAAATGTTACGCTTATACATTTTTCTCTCAGAGTTGGGAGGTCAGATGGCAGTCGCTTCCGGTAAAGCCATAGACATAGACATACTTTGGACGCAACTGGGAAAATCGCTATGAGGATGATGGTGATGATTATGTATAAAAAAATATATAAATCGTTCAGCATTTTTCGTCAAATAGATGCATGGAGTCCATGTCGGGTCCCAAACCTCGGGTTTGGGAACCACGGTGTCCCCGGACTTTGACCATGTCTGAGTTCTCCGGAACTATAAAATTTCGTAATGATCTACCTTGTAATAATAAAGTTGTCATCAATAATAGTTTAGACCGATTTTGCTCCACTACCTACCTATAATAGCGTGATGATATATAGCGCAGTTTATAACCATGTCCTAGAAAAACGTTCAAAATTTAAGCCAAATCTGTTCAGTGGTTTTCTAGTGATGCTCGGACATCGATAACAAAAAGCACACAAACAGATAAAAATTCTAAAAATCACATTTTCGGCATCAGTATCTCTCTTAGAACACACATCATTTATTTTTTGAAAATATATTCAATAAACAGTTTTCACCTCGTTACGATGAGGTCCGTAATTTTAGTTCGAGAGTTATATTATGTTCGATGAATGGAAAGTCGACAGAACGTTTGATCGAATATTGCTATTTCGAATGAACCGTTTATCGCCAAACGCAACTTCGACTGAACGTTTTATCGAATATTTATCAATCGATGGACTGATGTCCGAAAATTAGTAAAGTGGGTTAGGTTAGGTTAGAACTGTGACCCCAACAGCTGGAATCAGTTTATTATCTTCCTTTTCATAAAATTTCATGTCTAAATCTCATTCGAAACAGCAATCCATCGATTAATAAATATTCGATAAAACGTTCAGTCGAAGTTGCGTTTGGCGATAAACGGTTCATTCGAAATAGCAATATTCGATCAAACGTTCTGTCGACTTTCCATTCATCGAACATATAACTCTCGAAGTTTAGTTACGGACCCGTTACGATTTTATCATATGTATAGATAATACTACTTAGTAAATTGGCTCGAATGTGTAACAAAAGTAAATCGCTACTTTGCAACAAGATACAGCCTCGCCTTGATCCAGATCGTACCGGCCTTGAACCATATCCTAGTGTTCGTATGTGACAATACATGATATCATCTGGGGGTCGGGTAACACGTGGCGCGATGACTATATGGATCACAACAACAACAGATTCCATAGCTCGGGTCTATTGTGAAAACACTATCAAGTTAGCTTAAGTGGAACAATGGCTAACTCGTTATCTATGTTTACTGATTCCGATATTTTTATTATCATGAAAATAGGGTCATATTTACATCGAGTAACGACTGTTAAAGACTCTTGTTACTTGAATATGCCTTTTTAGGGTTCAGTTGCCAAATGGCAAAAAACGGAACCCTTATAGATTCGGCATGTCTGTCTGTCTGTCCGTCCGTATGTCACAGCTACTTTTTTCCGAAACTATAAGAACTATGCTATTGAAACTTGGTAAGTAGATGAATTCTGTGAACCGCATTAAGATTTTCACACAATAATAGAAAAAAACAATAAATTTTGGGGGCTCCCCATACTTAGAACTGAAAATCAAAATTTTTTTTTTCATCTAACCAATACCTGTGAGGTATCTATGGATAGGTCTTCAAAAATCATATTAAGCTTTCTAATATAATTTTTCTCTAAACTGAATAGTTTGCGCGAGAGATATTTCCAAAGTAGTAAAATGTGTGTCTGTGTAAATTCTTAAATAAGAGAATGATAAAACTAAAAAAAATATATGATCTACATTACCATGTAAACTTCCACCGAAAATTGGTTTGAACAAGATCTAGTAAGTAGTTTTTTTTAATACGTCATAAATCGTAAAACGCAATTTACCATTTCTTTTTTTTTTCGTGCGGAAATCCCTTCGGATCCCTGGCCAGCGGGGGCGGTTATGTCGGGCTTTCATTCAATCAACTCAAATATAAAAATTAAAAAAAAAACATTATGTTACTTACTACTACGGAACCCTTCATGGGCGAGACCGACTCGCACTTGGCCGCTTTTTTGCATTGATCCTGGTTTGTTCTATATAAAACATGTATACATTTACGAAAAAGAATATAATATGTAACTACTAGCCGTTCCCGCAACTCACAGGCCTCTATTGCTGGGATAAAAGTAAGCTATTTGCTATTCCAGATTAAAAAGCTATCGCTACGGCAATCATTCGCTCTGCCGTATTTACGTGAATGGGTAACACAAATTCATCCATCACAAACTCTCACAATTTGTAATTTCATAATAATAGGATTGTACTAAGAACATATCGTTTGGCGTACTCTACGCCTGAACCGAATGAACTGCCTGACCCACTCCTGACTAATTCCATACATACATACACAAACGCCTTTTTCCCTCCGGGGTAGGCAGAGACAACAGCCCGCCTTCTGCTTCTGTCCTTACATATTTCATGAGCTTCCTTCACTGTCATTAAACCTTTCATGCAAGCCCGCCGGTTTCGAGTGCTTTTGACCTGCCCTTTTTTCGATATCTCATTAACGTGTAATAAATTATATTTGTTATAAGTACCTACATATGCCTAGATTATTTTACTATTAGTGATATTTAAGAAATTATGTTAAACGGACGATTCTGAACACGAAAAAATATTTTTGTAGAATTCTTGTCCGTTTGTTCGCGATTGTTGCAAAAATTACTGAACGGATTTTGATGCGATTTTTTCTATTAGAAAGGTCTTGGCCGGACTTAAAATCTGAAGTATGTTTGATTTCAATTGGTTGAGTAGAACCAGAGATATGACCAAAAAACTATAACCGACCTCCGAGTACGCGGAGCTGCGGGCATCAGCTCGTTTTTATATACAACTAGCTGTTGCCCGCGGCTCCACCCGCGTGGAATTCTGATCCCATTCCCGCTTCCCATGGGATCCTATTCCAGGGTTAAAACGACTATGTGTTATTCCAAACTATAATATATCCCTGTATCAAATTTCAACCATCCGAAAGAGCAACAAACATACATACATACACACAAACTTTCGCGTTTATAATATTAGTAGGATTTTTTCATTTTTTGTTTTATATTTTTTCATTTATTTATTTTTTATTTTACCCCATATTTTTTTTTTTGTTTCAAATACATAGTTTGTCGATACCAAGTCATCTCACCAAATTCAGAGACCTAATTTTGTGACACCTTATATATTGCTTCCTCCTATGACATAATTGGTAACGAAATCATTGTCGTGTGTTGTTTACTTACCGATGTTGTGTAAGGCCATGATTGTAAAGCGAGTAAAGCGAACGACTTTGTAAAGGTTATTCGATTAAAGTTTGTTAGAAAATTTGCAGAATTTTCTATTTTGTCCAAACCTAGATTTAATATTTTCAGCGAATGTGCCCGTATTCGGCCTTATATTTAAGAGGTCTAATGAGATTTCAGGGACCCGGAGTATATTTTTTCTTGACAAAGAATATTTTTTTAATATTATTTCTTTAAATTCTTAGTAAATCAAGTTTTCTCCAATTTCAGCAAGAGGCATTTGAAAGTAATATGTGTTCTTCAATATATACTCAACCTTCCTTGTTGTGAAACTGAGTTGAATCGTTAAAGCCTCTTGTGGAAATTGGAGAAAACCGGATTTTGATTAAAATTAAAAAGAAAAATATATTTAAAAAATATAAAATACATAAAAATATACATATAAATATAAAAATATGAAATACAGTTCAAAAGTTATTTAATTCAGATAGTACTTTGGTCTTCACCCAACATGTTTTAGAATTGAAATAACTTCAATAGTTAGACGAATATTACATATCAAAGAACTCAATAAAAATGATGCAAATGTTAAATGCGATAAGACAATAACTTTGCAGATGTTTCTTAGATAACTTCTTAGATGCCCTTTTAGTACAAGTTAGTACAAGTTTGGTTGGTTTTTAAAACTACCTTTTGAGTATTGATCTCATAGAGCGTACCCCAATGTGCAACGCCTGATTGGGTGAAGTCCAAAAAGGCCATCATTCGAGATTATAAGTACTATAAATCCTAAAATGATAGTCCTTAGCTTGACAGCCTCGATTGTTATTTTTTCATGCCCCGCTTATAGAACCTGGAAATACAGGAAGAGGAAAACACCCAAATTGGGTAAAACATTCCATATGACAAAGAAACAAGGTATTTAGTAGGTTTGAGTCGGCATTGCTTGCAGCCCTTCATTTGTTGTTCTCACAGAAATAATGATACCTTATTACTGTGGTTGTTCTCCATAAGAAGGTAGAGGTTGGAATTTATTAAAAAGCTCATTGAAACACTCAAACCACTCACCAAGGTAGAGGCTGTAAACTCTTAATATTATATAAAATACTTTAAAAATCTGTATTTGAAACATACATTGCCGTATTAAAATACACATTGTGCATCTGTATTATGAGGAATAATTATCAAGTTAATTAAAGAAACTAGGTAAGTAGGTATCTTTATTGATACCGATTGTATATTTCATTAATTTCAATATAAAAATAGCCATATCGTTAAGATTATCCAATATTCACTTAACTTTATCTAATACCTTTAAACGAGCAATTCTTGTATATAAATATATATATAGCTGCTCGTGCTGATTCACTGACTCATTGATCACCTCTCCTGAACAATTTTGTATGAATTTTTTTTTTTTCACTGATGGTTTCGTATAGAGGATAAAAATTCATTCGGAGGAAAAATATGGAGAGAGCTGATGATTGAGGATTTCGGAGACGGGTGAAGAGCACGCTTAAGGTATTGAACATAGGTTGGGGGTGCTTGAGCAAATGTCATCAATGTTTCAAAATGTTTTTGTGGAAGAACTCTTAGTCAGAAATATGTCGATAGATGATGATCGAGGGCTTGGAAGATGGGTGAGGAGCACGACCAGGGTATTAAACATAGGTGAGGGCTGCTCAAACAAAAAATACTTGGAACCTCATCCAATTGGCAGTGAGCTGAAAAAGAATTCGAAATGGAGAAAATAGATGGCCGCCATACAAATTTCGTCGGTTTCTATCTCGGAGAGTATAAAAGATAGAAGAGTGGTTTCATAGCAAAAGATGATCAGGACCTGAAGGTCTACTCAATGAACAGAAACAAAATTCAAGATGGCGGAATTTATTTTTCCATACAAAATATATGGAGAATATTGAAGAGACTGCAAGTTGGGAACTATGCAAGACTTTGATATGGTTCCTTTTCAGAATGTTTTTATGGAAGAACTCTCAGTCAGAAATATGGAGATAGATGATGATCGAGGGTTTGGGAGATGGGTGAGGAGCATGGCCAGGGTATTAAACATAGGTGAGGGCTGCTCAAAAAAAAAATACTCGGAACCGCATCCAATTGGCAGGGAGATGAAAATATATCCAAACTGGCGGATTCAAGATGGCGTCAACACAAATGTCATGGTTGTATCTCTCAAAAAGTATTAAAGATGGATGAATTGTGTTTTGGTTCACCTCTGTTGTAATTTTTTTTTTCCCTGATGCTTTCGTATAAAGGACGAAAATTCATTCGGAGGAAAAATATGGAGGGAGCTGATGATAGAGGATTTTGGAGACGGGTGAAGAGCACGGCCAAGGTATTGAAGTGAGGTAGGGGGTGCTCAAATAAAAACCACTCGGAATCTGATCCAATTGCCAGTGAGCTAAAAATATAACCAAAATGGCAGATTCAAGATGGCGCCCATACAAATTTCGACAGCGTCTATCTCACAAAGTATAATAGAAGATAGAAGAGAGGTTTTTTGGCAAAAGATGATCAGGACCTAGAGGTCTACTCGATGAATAGAAAAAAAAATTCAAAATGGCGAAATTTATTTTTCCAAACAAAATATATATTATATATAGCTCGATTACCACTCACTCACTGACACAATTGTCCTCCTAGAAGGAGTAATTGGGGATATGGATGATGTATGGGAAAAATGTAGAGAAAGCTGAGGGGACTATGGGAAAAATCCGATATGTCAAAAAGTTCCAGATGGCGGCCAACATGGTGGTCGTTTCTCCGCCATCTTTGATGACATGGCAGCATGTCATTTTTGAGTAAATCGAGGCTTCTAATTTTTGAATTTTTGAAAAAAAAGTTGAAAAATCCAAGATGGCGGATCGATTTTTTTATTTTACAGTCGCGAGCTGCTTGCAGCTCGCGCACCGCGCAAAATACTAGTTAATATATATATATAGCTGCTCGTGCTGATTCACTGACTCATTGATCACCTCTCCTGAACAATTTTGTATGAAAAATTTTTTTTTCACTGATGGTTTCGTATAGAGGATAAAAATTCATTCGGAAGAAAAATATGGAGAGAGCTGATGATTGAGGATTTCGGAGACGGGTGAAGAGCACGCTTACGGTATTGAAGATAGGTTGGGGGTGCTTGAGCAAATGTCACTCGAAACGTCATTCAATTGCCAGTGACCTGAAAAAAAATTCAAAATGGCGAAATTAAAGATAGGTGAGGGCTGCTCAAACAAAAAATACTCGGAACCGCATCCAATTGGCAGGGAGATGAAAATAAATCCAAAATGGCGGATTCAAGATGGCGCCAACACAAATGTCATCGGTGTCTCTAGGTGAGGGCTGCTCAAACAAAAAATACTTGGAACCTAATCCAATTGGCAGTGAGCTGAAAAAAAATTCTAAATGGAGAAAAAAAGATGGCCGCCATACAAATTTCGTCGGTGTCTATCTCGGAGAGTATAAAAGATAGAAGAGTGGTTTCTTAGCAAAAGATGATCAGGACCTGAAGGTCTACGCAATGAACAGAAACAAAATTCAAGATGGCGGAATTTATTTTTCCATAGAAAATATATGGAGAATATTGAAGTGACTGCAAGTTGGGAACTATGCAAGACTTTGATATGGTTCCTTTTCAGAATGTTTTTATGGAAGAACTCTCAGTCAGAAATATGGAGATAGATGATGATCGAGGGTTTGGAAGATGGGTGAGGAGCATGGCCAGGGTATTAAAGATAGGTGAGGGCTGCTCAAACAAAAAATACTCGGAACCGCATCCAATTGGCAGGGAGATGAAAATAAATCCAAAATGGCGGATTCAAGATGGCGTCAACACAAATATCATCGGTGTCTCTCTCAGAAAGTATTAAAGATGGATGAATTGTGTTTCAGTTCACCTCTGCTGTAATTTTTTCCCCTGATGCTTTCGTATAAAGGACGAAAATTTATTCGGAGGAAAAATATGGAGGGAGCTGATGATTGAGGATTTTGGAGATGGGTGAAGAGCACGGCCAAGGTATTGAAGAGAGGTAGGGGGTGCTCAAATAAAAACCACTCGGAATCTCATCCAATTGTCAGTGAGCTAAAAATATAACCAAAATGGCAGATTCAAGATGGCGCCCATACAAATTTCGACAGCGTCTATCTCACAAAGTATAATAGAAGATAGAAGAGAGGTTTTTTGGCAAAAGATGATCAGGACCTAGAGGTCTACTCGAATAGAAAAAAAATTCAAAATGGCGAAATTTATTTTTCCATACAAAATATAAGGCGAATATTGAAGAGACAAATATGCAAGACTTTGATATGCTTTTAACCGACTTCCAAAAAAGAGGTGGTTCTCAAAACGGCCCGTTTATTTTCAATGTATGTACACCGATTATTTCGAGGTTTCTGGACCGATTTGCAAAGTTTTTTTTAAAATAAACAGTAGAAGTTTTCGTCTTGGTCCCATAAAAATTTCTCGATCCAACTCCTTAATCCTGATGCTGAAAGTTTACTGCCCGCCTAGACCCTAGGTTATCAAGATTCAGAAAGTGTTCATAGTGAATTAATATTATAGGTACCAAGCAACGACTTCATGGTTAGATTTCAAGTCCCAACTCCTCAACCCCGATAATCCAGGGTACAGCTGCACTGACAAACTATCGATTACCACTCACTCACTCACTGATACAATTGTTCTCCTAGAAGGTGTAATGGGGGATATGGATGATGTATGGGAAAAATGTAGAGAGAGCTGAGGTGACTATGGGAAAAATCCAAAATGTCAAAAAATTCAAGATGGCGGCCAACATGGTGGTCGTTTCTCCGCCATCTTTGATCACATGGCAACATGGGTGTCATTTTTGAGTAAATCGAGGCTTCTGATTTTGAAATTTTTGAAAAAAAAAGTTGAAAAATCCAAGATGGCGGATCGATTTTTTTATTTAACACCCGCGAGCTGTTTGCAGCTCGCGCACCGCGCAAAATACTAGTTTATATATATATCTAAACTAGCTGTACCCGCGACTTCGTCCGCGTGGATTTATATTTTTAGGGTTTAAGTTCTTTTGAATAATTAGGGTTCCGCCTAATTATTGTTTTAAAATTAAAGAATCTATGTTACGCCTTGTAAGATTACCAAACAGATACTTCAATTTTATTTATCTTTATAGATTTAATTTTCTCTTTTTCAAAGACAAATTTGCGTTGACCTAGGTAATCATCAATAGAGACATTGACGTTGTTTTGTACTCGTATATAAAATCGTGACATTTCTTTATTTAACCGGCTTTAAAATTCTTCTTCGTGATGGGATTCATTGAAAAAGTTCTTCAGAACACTACCCATGGTTCATAATAATGTGGATTCGGCAATTATTGATCCGATAGTTGTATCGGTTATATCGGTTCACGGACTGATTACCAAGAGCCTCGATCAACATCTCAAGAGGCTCGCGTTAAGCAGTTGGGTCAAGGGCTTGATGCAGAAGGCATTGCTCCTCGACACGGCACGTATTGTAAGGAGATTCCTCTCTCTGGAGCCCTGACCACCGGTAGCTTGGTCCCTGTACTCGATGCCAGTGGGCTACTATTTTTTACATTTTGAAATATATTTGTTTTTTTTAATATATAGGATGTATTTAAAAATATAATTTATATGTATTTAAAGTTCAATGAAGGAAATAACACACACAAGAATACGCATACAGAACATAAGCTGGTACAGTTTTGAGGCATATACAATTGGCGGCCTTATCGCACTGGGCCATCAAGTTATCATCATCATCACAGCTAACGCTCCGATGGTATCTAAAGCTTGTACTCTGGACCCGAGGTCCGCTCTCCTAATCTTTCTCTTGATTTGGCTTATCTTCTTTAAAAATCCCCCACCTTGGATGCTCCATGTCTTCATGAGTTCCCGGCGGAGCTGGGACTGCTGAGCCCTGATTTCACCGGCCTCCGGCCTATAGCCCCGCTCCAGCGCCTCCTTGCGCCATTGGTACAATAACGCAAGGGCTTTCGCTTCCAGGTCCCATGGAGGGGTCCCTGCTAGAAGACATGCCACCTCGACGGAGATCGTGCGATACCCCCTGATGACTCTGACGACCATCGCTTTTAACGGGCTGTTTAGAACAGCCACGTTGCAGGCCGCAAGAGTCTCCGCCCATACGGGGGCCCCCGTGCTTCGCACGATCCAGGTGCAGTCTCCTAGTGGAGGCGTTAGGTCCTTTAACGTTGGGCATCAGCCACGATGGCGCGGCCGCAGCCCCCCTCAATTTCGGGACCAGACTTCGGAGATGAGGTCCGAAGTCCCATCGGCTATCGAGTACGAGTCCAAGATACTTCATCGTGGGCTCGATGCCAATGCTTACGCCCCCTACGGATATGCTGGTTCCCGTAGGTGGCCCCCTCCGAGGCCCGTGAACACACATAGCCTCGCAATAATCCGCTCAAAGAGCTTGCACACCTCGTCGAGCAACACGATCCGCCGGTAACCGGAAGGCAGATCCGCCTGCCGCCCCGCATTCCGGATGAGGACCAGTTTCCCCGTCTTCCACGCCTTTGGAAACTGGCCCTTTTCGAGGCATGCGCTAAAGAGCGCCACCAGTCGAGGCTCTAGTTCCTCAAGGGCCAGGACCCTCGGCCTTGAATGCCGTCGGGTCCGGGGGCAGTGCTTATCCGAGCTTTAAACCGGAGCACTGCTACCCCTAGTTCGCTCGCCCTGACTTCGGACACATCGCTCTCGCTATTATCAGCGTCAGGCGCCTGAGGCGGCTTTTCGGCCCTTTTTCACGGCTCCCGCAACCTCCCATCCTTCCCCTCTGGAGGAATGCTCGGGTGTAGCGAGAGCAGCGATTACAGCGGGGGCGGGGGTGCCGCGCTTTTTTCCCCTTCCCTTGTGGCGTTGGGGCCACTGGGGAGGCGGTCCTTTTATTATTATTAGTACCAGGCTTCCCACTGACAACAGCCGCGAAAATGCAGGCTGTGCCAGTGGATCTTTAGCCCCCCTATAAAAACAAACAACCCCTAAAACTCACCATGGTTTAACTGTAACGGTAAAATACTATCTAAGAAACAAACTCTACCCAAAAGTAATGGGTCAAGTGTTGGTGACCTCAGGACCTCCAATAATGCGGACTGCACGTCGTTCCAATCTGTCGGGAGGAGCGTCTAATACTCAAGGACTGTATAGAGTTATCCCAGAAATGAGAACATTATTCTACACCGAAATGAACCTGTGTCCTAAGTAAAGACGCCACTGTTCTGGCGTGAAAAACTGTTTCTCTCTCCGTCGTTCGATTGTTACTTTAACTGTGATTCATAATAGGAGAGAAATAATCAAACAGTCAAACCACATTGTTTGCACACATTCAATGTGTCTGTACTTCCTAAAATTGAATGGGTAAATATTTAGAATCCGTTTGTCTGTCAGCAGTCAGTCTCGAAGTTTCTTTGACGTTCTCCCAGACAGCACGGCACCGTGGGCTAATTACCAAGAAAGGGAACTCGATATCGATTCTAAGAGCTGTCAATCATGACAAATCGATTGTTTCGGAAAAAAGCATAAACCATTCTTACCACAGAGTAGATAAACAAAGTTTTTTATTTCTTCTAGAATGAAATTCTAAATTAGAACAACAGTATATCAAAATTACCAACTTAATTATGTTACTTAAATTCCCGAATACAAGTAACTTATACTTGTATTCTGGAATTTAAGTAACATGTTCATTCAATTCAATATTGGTAATTGTACAACAGCAACTATAATCATCATTATCACCATATATACAGCGTTAGTTTGCATCCAAAGCTTTGGAGCTCGGGGTCCGCTCTACTACTCTTTCTCTTGATTTGGCCAAGAGGAAAACCTACGCCAGAGTCTCGTCCATGAACCGCAAGGGAGTAGGCAGTTGGCTACCGGCTAGCAGTTGGTGCACATCATACACACCAGTAACTTTAAATGTGGGTGATAGATCTGGGTGTTTTTTTTTTCGACCTTTACAAAGAATGAATCCTAGCTAGATCGATTTATCACCCCCGAAACCCCCCGTTTACTAATTTTATGAACATCGTTGGTACTTGGTACCATATCCGAGACGCTCGTTACTCGTTTAGAGATATTAGATTTATATTATTTTAATAACAAAAATTTGGAAGCACTAATAGCGCTAATTTTGGATAAAGTTGACAGTTTAAAATAGGAGAAAGTATTTTCTTTCTTTTTGTGAACGTAAAAGTTGAATAGAGTTGGATATTTATGTTGCACGAGTAAGTACAAAGTTGCGTACGTGAGTCACTCATCGACTCGAGTTACAGATTCCTAGGTATCGCTAACGACCCGCACGTGTAAAAAACAGCACATTATTGCCCCTGAAAAAGTCAATAAATGCGTAATATTGCATTGTAGGAATTCCGTTGCGGCACAAACAACGTAAGAAGCTTTTTACGCAAAACAAGTGGTTGTATTTCAGCTGTTTCACATGCGTGGTGTGATCGCTTGTTGTTTGTTATTCTTTTACGTGCGGGTAGTTTCTTAGTTTATGATATTATAATAATTATTATAGAAAGTTATTTACGTGTGCTTTTGTACTGATATTACTACACCGGAAAAAAACACCCTTGGATTTTTCCGAAGTACCGGCCTCTAACTTAATGCTGTTTTATTTATTCATGTATTTCTAGATCAAACAAAACAATCAACAAAATAGATACTATTATTTATTTATTTTTCGTGCGGAAATCCCTTCGGATACCGCCCCGCTGGCCAGCGGGGGTGGTTATGTTGTGTCTCGACTAAAACCGCACGGTGTCCTCCGCAAATGTCCGTTGCCGGGCACCCCGGGTAAGCCCTCGAAAGGATAACACCAGGGGAACAAAAATAGATATACATTTAAAGTTGCCACAACATTGTCCTCGTGTTGCTATTTTCTATTATTTGTTGCCACTACATCAATAGATAGGTAAACAAAACTTGTGTGTGTCTCTCGCGTGTCCTCTCGCTAAAGTTGTGGTTAGGTGCTCTCTAAATGAATCGAAAGGTTAGGCGAGTAGATAAATAAGTTAATCAATTTTGACATCTATGATGAGGCCGTCAAGCTGAGTGCCACCATTGTTAACATGGTACGTGTATGCAATGGTGACCCTCTTTCCTGAGACTTTACCTTCAGCTTACCATCAGGCGAGGTGAAGTCAAATTGACGTGTCCTAAATATATTTAAAAAAAATGTATGAACATAGCGCGTCTTTTTGTAATCTCATTTGCATGACACTTACAACATTTTTCGCGTGGTAATTAATAAACACCAAATTTTTTGTTCCGTGCAGCCAGCCTGGTAGAACCTATGCATATAATTATGCGAGAGTGCCACAGGACTTCTCTTTTTCCCATTCTTTCTGCCGATGCCAACGAGTAGGTATACTTATATTTATAGACCACCCCAATCCCAAAGCAGATGGGCCACGTGCTAATTTGATTTTTTATCAGCTATCATATTAATACTACCTGTCAAATAAAATACAGTATCTGTCTTTACCGTGGCTATTGTTAGATACGTGTGCAAATGAACATTACATATCAATCAGAATCATTAATACCATCAACAGTGATGCTTATGTTTTTCCGAGTCTGGTTGTAGGTACTTCGTACGTTGAATCCATTAATTGTACGATTGTGAAGTTCCTGTGATACATGGATGGTGGAATGGAATAGACCAGTATGAATTGGATAACGTCGTACTTACTTCCGCAGTCGAGTAGGTTTCGTCGTGGTCGTCTGTGCGCGAAAGAGAGGGTCCCTATGTAAATATTATTACTATTTAATAATAAATAAATAAATATTCTACGACATTCTACACAGCGCTTTCTAGGCCCAAAGTAAGCATAGTTTAACTAGCTTGTGTTATGGGTTCTAGAACGCGGATAAACATACTTATATACTTTTTTTTTGTAAATACATACATATTATACATAGAAACACCCAGACCAATTCAAATAGACATATTCATGCATACAAATATTTGCACTGAGCGGGAATCGAACCCGCGCCCCCTGTCGTAGCAGTCGAATGCACTACCGCTCCGCCACAGAGGCCGTCAGCTGCTGTTGTTGTTATTTGCTGTTGTTAATTGAATATGACTTAACCCTTTCCAGAAAGAAGTTGAATGGCAAATTCCACCACTTAATGTTATCACTATATTGCGTTATATCTAAGTAGTATTGACTTAAACTTGATAGAATACCTAAGATTACAAATAATTTCTCAATAAAAGGTAAGTAAAACATGCAATCAGGAACATCTTGAGACCTAGCTACGCAATGACTAAATAGACAATATAAAACAAAGACTAATAATCATTAACTAAATAAAAAGTGTAATTATCGTAAGTAAGTGTATTAATTCTTACAATCACGAATTAGTCAGCAAATAGCATGATCAGTAATATATGTTGGCTATGATACAGCGTTTACTATGAAGACAACCTTAGAATATCATTTGGTTCATATAAAATATAGAGTAGAGTTTTATTTATTATCTACTACCAGCGCGCCCTGGATTCGGCCCGGTACAATTGTAGCACCTTACCCGTGGAGTTTCCCAAAAAAATTGTCTGGGTGAAGCATAACTAACACAATAAAAATCCTTTTTAAACAAGAAGTATTATATACCTACTTGGTATTTGAGTAGGTATTGTTTGTATCCTTTATTCGGTTAGTATACTTAGGGACATTAATTTTGCCTGTTATTTAGTAGTAATTTCCACAAATGTAAACAAAGTAAGGGGTTTTCCGAATAATTTATAAAACGGTACCTAGAGGCAGTACGGTATTTACGGGAATTACTCAACTCTACCTAGAGCTGTAGGTAATTCTCTTTTGTATATTTTCTCTAATAGTTTTAAGTGACATTTAAAACTATTACAGAACTATTGTAATTGGTTAGTGATTTGATATTAGAAATTGGCATTTCTTCTACTCTACTTTATGCTGTAATAGCTGCTCTTAATTTCCATAGAATATTGACAAACGTCCTACACTCTCACAAAACCGTGGTAATGTTTTTGTGAGAGGGGGTTGGTAAACCTGTGGTATGTAATAGTCGACTCCACAAGATCAGTAATTCCTTTCAGGGTAACTGTATACGATATATTACAACAAGCTTCCTAGTGAAATGAAGAATCTACCTCTTCATAAATTTAAAAGTCAAATTAAAAGTAAACTCTGCGAAAAAGGCTATTATAAAATTCAAGACTATTTAGACGACAAACAAGCTTGGATATGAACTATTTGCTCTCTCACTATGCTACTCAAACGTAATATTGTAATTAGATTAAGTAAACATGTTTGTAAATAGACCAAAAAAAACATCCCGCTGAGTTTCTTGCCGGAGTCTTCTCAGGACAGAGCCGCGTTTCGAACCAGTGGTCCATTTGCCAAACATTAGTTTAATTTTTTTTTACGTTTTGTAAGTGGCGTATTAATGGTCTATACAGAATAAATGGTTTTTGACTTTGACTTTGAACCACAAAGCATATATTCGATATCTATGGGTAGAACCTGTCTATATCGAGCTGTGGAGGCGATCATTGAACACCCTACGCATAATTTCTCTTTGTAGACCATGTATCAAAGGAAATAATATGAGAAATATTCTTTAGTGATTTTCTAATGTGGGCGTAATTTTACCGATAAAAGCAATTTTATCTAAAAATAAAGCTTATGGAACACTTCAAATTTCTTTTCGTTGAAAATCAGAATTGCCTTAGTTCTATTGGATAAGTGATTTGTTCACGAGATCCATAAAAAATAAATACAATATTTCTGAAATGAAAAGTAAACAAAAGTGTTTATTCTTTCATAAAATATGCAATTGCAGTTGAAATATTAAGCCTCTTATTAATAATATCGTTGACCTTGACATCTTCACTAAATCTTGTACAGGTAAATAAGAAACCTTCCAATCGTTATAATTATAAAGGATTATTAGAAAAAAATTGCTAATTTGCAAATCTGTTGCATATTGGGTTCGAGACTTCTCGAAGCGTGGATTCCCGGGAATCCGAGAAATATTACTCGAGACGAGAAGTGTCGAGAAATCGAGGAATATTAAAATCGTGACTATATGATGTCTTTTCATATTTCGTATTCTTATTCTTCTGAAGATCATATTCGTTAAATATCTAAGGCTGAAGGTGTACATATTAGACTAGTCTTAAAGTAATCAAAGTAAGGCGTATATCATGCCATCGAAATCATTAAAAAAAACAGTTTCATATTACAGCATCCGCGTGTACATTCATCAAGAAAGTAACTTACCGCTTTCAATTCACAGAGTGCTTTAATCGTAAAGTCTTTCATCGAATAACTAAGCAGATTATAAAATATTTTATGAGTAGGTATAAAAGATTGTCCGTTAAAAGTTTATTCTAATTTTTGTTGATTTATTTCCGAACAAAAAACTGTTAATTTTCAACTTCTTTCAATTGTTGATTATGTTTTAGCTTAAGGAAATATAAAATTGTTAGTATCCAGTAAGTTCTGTTGCTAACCGCACCTACTTTTTAATAAGTTATAGTAAACAATATGCATCGATATACATTCATCTCTTATTTCATAAATCAATAACTATTTCAATAATATTGATAAATATGCCAAAATAACTATTAAGCCTCTTATTAATAATATCGTTGACCTTGACATCTTCACTAAATCTCGTACAGGTAAATAACAAACCTTTCAATCGTTATATATTATAAAGGATTATTAGATAAAAAATGCTAATTTGCAAATCTGCTGCATATTGGGGTTCGAGACTTTTCGAAGCGTGGATTCCCGGGAATCCGAGAAACATTACTCGAGACGAGAAGTGTCGAGAAATCGAGAAATATTAAAATCGTGACTATGATGTCTTTTCTTATTTCGTATTCTTATTCTTCTGAAGGTCATACTCGTTAAATATGTATTTAGGCTGAAGGTGTACATATTAGACAAGTCTTAAAGTAATCGAAGTAAGGCGTATATCATGCCATCGAAATCATAAAAAAATCAGTTTCATATTACAGCATCCGCGTGTACATTTATCATGAAAGTAACTTAACGCTTTCAATTCACAGAGTGCTTTAATCGTAAAGTCTTTCATCGAATAACTTAGCAGATTATAAAATATTTTATGAGTAGGTATAAAAGATTGTCCTTTAAAAGTTTATTCTAATTTTTGTTGATTTACTTTCGAACAAGAAACTGTTAATGTTCAACTTCTTTCTTTTGTTGATTGTGTTTTAGCTTAAGGAAATATTATTAAATTGGTAGAGTCCAGTAAGTACTGTTGCTGACCGCGCCTAATTTCTAATAAGTTATAGTAAATAATATGTATCGATAAATATTCATCTCTTATTTCATAAATCAATAATTATTTCAATAATATTGATAAATATGCAAAAATAACATCAAAACAAATCAATTTTACTAATAAATAAGGCGCGGAAATGTTCTAAATCGCCCTCTAAAGTACGAATATTACGTAACAATTCAATAATATTATGAAATGACGATTAAAAGTCACACTCGTTTGATACTGTCAGCAAATTAAGGTACTTTCACGATCGCATGATTGTGGCATGTTTATTAGAAAAGAAATTACAGCGTCTAGGTACTCGTAACTACGTCATCTAGTTATGCAATATGTTATTATTATGGATATTAAATTCTTAACGTGAATAGATTAAACTGGACCGAAATATTACGTAGTTCACTATACTTGACGCAAAGCACAAGTGATAGATCATCTTTAGATTTGCACTGTTTACGTACAAAGAAATGTAAAACGTAATAATTTTCATAGTGAAGAGCTGGGAGCAGAGGTAGGCTAAAGAAAACAGGAATGGGTTCGAAATTAACTGAGCGATGGCATCTTACAGGAAAGTAGGGAAGGAAATTACATGTTGCGCCTTTAATAATTGGGACAAAGGCAGGCGATATCACGGACATCCTGCTTGAGGAAGAACTTCTTGTCATTGAGCTTGACCAGGTTTTGAATCACATTTCTCAATGATGCTCTGAGACCCTGGTCGAGTTCAATGTCAAGAAGACGCAGGCGCGATGTTGCGATTATAGCAAAGGTATCTTCTTTCCTCTTCCTCCCTACTCTGCGGGATACACATAATGCGGGAACTGCGGGAATTATTGTTCAAACTGAACAATAATTTACATCGAGAGCGTCATCAAAACGGCTTCGAGTAAACACGGACAAGCTGCTGAACATGCTGTGACTGTTGTTCAAACCGGAGCAGCGGTATCTTCTGTATAAGACATAGATTCGTTTTTGCGTGAAATAATGTTCTCATCTTTGGGATGGCTCTACACAGTACAGCGCTCGACAGGTTGCAGCGACCGACGTGTAGTTCGCATTATTGGGAGTCCTGTCAGTAACAACCTCGAACTGTCGAACCCAATTGCGTAAAGATGTCGCCTCTTTGGCAGTATTTTACCGTCTCTAACAAGGCGAGTGCTCTGATACACTCTTCCAATTAATCCCACCCTCCAAACAGTTTGAAACCTCTTTTCTTTGCCGAACTATAAAGACTTTGAATTCTTTACTAACAATCGTGTTATCTTCTTTCTTCGGGTACTTTGAGAGGAGCGTGAAAAAGCATCTGATGAAGCCGTCAAGCTGAAGGCCACAATTGTAGCATTATTGGTATATAATGCTGACTATAATTCCTGAAACTTTAGTTTAAGCTTGCCCTTAAGCGAGGTAAAGTTATATTGACATGGCCTATATAGAAAAGACGCATGAGCGATGTGTATTCACGTGATCCAATCCATCTAAATATTGGCGCCTCAAATTGGCGGTGACCCACTGTTTGAACTTCACCCCGGTCATGCACCTCGGGCTTTTTATTGTTCATGTGCGTATTATAAATCACGGAATATAAAATCAAGAGGAGGTGCCATTAAACCTCGTTTGTATGGAAACTAGTGTCACTAAACTCTCACATAATATGACCAATCACGTCATATAAAACAGTGACATGATAAGGTATAATATTCAATAGAGAACAGATAGTAGCTACAGTAAATTAAGTAGTCAATCGCGTATGTGAAAAATAAAAGAGAAAAGCTTACCTAACTTAACTCTTTGATGTTCTGTAGGTCTGAGCATTAGCGCCTCACGCCGACGGTGACCCAATGCTTAAATTTCGAGCCCCGGTCATGCACCTCTGACATGTTCAAGCGCGCAATATAAATTAATTATCACTGCTATACCGGTTAAGACAAAAACTGCGATGAAACCCAATGTACAAAAACACAGGTTTTAACAGAAAGGGGAATGTGTTTACAATAGCCATATTTTCCTAGCTAACATTTTCCGCCTCATGCAATAGGGTTTGCCGCTCCGGATTAGTGTTTACTGGGCACGTAGAAATTCAAGCGGAAATAAACACGTAAAAAATACAAGTCTAGATATACAGATGAGTATATGTTTACTATAGCTCACATTTCCCCAGCCAAAATTTTTGATCTCATGCAACACAGGTTGCCACACTGGATTGCTGTTTACGGGACACGTGGATGAGTAAACACTTTAAAGAATAAAGGTGTATATAGAGATAGGTGTATGTGTGTAATAGCCTCATTTCCCCAGCGATCATATTTGGTCTCAAGCAACAGGGGTTGTCCCACAGAATTCCTGTTGGTATGATTCCAAACTCCGTGCTGCAACTGAGAATATCCTAATAGAAAAAAACAGTAACACCTTGAACCCAACACCTCACGATCACACGCCCATAAGCGCAAACTTATGTCATACAACCAACTTGTCGACTACTTTCTGATTGAAAGAAAGACCCGTGAACACACTTTTACTTTTATTATGTTAGTAATACTACGAGTTACACAAAGGAGAAACCAAAATCCCATCTAATGGGAAGCGGTTACCGTGGCCTATGAACGTGTGCAACACCAGGGGCGTCACACTCGCGCATATTCGACATAGGTATTCGAACTTTGTTGGGGTGCGAGGGAAATGCCTTAATGGGCAAGCTTACACCCCGGCGTCTGAAGACCCGAGACGGCGTGCGGTTTTAGTCGGTTCAAGTTCGACATAACCACCCCCGCTGGCCCGCGTGCGGCATCAGAGTTGCGTTGTTTATTCACTACTAAATTATTAATTAGTCGCTGTATAAAAACGATTCACGAACGGGTACGTTACGGGTCTCTTCCGGGGCTACGTTCCTTTCGGGGCTGGGTGGGTCACTCAGCAATCGCTTCCGTAAAAGCCACTATACATAAGTTAAACCAAAAGAAAGAGTAGGCGAAGAACCCCGCATTCAAAAAGGCTTTGGGTGCAACCAGAGCCAACACTGTAATGGCGATGATGAAAATAAAATTTGGAATTTTATGCATCTCTGACGTCAGACATAAGGTGTTCTATGATATCGTCTCAATGTTTCGTCACCCGTTATTTTTTCTCGTTTATTATTATTTACTTATTCTCGAAAATCCTCATAAGTTAGGAACACAATAGATAGTGAGTCATAATCTATACTAGAGGCACGCTGCGCTTCCAGGACATTCCAAGACTATCACGTATAAAAAGCTTCAAGAACATTAAGAACAAGATATCTACGACCTATCTGCGTGGTGAGGTTAAGAAATGCAGTTGGAAGTGCAATCGTACTTTTTATCGATTTCATAAATTTATTAATCGTCCATCCAACCACAAATAAGAATTATTTGATAAACTAGCTGGTCCACACGCGTGGACCAGCCTATGTCCAGTCTATGTCCTATGTCTATTTGCATTGATCTGGGTATTTAATTTAAAATAAAATTTAATTTAAAAATTTAAAAGTATATAAGTATATTTATGCGCATTCTGGAACCCATAACACAAGCATACTTAAACTATGCTTACTTTGGGTCCAGAAAGCGTAGAATCTCGTAGAATATTTATTTATAAAAAAAGAAAAAAAAAATTGCAATCAAACATACAGCAGATTTTAAGTCTCAATACCCAAAGAAAAAAAAACTCTAAGCACCACATGCAAATTCATTCAGTAGTTTTTGCGTCCATCGCGAACAAACAGATAAACAGTCTGTTTCACAAGAATTCCCAAAAAAATATTTTTGTGTTCAGATTTGTTAATTTAACAAAACCAAAATATTTTTTTAAATATCTCTAATGCACAGACACATGGATGGGGAGGGGGTTAGGTGAGGCATGACGTCATACTTCATTATTTGTTAAGTTTCCAAAACTTCTCTATATGGCTAAGAATGTAAATGACTCTACTAGCATTAAGGGTTACGGTTTGATGATTTGGTGGTCATAAATCCACAGCGTAGGAATTTTTGTATCTTATCACTGCTCGCACTTACTTCAGTGCCCAAAAATTACAGAAACGTATTATTTCTAGCCGTATTTTATAAATTTGTTTTTTTTTTCTATGCCAAAGACTTATAGCCAGATTTTTTTATCCTCTATTAAGTGAAATAAGTACAAAATAAGTAATAAATAACACCAAAATCTGATATTCTGCTAAGTGAGAGCCATAAAAAATATTCATTTTAAGTACCTAGTTGCATTCATTCCTGAGAATCAATAGCTTTACTTCTCTAATAAGATGGCTCTTGCCGCCAATTTTACGTATGTCGTTCTGCCACATTTTTTGCATTCAACTTTCACCAGCCAAGGAGTTGAAACGTTCGGCCTAACGGTTCGCCCTACTTACTTCAGGACAATAGTATAAAAGAATGACGATGTAAACGAACTCCAAAATTATTTTACCGTTGTTTTCTATAAATAGATACCTATACCAATTTTACATGAACAAGTTGAAATGATATTCTTGTTTGTTCTTCCTCAAAAGTAACATAATATAACCGGTATGCCGGTCCTCTCTTTGTTTTAGAAAATTAATTAATTTTGAAGGGCCAATTAGCTTTATTATACTTTGCTCGTCATACCTACTACACGTTCATTTAATTATGTTGAAAACACGTCTGACGTTCTTTATAAACTTTACAAAGCAATTTTATGCGAGCATTTTTATTCTAAAGTTGAAAACGTGTTGTAGCGGTAGATAATGTGAAGCTGTCAGCCACACTAGGTTTCCATTATTTTCCAAACATGACAAGCGTTTTATCCTGTAAAACTACATTGTAAGAAGTACCTTGTTTTTTTTTTGTTTTTTTTCGTGCGGAAATCCCTTCGGATACCCCCCCCGCCGGCCAACATAACTCCAAATATTGTTTTGTTTTCTGCAATGAAATATTACATTTTAAATTCACACTTTTCCCCTTGTTTCAGTTACATTTCAATAAATACCTGATATGACCTCTGCTTACCTATTCTGAAATATTTCCTGGAGTAGGTATATTATAATCTAGCTGGCCATCTCCGGCCTTATTATGAATCTCCGTTGCATCAGTTCAAGCTAATCTTTTTTTGCCTGTAATTTATTGGTTTTCATATGATGTATAGGAATCTGCCGAATTTGTTGACATTTATGATTATCTACTAGTCCGCTTCCATAGTAGTTTGATGATATATGTATAGTCTAGTACACACACAAACACACTCCGCTACTGAATGTCGAAGTTTAAAATGTCGACGTATGTTAGTTCTAAAGTACGGGATCTCGATGTACGCCAGTTCGAAAGTTCACTGCAGCGAAGTATGCAAGGCCGACTACCCCGACTCGGATAGGTTAGGTTAGTGGTTTTTTTTTTTTAACCACCTAGAAAATTAATTGTTGTGTGTCTCGTGATATTGTTTTATCAAATTTTCATATGTCGGCCTTGCATACTTCGCTGCAGTGAACTTTCGAACTGGCGTACATCGAGATCCTGTACTTTAGAACTAACATACGTCGACATTTTAAACTTCGACATTCAGTAGCGGAGTCACACAAACAATATGGCTTTCCATTGGTAAATTTTTTAATCGGTTAAGTACATCCAGAGATTACCCCTTACAAACTAGCAACATCACAAACTTTACCTCTTTATAATATTAATATACTTGACGCAACGCTAGCTAGTACCTACGTATGTCCGGATGTGTAAGTAGAACGTCGCAAGTCGGGTGAAGTTTGATTGGATTTTTCTGTCAGGAAATTCTTAATACCTACCCACGTCCCGGAGTCCCCTATTACGTGGGACTAGGGACAGTAAGCAATATTTCGTTACGTATAGAAATTTTAAGCAAATAGTATGCGAACTTTTCCAATAGAATTAGATCGAAAATAGTCAACATCTATCAATTCTATGGGAAATACTTTGACCAACTGAGCTAAATAGATATGTCTTGAGTATTCGAAATTCTCCTATACATACGTCTTGGGGTGACGCTGGAGCCATCTACCGAAATTCTTACTATTAGTTACCTTTTCAGTTTACGTTAGTTCGTGTGTGACCTTCTGACTATAGGAGTGAAAACGTATGTAATTTGAACGGGGATTCCGTAAAGCCCTATCTCTCTAATCGAACGTAACATACTTTTTTTTTATCATTGGTTAGATTTTAATATTTATCACTGGTTTTATAGTCAGCTATTAATACATGTTGTTGGTTGACCTAATTTTTTGAATAATTTAGGTTTTCAGTTTATTGTATCATTATCAGACTCACTTTGAAAATATAGTGAGCTTTTTTTGCGTGTGGAAACCCCCACGGGCTCCACCCCAGCGGCACCAACGATCAGTTGGGTGTTTCGGAATCGAACCAACTAAAACCACACGGTGCCCTCCCCAAGTGTCCATTACCGGAACCCCGGGTGCGGCCTCGAAAGGATAACCGTAGGGCTACCGGCGGACATCGGCTGACATCGCGGCCTCACCAGGTCGAGTTTGATCCCGCGTCGGTGAGTTGACAGGCGAGTTTAAGACTCACATGACTCGCCTGCCTCTTGGCCTGGACTTGGCCTCTTGAACTAACGACGAGTTGGCCGACTGCCATCCTGAGGCCCTAATGTTATTCATAATTTTAATAACCACAGCGAACTGTTTTAATTAGTACTATGTAGTAAGGTATAAAATGGTAAAGGTCTGTTTACACCACGACACATAAAATCAAGAACAAATACCTCTGTGGCGTAGGATAGCAGTACAGCGTTCGCTGCAACTGCTAAGTCACAGGTCGCGGGTTCGATACCTGCTCAGTGCAAATATTTTTCATGTGTAATATAATGTATTAAAAACAAACAAAACTGTATCTAAGTGTGTTTATCCGCATTCTAGAACCCACAACACAAGCAAGTTAAGGCACGACAGATATATTATATATATACAGACATAGATATTAAATATATATATTTATATTAAATATCCTCGTTAGTAAGCAATTTATTTCATAAAACATAAATACACTTTCAATTTATACTAAAAAGCCTGCCCCCTTCGCGCCACACCTCCCCATGGAGGAATCTTCCGTCCGCGTGCACTGATTGGTGCTCGTGCACCGAATTTTCCTTCATCGTTACATTAACAAGTGATATTTTAATTTCTTATTATTTATTTTGTCAAATTACTTCATAGCATTTAAATATACGATCAAACCTAGGGGCTACCATGACACGTACATCCAAAACATCGGGCTCGTACAAAATACGAACGAAAGATGTTTGCTTAACATGAACACGTATACAACAACGATTTTTTTGAAATCCATGGACAATTGGACTACCACGTTCTTTAAATTTTCATCTTAGTTATGATCTGCCTACTACAGCCAAGCAGCAAGGCGTCTATTCTAAATGATTCGAAACACCAACAAATATTTCGGCTGCGCAATTTCCTAGAGATCGGAATAGGTAGTATATTTACCTTTTTTTTTTTTTTTTTTTTTTTTCATGCGGAAATCCCTTCGGATACCCCCCCGCGTGCCAGCGGGGGCGGTTATGTCGGGCTTGAACCGACTAAAACCGCACGCCGTCTCGGGTCTACAGACGCCGGGGTGTAAGGTTGCCCATAGAGCATATCCCTCGCACCCCGACTGACCCTGGGCCATCTCCGGTTTCGAGATGGCCCCCTCGGGTTTGGGAACCACGGTGTCCCCGTCTTGCCCCGGTTTGGGGGAGGGGCGCTAGTCGCCCCACCGTCCCGGCCTGCTTCTGCTGGGGTGACAGGTGGCCTCACCCGCCACCCCCAGGCCTGCGCTCATGGAGGACGGAGGTCGTTAAGCGACCTCCGGCGCCTGAGTTGCCTGCGACGCGCGGCGAGCAAGTTGCGGGCTCGGCGGACCGGGAGAGTTCTAAGTCTCTCCCGGGCGCGCTCCGCCACCTCCTTCGCGAGCATTACATGCTCGCAGAAGGAGGCGGCGGCGGCCCACGCGCTCGCGCTCCGCACCATTGCCGCAATCATGCTGCCGAGCGAGAGGACTCCCACCCCGATGGCTGCCACGAGGTCACGCCTCGGCGCCTCCCACGCCGGGCAGTCCGCCAGCGTGTGCAGCCCTGAGTCCTCGCTCGCGTCGCAGTGATGACACTCAGGCGTTGGCTCCTTCCTGATCCGATGCAGGTGGTCCCCGAAGCACCCCTTCCCTGAGATCACCTGCGTCAGTCGGTAGGAGAGGCTTCCGTGTCGCCTCTCCAGCCAATCCTCCATGATGGGCCTTACCGCCGCTATTGCGGCGTGCCCTGCGCTTGGTTGCCCAAGTCGTTCCTTCCACTCCACCACGATGTCCTGGCGGAGCTGGGACTGCACGGCCTCGATTTCTCGAGGCTCGGGGTTCCATCCCTGCTCCCGCGCCTCCTTTCGCCACTGGTACAGTTGCGAAAGGGCTCTCGCTTCCAGGTCCCATGGCGGAGTTCCGGCAAGGAGACTCGCCGCCTCGAAGGAGATCGTGCGGTACCCTCGGATGACCCTGATGGCCAGAACCCGCTGCGGAGCGCGCAGCATCCGCACAGTTCTGGTCCTCAGGGCCTCCGCCCATATTGGGCACCCATACAGGGCCATGGACCGCACGATCCCCGCGTAGAGTCTCCTGCAGGAGTCATCGGGCCCCCTCATGTTGGGCAACAGCCGAGCCAGAGCAAGAGCTGTGCCCTTCAATTTGGGGGCCAGACTTCGGATGTGCTCTCCGAAGTCCCATCGGCCGTCGAGCACGAGCCCCAAATATTTCATTTGGGGCTTGATGCCGATGCGATTTCCTCCCACGATGAGACTGGATCCCTCGGGTGGCTTGCTCCGAGGCCCATGGAAGAACAGGGCCTCGGTTTTATGCAGGGCCACCTCGAGACCCAGCCGCCGGATCCGCCTAACGACTTGGGCAACCGCGGTCGTGGCCTTTCGGGTCGCTTCGCGGTACGTCGCCCCGCACGCCGTCACGAGCGTGTCGTCCGCGTAGCACGTGACGGCGGCACCGCCTACGAGCTCACCGCGAAGCACCCAGTCGTATCCGATGTTCTACAGGAGCGGCCCCAGGACCGATCCCTGTGGAACACCGCACGACATTTCACGCCGACCGAGACCGGTCACGGTTGGGTAGATGACGGCTCTCTCCGTCAAATACGCCCCGACTATGCGGCGGAGGTAGAGAGGCACTTCGTGATACACGAGCGCCTCCCTAATGCAACTCCAGGGCAAGGTGTTGAACGCGTTGGCGATGTCCAGGGACACCGCCAACATCACCTCACCCCGGGCTACTGCATCCTCCGCCAGAGCCCTCACGCGCATGATGGCATCCACGGTGGAGCGCCTCTGGCGGAAGCCATATTGGCCATCCGCCAGGTCCGGCCCCACTCTTGAGAGGTGCTCGACGAGGCGCTTCGCAATTACTCTTTCAAAGAGCTTGCACACCTCGTCGAGCAACACTATGGGCCGGTAGGCGGACGGCGAGTCCGCCGGGCGCCCCTCCTTTCGGATGAGGACCAGTTTCCCCGTCTTCCACAATTTCGGAAACTGGCCCCGCTCCAAACATGCGCTGAGAAGCCCTCTCAGTCGGGGCTCGAGAGCGTCGTCGACTAGAGCTAAGACCCACGCTCGGCCTGGAATGCCGTCGGGTCCCGGGGCGGTGTGTTTGGCTCTTAGCCTTCTCACCGCCAGCTCTAGTTCTACCCAAGTGACCTCGGGCACGTCGTCGTCTTCCACGTCGGGCGCCATGCGCAACCGAGGCGGAGTCATCCGCGGTGGAACATGTTCCACCGCCCGCGCTGGGAACAGGGAGCCAACAACTCCTCCGAGCAGATCCGGCTGGAGACACCGGGTTAACGGCGGGGCCTTGGGGCGCAGCTTGCCCCTCACCATCCGGTAGGGCCGCCCCCAAGGGTCCCGCTCCAGCGTCTCCAGCAGCTCGCGGAAGGCGTCCCGTTTGGAACGCCTTATCTCCGCTCGGAGGGCTCGTCTGGCCTCCCTGTATCCCTCGTACAACTCCGCCTCTCGGGCCTCCGCATCTGCGGGGCGGCGACGCCTCCTACGGAATCGGGCCCACCGGCGGTGCGTGATCACGCAGCCCCGTCTGAGCTGCGCGATCTCCGACGACCACCAGTAGACCTGACCCCTCGGATTATAGGGCGGAGCCCTAGGCATCGCCGCGTCACAGACGCGGGTCATGGCCTCCCGGAACCACTCCGCCTCATCGTCTATGCTGACAGGCCTGTCCGGCGCAGGGGCCCAGGCCTGTACGATGGCGGCTTCCAGGAGGAGCTCCCGATCAAGTCGCTTAAGCGCCCAACGTGGCTCGGGTGGAGCCGGTGCAGCCGGCGCGTCGCTCGCAGGGGGGGACACGTCAAACCGAATGTATCGGTGATCCGAACTTGTGTCCTCCCCCAAAACGACGCGCCAGCCCTGAACACGTCGCGCCAACGAGGGGCTCGCGAACGATAGGTCCACGATGGAGCTACCCCTCGAGGTCACGAACGTGTCCACGGCTCCCCGATTTAGGAGGACTAGGCGGAGTCATGCGGCCCAGTCCACCAGTGCCCTGCCTCTATGCCCCGTCGCGCCCCTTTCGTGTCGGGAACCCCAGGCATACGACCAGGCGTTGAAGTCCCCGAGCACAAGGACCGGACGGGGCTGGCAGGCATTGACGACGACGGCCAGCTGACGGAGCCACTGCTCATATGCAGCTTGGTCTCGGTTCGGCGTGATATAAGCGGCCACGACCGCTATATCCCCAACCGCCGCCGCCACGCAGCCGGGTCCCCTTGCAACGACGGCAAGAGGGGGGCTGCCGTCGGCAGGGTTGTGCACCAGTGCCGTCGACCCATCCAGCGCGGTTTCCCAGGTAGGCCCGAGGAACCGGTGGGTGTATGGGTCGGCGACAGCGGCGACATTTATGGCCCACTGTGCCATGCTCTGGCGCAGAAGATCCTGAGCATGGGCACCGTGGCCAACGTTCACCTGCAGGATGCGGAGTTGAGGATCCATTATGGAACACCCATCTCCGCATCCCGCTGCGAACTAGAGGCGGAAGGCCGGCCTCCCGGCTTCGGCTCCCCTCCGGCGCAGGCCTTGCTGCCAACCCTGTGGTCGGCCGGCTTGCCTCCCGCTGCACACCTAAAGCAGTGCAGCGGGGCATCGCACGTGCCGGCCTTGTGACCGGGTTGGCCACAGCGGAAGCAACGGTCACCCACCGTCACTTCCGCCGTGCAGTGCACCCCCACATGGCCCACCGACAGGCACCTGAAGCACCTGGCCGGTCGAGCCTGCAGGAGCCGTGCCTGCGCCCTCAGGAAGCCTCCCACCAGGAGGCTCCGCCCGTCTGCGACCTTTTGGGCCGCCGCGATAGGGCAGCCGACAACTGCTGCCCCCTGTCCACCGCGGCCGAAGCGTATAGCTCCGGCCTTTACTGTGTCCGGGGAGCAGTCCCCGGCCTCCGCCACGGCGAGCCTGAGCTCTTCTGCCGTGACGGAGTCGTCCAGGCCCGTAATGCGCACTTCTGCGCATTTAATGGGCCTGGACACCCGGACGTCGGCTGCGTCCAGCGACTCCCTCAGCCGTGCCGCTAGGGCGTCGGCCTTCGGGCCACTGGCGGCGCCAGGGACCTCAAGAAGCCGGGCTCCCGTCCGTGTGCTCTTGCACCGGACGCCCGGGATCTCGGGGGCCTTTAAATCGACGTTGGCCTTAACTTTGGCCAACACCTCGGCATACCCCATGCCCCTACCCGCTGCCTCCGCCGTCAGGGTGACGACGACGGCCGTGGTACGAGGGGCACGGAGCTTCCCTGGCGCTGTCTTCGGGGCGGCCGCGGCCTTCCTGGCCTTCTTGGCGGCCTTTTTGGCGGCCTTCCGCCTCTTCTTGTTGGCTCCAGCCACCTCCCAGCCCCCTTCCAATGGGGTGGAGGTGGCCGGAACCACGGCTGGGGCTGGGGCTGGGGCCAGGGCTGGGGACGTCTTCCCCTTGCCCTTCCCCTTGCCTTTGCCCTTCCCCTTACCCTGAGCGGGAGGGGGCTGAGGAGCCGGCTCCGGCAGGGTCACAACCGCACCCGCAGCCGGGCGGGTGGGGCCCCTCTTGGCGCTGGTGGCGCCAGAGGCGGACGGCGGATGGAGTCCATTAGGGCCTCCATCCGACACATCATCCTCTCCTCCAGCGCCTCCATGTAGGGGAGCCAGGACTCCGCCGGCGGTGCCCTTGGCTGCGCCGGCCGCACCGACTGTGCCGGCTGCTGGGCCGGTTGCACTGGCCGCTCCGGCCGCGCCGACAGCGCAGGCTACGCTGACCGACTCGCGGACGAGCGAGTCGCGCGCGCCGGCTCCGCCGGTTGCGCCCGCTGCGCCGTTTGAACCGAGCTCGCCATCCCCCTCTTGAGCTCCTCGACGGCTGCAGCTAGTCGAGCCGTCTCCCGACGGGACTCGGCCAGCTGCGCCGCCAGGCCCTCATTCTCGGAGGCGATGTCGAGCACAATGCTCAACATCGCCTCTTGCTCAGGGCTTGGGGACCCCCGGAACGACGCGGTCACCCTCTGGAGTTTCTCCAAGAGAGACCGCGTCCCACCGCTCGGCTCCGGCACCGCCGAGGTGGAAGGCCTCGACGGTGACTCCCGCATAACCCTGCCAGGGGCTGAGGGCGCTCGGGTGGATGGCCCAGCCCTCGTTCCCCCTCGCGCCCCTCGGCGGCCTGCAGCGACCTTGGACGCCGGCTTCGAAGTCTCGTCACTGCTGGAGGAGGAGGAGGTCGTCCCGGTGAGGGTATAATCCTCATCCGAGACTTCCTCTCCCGTCCGAGCCCTTGCTCGCCTCCTGCGCTTTCGGGTCCTCTTAACCCCCAGACCCAACGGGCTACTAGCCCGGCTTCGCTCGTTGGCGGTGTCGAAACTCTCCGACACCGCCGAGGTATTTAGCGTCACCTCCACGCTTGACTGCTGCGCGATCTCCGCGCAGACTCCGTCGTTCTCGTTTTCCTTTATCATGCCGATTTCGTTAGTTTTGGGGTTTCCATGCCGTTTTTTATTTGTATATTTGTTTTCAATGTCCATAACATATCCCACGAGTATGGGGGAAAGGTGGTCCATCCAGGCGGTGCCCCCTGCACCTGGATAAGCCTATATACTATGGAGGTCGGCTGGTATCCATAGGTTTTTACGACTTTGCTGTCGGGTGTTATAGACTTTTCCTTGTCGTGGGCCGGCCAATAAAGGCAAGCCCTCCGGTCAGCAAGATCACAGCGTACCCTTCTGGAGCCACCAGTTAGGTCGTTGCTGATCACCTACCGATTACGGAACGCGAGAGGATGGCTAGTCCTCTCTCACCGGCGGCGGCACAAGTGCCCGTCGGCCCCTGCGTTAGCAGTGGGCCAACCCGCCCCTGGATCCCACAGGATCCTATGGTGGCCTCAGCCACTAACACCATCGCTCGTCCTGTCTCCTCTGAAAGCAGAGGAGTACGGAGAGCGATGTGTTCCCGCCACGTTGGGTATTCGCCGACGATCAATGCCAACCCCATGAAGGGGAAGCCATTGACCGCCGCCCAGGGTGTACCGGCCGCTCCGGTTCCATTCCCCCCGGACTGCAGCGGGATCGGAATCGGAACGACACTCGAGGAGGTTACCCAACACACACCCCAGGTAGTATATTTACCTTATTTATTTACGGCCACTGTGGCGTAGCGGTAGTGCATTCGACTGCTACGACAGGGGGCGCGGGTTCGATTCCCGCTCAGTGCAAATATTTTTATGCATGAATATGTCTATTTGCATTGGTCTGGGTGTTTCTATGTATAATATTGTAGTGTTCGGACCTCGTTCGATCACTACAGTTCGTTGACCTGGCCATCATGTGTCAGAGTTTAAATAAAACTATTGTGCCATTTTTAAAAGGTTTGATTTAGGAACAGAATAAAACAATCGCGGCCTGGACATTCGGGATCTGAACGGGTCTGGTGGAGCCGTTCCGATTGAAGCTGAGAAAAGTATCCTGGGAAGAGTCCCGCTTTAAGCCCTATCCTTGGGCCGAGTCCGCGTTATACGTCCCAGTCCGCTATTTAAAGTTAAAACAACCGCGTAAATCCCTAATAATATAAGTAGGAAGTGCGTGTGGTTAATAAATAAATAATATCTTTTCCCCTTAAAGTCGTATAATTTCGTCACCTCATACGCACGTGGTACCCAATCCCCCGGTACTACAATATGTATGTATTTACAAAAAAAAAAGTATATAAGTATGTTTATCCGCATTCTGGAACCCATAACACAAGCTAGTTAAACTATGCTTAGTTTGGGTCTAGAAAGCGCTGTGTAGAATGTCATAAAATATTTATTTATTTATTTACCTATAGTTCCAAGAAGTAAGTAACATATAGTTGATAATTCCTCCTCTAAAATCTCGGAATCAGAAATATGACAATTAAAACCCGGGATTTTAAAAACATAAACTGGACTTTGACTATAGTTACAAATTATTGATTTGAAAAATCACATTCCAATCAATAATATTACACAGTCAATCTATCATAACATTTCCAAAAGCCACGTGAACCTTAGCAGATACCTTCTTTGCGAAAAACAATTTGCTGAGATACATTTCTTCGTACGCAGCACACGCGGCCAATGTCACATACACCCTATGTGAAAATTAACGTTAACGATTATGAGTATGCTAATATTCTTAGAATAATCTATGTCTCATGTTTAAAAGAAATTAAAAAAACTGACCCATCGATAAAATGTTATTTGCAAAAGTTGCCTAAATTGCTAAATTTCTTTATTACAGTTTAAACAAATATCTTGAGACTTCGGCTGAATTCGACGTCACAGGTATTCCAATCATTACTAACCGACTTCCAAAAAGGAGACTGGCTCTCAATTCATCGGCGTACTTTTTTTATAATGTTTTTTCACCAATTACTCAAAGAAGCCTGGACCGATTACAATTTTTTTTTGTTTGTAACATACCGTCTTAGGGCCCGATAAGAGCTTTTCACGGTGCTGATTTTCTGAAACTTCGGCCCGCAAACCGCATTTTCGGATGTACATTTCATGGTAGGCCATACAACAACCTTCTTTTTGATATTGATGGCCATTCATTTTTAGGGATTTTCTTTAGAAAAGCCCTATTGCTATCGAGTTGTCGTCGTCGACGTCGTCGTTGCCAATTTTCTGTCACGGTTTTGGGTATGAAGGAGATGAGCTATCGAGTTGCTGTTTTCGGTAATAGATTCGTGCTGGGGTGAACCATTGCAAGATAAAGAAAAAATCGCAAAAAATCTAAAAAAAAAAAAAAAACGCAAAATCGAAAATGCCTTGTATTCGGCTGAGCTCGTCTCAGGAATTCAACTTGTTAAATTTTCATCTCATTTGCTGAGAGCAGCCGAGTATCATGGCGTCTATTCTAAATGATTTGAAACACCAACAAACCTTTCAGCTGCGCAATTTCAACACCTAGTAAGAGACATCAAACAAATTTTATTGTTGTTTATTCATTTTATCGTTTTTTTTTACGTTTTACCGTATTACCAGTATTACTGCTGATAGCTAACTGATACTTGTTAGGTTTTCGAATACAAAAGTATTTTTCGTAAGATCTTTTTAGATACTTTGCCAATACAAATCGGTGATTTATGGTAAAGTAAGCTGCTAAACGCAAAGACACGATTTTATATCAGATGCCTATTGCTATGTTTTGAAATTGCACGGTCGATTTATCAATTAAGTTTAGTGATCGTTGTGAATGCTTCTTTGCGAAAAACAATTTGCTGAGATACATTTCTTCGTACGCTGCACACGCGAACCATACACCCTATGTGTAAATTAAAAAAAAACTATGGATAAATGGTTGTTATGGTCTATAACATCCCTAAAGATATATGAGACCCACCATACCTTTTTTTTTCGTGCGGTAATCCCCTCGGATACCCCCCGCCTTCCAGCAGGGGCGGTTATGTCGGGCTTGAACCGACTAAAACCGCACGCTGTCTCGGGTCTTCAGACGCCGGGGTGTAAGATTGCCCATAAGGCATTTCCCTCGCACCCGACTGACCCTGGGCCATTTCCGGTTTCGAGATGGCCCCCTCGGATTTGGGAACCACGGTGTCCCCGTCTTGCGTAATATTATTACTATTGACGTTACCTACTTCAAAATTATGTTGTCTTTATTTGCTTTTTATGTTGACATTAGATTCCACTTATTATTTTTATTATCATTGATTAATTTACTGCTGACATTATTGTAATAATTTTCAATATTATTTTGGTTTAATAGTAAAAATTATAAATTTAAAAGTAAAAGACATTGTTGTATCGGTCTTATCTTAACTTAACTGTCTGCTTAAACTGTCGGGTAAAACGGCGAAACGTGCTGGACAATCATTTAACTGTACCTAACATCTATGGACTTAACAATGTTTCTGCAATAAAACAAAGAAAAAAAAAAAAAAGAAAAAAAAAATAAAGAAACTAACGTTTACGATGATGAATATGCTAATTTTCTTAGTAAGTATAGGTAATCTATGTCTCATGTTTAAAAGGAATAAAATAACTGACCCATCGATACAATGTTATTTGCAAAAGCTGCCTACATTGCAAATTTTTTTTATGACAATATAATATTTAAACAAATATATTGAGCGGCTGAATACAAGGCTGTCTACGTCACAGGTATTCCATTTATTTTTAACCATCATCCAAAAAGGAGGAAAGCCCTCACTTCGTCAGTGTACTTTTTTATGGGAGCCCCTTATTTCGCAGAAAGAAATTTCATAGAATTTCGTTTCACAGAAAATGTTTCATATAATATTTGGTCCTTATATTTTTATTTCGAATATTATTGTTTCAAAAACAATTTACTACAATGAAACATATTTCACAGAAACACAATTGTATGAATTTTTAATCACATTTATTTGTTTAACAAACTTATCAAACTGTAGAATTATTTTCAAAAGAATATTAAACCACCTTTATAATTTTCCAAATCACATTTATTTTTAACTGTAACATTTACAATTTTAATTTTTTTCCGATTGCTTCTAGTAATTTAATTTCTGAATAATTTCATATCAATATAGAATTTTTTATCTTTCGCATATTTTGTTGCAAATTTGTTTGCTTGAATTCTTCTGTAAAATAAAATAAAATCAATTTGTTATTAAATTGTTAATAAAACGTTATAATAGTTAACACGCCGACTCAGATTACCCCGACTCGGATAGGTTAGGTTAGAAGGCTGAGGCGGGAGCGAAGCGGAGCGGAGCTCCCGCCTTAGCCTTCGTGGTTATTTTTTTTTAATCATCCAGAAATATTACCACCCAGAATCGTTTATTGTATTAACTTATCGTTATATTTAAAAAAAAGTATAGATTCACCTGTAAATTATTTGACTGAAATGAACGGTATGAATTGAAACGTTTAGAAACTCTCACTTTGATAATATGTTATTCTTGGTAATAAGTTTTATATTAAATAAACAATATAATGATAAAGAATATTTGATTTGTTATTCTATGATATGATTATTCTAATGTTAAACTTTATGTGAAACAAAAATCAATGATTTAAAAATCTTTAAAGTAAGTATTCTGTATATTGATTATTCTATGAAACGAAATTATGCGAAACATTTTCTGTAAAACGAAATTATTTAAAACAATTGTCTATAAAACAACGCACACCCCTTTTTTATGTATGCACGCCGATTACTCGAAGAATCAATTGAACGAATTAGAAATAATCTGTTTTTGATTCAAAGAATATACTAACCAGGTGGTCACATTTCAATTTCGTAAAGATCTGGATGATACGTTTCAGTGACAAACAACGGAACTCTTCAAAAATGCCAGCAAATTAACCGTGATTGCTGCTATCGCATATCTTACCGAACGCCTTCTCGGGTCTTCAGACGCTGGGGTGTAAGGTTGCCCATAGAGCATATCCCTCGCACCCCGACTGACCCTGGGCCATCTCCGGTTTCGAGATGGCCCCGGGTTTGGAAACCACGGTGTCCCCGTCTTGCCCGAGTTTGGGGGAGGGGCGCTAGTCGCCCCTCCCCCAGCAGAAGCAGGCCGGGCTTCTGCTGGGGTGACGGGCGGCCACACCTGCCACCCCCAGGCCTGCGCTCATGGAGGACGGAGGTCGTTAAGCGACCTCCGGCGCCTGAGTCGCCTGCGACGCGCGGCGAGCATGTTGCGGGCTCGGCGGGCCTGGAGAGTTCTGAACCTCTCCCGGGCGCGCAACCCACTCAAAAGGGAGGAATATGTAAGTAAAATTTTAATTAAAAAATAAAACAGACTTCAAGAACCAAAAAAGCACTGAAAAAAGAAAAATAACCAAATTACTGATGTAATTCAAAAGACAAAAATACGCGTAAGACTTTTCAGTAGAAGTCGGTGCCGTTGGTACTAGGGAGTAGACCTTATTATACCTATTTGGCTCACAGGTATTCCATTTCCTTTCAATATTATTAACTATCCATATTTTTATACTTACTTACAAATAGGCCATAAAATAATCCCTTGAACTTGATTATACTGACAAAAATTATTATTACTAATCCGAGTTACTCAGCCTCGGGGATTCCGACCTCACCTATGCAGTTTAATTCTAAGAAAATAATATAAAGCAATAAATTAGATATATTAGATAATAATATCCCAATTCCTTTACGATAGAAGGTAGGTACAGTAAGAACTTATAAACCGGTCTTAACACAGTTCTGTATAGCAAACTAAAGAACCCCGTCAAAATTTGCTCTTTTTTTTACGTGCAGAAATCCCTTCGGATACCCCCCCGCCGGCCAGCGGGGGCGGTTATGTCGTGCATCGACTAAAACCGCACGGTGTCCTGCCCAAGTGTCCATTAAAGAAATTATTATGATAGAATAATTATGACCTTTTCCACAGTACTAGCTGACCCGGCAAACTTCGTTCCGCCTTGTAATCAAGTTATGTTGGTTACTTTATCAGCTGGAATTATTTCGTGAATGTCTCATCTTTTTAATTATACTAATTGCTAGTATAGGCACAGTAACCTCAGGGGCGATCTCAAAGCCGTAAATGGGTCAGGGTCCGTTGAGGTGCGAGGGAATTGCCTTATTTGGCCACCTAACACCCCGGCATTAGAGACCCGAGACGGCGTGCGGTTTTCGTCAGTTCGAGTCCGACATAACTACCCCCACTGGCAGGGGGTAAGCGTAGGGATTTCCGCAAAAATTATGAAAATCGGTCCACCAGTTCTCGAGTTATAAGCGGTAATCACTAACATGCCTAAAAATTACCAAGGCCTATCGCACGGCCTCCCTGAACTCGGTACTGCTGCTGGCTGGTATACTCCCTCTGGCCCTCTGAGTTCGGGAGGTAGCCTCACTGTATGAGGCCAAGAGAGGAGTAAGAAAGAAAGAAAGAAATCGTTTATTCTACACACACTACACACTGAAATATCAACAAAAAAAACAAATAAAAACAAATACAGCAAGCGTTTCTTTAGTTTGCTATGGAGTGTCTCAGCCATGGCTAGGGGACAGGGAGGTTGAGCGACTGGCCCCCATTCTGGCGGCCCCGCATCCCGCAGAGCGCACGCGCTTGGAGTTCGACAGCGTGGTAGGCGAGGAACAACTCACTAACGTCAAATCCCACAATCTGCGGATATACACTGATGGGACCAAAATTGAGGGCTGTGTCGGGGCTGCTATGCTATATGGAACAGCCACTCCGAGAAAAGGGCCCTCAAGTTTGCTCTCTCAGATTGCGCCGTCTACCAGGCGGAACTCCTGGTGCTGCGCAAAGCGGTATGAGAGGTAGAACGGCATGACGTTGCCACGTTCAGCCTCTTCAGTGATAGCAGGGCGGCGCTCCTTAGCGTGGTCAATCCGCACTCTTTTCACCCCTTGGCGGTAGAGACCAGGGACGCTCTTGGTCAAACTTGGTCAAAACAGCGAGGCAAGAGCGTCTCTCTCTACTGGATGAAGGCCCACGTAGGCCTTGAGAAGAATGAGAGAACGGATTGGCTCGCCAGGGAGGCCGCCTTGAAGCTCAAACAAGCCCCCGAGTATGATTAATACCCTGTCTCATTCGTCAAGGGAGTCTTACGACGGGGCTCCCTTGACGAATGGAACAGGCGTTATCAGGAGAGAGCAACCGTCTCGACCACAAAACTATTCTTCTCCTGCGCAATACAGGCACACAAAGTCGTCAGGAGAATAAACGTCAAGGGCCCAACTACCCAATTCCTCACGGGGCACGGTGGGTTCGCCGAATGCTTGACTCATTTCAAGTGCCAGGCGGACCTATCGTGCGCCTGTGAACCGGGTACTCCTGAATCTATATCCCACCTCCTGACGGACTGCCCTATTCACGCTGCTGACAGGCTGGACCTGGAGATCGAAACCGGCATAAAAGTCGACAAAGACAACATAAAAACGCTGATCAGCGAATATACGGCTCAAACTATAAAATATGCTACTAAAATTGTCAGTAGGTATGGCCAATAATAGAAACAAGCTCTAAAATTAACATGTTAGCACATTATAATGAATATAATGATGTCTAACTAATGTCTAAAATATTCTAGACATATAATTAAGTTTGTACACCGAAAGTTATTTCAATATAGTTTTGTAAATAGAAATAAGATACTGTCATGTTGCAAATGATAAGCTGTTAATGTTAATTAGTAAGCAAATATACTGTAATACATATATATAGACTAAGATAGCCTGTAAGTAAATATGTAACTGTTTAATAAATAAAAACTACAAAATTAAGTATAGACTAGGTACAAAAGTTCAAGCCCGACATAACCGCCCCGCTGACACGCGGGGGGGGTATCCGAAGGGATTTAATACGATAAAAAAAAAATACACAATTCCCTTATTCCTTTTCCCTATCACTCCCCTCAGAGAATGGAAGGACGAATGATAGTACGAGAAGGATAAATGATAGAACTGGAATGACAGAGACCTGGAATGAAAGATGATTAGAATAGGTTTTAAAAGTAGGAAGCATTTTTATTAAAAATAGAGAAACAAAGGCTCCGCATGTTTGCAGAGGCGTCGGTATAAAAAAAATCACTAACATGACTTTGTTTTATATATATGGATTACTAGCTGATGCCCGCGGCTCCGCCCGCGCGGAGGTCGGTTGTCGTTTTACGGTTCTGCTTAACCAATTGCAATCAAACATACGACATATTTTAAATCTGATCAAGACCTTTCTAATATAAAAAACTAGCCATAGTACATAAACAAAGAAGGCTACATAACCATTGATATCCAATTGTATATTAATGTACAGTAACGACAAATGTAGCTTAACAAATTCTAATTTACCTTAACAAATTATATATAAATTATATATTATTAACAAATTATAAGTACCAATCACAGCAAAACTGCATTTTCAGGTACTAAAGGAAACAAATATGAAATATAAAACTTCGTCTTCTGGCTATTTCACAACTACTTTTAACGTCTATTATTGATACATGTATTCCAATTTACAAAAGGTTTGTAAATAATTGACTGTACATATAGTTAAAAAATTAAGATGATTCGATAGCATATAGTGTACCATTGATGCCTACATTACTGAAGTTAGTGTACAATATTATGTATAAGCTTCTTGACTATAATTCTAAAGCTATGTTACCATATAGATATTAAGAATGAGAATGAGAATATTAAGTTGCTCTGTGACGTGAACCAGTTTGCACCGAGATAATTACTACCGCAATTTAACCGCATATTGCCATGGCAACCAAACACAAACAATTAAAAATAAACAAAACTAAAAGTAAAATGCTACCTGCACTTCACTGTTTTTTTTTGATAAAGCATTCATTATGGCTGTCTTTTGTTCTTTTTTTTTAAACTATACTCTATTATTTATTATAATCGTTTAAATTTCAGATAGTTTATCAAGCCAGTCTTTATGTGCCTAAATTTTCAAATATATTTAAATGTAAGTAATATGTACATTTATTATTTCTGCATCTGCATACAAGCTAAGGTGCATGCTAGTAATAGGACAGGATCACCATAAACGCCGGCCTATGTCCTATTTTTTAGTTCCTAGAAAATGATAGATCGAAGTATTGCTGCATAGACAGCGTTGTTAGGTGAACGCAGTTGAACAATTGGTACAGAGACCTAGGTAGTAGGTAGTATTATTAGATCTCCGGATTGGTATCTGGCCACACACAGTCATTGAATTGTTCAGTCAATTGACAGGTTCGCAATATTACAGATGCGGGATTCATGCTGATCCCTTACCATCACATAATGTATGAATGATTACGTATTTATTCAATTAAATTTTCAAGCAATTAGTGTGATTTCTTCTCCTATAGATTTAGATCAGAAAAAGAGAACATCTAGAACGGGACTTAACCCGCGACCAGTCCCTTACAGGGGGGATGCTCTGAGCGTCGCCTTGAGACGTATATATTATATCGGTGAATTTCGAATATATGGGACGTGTCTAGGTGGCTCAGTTGGTCAGACATTACCCCTGTAAGAGACTGATCGTGGGTTCAAGTCCCGTCCTAGATAGTCTCTTTTTCCGATCTAAATCTATATAATTACGTATTTTTTTAAAGGGAGACCCTTACCAAATTGTTATTGTTGATTAGATTTTTGAAAATGTATGTTAATTAAGACATATTGTATGGACGATTATATGTTTTTGTTTTTGTTCTTGGGATGACGATCTGCGAAAGACTGCGGGCAGATGCTGGATGCGGCAAGCTGAAGACAGGGCTCTATGGCGCTCATTAGGGGAGACCTATGTCCAGCAGTGGACCAGAATAGATTGATGATGATGATGATTTGACTAATCGTGAAATAATTTATTACATGATGATTTTTTAATATTTCGACGAATCTGACATTTCACGAATCTGTCATTACACAAAGCTGTCATTTTGCTGTCTTTTTACGATTCTGACCATTTCCGCCAAAATTCTAACATGTGACAATTTGCTGATCTGTCAATTTGTGTTCCTGGAATTTCACGCCTAAACCAAATATACCACGTGGCCATAATGGGCTTGGGCTTTGGAGATTAGATTATTAAGATATCAAACTTGAGAAACCGCTCTACAAAACCAAAGCAAGCCGATATTAGCCGGACTCTCAGTCTTCTTCCCGATGACGATGCCAATTCACCAGCGGGGCACTGTATATTGTTATGAGCCTTAAACAATAAACAATTTGCAAAATGTATGTCTTTTGTAGTTTTGCCAAAAAAAGTCAAATAGAAAGAGGATTGCTTTATTCTTCGGACGGATGGATATTATGGTTACAATTGTTCAAGGATAAACGTACCTTCACCGTCTACCGGCTGGGCTGCCAGTACCTACTTGTTTGTTGGTTTTATTGTTTAAATAAATCTATTGATACATGCTTACCCAAAATTACCAAAAAAACCGCTAGTTTGCAACCTTGGAGAATTCGTAAAATTACGTTTCTAAACTTGCTTTTAAAACTTACGAAAACTTACAATATAAAAATTGTGAGTGATTCAGAATTTCATTCTAATCGAATTGAGATCACGCATTTTGAAAAATCTGTTGGGCGCCGAAGTTCCAGCAGGGATCCAGGTGCCTCCACAAGGATAGGTCCTTCACAATTCGATATTTTTGATCCATACCTATCATGATAGATAGGTGTGAACCTAAAATTTGACAGTGCCACACTTTTTAACACCTAGTAATCACTAGGTATTACCTACAGCATTTTAGGATAATCGGGGATGTTTAGAAAGTTTACAAAAACGACCACTGAGAATGGCACATAATGCTGAATCATTAACCATATCTTCTCGAGTTATATATACGATACGATATACCTAAAAGGAAGAATTTATTGAAACGAAAAACTTACTTGTTAAAGTAAAGGTAGTGTAAAGTGTGCGTAACACAGAAAACACACAGATAATAAATAAGAACGTATAGGTATATATATAATAATAATAAATACTTAATTTTCAGGGACATTCCACATAGCGTTGTCTAGACCCTAAGTAGATGGCTATGGAGCTAAACTGGCTTTTACCATCGAATCTAAAATGTAGATGAACAAACTTTGATACTTTTTTAAATATATACATACTATTTACAGATATTAAAAAAAACATAGCACACGTAGGTGCAGACATAAATTATACAAACATACATATTCACGCATACAAAATACTGCACCAGCAATCGAACACTCTACATATAAATTGTAAAGTACTCTCAAATAAAAATATCTGTGTGACCTCGAGAGCCTCTGTGTACCAAATTTCATGAAAGTCGTTGCAGCCGTTATATGTCTGTATACTGTCTGTCTACACGGTTGATGTTCCTAATATCGTGGTAAAGCACCTATATGAGCCAATTCTTCACGCTATCTGCCAACAGGAAAACCATCAAATTGTCGCGAAGGCAAAGATCTATCTTGTGTTATTGCATTGCGACCTGGAGTGGCCCTGCTAAATCTAATTTTATTTCGGTGGAGCGTGCACAGAGAGCTGTTTTGGAGGTATGTTGTTTTAAGCGTCGCCTTTATCCCAGAACAGAATTTATGACTTCTGCCAAGTTCTGACCGTATCTCTTTGTGTTGGCTGTCGTTATCAATTAGCACCCTATAACAGAGATAGGCCGAAGTTCACTCGGCGCAATTATCTTGTAGCACTGTCCTCGAGGGTCAGAGCATCTTTTAGCCAGAGATTCTTTCTTTTTCTGGGATCGTACCTTTACAACAAACTTCACAACACACATTCACCTATATTCTTTCTATATATTTCAACGATAAGTTCCTATTTATTTTAGGACCTAACCGCTTTCCAATAGACTCTTATTGAGGGCTATTTAGTCCCTGTGTCAAAGTGGAATCCTGGAGACCAGTAACACAGGTAATTTATTACCTACCACAGGCACCAGCAATCCAAAACCAAATATTTTGTGTCCCCTATGATAAGCAAACATTGTATTTAATTTTGGTTTTGTTGATGAGAAAATAAACAAATTATTATTATTAGTATATATTTATATATATTTAAGGTTTCTACTCATCAGACTAGTCAAAAAAACCATGGCATGAGAAATGTCTATATGAGCATTGCAAAAGTACAATTTGTGAATTTATTAAAACCACATATGTGGTTTCATAAAACCACACTATCCTTTTTTCTTTCTTTTTCACTTCAACGACAACGTCACACAGGTGCCGATAACAATAACGTAACTAAAATACAGTACCTTAAACTTAAAATAAAAAATATGGGACCAACTTGGAGTGAAAGCGAACCCAGTGCAAAAATAATTTTCAAAATTGGTTCATAAACGACGGACATATCGATGAACATACAGAAAAAATTGAAGTAATGGATAATAGAAAAATTCACAACTGGCACTATACACCGCAAATTTATAATGTAAACATCACCGTAACCGGAATGTAGGACAATAGTAGCAGACGTCGGTATCGGAAGTGTGAGAGTCTACCGTACGGTACCGCCGCGCCGCCGCCAAATTCTTTGTACATGATTTGATTAGTCATTACGAGTCACGACACTAACGGAGAAACTAACTACCGGAGCTAAATATAAGAGGGAGCGGGAGAGAACCCTGCCTCCCGAGTTCCGCAGCTTGCGGCGAAGGCGCCGCAGGCTTGTTTACACCCAGGACTACCGACCTCAATGACCGATCAGCTCCGAAGCCTGAGAACGGCATCGGCAGTCCGCCACCTCATAAAACATTACAGAAAAGTGGCTACGTCAGAACTAGTAACATCATAGATGATTATTTATCGTAATTTAGTATGATTTTGTAGAATTTAAGAGTGTTTAGTAGACAAAATCTAAGCTGAAAGTTACCAATGTTACCATACATTACATGCGACTCCTATGACTATAGATGGCGGGGCGCGCCCGGGAGAGATTTAGAACTCTCCCGGCCCGCCGAGCCCGCAACATGCTCGCCGCGCGTCGCAGGCGACTCAGGCGCTGGAGGTCGCTTAACGACCTCTATCCTCCATGAGCGCAGGCCTGGGGGTGGCAGGTGTGGCCGCCTGTCACCCCAGTAGAAGCAGAACGGGACGGCGGGGCGACTAGCACCCCTCCCCCAAACCGGGGCAAGACGGGGACACCGTGGTTCCCAAACCCGAGGGGGCCATCTCGAAACTGGAGATGGCCCAGGGTCAGTCGGGGTGCGAGGGATATGCTTTACGGGCAACCTTACACCGCGGTGCCTGAAGACCCGAGACGACGTGCGGTTTTAGTCGGTTCAAGCCCCACATAACCGCCCCCGCTGGCCGGTGGGGGGTGGGGCCTATCCGAGGGGATTTCCGCACGAAAAAAAAAGATTCGACTCATAATTTTTCAAAGAAAATGGAAAAACGTGAAAACTACGTATAATTGTTTTTTTTTATCTTCATGAATATCAATAGTATTGGCCTTAGATTTTTAGTAGGCAAATGATACAAAATATTTAAATATATTCATCAAATACTTTGCGTGTTCCGGAGATGTTTAGATTGAGGAGCCACTTTTACATTGATATTATTTTGAATATATTTTACTTCAAATTGCGGAATTTGGCCTTTTTTTTCGTGCAGAAACCCCCTCGGGCTTCACCTCACCGGAGCTACGATGAGGTGGACGTGTCGGAGTCGAACCGACTAAAACCGCACGGTGTTTTGTCACATCGGCTTGTGTGGCCGGGGAACCTGGTGTGCCCTAGAAAGGATATCCCAGAGTCCCCGACCGGCCCCGGCTGCCAGTAGTGGCGACCCCGACGTGATGTAAGGGATCTAAATCCCCCTTCCCTATAGAGAAGCGCGCGCGGAAACGCAGCGCGCCGCCACCCTTTTTTTTTTTTTTTTTTTATCGTGCGGAAATCCCTTCGGATACCCCCCCGCGTGCCAGCGGGGGCGGTTATGTCGGGCTTGAACCGACTAAAACCGCACGCCGTCTCGGGTCTACAGACGCCGGGGTGTAAGGTTGCCCATAGAGCATATCCCTCGCACCCCAACTGACCCTGGGCCATCTCCGATTTCGAGATGGCCCCCTCGGGTTTGGGAACCACGGTGTCCCCGTCTAGCCCCGGTTTGGGGGAGGGGCGCTAGTCGCCCCACCGTCCCGGCCTGCTTCTGCTGGGGTGACAGGTGGCCTCACCCGCCACCCCCAGGCCTGCGCTCATGGAGGACGGAGGTCGTTAAGCGACCTCCGGCGCCTGAGTTGCCTGCGACGCGCGGCGAGCAAGTTGCGGGCTCGGCGGACCGGGAGAGTTCTAAGTCTCTCCCGGGCGTGCTCCGCCACCTCCTTCGCGAGCATTACATGCTCGCAGAAGGAGGCGGCGGCGGCCCACGCGCTCGCGCTCCGCACCATTGCCGCAATCATGCTGGCGATCGAGAGGACTCCCACCCCGATGGCTGCCACGAGGTCACGCCTCGGCGCCTCCCACGCCGGGCAGTCCGCCAGCGTGTGCAGCCCTGAGTCCTCACTCGCGTCGCAGTGATGACACTCAGGCATTGGCTCCTTCCTGATCCGATGCAGGTGGTTTCCGAAGCACCCCTTCCCGGAGATCACCTGCGTCAGTCGGTAGGAGAGGCTTGCTTCCGTGTCGCCTCTCCAGCCAATCCTCCATGATGGGCCTTACCGCCGCTATTGCGGCGTGCCCTGCGCTTGGTCGCCCAAGTCGTTCCTTCCACTCCACCACGATGGCCTGGCGGAGCTGGGACTGCACGGCCTCGATTTCTCGAGGCTCGGGGTTCCATCCCTGCTCCCGCGCCTCCTTTCGCCACTGGTACAGTTGCGAAAGGGCTCTCGCTTCCAGGTCCCATGGCGGAGTTCCGGCAAGGAGACTCGCCGCCTCGAAGGAGATCGTGCGGTACCCTCGGATGACCCTGATGGCCAGAACTCGCTGCGGAGCGCGCAGCATCTGCACAGTTCTGGTCCTCAGGGCCTCCGCCCATATTGGGCACCCATACAGGGCCATGGACCGCACGATCCCCGCGTAGAGTCTCCTGCAGGAGTCATCGGGCCCCCTCATGTTGGGCAACAGCCGAGCCAGAGCAAAAGCTGTGCCCTTCAATTTGGGGGCCAGACTTCGGATGTGCTCTCCGAAGTCCCATCGGCCGTCGAGCACGAGCCCCAAATATTTCATTTGGGGCTTAATGCCGATGCGATTTCCTCCCACGATGAGACTGGATCCCTCGGGTGGCTTGCTCCGAGGCCCATGGAAGAACAGGGCCTCGGTTTTATGCAGGGCCACCTCGAGACCCAGCCGCCGGATCCGCCTAACGACTTGGGCAACCGCGGTCGTGGCCTTTCGGGTCGCTTCGCGGTACGTCGCCCCGCACGCCGTCACGAGCGTGTCGTCCGCGTAGCACGTGACGGCGGCACCGCCTACGAGCTCACCGCGAAGCACCCAGTCGTATCCGATGTTCTACAGGAGCGGCCCCAGGACCGATCCCTGTGGAACACCGCACGACATTTCACGCCGACCGAGACCGGTCACGGTTGGGTAGATGACGGCTCTCTCCGTCAAATACGCCCCGACTATGCGGCGGAGGTAGAGAGGCACTTCGTGATACACGAGCGCCTCCCTAATGCAACTCCAGGGCAAGGTGTTGAACGCGTTGGCGATGGCCAGGGACACCGCCAACATCACCTCACCCCGGGCTACTGCATCCTCCGCCAGAGCCCTCACGCGCATGATGGCATCCACGGTGGAGCGCCTCTGTCGGAAGCCATATTGGCCATCCGCCAGGTCCGGCCCCACTCTTGAGAGGTGCTCGACGAGGCGCTTCGCAATTACTCTTTCGAAGAGCTTGCACACCTCGTCGAGCAACACTATGGGCCGGTAGGCGGACGGCGAGTCCGCCGGGCGCCCCTCCTTTCGGATGAGGACCAGTTTCCCCGTCTTCCACAATTTTGGAAACTGGCCCCGCTCCAAACATGCGCTGAGAAGCCCTCTCAGTCGGGGCTCGAGAGCGTCGTCGACTAGAGCTAGGACCCACGCTCGGCCTGGTATGCCGTCGGGTCCCGGGGCGGTGTGTTTGGCTCTTAGCCTTCTCACCGCCAGCTCTAGTTCTACCCAAGTGACCTCGGGCACGTCGTCGTCTTCCACGTCGGGCGCCATGCGCAACCGAGGCGGAGTCATCCGCGGTGGAACATGTTCCACCGCCCGCGCTGGGAACAGGGAGCCAACAACTCCTCCGAGCAGATCCGGCTGGAGACACCGGGTTAACGGCGGGGCCTTGGGGCGCAGCTTGCCCCTCACCATCCGGTAGGGCCGCCCCCAAGGGTCCCGCTCCAGCGTCTCCAGCAGCTCGCGGAAGGCGTCCCGTTTGGAACGCCTTATCTCCGCTCGGAGGGCTCGTCTGGCCTCCCTGTATCCCTCGTACAACTCCGCCTCTCGGGCCTCCGCATCTGCGGGGCGGCGACGCCTCCTACTGAATCGGGCCCACCGGCGGTGCGTGACCACGCAGCCCCGTCTGAGCTGCGCGATCTCCGACGACCACCAGTAGACCTGACCCCTCGGATTATAGGGCGGAGCCCTAGGCATCGCCGCGTCACAGACACGGGTCATGGCCTCCCGGAACCACTCCGCCTCATCGTCTACGCTGACAGGCCTGTCCGGCGCAGGGGCCCAGGCCTGTACGATGGCGGCTTCCAGGAGGAGCTCCCGATCAAGTCGCTTAAGCGCCCAACGTGGCTCGGGTGGAGACGGTGCAGCCGGCGCGTCGCTCGCAGGGGGGTCACGTCAAACCGAATGTATCGGTGATCCGAACTTGTGTCCTCCCCCAAAACGACGCGCCAGCCCTGAACACGTCGCGCCAACGAGGGGCTCGCGAACGATAGGTCCACGATGGAGCTACCCCTCGAGGTCACGAACGTGTCCACGGCTCCCCGATTTAGGAGGACTAGGCCGAGTCGTGCGGCCCAGTCCACCAGTGCCCTGCCTCTATGCCCCGTCGCGCCCCTTTCGTGTCGGGAACCCCAGGCATACGACCAGGCGTTGAAGTCCCCGAGCACAAGGACTGGACGGGGCTGGCAGGCATTGACGACGACGGCCAGCTGACGGAGCCATTGCTCATATGCAGCTTGGTCTCGGTTCGGCGTGATATAAGCGGCCACGACCGCTATGTCGCCAACCGCTGCCGCCACGCAGCCGGGTCCCCTTGCAACGACGGCAAGAGGGGGGCTGCCGGCGGCAGGGTTGTGCACCAGTGCCGCCGACCCATCCAGCGCGGTTTCCCAGGTAGGCCCGAGGAACCGGTGTGTGTATGGGTCGGCGACAGCGGCGACATTTATGGCCCACTGTGCCATGCTCTGGCGCAGAAGTGCCTGAGCATAAGCACCGTGGCCAACGTTCACCTGCAGGATGCGGAGTTGAGGATCCATTATGGAACCCCCATCTCCGCATTCCGCTGTGAACTGGAGGCGGAAGGCCGGCCTCCCGGCTTCGGCTCCCCTCCGGCGCAGGCCTTGCTTCCAACCCTATGGTCGGCCGGCTTGCCTCCCGCTGCACACCTAAAACAGTGCAGCGGGGCATCGCGGCCTTGTGACCGGGTTGGCCACAGCGGAAGCAACGGTCACCCGCCGTCACTTCCGCCGTGCAGTGCACCCCCACATGGCCCACCGACAGGCACCTAAAGCACCTAGCCGGTCGGGCCTGCAGGAGCCGTACCTGCGCCCTCAGGAAGCCTCCTACCAGGAGGCTCCGCCCGTCAGCGACCTTTTGGGCCGCCGCGATAGGGCAGCCGACAACTGCTGCCCCCTGTCCACCGCGGCCGAAGCGTATAGCTCCGGCCTTCACTGTGTCCGGGGAGCAGTCCCCGGCCTCCGCCACGGCGAGCCTGAGCTCTTCTGCCGTGACGGAGTCGTCCAGGCCCGTAATGCGCACTTCTGCGCATTTAATGGGCCTGGACACCCGGACGTCGGCTGCGTCCAGCGACTCCCTCAGCCGAGCCGCTAGGGCGTCGGCCTTGGGGCCACTGGCGGCGCCAGGGACCTCGAGAAGCCGGGCTCCCGTCCGTGTGCTCTTGCACCGGACACCCGGGATCTCGAGGGCCTTGAGGTCTACGTTGGCCTTAACTTTGGCCAACACCTCGGCATACCCCATGCCCCTGCCCGCTGCCTCCGCCGTCAGGGTGACGACGACGGCCGCGGTACGAGGGGCACGGAGGTTCCCCGGCGCTGTCTTCGCGGCGGCCGCGGCCTTCCTGGCCTTCTTGGCGGCCTTCTTGGCGGCCTTCCGCCTCTTTTTGTTGGCTCCAGCCACCTCCCAGCCCCCTTCCAGTGGGGTGGAGGTAGTCGGAGCCACGGCTGGGGCTGGGGCCAGGGCTGGGGACGTCTTCCCCTTGCCCTTCCCCTTGCCTTTGCCCTTCCCCTTCCCCTGAGTGGGAGGGGGCTGACGAGCCGGCTCCGGCAGGGTCGCACCTGCAGCCGGGCGGGTGGGGCCCTTCTGGGCTGCAGCGAGTATCCGGCCACCGGCGGCGCCAGAGGCGGACGGCGGATGGAGTCCATTAAGGCCTCCATCCGACACATCATGCGCTCCTCCAGCGCCTCCATATACGGGAGCCAGGACTCCGCCGGTGGCTCGCTGGACCGCGTCGTTCCCAGCGACCGCGCCGGCCGCGTCGGCTGTGCCAGTTGCTGCGCTGGTAGCGCCGGCTGTGCCGGTTGCGCCAACCGGGACGACCTCGTCACCCGCACCGGCTGCGCGGGTTGTGCTGGCGGCACTAGCTGCGCAGAGCTCGCTACCACCCTCTGCAGCTCCTCGAGAGCGGCAGAGAGCCGAGCTGTCTCCCGACGGGACTCAGCCAGCTCCGCCGCGAGGGCCTCATTTTCGGAGGCGATGCCGAACACGATGTCCAGCATCTCCTCCTGTTTTGGATCCGGGGACCCTTGGGACGATGCAGCCACTCTCTGGAGACTCTCCAAGAGTGACTGTGTCCTCCTGCCCAGCTCCGGTGCCGCAGAGGTGGAAGGCCTCGGCGGCGACTTGGCTGCGGCTTTCCCAGTGTTCGAGGGGGCTCGGATGGATTGGCCAGCCCTCGTGCCACCTCGCGCCCCTCGGCGGCCTGCGGCCACCTTGGACGCCGGCTTTGCCACCTCATCACTGCTGGAGGAGGCCGTCCCGGTGAGGGTAATTTCCTCATCCGACACGTCCTCCTTTGGCCTAGGCTTTCTGGAGCGCCGCTTCCGCTCCTGGGCAGCCTTCACGCCCAATCCCAGCGGGCTGCTCGCCCTGCTCCTCTCGCTAGCAGTGTCGAACTTCTCCGACACTACCGCGGTTTTTGGCGTGACCTCCACGCATGACTGCTGCGCGACCTCCGCGCAGACTGTTTCGCTTGGTTTTTGGGGGGGTTTTGGTTTTTCAATGTATTGTCCATATGAGTCCCACGAGTATGAGTCGATATAAATACACTTCCCGGGTGACGCTCATTCCGGGAAGCGGGGTACATACTGTGGAGGTCCCCAGGTGTCCACAGGTTTTTACGACTTCGCTGTCGGGTCTTATAGACTTTTCCTTGTCGCGGGCCGGCCAATCAAGGCAAGCCCCGCGTCCTCCGAGATCACATCTTCCCGCATGTGGCTTGCAGGTCCATGACGATCACCCGAAGATTACGCGACGCGGAAGGGCAGCCACCCCTCCCATCACCGACGGCGGCACGAATGCCCGTCAGCCCCTGCGCGAGCAGTGGGCCGACCCGTCCCCTGATCCCCTCGGATCAACACGTCGCTCGCAGTGTCCCCTCTGATAACAGCAGAGGGGTACCTGGAGCGACCACCACCGCGGGCCTTGCAGGCCCGCCATACCCCGACCCCCTCGTGCAATGGGGTCAGCTGGCCCTGAAAAGGGCCGGTCGGTCGGACTCTTGGCCGTTGACGTTGACGCCAGCTACTCCAGAGGAGCAATCAATGATGCGTCATCGCCCACGTTGCCCAGGGTGCACCAAACGCGGAGGTGTTCCAACCAGTCGCACCCTAGCGCGCCGCCACCCTGGGCCTACTTCTGCTAAGGTGACGAAATTCAATATTCCTAGCCAGGATTTAACCCCATGATTTTGGTGAAAAAATGCATCCTGTGTGTTATTATACCATTCGATAGTGCCGCTAATAAGGCATCTGACGAATTCTGGTCAGTAATAACGTATGGCAAACCAAAGGAAAAATCTCATGTTTAACAAAATACCTAAATACCCTTAGCGCCTAACCTAAAGGTAGGTTAGGTGCTAAGATAAGCACCTGATAAGGAACAAATGGCCGACGGGACAAGCTAGCAGATATGCATACACACAAGGTACACACCTACACTACTTTATTCCATACATTTTATAATTGCAAAAATAAGTGAGTACTGGCGATAGTAGGATCTTGAACCATAATAACTTACAGTAAAAAAGACTTACTGTGAGAAAAAATTCATCTGGATAAAATATATTTTTTTAAATAAAAATATTATTTTATATACATACTAATTTTATCATTATATTAATTTTTTATTTATTTTAATATTTTTTTTATGAATTGATGTCTATGCTCACTTTATTTTCAAGAGTGTTTGCCATAAATTTTGATCCATTTTTTTTATATTGGCATAATATAATAAAATGCATGGCAGATAAATAAGTAAATGATGGGAAGCGGTTATCACAGCCTGTGGACGTGTGCAACACCAGGAATACTACACTCGCGAGTCGCGCTACCGACCCCGTAAAAATCTTCTGATTTCTTGAAGAACCCAATACTACACTCGCGAGTCGCGCTACCGACCCCGTAAAAATCTTCTGATTTCTTGAAGAACCCTATATTGTAGTCGCTTGGGAAGATCACTGACAGGAAGATCATTCCACGGCCTAAGCGTTATATTCGAAGCAACTAGCTACCAACTCCAAATTTTATAATTTACTAGCTGTTGCCCGCGGCTTCGCCCGCGTTGAATTCTAATTCCGTTCCCGAAACGCATGGGAACCAATTCCAACCATAAAAAAAAACCTATGTGTTATTCCATATTATAAACCTATCCCTGTTCCGCCAGATCTATTCAGCCGTTAGAGCATGATTGACTTAAACATTTATAATAATAATTTATCATATTATTATTATTTATTATTTTATTATTTATTTATTATTATTATTTATTTATTTATTTATTATATTTATAATAAAAATCTATAATTTGTTAGTAGGTAGACTTATAAACTATGTTAGTAATTCCGGTAATACAATTAATAAATTAAATTAAATAGGAATCAATGTCATAAAATATAAATTATCATTTTATAAATTTGACACATTCACACAAATATAGATTAACACATAAAATAAAATAAATAACACATTTTTAGACATATATTATTATTTTACACACATTATTATACACACGGACCAGACTCTCCCTTGTCGGCCAGTTAGTACACATCTAATCGACCAAGATATACATAATATTAGTGATTATAATATTTGTGAGATTAGTAGAATTTATAATATCAATTTGTAGGATTTAAGTGATATGTATGCCTACAACGCGGCAGCGGCGGCAGTATGCCTACCTTTTTTTCTTTTTTTTTTCGTGCGGAAATCCCTTCGGATACCCCCCCCCCCCGCCGTTCAGCAGGGGCGGTTATGTCGCGTCGGGCCTGAACCGACCAAAACCGCACGCCGTCCCGGGTCCTAAGACACCGGGGTGTAAGGTTACCCATAGAGCACATCCCAGCAGTATGCCTACCTTCTCAATAAAGGGTTAAATATTTGACCCGGAACCTCTTTTTCCGTGTTCCATATCCGAAAATAATCGGCCTTGTCCTAAATCTACGCATGCGTATGTTGATGTAAGATAAAGATTAAAATAGTGTAATTTTTAAGGCCTGCAGGTACACTCTGTACAGGGGTAAACATCCTTGAAGCCAAAGCCAACCTAACCTGTAAGTCGGTGCACCTGCTAAACAACGGAGGAGGCTACAGGATTTCTCCTCAGGGTTGAGAGTACAAAAGGCAGTCGCTGCCGGAAAACCGATATACCAATGTATAAAAATAAGCTGGCTCCAAAGTGAAAACTTTGAATGCAACTGAGGAATCGCTATGAGGATGATTAATTGTTTTTTAACCTAACATCCGGCATCAGGTTGATACAGCGCCGATATAGTCACACAGCGCCGATACCCTCACTCTGCCCCAGTGTAGAGTGAGAAGATGCTTAGATGTTATTCCCCACGAGCAAAACCTTTTATTTTAACAGTACAAACTTCAATAAATTTTCATCAAGACGACCTCTGTGGCGTAGCGGTAGTGCATGCGACTGCTACGACATGGGGCGCAGGTTCGATTCCCGCTCAGTGCAAATATACAAAAAAAAGTATATAAGTATGTTTATCCGCATTCTTGAACCCATAACACAAGCTAGTTAAACTATGCTTAATTTGGGTCTAGAAAGCGCTGTGTAGAATGTCGTAGAATATTTATTTATATTTATTTATTTATTCATTCAAACTATCCACAAATAAGTTTTATCTCAATCGACCGAATAATAATAGGTACGAGTCTTACTAATACCACAGCTAATACTAGAATGGCAGTATTTGAAATTTACCTCTGCTTCCTCATGACCATGAATCAGGGCTTGAGAATGAGATACACCTAAGGATGCTACTCATCGGACAATTATATCCGGCCTTTTTCTTGGCACCTAGCTATATTGATAACATAATGTAAATGCTATCTAACTGGCGCCTGATTAAAGCTGATGAACTACGACGGTTATCTGCGGAATTTTCAAACAAAGACAACACGAGGGAATGATTTTGTTTCTGTAACTAGTTCGAGATTAGTATTTTGGTTTATTGTAGTGTAGTTATATTTTGTCTGATTAAATCGACGCAGTACTTTTTTTTTTTTTTCGTGCGGAAATCCCTTCGGATACCCCCCCGCCGGCCAGCGGGGGCGGTTATGTCGGGCTTGAACCGACTAAAACCGCACGCCGTCTCGGGTCTTCAGACGCCGGGGTGTAAGGTTACCCATAGAGCATATCCCTCGCACCCCGACTGACCCTGGGCCATCTCCGGTTTCAAGATGGCCCCCTCAGGTTTGGAAACCATGGTGTCCCCGTCTTGCCCCGGTTTGGGGGAGGGGCGCTTACCCATAATTTAAACAGAATAATCCAAGTTTTGTCAGGCAACAAATTAAACAGTTACGTAATTTCAGTTCGTTCCAGTTCGTTCTAATGAGATATTTAGTTATCTGTGATAGTTATAGTTAAATAATCGTTATAATATAATTGTTTGTTTATAAATACTTTTTTTTCCTTCTTAGGCAAATATATAATGAATGCCAGTGTCACACACATCAACACTGTCTAGGGATATTTTACATTACTAAAAATATCAATTCTAGAATTGCCACGTTTTACAATCTTTTTTTTAAAATTTATATTAGATATCAAGAATAAAAATGTGCCATCAACAATTTGATTTGTATTAAAAACATTTCCTACAGTTGTTCATATTGTCGAAGACGTTATGTCTAAAAATCCACCATCTTTCACATAAAAACTCGAAGTTACGTAAATTTTTAGAAAATGAAACACTGCTTCGATGTGTCTTTTCCCGCGTTGGCACCAAAACTCTCTTGTAAATACTTAAAGATAAAAAAATATACTCTAGTTGGCACTTAGAAGTTAAACAAACAAAAACGCGGCTTGCAGTTTGTGAAAAATATTTTTGGCAACACCGCACTTTTTACATCTTCTCACTTTATAATATTATTCCATCGATCACACTATGTAATAATTCAAGGAAAATTATTTTGCATTTATTCGCTAAAAATAATGGATATAGGCTGAATCATTTTTTTTTATTTTTGCTGTGTCAGAAAAAATGTTTTATTCGACCAACAAAAGAGTTTAGTGTCACAAAGAAGATCAAATAACTTTATTGGAATAATGACTGACTACGTACACCTATTGCACTTCAACCGTGTACGTGAGTCAAATCAAACTGTCTCCTCATGAGTCACTCGAGCTCCAGTTTCTTCGTCAAACATTGCACGCATTGATTGTTCTAAGTAAGTATATGAATGAGATCAAGACAATTGGGCACACTGCAATAGCGGCGGTAAGGCCCATCATGGAGGATTGGCTAGAGAGGAACACGGAAGCCTCTCGTACCGACTGACGCAGGTGATCTCCGGTAAGGGGAGCCTCGGGGTCCACCTGCATCGGATCAGGAAGGAGCCGTCCGAGAACGTCTGAGTGCCATCACGCGAGCGAGGACTCGGGGCTGCACATGCTGGTAGACTGCCCGCCGTGGTGGCCATCGGGATGGTAGTCCTCGCTCGACAGCATGATTGCGGCAATGGTGCGGAGCGCGAGCGCGTGGGCCACCGCCGCCTCCTTCTGCGAGCATGTAATGCTCGAGAAGGAGTCCGGGAGAGATTTAGTACTCTCCCGGCCCGCCGAGCCCGCAACCGCCGGAGGTCGCTCAACGACCTCCATCCTCCAGGAGCACAGGCGTGGGGGTGACAGGTGAGGCTGCCTGTCACCCCAGCAGAAGCAGGCCGGGGCGACAAGCGCCCCACCCCCCCTCTTCCGGGGCAAGATGGGGACTCCGTTGTTCCCAAGCCCGAGAGGGCAATCTCGAAACCGGAGATGGCCCTGGGGCAGTCGGGGTGCGAGGGAAATGCCTTATGGGCACCACCTTACACCCGTTACTTACACCCCTACGTCTGAAGACCCGAGACGACGTGCGGTTTTAGTCGGTTCAAGCCCGACATAACCTCCCTCGCTGGCCGGCGGGGGGGTTAGACGATGACAGACGCTTCGTGGAAATACTGAATCTATTTGAACTAAACTCATTATGATATATTCTGTAGGTACTAAAACTCACAGGAAGGAGCCAACGCCTGAGTGTCATCACTGTGACACGAGCGAGGACTCAGGGCTGCACACGCTGGCGGACTGCCCGGCGTGGGAGGCGCCGAGGCGTGACCTCGTGGCAGCCATCGGGGTGGGAGTCCTCTCGCTCGGCAGCATGATTGCGGCAATGGTGCGGAGCGCGAGTGCGTGGGCCGCCGCCACCTCCTTCTGCGAGCATGTGATGCTCGCGAAGGAGATGGCGGAGCGCGCCCGGGAGAGGTTCAGAACTCTCCCGGCCCGCCGAGCCCGCAACATGCTCGCCGCGCGTCATCATCAGGCGCCGGAGGTCGCTCAACGACCTCCGTCCTCCATGAGCGCAGGCCTGGGGGTGGCAGGTGAGGCCGCCTGTCACCCCAGCAGAAGCAGGCCGGGACGGTGGGGCGACTAGCGCCCCTCTCCCAAACCGGGGCAAGACGGGGACACCGTGGTTCCCAAACCCGAGGGGGCCATCTCGAAACCGGAGATGGCCCAGGGTCAGTCGGGGTGCGAGGGATATGCTCTATGGGCAACCTTACACCCCGGCGTCTGCAGACCCGAGACGGCGTGCGGTTTTAGTCGGTTCAAGCCCGACATAACCGCCCCCGCTGGCCGGCGGGGCGGTATCCGAAGGGTTTTCCGCACGAAAAAAAAAAAGGTACTAAAACTCAAAACCACAATAGTGTACTTCAGTCTTAAGTAAAATTAAAAAAACATGGTCCTGACTCAATAAGTACGATAAAAAGATATGCAAATTTAGATATTTTTCGGAATATTCCCTTTAAGTTTTATAATTGACAATCTAGGTTAACCGGTAGTACCCTATAGGTTTGGTTAGAAAGAATAACCCTATATGGTAGTTCCTGTTGACCTTTGTAGTGGCAAAAAGCAAGGTCTTACAGCACAAGTACCAGGCCACATAGAAAGTATTGCGAAAAAAAGTTTTTATATATGAGAGACTGGTCAGTTATAATCTATTTCTAAAATATTATTATTTATGAGTAAAAATAAGTACGTTCCAATTTCAAAATTTCTCTCTGCATTTTTTGCAAGATAATTTCAATTATTGTGTCTTATTGAAAAATGGACCTGCGTCGGGAACATTTTCGCGCTTAGATTTTCTACGATTTCAAGTGTCGCCTGAAACCAGACGAATCGTACGATAGACTTCAAATGGCAATCATGGATGAAGGCCCTTCCAAGGCGACCGTGTATCGTTGGTATAACGAATTCAAGCGCGGTCGACTGACTTTGGAGGATGAAGAAAGAAGTGATCGCCCTTTGACGGCTGTTACGGAAGAAAACGTGCTAGCAGTGAAAAATTTAATTCAAGATAATAGACGAGTCACATATCAAGAGATTCAGCACATTCTTCAGATTGGATCGGGAAGCCTTCACGAGATTCTACACGTGCATCTTCGTGTGAGAAGGATAGTTTCACGCTAGGTGCCGCACAATCTCACCGATGCTCAGAAGCAGGCCCGGGTGGAATGGTGTCGTGATATGATAAACAAGTTTGAAGCAGGCGCGTCTCGGCGTGTTTATGACATCATTACAGGTGATGAGTCGTGGATTTATCAGTATGATCCAGAAACAAAACGCCAGTCGACGGTTTGGGTGTTTCAAAACGAATCAACACCTACCAAAGTGAAGCGATCTAGAAGCGGAGGGAAGATTTTGATCGCGAGTTTTTTCAATTTGTCTGGCTACTTTTTATAAATCCCTTTAGGAAATCAAAGAAGCATCAATGCTGAATGGTACACTACCAAATGCTTGGCAGAAGTTTTCTCTGTAGTGAGCTACAAGCGACCAAACACAGGGCTGCGCGGGATACTACTCCACCATGACAACGCGCCCGCACACACCGCGCTTAAAACGAGGGACTTCCTGGACAGCACTCCGGTTAAACTCCTAGGTCACCCTCCTTACAGCCCTGACCTTGCACCGTGCGACTTCTTTTTATTCCCGAAAATAAAAAATCAGCTCAAAGGGATACAATTTTCGTCGCCGGAAGATGCGCTGTCAACGTTTGAGCAGGCTGTAAACGAGGTATCTGCGGCGGATTGGAAAAAGTGTTTTGAAAACTGGTTCAAACGCATGAAACTTTGTATAGAGGCTGGTGGAGAGTACTTTGAAAAGATTTTAAAAAAAATATTTATCTATAGAACACTTTTTTTTATTTTCGCAAAACTTTCTGAGTGTCCCACGTATATGTATTAATCGATATTCATTAATTAAAAACCTATTGTTGTTCTGTCCGTTTGAAGTAATCTCTGAAGCGGCTGGGCCGATTTTGAATGGACTTTCACTGGCAAATAGCTAATATTATAAAGTGTAAGATAGGCTTATTTTATTTTATTAAACGAATTAGGGTTCCGTGGAAAAAAAAACCCAGATCTAAGTCCACGCGGACGAAGTCGACAGCTAGTTATATTGTATGTAACTAGTTGTCGACTTCGTCCGCGAGTCCGCAAAATTTACATTAGAAGCAAACAGTTTAGTAAATAAATTATACACATTTTACGATCAATCTTTTATTTACTTTTTGTTCATGATTTCGAGACTAAAAACTTGCAAACCAAAATAAAGTTTAGTTACGAAACACGACGACGCGACGACGCGCGGCGACGCAGGGAATCCCCCGATATTGTTGCTGTGTTCCGATACACGCATTCGTTGAAAGCGAAAAAATAACTAGTGGCAAATGTTTTCGACTATACTTATGAAAGATAATAAAATTATCCATGATAATGTACTTATCACTTCGACCCCTGCTGCCTACCCTAATGGATCGGAGGCGGACTTGTCCGTATTGTTTCACAGTATTTTTAAGTCAAATCAGATGGCTTGCACTTTAGAACCCAGAATCCGATCTCATACTCCTTCTAGCCGTCATCCGTCATATTTAGGCTTTTACAGGTGCGACTGGAGTCTGACCGCCTGACCCCAATCGTTCATTTAACATAACCCAAGTTTTTTTCAAATATCTACAATGTACAGATAAGACTTCTTTACAATTTTATAATAGTATAGATAGAAGAAAAAAGTGGACTATAGTTCAGTGTAGGTAGAGAAATACAAATGAAATAAACTGCATTTTTTTACAATAGTAAAATAGGTACCGTCAACGAGGACTGCCCGGCGTGGGAGGCGCCGAGGCGTGACCTCGTGGCAGCCATCGGGGTGGGAGTCCTCTCGCTCGGCAGCATGATTGCGGCAATGGTGCGGAGCGCGAGCGCGTGGGCCGCCGCCACCTCCTTCTGCGAGCATGTAATGCTCGCGAAGGAGGTGGCGGAGCGCGCCCGGGAGAGACTTAGAACTCTCCCGGTCCGCCGAGCCCGCAACTTGCTCGCCGCGCGTCGCAGGCGACTCAGGCGCCGGAGGTCGCTTAACGACCTCCGTCCTCCATGAGCGTAGGCCTGGGGGTGGCGGGTGAGGCCACCTGTCCCCCCAGCAGAAGCAGGTCGGAACGGTGGGACGACTAGTGCCCCTCCCCCAAACCGGGGCAAGACGGGGACACCGTGGTTCCCAAACCCGAGGGGGCCATCTCGAAACCGGAGATGGCCCAGGGTCAGTCGGGGTGCGAGGGACATGCTCTATATATGCTCTTATTAATCGTCTAACTTACCTAACCTCCTAATCCTTTCAGAAAGTAATAAATCCAACATAAACTAAATATATTAACTTTGTCCCCTGGGGATTAGAAAACTACTATTGATAAGTACATGCATTTCCAATACTTGAAAGTGTTAATCGAATTTGACGTTGACTGTACAAAGTATTGTAATAACATTAAAATAAATAATTCAGATAATAGTAATAAGACGGAAATTGTAATCAAACCTAATCTGTAGTTGTATAATGTTATCTGTGTACTTACAGTACATATATGTATAATTATGCTATCTGTGAGAACTACAGCTCTACAACGCATATAACAATTTTATTTATAAATATACAACTGATAAACTGTAACAAGTGTTTTTTCTACTTACTAAGGCAACAATGTATAACAAGGACCACTTGATGGGAAGCGGTGACTATAGTAACCCAGCAGAGGGGAAAGGGATGAGAGAAGAGGAGGAGAAGGATTGAGAAAAGGCCTTTGGAAGTCTCATCAACGGTATTTTACGACTCTACGACATTCTACACAGCGCTATCTATTATGCTATTGTGTTATGGGTTCTAGAATGCCAATAAACATACTTGGATAGTTTTTTAAGTAAGTAGTAAGTAGTTTAAAAAAACAAAAAGATTAGTTAGTCGATAGTATTTAGGTGAGAGTGAAGTCAGCTTTGGACCTTTGGAGTCACTTTACAATTACTAGCAGCACCATTGTACTATACTTTTCACCATCCATTGAATGTAAGTAATTATATTATTGTGTGTGCAGAAATTTTAAATAAATAAATTTACCAGTAGTTAGGTACAATTCGATCAAAGACATTAGGTTAAGTAACGGTTGCAAAGCTTGTTGCAAAGATTATTTTTCATTAATTGATGGTGATGAAATAACTTAAACTGCTAATATTTACGATTTGTGACGTATTAAAAAAAAACTACTTAGTAGATCTCGTTCAAATCAATTTTTGGTGGAAGTTTACATGGTTATGTACATCATATATTTTTTTTAGTTTTATCATTCTCTTATTTTAGAACCTCCAGGGGGGGGGACACTTTTTACCACTTTGGATCAGTCTCTCGCGCAAAATATTCAGTTTACAGAAAAATGATATTAGAAACCTCAATATCATTTTTGAAGCCCTATGCAAAATTTATTGTTATTTTTTCTATTTTTGTGTGAAAATCTCAATACGGTTCACATAATACATCTAAAAATCTTAATACGGTTCACATAATACATCTAAAAATCTTAATACGGTTCACATAATACATCTAAAAATCTTAATACGGTTCACATAATACATCTAAAAATCTTAATACGGTTCACATAATACATCTAAAAATCTTAATACGGTTCACATAATACATCTAAAAATCTTAATACGGTTCACATAATACATCTACTTACCAAGTTTCAACAGCATAGCTCTTATAGTTTCGGAAAAAAGTGGCTGTGACATACGGACGGACAGACAGACAGACATGACGAATCTATAAGAGTTCCGTTTTTTGCCATTTGGCAACGAAACCCTAAAAAAGGGACCTGCAACCATATGGACAACAATCCTACTCAGGTTGTTGTGTATGTGGCTAAGCTCTGGTCATACTGGAGTAAAACTACTTGGATTATATATAATAGGTACGTGCGTGGAGGGGTGTGTGTTGAGTAACCTCCTCGAGTGTCGCTCCGATTCCGATCCCGCTGCAGTCCGGGGGGAACGGAATCGGAGCGGCCGCCGGTACACCCTGGGCGGCGGTCAATGGCTTCCCCTTCACCCCTTCATAGGGTTGGCAGTGATCGTCGGCCAATACCCAACGTGGCGGGAACACATCGCTCTCCTTACTCCTCTGTTTTCAGAGGAGACAGGATGAGCGATGCTGTTAGTGGTGAGATGGCCCAGGGTCAGCCGGAGTGCGAGGGATATGCTCTATGGGTAACCTTACACCCCGGCGTCTGAAGACCCGAGACGGCGTGCGGTTTTAGTCGGTGCAAGCCCGACATAACCGCCCCCGCCGGCCGGCGGGGGGGTATCCGAAGGGATTTCCGCACGATAAAAAAAAAAAAAAAAAAAGGTACGTGCGTGGATTTCTATTCCCGTTCCCACTTTCCATGGGAACCTATTCCAGGGATAAAATAACCCTGTGTGTAATTCCAGACTAATTTATCCCTGTACTAAATTTCAGCCAGATCTATTCAGCCATTTGAGCGAAATTGAGTAACAAAAATCTTCATAAACTTTCCCACAGTAGTATTTTGTTCCTGCAGGTGAATTAGGTACTGTGTGTGGTGGTATTAAAATTTCGAAATAAGTACCTACATCTATTTGGGAGTAGCAACATTTACACTTGACCACATGAATAGCCGCAAAACCAGTAATATGTACAAACTGCACTATTCCCGCATTTGCTGCAAAAACATGCGCGGCATGTACCTACATTATTTCGTGAAATCTTATGGTGTTGGGTTAGGCGCGAGCAGAAATAGATCGTCGGCTTTTAGGGCTGAACCCGATTTGGAATCCCTGTAGATTACTTCTGACTAAAATCACAGTCCCTTTGTATTATTTTATAAAGTAATTGCATTTAAATTATTAACAAGCTCATAGGCTGTGCATTGTGTTTTGCACGCATGTTATAAATCAATTTATTTTTTAGGGTTCCGTATCTACTTCAAAAGAAAAAAACGAGGCTCTTATAAGCTTATAGATTCACTACGTTGTCCGTCTGTGTGCCTGTCTGTCAAGACCTTTATCTTAGGTACGCGTGGAGGTATCAATTTGAAATAATAATAATAATACCTACCGAATAAACAAGCCTGTAACGGCTTAAAGCTGTAAAAATACCAAATATCTTAGTCAACGCATTCAAAAGTTACAGCAGTTTATGCAGCATATTTAAATAATCGCAAGGAAATCAAGATCTATATGGCACTTCCCGATGAGCTAGAATCATGAAATTTGGCAAGAGGCAAGGTCTTACAGCACAAGTAAAGAGGAAAGTGCGAAAACCGTTGTGGAAGAACGGGGTGAGACGTTCCTACTGGCGCAAATGGAGGATTCTCCAACCAGGCAAGGTGATCACGTCTGACAGGCCGCGGCCCAGGGATTAACGTTGGAATGTTGTGAACTTCAACTTCGCGACAGAGGATCGGTGCCTAGTTTTATAGTAGTTCACTTTGCTCTCACCAGATGGCGCTGGGAACATGAGGTATCGCCACACCGTAAATATGTTTTTAGCCATATCATAGTTTATATACATAAAATAGTTTTTTTTAACCAATCAAGTTTAACCTATTGCGGTCTACTCTTCGGCATCTATTCTACCCCAGCTACCTTTTTCAGTCATCAGTTCATCTGGCTGGAGGCATCCCACCATTAGTTTACCAATTCGCGGTCTCCTCTCTAGGATTGGTTTTCGGCCATCGGTCCTTCAGCGGAATATGTGGCCGCCCTTCGTTATTTCAGTTTGCTTATTCTGCGAGTTAGATTGATAGCTCCAGTCTTTCAACAGCCACGTTAAGTATGTCTCTCTATCCAGTTTTGTACGGAACACTCAGTGCGTGAGTCCGAGTTACATTTGACTGTTTTTTTTATATAATAGGGTTAACTAGACCTGAATTGAATTGAGTTTTTGAATTACTTTACTTATCTCGTTAATGCATGCAGTATAATGTCGGAATGTACTGTGTCGGAACGATCAAATTGAACGTGATATACTTAGGGAAGTACAAAAAATTTGAGTAATAGAAAAAACTCATTACAGGACTCTTTTCCCAAAAATATTAGGACTTTACTTTACTCTATGAATGACTCTAGAACAGTCCTTTAATCTGTAACTCCTAGCAAATATTTGCTCATGAAAATAATTGTCAGACTAAGCTTAGATAAGGCTTTTAAATTCAATTGTAGATGTTAACTGGATAGAAAATAATAATAATCAATTGACAGTACCTACGTACTTTTTTGAAGTGAAACTTCTTTATCGGCGTTGGAAAAAAATTTACGGTCACAATATGTAATGTTTTTCGGTTACGCGCCATATTAATTTCTTGTCATTTTTCCGTTACGCGCCATCTTTTAAAAAAAAGTTGGTTTTTTCGACTGATAGTGATCAGCAAAATGAAAGGGTTTATTTTAATTCTAATTTCAGTGAATGTCTAAAAAAAGTAAGTAATTATATCTCTTTTTCTAACACGTGGGTGTGATTATGGTATTTTTTTTTTCAAGTTATTTAAAGTTAACATCAGTTTTTGATTGTAACTATCGGTCAATGTATATAATTCCATTAAAACTAGTTATTATTAGCCAATACGACTGTTTTGTACTTTAATGAAATGCTGTAATAATCTTAGTAGTAATAAGGTAAAATTAAATAATTGTATTATTTGTATTCATGTCTATGATAATAATAAAGCCTTTTGTTAAACTTTATCTAATAAAACTTAATAAGGTCATAAAGAAGTTTCACTTCTTACCTGTGTACACTAGTACACGTACACATTTGTTGTTCTGTAGAATGCCTGTAATCTGTTCAATCGATCCAAGTGAACTTATTTAGCACGTGGTATTATTTGCGGCAAGATTTACGGTTGAAATGAAATTCGGTTTGGAATGTCACCTAAAAAGGTAGACCAACAACCAATAAGTAATGTTAAAAAAGCTTGGATCTATGACAATTATTTAACCTCGCGTCTTAACTGGCCGTTTCTTATATATGATATAAACCAGAGCCTCCTCAAAAAACTAGATGCGAGTGTCACGAAGACACTGAAGTCGTGGCTAGGGCTAGCTCAGTCGGCCGACCCGTCGGCACTATATAGATCCGCGAATAATTTTGGAATGACGCTTAAGAAGCCATCAGAACTCTATAAACACCTAAGAGTAACTAAAATGCACGTCTTATCGGAATCTAAAGACGAAATAGTAAAAGTCCTTCCAAAAGATAAAAATGCATCGGAGCTCGAATCACGCCTCCAGTTCCATAAAAGATTCATGATAGGCTCGCAGACTGGTAGAGTAGGTCTAGGTAATATTCAGAGACAAACAGATAAAGAAATAACAAAATCTTTTCTTCAAGCAGACGAAAACAACACCTATAAGGTGCACGCAATGAACCTAGAAATGCAAAACGAATGGTTGACTCTAGGTGAATTTTGTATTCCCATAGCCTTAAAATGGCGTACCATAATATACGACTGGTCACCGGCCTTACTTAAATTTTACCTGAATGCATTCCAGTTGACCCTCCCCGACCAAAGCAATCTGGTCAGATGGGGAAAAGCCACAGATAAAACATGTAACTCATGTGGTGAAGCAACTGGTACGGCTAGGCACCTACTAGTGGGTTGTAAAACGCTATTAGACCGGGGTCATTACTCGCGCCGTCATGATAAGGTATTAGAAATCATACGTGAGGCTGTAAGTTTGGCGGTAGCTAGAGCGAAAAAAGGATTAACCACAAACCAAAGAAATGACATTGCGTTTGTAAAGGAAGGCTGCTCAAAGAAATCACTTCAAAAGCCTTATTCAATTTTGATAGCTGCCGTTGACTGGACAATACTCGTAGACACGTATGAGAAGCACTATAGGATACCGGAGGATGTCTGTGCCTCATCATCCAGACCCGACATATTCCTTTTTTCACGATCGCATAAGCGTGCAGTGCTTGTAGAACTCACAGTACCGTGGGAAACTAATATACCTAAAGACCACGCTATAAAGACAAACAAATACTTTGATTTGACTAACGAGTTAACCAAAAACGGCTACGTGGTTAAACTCTATGCCGTAGAAGTAGGAGCAAGGGGAATTCCAGCTAAATCCCTGTACAACTTACTTAAAGACCTCGGATTGCCAAGAGCTTCAGTAAGCTCTTTATTAAAACGTATATCAAAAGCGGCATTGTTAGGATCTTACCAAATTTGGATAGGTAGGGGGGGGAACACTACTGACGGTGGAGGTGAGCGCTGATGCATCACAAGGTGGCCACCCTAAACCTACATCTGGGTCGCAAGTCCCAGTCGCCGTCATGGTGTTCCTCTCTGTACCACGCTATGGACCCGGCGACCGCACGGTGAATCCATGGAGTGCTGAGAATCGGATCTCTGTTATTCGTAATTAAAAAGTTTTGACAAATAAAATTTCTAAATTATAAAATCTCTAATTTCCCGTCATCAACCCAGCTATAATCCCGGTTGCATCCAGCCGGAGCCTCATCCGTAAATCGCGGTGAACCTGTAAATGAGGTTGTCTTAGGCCCCAAAGATCTTGGCGGGGCCTTACCTACACCCAAAATCTTCAATTTTAAAAGTCGTGCTTATACGAAGTTGACCTGTGGACCTACGATATACGATGACACAGGTCAAGTTAAAATCGCAGAGAACGATTATATTTATTGGTCACAGTAATGTTACATATACCTATATATGAAATTTTTATGTACTGTTTTATACATATGCCAAACCATACATAAATGTCTTTCTTTGTATGATTCTCCCGTATGTGCTCTTACCACGAAGCAAATATACCTATTTATCTATGGTTTGTAAATTAATTTTATTTGAATATTTTGTGTTATCGGCACTGCCGTACCGGCCGTGAAACTTTCCAGAATTCTGAATTTAAAAAACGAAAGGATCAAAATACAAACTTGCATCGCAGTGTATACCGCATGAGCGTAGCCATAGGGGGAGGGTTGAATAGGGGGTTCAAAATTCTAAATGTTATGTACAAAAATATTAAGCTTCTCTTAGTTTACAGATGAATTAATATCATTTCATACACATTTTTGTGCATGCAAATGTGTGCATAAATGCCTTAACCATGATTTAGCCTGTACCTTGTTTGCTACTTATCTTTGGAAAATGGGATCCGTGATATAAATCAATCTTATTAGTTACAGCTAAAAGTAGTAACATTGGTTATTTCAAAACACACCTAACTTATCGTGAAATATAAGTAATTAAAACATAACTAAGTATTTGGTGCTTAGGTAACTTGGTATCTACTAATATTCGCCATTGACGAATTTGGTAGATGTCGTAGTAGTTTGAAAGAGAATTCAAACCACGACGACAATTCAAACTACGCAACATCACATCCCTGAATACAGACGCTATATCCGTCACTAGATAACTGAGTCTGAGATGTACCTAAGCAGCTGGCACTCTGCATACCACAGCGACAATGTTTCTCAATCTGCAAGTCTCACAAGCTGAGATGTACCTACTCACATTTTTGTTTAAACAAACGCTTCCTTTTTACTACCGTATTCCTTCCGGACGTAGGCAGGTAAGTAGGTGATTACCTTGTGAGATAAGGGTTTCAAGGAACAGACCATAATGATTCAGGTAAAGAAGGATAAAGAATTTGTAAAGCGTATCAGTTTCTAAACATAACTGACTGGGAGGTTGACACGTGTTACTTTTAACTGAACATCTTATCAAAAAGGTATAATTCGATATCTTTCATTATTTTTCATTGTCCTTTCAGTTTTAGGTAGTCTCATACTTGTTGAATCTTTATATAAAGGTACTAAGTTATTCGGCAAATAATACGCGCTGATTTTGCGAAATCGTGTGTAATATAATATGTTACAAATAAACTCGATATTTATAAAACAGCATTGCACGCCTTATACCATAACATTTTTATAATAATAAATCACCGTTGAGTTGAATATTATCCTAACCTAACTGCTATGCTGGGTCTGCCCGCCCGCTAATCGTGTTCGTTCGGTTCGAATTTGGCGCGCAGACGAAGCCGCGCCGTTGCCGGAGGAAGTCGTATTGTGTCGAAACGAACGAAGTGTGCTAAAAGTTTTGTTTGTTTATTGTTGTTGCGAACTGGTTTTACTTTACTGGCAAATGAAATATATAGTTTTAGTGCAAACTTGAATAAAAAATTGTATATTTAATGAAAACTTAATAATAATGTGTCGTTAAATACATACTTTGGTATGTAAATAGTACAGTGTCGAGTTTTTTTTCATCAACCCGCGGGTTATCACACTGTGAGCCAGAGTGCAAACCAAACTTATTTGAGCTTATTTATTGTCTTGTGTAGGCGTCGTCCTCGGCGCGTACGCTTAAGCTCGTATAGTAATAGTAGTAGTACCAGTTATAAACAAATAATAGTGTTTATAATGGACGGTGAAAGAAAAATTCACATGAGCGAGGGCGTACCACTGAATTCAAGCATTTTTTTGAATGCTAGTAAAAATACAAAAGTTAATTCGCCTGATGGGACCGTCATAACTCTCAAAACAGGTAACTTTTGATTACACTAATTACAACATTCTAAAATACCACTTAAGTTATGTGTATGAACGTGTTGTTTTTGTATTACAGAGAAACCATCGGACCTTGGTGTGCATATAAATACGACATTTTCAATAGCGTCTTCCAAGAAAATTAAGCTTTTGTTCGTGTTGAATTTTTTGTTAAGCGTCTTATGTATGGCAATAAGTTGTTCTATAGCTTTTTACTACTGGAACGAAATGATATCGATGAGGAGGCAGCTGGATATAATAAAAGACCAGTTCATAAGTAATAATATTAATGACAGAGGAGTCCAGAGTGCGCTGATGGGCGTTCCGAGGCCGCGTATGGAGGTCGAAGCGCGAGAGCCTAGAATGAAGCCTTTGGGTGATGAGGAAACAGCACAGGGTGCTAAGAAATACTATGTTGAAGACCTTGGAGAAGATATGTTACTAGTAGACTCTAAAAAAAAAAATTCCAGCAAAGACACCATTCCTATCTATGACTTAACAAGGCTACAAAAAGGTTAATATTTAAACTGTTATATTCCAAACCTTATTCATATATTGTATATAATAAAATTAGTTACTTAAAGGCATTTTTTATCATTATTTCCAGAATTGCTGGTGGTTCAATTCAATGGTGCTATGCGGGAACTCAATATGGGAACAGAATGTAAGTATTAAAAACAGTACAGCTCTTTTATCATTACACTTTTTGTTTTGTTTTTATGCTCGCAGATAAATAGGCACATAATTTATCAACTGTTGAATTATAATATGTACTGGCAAAATAACAAATCAAATTCATGTAATAAATTAATGTGTGAATACCTACTACAATAATGACTAACTTATGAAACATTTTGCTATAGAGTATATGTTGTCCATGAACAGATAAATGACTTATTAGGAAATGTAACCAATTAAAAATAAATCTTATTATAAGGCACTGAAGGCCCTTAATACTGACTAGTGAGAATATAATATAATGAAGGATCTTCTATGTATGGAGAACACACTATTTCCATTTATGCCTATTACATATGACATCAATATAAACAGACTACAGCATTATATATATTTACTAATATTTACCTACTTAATGAGGTCAAATTGATTTCCTAAGTTATGTGAAATAAAAGACATTAATATTCTATTTTGAAAAGTGAAATATACAATCTTTTTTAAACATAATATTTAAATATGGATCATAAATTATTACAATATGGATTGGTTAAGTGCCACATTCCTATTATATAGTATGACTTCTATAGCATTCTACACAATTGCAAACGTGTGTTTAAAATGATAATTTATGTGAATGTCTCACTGACGGGATATGCATAGATATTTGCTTTGTTATTGTCAACTGTATTGAATTAACAACTTTATCTTTAAGAAGAAAAGAGTCATTATCTGTTATCGTCAAGCAGTTTGTAGTCACCATAGTAACTTAGTATGAAGAAGTATTTATTTACATCATGATGGTGATCAGTTGCAATTACTTAGATGCTGGGCAATTAAGCTCCCATACAAAGTCAGATGATTCCCTTTGTATCTAAATTGCAGTGCGCTACCAACTAATTGTTCAATTAAAATTCTAAAATTGATTAAGCACATGATGAAAAACCCTTTTGGAATAAAATTTTTACTTATAAATTAAATCTACATATATCCAATTATCCATCAAAATAGATTCAGTAATGAAGTAAAAATACAAATACTTATAGGACACTAGTTACCTCAGTGGTACAGCGGTAGCGAGTGTACCTGCTGCTCTAAAAGTCCAGAATTTGATTCCCGGATCGGAAAAAGCCTTATTAAGTTTTTCTTGAAGGAAATTGAATAGTAGATCAGAAGGACTCGAAACTGAAGGGCTTGAATGTAATATTTAATGACAGTAGAGAAAGCTCATGAAGTTTGTGAGACAGAAGCTGATGGCGGGCTGTTCTCTCTGCTACCCCAGAGAGAGAAAGATATAAAGATCTCATTAAATCTCAATAAACAGAGTTCATTATATATCAGCCCAATGTTATCAAAACACTTCAATTTCACCCCATGACTTCCTGTGGCCAAAAGTAATTCGAGATTTAACGCCATTGACGTTACGAATCGCTTACACGATTCTAGTCATTGTAGCAGGCCTAGCCTTCGGCGTATAGTTAATTCTTACCGTCCTCACTTGCAAGCCGATTGCAACTTGCTTGCTTGCTGATTGACGGACGACGTTTTGGCGCAGACTTTTCTCTCGGGTTTGGGGGATCAGACGGCTATCGATGCCATAAAAGCCGAGATAAACTAAATTATGGAGAACGGACTCCGAGGTTAAAAGTAAAAGCTTTGGATGCAACCGGGATTGACACTGGGATGATGATGGAATCCAGTGGCAAAGAGTCCACATAATCCGAGTCCTGTCGGTTTCGATTTCTAAATGTGTAAATTTGAGACACTTTCCCGGGAATAGGCTGTATCTCATGATCCGTGATAGTAAGACAGTTGAAATTTTCACAGATGATGTATTTCCTTGGCCGCTATAACAACAAATACTAAAAAACAAAATAAAATAAATATTTAGGAGGGCTCCCATACAACGCTCGTGATTTTTTTGCTCATTATTGATAACGGCAATACGTAGACGCTCACTTAAAAAATAATAATAACATTAAAATCAAATAAATATTTAAAGCCCTCCCCCCCCCCTAAATATTTGTTGATTTTCCCATAAAACAAACGTGTTTTTTTGTCGTTTTGTATAAATAATGGTACTGAACCCATCATGCGTAATGGACACGTCAATATAACTTCACCTCGCCTTATGGTAAGCTGAAGGTAAAGTCTCAGAAATAGGTGTCACCGTTACAAACACCGATAATGTTACAATGGTGGCCCTCAGTTTGACGGCCTCATCAGATGCTTTTTCACGCCCGCTTAAGGGACCCGGTACTGTAGGAAGAAGGAAACACGTGTGCTGGTAAATTCAAATTAATTTATCGATGGCAACTAGGCCCAATTGGTTAGTAGCAATTTGACTTAGACCTACTGTTAGTAACAATATTATGTCAAGTGAATTACTAAACTAGGCATTCAGTACAGGGTGCGACTGAAATAAATTGAGCTGAGCGAGCAGGACTCTTACTTGAAAAATAAGGCATCTTACTACGGTCGCGCGCATAGCTAAGGCCGCGCGCTCGTGAAACTGTTTTTTGATGATTATTCCTCAATGGTACATTGTATTTGAACAGTTGACCCCTCTAAACACTCAGCGGTGTCTACACTATCACCATGGCAAATTTGGTCAAGATCGGTATTGTAGTTCCGGAAGAGTACAGTCTCGACCAAACGGCTTAGCCAATTATAAACTGATCATTATATTATTAGATGTATTTCAAATAAAATTACAATTATATTTATGTCATATAAAATTAAAATTATATTATATGAGTCCTTTTGATGAATTGAATTCAATTTTGATAAATAAAAAGTAGCAATAATAAAATAAAATTACGGTAATGAGAATAATAACAATTGTAACAATAAACAAAAATCAGTTTACAAGTCAGCAATAAGTACATATTAATTAACTAGAGTGACCATGTAGGGTTTCACTCTGCTGATGACATGCCTCAGTTAGGTGAAGTAAAGAATGTCAAGTCTTTATTGTGCGGCAAAGAAAATAAGCACCGAATCGCTTGGTCAATGGTCATACCTTATCACACGGGCGGAGCTGCGAGTTTTTAAACCTAGTTTTTAGTTAGTCCACGTTACGTAAGTAATAACGAAGATAGGGGGTTAAAATTGGTGCAGACTTTCCTCTAGGGGTGGAGGGTTAGACGGTAGTCGCTCCCATCAAAGTCAAAATAAACCAATGAAAGGAGAGCGGACCTCGGGTACCAGGGTGCGAGCTTTGAATGCGATGAGGTCTATAAAAAAATAAAAACCGGTAACTTTCTTTATTTTACACTTTCTCTCACCAGCTCGTGTACACTAAGTATTATATTATTTTTAAGACCTGTTTAGTCGCGGACAATCACATGGACTTATTTAAATCGACGAAACCTGTTCAAACTTGTAGATATTTTAGCAAAATATATTCATAAAAATAATCTTTTTTTTTCGTGCGGTAGTGCCCCCGGATACCACCTCGCCGGCCAGCGGGGTTGGTTATATATTTTTCCTAGAATGATTAGGCTAGCTTGCCTTGGGGAGTACAATCTTACTTTACCATTCGTCCATCTTCATACAGTGCCGGATCCTTAAATCGGGGCGTGTAGAAGCATCTATCGGTATCGTCAAACTGAGTATCTCCAGTTGTTTTTATAATGGTAACCTTCAGTCTCTAGTCCGTGGTCCGTTTACCTACTCCTCCTTTTCATAACTTGGTTTATGTTGGCTTTTACGGGAGCCACTGCCATCTGTCCCCCTAACCCCTAGCTGGAGAAAAGTTTGTGCTAGAACCTCGTCCGTCAATCAGCAGACGCACTGACCTGGAGTGTATATGGAAATGCGTAAGTCGGCGTAAGTGATACGTCTAAAATACGGGAAATAAATAAAAAACCGGCCAAGTGCGAGTCGGACTCGCCCATGAAGGGTTCCGTAGCAGCAAGTAACATAATATAAAAGTTCTTGTAGTTCGTTGTAACAAAAAAAACTACTTACTAAATCTCGTTCAAACCAATTTTCGGTGGAAGTTTACATGGTAATTACATCATATTTTTTTAATTGTATCATTCTCTTATTTTAAAAGTTACAGGAGGGGGGGACACACACATACATTTTACCACTTTGGTAGTGTCTCTCGCGCTAACTATTCAGTTTAGAATAAAATGATATTAGAAACCTCAATATAATTTTTGAAGACCGACGTATGGGCTTGATGAAAAAAAAAAAGTTTAGTTTTAGTTCTAAGGTTGGGGAGGTTTTTTTCTATTTTTGTCTGTAATCTTAATGCGGTTCACAGAATACATCTACTTACCAAGTTTCAACAGTATAGTTCTTATAGTTTCGGAAAAAAGTGGCTGTGACATACGGTCGGACAGACAGTCAGACAGACATGACGAATCTATAAGGGTTCCGTTTTTTGCCATTTGGCTACGGAACCCTAATGAGAACACGTTGTTTTTTTTTTTAGCGTGTGTAAACCCCCTTCAGGCTTCACCCCATCGATGCCGACGATGGAGTGGGCGTGTCGATATCGGACCAACTAAAACAACACGGTGTCCTTCCCAAGTGTCCAATGCCAGGCACCCCGGGTAAGCCCTCGAAAGGATAACTCCAGGGTTACCGGCGGACTTTGGCCGCCACCGCGGCCTCTCCTGGTGGGAGAACACGTTGTTTATCGTATTTATTAAGGGAATCCCCTGGCGGATGTCGTCTTATTATAATGAACAATGAAGCTTAGTACGTGTTGGTACCTACTACTAGAAAAAAGAGACCATTGATAGTACTTTTTTACCTCTCAATTACACGGCATATCGATTCTTGGAGGAATGGGGAAAACCCAAAAAAAAGAAATAGATGGGCGGCTTTTATAAAAGCTGAAAAAAATTTATTGAGAACTTCACCTGCGTGGAACACTGCTTCCCAGGATAAGTAGCGTATGAAATATATCTCTTCCAAATTTCCTCTAGATCCGTTCAGTAGTTTTATGTGCAAGTGTATAAAACATTCATCCACCATCCTCACAAACTTCACATTATACCAACAACAAATAATATAATAAGGAGACTAGCTAAACCCAACGCCGTATTCGGTCTTGAAAAAAGAACGAATGAACTGAAGACCTAACCGAGTTGCGACCTAGTTCACGTATTTCGTCGATGAGAGCACTCTTCCGAACTAGGTCGTTCGCGAACACATCGCTAACGGTATGCAGAGTTAATATTCTCGATAGTTAAAAACCGTTTAGCCTTAACACTGACACACAAATATGAACAACCAAGAAGTGATAAGTAGTGATTCATTGATCACTATCACTTGCTACATTATTTGTCATTGGACAGGTATCGGGTTATCATATTTTGAACTGTGTTAAGGTCTTTTTGTTCTGACCTACTAGCGTCGCCCGCGGACTCCCGGAATCCGCTGCGTGAAACACTGATTCCCGTTCCGCAACCTACAGGAACCTATTCCCGCGGGATGTTTTATACTCAATCACGCATTTCTTACTCAATCACGCTAGAACAGCTGAACGGGTCTGAATTAAATTTGTCACAAAGATTATAGTCTGGAAGTGTTTTGAGGATGAATAGGTTCCCGTGAATCGCAGGACCGGAATCAATATTTTACACGGCCGGAGCCGTGAGCAACAACTGTTATTTTAAAGTCTGTTTATCTATTGCCTTTTTAAGTCTTGACCGCTGAATCGATATTTTTCTAAAGGACCATGGGCGGAATTCGCCACACCCAGCAACACTAATTGTAGCTGAATTGACATATCTTGGCGAGATGATATTTTTTATATTGCACTATGACAATGAAAACACAATTTTAGTCTTCTGTTATACGTGTTACTGCCACCAGCGCGGTGTTCGAGCTCGAAAGAGTGTGCGAAATGTTAGCAAGTACCTACCCTACCCTCGGATGCACATAAAGATACACAAAACACAGATAAAGACTGAGTCTTAAGGCCATGGAAGCACAAATGCCTCAGTTCTAATAGTTTCCACGATTGAATAAAGATTACATTTGAATTACATTCGAAACCTATAATATAAAACTGGCCAAATAGTACTGTGCTGTGCAGAACACTTTCGTGATGGATTGTACTTAATAGAATTATATCGCGAAAATGAAATGCATCATGAGTGAGAGCATTATTCGTAGATATATGATGGGAATATTACTATTACTGTACCTTTTTTTTTCGTGCGTAAATCCCTTCGGATATCCCCCCCCCCCTCTGCCGGCCAGCGGATTGGTTATGACGGGCTTGAACCGCACGCCGTCTCGGGTCTTAAGACGCCGGAGTGTAAGGTTGCCCATAGAGCATATCTCATCATATATTTACTGGTGGTAGAAATTTGATGACACAAATTTGTCACAAAATTCGGCCGGGTGGGTACCGCCATGCACGATTGCGAAAAACCCTCCATAGTAATCTAATTTCGGTTTGATTGCGTTCAGGGGTCAGCAAGTGCATAGCCGGGCAGGGAGATTGTGGTCGCAGCACTAGTGGGACCGGTGGGTGTTACGCGGTGCTGCGACGACAATCCTCTTTTGATGAGGCCGTCAAGCTGAGTGCCACCATTGTTAACATGGTACGTGTATGTAATGGTGACCCTCTTTCCTGAGACTTTACCTTCAGCTTACCATCAGGCGAGGTGAAGTCAAATTGACAAGTCCTAAATATTAAAAAAAAAAAACCCTCGCACCCCGACTGACCCTAGTAGACCCTAGTAAGTAATAGTACGGGGACACCGTGGTTCCCATACCCGAGGGGGCCATCTCGAAACCGGAGATGGCCCCCTCGGGTATGGGAACCACGGTGTCCCCGTACTATTACTGTACCTACACTTGACGGGCAGTCGCACTTTAGGAAGTTGTGCTTATTATTATATCAATTGTATGGTACATTGCAATAGGTGGTATGGGTAGGTTGTCCGCGACCTTACCAAAATCCTTGAGGCCCAAACCAACCTCACCTGCTTGTTGGTGCACGTATACTAACCACTGTATGAGGCTCCGGCGCAGGCTTTCCTCTAGAGTTCCGCTCCCGGTAAAGCCGATGTATCAATCAAAAACAATAAACTAACCTCCAAAGTTCAAACTTTGGATGCAACTGGAACATCGCTATGATGATGACGATAGATAGGTCGTCCTACAGATTTAAAATTGTAGGCTATCTGTTAAATACTACTGTCAGACAAGCAATAATAATATTTTTATAATGAAAATATTATACCTACGTTAATGTGATGTTTTTTCGTTGTAAAAAAAAAGCGGCCAAGTGCGAGTCGGACTCACCCATGAAGGGTTCCGTTGCAGCAAGTAACATAATAATTAATAATGTTTTTTTTTAATTTTTATATTTGAGTTGATTGAATGAAACCTAAATTGTGGTTTACGATTTATGACCTATTAAAAAAAAACTACTTACTAGATCTCGTTCAAACCAATTTTCGCTGGAAGTTTACATAATAATGTACATTATATATATATTTTTTTAGTTTTATCATTATTATACTTATTACTTATATACTTATTTTAGAAGTTACAAGCGGGGGGGGGGATATACATTTTACCACTTTGGATGTGTCTCTCTTGCAATCTATTCAGTTTAAAAAAAATGATATTAGAAACCTCAATATCATTCTTGAAGACCTATACATAGATGACATAGACACGTATGTATGGGTATGATGAAAAAAAAATTTTTGAGTTTCAGTTCCAAGTGGCTGTGACATACGGACGGACAGACAGACAGACATGACGAATCTATATGGGTTCCGTTTTTTGCCATTTGGCATCGGAACCCTTAAAAAGAATTTGTATCAAATAGTGGATACTTTAGGAACACATGTGACATCGGCATCAGTTCAATGTGTGTTGGTGGGTGGGGACGGTGCCCATACATTTTTGCCCATGGTTCTTTGGCATAGAAATAGCTTACTAGGTCTGCAAGGCGAATCGCTGCTTGCAATGTTGAGCTGAGTGTGACATCGTGAATCAGATTTTGAAAATTTTGAACAGTGATCATTCCTCCGTGGCAAGTCCGATTTTGAAAATTCTTTTTGAAAGTCACAACTCTGGACATGCTTTCTGAGCGTGTAAAGTTTGGTCACAGTGTCTCGAGCGGTTATTATGTAATTGCATCTGGATTTTTTTTAACGGTGATCATTCCTCTGTGGCAGCATTAATTTTTTCAAAATATATCCATAAACCTTCCTCTGATTGACCTCTTGAATCATGCCAAATTTGGTTGTGATTGGATTAGTACTTTAGGAGGAGACCTGTGACAAAGAAAATCCTGAAGTCTGGTATGAGGAGCTTTCGCTCGACTTCGTCTCACTCAGCTCAATAACCTGAAGACGAACATAAAATACTTTTTATTAGGGAAAACATCAATTTTCCTGTGACAAAGAGTTTCTAAGAGGGCAACTGTCTATTTTACTTAACTCTCCACGCTAGAGACTTTCTATTCAAACCAAACTACGAACGGATCATATATGAAAAGGTAATAATGTATAATTTTAATGAGTAATTTCATGTGAAAATTTTATGTTGACCTAAGAATACATAACATTTATTTATAGGATAATCCTATGATATGCGGGTGACTAAATATCATGCTAAACCTTTCATGAATTTTAACTACAACGGCACAATTACTTAATCGGAAATCCCGACTACTTGAAGTGAAATAATTGCTTTAGTTTTCAATCAATTTGAACAAAAAAGGGTATTTAAGCAGTCTCGCGTGGGTGTTACCAAGTTTGTATGAGTCAGAACACCAAATGGAGCTAGTAAAACAATGCATGTTATTTCTCATATATACAATATAAAAGAAATTCGTATTTCGTGTTAGTAATAACCGAAGACAACTTCACCTCGCCTGATGGTAAGCTGAAGGTAAAGTCTCAGGAAAGAAGGTCACCATTGCATACACGTACCATGTTAACAATGGTGGCACTCAGCTTGACGGCCTCATCAAGGATTGTCGTCGCAGCACCGCGTGACACCCACCTTGTGGTCCCACTAGTGCTGCGACCACAATCCCCTTGTCCGGCTACGCACTTGCAGACCCCTGAACGCAATCAAACCGAAATTGGATTACTATGGAGGGTTTTTCGCAATCGTGCACGGTGGTACCCACCCACCCGGCCGAATTTTGTGCCAAATTTGTGTCATCAAATTTCTACCATCAGTAAAGTGTTATATATATATAAATGTTATATGTGATATAGTGTGCCTTTGTTGTGTTTTGTTTTTTTTGCGGAACTCACCACGTTTACCCCGCCACCGGCCAGTGGGTTATGTTGAACTTGAACCGACCAAAACCGCACGCCAAAATTATCCTCCACTTGTCTCATACTTGCCGCATACAAATGTTAAACGGGTTCTAGACTCCACAATACCACATCTGACGCACATATTTTAGTCGTTTTATGTTATTTTATTAACATTCAAAACGCTAGCTCCTCCTCCTTTCATGAACGCGTGATTTCAAAACTTACGAATACTTAATATTATTCAAATTCTAATTGAAAACGAATCAAGCTAAGATAGCAAGAAAGCTAAATTTGAGAAACGTCTTCTGCGCCCTGTCTGCGCCTCGTGTCTTTGTTGTACTGTAACCGCGGGCACGTCTTAGACGCGTCTTCGGGCGCATCTCTGGCTTACGTACGTTTCATTTAACCCACGCCTAACACAATTCAACAAAATCCTGAATTGTAAAAGTATACATAGAAATCAATATATACTATATTATTATACTATACTAGTTCACGTCTTGTATTTATTTCTCATAAATTGAATGTTCTGTTTCTTTTCAGCTACCGTGGGCCCGTGGGTCCGCGATGAGGAAGTGTCCTCTAAAAGCAGCGAAGATAAAATAGGTCTAGACAACAACCTCGTGGTTATCAAAGAAGGTGGCTTATATTTAATTTATGCACAGGTAAGTTTGGCTTTACCTATGTTAGCGTGCTTCATGGGGTGTTCGGGGCCCCACTAAGACCTTTGGGGTAAAGACAACCTGCAATCCGAGACTGCCGCAGGCTTCGCCTTCGGGGGTACCCGAAGGGATTTCCGCACGAAAAAAAAATCGATTGTCTGTAAAGTCGGTTTACTGACGATAGTTGAACGTGACAACGTCATAAGAAAATACTGATGGAATGGTTGCATTTTTCAAAAGAAAATTTTAATTTTATTTGTTTAACCACTAAGATTGGTTATAAGAATTCACTGCACTTCATACTTGATGAAAACATGTAAATGTATTATTGTATAGCAGCTGTCCACGCGGACGCATCGCTCACTCAAGTAGGAGAGAGACAGATGTCGAATACTGCCGAACGCGGAGGCCGATTGTGCCTCTTTGTCGCTCGTTCCGCGCTCTCCCTTGCACTTCAAGCCTTGAATGGATCGCCTCATTTTTTCGTGCGTGCAGCCGGCTCCATCGAATTATAAGACGTTGTCACGTCAAAAAAAATGGGTACTCAGATGGCACTCAATCTCATAAAGCCGTATAAGGTAAATCAAAAGGAGGACTAGCAGTGCGTGGACCCCGGGCTCCGAGGTGAATACTTCGGATGCGACCAGCAAGGCACAACGCTGATGATGAGCGTGCTTCCCGGCGAAAAGTGTTAGACTGTAAGCTTATTTATTTATTGACTTGATTCCTGCCTGATAGCCCAGTGGCGTACGTAACGAACTGCCGATACGAGGTGTCTAGTTCGATCCCCAGCCGCCCCGGGCACACCCCTCTGACTTATCGTAGTTAGGTGTGTATTAAAAAATGTAAATTATCGCTCGCTTAGCAATGTGCTCGGTAGATGGCAAGAGGCTCGCCCCCTATTACAAAATCGTGGGTGTATAATACACCACAGCGTACCCCATCGGGGATATAGGCGGGAAGTTATGTTATGTTTCCTGCCGAAGTGAAATAAAATCGGTAGTCAAACCAAGAATTTATTATAATTTACTAGACATTGTACCCTATGGATTGTCATTGTTTGGACCCGATGGTTGGCACTACAATTAGTTTTAGGAGTTCTTTTTTACTTTTCCCATGTGGAGCTGGAAGCTGCCGCTATACCTATATCTGTTACACTGCCGATTTTACAGTTAACCGTAGTTGCATATCACTTTATAAGCGTCTCTAGCTCAGTGGTTAAGGAGTCGACTTATGATCGAGAGGTCCAGGGTTCGAATCCTGGCCATTACACTACTAACCCTCTCCTTACATAAACAATATAGCTTAGCTGGAGGGGTTAGCGAGAATTAGTACTTTCGATTACTAATATTCTTTTAAACTAGGAATTCAATGCAGGGTGCGACTGAAATAAATTGAGCTGAGCGAGCAGGACTCTCACTTGAAAATAAGACATCTTGCTACGGTCGCGCGCTTAGCTAAGGCCGCGCGCTCGTGAAACTTTTTTTCGGTGATTATTCCTCAATGGTACATCGTACATGAACCATCTCGTGTCCTCAGTCCCTCAACCACTCCTCAGTGTCCAAACTATCACCGTGGTAAATTTGGTCACGATCGCGCGAGTGGTTACGGATTTCAGCCACCAACAAACGGCTATGCCGGGTATAGGAGTTTCGCCTAACTATAACAATCAATAAATTTGTATGACGGATATGACACTTATGACACTAATATGAACAATCGTTTAAACCAATGTACAACACTGTACCAAATAATATTGTGACGTTTACGTGTATGTGGTTTAATATGACGCAAATAAAATGCGGTTAGCCATCATTAAATGGGACAAGATGAAGTTATCATGGAATTGTTAACCATGCTAGAGTTCTCCAAAACATAGTAGTATAAACAAGTGCTGATCTGATGATTTTAAGTAGTGTAACTGCATTTACAAAATGTACCTGCACTAACTAACCGGATGACGGCCTCTGTGGCGTAGCGGTAGTGCATTCGACTGCTACGACAGGGGGCGCGGTTTCGATTCCCGCTCAGTGCAAATATTTGTATGCATGAATATGTCTATTTGCATTGGTCTGGGTGTTTCTATGTATAATATGTATGTATTTACAAAAACAAAGTATATATGTTTATCCGCGTTCTAGAACCCATAACACAAGCTAGTTAAACTATGCTTACTTTGGGTCTAGAAAGCGCTGTGTAGAATGTCGTAGAATATTAAAAAAAAAAAAGTGAGTGTACTAAGTGTGACTGCACTTTTAAAATGTGTGTGGTTTACTGGATCCCACCTGAATCCACAGGAATCTATTCCCGCAATAAAAGGTAGATATGTGCTAAAAATGCTAATCTATCTCTGTGCCAAATTTAATCCAGATCCGTTAAACCGTTTTTGCGTGAAAGGGTAACAAATATTTATGCAGCCCCACAAAATTTCACATTTAGAATAATAGTAAAATATAATGTTAGTATGTATACTAAAAACTGTAACCAGTCTACGGTAAGGTTAAAATAGTTAAAAATAATAGAATATAGTCCCAGCTGTCCTCCGATAAATGGCAAATGTGGCATATTGTACCCTTACAATGGACGCGCACGCCGTAGTCTGATAAAAATATCACAATCGCATTAATTCCCGTAAACGTAATAGCATGACGACATAGTAAAGCACAAGCAGTCATTGAACCGCGTTAACATGAATGAGGAAATATTAAATCAAGAGATATTATCATTCGGGAAATAGTGAGACCGTACGCTACCTCATTAATATTCAAAATCCTTACGATTTGCATAACATGCGAGCGCCTGGATGTCATGCAAATCGTTAGTATTTCATGTACTTCTCTTGTGCAAATGATTTGCACGAAATTCGCTCCATATTATTTGCCCGCAACCGGCACCCGCATGCGGGCACACACTCGAGACAGCGGACGGCCTAGGCTACATTACTGATCCCGTGGTAAGTGTGCGTCCTGGGTTCGATTCCCGGGCTGGACAAAAATTTATTCTGTTCTGCCTTATTGCTATCTTCAGAATTGAGGATACTCCTCTAGTTAAAATTAGTTTAGTCCAACATGTATTTAAAAAGAAAACAATAAGTAACATGAGTTACTAGTATTCCCCCTATAACCCTTCCAGCTTAGCCAAACTGCTTGAGTTACTGGTTCACGTCAGTAGTAGCCGTAACCTTTCCATCGTAAGACCGACTTCTTAACCACTAAGCTAACGATGCTTCTATGTATGTTAGTTTGTCAATTGATTCGAGTATTTATGTTTGTATTCTATCTTTGCAGCTGGTTTACCTCACACAATCACCAAACTGCTACTTCATATGGGCACGGCGGAACCAAGACCCCCGTCTGCTAAGCACGTGCTCCACAGGAGACGACTCCAGCAACCGGCCGCTAAACAAATCTCAAATGTCATGCTCTGTTCAGACCATCGCAAGGCTTCACAAAGGTGAAACATTGAACATCGCCCAGAGAGAACCAAACCGGACGGTTTGGCTCAGACCTGGGTATAGCTACTTCGGTTTCGTGAAACTTAGTTCCTAATAGGCTGTGAAATTGTGAATATGAAAGTGAAAAATTCCCTTGCGGTCGACTGACACAAACACGCAAATAGTGACATACTTTAAGTACTTGGTACTTTAATTGATTAAAGGACAAGGGGTTTTTGCCAATAGTGATTCACGCAAGGAATACTTGAGTACAGATTGTAGGTATATTAACGAAATGTTTGTACCCCGCCAAGGTGCGCACTTAGGACTGTGTCAATTTTGACTCGTTATATAATTAACATACGTCCACGAAGCAAAAAGGCAGGTAACTTGGTCACTGATTCTAAAATAGTAAAGTAGATAAAAAGTAGTAAGTAGCAGTAAAAGCAGATTTCCAGATTTAAAAATTTGTTTCTGTGCAAAATAAATTTATATTTCTAAATGGAAATGTTGTTTAACAACTTAGTGGGCTCTATTGAAATATTTTTAAACTTTGATTACAATATAATGAACATTGTCATACAGATTTTTATGTTTGAAATCTGTACAATCATCGTCTACTTTTGGCGCTGACTGTACGTTTGTATATCGCTGAAAGTGCCCAATTACATGTGCTTGCTTTATTCTTCGTAGTTCTGTTAACAGTATCAGTGAGACTATTGTTCCCACCAGTCCTATGTACAGAACTACTGGGAATAAAGCTATTCAGATTCTGTGCTTCTGCTGGACATTTTGCAACGGAAAAATGAAAAAATATTGCCTGAACTGGGAATCGAACATGTATCAGGGAATCATGATGCAAGACAGACATGATTACGCTAAAAACTAATCAAGTCTATAAATTACTTTCTGTTTCGTGCATTCACTATACATTCTAGAACATTCTGTAAAACGTATGTTTGAATCGTTTTAATTGTTACTTAGCGAGTCAGTAGTCTAGGTCGATGATTTCGAGGTTAGGTCATCACTGCCAGTGAGAGGAATGGTGCTAGTTTGATATAGAAATTGTTATAAGTGAGTAAAGTTACGTCTACCCTACTACTTGGAGAAGAATATCAGATTGTGTCTATCTTTAATCACAGTTATAGAGTCAATTTTCATGGCAGAAAACTGAAGTAACGAGAATTTAACAGAACTAAAATTTATCTCATTTCTTTTTCTATTGAGGGCAATACAAGGAAGGGAATGCATTTAAGGCCCGCAAGCAGTTTACGGTTCAGTACAAAAAGTACAATACTGAAATTCTTCAAACAATTAAAAAAATATTTCGTTGCTACTATGAAATATTAGTAATTGTCCTGTGTTACTCTTGCAGTAACTTTCTTGCATTTTTCCTGCTCCAAACATACACTATTTCGTTATAATATGTAAATAATTCACCCAATCTTGATTCCAACGCTAAAATTACATGATGTTTGTGTTAAATGTCAATTGCTTTGGCGCCAAATTGCAAACATATGGTGTACAGATCGCACGTGATAAGCACACATGCGTACGCGCATCGCTTCAATAACAATATGAAAGACTAGCTGTGCGCTGCGGCTTCGCCCGTGACTTACTTCGATCCGCTGTGGCACCCATTGAACCCATTCATTCCCGTAATTTATTCGTTTTAGAAGAGCGGGATATATTATTGTATAACTTATAAATTACGGACATGTTTGGGACAAATGGGTGCCACGAGGGGAAGTATGCCACGGGCGAAGCAAATTATGAATATTCTCTCGATTATCATGGTTTACCTATTTCAAAAGCTGCTATGATAGAGACAAATATTGATAATCTGAACGCCTTCCTCAAGTAGTAGTGTTGGATTGGTTGGTATACGAAATTTGAACTTGCAAAATATTATTATAAATATTTAAGTGATCGCGTGTGCCATACTGTATAATGATCTGTTTACGGACACATCACATGTCGTGTGTATTGTACTTATTCATAATACTCGTGTATAATCAATAATTGTTTCAAATTTCTGTACTTCCAACAGTACTTGTACATATTATGTTATATTTTTACCAGGTTGATCTCTAATTGAATTACGTAGTTTCTTATGGTTGTAGATTTGATTAAAAAGGAATTATTCATTGCAATATGTACTTTTTACAGCTAATTACTAGCTTATTGAGATTTTTAGTCAAATCCACAATCATAAATGCGTCTAAAAATTATTTTATACCAAATTACCATATAACAATGTTATTTTTCGGCTATTATAACATTCAGAATGTTATTGTACATATTACGTTCAAGAATTAGGGTCCGCAGCGCGAGTGGGACACGCCCCCTGGTGTTGCACACGTCCATAGGCCACGGTAACCGCTTCCCATCAGGTGGCCCGAGTACTTGTCTGCCACCTAAGTGGTATAAAAAAACGTATAATATTTATTGCTCAAACTACGACTCATTATAACTTGATTCATTTTAGAAATTATTTTTTATGTAATAATAATAGTTATACATACTAGTGTATAAGTACCAATTTGTTTTTGGTATGAACATTCAGTTCTATTTTTATAGTTAGTTATATTTTCTTTTTCTTTTATGCGATCTATCTGGAACCTATCCAAATCGAATAATACCGATATATGTCTCCTAAGTTAGCTACAAAATTCGTTTGCACTGCTAGCGCGCGTACCCTTCCGGCTTGTGCCATGAAGTCCTTGACAGCTCCAACATGTGGACCTAAGCTTCTTAGAATTTTTTGTTACATATGTTCATTAAATTTGTAAAATCCAAATTTCTATAATATAACGTCGCAAATTGTTAATAATAAAATAGGACATTTGTTTAGCACTTGATTCGAATATTATCTAGAAGTCTTTGAAATAAATTAATATTTACTTTAAAGACTTCAGTATTTTGCAGTACGATTATAAAGTGAATTGCAGCAATTAATATCCCTAGTTTAATGCATTTGTTACATAGTTGTCTTATTGTATGTATTTTGGTGCTCTTTAATATAAGTTAAAGTAATGCTATTTGATAGTTATGGGCAGTCTGGCTCAGTCATATCTGTCTCAGTCCGTTTCAGTTGCAATAGTATGGATGCTTTGAATACAGGGTGTGCAGTAAAAATAGATAGCATTGGATATGATTTAGATCTCATGGCACTTCAAACAACAATTTACAACATCTAATTCAAATAATACTAAGATATCACTGTTTATAAGACAACAGATTAATTATGTGTATTTTCTTAATTTAATTATTTAAATGAAGCAAATAACAGGGGTTCAGTTACAATTTAATGTGTTTGTGATTTTTTCTTGCAACTTGGATATTTATTTTCTGCTTTGGTACTTAATAACAATAATAAAATATCCTCAAACAAATATTTCTTTAAAAAATTGTCATAAAATTTCCTACAAACCTTTTCAAAGTTACTCATTTTTTACTAGACACGTGTAAATTCTCCAATGCTATCGCGTCGGCTTTACCGAGTTATATAATGTGTAAGTTCAGCAATATGGTGTTATTATTTTTGTGATGTTGCCAATTCAGTGCTATTCTGAAAAGTAGATTAAATATAAAATTCGCATTTATATAAATAATTAATATTATAAAATTGATGCGAGGTGGATTCATAAATGAATCTGAACAAAATAAATAAGGAACATCTTAGACAAAATATTTTATTGTCTTTTAAGTGGGTTCATAATGTGTATAATAAGAAATAAGTAGTTATAAGACCTGTTTATCAAAAAAATGTGATATATTAGTGGTAATAAATTTTTAATTGTATGATTTTCTTTTTAGAATAGGTATGTTAATTGTCAATTTCAATTTTTGAAATACATATAAGTATGTATACTATATTTAAGTGTATTTCTTTGCCTATAGTAATAAAACTTGGAGATAATACCCGTCCAATAAATAAAAGTGTTTAAAATCTGCTTGCTGGCTTTCTTTTCGTTCCACACATTGTCACACCAAGTATTATATTTTTTTTTTTTTTTTTTTTAATATTTAGGACACGTCAATTTGACTTCACGTCGCCTGATGGTAAGCTGAAGGTAAAGTCTCAGGAAAGAGGGTCACCATTACATACACGTACCATGTTAACAATGGTGGCACTCAGCTTGACGGCCATAACAGAAGAGGATTGTCGTCGCAGCACCGCGTGACACCACGCGAATTATTTAGATGAGTAAGCAAGTCAGGGTCAACCTCGCAGAATATACACCAATCAAATTAATCAAGTCTTGAAAAAAGGAGAGTGCAGAATGCAGAGTAATTAAAATATACTACGTACAGTAGAGGGTGCTCATGAAGTGTTTAAGATAGCCAAATGGCATCTGTTGTCTGCCTACCTTTGAAGGTGAAAGACATGAGTGTAATGCGTACTGGCGACCTAACCCGTAGATGTAGGTATGCTCAAAATCCCTAAGCAACCGGTAAAATGCTATTGAGATCAATAGCATTTTACCTTTTTGCTTGGAGTCTAGACGCAAACTGCTCATGTGTATGATGTTGCACGGCTTATGCAATAATAGGTTTGATTGTAGCGGCATAACTAATCAGTTGTGTTATGTGGTGCCTAGAACTGTATTGCAGCGCGAGGTGCGCGTACCCCGGTTGTTCTACACTGCCATTTGCAGAACGAATGCCGGTGTGCGGGCTCCTCTCCGCCATATCGTAGAAACGTACAACGAATACCTCGCCGATATTGATATTTTTGCACAGTCACACTATAAATTCAAAATTGCAGCAATTCAAATGTTAAAATCTCTGTCTTAGGTTTTTTTTTTTTTTTTTTTGCTATTTCACTATTTTGTTTGTCTTTTTACCTAAACATGTATAATACAACTTCAACATGAAGTGCGCACGATTTTTTAACATAATTATTATATAGTTATCATATATTATGTCGCGGATATTGCTGTGGGTTATACGTTAACGCAATAGTTATAACTTACTCTAATTTTATACTAGCAATGTACCTAACGTGTAACTGTTTTATGTCCCAATAAATAAATAACGTAAACGGAGTTATCGTCGCCCGAGCGCCAATCATTACTTTGGAGCTCTGTCTACACTTCTATTTCTCCATTTCCTATGGATTGGTTTCTTTTGATTCTTACGAGAGCGACTACTGTCAGATACGTCCCATACACCCAAGAAGTAGCTTAAATCCAAATAAGTTCATATCTGATTCGCAAGAGTTTTATAGTAGGGATGATAACACCTGTATTTATTCTGATTAATATCTAATCATACATTGAATAGGTATTTTCGTATACCTATTCTGACATCCTACTGATTTACAGATATGATAAAACGAAAGTAAATAGAAATAAACTAGTCCCCAATCTAGCCCAATCTAATCGCACTTATGTAGGTCTATATTTCTAACTCTTGGCAGTGGCGGTGGCTGAGTCTGAGAATTGCAATTTAGGTTACGGGTTCGATCCCCTATTCAGAATACCGTCGTCAAACACAATAGAAAGTTCCAATTGATCAAGCGTGTTTTAGCTGCACATTTTGGTTGTGATTTGTCAATCAATGCCAAAGTATTAATTAGTCAAATCAGAATTTGGCTTCTACAGATGTTCACGTTCCGTTCTACTTTACCTGTGTGATTGAGATTGACAACCCACTGTCATCTTTGATGCAAAGAAACGTAATTATAACCTCACAAATACAAAGTTCTGAGAAGCATATTGTAATACATTATTTATATTGTTTATTTATTAATTTAAGTGCTTAAAAATGTTAACCAGGTACTTTAATAGCTTAGAATGGGTCAATTTATCTTTTGTTGACGCCGCAGTGTATTTAAAAACATACTGAATCCTTTCAGACTTAGATTCCGGCAGAATTTTCGCATCATAGCCAGATGTTTAGCTGACAAACCCTCGGATAGTGATGGAAAAGTTCCTGATATTAAGCCTGAAACCAGCAATCCTCAAAAGAAGTCGTCAGAGTCTTCTACGGAAAAGATTCAGGAACTTCTAAAGCTCATGATGGCTGAACCCAAAATCAAAGAAAGCGAATACAGAGACAAGTTCGCTACCGCACCAAATATACCTAAGAGGCGTAAGCAGAAAGATGAATTGGAAGTCAAAACAGAGAAAATAGGTATGTATATTCCATTTTCTAAATTTAAAACTACAGAAATATTAACATTTTAGATCTATCTGTGATTTGGTTCAAGTGATTTTAGGTCGATCTTGGTATCAAGCCAAATAAGCCTCCTCACTTCCTCCGGTAGTCATATCATTGTCTACTTCTGGAAATAGGTCTCCCCTAATGCACTCTGAAACGGTTTACCAACAGTCGATTGGCCCATGAACTGTTGGTCAACATTATCTTTAAACCATAAACTTTTCGTCCAATCGCCTTTACATCCACGAACATTTCGCCAGCATTACTCTACGTCAGTGAACACTTAACCAACAGAATGTTTTGACCAATAACTTTTCACCCAAGGAATAATTGGCCCATGGACTGTTCCCCAAGAGAACGGTACGTCAGTGTTGATTAAGCGTTCACTGACGTAGAGTAATGCTGGCGAAATGTTCATGGATGAAAAGTCCATTGGACGAAAAGTTTATGGTTTAAAGATAATGTTGACCAACGGTTCATGGACCAATCAACTGTCGGTAAACCGTTTCAGAGTCCCCCTAATGTTTCTGAACTTTAGTCTTCTCAATGGCATGCACAATGCACAGTATGAAACTGTTAAATAATTAGGTGTAGATGAGACTCAATTTTAATTTCTGGCCAATAGATGTAACTCACAATAATAGTACCTCACAATGTACTTTGGATGTGTTACAGAGGAAAGCTTATCAAAGGCAGCTGGTGATGTAGCCCAGGCTATTGGTGGAGATGTAAAACAAACGGAAGCTGAGCTTTTGTCAAGGGTGCTTGGCAAAATCAATCAGACTTCTACTACCCTCAGGTAAAACATAACAATCTTTTTATACTGTAACTTTCATAACATAACATAACTTCACGCCTGTATCCACGAAGGGGTAGGCAGAGGTGTAGAGGTGAGGTTACACACCCACGATTCGCCAGTTATGTTAAGGTCCCAATGTAATAGGGCGACCTATTGCCATCTACCGGGCACATTATTAAGCGAGCGATAATTAACATTTATTAATGTGCATTGTGCACATAACTACGAAAAGTCAGATGTGTGTGCCCGGGGCGTCTGGGGTTCGAACTCTAGAAAAGATTGCATACAATATGTCTGAAGCAATGACTTCTACCATCTTTTACATACATACATTCACACCTTTTTGCTTCTGGGGTAGGCAGAGACAACAACCATACAACTAGCTATACATAACACAATGAATTTAATTTCTATGTTAATTACTTCCAGTGATCTCCTTATTGGCATGAAGGTAGACCATTCTAAAGAGCGAGATGGCTTCAGGAGAAATGAAACTAGAGGGGAACAAGTGAAACAATACATCAGTAAGTCTAAGCATGAAGCCCAGCAGCAGACTCGGTACATACAAAGAAAATCCAAACAGTCTACAGAGCCGAGAAAAGAATGGGGAGATTATAAACGAAGAAGGTATCCTGCATTATTGAAAACAATATCTATTTATGTAGCCACACTGGTCTATTCTCCAAATAGTAGGCAGAAGTGTAAATATTAACATTAGTCAAAATACTCTGTAAGTACTACATCTGACTTCAAGCTCAACCCTATCAACCATAATAATAATCTTTTCAGATATTACAACTTAATATCAATTTTACTTTTACAAAACTATTTCTATCCATTAATATCTGTTTGCCTATAGCTGTTCTGGTCGACAAATAACTCACTACCGCCTTGAATCTCATAGGCTCAATGTCTGGATGCGCAACAACCATAGCGCGTAAACTAATATGAGTACATCTTTGCTGGTAATGACTGTGAAAACACTTTTGCTTCCTCTTTGGCATACAGATGTAAAAAACAAAGTATGGCTGGCAAATCGAAAGAATAATGTTGAGCACTGCCTTGTGATTTACATGAAATTGTTGACAATATACTCCATGGTTTAAGCGCGAGGCGCGCCAATCAATTTAGCAAAGACTCATTGGTTTATCAGCCCTTTTATTGGTTGACCAGTTAGTGCAGATTTTTGCCAATAACTATATGTAACAGGCGTTTCCTCTAATTTTTATATTAATTTAAACAGTCTGTGCATTAATTGCTTATCTTGCAATTAAATGAGAAGCCTGTGACACTACACACGACACTGTGTGGGTTTACTAAAGGACGATCAACGACGGATGCTGGTATAGAGTTATTGAAATGTATTTACGAGGCCTGGGAGGATAAGCAGGATGCATTAGCATTAGGTGTTTTCTGCGATCTATCCAGAGCCTTCGATTGCGTCCACCATGATACATTGGTCAGGAAATTAGATTATTACGGAATAAGGAACAAGGCTCTCGACCTTTTGACTTCTTATTTAAACAATAGAATTCAGAAGGTCGATGTGAACGGTACACGTTCGGAAGGATCTTTGGTTTCGATGGGCGTTCCACAGGGTTCGATACTTGGACCATTTTTATTTTTTATTTATATAAATGACCTCCCTTACTACGTAAGGGATAAAAATAGTATTGTTTTGTTTGCTGATGATACTTCCTTGATATTTAAAATTAAAAGACAATTAGATAATTATGACGAAGTGAACAACGCAATCTCACGAGTGGTTCATTGGTTTAATATAAATAATCTTTGCCTTAATGAAAAAAAAACCATATGTATTAAATTCACCTTACCTAATGTTACACAGGTGGAAACCAATGTACAACTTAATGGACAGTTGTTGAGCCTTGTGGAATCAACCGTGTTCTTAGGTTTAAGTATCGATGCTAAATTACAGTGGGGATCACATATCGAAAAAATAGCTAGTAGGTTAAGTTCTGCTACCTACGCTGTGAAAAAGATTAGGACTTTAACAGACATAGATACCGCTAGAATAGTTTATTTCAGTTATTTCCATAGTATTATGAGCTATGGCATTCTCCTTTGGGGTAATGCCGCAGATTTAAATACAATCTTTGTACTGCAAAAGCGGGCGGTGCGGGCAATTTATAAGTTGGGCCCAAGAGTCTCCCTCCGAGAAAAGTTCAAAGAAATAAACATTCTAACTGTAGTTTCCCAATATATTTTTGAAAATCTTTTGTATGTTAGAAGAAACATTTCCAATTTTTTAAGGCTTTGTGATATACATAACGTAAATACTAGACATAAAAACAATCTTGTGGTTTGTAATAGTCGACTCCACAAGATTAGTAATTCCTTTCAGGGTAACTGTATACGCTTCTACAACAAGCTTCCTAGTGAAATGAAGAATCTACCTCTTCATAAATTTAAAAGCCAAATTAAAAGTAAACTCTGCCAAAAAGGCTACTATAAAATTCAAGACTATTTAGACGATAAACAAGCTTGGATATGAACTGTTTGCTCTCTCTCTATGCTACTCAAATGGAATATTGTACTTAGGTTAAGTAAATATGTTTGTAAATAGACCAAAAAAAAACAGCCCGCTGAGTTTCTTGCCGGAGTCTTCTCAGGACAGGGCCGCGTTTCGAACCGGTGGTCCATTTGCCAAACATTAGATTATTTATTTTTATGACGTTTTGTAAGTGCCGTATTAATGGTCTATGCAGAATAAATGGTTTTTGACTTTGACTTTGACAAAAAAATATTAGTAAATTAATCCTTTTCTATATCTACAGTACAACTGAAACATCACCTGTGGTGAATACAGTGAACATATTCAGTGGAGAGCCACTGGGTATTTTCAAGAGTCAAGAGCCAAATTACGGCACAAAACTGGACGTGTGGGAGAACTTGAAACAACGCGAATTAACTTTGGCGACTGCTCAGCCGCCCACTAATTACTTCCAGAAGATGATCGTATGGACTGAACAGGGCAAAGTGTGGAAGTTCCCTATTGACAATGAACAGGGTACGTCCAAATTATTTTTACAGTAATCACGTTAATTCCCGTAAAATTTATTGTTTTCATGAAACGCGAACGTTTAGAAGTTGAAATTTTAGTAGAACATAGAACCGTGCGGAAGTGTGGTATTTAGTAGTATTATTTACTGCCCGCAAAAGTCGAAATAAGATTTTTTTTTCAGGTTTAGAATCGGAGAAAGATGTCCATTTTTCGGAGCATGTATTCCTAGACACTCATCTCGAAGGTTGGTGTCCGACAAAAGGTCCTATCAGGCATTTTATGGAACTCGTCTGTGTCGGCCTTTCGAAAAACGCCTTTTACACTGTGAAGGAGAAGAAAGATCATATATTGTGGTACAAAGAGTACTTTGAATCGAAGAAGGATTTACTCAGTGAGGTCGGTGCTTGGGATGTTAATGTACCAGCTAGTTCAGAAACCACACAACATTAATTTGTTTAGTATTTATATAATAAAATATTATTAGATCGAATATATCGATATTTTATTTGAATTCGCCAGTGGGTTGTGGAGGGCAGATGACAGACGCTTGACAGAAAATGTCGAAGTTCAACTATTTCTTAGAGAGAAAGCTGACCCCAAAACGAGTTGGTAAATGGCTCGGAGGATGATGACAACTGGGTGCAACATAATAGGGACATACTCAGACACACAGTATCACATCTAGAGTCTGGCTATCGGTTCTCTGCATTGGACTGTTTTTTAAAATCTATACATGGCAATATTTTTGAACTGTCATGAGTGTCATGTCACTGTGGACGGATTGTCCCGTTTTTGTGTTTATAGTGTTTTTCAATCAATATTCTTTTGAAATTATTGAAAAATGCCGAAAGCTATCAAAGGCGTAGTTACAACGTTGATATTTACCATGATCGGCAAGTATCAAGACATAAAACTTGATAATGAACGAATCCAGAACGAAAAAATACATCGCTTAGACGAAATCCTTACAGCTGCTGGTAAGTATTCTTGATAGTTGGCTTGATATTTATGTCCGGGTATCATGTGTGAATACTATTTACTATTTATTTTTCTTGTATGTGTTTTAGAAGGTGATCTGGCGAGAGTCAAGACGTTAGTGAAAGAGTTAAAATGTTTTGAGGAAAAGGAAGCCTTGAACTCTGAAACTAAATATTTGGATACAATTGCTACTATGACAGGTAGGTAAATTTATGGTTTTGTAAAATGTCTTAAAATCTTTGTACGATTATTTTCAATGTTTGCATACAAGTTTACCTTTGTTCATAGTATAGTGGAACAGTTAAATTATTGTTAGGCTTTTATATTTTTTACATTCAATTACATTTTTATATTTTTCCTTTGCAGAAATATCTGTTAGAACTATTAAAACAATCAAGAAGGAGGGTTCTATAAACCAAGGAGAATGGAATACACCCGGCAAGAAACGCCCTCGTCAGGGCACGGTGTCAAATCTGGATGATTTTGATTTTACGGCTGTTAGGAATAAGAGTAATGAATTTTACTGTGTAAAAAAACAGGTTCCTACTCTACGGAATTTACTTGTTGAACTCAGAGAGTCAATTGGCTTCACCGGCTGTCGTGAAACATTACGGCAGATATTGAAAAAAAATGGTTTCGAGTTTAAGAAAAACCAGAATGAAAGGTCTTTGCTCATAGAGAACTTTGAAATAGCTGCTTGGAGACACAGATATCTTCGAACAATTGCTGAGAAACGACAACAAGGGAAACCAATAATTTATCTTGATGAAACCTATGTTCACCAAAATTATAAGGTAAAAAAATCATGGCAAGGTCCTTCCACTAGTGGAGTGATAAACAAAATGTCGTCTGGCAAGAGACATATTATAGTACATGCTGGATCAGAAAAGGGTTTTGTGCCCAATGCACTGTTAGTATTTAGTACCAAATCAAAAACAGCTGACTATCATGATGACATGAACGCAGAAAATTTTATGAAGTGGTTAGGTGAGAAATTGATTCCAAATTTGACAGAGCCTAGTGTGATTGTGATGGACAATGCTAGTTACCATGTTACACAAGTAAATAAACCACCAACAATGCAGAACTTAAAAAGTGACATACAGAAATGGCTTAGAGAAAACGACATTCCATTTGAAGAAATTTATACTAAAGATGAATTAATGTGCCTCGTTAAAGAGAATAAGCCTGAACCCTTGTATAAAGCAGAAGAACTTCTAAAACAACATGGCCACGAAGTGCTTAAACTACCTCCATACCACTGTGATTTAAATGCTATTGAGCTCATATGGAGTTTAGCTAAACGAAAAGTGGCTAGCAAAAATATAGGAGTACCAGGGGCAGAAATGGAAAACTTAATTAAAGAGTCATTTCTTAGTGTAACGGCTGATGATTGGAAGAAATGCACAGATCACGTTATTCACGTCGAAGATGAATACAAATCAAGAGATGGAATCACAGAAACAGCACTGGAACGATTTATAATAAATGTACGTGATGATGATGACGATAGTGACAGTTCATTTTCAGGTGTTGAATTTATAGAATCAGACTTTGATTATGAATCATAATAAAATTATAAATATTAATGACTTGTAATTTTTTTTCTTGTATCCTGGACATGATCATTATTTGCATGATGAGCAAGCATGTATGTTAACTTTATGTGTAAGTTGGAAATTTATTTTTTAATAAAAGCATACAGAAACATACAAGCAACAGAAATTACTAGTATAAAACTGCTTGTGTGGGTTCATACCGGTAGTGCAATGACTGGGGATCGAAACTGTAACCTCAACATTGTACGTCCAATGCCATAACCATTAGGCTACAGTCACCGTTAATTCATAAATACCGGAGTGCAAGTTTGGGCCGCAAACGGGACTAAACGATATAATGATGATATCTAAGCTAATTTTAAAGTTTGTGCAGCTTATACGACTCAGTTTGTTATATAATATGTACAGGTATGATAACACGTAATAAATAAAAATGTATAAAAACTTTAATGGAATATAAAAAATAATAGTATCAAACGCATTTCTTCAGTCTATAGTCGGTGTTGTCACCCCTTGTTTTTTTGAATTTACCGCTCTTTTCTTGTGCAAAGAACCGATGGCCAGACTTTAGCATCGAGTAGAATTATAGTAGTGCAAAGTTACTTAGGCCACCTCCTCTCTTAACTTAACTCCTTAAATAAAACACAATTACTTTTACTTCACTTTATTGCACCTATGGAAGTACACTTCGTTGCATATTCGTTGTGTGGAGCCTCAACGCGAACCACAAGTTAGTTTACATTAATTACGAGCCTAACAACTCGGTTAACATTACATTGGACATCAAGAGTCATAATTGACTTACGACTATGGATAATGCTTTAGAAGAGAGAACAAATTGTTTGTTCCTTATCCTACTTCTAAGTCAAGAGAGCTTCGAGATACTACAGAATGTATATTATACATCATATTAACAATTACTTTTACACTATCGTATCGTTGACACAATATATTTTCATTTAGTACAAAAAAACCTACCCAGTAGTTCGTTCAAAAACAAGGAACTCGTTATATCTAAGTACATATTCTTACGTTAATCTTCGTATACTTTAAAAGCCTCCAAAAATGTATCAGATTTAAAAAAAATAAAGGTACAAAAATGTACTTATAAATCACATAATTTTGTACAAAATTAACCAGCTGTAACATAAGAGGCTGCGAATTAGTATTCAATTTTGGAAGTTGAGAAGTAATATTAGTTTTACTTGCTTGCCTGTTCTGATAATAACTGCCATTTATTACTACTAATAAGAATATTGGTATTATTATTTTCCTGTATGCTAGCAACACACGTAGCAAATATTTTGCTACTAGTGGGTACCTTTGAATAAGTATTTGTTGCTGATACACTGTACTTAGGCTTTGCTGGCTGCCCTCGCAAAAATATTCAGCCCTCGCCACTGCTTGTACAAACGAATAATAATAATAATAACGGTACAAAAAAAAAACAAATAAAAAACACATGCTATACTGGGTGTTAAGAAAACACTCCCGACCACGAAGACAGAAGAAAGTACAAAAGATGAAAAAAATTGAGCTATTTCTTTTTAGATTGGTTGAATTCCTTGTTAAATATTTTTTTTAGATTTTTTGCATTATACACGCCCTATCGTGTTAGTACAGCTAAATGAAACCGGTCATTACCCCCCGGGCGCCGCCGCAACGACCGGCGACGTAATACCGATATTCATTGCGGCAGTCATTTTCTTAGGTAGTGTTGCACTTTTTTTACGAAATTTTCGTTTCATTGAACTGAACTAACACCATGGAGCGTGAATAATGCTAATAAAAATATGGAAAAAAAGCGATCGAATAAAAATGCCTCATTTTTTTTTTCTTCGTGCGGTTTTAGTCGGTTCAAGCCCGACATAACCGCCCCCGCTGGCCGGTGGGTATCCGAAGGGATTTCCGCACGAAAAAAAAAATTCGAATTTCTTCTTTTTCGAGAGCGTTTCCTTAGCACCCATACTAAGTAGAATACCCGAATTTTACCCGAGAAGCAGTAGTAATAAGTAGTAGTATATCAGGTGGCTGCGAGTTAGCAACGTCATGAAAACAAGAAGACGGACGAACGAACGTAACAAGTATAAATTGAGATTATAAGTTAATTGTCAATTCATTAAAAGACATTTAAAAAATATAACCAATTCAAAGAAAACATACAGGTTCTGATATCATCAAAACATTAAAATAATATTTTCTTTCAAACATGTTGCTAACTCCCACAAGTACAACATGGAATGTACCAAAGAAAATGGTTCTCAAATAATTAATAGCAAACCAAAACCGCTTACTTTCATACATTGGTTGTATCTTTCACTTCTAATGTATGTAAAACAAGCGTTGTATATTATTAATAAGTTACAAAAACGAGCTGAGTATTAAAACTACAGGAATATTGACACTAATCGGACGAAATACATATTTAGTTTATGTAGCTAGAGTTTTATGTTCATTACATTTTTTAAATAAATCAGACACTAATTGCATACAAATCAAATCTAAATACAACTAAGTAACTTATTATCATTTACAACAACCAAAGTATCTTAATTAATTCGTAAAATTTTCAGTTAACACCGAAAAAAATTGTTAAATTTATTTTGTCATTTTAGCACCTCCCTATTGTAAAATGTGCGTTGTTTAGGAATGTGTTAATGCTAAAATAGACCTTATAATCTAAGTAATATAAAACAAACAGAACAATCGCAACAAGGAGTATAAAAATAGCGGAAGACGGGAAGGAAGCAAAGAGGTCATGAGGACAAGTTACTAAATAGTATTTAGTACCATCAAATATACCTAAATAAAACATTAATTTTATAAAATTTGTGAAGATACCCACTTCACAAGTTTTATTTCGCGGTTCAAATTCACAAACGAAAATAAATATTGTGGCCATCGTAACAAATAAATTCTGTGTAGGTAACATTGTTAACGTGAATTCGATTTAAAAAAAATGATTGAGATTAAAAACGTCACTAAAGAAATTTAAGGTCTAATGTCTTCTGTTTCTGAGTCCGTTCTGAAAGATTGATACTGAAAACTAAATTAAAGATCTTCTTTAAATATGAATTCGATTTTTAAGATTTAGAGAAAAATTTCAGTAAATAAATTGTAGATTTAATGTCTTTTACAAACCAACCATTCATATTATTATAGCTGCCCAATAATCTTAGTATAATGCCACTAAAACTTAATTCAAAGTTAAATCAGGAGGTATATTTATGTGGCTCATACTCGGCTCATTGGAAAAATTAATAACCTTTTTGTGGAATCAATAATATCCAAACATATCCAAATATCGTTGTTGTGACAAAGTTGGAATAATAATAACATACTAAGTCTAGACTTCATTGATGAAAATATGTTTAAATAAACTAAGTATTTACGTTTTATTCAATAAAATTTATTCGAGTAAAATGTGATAATGCAGTTAAATTGAATTGACTGCGTTTATATACATAATTGAAATCCAGGCTTATTTGGCATAAGACCTTATATGCTGGTAATATCACCTCTGCTTATAATGGAATGTTATAAAATCGAATGTGATACATCTTATAATAGCAATAGTATTTGAAAATGCGAAGTGTTCTTGTAAGGGCCTATGAATTGTATATCCTAAAACAAATCTTGGTATTGTATAATATTATGATAAAATAAATTGTACTTTATTATCAATTGTACGAAATAGTCTCAATTTTTCATGAGCATTCTGAGCAAAGATCGGAAAGATAGATAAGCATAAATCTAAAAATAATACCAACCAAAGATAAAACTATGGAATCTTTTTATATGTAACGAAATGATTTAGTTACCATACCCAGGAGGGGGAGTTATTTACTTAAGGATAAAAAAATATGACATGACACCATAATAAAGAATATGCATGTTACTTTGAATGAGGAGAAATATTGTTTTATATATTCTTTATATTATTGCTACAAAAAAACAAGTAGGCATGCCTACAGGTTTCTTTTGTAATTTCCTAATTTATTAATAGACAAAATAATTAATAAAAGATCCAAAAATTGCGTGGGAAGTAATTAAACCATCCAAATTGGTGGGCTAAATTGTTAATTTATGTTTTACACAATTTCAGTTTTTTTTTTTACTTTCGCGACTACACGATGTCAGCTATCGATTAAAACTATACAAAACCACATACATATTATCTATTGTGATCATTTTGTTCTTGTAGAAATCTTAAGGAAGAAATAATAATGTTATTTTCTTGTGTCACGGCAAATTTAAGCTGAAAGAGTTGGAACAGTGTGGTGTGGTGTTGCCAAGCTACTCATATTTTTTGTATTGTCACGTAGCAGTGCCGCAATTGACTTCGCTCCAGTGGACGGTTGTGTTCGGATGTGGCACGTGATCCCTTACATCACCTGGAAAATAGATCAGATACATTTAAAAAGATTTCTCCATTGCGACAACGGTAAAATAAAAATATGAAATTAAATTAAAGTAATTCAAATAAAAAATAATCATAATGGGTCAATAAATCTATTGAGTTAACATGATAGCCTAGTTTTTGATAGCAATTACTTTGATTGGTGAAATTTTAAGAAAAATTTAAACAATGTTTACCTTGTATATTATTATAATATATGTATAAAGGTGAGAAATTACGTGAAAATAAAGCGTCAAATGAGGTAATGAGGTGAAGTGACACTAACAGAAATATTGATATACTAAAAATACATATTTTTAATTCACTAAATTATGGTTGTCGTATAAATTTTAATGCGTATACAGTATGTAACAATACTGGTGTCCAATCAATAAGGGGCACATGGGTGATAATACACCTCTCTGCCTACCCCTTCGGGGATACAGGCGTGAAGTTATGTTAGTTAGTTATAGGTATCCTAAATACATAACCATATATCAAATAAAAAAAGTATATTAATGAGATTAAATACTATTGACATTTAAAATGGCATTTCCTAGTACACAACACCACATAGTAGATAACCAATAATATTAAGCGGCAGCCCACAATACCGCCCCCCGCTGGCTGCACCGCCGCGCCCTCCTTTATTTTTTTGTTAGGTACTTTTATTTTTAAGTGTCCCTGAGAAACTGTGTTTTTAGATGTGTTAGAGATGTCCGATGATTCTGAAAATCAATCTGTTATTCTACGCAATTTCAACTAGTTCTTTTGGTTTTTCGATACACGATGACTTTTACTTTCCTCGAAAGAATTTGCTCGCAAAGATTGGTCTAACCCAAAGCTATTTAGTTTTATTGGAAAATAAAAATTACACCAAAATTGAGGTCGTAGAAAGAAGAATGATGAATGATGATGGTTATGAAAATTTACATAAACTCTGAACATACCATGAAAATTCAAAATATCTACATATCCTACCTATTTGAAGCGTTCAGAGAGTCAATCAGTCGCGAGTGGCACATGTCTCTAAAGACGTGTGTCTGTTTGCGGCAGCCGCACAGAGAAATCGTGTGGTTTCTAAATGTAGGATATATGTAGGCCTCATGAGTGATGTATGTGATATATATGTATGGCGCCCCATGAGTGTACGGGCCCCATTCGTGTGTGAGGTCCTATTAGTCCTATTAGGGCCCTCATCGAGATCTTGCAGCTTGGAGCCCAGGTTCCACTCTTCTATTTCTCTTACAATATTATAATTATTTAAGCTTTATTCCCTTTATGTATCTAAAGTGCTACTAGATCTTCTATGTAAATAACAGTTGCGTCGTTATTTGTATTGATACTGCAACGTCACGTTAAGTTAACCTTCGTTGTTTTTCTGTACGATGACGCGAGATACTGGACGCGGGGTGCCAGAGCTTCGCTGTGGCGTAAAATGGCAACCTTGCAATTTTATTTTTAGAGAGAGTTAGTTCTCAAACGGCCCTCTTGTGGTGCCATGTAAGTTTCCTCATTGAGCTAAAGTTTATTGCAGTTTTTGTAGGCTAATTTTTGAAAATTATTTTCCTAAAAGTATTACATAAACCGAACCTAACAATGATACACCTTCACTGATTCGACACTAGTTTTGTTACATATTGTATACATTATATGGATACACTAAATAAAATCAGAAATATAATCATTAAAAAAAATAACAGTTATTACGGTGCAGATTTTGTCGAAAAACCAAACTAAAAAATCTTTGGTCAGGACTCTTTTATAACAGCTGCAGATGAGATGTCTTGAAATACATTATTTGACGTCAAAGTCACCCTGTATAGATAAAGAAGAGACAATTGGGGTAAAACAGCACACCAGTACGACTAGTCATCATAATTTAAGACATAAACTAGTCACCACAAATAGCTCCGAATTCATAGTCGCCCTAATGGGGATGTGTATCTGTCCTAAAAACATGTAGGATTAGACCCTAACTGAATTTTACTTCAAATTTGGGGTTTCAGATTGGAGATGTGTCTCCATCGTATAAAAAGCCTAGGGTAAAACCTAACTGATTTCCATTCCAAATCGCCTTGAAGAGGGTCGTAGATTGGCTTTTGCCGAGTATTTAAAGGACCTATGACCGCTTAACATTTGAAGAATGACCCTTATGATATATTAACTATAGATACGTTGTCCGAACTTTCAAATGACAAATATAACAGTTATGGATAATTACCAAAAAGCTAAAATACGAAACGTTATGTCATTGTAAAGTAACTATCGACGTACATTCATCTCCCTCTACCAATAGATAACCCGTATGGTGGCGTTTATTTCCTTTCCCTTTCTTCACACAAGTAAGAAGCTACTTAGTGTTTACGCTGTTTTTGAGAGCCGCGATGTTCGTAAATGACCCGGAATACATCATTGAGGTCCTCCTCAATGACGTATTCTGGGTCATTTGCAGGCTTTTAGGAATGTTGGTTCCCATATTAGTAGTAGTGTGAGAATACCTGCAGGATCTGGCTGGCTTCGAAGGCGGTGCCGGGCAGCAGCACGATAGGAGCGGCCACGCGGCCCGCTTCCACGCACACCATGTTGGGAAACTCGTCGTCACCGAAGTCCGGAATCTCTTTGGCGTACTCCGACCAGGGATTCCAGATCACTGCGAACGAAAATGACTCGTAATGATTTAATTCATTCATATACCAAGTATAAGTTCATATACCAAGTAAAAAAGGTTTGAGATAGTTATGTTTGAATTAACTTCAAATTATTAACGAAACAATACAAATACTAGCTGTTGCCCACAGCTCCGCCTGCGTGGATTACTGAAATAGTCATTAGGATTTCTTAAATATTCTGCGTAATTTTTTTAAACTTTCTTGCCGCAAGAACCTGCTACAAACTATTAAAAAACATAAAAAGAGGTTACTGTAATCGGTGAAGTCTTTATAAGTTAAGGTGTGTGTAAACGGATTAATCTTTATAAATACAATTGTCGTTATTTTTGTCGCATTTGACTGCCGACCCATTGTAGCCATTGCTACTTACTCACACCTTACATTATAAAGCTAGGGAAAAGGGCCTATTATTCATAAATATTCCATGAACATATTGTTATGCGCGCCATCTATTAAACCAAAGACAAAATCTGCAAGATATTTGTATTGCGCTCTGTGGTTGGGTAACAAAACATGAGGTCGAAAGTTCTGGAAAGCAGTAGATTATCAACCTACCGGTATCAGGGAAGTTATATTTCTGTATCCTCATCTTGCGACCACTGACCACGTTGGTGATGATATGCTCTTGCATAGTGTTCTGATAGATCCTGTCCGTCCACTCGTTAATCGTCACCACCTCTCGTGTCTCTTGGTACACCGTGCCTTCCCGCGTCTGTAACAAGTTATACGTAGGTATACATAAATTAGTCTAAGATATAAATATATCTATATAATTATATATAAATATATAAATATCGAGTGCACGCGATGAATTTGGAAATCCAAAATGAATGGTTGACAATGGGAGAGTTCTGCATACCGATGGCCTTAAAGTGGCGCACCTTGATCTATGACTGGTCGCCGGCCCTGTTAAAATTTTATCTTAACGCCTTTCAGATGACCCTCCCAGACCAGAGTAATCTGGTAAGGTGGGGGAAGGCCACAGAAAAACAATGTTATACTTGTGGTGAGGCAATAGGGACGGCTAGACACACATTAGTAGGATGTAGGGTGCTTCTCGATAGAGGCCATTACTCACGCCGCCACGATAAGGTGCTTATCATCATACGTGAAGCAATGAGTCTGGCAGTAGCTAGAGCCCAAAAAGGATTGACTACTAACAGACGTCATATCAACTTTGTGTCTGAAGGTTCATCCATAACACCTAGGAACAAACCTTATTCAATCTTAGATACTGCCCCAGATTGGACTCTCCTAATCGACACGTATGAAAAGCACTATAAAATTCCGGAGGATGTTGGGGTTTCGTCATCTAGACCTGACATATTCCTATATTCTAAGAGGTTAAAACATGTGGTTCTTGTGGAACTTACTGTACCGTGGGAAACAAATATACCGAAGGACCACACAATAAAGAAAAATAAATACTATGATCTCACAAACGAATTAATCAAAAACGGTTACGTGGTTAATTTGTATGCAGTGGAAGTGGGAGCGAGAGGTATACCAGCAAAATCTCTCTATAACCTACTTAAAGATCTAGGCCTATCGAGAGCTACAATAAGCTCATTACTAGGACGAATGTCTAAAGCGGCACTAGTAGGTTCGTATCAAATTTGGTTAGGCAGGGAGGGGAACTTGGGTAGTGAAGGTGAGTGTTGATGTACATCAACAAAAGGGGCCCCTTCTAAACCTACACTTGGGTCGCAAGTCCCAGGCACTGTCCCGAGTTCCCAACTCAGCAACGCGATGGACCCGGCACCCGCACGGAGAATCCATGGATTGCTAAGATTACGGTCTCATATAGTCTATGTAAATATTTTAATGTTTATTATTAATGTACAACTTTATACTGCGAAAATAAATATTATCTTAGAGTTCTTAGCCTCTTGAGACGAAAACAGTAAATATTTTTATGACATGTATGGGTCTAAATCAAGCTCACCTGTAAGACAGTACACTTGGTAGACGGACAGATTTTCCTCTAATGATTGGGGAGGTCAAGCGACATTCGCTCCCGTAAAAATCTCATCCTCTATTCGATATATCGGCTTACAGTTGAGGTTGACTTGGGTTCTGAAGATCTTAATAAGGCCTTATACACCGAGGGTTTATCCGAATGGTATCATCAGCTGATTATGCTAACCTTGTCGATGAACATGCAGCCATGCATGCCGGTGATTTGGCAGCGCCGCACGTCCGGCACCTTGAAGTAAGTGTGGAGGAGCATCTGGCAACTGAAGGTCAGCTCCTTGCTTGGGTTGTACACGCCTATGTTGAAGTGTAGTTCTTTCTCGCGGAGGATCAGCCGGTACGTCAGTCTGAACCTGCGGAGGACATTTTTTCTTTTTTAAGATACTGAAGAGTAACTTCGTGGTTATTGTCTTAGACACAGGCCAAGGAATCTTCATCCGAGCCGTTTCCCAACTCAGTTGGCGGCTTTTCGATTTAACTACGAAGCGTGAAACCGTGAATCGCCTGCCATCTGACCTTCACTCGATATCGAAGTTCTGTAGTTGAGCTGAGCGGAGCGAAGCTGTTATACGTGGCTAAGCCGTTTGGTCGAGACTGTACTCCTCCGGAACCACAATACCGATCTTGACCAAATTTGCCATGGTGATAGTGTAGACACCGCTGAGTGTTTAGAGGGGTCAACTGTTCAAATACAATGTACCATTGAGGAATAATCATCGATAAACAGTTTCACGAGTGCGCGGCCTAAGCTATGCGCGCGACCATAGTAAGATGCCTTATTTTTCAAGTAAGAGTCCTGCTCGCTCAGCTCAATTTATTTCAGTCGCACCCTGCACTGAATTCCTAGTTAGACCAGTTGTCGGACGTTTTATGGCTCTTATTACCCGGAACGACTGCCATACATGTTCGTATGGCAACAGGGATCGACTGCTTAACGTGTTCCCCGAGGTACGGAGGGATCTCAAAGTGTTAAGAACGGGTAAAGGAATATAATAGTCATATATACGACAGGACTCAGAGGACACATGCAAGATTATATATTCAACCGATGTGTCTGGTTACTGGTTGCTTAGGTTAGGAATCATCTTCAAATAGCTGTCTAAGTAACAAATCTATTATACAAATTTCACCCCTAAAGGGGTAAAATAAAGAGCGAACGGTTATATGAAAGTCCGTTATTTGCCAAGTAGGAAGCATGAAATTTTATATACTTGCTTCTGGTCAGAAAAAAAAAATGTAGGAGCACGTTTATCGGTATTTTTCTAAATTTCACTTCTAAGAGTAGAACAAGAAGCGAGCGGTTGTATACAAGTTGGTTATAAAAGTTGTCTACTTTTGAAGTAATGAAAATTTACGAAATTGTTTACATTTTCAATTAGAGCCGGTAGATGGCGCTGCAATCGAGCTACTTTAGAATTTATTCCCGGGTGAAACCACGACCAGGCCACTAGTATTTGATTAATCAAATAATCAGAAATTTTTATCTTATATTGTTAGCGAAAAAAATGTTACCAGTTTACCGCTATAGTGATTAAAAGTGTATAAAAAAATACAGCTTTAATTTAAAAAATAATGAAGCTATGAATCTATTTATTAATTGCATTGATTCAATATGATTAAAGATATTCTGTTCATTGCGTGGTCTAGCAATTTCTAGGTATATGCGAATCCTGGGGTGTGTGTTGGGTAACCTCCTCGAGTGTCGCTCCGATTCCGATCCCGCTGCAGTCCGGGGGGAACGGAATCGGAGCGGCCGGTACACCCTGGGCGGCGGTCAATGGCTTCCCCTTCACCCCTTCATAGGGTTGGCATTGATCGTCGGCCAATACCCAACGTGGCGGGAACACATCGCTCTCCGTACTCCTCTGCTTTCAGAGGAGACAGGATGAGCGATGCTGTTAGTGGTGAGATGGCCCAGGGTCAGCCGGGGTGCGAGGGATATGCTCTATGGGTAACCTTACATCCCGGCGTCTGAAGACCCGAGACGGCGTGCGGTTTTAGTCGGTGCAAGCCCGACATAACCGCCCCCGCTGGCCGGCGGGGGGGTATCCGAAGGGATTTCCGCACGATAAAAAAAAAAAAAAAAAAAAAGGTATATGCGAATCCTGACGTGCTAAAATTAACTTTTCTTGTTAGTTAACTTGCCGCAAAAGCAGGTTTAGTTGAGCATTTTTATATCACTTCGAATACAACTTGCGTCTTCTGTATTTTCGTGGTTCGGCTGACCAAGTGAAGTCACCTGTTACTGCTGTTGTAATCAAAAATCAAGTATTCGTTTAAGTCACAAAGTAACGCTTATGAATGCGTTACTTTGTGACCTATTAAGTGAAGTGTGTTGTCGTTAGTGCAGAATTGTTGTATCATTACAAGAAGGTAAACTGTCTATTAAACTAGGTTAACCTATCAAGGCCGCTACATTTAAAGATTCGCAAGGTAAGGTGAATCTCCTAGTAATAAAACCTCACGGTTTTTTAAATCGCCAGTAATTACAATGACTGTTAGCAAGAAAGATGCTACACCGAAAGATAGATAAATAGATAGATAGATATAAACTTTATTGTACACCAATCAGAATATACATATATGGAAAACTCAAACAATACATGTACAAATGGCGGCCTTATCGCTAAAAGCAATATCTTACAGGCAACCTTTGGATGGACATGAATTCTAAATGAGCTAAATCGTATATTGGGTAGTTATTGGTGTAATAGGTAATAAATAGAGGAGTAACGTAGTCATATAATGTAACAGAGTAGATTACAAACACATATGATTGTAATGTACTAGGTACATATACCTACGCGTGGGCCGCCGCCGCCTCCTTCTGCGAGCATGTAATGCTCGCGAAGGAGGTGGCGGAGCGCGCCCGGGAGAGACTTAGAACTCTCCCGGTCCGCCGAGCCCGCAACTTGCTCGCCGCGCGTCGCAGGCAACTCAGGCGCCGGAGGTCGCTTAACGACCTCCGTCCTCCATGAGCGCAGGCCTAGGGGTGGCGGGTGAGGCCACCTGTCACCCCAGCAGAAGCAGGCCGGGACGGTGGGGCGACTAGCGCCCCTCCCCCAAACCGGGGCAAGACGGGGACACCGTGGTTCCCAAACCCGAGGGGGCCATCTCGAAACCGGAGATGGCCCAGGGTCAGTCGGGGTGCGAGGGATATGCTCTATGGGCAACCTTACACCCCGGCGTCTGTAGACCCGAGACGGTGTGCGGTTTTAGTCGGTTCAAGCCCGACATAACCGCCCCCGCTGGCACGCGGGGGGGTATCCGAAGGGATTTCCGCACGATAAAAAAAAAAAGGTACATATACTTTTTTTTTTTTTTTTAGGTTTTAGGTTACCCATAGAGCATATCCCTCGCACCCCGGCTGACCCTGGGCCATCTCACCACTAACAGCATCGCTCATCCTGTCTCCTCTGAAAGCAGAGGAGTACGGAGAGCGATGTGTTCCCGCCACGTTGGGTATTGGCCGACGATCAATGCCAACCCTATGAAGGGGTGAAGGGGAAGCCATTGACCGCCGCCCAGGGTGTACCGGCCGCTCCGATTCCGTTCCCCCCGGACTGCAGCGGGATCGGAATCGGAGCGACACTCGAGGAGGTTACCCAACACACACCCCAGGTACATATACCTAAAAATAAGCATACAATGATACATAAACAGACATATATAATCGAACATAATTGTAGGTAATATAAATTATTCATAGATACATACAAAATCTAAAGCTAGAAGGGCAGAAGATCATGAAGGCTAGAAGCATGAAAATTGTACTCATACCGGGTGTAAGGTAAACGCTACCGAAAACAAAGATAGGCGATAGTAGTCTAGTACTAATGAATAATGATAAACATAATTTTAAACGTTTTTTTTTCGACCGGTTTTTTTTGAAGTCATTATTTTTTAGAATTTTTTCTTAGCATTATTCACGCTCCATCCTCTTGGTAAGCTAACATACTTACCAACAGGATGGAGCGTACTTACATACCGATATTCATTGCGGTATTCATTTTTATAGGTAAAGTGATGTATTTCATTTAGCTGTACTTACACGATGGAACGTGAATAATGCTAATATATTTTTTTTATTAAAACCGGTCATATAGAAAAATCGCACAAATAATCTTCGTTTTCGAGAGCGTTTCACTAACACCAAGTATAATAAACTAGCTGTGCCCTGCGGCTCCATCCGTGGCATACTTCGCCCCCGTGGCACCCATTTATTCCATACGTGCTCGTAATTTATTAGTTCTACAATAATGCATGGAAATTTGCCGGATTTGTTCACATTTATGATTTCTGCTCTGTTCTCCTGAGAAGCGTCATATAATATACTATATACCTTCCTCGACAAATGGGCTATCGAACACAAAAATATTTGATATTATCGGAAGTTTACGCGAATGTCACACATTGAAATAAAACTATTTTTAACGGATTCTATCGCGATTTATTTGATGTTATTTTATATTATACATTGATCCCGACGTTTCGGTTGCTTTTCAGCAGCCATGGTCATGGAGAGACTAAAGATGGTTGTTTTCTTGTAGTTTGAAGTGTAAGTTATCTCAAAGTGCCCGAACTATGTTGAATTGTTTGTGTTACCTACTATTTACGCAGAATGAGCTCACTCTGAAGTCTTGTTGTATTTTGATTTTTCTTGGAATTAATTAAGTGAATGACTGGGTCCCAAACTGGTGGTACATTCCAACCATCCAGTAGTTCCTGAGATTAGCACGTTCAACCAAACAAAGAAAAAAACTCTTTCGCTTAATACGAGGGTCAAACTGAAAGTTCTTAGAAAATCAAAAACTGATTACATTAGCCAGTTATTAGTTTTATTATATCTTTTCAAAATATTGTCCATTCACGTCAATACACCGCTGCATGCGATGGAACCACTGGGAAAAGCACTTTGCCCACTCGTCCTTAGGGGTCTCTTCAATGGCATCGCGATACGCAGCCACCGCTTCTTCAGCATTCATAAACCGCTTTCCTTTAAGTTTTTCTTTAATTTTTGGAAATAAATAAAAATCACAAGGCGCGAGGTCGGGGCTATACGGCGGGCGACCCAGTAATTCAACGTTTGATGTCGCCAAATAGTCGATCGTTCGCTTGGCGGTGTGCGACGAGGCGTTGTCGTGGTGAAGGAGGATCCTACTGCGAGGTCGTTTCTCTCGAACTTTTTCCAAGACAAGTGGCAAACAATTGGTAGTGTACCATTCTGCAGAAACTGTTTTTTGATCCTCTAACACAATTGTTACGAAATGACCTATCCTTCCAAAGAACGAGGCCACCATTTTTTTCCCGCACTTCGATCTCTCTTCACTTTAGTTGGCAACTCCTCGAAAGGAAACACCCACTGAGCAGATTGTCTTTTGGTTTCAGGATCATAACAGTAAATCCAGCTTTCGTCACCTGTTAGTATGTCGAACACAGCATTAGAGTCACCTCCGTTAAATCTTTCAATCATTTTACGGCACCAATCCACACGATGGAGTTTTTGAGCCTCAGTCAAATTATGAGGTATCCACCGGGCGCAAAGCTTCCTGACCGCTAAATGTTCGTGGAGGATTTTGTGCACTTGACTCATACCGATGCCTAAGCTTGTCCGAATCTGCTGATAGGTCACTCTTTTGTCAGTCTCTATCATACGCCGCACAACACAGATGTTATTTTCAGTCGTCGCCGTAGAAGGCCGTCCCTCACGTAAATCATCAGTGAGATTAGTGCGACCACGTTTAAACTCATTAAACCAGTTGTAAACAGTCGCACGAGATGGGGCTTCATCGTGAAAGGCCAATCGTAGTCTATCATAACTTTCTTGTTGACTTAAATGACATCGAAAGTCATAAAAAATCATTGCACGAAAATTTTCTCGTGTTAAATTCATGTTAACGTGACACAGACAATTTTCAATTTGCCGCCAAATCGTAAAACAAATGTTAAATGAATGAAATATATACTCAGTAATATTGGCAAAGAGTTCTATTTTCAAATTTTAGAATTATTTTTTTATTATATTGTTTATAAGTGGCCAGTTCTAAGAACTTTCAGTTTGACCCTCGTAATAAGTAAAGTACTAACTGAAAGTGCCACATGGAGCGTGTGAAGTCATCATCCATTAGGCTGAAGACAGCCTCCACGTCCCCGCTTGGCAGTCGCTCTGGCATCTTCTCGACGTGCCAACGTGCTATCCGCGCGAACCCATGTTGCGGACCGAACGCCCATTGTCCAAATTGAGCTAGAATACAGAAAAGACTGGGATTAGGCGCACAATGCCACATTCGCAAAATGTCATATTCTCAAATTGTTATACATTCTGAAAACGCCACATTGCAAAATGTCACACTAAACGTAACATTAGCAACTTTCGCATAATGTCAAATTAGTGATAGAAATTTAGATGGTACAGGTGGTAGAAATTTGATGACACAAATTTGTCACAAAATTCGGCCGGGTGGGTACTACCGTGTACGATTGCGAAAGCCCTCCATAGTAATCCAATTTCGGTTTGATTGCGTTCAGGGGTCAGCAAGTGCATAGCCGGGCAGGGGGATCGTGGTCGCAGCACTAGTGGGACCGGTGGGTGTCACGCGGTGCTGCGACGACAATCCTCTTCTGTTGAGGCCGTCAAACTGAGTGCCACCATTGTTAATATGGTACGTGTATGTAATGGTGACCCTCTTTCCTGAGACTTTACCTTCAGCTTACCATCAGGCGAGGTGAAGTCAAATTGACGTGTCCAAAAAAAAAAAAAATCGCAATGTCACTGCAGACCAGGTAGAAAACCTGCTCAAATTTGTCGATCAGTCCTTCTATTGGCTTTTTGATGGGCTTTGCTTTGCTTGTCGGCTGACGAACCAGAGGTTCAGACCCTTCACGCTAAAGTTTGAAAACTACTTACGGAACACAAACGGTATCCCTCCTCGTATCGCCCTTTTGCCGTCGAATACTGCTTGTTTACTGTAAACAAAAACAATAGGGATAATTATTAATACAATAATAATCAATAAGGAATACGAACAGTAGCGAACGTGACCGCATACATGGATACCGGGTTTGTTACCAGGTTGGTTAAAGTATTATTTGGTTTTTCCTGTTAGGAAATTCTCAGTAGCAGCACGGGGACTGACATATACATCTTGTAGAGTTTTAAGGTACCATTATGCAGACTATTTATTTGTTTACTGTTGATTGATGGCACTTTATTAAATATATGGTGGAAATGTAAAAGTGATGCATTATTTCAATACCATTATGCACTTTATGCACATATATATTAAACACATACTTATTGCAATTTGGAGCCCGGGGACCGCTCTCCTACCGGTACTTTCTCTAATATGGGTTATTTTCGCTTTTACGAGAACGACTGCCATCTGACACTCGTCAGTTAATCAGTAGGTGAGGTTTGTTTTTTTTAATAAGTACCTTTTCGGATACCCCCGCCGGCCAGCGGGGGTGGTTATGTCGGGTTTGAACCGACTAAAACCGCACGCCGTCTCGGGTCTTAAGACGCCGGGGTGTAAGGTTGCCCATAGAGCATATCCCTCGCACTTAAAATAGGTACCTACCTACCTATTATTAGACTTTCTATTGGATTTTTTTTATAGCAGCGCGGCATCTAGAAAATATGCTCTGTTGACTTCAATAAGCTAATCCCCCTATTACGTGGGCCCGAAAATATACCTAATTGGCAACATCGGTGTTGAGTATAAAATACACCGCTGCTTACCACCAGTACGTAGGTAAATGGTTGACAAAATCTTACTGATGTACGAAAATAACTTCGTCTATTCAATAAACCTCAAGTCAACAATACTGGAGAAAGATTTGAAATGAGGGTTTGCTTTTTCAGTAAAAAATAACAGTTGAGAAACTGAGTGCGAACTTCCAGCTTCAAAAAATAATTGGTCATGAAAATATGTGTATTGTGTATTATTGTAAAACACTTATAAGTGCTTATAAGCACTTATAAAGCTTATAAGTGCCCGGTTAATGGCAATAGGCTCGCCACCTATTACATTGGGACCTAAACATAAACTGGCGAAATGTGGGTGCTAGCACCTCTGCCTACCCCTTCGGGGATATAGGCGTGAGTTTATGTTATGTTATGTAAAACACTAAAAGGGCGTTTTGGGGCCCCACGTCTTCTGGCCCCAGACGACTTCACACGCAAGCTATTCCCGGGATATTTATTATTCCAAACTATAATCTATCTCTGTGTCAAATTTATCCAGATCCGTTACACCTAAGCCGTGCTGGCGTGATTGAATAACAAACATATATTCATAGAAACTTTCGCATTTGATGCATGAACACAAGAAATCGCAAACACCAATACAAACAATTTGTACAGTTTTGCGTTATACAATTGATGGCAATAGTAATTAATGACATTAAAACCAGACTGAACTGAACAGGTTACCTCTAGGAAAGCGTGCTCAACCTTCGACCACATCATCACTTACCAACGCGGGTTTATACAAATGCTTCTTTAGCCCAGCACTTGCATAGTGTTGGACTAAAGAAACTTTCGGGCGGACAAATTGTGAAAACGATGCGTATACTTCTTTAGCTAAATACACACACCATGATGGGCTGTAGAAGCTTTTGCGGAGACAAATTGTGTTATTGCGTATCAAATGCTTCTTAGTGACAACTTTGCACGTACCGCCACGCATTCCGTCGCCCTGGCCCGTCTCTTGCCGCATCACGCGACTGATAATTATTATGAGAATTCGCCGTAAATAAAATAATTTTTATGTTGAAAATTTTAACATAGGTATTTTGTTAAGTATTGTAGAATAGTTGTAGTAGATTTGGACTATGTGTGAGTGGAAAGTGAATAAGTATTTTATATCTTACGAATTTATAAGCGATATCGACGAAACCCCGCTTAGCGGGACTCCTATTTCTTCGTGCAATAACACAAGTAACCTCACACGAATAATATGGCGGAGGTTTCTACCCTTCTAACCTATATCTATCCATTACAGGAAGCGCGGTGTCCACGAGCTCGCTTCGCTCGCTTAACAAGGTGTATGTGTCTGTCTGCTAGGCTTAAGATTAAAGGAGATAAGTGGTTCGTTTTTACGATTTGTCCGCCCGAAAGCTGCTTTCGCCCAACACTATGCAAGTGCCCTGCTAAAGAAGGATACGTGGATCGGTTTCACAATTTGTCCCCCCGAAAACTTCTTTAGTCCAACACTATGCAAGTGCTGGGCTAAAGAAGGATTTGTAAACACGCCTTACCAACAGGTGAGGTAGTGGACAAACGCGAGTCTATTAGGTACCAATAAAAAAACCATGCTCACTAGTAGTAAATATGCTTAACTGATGATTCACACAGGCTTGCCGATTTTCATTCGTATTTACAATACATAGATATTTCACATTAGACGGAACCGCAGCAATTTAAAGAAACCGCATGCACTACCAGCATTACTCCTCCAGCTCACGTTTGAAACATGATCAATTTTAGCGGTTGCATTCCAGCGACAGCGGGGGACGATGCAAAAAGCACCCTTATATTATAAATGCATCAGTGGACAGGTCGGATGCGACAAAAACGGAGCTTCGAGCAAGCCACGTATAAATTATTTATGCCATTTTTAGCATTTCGAAGTGAATTTGAAGCGAGTGGACGCCACATGATGACCAAGTCGTGAGGACGCCTTGGCCTGTGGACAAAGTGATATTCTATTAATGGAATCGCTTCGAAGCGAATCTAGTTCTTATCAATGGCTCACGTAAAACTACGATTTTATTATAAGAATGATATATTAAATAAATATTTTTTCATTTCAAATTGCAAATATTCATTTAAATTACATTACATTTTACATTACAAAACAACAACATACATTACAAAACGTTTCCACTGGTGTTATCGCTAGTAAAATTTCACACGTCTAGAGGCCCTTATCACTTACCTACGGGATTGAATTGAACAGTTCCAGTCACCGGGTATACTTATTATAATAATGTTCAATATCATACCTTTAACAAACCGTTTAAGGGCGGAATCCACCATCACATAAAATGAAACCGCGGCACCACATTTTACTCAATGAATTTCATTTAGTACAACGTGAGAATTCAGTCTAGTTGAACGGATTTTCATTGGTGAAATGCAGTTTGCCATTTACCAGACTTATGGTGAATTTCAGTTTGATTGTTGTTGAAGTTAAGTTGAAGTTCCTATCATTCAATACAAATACATAATTATGTTTAACCATTCGTTCACTTTCTACCTCACAATGGTGCCTATCAAGTCTATCAAAATCATGACAAAGAACTGTCTTGTTGCAAAAAATCTTTACTAGACGTTCAAACAAATTAATGTAACCGTAATGATTTACATAGGTACTCCATATTGCCATAGCTGATGCTATGAGTACCTTAATATATGTACAAGGTACATAATCGATTCGATGTATTTAACACATAAATCATAACTCCCACGTTAGCTTAGACACGGAATAAGTTAGTAACTGGTGCAAGTATTTCACACGGATTAATCTACAGACTATATGTGACTATAGTTTCCACTACACATTTAAGTTTTTCTACAAACTTCATGAATATGAATACTTAAGAACTTATATTGCTTACAAAGTGTGTAAAAATACTATTTTATCACAAAAATATTAATAGGCGTTTCGGTCGTAATGACAGTAGCAGCCAACTTCATAAGCGCGCCATATATAGAATTTTTACCCCATAGATGTAGACCGGTTGACCGCTAACACTCATCCAACCACCAGATGCCACCATTTATTATCACACAATGTCTTAACGATAATTACATTTTGACATTGTTAATATTTTACAGTTAAACTGAACCTGATCATCTGCTACGCGATCGGAATATAGATGATGCTATATTTGAAATATTTCAATAACTAGACTCCACTTTCAAATGGCAATACAAAAGTGCCTTTTCTACGAAACGGCAAATAGACTAGATAAACTTTTAATTAGAGATTCCGGATGAAATTCCTCCATGAGTCGCCGGGAGCCGATACATTCCCGCTTCGGCAACGACCGAGTTTTTACCAACACACAAACTCGTTCCTTTCCTTCGTTCACGTCCAGATAAATGGCAATAATAAATATACATTGGAGCCAATTGGTCTCTGTATACAACCGTTATCTACATTAAAATTCTTAATATTGGGTAATTTTTAACTAATTAAAGAATAGATATTTCTAATGGTAATATAAATCTACCCTCTACCTCCGCAAGTTCATTTTCTTAAGACCTTTTTTGTATACATAGCAAATGAGCTACCTAATTGTCTTTGTCACTAATGATTTGGTTATACAAAAGAACTTTTCAGAAACAAAATAAAGCCATAGTCGACAACAACAGTTAAAAAAAGTTTTATTAGCGTACTAGCAGATGCCCGCGGCTCCGCCCGTCGGTTATTGCTTTTTGGTCATATCTCCGGTTCTACTTAACTAATTGTAATCAAACAAACGGTAGATTTTTAAGTCTGACCAAATAGACTTAATAGAAAAAATGCATCAAATATCCGTTCAGTAGTTTTAGCATCCATCGCGAACAAACAAACATGAATACCAAAAATAATATTTTTGTGTTCAGAATCGTTCATTAAACATAACTCAAGTATTTTTTTCTTAAATATCTCCAATGTATAGACATAACCAATTTACAATTTCATAATAGTACCTTTTTTTTTTTTTTATCGTGCGGAAATCCCTTCGGATACCCCCCCGCCGGCCAGCGGGGGCGGTTATGTCGGGCTTGCACCGACTAAAACCGCACGCCGTCTCGGGTCTTCAGACGCCGGGGTGTAAGGTTACCCATAGAGCATATCCCTCGCACCCCGGCTGACCCTGGGCCATCTCACCACTAACAGCATCGCTCATCTTGTCTCCTCTGAAAGCAAAGGAGTACGGAGAGTGATGTGTTCCCGCCACGTTGGGTATTGGCCGACGATCAATGTCAACCCTATGAAGGGGTGAAGGGGAAGCCATTGACCGCCGCCCAGGGTGTACCGGCCGCTCCGATTCCGTTCCCCCCGGACTGCAGCGGGATCGGAATCGGAGCGACACTCGAGGAGGTTACCCAACACACACCCCTCATAATAGTACCTATAGATATGGCTGATGGCTAATGATGTCACGAAAAGAATTAGCTAATATAATAAACTCAGGCTACATACAGAAGACACTCTGCAACGGTGTTTATTAAATACTAGCTGTGCCCGCGACTTCGACCGCGTGGATTTCGATTTTAAGAGTTTTAGTTCTTTTGAGGTCCCCTAACTATTTTTCTAAACTTAAAGTAACCTATTAAAAAGTAGCTATCGGTTTAAGCTAAACGGTAAATATACGGAGTCTATCCTCGCATTCGCGGACGATTTGGCAATACTGACTCGTAACCCAAAGCAGTGCCAGGACCTACTGCGTAGAGTAGACGATTTCTGTACATGGACAGATGGAATGAGAGCAAAACCTAGCAAATGCTACTGTCTATGTCTGGGTAGGCGGGGTACCAGGTATACTTCATATGACCCAGGGCTTAGTATAGGCGGGGAAAACGTTTCAACTATATCTGAAACCGTGCCTTTTAAATTTCTCGGAAGAAAGATTGACAACAGAGGTTGCACTCCAGCTTTGGACGAATTAATTGATACTTTCATTATCGATTTAAAAAAGGTAGACCAACAACCAATAAGTAATGTTAAAAAAGCTTGGATCTATGACAATTATTTAACCTCGCGTCTTAACTGGCCGTTTCTTATATATGATATAAACCAGAGCCTCCTCAAAAAACTAGATGCGAGTGTCACGAAGACACTGAAGTCGTGGCTAGGGCTAGCTCAGTCGGCCGACCCGTCGGCACTATATAGATCCGCGAATAATTTTGGAATGACGCTTAAGAAGCCATCAGAACTCTATAAACACCTAAGAGTAACTAAAATGCACGTCTTATCGGAATCTAAAGACGAAATAGTTAAAGTCCTTCCAAAAGATAAAAATGCGTCGGAGCTCGAATCACGCCTCCAGTTCCATAAAAGATTCATGATAGGCTCGCAGACTGGTAGAGTAGGTCTAGGTAATATTCAGAGACAAACAGATAAAGAAATAACAAAATCTTTTCTTCAAGCAGACGAAAACAACACCTATAAGGTGCACGCAATGAACCTAGAAATGCAAAACGAATGGTTGACCCTAGGTGAATTTTGTATTCCCATAGCCTTAAAATGGCGTACCATAATATACGACTGGTCACCGGCCTTACTTAAATTTTACCTAAATGCATTCCAGTTGACCCTCCCCGACCAAAGCAATCTGGTCAGATGGGGAATAGCCACAGACAAAACATGTAACTCATGTGGTGAAGCAACTGGTACGGCTAGGCACCTACTAGTGGGTTGTAAAACGCTATTAGACCGGGGTCATTACTCGCGCCGTCATGATAAGGTATTAGAAATCATACGTGAGGCTGTAAGTTTGGCGGTAGCTAGAGCGAAAAAAGGATTAACCACAAACCAAAGAAATGAAATTGCATTTGTAAAGGAAGGCTGCTCAAAGAAATCACCTCAAAAGCCATATTCAATTTTGATAGCTGCCGTTGACTGGACAATACTCGTAGGCACGTATGAGAAGCACTATAGGATACCGGAGGATATCTGTGCCTCATCATCCAGACCCGACATATTCCTTTTTTCACGATCGCATAAGCGTGCAGTGCTTGTAGAACTCACAGTACCGTGGGAAACTAATATACCTAAAGACCACGCTATAAAGACAAACAAATACTTTGATTTGACAAATGAGTTAACCAAAAACGGCTACGTGGTTAAACTCTATGCCGTAGAAGTAGGAGCAAGGGGAATTCCAGCTAAATCCCTGTACAACTTACTTAAAGACCTCGGATTGCCAAGAGCTTCAGTAAGCTCTTTATTAAAACGTATATCAAAAGCGGCATTGTTAGGATCTTACCAAATTTGGATAGGTAGGGGGGGGAACACTACTGACGGTGGAGGTGAGCGCTGATGCATCACAAGGTGGCCACCCTAAACCTACATCTGGGTCGCAAGTCCCGGTCGCCGTCATGGTGTTCCTCTCTGTACCACGCTATGGACCCGGCGACCGCACGGTGAATCCATGGAGTGCTGAGAATCGGATCTCCCCCCTCGCCTTGTAACATTACCTATCTACCAATGGAAGTCCCGTCAAAATCAGCCCAGGCGTTCCAGAGTAAATCAGATTTTATTTACAATTTTGTGGGTTTTATTTTTTTGCGCGGAACGCTAATTATTTTTCTAAAATTAAAGTAGCCTGTAGTACGCCTTGTAACATTACCTATCTACCATTGAAGTTTCCGTCAAAATCGGCCCAGCCTTACCAGAGATTACCATTTATTAAACAGACAGAAAGACAGACAGAGAGACAAAAATTTTAATATTGTATTATGCAATCATAAAAAATATGTTATTTTAATATTACAAACTGACACTTCTATTTTATTTATTTGTATAGAAGATTCTAATCTCGTGGGTATGAAAATACTTGGTAGTTTTCGGAAAAGAAAGAATGGCAATCAACGAAGTACTTATTGGGCCCATTCTCGCAGGCGAGCAGATCACAATATTGTGCAAAAAATGAGTATGACTGCATGACCCGCAACAGTTTCTCGCAGCTAGCTCTCATACTCATTGTTTCGTTCGACTTTCATGCGACTATTGATTATAGTGCAGTGCGTACATCACATTTCTCAACATTGTTGCAGCGTTCAGTTCAGGGTCTCATTCATTATTGACGATTAAAATACTTGATCGATACTTTAATAACCTAAAAAATGCAACGTGCATCTGCACGTGTGATCTTTTTAGGGTTCCGTTGCCAAATGGCAAAAAACGTCCCTTATAGAATCGTCATGTCTGTCTGTCTGTCCGTCCGTATGTCACAGCCACTTTTTTCCGTAACTATAACAACTATGCTGTTGAAACTTGGTACGTAGATGTATTATATGAACCGCATTAAGATTTTCATACAAAAATAGAAAAAAAAACAATAAATTTTGGGGGTCCCCAAATACTTAGAACCGAAACTCAAAAAATTTTTTTGTTCATCTAACCGTGTGTCTGGATAGGTCTTCAAAAAATGATATTGAGGTTTCTAATATAATTTTTTTCTAAACTGAATAGTTTGCGCGAGGGACACTTCCAAAGTGGTAAAATGTGTGTGTGTGTGTGTGTCCTGTAACATCTAAAATAAGAGAATGATAAGGCTAAAAAAATACTAGATCGTTTAATAAGTCCCGAGACTAACTTGGAAATGGCGTATATATTAAAAAGTACTGGCCTTCAATAAAAGATGTGTAAATTTTTTAAAAATGGAACATTAAAATATTGATTTTGCAGACATTTTAGTGACGCTACGCTTGTAGTTTCGATACAATGGAAAAAAACGAGTTTCGCGTGTTGATAAAACATTGTTTTTTAATGGGAAAAAATACCGTTGAAGCACAGCAATGGCTTATAAAATGTTATGCGGGATCAGCTCCCTCTAAAGCAACCATTTGTCTGTGGTATGCCGACTTCAAACGCGGTCGCATGGACACAAAATGATGGGGAACGATCAGGTCGCCCAAATGAAGCAGCTTTGATTATATAAATGTCTAGATGGAGTGTCAAATGCGCACAAGCCTCCCAAAAAATAAGAGTTAACTTCTATCCCCTAAGTACTTACGCGCTGGTTCAGTGACCATCGTGTCGGCTCGGTGTCACTACGTAATTCCCGCGAAAAACAATAAACAAAAACTGTCGAAATAATGGCGACTTGTACTATTAAAGTGTGTCGGTATTATAAAGGACGACTAAAAACTACTACGCACATTACCTATCATTGGTAAATAACCAAAATACAAGTTATATTCTTTTTTCTTTTCATCATAAAAAAATGTCATTCATCACGCCATATTTTTTTTTTTTTTAAAGAATATTAGTAACCGAAATTACTAATATTCCCCCTAACCCCTCCAGCTAAGCTAAATTGCTTGTGTTAGGAGTGGGTTCACGTCGGTAGTGTAATGGCCAGGATTCGAACCCGGGACCTCTCGATCGTAAGGTTGTCTCCTTAACCACTAAGCTACCGTGTTGCCAGTTTTTTTAATTCATGTTTATCGGTTGGGGGAGCCAATCTCCCAATTTTCATTGATTTAGATTAGAACATTATTTACTAACTACGGCAAAGCTAAAGGAGGGTTATGATTTTGACAAGCAAATGTATGTTCATTTGTTCCTTCGTAACTCCTCAACTACTTATTAGAATGTTATTGGACAAATGAGGTAACCATTAGAAACGTCTTTATTGTCCGCTGGTTATAGGCTATATGTGGTGTCATTGAAGCTAATGTGGTGCCTTCTAGTGGCCATAAAGTACTGTGTTAAAAAATAAATTTGAGATAAATATGCCGTGTTTGGTATTTTAAGGCTTAATTAGCTTTAATAGTATTATATCGTAGAATGTGGGTACTTATTTCTTTATTATGTTATCTTGAGTCTTTTGAAGCCTATTTTTCTGCCCCTCAGCTTGGAGATCAGAATTCGGAGATAGGTACTTCCCGTATGCGCGGGAGCAGGGACTGAACCCCGAGCATCGAGAAATCGAGGCCATGCAGTCCCAGCTCCGCCAGGCCATCGTGGTGGAGTGGAAGGAACGACTTGGGCGACCAAGCGCAGGGCACGCCGCAATAGCGGCGGTAAGGCCCATCATGGAGGATTGGCTAGAGAGGCGATACGGAAGCCTCTCGTACCGACTGACGCAGGTGATCTCCGGTAAGGGGTGCTTCGGGGACCACCTGCATCGGATCAGGAAGGAGCCAACGCCTGAGTGTCATCACTGTGACGCGAGCGAGGACTCAGGGCTGCACACGCTGGCGGACTGCCCGGCGTGGGAGGTGCCGAGGCGTGACCTAGTGGCAGCCATCGGGGTGGGAGTCCTCTCGCTCGGCAGCATGATTGCGGCAATGGTGCGGAGCGCGAGCGCGTGGGCCGCCGCCTCCTCCTTCTGCGAGCATGTGATGCTCGCGAAGGAGATGGCGGAGCGCGCCCGGGAGAGGTTCAGAACCCTCCCGGCCCGCCGAGCCCGCAACACGCTCGCCTCGCGTCGCAGGCGACTCAGGCGCCGGAGGGCGCTTAACGACCTCCGTCCTCCATGAGCGCAGGCCTGGGGGTGGCAGGTGAGGCCGCCTGGCACCACAGCAGAAGCAGGCCGGGACGGTGGGGCGACTAGCGCCCCTCCCCCAAACCGGGGCAAGACGGGGACACCGTGGTTCCCAAACCCGAGGGGGCCATCTCGAAACCGGAGATGGCCCAGGGTCAGTCGGGGTGCGAGGGATATGCTCTATGGGCAACCTTACACCCCGGCGTCTGCAGACCCAAGACGGCGTGCGGTTTTAGTCGGTTCGAGCCCGACATAACCGCCCCCGCTGGCCGGCGGGGGGGTATCCGAGGGGATTTCCGCACGAAAAAAAAAAAAAAAAAAAAAAAAAGGTACTTCCCGTATATAAACAAGTTACCTAAACATCTACTACGAGGGTCAAACTGAAAGTTCTTAGAAAATCAAAAACTGATTACATTAGCCAGTTATTAGTTTTATTATATCTTTTCAAAATATTGTCCATTCACGTCAATACACCGCTGCATGCGATGGAACCACTGGGAAAAGCACTTTGCCCACTCGTCCTTAGGGGTCTCTTCAATGGCATCGCGATACGCAGCCACCGCTTCTTCAGCATTCATAAACCGCTTTCCTTTAAGTTTTTCTTTAATTTTTGGAAATAAATAAAAATCACAAGGCGCGAGGTCGGGGCTATACGGCGGGTGACCCAGTAATTCAACGTTTGATGTCGCCAAATAGTCGATCGTTCGCTTGGCGGTGTGCGACGAGGCGTTGTCGTGGTGAAGGAGGATCCTACTGCGAGGTCGTTTCTCTCGAACTTTTTCCAAGACAAGTGGCAAACAATTGGTAGTGTACCATTCTGCAGAAACTGTTTTTTATCCTCTAACACAATTGTTACGAAATGACCTATCCTTCCAAAGAACGAGGCCACCATTTTTTTTCCCACACTTCGATCTCTCTTCACTTTAGTTGGCAACTCCTCGAAAGGAAACACCCACTGAGCAGATTGTCTTTTGGTTTCAGGATCATAACAGTAAATCCAGCTATCGTCACCTGTTAGTATGTCGAACACAGCATTAGAGTCACCTCCGTTAAATCTTTCAATCATTTTACGGCACCAATCCACACGATGGAGTTTTTGAGCCTCAGTCAAATTATGAGGTATCCACCAGGCGCAAAGCTTCCTGACCGCTAAATGTTCGTGGAGGATTTTGTGCACTTGACTCATACCGATGCCTAAGCTTGTCCGAATCTGCTGATAGGTCACTCTTTTGTCAGTCTCTATCATACGCCGCACAACACAGATGTTATTTTCAGTCGTCGCCGTAGAAGGCCGTCCCTCACGTAAATCATCAGTGAGATTAGTGCGACCACGTTTAAACTCATTAAACCAGTTGTAAACAGTCGCACGAGATGGGGCTTCATCGTGAAAGGCCAATCGTAGTCTATCATAACTTTCTTGTTGACTTAAATGACATCGAAAGTCATAAAAAATCATTGCACGAAAATTTTCTCGTGTTAAATTCATGTTAACGTGACACAGACAATTTTCAATTTGCCGCCAAATCGTAAAACAAATGATAAATGAATGAAATATATACTCAGTAATATTGGCAAAGAGTTCTATTTTCAAATTTTAGAATTATTTTTTTATTATATTGTTTATAAGTGGCCAGTTCTAAGAACTTTCAGTTTGACCCTCGTACTATCTTCCAAATGTCTAGTCTAGTTTTTAATTCAAATTATATTATGTACCATTTGAATTCAAGACTTTGGACATTTCAAATACATATTTTCATAAACAAACCGTCAGAACAGCTATCTACCAGTAAAAGTTCCGTCAAAATTGGTCTAGGCGTTTCATAGATTCATCGGAACAATCAGACAGACAAAAACTTTAAAAAATGATATCTTCTTATGTAAACTTTATATTTCAAACAATACTGTGATTTAGGGCTCCTGCTACCCGGTAACGACTGCCATAAATATTAGTATGGTAACCGTAACCGACGGCTTAACGTGCTCTCTGAGGCATGAAAGTACTCAGAGCAATGCAAAGAGCGAGAATCGAACCCGCGGCCCCTACGTACCAGTCGCGTTTAATACTGTGGCGCCACAAAGGCTGTCATAAAAATACGTACATATATTTAAATAGCACTTAATTAATGGAATTATAGCTATGCGATTTTTGGGATACTTTGTAGTAGCTGGTATCATTATTTACGCACACAGAAAAATGAATGCATCGTGTAAAACACCGGCCGCACGCACACATGTTTACATCGGTTGGCTTGTTTTATATCTGTTGGTAGTAGGGCGACGCTCCATCTAGACATTTATATAATCAAAGTGAAGCAGTGACTCAACAAAATATTAACCAAGTCCTCAAAATCGTAATGGAAAATCGGAAGATAAAAGTGCGCGAGATAGCCGAGATAGTGAAGATTTCAGCTGGTAGTGTTTTCACTATTTTACATAAAAATATGGCCATGAAAAAGCTTTTTTACAAGTGGGTGCCGCGTTTGCTTACAACTGATCAAAAGGAACAACGTATCAATGATTCAGAGCGATGTTTGGCGCTGATGAATCGTAATAAAAAGGATTTTTACGTCGGTATGTGACAATGGATGAAACATGGATACACCATTTTACTCCGGAATCCAGTGACTATTACATGTGCTTATTGGAGCGATTGAAGTACGAAATTGCGGATAAACGGCCTCAAATGAACAAAAAGCAAGTGGTGTTTCACCAGGACAACGCGCCTTGTCACAAGTCTGTGAGAACGATGGCCAAAATTAATGAATTGGGCTTTGAATTGCTTCCTCATCCCCCTTATTCGCCAGACTTGACCCCCAGCGATTACTGGCTGTTTGCAGATCTCAAAAAAATGCTCCAGGGTAAGAAATTTGACTCAAATAGTGAAGTTATCACAGCAACGGAAGCTTATTTTGAAGCCAAAGACGAATCGTTCTACACGCATGGGATAGAAAAGATAGAAAAGCGTTGGAGGGACTGTATCGCTCTTGGAGGAGACTACGTTGATGAATAAAAAATAATTTTATAAAAAAAACCTTGTTTTAGTACTTAGTCTCGGGACTTATTGAACCACGTGTTATATGATGTAAGTACATTGCCATGTAAACTGCCAACGAAAATTGGTTTAAGCGAGATCTAGTAAGTAGTTTTTTTAATACGTCATAAATCGTAAACCGCAATTTACCTTTCATTCAATCAACTCAATAATAAAAATTACAAAAAAAAAATATCATGTTACTTGCTGCTACGGAACCCTTAATGGGCGAGTCCGACTCGCACTTGGCCTTTTTAGGGTTCCGTTGCCAAATGGCAAAAAACGGAACCCTTATAGATTCGTCATGTCTGTCTGTCTGTCCGTCCGTATGTCACAGCCACTTTTTTCCGAAACTATAAAAACTATGCTGTTGAAACTTGGTAAGTAGATGTATTCTGTGAACCGCATTAAGATTTTCACACAAAAATAGAAAAAAAGCAATATATTTTGGGGGTTCCCCATACTTAGATCTGAAACTCAAAAAATTTTTTTTCGTCATACCCATACTTGTGTGGTATCTATGGATAGGTCTTCAAAAATGATATTGAAGTTTCTAATATATTTCTTTTCTAAACTAAATAGTTTGCGCGAGAGACACTTCCAAAGTGGTAAAATGTGTGTCCCATGTAACCCCCCCCCCCCCCTCTTGAAACTTCTAAAATAAGAGAATGATAAAACTAAAAAAAATATATGGTGTACATTACCATGCTATCATATCATACTATCACCGAAAATTGCTTTGAACGAGATCTAGTAAGTAGTTTTTTTTTAATACGTCATAATTCGTAAACCGCAATTTACCTTTCATTCAATCAACTCAAATACAATAAACATTATTATGTTACTTGCTGCTACGGAACCCTTCATGGGCAAATCCGACTCGCACTTGGCTGCTTTTTTTTAAAAATGGCAAACCCTTCTCTCCTCTTTTGTAAGTATTGTATAAGCGGCAATATAACGTCTTACACTTGCCTTAAAGTAAATAAGAGAGGCGTTGCCACCCATTTTACAAAAAATGTGGAAAGACTATTAGTTATTCTGAGCCAATGATGTGTTTGGTTAAATCTCGTTTGACAATAATCAAAGTCTCCACCAAACCGGGGCAAGACGGGGACACCGTGGTTCCCAAACCCGAGGGGGCCATCTCGAAAGCGGAGATGGCCCAGGGTCAGTCGGGGTGCGAGGGATATGCTTTATGGGCAACCTTACACCCCGGCGTCTTAAGACCCGAGACGGCGTGCGGTTTTAGTCGGTTCAAGCCCGACATAACCACCCCCGCTGGCCGGCGGCTATCCTAAGGGAAACCGCACGAAAAAAAAAAAACAAAAAAGGTACCGTGTATACCAACTAGCGGTTATTTTAACCTTACAAAAGACCCCTTCAATGTATTTATCTGTATTAGGTGTACTTTCGACTGGTCCCTTTTCATTATTTAGTAATCAACAAGACGAAATGGAAGTCGATGGGGGAAGCCTATGTTCAGCAGTGGACTTCCTACGGCTGATATGATGATGATGATGAAGAAAAGTTGCCATATTATTATTAGCAACGTTTATAATTGATATGTTTGAATGGACACTCTTTCTGATAATTAATTAATCTTTCAATTATATTATGAGTGAAATTATACAAAAACTGAGATGCACAAATAGCATAAACCAATTTGTAGCACAATCGAGTTAATATCTCGAAGTATATTACTTTGACATAATCAAGAAGACAGTAAACTGGTTTGAGGAATTAACATGGCTTCTGTATCAAGAAATTAAAGGTCGCATAGACGATGCGTCGCTAGGCAATTAGATCTTTTTAAGCGTTGCGATACCTTTGTTGCTGGCTATATAATTATTGACTGCAAGTAGCCTGCACGAGAAATAAACCATTAAACCAATAGGACATTAAAGCGCGTCTCACTTTGCCCGCTCGCTACTGTTTAATAACTAGTACTTAGCCACCGCTACGTTTACGATACGCTCAAATTAAGTTCAATTCCGAATAATGTGTGTCAATATTAGCCCTCAGGGTGAGATATTTTTAACTCAAACATACAATTATTCTTTTTACCCAACTGCCAAGAAGGGTTTTCGCGCGTATCTTGTATGCATGTAATATTCTTTATGTCCTCATGTCTTCCAAACTGCTGCATGAATTTATTTAATTAGCATATCATTAGATTCGTCTTGGTAACCCAAGTGTTCTTAGGTAGGTGAAAAAAAACGAATAATATGACTGAGACGCAATAGTTTAAAGTAAAACATTTTATTTTTATTTTGGAGTACTGCAATATGGGTATCAAATTAAAGGGCTTATTACACTTATACAAAGGGATTTCAAAATAGGATATCATAAAGATTTAGATCGGAAAAAGAGAACATCTAGGACGGGACTTGAACCCGCGACCAGTCCCTTACAGGGGGAATGCTCTGACCAACTGAGCCATCTAGACACGTCCCAGATATTCGAAATTCTCCGATACATTAATACGTCTTAAGGCGACGTTAGAGCCATCTTTTTTTTTTTTTTTTTTTTTTTATCGTGCGGAAATCCCTTCGGATACCCCCCGCGTGCCAGCGGGGGCGGTTATGTCGGGCTTGAACCGACTAAAACCGCACGCCGTCTCGGGTCTACAGACGCCGGGGTGTAAGGTTGCCCATAGAGCATATCCGTCGCACCCCGACTGACCCTGGGCCATCTCCGGTTTCGAGATGGCCCCCTCGGGTTTGGGAACCACGGTGTCCCCGTCTTGCCCCGGTTTGGGGGAGGGGCGCTAGTCGCCCCACCGTCCCGGCGCGTTAGAGCCATCTACAGTAATTCTTGCGAGCTACCGAAACAATGAATAACTTTACAGTCATTTTTAAACATTGTTTTTGATGACTCCGCCTAATTAATTCAATTAAATTTTTAAGCATTTTTTATGCTTACTTTTTTCTAAAGATTTAGATCGGAAAAAGAGAACATCTAGGACGGGACTTGAACCCGCGACCAGTCCCTTACAGGGGGAATGCTCTGACCAGCTGAGCCACCTAGTTTCTTGACTACTGTCGAATTAAAAAAAAATTTCTTCATAGGAGGTCTAGATATGACCCCCTGAGTCCGAAATGACCACTGGTCAAATAGTTTATATATATATTTGCCCCGATCGCTTTCAAACTGCGGTCAAAAATTGCTTGGGTGTAAACTTAGTTTAAGTTCGTGAACGGGTGGAATCCGGCCTAAGGGAACGGTAGGGCCTCACTTTTTGTGAAATCAGTTTTTCCTCAAAATTTCACGTTCCATGAAAGATATTCGAACCGTTCTAATTTTATCCCATAGTATACATGAATACCAACAACTTTTAATTATAAACTTATAAGATTAAAACTTTAACTAAAAGTGGAGGGGGGAAAAACCAAAATTTTTCGGGAAAAAAATCATAACTTGTAACCGGTGAACATTCTTGCCGTCGGAAACATTTTTAATCGATAGGCCATTTTTAAGTCTAAAATAAATGTCTGAAAAGTTTTTCGCTAAAAGCTTCACCGTTTTCGAGAAAAAAAAATTCAACATGTTAAAAAATAATATTAATTGCTTCACGAAATCTACCTGTGCGTTCCCCCTGCGGGAACGGTTTTTTTTTTCATGTTATTATTTTTTGCATAATGTTTGTTCGCAAAGTGGACCTCCTGTGTTGCCATTACACAGGAGCACTGCCGCCACAAGTTTACGCATAGATCTCAATTTTATTGCAGTTTTTGCAGGATATTTTTTAAAATTTATTTGCCTAAAAAGATTACATAAACAAAATCTAATATTAATACCTATATACATATTGTATTCACTTTAATTCACTTATTAGTACAAGAATATTTGAGCTGTTTTCATTTTTGTAAGCATATAATTTGTTTCTAATCATAGATGTTTCTTTAAATGTCGCTATAAATCTTTACTGCTATAAATACTTCTACTACTAATACTACTAAAAATCGTGAACCGGTCAAATATAATATTGACTGCAAAAACAGTCAAAAGTACCTTTTTTTGAGTGTAAGTTTGCTCATAGAGCATGTCCCTCGCACCCCGACTAACCCTGGGCCATCTCCGGTTTCGAGATGGCCCCCTCGGGTTTGGGAACCACAGTGTCCCCGTCTTGCCCCGGTTTGGGGGAGGGGCGCTAGTCGCCCCACCGTCCCGGCCTGCATTTGCTGGGGTGACAGGCGGCCTCACCTGCCACCCCCAGGCCTGCGCTCATGGAGGACGGGAGGTCGTTAAGCGACCTCCGGCGCCTGAGTCGCCTGCGACGCGCGGCGAGTTTGTTGCGGGCTCGGCGGGCCGGGAGAGTTCTAAACCTCCTTGGCTCCTTCCCGATCCGATGCAGGTGGTCCCCGAAGTTCCCCTTGCCGGAGATCACCTGCGTCAGTCGGTACGAGAGGCTTCCGTGTCGCCTCTCTAGCCAATCCTCCATGATGGGTCTTACCGCCGCTATTGCGGCGTGCAATGCGCTTGGTCGCCCAAGTCGTTCCTTCCGTTCCACCACGATGGCCTATTTAAAAAAAACTGTTGTTTGTCTGTCTTTCTCTCAGCTAATTTGCGGAGTGACTGCTGAAGCGATTTTGATGAGATTATCACTGGAAGAAGATAGCTGATTTAAAAGGTGCAACTAAGGCTACTTGGAATTTAGAAAAAATAATAAGATATGAGATAACGTGAGTTTTGAATCAATATTAATGCAAGTCCGTCCATGGGAAAGACTGATTTGATATGCCTACTAAGTGCTGGCTCGTTAATTATAATGTATTTAAGCCGTTATTCACGAAGGGAAAAATAATAAATAAATATTCTACGGTATGCTACACAGCGCTCTCTAGACCCAAAGTAAACATAGTTTAACTAATTTGTGTTATGGGTTCCAGAATGCTGATAAACATACTTATATTCTTTTTTTTTGGAAACACATACATATTATACATACAAACACCCAGACCAATGCAAATAGACATATTCATTCATTCAAATATTTGCACTGAGCGAAAATCGAACCCGCGCCTTCTGTCGTAGCAGTCGAATGCACTACCTCTACGCCACAGAGGCCGTCGAATAGAATACATCATTCATATACATATCGTTCAGGGCAGGTGGTGTAGGGTTCTACTTATGTATCGATCATGTTATCTGATTATTATGTGGAATCGATAATGAACTAACGTATTACAAGAGAATATGATAAACTCGCTAATTGCAGGGAAACTAAAAAAACGGGGGAAATACCGGCAAAGCTTCGGTGCTAACGATAACGGTGCGAGAATATTAATTTATAGTAAAAAAAATTGAAGGCAAATTTATAAATGAAGTTCTTCTTTTATCTTATAAAATGAATAAACAAAAATACAGGAGTCATTGATTATCACGAAACACTCAAAGGAAAATGGCAATAAGTATGAAAAACTTGAGTTCCATTACGGGTCGAAATTTATCTCTGAGGTGAGGCAACAATTGATACTGAAGTACGTACACTTACATTAGCAACAAGTACTTTATATCGCCAACGCGTTGTTACAAAGTATGCTTAAAAACCGTTTAATCTCACTTGTACTGTAGATGTCAGGAATAATGGTTTAAGCCCTTCAAGCCTTTTGAAGATATACATTACTTGGGTATCAGTCTGGGGTTCAAAACTATTCTGTCCAAGAATAACCCTACCCCTTGAGTTCCGTAATAGAAAACCGTGTGGTTTTGATTCAATCAATCAATCATTTAGCCTATTGCAGTCCACTGCTGGACTATGTCCAGCAGTGGACTGCAATATATATATATATATATATATATATATATATATATATATATATATATATATATATATATATATATATATATATAATATCCTCTCCCAATGTGCGCATATTGCGGTTTTGATTAATTTTTAGGTGACCTTTTGTCTGATTTAGAACACGTCAATTTGCCTTCGCCTCGCCTGATGGTAAGCTGAAGGTAAAGTCTCAGGAAAGAGGGTCACCATTACATACACGTACCATGTTAACAATGGTGGCACTCAGCTTGACGGCCTCATCAGAAGAGGATTGTCGCCACAGCACCGCCGCGTGACACCCACCGTTCCCACTAGTGCTGCGACCACAATCCCCCTGCCCGGCTATGCACTTACTGACCCCTGAACGCAATCAATCGAAATTGGATTACTATGGAGGGTTTTTCGCAATCGTGCACGGTGGTACCTACCCGGCCGAATTTTGTGACAAATTTGTGTCATCAAATTTCTACCACCAGTGATTTTTCAAACCTTACAATATAATATGGTGATTAGAACAGAGTGGAGTGATTTTTACCACATGGCTCTTTTTCTCACAACTCTGCCTGTTGCATTACGAACCAAGCATTAAACTTAGCGTAAACTCTGGCTATCATAAGTGTCATAATAGTTGTGACGAACATTTTTCGAACTAATACATTTTAAGCAATCACAAAAAGAACCTGAAATGGAATATGCTAAACAGATAAAATAAAACTGTTGCCTTTTACTACAGATTTAGGTCGGAAAAAGCTTTTCCGATCTAAATCTATAGTAAAAGTAAGCATACAAATTGCTTAAAAATTTAATTGAATGTTGCCTTTCATTTAAGTTTTTTAACAACTTATTGCCTTTTTGATTATCTCGAGCATAATATCTTCATCAACCACCTGCCCTTGCCTAATTATTACTGCCATTTCTATACCATCCTTTCAAACGTCAACTCCTCAATTACTCCTTTTCTGGCCTTATCCTCTTTCACGCAATTTTCATGGGCCCATTTTCTTTCCATTTTTCATGAGCCTACTCTCTACCTCTGCTCGTAAACCCTTCTACATTCATATATTGAACATTCCTTGCAATACTATATAGTCTCATTTCTTCTCGTACTATATCCATACCTTGACCGCTCGGGTAGTGTAATTGAATATCCTACTAATATTATAAACTAGATGTGGCCCGCGACTTCGCCCGCGTTATGTTCGGAAAAGATCAAGGTATGTTTACTTTTCCAGTCTCGATCCCCAAATGTTTTAAGTTGTGTCATTGTTATATTTTCAATTTTTTAAGTAATAACGTAAAAGCATTTTTAAGGTGACTGACTCGTGGAGTTAAACTACCGAAGCTAGAACTGCGAATTTATGATGTGAAAATTAGTTAAGATGTTTGTTACTTAATCACGCTCAAACGGTCGAACGAATCTAGCTAATATTTGGTATAAGTATTACAGTCAGAAATAAAACAGGTTACTTTTTATCCTTTGAATAAGTTCCCATGGGTTGAGGGAACAGAATCAGAATTGAATGCAGGCGGAGCCATGGGTAACAGGTAATACACCATAGAACAAAAATTATGTTGCTATACAGCAGGTGGTACCGGTAACCTTGCGTGGACAAAACCAGGGCCACTGAATGAAAGTGTGTACCAACGCTGGCTGACAGCCGGAACACGCGTAGGTGCCGGAGGCTGATAAGCGGACGTACTAAACACGTGCCGTAAACTTAGTAGCCATAAACTACCTACTGGGTTGAAAGAAGCGGGTTGCAATTATAAGCTGCCTTCAATACGCAGCGGTAACAAGTGCGACTGCTATGTGTGAGACTCCCAGTTCGATTCCCAAGTAATCATTTTCATCATCATTATTCGAGCGTCAATTCCGGTTTCATCGAAGGCTTGCACTTCGGAGCCCGGTTTCTGCTCTACTCCTTTCCATGGTTTCGTTTATGTCAGTTACCTTAAATGCTGGGAATGTAAGCAAATGTGGTTAGCTTGGGCCTAGTAAGTAGCCCTTTGAAGTAGCTGAACACTAACTAATTTACAAACGATCTTTACATTTAAATAAAGCAATAGACTAATACTGATGGCGAATTTACCTCATACTGGGTAGGTATATGGAGTTCGATTCTTTGAGTTTGATACCTAGGTCGAGCAATGTTATTGGAATTATTTTGTTCAGGAAGTTTTCAATAGCACCTCGGTGTCTGGATACTTTGTAGATGCACAGACGTCACTAGTGTATATACGATACAAATACCTACCAAAGGGTAAACTATTCCCGGTGCTTGCAACACGACAAGTGGTCCTCCTACCTTCATTCTTACTGACCTCTCTGTTATGAGCTCTACCTTAATGATATAATAAATAAATGGAAGGAAATGGTGAGTGGAATTCCACTCACCAATTTATGTATTTTCCCAATTTATTAAATTATTATTTCTGTCTCTGTCTGTACCATACCAGGAGTAAATAAATTTGGTACAAGACCTGCCGATACCTTTTTTTTTCGTGCGGAAATCCCTTTGGATACCCCGCCGGCCAGTGGGGGCGGTTATGTCGGGCTTGAACCAACTAAAACCGCACGCCGTCTCGGGTCTACAGACGCCGGGGTGTAAGGTTGCCCAGAGAGCATATCCCTCGCACCCCGACTGACCCTGGGCCATCTCCGGTTTCGAGATGGCCCCCTCGGGTTTGGAAACCACGGTCTCCCCGTCTTGCCCCGGTTTGGGGGAGGGGCGCTAGTCGCCCCACCCTGCTTCTGCTGGGGTGAAATGCGGTCTCACCTGCCACCCCCAGGCCTGCGCTCATGGAGGACGGAGGTCGTTAAGCGGGGACGGAGGTCGTTAAGCGGACCTGTCGATACCTATCGATAGATCCTAAAGAACAATGCACCTCGTCGGAATCTTCTCGGCAAGTCTACTTAACCGTATATCAATTGATGACACTTTTACTAGAGTGCGGTGACAGACAGACAAACATACAACAGTATCGACGGTAGCACAGTCAGCCATAAAAAAATTGGTTTCGTTCGGTTTTTATAGTATTTATTAAGGTTAGAAAAAAGAGCTGTTTTCAGATTAGTTAATACCAAAATTAAGACGAGCATAGGATATTACAGAATAAGTACAACTATATGGTAACACTTGAAAATGCTATTACCTAATCTGTGGTAATGTAGTATGTTTAATGAAATGCATAGGAGTTTATATTACTAGGGCAAGGACCTTATTAAACTACCACGCGTCTGTCATAGAATAATTAATATTTCATCGATTACATCATATTTTAGATCCAGCTGTATTGATTGGATATTGAAGTTGATAAACAATGAATGAACTATAAAAAATATGAAGTTTCATAATTATTACATATTACATAGTTAAAAATAAACGAAACCGATATTTCATGGTCACATAGGACCATGCTTTTTACGGCACAACAGATCATCTCTGCTTAGCTCGACGGAGGAAGGATCACACTCTCACTGTAAGGTCGCTAAAATAACTGATCACAACCTACCGAGAAACCACCGAGTGTAATCTAGGAACTCAGGCTCCTCGGACCAATCTCGTCTAACGCCAATGGATCTTATGTCGGGGACATTGTGTGGTAGTATTCGGTTAGACACAGCACGGTGGATGGGTTGGTACCGTCTCTACATGACCCTCAGTGAGAATTTCACACAAAAAATATAACTAATATTTAATTTAAAAGCAACGACTTATAAATTAATTAAGTATAAGCTCATTATTATAGCAAATGTTTCATGACGAAACAAGCGCTGATTGATAGCCATGAATTGCGCTTCCTTATAACCTATTCGTAAAGGCTAAGGTTCACCCGGTTTATATGAATAGAATCTTCTTTTTTAAGACTTCACAGACTGGCTACGCATAATGTTAGGAAATAACGAAACGAAAATATAATTAAGATTAGTCAATCTCAATTCAGAATGTTGCCAGTTGGTTACGTTATTTTAATACCAATTCTAGAAGTCTAGTTTCACTCTCATAAAAGTCATAATCAAATGAATATCTTTTTAGGTAGATTTCGATGAAATCGATCTACCTATTGGTTTCTTGACTACTGTCGAATTTAAAAAAAAATTCAGGAGGTCTAGTTCTAGAGGTCCCCTGAGTCCGAAATGACCACTAGTCAAAAAGTTTATATTTATATATATATGTATGTATGGTTCCACTTCCCAAAATTTGCGGCACTCTCACGGTCGCATTTTTGCCCCGATCGCTTTCAAACTGCGGTCAAAAATTGCTTGGGTGTAAACTTAGTTTAAGTTCGTGAATGGGTGGAATCCGGCCTAAGGGGACGGTAGGGCCTCACTTTTTGTGAAATCAGTTTTTCCTCAAAATTTCACGTTCCATGAAAGATATTCGAACCGTTCTAATTTTATCCTATAGTATACATGAATACCAACAACTTTTAATTATAAACCTATAAGATTAAAACGTTAACTAAAAGAGGAGGGGGGGAAAACCGAAATTTTTCGGGGAAATAATCATAACTTCTAACCGGAAAACTTCTTGCCGTCGGAAACATTTTTAATTAATAGGCCATTTTTAAGTAAAAAATAAATGTCTTAAAAGTTTTTCGCTAAAAGTTACCGTTTTCGAGAAAAAAAAATTAAACTGTTTAAAGTCCGTAGTTCTCTATATAAAATAGTATTAATTGCTTCACGAAATCTACCGGGAAACATACCGGGGGCTAAAAGTTACCTTTTTCGAGAAAAAAAAATTAAACTGTTTAAAGTCCGTAGTTCTCTATATAAAATAATATTAATTGCTTCACGAAATCTACCGGGGAACGGATTTTTTTTAACCGACGTCAAAAGGAGATTCACTCTTTGACCTGTATGTTTGTATTTCTTTTTTTTTTAATATATATTCGTTCCGTCAATTGACTGCACCCCGCTGAATGGTGAGAAGCTAGGGTGAAGTCCAGAAGATATGGGCCTCCATCCCAGATTCTGACGATCCTAAAATGGTAGCCTACCTTGAAAAGATGCTTTTTCACGCCTCGCTTGAAGGACCCGAGATTGTAAGAAGAAGGAAACACGTGCGCGGGCAGAGCATTCCAGCTCTTTATCGTACGACAAAGAAAGGAAGAACGGAACCACTGAGTTCGGGACTGTATGGTTTCCACCGTGTGCGGATGGCATCGCAGTCCAGCACGTGTTGTTCTGAATCGAAATGGAGAAGGTGGGATTAGTTGAAAGAGCTCCTCAGAACACTCGCCATGGTAGAGGCGGTAAAATACAGCCAGAGAGGCAATGTCTCTACGCAGCTGCAGAGGTTCAAAGCTATTAGTAATCTCAGGATCTCCCAATGATACGGATGGCACGCCGCTGCAATCTGTCGAGAGCGTCTAATAAGTACTGTGCGGAGCCATCCCAGAGATGTGTCTTGTACAAAAGACACCGCTGCTCTGGCGTGAAATACCGTCTCACCCTGTTCAGAAATCCGAGTCTTCGTGGAGCTCTTTTGATGACGCTCTCGATATAGTTTTTATTGTTCAGTTTGCAGCGAACGTCCATTCCGAGCATGTTAATGTGGTCCTGTAGTGGTAGCGGTGTGTTCTGAAGAGTTGGGAGAGGAAGGAAGGAGGATACCTTAGCTGTTAACGCGCACGCTTGTGTTTTCTTGGCATTGAACTCGACCAAGTTCTCTCAAGTATGTATGTTTGTGCGCGATTTTCTTGCGCTTGGGTGACCAATTTTGATGCGGTTTTCAGAATAGTATTTGTTACACTTTGGAGAAGGTTTAGTACATAACCCAGTTAAAAAAAAAATATGTTCGTGATTAGTTATCTCGAGTTCGGTTGAACCGATTTCAGTGCGGTTTTCATCAAAACGTATTTGTTAAATTCTGGAGGTTTTGGTATACTTAACCGAGTTAAAAAAATAAGGTATGTTCGTGATTAGTTATCTCGATTTCAGAAAAGTATGTGTTCATTCTGGAGATATAAGTATACAAAAAATGGATACCCCGTGTCGTCGTTTGCATGAATCCGTTATTAAGAGATATATTAGTTCAACTTGACCTATTTTACCACGTTTTTCTTACTTTCACTTCGTGTCTCTGTTTCTTTCCCTCTGAAGCCAAAAATTGACACTTAATTTTCGACCACCTTACATTTTCATATTTAATCATCAGAAATAGTCAGTAGTTAATAACAAAAAAAAAAACTTTTTAAAAACCACGTTTTTAACATTAAGAAATGTGGGGCGGTTTAATAATCTGTCATCGTATGGTCTTCTAGTTTTAAAACAACTTCAAAAACGAGGAGGTGCTATGTTCGTCTGTATCTATTTTTGAGCTGAGCGAAGCGAAGCTCTTATACGTGGCTAAGCCGTTTGGTCGAGACTGTACTCCTCCGGAACCACAATACCGATCTTGACCAAATTTGCCATGGTGATAGTGTAGACACCGCTGAGTGTTTAGAGAGGTCAACTGTTCAAATACAATGTACCATTGAGGAATAATCATCGAAAAACAGTTTCACGAGCGCGCGGCCTTAGCTATGCGCGCGACCGTTGTAAGATGCCTTATTTTTCAAGTAAGAGTCCTGCTCGCTCAGCTCAATTTATTTCAGTCGCACCCTGCACTGAATTCCTAGTTTATACTCGTATGTGTCTATCTATATTTCCGTCGTTTATGAACTGATTTTAAAATATCTTTTTGATTTTATTAGTATAGGTCCTAGAACTCCGAAGCTGCAGCAAGAAACTCCTCAAAATCAAAAAGAAAATGTGAAATTATTGAGGTATGAGGTCAAATATTTTTTATTTGGAATACATATTTGAAACAATAATTGATAATATAATAAATTGAAATAATTGACCTTCAAGAATTGTAAGCAACTGTTTACACACAAATACAAGTAAAGAAATTGAATGCAATTATTGAATGCAAATGCAAAAAAAAATTCAAAAAATAAAACAATAAAAATATGCAACGCAAATACGTATTTACGTTGGCAAATTTTTATTCAAGTATTGAACTTATAGAAATAGAGTTGTTTATTTTTAAATAAGTGTTAAAATTCTATTCTGGTGATTTAATAAAGGCTTTAACATTAATGGCAGTATACTGAAAATGTAAATTAAAAAATTATGATGCACGTAATACTGCATTTGCGCAGAGAATTTGGAAATGAAGGTTTCGGACCTAAGGAAATAATATACAAAATGAGAATTCTAAAGACGCAGTATCATGGGACAAAGAAAAAGATAAAAGATTCTATGGGTTACGGCACTATGTTTGCAAATGAAGAGATAATAAAGTTAAATACAATGATTGCATAAGAAATTACTGTATGTGTTGTTTATACCAAGAACAGTCTTGCATGAAAAATTGCCTAGTAGAGCAGGTAGAGTAGAATGTGATATGTTATTTAGACGATGCAAGTCATTTAAAGCTTCAATTTTATCGTATGGAACAGGCAAGAAACTTGTATCGTGTAAATGGGCTTTAACTTTTTTTATTAAAGTCTAGATTTAATCCGAAGGCACATAGAACAAAATTTCGAAATTTAAATGAAATAGTTTTAGAGATAGTTTAGTTTACTGAGATGACCAACAGAATTAACGCCATTGTGTGAAATAGATTTGTTTTAAGATGTTCCCTCACAGCAAGCATTAACATTGATGTGGTGATGGGTAGTTTAGTGGATAATGCATAGTGAAGTGAAGTGGAGAGTGGAGTGAAGAGTAGAGTGGAGTGGAAAGTTAAGTGGAGTGGAGAGTGGATAGTGAAGTAGAGTGGAGTCGCTAGTGGAGTGAAGTAGAAAAAGGAGAGTAAAGTAGAGTGGAAATTGACGTCATGTTCGAACATACACCTATTATACCTCGATAATTTCACAATACCTATTTGATTTCGAGGAGTTTTCTGCAGTATCTTCCGAGTTCTAGGTCCAATACTAATATAATTTATTTGGGACCAACTTGGAGTTAAACCAAACTCATTTCAAAAATATATTTTTGTAAATCGAATCATAAACAACGGAAATATCGATGGACGCATATTAAAAAACATAGATAAAGACGAACATGAACAACTCCTCCTTCTTGAAGTCGGTTGAATGTCGATGAAATTAATTACATTTTAAAACATTAGAGAGGTTATTTGTAGAAAAAATCAGCTGGCTACGTACCTATCAATCAATCAGTCTTTTGCAGTTCACTGCTATACATACCAGCCTTTCGCCACAAAATATATACACACGGAAGGCCGACCTTGATTTTAGTTATCTTAGAGCTCCCTGACTTATATCACTAGAAGTAAAGTAACACTATACCAGCGCTATAGTTACCTATAATTTATATATTGGTCAAAATGCAAATAATTTACATTATATTATTTTATTTTTATATTATTATATATTATTTTTATATTATTTACATTACATATCGTATAAGGAGTAACTAAAATCTAGATGTACCCGATGTAGAACATTATTGTCAACCTCATAAGAGTAAATAATCAAGTATTCGTGAGATAGGAAATGTATTAATTACATATTTTTGGCAGTCTTTGTTAAAAACATTGGTCGTGTGTTTGAACCGAAACAAGACAAAGCTGTAATATGTAGTTAGTTAATCAAGTTTCATGTAGCGATTACAATCAACTTCATTACATGACCTCAAATTTAATTAACATTATTCAATGGTTGGTGAGTAAACGGAACTCATAGTTTATGTATCTTGTTTCATAGAGTAATCTGTACTAACAAATAAATAGAATTGAATTTGTTTGTAATATTAAAATAACAGGTTTTGGTTAAATGCATATGTGTGTATGTACAATAAATATAACAAAAAAGCAATATAGGAGTATACATATAGAAAGGAAAATGTAAGTATTAAATGGAAAAAATTGAAAGTGAAACAACTCACGGTGAAAACCTGAACGCCAGAACTGAAAACTGGCTGTGATTGAGAATTCTATCCTTTAACTCTTCACGACGAATAGTTCGATACTTGGAAACTACCCACCATGGCGAAGGTGTCATATAACACAATTCCTATCGCCTTCTTTTTCGAAATCGTAATCAGAACTAAAACACTAATTTAAAAAAATGTGGCTTACATCTGATTAAAAAATCATAGACCTTGTCGGCTTCCCATTTGAAAATGTTTAGCATTCGCTAATGCTACATATCTATCTTAGTCAAAAGTCGATTGGAGAAATCGAATGCACTAGTAGAAATTAAATCATATAAAGCTTAATTGCCATACCTATTTATTACACCAAGACCGAAACCTCATCAATAAAAATTCAAGACATGGGCCATAAAAGTCCCATTAGTACCGGTTGCCTGCTACTACTGCTCTTAACAGTCACTAATTCAAAATACATTCGGGTATAAAGAATTATATTATTACCAATTAATTACAATAAAGTCGTTTTAACAACTCTATTGACATAAAATTATTATGACATTGTATTTGATTCAAATGTTAAGGCAATTAGTATACTAACTTTTGCTATTAGAAAAAAAAGGAAGAAAAAGTCAACATTTAGGACGGGACTTATGACCATTCTAGGGGGTTAGTGGGGCCATCTCGAAACCGGAGATGGCCCAGGGTCAGTCGGGGTGCGAGGGATATGCTCTATGGGCAACCTTACATCCCGGCGTTTTAAGACACGAGACGGCGTGCGGTTTTAGTCGGTTCAAGCCCGACATAACCGGCCCCGCTAGCCGGCGGGGGGTATCCGAAGGGATTTCCGCACGAAGAAAAAAAACTGAAACGGGGTAGACTAACCAATTTAGCTACCTACACCAGTTCTGAATAAGAATTTTGCTAAATTCCTGGATTAGAAGAATTCTGCTAAGAATTCTCGTAAGATGGTTCCAAGGTGTATGTAAAATGTAGACGAAAATTTCGGGTGTACAGGACTGGTCCAGGTTATCCGAAGGGATTTCCGCACGAGAAAAAAAAACAAATAAAAGGACTGGTCCAGGTAGCTCAGTCGATCAGTGTTTTTAATCATTGCAACTGTGTATGTAGTACATTTATTATGATACTATTTGCTGCCCGCGGAAACGCTTCATCGCGGAAAACGGTTATTTTCCGAAATAAAAAGAATCGGGTTTTTTAAAATTCTTTAGCGGAAAAGGTAACAGACAGATAATAAGACTTTCGCATTTATAATATTACTAGGTATGGATGTTAAATAAATAATTTAGTTAATGTATATCTATCTAGATTATACAGCACACAATCTATTTCCTTAGGGAGAGAGAAAATATTCATAGCTTTATTGTGAAGGTCTTTCAGAAACACAGATTTACGATGTCCCGTTAATTAATGTAACGTGTTGTTACAAAGCCGGACAGATACAAACGTCGGGACAAGAACTAAGTGGTCCTGCAACAAAACTCCTTTTAGTCCGACGACAGGGGTCAGTGCGGCTGTAAATAGCGCCAGCAGATGCTCCGGACAGCCGATTAATAAGGCAGGGACTCCGCCCCGGGCTGCGGTGGCGACTTAACAGCGCCAATTTAACAACCACCGTAGATAAGCCGCTTACCCGGATCTCGGAGAGAAACATAGTCTGTATAGATAATGTAAGGATGCTAATTTAGAAGTTGATAAATGCTAAAATGTTATAGGTATATTGCCTATGTAGAATTTCTGTTTTATTTGGAATTAGAACATTAAAAAAGCAAACATTTTTAATAGGTTCTAACTAGCCCTTAAAATAGACAAAAGTGTCCTTTAAGGTAAACACCGTATCTACTTTATAGTCACATCATAACTTAAATTAATGATGTTAAATTATTAAAAAAGCCGTTCAGGTGTATGTGTTAACATAACAATTAGATTCAGTAACACGTGTCCATCGGACCAAAAAAAGTAAAGTTAGATTTTCATAAATTGTGTTCTTGTATTATACCTTTATTGATTGACTGCAAGAAACTCAATTAGCACACATAAATATTTGTACTAATTTCAATTCATGCAAAAACATGAAGGTTTACCGCCGACAGACTCAGTAGAAAATAAAAAATTGACAGCTAGCATCGAATCTTTGTGACCATATTTGGCCCGATCTCGAACCAAATATCGCGTCACGTTCATTATCAGCTGTTACAAGTACCAGTTAGTCAATAGATCATACGCGATGCGACCATGTAAGGCCGCACGAGACATATTATGATGATGTCATGCGCTTAGCTTTAGATTAAGGCCCGTAACGACGACGGCCGTTCAACTAGAACTACTTAGCCGTGTGAAAAAACACCTATTAGTTTTTCCGCACACTTTGGACAGTTTGGATTTCGACTTTAAAACTAACTACAGTTTCTCTTAGAGCCAATTTTGCAATATTGTAAGTTTATGTTGTTAACATAAGCAAGTATATTGTATTTCAATGAGCTAGTTAAACATCTCGATACTTAAAGTGCTATTTATCTCTTGATCGGGGTAATTGCATAGGCATTTTATTATTAGATAGCCTGTATAATCTTCGAAGTTGTTACAGGTGTATCGCACTCACATGCTGCCAGTTATTCTTTAACCTCACGAAATAGGGAGTAGCATGTTGACGTCTCTCAAGCACGTTTCTAGACTAGGTGCTGCTACTGAGAATACTTTAACACTACTTACCCGACAAAAAACGCACCTAAGAGGTCACAATTAACATGCAGCAGGACAAACCTATAATAACTCATGGTATAACATGGTACCATACATTATTCTGTCTAAATTCCGTTCAGTAAATGGTGACGTTGTACGTTAGTTGATGATACATCAACTATCACAAAATATTCGGCATGGAGGAAATCTCAGTCGCGTGCACATTCCTACACTTAGGTACATAATTACACGCCTAAACAAAATCAGAGCCATGATGAACAGACGAAAATTGTGATCACCACGCGATGTACGCGTAGGACGATAATAAGATAAATAATGGCGGATACGGATAGAGCTACACAGTATAATTTCTTTCGTACTCTCGTATAAGCTGTTGTATTTACCGTTATAAGCAACATTACTGCAATACAGACATAATTTCAATAAAAAAATAACTCTCCAAAAATCCTATTCATAGCTTGTTGAGTTCGAAGGTTAAGCTTATGACGTTAAGAAGAATTTATGTTAAATTGTATAAAGATATCTTAATTGTGATAAATCATCTTCGTGGACGTTAATTACACGTCTAGGTTAGCTAACACAGAGTCACAGTTGGGTATAGCCATATAAACCATGTCCAAGTTAGCAAACCTGCGGGATAATGTATTAAATCATAGACTAAGCAATCAGACAATGAATGTTATAGGTGGGTGTAGTTTGGATTACTAAATTACATATCGGTCTTCTAAATCTCGCTAGGTGGGAATGACGAGTCGTTTGCGGCACTATTTCACCACAGCTGTGCGAAGCATGGAACAATCGATGTCTTGGGTGTCATTTGAGACTGCATAAAAAAAACGCAACATGTGTACATGTGGCGACCGTAATGGAGCAAGCACGTGCAGTGGACAGTCTGTGACGCTTCCATTTTGTTAATGACAACAAAACGAAATTACTAGAAGATATTTCGAAGAAGCGTTAATGCAAAAACGTTAAAGGCGTTGTGTAGTAAATGTTTCGGAACTCGAGTTAAGCATAATTAGTATTACTCGGCACCCTGAGCGTCCAAATCAAGATTTATCAAGTGAGGCGAAGGCGGGAGATAATGTGACGGTCGCTGAGCGGGCCTGACTATTCAGCGGAGTCAATGGCGTGTGACCGACCGACATCGGCGGCTCTAGAGAAGTCGCCGGGCGCTGGCCGCTGGGTGACGCTGACATTCTTTGCCCACGTCTTGTTCCATTTTGTTATTTTTTTTTTATAAAAGACCATTCAGTTGTCGAGCACGTAGTATCGCTAGGTACTAACGATTAGAAAACTTCAAACGAATTGATCACGATACAGCAAAACTAAACAGGAGTATTGATTTGATTGAATTTTACTTCTCAAAAAGTGAAACGGGAGTAAATAATTGCTAGCATCATCAATTTCCACCTAATGGAGCGATAAACCTGTCTCAGGCGTCGTTGATCCATGAAGCTGAGCATAAAATAAAGGCTGCACTCATTGACGCGCGTCGACGACGATCGATGGGGTAATCTCGCGGTCATCCCATCCCGGCTTTGTCTGTGCATCGGGAGCGGCATAAAATTATCTGGGCATTAGCGGGCTGGGGAGCGAGCGGGGTGTCCGGGGACCATTTGTCATCGGCGGTGTGTCGGGGGCCGCGGTGGGAGGGGGCGGGAAGAAAGTGGCGGCGACTCGGGGCGGCTGCAGACGCGACCACAAAAACAAGACTCGGAGAGCAGGGGCGGGCCTCGCAGCCACCGCGCGCTGCCACTGCCACCCGCAAGGATGTGCGCGCTACTTTATGTCACGGCCGTGTTATTTACTACATCATGTTTGTACACTTACTTTACATTGTAGCAATATTGAACTTTAATATAATATAGTCATAAAACATCCTGGGATAAGCGGATCTGTTTTTGTTAATTAAAATAGTAACAGAATGTAATTACGCGTGCGTCATATATTTGTAAGATTACATAAGTATTTATTTACCCTTCATGTTTAAACTTATGGGCGTCCAATTAAAGCTATATGGAAACATAAAGTAAGAAGCGTTAACGAATTTATTGTCCTCGACAATTGCTATTAAGCTTTATTACGTAGGTAGAGTTATATTAACACCTACATTTCGCCAGCTATTTTTTGGTCTGAAGTAACAGAGTATACTAGGAACAGTGGACGAGCCAACCGAACGCTTTTCTGACAATTTTTCTGAACAATTACAAAAACACTCTCATCTCTCTTTACAAGTTGCACTCGCCACCGCTGCACTAATCTATTAATTAAGTTTTTATGTGCACTAGCAAAACGCGAGAATTAGACTACCTAGTTGCCCATGGTTAAAATGATTTTTAATTGTTTTTAATAAGTTCGGATAAAAAAATATAGCGGTAAAATTATGTACCTTGTACCTTGTAATTATACCGCGGTAGCCTAGTGGAATGGGTAAAGGACTGCTGAGACGAGGTCTCGGGTTCGATCCCAGGTATTACCATGGCACACACCAATGACTTTTCGATGCTTTTCGAAGTTATGTGTGTATTTATCGCAGGTTTATAAGTGCCCGGTTAATGGCAATAGGCTCGCCACCTATTACATTGGGACCTAAAACATAAACTGGCGAAACGTGGGTGCTAGCACCTCTGCCTACCCCTTCGGGGATATAGGCGTGAGTTTATGTTATGTTATGTTATGTTATGTAAAATTATGTCCGTTTGAATTTTTACAAATTTTCAAATTTCGATGTTCGTGTCCTGGCCAATCAGACTACTGACGTGAACCCACTCCTAACACAAGCATTTTAGCTTAGCTGGAGAGGTTAGGGGGGAATACTAGTAATTTCGGTTACTAAAATTCTTTTTAACCCGGCGCCATCCACGTTGGATCATAATGACCCGAACAATTTTTGATAGCGGATATGTAAAAATAAGATAAGGAAATATATTGATTCTTGTTCTAGCTAGAGATAACACTAAGTTTTATTAGCATTGCAGTGCATCGTATTCATTATACGCTAATAACGAGATCTAGACGTCTGCAAACTTTAAAATGGTAAATTTTACTCAACGTGGCATTCAATGTAACAATTTCGTGTCATTATAGTTTGACGTATGTTTTTAACTATTTGTTTATTTTCGGGTTATTATTATAAATCGTGAGGGCAAAGAACGACATCTCATACTTGCAATGTTAGAGGAGGTTGGTTCTGACGATGGCGAAAGTGAGAAAGAGATGAAGAGGAAGTTGATGACGTAAGTCAGTGCTCAGATCAAACTCAAATTAAAAAGGAAGCGTCTCTGATGGCGGTTATTATAATGACGTACCGCTATCTCAGCTTGTGCGTTTTGATTTTCTATCATCAACATCATCTATATTGGACTGCCCGGAGTCTCCTGTATACAACAGTGCGCATTTAGTGAATTCAGCGGTGAAACTCCTAAGAAACCACCAGCCAAAATTCTTATATTCTACTACTGTATTATACTGTAAACAATATAGTCTCTTTCATAAAACTCAGGTGTGTATGAAGTTTTTAAGTTATGTATTAAGTTTTTAGTGTAACAATTTTCCACCTGAACAATCCCAGGTGAATGAATAAATAAAAAATAGAACGGTATGACGTCACGCCTTTTCATTTCATACAAGTTTCCATTCCACTCATCCGTTCTGAAATTTAATAAAAAGAAACTGATTTGACTTGACAAACCCTATTCTTAGGAATATAATGATAATGATAGTGAATTTCAAATTATGAAACCATGAAAGACCGTACTCATTAATAATCACATACTACCTACTCAAAAAGTTGTCGAGTCCACGCGATATGACCGGCTGTTCCAAAATTGCGATCGGTCGAAAAATCTCGCAGTCATAAAAGGGTCAAGCGGCTGCGTCACGTCGGCTCAGCGAAGGAGGCGCAAAAACACCAAGAGTACAAACTATATTGGATATTAGAACAGAAGGCGCGTGCCGACCGTTTTTGTCGGCAACCAGGGAACCCTTGGACATCGCTTATTTAATTTACTAAATACCACGCCTCGCACAAATTAAAATCTACACAAATCGCAGGATTTCATCAAATAGAAAATGTTGTAATAAAAAAATGATTTATGCCTTTTGCTTTCATAATTTCTTTCAATTTTCGATATTTAATATTTATTGTATACCAACAGAATAACATTATCATGGGCTCCAAAACGTATACCTATACGCGCCAGAAAAAATATACATATGGAAATTTCGTTTTGGAGAACAATAGATTTGGAACTAAGAGGAGTGATACAAAAAAAAAACTAACAAACATTTTCATTTCATTCGATAAGAATCTAAAGAAAAAAATATAAATACCTTTTTTTTTTTCGTGCGGAAATCCCCTCGGATAGAACTAATAATTTCACGCTTATTTTGTAAGTGGAAATCCTAAACTTGCAATCAAGACTTAATATTATTAATACTAGCTATAAAATCTTGAACTATAGTCAATTCTTAACTATTGCATCCTTTATCCTGGTCAGTCTTATGATACTTTTACACAAGACGTAAAAAACATACCACCACCCAACTGGAAGACTGGTACTATGAACAACACAACAGCTTCTACCAGCAGAGCAGAAGATAGATTAGAAATCGGTAAAGAAAGGAGATAGGATGTCTAGTAATCTAACAAAAAGTTCGAAATGTAGTATTCTGTTGATAGAAAGTAGAAGGGTGGTACTGTCCCATTCGAGCAGGCCTATTATTCCGTATTCGTGCAGAGATTGCCCCACGACTTAAAAATAATAAGTAAGCAGACCCCGGGTTCCGAGATGAAGTCCCCAACACTAAGATGATGATCTCACTTAAACAAAACATTAAAATAATTTTGTTCTCTGAGGATAAGAAAAATACATCAATTTGATTATTCCCTGATCTCATGCAGTTAAAACTAGCTCGATGTGCTTCCACAAATCAGTCATAGTCACATTAAGATTTAACACCAGTAAGATTTTTTCTTCTTTACCGTAAAAGGTAAAGGGTAAAGTTACCTAAATAAGCCTATAGTAGGTGGTTATAAAAGATTTAAGCGCCTACGATTCACGTAGCAACAGCGGTACGGCGCGGCATTATGCTGTACCGTTGTCTGTCCCTTCAGGGCAATATATTATAAACATTAGAACTGTTTAAATGTGGGACTCGATATTTCGTCTCACTTTCAAATTCTCGCTTGTATTACCTCTCACCTGAATACCAGCCGATTTTTAAACTCGTAATAATAAGCGCATTATTACGAAACAATATTAACAATGTACTTAGAAAAAAAAAAGTATCCGTTCGGTTGAACTTTGCACAAATTTTAAGAGAATATAATGAACTCATTACGTAACGAATCAATTTGTCCGTAATGGTTAGACACTGCCATATTTGTTAGTTACAGCTTGTAGATAAATCATTATTGTGTTGATAAATGCAATGATGAAAATTAACTATTTCAAACTTACTAAGACTCATAGGAGCTTTTCGTGTTAAACACCCGGATTTAGGTGCATTTGAATCTAATTTAAGTGTATAAATACTACGTCTTTAACAAAATATGGACTCATTATATGGTTTTGAAATTTTGAAATTATTAAATATCAAAGAAAACGATACATTAAAGGAATAAAGCGCCCGCCCCACGTTTGTTAGTGTTGGTCGGAAGGAAAACGCGGTTATTAAAAAGTATTTTTTTTTAAATTTATTGCTGATCATTAAATATGAAAATGTAAGATGGCATTAGATAAAAAAAAATACACTACATAAAAAAATTCAGAGCTTTAGGGTGATCAGAAGTGGTCGAAAATTAAGTATCAATTTTTGGCTTCAGAGGGAAAGAAACACAGAAACACAGACACGAAGTGAAACTAAGAAAAACGTGGAAAAAAAAATTAAAATAATCTCAACAAATCTAATAGTTACATAATTATTATATTCGCGGTTTTAATACACTTTAATTTGGTTTTTTAATGCTTATTATGCTTAAAAAAATTCAGAGCTTTAGGGTGATCAGAAGTGGTCGAAAATTAAGTATCAATTTTTGGCTTCAGAGGGAAAGAAACACAGAAACACAGACACGAAGTGAAACTAAGAAAAACGTGGAAAAAAAAATTAAAATAATCTCAACAAATCTAATAGTTACATAATTATTATATTCGCGGTTTTAATACACTTCGATTTGATTTTTTAATGCTATCTACACCATGGCACTGCATCAGGCAAACTATTATAAGTTTTTTTTATTAGGAAATTCACGCAGTTCATTTCCTATAACCGCGCACATTCTTCCGCGAATTCACCCCTATTACGGAAGATAATTATATAACCAGCGATATTTTTTTTTTATACCACTAAGGTGGCAGACAAGCACACGGCCCACCTGATGGGAAGCGGTTACCGCGGCCTATGGACGTGTGCAACTTCTTCAAGGATGTATAGAATGTGTGACTGTATGAAAGAAATACTTCACAGCTAATCAATAAAACATTAATACCTATGAAGCTGTAGAGTTAGCGAGCAAAAGCGCCAGAATACGAAGCCACACTAATGTGTTTCTGCCTTTACGTATATGGCACATAGAATCATTAGCAGCACTCGGTCGTTTGTTAGAGCCATTCGCGGTCCAGAGACGAGTTTTTGTCACTACGCCAAATTGCATCCGCACAATACGTGTTGTCAGTAAATTGATTTCGAATTAATTGCGCTAAGAACACACGGGTGTTACTTGTACAACGATAACCACGATGAAAAGGACTTTTTTTATTCAACTATAGTAATGAGACGTAATATGAATAGAAAGAAGTTTATTTGAGTGTTCTCTGACAACTTAAATGTTGGTCTTAACGCTATTATTTAGAAGACGGCGGCTAATTAAAATAAAGTAATGTTGGCTATATGTTAGCAGTAATTCATGGAATTTTTGGGTGAGATTTATACAGCATTAAGACTTGCTAGGCAAAGGAAACGTCTCAAAGTTAGAGAATTTTAACCCATTCATTTCATACACCGCACTCAGACTACAATTATGTTCGCATTCATATGAAACACATTCCTTGTTTAGCAAAGTCTGTATGCAGTCTATGAATCACGTCCATAATATCCCTAAATGACTAGTTAGCTAACCGTCCATGGCCAATACTTCTACCCGAGATGTGTGATTTTAGGACGTGTTGCACCTTTAGCTTAATAGTTACTATTATTTTTTTATACTACTTAGGTCATAATCGAAGCACATGGCGTGCCTGATGGCAAGTAGCTACCAAGAGTGGCCATAAACAAAACACCGGAGGCGTCGCTGGTAAGTTACAGAGTAATCCTAACCTACCAGCAGCCGCATGACCCATTACAGTACGTCAGTGTTGTTTAATTGTGGTTTCCTTTAATGAGGTAAACTTCCACTTCTACATTTCCAGACTGTTGGCGTTTGAATCTATTCTTTCCTATATCCTTTTCCAAAATTAAAAGTGACATACGAATAAACTTTGTTTTTGTTCTCAATTTAAATATAGTGTGGACTCGCGAATTCTAACTTCTTAGATGTTGACTTTTCCAATTTATATTTATTTTTATATAGATCCGTTAAGCGAAAACTTCGGGAACCATTTTCTTTTCTTTTTGTTCACCGATTTTCTTATTTGTTTAGTAGTTTTAGTGTTGTCCATGTAAAAATTGAGCCAGGTCTTTTACCGGGCCTTGACTCATGATTGCCCCAAATTTTGAATAATGTTTATCAATATAAAAATAATCATAATCTAAAAAAAAACAATCAATCAATCAAATATATATCAATGGGCGAACATATGAAACAATAAGTAGCTAGTTAAGTTTTATTGGAAAAAAGAGATACCAATATCGGTGACACAGAAATAAAAAGGTTTAAAAGAAAAGTAACAAATTTATCCAATTATACAACGAAATAATGATTGTTAATATATATAAAAACTTGATATATTATTTGTTACTTGAAACTTTATAATTACTGTTTAAATGCTGCGATAACGTATACATGAACAACGTTATGTTTAATTCATAAACAAGTTATATCTAAGAGTGTTTTTTAGTTTGAGGCATAATGTGTAGGCTGAATATTATAAAAAACATTTTAGAAATATAAAAATCTACTGATATAAAAAATAGTTATCGAATTGAATGGCGAAGTGAACAACTAAATAAACGACACCGATTTCAACCAAAAAGTTTTAGGCGCATTTTTATTTTGAAATAAATCTGGTACTTCAGTTATTTTTCACTTGGCTGTAAGTTTAGATTTTTGAAGTCGGTTTTATTTTAATTAAAATAATCCTTATTTCTACCTTCTTAGTGTTCATGTTCGAAACTAATTAATCGATTCAGGTCCCCCTACTATGAGACAGCAATAGTTCATGAGACTACTGACAAGTGAAGAAAGGGAGAAACGTCTATCTCAAAGGAGGAAATTTGCATCCATGACTACTTAAAAGTAATAATAATAATAATAATAATTTCTTTATTGACACAAAAATACAGTCGACAGTAAATATGAATTCCCTGGTCCCCAAACTAGTGTGAACTGTATTTCAGGGACCAGTGCCTTCACCTATTTAGCAGTTTCAATTTGATGCCAATAGACAAGCTGAAAAAAAAAAAACTAAACATAATAAAATAAAAATAAAAATAGTGAATACAGAAAACAATTACTAAATTAACAGTATTATCTTATTTTAGCTTTTAGTTACTAGCGAAAATCCCGAACAAACGTGAGAAAGCTTGCGCATACGCTTTGCGCAACTCGAGTACATTGTCGAGATTGTTGCCCATGATTGTAGTACATACAAAATTTAAGTTTATGCTTAGTTGTGCGAGTACATTGTGTGTATGTAGATGAGGGTGTGTGTGTGTGTGTGTGTGCGTGTGTGTGTGTGTATGTGTGTGTAAGGGTGTGTGTAAAGGGTGAGGGTGGGAGTATTTGTATATATGTGTGTGCGAGGGTTACCTATTTGTGATCATGTTTTCAATTTCACCGTAATTATGTTGCCATAACCACTCCCGTAGTATTTTTTTAAATTGATTGTTGGTGAATTTGTTACATTCTTTGTGTAACTTTAATAGCTTATTGTAAATAGATGGAGCAAGAACATCAAAGTGACGTTGGGCAAAAGTTGTTCGTACTCGAGGTACTGTAGTTCGGACCACCCGTTTAGTTCTTTCAGATGGGCTAAGTAAGGTCTGTTTGTGGTACTTTCTTAGTATTTCGAATATAAAAATTTTCCTAACTGAGAGAACATGTGCTCGTTCATATACGTCTGCTGTTGGATGACGGTAGGGTAGATAAAGCAAAACCTTTAACACAGCACGCTGTGCTCTTTCAATTTCTATAAAGGATGTTTCGCATGCTCCCCCCCATGCACAGATGCAGTATCTGGCAAAGCACTCGCATAGCGCTCGGTATGTATTTATTAGGGTATTTTTGTTAGCAACATTTCGTAAGATTTTGAAAATATGTATCATTTTCCTAATCCTGGAGGTCATTGTCGCTATCTGAGCGCTCCAATCGAGCCTTTCGTCTATTATTGTGCCTAAATATTTAATTGATGGGGTGCGAGATAATGAGTCGCAGGCACAGTTACGTCGGTTTGTAGTGCGATTGCATGGAAACATATGAATTTTGATTTGAAAATTGTGACCTGGGTTTGTTATGTAGGATTTATGGAAGCATACAAAGTTAGTTTTGGAAGTATTGAGTGAAAGTAGACTGTTTTCCAACCAGTGAGTAACTTTAGCTAGTCCACTCTCAGCCACAAGTAGAGAGAGAATGCGAACCTGCCATAGTAAAAATCTTTTGAGCATTGAAAACTAGACTAGACCATAACTACGGTGACTTACTGCTTAGTTCTTTAATAAAATATCTATAGGTTCGACATAATTCCTTCTTTAGCTTAAACGAAACATTCATGCTGTATATCGTTAAGGAGTTCTGTTGGCTGCCTCCGTAGTCCAAGTCTACAACACCTATATGTAGGTTTTACAATTACTTTTTCAATTTAACCAACGAGCAATTATTATTGTAATTTAGTTTAGTTACGTATGTTAATTTTACACTTCTTTTATATGTAATTAGGTAATAATGTATTGTGTAGTGACAAGATTCATTATACTATTGTAATATTATATCAAAACTAAGAGCATCTTAACTCCAATATCCAAACACTTAGTAGGTATGTTTGGATATTAAAATAAAGACAATAGACATACAATTAATATGTTATTAATATAATTATCACTGATATGTAAGTAGGTAGGTTCATAGGTATAGAACATTGGACCCCGGGCGACAGGCTTCAAGATCTTGATGGGGCCCCAGGATGGGATTACCCGTAGGGCCTCGTCTACCCATGGGGCTCCCTACATATATGTAATCCATGGGGCCCATACGCCCGTGGGTCCCATTATTAGGGCCCCCTACACATACATCACCCATGGGGTGACATAGACCCATGGCACCCCATACTCTTATGGGGCCCCATACATATACGTTACTCATGGGGCGCATATACCCATGGGTCCCATACACCTATGGGTTCCATATAGGTACCCATGGGTACCATTAAGATCCGTAGAGCATCTGGGCCCAAGCAAGATGTGAGACAGCAGTCACTCCCGTAAAAGTCACAATGATCCACGTTATGGAAAGGAGAAGTGGAAGAACGTACCCTGGGATCCGAACTGTAAGCTTTGGATGCAACCGGGATTGGAGCTCGGATTCATGAGGTTAGGCCCCAAAGCAAGAGCTCCATCAGCAATGAAAACATAATATACATATTTAGAGGCAGGTAGTAGTAGTATTTGGTAGTATTGAAGGTTCATGTCAGTTTAAATTATGTCGCTGGTAGGTACTGTTCCCAATGGGGTGCTTGGTTGGGGACCTCCACGCGGTGCACCCTGGGCAACGGAGACGGCAGCGTCTCTCTCCTAGGGTGGCAGAGACGCTGCCGCCTACGGCCAACTCCGACCGAGCGAGCGAGGGATATGCTCTATGGGTAACCTTACACCCCGGCGTCTTAAAACCCGAGACGGCGTGCGGTTTTAGTCGGTGCAAGCCCGACATAACCGCCCCCGCTGGGCGGCGGGGGGGTATCCGTAGGAATTTCCGCACGAAAAAGAAAATAGAAAAAAAAGGTACTGTTCCCAATATTTAGTTCCACCATTCGATATACGTCTATTAGTATCAATGTCAATCATTACAAATTCTTGTATGGACTCGACTATATCATAAGACCTTTAATGCTATTATAATGCCGATACATGACTTAGTTTTAATATTTTTGCAAAGAGTAACTACTTACTTATTTACACAACTTACACTTTACAGAAAACAGTGTACTAATACTAGAATTGTATTCGCAAAATCTCGAGTCTCACCTTTTATCATTGGATCTGGCAAATTCTCTACCATGTGGCATTTACGCTAAGTACCTACATTTAAAAATCATATGATTTCGCTGTGCATCTGCCGCAAACTGACACACGTCCTGCCTCTAACACGTTCCGCTCGGGACTGATAGACTCTCCGAACGCGTCATATCGGTAGAAAACGTAGGTGTTTTGCATTTTGGTGGTATAATTCAGAATTTATGTAAATTTTGATAACCGTTTTTCATTCTCCTATCGCTGACCTTCATTTAGGTATCATTTTTATTTTTCTCACCTAAACACAACTCAAATAAAACTTGAATCCGTTATGGATTAGACCAATTTTTGAGAGCTAATTCTATCGAGGAAAGTAAAAGTCATCGTGTGTTCCTCGGCTCGTAACCTTCATAATCGAAGTCTAGACAATTCCAGTACAACGTCGACTACCTTCACAGGATGGTCATAAACCTAACGATTCCTTGATCATTTCACATTTTCTATTTGATTCTGAAGAGTTTCCCGGTGTATTCCCGGAGTCCAAGGTCCACTAACGAAATTAAACCGAACCCACTACAAGAAGAATTATCAAAATCTGTTCATAAATGTAGGAAATATTGCCGAATATATATACTGAACACATCTGCATACCGCTTGTACCCTACAGGCGTGATGTTATATGATGTGATTATGTTAACAATATACAATGGTATAAAAGCAATCGCGGTTGATTTTATTGAAGAATTCCGTTATCTGTGTCCGAAACGTATCAGATTTATCACTAGCAAATCATAAACCGAAAGAAAATGCCCCGACATTCAGATTTCATTCAAAATTTTATATAGATCTATCCTTATTATAAAACTTAACGTCTCTCTGCCTGTCTCTAAGTTGCATGCGAGAACCCCTTATCCAATTTACATAGTGCTGTGTCTTTAATAGCTGTTATCTGGCTAGGTTATACTTAACTTTTGCACTTAGCGATTCATTTTCATTTATATTGTATGATTAATAAATATAGTTAACGAGAATAAAGTCTCGTACTAGCTATATGCATTGTATATGTTTGCATAGATACACGTAATACAAGACCAATGTAGTACAAAAAAGATTTTACACGAAAAAAAGCTTAATGTACTTAAGCGACAGACAATAAAAAAATATATTTAATAAGTATAATCAATGTAAGTATTATACCTAATGTATATGTATAATACCAAGAATATAACACTGCCATTGTATTCAATTAACTAACGGATATGGAAGAATCACATTGTCTTATCGATAGATCGATTATAAGATGACTTAATGAATTTCCGATTGCTGTATACTGTATAATCATATTAATCATCACTGTTCCGAGAGCTTTTTCACTTCAATGAGCTCATAATCACTGCGTGGAATAAAAAGCCTTGTAGCAATATTATTTCTTTAGCTAATTGCGTATAGATTGGATTATCCGAGATAAGTTCTGTTTAATTATGTAATTATATATCTTAAGTAATATTTTGACATTTAATTCCAACGTATTACATGCGTGTGTGATTGAGTGAGTGTGTATGTTTATTACTTATTTAAACTGTAACGGCTGAACGGAGTTAAATATATTAATAAATATATTTGAGTAATATTTGGAATAGAGATAGGTCCTGTACAGAACTTACTCTACGGTTTACTAATAGATAAGCTATTGTTTATCTCCATAAATTAATGAGAAGAAAAGATAGACTAAACCACTTAAATCTGTTAGTATTTTCGAATAAATAACACGAATAATACACAAATTAAAATACCCATTTATTTAGTTCACGAAGTAACGTTTATAGTCCAACGCAGATAGCTTTTTGGAGGGACAAAAATTCAAAACAGCATGAAATCTGTTGGAAATGTAGCGCAAAATAAAGGGAATATTAAACTCGATTTGAAGCAGGGTGAAATGGGGTGCATTTTAAGGGTGAAAAATGGCTTTTCACATATTTTGTTTTATGCATTCCCTGGGAAATTTCCCAACAGAAAAATAAAAGATATAGAAATGGACTTTTCAAAAAAAATAAAGGTTTTTTATTTATATAATTATCGCAATTTTAGACTCAGATTTTCGAGTAAAAATTGTGTTTTTTTTTTGGTTAAACATCAGGTAAAACTTAAAAATGAATGTATTGACAGAAAACTATTGGGATGTTTTTGAAACATAAAAAGGCAAGTTTCCAAAAAATTACGTGAAGGAAAAGAGAGGTTTTGTGGCAAATAAGGACAAAAACCAAAAATTTGGTTATTCCATTTTTCTTGAAAACTTGAAGGTTATGTGAAAAATGTTATAGACATGACCTTTAACTTTTATATATACTTATAACTGTTATACAACTTTTTTCGATGGGAAGTCTAGTTTTACTGCAAATTGTGAAAAACCATTTTTCACCCTTAACATGCATTTAAACTCAAAAAAAAAATCTCATCTCAAATCGAGTTTAATTTATTTTTCTCATAATTTTCGCTACATTTCCTAGGATTTCAGATAGGTCTCATGCTGTTATTAATTTTTTACCTTTTTGTGGTTTTTATAACTATCTGCACTGAGCTTTTATGAACGTTAAGATTTACATTTACAGTTAAATTCTAGGCAATAGATATAGCCTGTGTGAGAGAAGGATGTAGTTGACGTCGAAGCTTTGTTATTACTTTGTAACCCAAATGAATACAGATGTTTGATTTAGTTCATTTTTTACGATGTTGCAATAAAAACATCGTTTTTAGAGTTCCGTTGCCAACTGGCAAAAACGGAACCCTTATAGATTCGTCATGTCTGTCTGTCCGTCCGTATGTCACAGCCACTTTATTCCGAAACTATAAGAACTATGCTGTTGGAACTTGGTAAGTAGATGTATTCTGTAAACCGCATTATGATTTTCAGACAAAAATAGAAAAAAAAACAATAAATTTTGGGGTTCCCCATACTTAGAACTGAAACTCAGAAACGTTTTTTTAGGTAAGGTAAGGTAAGTAAAGTTTTTAGGTGATAGGTCTTCAAAACTGATATTGATGTTTCTAATATCATTTTTTTTTTCAAAAATGAATAGTTCTGGAAACCACTTCGGAAGTGTCTCTCGTGCACGACAAACACTTCCAAAGTGGTAAAATGTGTAACCCAAAGGTAACTTCTAATATAAGAGAATGATAAAAGTAAAAAATATATATGATGTAGGTACATTACCATGTGGGGTGCTTGGTTGGGGACCTCCACGCGGTGCACCCTGGGCAACGGAGACAGCAGCGCCTCTATCCTAGGGCGGGAGAGACGCTGCCGCCTACGGCCAACTCCGACCGAGGCGAGGACGGCCCTGTTGAGGGCTGTTCGAAAGCTTTCCACGTGTCCCTCTGATTAGCAGATGGCACAGTGGAGAGCAAGTAAGGGTGCCATCTCAAAACCGGAGATGGCCCGGGGTCAGTCGGGGTGCGAGGGATATGCTCTATGGGTAACCTTACACCCCGGCGTCTTAAGACCCGAGACGGCGTGCGGTTTTAGTCAGTTCAAGCCCGACATAACCACCCCCGCTGGCCGGCGGGGGGTTTTCCGAAGGGATTTCCGTACGAAAAAAAAAAAGGTACATTACCATGTAAACTTCCACCGAAAATTGGTTTGAACGAGATCTAGTAAGTAGATATTTTTTAATATGTCATAAATTGTAAACTGCAATTTACCTCAATTAAATTTTAAGCATTTTGAATGCTAACATTTTTCTAAAGATTTAGATCGGAAAAAGAGAACATCTAGGACGGGACTTGAACCCGCGACCAGTCCCTTACAGGGGGAATGGTCTGACCAACTGAGCCACCTAGACACGTCCCAGATATTCGAAATTCTCCGATATATCATATACGTCTTAAGGCGACGTTGGAGCCATCTACCGTAATTCTTACCTTTCATTCAATCAACGGAAATATAAAAAAATTACTTGCTACTACGGAACCCTTCATGGGCGAGTCCGACTCGCACTTGGCCGGTTTTTTTATCGCATTCGTCCGATGAGTTTCACTTCGTACAGTATCGTATTTTACCTATATTTTATTCCTCTGTTGCCTCGAAAAGTCTCTCTTTCAATTGCCACTAATTACAATAATATTGTACATTTCTTCTCACTACTTTGGTTCCCTATCAATATTCCATTAAATAAATACCGTTGAATATTAACACAACTCAAAGCTTCTAAAATGCTAACAATTTGGAACAATGTTCCCCACCGTCACTTTCCTATAGCTACATAGTGCCGGGGCCGAAATCCTCTCTAATCGAGCATGTCTCATTAACTGGAGCGACGGAAGCTCATCGTTTGCAGGCAGCTTCCTCACAGCCGACTTTTTTATACCTCCTCTCCGACTTGTAAAGCCTTTAATTGTCCTTTGACCGGAGGCTTTCATCAAGTGTAAATCGTGATCGATAAAATGAAGGCGGTTCCAAACGCGTATAAACCAGTGAATTTGTAAAAATTTTGTTCTGGTAATAAGTATTATTGAATAGTATATTGTATATAAGGTGTCACAAAATTAGGTCTCTGAATTTGGTGAGATGACTTGCTATCGACAAAATATGTATTTGAAACAAAAAAAAATATATACCCCGTGACCACATGGCTGCTGAAAAATAAAATAACGCTTTTTTCTATTACGGTAAAAAATTAAAATTATGTGTTAAAGTATTGTAATCTATATAAAATTAAGCGTCGTCTCGGGTCTCCAATGCTGGGGTGTATAGCAATTCCCTCGCACTCCGGCTGACCCTTTTTTTTTTTTTTTTTTTTTTATCGTGCGGAAATCCCTTCGGATACCCCCCCGCGTGTCAGCGGGGGCGGTTATGTCGGGCTTGAACCGACTAAAACCGCACGCCGTCTCGGGTCTAGGGCCATCTACGGCTTTGAGATTGCCCCCTCGAGATACTGTGCAATGAGACATCAACTTGATTCTGAGGCGAAATGAAGTGTGCCAGGTCAGCTAGTCTCAAATTTAAAAAAAAAAACAAAATATAAATCGCGATAGAACACGTTTAAAATATATTTATTTCCATTCTTTACTAAGTGCCCCCTTTCCACAAACATTTTTTATAATAGTTAACGTTCAATTTACACGAATATATAGCGGTACATATGGTGCTTTACGAATAGATGCGTTGAGAGGGCAAACTAATATACCTTGGATAGATTGAGACACCAGACAGAGCTCACTACCATTCACTAGTCCCAGACGTCATTGAACATCTTCATGGGCATACCATTGTCTACGATCTAACCTTACTGGTTCCGAAAGTATAGTTTTCTTTGTTTTATGTAGTTAGATTGCAATATCTGCTTGTAATACAAATAGTTAGATCGACCCTGTTATTTTTTGTTAAAAATTGCATTTTTTGGATTCAATACTTTAGGAGACTTTTTATACATTTTGTGCTAAATTTATCTGAACTAATGAAAATACTGAAAGTATTTTATTCTTAATTTAAAGATTAACAGGAAAACTAAGGCCTATTGTGGAAAATGCCATATTGTGCGTAAAAACTTTAATTTTGTTTTTAAGTTGTCTTTGGAATTATTAAAAAAAACATTTTATATTATGTAACATTTACACCAAGCAGAAAGAACCCTGTCCACGTAAGTTCAGCTAGCACTTTAGCCGAACTTTTTACATAAGTTAAGCTAAATAATCATATAATATTATAATTCCTAATCTTCAAAAGGAATTTGAGGAAATCTAATACTAAACTAATACGCCCAATTCTTGTATATTATATTTGCACTACTATCTCAGAAACAGCTTCAACTATTTGTATGAAAATTTGTATTTAAATAAGGTGTTGCTTTTTATATCTAATATACATGTTATGTATAATATATGTGATTAAAGATGGATTTTGGTATAAGAGGTTGACAACAGAGTACTTGAGTCTGTTGTCAACCTATCAAAATCCGTTCAACGACGTTTGACCAATCACCTTGCAAGTTAGCTCATCTAAGTGCATTTTCCTGAGAATTTTATCAAAGCTAAATTCAAAATAAATCGTAATTAACTATGAGTAAAATCACGGGACGCAATAAATCTATAAAAAAATATGTTGGCATGAAGACATGAGATTGATAAATTTCAACGTTTGAGTAGTCATCTTGAAAATTGGCACAACTGTTAATACCTATGTATTCTATATCCCAGAAAAATGAACCAAAGCTGAGGAGTGCAGCTAGAAGCATATTAAATTTGTGATTAGCGAAGCTGAATATTTTATCACGGGCAAGCAACAAAGCCTAAGTACAATATACGGGAAAGTAAACTACTGTCAATTATCACATATTATTCCGATCACACGTTCAAAAGGCAGCCTGCGCAACCGAGTTATATTATGATGCATTCCTCACAGATATGTAGTGGATAGACTCAGTCCGAATGTAAAATGAACACTAAAAGATCCTAACTAGTTCAAATCGTAACCACAATCCAGGAAGTGTAAATTTAAATTAGAAAATGTCAACATCCAGGACCCTAAGCAGAACTTCCGCTAGGAGAGATTGAACATAACATAACACTCTTACTTAAATTTACAAGAAGTAGTTAGCTTCAAACATTCATTTAAGTAACTTATGTTCCAGTAAGGCTTTGCTGAACATTCACATTTAATTGAAATGCGAAACTACACAAACCAATCGATGCGCTGGATAGGAATGACTTTTTTTATGCTAATTAGATTGCTGTGTTCTACAGTCTGTATGATGGAAAGCGATCGCAAAAGAGCCGACATACCCCAACCCCAAAAAGCTCTGGTGAATCTACTCAACAGCAAAAACACAACACTATATTAATATTATAAAAAGAGGCCGAATTTTGTGAGGTTTATATAAATTCTTTCACCATTTAATAAATAAATAAATACTCTCGGAAAAATTACACAACGCCATCTAGACCCAAACTAAGCAGTGCTTGTCATCTGGGTTCAAGAATGCGGATAAACATACTTAGATAATTTTTGTATATAAATGCATATTATACATAGAAACATCCAGACATGTTTGCACTGAGTGGGAATCGAACCCGCGACTTCAGAATTAGCAATCGAACGCACTACCTCTACGCCAAAGAGGTTAAGGAAAGGAGGGAAAGTAACATTTTCCCCGATGGACATACAAATGTAAATGTAAACCGTTACTTAAACTAGGCTCAGAGCCGGTATCTTAGGAAACATGTGGTCAGGTGAAACAGGTGTGTTCGGCCAAATAGTGTTTGAAATTGTGTAAAATAAGTAGACAGAGTTAAGTCGCAATGGTAGGTAGATTTGTCGATCGGTCATTAGTGTCATTACTTGTGATGAATTAGGTTTCGAAAAAAAGAAAAAAATATTTTAATAAATGTGTGTGTGTGTGTGTGTGTGTGTGTGTGTGTGTGTGTGTGTGTGTGTGTGTGAATGAGAGACAGAGAGAATGAGACGGTGAGGGTGTGTGTATGTGATAGGGTGATATATTTATGTAAATGTCGAGGGTTTGAATACATTGAGTTATATGTTAGTACATTATTAGTATTATTATTATTATTACCTATTCGTAAAAATGAAAAGCACGAAATACACGGTTTTTCGAAAATCTCAAGAGATCCCAAAAAGTTGCAGTTTTAGTTTGAATATTACCTAATCCCAAAAACCTAGTAATAAACAATTCCAGAAGATAAGCTGAAGTTTTTAGTTTTTATCCTTTTAAAACTTAGCGTTCTTTTCCCGCGTGACGAGGTCAGATTTCCAAGCAGCACAGCCTACAAATATGTTAAAGCCGCTTGAAGCGTAATTTTGTAATTACATCGGGTGGAGGCGACGAACCATGTCAAATCCTGAGGTACGATCAAAACATTTCGTGTTTCTCGAGCACTGAGCACACTTGTAACAAATATTTCGGATTCAAATGCTTGTAGATAATGCAATGAAAGTTTGAATCCTTCTTATTACTAGATATTGGTCACTGTTTGCATATGTGTGTCCAGTTAGTGCAACAATTTACAACATGGACGTGCATCCAATTTTAAGAAAATATTGCGAGAAAATTGTTACAAGCTTGATTAAATAAGCGGAAATGTGGTAAAAAAAAATAATAAATAATAACTTCATGTACTCCTTAAAGTTTTAACCGTAAAACGCGAGACTACCGTAAATTGATAAGAGAATAACAGATGAGATACGTAACATTTGTGTTTTGCAATAAATTTAGCATTACCTTTATAAGTTTTTTTTTCCACGTTTTTTACAAACGGCAACCTTCACTACTGTCGAGGGCAAGATGGGTGTCGGAATTCATCATCATTTATACATATTTCACCTTCATATATTAAATTAAACTGAGCGTTGAGCAGCCGAACCCTGACGGCTGCATCTAATTCCATTTAGTAATTTTTGACATTAAGAAACAAAGACTCGCTCGCGGATACGGATTCTTTGACACGAGTAGTTTACTTTCTGGTCTGCACTCCTCCATATAAACTTTAAGTACACCAAATCTCACTCTCCTGTGTGCTTATGATAAAGATTTTCCCTCGTGTATAATTTTTTTTAACTTATTTTGCATAAAGTGTCACGGGGACACCGTGGTTCCCAAACCCGAGGGGGCCATCTCGAAACCGGAGATGGCCCAGGGTCAGTCGGGGTGCGAGGGATATGCTCTATGGGCAACCTTACACCCCGGCGTCTGTAGACCCGAGACGGCGTGCGGTTTTAGTCGGTTCAAGCCCGACATAAACGCCCCCGCTGGCACGCGGGGGGGTATTCGAAGGGATTTCCGCACGAAAAAAAAAAGGTACATTAACAGAACCTAATATATAGTATTCTATAGAAAATACAGATGCACTTTTTTGATTTCGCCAGTGTATAATAGTTTAGCAGAGATATGTTTGGTAAGAACATAAATGCACAGATACATATTAATTACATACTCGTCTGTCAAATTGCAGACGTATTTTAAACTGGTAATTTTTCGCAAATTTACTTACCTGTTGTACGATACGAAACGATGAGAAACTTGGGAAAACTCTTATCATTATTGCCTTTAAGTACTTAAGACTATAACAATAGTATGTATGTTTAAATCTATGTCAGTATTTACTACATGATAAGTAAGTTAAGATAAATGATATTTATTTTATATTGTCACGTCTTCTGTATGTCATCGAAAGTAGGCACAGGTGTGGCTACATTTCGCCAGCTAGGAATATTTCTTTGGTATCTATCACATAAAGTATTTATACGTCTTATTTTTTTTTGTTCATTGATTGCGGTCTGCCGGGATATAGTTGCCAGATACAGCGGCTTCTAAGAAATTCTTAACAACAACCTAATAGCACTTTCCCGACTCTAGAATGGAACCCAGGACTTACCGCAGTACAAAGAGGCTAAGGTTAAGATTTGCATAGATCATAAAAGCATCTCTAAACACTATTAACAATGTAGCTATAGTTCAACAAAAACCAACTGTACAAATATGAGTTTAATGAGCTGCCTTATTGCAATAAGCTATTCGTACCAGACAACCACATTAATTTGTGATTCCAAAACCCCTGAAAAAAGGCGAATTATGTAGTTTTTGTTTAATCCCAAAGTATATAATTATATTTACGGTAATTAAGCGATCATGGATCTACGGCATTCTACACAACGCTATCTGGACCCAAAGTAAGCATAGCTTAACTAGCTTGGGTTATGGGTTCTAGAATGAGGATAAACATACTTAGATACTTTTTTTTTGTAAATACATTCATATTATATATAAAAACACCTAGACCAATAACCAAATAACCATATTCATGCATACAAATATTTGCACCGAGTGGAAATCGAACCCGCGACTTCCGACGTCGATGGCTCTATCGCCACGCCATGGAGTCTATATAGTTAAATGTATAAATTAGTGTGCATAACTTCGAGGACGTAAAGGTCTTGATAAGGCTCCACGCCAAGACCTTTGGGACCAAGCCGTCCCCACCTGCACGCCTGTACACCTGCTGATTTACGGACAGGCTCTGGCGGAGGCTTTCCTCTGGGGGTTGGGAGGTCAGAAGGCCATAAAAGCTGTATAAGCCAAACCAAAAGGAGGAAAAGAAGTAAGTGGATCCTAGAATCCGAACAGAAGCCTCGGATGCAACCGGAAACCACGCTACAATGCGCAAAGAAGAAGCCAGTGCCCCAAGCCTCAACATTACAGGTGAGGTTGGCTTAGGCCTTTTGATGTTTGAGGTCCATAAAAAGCCCACGACTCATCAGCTTTCTGATTGTTACGTATTCCCCTCAAAAGTGCTGATACTGTATTATCACATTTTGTCATGGGCCAGAAAGGAGCATAATCTTTAAAAAAGAAACGTGATAAAAATCCACGAGTATAATACACAGGCGCCGAGTCACAAGAATTACGATTAGCATATTAATTTCTTTAATTAAAATAATATTAACCCTCAAACTGCAATATCTCCTCTTTTTATTCTGTTAGTGTCACTGGTTCAGAAATTTTACAGTTATCACATTTTTATATCTAAATTTACAGATTTTAGTATAAAATGTAAGCAAATGATGTTTGAAAATGAGTGATGGCAATTAAATTGCACTTAGATAGCTTGGGCAATGCCCTGCTTTTCATCATCATCATCTTTGACTATAGAAAGCATTCTAATCCCTCACATTCTAATCTCTCAATATCTTTGTCCCACTAGCAATGTGCAGGACACAATTTCGAATTATTAGAGAGAAATTTGATTACAAAGTTAATTAATCAAAACTGCACAAGAAAGCAGTTAAATTTGTGAATTATGACTACTTCATCCAGCATCCCCAGACCATTAATGCAAATCTAATGGCATATGTAATTAATGTAAATTTATTTTGCGGGCAGAGATTATTACAAACTAATCAGCCCATGATGATATAAATAGTTAAAAACTTAGTGAATATTTTTTTGCTAAACTTATTCTCTATCAACCTAAAACTTGGTTTTTAAGACTTGCAACCATCAACAACATCAACAGATCATGTTAAACAATAAATTTTGAACAGTACATCATGTAGTACTTACCTTACAAATAATTGTTCTTGATTATTCACCCTCCATGATACTACTGTAGCACCTGCAACAAATAAAAACTTATTAAATAATATACACTTACTTTGTACACCAAAGTAAAAGCAAAAAAAATTAAGAAGCTTATATACTGGCACCAAAAGGACAACAAAAATAATAACACATGAGTGAAGGAGCGACGAAGGGTTAAAATACTTCCATAATTTTTATTATACTAAATTAAATTAAAAGGTAGTATATACATACATGTAATATAATTAAAAAAACAAAATAAAAAAGTAAGGATAAGTTATTAGAGGCAGTTGTTAAACTAATGAAACTTAGATGAGCATCCTCATTTCTTAATGTATTAGCCAAATTATTCCTAGAGTATGACTTATGATTATTTTTTGTGAGTACATCAAATACCAACCTACAATTTACAAGCAAGTATCTACAGTTTACTTCCTACAATCCAATAGCCAAGGTCAGAGCCACCGCAGACAACTTTATTCTATTCACTGTGAAAAAAAACTAGTTACCAGGCCACTAAACAACATAAACTATACTACACTTGTAATACATTTTATGTACTCTTACTTAAATCTAAGTTAAAGTAATATAATTAAAGTTTATCATAGTGAGACCTTTTATTAACATATTATTTTTAATAAATCGCGCGCGTCCAGTTTGAAAAAAATAAATAAAGGAGGTTAGATTGCCGCTTACTACAAAATCTCTGATAATCCAAATAAAATCAGAAAGGAGACAATGTAGTATTTATTACAGTTAACTTTAAATAAATGTTATAGTATTACTTACCGAAAAGATTTACGGTACAAGTTGTATTGTTGCCTCTGTCGAGAACGACAACACTCGTCGCTGCCATTTTCCGTTTGACAGCGAAGCCAACTGACAAAAAGCGGTGGTGTCAGTGGTGCTACACTCTCAAGTTTATTATTACCACTTTATAGAACCAGTTAAAACCTACCATATTTTTATGTTATTTCCATTTTATTGTTCAAAAAGTTGAATTATGTTTATTTTACTGCTTTTTTTACATCATTTATAGGCTTCTGTACCTCAAAAAGAAAAAGTGGAACCCACATAGAATTATAAACTATTATACCAATTTTCGATTTATTAATTGCATCAACAAATGATGTAGGTATTTACATGTGCACACAACACATGCCCACCGGATATACAGCAGGATGCCCATTAGATATATATCTCGTGGGCATCCTCTAACGGTCACAATCTTTTTTAAAACCTCAGCAGAATTGAAAGCTATTAAATAAGCTTCAAACACTTACTCAAGTACAGATAATGAATGTATTCTTAAATATTTCACTAAATGGTATTCTTTGGGATTTTACCTTATACACAATACGTATTTTGGGTGTTTTTGGGGCCCTTTCAAGATCTTCGGGGTCCATGAACAGCTGCCGATTGACGAACGAGGCTCTGTTGCAAGCTTATGTCGAGACATAAGCTTGCAAGCCGAGGGGTTGGAAGATCAGACGGCAGTCGCTCACATACATAAGCTAAAGAGTTGAAACTTATTCTAGGGGTACATTAGTACATAGTACAGTCACCCTTGGTATTAGCTTAACACATTCAAAGGTACCGACCTTCTTAGCTATAAAACTTTACATAAAATAATAAACATAAAATGTAAAATGTATGCTCTGAAGATTACAAAATATACATAGTATATAATAACATAATAATAAATATATATACATAATGGTATCCTTTTTAAATTTGTAAGTTTTCATAACAGATCGAACTTTTCCAATTTATTTTAAAGCCAAGTTTACCACATAGGTAAGCAATATAGCTGCGACAGGGCTGAACTAAGGACGACAACCTCTATGAATAACTACGTACCTTCTGATAAAAGGACAGAATTAAACATTGTACAATCCAAAATATTTGGCAGGTCACTGGAATTCAAATAGAAACAAAAAGAATTGTTTAGTTATTTATTTATTTAATTTGAAACAATATTATTCTTTTCAAGTAACAAATTAATATTAGCATTGATTCTGACCCTGTGTAAAAACTGACAACTAATACGTTGAAATTGTTGTATTTCTTAGTCGTTACGGTACCATGGCGACGAGAGACGACTGGCCTGAAAATTTGCATCAAAGGCATATCTATGCTTGTGTGTGTGTTTGTGTGTGTGTGTGTGTGTGTTCGTGTATGTACAGAGTAAAGAAACGGATAGTGCATGTTACCAAGTGACTCGAAAGAAAGAGATCGTGCGTTTAAATTTAGTATTCCGTCTGGTGTCATATAATCATCTTATGTCTGTGGTGTTCAGCTACTTCTGAGAGCAACTGTACATGGATTTCAAGTGTAGGACTTAAAATCCGCGCATAGAGTAAGAAAAAAGACTAAAAGAGTTCATTTTTTACTACTAAATGTAACTAGTTTAAAAATAACTTTTCAAGTGGTAGAAAAACAAAATGCACATTTTAAATGAATTTTAAAACAGTTGAATTCCTCAAAATATTTTATAACATTTTCTGTTAATAGTTTACTAATATTGATTTTACTATTTTCCACATGATTTAATTTTGTTACAGATGCAGTCTATGCATTATGTCAAAACTTGTAAACTGGTTTTAGAACGTGGCCATAACAAACCAATCAGATTAAGCCAACACTGTGCCGGTTAAATGTCATCATCGGCATCATACGTGTATTTTTCCGGTCCTTGTCCTTTCCTCGTTCGTTTCTCAGCTTTACTTCGACAGCGAGGAATCGCGCACGGTTTCAATAAAGAGGTGGCCTAGACAAAAAGATGATGGGATCACTAAAAATTGTATTATTATTAGGCGTAATTTATTTATGTAAAGCCGCCGAAGAAGATGTTTTAGATCTTACAGATTCAGACTTTTCTACAGTTTTAGCGCAACATGATACTGCTCTGGTCATGTTTTATGCACCATGGTAAGTCATTAACATTGGAAACTAAGTATCAACTTATGAATGGTCTTAATCGAGATCACTGTTTGATTTGTGAATGTAATTATCCTTAGGTGCGGACACTGTAAGAGGTTGAAACCGGAGTATGCAGTGGCTGCCGGCGTCCTGAAGCACGATGATAATCCTGTCGCGTTGGTGAAAGTGGACTGTACAGAAGGCGGCAAGAGCACTTGCGAACAGTTTTCAGTATCGGGATACCCTACACTGAAAATCTTCAGAAAGGGAGAAGTTTCGCAAGAGTACAATGGCCCCAGAGAGTCAAGTAAGTTCTAGAACGTCATTATGAAATACTTATACATATCTGGCACATTTTAGGCTTCCATTAACATAACTGTAATTATTGTCTGAAGGTACTTATTAAAACTCTGTTGATGTAGCTCAGAAATATTACACTACTTTGCTCAGAATTCACACTAGATTACTGTAATAAAAGTAGATTTCCTCTATTATTAATAAGGATAAATTTAATGTTACTCAATCAAAACTGGTTACATACTTCATATTAATAATTAAGTCATAACATAGCTTTGATACTATATGTCCCTACAGTTTGAAGAAGTAAGTTGTAAGAGTTGATAATTGATTGTCATATTTATGATTTCGGGATTTTAGAGGAGGTACCTACTCTAAAGTCCCGAAATCATAAATATGACAATTAAAATCTGGGATTATGCAAAAAAAGCCCAGAGATCCAATTCTTGTAATAAATATTTTTAATTTCAAAAAAAGGGATCTTGCAATAAAATTTTGTTGAAAATATTGAAAATTTTATTACAAGAACACTAGATTGAGACTGATTTTGAACATTTTTTTATTATGCGACTGGTTATTAGAGTGTAGTTAAAGTAGCACAATTGTGTCGGATTCAAATGTTTTAAGTAGATTAAAACTAAGTTGGAATTGTTTGTGTGGATATTAAATACATTTTAACTTCTGCCTTAAATACATTTTGCTGCCCAATTTGGTTAATAATGTTCAGGTAGCGTCGAAGTGGCAGTCTCTATTGTTTCTTAACATCTTTTGTTACATAAATAAATGTGGTATAATTATTATTAAATATTTTCTCTTTTATTGAAGTAAGAGTTGTTTGAAAGACACAGCAACCATCGTTTTTTATTATAAAATGTGCGGGAGTGCATGTCTGAGTAATATTCGGTTGAGTGGCATTGTGTGAAACAGTTTTGTGGAACGTCAGTTTTGACCCCAGCTTGAATTGAATCGAATTGTATCCGCTTTACCTGACAACATTTTTGCCCTATAGACTGCACAACGGCAAAAATAGAGCTATCTGGTTATATATTTTAGAAAAAATGTACATCAACTTTATAATGGTTCTTAGTTGAGTTTCAGAAAAGAAATTTGTATGTAACTAGAATGAAATTGCTTTGATTGGATATATTTTTTTAAATTTTCATTTTTATTAGCATTGTCATCTTCCCAACCAGTTCCCGAATATATTGGGGTTGACTTAAATATCAGTATTTTACGTAAAGTGACTGCCATCAGACCTTCATAACCTAGTATGAAACAAGTATGATTCTTAGTAAGACCATAACATTCTTCAATATAATAATTTAGTTCAAATGTATTCAAAGCGCAATACGTAATTTGCAGTTTCTTAAATCCCGAGATCTAGTCATCATGTTTATGATTCCGAGATTTTAAAGGAGGTATTATCAACTTTATGTTACTTCCTTCCTCGAACTTTAGGTAAATATACTCTACCTATTCTGATCTCTGATTATAATATTAGGTTCTCAAATTAAAATTTCAATTGTTATGACTATAGCCTATCTTAAGAAATAATAAAAAAAATAAAACAGTAATCTGTTTCAACTTTCTATAAAATTATAAAATGTTATGATATTAATAGCAAATGTGAATGTTATTATAATATTTAATGTTTTATTATTTTATTTTTGGATTCCAATTACATAGTTTTAATTAATTAAAATTAATTTCAAAAGAAGTCTTCATTCTATTAGTAAAATATTAGGTAAATAGTGCATAAGTGGTTCTGATCAAATGTTAGGAAAATATGTAAACATAATATTTTTCTTGAAAATGACTATCATATTTAAATTAACTCAGTTCCCAACTCCAAACAGATGGCATCATCAAGTACATGCGCGCACAAGTAGGCCCAAGCTCTAAGGAGATCACATCTGTTGCTGAGTATGAAGCGTTCTTGGCTAAGGATGATGTGGTCGTCGTTGGCTTCTTTGAAAAAGAAACTGACCTCAAGGGAGACTTCCTGAAGGCTGCTGACAAGTTGCGTGAAGAAGTTGTCTTTGGGCACACTACATCTGAGGAGGTTATTGCCAAGGCGGGATACAAGTGAGTTCTTTAGTAGCTATATTTCTAAATTTGCAGTCCAAGGTTGCAGCAGAGACAACTTGTAGACAAGAATTAAATTTACCTTTGCTAGATAATTATACCTGTCATGGATAATAGACTAACAAAATTGATAGATACAACAATTCTGACAAACTGTCAAATATTTTCTTTTTGGAATAAATACTGTGAAGATGACTACAACTGAGGTGCCCAAGAATTTGATTGTTATTTCAGTTTCATTATCTGTGAAAAGCTTGCCTATCCAAATTTTCTCTCAGGATAAAAAGTATACTGCTATACTCCAGCCATTTCAGTATGAATGAGTAGCATCTTATAAATTTATGATGAGTAGAATAATACTATCACCAAAGCTATGTCGAAATTGAACTAATATACATTCACGGCATTCCATGAGTGTGTGGCCCCAGTGGTATATAATATTCACTCATCTTCATTAAGTGTCGGACGACTTTTAAACAATAAGCATCTTCGTCATAAAAATGCGGAGAAAGCTTTTCAAAGGGCATAACACGAAACACGTCTTAAATACAATGCCAGTGTTCAGGGGAAGCACTTTCTGTTGTCTGTATCTGTGATACTCGTCTTTTAGTACTTAACACCACAAATTTTATATTCATTTTTTTAGCTAAGGGATTTCCGCACGAAATAAAAAAAAGTACTTGTACTTAGCATCAAAAATATCAATTTTTAGGATTACAACGGAAAACATTCGATAGATACAGTTATCATTGAGGATGAGTAGATATCAATGCTCTCGATGGCATGTCTATCTGCGATAATAGCTGCTGAATTGCATTAAACAAGCTGTATAAGTATATTGTTACGATTCCGTGACTAAGTTATGGTAATTATGTTGAATATGACAAACATGCACTCAATTACATATTAATATTATGTACCTGTAACAAAAATGAAATGTAGAGCTTTCCCAGAGCTTTATGCTAGTCCTTTTTTAGACATATTCCATATTCTACAATCATCGTCATATTTCAGTCGGTTTAGATAAAAAATCCTTAACGAATTGTACACTCTAACTAACATTTTGCATTATTCACTCTATCCATTGGAGAAAAACGTATAAAAATATGTTCGTAAGTTTTTAAGTTTACCGCGTTCACACAAACGGATAGACGCGGCGGCGCGGCGGTTTGTGTTTTGTAATGATTGCGGATCAGACGCCTAAAAGTAACGTTGTCTTGTTCCTATTATTATTATTAATCATGAAAATATGATTAATCTAAATTGCAAGCTTGGGACGCATTAGGGACTCGCTTTGATTCAGTCGGGGTGCGAGGGATATGCTCTATGGGCAACCTTACACCCCGGCGTCTGTAGACCCGAGACGGCGTGCGGTTTTAGTCGGTTCAAGCCCGACATAACCACCCCCGCTGGCACGCGGGGGGGTATCCGAAGTAATTTCCGAACGAAAAAAAAAAAAAAAGGGACTCGCTTTGATGATGAGATAGAGTATCAGCAGGAAACTTTTAAAACAATTTCGTTTTCAAAAACATTTAAAAAAAAATTACATGGATAAAAATTGGGTTGAATTAAGAAATCTTTAGAAATTAATTAATCGCCAATTGGAACATTAAAAATTGCCATTTAAAGGCCATTTGTTTCACTGTTTGAACAGTTGGTTGTTTTCTCGTACACCGAACTGAACATACAAGTGACATAACGTTACTTGCGTAAGGTACTTAGATTATGTGTACATAACATACACATTAATGACCACTATAAACCTATTTTTTAAATCACTTCCATACTTTTATATCTGAAAAACGTTAGTTAGTGACAATAGAATACTGATAGCGATAACGTTATCAGTAACGTAACATTTAAAAATGTGTCATAATTTTATTTATGAAACTACCGACAGTTCTATAAGAAACAGGCAGCATATAATATTATGGGTCTGATAATGTAGTTTCGAATGCCGTCCTTGCGACGCACGCTGCTGAAAAAAAAAATTCTAGTGGAATTCCCTTGCAAAAAGCCGTTGTATCGAAAATCGCTAAATCGAGTGACGGACTCGCGAACACCCTGTCCCGACATTTCTTTTATGTGTGGTACGCTCGATCGATAGTCACGTTATCGAAATCTTACTATCCGGACTAGTGGTTCCGGTGCTTCGCCGGCCGCTACCGCGGCACGCTCGCACGGCTCGCGCTCTGTTTGGGTCACAGTTCTAACCAAACCTAACCTAACCCAGAAGCGCCGGAACCACTAGTCACTCTAATCGCAACAATGGATTTCGATAACGTGACTATAGATCGAGCGTACCACACATAAAAGGAATGTCGAGACAGCGTCTTCGCGATCCGTCATTCGATTTAGCGATATTCGATACAACAGCTTTTCGCAAAGGCGTACCACTTGATTTTTTTTTCGCAGCAGCGTGCGTTGCAAGGACGGCATTCGAAACTACATACGACTACGTAATATTATAAATACAGCTAAGGAATCTGTATGGAGGAGGAATTATTACTAATCGTACTCCAAAGGACTATAGAAAATATAAAATTCTGATTTCAGTACGTATGTGCCGCTCTATTCAAATGTATGGAATTATGGTCGTCATGATCTAAAATATGGAACCTAGAAATTTAATAATATTCTGAGTTCTGAGAGGCATTCGGCTGAGCTAACCTAATAATGGGCAAAACAATAATACGATAAATTTAGCCAAACATATATTTTTTTAAGCCGCGGTAGCCTAGTGGTATGGGTAATGGACTGCTGAGACGAGGTCTCGGGTTCGATCCTAGGTTTTACCATGGCACACACCAATGACTTTTCGATGCTTTTCGAAGTTATGTGTGTATTTATCGCAGGTTTATAAGAGCCCGGTTCATGGCAATAGGCTCGCCACCTATTACATTGGGACCTAAACATAAACTGGCGAAATGTGGGTGCTAGCACCTCTGCCTACCCCTTCGGGGATATAGGCGTGAGTTTATGTTGTTTTATATTTTTTTAGCAATACTGTACTATATATTTTTATCTTTTACGCGCATCCTGCACGTAAAAGATAACTAAAATGGTTAGTGAAATGTCTGTTGTCATAATAAGGATATCCCTTCATCGTTTATGGTATTGAAATATTGTCTATCAGTCTGCTCATCGTCACTGTTGAGTATTAAGCCCCCGTTACTTTGTGATCCTAGGCCCGTTTCATCTCTGCCTTACGTGTCAATAACTTAATATAATTAGTAATAATATTTTTGCGTTACATTTTTATGTATATTCGATAAAAGAAATTGATTCAATTAGGTACAAATATGGAAGTGTTTTTTTGGGTTTCTCCTTTTTAGGCAAAAAGACTATTTTGCCGTGGAAGTGGACGGCAATAGGCTCTCACCCAAGCTGAGTAGTAGACTAACATAGATATAATTGTTTCATAAACCTTCCCTTTTCGAGTTATTCCCTAACAGACAAAAGTATATTGTGTATTAATAATGCAAGAAAAGCAATGGATCGGAAAACCTTACTACATAGAGTAACAGGCTCGAGAGTGACCTATCACGTAAAAACGTCGAACACCGGGTAAAATTTAGTCCGTTAAATTAAGTTTTAATTGGTATCTTGTATGTTCTCTACTTACAGTTACTATTAGTCTATTTATAGTAAGCTATCATTCTTAACGTAGATTTTATTTGAAAATAACATACGACGTGGGCTAATTGACTAGCTGAGTATAGTTTCATTGAAATAACGAAAAAAAAAAGCGGCCAACTGCGAGTCGGTTCCGTAGCAGTAAGTAACATAATAATGCATTTTTTTTTAAATTTTATATTTGAGTTGATTGAATGAAAGGTAAATTGCGTTTTACGATTTATGACATATTAAAAAAAAACTGCTTACTAGATCTTGTTCAAACCAAATTTCGGTGGAAGTTTACACGGTAATGTACATCATATATTTTTTTCAGTTTTATCATTCTCTTATTTTAGAAGTTACATCAGGACACATTTTACCACTTTGGAAGTATCTCTCGCGCAAACTATTCCGTTTAGAGAAAAATTATATTAGAAACCTCAATATCATTTTTGAAGACCTATCCATAGATACCTCACACGTATGGGTTAGATGAAACAGAAATTTGAGTTTCAGTTCTAAGTATTAAGTATTTTGGAGCCCCCAAAATTTATTGTTTTTTTTTTCTATTTTTGTGTGAAAATATTAATGCGATTCACAGAATACATCTACTTACCAAGTTTCAACAGCATAGTTCTTATAGTTTCGGAAAAAAGTGGCTGTGACATACGGACGGACAGACAGACAGACATGACGAATCTATAAGGGTTCCGTTTTTTTGCCATTTGGCAACGGAACCCTAAAAACACTTTTATAATGAAATCGTTGCAATTATGAGAAGTTGCCCAACAACAGACGTAAATGAATATGAAATCCAATTGAAATTAAAATATTAATGTCTGTGAAACTGCGTTAAATTGCATAAGCAGTGTGAAACTAGAGCTAATGATCCTCATCCGTGATACATAGCAACACGATACGTCAGGAATTGATGCGATAAAAACCGCATACGTCTTGTTATGACTTACACACACACACACACCTAGTCATAATACAAAGTCTTGTGAATTTTTATTGCTTTTTTTTTTCAAATAGGTACGTTTAATGCTTGCGAGGGATATGCTCTATGGGCAATCTTACACCCCGGCGTGTTAAGACCCCAGACGGCGTGCGGTTTTAGTCGGTTCTAGCCCGACATAACCGCCCCCGCTGGCCGGCGGGGGGGTATCCGAAGGGATTTCCGCACGAAAAAAAAAAGACGTTTAATGCCCATCATTACAAAAATTAACGAAACATATTTTTTCGAATTTTCTCTCTGCTTTTAAAGATATTGCAATTCATTTATGTCGAATACAAACTTTAAATGGACGTTATCCGAATCATAACATTAATTACTACGTTGACGCTGAGTGAACGATACCGTTAATCACATTAATCTTTCGACTCTCTTTTCATTAATTGCTTTTATTTTCACTGATTATCGACCTACTCTTTTTTTTTTTCAATCCGTATCAAGCAAGTTGACATGTTAGTTATTTTCGTTCGCTATGATATAATTAACTACGCTAGCAGTCCAATATAATCTTTGCAGCTATGTGAATTGTCTGTTAATTTTAGTAGAGTTAGTTACAGTTTTGTAATTTTAGTAGAAATTTAAAAGTAAAAGTAGTTATTACAGGAGCGGAATGCCTTGCGCATTAGCACGCAAACCTTTTCCAATGCTTAGTAAATAAAACATTTCTTTAATAAAAAGCTTATATCAGATCTATCATATTCATGAATATCTATATAAATAGACAATTTACTTTACTTTTTTCTTTCAAATTGATCCGTCCGAAAAAATTGCATCCATCTTACTTAGAGTACTTACATAAGACATTTCATTTTTCATCATTTCATTCCATTTCAATCCATTTCATACTTGAAAAAAATAAGTTATTTGAGTTGATTAGCTTAATATCAGACAATAACATCGTAGAGCACGAAAGTTACAAGAAACAATAACTTGTTATGTAAGTGATAAGTACTTCTCATAACGTATTAACCCATTGACCGACACACCAGTCTCATATACCTACTCGTAAAAGTCAAATTGTTCCCAAACCGCCAGACTGTCTCAAAGTGAGACAGTCCGGGCCGGACCATAAGCACCGACTACAACAAAATTATATTTCTCTGTATTATTTTTAGGGTTCCTTACCCAAAGTATAAACGAGACCCTATTACTAAGACTTCGCTGACCGTCTCACCGTCTCATGAACCGTGATAGTTTGACAGTTGAAATGTTCACCAATCATGTATTTATGTTGTCGCCATAACAAAAAATACTAAACAAAATAGAATAAACATTTAAGGGGTCTCCCACACAACAAACGTGACTTTTTTTGCTATTTTTAGAGATTATGGTATGGAACCCTTCGTACGCTAGTTCGACTCGCACTTGGCCAGTTTTTATACTATTAATTACTATAAAACGCATTTCCACGAGACGGTTTCTACTCGGTCCTGTTTCACGGTGTACCGCCCGTGAACCGGGGCTAGTGCTCCATAGTGTGTCAAACAAGACTGACGACCGGACTCAATTTGTCGGGCCTCACTCATGTTAACCTTGTACGAAACTAAAAAGCTACGTGACAGCGTGGGTCCTTAACTGCCGTGAGACTTAGCAAAGAATAGGCAATTGTTGAAATTGAATGTTATCATTGACTGCTAAAATTGCTACGTCGAATAAGGGAATTAAAAAAATAATTGACTTTCTTAAGATTGTAATGGTTTATAACTGCGTCCTTCCTTTTTGTAGCTGCAATTACTAGTTAGGTACTATAGGATCACATAAAAATAAAACACAAAATGTTTTTTTAAAGATTTTTTGAATTATCGAACCTGCGACCTCTTACGCACTCGAACGCTCAGCTCATTCGTTCTAAACATCATTCTTCCGTCAAATTTGCCACAATTATGCACAACAAATTTGAAGGGTTGCGCCCATCCAACACAATAAATTGTGTACAAATGCTGGTATTTCCGTATACGTGCTGAAAATATTGAAAATATCTTCTAAAATTATTGAGACACATTAGGTGAGGTGAGTGTCTTATCTGTGTGGGGAGAGATTTTATCGTTTTTTAATTAGTATGCGTGGTTAATTAAAAATGTATGCCGTGAAATAATGCGTTGATATGAACGTTATTCGTTCATTACTTTAATTTGTATGTAAAATGTATTGATTACATACCTACAGTTTGATTAGGGCAAGCAATGGCATTTTTTACGCTACTGATTACAAAGTGAAAAAGTGTTGATTACATATAGTTTTAGTGGGTAAGCAATGCCTTTTTTGCACTACTGATTAGGAAGCTAGTGTTGATTACATACAGTTTGATTAGGGTTGGCAATGCTTCTTTTACGCTTTTAATTACAAAAGTTAACAAGTTAGTATGTTTTGGCGTTTACCCCTCATTGGTGGTCTTCCTGGCAACAGCCAGTTTGTGTAACAGGACGACTCTGCCTTCTCTAGCTTATTTCACTCCCATTCTCTCCCCGTTTATTATAAAGTGTATTAAATCCTCTCATTCAATCATACTATTATAAGTAGCAAAAGTGAATGCATTCCATAGCATGTCCATATTAGGATTTCGTCACAAAATCCCGCGAAACGAGTAATTTAGCTTAGCAGGAGGGGTACTCTTTTAAATAAAAGTTATTTTGACGTCATAATAAATTACATTATTTATTTGTGCACAGGAACGACGTGGTCCTGTTCCGTCCCAAGCGCCTGCACAACAAGTTCGAAGACTCGTTCGTCGTGTACAAAGGCACCGACGACACATACCCACTCAGAGCATTCATCAAGGAGAACTTGTAAGTAACTTTATATACTGTTGTATTATTATTATTATGTTGTAAACTATATCTATTTAAGTCAATATTTTAAATCCCCGACGCAAAAACAACGGAGTGTTATAAGTTTGACGTGTCTGTCTGTGGCATCGTAGCTCCTTATCGGATGAACCTTATTTGATTTTTCTTTTGTTTGTAAGGTGAGTTAATCGAGAGTGTTGTTAGCTGTGTGTCGGGGGTTTTCTTTCATTTTTAATTTAACGTTAACTTTTATCTATTGCATTTAGAATAGAAAATGTATCTAAATTCTAGAGAGAGAATTAGGAAATTCGTTATAAAATACCAAATATGGTGATACCAGATATTCTTTCTTCTAGTAATATTTTTTGTAATTTTCATGTATTTGTTTACCTGGTTTACAATTAATAAATATTTTTTTGCATATCATCATCATCATCATATCAGCCGTAGGAAGTCCACTGCTGAACATAGGCCTCCCCCATTGACTTCCATTTTGACCGGTCTGTAGCGGCCTGCACCCACCGAGTCCCTTTTCGCATATAGATATTTTGATTCAAATATTTTGTTCATTAGCCATGGCCTGGTCGGTATCCGCCAGAAAGAAAACATTAACGACTTCAGCAACCCTCTGGTTGTCGTGTACTACGATGTCGACTATGTCAAGAACCCTAAGGGCACCAACTACTGGAGGAACCGCGTACTTAAGGCAAGTCGCAATATCTATACTAATATTATAAAGAGAGATGTCGAATTTGTGAGTGTGTTTATACGTCTGGGGTAGTCCTCGGAACCACTGCACTTATTAGAAAAAGTCTTGAAACATTTGAAAGGTACATTATCCCCATGGACATAGGCTTATATATTATGAGTAAATTACGATGGCTTAGGTTAAAAAAAACCTCATATAAACCGAAGGAAAGGAAGGGCGGGTTGTTGGTATTTAATAAAGTAAAGGAAACGAGTTTTACAAAATATTCATCTGTTGTAATTCATTTCAGATAATTTATTATTCACTGTAGATAATTATAATCGTGGATTATTATTCATTTTAGATTATTATTCGTAGTGAATAATTATTAATGGTTGATTTACATTTATTTTAGATTATTATAGATAATTATTTATTTTAAATACATAATTATTCACAATTGATAATAATTTAATCTGGCTTATTTGTTTTAAATAATTATTCGATGTATATAATTATTTACTTTAGATTATTATTCATACTTGCATACTTGTACATACGTTTTCGACATTTTTGGAAGAAAAGGAAAAATAAAATAAAATCGCACCTACAGGTAGCCAAGGAACAGACTGAAGTGACATTCGCCGTGAGCGACAAAGATGACTTCACACATGAGCTGAATGAGTACGGCATTGAATATGCCAAGGCTGACAAGCCTGTGGCCGCTGGACGGGACGCAGAAGGCAACAAATTCGTCATGAGCACTGAGTTCAGGTATGTTACACTATACACTTCAGTGGCGGAATAACCGCTGTGTTGATGATTTGGCTTAAATCTAAGTGAGTCAAAAATTATTTATTCTGTCTTCATCCTCATAACGATTTCCCAGTAGCGCCCATAGTTTGTTTTTCGGCGCCCAGGGTCCAGGTTTATTGGGGTGCTTGGTTGGGGACCTCCACGCGGTGCACCCTGGGCAACGGAGACGGCAGCGCCTCTCTCCTAGGGTGGGAGAGACGCTGCCGCCTACGGCCAACTCCGACCGAGGCGACGACGGCCCTGTTGAGGGCTGTTCGGAAGCTTTCCACGTGTCCCTCTGATTAGCAGAGGGCACAGTGGAGAGCAAGTAAGGGGGCCATCTCGAAACCGGAGATGGCCCAGGGTCAGTCGGGGTGCGAGGGATATGCTCTATGGGTAACCTTACACCCCGGCGTCTTAAGACCCGAGACGGCGTGCGGTTTTAGTCGGTGCAAGCCCGACATAACCGCCCCCGCTGGAGACCCCCCGCTCTCCAACGGGGGCGGTATCCGAAGGGATTTCCGCACGAAAAAAAAAAAAAAAAAAAAAAAAAGGGTCCAGGTTTATTTATTGTTTTTGATTCGTATGTCGGCGTACCCCCGAGTATACCCCGAGAGGGAAGCCTGCGTCATAGCCTCGTCTGTTTTTTAGCAGGTGAGGTTATCTTGGGCCTCAAATGTTTTGTTAGGGCCTTCTGCACTCTAAAAATCATTTATTCTGTACAGACCATTAAACAGGTACATACTTACAGGGGTGTGTGTTGGGTAACCTCCTCGAGTGTCGCTCCGATTCCGATCCCGCTGCAGTCCGAGGGGAACGGAATCGGAGCGGCCGGTACACCCTGGGCGGCGGTCAATGGCTTCCCCTTCACCCCTTCATATGGTTGGCATTGATCGTCGGCCAGTACCCAACGTGGCGGGAACACATCGCTCTCCGTACTCCTCTGCTTTCAGAGGAGACAGGATGAGCGATGCTGTTAGTGGTGAGATGGCCCAGGGTCAGCCGGGGTGCGAGGGATATGCTCTTTGGGTAACCTTACACCCCGGCGTCTGAAGACCCGAGACGGCGTGCGGTTTTAGTCGGTGCAAGCCCGACATAACCGCCCCCGCTGGCCGGCGGGGGGGTATCCGAAGGGATTTCCGCACGATAAAAAAAAAAAAAAAAAAAAAGGTACATACTTACAAAACGTCGGCCTTCTACACCCTAAAAATAATTTATTCTGTATAGACCATTAAAACGCCACAAAACGTCAAAAACATCAAAATTAGACAAATGTAGCTCTGCATACACGCAGAGACGAGCAACACAAAGTGTGGGCAACTCCTGTTCCGACAGAATATGAAAGGGAAGTAGTAATCGCCGGTAAGCGCTGGATCAAAAAAAAAAGATTCCCAATTGTAGAAGTAACAGCTGAACTGTGGACCCCGGGCTCGGAAGTGAAAGCTTTGGAAGCAACTGGGACTCATGATTAGTAACCAGCTCTGGCCCTGAGATAGAGCAAGAGAAATAGCAAGGCAGGCAATAGCAAATTGAACCAACTAAAACCACGGTGTCTGCGACATTATGTCATTATGACATTATGTCGGATATGCCGTGTGGTTTTAGTTGATTTGCCTTCAATATAACATTTTCCTCATGCCCATGTCGAAACATTACAAGGAGGTTTATACACGAAAAAAAAAGAAATATTACGTGGTTTCAGAAAAAAAAACCGAATACGCACTGTAACCTCTACAATTTCACCTATTTTTAAAACCTACACTCTTGTCATAAAGTTTATTATTGAATAATTGTCCATCTGTCATTACTGACATTGATTGACGTTCAGAAAGGTAACTGAAGATATAATTATGAAATGAAAAGCTACTTAAATATAGTTGGAAATTCTCTCACAATCCAGCACTAAGATGTTTATATTTGATATTTTTACGGGCACCTTATCGACACGGTATATAGTTACTTACGTTCGTTTCGCTCCGTAAATTTTATTTGTTAACATTGCTTACCTACCGTAATGATAAGCAGGTTCTAGTTTCTCATTCCTTTGTACGAGTATAATACAGCCAGATGCATCAGGTTAATTCAGTGCCTGCGGTTTTTATCTCGGATAGCTAGAAGCTAGAATATAAAGGTGATAACAAACCAGTCTGGTGGTGATATCAGATGGACATATATAGCCCAAACCTAGCCTCAGTTGCGTGGCTCGAGTTAACAATAGTGCCCGGAATACGCCTATTCTCACCCACCCCCTCACCCCCTATTATGGGGGACTGATTACATAAATAAAGATTGGTGAAATGTAGGTATTAATTCGCCTCTGCCTAACCCTCCGGAGGTAAAAGCATGATTGTATTTGTATGTAACAAACTGCAAAATGTCGAACTGCAAGGTGGTCGAGACATACTTAACTCAAAGACCTAAAAAAAAGCAACCTACTGGAGAAACCTTTCTAAAAGTTTGAAAAATATGATAATTAATTATCAGCGAGGTAGGGTGTTCTTTGGGGTACCCTCCAGACCCTTGGGACTAAGCCAACATCGCCTGCAAGCCGGCGCACCTACTGATTGACAGACGAGACTCTGGTGCCAGTTTTTCTCTTGGAGTCGGTCCGAGGACCGACGCCACTCTCATAAAAGGCGTATAAACCAAACCAAAAGGAGGAGAAAAAGTAAGCGGACTCCGGGCTCCGAAGTAAAAGATTAGGATGCAAACGGGAAACCGCGTCTATTCATAAAAATATATGTTTTGTCATTTATTATTCTAAATTGGTCTTTATATTCCTCTTTCAGTATTGAAAACCTGTCAGCCTTCACAAAAGACTTACTAGACGGTAAACTGGAGGCCTTCATCAAGTCTGAAACAATACCCGCTAAGAATGACGGCCCCGTCAAGGTTGCTGTTGGCAAAAACTTCAAGGAACTGGTGGCCGACAGCGGTCGCGACGCCCTCATCGAATTCTACGCGCCCTGGTGTGGACACTGTCAAAAACTGGCTCCTATTTGGGAGGAGCTTGGTGATAAGGTGAATTATGACTGTCTAGTATCTATTGGTGCAATTGTCTCGACTGTGCATGAAGTTCTGGGTTCGATTCCCGAATTGAGCAAGCTTTTTTGGGTTTTTCTGTTAAGACCTCCATAGTGTGAAAAATGTGCCCGGTTGATGGCACAGTATTATGGTGAATCATAAATAGCTGGCAAGTAATATGCCTCTGCTGACTACTTCCAGAATTTACAGGATTTAATGGGTTTTTTAAGTATGCGCGAGACTCCTGTCAGTTTACCCCAAAAGTTGCGAGCTAAGATTGCCGTTCCAATAGACATCGATGTGGAGCGTTTTTCGATGCCTAAGCATACAGTCACTCCCCTTTTTTAACCAAAATTGATAATTCCAAGTCAACCGGATGTACCCGATAGGTTTTGGGTCGAAAACCTATATGGTAGTTCCCGTTGGCCTATAATCACGAAATTTGCCAAAAAGCAAGGTCTTACAGCAGAAATAAAGGAAAAGTTCTAAATAATAAAATATTTAAAAACCAAGGTAAATTTTGGTACTTACATAAATATTTATTTTTCCATTTCTTTACACTTAAAATAAAATAAAAAAATACCAATTTAACTATGGCGATATAATGGGTAGGTACGGAATCCTCGGCGCACGAATTCGACTCGCACTGACCGGTTTTTTATTTTTATTTTGCTTAATTTATAATCATCATCATGTCAGCCAAACGACGCCCATTGCTGGGCATAGGCCTCCCCCAATTATCTCCACAACGATGGGTCCTGCGCTGCCCGGTTATAATTAGTTGTACATATTTTAAGTCATTTTTATTTGTTACCTGATCTTTATATTATGCAAATAAATAAAACCATACTAGATTAATTAATTGCTTTATGAATTAAAGCAATTTGCACGAAACTAATTAAATATTTCTTTTTTAAATTGATGAATAAAAAGTGAGGTGCTGAATATTCTATTCATAAGTAAATTTTGTCCTGTAATTTGTATTCAGGATCAATATCTCTTCATCCCAGCGGCAATCCCAGTCGCATCCAAAGCTCGCACCCTGGAGCAAAAAGTTCATTCTGCAGCTCCTCCTTTTATTGTTTTTTTGTTATGTGGACTCCCAACCATTAGGCATTTCGGTGTGGAATGAAGTTCAGAACAAACTACATATCTGTATTTAAATTATGGCGTATTCTTAAATGATTCATTTACTTTCCTCAACAGCTGAAGGATGAATCCGTAGACATCGTAAAGATGGATGCGACAGCCAACGACTGGCCCAAGTCTCAGTATGATGTATCTGGCTTCCCAACTATCTACTGGAAATTCGCAGACAAGACCAAGAAACCTATCAGATATAATGTGAGTATTTAATTCTAGAATTCGGCCTTAACCTTTTTTTTGTAAAAGCTATATACTGCACGATCAGATAAAGCTTTATAAAAACAAAATAACATATTGAAAAAACAAAATGGGTTCTCTGTTTACGACATAACAGTAATATGATGAAAACGGGAAGCCTTCAGTTTTGGTAAATTTTAATCCGCGAGTCCGATTCGCACTTGACCGGTTTTAACTGGGGTAAATAAAGTTTACTCATGATTTTAAATATTGTGCATAAATGCCTTTTGTTAAACAACGGATTTTTACTTTTAAGTGAATTTAATGCACCCAGGTAAATTAGCTCAGGTTATTTAAATGTAGGATTTTACCAACTTTCATAATTCTTAGTGGTTAATGTCTTACGATGGAGAAGTCCTAGGTTCGAATCTTGCGAACACTTTTTTTTATTTTTTTTATATGGATGACTGTGGATGACGATGACACTACCGGCGTAAACCCCAAAATCAAACATAAATATGTACACAATTGTAACAAACTCAGCACTAGTTATGTAGTGTTTTATTGTAGTTACTCGAAAGCTTTATTTTTTCATTTCTTTAATAGTTGATACGTCTTTACAGATGAAGGAAGTAAGTGTTAATATACTTAGTTTAAAGGCATACAGTTTAGAAAGATCTAAGTGATTGAAGTGATAGTTATATTTTGATACAAATAATAACATCCTAAGGTGAATGTCGGTCAAGAAATTTTTGAATAGACACTATTTTATGTGAGGTCTCTTCACGTGCATATATGCAACTATACCGAGTTTTATCACATTCGAATTATATATATATATATATTGTTGCGTTCCTAAACGAAGTAAAAAAAAAAAAAACATAATTTGCGTTGACAGATCTACGACTGTCACTTGTTGTCAACTTGTTGAAAGAATTGTCTTGAGAAAACGTTTGTTGAAATAAGTTTTGTTCGAATAAATATAATCCGTGAATATCAGATTTGGCCAGTGTTGGATTAGTTATATTTTGGACTAATTAACGTAATCGGTTGGGAGTTGTTCGACCGAGTCATATATTTACTTGAGGAAGGGCTCCATTTGTACCACGCGCACTGCTGATCTGTCCACACAAACCTTCATACACCCCTACACTTCATAAACACGTAAATACAGACAAAGACAGGTAAAAGCGTTGTGTTTCGGGCGCCTTCTAAGTTGGTAAGTGAAACCTATTTTATAAACCATTTGCTCTGTGAACCGCAGACTGCTCACTTCCCCATTGTTGTTAGGAGGGCCAACTTCCACTGCGCAATCTACCTCCTGGCCCGGAATTGAATATTTTGGTAGCAAGAGCGTGGTTGTGTCGGATTCGAACCGACTAAAACCGCAGTCTCGGGTCTCATAACCTTAAAATAAATATTAGTATCTACGGTCAGTGTAAGATATAAGAACATAGTTGTTCAAACACTTAACATCAGTTTGGTGTGCTAATTTGAAGTCATTGCTAGGGAACTATTATGACTGATTAATTGGCAATCTTTTTAAGGGATTTGATTTAATTTGCATTTGATTTAATCAGTTGATTGTTGCATGTCAGGCTTATACACACATAACATTCTATAATTGAATGTTTATTTGTAAACTATATTGAATTATATTTGTATTGGGGTTTGGGATCATTGTTGCATAAAATAAACTTAAACTGAAGTTTTATTTTTTGCCCCATTTAAGTGAACCAACATTGTTTAAATAATTTCTTTGTTTGGTTAATCTCTTTATCTGATTTGTTGAAGTTTGGTCATTGGAATGTCTCATTTAAGTGCAGCGAAGGAGGCCATAGCCGGTATAACCACACAATTGAGGTGGTTCACTTCGGCGGCGGCCACTACTACTCGACCAGAGCTGGCAGAGACCACTCTTACCAGGTTCGGCGGTATGGAGAACAGGCTTGGGGCTGTAGATGCCCTGTTCACCCGCTTTAGCCACCTGGCTGAGGACCTCGGGTTGGATCAGCTGAGTCAGGCAGCGCGGGACAAGGTTGTTGGTGACTACGACCAGATCCTGGCGTTGGCAGACACGATTTCCCTACGGGCTAGGGAAATATTGAAGAGCCGGGAGTCTGTCCAGGTCAAGCCGGAGACCTCTGTCGCTGGCCCGGGACTTTTGAGCAAGCTGCCCACACTTGAACTGCCACATTTTGATGGTCGGATGGACCACTGGCTGGGCTTTCAAAATTTATTTGTGAGTCTGGTCGACTCGCGCTCGGACCTTGGACCCGCCCAAAAGTTGGCCTACTTGATGTCCGTCCTCAAGGGAGAGGCCCGAGCCTTGGTGCAGCACTTACCGGTAACGGATGCGGCTTACCCTACTGCTCTGGAGCTGCTCTCCCGGCGGTACCACAATAAACGGTGTTTGGCTGACTCTCACATTAGCCATATTTTGGGGTTGCCCTTCATTACCAGAGTGTCAGCCTTGCGTACTGACCTTTTGAACCCGTTGTTGGCAGCGACCAATGCTTTGAGGCGACTGGAGTTGCCAGTCGACCATTGGTCGTACATCTTGGTGCATATAGTGCTGCAACGGCTGCCCGTGGACTTGAAGTCCCGTTTTGAGCAAAAATATGGTGGGGATAGTGCCACCCATCTCCCCCTTTTTGAGGACCTCGTCAAGTTCCTGGAGGACGAATGCCGGTTTCTAGACAACTCCAGTATTGCCATGGGGTCTCGCCCACCGTCTCCTCGGCCCAGAGGCCAGGGACTGCCTAGGGTTCGTGGGCCTGTTGAGAGTCGCCCCGCCCCCCGTTTCGCCGGCACCCAGATTCGTCCTGACTGCTCTTATTGTAAGGCTACGGGGCATGGCATAGCAACTTGCGCGGCCTTTTTGGGAGAGCACGTGAGTGCCCGCCGCCGCATTGCCAGTGCACGCCGACTGTGCTACTCATGTTTGGGGGCACATTTCCAACGGGAATGCCCCAACCCCCGTCCTTGCAGAGTTTGTGGGGGACCACATCTGGACATTTTATGCGTGAACGCGAACCGCGTTGGCAGTCCAGCCTCTGTGGGGGGTTCGCGTACGGGGGGGTACGATGGAGACGGTCACGGGGTCCGCTCGCCAGTGCAGAACCGAGGCGAGATCCGCAGGTTCGAACGCCGCTCGCCACCCCCCGTGTCACGAGAGCCGCATGAGCGCCGTAGGGCTCCCTCACATGGAGACGAGTACGCAACGGCCGCTTGCCGGCAGTGGCCGGACCAGCACCGACTGCCCTCCCCTCCGTTGGCGGAGCGTCCCCGATTGGAGTCGCGCCCCCCGCCATTCAAGCATCCGGTGGGATACGCCCCTCCAGCGATGGCACGCGGCTCGGGACATCGCGCGGACGAGGGGTTTGAACCCTATCCTCATCGCGAACGACTACAGTCTGGGTGCGGCGATCGGTCACCGCCCAGACATTAGGAAGTCGGCGCCTGCCCCACTACTGCAGCCCCCCAGATTGACACGGTTTTGTTGCCTACGGCATCGGTCAGGGTCTGGGGACCAGCGGGGGCCTCTGTTGTGGTCCGTGCCATTTTGGACACGGGTTCCCAGGGCTGCATTTTGTCGTCTTGGTTAGTGGGACAGGTAGGCCTTGATGTACGTGGCTATTCAGACACGATTAGAGGAGTGGGCAACGCAGCTGTCACCACTGTTGAGGGACAGGCTCGGTTTGGGCTCACTCCTTTGCATTCGTTGGGCCCTAAAATTGGTACCTCGGCCATTGTTATGAAGAACATTCTGGGAAGACATCCCCGGACACAGTTGTCTTCAGATATTGTTCGGTTGACGTTGGGTATGAAGTTGGCTGACCCCCGGTTTGATTCTCCTAGTACAGCGCATTTGTTGTTGGGTGCCGATGTCCTAGGGAGAATATTTTTGGGTGGTATAAGGGTCTTGCAGCCAACCGGGTTGGTGGCTGTCTCGACCATCTTTGGCTTTGCATTGATGGGACCGGTATTTAAGGAACCCCCTCCACCTGAGCTTGATTGTGCATTGGTGTCCGGCTCCGCTCTCTCTGACGCCGTTCAGAGGTTTTGGGAGGTTGAGGAGCCCCCTCAGGTGGCCCGTTTGAACCCGGAACACCAGGATTGCGAATTGTTCTATCAGAACAACACGGGTCGACTCCGTTCCGGACGGATTGTTACCAGGTTGCCCTTTGTCGCAGTGCGACCACCTCTCGGTGAATCTAGACCTACGGCCGAGAAGAGATTGTTGGCAATGGAGCGCCGCATGGGCAGGGACCCTGTGTTGAGGCAGAAGTACTTGGATTTCATGCAGGAGTACGCGGATTTGGGACACATGTCGGTGTCAAGGTTGGATTGGCGCTCAGTTGAACATTACTTCCTGCCCCATCATGCGGTCCTCAAGCCGTCCACTGGCAAGCTGCGCACGGTGTTTGATGGGTCTGCGCGAACTTCTTCGGGTGTCTCATTGAATGATTGCTTACATTCAGGCCCCAAATTGTTAAAGGACCTTTGTGACATCATCACGTCTTTCCGTCGACATCAGGTTGTCTTTGTGGCCGACATCAAGATGATGTTCCGACAAACGGTCATTCACCAGGATGACAGACGTTATCAGTTAATCCTGTGGCGCGAGAACCCCCAGGACCCCATGATTGTGTACGAGCTCAATACGAATACATACGGCCTTCGTTCTAGCCCCTTTGTTGCCATTCGTTCGCTTTGGGAGCTCGCGGACCGAGAGCGTTTGAAGTTCCCTCGGGCGTCCGCCATCTTGAAAACGGACCTGTACGTCGATGACGTCTGTACTGGGGCTTCCACGGTTGGGGAAGCCATTTTATTGCGTGACGAGTTGATTGGGATCCTGGCTTCCGCTGGATACGAGTTGCGTAAATGGGTGTCCAACTCTCCAGCTCTATTGGAAGGTTTGCCGGAGGATCATAGACAGGACCCGCATTTGTTTGAAGACGTTGACAACCCCGCCATGATGGCCGTCCTCGGTGTTCAGTACAGACCTGTCCAAGACATCTTTACATACGATGTCGACCTAGAGTCGCCCCACACTTGGACTAAACGACTTGTGTTGTCTACTGTCGCAAGGACTTTTGATCCTAATGGTTGGATTTGTCCGGTACTGTTTTGGGCGAAATGCTTTCTCCAGCGCCTCTGGACCGCGGGACTTGGTTGGGACGAGCCGCTTCGGGAAACCCGGTTGAAGGATTGGATCCAATTTGTGTCCACACTCCCTGCGGTCAATGAGGTCGTGTTGCCCCGCGCCATCCTCCCCCCTGGGAGTTACACTGCTACCCTCCACGGGTTTTGTGACGCGTCGTCGCACGGTTACGCAGCCGTTGTTTATCTGCGCACTGTCAGCGCGACAGGCCAGGGGAAGCTCTCGCTGGTCATGGCCAAGAGCAAGGTAGCCCCTCTTCGAACAGCATTGACCATTCCCAAATTGGAGTTGTCAGGGGCGGCTCTTCTTGTGCGTCTATTGAATCACGTTGTTAATACCTTGGGTGAAACTGTGGACATTCGATCCTCTTACGCCTGGACGGACAGTCAAATTGTTTTGTGTTGGTTGAAGACGTCCGTCCACACTTTGGAGGTCTTTGTGGCGAACCGAGTGTCACAGATACAAAATTCTGCAACACCTTTAACTTGGAGGCATGTCCCTGGGGACCTGAACCCCGGCGACGTGGCCTCACGTGGGTGCACGGCCCCTCACTTGATTGATCACCCCCTCTGGTGGGGGCCAGAATGGCTGACTCGGTCCGAGGATGCTTGGCCTCGAATGCCAGTCTTGATGACGGATCCTTTGCCCGGGCTAAGGGTGCTCGCTGTTGAGACGAAGGACCCGCCGTTTGATCCCGACCTTTTGTTGAATCGGTACAGCTCCCTCGATAAACTGTTGAATGTCACATCTTGGATCAGGCGCTTTCGTCACAATTGTAGGAACCGTGGGGACAAACGCCTGTCGCCGGTCCTTTCTCCTCAAGAGCTCCAGGAGTCTCTCCTCCTTTGGGTCCGCTCTGTGCAGGCTGCACACTTTGAGAAGGAGATTGAAATCTTGAAGTCCGGTATGGCTAAGTTGTCGGGAGCTATCAGTAAGCTGAGCCCCTTTTTGGATGATGCGGGTTTCTTGCGTGTTGGAGGACGTTTGAGGCACTCTAGCCTCCCCTACGGAGCTCGTCACCCCCTTTTGTTGCCCAAGGAAGGCCATTTGGTCAAGTTGTTGGTGACTGATCGTCACATTAAGAACTCGCATGCCGGTTGTAATGCGCTGTTGGCCATTCTGCAGCGGGACTTTTGGATTTTGTCGGCCCGTCGTACTATCCGCAGCATTGTCTTTCGTTGCATGCCATGCTACCGGACTAAGGCCCCCACTATGCAGCCCATGATGGGAGACTTGCCGGCTGATCGTGTCAATGAGGCAAGGCCTTTTGCAGGCGTCGGAACGGACTTTGCCGGTCCCCTTTTGGTGAAGACGTCTACTCTTCGTAACAGTAAAATCCTTAAGGCTTATTTGTGTGTGTTTGTCTGCCTGTCAACGAAGGCAGTACACTTGGAGCTAGTAACCTCGCTCTCGACGGAAGCCTTTGTGGCAACTTTGGATAGATTCGTGTCTCGCCGTGGGTTGCCTTCTTTAATTAGATCTGATTGCGGTACCAATTACAGAGGTACAAGTAACTATTTGAAGGAAGTTTACGCCTTCCTTGCGGAGAACCAGGTTGACATAGGCAACAAATTAGCCCGCAAGGGGGTCACTTGGCTGTTTGACCCGCCAGCCTGCCCCCATTGGGGGGGTATTTTTGAAGCCGCGGTGAAAGCGGCCAAGGGACTCTGGCGGAGATTATTGGGAGACACAGTTCTCACCTTTGAGGAATTAGCTACGGTATTTTGCCGCATTGAGGCCGTACTAAACTCGCGTCCATTGTGCCCGCTCTCTTCGGACCCTAATGATTTGGAGGCCCTAACCCCGGGCCATTTTTTGATTGGACAACCACTTGTCGCCCTGCCGGAGCACCCCCTTGTCGATGTGAGCCGAAATCGGCTATCGCGGTTCCAGTTAGTGCAACAGCTCGCTCAGAGCTTTTGGAAGCGTTGGAGCTTGGAGTACTTGCACATCCTCCAGCAGCGCGTCAAGTGGACGGATAAAACTCATCCTCCCAAGGTCGGAGACCTCGTCCTGATTAAGGCTGCCAACCTAATGCCGTTGTATTGGCGCCGGGGGCGCATTCTCAATCTAGTGGATGGCACCGATGGGGTTCCTCGATTTGCTGAGGTTTTGGTTGACGGATCGGTGATGAGGAGAGCGGTCGCAACCTTATCAAGATTGCCAATTGATTAGCGGACGGGAAGGCCCGTCCGGAGGGGGTAGATGTTGCGTTCCTAAACGAAGTAAAAAAAAAAAACATAATTTGCGTTGACAGATCTACGACTGTCACTTGTTGTCAACTTGTTGAAAGAATTGTCTTGAGAAAACGTTTGTTGAAATAAGTTTTGTTCGAATAAATATAATCCGTGAATATCAGATTTGGCCAGTGTTGGATTAGTTATATTTTGGACTAATTAACGTAATCGGTTGGGAGTTGTTCGACCGAGTCATATATTTACTTGAGGAAGGGCTCCATTTGTACCACGCGCACTGCTGATCTGTCCACACAAACCTTCATACACCCCTACACTTCATAAACACGTAAATACAGACAAAGACAGGTAAAAGCGTTGTGTTTCGGGCGCCTTCTAAGTTGGTAAGTGAAACCTATTTTATAAACCATTTGCTCTGTGAACCGCAGACTGCTCACTTCCCCATTGTTGTTAGGAGGGCCAACTTCCACTGCGCAATCTACCTCCTGGCCCGGAATTGAACATATATATATATAGTATAAAAATGCATAGAGAACACCCCAGTCATCACTAACATGACTTTGTTTTAGTATACTTAGATAACTTTCCCTGAGACTTGCCGAATGTCATAACTCGGTGTTTTTGTAGTTCCCTACTGATGATCCCCGTATACAGAAGTAGGTGGGTACGAAGTAGTAGGTGGTATCAGGCCCAAAAAAATACTGAATTTCCTAAATTGTACACGAAATCCAAGTTTATTTAAATTTACTTATGTGCATTACAGGGTGGCCGAGCTCTTGAAGACTTCATCAAGTATGTGGCGGAGCAGGCCTCCGTGGAGCTCAGCGGCTGGGACAGAAAGGGCAAGCCCAAGAAGCAAGAGTTGTAAATGCTATGTGATGCAAACTTTCCATGAAAGATCTGTGTGTGAGCGAAGCGCGGGTGTGTGAGTGCCTGTAGCGCTGACGCGACTCAAACTTGTGTCTGTGTGTATGTTCACAATTTCTTTATTCTTTACACAACTGCAAGTTTGACGTGCCAGTCTTATAAATCTATTTTAGATTTATCTAAATACAGTAATTTTGAATGCATTTCTTTATAGTGTCGGTGGAATAACAAATAAATTAGGTTGTATTTATACTTTGATGTTTTATTTAAATCCTTAGTCATTTACGAGGGTCAAACTGAAAGTTCTTAGAACTGGCCACTTATAAACAATATAATAAAAAAATAATTCTAAAATTTGAAAATAGAACTCTTTGCCAATATTACTGAGTATATATTTCATTCATTTATCATTTGTTTTACGATTTGGCGGCAAATTGAAAATTGTCTGTGTCACGTTAACATGAATTTAACACGAGAAAATTTTCGTGCAATGATTTTTTATGACTTTCGATGTCATTTAAGTCAACAAGAAAGTTATGATAGACTACGATTGGCCTTTCACGATGAAGCCCCATCTCGTGCGACTGTTTACAACTGGTTTAATGAGTTTAAACGTGGTCGCACTAATCTCACTGATGATTTACGTGAGGGACGGCCTTCTACGGCGACGACTGAAAATAACATCTGTGTTGTGCGGCGTATGATAGAGACTGACAAAAGAGTGACCTATCAGCAGATTCGGACAAGCTTAGGCATCGGTATGAGTCAAGTGCACAAAATCCTCCACGAACATTTAGCGGTCAGGAAGCTTTGCGCCCGGTGGATACCTCATAATTTGACTGAGGCTCAAAAACTCCATCGTGTGGATTGGTGCCGTAAAATGATTGAAAGATTTAACGGAGGTGACTCTAATGCTGTGTTCGACATACTAACAGGTGACGAAAGCTGGATTTACTGTTATGATCCTGAAACCAAAAGACAATCTGCTCAGTGGGTGTTTCCTTTCGAGGAGTTGCCAACTAAAGTGAAGAGAGATCGAAGTGCGGGAAAAAAAATGGTGGCCTCGTTCTTTGGAAGGATAGGTCATTTCGTAACAATTGTGTTAGAGGATCAAAAAACAGTTTCTGCAGAATGGTACACTACCAATTGTTTGCCACTTGTCTTGGAAAAAGTTCGAGAGAAACGACCTCGCAGTAGGATCCTAATTCACCACGACAACGCCTCGTCGCACACCGCCAAGCGAACGATCGACTATTTGGCGACATCAAACGTTGAATTACTGGGTCACCCGCCGTATAGCCCCGACCTCGCGCCTTGTGATTTTTATTTATTTCCAAAAATTAAAGAAAAACTTAAAGGAAAGCGGTTTATGAATGCTGAAGAAGCGGTGGCTGCGTATCGCGATGCCATTGAAGAGACCCCTAAGGACGAGTGGGCAAAGTGCTTTTCCCAGTGGTTCCATCGCATGCAGCGGTGTATTGACGTGAATGGACAATATTTTGAAAAGATATAATAAAACTAATAACTGGCTAATGTAATCAGTTTTTGATTTTCTAAGAACTTTCAGTTTGACCCTCGTACTTCCACTAGATACTAAGTGAACCACCAAGAGCTTTAGAGCACAAGCCAATCTCACCTGCTGATTGATAGACGATTCTCTTGGGGTTGGGGAATCAGACGGCAGTCGGTCCCTTAAAATTCAAAATAAACCAATCCTAATCCAAAGGAAAGGAGTAGGACCGTGGACCCTGGGCTCTTAAAGTGCAAGCTTTGGATGCAACCAGCATAGGCGCCTAATCCACAATAGATAATAGTACCTAATCATTAAACTACTACTTACGAGCAATAATAAGCTAAATAGGCTGACAGGAAGACAAGGGGAAAATTTGACAGAGATAGGCTATAAGCTGAAAAAGTACATAACCTACTTTTGGCGATACTACATATACCCAGCGCCTTCCTCCACATACTTATTCGCAGGCGAGCCGCGGTCAGCAACTAGTGAATATTAAAGTAACACTCGAAATTGTACTAAAGTTTCTTGTAATAAATTTAGAAATCAACAGATTTTTAAAGAAATTAAGGATAATGCAAGTTGTGACTGCTGTTGCTGTTTGTCGGTGAAGTCGACAATGACGCATTGTCTTAATATTGAACTCGGCTATCGTTCTGCTAACGATTACGTTGTCGTTTTGAGGTGAAAAAGTAACAAACATCCTTCAATCCATCCTTTTTTTTTTACGTGCTGAAATCCCTTCGGATACCCCCCGGGCGGTCAGCGGGGGCGGTTATGTCGTGCATAAACCGACTAAAACCGCACGGTGTCCTGCCCAAGTGTCCATTGCTGGGCACCCCGGGTAAGCCCTCGAAAGGATAACCCCAGGGTTAGCGCGGCCTCGCCTGGTGGGGTCGGGTTTTATCCCGCGTCGGTGAGCAGCATAGAGTACTATGATACTATATGAAAGTGAGCAGGCAGGCGTGTGTAGGACACACACGACACGCCTCCGCCATGGCCTGCTTCTGTAATTATCCATCTTTTCACTCTCACAAACATACACGTATATAATTTTAGTGAGGAGGATTTCTGATGAGGAAGTGAAGAACTCTTTCTTAAATTTCTATGGATCGACAGTGCGGGTGCCGGGTCCATTGTGTGGTAAATAGAGGGAACACTAAAGCCTCAGACGGACCAAGCGTTCCAATGTACGCGTAGTCGGGTACTTGTACACAGGAACGATTGTCCGTATCTACAGTGCGTATACAATTTGAGCACACGAGTTGCTGCCCGACGTCGTCGCTAGTCAGCTCTATACTTTAAACTGGCTGGCCGACTCTCGAATACGAGTTCATCATTCAGCAATACATTGTGCTCTCTACGCTTATAATCTAGGTGCTCTATGGGCAACCTTACACCCCGGCGTCTGTAGACCCGAGACGGCGTGCGGTTTTAGTCGGTTCAAGCCCGACATAACCGCCCCCGCTGGCAAGCGGGGGGGTATCCGAAGGGATTTCCGCACGAAAAAAAAAAAAAAAAAAAAAAAAAAAAAGGTATGTTGAATATGCGTATTCAATTAGGTGTACGCGTACAACATACCAAGATACCTAGATTAAGCATACGTTGGAAGGCTAAGTCTGTACAAGGCTTTACAGTTGTGACAGAGATGTAGTAGATCCTCCACTGTCTGTCAAGACCCGGCGTCACCGGGTATTTACTTGGACAGTTTAATGAGATCACACATGATTTTACCAGAGTTATGTAAGTGACCTATTCCCGAAACCAAATAATAAACCGAAACGAAAATATACCAGTGGTATTCACCACCGAAACAGGCAAAGAAGCGTGACTATATGTATAGTCACGCTTCTTTCCCATTGGGGTATCTTCCACTTGTTACATCCCTGGCCTATGAAAGTTCATTATTGTTTTCATACATGCTCACAGGTTGTTTTTGATTTGGCTTGTCCCTAGGTCTAATTGGCATATGCTTAGGCATAGCTTGAATTCGCCAAGCTATAGGTCAACCTTTACTGGGTTGCCCATTAACCCTCGCCTCTCTACATGTCCAAACCACCTAAGCACATTTTCTTGGTCACTACATCTACCATACCACAACTTTCCCATGTCATGTTGTTCCTCACTTAGTACTAGTAGCATTAAAAAAACTACAGATATATATAATAGGCTATATATTCTCCTCTTTCCATCTCTCTATCCATTCAACAATAGTGTCAACATTCTTATACAGCTGTTCTTGGGAGTCATTCTGCAAATCCACCACAATCTCGGGTTTGTATGATGATTTCGCTTCTTCCAATAAAGTTTCAAATATCTCACATTGCATATTGTCCTCAAGTTTCCTACCAGTGTATCCTCTGAAAAGTTGGAACATACATATAATTAAGTATCAGCTGATTCTGTTTATAGGTAAAACTATAAAAAATTACATATACTTAGATAAAATACTTTATTAGAGCTATGCCCATAGCTAGTTTAACAAAAAAACCAAAAGGAATAAAAGGGCAGGTGTAATAACAATAATAGTTACCTTGCAGAAAGTCTGTCAAACAAAGCTGTGTTGTTAGTTCTAATGACAAATACACCATCAAACCACCTCTCTGGGAAAAATTCACAACCATGGTAGTCAACTATATTACCACCTTTTGCCATCATACCTTCCATGATATCGAGCAGCTGAAAAATTAGAATTAGATATTATCATAAACTAGGGGCGTGCGGCGGCTATGCATTCTGCTGTTGCAATTTTGAGCTGAGAGTGCACTACATGATTACTTACTAAACCTGCCAAACAATTACCAACCGATTAGCATTGATGGTGGTCATCATGAATTTTCAATTTTCTTTTTCTGAGCTAAGCCAATATAGTTAAGTTGCACATTTTGGCGCCAAAACCGTGGTCTCAACATTGATCATTTTGGAGAAATCAGATTTTGAAATTTTTGAAGGGTGATTACTTTTTTATTATCTTTTTCCAAACCTTCCACGTATCAAGTCGTAGTTACATGCCAAGTTTGGTCAAAATTGGTCTATTCGTTTAGGAGGAGCAGCATCACAACTGAAATACACTGAGTGGAGTATAGAGAGTTTTTTGCTCGACTTCATCTCACTCTCAGCTCAACTACTACTACAGTGCTTCACCTCTGTAAGTATCTTAAAAGAAATCTATGAGTGTCATACTTTTTGTTACTATTGGCTGTGGTGCTTGTAATTAACCAGGATCCTAGTGCATTTACTAACAATGAGATTCAGATCTGTACTGGTGTCAGTTCACTTCACAATAATTTCCAAAATAGAATCAAATAATTAGGCAAGATAATATTAAAATCCTAATTTCCCAAGATTCTGCCTACTTCTAGGCACTTTGTTGTTCTTATAGTAAAACATTAGTCTTTTTTATATACTGCATGTCAATGACTTCATCTCGCCTGTTAGTAAGCTATAAGTAAGAGTCTAAATAATGTAGAGATGCCTAAAATGCTAATGTGGCTTTCAGTTTCACGATCAGTGAAACATATTCCTCTCAGGGTTAGGAGTTTAGACACCAGTCAGTCCCTTAAAAGCCAACTAAAGTAAATCATAACAAGGAAGAGTAGTAGAGCGGATTGCGGGCTCCAAACTACAAGCTTTGAATGCAACCAGGATTGGAGTTCAAATGTAGAAGATAGAGAGGCAAAGAAAAGTATAAGTGGGCAGACTGTAATGTAACTATCACAGGTCATAGTCAGAAAGCTAAGGTCTATTATCACCTTATCTTCATTCAAGAAAGGACACTGATACTCAGGATCATATTCATCTAAACAATTATATTCTTCTGCCAATTTAGACACTTCTCTCCAGGTGAATTTAGTTCTCTCGGCAAGCAATCGACAAATTGTTGACTTGCCAACTCCTGGTGTGCCTGAAAATTGATTAAATACAAATAAATTATAGTTTTAAAATAAAGAAATTCAAGAACGTAGTTTCACAGTTTATTATATTGCACACAGCACACACGCACTTAATTTATTTTAGTCACAGTTTACCTGTCAAGAGTATATTAGGTACTACTCTGCTTGCCATTCTCTCAGATTGGAATAAGTCTGGAGCAGTCAAGAATAAGGGCAATTAATGTAGGTATGATGTAGGTATTGTAGGTTATAAACAAGTATAATAGTTTGTTTTTATAACTTAACATGTGGGTTTGCGTCATAGATTGTTATATTTATACTAGAAAGTTTGCGTAATGACACTGAAGACAGAAATGAATGGACCAATGACAATTCAATACTTTTTTCTTATAATTTATTTAACAGCCGTGGATTCAAGCCCTTAATCACCAAGTGTACTGTACCAGTGTATAGTGTCAAGTATGTTAAAATGAGATTGAGACACAGACAGCACATGTCCGATATTTTGTGACTCCAAATTTATCATACAGCAATGTACCCAACCTCTACCTCTACGACAACCTACCAACAACTATGGCAGTCAACCTCTACGAATAACTGCGGAATAGCATACTTTTTAATTTAACTAACACTTGACCTCATTTGACTATCCAAAATATTAGGCAGGTCACTGGAATTAGAATAGAAACGAGTTGAATTATTTAGTTGTGTATTTATTTAATTTTAAACAATATTATTATTGTCAATTTCTTTTTCTTTCTGTCTTCTATGGCGATCCCAACGATTCCGCCAACAACTTAGTTTTTATGCTGATCAAAATAACGTGTGAACGTACACGTGTAAAGATGTTCCATATAAACAGTTCATTTTGAAAGGTGGCCAAAAGGTTTATAGTGTATAAAACATAAAAGCAAACACATTGTTAATGTGGTAGGGCAAACGAACAGTTTTACAGGTTCATATTGTAAAGATCTATAAAGTAACATAACATATAAATGAGTGGGTAATTGACATAAGTCAGGAGGGTGTTAAAGAGGGATATCGTTTGAGGGTAGGAGATCATATAGGGATCCGTTTAACTATGCTACTCAAATGGAATATTGTACTTAGGTTAAGTAAATATGTTTGTAAATAGACCAAAAAAAAAAACAGCCCGCTGAGTTTCTTGCCGGAGTCTTCTCAGGACAGGGCCGCGTTTCGAACCGGTGGTCCATTTGCCAAACATTAGATTATTTATTTTTTTATGACGTTTTGTAAGTGGCGTATTAATGGTCTATGCAGAATAAATGGTTTTTGACTTTGACTTTGACTTTATTGTCAAATAATAAATTAATATTAAAAATTAAATTTAAAATTTCGTGTTCAGTACAGTTTCAGTCTGTATCTCTTATGTCTGTGGCAGAATAATTTTAATTGTCGTAATAAATGCTTAAAAGGAGTTTTGGAAATTATAACATACGGAACGCAATGTTTCACTATATATCTATTTTTTTTATAGTATATATAGTAAACTATGGTATATATAAAGTACTCTGCAAAGAGAATATAAACACTACGTTTAGTACTCTCAGTACTCTGTGGCAATGTCTTCACCTGAAATGACATAACTAACCTAACCTAAAAATGATTTAAGTAAATCTCATTGTTATGTACAATTTACTTCAATTTAGCGTTATTTAATAATGCGTATTCGTAGACCTAAATCAATATCAAGAGGTCAAATTGTTTTAGTGACTGTATTAGGCGTTATTGGTGGGGTATATATCTGGAGACCGCTTTTTGACGATTACTTTGGAAAGAGGAGCCCTGTTGTTCCTGTTACGAAACCAATAGCACCAGCAGAATAATGGAACGAATTGGGATTTGGTTTAGAAATTCAACTCCTCTAATGAAAATGTTAATGGCTATATCAGTTACATCGGCAATTGTGCTCACTCATAGAACAGTTTACGCACCGTATGTTAGGCGGCAAAGGTATAGACGAGCTGAGGAGTGGGCGAACATGATTATAGAGCAAGAAGAACGAGGAGAAGACGGCCCTAATAATATATCATATTAGTGCATTTTGTAAATATTAGCATGTAAAATATGTTATTTATTCTTTAACACTACATAGTAATGTAATATCTTATATAGAATAAAAAATAAACAACAATATAGGTACTATGAATTACCCTTATTATTGTTTTGCTGCCTATATTTTGGTTGCATCCAAAGCTCGCTCTATGGAGCCCAAGGCCCATCTTGACTTTTACGAGAGCGACTGCCATCTGACCTCAAGCCTACGCCTACGCCAGAGCCTTATCTATCAATTAGCTGGTATATCAGCTTGCAGGTGAGGTTGGCTTGGGCTCTGAAGGTCTTGGTGGGGACCTAACCACATATACCGACCAATTCCGTACCGGATCGGACAGTGTATTTCTGTTATAAAGTTTGATTGGTACCGGTGTACCAGCCGCATCCTAGGAACACGTGGCGTACGAAACAAACCCAAACTAAATACATTCTCCCTGGCAACAACATAGGTAGAGGTGTTTTACACACCCACGATTCGCCAGTTATTTTAGGTCCTAATGTAATAGGGAGTGAGCCTATTGGCATCTATCGGGTACATTACTAAGCGAGCGATAATTAACATTTTTAATACACACAACTACGAAAACTGTGTCCGTAGCGTCTGGGATCGAACACAAGACATCGTCTCAGCAGTCCGTTATGTACGCCACTATAGACGAATACGTGTCCAGTGGACACCCTGTGGGCAACCTTACACCCCGGTGTCTGTAGACAGTAGTAGAAGATACATTTATGTAAAATGACTGTAGTACCTTTTTTTTTTTTTTTTATCGTGCGGAAATCCCTTCGGATACCCCCCCGCGTGCCAGCGGGGGCGGTTATGTCGGGCTTGAACCGACTAAAGCCGCACGCCGTCTCGGGTCTGCAGACGCCAGGGTGTAAGGTTGCCCATAGAGCATATCCCTCGCACCCCGATTGACCCTGGGCCATCTCCGGTTTCGAGATGGCCCCCTCGGGTTTGGGAACCACGGTGTCCCCGTCTTGCCCCGGTTTGGGGGAGGGGCGCTAGTCGCCCCACCGTCCCGGCCTGTTTCTGCTGGGGTGACAGGTGGCCTCACCCGCCACACCCAGGCCTGCGCTCATGGAGGACGGAGGTCGTTAAGCGACCTCCGGCGCCTGAGTCGCCTGCGACGCGCAAGTTGCGGGCTCGTCGGACCGGGAAAGTTCTAAGTCTCTACCGGGCGCGCTCCGCCACCTCCTTCGCGAGCATTACATGCTCGCAGAAGGAGGTGGCGGCGGCCCACGCGCTCGCGCTCCGCACCATTGCCGCAATCATGCTGCCGAGCGAGAGGACTCCCACCCCGATGGCTGCCACGAGGTCACGCCTCGGCGCCTCCCACGCCGGGCAGTCCGCCAGCGTGTGCAGCCCTGAGTCCTCGCTCGCGTCGCAGTGATGACACTCAGGCGTTGGCTCCTTCCTGATCCGATGCAGGTGGTCCCCGAAGCACCCCTTCCCGGAGATCACCTGCGTCAGTCGGTACGAGAGGCTTCCGTGTCGCCTCTCCAGCCAATCCTCCATGATGGGCCTTACCACCGCTATTGCGGCGTGCCCTGACTATATAGTACCTGCGGTTACATAGAACTGTGTTAGTTTATGGCCATTTTTTTTATAAATAAAACCGCGGTTGCCGGTGATACATACACAACAAAACAAATAAAAACCGAAATATCAAAAATGCTACTTCCGATTAATAAACATCCGAATAATCATAATCCCTAAAATCAAATGCCACCATAAAACACGCAAGCATTAGTTTTATGTAACCCTTAAATTTAACCTCACGTTATTTTCATTCAGGTACCTACCTACCTGGGGTGCTTGGTTGGGGACCTCCACGCGGTGCACCCTGGGCAACGGAGACGGCAGCGCCTCTCTCCTAGGGTGGGAGAGACGCTGCCGCCTACGGCCAACTCCGACCGAGGCGAGGACGGCCCTGTTGAGGGCTGTTTGGAGAGCAAGTAAGGGGGCCATCTCGAAACCGGAGATGTCCCTGGGTCAGTCGGGGTGCGAGGGATATGCTCTATGGGTAACCTTACACCCCGGCATTTTAAGATCCGTACGGCGTGCGGTTTTAGTCGGTTCAAGCCCGACATAACCGCCCCCGCTGGAGACCCCCCGCTCTCCAGCGGGGGCGGTATCCGAAGGGATTTCCGCACGAAAAAAAAAAAAAAAGGTACCTACTACCTAATTATTTATTAATCATTATCATAGATTGTTATATATATACTAGAAAATCATTATAATCATACTAAAACAAAATAATTAAGGTAGGTATTAGGTATCTATGCTGTAATACAGTTTAAATACCAAATACCTTTTTTTTTTTTTTTTTATCGTGCGGAAATCCCTTCGGATACCCCCCCGCCGGCCAGCGGGGGCGGTTATGTCGGGCTTGCACCGACTAAAACCGCACGCCGTCTCGGGTCTTCAGACGACGGGGTGTAAGGTTACCCATAGAGCATATCCCTCGCACCCCGGCTGACCCTGGGCCATCTCACCACTAACAGCATCGCTCATCCTGTCTCCTCTGAAAGCAGAGGAGTATGCCAACCCTATGAAGGGGGAAGGGGAAGCCATTGACCGCCGCCCAGGGTGTACCGGCCGCTCCGATTCCGTTCCCCCCGGGCTGCAGCGGGATCGGAATCGGAGCGACACTTGAGGAGGTTACCCAACACACACCCCACCAAATACCTACCTACAGTTTAACTTAAAGCGTAGACCGAATTCTGTTTACAACATAAATATTAATACACCTAGCAAACTTTTATTGTTCACTAGCTGTTGCCCGCGGCTGCGCCCATGTGGAATTCTGGTCCTGTTCCGGCAACCCATGGGAATTTATTTCATAGATTGCCTATGTGATATTCCAGATTATAATCTGCCGTTAGAGCGTGATTGAGTAACAAACATCCAAACTTAGTTAGGTGAAGATGTTTGATGATTGATCTTCACAAACTTTCAATTTATATTATTAGTAGGATAGGATAATAATGAGAGCAATGTAGGAGTATAAGAATATTATTATGTAATCTGTGGTAGGAGGTTTTGATTGCATAATAATAAAAAACTTTTTGAAATTCATAATTCATTTCCTAAATGTACTGTGAAAGTTACTACATAATAACTAATAGGTAATTCATACCGTTACTAAGGTGCATCATAACCTCAGATTTGATTTAGGAAAAAGTAATGATAGGTACCTATATTATCAAAGTGAAAGCAAAGCACAGCTTACTAAATAGTTACTAACGTAAGTGAAAGTACGCCGCATGATAAAAACACGTTTTCGACGGATTCAGTCATTGCTGTATTATTATTAACAGGCACGTTTTTCAAGAATTACGCCACGTGAGATCAAAGCATCACAATATTAAGTGCGACTGTGACACGTTTGCAAGTAAACAATTAGGATAGCTAAATAGATGTAAAATATTACTTACGATTAGATATTACTCACAATTTAATGCAGATAACACATACCTGCATTTTAAATAGTAGGTAATTTAATAATGTGACACCAGTGATATTTACATGGCTATGAATGGATATTGTATACCTATCTCTACATAATCAAGCTGGTGAATAATTCAATCACATAGGACAAACTATTACATAGTTATTTAGACGTGAGTAAAGGATATGAATGTGACGCAGAATTAAGACAGTAGGTATAAGATCAAGACCTACATACATATTAGGTATACCTAAGTAGGATATCTACGTCACGATGACGCATAAGAGGTGAAACGACACGACTGTGATGCACATATTGATTGGATGTTTATGTTATCACAAAGTAAAGATCAATGAAATGATTCTAGTAATTCTATATAAGACATTTGTATCATTTTACCGTATTATTTAAGTAATCTGTGGTAGTACCTTTTTTTTTTTTTTTTTTTATCGTGCGGAAATCCCTTCGGATACCCCCCCGTCGGCCAGCGGGGGCGGTTATGTCGGGCTTGCACCGACTAAAACCGCACGCCGTCTCGGGCCTTCAGACGCCGGGGTGTAAGGTTACCCATAGAGCATATCCCTCGCACCCCGGCTGACCCTGGGCCATCTCACCACTAACAGCATCGCTCTTCCTGTCTCCTCTGAAAGCAGAGGAGTACGGAGAGCGATGTGTTCCCGCCACGTTGGGTATTGGCCGACGATCAATGCCAACCCTATGAAGGGGTGAAGGGGAAGCCATTGACCGCCGCCCAGGGTGTACCGGCCGCTCCGATTCCGTTCCCCCCGGACTGCAGCGGGATCGGAATCGGAGCGACACTCGAGGAGGTTACCCAACACACACCCCTCTGTGGTAGTACCTACATACAAAACAGTGTTGCTGTAAAACCACATAGGCACCTACTAGGTGAGTGGCGACAATGTATCTCAATACGTGTGTCTCCAAGGACTGGGAAGGACAGCTTACAGAACGACCGACCAAAAAATTAATTTATCCAATTTTTACTATCAATTAGGTAGGGTATCCCTAATATTCGCTACCTACTTATTTAATACCTACTTAAATAGTTCACTTACATACTTTAACTTAATACCTATTTTCAATTTTGATAGTACGAATCTTGTGTATGTAGTGTAGCATTGAAATGTTTTAATGAACTATAAGTTAATTCCATGAGGGGCTTCGATATGGGCCTAGCTAGTGAAAGTAAAATGTACCTACCACCGCTATTTTTTTGCAAATATTCTTATGTATATATCTATATTTGTGCCCATATAATATCTACAAACTAAATTATACTTGTGTTCATAACTTCATATACCTAGCAATAAAGATTTATTTCTTGTCGTAAGTTAGGTATCTACTCAAGAGTGTATGGCGTTCTCGTCCTATTAACACCTGCGGGCCCAAGCCTCACCTGCCAGCTGGCGTTACACCCGCCGATCATTGGACGTTCCTCTCGGGTTGGCAGGGTGTCAGACGGCAGTATCATCCGTAATAGCCAAAAAAAATGAAATAAAAATTAAAGCCAGATTATATACTTATACTGTACAGTCGCCCTCAGAAGTTGCTGAATTCTTAATTTTCATAGCGATCTTTTAAAATAAATCAATAAAATCAAATGAGGACAAATAAAATCTTTCATTATAATTTTATGTAAAGTTTTAGTGCTAAGGTGATCAGTAACTTATTAGGCTAATACATCTGCACTCTGTAGTAGAGCATTAAAAAAGTACCTATCTAATTATGAATGCGTTTGTTAGATGTCATGTCGATTCAAATGCGTACACACATCTATGAGAACAATACCTACATACCTATAAGTCTCGTCTAAAAACAGCACTGAAATCTAAACCGGTCATACACCTTATCAACTGTGCTATATACCTAAGTAAATTTAATCTTATGAAAATCAACCAACATAACATGATATATATAAATAGGTAACTAAGCTGTCTGAATATGTTCAGGCTATCCCCAGGTATTCTGATTGAATTAATGAAGACTTCAATACCTACAAATAAAAATGTTCCATTCATTTCCTACTTTCGAATAGTTTTGAGGACAGTTCATTCACCTTTTAGGTATTATTGGCAGCTAACACTTCGCTAAATGTAACGTCAATCGGTATGTGTTATGGCCAGACCTGGGTAAAGATGAGTTACAAAACTTAAGCACACTTAGAATTTATGTAGGTACTTTCACTAGGTAGGTAAAGCACCATTCATAAGAATATTGCATTGGTGATTTTTGTGCAATATAATATGCTGTGCTATGTGCACATCAGAAGTGAATATTCAGCAGAGGATAGCAATTGATTTATCGCCAGAAACAATAATAACATGTTTGTGTTCAAGTTTGATAACAACCAGTAGTGTTAGCAAAGGAATAAATAAAATGCAACAATTTCTTCATGGAGGCTACCTTTAATCTATGAATTTACACATTAGTTTGCAGTTATAACAAAATAGTCAGATATAACCTTATATAAATTATAAAATAATGTTACAGTATAAGCCTTGTAAAAAATATAGAAAAGGAATGAGTTTGTAGCCATTCTTTCCTTCTGAACACCTTTCGGTGAATGAAGTATCGCAGTTGAATGAAAAATTGTGCTGTTATGAGTACTAGCTACTTCTTGCCCTTAGCGGCCTTCTCGGCAGCTTTGGTAGTCTTGCCACCAGAGGCATCCTTGAAGTTAACAGCCTTGATTACACCAACAGCAACCGTTTGCCTCATGTCACGCACAGCGAAACGACCGAGGGGAGGGAACTCTTGGAAGGACTCCACACACAGAGGCTTGGAGGGAACTAGGTTGACAATGGCAGCATCACCAGATTTGATAGATTTAGGGTTGTCTTCAGTGGATTTACCAGTACGACGGTCTACCTTTTCTTTGATTTCGGCGAATTTGCAGGCAATGTGAGCTGTGTGGCAATCCAACACAGGTGTGTAACCATTTGAAATTTGACCAGGATGGTTGAGTACAATGACCTGGGCTGTGAAATCAGCAGCGCCCTTGGGTGGGTTATTCTTGGAGTCACCAGCGACGTAGCCACGACGCAACTCTTTGACAGACACGTTCTTTACGTTGAAACCAACATTGTCACCGGGTACGGCCTCTTGTAGAGCTTCATGGTGCATCTCCACAGACTTAACTTCAGTGGTGATATTAGCGGGTGCGAAGACGACAATGGTACCAGGTTTAAGAATACCAGTTTCGACACGACCAACGGGCACTGTACCAATACCACCGATTTTGTATACGTCTTGAAGGGGAAGACGCAGGGGCTTGTCTGTGGGGCGAGCAGGGGGTAAGATGGCGTCTAGGGCTTCAATGAGGCACTTGCCTTCAGCCTTGCCTTCCTTGCGCTCAACCTGCCATCCCTTGAACCATGGCATTTTGGTAGAGGGCTCCAACATGTTGTCTCCGTGCCAACCAGAAATAGGTACGAAGGCGACAGCGACGGGGTTGTAACCGATTTTCTTGATGTATGAGGAGACTTCCTTCTTGATTTCTTCGAAACGGGGTTCACTGTATGGTGGCTCAGTGGAATCCATTTTGTTGACACCAACGACTAGCTGCTTGACACCCAGTGTGAAAGCGAGCAGAGCGTGCTCACGGGTCTGTCCGTTCTTAGAGATACCAGCTTCGAACTCACCAGTACCGGCAGCAACGATGAGTACGGCACAATCGGCCTGAGATGTACCAGTGATCATGTTCTTGATGAAATCTCTGTGTCCGGGGGCATCAATGATGGTGACATAGTATTTGGCAGTCTCAAACTTCCACAGAGCGATATCGATTGTGATACCACGCTCACGCTCTGCCTTCAGTTTGTCCAATACCCAGGCGTATTTGAAGGAACCCTTACCCATTTCCTGGGCCTCCTTCTCGAACTTCTCGATGGTACGTTTGTCGATACCACCGCATTTGTAGATCAAGTGGCCGGTGGTTGTGGACTTGCCTGAGTCGACGTGTCCAATGACGACAATGTTAATGTGAACCTTTTCCTTGCCCATTTTTGGTTAGTCTAGAACAAATAAGAAAACAAGAATTAATAGATTGTTTAGATTGATTAAATTGCAATGATTAGAGTGATGTTAGCCGGCATCTGCAAGGTCGCAACCTCATGTATCGCGCGGCCGGCAATATGGCGGCCGCATGGCCGCCTCGCCCTATCTTGACATTTCACAATGGATGTCAGCCATTACAATGAACGCACAGAAATTAGTTAAATATTTTGGCAGAACAAACCCTAGATGGTGTGGTGCATATATTATTTAATATCTTACGCACATTAAATGTAACGATTCAAGAAAACAAGTGAGCATAACCACGTGGTGGCGAGCCGGTCTGTGAACAAGTGTGACGCGTAAGCAAACGCGACTGTGATAAATTCATAATTGGAATTAAGATCCACGTCTTAATTAAAATTAACAAAAGAAGTTTTCATTTAGGAGTAATGTTACATTTAACTACATATTGGCACCTTACTCAAGTTAAATTAGAATTTCATACCAGAGTAAAAGTATAAGTAGGGAGATTTACGTTGTGGCTATAACTATATAACACAATCGTTAACGCTTACGGTAATACGGAATCACTTTGTAACACTGCACTTAACAATTCCTTGTGACACTCACCACGGAATACAATCCACGTGTAATATCCGAGATAGACTCCAACAGAATGGACGAGAAACCGTGGTTCTTTCAGCTGGCTGGAATGAAGAGAGTCACTTCCGGTACTTAGTGTGGCCGTATAAATTTTTTAACTCCCTATTTATAAAATTTTCTATCATAAATCACTTTTTTAACCATATTTCATTGAAATTTGTGAAAAAATATTGAAATACTATAAAAATGCTAAGTATAGCATTTTCTTATAGTTTTTTTTTACAATTTCTTTATTTCAGTAGCGATACTTACTTACTAGCGATACTACTTTGCTTTTGGTGCCTTTAGAAAAAAAAAAATTCTAAGCATCTTCATAGAATTACAAATATGAAAGTTTTAGTTAGAAGATATTTCGATTCGGTTCTTTGTCAGCTCAGGCCAAGTTGAATATCGGTCACAAACAATTATAATACTATGCTGGCTAAAAGCGGTGCTTTAGGAGGGCTCGCTAAGTTTTCCATCTAGTAATAACATAATTTGGAAGGCAGTTTTTTACCAAAAAAGCAAAAAGATGACTCATTGGAGAAGGGCAGAAAAATAATAATAAACTTTATTTGGAGCATAAACAATAAAATAAACATAAGCAAAATTGGATCGATGACAGCTGTAAAAGTAGTATACTGTGGCACAGCCATCAACGCCACTCTCCTGATGGAAAAGATAAATGTTCCAGACTTAATAACATCAAATAAAACTAAAAATTAAAATACAAAAACAAATACAGTGAAACAAAACCAAATAGAAATTTGTTAAAATCGCTTGTAACTAACTTATAAAATAACTATAACTAAATTGCATGCAGAATGTTGTGTGTAGATATGTAAGTATAAGTATGTGTGGAAAGGGTGTGTATGTGTGTGAGGGTGCATTGTGTGTCAAATTGATACAAGTTCTTCCGTTGCGTCATAAGAAAGAGTCTTTAGCCACCTGTCAAGTTTATATTTCAATACACCCTTCGTCATAGGATACGTGGGGCGCACTATAAGTTTCCGGAATGAATATGAAAAAATACTATTAAAGGTACAAAATTAATTTATTGTTTTTCAAAATAATCTCCCTTGGCGTCTATGCACTTTTTCATTCGATCAAACCAGTTTTGAAAACTTTTGTGCCACTCCTCTGTGGTGACCTCTGAAACGTGTTTTTCATACTCCTCGACAGCCTCTTCTGGTGATGAAAATCGTTGGCCACGTAATTGGTTCTTAATTTTTGGGAACAGATAAAAGTCACAAGGTGCCAGGTCGGGACTGTATGCAGGATGACTCATGAGTTCTACATTTTTCGCCTTCAAAAAGTCGTTTGTCTGTCTGGCCGTGTGAGAACTAGCATTGTCGTGGTGCAGGATGATACGGCGTTTACGGTTATTTTTACGGAGTTCGTCAATAACTTCCGGCAAACAAATGGTCGTGTACCAGTCACTATTCACAGTACGACGATTTTCTAAAGCAACAGTAGCCACGTGTCCAGTTTTATTAAAAAAAGAAGCAATCATCCGCTTAGATGCACTTTTCACGCGCGCCACTTTGGTTGGTTTCGGCTCATCTTGAAAGACCCATACGCTCGATTGCTGCTTTGTTTTGGGATCGTAGCAATAAATCCATGTTTCGTCACCTGTTACTATGTCCCACACCAAATTTGACGCACCTTCGTTGAATCTGGTAAGCATGGCACTGCACCAAGTGACGCGGTCCGTTTTTTGATCCTCGGTCAAGTTATGTGGGATCCACCGCGAGCACAGCTTTCTCACACCCAAATGTTTGTGTAGGATTGATTGTATTTGACTCATGCCTATTTCTAAGGATGCGCGAATTTCATGGTAGGTCACATGCCTGTCTGTTTCAATCATACGGCGCACAGCATCGATGTTTTTGTTGGTCACAGCGGTGGACGGCCGACCATCGCGAGATTCGTCACTGAGATTGATACGACCACGCTTGAATTCTGCAAACCAGCTATAAACAGTTGTCTTGCATGGAGCTTCATCGCCAAAAGCTGTTTCAAGCCGAGCGATGCTCTGTTGAGCCGTCAAATTACACTTAAAATCGTAGAAAATCATACTACGAAAATTTCCCGAGTTAAATCCATGTTGATGCAGACACACAATTTTTTAAATGGCGCCACAAGGTAAAAACAAAAGACAGTCAGATGAAACAAACTGTATTCTACAGCCAAAGAGTTCTATTTTCAAATGTTGTAATAAATTTTTAAATATTCTTTATGTAAGTGGCCAGTTCCGGAAACTTTTAGTGTAACCTATGTAGATGTTCATTATTTTATTTATGGTATTATATGTTTTTGAGCTTATGTGTTTGAAATGACGGCTTGCTATTACAGTTCTTCGGTATTTTACATCACATATTCTGTCTGAGCGACGTTTAGTGATATAAATATCTGAGTTATATATTAAATTTGTTTGTTTGCGAAGTATAATTTGCGATATGAACAGCTGTCTCACTGTTAAAACTTGGCACAAGGAGTAAAGTGCCAATGTTGGGAATCGCCTTGGTTTTCTTGCGAGTACCTTTAGAACAGTACGTTGACCACGTTCGGTTCGTAACATATCGGTTTTGTGGGCTCCTCCCCAGACCAATAAGCAATACCTCAACACTGACTGAGCAAGTGCAAAGTAAAACATTTCTAAGCTGTTAAAGTCCAACACAGTTCTAAGTTTCTTAAATATGTATGTCAACTTTCTTAGACGTGCCACCGTAGCGTCAATTTGCTCTTTCCATTTTATGTGTTGGTCGACGAGTACACCTAAGTACTTGATGATATGAGTACTAACTATTTTTGCACAGTTACAATTTACGCTAAAGATACTGTTAGAGCATGTATGAGCACGAACTTCAATAGGCTCGCGAGGCAGGCTTGATTTATTTAGAAAAAGAAATAAATTTTGTCTTACTAATATTAAGGGTCAGAAGATTAATGGTCAACCATTTCATGACAAAACTCAAGCAGAGCTCAGCATTTCCACAAGCCTCTCTCCAGTTACGTCCTTGAGTTATGAGAGCTGTGTCATCAGCATAATGTTATTATTTTGCAGTTGGGTAAATTCAATTGACACAGCTCATTGACGTATATGAGAAAAAGGGTTGGTCCTAGAACACTCCCCTGTGGGACGCCAAAATCAAGAGACCTTTGGTTACTCAAGTAGGTATCGATTTTAGTGTACTGTTTACGATCATTCAGGTAACTGCTAAAAACATCATGTGCCGTGCCGCGTATGCCGATATCCTCCAGTTTCGAAAGGAGTATAGGAACAGAAACAGTGTCGAAGGCCTTGGAGAGGTCCAGGAAGATACCTATTGTTTTATGCCTATTTTCAAAGTTGTTAATAATAGTTTCAGATAGCTCTAACACGGCATCCTCTATGGATACACCTCTCCTGAAACAAAATTGGTTAGTCGCTAAAATTTTGAATTTATTAAGATACTCAATCAATCTGGTGTTTAGAACTTTTTCGAAGATTTTCGAAATTGTTGAAAGTAATGAAATGGGTCTAAAATTTGAAACACTGTCACGGGCACCCGATTTATAGATCGGATGTATAACTGCTGTTTTCAACATGTCAGGGAAATATCCTTTAAAAAACACAAGTTAAAAATGTTAACAAGAACCGGAATTATAACATGTCTAGTAGCTTTCACAACGGCAGCAGTTATACCATCCAGTCCAGCTGCGCTTTGGTCCTTGAGAGTAAGAATAATATTTTCTAGCTCTATATAATCTACGTTGTAAAGTGCCAATGAGGTAAGAGGAGGATGCTTTACAGATTTTGACGTAACCAGGGTATTAACAGAACCAGACACTTGTTTATAAAATGTGGATTCCTTAATTGTACCCGCCGAGTGTTTACCCACATCGGCAAAATAGTCATTGACTGCGTTTATGGACTCAGAAGGATCCCCACAGCACCCCAATAGCTCCGACGACGGTGTTTTGTTTTGACCTAGGTTTGCACTTTGTTTAATAAGACGCCATGTATCCTTAGGATGAAACCTAGAACGTTCGTACTCACATCTGACTTTTTTTAAGAGGTCATTACAGAAGTTTCGATAGAGACAGAAAACCAGCTTGTGTGACTCATTTCCGGGATTGTTTTTAAACTTTCTGTATAGTTTGTCACGGTGACGTATACATCTTAGAAGACCAGGGGTAATCCAAGGTTTAATAACATGTTTCCTACATGAACTTTGTAAGGTATAGCCATAGTAGCCCAGTGTTAGGTGCAATAGGAGGGCAGAACCCTGTCGCCCCCATAAAAGCCATAGTAGCCCAGTGTTAGGTGCAATAGGAGAGCAGAACCCAATCGCACCCATAAATGCCATAGTAGCCCAGTGTTAGGTGCAATAGGAGAGCAGAACCCAGTCACCCCCATAAAAGCCATAGTAGCCCAGTGTTAGGTGCAATAGGAGGGCAGAACCCAGTCGCCCCCATAAAAGCCATAGTAGCCCAGTGTTAGGTAAAATAGGAGGGCAGAACCCAGTCGCCCCCATAAAAGCCATAGTAGCCCAGTGTTAGGTACAATAGGAGGGCAGAACCCAGTCGCCCCCACAAAAGCCATAGTAGCCCAGTGTTAGGTGCAATCGGCATCGTAATCAACTGTCGGAAAAGAAAATAATATTCAAAACGGCCGCTCATTGTGGTAAGTGTCATTTCATTACGGCACCTCATGAGGTGCCGTAATGAAATGACACTTCAAAGCAACGCCGTAGATTTGAATTTTTTTAGGCGGCAGCTATTTAACTGTCAAAAACAGCGTTTCATTCATTCTTACGCCGCGCCGGCATCGATTATCAATGGGGCGGTACAAAATGACCGTCCACCTTGACCAGCGCAACATTTCGATGGCTGTGATATCGACGACACTTGGGCGGTAGGCCCACAGTTCTTGTTTTATAGACCTCACGAGCATTTTTTATTAAGTTAATTTTACAGAACACAATAACCAGAAGAGTGTGGACATCGAAGGACATAGAAAGGTTTACCACAAGGCTCCTTTCCGAGTCATTTGCTGTACAATTTATACACAAAGAGTATTGGTACATGCCTAAACAACAATTGTCAGATACTTCAATAAGCTTCTCTATATATATGTTAGCGATCAGTCCATAACTGACGCAACCTCATCCCTTGCTGTCTCCCTGGACTCTCTAAACCAGTGGTCACTTGATCGTGGACTGCGTTTACCTGCACCAAAGAGCTCTGTGGTTTTTTTCACCAGAAAAAGAAACATTCCACAAGTCCAAATAAACATCCAAAGAAAAATTATCGTAGTGGATACGAAGGCCAAGTTCTTGGGTGTACATTTGGGCAGCAAGCTATCAGGTATGACAAGTCATTCCAAATTTGAAATCTCTAGCTGGTGTTCGGTGGGGGCCCACCCATACACTTTGAAGATGGTATATAGTGTCCTTGTAGGCAGTAGCTTGGACTATGGTACATTTGTAATAGCACAAATCAGATTGTAGTAAGTAAAAAAAACACAACTAACAGCTCTGCTAACAGTCTCCTTTACCCGGAGACAAGGGTGAGGAGTAAGACCACGAGCAGGTAGTATTCAAGCCGTAGCCCCACTACTCACTTTCACGCAATCACTACTTCGTTCCGAAGCGTTATCGAAAGCCGACAGTGGAAACGCAAATAAAACCAAAACTTAATATTTACCTAAAATAAAGTGTCTAATGATCCGGATCTACACCAAGGTGCAGTCAACAAACGGTACAAAATCATTAATCAAACAACAATAACAAAATGCCGCAATTTTATACAAACCGGTTAACCGACTTACTAAAACCGCACGAATCATCAAACACAGGAAGTCGACACGAATATACCACGGTTCAAACTGCAAAATACAGCAATTTTAGAGTAACCGGTTAATGGAACCGACTAAAACCTCACGGGTGCAAATAATCAAATCGTACAGTACTTTCAATTTTATAGCAACCAAACACAAAGAAATATTTATAAAGACCTCCCGGAGGGTCAAATCAACCATGAATAAACAACAATTCAAGCACGTACTTGTTTCAATAATCAAATTAAGCCGCAATTGACACCCGATCGACATCGACCAGGAAATATTTTAATTCCAAATCGGGTGATCAAAATGGACTCCCGCGACGTCCCCACGTTTACAATTATTACAACCGAAATCCTCGTGGTATTTCCATCGAAATAAAAGATCGATCGATTTCAAACAAAATACCACGATTACACAAGCAAAGAAATAAATAAAATATCAAGAAAAGGAAATGTATATAAGTAGGTTGTTAACTAACCTTTTTCATGACGGCCCCGTATTCGGAACAAATGGCCCAGTGATAATGTACCTAATCTAATCCTAGTCTAATGTATGTTGAGAATCTATTATACAATAGATTACAAAAATTATAAAGTATTTCACTGGTCCTATCAATACGCGGTACCAACATCCAAACAAAATAAAAGAAAGATTAAAACTAAACAGATGCCTTCGAATAAAGTCCGGGTGCATGAAATCTTCTTCAGTTAATGCATTCCAGTTTGAATGTACTGAACCGCCTCTAAGCTTAGGAAGACAATACCTAGCATTTCGGTTTAAATACACTGTGACAAGGGGAAACACCCATCCTCTCATTCAAACTCCCTTACTAATTTAGCTCATTATTGGAGATATATGGATATCCCATTAATACTATAGGCCTTTCAATCTACCAAAACTTGGAATGTACAATACAGTAGTGAATTCTGGTAGACATCCCCTGTTTGACTATGCATTTGAGGTATTATGCTTCAAGTCAAATATAACTTTGAATGTTGGCATTTCCGAGGGGAGTACTTCGGTAGATGCAAAATTCAATGCATTAGTAAACACACAATAGCATGACGCTCACAGGAGAATAAAAGTGGTGCTGCGGTTTACTACCAAAATTCCAGAATCGTTCTAAAATTAAAAAAACCCTAGACATTCCTCTGTCTTCACAAGTAAATATGTAGCTATACTAGGGGCCTGTACAAAAACACATTCATTACGAGAGCAAATTACACAGTTTTCTTCCCTTGGACACTAAAAACTACCTATTTCACTGTGACATGAACCAAAAAACAGTCCAGCTAGTATAGATTCCAAGCCATTCTGGCATGCAGTTGTCGATATGCTACCATATCAACAACCACATTGCCAAAGATGCTGTATCCGCATCATCTTCTGATCTCAGACACTTTTGGTACCAGGGTTACGACCTGCTTGATCTTTTTAAAAGGCTACTGCAGTCTTCATGGCAGCTACAATGGTCAGATCGTAATAAGAAAAAAGGCAAATTCTATTTTGCAATACAACCAATCATAACACCAAAACCTTGGTATTATCATTGCAGTCATCATCATCATCATATCAGCCGTAGGAAGTCCACTGCTGAACATAGGCCTCCCCCATTGACTTCCATTTTGACCGGTCTGTAGCGGCCTGCATCCACTGAGTCCCTGCGCTCTTTTCCTCATTGCAATAAGGTGTCTAAAACTGTTGTATCTGTTATAAGTCTACTCCGCTTGGCCCATTGTCCTTCTCCAGTGTTCTTAGAAAAAAATCCAAGATTCATCTTCATCGTGGTCTTGATGAGGGTAGCTTATCGAAATTCCAACTATCCAAGTTAAAAATTCCTCTTATTATCAACTTTTCCTCTCTTCTAACTTAGTCTTCCCCACAGATGCTATTCTATACATATACTATCAGGCTCAAATAGCTTTAAGCTGAAATTGGTATAGTATTCTAATTATGTATATATATATATATATAGATATATCTATATATATATTGACATGGATATTTGTAGCCTGCGTAGGGATGCCGGTGCTATTGATTGGGGAACGCTCTTTGACTCCAATTCCATGAACCAGAAAGTTGAATTACTCACATCTAAGTTGACCAAATTATACGATTTGCATGCACCTACACGCAAAATCAAGGTTAAACATTTACCATCGCCTTGGCTGGCGGACGATATAAAAGCACTCATTTCCAAAAAATCTGCAGCCAAGTCAAGATACAGAAGTCGTCCCAGGGAATCGAACCGGTGCAAGTATGTAGTCATTCGAAATCACTGCAGTAAGGTGTGTAGGAATGATCAGCGCCAACATATCCACAGCTCGGTTGAAAACGGGGACCCAGCTCATGTCTGGAAATTCTTAAGGTCATTGGGATTCGGTAAATCTAGGCATAACGCTATTTCTCAAAATATAGATATTAATTCTCTAAACCAGCATTTCTCTGCTCCGTCGACTTTTGACGCTGCAACTAAAACTAAAACAATAAATTATCTTTCATCCATTGCTACGAATCCATTGCTCCCGACTGCTCTCCATTCTTCTTTACACAATTCACTAGTTGTGATGTTGAGAGAGGCATAATGTCGATCACCTCCAATGCTACTGACTATGTCGGCCGTAATATGATCCTTCCTGTTATTGACGAAATCCTTCCTATTATCTGTCACATCTTCAATTTCTCGACGGCTAGCAGTACTTTCCAACCGCATGGATAGATGCCCAAATTACACCTGTTCCTAAAAAGAATAACCCTTCATCTTTCTCCGAATATCGGCCTATATCTATACTATCTTATCTTTCTAAAGTTGTTGAACGACTGGTTCACTCTCAGTTATCTAGTTTTCTCTCTAAAAACTCACTCCTAAATCCTGTTGAATCTGGATTTCGTCCTGGTCACAGCACAACGAGAACCTTGGTTCATATTACGGAAGATATAAGATCAGGTATGGAAAACGGCGAGTTAACTGTTTTAACTCTATTACATTTCACCAATGCCTTTAATAACGTTGATTTTGACGTCTTGCTCGGCATATTGTGTTCTCTTAACATATCTCCAGCAGAGATTGACTGGTTCCAAAGTGACCTGTATGGTCGCCGGCAGACATCCGCATCGAAGAAACTGTCTCCGTATGGTGCTCAACGACTGCTAGTGTACCACAGGGCGGCGTCTTATCTCCTCTACTCTTCGCAGTTTTCATAAACTCAATCACAGAAAATCTTATTTCTTCCTACCACTTGTACGCAGATGATCTTGAGATTTATGCAAGGGCTAACCTAGATAAACTAACAGAAGCTTTTAACAAAATCAATGAAGACATGGATGAAATATGCAATTGGAGTAAATCATATGGTCTTAAGGTGAACCCAGGTAAAACTCAGGCTATTATCATTGGTAGTCCTAGAGCTATATCAAAAATAGACTGATCACTTCTCCCTCAAATCTCCTGTAATGGTACTAATGTACAATATAGTGGCAAAGTAAAAAACCTGGGCATATATGGACAGAAGTCTTTCTTGGGACCCTCAACTTCAAGAAGTTAGTCGCAGAATGTTTGCCACAGCGGGGTCCTTGCGTAGGCTCCAAAGTTTTCTACCCTTAACTACGAAGACTGCGCTTGCACAATCTCTTTTTCTTCCCACCCTTGATTATGCCGATGTCAGCTATCCAGATCTCACTGAAGACCAACTAAATAAACTTGAGAGACTCCAAAATGTCAGTATACGATTCATATTTTGACTACGCAAATATGATCACATCTACGAATATCGTAAAAAACTCAAGTGTTTACCTATACGCCTTCGCCGGAATGCTCACATTCTTTCACTACTCTATAACATTCCATTTCATTCTCATACTACTTAAAAGAACGCTTTAATTTCCTCTGTGACACGCATTCAAGGTCCCTAAGATCGTCAGTGAATCTGAGGCTGAAAATGCCAGCACACTCCACAACGTTCATGGATAAGTCCTTTACTGTTTAAGCTGTACGATTGAGGAATGCCTTACCTGTGGCCATAAGACGTGCGCCATCTCTGCCAGTCTTCAAAAAAATAGTCACGGCCCACTATCTACAGGAACCATAGTCATTAATTTCTCTCCTTCTTTCTCTACGTCTTCCGTATTTAGTCTTAACTATGTCTTAATTATAAGTATATATGGTATGTATGATGTCCTTTTTTTTTTTTTCGTGCGGAAATCCCTTCGGATACCCCCCCGCCGGCCTGCGGAGCAAAAATAGGTACTGTTTCAGTATATGTTATATGTATAGTGATAAGTTTATGTATTTATAATTATATATTTAAATGTCCGAGTACACCAAAAACTGCCCTATAACTTCTATTAACTGTTTTTTCTCCATCCAATGGTTGCCTGTAAGAGATTGCCCTGTGCGATAAGGCCGCCAATTGTATATGCCTCAAAACTGTACCAGCTTATGTTCTGTATGGAGTATTTTTGTGTACATACAATATAGAGATTTATTACTACTTACTACTACATATATTTATTTATTTATATTTTCTTATTATGAGCTTCTTATCATTATTGTGTGATGTCTATTGTATTGTGTGATGGCTACATGTCGTAATCGTTTCAATGTACTAACGCTAATAAGATTCACAATGGTGCAACAGAATCAAATAGTCAAATTCATTTTGTAACTCATATAATTAACACAAGAATCTCCAGCCTATCTTTGACTTTCTCGGAATCATCGACGTCGGCTTCGTTCGCCATATCGAACAATTACACAGAATGTATTCTTTAGTTTTCTAACAGCGGGCGTTAGAAGTAACAGTCCCGTTTCTAAAATACACAATACATTACATGTCTTATTTGATTTTATAATTTTCGACAAATGGTGTTAGTAATTTATTAATTTTGTGAAAACAATTTTGGCATACTTGATTTTGTGGTTAAAATTGAGCTATCCATAAAAATGGGTCATGTCATGATGTGGGTCGGGATCGACTCAGAAACAATCGACACAGCAGATGCTAGAATACTATGGCTAGATATCCGAAACCATACGAGATACCAGGCCACTCAGAAAGTATTGCGAAAAAAAGTTTTTATATATGAGAGACTGGTCAGTTATAATCTCTCTGCATTTTTTGCAAGATAATTTCAATTATTGTGTCTCATTGAAAAATGGATCTGCGTCGGGAACATTTTCGCGCTATGATTTTCTACGATTTCAAGTGTCGCCTGAAACCAGACGAATCGTACGATAGACTTCAAATGGCATTCATGGATAAAGGCCTTTCCAAGGCGACCGTGTATCGTTGGTATAACGAATTCAAGTGCGGTCAACTGACTTTGGAGGATGAAGAAAGAAGTGATCGCCCTTTGACGGCTGTTACGGAAGAAAACGTGCTAGCAGTGAATAATTTAATCCAAGATAATAGACGAGTCACATATCAAGAGATTCAGCACATTCTTCAGATTGGATCGGGAAGCCTTCACGAGATTCTACACGTGCATCTTCGTGTGAGAAGGATAGTTTCACGCTGGGTGCCGCACAATCTCACCGATGCTCAGAAGCAGGCCCGGGTGGAATGGTGTCGTGATATGATAAACAAGTTTGAAGCAGGCGTGTCTCGGCGTGTTTATGACATCATTACAGGTGATGAGTCGTGGATTTATCAGTATGATCCAGAAACAAAACGCCAGTCGACGGTTTGGGTGTTTCAAAACGATTCAACACCTACCAAAGTGAAGCGATCTAGAAGCGGAGGGAAGATTTTGATCGCGAGTTATTTAAATGTGTCTGGCTACTTGTTATCAATCCCTTTACGAAATCAAAGAAGCATCAACGCTGAATGGTACACTACCAAATGCTTGGCAGAAGTTTTCTCTGTAGTGAGCTACAAGCTACCAAATACAGGGCTCCGCGGGATACTACTCCACCATGACAACGCGCTCGCACACACCGCGCTTAAAACGAGGGACTTCCTGGACAGCACTCCGGTTAAACTCCTAGGTCACCCTCCTTACAGCCCTGACCTTGCACCGTGCGACTTCTTTTTATTCCCGAAAATAAAAAATCAGCTCATAGGGATACAATTTTCGTCGCCAGAAGATGCGCTGTCAACGTTTGAGCAGGCTGTAAACGAGGTATCTGCGGCGGATTGGAAAGTGTTTTGAAAACTGGTTGAAACGCATGAAACTTTGTATAGAGGCTGGTGGAGAGTACTTTGAAAGATTTAATAAAAAAATATTTACCTATAGAACACTTTTTTTTATTTTCGCAAAACTTTCTGAGTGTCCCACGTACAAGGAAACTGTCTTGATCATTTTTGTAGGAATAATTTCAGCATTCTAAATTTTTTTGTTAAGTGTGTGCTCACGGTAAAAATGAGTAATTTCGATGATTTTTCTGTTGATTGCGGATCATTGGATGTGATAACAGTTAAATTAAGGCAATTACTAATTGTAAGATCAACCCTTTGTGCACACGACGATGATTGTACGTGAGAGTGAGAAGGTATAAAATGAAAAAAAAACTTTATATAAATATTTGTAATTTTGATTGCGAATGTTGCACACATATAAAGTTGTTTTTCACTGCTAGCACGTTGTGTTATTATTCATTTTGTTTGATTTCATGTGTCCATAAGGGTAACAGTGGTTTTGAGTAAAAATTGTCCCTAACATATTTCTACTGTCTTATTAGTAAGAGTTCTACGGGGGGATGTCTAATCACCCCATAAAACTCTAATAATAGTCGCTTCCGCAAAAGCCAAAAACAAAACATAAATGAACTAAAATAAGAGAAAAAATAGGTTATAAGGCACAAACTTTTTATGCCACCGGGACTACTGCTGTGATGGTGAAGACTTGTAAGAAATTTCCTATTAGTTTTTTTAGAGTTACTTTGTAACGTTGTATTATATTACAACTTTACTATTTCTTTTTGAAGTCAAATATGGTTATGCCTTGCTAACAACTGCTAATAAGCTTCCAGGACCACTGCCTACACTATTGGTGAGCCGCTTACCGATACCACGACCGCTTATTGTAGGCCATTGCCCTTAATTGTATGCTTTACCCGAGGAACAAGATTACAGATAAAATATTAATGTGTTAAATCGGCACAATCAGTAGTCATTATTTAAACCCACCTACCTACTTATCTAACTGTGCAATTAGGGGTCTTATTTTAAACAACCCTGCAGCCCACAACTTGTCCATTTATTTTCTAAGTTATGGGAAAAACATATTTCATCTGGCAATTCAGAAAAGTAAAAGGATATGACGTCTTACTTTGCAAATTCGTTCAGAAACATATAGTAACATTAGTACATTACTCAATCGTGTGTAATAGATTCTCAACAGCATAAACCAGTCACGTTGGTTGTAGTGACTATCAACTTGTTATTCCGCCATTAGAATACATACATGATATAATAATAATACATAAACAAAATAAATGTTTATATTATATTTGGAATGTTTATTACTCCATAGGGCAGAAATAATATTATGGCGATGATTTTATCTAATATATTTTAATGGCCATCGTATTTTAGTTAGGGAAGTAACAACTTTATTACTAAGTATTAATAACTCAATGAAACGTTATTAATTTTACCAACATGTTTAATTGATTGCTAGTACATATATTTTTATATCAATCTCTAATGTCAAATTCAGTGTCCCCCTCCCCCGCCCCATACTGTCTGCAACTCCGCACCCTTTTCATCAGATAAAATCAAATTTCCAATTCCCGTGTTGAAATCGAAATTAAACAAATGAACAATATCACGACTTCTTATATAAAATCAAATTTAATTTAATTATGTATTGGTTATATAAAAAATAGTTAATTTGTAGAAGTATATTTCATGTTATTGTGGTGAATTAAAAGTAACAAGCATGTTCAGAAGTCGCGGAGATATTGTTTATAAATGTACAGTGAGACTTTTAGAGGATACTGAAATATTAGAATGTGAATTTCATGTGGGTGTCCTGTCAAACAATAAAATAGTATTGCACAAAACTGAATTTGTAAATGGAACATTTGTTTTCAGCCTAGTTATAAAGGAAAATTTTTGTTGGAGCATGTATGTCAACAGTTGAATCTTACTGAGACTGATTATTTTGGACTGCGGTATGTGGACGCCGGTGGACAAAGGGTTAGTAAATAAACATAAAAAACGAAGGTTTATTTAGATAAACCTTCGAAATACTTAAGTATTGCTGAAGTAATTTTTGAACTCACATTTGAATGGGAAACAGAATCATTCTAAGAAAATTTATCGAACTAAGATCCATAGAAAAATACTCTGACGGATATGAACAAGTTTTCAATAGAAAAATATAGGTACTCTGTAGTATGAAAGATTGTAGCGTCAGCGATTCGTAAGCTAGCGCGATGTATGTGAGAGCCGAGCATGTTACTGCGCGCTGCTCGGCACGATAGGTTTAGCTTTTCGGGTACCTTATTTAATAAACGACAAGTCTACACAATCATATCAAGGCTACTCAACTCTTTTACTCGCCGGTTACTCCCTTTACAACTGGACCCCAAATAGGGCTCAGAATCCCTAAAAGAAAATAGTCCATAGGTTTGATGTTATTACTTGTTAATCTAAAATGGTCTAGGCTCGCCCCTGAAAAAATGTGGTGCTGCATCAATGGAACTAGATAACATTAAAATCTAGCCTTCATTAGGTACAATATTTGACGGGAATTTTGTACAATTTGACGGTCTCTGTGGCGTAGCGGTAGTGCATTCAACTGCTACGACAGTGGGTGTGGGTTCCTATCCCGCTCGGAGCAAATATTTATGAATATGTCTATTTGAATTGGTCTGGATGTTTATTTGTAAAATATGTATGTATTTACAAAAAAAAGTGTAAATAAGTAAGTTTATCCGCATTCTGGAACCCATAACACAAGCTAGTTAAAGTAAGCTTATTTTGGGTCTAGAAAGCGCTGTGTAGAATGTTGTAGAATATTTATTTATTATTATTCTTTATTATATTAATAAAAGACCTACCTCAGTGCTAGGATTAAATGAAGAAAAAAAGGAAAAAAATATGCATAAAGCCATAACGCTTAAAAAGTCTTATTTCAACCTGAGCGGTATTTACTGCTGCTGTGGGTATAGTTACATACCTTGCGGGTTTTGCTCAAGTATTTAGTATGAAGTTCCGCAGCTAGAGCAGAATAGTAGGAAACACGTGCGGTATTTTAGTCACAAGGATTGCAAAAATTTGCTTAGATATGAACAGTAGTTACCGCATACTGACAGTTTTCTCTACCACCGACCGACGTTAGCAAATAGCGCTTATTTGAATGGGCTTTTTAATAGGTATAAACCAATATATGTGGGTATTGGAATTAACCTAATAAATGTATCTTTTGAATTGGGACAACCTTTATTCAATATTTTTACATTGAATCTTTATAGCACTTTTAAAAACAGATGTTTAAAATTAGAAACCTAATATGGAAACTTAACAAAGCTTAAAGTGTTCAGGCAAAATTTATGATTTTCAGCTAAAAGAGATAAAAAAAATCATTTAAATTTTTTTTCAGCATTGGCTTCACCTGGCAAAGTTGATATTAAAACAAGTAAAAGGTAATTTCTTCTGTGTATCTTAAAAACATTTTATAGATTAATTTACTCACTAAATTAATTAATAATTTGGCATTTTTATCAAAATAACTTATTAAAAATAGCTAATGACACCAACCGGCTACTTCTACATTGCCAATATTTGATGTTTGCCGCACCATTCACCCATGACAACTGCGGCCACATCATCCATTCCCATCTCTTGTCTTGGGGAGAGTATAATTTGTTGTTAAGTCTCATATTGTAACTGTAAATTTAAATAGAATCTAGTAATGGAAATATACTAGAGAATGTCTAAAAGTTGACTGGTATTTAATATTTTATCAATTCTGATGTTTTCTTATTTAATACATATAGAACTTGTTTTTTACTGTGTGCTAAGAAGTGTATCATTTTTCTGAATAAACTTGTCCACAGATGCATCACCAATATTATTCAGTTTTCGAGTGAAGTTCTACCCTCCAAATCCATTATTATTAAAAGAAGATGTCACAAGGTTTCAGATATACTTACAACTCAAAAGAGACCTGTTACATGGAAGACTATATTGTACAGCCAATGAAGCAGCAATGCTGGGGGCACTTATCATACAAAGTATGTACTTTAGAAATAAACTTTTTATAATAACGTTAACGGAATAATAGTATACAGGGAGACGGAATGACAATTTAGTGTTTAACTGCACCATTAGAGGACCACTGAATCGAATTCCACTATGAATGTGCCTATTTGCACTGGTCTAGGGTTTAGGGCTAACCTAAAATTTTGGGGCCCAAACTAACCTTACCTTTGAGCTCACCTTTGGCTGTACACCTGCTACGTGACGGACGTGGCTCTGCCACAGGCTTCTCCCTTGAGGTTGGGAGTCAAACAGCAGAGGCTCCCGTAAACAAAGATTTTAACAGAAATTTTAACACATTAAAATCTAAACGTATTATCTTTAGTGTTTGTCGAACCCAAAGAAGAGAGTGGCCATCATTGGCTTAAAAAAATCTATTAGCTTAATCTATATACAGGGCGTCCCACGGCAATGCGACATGGAGGAAAAGTACCTTAATTATTGAAGATGGGACATTTTACTGAAAGAAGACTTTATTTTAATTTTAAAAACCATTTGAACTGCATTCATACATTTTTAATAATTGACTCGTTGAACCGGGAATCGAACCCGGTCTGGAAAAAAAAAATCGGTCTGTAGTTTTATGATACCGATCGGAAGGCATCATCGTAAGGGTTATTTTTTGCTAAATAAATTAGTATCAGAAATAAAGGGAAGACCATGAATTTTAACATTTGATGTGAAATTTTGTTCAGTTAAATGAAAAGCTGACATTGCCGTAAGGACATACAACTGACATTATCATAAGTACCTATTACTAATAAATTTACCTACCCACTTGAGAAGTACGCATCATTTCCCTATTATAATTTAAGTGCATGATATAGAGATACGTAATTAGTAGGTACCTGATTGTATGCAACAAATCGAGCCGTATCCTAGGCCGAAAGACGCGTAAATTATTTTGTCCACCACAAAGCGCCTGGCTGATTATAAAGAAATAATTCAAAAACGTGTTCTATTTTCAAACTTTTATTCTTTTGTTTCTGTGATTTACATTATAGGATTATTGCATTGTATTGTGATTTTTTTACATAACCATTGGCGTATTAAAATAATTTTGATTTAATGGAAGCTTACTTTTTAAACGCTAAAACATAACATTTGCCTTACAATGGCACCGCGAAAGATATCCGGATAGAAATACACCATCTCGATTTGTTATGAAACGGTTTGTGGATAATCTGCTAAATTTGGGACGTTTCGATCATCGCATACCACAATCGCGGCACCAAATGATAAATACCGATGATGAACTCGACATTTTGATATACTTTGAGGTAAATCCTAAAAGCTCAGTGAGGGAAGGTGAAGAAGTAATCGGAATTTCGATAAGCAAAATACACCGTGTTCTGAAAAAATACAAATTTATAAGTTATGTTGAAGGGCGATTAGTACAAAAATTAATGCCTATGAGAATCCCTTACGTATCCGCGAGACTAATAATCAAGTACGTTTTTCGTTCAACTGATGGTGTGGGATTGTAAATAACCGGGTCCTCTTAGTACATTTTTATGAAGGGCATTTGAATACGGAAAGGTATTTAGAAATACTTGAGAAATTAAGAAATGAGATAAATAATCTTCCGGTCGCAGAACGACAAAACCTTACTTTTCACGGGCAATGGACGGTCTCCTCGAGCGAGGACGATCGGCCGGCCAAAATATTGGCCACAACGGCGGCCAGAACGCCGAAGCAGCCGGTGCACGTCCCTCCACTACCCAGTGGCAGGGACCAAGGCGTCCCCACGGCGAGGGAACTCCTCGCAGCGCTTGCCCGCATTACGGACACCATTAAGGGGCCCAAAAATGTGTCGGGCAAAAAGAAGACGATGGCGGAAAACGTGAGGAGGAGGCGAAGCTCAGGGCCCGGGTCACAAGCCTGGAAACTGAGCTGGCCAACTCCTTGGAGCAACAGCGGGTCCTCCGGGAGGAGGTCAGGCAACTGACCCAGATGGTCAGGGGATCCCCGGAGGCCCAGAAGGCCCCAAGAGCCCAGTCGTCAACTGTCCCGTCGCAGCGGCGCAGAAAATTGCGGACGAACGGAGCCTCCTCGTTGGGGGCTTCCTAAAGGCGCGGCTGCAACTCCTGCAGCCCCGCGAGACCAAGTGCTTCAGGTGCCTGGCCGTGGGGCATGTGGGAGTGCAGTGCACAACGGGAGACACCGTGGGGATCGGTGCTTCCGCTGCAGTCAGCCCGGGCACAAGGCCAGTGCTTGTGATGCTCCGCCGCGCTGCTACAAATGCGTAGCGGAGGGCAAAGCGGTGGAGCACCGGGCGGACAGCAGAATCTGCACCGCCTCGAGGCCAAAGCCCCGTTCGTCCGCAACGGGTAACGGGGGTGCCGCTCAAGAGCGGCCACATTCGCGGCGGGATGCGGAGATGGACGTCCATTAATGGACACACCAATCCGCATCCTGCAGGCGAACATAAACCACTGCACCGGTGCTCAGGATCTTCTGTACCAGAGCATCGTGGAGTGGTCTATCAATGTGGTCGTGGTCGCTGAGCCGGAAGTCTACCCCGGAAGCCCGGTGGACCTAGACGGCGTAGCGACCGGCTTTGGAGGGTCCGCCGCGGACACCTCGCGCCTTGCACTCATTGCAAGGTGCAGAGGCTGTGTCGTGGCGGACTATGAGGGCTTGGCTGTCGTGGCCGTCTACTTCTCGCCGAGCCTAGACCAGTACGAGCTTGAGCTAAGGCTCGCTGAACTGGACATTGTTCTCGCTGCGTGCCGTCCTCGTCCTGTCTTGGTCCTGGGAGACTTCAACTCCTGGTCTCAGGCCTGGGGCTCCCGGGAAACCAATGACAAGGGGCGAGTACTGGAGGACTGGGCCAACACCCGTGGTCTAGAGGTCCTCAACCGGGGGAGTGTCGCCACCTGGGAGCGGCGGAGGCTCAGTTCGGTCGTGGATGTCGCATTCGCGACCACTGCTCTCGCCAGCCGCGTCCTGGGTGGGCGCGAAGTAGAGGAAGAGGAGACGGATTCCGACCATAAGTATATTCGGTTCAACGTCTCCCCTCCAACTAACCTGCCGCCGACAATCGCGAATCCCCCGGATCCACGTTGGGCGCTCAGACGCCTGGATCGGGAGGCTCTCCTGGAGGCATCAATAGTGCAGGCCTGGATTCCGTCACTGGCCAGGCCTGCCGATGTCGATGCAGAGGCGGAATGGTTCAGGAGAGCCATGTCGCATATCTGCGATGCGGCGATGCCCAGGGTTAAGCCCGGCCCGGCAAAGAAACAGGTGTACTGGTGGTCAGCGGAGATCGCACAGCTGCGAGCAGCGTGCGTGACCGCTCGCCGCCAGTACACCAGGTTTCGCCGGAGGCGTCGCCGCCCAGACGATGCGGCAGCCCGAGAGGCGGAGCTGTATGAGGCGTACAAGGGGGCCAAGAGGACCCTCCAGGAAGCCATAAAGCAGGCCAAACGGGGGGCCCACGAAGAGCTGCTGGAGTCTCTGGAGCAGAACCCATGGGGGCTTCCTTACCTTGCGGTCAGGGGCAAAATCCGCCCAAGGGCGCCCCTACTGACCCAGAGCCTCCAGCCGGAGCGGGATACTGGGCTCCTTGTTCCCAGCGAGAGCGGAGGAGCATGTCCCTCCGCGTATGGCTCCGCCTCAGGCGCCTGTCGCTGATAATAGCCAGAGCGATGTGCCCGAAGTCAGGGAGAGTGAACTGGGGTTAGCAGTGCTCCGGCTTAAAGCCCGGAAATGCACTGCCCCCGGACCCGACGGCATTCCAGGCGGAGCATGGGTCCTGGCCCTGGAGGAACTAGGGCCTCGACTGGTGGCGCTCTTTAGCGCATGCCTCGAAAGGGGCCAGTTTCCAAAGGCTTGGAAGATGGGGAAATTGGTCCTTATCCGGAAGGCGGGGCGGCCGGCGGACCAGCCATCCGGTTACCGGCCGATCGTGTTGCTCGACGAGGTGTGCAAGCTCTTTGAGCGGATTATTGCAGAGCGCTTCGTCGAGCATCTCACGAACGTGGGGCCAGATCTGGCGGACAACCAGTTCGGTTTCCGCCGGGGGCGCTCCACCGTGGAAGCGATCATGCGCGTTAGGCGCCTGGCGGAGGAAGTAGTCTCGCGGGGTGGGGTGATGGTGGCGGTGTCTCTCGACATCGCCAACGCCTTCAACACCCTACCCAGGAGCTGCGTTAGGGAGGCGCTCGCGTATCACGGAGTGCCTCCTTACCTCCGCCGCATTGTCGAGGCATACCTATCCGAGAGGGCCATAGTTTACCCGAGCTGGCTAGGGCCAGGGCGGCGAGAAGTGTCGTGCGGTGTTCCGCAGGGGTCGGTCCTAGGCCCACTCCTGTGGAACATCGGATACGACTGGGTGCTGCGCGGTTCGTTGCTCGAGGGTGTCAGCATAACGTGTTATGCTGACGACACCCTCGTTATGGCGCGGGGAGCAGCGCACCGAAGCGCGGCACTAAAGGCCACGGCAGGGGCTGCTCAAGTCGTGGGTCGAATACGGCGGCTGGGACTCGAGGTGGCTCTCCACAAATCCGAGGCTATGTGTTTCCACGGGCCACGGAGGGGGCCACCTGCGGGAACCAGGGGCCATGGGGACCATGGGGACCTCTCCTACCGGATATGCCAGATGGTTACCGGACACGGGTGTTTCGGTAAGTATCTGTGGCGCATCCACCGGGAGACAACGCCGCAGTGCCAGCACTGCGAGGATCCTGGCGAAGACACGGCGCTCCACACGTTGGTGGGGTGCCCTGCGTGGGCGAATCAACGCCGGGATCTCGTTGCGGTCCTGGGCGTGGATGTTCTCTCGTTGGAGACCATGGTGAGGGCCGTGGTCTCCGACGGGAGCAAGTAGCACGCCGCCGCCTCTTTCTGCGAGCAGGTAATGCGCGCGAAAGAGACGGCGGAGAGGGAGCGGGAGAGAACCCTGCCCCCCGAGTTTCGCAGTCTGCGGCGAGGACGTCGCAGACTCATCTACGCCCGGGACTACCGACCTCCATGATCGGGGCCTGAGGACGGCAGTTGGCCGACTCGCCGTCCTTACAGAAGCAGGCCGTGGCGGAGGCGTGTCGTGTGCCACACGCCTGCCAACTCACCGAAGCGGGATAAAACCCGACCCCACCAGGCGAGGCCGCGGTGGCGGCCAAAGTCCGCCGGCAACCCTGGGGTTATCCTTTCGAGGGCTTACCCGGGGTGCCCGGCAACGGACACTTGGTGAGGACACCGTGCGGTTTTAGTGGAGAATCGACATAACCGGGTGGTTATGTCGATTCTCCACTAAAACCGCACGGTGTCCGGCTGGCCGGCGGGGGGATATCCGAAGGGATTTCCGCACATAAAAAAAATTTAAAAAAATGGAGTTATGTAAAAAATTTAGTTTACAAGAACCAGCATGAACGTGTCAACGAGCTACAAAGAGAAATTAGACGTATTATTCTAAATATCCACCACAACAAGATAAAAAAATCGACAGGGAGAGAAATAATCCAAAGAGTGCAACTTTGTATTCAACAGGATGGGGCTCATTTCGAGCATTTGATAAATTGATTAATTTTGTATAAAAAAATTAAAATTCATGGTCTTCCCTTTATTTCTGATACTAATTTATTTAGCAAAAAATAACCCTTACGGGTATAACCCTTATGTAATAACCCTTATGCCTTCCGATCGGCATCATAAAACTACAGACCGAATTTTTTTTCCGGACCGGTTTCGATTCCCGGTTCATCGAGTCAATTATTAAAATGTATGAATGCAGTTCAAATGGTTTTTAAAATTAAAATAAAGTCTTCTTTCAGTAAAATGTCCCATCTACAATAATTAAGGTAGGTACTTTCCCTCCAGGGGTGTGTGTTGGGTAACCTCCTCGAGTGTCGCTCCGATTCCGATCCCGCTGCAGTCCGGGGGGAACGGAATCGGAGCGGCCGGTACACCCTGGGCGGCGGTCAATGGCTTCCCCTTCACCCCTTCATAGGGTTGGCATTGATCGTCGGCCAATACCCAACGTGGCGGGAACACATCGCTCTCCGTACTCCTCTGCTTTCAGAGGAGACAGGATGAGCGATGCTGTTAGTGGTGAGATGGCCCAGGGTCAGCCGGGGTGCGAGGGATATGCTCTATGGGTAACCTTACACCCCGGCGTCTGAAGACCCGAGACGGCGTGCGGTTTTAGTCGGTACAAGCCCGACATAACCGCCCCCGCTGGCCGGCGGGGGGGTATCCGAAGGGATTTCCGCACGATAAAAAAAAAAAAAAAAAAAGGTACTTTCCCTCCATCTGGCATTGCCGTGGGACGCCCTGTATATAAAGCAAAGTCGTGTTAGTGATGACCGTTTATAACTCGACAACAGGTGGACCGATTTTCATGATCTTCGATTTTTTAGATTTGTCTCCGCCTATACTGTGCCATTTTATATATGTATATATGCGAAAAGCCCCACGGTAACCTCATCGCCATTATGTCGGACTCGAACCGACCAAATCGCACGCCGTCTCGGGTCGGGTCGGGTGTACGGTGGCCTTTTTTTTTTTTTTTTTTTACGTGCGGAAATCCCTTCGGATACCCCCCCGCTGGCCAGCGGGGGTGGTTATGTCGTGTCTCGACTAAAACCGCACGGTGTCCTCCCCAAGTGTCCGTTGCCGGGCACCCCGGGTAAGCCCTCGAAAGGATAACCCCAGGGTTGCCGGCGGACTTTGGCCGCCACCGCGGCCTCGCCTGGTGGGATCGGGTTTTATCCCGCTTCGATGAGTTGGCAGGCGTGTGTAGGGCCACACGACACGCCTCCGCCACGGCCTGCTTCTGTAAGGACGGCGAGTCGGCCAACTGCCGTCCTCAGGCCCCGATCATGGAGGTCGGTAGTCCCGGGCGTAGATGAGTCTGCGGCGTCCTCGCCGTAGACTGCGAAACTCGGGGGGCAGGGTTCTTTCCCGCTCCCTCTCCGCCGTCTCTTTCGCGCGCATTACCTGCTCGCAGAAAGAGGCGGCGGCGTGCCACTTGCTCCCGTCGGAGACCACGGCCCTCACCATGGTCTCCAACGAGAGAACGTCCACGCCCAGGACCGCAACGAGATCCCGGCGTTGACTCGCCCACGCAGGGCACTCCACCAACGTGTGGAGCGCCGTGTCTTCGCCAGGATCCTCGCAGTGCTGGCACTGCGGCGTTGTCTCCCGGTGGATGCGCCACAGATAATTACCGAAACACCCGTGTCCGGTAACCATCTGGCACATCCGGTAGGAGAGGTCCCCATGGTCCCTCTCCAACCACTCCTTCATGATCGGTCTCACCGCCGCAATGGTGGATTCCCCCCACCTTGGGTGCTCAAGTCGCACCCTCCATGTCTCCATGAGTTCCTGGCGGAGCAGGGACCGCTGAGCCCTGATTTCTCGGGGCTCCGGCCTATGGCCCCGCTCCAGCGCCTCCTTGCGCCACTGGTACAGTAGCGCAAGGGCTCTCGCTTCCAGGTCCCATGGAGGGGTCCCGGCTAGGAGACATGCCGCCTCGACGGAGATCGTGCGATACCCCCTGATGACTCTGACGGCCATCGCTTTTAACGGGCTGTTTAATACAGCCACGTTGCGGGCCGCCAGAGTCTCCGCCCATACTGGGGCCCCGTACAGGGCCATGCTTCGCACGATCCCCAGGTACAGTCTCCTAGTGGGGGCGTTGGGTCCCTTAACGTTGGGCATCAGCCGCGATAGCGCGGCCGCAGCCCCCCTCAGTTTCGGGACCAGACTTCGGAGATGAGGTCCGAAGTCCCATCGGCTATCGAGTACGAGCCCAAGGTACTTCATCGTGGGCTCGATGCCGATGCTTACGCCCCCTACGGTTATGCTGGTTCCCGCAGGTGGCCCCCTCCGAGGCCCGTGGAAACACATAGCCTCGGATTTGTGGAGAGCCACCTTGAGTCCCAGCCGCCGTATTCGACCCACGACTTGAGCAACCCCTGCCGTGGCCTTTAGTGCCGCGCTTCGGTGCGTTGCTCCCCGCGCCATAACGAGGGTGTCGTCAGCATAACACGTTATGCTGACACCCTCGAGCAACGAACCGCGCAGCACCCAGTCGTATCCGATGTTCCACAGGAGTGGCCCTAGGACCGACCCCTGCGGAACACCGCACGACACTTCTCGCCGCCCTGGCCCTAGCCAGCTCGGGTAAACTATGGCCCTCTCGGATAGGTATGCCTCGACAATGCGGTGGAGGTAAGGAGGCACTCCGTGATACGCGAGCGCCTCCCTAACGCAGCTCCAGGGTAGGGTGTTGAAGGCGTTGGCGATGTCGAGAGACACCGCCACCACCACCCCACCCCGCGAGACTACTTCCTCCGCCAGGCGCCTAACGCGCATGATCGCTTCCACGGTGGAGCGCCCCCGGCGGAAACCAAACTGGTTGTCCGCCAGATCTGGCCCCACGTTCGTGAGATGCTCGACGAGGCGCTCTGCAATAATCCGCTCAAAGAGCTTGCACACCTCGTCGAGCAACACGATCGGCCGGTAACCGGATGGCTGGTCCGCCGGCCGCCCCGCCTTCCGGATAAGGACCAGTTTCCCCGTCTTCCAAGCCTTTGGAAACTGGCCCCTTTCGAGGCATGCGCTAAAGAGCGCCACCAGTCGAGGCCCTAGTTCCTCCAGGGCCAGGACCCATGCTCGGCCTGGAATGCCGTCGGGTCCGGGGGCAGTGCATTTCCGGGCTTTAAGCCGGAGCACTGCTACCCCCAGTTCACTCTCCCTGACTTCGGGCACATCGCTCTCGCTATTATCAGCGTCAGGCGCCTGAGGCGGAGCCATACGCGGAGGGACATGCTCCTCCGCTCTCGCTGGGAACAAGGAGCCCAGTATCCCCTCCAGCCGCTCCGGCTGGAGGCTCTGGGTCAGTAGGGGCGCCCTTGGGCGGATTTTGCCCCTGACCGCAAGGTATGTACGGTGGCCTACTGTACTCATAGTAGCAATTAGGATAATTCAAAATATCAGACATTCACAAAATAAATTCAGCTATTCAACTTGATTCTAAGGCGGAACGAAGTTTGCCGGATCAGTTAGTATGTATATGTTTTAAAAATAAAACCAAAAATGTTTTAAGTGTTGACATAAACTATTTTAAACGGATTCTATCGTGACTGAACCCGACGCGACGTTTCGGTTGCCTTTCAGCAACCATGGTCACGGCCGTTTTTTAATACATTGATATTTATTCGATTAACGTAATGGTGAAGTTATTCTAACGTCTATAGCTCGCTATAGAGCGAGTTGTGTAGAACAAGCATGAGGTGCCTGTCACGGAGGGGTGTGTGTTGGGTAACCTCCTCGAGTGTCGCTCCGATTCCGATCCCGCTGCAGTCCGGGGGGAGCGGCATCGGAGCGGCCGGTACACCCTGGGCGGCGGTCAATGGCTTCCCCTTCACCCCTTCATAGGGTTGGCATTGATCGTCGGCCAATACCCAACGTGGCGGGAACACATCGCTCTCCGTACTCCTCTGCTTTCAGAGGAGACAGGATGAGCGATGCTGTTAGTGGTGAGATGGCCCAGGGTCAGCCGGGGTGCGAGGGATATGCTCTATGGGTAACCTTACACCCCGGCGTCTGAAGACCCGAGACGGCGTGCGGTTTTAGTCGGTGCAAGCCCGACATAACCGCCCCCGCTGGCCGGCGGGGGGGTATCCGAAGGGATTTCCGCACGATAAAAAAAAAAAAAAAAAAAAAAAAAAAAAGGTGCCTGTCACGGAGATCCGTACATACATTGCTCTTACAGGGTAAACCCAATACAAAAATTTAGTACATACCTAATAATATTAATATATTCTTTTACTAAAATATAAGTAGCCTCTGTTACGCCTTATAATCCGCCCCGTCAAAATCGGCTCCGCCGTTCCAGAGATTACCTGGTCTGGGTGTTTCTATGTATAATATGTATGCATTTACAAAAAAAAAGTATATAAGTATGTTTATCCGCATTCTGGAACCCATAACACAAGCTAGTTAACTATGCTTACTTTGGGTCTAGAAAGCGCTGTGTAGAATGTCGTAGAATAATTATGTTATTAATTATATTTATTTACCTAATTCAAACAGACAAACAATAGGTGCTGTGTAGATTCGTTTGCATTCACTCAAAAGCTGTTATTTTGACGTTTTTTTTTTTTTTATATTTAGGACACGTCAATTTGACTTCACCTCGCCTTTCGAATTCTAAACAATGAAGTGTACTACGTGGTAGTGTGCAGATGAATATGTTGCGGTGGATGTACGGAGTCACGCGAAGGTATCGCGTGAGAAATTCCCACTTTCGCGGCAGCCTTCCTTGCCTAGATATCGCAAACGAATTGCAGGAGAATTACCTTGCTAGTGCGGCCACGTTTTGCGGCAACCACCTGGCTACAAGGGTAACATAATTGTTACCCTTGTCTGGCAAGGTAGTTACCGTCGGCCCCCGGTAGGATAGGCAGATACAAGAAATGCTGACTTGACATCGTAAGGGATGATATGCATGCCAATGGCCCCGCTGTCAGGGGTGCTGAAGACTGGGAGAAGTGGAGGAGAATAAACCGAAAAGTGACCTCGAATGCAACTTTGATTGGCACTTCGTTAAGATGATTATATAGAACTCAGTCTAGGCACTCAGAAAGACTGTCGAAATGTATTTTCGTTCTTTTATCAATATATTATGAAACTAGCGACCCCGGCTTCGCACGGGTGCAATGGATGTTATTATACATATAAACCTTCATCTTCAATCACTCTATCTATAAAAAAAACCGCATCAAAATCCGTTGCGTAGTTTTAAAGATTTAAACTATGTAGTGATGTTGTCTTAATAACGGTTCTTATTTTGCAGTTGAACTTGGTGACTACGATCCGAATATTCATGTTGGAAATTACGTGACAGAGATGAGGTTGCTACTTAGACAAACGGATACTATTGAAGCTAGGATACAGGTGAGAAGAAAGCGAAATTGTTGGATTCTAAAATTAGGTAGAGTTGTACTTTTCTCAGCAGAAAAGATTGTCTGTGTGTTTTTATTGCCAGAGTTCGTTTCCCTTTTTCTCTTTACCTCAGCGGTAACTCTCGTGTTGCATGTGTTAATTGGCTATGGTAACTTAAGAGCGGCTTAGGAACCGAGATCAATCAAATTTAACTTTAAATACGATATCACGTTTTACAGATTTTACTTAATGTTTATTGAGTACCTTTTTTTTTTTTTCGTGCGGAAATCCCCTCGGATACCCCCCCGCCGGCCAGCGGGGGCGGTTATGTCGGGCTTGAACCGACTAAAACCGTACGCCGTCTCGGGTCTGCAGACGCCGGGGTGTAAGGTTGCCCATAGAGCATATCCCTCGCACCTCGACTGACCCTGGGCCATCTCCGGTTTCGAGATGGCCCCTCGGGTTTGGGAACCACGGTGTCCCCGTCTTGCCCCGGTTTGGGGGAGGGGCGCTAGTCGCCCCACCGTCCCGGCCTGCTTCTGCTGGGGTGACAGGCGGCCTCACCTGCCACCCCCAGGCCTGCGCTCATGGAGGATGGAGGTCGTTGAGCGACCTCCGGCGCCTGAGTCGCCTACGACGCGCGGCGAGCATGTTGCGGGCTCGGCGGGCCGGGAGAGTTCTTAACCTCTCCCGGGCGCGCTCCGCATCACATGCTCGCAGAAGGAGGTGGCGGCGGCCCACGCGCTCGCGCTCCGCACCATTGCCACAATCATGCTGCCGAGCGAGAGGACTCCCACCCCGATGGCTGCCACGAGGTCACGCCTCGGCACCTCCCACGCCGGGCAGTCCGCCAGCGTGTGCAGCCCTGAGTCCTCGCTCGCGTTACAGTGATGAGACTCAGGCGTTGGCTCCTTCCCGACCCGATGCAGGTGGTCCCCGAAGCACCCCTTCCCGGAGATCACCTGCGTCAGTCGGTACGAGAGGCTTCCGTGTCGCCTCTCTAGCCAGTCCTCCATGTTGGGCCTTACCGCCGCTAGGCCTTACCGCCGCTATGTTTATTGAGTACCTAATAGCTGAGAATCAAGTTTACCTACTTGAACAAATTTTCACTTGTGAAATCTAATCTAAGTTAGCATAAAAAAAATTAACAACAAGCCAGTGTAAACAAATGAACTATTGAAGTATACGATATCATAATAGCATAAACCTTCGTTCTTGCACAACGAATTTAATATTGCGAAATTATTACGGCCGCACGGGACGACTCAACGACTGATGACGTCGCCACACCGTCCCTATAGCTGTAGATTGCCCGATTGCCCCTAGTTATGAAAGACTCAAGTACTTATTCTGCAGAGGCGTTAAGTTCTAATGATGTACTTGATACTTGTGTTGAGGAAGTATTACGTTCCCGACGATGTTACTTAACCTATATAGGTAGAGCATGATACCTTATTTTTGTAATTGGAAATCACGTTGTATAAAACTGCGGTGTCTGAAATTATTATGACTGATTGGATTATTTGGGTGTCTGAAATAATGTTACGAAATATTTAGCTGTTTGATAGTTTATTTCCTTGAAGTAGTATAAAAGATGCATTTAAATAAAAGTTGGTATAATCATGCTAGTTTTGTTGTTACATAACTGGGTTGAAAACCACATCAAAATCTCCAATCCTTAGAAAATCTGGGCTGTATGCAAAATGTAACTTGAAAAAATCTTTCAATAAGTAGATACAGTTGATTGATAGTATTGGAAGTTTAATATAACTAAAAAATATATAACCATAACATAACTTCACGCCTGTATCCCCGTAGGGGTAGGTAGTGGTGTATTAGCCACCCACGATTCGCCAGTTATGTTTAGGTCCCAATGTAATAGGGGGCGAGCCTATTCTTACAAAATTGGGTTACAGATTTGGGGCTCCGGTATATAAACGTTAAACACAAACTATTGCAAAAATTGGCGTAACTTTTACTTATCAGTAAAAAATATAAACAAACATGCTATCGAAATCAGTGACGTGTGGGTTTCAGAGATATCTAATGTCAGATAGCAAGTTGATGTACTTCAAACACCTATTGAATGAATAATATTATATAATCCATGCCAAAAAAAACATGGGGTGTTTATGGGCCCAACCAGGATGTCAGAGGCCCAAGCCAATCTCCATTGCAAACCGGTACACCTGTTGATTGACGGTCGAGGCTCTGGCGCAGGCTTTCCTATTAGGGTTAGGAGGCAGTCGCTCTCGTAAAAGTCGTATAAGCAATACTATCTATATATACTATCAATCAACTATATCTACTAATTCATTTCGTCCCAGAATTTCGAATATCTGGGACTTGTCTAGATAGCTCAGCTGGTCCGAGCATTCCCCCTGTAAGGGAGTGGTCGCGGGTTCAAGTCCCGTTCTAGATGTTCTCTTTTTCCGATCTAAATCTGTAGAAAAAGTAAGCATATAAAATGCTTAAAAATTTAATTGAATTAATTAGGCAGAGTCATCAAAAAACAATGTTTAAAAGTGACTGTAAAGTTACTCATTGTTTCCGTAGTTCGCAAGACTTACGGTAAATGGCGCCAGCGTCGGCTTAAGACGTATATAATATATCGGAGAATTTCGAATATCTGGGACGTGTCTAGATAGCTCAGCTGGTCAGAGCATTCCCCCTGTAAGGGAATGATCGCGGGTTCAAGTCCCGTTCTAGATGTTCTCTTTTTCCGAACTAAATCCGTATAAGCAAAATCAAAATATGTCAATATTTTCTATGTTTAGGAGTACTTGAACTTCTTGTTAGTGCTTAAGTAGCCCATTAAAATTCCATGCCATGATTTTAAGTTCGTTATTCATTTTTTGTTTGATTTTTTACCAATGCCAGTCTTGGCTCCATTTTCTAGTTTTTGCAGTCAGCCATCAAAATTCAAATTCCAGTTCAAATTCTTTATTCGGTAACAAGATATAACAATAACATTGGCTTGTGATTGGAGCCTCCTTTTAAGCAAGAAATGCTCGTAGTAGGAACTGGGATACTTCCATATCATGAATATTATTACAAGGTATCTAATCGTAAATCAAGACAATCTGTTTTTTATTTTTTTATAACGAGGGGAAGGACTAAGCAGACCCAGGGTTCCGAAGTGGTAACCTCGGTTGCAACCTTGAACAACGCTAAGATGATGTTGATGAATCTATGCCAATTTACAATTCGGCAAATGATTTCTTTGGCAATACCCGGGGTGCCCGGCAACGGACACTTGGGGAGGACACCGTGTGGACAGTTTTTATTATCTCTAAAAATCGGGTAATTTTCAGTTTCTTTTTACTAAAGTACTACGTTTCATAGAATTTATATACCTATCAGTTGTATTCTTTTAAGTATTGTTCGATCGTTGAACGTCGGGATGCGTATTTACCTTTCCGTGCGCAATAGGAGGCAGTATTGTCTTGAAATCCGTGCAAATCCATGCGGATTCGTCACTCTAACACGGATTCCAAATCCGTATTCAATTTGAGGCACGCCTCCGTATCTAGCGCGGGTTTGTTACCCAATTGTTCTTCCAAACACGTGTTCAATTCGATGCAGCTTTATACGGTTTCGACTTGATTGCGCTCCCTGATTGGATACTTCCTGACGGACGGATAAACAAATACGCGTTCGAGGTTCGAACCTGCGACTTCTTAATTGAGTTAATTGCAAATCCGACATAATAAGCACTGCCGTTCATTTTATGTGCATTAGCTTATCACTGAGGTATAATCGGTAACGAATTGTGTAGGAACTACATAGAGAATCAGTGGAAGGCACGCCGGGTGGCAGCGGCGGTGTCAAGGGTATGACGACGCAGGAGGCCGAGCGCACCTTCCTGAAGATCGCCTGCCAGCTGGACACCTACGGAATCGACCCCCATCCTGTCAAGGTACCAGTCACCTTTGAAATACATATTGTAATATTACTCCTTCTTAACCCCCGACGCAAAAAAGACGTGGTGTTAAGTTTCACGTGCCTGTGTGTGTGTGTGTGTCTATCTGTGGCACCGTAACTCCCGTACGGATGAACCGTTTTTGATTTTGTTTATTTTATTTGAAAGGTGAATTAGTCGGGAGTGTTCTTAGCTATATCGGGGTTTTCTTTTATTTTAATTTTTATTTGTACATACTTTTTTTAAATTTATTTATCATATTAAACAATTATACACAAAAGAGATTACATGAGTATTTATAGAAAACCTATGCGGTTTGTAAGTAATTCCTAATGTGTTAAATAATGTTAAAAAAGTGCTTTTAAAATGAGATTTTAGTATCGTATTTCACATTATGGGGCGTTTTCTAGTTCTATGATACAATATTTACTAACCATACGTTATCATAACAACAAAAGCGGACCCCGGGCGCCGAGGTGCAGGCCTCGGATGCAGAATGCAAATGAGATGATAATGAGAATAACATATCTGTCATACTTTATTTTGAAGCAAGATCAGAAATCGGCCAAGCGCGTATCGGGCCACACGCGATGTAAAGTTCCGTAGTTTAGTCATTTGTGGGAACTTCTCCAAGCACGATTTAAAAGTTTGTCAACTATTTTATACTACACAAGACGCCAGAAAATATTGCCGCTGAGCGAGCAACGCTCTGCCAACTATAAATAATGGCCTTTATTGAAGAGTCAAGTTGGTCACTAATCGGTTGCGATTCAGAATATACTTTTCAATTTATTTTAGAAAATCTATATGATTTTTCATTAACTATTTTTAATGTTTTTTTATGTACTCCTTATTTGTTTTTACCATACTTAGACCGAGTCTAACAAGAATCTTATTAGGATCACAGCTTGAATGTATGGCTGCTTTAGAACTTACTAGCTAACTCGACGAACTTCGTTCCGCCTAGAATCAAGTTATGTTGGTTACCTTACCAGCTGAATTTATTTCGTTAATGTCTCATATTTTTAACTAGGAATTCAGTGCAGGGTGCGACTGAAATAAATTGAGCTGAGCGAGCAGGATCTTACTTGAAAATAAGACGTCTTACTACGATGCCGCGCTAAGGCCGCGCGCTCGTGAAACTGTTTTTCGGTGATTATTCCTCAATGGTACACCGGACATGAACCATCTCGCTTCAAAACCCTCCTCAGTGTCCACACTATCACCGTGGTAAATTTGGTTACGGAGTTCAGCCATCAACAAACGGCAATGCCGGGTATAAGAGCTTCGCTCGCTCAGCTCAATTGTCCTAATTGCGTATAGGCACAGTATCCCGAGAGAGGCATGTTAAAGTCGTAGTTGGCCCAGGGTCAGCCGGGGTGCGAGGAAATTGCCTTATTTAGCCACCTTATACAACGGTATTAGAGACCCGACACGGCGTGCGGACGGCGGTGGGGTAACCGTGTGGATTTCCACAAAAAAAGACAAAAATTGCACAGTATAGGCGGAGACAAATAAATTAAAAAAAAAACAAAAATTATGAAAATCGGTCCACCCTATCTCGAGTTATAAACGGTATCACTAACGCAAATTTGTTTTAAGTATGAATTTTTCACCTGGACATGGATGGCCACATGCGAAACTGATGATGAGGAATAGCAAAAAATGGTCTAAGGAGGCTCGAGCCCGATTTAGATGAAGACTAAAACCGCATTCATTGGATTTAAACAAAAAAACAATACTTCTAGCCAGGAATCAAACCCATTTTGAAAAAAAAACTCACCTGTACCTATTACACCATTCGATAGTGCCGCTAGTAAGGAATGAATTCTGGGAAGTAATGATGGCATTGAATGGTAAACTCAAGGAAATATCTCATTTTCAACAAAATACTTTTTTTTTTCTCAGATTTTACTTGTATTATGACTGACTCCTCATAGTTACAAATTTGGCCATCCACCCCTAGTTCAAAAATTCACCCTGTATAGATTTTATACAGAAGGCCTAGTTAATTACTGTAATGTTGAAGGGGTTGATTCATGATCATGATACTCTAATGTAGTTAAATCGGCATCTTGTATGAAAATCGCGGGTACGATTCCCGGTCGGGGTGTGTGTTGGGTAACCTCCTCGAGTGTCGCTCCGATTCCGATCCCGCTGCAGTCCGGGGGGAACGGAATCGGGGCGGCCGGTACACCCTGGGCGGCGGTCAATGGCTTCCCCTTCACCCCTTCATAGGGTTGGCATTGATCGTCGGCCAATACCCAACGTGGCGGGAACACATCGCTCTCCGTACTCCTCTGCTTTCAGAGGAGCTGTCTCCTCTGAAAGCAGAGGAGTACGGAGAGCGATGATCCTGTGATGAGCGATGCTGTTAGTGGTGGGATGGCCCAGGGTCAGCCGGGGTGCGAGGGATATGCTCTATGGGTAACCTTACACCCCGGCGTCTGAAGACCCGAGACGGCGTGCGGTTTTAGTCGGTGCAAGCCCGACATAACCGCCCCCGCTGGCCGGCGGGGGGGTATCCGAAGGGATTTCCGCACGATAAATAAAAAAAAAAAAAAGGGTACGATTCCCGGTCAGTGCAAATATTAGTTCGCATTTATATGTCTATTTGCATTAGTTGGGTGCATGTATGTATGTATAATAAGCACTTACAAAGAATGTAGGTAATTAGTTACAGTGTAAGTAGCAAGCAGTAGTAAGCAATGGAACTTATATTGCATACTGTGTCTTGTTTGAGTCTAGCTAGATAAGGCTGTGTCGATAAAAATAATTAAGAAACCACACATGGTGTTATAGCTGCATGTTTGTCTGCGCTCGTTAAGCAGGACCATCGAGGCAACCAGTTGTTCCTGGGCATCAACCACAGCGGCATCCTCACGTTCCAGGGTAGCAGAAAGACGCACCACTTCAAATGGTCCGAAGTGCATAAAATCAACTTCGAGGGACGAATGTTCATCGTTCATTTGAATTATCCAGAGGTAAGTTGAAGCGGCGTAGCCTATCGGTAAGCTGCGGTAACTATTGAGAGAACGTAGGTTCGAACCCCGGCCATTACATTACCGACGTGAACCCACTCCGCAGCACAAGCAATTTAGCTTAGCTGGTTGGGGTAAAAAGATTAAATAAATTAAAATCTTGTCATTAGTGTTGGAAACATTTATATAAACTTTCGTTGCTGACCGTACTTACTTATTATTGAGACGGAATAATGGCGCATAAAATTACACGTGTAGAGGGTACACATGTCATTTTGTCCGCCGTTTCTCAAGCAACAATCGCCGATCATTCCCCTAATGACAGAATTAGGTCATGCAAACATTATTCGGCCTTTATTCGGTCAAAGTACTCTATTATTTCGCTACAATACGTCTTTGTATAACACAATGCTGGACAAGGGTCTCAAATATCTCAAATTATACTGACGACGTCTGTCCATTCCTGATTTAATAGGTAGGTACTTGCATCTGCTCTTTGTAGATTTCACCTTGAATACTGGAATTTACACTCGTCTTTTATAATTTTGAATAGAACGAAAACTGGTACAATCAATGGAATATCGAATTAACATAATCTTAGGGTTATGCAAAAACTTCAATTGAAGCATTAAAATGGGCCCGACGCCTCGCTCTCTCTATTTAATAAAATACAACGTTTTTGTAATAATCATAACACGACTTGATAAAATTCCATACTTGCTTAACCAATGTTAAGTATTCTATAATTGCGTGCTTCAGTCGGGCGACTAATTACGACATATCTGACCAAATCTACCCTTCTAAAATGTGTTCAAGTGGAGTATTAATATTATTGAACTGGATTCACGATTACTTATAATTTAAAAAATTGGAATATATTGGAAAAGCGCAGCTAGTAAGATATAAATATTGTTGTTTGCAGAAGAAACACACTGTCGGATTTAAATGTCCGAGCGGAGCGGCTTGCAGACATGTCTGGTGTTGTGCCATAGAGCAGATGCTATTTTTTACGTAAGTAGCCTAGCACTATCAACATCGCGGGCAAAAATACATTCTACAGAATAGATTTTTTTTTATGTTTAGGACACTTCAATTTGACTTCACCTCGCCTGATGGTAAGCTGAAGGTAAAGTCTCAGGAAAGAGGGTGACCATTACATACACGTACCATGTTAACAATGGTGGCACTCAGCTTGACGGCCTCATCAGAACAGGATTGTCGTCGCAGCATCGCGTGACACCCACCGATCCCACTAGTGCTGCGACCACAATCCCCCTGCCCGGCTATGCACTTGCTGACTCCTGAACGCAATCAAACCGAAATTAGTTTACTATGGAGGGTTTTTCGCAATCGTGCACGGTGGTACCCACCGGGCCGAATTTTGTGACAAATTTGGGTCATCAAATTTCTACCACCAGTAGTTTATTTCTGTGAACGCGCTGATATTTAAAACTACACCTGCAATTTCTTTTCTATGATTTGGTTGTTTGTATTATCTGGACTCAGCCCTGCCGGAGTCTGTGTTTCCGGAAAGCTATAACCTGGGAGTCTTCAAGTCAAGTCAAGTAGAATGAACAGGCTACTAGAGGCCACGTTTACCGCTTCCCATCAGACACGCCGTGTGCTTATCCGCTATCTAATTGGTATAAAAAAATATATTTTTTTCTCCGATAACAGTAATTGACACCTTCCAGGTTGCCTTCATCATCAGACGCCTGCGTGTATTCTAGCGGAGGTCTGTTCTCGTGGGGTACTAAGTTCAAATATGTCGGTCGCACGGAACGGGAGATATTAGAAAGGGACGGTCTACTTGCACCGAGAGATTCACAGGTAGGCCATTTAGAAAGTTTTATATTTTATTTCAATTTAAGTCGAGGATAAATAGAACATCGACTGAAGAAGTGGGCGGCGTTAGTTTTATACAGAAGCAGCAATCCTTCGCTTACTATCTGGATAATACGAGAGCAAATTTTCGTGTAGGGCTTTTTTATTCATAGAAACATTCTAAAATTATTGGAAACAAATAATAACTTGATTACAAGAAATCTATACTATAATAATATCATAAAGCTGAAGAGTTTGTTTGTTTTGTTGAACTAATCTTAGGAACTGTTATTTCGAATTGAAAAAAAATAGTTTTGTGTTGGATAGCCCATTTATCGAGGACGGTTATAGGTTATATATCATCACGCTACTACCCAGAAGACCGGACAGAAACCATAAAGGTCAACAAATCGGGCAAATTTCCATACACTATTGTAGAATTAATAAAGGCATGTTTGTAATTGTGGCGTCGGGGGTCTTACGCCACAATTCCTCGTGTTAACGAAATGATAAAACACAAGTATTTATATTTATAATGGCATTTATTTGCACATAAAACTTCCTATTTCGAGTTTTAGGGGGTTTTACACGAGTATATTTATATTTTAAACGAACTGTAGGGAATCGCGGATTCTGCTCAAGGATTGAGCCTACAATCAATTCATTTGGAACTCTCTTCGGACGGCGGGTCGAGGCCGGAGCCCTCGGTCACCCGCTGTCAGCAACTTGTCCGCCAAGGCAATTGTTTTTCTTCCCTAAACTCTCATTTCAATTTAAAACAATTTATTTTTAATCTCTGACACATGATGGCCAGGTAAACAAACTGTAGTGCTCGAACGAGGTCGGAACGCTACAGAATAAATGGGTGCCATAGGGGCGAAGTATACCACAGGTGAAGTTGCGGGGGATAGCTAGTGTGAGATATCCGGCTCGAAGGACCATAATGTAGGGTTCCTGACGTGCGTGGCATGAATAGCTAGTATAGAAAGAGAATAGAGAGACTTGGGTGTGGAATATGTCATAGCAGAACCGTATTTGGTGTGAAAATGAAAAATAGATGCAATAGTCATGCATGTAAAAATAGTTAGACTTGACTGAAAGTAAATTTCTGTCGTTATAATGAGTGATAAGAGTTGTTTTTAAAAATCTCGTGGATGAACTTACAGAATTTTTGTGAAGTTACAAGTAAGTTACATTTATACTCCTAAAAAATAACTGTAATATATCTATAATATATACTAATTTGAAAACTTTCTAACACTTTGATGCCTTTTCCTAATAAATATACTAACACAGCGCTTGAATTCCATGCGGAGGAGGAGTTAGCTAGTCACCTATTGGCTTGCTGTGGGAGTGTAGCATGAAATAGCCGAATGATACACACTATGGCTTATTATTTAGAAAAATGGTACAATGTTATATTTTTGTTACAGGACTAGTAATTGCCACTAGGAAGTTGTTGCTGAGCCAACGAAAGCTGCTTTTAGAAACTAGTTTTGGATAGATTAGTATAGCGTTGTTCGATGAATAAAATAAAATATTATAAATATATACATCTTGAGCATTTTTTTATGTGAATATAAATTTTCAGCTTGTTTAAATAATAAGAATAACCCAGTCTACACTTTAGCTGTGATGATAGTGACAATAAGACTCGATAACAACGAATACTAAATGTAGGCTGAAACAAGTTTACAAACTTTACAATATTATGTCTTCTTTTTTTATTAATGGCTTCTGCACCAGATTCGCTGCAATTTCGCCAATGTCGCTAAAATTTGTAAATGTTTATGAAATGATTAAAGGCGAAGACACCAATGTCAAGTTTTCCGAAAAATTCCACCAGAGTCACGTTAGCCACGGCTGTAAATTTATTTCCGTGTATCCACTAGACGTGATGTGTAGAAAAAATTTACAAAAATTGTCTAAAGTGTCAATGAAGACATATACAATAATGTAAAGTGTTGCAAGGAAGCAAACTTTTAATTCCTTCGATATTTCCCAAAAAAACGAATTTCTTTAAACGCTAAAAGCTACTTCAGTTGTTCGTTAACAAAATATATATTTTTGTAAAGTTTAAATTTAAATACATGGTTTCTGTACAATTTTTAAAGTAAAACAATTAGTTATATAAAACACTACGTAAATTTTCCACACATAAAGAATATTATTGAACGGGCAATGTTTTTATTCTAAATAAATGTTTTTCTTCACTTGCTTATCGTTATCGTAAAGTATAGATAATAAACGATATGGTGCGGTATTTTTTAAGGTAAACATCATACGGCGACCGATTTTATTGTATAGGTAGGTCTGTAGGTATATGTAGTTTTGAATAAACCTCACCTACATCTTCTGGACCTTTATTGCGAGAGCGTCGTTGGAGACTCTAATGAAATAATATTCCTTTAGGGTTCTTTTGCGTCATTATTTTTTGTCATACCCACGACCTACTCGAATAGAACCCACTACAAAAATTACCTATAGCAGAAGTTGCTGAACAGTAACAAATTTACAAAGGATCTTTGCATTGAAATAAATCAATAAATAATTGATGTGTTATTGTTTTTGTAATCTTCAGCGTACAATTTTTTTTTTTTTTTTAGATTATGTTAAGTAAAGTTTTAGAGCTAAGATGGTTGGCAATTTGTAATATGTTAAGCTAATACCGATGGCGATGTACCCTTATTCTTTAAGAAATACTTAGACTTTAATTGTTTTCTCCCTTCCTATTAGAGAGCTCGAGGGTTCGAAACCTGGGCATTACACTACTGACATGAACCCACTCCAAACACGAGCAATTTAGCTTAACTGGAGTGTTTAACGGGAATGCTTTTTTTAAAATATTCTTTCCGTCAATTGACTGCACCCCGCTGGATGGTGAGAAGCTAGGGTGAAGTCCAGAAGATATGGGCCACCATCTCAGATGCTGACGATCCTAAAATGGTAGCCCCTACCTGGACGGCCTCAAAAGATGCTTACTAATTATATAAGTTAGTTTTGCAGCTAATAAACAGGTATCTATTTTCATTAGGACGGATCACATGCTGGTGGCAAGAGGAAAGCGTCCAGCGTACCGGCCACTCCTTCCACTCCTATGACTGGAGACTTTGGTATAAACTTAATTGTTAATTAAACCTGTAAGATATCAGTCTATCGATCTAATCGAAATCGAAAACGATGAAATAAAAAATTATCGCATTTCATTTACTAGGTATAGAAATTTGTTCATCCGAATTGTTTTAACATGTAATAGTGACAAGGTATTTCCCTGCTCGGTTTTTGTGTCTGTCTTTATGTTTTAGATTTAGATAGGAAAAAGAGAACATCTAGGACGGGATTTGAACCCGCGACCAGTCCCTTACAGGGGGAATGCTCTGACCAACTGAGCTACCTAGACACGTCCCAGGTATTCGAAAGTCTCCGATATATTAAATACGGGGGCTCGGGGGGGCGACGTTGGAGCCATCTACCCTAATCCTTGCGAGCTACGGAAACAATGAATGACTTTACAATCATTTTTAATCTTTTTTTTTCTGTGTCTTTATGTGTCCTACCTAACTACACTAACCTAACACAGGTTCTAATAACGACGGTTTTCTCTCCTCGCCAGGGTACAGTAGCCTGCCCCGCTCAACGCACAGTGCGCCTTTGGAGGAAAGCGCGGGTGAGGGTTGCAACGGCGCCTGCCTCCTCAGCGGGCCCGCCGTCGACATCGCGCTCGCCTGCTGCCACCCCGACCAGCCGCGTGACGAGCCTAAGCCGCCAGGTACTTGTCACCCCCTCCCCGCAATGGACAAGTGCGGTCAAACATTTTGAACGAAAGTTGGAAAGTTCGCAAATGTGTACTATACGGACCAACCAAAAAAACCAATAAAAGGTCTGATTAACCAATGACGCAAGCCCTATGAGCCCGCGATTGGTTCAATATTATAATCTTTGATTGGTTATTTGGCGCACCCAAGAGACCTAAAAAACGATATCTGCGCAACTAGGGTACGTTGTCAAGAAATTTGCCGGTCAGTATACAGTAGTCTACCTTCAGGAGTGAGGCCGTACTCTCCTAGACTCGATCGGTGTTAGATGAGATAGGCATCGGACAAACAAAGGTTGAATTGTACAATTTTTAGTCCCTGTCATTTTTTTACAGCGATCCCAGCCGAATATAGACTCCGAGAATCATTCGAGCAGTCGTCATCGGAATCGGGAGCCACATCTGCAGCGCAAGGATCGGAACTGGCAACCGGAGTCCCGGTCGTGGGCGGTGCCGGCGTCCCTATCCTGGCACCTCGGCCGTTCAGCTTACTGCGAGCGTTCGTCCCTTCGTTCGCCCTAGCTTGGCTGGCTCTAGCACTCCTAGCCTTACTGCTCTTTGAAACTGACTGGGCGCCTCTTCGAGCTTTAAGACGCAAACCTGAGTTGTTGGCTCTTCGTACATACTACTACACACCGCTTAAAGATTATTTTAAAAGGAAGTTGTTGGAGTTGTTCTGATTCCGACTGCGGCGAGACGCCTTGCGGCGCAAACTGTGACGTCACGGCCCCGCCAGACTAATGTAGACTCGGCTCTGACCGATGTGCTAAGTTGCTTTTGTACAGTTGAGCATATATCTATTATTTTCATGACATTTCGCTCATTTTGTCACTAACACTATTAGAAAGACTTTTTACACAGGTCACATTATTTGTTTTTGTCACTGTGTTACAAATAAAATAGGTAGTATGAGATTTGCTTCAAATTTTCTAACAATATAAGAAAATCCGATTTCTTATGTTTAGTCTAAGCTGGTAAGCTTGGGTGAAGTCTATAAGTAAAAGCCACCCTGACAGATACTAGCAACTTTTAAAATTGTGGTCAACAGCGTCGATGTCTTACTTCTTAGTTTTGAAGTGATACTAGTGTGTGGCAAATATTAATCCATACTCAAACTTATGAAATTGTTTCGCTAACAAGTGGTACCACTCAACCTAACGTTTCCTAGACTTTGGTATGCAAACATTTGTAAATACTAAACTAAATGATGCAGTATCATATTTGCGTTATATTCACTAGTTGAATTGTTCGTAGTATCTGCCAATTTAAATTGATTAATGATGGAAATTTATTAAAGCCAAATTCAACGTCAACAGATATGAATATTTATGATTCTTTTTCAAATTTTTGAAGTACCCGGTAATATATATATTTTACTCATTGAACTTTAGGCAGGTAATCAGCCAGCTCATACGCTTAATGAAATCGAAGTTTCTAAAGTTCAATATAAAATTATAGTCGGGAATTGTACAATCTATACGTCAAATTTAAATTACGTTTGTCAAATAATTCGATAAAATTCAAAATTTCAATTTGATAAAAATATACAGAGATATTCGAAATTTAAATTTGCAATCTATAAAAGCAAAGCACCAACAATTTTTATTATTTTGGGTAGAATGTTGACTATATTTTTCATGCGGGGACGTGTAAAACATAAAGTCAGGAATTATTAACAAGTTTGATCATGCGTTGACAGACATATTTGCGTTATACGGTTAGTGTGGAGGGTATAGGCAAAGGCGATCGACCAAATGGTTTTTTCAACTAAATATAGTGCCACCAGCCACAAACCACCAACATACATAAAATAAAATTTCAATAAATGACCACCATTAATCACCATTGATCAGAACACTGGCATACTGGCAACAAGTACTTATTACGTTCATTTAAATAAAATGACTATTATATGATATATTTAAACTTCAGTAAAGTTCAAATTACATCGCTGTTGCAACCCGTAGGTTACAGTGATCGCTTATCACCGGTGCACTGTATACCTTTTTGCCACCTTAGTAGTAAAAGATTAAAACTTGTGATATCGTCAATCTTTATCAGTCTAATTCTATTCTTACAATTTATTAGTGTTACCATTTTTTAGAACTTGTCAACAGCATCATTTTTTTGAATACATACTTGGTACTACATACTACAATGGATTCATGAATACATGTTCGGAGTCTGTTCTTGTCATCTCTACCCTCATAGGTTATAAGGTATTATAAAGCACAAAATGACTGTACTGTGTGGCATACTTGACATTGGCGTCTTCGCCATTAATAATTTTATAAACATTTATTATATTTTACTAGAGATTGGCGAAATTGCGGAGATTCTACTGAAGCCATTAACTAAAAGAAGAAGAAAGCACAAAATGGTTGTATTATAACAAATGTCACTGTATGTCACTTAAAACAAAAGTCAGATGAAAACACACAAAACATTGCATTTTGCACAATAGTAAAATGCCAAAAGGTATATGTATGTATTTATACCATTAAAACTTTTCAAGTCTTTTTTAATTTATAATGAATAAGGAAGTCTTGGCCTCTGCCAACTAACCTTCTATTTATGGTTATTCTTCTTTTTTAATTTTCACTTGATCCATTCCTTTCTTGTTTCAAAACATTTACCCGGTTTCTCGTATCTTTGTCAAACTCATGAGAACACACTAAATACTTTACGCTCATTGATTGAAGCTGATCGATAATCAACAGGGAACCAGTGAGCGTTCAGTATTTCAGTATTTAGTATCAAAATATCTTTATTCATCTATCTACACGTTCATAAGTGTCACTTTGTGATCTCGCAAAGTAACATTTATAAACGTCAAGTTAACGCTTATGAACGTCAAAATAACACTTATAAATGTCAAGAATTATGTTTAAGTTGATACAAACAGGCAGACTCACGAGAAACCTTGGGTTAGTCAGCCATCGCAAGGCGGGTAAGGCTCGTGAATTTCGAGTTTCTTCGACCAATGAAATCGCAGAAAATTCTGTCACGTGACCGAAGATGCATTTCATTGGTTGAAGAGATTGAATGACTGGTCTGAATTCCTTTTTGTCCAAGAAGTTACACTCACGTACTTAATATTAGTCTTAAGGTCACTGCTATACGCTTTCTCATAGTACAATTACTTTGTAAGATTAACACTATAATTTTCCTGCCCAAAACATGAGATTTGTGGATTTCATAGGTTCCTAATTGACTTTATCTTTTATAAAGGGCCTATAAAGGGTATTTAGAACGGCCTTATAAAGCGCAAGAAACAGTTTGCAGACAAAAATAGATCTGATATAGATATATCGTATATAAACAATGCTATATATATGAATCTCAATTTTGTATGCTAATCTTGTAACATTCCACCATAATGATTTTGTCTTCCAATGGTATTGTTTGCGACTCGCTTAATTTTTTTATATTTATAGAATGTTAAGAATTACGCACAAAAATTTATTAATATTTTTATTATTTTGGATGTGCCATATATTTTATTATACTAGTCATAAAAATGTTGCTGTTTCTGTATTTTGTGCACAATTTTTTATATTGATTAGGCCAAGAGCTCTGGCCAAAAATAAGTAAGATAAATTTGAAATAAAAAATATTGTACACTCACTGGTTGAAGATGCTCGATGAGAGTTCTAGATCTAATTTCATTTAGTGAAACATATAACGTATTTTGTTTATTACTATTTCACTAAGGTTTAGTTATAATTCTCAACTCGGAAACAATAAAAACAGTCAAACTATTGCTATAATAAGTAAGCAAGTAGGTACCTAATTAATTTCTTTCAAAGTAAGTGAGACTTGACGCACAAATAGATAAGCAAGTCACACGGTAGTGTCCGGAAAGTATTTTGAAATTCGTCCCAGTTTCATGCTCACTTCTATCGGTATCCGTAGTATGTACTCCCACCCGCCAAATAGTAGGTATTTATCACAGCCTAATACTATTTTGTCTCTTAATCATACTATGTCCCAACTCTTGACAACATCCGCGTGAATAGACGAGCATTCTTTTAGGTTTTTTTTTTTAATATTTTGGACACGACAATTTGATTTCATCTCGCCTGATGGTAAGTGGAAGATAAAGTCTCAGGAAAGAGGGTCACCATTGCATACACGTACCATGTTAACAATTTAGCACTCAGCTTGACGGCCTCATCAGAAGAGGAGTGTCGTCGCAGCACCGCGTGACACCCACCGGTCCCACTAGTGCTGCGACCACAATCCCCCTTCCCGGCTATGCACTTGCTGAACCCCTGAACGCAATCAAACCGAAATTGGATTACTATGGAGGGTTTTTCGCTATCGTGCACGGTGGTACCTACCCGGCCGAATTTTGTGACAAATTTGTGTCATCAAACTTCTACCACCAGTTGATTTTTTTGCCGTGGACTCTTGGCCTAAACACGTTTGTGGAGTATTTTTGTGTAAAAGTAATATTAATGTTTTTGTTACTAACACATTGATTACAAATTATTTATTACTATTGACACAATTCCATGTTGTTAATGCCTTACTAGTGTGAGTGTGTTAGATTTAAGTACAATTTATTGATTAGACGCTTCATTTTACCTAGTCACTATTATGTAAATTCTTTTCAACACTTTTAACAGCACTAGATGTTAGAACATTATAAGAAAATCGAGGCCACTTTTGATGTTTATATCTATACGAATGCCAATAAAGAATTATATTGAATATTTTAAAAACATATTTCGGTCAAGACTCAATTAATTTCACGTCACGGCATTATTTTATTATTAATATATATATAAGTCGGCGCGTTGACCTATAATGTACCAAACTCGCAATAGTCGATTTTTTTTCTCTATTATCAGCATCAGAAAGTCAAAATTATGTCTAAAAACAATGTAAGCCTTGTGAGTCAAAATTATTAACGAATAGTGATAAGAATAGAGAAAATTCAAGTAGATTTTAAAACATCTAAATATGCATTAGCGAAGCGCGAATGACTGAAGATGTAAAGTTGTACTTAAGTGAGTTTGGCTAGTTTTGGGTCCTCCTATATCAAGTACCGATGCTGCATCAACAGAGGACGGTTTTTCACTGGTGCAAATGGCTCAGTACAAGTCTGATTCCCAGACTTAGAGCTATAAAACAAACTTGCAGTCAGTGTTCCAACGATGAACATTTTATTGCAGTTGAAGCGTAGTTGAAATTCAGTCCTGCCTAGAGTCTAAATACTTATATAGTTAACTTATTCGCTACTATATTTGAACGATTCCGCTTCACTCTCACGCAACCGCTTGATTTTCATTCAATTGTCAATTAAAATTATTATAAATCGATTAAACCCTAAACCACAATGGACTGCATCGCATTTAACTATATAGTGTAAACTTGTAAATTACAGAATGATTCTTTTTGTTGTAGATCTAATACTGTTAGCTGATAATAGAACGTTTTATTTTTTCTTTGTGGACCAACAAGTTGTGGACGTTAAGTTTGTACCTATATACTTATTTTTATACTGTTATTGCTTTCTTATTACGCTTAGGATTAAGAATACCTTTATAATGTTATGAACAGCAACGAGAGTTGGGTCATGTTTTGGTATTTTCTAGATTACGTTCATGACGTTTAGATGCCAAACTGAGTTTTTACACAATATTTGTATTATTTACTCAGCAGTACTGACTGCGGTCGCCTGCCGCGGACTGCTGGGTTGTTCTTAGGCTAGTACAAAACAGAAAAGGGATGCCGTGCTCTGCAACACGAACTTGACAAATATAAAATTATGTAATTGTAGTTAAAAATAGCTTTTAGTTAACGTATTTAAAAAATCATAGAGGTTTTAATAAAACATCCTGCCGAAATCGATTTCATCTTTTATTATTAAAATACTTCCAAAATAAGCAACAAACAAATAACAATGTAAAAAGAACAGTCTATGATGCTATATAGACCTGCTATTCAAAATTAACACTGTAACGATTATATTATAAGCAATTTTATCACTGCGTAACTTATAGTAATATTACCATTCATATTTGTTAAATATGGCACTTTGGGCCTGAGCAAACATGCTACTTTTAGTACCGGCATCGGGTTCACATACAAACGTCTGCCGCGGCTAGAAGTAGCTCTATACAGCGACGGACCGCTACACTGTGCAAGTCCAAGTCAAGTTCCTGTCTGCGCGCTGATGCATGCGGTAGTCGCCCAAACAATATGCAGTAACGATATAGTCGGTAAATAGCGCGATTTCATAGTAGCGATTCAGAAATAGCAAAGTCGTGCGATTTAGACAGCGATTAAAAACAGACGGTTGTTACGCGCTAAATCATGCGATCTAAATGCAGCGACTGAAAACAGAATGTCGACAAAATGCAATGCAGTATGTATTGATATAGTCGCAGAATCCCCTGTCGCCCATGCTAAAAGTAGCAGGAAAGATTTGACCTTTATAAGTTGTTTAAGAGTTACACAAGTTAATTACATAAAATAAAAAATGCTAGAAGTGCTCACTTACGTGTCTGTTATCCCCAAGAAGCCTGCGTGAATGACTGTCATTCATCATCATCGAAGTTTAAAATGTAAGTAGGTTCTTATCTATTACAGTGTTTGAAAGCAGCAAATTGACACAGTATGATCACAAAAAATACTCTTATAAATTCAGATTCACCTTATAATCATAATGTAAAATATACATTCATTTGAGCTACGCAGCGATAGTTTTCGTACACGGACAACATTGCCTAGACTCAGAAAGGGGCTGAAGAATAAGGCCGCATTACCACGAGACGGTTTCAGCGCCGATGTCGAGGATATGGCTTCATAGTGTGCCATACAAGACTGAGGAGTGGACACGGTCTGCTGGCCTTGCCCCGGCGAGTAACAGTATCGTAGAAATGCGGTCTGAAAGTAACGTGCCCGGCGAGGCACATCCGCTAAAATAACTACTGGACGCGCAACTAATCGGCGTACAAAAATTACTGCCGCATAAACAGTATATATAACTAATATAATCCATATCCACCCATAATATACGTAGGACTTAAGCATAACGTGTAGTATAATTTCTGGGGACCTTCAGTCCACGATGGAGATCTGTGCGAAGCCCAGTAAACTCTGCTCGTCCAATGGCTCTGGGGGAGCTGAGTCCAGACGGAAAGTGAGAGAACGAGGTGGCGGTTGTCCAGCCGCCGCGAACAAGTTATCGTCTACTAGACGCTGTAACTGGCGCGCGGTCACATCCGCATCTTTGCCGTCTAGTAGACCAGCGCCGACCAGTTCGGTGGCTATACCATCAGCTGAGTCTTTACCAGCAGTGAACTCGAAGCGGATGTCATTGAGCTCCTTAGTAGCGTTCCTCATTCTCAACACAAGGTTTATCACCGGAGCGTCTCCTGCCTTCAGGGAGCCAATAGTGAAGCCCGCGCCGCCTCCCGGGCCATCCTCGCTCTCGCTATCTGAGCTGTCCGCGCGGGCCAGAGTATTCATGGGGCGGTCGCGAGCCGCATCATCTTCATCATCGTCGTCTTCTTCACTCTCCCACACCCATTCACCTGTCTCCATACGATGAAGTCGTCCAGATGCACCTGGTTGCCGCCTGCTCGCTTTGTGTACTCTAGTCTCCATACTGGGTCCGATCGTGACCAATGTGGACATAAGGTACTTGCGATCTCGTGCCTTTTTGAAGAATGAATGCTTCAGCAGTTCAGTGGCAGTCGGTCGTTTCGCCGGATCTTTCTGCAGACATTCTGATATCATCTTCCTAAAGGTTTTGCCGTACGCTTTGTATTGGTCTTTCTCTTCAGCACCCGTGTCCAAGGTAGGCGGGTCATTCTGCAGAGTTAACATCAAAACTTTCATCGGCGGATATTTGTGGTAGGGTGCGGTGCCTGTAGCCATTTCAATGGCAGTTATACCGAAGGACCAGATGTCAGCCTTGAAGTCGTAGCCGTGGTTTTGCTCCATAACTTCAGGTGCCATCCAGCACGGGGTTCCGACGAACGTATGTCGTACCTTTTGTCGCGAGAGGTCGCGACCTGTGGCTAACCATGCTGATACACCGAAGTCGGCAATCTGGACGATTCCGTCGTCGCCTAGTAGTATATTCCCCGCTTTAATGTCTCTGTGGATCTGCCCATTCTGGTGGAAGTACTCCAACCCCTTCAGTACTTCCTTTAGCACAGTAGCGATGGTCGCCTCGTCGAACACGCCGTGCTTACAATTCGATATCCTCAGCTTGTGTTTGATAATATCGAGTAAGCTACCACCCTCGAGGAGCCGAAGTACGAGCCACAGCTCTTCTTTTACCACGAAGCTAGTGTAGTATGTGACGACGTTTTCATGATTACAGCTAGACATTGCCTGGATCTCCTTGAGAAGCTCGTCCATAGAAGTGTTCCACTTCTCGAGATTGATCCGTTTGATCGCGCACTTTTCATTGCGCGGGCGACAATACGCGGCAGCGACTACTGCGGTTGCACCTACACCGATCACGTCATGCAACTCATAGTCCTCTTGGCTGTTCGGCCAAGTGTTTCCGGAACTCGCCATGTTAATTTAATTGATCTAATTTTTGTTTTGAGTATCTACTTTGTACTTCTAATAAGGCCAATATTTAAGGCATGAACGGAAACTACATATCCCCCACTGAAATGATCAGGTCTCCCATGTTGAGGTGATGTTTAGGTTTGAAGTTCTTAATAATAAAAAGTTGTGCCTTCTTAGTACTTTCGAATCTATGAAGAGTTTGACAATTCTCTCTTAACTCTAGTATAGTCTTGTCTAAATGTATAAGTGTAGTATTGTCGTTGTAGTCTATGCTTGTTGGGTATAAATCATCACCTGTAATAAAAAACAATATTAGATATTTGTTGTCAATATTGCACTGCAAAATAAATATCATTTTAGCATTCATCATTCTTAGCATCTGTAACAGAGGCCTTCATTCTTAACCAGTATGGATCAGGCTGGGTTAAGTGATATTGACGTGCGCGTGCCCTATATATAAACAATTTGCTTTAAATTATACAATCATTTACCCGGTAATAAATGTATGCCGCCATCTTTAGCCTTCACAATCACTGGATATAACTCATGGCTGTGATACCCACTCCGTTCATTTGCAAATTTTATCAACTCTGCAATATCTTTCACATAGGACAATCGATTCAGCTCATATATTTGTGGCGGGAACAAGATCTTGTCACTACTTAACACTGCCTTGGGGTCCAACCACTGGAAATACAATAAAATGGGGGTTTTTATAGATATATTCAAGCTCGTGGGTACAATTGGGGTATTGTTTTTTTCACAAATATTGCCGGGGAGCTAGTTTTATTATATTATCGTCGTCATCAATAGTTTGTGAATTAGTAATTGCATGGTATCAGGAATAAAACTAAAATAATCTAAAAATTTTTTCTTTTATTATTTACTTCATATTGCATATTTTGCCCATTTTCATGTATATGTGAGGATTTTTTTTTATTTTATTCTTTTAGAAAAAACTTACAGCTATTACAGTTAAATTAAAACAAAAGTAGGTACAAGAAGGCTAATTACAAGTTTTTACGAGTAAATACAAATCTTTTTCATGCATATTTCCAGTTTTTTATGTTGCATATAGTAGCAGTAAAAATGAGGTTCAAGTCCATCCTAGATATTCCCTTTTCCGATCTAAATCTATAGTAAAGTTAAATACTAATTGCTTCAGCGTCGTCCCAAGACGTATATAATACATCGGAGAATTTCGAATATCTAGTATGTGTCTAGGTAGCTCAGTTGGTCAGAGCCGTCCCCGTATAAGGCACTAGACTTACACTATAGCAGTTATTTCTTATGCCATAACAGAAAATACTACTTATGTACTATACTTATCACTATGGAAAATATTTTTATTTTATTTACCTGAACATTAACCACTTCAGAGCTACTTTTGATGCCGACAGGCTTCTTTTCCACTGCAGCAACAAAAAATGCGGTGTTAAACCTTTTCTCGAAGTCGTAAGGGGTGAGCCAGTTGCTCCAGTAGTTTAATGACCATATGTCTGGGTAACACTTGTATTCCTTACACAGTTCTAGCCAGTCTTCTGGGTTTTTATATACCTGGAAATTAAAAGGAGATCTTATATAAAACGAAAAAAATTAATTATGAAGGAGATGCAGTTACAATGAAAAGTAACATTGAGTGGCTCAGCGGCAATGACATGGAGGATTAATGTTTGGGCACTGGCACTAATTGTCATGGGAAATGTTTACATGGGTGGTTTGTAGCCCCACCAAGGTTTCGGGGCCTAAGCCAACCTCACCTGCAAACCGGTTCACCAGCTGATTGAAAAACAAGACTCTGTCGCGGGTTTTACTCTAGGGGTTGGGAGTTATCATGTTAAACAACTAACCCGGTTCTGCCAATATGCAACATCAATATCTTCAATAACATCTGCCCACAGCCCGAGTCGCTCTTCCTTGCGTTTCCGACTGCAAAGGAGTAGCCCCAACTCTTCAAATGTCTCTCTTATAGCAGTTATTCTTAGCTGAATGTGTCTAAAAATAGAAACCAACCAATTTGACTGCAACTGACTTGCCCATTTAGCTTTTACAATTAATTTCATGTATGGAAGAGAATGGTATGTTTATATCTTGTACCTTGTATAATTGAATGTTAGGACAGGCTGTCAGATTATGAATAATTTGCTCCATCCTCATCCATTGTTGAGCATTATGGCTTTGAAACTTTGAAGATTAGTAACTACTATGTGAATAACCTACATCCTCCTCAAATATAGCTCTTATACCCGGCATAGCCGTTTGTTGGTGGCCGAACTCCTCCGTAACCACTGGCGCAATCTTGACCAAATTTACCATGGTGATAGTGTGGACACTGAGGAGTGTTTTGAAGCGAGATGGTTCATGTCCGATTTACCATTGAGGAATAATCACCGAAAAACAGTTTCACGAGCGCGCGGCCTTAGCTATGCGCGCGACCGTAGGAAGGTGTCTTATTTTCAAGTAAGAGTCCTGCTCGCTCAGCTCAATTTATTTCAGTCGCACCCTGCACTGAATTCCTAGTCAATATTTTAGAGGTCAATGGGTATTCTATACTACATACCTTCTACCACTGTAAGGCTTATTTAATCAGTCAGGTTACGACATATGTGCTACAATACTCACTTATAACTAATATGTAAGAACACATTGCACAGATTTTGCAATAATTATTCATATTAGTTCATTCTAGATAAACAAAATAAATGTAATGTGTTAAAAGAAATGGTCAGAATATTTTTTTTATGAAGAACAATAAGTCTGGCCATTTAATTTTTTCCTGAAAAGTAAGGAATCCATAATTTTATAAGTTAATAGTTTCGTTTAATTTATGCTGTGGGTCCTTAATATTTTTTCCTTATGGACTCAATTTCAATTGAAACAGTAATTCTTGAGATTGCTTCTTGAGCTTGTTAAAATTTTTAAGCTTTTGCATTCCATGATATGCAATAATACTAATGGGAATTAACGCGATCATGTATAGGTATATACATACCTTTGGTCTCAGCCAAACCATGTCAGTCTGTGATCACGGCCAGTGTAACCTGGTTGTAACGTCGGGCAATCCAAAGGTATGTATGTATATGCCTATACATGATCGCGTTAATTCCCGTTAACATTATTGTATTAGCATGTTCAACCAAACAAACAAACAACTTCAGCTTTATAATATTATAGTAAAGATTACTAATTTGTGCATCATTTTAAAATAATAAGGTTTCTGGCGGGCGCTTCAACACGCGAGTATTGTATATATATTCAACACTTTTTATGTATAGTTCTAAATATCATTATTTCTTTAAATTTTGTTACAAACGGATTCTTCAATGTGAAATACTGAAGTAATACATAGACGAGCACACATTCTAATACAGTATGAACCTAACAATATCAATGAATATGGCATGTGACACTCAAAGGCCAATATATTTAGTGTGCATGCGCTACTTCATTTATACAATCAGTGTTGATAACATTGTTGTTGACATGATTACTCAATGTTAAACATCTTGATTCAGACTTATTAGAAAACATCAGAGCTTATAACTGTGTGTTTTGGTGTACATATCAATATTTAATTAAAAAATATAAACATCTATAAATATAAAACCAAGTCGGGTTAGTGATACCATTTATAACTCGACAACGGGTGGATTGATTTTCATGATCTTTGATTTTTTTATCTGCCTCTTCCATTACTGTGCTGTTTTGTCTTTTTTCGTGGAAATCCCTACGATTACCCCGTGTTATGTCAGACTCAAACCGTCCAATCTGCACGCTTTCGAGTCTCAATGATTTTGAGTGTCATCATCATCATCAATATATGGCTTTGAGATGGCCCCCTCGGGATACTGTGCCTACACTAGCAATTACAATAGTTAAAAGTATGAGATATTCACAACATCAATTCAGCTGATAAGGTAAAAAACATAACTTAATTCTAAGGCAGAACAAAGTTTGCTGGGTCATCTAGTAATACAAAAGCGATAGTTTTAAGTCTGCAAACTTTTAAGATTTCTCAAATGTTTGCATGTAATTAAATCATTACTGAAACAATCAAAATAATCTGGATAATTTTGTATCAAAAAAATATGTCTGATTCAAACAGTACATTACCTAAAGAAGATTTAATGAATTAAACAACTATGGAAGCATATTTCTGTTTACTAACGTTATCTCTAAGTATGTTACGCATAAAAACGTCAAGTGAGATGTCAAGGTCCACAAATATTACCTTAGTACGGGATCCTTTTGGAAAATAGGCGTAATAACATTGTTCGGATGATGAAATAACTCAAAATCTTGTTTCGAATAACCGAAGGTGGAGAGGAGAGTCAGCCAGCGTTGTGAGCCGTCGATTGGCTCGCTGACACCGCCGGGGAACACCACGGAGTTAGGAAACGATGCCGTTTGCGTCCGAGTCTGCAACAATATGTCGTAATTAACACTCCCATGATCTTGCACTCGAGATAATACCTCGTTATTACGCTTTGTGAGCACTATTAACGAAGCAGCATCACGCCACCTTTTTCCAATAATATTTTTCATGCCTGATACAGCGAAGGCTAATAATAATACGTAGCAGTAAAAATACAAGGTCGACTTACACGTCTCACTCACGTTTTGTGAACCAATCGTTAGGTAATGAAATTTATAAAACAAATCTAATCGATAGTGATAATTTGTTTTTAGGAAAGCACAAAATGGAATTTTATATACAAAAATAGCACAAAATTGACATTCACTGCATTCATAAATTATTTTTGTGTCAAGAAGTGTGGCATTAATCGGTATTCAGATCGAAATTGTATAATCGACTAAAATTATATGGTAAATAAATAATTCGTATAAAAATGTACCTACTGTTTACTAATTTCTAAGTATATTATATTAATAGTATTTAGTATAATAGAGTAAAAATTTTCAAAGTAAATGATATTCCCTTTGAAAAATTTTACCATTTCATTTTACTTCTTTCTCATTTATTAAATTTGTATTGTATTCACCAAATATAATAATTATAGAATAGGATGAACTCATCTTCTTCTACTTGATTTATCTCTTTGTCAATTTCTGTACAAACACAACATTATACTCGTGGCCGGTAATGTATTACTAAAACGATATAATATGATATGCCAAAGTTTGCAAGCAGGCGATGGCGGTGGAGTGGTCGTGGCGTCATGTGCATGCTTGATATGGTGACCGGCTTTATCTCCATAGCTAGTCAATACGTGAGTTCATGTAGTAACATGGCATTAGCAAAGCACGTACTATCATGTGACTTATAGTCACCAAAGAGACCAGCTAGAATTAAAATTTAATGCTTGGTCTGCTTCCACTTATACTGTATACACACCAGATCAACAAATGCCAACTAATAGGTTTTGTTGGTGCAGTCTGGACGATTAAACGAAGCCCAAAAATCGTTCATGACGTATGCCAGCGATCGGAAGTGTGGCGATAATATAAAAGGAATCAAACCATTAAATCGAACTCAGCGTGGATGGTCGTCAAAGTTTAACGAACGAACGCTCAGTTGAAGCGAGACAAAGTCAGTCGAAATGAGACAGAGTCCAAATCAGAGACTTAATGTATTCGAACGTACCCTTGAAAGTCAACGAGCGTGCGGTAGCCAAAACTGAATATCCTTTCTTGACGTTCGTTAGGCCGATGTGTGCGCAGCATTATTTATATCTGTGAACTTTTTCCAAAAATCATCTCATACATCGACTAAATACGCGATTATCATGGCACATCCTTTGTTTGTGTTTTTTTTGTATGTGGAACCCCATATAAACGCACACCGGGTCAATATGTCAAACAAAACCACAGGCACAGACTATCAAATAATTTACGACAATCTACAACAATCATTTTATGAAATGAATGAAATGAAGAAGATATCTCAATTATTGTGTTTAAATTAAGAGTAAAGCACTTAATACTTGATTTAAGTTACTATATTGCAATAGTTGCACTAAAAATATTACAGTTTTTGTTTTCTTGCTTTTTAAGATTTTGATTGACTCAATAAGGCCCATGATCAATTTTTGTCTGAAATTTGAGAGCTTCAAGAGTAGGTACCTTACGAGTTTTCTATTTCACAAAAACTATTTATTTAATTAATTGAAACCCTTTAATACGTACAGTTTTATGGAGGGCTTTATTTAAAACCACATTGTCTGATGTGGCAATTGTTTCTTAAATAGTCCGATGATCGAACTACTGAGACTTTTTCGGCTCAGTAGTTCGATGATGCAGATGATTATAAATCATCGGACTACTGAGTCGTTTAGTCCGATTCGACCTTTCCGGACTAGTGGTTGGGTGCGGCCAATCGGTGCTTTGGCGGATGTAGGTACCCAGTTTTTCAACAAACTCCAGTTTTATACGGTACTCTCATTGCGCGACACAGATCCAACTATAAGATTATGTTGTACAAATCTATTTTTATGTAAATGCAATGAATTTTTTGAAGCAATTGGTATGCTAACTTTGTCTATAGATAAATCTATAGATAAAGTTAGTGTAGGTAAACTTCGGAAGAACCGATTATCCAGGACGGGACTTGGACCCGCGACCAGTCCCTTACAGGGGGAATACTCTGACTAACTGAGCTACCGATATATTTATACGTCTTGCGGTTCGAGTCCCGGCCTGGATGTTCACATTTTCCGAGCTATATTTATTTATATAAATTGTTTCACTAGGTAATATAGTAAAAAAGCTCCTCGATCTTTCAATATGCAAACAACATACAATTGAACCCAATTAAACCCGATATTGTCGGGACATCTCAAACCGATGGATTGACTATGAAATTGATCGTATCTAATATTTTTTTTTTTTTTTTTTTTTTTCTTTATTTAAGGACTTTATACAATAAGTATATGTCGCCCTGCTAGTACATATTGTATTATCTTAACAAATATTAAAATTAAAACATTGAGTAAGTACTATTATATAGAAAGCATTCTATATAAATAGAATGCTTCCTCCGAATTAGGAGTGGTCAGTATTCTATGGAAGGCACCTATGTCTGCCTTATTTACCTCTAAGTCTACCATCAGTTGGTCTCGGCCAGTCTTGTAGCGCGCGCATTCCATGAGGATGTGTTGTACGTCCTCCATTACTCCACAAGTTTCGCAATTTGGAGAGGTTGTTATACGCATTAAATATCTAAATTTATTTGATAAAACGTGACCACTTCTAATTCTATGTGCTATGACTATATATTTCCTAGGTAACTTATTATTAACAAACCAGGGAATCGGAGGAGGTTGACATTGTATCGTCTTATACCATATGCCCTTCTCTAGAGATATTTGATTAAAATATTCTTTCCACATGTTATAGCATTTCCTCCTGTAAGTAGACATCATTTCGGAGTAATAAGGTGTTACAACGATTTCTTCGCCACTTAAACATGCTTGTTTGGCCAGTTTGTCAGCCTCCTCATTACCATATATACCTATGTGGGATGGAACCCATTGCAATCTCAGAGATACTCCTTGTTGTGTCAGATTGTCTATTTTAGCTACTATTTCATACGCTATCGGTGTACCTCTATGGCTAGAGGCACATCGAGCAATATGAAATAGCGCACTTTTACTGTCAGAACAAATAATCACTTTTGTGAGATCCGTAGATCTACTCATGAAAGAAAGAGCCTCTGAGATCGCAATGAGCTCCAACGCCATAATACTAACTTCCCCCTGTATTTTCAAACCTCTATGCGTTAGGTTACGTGAAGCTTCTACATAAAAGGCGGCTCCACAACCTGTAGTACTCTTTGACCCATCAGTATATATAAACTTCCAAGTGGTGTCATATTTTTTCCTCAGTTCTTGTATAACCGAAAATTTTAATCTATTAATTTCATATCTCTCTTTTGCCTGCTTAATACTATCCAAATTGACGTTAATTATTTGAGATACTCCAAAATTACTCATCCAGGTTCGCAATGTAAACATTTCTAAAGGTGCTGATGACGCCACATTTGTGTCTTTTAACTCTCTATAAACACTAACCATTAATGGGAGCTTTTTACGCGTCCAGTAACTGTTGTAGCAAAGAGCACTCAGATCTTGTAACAGTCGACAAGTCACATTATCTGTCCAAGACAAACATTTAAGGTAATACTTATAGGCCAAAAATCTCCTTCTTAGGCGCAGTGGAATAACACAGAGCTCACTCTCCATAACATGAATAGGAGTTGTTTTTATGAAACCTCCTATTACTCTTAATGCCGCATTTTGTATTTTATCTAGCTTGTATAGATGGCTATTAGCACTTGCATCATATAAAAAGCATGAAAAATCTATGCGACTCCTTATAAGTGCTATGTAAAGTCTCCGCAAATGCACCGGATGTAAACCCCATGAAGTACCTGCTAAAACCTTCAATAAATTAAGTTTCTTTTGTGTTTTTTGTACCATTTCATTTATATGTTTTCCCCACAGTAAACTTTTGTCTAGCCATACCCCCAGGTATTTATAGTTATCTACTGAACTCACTGGATTATTGTTTAAGTTAAGTTGTACATCCTGTTTTCGGTATCCCCTACTAAATACACAAAATTTAGTTTTATTTCTTGATACATTTAAACCCAGATTATTTAAAAACCACAAAAATGTATCCAATGCACTCTGTACTCTGTATGTACTCTCTGTAAGATGCTTACAGGTACTATAAATTACAAAATCATCTGCATATTGGCACATTTGGACATTATCTATATATGTAAATAATTTTGATGTTACAATATTGAATAAGATAGGGGAAATAGGGTCTCCCTGCGCTAAGCCTAGATCAGTGTATCTTATCCTCGTCCTATTTCCACTATCCTTAATTTTTAGGTGTCTTTCTGTTAAAAAGTTCCATAGATACCGACATATTTTTTGCCCAGCTTTAATTTCATTTAAAACTTTAATCAAATCTTTAATCAACACGTTATTGTATGCATTTTCAATATCTATAAAACATGCCAATGTACAGATTTTATTCGAAAACCCCATTTGTATTTGTGTTACCAATCTTGTTAAGCAGTCTTGGCAAGATTGCCCTCTACGGAAACCTGATGTGAAGGGAGATAAAATGTTATTTTTCTCTATATACCACTCTAGTCGTCTTGTGATCATAAAATGTAAAATTTTACAGATGCAAGACATCAAACATATGGGTCGGAGCTTTGGTGTGCTATGTGTAGAGGTAGGGCTATCTGCTTTTGGTATCGGCATCACTACTATATTTCGCCATTGTGAGGGGATAACACCAGTATTTAAAATCTCATAATATAGGTTTATTAAGTATGTTTTGGCATTTAGTGGTAAATTAAATATCATAGAATAAGTGATGCCATCCTCTCCAGATGCGGTATCTTTTTTCTTTAGGCATGTATTTAGTTCCTCTATGGTAAAAGGAACTTCTAGACTAGCATTTACACAGTTTATTTCTGGCGGCTTTCCTAGAACATAATCAGGGGTCAGACTACGTAAGAGTAAAGTCGATTGTTCCCAAGACGGATGTAATTTTAAAGTATTATACCCTTTCATCCAGCGCATACGATTCCACATAACTGAAGATGTCATTGATTCATCTATACTATTACAATATTTATACCAGTCCTCTCTTTTCGCTTTCCTGATAGCCTTTTTCGCTTGTAAAGATTTATTCTCATATATGCTTAAATGGTTCGGTGTTGGATTTTTTCTAAAGTTCCGCAATGCTAATCTACGCTCTCCTACCAATTTGGATAGTAGTGGGCTCCACCATGACTTAGGTTGAAAGTTCGGTCGTTCACACCTTCTTATAAAAGGTATGTTTTCATCAGCTGCCTTATTTATTAAGTTAATTAATTTATCATATTTATTTTGAACATCACCTTGTTCTATATCTACTTGTAACAATAAATTACTCTCTATTCTGTATTCATATTCCTTCCAGTTCGCTAATTTAAAATTCCGTAACTTTTTAAGATTACTGGGGCTCTTGACTCTACTTTTTATTTTCAAAACAAGATGGTCACTTTGCAAATTTTCCTTCATAACGCACCATTCAAAGTGTAAAGCTAGGTCTGAGGATACAAATGTCACATCAGGTGACGTCTCCTTCATGATATTACTGACCATTTTAACCCTAGTATGGTCTCCATTATTAAGATAAATGTACCCACTATCTAGTGCCGCATCAAATAACATTCTTCCCCTTGTATTAGCCTTAGACGACCAATTAAGATGGTGTGCATTAAAATCACCTGCTATAATACATTTATTAGCAAACCTTGAAAATATGAAATCCCATTCTGCCTGGGTTGTGCTCACGGTGGGGGCACAATATATTAAAATTATATTTTTAATCTTATCACAATTTAAGAGTTCAATACATACTACTTCAATACCAGAGTTATTTACATTTAATTGGACTAATTGTACTTTAAAGCATTTATGAATGATCAATGCTACTCCTCCATAGGATTGCACTCTATCGTTTCTAAACACATTGTACCCACTTATATTCAAAGATGATTCTGGTGTTAACCATGTCTCTGATATTAAAGCAATGAGTATTTTTTCCTGACTTAGCAATGCCTCAAATTCCACAAGTTTAGGTAGTAAACTCTGTGCATTCCACTGCAAAATACATATATTTGAAATTTTATTATTGTGCCTATCCATTTAAAATGTTTAAAATATTTTGAACAAGACCGCCATTTAGAAAACATCCCAACAATAATTTCTTAACTTCTTCTAATATGAGTTTAAACAATAGGCTCCCTTTATCTTCATATGTTCCTGGTGACATAAGTAATCTATTTATTTTAATTAAAAAATTCTTAAAATCAAACCTATACCGTAGTTGTTCATCTCTGTTTTTAGTATGGTCTTCATTTTGATTAACCAGTACTTCTTCTTCTATTGATGGTGATGGCTCGACAGCAGTGTGAGTCTTCTTATAATTCTGTTTCTTGTTCCCATGTGCTTTCTCTTCCGTCCTTTGTACAGTGATATGCTGGACTTTTCCCTCTTGTGCAGTCTTCTCATATGGTTTATCTATTGACCTTGAAGCTACACTACTATAGCTTTCCATACTCTGTATCCCACTTGCCTGAGAAACTTGAGAGAGGTTATGTGAACGATTGGTGTGCTTTCCCTTTTGTTGCTGTCTGTTGTATATCCCTAATGCTCTTTGGTAGGTAGTTTGCTGTTCGCTCATGATATTCCTAATCTCTTTTTCTTTTACATATGTAGGGCACTTTCTGTCAATAGCAATGTGGTCACCCTTACAATTTAAGCATACAAAATTCTTTATAGTACAATTTACGTGGTTACCTCCACATTTTGGGCATAGCTTTTTCTTTGTAGGACAAAACCTTACTATGTGTCCGAATTGCCAGCATCCCGAACACTGGCTCACTGGGAATACATATGGTTGTACTTTCAAGCGGCACTCAAAAGCATATATGTATGGTGGTAAAATACTATCTTTAAATGATATTCTTACCGCTTCACTATCAACCCATTCTCCTTTGGAGTTTACTCGTTTAAGTCTCTTGATAGATAACATTTCGGTCTCAGATGTTAAAATCTCCCTAATCTCTTCCTCACTTAGTTCCAGATCAATTCCCCTCACTACACCATAAGCCATTGTTAAATCATTCACTGGGTTACATCTAAACCCCATTTCTTTAAATTTGTTACATTCCAACAGTTTAACACCATCTTCCCTCTGTTCGAACTGAATGAGGACTCTGTTTACACTTTTATATTTAATTTTGATAACATTCTTGATATTCTCCGATTTCAACAACTTGGCCAACGCCATTTGTTTCGGCAAAGCTTCAACAGAGGTTACACATATTTCATGTTTGTAATTGGAGTTAAAACTTTTTTCCCAATCTACCCACCTTTCATTAGAAACTTCCATGGATCCACTCATTATCAACCTTTTTGGTCTCCTCTTATTTACGGTAATAAATTGATCATCATCATTGGCTTCCTCTTCTCTTTCTTTTCTTTTTGCCGCCATTGCTCTCATTTCTTCATCTGTATTTTCTACTTGCGATGTATTTGTCCTTGTCGCGTTTTCTATCGCCCGGTCGCAATTACGTAACAGCTCCTCATCACTCCCGTCTTCACTTTCTCCACTCTCCATTATACAAGATATATATAAAAAGAAGTTCTGCTATCAGAAAACTACTTCCGTAAACTATTAACACTGCAAAGATTTTGCACACATGCACACGTTACGAATGCGCGCGCGCAACTGTATCTAATATTAAATACCTAAAAGGTAGGTACATAAAACGGAGTTATTGTATAATCACGCCTATATATTGCCGAAGGTGAAGGAGGCAGAGTAGTATTTTACACGAACATTTCGGCTATGGACTATATTTCTCGGCGACGCCAGGATAACAGGTTCTAAAGTGCAAGCTTCCGATGGACCGGATTCAACCAGGATTGGCGTTGGAATGAAGACATTTGACTAAGTAGAAAATGTGTAATGTTATAAACAAATTATTACACATACCTACATTAATACAATATCACGGGCTCAGCTTGTTGTGCCAATATAGCTACATAATCACTGTCCTGTAGGTATAGTTATGTTTATACCATGGAGGCTGGCGTTCCTAATCGAACGTTAGTTACTCAGTTAAACTAGCCGATTTCCACTTTAAATGTGTACTGACGTGAATACGGCGCGTGTTGCTCGGTAACTAGATTTTGCAGAGTATTCATGCAAATTTACCCATATTATACTTACCTATATTTGTCCATTATTATTATAGTAAGGTACTGGTTTGCGTGATTAAACAACAGTGACATTTTTAATAAATACATACATATACTCTCGCATGTATCGCGAAGAGTAGGCAGAAACCTTCAAGAAGTAAGTAATCAAAATTATTTAGTATTCCCGGTAACCCATCTAAGCTAAATTGCTAAACCGTTTTTATTTATAATGGTCACGTCAATGTGTCTTCACCTCGCCTGATGGTATAAGCTAAAGACTCAGGCATGAGGCTCACCATTGCAGATACAGATAATGCTACAATGACGGCCCTCTGTTTGACGGCTTCATCAGGTGCTTTTTCACACCCCGCATGAACAACCCGGGACTGTAGGAAGAAGGAAACAAGTGAGCAACCGATAAAGAAATGCAAGTCCTTACATTATATTCATTATTCCATACATTATATGATTTGGTTCCACCTTTTGCTTAAACCTTTTATAAAATAACTAGCTGACCCGGCAGACTTCGTACTGCCTCAATCGATGACAAACCTTTTAAACCTTCTCTGGACCTCCACAAATAATTCTCGAGTTTTATCGAGACTAACGAACAGCAATTCATTTTTATATATAAGAAGAAGAAGAAGAAGAAGATAAACAAAACATTAAATATAATAACTTTGTCCTCTCGGGACTAAAAAACTAGTTATTGATACATGTATAACAATGTAAAAAGTAATAAAAAAAAAAGTAAGTAGGTACCTATTTCTAGCGGGGTGTGTGTTGGGTAACTCGCTTGGGTCGCTCCGATTCCGATCCCGCTGCAGTCCGGGGGGAACGGAATCGGAGCGGCCGGTACACCCTGGGCGGCGGTCAATGGCTTCCCCTTCACCCCTTCATAGGGTTGGCATTGATCGTCGGCCAATACCCAACGTGGCGGGAACACATCGCTCTCCGTACTCCTCTGCTTTCAGAGGAGACAGGAAGAGCGATGCTGTTAGTGGTGAGATGGCCCAGGGTCAGCCGGGGTGCGAGGGATATGCTCTATGGGTAACCTTACACCCCGGCGTCTGAAGACCCGAGACGGCGTGCGGTTTTAGTCGGTGCAAGCCCGACATAACCGCCCCCGCTGGCAGGCGGGGGGGTATCCGAAGGGATTTCCGCACGATAAAAAAAAAAAAAAAAGGTACCTATCTCTAGCAAAGATACCCTATTTACCGCAAAGCTCCCTTTACAATGTTATTTTAGTTGTAGTGTTCTGTAAATAGGTGCTGTAACCGGGTTACACAATGAGAAGGATGTTGGTAGAGTTTGCAGTAGGTAAATGTGCCCTCCACTCAGTCGTACGTCTGCAAAGTAATGGATACCGTCTACGGCTAGTATATCACTGGCACAGAAACATTGTTGGGGAAACACCGGCTCCCTATTTATGTACCTTTTTTTTTTTTTTTTTTTTTTATCGTGCGGAAATCCCTTCGGATACCCCCCCGCCGGCCAGCGGGGGCGGTTATGTCGGGCTTGCACCGACTAAAACCGCACGCCGTCTCGGGTCTTCAGACGCCGGGGTGTAAGGTTACCCATAGAGCATATCCCTCGCACCCCGGTTGACCCTGGGCCATCTCACCACTAACAGCATCGCTCATCCTGTCTCCTCTGAAAGCAGAGGAGTACGGAGAGCGATGTGTTCCCGCCACGTTGGGTATTGGCCGACGATCAATGCCAACCCTATGAAGGGGTGAAGGGGAAGCCATTGACCGCCGCCCAGGGTGTACCGGCCGCTCCGATTCCGTTCCCCCCGGACTGCAGCGGGATCGGAATCGGAGCGACACTCGAGGAGGTTACCCAACACACACCCCCCTATTTATGTACCTAATTGCTTTGTTAACAATTATTGTAAATTTATGTACCTAATTGCTTGCTACCTAATTTTGTCAACAACTATTGTAATTACTGGCGATTGGTACTATTTCAAATTTTTTTTATACCACTAAGGTGGCAAACAAGCACACGGCCGACCTGATGGGAACCGGTTACCGCGGCCTATGGACGTGTGCAATACTAGTGGCGTCACACTCGCGCTGCCGACCCTGTAAAGGAAAGGGGATGGGAAAGGAGTTTGGGAGGGGATGGGAAAGGAGTTTGGGAGGGGATGGGAAAGGAGTTTGGGAGGGGATGGGAAAGGAGTTTGGGAGGGGATGGGAAACGAGTTTGGGAGGGGATGGGAAAGGAGTTTGGACTCCGGCACTCTCACTCACCAAACGGAACGCAACAGTTCAAATACTGTTACTTGGCTTCGATATTCTGTGAGAGGGTGGTGCTTCCCCGGTCGAGTTTCATGCAACGGCCAAAATGACTGTTGCTTGACTCTACCACTCAAAAAAATTTATTCTATTTTTTTAATGCTCACACTTTTTCGGAAAATTATTACGGAAAACAAATAGAAAATGCTGGCAAAAATTAACAGAAAAATAAGCTACATCGTGCTGATCTTTAAAGCTCTCGAGTAGTCCTTTGTCCTCAGTTGATATAGTCAGCTCATATTTTGCCAATATCGGACAACAATTGGCCGAAAAATTATTCAACATTCCAACTCGGCTACAAACTCCTTTCTATGTTCCCCTATTCCACATCACCTCTCTCCGTTAACAACTATGGCTTTGATCCTACTGTCTACAAATGAAATAGATACAATAAATAGAAATCTAAGGGACAATTGTGCAGTGAGCTGGGACGGTATTCCTACCGCACTTACAAAAATCGGTCATGTACTTACACCGTCTCCTTTCGTCTCCTTTCACCTCTGCTGTTTCTGATAGTTCTCGATGTCATCATGATCCGAGTAAATAACAACAAACGCCGCGGAATAGAATGGGGGTTATCAGACGTTCTAGATGATCTGGATTACGCTGATGACCTCTGTCTCTTTAGCCACAGAAGCGGTGACATGCAAGCTAAAATCGATGACCTGAAAAAAAAAGCAGCAGCAGCAGGACTCAAAATCAATACTGGCAAGACAAAGGAGATGAGATCTGGAGTGACAAATGAAACACCACTACATATCGGCCAAGAGCAGGTGGAGCGTGTCCACCAGTTCACATATCTTGGTAGTGTCGTGTCAGTTACTGGAGGGACAGAAGAGGACATCACTTCTAGGATCGCCAAAGCTAAGGCCGCTTTCGCAATACTTCGCCCAATATGGCAATCACGGAAACTTACAAGAAGGATCAAACTGAAGATCTTCAGGTCCAATGTCAAAACCGTCTTGCTGTATGGGTGTGAGACATGGAAAGTCACAAAAGACCTCATGCAGAAGCTCCAGGTGTACGTCAACCGATGCCTTCGTCACATCTTACAGATATTCTGGCCAGAGAAGATCTCCAACATAGAGCTATGGCGGAGATGCCATGAATGTTCTGTCAAACAGCAGATGAAGCGCCGCAAGTGGAACTGGATCGGCCACACCTTGAGAAGATCCCCACCCTAGACCCTAGACCCTAGACCACATTCCTAAACAGGCATTGGACTGGAACCCTCAAGGCAGAAGAAAGCGTGGTCGTCCCAAGCACACGTGGCGACGCTCCATCATTGACGACATCAAGAAGATCGGCAAGACGTGGTCGGAGGTGAAACATGAAGCCCAAGACAGGACGAGATGGCGAGTCACTGTGGACGCCCTCTACCCCACACAGGGGACCTAGGAAAATAAGTTACTACTTACGCCGCGCCTTGTTTACCTATGTTTTCAATCTCTGTTGGTGTTTTTCCACGCGTTCTTAAAAAAAGCAGTTTTTCATGCTGTATTCAAGAGTGGGGACAGAGGCAATGTCACTGGCTGATAGATCCATTTCAGTACAACGCCTGTCAAAAATCTTCGAAAAATCTCCTGACTACCGACTAACCCGATTCCTTCAAGACAACAGTGTTCTGGCTGCAATTATCCACTGAAGATGCTGTACTGGATCTCACGGGCACTGTTATTAAAAATCTGGAAAATAACTGAATACATCAGTATTTTCTAATAGGATCTCTCCAAAACGTTTGACACTGTCATTATACCCATGTTGATTTCTAAATTGGAACAGTACGGAATAAGAGGAGATGGTCTAAATCTGTTTCGCTGCTACCTAAAAAACCGGCCAAGTGCGAGTCGGACTCGCGCAAGAAGGGTTCCGTTGCAGCAAGTAACATAGCAATGTTATAAAAAAAATATATATATTTGAGTTGGTGAATGAAAGGTAAATTGCGGTTTACGAGTTATGACGTATTAAAAAAAACTACTCACTAGATCTCTTTCAAACCAATTTTCGGTGAAAGTTTACTTGGTAATGTCACACCAACACATCACATTTCACTTTTTTTTTTGTTTTCAGTTTATTTACTTATTTATTTTTAGTTTATCATTCTCTTATTTTAGAAGTTACACACACATTTTACCACTTTGGAAGTGTCTCGCGCAAACTATTCAGTTTAGAAAAAAATGATATTAGAAACCTCAATATCATTTTTGAATAAATAATAATCCCCAAATTTTTTTTTTTCTATTTTTGAGCGAAAATCTTAATGCGGTTCACAGAATACATCTACTTACCAAGTTTCAACAGCATAGTTGCTATAGTTACAGAAGAAAGTGACTGTGACATACGGACGGACAGACAGACAGACAGACATGACGAATCTATAAGGGTTCCGTTGTTTGCCATTACGGAACCCTAAAAATCCCACACAGTATATTCAAATCGAATCAGTTCACAGTAGAGAAAGTGCTGTTAATTATGGTGTTCATCAATGTAGTGTCCTCGGACCTACCCCGTTTCTGATTTACATAAACCATTTGTGCAAAATATTCCTTCAAAATTGGAAAATCATAACAAATGCTAATGATACTGCTATTCTTGTTAGTGGTCAAAATTGCGTGGAAGCTAGATTGAACTCCTAACACACACTACGACATATAATCAACTGATTAGATTTAAATCTCCCCACACTCAGTTTACCAAAAACGAAATATATATCATTTCTCCTGCTTCATTTTCGCTTCGCACTTACATTTGTCCAACACCAGAAAGAGTGCAGGTGCTTATAGTATGCCCTAGGCCTTTTATATCCTTGTACGTACATCGTTGTAGAGCCTACGTCATGTATTAAATACCTTGGTGTTAAGATAGATAACACCCTAAACTGGAAGCAACAAATAGAACCCTTTACGGAAAATTCATCTGTCTTAAAAATTTAAGAAACATTTTTGATCTTGATTCCCTAAAATCTGTTTATTTTTCTCTCAGTCAATCTGTTCTTGCATGCTTGCATTGAAAAGGGTGCAGAGGGCTATTCTTAAGACATTGCTGAGAAAACCGGTTAGATTTTCCACCATTGAATCTTTTCCTTATGCAATGTTCTAAGTGTTCGAAAACTGTTTTATTTTAAACATATGGATGTATTTTATAATCCAACAACTTAACAGTTCAAAAAGAAGGTCTGATAGAGTCTGCCGAATATTATCTCGCTAAACGACAGTAGTTTGAAGACACTGTAACTATATTACCTCAAAACTGTACAACATTTTAAATAGGATACTAAATATATATCCACTTATATTATATAAATGTAAAAAATATGCAGCGAATGGCTGCTTACTCTTCGATATGATGACTCCAAAGCCCTATTGGATAGCTGACTGCTAAAAAATTACACAGAAACACGCACACACCCTTGACACACACCATACACTCACACATACACACCCCCACATACATTATACATACACACTTAGGTTTTAATGTTATTTTTAGCTTCGAAATTGTGGTTGTAATTCTTTTAATTTGTAGTAGTCTTACTGTTACTCGGGAGAGTATATTGGTATCTGCGACACAGTTTATACTACTGTAGATATCATTGTTACATTGTACTGTATAAAACTGTTATTTATCGCAAATAAAATAAATTTTAATTTTATTTCTATATTAGATTAACCATGTTTTCGAGTCTAACGAAATAAAGGGTGCGCCTAATATCGTCAACTAGGCATATTTGTTGAAGTGGTAGAGTCAAGCAGCAGTCATTTTTGCTGTTGCATGAATGGGCCGACTCGACCGGGAAAGCACCACCCTCTCACAGAATATCGACGCCAAGTAACAGTATTTGAACTGTTGCGTTCCGTTTGGTGAGTGAGAGTGCCGGAGCCCAAACTCCTTTCCCATCCCCTCCCAATCTCCTTTCCCATCCCCTCCCAAACTCCTTTCCCATCCCCTTTCCTTTACAGGGTCGGCAGCGCGAGTGTGACGCCACTGGTGTTGAACACGTCCATAGGCCGCGGTAACCGCTTCCCATCAGGTGGGCCGTGTGCTTGTCTGCCACCTTAGTGGTATAAAAAAAAAATATTACCTGACTCTGCACTGTTGCAAACTTGGATATCTAAACAGAAAAACTGAATAAAGGATGACTCACGCTTGACCGTGTCGGGTCCGAGCCGAGTGTCGGCCGTAGCACGGTCACCGAGCCGGTTCCGTGTCTGAAATTACTAAAACTGGCCTCGACCGGGCAATCACCGTTGCGCTGTGATGCAGTATACTCGTCCGAGAAAAAACAGTGTTGTAACTAGACTACAATCATGTTAAATTTTGACGATCTGGAATTAGCTGCTATTGCGATCGCTCTGGATGACGAAGAATCTGAAGAATCTTCAACTACAAGGAAATGGAGTGTGCATCCACTTTGGAGAGAGCGACAAGAAAAAGGAGAATATGTGAATCTTTGTAAAGATCTACGTAGTTATGAAGACAAATATTGGGACTACTTTAAAATGACTAAAGAATCTTTTGACATCTTACACATGAAAATTAAATATAACTTGACCAAATGCAATACAAAGTTTCAGGTTCCTATTTCATCCAAACATCGATTAGCTCTTACTCTCAGGTATGTATCTTTAATTTTTTTTTAAGTCTCTTTATTATCTATATATATATATATATATGTGATTTTATACAAGCTTTCCCTAGTTTAGGGTCAGAAGCCGCCCGTGTGTGATTATCCAAGGTATTATTATCATTAAAAAATCAATTATTAAAAAAAAACTAAAACCCCGAAGCCCACCGAAACAACTGAAAAGAAAAAAACAAGTTTAGCAGTCTGTTAATAGTAACTTCAACAGTCGAGGCCTTATTAAAATTTATTTATTATTAAAATGTAGACCTATTCAACTTTACAAAATAATGGTCCCCGACTGTTAAAGTTGCTATTGTTATTTTTTCTTTTTAGTTGTTTGGGTACCCAGTCGGGTTGTTTGATTTTTTTAATAATTGATTTTTATTTTGATCTTTTTAGTTAGGTAGTGGTTTAATTATTTTTTATATTGTTTTCCTGTAAGAATTTCGGGATAAAATGTATCCTATTATACTCCCGTGATCAAAACGAATCTAATGATACCTCATACATCAAAATCCATCAACCCGTTTAGGCTACAGGAGGCCACAAAGAAACAGAGATACATAGAGATACATAATAAAAAGGAGAGACGGTTGGGTTTATGACAGTAGCACAGTCGGTCAGAGGCAGAGAAACCATTTATATTAATATTATTACAAAGAAAAAAAAACATTAATTTAATTTACACGTATATTTGTTGAACAATTACAATCATAATAATTTTAATCAGATATAAAATGAGATAAATAAGTTCCAGCAAAATTTTCTGTAGATATTGATGGCAGATTTTCGTCTAATGGAGCAGGAGCTTGGACTGTAGGAGATATCGATGGCTGCTCTGTACCAGTTGAGTCTTGTGATTGACGAGATGAATCCAAAACAGTCGATGCCGATGCCGATGGTGGAATTTCTATGTATTGTAACATAATTGGTGTTGAGGCAGATGACGAAGATGTTGATTTATTAATCATAATCGGTGTTGAGGCCGACGGCGACGACGGTGTCGATTCATTATACATCTGTTCGAATTCCAGTTCCTGTACAACTGCAAACAGTCGTCCCTTTGCCACATGTTGGTAATATGGAGAAAATGTTTTCACTGTACTCGACAAACCATTGAAGAAATCATCTATAGGGTGTGATTTATTATATTCATTTTGCTTCTTTGCGTTATTTTCAAGAATGTATTTCATCAAGGTTTCAGATGAGGACTGTTTGTGTGGAACTATACGACGTTTACTGACTTTAGCACTGCAACGGTTACTACTTTGACCACTCTGTTGTGTTGTAAATTGATCATTCCTTTGTACTTCTGTGGCCCTGTCTCCTGTAATCCCTCGTTCGCTGTCTGTGTCTTCTTCGTTTCTTATCTCTTGCATGGATTGATTATTGTATGTCCCTGTCTCCTGTGACTCTTGCTCTTGTTGTATCTCCGATGCGTCGTCGTCATCGATGTTGGATATCGTTTTGCGATCTTGAATGTAGGGTAGCAAAAATTGTAAAATCTCCTCATACTTATATTTCTTTATAACGGTAGAACTTTGCCCACTTTTTGTTTTTCTATTGTTTAGTGACCTTTTGAATTGATCTCTAATATTTGACCATCTTTTTTTGCAATTCACATCTGTAACAAATAATAATAATGCAATATTTTTGTGTTTCAGGTTTTTGACTACCGGGGATTCGTTTAAAACGATTTCATTGAGTTATCGGGTTGGTCACTCAACTGTAGTTCAAATCATAAAGGAAACCTGTCGGGCTATAGTCAACAGATTAATAAATGAAGTAATGCCACAGCCAAATGAAGGGACATGGAAAAGTATAGCTCATGAATTTCAAAACCTATGAAAATTTCCAAACTGTATAGGGGCTGTGGATGGAAAACACGTTACTATTGAGGCGCCAGCTAACAGTGGATCTGTATACTTCAATTACAAGAAAACGTATTCCATTGTATTGTTGGCATTGGTGGATGCTCATTACAATTTTATTTTTATCGATGTTGGGTCCTACGGCCGCAATAGCGACGGTGGTATATTTGGAAATAGTTCTTTGGGACAACGATTGAATAACAGTTCACTAAATATACCCATCGGAAAACATTTGCCCAATACCACAATAACTGCACCCTATGTCATAGTTGGCGATGAAGCCTTTCCTTTAAAAACTTATTTAATGCGACCATATCCACGTGATCAGGCCGCTGCAAATAGTTCTAATGCATATTTCAATCAGAGATTGACGCTGGCTAGACGACTAGTTGAAAATGCCTTTGGCATTTTGACACAAAAATTCAGAATTTATTCTAGAAGAATCAAATCTAAACCAGAAAATGTGGATTACATTATTTTAAGTACTTGTGTACTCCATAATTTTGTACGACAAAGAAACGACATTGGATATTTAAGGCAAGATTCAACAGCTACAACAGACAATTCGTTAAGACCATTGCCCGCTCATATTGGGAGGCCTTCTAATAATGGTTTTGAGGTTAGAGAAACCTTTAAAAATTATTTTGTCTCTGAACGTAATAACGAAATAATGTAATAGGTACTCAAAACGTAAATAAACGCATTAAAAAATCACAATCTGTGCGCGACAAGTTGAGACAGGCGTTTTGAGTGGGCTATTGAGCACAAGTCTCAACTTGTCGCGCATGGCTAATAGATAAGTTAGTAAGGTTGATTAATAAAGACAATACAATGTATCTGCTTACCAGTTTGTTTGATTTCTTCGCTTATTTTGACCCATAATGAAGATTTATAATTGGAGTCCATATATTTCCCATCGCTCATGTCATATAATGCTGGATACTTCCTCACAGCCTCAATCAAACGTTCGTTGTTCATTTTCCGACGACGAACAAAACGTCAGAGCACTGTATAGCATCACTACCGACTGCTCGGGCGCAGCTCGGCGGCACTGTATTCATGCAACGGGCCGTGGCCGAGCCGAAGCGGAACCGAGTTGTTTCCGAGCGTTGTCCGTTGCTCGGGCGTCACTCGGTTGCCGCTCGGTATAGCGTGAGTGTGTTCATACAAAATATATATAATATTAGTTGACCGTGCTACGGCCGACACTCGGCTCGGATCCGACACGGTCAAGCGTGAGTCATCCTTACTATGCCCGACTCGGAAATGGATTCGGAACCTCGCGCCCAACAGTCGCACTCACTACGCCACGGAGCATGTTAAATTAATGGCGCGTAGCGTATTTTCAAAATATAGTTCGCTCCTACTCGCACGTTCTAAATGAAAGGTGATAGATGCCAGCGCCAACAAATTACTTCCTTTTCTACGTAACACAATACACAGCTATTTTTTATTTTAGCTGCCTGTTATCACGTTCTTTTGAGCTCTAGTAAATTCACTTTTGGCTTACATTACACAAAGCAAAATTTAAAAAGAAGCCTGCGAACTTTAAAACGAAAGTCTGTAAAACTTTCAGTGGAGAATAGACACGCTTAAATCGGGCCGTCGTCGCTGCGTCAGGAAAATAATTTAGTGGGGAAATTTAGAGATTTAGAGTAGATAGAAATACCGCGTGTGCATTTAATAGTATGAAAACCGATTGTGTCTATTTTTCGCTACTATCGATGTCGTCAGGCTAGAAATTTAGTGATCATCGTTCGTTGTAAACAGAACCATAAACAACACAATGCCACGGCTACCACGAGGACCGGTCAGCGTACTCACAGAGTACTACGTTATAAATATGTGTGTACGAATGTTCCAGGTTGTAAAACAGACTTGCATAAAAAGTTTACACTTTGGATGCCGCAGACTGCCCTGCTACAATCTCATTATTTCATTTATTTTGGCTTTTACAACATCAACCACAAGAGGAAATCCCTCCACAGATACTCGTCCATCAATCAGCAGGAGTATCGGCTTGCAGGTGAGAATGCCTTGGGCCCCGAAGATCTTGGTACACCCCATACACTCACGGCTTACGGTATCTAGCCTTCTCTTAATCTGTGGTGAAAATAGTTTCCTTGATGATATTACCATGAGGTGTATGCGTTCATTATCAAACTATTACAAGGTGAACTCGATGAAGATCTACACAGTTAGACATAATATCCGTTGTTTGAAACAATGTTTGGCATGTAGCAACTATGATTATATTACTCTAGTCTCACTTTACGACAGTTTGTAATTACGCCTCCGCTTGCTTATCTTGTGTACCTATTGCAATACAATTTAACTACTTTAATTAGTAACCGAGATTATTTAAAAAACAATCTAGAAACCAATTTTATCTTTACGTAAGTATGAACACATATAAAGCAACTGGACAGTGTACTGTTACAGGAAAAACTGTGTTTACATGGCACCACTTATTTTCAACTCCTTACCCAAGGGAATGGCGGAACTACCGCGCTCAAAATTTCTACGCACATTACGGGAGTGGTTAACTAACCAAAGCTTTTACGACACTTCAGATTTCCTGAAGAGCAGTTCTTGCCGTTTCGGTGCGCATTGATTGGGAAGCATTGTTTCAGATGTAATTGATAATTTATTTGACTTTGAATTATTTAGTTTATTAAAATTGTACTATTGCTTGCTATGATAATCTAATCTTGTTGACTGTTCCTAACATTTATGACATATTTTGTAATTTTTCATTTTGATTTTGACTCATTTTAACTTTTGACATGTTTGCCTTAATTTTACATATTTATTAAATTTCTTGGTCATAATAACTGTCAAAACCTCTAATATAGTTGATTTGATAGACAATGTTGCATGCGGAAATTTCTGTGAGACATGCTGTACACTAATGATATGTTAACATCTTTATTCCTGACCATGTTTCGTGCAATAAATGAATTTACTTACTTACTAAAGCAAGCATTGGTACAGTCAGGACGGGAAAACATGCAGGTATAAAGCCGAGTGTATGTATTACGCTCTAATACCGAAAACGCTCATTGAGCAAAAACCAAAAAAAAAAACAGCTTTTAAGCGTTACAGGACTGAGTATTTAGTATGAATTTCAACTTGAGGCCTCTACGCGTTCCTGAGAGAAAAGGTCTTGACAGACATACAGACGAACAACGAAGCGGTCCTATAAGGGTTCCGTTGTTTCATTTTGAGGTACGGAATCCTGGGGTGCGACTGGTTGAATCACCTCCAAGTTTGGTGCACCCTGGGCAACGTGGGCGATGACGCATCATTGATTGCTCCTCTGGAGTAGCTGGCGTCAACGTCAACGGCCAAGAGTCTGACCAACCGGCCCTTTTCAGGGCCAGCTGACCCCATTGCACGAGGGGGTCGCGGTATGGCGGGCCTGCAAGGCCCGCGGGGGGGCGTGGTCGCTCCAGGTACCCCTCTGCTGTTATCAGAGGGGACACTGCGAATGGCCCAGGGTCAGTTGGAGTGCGAGGGATATGCTCTATGGGTAACCTTACACCCCGGCGTCTGTAGACCCGAGACGGCGTGCGGTTTTAGTCGGTTCAAGCCCGACATAGCCGCCCCCGCTGGCCGGCGGGGGAGTATCCGAAGGGATTTCCGCACAAAAAAAAAGGTACGGAATCCTAAAAACAGCTCAACGCATTGTGGTTAATGTGAAACATTCACAACGCGAAATCAATGTTGAGGCTCTTATGAAAATACCCGCGACGCATTGTGGCAATAGCCGAAAGACCATAATAATGTTGATATTCGTGTCGTGGCTGTCATGTCATACCACCACAACGAATTGTGGCATTTGTTTCAAGGAAAAAAAGCTATGACGCGCATGATCGTGGTCTCGTGGTGCCGTCTGACCTCCTAACCCCGAGAGGAAAACTTGCGTCAGAGCTTGGTTCGTCAATCAGCTGATGTATCAGTTTGCAGGTGTGGTTGACTTGGTCCCAATATGGTTTTGGCTGGGCCCCATACATTACAATATCTTATCACCCATGTTTAGCCGTAACGTACCAATATATGTACCTATGTATGTTTATATTAGTTGAACTTTATCTCTCTAATATTTTATTCATCAGGTACAAAGAATTCCACCGATCGATACACGAATGGAATGAACGGAAAACAGAACTTTTAGTGTAACTCCACGTTTATTTTCGTAAGTAGGGATACGGAAAAAGTATCGATACTCCGGAGCATCGAGAGCATTTTAACTCGGATTTGTACTTGATATTATGTATTCGATACTTTGCTAATTGAGTAATATAAGATTGATGATACCGAGTTTTTAATTGAAATGAGTTGAAAGTTGTTTCAAAAGTTTCTAAGTTCTTATACCCTCCCGTTATCGTTGGTATCGAAGACGTGATAGGTACCGAATACACAATCGCACCAAAACTACTGTAACCCTACCACCTAACAGCAAAATATTGTAGGTATGTATATCATCATCATCATCAACCTATTCTAGTCCACTGCTGGACATAGATCTCCCCTAATGAGCACCATAGCGCCCTGTCTTCAGCTTGCCGCATCCAGCATCTGCCCGCAGTCTTTCGCAGATCGTCATCCCACCTGGCCGGAGGGCGTCCTACACTACGTTTGCCGAGTCGCGGTCTCCACTCTAGAACACGTTTACCCCAGCGGTTGTCGGTTCTTCGCGAGATATGGCCGGCCCACTGCCACTTCAGCTTGCTTATTCTTTGAGCTATGTCGATAACCTTGGTTCTCTGTCGGATGTATTCGTTACGAATCCTATCCTTCAGAGAAACTCCGAGCATAGCTCTTTCCATAGCTCGCTGAGCGACTTTGAACTGGTGGACCAGCCCTACCGTGAGTGTCCACGTCTCAGCTCCGTAGGTCATTACGGGTAGGACGCACTGATTGAAAACTTTCGTTTTCAAACACTGCGGTATGGATGACGAGAAGACCCGACGTAGTTTCCCAAACGCTGCCCAGCCTAGCTGGATCCTCCTCTTGGCCTCCTTCTCAAAATTGTTTTTACCCAACTGCACAATCTGCCCGAGGTAAGTGTACTCAGAAACAGTTTCAAGAAGGTGGCCATCCACGACGACCGGTCCTGGATCAATGTGGCCATTGATCAAGACTTTGGTTTTATCCAAATTCATGACAAGACCGATGCGTCGCGAGGCTGAAGCTAGGCCGTCCAGCATCTGGGTTAGCTCCTCTAGCGACTCCGCCATTAAGACTATGTCATCAGCGAATCGCAGGTGTGAGATGTAGTCGCCGTTTATATTTATGCCCTTACCTTTCCAGTCCAGCGTCTTAAACATATCTTCCAATGCGCTCGTGAACAGTTTCGGGGATATGACATCCCCCTGTCTCACTCCTCTGCGCAATTGGATGGGTTTAGACTGCTGACCCTGTACTTGGACACTCATAGTGGCGGCTTCGTAAAGGCATCTCAGCACCTCGACATAACGATAGTCTACTTGACATCGCTGTAAGGATTCCAGAACAGCCCAAGTTTCGACGGAGTCAAATGCCTTTTCATAGTCCACAAAAGCGAGACACAGGGGCTGATTATACTCTTCGGACTTCTGTATAATCTGCCTCACTGTGTGAATGTGGTCTATGGTGCCATATCCTCCGCGGAACCCAGCCTGTTCCGGTGGCTGGAACTCGTCGAGTCTCCTGGCGAGACGATTCGTGACCACTCGTGAAAATAGCTTATAGACGTGGCTCAGGAGTGTGATGGGTCTGTAGTTTTTAAGGAGGGTCTTATCACCCTTCTTAAAAAAGAGAACAACCAAACTCCCGCTCCACGCCTTAGGAGTTCTCCCACTGTGAAGGACGGCGTTACAGAGCTTCTGTAACTCCTCCTGCCTTCAGAAGCTCTGAAGTAATTCCATCCTCACCGGGGGCTTTTCCATTTTTAAGCTGCTTCAGAGCTAACACGATCTCGTCTTGACTGATATCAGGCAGTTCGTCGGTATAGTGGCGTGTCAGGGTGGCTCTGGAATCATGGTCGTCTCGTCGAGGACGGGGAGCATGTGCAGTATACAGACGGCCATAGAAATCCTCTATCTCGGCGGAGATCTCCGGCTTCGACAAGACGGTCCTCCCGTCATGCGTTATGAGCTTCATCAGATGGCTCCTTCCAAGCTGCTGAGTGAATACTTTGGACCCTCGGTTTCGCTCTATCGCCTCTTCAATGAGGCGTGTGTTGGAGCTCCGAAGGTCGCGCCGTACCATCTTCGCAATTTCCTTGTTTAGGTGTGACCTGTCTGACGAAGTCGCTTGGGTGGTTTCCCGTCTTCTTGCCATCAGCTCCAGAGTCTCATCCGAGAGTTTGGACTTCCTGCCAGTGCGCTGTTTTTTGCAGAACTTGATGCCCTCGTCTCTCAGCGTTTCGACCAGATTGTGTAGGGTCTCGTCAGCGTCATCAGTGGGTTCCAAGGCAACAAATCTTTCCCCGAGAAGCTGCTGGAACTTCTCGGTGCCCGCCATGATTTGGGTTGGACATCATCAAACGGTTTCTTTCAAGCTTTAGGTTGATATTCAGAGAGCCTCGGAGCAGTCGGTGATCAGATCCGGTATTAAACCTGTTGATCACTGAGACATCTCTGAATATGTGCTTGCTATCCGTCATGATGAAGTCGATCTCATTTTTTGTCACAGCGTCGGGGCTTTGCCATGTCCACTTCCTTTGAGGCTGTTTCTTAAAGAAGGAATTAATTAAGAATAGTCCCTCTTTCTCATGGAAGTTGACAAGCATTTGTCCCCTGTGATTCCTAACTCCATAACCATGCGGGCCTATACGGGATTTCGTACCCAGACTGGGTACCCACTTTGCCGTTAAAGTCCCCCATAACAACGTTGAAGTGAGCCTTAGTGGTGTTGTGCAAGGCTTTGGATATGTCTTCATACATATCCTCCACTTCATCATCCGAGTGTGCCGAGGTCGGTGCGTAGACCTGAATAACCTTCATGCTATACCGCTTGGATAGCCGAAGGATCAGGTACGCTACCCTCTTCGACACGCTGGAGATTTCTTGAACGTTGTTAGAGAGGGCCCTATTGACGAGGAAACCTACGCCACCCTGGGATGTTTTATCACCCTCGCGAAAGTAGGGAAGATGGTGTCCTCTCCCTCTCTACGGACTTCGCATAACCCGAGAACATGCCATTTAATGTTCTCTAACTCCACTTCCAACTGCGCTAGATGATGGTCAAGCCTCAGAGTGCGTCCGTTATACGTAGCCAGGGTCAGTTTGTGAAGGGTTTGGTAGCCTATTGTAGCCCGGGGATTCTTAGCACCCCCTGCCCCGCCGTTACCATGGCCGCTACCATGACCAGGGATAGCGAGGCGGCCGGGAACTGGGAGCCATCTTTTGGCTGTTTACTTCATTTGGGGGTAGTGCCCATAATCCCCACGCTGGGCAGGCGGGTTGGGGATCGCAGTTTGTTGGAGGGGTTGTTCTGCGGGGGTGCTGCTGCCCGCCCCCGGATATGTCCCTTAGTCGCCTCTTACGACACCCACGGGAAGACTTGACTCAAGACGTAACTCAAAAACTTAGATCACGAAATGTAACCGTTAATTCACGTCTACTGTTTCGGGCATCGGTCCGCCGGTAGCTTAGTGCTAAAGGAGTCGGCTTCACGGTCGAGAGGTCCCAGGTTCGAATGCTGGTCATAACAGTACCGACGTGAAAGTACTCCTAACACAAGCAATTAAGCTTAGCTGAAGGGGTTAGGGGAAAACTAGTAATTTCGGTTACTAATATTCTTAACAAGCGGCGATAGCCTTTTATTTATTTTTTTTTATCTTGCGGAAATCCCTTCGGATACCCCCCCGACGGCCAGCGGGGGCGGTTATGTCGGGCTTGCACCGACTAAAACCGCACGCCGTCTCGGGTCTTCAGACGCCGGGGTGTAAGGTTACCCATAGAGCATATCCCTCGCACCCCGGCTGACCCTGGGCCATCTCACCACTAACAGCATCGCTCATCCTGTCTCCTCTGAAAGCAGAGGAGTACGGAGAGCGATTTGTTCCCGCCACGTCGGGTATTGGCCGACGATCATGCCAACCCTATGAAGGGGTGAAGGGGAAGCCATTGACCGCCGCCCAGGGTGTACCGGCCGCTCCGATTCCGTTCCCCCCGGACTGCAGCGGGATCGGAATCGGAGCGACACTCGAGGAGGTTACCCAACACACATCCCAGCGGCGATAGCCTAGTGGCGTACCTAACGATTTGCTGAGACGAGGTCTCGAGTTCAATCCCCAGTCGCCCCGGGCACACACCTCTGACTTTTCGTAGTTATGTGTGCATTAATGAATGTTAATTATCGCTAGCTTAATTATGTGCCCGGGAGATGGCAATAGGCTCGCCCCCTATTACATTGGGACCTTAACATAACTGGCGAATCGTGGGTGTGTAATACACCTCTGCCTACCCCTTGGGGATACAGGCGTGAAGTTATGTTAAGTTATGTAATATTCTTGAAAAAAAACACTGGAGTCGTACTTTGTGGTATCGATACTTTTGTTTCGATACTATTATGAGTACGATACGTTTCTGCCACTACTCGTTGCCAATAAAGACTAGGTTTTGGATTGGATTTGATTGAGATTGTATTTTCATAAGATACTGTGTTTCTTATTGTACTTAAAGTTTACTATAAAATACTGAGTACGTCTCAGTTAATTTCTCTTAAAAATTGTAATTAAATTCGTACAGTCAGCGTCAAAAGTCGAAGATGATTCTTCAAAATTCAACATTAAAAATTGAAATGAAAGTTATTATTTAAGTTGAATCAAAGTTTTAAATTTTTTTGTGTTATTAGAGCCTACTAAGTAATTAAACAGTACTGCCATTCATCATCATAATCTTCCTATTGGTCCCAGTCGTATCTGAAGCCCTCACCTCATAGTCCAGGGTCTACTTGCCGGTTTATACTTCTCCACTTCCAACAGCACTATAAATATAAATTACTTTATTGAAACTTATCTGAAAATGATCGTCTACTTTTGACGCTAATTATACGCAAGAACTATATATGTAGAAAATAGTATAAGCCGATTCGCAGGGAAAAAAGTACTTAGATACTGAATATCATGGTTACTAACATTAGTATAAGAGTTAATGAGATATTTACCATGTGTTGTTTTGAATGTACGATATTTCAGCACTGTTGCAAACAACATGAGGAACTTGTGAATGATACATAACTATCCCAGTAGCTCTAATACTGATAAAATAAATAGATTACTGAAACTAAACACACGTTCTTAAGAAAAGGCTCATATATACGCTCCGTACTCGTAAGATCCACTTGACAGATATTATAGTTGATTATGAAATGGGCGTCCAAAGTTATACGGAGTTACATAACGTCTAAAGTGATTCACACCTAGAAATTATACGGAATTACATAACGTCTTAATCAATCAAAGGTGATTTACACCTGGTTGTTGTTGAATGTAGGGTTGCCATCGCCAATGACTTTCTAAGAATAGATTTTCTTAGAGTACTTTTTTTTTTCATGCGGAAATCCTTTCGGATACCGGATTCGGATTCGGTTATGTCGGGCTTGAACCGACTAAAATAGCACGCCGTCTCGGGTCTTAAAACGCCATTTGCCATGGTCTGGTTGCCAGGGATGCCTAAGACCCTGCGAAATGGAGGGGGAAAAGCTGGAAGACGGACCGCGGGCTCCAAGGTGAGGGCCTCGGATGCAATCGGGACATAACGCTATTATGATGATGAGATGTACCCATTTGCCAGAAATAAAAGTTTTTCAGATTTATATATATCTACTTACATACTTTTATTAACGTCTGTATGTTTTCGGCTCCATCATCATTATCTTAGAATTGTTCCGGTTGAGGCCGAGCCTTTCACCTCGGAGCATGGGGTCCGCTTAGTCCTTCTCCTCCTCGGGGTTTGGGGGTTTTGTGGGGGCGACTTCTGTATTACCTCCCAACCCAGAGAGGAAAGCGTGCACCAGAGTCTCGTCTGTCAATCAGCAGGTCTACCAGCTTCCAGGTGAGGTTGGCTTGGGCTTCGAAGATCTTGGTAGGGCCCCAAAACATCAAATGCATGTTTTCGGCTCGAAAACGACTATAAAATCACGATGTATATATATATATATATATGTATACCAGCAATTTACGACCATTCAGCGAATTTCTAAATTAAAACTTAAGGAAAAGGTAGGGAGAAAAAACCTGTTCTTAAGTTTTTTTTTTAAATTGGTAACACTAAAGCTCTAAATGATGTTGTTGGGAGTTAACGCGAATGTTACCTACACATTGAAAGAAAAAATATTTTTTTAAGTCTCCCCGTGATAATGGTTACTACAAAGCAACCGGAACGTCAGATCAGAGTAAATAATAAAATAACACCAAATAAATAGCGGTAGAATCCAAAAATTTGTATTTATTTAAGGTTTTTGGAACTTATCTGACATCTAGTGGCCTCACCATAAGATGAAGAAGTCTGCCCTCGCTTTCCTGTCATACGACCAGGCTACGCCTAAACATAACTACTGAAATTACTGAAGGTATGTTTTTTAACCTTGGTATGTATATTTGTATGTTACGGAATCTAAATGGGGTACTCAATGGTGACCCCAGGGGGCCACCTACCCGAGGGGGCATCTACCCGAGGGGGCCATCTCGAAACCGGAGATGGCCCAGGCTCAGTCGGGGTGCGAGGGATATGCTCTATGGGTAAAAAGGCCGCGGTAGCCTAGTGGTATGGGTAATGGACTGCTGAGACGTGGTCTCGGGTTCGATCCCAGGTTTTACCATGGCACACACCAATGACTTTTCGATGCTTATCGAAGTTATGTGTGTATTTATCGTAGGTTTATAAGTGCCCGGTTAATGGCAATAGGCTCGCCACCTATTACATTGGGACCTAAACATAAACTGGCGAAATGTGGGTGCTAGCACCTCTGCCTACCCCTTCGGGGATATAGGCATGAGTTTATGTTATGTTATGCAAAATAATTTTATTTCAACTATAAACAACGAAAAAGAAATTGGTTGATAAACAAAGGAGAAAATGATAACCCAAAGATTCCGCTATAGATGCCTGCTATCACGGAGTAACGAAAGATAAGATTGATATCAATAAACGGTATCTGTTAATAACCAATAGATATAATTGATTTATAGTTATTATTTTCGACTATCTTTGAGAGTCTGCGCTGTAACGAATAGACTTCTGGAAGTCGTTAAGCAGCTGTTACCTAATGGTAATGGGCTACCTATTAAAAGGTAACGATTTTACTCCTCATTAAGCCCTTGTCTATCGAAACAAATATCTAGATTAATTCTTAGGATTAACAAGGATATTGCAGGGGTTTGTAGGTAGGTAGTAGGACTGAGACGGAATAGCTTTAGGCTGAGTAGCAGGGTAGCTCGTCTTAGGTGACTGAAGACTGAAACTTGTGATATGAATTAACCTTCTTACGAACTTTTATCAAATAAATAATTAAGTATTTAAGGATAAGGTGCTATCGAGACCGTAGCTAATATGGGTTCTGGAATACGGACATACCACAGGATATACATGTGTAAATACTTTTTTGTTTATAATTTATTTTATAATTTATAATTTATAAATTGTAAATATTTACATAGTGTACCTTCATGAAACTACCCAGACTAATGTAAATATCCTACTCATTCATGCATACAAATATTTGTGCCGAATGGGAATCGAACCTACGACCGAGTTTTGTCACGCGACACAGGTCATCAAACAGTTGTAGAAACATTGAATAATAAAACATTAGCCATGCCTAATATCTGGCTTCTCTCGACCTAGGCCTGGGCCTAGTTGCTCTTATGGGCAATCCCACCTTATAATTAATAGTGATTAAAGTATTACTAACGTATTGTTTGGCACAGATAGATCAAGCGGGACAAAATAAAAAATTATAGTGGTGAATGCTACAAAAAATATTCCTAGAAACATTTTTATTATTTCTTACAAGTGACGCAGCTTCTTTCTCGATGTTTTCAATCATCCAGATCAAAGAATTTAATTTAATCTATAGTCGATATATTATAAAAGGGGACTGGGCGGTTGGCACCCCTGTTTATGTGCATTGTCCCGCAAAACGGTTCACGCTAACCCCCGCAAATTGCTTTTTTAAAAGATGCCAGTCTATAACGTAAAGCTTTTCAATTAAAACTTATTTATATTTGAATCCTTTGATAATGTGTATGTAGTAGTACCCACAGCTAGCGTGAATTTAAAAACAAAATTATGGAAGGCAAAAGGCGTATGCCAAGATCGTAGCAAGTGGAAAGATGTTGTTTCTGTCTACCCTATTATCAAAAATAATAGTAGACCAAACTGTTGAGTAAGAAATAATAGTTAAAAAGGTATGGCGTGCTTCTACAATCACCATTGAGTACCCATTTTTTTTTTCGTGCGGAAATCCTTTCGAATACCCCCCCGCCGGCTACCGGGGGTGGTTATGTCGGGCTTGAACCGACTAAAACCGCACGCCGTCTCGGGTCTTCAGACGCCGGGGTGTAAGGTTACCCATAGAGCATATCCCTCGCACCCCGACTGACCCTGGGCCATCTCCGGTTTCGAGATGGCCCCCTCGGGTCACCATTGAGTACCCCATTTAGATTCCGTAACATACAAATATACATACCAAGGTTAAAAAACATACCTTCAGTAATTTCAGTAGTTACGTTTAGGCGTAGCCTGGTCGTATGACAGGTATGCGAGGGCAGACTTCTTCATATTATGGTGAGGCCACTAGATGTCTGATAAGTTCCAAAAACCTTAAATAAATACAAATTTTTCATCCAAATCGTTAGAGCGATTTCCGAGATAGTGGTCCATAAAAATATATTTTATACGTACAAGAATTGCTCGTTTAAAAGTATTAGATATTGATATTGTCGGCAGTTTACGCAAATGTGACGCATTGAAATGTGACCATGGCTGCTGAAAAGCAACCGAAACGTCGGGATCAATGTAAAATATAAAATAACATCAAAATAAATCGCGATAGAATCCGTTAAAAATAGTTTTATTTTAAAGTATTAGATAGATAACTGCGAACCAAAGTTCCACAATTCTTATTAAGGAAACTCGCGCCCTTATCTTTGGCATATATTTTAAGAGCAAGGGGTGTCACCACCTACGTTACGTATAGAGTTTTGAACTTTGAAATAACTTTAAATAGTTTCGCGTTTGGCGCACATGGAAAAGGGCTTTGTGGCGTAGCCGTAGAGCGTTCGACTGCTACGTCGTAGGTCGCGGGTTCGTTTTCTGCCAGTGTCAAAATTTGTATGCAAGAATGGATAAAAATGGGTAAAAATAGGTACTTATTTACAACAAAAATGTGTTTCATTGCTCTTATTTTTGGCAGTCAAATTAGGTGTTCCATTTTTAAATTTTTAAACAAGCGATAGGTAATTCCAAACCAATAATACTGATGAATGATACGGACGTATTATTCATTAAATCAACGGCCGCACATAATGAGCGATAAGCAAAATTTCAAAATGAGAACCTTTTGCAGCTCTGACATTTATTATACAATCGTGATTAATAACAAACATTTTGACACATTTCACAGGGGTATACCAACTCATCGACAATCAATCAAATTTTGTTTTATTTAGGTCAATTTTAAATGGGTAGCAAATTATAACTTTTTGTTTAACATTTAAAACTTTAATGAAGATACCATGAATTCTACTTTAATTTTATTCAATGTTTCATGTCATGTTATCAATGTCATCAATTAGTCTGTAGTTTGTAAGTGCACACTGTAATATGGTACTGTATGAAATGTAAATAAAAAAATGTCATCGAATTTTATAATGGGTTGAATTGTTCCTGTGTTTACGGAAATAAATGTTTTATATATCATAATTAAGTTTATTTCTAAAACAAACAAAGTTTTTTGAGCTGAGTGAGACGAAGTCGAGCGAAAGCTCCTCATACCAGACTTCAGGATTTTCTTTGTCACAGGTCTCCTCCTAAACTACTAATCCAATCAGAACCAAATTTGGCATGATTAAAGAGGTCAATCAGAGGAAGATTTATGGATATATTTTGAAAAAATTAATGCTACCACAGAGGAATGATCACCGTTAAAAAAATTCTAGATGGAATTACATAATAACCGCTCGAGACACTGTGACCAAACTTTACACGCTCAGAAAGCATGTCCAGAGTTGTGACTTTTAAAAATAATTTTCAAAATCGGACTTGCCACGGAGGAATGATCACTGTTGAAAATTTTCAAAATCTGATTCACGATGTCTCACTCAGCTCAACATTGCAAGCAGCGATTCGCCTTGCAGACCTAGTTATATATACTACTAGAGACAAGTAGTATAGAACATAAATTGTGTCACAGTCATACAAGAAAGTTTTTAGAATTGGAATATATCTTTCTAGCTCCGGCCCTAGTTGACGTCTATAGGATATTTATGAATCAGTGTGGCAAATTTCAAAGATTAAAAGCCCTTTTTCTATATTTAGTATAGATAAGTTAAAAAAAAAACTTAAAAACTGCGCCTGAACAATGGAGCTTTCTTATATTTATACCCATACCCCTCCCAAAATGTACATAAATAACTCACTATATAATGTGTGTCTGTGTGAATGCGCGTGTATCTACATATACCACTGTTACTGTAGCAATGTCTTGCCGAGATTATTTAAATTTATCTCGGGAAGAATCTGAACACGACAGACACAGAGTATTCCAGTATGGGTATTTTTTTTCTTTTGTTTCTATTTGATTGTTTTTGGAAAATCATTAAATAATGTAGGTCTATATTAAGTTGAATCCTTTTTTTTTCACAAAATAAAATATAATTTGCTTTCAATAAATAGAGAACATTCGATTTCCCAACATCTAAGTAAATTGCGATGGAAATTGCGTCTTTCTCATGGCGTGTGTAATCGGTACCACTTCCTGAAGTCGCTAATGAAGTGGTCATGACAGAATCGTATCCACTAAAATCACATAAAGTCTGTAAAGTCTGTAACTTCTTAGTGTATACGCGGATATCCTATAAAGGAAATCTCTAGGAAGCCTGGCAGACACTGCCCACCTATATTCAGCAAGTGATGGGGTGGCCCTTGTTTACTATTCCTTGTTTTCTACTTCGTCACGTAGTAAGTACATATTCTGTAACAAAATACACTGTGCTGTGCAGATCCAAACCAAGCAAATAAGGGTTCTAGAATGCGTATCTATAAAAGAGTCAATTATATACCATTTGCATTCATATAACTCGAGCTGATATAACAAAATGACAAAACAATGAAGCCTTAATCGCACTACATTTAAAAAAAAGAGTTTCGGTAAGTCCCAATACTCTTTTCACTATTCCACACGTCACACATCTTCACCGCCAAGCGCTAAAAATCCAAGATTCCAAAAAGAAATCTCCGAGATGTAAAAATGGCAACATCTAGCGTCCAGCGTCATGCATTGATTCATTGGAATACTTATTTAAAGTGGGTTGGAAGAGGTCTCTAGCAAATTAGGCTCTATATTCTGCATAATTTTGGGGGAATTCCGCACGTAAAAAAGAAATGTAGTTATGTCACAGATTTTATCATTATTGTAATAAGTACGCAACTGATTTTCTTTTGTGCAACTGGTCTGGTACAATAGATTAAAAATGAAACTGCGCAAAAAATAAAAGGATTTGGTTAAAATACGTTTGGTTAATTCTCCTCTCTTTGTATTTGTTTAGCTGTCAGCTATAAAAGCAGGAAAATACTTGTTTTGTCTTGGTAAATACTCTGATGCTTCATGATATCCAGGGTCTCAAGATGGTGACGTAGGTGGTCATAAGAACTTCTGAACTAAACAAGATAAACTCGCCATGTTTGAGCTTATTTGATTTGTCTGTTTAAGCACTTACTAGAATGGTTTTTTTTAAAAGTCTTTTTAAATGAATAATTTATTTTCACAGTATTCTTGAAATTAATCGTTTCATAAATGTCTTAAATATGATATCGTTTTATAAGTTTACAGCTTGGACCTAAATTTTGTCATAGTTGTACCACTGCATGGTATGATAAATAGATCAAAAGATACCTAGTACGCCTACGTCATATTCAAATATTCGAAACATTCCACATCTAAACAAGTATAAATTTCGTTCGTCCTTAAAAAAATATACAGTAAGTGCTGCCAATATTTTTAGACCTTTATAAAAAAAAACACGAATTCAAAATACGAACGTATCAAACACCAAGATACGTCGGTAGTACCTTTTTTTTTTTTTTTTTCGTGCGGAAATCCCCTCGGATACCCCCCCGCCGGCCAGCAGGGGCGGTTATGTCGGGTTTGAACCGACTGAAACCGCACGCCGTCTCGGGTCTGCAGACGCCGGGGTGTAAGGTTGCCCATAGAGCATATCCCTCGCAACGTCGGTAGTACCTATAAACGAGGGGCCCAATATTTTTCGTTAAAAAAATCTGCAGACTGCAAAATATATTGTGATTAGCGCACCTGAGACTTTCGGCTATATGAAAAGCCATGGTACCATCGGCACACGTGGTCTACTCTACTGCAGCACCTCCTCAACTCACCTAACCTCACCACACCTAACCTCAACAATCTAGCGATCGGACATACATATTACTATTAACCTTGAAAAATTCGTTTGTCGAGGATTGTAATTTGAGGGATACCAAATAAAACCAAATATAGCTGAACGGCCTAAGTGAAAAAATATTTTCTACAAATAAATAGTGACATGTCCTGACCGATTGACAGACCTATTCACCAACGTAGACTATAAACCACTATGGCTACAAACTTGAAATTTTGGCTGTTGATGCCTTTTATGTTGTTAACATCGACTAAGGACGGGTTTTCAGACATTTCACCCCTAATGGTGTCAAATAAGGATTGGAGATTGTATGAAAGTCCGTCATTTTCAAAATTAGAAGCACGAAATTTCATGTGTCTGCTTCTGGTTAAAAATAACTGTATACGTATATCAGCGATTTTCAAAATTTCAGCCCTAAGGGGGTGAAATATTGTTTGAAAGTTTGTATGGATATTACGTAATATTCAAAGTAAGCAGCACCATATTTCATATACCTGATACTGGTTAGAAATAAACGCACACGGGAATTGTTTTTTCTTTAAAACAACCCCTAAGTGAATGGCAGAAGTATGAAATTTTATTGTAAAGCTCACGAAATTTAGTGTGTGTGTTTAGGTTCCTGGATGGTTTATACAACGGACTTTTCATCCACAGTTCGGTCAAAATAGACATAAATAATAGTAATTCCCATACAGCTGACAATTGATGGAGATCAATAACAATCAATATCATATTATAAATATGTCAAAAGTCCCCATCGACTCAAGTTATGCAAAAAATTTATATTCAAGGTCGAAGTTCAAAAATATTTGTTTTTTGCGTTTTTCTCAAGTACGGTGAGTTTTACCGTAAAGATATATTATACAAATTTAAAGATCATGCGATTATCGACAAAAATAGTTCTTATTTATTTTCTTTCTACGACTCACCATTCGTGAGATAGGTACAGAGATTGTGGCCGCCGCCACCTCCTTCTACGAGCAAGTAATGCTCGAGAGGGAGGCGGTGAAGCGAGCCCGGGCGCGATTTAGAACTCTTCCAGCCCACCGAGCCCGCAACATGCTCGCTGCGCGTCTCAGGCAACTCTGGCGCCGGAGTTCGCTCAACGACCTCGGTCCTCCATGAGCGCAGGCCTGGGGGTGGCAGGTGAGGCCGCCTGTCATCCCAGCAGAAGTAGGCCGGGGCGGCGAGGTGCCAAGCGCCCCCCCCCTTTCCGGGGCCAGATAGGGACACCGTGGTTCCCAAACCCGAGGGGGCCATTTCGAAGCCGGAGATGGCCCTGGGTCACTCGGGGTGCGAGGGAAATGCCTTATGGACCACCTTACACCCTGGCGTCTGAAGATTTGAGACGGCGTGCGGTTTTAGGCGGTTCAAGCTCGACATAACCTCTCCCGCTAGACGGTGGGGGGTTTACGAGGGGTTTTCCGCACGAAAAAAAAGGTACAGAGATTCTAAAAGCTTTTGCCTTGGAGTTTTTTGAAGGTTAAAATGTAATTAAAATAGTGTTATTATATCTATGCAATATTTACGATTGAAACACTTATATTATGATTTCACCCAATAGCCTTTTGAGGCCTGCTAACAAGTAAACAGGGGTGGGGGAGAGGGGTCTGACCACAGTAGCGACTGGCAACATCGGTCATATTGTAGCCTGGGATCACTACAACAGATATCAGAAGTCAGAATGCGGCCTGCACTTTTTACGAGCGGATTGTCTCTTGGGGCCTCCTCTACTACCCTTTTTAATAAAAAAAGCATATTAAAAAGCTTTTAGTTTGAATTTAAAAAGGTTTTTATTCAGATCGAAAATAAAAGAAGACAAATAATTAGCACGGCCATAGTGTATTTTGTCGCATGATTACACTTTCCATTTATTTTTCCTCTCGTAACGCCTCTGATGTCTTTGTACCGATTTTCACATTAAATTCTGTCTGTATGCGGAAAATATTCCTTTGTATATGGTTCAGTAGTTCCGATGAAAGGGCGCTGATTAAATTTAATATGTAGCGTTTATGTCACCTTGGATTGTTTTTTTTTAGGGATTTTCTTTAGAAAAGCCCTATTGCTATCGAGTTGTCGTCGTCGTCGACGTCGTCGTTGCCAATTTTCTGTCACGGTTTTGGGTATGAAGGAGATGAGCTATCGAGTTGCTGTTTTCGGTAATAGATTCGTGCTGGGGTGAACCATTGCAAGATAAAAAAAAAAGCAAAAAATCGCAAAAAAAACGCTAAATCGAAAATCCCTTGTATTCGGCTGAGCTCGTCTCAGGAATTCAACTTGTTTTAAAGCCATCTGAGTTGTAGACCAGTATAGCCCGACTATTATCCCGACTGATGGGGTACTGCCTTTTACTACCAGGTGGGCTGTGTAAAAATTTGTATTCTTTAGTCGTAAATAAATACATTAAATGTTTAATTTTTTTTAGTTTTTAGTCGTTTCGAGTCCTACATGCCTCGTCTTTGGCTCCGATGACGTGAAGTCCGAGGGTTTTCGCACATAAAAAAAAACAGTGCTTTATTTTCTCTATCTGAATATGGAATAAATCACGTTTTTTTTTTTAAATATTTAGGACACGTCAATTTGATTTCACCTCGCCTGATGGTAAGCTGAAGGTAAAATCTCAGGAAAGAGGGTCACCATTACATACACGCACCATGTTAACAATGGTGGCACTCAGCTTGACGGCCTCATCAGAAGAGGATTGTCGTCGCAGCACCGCGTGACACCCACCGGTCCCACTAGTGCTGCGACCACAATCCCCCTGCCCGGCTATGCAGTTGCTGACCGCTGAACGCAATCAAACCGAAATTGGATTACTATGGAGGGTTTTTCGCAATCGTGCACGGTGGTACCCACCCGGCCGAATTTTGTGACAAGTTTGTGTCATCAAATTTCTACCACCAGTAAAAATAATGACCTAAACTTTACTTAAAGGGTTCTATGTTCAGTCTTTATAATATAAAAACTTTCTATACGTGCGTGGGTGTGTCACTGAATAAAAAAAAAGCCTTCTAAATACCTGCACTTAAACTGACTTTGTTTAAGATTCATCGAAAGCATGCACCTTGAAGCCCAGGGTTCACTCTACTACTCGTCTCTTTAATGATTTGATTGAGATCTCGGTGGGCCCCATATACCCCTAATAAGACTCCTACTATCCTATAAATCAAACTCCTTTGGTATGGTGTAATAGGAAAATCTATTTACCACAGCGAAGGCTAGGAAGTGAACAATCTGAATTTCTGGTTTAATTAAAAGTATAAATAAATTAAAATGTAATAAAGGAACATTTTCAATTTTAACCTTAAGGGTGTGTGCTCACTGGCAGCCCGACAATAGATTTTCATTGACAAAATAGAAATAGAACTTAATGGCATGGAGGTAAAATTGAAATTATAATAATCTTGATCGTAGGCACAAATGTCTACTATTTTCTATACAGTTCAGTAATCAGAACATGTCCACCCCTAGTTTTAAGATACAAAAAAGATGGTAAGGGAGATTATATTTCAAATGACCCGACGAACATGGAGGTAACTTCAGTGTTGATAGCGCAATTTGTGAGCTAACGCAGTTAGCGGTAACAGCGACGAGTAGTGCTACGGGATGATAAATAAAAAAATTATCAAGTACCCATAGACCTACTTCATAGTTGTGCCACGGGGACATGTCTTTAATGATGAACCCATAGCACAACTAGTTGTGTCAAAATACTGTACGATTAATGAAACTCTGCCCCTCTGCTATTCGTCACATAAACATGCCCTGCCATGTACTACCGCTAGTGGGTGCAGGCCCTAAATTTCAATTCTAGAAATACTACACTGGCTGTATTTAATTCTTAAGAGTATTTAATTCTAAAGAGAAAGTTTCTGACTCTGTAAGCCACTAGAGACAGCTAGTTCTACAGCTCTGCGTGAAGTGTGTACGAGCCTTTATTCTTCTAATTTAAGGGTTTATTAGCCCTATCGTCAGTAATGTTTACATTGTATACAATAAAGTCGTATCACCTACTAAACTCACTGACTGCAGAGTATATGGCTCTTTAAAAAGGTAATAAAATATCTATTAAACAGTCGCAACCGAGCTCTGATCTATGGTTTGGCTTATAGGCCATTATGACTCTACAATTTGATTTCTAGTCTATGTCCTCTTCGTCATCGTAGTCATCTATGAACGTCTTTGAACTTTACATCTGCCTATATCCACTTTGATTTAGTAAGTAAAGCCCACCATTTACTGGTAGGTACAATTTCGGGTAACCAGGGTCTATTTGTAGCCCCACCAATTCAGGTCTCACCTGTAAGCTGGTAAACGTACAACAGACAGTTGTGAGGTCCAGCGGCAGTCGTTCCCGTAAAATCCAAATTTAACCATATCAGGAGGAGAAAGTATAGGAGAGCAAACCTCGGGCACTAGGTGAAAGCTTTGGGTGCAAGATAGTCACTAGGATGATGATGATGGACTATTTCTGGCAACCCTATTTTCTTGGAAAATAGTTAACCCGTTTTTTTTTTCATACCGAAATTCCTTCGGGTACCCGCCGGCCAGCTAGGGAGGTTATGTCGGACTTGAACCTACCAAAATCGCCTTCAGAATGGTCTTCAGACGGGTGTAAGGTGGCCCCCATTTTTTTTTTTTGAAATCTGATTTTGTGGTTATGTCGTGTATCGATTAAAACCGCAAGGTGTCCTCCCCAAGTGTCCGGTGCCGGGCATCCCGGGTAAGCCCTCGAAAGGATAACCCCAGAGGGCAAAGGATAACCCCAGGTAAGGTGGCCCCCATAAGGTATTTCCCTCACACCCCGGCTGACCCAGGGCCATCTCCGGTTTTGAGAAGGCCCTCTTGGGTTTGGGGAAACACGGTGTCCTCTTACCCCCGGAAAAAGCCGGAAAGGCCTGCTTTTGCTAGGGTGACAGGCGGCTCCACCTATCACCCCCAAGCCTGCATTGATGGAGGACGGAGGTCGTTGAGGTTGAGCGACCGACGACGTCTGTGTCATATCCGCGCCTCGAGGTCTCTGGGGATCAGGTGAGACCTGAGTCTCTCCCAGAGCCGCTCCGAAGCCTACCTCTCGAGAATTACTTGCTTAACCCTCACGACGAGACACAAACGTGTTACTTTCTTTGACTTCTTAATCAGATGATAGGCATTTACATCAGCTAATCTGGAAATCAAACACAACAGTCTGTGTGATAAATAGTTCTCTCACCCGAATACATTACTTGAACAAAACATAACTTATCTTCTACCTCGGATCTTTACCCAGCTATAGAAACCTAGATTGAATAGAGCGCTTAACCCATATTGTCCTATGTGTATAGTCAGTATAGTACGAGGGCATTGTTAAGCGTTGTGTTTGTTAGGATATCGATAACGTTAAAAGGCATAGAAGCTAACAAAAGGTAGCATAATGGCAGGCTATCATCGTATCTTTATCGGCTCGCGTTTATGACTACGTTACGATACGATACTGACGACGCGCCCGCAGCACAGAGACATACCATCCTTTAGATAATACCAAATACATGACGAACAAACTTCGGAAAACAATACAATGTTAACTATGCACCTATTATGTTCTTTTTTCTAAAACAGTAAAGTAGAAAATTGCGTGGCTTTTGGTCTATGAAACTTGCATTTGTTTGGGTCGTGCGCGCAACAAGTGCGGCGCAGGTGGATTGGCGCGGGGCGTGCGGCGCGGGGGATGCTCATTGATCAGACGGCGCCTGTTGCTCGACCTGATACCCCCCTACCCTCCACTGACCTGCCCTCCCCTCGATGAGCACGACGTGTGTAATCAGACTGACATATGCGAGCAAGGGTATCTAGATATAGATTGGTCATCAACATAAATTTTGAAATATTTTTCTTGATATATTATGCCTTAAGACGGTAGGCATTTAAGTTTATTTAGTTATGAACAATGAAGGAACAAAGAGAATTAATTGTTTTGGAAGGAGTTGTTCAACCATTAATGAAGCACTTTTGGTAGAATGTACGGATATTATTAGGTTGTAACAACTGGATAAAGCAATTTTGTGCGTAAACAAGGCTTGAATCACTCGCGTAGATGAGCGAACACTTTATTAGCGAATAAACGTGTTGTTTGTTGATATGTACGCAATTGGGGGCAGAATTTAGACAATCATTAATTTATGTTGTTAAGAGCATCGCAATTTGATTGCCAGGCCTCACGTACTGTTCCAGTAAACAGTGCAAGCGTTTCCGCGTTTCTATTTTTCTATGCAAATTTCGTAGGGAGGCAATGGGAGGTAATGTATGTGGAGTAGGTATTGTGGCGGCGTATTTTTCCCGCACAACTTGAGACCAGTGAGGGAAAATCTTTTTAAACTTACATTATTGCATTATTAGAGTCAAGACGGTAGTTTGTAGGCCATTTTATGTTCTGTGTTTTGTAGTAATAAATACTAGTTAAACGCAAGCCGGGTCTAGCCTAGGGAAGGTTCTTAATCGGACGTTATTTGATATTTTTTTGTTAGAGACTTGAAATGAGTGGTAGTTTTACTATTCTCTTCCTACCTATTTATTTCATCGAATTTTATCTTAATACCTAACCTAAGTATACTATAAATTTAGATCGGAAAAAGAGAACATCTAGGACGGGACTTGATACCGTGACCAGTCCCTTACAGGGGGAATGCTCTGACCAACTGACCTACCTAGATACGTTCCAGATATTCGAAACTCTCCAATATTTTATATACATATCGCCGTGAGCTGGAGCCATCTACCGTAATTCTTACGAACTACGGAAACAATGAATGACTTTACAAACATTTTTCTTAACATTATTATTTGATTACTCCGCCACATTAATTTAATGAAATTTTAAGCTATTGTTTGCTTACTTTTCCTATAAATTTAGATCGGAAAAAGAGAACATCTACGACGGGACTTGAACCCCTTACATGGGGAATGCTCTGACCAACTGGCCCGCCTAGACACGTCCCAGATGTCCAAATAAGCCTACTAGTTTGTCACGTCGCAAGGGTGGCGCCTACTAAAAAAGACAAGGCAACCTCTATGCTGGTAGATTAGATAAGTAAACGGAGGCAGGGGTTTAACCGGTCTAATTAGCAATGAGAAAAGAGGGGTTTCTACCGCCATTCTATCAGTCGCTACCGGCTAGGTCGCACTAGTGCCTAATACACTATTAAATTTAAATATAGTACCTACCTAGTATAAGATAATAATATAATATGATTTAATAAATATAATATAATATCATATAAATAATAATATAATAATAAATATATAAATATTAACAATATTGATAAGTGTTGTGTGTTCCCGCTGGGGTGAGTTGCTTCCCTAATAATTATATTACCCATCAGCTGTTCTCTTCCTAGTACTTTTGGGGGCTGCTTAGCGCAGATTAGCACGGGAAGGGTTCTGCGCTGGCTAGGGTCTCTCAACGCACAGGAGCCTCCCTAATGTGCTCGGTCTGCGTTCCAGGATCCACCTCCTACCTCGTCGGCTACCTGCCCGCTAACTTGGCTGCCAGTCTGGAGCTGGTCGCTGCTGGTCCATTACTTATACGGCCTCGCCACCTACGGTCTCACCGGATCGGGACCAGACACAGAGGAGACTCCGCACCCTCGACAGGCCAGTGCCTTCACTTAATTGTGCTTTTTATTGTAGTCGGAGTGGGCGGAAGTGGACAATATATTATTGCATACTATCTATATAGCGTTTAATTTTAGAACCCACTGCCTACCTCTCTGTGGCCTGCCAGGAGGCTACAGTGGCGCTCAACGGTTATAGTCCTACTTCCAACCGCTTCGATTGCATTTCTCGCTTTGCAGCTCACAGCCGTAACAACTTAATTGTGAACGAGGAGGTGCCACTTAATAGCAGCGAACTGGTGCGTTTTTGTTTTAATACCGACTGGTTTATATGTGTACTTAGATGCTCATCTAAAGCAAAGCAAGTGGGCATTGTTGCGTTGTGAGTCCGTATTTTACAGTCATATACCTACCTGTCTAATGATTGTAATTCCAAATTAATAAACTAAATAAATTTTATTGTAAGTTAAGACGTAACAGTTCGCATAATACCTACCTACTTGAGAAAAAATAGCACTGCCTACCTAATTATGCTTATTGTGTTAACGTACCGTAGGATAGTGTATGTTTTTTAATTACACCGAATCGTAAAAAGTAGTAAGAATTATTTTGTAAAGATCAGACTGAGGGTGGAGAAGTTAGTTTACTGAGACATACAGAATAGTAAATAACTGCAACTGCAATTTATAAATCATATTCAGTTCTATACAATAGATATACTATAAGCTATTATTCCATTAATTAAGTATCATAGATACTTATATAATTAATACATTATCTATACATTTTATACAGTTAAATTAAATTTGTGTATTTACCTAATTATTATTATTATTGGACATTTGATTATACCTTTATTGTCATAATTTGTATCATTCAATTCAATTTAAATACCCACCTTCAATCTTAATATTATCAATCAAATTGTTAATCAAATTTGTATGTTTGTGTTGTTTATATATTGGTACTAGCTTTGGATGCGGTATATTGTATTGTACCGCTGCTTCTTGTGTAGTATAATTGTACTTAGTGCAGTAATTGTAGTGCTTATTTAGCTTATTGTTGTTAGATTCTCGTTCTTTTCTTAGGATGGCAACTCACCCAATTAAATATTATCTTCTTAACAAGAATGAATTAACTTATGAGGTACTTATTAGAGGCGGCGAGCCGGCTTCCACTACGATAGAATTGCGGAAGCAAATTCCTAAGATAATTTCTCTGATATCGGATGATGATCTTTTTGAATCAGGCCTCGAGCCTTCTGTTGATTGTGAGGGCATTTTGAATTCTTTAACTGAACTCACCACACGGATTAATTCGTTAATTGAGAAATATGATTATGATCTATTCCGGCGAGCTACTGCATTGCATAATCACATTTATCATCGCTTGAGGCGAATTGATAGGTCTAATGAAGTGTTCATTAGTAAAATTGATAAACTAGCTAAAGAGTTTGAGGTGCTATCAGGTAAATTGAACCTCAATAAAAAATCAGACTCTGTTCAAAATGCCACATCCATGCGTACAGACTGTGCACAGTCATCTTCGACACTCGAGGGCACTCCATTCGTGTCGATACAGTGCGACCACACACGTACTAGGGAGTCGTTTACAGTAAAATATGACGGTACAACTTGTGTACGGGCGTTCATACAGCGAATTGATGAATATCGGGCGGTAAGAAATCTACCCTCAGATAGATTATTAATGTGCGGTTACGAAATATTTACTGGAAACGCACTTCATTGGTTCCGTAGCGTTAGGGACACAGTTACTACTTGGGATGGACTGGTTGCGAAGTTAAAGGAAGATTTCAGCCCTTACGATTACGATTATAAACTTATGTCGGAGATACGTAATAGGACGCAGGGTGAATCCGAAAACATTATTATTTATTTGTCCATAATGTCGGAGTTATTTTCACGGCTATCCGTGAGCATTACCGAGGAAGAAAAATTAAATATTCTTAAGCATAACATACGTCCCTGCTATATGACTGTACTGGCAGCTTGTGTAACGGGCATTAATACTGTGGAGACCCTTCGTAACTTGTGTATAAACTATGAAAAAGTGCAATGCCTTTCTTCTCATTTTCACGAACCTCCTAAGCCATTTAGTGGTACCTTGGCCCCTGATTTGGCTTATGTTAGGGTTGAATCTAAACCCACGTTTAATAAAAGTAATTATTATAATTATAATAAAGCTAATAATTCGTCAAATAGTAAATATTATAACTACAGTCGACCTCACAAATACGGCTCTGGTGTACCAGTGGCGGCTCTGGAATCGCAGCGTAGTACTTCGGCGAAAACTCAAGTTTTTTGTCCGCGCTGCCGCACTAATGAACATTCGCTGCGACAATGCAAACAAGACCGTTACCCGGCCTGTTTTAAATGTGGTCTTAAAGAGGTTATTTACCCTGATTGCCCAAAATGTCACCCCAACACGGGTCAAAAAAACTAATTGCCGTAGATTGTTGCACACCATATTCAAATAACAATGCTAGTAAATTCGATAAAGAGGATTGGCAGAATTGGTTAACTACAATTAAAATTTATTCTTCTACGTATTCTATTGCGACAATCTACGACAAGAAACCCGATGCGGATGTTAGGCCTTATGTTGCTATCAACGTGGGAGATGTCTCACTCTGGGGATTGTTGGATTCGGGGTCGGCAGTGACCATATTGGGGAATAACTCACACTTAAGTTTGCTCTCTTCCTCGGGCTTAAAAGTAAATGAATGTCATTCAGTACAATCCTTTATTTCGGCAGGCGGTCATAGGCTATCGGCCGTAGGATATATAAACCTACCTGTAAGTTTTGAAAGTCAATTTCATATCTTAAAGGCTTATATCGTACCTGCGATTACATCTTCGTTGATATTAGGTATAGATTTCTGGAAAAAGTTTCAACTCCTACCAAAATTTTGCGGTTCTATTTCCTGGTGTGGTAGTGGTATTAAGGAACAACAGATATCCTCTGTGGGCGAATCTTCCATTGCTTTGCACTCCTATAGTGAGCTGGATGAAGTGCAAAGAATGGCAGCCAATAATATAATGAATAGATTTGAACTTATATCGTGTGAAAAAGTTGGACTGGGTCGTACTCATCTTGTGGAGCACCGAATTGACACTGAGGACTCGCCGCCGATTCGACAACGCTATTATAGATTATCGCCCGAAAAACTGCGTATTGTTATCGAGGAGCTGGATGACATGTTAAGGCTGGGCGTGGTAGAGTCTTGTGAGAGTCCATGGTCGTCCCCTATACTGCTAACGCCTAAAAAAGATGGTAAACTGAGATTTTGTCTGGACAGCCGGAAGCTGAATTCGGTTACCCGGAAGGACGCGTATAAGTTGCCATATGTTTCAGAAATATTAGACAATCTGAAGGACGCCAAGTATTTGAGTAGCATAGATTTGTCTAAGTCATTCTGGCAGATACCTATTACTGAAAAGGATCGGGACAAGACCGCTTTCTATGTGCCAACTCGCGGAACCTACAGATTTGTTACTATGTCCATGGGACTGACCAATGCGCCAGCTACCCAACAAAGGTTGGTGGATCAAATGTTTAGTGGCCCCGAGTTTGAAAATTCAGTTTTTGTTTTTCTTGATGACATAATTCTGATATCCTCAAACTTTGACCGCCATATTTCCCTACTCAACAAAGTTTATGGAAAATTAAAATCCGCGAATCTAACTATTAATTCCAAAAAATCTATGTTTTTTCGTAATGAACTTAAATATTTGGGTTATGTTGTGAACTCCAGGGGCTTACAGGTGGATTCCAGTAAAGTGGAAGCCATTTTAAATTTTCCCACTCCAAGTAATAAAAAGGAAGTCAAAAGGTTCCTTGGTACTGCGTCTTGGTACCGTAGGTTTGTTCCGAATTTCAGCTCCGTCGCGGGTCCTCTTAATAAACTAACATCATCTGGGAAAAAAGCTGCGTCATTCCACTGGTCAAAGGAGGCAGATGACGCTTTTAATAAATTAAAGGAATGTCTGGTTTCGGCTCCTATTCTGTCTTGCCCGGATTATGATAAACCCTTCGAAGTTCACACTGATGCGAGTGATTACGGTATCGGGGCCCTGCTCACTCAAACTATTGACGGTGTCGAACTTCCTATCGCTTATATGAGTAAGTCATTATCGGCGCAAGAACGGAATTACAGTATCACTGAGCGGGAGGCTTTAGCTGTTCTAGTAGCAGTAGAACATTGGCGCTGCTACCTTGATAATGGGCTAAAGTTTACAATATACACGGATCATTCCTCTTTGAAGTGGTTCCTTAATCTTAGTAACCCTACCGGTCGACTAGCTCGATGGGGAGTGCGCTTATCAGCATTTAATTTTGATGTGAAACACCGTCGCGGTGCTGACAATGTCATCCCAGACGCACTCTCTCGAGCATGTCCGGTTTCTGCTATTGACAGTAGTCTAAATGCTACACAAACTACTGATCAATGGTACTTAAATATTTACAAAGGGTGCCAAACTTCTGCCTCTTCTTTTCCCAATTATTTCATTAAAAATGGAAAACTTTACAGACTTATGAAAGCTAAATGCTCCTTGCGTAAAGAATTTGAGTGGAAGGAAGTAATACCTGTTGAAATCCGGAGGAGCGTGATTGAGGAGAACCATGCCGAACCTACTGCGGGACACTTTGGTGTATTCAAAACTTACAAACGGTTAGCGCTGCGTTATTACTGGCCCGGTATGCATAGGGACGTGGTCGCATTCGTGTCCGCATGTGATAATTGCATAGCTCATAAGCATTCGAATCACGCGCCGTTGGGGGAAATGGGTCGTCCTAAAATATGTTCCAGACCATTCCAAACGATTAGTATAGATCTTGTTGGACCTCTTCCGCCAACGAGAAATCAGAACTGCCACATATTTGTTGTCACATGTTGTTTTAGTAAATATTGCCTTTTATTTCCTATAAAGCGTGCTACCGCTGAAGCGATTACTAATATTATGGAGGAAAAGGTGTTTATGATTCACGGTATCCCATCTACAGTTATTTTGGATAACGGCAAGCAATTTATAAGCGCTACCCTAAAGAATCTGCTCACTAAATACAAGGTGCCTAATATACATCACACACCGAAATACTCACCGCACGTCAACACCGTCGAACGATACAACAAAACAGTAATGACGGCGGTATCAACTTTTATTGAGAACGACCAACGGGTGTGGGATAAATTACTACCACAGATACAATTTGCAATAAACAGTGCGGTTAATGAAGTAACGGGCTATACCCCCAATTTCCTCGTGTACGGGCGTGAGTTGGTCGCGTGTGGTTCGCATTATGTTGATGCGCAGTCCGAGGATGTCATCTTTCAACCTCGTGACCACTATGCTGAAAATTTGGGCCACCTGAGTGATATTTTTGACAAAGTGCAATCGCACCTACTGCAGGCACATTCAAAAAACTGTCATACATATAATTTGCGTCGTCGCGTGACGGAATTCGAAATCGGTGACACGGTCTGGAAGAGAACGTTCTTGCAAAGTGACAAGGATAGGTACTTTAATAAAAAACTGGCCCCGAAATTTGTGAAATGCAAAGTCATAGCTAAAAAATCACCACTAGTTTACGAATTGGCAGATCAAAAGGGCAATTCATTGGGATACTGGCATATTAAGGATTTGAAACTCATCAATTATAAAGAGTAGCTATAGTTTGGGGGTAATAGTGTATGGAGGTCTTAGACGGATTTTGCTTTTGGCATTAGGTACGTAAAATCCTTCCCTTTGCGGCGGGGTACTGTCACGTCGCAAGGGTGGCGCCTACTAAAAAAGACAAGGCAACCTCTATGCTGGTAGATTAGATAAGTAAACGGAGGCAGGGGTTTAACCGGTCTAATTAGCAATGAGAAAAGAGGGGTTTCTACCGCCATTCTATCAGTCGCTACCGGCTAGGTCGCACTAGTGCCTAATACACTATTAAATTTAAATATAGTACCTACCTAGTATAAGATAATAATATAATATGATTTAATAAATATAATATAATATCATATAAATAATAATATAATAATAAATATATAAATATTAACAATATTGATAAGTGTTGTGTGTTCCCGCTGGGGTGAGTTGCTTCCCTAATAATTATATTACCCATCAGCTGTTCTCTTCCTAGTACTTTTGGGGGCTGCTTAGCGCAGATTAGCACGGGAAGGGTTCTGCGCTGGCTAGGGTCTCTCAACGCACAGGAGCCTCCCTAATGTGCTCGGTCTGCGTTCCAGGATCCACCTCCTACCTCGTCGGCTACCTGCCCGCTAACTTGGCTGCCAGTCTGGAGCTGGTCGCTGCTGGTCCATTACTTATACGGCCTCGCCACCTACGGTCTCACCGGATCGGGACCAGACACAGAGGAGACTCCGCACCCTCGACAGGCCAGTGCCTTCACTTAATTGTGCTTTTTATTGTAGTCGGAGTGGGCGGAAGTGGACAATATATTATTGCATACTATCTATATAGCGTTTAATTTTAGAACCCACTGCCTACCTCTCTGTGGCCTGCCAGGAGGCTACAAGTTACACTAAAAAACTTTTAGGCTTTAAGGCTGATTTAAGGGATCCTTCATTAATTATATTACTTAGCAAAAGATTATATAATGAAATTAAAGAATATTTTAAAACTATGACTAGCGTTCTAGGGCTAAACCCCTTTAATGTTACTGCAATATTACCTTTGTTACGACAATTTTTTATCGAATCGAATCGTCACTTTGCTCTCGTCAACCTTTCAACTGAGCGTAATAACATGTTGGGTGTCAGTTTACTTCGGTAGTGTATTAGGCGGGGTTAGAACTCGTAACTTCTCATTTGCAAGTCCGATACTTACATACCTATAATACCACTGCTTGTATTATTATGTTTATCCATTTATCCTTATCCATTTTCCATTATCTCGGGTATCCTCTTTTTCGTTTGATACTTACGTGGGGACGTGGGTTCAACACGTAGAGGCCCGTGTAGAATTTAAATCTATTTTGGGGCCTAATTCAGTAACGCAACGTTGTCACAATGCGTGATTTCAATCCGATCAGGAAGAAAAACGTAAAAAATATTTCGTATGATCTGTCGAAACACCTTCCCCTTTCCCGACCGACCAAAACCGCACGCCATCTCGGGTCGTTCCCTCGCACCCGGTGGACCCAGGGCCATGTTCGGTTTCGAGATAGCCCTCTTGGTTTTGGGAACCACAGTGTCCCCGTTTTGCCCCCGGGAAGAGGGGGCACCGCCGCCCCGGCTTGCTTCTGCTAGGGTGATAGGCGGCCTCATCAGATAGGTCGGTAGACCTGCGCTCATGGAGGACGGAGGTCGTATAGCGACCTCCTCCACCACCTACTTCTCGAGTATTATTTGCTCGCAAAAGGAGGCGGCGGCGGCCCAATGAACCAGGCCCCTGGGATGGAATGAACCCGCGTGATATAAAAAAAGGTAAAGTCTCCAGAATGAGGGTCACCATTACAGACACTGATAATGTTACAATGGTAGCTCTGAGCGGCCTCATCAGATGCTTTCTCACGCCCCGTTTAAAGGACCTGGGGCTGTAGGGGAATTATTTGCACCGTGTGAGGGTGATAACTCAGCCTTGCTCGTGTTGTCCTGTATTGGAAAGGAGAGGGTGGAACTAATTGGAAGAGTTCATCATATCATTTGCCAAAGGCGGTAAAATACTGTTAAAGAAGCAATATCTCTACGCAACTGCTCAAAGGCTCAAGGGCGTAGGTGACCTCAGGACTCCCAATAATGCGGACTGCACGTCGCTGCGACTTGTCGAGAGCATCTAGTAAGTACTGGGCAGAGCTATCCCAGAGATGAGAGCAGTATTACACGCTACAACGAATTTTTATCTTGTATAGAAGACACCGCTGCTCCAACGTGAAAAACCGTCTCACCTTGTCTCTACCATGAAATGACAAAGTCATTTGTCGTTAGCGTCGTCGTTAATCATTTGTATGAAATTTTGCACAGCGCCCCTGGTGGTCAAGGCCACAGTTAAACTTTGTACCATGAGTGCTATAGATTTCGATAGGTAAAAAGCCTGTCGAAATCTATTCGATAGTTACTAGCGTTTTTCAGCTGTCACCATACAGAACTGCACCATGAGTCACTAATTCGGCAGACGCTATCGAGGCCGTTGATTTCGATTACTTATCAATAACTCACTACCAATTTGAGGTGTGAAACGTTTGTTGACATTATAAACAAGTTCATTTTTAAGTGTCGCTCATGTTTCAAGCTCACAAACGAGTAGTAATAACCCAATTGAAGTATTTTTAGACTCACTTTTGATGTTTCCAGTGGCTATCTTGTCAACCTGCGTTGTTAAGTGGCAACAATTTGGATATCCATAAACTTATTTTTACAAGCTCACGGCCCACCTGATGGGAAGCGGTTACCGCGGCCTATGGACGTGTGCAACACCAGGGGCGTCACACTCGGGCTGCCGACCCTGTTAAAACCTTCTAATGCCCTTCTTGAAGAACCCCATATTGTAGTTGCTTGGGAAAACCACAGCAGGGAGAACAACAGCTTTAACAAAGCATACCTTACCATGAGCTCGTTTCCGTGCTAGGTGTTTAATAAACACCTAATTTCATTACAAAACTCTCATGAACGATGGAGCATAATAATAAAACACTTGACTGACAGTTACTGAGATAAACACTGAGTTATTTCGCATGAAGGTAGAACTATACTGGGGTGTGTGTTGGGTAACCTCCTCGAGTGTCGCTCCGATTCCGATCCCGCTGCAGTCCGGGGGGAACGGAATCGGAGCGGCCGGTACACCCTGGGCGGCGGTCAATGGCTTCCCCTTCACCCCTTCATAGGGTTGGCATTGATCGTCGGCCAATACCCAACGTGGCGGGAACACATCGCTCTCCGTACTCCTCTGCTTTCAGAGGAGACAGGATGAGCGATGTTGTTAGTGGTGAGATGGCCCAGGGTCAGCCGGGGTGCGAGGGATATGCTCTATGGGTAACCTTACACCCCGTCGTCTGAAGACCCGAGACGGCGTGCGGTTTTAGTCGGTGCAAGCCCGACATAACCGCCCCCGCTGGCCGGCGGGGGGGTATCCGAAGGGATTTCCGCACGATAAAAAAAAAAAAAAAAGGTAGAACTATACTATGACGATTATGAATCTTTCTCTCTTCTCAGTACTATGAAAGAAAGAAATAGAACATCACCAACCTAACTAAACTAAAGCCAAACGAGCTCACGCTAGCGCCTCTAGATGAGTCTGCGGCGTCCTCGCCGCAGACTGCGAAACTCGAGGGGCAGGGTTCTCTCCCGCTCCCTCTCAGAAAGAGGCGGCGGCGCGCCACTTGCTCCCGTCAGAGACCACGGCCCTCACTATGGTAGTTAATGTACATCATATATATTTTTTAGTTTTGTCATTCTCTTATTTTAGCAGTTACGTTAGTTTGATTTGTTTGATTTGTTTGGCGGCAAGCAGATAAATAAATCAGTTTTCATTACTCATACTCTGAAAGTAGGTCTGAAGTTGCCTGAGGAGCGGGATGAAAGTAATACTTTTCATCCCTAGGGAGAATCGTTTTCAACTGACAGCTGTCAAATTATTAAAAAAGAACTAATTCTATTTTCACATTTTTAATGTACTAACCATGTACCAACTTTCTATACAGCCACTCAATTACAGCGCGATGTAAAATTGAAATAAAATAAGTAAGGATATGATGTATAAGTTTATTTTTTTTTCGATTATGATGTACTCGTAATTAAACGATTACTCATAACAATTACAATCTAGACCTTGAGGCTAATAAGTAATTTAAATTTAACTTAATTTGCTAAAATCTTACAAAGTTAAGAATGTGTCCATTGGCACTTTTCTTATTGTCTCTATTATGATTGAAAGACACCTTGTTCTTGTGTTCTTTAAGAGTAGCACTCACTGCACTACGGAACACTAATTTCACTAAACTAACTCAAAGGGCTTAGTTCTTTTAAGTCTTCTTACTATGTCCGTGGTGTCAAGGAGCTGGATAGCCTCGACGTTCACATGTTGAAGCAGCCTTTGTTCATGTGCTTTAGCGTGTTTTTTTATAACTTCACTAACAAGATTCACTCCTAGGTCTCGGTGGATGTCATCATTTCTAACGTACCAGGGAGCATTTACTATACTCCGAAGTACTTTATTTTGGAATCTTTGAATGATTTCAACGTTAGTTCGTTTTGTACAGCCCCAAAGTTGTGTAATATTGAAATGTATAAGTATTGATTAAAGAATATATATTTTTTAAATAACTTTACTTTAGTTTAGTTTCAACAATTTCCTTAAAATAACATAGATTTGGGCACAATATTTATCATTTTTTCAATGATGAAAATGAAAAATAATGGCTGAATAACTGGCCGGCCACAGAAAAAAAAACAAACAAAATAGGCGGAAAAGCGGCAATTCGATCTTCATTTGTTTTTCGATTTGACGGTTTTACTCATTTTTTCTTTAGCTAATTCATGTTTTTATTTTTACTTTCCTTGTATTCGTAATGAAAAGCACAGTGTTTACCTCTGGTTAAAGACTTATTTAGTCCCTCGAACTATTGGCGGCCAAACCTCGTCTCGGGACTAAATAAGTTACTTTCACCCCTAGGGTAACAATGTACCTTTTTTTTCTTTTTTTTTTATCGTGCGGAAATCCCTTCGGATACCCCCCCACGTGCCAGCGGGGGCGGTTATGTCGGGCTTGAACCGACTAAAACCGCACGCCGTCTCGGGTCTACAGACGCCGGGGTGTAAGGTTGCCCATAGAGCATATCCCTCGCACCCCACTGACCCTGGGCCATCTCCGGTTTCGAGATGGCCCCCTCGGGTTTGGGAACCACGGTGTCCCCGTCTTGCCCCGGTTTGGGGGAGGGGCGCTAGTCGCCCCACCGTCCCGGCCTGCTTCTGCTGGGGTGACAGGTGGCCTCACCCGCCACCCCCAGGCCTGCGCTCATGGAGGACGGAGGTCGTTAAGCGACCTCCGGCGCCTGAGTTGCCTGCGACGCGCGGCGTGCAAGTTGCGGGCTCGGCGGACCGGGAGAGTTCTAAGTCTCTCCCGGGCGCGCTCCGCCACCTCCTTCGCGAGCATTACATGCTCGCAGAAGGAGGCGGCGGCGGCCCACGCGCTCGCGCCCCGATGGCTGCCACGAGGTCACGCCTCGGCGCCTCCCACGCCGGGCAGTCCGCCAGCGTGTGCAGCCCTGAGTCCTCGCTCGCGTCGCAGTGATGACACTCAGGCGTTGGCTCCTTCCTGATCCGATGCAGGTGGTCCCCGAAGCATCCCTTCCCGGAGATCACCTGCGTCAGTCGGTAGGAGAGGCTTCCGTGTCGCCTCTCCAGCCAATCCTCCATGATGGGCCTTACCGCCGCTATTGCGGCGTGCCCTGCGCTTGGTTGCCCAAGTCGTTCCTTCCACTCCACCACGATGGCCTGGCGGAGCTGGGACTGCACGGCCTCGATTTCTCGAGGCTCGGGGTTCCATCCCTGCTCCCGCACCTCCTTTCGCCACTGGTAGAGTCATTCGGGTCAAGAGGACGCACTTTATTTTTGACTGCGTCAAAGATCTATATCAAATAGGGTTTCTGACATGTTTACATCTATAATTGGTAGAATATTTAATTTATATACATCATTTAAGCAAATTTACCATCAAAGAGCATTAGTTTGTGCTGTACATATGATTAAAGCGAAAAAAGCCGAATGCGTACTCTTGACCCGCTAAGTGGGTAAAATTACGCATGCATCGGGGTATAGTTACGCAAACGGGGTAAACGTACGCATTTAGATTTCTATGGGGTCCATTAGTAAAAAATGATTGCCAAAAATCAATATTTATTAGTTTTCAATATTATCAAAAAAGAGATTAAAATTTAATGATCCACAATCACATTAATTAAAGAAAATAACTACTTTTAACTTTGAAATCTATATGTATAAGGGGAAAATAACTATCTTTGGATATTAATTTCTAAATCAAGTTTAGGTAATCTTATTAAATCAGGTAATAAGTATATAATCTAAGTACCTACTAGAAAAAGATTTATGGCAAAGTAAAATACCAGGAACATATAGTAATTAGAAGATTGGCTCTAATGTTCTTACTTTTGCATTAAGTAAAATTTTATGTAGGTATAAACATTTATACAACTTTTCGAGGTTATGTGCATAATTATCGCTTTTTCCTTGCCTCAGAAAGCACGTTAAGCTAGTCGTCCCGGCTGTCATGACTATCTATGGCAGTCGTTATTATTATATTTTTCACGTAGCATGGGTACGGTGACATTTGACTAATTCCATTTCATGCATGATTCATTTCGAAACAATTTACCTAACGCCACAAAAGAAAACTGTTTTATTTTGCATTTTTAACTTAAAACTATTTTTATTTCTCCGTAATTATTTAAACTTTAAATATAAACATTCCAAATACATAATTCTTGATGCGTGAATCGGAACAGGTTGCGTTAGAGATTGACATAGTAAAATCGTTATAATCGATAAATTGTCGAATAAAGTATCATAAATCGTTAGTTGTATTTTTAACTAAAATACGATTATAAAATATAATTATGTAATAATAAACTTTAAACAAAGCATTTTTGTCTTTGTGGAGCTTTATTATAATATAGCAACACTGCTTAAGCATGAGCTGGCAGCCATCTTGTTATATCAACTCAGTACGAGTGCGTCTGCCTTGTATGCGGTCTGTTTTCTTTGTTTTGAGCTTGCGTGGTGTTTTTGTTACTTGTTTTTGTTATTGACTATCGTTGTGCTTTGTTGTTTTCGTTACCGTTTTTTGTTATTGACTTTTGTTTTGTTGTTTTTTTTTGGCAAAATGCCAAAAAGAACGAAAAAGACTGTGCTTGGTAGTCAAGCCCGTGAATTTGTAGTTCGATTGCGGGATTACTTTGAGCGGGAACGTGAGAATGGCGGAACGCTATTGCCTGTGTCCAACGTTTTGGATCGAGTGGCAGATGCGTTAGACATTGGGCGGAACACGGTTTCTCGAATCACTCGAGAAAAATATGGTGCTCACGATACAGAAGAAAATAAGTTGTCCACCCCTAATAAAAAGCGAACCAAAAAGGCACCTGTAACAGATGTAGACAGTTTTGCGGCCGATGCTATACGGATCCACATTTATAACTATTACCAGAATAAAGAATTACCGACGCTTCTAAAGCTGGTCAAGTCTTTAAAAGATGCTGATTTGTTTACTGGAAGTCCTACATCCTTGTGGCGCGTATTGAAGGACATTGGTTTCCAATTCAAAAAAGTAAACAAAAGAAAAATTGTCATGGAGAGGGGCGATATAGCACTTGCGCGGGTTACCTTTTTGAAAAAGGCTAAAGCGATTACCGATTGGAGCAATGTCGTCTTCCTGGATGAAACTTGGCTGAATGCCAATCATACGGTCGGTAAAATGTGGACTGACGATACACCTCATGCCTCGACCAAAGTGCCAGAAGGAAAAGGGGAGAGATTGATTATTTGTCACGCAGGCACATCGAAAGGATTTGTAGAAAATGGGCTACTTGCTTTTAAATCGAAAAAGACGGGAGAATATCACGAAGATATGAATGCGGAAGTATTCACGGAGTGGTTTCAAAATATGCTTAGCAATTTAGAAGAACCCAGCACAATTATTATGGACAATGCCCCATATCACTCCGTGCAATTGAACAAACCGCCGACTTCTTCCAATAAGAAGAGCGAGTTGATCGAGTGGCTCCAAGCCAATAATGTGGAAGCCGATGAGAGGAAATTAAAGGTGGAGCTAGTGAAGCTCGTAAAAATGCACAAGCCCCAAACGACATACAAATTAGATATGATGGCAAACGAATATGGTCACGAAGTCCTGAGGCTTCCACCGTACCACTGTCAGTACAATGCCATTGAATTAATTTGGGCCCAAATCAAAGGTAACTTGTTTAACCATAGTCTATTTACATACTGACAAAAATATGATTATGTTTATTACTTGAATTCTATGACTCAATTTGTTTTTTATCTTGTTTCAGGATACGCTGCACGAAAAAATACAGCTCCGCCTTTTACAGCCACAAAAATGATGGGGTTATTGAAAGAGGGATGCAAAAATGTCACTGGCGATGACTGGAAGAAAGTAGTGGAGAAAACCAAAAATCTAATCTTACATGACTGGGAGCGAGACATTAGAATAGACTGCATAATTGATTCCCAAATAATTATTCACGTCGACGAGTCAGATGACGATGATGATGATGATGATGATGATGAAGATGATGAACATGTTTGATTTTTAATAAATAATTAAACAGGTTATCAATTTTGTTTTACTTTTTTTCTTCAAAATTATTAGTTAATAGAATCGATTTCTTCTTCATTAATAAATGATCTCGATAAGATATATAATCGATTTTATTTCATGCGATTTTATCTTGACTACATCTCTAGTAACTTCAAATCCCAAACGTCACCGTACCCATGCTACGTGAAAAATATTGTAGGAAGTCAGTGCCTACAAATATCCTGACAGCTGGTTTAACCATAGACTGATATTTCCCTCTGGGTTCCGCAGTCAGTCCGAAAAATAAATGAAGTCAACCAAATGTGGTTAGAACAGGAAGCTGGGCCCCTAAGTGCAAGTTTGGGGCATAACCGGGAAACCTAAATGTTTGAATGATGAAACTACCTTTAGAACCGTCTTGGGGTATAAGTTCGCAACGTGGGTAAAATTACGGACGCGTACTTTTAAACTCGCACTCTTACCCCAATCGACAAATTTAATAAATGATCGGACACAACTCACGAATTAATTACTTTATGAGAATATGAAATATGTATATAGAAACTACAGTAAATGTACAATACAATCAAAGTAAATTTATCTGGAAAAAATCAGCAATATAACTGCAGCACACTTTTTGCAAACTCCAATAATTACTGAACTTATAGCACCACACGTGTCCGGCGACCTGTCGCAACCAGCACTGATTTTCTGCGGGAATGGCGAATGGTTCCTATGCGGCGACTCAATCACTACGAACTTTTGTAAACAAACCCCTCAGTCTTTACCCCCGGTGTAGGAGATCGCGGCACCGCGTACTTTTACCCGCCGCGTTCTCATACCCCGAATGACTGTACAGTTGCGAAAAGGCTCTCGCTTCCAGGTCCCATGGCGGAGTTCCGGCAAGGAGACTCGCCGCCTCGAAGGAGATCGTGCGGTACCCTCGGATGACCCTGATGGCCAGAACTCGCTGCGGAGCGCGCAGCATCTGCACAGTTCTGGTCCTCAGGGCCTCCGCCCATATTGGGCACCCATACAGGGCCATGGACCGCACGATCCCCGCGTAGAGTCTCCTGCAGGAGTCATCGGGCCCCCTCATGTTGGGCAACAGCCGAGCCAGAGCAAGAGCTGTGCCCTTCAATTTGGGGGCCAGACTTCGGATGTGCTCTCCGAAGTCCCATCGGCCGTCGAGCACGAGCCCCAAATATTTCATTTGGGGCTTGATGCCGATGCAGGGTAACAATGTACCTTTTTTTTTTTTTTTTTTTTTTTTTTATCGTGCGGAAATCCCTTCGGATACCCCCCCGCCGGCCAGCGGGGGCGGTTATGTCGGGCTTGCACCGACCGGGTCTTCAGACGCCGGGGCGTAAGGTTACAAATAGAGCATATCCCTCGCACCCCGGCTGACCCTGGGCCATCTCACCACTAACAGCATCGCTCATCCTGTCTCCTCTGAAAGCAGAGGAGTACGGAGAGCGATGTGTTCCCGCCACGTTGGGTATTGGCCGACGATCAATGCCAACCCTATGAAGGGGTGAAGGGGAAGCCATTGACCGCCGCCCAGGGTGTACCGGCCGCTCCGATTCCGTTCCCCCCGGACTGCAGCGGGATCGGAATCGGAGCGACACTCGAGGAGGTTACCCAACACACACCCCAGGGTAACAATGTACCTACTATAAAAAATATGACGGATTTGAGGATGTTAATTTGTAGATATTCCACTAGCTGATTAAATTTTCTTTATATTTGTATCAAAAAAAAAAAATGCCATCGCTAAAAATATTGAGATAATTAAAACGAAAAATTTATTTCAAAGAGTGTTTCTTTGCAATTTTTTTTAACAAGAAACTGCTCTATTTATCCAAAATGTTTTTGAATGTGCGTGAACAGTAGATAATTAGCTGTATATATAAAAAAATCAACTGTCTAGCATCAGTAATCTTAGAGAGAGAGAGAAATAATCTTAGAGACAAAAAATAAGCATAATTATAGTAGTTTACGTGCAGACAGCACCTTAAGTTTTTCGTGTGGTTTCTTAGGGTTCGTGACATTTTGAACGGGTTATATAGGGTTCTTGAGTTTTTCATGTGGTTTTTGTGTTTTTTTTTGAGTTTTTACCGACAAAGATTTAGTCTTTCGTACTATATATTTTACTTTTCCAAGTGTTACACTTGGAAAAGTAACGAAATCACGCTCTTCTTTATATGCCATGAGGATTCTCAATTTCTCAAGAAAAGTAATGGTTTACCCACAAAAGGACATTAATATTAATTATAATAACACTCCCGCATCAGTCACTTTAAGGCTTCCGGTTTCTGGAACTCTGAAAAGGCAAGCTCTTTGTAGGCGGACGTATAATTTTATATAATTTATGTACATTTTTATTACATATAATGAACTCGGAGACAATTCGTGTCAAATTTTTTATTCTGTTGCTTTTGAAAATAGAATAATGAGATATGTTTTCTCCCTGTCAAACAAAAATTTCTGAACTGGTATCTGAACACTCTACAAGTCAGAACTTACACATGGATGAGTAACTACAATACAATATTATTCTGTAACCGTCAATTTTATTTATTGCTTTTGTGAGTGTTTATGACTCATATTTTTAACTTTTTTTTTAAACAACTTTATTTTAATGAGAAATTATCTCGCGAAGTTCAGAGTGGTCATTAAGTTTCCCGCGTAGTATAAACAAATATTTCACCATTGGGAAGCTACACTATCCTCGAATGACATATGCTGTATTATATTCCCAAAAAAAATCGGGATCCTTACTAAAACTACAATAATGTTACCCGAGATGTAAACAAATTACCTAAAAATTTCCTTTCATACCGTGCGCTGCGAAAACTATGAATAAAAGAACAAATAATGTACTATGACTTTGTATAACTTTGCAGAACACATCATTATCTACAAAAAGTTTCGCGGCATTATACGTCTAATTATTATAGTTCTGTCACAATAAGTGTTCTTTTATTTAAAAATTTAATTGAATTGCCGACTCTAGAAAAGGCTCTTTATTTGTCTCTTAGTATCAATCCTTATAAAAATAAATTACATCATATTCGAGATTGTTTCAACACCTTTATATGATTTTTTAATTTTTCAATTTGGACATTCAATTCGAAAGATATCACGAGTTCAAAAAATTAGGTATCACGGGTACATAGCGTTCAAATATATGACCAACAGAATACAGATGCTTGCCCCGGTAGCGTTGAGCTTACAAGTTCCCAGGTTCGATTGCCGGGTGACGGATAAGGCTAGCAGTTATTGAGGAATTCTCAGTAACATCACAGAATTTATAAAAGGAGCTCAGCGTGTATTTCCTTCGAGTTCGACATTATTTTACACTTGCACGTGTAAAATAATGCCCGAACCACCTTAGCGTATTCATTTTAATCACAGACTATACAAAACCAGCATACTATGTTTCTACTTAAAATCTATATTTCTTTATATACTATATACTTATAAAGAGAGAAGCCGAATTTGTGAGTTTGTTTATAAGTGGAGGGTAATCTTCGGAACTACTGCACTTATTGGAAAAAATTCTTACACCATTTGAAAGGTATATTATCCTCGATGGACATAGGTTATATATTATGTGTAAATAACATTTGAGATGAATGATGAATTGAGTTAAAAAATCCCGAAGCGAAGGTAGGATGGCTTGCTGATTATAGATAAGCAGTTTAATTCTAAAAAATATTGCCACAGATGTGATGTGAATATTACAGTAAGATGAACTTTTTTCGCGCCTTTTATAGATGATAGGTAAACAAAGTTAGGAGCATCAACTAAACGTAACATAAGTAGTAAATAGATTATAGTAACGATGAATAAAATAATCTAGAATAAATGATACTGTGACCGTGGTATTGGGATTAAGTTTAATTGTAAACTGCATATTGCATTGGGGCTTAACCGAAGCGTTACGTCCAGTAAATGAGCATAACGTACGGCAATAGCGTTTCATGCAATTATGGTAAGTGTTGTGAAATGTACTTAAAAATTTATTAACCACGAAACTAAATTGGTAAAGAATATTTTATCGGGCTATTAAGAGTATCACCTGAAAAAATAACGCAATCTAGGCCAAAATGCAATGCGGTTTATTCTGTTTCTTATTTTTTGCCTCCGTGACCAAAGCTGCTCAAAAGCAACCAAAACGTCAGGAACAGTGTAAACAATAACACATAATAAATTAATAACACAAATAAAAATTAATAAATTGCAATAGAGAAAACGTTAAAATTAATTTCATTTTCTTTTAACGTTTGATATTCAGTAGTCATGTGTATCGATGCCACCAAGTTGCCACATTTTTACGCTCAAATCATAGATTTTACTTCAGTGACCTGCGATTTTGCAATTGCATAACAGGTTTGGATGGATTTTTGCATTCGGTTGCTGCATTACGCGATTTGGACGCAGAGCGGACCAGATCGGATGCAGAAATGATTATCACCATTATAGCGTTGAGTCCCGGTCACATCCGAGGCTTTTACCACAGAGTCCGTAGTCCACTTTACGGGTGCTTCCGCTTGCTCCTACTCGATGCTCCTACCGGTAGGAGCAGGAGGACCAATATGTCCTTATGCTCCTACCGGTAGGACCACAAGGATAAGCATATCCTCGTGCTCCTACTAATAAAGATTGACAGATTTTTTTAACACTAGCTACTAGCTTGCTATCGAAATCCAACTTTCCGGACTAGTGGTTGCTCTGTTGGGGTCACAGTTCTAACCTAACCTAACCCAGAAGCTATATTGTGAGAAGAGTGTGAGTAACAGGAAATAAAACTAAGTGTTCCTCGTGCTCCTACTGAAAAGTAGGAGAACTTAGTAGGAACAAGCGGTAATGCCTCACTTTACGGCTTTTACTAATCCCATTTACACGGTTTACGTGGCAGTGTCTTCAGCTTGCCGCATCCAGCATCTGCCCGCAGTCTTTCGCAGATCGTCATCCTACCTGGCCGGAGGGCGTCCTACACTATGGCGCTAATTAGGGGAGACCTATGTCCAGCAGTGGACTAGAATAGGTTGATGATGATGATGATGATGAGGACGAGGCAGTGACACCATTAAATAGGACGCCAAAAATTAATGCTTAAATGTAATCTAATGAGGGTCGCAGCGCGAGTGTGATGCCGTTGGTGTTGCACACGTCCATAGGTCACGGTAACCGCTTTCCATCTGGTCTCTAACTTTGAATCTATTTCTAATAACGCGATTCAGCATTAATATAGTCGTATCAATACTGCATCGCGTTATTTTTGCAGTATAACCGCTTTCCATCCGGTCTCTAATTTTGAATCTATTTCTAATAACGCGATTCAGCATTAATATAGTCGTATCAATACTGCATCGCGTTATGGCAACAAGTGAAGAAGTACTAACTGCGACTAACATTGTGATAGAGCTACAACTAACTGATTAAATCTACAGAAATTTGATTAAATAATTATTGATTAATCCTTCGTAAATTATGCATGAATTGTTAGCGTACACGTCACTGTTCTATCTAAATTTATGTCTGTGCAATAAGCCATATTGCTTGTCAAGAATCACCGGATATTTGCGCCTTGTTCATATTGATATACACAGGCATACAGACTATTGTTCATAAATATGTATGCGTTCCTTCATTCATAAAGATTTGTGCCGTGTAACGATAGGAAATGAACACATCGGTCAACACAAAGGTACAAAGAGCTCAAATATATTTCACGCACTTTCCTGTTTCCGAAGAAATGAAGAAGAAGTGACTTTCACTTCACACGACACGTGGATGTTTAACATTCTCTGCCTTCACTGATTTATTATATATAGTTTGGAAATTATTCTTTGTCCCAAGTATCTTTTAGCCATATTTTTGAAGTGAAAACTTCTTTAGCGGCGTTGGGCACCTTTTTGCAATAAATAAAAAAGGTTAAACTCGCGTCAGGACACGTGTCCTGATCGATAATTCGTAAGACGGAGGGAGAGTAGTTTTATACCAACGCCATCTTTGTCGTGGCTGATGAACTATTTCGTTCTGACCTCCATGAAGTTTCGAACTGATTCATAATGAACAACATAGATGGCTCTGAAAACTCGCGTCAGGACACGTGACCTGATCAAAAATTCGTAAGACAGAGGGAGAGTAGTTTTTATAACAACGCCATTTTTCGTGTTTTCACTTCTGTCGGCACTACCGAAGTGCCACGGTTTTTTTCGTTTTGTTATTGTACACAGCCTAAATATTAAAGTTTGAGCCGATACGTAATATACAGAGCAGAATGGGACTGGGAGTATGAAACAGAAACAGGGTAGGGAGTTTGTCCATAAGAATCCTTGATCATCATCCTAGGTTCTAATCCTTCATTTTTGGTTTATATCGGCTTCAACGGGAGCGACTGCATGAGCCTTGGTGTACCGGCTTGCAGTTGAGGTTATTTTGAGCTTTTAGGGCCCAAGCTAGCCTCATATCTTGATGAGGCTCTATTCACTTTCCATAATATCCTTGAAAAAGGATTTTTTGATATTAGAAAACAATTCACACCATCGCATTGGGGTTCATCCTGTAAAGGTAGTAAGTGTGAAAGAAAGAAAGAAAGACAGAAATATATAAAATCTTCGACATAATTTCTGGGTACTGTTATTCAATTAGGTTCAGATATCCTCTTAACACCTTCATTGAAACCATGTGACGACAAGACTACTTACTGTTTTAATCCAGACAAAAAAGGGACACTTAACCTAAGAGCGACAAAGGGTTAAGGGTTTTGAACACAGCGTAGAATCAAATAAATAAATAAATATTCTACGACATTTTACACACCGCTTTCTAGACCCAAAGTAAGCATAGTTTAACTAGCTTGTGGTATTGGTTACAGAATGCGGATAAACATACTTATTTATATATATATATATATATATATATATATGTGTGTTCAGTGAGTGAACAGAGCGAGTGCAGTAATAAAAAAAATAATTAACAGCTCTGCTACCAGTCGCCTTTAACCCGGAGACAAGGGTGAGGATTGAGACCACTAGCAGGTAGTTTATGCCGTGCATGAACCGACTAAAACCGCACGGTGACCTGCCCAAGTGTCCATTGCTGGGCACCCCGGGTAAGCCCTCGAAAGGATAACCCCAGGGTAGTGTTGTAAAAACGCTCGAGTTGGAGCTTAAACGCTCGAGTTTGTAAACGCTTGAGTCGGAACTCTAGTCGGGTCTAAAACGCTCGAGCAATGGCTTGAGTGTTTTAGTAAAAAAGCTCATTCGCAGCTTCGAACTCGACGCTTCCACGCTCGATTCAAGCTTGAGCGTCAAACGAGAAATAACTTTAAGAGAGATTTATTCCTATTTATGTTATATTTAATGATATAACTGTACCGTTAAACAATATTTTATTATAATTTAAAATAAAATAAAAAAGGATTAGGTAATCAAAATAAACAGAAAATAATTAAGTATTTTTGCTCTACTTTCTGTATTTTTGCAAAAGAATCTCGCATATAGAGTGGTCTTTTTTTGTTTTTATTTTATTTTAATTTTTTTATTTTACTTTAATGCTTTTTATTTTTTTTGTAATTTTTTTAAGCCACATGAATCACGGAGGCTGTCATAATCATCATGTTTTATATAATCATCTTATACACATATTTTTTTAACCACGAAGAAAGACACATGCAGGCCTGTACATTTTCATCACTAATTTTAATTTTAACTAATTTTCTTCTTTTATTTATGATTATGCGTGACTGACTAACCAACTCAAAGCTACTGTCACAATATTCTGTTCTAATATTTAATATTTAGTTATTTGTTAAATATCCACATTTAAAACTTATAACGAACGCTTCGTTCGACGCTTGAGCTGGTAACTCGAGCGTTTAAGTTGCGAGTCTTCACGCTCGCAAACGTTCAACGCTTGAGCGTTTAACGTTCAAGTCTTTAACGCTCAAAAGCGTCGACTCAGCGCTCAACGCCTGACTCTCAGCGCTTATATTTACAACACTACCCCAGGGACATAAAATTACCTGGCGTAGTAATTTCTATAATGAATGACAGCCAGAAAAGACAAAGAAAAACATATCACTTGTAAAAAAGAGAGAAAAAATAAATATAACAAAAAGGTGCTTCGTGTACACTTATGTTCTTTAAATAATAATAGTTCTTTAAATATGCTCATCATCATCTCAGTCATCATCAGCGTTGTTCCAGTTGCTAGCGACGTTTTTACCTCGAAGACCGAGGTTCGCTTTCTTCCGTCCCCTTTTAATTTCAATGAGCGACTTCTCCAAAACGTGATGCATAATCGATGTAGCCACAAAATCGCCCGTCGTCTGTGTGCACTGGTTGGGGTCCGAGTGTGTAAGTGGGTCCGTGGACCCCCATGGGATTCACCCGGGGGGGGGGGGGGATAAGTGGAAAGTAAGCACTTAACGTTAGATATTCTTTGAATAGCGATCAATACTTAATTGATAAACTTAATTTAAAATTCTCCGATACATTAATACGTCTTAAGGCGACTGGTCGCGGGTTCAAGTCCTAGATGTTCTCTTTTTCCGATCTAAATCTTAAGAAAAAAGTAAGCATACACAATGCTTAAAAATTTAATTGAAACTTAATTTACTTCACAATTTACCAAACAATAGCCTGAGAGGTACTCACTTCATTAGTGACAACAAATAAATACAAAACCTGTAGTTTTGATGCAAATTAGGAAAGTTTAGCAAGAGCGATCGTTCGGTTTATATTATGGCCACACCTAAATATAATAACAGAATTTATATATCAGGTGCCAAGTATTCATTAGTGACAACAAATAAATACAAAACCTGTAGTTTTGATGCAAATTAGGAAAGTTTAGCAAGAGAGATCGTTCGGTTTATATTATGGCCACACCTAAATATAATAACAGAATTTATATCAGGTGCCAAGTATTATAGTTACGTGGTTAACAATTTACATTGCTTTTGGGATTGTGAACGGTGCAGCGGCCGTCTGGGTCGAGAGGACGTCTTTCAGCCGCACCCAATATTCTCCAGACAAACCGCAAATTTAGAATTTATGGAACTCACATAAATTTTACTTAGATACTTTTATGTAAACCAGGATTACAGGCACTATGAATGAATGACTGATATCTGAAGGATGTTTACCGATTGGCGCAAGTGTTCGTGTAATGAAATTGACCACTTTTTTTAAAACAAGCTTTTTATTAAGTGCAGAACAAGACAAATCAAATGAGTCTAAACATGACAGGTTTATCTTGTTTAGTTCAGAAGTTCCTATGACTACCTACCGTCTAAATCTTCAGACCCCGGATATTATGTAGCATCAGAATATTTGCCAACACAAAACAAATGAGCCCAAACTTGATTGATTTATCTTGTTTAGTTCAATATCAGACCAGCTTTTTTTTTTTTTTTTTATAAAGAATATTAGTAACCGAAATTACTAATATTCCCCCTAACCCCTCCAGCTAAGCTAAATTGCATGTGTTAGGAGTGGGTTCACGTCAGTAGTGTAATGGCCAGGATTCGAACCCGGGACCTCTCGATCGTAGGGTCGACTCCTTAACCGCTAAGCTACCGACGCTTTATAGTACCATATCATCGTATTGTCACCATAGATACAGAAGTATACCCAATTTAAGTCCAATCTAATGTCAGGAAGTGGTTCTAATTGGGCTTCTAAGATTTGACCCATACTAACAAACTCATACAGCAAGTTATATAAAAGCTTGTAAAATCGTTATGCTTAATATTTATTTATTTAATTTTTCCTTTTTACTTCTGACAACGCGTGGATGATACTTCAACAGACATTCATCGGTTTACGTGTATATTAATTGTTCATCGGCTACGCCGTAGCCGCTTATGCACCCGCTTGCCATCAATTTAAAAAAAAAAACACAACAAACCTGTTGATTATTGTCGCCCTTAAATACCTAATGTATGTGATTTATCGCCATGTCTTCGATACTTGGAAACTGGGCATACTATCTTATTTCTTTCAGTCCTTAAAAAAAAAAGTTTTTTGCCTCTACTAACGAAACTATCTGAAAGCATTTCACGTTTATTTGTTCTAGTAAAATCACGTCAGTCACTTGTTGAAGTAAGAAAGATTTATTTGTACAAACTAGGACAATGAGAAACTTAGGAAGTGCGTAGGTATTATTGATCTTTTGTTTACCAATTATCTACTGACTACTTTTAGCAATTTTTGTTTGTTGTTGTTTGTTGAGCCGCTTGAATCCCGGTGAGGTACAATACTGGTACCATCCCATTTCAGCTCGTCAAGCAATGACTTGTGCAGAACTGGGGTTCTGGTGTCGCGAACTTACCTGAAGTACTTAGCTTACACGGGAGCGACTGGCGTCTGTCCTCCCAGCCCCGAGAGGCAAGCCCGTGCTTAAGCCTCGTGCATCAAGCAGCAGGTGTGCCGGCTTACAGGTGAGGTTGGCTTGACCCCAAAGATCTTGGGCCCCACACACTTAATAAAAAAATAAAAAAAAACGATTTGTTGCACTCCGGGAGTGCCGGCAGAAGTGAAAACTTGAATATTAAAAATATTCTACTACATTCTACACAGCGCTATCTAGACCCAAAGTTAGCATAGTTTAACTAGATTGTGTTATGGGTTCCAGAATGCAGATAAACATACTTACTAACATTTTTTTTGTAAATACATACATATTATACATAGGAACACCCAGATCAATGGAAATAGAAGATTAACGTTGTGCATTTTTGATATTTTGGAATTGTTAGGGAATAATTTTGCACGAATTGCTTTAATTATCAGTATAAAAGTACTATCTTTTATGTGGTAACATACAATATTCATTTATTGCGCTATCGTACACAAACATGACAATTTATATTACATTAAAAATTTAACACTTCAGAACTATTACAATTATTTCACATTAAAAAGTTTATCTCTCAGAAAAATCAACTTCCATCCATAATTTCAACGAATTTTTCACCATAATTATTACCAGAACCATCATCGCCAATATATTTATAAAGTACTCACTCATTTTCTGTCGCTATTTCTTCGTCACTTTTTTCATAAATAGATGCACTTTGTTTAATTTCCATTTTATATAAATAGATTTATGGCACAAAATATAATAAATATTACAAAAAGTTATATGATGACAAAAAGTGTTTCTTGGGCCTCTGTCGGAATCGATCTCAGTCTTGACGAAGTCAACGACCAGTCATTGGACGAACGCACCACCAAGGGTCTTAAAAGTACAGTGTGAAATTAGTGCTTCTATATTTGTTGTCTTACGATTTTTTCGATCAGGTCACGTGTTTATTGACGCGAGTTTAACCTTTTTTACACAAATAAAGTGCAAAACGCCGCTAAAGAAGATTTCACTTAAAAAAAAAATACCCAAAGAAAAATTTGTTACATTTAATAGCTAGTTTGACAAATAATGCTCTAAAATGATCGTACCATTTGCCATACCATTACTGTAATCGGCAATATCATATTTGAGATTTAGTTGAATGATTAAAGATCTCACTCTAACTTACTGCAAATGACGTGAAATATTCCAAACCCCAAAATGTTAAAACGTTTATCTTGTGTTAATCGAAACACGACGCTATTCACAATCTCGGGTTATATCATTAAAAGTTTTGAACAGTTGCTATTTTTGTGATATAAGATAAATATTGTCTATAGGGCACAGAATCCTTTTTTTTTTTTTTTTTTTTTACGTGCGGAAATCCCTTCGGATACCCCCCCGCCGGCCTGCGGGGGTGGTTATGTCGTGTCTCGACTAAAACCGCACGGTGTCCTCCCCAAGTGTCCGTTGCCGGGCACCCCGGGTAAGCCCTCGAAAGGATAACCCCAGGGTTGCCGGCGGACTTTGGCCGCCACCGCGGCCTCGCCTGGTGGGGTCGGGTTTTATCCCGCTTCGGTGAGTTGGCAGGCGTGTGTAGGGCACACACGACACGCCTCCGCCACGGCCTGCTTCTGTAAGGACGGCGAGTCGGCCAACTGCCGTCCTCAGGCCCCGATCATGGAGGTCGGTAGTCCCGGGCGTAGATGAGTCTGCGACGTCCTCGCCGCAGACTGCGAAACTCGGGGGGCAGGGTTCTCTCCCGCTCCCTCTCCGCCGTCTCTTTCGCGCGCATCACCTGCTCGCAGAAAGAGGCGGCGGCGTGCCACTTGCTCCCGTCGGAGACCACGGCCCTCACCATGGTCTCCAACGAGAGAACGTCCACGCCCAGGACCGCTACGAGATCCCGGCGTTGACTCGCCCACGCAGGGCACTCCACCAACGTGTGGAGCGCCGTGTCTTCGCCAGGAACCTCGCAGTGCTGGCACTGCGGCGTTGTCTCCCGGTGGATGCGCCACAGATACTTACCGCCGTCGACGCCGCAGACGCAACGTCTGCGTCCGTTTCCCCGGCACGGGCACAGAATCCTTAGATATACTTTACAAAAATCTCTCTCTCCTCACCACTCACCATGATTTTTGGGGCGGAGGTCTCATCTGCTAGACGGCTCTAGGTTGGGGGTAAGACGGTAAAAGATAAGATGATGAATGATGGTTTATTAATATATATATAGCTGCTCGTGCTGATTCACTGACTCATTGATCACCTCTCCTGAACAATTTTGTATGAAAAATTTTTTTTTCACTGATGGTTTCGTATAGAGGATAAAAATTCATTCGGAGGAAAAATATGGAGAGAGCTGATGATTGAGGATTTCGGAGACGGGTGAAGAGCACGCTTAAGGTATTGAAGATAGGTTGGGGGTGCTTGAGCAAATGTCACTCGAAACGTCATTCAATTGCCAGTGACCTGAGAAAAATACAAAATGGCTCAATCAAAAAATACTTGGAACCTCATCCAATTGGCAGTGAGCTGAAAAAAAATTCTAAATGGAGAAAAAAAGATGGCCGCCATACAAATTTCATCGGTGTCTATCTCGGAGAGTATAAAAGATAGAAGAGTGGTTTCTTAGCAAAAGATGATCAGGACCTGAAGGTCTACTCAATGAACAGAAACAAAATTCAAGATGGCGGAATTTATTTTTCCGTTCAAAATATTTGGAGAATATTGAAGAGACTGCAAGTTGGGAACTATGCAAGACTTTGATATGGTTCCTTTTCAGAATGTTTTTATGGAAGAACTCTCAGTCAGAAATATGGAGATAGATGATGATCGAGGGTTTGGAAGATGGGTGAGGAGCATGGCCAGGGTAGTAAAGATAGGTGAGGGCTGCTCAAACAAAAAATACTCGGAACCGCATCCAATTGGCAGGGAGATGAAAATAAATCCAAAATGGCGGATTCAAGATGGCGTCAACACAAATGTCATGGGTGTCTCTCTCAGAAAGTATTAAAGATGGATAAATTGTGTTTCGGTTCATCTCTGCTGTAAGACCTACCTACCTGCCAAATTTCATGATTATAGGTCTACGGGAAGTACCCTGTAGGTTTCTTGACAGACCGACAGACAGACAGACAACAAAGTGATCCTATAAGGGTTCCGTTTTAGGCTTTGAGGTACGGAACCCTAAAAAGGAACCCTTATAGGATCACATCGTTGTCTGTCTGTCAGTCTGTCTGTCGTGTCGTGTCAAGAAATCCCGTTGAACTAAATCATGAAGTTTGGCAGATAGGTATATCTTATAGCCCCGGGAGAGGTTCAGAACCCTCCCGGCCCGCAGAGCCCGCAACACGCTCGCCTCGCGTCGCAGGCGACTCAGGCGCCGGAGGTCGCTTAACGACCTCCGTCCTCCATGAGCGCAGGCCTGGGGGTGGCAGGTGAGGCCGCCTGTCACCCCAGCAGAAGCAGGCCGGGACGGTGGGGCGACTAGCGCCCCTCCCCCAAACCGGGGCAAGACGAGGACACCGTGGTTCCCAAACCCGAGGGGGCCATCTCGAAACCGGAGATGGCCCAGGGTCAGCCGGGGTGCGAGGGATATGCTCTATGGGCAACCTTACACCCCGGCGTCTGTAGACCCGAGACGGCGTGCGGTTTTAGTCGGTTCAAGCCCGACATAACCGCCCCCGCTGGCCGGCGGGGGGGTATCCGAGGGGATTTCCGCACGAAAAAAAAAAAAAAAAAAAAAAGGTATGTCTTATAGCGTCGGGGTGCGAGGGATATGCTCTATGGGCAACCTTACACCCCGGCGTCTGCAGACCCGAGACGGCGTGCGGTTTTAGTCGGTTCAAGCCCGACATAACCACCCCTAAAAAAAAAAAAAAAAGGTATGTCTTATAGCAGACATAAGGGGGAAAATCTGAAAACCGTGAATTTGTGGTTAGATTGCAAACTTGGGACTTGGAATTCAATGCCTAACAAAAGTCTATGCTCGGCATTTACAATACCTATTATTTCACCAGGAACAGTTCCTTATTCTCTATGGTTTAGGAGTGTTGTACCCTGCATCATCAGGTTTGTGGAATTCAGACTTGGAGTGTAATCATGAAGCTGTTGCTTGATGCCTAAAATATGAATTCATCAATTCATTATTATATATAGCTCGATTACCACTCACTCACTCACTGACACAATTGTTCTCCTAGAAGGAGTAATGGGGGATATGGATGATGTATGGGAAAAATGTAGAGAGAGCTGAGGTGACTATGGGAAAAATCCAAAATGTCAAAAAATTCAAGATGGCGGCCATGTTGGCCGCCATCTTGAATTTTTGTGGTCGTTTCTTCGCCATCTTTGATGACATGGCAACATGGGTGTCCCTTTTGAGTAAATCGAAGCTTCTGATTTTGAATTTTTGAAAAAAAAAGTTGAAAAACCCAAGATGGCGGATCGATTTATTTATTTGAAATAAATAAACAAAATAGAGCGCTACACATAACACTGCAAAATACTAGTCATATAATATAGCTTCAGTGGTGCGGTCATGTCTCTCGAATGTCGTACGACAGAGTGATAAAGCGCATCTTCTACTCTGAACTGCAGGATGGCAAGCGAAAACAAGGCGGTCAATTCCTGCGGTACAAAGATGTGCTTAAGTCACATGAAGCGATGTGATCTGGATCCGTCACAGTGGGAGGCAATGGCGGCGGACCGACCCCGGTGGAGCACATCGTACACACCAAGGCGTCCGAGTTTGAGACGAGGCGAATAGAAGAGCTCGATGCAAAACGTGACGAGCGCAAGGCCCGACAACCTGCGGCCATACAATATAATTACGTCGGAGGGGTACTGACTTGTAGCGTATGTGGTCGTACATGCGCATCAAAAATAGGCTATGTCAGTCACCTGAGAGCGCACCAACGAAGGGCTCAATAGTTAGTGGCAAGTCGCCGTGGCCGAATTCGGTCTGGAGAGATTAATCATATCTTCCCGTAGGTCCCGGTTGCATCCGAGGCTTTTACCCCTGAACCCGGGGCCCGCTTACAAGCAGTAAGCGAGCCCCGGGCCCTTTCTTCCTTTTTGTTTGGTTTATACGGCTTTTATGGGACCGACTGACCTCCCAACTACGTGAGGGAAGCCTGCGCCTGAGCCTCGTCCGTCAATCAGCTTTCTGCTAAGGTTGGCTTGGCCCCGTAGGTCTTGATGGGCCCCATACACCTTAGTTAAACAAATCATGAAAAGGTGGAGTTGGAGACCAGACTCCGGAGTTCCAAGTGCAAGCTTTGGATGCAACTAGTTTTTATAGAGTCTAAAAAATATCCTACCACAGCTACGAAATCTAAATACGATCCGTTGATGTGTAGCGGGAATTGAAACTTATTTTAGTGAAAATGAAAAGTTCACTTAGCATTGGGTGTTCTCGATCGATATATAGATTTCAAGATATCTTGCCGTTTCTCGACTTTAGTGGAGTGCCGAGCCGGATATAGCGTACGTGACTTATAGCTTTTGGGTCGTAAATAGCAATTAAAGGCCACATTACACGGGATAGATTCCCGTTCGTACCGTTAAAACCTTTCGGAAGCTTGTCCTGCAGAATTATCGATGAAACTACGAGTTAGGTTATAGTTGCTGCAACAGTAGTTACGAAGAATTTGGATCTACTTATTCAGTGACGTTAAATTAAATGAGGTAGATATGTTATCTCCATACTATCGCGTAGCCTAAACTGTACCGCGTTGTATGACAGAAGTTATACATTGTTTTTGTTCGCATTCACTGATTTGTGCATGTCCGTCCACACTAAAGTCTTACCAGTGTCTAGCGAATCTGGCTGTTCCTATATATAAATATAGAAGCAATAATTTTGACGTTCATAAGTGTTACTTTGTGACCTACATTTCTAGAGATATTTGATTTGAGTTACGTAGTATTGCCTAAATCAAATCAAATATTTTTGATCATTCAAAAAATTTATTTGAGATTGAGGGGTTGTACGAATGTTCCCAGGTTAATACACCCCGGTACGAAAGGTACGGTATCATTGTTTTCGGGACAGACATTCTGTTACAACAAAGTAATCAGAAGCCTTCATTTACTTTCTAAGTAAACACGGTTGTGCGCTGACCCGAGTAATAAATTCAAAACTTTTGACACGCTCGCCCGACAAATCAGCTTCGCCCCATCCCTAATTACTCCGGAAGGTATCTGATATCCGGACGTGGGCATACTTTCCATGTTTTAATGACACTACAAAATTAGATTAACTTATTTTTTATGCTTCCGACAGTAAATGGAACTCATTCGCGTGTCGGCGGTACCCCAACGAAATTACGGACAAAATATTGAATTGAAATGTCCGGTTTAGAGCCCCGTGACGGTAGAATGGAAATAATTTATGACTTTACGGGAATATTCGAGGTTTTATTTTCAAATTTAGAATTGTCAGATTCTTTCCAATTGTACCGTACCAACTGACTATTTGGCATTTGGTTTTCGTTGCGTTTCAAAGATAAAACTGGTTTACGGTTATTTGTAGATTTTAATTGAATTGCTCTCAATTATTGAAGCCGTGAATAGTCATTGAAGGTAATAAATGTAACAGATGTCTCGCACGTCTCTTGAAATTAGGTTCTAAATAAAATGGTTTAATGGATATTTTTAGATTAATTTAATTTTGTTTATTTCCTAACCCAAAAGAATGGTTTTTAATAGCAATTAAATTGAACAAGTTATAAAGAAAATATAATCTCAATTGCTATGCGAATTTTAATTGTAAGGACTTTGTAGTATTGTCGAAAGTTTAGGGTGAAGCTCGAGGGGGTTTTCACACACTAAAAAAAATGCCTAATTTTAGATACAAAATAAATAAATAGTAATAAATAAATCGCGATAATATAACTTTTAATGCAATAAAATGCATTGGATTTAAAAACCGCATACTATATTATTAAATCTAATATCAAATTTGGCATACGAATTTCACTCACTAACTTTATGTGGTTTGAAAATCGAAGGAGACACTTCGTGCATATTAAAATACATCATTGGGTAGCGCTGTTAACATATTCACTCTCATTTTACATTCATTCACATACTCGTAGGTGTAACATTCTAACCACATAATACATACAGAACTTAAGCTTCATATTATGCGCGCTCGAGATATGCATACATAGACATTGCTTACGGGCGGGAATTTATAACAGTACGGGGTTAGTGCCACCCGGTAATGGGAGTTTAAATTAGAGTGTAAACAGTAAATTATCGTTTTTTACTCACTAGTTAAAATTAACAATTAAACAACTAAATACGAGTGCCACCACCATGAGACATACTATGTATATCTAGTTTTAATTATTCTGCGATACACTTTTTGTATAAGTCGGCATTGGCGGCCCTAGCGCGATATCCGAGTATAGCATTAAACACATGAGCTGAACTTCTGTATATTAAGTGTTCTGTGTCCTAGCGTAGTGTTATTAAAAAACTTGTAGGTACTGTACTACACCTTAGGGAGCTATAGGTACCTACAAACATTCGTACATTAACTTCAGATTCGTTTGTTCTAGAATCTACTATTCTCTTTTTATTATTAAATTCCCAGCTACTATGTTAGATATTAATGAAAGTTGATAAGCTCTTTGGTAAACGATCAATTTAATATTTATACTGAAGAGGTATTCTTCAAGTAATAGGCTATTAAGTAATCTTTTGGCTACCGAATCGAGTATTATTATAAATTTTGAGTGAGTTGGTACTGTAAAGCTAATTTATATGAAAAGTGAATTTTAATGTACGATTTTTTTTAAATAAATTCTGTTTCGGGTACGCTCTTTTTTGTTAGGCATACCCGGTTACCCGGTGTTTGGTAGGCTTACATGAGGACATGATGTTTATCCCGCAGAGACTCTTGGAGAATTTTAATTTATGTATTAATTTTTTGTATGTTGTTTGATCAGTGTATTTGCTACCAGGTCGACCCTGGCCTGCCTGCCCTCATACAATGTGCCTTACAGACTTGTTGTGTTATTCGCTCAGTACTTATTCGGTCTATGTACCCAAACCACCTTAGCGTACCCTTAGAATATTTATTATTTATTTACTTAGGTATGCTGTATATGTTTTAAGTACAAATAACTGGTGTAAAATCATCCCCACCACATCTTTCGCAACTTACGAGAAGATATATTGGATGGCTCTTGTACTCTGCGACGCCAGCTACCGCAATATATGTTCTGTTCAATTCTTTTCTGTGCAAGATTATAGTCGCCGTCAAATAAACATGTCCGACGTTTCTTTTTTAATTTTCTAACACAAGGAATTTACGGCCAAGGAGCAAACATACTGTCGTTACGCAGGTAAGTCGTCATACAAGAGATACGTAACTACGTATATCTGGGATCACCCTGTTTACATATGCATGACTCCTATCTTTTACAGTACAATTCTACTATTGCGGTTGAGGTTTTAGGGTGTGCCAACACCTTTAAGACCTGTTCACATTTGCTAGTACAAACGGTCATATCAATATATTGTTACAACGATCGTCAATATCTCGAAAATTACTGATCGAATCTTCGGAAATTAAAACGCATTTATAGACGACGATGCGTAGTTGTAGGCGAGATTTTCAAGGAAACAGCTGTTTAACGGTAATACGATTATATTTTCAAAGTCGGGTAAGTAGACACAAAAGGACTGAGGACGCGCGCGGCGTTCGGCAGTTGTATTGGACGACTGTTTGGTAAGGTGGAGGGCCAATACCCCTCCCCTCCGGTACGTGCGTCACCCCGCGCTCGCCCTCTAACAAAATTGGTAGTAATACCTAAAACATTATAAAATTAATTCTACATTCTAAGTTGTTTTAAATACATAATAATCGCGTCGCTAACAGCATTGTTAGTGTCGAAGTACTCTACCGAACAGTGTAGAAGAATATAGAAAAGCCAACACAAAATCACAAGTACTTCAAATACCTATACCTACTTTACCTACAAATCGTGATAACAAGGTCAGTCACCTCGACCGCCGGCGTGTGATTGTACCTACTACTAAGTAGGTACTCTTCTTGAACGCTCTAGTTAAATACCTAACGTGCCTTATCTCTAGATGATTCCGGAACATTCTACCCTCCTTATTAAGAGCTATAAAAGCCGCCCGGTTATCCACACGCAGTCAGTTTATTTTCGGAAGCGAAACCGAACACATCTTACCGAAGCGATTCAAGAGGGTTATACCTGCGACTTAGGCATCGACTGTGGACTACTGTGAACTGCTGAGCGATTTGAACTGTTGAAGAGTACTGTGTGTGCTATTTATTTAGTTGTCTAGTTTGTGGTGAGCGAATAAACCTCTTTGTTGTATAAACGGAATTTAATTTGTACTCCGCGCACGTCACAATATTTTACACAGAGTTTGAATAGCAAAAGGTTCCAAGTGACATCATCATTTGAAAAAAAAATCTAGTGGGGCGGAAATCACACAGTGATTGTCAAACTTCGGGCCAAACTTATTTTTAGGGACAATTTGTATGGTAGGTACCCGAAACCTTGAACGTACAAACCCCAAAATCTAATCAGTTCTTCCAATTAACCAAACACGATGATTGGCGAAAGAATTTTTTAAATCGGATAAGTGGTTCTTGAGTTATTGCGTAAACAGACATCCAGACATCCAGACCAACAGACAGACCGACACAAAACATTTTTTTGCTTAATTAGACTTAGAATCATGTGAAACGTCGAGAAATGTGATAAAAAGTGGGTGTAAGATTTTGATTTTTTTTGCGTGATTTTAAGACTTCGGTTCCCACCTGGTTGGTGGCCCGAAGTAATTACCTTTAAATCCATCATTTTTCCCATCAATTTCTTTTTGGCTTGTTTTCTTGGAAAATGAGATGTCGCCTGGAACATTTCGCAGAGTCGAGTGTATCAGAAAACTATACCTGTATCTCAGATTTGTTTGAATACAGACTTTTAGGCATTTATTTGTTTATTGTTTTAATAAGTATGTCTCTTTTTGAATTAATACCCTGTTACCAAATACTACGGGGCAATAATCGCAATTGATTTTTGGACATCTTATTTTCCTGAAATATACCACGTTAGTTATGCTGTCAGGATGTCAAATAAATAAGGTTTATACTTCTGATTGAACTTTATAATAATGGTAGTACCTTTTTTTTTTTTTTTTTTTTTTTTATCGTGCGGAAATCCCTTCGGATACCCCCCCGCCTGCCAGCGGGGGCGGTTATGTCGGGCTTGCACCGACTAAAACCGCACGCCGTCTCGGGTCTTCAGACGCCGGGGTGTAAGGTAATAATGGTAGTACCTTTTTTTTTTTTTTTTTTTTTTTTTTATCGTGCGGAAATCCCTTCGGATACCCCCCCGCCTGCCAGCGGGGGCGGTTATGTCGGGCTTGCACCGACTAAAACCGCACGCCGTCTCGGGTCTTCAGACGCCGGGGTGTAAGGTAATAATGGTAGTACCTAATAACAATTTTCTTTAGACGACTTCAATACGCCCGTACTGTAGCAATAAACATGGCACAGATGCTCATTATACTTTAGCCAGACTCATAACTTGTGTGATAGTTACCACGTCGCGTTGCACCACACAGCGTATCTACTTCATTATCGAACTAACATTGTTGGTACTTAAGTCCGAATGCGAAAACTTTTTAGCAGAATGTTAGTAAGGTACACTTGCGTGACATCGAGCTGATGGGTGCGACCTAATGGCACAACAATGTAACTATGTAAACATATTTAGTAATAGCAGTCCGTCCCGGCTTCGCCCGGCTATATAAGAGTTTGTTAGGACTACGTTATGGACACCCAGTGGTCGAAATTATGTCGCAATTCATTAATTCATTATAATTTTCTGCACACCTCCGCATAAAATTTAACTAAATCAAATCTAATATCGTTCGTGCACACAATACGCTTAAAAAGGGGTTCAAAGTTCTCTTCATCTATCAATTTTCTTATTTTCACATGTCGGCCCCAAAAAGGAGTGTTATTCCACCTTAACTCACTGGTGGGGATGCTTGGTGGGGCAAAGTGGAAGCACCCAATTTTTAGGGTTCATGTATGTGAGTTTCTTTGTTATTTTGAACAGTTAGAATTACGTCATTCATTTCGATTAGTATATAGCAGGGCAGTTATATGGTTTTTAATACTAAAGCTGAGATAAATTGCTAATTACGAGTTATTAACGTATAACATTGTTCAAGTGTAAAAACAATACATTTCTATTCATAATTCTAAATCGTCACGTTTACAAACTGTGGCAAATAGAAAACTAATTAGGTACTTAGTTCCAAAGGTGCTTGGCGCCTTCACCTTCACGCGGTGCACTCTGGGCAACGGAGACAGCAGCGCCTCTCTACTAGGGCGGGAGAGACGCTGCCGCCTACGGCCAACTCCGACCGCGCGAGGACGGCCCTGTTGAGGGCTGTTCGGAAGCTTTCCACGTGTCCCTCTGATTAGCAGATGGCACAGTGGAGAGCAAGTAAGGGGCCATCTCAAAACCGGAGATGGCCCGGGGTCAGTCGGGGTGCGAGGGATATGCTCTATGGGTAACCATACACCCCGGCGTCTTAAAAGACCCGAGACGGCGTGCGGTTTTTGTCGGTTCAAGCCCGACATAACCGCCCCCGCTGGCCGGCGGGGGGAGGGTATCCGAAGGGATCGGATTCCATCGGGGTGGAAGTCCTCTCGCTCGGCAGCATTATTACGGCAATGGTGCGGAGCGGGAGCGCGTGGGCCACCGCCACCTCCTTCTGCGAGCATGTAATTCTCGCGAAGGAGATGGCGGAGCGCGCCCGGGAGAGGTTCAGAACTCTCCCGGCCCGCCGAGCCCGCAACATGCTCGCCACGCATCGCAGGTGACTCAGGTGCCGGAGGTCACTTAACGACCTCCGTCCTCCATGAGCGCAGGCCTGGGGGTGGCAGGTGAGGCCGCCTGTCAGGCCCCCCTACTAGCGCCCCTCCCCCAAACCGGGGCAAGACGGTGACACCGAAGTTTTCAAACCCGAGGGAGCCATCTCGAAACCGGAGATGGCACAGGGTCAGTCGGGGTGCAAGGGATATGCTCTATGGGCAACCTTACACCCCGGCGTCTGAAGACCCGAGACGGCGTGCGGTTTTAGACGGTTCAAGCCCGACATAACCGCCCCCGCTGGCCGGCGGCGGGGAGGTATCCGAAGGGATTTCCGCACGAAAAAAAAAGGTACTTAGTTCCTATTTGATATTACAAACATATTCTTAGATCGAGTGATGCGACGGTGGCCATATAGAATAAGTCTCTGGTTGGTTTGCTCACGTACTGTATTCATGAATACGATCGCGGAAGAATTTATTGATTTGACTCGGATTATGGTGGATTGCGTATTTTTATATTATTTTGCTTAACCATCCGTTTGTTGTTATGGTTAAACGGCTTGTTACAAGAATAATTATTATATTTAGTATGCCTATTATTAGAAATAATCTCTATCATACAACAATATAACAAAAATAAAACAATATTACCTACTATTTGTCTAAATTACTTCACAACATACCTATATTACAACTTTTAATCGTCTATTCGTTCTATCCTATAAGAGCGACTCTCGAGTCTCTCGATTTTAGGTAGATTTCGATGAAATCGATCTACCTATTGGTTTCTTGACTACTGTCGAATTAAAAAAAATATTCTTCATAGGACGTCTAGTTATGACCTGAGTCCGAAATGACCACTGCTCAAAAAGTTTATATATATATATATGTATGTATGGTTCCACTTCCCAAAATTTGCGGCACTCTCACGGTGACATTTTTGCCCCGATCGCTTTCAAACTGCGGTCAAAAATTGCTTGGGTGTAAACTTAGTTTAAGTTCGTGAACGGGTGGAATCCAGCCTAAGGGGACGGTAGGGCCTCACTTTTTGTGAAATCAGTTTTTCCTCAAAATTTCACGTTACATGAAAGATATTCGAACCGTTCTAATTTTATCCCATAGTATACATGAATACCAAAAACTTTTAATTATAAACCTATAAGATTAAAACTTTAACTAAAAGTGGAGGGGGGGGGGGAAACCAAAATTCATATAAAAAAAAATCATAACTTCTAACCGGTGAAAATTCTTGCCGTCGGAAACATTTTTAATCGATAGGCCATTTTTAAGTCTAAAATAAATGTCTGAAAAGTTTTTCGCAAGAATTTACCGTTTTCGAGAAAAAAAAATTAAACATGTTAATAAAATAATATTAATTGCTTCACGAAATCTACCTGTGCGTTCCCCCTGCGGGAACGGATTTTTTACTAGTTTTTACTACACGGTTTAGTTAGTAGTAGTGTCATAATCGAATAATATGATCTCCCGATTATGAAAATAAGTTAGTAACTAATCTCATAATCGATTTTCAATATTAGGTCGTAACATAACTATTGCAATAAAATTACAACAATCACTTATAATCACCCACTCCTAATTGACAGTTTTTTTCTCAATTCTCCTATGGATTTTGCACAAAAGGCGTTTTAACTTTGTTTGTTAAAGATTTTTTCTTTGTTGTTTTCTATTATTTTTGTTTATGCAGTATTGTATTGTTATGATTGGTTTTTATGTTAAGGATTAGGCTGATGGCCTGATGACAAAGCCGTAATAAACTTAAAAGGAAAATGCATGTTATTAATATATATCAGCGAAGAATTTTCGAATAAATCGTCATGCAACTGAACTGAGATTATACCAAAACTGGACTGTATTTTTTATGAGCAGAATATGTTATTTTCGGTTAATTCATAATTCAGTCGCTGTCCAATCACATTTCGATCTGTAATTGATGTTATTACGAGAATTGGCTCTCTGTTTGACCATAGGTCAACTGAAAGTGGGTTCAGATCGGCTAAGTATAAATAACAGGAGCAACCGCAGGTACAAAAAGTTCACCATCGAAAATCTAAGTGAACTACGTAGATGTTTCATGGGTAAAGGTTGAAGGTTTTTCTTCGTCCCCAATTTACTTCATCTACCTTTTGCTGTTATGATTGTATCATTGTACGTTGTATGACCAAACTTATCCCAATCGATCGTCAGCAAAAACAAATTATTGGGGTTAAAATAATTAACAGCGTACCATATCGTGCATGTATTTATTAAAAAAAATACGAAACTAAAAGAAGCGAAAGGCGTATGCCAGGATCGTTACAATTGGAATGATGTGATCTCTGCCTACACCAATGGGAAAGAGGCGTGACTATTATGTATATGTACCTATATAAATTAGGTACGTTTTTGTCTTTGCATGTACGTATCTGCCATTAAAATTTCCGTGAACGTGAACGAGGCTTTATCTGGGTAGTAACTTTGTTTGCTTCATAAAAGTAAAGGGGTATATAAAAAGGAAAAAGGTGAAGAAAAAAATCTGTGTTCTGAAGTGATGTAAGGTCCTTCTGTTGAGTGCAGTCAGCGTCCCAAGTGTGCTCATGTTAGGTACTTAAGGAATAATTTATACCGCATAAATTGTTATTTGTGAGCTCATAGCTAGTGAGATGGAAAGAACAATGTGTGTGGTATGTTTTATATTTACTTATAGCATGTGTAAAAATACTAAATATCACGGTTTTTAACGCCGCAAAGACATTGTGGCATATTGCATGTATCCATCATCATCATCCGAGTGCGAATCCCGGTAGCATCCAGAGCTTCCACTTTGGAGCCCAGAATCCGAATCAGAAATCAGAATCTCTTATCCCTTCTTTCCATATAGATTAGTTTATCTTGACTTTTACAGGAGCTGTTTGATCCCCCAACCCCGAAGGGAAAGCCTAATAGTGTACCGACTTACAGGTAAAGCTGGTTCAGGTCCTGAAGAACCCGATAATACGTGTATCCAAAACTGGCTAAAATATAATTATAACAGCCCAATATAAAACCGTATCCGCAATCTGACAGGACTGAGTGCCTGGCCCGGTCCGAGGATACTCCTTTTGTGTCGAAGAAACGTTACATCCTGTTCCTCCATAGCGACAACCACGGCGTGATTGGAAGCAACCTTCACGGAGTGGTAATCAAGTCTTTGCTATCCAGCATCCTCGGTCACAACAGCCTTTTTTATCCAGTTTTCAGTAAGGGAAAATGTTCTACAGTATACCGCGTGACGCGGGGCTGCTACGCGCTGATGTGCGGTTCTCACACACTAAAACCCCAGCGGTATGTTATACTCTGCGCCGTGTCGGGAGACCTGCGACTGAACAAGAACACTTCTATGATGACCCTCCTGATGATGCCCGCAGCGTGATACGTCCAGGCACACACAGGGATGCTATAGCCTGCAGCAACTACTTCAGTTTGATTACCCACACAGTCACACCAGTCGATTAACGACCTCCGTCCTCCATGAGCCCAGGCCTGGGGGTGGCAGGTGAGGCCACCTGCCAGACGACCAATCATGTGACAATATATAAAATTTCGTAAAAACTTAGTAGAAAACTGAAAACAGCTTAATAATATCTTTGTATCGCGGACTGTGAAAGCATCTAACTGGTTAAATACTCAAATGCCGTTGTAACTGGTTGATATCAGATAGGTCCAGTACTTAATTATTTTCCTACTGTAGTATTATAAAGCAACGTAGGTTAAGAGTTGTTTAAGACGCGTATTACCGTTGATGGCTTGTAAACGTGGTTAAAGGGCCATTACTTTAAGTGCAGGGCGCCAGAGGGCATATAAAAGTAATGAGTATTTAAGAAAATGTTTGAAAGTAGCGTTAGTTTTACAAGAGAGTCCTGGTTCGGGCCAGTGATATGTAAGGATGAAGCTAATATTATACAAATGTAATTTTCCTGAATCAGGTCCCGGTTTCGTTTACAATTATTATATACTTTTCTATGATATTATTAATTGAAAATAAAATGCGTCCCTAGTTAGTTGCATGTCATAATCCTAGTCGGTTCCCGTCTCGGCCGAAGTGGTATTGGGTTTTCCCGCTAGGGAATTCCCTCTAGCAACACGTTATGTGTTCATACGTCTCTGTCTAACATGCTTATGCCTTTAGGGATATACAAGCGTGCGGATAGATAAATACAATCTTGTCTGTATATCAATAAAGGTGTAGGCAGAGGCATATTATACGCCTAAACTTAACTATTTATGATCCCACGTAATACATAGGGCGCAATAAAAGTTTCCGGAACTGACCAGATACATATAAAATATTTGAAAAGTTAATACAACATTCCAAAAGAGAACTCTTTGAATATAGTTTGTTTATTGTGACTGTCAATAGTATAAACATTTTGTCGCCATTTAAAAAATTGCTTGTCTTCGTTAATACGGAATTAACTCGGGAAAGTTTTCGTATTATGATTTTGTAAGTTTGTAAAGGTAATTTGACAGCTCAGTAACAGCCTACTTGGACTAAAAACTGCTTTTGCAAGACGACTATTTATAGCTGGTTTGCAGAATTCAAACGCTAGCCTGTCAATCTCAGTGATGAATTTCATGAAGGTTTCCCATGTACCGCTGTAAACCACACAAGCATCGTCGTGCTTTGAACAGTGACTGGTATACGACCATTTGTTTGCCGGAAATTATTGACAAACTCTGTGAAAATAACCGTAAACGCCGTATCATCTTGTACTATGAAAACGCAAGTGCCTACACGGCCTGACAGACAAACCAGTTTGTGAAGGTGAAAAAAGTAGAACTTATCCTCAAACTGCATACAGTCCCAACCAGGCACCTTGTGACTTTTGTCTGTTCCCAAAAATTAAGAACCCGTAACGTGAGCAACGGTTTTCATCACCAAAACTGTTGAAGAGTCTGAAAAACATGTAGCTGACGTCACCATGAAGGAGTGGCACAAATGTTTTCAAAAAATAAATTTAATCGAATGAAAAAGTGCGTTGACGCAAAGTGAGAAAATTTTGAGAACCAATAACCGCGTTGACCATTAAAAGTATTTTTTCTTATTCATTCCTGAAACTTTTAGTGCACCTCACGAGAACAATTTGAATTTAAAATATGTGTAAATTGGGAGTACATAATAAATCTCTGCCTTCCCCTTCGGGGATACAGGCGTGAAGTTATGTTATGTTATGTTAAATTGGGAGTTTATTGAGATGTAAAGATAAGACGGGATATCGTTTTTGAATGGTTTTGGAAGAAATAATCAGTAGCTAGAACTGCAACTGGAACTGGCTTGCAGATCAACAAAGGCTTGCAGATCTAAATAATATTATACACATCGATGTTCAAGAAAAAAAAATGGATGTGTCACTAGTATTGTACTAAGTATAGTTATGCGAGAACGTTAACGTCATCGTTTAGTTCACCTTTTGTTAGGGGAGATGTTTACTATGAGGTTAACACCCTGTGGCTTTAATAGAAAGAAAGGAAGAAAATATTTAATTTGCTGTACGGACAACATATTAACTCATTATTTAGACTTATATCAACTAATTCTAATCCTAGGTCTATTGTGCGAGCCCAACTTAGGTCGCCATCTCAGCATTATACTGCACATACTATTTCGCATCTCGTTTTCAGATGTCGCCTCCTCGTGACGCCACGCACGCACGAGTTATTAAAAATAAAAAGTTTACTAAGCTCGATCCTTCACTTTACTTAGTGAAGTGAACGACTTCACTGTCCACTTCCTCATTCATTTACTTCATCGTCCACTTCAATGCCCATTTCACTGTAGACTTTACCGTCTACTTCACCGTCCACGTCATCATTCACTTCACCATGCACTACACCGTCCTCTTCCCCATTTGTTAGGTGTGATGGTAACAGTGTCGGTTTGAACGTTCTAAAACAACTCATTGTATCCATTACAAAATAATTGAAATAAGATATTAACAACACATTACTTATGAAATTATGTAGAACTTACTAACTCATTACGCAAAATGAACAGACGCAATAATTTTGGTAAAACTTATTATATTTCCTTAGAGAATAACGACTTTGTATTATTTTACATAACTTAATCAACATTATATTGTTAGGCAGACCCGTATTAATACCTACATTTATCTAATTTTAGTTGGTTTATGTTGACAGGGACGGCGGGGGCCGAATAAAATTAAAGCTTTAGGCAATTAGTTACAATGGTGCTCCTTTAATAATGGCAGTGCGAATTTTACGACATCCTCAGAAATACGAGTACCTTTGATATCCCCCCGCCGGCCAGAGGGGGTGGTTATGTCGGATTCGATTCGACTAAAACCGCACGCCGTCTCGGGTCTTCAGACGCCGGGGTGTAAGGTGGCCCATAAGGCATTTCCCTCGCATCCCGGCTGACCTAGGGCCATATCCGGTTTCGAGATAGCCCCCTCTCCCCGTCGCACCCCCGGAAAGAGGTGGCAGGGGGTTGGAGGCAGAAATCGAGTGCCTAAGAATCTTTTATTCGATTTGGACAGATTCGTGATGTAAACTTCTGTTCTAAGAACAGAGCGAGAAAATGACAATTTTTGTTTTCGGAATCTCAAGTAATTAACATTCAGTTCTATTTTACATTTTATGTGTTCATATTATTATATATACTGGTACATATTTATGCTTATGCTCACACCTGATTATTCCCAAAGGATAAGGTAGTGGTTTATTAACATAATTACGCGTGGAATTCTGTTCCAGTTACCGGCTCCCACGGGAACCTATTCCAGGGATAAAAAGTATGTATGTTATTACTTGGACTTATTTTGGACTATAATTTGTCCCTGTACCAAATTTCAGCCAGATTCGATCAGCCGTTTTTGCTTGAAAAAGTAACGAACATCTATACATCCATACTCACAAACTTACGCGTTTATGATATTAGTAGGATAGTAGGATTTAACAACCATATTTTGTATGTGTTCGTATGTATATTGGGGGCAAGCCTGTTGCCGTCAACTAGGCTCTTTTACATGGTTTCCCATATTAAATGCTGTCAATCGTCTTCCAGTTAACTGAATAAAAATCGTTCAAAGAAACAAAATGTTTAAGCAGTTTTAAAAACAGAGCAAGGTATTAAAGGTGAAGGAGGTTGCCCTAATCTCTCGAAAAGTAGCATAAAATAAAGTCCTTATTTATTGAGATGAAAATTTGTAATAAATATCGGTATTTTATTGGTATACAATTAACGTTCGCAGGATAAGTACTTATCCTGCGAACGTTAATTGAGCGAAGCTCGTCAGAGCTTTGCTCTGACTCATGTATTTCGTTTGACTATCTTCTCCTCCCAAACGACTGAACCGATTCTAATGAAATTTCACACAAGCAAAGATGTTGATGACTGATGGGAAGCACATAGGTTATGTAATTAGAGTAGGCCCTCAAAAGGATAACCCCAGGGTTACCGGCGGCTGGGGAGAACTCTCGAATATAAATATGCGATATGTTTTTGTTTTCACGTTTGATGACCGAGGGCTCAATTTCTAACCAACCGTAAAAAGTGGGTTTTTAAAAACATAACATTAGAGTATTATTCATGTGAAAAATAACAAAAGGTGAATTTGAGGATGATATTTTGAGAGGAGGGTGTGGGGAGGGATTGAACTTGAACGAATTGATGAATACATTTTCGAAGCTTCCGTTATTCAAAGTGTACCAATAAATAGCTAGCTTTTCATTTTGAACGCATTCTTCATTCAAGTACCATGGTCGTAGGACAACTGGATCCAAATCACTAACGAAGGTACTCGTCTATTGTTGGTTGGTTGGTTTTAATGAAGAGGTTTGAAGAGTCGCCTCACCGCGCTTTGATTTGTCTAGCATTTGGGACACTCAAGTGCTCTACCACAAAAAATGTTTGTAGTGTACGAGAATATGACATTCCGTTTTCTGTTCCGATTCACTGCGGATACTAGTTTGAAAGTTATTGATTAAGGAGATTTATTCCTTGTCTAGGTATTTTTATGAAGATTCCCAACTGTGTTGCTACTGCATCGCGGGTTCAATTCTAGCTCAGTGCAAATATTTATATTCATGAATTTCATATTCATGTATTACACAGCGCTATCTGTACCCAAACTAAGTATGGCTTGTGATATTGGTTCTAGAATGCCAGTTCTAGATGTAGATTTCAAAAACCACGATCACGATCTTAGAAAGACGACTTCTGTAGCGTTGTGGAGCCTTCGACTACTACGTCAATGTACCGGGGTTCGATTACTGCTCAGTGCAAGTATTTGTATTTGTATGAATATTTCTGTTTGCGTTAGTCTAGGTATTTTTATGTATAATAAGCATGTATTTGCAAAAGATCGAGAAGAGAAATGTTCACACAGGCTCAGGCAGGGCATTCCACTCCTTAGCATTACGCGTAATGAATGTATTGCTAAAACGTTTTGAATGTCGACAATTCGTGTAGTACATATGTATTGCTCTACATTACTCGTATTGTTAACATACAGAGTAACTAATTGTTAACATAACCATTACTCTATTCTTACAAGAAGTGCAATGCAGGAGAATTATATCGTCATCCATCATGTCGTCGCTTTTCATCGTTTATCTCTATCATATCTTATGAATTAGAATAGTCAAGTGAGACGATCGAGTCTCAATTTTCTCTGCCTAGGAGCCTCACAGTGGGAACTTTGCTTTATTGCGTAAAACATTCTAAGGAACATAGATAGATGTTGTTTTGACTGTTTATATTTTTAATTAAATGAAACAAAACAACCATTGATACACACACATATATATCACTAGCCAAGGCAGTCTCATGATGGGTAATCATTCTTCTGACACAATCAGACTCCTCCGTACCTCGGAGAGTAAGTTAAGCCGACGGCTTCGGAGTCCCTGTTGCCATACAAACGAATATGGCAGTCGTTATGGGTTGTTGGAGCCCTAAAAAGTTCGACAACTGTTCCACCTACAGAATTCTCTACCTCTTATAATTAATGCATAAAAAAGATCGAAACATGATCGAAAATAAAAAAAAAACAAATTAAAGTGAACTAAGACCAAAGTAAACTCTACTTCGGCTGGAAAAAAAGATATCGGAAGACTATTATTATGAGCTGAAACCGTAAGTTTAATACTCGCATTAAATTTGATAGCAGCACTCATTTATAAATCATAAACCGAAAGAATATTGATATATACATACAAGATACGCTCGAAATCATAACTTTTCCTTGCATGCCGGGTAATAAGGAAACTAAACCGATTAGACAGCCAATTCTGAACAATAATATGATACTTACAGTGATAACACAGGATATGAGGATTTCAAATAGTGAAAGCTTATTTTCAAAAATTCTGAGGAACATTACCCCAAATATATATAAACAAACAATAAAAAAATAAATAATAATAAATAAACTTACAAAATTCGGCCTCTCTCTTTATACTATTAGTATAGATTCAATTAGAGACTCAACTTTATAAATCCGCAAGTGGCCTTATATCCACGACAGGCAGTTCTTGAAACAGGTAATTAAATCAATCTAGTCCGGAATTCAATTTCCCACTTCAATTTTTTTCTTTAGGCGGTTTATTTCGGTGCTGTTACTCCAGATTTTCAAGTAGATTTACTATATATTAGGATTTAATCTTGCTCAGGAAACTGCGCCAGAGATGCTTATTCCTGTGGAAATTAACTGACTTCCATTACACATAATGATGATGACTGAGTGGCTCGTGGTTAAGTGATAACCGACTAGGTTAACACATTGCAAAGTTAAGCAACACTAGGCAAGGCAGTCTAATGATGGGAGACCATTCTTCTGACACAATAAGACTCCTCCGTACCTCGGAGAGCACGTTAAGCCGTCGGTCCCTGTTGCCATACAAACGAATATGGCAGTTGTTATGGGTTGATGGAGCCTTAAAAAGTCCAACAACTTCCATCACAGAATTTCGATATCGCCAATGAGTTGTGGAAGTCAGATGGCAGCCGCTTCACGGAAAAAATAAATTCTACGACATTCTACGCAGCTCTTTCTAGACCCAAAGTAAGTATAGTTTAACTAGCTTGTGTTATAGGTTCTAGAATGCGGATAAACCTATTTATTTACTTTTTTTCTGTAAATACATACGTATTATATATATACCAATGCAAATAGACATATTCATGCATACAAATATTTGCACTGAGCGGAATCGAACCCGCGCCCCCTGTCGTAGCAGTCGAATGCACTACCACTACGCCACAGAGGCCGTCATCACGGCATGGAAATTATCGAAGATCAGCCACTTCCTAGTTAGACTGACAAGTCGACCCCAACTAAGTTGGGAAAAGACTGAAGGATAATGATGATGGTGATCACTGAAGAGAACTTACATAACGTCGCGTCTGTTATCCCAGAAGCGATAGCAATACCGCGTTCTGTTAGTTTTTTTTTAAGTCTCGCAGATACTTATAATAATAATAATACAATGTTACAACATACAACAACAATAAAACAAAAAACAGTAATACATACAATAACAAGCTAGTGTGATAATGTCCGCATTAGTTTAGAACTTTTTCGGAGTCACAAACGCCACCTCGAGCCCAGACTGTGGTGACAAAGTTTCATAACAAACAGTATTGTAGTATAAAATGGGAAAAGAGCACTTAATTACATACATACACTCACGCCTTTTTCCCTCCGGGGTAGGTAGATACAACAGCCCACTATCTGCTCCTATCCTTGTACACTTCACGAGCTTCATCTACGGTCATTAAACTTATCATGCAAGCCCACCCGCCTCACTACCAATTAATTGCTAGAATGAAAACTGATATATATTTAATGAACTTTTAAACTTTCGCGTTCCATGATATATACATACTATTAAGAAAGAACCGGGAATTGATAATTTAAGAACTCCGCTCGAAGGCATTGTAAAAGATCTTTTTTTAGATCGCTACGTGAGCACAACTGTCCTCTATGTCCACGCGGTGTTTGCGCGGCACTGGTGATTTAGTTTTTTTTTAATATGCGCTATTTAGAAAGTTCATCTCAAGTGTGTTGCGATTTTCACAATGGATGAAAACGAAAGACGACGATGCAGTGCATCCTTCTTAAATTTTACATCGCAAATTTTTGTGTTAAAGCACTAAAAGTGATAAATAAACCCTATGTTGAATCGATTTCATCTAAAACACTTGCCTATGTGTGGTCCAGCATATTTAAAAACGAACGAGATTTTGCGGAACATTTGCCTCACTCTAGTCAGTTATCATCATCTTCAACTGAGACTGAGGTAGATTCGCTTACCGCGATGCAGATGCGATTTCATGAACTCGGAATTTCTGTCAGAAGGTAAGACAGTAAATAAATAATATTATCTGAGCATTAAACTGCGTTTAAGAGAGCTAGTTCTTTGAAAAAGGCCAGAATTGTGAAAAGAAAAAACATGAATCTTGCACCGCGAAAACTCACCATCTCGAAAGGCCATCATTGTGCACGAATTTCTGGTCAAAAGTTCTACCAATCCTATCGAACTGTCACTATATTTCTCTGATATGGCTCCGGCTTCTTTATTTTTCCGAAACCAAAATTACTACTTCGAGGCACTCATTTTCAGTCGATAGATATCATCAAGAAATTCGCGGCGAGTAATGAAGGCGGTTTCAAAAAATACGTTTAAGAATGGTTGAACAGAACAGGCCTCTTTTAAAGGTGATACTAAAATTTGAATGAATAATACAGATTTTAAGTTTTATTGACTTATGCCCGGTACTTTTTTGACAGGGTAGTACAATAATGTTAACGGGAATTAACGCGATCGTGGTATAAGTATTTTCATACCTTTGGATTGTTGATACCTATACCATGATCGCATTAATACCCGTTAATTGTATATTAGACGAACTGTTGCGAAAAACCCTCCATAGTAATCCAACTTCGGTTTGATTGCGTTCAGGGGTCAGCAAGTGCATAGCCGGGCAGGGGGATTGTGGTCACAGCACTAGTGGGACCGGTGGCTGTCACGCGGTGCTGCGACGACAATCCTCTTTTGATGAGGCCGTCAAGCTGAGTGCCACCATTGCCAACATGGTACATGTGTGTAATGGTGACCCTCTTTCCTGAGACTTTACCTTCAGCTTACCATCAGGCGAGGTGAAGTCAAATTGACGTGTCCAAATATACATAAAAAAAAAAAAACTTCGGACAAGACTTTCAGCTTTTTCTCAGAATTCGTCTGAACTCGTTAGTAAATTATATTTGAACCTAAGACAAATTCTAATCATTCCGCTTGCATTTTGCACGAGCTACGACGACAGCAGAAGATTGTTCGTACAGTACAGTGAATAGATATATTTTCATAAGAAGATAAACAAAGAGTGATACAGGCCTGTACCTGACAGTTCGCAGTATTTGAGACATGTTGTGGGACGATAATGACCAATAGCTAATTTTATAACGTTTGTTATTAAAAACGTCGTTAGAAATATTCGAAACCAGCTGTTGCCCGCGGCTTCGCTCGCGTGGAATTCTGATTCCGTTCCTACAACCCATTGGAACCTACTCTCGGAATAAACACTAGACAGCTATTCTAGACTACATACTATCCCTGTACCAAATTTCAGCCAGATCCGTACAGATGTTTGAGCGTGATTGATAAACAAGCATCTAAATACCAAACATCCGAACATCTTTACGCATGTGTGTACCTATACATTTACAATATGAGTCGGATTCATATTGGGGTGAGAAAGTTTTCGCCCTTTTACCTTCACGAATATTTACATATTCGTTATTACATTTTTTACTCACAAACATTCAATCACAGACACACACACTCCCACTCGCCATATATTATGTACTAAATATCCTCACTTACACACATACTCACCCTCTCACACACCCACACACACACACAAACACTTGCAAGTTGTATTATCAACGACCATTTTAAAGTGAATGCGTATCCTTGTTTTGCTCACCATTACCTATGCTCAAGATTCTATTATATGACGGTATTGACGGCCTCTGTGGCGTAGTCGTAGTGCATTCGACTGCTACGACTGCGGGCGCGGGTTCAATTCCTGCTCAGTGCAAATATTTGTATGCATGAATATATCTATTTGCATTGATCTGGGTGTTTCTATGTATAATATGTACTCATAACACAAGCTAGTTAAACTATGCTTACTTTGGGTCTAGAAAGCGATATGTAGAATGTCATAGAATATTTATATTTATTTATTTATATTTATTCTGTATATTTCGTTGTTATGGTGCATTAGTGGATGGGGACCTGGTGATCTGTAGCACAGGTTTTCTTTTAAACTTATATCAGACGCCAGCTCCTCACAAAAGAAAAGAGTACTACAAAGCAGGAGCATGTATTTAGCTTTTAATACTATAGTTTATTTAAAGTGGATATCTGTACTGTTTGTTTTTGTGTTCTTTTTAGTGAGGAGAAATAAATAAATAAATAATAAATAAATAAATAATAAATAAATAAATATTTTGTATTAATATCATTATATTAATTCAAAATATTTATTTATTTATGATGTGTTACATTTAACACCACGCCACATGACACGTCCACCCAATTTTAAGCCAATGCCAAGTAACGACAGTTCAGCGCCGGAACTGTGCCGGAACTGTCGGCCAAGCTCGCCTCAATCGTACATGACGTCACATCCAGCAGTAAAATCAGATTCAATAAATGGCTCTATGAGTTTGTTATTATGGGTCAAATCTTGGAAGCCCACTTACAATCACTTCCACACTCACTTTGGTATATTTGCGTATCTTCGGTGACAATCCAATAATATGGTACCATGAAGCTGGTCTGATGATGGAGTCGGAAGGTGTCTATAGGAACTCCTGAACTAAACAAGATAAACCAGACAAGTTCGGGCTCTCGGATTCGGATTTAATAAACAGTCTTCATTATTTGACGTCTGCGTTCATGTTATTATTGCCGTTCTGTTTCAATACCTAAAAAGGGTTGTGTTATCCCGGCGAAGTAGAATGAAAGGGTGACTCTATCATTGCCCGTGTGTGTCGACGGGCAATTCGACGAAGGGCTGTTCTTCATCAAGAAAAAGTTCAAATACCATTACAATCCTGCTTTCTTGCTTCAGTGATAACGTACCTAATTAAAGCCATTGCAAGTACTTGTACCATTTATTGGACCCAAAAAAAAAAAAAAAATATCTAAATAATTAAAGTATATATGTAAGACGCGTGCAGGAATCATGAAAAAGTTAAACTGTAGTATTTTCCTCTTCAATTAAAACTTTGAAACGAAAAATGAATTGTTAATAAGTATTTAGCCAATAAGACATTTTCGTAAAACTATTAATTCTAAGACTTAGTGGAGAAGTTTTAATTCCACTGGCTTCTTTTCTACTGGCAATTTTTAAAAACGTCGTCCTAATTAATCCGGCTATACACGGCTAGGATTTAAGAACATTCCAGTTTACCTCTTTGAAATATTTTGATATTGAACTATTTATCATCTATACAAATAAATAAAATTAAAGTGTCTGTTTGTAATATTAAAATAATAGATTTTAATGATTCATTTAATTTTATTTACTTATATAGATTTTTGAAAATAAAATACTTACGTCTTAATTTTCGCGCCCTCGCTTATGACAGCTGAACAAACTTAAAGTCTCTATTTTTAAATAAATAAATAATTCTATTCATTTCTATTCTAATTCCAGTGACCTGCCTAATATTTTGAATACTAAAATGTTTAATTCTGGCCTTTCTCAATCAATTTTATTCGCAGTTATTCGTAGCGGAGGTTGTCATCCTTAGAACGGCCTATTCTGACCTACATTGCTTGTGTAGTGCATTTGGCTTCAAAATAAATCGTAAATGTTGTATTCTGTATTTCTTAACTCAGTGACCTATATTCATGTGGTACAAGTCTAGTAGTAGGTAAACATACTTGCAGAAGTTTTTGGTTTTGTTACAGTATATTGTTACGTGCGCGGGGTACAATTAAATGCCGTTTATGCAACGAAGAGGTTCATTCGCTCACCACAAACTAGACAACTAAATAACTAGCACACACAGTACTCTTCAACAGTTCAAGTCGGTCAGCAGTTCACAGTAGTACCGTCAGTTGTTGCTTAGGTCGCCGGTTTAATGCTCTTGAATCGCTTCAGTATGATGTGTTTACTTCCGCTTCTGAAAATAAACTGACTGCATGTCGATATCCGGGCGCCTTTTATAGCTCTTAATTAGGAGGGTAATATGTTCCAGAATCATCTAGAGATAAGGCACGTTAGGTATCTAAGTAGAGCGTTCGATAAAGGTACTTACACAGTAGTAGATACAGAGGCGCCGACATTCAAGGTGAATAACCTTGTATTCAAGATTTGTAGGTAAAGTAGGTATAGGTATTCGAAGTAGTTGTGTTTTTGTGTTGGCATTTCTAGATTTTTCTACACTTATCGGTAGAGTACTTCAACACTAACAATGCGTTTTAATTTTCAGAACATTCGATCAGTAGTTTTCGAGATACCGACGTTCATTGTAAAACTATGGTTTTGTACCACTCTATTTTATTGTTAGATGTCACTACGTCGGTAATACTCGCAATGTCAATATACTACCCCCTACCGACTCCTTTGTCTTCGGGGACTATTAGTTTCCTACCTTTGGTCGATAACACATTACTTGCGGCCGCCCGTGAAGAAATTAATTTCACACAACTTCCTAGTAGCTTACTTGTTGTCCGCTCTGAGTCTAATGGGAATTTTATATCGTTATTATTTTATAAATGATATGAGTTTGTAAATATTTTTATGTCTACAGAATTTTATCGATCTAGGTGGTTGTAAAGATTGTACCGATTATAAAGATAGGCTTTTGTTTCGTGTTCTGGGGTCCCACCAGGTTCTTTGGGGTCAATCTCACCTGTAACCTGGTACACCTGGTGATTGACGGACGATGCTCTGGCGCAGGCCTGTTGGGGTTAGGGGGTGAAAAGGCATTCGCTCACGTAAAAGACAAAATAAACAAATAGGAATAGCAAAGAGGACAGGAAGAGGTGCAAGCTTTGGATGCAACCGGTATGAATAATGATGATGATTAGCATAATGCTAAGTATATTAGTTTTTAATATAAATAAAAAAATATTCTAGAACCTTCTACACAGCACTATCTAGACCGTAAAGTAAGCATATAGTAATTAGCTTGTGTTATGGGTTCTAGACTGCGGATAAACATACTTAATTACATTTGAATGTTTGTTACTCAATGACGCTTTAATGGATCTGGCTGAAATTTGGTACATGGATAGATTATAGTCTGGATTAACATATAGGCTTTTATTTATTGGAATAGGTTCCCATGGGAAGCGTAAACGGGAACAGAATTCCAGGTGGACGAAACCGCGGGCCACAGCTAGTGTAAAAATAAGTGATTCAATGTATAATACAGTCCATTACTAAGCTACAGGTATAAAAAATTTGATCGATGCGGCCATTTCCCGCGCTCTCCATGTGAACGCGCAACGTTCTTGCTGGGCTCCCTTGTGGAAAAATTGCTTGACCCTTTATTGCGAGTCGTTTATAATACGACCTCATGACTGAAAGCTTATGTTAAAAATAAACTGCTTATTCTCAGAACATAATTCTTTCGGGTCAGGTCGCGTAACACAAGTAGGTACACTTATAATTAACACGCAAATCCCTGGTCCGCACGGTTTATAAGCAGTTTGATTGTAATCTAATATTAGTTATTATTTTCCATAGTTTGTTGTTTATTACTGTTTGGAACTTAGTCAGGCACGTTTGGCTATGTTTACTATGTTCCAACCACGGAATATAAAAAAATATTTTGTTTGTAACTAATTAAGGTCTTTAGTATTTATTAGTCTCTATTTATGTGCTATAACATAAATGGAAAGGAAAGTACTATAACATAATAATATTCTAGAACAATCTACGCAATACTTTCTTAACCCAAAGCTTAACTAGCTTGTAAAATAAACTCTATAATGCAGAAAAACATATTTAGATAATGTTTTTTGTTAACATAAGTAGATATTATATGTAGGTACATTGAAACAACCAGAATATTGCAAATATACCTATTCATAAAATATTTGCACTGAGCGGGAAACGAACCCGTCACGAATTAGAACGTTAGCGTTTAGCTGTTCGTGCGCAAATACCTTCGGATACCCTCCCCGCCCGCCAGCGGGGGCGGTTTTGTGGGCTTGAACCGACTAAAACCAGCCGACTAGATAGTGTGCATCTCGGGTCTTCAGACGCCGAGGTGTAAGGTTGCCCATAAAGCATATCCCTCGCACCCCGACTGTCTACAAACGTACTTTTTTTTTTTTTTTATCGTGCGGAAATCCCTTCGGATACCCCCCCGCCGGCCAGCGGGGGCGGTTATGTCGGGCTTGCACCGACCAAAACCGCACGCCGTCTCGGGTCTTCAGACGCCGGGGTGTAAGGTTACCCATAGAGCATATCCCTCGCACCCCGGCTGACCCTGGGCCATCTCACCACTAACATCATCGCTCATCCTGTCTCCTCTAAAAGCAGAGGAGTACGGAGAGTGATGTGTTCCCACCACGTTGGGTATTGGCTCCTATGAAGGGGTGAAGGGGAAGCCATTGACCGCCGCTCCGATTCCGTTCCCCCCGGACTGCAACGGGATCGGAATCGGAGCGACACTCGAGGAGGTTACCCAACACACACCCCCTGTCTACAAACGTACCTATATATCATACTTATTGGGTAGGTGGTTAAACGTTAGATTACAGCATAGCAGTAGCCCCCTTCGGTTCCTGTTCAGTCCAAATATTTGTATGCGCCATGTGACAAAGGGTTCATATAACACGATTTGCCACAGTTCCCCTTTTAAATACTTGACCAGTACAATATATAATACTGTAGTTTACAGCTAATAAAGAGGACGGAGGTATAACGGATTTCCTTTTTAAAATCTACTAGGGCGGAAATCACACAGTGATTGGTAGCAATTCTGTTGTTCAAAAACTCTCTAAACTAAACTAAAAATCACTAAAATTAAGTTTAGTGATGTCAAACGACGTTTTGTATTCTGAAAACGTATGACTAAACTATTATTAGTTTGACACAACCAAAATTAGCTTAGTTACTCAACTTAGTCCAAATTTGCTTATTTGGTATTCTGTTGTACGTCCTAAACGTCTAAAATTAGAAACGTCACACTAAAATTAGACGCCATCTAAAATACTGCCGACCAGTTATAGTGATAATTGTAATTTCGTTAAAATTTTGTGGCAAATAACATTTTTATGATGAATAACATAACATAACTTCACGCCTATATCCCCGAAGGGGTAGGCACAGGTGTATTACACACCCACGATTCGCCAGTTATGTTAAGGTCCCAATGTAATAGGGGGCGAGCCTATTGCCATCTACCGGGCACATTATTAAGCGAGTGATAATTAACATTTATTAATGCACACATAACTACGAAAAGACAGAGGTGAATGCCCGGGGCGACTGGGGATCGAACTCGAGACCTCGTCTCAGCAGTCCGTTACGTACGCCACTGGGCTATCGCCGCAATGATGAATAACGATTTCGTGATTTTGGCTTTGGCCAGTCAAAGTCAAAGTCAAAAATCATTTATTCTGTATAGACGTCAAAAAAAATTAATCTAATGTTTGGCCGGTTCGAAACGCGGCCCTGTCCTGAGAAGACTCCGGCAAAAAACTCAGCGGGCTGTTTTTTTTTTGTCTATTTACAAACATGTTTACTTAACCAAATTACAATATTTCATTTGAGTAGCATAGAGAGAGAGCAAACAGTTCATATCCAAGCTTGTTTGTCATCTAAATAGTCTTGCATTTTATAATAGCCTTTTTGGCAGAGTTTACTTTTACTTTGTCTGTTGAATTTATGAAGAGGAAGATTCTTCATTTCACTAGGAAGCTTGTTGTAGAAGCGTATACAGTTACCCTGAAAGGAATTACTAATCTTGTGGAGTCGACTATTACAAACCACAAGATTGTTTTTATGTCTAGTATTTACGTTATGTATATCACAAAGCCTTAAAAAATTGGAAATGTTTGTTCTAACATACAAGAGATTTTCAAAAATATATTGCGACACTACAGAGACTCTTGGGCCCAACTTATAAATTGCCCGCACAGCCCGCTTTTGCAATACAAAGATTGTATTTAAATCTGCGGCATTACCCCAAAGGAGAATGCCGTAGCTCATAATACTATGGAAATAACTGAAATAAACTATTCTAGCGGTATCTATGTCTGTTAGAGTCCTAATCTTTTTCACAGACAAATGCGGGCAGAATTAATTGAAAGAAATTTTAATTAAAAACATATAATTCGTTTTAAATAAAGTTATTTTTTATACATATAATCACCAAAAATCACAATCAACAATCACAATCACAATCACATCAACACTATGTCGAATAGTTTCTTGTAAGGTGCTATTGCTTTCATGCAGGGCATTCACTAAGTTTTCATAGGCAGGAGGTCGTGAAGGCCTAGGCAAGATGCGGCGTCTCGGCACAATCCGATGGCGAATGGGGCCAGCTTCTGCCGAGACACCAGATTGAGGCAGTTGTGTACCTCCTGAGGAGATTGTACAGAGGGCAGCAATAGAGATACAGGTGGCGAGCTGCTCAATGTAATTCACTAAAATAAATGTTAAATTGTTCATGTATTTCAAATCAAGCAATTATTTCCTTGCCAAATTTTTAACTGATCCGATATGTCAATTGTGTCATATCACGTCAAATTGACTTGCACATATTCCAGCCAGAGGATAACAAAGAGGTTTACACCGGTGTAACGTTGTGGATTCTTTATAAATCTAATTAAAACAATATCCGTAAATTAATCGATATTTTAGTATGTTTCGATAGTTATTACTAAATACATATTCTATATCTATGGTTGTGCGAGCGAGATTGGACAGCACTAGCCCAGTCATCAACTGACGGCTCTTATATCGTCCCTTTCCTTGGAACCTTCGCCAAGGAAGGTCGCTTTGACCCCGTGGCCAACTGCTGTCGGCTCCGGGTAAGTTTTGAGATCAACATTTCCTACTTCTTTCTACAGGTGAAGACTTTCCAGCGGTGCAGCTTATTGCCTGCTAAAATGCATGGCTTATTATATTTTATTTTATACTGTGTGCTATTTCAGCCTACCTATTTAGTGCCACGAGGCCGATGACCCCTACGGTCAGAGGTCGCGGCACCAGCTTATGCTGCCTATTTATATTTCTTTTATTATAGCTTCTAGCTACGCTGCAGTGCCGCTGGGAGATTCTCTTCACCTGCTATTTAAGCGGGTCACTTGGACGTAATTACCTAGTGACAAACTGACCCGCACCTTTCCTATTTCCAGGGTCTTCGCACCGGGCTTCGCACCATCATAGCGGTAGCGAGGCACACCAGCGGAGACCCTGGCACGCCGGCAACACCACCAGCCACGTGTCCATTAGCTAAGTGCATTCTACCATCTTGCACAACGGACCGAACAACGCCACGGCAGAATATTTATTATGAATCCATCCCCTGAGGTTCATTTACTCAAATACCAGATATAAATTTATGTAACATTCTATTCACGATTATAATCTCATACTATACATTGTAATCAACCTTTTATTTAACTCTGCTCGCCCTAGCCGGTAGTAGTCTCAATTACATCCATCACTTAATTAATTTTCACAGTGCATAAGTCACACCTTAAACCTTATATAATCTTCATATAAAAACCCCTATAAAAATATTAATCGTTACATTGGCGCCCAACGTGGGGCAAGTCCAAAAAAATATTATTCTATGCCATTATTATTATTTTGCCGTTACATTCATATAAAAACCCCTTTAAAAATTATTAACCGTTACATTGGCGCCTTCAAAGGTATTATTCTGCCGTAGGTATTGTGTGTTTGGTCCGTAAGTACTTTATTTCTTCTTATTTTCCTCTTTATTTTACCAGTGTGGTGATTTTTTTCACCAATTTTATTGTTATTTTTCATTTTAACTAAATGAAGGTAGTTGAAAATAATTTTTAATTTCAATTTTTTCATAATTAACTGAATAATGCATACTTTTTCCATTATATTAGTGAAATTACTCATTTATTTAACTAATTACTTGTGTTAAATATAACAACAAGGCTAATTAACATTACTTTTTACAAATATTTTGCATTTTTAACATCTAGACTGGTTTAATACCTCTTATGGTCATTTTAACTGCATATTATACTGTTATACCACTGGTAAAATAAGGATCTATTCACTTTTGTTTCTTGGACTTGTTGATCTCAACCGTTATCTACTTACTTTTTATTCTATTTTTGTATACCTAGTACACAGTCAGTGAATTTATTATATTTTTATACTTGCTTACCTTTTAATTGCATTATAATAACATATATTAAGTTATTATATCAACCTATTGCTGGTTGAAATTTATCTTTATTTTGATATATTAATACTATTTTGTTGCATTATACACAAATAGTTTATTACTCACTGACAGGTTACATATATACCACTTGATTTTACTAGTAGTTACCTTATATTGAAGTAAATTACTTACTAAATTTATGTCAATCTCGCTCATCGCACCATAGCTTTTATATTTTACTTAACTTTGGGTTCATTTACCTTTTAAATTTAATACTTACTCAACTGTTTTGTAGTCAGTGTTGCTTGTTATCGGATTTCTGTATCCAAATTAGCTTTTGTATTTGAAGAAAAAAATGAAAACAATTCTTTGAAAAAAAATACAAAGAATAAAAGATCTCCATACAACTAATAAAATCTTTGAAAAGAACAACAAAGATAATAAATACTTAAATTGTAGACCTCGTCTTGTTCTGCATATGGGATGTTGTGTCAGGTATAGTTTAGTCTTTAAAATCATTACCGCTTATATAAATTTGACCGTTCAAAGTCAACAATGCATTAGCCATTTTCCCCGAGTCCTTTTAAAATGACTTGTGCAATAATGGAGCTTTTCATAACTTAATATAGGTAAAATAATCAATATATTTCATATAAAACATTTTTAATCAAACATAAAACAATACTAGGATCTAACCTAACCTAATAAATTTATTAATTAAACAGCAACCAATGTAAATGACGCCAATGTAACGATTAATATTTTTGTTGAAGGATTTTAAATGGAGTTTATCAATGAAGTTAAGGTGACTATATGCACTGTGAAAATTAATTAAGTAATGAATGTAATTGAGACTACTACCGGCTAGGGCGAGAGTTAAATAAAAGGTTGATTACAATGTATAGTATGAGATTATAATCGTGAATAGAATGTTACATAAATTTATATCTGGTATTTGAGTAAATGAACCTCAGGGGATGGATTCATAATAAATATTCTGCCGTGGCGTTGTTCGGTCCGTTGTGCAAGATGTTAGTATGCACTTAGCTAGTGGACACGTGGCTGGTGGTGATGCCGGCGTGCCAGGGTCTCCGCTGGTGTGCCTCGCTACCGCCATTATGGTGCGAAGCCCGGTGCGAAGACCCTGGAATTAGAAAAAGTGCGGGTCAGTTTGTCACTAGGTAATTACGTCCAAGTGACCCGCTAAAATAGCAGGTGAAGAGAATCTCCCAGCGGCAATGCAGCGTAGCTAGAAGCTATAATAAAAAGAATATGAATAGGCAGCACAAGCTGGTGCCGCGACCTCCGACCGTAGGGGTCATCGGCCTCGTGGCACTAAATAGGTAGGCTGAAATAGCACACAGTATAAAATAAAATATAATAAGCCATGCATTTTAGCAGGCAATAAGCTGCACCGCTGGAAAGTCTTCACCTGTAGAAAGAAGTAGGAAATGTTGATCTCAAAACTTACCCGGAGCCGACAGCAGTTGGCCACGGGGTCAAAGTGACTTTCCCCGGCGAAGGTTACCAAGGAAAGGAACGATATAAGAGCCGTCAGTTGATGACTGGGCTAGTGCTGTCCAATCTCGCTTGCACAACCATAGATAATTAGTAATATATTATAGAAACATACTAAAATATCGATTAATTTACGGATATAGTTTTAATTAGATTTATAAAGAATCCACAACGTTACAATACCCCCTCAATTAGTTCAGGGTTTTTGTTACCCAAAAACCCGATACTGGACTGCTCAATACAATGCTCGACTTACGCTTACACATACATACTTTCTTACATACCTCCTCTATCATTTTCATCCATACTTTGCGGTTACCACTTAAATAATGTAGCACACGCTTCCTTCCGAAGAGAATTTCCAGGATAATAGGCGCTGGAGACTCAGACGTAAATCTAACAAGATGTTAAACATTGAATGTCACACAACAATTTCAATGGGAAGAAAAAGAGCAATAAATACCACTATATATTTTCGACTTTAAAAGAGAAAGTGTTATGTTTTTAGTATAGGGCTTCTTTTAGATGTATACATTACCGCATCTGCAATGAGGCTTATTTAACGAGTTTGCAAACCGCTCGGAAGAAGACATAACAAAGATATGCAATAAGGCTTGTTTTTGGAACTGAGTTTGCACGACCGCTCAGCATAATAATGGTGTAAAACCATAAGAATCAATACCCAGATACTGGTTGAATATCCCAGCTCCAAGAAAAGGTATCCGTTGGTTTAAAACGCCAACGGACCCACAAATGGTATAAAACCATAAAAACTCCTGGTGACTGGTTGAATATCCCAGCACCAAGGTAAGGTATCCGTTGGTTTAAAACGCCAACGGACCCAAAAACAACATCAGTTGGTTTAACCGTTACATTGGCGCCTTACAAGGTATTATTCTGCCGTAGGTATTGTGTGTTTGGTCCGTAAGTACTTTATTTCTTCTTATTTTCCTCTTTATTTTACCAGTGCGGTGATTTTTTTCACCAATTTTATTGTTATTTTTCATTTTAACTAAATGAAGGTAGTTGAAAATAATTTTTAATTTCAATTTTTTTATAATTAACTGAATAATGCATACATTTCCATTATTTTAGTGAAATTACTCATTCATTTAACTAATCACCTGTGTTAAACATAACAACAAGGTTAATTAACATTACTTATTCAATTATTTTGCATTTAACATCTAGACTGGTTTAATACCTTTTATGGTCATTTTAACTGTATACTGTTATACCACTGGTAAAATAAGGATCTATTCACTTTTGTTTCTTGGACTTGTTGATCTCAACCATATCTACTTACTTTTTTATTCCATTTTTGTATACCCCGTCAGTGAATTTATTATACTTTTTATACTTGCTTACCTTTTATGTGCAATATAATAAGATATATTAAGTTATTATATCAACCTATTGCTGGTTGAAATTTTTCTTTATTTTGATATACTTATTAAAACTATTTTGATGTATTATACACAAATAGTTAATTACCCACTGACAGGTTACATATATACTACTTGATTTTACTAGTAGGTACCTTATATTGAACTAAATTACTTAATTTTTATGTCAATCTCGCTCATCGCACCATAGCTTTTATATTTACTTAACTTTGGGTTAATTTACCTTTTAAATTTAATACTTACTCAACTGTTTTGTAGTCAGTGTTGCTTGTTGTCGGATTTCTGTATCCAAATTAGCTTATGTAATTGAAAAAAAAAATGATGAAAACATAATTCTTTGAAAAGAAATACAAAGAATAAAAGATCTCTATAAAACTAATAAAATCTTTGAAAAGAACAACAAAGATAATAAATACTTAAATTGTAGACCTCGTCTTGTTCTGCATATGGGATTGTTGTGTCAGGTATAGTTTAGTCTTTAACATCATTACCGCTTATATAAATTTGACCGTTCAAAGTCACCAATGCATTAGCCATTTCCCCCGAGTCCTTTTAAAATGACTTGTGTAATAATGGAGCTTTTCATAACTTAATATAGGTAAAATAATCAATATATTTCATATTAAACATTTTTAATCAAACATAATACAATACAAGAACCTAACCTAAACTAATAAATTTATTAATTAAATAGCAACCTAATTTCTTAACTATGAACAACACTTGTTTTGTTCTAATAATCACTATGGTTGTAAATATATGTAAATATTCAATAAACTTTCCTTTGCACTTAAACACTCTTATACACTATTGTGGCAAACAAGTATATACCTACACATACTTGTAACTAAAACTTGTATTTTATAATAACACTGTTATTGCACTGTGGTAATACACTACCTTTATCTCGATACTACAATGGTCGTAATGATATTTGTACCTAAAAAGGGTCACCAATAAAATTTTAATTTCATGTACCTACCAACTTGTTCACATATTACGAAAACTTTTATAATTTAAATAACTCATGTATCCTGTTTGTAGACACGGTCTACAGGTCAATTATGTCTTCTTACTAAATAATGTAATACTTTTCAATTGTTATTACATCTTCGGTTCGTATATTTGAACAAAAGTTTGTTTTGAAATTGTTTGAAACTTAGTTGTCAAACGTCATATGGTTTTGACAATCAAAAAGGTTGCCAGTATACTAAAATATAAAATTACTACTAGTTATTGTTTAAAAAATTGTCTTGTTTTTTTAAAAAACAAAATAAAATTATTCTTTGATGAATACCAACTTTTGGACTTTTGTACTGAATATTGTAAATATTAATATCTTATAACCTATTGGTTAATGTTCTATCATGTTGTAATACTTTTCTTAGGATGACTGTTCCCTTTTGTGTTTCTGTTGTTTTGAACAAAACATTCAAATTTATTCACTAGTGAATAAATAATAATAATTAATTTGGACTTGCCCCAAAATAATTTATTATATAATTATATATTTCAACTTATTAGTTTTCAACTTCGTAATTATTTTGCCTGTTGCAATTTTTTGTATGATCCGTTGGATCAACCCTAAAATGCCTTCATGGTCACTTTGAACTTGAAAATTTTTTTTTACTTTTTGCCACAAAATATAAATACAAACATATACGACTACAAAACATTAGAGAAACTACTTACCTTGTTGAACCATGGGTTCTTAATTTTTTTTAATTTTGAAAATTTTTTTTGAACACTAGTTGTTCAAATTGCAACTGATGTTTGCATACATACTCACTGATGTGAGTCAAATAATAAACTATTTTACTTTAATAACACTTTTAATAATAAATTGACTTGGTCATAACTTTAAAAGTTGTTCATTATATATTTTTGACAAATTAATTGTCTTTATTGTTTGAAATCATATTACCCTACCACTACTATATATTTTCCTCTTCTTTTCTCCTCTCTTTGAGATGGAACTTTGAACTTCATGTTCGTTTTCTTTTATTATTAGGCTTTGCCTAGTAAAGGTTGTTGTGGGTCGGTTGGCGTTTTAAACCAACTGATGTTGTTTTTGGGTCCGTTGGCGTTTTAAACCAACGGATACCTTACCTTGGTGCTGGTATATTCAACCAGTCACCAGGAGTTTTTATGGTTTTATACCATTTGTGGGTCCGTTGGCGTTTTAAACCAACGGATACTTTTTCTTGGAGCTGGGATATTCAACCAGTATCTGGGTATTGTTTTTTATGGTTTTATACCACTATTATGATGAGCGGTCGTGCAAACTCAGTTCCAAAAACAAGCCTTATTGCATATCTCTGTTGTCTTCTTCCGAGCGGTTTGCAAACTCGTGAAATAAGCCTCATTGCAGATGCGGTAATGTATACATCTAAAAGAAGCCCTATACTAAAAACAACACTTTATCTTTTATAGTCGAAAATATATAGTGGTATTTATTGCTCTTTTTCTTCCCATTGAAATTGCTGTCTGTGACATTTCAATGTTTACCATCTTGCTAGATTTACGTCTGAGTCTCCAGCGCCTATTATCCTGGAAACTCTCTTCGGAAGGAAGCGTGTGCTACATTATTTAAGTGGTAACCGCAAAGTATGGATGAAAATGATAGAGGAGGTATGTAAGAAAGTATGTATGTGTAAGCGTAAGTCAAGCATTGTATTGAGCAGTCCAGTATCGGGTTTTTGGGTAACAAAAACCCTGAACTAATTGAGGGGGTATTGTAACGTTGTGGATTCTTTATAAATCTAATTAAAACAATATCCGTAAATTAATCGATATTTTAGTATGTTTCGATAGTTATTACTAAATATCTATGGTTGTGCGAGCGAGATTGGACAGCACTAGCCCAGTCATCAACTGACGGCTCTTATATCGTGCCTTTCCTTGGTAACCTTCGCCGGGGAAAGTCGCTTTGACCCCGTGGCCAACTGCTGTCGGCTCCGGGGTCTTCGCACCGGGCTTCGCACCATAATGGCGGTAGCGAGGCACACCAGCGGAGACCCTGGCACGCCGGCATCACCACCAGCCACGTGTCCACTGGCTAAGTGCATACTACCATCTTGCACAACGGACCGAACAACGCCACGGCAGAATATTTATTAAGAATCTATTCCCTGAGGTTCATTTACTCAATTACCTTATATAAATTTATGTAACATTCTATTACCGATTATAATCTCACTATACATTGTAATCAACCTTTTATTTAACTCTGCTCGCCCTAGCCGGTAGTAGTCTCAATTACATCCATCACTTAATTAATTTTCACAGTGCATAAGTCACACCTTAAACTTTACGTAAACTCATCAAAAAACTTCCACAAAAACTTATAACCGTTACATGCCAACTCCATTTAAAACCTACTACAAATTTATTAATCGTTACATTGGCGCCTTCAAGGTATTATTCTGCCGTAGGTATTGTGTGTTTGGTCCGTAAGTACTTTATTTCTTATTTTCCTCTTTATTTTACCAGTGTGGTGATTTTTTTCACCAATTTTATTGTTATTTTTCATTTTTAACTAAATGAAGGTAGTTGAAAATAATTATTAGTTTCATTTTTTTTATATTCAACTAAATAATGCATACTCATTTCCATTATATTAGTGAAATTACTCATTCATTTAACTAATCACCTGTGTTAAACATAACAACAAGGTTAATTAACATTACTTATTCAATTATTTTGCATTTAACATCTAGACTGGTTTAATACCTTTTATGGTCATTTTAATTGTATACTGTTATACCACTGGTAAAATAAGGATCTATTCACTTTTGTTTCTTGGACTTGTTGATCTCAACCGTTATCTACTTACTTTTTAATTCCATGTTTGTATAGGTGTCTGTCGCACACCCAGTCAGTGAATTTATACTTTTTATACTTGCTTACCTTTTATATGCATTATAATAACATATATTAAGTTATTATATCAACCTATTGCTGGTTGAAATTTATCTTTATTTTGATATATTAATACTATTTTGTTGTATTATACACAAATAGGTTATTACTCACTGACAGGTTACATATATACTTCTTGATTTTACTAGTACCTTATATTGAAGTAAATTACTTACTTAATTTATTTGTCAATCTCGCTCATCGCACCATAGCTTTTATTTTTACTTAACTTTGGGTTACCTTTTAAATTTAATACTTACTCAACTGTTTTGTAGTCAGTGTTGCTTGTTATCGGATTTCTGTATCCAAATTAGCTTTTGTATTTGAAAAAAAAATGAAAACAATTCTTTGAAAAAAAATACAAAGAATAAAAGATCTCCATACAACTAATAAAATCTTTGAAAAGAACAACAAAGATAATAAATACTTAAATTTGTAGACTTCGTCTTGTTCTGCATATTGTTGGATTGTTTTGTCTGGTATAGTTTAAAGTCAATAACATCATTACCAATTATATAAATTGACCGTTCAAAGTCAGCAATGCATTAGCCATTTCCCCCGAGTCCTTTTAAAATGACTTGTGTAATAATGGAGCTTTTCATAACTAAATATAGGAAAAATAATCAATATAATTCATATGAAACATTTTAATCAATCATAAAACAATACAAGGACCTAACCTAACCTAATAAATTTATTAATTAAATAGCAACCTAACTTCTTAACTATGAACAACACTTGTTTTGTTCTAATAATCACTATTGTTGTAAATATTCAACAAACTTTGCTTTGCACTTAAACAATATTATACACTATTGTGGCAAACAAGTATATACCTACACATACTTGTAACTAAAACTTGTATTTTATAATAACACTGTTATTGCACTGTGGTAATACACTACCTTTATCACGATACTACAATGGTCGTAATGATATTTGTACCTTAAAAGGGTCACCAGTAAAAAATTTAATTTCATGTACCTACCCAATTGTAAACATCTAACGAAAACTTTTTATAACTTGAACAACTCATGTATCCTGTTGGTAGACACGGTCTACAGGTCAATTATGTCTTCTTACTAAATAATGTAATACTTTTCAATTGTATTACATCTTTGGTTCGTATATTTGAACATTTTATTTCTATCAAAAGTTGTTTTGAAATTGTTTGAAACTTAGAATTGTCAAACGTCATATGGTTCTGACAATCAAAAAGGTTGCCAGTATACTAAAATATAAAATTACTACTAGTTATTGTTTAAAAAATTGTCTTGTTTTTTTAAAAACAAAATAATATTATTCTTTGATGAATACCAACTTTTGGACTTTTTTAACTGAATATTAAATATTAATATCTTTTAACCTATTGGATAATTCTCTATCATGTTGTAATACTTTTCTTAGGATGACTGTTCCCTTTTATGTTTCTGTTTTTTTGAACAAAACATTAAAATTTATTCACTAGTGAATAAATAATAATTATCATTTTGGACTTGCCCCAAAATAATTTATTATATATATATTTCAACTTATTAGTTTTCAACTTCGTAATTATTTTGCCTGTTGCAAATTTTTGTATGATCCGTTGGATCAACCCTAAAATGCCTTCATGGTCACTTTGAACTTGAAAAATTTTTTTTTACTTTTTGCCACAAAATATAAATACAAACATAAACGACTACAAAACATTAGAGAAACTACTTACCTCGTTGAACCGTGGGTTCTTAATCTTTTTTTGAAATTTGGAAAAATTTTTTTGAACACTAGTTGTTACAATTGCAACTGATGTTTGCATATATACTCACTGATGTGGGTCAAATAATAAACTATTTTACTTTAAATAATAACACTTTAATAATAAATTGACTTGGTCATAACTTTAAAAGTTGTTAATTATATATTTTTGACAATTTAATTGTCTTTATTGTTTTAAATCATAATTACCCTACCACTACTATATATTTTCTTCTTCTTTTCTCCTCTCTTTGAGATGGAACTTTGAACTTCATGTTCGTTTTCTTTTATTATTAGGCTTTGCCTAGTAAAGGTTGTTGTGGGTCGGTTGGCGTTTTAAACCAACTGATGTTGTTTTTGGGTCCGTTGGCGTTTTAAACCAACGGATACCTTACCTTGGTGCTGGGATATTCAACCAGTCACCAAGAGTTTTTATGGTTTTGTACTATTTGTGGGTCCGTTGGCGTTTTAAACCAACGGATACCTTTTCTTGGAGCTGGGATATTCAACCAGTATCTGGGTATTGATTCTTATGGTTTTATACCACTATTATGCTGAGCGGTCGTGCAAACTCAGTTCCAAAAACAAGCCTTATTGCATATCTCTGTTATGTCTTCTTCCGAGCGGTTTGCAAACTCGTGAAATAAGCCTTATTGCAGATGCGGTAATGTATACATCTAAAATAAGCCCTATACTAAAAACATAACACTTTATCTTTTATAGTCGAAAATATATAGTGGTATTTATTGCTCTTTTTCTTCCCATTGAAATTGTTGTCTGTGACATTTCAATGTTTACCATCTTGTTAGATTTACGTCTGAGTCTCCAGCGCCTATTATCGTGGAAACTCTCTTCGGAAGGAAGCGTGTGCTACATTATTTAAGTGGTAACCGCAAAGTATGGATGAAAATGATAGAGGAGGTATGTAAGAAAGTATGTATGTGTAAGCGTAAGTCAAGCATTGTATTGAGCAGTCCAGTATCGGGTTTTTGGGTAACAAAAACCCTGAACTAATTGAGGGGGTATTGTAACGTTGTGGATTCTTTATAAATCTAATTAAAACAATATCCGTAAATTAATCGATATTTTAGTATGTTTCGATAGTTATTACTAAATACATATTCTATATCTATGGTTGTGCGAGCGAGATTGGACAGCACTAGCCCAGTCATCAACTGACGGCTCTTATATCGTCCCTTTCCTTGGAACCTTCGCCAAGGAAGGTCGCTTTGACCCCGTGGCCAACTGCTGTCGGCTCCGGGTAAGTTTTGAGATCAACATTTCCTACTTCTTTCTACAGGTGAAGACTTTCCAGCGGTGCAGCTTATTGCCTGCTAAAATGCATGGCTTATTATATTTTATTTTATACTGTGTGCTATTTCAGCCTACCTATTTAGTGCCACGAGGCCGATGACCCCTACGGTCAGAGGTCGCGGCACCAGCTTATGCTGCCTATTTATATTTCTTTTATTATAGCTTCTAGCTACGCTGCAGTGCCGCTGGGAGATTCTCTTCACCTGCTATTTAAGCGGGTCACTTGGACGTAATTACCTAGTGACAAACTGACCCGCACCTTTCCTATTTCCAGGGTCTTCGCACCGGGCTTCGCACCATCATAGCGGTAGCGAGGCACACCAGCGGAGACCCTGGCACGCCGGCAACACCACCAGCCACGTGTCCATTAGCTAAGTGCATTCTACCATCTTGCACAACGGACCGAACAACGCCACGGCAGAATATTTATTATGAATCCATCCCCTGAGGTTCATTTACTCAAATACCAGATATAAATTTATGTAACATTCTATTCACGATTATAATCTCATACTATACATTGTAATCAACCTTTTATTTAACTCTGCTCGCCCTAGCCGGTAGTAGTCTCAATTACATCCATCACTTAATTAATTTTCACAGTGCATAAGTCACACCTTAAACCTTATATAATCTTCATATAAAAACCCCTATAAAAATATTAATCGTTACACCGGGTTGCCAGGCTAGTGAACTGAATTAAACCGTTTGTACTTAGCTATGACTAAGAAAAATAACGGTTTGTTTACTGTTTGATCTATAATTTGCATTAATAATCGTTTTTCGGCATTCTAAAAACCTAAGAATATAGTTTTTAAAGAATTTAATAATTCACTCTTTATCATTCATTCTTATTTTTTTAATAACGGTAACACTTTCATATTTAAATTTTGGTGATGTCAGATTCAAATTTGGTGCTGTCATATTGAACACCAAATTTAGTTCGACGTAACAACAGAATAGCATTCCCTCTAAATTTCTCTAAAATAAGAAAATTTTAGAGAAAAATTAGTTTAGTGATGTCTGCAACAGAATTGCTACCATTGTCAATCTTCGGGCCAAACTTAGATATATTTTTTTTGGACAATTTGTATGGTAGGTACCCGAAACCTCACGCCGCAATAGCGGCGGTAAGGCCCATCATGGAGGATTGGCTGGAGAGGCGACACGGAAGCCTCTCCTACCGACTGACGCAGGTGATCTCAGGGAAGGGGTGCTTCGGGGACCACCTGCATCGGATCAGGAAGGAGCCAACGCCTGAGTGTCATCACTGCGACGCGAGCGAGGACTCAGGGCTGCACACGCTGGCGGACTGCCCGGCGTGGGAGGCGCCGAGGCGTGACCTCGTGGCAGCCATCGGGGTGGGAGTCCTCTCGCTCGGCAGCATGATTGCGGCAATGGTGCGGAGCGCGAGCGCGTGGGCCGCCGCCGCCTCCTTCTGCGAGCATGTAATGCTCGCGAAGGAGGTGGCGGAGCGCGCCCGGGAGAGACTTAGAACTCTCCCGGTCCGCCGAGCCCGCAACTTGCTCGCCGCGCGTCGCAGGCAACTCAGGCGCCGGAGGTCGCTTAACGACCTCCGTCCTCCATGAGCGCAGGCCTGGGGGTGGCGGGTGAGGCCACCTGTCACCCCAGCAGAAGCAGGCCGGGACGGTGGGGCGACTAGCGCCCCTCCCCCAAACCGGGGCAAGACGGGGACACCGTGGTTCCCAAACCCGAGGGGGCCATCTCGAAACCGGAGATGGCCCAGGGTCAGTCGGGGTGCGAGGGATATGCTCTATGGGCAACCTTACACCCCGGCGTCTGTAGACCCGAGACGGCGTGCGGTTTTAGTCGGTTCAAGCCCGACATAACCGCCCCCGCTGGCACGCGGGGGGGTATCCGAAGGGATTTCCGCACGAAAAAAAAAAAAAAAAAAAAAGGTACCCGAAACCTGGGGTGCTTGGTTGGGGACCTCCACGCGGTGCACCCTGGGCAACGGAGACGGCAGAGCCTCTCTCCTAGGTTGGGAGAGACGCTGCCGCCTTCGGCCAACTCCGACCGAGGCGAGGACGGGCCTGTTGAAGGCTGTTCGGAAGCTTTCCACGTGTCCCTCTGAATAGCAGATGGCACAGTGGAGAGCAAGTAAGGGGGCCATCTCGAAACCGGAGATGGCCCAGGGTCAGTCGGGGTGCGAGGGATATGCTCTATGGGTAACCTTACACCCGGGCGTCTTAAGACCCGAGACGGCGTGCGGTTTTAGTCGGTGCAAGCCCGACATAACTGCCCCCGGTGGCCGGCGGGGGGGTATCTGAAGGGATTTCCGCACGAAAAAAAAAAAAAAAAAAAAAAGCTACCCGAAACCTAGGGCACGCCGCAATAGCGGCGGTAAGGCCCATCATGGAGGATTGGCTGGAGAGGCGACACGGAAGCCTCTCGTACCGACTGACGCAGGTGATCTCCGGGAAGGGGTGCTTTGGGGATCACCTGCATCGGATCAGGAAGGAGCCAACGCCTGAGTGTCATCACTGCGACGCGAGCGAGGACTCAGGGCTGCACACGCTGGCGGACTGCCCGTGGCAGCCATCGGGGTGGGAGTCCTCTCGCTCGGCAGCATGATTGCGGCAATGGTGCGGAGCGCGCCCGGGAGAGACTTAGAACTCTCCCGGTCGCAGGCGACTCAGGCGCCGGAGGTCGCTTAACGACCTCCGTCCTCCATGAGCGCAGGCCTGGGGGTGGCGGGTGAGGCCACCTGTCACCCCAGCAGAAGCAGGCCGGGACGGTGGGGTGACTAGCGCCCCTCCCCCAAACCGGGGCAAGACGGGGACACGCGCCCGGGAGAGGTTAAGAACTCTCCCGGCCTGCCGAGCCCGCAACATGCTCGCCGCGCGTCGCAGGCGACTCAGGCGCCTGCAACCTTTTTTTTTTTTTTCGTGCGGAAATCCCTTCGGATACCCCCCCGCTTGCCAGCGGGGGCGGTTATGTCGGGCTTGAACCGACTAAAACCGCACGCCGTCTCGGGTCTATAGACGCCGGGGTTTAAGGTTGCCCATAGAGCATATCCCTCGCACCCCGACTGACCCTGGGCCATCTCCGGTTTCGAGTAGCCCCCTCGGGTTTGGGAACCACGGTGTCCCCGTCTTGCCCCAGTTTGGGGGAGGGGCGCTAGTCGCCCCAACGTCCCGGCCTGCTTCTGCTGGGGTGACAGGTGGCCGCACCCGCCACCCCCAGGCCTGCGCTCATGGAGGACGGAGGTCGTTAAGCGACCTCCGGCACCTGAGTTGCCTGCGACGCGCGGCGAGCAAGTTGCGGGCTCGGCGGACCGGGAGAGTTCTAAATCTCTCCCGGGCGCGCTCCGCCATCTCCTTCGCGAGCATTACATGCTCGCAGAAGGAGGTGGCGGCGGCCCACGCGCTCGCGCTCCGCACCATTGCCGCAATCATGCTGCCGAGCGAGAGGACTCCCACCCCGATGGCTGCCACGAGGTCACGCCTCGGCGCCTTCCACGCCGGGCAGTCCGCCAGCGTGTGCAGCCCTGAGTCCTCGCTCGCGTCGCAGTGATGACACTCAGGCGTTGGCTCCTTCCTGATCCGATGCAGGTGGTCCCCGAAGCACCCCTTCCCGGAGATCACCTGCGTCAGTCGGTACGAGTGGCGAGAGGCTTCCGTGTCGCCTCTCTAGCCAATCCTCCATGATGGGCCTTACCACCGCTATTGCGGCGTGCCCTGCGCTAGGTCGCCCAAGTCGTTCCTTCCACTCCACCACGATGGCCTGGTGGAGCTGGGACTGCACGGCCTCGATTTCTCGAGGCTCGGGGTTCCATCCCTGCTCCCGCGCCTCCTTTCGCCACTGATACAGTTGCGAAAGGGGCCGAAACCAGTACCTTTTTTTTTTTTTATCGTGCGGAAATCCCTTCGGATACCCCCCCGCGTGGCAGCGGGGGCGGTTATGTCGGGCTTGAACCGACTAAAACCTCACGCCGTCTCGGGTCTACAGACGCCGGGGTGTAAGGTTGCCCATAGAGCATATCCCTCGCACCCCGACTGACCCTGGGCCATCTCCGGTTTCGAGATGGCCCCCTCGGGTTTGGGAACCACGGTGTCCCCGTCTTGCCCCGGTTTGGGGGAGGGGCGCTAGTCGCCCCACCGTCCCGGCCTGCTTCTGCTGGGGTAACAGGTGGCCTCACCCGCCACCCCCAGGCCTGCGCTCATGGAGGACGGAGGTCGTTAAGCGACCTCCGGCGCCTGAGTCGCCTGCGACGCGCGGCGAGCAAGTTGCGGTCTCGGCAGACCGGGAGAGTTCTAAGTCTCTCCCGGGCGCGCTCCGCCACCTCCTTCGCGAGCATTACATGCTCGCAGAAGGAGGTGGGGGCGGCCTACGCGCTCGCGCTCCGCACCATTGCCGCAATCATGCTGCCGAGCGAGAGGACTCCCACCCCGATGGCTGCCACGAGGTCACGCCTCGGCGCCTCCCACGCCGGGCAGTCCGCCAGCGTGTGCAGCCCTGAGTCCTCGCTCGCGTCGCAGTGATGACACTCAGGCGTTGGCTCCTTCCTGATCCGATGCAGGTGGTCCCCGAAGCACCCCTTCCCGGAGATCACCTGCGTCAGTCGGTACGAGAGGCTTCCGTGTCGCCTCTCCAGCCAATCCTCCATGATGGGCCTTACCGCCGCTATTGCGGCGTGCCCTGCGCTTGGTCGCCCAAGTCGTTCCTTCCACTCCACCACGATGGCCTGGCGGAGCTGGGACTGCACGGCCTCGATTTCTCGAGGCTCGGGGTTCCATCCCTGCTCCCGCTGTACCAGTGGCGAAAGGGCTCTCGCTTCCAGGTCCCATGGCGGAGTTCCGGCAAGGAGACTCGCCACCTCGAAGGAGATCGTACGGTACCCTCGGATGACCCTGATGACCAGAACTCGCTGCGGAGCGCGCAGCATCTGCACAGTTCTGGCCCTCAGGGCCTCCGCCCATATTGGGCATCCATACAGGGCCACAGGGACCGCACGATCCCCGCGTAGAGTCTCCTGCAGGAGTCATCGGGCCCCCTCATTTTGGGCAACAGCCGAGCCAGAGCAAGAGCTGTGCCCTTCAATTTGGGGGCCAGACTTCGGATGTGCTCTCCGAAGTCCCATCGGCCGTCGAGCACGAGCCCCAAATATTTCATTTGGGGCTTGATGCCGATGCGATTTCCTCCCACGATGAGACTGGATCCCTCGGGTGGCTTGCTCCGAGGCCCATGGAAGAACAGGGCCTCGGTTTTATGCAGGGCCACCTCGAGACCCAGCCGCCGGATCCGCTTAACGACTTGGGCAACCGCGGTCGTGGCCTTTCGGGTCGCTTCGCGGTACGTCGCCCCGCACGCCGTCACGAGCGTGTCGTCCGCGTAGCACGTGACGGCGGCACCGCCTACGAGCTCACCGCGAAGCACCCAGTCGTATCCGATGTTCCACAGCAGCGGCCCCAGGATCGATCCCTGTGGAACACCGCACGACATTTCACGCCGACCGAGACCGGTCACGGTTGGGTAGATGACGGCTCTCTCCGTCAAATACGCCCCGACTATGCGGCGGAGGTAGAGAGGCACTTCGTGATACACGAGCGCCTACCTAATGCAACTCCAGGGCAAGGTGTTGAACGCGTTGGCGATGTCCAGGGACACCGCCAACATCACCTCACCCCGTGCTACTGCATCCTCCGCCAGAGCCCTCACGCGCATGATGGCATCCACGGTGGAGCGCCACTGGCGGAAGCCATATTGGCCATCCGCCAGGTCCGGCCCCACTCTTGAGAGGTGCTCGACGAGGCGCTTCGCAATTACTCTTTCAAAGAGCTTGCATACCTCGTCGAGCAACACTATGGGCCGGTAGGCGGACGGCGAGTCCGCCGGACGCCCCTCCTTTCGGATGAGGACCAGTTTCCCCGTCTTCCACAATTTCGGAAACTGGCCCCGCTCCAAACATGCGCTGAGAAGCCCTCTCAGTCGGGGCTCGAGAGCGTCGTCGACTAGAGCTAGGACCCACGCTCGGCCTGGAATGCCGTCGGGTCCCGGGGCGGTGTGTTTGGCTCTTAGCCTTCTCACCGCCAGCTCTAGTTCTACCCAAGTGACCTCGGGCACGTCGTCGTCTTCCACGTCGGGCGCCATGGGCAACCGAGGCGGAGTCATCTGCGGTGGAACATGTTCCACCGCCCGCGCTGGGAACAGGGGGCCAACAACTCCTCCAAGCAGATCCGGCTGGAGACACCGGGTTAACGGCGGGGCCTTGGGGCGCAGCTTGCCCCTCACCATCCGGTAGGGCCGCTCCCAAGGGTCCCGCTCCAGCGTCTCCAGCAGCTCGCGGAAGGCGTCCCGTTTGGAACGCCTTATCTCCGCTCGGAGGGCTCGTCTGGCCTCCCTGTATCCCTCGTACAACTCCGCCTCTCGGGCCTCCGCATCTTCGGGGCGGCGACGCCTCCTACGGAATCGGGCCCATCACGTGATCACGCAGGCCCGTCTGAGCTGCGCGATCTCCGACGACCACCAGTAGACCTGACCCCTCGGATTATAGGGCGGAGCCCTAGGCATCGCCGCGTCACAGACACGGGTCATGGCCTCCCGGAATCACTCCGCCTCATCGTCTATGCTGACAGGCCTGTCCGGCGCAGGGGCCCAGGCCTGTACGATGGCGGCTTCCAGGAGGAGCTCCCGATCAAGTCGCTTAAGCGCCCAACGTGGCTCGGGTGGAGCCGGTGCAGCCGGCGCGTCGCTCGCAGGGGGGGACACGTCAAACCGAATGTATTGGTGATCCGAACTTGTGTCCTCCCCCAAAACGACGCGCCAGCCCTGAACACGTCGCGCCAACGAGGGGCTCGCGAACGATAGGTCCACGATGGAGCTACCCCTCGAGGTCACGAACGTGTCCACGGCTCCCCGATTTAGGAGGACTAGGCCGAGTCGTGCGGCCCAGTCCACCAGTGCCCTGCCTCTATGCCCCGTCGCGCCCCTTTCGTTTCGGGAACCCCAGGCATACGACCAGGCGTTGAAGTCCCCGAGCACAAGGACCGGACGGGGCTGGCAGGCATTGACGACGACGGCCAGCTGACGGAGCCATTGCTCATATGCAGCTTGGTCTCGGTTCGGCGTGATATAAGCGGCCACGACCGCTATGTCGCCAACCGCTGCCGCCACGCAGCCGGGTCCCCTTGCAACGATGGCAAGAGGGGGGCTGCCGGCGGCAGGGTTGTGCACCAGTGCCGCCGACCCATCCAGCGCGGTTTCCCAGGTAGGCCCGAGGAACCGGTGGGTGTATGGGCCGGCGACAGCGGCGACATTTATGGCCCACTGTGCCATGCTCTGGCGCAGAAGTGCCTGTGCATCAGCACCGTGGCCAACGTTCACCTGCAGGATGCGGAGTTGCGGATCCATTATGGAACCCCATCTCCGCATCCCGCTGTGAACTGGAGGCGGAAGGCTGGCCTCCCGGCTTCGGCTCCCCTCCGGCGCAGGCCTTGCTTCCAACCCTGTGGTCGGCCGGCTTGCCTCCCGCTGCACACCTAAAACAGTGCAGCGGTGCATCGTACATCACCTTGTGACCGGGTTGGCCACAGCGGAAGCAACGGTCACCCGCCGTCACTTCCGCCGTGCAGTGCACCCCCACATGGCCCACCGACAGGCACCTAAAGCACCTAGCCGGTCTGCAGGAGCTGTACCTGCGCCCTCAGGAAGCCTCCTACCAGGAGGCTCCGCCCGTCAGCGACCTTTTGGGCCGCCGCGATAGGGCAGCCAACAACTGCTGCCCCCTGTCCACCGCGGCCGAAGCGTATAGCTCCGGCCTTCACTGTGTCCGGGGAGCAGTCCCCAGCCTCCGCCACGGCGAGCCTAAGCTCCTCAGCCGCGACGGAGTCGTCCAGGCCCGTTATGCGCACTCCTGCGCATTTAATGGGCCTGGACGTACGGCGTCGGCTGCATCCAGCGACTCCCTCAGCCTAGCTGCTAGGGCGTCAGCCTTGGGGCTACGGGCGGCACCGGGGACCTCGAGAAGCCGGGCTCCCGTCCGTGTGCTCTTGCACCGGACGCCCGGGATCTCGAGGGCCTTGAGGTCGACGTTGGCCTTCACCTTGGCCAACACCTCGGTGACGACAACGGCCGTAGTGCGAGGGGCACGGAGCACGGAGCGGCAGCCACCTCCCAGCCCCCTTCCAAGGGGGTTCTGGTGGGGGTAACCGGAGCCGCGACTGTTGCTGGGGCTGGGGCCTGGGCTGGGGACGTCTTCCCCTTGCCCTTGCCCTTCCCCTTACCCTTCCCCTGAGTGGGAGCGGGGCCCTGAGTGGGAGCGGGGCGACGAGCCGGCTCCGGCAGAGCCTCTACTGCAGCCGGGCGGGTATTACCCTTCCGGGCTGCAGTCGCGTAGCCGGCCACTGGTGGCGCCAGAGGCGGACGGCGAATGGAGTCCATTAGGGCCTCCATCCGACTCATCATACGCTCCTCTAGCGCCTCCACGTACGCGAACCAAGGCTCCGCCGGTGGTACTTTCTGCAGTGCTGGTGGCCGAGCCGGCTGTGCCGGCTGCTGCACCGGTTGCACCGGCCGCTCCAGCTGCGCCGACAGCGTCTGCTGCGCCGACTGTCTCGCAGACGAGCGAGTCATGCGCGCTGGCTCTGCCGGCTATGGCTATGCCGAGCACAATGTGCAGCATCGCCTCCTGATCGGGGTTCGGAGACCCCCGGAAAGACGCGGTCACTTGCTGGAGTTTCTCCATCAGAGACCGCGTCTTCCCACCTGGTTCCGACACCGCCGAGGTGGAAGGCCTCGGCGGTAACTTGCCCGCGGCCCTCTCAGGGGCCGAGGGGACTCGGGTGGATTGCCCAGCCCTCGTTCCACCTCGCGCCCCTCGGCGGCCTGCTGCCACCTTTGACGCAGGCTTTGACGCCTCGTCACTGCTGGAGGAGGTCGTCCCGGTGAGGGTGCATTCCTCATCCGACACGTCCTCCCCCAACCGGGCCTTTGCGCGCCGTCTGCGCTTACGGGTCCGCTTTACAGCAAGACCCGACGGGCTGCTCGCCCGGCTACGCTCGTTGGCGGTGTCGAATTTCTCCGACACCGCCGAGGTGTTTGGCGTCCCCTCCACGTCTGAGTGCTGCGCGACTTCCGCGCAGACTCCGTCATTCTCGATGTCCGTGTTTATGCCGTTTTTGTTTTTGTTGAATCGATCGTTATATGTGATATTTATGTTTGTGTCCATAGCTTATCCCACGAGTATGGGGACTTTTCCTTGTCGTGGGCCGGCCAATAAAGGCAAGCCCTCCGGTCAGCAAGTTCACAGCGTACCCTTCTGGAGCCACCAGTCAGGTCGTTGCTGATCCTCTGCCGATTACGGAACGCGAGAGGATGGCTAGTCCTCTCTCACCGGCGGCGGAACAAGTGCCCGTCGGCCCCTGCGTTAACAGTGGGCCAACCCGCCCCTGGATCCCCCAGGACCCTATGGTGGCCTCAGCCACAAACACCATCGCTGATCCTGTCTCCTCTGAAAGCAGAGGAGTACGGAGAGCGATGTGTTCCCGCCACGTTGGGTATTAGCCGACGATCAATGCCAACCCCATGAAGGGGAAGCCATTGACCGCCGCCCAGGGTGTACCGGCCGCTCCGATTCCACTTCCCCCGGACTGCAGCGGGATCGGAATCGGAACGACACTCGAGGAGGTTACCCAACACACACCCCGGCCGAAACCAGTACCTAAATCATTTAGTTGCATGGGAAAAAATTCCGAAATGCCTTTCGTATTCATCATATATTTTCTAAAACGTAAGTAGATCCGCAAAGCAACCAACCAACAACGTACTTAACTTATAAGTAAACTTTGCCTTGTACATATAATCGCCTAATTAATAAGTTTTAAAAATAAATTATATATTTTTTTACGAAAAAGTAATTGACCGTCCAAAATCAGTTCTACCGGCTCCATCAGTCCCTGTCAATCAGCAGTACGGTTTGTAGGTAAAGTTCTTTCGGGCTCCGAAGATTTTGGTGGGGCCTCACACTTCGTTGACGACCTCTGTGGCGTAGCGGTAGTGCATTCGACTGCTACGACTTGGGGCGCGGGTTCGATGTCCGCTCAATGCAAATATTTGTAGGCATGAATGTCTATTTGCATTGGTCTGGGTGTTTCTATGTATAATATGTATGTATTTACAAAAAAAAAGTATATAAGCATGTTCATCCGCATTCTGGAACCCATAACACAAGTAAGTTAAACTATGCTCACTTTGGGTCTAGAAAGCGCTGTGTAGAATGTCGTAGAATATTTATTATTAATATTTATTTATTCTTTACTCAAATTATTTCAAATATAGAAAACAATTCAATACATATCTATTACATACAAAAATATTCTAGCTACATATCTGTATGATTTTTATACTACAATATTTGTTATCTACCCACAATATAAGGTAAGTAGACAAAGTTCCCATTATTATGCGGATAGGGTCGCAGCTGACAACACAGTCTGAATAACATAATAATCGTAATATATATGAGTTCCTGCTATGATTTTATTATTAGATGCCTTTACATTAGGTTGAGATACCGTAGGGAGGCAATTTGTTTGCTTTTACTAGCTTTTGAACTTTCAAGTACCATAATATACAATACTGTTTACGAGAATTAACATGATCATGGTACAGGTACATGGTACTAATCATACATTTGGATCAGACAATCCAAAGGTATGTATAGTATAGGTAATTATAGCATGGGAGCCAACGCCTGAGTGTCATCACTGTGACGCGAGCGAGGACTCAGGGCTGCACACGCTGGCGGACTGCCCGGCGTGGGAGGCACCGAGGCGTGACCTCGTGGCAGCCATCGGGGTGGGAGTCCTTTCGCTCGGCAGCATGATTGCGGCAATGGTGCGGAGCGCGAGCGCGTGGGCCGCCGCCACCTCCTTCTGCGAGCATGTGATGCTCGCGAAGGAGATGGCGGAGCGCGCCCGGGAGAGGTTCAGAGCTCTCCCGGCCCGCCGAGCCCGCAACATGCTCGCCGCGCGTCGCAGGCGACTCAGGCGCCGGAGGTAGCTTAACGACCTCCGTCCTCCATGAGCGCAGGCCTGGGGGTGGCAGGTGAGGCCGCCTGTCACCCCAGCAGAAGCAGGCCGGGACGGTGGGGCGACTAGCGCCCCTCCCCCAAACCGGGGCAAGACGGAGACACCGTGGTTCCCAAACCCGAGGGGGCCATCTCGAATCCGGAGATGGCCCAGGGTCAGTCGGGGTGCGAGGGATATGCTCTATGGGCAACCTTACACCCCGGCGTCTGTAGACCCGAGACGGCGTGCGGTTTTAGTCGGTTCAAGCCCGACATAACCGCCCCCGCTGGCCGGCGGGGGGGTAGCCGAAGGGATTTCCGCACGATAAAAAAAAGAAAAAAAAGGTACTTATAGCATGATTGCGTAAATTCAGTTAACATTATGATTTTCTTTTGCTCTTGTAGTGAAAAATATAACAATTTTTAACCTTCCTACCAGTCCTACCACGCCTATACAATGACTTTTATGTATACTAAAAATTAGACTAGCTTAACGGAAAAAAAAAATTAGAATCGCAAAGGCCCACAACCCGACTACCAACCACGTGCAACAAACCTTATTGCGTCCGTGGTGCCTTATTACGGTTCCGTAGCCAAATGGCTAAAAACGGAACCCTTATAGATTTATCATGTCTTCTCTTGTTGTCCGTCCGGATGTCACAGCCAATTTTTTTGAAACTATAAGAAATATGCTATTGAAACTTGGCAGGTAGATATATTCTGTGAACCGCATTAAGATTTTCACACAAAAATAGAAAAGAAAACAATACATTTTGGGGGCTCCCCATACTTCCTTTTTTTTCATCAATCTAGTAAGTAGTTTTTTTTTAATACGACATAAATCGTAAACCGCATTTATCTTTCATTCAATCAACCCACATATAAAACATTGACTTGCTGCTACGGAACCCTTCATGGGCGAGTCCGACTCGCACTTGGCCGTTATTTCTTTTAAACATAACATGGCACCCGTGCGAAGCCGGGGCGGGTCGATCCGCCCCGGCTTCGCACGGGTGCCATTTTGTCATGAGACAATACAAATATGTAATTGAATAAGGATTAATGCTGTATTGCTTAAAATCGCTTCGTAAATAAGCCATTATTTGTCGTAAAAAGTAAAGGATTAAAAATGGTTATTGTTGGTTTTCCCTAAGAGCAAGGGCACATTTTACCACTTTGGAAGTGTATCTCGCGCAAACTATTCAGTTTAGAAAAAAAAAATTAGAAACCTCAATATAATTTTTAAAGACCTATCCATAGATACATACACGTATGGGTTTGATGAAAAAAATTTTTTTGAGTTTCAGTTCTAAGTATGGGAATCCCCAAAATTTATTGTATTTTTTCTATTTTATGTGAAAATCTACATGCGTTTCACAGAATACATCTACTTACCAAGTTTCAACAGCATAGTCCTTATAGTTTAGGAAAAAAGTGGCTGTAAAATACTGACGGACAGACAGACACACATTACGAATCTATAAGGGTTCCGTTTTTTTGCCATTTGGTAACGGAACCCTAAAACTTCATCAAAATTCGTCGCGTAGTTTTAAAGATCTAAGCATACATAGGGATAGACAGACAGCGGGAAGTTACTTTGTTTTGTACCAAGTAGTGACCAGCTGATCCAGCAAACTTCATTCTGCCTTACAATCAAGTTATGTTGTTTACCTTGTCAGCTGAATTTATTTCGTGAATGTCTCGTTACACCCTGGCATTAAAGACCCGAAGCATCATAAGGTTTGAGTCGGTTCAAGTCCGAGGTAACCAATCCCGCTGGCCGGCGGCGTAGGGGACGGGGGGACGGACGACGACGACGTCCCCGATGCCGCAAAAAGTAAACCACAAAAAGGCATAGTATAGGCGAAGATAAATCTAAAAAAATCAAAGATCATGCAAATCGGTCCACCCGTTCATGAGTTTATCCCGGTCAACATTATATTTGTAGCTCCTCCAATTTACTTCTGATTCTTTCGATACGGATTCCAAATCCCGAGTGTCATTACTCTGTATTTTCGTGGGTCACTACTGATGATCCTGGCGTACTGGAGTTACAGTAATGGGTGAGATTAGTATCGTAATAAGTTTACACAAAAAAATACCAATGTGATTGTATACAATTTTAAGGGCCATAACTGGGATTTGGGGTGGAATGTAGCAGTGTTGCTCCAGTAATATGACATGTGTATGTTTATGTGATTTATATTGTCAATGTCAATATACATCTAAACAGCTGTAGTCAGCGGTCGTTTAGCCACCAAATGTCTATGTTCCTTTAGTTAGATTACAAAGTGAGTATGAGCGCGTATAGACAGTCAGTCTACACGCGCCCTATGAGTCAAGCTCCATGGTATGAGAAAAACTTAAAATTACATTCATGAATTAGCATGTGAGCCATAGAACCCAGTCCTTTCTATATCTAGGGGATTCATTCTGTAATATTTAAAACGTATGATTTAAAAACTTTTGAAAACGCAATCAAATTATGAGTGATTCTAAAGATTTAATAACCTGGCGAAAGGTTTTTTACGTTTTTTTTTAATTGTACCATTATTTCGTTTCGTTTCATTTTATTTGGAAAAGGCCATATAAATTCCTGCCACTACACATTGGAGCGAAGCATGATCCTTAGTTATTGCAGTTGAGACCGTGGGGCACCGTTAGTATTAAGGTGTGCTAATAATGTTACTGCTTCAACGTGAATCGGGCGAGCCTACTGCGGCCTGTCGGCACGTTTGCCGACTTCGTGCGGCTACTAACAATTTTGTAACAAAAACATCGTTATCTTTATTCAACTTGAAGTGTATTGATGAAATCGAATTGTTATAATACAGTAGGGATACTGACAATTTTTTTTTGTCGAGAAAGGTACATTTTATAATGATTATATGTCATCAACAATAATCCAAAACATCAAGACACACTATTTGTATATTCAATTTATTTTATTTAATGCTTCGTGTGATGGACCAGTAATGATTCCATGGACTTTATTGTTCTTTTGTAGCAATCGTTCGATGTATTGTGTAGATTGATGGCATCCATGTGTTACATAAGGGCCCAATTGAAAACCAGCGTCAGGTCCTTGAGGCCTGAATGACTGACTGACTGCTGAACTGGGTTTCTGTTACTGCAACCGTGGGACGCGTGCCTTCCTTGCATGGTGACAACTGCGTTTTCAACTCTGTTCTAATCTATATATCTACTAGCTGACCCGGCAAACGTTGTTTTGCCATGTAAATTATTTCAAGGAAACATGTTTTTAGTTCAATAAAAATAACTATCTACTATAAGTGTGCGGGGATTTACTTATAATCGAAACCATTGTAGACAATGAAAATATGCCGAAAACTGCATAGTAAGACAGGAGACCGGCTTCGTTCTCATCCCTACTCCGTGATGTTTGCTGGATGAGAGGTGACAACGGTAGACATCTAGCGGGGATAACTGATCGATTGATAGTTGATCGGTTATCGACCGGCAAAGGCGAAAGATCAAATTGAATTGAGAAAAAAATCATAATTGAAGGAAATTATTAAAAAAAAATTATCGCGATGGAAAAATAGGGGTTGATCGTAGAGGGTTGAAAATTCAGGGTTGTATGTATTTTCTAATGCTGTAGCATAAATTTTTTATATAAAAACAATTTATTCCACATTCTACTGTTAACGTAAATTCTAGTTTCAACCGGTAGTTTATTCCTTTTTCCAGAAGGATTTAGAAGTTAAAGTAGGATTCTAAGTATAAGAAAAAACAAGGTAAGAAACATGAACAAGCAGCATAAAGAGTTGCAGCCACCGGATTTCCTCCCGAATGAAGTACTAGAGCCGCGCCACCGATACCGCCTGTAGGAGTTCGCATGAATAATATAATCGGAATGCTGTTACACCCGATGGAGCCACTGTTGAGGCCTGGAAGGCGATGGGTCCCCGTGGTGTGGGCATTCTTACAAAACTCTGGATCACAGAGTACATGGAGTAATGATACTCAGCCTCCATTATCGTCTTCAGTGGCAAGGGGTCGGTACAGGAGTGTGGGACCCACAAAATGAACTGAAACATTCTTATGACAATTAAAAAAAAAACTTTTAATTTCTCGAGCCACGCCTAAACACTCCACACAAAATCGTGCGTAGAAGTGACATCACAACTACATAGCGTGTAGTGCAAATGTATGGAGTGTAAGATAATATCACATTTATCTCAGTCTACGTTGCCCTCACATGTGTATAGTGATTAATAATATATGGCGATAGCGCATATACGCAGCGCTATCTAGCGACAACAAATTGAACTACAACAATCCTGAATCGCGAAAATGAATCTCGCGCGCTGGTATAACATATATACAACATCCCAACGACAACCGTGGGCCGCGGCCCGCCAGGCGTGATCACCATGCCAGGGTCGGAGGATCCTCCCTTTGTGTTGGAGGAACATCACACCCCTCTCCTCCACAGATATTAATTTAAAATTTAATAAAAACATTAAAATGTTATAAATTTTGACTTTATTTGATTGGTTATATTTTGACCTATTTTGGGAACTAAAAATAATGAAAAATCATAATTTCCAGTTAGATATCTTATTTTACAATGCATTAAAAAAAATTAAGTCATTAAGCAGTATTGGTAAGAATCTGATCGCAATGTCATCATCCCTATTAAAATTAGATACCAATGCAAAATATATATCTTTATTAATGTATGTTACAGTATTTACATTAGTTAGTAATTACCAGAAGTATTGGCACTTTTTACCCCAGGGATAGAGATTTTGAAATCAAAATTAAAAAAAACCGGCCAAGTGCGAGTCGGACTCGCCCATGAGGGTTCCGTAGCAGCAAGTAAAAATTTTATATTTGAGTTGTTTAAATGAAAGGTAAATTGCTTGCAGTTTACCATTTCAGACGTATTACGAAAAAACTACTCACTAGATCTGGTTCAAACCAATTATCGGTGGAAGTTTACATGGTAATGTACATCATATACTTTTTTTAGTTTTATCACTCTCTTATTTTAGAAGTTACAGGGGGGGTGACACTCATTTTATCACTTTGGAAGTGTCTCTTGCGCAAACTATTCAGTTTAGAAAAAAATGATATTAGAAACCTCAATATCATTTTTGAAGACCTATCCATTGATACACCACACGTATAGTTTTGACGAAAAAAAATTTTTTGAGTTTCAGTTCTAAGTATGAGGAACTCCCAAAATTTATTGTTTTTTTTTCTATTTTTGCGAAAATCTTAATGCGGTTCACAGAATACATCTACTTACCAAGTTTCAACAGCATAGTTCTTATAGTTTCGGAGAAAAGTGGCTGTGACATAGGGACGGACAGACAGACAGACATGACGAATCTATAAGGGTTCTGTTTTTTGCCATTTGGCAACGGAACCCTAAAAAGCCTTGTTTATGCACAAGTCCTTACACAAAGTTATGTTTTTTTTATAACATTACGATAAATAACCGAATGAGTACTTGTCTGTGCACATCCTATTGTAAGTGGTGTCGTAACAAATGGCACGATTAAATTAATTCAAGTGATTCGGTAGTACCCAAACTGTGTACGCTACGGTGTACTCATTGGCTGAATGAGTACACCGTAGATTATACACCGCTGAATGAGAAGTTGAGTGTAATTATCTATGAGCACGACCCTGTTGTATGTTTCCGTGTAATTAATATTATAACAAATACTTAAGAGAATATTTATGGCAGTGCGCTCCATAAATATGGCCGATAAGTAATTATATTCAGATACATTTTGTAAATATAATAAAAACATAATAATGTTAACGGGAATTAACGCGATCGTGGTATTGGTATGCTTTACATATAGGTTAACATTATTGTATTTATGAAAGTTAGTATTCTAAAGAAAGATTAGAAAGGAAAAGCTATGTAATGATGTAATAAAAAAAAATGTATTTCGTATAGAAAAAGTCCAAACTCTAGCTGATTTTTTTTAAGACATTGCAAGACAACGCCTATCTACTATACTCAATAATCTATTAATTAGGTAAGTATCTTGTAAATACAAACATTACGGCCGAATATAGTTCAAAATCTCACACTGACTCACGCGTAGCCGTGCACATCCGTGATAGAGACAGCAATATGTATTTGAAAGTACCACATTTCGAGCTGGAACATCCTCTTACTTCAGTCTCATTTCAGTGTTTACAAGCAAAAAGGCTCAAGGCCAAGGCCACGTCGTCGGCGCAATATTTTTTTACGAACTTTATGTAGTTCGGTAAAAGTTTGTATTTATGGTCTTAACTTTTTTTTCCCAGGTGTTCCTAATGTTGGAAGCACAGGCAGTGAGTCAGCTCTCATTAAATTAACCCGCTACCCTCGGGAATACTCTGCACGGAAGTAAGTTTTTGGAATCTTTCTTTATTTCGGGTTTTATTTGCAGAGAGCTGTAATTTTTTATCTTGTTTGCTGACATTATTTTGACGACTGTTGCATGGCGGTAGAGCTTCCAATTGCTACGTTCGCAGGTCAGGGGTTCGTTTCCCGCTTAGTGCAAATATTTATATTCCTGAATTTGTATATTTACATTCTTTGGGTATTTATATGTATAATATGTATGTTTTACAAATAAGTTTATTTGCATTTTAGAACCCTTATACTAATACAAGCTAGTTAAGCTACTATGGCTATTCGTTTTGGAGTCTATAACATATATACACACACACATCGTTTTAATAATATATACAGGGCGTCCCACGGCTATGCCATATGAAGTAAGGTTTCTTAAATAATGTAGATAGATTTACAATTTTAGTCGTAGATCCAAAGACAACAAAGTTATTAACAAAAATAGATAAAAATTTAGGATTTTTTTTTCATGGGTTTCTTTTTTTTTAATTTGTGTTCCATTTGTGTTAGAGAGATTTGATACTGATGATTGAATCAATTGATGCTATAAAAGTACAGAATGTTATTTTTTTTTAATTTTAGTAGGTTCTATTAACAATTGTGGCAATCGAGTTATCGAAAGCTTTGAATGTAGTTTAAATTGAATTTTAAAATCAAAGTTGCCTTTCAGTAAAATTGTCTATCTACATTTATGTTCCTCCATGGCCGTGCTCGCATTGCCGTGGCACACCCTGTATATTAATTTATAATAATAGCGTTAAGAAAATAAAAAGAGAGACTTCCTTATAAAAAATCATTTCATTTTTTTCGAGATGCCAAGTTTTGATTAATATTCTAAATGTCACTATCACATTTGACAAATGAGCAGACCTTCATTTGTTAACCTGACTAACATCGAAAAAAATGCCCGGTCATTATTGACAAACCGTTTGACTCACAATTGTGGAAATTGGAATATAAATCAATGTTTGTTAGTTGGAAAGTTGAAAAATATGGCCGGAAAGTTTAAAGACAAGATTACATAAGATTTACTTGATCTTTATTGGAATATTTTGAAGTAAACGTAAATGTTGATGTGGCTCACATTTGACTACTTGTTCCCCTGCTGTAAGCGATAATGTAGTCTATGATGAAACTCGCTTGCCCAGAAGGAACGTATTGATTCAACTCATACTACTAACACTATGGGGATACCATTAAAATCTCACACTGACATACATGGGTTCCAGTAGAAAACTAACCAGAAGGGTCTGCATGGCACATATTGAACTGCCCTTTGATGCAAACATGAAGTACATAGTTGAAGCCAGCCAAGCTTGTCATTTTGTTACCCGTGGTCCGGTCCACATGCAAAGTCGATCTGGATAGACCACAGAAGACTTATTTTCCCGTGGTCCACTTTAATATCCACATGTGGTATACGTGCAAGCAGGAAAGTATAATATGAATTTAGTAAACAAAAGCCATCATACAGATACGATGTGCGCGGCGTATGAAAGCCACCCGCTGCGGCCTCCATAGTTCCCATACAGGACTGAACTCCACACGTAGACACATGGTTTTTTCACAGGGCTGCACTGGCGAGAAATCGTGTCGTGAGAATGCAGAAGGTAGAAGGCTAGAGAGAAATTGAATTTGTTATAGTGGGGCAGATTCGAACGGAGACGTTCAATATTCCGACGTGTTTGGTCGGAATCGTTTAGATACCGGCGCTTAATATAAAGTATTGCTTTATATCGGGCTGCCTCAGAAATGTTGTGGAAGGTATTTCATACATTTAGTGATACAGATTCACATACCCTACATACTGACTCGATATGTATTTTTTATACAACTAAGTTGCGAAATAGAATATAAAGGTTTCACTTCGTACAAGGTAACTTAGAACTGTCCTTTAAGTGCCTGGTGACGGCAATAAGCTCGCCCCCTATTACGTGGGACAAAAAATTGTTAATACACCACTGTCTGTCCCTTAGATTAGTTGTCAGTTACCAATGCCGTTAATAAATACTTCCAGCATCAGAGGTGTCATCCAGGTAGTTATCAATCCAAAAAATCTAGCAACCTAATTAGGGTTAGGTAGACCAGCAAGACAACACTATGCAAGTGATGATTGGTATTTATTGATGTAGAGAGGAAGCAATTTCTCCAATTCCATATGATATTTATATAACAGAAATAGAAAAATAAAAGTAAAGAAATACATTCGCAGACGCTATAAGGTTACGAATTTTCTACGGGCAAGAACCCATAAACCGACGAAATGTGGATACATCGTATATGTATATATATATATTCACCCTTGCCTAACCCTTCGGCAAATATGTGCACCGTAGAATTACAGTGGTGTATTTGGCCATAAAAAACCCACGTTCATTTTCTATAAAAGGTATACCAAAACTCCAGGGATGGGCAAGGTACGTCATAATTGATTGATTAATCCGATTACTTAGGTTAAGAGGAAGTTGAAGCTTGGAGTTTAAGTTGAAAAAGTAAACAGACTTAGAACTCTCCCGGTCCGCCGAGCCCGCAACTTGTGGGTGAGGCCACCTGTCACCCCAGCAGAAGCAGGCCGGGACGGTGGGGCGACTAGCGCCCCTCCCCTAAACCGGGGCAAGACGGGGACACCGTGGTTCCCAAACCCGAGGGGGCCATCTCGAAACCGGAGATGGCCCAGGGTCAGATATGCTCTATGGGCAACCTTACACCCCGGCGTCTGTAGACCCGAGACGGCGTGCGGTTTTAGTTGGTTCAAGCCCGACATAACCGCCCCCGTTGGCACGCGGGGGGGTATCCTAAGGGATTCCCGCACGATAAAAAAAAAAAAAAAAGGTGGACTCAGCTGGAAAGTTGAGTATTGTTATCAAAGCTAGAAATAAAAAATGTATATTTCTTGTTGTTCTATTCTTAAAAATGTAACTGTCATGATTTGTTCTGAAAAATCCAATATGGCGACAGCTACACGCGATTGTAAAGCACTTGCTGTAAAAAACTAATAAAAATATGACTGCACGGGTGGCGTAGGGATTTTAGTGGTCACGTCATTAAATCCCCACAGGGAGGGGAGGAATTATAAGCGTTGTTTATAATCAGTTGTTTTGAGTATAAAATATATTTTGTAGTTGCCGACTAATCTGTGCTTGTGACGTTTCAAACGCTGGAGTTATCTTAAAACAAGTTAAATAAAAGCTAGAGAAATCAACACAAAGATCTGATATTAAGAAATTATTTGACTAAATTACAAGCTTTTATTTAATTTTCTCTGTTAGTTCGTTAGTTAGTATGGGTCAAAACCTGGAAGCCTGACGTTAGTTTGGACTCAAATTTGGTATACTTGCGTATCTTTGGTGACGATAGTATGCTACTATGAAACTAGTCTGATGATGTAGATGGAAGGTGGTTAAGGAAACTCCTGAACTAAACACGATAATCCTGTCATGTTTGCGCTAATTTGATTTGTCTGGTTATGCATTTACTAGAAGGCTTGTTTTTAAAAGTCATTTTACATTACTAATTGATTTTCACAATAATTTTGTAACTAATCGCTTCAGAAATCTCTTAAATACGATATCGCTTTATATGTTTCTGAGCATTGACCTAAATTTTGTTATCGTTGTACCATCGCACCCGAGGTGTAGTAGCTTTATCAAAGATCATTATATTTCCACTCAAAAATGTAAAAGGCTGGCCAATGGCGGACACCTGATGCCGAGAACTCCCAAGGGTAGTCACCCCTAACCGTAGAGTGACACTTATAAATTTTCCGTGAAGCCTTAAATAAATATTAAATAAAGAGTTTCTGGCCATTCTAAATCAAACATTTAAATTTTTTATTTCCCTTTGGGTTTAGTCTATTATATTAAAAGTTAAATTAAAAATATGTGAAGGGTATAAAGTAGCAATCATTGAATAAAATAAACAGCCCATATTGTTTTTTATCGTAGACAGATATCGCTGTATATATATCTGTGTGTGAGTGTATGTGGGTGAGTTAGTGCATGGGTGAGTAAATGTGTGAGAGAATGAAAACGGCCGTGTTTATGTGTATACGCCGCTAGCTTGTATGTACAAGCTTCTAAGCTTAGAATTTTTCTCTCTCGAAATATTGGGGTGCTTGGTTGGGGACCTCCACGCGGTGCACCCTGGGCAACGGAGACGGCAGCGCCTCTCTCCTAGGGTGGGAGAGACGCTGCCGCCTACGGCCAACTCCGACCGAGGCGAGGACGGCCCTGTTGAGGGCTGTTCGGAAGCTTTCCACGTGTCCCTCTAATTAGCAGATGGCACAGTGGAGAGCAAGTAAGGGGGCCATCTCGAAATCGGAGATGGCCCAGGGTCAGTCGGGGTGCGAGGGATATGCTCTATGGGTAACCTTACACCCCGGCGTCTTAAGACCCGAGACGGCGTGCGGTTTTAGTCGGTGCAAGCCCGACATAACCGCCCCCGCTGGCAGGGGGGTATCCGAAGGGATATCCGCACGGAAAAAAAAAAAAAACGTACTCGAAATATTGTGAGCTTATCCACGAGGCTAGAATGATAAAAACGCCTAGATCAAAAACAGTCATATTGTGTAGCTAAGCTCCATAAATAAAGTTCAAAAAAAGAACAGTAGATTCAGTTAGTAGTTTATATAACACTAGCAAACCGCCCTTGCCTCGCTTCAGTTTAAATGAGTATTTCAACTCAAGCCATCTTAATTTACACATAATTAGTTGTCAAATGGTGAAAGAATGCTTCTAATAAGTGCAGTGGTTCCGAAGATTACCCTCAACAACAACCGAACTCACGCAATTAGGCCTCTCTCTTTATAATATTAAGTATAGATATCGTATCTGGTATACGAGATCTGACCATGCACTGAGGAAATTAAGTACACACTCTACCTGTTGTAGCAGTGTAGTCTCGTCCGGTAAGTGCCTCGTTCTATTTTAGATTAAAATTCTCCTGGGGCTTCAGCGTGTTAGACCCATGTCTCTACGTAAGCTCACCCGATTACCAACTCTTAGCTGGCTGTGAAATTGAATTTAACTAAAAATAGATAAATAGGTAGATAGAATAATCTCAATTGTACACCACATATATTAGTAATTCTGGTTACTATAATCCCCCCCCTACCGGGGACTGGTGGAAGCGACGTGGCAAGACATTTGTCACCCACGTAGCTAGGTGGTCACAACCTAAGGCGCCTGTTAGGATGTTGGTCGAGCCTCTTGGCAATGGGTCCGTGAACTGAAATAATATAAATGGAACAATTATTATCATTGAAATATTCATTTGCTGAAACTAATTCACGATCGCGTCGTCCATGAAAATATAACTGTAGGGTGGGGAAAGTGAAGTAGTAAAGAAGATATTTCAATAACTGCAGTCGGTGTCGTAAAACGTAACCTTTTCGCATTTATTTAATGGTCGTAACGTTATCCTACACAATAATAGGGTGCTATTGCGTTTTTATTTGGCAATTTCTCTTTTTTAGTTACGACATCACACTTATATAAGTAGATACATATGACAGTGATAGATATACATGTCAACTGAATACTATGAATCCTACGAATTGTAGGTATTCTGGAGAACTTGGTACCTTTTTTTTTTTTTTTGTATCGTGCGGAAATCCCTGGTACCTACAAAAATGTTTGCAGAATCATATAGAAAAAATTGCTTTTGGGTATTCTATATTGAACTCACAAAATCACGTTTTTGTACTCTATCTAAGTACAAATATTTTAGGAGGGATTAATAAAAAAATATGCTTGGACAAGAAACTTCATCGTTATTTATATCCTAAGTAACGGAAGACTTTCTTCTAATGTTCTGGATTACACCGTTTCTCCACGTGTCTCATTGATACTAGGTACCGAGTGGGACAGGGGTGCGACTGGTTGGATCACCTCCAAGTTTGGTGCACCCTGGGCAACGTGGGCGATGACGCATCATTGATTGCTCGGGGGTCGGGGTATGGCGGGCCTGCAAGGCCCGCGGGGGAGGGGGGGGGGGCTCGCTCCAGGTACCCCTCTGCTCTTATCAGAGGGGACACTGCGAATGGCCCAGGGTCAGTCGGAGTGCGAGGGATATGCCTATGGGTAACCTTACACCCCGGCGTTTGTAGACCCGAGACGTCGTGCGGTTTTAGTCAGTTCAAGCCCGACATAACCGCCCCCGCTGGCCAGCGGGGGGGTATCCAAAGGGATTTCCGCACAAAAAAAAAATAAGGTACCGAGGGCACGCCGCAATAGCGGCGGTAAGGCCCATCATGGAGGATTGGCTAGAGAGGCGACACGGAAGCGTCTCGTACCGACTGACGCAGGTGATCTCCGGGAAGGGGTGCTTCGGGGACCACCTGCATCGGATCAGGAAGGAGCCAACGCCTGAGTGTCATCACTGCGACGCGAGCGAGGACTCAGGGCTGCACACGCTGGCGGACTGCCCGGCGTGGGAGGCCACGAGGTGTGACCTCGTGGCAGCCATCGGGGTGGAAGTCCTTTCGCTCGGCAGCATGATTGCGGCAATGGTGCGGAGCGCGAGCGCGTGGGCCGCCGCCACCTCCTTCTGCGAGCATGTGATGCTCGCGAAGGAGATGGCGGAGCGCGCCCGGGAGAGGTTCAGAACCCTCCCGGCCCGCCGAGCACGCAACATGCTCGCCTCGCGTCGCAGGCGACTCAGGCGCCGGAGGTCGCTTAACGACCTCCGTCCTCCATGAGCGCAGGCCTGGGGGTGGCAGGTGAGGCCGCCTGTCACCCCAGCAGAAGCGGGCCGGGACGGTGGGGCGACTAGCGCCCCTCCCCCAAACCGGGGCAAGACGGGGACACCGTGGTTCTCAAACCCGAGGGGGCCATCTCGAAACCGGAGATGGCCCAGGGTCAGTCGGGGTGCGAGGGATATGCTCTATGGGCAACCTTACACCCTGCACCCGGGTCTGCAGACCCGAGACGGCGTGCGGTTTTAGTCGGTTCAAGCCCGACATAACCGCCCCCGCTGTCCGGCGGGGGGGTATCCGAGGGGATATCCGCACGAAAAAAAAAAAAAAAAAGGGTACCGAGTGGGACAAATGTGTCTTTAATTCTTTCAGAGAGGGTCGATGCTCTACTCTGCGTTCTAACCGCTTTTCCCTACCCTATATTTGGTGTCGGATATCGTGTGGTTGGTTATGACCTAATCACTTCACCGCGCGCTTGAACGTGCTTACAAATTGAAAAAAAAGAGAGAAAACACAACAAATACAATTACTGTAGTCCTACCATACCAAAATTATTTCTTAAACATATTAACCACATTTATATATTTAGTACATATGTACATGTAAAGAAAACTGTGAAAAACTTAAAAAAATGTTAAAGGGTATCATATTCGTATAATGGTGAGTTTGAGTACGAGTCTGTGTAGGTATGTGAGTGCACGTGTACATGGTACGAGGGTACGAGTATACTCGACACGGAAGCCTCTCGTACCGACTGCCGCAGGTGATCTCTGGGAAGGGGAGCTTCGGGGACCACCTGCATCGGATCAGGAGCCAACGCCTGAGTGCCATCATAGCGATGCGAGCGAGGACTCAGGGCTGCACACGCTGGCGGACTGCCCGGCGTGGGAGGCGCCGAGGCGTGACCTCGTGGCAGCCATCGGGGTGGGAGTCCTCTCGCTCGGTAGCATGATTTCGTCAATGGTGCGGAGCGCGATCGCGTGGGCCGCCGCCACCTCCTTATGCGAGCATGTAATGCTCGCGAAGGAGATGGGGGAGCGCGCCCGGGAGAGGTTTAGAACTCTCCCGGCCCGCCGAGCCCGCAATATGCTCGCCGCGCGTCTCAGGGGATTCAGGCGCCGGAGGTCGCTTAACGACCTCCGTCCTCCATGAGCGCAGGCCTGGGGGTGGCAGGTGAGGCCACCTGTCACCCTAGCAGAAGCAGGCCGGGACGGTGGGGTGACTAGCGCCCCTTCCCCAAGCCGGGGCAAGACAGGGACACCGTGATTCCCATACCCTAGGGGGCCATCTCGGAGATGGCCCAGGGTCAGTCGGCGTGCGAGGGATATGCTCTATGGGCAACCTTACACCGCGGCGTCTGAAGACCCTAGACGGCGTGCGGTTTTAGTCGGTTCATGCCCGACATAACCGCCCCCGCTCGCCGGCGGGGGGATATCCGAAGGATTTCCGAAAAAAAAAGGGTACGAGTAGTTTATGGGAGTCTATTTATCGGGCAACTTCAGTAAATACTTTTGAAAATTAATACAAATTACAAAGATTGTCCTGCCTGTCTCAAGTTAAACCAACTAAAAATGTATTTGGTTCATACAAAAAATTCGAACTTATTTTGAGTTAAAATTAATTCGGCACGTCTAAATCCAAGTCATTTAGATGACGGGACCAGACAACGTCACAAAGCCTCCACACAAACAGCTTAGCGAGCCGAAAGTCAAGATGATTTATTATGAGCGCCTGAATGAGCGGAGTAAACTCTAGCTAATTAGTGTCCCATCTAAACAGAACTTAGCGCCACGATTTTTAGAATACCTTAACTTTAATGTTGTTTAACCGTGAAGTGATGCTGAGAACTGCATGTATCGAACTAGACAATCGTTCGTCGAATAGAAGTTTTCAAAGAACCTTTTTTTTGAATATATACTTTTTGAGACTGAATTATTATAAAATTAAATGAACTATGGCTACCGCGGTAGCCTAGTGGTATGGGTAATGGACTGCTGAGACGAGGTCTGGGTTCGATCCCAGGTTTTACCATGGCACACACCAATGACTTTTCGATGCTTTTCGAAGTTATGTGTGTATTTATCGCAGGTTTATAAGTGCCCGGTTAATGGCAATAGGCTCGCCACCTATTACATTGGGACCTAAACATAAACGGGTGAAATGTGGGTGCTAGCACCTCTGCCCACCCCTTCGGGGATATAGGCGTGAGTTTATGTAATTAAATTAAATTAATTAAACGGTGATAGCCCAGTGGTGTACGTAACGGACTGCCGAGACGAGGTCTCGAGTTCAATCCCCAGTCGCCCCAGGCACACACTTCTTTTCGTAGTTATGTGTGTATTAAAAATATTGATTTTCGCTCGCTTAGTAATGTGCCCGGTAGATGGCAGTAGATTCGCCCCCTATTACATTGAGACCTAAACATAACTGGCGAATCGTGGGTGTGTAATACACCTCTGCCTACCCCTTCGGATACAGGCGTGAAGTTATGTTATGTTATGTTATGTTTATTATAAAATTTATTTGAATTTTCTCATACTTTTGGGGCAGAATTAGAGATTAAAATGAAGAGACCTTTATAATCTGCATTCTCGAATGTATAGTTTTTTGGGACTGAGTTATTATAAAAAAATATTGGAATTTTTTCATACATTTGGGACAGAATTAGAGATTAAAATGAAGAGAATAATAATAAGAACTGATTTAATTGCTGATTCACGAACGGAAATGGTTGCAATTGAACAAATTTGTTAAACAACAATTATCTAAGAATTAAAACATAAGAATTGCTCTATCGGGTACTCATAGCCAAGCTGTTCCACACAGTCGTAACCTGCACCATTAATACGATTTGGTCTAAATGGTCCTTTAAAAATCACTCGATTTACAACGTAGTCGGCTTTTCTTGGTAGAAATATATCAACATTAACGGTGTCGTTAATATACCATACAGATAGATGTACTGAAATAATAGAGTCAGGCCTTTTTTGGTATTTACCTGAATACTTATTTTTGACCAAAGTGAAACTAAAAGTAAATAGAAAACACAAGATACCATTTTTTGAATTTTTGACGTACTCATTTATCTAAGTTATGATAAACAACCCTAATAAAAAATAAAAAGCAATTGGAAACAAAAGGCTCTAATTTTTAAAATGTCATAGCAATCATTAAAAATTAGGTTATGAGAAATAATCTCATTCAAGATAAATAATTTTAAAGCAAACCGAAAAAAGAACGCTCATTTTTTAAAATAATTTTCGTACTACTGATGGAAAATGCTATGTTGGTATTTCACGGCCAATTTAAGACGGCGGCAGCTGCAACCTTTCACCCCGTTTCGCCCCGGGTCGACACTATCTACGTAAAATGTTCTTTATTTCGGAACGAATTTTATTTGCGAGAGGGGTATTATCTTTTTTGTTTGACCTCGAAGTTAGTATAGTAAAAACGTTTAACTAAAAATATGAATCT